>OU744250.1:10002500-20002500 GCA_916610215.1 Omphaloscelis lunosa
ACAAATGCGTGCACTGACTGGACAGGCCCTCTCAACCTGTGTGATGCTTTCCTCAAAAGATCACTTCAGACACCAATCTACATGGTCTTCACATGATCTGACCAAGATTATGTCTGGACTTTAAAAGAGACTGTGACCTCTGAGTTTGTTTCGGCCTTTCTTCTCAGAGTAGTCAGATAGGAAACGCCGACCTC
This sequence comes from Omphaloscelis lunosa, assembly GCA_916610215.1. Classification (NCBI taxonomy): domain Eukaryota; kingdom Metazoa; phylum Arthropoda; class Insecta; order Lepidoptera; family Noctuidae; genus Omphaloscelis; species Omphaloscelis lunosa. The sequence goes on from OU744250.1 coordinate 10,002,695, forward strand.
ATCTAGTTTTTAAAATATGATTGACGTGTAAAAGTGTTTGTACAAACCTATTTACAGAAATAAAATCATTTATCATTTATCATTATCATTTTTTCTAATACCTCTATTTTTGATTTCCAGCACTACGTAGACCTAAACACAGCGTACATGGACATGAACGTGCAACCTGGTGGAGAAGACTACCTAGCTATGGTGTGTGCACCTGATTACAATAATCTGGTGACACCCAGCCCCCACCACTACGTCAACGATAGGAGCTTCTTCCCCACCACACCCTCGCAAATAGGTAAGAAATTGATACTGGGCACTTTGTTTAACAGAAGTTCAGTAACCTATTAGGTAACTAAAAGAAGCTAAGACTGCGTAGATACGTACAGCTGGAAGTGTTGGATATGAGGTCAAAAACCTAGATGCGGTAAATTATACCTACTACAATCCATATATGAACATGATTGCTTAAATATATTAATTGGTAAGATAAAATGACCAGAAAAATCAACACTCAGGATTAATTTCTTATGTGGTATTCAATTCTAGTTTCATAATTATATTTTAAAATATTGATTTATATTTTTCAAGCTGCCGAAGTTACTAAGAAAGGTAAAATTATTGATTCATAAAAATCTCTGTCGAATATCAACATATTTTGACTATACGTATTCAGAGAGATTCAACCACTCAGTCATTTGAACCATCTTCCAATGCCTTGCCTAGATCAATAACAATAAAACTCCTTTTATAATTTTCGTCAATTAATTGTATTTCCTTTTATCAGACGCAACGGATAACACTACATTCTGATTACACAAAAATACTACAGATGGTAATTCACGCATGTCTTTGTCGTATCTAACAATGAACCGTGTTGGTACTGATCACTGCACCTGTACACATTACACATCTAAACTAAAACCATTAAAACTCGTCTGGTTGATTTCGGTGACTTACAAGTAGTTAGTATCGAGTTCTTGGTGTGGTTTGGTGTTCTCTCTCTGCCTACAACATCTTTAGGTATACCTACTAAGCTCAGTTTACAATTTCAGATGATGAAGGCTATCTACAGATGAGTCCGGCATCAAGACAGAACGTATTCAGTCCACGAGCTCAGGACACCAAGTTTGACTTCGATGCTCGCAAATTCAATCCGAGGGTCTCTGAAGCAAGTAGCTGCGGTTCAGAGTTGACGCCAATGCTTACTTTGAACAACTTACCAGCTAGGAGTGGCTCAGAATCCGACCACGAAGGAAACCAGTCACCTTATCTCAACATGTGTCCCAGAATAGACGAAGAAACGGATGAAGTATTCGCAACAAACCAAAACAATGCAAAGAACGCCCTCAACACGGTCACTAATCCCACGTACATCACCTTAGACGTCGACATCGAAAAGAAGCCGAAAGATATTAATCATTCGTATATTAATATACCGAACGGTCTAGTCACTTAATTTCATTTTGTGTAACAGAATAAGCTAATCTCATTTACTAACATAGTATCTACTTGTATGTATATTATTCTCATAATCTGCATGAATGTCTTTGGTAATGTTAATTTTGATCTCTGTACCTATTCTTGATGAAAATGCTGTATTTCTTTCTAAACTTTCTTTTAAGTCTTATTTTCCTTATCTTTCGTAAATAGTTGTTGTATGTTTCAATAGTTTCTTTCATTTAGTGAGCTTATTTGTTGTATCTTCATTCATGTTAATAGGTTTGTATCCTAGGTGTATTGTATGTACAGAAACGTTTACTTTTCGTGTGGACTGATTGACATAGGTGGTTCACGAGTAGAATGGTCACCTTGATGAGTAGTTGACATTCGCCATGTCATGGGTTGCCGGGGGCGTACAAGTAGGTACATGAGTTATCGTTAATGTACGGCTATAAAAATAATACCTACTGACGTAGCATGTACCTACAATTAATAGTAAAGCATAGACCTGGTGGACCCTGCACATGCGGTGTGGAAGTGTGGAGGCATGTATATGTATGATGTGATATTTTTTTATAGGAAATTGTAATTAGACTCGACAGTATGAATGTAGTCAGTATTTACGTTCTGTTAAGCCCACCAGTAAAATAAATGTGAATATGTTTTAAATATTTGTATTTCTACCGAAAACATTCCTATTGTATTTTATTTTCGAATAGACACAGTCTTATGAATTAATTTGCATTACACTTGTTACTGTTTTAATATTTTATGTGAGTGTAGGTGATATTGATTGGAAACTTCCACCAAATGTTATATTTATAAATCAGTATGAATTAAGAATGCTTTGTGACGGTAATATTGATTGACTGGGTATGCTAGTTCGCATCTTTAATTTTTCTTTGATTTAATCGAGTAATACTTAGGTAGCCTATTGTAAGAATTCTATGCAAATAATAGGTATTTCGCCTATTGTGTATATTTGCTAATAAATAAAGTTATCAAATATTAATAAACTTGAAAAATTGTTGATGTTTTTATAATTTTGAGGATAAAATACTATAAAATTATAGTATGAATTATATTTTTATGATAGAATTAAACGAATTACATTTCGAATAAAACGCTGAAATCTATATTTCGGAAATACACAAATCGACTATTCTACCAAATATACATTGACTGTTATATTTTAAGATCATTGCTAGTAAACTCATAATATTGTATGCTATGACTCCTCATTGTAGGTACCTTGTGTATAACTTTAAAAAAAAAATAGCTATCTGTTATTTTTGATCAAAGTATATGTTTGTTGTACAAATTATGTAGATGGCCATATAATAGAGAACTCAGTATAATAAAAACGAAAATATATCAATGTGATATTAAAATAATTTTATTAAGATCATTTTATTTTATCTTTACTCTTGCCTATTTTCTTCGACGTTTTCAAGGTCGTTTCATGCAGAAAAAAAGAAGAAAGTAGACCTTTTGTCTCGATGAAACAACCTTGAAATCGTTTTTGGTCTTCTCTGTAATAACATTGACTTCAAGCAATTAAATGCACGTAACCAATGGTTATATCTATACCCCAGGACTTGCCATAAAGCCAAAATTACATTACAAATACCTGTGAACCTGGAACTGTTACCAAAGAAAAAGTCGCTCTATAATTAGGCCACTAATTTCGTAATGACGATGTTGATGAATTTCGTAATGTAATTTTGGCTTAAGGTGGATCCGCAAAAGTAACCCACGACATCCCGCATCAGCACGCGTAGCATGACCACCGTAGAAACGGGTTTTGTCGACGGAAGCATAGACAAAATGACAGATAAAGAATCACAATCTGTCAGTTTGTCTATTCTTCCGTCGACAAACCCGTTTCTACGGTGGTCATGTTACGCGTGCTGGTTACATCTTGATCAAAATATGATTCGAGATCAGATACTTATGTATTTACAGAATTATAATCGAAGTTAGAGTTGTTCTCGAATGTCACGATTTCATGAAAAAGTCATTCAATCGAACAAATCTAACTTAGAGATCTTTATGATTCTAATGATTTATAATTCTGTAAATACATATTTTTTACGGTCGCGAATCATAATTAATCAAAATACAACCTGATATCACGATATTCAATTCTGCGTTTTTTGCACTTTGCAGGTCAGCAACGCAGAATTGAATATTGTGGGCTACCTTAGCGCATCCCTCTTATAAGAATGACGCTTCTGCCTCGTGATATTATACTCTTAAGGCTTCGCCTAGAACGCGTACTTAGTAGGCGTTAGAACGCTAGCCTGACGCCACGCTATAGCGCCGAATTGTGTTGTACCTACTATGATGTACGTTTACTGTCAAACAGAGCGCAAGCGCTAGCAGTGTGTTACGCGAGTAACGTTAGCGTGGCGTCAGGCTAGCGCTCTAATTCCTCTTACGCTGATGTTGGTCGCGTACGGCGGTCGCGCGTGTGTATATACATTGTGTTCTATATAGCACCATACTGCGACGCTGACGTCAGCGGCGCGTTCGTACGTACAGTGCGTGCCACTAAAGATGAGACTTGTCACACCACGTGGTTTGACTTGCGCAGTAGACGATTTATGGGTCTCTTTAGCGGTATGAAGTCCGCGCCGGGGCGTCATCGGGGCGGCGGAAGGAGCGGCGGGAGGCGCGGTCAAGTCTCATCTTTCGCGCGCTAAGTACGCGTTCTATTTGGCAAAGCCTTTAGGGTAGACATAAATGTCCACGAAAGTTTCCATAAAACTATACCTACTTTAGACTTATGTCATGTCAACAGGTTAGCTGTATTACCGTGTTCCTGGACAGAGGTACAGTCGGCGACAAAACTCGATGAACACCTCTATTTTTTAAATGTTAATTATTGAGCAAAATATTTAATTAAAATAAGAACAGAAGTAAAGTTAAAAGAATATTAACTTTTAGGTAGCTATATCCATATTCATATCTTTATTTGCTTTTTTAGCTATTATATGAAAGCTGAAATACCTACATTCCTACAATGTTTCGAGTAACTTTGTGGCAATTCAGATGATGTTGAAAAGTAGGTGTCAATCGACTTTCGTCGCTGACCGTATCTTGTTGTAAACAAATCTTCAGTGGGTTACGGTGACGATGTTCCAGGAACTGAAAACATAGTGGCTGTTATGAGTTTATTAAGAAATGCTCACATATACTTTTACCTACGTAGGTACCTAAACACCTAATTAGACTACCGTGTACCAAATATAGCGAAGTTAAAAGTGGATAGCATAATTATTATTGGTTTTAGAAACTTTAGAACGGTACCGTGAGTATCGGTTGGTATACGAAATTAAGGACCCATTGTCGTTATTATTATTATTATCCAGAACAGGATCCGTCGTCATGATGATTCTTGAGGAAGGCCTATGTTCTTTCGTCACCGACGATAAAATATTATTTAGCTGTTCATCATAACAATGCAGACAGTTCTCAAATACCTACAGAAATTATGATGCCAGGAAAAATATGTATGAAATTTTATTGAGAGAGAAACTTGAATAATATTCACCTTAATTGTGAGCACACAATGCTACGTGCCATATTGTACGGACGCTGTATGCAATATGAGAAGGTTCGAGGCAGATTTTGTGATGCAGGTGTAATATTTCAGTTTGTGTGTCTTTCAACATGTAATTTTCAACATAAACATAATATACCTACCTATCTATCTACATCCGTTACACATTTTTTGTTGGGAAACCGGATCAGTAAACTATTTTTTGCATCTAAGAAAATTTCTGAACAACCGGAAAATAAAGGTGAATAATTTTTTTAATAAAAAATACAAAAAAACTACAAAGTGAAAAATAATTTTAATTTCTGAAGTCGATAACTTTGGATCTATATTTTAGTTTTTGCCACCGACTTCCAAAATTCAAGTAATTATTTCGTTTTTTTTGGAAGTCTATTGTTTTTTTTTTTCTCTTTTTAGTAATGTTACCTACCCTACATCAATTCGTATATGTAAGCAACAGTGACAGGAAGTATTATAACGTCATCAAGATTAAGACATTAAGTGGATTAAATTAAGTGTTATCGAAGCTAACTAAAAAATACCCAAGCAAAGTTAATATATACACCACCGTGCAGACTTCCTCTACCAAATGAAAAATAATTTTCAAAATCAGTTCGCATTTGACGAAAATATCGATAAAAAAAAAACAAATAAATGCAGACATACTTCCTCCTTTGTTAAAGTCGGTTTAGAATAGATACGTTTGTTATTTTCATTCCAGACTTTTGTGTGTAGTGAGTGATCGAGCCTTCAATAGTTCGTGTAATAAGTGATATCCATTCACCCGATATACCTAGCCGAAAGTTCGAGTAGCATATTTCTATAGCCGAACCTGCTAGCCGCCTACAGCGAATAGAATATCTTTATTTTTAGAATGTATTTTTCCACTCTCTACTCCATAAAAGCAATCTTAAAATCTATTTCTGTAGTAATCTAGACTTTTCTACAGTGTGCCGGAAATTAAGGAAAATATCGTATGTGTTCAATGTATCGGTTGCTTACTTCCCGGTATTAGAAATCAATACAGGAAAATAGCTTCAGTTATACCTATTCGGTACTTCATTGTGGCACGTAGAAACAATTGCTTGGAAAGTATTGAAAGCAAATATCCATACATAACTAGCTAACAAGTAACTCATTAATATGTAGATATAAAAATAGAGTTAGACCCAGAAAGCCATTATTTGGTAAGTAGGGTAAGCTAAGTACTAATATTAGAATTTACGGCACTTACAACAACGAACCCTTTTTAGTGAATACTAAGCCCTGAAAATAGATTTTAAAAGGTTTTTGGATAAAAAAGAGATTATCGTTCTTTTAGAAGAATAATCTATGTTTTTTTCCAAGTCACGAAAACAAAACATTAAGCGAAGTTATTATAATTTTAAAATATCATTCATTTTAGTCGTCTAGTATGTGTAACGAACCTTATTTTAACCAGCCTTTTCTTTTTGTAAAAAAAAAAACATGATTTTCCGTAGCGGAGGTATCAATTTCACACTTACTTATTGCCAATTCATCGCATCGCATACATTTTACAAATTACTCACACCTGGCTTCATTTTTCATATATGGGCGGTATTGGCATCTTCTGAAGGTTAGCATAGCAAGGTTAACAGTTTCCTAGTGGCCCCATACAAACAGTAAGTACCTATTTTAAAAAATAATAAGAGTTCCACCGATGTCAATAATGTCCAAGATAAACATAGAAAGTAAGTAGATATGAATTTTAAAAGTTACATTGGTAGGCACTTGCCCGCATTTGAACCTATAACCTCATCGAGCATGACAGGCGAGGCCATAACCACTTGGGCCATCACGAGATCAGTGAAGGAAAACATCAATATCTGGATTTCTCATGATGTTTTGCTGAAATAATTTACACAAAGTAAACCGCCTGTATGGATTCGAACCTACGACCACTGGGCCACCACTGTTCGATTAATATGAGTCTGAAATTGCAAATCCGCGTGATGATCAATGTTCGTGCCTTCTCTGTACAAATGAGAAGAGGCTTTTGAACTGCAGTGGTACAATAATAGGCGGATATGATTTTAAGAACTCAACACACTTAAGAGCAATGCAGTAGGATTTTTCAATGCACTCTCAATTTTGCATCAATTCACCGGATTTTTACGCGTATGTCTAAACGCGACGTAATTTCGACATTTAGTAAGCATATCGAACTGACGTCAGTAATTTTGGCAGGTGTGTCACTTCATTACAAGAATAATGAAAACAAAAGAAAAGCAAACCGACCACACAGTACCGCACCGCACGGCACCGCACCGCGCTCCATGTGTGTAGCAACTACTTTTCTCTATGGTGGCAACTTAAACGTTAAAGCTGGAGCTAATCCTTTTCAATTCACACTTGTCACGCACGATAATATGTATTTAACTAACGCATTGTTTTCTACGTTATTTAGACATTGACATGTTTCACGAACGCGCATACGTAATATTCAAAGAATAACAAATGAGATTTTACTATGTGTTAAGCATTAAAGGTCATTATGTATTGTTTATGTTTAAGTAAGAACATCGTTGAATGTAATTAGCACAGGGGCATAACAATTATACACAGACATATGACAAGAGTATTTGGAAACGTCTCGGGTGTCTAAACGTATCAGCATCTATATTCAAGTTTCAAGAAACTTCTGAATATAGTGAGCGGACAACCGTGGCTCGAGACGTAAACTAAGTGGTCCTGATTATGTTCACCTATTCAGCTTTTGGACAATGTCTGTCACCACTGCTAATAGAGGACGCGTGAAGTTTATCTTTGTGTACGTCACAGTTATTAGGAGCAACTACGTCATACATATATGTAGTGTCTGGATCTCCAGAAACCACGTCTCTCAAGAATTCTCTCTATCTCCATCTTCCTTTCTTATTTCCCCTTTCACTCGTTCAGTTCACTCGTCCGGTAACGTATTTTATTATAGTTTAGAAATGCTTAGCCATACAGCCTATTAAGTTTACGACTCTAAAATTAATCCCACATACATGGTGATGGTCATCGATAGTATGGGATGATCAGTAGGTCCTTATTGAGGTAAAATGATGATGTGGATATATTTAGTAACCTGTTCCGCTTAGCTATTTCTAAAGAGTCTTAAAAAGACTCTGGAAGAAATCGACACGTGTTTCACCTCCCAACGAGGCATCCTCAGGATGACGATTAACTTGTCGCGAACTCAACCCAGCGCTGGGCACGCCACAATTGCAGCGATAAGACCCCTCTTTGAGGAGTGGCTAGAGAGGCGCCTCGGCGTCCTCACCTTCCGCGTGACGCAGGTCCTCACCGGACACGGCTGTTTCGGGAGGTTCCTGCACAGGATAAGGCGGGAGGAAACGCCCGGGTGTCACCATTGTGTGGATCGCCCGGAGGACACGGTGGAGCATACGGTGGAGGTCTGCCCAGCTTGGGCGGAGCATCGCCGTGTCCTCGTAGAGGCGATCGGCGGCGGTGATCTCTCGCGTCCGGCCCTGGTTCAGGCCATGGTACGGAGCGAGAGGAAATGGGAGGCCGTCACCTCCTTCTGCGAAGCTGTAATGCTCGCGAAGGAGGAGGCGGAACGCGTGAGGGAAAGGCAAATTTCGCGCCCTCACGCCCCTAACCGCCGCAGGAGGAGACGCCCAGGGCGTCGGGAATCGCGGGGCGATTTCCGGCCACCGTAGGCGCGGGCTTGCGGACGGAACACGGGTGGGTTTTAGTCAGTAAGAGTCTGACACGCCCTCCCGCTTCGCCCAGAGCGGGAGAAGTTATTTGATGATTTCCCACCCTCAAAAAAAAAAAAAGGTGTGCATGCAACATTTTTGACCATGAGACATTGGGATTCCAGAGAATTGTTTTTATCTTACTGTTCTTTGATATGAAAGAAGCTGGTTCAGAGACATGCATAGCACACACTCAAACACCAAAACTAAATCAGTTCCTTAACTAAATAAAATTAACTTCGTATCTCTCGGTATTGGATAAACAAACATCGCTGACCCGTCTCTACGTACTTACACACAGTAAAGTGCTGTAAGCTGAAAATCGATGCAATTTCAATCCGAACATTCTATGTAAAGTTAGTAGGTAGTCTACATCAGCGATGGACTAACTAAACTAAAAGTTAATCCGAGTAAACAAACAATGGGTTGTGTAATCGTAGCCAGCTTTTTGTCGTATAGGTGATGAATATAGTTGTTCAGCGATCAGAATAAGAAGAGTACTAATAGTACGAAATGACTGTTTATTTCGTGCTGAAAAACGAGGTTACCTGGAGAGTTTTTCTGGGCCATTACTCAATTTTTCATAGTGTCAGCAGTTAAAAATATTATTTTAAGGTCTTCATAGAACTATATTAATATTTCCTATGCTCCTTTTCTGTCACAAATAACAGCATCGCCGCACTAAGTTACTAAGGAATTGCACCAATTACTTCGCCTGCCAAGCGTCGTCGTTTGGCTGTGTTGCCATGTCCAGCACTGGACAGCTATCTTCTGTCATACCTATCACACAGTTACGAGACTGAGTAAATGACAGACAGCGCACAGCTTAAACCACTAAAAGTCACATAGTCACAAAATTAAAGTGATGTTCAGGCGCACAAATACTTAACTTTCCTTGTACTTAACCGCAGTTCATCAGATTATGCAAAAAAGTAAAAAGTAACGGGCATCGGCAACTGCTAGTAAGATTAATATGATCGACTGTGTTGTGGTTTGAATGTACGGACAATTTAAGTTATTAGTAAATATTTGATAGATACCTACCTGTACATTTGTAGCTACGCACCTATTACATATTCTTGCGTCACTGGTTGGAGCCCAAGCTGCGCTACATCACACGTCACATAACTTTTTTTCATACCAAAATTTACATATTTTTTAATTGGAGTTACGTCCTTTTTTAATTTAGTTGTAAATGAGTGTCGTTTCAGGGGAATGTGTAATCCGAGCATAAATTGATATATTTTATTTTAAATAAAATTTTGCCTATTAAGTTTATACACGTAAACATAACAAGAGCCGTTCGTTTTACTACTGTTGTAAATGAAATGGTTTAAGTTTTTCTTGTAATATAAGCTATGAAATTTAATATGCCATTTTTATTGATTTAAGCCTCACAAAAAAAAAAAAATATTATCATCGATTCTGTTGCTTTTTTTCTATATGTGATGTTTCTGGAAAACGTCCTCAACCTCACAATAGCCAATTTTGTTTGAATAAGAAATGCGTGAAGTCATGATTGTTTTCAAGAAACAGCTAACAAAATGGAGGTTAGACGAATAATACGGGGTACGATTTCTGAACGAAATGGAACGGGAACGAGTTCGATTTCTAGCTAAATCAAGTGGTTCTTCATAAAGCTAAGAAGTCACTTTAAATTTTCTCCGAAATCAAGCACATGGCTCCATTGAGTACTTTTCTCTATTTCTCATAATCTTCTTCGTCGTATCGACGATTCCATTTCTATAAAAATACGTAGCAAAAAATCAATTAAAACACAAAAATATATACAATGGGTGGCCTTTCGCTTCCAGGCAACCCTGGAATGGACAGTGATTTGCCTGGACATAAAATAGGACTGTCGTTGTATACAATATACTAAAATAGATACACAGATATATACTTATCTAAATGTGTTATATGTAATTTCAGTTGTTCACCTTTTAATAAGAATGTTGTGCATGCCTATAAGTGATGTAGATATTTACACAGTATTGAAGACTCGTGATTACCTATTGCTACTATCCTTGCAAATATGTTGTTGGCGTGCCTTGCTCAATAAATAAATACATAAATACTAAATAATATAAGCAACGAAAATAAATGAAGACTATAGATACCTAATTACAGTTACGAGAACCACATCACAAAGACAAGCAATGTTCCCTTACAAGTATTTTAAGGCCTCCAGACACTATCAGTAATAATGACATTACATTCAAGTAATGTCATTACTACTGACAGTGTGGTTATTGGAATATTGATGTGATCATAATATTTTCATAGTTTTACGTCAATATTGGAAGGAATGACAGTAATATTAATGTCATTATAACTGACAGTGTTTGGATCTCAATAAACACAAGTAAAGGCTCGTGCAAACTGGCGCGATATCGCGGGCGCTACAGGCAGCGCGACCCTTATAGCGCCCGCGATATCGCGCTGCGCGACTGCGCGCGTAAATGCATAAATGCTTTAATAATAATACATTGATCAGGCAGGGGCTATAGTCCTACCATAGTTCCAGGTAACCAGTTCACTTTAGCCAGTTTAGCCAGTTCCATTGAGCACGAGTTAATAAGGATTCATGGGGACCCATAAATAGTTTTAAGCGTGTTAATCAAATAAAACAGCTTTTTTGTTATAATATCACATTTTATTAAAATTTCTTATGATCGGCTAATTGTTTGATGAAAGTGCCAAATGCCGTCAGACCCTGTAAGAACATAAGATATAATTAATGTTGAGGATGATAAAAATGATATACAGCATGAATAAGAAAAGGATATAAAACATGTAGTATGACTTCTGAACATCTAGTGCAATTTGGATGAATGGGAGCACTCATTAGATAAATAAATTTTTTAGTAGTGTTGTTTGGTGCAGTTACCAATATTATGTGTCTTAATAACCAAAAGGCCAATAAAGTTTTTATAATAGGACTATTTCAACCTGAGGATTGGGTTATAGGCAGGCAATAATATTCCCATCGAACCACAGGAGAGGAGTAGGGAGTATCTCCTGCGTATTTAGCAGTCTCCGTTGAGATTAGCTGCCGTCACCGAAATTCGGTCAGGAGGACATTTTTTGATAATTTGAACATTATATAGACTTTTAACTCACAAATTTACAGGCTTGTATGAATCCCATAGGAACCGCTGTTACCATATTGAATAGCTGAAAAAAGAAGATGAAATATATTAATTGATATTTATACAAAAAAAAACAGTCATTGTTTTAGGTCAAGGAGCAATCATTTAAAACAATTCCAGTAAATGGCATAGTAAACTATCAGAAAATAAAATGATTAATTGATTTTTTTTTATTCATTATTTCCATTAGTGCCTGTGTCGCTAACTCCGGTTAGGTAGGTAACTACTACTTACTCATCATAAATAAAAAATGGAACAAATTTTTTAATGAAAATATTAAAAAGTTTTAATCAGAACTTGTACGTATCATACCATGTTACCACAAAATACATGACAAAACGTAAATAAATTACGGTTAAGACAACAAGCCCGTAAAAATATTGAGTAACACATTTTTTTTTATAAAGTTTCGTTATTGCTGTTGCAGTAAAAAATAAATATATATAAAAGGTTATTTGTGACTTACAGAATTTGTAACGGTTGGTCTAGGAGTGGTCGAGGTTGCAGACGTAGACGCTGGCACAGGAGGGGTGGCAGGTGCCTCGGTGGTGTTGGTGGCATTCTGACAGAAACCCACCCCCACAAGGAACACCAACGCTAGAAACAGTTTAATGTGCACTTGAGCCATAATCGCTTACAACTGTACTCTGAAATCAGTCCACATAAGCTTATATACATTTCGTTGACAACCGAGACCCATTATACTTAAATGTAGATAATATCTAAGTTACATGTTGTAAAAAATTTCATGGCATACCTTTGCACGGAGGCCACTTTAAATTTAGCTCTCATGAATATTCAGTATGTTGTGAATAGTTCAAGACGTAAGTCTAAATTTTCTTTAAGTTGCGACGATCAACATAATAAATACTGAAATATTTTTGAGCTTTATTAATTCGTGATCATAATTCCTTTCACAACTATTTTACACTAGGTACTAACACTTGTTACTTATCTTCACCAACTGCATTAACGCGTCATCGGTAGCATATTATTAACTTATTATATCGAGCGTGACCTAACTTGATTGCATGCGGGTATAATTTGTATGTACCTGTAGGTAGTCCCCCACGTCAGGGTAAAAAGCCACTCTCTTTTCACTTATCGCTGCACAGCTTCTAGGGGTAGATACTACGTTTGGGTATTACTAGCAGTGCCCCGCGGTTTCACCCGCATAAGTCTGGATTCCTTGAGAATATCGAAATAAATAGTATTAAATATGTTAATACAGGCTATATACTATCTGTGAGCCAAATTTCATCTAAATCCGTCCAGTAGTTTTGCGTGAAAGAGTAACAAACATCCATCCATTCTCGCAAACTTTAACATTTATAATAATAGTAGGATTAGTAAGATAGGATAGTAGGATTAGTGAATAATATAAGCAATAATAATATGTTAATAGTATATATCGTAGCAAGTGGCGTTCTGTAGTTTCTGCTTACCCCCATGGAAAGGCGTGATTTTATGTATGTACCTATATAGGTGTGTAATAATATATTGTACCCGTGAAAGATACTACAATATTGAACTGAACAACTTAGGTAATTATACTACAGTACAGTCAATTTGCAGTTACACATTATCAGACTTATTTATTAACATAAGCTTTGTTTATATTAGAATATGTATGTTTAGGTTAATATATTTTTCTATGGGCCTATGTCGCCTTTTTTTGGTGGGAAATTATCAAATAACTTCTCCCGCTCTGTGCGGAGCGGGAGGCCGTGACAGACTCTTACTGACTAAAACCCACCCGTGCTCCTTCGGTTGCCCTGTTGCCGGGGGCCACGATCTCCCTTTCGGTTTTCTTCGTACCCCCGGCAGGCATCGGCCCTAACGGACCCCGTCAGGCCTATGTCGCCTGAAGTAATGTTTTTTTTTTGGTCTTTTACATATCTCGGGACCCCAGGGGGTCCCGGACCTTTGGAAGGCGTACGAAACGAGACGTTTTAATTAAATGAGGCACCAACCGACGATCATCCTTGTATGCACTATGCAAGTGCATTCAAGGACAAACCCTGGCTGGTGTATAGGACTATTGCAGGAAATGGAAAGGCTTGGGTGGCTAAAGTGAACTGGTTACCTGGAACTATGGAAGGACTATTGCCCATGCCTGATCAATGTTTTATATGCAGACGGATAAAATGGCAGGGGGTGACTTGCACACTCAATAATGGGTCCTAGAAACTGTCGCTAGCACATAGTGACGTAGCGACAAAGGGGCAACGATTCCTGAGGTGCTTGAGGAGTGGAGAGGAATTCCAAGGCTTTCAGAACAATCCCAGAGTCCGGAAGATAGTCAAGATCCCTACCAGTACTTACTGGAATACTTCCGTCCTCCGAGCACGTTTGCCCTTACGAATCCCCACTCAAGCCGGCCAATAAACGCAAGAATGAGGTGGAAACTCCGTTCCTTGTCAGTATTCACTCCAGCCGGCCAATAAAGGCAAGCTAGAGGTGAGGAACAAGAGTTCTCCCGGGAGATAAGGTCCGTGGGGTCGCTACTGCTAGGAATGGAGCTCTACCTCATTCTTGCCTTAATTATTAAGAGGATGTTAGACGAACTTGGGACAAACTGTCACAGAAATCCGGTATTTATTCTTTTCTCAATCACGGCGCATTCAATCAATGGAATGTTATTAAACAGAGTTCCAGGAAATAGTTGACCAGGGCCCAAATGATATTATCCTATCGAAAATAATAATTAAAGCTAAAAGCTGGAATTCATACGAACAACAGGGAAAGCTGTGAAATGTTGTCATACATTTCACTGTACTTTGCTAAATATGCGAACATGTCAAGAGTCAGGTGTTCGTTTGTAAACAAAGTTTTCATTTATCGTGGTATTTGGTTGGTCGTCTCGGCTCATTGCAGGTCATTAAGGAAAACTTTATTATTAAAACTACTTTATTAATATTTTGACTGCCTCGTTGGTCTAGTGGTCGCAAACGCTGAGTATGAGGTCCTGGGTTTGATTCCCGGGTCGTGCAAAGTGTTATTGGGTATTTCCATCTGGAATTTCTCAATAGCAGCCCAGAGTCCGGATTTGTGCCCGGTTGATGACAATAGGCTCGCCCCCTATTACATAGGACTTAACATAACTTGCGAAATGTGAGTGTACTATAGGTACACCTCTGTCGAACCCTTCAGGGATTACAGCCGTGATGTTATGTTTATGTTTATTATTAAAATTTATTAAATAAATAAATTGTGTCCTCATCAGACACAGACATTCGATGAGATTGTATTTATGTCTTTCCTGGGGCTTAACAAAAAGCAAAAAAAAATTATTGAAGGAACCCCACTGCTGTAAGGCTTAAGAAAAATACATCACTGCACCAAAAATATTTATCAAATTATCCAACTGACAGTAGATGTGATGTCAATTAAAAAAACAACAGTACCTCCGTGCAATATTATTGTACGAATGAAATGAGATATTCAAGCATACAAAATGCAGGTAGAGTCAACACAAAAGAACATTGTGCGTTCTACCTCGTCGTTACGAGGATGTTGTCTGTACAACTCAAAACTACACCAACTACCTTTTCGCTGCAGGCTAGACATACATGATTTAAAACATTTGCTTCGCGTGTGCTTACATTCTAAATGAATGGCGACACACAGGAATACATTGCTTTATTATTATTGCAAATTGTGATTGACATCCTAAATGAGGAATCAACGGAATTGTGCTTTTAGCAAATTTTTTTTTTCAATTTTTTTTTTGCTTTCCATGAGCCGCGATAGACTTTTCATCTCAATGGTGGCTGCCTTTTTCTTGGCCTTAATGTGGTTGGCCCAGGTAAGCCTCTTGTCTAGATGCAGGCCAAGGTATTTTACTGTGTTACTGTTTGGCAGTGGTTTACGTTCCATGTACACCGGGCACATTCGCCCTTCCGAAGAGTGAAAGTCACTTGAACTTCAGCCAACATCTTCATCTTAACGTGCTTTCCGAGGTACGGAGGAGCCTTGGTATGTAAAGATGGTCACCCATTCTCGGACCATCCGCGGCAAGCGTAGCTTAACCTGATCGATCGTCTCATGCGGCTGTTATTACTTAGCCACGAAGCCCCTCCCCTCCCCTGTATTATTTTATTAAATATACAACAATAATTACGTCACCCTTTAAAATGTGTAGGTACCTGCACAAGGATTTTTTTTCTTCAGGGACAGAAGATAGATCGCTAGTCTTCCTCTTGAATGTGGTAATTTGTTCATCCTATAATATTGTCTTTTCTCAAAATAGAAACAGCGTTTTAAAACTAATCAAAATATGTATGAGTACCTTTCCATATACATGCAGTAATCCACTTGATTAAGCTCATTCAATTCCAGAAATTGATACCGGCGTGTATGAAATAACGTTGGTTGTTTGTGTTTTCGCAACAGGAGATCTAAGCTTGTTAACTACCACACAACGATGGTAAGGTACCAGTTACTGGATAAATGGCCGCTTCAAACCGAATTGTCGTCAAATAATTCGTTGTGAGACGGTTTTGCTGAGTCGGTCCACGAAGTATTAAGATCGGTCTGATTATCCGCCTCAGAAAAACAGTGTGAATCTATTTACATACTAAGTGTTAATAGCCGTAAATGGATTTATAAACTTGTGCCGGTAATCCAAAAGGGGATGTATTTTTATCCAACATCTATAAACACACGAGGCAACGTTGGAAAACAGAAATTAACCACGTAAAATATGCTGTCATTCTAGATATTACTTTTGCACTATAAATATACATGACATTTTCACAATCGCTTCCATAAAATACAAGTTATAAACAAACTTATTTACAACATCTCGCTCCAGATGAAATGAGTGACTTTAAAGGGTTTGTGTAAAATTTAATCGATAAACGGAAACGGTTCTGCTCTCGAACTGAGTATGTACTCAAGTAGCCATTGACCTTTTTAGTCTGAATTGACGGCACTTCACAACATACAAATACATTATGTGGGTATGTCTATTGAAATCTCTACCTACGCTATTCGACACCAGCAAAGCCTCTTTTAGCGGACGAAATTGAGACTTTAGGATGAAAAAAATGTTTTTTTTTTTACTGTATATACGTTACATAATTACTCTTTTTTCACAAAGAGCTTCGTTGACATGTACAAGGTTACTTATATTTGTAGAGCTGACTGTACCGTGTCTATATTTTTGTAACAATTAAGCATCTAATTCACGAGCACCAACGAGTATTTCAATTACAAATTAGCTCTTTATTCTCTCTCACTGAAGATTGACATAAGGAAAACTCCATTTCATTGAATAATAAAGCGTAACGAATGTTGTAGTTAGAGAGTGCTCTTGACACGTTGGACAAAAGCAATCCTGAGTACGTGGATACACAGAGAATAAAGTATCCCGAAAACTGGTGCTGTATAACTAACATAGTTTGAAGAGCGAGGTGGCTCAGGTAGTTCGCATGTCAGAAATGTGAAATAGAGCGAGTTTGTCGTCTATCCGGAGTTAATCAATTTGGTTCTCTAGTTCCGTGTGTTTGTTAGACAATTTGTAGATAAGTAATCAGTTATTTTGATTTTATTTAACCTCCAATCTCTAGACAAAATACCGATATAGACACCGCACATTTAAACTAGTAACAAAAAATAAGTGCTTGTGCGGTAAAGGCACAGCACAAACATTTTTGCTAACTTTTATTAGGTAGGTACCTACATAAGTAGTCTCATATGTGTGGTAACTGGTACGTAAACATTCTTGTATGCAGGTAGACGGGTTAATCTACCCAATCTCTCTGATGCAAGTAAACACACCAATATTTTGTAAATAACGTTAAGTAATGCATGGATGCTAAAAATTCATGCTAAGCTTGATATCAAATTTGGTTTCTTTTATTTTGTGTTTTATGCTTTTGACGACGCTGACATATCCACAAGGTTTATAAAATTGGAAAATAAATGGTACTACGAATACGCACTACAGCAATTTTTTACATTCAATAAAAAGGTGTTGTTTCGTTTGTACGTGAATGTCAGTTACATTCGTTGAATTTCATCGTTCAAGTCCGTCAGCCCACATCATCTGTTACAACCTGCACACAATATCTACTTTTGCCCAGAAGTTCGTACGTTCCGAGGACATTCATGTATTTCAACGTCCTCAGAATTTAGCTTCGAAAGTAAACTGACAAACAACATCAAATATCCACTTTTTATCAAAAGATAGTACTTTATAATTTCACCTCACAGCACTCTCGGATAGCGGCGAAATAGAATTATCAACCGTTTCGGCGAAAAACTGCAGCGAAATGGCTTTTAACTTTTTTTTTTCAAATCCGTCGAGTCAAAAGTTAAACCGCGATATTGAATGTTATTGTACCCCTTAGCGGTTACAGAAAACCTGATAAGTGGTTGGTTATACTTTCAACATTAAGACGATAAGTGTCCATTTAGAAAGGTTGCCGGTTGGAATTCTGAAAGAAAAATAGCGAGTGGAACTGCCTTTGCTGGTCTTTTTTTATTGTTATAAGCTTTCCAACGAAAGTTTTATATTTATTGAAAAAAAAAAAGGTTTTATTTCAGGAACGTCTAATGTGATGTCACTTGTACACAAGTAATTTGCGTATTGTTTATAATGTTGAAGGTAAATTCAGAAGTCACGGAGGCTTTCTCACTTAACTAAAACATGTTTGCGAAGATCCACGCAATTTAAATACGGAAATGTGGTGGGTGTATTCCGGCACGCCTAGCTCGACTCGCATCCGGATTCAGTACCGGAGCGCAAGTTAAGCTTGCTCATACTAACACGAGGATTACGTTGTTCCTAAATCCATTCCTATGAGAATCTAAAAAGGAATAATTATTAATTCAATACAATCGCATTTTTTTTTGTCGAAGCTACTTCGTTTATCTGTACCTACAGCAAAGGTGTGGTCAAATTTACAGACCATCGAACTGAACCACTTTTTCCATGACACCAATATCGTAACTGATAAAAAAATATCAAGTGTCCCATACAAAACTTCAATACCTACTCGACCAGTGGCGTGCCTTATTTTTATTTTTTTTTGAGGGTGGGAAACCATCAAATAACTTCTCCCGCTCTGGGCGGAGCGGGAGGGCGTGTCAGACTCTTACTGACTAAAACCCACCCGTCTTCCTTCGGTTGCCCTGTCGCCGGGGGCCACGATCTCCCTTTCGGTTTTCTTCGCAACCCCGGCAGGCATGGGCCCTAGTGGACCCCTTCAAATCTGCTGACATCTCTTTGAGGCGCGCGTGGAACACAACGCGCCGTCGACCCGGGCCTGGTCCTTATCGGACGGTGAGCCACCCATTGCTCACCGTCCGCAAGCCCGCGCCTACGGTGGCCGGAAATCGCCTCGCGATTCCCGACGCCCTGGGCGTCTCCTCCTGCGGCGGTTAGGGGCGTGAGGGCGCGAAATTTGCCTTTCCCTCACGCGTTCCGCCTCCTCCTTCGCGAGCATTACAGCTTCGCAGAAGGAGGTGACGGCCTCCCATTTCCTTTCGCTCCGTACCATGGCCTGAACCAGGGCCGGACGCGAGAGATCACCGCCGCCGATCGCCACCACGAGGACACGGAGATGTGGACACGGGTCTTATCGCCGCAATTGTGGCGTGCCCATCTCGACCCTTTAAGGGATGGCTGATATTTTTTTCTGGATAACGATGTTGGTCTCTTGGAGAAACTTGTTCAATTTCGATGGTCTGTACCACATCCTTAAATTTTACCACACCTTTCTGATACACGCTGTATTACATTCTAATTCCATGGATGTAACTTTTATGAATCAGTACCAACAAAAGACGAAAGAGAAAATTCAAACTTGAAATAAAATATTATAAAGAAAAAAACAATTATTCGTTGCAGTGCCAACATAGAAAAAAACCGGCCAAGTGCGAGTCGGGCTCGCGCATGAAGGGTTCTGTATCATCATCTATAAAAAATGGCAAAAAAATCACGTTTGTTGTATGGGGGCGCTCCCATACAACAAAGTGATAAATATTTATTTTATTCTGTTTTTTAGTATTTGTTGTTATAACAGCAACAGAAATACATCATCTGTGAAAATTTCAACTGTCTAACTATCACGGTTCATGAGATACAGCCTAGTGACACACGGACAGACAAACGGACAGCGGAGTCTTAGTAATAGCGTCCCGTTTTACCCTTTGGGTACGGAATCCTAAAAACCGGCCAAGTGCGTGTCGGACCACGAACAATTAAGGGTTCAGTAATTGGTATAAATTTATTCCAAGAACAAACATAACATTGTAGTTGAAAAACATGTTTTGTACGCACAATATCGAGTGATTTATCATGTTATTTTAAGACCATAGACTTCATATAGGTTTTCCAGTATTTTATTTCTCCGTATTTTTTCTAAATTTTAGGCTCAGCAGTTTCGGAGTTAAGAGAGGAATGGTCAAATTTCATTTATTTTATTTAATAACTTTAAAACTATTTATTTTAAAAGAATTAAAAAATGGTCTCAAGGTACAGTTTACAAAACGATTTTTTGGATTTATCATTTTTCCTTCAAAAGTGAATCCTATATTCAACATTAATTTATTTACGTTACAGAAATTTCATTCATATATGTACCTTTCAACTTAATCAGTCCTTCGGAGCAGATCGGCTGTGACAGATGGACAGACAGACAAACATTCACACGAGTGATAAGATAAGGGTTTCGGATTCGAACTTACGGAACCCTAAAAAGAATGAAAATAAGTGTTATGTTGTGTAGTAACTTTTTGCAGCATAAGCTGTTGGAAAATTTTTAATTTAACTGACATAGAGACAGCCCGTGTAGTGTCTTTTAGCTATTTTTTATAGTACAATGACGTACGGTATTCTGTTGTGGGGAAATGCCGCCGGCATTCAGACTATCTTTGTTTTGCAGAAAAGAGCCGTTCGATCAATTTATAAATTAAGTCCGAGACACTCTCTCAGAGATAAATTTAAGGAGATTAATGTAATGACTGTGCCTTCTCAGTATATTTTTGATAATCTTTTATATGCCCATAAAAACATTAAATTGTATAAAAAATACAGTGATATGCATAACATAAATACTAGGAACAAACACAAATTAATTGTACCTACAACCAGGCTCAAGAAAATAGATGGCTCGTTCAAATGTCAATGTATACGCTTTTATAATAAACTTCCAAGCCACGTACAAGATCTAAGCCTTAATAAATTCAAATCATTCATTAAACGTAAGTTGTGCCAGAAAGCTTTCTATACCGTTAAAGATTACATTGAGGACAAAAATGCTTGGAATTGAGCTGCTCCAATTTATTTATTTTTTACTTTCGGAACTTTGTTTATGTTGCTAACTTTAAAATTTTATACACAACGACATGAATATTTACTTTGAGATGTATAACATTTTTTTTTTAAATTATTGTGAATGTGAGGACTATGTGGGTCATACATAATATTTATTTATTTTTCTCAGTTACTTTTAATGATAATCTGGCAGTTGTGAATACTTTATGCGGCCTACCCAAATGTCCTTTCTTTGGTATTGTTCGTCGAATCATTGAGCTCCTTTTAAGTTCTGAGTTGAGCTATACGATTACTGATAAATTCGTGCACGGACTGGACAGGTACAGTCAAATCTGTATAGTTCTTTCCTCAAAAGACCATTTCAGACACAAATCTACATGGTCCTCAAATGAAATGCTCTGACCAAGATTTTTTCCGGGTTATTATATACACATTGACATTAATGAATTTTATATATACAATGACATGAATGTTTCTATTAAAGTATTGTATTATTTTAATCACTGCGAATGTGAAGACTATGTGGGTCATTCCTTTTTGTTTTGTTTAAGTTTTTTTCTCAGTTAGTTCTAATAATGGTCTGACAGTTTGAGTAATTTATGTGGCCTGCCCAAATGTCCTTTTGTTTTGGTATTGTTCGTGGAATCGTTGAGATCCTTTAATTCTGAGTTGAGCTGCACGATAGCTGACAAATGCGTGCACTGACTGGACAAGCCCTCTCAATCTGTGTGACGCTTTCCTCAAAAGACCACTTCAGACACCAATCTACATGGTCTTCACATGATTGGACCAAGATAATGTCTGGACTTTAAAAGAGACTGTGACCTCTGAGTTTGTTTCGGCCTTTCTTCTCAGAGTAGTCAGATAGGAAACGCCAACCTCATCTAGTTTAAAAAAAATGATTGACGTGTAAAAGTGTTTGTACAAACCTACTTACAGAAATAAAATCATTTATCATTTGTACATTTACATTAATTTACGTGTAAATAGTAGGTTAATTTTATTGTATTTTCAATCGTACCTTATGAATTTTGGGAACAGTTCATTATTAATTAAAGTTAATCCCCACTCAAACAAATGTATATTTCAAATGTATCTTTGTTTGAATTATTTGTTTATAAGTAAATGAATGATAGTATTATTTAAATTATAGCTGTGACAGACGGACAGACAGACAGACAGACACACGAGTGATAAGATAAGGGTTCCGTTATTTCATTCCGACTTACGAACCCTAAAAATAATTAAAATAAGTGTTATGTTGTGTAGTAACTTTTTGTACATTTACATTAATTTACGTGTAAATAGTAGGTTAATTTTATTGTATTTTCAATTGTACCTAATGAATTTTGGGAACGGTTCATTATTAATTAAAGTTAATACCTACTCAAACACATGTATGTTTGAGTATCTATTTACTTTGTTTGAATTATTTGTTTGTAAGTAAATGATTGATAGTATTATTTAAATTATTATTTTGCTCACAGCTTATCTTTATCCTAAATGACACAGCGACTTGTGAAGAACACGGCACATGCAGTCGCTTTAACTTTGGGCTGGACCGGTATTATTATATTTATGTAGTACTACTCTCTACATGTAGGTATTTCTGAAGGGTGTTATAAAATTTCAAAATGTCCCAGTTTTTCTTATATCCTTCCAGAATTCGTATGCGGTGAAGCTGAAACTATCTTGATAGGCTGGCTGTTCTAGTGTCTTTTGCAGCTATGTACAGTTACTGTGAGCACTGTCTCTTCTTGTGACCCCAGGCTATGTTTGTAGTCACAATTGCGGCGATAAGTCCCCTCTTTGAAGAGTGGCTAGAGAGGCGCCACGGCGTCCTCACCTTCCACCTGACGCAAGTCCTCACCGGACACGGCTGTTTCGGGAGGTTCCTGTTCAGGATAAGGCGGGAGGAAACGCCCGGGTGTCACCATTGTGTGGATCGCCCGGAGGACACGGTGGAGCATTCGGTGGAGGTCTGCTCGGCTTGTCCGGAGCATCACCGTGTTCTCGTGGAGGCGCGGTGATCTCTCGCGTCCGGCCCTGGTTCAGGCCATGGTACGGAGCGAGAGGAAATGGGAGGCCGTCACCTCCTTCTACAAAGCAGTAATGCTCGCAAAGGAGGAGGCGGCACGCGTGAGGGAGAGGCAAATTTCGCGCCTTCACGCCTCTAACCACCGCATGAGGAGACGCCCTGGACGTCGGGAATCACAGGCCGATTTTCGGCCACCGTATGCGCGGGCTTGCGGACAGTGAGCAATGGGTAGCTCGCCGTCCGATAAGGACCAGGCCCGGATCGACGGCGCGTTGTGTTCCACGCGCGCCTCAAAGAGATGTCAGCCGAATTAACGGGGTCCACTAGGGCCTATGCCTGCTGGGTTGCGAAGGGAGATCATGGCCCCCGACAACATGGCAACTGAAGGAACACGGGTGGGTTTTAGTCAGTAAGAGTCTGACACGCCCTCCTGCTCCGCCTAGAGCGGGAGAAGTTATTTGATAATTTCCCACCAAAAAAAAAGGGCTATGTTTGTAAGTATTTCTAATTTATGCCACGGAATTATGTTTATTTATTGTACACCCTTATAAATTACCTGCTTATTTATAAAGCTGCACGTGAAAGAATAAACCAACATTAGTTATTTGCACAACAATCGGAACTCGAAATCGATACTCGTACTTTTACAGATGTTCTATCTATGGATCGTTCGAAATTGAATCGAATTCAAGTGAGTACAAAAAATCCATGTCATGCTTACCCTATGGCCCGCGCCTATTTAAGGCGGTTGTAAACTCGTAACACAGTTAGAGCAGCCCAGGATGCTCCAGGAAATTCTACTTGCCTTATCCTTTCACGTAGAAAATTAAATGTCTCGCGTAATATCCGCGGGCCTGACTCTGGTTTTGGCAGTTGATCTACTTGGGCGTCGTACCTGCTTGCGGCCGCCTTAATGCTGTATAAATAAATTGTTCTTACCCAATTCTAGAAACGGTATTCCGCAAATCGATAGTCGTTACCTGTTTGGGTACGTAGTTATCAGGATATATCGCTTTGGCTTTGATTCTAAAGTGAACTGAAATTATGTTAGGTAGCTCGCGCTATCGTGTGAGAAAACAGTTGCTTTGGCGTAGTCTAGTGATTATATTCGATAGATAAGTTTAACGGAAAAAGCTATTAGCCGCTAGTGGCTCATACAAAGGCTTTTCATGAACAGTAACGTAGTAAAATATTGAAAATGTATTCCTGCTTTTTCCTCGGAGAGCTGGTGTATTTCAGTAGACCGACTAGCGGATAGGTCACTGATGTAGGTCGATTTAAATAATTAACGCGAATATCCGTAACTGTCTAAGAGGAAAAACACCAAAACCATTTTTTTATTAAATCATAATACCTACTTATTTGTCCAATTGAAAATACAATAAACAGGTCTCATATCTACACTCTCTACATAGCAGAGCATACACAAATAGGTACGTACACATTTTTCCTCTTTGTTCATTTAAGCCATGTCGGTCGCGTTGTAACCTAATTTATTCTACTTTCAAAGAGCATTTACTGGGAACTATTTAATGTGTCTGTAGCTGACAATAAATTAAACTTAAACAAGTATAATGAAATAAACCATTAGTGGAATATAAAACCTTTTCGTTTTATTTCTAGAGTGAGTAAGGTAGTTGGAGAAGCTTCTAACAATGCGGTGATTGCTTGTCGGTTGATTGTGCGTCTGTTGTCTTTACTGAAGTAACAGGTGGCCTTATTTCAAGTTTTCTTTGTACCTACATGTGCCAATACTTGTTTTGTTTGCCAACTGCGTCAGAAGGAGAGTTATGAAGTTTTTGTATTTACTTGCATGATGCTGTAAAGGCTGCCATACTACAGGAACAGGGTTTTATGTTTTAATAATTTAGAAGAACCGTTACGATACCTGCATAATGAAACTGTAGGAAACAACTAGCTTTAATTATTGTGCCTGTAAGCAAGTAAACATTTGTTGAAACAACGTAAAAATACTAACTGAACGAAGCTTATCATTCTAGCCGACGACTGTGTTTATTGCTCAGTCGCTGAACTCGTAAATTCTGTTTAAAATGAGTCTAATTTAATTACTCGAGGTCTGATGGTTTAATTCGTGATCTCTTTAGTTCCAAACCCAGCCGAGCGTACTGTAGAAATTACTGCAATCACCAATTCAAATCATAGTGAGCCGGGCCACTCAAAATAATTACCTATGTAGTTCGTTCCACATAGACTGTGGCAATGCAACCGATACACTTATACCTGCATGAAGCAATTTATGTTCTATGCGTGTGCTTTAATGTATCTACTAAATGATCAAATTAATGTGCTCAGTTTTCATTATATCAAGTTTAAACGACCCCAAAGCAGCCCCTGTGTATCCAATCTAGATTTTTTTGTGCTACTCACAGGCTTACCACAAATTCGTTACGGTGCGTTTATCGAGTCAATGTATCGTATTTTGTTTTATTTGCCAAATGGGCTCGGTTCGGTAATTTACTAAGCCCCCAATATTGATAAAACTGTATTCATTATAGATAATATCTTAAATATTTTTTCTAAAGAGCTATTTAGCCTGAAAGAACGAATGTAGGAACGTAATCTCATTTAGGTTTGTCGCTCTCTCCTTTGTGTATATCTCCCATAATATAAAGATGAGGAAAAAAGAAAATGTTTCTTACACGCTCTTACATATTTTTCCATTATTTGATATTGATGTGCCGTATTTATATAATGATCAACATACGCCGCTATTTATTTGAAGGCACGTTAAAGTCGCTGAGATCAAAGAGGTGATTGTGGGGCGAATACTTACAAACATCTTTTGTCCCAATCCAAATTTTATCTGCAACTTTAAAACTGTTCTAATCGCTCAGTACTTTTAAATTAATTTCACCCTGCAGACGTTTGGGTGGCGGTTGAAATTTTAGAAGTTTGCTTTCTAAGATTATAATTTTATCTAGACTTCGAGTCGAGTGTTTTATTGTTTGCTCTTTAGATTGTGATTACTTAAGGGTCCGTGCATGAAAAAAAACCTTTTTCGTTAGTAACTTATCTAATTGTAAGAAAGCTTGTAGTAATTCCAAACATTAAGTCTGTGTAAATATAAAAGTACAGTTTTCGTGGTGCTAAACCATTCGTGTCTGTCACAGCACCTGTTAATAGTTGCATCACTTTTGCGCTCTCGAAAATATGGTTTATTTCGCTTTTGATTTACTTAATGAAGATATAGTATAATCATTCAATAAAATTTTGATTTTATTTTAAGGATAGCTGAAGACTTATGTGTGATTTTAAACTTGATATGGTTTGCTAAATAATAGGAAAAAATACATTACGGACTGGGTTTAAAAAAATTGTGTATAACAACATTTTTTTTCTGCTAGGAAGTCGAAAAAAGTTGTTACCCTATGTACAAGTAGACCATATATAGATGTTGATGATATTTTTTAATTTTCAAAATCAAAAGTAGTTTCTTCTAACGAAACATTCAAACGTCACTCTCGCGTCAATTTTTGGAAAATATGTTGCGAATTTTAGTGATTTTCCACGAAACCTTAATTTATTTGAAAAATCCCTTTCCACTATGTACAAGACAAATATTCGACTTTTCAAATCACAAATAATTTTGTTAATATTCTGTTTCCCTTTCTCACAATTACACGAACCCTTAATCATTATAATATTGAATACGGCGGATTGTTGTTTGACATTGATTCCGAACGTACACAGACACAGCAAAGGTATCTTAGCGACTGAAGGTAAATGGATTGGCAATAAGTACATATAAGCCGTGTACTAATAGCAGCATGCTGATGTCACAAGTTCGCTTGCAGAGCTTAGAGATTGGGAGCACCTTTCCAGACAGCTTATGTGTCTATATCTTTGGGACTGATAGTAGTTTTGCTATTTAGAGAGATTAACTTGCAACAGTTGTTGACCGTTACGATTCTCAGTATAGTTAAAATATCAAGCCTATTCAATAGGTACAACTACTTATTTTATATAAACTGAATATTTAATAAATAAAAGCTATACATTCAGCCTGCCATTGCACTGCATTCCCTATATCATTGCTTCTATTACATCCACAAATCAGTCGCACAAACAGACTCCAAACAAATATCTGTAGCTCATAAAATATTTGTGCAAAGCGAGAATCAAACACTACACATCCACGCCATACGGCTCGTTGATTTTCTTCAGTTTTTATTATTCAAGAACCTGCTGAAACGTATCCACTAATAAATTACCGTTATCTTGTTTGTATTTAACGTTACCTCATCCTCTTTGCACATAATAAAGTTAGTGATCGCTATGCCACATCACTGTACGTAGGTATAAGGGTATAATGGACAACGGGCTCATCCTGTTTGTTTTTCTTGCTCACCTCGCTCGGTATATGATGCAGTGCGGATGCTGCATTTGCATAAAAGCGTCCATTATCCACAGCTTCAAACAAATAAAAAATCAATATCCGCCAGTGCACGCGTTTGTATACACCACAGTAAATATAATATAACGGGTTTTCAATTCATGATATCAAAAATGTTACGTGTATATGTGTCAAAATATTAAATAATCGTTATTAATGTGTTAACATATGGTAGAAAATAGTTCTGTAAATATAAAATCTGTCAAGCTTGAAATATACGATTTAATACCGAAACACGCTGCTTTGTTGATGGTGGCAGAGATTGTTTCGGTCAACAGTCCAGCCAGTTTATATATATTTGCATCTTTTAAAATTTCAATTCGATTGGTGCGATTACAGGTGTAGAGGTGTATTCGTACGAGCGCGTAACAAGTTAAATTCAATTTGGAAATGAGTTTCAGCTGCAAAGCTGGTTTTACTGCGTTTTTGGCTGAGTAAGGTGCACGATAAAATAGGGAGACCCACTCCTCTCTCCTTTATTGTGATTAATTGTTTTCTTTCAAGGGTTAATTTGTTTCAATTGTCTGGGTGTGACGTCTCTGTGGCTTGGTATTGTGTGTCTTGTATTCATCAAACGGGTCAGCAGACAGGACACAAATCAAACGAGGTCGCTGCGCCTGGCGCGTCAGCACTTGCGAATAATGCCTTGTGCGGTGACAGGTGACAATTTATGTATGTGCCGTTATATGTATGCGAGGCCAAAGAGCGTCTTGAAAGCTTTTGTCTACAAAAATTCCGTGTAATTTAATTAAGAGCATAACATGAACATGTGTTCATATTTTCTTAGTTTTTGACGTCAAGATTATATTTGTTTGAGACTGATGTCTCACGTGAACATATGATATTCAATTATTCATGTAACTAGAGTGATGTTAATGAAGCGTTCTAAATTTTAAGGTTACGTTTAATGTAGCAAACAATATGAGCCATGAATCCTTCCGAATATTAACTGAAATTCAGCTGCAAATGCATCGAATATCGATCAGAAAATGGCTCATTTTCAGGTGAATAAATTTTCCATGACAAATCACTCGACCACATACGCGTCGAGCCGTAGGTACATATGTACGTACATTTATATAAAATTAGTGAGTTGTAAGAGCGGGTGGGGCGGCAGCACCTGTTTCCGGCCACCGACGGGGCACTAACTCAGCGATCCCGGATCCGACCGACGCTACATTTAATTCTTTGTTATGAGCCATGAAATAGGCGGGACGGGGACCGAGAAATTGTGAGAATGAATTGGGTTCTTTGGTTTTATTCACAATTCAAGGGATGTGTCGCGAGATGAAGCTGTTTAGGTTTATTGGTTACGATTTTTCTGTGAGTAGCTGAATCAATTTCTGGGAATGGGAGATACGTTTTTGTAAGTCTTGCGTTTGTATAAGTAAAATATGGTTTATATTCAATTTTATACCTATATTTTTCAGACAAAGCGGAAACAAGCCGTATAAGTAAACCTCTCTGTCTGATCCCTCCTCAGCATAATAATGTGTGTGTGTATAATTCAACAATGCCGATTCACGAATTCCGCTATAAATCGCTTTTTACCAAATAATCAACAAAGGGAAATCGGGATCCGCGATCATCAGATCGCCAGTGTTCGGATTAACGCAGCTCTCTTGTACCTGTACCTATATTCAATAATATTCTTAACTCACTGAACATAGAAATTGGATTTTCTTGGACTCGACCAGTAAATGCAATTGATGTGTGAGGCTGTGCGATTCTTAAACAAACAAAAAAATGTTGTGTCAACTGCCAAGGAAACTTCCCACGCAAATCGTAAAGGTTAAAGTGAGAGAGTTATTTTTCGCATGTCGTTAATGATGCGATGAACTAGCATAAAAGTAATAACAAAGTGTGTTAATTTAATAAAGAAACAGGTTATGTTCAAATTAAACTGTTGCGTTCCAATTCACTAATAAGTCCAAAAAAAAAAAATTTAACAAAATTCAAATTCACTTGGAAGTTAATTTGATTAGTTACCTCTGATACAATTATCCATATAGAATTTTAAAACAATAATTAATCGTACACTACACACGCTGACTACTGACTGTGATTTGTCAAACGCAGCCGTTCCAAAGGTCATTGAAAAGCCAAACCCGATAAAACTCGAATAATGATTGCACAAAACACGGCGAGTAGTTCGCGCTGGCCTCATATGTTCTGTGTGTATATGTCCGGCAGTTAAATCCTGAGCTAAAACCTGCTTGATCCAGGTGTCCGGGTGCTCGCTTATTTCATAGCCAATCCCTATACTGCTGCGGTTTCTGCTTCCGCCTGCTGCTGCTGACTATTAACTTAATTTCAATTCAACTTTTTTTCTTTCGTTAACGCTCATATTGTTTTAGTAAATGTTTTACAGTTCTTTCATTTCAATATTAAATTCGAGCCGGATACTGATAATTTTACTTGTAGGCAACCGATCGATGATCTCTCTGCCCCTTTGCCATTTGAGAAATGTCTGAACTTCAAAAAGAAACTTTGAAGAAAGTTTGTTTCGTTTTTCTTCTGAAGGGTAGTTAGATAAGAAACATTACGTTACTTTACGAAATTTATAACGTAAAAAAGCTTGTGATTGAGTATTAAAACGTCTATTTGCTTCTTGAACAAGTTAACTTAATTTTCAGATTTAATTTCAAGTTCCAAAAACCAATAGAAAGTTCTGATGACAAAGAAGTTAATGACAGAAACAATAAAAATGAAGAGCACGGATCAGATTGTGGGCAATAAGAATTAAGAGTTGGGTGCGGGCCTGCGGGTCCACAACCGCTGAGGCAGTGCCGCCCGCCTGACTCCAGATGGCCGCAGGAAGACTTTTACATTACACTACTTCTTATTTTACAAAAATATATTCGTATCAATATGATGCATAGGTACGCACAGTCAAATTTAAGCAAATTGTCACCTTACGTGAATTTTCCGCGTTATAGCCATTTAATACAACTGGCAAAGAATGACAGTTGTGATTTGAACATCCTACAGACAATTTATGTTGGCAGTGAATTTGGTCAACAATTAATTTCCCTGACTTTACCATAACTGCATATGAATGTGGACAAAGCAAAAAAGGTATGCTGCATGCCAGCATGTATTATTATAGGACGCTGCGTTTTGTAGTTCATGCCTAACCTAAAACTAAACTCGCGTTTAGCTCCCGTAGTCCCCACAGGAGCTAAACGCGAGTTTTATAATGCCTAAAAGTATATGATCCACTGCAGTCAACAAAATCATAAAAATATATGACATTATTCAGCATAATATATGCTAGTAAGCTAGTGAGTTGAAAACATTATACAACTAATTTGATACGATAGAAAAAAATCACGAAGATACCTCAAAAAAATTATTTTATTGATTAAAAACCATATTAACATGCAATTATTCAGATTTTTTGTTAGATTATTCTACAAGCAATAGGGTTTTTAAACTTTTTTATCCATTAAATAGTTTTTTTGTAAATAGATAATTGCTTTTTATTTTGCAATCAATTACCAGCGTTTTTTCATCGCGCTTCTCTTCCTTTTCTATGCAGTCCGACACGTGACTGCGCTGTTATCAGTCTCTTAGTGGCTAAAACCTAGCCCCCTAATGAATTGAGTTTATGTATCATGATTGGGAACCGATCACTTTTCTAATTTTCTTTTTGTTCAAATTCGATTTTGCCGAAAACTATTGACCGACGTCTTTTTTGCTATATGCATTATTTGACATATTTTTAAATCATCGAAGTATCATGTGTCATAGATATTATTTTACTAAAATTATGGTAATTAAAACAGTGGTATAATGAATGTTCGGAAACATAATACTTTGAACAAATGTTATTTCGACTAAGTGTAACTTCGGTAAAAAGTTTTTCGACCAAATGAAACGTCGGAGTAACGAAAAAAATCGAATTGATAAATAGGTCAACTGATACAGTGGCAGACGTGACTTCGATGAAGTAAAAAAAAACGAAACGATAATATGTAATTGAAAAGTTTTAGGCGAAATGAAATTTGGTCCAATGTTTTTTGAACTTATGATATTGTAACCATCATGATTGTGTGTTTTATTCAAATTAAGTAGCACACTATGAAGAGCTATGTTATGTAGTGTACTCAGTAATCAAAATGAAAAGAATATTCCCCAGTACCAGTAGTCACTCAGTTCAATGAGTCAGCACATAAATAAAATCTGGCCCAACCCGACATCACTGAAGTAGCTAAAACGTCACATTGTGACACAAGGTCAATCCTATTTCTATTTTGATCGCACAAAATTTGCAAACATACATGCGTTGAAATAGCCTCCACGACTAGGGAATCTACTACCATTCTGATTGGCTGGTATTGTTACTAAAGCATAGTTCGTTCCGATACGAGAAATAAGAAGAAACTAAGTAAATATTCCGTTGAATGACAATAAAGAAACTGCTGAATAAACAACCTTGTAAAAGACTTTTCACCAAAAGTTTCTATCCATTCTTGCAACCATTCCTTACATATCGTAAAGGTCATCTATATAAAAATAAAAATAATATCATATAAAAGTTACACATGCAGCTATTTCCGTGTTTTGTATAGAAAGTTGAACAGTCGGGTGTTCTTGGGAAAACGACTTGTGGCATAATGTTAGTCTTATAAATATAAAAACATTTCCACAAAAGCATTTAGGGCGTGTTCCGAACTTTCCATGTTGAGTAGGTAATTACTACTGGAAATATATTTTTAGATTTATTTAAAGTATTTTTTTATAAATTTCTTGAAAAACAATCCCATTACACGGATATTACGAACTAGTTATCAGATTACAATTTGAATACCAATTCCTGTAATAATACAAAAATCAAAATAGTTTTATAGATTATCTACACTTGATTGACGAATAGCTTTCTTCATAAATTCTATTTCCAAATTATATTCTCTTCTTGTATTCTATTTTTAAATTTTATTTTAATTCTATAGTCTTTTTATTTTAAAAGAGTTGCCCATTCTTGCCCATTCTTCTCCATACGAAAACTACCTTTTGGAAGGGGTGACTAGAATCAATTCTATTATTTTGTAAATTTTGACGTTCCAAAGTGCCATACAAGGGCCTATTTGAAATAAATTATTTGACTTTGACTTTGACAAATACATAGACTACAGAGGGTACAGTTTGTGTATTATTGGTCCCACGCATACCAAAACGACCAGTTTTCCCATTTTCCCTAGTCGACTCATACAGTCTGTGTTGGATTGCAAGTATAAAAATAAAAAAGAGCGGATATTCGCTCCCATGGGATGCAATGCAATGGTCACTGCAACAGCAATACTCGCACAGGTTTTGAACTAATTTAATATTGCAATTTTTTTGTTCGAGCTCAGGCGAACAAAGAGAAAATTTACTTAATTGGGTCACGCGTATTTATTTGTTTTCCATTTACTCTTAGACATCAAACAGTAGTGTGACCGTCATAAATATGATATGTTGTATGTAAAATACGACATCTAAGTGCAAGTCAAGTATCAGTCCACCTTTTTTATGGTGGGAATTTATCAAATAACTTCTCCCGCTCTGGGTGGACTGACTAAAACCCACTCGTGTTCCTTCAGTTGCCTGTATGTTGCCAGGGGCCACGGTATCCCTTTCGGACTTTTTCGCGATGTATCAGTCTACCTGGACTGTTTATACTATGCACTATTGAGGTGGACTGTGAACCCACTTCAAGATCAAGAGTTATTTAGCCTATTCTAAAGGAGTATTTACTAGTTATAATATTATTATTTTTTCCATTATTATTATTTATATTTAAATTCACTTAACTTACTGAAAATAGTCCTAAGCTCAAAAGGACTTAAAACTATAAAAAGAGGGAATAAATACTGATTGAATTTCAAAGAAAACTTGTTTTAATATTTGGACCTAAGTTCTTAGTTCTTGACTAAAATTATGATTTGCCTTAATTAAATTGGTATATTATATACTACCAAAATCGGAATGCATAAAAGTCACTATCTTGTGAAGGTAACCGACGCCCGGTGTTCAATCACAAATACCTTATTGTATTTTATTTTGTCTCGTCTTGGATTTACTTCAAAAGACAAAACATGTTACTTCGGGCTATTTATTACGACTCTATTAAGTATTTACTTTTGTTTTCGAACATAAGCTGTCTGATTACAGATTGTTCCCATAAATACATCAGGGTTGTAAATCAGGGTTAGAAATCTCTTTAGAAATAGCTTTAGATGACTATAGGTAGAAAATGCACATGTCTTTAGTACGAGTACATAGGTCGTTGAATGTTTAGGTTACATGAATATTATTTTGTTGGCTGTCATACATCTTAAATACACTCGAGAGCAATGAATCCGGGTCACTTAAAGAATCCTAAAAATCTCGGAAACTAAAAATGCTAGGTTAATGCAATAAATTGTATTTAATAGACAATGTAATACTCCTTAAATGAAGGTATTAAAACTTCTTAGTTATTGTAAAGTTATATCATAAAAAAATCAAATTTGAAAAAGGGCCACTTTCGAAGATGGAACTACGAAATTACAGCATTTGGTTTTGCTTTTGTTTGTAATCTGTCATTTATGTGGGTACATAAACCATGTTGATAGTGCTCTATATTCATTATTCAAGCTGAAATTATGTCGCTTACGCCTGAAGAATGCACCAGAATACTTACAATGCTGGAAACCGGCCGGAGTCAGCGCGATACAGCCAGGACTGTCGGTGTGTCGCTGTCAACAGTACAAAGAGTTCTCCGACGTTACGAAGAAACTGGTTCTAACCTACGCAGACCAGGAACGGGCAGAACCAGGTGTACCACAGCACGAGGCTTTATTACAGCATTAGCTTCCTGTGGCAACACTACAGCTAACAGCTGATTTGAATTTGTCCCTATAATTTTAATTTAAAATATTAGATTTCCTTGTTAATAAGGCCTATTTCCAATTTATTACCTAGTTTAAAGCGTAATTAAGTATTTTCTGTGTTAAATTCAGGCACTAAGTGCAAATTGTGTGAAAAAATTCATTGTGATTCGTTGACACTTACCGGCTCAAGCGAATGTTGCATTTTCGTCTCGTTATCAGGTACAATATTATATATTTTACTTGGTAGTATCTTGTTTACGTTCTAATATTTTGCCTACAATTCATTAGATTATTTTTATTACGGCTACAAGTTGATGCTAATGACCTTAAAAACGTAAACATAACCTTAATTAGTTTGGTGACAGAACTTCTTTCTTTACGATCTAAATTTCGTTTTCCGTTCAACTAATCATCTGTTACTCAATCCACTACTCTTTTCCAACCTCTTCTCTTTTTCTCTTTAATCATGATTATGACTCGCAGCGCGCGGGCTCGCCTAGAAGAGACCAAACTCAGTCAGGCTTTGAGCGAATTAAAGGCGTCTCAGGAGCTCTGTGACCAACTGATTAAGGAAAAAGATGAAAATGAAATGGAGTTCCTACGTGTCCTTGAAAGAAATAGCAAGTTAAAAACAGAAATGGCTCAGTTATACATTCAACACACTGATGCCATAGCAGCCCGGGACAGGCTCCAAGTTGTTGTGGACGGGTTCAGCCAGTGTAGCAATGAGTATGAACAAGCTCTTAGTCACAAATACTTACTACAACAGCAGCTACATGAGGCACAAAGTCAGATTGAACAACTTGAGACTACAAATCTTAACATAACTGCCTCGTTGAATCAAAGTCTATTCAATGAATTGGTGCCTATAGCCCCATCAATGGTTTCTGCTATAAACCCCTCTTACACAATAGATTTAACAGGTAATAATGATTCAAAATTATGTAAATCAATGAGGGTAGTTACTAGTAAAAATAAAATTAAAAAATACATAAAAATTAACAAATACATAGTTAAAACTAAGAAATTGGTCAAAAAACAAAAGTTCTTCATCAAAAATGTAAAACTTAATAGAGAAAGGTTGCATCTATTAAAACAATTAGACATGTATTCATTTAACTTAGAAAAAAGTACTAGGAAATACCAAATTGACACAGAAGACTTGCAGTATGAACTTGACCAGCTACAGGAGAAACTTACTTCTATGACCATCAAATATACAGCCTCTGAAAACCAAATGAGGGAATATGTTTTGGCAATGAATGAGCTGGTAAGCTCACAAACTAACAAATGTGAACATTGTCAACCACCATCTATTGAACGCACACCGGACCATTCATTGACAATATGTGACACCACCATACTGCAGTCTAGTGCCAGTTTGCCATTATCAATTACTAACTGTTTGCCTAAAAAGAGTGTAAATAAAGAAATAATATTATTTTGTGATGAAATTGGAAAGGATCTAGGCCACTTGTTGACAAATAAATATCCAGGACACTCAATAATAAACAACTGTATGCCTGGTTGTTCTTTATTTGACATAATGAAAAAAGTTATGAAATGCAATTATAACCAAGATAGTATATTATTAATATTTGTTGGTAATAGGGGTAATGTGAACAAAGGAGAATTACTCCAATATTATAGATCATTGTGCAACCTAACTATAAGAAAAATTGTGATGTTCACATTCCCATACAGCCAAAGTTTGCCACAGGAAGAAAATAATTTTAGATCTGAAATTAATATGACATTACATAATTTGACAAGTCATAATCATTTATTCCATTTAATTGACACTAACAATTATGTTGGTAACCACTTTTATTTGACAAAAGATAGATTTTGTATGGATAGGTACTATCTTTCAAAGTATTGTAAAAGACAGATAGCTGTGTCGCTATCATATTACTTTTCTATTACAGCCAAGAATTTGGCTAAACAAATTGCTTCTATTGAGCAATGCTATGACATGTCAAATAATTCAGCCAATAACTTGGTATCCAATATTGACATTGATAATAATTTAAATTAGAAATTAAGACAATAGAGGCAACCTCTAGCAATAATGTACAGAATTGCAAAATAAAATCAAATAAAGGTTTAAAATCTGTAAATAGTATTAACCTGGTGCATCAAAATATTCAAGGATTTATGAACAAAGATTTAGAAGTAGAATTATTTATGAATTTTAACAGTATTGATATTCTTTGTATAACAGAACATTGGCTTAAAAGCCACCAGTTCTTGTTCAATTTTAATAATCACCAGGTAGGTAGTTCATTCAGTAGAGTTAATGCTGTACATGGTGGCTCATTAATTTTAGTAAGTAACCAGCTTAAATATAGAGACCGTAAGGATATTGTGAGCCTATCTGTTGAGCGAACAGTTGAAATAGCCTGTATAGAATTGGAGCAGTTTATTGTATTAAGTGTGTACAGACCCCCTTCAGGATTGTATGACTGCTTTGAAAAGGTAATGGATGAAGTGTTACACAAGATTTGTAACTCAAATAAGTCCATTATCACTTGCGGTGATTTTAATGTTAATTTATTAGAAAATTCAGGTTCTTGTAGTAAAATAATAAGTCTGTTTCAGTCCTACAATCTTGTAAACCTATTTTTAGAGCCCACAAGAATAACCCCGACTAGTGCCACATGCCTCGATAATATTTATACAAATGTTATACCTAGCCACAAAGAAATAATAAATCTACTAGATTCTGATCATTGCGGGCAGAGGATTACTATCCCAAACCAAAACAACAAAGTGGCTAAAAAGGATATCACTGTTAACCCCAAAACTGCAAGTCGCTTGGAAAATTTTAAAGTTAAACTCATGAATAAATTACCAGTTTTGTCTATTCATGCTGATCCTAATTATCTTTATGATGATTTTTTTCATATATACTGTAAGCAATTTAATTCCATCTTTATTCCCAAGACTATCTCGGTTAATAGTAACTCATCTTTTAGTGATTGGGCTACCTTTGGTATACATAAAAGTAGAACACGGCTTTATGAACTGTACTATGAAAGGACTTATGTAAACACAACTGAATTTAATTTATATGTTAGAAATTATTCAAAATTATTTAAAAAAGTTTGTTGTATGGCCAAGTCGCGTTATTTGAGTTCGAAGATTAAAAATAGTAATAATGTAATTAAAACGACTTGGAATATTATAAATAGTGAAACGGGAAGGTCTAATAACCGAAATACTAACTACAGCCTGTCTATTAATGACAACATAATAAAATCAGACTCCCAAGTCGCCGCGGCCTTTGAAAATTTCTTTTCAGATATTCCCGTTTCAACTACTAAATCCCTAAACTCATCACCTTCTGTTGCTGAGTCTTTGCTAAAGGAAAATGTTAATGTTTGTGATTCGGAATTTCTTTTTGAACATATTACCTGTAGAGACATAATTAAAACTTTTCATACTTTAAATGTAAAAAAGACTGCAGATCTGTGGGGTAACTCTGTAGAAGTTGCCAAGTCTATTATTGACATTGTAGCACCTACTTTAGCTCTTATCTTTAATAATTGTATCGACTGTGGGGAGTTTCCTGACCTAATGAAAAAGAGTAAAATTATACCTTTGTTTAAATCAGGTAGTACATCAGACCCCACTAATTATAGACCTATTTCAGTACTACCTACCTTTAGTAAAATTTTTGAGAAATTAATTTTAGAGCAATTGCAAAGATTTTTTAATAGACATAAATTATTACACAGCAAACAGTTCGGTTTTACAAGGGGTCGTTCAACTACTGACGCCGGTGTTGAACTTTTAGGTCACATTTATAATGCATGGGAAGATAAATGTGATGCCTTGGGCATCTTTTGTGATTTGTCCAAGGCATTTGATTGCGTTCTTCATGACACGTTAATCAGGAAACTCCGCCACTATGGGATCCGGAACAGCGCTCTGGATCTTCTTACTTCATACTTGAGTAATAGGATTCAGAGCGTTGACATTAATGGAAAAAGATCTCCAGGATCTTTAGTAACAATGGGAGTCCCACAGGGCTCAATTCTTGGTCCTTTCTTGTTTCTTATTTATATTAATGACTTGCCTTACCTCATAAAGGATAACCATGATATAGTGTTGTTTGCAGATGACACTTCACTTTTGTTTAAACTTAAACGTCAGCAGCTAGTTACTGACGATGTAAATACGGCAATCTCAAAAGTAGTTCACTGGTTCAATGTTAACAATTTACTTCTGAATGAAAAAAAAACTAAGTGCATTAAGTTTACCCTACCTCATGTTAGGCAGGTGAAAACTAAATTGTTGATAAAGGACGAAGAATTGAATCCTGAAGATAGCACAGTATTCTTGGGCTTAACTTTGGATGCTAAGCTTCAGTGGGGCCCACATATAGATAAATTGTCAAAAAAGCTAAGCTCCGCAGCATATGCTGTTAGAAAAATTCGTAATTTAACTAACATAGAGACAGCCCGTTTAGTGTACTTTAGTTATTTTCATAGTGTAATGTCGTACGGTATTCTGTTGTGGGGAAATGCCGCCGACATTCAAACTATCTTTGTTTTGCAGAAAAGAGCTGTTCGATCTATTTATAAATTAAGTCCTAGACACTCTCTCAGAGATAAATTTAAGGAGATAAATATAATGACTGTGCCTTCTCAGTATATTTTTGATAATCTTTTATATGCCCATAAAAACAAAAAATTGTATAAAAAATACAGTGATATCCATAACATAAATACTAGGAACAAACACAAATTTGTTGTACCTACAACAAGGCTCAAGAAAATAGGTAGCTCCTTTAGATGTCAATGTATACGCTTTTATAATAAACTTCCAAGCCCCGTACAAGATCTAAGTCTTAATAAATTCAAATCATTTACTAAACGCAAGTTGTGCCAGAAGGCTTTTTATGCCGTTAAAGATTACATTGAGGACAAAAAGGCATGGGATTGAGCTGCTCCAATTTTATAATTTTTTGTGTTTTACTTTCGGAACTTTATTTTTTTTTTTTGCTAACTTTAAAATTATATACACAATGACATGAATATTTACTTTGTGAAGTATAATATTTTTTTATTATTTTTTATTATTGTGAATGTGAGGACTATGTGGGTCATATATATATATTTATTTTTCTCAGTTACTTTTAATGATCATCTGGCAGTTGTGAGTACTTTATGCGGCCTACCCAAATGTCCTTTCTTTGGTATTGTTCGTCGAATCATTGAGCTCCTTTTAAGTTCTGAGTTGAGCTACACGATTACTGACAAATGCGTGCGTGGAATGGACAGGTCCACTCACATCTGTATGGTTCTTTCCTCAAAAGACCATTTCAGACACAAATCTACATGGTCCTCAAATAAAATGCTCTGACCAAGATTATTTCCTGGTTTTTATATACACATTGACATTAATGAATTTTATATACTTTTAAAGTATTATATTATTTAAATTATTGTGAATGTGAAGACTATGTGGGTCATTCCTTTTTCTTTTTGATTTTAATTTTTTCTCACTTAGTTCTAATTATAGTCTGACAGTTTTGAGTAATTTATGCGGCCTACCCAAATGTCCTTTCTTTGGTATTGTTCGTCGAATCGTTGAGCTCCTTAATTCTGAGTTGAGCTGCACGATAACTGACAAATGCGTGCACTGACTGGACAGGCCCTCTCAATCTGTGTGATGCTTTCCTCAAAAGACCACTCCAGACACCAATCTACATGGTCTTCACATGATCTGACCAAGATTATGTCTGGACTTTAAAAGAGACTGTGACCTCTGAGTTTGTTTCGGCCTTTCTTCTCAGAGTAGTCAGTTAGGAAACGCCGACCTCATCTAGTTTTTAAAATATGATTGACGTGTAAAAGTGTTTGTACAAACCTATTTACAGAAATAAAATCATTTATCATTTATCATTATCATTTATCATTTATCATTTATCATTTATCATTTACGAGAAGACCGATACTTGGTGAACACCATGCTTCGAAATCGCTTTCTCACAGGAACTGAACTCACAAATCAGTTTCGACGCCTCGGAGGAAGTAACCCAAGTGCATGGACAGTAAGACGTCGGCTTGCTGAATCTAACTTAAAACCCCTTAGACCTGCAAACGGCCCTAAACTGGAGCGTGGGCATCGTATTTCAAGACTAAGATATGCCCAGAGCCACGTAAATTGGAGTATTGAAGATTGGTCAAAAGTTATGTTCTCCGACGAATCAAAATTTATGCTCTACAAGCACGATGGAAGACACAGAGTGTATCGAAGACCAGGGGAAAGATTCAAGCAAGCATGCATCGAAGAAAAAGTAGCCTACGGTGGTGGGTCTGTACTTGTGTGGGCCGGAATTTCTTCTGAAAGTCGCACAGAGCTGGTGATCATAGAAAACGGCTCTTTAACTAGCGTAAGATATGTGGAAGAAATCCTCAATGATCACGTTGGTCCATTTATGGTCAATTTAGGTGAGGATGCTATATTTATGCATGACAATGCCCGACCTCATACAGGTAGGATTGTGAATGACTACCTTCAAGAGATGAACATTACTAGTATGGAGTGGCCAGCGCGCAGACCGGATATCAACCCGATCGAGCATGCTTGGGACGAGCTAGGTAGATGCGTAAAACAACGAAACCCTCCCCCAATCACGCTTCGTGAGCTCAAAATTGCTCTCACAGAGGAATGGGAGAATATTCCCCAAAATCGTATAAGGAACTTGGTGTACAGCATGCCAAACCGCGTAAACGCAGTAATGAAAGCACGAGGAGGCAATACGAAGTATTAAAATTCAAGAAAATCGTAATAAAGTTCAAAAATTTCATGTTTCCTATTTTTGTTTTAAGGAGAGATCAGCATATTTTTATTACTTTCATTTAAGGAGTATTACATTGTCTATTAAATACAATTTATTGCATTAACCTATCATTTTTAGTTTCCGAGATTTTTAACATTCTTTAAGTGACCCGGATTCATTGCTCTCGAGTGTATTATCTCACCTTCTCCCTTTAATCCATCCAAAGGTTGTCTGTAAAAGATCACGTTTAGCGATAAGACCGCCCATTGTGTCACCCTGTGTAAAATATCAAATATCTGTAATTTATAAGGTGTACAGAATGAAGAATATTCTATATCTATCTAAATATCGCCATATTTAAACGT
This sequence comes from Omphaloscelis lunosa, assembly GCA_916610215.1. Taxonomy (NCBI): domain Eukaryota; kingdom Metazoa; phylum Arthropoda; class Insecta; order Lepidoptera; family Noctuidae; genus Omphaloscelis; species Omphaloscelis lunosa. Next base: position 10,044,318 of record OU744250.1, read on the forward strand.
GTTTGATATTGAAATGCCAGACTGATTTCCAGGTAAGACAAAATGCATCGGAAAAGAAGCAACATGCATTGTACATTTTTTTAATATTTTAATACAAAGTAATCCGCTGTAGTGATAGCAATATTTTCTATTAGTGCGCGCTTACGGTACAACTCAGTTCTGACTGTACAAACCAATTAGCTAATAAGAAAATAATTGAAAATTCTATGGATATTGGCTGATACTGAAAACAACATTAAGTATTACTGGAATGTTTGGTACAAGAGTTGTGAAAAAAAATCGTGAAAAGAGATTCCTTTACAGATTTCTTAAAATAAATTAAAGCAATAAACGCTACGTGTGAAATATGCTACGCACAATAAGTACTACGTTCAATAATTACTACGCGCTATAAGTACTACGTGCTATAACTGCTACGCGCTATAAGTGCTACGCGCTATAAGTGCTACGCGGATTTTGAGCTGCGCTTACTAGTTTTTGCCCACGTGGAAGTCGGCAGTTATCCTACGGGATCATACTACAGGGACAAAAATACCCTATGTGTGAATCCAGGCTATAAACCATCTGTGTGAAAAACATTCAAATCTGTTCAGCCGTTTTTGCGTGATTGAGTAAGAAACATCCAGACATAGAAACTTTCACTAATGGCAGGGAAAATAAAGTGAGATATACGTTAATGCCGAATTAATAAAAATAAACAATGTTATTTGAAAACTTATTATTACGCAATACCATCCGATTAAAAAGTTCAGCATGGAAGCGAATATGATGGATATAAAACTAACAGATTTATTTTAAACTCTCATTATGTTAATGTGTAGTCATTAGCAGTGGATATAATAGTAGTGTGCGGCGGTATAGTAAGTGGATGTGTAGATATTAATACTGCCCGAGGCCAAACAGCGTTGATACTGACAATACCCGTGGCAGTAAATATGGCTTTTTAATAAATTTTGTTTCAATCCCAGCGTTTTCAACCGAATTGTTTTATCATTTATCGTAATAAATTCATTGAATCTATCAACAGTAATCATATCTATTATTTTTGTAATACGATTGTATAACAATATTTTAAACTAAAGAAGTACCTATGTTATGATTGGAAAATGACGACGACTGATGTCGCAGTAACTCATATTAAAAGTATACAACTTATAAATCAAATTTATCAATGTCCAGGTTTCTAGCTAAAACATACGCATTATAATTAAAAATAGCAACATGTTATTAAAAAACAAGAGCCAATAAAAGTTTCAAACTACGTCAAAAATAAGTCTAAGTAATTAGCTTTGTGTTTAGAGAAGCAATTTAGCAAATGTAAAAAACTTGTTAAACAATTCTCATAATGTGGGTTCGGCGAGTGTTTCCTTTGAGGTGCAAGACAAAGTTTTGGGTCAGGTACGGCATCAGCGACACTATCACATTAACGAGTCACTTTGTTCTCAACTAGCTTCCAATTTAATTAGCCTTCGTAGTTACTGGAACCTGATGAAATAGAACGGGAACTACGCATAATTTATTTTATTATCGGTTCTTCACTTTGAAATTCTTTTACAAATAATTTATTTTCTTTTACAAATAATTTATTTATGTATCCAATTCGTTTGCAAGGAAATCTCTCTCATATTCAAAGTTATCAAAAGCTGAAAAGATGTTTATTATTTTCCTCATGTTTCAAATAAATATCATTCATCTGTATCGTTTTGATGAGCTGTTGAATTGCATCGGTACGAAGGTACCGTGTAGTGATCGTTCCGGGCTGTCGGGCGCTAAAAGCCACACCCTGGCTATTAAGACAAATTTATTGTCATTTGCCGGTCAGTTGGCGGTAGTGGCGGTGTAGCTGTTACTTGGGTCCCAACGGCTATACAAACGGTAGTAGCGATCGCACAGACGTATTATAGTAATGTTTATTGGCGGCGAAGTACGTCCAATGGCTCCGTTAATCAAAGGCGTCGTGGCGGCGCCGGCGATGCTGCGGTGGCCGGCAGCTCGCCGCGGGCGCCACGCGTCGTCAAACCTACATAAATCCTAGCACAATTACTGAGATCCAGGTCGAACCGTGAATGTTTGCTTGTAATTTACGGTAACGTAAACGTTACCGAACACCCTGTGTATTTACCTACAGGGCGATAACATAAAGATTACTAAAACTGATTAAAGGTACTGAAACTGTAGGTTAAACTGTAAATCCATAAAGAAAATAGATCTTTTAATCAACCACAAATATTATCAAAATAAAGCTGGATTGTTTGTTGCATCCAAATGGCTTCATAACTTGTATGGAATCTGATATAGACAATAGACATAGTTCATGACCAGCTTAACACGTACATACGCTGGCTTTTATTCCAAAAAACACGAGGAAAAAGCTATAGATTGAATTTGTATAACAATACGAACACTATTTACCTATATATATTCGCAACGAGAGTGGTCATTGCAAAAATATCAGGTTCCTGCGCCTTTGTCAAATTCAGTCAAACATCATGGGTACTATAATTTCGGTCAGTAGTTCCATTATCTGTATCTGCCTATTCACATTTATCAGAACGTAAATTTAAAATGATCTCTATTGATGTACTTATTATCTCAACAAAGTACTAGAAAATCTATAGTTTATCTTGAAATACCAAGACACTAAATTCATTAAGTACCTCATTAAATCTTTATTAATGTTCAGAAAGACACGATACAAAGGTTAACAAAACTTAGTTATCATGAAATATAAATGGAGTTTTTACACGTAAATGAAGAGAGTGCTCGATAGTTCAATGTTCGAAGGTTAAGCCCGTTCTGTAACAGTTTTCGATATTCGATATTTTACGTAAAAGGGGTCGGGTATGCTAAGTGGTCGATAGGGCAGGACAGGACCGCGACACGCGACATGCGACATGTTTGCGGCTGCCGTGCGGTCGCACGCGCCCTGTTCCCGCACAGTACAGCGTCATGTAACATAGGCAAACATCTACGTACTATGTACGAGTACTTGCTACGTATTTCAACAATATATTCAGTGCCAAATTGTTACTGTCTGCGTTTATAATTGACCGCGAACATAAACGGGTACTTAACAAATATTACTGTTACTTACATATGTCTCTCATGCCTAATATCTTGTGTAATTTTCGCCTGACTGTGACAAATCTCTAGTTAGTAAATATAATACTTTTCCTCGTAAACTAAAATTGGTCATTATGATCCAAAGTTGAACAACTTCAAGAGCTCATAATTTACGTCTAACTAAATTTTATTCCTATACTTTTAGTTTCAGTTTTCTGGAGGCAAAATTACATGAGGGAAGGGGAAACATTACGAACCACTTTAGGGACTCGTAATTCGTAATAAGTGTCAAAATATAAAAAGTTTATGACAAGTTTATTCCATCACCTACACAGTGAGTGTATTAGGAACGTTTTTCCAGATTTTATTCACTAGCTTCGTTTTATACAAAAACGTTCTAGGTATCAAATCGGAGTGACAGTTCGTACACTGATTTGACAACCCAAATGGAATGTTAATATCGTTATATTACCAAATAATGTGCATAAATATTATTAAACACCTATTCAAAAAGTTAAAGGTTCCATATCAAACGATAAGAAAACATGATAACTTACCTATACATAAATAACTGTTAAAAGTATAGTAGGAAGCATAATGAGCAGACACAGGAAATTAGGCTTTTCTCAAAACGGAAAAGCCGGGGAGTGAGGGGAGCACCTTCCCGTTTGGCACAGACAACGAGCCATGATCCCCACATCGCATTAACTTGTCTGTAAAACATATTGAACAGATTTTATCCCGTTTCGATCAATCGTCCTCCTATCGGTTTTCCATAATCATAAAATGACGATGAAATGAGAACGGCTATTAATTTGGTGAAAATTTTATGGATAAATGAAAAATATAATTTTTGAATGATCGCTTGCAATCACCGTAATGACTCGGTTTACATTCGAATTTTATAACTTATTAACGATGATAAGTAGCTGTTGCTCTTACATCGTTATCTGATAGTTTATGTGCTACTTAGTGAGTATTTCTCGAACAAGATGAGATCTTGCTTCTGGGGTTCGCATTTTACCTACCATATTACTATTTAGTAGGCACCCTATATTCAGGCGGCGACATTTGTATGCGCTAGCATGCTGTAGTTCAATTCTGACTACGCACACAGTTCTCTCGATTTTCTCTAACACAAAATAATAATGCCAAAACCGATTCCGGCTAATGCCGCAACAATTTAGTAAATTATAAATCAAATATCAGGTGAATTGTTCGTAATATTTGTTATGAGCCGACATGCGGTAGCGGGTAATATTGGGCGTCGGGCACCGGTCGGGCGTCGGTCGGCGTCGGTCGGCTGGAACCGACAGGCGCGGCGGTCGCTCCATTAGCCACTACACACGTGTTGCTATTTGTGCGGAAACCTCGTTATCGCGCCCGATGCGCCACTCACACAATTCTATTACTATGAAAAGAAAGAAAAGCTATCAATTTTCGCGCGTGTTCATACGCCTGATAAATATACCCATTGTGAGGGTATTCGCGAGATACATGTTGATAACATAAATATGTATGCGTAGATTTTTATACAGCATGTTTTATCTAAAGTAACATGTTGAATGAATATTAATATAAGCGAACCAAATTCAATAACTCAAATAAAACAAGAATCAAACTACACTTTAAAACCAATATTTTTAGTTCAAGACTTTAGATCAAATCAAGTACTTTTTCGTCTATTGAACGTCTAAGTTGCCCTTCCACAAACCTTGTAGGAAGAACTAAGTTAGTATCTTGTCTGTTAGCTACGCTAACTTTAGTTCCAGCCGGGGTACAAACACTAGTTAAGCTGATTTAATCACAGTTTCGTACTTCTAATACTCAGGTTACAATACTGTATGATATTGAAGTTGCTTTAGTATATTTTAGGAGCGAACAAAGTGTAGCACATTACTCCTCTTTGTAACAGATGCAAGTAATTAATCATGGCTCATGTCATGTGGCTTACCCCCTAGTAGTGCTACGGCGTAGCACGCGGCTCGTAGATGTCTCCATTTTCCGCGTAGCAGCCGTTAAGAACATTGGGGGATTTTAACAAACCGTAGCATATGGGTATCTATTAGTTATTTAATCATGACAACCATATGTCCCTAGCAGAATTACTACGTGATTGCAACTTTATTACAATGTACTGTATCTGACTGCAATAGTGTGAAATCAAATTGAAAGATCTATAGGCGGTTTTTAAATTTCAAATAGGCCAAATCTGTTAGTTATGTTGATGATTAAGAGGTTATTACTGCAGCTTTCTATTCAGTTAGTAACTTCATAGACATGCAAACAGAAAAACTAAAACTGTATCTAAATCGATTAAGATTTGGAAAAAACAAAAATAATGATGTCACTAAACAGAGTGTGTTCACGTTACATCTTTTGAGCACATCCTCAACTCGTATAAGAAGAATTATATCGTGTATTTTATCTTCACTGTCTCTAGCTTCAGCTAACCTTTGATATTCATAAATGTTTGCTCAGCTTCAGAGATGCACTCTAAAAGATCGGCTTAACTTTCTTCTTTAACTATGAAAGCAAATGATTGCTTAATGTAATGTACCTCAGCTTTTTTTTTCAGGAGACGCAGTCATGATGTATGTATAAAACATAACATCACACTCGTATTCCTTGAAGCGGTAGTATACCACCTGCCGAGGTTGCGAAGAAGTCCAAAAGGGATATCGCGGCCCGCCCAGAACGGAAGAAGTTATTTGATAATTTCCCACAAAAAAAGGGGTGGTATACCCACATTTTGCTAGTTATGTTTTAGTCGCCTATTGTCATCAACGGGACCAATAACCGGACTCGAAAATCAGACTTACTCATGTTAAGGATATAAGGGAGTGAACATGTATAAGGGAGTGAAAAACATTAAAAACCTGTAATATGTTTCTAGTCTTATTTTATATTATACTAGCTTCAGCCAGCGACTACGCCCGCGTGATATCTTTATAAATTATAGCCTTTGTTACTCAGTGATAATATAGCGTACTATTGGTAAAAGAATTTTTAAAATTGGTGCAGTATTTTTCGAGTTTATTCATTACAAACAAAAATGCAATACTTTTCGCATTATACTATTAGTGTTGTCTAACGACCCACCCCTGCCTCGCAAACATCAAGATATCTTTATATGTATGCCAACAATGTATAAACCTTGCCGAATAAATTTTCTAAATTATGGTGAAAACCGAATCAAAATCCGTTGTGTAGTTTAGAAAGAAAGAAAAGGTATTTATTGACGAACTAAGTAGTCACACTGGCAGGCACGAAAAGTGAATTTGTTTTATCATGTTGTTTTATCAGTAGCCTGAGACCCGGACTCCACCAAAGCAGAGATATGCAGAGATGTCTGAAGCGGAGACGAGAAGAGATGTTTTTCAGCTACGGTGTATACACCGAAGCTGTGCACACATGTGTACTGGCTAGACTGGAGCGGAGATCTTTGCTAGCTAGAGCGCAGATGTGTGCTGGCTAGAGCGCAGATGTGTGCTGGCTAGAGTGGAGATGTGTGCTGGCTAGAGTGGAGATGTGTGCTGGCTAGAGTGGAGATGTGTGCTGGCTAGAGTGGAGATGTGTGCTGGCTAGAGTGGAGATGTGTGCTGGCTAGAACGGAACTGTTACGGCGCCGCTTACATCTCTTCTCGTCTCAGCTGCGCGCCAGCTTGTTAGGCACAGCTCACATATTCACTTTGTCGCGCCGCCCAGCTCTCGGCGAGGCACAACTCAAATCTCCACTTTGATCGCGCCATACAAATATGATACATCTCCGCTCAGTAGTCTCCACCGAAGCTGAGAGGAGACGAGATGTGTGAATAACGAAATTCTATTGGTTGTTTAAAACACATCTCCTCTCCTCTCGTCTCGTCTCCACTTTGGTGGAGTCCGGGCCTAATAGCCTTTAATGTTCCCACTACTGGGACACAGGCCTCCTCTGTTCGAGAGGAAGTAGGCTGTAATCCACAACGCGGGCCCAGTGTGTGTTGGTAAAAGTCACATCTTCGAATTTTTTGTTCTAGGACATGCTGGTTTCCTCACGACGTTTTCTTTCACCATTTTGAGAACAGTGGTGATGAAATTATTTACACAAAGTAAAGCACCTGCTTTGGTTTGAACTCAAGACCTACAACTCATAAGTCGGGGCCATAACCACTGGGCCACCACTACTCCTAGGCAATTGAATTTGTTTTATACTATTTATAAATATAGAAGAGCCTAAAGAATAAGTTGGTACGTCTGACACATCTTGAACAGTTAGCCTCACTACTATCCTTGCATCAAACTACTTAATCATGACATGAACATGACATGGCATGAGCTTAATTCTCGTATTGCGCGACGCTCGTGTCTACTCACGAAATAAGTCTTTCTAACGCATTTGTTTTTCGTGTTTGGTAGACTATTATTTTAATTTTTTTAAATCAAGCAAGGGTTAAGCAGCATCCCCAGGAGAAGGGCTAAGGTTACGGTATCAGTAATCTCTAGGGATAGAGAAAGTCAGAAAGTAGTCGGTTTGCATAAAATTCTTACCAGTAAAATTGGGAGCCAAGAATGTTGGAAAAAGCTAGGCAGTTTAATGTTTTGTCAGCAAAGGATAGGCAGTTGAATGTCTTGTCAACAAACTTGTTTCCTGTACACATATAATTATAGATCCTTGACATTCATCGCTCAATTATACACATAATGTACACAATCTATTAACATTCCTGGCTTTCTGCCCGCGGGTGCCATTACACTCCCCTCGTTGACTTACAATTTACGTGGGATCAGGGAACAGATAAACTTTGTTTTTCTTTCATTGCCATATTGCCAGTCTCATTGTTTATGTTAATTAAAAACTTACGTAATTTATCAATTAAATAATAGAAACCCAAGTCTCGATACGTAAGAAAATCGTTCCTAAAAAAAAAAACTGAATAATACAATTTAAGTAACTTGTAGTTTTCTAGATTTACTTAAACATAACTTCTTTTTAACTGTGCTAACAAGTTGAATCACAGTAGGTAAACATTACGAAAACATTATTCGTACTATAAACGATGATAAAATCGACAAAAGTACATTTCAAGTAAAGTATTGATATAAGTAGGTACTACACATTGAATATTCCGAACTCTCTTCAACAATTAGGTTAAAGTAATTCTGCAATATATAAATCTTTTCTCGAGTCCTTGTTAAATTATTAAATACGTGTTCGGAATATATTAACACAACTTATTATAGGAAATAACGAAGTCGTACTTATTAAACAGGTTCTCGAGACTTCTTTATTTATAGAGTTAAATAAAAGTAGACTTAATGCAAAAGTGCTTTTACGTGAGTTGATATTATATCATGGCAGCTCTCAAGTAATAAGAGTAAGTGTATCTGCCATGCACTAACTTTGAATACATTTTAAAATGAACCTACATTTAAAAAGTCAAAACTATTGCCAATTTTAATGTCAACAATAACGAGATGGAGGTGGATTGAAGAATTGGCACGTAGCACACGACACATCGGTGCATTGCCCTTAAATATCTTACAGTGTATGAAGTGGTTGACCCTGTATATTTTCTCAAGAACAATAAGCAATATATCGATTTATTAAAAAAATATATTATAATATACAAAATTAGGTAAAAATGAAATGAAGAGACCGCAGGAGAATCAAGGTAACCGACATAGCCCAATAATTGACAAACTTAAGTGGCAATGGGCAGAGCACAATGCTCGCAGAACGGATAGCCGATGGGGCCGAAAGGTTCTGGAGTGGCGACCGCGTACCGAAAGACGTATCGTTAGAAGGCCTCCCACAAGCTGGACCGATGACCTTGTGAAGGTCGCAGGAATCCGCTGGATGCGGGAAGCACGGAACCGGGCGAAGTGGCGGTGCTTGGGGGAGGCCTGTGTCCAGCAGTGGACTCTTTAGGCTAAAGTCATGATAATGATAAATGTAGGTAATAACAAGTAAAAAAGTACTTATTTAAAACAAAAGAAAGCCACATTATGATACCGAACTATCTGTCGCGTAATTGAATCTCAAATATTTTAGTGAGCATGATTGGATGTTCGAATGTGTCAGATGAAAATTGGAACATATGTATGTCGATTTGTTGAAAGAGAAACTCAGTAGTAAGTAATATCAGACCATTATGAAATTCGCAGTTTAGTATCATAGCATATCAATACGAGAGCCTAACGTTACTGATTCAGGTGTGTAATTGATATGTCAAGAGGCAGTAACCCAGTAATCGTATCAAACGGAGTTCAACTGTAAAGACCTTCATATCAATGGAGGATTTCTCTCAATCTAGAAAAAAAATGGCGCAATACGCGAAAGATCATAATATTTAGCAATGATAGGCTAGAGTTTTGTTCACAGCTAAAGTCGAGCTCGGAACCAATGTAAGAGAAAACTAGTTTCAATGTTTATGTCAAGTTAATTGCTAGAAATGGGTAGAAGTAATGAGCAGAATGCGCCGACTTGCCTGAACTTTGCATTAACCGTGTCACACACTCGAAAAGTGTAGAGCAACTGACACCCAAGTAACTCAGAGAAATCCCACAGCAATTTGTATAACGAGATGCATACAGGTGCTCTAGGCTCTTTGAAGCGCTAATTCAGCGCAACTGCAAATAAGCAATGCTATCCTAAATTAGCAGTGCAAGGCACAAACAAGTAGGATATTGACTACAGAATAACACTCCCGTGAGATAAAAATATCTATATAAAAATTCCTAGTCCATTGTCATAAACTATTGAATATAGATTGAAAAAGATAGACTCAAAACTTTAAAATAAGATAATAGACTTAGGCATAAGTTTCTACAAAAGGATTTGATAATTAAATATTGTTGCCAACTTCAAGTCATCTTCCTAATCAGACCTTTTAATTTAGATTATTAAAATCAGCCGCCGCGTTCACAAAAATCTGTAGTAACGTGCAAAGAAAGTGGCGGCTTGGTACATTTTCCAGAATTTGTACTTAAAAAGCCGCGCTTCATTTTAGCGAGGCGTCGAAATCTGTTATGTAAATATGGGACCGTGGAACCGGAAAATAAGTTTGGTGTTGTGCCCTTTTGATTTGCAGCATTAGTCGGCCAGCATGAAGGCAGGGTCGGGACCCGGAGCGTCGCGGCCCGTGTCGTGCCGTGGCGCGCCGGTGTTAGGCGACGGCGACGGAACAATTTTGTTTGCGCACAACTCTCTACTTTATGAATAGTAATCAAACCACCATCCTCCATTCATTTATGTCGGGAGCGACCAACGATGAAATGTAGATGAGGCCTTTCTGATAAGCTCCAAGTATTTTGTACATTTACTTTGTAATTATATAATGCGGGGAATAAATGGTCGGCTTAAATTATTACGGCGTATCCGATAATATTCAGCAAGATGATTCATTAGGACATAATATTTAAATGTCAATGACGAGTATCTAAGCGGTAAAAATCTAAAATTGACAGGTAGGTAAGTACTGAAATAAAATTAGATTTTCCTCTGGACGAAAGTATTGCTTGGAGATCGAGTAAAAGCTGGAGGCATTTTTGCCTGAAAATCATAAATTATTCTGATAAAGGTTTCTGCTCAATCAATAGTCTATGTCTGGGTGACTGGCGAAATATTCTCGAACCATCTGCTACATTGCTATTACAAAGCTGTATTAGACTGTACTGTTAATGATCTTGTAAGTACCTTTGAGAGCTGTGTTGTTGTAATACTAGTTTGTATTTAGACAATAACTTAATATTTAACTAATAAATCAACTTGACAAATAACAAAAAAATCGTCTCCAAACATCCCTGAAAATACAAGACATATTATAATATGTTACAATATGTAACACTACTTCACCTTGGAGAGATCGAACAAGTAAATTCCTTAAGTTTCTAACTAAATTCCACAAGTGCGGCCCTACGCTCCGGGAATACCCTATTGTGACACAAAATAGTGTGCGCACTCCATAGACATTTTGACAGTTCTTGAATAAAAAAGTTGAAATAGTAGGTAAAAAGTTTTAGAGGAAAAGTGTTCACAAAGAAATATACAGACGCGCTTTATTTCCCTCTAGCACCGATGTGATGCGTGACACAACTCCAGCACCAGGTTATTTTTCTTATTATTTGGAATATTTTTACTTATGTGTGATCTTATTACACATTTATATGATAATACATAAAGAAAATCATATTTGTTGATATGAGAAAACTGCTACCACCACTTCTTTGTGAGATTTCATGTAGCCACAGTTTCTTTGATGGTGTGATAAGTTCTTATTGGAGCATTCGGCTTTTAGAATAAATCTTACGCTCTTTTATAAGCCTTAGTAAAATCTACCAGGTTAGAGGAACTTAATACGATTACATTGAATGGTATTAGATAGTACACTGATGCATACATCCGATTGCCATTAAATACTTACGAGTCTAAATTGCTGCGTAATTAATTACTTCAGTTTAGCAACATGAGGCTTATTTTGAATTCCAAATTATATTTATTCATGGGTGTTAAATTGATTTAGGTATAATGATTCATTTAACATATAAATATAATGATTCATTTAAAATAAAAAATAAAATAAAATACAATAGACGTGGATATATTTAGTAAACTGTTCCGCTTAGCTATTTCTAAAGAGCTGTAAAAAACCCTGAAAGAAATCGACACGTTTTTCACCTCTCAACGAGGCATTCTCAAGATGACGATTGACTTGTTGCGAAACCGAACACGGCGTGTTGTCACACCGAGCGCTGAATGCAGACGCTCTGCGCTCAGTCAAGTCAATCGTCATCCTGAGGACGCCTCGTTGAGAGGTGAAACACGTGACGATTTCTTATAGGGTTTTTATAGCTCTTTAGAATTTACTACTTTACTACTTCAGATTACTAAATATATCTACGTCTATTGTATTGTATAATGGATTTCAGAAAGGTCACGCCTGAATCAATAAACTAAAGAAAACAAAATTAAAAATCTTATTAGAGAGTTACAAAAATGGCTTTACAATCAGCTAAAAGCTACGTGAGTAATAGCTGGTCCGCGACACATGTCAATCTGCTTCGTCGATGCGACGTTGGACATCTGTCAGGTTTCTTGTTATCGCGACCCTCATCTTTGAAGAAATTACGTTCGTGCATCCATGTCGCTGCCAACGGTGACACGCCCCCGCGTATTCGATCGCTGGGCACGTTAATGTGCCCACATCACATCACCCCACGGTTAACATGCCCTACATACGCCATTTGCACGTTACACTCTCATGTTTGTATGCGCGAGTATTATTTGTTGCTTATATGGCACGGTTAATTATCAATGCTTTAATGAAAGTCGATGATATTGTCCAAGGTTCGGCTTCCGATACTTAGGGAATTAGGGAAGCTTATTCGATTTAAAATGTTGTCAAACCTCTTGTCAACTAATGGTTATTATTGGTGGTAGTTGTTTTAGTCAACTCGTCACGCACAGTGGTTATACAACTTATATCAAAATACACACCTTTGTGAATCGTATTCTGAACATGATCTGGCTTTCAGAACTCAGGATGTATTCAGTAAATGCTTTTCATTTACAAAAAAATATGAAATAAAACAAAAAAGAATACAATGCCTAAAGCCGTACAATGCTGCAAGCATTTCCCTTTTGTGTCGTTGATTTATTCTACGTAACTCGGTAATTCTGTATACTACACTATAGCTACTTTTCAGAAGTTACAATGTGAATAGCCTATATTATTAAAATTTTAATAACTAAATAAATAAACATTCCGCAAAATGAAGTCTATAGACGAAAAAAATATGGAGACGAAAACATTCAAGAAGCGTCTACAGTTGAAAAATATAGCTCATTAAGGAATGTTTAGCCAAGCTAATTTAACTAGGGGCCTCAGACATCTCCGGGGAAATTACGAGCTTTGTGCGTATGTTCTCGCAAAACTTTTAGGACGTCTTTGTTTAGAGTTTTGATAATCAAGAATTTCATTAGAATAGTCAACTATCTGTAAAAGTATTTACAAGATTCACTCGACTATGTTATGATCATGTAACACGAGGAGCGCAACACAAAACAATAATTGTGTGCGAGGACCAGATAAAGGTAAATCGGTTAGGTATTTGAACGAATGAGACCGGTTCCCGGTAATTGTACCTGTCGCGTGGACAAATGTGCTGTCCAACGTGTGCCAGATAGTCAGTCTAACTGCCGCCATTAGCCCGAGAGATAATCTTAAATTACTATCCGCACACTCAATGCTTGCGTCACGCCCAAATGTGCACTGTACAGAAATATTTACGTTAAATAACAGCGTGTCGATACCGTGCGGGAACGCTAATTGACATTTACGAATAGGTACATCATTAATTAGAGCATAATGTAACTTATTACAATTACCGGAGTGTCAATCTTGATTGATAACAAACTAACGCGACCGTAATTAAGTGCGGAGGGGCGGACGAACACTCGCGCGATATAATTGTTAACTAGGAGCTCTCACGTCTCCCTCGTATTCCTTATGGTTTGCGACTAAGGGCGGATATCTCCCGACAAGGAGGCGCAAGATATAGATACAACCTGTTATCTTCACACGTATCCCCGTTATTTAGTGCCAAAGTACACTACTTAGAACAAAGCAAAGCGTAACTTAATATAAAGCATGTTGGGATGTCCACAAACTTAGGGCGAGTTTCAAAGACGATCCCTTGAGTCTCCTTTATGCAAATCTCGGGTAATTTCTTTGGTGAGAGTCACACGGGACCCTTTGCCAAGATTGCGTTGACTTTTCAACCGTGCGATACCTACGTCTTGTTTTATATTAGTTTACATAGGCGCATTACGTCAGAACTAAAACACGTCAGCGGAATCGAAAGCTGATAAGATTTGTCAAAATTGAGTAAAGTAATTACTTTTATTCAGATTTCAATTATCTGGTTTATTGTTATTCACAAAACAATCTATTTAGTAATTTATTCGAATATTATCTTAATACAAAATCAAACCATTAAACTAACAGCTGAAACAAGTGCACCTATTGATGTTTCCCTATATAGGGAAACATCAATAGGTGCACTTTATGTATTATCAAGTATACTTGATAATACATAAACATAACATCACGCCTTGTTTCCCCAAAGGGTTGGGCAGAGGTGTCCCTGTAGTAGGCACACCCACATTTCGCCAGTTATGTTTAAGTCCCATGTAATAGGGGGCGAGCCTATTGCCATCAACCGGGCACAAATCCAGACTCCGAGCTGCTACTGAGAAATTTCAGATAGAAAAACCTAATAACACTTTACCCGACCCAGGAATCGAACCCAGGACCTCATGCTCAGCAGTAGCGCTTGCGACCACTAGACCAACGAGACAGCCTTCTTGATAATACTGTTCAAGTATTTCTGTACTTATTTATCCTTTCACGACTTCTCAGACTACCCGAACCAACTGGATTGTACCATTTACATAAGGTAATCTGGCAAAAATGACATAACTATACATGCACAAAGTACCAAATATCATAACACATTGCCGGGCCGTCGCATACCAACACCGTTGGCCACCACAACACAACACCACAATGCCTCTACACGTTTGTCGGTGAAATTCCTTAGTGCTGGCCGAGACGTGTAGAGACGCAGGTAAAATCTTGATTAATTCTTTGAGCTACTAACTATAAGTTTTCACTGAAGATCAGTAGAGAGCGAAATGGAAAAAGGATATTAAGTAAGAAGAAAACTATTAGTACAACAAAATCCATGAGTTCAGTGATGGACCAAGATATTTAAGGCTCTTTCAAACAGGCGCGACACAAAGACACCGCTCGTCGCGCGACGAGCGGTGTCTTTGTGTAGCGTTGCGTGTCGCGCCTGTTTGAAAGAGCCTTTAAAAAGTGTATCAACAAGACTTTCATTCAAGATATATCATGTTTCTAATTAAGAATATTATCATTACATTACTACCTATACTACAATAATTATTTTTTCAATTCTCTTTCACATTTATGTACCTACCTTCTTTAACAAAGGAGTCACTTCCGAGTACTAAGCTTATGTTTAATCACCCAAAATGAATAATAAAGTAACTCGAAGAAAGTAAGTTAACGTAAATACCTACTTGTAAGTGAGTACCTCATTATAGGAGAGAAGTTCATCGACAAATGATTACGATGTTCCGGAAAGTTTGCCTACCTTGGTAAATAATGTAAACATTCTCATTTTAATTAAAAGGAAATGTAAGTAAACTTTCGTAGTAACAGAAATAAGAAGTCAGTCGAAATTGTGAAATAATTGGAAATAAAATGCTTGCAAAATTTAAAACGAAAAGCAATTGAGAATACCATTTTATACTGTGTATAGGAGAATGAACAAATCTGCCCGATCCGCCAATAGCAACAAGAATAATAGTTAATTATATTATAATATCTTTATAGAGATTTCCTTAAAAAAAATGCTTTTTGGAATGACTGCGAAATACGAGAATAATTTAGCGATAATGTGATAACTGTGATTAGTCACATTTCGGGAGATTTGATTTCGAATAGACTAATATTTGAGACGAGTCGTTTTATTTCTATCGATTGCAGCTTATCAGGTTCTATTGGAAAATATAGGAAACCATACTTAACCACCCCTTTTTATTAAACAAAATGTTAAAATTAAAAGCGCCATATCGACATTCCTTGATTTATAATTTTAATATCATATCATCGCTCGGCATCCAATACCACGAATGTTATATTTTTGAAGAAAATCATTTTTAAATGCAGGATCATGTATTTGAACGTGTATAATAAATTAAACAAAAATCTGATTTTCGTCTTAAGGCTCTTTCAAACAGGCGCGACACGCGACGCGACACAAAGACACCGCTCGTCGCGCGACAAGCGGTGTCTTTGTGTCGCGTCGCGTGTCGCGCCTGTTTGGAAGAGCCTTTAAATATCACTTTCGCGGTATTGGATGCCGAGCGACGATATATATCACGTAAATCAAACTATCAATACCTACAGGGAAATAATACACTACACAAATGAATGTATTTCTCTTGTATAAAAGCCATACAAATATATTCATGAAAATGTCATATTTATAAATAGCAGTCTACATACGTAGGTATATACTCGTAAACCGCATTCATACTTCTCCCTCCTACTTTTTCCATTTCTTCTAGCATCTTTTCTGCTACAAAATCTATTCTCCTCCTACGAGGCATGTGCTTGACTTGAATCGGAGGTAGCTGAGGCAACTGATTTAATTAGGTTAACTACGTAGACGCTCATACATGATAACCCGTCGCCACTAACGTGACACGTTGTAGCCGAGTATGCCTCCAATTAGTACAGATGCAGTTATATTGTTATTAGTCAAAACAGAGGTAAGTTAGATGGTAATTTTGGTACTGACCTAATTTTATCAAGTCAAGGCAAGTATTAAGTAGAATTTTATGTCATAGAACTAACAAATTCGAAGGCATATTACATTACCAACCCGCAGTGGACCCAGAGAATGGGTCGTGATTCACCACGCGGGTCCAGTGCCGCGTGGTGAATCACGACTTATTCTCTCGCAGAGAGGAGGCCTATGCCCCAGTAGTGGAAACGTTATAAGCTGATTATGTACTGCATTATGCATTGCGCAAAGTTGCAATTTGATTGCAATCGAAATACAACTGACTTTGAACCGTTCAGATCGATCCAGTGTAGTTCACGTCCATCGAAATCCACCCATTTATGCTTCCATCCTCAGCCTTTATCAGACACTGCTTAGCACAGGCCACTTTTACTGCAAGCCACACCAAGTTCGAACCTCAGACACTCATTCATAAATGTTTGTAAATTACCAACAATACCTATTAACAGCGAATTCATTAAAAATCAATTAAGTAGTACCTGTATTTGATACTTCTAAATAAGGTAGGTACGTAGGTACTACCATTTTTAACTTATTTTTTTTTATAAACACCTCAAATTTTAAATCTTCCCATATTCTAGGAAATCAATTATTGAAATTGTACACGATGCAGCTATATTGATATCATTCGTTCAAACAAAGCTAGTACATATACCTAATTCATTGTAAGCAGGCAAAGTTACACCCGACTAGAAATTGACGAAACATTACGGTATAGAAAAATCGCTATTTGTTGTGTGCTAAAAGAATTCTAGTTATCAAAAATCTATGTAAGTTGTAAATCTATATCTATACTTCTATACTAATATTATAAAGAGGAAAGATTTTTATTTTTGTATGTAACGAATAAACTTAAAAACTACTGGACTGAATTGAAAAATTCTTTCAGCAATGGATAGCTACAATATCAGCGAGTAACATAGGCTATATTTTATCCCCGTACTCCCACGGGAACGGGAAATACAGGGGTGAAACCGCGTGACGTCCGCTAGTGTAAGAATAAATTGTGTACCAAAACAAATAGCAGAAACAAACATAGTCATAACAAAATTACAAGTACCGTTCATGTTTATTATTGTGACTGTACCTGAATTACCCTAGGCTGATAAAATTTTCGTTTTTCCTAATTATGCCAATATTAGTGGTTAGGTCGGTTCCCCTTACGGGGAAGAACAGCGCCCCTCCTTTCCGCACTGTTCTGTAGGGCTCGTCCCAGACTGGTCACCCTCCCACCGATATAAGATAGAATGGATTCCGAATAATCTAAACTGCCTTGTTCCGATTGAATTAAGTTTAGGGGGGGAATGGATACAAGGCGAGACTAGTATTAGGGATTTACAGTTAGTAAACATAAGTATTATAATATGAAGCTAAGAAGATAAGAGGGTATGCAAAAGTATATAATATAATATTATGTTTTAGTATTATAAATATTGGAACGCCAACGTCTCCTCCTCCTGCAGTTGAGCACCAATATCTGAAATACAGTCTTGGTAAGATGAAGGGATAAAGGGACCGTTACGCTTGCGCTTTAAATCACTATTTATAACTACGTTAATTTGTCTGTTTACGATGTACCCACTGTAGTGAGACCGGGAACCGTTTTACAACGTTTTGTCTCATTGTACGTGTTCTGCTAGACCTAACGCATAGAACCTCTGAGGGACGATACGATTTAACGGAACACGTTCCCTAAGCATTAAATAAATGTCTTACTCAATCCTATGACAGAGTACTGCGAAGTCACTGTTATTGAGGAAGGCAAGTATTGAGTGATTTTAATCGCGTACTTATGTGAAACACACCCTTACGGCGGCCTAGCCCCTTTCTTATTAAAATAATACAAAACTTGCACAAGCGCACCGTAGACTCAGTCTCTAGCAGAATACATTACGATCGTACCTGGTGAACGCCGAAGTGGTGGTTCGTCACTTCTCACTCCCTTAATCTGCCCATTTAGAGGATGCGGTGCGGCTGTTAGCGGCTTTGCGTCCCAATAGCGTGTCTCGATAAACAGTGACGATTTAGTAATAGTCCTACAGAACGGACGGGGTTTTTTATCGAGACACGGTCCCTAGCGTTCCTTGAACGTCTACCAATTCAGTTTGGGGTACTTGGTGAAGCCTAACCCCGCTCCCTGGGAATGTGCGTCAACAAGCCTCACGCAAAGTATTCTGTGGCGAGACCTTTTTGGATACAGAGATCATCACTAACGTTTGGTTGTTTTATAATGCAACTACGCATTGGCTTTATAGCCTAGTTCAGCTTTAAATGAGCTGTGAGTATTTATGGTTCTGCCTTCCAAATGTAAAGCGTCAGTTCAAATCATTAGTCGTCAATAGTCAGGAGCATTACTGCTCAAAGTCAAGTATGGTGGAAGGCCTTCACCATTTCCCTATAGCCAAATGCAAGTGACAATAATCTGCCGAGGTACGGATTAGGATATGGACACGTAATACACGGGAATGTAGCGTTAATTATAAAATATGATACTAAACAAGAGTTAGCTCGACATTCTGGAATAAAGTATCATTAACAGCTGGTCAGCGATATCACGTAACTGTTACCTATAATAACAATACAATCAACTTGCAAGGATAATTGTAATGATGAGAGAATTAGATTACAACTCACTTACAAAGTACTGCACACATTACCAGTTTTGCCTCGGACTCAGCACTCGCTCTCTCACCACCAGTCGCACCAACAACCACACACTCACACATATTACATTAGGTACTATATTAGTCTAATCTGGGCCTTAACCCAACTATATTTAACTTAATAACTAATACTCGTTGTATTAGTTATTCGCGATAGCCCACTCGGACATGGCCTCTTGGTATGCACCAAGTCTACTAATTTAACTAGCCTTGATTCAGACATCCGTACTCTATCGTGGTCTACACCCGATTCCCTTCAATCCTTCAAAATTCCTAAAATCACCACGTTCATCTCAGCCCCTTTTCCCACAGTTTTGCAGAATAGTTTAATGGTCGTTTTTGTACAAAATCTCGATTGTTTTAAAAGGTTCGTTGGAATTGCCTGAATAGATTGGGTCTCCGGGACACTTGTGATTAGCAGATGTGGCTTTAACAATGTCCGCTGCGTTGAGTCCAGGGACTGCCAACCTTTGAGACGGTATAGCCAAGAGTTACAATTTATATATATTTTATTATAAAACATTCAATTATGTCTTAGCACAAAATCGATTAGAGTAGCTATGATTCTAGCTAACCGCTAGAATAATAAAATAATTAATCTAATAATATAACTACAGTTATCGGATATTAAATAGTAGCATTAATGACTTATCAATTTATTATGCCTTTTGAAAGTTTGTTTGAATCTGACTCATAAGTTGTTGTTTTAAATATCAAATATGACTCTAGATTTCTATTTGTTAGTTGATTTCCATTCCTTACTTTTTATTATATTCATGCAAGACTACGCTTGCTCGCACTTTGAGAACTGCGTGTTGTTTATCTCTGCCTTTGTCTCAGTTCTTAGAATTAGCAGGGTTGTTACCCATAAAGTATAAATGAATAGGTTTCTAAGAGGTTCAATATCTTTTTCAATTTTAAAGTAAAAGGATATTTTGTTATTAATTAGGGTAACGTGTCAAACTGTCAGACCATAAAATATAGATTTAATGTATTTCTGAGAAGCTCGAACCATGTGCCGATTTTAAAATAAATATAATATTTTGTTATTAAATAGGAGCAAATGGCAGACAATCACATTATCAATGTAAAAAGTAGTTAATTTAATGAATAATTTATTTGTAACATATTTTGTTACAACTGTGAAAGTTATTTCCTTTGTCTCTTTCATAAACGGAGCACTAATATACGTATAGAGATACATATACTTTACAGCTTCTGACTACTGCACCCAAAGTGCCATCATATAATATGCTTTATATTACATCTCTTTATGTATTATGCCGTATTATTCATGGCCACATAAACGCATGAACTCGACTACACACCACGTCAATTTCGGGAACAGTAAAAATTACGCCACAATATCTTTTATGTCATCTTTTATTATATTTTCACTAAATAGATAACCTCATGAATTTTAGATGTAGGCAAAGTCCAAAACTGGTCTTCAGAACTTTCCATGAAAGCCAAACTAGGGTGCTTTATTTAGGAAGAACAGAGATTAGCACAAACTTTGGTAGGATTTTAATTAACTTTAGGTAGAATAAAGAGTGATGTCACAATTCATACCTAAGAAAATCTTTAGTAAATTTTATTGAGCTTGTTCTTTACTTGGATAGGTATTTTATTGGTTTATGCTCCATTTGTAATATTCTGTTTCCTAACGACAGCTAAGAACTTTTCTCTCAAAAAACAAATAATTCTCACTCGCCGCCCACGTCAGCGTCTCAATTACACGATAAAAATGTCGTACTCATATATTTTAATATTTTATTCGCATCCCTTCATATTACTTCACAACCTTTCCGAGTTCGCGTCTTCAGAAAGTGGGTGGCATTCAAAGCCACTCATACTTTTATTCCTGATGGCGTAAAGCTCCAAATTGCACAATTAAGGCTTACAGAAACTGCAGCAGAACAACGAATAAATATTGCAACTGATGCGCAAGCTCTAGGTACTTGTAATCCTAAAACTATTGCGTTAGCAGTCCATCACTACAAGGCTATCAATCTCACTCATTTGACTTTTACACAGGAGTAAGCAGCATAGATTTAAATCCAGCTCCATAGTCATAAATAGTCGCGGCAGGGTGTGAGATCGTCGGACCGACACATAGTGATTGAGTTCATCTGTTGACCAATGATCATTCATGTTTCATCGGCCGTCTGGTCATGCGTCAATGAGGAAGCGATAAGGTACAGTGAGCTGCAGAGATAGCTCGCCAAAGGAACATATTGCGCATGCAATTCAGTGCCGATCCGATAGTTCCCGGCAACAGCACTTACATAAACCTATATAAATGTTACCTACGTACGTATCTGACCAAAAAAATTACTTGGTACTTATAGTTTGAATCTCGCATAACCTGTCCGTTTTGACACGGTGCTCAAGATTTTGTTGTTGTACTTCTGACAGTTAACAGTATCTGCTTCGTCTAAGACCTTTGTCTTTGTGATAATTATCATATCACATTAGAGCGTGTAAACACGTCAGAGCGTGAAACTTAATATTATTTAATTTTGCTAAAATAGCCATGTTTGTAATATAATGTAAGGTATTGACTGTGTGTTCTACACAGTTATTGAGTACTTTGAATATAATTTGATTTGTTTTACAGTAAAAAAATCAGGAAAAACGCATATCACATAACTTCAAATTTCACAATGCTGTAACAGAATAGATCAGAAAAAAATAAAATGTCAATGCGAATAAACGAATGAGAACAATGAACAATATTTACTGCAACTTCCCTACAAAAAAGAAATACCAACATTTGAGATATTTTATCTTGAGGGCAATCTGAATAGTATAGTTCCTATTTTGTTAATTATATGAAACTAGTTTAAGAAGATGCCTATCACGAATAGTATAAAGTCTCATAATAGTCAAGAGCTTCTAAAGTTTCCAAATTAAGATCGTAGTGGCCAAGGGCGCATACAGCTTCAGTTTATAGGGAGACCGTACAAAGACTCTCAACTTGAAAGGCACAAAGTTCTCTACAAAGTTTTTGTGTAATATTTAGTAAAAGCTAAAATTCCCGCGGGGACCATAGTTCCTAGACCCCCACTGACGATGTCCTCGCGAGTAGATATTTAGCTTTAAAACATCAGTTTGTATAAAACAAAAAAACAGTCTGTATAAAAGGTTGTCTCGTTTTATTTTTGGCACAACACTCCAATATAATTGGATTTATTTTTTCAACTTGCAAATGAATAACAATCAGTTTAAAAGGTCGTATGGATGGATATGCAGTGGGCCACGAAATTAATTTGTTGCGTCCTAGAATTGTTGTTGCAAAATACACTGTTTATTCAATCGATAAGATAAGTATGCAGTTATTTGCTAAAACATTAAAAAGTTCGCATAATAATCAAATATTATACCGAGACATTTATGAATCAGATTATTATTCATAAAAATATTATAAAGAGAAAAGATTAGATTTTTCGTATTTTTGTTTGTAATGGATAAACTCAAAAACTACTTAACCAATTTTAAAAAAATATTTTACCTGTTTTATCGACTTTCACGCTAACGAAGTCGCGGGCAGAAGATATATTTATAAATAGCTAAAGTTTGATAACTCAATCTTGACGGTACGACTAGAATTGTCGTGTTTTTGAAAACTTTTATTATTTTATTTTATGTTACAGTTAACTCTTCAGCCAAATGATAAAGTCACAAACCACACTTGGAATAACTTAATTAAACAAAACACGCCGACGACGTGTGAAAATTATACCAACATCACTGTATCATACATATTTTAATTATCTGTCACAAAAAACATTATTCATATTAAAAGAGACTTGCTTTAACATGAGCGTTCACTGACGGTGCAACGATACGGCAATGATGCGTGCCGAACCCTCACGGATGACGTCCGGCGTCCGACGTCCGGTGCCGGACGAGCGATGACGATAATCTGTGCCCGCGGGACTGCCTCAATGATCAGTCACTTGTCATTCACGGCTTATTCGAGACTGTGGATATAGGAATCCCGATAATAAATGTGTGGGCAGGTGGTCTGTTTCCCCTATTTTATCTTCCGAATATACGTTTTTTTAACCCGTTCTTCAAAATATAGCTTTTCTTGTAAGTAAGTTAAATAGGTAACATGTGAGGGTGAAATCCGATGTAAGCTTTTCAGGCGATTCAAATCCTTTGTAATTATATTGTTCCTAAGTTTAACATTGATATTCTAAAGTTTCAGTGAGATTGAGAGCGTCCTTGATATCATATTATAAGCAAATATAGTATCTATCAAACTTTGTATGAATATTTACTCTCCTATTAATGTTAGTTTGAACAACAGTTTTGACTTACAACCAGGGTACAGAGGACCATAAGGATGAAAATTTTCCTTCTGATGATTTCATTGGGATACAGGGTAGTGAGACCCCGAACTTAATAACGGTACGGGTCGGGTGACAGCCCTATGTTTGTTGAGTACCCAACAAATGAGTACAATCTACAACAAAACTAGAAAAAATAATACATACAACTAACAACTTCACACCGACAACATCAAACGCAGCAGCATAAATATAGAAACGTCACGTGCAATATTTCCTGCAAACTTTATTATATGTGAAAGTGTAAATTTTACAGAGCTCACTTGTGTTGTTGAATATACCCACAATAATGCTCAAAGTTTTGCTTTACTGGGTCAGGGGGCTTCTTGAGAGCTCGGCAACACGAATATACCTCCTGCGTATGTATGGAATAATTTTGAGATGTACAGAACAGGAAATTACCTCTATGTAAACGAGAAACTTTTGTGTGTGGCTTTATCATTATCCCTAAAACACCCCTGCCATTTCTTGGGCTGAATGAACACTTCAACTAAAAACAGTGCCCACTTCTAGATGAAGAGTAGCTGAGTCAACAGAGCCATACCTACTTAAACAAGAGTAATTTCGCTAAATGAAATTACAGCGGACATAAATTTCACGATTTTAAGAAAAATTTGGTATCGCACCTGTGCCACGTAGAAACGAAAATGAACGCCATTATCCCACACCATAATCTTAAATCACTTCGGCTTAGTGTTTCGATTACAGACAAAGGTTCGAAGGAAACCCACATTATGATGGTAGTTGAATAATTGTATAGATAAGTGGAATTGATAGCCTCCGCTTTAGTTCCTGGCTAACCCTGAGGAATTTAGAAAATTCACTTCAATTTAGAATTAGAATACTATAAAAGTGCTTTTCAATTTATGAAATCAGTCAGTATAGCAAGTAAGCACTGTTACATAAAGTACAATCGCTGAACTGTACAACGTCGATAGAATATTAACAACTGATAAAAACAATATTTTATACGTTGAGACTATCTTAATTATACGGCGCCGCTTCGAGAGTATAGCCCGAGTATCTAATGGATGATTTGATTAGCTTAAGTGCTGTATTGTAAAGATATATGCTTACAATGTAGAGGTAGTAGGATACGCATGTTAATTGATGAAACAATTTATGTATTCCTTGCGAGAATGGCTGAACAAAATTGTTACCCTTTATTTATTAGGGAGTTATCTGTGTTTATTAGTCTTTCTCTTTCCGGGTTCAAAACGAAAACTACTGAGTCAGGATCTGGGGATTCTATGGCAGATTGCATTAAGATTTTTAGTGAGATTATGATGTTTAGACTTTTTGTTTTACTACGTCTATTTATAGGTATTTACTAGTATTCCTAACTTCCATCAATAGTGCAACGACTTCAAATTCACTTCAAATAAAATTATCCAATAGGTACAATAATGTGTTTTACAAATCAATTTGTGGCAATGTAGCCACAAGCCATACATTTGTTGGCAGGAGGGAGTGCAGTACACAATGTGAACTGTGTGGAGGCAGCCGGGCGAGGCCGCCGACCGCGTGCGAGCAAACAGCGCAGCCCGAAGAGAACCCTCTAGCTTTCCCTACTCTACTATTTGCCTTTCTCTCTACAGGTATTCTGTTTACCCTCTTCTGAAATGTATTACAATGATTATGTGATGGAAATACCACATATTACATTTCTATAAATAATTTCTTTCATACACCTAAATATAACTGAACTCTAAGAAAGAACACACCTTTAACATATTTCTTATTCCTACGAGTACGAAAATAACTTACTTGTGCTAACAATTAGATTTATTGCTCCAACCTGAACCACTTCATAACAAAATGCAAAAAAACGGTAGCGAAGGATATTCCTGCTGAGAGACAGATGTTTACAAGCAATAAAAATTGTTGGATGGTTATTGAGCAATAAATAATAATAGAATCGGAGAGTCGGACCGGGTGGCGGCGACGACGACGACGGTGCGAACGCACACAACTTTTCTCGTTATGTCCTTTGGAGATGTTTTGAGATTTGCAGGAGCTCGCCAGTGCATCGGGCACAATGGCCCCTTTCTTATCCTCTTTGCGGGACACATTTATTTGGACTTTTTGTTGAGGCTGTGGAACAGTTGGTCGCGCGGCACGTACGCTCGCTCGTCGGAGACGCGCTTAGAATTCAATATCCCTATTTCACGTTACCGTCTTTCGCACATACATAAAACAGCCAACGATAGGTACGTACTTACTTGGGCTTTGTTTATCCTATTCGTTGATGTTCCAACTAAACCGATATTACATACACATGTGTAAAACAAACTTCGGCTCTTTGACTACTTGCTATTGTGGGTTATTTATGGCAGGCAGCTTTCCGCGTCCACAACTTCTAAACAGTTGTCACGGATAAATTGTTTGATGATCTAATAAACGTAAAAGCTCTCCAGAGACTCTTCCAATAATTTATGAGAACCAACGTTACATCTGAGAGATAGACAGGTGCATGATTGACAATGATAAACGGCTTTTAAAACTTTGGGTTCGTAATAATTTGAAGTTGAAAACAACTTTTGATAATTAAAGGCGACGGGCTTTTACAATTTGGATTTGGAATTAAAATAAACACTCAAACCATGTGTGCAAAAGTAATATCATTAAAACTTCATAGCGCGATGCTTTTTATACCTTTTAATATGCAGCTATGAAGCTCTAACTTTGTAATTTAATTACACTATTCCAGTAATTGTATTCAGTCCGGTCACGGCGCGGCAGCTCGTTCACAGATCGCTACTCGCAGCCACCGCATCATGTTAATGTGCCTCCCGAGCTAGATTATCAAAGTATTATCACCCATACCAGAGTTGTTAACTGTCACGAAGGACACATAGATACAGAACGGCGAAAGGCGAAAACAGTCTTCAATATTTTTATCACTGGCCAAAGTAAATGGGGCAAAAAGTGAAACTTTTCAGCGTGTTTCGTTGTATTAACGATCCTAGTATTCATTCTGTTATTATATTGAAAACTTTGGAACAAAATAAAAGCCTATTATTATCGAATTTAATTATGTTCGTACTGAACCAATCGAACGTTGATAAACGATCGGTTAATTAATCTAGAAACAAGAACCCGTAAACTGAGGGATCTATTTTTATATATTAGGTAAAATTATGTATTGTTTGCTGCTGATAGTGCTCATAAACTACTTTTATTTGTATGTCATCAAGCAAATCGTGTTCGCGCAAGACGAGAATCGCAGTTTTCGCAAGAAATAGTTAATGAACGGACCGTATTGATATTTAAGCAACTCACGTCTAGTGCTCCTCGTAAAACGTTTATTCGCTTACATAAAATACGAGTTACTAAAATTAAAGACTCTGTTTAATACCCCATTCAGCACATAAACTGACACGTAAGCAGGTTTATCTCGTTCGTAGAGATACTTCACAGGTTAATTAATTTTTAAATTTAAACACGTTTTTACAACTAAGAAACACGTAAGATTTCATTTAAGTTCGTGTACATACAATTGTTAAAATAATTGTTTTACGTGAAACAAAACTTGTAACTTTACTATAAAATGTAAGGAAAACTAAGTTTTGTCATAGTCATTAGTGGTGATGTCAGTTTAAGAGTCATGTGAAGAAGTATTTGGCAAAAAGGCGAGGTCAGGTGAAGTTGTAGGAGCTCGCGTGGCCGGGCGGGCGGGCGAGCTGGGGCACACAATACATGTGGGCTTGCAAGCTCCTGCTTCATCGCAACTTGCCACAATACGACTTTCCAAACCTTTCTCATTTCGTTTTTGTTTCGCTCCGCGTCGTTGTTGTCGCGGCCGCAGATGTTCCTACGAAACCGACGGCTCATCTACGGATTAGTACCCGTTAGGTTTTCGTATTATGTGCCCTACATTACAAATTGAAGCTCTCGGAAACATTCAGCAGGCTATAATTTAAGTATCTTTATTATTTCTGTATTATTACTTTGAACTTGTTTGTAGAGACATTTCTTTCAGACTACAATTAACGACTCGCCGTTTAAAAGGGTTTCAGATTAATTTTACCGGCGTAGGTGGATTTGCTTTTTAATTTGTAACCATTTAAACTGAATCAGCATTTGTAATATTACGTTGTCCTTCAAAAATTGAAGAGCTCAGGTAAGTATTAATGAGAGGCCACTCGTGTTACAAAGTCTGGCCGGCGCACTCCCACCGAGAAAATTACGCGAAAATTTGCATAATAGAGAATCCGTGGCTGCCCTAGTCCTTTGAAAGTCGGAGCTGCGGGTCCGCTTCGAGTGACACCGACGTACATTAAATTAACATCTCTCTCACTTTGTTTGGGAAGGCTACACCGAGAGAACCTAATTTGCGATGATAAAAACCTCGCACTAGCCTCTACGTGACGCTGCATACTATAGTTATGGAAACTCAAAGGGCCATCAATGCTATATGGACTTTCAGGCGTCGATATAATTTTCAGGTTTCTCAGAAACATCAATGCTTAACATTATGATGTACTTACAAATGAGTACCTATATTTCATAATGCCTACACGCCACACATAATTCACGTTTTTATTTGCCGTGCCAATCCGCGAATTTTCAGCACTCGTGCTCAGTAAATTATCGAGCAAAGCGGCTGAATCAGCGGAACTAAAAACGTAAATGCAGCGGTAGTCGCTGTAATTGGGTAACCACTGCGCATCATTAGGTAATTGCAGCTGCGGCCCGCAGATCCCACGCTCGCCCGAACGGTTTTTGTTTTCGGATTTCCCTTATTCTGCGCCGAAACATGGGTCACATTCACATACGATATATTGGGTTGATTAGTTGTAGTTATTAGACACATAAATGTTTGCTCTAATTTGCTTTTATTAGTTTTGTTCCTTTTATATCTCATTTTAACTTTTATAACTTAAATGCCTGAAATTTTTGAAGTGAAAACTTCTTTAGACGCGTTGGGCATTTTTGAGATGGGAGTAAACCATGGATTTCGCGAAACCATGACGACATCTCATTTCTGTAAACGCGATTGTGCTCTTTATTTATATTCCGTTACGGATCAATGTTCTATGCAAGTATTTTTACTTTAAAGGTTTAGGAAGTTTTTTTTTTTTTAACGCGATTTATCTCTTTAAATAGATATGGTTACGGACCAATGTTCTAAACAAGTTTTTTTCTTCCAACAAGGCGATCTTCTTCGAGTTTTCACTTCTTTCGGCACTCCCGGAGTGCCATCAATTTTTTTTTTATAGAATTCTTATCTTAGTATGTAATACGATGCAATGAACCGGTAGTTATAATGAAATCAAATCAATACTTCCGTCCTTTGAATACTGTTTGTCAGTAACTCAACGTTATCCCGACTTTCTTTTCTGTGTTTATTAAATAAGTATCATTTTTTCTTATTAGTTACTTTGATTAGGCGGCGGCATCATAAAAGGTTAAATAATAAATCAGCAAAGGCAATTTGTTGCACGAGTGAGTGTAGGTGGTTTATTTTAAGTGTTTTAAATAGATAGATATCTATTAAAAATACATATAATAAAATTGTAGCGAAAAACGAAAAGCGTCAAAACTGTACGATGAATATTTTTGAAAAAAAAAGTTGCTATGAGGTCTGGGATCGATTATAATGCCGAAAATAAAGTTTTAAACGTTTTTGTCTGTTTATCTGTTTGTCTGAATGTATGTTCAGCTTCACGCAAATTCTACCGGATAGATTATGTTAAAATTTTGCATAGAAATTCTATAAAATTATACCCTACAGTTTGACTAGACTTTTATGGAGCGTGATAGTTTTATCACGCTGTTTGCTATGGGGGATGAGAAATATAACATTATGTTCGTATTCTTCTCCGTAAATTGTAAAAGGACGCGGCAAAAGGTAAGGATATTGCAGATAGTTACCGATTTATGTTTTTAAATGATTATCATCACGCTATATATACCTTAATGGAGCTAAGCAGTCAATAATGAATATATAATATATAACAACGACTATTTTAGCTAACTTTCTACAAAGCAAATAACTAAGCGATTGGACGATTGCTTTGCAAACCTGTGGTTGTAAGTTCTTACAGAATAAAGCATTACATTAGTTTCCCCACATTAGTATGTTAGTGATCGAGCCGTGAGCACTGTGAGCAGTGCAACATGTCCGCTATGACGTCACGCCGCACGCCGCGCTAACGTTGCACCGCGCAAACCGAACGCCGCGCCAACGTTGCAACGCGCGCGCCCCGCGCGTTCACCGACACTACAATTATTATAACCGTTTGTACACCCACTGCGTATCTAATTTATCTTATTCCCTTTTCTATCAAGAGAATAAATAATGAATTTCTGCAGAATTAGTTACATGTCAGATCTAAATCCAGGATTGTTGGTAAACTTACTTAAATTAACTTTAGCTGGATTTTTGAATCCTAATATATGTAGAACTCTCTCGTAAGGCAAAAGTATTTATTTTGGTAATCTTATAAATAATTATAGACGTAGGTATGATTTGGTACGTTGTTCATAAGTTGTTGACAATCTGCGGCCTAGCCGATAACTTTATACATAGGAAACGGAAAACGATTGTAGATACTACCTGTCTATATTACGCTGAAGTCTTGTCTGAATAGTTCGGTTACAACAACAACAAATGCCCTAATTTCACTGGAATACCTTCTCATGCATTTAGTATATCCGTATAACCAAGAAATCGTAACTGAAAAACGTATTATAAGCTTTCGGTTACAATTTCGATCTCGTCATATTTTATGACGAGGTCCATATTTCATAATGCAATTAAAAAAAGCTAAATTAGGAGGAATTTTAGAAGGGGTAATGGATAATTATGAAATGATTATATTAGGTAAATATGTAAATTATTATTAAATTAATAAGACTTATGAACTTCCTATTACTATTATTTTTGTATATGAGTGGGACTCAAACCGCAATTCACTAATTTGTTCCTTCAAATGAACACGTCGGAATGAGCATCTTATCGATGCTAGTGATGTAAAAGCTAACAACAATCAGTTTCTATTTCTATTTCCCCGATAATCCAAAAGATATCTGACATGTGAGCTTAATACCCAAACCAATCCCGTGCGAGCAATAAATACTACAGAATACCTATCACTATTACACTTAAACCGTTCATATCATTCGATTCCTGAGCACAAATCAACGTTTAGCGAAATTAATAATAATTACAATCAGTCACCATTATGAGAATATTAAAGTGAGTGATATAATGACGCTATTATTAGGCCTAGCCTTGGCTCTGGACGAAGTTACATTAAGTTTGCTGTTCAGCTTAAGTTAGCTGGTCGGACAGCCTCGGCAGCTATTACCCCACTCCGGGCTACTGTTATATACAACGTGTAGCTAGACGCGATCTCCGTTTGCTTGTAGATTAGTTCAAATTGCCTTGTTCAGTTCAATGCTTCGGGTAATACGTATTGCAAACAGGTCCTTTTAGCCCATGGTGTCTAATGGTATTCTGCGCTAAAAAGCTTAAGCCGTTTATTAACGCTGAGTGCAGCCGTTCGATATATTAACTACGGATTATCTACGTATCAACATATTTATAATGTCAGTAAATTGATGCCGCGTTTCATGTGTGTTATTGTTTTATAATGTTTGGTTATGTATCTATATTGTTGGTGTGTGAGTACATCTCCAGTTGATATACGTGATTCAAGGTAAAGCATAACCGCGAATTGAACGGCTTCAAGCGTTCACCTATGGAATTTAAAAACTACCCGAGCGTACAAATTAGTAGTAAGTAGAGCACAAGTAGTGGCAATATTGTGCTGAAAACCTGTCACAGATAGGTGTACCACCTACACATTTAGGTACATAATAAATAGAACTTTTACCTACTAAAATACCGGAATAAGAAAACGTAGGATAGGTACACAGATTTCAGGTAAAACCAATCAATCAAGTACCTAACTGCAGTCATAAAGTGTACGAGTGTAATTGGAAATCACATCGAACAACACCTGTAGATGATTCGTCCTACAGGACATGTGATACCGACACTTTATGAGGCAGCGACGCTCGCGGGGCCGACACAGCGTCACTAAAACAAAAACGACCGTTTTATCATACAATTTATAGCGGCTCTTATGAACTCACAAAACACTTGTGATCGAGGCACTGCCAATAAAACTCGGTGATTATTCCCCCCCTCCCTCCTAAAATTGATCCAAATCAATTTATATTATTTACACGCGTTGCACGGATATAAATTGAATTTTTGTGTTTTATGTTTTCCAATTACCCGCTCGACCCTTTTCACATTAAAATTGTCCCCGTGTTTTATTTTGAATGTTTGTGCTGTGAGGTAGTGGATCAGATGGGGCTCTTATTTAGGGAACTTCTAATAAATAACATGACAGAAAAATCACGGACCCCTTGTTAATGAATTTTAATATAGTCAAAGTTAAGAGAGTTAGATTTTCGGGTAATTTCTTTTTAGTTTTAGATGCTGAAAGAGTCTAATGTTGGCAAGAAGTGTTCGTTTACAAAAAACAGCTTCACGGAACATCTTGTATGTGAGATGTTTTTATCTTTATTGGAATTATGAATGTTTTTGAAACGACTTTTCGTAAAATATCTTTAGAACTGTCTGTAAATTTAGTTATGATTGTCATGTGAACTCGGTCGGTTTGTTTTATATCAATTTGTGTGTTCAGTAGTTGGCCTCGGTGAGCACGTCTAGAACTCGTTTAATTAAAAGGGAATCTACTCGTCTAGTGCAGTTAAGCCCGTGTTTGCTCTCCATCTGTGTTCCCTCGCCACACTTGCCGGCCGAGTAAACTAATACATTATGTACTTACATTACATAATGCATGTACGTTTCATTTAATAACTTTGTTGGTATTTCAGTATTTTCTCCTTTGAGTTATAATTTAGCTAATAAATTGAGTGGTTTGTGTGGTTACAAAAGTACAGTTGTTTAATTTAGCTTTTGCACTTACGCTTTTGCAATATTTTTTATTATCCCTTGGATTGACTACTTTAAGCTCACATATAACTGAACGTTACCCCTATTGTTTTCAGGATCAGATAATTTACGACACAAATATACTCTTTACTCACGTAACAGGAAACATTCTCAGTGTGAGGCAAGTTTTTCGTTAATATCCTTGCGCTTGGCTGCCATCAAACACAATTTTCCTACTGGTTAATTCTGCTCATCCACATCACACTTTAACCAAGTAAAGAAACAAGACGAAACCTTTAGCAGATTACCTCGACGTATGGTGGAGAAGCGGTTACCGGGTGTCTAGCAAGACGTACCTATTCCTTTGTGTACTAGTTTATTTGACGTCAGCCCATTTCTCGCCAGTGTTAGTTCCGACTCACGAATTGTTTACCAAATATTTATTGTTCGACTAGCAGCGCCCCGTGGTTTTACCCGCCTAAGTCTCGATTCTATGAGAATATCGGTAAAAAGTAATCTATGTAACAAACATACATCTGCCCATCCATCCTCACAAAATTTCCGCGTTTATAGTATTAATATTAGTAGGATATCGGTTAGTGTTTAAACGATAAATTTTTAATGGGTCGTCAGCAATATTTAGGTTTGTTCAAGCCACTACTGTACCTTGTGTGAGTCCACGAGTTTATTTTAATAAATTAGAATAAGACTAGCTCGGTCTTATATACTTTAACAAGCTGTTACCCATGAGTTTGTTCGAACTTCAACCCCCCGCTGACTCGCTGAGTGTTGAAGTTTAGAAAAATCCTTTCTTAGTGCACCTCTAGTCTCTAAGGAACATAATTTGTCTTCTATTTACTTGTTACTATTTTCTGTGGTTTTAGGTTAGACATGAGTGTTTGTTAATCGGTCACTTAGTCAATTCTGAAACTGAAAATGAAGACAGGAGGTACAGGTTATATGCTTTCTTTCTTTGAAGACAGGAGGTACAGACAATATGCTACCATTGTTTTATGACAGAAGGTACAGACGATATGCTATCATTATTTTCTCGTAACAA
This sequence comes from Omphaloscelis lunosa, assembly GCA_916610215.1. Lineage (NCBI taxonomy): Eukaryota > Metazoa > Arthropoda > Insecta > Lepidoptera > Noctuidae > Omphaloscelis > Omphaloscelis lunosa. The sequence continues at coordinate 10,077,756 of OU744250.1, forward strand.
CAGGAAATATACAGGGTTAAATTAAATTAGCTAGCGAAACTGAACTTGAACGTGAAAAGTTTCGATATCTAAACCTAATAAAACAAAAAAATAATAATGATTAGATGACTTTTTTGGGGTTAATAACCACAGGTATTGTAGTCACTTGAAGCAGGAGTTGAGAAAATAAGCTTATTTTTATTTAATCGTGTTTAAATATTAATAACCATCAAGTCTGTGAAGATTACCACAAAAAACAATTTTTTTCAAACCAACATTTCAAGTAACTATGATCGCTGATCCAAAAAAAAATTAACTATCATCAATTTTATTTTTTGGTTTTATCAGGTTTGATATCGATACCCATCACGTTAGCAGAGTTTTGCTAACTAATTTAATTTGACCCTGTTTAAGAATATTTCACTAGTACCTACAAATATAAGCCAGTAAGTAAGAATAACTCACTGGTACAAATATAAGCCAATCAGTAAGGTAGTGGCGGGGCTTACAGCCCCTTTACGATTAAGTATCATCACGCCCCTGATAAAACACTTACCTTTAAGCTAGTTTTATACTCAACTAGTAACCTGCCCCTGCTTCACACGGGTGCAATGTACTGAAATGGCGATATGTCAAAACATCGCGATTTTTGTGGTATATCTAAGCTGCTTTTCCGAACAGGGTCCACAATTATCATGTCTTTGTAAAACCTACCACACAATAAATAAAGTTCACAAGCAATAAATAAATTTAGTATTGAATATTTTTATTTTATACACGAAATCATCAGTAATAAATTCTCTAAATAATAGTGACAACCGCATCAAAATCTGTTGCGTAGTTTATAAGAACAACGCGGTCATACGGACAGACACGAAAAGCGATTTTTATTTATAATAGGTATGTATAGAATAGACATAAGATATTAACCCTTCACTTAGTAGTAGACAAGTGACTCGGAATTCTAATAAATGTTTAAACCAGTTTCTAATAAATGTAAACACAACGTTTAAATGCGGTTTCTATTTTAGAAAGAAAGAAAAATAGGTTTATTTGTCACAGAGACTCGTGCATACATAAAAGACAATGGTGTTTTACAAACAGCTTACCTGATATTAAACAAATTCCAGCGTCTCGCTGCAACGCGAAAAACTCTGGGACAGACTGATGCAGTAGTGATCTCATGAAGTGGCCGTTTTTTCCTTTTGATGTACGGAACCCTTAAAAGTCACTGTTTATTTTAACCGACTTCCAAAAAGGAGGAGGTTATATGTACGTAGCGTATGTTTGTTTTTTTTTTTTATATGTCTGCCGATTTCTCAGTCAATTGTAAACCGATTTTGAAATATATTTTTTTTTAAGGGTATGCTTTCGAGGTGGTTCGGATAGTTTTTGAGTTAGCATCAATAATACGTATTTTTTCCCTCTTAGTGTCTAGATGATTTGATAAGTAAGTTCTTGTGAAAAATAAAAACCTTTTGGCATGTGGCAAAAAACGAAAACCAAACCAAAGACACCGACTTCCGAAATTAAAGTTATTTTTCACTTTGTAGTGTTTTTTTGGTAGTCGATTGTTTTTTTTTTTTGGAAAAAGTTTTAATTTTTCACTTTTTAGTTGTGGTACCTACCCTACACAAATTCGAATACCACTACCTACTATGTAAGTAACAGTTCTTTTAGAAGGCGGTTGTTTTTTTTTTTTGGAAATTTTTTTTATAGCTTATATCAAGCCATTTTTCTCTTTTTGCTTTACATACATGCTCACGCTTTCGTCCCATAAGCGTAGACAGAAACTACAGAACGCCACCTGCGACGATCCTCACATACTTCGGTTTCTTTTATCTTGTAAAATATTTTTCTTAGCACCTTATGTTATGCACCTATTTTCAAAACTTAAAAATAGTACGTTTAAAGTTACGTCAAATCAAATTGATCTCATAGTCTGTTTTATTTCCCATGGGTAATATGAAACAATACATTTTGTAGTATCGAAATAAATCTCGTTGTTATGTAAAACAGTAAACGTTTCCAACAATAAATCCAGCTCCAATTGATTGTACAAACACCGACTAAAACTATCATTATCGAGTCGCAATCTTAAATTGAATTCACAGGGCTGTCCAAAATTCATATAATTTCTACAAAATTACAACACAGTGCAAGCCGCAGCGAATAAGCCGATATATAAACATTTTAAAATGAGATAAACAGAAAATTCTGGATAAAACACGATTAATTTTCAAACGCAAATGTTTGTTTTCTCCGTATTTTTTTATCTATAGGTATTTATATTTATTCTATCACAAAACAGTAACGTAAAATAAATTAAAGGTAAGGTTTATATTTATCTTACTACAATAACCTTAATTGGAGGAGCTATTTGTCAATGAAAGATCTTCTAAAAGGAGATCTACCGCTATGTCTCAAACGGAAAATTATGGATATGTGTATTCTACCCTTTCTCACATATGGTGCTCAAACCTGGTCTTTGAAACTTCAGCAGAGGTTCGAGGTTTGCCAGCGAGCCATGGAACGCAATATACTGGGGGTTTGAATTTCACTGCGCACCAAAGCCAAGGTCACGGACGTTACCCAGAAAGCCGCTAAGCTTAAGTGGGACTGGGCCGGATATGTCTGCCCCATGTCAGACGACAAATGGGCTTAAAAAACCACTGATTGGGTCCCACTAATTACACGACGACATCGCGGCAGGCCGAGACGAAGATGGCGGGACGAGCTTGACTCCTACCGAAAGGACTGGCCGACTCTAGCAGTAGACAGAATTGTGTAGAATAGGAAGAGGGAGGCCTTTGCCCTGCAGTGGAACAATACAGGCTAGTTAGATTAGATAGATTGAATAACCTTAATTAAAACATGAAATATTAAATTCTTTGAAACTTTCATCTTGAGTTTACGCGTTCATTGCCACAGGCTTTGAAATTTTAACAGGAGTTGTATGAAAAGAAGATTGAATGTCCACGTAAATTCCTTGTGGATAGATTTAATGATAAAGAATAATGATAAGATTGAATGTCCACGTAAAGTCCTTTTAGTGAGTGTCAAAGCTTCCAACCCTAGGAACGTTTGCTACAAACGGCTACAACGATGTCGTAGCATCGTAGCGTCGTAGCATCGTAGCGGGCGACGCCATCGAGCAAATGAAAACACAGATAAAGTCGAGCACTGGCTCCCGTGTGACGTGCTCACGTACCTAAATAATTGTGAAAGCATTCAAACACAATCCCAAAATAAAATACAATATGAAATGTAACATTAAATTTATAAGTAAAACTAATAAAATATTGCATGTAATAACAAAGCTTTGTCATGTCATGCCAATTACTAATACTGGAATATTAGTAATTGGCACTTGTTAACTTTTCCAATTACACTAACTGTGCTTATTTTTAGAGTGGTTTTACTATTAGATACTTTATTTTAATAGCATATGATGTCAACTTCAACCTTAAGCATCAGTCTGGTGTCATTGAATGTTTTATTTATCAGATAATGGCAAAGAACATAAGAACAATTCAATAACAAACTTTCAAGGTACATCAATCTTTTGTATTCTTTTCAAATTCAGTTCACGGACGAATAATATAGTCATTCATAACTTATAAATGAATACAAAACACAAATCAAACAGCAGATCGCGAACAAAGGCGGATAAAAACGACAAAGTTTTGCGTTTGGATCATTCTGTGTATGTATTCAGTGTCACACGTTGAGGCTTTATGATACAGTATGTCACTGTCTAAAACGTAGCTTATGCTTATTCTGGCCATCACAACGTAGCCAATGAGCTCGTCTGGACGCTTACCATCCAAGCGTACGTAATTACCACTTACCTGTAATATCGGTAATCAATAGGTTATTGCAGTTTAAGAGGCGAGGTGTCAAGGAGCGCGTGCGACATGGCGAGCGCGTCGACAAATAGCCGCTCGACTCTGCTCGACTCCGTGCCTCGAAGGCTCGAGTGTCGAGTTTCGAGCCCAGCCCTTATACCGTGTGTACATTATTAATCATAATAATGGCACCTACTCCTCAACGGGCGGCTTAATTTAATTAATTAAGCAGTACTAAATATTGTAGACGCACAGCTAACCGACGACGATGAAATGTTAACAATGTTATTGTTCTAGTGGATTAAATCCAACAGTGGCGGATGGTTCTAATATTAATTTGAATGTTTGGGTAAAATCCTCAGACAAGGTCGTTGGCGTTACGATGTATTAATTTAACGGAGCGCGAAGTTTACCCAGAGTGAAGCCATGAAATTTGATTTGATGTATTATGTAGACATTAATTTAAAAGTTTTGGTATCATTTATATGAAAGGGCACACATCTCTTTAATATAATTGAACATTCGAACTTTCCAATCAGTGTTTTTCCATCCGCTATAAAGTTCGTAGGATAACATGGAGATTATCGACTGAATCCAAATAAATATGTTTGGAACCAAATGCTAAGTTGTACAACAAAACTGACTGTAATCAGCTAAGGACTCGAGATACGATCCTCGCGAAACTTTCCGCGAAATAATTCTGAGCAGTAAACTCCGCTGTTTAACATTTATATTTCAACTTCTGTTTTATCATACGTTGAGAATTTATATCATCTATTAAAACATGTGCATGTTTGTTTAATATAACTTGAATACGAACCTTATATTAAACAGGGTTATTGGCTTTACGGTGGCAATTCATTAAGGGGATGTAGGAGAGGTGATTTGCAACCAAATTACCCCTGATGACCCCTATGCCAATGTCAACAATTTTTGAGTAATTTGACATTTTTTATTTTTATGTATGGAGTGCAAATATTAAATGTACCTACCCAATAATCTTGATATACAGGGTTAATGGTTTTACGTCGGCAATACATTAAGGGGATGTAGGAAGCGTCATTTACAACCAAATGATGCCTTTTGACTCTTATGCAAATGTCAACAATTTAACAACAAGGATTGCCGACGGATAACCAATAACCCTGTATAACTACGTACACAAGGCTACACATCAAGCTATACATTTCCAGTTTATGCTGATCTCGCATTATATATGATTTCCGTACAATGCGAGGTCAGCTTAAACTGGAAATGTATAGCTTGATGTGTAGCCGTGTGTACTAGTGTACAACGCAGTTCAGCGACATGAAATAAGTATCTATTCTTCTGTCTTTAATGTAGTTAATCATAAGTTTTTCACAACGCAGTGCCTGAAGAAAACATAATACAACAAAGAGAATGTAAAATAATAAACCTCACAATTATAGTTTTTAATTAAATTTGTAACTCTGGAGACAAAATAGACGCTTAAGAAGGAATTCAAAAGAAAGTGCTTCATTAATGCGGGTTTTAGATTAGTATCATCTTTATTCTAGCCTTTTAGTAAATTATTTCCTGGTTCCATTCTTGGAAAGGGTAGCACTAAGTATAAAATAAAATATAATTTAAAACTATTGTTTACCTTGTCAGTAAGTTACGAAGCGTTGGCATATCAAAACGAAGCATCATTATAACTAAATAATAAAACGTTTGTAACAATAGTACGGTACTCCTCCAGGATAAACAAAGCTACGGAATCGAGTGTCAGTCATTGTCGTGAATGCGTGACACCCCTGTATCGTTACTTCTATTATTTTACTCGAACGTGACAGACAACATTATATTTTTACTATTAATAAAAAAGTAAATACAAAAGTAAATATTTGATATCCTAGGTTTAAATGTAAATAAATGAATTTCAAATATGGCGGTCAGTTTTGGGAAACAAATAATAAAATTAAAATAAAAGTTGACTACACTGTACCGTCTGACATATCAAATGAAAGGGCTTACCGTGAGGGTTTCAAATATTTATTTTTTTCTAATTTCAAAATAAATAGTTTTAAAGTTACTTAAGAAAAAGATGAAAATTTACCATCCGGCCCTTATCTCCGAAAGTAATGAACCTTTTTTTTAATTTAGAAAATAGTTCTATACTTATAGATTACAGGAACACCTAGAAAAAGTCTATGATCACAAACTTACATTTGCAGTTGTAATGTGAGAACATGTTTTTCAACTACAATGTTAAGTTTGTTCTTGGGATAAATTCATCCCAACTACAGAACCCTTCATTGTGCGTGGTCCAACATGCACATAGCCAGTTTTTTTTTAAGTGAAAACTTCTTTAGGCGCGTTGGGCATTTTTGAGATGGGACTAAACCATTGATTTCGAAACACTGTGACGACACCTCATTATTGTTAACGCGATTGTGCACTTTATTTATATTACGTTACGGATCAATGTTCTATGCAAGTATTTTTTTTTCTACTTTAAAGGTTTCGGAAGTTTTTTTTTTTTTTGTAAATCCTATTGTGCTCTTCATTTAGGGAAGGTTATGGACCAATGTATAGAACATTGGTCCATAAGTATTGGTATACAAGTATTTTTCTTCCACCAAGGCGATCTTGTTCAAGTTTTTACTCCTGTCGGCACTCCCGGAGTGCCACTGTTTTTTTTTTTTAAGGTTTTGATTTAAATATCAAACAAAAAATAGAAGGTCACTTCATAAAAACAGCTATAATTAACTTATTGATTTGTAAAATGTACATTAATTAAATTATGCTAAAAATAAATTCCTACTTATAAACTTTTCTTCGGCTTAAACACGTAAAATGATAAGATCTCCTGCATAATTCATCGCCACACCATCAAACTCTAAATCAAAAGAGAATTCTAAAGTTGTTAACTGTTGAGGTTCGAATAAGACGAAAACAAACTTTTTTTTTTAAATCACAACCCTTTTTAACACAACAATTAAACCATCTAGACGATTTATTTACACATGTACATAAATCGTCGAAATGGTTCAGTTTTTCCCAATGTGAAGTAAGGCATCCCAACAAGAAACTGAAACTCTACAATGAAATATAATATTGACCCCAATCTAATGGGTTGAAATGCAACGTTGTGCGTTGGTGAGATCGGTCGCTCGAGTTATAATCTCATAGGGACGAATGGGAGCAAACAGCACAGATTGGCGCACGTCCACAGCCTCCCGCTTGCAATCTAACTACGATCAACATGGACGATTTTACGCAGTAATGCATGATATATACGATTTCCCACTTTCATTGCTAATTAATGTAGCGTTAAGATATGTGATATGTAACCCTTGTAAGCCCACTAACTGAGTTAAGTGCTCCATGTTCGCGGTTAGTTTATTTTGGTAGCACAATTATTTCAAAACCAACGCTTAATTACAATGTTTTATGTGGTTGGAGAACAGTACATTATACTGTATTCATTCTGATTATTTTACTATTTAAATAATTGCCCCTACAGGCAGTAAATTTTCCCGGCTTTTCACATCTACTCTACTTCTACTATTGAACTATTTCAATCGGTTTCTGCCATTTGACGTCGACATCTCCCATAAATCTCGTAGTTCGCCACCAAACGCGTCCGCCGCAGTGATAAATTTGCGAAATGGAATAATAAGAATCATCTTGCTAATGACAACACGCGTTACAGAGAGCCGTATGAAAGCCGCACGAACATCATCTTTAAACAGTAGCGTGTGTTTGTGTGTTCGTGGAATAGCTTAATGTAGGATGGGCCATGTTGGATAACACAAATTTGTTGTTGTGTAAACACGGTGCGATGGCGGCGGAGGTCGGCGTCGGTGAGACGAGGCGTTGTTTCGTATGCGAGGTGCGAGACTCGTTACCGGGATGCGCGCCCGCGGGGCATTGCGACGTCTCAATTATCTTTAACTTCATTGCTCAGATTCCGTCATGAGCATAAGCTCTAACTTGTCACGAAGTGTATGTGTTGCGTACGAGTCTGTTTGTGTAATTAATTTGGTTTCCCCAATGGCTGTAATTCCGCCGCTCGACGCAACACAATTTTGTTCTTCTGTAATATAAACATTGTTCAATTAGAACGGGTCCGACAAATATATTAAGATTAGTGCTGCTTCCGTGAAACTATGGCGGAAGACGGAAACGGACACAACGTAAAATAATAAGAACAAACAATTCTTTTTGTGTAGAACACCCACAATTATTTCAGTATTATTTTACAAAACAAGTGTTGAATGTTTTTATTATTATTCACTGATAACCTTTCCAAGAGTCAGCCTAAATTATTCGAACTGAGCATCATTGAAGTTGTTGGTTTGTCAGTAATTTCCAGAACCACACAATGATATTAGCAGAATTGCCAGAAGTTATGTTGGTCCATCCAACATAACTTTTGGCAATCCAACATAACTTCTGGCAACCTTACCGGGAATTTTCGTCAACGTGTAGGTATTTACAATGAACTTTACACAAATCTAACAAAATCAACGAATCATTTAAGCTTAAGTTATGTTGTTACTTTAACTTTCTGCTTAACCTAGTCCGGGGCATGTTTAGCCTGATTGGAAAGTCAAGTTGATGCGATTAAAAGTTTATTGAATAACGTTGCTAACAACGTTTCCAGCAGCTGCAACGCCGCGGTTTCGCTGGAACTTGGACTTGCAGTTTGACCTCATATCAATTACTTAGTAATGAGAGCCGTTAACATTCTTATCAAATACCAACTATTTCTGCGTTGGTTACAGAATACCAAAACTTTTAACTACGGCTGTATAGCCGTAGCAAGTTTTGTCTTCCAAATTGTTTGGAAGCAGAAGTATGCATAATATAAAGCTGCTATTTATATTCCATAATCAGTATAGATGTTGCAGTCATAAACACAGCCGTACGTAGGCATAACAAAACAAAAACATTCAATCAGAGCGCGCTGCGATGTGTTCATTCGGAAGGGCTCGGCTAACGAGCGTGTAACGCGTGCGTACTCCTACAATAATGAAGCAGAAGTAATTTCTTAATAATTGTTGGTGAGAAAGAGCCGAGGAAGTTGTCGGCTGGCGGCGAGACTTCAAAGAAATTAATGAGTGTTAGGAACTCGCGACGTGCTACCGCCGACTTGATCAGTTTGGACGCCAGCCGGAACAAAGTTGCCGCAAGAGCTTTAAGAAATTTCCTGCTAATTGCAGACGGACCTCAATTGCTATTTGAAATGCCTTATCAAACGATTCAAATTTTATTCAAAACAGCGAATAAATTTGCTGTCACTTGGGGCTTTACTATCTCAACTTATGAATTATTAAACGCAATTATTGTGACTGGAACTTCGTTTTAAGTAAATTTCTTAATGACACAAATAACATGGTCATTAAACAAGCAATATCAGCTATTTTTTTACCTATATGCTGACAAATTTATCACTATTTCCATTACAATCATGATAATATCATTACTACAATACCAAAACAATAATCAACAGCACGATAGAAGACTTCCTACATTAAACTTGGTACATTTCAATTTCACGTTAATTCTCACATTTTATATTCTCTTCATTAAACAAAAACTGACTCACTAATTGTGCATGTAATGTTGGCGCCGGAGCAAAACCCATTATTACAGTAACGTTTCAAGTTATATTATTTAGTCTGATCGTATTGCATAACGGCAATCTTTGTTGTTTTCATTAAACAATACGATGCCAGTTTTCTCGATTAAATCACCGACTCCTTCTCTTCATAACTTTCACCCTCTCTTTAATTAGAGTTAACTTTGTCCTAGTTTAAAAACACAAACCAGTTCGTACATAATATTATCATAAAGAATGTATTTTTTTTAAATCTTTTTCACAAAAAATCAAGGAGCATTGTGTTCTTCCTGTTGCTCGCGGAATAAACTGATTCCTCTTACATTATAACTTTTGCAACTATGTCAGTTTAAGTTACTCATGTAAACCTCATTCTTAGTTTGCCATTATAATACGAGCTACGGAATATGTTGGAGCTGAATTCTGAAAACGACTAAGTTGTGAACAACGGTCTTATGATATTTTATGTTTGAACGAACAGAAGTGAAAGCATATTATTAGTTCCTACCTAGTAGTAGAATAATTGGAAATAAACAATTTAAAGACTATTAATTATTGAAGAAAAAGCTATATTATAGCAATAACAGAAGTGTATAAAATAATGTACAAAAGAACTTTAACAACATAAAATAAGACTCGATTCTAAAACGGAGATATCTACGATTGAATTGATTCTAACAATATATGCAAAGAATACACTAGGTACCTACACAATGACGACCGTCTTTTTGTCTCAACAGTCCTACTTTTTCTGATCACATGGCAACAGTCAATTCCTATTAAAATGATTCCATTCTTTTGTTCTGCAGCCCTATCCACTCGTTGTTATAACTCTGAAATTGTTTGTTCGTAAACATCTTCAGTGTTGAAACATTTACTTTAATAGAAATGCATCTTTTTTTATTTAACGTGTTCTACATTTTTCTAACATATAATCGCTTTTAAATTAGATTTGTAAAACTTGAGGACTTGCTTATGAACACCCAGCAATGACGTGCACCAAAAACGGTAAACTGACTTTGATATTCGCTACGAATTTAATCCAAAGAAAAGCGGAGAAGGTAAGGAAGTAGTTTTCCACATTCCACGAGCTCTAGATACGTCAGCATCTCAACGATGCATACAGCAATAAGGTATTAGATTTATTTATTGCAGCAGTGTACGGATAGAAAGGATCGGCATCAGCTTAAAATTGAACAGACTTTTTTACCATTCTTGTACAGTTAAGCTTTTTACAGCCTGAATAAAACTGGTTGATTCTGGTTTATAATTGTAACAACCTCTCTGGTGATCCATAGCGGTGCCTATTTAATCCATCTTTTATGCCTGAAAAGATCACACATAAAACTTTCAATCACGCATGAGCAGAGCATGTGAGAGAGTGGCTACATTGTGCAGGTCCATTAAGGCAGCATACAAACTGCCCTCGGCGGGGCAATGCCGTGATTAACGTAATGCGATTGCGGCCCGGCTGAGCCGCTCCGGGCCGCTATGATTTCAAGCACGTGCTATTGATTATTGTCGCTACAACAGAAACAAACGTAATGCCTAATTGGCGGACGTTGCTTTGTCGCTTATTTGAGATGGATGTCGTCAATATTATGGTTTCTTATTACGTGACAGTAAAGACGAACGTCGTCAAAATGTCTTGTCGTGTATGTCGTCAAAATTAATAATCAAAAAGGAAATTATTATATGCATGCTTATGAAATAATAATACAATAGATAACACTTAGATATTTTTATTAAATCATACATCTACATTCTAAATTAAAGTCTCATTTATGAAAAAAGAACTTCACAGATCTGATCAAATCTAACATTAATCAGCCTTGTTACAACTATGTAAGGTTTGCATTTATTTAGTAGTATATTATTACTTTACTACCATTTTTAAATAAAGTTTACAGTTTCTATTTACTAAAAAACTAAACAATTACTTGAAACAAAATTTAGTAAACTTTAAATATCTAATGTATTAAGTATTGATAACCTTTGGCTTTAAATGTACATTTTTTCATAGCACAGGTGATTTCTCATAGCACTAGTGGTCCTGCCTTTGCGCGAGTACTTTTTATCACACAACTTGCAATTAACATTTTCAGCATCACATATTGTAAAATAAGTCCAAACTTCGCTGATGTGTGCTTTACTCATGTTTTTATGCCACTTTGTCCCTTAAATATCAGTTAAATTTGATAAATAATATAAAACTAACCTCAAAACAAAACTTTTAGAATGAACTTTCTGTGACTAAATTCATTCAATTAACCAATATCGGCTCGGCTATGTTCAATTTAAACATGGCCGACACGAAACGTCAAACCTGTCAAACGTTTTACGCGCGCATTTTTTGAAATTTTAAAATATTCTCATTCGCATTCCCGTTCGCGAATGTTGAAGATAAATATTCGCGAATGTGAAAAATCCAACATTCGTTACATCACTAGTAACTATCAATAAAAGTTCATTCGCTAATAATCCTTAGTATCCAACATTGGTCAACAAAAGGGCGAGTTATTATAATTTATTATATTTATTTGGTATTTTGTGATAGGTTGTAGTATTTTATAATAAGTATTAATTACATTTGTACTTTAAATGTACAAATATTTAGAACTTGGATAATGTTAATATGTCACATTTTTTCTACTTCATGCGTAGAATTTGCGCTTTTAACACAAATGTATGATTCTAAATTAATTAATTCAGCATAAAAATTGATTTGTCATCACCATTCGTATGTAGGCTAGCTGCTTACTTAAAATTATCTCTTTAATCGCATCTTATGGCATCTACGGACGACGACGGAAGCGAAATTACTAACATAATCTTAGCTAAGCCACATGGTGAGCCACCAATTAAGGTTTCATAAAAGTAACATCATAATTAATGTAAAGTACCTAACTTTTCATTTCCTGATACGAAATTAATCTTGTAATTTTACAAAAAGATATACGTTGTTGCGACTCAGATCAAAGAGTGTTTCAAAACAATATTGTTGTTTATTGTGCCATTAACAAATCAGACGAATAATGGTCGAACATAACTCAGTCCAGAAGTTATCATTACCAACTTAATAAGACCAACCACACGGTCGTTTAAATCACAACAAATTGGCCAATGTTTAGGTTTTACGACTGTTTTGCTCGAATTATACTGGACACAATTTGTTAAAGCTTTCAAAACACAAAGTTCAATTTAGAATTTATGAAATCCTATTACGCAAATCGATAAATGCTTTTCATGCTGGCTTTCAGTGCTGTTCCATGCAGTCATGCAACCGTCCAGCCACTATCGATCTCTAAATGTTGTCGTAGAGCAATATTGTCTCGAGAAACTCGACCACGCGCCAACACGTCTTTCCGATAGTAAATGGAATAAGTAAGCACGCGAGCGAGATTTCCCCGTCTCGGAAACTAAAGCAAAACTTAATGCTGAAAGCTAAAACTGCAGACGGAAATGCACTCGCAGCCAACTCCAAACAAGAATGTTATTAACAAATTAATAATGAGACTTGCGCACAAATTCTGCGTGTCAGCATACTAAATGTGGACTTGTACATAGTTAGTGAGACCTGAAATGTTGCTCTAAATGTTACTTAATAATTACTTCGTTTGCCCGGACTTTGCTAACGAACCCTCGAGAAATGGGGAAAAATGTTTCCCTTTTTGCGTTGGGCTTCATGAACTTGATAGCAAGTCTATGATTGATTTAGGTATGATAGCCTTCAGCCTCTATAGACAACACTTCGTTAGATATTCTTCATCACGATCTATCCATAGTAATTAATATTCCATTAACGGGTGACGAATGACGGCCACTTTGTACGAACCGTGAGAATTTAAATTCTTTTGAATCCGTAGCGCGCCTTAAAATAGCACATGAGCATAAACTTACATTTCTCCGCTTAATATAATAGTGTGGCAGTTACCATGAGTTACTATTATTATGTCAACTGCACTGAAATGTAAATGCACAGTTTACATTTCATTTCATATTATTCCGATGACGTGTTAGATTCTTTCTCGACGAATTGACGACCCATTTTCCTATTAAATATAATATAATAATATATTATTATTATGGATGGATTGGATGAAATTTGGCACACATTATAGTTTCTAACATGGGTTAACACATAATGATATCTCGATATTTCCAAGAGATCGAGACTTATACGGGTGAATCCACGGGGCGCTGCTAGTAAAGACTAATTTCGCGTGGGAGATGAAAGTCGGCTAATAACAACTATCTGTGATCGCAGGTCCGTCTGCCAAGCATTGTCATTATGGCAATTTCCCCTTTGACCGAGCTTTGTATAATCGGGAGAGTCATGTTCAGCGGTTCTGTTTTCCGACTGGAAGTGATTATAATAATGATTCAGATTGTAGATACATTATCACCTCGAACTCTGTAAATAAACTTAAATCGAATTCTGTAAAGAAACTTATATATTTAAAAAATTACAACCAGGTAGATGTATTGTCTCAGCAGTATTTACCACAAGTGAGTTTAATCTCGTTATTCGTTTACATTACATACGATACAAAACTCTTTCAAAACTTACATTAAGCTGAAAACATAATTACAAGCCCACATATGGTCTAACCTATATAATAGAAAGGTTTTTATATAATAACATCTTTTCTTCAGAATTTTAGGTAAAGGTGGGTAACTAATTGCTACATTGTTACCACTAATAATACAACGATGGGAATTATTAGTTTCACGAAAATCTTTTGTGTTCGTTATCGATAATTCACGTTACCAAAAATACTCCTCATTAGGTATAAGATCACGTAGCCTTTAGGTGATTTTTTCCTGTTGTAATTATAAACTGGTTAGTGAAAGGAACCCGAATGGCGAGACAAGGAAATTAAATTTCGTCCAAGAAACCCCTAAAGTCCGGAGCAGACCTCTAGGAAAATGAATGATTATTGGTTCCAGGAAGGAAAGCGGCGGCGGCTTGAGAAAACGAATGCTGCCAGCCAACGGACTCGCCAGCAAGGATATCAAACAGGTTTTTCATAAATGTCAAAAAGTTTCTTAACAAATGTTGGACTCTGATGGAAATTATGTTTAACACGTGGAAGTGAACTGAACTTACTTATCGCGTACTAACACGACATGGCTACGGTACCTTTAGTACCTAGTACCTACGAATACCAAGTGTGACGCGCCTCATTATAATATCTTTCCTAATTAATTACCCCGTTTAAGTATTAATAAAATATAAATACAATTTCTGCCGGAAACTGATTCCAAAACTATTACGATAAAAACAACGTTTTGGTATAAAAACCGAAATTCAAACCCTTGACAATTTTCCTGCTATCTTTTTGTCCATGCCTTGCTCAAAAGCTATAGGACGAATTTTAATATGACTTTAATTGCTGCAGTACTTAAGAGCTTCCAAACTAAATGGAATATAATATTTAAATGTAAACGGGATATTTCTGTAGAAGACTGGACAATAAACTTCTGGAGCATTCTGGAAGTCTAACGAGGATCTCGGAGGAATACCGTATAGAAGTTATTTGATAATTTACTAACCAAAAAAAGAAAAGGTATCCAAGCCGAATGGAGGTTTCGATTATAAAACGATTATTTTTCAGCTCCTTTACCTATTTATTATATGGGACCTATCAGCCATTTGAAATAATCACTAAATAACCATTTATTACGAAACCTGACTGAATACTACTATTATACAACAAGTCTAATCCTAACAACAAACTGAGTACTAAACTTCTTGGATTCGGTGACCAGGTGTCTCCTGTGTATGTGAATGAGCACCTTACCCCAGCTAATAAGTCTCTGTATGCAGCTACCAGAATTGCAGCTAAAGAGAAAAAGTACAAGTTTGTCTAAGTCAGAAATGAAAAGACTCTTGTAAGAAAGGATGAAGCGTCACTTGCGCAAGTAATATCTCATACGGATAGCCTTAAAAAAATAGTATGAGTTACATCAGGTTTTTTTTTCTTTTTTTAATGTTAAAATAAGTTTAATTATAATTCGATTGTTTAAAAATATACTATCAAAACACAAGGAGTATAAAGTGTAAGCTACAAACAGTATTTACAAATATGCTTTCTATGAATTTTCATATTTATGTGTTGACTGAAACATGGCTGAACGATAGTGTGTAGGATGCCGAAATATTTGATAGTCGATATCAAGTTATTAGAAGGGACAGAGAGTCTGGAACATTTTCTATGGGTAAGGAAGGAGGTGGTGGTCTCATTGCGACCTTGAAAACTTTAAACGAGTATAGATCCCAATCATTCGGAACGAATTCAAGGATCTATGGGTAACTATAGATTTATCACCACGTCACATCATGTGGTTTAAAAAGTTACACCTACGTGCAGCTTATCTTGCCCCACCAATAACTTCTGATCGAATCTCATATTTCACTAGTAATATGAAATATGAGATTCGATAACAATATTGAAAATACAGATTCCGTAATATTGATAGATGATTTTAATTTAAGTTTCATTAAGTGGACAAGCAATTAAGCATATATATAACCCACTCTCTGCCCGGCCCGGCTTCGCACGGGTAGCATTAAGAACTTATTTACGGCGCACCTACCTACCCTACCTACCCTACCTACCTTACCTACCTTACCTACCTTATCTACCCTACCTACCTACCCTACCTACCTACCCTACCTACCCTACCTACCTACCTACCTATCTACCACCCTACCTACCCTACCTACCCTACTTACCCTACCTACTTTACCTACCCTAGGTACCTAAAACCTCACGGAGCCCGAGACCTTTCCAACGAATGCAAAACCGTGGAAATCGGTTCGTGCGTTCTGGAGTTATAGCGTCAGGAAGGAAAACCCGACTTATTTTTATAT
Source organism: Omphaloscelis lunosa (assembly GCA_916610215.1). Lineage (NCBI taxonomy): Eukaryota > Metazoa > Arthropoda > Insecta > Lepidoptera > Noctuidae > Omphaloscelis > Omphaloscelis lunosa. Next base: position 10,094,047 of record OU744250.1, read on the forward strand.
ATTAGATTTCTTGCACTAACAATATAGCTAAAACTTTTATCGATTTTCTGTCATCTAGTGATTTAAAGCAATATAACTGTGTCACAAATAAGAAGAATGAACCAACCTTTTGAGGTTTCTGCGTTAACTGAATTTATATCTTGAATTGATAAGTTTCATCCACCATTGGATATCACTGTCCACATGAACCTTCCAAAACACTTAATGTAAAAGCTAGATATCATTATAAATTTGATCATCACAGGTCATCAACATGGTTTCTTTAAAAATCGATCTACAGTCCAGTCTACTGACATAAGCAAAGGCTATGAGATTGATGCTGTGTACAGTGATTTTAGCAAAGCATTTGATAAAGTAGACCACAACATTCTTTTGCAAAAGCTAAGGGCTTTATACGGTGTCTAAGGACCCTTGTTAGACTGGTTTGAGTCATATTTATCCCAGGCTAGGGTAGTAGTCAATGGTTATTCCTCTGTCACTTTTCCCCTACTTCTGGAGTGCCTCAGGGATCGCATATCGGCCCACTTCTGTTTGTAACATCTTTTTACATTAAGTTCTCCCATAAAAAATGCAAATTCTCTACAACCTATACGATGGCTGGCACGAGATTAAATACTATAACTGAGATTAAGGACTTAGGAGTCTTGATTGACTCTAAAATGCGATTCAACAAACACATAGACAACACTATAAATAAATCTCTAAGAATGTTGTATTTTATTAATCGCAACATAAAGTAGTTTAGGTCTCTGCCCGCATTAAAATCCCTCTATTTTGCATTAGTGCGCAGCCAACTTGAATACTGCTCAATCATTTGGTATCCAACCTACCAAAACAATTTTTTTTTTTTTTTTTTTTTTTCTGTAGGGCATCTCGTAGCTGACCTCTGAGGTCATGACTACTTAACCGGTCAATCCTGTGGTTGCCTTAAGCTGCTACACTCAAAGCCTCCAGCCAGGGGCATACAAAACTAAGCTAAAAAGCTAGGTGAACGCTCGCTAAGGGCACCCCCTGTGGGGTACGAGCCTCGGCTTAGGGCGTCACCGGAGGGAGGACATCAAAGATGGGACGGGCTGGATCAAAGTTTTGATCATTATTATTAATCGGGGAATTTAAAGCTACGTGCACAGCTGAAACCACTGCTGGCACCTCGTTATCGAGCAAGGGTCGGGGAGGAGTATCATTTACTCGGGGGCGCGGACGCGATCGCAAAGGACCTCGACGGCGAGGTCGGAATGACGGGAGGCGTCTGTATCTGTGTAGAGTACTAGTAGCCCTATTGCTCTCCTGAAGGAGGGTTATGGGGTCATCAGGGTCGGTGAGAATGTGCCTAGGTCGGCGGGTACGGCTAATCCTACTTGGGACATAGCTGGCGGCCTCGACAACCACAGGGTTGCGATGTTTGACCGCGGAATCGAAGTAACGCTTTGCAAGGCGTTTTAGAAATTGGTGGATCGTGGGAATTCTAAGGTCGAGATGGAGACTCTCGTTCCTAACATACCAGGGGGAGCCTGTGGCCCTACGGAGGAATCGGTTTTGGAGCGTTTGCAACCTATGGATATGATGGGGTTTTGCATGAGCAAAGACGGCACCCGCATAGGTCATGATGGGACGAATGCACGCTGTGTAGATTCGCAATTTGCACTTAAGTGACATCTTGCTGCGTGCGTTTAGGACGGAATGGAGCCTACCGAGAGCGAAAGCGGCTCGCGAACGAACCTTCTTTATGTGCTCAGCGAAAGTGAGATGGTGGTCGAGGAAAACACCTAGGTATTTGGCTCGCTTCTCCCAAGGGATCTGCTTACCGAACATAGTGAGAGGTCGGGGGAGGGGGTCTCTAAGCCTTGTGCGCGGTTTCGAGAAGAGAACCGCTTGGCTTTTTTCGGGATTGACTTCTATGCGCCACTTTCGAAACCAGGCAGCGAGTCGATTGACTGCGCCTTGGAGAGTGTGGGCGATATTGTCGGGGTATCTAGACCTAAAGTAGATGGCCGTATCGTCTGCGAACAGAGCGAAATGCGCCCTTCTACCTGGGTTTGGAATGTCGCTAGTAAATAGCGTGAACATGAGGGGAGCTAGCACGGAGCCCTGAGGGACTCCTGCACGGATGGGGCGGGGAGAGGAAAGTGCTCCTTCAATGCGATAGCGGAATACGCGGTTCGATAGATAGTCTCGTAAGATGAGTACGAGACGATCCGGCACACCGAGTTGGTACAGCTTGTATAATAAGCCGTTGTGCCAGACTTTATCGAATGCTTTCGCAATATCGAAGAATACTGCACCCGTCAGAGAGCCGCGTTGGAAACCATCGCTTATGAACTCAATGATGCGGTGGGCCTGATGCACGCTAGAGTGCTCAGTTCGAAAGCCGAACTGTTCGTTGGGGATGAGGCCTTTGGTCTCGGCGAAGTCTCTGAGACGCTTGTAAATAAGCCTCTCATAGATTTTTCCGAGAACCTTGAGCAAACTGATGGGACGGTAGCTAGAGGGCTCGGTACTGGGTTTACCGGGCTTTCTGATACCTATGACGGTGGCTTCTTTCCACGACTGGGGAAAGAAGTTGTTGCTTAAGGCACCATTGAAGATGGTAGTCAAAAGCATTATCAGGTGGGCAGGGAATAATTGGATCACCCTATTGGTGAGTCCATCTGAACCGGGAGCTTTACGAGCTTTAAGACCTTTGATAATGTCATGCACTTCGTCTGGAGCGACGGGAGGCAGTGGACAATCAGGGTCATCGACAGGAGGGAGGGAGGCTCTACGTTCGACTTCGGCGTCGACCTTTAGGAGGTGAGCTTGGTCTACTGGCAGGGAGCTGGGTGAGCATTGGGCCTCGAGGGTGTCGGCCAGGCATTCTGCCTTTTCAACGTCCTCGAAGGCTATGGTCTTGTCGGGACGGGTCAGGGGGGGCATGGAGGAAGATTGAGGGGATCTGAGTTTCCTCTGAAGTTCCCAAAATGCCAGATGGTTGGGCTCTAGTTCGCCGAGCATCTTGTCCCAGCCCGCGTCACGCAGCTCCTGTATGCGTGTCTTTACAGATCTCTGTAAATAGCGCATATGGGTTTGTTTGCGGGGCAGGGGAAGCTGCTGTAGGCACGGACGGCCGCGTTCTTCTCAGTCAGTAATGCACGCACATCGTCCGGCAAGCTCCAGTGACGGTCGTCCGTCACTGGAACCTCCCTTGAACATTCGTTCAGGACGGTTTGTACGTGATTAGTGAATGAGTCGATCGCGGACGTCGTGTCTGCGATAGAGTTGAAAAGGTCGGGAATAGAGTCTAACTGAGGGGACGTGTTGGATTTCAGCTGAGTGCTTACTTTCTTCCAGTCCGTGATCCTCTTAGTGATAGGGGGAGAGTTTGGGTCGCGGAGACCTATGCGGGGGTCTAATCTCATGACTACCGGACGGTGATCAGAGTCGAGCTCGTTAATAGTTTCTATGGAGTCTAGTCTTAGGTTGACGTTCTTAAGGAGCGCCACATCTAAGATATCAGGGGCATGATTTACGTTAACCGGAAAGTGGGTGGGAGTCATTGGAGCGATGACGTCAAAGGTCAGAGAGTGGGAGAGGTCGAACAAGTGTCGGCCTCTTGTAATAGTTACCGAACTATTCCAGGAGGGATGTTTGGCATTGAAATCGCCCGCTAAAATGAGCGAGTTACTCATAGTGAGTAGAATCGAGAGGTCGTCAGAGAGGAGTTGGAAATTCTCCGAAGTATTAGCGGGGGGGAGATAGACCGACACGAGAGTGATCGGCTCGTGGCCTGACATGCCTAGGCGGCAGGCCGAAACTTCTAATCGTGAGAGGGGAGGAGGGTCAATTGGGATGCAGTGAAGCTGCTTTTTGTAGTAAATCAGGGTACCTCCTCTATGGCATCGTGACCTATCGTTGCGAACTATCCGGTAGTTAGCTATTGATGGGTTGCGGTTGCAAGGTTTTAGAAAAGTCTCTTGGACTAAGAGAACGTCTATTTGATGATCGCGGAGGAAAGCCGCAATCTCTTCGCGTTGATTTTTAATGCCGTTTGCATTGAAATAACCTATTATTAGGGATCGCGGTTTGAACCTAGCTAAGACCGTGTTATCCATAATGGGGTTTAGTAGCGAGGGAGGTTAGGGCTTGCGTAATATCCGGATACGCGTTGTAGATGGCCTGGATCTGGAGGAGATTGCCATGGGCCGCAAGGATTTCGTTGGCCATTGTCTTTGCGCGAGGGGAGACGAAGGCCAAGAAGGTTGACGTAATTACGTTGAACGAGTCAACGGAGACGTTGGGGCTAGCCACGGGAGTGGATTGAGAGGGACGCGTAGCTTTAGGAGCGGACGTGGGTTTCGCGGGGGGCGCGGCGGGCGCCGGAGGCGCAGAGGGCGCAGGGGGCGCAGAGGGCGCAGGGGGCGCGGGTGGCGCGGCGGCGCGAATACGGGGATCCATAAGGCGGGGGAGGGGAGCGGGGGGAGGGGGAGGGAAGTTTCTGAATTGAGAGGGCACCATGGCAGGGAAAGACTGCTGGTGATGGAGATAACTCCACGGACTAGGCCTCTGAGGGCTTAGTCGTTGGGGCAAATGGGATGAGGGAATCCTATAAGAGGAGGGAGCTTCCCTTTGCTGGCGGGCGTCGAAACGCTTGGCCAGTTTGGGAGAAGAGGCCTTAGGGGCTTTGGGGCAACCGCGGTAGTTGGCCGGGTGGCCTTGTTTGCCGCATAGGACGCAGCTGGGAAGGTCGGTACAAAGGGAACGATCCTTTGGACGGGGGCAATCAGAAGTGCCGTGCTCACCTAGGCACTTGACGCATCTAGGTGTGGCATGGCAGTTCCTCTGCGAGTGACCATATAACTGGCAGCGGTGGCATTGACCGACAATGCCACTTTTGTGCGGTTTTTCGATTTCGAACCCTGTGAGCTTGCACAGGGAACGAATTTGGAAGATCGGGTGGTGGCCCTCTACGGGCGGGCAGATGACAAGGACCATGTCGTATGACTCTCCGCCTCTAGAGCGGTGCATGCGATGGACCTCATCTACGGGGACTTTTTGTGACTGAAGGTCATCAAGAATTTCGGATGCTGGGATTTCGCGTGGGATACGTTTTATTACTACGCGGATCTGCTTTTCCTCTGGGAGTGAGTAGGTGTGGTATGACACACCTCTCATTCTCAGAAGTCGGGTTAGTTCCCTATAGTCGCGTGACGTAGGGACGGAGACTTTGATACCCTGTTGGGTATTTCGGGCGCTAGAGAAGTTTATTTTGTGGTCGACACACCATTTCGATATGTCGGTCCACTTCGCCTTGTCCTGAATGAACAAGGGTGGCGGGAGAGGGATCTTTTTGGCGTTAGGCGCGGGGGTGTCCTTCGCGGAGGATGACGCAATCGGACGAACGGTGGAGGGGGAAGCTACTGTAGCGCAGCTAGCGGATGACGTAATCGGAAGAGAGGTGGAGGGGGAAGCTACTATAGCGCAAGTCGCGGGGGTAGCGAGGGTGATTTTAATAGACGGTACCACAGGTGCGGGTGACGAGGGAGCAGAGTCTAAGTCCTCAAGCGCAACGACCTTGCTGGCTTGGGTCGAGCTCTGCTTCTTGTTCTTCCTCTTCCTACCCTTTCCTTGGACGGTTGTGAAGCCATCGTCGGATTGGGAGGAGGATGAGGAAGAAGAAGAAGCGGCGGACTCTGCTTCGTCGTCGTCCGAACCATAGGGGTACGGGGTAGTGGGCCGCTTTGAGGAAGCGGCGCTGATGGGAGCGTCAGTGTCCATTGACTCTGACGGACTAAGGGGTCGGGATGGCTCTGTAGCCGGGGGGGTTTCTAGGGCATCGCTAAAGTTAGCGATGCTATTGTCAGAGGGACATGTCTGGGACTCAGACTCAGCTTGGAGCTTGGCGAACCGAGCTCCATACTTGGTCTTCAGGGCGGGCTCTTCTTCGAGAACACCCTGGAAGAACTTGATAAAGAGCGCTAGGCACTTTACCGGGTCCTTCATACTGACGGGGGAGAGAGAGACTTTACGCGGAAATCTTTCCTAACTTCCTAATAATCCTAACTCCCCGGTGGGTATGCCGGGGATGTGTAATCCCTCCCTGTCGGGTGTAGACAGGGAGGATGTGTGCCTATGGGTGAGCCCTAAGCTTGCTTTTGCCCGTTGCCTATCTTATTGTGCAACGGGGTCCTATCCAGTCTAGTGTGAAGGGTATCGATATACCCGACCACGCTAGGTGAGTCGCTGTGGAGGCAAAACTGTCACCAGTGCCGACTAGGAGACCCCCCAAGGCCGAACACTGGGACCCGGCCAATTAACTGCCTAACCCTGAAGGGGATCGGCGGGTGTGATTGGGTCAACACCCCCTCGGTTTCGTTGGCACCGTAAGGTATCCACCGAGGACCACGAAACTGTGGTTTTGCCCGGAAGGGGCCAAAATTGCCTCGACGAACGTTTTGAACGACAATCTTAAAGAAAGTCGATATTAATTGTGTCTTGAAAAAGACCCCAATTAATAGACGTGATGGTAGTCGGGTGACTACGGAGACGACTCGGGAACCACTAAGGAACGCTTGAGCCGGAATATCGGGAACTCTTGTACACAGCAGCGCAGCGCAACACGACCGTCCGCCACCGGTGCCGGGCGCAGAGTGGATCACCAAAACAATATTCAACGTCTAGAAAATATACAAAAGTGGTTTGTTAGGAGGTCTCGGCAATAGCTGGTGTTCAATGCACAATTAAGCACTATGATGATAGAGAGAGTCACTTCAAAATGAAATCGTTACAATGGCGTAGAGACTTCTTAGGTTTAACTTTCATATTTAAAGACGTAAATCAAGGCGTGGATTGCCCAAATTTGGTGAGTCAACTGAGTATAAATGTACCTACACCATCCGCCAGAGTTCAAAATTATAGACTTTTCTCAATCAAATCCAGTCGAAGCAAATACGGATACAATACGCCCCTTTCCTATATCCTCAAAAGATGCAATAACTTGTTCCACTATACACATTTAAGAAAAATATGGTTGATAAAATGTGAAGTGTTATTATAAAAATCCCAGCTTTTGTAAGTTATACCGTAACATAGTATTCAACATTTTTATTTTTTATTTTTTTTTATTATTATTTGAAAATGTTGTATTATTATTTGAAACTGTTGTATTATAGTTTGAAATTGTTTTATTATTATTATATTATTCGATGTTTTTAAGCTTTTTAGGCGCGTTGAGCGGTTTGTGTTTAATGTTCCAGTATGCTAATTGATAGTGTCGTGCTTTTCTGTAATTTAGATACATTATGCTAGAGACTTTGGGTTAATGCTGTGTATGTGTTAAGTTGGTAAGCCTTTATATAAATAAATAAAATACCTATTAGCTATTTAATGGAAAATTAAAAACAGTTTAAACAAAACACATACACATACCATCACGCCGGTAGATTTAAAGGTTTAGGCAGAGGTGCACATATAGTAAACCCTCATTTTGCTAGTGATGTATGTAATAATGTAACAGCGGACGAGCCTGTTAACAATAAATCCAGACTCCGGGCTGCTACTGCGAAATTCCAGATAGAAAAACCCAATAACACTTTGCCCGACCCGAGAATCGAACCAAATACCTGATGCTCAAGTAGCGCTTGCGATCACAAGACCAAAAGTCAGTCAGAGAGGCAGCACTGTTTAAACTAATTACAAAAACAAGATTATAAACTCTACCTTGTTTCGTTCAATATTGTGCTATCAAAATCGTTAACAAAGGAATTATAATTGATTTTACCCTAATCTGCGTTCATTTATTAACCAAACCCTGCGATGCTCGAGTAATTGCCGTAACACCTATATATAAGTGAGATTATTATCTAACCCTCTTACCTACTTATATTTTTCTGCCTCTCAGCTAAACTATCGCCACCTACTAAGTTCTGCCTAATCATCTAAAATATTCCAACTATAGATATAAGAGTAAGTATCATGTATTTGTGTCACATTCCATTTTTCCATTAACTTTTAATCCTGCCTAGAAAAGTTGCTTAGTATTATTGTGACTTTATCAATTACTATGTCTTTAGGGTTTACGGAACCCCAAAAAGAAAAACGGAACCCTTATAGGATCGCTTCATTGTCCGTCTGTCTGTCTGTTAGTCTGTCAAGTCCCTTTTTCTCAGGAAAGCGTGGAGGTATCAAATTGAAATTAATATCGCGTGCCCTGGCTGTTCCACGTAGATTCATGCAGGACTAACGCCGGGGCACGAGTGCCTCTTCGTCAACTTGTTGAAACCTATAACACGCACTTCATGGACATAGATGTCTTCTCTCTTTCAAGTAAAACATTTAAAACACTAGCTAAATACTCTTTCACCACAATCTTAATCTTAACCTATCAATAATTTTTAAATTCAGTTAAACATAATATTTATTCATCTATTAACTCGTGGACAATGGTGTGGGTTATATGTTTACCTATTTGTGTTAAGACTCATAATTTTTAACCTTAACATGTAACTGTTTTTTGTCCCTAATAAATAAATAAATATCAAATACGTAGGTCTATGGTCCCTTGAAGCTCTACGGAACCCTTCATCGTGCGTGGTCTGACACGCACGGGGCCTGTTTTTTTTTTAATACGCCCTCACTCGATATGACTACGAGTGGGACGCAATAGGCTTAGCTTCCCACTTAGAAACCCATTCACCTTTTTATTCCACGAAACAATTCTCTGAGAAATGTTCTGTAAAATTTTCTACAGATTCATTAACCAGTTACTTCATCGTGAATTTTATTCGGAGCGTAATATCACCGTATGTCTAAGCATGTTCACAATTCATTACATTGTTCACGCCGCTCGCGCGCCGAAGCTCGGCTGTCGGTGTGGCGGGCTATTCCGCTGAGTCGCGCTATTCTGCTTTTCCTAGCCCGCCTGCTTAATTGGGACCGCTTTACAACTCCTATCCAATGCCCTGGGTTAGCTTTCAATTTAGATGTTCACTTGTAAACGCCACTTCACTTTAATACTTGATGGTAATTGTAATTTACGGTTCAATTAGCGTGTAAGGAAGGTTATTTTCGCAAATTATTCAAAACGGGGTGAGTGAATTACCTGTTTGCGTTGTAGCAAGCATTTGGCTTTTAGTAACAGTTCATGTATTCATGAAATCTTGTTACTGTATGTTCATCGATTTATATCGCAGTCATTTTTTATTGAGAATGCAAATACCCATTAAGTATCCACTAAAATAAGCCAGTTCAATTCTCATAAATATAAGTGCCATTTTCATAAACATAGATTATGTTTTATTTTTACTGAAATGGCTTTATTTGTTCCCACAATTAATATAGCATTGTTAATCGGATCCGACCCATTTATTTTGAAAAGCCGATAATAGCCCACTCTTGAACCTTGAGTAATACATGATCTGCAAAGATCAGCTTCGACTATTTTTAGATGTTAAGTAAGAAACATGAGATGTGGAAACAAAATTATTTAAACTGTATTTTGTATCACATTTCAATCAAGGCCGTAGCCAGGATTTATTTCTGGGGGGTCGAGCTCTGGCCAGAGATAATAAGTAGGGAACAACTTTATTTTAAAATAGGTGTCCGATGGATTCTCCTATCGGCAAAAATTACAAAATTCTAAACAAACTTTCATCCCCTATTTATCCTTTCAGGGGATGAATTTTCAAAAATTCTTCCTTAGTGCTCACTTTTTATATAAGTAATTCTTGTGCGAACACGCGTTTAGACGCTGTCTGTTAGTGAGTGAATTTAAGGTGTTTTATTAATAATCAAATTATATATGATAATTGAAAAATGCAACTAACGTGGATGATCATCACAACTATAACACGTGACAAAAAAAAACTCTAGATTGAAATTCTGGATTTTATAATTTCGGGGGGTTTTAAGGCCCAAAACCTCCCCCCTGCCTGCGGCCTTGATTTCATCCAGCTAGCTTTTTCCAATAATAACATATTTTGCTGGAAATCTAAATTTTTATTCGATTGTGAAGGGCGTGCGTCCTTTATTAGAAGGGCTCTAACAAGTGGTTGCTAGTTACTGATCGTGCTCTTGTTCTCAATAAATTGAGATGATCCATTATTATTCGATATCTTCTGACGGCCTCTTAATTGAGGAATATTCGAAGTATTCCCCGCGTTCTAATCGAAAGCGACCGTCGCGCGAGTTCTCCATCCATGAGTTTGTACGAATTATTGCGTACAAACGCGACTTGATTGACCGCGCGTTTATTGAATTTTTATATAAAAGAGCGCGACGATTGCATGGGTATTCGCGTGGCGAGCGCATTTAGTTAGGACGCAGCCTAACTAAATGTTTCAACGTAATCATAGTTTCAACGTAACACCTTTTTTTTTGGGCGGAAAATTATCAAATAACTTCTCCCGCTCTGGGTGGAGCGGGAGGGCGTTGTCAGACTCTTACTGACTAAAACCCACCCGTGTTCCTTCGGTTGCCCTGTTGCCGGCGGCCACGATCTCCCTTTCGGTTTTCTTCGCACCCTCGGCAGGCATCGGCCCTAGCGGACCCCGTCAATTCTGCTTTTACCGCGCGTTTATAGAATTTTTATATAAAAGAGCGCGGCGATTGTATGGGTAATCGCGTGGCGAGCGCTTTTGGTTAGGATGCGGCCTATAAATCTCAACGTCACACCTAAGTTTATATCAACAAAGTCAAGCTGTTGCTTAATCAAATCGATAGTTCTTCCCAGCAGCTATAAACTACATCATCACTATTTCATAACTTAAATATGAAACTAAAATACTACTTCTTTAATTCTCCAAAGAAATAACACAGAACTGTAGATATGCATACTATACTCACAAAATACGTACCTACGTGCAATCCAAAGAATACCAAACTAATAAATAAACCGGGAGCTGGTTTAGCTTTTGAGACTATTGTAAAAGCAACCAGAGAGTTTACTAAACTTATTTGATCTGCAGTGGTCTGAACTGCTAACACGTGTTTTGCAATTTCAGGCTTGGAGACATTTTCAGCTATTTATTGTTATATTTACAGTACGCATAGTTCAACTGTAACTGTATGTCATTTTTAACTTGTTTAGTCGAATATTGAAATGTTTCGGTGAAAACCTTGTTTGCTAAACACTTTTCGTCCGCTGGTAATGCACTCAATATTATGTTTAACAAATATTTTGGTTAGATATGTGCATTTTGTAATGTAAACAATGTTTGTAAAATATGAAATTTACTGCAATAAGAATTAAATTTCTGAATTTCAAAAACTCCTTTACAATTAAAAAAATAAGAAACCTGAAATAGATAAATCATGTAAAAAACCTCTGCGATTTCAATTAAGCCACGTCGAAACTACGCATGTCCATTTCAAAATTTAGTTCTTAAAACGGACGTCAAAAAATATGTCCAGGTAATTACATTTTTTACAAACTTTTAACATGGAAAGAGCTAATTGTAGGCATGCGTTGCTTGAAAAGCCACAAGCGACATTTTGAATGGATGCTGCTAAAACAATCTACAATAAGCGGTCGTTGTGGTCTGCTGTGGACGACAAAACAAAGCGTTGTTTTGTCGCCGTGTCGTATTGTCGACCGCGACACTCACGCGCTCGCCACAAACGCCACTTAATGTAAAGAACCCTTTATTGTCACGTTTATTTTTGTTTCGACTGTACCTGTCACCTGCAAGATTTTTATGTCGTTCCTAGATTATACGATGTAGTATTTATTTCTATATTATACTAAGTTCTATCCACCGCTTTCGGAATTATATTTTAGGTAGGTACTGTAGAGATTCTTAGCCTATATGGTTTTAACATCAACGTCTCGAACTTTTCGAATAATTATAAGATAAGATTATGAGATAAACGCTTTTACGAATTAAGAATAGAAGAAAAATAATAGAGACTGCTTAGCAAGCTGACAGAGAGGTTATATAAAATGTAAAATATCGTAAACTAAAATTTAAGAATAATTATGCAATTTAAGCTGCAATCACAAGTTTTATTTGAACGAACCGGCAATATAATAACGAGGAATTATTATAGTACCTACCTAATTTAGTTGTTGCTGTTGTAGATTTATTAGTTCAAACTTGACGTTTACTCTCTTGGTCATTAAACGACTTCAAAAAAGGAGGAGTATCTCAGTTCGTCGGAATCTTTTATTTGAATCTTCTTTTTTTTTATAAGAATTATAAAAGAATTCTTATTCTTATAATATAATTCTTTTCTATATTTCGGAAGTCGTTGGCAAAAAACTAAAATACTGATCCAAAGACACCGACTTTCGAAATTAAAGTTATTTTTCACTTTGTAGTTTGTTGTATTTTTTATAAAAAGTTTTTTGCTTTTTTACTTTTTTAATTTGGGATAGATCCCAAATTACAATTGGAAAAGCAAACATGCTTTAAAATGCGCTACTAAGGCACATTTTTGTTTGCGTTTACTCCCGGATACCTGAATCGAGCCACCCTGCATGTTTTTGTTAAAAGTCTCATTTTAGAAAACCGGTACTACAAAATGAAAAAACTGTCGTTTTGAAGCCAGTCTCTATCATTGCAGAGTGCGCCCTTGCATTATCATTCATAAAAATTAAATCGTGGCCCACAAACTCAGCATATCACCTAAGCTTCTAGGCATTGACGAATGTATCGGTCACTATTTAGTGGTGGCAACCGTGGCCCCGTCACAACCTCAAAACTAGTTTTTCCTTCGGTGTAAATTCCGCCCCAGATTGTCCATAACCCACCGCCATAGGTAAATTCCGCCCCAGACTGTCATAGTCTGGGGCGGAATTTACCTTGGCCACAACTTACCAATGGCACATTGCTGGAAACGTCTCCGTCATCGGTAGACTTTCCTAGTCCATCATTGCCATACAGCATAATCTTGGCTTCATCCGTTAAAAGCACCTGACTCCATTAACAAATCATTAGTGAAATATTTACAGTATATCACTAAATTTCTGAGCTAAATCCTGTATCTGTTCACTCTGGGTTTTTCATACGCGATGAGTATTCTCCTGTGTGAACAATGGTGATACCGAAATGACGGCCAGTATATCAGCTTCAAAACTGCATAAAAATATGTTCTCTGACTTATCGTGATTTTGATGCTTTAATCCTTGCTTGCTTTGATGCTTTAAGCTGGCAAGCTGGCCGATCACCGGGTTGGGGGTAAGGCCTGCGCTCCACCCACCAAGGCAAGAGGCAGAGGCAAGCCCTCTGCCACCGCCGTCACCACCGCAGCCGCCGCCACTACTACCGTCGCCGCTGCCGCCTCCACCATCGTCGTCGGGGTTGATATGGAGTGTCAATAACGGCCCCGTTATGCCTCCTCCAGGCAAACATCAACCACTGCGCCGTCGCTGTTGCTCCAGAGCATGGCGCAGTAGTCGATTAACATTGCCATCGTCGCTGAGCCGTACTTTGTCCCGCCCAGGGATGACTGGGTGAAGGACCTGAGCGGCTCAGTGACCCTCATTTCGCCGGCCGCCGCCGGTACTCCGTCCCTCGAGGCTATCTAGAGAGGATGGGGTTGCGTGGCAGCGCGGTTCGAGGAGATTGTCGTGGTGGGGGTATACTTCTCCCCGAGCCGAACTCTTGCCGAGTTCCACAACTCCCTTGCGGAGTTGAGAATCGTCGTCGTCGGGTTCTATTCCCTTCCCGTGCTCGTCCTCGGGGACTTCAATGCCAAGATTGTGGCTTGGGGTTCCCGATACACGGGACAGGATGGTAGAGGACTTTCCACAGGGGGCACTCTACGGTGGACGCTATCATGCGCGTACGGGCCCTTACGACGGGGGATGGTGTGGCCCGGGGTGGGGTCGTCTTCATGATATCTCTAGACATCGCCAATGCCCTCAATACCCTGCCCTGGAGTTACATCAGGCAAGCACTCCGGTATAACCGGATGCCGACTACCTCTGTCGTGTGTTCGAGGCCTATTTGACGGATAGGGTCGTCATCTACCCCGGTCACCAGGGAGAATGGAACCGGCAAAAGATGTCGTGCGGTGTCCCACAGGGATCAGTCCTGAGGCTGCATCTGTGGAACATCGGATACGACTGGGTGCGCGCCGACCTCTCTAGCGGCGTCAGCGTCGTTTGTTACGCTGATGACACGTTGGTCCTGGCGTAGGGGAGGTCGCACCTGGCAGCGGCCGAACTAGCGACACGCGTGATTGCTACAATCATTGACAGGATCGCCCAGTTGAGACTCATAATCATTATCATCATTTATTGCATTCATGTAGTTTACGAGTTCTTACAAGTATATATAGGTTTCATACATGAACCCTGCTAGGGCACAACAATATAAATAGTTTAATATACTACAGTGTCACATTGTTAAAACCACTGTGCTTAAACTATCACTGATTCTATACGGATCATTCTCCTTAGTGCGGGACAAAGACAATTATAGTAACACATAATATGTAGATAGTTACATAGTATAATAATAGTTTTAAGCATGTGTTATTTTTAAGAAAATGCCATTTAGATTTTAGAAAATCATCCAGTACCCTAATTTCATAATACACGATCAATCAGAATCTGAATCGTTTTGAAACAGATTGATAATTCATTGCTTCATAAGTTCGAAAAAAGATTTGCTCAACAACGTAAATAACCTAATGAATGTTGTTGAACTGTCAAAATGAAACAGATTAGTCGCAATCGTTTACAAAAATGTGTTAAGTAATTAGATAGCAGATGTTAGGCTCTCGGGAATTTTGGGTCACGTATTGTATTTATTGCCGAGCGTCGTAGTAAAATTCATTGTCTTACCATTTTTTAAATATTTGTTAATGGTATTGTAAACGAAGATTGTTGTCGGCGCGGTATGAAATGAGCCATTTTGAGCAGACCCGAAATGGCTTGATATCTAGCGCTATGGCTCTGGAACTTAAGAGAACGCCGAAATTGCAGATCATATTTTCTGTTCTGATTCTAATTATTGCTGAACTAATAATCTCCAGCATCTGTCGCTATTGCTCAACTTTGCTCTGGATCTTAGGTTCATATTCGTCGACAATAATGACTGCGTCAAACGGCATACACCAGGGTTTTCCTGAGTGTTATGAAAATGGTAAGGACTTGATGCAAGCCTACATGTCTGTCGTAATTAATCCATGCTTCTTTCATTTCCTTCACGAAACCACATTTGCTTGTTCTTATTTAAACAAAATAACAATCTATATATTCTTCTCGTTTCTTACACTCCGTAATAGCTATACAAAAATCGTTAATTAGCTTCATAGCCGTTCCTATGGGTCGGTAATACAAAAAATCGACTTAAACACTTAATATTTTATTTTTATTTTAAGATAATCTTAAATTTTAGGGTATTTAAGGTAATAAATACAAACTAGACAAGCAAGATTTTCATATAAAAACAAAAACTTTGGTGTGAAAGCAATCACCACTCTTAATAATTATCATTAATTTTTAAATTGTCTTAACAGGGTCGGTAATAGCTGCATTTACCAGGTCTTTTTTAAATTCTGTAATCCATGTTTTCGTAAAACAAAGCACTTCTATTTTATGTTCATTCGTGATTGCTTCTAATAGGTAACGTTTATTTTTAAGCATTGTATGTTTTGATATAGGATGTTTATATTATTGCATGTTTGTGTTTGCGTACTGTTTTTCCATGTTTTGTTGTTAAATAAAAAGCTCAGAGCTGGTTTGCGGTTGTGAGTCCGTAGACATTTTCGTTTTATCCGCCTGTGAATACTCTACCTCAAAATCTTCATTGTTTGGGTTGCTTACTGTCATAACAATATCCTGTAGGTTTGATACCACAACTTTCGTGCCATTACTATTCAGTGCGCCCGTGCGCTGATTATACATATCGTAGTTATAGGAAAGATTTTGATTAGAGTCCAGTAGATATGCGTAATTAAATATCTGTGTATCCATAAATAAAAGGTTATTAAAAGTTTCTATTCTACTATTGTACAGAGTATTGCCATCATTTTGCTGTATTACATAATTGTTATTATTCAATTTAAATTTATAAGTGGATAGACAAATAATGATATTAATTATTAATAATGGCTTGACTCATTTTTCTCGAATAAACATAACTTTGCGTTTTTCTGCAGTCCTCTTCGCCTATGTCAATAATACAGTAAGGACTACTGTTACTACTTGTTAAATTTTGAACTTTTACGTCAATATTCTCAAATATCAGCTTCAGTCCACATTTTGGTTTACGATAGTGGCAAATCTCGAAGTTTCGCAGGTTAGATTCCTCTGTAGCGGTGTATAGTATATTAGAAGTTTCGCTGCTTAATAAACATATTTTTGGTTCATCTATAGTAATAGACTGCTTGCTGCGGGTTCTGCTTGGCAGTGATAATCGAGTAGTATTAGAACGTTTTTGTGTTATCTCACTTGTATTAGTCTCATCTTTTATGTTTTAGATACGTTATTTAAATTGTCTGTTTGTGTCTCTTTACTATTTGTACCTCTGTTTCTAGTTTTCTTTGGCGTAGATCTTGGTTTGGCGGGACTATAATTTTTTTAAGGAGTTCGTTTCTCTTAGCTAGTTTGTCGTTTTGTTTCTTGAATTCACTATTCTCCAGTGATAGCAACTCAATTTCTTCATGCGCACTGTTTAACTGCAATGTGACTCTCGTTCGGTTGTGCTTTTTGATATCTTGAGTTGTGAGTCATCGTCGTCCTCAGACATGTCGAGCATGCTGTTAATTGTTACATTTTGAGACATCAGGTTCTGAGCGGGTGCGCATGCCACGAAACGTAATATTCTCCAGAAAGTTCATGATTTTGCCAAAATAATCTCGTGTGGTGGGATTTGAACCAGAGCTCTTTGCGTTAAAGTCTACTGTGCAGGCCTACTGGGTACCTGTTCAGTATGTTTGGCTTCGAAAAAGCAGGTCGTATTCTGTTGATTTTAATATTCTTATTTCTTAGTCAATAGATGTCGCAACTTGAGGCTTACGCGATGAATGTATTGTTTTGTGACTCGCAGATTTCTCGAGGTGGCCCTGCACAAGTCGAAGCCATGTGTTTTCATGGTCCTCGGATTGCGTCACCGTCGGGTTCCCAGGTAACTGCGGGAGGGGTTCTCATCTGCGTCGAGTCGACGATGAAGTATTTGGGACACGTCCTCAACAGCCGGTGGAACTTCCTGAAGCATTTCCGACGTTTGGCTCCCAGACTGGAGCGGGCCGGGGCTGCATTGAACTGTCTAGGCCCAATCTAGGGGATCTAAACGCCTCATGCTGTAGGCTATATGCGGGGTCGTGCGGTTCATGGCCCTTTACGGGGCACCGGCGTGGGCATGTTCCGTTAGGTGACGGCCAGCCTACCGGTTGAACGCGTCCCAAAGGGTCATGGCCATCCGGCTGGCCCGAGAATACCGCACGGTCTCCTGTAAGGCAGCAAGCCTCCTTGCCGGATTACCTCCATGGGATCTGGAGGCAAAAGTCCTCGCGTACATCTGGGAGTGGCGGCTTAGCTCCACTGCCGCGAGAAATCACGGTACAGCGAACAGAACTCCGGCAGGATCTCATGGCGTCATGGAGAGTGCGATTGTCGCAACCCAGTGCTGGGCACACCACAATTGCGGCGATAAGTCCCCTCTTTGAGGAGTGGCTAGAGAGGCGCCACGGCATCCTCACCTTCCGCCTTACGCAGGTCCTCACCGGAAACGGTTGTTTCGGGAGGTTTCTGTTCCGGATAAGACGGGAGGAAACACCCCGGTGTCACCATTGTGTGGATCGCACGAAGGACACGGTGGAGCATACGGTGGAGGTCTGCACGGCTTAGGCAGAGGACCGCCGTGTCCTTGTGGAGGTGATCGGCGGCGGTGATGTCTCGCGTCCGGCCCTGGGCCAGGCCATGGTACGGAGCGAGAGGGCATGGGAGGCCGTCACCTCCGCAGGAGACGCCCTGGAATCAGCCCTCGCCCCTACGTCGGGAGTCGCAGGCCGATTCCCGGCAACCACAGGCGCGGGCTTACGGACGGTGAGCAATGGGTAGCTCACCGTCCGATAAGGACCAGGCCCGGATCGACGGCGCGTTGTGTTCCACGCGCGCTTCAACGAGATGGCAGCAGAACTGGCGGGGTCCGATAGTGCATATGCCTGCCGGGGTTGCGGTTTTGTCCGAAAGTGTTACAGTGGCCCCTGGCAATGGTCGGGTTTTAGTCAGTAAGAGTCTCACACGCTCCACCCAGAGCGGGAGAAGTTATTTGATAATTTCCCACCCAAAAAAGCCTATAAACCTAAAAATGCATGGTGGCTCGATTTAGGAGACCGGAAATGTGTTTTGGGCTTAAACGTATCCAGTTACTACTCGGCTAACTGCACATAGTTATTTGAAAAAAAAAACAGATATTTGAAAAGGAACTTGCAGTATCAAATTCATGGCTTTTAGGCACGGCCAAACACGTTAACTGAATGTCCTGTTTTTTTTTACAGTTTGACCCCCGACCGACCTCTAGAATACTTCGATGGAAATAAATCTAAACAAAAAGGGAGCTTTTTAAACAAGTAATCTAATCTCCGTATGAACTGAAGTATAAACTGAAACGCCTTTTTGAATGTGTAAACATTTACACAAATTGGAGATCTAATGGAACTTCAGATTGATTGGGTGGAATATTTCATGAATTCGCTGAGAGCAGATAGATAGTAGAGAGTCGACTGAGATTTCTTTTCATGCCAAAGGACACCTTAGAATTTAGATAGAATTATTTATGGGTGCGTGTGACTGCAGTAGTACGACTTCCGGATAGCTGAAATTAACCTACTTTCGTTAATTAGTCGTAACTTATATGGGCGCCGAGAAGCCTACCAACCGATAGCCACAAGGGAATCTATCAAAGAAATACGACCTCCAACAGTACAGAATATTCTTGTATACTACGAAATTCATAGATTATTTTACGAATACCAATTTGATTATTCCACTAGTTCAACACTCAGACTAAAAGCAATTTTAACAAGTTGATCAAAAAGTTAATATAGGCTTTGTAATTTCTCTTTCAGAAACTAGGTACAACAACTCTACACAAGTGGCTTTTGAAAACCTCTCTACCTGTTTAAAAAACTCTTTGAGAAAAGCTATGACTTTCCTCAATAATTCGTAATGCCAAAAGAGGATCGGGAACGTGCTATAACGTTTGAATCACCCCATTGATATTTTCAATGGGAAATAACCTAGTTTCGGGAATAACAGGCACATAATAGTATCTTACATTGATGGGGTTCAATATGGTGAGTACAGAATTTTTATTTTAACGGGTAAGATTTTGCAATGGCCAGAGAAAATGTTTTATTACCTCCGCTCATAGGCAAGTAAATGTGTGCTCAAAGTATTAAGAGAGAACTTGAGTGAAACTTTTTTAATTCAAGCGAAGACAATAAACCTACGAAGTTGGCCGTAGCGTGGTCGGAATCAGTGCTGCACGCCGCTCTTCAAAACATTATTTAAAAACTACCGCAATTTCATAATAATTGCGTTCGTCGAAATTTATTTAATATGTTCTTTGTTATTGTTTTTCTTCATATATGCAGTTATAAGTGTATTTTTTAGGTTTTTGGGCAAATACCATCCAAAACGGTATGTGAACTTCGAAACTGAAATGTAATATTATACAATAGGCCCATTTACGAAAAATCGGAACCTATTTACCTATTGGATGTTGATCAATTAAACAGTGCTATTAATGAAAATCGTTTCTCAGAAATATTATATTACTTTACCCAACAAGTTTTTAATGGGAATATTTAAATAAGAATGACGAAGTATAAGCATCCACTGCAGTCGAAGTTTTTCTATTTCGAAGAAGTAGCTGATATAATCAGTAACTAGACTTAGTAACCGAGGCCGATAAATACAAAAATACGGATTACTTAAGATTAGTCGTAGTCTGATTTAGTGCTAAACTTTGACAACAGTAAAAGCCAATGGGCGAAGTTCCCTTCTTAACTGATCGTTCGCGCCTGATACTGTAACCTACATAAAGGAGTAAAAATAGACTGTTCGACGCCATCATGTACAAATTGTGTTAAAGTTTCTGAAGAAGAAGAAAAACATGAAGTTAGCAGTAGCTTTTCCGTTTCCATTATTCTTATCACTAGTGTGAGAAAGAACAGCTAAGGTGCGTACGAACTTCCTCCTCGGAGACCCAACTCTGCCCCACTGCGCAAACGGCTACTAAACTTAATAACATAGCGAGCAGAAAAAGTATATTTTAGTAATTCCGGGTTTACTCTGCAGGATCTAATAGCGACCGAAAGCAATGTTTAAACGCCCTCCTTAGTTCCGTTTCTTTTGTGTAATTACTGTGTGTGCGGGGTTCATATACGTAACAGAAGTAACTGGTAGTGCTATCTGGGTGTAAGGCTACGGGTGTGGAATTTAAGTGATCTTATTTGGTGGCCGGCGAGCCGATTCAGGCGCGCCCGTGCGCCGTGCGCGTGTTTCGAATCGAAAATTTCCTACCTACCTGCCCGATCTTTTTGCCTAATTATTACTTGGAAGTCTATATTCAGCTCTATTTAATTCTCCAAGTCGAACGTCGGGGAAATTTTAATTATTGGTTTTATTTAACTGTGTACTGCTGTTTTCTCATTGATTTCTAGACAACAAAGAAACGTTTGGGGATTATAAACCACCTGCATGTTTACTAACATAGTTATTAAGGTTAATGTTTCCTAACAAATTATGGAAATTTTCTTCTGAAATAAAATTATTATTATTATTTATTATAAATCGTTATCAAATAATTTTGTGGGTAAATTAAGATACAAAAAATCTTCCGATTCATATAAGACGTTTTCGACGTTTAAATCTATTATATATTCAAATTTTTAGTAAATAAGTGTATTCGAAAGTATTACCTATAAAACTGGTATACAAATAAAAGACTACCATAATTGGTTGTAAGGAAGTTACAAACATTTTCCTTACTCATCGAAGATGAAAATGTTTTAGTCGTGTTGCCACGAATTATGCGAAAGCATCCCAATGATGTGGTCAAAATGATCTCCAAAAATTATTGATGGTGCGAAGCTTATTACTCAAAGTAATATTGACACCACAAAAATTACAGTAATAGCAGTGGGAATAAGATGATCTGAAAAAACAAAAATACGACTTAGTATTTACTTTAACATAAAATGGCTTATCTTGTGAAACACCTATACCTTTACCAATTTTCTAATCTACTCCACAAAAAGGTACCAGTACCAATAATTAACGACTTCTTTTAGGTAACTCTTGACCTATCTAGCTATTAAGCCGCTACGCGTGTCAA
Source organism: Omphaloscelis lunosa (assembly GCA_916610215.1). Lineage (NCBI taxonomy): Eukaryota > Metazoa > Arthropoda > Insecta > Lepidoptera > Noctuidae > Omphaloscelis > Omphaloscelis lunosa. The sequence goes on from OU744250.1 coordinate 10,115,313, forward strand.
GAAACTTAATACTAATTAATATAATTAATAACAGACTTCAGAATTATGTTCAATTATATAATGAGAGTTGCTGAACGTGCTAACGACTGAACATTTCAATACTAGATAAGATTTCAATGTAATTAGAAGATTCAACAGCAACTAAGTGTCTTTTTGTTCGACTTTGAAAGAAGAACCTTTTGAAAGCCACTTACGTGTATAATTCTTCTAGGGAACAGCTACACAATCAGGTAAACACATTATTGATACAGAACGTCGGCGGGCAGTCGACCCGGACAGTAGTCGGTCGTCAAGTCAGTTGATTTTATTTTGCTACCGGCCGAGTTCGCGGGTAAACGTCGTTACCTGAGCAAACTTTAGCTATCGGGATCTTCCATTATTAAAGTTTTATCCAACTGGGCCACACGAGAACACCGATATCCATACGAATTTTGCTACCGATTCCAGTTCCATTTTGCGTTGTATAGAGCCGTCTTCGCACTGGCGTGTTACCGCGTCATTGTTTGATCGTTAAGCTTACAAAACTTTATTCTTGTATACAACAACTTCGCACAACTGAAAGAAGTAAGTAGTACGTATTTTTAAAACTTAGAAAGTACGTTTCACAGTCCCTAATGATTGATTACCTATTCATAACCTATATAATTATATCAGTAACCATAATTTGTAACCGCAAGTATTCAAAGCATTATTAGAGTTGTAGGTACGTGTTCAGAATTGATTGTGTAATGTATGATTAATTAGGAAATTGAATTTATGTTAAATGCATCGTCGAATAATTGTGTTACAATTAATATGTCTGCTGTAATCCGAATGTACGAGTTCTGTTTGTGTTTATGAAAATACGACCCCTAATGGTCCCCGAAACGATCATTTGCAATTGTCAATGTTTACGTTAATGAAGATTACAAATGAAAGACGAATAGCTCCAATTGACGGTGCATCATTTGCGCACGCCTCATTCGATTTCTGAACTGTGCTGAAAAAAGTCGCGTCACTCTTCTAAACTATTTTAGTATAAAAAGAATAGATTAAATTTTTTGTATGTTTGTAATGAATAAACTCAAAAACTACTGGAAGGATTTTAAAAATTATTTCATTAGTAGAATGCTATATATTATCACTGAGTAACATAGCTATAATTTATAAACACGCGGGCGAAGCTGCTGGCGGAAGCGAATATACAATATGATTTCAATCGCAAATGAAATAAGGCATATCTTGTAATAACTCTTGCGGTTTCAACTCAGAAAAAAATAAATATCTAGACGTTAGTATGAAAAATGGTATAAACTCAGATATCTGTTTACCCATAAACATTAGCAAATATCAAGAAACAAAAAAACAACTTCTTGAAACTCCTTGCCTTTAACTTTCCATAACACAAGATTATCCCATCCATAAACAACGATATAAGCAACAACACAAAATCGCGTTCGGGTAATGCGCCAGCGCTCGGTCATGTCGAGATCATGTTCGGGTTCGGATACGTCCGTCATTTAAGCTGGCGCGGTCGATATTAAGAAAACGATTGTCATTTGCTGTTATTGAACATGAATTACACGGTGCGTCAATTGCCACCAATTAAAATTTTTGTCAGTTGCTCTCAATCTCGTAGTAATATTGGCAATCGCTTCAATTGCATTTTATAGACAATCATTTTACGAATCTATATGTTATCAATCACGTGAACAATGACAATTGCAAATAATCGTTTTGGGGACCCTTTACATTCATTTAATCTTAGTTAATTACAAATTATTTTCTAAACTAGTAGTAACTGGAAGTATTGCTTTTAAACTGATAATTATGTCTCAATCAATTTAGATATCAGTGAATATAATTTTCCATTTTCTCCAGTTTCTAGATTTACAAAAACAATATGTAATTCTTTTTTTTTCCTTATTTCGATTTCATACTAGAATTATTGCACGACTCATGATGCGAAGCATCAGAGAGTACTTTGCGATCGAAAAATTAGTTTTACCTCCTGCCTCCTCCTGCCTAGTATGTGTACTAGCAAGAGTGTAACAATAAAACCAGTTGCAACCTACTTTATTTATATACATCGTCGTCGTCGTTTAAATATTTGACTTTTTTTGAATGAGCGTTATGAGGCGTGCACTTTTGGATTTTCAAAATATATTTAATATCTTGAATCTAACCGTAAATTAATATGTCCTATCTAAGAGAGCCGAGTGATCTATAACTCTAGACTCTCATACCTCAGACACCTTTCTCTATTTAAGATTGTCCATTTTATAACCATTTGCCTGTAATATGAGGTAGGTACAGACAATCATAGTATTTATGATTATGATTATTGCTTAAAAATAAAACACAGAATAATGTGAATAATTTTAATTAAGTACTACAAATATATACCCTATTTAAAGACAGCGGAATATAGAAAAAAAGTGTATACGAAAGTATTACCTATAAACCGAAATTATCATATTATTTACAACAGATATTTTGTACAATGGATGGTAAAACGCAAAGAGGTTTTGACTAATTAAAGTTTCACAGCTCATATGAGTTTCGTAGATAAACACAATTTATTTGAAGTTTAAACGGATTCGACTTTAAAGGTTTTTGAGTTAATGGAGGATACTATAATATGATCACTTAGTTTAGTAAAAATCAAGAAATTCGGCAGTTAATTATCCTTTTATACTGTGCGTGAATATCTGAATACGCATCATGTGTTTGACACGTTAGAGCGGTGTATACGTGACAGCTACGCTGCTTAAACCCTACACTGGACGTTCGCCCAGCCAAAGACACTCATACTAATAACAACATACTGTCATCACCAACCCCTCTACGGCTAGAGCAGATATCCAATAAGGACTGCGGTACTATTCCAGGAAACTGCCAATTAATTAATAGCATCGTTGAAACAGATATCTTCCGAATACCAAGAGCCTAATCAAGACTTTGATCAGTGAACTAACTGTCAAGTGACAAGTTATCTGTTGTTTTTAATGGTCTAAAATAACCAATTGAAAATGTTGATACGAAAAAAAAAAACGTTTTAAGTAAACGAGCCACTTTTGAGCATCATAATTTACAAGAAAATAGAGTTGATTCTGTGTGCCCATTCCAATAGCTTCGTACGGAGAAGAACAGCCAAGAAACGTCAAAGTAAATCTTTTCAAAATGTTTTACAATATTTTGTATACATTAATTATAATTATATGAGAAGACGATGTAGATACCGAAAATTAAATTACTATGCTACAATAGGTACAAAGTATTAAAAACTAGCTGCTTCCCGCGGTTTCGCCCGCATAAGTCTTGATCCCGTAAGAATATCGGGATAAAAAGTATTCTATCTAATAATCTATATTATTAACTAGCTGTGTGTCAAATTTCATCCAAATCCGTTTTGCAGTTTTTGCGTGAAAGAGTAACAAACATCTATCTATCCATCAATCCTCACAAACCTTTACGTTTATAATATTAACTAGCTGACCCGGCGAACTTCGTTCCGCCTAACAGTCAATGAATGTGCATGTTTGAGATTTTAAAATTAATACAAAATTCTTACCCTACCTAACCTTTCCTTCCCTACCTACCCTACCTACCTACCTACCTGCCAACCTACATAATTATCTACCTATCTACCGAGATATGATCAATTATTCATGCAAGGCTAGTCTAAATTTTAAAAAATGTTTGGGGTGGACGACCCTTATAACTTAGGGGTATAAAAAATAGATTACGACCGATTCTGAGACCTACTGAATGAATATAAACATAAAATTTCATAAAAATCTCTCAAGCCGTTTTGGAGGAGTATGGTAACTAACATTGTGACACGAGAATTTTATATGTATAGACTAACTGACCCAGCAAACTTCGTCCCACCTAACAGTCAATGAATGTGCATGTTTTGGATCTTAAAATTAATACAAAATTCCTACCCTATGTACCCTACCTACCTACTTACCAACCCACATACCTACCCACCTACATACCTACTCACCTGCATACCTACCAACCTACATACCTACCTATCTACCGAAATATCATCAAAATTCATGCAAGCCTAGCCTAAATTTAAAAAAAAAAATTGGGGTGGACCTCCCTTATCTCTTAGGTGTATGAAAAATAGATAACGACTGATTCTCAGACCTACCGAATATATATATAAAATTTCATAAAAATCGATCAAGCCGTTTCGGAGGGGTATGGCAACTAACATTGTGACACGAGAATTTTATATATATAGAAGACTAACTGACCCGGCAAACTTCGTTCCACCTAACAGTCAATGAATGTGCATGTTTTGGATTTTAAAATTAATACAAAATTCCTACCCTACGTACCCTACCTAGGGTAGGTAGGGTACGTAGGGTAGGAATATGATCGTGATTCTCAGACCTACCGAATATATATATAAAATTTCATAAAAATCGATCAAGCCGTTTCGGAGGAGTATGGCAACTAACATTGTGACACGAGAATTTTATATATATAGTTAAGTAGGATTAAGCAATTACAGATACATTAGTTATGTTGACGGTGTGGTGTATGGTGTTCAGATATTTACAAATATTTCAACCGTAGACGACTTTTTGTAGTACGTTTCTACAATAGTAAATGTTGCAAATGGATGATCACTATATTTTGACAATAATTGCTCCTGTTTATTAAACAAAAGCAAAAAATAAAGGCACAAAAATATAAAAAAAATACTACGAGGAAGTAACATAATAAGTGGAACCAACAAGGATAACCGTAGTGGGAAATTACGTAATTCCCATATAAATCTAACTTGGCTTATATTAGATTCTTAACTGGCTATTCGTTACCAAGGAAACGAAATTATACTAGTAGGTGTAATAACCGTAATGAAATACTGTGATTATGAAATATGAATCTTCAATTTTGAAATGATAAAGCTGCAAATTAGGTACGACATGCAAATTTTCAGGAACTCAACATTCTTTTTTGTCCGTATTGTCTTGCGATTGCGAATTGTGTTTTGTTTTGCGTTTTTAGATCTTTCTACTAGACACGAGTGTCAAAAACACAGTGAAATAATCGTATATTAGTGAACAATATTTACGTTCATGGCTGAAACTGTATAGTGTATTTAACTCACCATATCATGATTCGATCAATGCTAAATCACAGTCCACGCGGGCCCCGGTACACCGTACAGTAGGTGCAGAGCATTACACGTAAGTAGTGTGTGGGCACTGGATAAACTCATTGTGTAGAATAGGATCACGTGCCGTGAGTGCGGGATAACGACGCGCCTTATTATTGGACTTGTTCTGCCTTCGCTACAACACATGTTTTCAAACTAAAACTAATGTCTTCTTAGAACTTATTACTATAGCGTTTCATTCTTATTCATATTATTTTGTTCTACTTTTTCACAAAGAACAATTTGACTCAAAGCCAAAGAAAACCTTCCAATGGGTACTGGTAAGTGCAAAGCACACAAGTGTTGGCCGCAGCATTGCCCCATCTCTGAGAGAAAATGAGAAAGACAAGTACGAGATTCTTTGAGCTAATTAAAAATTAATAGTTACCAAGGCGCCCGTTCTTAAAATACTAAAACTTAAACTACACTATGCTGGGGAAAATTATTATAGAAGTAGGTACGCAAAAGTTCCCCAGACACTTGTGTAAAGCGTGGTATTATCCGGGAGGGTCCTGGTGTCGTGTCTAAGTGTTTAATTACTCCGCCTTTGTTGTTATAAACAGTGCCACAAGCCGGCGAGGCGCTAGGCCACCGACCACATCTGCGGCGGCACGCGGACATAAATTGCTGACCGGACCCGCCTAAGCAAATTCACCCGACCCCCTCTAATCTGACACTTTTAAATGGATTACTTGCAAACTCCGAGTGAACACAAACATTTGGCGATATAGTTTGCCGAGATTTGGAGCCGCTCCCCACTTGTCACTTTATTATGTACAAGTACTCGCGAGTTCCAAGGCGTTAAGTTTGTCTATCACGTATGTACCGACAACTGTTCCGGCAAAACTTTATATTTGGCAAATAACTGTTACTTACGAACTACCCTTTCGGGAATACCTAATTTTGAACATAAACATACACAGCATATGAAGTATTTACGACAGAGAAATGCAGATGAATTCATACATCAACAGATTCATGGGGAAAATACCCCAAGATATAAGTCAGTATATTAAAATCCTGTATACGTACTTACGAGCCATATAAATATTAAATACATCAGTTCCGAGAAGCTTTATGGATTTTCATACATAAATAAGATCTATTTAAAACCTCGAATGCAATATTAAATCAAGACGCTCCAGTTCAGGGCAAAAGAAGATCTAAAATAAACCGGAACTGACTGCGTTTAATTAAGCAACACGGCCGGCAGGCTCCAAAATTTTAGTAGAAATAGTTTTCTAACTTGGCTTCTAAGTTCAAGCTGTCACTTCACCTTTGTATTTTTGCGAAGATAGAATTTATACATAGAAAGCTGCTTCCCTTTCCAATAATGGTTAATGTATTTATTGAAACAGCTTACAGTTCGCATTGAATTGCAGAAAACCTTTGAGTTATCAGTAATGGAATATGGATCATGTATTTAGGCAATGGGTGTTATTTACCTGAAATAAATTTATTTATTATTATTGAAATGAAAACTTCTTTAGGCGCGGCGGGCATTTTTGAGATGGGACTAAACCATTGATTTCGCGACACCATGGCGACACCTCATTTTTGTAAACGCGATCGTGCTCTTTATTTATATTACGTTACGGATCAATATTTTATGCAAGTATTTTTACTTTAAAGGTTTCGGTTTTTTTTTTTTTTTGTAAACGCGTTTGTGCTCTTTATTTAGATAAAGTTACGGACCAATGTTCTATACAAATATGTTTCTTTCACCAAAGCGATCTTGTTCAATTCACTTCTGTCGGCACTCTCGAAGTGCCACCACCACTTCAGGGGCCCCGGACCTTTAGAAGGCATACAAGGGGGTGAAGGCAACTCGCAGAGGTCCTTTAAATATTTTTAAGTGCTGAGGCACCAACCGACAAGTATCTCTGTATGGACAATAGGTGCACCCAAGGACAACCCCCGGTTGGTGTAGGACTATTGCAGAACATGGAAACAAAACATTTTGGGCTATGGAATTGGGTGGCTATAATGGATTTGGTTATCTGGAACTATGGAAAAACTATGGCCCCTGCCTGACCAATATTTTATATAAAATACACAGGAAAATGGCAGGGGGTGACTTGCACAGTCAATAATGGGCCCCCGGAAACGGTCGCTAGCACAAAGTGTCGTAGCGACAAGGGGGTAACATGTCCTGAGTTGCTTATGAGGAGTGGAGAGGTATTCTACGGCTATCAGGACAATCCCGGAAGTACGGTCAAGATCCCTACCAGCATCTTACTGGAATAGTTCCTTTCTCCGAGCACGTTTGCTGCTGCGAATCTCCACTCAAGCCGGCCAATTGAAGCAAGCCAGAGGTGAGGAACAAGACTTCTCCCGGGAGATAGGGTCCATGCGGGTTTTTGTATCTCTCTTGGTCTGGCTCCTCATCCCAGACCTGTTCCGGTAAAGTTAACTCTACCAGCACAAGCCTAGAGTTCGGAGCGCGCAAGCCCCACCACGACGTCAACGTAGAGATATGGCGGTGGGGTTATTAATTATTATTTTCCAACTAAGTAATCTGGTATGCTTGCCAATTTTGCCGCAAAAACCATTGTCAATTCCAAACTAACCAAGAGAATACAATTTCTAGATTGTCATAAAGTTTTTATATCACTATAAAGTTACAAGGGTCGAAAAAGAAACCAACCGACATTTATTCAAAACATAGACAATATAATCCTTAAAAGCTACAAATCTGCGTTAGTGTGTGTGAGCAAAAAATGTCGGAGTGACACAGCAGTATGGCCGGCCGGCTGGGATCACCGAATGACTGCCGACTAACGGGACTCAACGAGATAATCCCCTGATTAGAAAGGCCGACGGGCGTTTCTCTCTGACTCCTTCAAAGAACTCATAGATGTATAGAGCATTTCTTTATCATGATTTTAAATATTTCTGTCCTATAAGAATCAGGTTTTTAAGAGTAGGTTCCTAGGTAACTATTGAATAAAACCAGCACTCATTTCTTCGTCCATTTCGAAAGAAAACCTTCAAAGGTTTTCGCGAATGTAGTATTCTTATTAATGTCGGCTTTCTAGTTTAAGAGGTATTTGTACTGGTAAAATTAAAGGCTTATAAAAGAATTTCTGTGGATAATGTGTCTCTACTATACGTCGTAGGTTGCTTATAAGAGTGGATGAACTAGCAATGCATGATCAACTCGGACTGTTGAATTTATAGCCCTATTCTTGACCACTTTGTCCACTCCACCCTCACCATTTAAGTCACACTTATAAGTGGACTTAGGTGTCCCGCCCATTTTCCCACTTCAACGATTCGGACCTCTGAATAGCCACTCTGAAGTAAGTTTCCAATGTCAACAAGTTTGTTCTTGAAACAAATGTCAACATTAGGAACCTGGCCTTAACCTTAAGGGACAAATAGAGGCTCGCACTTTATGGCTTTTTGCTGTTACATGTGTAGTTTACGCTACTTACTAAAAGCCTTCATCAAATCGGACCTTAAACTTCCACTACATATGTATTTCAACCACATAAACCGCAGAAATAGTTGTCTAGAGGGAATCTTTTTGTATAATTCTAAAGTAGCATATTGCATGGTAAACCAAGTTAGATAAAAAGTCTTACCGGGTGTCGTATAACCCAATAACTGCTTGTGGAAGTCAGATAGGCAGTCTATGTAAAATACTGGTATTCAGCTGCATCTGGTAAGACTGAAAGCCGCCCTAACATAGTTGAGAAAAGACTATGTAGAAGATGGCATGGTAAGCAAAACAATTTTACCACTCCCTTCGTTATAATTTTAATCGTTTGTTAAGACAACCGCGGATAGTGGTGATCATTCCCAGTCGAGGCCAGTCACCCAATATAATTATGTTCAAGGGACGATGAAAATTCTCCTTAACGTTTAATCTTTTATCTCTTCGGGATCTAAATAAAACCGTTTTACATTGAAAGCTTGCGAAAGCAGTTGAAATAATGACCAATAAACGCCAATATTGTAATATTTTCAGAAGTCTAACTGCAGTATTACGATAAGACAATGCGGTGGAGTTTTATCAACAATCGCGAAGTCGTTAAAACAACCGTAAAATAAAGTTAAATTTGAATCGTAATGTTTGACCGTGATTCTTTGTTAAAATCACGGAAATCGTTAAAACACCTATCAATAACTTTCACCTTACATCGTATAATTATATTCAATCTTAATGTCGTTGAAATAACGTCTATTTAGTTTGATATCGCCTTTATTTCAAAATCAAAGAGAAAGACTGTGAATGATCACGGACAGATGAGCGGGTAGCTTCCATAAAGTTCAGAATATCATGATCTACTTATCTTTAAAGGTTTTAGTGAAACAGACGTAACACAAATAAATGGAAAAAGGCGCATTTTTTTTTTTTGTTTTGTTTACAGTTGGCAGCAACTGGACATCACTTGTGTCTAATGAAATGTTTTCTTCCAATTTATGATTCGTAGAATTCATCAAAATTTACACATAATATGGTACCTAGATTTCTTTACTCTCTTTTAAAGTTATATTCTTCTAATTTTTGTTTTTATTAGTTTGCCTAAAATTCATTTTGAAAGACAAGAAAAGGGTAGGTTTACCTACCTAATTATTGTAACAGTTCTTGTAGAAATTAAATTGTTTCACTTTTGTTGTACATTTTCTCCAATTTAATTAGGGTAAGTTTTTGCTAATGTTTTAAATCACTGGGGAACGCTTAATTCTAATTATCGTTTTAGACCATCAGCTTGCTTAAACAGGAGCTGTAACTTTATTTTTTAATACCTGGAGAAGCAAAGTATTTAAATAAAGCCTTCAATTTAGTATAACGCCTGAATTGAGTGTTCTCTTTGAAATTAGTAGGTAAGGTTGTTGTAATTAATAAATATGAAGAACAGTAATATTGAGTATCGTAAACACCTATGTTATGGTACTAATACTGTGTCTTCTTATATGTTCAAATCCATAGAGAATCGCACAAAAAAGCGACAAAATTTATAACAAAGCAACCGCGTGAAATAAATTCATGCATGATCATTTTTTATTCTCATCTGGCGTACGTTAGCTGGTACGTACTGGTAGGCGGGTAGCATTCACTGAGCTTGTTTGGGACGTCACGTTGGCGGCCGCAGACGAGCGACTGTGTGCTCGAATCGAGCCATTCATTGGCTCCGTTGTTTCACTTTTCGACCGACGGCGATCTAAATCTGCAAAAGCTTTGATTGGCTTCCGTCAGAACGGGAATAAATCGGCTAGCACCGCTACACCGCACCGACTTCAAAGGCTCGTCCTAGCCACGGTTAAAATTGGACATTCAAGAGAGCTTCATTCTTTCGTGTTTCATTGTATCTAAAGTGGAGCGATTTCAGCAATATCGGGCCTGTCTAAAGCGACGATTCGTCGCTGAAATTTTAACAGAATATAACAATTTCAAAACTGAAAGCAGAGTTCAACAAAAAGTTTATTTCGTTTTATATTGACAATAAAATTGAATTAGCCGACACGCGCCGGCTTTCTAGGTCTGTCGGTAATCCTATTTGCGGTGCGGACTCGCGCCAGTTGCTCCTAAAAGTTGGGTGCGCGTTACCAACAAAATGCTTCTAACGCCTCGGGAGATTGAGACTGGCTGCGAGAAGTGTATTTATACACATGTGGGACCTACTTAAATGACGGATTAGTTTTATTCCGAAAAATACGCCTTTAAAAAAAATACAATTTGCAAATACCTATCAACTATTCATTACTTTTGACACGTTATCATAAACGTTATTTACCTAACCCGAGATTAAGCTATAAAAATATCGGTTTTCGGTTTAAAGAAGCGTGAAACTCCGCCTAAATTTGGAAGGTTGCGCCCATCCTATTAACTTCGCTTATCAGAAATTAGTTTTCTTCCGATATCTTTTATTAGTAATCCCCACTCCGCGTTGCAAAACACGATAGAATCCCTAAAGGTAGCCGAATGCTGCAACGTCACTTCGTCTCGCATTATAAAATATGCAGATAAGTTACGGGAATTGATTCAAGGCACAAAGGAGGCGAGCGAACTGTCTATAGGTGGGCGCCGAGATTTCGGCAGTAATTTCCCGTGAGGGTACACTCTTATCTCATGACGCTGTAAATATTTTGAATAACAGACGTTTCAACTTATTCACTAAACGCTAAGCGATGCACCGGCGGAAATTATTAGCCACTTTATAACTGAATTTTGCAACCTATCTCCCAAATAGATGTCAAAGAAAATGCTTTTCTTAGCATTTAAACGCCATTTAGTTATACGCGCAACCAACAGCGTTCGTTCGTTTTAAACCATTTTGCAGTCACAAAACAAAAGTTATTGCGGTGTATCACTTGATCCACGTTCTCATTATTAGACCATTAAAAGTTAGCAAGTAGATTTTGCTTGAGAAATCCCAGCCATTAGCTAAGTACTTATATGTTTGGATAAATATTATCTTTATAGTTATAAACGGGGATAAAAGCTCTGGTTTCCGTTCCCTGGCGACGAACTTTAAATCATTAGCAAACTCCAAGAGTAGCGCAATACTGCACCGGAGTGGAATCAAGTGAATTTAAAGGTAATCTGTTCTTCTTGTACCAATAATGTACTTAATATGCTTATTGATTTTTCAACACAAAGATGAGAAACTCACTTTATGAAGCTAACATATTATATCGCATAGGATGGAACTTATAATTGCCTACAAATACCAATTATACATTCTTAAATTATCAAAACATTCAAGACCCTTCATAAAATGACAAAGATATTTAGATAGCTCAATATAGTTAAACTTGAAGCCTAAAAGCCTCGAAACCAATTAGGTAATGTAAATAACAGCGAAGATACAATTGGATACAGAAGCATACCACATCCGTTTTCCATTATGTGAGCAATGAGTCTGTGCTCATTTCACAACGCGATCGTTTTATTGATACTGTTTTGTTATACCACTCGGATTGCCAGCTAATCCTGCTTTTGTGATACTACTAACGAACTATGTACGTTCTGTGAGGATCGTTAGTAAGTAACGTGAACAATTCAAGTTTATATACAGCTTTAATAACAAAAAATTTCGTGTTAGTAAAAGTATTCCACAAAAATAAAAGCCGTGTCCAGAATTTATCGGTTCATGTGCTAATGATGCTGAGCGTTCATTTTTCACACTATTGTGACTTTCTATTGAACATAACGAAGTCTACTTCATAATAACAAAATTAACCATCTGTGAGCGAGTACGTTGATTTGAGATGCAATTAAAGTTAAGATTTGTTTACAGTCGTTGTTGTTGACAGTTTAACTAAGCCCGACATGATTATGTTCGCTCTGTAGCTCTTTTTTATAAATAACTTAACGGGCTAATTTAATTAAACGCTAAGTTGCCTTTTAATCCTTCTTCATTTTCTTTAAGTAATCGAGTTAACGAAATAGCTTTTAAACAACTTTGAACCCAAGACCTTTCGATGGGGTATTTATGTCCATGTGTTTTGGAAAATAAGAAAATAGACAATGGAAATAATATTGGTTGAGATTATTTTCCGTTGAAAAATAAACGCGTAAATAGTTCGGGAAATCTAGTTATCATTAAAATTAACGCCATAAGAAATTATTTTCATAGTTATTTTCTATTTTGCTTTTTAAATAAAACAACAAAGAAGGATAAACATGTTGCTTTTTGCTGGTTAATTAAAAATAAAACGACATCCTTTAGACTGAGTGCCACGAAATATTCAAATAGCTACAAACACTGTTAGCGCTGTAGCCCACGTAGAGATAATACACTTGCCGAACTATATGTTTGCAGCACCTAGGACGATGTTATGCTAGCCTTAAAAGTTCTCGCAAGTAATTTGCATGGTATAGGTGTCAATCAGGTGGTTGTTTATTAGGAGGTGGGGGTAAAACGGATCGTGTGCGGGGCGCGGGGGGCAGGGTGGAGGTATTCGTTTGCCGAAACAAGGCCGAAACCGGAGAGTGCTCACGGAACTCAAACACGGCGCACTATAATGAATTAAGTTAGCAACTCTCTTGAAGGTGAACCTTCCTCCTGTCACACTTACGTGAACCACCTTCTACCTGTGAGAATTTAGCTGCATTAACTTTAATTTATTGAACCTCGATACATCGATACCCCTGCAGTACAAACAGTAGGTAGGTGCTTCATTTCGGTCCATCGGCAAAATTGCGGATTCTCGCTACTTCCACAAATTGGTATGTTGCGAAATCTGTTTAAACTCCCATCGGCTCGTCATTATCCGCATAAAAAAGTCGAATGATAACAAAAATCAACGGCAATCGCTAACGAGTCGCGTAATGCGATAACCATCAATTATGGACATGTTGATTGAATGATTGGTCCGAATGCGAAGCTGATTGAGACTGCCAACGTGAAATTAAATAACTGCTGAAAACATTTACCGAACATGTCTCGTATTTGGAGCTTTTCTTTTTTATTAAAAACAGATTTCACCAACGTGTTTTAAATAAATTCGTATACTCTGGTAAAAACGCACACATGCAAAGTACACCATGGTTTGAATCAATGTTAATACCCTGTATATTTATTTTGCACAAAAGTATAACAGTAACCTTAACGATGAATGAATGACGAATGAAAAAATCGAGGACGCAATAGTTTATAATCAGCGAATGCGTAAACATAGGGATGTTTTTGACCTCATCGTGCGCGTTAACAGTAGTAAAATTATTCAAACCGCAGTTTGGACGTGGTAACATACAAACGACGTGTAAAACATGGACAATTTGACAGCGAGACAGAACGAAGCACGGCTAGGCGAGACCCAGCTGCAGACAAACGTGATTGCTAGAGCTATGCGGAACCACTCCATGTTTCAGAATAAACACCTGATTTCGCATACTGGACCCCAAACTGACGGCTGTATTACTCATGTCAGTCACTAACGTTTAAAGTAAGTATTACGGTGATACAACAAAGAGTGCCTACATAACCAATTACCGTCTCATATACAAAATTAATTAAATCATAGCTTAAAGTTTAATTGTTTTCGGTCTATTAGAAATTAATAATTCATACAATCCAACCTCTACTCGCTAACAACCTGTGTCTCGAATAAAATTTATTTCACAGGTCAGGGGAAAAACATTGCCTTTTTGGGAGAAGATAACTCAAAATATAACGGATTTGCGTAAAATATGTGAAACCTTTTGTATGCTAATACGATCCCATTGTTCGGAGATTGAATTTTCGGGTTATCATGCTTAAGAATTATTCATGACAGATAGGTTGCGATTGTTATGATTTTTCACGGCAATGTCGATACAAATAAAATATATGTATGTAGTTGTAAACTGCGAAACTGTCCTTTAATATTCGTTATAATGACTGTAACAAGCGTGCGGAACATCACTGCAATAAGATGGAACGTGTAAATAGCACACAACTCTGCTACACATTTATATTGTATAAGCTTTTCATTACAAAAATATTCATTTTTCTTTGTAAAAATCAAGTGCGGTTCAAAAATGAACTGGGCGAGTGGAGTCTGAAACTCTGAAATGGAAATGTGCGCTGTCTGGTGTTGAACACGCCATACGGAATATTTCAGTCGGAAAAAAGTGTGTCACTTCTGTGAACTTAATATTGAATATGCATTAATGAACTGATCACTGTGTATAATGGATTGCGAGAGAGACAGATCAAAAAGGGCATTCATTTCGGAAGGCACCGCACGTCTCGTAGACAGCGGGGAAATTGAAACTTTATATTTGAGCGCACTTTATCTGACCGACGAACCTGGAACCTCTCTAGCAGAAAATCCTTAGTCGAAATAAAATAAAACTCCAACGAATTTCCTCAATACTTTCTACGACTGGAACATGCTTCACGGTTTTCACAGCGATTTGTGCAATGTATTTATTTTCGTTTTTATTCTGTGACGCTTAGCAGGTCGCCGTTGTCGCTGTTAACCTGAACCATTTACATTAATTTTGGCTTTTATTACTTACAAATTCGGCATCAGATTAAAAAAGCAATTCATAAGGCTTTAGGGGTTTTTAAAACATTTGCTGAATCGGTAGGTAGGTAGACATGTACTAAGAGAAATACCGATAATGAACAAAACATTTCATCGCAAAATGTTATGCCTATATAAAAGCCTTTTAACATGGTGCTGCTAATGAAAATATGGCGCCGGAGTTCTCAATATTGTGATTATTTGACGTTATTCTGACGCGAAACGTTGCAATCGAAATATTGTTTATCATTGCGGAAACAGACAAAACTCTGAAACAGTTTTAATTTTGCTTCAGAAGCTGTTCTGTGCAGCCTTCAGAGGCTGTACAGTTTGGCAGTTATTTTTTGTAAATTATATACGGGGTTAGCACACAGTAATAAGTTAGTGAATAGAAATTGAAGGTTAATACAATCTTCTTTTTGGTGTGGTTAGTGACTAATATGGTGTCTGAGTTTTTATGCCACCCAAGGGCCTCTGACTTGGCTTCACATGCCGTCGAGAAATACAGTATACGTAGTCTAAGGCACGTTTCCTCACGATATTTTCTTTCACTGTTTTTGAAGCAAATGATAATAAATAATTATTAAATTAATTAATGCTTTAGCCCTACTGACTAAATAAAGTACCTAATGAGCATTACTCGTACATGTTGAACATTGTTTTGTATTGCATACTATTGCATAATATGAATGGCGAAATATTTGGTTATTCAAACAGAAGCCAACAAAGTTATGAACACGTCACCTAGACAATCCAACAATGAGTAGCCGGCTATGGGGAGGATGGTTACAAAGAGACTTAGCCCAGGTAGACACGGGCGATTTTTTCCTGCGGCGATTTTTTTTCGTGCGCTGGATTTTCAACGCTCTGCTTTGAGCCGAGAGTTGAAATTCCAACAGGGTGTTTTTTCAACGCGCTGGGATGAGAGTGCGTTCCAGCGCGTGGTATTCTCAACGCTCGGCTCAACACAGAGAATTGAAAGTCCAATGCGCAATAAAATCCCGCCGCGATATTTTTACGTCCGTGCGAACGTGGGCTTACTCCTTGCTAACGTACATATTTTGACCACAGAGAGCCTTTCACTTCTTTACCCTTACTCAAGTAAGAGGGTCACCGTAAGAGAACCCACCCTTCCATAATAAAGTGTAACGTGTCCATATAATATGACCTCATGTTGCCATAAACGACGCCATAACACTCCTGTGTAACATTCATCATCATTAGATACTCGATTAAGTATCTCTGTCTACCTAGGAACATTCCCATGAAGGCAACCATTGATATATATAAGAAATATGGATATTAATTTTACTATAACTTTGATAGTCTCGTCCCGACTTTGAGTGATAAGACAACAGTGGTCATGTAGGGTAGTGTATTAATAGTAGATTGTTATACGAGGGGCTAAAATAACCCATTCTGTCGAGGTAGTTTTACTTCCGAGCTTTAGCGAGGGCGTAAATAGAAACCGAGTTATAATGGGTTTTAGCGCCGTGTGTTACACTCTACTTTTCACTACGATTGCGAGAAAATAAAATAATCCAATACAATATTAAATAGTTTATTTTATTTAAAAAAAAATACAATTTGTTCAATCTGAATTTTTAAGGAAACTTTTTATCCCGGTATGCGGTAGAAAAGGCTAGTTTTACATAAGAATAAAGACTTTTTCGTTTTTGTAGGCTCGTTGGTTACAGACAAAAATTACTTTTTCCCCTAGAGCAAGAAATGCAATGCAAATTTTCCCGCTCTGGTACGCTACAATGACAGACTTTGTGAGCAAGAGGAGTGAAAAAGTAATTTATTTATTGATATGGCACCTCAACGACTTACTCACTAAAACATGCACATACATAAAAAACTGTAACCCGACTACGGAAAATCAAAGTGATCTAAAAAGTACGAAACAAGAAAAAAATTCAGACAGGAATCAAGACATAGGTACGAAAATAGTCAAAGCCTTCGTCACATGCCATTATAATTTTGTAGGTGTTCCTGGCACCCACATGGTATACAGGCATGCGACCACGGCTTTGCCTTGACAATTTTTGTACCTATGTCTTGATTTCTGTCTGAAATATTTTCTTGTTTCGTACTTTTTAGATCACTTTTATTTTTCCGTAGTCGGATTACAGTTTTTTAAACTTAATTTTTTATTTTATACTTTTCCGTTTTAACACTTGATAAACATTGCAACAAGGTTGATAATAGTAATACAATAGGACAGAAATACATATTTTAATCATGCTTGTTATTATTTAATAGGTATTAATTTTACAGCCGCGCCGTACGTAACGCAGTCTCGCTTTTGTTCTCGTTTTTACCAAATTAAACATATTTATTTACTTAAATAATATAATAAATACACATATTTGTAATATGCTCGTCAAGACCTTTCTTTTGATACCAAACATGTCATGATTAACTCAAATTATTTTTTTTCGTGGTCAAAAATTTACTTGTAAGGCCTCTGCCTCAAATTTTGCGGGCAGCGGGGCGGCGGCGGCGGCGGCGGCGCGGGCGGTCACCGCCCGCAAAATTTGAGGCAGAGGCCTTAAGTCTACCATACTAAATTTAGAGAGAATTTATATAACCTATGTCACCCGGACTATTATTACGAATCTATTGATACCTCATTCATCAAAATCGGTTCAGTAGTTTAGGCGCTACGGTAGAACACACGTAAAAGCAAACATACATACATACAAACAAACATACATAGACTGCTAAAATCATAACCCTTCCTTTTGGCTTTGCCGTCGGGTAAAAAATCACATACAGTTTTAGGTATTGTAAATTAGTCACTTACAGAAGTGCACAGCACCAGCAGAGAACTTAATGATTACAGGATGTTTTAGGAGTTACAAAATAAAAATTAAATATGTACACAAATATGATGGAAAGTACAGGAAAACCTAAAACAAAGGAATTGGATACAATTTTATTAATAGGCATCTTTTGTCGCACAGAGGTCTTAAGACTGCGGTCTGACGAGCTGGTTACAAGTCTCGTACGGAATTGACAAAAAGTCATCGTCATCATTCAGTCGGTGTGAGAAAAAGATATACAGAACAAATAGTAGGTATCTTCCTACCATCAATTTTTCGCACGGGAACCATGATGACTTTCACACTTCTCTATAGGTACGACCTTAGAAAAATAGGCATGAGGCTAAGGAGAGTTTCCAGCGACTGAATTGAAACATCTGTTGTGAGCTATAAAACTATTAGTTTTAGTAGTATTTGTTATCGCCAACTTGAACAAGCACATATGGGAATAGCACACCACATTGTCTAGCGAATACATAGCTTTTCCCAGTTGAATACACGACAAACGTACAAAGCGTAGTCAAGAGAACGAGCTTGGTCTTCCGAAACGTGATTCAATGTTCAACAGTCGAAAACAACTTATTCAAAGCCAACAGTAACTTTATTTCTTCACAAATACATAAAGAAATATGTAACGAAATATATAAATGGTTAACAAGATGATTCAACACCAACGAAACTGGATTATTATATTAGGTAAATAATCCAGCCGCCAAATTCCTATTCCGCGGCCCGCATACCCATGTTGGTTGAGAAGAACACTTTCAATAATTTGGAATGTCACAAGAGATTTAGGTTCTACCCTAAGATCATATATTTTCCACATTATCGCGACCTCTGAAATAAGAGTATGTCTATTTTAAGACTTCAGCTGGAGGACATTCCAGAATATCTTTATTAGAACCTAATTCTGAATAGTAGTGGTGAATTTAGATTGTCAGAAAGGTTTCATGTCAGTGAAAATCCGTTTAACGTGTTGAAGGCCGCACACATTTGACAAAAAACAGAGAGAAATATTCTCTCCCATCATACGAGACATAAAATTAGCAATTACGCTCGTAATACAATGAAAAATACAGCATCAATCTGCTCCACACATTATTGACATAAAAATTGCTCTCTGTCTCCCGTGACGTGCATCACGATACGTCATAAATATTAACGCGAAATTACCATTGTGGGACAGACGACCACCTTTTGTGACAACAAATAAATTAGATATTTTAACTGCGATCCCACAAACTAATTGCGCGTCTACACTCTACATAATAGATAAGCTTGTTAAACCACTGACATTTAATTCACATAACTTGCTTGAAATTCTGACTGTTATGTACGAGTTACACAAAATGTTCAAACATCTCAATGGTTTGTAGGTAAATCTCGATAATTGTGCTCAGTGAAAGAGGCTTCTCCTCGATAATGAGTCGGTAGAAGAGCGTCTTTTATACTCGCGCAGCGGTAAGATCTTTTGAATTATGGGTGTCGAGGGAATTTGCCTTGTCTATGCTGAAGTTGCTTGAGGTAAGAAACAAGACAGTTTAAGAACTTGTTCAACTCGTATTTTATTGAGGATAAAATAAATTCTCCTTTCTGATAAGTAAGCGCTGATCAAGCAATCATTCGATACTTGCGATTTGACCTATTTCCTGTATAAAATGGTATTGTATGGTTGTTGAGTCCAGACGGATATTTCATTAGCAGGCGGCGGTGGCGCGGTGTGTAGCCGGCGGACGTAGCGCCGTGACCCGGAGCGAACTTCACAAACATCAGACAGAAACTCGTTAGCCATCCCCCTGCACACCTTGCCCCCCCCCCCCCCCCCCACCGTTACTAAATAAATGTCTCCCTCCAATTCCGCAGATTGTTACAACTTTATATGATGAAACAGCAATTTCTCATCTACCTATTTCCTAACAAAAGATTCAATTTCAATTATTCGATTAATAAAACAGTGAAGGAATGTCATTTGGTTGAAATAGGTCCTTATTTTAATTATTTTATATATCTTTTATATAGATTCTTTTCTTTTAGATTTTGTGAATGTGAGAACGTTGTAGACTTGTGAATCATTTTCTATTTTATTAAGTACCTGGTACTTGTTGATAGGCCTACATAACACTGTAATTTGATACCCTTATAGGTTTATGTGAAATAAAATATTTTAATTTTAATTTGGAAATTCTTACATTTTCCTCATGTTTTCCGTTCATTAGCTCTGAATTTTTCATGATCTCGAAAATTTTATTTTATTGAAGAAATTCGACGAAAATTGACTATTCCTCCCTTATCTCCGAAATTACTGGACCTAAAATTTTGAAAAGTGTCGCATGCGTTTCCGTTCTGACATATATGTTTCATCATAGATTTTGTATAAGGATAGGAAAGCATCTTGTTATGTGATTTCCTTACTTACTTACCTTAAATGTAAAATGGCAGTTCTAGCATATTGCTTCTTAATTTTTGAGAGGTATATATACGTTGATTGCGTTACAGCATTTTCTTATGTACAATGCGGATGTGCCGTTTTTTGTGTCTTAGTATATTCCTGAAACTCGAACTTGATAGGAAATTTCTTAAAACAACATTCAATAATAGCTTATCATATATGCAAACATAAAAAAAAAACTTGTCATTATGACATGTCGACTCTTGTAAATAATTAAAATTTATAATAGCTACTATTATGTAGTAGGTAAACCTATAGATTTTTAAACACAAACACGAAGATTAGGAGCAACATACCTAATAGGTACCTCAATTACATTTTATGAAAGTAAAATACATGTCCGTACAAGAATAAAGTCAAACACAAAACCTTAACTTCCACACAATACGCCAAGACAAGTAAAACAGTACATCACTTCGTATTTAATATGCATGTACGTATAAATCTCCAATAAAACGCTTCCACTCCATTAAGTAAATTGAAAAACTTTTCGATGATCCGTATTCCGAACCACATCCAAATTATTATTTGATTATCTTACACAGTAAGTCTGTGTCTCAAACCAAATTAATAACTGCTTTGTTTAAAATCGGGAAAAGCTGAATATCCTTTGAGAATAGATAAGCCATATAAAGTTCACAAAATCGTCGAAGTTTTAAGCCTTCCACCCCTAATCCCCGACAGTGCTTGCCTAGGATATAACCAAATGTCAAAATTCTTTAAAAATAATTATATTTTATTGAAATTTCTTTAAAAATAGTTTTACTCCACTGAACCAGCTTAAATTTCTAAATAGAATTTGAAACTGCGATGAATAAACAAGAATTCTAGTGAACCTTACCAAAGAATCAGTCAGCCATCACAATAGGTATATAAATATATATGGCAGCAACCTCTCGTAACTGCAGTGAGAAATTTCTCTGTGAACGTATATTCTGAGATAATACATAACAAGGTTATATCACCGTTTGTATGAATAGCATTACCTTGAACATGGGAGTTGTTACTTGCTCCGAGTTAGTTATTCTGGCATCAGACTATTTCTCGCAGAACGGTTGTTAAATTGATCCGTAGCTAACAACAATTCCACCGAAGAAAATACGTAGCAACAAATCTTCTTCGCCGGAAAAGGTTCTACTAACCGAATCCAGATTCCAGGTGTCGGCGGAACAATGCAATTCGCGAACAAATCGCGTCGGGGACGCGCGGCAGCGCGCCGAGGAATCTCGCCACAGTTCCGTCGCCGGCCCGGAGTCGTCTCGATGTCGCCCCGTCGCCGGCTAGAAGTCGCCCCGTCGTCGGCTCCTAGTCGCCCCGACGCCGCACCGCCGACGACTGCCTACACGTCCTCTGTTCCTGTTCTTCGAGTGACAGCTAACTAATATCAGTCTAGTGAGCTATGAATCGAATATGCGAGGATATAAACTGCTAAACCGTATAAGTAAGTTTATAAATGTGTTCCCTTTCATACCTCACTTTGCTTTTTCAGCGTTTATGTCTTCAAGTTATGTAGTCGAAAGAGTTAGTGAGAATTTTTATTCTCACAAAAATATCGATTAATCATTGCTTATGTGGGTAGTCAATTAGCAATACATCAATCGAGTGAAATGAAAATAAATAACAGTGCTCAAAAAGAAACTCAAATATCTGTTCAATATGTGTGTCGTCTATAACCTATCCATATTCTTTTGTAAGCAACGAATATCGTTACTATTAAATTATTCATAGATATATTTAAGAATTATTCATAATGTTTGCTCGCAGTAGGTACGTGTACTCATAAGCGTAAGTCCATCCAGTGGCTGAGTAACTTTGTTGAAAATAAAACCAGTGGAAAAGGGAAAAAGAAATAAAACTGTTGGCTGACGAATTCGACAGAGATTTATCACCTCCGCGAGGTTTTAGCGGTTCCTAATTTACCTACCGGGGAGACGGCTGAAGGACGATAATTCATTTTTATACATTTTCATTTTATTATACTAAGTTAGTGTCCTAAGGCCACATATTTTATACTTAATGTACCTCATGGCAACATTTCATAATAAAATTGAAATAAGAAATTTTTATATTTCAGTCCTTAATTACTGCAATTCATTTGATTATTTATTCTACCAGATTGATAAATAACTCTCCACATTTTTTATTTTATTTTCATTGCAATCAGTTCTAAATAATTTCATTTCCCACATCAAATCTTTATGATAAAATGCCTTTCCAATGAGTTCAGTAAAAAGTAATTATAATTTACATTTTTTTACGATATCCCAATAAAATAAACATGAAATAATAAATTGATGGTTATTTCAAACAAGCCACTGGGCACGTTGTTTATTGTCTGTAGATAATCAATATTTTCCATTTCACAATACCACGATTTCAATCTTTGGGAAATCAACAAAAATTTGCATACAAAAAGCGCTATCTGTTTTGCATAAATCGATTTACCTATCCTCTTTCGAAAAGCTTTTTCCTTCCCAATTTCAACGGCAAGTTTATTTGTAAACAAAGTAGGAATTGCTCTGGGGTATTACCAAATAAAAGTTTGGAATGTAGCAGAATATTATTCGAAATTTAAGTTTTTTTATGGGCGGTGATAAATATAAGCACGACTGTAACACGTCATTTGGTTATATTCAAGAAGTTTCCAAGTCACACACAACTCTGTAGATGAAGAATATTAAATTTTCGTGTTAAAATTTTACTTTCATACTTCTAGTAGGTAAGTTTAAGGTTTACCTTATAACATTGTAGAAACATAATTTAATTATAATTTGGTTGGCATATTAAATAAATACGCAAGTGTCGCAATATGATACTTTATGGTGATTTGCTCCCGATTAGAATACGAAACTAGACGATTCCCGATTCATGAATCGTCCTATATCGAGGGTAGAATTCTAGAAACAGTTATTGAGGCCATCGACTTGAGAACTTCCAAAGTAGACTTCACTCTAGAACTTTAGGCGAAAAGAAAAAATTGAAGCTGCCAGAGTATCGATATCCAAATTAACATGGAGCGTCAATGAAATTGTACCGTTCTGTAAATGGCGAGAGTGTTACAGAGACGAATGTCGAAAGACATGGAACAGTCACAAACACTGCGATACGAATGAATGTATCGTTTTATCAGGATTCCCTTCGATAAAACTGCTGATGCTGATTGGATACTTCTCATTGATCCTAAAATGGAAAATTTTATAAAACCTTATTATGTATGAATCTTTGTAGCAACATGTCTAACAATAATATCTATTTAATAAATTCAAAATAGCTATTTGTATACTCAGATATACTTGTGTACATTCTTCAATTTGCATGTTTTTCATCAAAACAAATTTTACAAAAGACAAAGGGAGAATACATTTTTATTATTACCGGATTAGAACTCGCGTCATCGCATTTCATTCCGGCACCCCGACGACAGCTCTGTCAGCGTCCCACCTGCCGCAAGGGAATATGTAATCCTGAATAGGATCATACTTAAATGTCAGGTGCGAAACCTCCTCGGTAGAAAAAAATCGCGGCTGGCCGTTTTTTGTCTCTTTGCTAACGAATCACCAAGCTCATGGGGCTTTCAGTGCGCCACTCGTAACGGCTATTGTTTCGTGCCAGTTAGTTTTTTACTTGCTTTGTCCGTTACGTTCTTTTATTCTAACAACTATCGATCTTCTGAATATTGGATATCGAATGACACTTCTCAGTTTTACGCTTTTCGCTTCGCTGTGTTTACGAAATATGAGACCGCGACCGCTCTGTCGAGTACCGCCGCCGTGCCTACTAATTAACATGCTTGCTTTTAGATACGTTGTCTATTCGAAAAGATTTATTATTTAATTGATTAAATCTTTTAGTTTTCAAAAGACACTTATGACACCTGCCGGATATTGCAACTCAGTTATTTGATTTACATAAATGTAAAAATATTACTGGAACCTGTTCGTGACGTTCTCTTTGAACGCACAAATTAATTTATCAAATAATTAAAAGTTTAATCCGTGTTAGAATAAGAAGATGTACTATTCACACTTGACCTATTACTTTTTGTGGTCTCACACCGGAGACTGCCACATGATTGATCACCACAACTCCGTATGTTCAAACTTCTTCGTACCTATTTATTCTTATGTATCTGCTCAATAAACGTCGCATATAATACCTAATAAATGTCTTAATACAAAGACAGCTCGCCTTCTCCCTAATTGGTATCATAGATTTTTATGATTTGTGTAAAATAATTGACAATAACTGCTTTCAGTTGTTTATCTAGTCTATCAAACATTGTTTTTTTATATTACGGTCGATTGAAGTCACAGTTATTGTTAGCATATGAACGTCACGAGCGTAATTCCTATCTGGCATATTAAAAGTAAACCTCTTCAACTTTATTATTTATGTAGGAGCAATTTGTTCTTAAATCTTCTAGCAGCTATATTTTCTCATGGCCTAAAGCTGTAAAAAGTAAATTGAATCGGGGTTCTTAGTATCGAAATAATACAAGCAAACTATATTATTTTGTCTTCGATAAGAATTTACTTTAAAAATGTAGGCTCATTCGATTGCAGTGCTAATTGAGTATATAATTCGAATAAAAATTGACGTCAAACGTTTCCGAGACTAGAATATTGACTGACTGGTTAACTGACGGACAACGTGCGACTTAAACGACGGCAGATGCCCAAAAATGTTTTTAGAAGATTTTACAAAGTAAAAAGTTCTCTTCACCAAATGTGTCGAAGTTTGTTTGCAAACGAAGGTCACAGCTAGTAATGTAATAAAAACCTTGATTTTTGTTACCTGAGCAAGCAAAATGGTAGCAACGGAGACTGATGTTGATTATTCTCATTTCTATGCAGACATTATTGCGATTTCATGTGATCGTGCCCGTCGTAGCAAGATCTAGAGTCTGTATTTTGGTTGCGAAAACTAGGAATACTAAATTGAGAGCTCCGGGTTTTCCTATTTCTATTCACAAATTGAAAAAAGAAACTCTAAACAGCATAAAGGTATGCAGGTTAGAGTTTTTTGTTCAGCTAGGGCCTAGCAGCTAGCAAATGCTCATCGTCAAGCACCATCAAATCCCCGTTGACTAAATCAAATCTAAAACGACACACAACGAACCTGTAGTAACTCTATTTTATTTAACCCCAAACATGGTTCCAACAGATTAACGTAAAGTATTATGCGATAAAAGTATTAAAACAGTATAGTCTTTGTTTTACCTACATCCGTATCTTATTTTGCACATTTCATAAAAGGGTTATGACACTTATGAGAACCAATTTCGCAAGAGAGTGGGGTACAAGAACACTGTTCGTAAATTTAAATAAAAAAATCCGTATTAATTTTTCACCAAATATTGTGTAACCATTCACTGAAAATTCTATTTTACAACACGTATTCAGTTAATCTTTTGATGCTCGTATTGAAACGTTTTGTGATTGGTGAAAACAAAGATTATTTTAAAGCTCCGCTTGGTATTAAATTTAATAAAAAATAGGTTTCGTTTAATTCCATTAATATAATCGATGCGGCACGACTTTGTGTCTCACAATAATATCACACCAATTACGTTTTCGAAGTTAATTGGTAATGCATTCCCCTCATAATTACTCTCGCTAACGAATTACTCATCCAGATATTTCTGTATTGATTGAACAATAACAAACAGCGTTGAGTCGGAGCCGCTTAACAAAAATAATATCTAGTTGTTCATAAACCTAGGAATTGTAGTAGTGATGACTTTCAGTATTGTTATCATGCTGGTGCATAGAGTTGCGTTCTAAATCCTGTAAGCCCTCCCACTAAGTTCATAGTCATATTGTTGAATGAGTACCTAACTACCTATAGTGCACAGGTGCACTAGGGGTCAATAGGCAGTGTTTGGCTGTTTACGATTTTACTTTTCACGGATATAGCTTCAATATCAATCTGCCTAGCCTTTTCCCAACTATGTTGGATTCGGTTTCCAGTCTAACCGGATGCAGCTGAATACTAGTATTTTTCATGGAGCGACTGCCTATCTGACCTCCACAACCCAGTAACTGGCTAATACGATACCCTTTGGTTAAGAATGGTTGTTAGACTTTCGGGCTTCTGGCCACCAGTAACGAATGTCAAAGATCCACGAATGATAGCTGGGACCAACGGCTGAACGTGCTTTCCGAGGCACGGAGGAGTCGGTATGTAAAGATGGTCACCCATCCACGGACCAACCCCAGCAAGCGGAGCGTAACATAATGGATCGAACCGTGCGGCTGTTTACTTAGCCACGAGCTCAGAGTCACGAGCTCGTCCTCCTACAGCTCCATTCAATTCTAATAAATCGCTTTACCTTGAGTTTGCTATAACGAGCAGTACATTCTTTAGAAAACCAGTATATAATTTCGTCAAGTGAGGACGTACAGCAATCAATGTGAAGCACCCGAAATGCCATGAGTAATGTTCACAATTTTGTCACCCTCATTGCCACCCGGGACGCTCACTTTATATTTCAATAAATGCCAAATGCCAGTCACCCAAATATATATATCGTTATTATACACTTTATATTTTAATGAAGTGCTTTTTTATTACCTTATCCGATCTAAAATTATTTTTCTCAAGATCGCAAATAGAAATACCTGGGAAGTATTAGAATTAAAATAAGACATTCAGACTCCGGTAGAAAATTTATAGGCATACCTGAATCTCGATACCTTTTCAGTTGGCAAAAATCTTGAATGGAAATATGATGTTGTTCTTTTAAAAAGATCTGTCAAACAAATCATAACGTTATTATGGACATGGTTCTGTAAAACTGTCACCAAGGGTTTCATATTATAAAAATAATTGGTCAATTAATCAGCAAAATGTACCTAGGATCATAATTAATTCGGTGGATTCCACTTGTCGCCTGCAGATTCTTGAAATGAAGAGCAATCGGACTTTACCGTATACGCTTCCTACAGATGAATTCAATTTGCAGGGGTGACTCACCCAATTATAATATCAGCACCAACTCATTTTAAAGGCTACTCAGTTCTAATTTACTGTAATTTCATTCGGGTTTCCCGTTTTATTCTTTCCGTAAGTATTTGAGGTATAAACATGGAGTCTGATTACGTTTTCTGATGTTTAAGCAAACTTTCCCCACATTATATTGGATTTGTCGGGTATCAAGTAAACACAAAAAGTGAAATGAGTTCACCTATTTCTTCTTTGTCTTTTACTTATTATTTTATTAAACGAATTAAATACCTACGTAACGAACGAGTGAATACCTACGTAACTTTTAGGAAATTCGGTTAATCGTAAATGCAAAGAAAACACCGCGTGTAACTACATTACGTCGGAATACGTTAGTAGCTCATTGTGAATATTTCCAATCTTTAATTTATACATCGCGATTTTGAATAATTTAATTCATAGAAGCAAAGGTTTGTGCCCTATTGATCAAGTGTATTGTTTAAATTTTCCTGACATTTCGAGCACTTTACAGGGTTCACGGCTCCGGGTAGACAACCCGTGACCACAAATGAGGCGACCGCTCGTAACCACGACGGCTCAATATTTACAAAATTAAAATTTGAACAGTAGCCAGGAAAGTATCCGTCAATTTGGCTTTATTTTAAACAAAAAATATTCTTCCACGCACTTAACAAATTAATAACGCTGAGTTGGAAACCAAAATTATTACTAACGGTAAAATACCATCCCAGCCTGATTAATAAACAAGAACTACTTAGGTGTAGGGCTCAGTGAATTAGGCTTCTTAGGTACTAACATAAAAAAGGCCTTTCTTTCATTCCATCGACTTTTACGAATTACTTCGAATGAAGCTAAATGATGTAGGCATATTATTTATTTGGCTCCCAGCAAAAGAAAATGTTGCTCTGTTTTCTCTTGTAGATAAAATATAAAACTACATTTATGTAACATTAACAGTATGCATAAATACCGTAGGTTACTACGTTATTTACAGACGATTAAAGAATGCAAACTCGTCTACCGATACACAAATATTTTGTGTACTTCGGTGCCATAAAGTCCTGTGCGCTCTCTCTAGTGAGATAACAAAGATACTCTACAGAGTGTCAGTGATAAATGCTGTGCACTCCACGTTGCATTTAATGGCCGAAATACAAGAGGCGCCATGTGACGCGATAACAAACCCAAAAATATTCCTGAATTCATATATTTTTTTGCAATATCTTATAGTCTTAAGTCAATTCAGCCATGCGAAGAACTATTCAGAATAAAAAAAAAAGTGTTTTAAAATTAGTTTTATTACTGCTATCTATTTCAGCACGGGACATGCAGGATCGCAGACTAGCTCCGTTTAACTAAGATATCTTTGAAACTTCCCAGTTCTCTCTCCGTGAATAGAAACAGAATCGGAAGTCATTTTTCCCTCTTCTCACGAAACTCTTCGCTCGTTATACATTTGTAAAAATAGACGTTTACTATACTTATCATTAGCAACTTTAGCCAAAGTAAAAACTTCCTCCCTTTCGTTTTACCCTTCTCAACATGGATTTATTGTTTGAAGGTCAGTTTGATCCTTATCTTGTCTTGTAATCGATTCCGCTGGATTTTACCACTTACGTTTTTGTTAACCCCTCAAACATATATTTTGATTACGATGTAAGTGGTCTAGACGTATTTGCTTTATAGAATAATATATTCTTTTGCCGTATGATTTTTTTCAAATCATTTGAATAAATTCAAACATATTTCTTCATTCTCCGTCTTGCTTAATGTTTTCAAGCTTTAGTTCCTTTGTTTTATTGTAGATTACATCTTTAAGATATTGAATAAAAAGCTAACTCACTACAAATCTGCATCCTATGGTCCTATTTGATTTATAAAAGAGATGCTCTACCATAAATATGCAACACTTGTTTCTTTTATTTTTTTAAAGCACGTTAACGTAAAAGCGTCCGTCAGACAAAAGGTGGTCCGGAGCGATCTAGAGAAGCGAGCGTAGTTTTTGTATCGTCCGATTTCTTATGAAATACGTGAGACGAGATAACGCCCGGGAAAAATCCTGTGCGGGAACGATCCCATAGAAGATCGAATAATGCAATCCTGAATTGCTGCTACCACCGGCCAGCTTTCAGCCCGGGGGTTTCGATTAAACAGACTAACTATGTAACAGTATCTCTGATCTGAATGGCAAATATTTGAAGAACCATATAATTCAAATATTGCTTCAAGTTCTTTAAAATGTGGATTATGAAGTAGATCTGATTTTTTCAACCATCACTACTGAAGAATTGCAAAGGACAGTTAAGCTTCCAAGGCATAAAATACCTTGAACTTTTAGTTGAGAGGTTCCATATCTCAGTGGCAATAAATCGAGGATCTCCTCTCAGAACGATGACAAAAGATATAAAATAAGGTTATGTCACAGTGTAAAGGCATAAATTCTCCCCTTATCTCACAGGTATGCTACCGTCAATCGTTGCTTTATAGGAAAATGCATTGAGTTATAAAACATACATATATTTTGAGACTTGAAACATGCCATTTGTATAACCAGCCATCTTGAAAATACGTTACATCTCTAAATACCAATCAGTTTGTTAATTTATAATTAAAGTACAAACTTTTGAACCCCGTGATATGAAACTAAATTCCACTGTTACTCATAAAATTTATAGTTTCATGACGCAGATTATTTTAAACTCACTTGTTTGTTATTTACCCTTTCATAATTATTACTACGCTTCGTCAAAATTCATAAACCAAAACTCATTTGCTTCAAAAGATGTAACCGCCCCGAGGCATGGTCTATTTACTATGTTTATCTCCTTTGTTGTGTACTAGTCGTATTCAATTCACTACATTATCTTACCGTTCATTTTCGCTTACCTACTTATCTTAGTTATGTTCATTCATTTTCATATTTTTCTGATGAGGTCATCTTGCTCTGACACTTTTTCGGAAAATACGTAAATGAAATATCGAGGTACTTTTCTTCGCAAATATAAAATCATCACAGTAATATTTTCTTTTATTCAGTCCCTTTTTATGTTTGTAGCCGTCAGGTGCAGGTAGAAACGCGGGTCATTAGGACGACTCGTAGCGCTGCTACGGAGCTACGCCGTAGCACGAACTCGAATCACACCGACCCTCAATCAACACCAATGTCAGGGCTTGTATAGTTAGGTTAAAAGTGAAAATATATTTATAAAGAAGGCATGACTTGAATATAAACGATGATTAAGAGGTTTGAACTTTTATACCTCCTCTCATTACCTATTCCAGAAAATTCAACTAAAACGTAGAATTGTGTGAAATCTACAAAATACCGTGTATCGCCAACAAAAGATCTTGGAGAAACTTTACTCTTCCTTTCGGCACTCACAATGGTATTACAGGCAGGATTCAACGAAATGGGACGGAAAATCGCTTTGATGCGTAAATAATTGAAAGTTAGATGTAAATTTGGGGAACGTCGATTGTTGGTCTGGAATATGCCCAAATCCAGTAGGACTGTATCGGTCGTGTCGAATTGAATGAATGAATGAATGAATGAATGAAATGCACCGATCCCAGCGTGGTTTAACCAGACTCGATAAATCGAATGAACACCGAGATTTGCACTAGCCCCTGGAGCCTCATGTTTCATGTTGCTACATAGGCCATTGCATATCTGGGAGTAGACCGGGTGGCGCGGTAATGGTAGGGAAGACGTGCCCTTAGGATAAGGAGGGATTTGCGAGCCTACCGGATATGCATCCTTGAGTAAGCAATGGAATAGTGGAGAGACGGGTGATATTTATCTATGGATGGGCATCTTTTTATGACGTCGCCGTTATGTTGGTTCAGGTCGATCTTCACCGGTGAATCTTCTGATTACGTTACGCTGCTTTCTCGGCCTTTTTCTATATCGTTGCTGTGCTGTGTTTTTTTAGGTGTTTCTATGTCTTCGTCAGAAGCCTCGCTGCTATCCGTTTCAGGTTTCTTGTAAATCTCGCTGGCAGCCTTCATAATCTTATATCGATCTGCAGCCGTGTCCATCCAAAAGTTGATTTCCTTGTCGAAGTACGTCAAGTCTTGTTTAAGGTTGTCGTTCCATGTATAAATAGGACGGTCAACCTTCTTAGATTTGGCCTTGTACTGTATTGCTGCGTGTAATAGGTGTGGTTTGCTGCATCTGTGAACGTTTGCGAGATAGCACATCCTATGATTCTTGATGCGTTTGGTTACTGTTTTTCCGTCTTAAGATTTCGTGCATTCTCTTTTGTCTTGGTTTATTTCTGGCATGGTTAATCAAGTCTCTCATGATAACTCTCTCATATCTTCTCAGTCTTGACCTGTTAGCTTTGGTGATTGCCGAAACTTTCAAACCGTATATCATGCAAGGTACGATCACCATTCGATACATGAGTCTGGCTAGTTTCCAGTCCATTTTTGAGTTTATTATGAATGGTAATAGTGACTTTGCGTTTCTGGTGGCCTGTTCACACCGTTTTCTAATTGTGCTTCTCCTGCTTAGTGTAGATGTTATGTATGTGCCCAGGTATTTAATTTCATCGACCGTATGTAGATTTAATCCGTTCATTGACACGCAAGTTGTTTTCCGTTTAGCTATGGGGTCTCTAATTAATATTTTTGTTTTTGTTTCGTTTATTTGGAGGCCGACACTAGCTAGTAGGGGTTTAATATTGTATACTATTCCTTCTAACCCTTTTAGATCATCTGTAATAAAGATGAGGTCGTCCGCGAATGATAGCACCAGGGGGAGTGAGATTTCATGATCTTGGTCTAGTTTGATTAATTGAGTTTCCTCTTCGAGGGTTCTGAGGACCTCGTCCATGACTAGTGTAAAAAGGCGAGGGGACAACGGGCAACCTTGTTTGACCCCCTTTCCTTTGATAATCCAACTGCTTTGCTGACCACACCATTTGATATGTGTTCGTTCATTCATGCAAACCTTGATTATCCTGTTGGTTAGAGGCTTGTTGGTTCTTTGTATTAAAATGTCTCGCAGTGCTTGGAGGTCGACATTATCAAAAGCTTTTTCTATGTCCAAAGCGAGTACATAAATTCTTTTACCTGCGCGCCATTCTTCGTCTAACACCCTTTTTAACGTAAATATGTGATCATCTGTAGATCTATTGTTTAAAAAGGCCGCTTGGTAGTTACCTAGTTCTTTTATTATTGCATCTAATTTTTTTAATACGTAGGAGGCGTAGATTCTGTAACCCGTATTGCAAACCGATATTCGTCGATAGTCATTTGAATCTTTAGGGTTGCTTTTCTTCGGAATTGGTACCTGCACTGTTTCTAGCCACGTGTCGGGTGTTTCATTATGTGTCCAGGCTTTGTTCATATGCTTGGTGACGGCTTCCTGTAATATTTGGGGCATCGCTTTGTAGAGCTCGATTACTATTTGGTCTGTTCCGGGCGCTGTCCCGGACCGCATTTTGTTAATGATATCCATTACATCATCCACCGTGGGTCCTGCATTCTGCGCAACGGTTAACGGCTTTATGTTAACCGTTGGTATAGGTGGGCTCTCGGATTTTTTTAGAATTTTCTCCCATTTAGACATTGGTATATACGCGTTTCTTTTCCGGCGTTTTGTTGTTTGCTTGTTTTTCCTGTAAAATAAATATAGTATCTGCATGCGTTTTGAAGGATGCTTTTTCCCCAGTCCAGTAAAGAAGGCACTGCACTCTTTGTTTTCTTCTTGGTGTGTAATCTTTTGAAGTATTGCCTGACATTATTTTACACGATTATGTCTATTTGGGTTATCTAGTTGTCTTCTTTGTAAGAATTTGGCCTTTTGGAGGTTAGCAAGAGCTATACGATGATCCCTACTGTGACTCGGCTGAAAAATCAAGGTTTCCTGGGCAGCCGCTTTTAATACTCCAGTTATGGTACCCCATGGTATTTCGATGCTTTCATTCGTTGAGTCGATTCCTATGTTTTTTAGTTTTTTGATTATGCAAGCTTGGTATTTTATTTTAGTGGATTTGATGTTGAGAGCAGCATAGTAACAATGTTTATAATTGAAATCCTTGGTCAAAATTGTAGTATCCTTCTTTTGTGACTTGTGTTTGGTGCTGTCATCTTTGTTTATAATTCAACTTGTTCTTAGCTGCCCCCAAATTATTTTATGGTCGGATAAGGCCCTACCTGCCCATTCACCTTTAATATAATTAAAGAGTTTTTCTGTTGCCTGTGGCGTAATAATATGATCCAATTGTGATTTTTGCGTGCCCTTTGACCATGTTATCCTGCATGATGATCTCGCTTTTGTTGTTTCTATTTGTAGTTTTTCCCTGTTGACTATATTCATTAGCATTTCCCCGTTGTAATTGGAATAGTCATGATGAAGATTTTGGTGAATCAGCCCTTTGCGTTGGAAACTTATTGTATCTTGTCTACCAATATGGGCGTTAAAGTCGCCTAGGATTACTAACGTACATTTCCTTGGTTTTTGTCTAATCAAGTTTAATACACCTGTGAAGGATCTGGTTGCTTTAGAGGTACAACTATTGATGTGGGAGTTAATTATATAAAGCGGAGTAGGATTGTCACTTCCCCTATCAACATTAAGAGTAATTGACATCACGTCGGTATCGTTCTTCCTGCTTATTATTTCGATTTGGGCATTCTTTCTTATTACAATTACAATTGTAATAAGAAAGAATAGAATAGAGTCCCCGGTGAGCTTTACCAGATAGGTGCCATTCGTAGTGGGTGGAGTTGTACGTTCCTAAGTTCATCCCTGTTTCTTGTAGGCAGGCTACGTGAATACCCCTATTTGAAAGTTCCGTATCTATTTTATCTTTTTTCGCTGGTTTCGAGGCCCCACGGACGTTCCAAGTTGCAATACGCAGGTCTGAGCAAGTGTACTTGGTTGCGGTAGAAGGCTGATTTCTAAGTATTGTGTATCCAGTGTCATCCGCAACTTCATCCGATATCGGTGTACGTAATGTTGATGCTAACTGTTCACACGGTGTTAATGATTTAGCTAATTGGGGGCTGTTGCGGAATCGAGGTTTTGTAGATTGTCCTTGCTCGTAACTTTTTTGTATTTATTACCAACAGTTTTGGTATATTGTGGTGTTATGTTGTGGGTTGTTTCTTGCGTTAGACTTTGCAGGTTATTGTCATACTGTTCGGCGGCGATCATGACCAAGCTATCATAATGTTGGTCTTTGTAAAGAATATGTATGTCTCCGGGTACTGGAACGCCGGTAGGTGAATACACTAGTGTGTTCTCGTGATTTATGTGCACATGCACATTTACAAGATAGAATTCAGCCGCGGCGATTAGGATGTCTTCTCCTCCCCAGAACGTCTCGTTAAACTGCGCGGTTATATATTTTGTTATCATTTGTTCCTGAGAGATCTTGCTGTTATGAATAAAATCTTCAATGTTATTTCTAAGTGCTAAGCAAATTCTGGCGTCACCGCGGTTATCCGAAACATAGGTAGCGAGGTCTCTTCGAACAGACATGTGGTTGAAAGTCAGTCCCATTATATTATTTATTTGGTGGGCTATCGCTCTATACAGACAATTCCCATCTTTTCTCATGGGCGCCTCCCGTTGCCCGCACGTGCGAGTTTAGTTTCGAGACAGTTTTTATTTTTCTATAGAAATTTATCTTATTACGGAGTTTTTTTTTTTGTTTTGTTGAATGGATTTCAGTTTAAATGCTCATGTGCCTTTCTTCACAAAGACTCGGGTAAATTGCTCAACAAAAAGTAAAGCAAAAAAAAAAGGTTTGCCTCGGACAAAAAAAGGGTTGCTATAGAAATTTACAATTTGTTTAGAATAGTTTCTGTGAGTTAAGTTATAATTATCAGCATGCAAAAAGTTATGGATCAGGTTAAACTAAGAAGCTTTGTGTAAGATATTTTTGTACGAAATCAAAAGTGACACTGTTATTTTGTTGGAGTCATACAGTATCTTATTTTATTTTGCCATTCTACTTTTACTATGCACATATAATCTTATACCTGAAGCTTAAAAATAAATTTGTATTTTGCGCGTAGCATCAAACCTCCAAACTTCATCAGTCACTACTCAACTGCAGATTCACGCTCACGATATTGTACCTTAATATATCAAATAATATACCAAACTTTGCCACTGGATTTTAGCCACGTAATCGAAATAGAGTCGAGAGTTGAACTCAGTCCTCTTGGTCGCTACACTTGCTAGAAACTATTCAAAATGCTAGTCGTTTTGGTATCTGAATCTATCGATGAAGCCAACTTTATTGTTGAGTTTGTAATACTGGAATTCGATGTATTGACTAGGTGATCATTAGGTAGATAGCTTATGAAATAGTCGGCTCCGCGCGTCTGTTGACGCAGTCTTACTCAGGTCAAGTTGTGTATTTTGCAGAGGGAAGCAACGCCCTGAAAGACATGGAATGAGCTCACCGGATTATTCTGGATCCGTCGTTGAGTGGTCCTGAAACCTTCGGCAAACGATTAGACCCTCGCTTGCCCTGGATTGCTCGCATAGGTTCAAGGATGCCTAGCACACCTCACTTTTGCACTGTATTAATATTAGTATTTATTTATCGACACTTAACGTCACAGCCACATCAATCAACAAAAACACTGGTCGAGTTTGTTGAGCGGCAATTATCACGATGTTATTTTACGGCCGACGCACGCCAAACGATACAAAAAAAAAAAAAAACTACACCGCGGAGCGCTCGAGACGTCCTTCCGCTACGACGTCCAGTGAAAGACCGACTGTATCGGTCGTGTCGAATTATAGACGAATTACAGAACTCACTTCGAGTTCTGTAAATTATGGCGTCGGGAGTGGGGAGTGTGCTCTTATGTAGTGAGCGTGCGATCGATAGCGTACTAATGAGCCGTGACATGCTGTCGACAATCGACATGTGTGTATCGAATGCGTCGATCCCGGCACGGTCAGGGCGCGTCCCGTCGTGCCGCCGGTTCGTGCCGCCGATCCGGGCTGTGGCACGTGCGCTATGTGCATTCCCACTGCCACGGCTTTCATCACCAAATGCTCTCTCGAATACCAATTAGCTCTCTCACGCAAAAATTAAAACCACAACCGTAACGATTTTGATGCATGTCAAACTGGTTTACGTTTCATGTTGGAGCCGAAACTAGTGGTTTATGGTTTTGGTGTCATATAAAGGTATTTAGTTCTATCCAAGTGAAGATAGCCATTGTCTATGTTAACATAATTAGCATAAATAGTCAAATTGTGCTCATTATTGGATTCGATATAATTTGATACTATTTAAAGAATAAAAACGTTACAGAATGTTTAATTCCCTAATAAAATTACTGAAAATAAAAGGAATAATGAACATTTTAAGTTTACTGGCAAATAAGTATAATGCCTACCTAAATAGTTCACATTCCAGTAGTTAAGAACAAACGATATTTGTGTGCCTGCGAGGCGGACAGCGGCCCGCGCCGCGCGCCCCGCCCGGCGGAACATTACTCAGCCGCTATCTGATGTCGTCTGCTAATTGACTAGAAATACAGATAAACGCTATTTTTACTCCGTCATAAATCTTCAAATACCTTTGTGATTTACGGATCGATCATTCTCGAGATTTCGTTATAAATGAGTAGATAGATGATTATATATCTATATCATGGTCCTACGTTGAAGGATAAAAAATAAAAGCAGGCGTTTCGAAAGGCAAATTTTATTCATGGTCCAACGTATACACAATGAACGGACCCTTTCAATGTAAAATTTTGCATTATAATGTTCACTCGCATATATTACAATATTTACACATGGATACAACTCACTTAATTGAACACCGAGGGCGGTTAACTACTCGCGAGAAAGACGAGCGTGGCAGCCGTGAGTGCGAGGCGCGGCGAGGAGAGCGCGTCGCGCGGGCGTGCGCCGGCGCCGGCCGCGCGGGCGCGCGCGCTGCCCCCCGCCTCGCCGCGGCACCCCGCGCTGCCCGCTCCCACGCTGCCCAGGCTACGACCTCGCACTTTTAATGGCGATATACAAAAATTCTCTTCGGGGAAGTCTTGCGTCAGGGCCAACGGATTAGCAAGAGGGTCCCGACCACACTCACACGGCACGTGATTCCCGCGTATCACTATATTCTCAACTTCTAAAATGACCGCCTCCGGCGTCTCCAGCATGTGGTTGCCGGTTAGTTTAAATGTCGTGACGCTGTTGTTTTGTACTAAGGAGAGTTCCTCGATGCCATCGATTTTATTGTTGCAAATTTCTAATATATCAATACGCTGTAGACCGTCGAAGGCGCCGACCCGCACTATTCCCAGATCAGATTCCCGAAGAGCGAGCCGTCCGACACGCACCAGGCCACGAAAAGTGTCGGGTAACACCGCCGGTAGATCCATATACGCCAGTTCGAGCACGCCGACCCCTTCCAGCCCAGCAAAAGCTTGAGGCTCGATAGATCTTATTCCGGATGGGAGTTCAATCTGCGCTACGTCATTGAGCCCCGAAAACGCATGCGCTAATATACGTTTAATTGGATTATTCCGTAGGGAGATGAGTTTTATAAAATTGGTTCCTGCAAAAGCGTATCCTTCGATTTGAGCGATCCTGTTGTGTGTCAGGACGATTGAAGTGATGTTTTGTAGAGCCGCGAACGCGAATGCATCAACCGTCGCAAGCGGTGTGTGCTGGATGTAGAGCTCGCGGAGACGCGGCAGGCCCCGGAAGGCGAAGGGGCGGATGCGCGTAAGGTTGCAGGCGTCGAGCGCGAGGCGGCGTAGCGCACGCAGGTGCGCGAATGCATCAGATCGCAGCACGCGCAGGTCGGCGCGTGATAGCGACAGCTGCGTCACGCTCGCACTTAGCGCCGACGGTACGCCGCGCAGCGTCGCGCTGTTGCACACCACCTGCCACCAAACAATAACGCTAAAATAAACATTTCACATTGTAATCAACGCTATATCCTCTTCAAATATTTTCCAGCACTGAGCCCGTGACAAACAACAATCCTACAAAAATGATTGAAATATCAGTTTCGCCGCGTCACGACCTAAGCATTATTTCCACTGTTTGCTCGGTCAATAAGGTTAATCCGTCCCGAAATATTGTCATCGGCGTTCACAGGCCGAAGTCCATAATATTTTGATTGAATTGTTCCAAACTTAAGCTTCGCACATAATCGACCAAAACAAATATCAATTTGATTCATCCCTGTAGGTACAATCATATAAAGCGTCGATGTTGAAGCTTCAATTCAATTTAGTAGGTGCGTACCTATTCAATTTACGTGTATTAGTGGCCTGTTTGTCCATCCAGTCGATAGTGATATAAAATACGAGGCAAGTCTCGTGACACACTGAATTATTAATATAACTATAGGTACTTTGCAAAAGATAAAGTGAATACATTAACAAACTTGCCGAGAACCATCCCCGGTTTTGTTTTTTAAGAACTTTCAGGAGTTTGAATTGAGGAGACTGACTCTATCCTATACTATTAAAAGTGGCAATATTTGTATTTATATACACATATATTTATAATCACGATCTCGAAAACGACTCTAATGATTTCGATGAAAGTTGCGATATAGGGGTTTACGGGGTGAAAAATCAATTTAGCTAGGTCTCATATCTGAGAAAATTCGTATTCTCTATTTTCACAGCCTCAGAATGTGATACAACGTTGATATACCTGGACGATATGTTTATTTATTTTCACCCGAGCAGAGATCGGTCGACCAGGTACTGCTTCATAATAGAACCAATCTACAAAAACTGTTAAAAACTATTTTGTTCGGTAGGTATACATATATAAAGTGTCAGATATTTAAACAAATAGGAGTTGATAAAGGCACTATGAAAATTACCTTTCCCGGAAAAGAAACCTAACAATTTATCCTTCACAAAAGCTGGGACAAGGACGGACTTCAATCGTGAAGATTACAGTCTCTAATTTCAGTTTAATCCAATAATTTGAGATTCCTTTGCCTTTAACTATATACCGTTAAATAGTATTAAATTCGGTGAACTGCGCAACTGAGAAATTAGTTTATAATGTGATTGGAAATAGCTATAGAATAAAGGTATTTTTTTGTTTACAGGTAACAAAAACGGGCACAGAAACAATTTTGATGAAAAAATATTAAACAACGTTATACTTTCAGAAAATAATCATGGCTAACATTTTCATGATGGTTGATTTTAAATAGGCAGCAATTAGAGAACATTTAATATTTTCACTTTACTTGAAAACTTTTTGGAGTTAACGGAGTTGTCCACCTAAAAATGCAAATGTATATTTTTCTAGATTATCATAAGCGAGTGCGAGTAGCACATGGTGGAGTAGCGTGGGACATAGCGTTGAGAGTAAATAATTTTGAAACACCTTATTATATAAGTTTGGGCCAATTTAAGCGTTGTTGACTTTGTCATGTTTTTATCATTTCGCTTAGCTTACATTCTACATTGTTTATGAGGCGTCATCGAGAAACATTCAACACCGCTTTTCAGTCGTTTTTTTTTTTTTGCATACGAATGAATCTTCTCAAAAGGATATATGTAGTTGTTCATCGACTGCACGGGTTACAAACGCGTGTAAGTACCTATTGGATTTATTTGACTGCGTAGTCGACAGCGAGTCAATACAAAGATACAACGTAACCAACCTATGTGTGAGAATAAGTTACCTGCAGCTGTTCAGATAGATGCAGTGCATCGGATATGGCAGCATGAGTGCAGGCGTGAACAACGGCGTGTGCACTCGTCAACAAATTGTGAGTCTGTGACCAACCTACGTGTGACAATATTAACAAGTTACCTGCGACTGTGACAGACAGATGCAGTGCGTCGGACAGGGTGGTGTGAGCGCAGGCGTAAGCGATGGCGTATGCGCACGCCCGCCGCCGCAAAGCGCGCCCCACGCCGTCGCCGTCACCAGCCACCGCAACACCCATCTGATGACAAATTACATAAAAAGATCATTAGTGTTATTTTATTAAGTGGATCAGGATTCGGGATCTACCTGTTCTCCTAGGATCAAAATGCATAATTTTCCCAATAAACCTCACACTGAATAACCCGATTAACAATATTCACACTCCCGACAGTTTAAACACCTTTCAGGTGTCACGGTTGTATGCCGCAGCTGAAATTCGTAGTGTAAATTTACCTTCATTTTACTAACGTTACATACACGTTAGGGGCGCGTGATTATTAGACTCCGCGTGACTGTCAGAAATATTATCCTAATATCCAGCTCATTTGTGAAAGCAGTCTACTGCTGAAAACGAGTCCGTAGTTATTCAGCAGGGAACTATTACATGAGCCCCACAAAATGAACATCCAAGTAACCCACCTTTTTGTATGAGCTTCGACTCCCTTAAGGTTCATCGACACTGCAATTTATGCAGATAAGTTTGTAACACCTTTTAAGTTCGCAACTCATCCTTATTTTCTCGTCAACGATATCGCGGGATGAGCCCACAATCCAAATTGGATAGATACGCACATATGCGCACAAGCTCGTCTTACACAAGCATGGTAATTGAAGTGATGATTGGTGACAGTAGATCGGAAAGTGTTTGCGGGTTTAAAGCCACGTAGCGGTTCGTGCAGGGTCAAATGTTAGCTGTATAAGTTATGACAGGTCGGTAGCCTATCGCAACCGAACATGATCAATGCGCCTTCGTATGTCAACAGCGTGTTACCGCAAAATCTAGTGTTGAAGGTTATTATGAAGTTGCAAACTTGTGTTACGTTTCAAAGATATGCCAGTGCTGGTGAACTGTAAATTGTTTATCAGTATTTTTCAGCTTCATAGTATTAAAGTATCCGGCTCTTCAAAAGCTTATTTCGCATTTTGAACATTAAGTAATAGAATTTGGATTTCGAAACATCGCTAAGCGGTTCGATGACTCTTCACGTGACCAGAGGGCTGACAGTTTTCTTAATGTCAGCGATATGGACGAATTTTTTATGTCCTATTTTTTTTTTTATATAC
Organism: Omphaloscelis lunosa; assembly: GCA_916610215.1. NCBI lineage: Eukaryota > Metazoa > Arthropoda > Insecta > Lepidoptera > Noctuidae > Omphaloscelis > Omphaloscelis lunosa. Next base: position 10,156,649 of record OU744250.1, read on the forward strand.
ATGCACATATTATTATAATTGTTATTTATGTGTTGACATATGTCGGGACCATGGCGTCCCGGTCCTTTGGAAGGCGTACAAGGGGCCAAAGCCAACTCGCAGAGGCCCCTTGGACAATTTTAACTGTACTCATTACAGTTAAAATGCACTTACCGACGATTATCCCTGTATGCACTATGCAAATGCACCCAAGGATAACCCCCAGTTGGTGCAGGGCTATTGCAGAACATGGAAACAAAACATATTGGGCTATTGGTTTGGGTGGCTATAGTGGATTGGTTACCTAGAACTATGGAAGGCCTATGTCCTCTGCCTGATCATTGTTATAGTATACACGGATAAAATGGTAGGGGTGACTTGCACACTCAATAATGGGCCCCCGAAAACAGTCGCTAGCACAAAGTGTCGTAGCGACAAGGGGCAACATGTTCTGAGGTGCTTATGAAGAGTGGAGAGGTATTCCACGGCTATTAGGACAATCCCGGAAGTAAGGTCAAGATCCCTACCAACATCTTACTGGAATGCTTCCTTCCTCCGAGCACGTTTGTTCTTGCAAATTTCCAAACAAACCAGCCAATAAAGGCAAGAATGAGGTGGGAGCTCTGTTCCTCGTTAGTGTTCACTCCAGCTGGCCAATAAAGGCAAGCTAGAGGTAAGGAACAAGACTTCGCTACTACCCAACAGCTCGCCACATGCTGCCCTGTGGATTTTTGTATCTCTCTTGATCTGACTCCTCATCCCAGACCTGTTCCGGCAAAGTAAACTCTACCGACACAGACCTAGAGTTCGGAGCGCGCAAGTCACATTACGACGTCAACGTACAGATTATTATTATTATTTTAAGACTGTTAACATGTTATATCTTTCATATGATATTATGTAAAGTACCTGGGCGACCGAGCTCTGGAAGCCAGTTCTCGCGTTTACACTCATACTGGTCGAATTCGTCATTGTGCGTCGTCTTCCTATGTCGCTCATAAAATGGTGACTTTTTCCATATTCTAGTCGTTCGTACACCACGAGTCAAAGGAAAAACCGGCCAAGTGCTTGGATATATTTATAGGTTTTCCTATAATCTAAAGAACTACTCCCAGTATATTTTTCAAAATTGTAGGCTCTTTAGTTTCGGAGATTAGGGCGAATGGTGAATTTTCTTAAATATCTTTAAAAGTATTAAAAAAAACCGCCCAAGTGCGTATCGGATTACGCACAATGAAGGATAGTTGGGATGAATTTATCCCAAATACAAACTTAACATTGTAATTATTGTATTGGAATGTATGGGAGAACGTGTATTTCACACGTTCTCCCATACATTCCAACTGCAAATATAAGTTTGTACGCACAATATTGAGAGATTTACCATGTTATTTTAAGACCATAGACTTCTTATAGGTTTTCCTGTAATCTATGAGTAAAGAGCCATATTATGTTTTTTTTTTTTTTTTTTCAAAATTGTTGGTCCCGTAGTTTCGGAGATAAGGGGGGGTATGGTCAATTTTCTTCAAATTTCTTAAATATCTTTAAAAGTATTTATTTTAAAATAATATATTTAAGATTCTCGCAAGAAGGTCTTTCATTTGATATGTCATACGGTACTGTTACCAAAACTTTATTTTTAAATTTTATTGTTTGCCCCCCAAAAGTGACCCCTATATTCAAAATTCGTATATTTACGTTACACGTTCGTGTTTGGGTCACAGAAATACATATGTGTATCAAATTTTAACTTAATCGGTCCATTAGATTCTGTCCGGCTGTGACAGACGGATAGACAGACACACAACTACACGAGTGATCCTCTAAGGATTCCGTTTTTTTTCTTTTTGAGGTACGGAACCCTAAAAATGTTGTCATTATATGTCGCGCGAAGAGATCCATTCCACAAAACGATGTTACTTTTTAAACGCAACCATAGATGTACTTCTTAAAGTTTATTAAAAATAACTGTTAAGCGTACCTATATAAGGTTTAGAGCTACATAAACATTTAGGAATACCATCAACATTTTTGATTTCGTAAATTCATTTTTATTTTATTATAAAGTTCTTTTACAACGGAATGCACGGCTAATGCTTATCTTTCAATGTCAACAATGTATTTGTCACGTCAAATGAAAGTCATAATTTCTGTTTGTTTACATTGGTTATCTACATGATTAAGTAATTAAATAAAAACAGGACGACTGCCAGTGATATTATAAGTAAACTAATGACTACCAATAACATCAAGAGTTATCAAGATGGAGAAGAAGAAGAGGAAGTGTGGTTGTTGTAAAGAGTACGGTACTGCAACAACTGCACCGTCCTGCTGCACGACGCTGCTGTATCTACTTGTCCCGGTTATATTACTTTATAAAGGCCCAAAAGATAGTTGGGAAATCCAAGCGAAAACAAATTTTGCGTCGTCACAACACGAATTCAAATTTCTTTGTGGTCAAATGACCGCACAAACATCTTTCGAAATTCATGAAGACTTTGGGCGATGAGGGGAAATGGTCCGGCGATTCATAAGTACGCGGACAGCGCGCGATACAAGAACCCGACTATTCGTGTAAACTTGTGATTATTATAATGTATTGTTTGCAAATAGTTTTTTGTTAGATAAATAAGTTTTTCATTAAAAAAAAAAAACATTAGAAATGTTTATTGTTTAAAATGTTTTTGAAATACTGCATGATGTTAGTGGTACAATAATTAGGGGAGTAGGTATATCATTTAATTCTAGTGACAAAATAAACTTTACATAAATACAATACCTTACAGACTCTGTAAATTTAGTATACACCCAAGTATAAACCACAAAAACATATTATTATCACACATATGGGAGTTGAGTTTTGGTTATGCTTCTCTGTGACCAAAATTCTGGGCCTTTTGCAGCACGGGAACCTGGAGGATGTCGGAATTAAAATGTATAGTCTTGTTCGACTGCATCGTCCTTCCTTCGGCACTGATTAGACCTTAGCTCCTTTTCTCTCGATGTCTGTGGTTCCAACCAGGAAATGTACAGGAGCAAGATGCAGCTCGAACATCCTCGCTTCCAGGAGCAGTACCGCGTTTTTCGTGACTGCATCACGATCGACCCTTCTTGCCATCAACCAGAGTAAAACCCTCCTAGTCCACTTGACTAGTTAAGGAGTCGACAATCTTGAAAAATGATTTCTAAGTCCAAAAATGTATCGAGCACCATTTATACGTATCTCATAAGCATTTGTCAAAAAATAATTCATTATTGATTCCATAGCTCAATTTTTATTTAATTACTAGCTACTTAGCGGTGTGAGGTATTTGTACGCACAAAATAAGCGAGGGATGTGTACGAGGGATGTGTGCAAGAGATGTGTGCGAGGGCTGTGTATTTAGGGATAGACGCGAGTGACAAATCGTATCTGGTGGAAACACTCACATCGTTTCACAGTTTTGCTACGCATTCTCGCACCGCTCAGCTACCTCGCACATCTCTGGTGGAAATTTTATATTTTCTCAAATCATAGAGATTAGTTCCAGAGATTAGCGCGTTCAAACAAAAAAGAATCAAACTCTTCAGCTTTATTATTAGTTTATATATGCTTAAATATTTAAATAAGCTCTCCTTAGCATTTGCTACAACGAAATGCATGGCTGATGCCGATTTGTCAATTTCAACGATTTTTGTCACGTCATAATTATGTAATCAAATAAAAACAACAATTTCTGCCAATGATTAAAATTAAGAAGATGCAGAAGAGGAAGTGTGATTGTCGTAAAGACCGGGCCGAATCACCGGCTCTCAGAATGCTCTCATAATGGCTGCTGCGTCCTACCGTTCCAACGACGCAGCTGTAACCTACATGTTCCGAATACATTAATCTACAAAGTCTGAAAATATTGTTAATCCTTGCAAAAACAAATTTCCTCCCTGAGGGCCAAGTGGTAGCAGCCTCGTCACAACACGAATTTCATTTTTTTGTGGTGATAATCCTGGTCAACGTCTGTAGAAATTCTTGAAGACTGTGGGCAAGAGGTGTAGGAGGTGTGGGTGGAGGTGTGTTTTGAATCCGGCGATTCCTAAGCTGGCTACTAAACAGCACGCCACACATGACGCCGACTAGTCGTGCATGAACTAGTGATTCTTATAATCTATAAGCATAGTATTTTTGTTAGTCATTAGTTTCATATTGAAAAACAATTATACATGTGTAGGAGCACGCGCACCTACTAAAATGTTAGCGCTGCAATTCCCAACCACGCGAGGCGGGCTAGCCAGTCGTTCCCCGCGCTTGCCCAGATATAGTTGTGCTAAGCATACTAATGTATTAAGATACGCTAAGGTAAAATAAGTAACCGATTACTGTCATATTGTAAACCCTATAATCTTGAACAATACAAGCGAAACCTTCGTGAAGTAAATCAAGTGTTTTCATTGAACTCTCCTTACTAATAATCAGTGGTACACAGACACTCGTACATTGGTGACTATCCGACGCGAGCGAACACGCAATCATACAACAGTGCGATAAACTTTCCACGGGTAAGAAACAAACCGCTTACTTGGGAACGGCTCAACGACAACTATACCTGGTGCGTAATTCGATAGTAACGTTCTATCACACGGCATCTCTCTAAAAAAGACTGCGAAAGTGAAACAAAATGTCTCAAGAAAGTACGTCCGATATCGTGCTAATCTCCGTGTCCTCAAGGATTCCAGATTTTTGGACGGATCAACCAAGTTTATGGTTCATACAGTTCGAAGCATCTGTAGCGCCACAAAAAGCCAGCGATGATGCACAGTATCAGTTGCTGGTAACGAAACTTGGCAAGCAGGTCATAACGCAAGTAGCGGATATATTGAAGACTCCACCAAAAAATAATAAATTGCAAAATTTGAAAGACCGATTGTTGGTAGTGTACGAGGAGTCGGAGAACAAACGGATACAGAAGCTGATTAGCGAGATGCAATTAGGAGACCAAAAGCCGTCCCAACTCCTGCGGCAGATGCAGACTCTAGCAGGAGATAAAATAACGCCGGAAACATTTCTCGTCATGTGGCAAAACCACCTACCGTCGACGGTAAGGACTGTTTTGGCAGCAACGGCAATCACAGAACCGGAAAAGCTGGCAGCAGTGGCGGACAAAATATGGGAGACCAGCAACCCTAGAGAGGTGGCAGAAATAACAGGCAAAAAGTCAGAAACACTAGAGGATACCGTAGCCAAACTATCAATCGAAGTGGCGGAACTACGCAAATCCAGAGGTACGGACAGGTTCGACCGCAGGGCATACCGCGGCACATCAACAGCACGTGCACGAAGTACCAGGCAACAGCGAGGGCGGTCAACATCGCAAGGACCACCAACAGGACCTGGGTTATGTTTCTACCACAACAAGTTCGGCGACAAGGCGTTCAAGTGCAGGAAACCATGCAAATGGACTGGCAAGGCCAAGGAAAACTAACAACCGTACAGTCGACGACGGGAAGCTGTAACGGAGGTATTATTAACCGTTGTTTGTGTGTAAATGATAGCATTAACGGATACAATTTTCTAGTAGACACCGGTGCCAATGTGTCAGTACTACCAGTATCTATGGTCAAGCGTAAAAAAAAACAATCACAAGAAGATTACACTCTGTACGCCGCAAACGGTACACCCATAGAAACCTACGGTACGCACACATTGTCACTTGGACTTAAGTTAAAGCGCGAATTTAAATGGACGTTTATTATAGCTAACGTCAAACAACCCATATTAGGAGCAGATTTTTTAAGCCATTATGGATTGTTAGTAGACCTAAGTGCAAGAAAGTTGATAGACAGCACAACAAGGTTAAATGTTCTGGCGACCATAGAAAATTGTACAGAAACCTCAGTCAAAACGGTTAACGAAAGTCACCCTTATCACGAATTTCTCACCACTTTCCCAGAAATCACTAGACCCACGTCATTTAGGGAACCGCCGCAGCACTCGATCGTACATCACATCGAGACATCAGGCCCACCGGTACATACCCGGGCAAGACCGTTGCCGCCAGACCGATATACCAAGATAAAGGAAGAATTTAAGAACATGCAGGAGTTAGGTATTCGTAGGCCCTCCAAAAGCCCATGGGCAAGCGCTCTGCACGTAGTGCCAAAAAAAGACGGGAACATTCGTCCGTGTGGTGATTATAGGCAGCTAAACGCCATCACCAAACCGGATAGGTACCCGATCCCGCGCTTACACGACTTCACATACATCCTCGCAGGTAAAAAAACATTTTCATGCATAGATGTAAACCGCGCCTACCATTACATACCAATTAACCCAGCGGACGTTGAAAAAACGGCAATAATAACACCATTCAGGTTATTTGAGTTCCCACGGATGACCTTCGGCCTAAAAAACGCAGCGCAATCCTTTCAAAGGTTCATGCACCATACGGTTTTAGAAGGTTTAGATTTCCTATTCTGTTACATCGATGACGTCATTATTGCAAGTGACAACGCGGAACAGCACAATGAACATCTAAAGATACTTTTCGATAGGCTAAAGAAATTCGGCCTAACCATAAAATTATCAAAATGCAGTTTCGGAGTAACTGAATTAGATTTCGTTGGTTTTCACGTGTCAGCAGAAGGAATACGGCCTCTAGACGACAAGGTCAAGGCGATTACCGACTACCCCAAACCTAAAACCGTCAACGACCTTCGTAGATTTTTAGGAATAGTAAATTTTTATCGGAAACACATTCCACATGCGGTGAAAAGCCAAGCCTTGTTATCAAAGTACTTACACAACGCAAAACGAAACGACAAGACGCCTATTGTGTGGTCAACGGAAGCTGAAACAGCGTTCGGTGAATGTAAGTCGCAGCTCAAAAACGCGGTCACGTTATCCTACCCAAGCAGTAATGCGACGCTTGCACTAATGACGGACGCATCGGATACCTGTGCGGGGGCGGTACTGCAACAACGAGTAAAAGGCACATGGAAACCGCTAGGTTATTTTTCAAAACGCTTATCCGATACACAACAGCGTTACAGCACTTACGATCGCGAACTACTTGCCATGTATATGGCAATTAAACATTTCTGAAAATTATTCGAAGGGAGACCATTAACAATATTCACAGATCATAGGCCATTGGTACATGCGTTTACAAAACTAAATACCGATGCCGAAACATCTCGTAGAACAAGGCAATTACTGTTTATCAGTGAATTCACTACCGATATTCGTCATGTCAGCGGTGACGACAATGTTGTCGCCGACTCATTATCGCGTGTCGCAACAATATCCGGTCCCACGAGTTTAGACTACGAACAATTCGCCGAAGCGCAAAATACCGACGACTACATTGCACGGTACACAAAAAACGAGGTCAAAAACAATAACATTACAATCAAACGTATAGCATTACCAAATTGCAACCGCGAAATATATTGTGAAATGTCAACGCGACAGGCAAGACCGGTCGTGCCTAAAAATTTCAGAAAAAACGTTTTCAACCTGGTTCACGACATCAGTCACCCCGGAATTCGGTCAACTCGCAAAATGATCTCGGAAAGATTCTTTTGGCCGAACATGAACACGGATATAGGCACATGGGCACGAGCATGCGTTAATTGCCAAAAAACCAAAGTAACCAGACATAATATTTCAGAATATGCAGATTTCCAAAGCTCAGGTCGGTTCGAACACATCCACGTAGATATCGTCGGTCCTTTACCAATATCCGAGGACGGATTCAGGTATTGCGTCACAATAATCGATCGAGGTACTCGTTGGCCAGAAGCGTTTCCCATACGTGACATTACGGCGGAAGCAGTGGCAAAGACGATATACGAAGGCTGGTTTACGCGCTACGGTTGCCCAGTCAGACTAACGTCAGACCAGGGACGACAGTTCGAAAGCCAGCTTTTCACAGAGCTGCTAAGGTACTTAGGCGTGACCAAAATACACACAACTAGTTACCATCCACAGGCTAACGGTATAGTCGAGCGCTGGCACCGCTCTTTAAAAGCATCTTTAATGGCGCGTTTAGACACCAAGTCATGGGTGGATGAGTTACCAACGGTCATGTTCGGCTTACGCGCAGCAGGTCGAAGCGAAAACGGCGTAAGCGCAGCCGGGTACACGTTCGGAAAACCACTTCGGCTACCAGGCGACTTTTTCGATAATTCCAGAAGTAAAATCGATGACACGAATACTTTGTTAAAAACAGTTCATGACGCAATCGCAAAGTTAAAACCAATGTCAGAATCGCATCGCGAAAATCGTAAGTGGTTCGTATTTCAAGACCTAAAGACATGCAGTCACGTATTTATAAGAGACGACACAGTTCGGAAACCACTTAAGACACCGTATGACGGGCCATACAAGGTTCTAAAACGCGGAACCAAACTTTTCCAAATACAGTATCCCAATCGGCAGGCAACAGTGTCTATAGATAGGCTAAAACCGGCTTACTTACTCGACGATGAAAACGATAAAGTCACGACAGCAAAACCTAATTATAAAAAAACACAGAGCAGCATGTGCAAAGATCAATGTCATAAAACAACACGGAGCGGCCGAGTCAGCAAAATGCCGGTACGTTTCAATATTTAATAATCGACTGTAGCATAGTATCAACAATATAAAGTAAGACATGCGTAATTATAAACCACTAAACTAGAGGCGTGGCGACAGACACAATCTCGTGAAAAATTACAGACAAAAATCTATCCAATATGGGACAGTATAACAGCAAGAACGAAGAAGTCATTATTGCTCAGGCGGGAGCAAATCAACAGATTGACGAGTTGAAAAACAAGTTGAATACCTATGGCATAGCAGTAATGGCGGTCGCAGCATGTGTTCTTTTAATTATGCTGTGTCTCTGCTGCAAACGAAGTAAAACATATGCACGAAAATGGGTCCAGGATCAGTTGCAGAACATTGTCGTAGTTGCCAAACCACCAGCAACCAGCGAAAGAGCCGACCAGCAGTGTCCAACGCCTACCAAGGTGATATTTTTCTAACCATAACATTATCACTATCATTCATTTGCGTTCGCAGTGCAAAACAGAAGCGTACTTTCGTTAGAGTTTGACAGACGTTAAGTAATACCTTAAAGTTATAACACTATGAATGTATCGTGTAACTATAACGACTCTTATTGTCCGGCGTTGTCGTAACGGAAGCTGCCGACCGTACGGTGTTATTAAATATTGCAGAGTGGATGTTACGGCAACTACCCTTAAGTTAATTTTAAGGCATATAGTAATTAAGTAAACATAAAGGCGACTCTAAAAAATAGAAGTCCGCACACTGTATAATGTCTTAAATCACATAAGGCATACCAATGCCAGTATATTATGTATAAAAAAAAAATCTTAATTCCCAGGAATCGAACCTAAACTATTACGTACTGTATCTAACTACTTAGCAAACAAGCCATGTAATTAAAAACAGCGTAGGTGAACTTTGTATTTACATTATGCACATTTAGCATACAGATAAGCAGCACACCGTCATAAGCAGCATCAAGTTACAACATTGTTAGTATAATGGAATGTGTTGAATTGTAAATTGATTAGTCAACGGAACGTAATGTAATACAAATGTGGGAATGTAATAGTATGTAAAAAATTTTTTGGCACAAAAATTTTAGGAGGGGTGTGATGTAGGAGCACGCGCACCTACTAAAATGTTAGCGCTGCAATTCCCAACCACGCGAGGCGGGCTAGCCAGTCGTTCCCCGCGCTTGCCCAGATATAGTTGTGCTAAGCATACTAATGTATTAAGATACGCTAAGGTAAAATAAGTAACCGATTACTGTCATATTGTAAACCCTATAATCTTGAACAATACAAGCGAAACCTTCGTGAAGTAAATCAAGTGTTTTCATTGAACTCTCCTTACTAATAATCAGTGGTACACAGACACTCGTACACATGTTTGAAATGCTTTTGAAATAATGCATCATGTTTTTGGCCCTGTTGTAATACATGAATAATAGCTTTATACTGTTTTGGGTAAAAAAAGAACCTTTACATAAATACATTACAGAGTAATTAGACTTGGGTTTATAGCACAAAAACATAACTATTATCACACCACATTTGGGTTTGGTCATTCTTCCCTGTAACATCTACATATAACTCCCGCCTGGCAAAATTCTGGGCTATGGATGGCCTTTTGCAGCGCGGGAACCTTTAGGATGAAGGACTTAAAATTTGTAGTACAGCTCGACTTTATTCGCGACAGCTTCAGCAAAGCCCTTGCTTCGGCATTGATTAGACCTTGGCTCTTTCTCTCTCAATACATCATCATCTTTCTGTGGGTACAGCTGGGAAAAATATGCATGAGGATGGTAAGCACGGCTGCTCAAAAATCTTCGCTTGCAGGAGTGGTATGGTGTTTGTTGTGGCTGGTCCGCGATCGGCTTTTCTTGCCGTCAACCCGAGTTAAGCTGTTTTCGTCCATTTGACTGGTTTTAGAAGTCTTCCGCTTCTATATCTCAGAATCGACGCCGTACAAGCAGTGGATAGTTGACAACTTAGAGTGTATGTTAGGCGTGTGTTTTTTATTGTTGTGGCGATCGCAGCGTTTTCTAAGATGTTTATAAACTCGTAACACTTTTTGTAAAAGACATTATTTTCTTCCGCATTGACTAATCATGAATGCCACAACAACTGTTTGACGTTGGTCTGACGGTCGACATGACGTCATGAACGTGACGACTTGTCCCGACCACTCTTTGCATGTCGCATGTAACTAAGGCATGTCGCGTGGCTTTCTGCGAGAAACGCTCGAAACGACATGGCGAGAATAGCTTGACTTGATTTTTACGAGGGAAAAGTACGAATCGAGCGACATTAACGAATGTATATATGTATTTGTAAACACATTCTCGAAAACGGCTCTAATGATTTTGATGAAAGTTGCAGTTGTTCTTTTTTTGATTTAAGGGGAAAAAAAATCGATTTAGCTAGGTCTCATATCTGGGAAAATTCGTTTTCTTCATCGAAATCGTTAGAGCCGTTTTAGAGAAGGTCATTACAAATATATGTATATATACAAATATTGCTCATTTAATAGTATCAGATCTTTTTTCAAAATAAAATGCCCAATTATAATTTAGGAACATCATTGTTCGATAAAACGAAATAATGCCTAAAAGTTTAAGTTAGTTTAGTAAATTTTTATTGAACATAGAAAATATCCTCGGTAGTAGTTGTAAACTAAGGTATGATTATATTTCGATATTCGTGTGAATTACACGAAATATTTCAAATACTTTGATGGTTTTAAACTAAAATTCTTTAATTTAACTGTTCTTTGACAATGTTTTAGGTTCTATAAAATAATAACACTTTTTCATGCGCTTCTCGTTTGTAAAAATAACAATCCATTATTAAAAATGCACATTTTCATATGGCAATACCACCCAAGGACTCCACGAGATAGGCTCGTCCTTCATAAGCAAAGTAAAAATGAAAACCTATTTATTAATGTTGACTATAAGGAAATGTAAAGCACTGTATTTGGCAAAAAATAAACTTTATTATTACTATAAATGAAGCAAAAGTAATGTGACCGAAAGCTACTTATCTGGAGAATTTATTTGATCTTTTTGCCTTATTAGTTTTAATACTGAATTTTTTTATAATTTTGTATAGGAATTTACACTCGAAATTAATAAACAAATTTCTAAAGTAAAATAATAAATTGACTTACATACCTACCTAAAGAAGTAAGAAAACTACATAGATAACTTGCTAATATTTAGTTCTGTAATATTTCATTAAGAATCAATCCTATTAGAAAATATTCCTTATTCCTTGTAATATCAAATTCTTTTCAAAGTCAAACACTATAGTCAACTTTAGTTTATTTATGTTTGTACCAAATTATCTTAAATCTATTATAGTAGGTAATCTATTACAGTAGGATACTTCAAGAGTTTCAAGAATTATAACTTTGTTGTGCTAACAAACTATGAAATCCGAACTTTACAAGCTTGTTGTCAGTTCAATGTATTTGGCTTTCGATAATGAATCTGAACGCAACAGTTTGCCAAACTTTACGATTAGGAGGTCCGAAGTTTGAGATCTAGTATCCAATTGGTATTAACTCAAAGCATCAGTGCCAGCTATCTGTTTAATTACTGTAGAGAACTGAAAATAATAGTGGAATTGACGTAGTATAGGAATTCAATCACCAATCCACCGGTGAAGCGCGATGGATAATTATGGTAATTCCCATTTAGAGCCGCCCGCTGAGGCGGGGTATGGGAAGGCTTATGTCCAACGGTTGGATATTTACCGGTTGATGTAATCTGTAGAAATTAGTGAGCATATGAGATGTCGACCAAGTACCTACATGTTACTAACATATATAGATTGAAATTTAATCCAACTTATAATACACCCAGTAGGTTTTTCATTTCCAATATTTCTCCAACTCAAATACTGCACCCATATTTGCAAAGTTTTTATAAAATTGGACTTCCAGTAAAAAGCTCCAGCATATTTGTATTAATATGATATACCAAAAAAATTCGTGCGCAATGCGAACACCTAGTCATTTCGAAATAAAAGAATAAATAAACATCAAACATTCCCAGGTGTTATTGTTACAATAGCCGACCTTTATTCGTAAATTTTAATCGAATGAAAACAACGTGGAATTGCTATCGAGCTCAAAGGTAGATAGTCTACAGCTATGATGTGACAAAGTAGGCGACCACTCCGAAGATTTATACTTGAACAAAAACATTGACTTCCATTAAGACCAAGTGACCCAATCCGTTATTCGATTACTAATTAACGATAGATATTATCTACACACGTATTATTAAGATATTCGGGCGTTTAGAGACAATAGGTCATTATAAGGTACACCTACCTATAACATTAGTAATTACTTGAATCATCCGTCGATTTAACATTCCTATGTCTACCTAACCTACTAGGCTTTAAAGACTACCTCAAATATTGTGCGAAAACCGAGAATAATGGCCACCTTCTAAAATATTACAGGTGATCCCTTAAAGCTTTCAAGTAAAAGGCTTTTAAAAATTAACAGACTAGGGGTTTTTGTTAAGTCCAAACATTCCTTATTACTAAGCCATCATAGTTTGTACAAAAACATTTAAATAGGGAATGTGATTGTTTACCTGAGTCGGAGAGTAGGGGCCATGGGCGGACGCAGGCGGAGCGCCCCGCCCGCCGCGCGCCCTCACCGGAGCCCCGCCATCACACTACAAATGCCTGTCAACAAATAATTAAACAGTTACTTCATCTACTTCCGTGAACGCACTAATCGCATTACTTCGTCCGCAAATTAATCTCCTGTGATCCTACGTGGGCTTGCTATTCAGGGAATTTGAAAATAGAATCTGTATAGCTGTTTTTCATGAACAAAAATTGTTTGATCTATCTGCGCCAAGTTTTCAAATTAATTCTGGGAAAAATGACAGCCTGTTTTCCTTCACTATTTGTGCAACAAAGAGAGCAAAGTTGGTTTTTGCTGCAAGTGTAGATTTTGAATCCCGAGTATGCGAAGTATTCTATAATTGAATCACGAGCGTGGCAAGCAATTCTAGGTTTGAATCCTGAGCGTAGCGAGGGATTCAAAGACACGAGATGCAAATAACCTTGGTCTCGTGTAACACATACAACTTTTCACCTCAGCAGTGAGAACATATACCTAAAGGTATAAAATACAACAAGATAAACTTCGTATTTTTTCTAAGATCAAAACTAAGTTCCTTCTCACGTATGATTTAAAACAGAAAAAAAAAAATTCGCAACCGCCATCTTTGATTTACATTTTGACCTCTCTATAGACTTAAGCACCTTCAAAAACTATGGAAACGACGCCCACGACAAAAAATTTGAAAATTTTGACAGCCGCCATCTTGGATTTACATTTTAATGTCAGTATCGGCTTTAGCACCCTCGAAAACTATAAAAAGACACCCATGACGAAAAATTAGAAATTTTCGCAGCCACCACCTTGGACTTTCATTTTGACCTCACTATCGGCTTTAGAACCCTCGAAAACTATGAAAACGACACCCAAGACAAAAAATTTGAAAATATTCGCAGCCGCCATTCTGGATTTGCTTTGTGACCAAATTAACACTATCTATCTCTCTCTCTCCCTCTTTCTCTTTGAATTAGAAGAAGACCGTCGCAAGCGCCCTTTCGCGGGATGATTTCTGCCAGTGCACTTCTATTTCATGCCGCGTTAAAGAACTTCGTTCCAAAAAATTTAATAAAACAGCATTTAAATAAAATCTTAACAAATGATTTGCAATTTTACTGTTATGCGTGTATCCGAACGTTGTACTGTTTGTTTCTTTTTTGGGTCTACTAGCTTTGGAATTTTAAAATCGAACTTCGTTTCGACTTGTTTCTATCTCTCGCTCTTTTTGTATCGAAGCGAAAGTGACAGAACAAAGGGAAGTTCATATCTTTCGAATTTTATGAGTAGACCCAGCACTGTTTTCGGCATTAAAAAAATAATTAAAACGTTACTTTGTCTCAAGCTCGCAGCAAAATCGAATTTTGCTCACTGTCTTTACATATCAAACCTGCTTGTTTGAGGTGCTGAGGTGACAATTTTATTTCCTCTAGAAAATATCAGCTTTAGGTCGACACTGCTGCGCATCAAGCTAATGGTAAATGAGATAATCTCTTAGTTGCCCCTTACGATACCGCGAAAAGAGATGGGGACGTCCCATTTTAAGCCCGCAAGCACACATCATAAATTATGATACCACGTATATTTTTCCTAAAGGGCGAGCAGCTCTTTTAACTACACAAACACAAAATCCGTTGTTTGCAGTTAAACCCACAGCTTTTAGCAATAACAACTTGGATTAAATATTGCCTTGGTACACAATTAGTAACAACTTATTTACTCTTTATTTTGCGCAGTTGTAAACAGTTTCCCCCAGTTAACTTTTAGAAGTTACGAGGAATAATAAGCCTCTAATGACTGTTTTTATTTCATTCATTTATTTAGTTCATTTATATGGTAAAATGTTATCTTTTGAATACGAAATGCAGAAACTTGTGCGATTGTTTTATGAGACAAGACTATTTATTTATTTATCTACACCCATGCTATAAAACCTCTATAAAAGTTTCTGAAATAGTTAGCTTATTGCCCACATTAAAAAAGCCAGTGTCATAGTAACCATAATATCATCCAAACGAGTGTTATTTCATTATGCAACTCGAATTTCAAAAAAAGAACATTGTCATGTATGCAACTCCTTGTTTCCATCAACTTTTGTAATGGAACGTTTAATAAGCGGGGGACAGCAGTACCCGCTGCAGCGCATGCACGGGGATGTGCGGGTGCTGGCGGCACTCATACGTGCAGTTGTACTGAATTTCATGGGTTTTTTTATTCTTGATCTTAAATTACAAACACCCAATGGTTTCAGAACCTTTTATAGAGGATTCATATCATGGGTGTAGATAAAGTCTTGTATGCAACTGTTTATAATTAGGTATTAAAACACTCATGTGATACTATTAAACCCACATTCGTGTTTGAATACCCCTTATGATACAACAGTTGCATAAATAACTATTATTATTAGGGTCTTCAAAAATGAGTACACTATTACTTTACAATCTGTACATTGCAAATTTAAGTCTAAGCGCCTCATTACTTAAAGAAAAGCACAGCATGCACTACATTATGTGCAGATAAAAAACAATTAATTAATTAAAACAAGTAATACATCGTTTAGATAACAGTTTAGTTTAGTAAATGAATTATTAAAAAGTTACAAGAAATTTCAGTGGTTAAATTAAATTAAATTATTGAATAACACTCGATTTTAAAGGACGTTATAAGAGCGTTCATTCTAAAAGTTGGCAATGTCACAAATAGCTGTCAAATATTTTGCTGTTTTGATTAATTTGGCAATATTACTGTATGGAAATATATCGCTAACTATAGAACTAGAATATTAATATAAAATTGCAATTATAACACTGACTTTGATGTTGTAACAGTTTAAGGTGTAGAAAAGGCATTTGGAAAGTTTGCAAATACTTTTTTTCCCATGTAAAACTAAATATTCGGTGTTACTATATTAATTATTGCATTTCATAATCAATATTTTAGTTCACAAGTTAGCTATATTTCATATTTGTATACAGTAATATTGCCAAATTAATCAAAACAGCTAAAAATTTGTCATCTATTTACGACGTTGCCCACTTTCAGAATGTAATGTGTGTAATATTGTACTCTCAAGAGTGCAATATCTGCAAAGATCGGTACTGACATGGCAAATAAAAGCACATGCAAATTGATAAAATATAATATCTCCCGGTTTTGCACCTAGTGAAAGAAAAATGCGCATATTCAAAATTCAATTATACTTAAACGGAAATTGAAAATGTCGAGATGATGGGGCCGCTGTCGCGCCGTGGCCCTGCTACCTTCTGGCACAAGTTTTTGACTTATAACTGTCTTGTGGCTCATACTAGTTTGACAGGTTGTATGACGACTATGTGGCTTTTGCTATAATTAGATTTAACCGCACATTCGATCGAATACATAACAGGTATTAGGTACATAGTACTATAGAATGTATTAGTATCTGTATTCGAGGTAGTGTTAAATTCGTGAGTCATGGATTAGTAAAGCTTGGTTCATGTTGCATTGGGTACACAACATGGTGGTTTTCCTTTTTCAGGAACATAAAGAACTGTATCAAATTGCTCTGACTATAATTTCGACTAAAGCCAGGCAGCACGCCACGCGTTATTGAACTTTTGTCACATTTTTACTTTAAAAACTAGGAACAGTTTAAACGAATGACAAAAACTAGTATTTTATATGAATCTGCAGAACAAAGCTCAGGTTTTATTAAAAGTTCAACTAAACTGAAAGAATCTAAAGGTACAGAACTTCTTAATAAAACATAACACTCGTAACAAAATACTCCTAAATGAAATGAGACCAAACGTTGCCAGAGTAAAATACAAAGCGCCACTTTCCAGAGTGGTAGTCGGAAATAAAGCGGCGGGAACATTGAAAGACCTACGATAAAGGCGTACACGTGATGACACACGTCTGAAGAGGTTCCTTGTAATACAAAACGCTTTGAATAATGTACATGTTGCATGCCAAAAACTTAAAATTGTACGAATATGTTTTGTGCTTCGCGTGGAGATTTCCTGCAAAGAATAGTCCCCCTGAGCGCCATTACCCCGCCCAAGAAAGACGCATACGCTTTTAAACTAAACCACGCTTAAATTGCTCGCAAAACAAATTATACTTTTTGTAGAATACACTGGAGGATAGACCACCGCCACTAATCATGGAGCAGAAAGCAATTTAAGAGATAAAATATAAAGTTATGTAGGAACCTATAAATTAAGAGCCATATTAAAATGTGTAGGAAAATAGCTGGGGAAAGACTTTAAAAATATGTTACTTTAAAGAGCTTACCGCTATTTCTGACTCCGCTAAAAATGAAGCTAGGGTGGGAAATTAAATTATTTTCTAGGCATAATGTATAATGTTAAATATTTTCATGGCACAATAAAAATATAATATTCAAGGGTTTGCCTCTTCCCTCAAACTATCATGTAACGTTTTTATCAACGTTTTTATATGTAAAATGACATTGCTAGTTTTACATTAACATAAATCACGAGCAGCATTATCCCTTCCCGACTCTTCCCGATCATGTTTTTATTTGACCGCCACCTGAGAACTAAAACAATGATTTCTTTTTCTTTCACTTTATCGCCTAGTCAACCCTACCAAAATCGTGTTTTCCTAACTGAATCTTTTAGTACTTTAGGTGACAGTGAAAATATCACAGGTAGTAAAGAATTTAATTTAATTTTGATTGCGGCCAACATGCTTCATAGATGATCATGGATCTTATGCACTTGCAACTGAGACCAGTATATAACGACTCAGTTACAAAGTGCATAAGATCATAAGTCACACCATAAGAAAATAAACTGAAGTGGAAAGTAGTACACACGGCTACACATCAAGCTGTACATGTCCAGTATAAGCTGATCTCGCATTGTATAGGATTTCAGTACAATGAGAGGTCAGTTTATACTGGAAATGTGTAGCTTGATATGAAGCAGTGTTTTTTTTTTCTGTATTAATAAGAATTGACGTTCTTAGTAATTGATTATAATCTTGCCTAATAGACTAATAAGTAATTTAATTCTAACTTAATATTTTACGTAATAGATTATGTTATAACTAAGAATAGTGTCAATTTGCACTTTTACACAAGGTCAATTTCGTAGCACTTTCTTAGGGTCTGGTAATTGATAAAACACTTTGTTCATGTGTTATATGTATAGCACAGCATTGTTACTTATTATGATTAATTCACTATTTACACACTACATCAACTCAAATGGTTTAGTTCTGTTTAGCCTACACACTATGTCCGTGTTGTCTAGCAGCTGAATTGCCTACATATATAAACGGCCTTAAAACTTGAAAAATAAACTATGTAATCAACAACCATTTCAATAATTATCCATGGCTTTATACAGCTAAATCAAGAAAAAAAGTATGTGTCAGCATCATTGTTCACACATACTTTTTTTCTTGATTTTGCTCATTCTCATTATTGAGATCATTATCATAATTGCTATTAGTCGCTGCTGTTAAGATAAAAGTATTATAAAACTTAAATTTCGCCATCTTATAGCGATTTTACGAACTAAGTTCCTATTTTATAGTCGTATTTATCCTGTTTATTGCATGATAACGTGTTCAAAGGATTTTAAAATGTCTATAAAATACCTCGGGAGGCAATAATAACGTTTTACCTTCTCTCGAAGATGTTAGCATGAATGTTTGGAATGGATTCAGTTGTTTATTTGATGTCATGGTTGTCAATTGTTTCTGAACGAGAAAGTTAATCATATCTCATGTCCTACCGTTTTAAAATAAGATTCGTTACTGTAAAATAATTATCACAAAGAGCTTACCTACATGAGATCAATACAGCAACCGTGAATAACAGATTCTCAAAGATGCAATAAGTTTATACCTAGTCTCATGGCAAAAACTCTGACATTCGCGTGACAAATGTGGCTAACTAGGAAACTAAAATATTGATCGTCACAGCAAATATTTAGTTTTAGACGTAAAAAAGTATTTGTAAACATTCCAAATGCCTTTTTTGCACCTAAAACGGTTACAACATTAAATTCAATGCTATAATTGGAATTCATTATTAATATTCTAGTTTGCTAGGTAGCCAGATTTCTTATTTTCATACAGTAATATTGCCAAATTAACTAAAACAGGGAAATGTTTGACATCTATATGCAACGTTGCCCACTTTCAGAATAAACGCTCTTAAGATTGGATGAAACCAACTGAGACTATAGTAGAAGATATGTATTGGTTGCAAAACTACACACGTATCTACTTACTTACTGAACGTCGTCGTAGAGTAGGTGCGACCTAACACAAGATACTCATTGGTATGGACCAGTAACTATCTTGGGTCAGGAAAATGAAGATGTCAGAGAACATGTTGTCTTTGCAAGTTGATAACTCCGATATGATGAGATGATCGAAACGGTCCCTGGCGGAGCGGTTAGAAATATTGACACATCAATTAACCTTTTGTACCCACCAATATGGAGGGAGGTTTAATAGCGATGTTGTTATAATGTTACCTGTCACACACAAGTCCGAAGGACTCTGATGCAATTTGCCTTTAAATTCAGTTGGGAAAATGTTTGAAGCTCGATATATCTTACTAAATTTGATGTCTGCCAGTGTAGTGGACAAGTTTAATTGGTTCCCGGTAGCGGACGATCAATCATAGCAGTGGCGGGTCATGTCGGCGCACCAAGAGCGCCCGCCATGATATGTGGACGCTCCAAGCCTATATTCCTCAACATTTTCACCAGTAAATATTCCCAGCGCTTTGAGACCTCGAAAAATAAAAATATGAACTCACCCAAGACCACGCAATATTAATCGAAGACTTCATAAACACGGCTTTTGAACTACCTAACTAATTGTAAAAATAGTGTGTGTTTATGACAACAGAAAACATTCGCAAAGAGGAGTTCAAAGTATAATGTTATAAAAGAAAATATAAGCGATTTTAACTTTAAATATATAAACATATTAAAGGCTTTTTGAAACGGTCACAGCTTTGTAAACAAAGGGAACATTCGTATAATGATGTCGATATAAACACAAACAACGTATTCAACTGTAAGTTCGTAATATTTTATTAACATTCATGTTACGATTCTATTACTTATTTCCGAGAAAAACACTCTCTATGAGACACTGAGATATGTTCTGTTTTTCAAGTGGACATGTTTCTTAGAAATTAAAAAGTGGCCAAGTTCGATTCAGACTCGCACACGAAGGGCTTTCCGTACAACCTTAAATGTTTAACTTTATCTTATTTTTGTTATAGCGGCTATAGACTACTATTGCTATAAAAAAAAGAATAAAAGCAGACAGTAGTAACATTTTTGTGAAAATTTCAAGTGTCTACCTATAACAGTCCAAAAGATACAGCCCTATGTTGTGACAGACGGACGGACAGCGGAGCCTTAGTAATAGAGAAGCATAAGCGAATTCACCGACCAAGTTGCTTTAGCCTAAAAGAATTCAGATCTGAACAGTAACAAGTTTAAAGGTAATCAATTATGAAACAATAACAGTTAGTTAACAATACCTCTATTGTATTTTAGAAGATTACAATGCCCGTAATTATGTAAAAATCGTTCGTACATTTTTATTCGAAGACGTGTTAGGGTAAGAGAAAAGGGGATTGAAATGTGAAGGAATATCCATAGCATTCGTCTGCCAAACTTGTGTTAGTTTGACTTATGATATACTAGTGACCAGCCCATGCTTGGTAGGGCTGCAAACCGTCATTGAGATTTACGTGCTATATCTAAGTTAAATATTAATCTACTAGCTTTAGGTAACTCACGAAAGGTCACGATTTTTTTTGTGTTTTTTGTTTCATATACATTATGACACCTTTTTAGTTTATAAGCTATCCGAATATCAAACAATATTTGGCCTAGGTCATAAGAGGGAGGCATGAAAATTGATTTGCTGTTACAATGTATATAGATTAAGTATATGTCGGAGACAGGTACCTGACTCTTGTTATTATCAGCGATATTTTAACTACTGTGGGTAGAGTTGGTTAATGCTCAATAGAAAAACCGTTTGCAGTTCAGATCACATTATAATTTACTATCAAATTAATCACACTAACAATACTCATACTGGGTGCGATACACGGCGTTTATTAAAATCACAAATTAACACAATAATCACAAATTACAATTAACACAATAATTGAACACAACGAATTGAGTACAGTTCCGCGACATCTCAACTCCAATGCGATCAGAGACTGAATGTCCTCTTTGCCTTGGCCTTAAAACATCACGACTCTGTAGAAGCGCGCTTTAGGTGTGGGTAGATCACGTGATGTCGCCAGTGGCGCGCTTTTTTTTTTTTTTGAGGGTGGGAAATCATCAAATAACTTCTCCCGCTCTGGGCGGAGCGGGAGGGCGTGTCAGACTCTTACTGACTAAAACCCACCCATGTTCCTTCGGTTGCCCTGTTGCCGGGGGCCACGATCTCCCTTTCGGTTTTCTTCGCAACCCCGGCAGGCATCGGCCCTAGTGGACCCCTTCAAATCTGCTGACATCTCTTTGAGGCGCGCGTGGAACACAACGCGCCGTCGACCCGGGCCTGGTCCTTATCGGACGGTGAGCGACCCACCGTCTGCAAGCCCGCGCCAGTGGCGCGCTTGCGATTCGTTTCGTGTCCGTACTAATAACCGGATCCGACATATATATGTTACGGCTAAAACCCGAAGTGCGATTACACCTACGTTTTAGCCGGTTACAACTAGATGCGGCCGGTAGCAGTTGGTTAAACTTGCCTAAATGGACCCTGGCACTCGCCGGCCGCTGCCCCGGCACCGCTCGCTTCGCTCACTCGGCTCGTGCGGTGTGTTATGTGGTCCCAGGTCTAACCTAACCTAACCTATCTTTCAGCCATTTTCATTTGCTACACCTAAATTTAACCAACTGCTACCGGCCGCACCTAGTTGTAGCCGGCTAAAACTAGGTATAGCCACACTTCGGGTTTTAGCCATTGTCAATGAATCATGCGGCCGGTAGCAGTTGGTTAAACTTGCCTAAATGGACCCTGGCACTCGCCGGCCGGTGCCCCGGCACCGCTCGCTTCGCTCACTCGGCTCGTGCGGTGTGTTATGTGGTCCCAGGTCTAACCTAACCTAACCTATCTTTCAGCCATTTTCATTTGCTACACTTTTAACCAACTGCTACCGGCCGCACCTAGTTGTAGCCGGCTAAAACTAGGTATAGCCACACTTCGGGTTTTAGCCATTGTCAATGAATCACAATCATCGACAACAGCATTAAAATCCATTGTATAGTTCAGAAGAACCAAGCGGTCACCCAGACAAACACGAAAAGCTATTTTAGTTTTATAATAATGCTTCTGCCCCCGATTTCGTCCGCGAGCAGGCGTACCTTTCTCAGAATTGTTCAATGCAAAGAATTTATCAAATCCGACAGGTAGTTCCGGAGATTACCCCCGCCATACAAACAAATAAACGAACAAATTAAACCTCTTTATAATATTAGTATAGATTTGTAGCTATACCTACATATAAATTAATTAGAATTAAATTATATACGCTTCGCTCGCCCGCGTGATATCTTTATAAATTATAGCCTATGTTACTCAGTGTTAATATAGCATTCTACTAGTGAAAGATTTTTTAAATCGGTCCAGTAGTTTTATAGTTTATTAATTACAAATAAAAATAATAATCTTTTCTCTTTATAATATTAGGTGTAGCTAGTAGTAGGTAGATAGAAGAAGACCTTTTAATATATCTTTTATAAATATGTAATGCTTTTAAAGGCTAAACGCTAACCTCACAAAGTGTTTACAAATGCCTGTCAATGTAGCTTAGGATAAGATTAGTCCAATTTGTATTTTTGTTGCAAAATAAAATTTATAAAATGAAATGAATTTCTGCCGAACTTGTTGAACTTTGTCTGACTTTGTGCTGGAGGTCGAAAAGGGCCATAATTATGTCGATGGCTCTTATTGGGAAGATTTGATAGACTTCTATCTTCTAAAGCCCAACAAAAGTCAAAAAGTCAAAGTCAGGGTTCTAAGTCACTTTATTTTCTGACCTTGGATCTATTATCACGTTTCTGTCTCCGTTTTGCACAGTGTGTTTTATACTTAAAAAAAAATCACTGTAACTGCTGTCATCTCGGTCTAAACCGATGAAAGCCGTTTGGTCTCCAGCTACATTATCTCAAAACAGCGTTTACTGTGAACATATTGCAATGTAAGGATACATAAGTATTTCGAAATAAACAGATTAAAGGCTTTCAATTTCTATCATTATTATTAATAGCGTAGACAGTGGCATATAAAAGTCAAGTCTGTTAATATTATTTCAAGAACATTCAAGTAATCATTATGAAAAATTGTTAATGATGCGACACTGTAAATTAAATTCTAAGACTAATTTGCATATTCCAAACTTTGTACATTAGTAGGTAGGTTTATCACATTAGAACTAAGATCTTTTGTCTAAGTAAATTAATGTTAATTATTTAAAGTAGCAAAATTCGGCTTCGAATTTTTTCGGAAGATTTAGCTTTATAAACTCTTTTGAATATTGTGAAGATCACGGGAGATATACAGAGGTTGGCGGGTGGCAAACAGACACATAATTTGGAAACTTGAGTAACTTTGCTTGTGGTGTGCCCACTTTGTAATTTACGAGTTTAGTATTACGACATTGTCTCAAATTGCTCCGTAATTTGTAATCGCCTCAGTGGTCTAGGAGTAGTCTTAGGCTAGGAAGATTGAGGTTGCCAGTTTTGTTACTTCTAGTTTTCAAGATAAGACAAGTTAGTATTCAGATAGTGTTCTTTTAGAAAATCCTAAAACAGCTACAGTGCTGGATGAACATAAACACAGAGAGGTTCGTTTCTTGTAGAAACTGCCACAAGTTCCTGCACCATGACATTATTTAGGTACATTAAGTAAAACTGTCGCCATCCTGCTCTGAATATTAGAACAGTTGGTATTATACAGTCAGAAGAGTCGATATAACAGTTTTGCAAATCTAGAAGAATAGATCTTCTAGATTTGCAAAACTTGTATATGGGTACTGATATGATTCCATAAATACTTCTTTAATTTTAATTTTTGTTTTTTACTCAGCAATAATCACAATTATAATTTTATCTCTAAACATGGTGGCAGGGACATCGATCCGCAACCTGTTACCATGGGTTCAGTAAGTATATGATTCTGGCGAAAAATAAAATCATTATGTCAATGTCAATGTCCCTGCCACCTTGCATATACCACTCCAGCAAGCTTAACAGATAACATAGTCATACTACGCGTGCTGTTAAACTACCCCAATATAATACATCATAGTCTATTAATCAACATTCCATGCATTCTAACCGACTAATTAACAGGTACAAAATAGTAGCAATTATCTCTAAAACGTATGACGCAAACAATTTACACGTTAAACAATGACTTTGAAATAAATGTAACAAAGGTAGAATTGGGCAAAATTGTTTTCGTTTAGATAAGTACTGGTGTCGGGAACCGCGAAATGTTTCCATTATCCCAAGATAAACGAAATGTTACATGTTGACACATATAATCTTATACAAGACGAGTGTAAGATTACATGTGTCGGCTAATAATTCCCTGCCCTTCCCAAACACAACTGGCTTAGGTTGATTCGCACGAATTTACTCGCTCGAAACAGTTGAATCGACACTTTAAATTACATTATTAAAAAGTGTCGTACGAATCAACCAATAAGTCAAAACTTTACTAGAAAAATAAATAAAACAAATCACAGTTTCGCGATATGTTAAAATAATATTTGGTGTTCCCAAGTGTCATATAGATTCTGATATGCATTATCATGAATGCAGAAAAGCATTATCTATCGATGATTAATTAAATGCTAAGATTTTATTTTTTTATTTCAATCGCCACTATAGTCTAGTGGTAAGACCACCTGTCTCAGACCCAGAGGTACCGGGTTCGATTCCCAGTGGGGGCTAAAATTTCTACTCGGTTTGGTTGGTGATAGGGCGGTATGTTTTAAGTCCGCCACCCGGCTACCACCATCAAAGTCGGTCGCCATAACAACATTAACAGTATTGTCGTGTTTCGGCAGTTAGAGGTAACATAGCTAATTCTTCTGTGGTTGAGAATTCCGGGTGAAGCTCGCTTCCACCTTCGGCCTGATCATCACTTACATTCAGGTGAGATGCAGGCCAAGAGCTTCCCCGTTGTGGTTTAAAAAAAAACAGATTTGTGAACTGTTGGAGGTCAAAATGGTATATTAGCATTTTCTTTTACCCATTGCTTGAATTTAAATTTGACGCACAATGACATAATGCAAATAATTGACCAACATGTATTGTAATAAAGGCCTCAAGGAAAATTAAACTAAAATGTCATTTCAATCAAATACATTTTCACAAGCTGCCACTTCATAAAATAACTTCGTTTAAAAATGTAACAATGGTAAAGGCTCCATTGGCACTTAAAAAAATAAAGTTGCGGCTGTATAAAAATATTTTTCATAAAACGTCGCAAAACTTGACACTTTACGCCTCCCTATGTATATGGTGCCCGTAATTCTTTTGTGAGTGTGTGCGTCCAACTTACGTATGAGGAACAGCGACGTGCGGCAGCGGCGCGACGCGGCGCGATGGAGGCACGGGTTTACGACGTATTGTCGCGCACACAACACAAATCTTCCCCAGGGCGTAATGTTTCCCACCTCGGTCTCGCGCCTCGCAAACCGACCGGCTCCCCATTATCATTCAGGCCCGAAAAACTTTTAAAACATTCTTAATTTTATTGGTGTTCACAAATTCTAAATCTGTAATTCCGCTAAAACTGATTCTATGTACAACCATCAAAACCTTTTCACATTTTTATTTTATTCATTTACTCAATATATTTGTGTTGAAGAACCACGCTCATAAATAAGTATTCCAAACTGTTGCTAGTTACTAGTTTGTACAGTGGCGTGGTCTGCAACTTAGTTGTCAAAGTCCACAAAGTAGGATTTCCTGTTTCTAACCGTTGTTTTAAGTCCTTAAGTAGATTAGTTGTAGCCAGTCTATTTTATCACAAATACTCCAAAATTAAATTGGAAATGGCACGTGACTGCGGCGGTACGGACGGCCATTCGTATACCTAGTGGTCTCTTCAACTAAATATTAACCGGCGAGGGGACCAACCGTGACGATGCTAAAAGAGTTTCGACAGGGACATAGTTATGACACGAATAACTGATGGATGTCGTCCTCTCTCCTCGTCACTTGATTAACATTCAGAGTAGCTCGCGACTCGCAGCTTGGCATTCTTGTAACAATACCCGAGCACAAAATAAAAGCTTTGCACGTTCATTCGCTGAAAGGCGGACTTCCCCAACTTACGTCATTCCAGTTTCCCGTAGTTGGAGAACTTTATCGAAAACAAAACACCGGTACCTATTGTCAATTGTAAAGGCTCTCATACATACTTTAAAACCATTTTTACCAGTGGAACGAGTTATTTATCAGATGTTAGAACGAAGTTGGAGTGAAATCAGGTTTATTGCACGGAAGCCACGTTCTTGTGGGGACTCGTAACGTCGGAGACGCATCAAGTTGTTTCAAGACACTAAGTTATCTTGCATTCTGAAGAAAAATACGAGGCGGAAAACGGAATGTCGGTCGGCTACACATAGGTAAGAAAAAAAGCTTTCTTTTTATTAAAACCCCTGAGGTGAAAATACAAGAACTCGTTTAAAGTGAGCCACAAGAATAGCGAGATTCCCTCACGCTCGTTAATTTTAGTTAGCTATTTAATTTGTACTGTACATTTTACCCCAAGCATTTAACCTATGACGTAGAATCATAAAATTCGTTATTGCCTATTCCCTTCCCTTTATTGTTCGCGCGTTTAGAGTTGCCATTGTCACCCGAAAGCTTATTAGCAGCCATTACTTTCCTCAGTCGGCGCATTTATATTTTAATTAAAAGTCGTTCTCCAAAAAAATGAGCAATAAAATGTATATATTTACAGTATAGTTTATAAAATATTTGAATGGTACAAATAACACAAACATATTTGCATTTTATAGAAAAAAGTAGTAGGTTATTTATATTTTATATAAGCAAATGCAATCACGTCAAAGTATTGACAAAATGAAAGACAAACAGTTTCTAAAAAGTCTAGAGAAGCCTACTTCCTTCTTCTCTTGAATCTTGAACCTTTGAACTTCTGAATCTCTTGAATACTAAGATGTTGGAATATTCAGACCAGAATCAGAAACATGATATCTACTTCAATAACAATTCGTTGAATTCACTTAGAGTTGGGTGACACTGCCAACTTGAATGCCTTGTTTTTGACCTGCATTTCATTACTATAAACTATAACCAAGTAATTGGTATATTTTTGTAAATTAACTTTATTGATGCAATTATGAACGTCTTCTGATCAAACTTGAGGCGTACCCTCAAGCTTACTGAAAAACTTTTCGAGAAATGTGTAGGTAACAAAAACACAGGCAGACCTTTGAATCTCACCATCAAGAGATTTTTCGTATCTTTTTATTACGGAACCCTACACCTACAAATACAACAGTCGTTTAGAAGGCACCTATCTGAAATAAAAATGCAAATTAGAGTAAGACGAATTGGGTTAGTTAAGACTTTTTTATATTTCTTTTTTCCTTGTAAATTAAAATAATGCGAGATATACAGAAATACACCTACACGTCGGGAACACAATGGCTGTTCTCGTTGTAATATTTAGTGCTAGACCGGCTACAATTCCCCGAAGTCTAGCTTAATCTGGTGTGTTCTTGATATCTCTCACATGTTTTTTGTTGCATGCTGCGAAATAAATTCTCCTATGTTTATTTAAACAGTTTCCAGTGATAGTTTTACAATATATCAACATTTTTAGAGACGTTGTCATTACTCATTCATGATATAAGTTTTTAGAAAAAGGTTAATAAGATGGAGGAGGGATAAGACATTGTGTTCCTTTATAACATGACTTGCCATGTGCCCGAAAGGATTTCCCATCGGCAAAAATGTCGAACTTCCATATAAAACTTTCATCCCGTAGTTGACCCCTTTACGGAATGAATTTTCAAAAATCCTTTCTTCGTGCTCACTTTCGATAAGTGAATGAATGAATGAATTTAAGATTTTTATTAAGTAGAATATAATATGAAGATAATCAACTTTGAAGGTCATATAGCAATATCGATTTAACGCTAACGATAGAAAATTTATGCGCGGGCATCTAAGAACGTGATCCTTTGAAAAGAGGCACCACATTTGACAGTTCCAGCGGGCTAATGACTTTTATTTTGACAGTTCAACAACATTCATTGCGTTATTTACGTTGCTGAGCAGACAAATTTCTCGGCCATATGAAGCCATGGGTTATCAATATCCTTCAAAAATCATTCAGATTGTGATTGAAAGTGTATTACGCAATTAGGATGCAGTTCATGATGTTTCATTCTTTACTCAGAAGCTTAAACACTCAAAAGAAAATATAGTCCCTTTCCTAAAGCTATGGTTTCCTATTAGAGCGGTGGCCGCCACATAGCATCTGAAATTTACTGGCGAATGACGTCACTAAAACCGTATTTTTTTAAAGTAAGTTGGTGTGTTTTCCAGGAGAGCGTTTCTTGACACTATAAAGTCAAGCCCCGCTCTCATCATTTTCATGACAGCCGTCACTGCGGCCGTTAAGGCGACGATAACTGACTTTTAATGAAATTATACTGAAGATCACGTTTAAATGAATAGTGTCAATGATTTGGAACGAATATACGTTAAATTAGAGCATTTTTTTAATAACTTAATATTAGAATATGTTTATATTATATAGTCTAATTAACTTCTAAAGTTATGTTTAACGCGGATAAAAAACTGAGAATCACGCAAAATCTATTTTCTGAAACCTTTATCATTTTAAAGGTAATTTAACTATTGATCTTTTAATATACGAGTTTTATTCCTTTTGTTTTATGTATAATAAATTAAAAATGCGTCTAATTTGGGACAGCGCTCCTTGCTGGGCGAGTTCTACTACTGGCTGGACGTTCGACGCGTTGCGTGAGCTCAGTAAAGAACACGCAAGCTAACCACTCAAGGTCACTGGTATATCTGCGTCTTAAGTGGCGGCCACTGCTCTTCTAGAAAATCGTAGCTTAAGCCAGTAACTAGGGCTAGTCATGACGAATACTTGTAACTTATATGAAACTCTTTATATTTGTTTTTTTTTTCTTATCTAATAGTTTAAATACCGTGTATTGATATTTGGCAGAAGAAGAAAAAAAATATCTTTCTTTATTTAATCGAACCATAGTAAAAATACACCAAAGTATCTTTAGAGTTTTTTGTAAGTGCCCGTAAATGTGACTTCTACGTCCATATAACGTATAGGATAGAATTGCAAGAGCTTTTATAAGTAAGTAATCGTCTATATACGCTAAAAAAGCTAATACTTTAGAATTATTTAGGTAAATAGCGCAAATACATACCTATTCGAGATAGAAGTACTTAAATAGTTTTAGTTTCACACACAATAGGTGTGGAAACAAAAGGTGTGCTTGCACACATACCTAGGTACTCTGAGCACTAAGTTGGAGCGCGCTTTCAAAAGTAGAAATTCTTAGTGTATATTTGAAGACTAGGGTCGTCAAAGTTAAGCAAAAATAAAACTCATTTAACGAACACTAGAGCTCCTTACTGGGTTCAAACGCGCGTCTTTTGCACATATAAGTTTATTACATACACAAATAGTTACGCTTTCAGAATTAGAGGAAAGCGTTAGAGCGCTTGTTTTAATTAGCAGCCGCTCTCGGGTCTTAAGTGTGTGCATAGCACAACTTAGTACATAAGTGTATGGAACGTTTCAATTACTGGAATGTTATGGTTGACCACTATTATTGTGTATTAGGCGGCTAAAATTTGGTATAGAAGCTTCCATGGTCGGATGTTAGCCTTAAAGCTCGCTCACTCTGCATAGTGTAGAGGCAAACTTTTCGTATCGTTTGGAGCGTTACTACATTATTTTCCATAAAAACCTAAAGTTCTTTTCGCTAATTTACTGTGAAACCTAAACCTTGTAATGGAAATAAATAGTAAGAAATAGTAGTATTCTGTACAAAGCTGTTAGTTAATGTAAATAATGCTTTTAATCGTATGCGTAAAGTTGTGTACCTACTACGTACTTACGTCGTATATCTGAATCCTCTGAGGTGAAATAAAACCCTTATCAGATGAAAACTTGTGAATTACGTTTAAATAATTTATTGCATATTTTGCCAATACATCGTTGGTTAATATTCACCAAGATTTGCAATACGCATTATTTATTTTGACAACAAATCACCTACTGATATTATATATACAAATGTAGACGCAATACAATCAATTCTTCTGGGAATAAATGTGTGTGTTTTGTGTTCAGCTTTAAATGAATAAAGCACAGCATTTAATTAAGGCAACTGAAATCAAACTATGTCATGAATGTGATAGTTATACGTAGGTACCTACGTGTGTCGACATCATGTAAGTAGGTAGTTCAACCGCACATTTTAAGCGCATTCACATCAATTTCATTGAATTAGGTGTATTTCTGGCGTGCACAGTTGGTAATGTATTGTAAAGTGAGTAGTTTTACAAATATCTTGTACCTAATGTAATGCAAACGTCAACTTTGTTGTTTTTGGAGAGCATTGCTGTTTGAATGTTGTGGTTGAATAGGGATGTCGCCTGGGTAAAAAAAAAAGAAATTCTATTTAGTCGGTCAGTCAGATAATAAAACAGATAAAAAAATATTAATCAAGTATTTTTTGCTTAACATATTAATATAAAAATACGTAGATAAAACGCATTAAAGTTAGGGAGCCCTTGCTACGTCACAAGTAAGTATAAAATCTACATACTCGTGACGTCATGGCACATTTTAACTCAATCAATCGCCGTAATCTTTTGATTACGTAAAAAAAGAAAAAAATACGTGTCCAACATTTTTCAATAATGTGGTAACTGACTGACAGATTTTTTTTCTCATCATCACAATTACCTTGTTTTCTTAAGCCTTCTTATTCTTATCTCCATTTTATGGATTTGGACTAATCTAATGCGATAGAATACCTACTCTTAATTAGACCTACACCAGCAACATAATAAGACTTGTTATACCGCCATCAGCACACTGTGGGTGTAAGCAATTAATATACCTCTGATGCCTCTCCCTGGGATCAAAGGCGAAACAGTTAGGTATAATAATAACATGAAATGTATACTTTAAACACAGAACCATTCAGCGAAACGTTTATATGTTGCAGCATTTCCTTTGACCACAATAAAACAAACGAGAGCGACAATTTAACCTTTGTCTACGGAATATATATGAAGCTCATAGTAAAATGGCTATAAAAAAATCGCATAGATCATCTACGAGTGACCGCTCACACCCCCCTACCGCCTACGCGTCCGGCAGGGGAAGGCCTTAAAAATCTCATTACCATCGTAACCGCATAACAAATGCAACGGGAGTACCTATAGGTACATGTTGTAACAATGTCATTAATTAGGACTATAATTGAAAAGGCTGCATGTTTTACTATCCTAACTATTCATATTATAAATGCGAAACTGAGTTTGTTTGTTACGCTTTCACGCTAAAACGGCTGAACAGATTTGGGTAATATTTGACATATGGGTAGACTATGACCTAGATTAGAACATAGGATACTTTTCCCAGTATTCCCAGGAGATCGAGACTTATGCGCGTGAGACCGCGTCGCGTTGCTAGTGATGATTTTATATCTAAGGCAATTAATTTCGAATGAGTTATTTTTACATGTAATGTACCACTGTACATTACTCACTAGTAGGGAGATAATATTAACTAGGAATGCTATCCTAAACTTGAATCTTATTGATTTTGTGAGAACAACGAATACGAATTTAATATATAAAGTTCTTGAATTCAATCAGATTCAATTCAAAGTTAAAAAAGCTCTACGAGTTCGATATCATATGGTACGGCTAAGGCAATAACTGAAATATAAAATGTACCAGTTTTTGTATTCAAAAGGAGCTGTAGAATTGAAAGAAGGTATGCTTCGACGGATTGTGAGGATTATCTCCACAAAGTTGTGCCCGAAATATTAAACTTTCAACAGTTTAGGGGACAACTCTTAACGCCATAAATAGGTAATGGAATAAGATCTACATAAAAATAAAGTATTTTTCTATCCGGGCCCAGCAATAAAAGAAGCCATGCCGTTTCTATTCACAACTACATCCAGGTTAAATTATACCGGCGGCGCTATAAAGGTTAGCCTGTGGATTTTCGCAATTATGGAAGAGCGAATTTTTTACTGTCCTGCGTAATGAGAGAGGTGCAAAAACTCTAACGCCGTTTTTGTGCTACACATCTATTAAAATGAGAGTACTAATAGTGAGAATGCTGCTCCTGGGGCTCAGTACACGATTAATGTGTGTCGCCCACATGTAAATCTCTGCAAGCACACCAAATAAATGTTCTGTAAAATGTTTGCCCCTGACGGAATACAACACCTGATAAATGATAGCTACAGGAGTTTTATGAATATGTGAAACGATAAAATGTTGCCAACGTCACTCGCCGAGACATGCTCTGCTGAAAATACGAACCGACTACACCATCTGCAAATCTAATACTGTATTATCTATATTGGACCCTAATAAATTTTAAATAGCGGCACTTACACTGTGCATATTTCAGGTTTTCTAAACGTAACAGCCGCATTCCGCTCGCACATGAATAATATTCCGTAGCCCAAAGCTATTCACTAAACTCTACTTTTATCATTTTGAATTTTACGACTCACTAAACACCTACCATACTGTTGCGGAACTGAAAGAAAGCACGTGTAGTTTGCTAGTTCACTTCCCACGCATGTTGTAAAGGTCAATTAAAGTAAATAGGTCGCCATGGCATTCATAGCTGGTGAGCCAAACTTATCACTATTTACGTACCACGTGACACTATGAGCGCGGCTTCATTAGTTATTTATCCATCTCTTGTTGGTTTATATAATACTCCAACTTGCATTAAAAAGGCTCGGCCTAAAGAAGCTCTTTTCACTTTTTATGTGTTCGCACTTTGCAGTGCGTCAGAAACAAGCATCCCAAGCGCTTATAAAAAAGGCAGGAAGAAGGTCACACTGACAAAAAGTTCCCAAGCCCCTAATGTCGACGTACAAAGACATATTTAATGAACGTGAGAATTTTAATTAAATCACAGACAACACGGCCGTCATTAGGGACATGTTTACTCAAGACATTAGATTCCTGCGTTAACGACAATTTACTCTAATAGATGCTTGGAATAAACAAAGTAGTAAAATTACACAATGTTTGTTGAAGGGATTCGCTTAAATAACAGAGTATAATACGCGTAAAATTGCAAAATTGTTACTGGAGGTCCTTTGCTTACGGATAATATATTTTACGGCAGGTAATTTACTCTGATTCTAAGTTAACGTTCCTAAATTCCCTGTGAATAACAGATACACGTGGTTAGTTTGTTTATACTATACTAACAAAACCTAGTATTGTTAATAATATTCTATAATATAAAGATCATGATGAAAAATTCGCGCGATCGTGCCAGTATTTTTCTGTGAAAATAAGCCAACATAAAAATGGGGCAAAGAATTTCATAAATAACAACTGTACAATGTACAACTCTAACATTTTCAGCAAGAATATTGTGCTAGATGTTTTAAATTTGTTCGTTCAAGAAATTAAATGAAACATTGAGAAATCAGATGGCTGTCTAGTCTACTCTTTGTTATAACGTGAAAATGTATACTAAGCATATTTCACGACAGTTTCAGACGTTCAAAGAACTTTAAGTTCAATGTATCGTAAGCACTTTATAGTTATTGTTTTCGTCTTTTGTGTTTTATTTTAAAAGATTTTCTAATAGTTTTTATGATCAGATATTTTTTACTTTCAATAAAGGAGACAATTCAGATTCTATAGAAAAAACCAAGACTGGCAAACGTTTGAATGTTTAGTGGTAAACGTTTTGTGTAGGTATCAGATTAATAGGTCAGGAAAAGTACTGATATACAGAGTGTTTTATTTTGTAACCAGGACAGTTTCCCCGAACCTATACCTCTTTTGGATTCGGATTTACCCAGTTAAAAAAAAACACTCTGTGTCGTAGTATAGTAGATGGATTCTTTTTTTTTTTTTTGTTCTGTTTACCGTCTTATTGAGAAATTTTACGATTATTGTAAAAAAATATGAAAAAAATAAACAGACCGTTTGTTCACCGTTTTGTTACGATTTTTTTCCATCGATAAAATTAAGCATAGTTTACCTCAATTTCGATATGTGCACATTATAAAGACTCGCACTGTATAGTAGGTATTATCCAATCGACTAACAGACAATATCGATCAGCATCAACCAATTAATAAACGTTTAGTCATGAACCGGTGATTGGTTGGATTGTGATCTTTTTGGTATTAATATTTTCGTTATTTTGTAGCGTATAATATTATTATCTGAACAGTCACTGCTAGCGATTATATAATTAAAATTAAGAAGCTCTCTGACAGCGTCACTGCTTCGCTATCCTGATTTGGATTCAGAACGGTGAGAAGGCTATTATACTGTTTGCATTTGTGCTCTAAAGTCGGGGCACAAGAATAGACTTTCTACAGAGTCCAATCTTCATACAAATGTGCCACAATATCTACCTATACTGTAGATACGGGTATGTGCATCGGTGCATCTATTCGCAAAACCACATTTCCGTTCGATAAAATTGGTGGTACGTAGATCCCCTCTGCCAGAAACTTGGCCTGATTTTGTACACAGCCTCAAGGGATCTCCACGACTTAATAAAATAAAAGGTTGCTTATATACTTTATAAATATATTAGAGCAGTGGTTCCCAAAGTTGACTGGAACGCGACCCACCTAACAAAAAGTTCAAAATTCGGGACTCACCTCTTCTTGGCTGTTATGGAGAAAAAAAAGCATACATATAGTTATATATGAATGAACGAATGTACAAATAAGAAAAAAACTTTCAGTTACAATCGAAAACTTTAATACCTTATTAAATACAAGGAGTGCTATTTCAATGAAAAGGATGTGTTTGTTTTATTATGGCTTTAGCATCAACTTCAATTTTAGTTACTTTTAATCGCCACAAGTTTGATACGTCCAATTGATTTCGGTATTTAGTTTTAATATTAATCATAGCTGAAAATCATTTTTTCGAGGCCCACCCAATATTTGCTCGCGACTCACCAGTGGGTCGCGACCCATAGTTTGGGAAACGCTGTATTAGAGCTTTGCCAGGCTTGATGTTGCCGCATGTGAAATTCCATTAGGATCCATTACTTTCGCGGAGGCGAGCTTGAACAATAAACAGACAGGCTATCGGATTTCTGTGTTAGATGGCATAGCATGACATCACATACCTAA
This sequence comes from Omphaloscelis lunosa, assembly GCA_916610215.1. Classification (NCBI taxonomy): domain Eukaryota; kingdom Metazoa; phylum Arthropoda; class Insecta; order Lepidoptera; family Noctuidae; genus Omphaloscelis; species Omphaloscelis lunosa. The sequence goes on from OU744250.1 coordinate 10,192,249, forward strand.
CTAGACCGCGTTTTCAAGCGATTAAAAATCGCCAGACCATACCACATAACATTATTGAATTCATACATGTTCTTTGCCAACTTTGCCCTATACTTGTGGAGCTATAAAATTTCTAATTTCGTTACCGTTCTTCAATAACTTCTTCAATTACTTTACAGTAGGTACCTGTCCTTTGACATCCTTTGTTCTCAAGTCCTTGAAACGTTTACTTCCTTATCACGCATTAATTCCAATAAAACTAAACTTTGTATTCCGAAGAATAAATTAATTTTCCGAAATATTTTAAATTCTAGTGAGCGCGTCGTTCGCAACCTTGAAAGACTTTAACGGCTTGACTCCGAAACCTTTTTAAAAGGTTAATAAATAAATTCCGGCCTTTATATTTCTTAAAGGTCTGTACCGCCTGACTTAACGGTAAAAAATTAGGACATTCTGATGTTAGTGAACATTTTCAATTTTCTAAGAAAGTAGTGGGGTACCTAAATCATTAACTGAATGAAACTAGTTCTTTCAATACGCTTGCGGTCAGTTGGTTTTTTACAAGAGTAGGTATGCCTAACCACCTTTTGTTTAGTCTACTTACCTTCAATACCTTCGTCACTTTTTATTTCAGTTCATTATAAAATCGTTGCAGCCTACGTTCTAATTAAGGCGAAGCAAAAACTAAAGAGAATTAAATTCCACGCTACACTGCTACATGAAGAATGAAATGATTAAAGCCAAAAATAAAGCTATATAACAATTCAAGGCAATGAGTAGCGACAAGTCCAAGAAGGCGGTGAAAGGGCGGACGACGCATAAGTCACTGTCACAACCCGCGGCCACCGACACTTTTTTGTTCTCCAACGCGGTTTGTGCTAGCTACAATGATTAAATATGTGGACTAAGGAAGGTACTAAGACTCACCCTGAGTCGTAATGACCAGTGGCTAGCCCGAAGACGCAGAGTTTAGAAGTGAAGTACGCAGCGCTAACTTTAACCCTATTTCTTGCTGAACTTCGACTAGCAATTACTTTTGAATTTGCATCTTTATTTGATGCTGATGACAATATACTAAGGAGTAGGTAACAGAATGTATCGACAGTTTTTCATCTTTCGAAAATCGCAAAAATTATCTGAAGAAAACACAATGAAACGGTAGTTGTTTCGGGGACTTATCTACTGTAGTGATTTGACTGGCCTTCGGAAATGCTGAATGACAGCCTAATTTGAATTAACACATAATTTCGATTTGTTGAAACGTTGTTGATTGCTAAGTTGTTTTTTTTTATTTTTTTATTCAACCCTTTTTGTATTGCTAAATGGTTCTGCTCTTGACCTCGATCTCGCCTGACCTTTCTACAAACATGATCATCAACGACATCAATCATTCGTTATTTGCTTCGATATGTTTTAATAATAACAATATCATAAAACCTTTTTCATAACTTTCGAGATAGTAATAACTGTAAAACCTTCCGCATGCGTTAAACACCTTACCTCGGCACAAAACATTCAGGAATTATGTACGGACGACAACGGTCATCGTAATTCATTCGTCCGCTAGATCCTTATACAAAAACGGGTTTCGGCACTTGAGCCAAAATAACACATTTACCTAACGTTTATTCCGTTATTCTCTCCTTTAGTCCGCATAATAAAAAAAAGAAAAGAATACCTGCAATGCGTGATGCATTACTTACATTCTTATTCACCCCACCGAATAAGATAAATGAACTTCCGTCCAACTTCCCAGTCTCGCAGACGACGAGATAATAAAAAATCATTTCCATTTAAAATAGTTTTCTTTATTTAAAATAATTGCCATGAAATATGAACTCGAGCGTCTTAAACAAACATAACTTAATGAGGTACATTAATAAGGTAGGTTGTAGGTCCCCGCAATCCGGACTCCCGGAGAGAACTTAAGTAGAAATTGTACGGTTTAATAAATTGATGCGCCAAAAGGACAATGGCCAGTTTTGTCGCTTTACCAAGCGTCAGTCGATGAGGCTGATAAATTATTACACGCGTTAACAAATCTAAACACAAAAACAAAAGGACTGGTGATAAAATAAAACGAATTTATCTGACGTACTTAATTATACCTACGTATTCGCAACTCAAAGGGTATCTATGCATAATTATTGAAACGGCCAGGGTTTTCTTTGTTCACTACACCTGCAGAACCGTGTGAATATAAGTTCTAAAGTACTAAATCTAACAATTAATTTGTTCTTATTTTCAACGAATAAACTTCATTCTTACCACAGGCACGATTGAATAAATTATGCAACCGTCATTTCCTGTTTGATAATTCCTTTTCCTGTGTCAAGTTAGGTACCTAAATATCTGAATCCTTTACCATTAATAGTAAAAGGTCTAGACATTTTTCTTAAAAACATAACATCGCGCCTTGTTTCCCCGAAGGGTTGGGCAGAGGTCTCCCTGTAGCAGGTTCACCCACATTTCGCCAGTTATGTTTAAAGTCCCATGTAATAGGGGGCGAGCCTATTGCCATCAACCGGGCACAAATCTAGACTCCCGGCTGCTACTGAGAAATTTCAGATAGAAAAACCCAATAACACTTTGCCCGACCTGGGAATCGAACCCAGGACCTCATGCTCAGCAGTAGCGCTTGCGACCACTAGACCATCGAGGCAGTCAACATTCACACACACACACACTTTTTTTCATTTTGTCACATTTTTCTTCTTTTTTTTTAAAGGTCTTTCACTAGACCCAAAGCCGATAGATATTTTATAGGCAAACTTGTGGAAGATACTGATATCCACGTCTTTGAATTTAATAAATATGCAACATACATATTAGAAATTACAACAGTATAGATAGGTACTGAGCCACAAAAAATTATCCATTAACCTCTATTAAAACCAGAAAAGATAATCGTAGTAAAAGAAACTCTTTGATTAAGTCCCACTTAACAAACAGTAATTTGTAGTAATTAACTACCTATAATTAATTTAATTGGTACCACTTACACAATCGGTAATAATTTAGTCAGATATATATCAATTAGGTACTCGATTGACTGCCTGAAAAGAGGCTCCATTCAAATGTCGATAGCGGTACGTTTTCACTCAGATATCTCTAATAAAATTTTACGGAACTGTGTGCGAGCATTCACAGCGGTGAAGAAACAATTGGTTCTTGTGTAAGAATCGTATCGAAACCGGAAATACCGAAATAAGAAAATGAAAAGGGTATCGGGATTTAAGTAAAAACACTATCGGTTGTTACTCACGAAGGAAACCAAGGAAAAGCGAGTGGTCAGTCGTGGAATAATATGGTTCAGTAGATACATAGTTTTGTTTTTGTTCGTTTTCATTAATTATCAAGCTATCACATTAACATGTGTCCTAATTCCTAAACTTATTGAGTAGATGTTACTGGTGGTTGCGTCGTTGCTGCGACGTTGCCTTGATGTGCTCGGTATCGCCCACACGTTTGATTTTGTGATCCAAATGTGATCCGTGTGAATAAATCATTCATTTTTATACAAATCAGTGCCCGTCCACGTGCAGTTGCCGTTAAAGTATGGTTGTGGTTGTGGTACGTGTGATCGGGCCCTAACAATTAGTATTCATTATTTTAACGCATTTTTTTTTAAATCACCATTTTTTTGACGTTGGCGAGATCTAATGACTGGCTACCATTAATCGAAAGATTAAAAAGACTATCACTATAGTACAAAAATTTTTAATCAATTCAGAATCTGGACGAAGAACCTATCCTTTTAACGGTTTTGACCAGAGTTGCCACGCTATCGCCCGGGCAAGCCCTGCCTAACACTGGTCTAACAGAACCGCTTAAGAAAAATTGACAAAATCTGGTCATGCTTGCTATTTTTCAGTAATCCATGCGTTTACGGTCCCTGAACAAACGGACTTGTTTTGGTTAAAACCTATTAATAGACAGGCGGACAAATTTGTCAGATCGGGACGTACCCGATCTGACAAATTTGAAAAGAGACAGCCTATTCTTTGCCTAAACCAAGGAAACAAGCGACATAAGTAACTCAAAATCTATCTCGTGGCTATTCCTCTGATGTTCATTATGGATGATCTACAGGCAACTGTAGTCGGTCAGTTAGCTAGTCGTCAAAGCCTTGTCGACCAGTTGTGATGCTACTTACAGACAGTTAATTCCGTTTCGCGCCGATGTCGAAATATTTTCTGTCATCTGTGCATGGAATAACCTTTCAAAGCTTTGCCGGTTTTCAATTTATATTCTGGTGTTTTGTCTACTAAGTCTTCTCAAAAGAAATTCCAGATAAGACGAAGCAATACAAATGTCAAAAACCAGCTGTACATACATTTTTACTACGTAGGTATTGCACTTTTCTATGAAACAGCAGATTTTTTTTTAGAATAACCGACGAAAAATTTCAACGCTTTTTTTAGAATAACCGACGAAAAATTTCAACGCAGTGGCGTTCAGAATCATTACTGAATCAGTGGTAACTGTTTTCGCGTCAATGTCCCTGCCACCCTATATAATATATAGATATACAAGATATCTGTTAAATTGGAGTAATTCGTAGTTTCTGCGCCGTTGACGTAAATCTAAACCCAGCCGTTGATTAAAGTAGCAACCTAACTCAAACCGGTTCGTCTCTTTGTGTGTTGATTTCCTCCATATTTGAAAATATCAACAAAAGACTAATTTGGTATGTACGTCTGCCAATCACAAAGAAAATATTACAACATAAGCCTTGAGGTAAATATTTATTCCTTTCTTCATTATGTTTCTTAGTATCGGGAAGTAAATGAAAAATAAGCCAGAAGAGGCTATCCCCTTTGGGTATAATATTATCTTTCGATCGATCAATTGATGGAGTCAGTAATCGTTGTAGATGTTTGCCTCCTAACTATCAATTCTTTGTTATTTTGATAGTTGTGTAGGTATTTAATTCTTGCTTGAAGTACTTTTTAAATCGAATCCTTGCATTATTCATTTTTAGCAAAATTGAAATATTTTTCCTAAAACACGAGAATTTATTCACAACGATTTGAAAACCCCACAGATTTACTGTGAAGTTCTATAAATGTTATTGTTATAAGGAGTTGCAGCTATTTAAAATAAAAAATTCCTATGAAAGTAATAAATAATGTCAATAAAATATTATGGAGGCACTAAAAATTTAAAAAATACTACCTCTATTCTACAAAATAAATAACTAATCTTATCACATCCACAAAATGAACTTCAAGTACTTTCTCAAACAGCTCCTTCGGAAAGAAACATCGCATCCATTAGGTACAAAAAGTTGACAAATAACAGTCATAGAGATACGAAAAGTTCGATCCCACGGGGACTACAATTTCTATTAAAGAAAGTGCAGGCTCCCGAGCTACGCGAAACATACACAGAGGCAATTCAACATAACAAAGTTCACCTGTTTTAATGTTAATATTAATCACTTGGGCTGTCACTGTTAAGTAGCAATAATCATGCAATCACGCGCGTGTGAACATTACGCGTACGCGGTTCTCAGCTGAAGCCGACGGGAGCAAGCCGACGACTGGGTCGTAGCACGCGCCGTAGCCGCGGGAAGCCAACTGTCGTAGCGACGTGCTACGGACTACGCGCTGCATTCCTCGACAGTTCGCGCAGTCGCAACTCTTGCTTCGTCTGCTATTCATTTGAGAAAAATATTCAGACGAAAATTAAGTGACTGCAAGCGTTAACGATTTGAGAAAAATAATTTAGAAATACGCAATACTTTTGTGGGTAAAGACAACTTTGCTAAATAAAATATGTTTTCAAGATAACTGAGAGGGAAAAAAATACGATAGGAAGTACTTATAATATACGTACGTTATTTTGTAGTTTTCTCGAATTAACTTTTTGGTATGCTTTATAAATATGTAGGGAAGTAACTATTTGTCACGGTAATCAATGAGATTTTTAACCTACGTTTTCGAAAGTTCCGACTTATTATTGCTGCATTTGGTAAAAACATGGCGATTAAAAAATAAGTTAGTTATTAGTAACATCTAACTTCTTTTCAAAACGTCATTTTTTTCTGTTCTACTGACTTTCTAATAACTTAGTACAAAGTCAGTCAAACATACGACAGTGCCGTAGAGTGAACCCGTACTGGACGTAAAGCTAATTGATAAGTGCACACGAAACACCGACAATTCATATGCGTGCAAGCATATTACATACGTACTTACATAAACTCAAGCTTTTTTCCCCGTAGGCAAAACTACAGAACGCCAGCTGTTCGCCAGCTGTTACGATCCGATTGCTATCAACGGCACAAAAATGAACCCGACGCGTAGCAAAAGGCGGCAACTGAGAAGTAAAAAATTGAACCTAATGATAAAACCGAAAAACGCTTTGACTGAGCTGGGAACGAAACCCAGGACCAGTACTCTAATTGCGTAACTTATTTTCGTAAACAATTATGCCTAATTTGTTTCATTTTGACAGTTCAACAACATTCATTGCGTTGCTTAGGTTGTTGAGCAGATTATTTTTTTCCAACTTATGAAGCAATGGATTAGCAATCTGTTTCAAGTCGAAACAGATTGTGATTGTGTTGTTTTACGCAATTAAGGTACAGCTCAGTAGTCGCACTTGCGACAAATAATAATTATAAATTGAACTATTAATTTTATGGCTTTATTAACTCGTTAATTAGTTAATGGATACCTATAATAGTTATAGAGGAGAAGCCTCGTAGGCACATTTATGAACCTAGGGGCTATTAGGGCAGTAGCGGATCCAGGGGGACTACGACGCCCCAGAGGACACAGTGGAGGTCTGCCCGGCTTGGGCGGAGCATCGCCGTGTCCTCGTGGAGGCGATCGGCGGCGGTGATCTCTCGCGTCCGGCCCTGGTTCAGGCCATGGTACGGAGCGAGAGGAAATGGGAGGCCGTCACCTCCTTCTGCGAAGCGGTAATGCTCGCGAAGGAGGAGGCAGAACGCGTGAGGGTAAGGCAAATTTCGCGCCCTCACGCCCTCAACCGCCGCAGGAGGAGACGCCCAGGGCGTCGGGAATCGCAGGCCGATTTCCGGCCACCGTAGGCGTGGGCTTGCGGACGGCGAGCAATGGGTAGCCGATAAGGACCAGGCCCGGATCGACAGCATGTTGTGTTCCACGCGCGCCTCAAAGAGATGTCAGCAGAATTGACGGAGTCCATTAGGGCCGATGCCTGCCGGGGGTGCGAAGAAAACCGAAAGGGAGATCATGGCCCCCGGCAACAGGGCAAGCGAAGGAACACAGGTGGGAGTAAGTAAGAGTCTGAAACGCCCTCCCGCTCCGCCCAGAACGGGAGAAGTAATTTGATAATTTCCCACACAATAAAAGGGGGTCCTACGGGGCGCCGTCCGATAAGGACCAGGCCCGGGTCGACGGCGTATTGTGTTCCACGCGCGCCTCAAAAAGATGTCAGCAGAATTGACGGGGTCCGCTAGGGCCGATGCCTGCCGGGGTTGCGAAGAAGTCCGAAAGGGAGATCGTGGCCCCCGGCAACATGGCAACTGAAGAAAAACGGGTGGGTTTTAGTCAGTAAGGGGGGGACTAAGGGGCTCAAACCTCCCCCAAAAGGGTCTGTGTTCTTCTGTGGCAAATCTTAAAGTAAAAACCTACCCTCAGCGGGGTCAAGCCCCTCCCAAACGTCAATCCTGGATCCGCCACTGTTATTGGGTATCGGGAAGACCTGGAGATATGTTTCTCAATAACTTTTAAAATGTTATAATATACGTGATAAAAAGTTCCCCTTTAAGCAAAAAAGTTTTATTATGATGAGATGAGATGGCTGTATTGAGCAGAAAATATACCAATTTGTAATGAAAACAAATACGGGTTTTCCGTATCTTTTTTCGTGACTTTCTGAGGGGATGTCGTCTTTACCTGGCCTATCACAATGTTTAACTTACATTATCTTGACCTTTTCCTACGTTTTTGTCTATCTTGACATTTAAAACGTTATGTTTAATTTAGGATATAGCTGGGCGTTAGTTTATGGAGTGTTTTTACCAAACAATATCTGCACGCGTGTGATTTTATGAAAAAACACTATATTATTTAAAAAAAACAACGTTACCCACCAGTGGCCTAATATGCAAGTATTAAGGTCATATCTTTTTCCCACCAACACTCTGACCGCAAAAACCGCTTCGGCGCTACTCAAAAGCCGAACAAGTTTGTCAAGCCCGGCTTGCCAGATATTATTACGTATATAGGACCCACAGCTAAGACTAAGCCAACCCTTTCAGAGTATCGTATGAATCCACTTACTGTTTTAATACTGACGATTAACAGCTAGGCTAGGTAATTGCTTGGTATACGAGAGTGGATCGTCATCAAGATCTCTTCGGATTGGAACAAACGTTTTAGGAGAATGACTAGCGCTAGTGATGAAGAGACAACAAGAAGACTAAACTGCTACACTGTGAAATAATAGCACCTATAAGTACCTTAAGTAGATATTTATTGGATCCTAACAGCATACTTTGTGTTTCCCGATTTACCTGTAGCTGTAAGTAGGTAGGTACCTACCTACCTACATTAATTTAGATGTACCTAAATCACAATGAAATTCTGTCTTGGTTTTAAGGAAGGACCCATGAGGTAGGTACCGCCTATTATGTTAAATAGACTAATATTATGTTTATATTTCAGGGCAAAAAGCTACGAAAGAAAAGCTGCAAGATCTATCGTCTTTATTTGTGCTCGGTATAATAATTAACACGACAATGATGAATAGAAAAGTATTATGTAGTGGGAAAGACTTTTGCCCAAGACTGTGATTTAAAAGAAACATTTTGTTTAGAAAAAAAAAATGAATCAAGTTTTTAACTCCGCATCGTAGTAAAAAGATTTGCCAATCAGCAGATTGATAGCGCGTCTGAAACAATAGAAGTCTCTAAGGCAGGTTTCACAGCTGTCTGGGACGCACACGGGCCGCCCGCACACGGGAGACCCGTACGGGTAGTGCCTGCAGTGCTCTGAAACGAGGGAGTTAGTACGATATGGTTGCTAGCATTGTACGGGCGGCCGGCACCGGTCTCTCGGACAGCTGTGAAACCAGCGTAAAGCTCAACACACGCACAAGGCGGGTGCGAGTCGGTCGCAGGTTGAGACGGCAGTACGGCAGGCTTGTATTTATTGTAACTCCTTGTATTATATGGATGTCAGCACACGAAACGCGTGTGCGGGTCGGACGCAGAGCGGGTCAGGAGCGGGAGCCGCGGACGCGTTTGTGTCACGAAATAAAAATGAAAAAGTCAAAACGGACTATTAAGCTTACCTAACACACACACAAGGCCGGTGCGTGTCGGGAGTGTCGGGACGGCAACAGTACGACGGGCTTGTATATATTGTTACTCCTTGTATGATATGGGATGTACAAAATAGTTTTCTAATTTACCATTTCAAATGCAAAATACAAAATACTTTTTATTTACTTAAAATACTTTTACTTTTTATTTTAAATAAATGAAAAATACGTATTTTCAAAATACTTTATTCAAATGAAATACTTTTAGATGAAATTAGTGTTAAAAATCCATCACTTTCTTTTTGATTATAAACATTATTAACGGTGTCGAAACAAAAAGACCGGTAATTGAAATAAAACCAATCTCATTTTATGGCGTAGCGTGTAAAGTGCGTTTCATCAAATAGTTCCTATGCTGTAATGTTGGCTGCACTGTTGTAGGACGAACAAAAGTACGCTACGGCGCTACGTAATTGGTCCATTGTTAAAGTTTAACAGTGGAGCCAACATTATGGCAAAGGAACTATTTGATGAAACCATAGACATTTAATAAGTATGGACTGGAAATACCTACAAAAAAAAGGTGCAAACCTACAACTCAAAATGTCGCATAAAATGGCTGCCAATGCTAGGGTTGTGTCATTCAGGGAACATGGTGTTACTATTTCGAGTATCGATACTAGTACGTAATAGTATTACGAATCTTACTAGATATCACGGTTGAATCATATTTAAAAAAATATTAGCTAATAGTCCGTTGTAACAGAAAAAAACGAGTATTGACAATTTATCACTTTTTCAAACAATTTTCCGCATAATTATAATTTCATTTATAGAATTATTACTTAGCAAATAAAGTTTTCACAAATATTTGTAACGCAAACCTAATGTTTGTCAAGTGAACGTTTAAACGAAGCCAAATATTTAGTATCGAGTGAGCATGCAAGTCTTATGCCTGTTTTCACCTTCACTAAGTGACAATTAAATGAATCCCTAATAAAAGTTCACTGTTGGATTTTCAACGGTAGACTCAGCGCTGAGAGTTGAAAAACAGTGCAGTTTTATTTAGGTATTCATTTAAGTGTCACTTAGCTGTCGGTGAAAACGGGCATTAGTGAATTAAATTTTTAACAATTTTATCATAAATGAACATTCGGAATAATACACATCCTTACATATTATAAAACAAAGTACACCGCCGCGTCTGTCTGTTTTTCTGTCTGTCTGAACGCGAAAAATTCAAAAACTACTAAACGGATTTTCAATCAATTTTCACTAATGGACGGAGTGATTCATGCGGAAGGTTTTAGTGTATAATTCATTAAAATTTTGTGTAAATTGGCTGAAATTTGACGATTATTGTTGAAGATGTCGGATAAAATCATGCGGACTGGGATCTTTATTAGCGTGCGCCGCGGAAATCATAAAAGTTACATAAAATGTATGTTCTACAGTATTGTTCATCTTAAAAACTTCAACAAAAAAATCGTATACACTACATAAAACTCTGCGGAACGGTCTCTCGGTGCTATGAACGAAAGAGTACAGTTTGCTGTAAACCACGGGCCGGACCTAGCAATATCATTTCAGCGCATGGCAGCGAAGGAACTAGTATCAGAAACTATTACGGAAACGGTACAACACTATTCCACCATGACATATCATTGTCAACAAACGAATGAAATGATGAAATAATAAAAAGGTCTGTTGGACGGAAATAAACCCATATATTAAAATTTAAGCCGTATTTAATGATCACCTAGCAATTTTTTCATCGAAAGTTTAACACTTTATGTACTATTGCATGAAAACCGGCTACTAACCTGTGCAAAGATAATTGAGGTTGATTTTCCTTCTTTCTTGCACCACACTTCACAATACAATATACAGACATGTTGAATTGGTGTTTTCCAACGTATATATGTAGTTTTAAAGGAAAACTCCACGTAATTTTCTCACAAATCTCAATAAAACAAAAAGTAAACAACCACTTGACAGCAGAACTACCATGAACTTGTCGCATATTATGGCGGATATGGCACTTACCTACAACTGTTACTACGTCTCAACAAAATGTTGCCATTATGAGGAACAAATGAAATATTGTTGTCTCTTTTATCAAATACGATTACCACATTAGAAAGAGTGAAATAACACGATATTTCACATTCTAGTTCGTTTTTCACCCATATTTGTATAAGCAAACTTATGTATAGAATATCGCGGCGCCTCCGTGTTTTTACTATCTCAATGGATGAAACGCACTCTAGCGTCATGTTCCACAGATAACTTTCATTTTGTTTTGTCACTTTGCACGCAGACCCGCAAGGTTGCAGCACTTGTAGCGCCTCTAGTGGCTATTTGTCGAATCGCTGACACATTTACATGAAAAGGGTGGTAATGTTGGCGAAACTTAGCAGTAGAGCATTTTGCATTTTACCAATATAAAATACATCTCGAAAAGTATTTCAAATAAAATACAAAATGCTTTTTAAAAAGGTGTTTAAATATAAAATACGTATTTTGCAATTTTGTATTTGCATTTTAAATACAAGTATTTCAAATAAGTCTCAACGCGGGTCGGACGTGGAACTGGTCGGGACCGGGAGCCGAGCACGCGTTTCGTGTGCTGACATCCATATAATACAAGGAATTATAGGTCTACCGAAATCTCATGGCAAATGGAGAAATAAAAATTTGTTGTGTGCAATTGGATTGTGTGGAAATTAGATTAAACAATTTTGATACTGTTTAATTTTTATTTATGTCTTTAGTATTAATGAACATGAAGTATATAAGGTATGTGTATGAAGAATGTTGTTAGAACCCGATGGTTCTTAACATAGGCAAATATGTTATGAAAAATAAATCAATCGTACATTACTTTATGTACTAATTTATTATATATCATTTAAATCATACTAAAATTTAACACCTCATTCAGAACTAGAAAACGAATCCAAAAACACCACTTGCATATATTTTTCTTCATCAGATGATTAAGATAAAGAGGTATTTATTATAAATCGCTCTTCCAGCATTTCAATTATTCTATCTTGCTTGGTGAAATCGTTTTAAATTTTCTTTACATGTTCATAACATTTTCGCCATTCCTCTGCACCAATCTGTGAGGAAGCTTCTTCTGTTAATAATTTAATGTCACTTGCAGGCCTATTTACATTTTTATCAGCAAATTTTTGCTTCATTATACCCCAAATCACTTCTATAGGATTCAATGTGCAATGATAAGGTGGGAGCCTTAAAACTTCGTGACCGTGCGATTTTAATATTTCATCTATCTCATATAAGGGCGCAGACATGTTTTGTTTCACTACTTCAAGCAATTGACATTTACGCCAAAGATCATTATAATGTTAATCATTTGCACGAAGCCATTATTTTATATCAGCAATACGATTGGCTTGTGCGGGCGGTTTGTTCATCCATACGGAATGATAACTGGCGTTATCTATAACAATTAGTGAAGGTCTTGTCAGATTTGGAATTAGCTTCTCTGTCACCCATTTTGTAAAATTGTCCTTATTCATGTCGTGGTGATAGTCAGCAGATACACTTGTTAACCTGCACACCAGACAACAATTTGGTACAAAACCATTTTTTTCCACCAGCGTTTACAATGATCCACCTCGCTCCAAGTGAAATACTTTTAGATGGTCCTGCAATATCTTTGCTTTGCCAGCACTTGTTCATAGAACCGTGAATGTAAATCTCATCTAAATAAATCACATGCAATTTATTATGCTCTTCAGTTTCGTGGTTTTCCTTTAAACGCTTCAAAAACTTGAATCTTTGTAGTTTTATTTCATCTATCTCCATCAAAATGGTCCTTTTTGATTGGTATTTAACATATTCAAAACCAATATCCTTAAGTATAAGTCTGTAAAAAATAATAACATTCATCATGTTACTCAAACGATAGCTTAGTCATTCATCATTATCATCATCAGTCTATATACGTCCCACTGCAGGGCACAGACCTCCTCTTACGAGTGAGAGTGAGAGGGATTATTACTTTATATTATTCTTACCTCAAACATTCTCTCCCTCCGTTGAAATCAATATCTTGTCGAAGAATTTGTAACAGTTTCATTACTGTTGGAATTTGCTTCGAACTGAAAAGCCTACCCCCTAGTCTAACCCCTATAAAGAAGCTACAATTAAGCAAGAAAAATATAAAATAAACTAAAAGTATCAAAACAACTCAGTCCAACTTACCGGTCAACTCTACGGCGCGTTTAAAATCAAAGATTGAGTTTGATTTACTCCTTCTTTTCCCTTATTTTACGATACACATTAAAAACAATATTTTATATATTTTTATGCCATGAGATTCCGGTAGACCTATGCAATATATACGCTTTGTGTGTGTGTTAAACTTTATAGTCCTTTTTGTTTTTTTTTTTCATTTTTATTTCGTTGTATTTTTTAGTCGTGTAACAAGGCTTTTCAGAATTGTCACGGATGTCTCGCTATCATCAAATGCCATTAACAATTGACATTGACGTTTCCTTTCTCTTGTTTGTCAAGTTGTCAGTTTGTTACCGGTTCTTCACAAAGATAAACATTTTTCTTGCACTCTTTTTAAATTTATTTTTACTAAAATAATAATGAAACCTAAATCGGGCTTAACAAGATTTCACAACTGTTTTATTCTTCGTGATAGTAAGATTGTCAAGGAGGACTTATGGATAAGAGATGGCAAAATCGAGAACCCTGAACAGGTATTTTATGTGGAGCAACTACAAGCAGATGTAACTGTAAACTGCGAAGGACTGCTGATTGCTCCAGGGTTCATTGACATACAGATCAATGGTAAGTTTCAATTTTATGTAAATAATAAGCTCTCAATTTTGTACTGTGTTTTGGAATACAACTTAATTTGCGTTTTTAGTTTACATTTTAAATATAACTATTTATATACCAGTTTTCCATTAATTACTTAAAATGCAATCACTTAATTCTTTTCTTGTGTACAAAATTGCTAGTTTTCTCAATCATAATATTAAATAATAATTGTATGTACAATATAACACTAAGCCACAGCAAAGAACAAAGAGTTGCAAATTAACTGCACAATGTATTATTAAGTAAAAATATGAATGTATGGATCAATGTTCCATTAATAGAAGTTTATTGAAGTTGGATATTCCATTCAGATTCTTATAAGAATTAAATATTCTTATCAAAACAAAACTCATCCTTCTTTCCAAAGTACAAAAACATTTTTTTTTATAGGTGGCTGGGGTGTTGATTTTTCATATGACTCAGAAAATGTCAAAGAAGGCATCAGAAAGGTTTCAAAGGAACTTCTTGCTCACGGTGTGACCTCATTCTGCCCTACCATGGTTACTTCTGATGTGGAAAAGTACCACAAAATCCTGCCTTTAATAAAAAAGACTGATGGTGGCCAGCATGGAGCCACTGTACTTGGAGTGCATTTAGAAGGGCCATTTATTAATATGGCTAAAAAGGGAGCTCATATGGAGGAATATATTAAAACACCTGATAAGGTTAGTGCTATTTTACATTAAAAAAAAACAATTCAAAATACTGATTACACATCCCTTCAGAACATATATATTCTCCTTTGTATGCATACATTTACAAATTGTATTCTAATCTTCATAGTGATAAGAAAAAAGTCAATATAAATACACTTGACATGGTTTCAACAAAGGCATTGTTAACAATAAAACATCATGCAATATTCATTATCATTAATTTTATTGTGGTTGTTGTTAAACAATTCTGCAGTACTTATTGCCATTATCAGTAAGCATTTATCATTGACCTACTTTTTGTAAGTTGTAAATTACCAACACAGATGAACCTTTTATGTGTTACTGAACTTTTATCAATTGCTCAACTGTAAAGTATTCTTCTTTATTTACTTTTGAATTTGTAAACAAATCAGTACTTAAAAGACTATGCATTCATCCATATGAATACCAGCTTTTAAATATATCTAGGGAAATGAAACCACAAATAATATTTACCACAACAGATATGTAAATACCAAACCTATGTGGGTTTTACTATCAACTATACTTTGGAAATTCAAATCAAACAGACAGAAGATATTTATTTCTTTATTTTATTATTTATGTAAACACAGTAAAATACATAGGGAAATGACATAATTATAATTTGAGTACAAAGGTACTGCTTATTTCTTAAGAAATTTCTTCCAGCAGACCTGCGAAAGGAGAAATGAGAAAGAAATGTAGACTAGTAGAATAGTGTGTGAGAACAAGAAGAGAAAATATGGATATGCGAAGTCTTAAACTAAAATATACCTATACATATAAACATAATAAATTAAAATATGCTTAAATAAATACATACATAAAGCTTAAATATATAAACATACATACTATTGGTATATAAATACTCACAGTTGAGAGGAGAGGTATTGCTCTTTTACTCGATATTTGAAATGAGAAACAGTTTTTAAATCACGAATACTAGGCGGAAGTGATTTCCACAATCTAACTGCATGGACAGGGAAGGAATATGAATAGTAGCTTGGACATAATAGTTTTCTTTTAAATGTTTATTTCTTGGTTTTATTTGATGTTTGTAAACGCACCTACAATACAGGAGAAATTCCTAGTGTGGGGCAATGTTTTAAAAAAAAAAGAAAAAGATATGCTTTTATTTTTCCAGGGTATAAAGACTATAGAAGAAGTTTATGGATCATTAGATAATGTTGTCATTATCACTCTTGCCCCAGAACTGCCTGGTGCCACTGAGGCCATCAAGGAACTGGCAGCAGTCGGCATCAAAGTAGCATTAGGACACTCAACTGCAAGTTTGGCTCAGGGAGAAAAAGCTGTTGAATGTGGAGCTAATTTAATTACACATTTATTTAATGCCATGCTTCCAGTAAGTATTATTATAAAACAGCCTTATCACAATAGTTTTTGTAGGTATTTTAATACTAAAATGTTTGTGTTAAAAATGTTAGCCTCAATTGTTAATTAGTTTTCCATACCTCTAAAGGATAAAAAGAAACCCTTATAGGATCACTTGTGTGTCTGTCTGCCCGTCTGTCACAGTCAATTTGCTCTGAATCTAATGGACTGATTAAGTTATTATTTTTAAATTAGGTGCACATTATGGTATTTTAGTTTCATAATTATTTTCTTGGAAACAAAATCTTTAGGCAACCAATATAGCTATTTTGTTATTAATTTTTAATCAACCAAAAAAACCCACACTTGGGTTACAGCATTCAGTTATTCTTATATTCGTCGGCATCCATGATAAACGATTTTATTATTTCTGTTTATGTAGGTTTGTACAATTGTACAAACACTTTTCACAATCATATTTTTTAAATTAGACGAGGTCGGCGTTTCTTATCTGACTACTCTGAGAAGAAAGGTCCAAACTAATTCAGAGGTCAGGGTTTTATTAAAGTCCAGACATAAACTTGGTTAGATTATGTAAAGACCATATACATTGGTGTCTGAAATAGTCTTTTGAGGAAAGAACCATGCAGATTGAGTGGACTTGTCCATTCAGTGCACGCATTTTTCAGCAATCGTGCAGCTCAACTCAGAACTTAAGGAGCTCAACATGCTACCAAAACATCCGTCCGCACTTAGTGAATGTTTAGATAAAGCGTTTAGTGGCAATCAGTACGTACCGCACGTAACGTGCACTGTACGCAAACAACAAAGTGCACATGTTAAATATGCGTTCGTTTAGTATATACACTATCGCGCAGTAAATCAAATGCGCGTGTTTGTATTTATGTTTATCTGGACAAGCTCTCTTAGAAAAATAACTTACATAACATGTTTTTTTTTTCAAGTTCCATCATCGGGATCCTGGACTGGTTGGCTTGTTGGCGTCTACGACGCAAAAACAAGTTTTCTACGGCATTATATCTGACGGTATCCATACCCACCCAGCTGCCTTACGGATCGCAAGCAGAACCAACCGTGAAGGTAAGTAGTAACTAAATCTATAATTCTGTGTGCTCACAAATCTTGAATACTTAGTAAAAGTTCGCAACTATGTGAGCATCCTTACCGCATCCCGCTGTTCCCGCATCATCAAAACATCCCTCCAGACTATTAGATATATGTACCTACAAAACGTAGGCCTTCCATAGATTTCCAGTTCCACTATTTCTAGATGTTTCTGAATTGCGGCATGCGGCAAATAATCTTGAAACCGAAAACCTCTTGTTATGGTCAGTAGCAGAAGTAGATTAACACTTTTAAATTAGACCGATTAATTGCTGCACACAGGTACACACAATTTTTCAGCATTTCATATAATAGTTTAGAGTTTATATGTTTATATGATTTTCGTTGCTGACCTGTAAAGCTAGGATTTCCTAAGACTGCGGTTGCCGCCATCAGGGTTGGCATAAAACAAACAAGTTGTTTTAAAATACGTATTTTAAATAGTGATTGAAATAAGACAATGTTTTTTATTAAGTGTTTAAAATCACAGTATAAAACAAGGTTAAAATACGTTTTAAACATTAAGAAAAAAAACATGGGTTTTAAATCGCGAATGAATGGAAACAAATGAAAAGTTATAAATTTTTAGGACTGGAAATAGCTCGATAAGAAATTAAAAAGGTTAGATAGCTTTCTTTATTCACTTCGTCGCCGGTCAAAATGAAGTAATTCTCCGCAACTATTTTGGGGATTCCCCTTAGGTATTTAAATAAAGTAAGTACATCTAAGAACGAAAATCGGAATTCGCAATTCAGAACGTGCAGAGTGTACTGGGTGGTTCAGTATATGTGTTACATAATCTAGTATGAAGCCTCGTGCGTAACGTCTATTTTTAGTGTGATGTAATGTAATATGTACTTGACATAAAGGCCAGTCACCCTAGTATTCAACCTAGGGTGGATAAACGGAATAACCGACAAATATAAGTAGGCATCTATAATAGTAAGAGAGTCAGCAAAAAAAGTCGACCAGCAGTTCAGTCCAAGTAAGTGTGTAAAATTCTAAATAATCTCACAAGCAAGAATAATAATAGTCCAGTCATTTAAAACGTTTAACAGATCGGTTATTTTTAGTGTGATGTAATGTAATATGTACTTGAAGGACAGTCACCGTAGACACAAGAATTGCGCAGGTCGCAAAAATTTGCACAGTAGTAATTTTTTGGTATATTGTTAGAATATATACCAAAACTGTAAAACCGTGTGCGTTTCGATGGCGTGGCCACGGCGGTATTTAAAAAAAAAAAACTATGCCAAGATTTTGTAAAAAATTGACAAAGTTGTGGTTAAAAAGTTGTAAGGGTTTGAACGTGGCCGCGCCATTGAAACGCGGAAAAGCGCGCGACCATGAAGATCTTTAAAATTAAACGGTGCAGAGACCTGAAAAGGTAAATAACGGATAGAATTTGTAAAAAAAAAAATACAACAAAAAATCCTAGGTTTATATTTCAGGAGTTGTAAGACTAAAACCCCATGGCCGCGCCATTGAAACGGTGAAAAACACGTTATTGCCGATATCTGTATGAAAAAGCATCGCAGAGGTCTGAAGTTTTTTGTAAAACCTAGATTTCAATTTGTAGAAATATAGAAAAAAAAATCCTAGGTTTATATTTCAGGAGTTGTAATACGGTATCGCTTAGAAATAAGTCGTGATTATCTATCGAAGAAAGTAAGTATTAGCGAAATCTTTTTTCGTAAAACAATATTATCATGTAGAAAACGATAAAAAGCATTTTTTTTTTCATAATTTAAAAAAAGATTCTAAATTAATATAAAATGAAACGATAAGATACAAAACTTATTTATTTGTTTAAAAATCACATATATCACAGTTTGTTTACTTACCCCTCCATTGCTTGATAGCTGAAAATACTGTGATTCTGAGTACCCGTGCCAGAACCATAACAGATAAGTTTGCACAACATTATAACCCATTGTTTACAATATCGTAGGTACAGTAGTCGTTTTGTTTGATACACGCACTTATGCCACGCGTGATAAGAGTTAGAATATCCGTGTGTAACTTGATGTGACGTCTATCGTACTTATAGCACCTATTGTTTTGAATACAGTACGACGGCAGGTAGAAAGAGTCAACTGCACTTTTTACGAAATTTACTCTTTTACATAGTTAGACTCGGAATTCTGTTTTGTCATAGGATTTTTATTAAATGATAAATGATTTTATTTCTGTAAATACTTGACTGTTTTAACACTTTTACACGTCAATCATATTTTAAAAACTAGATGAGGTCGGCGTTTCCTATCTGACTACTCTGAGAAGAAAGGCCGAAACAAACTCAGGTCACAGTCTCTTTTAAAGTCCAGACATAATCTTGGTCAGATCATGTGAAGACCATGTAGATTGGTGTCTGGAGTGGTCGTTTGAGGAAAGCATCACACAGATTGAGAGTCAGTGAACGCATTTGTCAGTTATCGTGCAGCTCAACTCAGAATTAAGGAGCTCAACGATTCGACGAACAATACCAAAGAAAGGACACTTGGGTAGGCCGCATAAATTACTCAAACTGTCAGACTATAATTAGAACTAAGTGAGAAAAAATTAGAAACAAAAAGAAAAAGGAATGACCCACATAGTCTTCACATTCACAATAATTTAAATAATATAATACTTTAAAAGTATATAAAATTCATTAATGTCAATGTGTATATAAAAACCAGGAAATAATCTTGGTCAGAGCATTTCATTTGAAGACCATGTAGATTTGTGTCTGAAATGGTCTTTTGAGGAAAGAACCATACAGATGTGAGTGGACCTGTCCATTCCATGCACGCATTTGTCAGTAATCGTGTAGCTGAACTCAGAACTTAAAAGGAGCTCAATGATTCGACGACCAATACCAAAGAAAGGACATTTGGGTAGGCCGCATAAAGTATTCACAACTGCCAGATTATCATTAAAAGTAACTGAGAAAAATAAATAAATATTATGTATGACCCACATAGTCCTCACATTCACAATAATTAAAAAAAAATGTTATACATCTCAAAGTAAATATTCATGTCGTTGTGTATAAAATTTTAAAGTTAGCAACATAAACAAAGTTCCGAAAGTAAAAAATAAAAAAATAATAAAATTGGAGCAGCTCAATCCCACGCCTTTTTGTCCTCAATGTAATCTTTAACGGCATAAAAAGCGTTCTGGCACAACTTGCATTTAGTAAATGATTTGAATTTATTAAGGCTTAGATCTTGTACGTGGCTTGGAAGTTTATTATAAAAGCGTATACATTGATATCTAAAGGAGCTACCTATTTTCTTGAGCCTTGTTGTAGGTACAACAAATTTGTGTTTGTTCCTAGTATTTATGTTATGGATATCACTGTATTTTTTAAACAATTTTATGTTTTTATGGGCATATAAAAGATTATCAAAAATATACTGAGAAGGCACAGTCATTACATTTATCTCCTTAAATTTATCTCTGAGAGAGTGTCTCGGACTTGATTTATAAATAGATCGAACAGCTCTTTTCTGCAAAACAAAGATAGTTTGAATGTCGGCGGCATTTCCCCACAACAGAATACCGTACGACATTACACTATGAAAATAACTAAAGTACACTAAACGGGCTGTCTCTATGTTAGTTAAATTACGAATTTTTCTAACAGCATAGCGGAGGTTAGCTTTTTTGACAATTTATCTATATGTGGGCCCCACTGAAGCTTAGCATCCAAAGTTAAGCCCAAGAATACTGTGCTATCTTCAGGATTTAATTCTTCGCCCTTTATCAACAATTTAGTTTTCACCTGCCTAACATGAGGTAGGGTAAACTTAATGCACTTAGTTTTTTCTTCATTCAGAAGTAAATTGTTAACATTGAACCAGTGAACTACTTTTGAGATTGCGGTATTTACATCGTCAGTAACTAGCTGCTGACGTTTAAGTTTAAACAAAAGTGAAGTGTCATCCGCTAACAACACTATATCATGGTTATCCTTTATGAGGTAAGGCAAGTCATTAATATAAATAAGAAACAAGAAAGGACCAAGAATTGAGCCCGGTGGGACTCCCATTGTTACTAAAGATCCGGGAGATCTTTTTCCATTAACGTCAACGCTCTGAATCCTATTACTCAAGTATGAAGTAAGAAGATCCAGAGCGCTGTTCCGGATCCCATAGTGGCGGGAGTTTCCTGATTAACGTGTCATGAAGAACGCAATCAAATGCCTTGGACAAATCACAAAAGATGCCCAAGGCATCACATTTATCTTCCCATGCATTATAAATGTGACCTAAAAGTTCAACACCGGCGTCAGTAGTTGAACGACCCCTTGTAAAACCGAACTGTTTGTGTGTAATATGTCTATTAAAAAATCTTTGCAATTGCTCTAAAATTAATTTCTCAAAAATTTTACTAAAGGTAGGTAGTACTGAAATAGGTCTATAACTTGTGGGGTCTGATGTACTACCTGATTTAAACAAAGGTATAATTTTACTATTTTTCATTAGGTCAGGAAACTCCCCACAGTCGATACAATTATTAAAGATAAGAGCTAAAGTAGGTGCTACAATGTCAATAATAGACTTGGCAACTTCTACAGAGTTACCCCACAGATCTGTATTTGTTTGATTCTCAATTTTTACTGATATTAAGTCACTGAGTCACGTCAACTTATTTATTTATTAGCTTCATATAATCCCTTACATGTAGTTCTTATTTACCGTTTTGTATTGTGTAGGTAATTATTTATGTGATAGTAATGTTAGTTTTGTACAATCTAAGCATAGCTTTTTTTTTTTTAATATTGCCGTGGCCTTGCCATCGAAACTCACACGGTTTTACAGTATTGGTATCTATTCTAACAACATCCGAAAAAATCGGTAGTCAGTGTTGGGCATAATTCATTTTATTTTTTTTATTTTAGAAGCAAACAATTAAAATTGTAATTGCAATTAATTTAATTCAATTTTATTTTCATTGTGAGACGCAATTGAAATCAATTGCAATTAAATCCATTATTTTTTTTACAATTAACTTAATCGTTAATTGTTTATTATAACAATTAATACTATTGGATCTATGTAAAAATTTGTAACCCGAGCACACGAGTAAAGAAACGGAACAGAGGAAGCTTCACAAGAGCATGCAATAGTTATTTCTGCTATAAGTGCGGAAAGTAGATGATGTCCGACGAGTAGCATTTATATTCACGAGCGACCGTAGCAAGCGACTGTATAAGTCGAGAAGAGTCCGAAATCATCTTACGAACGTGTATCATACAACGTCTTACTAAGCATTGTGCGAGGGGGAATCGTACAGTAGTCGCATTCGATGTGTAACATCAGAATCTTGATATTCTTCATCATCGCCATTGGGATGTCATCGTCATAGTCGTTATCATCATCATCATCGTTATCATCAAATTTGTAAAACTTTTCTCAAATAATAAAAACTGCGTCGGAATGACGACGAAGATAAAAATTTAAAAAAAAAGTAAAAAGCACTAGGGAAAAAAGTGACACTTTCCGCACAGTTTGGCTATTTGGAAAACGCTCTAATATTATAAATCTGAAATTTCCAACTAATATTATAAATCTGAAATTTTAAAAATTGGAAAAATTAAAAAAATTGGAAAAGTTGGTGTAAATTTTACAATGCATGTGCTCGAAAACATGCATTGTAAAATTTACACCAGTTTTTCCAATTTTTTTACCAAACTTCATCCAAATCCGTTTGGCCGTTTTTGCGTGATTGAGTAACAAACATACAAAATTTCAGATTTATAATATTAGTTGCGATAGCAATTGTAAACATGCATCAAAATTACCAATTAATTAATTGTAAATGCAAAGTTTTACAAGCACAATTGATTAATCTTTAATTGACTATCTTGCAACTACAATTAACTATATATTTTAATTTTTGTTTCAACAATTAATATTTGCCCAACACAGAGTACAGTGCATTTTTTTGCAACCTGACGCGATTTTTGTGTCTACGGTGACTGGCCTTTATGTCAAGTACATATTACACATTACATCACACTAAAAATAACCGATCTGTTAAACGTTTTAAATGACTGGACTATTGTTCTTGCTTGCGAGTTTATTTAGAATTTTACATAATACATAGGTACTTGAACTGAACTGCTGGTCGACTTTTTTTGCTTAAACTGTCCTACTATTATAGTTGCGTATTTGCCGGTTATTCCGTTTATTCGCCCTTTTTTTGGGTGGTATATTAAAAAAAAACTTCTCCCGCTCTGGGCGGAGCGGAAGGGCGTGTCAGACTAACTAAAAACCACCCGTTCCTTCAGTTGCCATGGTGGCGGGGCGGCCACAGGGTGAATACTCGGAAACGCGTGTTCATCTATCCACGCCAGAAGGGGTGGATAATCAGAATTCATATTGTTTTTCAGACTTTTACCCCAAGCATAATCATCATAACAGTATATATATACAACAGTAAAAATATTCTCATACAAACTATAATTATTGAAATTAACTTATTCATTCTTCACCCAGGTTTAGTATTGGTTAGTGATGCAGTGGCTGCTCAGGGTCTTGCTGATGGAAACTACCGCATAGGGCCGCAGCATGTCACGGTAGAGGGTGGTCGTGCTTACGTCACCGGCACTAAAGTTCTCTGTGGCAGTACTACTGGCCTAGATGAATGTGTTGCAACGTTCAAACAGTCTTTGGGTAAGTTAAAATCGCAACTATATTATGAACCTTCCCAAGCCCTTCCTTCAAGGTATTGTCAACTAACGTTGACTCTCCCATTTGTTTATTAATTAATCTGGTCCTTACAGAATGCTCTTTGGAATACGCCCTAGAAGCGGCTTCCCTACACCCAGCTAAAGCATTGGGCATTGATGATAGAAAAGGGAACCTAAATTTCGGATGTGATGCAGACTTTGTTATACTTAATCCTGAAAAAATTAAAATTGAGTCTACTTGGATCGGCGGCGAATG
The DNA here is from genome assembly GCA_916610215.1 of Omphaloscelis lunosa. Lineage (NCBI taxonomy): Eukaryota > Metazoa > Arthropoda > Insecta > Lepidoptera > Noctuidae > Omphaloscelis > Omphaloscelis lunosa. The sequence goes on from OU744250.1 coordinate 10,216,424, forward strand.
TGTTTATAAATGTGATAAACAGTAAATAATGTGATAAAGTTTTACGTAGCTGAATAAATTAATGTTACCAATAAATAAACATTGTAATATTTGTCAATCTCGTTTTTATTTCTACAGTACCTATCGCCTATCGCCAAAATCAAAAGTGACAATTTTATCCCAGTAATAGACCAAATTATGATTTGTGGAATAATGTTCTTCGATATTTATTTACACACGGGCAAGTATAATAATTTAGAAGTCTTGTTTAGTGGCATGGAAAATCTTTATTGAAGTAAATATATTTATAAAGTCAGTACAATTTAAGTTCAATAGTTTCCAAAAATATTAAAGTGCAGGTTGCTGATCACCTGGCAATGTTAAATATGATTATTTCTTAATTAAAATACAAGCTAATATTGAGAAAACTGTAATATGTGAATAATAACATGTATATACCTAAATAAAATCATGACAAAAATATATTTTAGGCAGGCTCTGAATTACACTGCACTGCTGTTGTTATCCTGGCCACAGTTCACGTTAATAAAACTTATAATTATTAATAAAACCGCTAATGTCACGTGAAAATTTTCACTCGCCATTAAAAAAAGTTAAAGAAAGAGTGCAGAATGGCAATCATTCAAATTCTCAAGTAACTTCAGCGGTAAAAGAATTTGGTCAAAGTAAGATGTGCAACCAGTTAAACAAACAAATTCTACTTCTGTCCACAGTAAACATCAACTATTCATCAGTTACATTGAATAATATACGTTTAATTATCGAATACACTCAATTCCTCCACATCTTCGTAGGTGTGGACAGAGAACCAGTTGGGCATCTTAATTTTACGATAAAATAATTAAACATCAAGTTACAAACCACGCAATGTATATTCATATTGTATACAATAATCTAGGTGTATGTATATAATGTAAATACATTTTCATGAAAAACAAAAATAATATCATGGAATATTCAAAGAGCCAAAATATTTGAGATTAACTCTACCTTGATACCATTAACTTCTAAGATCTAGGCACAATGCAGCAGAGACTCCTGTATGGATTATATAACAATTTTCGTTGACTGTGGGGCTAAATAGTACAATAACAGTCAACACCATCACACAAGGCATACTGAAGACATTATATAAACTGCCAAATCTTTTATATTTATAGAACATACATATTTGACGAAAAAGATATGTCGGATAAAACGGGACCTATGCAGACAAAGCTTGTGTGTTGTGCTATTACAAAACGAGCAGTATAGTATAATGGTTTCAGAGCCAGTGGCAATACCATGTGCTGATGCTGCTGGCGCCCCTTGCAGCTTGCACTCTGCGGCAAGCCGCCTTGAAGGCAAACAACTACATCTAATAAAACTTCAACATTTAATTTCTTTCAATGTTTACGGAGGGTATTGTCTGTTAGATATAATTTCGTGTCTGGAGTCCACATCCATACTAAACACACGGTGGACTACAACTAGGTTTAAAATACTTTTAACAGAATTAAATTATTGAGCAATATATTCTTAAGAGAATATTAGTAGAGGTTTGCTCGGCTGCACCAACTCTACAGAATAATTCATGTTACTCCTAGTATCAAATACCAATGCATACTCCACAAATGTCATTTCCGCAAAATGAGAATTAAATAATTAAAATATAAGGAATAATGAAATCTTTGGATCAAAATTAAAATATGCATTTGGAACTTGCACCTTTCACACTAACTATTACAATAAATTTCACATTTCAACATAAAATGACAAGAACATAAGACAGTGTAACTTAGAATATACTTAAATCTACATTGAAAACAAAAGAAATAGCCATTTTAACAACATCTAAACCAATGAGGAGAATAAAATCACGGGAGTTGCAGACAATTTCTATGTAAACTAAATTGATTCGGTATGATATGTTTTGTTGTTTACTGAATAATTTTTGAGATGAAGAAATATCTGAATGGCCGCTTAAGAGAAAAAAATTATGCTTATAGTTATAGAATCAAAAAATAAGATCACTACAATACGTAAATACCAAGATTGTATATTAAAATATTTGTACTTTTACTGACTAAAGGAAAACATTGGCAACTGCTAATAATCCTACAATTGTAAAAAAAAAAATTTGTATAATGTAGACTGAAAACGGTCATCTCAAATTCGTTCACTCTAAGATGTGGAATGCAATTAGAATTCTTTAACAATATTAAAAGGTATAATAATATATTAAATTTTTATAATCAGCTCAACAATGTATATAATCTATAATAATTTAAAAGCCTAGATCCAAACTGTGATATTTATTGCACAAGCACACATGTGGCTTAAAATTCCAATGGGAATAGAGCTCACAACCTTATTATTATTTATGTTGTTTTTAGAACAATGGAGATTATATTGGTTAAGTGGGTGAAGGTTAAAATAAAATATATTATCGTTTGAGCATGCCGTCTTTCAAGTATTAATTGGAATCATTTCGAAATAAAATAATCAGGTATAATAGAAATAATCTTAATCCCACCCACGGTTCAAAGTTGAACAAAATTGAATTGTAACGCCACAACACCCCACCGAGACCGACGAGCTGTGCTTGGTGCCACTAATAGGCAATACGCCCACCTCCAATAGGGAGGGTAACATTAGAGCTCACCTTGTGCGCTGCGAACCCTACTTCTATCAAATTACCTGGCACCAAGTATGCAAATGTCCTTGACGTGTTCTTCTCAACAACGCGTGGCGACCCACATAAGAGCTTTAATTATACAAGGAAATCTGCAATTATCAGTGCCATATAAAGTGATACTACACAACTACTGAAGTAATTTATTGCTGGATACATAAGGGAATATAGATTCAAGAGAAATATCTTTACCAAAAATTGCTTTAAAGTGTATATAGGTAACTTTTAAGATTCCCGAGAAAGGCTACTGTAATGTACTCTAATGATACAATTATTATCAAGTAATGTCAATGGACAATAGATACCATTTGACTGCCATTCATCCATGACATAGTGCTTACTCGCTACGGCAAATTATACAGCCAAGCAGACGCGACGAAAACCGCCGCGGCCCGCGCCAACCACTAATAAACATCTCTAAACAACACCACCATATAGGCAAACTTGTGATACTGTATGTGTGTATATCAATTGAAAAATACTAGTACCTACTAAACATTTCTACGCCGATCCCTACATAAAATACATGGCAAGAAAAGAGAAAAGTGTCGATATCACCAAAATTTACGATATACGGGGGGGTCGTTGACAAGTTAATACTTTCGAATTAAAAACAATAGTAGTTAAATGTTCATTGATGAAAAATAAAATGGTTGTTATAATATAAATTTGACTTCGAATTTTAAATATCGGAATCCACACATAAAATAGTATAATTTGTAAAATTATCCAAAACTTATCACACCACTTTTTAATAATTTTATGCAACCCTAAAGCAATATTATTAATAGCGTCAAACGCTCCCTTTGGGGCAATAATAAGTTCTATTTCGGTTAATTTTACTTCACTAACACACAATAATTTTGATCAATGACAACGAATTAAAATTGAACATTATAATATTAAAACCCTGAATATTAATAAAACAAAAAATTGGCAACAACTAATAACTAATTTTTACAAATATTATACAATAAAATAATTACTATGTGCATGCACAAATATCGTAAGAAAATAATTTGGCAGTAAAAATTCGTAAATCTAAAGGCCTAAACACACTGGCCAAAAATACTATTTATATAATATAGGCCCGGAACATATAATTAAACAAAACAATAAAACGACAAAATCAGAGTATTAATCACACCTGCTCTTCCGCGAGGGGTATGTAGACTCATTTTAAACTAGTTAAAATAATTAAAATAAAGAAAATAAAATTCCCTAATACTATTGGGACAAAAATCCTGAAACAAATAACTTAAAAACAATATGAAAAATAAACCCAAAAGTTACTCACTAATCAATAGAGGATTCAGACTCAAATGTCAAAATTCAACTTATCACTGGCTTCCAAAGATCTGACGTTGCTCAATTGCCCCACGTCTTAATCTTTGCTCGTGTCTTTCAAAATATTGAGTCATGTAAGTCTTAAAATGTTGGTTCATTATGTCTCTCTATTATTGCTCATATCACATCTAATTTTGCGTATCGAATATTGTAAAACTGTTCCAATACACAACAAATACATAAAATAAATACCTATTTCTAATTAAGTACACATATCCATACATGTTACTCTTCAATTATGATTTTATTATTCAGTATAAATTATATGGCTCAGCAATACGAAGAGAGTGCCTGACTATCAACTAATTAATATTTAAACTTTTAATTACAATTTAGTAACATGAAGGTGTATTTTTTTTTTCAATGAGATGCACTTTATTTTTGGAAATTGAGGAATTAAAATATTTCAAAATGTAAACAAATCAAACCAAAAAATTAGAGAGCATTTAAAACTGACATTAACAATATTGGTAAAATATCACACTTAATTTTAGGTGGTCTGGTTAAGTACTATTTCCAAAGTGTTATGTAAAACAAAATAATGGTCATGTACAACACAATTCATCCAGCTATGGAATTTCTCTGATAATGGCGGCATAATAATAAACTTCCATCTTTCTTATGAATATTACCAGCAAGAACAACAAATATCGCTCATTATGGCTATTTACATGTCATTCGTAGAACAAACGGCAACTGATTTTTTTAGACTGAAAATTCGTTCAGAGTCTAATTATATTTGGAAGACCATGGATCCCTGGATTAGTTATGGTATAAGGTAAAATTGTATCTGACCATTACTTATGTATTACAATTTTGATACCACATTAATAATAGGGATTTTATATGACGTAAAGTGTCCCACTTCCTAAATACTATTCCTAATATTAGGAGACCTAACAAGGGACAATAATATGATGTAAATTGTGAATATATCTAAATATGGTATCGTTTTAATAAACCGCATTTGTACCTACTATCTAAAACTATGAATTCTCAATTTTGAATATAAATGTGGATAGTTATAAAAATATATAATTTGGCGAATGGTATACTCATCGAACATATTGTAAGTAGAAACGTTTTATAATGGCAAATTCATGTACATAACAAGTAATATTAGTTGTTTTGGTTTCTATAATGCTTTCTTTTCCTATGACCAACTAAATATTTGAATTAGAACATAGATACTGCAAATACATTCGTTTATGTGTGAGTGACTATTTCAACAACAATACAAGTGCACTAATATAAAAGAATAAAAGCTTGCATTACTATTTTTAGAAGCTCGCTATATACAAGAAAATGCCAGATAAACTAATTGTCTACATTAATTTTAACTATCCAAATTACAATGTTGTACAATATTATTGCAATTAGCGGTTCTCTAATAATACAGCATGCATTACAATGTTTCATCATTAAGATATTTACTTATAATAAACCAATTCTTAACAATGTATACTGTAATGCCTACTCATGAAAAATCTTTCAAATATGTAATAGGCTCTCAAAACAAGAGTACACGAAAAACATTTTGTATAGACACAAGAATTCTGTAAATGGTAAATATATTTTAACGGACAATATATAATATTGTATACGAGATTAACCTAAACTAGATGGCACGTTATTATGGTGTCGCCTCCTTTGGTCATGACAAGACAAAAATTTAAACTTTTAATAAACTCAATTGTGCGTTAATATTTTGTTCTAATTCCTGCAAATTACTGATATCCAAGAAAACCAATAATAAAAATAAAAAAACAAAACGTACGTATATTGGGCTAACATTCGAAAAAAACAATCATTTTTCTGAGGCGACACTCCACGCAGTCCCCTAATTGACATGTTTAAAACTTCACTCGAACTAGGAACCATACCAGCTGCTAAAATTTAGAAACAAAATAAAAGTCCTGTCGATGGGAATTTTTAAGTTAAATTTGGTTATGGTTGTTCTTCTGCAGGAAGTTTGAAGTTCCGGATGTATCTGAGTGGAGTTGGCTGACTATACTAAAGGGAAGCTTAATTTTACTCACAATAAAAATAAAAATTGTCCGTATCTACCCGCTTCATTAGTTGTAATTTATAGTCAGATAAAAAATAAATCCGAAACTTTGATCCTCCATGACCAAATATAACAAAATTGATAATTGGACTATAACGAAAATAAAAGAAGTTGAATATTATATACTAACCTTTGGATTTTCCATTACTAGAACTAAATGCAATTATAAAATAATAATGACAGATGAACAAAACCCAAAAAATACGCAAGTATTCAGTACTTTGGAAATAATAATGACTTAAGTCTATCCATAGCAGTGAATAAAAATATAGTGTCTCTAAATCTAGAATGCCATAAAACAAAAAAATCACGAAGCATACTGAAATTAGGATCACTATAGTTCACTGCTCATGGACAGAGTGTTAAAATATCAGACTAACATGAAATTTAACACAACATAACGAAATAAGTAGTCAAATACTGGTTTAGCAAAAAATGTTAAGCTTTGTAAAAACAGCAATTAATATAAAATATAGGGAATAAATGTGAGATCTTGTAGTATGCAGACTTACAGCCATCGAGTTACTCCTCAGACAATATAAAGGGTGTTGAGGACTAGAACATGATGATTATTCTTAGCCAGAGTGACAATATAACCTTCAGATGTAATCTTCAATCCGCAGCAGCGAGACACCTGGAAACAACAAATAACTTTAGAGCATTATAAAAATAACAGTAAACTTCATTACTAATTAATTAGTTTCTAAAAGGTAGATTTATTAAGTGTAACACCAACCTTGACGTAGGGGCACTCGAATTCAGTGACGAGGACGCCGTCACGTGAGAAAACGGCGACATGGAACTTGTTGCCATGCGAGTCGCCGATCAGCACGTCACCAGCATCAGACACGTCAATGCCGTTGGGAAAGTTTGTGACGTTCTCACATCCGATGCGGCGTAGAAAACGCCCTTCGTCGTCGAACACAACTACGCAGTGCCCCTTAAAATCGCAGACGTAGAACTCCTTGCCTAAAATATGGAATGTAACATATTATAGCTGTTTTTAAGGAAGCCTAAAATATTAGAAAGCTTTGCAACAAAACATTTCATTGCTATGTTTGTCAATAATATTTAAAAAAAAGTACTCGCAAAGTCAATTTAAAGCCCCCCCCCCCCCCCACCATTTAAGGCAACGTCCGGTAAATTCACAGAACATTATTGTTGAAAAATATGCCAAGGATTGAATTAAAACAAATTCATGGCAGAGACCAAAGACAAGTTCTTAAAATTTAAATCACTCACCACTAATAGCAATATCAGATGGCTCCCTCATGCACTCACTGCAATCAAACCAGCTCATGAGGTCGCCTTCTTCAGACAATATAAATACTGTAGGTGTTACACTATCCACCGCCACAATGAGACCTTCAGCAGTAACTGCTAATCCAGCAACAATATCAATGAAACGCACCTAAAACAAACATGATGAGTAGCACCAAAGGCATTGTATTGTACCAGAAAATACCGTGTATAAATTATAATGTTGTCAATACTTACAGCAATTTTCTTCAAGAAATGACCATTTTTGGTAAAAATTTGCATGCGGGACCGCTCATTCCCACGATCGCAGACAACGAATTTGCCAGTGGCTCGAACGACTGCTACTTTACGCGGGTACCACAGCTGGCCTTCCTCCTTTCCAGCAATGCCAAAGTTGAACTTGTAAGTTCCTGACTTGTCAAATACCTAAAAAAATAGTTTTATTTTTTATTTCACAAAAATTTACTAAGCAAGCCTAAAGTTGTTATTTTTATTATTGAAATTATGTCAATATGAATACCGTGATGCGATGGTTGTTAGTATCGGCGACAATAATATCTTCATCGTTTCCGAGACAGAACCCATGAGGGGAATTGAACTGCCCCTTGCCACTACCTAGTTGGCCAAACTTGAATCGAATATGCATGGGTGTAGCTTTAGTCGCACGCACAAGAGGGGCAGGAGGAGGTACAAGAGCGGCTTCCTCAGCAGCAGTTAACAAAGGTCTTCCCGGAGACACACCGCGAGGGCCCACGCCGCCAATTCCACCAACACCGCCAAAGCCATTGACTTCTGGAAAAAAGCCATAAGGATAAACATATGTATTTCCAAAGCTGAGAAAAACCAGACAAATTATATTCGGGACTTACCAGTATTCAACCCCAGTTTAGCAAGAGCTTGTAAATTGTTGTAGGCCTGAGGCGAATTCAGGTCACCAGCAAGTAGTTCAGCGAGAGTAAAAGTAGGAGCTGGAGATGCATGGGGAGGCGGTGGTACATCTTTTTCAGCAATACTAGCCAACTGTTGCAAATTGTATTCTACCATAGACGGCATTGCAGGCACACCGCCGCCGACTCCCTGCACACTATTCATGCCGCCAGTAATGACACTGGTGTTAGTGACACCCACTCCAGTGACACCAGCTACTCCAATAGCCGGCACCCCTGAAACACCCACCATGCCTCCAACTCCAGTGACTCGGCGGACACCTCCCATTGGATAATCATCAAAAACAGGAGCATTAGTCACCGACACAGCGGGTGAATGAGAATTTGATGTCACCGATACAATAGCAGATGACTCGCTTGCACGCTTTCTTTCTTCTGCTCGAGTCGATTCTGTACGGAATGTTCCAAAAGTTTCTTCAGAAATAGCATCAAACTTATCCATCTTAGTAACAAACTCCAATGAATAATCAACATCGAATTCCGGTGCTCCTTCCAACAAACGGGCGAACTGGGATGCGACTGTCTTTTTCAACATCACAATTTCAGTACCATCACCACGACGGAGGAGTCTAGCGGCGAACTTACAGGCACAATCAATGCGCTGAACAGTTTTATCGACGCGATCAAACAGATCCATTACCTTGAGTTCTCTTTCCTTATGCAAACGCTCAAGTTCTTCTAGAGCCTTTTCACGGCATCTCTCCAAGGCAGCTTTATAAGCATGATAGGCTTCATTGATTACACCTTCTGCTTCATCTCGTTGACGTTGTAGATCTCCAAGTGCATCATCAAGCCTGGCTGAAGCACTACCAGCGGTTGCAGCACGAGCATTTGCTTCCACGATGAAATTCCTCAATTCAGCACGCAGGTTGGGCTCGACATCAACGATTCTCTCACAGCGATGTTCACCTACTTTGTGATCCACAGTTAGGCATTCAGTGCAAGCACCAACTTCACATTCGCAACAATAAAACTTAAGACTCTCTCCAGCATGACGAGCGCAAAATATGGGCTTATGCACAGCAGATTTCTCCTTGGACGACCTTAGAGCATCAAATGGTACTACTCGGTGATTTTCAAAGCATCTCATGAATTCGTGAGCAGAATTGCAATTGGAACATAGGAAATGGGAGCAATCAGTGCATCTAGCAACAGCAGGTTCCTTACTCTTGCAGCAGGTGCAAACAACAGACTGATCCATAGCAGACACATCCAAAATGTTGGTAAGCACATAATCGGAAGGAAGGGATGCAGCCCCACCTCCAGGTATCTGATAACAAAGTACACATAAGTTAGATGTGTACTTAAAACCGATAGACAAGCTGAAAGATCATTTACGTAATATTGATTAAAATTTAACCTACCTTGGTTTCTTGTTTGCAAATTGGGCATTCTACAGCCAAATCAAATTTAAGAGAATCACCAGCTTCATTAACCATCAATTTGTCAATGCAAGCTTCACAAAATACATGAAGGCAAGACAATACACGAGGGCTGCATAGCTTATTGCTGAAAAAAAGATATACTCATTAATAAAACTTGGATTTGCATTTTATATTTAAATCTCGAATAATAATAACTAAATAACTGTTACTCACTCGCAAATTTTACAATTTTGCTCTTGTTTCCCATTTTCGGTAGACTCCAAAGAACCCTCATCTCCCAGACTAACTAAACCGCCCCCATAAAGATCCCCATTCATTTCTTCCATTTTAACTTACAATTATGTTGGTGTATAATGAATATATCCTTGACCTTATTCAACAAGAATCTGTAACAATAAATATCAGAATCAGAATTTGTTATGTCTTGGTGGCATTGTTTTGGCTAAATAGGGAAGACTTTAAGAGGTGTACACGAAATAGTTGAAAAACATGTTCTTCAATTCAGAATATATGGGAGAACATGTTTTTGCAACCGCAAATGAAAGTTGGTCGATTATTAGTTTATTACTAGTTAACTTGTAAAGCCTACTTAGCTGTGATAGATTTCCTTTTAATTTCGTTACCTACTGCTGTGAATTTTTTCACATATCCACAACCAACCATTTAGCTGGCAGGGGGGAGAGGGGACACTTGACTCTCAACAAAATATTTGCACTTTAAAGCTTAATATTTCGAAAACGGATTCCTGAATCCAAAAATAGTTTTCACAAACTCACAATATTATATTTTATTTTATAGATGAGAAAAAAATATCATCCGCTCTTTACGTGTTTTTTTTTCATGATTTTATTTTACCACTTTGTCTGAGTGATATATGTATACCCATGCCAAATTACAGCTTTCTAGTACTAAGAGTTTCTGAGCTAAACCGCGGACATACAGACAGACGGACATGGCGAAACTATAAGGGTTCCTTGTTTACTGCGGAACCCTAAAAACGAAAGTTATTTCAGTGGTTGTACCCGAAAATATCCTTTAACTCAAAAACTTGACTATAAATAAAAAGTGCACGTACGCCTAGCGAGATCCTCGACCCTTGGGCTTTGCAGACCTACACATTATTTAGAGCTCCATTTTGTGCCTTGTAAATAAGTTTGGTTTTGATTTTGTACTTCAAAGATTCTACACCTTTTTCGATACATGCGACAGGAGGCCAGAGGACGAAACTTATTTTCGCTAACAAAAAAAAACGAACCCCGCGCAAAAAAAAAACAAACTTATTTAGGAAGCACAAAATGAGCACTACATTAATTAATAAATTGGTCTGCACAGCCCTAGGGTCGAGTCCCGCTAGGCGTACGTAGGTACACAAATAGAAAAGTCTAATGATAAATTATTTTATTTCTAGTCATGTACTCTGGAAAAAAGCCCAAACAATCAGAGGTCACAGTCTCTAAGTCTAGACATAATCTTGGTCAAATAATTTAGATTGATGTCTGAAATGGTCTTTTGAGGTAAGAACCACGCTTTAAAAATACTTGCATAGAACATTGATCCATAAAACAATACAAATAAAGAGCACAATCGCGTTTACAAAAATGAGGTGTCGTCATGGTGTCGCGAAATCAATGGTTTAGTCCCATCTCAAAATGCCTAACACACCTAAAAAAGTTTTCACTTAAAAAACAACCGGCTTCCAAAATAAACACTACAAAGTGAAAAATAATGATGTGCAGCATCTACAAAGCCACATGCGAACTACGCATCAAGACCTGACGTCACACAAAATCCTGCATCGCGTAGGCCGAGTTTACCGCGCGACGAGTATATATACAAAGTCCCGATATCAATCGTCGGACCCTTTCCGACCCAGATGACCCCATTACACTCCTCCAGGAGAAGAATAGGACCACCAGTACATTGCATAAACATAGACGCCTCCCGTCATTCCGATCTCGCCGCCGAGGTCCTTTCTTTGCGATCGTGACCGCGTCCCCGAGTAAATGATACTCCCCCCCGGACCCTTGCTCGAAAACGAGGTGCCAGCAGTTGTTGAAGCTGAGCACGTAGCTTTAAATACCCCGCATAATAATCATGATGAAAATCTGACTTTGATCCAGCCTGTCCCTTCTTGCTGTCCTCCCCCAGCGACGCCCTAAGCCGAGGTTCGTATCCCATAGGGGGTGCCCGTAATGTGTACCAATTACAGACTTAGCGAACACGTCGCTTAGTCTGTAATTGGTAGTATTAGTCAGTATTATGCCCTGGCTGGAGACTTCGAGTTAGCTCAAGGCCACAGCATAGTCCGGTAAAGTAGTCAAGACCTCAGAGGTCAACTACAAGAAGCCATTTATAAAAATAAAAAATAACATTGTTTTCGTTATTTTTGACACAAGACTTCCAAAATTAAAATTGTTCCGAAAAAAAAACAAAAACATCCGAATGCAACAAAAAATCAAAACGACTTTGGGTGACTTTTCAACCAGTCTGATGCAGTAGGTGGCAAGAAATGCATCAGACTGTTTGGAAAGTTACCCTGTTTTGAACTTTGTAGTTGCAGTCGATTGATATTGTCAATTTTTAGGGTTCCGTACCTCAAAAGGAAAAAACGGAACCCTTATAGAATCACTCGTGTCTGTCTGACACAGTCAATTTGCTCCGAATCTAATGGACCGATTAAGTAGAAATTTGGTATACATGTATTTCTATGACCGAAACACGGACGTAAATAAATGAATTTTGAATATGGTGATCACTTTTGGAAAAAAGAAGAATAAAATACTGGCTACACTGCTACAGAGTCCAAAAACGAATGCATGTAAAAGCTTGCAAAAGGAAATTATTCAGGCTTCATATGCTTTGGAAACTCTCTCACAGAGCAGAGGGCTGTATCCCAGCAGTGGGAACATAATGCATAAGGCAGATAATGCATAAGCTGTATATTCCCTATGAGTAGAGTCCAACCGAATTTCGTTTTCAACAAAACATATATTTCGGCTGAAATATCCATTTTGATTCAATCAATACTTCCAAATAATTTATTCAGAGAATGTTCATAGTCAAACCTAAAAGCAGAATAACTGTGAAAATGGTGAAAAATTGCTTTCCCACGCATATAATTATGGATTGTTTGATTATTGATAATTACATCCTTAAGAGACTTCAAAGTTTTTGAAGAACATCACTAATAAAGTCAGTATATGTCCTCCTAGGACATTCCCAACCAGACTTTTCCTTCACATCAGCCTTGTAAATACATTTTGTTTGTCGCCTTTCATTCATCCTCTCAACATGCCCAAACCATCTCATCAGCATACCCTTTTCAATTTTAGTTTCTGTCGTTTAAACGGTTAAATATAAGAATTGAAAGCTTGACACTGTATTTATTTTACTATAATAAAGAAAAATATCGAAAAATAAAATAAAAAACAGGGTTTTGGCCGAAAATGCAAATCAGGCCGAATTCTGTTTTCGTATTCGGCCGAAAATGCAAATCAGGCCGAATTCCGTTTCCGTATTTGGCAGAAAATTTAAACTGCTATCGATCAGACTTTACTAGAACTTAAAATAATATTCAAATTTTCTTTTTCAATTATTATGTGCCATTGCACTTTCGTACAGCAGCCTGGTGTTTTTATCTACTTAACATAGCTTTCAAGTATTTAGTTTTACTGGTTGTAAGGATACATAATAAAGGATGATGTTGAAATTAAATTAAATTTTGTAACCAATGGCAACTTAGTTACAAAAATAGCAAAAAGCTTTTATTTAGTTTTACTTGTTGTAATGATACTTTGAGGATGATGCTGAAATTTTACAACCAATGGCAATTTTGTTATGAAAATGGCCAAAAAATGCTATTTCAAATTATGAAACTTTGCTTTTTAAACCTTTCATGAATATTCCACTTCAGCCAGAGTGTGCAATGTGCATTTTCAGATTTGATTTTGTTTTTCCTACATATGGTCAAAGCATTACATAACATGTGTTGAGAAACTATATAAAATGTAATTTTGTTTTGATTCTTTTTCTAGAATTGTCCAAAAGATTTAGATACTTTGATGAACTCACCAATTCTAGTTATTTATTAAACTAGTCTACTCCTAGTTGACCTTTATAAAAGTCACAATATTAATTTACAGATAGTTTTAAGCCTCACTTAATATTGCTTAGTTATTTACTTCTTTATTATTTTATATCACACAGCAGGCTGGGCAGGCGCCAAAAAGCCCTAGAGAAGTGGAAAGAGCGGAGAGGGGCCTAAGCCCTGTGATGGGAAAATCCAGGTTATTAATAATAACAAAATAATAATATTCTGTTCCAATACAGATGGACATTATTTCATATATTTTAAAATGTTATTTTAAAATTTGCTATGATTACATAATTATTTAAAAAATAACAGTAAAAAACAAAGGACAACAACAAAATGTTGTAAAGTGCTCAATATTATAGCCTGTGTATTTAGATCTGTCAGTTGTCCTCTTTGGAGTCATTTTAATTTTGACAAATATCAAGAATAGTAAGCTTCTTTTAAGGCCTATGCATTGAATGCTTCTCTCAGGCAAAATGTGGAGATTGGACAAAGGTGAATCCCTAATTCAGACCACTAATTTGAGAGGTCACACTTCAAAATTATTCAAAGTATTATGTTGATAATCTATGTGTATTTAAAAGAACAGTATGTCCGGAAGTCCCTTCTCACCACTTTATTTGTAAATTTTTAACACATTTTTTACTAAGTACTTTTTTATAGAAAAATATTTTTACTTTCTTGAAATTAGAATTGAAAGACTTCATATTGAACTTGAATTCTACTGAACATCGAGCATCTTAGATTATAACATAAGATGCTTGAATTTTTACTGCTAATACTGATAAAATCGATGGTGACAGAGGGCTGAAATTTCTTGACACGAACACGATACAACACAAGAATCCATTGTCAAAAATGCAAAATATAAATTTGCCGCCGACTCGCCAAGAGAATTTTCTAATATAGTGCTGGTTTGCAGATATTAGGCTAAGAATTTTTTTTTGAGATCCCAAACCCAGTAGTTCACGGACTTAGAAGGGAAAAATACAGCGACAACAATGCAGCACTTGTAGATCACTTAGAAACCGCAAAAAAGCTGTAATAATATCGTCAAAATGGCTTCATAAAATACTACCAATGTACGTACCTATCGCACAATAAACGCAATGCACCATGCAGACAATGGCGAAGGTCGATAATCCGTATTAACACGTTTTTACCCAAATATGTCTTAAATTCCCCATAGGTTAATTATTTCAATAATTCGTTTTAATTATAAATGATTTACTAACCTTTAACAGTTTATAATTTGAAGGAAAAGCTGATAATCTACGCGCAGAAAGTTCTACCACGCCGTAACTATGAGAATACTCATCACTTTGTAAATAAATAAAAAATGAGCATCAAAGTCTCAACAGATATTTTTTTTAAATAAAAGTGGTTTCTTCGATGAATTAAATTAATGTTTTGTCACGTTCTCATTTTAAAAAGGCGAATACATCACGGTGTATTGATTTTCTGCGTAGTTGGTTGCGCTGTCTGTGGCCTAAGTGTTGCCATTTTATCCATATCTTACCTGAGATCTTGATCTTACCATCCATCCTACTACTAATTTATTTTTTTATAACTAAAGTAAATTGAACATTCTTGATAGCCTATTTATTTATTTCTCACGGGGACGAATTATATGTATGTTGTCTTTTGAGTATGAAGGTAGGATATGAGAGTGGGAACCCGTAGCCAAGAGGGTTTACCAAAGAGGGGGCCACATAGTGGCCTGCCTTTTTTTATGGTGGGATATCATCAAATAACTTCTCCCGCTCTGGGCAGAGTGGGAGGGCGTGTCAGACTCTTACTGACTAAAACCCACCCGTGTTCCTTCGGTTGCCCTGTTGCCGGGGGCCACGATCTCCCTTTCGGTTTTCTTCACAACCCCGGCAGGCATTAGGCTAGGAAGAGAGTTATATTAAGACAGTGAATAATATAAATGAACAAAACAAAAAAGATATGCTGTGCAACCAGAAATTTAAAAGGATAATTAACCCTCTATGATGATGTGACGCTGACTAAGGCTAGTTACACATGCAGCGACTTTCGAACTTCACACACAGATTCTAGCGAGAGCGACAAATTTGGAACGTATGTAAGATTTCAAAATTGCCAGCGAGTTGCCGGCGACCAAAGTCGCTGCGTGTGTACATAACATAAGTGTGCCTATGTCATAATTTGTGTTGGAACTTCAGACTATCAATCTGGCATCAGTTCAATACCAGAATATTATAGTCCCCCTGATTCTGCGTTTGTACTGGCGAAACATTCACAAAAAAACATAATGAAATCTCTATTTCCTGTCAAAAATTGAACCTGCTAAATATAAAAACAGACAGACAAATAAAAAAATCGGAGTCACTCGAACGTAATCATTTCGATATAAGCCCTAACACGACGTGTGACTCCGGATTTTTAATTTGTCTGTCTGTGATATCTTGTTTAAGCCAGGTCTCCAGCGCGTGATTTTTCGAAACAATACACATGAAATTTGTTTTCATACAAATCATCGTGACAAAAATTTAATGTGTATGGCTACGCCTCTTTGTTGCTATGTTTTTGTGTAAAAACACGCGCAGGAGACCTGGCTTTATACCTTTTTAGTTGATTTTTTTGTCGTTGTTTAGTTTTCATTTGTATAACTTTTATTTGAAAATACTACAGTTCTTTCATAGTCATTTTATCTCTAACAATAAAGATCACTCTGATGCAAAATCAGAAAAACGACTGCTACCTTCTTTATATTTTATCTATTGCAACTCAGTTTTCTCAAATAGGAGTTTGTGACCTACTTTAAGGTAAGCAAATGTTATCGAAAATATTTTTACAACGATTTCCAAAACGCATAAACCCTGATGTTCAAAACAATGACTTAAAAAAAAACAAAACGTTACATTACATATGACGTGACATTTGTTGACATGTGGTTCTAGTGATGTAACTTCTTCAAGTTTTGAACCTATCGAAAAGTTTTTTTTTTTTTTAATGCTGTACGTGTACTCTGCTTGTACTTACGTGAGTAATTCTAAAGAATCCATAGTTATGAATATCAAGTAGCGTTAATGAAAAGGAATAAAATGATAGTCTCAATAGCATTCAAATTAAAAAAATACAGTTGGACACAATCTCAAGCAGGATTTGAGTTTCCGGTGTCTTAATAGAAAACTATCGTCCCGCGACTTTTCGGATCCATGTGCGTATTGTATGTATTTATATATAATTATATCACTTGCTTCAAAAAAACGGTGAAGAAAAACATGGTGAGGAAACCAGCATGCCTGAGAGATATTTCTCGACGGTATGTGTAGCCAAGTCAGAGGCCCATGGGTGGCTTTAAAACTCTGACACCAGTACCTTAATTGCGTAACTTATTTTCGTAAACGATTATGACAAATATGTTTCATTTTGACAGTTCAACAACCTACATTGCGTTATTTAAATTGTTGAGCAGATTTTTTTCCAACTTATGAAGCAATGGATTAGCAATCTGTTTCAAATCGAAACAAATTGTGATTGATCGTGCATTACGCAATTAGGGTACAGAAGGCAAATTCTCGTACTTAAAAAACGTTCACATTCAAATCGCAATCTGTTAAACTTGTCCAAAATGTTGGTAAATTGATTGTATTATTGCCCCTTTGGTTTGTCACTAACCACACGAAAAGAAAAAGATTGTTAAAATTTCTCTTCTAGCGAGTGAATATCGCTAAACTTGTTGGTTGTATCGCTGGTGAATCTTGTTTTGGATAGTCATAATTATTTCCTTATAAGTTTCATTTCCACAAAAAGAATATTGAGATAATTGTTATCTCTATAAATAAAACACTTAGTGTTAATAAATTTTGAAGCATAGTTTTAATACATAATTATATGAAATCTACTCTAGTTTTATCGATAATCCAAACTTTACAAAATACAAATAGTCACATACAACCCTAGTGAAGTCTCTCAAAGTGAGACCTGGTGACAGTGTAGAAGATTAGTAACAGTGTAGATTTGATTCAAAAGCATTCCGAAAGGAACCAAAATATATGTATTTGATAAAATCACGCGATTCAAACATTAATCAATCATCACAAGAAATTTAATATATAACAATGACTTTTATACCTAATTGGGAAGAGTTTGAAAAATCTGCAGAGATGTTATATCTAAGGGATCCTATGAACACTCGATACAGTATTAAATATTCCCATACGAAAGGTGTATTTGTTGTTAAAATTACAGACAACAAAAAGGTAATTCAATCATTATATTGCTGCTATAATTTTTTATTCAGGCATAGAATATTTAACGCACTGACATGACCTTTGTAAACCTTAATCTGTATCTACCTTGTCTTCTTGCTGTGAAAGTAATCAAAAGAAATTATATATTTTTTATTAGTTACACATAATTTAATTTAATAAATCATCCAATCAACTTGGCTTATTGCAGTGTACTGCTGGACATAGGCCTCTCCCAATCTGTGCCACAACACCTTGTTCTCCACCCCGTAGCGGCGTTAGGATAGGGCGCGGTTGGGCAATTGCCCAAGGCACCAGACATGAAGGGGCGCTTAACATGAACCACTTGCCTTTTATTGTCTCTGTTTATTTAACTCTTTTTTTTTTCCCTGATTGCGGGACAGCAAAAACAGGGTTATGTTTTTCTCTAACTTTTCTGTACAAGTCGACAAAGTTTAGGCACTATTTTTATATTTATGGGCCAAAGAAAAGACGCTACAGGGTGTTAAAAAATATTGAGCTCGCTCTTGCACCATGCATTCTCTGAAGTCTGAATTCTGAAACTTTTCTGCATAAGAGAAATCCTAAGTTTACAGTGGCAGGGTGGTGAAAGTTTTGAGCTTGTTTGGCTCGCTTTACCATCCTGCATTTTCCTATTCTTCAAACTAGAACAAAAGCTAAAATTTTCGCCCCTCTACACTCCAACAGTAGAGAGAGGCGCCACAGAAATCTCACCCAGGGCTTCAGTATTGCTAAAACCGGCACTGTCTCCGCATTCCACATACAGTCTGTCTCAGCCATCTTTTTAAGTGTTAGTCCATCCAGCTGAGGGGATCCTACACTATGCTTGCCGATAACATGTGATCTCTAGTCCAGGAATCATTTGCTCTATTGGCCATCGGTTCTTTGACAAACATGGCCAGCCTGCTGGCACTTCAGCTAACGAGTATAATAAATACAAAATAACTAAAAAAAATCTTATCGTTTTTCATTTACTTACAGTGTCTTCAATACAAAACTGAAGTTCAGCAGGATGTTAGAAAAATAGATAAGTTTATATCAAATCTTATAAGACATATGGCATCAAATGACAACTGATGTGGTAATTGTATACTAAGTTCAATAAATATATTTTATATTTAATTGTGTTTTCAATCCTCCCATCTCAAAAACTCACCTGTATACAGATTGAGTTTCCTTTGTGTTTCTATACCCTCAAAAGTAAGACACGAAACCTTTGTTTGTTTTGCTTTGTTGTCCATTTGTTAAGACTCTTTTTCTTTGGAATGGGTAGATGTATAAAATAGAAATTAATTTCAAATACTGAGGTCTGCGGTCCCTCTGACAGGTAAAATTCAAGTTCCTATATGAATGCAATTACAAGATACATTGATGTCACATATTTGATAACATCAAAACCTATAGGGTACTCATAGTTTAATTAAATATTATCATATGGGTGCTTCCCATTGAATTAGAGGATTATATCCAAGATAAGAATCCTTGGAAACATGGTATCTCATAATTAATTTATCTGTTGTTACTTAATTTTTAATTATTTTTACCTATTTGGGTATATTAATTTTATTCTAGGTGCATCCCCTTCACATATAATTATATAACTAGTGTATCTATACAAAATATTGTAAAACATTTTCAACAAAAGCATAACGGTGGAGTTTCTTGCCATTCTTCTCCATACGAAAACTACCTACCTTTTGGAAAGGGCGGGGCGGCAATGGGCGACATAGAGTATAGTAATAGATTGGGACGGGCGACTAGAATCAATTCTATTATTTTGTAAATTTTGACGTCAAAAGCCAATGGCCTATTTGATATAAATGATTTGATTATTCGACTTTGAAGGGCTTGCTACACGGCAGTTAACCGCGTCTCCAACAAAGGTGACCTTGGTTGGCGACAGGCAGAACTGTTAGAAATTTGGTCGTAAACCACCAACTCCACGGTTGTAAACCACCAAGATCACCTCTGCTGGGACGCGGTTGACTGCCGTGCAGCAAACCCTTGACTTTGACCATTGCATTGACCTAGTACCGTGAAACTCAAGGGCTTGCTACACGCCAGTCAACCGCTTCCCAAAATATTTTTTTAACGACCTTTGCAAAGAATTCCCATACTATGGGATAAATGAGAAAAAAAAATCATCCCTACTTAACTTGTTTTTTTTTAACTTCCAAACCTATCGAGTACAGTGCGTGCCACTAAAGATGAGACTTGACACACCACGTGGTTTGACTTGCGCAGTAGACGATTTATGGGTCTCTTTAGCGGTATGAAGTCTGCGCCGGGGCGTCATCGGGGCGGCGGAAGGAGCGGCGGGAGGCGCGGTCTCAAGTCTCATCTTTCGTGGCGCGTATTGTACCTAGGCTATCAAAATGAAGGGTTTTAAAAGGTGGTTAGAAAAAATATATACAAATTATAGGTAGGTTTGTTTAAATTTAATTTGGAATGAGAAATTATAAAAAGAAACAGTGGCACTCCGGGAGTGCCGACAGAAGTGAAAAGTAAAAAAAAAAAAAAAAACTTCCAAAACCTTTAAAGTAAAAATCAGGGCCGTCTATACCCGGGGTGCAAGGGGTGCGTAGCACCCGGGCGCAAGGTCTTAGGGTGCGCAAACCGATTGAGTCGAACGATTTGTTTTTTTTTTACGAAATTGACGTATACGTATAACGAATAGATTAAAAGCCAGAAAAATTGAATTTGATGTTTAAAAATTATCTCATTTTATTGTAGAGTAGTATTACTTTTAAAAAATAGGACACAATTTTTTTTTTTCGTTCGCAAGGGGGCCGAGGCTGATTTCCGCACCCTGGCGTCTTAACCCAATATGGTTAAGACGGCCCTGATGAAAATACTTGCATAGAACATTGATCGAGCACAATCGCGTTTACAAAAATGAGTTGTCAGTAAGCCGACATTCGCACGTACGTAATAAAATCGCGGCGGGATTTTATCGCGCACTGGATTCACTTTCTCCGATCTCTCTCTTTCTCGATTGAACGCACTCTCGTCCCAGCGCGTTAAATAAACACACTGTTGAATTTTCAACTCTTGGCGCTCTGAGCAGAGCGCGCTCTGCTCAGCGCACAGTATATTTTATAGTTATATTTATAGTTATATTTCAACGCTCGAGCGTTGAAAATTCAGTGCACGAAAAAGAAGTCGGCTAACGGTGACGCGAATTCAATTGTTTTTTCCCACCATCTCAAAAATGCCCAACGCACCTAAAGTAGTTTTCACTTAAAAAACTAACAAGCTGAAAATGAAAAAAGTTATAAAACCCGACTGCAAAATCACAATAACTGAAAAGAGGAAAACAAGCATTATAATCCATAGAATTTTGGTATCGCAAGCTTAAAAACAATGGGCACGTCACAATTGCAGCGATAAGTCCCCTCCTTGAGGAGTGGCTAGAGAGGCGCCACAGCGTCCTTACCTTCCGCCTGATGCAGGTCCTTACCGGACACGGCTGGAGGTCTACTCTGAAGTGACACATACGAAGTATCGGGCCGAACGTTCGGACGTTTCCTACTACGAACTTCATTTTATATCGTTCGGTCGGTTCGGATCTGTTTCGGGAGGTTCCTGTTCAGGATAAGGCGGGAGGAAACGCCCGGGCCGATTCCCGGCCACCGTAGGCGCAGGCTTGCGGACGGTGAGCAATAGGTAGCTCGCCGTCCGATAAGGACCAGGCCCGGGTCGACGGCGCGTTGTGTTCCACGTGCGCCTCAAAAAGATGTCAGCAGAATTGACGGGGTCCGCGACATATTGTGGTGTGCCCGGCGCACTCTCCATGACGCAATGAGATCCCGCCGGAGCTCTGTCCGCTATGCCGTGATTTTTCGCGGCAGCGGAGTTAAGCCCCAGCGTTTTGCCTCCTCGCGCCACTCCCAAATGTGCGCGAGGACCTTTGTCTGCAGATCCCATGGCGGTAATCCGGCAAGGAGGCTCGCCGCCTCGCAGGAGACCGTGCGGTATCCTCGGACCTGCCGGATGGCCATGACCCTCTAGGACGCGTTCAACCGGCGGGCTGGCCGTAGCCTTAGTGAACGCGCCCACACCAGTGCCCCGTAAAGGGCCATGGACCGCACGACCCCCGCGTAGAGCCTCCGGCAGGAGGCGTTTGGTTCCCCTAGATTGGGCAGGAGCCGCTTCAATGCAGCCCCGGCCCGCTCCAGTCTGGGAGCCAAACGTCGGAAGTGTTCGACGAAATTCCACCGGCTGTCGAGGACGAGTCCCAGATACTTCATCGTCAACTTGACGCCGATGTGAACCCCTCCTGCCATTACCTGGGAACCCGACGGTGGCGCATTCCGAGGTTCATGAAAACTCATGGCCTCGGACTTGTGCAGGGCCACCTCGAGTCCCAACTGCCGGATCCCGTCAACGATTGTCGCAACCCCGCGTGTCGCTAAGTCGGCCGCCGCCTGGTACGACCTGCCCTGCGTCAGGACCAGCGTGTCGTCAGCGTAACAAACGACGCTGACGCCGCTAGGGACGTCGGCGCGCAGCACCCAGTCGTATCCGATGTCCCACAAATGCGTCCCCAGGACCGATCCCTGTGGGACACCGCACGACATCTCTCGCCGGTTCCACTCTCCTTGGTGACCGGGGTAGATAACAGCCCTGTCCGTCAAATAGGCCGACGCTCCTGCATGACAACGCACGACCTCATACTGCACAGTAGACGGTCACCAAGTTAAAAGAGCTGGGGTTGGAAGTTCTCCGTCATCCACCGTATTTACCTGACGTTGATTCAGTCAAGAAAACGATTTGATGATGATTTTCAGATTTGTTTAACAATAAATAAAACTAAGAAAAAAAAAACATGTAAGTCTCCAAACTCTACAGCACCCAGTGCTGGGTGCTGTAGAGTTTAGTATGCAGCGATTTCTCGCGATGGTCAGAGCGAGCAGGCGCGTGCCAGTGCGTGTTAGCCGAGACATCGCGAGTCAGGCGCTTGACGGAAAGAGACCGTGCGGGCCTCAATGGCCAGTGCGAGATTTGTATATCCGTTTTACAAAGTAAATAAATAATCTATACTGACAGCAATAAAGTTCAATATTGTACTAACAAATATTTCAATTGTCGCTGGGATGGGTGGGAATTGAAATATATCTACGCTTCGCCTCGCCGGTGTAAAACCACCTTTGATAGTTAAGCTGAATACATTATATGTCTTTGCTTTTCTTTTTTAAGTTTGAGACAAGACCCTTTGAGTACCTTTTATTCCATAAAAGCTTTCTATCGCTATTTAGCCATTTACAAATAATATAAACATTACCTTCTGTTTAAATGGTCTAATTTGCATATATTCAATCATCATTTTACTGCAATTTTATTATTTAAATTTAATTTAAAATACCATTGATCTAAAAAACTCCGTGGACCTCTCTACATAATCTACAGCATGCACTGTCAAAAATTGTTGATGGACATTGGACATGTTATTTTACTGTCATGCAGTGTGAAACATAAATAAAGCATATTAGTTTTTGTAAAAATCATGACTTAATACTCAGGCCTAAACTGTTAATATGAAATAATACATTTAATAAAATAACTGCCACTTACATATTTGTTTTAATTAATGACATTATGGATGGTTTAATTCACGCGGCATTGGAAGCTGAGGTATTTCATTGCTTTCTTCTATTTATTATCCGAGCTTTACTTATCTAACCGTTCTTGTTTATAGATTTTTTTATAATCAATAATTAATATTTCAGGTAATACTTAACCGGGCGAAACATGTGAACTCAAACTTAACACAATTCAACAGTGGTGTCCCAGACCACAAAATGACTTGGACCCATGATAAGATGCACCTTGCTGAATCTGTTGATGAGTCTAGAATGAAATTTCAACGTAATTCGTCCGGCTCTGCTACCAAAGCGACGGAGAAGTTTGATTTGTTTAAAAAACTTCATGAACTTTACAACGAGTTAAGTAGAGATGAGACATTACAGGTGAACTACGTAAGTACTAATCCAGTCCGTTTGGCTTAATATTAATGTGTAGTAATAATGTTTTATTGTTATATATCTGTAACTCCTATTACATAAACAGAGCAACCACACAAAACTCTTCTTTAGTAACGTAGCCCAGAACATCGTGGGAATTTATAGATATCAATTAAAATGAAATTAGAAAGTTTATAGTGCTGATAACAAAAATTAGTCTTTTGCTATGAACATGGAAATAATATAAGAGCTTTACTCATACATCTACATTGATTTGTCAAATTTGTTATCATAATTGGGTGTTTATGGTTTACATCAGTAATTAATTATCTTTATACTCATATTAATACTTGATATAGCCAAATAATATTGCATATTACTAATACTGTCAGAAGAGTAAAACTATAATATTGATAAGAAATGTTTATAGTAAATTGTAAGTAATTTTTCTATTCTTAATATTGCAGCAAGGCCTGAAGACCACATCATATCTATTGGAGAAGTTATTAGCAATATATAATCTTAATACCCTAATAATAAATCTGTATCCAGGCAACAAAGGATATTCTTTATCTTTAAAAGTAAATGGCAACTCGCAATATCTACATCCACCAGATGGGCATGTAAGTAAACCTCTTAAGCTACCTACAAAAAAGTAATAGTAAAACATTTTCACATTGACTATTAGTTAAATATTACCTAAGATTTATTTAGGGAGATAAACTATATTAAGTAAGTTTAATATGGCATAAATTTACACAATAATTTATATTAACCCATAATTTAGTTCATCGCTTAGCCATATTTGTTGTAGTTACCATTTTATTGTGTATAATCTATTTTGCAAAATCTTAAAAGTATTTAATCCAACAATGTATTATTACAGTACCGCTTAATATGCACCTATCACCAAATAATATTGCAGAAATAACTTATTTACTTAGTACTTGATAAGATATGGTGCCGTATTTAGTACACTGTTCAAATACCTTGCTTTTGTCCCTATCATAACAATTAAGATCGGAATAGAATGTAAAAAATACAAGAAATGCAAAATTTTAAATCTTTTGTACAAATTAGAGAGAAAATCCTCTTTTTCAACATCAGAAGTTGAGAAAGATAGCCTGTGAAAAAGGCCAACCTTTTATTAATTTCTAGTTTTCTTTTATATTTTTCTAGTAAGCTGGGAATAAGAAGATAAAATAACTAATTACATTACTATGTTTCTAGTCGTCATCAAATCAAGAGGAGACATTAATAGAGACTCCCCGTTGGCCATATGAAGAGGAGGAATTATTGAGTTACATAGATAATGAAGAGCTGCCTGTAGTGTTGCTAGACCTGTTGGAGACTGAACACTCATGTCTTTTCTACTCTGGATGCATAATAGCACAAATTAGAGATTACAGACAGGCGTATCCTAGCTTCCTCTGTGATACTCATCATGTACTCTTAAGGCCCACCAATCAGGTTAGTATCTTGCATTTTGATTAGCAAATTCATTGAAACAATGATGTTTACTCAGTAAGTTGGTTGTAAAAAACACTTTTAAATGTCTAATATTTATTTATCAAAGCCTATCAAGGTCTTTTGTACCCAACAGAAGAATTCAAAACAAAATCAATTTTTGAGGTCTCTTAAAGTCTAGATAGAATGGATATAGAACTGACTAGACATTAAATGGTTCTCACATAATCTAGTCAAACTTGTTGTGCAAATTTAATATTAGTTTAAAAACTTGACATTACAAATTTATGTAGATTTATTTAATTATGGCTTCTATTATATGATAATGAGTAATTTTCTATTTCTGCATCGCTATTACTTCTTTTGGGAACCAATGTCTATCACATGCCTCTTAATGTGAGATCCTGGCAGGTATTGAATTTAATAAATTATATGGGTCAAGACAATATATACTTACTCACATATCATTTTTGGGATCTAAATATATTAATCAGCTTTCACCAGTATTAAATGCATGAAGCACTGATTTCTGCCGTAATAATCATTGTTATGTTAATTTGGCTCAAGAAAGCCATGACCTAGATCTTCTTTTCTCCATTGTTTGATTAGAATAGAAGAGTAACTAAAGTTATTTATTACTAGCTGCGCCCCGTGGTTTTACCCGCATAATTTTCGATCCCGTGGGAATATCGGGATAAAAATATCCTAAATTTCATCCAAATCCGTTTAGCCGTTTTAGCGTGAAAGTGTAACAAAGAAACAAACTCACTTTCGCATTTATAATATTATATTATATTTAGGATTTTATCATAAAAGTGATACACAAAAATTTGACTTAAATAGAAATTGCCTAATATCACCAGGCTCAATCAGTTGTCAGGTTACTATGGCCTGTTTGGATAGTCTTTATCATTTTAGGAAACATCAATAACAATTTCAGAAAAAAAAAATCCTCATACAATTTATCATTTATATGGATAAACCCAGAGAAATCCCGGACTTCTGGGATTTTGTAAGATCTTGAAGATTTTTTTTTCTTAATGTTTAAAGTGTTTTTACAAGCTTTTATTTAATATGTCTTGTATGTTTGCGTTTCTGACACTCTTCAGAAGAACAATAGTCTGACACTTCCTATCTCTTTCTCACAGTTACTTCTTTAACTCTCTTATCAGCTTCTGAGAAAATAATGCATTTTGCAATTTTTTTAGTTAAGTTAATGAACAACAATAGGGCGGCCAGCTATGACTACCTCATAGACAACCTCATTACACGTTTTTGAGAAAATGCAAACTAGAATTCAAATAATTATGTGACTTACTAAAATTGACCTTAGATTTAATCAATATTTTCATTTAACTTAGTATAAATGGTACATGGCAAATTGCCTTATCAATATTCTTAAAACGCAATCAAATCCCAGCAATTGCACTCCAAAACCCGATTACTGGTGATCACACCAGTATCCAAATGATTCAACGTAAACTTCTCCAACAGAGCATAATAACAGACGCGATGTGCATCGGCGGACGGTGCGGCTGGGCGGGCGAAGAACGAGGAGCGTTAGAGGCAGTGGAAGCTGCCTTAGTTCATGCTGCCGCGCCCCCTCTGTGCCTCGACCCGCGCCCCGCGGTCGGCCTGCTAGCCGCAAGACTGCACGCCGCGCCCCGTCTGTTCAACACGCCTCGCATCAGAAGGCAGGCCAAGAGATTCTCACAGGTATGAAGGAGTGCAGTATGTAGGGGTAAGGAATCGTCGAAAACATTCGAAATTATCCCTTTTCTGAAATACTGATTAAAGCTCGTAAAGCTGATGTAGATTCCCATAAAGGGCATACCTCCAGTTTACTCTTAATGAGAACCTACTTCATCTGTCATCCGTAAACTAAATGTAAAAGTAAAAATCGTTTATTTCTACATTCAAAATTACAATTTAGAGGTATTGATGGTCCCGAATAAGGCACAGCCTGTATCTTGGGCACCAGTCAGTTAATCAGTTCAGATACCACCATCAGTCAGTTTGAGATATTTACATTGAGACTAAAAAATCTGTTTCGATATTCTAGGTGGCTGTGAATCGGAAGAGGAAATTGGATCAGTTCACACATTATCATGGTTTAGAGATATTAGACTTAATACATCGTCAAAGAGCGAAAAATAGTAGACAATCAGTGCCACATACTAGACTAACATCTAAGTATCCGAAAAAACCACCAGAGGTAAGCCTATTGTCAAATACCCCTCATAATTGACTGCTTTTGTTGTGTTCTTTTAATTACAAACAATTTAATTGTGGAAATATATGTTACTACTTATTAATGTGTATCAGGGCCACCAAGTGGGGCCCGGTGACCTGTAACACAGGTTTTTTTGTACAGTGACATCAGGCACCAGCTGTCACAAAGTGAATTTATTTAGTTTAAAACTGATAAGTGTTACAAAACCACAGTGCGAGAAAATAAATAAACTTATTATTATAAATTTCAGGGAAATTCGATATTCAAATGTGTTCCATATTCCATAGGTGTTCAAACCCATCGAGCCACCAAAAATGGATCCGTTATCATTAGCCGTGCCGTCGGAGCCAGGCGGCCCCATGCGCCTGGCTCGCGCCTACGAGCGGCCGCGGCCCACGCCCGACTGCCAGCCACAGCTAGTGGAGGAGTACATTCTTGAGACTGAGAAGACCTCGCCCCACGCCAGCGCGGGCTTCTTTCACATCAAACTATCCATACTACAAAGGCCGTCCGACCAGGAGTTCCTCGGAGAACTCTATGTGGATAGAGATCATGTTGAGGGAGAGAGGAATGGTGCTGCGTGTCGGTTTACGTTAGGTTAGAACATTTTTCTTTATCGTTTTGCTTTTGAATCGTGAAATATCTTGTCGAGTTTCGTGTTTTGTTAATTAAAATTAAATATAAAGTCTGCATACTTCATATTTTGTTTTTATAATCTGATAATTTAATGACACATCTGAGCTATCCTTCTATATTTTATAGCTTTATTACATAAATACGAATTAATTAACTTCACGATTTACGATAAAATAATGAGCTAAGTAAACAATTAATTTGTATTACAGGGTCAAGACTTCAAGCAAATAAATACATACAGCAGTTCACGGAGATATTCACGGAGGAAGGTCGCAAGTCAGTTAGAATAAGACACATAGTGCCTGGACAACTACCGAGAGTGTCCTTCACTGGAGGAATGAGGGAATTGGTAAGAAAATGTCACACACGCATATGATCTGTTCCAAAAGTATCTGATAAACAAACGGATCAGAAACTGTACCTGTGGATGCTAGTGCCACTTACAAATTGAGTGCTTTAATTTCATTATTTGAATGATTAACCCCAAATTCTAATGCTAAATCACCTTAAAATTGTTTACAATGCATGTGCTGGAAAAGAGCGTTTTCCAAGCAGCCAAACTACGGAAAGTGCCACTTTTATGCACTAGTACTTTTTACTTTCCGGTTTTTTTTTTAAACTCTTTTATCAGGCCGACGCATAGAGTTTTTATTATTTAAGAAACGTTTTACATATTAGATGATAATGATCAACGCAAAACTGGGCAAATGAAAAGATGATGAGCTGTGAGTGGGACAATTTGGAGTTGGACGCCGGAACCACCTGGTCACTTACTGGCCAGTTTTATGGAGAAGGAAGGCCTCTTTATGATCAACTCCTTCTTCAGAAAACGTGAGCACAGAAAGTGGTCTTGGCAGAGTCCTGATGATGCAACAAAAAATGAGATTGACTTCATTATGTCGACGAAGAAGCAAGTATTCAATAATATCTCTTTGATCAACGCGGTGAGAACCGGAAGTGATCACCGCATGGTAAGAGGCACATTTAACTTAAATATCAAGCTGGAAAGATCGACTGATGAAGTCTACGCTCCGCCCAGCACCGATCCAAATCCAAAACCCCTAGAGTTTGCAGGTCGAACTTCAGAATAGTTTCTAGTGCCTAGGGAGCTCCGTGGACGACTATAAAGATGGGTTCGTGAAAATTGTACATACGGTCGGGTCCGAGATCTTCAAGACCCGTCGTACAAACGAAACAAGAAGCTCTCTGATGCTACTTTACAGCTCATGAAGGAGAGGCGCAAGATGATTCTGCAGTCTTCAGACTATGAACTCAAATACCGGTGGCTATATAGACAGATCTCTAAGACCTTGAGAAGCGATCTTCGCCACTATAATACGAACCGTATAAAGGACGCGATTAGTTATACACGTCAGTAGCCCCGTTACGAATCTGGCAAACGACCCAAGAGCTAGATTGACCCGACACTAGACCCGAAGACATCCCGGGACGTCAACTTGTTCATACAAGTTGACGTCCCGGGATGTAAGCTGCTTCAGAGTCATCCTAATCTCATGATTAGGATGACTCTGAAGCAGCTTAAAAACGACAAGGCGCCGGGTGATGAAGGAACAAACGAACGGCCGAGCTCCTGAAGGCCGGTGGAAAACCCGTTCTTATGACCCTCCAGAAGCTGTTCGATTCCGTCATGCTCGAGGGTCAAACGCCACAGGCATAGAACAGAGGTGTGGTGGTCCTCTTCTTTAAAAAGGGCGACAATGCTCTACTTAAGAATTATAGGCCCATTACACTTCTGAGCCATGTTTACAAGTTCTCTGTTTGAAGAGTCATCACGAACCGGATTCCGTAAAGGCTTTAGCACCGTAGACCACATACATATGCTGCGGCAGGTTATACAGAAGACCGAAGAGCCTGCCTATATAACCTGCCTCTCTGCTTAGCGTTTGTGGACTACGAGAAAGCCTTCGATTCGATCGAGACATGGACTGTACTGCAGTCTCTTCAACGGTGCCAGATCGACTATCGGTACATCGAGCTGTTAAATTGTCTGTACAAAACCCCACTATGTCAGTCCGATTCCAGGACCAGACTTCGAAAACTATCCTTCTGCAGCGAGGTGTGACACAAGGAGACGTTATCTCTCCGAAACTGTTCACCGCTGCACTGGAGGATGTCTTCAAGGTTCGGGACTGGAAAGGGCTAGGTATCAACATCAATGGCGAGTATATCACTGACCTTCGGTTTGCCGACGACATAGTTATCATGACTGACACCATGGAGGATGTCAGTACAATGCTCGATGACCTCAGTAGAGCCTCCGAAAGAGTGGATCTTAAAATGAACATGGACAAGACAAATGTCAAATGCCCATGTAACACCCACTCTCATGAAGATCGGAGACGCTACGCTCGAAGTTGTGGACGAGTATGTTTATCTAGGACAAACTGTCCAGTTAGGTAGGTCCAACTTCGAGAAAGAGGTTAATCGTCGAATCCAACTCGGCTAGGCAGCGTTCGAGAAGCTACGCAATATGTTCTCGTCCCTCATACCGCAGTGTCTCAAGATGAAAGTCTTTGATCAGTGTATGTTGCCAGTCTTGCCAGTGATGACCTATGGAACTGAAACGTGGTCGCTCACAGTGGGCCTTACCAGAAGGGTAAATATCATCCAAATGGCAATGGAGAGGGCTATGCTTGGAGTTTTCCTACGTGATCGAATCAGAAATGAAGAGATCTGTAGGAGGACCAAGGTAACCGACATAACCCGAAGAATTGCTAAACTTAAGTGGCAATGGGCAGGGCACATTGTCCGCTGAACAGATGGCGGATGGGACCGAAAGATTCTGGAGTGGCGACCGCGAACCGGAAGACATAGCGTTCTAAGGCCTCCCACAAGATGGACCGATGACCTTGTGAAGGCCGCAGGATACAGGAAGCACAGAACCGGTCGAAGTGGCCGAGCTTGGGGGAGGCCTATGTCCAGCAGTGGACGAAATGATGATGATGACGATGGCGAAGGCGATGATGGTGACGATGACGATGGTCATGGCGATGACGATGACGATGACGATGGCAATGACGATGGCGATGACGATGACGTTAGTGATGGCGATGGCGGTGGCGATGGCGATGGTCACAGTCATAAAGTTAAAGTCAGTCAGTCAAAGTCTAAGTAAAAAAGTCAAAGTTAGCCAAATTCAAAAGCCAAAGTCAGTCATGGCGATGGCAATGACGATTGCGATGGCGATGATGATGATGAATTGTGTATATCATTTATTCATATACGTCAGTCAAGATGTCAGATGTTACACATCATAATAATATGCGACTACTGTAAGACTCGCTTGTTTTTTTTTATTTCCTCGCACAATGCATAGTGAAACGTTGTATGATTTCCGACTCGTGTCGACTTATACACTCGCTCGATTCGCTCGCTCGTGAATAAAAGTGCCACTCGTCGGAAATCACCTGCTTTCCGCACTTGTAGCATAAATAACTATTTTCATTTGACAATTGAGGTTAATTTTATTCCCGCAATTATGTTGATTATTTTTCAATTACAAATAAATAATGTAATTCAATCAATAACTGTTAGCAAAAGTTTTGAGATATAAAGTTGAAACCTTTTAAATACAGAATGTGTTACTAACTCTTTTTAGTGAGTGATTGCGTAACAATTTACCCTTAACGGGGTTTGTTTACACATTTACTAGATACTTTTGGAACGGCCTATAGTGAAAATAAATCTCTATCTAGCTCAGTGTCAGGTTTCGCCCTTTGTCTCTGCCCGGCAGTCCCGACTTATGGGAACTTCATGGAGCAATAGCATTTTGTGTTGTCTTCTTTCTTGCAGTATTACTAGCTTTAAAGAAGGATTTTACTGCTGCGAAGCAGTTTTCGCCGGCTCAATTTAGAATCGGGTTTTCAGTTCTGAATATAAACATCAGAGGCAGGGAGAGCCTTCATTTCAAAAGTGAAATAAAGGGATGTTTTTTTTTATTGCATTAATAAAACAAATCTTATTTTTTTCTGTGTCTTTATTTGTAGTAGGATATTATTGGGCGTTCTACCCCACCTTCCGGTCCTTCCATCGGCTCACTCCGTTCACCTTGTCACTTTCGGTGGAGTAGAATGCGCAATAACATAAATGCAATCCTACATAGTGCAATAAAATACTGGTTTGGCACCTATTCCAGTTCGGCACCTATCCCATCCGATGGAACGGAAGGTGGAGTATGAATTTCTATATAGTGCAGTAAAATACTGGTTCGGCGCCTATTTCACTATTTTAGTTCTAAAACTCAATATTACTTTGTTACCTTATTTTACCTTGATAGCTTGTTACCGTGTTACCTTGATACATCAAGTTACCAAGTTGAAGGGATCAGTCAGCCTAGACACTGCGTTACCGTGTCTAGCTGCTTCCAGGGTGCGCCACGAGGAGGCTCCATTCATGCATCCCGCTATCCTAAAATTCAGGACAGATTGTCTCATGTCTCTCCACACAATTAAAGATATACACACACGCGCATACACACACATCACTCCGTTTTCTGTGACCAGATTAGCTCGAGAACATCTGAACGTTAGAATATCGTTTACAATAAACTAAACTACTCGTTGGTCTAGTGATGACTGTCTCGTTGGTCTAGTGGTCGCAAAGCGCTACTGCTGAGTATGAGGTCCGGTTCGATTCCCGGGTCGGGCAAGGTTTTATTGGGTTTTTCCATCTGGAATTTCTCAGTATCAGCCCGGAGACTAGATTTGTGCCCGGTTGATGGCAATAGGCTCGCTCCCTATTATATGGAACTTAAACATAACTGGCGAAATGTGGGTGTACTATAGCTACACCTCTGCCTAACCCTTCGGGGAATACACGCGTGATGTTATATATGTACAATTAACTAAAATTCAAGACAGATTATCTCATGTCCCTCGAAATGCCACATAGGCTTAACAAATACGCCGTTTTCTGTGACCCTGATTGGCTCAAGGACATTTGAACGTTAGGATGTCAAAAGTTAGGTTAGGTAGAAAATTTCTATAGCATTACTATATTATTGGTCCTCCTCTGTACATTTATGTGCTTAAAGTGTTAAATAAATAAATATTTCAAAAGTGAAATAAAGAAGGTTATTATCTGTCTTCTAAATACTTGCATACATTATACTCACGCCTTGGGGGTAGGCAGAAACTACAGAATGCCACCTGCTGATCTGTCTTCAATTTTATTAAGATGCAGATATATGACAGTGACCTTGAGTGGTTAGCTTGCGTGTTCTGTACTGAGTTCACGCAACGCGTCGTACGTCCAGCCAGTAATAGGAATCGCCCATCAAGGAGCGCTGACCCAAATTAGACGCATTAATAATTTATTATACATAAAACAAAAGGTATTTTTATAAAACGCGTATACTAAAAGATCAATCATTAAATTATCTTTAAAATGGTGAAAGTTTCAAAAAAATACGTTTGATGGATTTGCGTGATTCTCAGTATTTAATCCGCGTTAGACATAACTTTACAAATTAATTTCACTATGTAATAAAAACATAATCCAAAATATGCCTATATTAAAATATTAAGAAAATGCTCTAATTTAACATATATTTTTTCCAAATCATTAACACTACTCGTTTAGACGTCATCTTCAGTATAAAAGTATAAATAATTAAAAGTCAGTTATCGTCGCCTTAAAAACTAGTCGTGCTCCGTGTTGCAACGACCGCCCGCGCTATTACTTCATTATCGCTTAGTGTTGATTCTGATTTTTTTTTTGCTTTTTGCTCGGCTTGTAATGGCCGTAGCGAGATGTTAAATAACCTTCTTCGAGAACATCATTCATAATTAATAACATCATCAACGTAGGTCATCCTATTAAATACAAAAATTATTTTCCAAATCCGACTGGTAGTTCCAGAGATTAGCGCGTTCAAACAAACACATTCTTCAGCTTTATTTTATTAGTAAGTATAGATATTTGTATTACACAAACTGGACACTGTGAATAGTATCGATTGATGTGTGATTTTATTCCACAGGGTCAACAGCTTTTAATGCAGCAGCGATCAGCCGCTGCCAGCGTCGCGACTGTTCAGACTCACGCCACTACAGTGCCTGTTGTGTAAGTTAGCCATTTAATTATTAAGCCAATCATTTTTCTACTGCTGTAGGGTGGCATCCAACACGCGGGCACAGCGCGGGTTGCCAACCGTCAAACTTTAATATAATATTATTTTCACATCACAATCTAGTCGGGTAATAATATAGTAAGGAATTTAATTATAACCGGCTGGTCAATAATGTAATTTGAATTTGGAACCTCGACTATACGTATGAAAACTTAAAGAAAAAAAAAATAACTAAAATCTAATTTCCCCTACACCTTCTGCAAGCGCACAGAAAGTGGGAAAAGTCTAGTGTTCTCCCCGGGGATAAAGGTGTCGTTGTCTTGAAGTACCCGTGACGTAAAGTGGGTGATAGACGTGGGAACTTAAAGTACGCGGTTTTTAAGTTCGCGAACTTACTCGACTCGCCATCGGTGACACACGTGAAGCTTGCTCATATCGTATCGCGATGTTGTCGAATTTTCTTAACCAAACTAAACAAACATCACACAAATGTCGAAACAAAATGGAGGCTTGTGACTCGCGGCGATGACAGACGGACGAAACTACGAACCAAGCCAGGCTACGAGGAAAATTTCAAACTTGTTGGATCGCCGACGAACTTATTCAGCGGTTTTAAAGTACGCGTACTTAGTACACACGGGCAAAAAAAGTCACCGAGCCTGTACGCGTACTTGCTCGTGCGTCTATCACCCCTTTAAGACACTGCTTTATCCCCTTAGTGAATAATCTACAGTTAATATCCTAATATTTACTGAAAGTGGCCTACAATTTCATTGTAAATCAGTCCACTCAAACAATGAATACATCTTAACTCAATTAACGGATTATGACTATGATTTTGACTGATATGGGTTTAGGTACCCCTACCTACATCCATATCTAATTCATTACATATAATTTGCAGAACTACAGCAATACAAACAACTACAAATACTCATACGAATGCTCGTCAGCTACCCATACTTGTAAGTATAAATAAATTAATCATTTATCATTGAAAAACCACAGTTCGATACTCATCTTGTTATTTGTCAGACACTTTAACATTATCGCTGAAGAATATTAAGTCAATATTTAGACGTGTATCAGCGACCACAAGATTTTTGTTTTTGGAACTGTATACGTGCATACCATAATAAAAAGTATAACCCAGCAGGCGCAGTTACAACAAGTGGGTAGCGTGGCCACCGTAGGGAACGTGGTCGGCGGCGTGGGCAACGTAGTAGGCAATGTGGGCACAGTCGTGGGCAACGTTGTGGGCAATGCTACCGCCACCAGCGACACCACCCTCAAGCAACAACCCTCCCCTACGACACCACGGCTCTCGCCACAGGTGCGTATTTGTGGTGGGAATGTGGTCGGAAGCGTGGGCAACATAGTGGGCAACGTGGGCACAGTAGTGGGCAACGTAGTGGGGAACGTCATCACTACTAGTGACACCGCTATTAAGGAGCAGCCATCTCTTGCAGCACCTCTGCTATCGCCTCAGGTTCGTGTTTATTTATTATAGAGTTTGATCCACGCTTAAGAACAGCCAATATGGACTAATCAAGGCGAAACAGAACCCGTTCATAGAGCTTAGTCCCACTAATATGGCATTTTCCCCTCAAATAGCTTTTAGTTAGGCTCATTTTCAGCATGTGATGAAGCCTGGAATGCATCGCGAGTCCTGGTGAGATTGTTTCGATGAAAGCTATAATAATTCGAGTAGATTTTGTATGCATCTTAATAAAGGATAACTTCAACCTCATTTTATTCAAGAGATAACTATTTTCACATATAAAAAAAAAAACATTATTAGTTTAATTAAAAGCTGTGTGATCGCTGTTTTCTCTCTTTCTCCGCTTACCTTTTTAATAACGCTGTTTCATTCTATTAACCCGCTTTCGACTGTCATTGCTAAATTGATCTATACATGTGAAATTTGACTGCAGGCGTCGACAAATCAGCTGTTAGCACAACAGCTAACGAACCCTCCGCAACCGCTCAATCCTCAGAAGATGCAGTCAGCCATTATTCACATACAGCATCCACTCATGTCCACTGCTGGGTCGTCGCAGGTAAGGCAAAGATAATTATTATACATATCTACATATTATTAATTAAAATCAATTTTCGTGTTTGTCTATGTTTGCGCATTGTTCTTCTAAACTACGCAATGGATTTTGATGCGATTTTCAGCATCATTTTGAGAATTTATTCCGGAAGGTTTATGTGTGTAATAGATTAATATTAAACTTACAAATAATAAAGAAATCTCGATGTTTTGTCAAATTAAAACCGTGCGAAGTAAAGGCGAGTCGCTTGTTGCTGTAAAAACAAAAAACGTGATGCGCTCTGACTTTGAAAACTCGGTCAAAGTAACCGATGCACGATGGTTCGAACTCCGGTGAGACGAACAATACCGGTTACTTCTATATTAAAACCTGGTTTTGCCTAACTAAAGCATTAGTGCCTGTTTTCACCGACACAAAGTGACACCTAAATGAATCCCTAAATAAAGGTGTACTGTTGGATTTTCAACGTTAGGCTCCGCGCCGAGAGTTGAAAATCTAACAGTGCACTTTTGTTTAGGGATTCATTTAGGTGTCACTTATTTGTAGATGAAAACGGGCATAATTCCGCCTCTGTACATTTATGTGCTTGAAGTATTAAATAAAGAGAGGTTTTTAAAGATGTTGGTTAGTTAAATTCAAAAACGTGTCCAAAATTTTTTCATGATATGTTGTTACTGATAAGGATGTCTTGCAGAAGTCAATGAATGCGATAAGACAACCATTTTTTACATATTTTTCTTCATTCATTTTTTATTTGGCTAGCTTTAATAAAAATCGGCCAAGTGCGAGTTGGACTCGCACACGAAGGGTTCCGTACCACCATACAATATTTAGCAAATAAATAAAAATAATAAACGAAGAATATTATTATTTTTAATCGTAAATTTAAAAAATCGCAAAGATAAATTTGTATTTCATAATAATACTATGAATTACAAAGTAATTTTTTGCAGTTGCAGTAAATGACCCATATTTAAATAAAATACCTTATGAATCGGCGTTTTTAGTATTTGTTGATTATATATACAGTACATGATATACAGAAAATTCCTAACTAGTTTAGTTGTTGAGATAGAGCTCGTACAAAAATCACGTCACGTAATTTAACACTGCATTTGATCTAGTAACCGTTTTAGGGGTAAAAAGGGAATTTGGAAAGTTTTCAAATACTTTTGTATATCTAAAATGAAATATTCGGTATTATGACAATAATACTGGATTTCATAATCAATATTTTAGTTCACTAGTTAGCGATATTTCATATTTCCATACAGTAAAAGTAGTGCAGTAGTGTAAAGTTTGAATGCCTTGTAATTTGCCTTTTCATCTATATACATATCATTTATATTTTTAATTATTATTTATTTTATGTTTAGTAATAAATGCCAAATTAATCAAAACAGCGAAATATTTGACAGCTATTTGCGACGTTGCCCACTTTTAGAATGAACG
Organism: Omphaloscelis lunosa; assembly: GCA_916610215.1. Classification (NCBI taxonomy): domain Eukaryota; kingdom Metazoa; phylum Arthropoda; class Insecta; order Lepidoptera; family Noctuidae; genus Omphaloscelis; species Omphaloscelis lunosa. Next base: position 10,254,335 of record OU744250.1, read on the forward strand.
CTCATAACACTGAACGGTGCCAGTGGGAAATGGATTTGTGGTGCAAGTGGGCCTAAGACTCGGCTTTAAAGTTCCTACAAGACCTTATCTCTCTATTTTTATTGCCAGGTACAAAACATCCAGTACACGAACACGACGACAACACAGCAGAAGGCGACCATCAGTAAGCCTCGGACAACGAACCCCGCCATCAGCGCGCTTGTTACTAGTCTCATGAACTCCGCACAACAGTTCCAACAAGGTAAGTATTGTCATATCAAACTGCCAACTATACTTTTTTCAGGGACACAAAATGACTCTCCCTCGGGTTCTAACTTTAAACATCAGGCATTGGTTGTTGTTGTTTTTGTCAGCCAATCAAGGCAAGCAACTCGAGATTTGACTGCAGATGTACAGTGCGCGCCATGAAAGTAGGCCCGCGGAAAATTGTGGAACTACATTTTTTTTACGAAATGTGATGCAATGGCATAGACACTAGCGCCGCGTCAAAGGGCCTTCTTTCATGGCGCGCACTTTACCTACTGATCTAAATTAATCAGGCTTTTGGAAACTTGGGGCAAATAATAAAAAACAACCCACTTTTTAAAGTTTACACATGGCCACGCAGACTCTTATAATTTGAACCTTATCTATACATATTATAAATTAAAGTCGCTTTTTGTGTTTGTGCAACCGCATTGTTCTTCTAATCTACACAACGGATATTGATGCGGTTTTCACCATCATTTATATAATTTATTCCAAAAGGTTTATGTGCACAATACATTAATATGAAACTTTAATTAAAGAAATCTCGACGTTTTTTAGGGTTCCGTAGTCAATAAGGATCCCTTATAGTTCCGCCATTTCCGTCTGTCCGCGGCATAGCTCAGAGACTACTAGAAAGCTGTAATTTGGCATGGGTATACATATGAATCACGCCAACAAAGTGGCAACATATTTTTTTAGGGTATCAAAACGTATACGTTCGTTCGGGTATGTTAATACATAAGAAGTGCCTCCACTGCCAGTGTCGGCTCCCAAATTGGCTGTCGGCGCTGAGTTTGGAAAAAAAAAGCCGAAAATGGGGTCGACAATTTGGCATATTGGAGTAGATAGGCGGGGTAGGCATAATTAAAAAACATCTAATAAAACGTTATTTTTTTCCGGTATTATATTTCCTTATTCAATGATTTCCATATTCCAGTAATCAAGTACTAAGTACCCGGAACCGAACTAGTTAGATTAGGTTGTAGCGGTTACACCGCCACATACGAACTACGCATCATAGACATGACGTCTCACAAATCAGAGTCGCGAATCGCGCAATTAGAGTTTACCGAGTGATCGACATATATACAAGATTCCGACTTCAACCGTCGGTCGGGCAGTTGCCTACCAGACACAATACCCGTCTGGTCGGAGGATCTTCCCTTTTCTATGATGGATGAGTGAACTTTACACACTGTTCCTCATGCCACTTAAATAAAAAAAAATTAGGTTGAATATTTTTTACTCGCAAAAAAGTTTAGGTTAGAAATGTGATCCCTATGCACGAGCCGAGCGAGCGTAGCGACCGGTGCCGCGGCAGCGGCCGGCGAGTGCCAAAAAAGCACTAGAATATATAGAAAAAAAATAGTTAGGGTTAGTTGGAATTCTGAACGCCGTGCCGCCGGTGTCCATTATGGGAGCCGGCGGTGCCTGCCACAGTATGCAATGTGCCGGCAGACAATGTTGTTAATCTCGGCTGCCGGCAGTAACGTCATGCGTTATTTTTGGGAGTCGGCGCCGGCAGCGGAGGCACTCCCTAAAACATATTGGGAGTGTGTGAAAAGCATTTTTGGATACAGGGGTCCGTTTGCGAACTATTAGGCCTTAAAGTGCTAATTTTTTTTTAGAGTCAAGTGTCCCCTTCCCCTCTGCCAGCTAAATGGTTGATATTGGATACGTGAGAAAATTCACGGCAGTAGTATATAATGCCGGCCATCGGCATGTGCCCGCCCGCATTTTTCTGAATATTTATGAAAAATTATTGAATTAATCCGATAAAATAACTCATAAGCTTTTATAAATAATAAACAGAATCCAAATTGAGCCAATAACATCGGAAATATGCACAACGCTACTCAAAACATAAAACATTTAATAACATGAAAAATATTAAAGATAGACCCCCCTTTTAAAGTTAGTTTTCGAGAATTTTTCAAAAAAATGGCTTTTACAATACTTTCAAATAACAGTGTATGGGAGGACAGTGTAGGTCTTTCAATAAGTAACAGGTACTTAACACAATAGAAAATGGTCAACAGATCTACAGTCCACTAAGCTTACAGCGTTCTCACATTCACAAAATAGAAAATAATCTACACAAAAGATAAATAAATTTAAAAAAATAAAAACCTATTTTAATTAAACGCAATTACATGATTGCTAATACAAATGTCATAAATCTGAATAATTATCATGTCCACAAAAGCCACTACTAAAGAGTTAAAATTAAATCGTAGGTATATAATGTCAAATAATAGGATGAATATGTCAAGGACGAGTGTAAAACATTAAGATTAAAATAAACATGGTAATTTGGGAGCAGTTAATAGACTCTTACATAATTATGCCATTAACCAGAGAAACCACATGTGCAGAAGGAATTATTGCCAAACTTCCTTGTCTTCAACGTAGTCTTTTATTTTATAATATGCTTTCTTGATAAGGACACTTTTGATGTGGGTTGTGAACTTCCCATCGCTAATTTCTGTAACCGACTTTAGCAACTTGTTATAAAAGCGTACTGTTTATAAGAACGACATTGTATAAAACGAAATTAAAAGAAAATCTATCACAGCTAAGTAGGCTCTACAAGTTAACGAGTAATAATTGACCAACTTACATTTGCAGTTGCAAAAAAAATGTTCTCCCATACATTCCGTACGAACATGTTTTTCAAGTAAAATGTTAAGTTTGTTCTTGGGATAAATTAATCCCGACTACGGAACCCTTCATTGTGCGTGGTTCGACACGTACTTTGTTTCGTAATAATATTGCGAAGTATGCCCCTACTTCGCAATATTATTACGAAACAGTAGCTTGACTCTATAAAGCAAAAAGTGTTTATAAATACCTAGTTTTTATTTATCAAAGTGAGAAAAAAGGTTTTTTCCCTAAAAGGGTTGGTTTTCCCTAAAAAAGGTTTTCTTTCCCTAAAAAAGGTTAGGTTAGGTTTATAATACCAATAATAAAAGATATTATAAAATAACACTTTTTTACCAACAGCGGCCAGCCAAAACGCGGCAAAATCAGCAGTTAGTACAGCGAGCAGTAATGCGACGATCCTCAATTTACTGAACAGCGCGCCGGCCGCCATGACACACGCGACCTCTAGCGCAGACAACACCATAGACGCGCACAAGCTGCTCGGCCGAGTGTCTATAGCTGGCGCCAGGATTATCACTGCCACCACCGCTTCGCATACCTTACCTACGTATACACAACAGGTGAGGATCTAGCATTTTATTATCTAGATATTCTGGATCCTTCATAAAAGTAAGCTAGTTAGCCAACCAGAAAAACAAAGCAGAAATTCAGTGTTGCGTTGCCAAAAAGGCCTATAAGTTGCAATTCACACTCCGCCTTACCTAGACTGAGAGGGTTCCCAGGGTCATGACTAAAATACAAAGACCGTGGTTTGCTGGACACAATTTGGCTTCTCATCAATTCGTGACTGGCGGTTAATGGGAAATATGAAAAGTCACAAGAGAAAATAAGAGATTTATTTATTTATGTAGGTTTTGACATACTAACAGCGTTTCAATTAAACCATACAATAAATGCTAGAGTTTGATATTAATCAATCATTTTCGTTTTAGGGAGTTGGTGTCCAAGTAATGAGCGGTTACACGAGAGAGAATGACGCGACGAACGTATCGAGTAGTGAAAGCGCTTTATTAGAGCGACTGATGGGACCTGACACTTCTGCCGCACCTGCCTCGCAGCAACAACCTGTGTGCCATTTGCAGGTAATAAAAATATAGAGAAAATAATAAAATTATTTAATTTTATCTATACAAAAGAGTCACCCTCTAAAAGAAATAAATCGAGGACCACAGTCGCTTTAGTTAGAATTACCACTTGAGCATAAAAATAGTCGTATTTCTTTTTTTAATGACAAAAAAGTGATAATGTTTTGCTTTTTATAATAGTCGTATGTAATCATTCAGGTTAATGATACAGCGGATTTCTTCTTGTTTTTTGGTTATTGTAAGATGATATTAAGTAGTTTGTCTGTTATAACGTTTTAATGACGCTGTTAATGCTTTGAAAGATACATATACTGCTGATACTGGCGTTTATGTTAAGAAACTCAATGTAACAACACTATTACTTATTCTCGTTAAGAAAAAAGTTTTTCTTTCATTTCGACCTATATTTTTAAACACTTATAATTTCTTAAAATCAGTTTAAAAAAATATTAAGTAAGTAACAAGAAAACAATCATTTTCACGAACAAACTTAACATCTAAAAATTTTAAGAAAAACAGTCCCACTATAATACAGTTAATATAAACTATTACGGGGATCAGGATTAGGGTGAATTGTTTCCTAATATTTATAGTTTGACCGAGACCGCTGTTCCGCGCCTTAGGTATGTGCGCGGCGAGACGGGGGGGCAGTACAGGCCGCTCATACGTCAATGCTCACGGTGCGCGGCGTCCCGCCCACCGCTCATTCGTCAACGTTGCACCCTGCCTCGCCGCGCATTTCTAAGACGTGGAACCGCGGTCCCGGTCAAACTATAACCAGAACTATTACTGTGCATTGATGAGTGTGTGTTATTGCTTTTTCTTTAATTCATAGACAAAAATACGACTTTTTTTAAAGGTGTTTATTCTTTTGACATTTAAATATTTTTGTTATTATTTGCAGGGCTTAAGTTTGGCATCCCTCCAAGGGCTCCAAGGTATCCAGGGTCTGCAGAACGTTCAAGTCCAGATTCCGGGCCTGTCGGCACCGATATCGTTGTCACTGAACGTGTCGGGTGCGCCCAGTGGTCTGCTTGTGTCGGTTCCACCTACGACCTCCGTCGTGCTCACGAATCAACCCTCGGTGCTCTCTTTACCTATAGGTAAGAACTCGATATTAATTTATTAAAAATGTTGTCACACTACCTTCTCGATAATGTCTGGAATCCATGTTAAATTATGTCATGCAAACCTAACCTAAAGTAAGTCATAATAAGCCCTGGGGTCTACCCGGCAAAAATATGCTACTGAATTTCATTATATCCCGCTGGTTACTCATATGATTTGACTTTGGAACCTCAACTAAAATTTCATATAGTAAAATCCGAAAATTACTTTTTAGTACTAGTAGTAGAAAGGTGTAAAAAGTAGAATATTCTCCTCGGGGATAAAGATGTATTCACGTGGCGAGCTTGAATCCCTTGCTGCACTCAGGATTCTAACCTTAACTTGTTCTTCATTACGCTCAGAATTCAATAACCGACGTGCATAACGGTGCCGGCCCGTTACATCTTATTCCCTTGATGAATAATCAACTATTTATTGGAGCAGACATGTTTGTGAGTGGAGATTGGAGAATTGGCAAACGTAGTGTAGGACGCCTTTCGGGTGAGGCGACGATCTTTGTGGGGTTCGACAATCTTCCTCCTATCTATCCACCCCCTCCAATGTACGACACGACAGCCTGACAAATGGTTGTGAATAGCTATGTTGGTCAAGATTTAAAGGTTCATAGTAATGTTGCAATCTATAGAAGTACTAGCTTTTGCCCGCGGGTTCGCCCGCGTGGATGTCGGAAAATATTCCACGGGAACGTACTACCGATACCGGTATTACATACCTAATAGCCGAGGAAACGGTCATTGACTCCTACCGCTGCGCCCGCATTGCCGTCAACTATAGTCATTTTGTTACGCGTAATTTTGAATTTGTGATATTGATTTTGAACCATGCATTTAAATGAAATGATGTCAAGGCATATTTTAATCTAAATTAAATGCTCAATTTAAGTAACATAGTATATTGGATAATTATTAATAAAATACCGGTCAAAATACACACATCAAAAGTGTCTAGGGATCAAGCATTTTTATGCGGATTTCTTGAGATTGAGATGTGGCTTTGTAATAAATTTATGATTATATAAATTTATATGGATCCTTTTTGGTGCATTTCATAATTTGAAACAGGAACTGTTAATCAAATTCGAGTAAAAGATGAAAATCAGCTGTCAATATTTTCCCTATAAAAACATACAACGCATTGAAGACATTATTAGTGCTACTGTTTCCCTACTACTGATTAAAACCAACGTTATTATGGAGCGGCGACGTCATTTAAGCAGGGAAGAAATGCTCAGAGCCGTGGGAATGATAGAAGCTGGTTCCCGGCAACGTACTGTGGCTTTAGCTCTGAATACAAGTCAGAGTGTTATCAGTCGACTTTGGACACGTTACCGAAGCACTGGTACCGTGGCTGAGCGCCATGGAGGACGGTATCGCTGCACCACACGGAGACAAGACCGATACATTCAAATCTTAACTCGAAGAGCTCCAACAATAACCGCCATGATGTTAGCCGTGAGGCTTCATCACTCTTCAGGGAACTTAATTAGCGACCAAACAGTCAGAAACCGCTTGCATGAAGTGAACCTTCATTCCCGAAGACCGCTACGGGTACCACCTATAGCAATGCACAATCGTAGGATTCGATATCAATGGGCTCTTGAACTCAGAAATTGGGCAGAAGAACAATGGCGTTTCGTGTGCTTTTCTGATGAGTCTCGTTTTGGTATGAGACCGGATACAAGACGTATACGACACTGGAGAACCCCTGGACGCCAACAGCGATTAAAATCCTGCCAGGAAGTCCATCCTTATAGTGGTGGAACCATCATGGTATAGGCGGGTATTTGGATCGGCGGAAGAACTGAGTTGATTTGGATCAGAGGCAACCTCAACGCTCAAATTTATGCTGAGACGATTGTATCTGACGTCATCGTTCCTCTACAAGTGCAAATCGATCCCTTATTTCAGTTAATGCATGATAATGCACGACCGCACACCGCAAGAGTTGTAAGACAGACTCTCGCCGCAGCTAACATCAATGTCCTGCTCTGGCCTGCTCAGTCGCCAGACTTGAACCCGATTGAGCATGCATGGGATATGCTACAGAGAAGAGCTCTGCCGAATATGGAGGGTATCCAGTCGCAAGAAGACCTTTTTTTGTTGTTGCAACGAACATGGGCGGCCATTCCACAGCGTGATTTGGATGAACTCATTTTGAGTATGCCAAACCGATGTTCTTGTGTTGTTAGTGTTCGCGGTAGAAACACGGATTATTAATTGTTTAAGTTACCCAATAAAATTTTAAAGAAAACTGTTATTTCAGTCTTTTTTTCGAACTTTAATGTTAGTGGTTCAAATGTCAAAAATCCCTTTATTAGGAAAATGGCAAATTTCTTTATTAATGCAAAGGTGACTTGGTTTATCGTTACTGTGACAAACGAAAACACTTTATTTGATGAATCCTTAAAGAAAATTTTAATTAATATCAATCAGGAGAAAAGTTATTGCAAAAATATATGTTGATCCCTAGACACTTTTGATGTGTGTAGCTTCGGAAATAACATTGAAATTTTTATCAAATTCTGAAAGATAAAAATGGTTATTGTGGGTCATCCTTAGAAAATAGACATATGCCATCGCGAATTTTTTGTTGAACTTTTTAAGATGAACAATACTGAAGAACATAAATTTTATGTAACTTTTACGATTTCCGCGGCGCACGTCAATAAAGTTCCCAGTCAGCATGAATTATCCGACATCTTCAACAATAATCGTCAAATTTCAGCCAATTTACACAAAACCATAATGAATTATACACTAAAACCTTCCGCATGAATCATTCCGTCCATTGGTGAAAACCGCTTGAAAATCCGTTTGGTAGTTTTTGAGTTTATTGCGTTCAGACAGACAGACACGGAGGACTTTCGTTTTATAATATGTAAGGATGCAGGCAACAGGCCGATGTTCGCTGCCGCTGCAGATTCTTGCTTTTTGTTTTTGTGGTCTTGCCGTACGTCTTGTGTATAGAAGCAATTTTTTTCATAATTCCAGCGCAACTAATGTCGGGCAGCGTGAAGGGCCCGGTGCGCGGCGCGGGCGTGCAGGTGGTGCGCGCGGCCCGCGGCGCGCGCCCGGCCCCGCGCGCGCGCCCGCCCGCGCCCGGCGCCGCGTCGCCCGCCATGCCCGCGCCACACAACATGCCGCAGACCGGTCAGTACCCGCTGATGTAGCTTGACATTAAGGCCTGCTTGCACCAATAATCACTAAATGCGTTTAGCTGTAAACATATTTAAAACATAATTCTGAATCCGTCATCTTAAGACGATTGTTAGAACATTACGAACTTTAAAAAACCAGGCAAGTTCCAGGCAATTTATTTCACTGGCTGGTTAAATTTCGTATTATGACATTCGTAATTCTGACTGACTTCACGCTGGGTAGTTTGCCTATAGCTGGCTTGTAATTTTCTGCAGTAACGTTCAGAAACACATTTAAATATTTATCGGTAAGTTAAGATTTTATTTAAATCACGCATTTTATGATAAAAATAATACATTTATATAAAAGTAAGTGAAAATATGAACGCAATATATATTGTGCTATTCTTATTTTCTGTTTGTAAATGTAAAATGTAAAATGTTGCCAAGACGAGACCATATGGCTCGCACTGTCAAAAAGTTATCAGATCTCATGAAGAGCCAAGCTTCTAACTCTACACGTCCTAACTGTACAAGCCCTAACTTCACAAACTCTACACCTTGATCAAAATATGTGGCTTGGCCATTTCCGGCCCGATTTTATTTAAATCACGCATTTTATGATAAAAATAATACATTTATATAAAAGTAAGTGAAAATATGAACGCAATATATATTGTGCTATTCTTATTTTCTGTTTGTAAATGTAAAATGTTGCCAAGACGAGACCATAAGAGACTATGATAACCGTCCTCTGATAATCTTATGCAATTTTGTCTGCTCATGCTTTCTTAAAATACAGTATAATCATTCATCAATATATAATCAAGGATCTTACATTATTCATTATGTTAATGAGATCGATGTATCGCAGGTACGACTCAATTCATAAGCCAGGCGCAAGCGCAGGCGCTCAGCGCGCAGCAAGTGCGGCGGAAATCGAACGCGGACAGTTCGTAGTGACGTCACGCGCGCCACGTCCTAGTGAAATATACTGTAAATATTAACTCTAGCTAAATTATTGTAATGTTAGTGACATAGTGACCAGTGCCGTGCAGTATACACGCTGTGATCCACATACGTACCCCGGCGGCCATTTTTAAACACCGATATTCGAGAAATAGACTTAACTTAGTTATGTGCGTGTATGCAATAGTTGAAATAATAATATGGTTGTTTTATTGATACGTCAAACAGTTGTTATTACTCCTGTTAACTACGGTCTGTCAATACCGTAAATGTTTTCTAATAAATAATTATACTCCATTTGAAATAAGATTAGTCATTTAAATAAACTTTTTACAGTCCGTTCACCCGATTTTGACTTCTATACCGTAGGCATAAGGATGGCATTAAAAGCAAAAGATCGGTTGAACGGACTGTAAAAAAGGTTTATTTAAATGTCTAAACTTATTTCAAATGGAGTATAGTTTCAATATAAAATCTATTTTAGTAGTATCCTCAATGTTGCTATATTCAAAACAGTAATGTCTGAAACAACGACTGAATTTTTATAATGTAGCAATGTTATTTCATGCAATAATGCCTCTTGATCGCTATTATTAAATTTATCAGTTTTCATCACACTACATGTAAATGGTCTACAATACTTATTGCAGTTATTTGTTTTTAATCATGTCTTTGACACATTTTTATTTTATTCGAATTATTTATCATAATATACTATTTTCAATCATGTATTTTTATTATTTAAATGTCACAAATTATAATATTATGTATGAAATTGAACATAAATTTTAAATGCAACATTGAAAGTGATTGGATCATGACATGAATTGTGAGTCAAGTTAAAAGACGTGTTACTACATAGTAAAATAAGATTGTTGATAATCCGGATATTATTATCTTAGTGAAGATTTTATTTTGTGGTTGGTGTTATTGGCAACATTCTGTATATAACCGTTGTTAGAGAGATTGTTAGTAAAACAAATTTAGAACAGCAGACAGGAGGAATAAATATACAGTAAAATAAATTGAGGAAAGTATGATTATGTGTGGTGATCCTTGACTAACATCCACACTCTAGAAAATTTGCGTAAATCAGTATTAATAAGAATTAAATCACTGTTTGCATGACAACCTAGTACTGACGTTTTTGGAACCTAATGAAGTACAACACTTTGCAGTGATTCATGAATCTGTGTTAAATATGTTGTAAATATGTATTATATTAGTTTCGTGTAAGCATCACAGCTATCGATAGTTGGAATGTAAGAATGTTGATTTTGTTTTCTGTATGTTTGTGTAATATAGCGTATGTGAATAGTACTGAAATTTGTTTTGGTATGTGTTTTAGTAATCGTTACAGAGTTTCGTGGATTTCAGATTACCGCTCTGTATAAATGTATTTATTGTTATTATTATGAATTGAGAATTTATGTATAGTTTGATTGCGGAATGAATAAATAACAGAATTGGTCATTTTCATTTCAGTATCTATACATAATATAAATTAAAGTCGCTTTTGTGTCTGTCTGTGTGACCGCGTTGTTCTTCTAAACCACGCAACGGATTTTGATGCGGGTAATGAAACTTATTCCGTTTATGAGTATAATACATTAATATTAAAATAACATAAAATAAAGAAATGTCGATGTTTTGTCAAGTCATAAAACCGTGCGAAGCAGGGGCTGGTCGCTAGTGCAGAATTAAATATAATATCGTTTATAAAAAATTACAAAACATAAATTATTTAATGTCCTTGCTGTTGTATCATAATACCATGAATGCTTGTAGAAAGATAAATCAGAATGAAGATCTTAATACGTAATATTTTGTCGTATCGTTTGCTACTGAGCGAGACTTCAATAATAGGCAGATGGCCTTAATATATTTGTATATGTGTTATGTATTTATGTCTGTGTTATATGTTTATGTATTTATTTGTAACTGAAATCTACGAAACCGTTTTAACGTCGCAATTAACGAATAAAATCTAACAATGCAATTTAGATGAATGATGTATTGGAACGTATTGTTTTCGATATCTTGCACATAAGAGATTATCATAATCTTCTTCCAAGTGTTCTAGACTTGATGGTCGATTTTGCTTTGAGTAACTAACGAATTAGTTGATGTGAGCAGTTTCAGCTTCGGGTTTCAGAGATTAACAGTACATAATATTGGTAATTATTGAAGATATGTTGGTATCTGCCCATTACACTTAACCGAACGCTTGAAGAGATTGACACATGTATGAAAGTCGGTCAGTATGTAAATAATATAGAGCTTTGTAATTTGAAATATGTGTGGCTTTAATTAATACTAAATTAAATTTTGTCAGGATAGAGTTTGTCGTGCATTGAATACTCTGTAGTGCACTGGGCAGCTATCAATAAAGGATTGTCTGTTTTCTGCGTGTCTTCGCTACTACTATTAATAGTGAAGGTTTTTTAAACGAACGAAGCTGTATCCCTTATGAACTACGTCCCATTAGTTGTTCTATACTATGTTACAATTACTAGTTATTGTTACATTTGCACACGCACAATCATTATGTTTATGTACTATATTAAATATAATGTTACCTGCCGAAATATTGCAATAGGCATACCATTTCATATATTTTATTGTGTACAGTTATTATGTACTCGTAGCGGTGTCGCTGTATTTACTATTTATTTTAGTTGACGAGATGTGTTCATACTGGCATTCTATGACATGCCTAGATAAGAGAACTGTTTTGTTTTGTAGATATTTGTATTACCTAGGTGTATGATAGACTGCGTGGACATATTTTGCTATTAACACAAATATTGCATAAGTCGAGGTGTAGATGAATAACTGTGCGTTTTGTTGATCTCATTTGTTTACGGACATGTAGCTCAATATGTAGACGATTGTAAAATAAAGTTTATTTGAACATGCGAATGTACCTATAATTTAAGAAATAATAAAATAATTACTGTATATATTTTCGAAAGGAGATTTTTATAAATAAAACATTATTACTCAGTTCGAGGTTGTATGAAGTTTTTCAGTGTCAACTAGGTCGATTAACTACATTGTAAATATTATTTTATTTTAGATGACATGTGATAATGCATTCAGACGTTTATAACATAAATGGTGTACAATAAAAATTTTATGATTGCGTTGACATGTATTTTGTGTATAAAATTGATATTGTAAAAATTAACTTGGACACGTTGTTCAAAGATTGACGGTTCGAACATAAATAAATAACTTTTACACAAAACATGCTTTTAATTTGATTCTGTAACTCGTATGTGCCAATAATATTTTCGTACAAAAAACGTTCAACTTCAATTCACGATCTCATCTCAGCGACAATCAATATCAAAAACTTATCAAAAATGTAGGAAAGGCCGCGGTCACGCCAAACATTAGTCCGTCGACTGTGAGCGTCAAGTTCAAAATGTAAAAAAAAAAACAACGTCAACCCCGATAGACTGTCTTTTGCTTTTCATACATTCTCAGTCGGTTGCCGATTATGTTAGGTGTGAACCTGAACAATGCCTAAATTACAGGTATTCTTGCCTGATTGAGACCGAGATTAGATGCGAACGTTCTAAAAATACGGAAATTGTCATTATGGTAACATTCCCAAATGAACTTTGCTTTAGTTGCTTTTGAAACTTAAAAAAGAACCAGTATAGTGGGTGTCGGACCACGCACAGTGAAGGGTTATAGTTAGGATGAATTTACCCCAAGAACAAACTTAACATTGTAGTTGAAAAACATGTTCCCCCATACATTCCAACTGCAAATGTAAGTTTGTACGCACAATATTGAGTGATTTACCATGTTATTTTAAGACCATGGCCTTATAGGTTTTACTGAAATCTTTATGTATAGAACTATTCTCTGGATATTTTTCAAAAATTTTGGATCAGCAATTTCGGAGATTTTTGCCCTTTGCCCCCGAAAAGTGACCCCATATTCATAATTCACTTATTCACGTTACACGTCCGTATTCGGGTCACAGAAATTCATATGTGTACCATTCAACTAAATTGGTCTAGTAGATTTGGAGAAAATTGGTTGTAACAGACGAACAGACAGCTACCCAGACAGACACACGAGTAATCCTATAAGGGTTCCATTTCTTCATTCGGGCGTATGAAACCCTAACAAACTAAAAAGTTTTTTTATTTTTTACTTTTAAGTTAAGGTACTTACTCCACCCACACCAATTCGTATACCACTACTTCCTATGTAAAGAATAGTGACAGGAAGTATTATAACATCATCAAGATACACAAAGTGGATTAAATATGTACCTATTATCGAAGCTAACTCAAAAACTACCCAAGCAAAGTTAATAAAAGTTAAATAGGACCATTGCGCAAGCTTCCTCTACCAAATGAAAAAAATAATAATTTCGAAATCGGTCCACGATGAAGAAACTTATAAAAATCATGCAGACGAACATATAAACTCTTCATTTTTTGGAGTCTGTTAAAAACAATATAAAAAAATAGAATATAATAATAATAATATAGTATAATATATATATAATATATTGTATAAAACAATATTTACTACAGCCCTTTCTTCATTCCTATTTTTATGATCGGCTGTTTTCCTCTATAATATAGTCTAACATCCTATAGATAGAATATCCACCTTCACTCAATGCAAAGTATTTCTTATCAATCATAGCTAATGAAATAAATAAGTCAAGGCAACTATTACATTTATACGCATTTCTTACCAATCTAAGAAAGAGGATAGGTATTCTAACAATTTCTGTGAACTAATCTAAAAAGTAGGGATTCAAAAATGTAACATGTTGGTCACTTTGTTGGGTGAGTTATTGTCGTGTTTGTTACAAGCGGGGACGCAGTTACAAATAAGTGACAAATGATCGTGATCGCGACGATCGTGTAATCTTTTGTGAATAAAAATTAAACTACAGTTTGGTTTGGTTAAAAAAGTATGCCTTTTTATTCTTTCAAATAGTCTTCATCTAAATTTATAAGAACATTGGACACAATGAAGCTTTTTTTACCGATAAATAAGTATAAATAATTTCATATTCACATAAATCTTATTTATACATACATTACATTTATTTTTAATATCAGTCCTCTCAAAAGGTCCATTCTCTCCCTGCAAATTAAATTTTATTATTTACACAGCGATAGGGATTCGCATCTACCGTACATACATACATCAACAATTAACAATTAATAGAGACTATTTACAAAATATATTTCCACAAACACTCACACGATCATACTTCACCGTTTACACACACCTATTTCACATTCACACCATTTGGCATATGGATGGCGGCACGTCACTAGCAGAGTTCGTCCCAGGCGAGCCACCAGGCCCCTCGGCAGTCCTCGCGCTTCCGCCGCCGGCGCTCGGCGCGGTCCGAGCGCTTCTTCACGAAGCGAATATTGTATGGGTCTTCGGCTAATTCTGGGTATCGTGCTACATCGTGCACGTACTCTCCTTCATAGCCTGCTGCTGATCCAGCCTTCTGGATTTCATCTAATTCGGCTGCGGACCAGTCGAGTGAGCCGCCAAGTCCGCTGCGTAACGCCTCACGCTCGCGGTGCCACGCTTTCCGCACGGCAGCCGTGCGCGCGTGGTGCAGCAGTCGCTGTCGCTCACGTTCCGCACTAGTGCCGTACCGTAAATTCACTATGCTTGTTTTTCCGTGTATTTTCACGTCCGCGTAAGAACGTCCTCCCTCGGCAACTTCGTGGAATGTCACATTCAATTTGCCTTGCATTCGTTTCAGTTGTTGTTTATCGTCTGCAGCACGCCAGGTATCCTCTTTTACGAAATAGAAGACGTCTTGTTGATCGCCATGAACAACGAATGAGAATGGCAGAAGATGGGATCGATTGAAAACTGAAGTATATACGTCGCGGTAGATAGCATTGGCCGAGGGCACAGTGGTGACGACGGCGCGACCGCGGGAGTTGCGCGACACTAGGATGCCGCGTCCGAACGGTGGCTCAGAGTCGGAGCCGATGCGTTTTGGGGCCAGGTTCAAGGCATCAGTCTTGAGTGCTGACATAGCCGGTATCGACAGGCTTCTGAAGTCAGCTATCCTCTTGTTTGACATATGTGATAGGAAACCGGATTCGATAGTGACTGTCGGAAGCAGAGACATGGCAGAAGGAAGGCCAGGACTGGTGTCCGCCGGCGCGGTGCCCCACACCGGCCGACCTCGAGGAATGCTCGGTAGCACTGACCCGCCAGGTAGCTCGTCAGGGTAGAGCTGGGGTGCCAGGCTCTTGGTGTCATAGCCAAGCAACTTCAGCCACGATAGGTGATCTAGAAAGGCAAAGGTCAACAATAAGTACAAAAAAAAAAAACTTTAGAACATTATTAGAAAAGCATAAAATGTTGGATTCAGTTCTTTACCTGTTGGTTTTTTGTTCTGAGGCCGTACGTTAATAGGATCATTCCCATTGAATCTATAAAGGTGTAATTGAGTCGGGTTATGTATTCTCTCGATGAGATTTTCCCACAATGGAGACATCCATTGTCCAATCAGAGGGTCGTAAACTTTTCCATTTGCCATGTGGACTAATGATGTCACTTGATCCAATAATCCTCCACAGAAGTCAACCGGAAGGTACAAGTATGGGTTAGAATCGTATACTATGTGGCCGTATGGAGATCTCATTATTTCTCTTATTCCTTCTCCGTATTGATTGAAAATCATCACTGGTGTTCCACATTGGTCTGTGGCGATGTAATATTTATGTCGAGCAACCTGAAACCAGCGGGTATTTTGATGGTTAAAAACTCGTTAATTTGAAATAAAAAAATGTCTTGGCTGACTGAAACTGGCACTCAACATACCTGTGTATAGATCAGGTGTCCTCTGTCGTCGTAGACTAGGGTCATGAATCTATTCTCACGAGGCGAATAAATATGGCTGACTTCATGAGGTCTGTCTTTATTCGTGTAGAAGAATTGAGTCACATTTCCAAAGTTGTCTTTTCTGGTAGAAAGCCTGAAATAGAACAGAATTTATATTTTTTTTTTATCGTAGAAACAGCAATAGTCTTCAAAAAAAAAAAAATAGTTCTGTTTCAACATACCTGTCGAGATGGTCATAAAAGTATCGAACATCAAATCTTCCTCGTTTTGTTGCTCTAATAAGAAGTCCTTTAGAGTTGTATTGGAATCTTTCTTCTCTCGCATTTTGGGACACCAGCCCACGGCTATCATACCTGTATTGACCTTCGCCAAACTTGACAATGCGATCCATATCATTGTATTCCATAGGTATTGTGTTGCCTCTGTAGGTCAGTGATAGCATATTACCGTTATCATCGTATCTAAAGCCCCATGGTTCTTGTGCCTCCACTCCTGTAAGCTGACCATCGCAGTCCCAAGTATAGTTCTTCACGTTTGTATATGTATTGACACCTACATTTCTTGTATGTGTACGTGTTTGAGATATTCTTCCATGCCTATCATAAGAAAACTCCATTCGAAATACTTCCATCCTGTGGATGTTCACAGTTACCTCCTTTTCTAAGAACTGGTCGTTAAGTAAACGAGAGAACATTGCAATTCCATCATATACTGAAGTTTCATTCCATTTCTGTTTCGATACAGTGAATTGACCTAGTATTTCAGGAGAACCTGTTTTGCTATTGTAAACAATATGATGCGGAATTAGAGTTTGTCCACCAATCCTACCTTGGACGGAAGTAATTCTATAATTATTATCATATTCATAAATTATTTTCGCATTGCTTAGTCCAGTTTTGGCACCATAATCAAGTCTTTCTTCAGTGAGCAGCCCACCAGCATAAGTGGACTCCCATCGGTAGTCTACGTCACGGTCAACATGTAATATTTCTGATGGCAGTCCACTCGTTTCTGCATAGTGTATCTGTGTTTGGCCATCCCCATGAATCACTTCAGAAACTTTGTTAGTTGTGAAATAACGATATACAACTCTGGCACCATCACCCGGGAATACAGTCTGAAGGAGCTCTCCTGTATGAGCATAATGTTGCAAATACTTCTTCGAAGAACCAGGTGGAGTGTACGTGACTCTCAAAAATCCAATTGACGGTTGCACGCTAAACGAATGGTTCGATCCCGATGGCAAAATAACATGCGTCAACCCACCATCATTATCGTACTTGTATTTGAAACTTCTTTGACTGGCTAAGCTTATTTTGGAAACTAGATTGCCGTCATTGTAATAAATGAACTTAGTGCCGTCTTGTGGACTCGTTATCTCCGAAAGCATTCCATGTGGGTCATAGCTATAGCTTTCTTCACTGTCGCCCCATTTCCAGCCGTTAATTCTATAGAATCTATCGTATGAAATATTGAGAGGAGCTCCGGCACCGTGAGGATCGAACGATAGTGGCAGCCCAGCGACATCGTAAGAAATTGTAAACAGTGGGTTTCTGTCGGCGTTGAAGAAAGTTTCACGGCTCTTGAACTGATCGAATTCAATTATAAGTACCCTGGAGTCGTTTACCCATATTTCTCTATTCAAAGTCTGCTGTGGGTTCCGTACATCACCCACTAAAGTGTATAAAGAGTACATGTTGTTTACAAGTGAATCTCCAAATGTAGTGGTTTGATGTGACCACATGTGCAGCATCTCAGCTTCTATAGGCAAGGCAGCTTCTAGTAATGGGTGCTTAGCAGCTGCGATACTCTCGAATTTGCCTGCCCATGGTGTTTCCAGAAGTAAGGTATTGTTTGTATAGATTCGACCTTCAGTTATTTGTTTCCCATTATTTATAGTAATTTGCTTGAACGATTGTCCATGTAACACATATTCGCATTTCTTGGCAACTCCTACGGGTATAGTGCTAGAGGGATTTGATACAGTGACTGCTAAACCGTAATTTTTCGCAAGACCAGAGGTAATGTGTACTTGTTCACCCGAGGGCATAATGATTTTAGTCACTCTTCCTAGTTCGTCGTAATTGTAAATTACGGTATCGCCAGCCTAAAAGCAAATAATAATACAATGAGCATAACGTCGTTCAATAAAGAAAAACAATATTAATAAAAACATACAGCAATAGCACAACTTACCCCTGATCGGCTGTTTAGTAATCCAGTACTAGCATCGTAATCAAATTCCATTTCCGTTGAACCCTTCTCAGCTATCCTGGTTAGGTAGCCAATTCCAGAAATCTTTAATTCGAGTTTATGGTCCTGTGTATTTTCGATAGAGCTAACAATATTGCTGTAATCCCTGAGTAATTGTATTTTATTCCCAGAGGCATCAGTAACCGTGGACAGCTTTCCGAAACTCGTATTCTTTGAATATAAGAATGAATATCTAGTTTTTCCTGATGTCAAGTCTTTTGTGGTGATATGTTGGCCGTAGCGGTTGAAAACGTATATTTCTGAAGTGGGTGGATAAGGTATTCTGAATTCTCCGTTTTCGTCATGTGTTGGCAAGTAGTGTTTTAGCGCCAATATATGGAGAGATCCTGAAACAATAACATGGATTAATAATTTGCCGTATTGAAGGATAATCATATTTAAACATATTCCATTAGTTTTTATTTTAATTACCTTGGTCAACAACATTTAGAACTCCATCTGGGGTAACAGCAAGAGCAGAAATTGTTTGGAATTTAGCATTGGACGATAGTAAAGTTTCCGTGCTTGTAGGAGGTTCGTCACCCGCGGCCACACTGAGTCTACATGGGCAGCCAGCATCATCTCTCGAATTCGTTGGCACAGCCGTCGCAGAAGCAGATGAATTACATTCACAGCTTAATTCCTTCAAATTTTCTTGAACTTTTCCTGCGAAGTGCATAATTTTACCAGATGGATCTATGGATTTAATAGCATTCGTTTTCTTAGAATCCGCTTCAGCCACATACAAGATTCCGCTTGGTGCAAAGGCAATCGCTAATATTGTGCCTAAACTGGAATCTTCCCTGATATCAGTATTTGTTCGATTGGTGGGTTTTGTTAGAGGTTTTCCATCGTTTCCTATACGACAATGTGATGGTTGGCCAGCCACTACTTTGATTTTCATATCAACTGTTAGTTTCAGTATTATTCTGTCGTCTATAAAGTACAGAGATCCATCGAGTGGCGATAAGGCTACTCCTGTTGGCCATTGTAACTGTGCTTCATAGGGTGGGATTGCTCCTCGGCAGGGGACTGGTGACCAATGGTTGTGGTGTCCATGATGTCCCACAAGAGTGTGTATTATGCCATTTGGATCAACTGCTCGTATATTTGTGCCATCTGCAATGTACATTGTCCTATCTGCTGCAATGGCGAGACCTAGAACAGAAAAATAAATTATTTTATTCATTCAGTTCTAGTCTGAATGAGGATGTATTAAGTAAAACTTTAAATGTAATAATAAAATAATATTTCTAATTTTGCATTCATTTGTAAGTATTCTACCTTTGGGATGCGCCAATTTTGCCTTGATTGCTGGACCTTCATCACCACAATTGGAATCATCTCCAGGTACGCAACGGTCTCCGTTACCAACTACAGCCTCAGAATTTGTGGCGGGATCTCGCACTTTTTCCAAAGTTATTACTCTTCGGACTTGGTGTCTCTCAGAATCTGATATGTAAAGATATCCATCTGCTGGTGATATGCAGATATAGTATTGATATGCAACTTGCGTAGTTCTGAAAATGAGAATAATTCGGTTAATATCCATGTATACTGTACAGCATGATAATATGATTACCAGGAATTATTTGGCACCATCAGTTGTAAAAATCTTTGGAATTGGACACTTACTGTAATTGAAGAACCGTAGTAACGACGCCCTCAGGAGTGATTCGTCTGACAAGATTGAAATCACCAACATACAGGGATCCATCTGGACCTGAGGTCAGTGCTGTTGGAGTCAAGAGGCGAGCATCTGCTGCCTTACCGTTGCAGTGGTCAGGACATTCTAAAGCTCGTTGAAGACCAGTTCCCATTACCACCTATAAAAGAACGTACAGTATATTTTAATAGGCGGTTCATTAAAGATGAATATGCAAATATGCATTTCTTGCAATTGATCGGTACCTGGACAGTTCTGGGGTATTGTTTCAAATGAAGTAGTGCCCCATCGCCTTTCTGCAGAATACCCTCATGGAAGTTATAATGATGGTGTATATCCAGTCCCCAGCCTCCGATATCTGAGATGTCCACGTCGAAACCGGCTAATGTCGCTGTTTGTGTCTCCCATACAATTGACGCACATGATGTGTACTCGTAACCTATTGATATTTTTGCTTGTGCTTGGCCGTATACCTGGAATGATAAAGATTTACGCGAATAAGTATACAAAATATATTGAATTGATTAATTATAACGAATATTTAAGAAAGAAGATCCCATTCAAGATAAGCTAAGACTCTTTAGTATGTCAAAATTGAGTAAAAAGAGTTCAAGTTTTCATGTGCTACTCTTACTTCTCTTAATATTACTCCGACTTACCTTTTGTTTGTATACATTTCGTTTGTTCCACGCGAAGATATGAGTTAAGTCGGGATCAGCTTCGTAGGTATGGGTGTGCAAGGAGCCTTCAATCTCAACACGGACATGTACTCGTATAAGTGATGCTGGGACCACACGACGAGTTAGTTGAACGTGTACGCAAGATAGATAACCAGCTGACTGAGACGAGCGGTAGGTCAGTTTCACCAATGAGCCAGGGATGCCAATAGATTCACTTACAATCTGGAAATAAGAAATACATTCTTTAGTCATGCAGTCAGTTTGTGAAGCTAAAATGGTGACTGGTACACATTCAAATTGGTCCAGAAATTGCTTAACACGAATGCATATGACTGAATGATCACTGGTTTATGGTAAACGATAAGCGTAATTGACTGACCAGAATTTGGCGAGGATTACACGAAGGAATAAACATCAAACTTAAACGTTAACGAGCTTTTGTTCAACTGTTCTTACCTGAGCCTCAGGGTATATGACGGTGGTAGTGGTAGCAGATGAGGCAGCAGGCGCTGCCAAAGGTGGTACTGCCACAACTTCTGGTCTAAGTTGCTCGTGGTCGTGTGCTGCGCAAGGTGGAGTTTCTGATTCCCACCATTGCGGTGTTGGCGACCAGCCGATGCGAGGTGGAGCCCTAGTGATTGTAATTGGTTAGAATAATTGAATAGAAATATGAAACTTTGAATGAAGTATCAATGTGACTCTTTAACCAATATATCTTTATGAAGGAGTGATTTAAATGAAGTCGTCATTTCATTTTATTAGTCAACTAATTATAAAAATGGTAAATAAAACACCAGCACCCAAATATGAAAATTATATTTTATTATGTTAGTTATTAAGCCTTTAACTAAAACCCTTCTCACCTGGGCGTTGGTACTTTCACATTGTCGTCACTAAGTTCCATTTGGACTGGTGGCAATACGACGATCTGATTCCAAGGTACGAAGACTGTCTTCCTTAGCGGCTTGAACGGTGATCGCTGGAACTGCAGGGTCACGGCGCCTCCTCCATTCACCAACACGTCAAACCTGAATGACCGGCATATAACATTTAAGATAGATGTACGAATAGTGTCTCATATGACAGAGTGGTCCCTTTCGTTTGCCCTAGAAAACGTAAGGGGAAGATTATAGAAGGTAATTAACACGTTGTATGCAAAGTGTCTCGTTCGAAGTAAAACAAATTCTCAGTTATAAACCCGGATTCGTCTTGACCGTGTGGCTAGAGCTGCTAGACGACAAGGTGTCCTATCATCATTCTTCTGCCCTTATCCCATATATCATTTGAAAACTCGTTAATAAATAAAACATTGCTAATAAAGACATCTTTAGTTTAGTCCTTGGATAAAAGTTCGAAGACGTAAGGTAATGATATATTCGATAAGAAATTGAAAAGCAACTTAATGACCGGTTTTTAACCAAACTATAAATTATGGAATACTTAATAAAAACAGATTGAAATAGTACATTACTGTCGCGGCCTGCAATAAGGGCATTGTTGGACGATAGTTAAAATATGTGCTAAGGGGAAGCCGAGGCACAAATACGTGAGTCCATCAATGCCTGGTTGCCGCCAAAGCTTGTGATAGTACTTTTCCCAAATAATGCGCGGAAATTCAAACTAAGTAACTTAATTATAAATTCTAGAATCAATGACAAACAACTATAATTTTTCATATGACAATAAGTCTATTTGTTTCTTCTTTACTTTAAAGAGATATATTTGCAAACCAAATCGAAATCTGAATAAAATCATTGGTAAGTTGCCTCCTTGGTTACCACGTGTTGAAGTAAAAAGTTCAGTCCATTTTTTAATAACACGACAGATATGAGTTTTCATAGTAATTTATTCGGCTGCTAAACACGACAGACGTGGATTTTGATACAAACATTGCCGGCTGGGCGCTCACATGTATTCGACCAGAATAGCAGTTTCGCTTTATCTCAAATGAGGCTGTCAAAATAATGCTCGAATTTACAGGTATGCTTGAGAAAAAATATAGATACGCTGTTTAAAGTCACCCATAATTTGTTTAATCATCCTTCCTTATTCCTAGAGTATCTATCTACCTATAGAAAACTTTATTTCAAGAACTGTCGCAGATTTGCCCAAAAAGTTACGCCTACGCCATCGTTACCCCTCATTACTTCAGTTTAGAATTTAATCGCATTAACTTTCAGATTAAGAGAGTAAATTCGAAAGTCATGATCAAAATTTGTAAATGAGAAAGTTTAGAGTAGGTATACTATCCCTACTTCAACCGGTTTTGCTAACAAAAATAAAACATAACATAACATCACGGCTGTTATACCCGAAGGGTGAGGCAGAGGACTACCCACATTTCGCCAGTTACGTTTAAGTCCCATGTAATAGGGGCGAGACTATTGCCATCGACCGGCTACAAATCCAAATTCCGGGCTACAACTGCGAACTTCTTGACGAAAAAAGCTCAATAACACTGCCCCACCTGGGAATCGAGCCCAGGACCTCATGCTCAGCAGTAGCGCTTGCGAACACTAGACTAACGAGGCAGTTAAAAAATAAAACTACCGGAAAAGCAAGACCATATTTTACTGATGCCTATAATTGGTAATACGTAATACCTAAGAATTCTCAATTATTCTAATTGGACCTATGAAGCTTTCGGCCATCATTCTGATTATAATTTAGCAGCCTTGTTCACCTCTCGGTACTAAATAATGTGTAAAATGATCGTTAGTCCTAACACGATAAAACTGCAATTAATAATGTAGAAATGCTGTAACAAGTACCGTAGGTCGGTACTCGTATTCCGTTCCTACGTTTTAATGATCCCTTATAATATTTTTCTTGTCATTAATTTAAGCAACGCCGTACAATATTTTTTCACCTTTTTCTTTGTTTCTTTGCAACGTTTTTTTACCTTTAATGAGAGTTTGTTATCGAAACGTGTTGAGCAGGGGTTTAGTTTGATGATCAGCACTTCCATTAAAGGAAAAAATTGGGACGTTTCTTCCCGGTGGATTTTTTTTCAAACGTTTCGTGACATTATTTACGATCTTGAGAAGAAATAAAAAAATAAAGGCGGTGAATGTTTTTTTGTTTATTTCGAAGAATGCTGAAAATCGGGCTTCATTACTGAAAATGTGATTACAGTAAGCCAGGTAGCCTCGAACTTTTAACTTCGTTGAATAGGTAACCCAAGTTGATAATTTAATCTATGGTGCATTTAGGGAAGCTACTGATACTTTTTCTTGTCATTTCGGAAACAAACTACATGTAAACATTTAGTGAGTTACGGTAATTGATTTTTAAAAGCTTTAACGTGACGTGTTATTTGATTACATGTTCACATACAGGTTTCGTTCCGCCGCCTAATTCGATTTCATACTTGATGCTTTTATGTACGTGCAAGCAATATCAAAACACCGTGTCCGATAATTAATGACGATCCTATACATATAACACAATATTTGTATAGATATTTGTTCAAATATATCTGTTTGTCACGCAATGTTCAATTACTTTCTTTAAGACAATTTAGTTCCGTGACTCAACGATCGTCGTGACTAATAGATTTTTTTTCTATTTTATGACATTAAAAAAGTTTACATTTAAACATTGTTTTGACATGGTAATTGCCCCGATAGCCCGATGCCAAATTATTTTATTTCTGTTCGTTTATTTCCGCTGCAAGATCCGTCGTGTTACGGTGATTCCCCATAAAAAGCGCTTACGTATTTTCTCGTATTTTTCTTTAAGTGAAATAATTACGTTTAAATGTTTCTTAATGGGTGGCGTTTTCAAACGACTACTAATTACAAAATTTTCTGGCTCATGCTATCTGGTTGATACGTAATTGAAGTAAACAACAATTAAAATTACTTAACGGTCTATTGTAGTCACACTGACATTTTTCAGTAGAAGCTTAAAGAATGAGATTCTGAACAACTTTAATGCCAAGATAATGTGTGTCATTAAGTGTATACTAATTAATTTTGACTTCAAAAGTATAAAAAATATATTAAAACTGTTCTTTAATAGTAGGTAAATGAAAAGGTATTAAGTAATTCCTGAAGAGTTTGCACTGTTTGATTTTTGCTGCCTGATAGGTATTGGGTTCGTGGGACAGCACGTGGGGCCCAGTCAATATTTTGATTCATCAAGCCCAATAATAGTGACTTAACTTTCGAGGTTATAACTGAGAATTTGAATTTGTAACTAGACTTCAATATCGAAAACATTACTTTTCACCAAAAGCTGAAGATCTCACAGTAAAAAGAGTGCTAAGGCCAGGTATCACGGTTCAACAATTAATAATAATTTCTTTATTTACGAAAATCTGAACTGTACGAAATTGATAGCGGAGAGCGAGAGTTGTTCAAAGGGCGTTCCGAGGAACACATATACTTACCATGTCATGTATAATTGTCGACGCATTTACCAACCTTTCGCCTTACGGCAATGAGGACCCTATAAAAAACTAGACAAAACAGTATAAAAAAAGTATCACTTTTTTATTTACTAACCATCCACCCTGTCTGGTCAGTGTGAATCCGAAGCGAGCCTCTCGATCCACGGAGACTCTGATGCCGATGATACCGAGGCCTTGGGGAGAGACCACCTGCCCCCGCATCACGGACACGCGGCTGCACAGACCAGCTCACGTCAGTTCGAGCCAAGAGCCACAGCACCCGGCATTCAGCGATACGGTTTACATAGAAGAACTAAGAGGCTATTGTTGCTAAAGAAATTGCGAGTTTTTTTGAAAGAAAAATTCATCATATTATACAAAAAATGAAGAAGACGATTTTTGGAAACAATTTTGCCACGAAAGTGACTTTTAGATTTTGAAGACGATTAAAAAAGGCTATTAATGTTCAAACTTAGGAAAAAATGATATGACCCTTTTCTGTGTACGTAATGATCTAGTAAATTTTTATTGTTTAATACGCAACAACTTATTTCAAAGCCTTGTATTTTTATAAATGGCCGGAATTTAGCTATAGCCCTTGATCTAAAAGATAGAAGACATAAAAATGATGTGTGAACCGTATCGTTGAATGCACACCTTCGATCATAAAACTTTGAGCGAGGTCTCGTGCTATGCTTCATATTTCATAGTGTAAACGCTGTGAGAGTGAAGTAAAGTATGAAAATAATATCGAAAAATTAAATAAATAAGAAGTCTTAGCATTGCACATTCTCGTATTAGGATCAGCTAATTCTCTAGGACACATTTCTGTTTACATTTCATTTATAGATCCTCTAATTAGCCAATAAAATAAAAAATTAATAAATTAGATACCATAGAAAGTAACGTAAACGGAAATCTACCTAGAAAGGTATGTATGCATGTAACAGCTGCCACACAAACCATAGTCAATCAATTTTGTTATATTACTTCATGTTTGAATGTTCGGTTACATATTCATGAGGGGTGAAATTGGTGCAAGAAATGTTCGCGAAATCATTAATATTGAAATTGAAAGGATTACTATTCGTTTTTGTTGTGAGATTTGATTATGGGAAAAATTATACGTAAATATTTTGATACAAAATGAAACCATTTTATATCAAAATATTAACTTATAATTTTACACTGCTTTATCCGAGTGAACTTAGTTTTACTTTTAATGTAGCTCTTGACTCGGGATACCCGGAGCGCGTCTCCGCAGGGGGCACAAAAAGTTTTAAAAATACGACGTGAAAACCGATATCACAGCCAAAAATCTGTCCGCTGAAAGTGCACAAGGAAAATGTTGACGTAAACGATCGGAAAACAACAAGAGATTACGCTAGCTTTCAGTGTTAATTAATATAACAACAATCAGTTTGAATCATTGGTTTAGAATGTTGTTGTTGTTACCAAGATTCAGTAGAACCCCATGTTTCATAAATTGTGTTTAATATGAGATGGTAGCTGAGTACGTGCTAAATATTTCATTCAATATCCAATTCTTACTATCTTGAATTGCCTTTTGAACAGAAGATGGAGAGACTTCTTATCTCAGATACAAAGACTAAATATCTAGATGCCACGATACTTATTATAAAAATGAATCTAAATTCGTGAAAAATGTGTAACATAAAGCACCAACAATATAATAACGTATACTTTATTATCACGATTAATGTTGATGCAAGCGTCGTGGCTACATAATCGCCTTGATAAGCAAAAGCTCTTAGCTAAGCTTTAAATATTTTTGTATTCATAAAACAGATTTTTTTTACGATTTTATCCTCGAGAATTTATCAACTGAAATACTCTGAGACGAACTCATTCGAAAATATCATAAAATGTATTTGTGTAATATAAAACACTAGATAGGTTCAATCAACAAAAAGAAATAAAATATTTATGTGTAACGCTGAGTAGTATAATATTTTTCTTATTTGTTACCAAGAACTACGTATTTAGCAATGCCACTTCTAAGAATATGATATCGTTTTCATCCTCTTCATGTGTTTCCGCGAAGGCCGACAGTAAATGCCATATGATACGGTTAAGAAAAATATACCTAAAAATAAATATTGTAAGCAGATTGGCACCTCCCGAAATATTATCTGTAACAAGTTACAGGGCACTTAAAAATTATTATCATAATACAGGTTTAGACTAACTAAGTAAAGTTGTATCTGAAAAGAGGACAAGTCATTAATATAATTATTGTATGTTTCTGACGGTCATTATAAATTCAACATTATTTAATGGGTAGAAACATTAAAACACATTAACAGTTGGTAGAGTTTAAAACAACAAAAACTCAAAACAGTATCAAATACAACGCTTTAAGAACTGTACTGCCCTTCAGACATCAAAATGCGGAAGATTCAGATATAAATGCTGGTGCAGAGGCAGACAGTTCTGAGAGCGATGAAAGAAAATCGAGAAAAATACGTTCGTTGCACCAATTTCAAAGTGTAATAAAATGTCGTCGATGACTGATTAATGGAAGCGATGGTTGTAATGTACAATGTCGACAATTTTGCTATCGTATCGCTGTGAAGTAGTAGGAATACATTCAAATAAGTTGTGTTTTGGTTAGTTACAAAGGGTGAGGATCTAAACACATAAAGAGCTCGGGCGAAGGGTAGGGGGTTGGTTAACAGATGAAAGACGCAGACAAAGGGTAAGGAACACATAAAAGGGTAAGTTTATTTGAAGCTTAATTTGCGTGTTCGCTGAAATTTTGCTCAATTGATAATATACAATTCGCGACGATTTGTATATTTTGCAAGCCCTACACCTATCGATTGTGTTAAAAACGTTTTGCGTGAAAGCGTAAATGATTTTCCTAAGTTTCATATAGTATAACAAAATTATTCCATAGTATATATGTGAACTATAATATAAGCACAGTAGACGAGACAAATAAACAGTACAAAATACAATTGTGACTGCGGCAAATCATATTTGTAAAGAGACGCGGGGTTTGCGGACCGTCGGTGGTGCTTGATTTACGCTGAGATTGCGAGGATTTTGTCGCAGTCACACGAAAACATTCAAGACAAACATACAGATGTTACATACACATAGAGAATGAAACGAATACAGACAAAGGATTGAACGAAAAGTGAAAAAGCGTCAGTGGCACCGTCCGCGTGTCTGTTGTGGGACACGCGAAGGTCACCGGCATCACACTCATATGCAGGATTCGCAACAAAAGGGAAGAGGTGAACAGATACTGAACACTGAGGGGCGAGGGCGGGCTGACTGACACTTACCATGGTGTAAAGGAATTCCAGAACTCGCTAGGAGTGGCGGACACACGGCGGCACAGGGACACAGAAAGACAGGACAGATTACTACACAGATACCTACATCCCTCAGTGCAACCCCACCCCGGTTTTGCAACCGCTCCGGCCGATTGCACTCGTCTATATTGGTTAGCTTGCGTTTTAACACTGTATTTACCAATCAAGGTTCTGTTAGTTACGAATCGATTCACAGACGAAGCCCGTTTGCATTAGAACAACCACCACTATTGGTCGATAGGTAATATGCATTATAATTCAAAACAAATAAATTTAGAAAAGTTGCAATTGCAGGTTGCACCAAAGATTGAATGTGGACAGTAAACATGCTGGATGGTGAATGCATGGAGGAACCCGTCATGTGTTACGAATACAAGGGCTGATGGAACAAATGCCAGAACGCAATATAACCACTCTAGACTTTTGAACTTAAATAAAATAGTGAAGCGGCTCGTGTTTTAATGCAAACAAACTTTTAGAGGCGCTTTTGCATATTAAGCGAGGTGGGTTGACTACTTTTATTATTCAGTTTTGCTTTGTCTTATTTATTTAAGAGATCGTTC
Source organism: Omphaloscelis lunosa (assembly GCA_916610215.1). Lineage (NCBI taxonomy): Eukaryota > Metazoa > Arthropoda > Insecta > Lepidoptera > Noctuidae > Omphaloscelis > Omphaloscelis lunosa. The sequence goes on from OU744250.1 coordinate 10,283,332, forward strand.
GAAGTTTTATTAACGCACACGGTATAAAGTAGGGCAAATAAAAACTTTAAGAATTTGTTTATCAACTTAGATCATGAAAGACGCGTTTAAGTTTTATCTAATAGATCGTTATAAAAGTTTTAAAGTAAGTTGTATAAAAGTGAGTCTTAGAAAAATTATGTCAATTTAAACTTGTATGTTCAGTTTTGTATCAAGATTATAGGTACGTACGTAATGATTTAAATAATGCTTTCATGATTCAAGTTCCTTTTCTTTTACCTTATTTACTTATGTAAAGTTATTTTGAAGACAAACAAAACTGTTCGAAAGCTTTTGAGCGTTGATTTATTTCTAATTTCATTTTGTTATTCATAATACGCTTTTGTTTTGTTCAGACAAACAGGTAGGGTTAGACACACACAAGGGATGAACATTAGACAATACACAACACATCGGATCTGGTGTGAAAAATAATAATAAAACACAAAAACTCATAATTGAAATAATTAATTCAATGGTAAAACATAACCATGCTAGGATCGCAAACAATAAATCATAATTTTTACACTCGAGAAAACAGAGGAAAATCAAAACACTTCCACCAGATGAGAAAATAAATTGTAAGTTATAAAAGTATTTGAAGTTACCAATTAAATTAAAATAACCACACCAAATCCTCGGAGAGGTTTAGGAAGATGAGCGGGAAATATATGATGAAGGTGCTAGTTCCTAAATCATTTTATGTCGTAATGAATTTTGTATCTTCTTCTTACGGTTATACATTACAGTACGGCGATGATATCACGGATCTAAAATCATTGTAAAGTGCAAATATAAATTATTCATGAATTGTGCAAAACCGACAGGTCAGTCCTAAACCAACTGATGCAAAAGATATCGTTGTATTGTCTTTTAGTTTACTGATCCTAAAATGGTTAGGATTATGTTAGTACTAACGACATCTTTTACGTACATGAAGTGATTTGGTGTTTGTTAACATTTCAGACGTTTTCTTATGCTACACATACCTTTCAGAATATTCGTCCATGTGTGCGTAGCTCTGGACAGAGTTTTCTTCTATGAGGAATTTGACGCGCTGATAGAAGGACGCGGTGACAGAAGGCGGCTGTTTTCTGAGGAGTACTTCTACAGGATCGTTGGAAGCTAGGCACATGATGTGCTCGGCGCACTCAGGTCGACTGCAGCATTCCGAGTCGGAGCAGTCCGTCATGCCATCTTCAAAAGTGTAGCCATTGTCAAGTGACAGCCAATATGGTTTGTTTGGAATGTTTAAAATGTAATTGGTCTTATTTTTGAGCCTATTTTCTGTAAAAGAGAGGCACTTACCTTCATCGTTATCTTCGTTGTCGTTGCAAGAGAGTTCAAGTGCGATCGAACAGTCGGTGCCGGCCCAGCCGTCAGCGCAAGAACAGCGGTACACTCCATCTTCCAGAAGACATTGTCCATGACGAGTACAGCCATTTGGACAACCAGCTGTGTACATTGAGTAATTAGTCAAGTGGTAGTTGATAATGTTAAAAATTGATGATCCTTCAATATTTTTAATATTTGCAGCATGAAACAAAGAACATACAGTATTGAATAAGAATGTTGCAACTTACGCAAAGTACAGTGTCGGCCATTCCATCCTTGTGTGCACACACACGTGCCATTCTTGCATTGTCCGTGGTCGTGACAGCGCGTGTCACAGGGTCGTTGGTCACACATGGAGCCGGTCCAGCCGTCATCGCATCGACACACGCCCTCGGCACAAACACCGTGCGGCCCGCAGTCCAATGAACATACCACTACCAAGTAGATATTCAGTTAAAGCGCCGATGTACAAGTAAGGCAACATAATACTTTAAACTTGTTTGTAGCCATTACCTTGTGAGCAATCATCTCCGGTGTAAAGTGGGTCACAAACACATCTCCCTGCATCTAGGTCGTATACACCGCGTTGGGAACATGCGGGAAGACAACGTTGAACCCTCGCATCACGTTCACTGCAGGAGGCACCTCGCCATCCCGCGCGGCACACGCATCTACCACGCACACACGATCCATGGCCACCGCAGGTTGGGTCAAGGCAGTCCTCTGAACATGTTTAATAAAGAAGTTAGTATTTCTATTGATTTTCTTTATCATATTTTAAAATGTTGTTTTTGTTTGAAAAATATTTTACCTTCGTCGCACTTTTGTCCTTTCCATCCAGCCTTACAGTGGCAATGGCCGGCGATACATTGACCCCTTCCGGAACAGTCTGCCGGCTCACAGTCGTGTGCTGGAACGTCACATTCCGGGCCTTTCCACCCTTCCAAACAGTGACATACACCACCTGCATACGCGCCGTGCCCCGAACAAAGAACTGGGCATACACCTGCGAAAACAAATGTGAGTTATTACTTACGCAATTCTTTACGAAGATAAGAGACTCCTTTAATGAATATTTTCTACTTACTTTTCGAACAATCGTGTCCTTCATAGCCGTCCATACATTCGCATTTCCCGAGGTAGCATGATCCGTGACCCGAACAATCATCTGGACACGAGTTAGTGACTCCTTCCGCTTCAGAAACGATCATTTCAACATTGTGTGGCTGCAGTTCGTCATTGTATACAGATATAAACCATCTTCCTGTGTCGAGATATTGCAATATGCTCACGTTTACTCTCATATCCGTTGACCTTTTGCTTATCGTATGGTTCCATCTATGCAGTGGGTTAATCGTGCTCAATAGTGCATCCCAATCGTTAAGACTACTTTGAAACCGATTATCTCTGAACGGACTTCTTCTACGCCTCAGTCTGTGGTCGACTCTACCGCCTCGAATGAATTCTACAAAGTCGTATTGTGTTACGCTAGGAGCTACATTTCGCCTACCATATACGGCGAAATTTGCTCCCCAGGGAACTGTGAAGTTAAGGCTAACGTAGGCGGGCTGTTTGTTGCGGAATTCAGAACTCCAAAATTGGTAAGCAGGTATAGTTGCACTGTGTAACTCGTCGAATTCTCTAACTTCTAACGCGGGTGACCAAGGCGGCGGTGCTGCTTGCTGCGCTTGTTGCGGTATTATTACTGATTCTAACGCTGCTTCCGCTGTAGTTGACCACCCGCCTAAAGACGAAGTTGATATTGATTCTGCAATAAAACGTGCGAAATCTTTTACATCCTCTTGAATATGTCAAAAGTACAAACCCAAATCGTGACAAAATAAAAAATTGTTTCTACATACCGTCTGAAGGTGATGACGTTGATAAGGCATCCCTAATTCCTTGTGCATGTGTTACTGCTTTTACATCTTGTACCAGGATGCAATTTGAATTGTCTATATTACTTTTAATTGACGATAACGCTGCAACAAAGAAATGGTAATTTTAAAACAAAGTAATAAATCGTTCGTCGTATTTTTTTATCAATAGATAATAATTTCTACGATCCAAATCTCTCTCTCGAAGCCGGTCATCCAATTAAGTTTCCGTTAAGTTTGTTTCTTATCGATGGCTCACAACGATAATGCCCAGTAGCCGAGCAGTAATTCTATTAGTTTTCACACGGGCGTCGTTTGGACGCAATGTGTTACGAAATACGACACAATAAGAGATGTCATTTTAAAGTTTAAGAGGTGTATGAATGCAGGGTAGGCGACGTGATGTCCCGTCGAGTTTTAATTAAGCGAAACACGGTTGTGCTGCATTTCGTGGCGGTGTGACGGAGCGATTGGTTCCGCTGCCGCGGGCCGGCCTCAGCAAGCACGTAGGTGGCTCGACACCCAACCATTTCTTGTTCGGGAGAATGCTGTTGTCTCCTCATTATGCGACAGTTGCTGGCTATCGAATCGATCATAAAATGCCGCGCTACGCAATCTAATTGGATGATTCTTCACGGTGTTAACTAAGAAAAGCACGGGCTCAGATGACACGAGTCTTGACGAAATTACTATTTATTTTGAAGCTACTGAAGCATCAAATAGGATCTTATCGATGTAATTGATTAGTAGTCAATATTTTTTATAAATCACTGAAATATGGATAGTAGGCACTTTCCTTTTGAATACTACGGTGGAATATTCAATAGAAACTGCAAGGGAGCCATTGAATGTCAGTAATGTAAAGAGAATTTATTGCGTTCATTTATTAGTTTAGTAAGAAGCTCACGATCGCTCAGGATTTGTGCTCGGATGGGGATGCAACGTTTATTTGTTTCGGAGCGTGCGCAGGATGTGCGTCTAATATGTCATGCGTTGCGTCAAGGGCAATATATCAATCCATATAGACTTAATTGACGCAACCCAGATTTTGTTCCGGCTAATTAACATGTTTAGTAATTTGTCGAGAGACATGTGGTTATGTTTTTGTAGAGCCAATTTACTAATTAAATTTTATGTGTGAATATTTTGTCTGACGTGTTGTCAAGTGTTTGCAGTTACGTTCCATAATTCGCCCAGATAACCCCCAGCGGTGTCGGAGCAATTAAGTTATCTGGCCGGCCCAACAGTTGCCTATCTATCCCCAAGATTTACTCTCAGATAAGATCGCGAAACGTTGACGCCATTTGGCCGTTTGCGCTGAGGATTGGACAATTTAACTTTACTATACTGTGTTGAGGGTAGATAGTTCAATGACAATAATCTTTATCGGCTTAACAACCAATAGTTAAGCAGGCAATTTATATTCAGTGTTAATGCTACATGCGTATGGCGAGATGGATTTAAAATCATACTTCTAAAATGATATATGTCATTGAGTTCAAAGACTTGAATCATAAAACATGTCTAGTGCGTTGCTCCGCATCAAATATTGATGGAATGGAAATAAATAGAATTCAACAAACAGTCATAAATATGAATAAAAACTTGAACGGTCATTGATGTTCGACAGGTTCGTTTAAATATAAGAGTGACCTATAACATAAAGCATTTTTATGAAAGCTGAAACATGTTTTGAACGAAACCCAACCAACATCATATTCAGTTAGATAGAGCCCTACTCCGAAAATAATAACACACATCGTACACAATGTTTTCAGATAAACGAGCAAAGATGACGTTATTTCCTCGCAAGAAAATGAAATATGACAATGTGGTAAGTCGCGACTTTTCCCGATGATCCCTCGTAAAATCTATAAATTTTGTGTATTGAGCGGCGGCGGGTAGGAAATGGAGGGTGCTCGAGATGACGAGGTCGCCGGCCGATGCAAGCGACGATTGTGTGCAGATGGACTATGTTTGCTATCTCCACTATTTTTCGAGTTAATACAATTTATTGTAATACGATTCAGCATAGATTGCATCGTGCGTTGGGGGAGCGAAACTCGTTTGATAGTGTCCCCGGGGACGGACGCGCCGTCGCACATTCTCGCATTAGTCACGTGATAAATCTTCCCGTGTTCATGTGTGCTGTCTCCTTTCATTACACGCAGGATCTAATATGCCTGTCCTTGTCACTTGCGCATGTTAACTGTGTTCGCACGAGGTCGCGGTTTGTTTGCCCCATTTTCTCAGGGAAGACAAACAAATCCAAATTTTGATTACATCATCATAAAATCTTGTCATTAAATAAAGTTATTCTTCATGAAACTCGTTAGTTAGTTAGTTATGGGTATATGTTGGCTTTGTTTATGAAATAACGGCGTATTGGAAATTTTATGACACCCACTGAGCGGTTTTACAAAATATAGTGTGGCCTGCGCACCTAAGCTATATAAATCAGCAGGTATAATCGATACGTTACGTTAATATAGAAGGGTAAATATAAAAACATGGACAGTACCGGTTACAAAAGGATGTAAAATTTTGTTATGTTTAACTGTTTTGCTAATATCTATCGAAAAGAATAACATCATATGATATTATTTTGTATGAGTATGTGGATACTATGTTTATTTTATAAAACAAATCATAATTTAAGCTTTTGATAAAACTGTTGCCCACGTTCTATTTTTTTAAGTTGCCCTACATATATTTTAGCATGCTAAACAAAATAGTGGTTTGTTATTTGTATAACAGTATTATTTTTACAACAAAAGTGTCACCGATCGTACAAACGTGCGCGCGAGCCACTTCAAAAGCGTTAACACTCACAGAGAGAGCTTTAATAAAACATTTGGGGTCCTCACATTTTCAATTACATTAAAAAGTTGACGGTGTTGTATTTGCCCCCATTCATATACCATACACGTAATGAAGGGTGCAACAGATGGTTCACATTTTTTCATTACATCACTAAAACTACCGGCGCAAACCCGGAGATTTATGTCGGATTAAACTACAGACCCGGTTTTTATTTGATACAAATCCGAAACGCCAGGAGGCGTGTCTGAAAATATTTTATTGTTATTTCGAATCATTATTTTAATGAAAGTTCAGTAAAAAAGTAGGATTCGAAAGTAAAATAGGTAGCGTTTAACAGATTCATTGGTTTTGATATTATCTTACGGGAATCTAAATGTGGTAATTTCGAGGCATGTGTGTCGCCGTGTTAGAAAAAGCGTATATCGTTTTGAAGTGGACAGGTCGCCGCTGCCATCGATAGGCGATATGGTACATGCTGCCTTATCGCGCCTGTATAATTTAACGGGTCTCTAAATGAAGTGAGATCCGATACGATAAGCCTTATTGACTTGAGACACCTTACATCCACTCGATTCATTACACTACTTTCAAGAAGCATCGGCTGACTTTATTTTATTGAGTCTTTCTATAAAACTGTGTGAGTTAGGATAAATACCTTCGGCTGAGTATGGGGCGTAAGTGTCGTCTAAAATAGTAGTTAATGTCCCATAATATAAATAGTGATACGATAAACTTTGTTTTATTTATAAAATAAACAAGTTTAATGGCGATTTTCAGAAAGCAAAGGCTTGTTTCTTCCTGTAGTAAAAATTGGATATTTTCTGCAACCACATTGATATGAAATTTTATTCTAAATGTGCTTCGAGTTTTCCATCTAATATTAGCAATAATGCTTCACAGTAAACCCTTCAGTGCTCATAAGAGTTAGTTATGTATGTATGTAAACAAGTTTTTGTTTCAGCTGAAGTAGAACGCGTTGCCGAAACTATAGTGAAGTTGTTAGCGGTTCACGTAGCGTGCTTCAAGCGTATTATTTAATGTTTGCTCAAACTGTTTAATAGAACGCTGGCTTAACTTAAATTGAAACTATAGTTTAGACATTCGAGGAGCGTTTATAATTATTATTTAAATGCTGATACGCTTCAAATTTTATTACAATTATTTATTTATACTCCTGTATTTGAAAACTAGATTGTCTAGTCTCGTAAAATTTCAGTTAGTAAGATATTAAATTAAAGCGTCCATAAAAAGACGTATAATGGAGTAAGCAATACTAAAAAAGAAGATAATTGGACCTTTTAAAAAGGTTTAAGAATCGTTAACTAAACAGTTTAGTTTACAAATAGAACGGAATAACAAAACTCTGATAGACTCAATGTTTATCTTTTACTTCCAGATTAGAACAAAGATATAGAAGTTCAAAGTTATCATTAACTTGAGTTATTGAAGATATCTTATTGAGATACACAATTGTTATTGAAGCTGTACAAATATACTTGAGTACAGGAAGCAATTTAATTCGGAATAAATGATCATTTAAGCCTCTAATTGAGTCGGTATTACGTACATAATTTGCCGACGCGGCCACCCTCCACTTTGAAAAGACTTCGCTTGAAGGGAAATAAACAAAAGTAATTTCCCGACATTACAGCGGGTGAGCACTTTCAGTGTAAATGGCAATGTGGCTGTGCACCCAACGACATATTGTTTCTACGAATGTACCACTGTTATACGGGATTCGCGTGCTGTCGCCAAAGTAGGTGTAGGTGCAAACTCTATACATATACAATAATCGTACCTATGTACGTATATGTACCTATACTCAGCGCGACTACCGCTTGAAACGTTCTAACTTTGACCGTGTTGATGTCTTCCAACTTTCGTTGTTAAAAACGCAGTAAAAGAATTTGGAACTCATTTATGTTCCTACTTAAGTAAACGTAATCTTTTTGTTATAGCTTTATTGCGAAGAACGTTACTGACTCTATGCTTAAGTATTTTTACTTAAACGAACTTAGGAATTCCTGGAACTCGAGTGGCCACATTTATACGACGCTTTGGCCGCATTTATTTCCTTTTCTTATCCTGCCAAATAGCTCCACGACATTGACAGTAAAAACACATTTTTTCCTCACCCTCGTTAGGGTCGAATTTCGGAAATAACTTCTTTGAGAGTGCTTACGTCATTAATGGAGAACTGAACTCTTTTGTTGGACTAGTGTTTCCGAGTAACTCGATAATTTAACACAGAACAAAAGCTTTCATGCTTTTTCAGTGTAAAATAGTGCTGGGATGATTATTTCAGTAATAACGAGTTACAAAGAATACACAGTCATTATCGTTCGAGTTGTTATAGTAATTGCGAGGGCTCGGCATCGGCAGGGTAAATGTGTGTTCGAATATAGGCCAAAAGAATTGCGTCGTCGTCAGAGGCGGCGGCGGCGGCGGCGGGCGCGACCCGTGACGGGTTCATGTTATTTTGTGATGCCTCGTGTGCCTGCGGTTTGCGAGTAATGCTGGTGATCACTTACAGATAATGGTCTACTTTTGTTGATTGTAACTGTACTTACCCATAGATCGATCTCTTCCACTTGTGTTGTAATACTGAAAGGCCGTAATGTTTTAGCTTCTTCGGTTAACTAAGCTCCTAACGAGGTTGCTACAAATATAGAATCCACTTAACCACTGTTTTTGTGTAAACTTGCAACTGTGTAAGGTCCTTTATGTAGTTCCATGTCTTTCCGTCGTTAGCGCAAAATGCTTTCGCTACATGTAGGTACAGTACGGCAATAAGCATTACATGCAGTTGAGAGAATGTGCCATTCCATTAGATATAAAATGTAATGTATTGTTTTATTATACAGCAAGGAAGGGATTAGTTGTTCGTCGTTAAATCAAACAGGGATTTATTTTTGCGATTTATGAAGCATTTCGCATGTATAAATTATGATTGGTCGTTTGGCGGGTACCCGGTACGCAGGGATTGCGAGTGGCTGATGTATTCGTAGTGAAATAACATGGGACGTGGAAGTGTAAGATAATTTATAACGGCTGTAACATGGGCGCGCGGGCCCGAGGCACGCAGCGCGTTGCCTTGCGTTAGGCGCATCATTTATATTTTTCTGATGTTTGTTTCGTTTTTTTACGAACCTCTCTGTGGATGCCGGGCTAAACAAAGAATGATAAAAGACTAATGGTCAACGTCTGTTTTCGTTGAAACATCAATGTTTAATCAACTCATTTGCATGTACGGAGTGAATATTTGAATTTATCACCTTCAGTAATTGAGTTCGGTGTGATGATAGAAATATTTTTCTATTATGATTTGGTCATATAACGATAAATGAATAAAAGTATTTTTATGGTTGTTTTCCGTTAGCATGACTTTGTACAACACGAAAAAGACTTTGATTGAAGTCGGAGTCGGTGTTTAAACAAGCATTTACGACCTATGATTACTTTTGTCTATAGTTATGAAACGCGTTGAATTTACATGCAATGGTAAACAGAGAAAATAAATAACAAAGTATCTAGACAGCGCGCTAGAAATGGAACTGATGTACCATTAAATAGTAACCATTTCCTTTGTTCATTGGAAATGTTTAGTCCACAAATGGGTTGCAATTTATAAAAGCAAAAGTAATTTTTGCTACTGTTTCAGTGCGAGTTAAGTCCGAGGGACTATATAATCTTGTGTAGCCCTCGAGGGCTATTCCTTTGTCGGTTTCCAATCATACAGTACGAGAACTAGCCCCTTAATTGGATGGAATCCCGCTTCAGGCACGATTCGGCATTAAGGGGATAAAAGCATACGAGTGCAATTTTACATTGCTTTGTAATCTAGTAAAACAATCAGATTGCGAGCTCGCAGGATTAGGCTCAGACATGTAATAACGTTAATAGTTTTAGTCTGAATTTTTATTCGAAATAGCAATTTGAATCGTAGGCAAAATTTTTGATAGGACAACAAAGGCATCACAAGCAACAACATTTTGCGGTATGGTTTAACCGCAGTCGGGGGATCCATACCTAAATTAAATTACCTTTGTAACGAACGTGGGAGTCAGTTTTACTAAAAGGCTAACCGATACCTATAATAGGTTAAAAAACGATTTATTTTATTTTTTTAATATTGAAATGGATTTAACCCACATGGCGTCATTATGGTAACAATAAACTTTTGTCTCTGACGTCCCAACGAAGGCCGTACACTAACGCTAATGGATTGTGAAAGAATAATGTTATGAATATTCTAATCGGCATTCCGAGCGAGTTAATAAAAATACTGTCTTAACGAGAGTCCCGTACATCCCGCTGTGATTTAAGAAACATAGATGTATCTTCCGTGTAATTCGTAGTTGGGTATTTCAATATTAAAGACAGCCTACACGGAGTTAGTTTAACTGTCTGCAGTTAAAATTGTCGTTCGAAGTTATAGTACGTTAACTGTAGATTTTGATAATAACTCAAACTCAAAGCATTTATTTCAAATAAACCAATTACAGGCACTTTTGAATTGTCAAGGGGTCTGTCAGTCAGAAAGATGAAGCTAGTTGCCCATTCCAAAGCGTAGTAGGTACTTATGGAGAAGAACGGGCAAGAAACTCCACGGACACTCTTTTAAACCAAAATATTGTTACAAACAATTGGTTACATCATTCATGTTGATATTATACATGTGAGAACAGTGTAGAAAGACATGCATGTTAAAAGCATCCATAATAAAAATTAAAAAAATGTTGATTAAGCTTGCAGTTTCACTACAATTGTATGTATAATGTATTACGGATACCTGAGACTGTAACTATAAGTCCGCCTGCTCATAAGTATCAGGCGCAACTTTTCAATCAAACTTAAGTACAGTAGTTATAAGTTTCCGAAGTTGGGAATTGCAACAAGCTTCTTACTAAATGGACGTAGAATGCATGAATTGCATAATTTTGTTCATGATACTTACAAACCTTGGAGATTCTAATAAAGATACGAGAGGCACTCGATTAATTTGATTAAAATAGACATTTTTGAGATGTTATGTGGTGATATTTTAAAGTCGGTTTATCCAAAGTCTACCTACCTGTATGAGAAATGTAAACGTGGGAAAAACAGACGTGATCTTTGAACGATCGCAAATTGAAAATCCGTGAGATTGTGAGTCCGATTTTGTAGGATTGCAATCCCTTTTTGGAATACTGTTGTTTATATCGAATGTATTTGAGCTGCCTCATTAAATTACACTACTTTGCATCTAGATTATTGACTCGAGCATATTATGCTTACAAGAACCATTCCATGTCGAAAGTAAGCCTTCAACAAACAGACATAACTTAATAAAACCTCATATCAGGAGATACTCAAGAACACCTATTATGCGCGACCCATCTTAATGGTGACTAAGGGACAGTGTCAAGTGAGAAGCCGCAATCTCTTGTATGCTTATAACAATATGCTACTTATGAGTCAGTTTGCCAGAAGTGGATCATTATGGACTGAAGCACGGTCATAATGATTCAATCAATCTGCTTAGCTTTTTCCCAACTATGTTGCGGTCAGCTTCCAGTCTAACCGGATGCAGCTGAATACCACCAGTATTTTACATGGAGCGACTGTCTATCTGACATCCACGACCCAGTAACTGGGTAATCCGATACAGATCAGACTTTCGGGCTTCTGACGAACCGTAACGACTGTCAAAGATTTACGAGTGACAGCCGGGACCAAAGGCTTAACGTGCTTTCCGAGGCATGGAAGAGTCTTGGTATATAAAGATGGTCACCCATCCACGGACTAACCCCGGCAAGCGTAGCTTAACCTGATGGATTGATTCGTGCGGCTGTTATTACTTAGCCACAAGCTCCTCCATGGTCATAATGATTATGATGATGATAACCAAATGAAAACTAGAAAACTGCTGTAAAAGAGAAATTGATAAAATTGGTTATTCATATAATAAAATAACTCAAAATCTCTTACCTATAAAGTAGGCGAGCATCGCCGCTAAGATGACGCAGAGGCATATCATGGCGATGGCGAGGCACTTCCACGTGCATCTGTGCTGACACCGCTTGTCTATGTGGAACCGCGAGGGCGAGTACACTGGGACGGGGCTAGGCTGGCTGGCCCGCAGCGGGAACACCGGCATCACCAGCGGCTGGTTCGCCAGCTGGCAGTGACCGCTACCCAGCGTGCCCCCTCCCATCCCGCTCGACATCGGCGCGCCGCCCAATCTGTGGCACAATATACTGGATTTAAAGCTAAAGTCGACTGTCGAAGACCTCGGAAATGGAGTTGGGAGGAAATAAGTCGAGAGTATCCTGGAGACAAAATGATTTAAGCAAATCTTGGTTTTCAATGAGCTTTTAGTTCTACGCTTTTAAAAACCACCTCTTATTGTTTTTTCCCTGAAAAGTCGATAATTTTCTTGTGTGAGATGCTGAGCCTTTTAAACATCAAAACAACAAGAGTTCTCAATACTTTTCTCCAATATTGTTTGTTTATTTAAAACTTTGTGGCCTCTGGGATCCGTAAACAAGGATGACGTTTATTAATTAAATATTTGGAATTAGGTCAATTTTAAACTTTGCTGCTGCTACCACCAACTTTCAGGAGTAAAACAGATGAAAAAACACAAATAATATGTCAAAACTTTTAAAAGTTGACCCAGATGTCAAGTGTAAATTGAAAACGTTGGAATTCTATTCTGTAACTTAATTAAATGCGTAAAAAATCTAGTTTCCGTTGATAGCAGGTAGATGAGAACTCGTATCGATGTCGTAACATATTATGACCAACTGTTGGCGGGGTGAATCTATGGCCCGCGCCATATGGCTCTTCTTTTATTAAACTCCCTCGAAGACAATCAGAACGTATCATTACCGGGGATTCCGGCAAAAAACGACGACCGTAGCGTTTAAACACGTCCGCCCCGTGAGCCATTAATCAATTATCCGGACTTCACCGTCAGGACTAAATTTAAAGGTTCAGCTGAGAACATATGGCGCGGCGTCCGAGACGCTCACCAACTGACGCTGATATAATGACCTCTCGCATAAAGAAATAAGCAAAAAGAGAATAGAAATAATTGGAGCAAGTTTAGCAAGAACGAAGCGTGACTCCTAAAGGGTTTGTTTCGAGGAGGCTCTTGACTGTAATTTTCTTTTGAATAGCGGCCGAGGAGCCCGAGGAACGTTCGGAAGGACGAATTCATTAAAACGTGTACAGAAATCACAATACTCCGGCACGCAGACTTTGGCCTTAAATGGCTTTTAAAATGTCGGCCGCCTTTGTACATTATGTGGACTTTGTATATAATACTGGAGGTTAATAATGTTTAATTTTGGTGCTTTACTGTAGCCAAATATTCACAGCATTTTACTTTTATCATCAAAGGAAATGTGCTTATAAAAATGCTAAACTTACGCACAATTTCTTCCTTCGTTAGCTTGCTGTTGAAATTGTACACCTGCTAGCATCAAGTGGTTATTTGAAATAACTTGAAGCTATTTTGAATAATAGGCCTTTGGTTCCAATAACATATAATTAAATTAAATTACTAGTCCAAGCTAGACGAGCTTTATAACGATTCGTTTCTCACAGTTTATTCTTCTAATTTCTGCGAGAAGATCCGGTTACTTTAGTCTATTAGAATTAATTACATAAAATGATCTGGGAATTATAATTAATGAGTGTATGATTAACTTTAGAGTTAGTCATGTATGGGCATAATACGAGTCTTTCTCTGAAAGCTGGTTTGGGTTGGGCGTTTGATTGACTATTTGCAAAAGGATATTGGATCTGAACCTACAACGGTTATGTGTTAGCATAAATCAAGTAAAAATATGCCCATATATCATAAATTATAATGAAAATAACATGGCTACGAGCGATACAAGTCGTGATTGCGAATGCTGCCGACATTTCATAGATAACTGTAAACGAAATTGATTTTTTGAATCCATCATCATTAGAGTAATGGATTTTATTGTTTATAATCTAACGTTGGTGCTATTACCGGCCGGTAGGCACCGTGTCCGCACGTTACCGAAATGAGCCGAATGCTCTCATTTTGTTTTTGTTAAAATAAATTTTGTGGTTTGGTAATGAAATATTGCGCAATACCGCAATGCGTTTGTTTGGGAACGGAAACGAGCATTCTATTTTACGAGCTCAAAACTTGCGCTTCCAAATAAAGAAGATCCGCGAAGGAGAGAGTCGACTAAGACAATTAACGAGGCCGACGACAGCGTTATTGTAGGACAATGCTGCGATATTTCAAGCAGCGGACAGACGCGGGACGGCGTTCGGCGAGATTTTGACAGGCGCTCGTCGACTGAGTTCTTAATGAAGCGGTAAATAATGAGCAGAGGTGTTGCGCCGTGCGAGAGCCGTGTCTAATTAACGGAGAGAGCCACGACCAGTTTATACATATGACGTCTCGTATGTATAAACACACAAACATACAACAGCACATGGTTCGTTATTACTGAATGCAACGTAACTATCATTGGAAGTAACGGGAGTCGTAATGTAGCATAAGAATGGCGCATTACAAAAACATCGGCAGGTAAGTGAAGGCTCGTTAGTCGTCCGGGACTCGCCGCTGTCGCACAGTTTTTATCGCTGCAATCGCGCGTGCAGCGGTCACTTCTAGTCTCGGAGCGAGCAATGGCGACCTCTAACTCGGAAACCAGATGAAACAAAAAGAAAGAAACGCAGGCACGGGCCGTGAGAACGCGTCTCCTTGGCCGCGGCCGGCCCGCAGCCCGGACCTTCCATTTATCTTGCACAGTCGTGCGGGAATGGGCCGGACAGCGATGTGCTTTTATTGCATCGCGCCCCTAAATATAGGCTGCGGAGGCTAACCACAACGCTTTTAGCCCTAAAATGATTGGCCGCTCAACTGGTTTAATGGTATGAGAGAAGTAAATAAAAGTGTTTATCATGGCGTGGTCAAGTCCCATTCCCAATATTTGATTAAATGTAAAGAAATAATGTAAATAATAATAATTAATACAGACCGGGTTTTATGCAAATGCATGTTTGCATTATAGGCCAAAATATTCATTGGCACATAGGTATTGACAATTTTTTCAGGTTATTGCATATTTTACCAGAAATCTACCGATTGTACATATTTGAGCAACCTTTTTATAATCTTTTATCGGTGATGGTGGCGAGTGTGTTGGATCATTCGGTTCCCTATAAAATGGTTGAGCTGGATGGTGCTGATCCACGCGTCATGTTCGTGAACGGGTGCTGTCAGTTGAGACTGGTCATCTCTTGTCTGCCAGGGCTTATTTTTAATCTTATATTTTCAATTGCTTTTGATTATTTTTTGTACATTGTTCTCACATATAGATGCAATAAGAATAATGTGCCCAGGATTTTGTAATATCTATATTTAAAAGAGTGTCCTTGGAGTTTCTTGCTCGTTCTTCTCCATAGAGATCTACGTTTTGGAATGGGCAATTAGCTTCAACTTTGTGACTAACTGACGGACTCTTTGACAATTCGAAAGTGCCTGTAAATGGTTTAATTGAAATAAATGCTTTGAGTTTGAGTTGAGTTTGAGTTTTGAGTTTGAGTTTAATTATAGGTATCTAACTACGAAAACCCTTAATTCAAATAATGCCCAGTGATCTCAGTGGATGTAGAATTACAGTTTACAAATTTAAAAAATATGTATTTTTACCTTTATAAATGATAGAAAGCACAATCTTACTACTGAATTAAGATTTTGAATAACAAAAACGATAATATTTCATTGAAAACGGTGTGAGTGCAGTAATTTGTTGAGGTTTAAAGGTATACCCATATATTATGTGAACAAAAAAACAACATGATTTTGCTGCAAGTATTTATTTTTGTTGTTGCATATTTTGGCACACTTTTTGTTTAAGCATTTATGATACATATTTTTACGATTTTAAGTTGTATATAATCTGATCTGTAATAACAATTAATATACCTATATCAGTGGCTATACGCAAACATTCTAAGAGTCTAAAGAAAAACCCGGTTAACAATATTTCACCAGCGACGAATAACTTTCAGTTTCACATTGTTGTATCGAATGTTTGCCAAACGGCTGTAATTATCAGTATTTATGTAAATCGTGCAATATTAATAACATTAGTAGTTTGGTTATGAAACTAAAACGATGTCGTTTCTATCGTAGGTACGTTATTGATATGTCAACATTATATTTAGTTAATTTGCAACGAAACAGGTGCCTTGTGACCGGTTCGCCGGTTGAGGACAACAAGCCGAAAGCTATTTACGTCAACGCTTTGCAGATGACTTGAGTTTCGTCTAAAAACTTGTACGACACTTGACATATGCAATAGACACCATATTGCTAAATGTTATCAACGAAAAACGACCTGAATTTAATTGAACCAGTGAATTTTACATTAACGTACAGTATGCTAAGCATTGTTTATTTGAAGATCAGCTAAAACAGTTTTATAAAAAGGAAGATCTTTTACAATACATATATCTACAAGTAAATAAGGTTTTTAACCATGAGCAAAGTGTTATTAAGTTCTTCTGTCATGAATTTCTCAGTAGCAGCCGGGAGTCTGGGTTTGTGTCCCGTTGATAGTAATAAGCGCGCCCCCAATTACATGGGACTTAAACATAACTGACGAAATGTAGGTACCTCTGCCTAATCTTTCGAGGAAAACAGGTACGGCTTGGTATTATGTTATGTATGTAGTATACATAACATCACGCCTATTTTGATAGGAGCAGTAAATTCTACATTTATTAAAAATACTTCTAAAACGTAAGAGTTATTTCCTCGATGTTATAGGTGTGGCTGCGTTACTCAATAAAAACGTTTTGTTTTCCTTTTATGCTCAACTTCAAAACGCCCCCCACATTCATTGTGAGGGTCGAAAACGATCGAGAGATGTTATCGACTGTATTTTAATACGAACAACATTTTGCTGCATCGATATCGAGTTTATTTTAAGATACCTCGGAACTAATTGCCTCATCGGTTGAATGAAGAACAATGAGATAAACGTGAAATAAGCGCCTCAAACTGAGCGAGGCTTTCAATGATGATTGCTTCGCATAATTCATATTGAACGCAAATTAAAACGTAAAAGGTATTCACGAAGAATTTACAATGAGGGTACCTCTAAAAGACTTATTCAAGTGTCCGACAAAGGAAAAAAGATTAAAAGGTGCCCGAATAAAACACTTGGCGGATCAATCGATACAAACACGTAGCCTTAGTTCTGAGGAGAGCCCTCGCCGCACCCTCCTATTGCAAGTCACGGGTGTAAATTCAAGAAAGCTCCCCAATTTAAAACGAAATGTATAACAATAGCATCGCCCCGCTATGCCAATTTCCTCCCTCGACGAACATTTTCACTACAAAGAAACTGAATAAAATTATCATCCATACATACTGCTTACTATTATTTAAAGCGGAAAGTTAGATTGAAGCGTTCCGAAACGAGGAATTTACACAGACGAGAATCATAAAAAGAGAGAAAAAACCAAATTCAAAATAAACAGAATGCTAAGAAGTGGCGCTCATACATCTCGCCGCAGCCGCAGTCTGCCACGCCTGGAATCTGTCCACTTAAATAGCTGCCTTATTCGACACCGATCACACCCAACAGATTAATTAAAAACATTTGTCAAAATGGCCTTTCGAACGAATGAGAATTTTCTACGGAGAGTTTAATCTATAGTCATATTAATTACACGTTGAAGTAATAAACCAGGCTAACTATGACAGTCAATTAAGTTTATACAATCGTTTAGATCGTTGGGTGAGTTCATAAATATAAATTGATATTGTAATTGATTTCCGCAAAGCTGGGTTGGATTTTGTGCTCATTAAATGTGGAGCTGCAGTAATCTGTGGCGATGGGCCGAGTGTATGAGTTCGGTGCACATCGGAATGATACAGCGATTTAAATACGGTACATACGCTCGGATTCATTGAACTCGCAACTCTTATTAATAACTCTCATAGCGTGATGTTTGTTTTAGTCGTCTCGTGTGGCGGTTAGGTAATGTTGAAGTTGATTCATGAATGGGAGAGCGCGGCTCGGGGCTAGCGCAAGTACGCGCCCACTCGTGTATATTTAGCGAATATCATATTCCTAGAAATATATCAGACGACGGAAGTGCCAACATTTACATTTTACGTTTAGTTTAACTAACGCTAGAAGCACGGATCACGGAACCAAAACGGATAAAAAATATGGTTTATGTTTAACTGCCTACGCGTGGCTACGAACTTTGCTACGAACCGGTAAATAGGTATACTGCGTAGCAATAACATTGTAATGTCATATATGAAACAGTCATTAAAATGAAGCTTTCAGTTTATTTGCATATAAGTACCTATTTAAATATTCATACCTGCGGATCTGTTATCATAACTAGAGATAATCTTACGCGATATGATCGTAGGAGCTTACTGGACAGTGTAGACGCGCCCTAGGCACAACTAGGCAGGTTTATCGCTGGAAATGAATGGAAGCGATATCGAATAAGCGGCCAATTACTGGTCGGCGGGTAGACTGCGAGGGCCCGCACGTAAATAATCGTGCTCACGCGCAGAAACCCGATAGTGATAAACAATTTTCCATTAGCCAAGCTGTACAGCAGGGGGCGGACTCACGGCCCGTACCTACAATTTCCATACCTAACGGAGAGCCGTATGCGATAGCCTTTTATTACGGAGTTTGTCGTTTGAAGATATTATTACGGTAATACCCGAGAAATGCAAATTAAGTACTGCAATAAATACTGAAAGAAATAGCCCGGGTTGGGCAAAAACGGTAAGAGTTAACCAAACGGCCGTGATTTGAAACGGACGCGATAAAAATAAAATGGAGACGTAATTGCATCGCAAGTCATGTAATTTCCTCCTTTAATGTTAGTAAAACGAGAATGTGGGTTATAAAGTTTAATAAAACAGTTTTATCTTACGCATTGACATAAAAATGTAATACCTATCACCTTGTGCGACCCGATTCCGTGAGGCACGAGAGTCCTAAACTAAACGCTTGCTATTGTTCAGCGAAACGGAAAAACGGTTTCGCAGGAGGCGTCCCTCGGCGGGCGCTCGTATTTCACCCGGAGTTCAATATTATTTCGACAGTCGGCGGCACAAAGAGGCGGAAGGCCCGCGCCGGCGTCGCCGCGGCCGCCGCGGGCGCCTCTCGCCTATCGCTCCACAATATTGTCCTCCCGCTTGCTGCCTCGGGTTACACTGTAAATATTTTTCGGCGGTTGCCTGATTGAAAATTTTTATCGCATTCCATCCCCACCTCCTCTGATAATAGATTGTGTTCGCTTTTCGGCATACATTGATATGGGTACTGCCAATAGAGCGCCCCCTTGCTCTGAGTTTACCACGCACATGGTCACGGCGTAATAACTTTCACGGCCTATTGGGTGTAAATATCTATGTGATTTGGGTTGTTTTATTTTACTTTTCCTTATTATTACAGTTATAGAAAGCTGTTTTTGTAAAAGGCTCTACGTGTTGCACTGTACGCAAGTTGGATTGTCTAAGTTGGCTTCCATTACCTGAAGTGAATAATCAAAGAATTAACTACGACTGCTTGGCTGTTTTGTGGTATATTCACTTCAGTACAAAGTTTATTATTTTATCAAGCATTCATAGCGAGGACAAGAGCTGTCAGGACTCTAAACATTTGCCTTTTCATAATAACTTTCAAAATAGTGGACGCAGTGAGCGCGAAGCGCTCTGCTTAGTTGAGAAGTTTTGATGGTATTACTTTCTATGTATTCTATTCGAAGTTAGTCAGTCAAAATGAAAAAGTATGTAACCATTTTAGAAGAAAAAAATGGAAATGATCACAGACCAAAAGCTGTGTATACAGTTAAATATCGGAACCAACTCGGGCGGGACAATGTCTCTCTAATTATATTTGTTTTGGGCGGCTGCGAGGCGTGCGGATCGTCGCTCGACGCCATTATTTATACAGAGGAAGATACAAATGAGGATCCATTACTGGATTTCCTCGATCTGAGCCTAATGAAAGACAAATAACTTCGAGTTCAAAGCGATCGATAAGGGCATTTGGTTTAATTTGAACTACGCGATGGCTGAGTGCGATAACGTTACTTAAACGTTACTTAAGATGCAAATGGTTGAAAATATATTCCAAGTTCCATTATAAAAAGAAGATAATCGTTTAATAAAAAGTTCACTAAATATTGTTCTCTACTGAGATTCAGTAACTGCAATAAAAGTGGAGAACCAATATAAACTATACTACTTGTCAAAGCGGTAGAGACAAAGCTATTGCGATAACGCAACAGTATGTAGTGAACAGGGGTGACTAAGATTTCGCCACTACAAATGGCAGCAGTAGAGTGCATTTGAATTATATTTTCAACTTTAAAGCGAACAACGTAAAAGCAAAAATGGGTTGCCATTTGCGGCACCCACTTGGACACAAAAACCACTGAGATGAGTGAGGGCGCGACTCATTTGTTGCACTACATTAACCATGTACCAGTAAGCCAGCAGAACCCTAGTTTTGAATTAAACACGATTGACATTTTGTCTCATCTAAATTTTTTGCCTATAACCAACCCCATGGCCCGTGAAATGTATTAAACGACAACTCCATGTGTAATATTTTATCAATTATACACGGTCTGTTTCAATTTCAAAATAATGGTGTGTCATTTGAAACTACCCGCAATTTATTACTTGCTATAATTTCATAGAAGAAAATGTCACAGTTGCATTTTAAATCGTGCAATTTGCTGAATTAGCAATTTTCTTTTTTCATATTTTACAATAGTAAAACTGCTATATCACGTTGGTCGGGGATGGTGAATTCAGTGAGTGAAGACTTGGTGGTGTAAATATTCATTTGTTGTAAAAGTAAACTAAAGCAGGTCGCTGTTCCGTAGAACTGTAATGTCCATATTTCAGCAAGATGGCCGCGGCTTATAAATTATTACGTATAAAAGTGGTCGGTACGTCCGTCGCACGGTTGACCAGGCCACGCCAAATGATAAGGGTCATTCGTTTGCTTGCACCAACCCATTGAATTGCAAATTAGTTTACTTGCGCGGTGAATATTTACACGTTTAATGGCTGTGACGTCCACTAATGATGAATGCATAAGATTGGCATTTAGAAACTGTGAGAAGTCAAACCGGTTGTCAGGACTATGACACTAGGTGCTCAGTTGAATATATAGCTTGTCTTCGTAGTTAGTTATCGAGTTTTGATGATCCAATGATATTTATATTAATTTAATGAAATTCAATTAATAAATTGCTGTTCATTTATGCAGGCACCTCCATGTAACATGATATACATATTATAACACAGGAAATAGAGATTCCTGATGTTGTGGGTTGCATTCTGAATGAATCAAACATTTTAAATGAACTACAACTCATTAAAATTATGCAGTAGTGGACAGTTTACATTTAAACTACGTATTGAAACGGAATTTAGAGTAAGTTAATCAAACGTCGTCGGTTAATAAAAATGCTGGTCATTAAATAACCTCAAAAGATTACAGCATTTAGTAGAAAAACGATTTGCCGCCGCAATAATATATACGAGTTTATAGAGGTTTGTGTCGTGGGCCAAACGAAGAGCTATGAGCTCACAGAAGTGGCAAAAAGGTATACAGTAAAACTAGTTGGATCCTCTAACGGTTTTTGTTGTCATGTTATAATGCGATTACAAGGTTAATGTTAAAGGGGAGAAATGCTATTTACCAAGACTTGGGGTTTGATTGAAGTAGTTTATAATGCTACTGGTGAGAATACACAAGCTAGTGAACCCGTGAAAATGTGGACTTGGAGTCATATAATTTTTTGAGTGATACTTCCTGGCAGCACCACAGATTGCAACTGTGGTACAATGGTAACATAAAAAACATATTTTAAAATAAATTGTTCATTATTGTGAGATATTTAAAAAAAAAAAATACGATAGCGGAATTTATTAATTTGTAGATGTATATTATGTATAATACACAGGGTGGTAGGGACATCGACGCAAAGACTGTTACCATGGATTCAGTACCCCCATGCGTTGAAATTTTTCGTCATATTATTTTGTATTTCAGTTATTAAAAAAAAAATCTGCTGTTTCATAGAAAAGTGGACCTATGTGGTCAAAATGTGAACAGCAGATTTTTTTTCATTGGTTCAGAATCATGTACTGAATCCATGGTAACCGTTTTTGCGTCGATGTCCCTGCCGCCCTGTATATGAACCAGTAATGCTATTTCTTTATCAAGCTTTAACTATTTTAATGTATTCGTTTAATGAAAACAAACCATAATATGCTCGTACAAGTAGTTTATAATAAATCAGACGCTTTATGATTATTCAAATCAAAATATTATTAAACGATGCGTCAGTCATATCTAGTAGATTTATCAATCTCTATCAAAGTTTAAATGACTTTGTATGGATTATTAATGGCTGTAAGATTTGAATTAAGTATGTACCGTTTCTATATAGTCGCTAGATAATTACGAGTTTTACATGTCAGGCGAGACCATATCGCCGATCGAAGTTAAGTATCTTTTTATCATATTTTAAGTAATTAGTCACGCTAATCTTTTAAACCTTACGCAGATCACTAGTTTGGTCCTTATCTTGCGTTATCAGAGATCTTAATTCTGACAGATCCAAGCACACGTTGTTTACTATTTAATCCAATCGTCACGGTGGCTCCGTTTATTTTTATTTGTACAAGCTGCACAGTATTAGGATCTGGATTCCTCGCCTCGTAATGTTTGATATACAGCCAAGATCGTTGACCCCTAATCAAAAGGGATTAATGTGTTTCAAGTGTTCGGTGTGTTATTGGTGTCTCTAATTACGTTTATGGGTCGGTGAGAGTTATGGTAATGTTCGGCAGCCTTCGTAGATGGCCGGCCTCGGCGCTGTCGTGTCACTGATACTTACGACTCTGAATTTAGGGTCTGTAGGGCGAGCCATTCGTTAGTCACGCCCGATGACGTGTACCTTGGACAAGACCAAAACTGTTATTAGAAAGATTTCGTCGTCCACCTTTTTTAGGTGCTTGTCTTAAAAGGTTTTTTTATACTTGGAAATTATATTGGACGGCGGTAATGTGTTTTATTTAATAGCGGACAAATAATGCTTTCACTAAAATGGGACGAAGGTAAGTAAAAGCAATTGAGGGTCCTGTTATCGGGGGAGCGGTGACTCGTCATATATAAAACGGAAAGGTCATTCTTTACTAAAGTATCTTCCTTTAACTGCACATTGCGGCAAAATGCATGAATTTCCGGATACAAACAAAGGCAGGCGGCACGCAAAGCATGCAATGCCGCGAAGCCCTAAAGGGTAAAAAAAGACGTTTCGTGGTAAAAAGTGAGTTAGGGTGCAGCTTTGTTTGTGTATGGCTCGAGTTAAGTGTTTAGATAAGTGCAGCTGAGAGCGGCGAGCACGTTTGTTATCTCTCGGGGAGCATAGGAGCTCAGACAAATGGAGCCACCCTGTGTGGTCCGTTATTTGGTCGGCTCTCACCAAATATGTGCTCTCGAATCAAAAACTCGCCTCGGATATTACGAAACGTCGGGGAAACATTACATTGTGAAAAGTTGTGGTAATCGGAAACACTAGAAGCCAGTCCAAGTGGTATTGTAGGAATAGCCAATATTTTGTTCTGTTCTTAACATGGGAAATAAGTTTCCTTTTGTTGAGTGTTTTAATATTACGAATAAACGTTGGGTTAGTTTTTATTATGATATAGGTAAGATTTCTAGATTTAATAGGATGCGTATGGTTAGGCAATAGGTTTATGTTAGTAGCCATTAAGATAGGGATTCATGCTTATTGAGTATTACCCATATTATGAGGAGTAATATGCTCGCCCGTGGGTTCGTTGCATGGCAGACGTCAAAGTCAGTTTATTTAAGGCGTTCTGTCAGTCCTTCTACTCGAGCGGCCTGTGGGTGTCATATACGAGCCGAGCCTACAACGTCCTGCACGTACAATAAAACAACGCTTTCAGGATGCTGTTGCGGTGGCCGCGGCGTTGTAGTGCGTCTGGAATGTTTGCTGCAGCGCACACGGATGGCTTTCACGCCATCATGCGTAAAAAAGCGGCTTCCTCACTACAACGCTTGCGTAACACTCGTAACAGTATCCTGAAGATGATTGCTGGCAGATCGGACTGCCCCATCCGAACACACTGGGTAAAAATAGCGTTATGTTTGTGCTCAATTAAACTAATTAATTATATTACTAACAACACTAACATAGCATGTAAGCACAATCTGTTACTGACCACTAACAAGTTATGGACTAATTTCGGTCTGAATTAAAGATATTTTATTTATTTAAGTTCATTTAATTTAGACTTCTATGTATTCCTATACAGTATACAGAGCAGCTTTCAAGTAACAAGGCCAAAAACAAGGTGCACAGGTACGGTTGAATAATTTCTGATACTTTTTTTCAAGGGTG
This sequence comes from Omphaloscelis lunosa, assembly GCA_916610215.1. Classification (NCBI taxonomy): domain Eukaryota; kingdom Metazoa; phylum Arthropoda; class Insecta; order Lepidoptera; family Noctuidae; genus Omphaloscelis; species Omphaloscelis lunosa. Next base: position 10,307,865 of record OU744250.1, read on the forward strand.
CATATTCAATTGCAGGTGTTTAACCATTGTTTCACTGACAAAATGAGCATTTTTTGTGCTAGTTTTTTTTTTCCATCAAATTGCTATCATGTGATCTGTGACTCAATGTGATAGTCACTTAGTCATCTTGAAAATATTGAAGATTCCATCTAACGATATATTGCATTCTCCATACCTCAATATGGATTAATAATCTATTATATTGACAGAAAATCAAGTTCTCCAACGCGCGTGACATTATCATCTACCAGTTATCTGTGTAACGGTTAATATTGGTATTAATTAAGTTATAAATAAGCATTTACGGCAATTAGACACGCTTGTATAAGGTTTCGGAGTTCTTGTACTTTTACAATATAATGCAGTATACAGTTAGTTATGTGCCGCACCTTGTTCACCATCACGACCAAGTTCTTTGTGCTTGTGAGCTTTCTATAGTATTTCATGTAACCAGCTGGTCGTCCCATTGTGACACTATAAAGCAGCATAACCTTCTTAATTATAAAATATTCAAATGAGGAGAGAAATAAATCCAGGCGAGGAAACGTCCACATTAAATCCATATTGCTGCGGGACCGCCAACCGCCTATTCATTACAGTTATTTATAGGAAGCAGTGTCAAAGCGAGGTTTGTATTTATTCGGACGGGACAGCAGTTTATTTATTTTTAAAACGGGTTAGGCTGAAATACCCTATTCCGATAAGCGTCCGGTGACTGCCGGTGCACCGAAATATCTGGCGACGGCACTGATTCTACTGATACCCGGTGTCACTGTCACAAACCAATATGCGCTGTCTCCCGAGATGACGAAATATCGCCTCGCTATTAATAGAACTTCATTATTCGACGCGTTCAATGAACCTCTCCATTTATCTACCGATTCTCGGAACCTACCTGCTCACACTGAAACCAATATCGTAGCTTATTATTATTCACTACGTATCTGCCCGTAAATTTCAATCGACATAAAAAATTACTTTAGCCATAATTTGACCGGAAAACAATTTCCGAAGCCTGGTATTTGTCGTAATATAAGAGATGAACTCAATCAATATGAAAGGAGACAATAGACATCTCTTATTCAAAACGGAAACTATTACAGCGTCGCCATTGTGTTCGGTGCCTCACCTCGACGAGTGTATTATTCAAACGAAAAGTGGTTTGTTTACAAACGCTAGAAAGTAATAAGTACGTATAGGATAGTCGACGACAGAAGGAGATTACGGGTGTGTTGGTAAGTAAGGAACGCAGTAGATGTCGATCGCCGTCAACATGAAAGATTTATGTCCAACTTTGTGACAGTGGCATCGTCGGCGACGATCCTGGATTATCCTTTGTTGGAGATGCAACGTCATACATCCGTGATAAGCTTTGTTGTGCTCCACTGACAAATTTTCGATATGGAACAGTTGGATTGAAAGACAATATTATGATTCCATCACGTTGTTTACACAGAGCAGGCGTTTCATATCCATTCGTATTTTGAGTGAGTTTTAAATATAGGTATGGAGTGAATCATCCGTGAAATATATATTAAGCTACTAAACATACGGTTTTGTGTTACATGATAATGTGGAGGCGATTTCACATCGAATCGAGTCATAAAACTAACTAGTAATACGAGCAGTTTCTCTGTGACAAAGTTCGTTGTACGACTTGCATTATTAATTTATGCGTCCAAGTTCCATTACGTATCATTGCTCCCATAATTACGCATATTGCATACACTCATCTAGGGATGTCCAGTAATTGGTCCGTTTGATCAGTCCAATTATGAGCGATTGAATCACAAAGATTCAGTTTAATGAAATGATTGTGTCGACGTTATGCGTTAAAGTTAAAGGAAGATAATTGAACTTCCTGCGTTGGCAGCGATTGGTTTGAGCACGCCGCACGACGTATTCAGTGCCCCTTTCATAGTCGCCGAGGACATACGGTGAAGCTTGATGGGGCGTTTCCTCTAATTATACGAACTATTAATAAGATGCTGCACCAGTTATAATAAACAATCGATCACGAACATGCCTAATGGGCTTGGGAGAGGAATGCTTTCAGGGTGAAGTTCAAGGGTTGATTGTGAGGGCTTTATAGATAGAGATAATTACATTTTAAATTCTTCAAGTGAGACAGAACAGTGAGATAATTTTTAAGAAGGAAATGTATAATAAACCCTTTGTATTGTACATTGTCGATTATAAAGCATAGTTTCCTCTGAACCATCTCAATGCTTGTAATAACCGAGAGACTATTAGCAATCAACTGAAGCTTTGTTTGTCTACTGTCGTCGCTACCGTTTGTTAGATGACATACGTAGCTAGCTCATATAATATGGAGATGTGCATTCAGCTGTAGTTAGACGCTTCACATCTCGTGGTTTTGGAAATGTTTAGTCAAACGTAGGAGCTCTTTAGCTTTGTGGAACCGTGAATAATTTTAAAGAGCAACTACTGAGAATGGACCACTCTTGAACGTGAACATGGAAACATAGTGGTTGGCAGGCAGTATATTTTGTTTCTGTCGTGCTCATTTTGATGTTCGGAAATTTATTTTTTCTAAGAACTGCAGAGGACAAGCTGGTTAGTACGAAAATCCACAAACGTCGCAGAATCAGCAACACAGATGAGCCCGACTGGTCATGTGTTTGCGATTAAGGCCACAAGCCACAGATACTTACTCGTGTTAGAAAGACACAATCTAACGCAAACTCTATTTTATATCTCTGTCAGTTGACTACGGATATTGGGGCAAAACTCGAACTTTGTACACAAATCGCAACATTATAAGATAATACGGAAGCAGCTAACAAACCGAATAGGATTGAAGCAATGCACAAAGCGAATGTGAATTCGGTCGGTAGGAACGTTTGCGATCGTCTAAACGCTATTAACTAAGTTGCAAGTTTGTGTTGGACTTTGATGGGTGAACTGTGTTTGCGTTGTCCGGGCCGTATGGAAATCATTTCTTGCTCGGCTGAACTTCCCGGCTCCATATATGCCCAAATATTTGCCGCCAGTTCCCAACTCCTCAGTTTGGCGATCGTGTCTTTGCAGACGTATGGCGCATTTGCTCATGTTTACTTACCGACGTTAATTACTAAACTTTGACGCTTTTAAGTTATTTTGTGACGGATTTTCTAAATTGTAAACACGTTTATGTTATGTGTGAAGTAAATGTTTAAGTTATTGGGATAGTTTGTGTTTTGTATCGTAGTTAGATTTTGGAACGAAACACTCTATGTGGTGCTGTTTCATTTTATTAAGATGACTAGTGAACTGGCCTATTTTTTGGCCAAAGAATCAGTATTGCCATTCAACGTAGTAGTCCAGGTTCTGTCCTGTTAGCCGTTTGGGCACTCTTTCTGTTGGCAAGAATGCGGATTTTTTTTGATGCCCTATTTGTCCCTTCCCCCCTTTTTTATCCATATATATATATATATATATATTTACGACTGTTATCTTTTAAATTATGAGAATATCTTGTTTGAAAATGAATAAGCTACATCTTATAAAGAAATTGTCAGTATCAGACAAAGCTATCACGACTTTACACTTTTTTTTCTACTTCATAAACCCTAAAAGTTATGATTATCCATGAGCACGATCAAAAGCAATTGTGATACAAATTGATTGAAAGCGTAGATACCTGGCAACAATTTCAATATGTATTTTTAGATCTGCCTACACACTTTCCACATGGTTTCACATCTATCTTATTACCTTAAGTTATGCTCGTGAGGACATATTTAGTCGCGCTTGCGTGGAAAAAGCAAAGCTGAGGGTTACCTTTGAATGTCAATTTCCTTGTCGAAGCGTGGCAACTGGCGCTGGCGAGCGCGCCTGGGCATGAAGGGCGCCTCGATGCTATCTACCCACCATTGTTGCGTGCACTTAACCGTCATATAGTTTGCCTCCATGTTCGGCCCTTGTTAACACATTGTAAAGGAAATTACATTCTTTACTCACCGTTAGTACGGCGTCAAATGATGTTTCCGTTATCTATCATCGCTCTAGCGTGTCAAATTGTTATCATTAAACAAGTCAATAATAAATTTCATTTCTGACCTGGTTACTTTAATGCCAGACGGTGCGATTACTTTTGAGTTACGACAGGTGGAACTATTTTTACGATATTAAAGTACGTTTATCAACAATTATAGACAGCCATTTAATACAAAAGCTGGTAACGAAATTAGATAACGGTGGAAGCGTGTGTTCGGTTTCATTACTGTCGGAGCATTACGTATTGATACTGCGGTATTAATAGTTGGGATTCGCCCTCGAATCTGTTGAAATTAAGCTGCGGCGATTGGGGTGTCGCAGATGGCAGTAACGGCGTTATCTGCGCTGCCCGCCGCTCCCGACCGCGCGCCAAGTATAAAAATATGATTTATGACAGCATATAGGACCGCACATCCGCTCGGCTCCTCTAGTCCACCACATTAGCGCACACACCATATGCATATTGTTGAGTATCCCTTACCCGCGGAAAACTACTAAACTACATTTTGGAATGGGAATTTCTTATTGTGAGAACTCCGATCGGAAACCCCAAAGGACACCCCGAATAAGAGCCGCAGAATTAGTTTTGTGTAGTGCCTTACTTTAATAATGTTCTGTGGTCTTCGGAGGTTTGAGGGGGTTCAGGGAGACCCGTGTTTATGTAGTCGTGCGGTATATGAAATGGATGTTTTCTGGCTTCAGGCTCTTTATTATTACTTTGAACTACGACCATGAATACAGGGGCCCGCCCTTTGTAGAGCTGGGGTCGGGAAGGTAAACAAGTGCGTCAACTGATTCAATACTCAATTGAATTGTACATTTTCCTTATTTCGTTTAGTTTCCTTTTAATATTTCCCATTTGATATGGCTTATCATCAAATATTAAGTTGTCAAGAAGGCTCGGTATTACTTAATGTTAGAAAGGTTTTGTCTTAAAACGGACTCGAAATAATTCAAAATTTATCACAATGGTCATGTTTTCGAAATGATTAAGAACTTGTCCCGTGGTCTCAACGTCGGCTTTATCAAAGCTCAGTAATTTATGTGACTTGTCATCGGCTTCACTAATGTGTTTTATCTTACTGTTGTTGAATATTTTAGTTTTGTGTTCATAGTTTTGTAACTTATCTCAAAAGCTTAAAGAATTTTATCTTAGACTATAATGTGTTTGTCTGTAGATCCAGAATAAAGAGTTAATAGAAGACAAATCACTTAGATTGAGCTTTTAGCGTCTCGATCATCTGTTTATCTTGTTTATTGTGATAAGTATTATAGCATTTACCACCTTAGATAGCTTTATTAACTTTAATAAAGGAGCATTGACAGTACACAAATATATGATGAACATACAAAAACAAGTAGGAACTTTAGTTTATAAATAAACGTATCACTTCACACCGATGCAAAGTTTTAGTTGTTAGTTGCATACTTACCTGCATCAAATGTAGATATTATGTTAGTTAATGTAGCCTTGCTTGCATGAGATGCAACTTACCTAGGGTCTACGAAGGGTTCGGCGTAGATGTTCCTGACTGGCTGTCTCCGCGGGAGGGGAGGGGGCACCGGGCTGAACCCCTCCATCATCTCCTCCCGCTCGCTGTACTTCAGCGATTTCATCGTCATCCTGCTGCTGTACCAAGTCCACTTCACTACAGTTTGATCTCCAAACCCAACATTTCACTGTAGCGTCTTATCACTTACATCGTTACACTGTCGCATATACGTTCATCTTATTGTTAACTTAAGAAAATCCACTTCTAAGTTCAAATTTTTACTTTCCACATTTCTGGGTACACTTTTATTTTTATTTGTTGGTTTAAAAGCTTTTTACTGAAAGGAGAAAATTACGATGAATGAGAAAAGTCGTTTCGTGTTACGATCTCACGATACTGGTAGTACGGTGGTTGCCCCGCGGGTGTTCGCGATCGACTGCCGGCCGTTGCATTGCATCTCCCGTGCGCAGCGGGCCTGCCTGCCTGCCGACCCGCCCCGACCCTCGCCTGCCGAGCTTACTTGAGCTTTTGTCATTTTTTGCGCCCGCGCCGAGGTGCCGTCAAGCTCGTCGAGTTATTAGACTCGCGCACAAAAAACCCGAAACATACGCAAGACGAGGGACGATAGACCTGACGTTCTCAACGATAGCACACCCGTGTACAACATGTTGGCGTGCGGTTGAATCTCCCATTGTGTCATAAGAATATTGTGTTAAGTGTGAATAAGGTCTGTGTTGTAGAGCCGAGGGTGCCTTTTGTGATGTGCCGCGAACCTATTCATATTTTTTTGCAAATTTCATATTTAGTAGATTTATCGATTTTTTCCACGTTAAATATATTAGGAACACATGGTTCGCTTTTTTATCCAGTCGACACCTGAGACTACTCGTAGCATTCCAAGTTTAACATTCGAATAGCGAAGATTTCTTTCCGTTAAGTGAGAAAGGCTAATGATGGCATTAGGTCACGTAAAAAGAATGCAAGGTAATCGAAGTAGAGTCGAGAAAGGAGAAAGTATCTAATCGATACGATTATCGAGTGGATAAGGGTCGGCTCGGACGGAGCACGGGGTTCGTCCGACTAAATTACCTATCGTGAATGATAAGATAACCGTTGGGTCGTACCGATTGATCTTTTGTTTATACATATTTATTTGTAACTTTGCTAATCCATTTCCTCTATAGTAAGATATGTTTAAATGACTGGCTTTCGACGTTTATTCAAAAAGTTAATAAGATGAAGAGTATTTGACGCCAACGCAACTAGTAAACAAAACCATATGAATTGTCTGAACTATTACGTTAATGTTATAGAGCCATAATAATAAACGGCTTGGCACTAACGAGCAGCCAGTAAAGTTCAATAGGAGCAGTGCATCGATGTAGGTTGCAAAGTGCATGTGTATGCATGATGGTATTAGTTCAAAGACCTGCGGCTCCCTGCCGCGAGCCGACGGGCGGCTGGTTGATCTCAGCACTTTGCATTTCTAACAATTACCCTAACAAACATTGTTCGTGACAAATATGCCAGGCGCACACCCGTTTACCCTTTTTGTTCTCTAAAATGTTTGTTTTTAAAACTCGTTACATACCCTCCGCACAAATTTTATTTACGATCGCCGAAATTGAATTACGCCCGTGTGATTTATTGAATGTTTTCTAATTTAGCGACGCGTTACCGTGTGACTAATAAAAATTTCGTCAAAAAAATGTGATTCCGCAAAAGCGGACTGCCAATAGAAAGGGATGCGGTAAAATTATGTAAAAACCTGTCCTATGGGCCCGAATTATCCCACAAGGATAAGGAATAAGAATATAAAAGAGGCTTAGAGTTTTCCATACGGCTTTTTGAGAAGCAAGGAACGTAAGATTTACATACATACATGCGGGTAAACATGCTCGTTGCCGAAGTGTCTTCGAGTACCTGTATAATAAATTGATTTAAGCGCCTCCTGACAGATTTAAGTATGTTTTGACAAACATTAGGGAATTTAAAGCCCCAGTGACTAAACTTTGTTTTGTATGACTGGGGCGAGCGGAGTCTATCGTTAGCTTACAAACTCTGAGTTTTCGAACTGCGAATATTTGCTACCACCGAGTTCAATAAGGTTAAATCAAATCTTCAATTTGACGTTTGAAAGTGTTATCAACTGTTCAGATGTTTTTATAAAATAAAAATAAAAAACAATAAACAAGAGTAACGAATGAAAGTGAATTTGTGTGGGTTCACGTATAAATTCGAAGGAGCTTTGAAATGTTCAGAGAATATTGTTTCTTAATTTACATTGTACACACCGATGCAAAGTTTATAGAAATCAATTAAATTTATCGGTAATTGTTATTGTAAGTTCTTTTAGCGGTAACTGGGTAGTTATTCATTTTGATTAATCGTTATTGTACAGCCTCTTTCATTCGTTTAAAGTAACTTTGGGTAGTTTTAAAAAAGACGATACAACAAGTAGGCTATGTAAATGGGAATTTGTTTTCATATTTATGACTCGAGGGAGTAAGATGGCCCTAATATTTGAAACTGATTATATAGTCCTTTTTTATGTTGTTTTTTAGGGTGCAGTATAAAAAAGCCCTTACAATAGACATTGTTTCGAAAACAAATCACAGGCGATGGATCCATGTGCGAGCATGTTTGTGCAATAGCGGTTGTTGCATATAAGGCAAGTAGGAAGCGGGCCGCGTCTCAGCCGAACGTTTTCCCATGCCATACACTGACTGATGTATTTCTGACCGCTTGATGTATGGGACTTGTTCTTGCACTTGAACTTGCGTCGCTGGCGCACGTTTTGATTCTAACATACGGCGGCGCACCGTGCATTACTCCCTACTAACTACAGATAAGTAGTACATGCCACTTCAATTTGAACAGAAATAAACCTCACAAAGGGTTCGTTATTGGTTCCGAACAACTCCCAAGCGGTAGTCGTAACGTAAAAACAATGTTGCATAACAACACTGCACCAATTATACAGCATTGTTTGTATTTCGAGTGCTCTAAAGTATAGCACACTTTAACAGAGCAGTTGTAGACTAATAAACACATTTTAGTCAGTGTATTTACACTAACATTAACAAGGCGCTCGTTCGTTTGAACTGTATTAATCTTCACTGGCTGGCCCAAATAAATTTCGGCATCCGTCAGTTGACTGCGCTACAAAAAGTTACTCAGCTATTTTAATTGGCGTAAAAGTTTGGAGTTTTACGACGCGGTAGAAACAAATGTTACTGATAGTAGGAATACGTGTTTCAAGTTTTTTTAGCTCCAGCATTTCCGAGGCTATAAAATGTTTGTGAAAATAAACATTTTTTGTATGTTTATTTTAAATGACTCATCGCTAGAGTCAAAACTGTTCAACGACAAAACACGATTCACGAAAATAATTATAATTAAACGGAAAACTAATATCACAACTCGAGAGCGAGATTTAATTAAATCTCCCGAGTTTTAGAGAGCGTGCGAACAAACACGTGCGAGAGCGAAGAAATTTGGATTAATTATCGCTATCTGCTGAGTATTTGTTCATTTTATTCTGTACGTTAGCAACCCTAGGCAGCACGGGGGTGTGCGTGCTGCGAGGTGAGACTGTGTGTGTATGTGGAGCACGTTTCATAAGATAAAAGACGATATTGATTCCGTGACGAGCCGAGAGCGAGCTGTGGGAAACGATTCCTGTCCGTTTAATAGATGCCCTGAGGATACGAGTACTTCGAAGTGAGTACATCGCTCAACCTTCAGAAGAACACTCATTAAAAATATTGTTTTAAGTACGAGTACGTTTGATACCGAACACTTACATTTATTCCAAGTTGTAAAATTTGAAACGGGTAAGTATATTAAGTTCCCGAGTGTAATTAACGAGTTAAGGGTACCGCACTGAGCACTTTATTCGTAGTTTAGCGACGCGGTCGGGAGGCTGTCCCGGCCGCAGGACTCGGCCACATTCTCGTCGGGTAATTACGCACGCCCGTCTCGTTCCCAAGCCTCAGCTCTAACATTTTATGCCTCATTTCGTAGTGTATGATTTGCTGCACACATTACTTGATGTAATTATCGTGGGAGCAATCCACGCTCGCGTGCGAAGCGAATCATTTACTGGATGTCGATGATGGCTGTTGTTTACATATTATCTTCACTATCAACCGTAGAAACCTATTCATTCAACTTCTTAGGAATGGTTCTCTGTCGAATTATATTATCATCCCATTAGTGCTAAGTCTTGTTATTTCCGTATCGTAACAAATGTCTGTTGTTGACACGACACTTTTGTTTTAACACAAGTATATAATTATGGACTACGCAGTCCATATTTTTAATTATGACCTATGTTCATTTTATAATACTCTGGTATTTTAATGCAAATAACGAGAAGTAGATACCAACAAGGCTTGAAATAGAGATCAAACGGTTTTTGATTCAGTAAACGATGATTACATCCGACATCAGTTGATTTAAGTTGGTCGACGCGCGCGGGCACGTGGGGCCGGCGACGTCGTCCCACTGCGCCGAGTGGACTCCGTCATTCAAAATAAGCGCTGTCTTCGCGAAACACGCTCGGAGATAAAAGCCACGACTCATTACTTTTTACTCCGCAGTTTTTTCCTCTTTTCCCCGCCTTTCTACGAGTTTTTAACGGTTAATTTGTCATTAGCCCTGCATCTGTCAGCACACAGACTTTTGTCGCCTGCAGAAATTGGACAAAAACAAAGTGGTTTAACCCAAAAGTATTTTAACACTGAACCAGACACCTGAATCGACTTCAACTGACGTCAAAGTAAGCTTTACTTTACTTCAGCACTTTTAGCAGTAAATTGTGTTCGCTGCGGTAATTAATTTTACCAGTAAACTATTAAAACAAACAACGCTTCAAGTTCTTCAATAAATCAAAAAAGATTGCAGCAGAGACGAGCCGCGCCGTTCTGAAATATTGACTTTCAGATAGTACATAATAATGAAAAGAGAAAATCAATGTAAGCGGGCTTAATGGTGGCGCGGCATCATTAATGATTATAATGGGTATGGAATTGTTTCTAGTACGTAATGGCGGGAAGGTAGGGGCGGGCCCGGAAATTGTCCTCTTGTCGGGCAGCGCCGCATTAGCCGAGGACATTAGGAGACGACACCGTGCGTGACGTATCACTCTGACAAGTGACATATGACAGACGCAAAGACATGTGTGAAAGAACAATGATTCGACAAAATCGTGATAGAATCCTTAAAACGTGCTACGCTGGCGTGAGAACGCGAGCGCAGCGTGCTATCAGAGTCATGTGTCATGGAAACTTAGAACCATTAGCGTCCGACGAATCTTCCAGCAATTTAGTTTGAGCACATAATTGCGAGAACAAGTCGAACCTAATTGATGTCCGGGCTTGGGTTCAAGTTGCCGTTAATACCTACACCGCTGGCTGGTTCTTGCATATGGCTCCACATCGTTAATAGCAACCGTGTGATTTTCCTTCACGTCTTTGAACGAACTTCTCTATACTTATGTGTATGTCGTGCTATCATACGATTAAATAAGCTTGTATTAGTTATGGTGCAATTATACATGGTGTTTAACTAAAAATAATCAAGTGTTTTTGTGATAAGAAAGAATGCTTTTATAGACAGTGCTGGAAAGCAAACTAAAATAAAATTTGATTGCAGACAGAAGTAACGCACTTTACGGAGTGTTAATCCTTTTCTTTAGTCGTTTTAAGTGCTACATAAAGTGTGAAAATAACAAGTTTCTGTCTGAGACAGAACTTTTAGCCAGCTTTATGACTTTTCGTTTTTGCCTGACAATTTTTGCGGTGACATAAAAATCTAACTAACTTTTGTAAATTAATGTGCAGTGTTTTAAGTGATTCTATGAGATTTCTGTGTATTTTCTTACTAAAGTTCCTTCTAACGACTAATTAGGAAGACTATCTTTAAAAGCGAATGTTAACGGACTGATATAGCGACATGTGTGTATGTTTTGTCTCTAACAAATTTTAATCATTAAATAACAACTTTTTACTTAATGCATTTATGGTACTGATGACAAAAGAAGACCAAAAAAAAAAACTGTTTTTCTGTTTGTTTCGGCTAAACTCCGAAACGGCTGGACTGGTTTTGACGGGACTTTCAATGGCAGATAGCTGATATTATAAGGAGTGATGAAGGCAACTTTTAGTTTTATTTTATTTGAAAAAAGAATTAGGGTCCACGCGGGAGAAACCGCGGGGAGCAGCTAGTTTTCAATATGAATTTCAGATGTAATCAGGTATCTAATTACAGTTAGCTTTATGTGAAGTAGAAATGTTCTTTTTGAGTAAATTAACTTCATGTATCGGTAGAAATTGCCCTGATATTTACTATTTTATTTATTTAATTGAATATAGGGTTTATTGTTGTTTGGTTTAGAAATAGGATTTAACAATGTTGCTAACACAGACAGTACGAAATTACCCTTTTTGAAATTGATACTACCTATAACGGAATAAAATATTCCACTTTCATAAATAAACACATTTTTTATGTACGAATAAAACAGGAAACTTGAGTCAATTTTCCTATCTTTAATTTAATTTTAATCAAGGCTTTTAATTTAAAATGCTACCTGTCTACGAACACTTCAACTTTTAACTTCTTTGCAAATGAAATTATAAATATGGGTTTTATAATAAGCACTTAGGAAAATAAATCTGGTAGCTGGGTATCACATGTTAGCTGATGTAACTTGTTTATAGCAACGTAATGAAAAAGTTATTGTTGAAACAATAAATTAATGCATGTTTGTAATTCGATGTCCAAGTCCCAGATAGTAGGGAATTATTTACTTTGTTCTTATCTGTAAATATTGAAAGTAAATATAGCTGTGTGTGTGTGTGTGTATAATGTCTTATCGTAAAAAAAGAAATGAGATTGATGCACGAATTGCCAGTACACAATTGTTTTGGCAGTAAAATTGTTCTGCGAATTCGGCAGTTGGCAAGCGAACATGGTTTGGCCAATAATGACACTCGTAAGTAACTCTAAGAAAGGAACAACTATCCCAAATATCTATCAAGTTTTTGGTCACATGGTGTTAGATTTAATCGCCTATTATATATGCGTTTGGAATAAAATTTCCAGTTTTCATTTCATGCATTCCCACTGCTGGAAATTGAGATGCATATCAGCGTCCACTAATTTCTTTAATCTTATGATATTTTTAACTGGTATCTACATAAATTGATCAACAGATCAAAGGCAAAATCCATGTAAACAGATTGATATCGTACACATTTTTATTAATCCAAAGACTGAAGTAGAAGTAACAGAGGCAATCCATGAATAACTCACGCCTGCGTTGAAAGGCACCCTTACGAACTCACTGACACGACCGACTAAGTACATTGTAATTCCAGGCATTTTACAACGATGAAAACACATTTAGGAAAACAATAAACACCAAAAAACAATAAAGAACAAATTAAAGTCGGACAGCGAGCGAGTAGTCCGGTATATTGCGCCGCTTACGGGAATATTGTTGGTTATCACGCTACCGAGGGATCGGGACTCGGACTACCTGGTGCATGTGGAGCATGAGGCGAGTCGGCACGGAGGCGCGGGCCTATAGAGAGATCGCGGGACGCCTCGGGGCGCAGGTCAAGCGCGGTGTTATGATGTACGGCGTATCGGTCAGTGACCGCGAACGAGTCGCATCGGGCAGCGCACCTCGCCGTCGTCGGAGGTGTTGTGGCGAGTGATCGCGCGGGAGACAACGGAACGCGCGCGCCACGGCCGCCCTCCGCAGGCGATTTGATGCCCTCCGCGCGACGCTGCTGCGCGCGCAGCCATCGCGGGCGGATAATGCCGCCCTATCCCATGTCGAGCTATCGAGTTATCCGCTACGGGTGGATATCGTGCTTAACTCTGTCAGTTTGTACGATAGATACGTGAAAGCTCGAGGTTACTCTATGAGATGCGTGTTTTGTTCTTTTGTACTCTGTAAGAAATAAAAACGCATAATAAGCTTTCAGGTTCTGTAAGGGTTGTTTTTCATTATACAAGTAGAACACGGTCGTTGTAAAGGTCTAAAAAAGATTATGAATAAATTTGCATAACAAAAAAATCTTAATCGACAATAGACATCCCTAAACAGATTATAATTGGAGCATGCGTGGTACGAGGGTTGAGGGTAACAGGAGCACGACAGCGGGTGGAGGGTGTGCGGAGAGCGGCGTGGTGCGCGTGTCACCCGCGGCGGCGCGACACTACGCGACGTGATCTTGACACCGCGTATGCACAGCTTGTGACGTTCCACGTTGTACCAATTCTGACCGATCAAAACAAAATACTCGAAAGCACCAAAAAATAAAAGAATCAGCGTCTGGACTGTCACATATAAAAGCTTTTATTAACTCAGTAAAATCTGTAAGCAGACGTTGCCCTTGACGCTCAAAACTTACATAACGGCTTTTGAAATTGGCTTTACAAATCCTCAAATCCCGTATCTGATATAAACTCACCCTTCAATTTCGGGTCCCTATATCCAATGTAACAATATATTAAGTTAGTGAAAACAATCGATGGTCTACGCCAGGCGTAGGTACTTGCTACGTCATAGGCTGTAGGAGGCTTTCGAGCTTTGTAGAAGAGATGACGACGTGCCGAGTCTTAAGACGTGTGTACCGAAATCCTTGGCGCGTGACTTTAGTTCACGCTCTATTGGCCCGTAGGTATGCCATATCTGTCCAACGATCTAAACCAACGTAAAAACATGAATACCTTGTTACTTGGTGGTTAGTGTGCATCGCAGTGTAAGCTTCGTCGTGTATGATTACACAAACTAAAATTACTTGCCGGTTATTTTTTATTGAAGATGTGAAACTACTTTAGATTGTTATGAACCTATTTTTATGATCATAATGTTCGCTACGACTGCTACGCCAGCTACGTAGTTTTGTCCTTATTGTAATATAAAATAATGAATTTATCTATCTACGTACATGATTAATGAATGATATTGCTTGTACTAATTGTTATATGAATAAAACCTAATAAAGATACGAGTAGAAATTCTACATAATAACTATGGTTATAATCTGCAATTATTTTTAATTCATGTTTTAGTAGACGTTTTTTATAGCTTTTGTTATCTATGCTCTTAGGATTTCTGTAGTACTTTCAGTTATATTTAAGACTACGTACATAATATTTTACCTATGTACTATCGAAGAAACGCATATCTGTACACTTTAAGGATTATTCTTGCTTGCGGCGTTCGGCCGCTATTGTATCGCTTACCTACGAAAAAAAGGGTCATGTCCACGGGATTTTGTTTTCAAATTGCTTAGATATGCGTTACCCCGATGGTACATACGAGTACAAGTCAGCAATGCATAAAACATGTGCATAATGTTATTATCTGCATATGTTAATCTTATGATTTGTTTAGACTACTACTAAGTACAACAATAATTTATTACGTCGACTAATCGTCTAGAGCGTAGCATTCTAAATTTATAATACTCCAATATCAAGCAATTCGTGTTCATAAATGGTAAATATGATATTATTTTGTATTCATACGCTGCCCGTAGTTAGCGGAGGTAGTAAGGCTTCAACCCGCCTCGCCCCGCGACTCGACGGATAAAGGGTTTTGTTTTCTTTATAAACAAGCGCGAAGGTGCTGCTAACGACCCCACGAACAAATACGAAATTCGATCTACCATTACGAATACAAATGGCTCCCCTACAATCCGCCACCGTGAAGGCATTGTCTTTGCTGCAATCTCGATCGACGCTCACTCGTTATGCTCTACAATCTCCTATAACTATTGTTTATGTTTATCGATGTTGTATTAACTCTAGTCAATGGACACCTGCTTCTCATCCGACACAAAATAAACACGTCTCAATAGCACGAAGATTGATTTCTGTAAAAATTTCCCGATGTCCTTATCGCTATATTGAATCCGTATTAAAAAGGAAATGAAGAGTAGGTATCGGTTCCACAAAAAAGTTGAAGTACCGCTATCGGTTTGATCTCGGCTGGTATTGACTTCAATTTTTGCCGAAGACATTTAAATTCGACGTTCTTTAAGTACCTATCTAATACTGGAGTACTCCAGTTTTGGAAATTGGATTGTCTTAATCACGGAACATCAAACGTTTCTTTGATCTTAATAACTCTTATTATCTTTTAGCTTTCCGGGTAAAGGTTCTGTGTGATTAGTTCATAATTATCATGATTGGTATGTCTATTTTTAACTACATTGGTCGTGGCATAACTAACAACCTACTACTAATTTACAAGTTTGTTTATAATCCTATTGACCTAGTTGGCCAACACAACCGTGCAGACAGCGAAACAAATCCAAAACCCATCCAACATTCATATGAATTTATAAAAATAAACTTCTGCAACTTCATGTAGCAAACAGCTTTATGAAATATGTTATTCTATTGTCCCTGTCGCTTTTGCAAGGGATGCGCTGCATATAGTCTGTAGTTTACCTGTGAGTTTACCTCGACAATACGACAAAACTCGGGGCAATCACACGATCCTAGGCAATACGTCAGCAATTCTTCAGGTATAACAGTTTTATGTAATGGCTTGTGCCACGGCATGAATAAAAAAGACATCTGACAAAAAGTAGAAGAGGAACGTAAATCGAAGCATTTCTATTGAGGGCCATGACGTCGCATAAATGTCGACCACGAATGTTGTTTGTCACTGCACGGCGCACGGGCGCGGAGCCGATCGCGCGATAGTGCCTCGCAGCGGACGGACAAACGACAACCTTCTTATATTGAAATAATATTGAAAAATAACTTATTCACAACTTTGTTTTACCATTACAATGATTGGGGATTGAAATAATCCGCTTACGTAATCGTGTGTGCCTTTCTCGCGTTGCCGTTTCATGGAACTGACAGATGAAAGCCGGGGAGGTGCCGATTGAAGTCACGTTTGTTGTTATTGGCACACGTGAGTTCTGCCTCGAGCTCTAAGATTGCAATAGTGGCTACAGATAGATAATAGCCTATCAACCTCAAGCAATCTAGATCGTCTAGCAATCTAAAAAGAACCTAGCCATATGAGTTCTTATACGCTGTTATTGATTACTCCAAGTCTCAAATGTCTGTGTTTTAGTGCTAACATCAAATTAGTTCAAACAATTTGAGACTAATTAAGATGAACTACAGAGAACGAAGACTTAACGTAAGGTTAATCAGAACAAAGTACTATTTTCTATCTAGCCGAGAGCTAGAGCATTTAAAGTAACAAAGTAATTACCAACAGAAAGTAGGTCTCGCGTCACTTCATTGTATGGAAGCTGGATGTGCGTGATCTTAATTCGAAACGTTTAAAACGCCTTTTGTGTTCAAGCGGAATATTTTGCTATATTTGTTACTTTGTTCACCTGAATAGTGGTTGCAGGCAGGATTTCAGAATATTAAAAGTGCAGGTCCTTTATATTAAAACGAATCGACTTTGTAAATGTTATTATTGGAGGAATTTGCACTTATACCTACGCGTAGGAACACGAAGCTACGCGGTGCTACGCAGTGCTACCCGAAACTACGCTGTGCTACGCGAAGCTACGCAGTCCTACGTGAAACTACGCAGTGCAACGCGAAACTACGCAGTGCTACGCGACTTTTGGCTGGTAATGATGATGATTATGATGAAAATCGAATCTCATTACTAACCAATAGTGTTTGGTAAGTTATAGGGTTTTAACAAAGCTTTTGAAATCGTTTGTTTACGAAGGTGTACCCTACGTTAGTCGGTGTAGAGGTTATTGAATTACGACACGTTCGTAAGGCCGTCACGGCGTGGCGTGCTCTCGCGTGTCATATCGGGTTACAATCACATGTTTAACTATAATCTGGTAGTCTTACAAGCATCAAGAACGCGACCGATCGTCAGATTAGACACGGAAACATAAACATGGAGTTCATTTAATGACGTAGGTTAAACATGCACATTATTTTGTGGAGACAATAGGCAAACAACTTTTTTGAAAATTTTACAGTTTGTTAAATAACACACATGGTCATAGGGATTTAGAAGTAATACACACAAAAGCCGCTAATCTTTGTATATTCAACGGCTATTGAATTACAAAAGCATGATGTAATAAAACGGCAAAGTATACTCGGATTACAATAGAAGTAAAAAAATATCGCACCGTGAAAAAAAAGTATCCAGTTTTTATCGTCGCCTGGTATAAGAAAAGAATTATTTTATTTTAAACATTCTTTCAAAGTGTCTATTATCACATGCTTTAGAAGCATAATAAATCATAGCTTCCTAATTTTAGATTTTACTTACAATTTGAAATCTGTTTACAACGGGACAAGTTGTTCCATCCTTGGAAAGTAAACAAAGTAAATCCTTCAACGGTTTTAAATTCATAGACAGAATAAAATGCTCATGTATCAAGTTCATATCTCCTAGACTATAACTTACAATTTTGAACCCTGGCACGAAATAAAAACAATGGACAATCTATAGTTGTTTTGTTTCTGAAAAAATATTTATGTGTTCATTTTCATCGAATTACAATCCACAAGTACACTTTGTACAGACAATGAATTTGTTTTATTCTTTTGTTTCTATAAAAATGAGTTTTTGACCTTTTAGTTTAAATTCGACGTGCGTAACTGGCTGATCCGAAATTGCACATTTTATATAATGGATTCTCAAAGCGGATGAAATGTTGATTTTACAAAGTTTGGTTTTAGTTTCTGTTCCGGAAATTCTGTCATTTCTAAAGAAATTCTGGTAGGTAAACAAAGGCCGGCTTTCGAGGTCACGTCCTTGACCTTTTTCAGCTTAGTGCTAGTATCATTCCATTTTCGCGATTTGCACAGGGTGAGAAACTGTTTTCTAATTACTCCGAGATCGAGTTGGTATTTCAATATATATATTTGCTACTATAAATTTATTTTTATTAATAATAAAGCGATCTTTGTTACACGACAGGCCAAATGTAGCAACAGTAATTCGTTGTCGCACAGCAGGCCAGATGTTGCTGTCATAACGTCACGTTGTGGAATCAGCCGCACGCAACCACGGCGCGACGCGACGACGTTCAAGTGGCACGGCCACGCAGAGCAACAAGTTACTATTATATTGTTTAAGCCAAATTATATTCATAATTTTTGGTCTCAGAGAAGGGCCGAGCTCAAATTATGCTCGACGCGGATCAAGACAAAATGAACGTACGTTGGCGTACAATTTATGAGCCAACGGACTATTGTGCCGACACTGATTACTCTTTATGGAGATTTGACGTCCTAACACGACGCGCCCTACATGCTCCGTTTACGTACACCAACGGGTTGTATGGACGTAAAACTTTTATGCCTCCACCGCGTTTTACAGCGGGCCTTTTATTATTTAGTGAAAGGAACGGCGGTGATGTCATAAATCTCCGCTCCTGCGTGAACTTTCGCCTCTTATCTCGGCAAAGAAATTATGGAACTTTCTGGCTTCTCCTAGACAAAGTGTTTGGCTTTCGGGATCTTGGGTCACTAAAAGCTTTTCACAAATTAATGAGGAATTTGTGCAGAAGGAACGACAGAAAGAAATAAATATCTTTCATTAGTAATATTATCTAATTGAAATTGAGTGGAGGATAAACGTCTAGATGTCGGCGAAGTACGACGACGCAACGTTCTAAATGACTGCAATCATGAAAACGTGGGCATTAAATATGGTCGCTTGTACAGAATAAGTCATGTATCTGTATCGCTGGGATTCATTAATCTTGTAGTGACTAGGTTCTGTGTGGGCTTAGACAAGCTTTATAATATGTAATTAAATTACGTTTAAAGTCGTCGGTCGTAACGGACGGACCTCTCTAAATCATATCGAGTCCGTAAATGAAAGCCAGAGTGACATGACAGACAGACCGGTCATTACGTTGGGGTCAAACGTTTTGTTCACTGCTTTCTGTGTCCGTTTGTTCGTTATTTGTTTAAGAATAACATAGGCGTATCGTTTCTGCATCTAAGATTTGCAAATGTAAATAAAATTGCTCATGCTTTCGCATTATGCGTGGCTGTGACAAATGATGGCAGTGACATCTCTTTTCGCTTGTTGTGCTGCAAAATCGACATACAGATATCGGTCGTTACATGGCTGACATTTACAAGTTGTATTTGCAGGATACAATACGTAAAGTAAAAATATCAGTTGAGGATATTATTATAAACATACAAACAGCTCGCAGCAGCATAAGATACTTTATTTGATTCAGATTTTATAATACAGTTTCATTTTGGTGAGTTCAATAAAATTAATAGGATACATTAAATATAAAAAGAATCTTTTAATATTATTAAAGAATTTACGATGTCCATATTAAGCTCGATCGACATATTATAGGATAATATAACAGGAACATAACGGCTCGGGTGATACCCCGATAATGCGCCGCCGACGTCGCCGGAGGCTCATACAATTAAACAGATAACATAAAATTAACGAAGCTGACTCGTAAATACACTCACTTTATTATCTATAAAAGTCACTAATTAATTAATTGAATAATGATAAAGTGCTTTCTTGTGTGATGCGGAGTGCCGCGTCGCTCTGCAGTCCTCTATCGAAAAGCAATATTGCGGCGTAACTTGGTTGTCGCCACGTTTACCTTGTTAATGCTTTTATCTGTGATGTGGGTCATATAAATACATACCCACCGTATAATACAATTAATTAACGCATCAATTAAATTTTGGTCAATGACTATGCATCATCAATTTGTGTATCTTAGTGGTTTTATTTTCAGTAGCTCTGGCCCTGTTACCCTTACCAAAGCGCGTCACTTATTATTTAGCGGTGTTAGAAGCTTTGTAGCGTAGTAAATCTTCGCTCCTGGCTGTGACGGCAGTTAATGCAGTCTACCTAGGCTTCAAGAGATAAGCTAACAAGGCTCTTTAGCTAAACAAGAGGCGGCCAAACAATAAAGGCGAGTTAAGCGTCGTGAAATATGGCAGAAACGAGGTGCGATAACTCAGCGTGCTCGCTAGGCTCGCTGGGCTCGCTTCTTTTCCCCTAATTAGCCATTCAATTCCCGTAATCTTGTTTACTCGTCGGGCGGCTCGCGCTGCCCAGGTGCGATAATGGCCGAGCTATTTGCATGCCGCCATATTGTTTCCCCATGTTCGGCTCGCAGACTCCGATGCCGTCCGATGCGACCCCCCGTTGTTTTGGCCGGGCTTATTGGATCCGCTTGCGATTACTTTGTATTGATCCCGCCGTCCATTATCTACATTCGTTTATTTTCGTATCACAGTAATGATACCGACTGATGTCCACAAATCCAATGAATCCACCCCTTATATGTTGTTATACAAGTGCGATTAATTAATTTGTAGTTGATATTGATTGTATTGGTATTATAGTATGTTGTTGTTAGGGGTTCAACTCATAAATACCATTTTGGTGTTACGTGTACGTATATTAAACTAATATAAAGTTTACGTGCATGCACGCCGCGCGAATACAAGTTTAGTGAACTACAACTTGAGTGTAACTTGAGTAATCTGACTTCCCCAAATGCCCTTTTACGACTGTTAGTTGCTTAATTAAATTATCACGATGTATTTATTCCATTACGATATTAATAAAGTTACAAACTATGTTGTTTAGAGGCAGAGACAACGGCAATCAGAAGTATAGTAATTGATATTTTAGCAGTAGTGTAAGAGGGGTGGTGCTGTGTCCCCAGCGGCAAGTCTAATATAAAGCTCTATCGAAGGCTAATCGTAATCTCGAACAGTAAATTGAAGGCGATCCGTGCAACGAGGCGATGCCGGCACATTTTCTATAAATACATTACTGAACACGCTTTATTACTCCGCCATCTTCATCCAATCCTATTAAGTGTCTGTTCGCGAACAGCTTTCCTCGGAAGGCGTTCAGTTTTAGGATGGCCATTTTTTAAAATAGTATTAGGGTTCAATAATGGCTTTAACACGGGGCGCCCCTGAACGTCTATATTATGTCTCGGTGTGAATTTGGCGAGCTCAGTCGATATGCTAAACTGAGGAGGCGGTGGTCGCTGACGCCGCGTCTGCCCGCACCGCGCCGCGCCGCGCCGATGAGATGCGATCATTTAACGACAACGCTTCGGGAAGATTTCCCTTCGAGGGGCGATATTGGCGATATTACGTCCTCTTCCCGTGGACCACGTTTTATAATTTAGACGCCCGTTGCCTCGGGCTGCATAACATTAAAGGTATTTTATGAAAATGTTATTTTGCATGTTAAACATTTGAAAGGATTTGCGTCTGTAATAACATTGTATTGTTATTAAATTCCTGGGAAAATATCTGGTTTATGGAGTGATTTTGTACGCAATTTAATTGTTTGCGTAGAATCAGTGCTGATCAAATGTTAGCAGTTAGCACCCAACGAACTATTTATGCGTTATGGAATGGAGACACAATTCGTAGAATAACTTCAAATCGGGTCAAATTATATCTACGGCGGGTATTAAGTTAATTACCATGCTTTATCTGCTCATATCGCTCGTCTTGTATAATTAGGGGTGTCAACACAATGCTTCCAAGCGAGCACAATATGTCTGCACAAACCACATGTCAATTTAATTTGACCCCCGATTCAAGATGGCGGCCAACCCTCGCGGCGCGGCGTCTGCTCGACCGAATGCCTGTGGTTTACGCCTGTTTACTAATTGACGTGTTTTAGAGTAACACTGCATGGTTTCTGTCAGCATACCGATGAATATATTTGATTACGTATACCAGTAAGGTTAGCCTTTTAATTTAAACGTTGAACTAAGAAGTTATATTTAGTTTAGCTACGCCCAAATAAGTTGTACGCTCTGTGAAGCTCTAGAAGTGAATGTTCTTGATTAAAGTACTGAATCGTACTGACGTTATCTGAGTAATACTTCATGCAAAAATTATGACTGAAATGAAAACGAAACTTTGGAACTATACGATATTAATTGACAAAGCCGATGTTTTGATTTCCGATTCATTAAAAAAATAAAGTCACTTTTAATCCTTTTTTATGGCCTATGCGGGTCGGGTCTGTTTGCCTGTCATTTTAATATTTGAATTGGTCTGAATATAAATATTCATCGTGGTTTTAGTTTGTTTATTTTACGATACGTTTAATGAGACACCCAGATTACGGGTCTTAACTAAATCACATTGTAGAAACGGCCATGTTCTCTGTATATTTCATGGATTCAAATAATCTAATAACCATTAACTATAATAATAGTCACCTAAATCAGTACCCTTAGTTTATGGGCGAAGGTAAGAGTTGTAAATATTTTATAAAGGACGCAGACAGTTGTATAATTGATGAGGAGCGAGGTAAAGACGACTGTACGGTGCGAGTGACCCGAGTCGCGATCTCGATGACCGACTGAAATATTAAATTTCAGCGATTATACAGCAATTACTTACAGTCCATCGTTAAAGCTAGGTTTCAAAAAGACTATGACAAACGTAGTTTAAAAATCCACCGGTCCATCACAAATGTATGGAACAACAGATGTTGTTTTTTCGAAATTTTTTCCTTGTCCTATACTAAAAGTTCATAGTAATGAATGACCCCATTTCACGTTTAGGAAAAAAAAAACAATGTTGTAGGATACCTATCTATAGTTTCACAATATTACCAAGATTCGTGTTTTCTAAGTTCTAGTTATGAAGGTAAAGAAAACATTTGCATGAAAACCGTCACCCAATAGTAAGTAGGAGATTGTGACTTTGAAGTAGGTGTAGACTTTTCTTTCATTTGACTAACTTTCAATAATAGCGGTGAAATAGTCACACAAATAAAATAAGTACAGTAGGGCGCACGTCAATGGTATCATATCTATACACTATAATCATAACATCACCGATTCGCAGAATCAAAGTCTGTTCCATGAGTTGATGCTTATTGTCCCATCAATGGGTTCTGCCATAAAACCCTCTTACAATATAGATTTTATAGGTGATGATGATTCAAAGTCATTTGATTCAGTGAGAGCAGTCACAATCTAAAAAATAAATAAATAATATTTAAATGCAAAAAAAATCTTAAAATACAAAAGTTCTTTATTAAAAATGTTAAACTTAATAGAGAAAGGCTAAATTTACTTAAACAATTAGATATGTTGTATTCTTTTAATTTGGAACAAAGTACTAGGAAGTACAACATTGACACAGAGCACTTACAATCTGAACTTATCCATTTACAGGATAAACTTAGTTCAATGATTAACAAAAATGAGAAGATCTAATGAGGAAATATATGTTGCCAATTAATGAGCTGGTAAACTCACAAACAAAGCAACTGTGAGCATTGTCAAACACCATCCAATGTACCTACTTATACCGGACCATTTATTGACAACATGTAATACCACCTTACCGCAGTCCAGTGTTGATTTGACATTTCCTTCTATTAATAGTTCCAATCACCAATGTAAAAAAAATATAAAAAATGATATAGTATTATTTTGCGATGGGATTAAAAAGGACGCTTGTTGACATTATATGAATATCCGGACACTGCATAATAAATTACTGTATGCCTGGTTGTTCTTTATTTAATATTAATAATGAAAGAAATGGTTAAATGTAACTTAAACCAGGACACTACATTATTAATTTTTATGGGTAATAGGGGAAATGTGAATAAAGGAGAATTGCTCCAAAATTTAAATAAAAAATGTGGTGTTTACGATGCCATATAGTAACAGTTTTACACAGGAACAAAATATCTAAAGATTCGAAATTAATATGACATCACATAATTTGACAAATAAACTATTCTATGTAGTTGATATGGTTGATACTAACTTACAATTTATGGTGGTAATAATATGTATTTCTGTCATTGCTTCATTTTTAAATCTTTTTTCCTATTGCGGTATAGTAATCTTATTCCAGGTGCATAGTCTTCACATATACATAATTATATAATTAATGTATACAAAATATTTGAAAATACTTATTGTAAAACATTTTAAAATAGTAACGGTGGAGTTTCTTGCCCATTCTTCTCTATACGAAAACTACTTTTTGGAAGGGGCGACTAGAATCAATTCTATTTTTTTGTAAATTTTGATGTTCAAAGTGCCTTTTATGTGTCTAATTGAAATAAATTATTTGACTTTATATAACAAAAGATATATATAATATTGATAAGTACAATGTTTCTAACTATTACAAATGTCAGATAGCTGAGTCGCTATCATATTTTAATTCTATTTGAGCCAAAAATTGGCCCAACAATTTGCTTCTTTTGAGCAATGCAATGACATTTTAAATAATTCTGCCATTAATTTGGCAACAACTAATGACATTGATGATCATTTAAATTAGAAATTAGGACAATACAGGAAACTTCTTGCTTAATAAATGAAGAAAATTCAAATACTGGTTTAAATTATCTAAATGTTACAAAAAGTTTAAAAAAAAACTGCTGACCTTTGTGAATTATCAGTACATACCATGTCTTCAATAATTGATGGTATTTCACCATTTTTAGCTATTGTTTTAACCCTTGTTACCCCTTGCTGCCCCTTACATCTGTATTTCCTGATGTGATGAAACTTACCAAAGTGATTCCTGCACTGTTCAAATCTGACAGCACAACTGATCCCACGAATTTTAGGCCTATTTTGATATTACCTACATTGACAAAATGTTTGAAAAATATATTTTAGAACAAATGTTAGGACATTTCAAATGTACATAATTTACTTCATCTGAAACAGTTTGGTGTTACAAAGGGTCGTTCAACTACATACGCGTGTCGTGGAATTATTAAAGAGCACATGCGAGGCCTGGGAGGAGTCGCAAGAGGCTCTTGGTATTTTTTGCGACTTGTCCAAGGCCTTCGATTGCGTACATCATAATACACTCATCAGGAAAGTGACCCACTATAGTATGAGGCTATGAGGGACAAGTTTCTTGACCTTCTGACGTCTTATCGGAACAGCAGAATCACCTTATCTGAATTCAGAGTCGATGTTAAGGGCAAAAGATCTGCAGGATCTACGGTCACCATGGGCGTTCCGCAGGGTTCAATTCTAGGTCCTTTATTTTTAATTTATATAAATGACTTACTTTACCACATGAGGAATGATCACACGATCGTATTATTCGCAGATTATTCCCTCATTTTTTAAATCAAATGTCAGTTAGTCAACTTTAAACAAGTTAACGATGCACTCTCTAAAGTAGTGTATTGGTTTAATGTAAATAATCTTCTACTGAACGAAAAACCACTAAACTCATAAAATTTTCAACGCCAAATATCAGGCTGCTAACTACCAATGTTCAAGTTAATGGAATAGAGTTGGACCCTGCTGAGTCAACAGTTTTTCTCGGAATAACTATTGACGGTAAATTACAGTGGGGCCCACACATAGATAAATTTTCAGGAAGGCTTAGTTCGGCTGCCTATGCTGTTAAAAAAATTAGACAGATAATTGACGGCCAGAATTGTTTATTTCATTTATTTTCATCATCTTATGTCATATGGGATTCTTCTCTGGGGAACCTGTGCGAACATTAATACTATCTTTGTTTTAAAGAAAATGGTTGTTCGAGCTATTTATAACTTAGATCCAAGGGATTCCCTTCGAGAAAAATTCAAAGAAATAGATATTTTGACTGTAGCCTACCACAATATTAAAAATATATTAAATTTTAAGAAAATGTCCGGTATTTATAGTTTTATACCAGGAAAAAACACAATCTTGCTGTACATTGCACTTGCCTCCACGAGAGTAGGCAACTTGTTCATAGGTCAATGTATGTTTACGCTTTTACAACAAACTTCACAATGACATTCGAAACATACCCATTATACGATATGAAAGCTATATTAAAATCAATCTTTGTAAAAAAGGGTACTATATCATTTTTTATTATTTAGAAGACCAAAAAAGCTTGGGATTCAGCTGCTCGCTCTGCAAAGCCTTGTAATAAAACCATAAAACTTTTCATTTTAATTATTATGCAAAATCATCATAATATACCAGCTTTATATACAAATTGACATTGTTCAATTATATACAAAATGACATGATCACTTTGTAAAGTATTATATTCTTTTAATTATTGTGATTGTGAGGACTATGTGGATTTTTTTTTTCTTGTCACAGTTAGTTTTAATAATGGTTTGGCAGTTTGAGTACTTTATGCGTCCCAAATGTCCTTTCTTTGGTATTGTTCGTCGTATTGTAGAGCCATTTCAGTTCCGAGTTGAGCTCCATGATTACTGACAAATATTTGCACTGACTGGACAGGTCCACTCAAATCTGTGTGGTTCTTTCCTCAAAATCTGATCTGACCAAGATTTATGTCTGGACTTTAAAAGAGACTGTGCCACAGAGGGCACGGCGTTCGGCGTTTCTTCTCCGAGTAGTCAGATAGGAACCGCCAATCTCATCTAGCTTATTTTTAATAATTTTTTTAATAACCGTGTAATGGATATCGCTCATTATAACAGCACCGCTCCGACACAGCAAATAACGTATCATTCAAGTTAGGGTTTCAAATCAAATAAATTAAAGTATATTTTACGATGGCTATACAGAATAGTGGACGAATCGCGGGCATTGAGCGGCGAATGACGTCACTGAAAGGTTATTTATGAAAGTTAGTTGGTGTGTTTTCCTAGAGAGCGTTTTTTGATACCGTAAATTCAAACTGCCATGATTTTCTTGACGGCCGTTACTGCGGCCGTTATGAGACGGCCACCGATCTTCTAGAAAACCGTAACTTTAGACTACATATACGATCAGAATAAAACTAATTACACTAACGGATTCTAATAAAACAAATGAAAAGCTTCTCAAAACATAGACGTTTGGCCGGATTTATAGAAACTGTCCGCAAAATGAGAAATGTGTGATTTTTATTTCAAAATAACGTCTTAAATACATCGTGGGCGCAGAAGATGGATCTGAAAATACGGAGACTTTGATGTCTTAACTGAAAATAACTTAATCCCGATACTAAATTTCGTCTTCGGGCCGTATTGCTACTTTATTACGGTATAAGTATGTCGTCGCAGCGCCCGGTTATGACTATTTAACAGCTATTTAAATCATATTCTAAGAAAAGCGTTTTCGACGGAGTGATGAAAGCTTATACAATTTGATACCGCTAGAATTTTCGACAGTACAATATTTTCGCGCCGGCAACACAATGGCATCTATTTTTAAATTGAGAACGCGGGAGCCCGTCAATAGACGCGAATGACATTAAATTGGTTAAATTGCTTTGCCGAGCTTGGTTCTGCAACTCCTTTGGGAGGTGTCCGTTCGTCCGTCGCGACGCTCGATACTACACAGCACTCAATCGATTCACAGCTCATCTATTTTTCTCGATATATGTTTCCGTTTTGTATTATCTTCATTGTGAACTATTTCCAACCGGATCCGTTTAGAACAATTTACAACTTTGCTCTTAACGACTCTCCTCTTGTTTATGTTCATATTTTTATTCTTTTTGGGGTCATTGGGATTAAGTGAGAACATTTTCGTGCTAAAATAAGAACGCTATTTAAGCATTTGCTGAACCTGATTACGTTGCACCTGCAGCGTGCTGTCCGTCTGATAAAACAACGCGGTGAGCTCGCGCCGCTTCACTAATTCAGTGTAGAATGTAGTGGTGTGGTGTGTCTATCAGGCTGACAGATACAAACAGGGCCAAAACCAATCAATCTGTCCGGCGGACCGTCGCGCGATAATTGAACTCTTCCCTCGAAGTACTGCAATTCAATTGATAATTACAATCGCAAACCAAAAATTACACGCGGCATTTAACCGTAGGACCCTATTACGTTTCACAAAGCTGGGTCGGTCGCATTCGATCGGCGATCTTTGCCGGACGGAGGATTAACTCGCAACGGCGCACAATGAGGGCCTCGAGAGGAGACGAGTAGGGAGGGGATGTATTAATAATGGTCTCCGTAGTGAATGGAGCACTTACACGGTCCGGCGGGAACTGAATGTGTGACTATCGCGTTAGAGCAAATCGAATCGGTCAGGTTGGGCGCTCGCACGCGCCGAATTCGCCGCTTATCCGGAAACTCGGCACAGGAAGAAACATGTTATAGGGTAGAAGTCACGAGTCGTCGCGACAAAGCGGTGTTGGCCTACTTATAAGTCCATTCGGTCAAGTCAGAGCGATCTCTGGACCTCGTAAATTTTTCCTAAGACAATTTGACAGCTTGCAAGTATGTCATACTAAAACTAGGTTTCAATCATTATTAAGGTCAATAAAACAGAGAACATTACCTATAATATTCTGTTGCTCCATTCATACGTTCGTCCATAAACATTATTTCCGGAATAGTTATTACCGAAATAATGTATGATAGACGGGTGGTAATATGCAAATGCCCACAAATTGCTTTTAACAATGATACTTAATTGGACTAGGTGTGCTCATGGGTCCGCCTCCCATGGTCCTTTATACATATTTAAATATTCAACTTTGTCTATAATGGCTTTAGGTACCAGACTAATCATTCTGATGGAATAGACAGAATATATGTGAGGAAAATGGCATAGAATTTGGATTTGTTGGAATAAGAAGTATTTATTTATTTTCAGTCCATCTATTCGAAAATGACGAATTGGTTCGCCTTTAAGTGCACCCAAAGGTGGTGTTTTCTATAAGAAACTTTTAGCAGGCAGTAATGAGTTTTTAATCCTCTTTATAAGTGCGCCGCAATTATCTTTGCCGAGCACTTTTTGAATTTGGAACATCTTAGTGTTCAGCGCCAAAGAAATCGAATGCAAATATTGTTTGAATATAGACTGGCTGGTACGACGGCCCATAGTTGCGCAGTCGGCTCAATAAAAAAAAATTAAATTAAAAACGCGCGAACTACAGCCCGCGTTTTCGTAAATTTTCACGGATTGTTAGAAATTCATAGTTTTGTTTTGAAAAATGAATTCTTCAAGTGACAGTGTAAGTATGAATTAACTCCTGAAAGTATTAGAACTGACGCAATAAATGTGATGAATAAATATTACCTGCAAAATCGTGGGAGAAATATATGAAAGCCTATGGTAATTTTATTGAATGGAGAAATGCAGGCTTCAGAATCTGTGTTTTTGGCTTACTTCCAGTACTTAGCCAAAACTAAACCACCTTCCACTCTTTGGAGTACCTACTCAACGCTAAAATCAACAGTCAGTTCTAATAACGACGTAAAACTGGACACATATTCGAAATTAATAGCGTATTGAAGAGGATTTCTGATGGATTTAAGCCTAAAAAATCCAAAGTGTTCTCAGTCAAAAAAGTGGAGACTTTCTTTAATGAGGCACCCGACAAAGTCTTTCTTGCTGTAAAAGTAAGTAATTATGTATATGGTGGATTAGTAAAGTATAACCATAGTGTTTTAAAATGCGCATTTGATTGTAACCTGTACTTCGATAGATACTTGTCTTATTCAGATTCGGTTTTGTTATAGGTGGCTTTAATTTTCAGAGTACATGGAGCTTGTCGTGGCAATGAACTTCTAAATATAACTGTTGATGATGTCGAAAATCACTCGGATGATTTACTGTTAGTAAAGCTGACAGACACAAAAACAAAAATTTACCGATCCTTCGTAATCCGAGGTGATTCAATCCTGCGTTCTGCTGATATCAAGACCAATCGGTTTTTCATCCGTTATCAAAATGGCGAGTGCTTCAACCAAGTTCGATTCAATCGCTACTTATTTGAAGTTACCAGATATCGAACTGTATACAGGACATTGTTTTCGTCATACTTCTGCTACACTTTTGGCAGATTCTGGAGCGGACTTAACTGTTCTCATGCGACGTGGAGGATGGAAGTCGAGTGCTTTAATAGAGCGGTATATAGAAGATTCCATTGAGAACAAGTCGAAAACATGTGAACGCATCGTGGAAAACATTAAATTGCAACCTTCAGTTAATCCATTCATACCACTGTCGCCGCGCCCGTCCACGTCCAAACAACGAGATTTACTGTCACATTTCTCAAAATGAGCCAGATTCGGATATTATTTCAAACACGCAGACTATAAAATCTACAACAATCTCTATTCTTAATAAAACTAACAATTAATTTTCATAAATGTCTCAAATGTAAATATAAGTTTTTAGTTGTTTTATTATTAGATACTATTTAATTTCAATTAAGTTGTTACTCTATGTTTTATTTAATAATAATATTACAATAAAATATGAGGCGCCTTTTATTTTCTCATAAAGTGTGATGAAAAGTAGATTGTATCACTCGGGCGCAAAATATATTTTTGGCTCGGGCGACGTACTTTGATGTCCTACGTTCAGGATTCTACTAATCCTTTCCCTCACTTCGCTCTGGATTCAAAAAAGCGCCCTCGCCGTAAAAATATTATTTTGCTCCCTGATGATACAATCTACTATTTTTTAACAGTTTATATACACATATATAAACAGACAAGAAGAAAAGAACAAAAAAATACGTACAAAGGTGCTTTTATTTCTTAAGAAATCTCTTCCAGCAGTATCTGCGATAAGAAAGTAGATAAAGAGATGTAGACACCGTATGTAAGGTAGAAGAGAAAACAAAATACATAAAAACAAAAAAATTACAAAATTACTATTCACAAAGGAATTGACCTGTTTCTGCCTTCGGATTCGGGAACAGGTTACAGTTTTTACACAAAAATTTAAAAATAAAGATCTATTTTATCATCATTATATTATTATGATTAAAGCCCAGGTTAAAATATCTGTAAAAACAGTATAATAATTGCTTTCGCTTCTCTCTTCTATGCACTTCCCGATTTTGACGTTCCATTGTATCCATAAACATCCGGCAACCATAATAAGCTACACATAGTATGGGAAAAATAGATTAAGAACGAGTTATTTTCAATCAAGTGAATTTTAAAGACATGGCATATGCCTATTTTGTTTATAATTGAATTTTATTTATTGAAACGTTTACAGGTTAAGTTAGGTTTTTATTGACACGTGTGAAGATCGAACACCATATTTAAAAAAAATAATCAATGCGTATAAAGAAGTGTTATTTCTTTGACAATGCATCTGACATTAGTGGCGGACACCAGTGTAGGGACCAAAGGGGTAGCAATCTTTTTCATAATATCGATAATTTTATCGATTCGAGTCAAAGTATGAAAAATTTAATCACAAAAAAACGATTTTTGAATTGATCTTTTATTTTAGCATTTTTAACTGTGTTTGATTAATAATAACATAACATACCATCACACCTATAATCCCCGAAGGGTTAGGCAGAAGTGTACCTATAGTACACCCTCATTTCGCACAGTCCCGGGTAATAGGGCCTATTGCCATCAACCGGGCACAAATCCTGACTCCGGATTGCTACTGAGAAATTACAGATAAAAAAGCCCAATAACATTGCCCGACCCGGGAATCGCACCCAGGACCTCATGCTGAGCTGTAGCGCTTGCGATCACTAGATCAACTAGGCAGGCAAATGATTTAGATTTTAGTGTGCTAGATTCGAGAAAAAAAAACAATTTATCGATCTCAGTTCGCCATTGACCATCCCTTCTTGCACATCCGATCTTGACATCACGTCAGGTTTCATTGCAGTTCCCAACACACGTTGTGTTCATGCGTTCGTTGTGTACTATGCGATTATTATGTTCTATTTCTAACGACCCTCTTTACGGACTGACATCTTCAAAACCCGATTACCATTGGTATTCTTAAAGGATTCATCTGTTTCGCTCTACGATTCAGTTGAATTTATATTATGATGAGAAGCCTAAACTGTGGCATATTCGTAAGGCGAATCCAAAGTCATATTATGTCAATAGCGAGATTTGTCTGATGGTTAAACAATCAGATACGTACATATAATACAATGAAATAATAATATTTAGCAACAAGACAGCCATTAAGTCTAACACAGCGGCTCGATTACATGTGAGCCAGCAAAACTTAACAAAGCAGTGTTTTGTGATTTACATGACCCTAGGCCTATGAATTCTTAATCTATTATGTTTATTCCCACACATGACTGGATAGGATAGGCGTTTGCCTCCTTGATGATATAAAAAACCTAGCGCCTTGATTGCGTGTCAAATAGTAGAGATTAACCACAACGCCTGGTGCCGTCTCATATCAAAAATCAGAGTTATTTAGTGTAAACTTATCTTTCTTTTTCTCAGTTCCCTGACCTTTTGGACTCGTGAAACGTTTTTATCTGTAAACTATAGAATACAACAATTGCAAAAATAAAACAATATTTGCTGAACATTAATTTTGACACTTAGGCAGGCGCCCATAGCCCCACTGGTAATGTCCTTTAAATATAAACATACAATATCAGAATATACCTGGTATCTTAGCTTTAATGTAAACATTTATAAATGGCAGACTCTTACAAGTTCTTCTTTCTTTATCCAAGATAATAAACGTTTTCGCACAATATTCCATATTTATTCATAAGATAATATTTATTAGCTTCTTGGAAGTTATAAGGAATAAAATCCCGGCAATTTTCTGATGCAAATCCATCAATGGAGACAATGGAAAAAGTTTAATGCAACCTCTGCATTGACGACGAGGGCACTCAACTCTGGCGCGCTTTTGTTTACATTCGCTTTGATAGAGAAAAACTATATAATAAATAAATAAATTATTGTTTTTGTACCTAATTGTTCTTTCACAATACGGTTGAAGAGTTTAAAATGTATCAATTTAAACTGTGTACCTACTTAAATTGGTACCTATATTTTTCTCGAAATTAAACTATTTACTTTAAAATCACATCTCAAGTGAGTTTCAGATGAATCAAGTCTCTTAATTTAAAAATGTTTTGAACGACTACTTATACCTAAAAAAAATCACCTAAACCACCTAATAAAAATTATAAAAAAGCGAAGAAAGGTAAAGTTGGTTTTCAGTTGCCTGAAAACCTAATTTACCTATATGTATATACTGAGTAGAACTTATTTAATCTTAAGATTTTAAAATCTTTACTAAAATGATTGAATTATTAAATCTAAGTATTTGATACACTTTTACTAATGATAAAATTATGTAATTAATAAACCAAAGAGGTATGAAATCCTTAAAATAATTTGATTCTGAAATCTAATAAGCCTCTTAAACTAATGTAAAATTGCTTGAATATACATATTTGAGGTAAATGTATTTTCATAACAAATCCTTTGAACTGTACCTTTGAAGGATAAGCCGAGAGAACTGAAATAGACTAAAAATGAGAGCTCATTAGCATTGTGATGAACGTTTCATTTGCAGCATCCGAGATTTGTGGGATAAAAATATAATTGCCTGATGAAAACATCACCGAGCTATGTTTTAATACCCTCACACTAAATACAAACATCGTATTCTTCCCCACGCCGAGAAACGGTAATGAATACGTTTACCTATTTCGAGACTTTGTTTGTATAAATGTAAATGTGACGTGGAAAAGTTCCATTGAAAGTCGATTTTCGAAGTTGTACGTTGGTGGACGCGGGGAGCATTGAGAACAGTCAGGCAGCACCCTTTGCATACAACACAATGTCGTCGAGATACTGAATGTTACCTGTGTGATCTTGGCTGTTGTTGCTGTTTTTTTATCAAGTTTAAATGTAAGAATTGAATTTTGTAGGTTGGTTTAATGATGACATACATGGTTGAAAGCGGTTCTCAGCCTTTTAAAAATGTTTAGTGCTGGCAACCATCGGATTCAGAATTACTTTGCTTTTTCTATTTAAAGGAGGGACGAGTTTGACAAAACAATTCTTATGAAAATGGTTTAAGTATTCTATATCTCTAAGTTGAGGTTTGATTAATGTAGATATTGCACTGTACATCGAAAACTTCATAGTTCTCTCCCATGCATTGAGGTGAGAGAGATATGGTGGCCTATTTTCCTCCGGAATCTGCAACACTAGCTATCAGTCCGCCATTGTAGGCTTCCTATAGCTACTGTATGTTTCAAGAATACGCAGAGCGAAAGTATTTATGTGAGTGTGTAGTTTTATTGACGTACAAGAGCACAGATACATGTACCAACATATATGTTCATATACGTTCAATATCAATGCTATTACAGTTTTTTTTTTCTTATACTCTATTAGTTTAGTAGTAAAAATCATTAGAGTATCAAAATCTAAATAGGTAGGTTAGGTACTAACGTGTAACTTCATGTTATGTATTTCCAGAAAACCAGCCCCGAAACCAACGACCTGTCAAACAACTTTAAATTGAACCCAAATATAATAGTTTCCCTGAAGCTAATTATAACAGACTTAATGAGAAAAGTTAACCATCGTTTACTTTATTAATTACTTACAATGGGAAGAGAATCCTTGGAAATAATGAAACGAACAAAAATGGATGTATTATTTCGTTGGTACGGATTTGTAGTGCCGATGCGATGTATGAATAACAATGAATTGCAGTGTCGCGAATGAAGACAAACTACTTACGAATCTTGTTACACTTGGCTGAACGTTCGACGACGTCATGAAGACGTATTATGCTAACAAAAAATACCTATCGTATTTTCCCGAGCTTACCCGAAGTATCACGAATCTAGAGTTTTTGTATAATGCCATTACATTATACGTGTTGAATAATATGTGAGTAAATGATATATGCAATTCATTTTGAAACAGAAGGGTACATTGATTTTTATTTTTTTATCCAACGCCATAACAAAATTGTCTCAGTTTCGAGTCGTTTAGAAATCGGATATTTACGAAAATGCATATGAAAACCTTTAGGAAAATAAGATGTAATTTAAAATACAGAGATTTTACATAACTTATAGAGATTTTACATAAATGCCTATTTTCTACACAATTATGATTGTTTTGTTCACTAGATATGTATTCAGTGTAACGATTTATTATAACTGAATTTTGAGCCAGGTTACCTACATATTTTGTATGTGATATGAAATGATAATGATGACAGATCATTTGTCATATTTATTACCAGAGCTATGGAAACGTTCAGTGGTGCACAATTACTAATTAATATGATGTTGCACAATGTGCTCTAATTAATTACCAAATGTACATTAAATAAGTTATTGAATAATAATCGGGGTGCGAACAATAATATATCCTAACACTTTTAAGGTTTATTGAGGATGGGCAGGTTATAAAGGCCAGATGTGCTGCGACCCGATCGGCGCGTGCGCTTCCGTTTCCGCGTCGACCGCAGAGCGCCTGCGCCGGGCGCACACTGTTCACAGACAGGTGGTCACTACTGACTGATCGATATTTATTGATTTAATTTCAATTAATTTATTCAGCCATAAATTAATTCCTTATTCAATATAATAAATTAACTCTACTTCTAAGTTGATTTATTGAGGCAATAAAATTAGTTATGGAAAATGAGCGTCGCGTCGCAGCGCCGGTGGTCACGGGTACTTATAAATAGACGTGCTTAGAAATTACCAATTAATCTACATTTATTGAGAATATTCCACGAGTTTACAGTTTTCTTGGAAATTTATGGTTATATACTAATATATCTCTTAAACTTCCATTTAGCGTAAATATTTTGAAATTTACCGAGAAACTAGAGGCAGTAAATGTCCCTATTCCAATTAAGACTTGTTAGTGTCTTAATACTTGTACTTCAAAGCATCTAACTACGGTCGCTGCTGGCGCAGACAACACGACACAAAACATAATAACTTTGATATAAGACTGAAATAAACTCCATATCCCGGTCCCCACTAAATAGAAGTGGATAAGAGCAAAAATTTCCAGCTCCTATTGCAGCGAGTCCGTATGTGTATTGTTGCAATTTCAAAAATTCCCATTATCGTGGAGCGTAAAAAGGAGAGAAATAAGAAGTGGCGGGCAATAGTACACAGCTATGGGCAACGGGGAGGAGGCGCGGTGTTTCTAAGCAACGCTCACTCCGCGTCCCACGCCACCGCCACACCACCGCCGCTGCGTCCGCACTACCGACTACACATGCCGTTTATACGGTTTATTGATAATACCATAGCAACATAATTTTTGGAATAATTAATATTATTGCACACGTTCATATTAGAAAAGGAATAAGTCTATGAAGTTACAGTGAAACACGGACATATTTAATGTTAGCAGGAATCCTAATGTGGCACGTTCTCGTTAGTGAATATTACCTACCTACTAAGTGAAATAAGCACTTGTTCAGAATAACATCATCAAAAAAAAAAGAACGTTATGAAGTGCTAAAGTTAGCAACGATTGACAAATATCGATTGAGTGATGTAAATTATAATTGCAAGGTTCAGGGCACTTAAATAAATACGTCAGTAAATTCTGTCCATACCAGAGGAAATAATTTGAATGGCCGAAATAACCACCGACTGCTCTACCTCGGGGATGCTATTTCTATTCCATATTGACTGTTCATATTTCATAATGTTTGAGACTAATAAATTATTCTTAGCACTGGCTCTAATAACGTATGACTAATCAAAAGTTATGAGTGCTTATAACTACGCTTAATTAGAAATGTTATAAGGTGTTATCAGTATCAATAAATGTGTATCCACTTAAAAGCTTAAATTCCTTGTCAGCACCAACATGTATTTGATTTTAAAAGCTCCATTTTACTCCCACAAACACAATGTGATTCTTTAGATTAGAATAATTCCTTTCTGTGAATGCTTACAAAAACTACAAAGAGGCGGCGTCTATGTCTTACCAAACTTGGATATGCTGCTCGCAAACACTTCCTTTTCTAAACAGAAAATTCCGTGGATCGATTCAGTATACGGGCGTTCTAATAACATTCCGGGGCGATATTTCACACACCTCGATCGCGACTGTGTACATCACTTAGCCCAACACAATGGTACACGGACGATTTATTGTGTACACTCTGTACCCAGATAAAGCACAGACAATGGCCTATCAGATGGCGGTCGATCGACACGTGTATGCTTTTAGCCCTAGACTTCGACACCCAATTACGTGGCCGCTAGCGACGGTATCATTCATCACGTACAAACGAGCGATTTTTTATTACACGCTCTCTTCCAAGTCCCAAGGTGAGGGAAAAACGGGAATCTTACGAGTGGATGATACTCTCCCAACTTGGTGTGGAGCAATTAAGGACAAAATTACTTGCGCCGACGGATTTTTGGTGGATTACGGCGGAAAGTTAAAATAGAGATTATCGTTAGGCGATGAGAGAAGTACGGAGTATGTAATATTATGTTTATCTGAAACTTAAAAAAAATCATGCGTGTCCTGTAGATTGCAACTGTAGATTGATTGTTGTAAAATTTTTCAGCAAAGCACAGAGAAAGAACGTTTTACAAACTTAAAAAGTTAGAATGGCGAAATAATTTTTGCGGCGGACAATAGAATCGCTCAACCATTAGGTGCACTTTATCGAGTGGCAACTTTTTATTTCGTAACAAAAACTAGCACTGTGTCAAAACCACTAAGAGCATATAAATAGGTTTTATTATCTTTCATAGGAAACTCTGGAAGTATGGTCTGCCTATAAAGTTTTTATATCATCATTATACCATCAACCTTTATGATTAGACTCTTCCAGCCAAACTAAATCGCGGTCTGGTGCGCAAAACTGTTTCAAGAACCATAAATAAAATGTTAAGCTAACGTTTAATTAGTGAAAAATAAAGCAAAAACAATATTTAGTGTCTCAAATACGATGGGAATGTTTAGTTAGGAACATTTATGTATGTTTAGGGAGAGACACGTGTTGGTAAAGTTTTCGTGTAAATTGACGATGTTAATTTGTCCAAATGTGGTATTTTAACGCATATCGTAACACATTAAAATTATCATACCAATTAATGCACTGCGTGTGACTAATTAGACCATTAATATTAACAAAAAACTTAATAGCCGGGATGGTGTGCTCTTCATAGTGGGGTCGCAGCTTAATCGTGTAAAGAATTTCATAAAAGCTATAATACTCGTATTGTGACATAAAAGATGAAGTTGGAATCGTAAAAAGCCGGGGTGCGAACGTTTCAGCCCCGCAGCGCGGATCCATGACGTCATTAAGCGGCACGCGCGCTTCGTCTCGACAAGCCGCGTATACGGCCACCGCACGCTCGCACGCGTCTTCAACATTCACTTTTCACACACCACTAGCTGTCGAAATAACATAATATATATCTTCACACATAAAAAAATACCATAAATATTTTATTGACTGTTTTGTTTGTTAGCTCTATACGTTATTAATAGAATGATTTAGGTCGCAGATGTTCAAGGACGAAAACAGACGTCTGAAGACGTGGAAGATGATTTTTGCGGTATTCTGCCTGAATATCAACGTGAACGTGCCTTATGTAATTTTCGGGTTCGCTATACTACCCTAGAGTTACCAAACATTCACAAAAACCTTGTTTACAAAGGCTTTCTCTTGTGTGTATGTGTCAACATAGTTTGGGGAAAAGCAGATTAATTTAGGTGATTGCGTTCTTTGCATCTACAGTAACGAGAAGTCAGAATATACGTAGGTACCTTGCTGTAATGAAATGTACAGACAGACCGACCGGTTCGTAAGAACTTTACGTATCGAGAGCTGAGTGAGATCGTCGAGTCCCTGCTCACTAGTGACATTTAACTACATGTTTTATGTTTGTACATTGGAATTGATTAATTTATAGTTACTGCATCAGTCATGGGGACGAGCATGAGACGAGCATCGAACCAAGACGTAATGATTACGACATGCCTACTAAAGTGACCTACATTATTTTATATGGCATTAAACTGAACAAGGATTGCGTCGCTTAATTGGACTTACCGACCAATAATAGTGTTGTTGTTAGAAATCTACGAAGATATTTATGTAATGATGATTATAGGATTGTTAAGCGATATAGCGTTCCATTTGTGGCGACCAAGATCCAAATGTTTAGTACACTTAGTAGAGATTACTCAATAATGCTAATCGTGGCATTTATATCCTAAGTACCATTCCACTATTAAAGATAACATTCCGTTCAACAAAAATAATACAAGTTCTGTTTAAGTATTTATTATCTAGAACTTGAGATTTCATTCAAAGGTCATCTTAAGGTCACATTTTCACGTTCCTTGAAAGTTTGGAGTAACTATGAATATCTAGAACAAGTTTTGATAAGATATCATTCATAATATACAAAAATAATAAAGAATATTAGTTGTAACAGATATGATAAAAATCTGCAAATGGTACGGAAACTAACTTAAAAGTAAATTTATGATTTAATAATGTAAGGAAAACAATTACATTAGGATTCTTTGATGAATATACACACTAGTATTATAAAATGGGTACTGAATTTGTGTGTCTATTTTTAGAGCAAAACTACAAACATTGGGACTTAAAATAGGACATACATTTCTACCGGGAAAATGAAATAAGTGACTCACGTAGCAGCCGCTGAAACCGCTAGTATTTAATGGAAGTAAATGAATTATCCACGTACCTCCCACGTCAGCCCCTAATAAGTTTATCAATTATAATTTGTAAGGACTAAATTCGATTCTGTGATATTTAGTTAAGTGGAAACACGAACAAGACATAACCTCTTAGGCATGAGTGATCTTTTTATAAATATCAGATATCGGATCCGTTTTGTATTGATTGATTTAAATAATGTAAGTGCTTATTAATAAGATTTGGTTTGCATTCTGTGATTATTTAATGGGGTCCGTCAGAAACATAAAACTATTTTCCGTCAGTGTTCGTCAGAAATAAAGATAAAATTGATCAACCATTTTTCAGATTATCTAAAGTACTATTATCTAAATCTTTTATGGGGTACTGTGTTAAATGTTACAACAAAATTACCTTGTGATATATTACAATTAACTGAAAGAAAATTTAAAACTCATTAAAAGTACACTTTGTAAACAAGCATATTACAAATTAGAGGATTATATCCAAGATAAGAATGCTTGGAAACATGCTGGTCCTGCTCCCTTGGACAATTTAGAGTCTATATAAAATCAAACTGGTTGCTAATTTAATTGTGTAATTTGTTATTTTTATAACATTGATTTTACATTCTGTGATTACTTTGAACCCACACACTGACTTATTAGTATTACTTGTAAAAAAATTAGAAATATCGTATCCTACTTTTACAATGCTTGTAAATATGTGAGTACCATCATATAATTAATTTATCTGTCATTGCTTCATTTTAAATTCTTTTTACCTATTGTGGTATAGTAATCATAATCCAGGTGCATTGTTTTCACATATAATTATATATTTAATGTATACAAAATATTGTAAAACATTTTAAAAGAGTAACGGTGGAGTTTCTTGCCCATTCTTCTCCATACGAAAACTGCCTTTTGGAAGGTGCGACTAGAATCAATTTTATTTTTTTTTGTCTTTTATGTGCCTAATTGAAATAAATTATTTGACTTTGACTTTGACATTTACTAAGGCATTAGATATTTTCTTAGCCACCAGTGGAGAGGAATGGATACCTTATAGATGTACAATAAAAGAAAAAGAGCGTGCAAATATGTACAGTAGGCTGTGGTAATTCTTTGCCCTTGAGCTGGCATTAGGAAGTTTCAATATAATAAGAGCCCAGCTTATACCGATTTTGTTGCCGCTGACGTGAGGCCTAGCGCACATATCGGCAATTTTTTTGCCGATAAAGCAAAATGTATGTGATGCATTACCTTGAAACAGGTAAAAAAGTACCCATTTTTCCATAAAATTTTCATCCATTTGTCTGACCTTTATCAACTCGAATTGTGGATCTGATTTTATTGAGACATTGTTCAAAAGCTTAGATAGATAGATAGACTTTAGAAGTTGTGCGAAGGATAATGCTAACTAAAGGTAAGGAGTTCGGGGTTTTCTTTACTATGATTTATTTTAAGTTATAACGTTTTAAGCTTTTTTTTAAATATAAAATAATAATGGTTTTAATGAGATTTTAAAGAAAAGCACAAAAGCTTGTTAGTTGCAATTATTTGAACAGTAGTATTTTTTTCTTAGCCTACACCGTATTTAAATTAAACCACCCGTATAAAATGGAGTCGCGACAGTGAACAATCAATTTTGTTTTGTCGTACAAAAATAATAGTCGGTTCGACGCAGCCTTTTCCCCTGTGACATCTATCGAGGCCGCATCGTGTGTCACAATGCCGATAGACATCAGTTCCCGTCGCAACGTAATACTAAAGTGATTTTTATTACATTCGATTTGGTTGCTTTGTTCATATTCCAAGCCCTTCTGCGACAATAAGTCTTGGAAAAGCATCAGTGTGGAAAATAGCATCAGATATTCGTACATTTCTTTAGAAAATTGGATATATGACACAGTTATTAGGTTGCGAAATAATTTTCTAATGCCGTTCGGGTATGTAATACGATGTGTTACGCTGTCTTTTGTGAGGTGTGAGCGTTTTGAAGTAGTAGATAATTTTTTTCTGTTTTTCGTAAAATGGGTTCTGCTTTTAAAAATATAATTTCTCGTTATACAAGACAATTTCCCATCACTAATTGAACACATTATGGTTTTCTCTTCAAAAAAAAAGATGATGATTTCAGGACACAATAAATAAAAGAGCACGCTCTCAGTTAGCAAGCTGTGGTTGCACGTGTGACGTTAGTAGAGGCATACAAACAATTGTTGCCAGTTAAATAAGGTTTCTCTAGACGGTAGGTGCATTAAAATGACCATACGGTGCATCGGCACGCGACCGCATTGTCTGACACCTTGCACACGGCTTCAGGCTGTCATTACCGTGGCAGGCGGTACCTG
Organism: Omphaloscelis lunosa; assembly: GCA_916610215.1. Lineage (NCBI taxonomy): Eukaryota > Metazoa > Arthropoda > Insecta > Lepidoptera > Noctuidae > Omphaloscelis > Omphaloscelis lunosa. Next base: position 10,350,095 of record OU744250.1, read on the forward strand.
ATACACAATATGCACAAACATTGTTTCGTACAATGTACGGACGTATCTACGGTAAAGTGCTTACCTATCTATTTTTAGCCTGACTGTAGAAGTACCTACACCTTGCCAAAACGCGTGCCTAAGATACTCGGATTTCGTTAATTATTTTAAACACGACATCTGCAACTTCAAAGCGCTGCTATAGAAATGCTCATCCAAATCTATGGTATAAGACAAGTAATGTCTGGGGTATAGTTTGAATGGAGGTATGTCTGAAAGTGGCAGCTGAACATAAAGGAATGGAGAACGGTGTGCCTCGAGATAGGCACTCTGTGCAGGCTTGTAATTTTAGATATCGAGCCTCCCCCGTCACCCGCCGAATCCCCCGGCTCGTCCCGACTCCGCTGCGGATTAGAATGAAAATACAACGCTTTATTATCTTTCCTTTGACCGTATGTCTTACCTTCGCCGATTTACGTTTCCCTTCTCCTGTCCGCCAAAGGTGAGTGAATTGTTGATATTTTTTTCTCCCCCTCTTTTGTATTCAATTATCTTTGTTGCCGAGAAGATCATCTGTCTGAAATGGGAATTCGAATTTCACCCATACTCCTGAATGGCGGCAAAAGATTTTATTTAACTCAACACCCCGAAAAGTATGCATTTTATAGGGATCCTCGAACGCGGTGGATTTTTATTAGAGACACGTTTTTACCGACAGTAGATCGTGCTACAGGCGACATTTATCTTCCGGACGCGCGGCGGCGCGGGCGGGGGTGTCTTTGTAAAACGTTTGCGGATGAAAGATTTTCCTTCTTTTATTATTTCACATGTAATTTATGACACTTCTAAGGTTCGCGATTTCTTAGAATAAAGAGACTTTTGACTCATAAACGAACAATTTTATTGGCGACGTTACTTTTTCAACTTTTCAAATTGCACAAAAGTCTTGATATTTTATTTTATTCTGAAACGAAAATGGCAACCGGATTTTATTCTATCTTATAACTTATAAGTAGAAAACATCTCTTCTATTTAATGCAAGCGGAGTGCGGAGATCAAAGGGCCTTATGCATTATATTAAAGTTTTATTCGACGCCGGTGTGCGGCCGCCGGGCCCGGCAATTTCCTTTTCAATTACGCCTACTTGAAATAAAAATACAATTTTTATTTGGGCCCTGGTAATTAAAAAGGGATTCTGTAATGAAAAGGTATACCTCCAGTTCCGGGCGCTCCTCTCAATTTCACTTCCGTTTGTTTGTTCCACGGGGGCCACGCCTTTGGGGGCCCAAGCAAAGGGTTGTCGTGCCGCGCCGTGCGGGGTGTGTCCTCAAACATTGCCTAAATCACAAACACATTAAGGAAATGTCTCTAATGATGCTCGCGTACACTTTCTGACCATGTGCACTTAATTCTTAAAGGCGCTTCTAGCTGGTAAAACAATGAGTGACGACAAAGGCAGAGCCGTATCAGACGGATGTGCGCCTGATTGCAAGCACGATGCCGACAGGATCCTACTTCCTGTGTCTCGGATACTAAACAATATAGTTACGGGGCTACGTATTCTTACATGTGTATATAGACAAGATATTTCTCGGCACTACTTCCGTATATCTGTGAGGACAGAAACCTATTTGCAACGTGGTTTCCGTTTGTGTTACTCACTTTTTGTTTTAAGTCAATCTGCCTAGCCTTTTCCCAACTGTGTTAAAGCCGGCTTCCAGTCTAATCGGATGCAATTGGATAGTAGTATTTTACAAGGAGCGACTGCCTATCTGATCTCCACAACCTAGTAACTGGGTAATAATATCCTTGGCTTGGATACCCCTTGGCAACCCCTTGTCAAGACTGGTTGTCAGACTTTCGGGCTTCTGGCGACCCGTAACGACTGTCAAAGATCCACGAATCGCAGCCGGTACCAACGGCTTATGATCGGTTCCTATAAACATTAACGAATCGTTTTTCTCAACAATGGTAACTGTTTTTAGATGCCCAGTCTAAATAGATTCATAAGCTAATTTTAACTGTGATAGCTACTTCCATATTGGAGGATCTACAATGCAAAGCTATGAGATCTTTGCTTCATTATTGGTAAAGATAAAAAAAAAAAATGGAATCGTATTTGAATTAAGGTAAATTATATATTCCTATATCTCTGACAAAATATCTAAGTCGACTTCTCCAAAACATCCCTCTTCCTCTTACATTTATGTCAGCTTAGGACTCAAGGAGCCGTTGAAATAAACTCATGAAACATAAATGCGACCATGATAGTTTCATGTGACTGCCAGAGATAGTTCAGTACACTCTTTAATGTTAATGTAATGTTTATGTAGAGGGTAATAACATAGGTATAACTCCCGGCTCCGGTCGGCCGACGGCGTGCACCCTACCCTCTCCGGAGGAGATTAGCCATCTGAGCGGATTAACCAAAGGTAGACCCATATAATACAGTATTTAACTCGTTTATATGGCAAAAATATTCTGTAATTCTGAGGCGAAGTTGCTTTGAGAGACAACGTTTTGGGAAATAAAGGTACATATTCTACAAAAGTCATATGACATTTAGTAGTCGAAATTTATTCTGGGCACAATACACGGAAATGTTGGCCTAGGTATGCTTACTTCATTACTACTTACCGTAAATTTGTGAGATTACCGGAGCAACATCAAGGCTCGCGTTAAGTTGAGCCATATTAAAGTTTAATTTAGAAATACAATGAAATACTCAGCGGGATCTTGAATTTTATGAAGAGATAATGTCCTCGAAACGCCAGCGACCCTCTTGAAATATTCTAAGAAATTTGCGATTCAAATACGCAAAGCCGTTTAAAACGCCTAACAAATTAAAGGCGGACTCGTTAAAGCAATAATTACTGATTACATTATGAAATAATACCTCGCGTAGATGTGAGAAATGCCCTTCATTTCATTTGTATATTTGTTTCAATCAAGCATTAATTTCGGTTTGTTATTTCAGCACAGGTTTTTAAAAACTGAAAAGCGGTGAAGTGGGATGCTGCACGTTAAACATACATACGAAACTCCCAGTAGGTATTTGCAGTTGAAAAACAGTGTTGCTGCGAAAGGTGAATGCAGGAATAACCTATGCTAGAATCAAAAGAACGAGTTTTCAGTAGTGAGTGAGCAGGTTCATGTTTTAATATTTTACCGAAAGCTTTGCGCTGAATTGCCAAATACGCAAACAAAGCTGCTACCTTAATAACCGCGTCGCGGCACAACTGTATGCGGCTGAAAGCTCTCATAATCCGACCTCCACTGCTCAGTGCTCGTCGAAAGAGAACGACTGAAGCATTTTTAAATTCGTTCCACCTTTAGATTAGCGTTGATAGAGATAAGTCTACTTGTCATCTTAGTTTCAGATATATTTTAGTCGAAAGTCCGTCGGGAAGAAAAGCAAACAGGCGAAAGATTTAATCTGTGAGCGTTTCCCTGTCTGTTTAAATAGAAGTCACAGGAGACGGCGCGGCGTGTTATCGGCGCGGTCCTACCTATTTGCCGAGCCGCAGTCAACGCGCGGCGCCCGCACCGCTCGCCCTAACTTCCCTTGTTTGCAAACTCGGATTGGATCTCGCGTTCTACTTTCCACAGGACATTCACAATCTAGTTTTATGACTTTAAAATGTTAACGCCGCTACCCTAACTGGTTGATCATGAGTTCATGACTTTTAATCATGATGTTGAACTCTTTAACGTCTGTTTTTGTTTCTGTCTTTATTGTTTGTGCGTTTTGCGTCAATATTTTGTTCAAACTCTTCTGTTTTTTTAATTTCAAAAGGTGAGTTCTGGGAAGTAAGTAGGTACCTGATCTACAGATTGACGGGCGGAACGAGATCGGCGACAACGTCACAGTTTGAGTCCAGCTCAACAATAGCATTCAAAAGACGTTTCCACAAGCTCAACGCCGCAATGAATGCATAAATGACTTTGACCAATTGATTTTAACACCGCATTGTGCTCTCACAGAAAATGATGTGCGGTCTTTTTGTGTTTACCTATTCGATTCAACAAGAACTGACATTTGACCTGGCGTCTTTAATCAATGTCTCTCATAATACGCACGAAACAGGAAAGTATTTTTGTAATGCTTTTAGTTTTGTGAATTTATTAAGAATAATGTGTATTTATTTTAACATTTTGTAACTATAAACTCGGTGTCAAACCTTCACTTCTTCGTAAAGATTTATTTAAACAAGATTGGTTAATGTAAACACTGAAAACATAAACACACGCATTTGTAGACATATGGTAGTGAACAAGTGCACGCGCAGCGGGTGATGTGGGGGCCCAGAGAGGGAGGGGGAGGGGGGAAGGCCTGACGAGCCTTTGTTTAGAACATAAAATTATACGACACCAATAAATTCTTTGTTTACCCGATAAATGAACGTGTCCGTTCGTATGGGAGTGCGTTCGACTCTGCGTGACTTGAGGATATGCATGTACACCTATAAAGATAAAAAACTATGTGACAACAATAAACAACTCCCAGAAATAGAATAAGAACTGATTCCACTACAAATATTTCGTTTTAAAATACAATTTGTTATTTTAGATCGCTATCTTAATGAGATCCGTTTTGAGAATAAATCTCCTAAATAAACAAGCATTGTCAAAATACTCGACTCCACAAAAGTTTAAACGAAGAAATGTCAACTCTTTCTGAGATAATGCCATTATCTGGTTTACCTGAGGAGAGCTTGGGGTAACAATGGCGATGTCGGCAGATGTCGCCGCAAAACAAACTTCACAACAATCCTAAATCATCGCGGGAGATAAAAAAATTAGGATTAATTATACCATATAGAGTCGCGGTACGACAGTACGACAATAAATCGTCATCATTGACGTGAATCGGTGTACAAAATGTTAATGCCGCGTATTATGCCGTGACTACAATGACGCATTGTGCGACGATTCGGGTTCGCGATGGACGCACCAACCTTCAAACGTCATGTTGTTTGTAATCTTTTTTTTTGTTGCGGATGCACCCTAAAAGTGCCAAACTCAATATATTTGATGCGGATTCATTCACTTTTGAAACTGTTGAATCGTAACATGTTGTATTGCTTGTCAGCAGATTGTAATCTACGGTTTATAGACGACCAATTTTCATGCATATAAAAAACTATACACTCATATATAGAGATAGAGCTTGGCTAGGCCAAAAATAAGTAAATGGGGTAGAGAAATCTCTTAAATAATACCTTAAATTCCTGTTTGTGGTTATAGCTTAACATGAGCAACGACAGAAAGCCACACGACATGCCAGGCCTATCGTACACTAAATTCAACAAACATACTACGGCAGCATGGCGCGGTAACGATAACTCAGGAGCCACTGTTATCATAAAACTAACATTTGTCGCATGATAAATAAGAAAACTTGGTATATTCTTGTTAAAATGTATGTCTGCGATATCTATTATTTGGTTTTAGTCTACTGCAAGCGCTATTTATTCATCGATTGCCGAAGATTTGTACAATGTTGGTGGCGGTTTCCGGGCGCTCGTCCGACTACCTGGGAACAGATAAGTTGCAATACATTTTCGAGCGGATTACGAATCGTCCTTGAGTCTCCTTTATCCTTTAAAGGAACCGATATTGTTGCTTATGCACGGCCGCTCCGCGAGCCCCGAGCCCGGAGTCCCAGCCTCTTTTTTAAGAAGGATTCCAGAATATTTGATTATGCGACATCCTTATCTGGCTTTCAAGAGCTATTAACATTCTCTCTCTCCGACGGAAGAACCGCTTACAAAATTGTGACCCAACTTTATTTGTTCATGCATTCATCGATGAAATTTAGCATACAATAATATACTTTTTGTGCAACCTTTTAAATTCAATGTCAGGTAGGAAATGTTGCATAACTTATATCAGTTGTAACGAAAACAATATCTATTGTTTGCCAATATCAATCCGTTAAAGATTTATTCAGAATACAATACAATATTTAGATTCACCGATTCTTTCGTTTCATTACAGGTTGCCAGAGGCTGCAAGTTACGGTCGTGTTATTATATTAGTTGAACTCGAGCATGTTCACAGATGTCGCCATGTTTGCAACGGATAACTATTACGTTGTTGCCTCCGGGCGACGTACGAAAACATACGAATAATCGTGGTATAATAGCACAGCTGTTCGACAGTACCGAGATATTCGCTTCATCCCCATAAATACGCCGCGCAAAACACAAAAGGATTTGTCTCGTTAATTCACGTGTATTATTTACGATTCGTTTCACCTCTTTAGCAGGCGAGATGATAAGATCGAGTTACGATACACCCAATATTGTCTCATATTTCCATTGTTGAGAGGATAATCGTAAAAACTCTTCAGCTCTCAATTGTTTGGAAAGTAGGCGGCCATATTAGGTACCTACATCATTCGTGAATTTGATTCTAGATATTTTTATTAGAAATAACTTAGTTCAATCAAATCAAACAATCCTGAGCCAATAGTAAGGTTCTAGTAATAGAAATTGGGGCGCAAATAACAGTAATTGTCTACGACTAACTGTTATTTGAAAGGTCGCTTAATCACTCAAGGGCACGGAGACAGTTCAAACACAAATATTAATTAATGCGGCTATTCCGGCTTACCTAATTCGAGAAGTTCCCCGTATCTGAATAAACAATTAAACTAGCAGAAGTGTCGGGACCGGCAGGGGCGCGGGTCCGAGTCCGGTGGAACTACGGACTATCTGAACGTTAACATCGATAGAACAGTTAATTAACCACCACGAGCCTGACCAATAAAAAGAAACCACAATTGGAAACATAGCAGAAATATTTAACATGATAATTCTAATTGTAATATTGGTGGCTATCAAGTTTATTTTAATGCATCAAAGCTCACTGCAGAACTACTTAATAGTTTGCTATATATTATATTAAAATATGGACGCAAACAGATGTTCGACAACCCAAGCCGCAATCAGACATCAAAAATTACATAATACGCACATTTATATGCCGTAAGGGATAGTTGATAAATGCATTCTCGATCTATGTCACGCAAATGAGAATGTGCATTGACTAAATGTAAATAAATAACAATCAGGCAGTCGGGAAGAGAAGCTAACGAACGAAAATATCTAGGAAGTATGAAATATAAATGAACTATAACATGGAATAAACCTCATAAAATTGACTTTGCCTCATGTTTAACTAAAAATCAATAAAATGCAGCTAAAGGAGCGAGTAGATCCACTTGCTAAGGTAAGAATTTTATATTCTAATTTCAACGAAACTACCTATAGGTATTGAACGTCCAAACATTGGATATCAAAAATTCGTCATAGCTATAACGTAACAGTGTGGTGTTCGAAACAGGAGCAAGCGTGTGCCTGACGAACCGTGCAAAATGATAATTAAGAGAAACCGCTCAGTCATCGTTAATACGATAGCCGCCCATGTAAATTACAACGGGCAGCGCGCTGTTTATAACAATGGCCGCACTCGATGGCTTTCATTAAAATTTAAACAATGAAAATGCAAAAACGAGTATCATCTTATTAAACTAAATTCTTGACCTTTCAAAGTGCATTTGAAATATGCTTTTGACTTTGACTTTCCATTTTATTTTAATAAATTTCAACACAAAACCTAAGATTAGGTGCTGAGTATTGAATGCGCCTTTTCAAAACTTATATTTCTCTTTCAAAGACGTTTATAAAGTGTAAAATATTTGAGAGGAAGAAGCCTTTTTAAAAACCTTTTCATGTCTTTTAGAAAATGCGAAGTTGACAGAGGCAGGCGATGTTGATGACTGCCATTGCGTCGCAGTGGGAATGCGGTGTCGGCGGAGGGTGCTTCATCCATTGAGCAAGAGTACTGAGGTAATGTTCGGGCGTAAAGGGTCGCGCTCATGAGCTCATCTGCGGTTTATCCACACACTATTCAACTCAAATTTTGCAGAATAATTTGTTCACACTTTATTTAGGCGCATTTTTCATCAGGCCTATTTACTTCAGTACGCCATCTTACAATTTTACTTTGTAATTAATGTGCCTTGTTCTTAATAGGAGCCTTCAGATTAATTTGATTTCTAATTTATCGTTTACTTAGGTCGTAAAAAAATTCGTAATGAAATATTTTCTTAATATTCTGTAAAATCTTATTTCAATATCTCTAAAGGAAAATTTGCTTTCATCCTAGCTCTTTAGTTCTAAGCAAGCAACAGTGTAAGGTATACGAATTGATGTTCCATATTTTTTCAATATTGGATTGCGAGTGTTTTCTCAAGGTTTTGTTCAGAGAGTGCTGTGAGAATATGACACTATAGATTGTGAGGCGCGCCTAGTGGCTGTGGAGTGTCATTCCGCTAACACATTGTCTAGCGTCATTGTCTGCCGCGGCTCTCGTTACAGCGACGTTCAACTTTTTATTTACGCCCAAGTGCACTCTGCCTCTGTCGCGTCGAGAGCTGAATTAAGGTTCTCGGCGTTGATATGGGATCATTCAACCCGAGAATATCGAATTACGCGCGTACTGGGGGCATTGTTGCTTACTTGCACGTGATATTCCTTTTGAACAGGAAAGTCGCCGCATATACTCTGTACGTTGTTTTACAAGTTCTGATCTACAATCGGCGCTCTTGTAATACATTCTTCTAGTATGCTCTAGTTCGGTTGTTTTTTTTTTGCTTTCAACAAAGTTGTTCAACTGGCAGAGCTCGGGTCTATCGTGTGTTCTAATTACCTATACTGTGTTCAGTTCTAAACTTTTTGAATAGGTACGAATTTTTTCGGAATGCTAATAATGCTGGCCGATGTTTTACTTTAATTTCGCCGAATGAGGGTCACGTAGTTCGAAGTTACTTGTTACGTTTTTTCAAAAGCAAACTCTCTTATTTGCGTTATGAATTTATAACTTCACAGTGAAAGATATTTTAATATTTTGCATTTCGGTTCTCACCCATCAAAAAGTCGAAGAAAATAACAAGAAAATACTTGGTGAATCCGTAGATTTTTAATTTATTTTTTCTACGTGAACACACAGAGTGAATAGTGGACTTATTACGCGACCGGCAGCGGAAATTGAATCTGGAGCTACGCACTTTCCGGTTGCCGCCGCGCTTCCGATTCACTTGCTCGGGCCTCCCCGGCCGACCGCCCCCTCGTGTTACCTTTTATTGCAAGTTTTAACTTGTTTATAGCACAACCTGCTGTAGTCTGTAGTCCCTACAGTGGATATAAATATACATACAACAACAATATCATGAAGGGGAAATATTATTTGTGTTTATGTTCATATTAAATGTATTTATGGATGGCCCAAGAGACGACAATGAACTGTTGTTATTATGAGATATTGCTCAATTGTCAGGCTTGGAAAATAGATAGCAGGCAGTTTTATGAAGTTAGAAGCCAATTCCTTTCTCTGTACCCATCTCTTCGAAGGAAATCAGGGCAAAGGACACAATGACGATGAAAATATATCTGAAAGTTTAAGCGATTGATAACAGTTAATAATAATTATGACTAACATTCTTTGAAGCTTCTTACATACGGGTTATATTGGCTAGACGTTAAATAGTTTTAACAACCACAAACAAAGTTACTCAAGGTCACAAGTTCTAACATAAAATAGAGGCACTGCATACCGTTCACTTATTAGATGGCTCCTAGAGCCATGGTCGTTAGCGCTTGATCTTTCTGACCCAAGTGTTCCGTTAGATATAAGTATGAACCTTTATGTTTCTGCTTGCATATATTAACTATACAATCTCCAGTCACACTTCTTACGTTCGAACTTAGCATAATTTTGTCATGAATACAAAATTATGCTGACAGTTGTTTGTGCTTACCTATTTATGTGTCACCAAAACAGCAACGGTAAAAGAATTTGTATTTCAGGAACGCAATTATATTAATTAATTAATGATATATTAATTTTTAATTTGTCATTTATAATAAATAAACGTGTGGAGCGTCGGTCATTGTTTGGCATCTGGCGAGCCAAAACGATCGCGTAAATGCACGCCATTTCACAAATTGAGATCATACATCATGCAATACACATTCAATTTGATACGAACAATGTTTTCAGGAGCATATTTATCTCAGCGGCAAATTAAAACTTATGCATGCATTGATGTAGGTATGTTATGCTCTCATACATTATGGATGACAATGTGAAATACTATATAGATACATAAGTATTGTGTTGTATATTATGCAGCGGATTATGTACCAACAACACTTAAAAATATTATAATTATATATTCTGCAGGCAATTTTTACAACAAGTTTAAAATCACATTTAAAATTGAAGACTTGTTATGTTCCTTATCTCATAAAAGTGTTAAGTTAAAATATTACCTACTTTTACAGATAATTAGTCAAATGAGAACCTCAAGAGTAATCAAAAATTCTATCGCTAAGCTACAATGCTTTGAGGTTATCATAATCAACGACAGGGACTCACAACAGTCACAACATCTTAATAATTAAGTGATTGGCTATGCACTGTTGTGGCTTTCAGCAGCGCTGAGCGATTAATTATTAAGTGCCTTTGCATTATGTTAGTTAGTATTGTTTCCGATATCCATTAGACAGCATACCGATATTTTAAGATACCTACAGTATTTGTATTCTCTTAATGTCCCTCGGCAAACTTTGTGTTTTGTCAGTCGTCGGTTTTCTATCAGTTGCCCTTGCACTTGGTGCAGACCGGATGCTTTCAATCGACTTGGAAGTACATAGAGTTGTTAATACTCTTTTAATTTAAAGTAATTTGTTTTAAAAATGGAAGGAAAGCTGCTAAAGTCGAAGGCACGACAGATAGGAAAATAATTTTACAGCTCTATATAGTTCACACGGAAATCAAAGTAAAACAACAATTAAGTACTTAGTTCTGAATTCAAATTATTACACACGATAAATCTAATAATTGATGGACATGGAAATTTACATTCGTTTGTATTTGGAAATGCAATGATTCCCGAGGGACATTAGTAAAATAGAAGTACTGTACTTATTTGTTATTCATCACAATTAAAATTGTATTAATAAAAAATCAGAGCAGTTGACGTGTCAAACGTACACGGAATTGCGTACATTTGACAACATCAAAAATCTCAAGGAAAAATACATGACGACTCACTCAAACCACATCTCAACTAAGACCGGCCGATTAATAGGTACAGCTGAAACAGAATGAAACTATACAATATGACATCATACAGAATTAAATTAAATTAGTGCGAAAACGATTAAGCAAAATAAAAAATATCATGATAATTTTTCTGTAGTCAACGACCGCTGGTAGAGTAATTTCTTGAATAGTGTTTGATAGCGATACCCATACATCTGCGGAGTTTCGCTAGCAAATTTAATTTGACTCTATTTATATTTTTGAATAACATTTCGACTTTTGTACCTATGTAATATTATTTAAGGTCTATTCGATTCCGATTTTAGATTGACTAGTACTGTTGATTCATAAAAAATATGAAGTTGTAGCGCAAACTGAACCTTATGTGTAGGCATTAAAGTTGTTTTTACCAAAACTCGTGTTTGTTCACATGTTTGGCAAATAAATTGCTAACGTAGATTATATACAACCAAGATTATATAAATATTTCCTGCTGCTTAAAGGCTCGTGCAGACCAGCGCGATATCGCGGGTGCTACAGGCAGCGCGAACCTTGTAGCGCCCGCGATATTCCGCTGGTCTGTACGAGCCTTAATTATAAGAGAAACTTGACCGTTTGCGTCTTTACCTACACTACATAGTCACACGTAAAGTTTAGTGGTCATGTCATATTAAATGCATTATGCGCGGAGCTAATGCCTGATATTTGAATAATAGATGAGGATTATGACTGTCATATGCCCATTTTAGAAATTGCTTTTGCTTTGAAGTAGGTACGTTAGTATGGACCTATTTCTAGAATCAAGGGAAAATTGTTGACTAAATAATCAACTTTGTTAAAGTATTTTATGACATGTTAGAAAGTACATACTACATGATTCGAAAATTATTTTAGATGTTATGGAAATAGAACGTAAACCTAGCTGAGTTGAGATTTCAGCGATATCCGACGGTTTAGTGACGTCATTCAACATGTTGTGACTATTTCAGCAATCCTTATTCGAACCATCAATTCTACCTATAGACAGCAATTTATCACTAATAAAATATTTCCGATGCCGGTTTCTGAACATTGCTGGAAATCGTCAATTTCTCGGAAATCGAGGCAATGTGCTCTGTCCGGCCACTATACTGTTTAGGAGTGAAGCTTCCGAGTGCGAGGGAAAGTGGCGATTTTGGCGCCGCGCCAGAACCATACCGTCCGTCAAAACGCTCACCAATTTATTAATTCCACCTAATTTGTGAAATATATATAGCACGCGACGATTATTAACATTTTTGTCATCAGAAGGATTAAGGATAACCAATTAATTCGTGAAATAGACCGACATATTTATTTGACGGGCAATAAATATGTAAACGTGTTATAACGTATGTTGGATTCTACGAAACGCTGTTGTTTATGATCCCACTAATTATCAGGGTTGAAAGTTTAATAATTGTTTATTTGATAAAATTAGGTATCTAATATTATATTAACTTGAGCAGAAACATAGTGGTTCACAAGTTTTAGTATGATCAGCAACATCGACGAAAACTTTTGATGGTAGAATTCTTAATTACGTTCAAAAATTGGTAGACACGTTCCTGAATTTCGATTTCCATTGGTGCTTTAATTTAAATTCAAAGCATACAGCGATGTGTCGCTGAATAAACAGAATATGTTTGTTTGTCGAGGCCACGCCGAGGACTGTCAACACGCGCCGTCCAATGTGCCGTGCTCACTTGTCCACGAGGTGGCTACCCACTTGCTTTGCGCGAATCATATCAACACTCGCAGCGCAACACCACTAAACAAAAACATTAAAAGCTTTTTCGTTGCTCGCTCAACAGTCGACTTCATTACTCTTGACAGGTCACTTCAGCAATTTTCAACTCAAAAACAATATAGTTCCTCACTTTATTTAGAAATAAACTGATAGTAAAATTTACTAAATGAAATAAGTCAAGAAACTTTACATTTCAAACAATTTGAACAGGTAAATTAGGTTTTTGGTTGAATGCTCCAATGTTTGAAAGGCAAAGATAGGTCTGCCTATTTAATTTAAAGTTGAAACATTCCCAATTTATAGTTGCATAATTAAAGGTAGGAGTACAAAACGTCGTTGTCGGTGACAGTTGTCTGTGTTTGCGTGACAACATAACAGATTTCCAATCAGAGTCGACGGCGCGAAAGAGATTCTAATAACATTCAAAACTCGTCCCGCGGGAGTCGGTGTCAGTTTAATTACAGGCACCGCGGCGGGACACGCCGTCTCTGCCGGCATCACAACGGATTTTTTTCTGCGGGACAAAGGACGATTAAAAAAGTTCGTGATGAAAGTCCTCCGCCCAAAGCAAAGGGGTGAGACTCCACTGAAAATATCTGCATTTTCATGTAGGTATTCACTACACTTATGTACTTATTATTAGCAGCTAATAATTATAACGGAACACATTGTGCCCAGTTGATGGTAATAGGCTCGCCCCCTATTACATGGGACTTAAACATAACTGGCGAAATGTGGGTGTACTATAGGTACACCTCTGCCTAAACCCTTTGGGAATTACAGGCGTGATGTTATGTTATGTTTTTTTTTATATTGACAGTCTTTAAATAGCAGTTCTTCAATATTGTTTTAAATAGTATGTGTATCTCGTGCATACGGTGAGCAACATGATTCAGCAAAATGCCGGTCGTACAATGCATCGTAAAGGTAGTTCAGGACATTTTGACAACCGTAGGTAGAGCACAATAGAGGCGCGCTTCGGGCGTCGCGAGCGAAAAGGTAAATAAATCGACGCATACCATAGAATGGCGGCTTAACTAGCCATTACGAGAAGAGCTGAACTTCCCGCGGTGGCGTCTCTCCGCCTGTCACAAAGTTACCGACGCTATTCTCCGATTAACTCTGTTCTGACATATAAAGAGGAAAACTGTGCGGATAGGCTCTACCCATATAAATGAATTGTATTTTTCTCTCTACTATTAGCAGCAGTAGCCGTCCTATACATTTTTAATAAAACATTTCACAGCATTTGTTTTGAATTTGATACATAGTTTTCTATGACATTCGAAATAGGGCATTCTATGATTTTTTTTTCATTCTCTCAGTAAGCCAGCTGAATACAAAAGTGCGCAGGTATGCTGCCGATGTGTGATATTTTTTCATTCAAACTCAGCTTCGTTAAAATCATACCAGTATTTTGTAGGCTTGTTAGTTAACTTTTTGCGTATTGCCAACTAAAGCTCGTTGAAATCCAACATCAAAGAGATGACTCACAGTGATATATCGGCTTAAATTATTTAGATAAAGTTCATACTTGCGGAGTTCCGAGCACGATGATATCATATAAATACTCACGCTGCGTAAAAATAAAACATACCGCCTGGAACTGAGTACCTGTAACAAAAACAGAATTTTAAAATGACAAAGGTGTTTAAAATTTAACGACGTAGGTGCTTACGGTTTTTTCAGGCGATCATTAACATAATTTGAGCGGCGTAGATATGGCTTGTGACCCGAGTCCCGACATACGCAGAAGGTAATGGTGTTTCGAGTGTAACAAAATGAGCGCGTAATGCTAAAGTGCCGCCCACGAGGGCGCTTTGTGTGCTGCAGGAAGAGAAACAGATAACAGGTGAGGATGCCGGCGCGGAATTGATGCCGTTATTTGAAAAACGCCCTGATAAGTCCCCTCCGGTCCCAAATAAAGGTTGAATTTTCAAGCTACGGATAAAGGTTTCAAAAATGTTCACCTTCATTTAAAGTTACGCGAGCGTTGATTAGAATTCTCTTTATTCATTCGAATGCTCGTATAAAGTTGATTTTCAATTGGATACGGAAGTCTCTTAGGTGCTAATTCTTGAATATTTCAAGGAACATTTTAATTATTCTACGTAATGTCGGAATATATTTTTATTCAACGGATAGAAGCTCTCACATAGACGTGCAGTGCCGCAGACTATCGGTGTATTTTCGGATGCCTAATTATCGGACTGGAGCGTGGAGCACAAATATTTACCGTCATTTGAATGCAATGTGGAGAGCGTCGTGAATAGTTTTACAGCTATTGCAGCGTTGTATGTTCATAGAAACTTAAACGTTGACAATGTTTACAGTACATGCTAATCTCACCATATTGTTTGACAAATACGTCAACATGATTTTCAAATGACTGAAAAACAACGAAAGATCACCATCTTTTTAGTTTGAGCCTAGTTTTGTGATGACAGTAAGAATGTTTTATTACTTATTGTTATCTAACCCTTATTGATTCTGTTCGAAAGTCTTGTAACATTTTCCAGTTACATACCTCGATAATTCGCAGAAAATGATGACAGCTTATTACCGGATCGAATAGACCCAGGTTTCTGTTGTAATGTAATATTTATAGATATGAAACCTAATAATCTAGGCCCCATAATTCTGCGTTGCACTTCAAGATTATATTCAAATGCAAATGTTAAAAGCAACATAATTTAAGGAAAAATGCCCGTGGCATACCTAAGTAATATATTAGTGAGTGCATAATGCACGAAATGTATGCGCTGACGCAAAGTTTATTCCTTTCCCGGCGAAGGTGCGTGGGTAGGGAAGCCTCACAAGGATCGTGGTTTACGTCAAACTTGGATAAGATATTTTAACCATTTTGGAGTTTGAAAAGAAGAGTTCTGTGTGCTCCTTCATGTTTGAACGTTTGATCTCGATTTCCTTGAATGTTCAGTTCTCAGAAACTTATGGAGAAATTATTTAGAGCTGGTTGGTTTTAGTATTTAGCTATGAATTCCGAAATTTAATTAGGTTATGGAAGTTGTTGTCAGGCAAAATACATTTTTATCAGAAAATTATTTAATAGATCCTCTAAAAACTTATTGAACTTTTAATCGTATACGCTTTTTTACAGTCAATGAACCTCTTAATACTTTTTGGGCATCTAATGATGTACGCTTTTTTAATAAATGAGCTTCTTTTTATCTTTCTAGCATTTTCATACAGTTGGTCGCAGTAACTAAGCTAGGGTACCCCGATCAAAGGAGTTAGGTTAGGTTAGAACAATGAGATACTACGAGCGCGGTAAGTTGCTCACAGTAACTAAGGCACCGCAACCAAATGGGTTAAATTAAGTTAAAATCGCGCGCGAGCTGAGCGAGCGTAGCGAGCGCTGCCGCCGCAGCAGCCTGTGAGCGCTACATTCAAGTTGATCGCAGTTACTTGGCTATTCAGTATTAGTAGTTAGTGTTTTTAGGATACCAAAATAAGAATTATTTGACGTTCACAAAAAAAGGGCGCATTCATTATATTTGAGTGTTTGAAGACTCAAATATAATGAATACGCCTTTTTTTGCGTGTTCATTAATATTTTTAGGATAGTAAAATGGGAATTATTTGAGGTTCGATTAAATATAATTTTTCGTAGTGATAGACCTGTGAGAAAACTCACTTTGAAATAATGTTACGACATCATTTTTGGGTTACGTAATTAATTTTCTAAGAAAACTATTCAAACACTGTAAGAAAATCTTTAAACAAAAACATGACAAAAGATCAAGAATACCAAAAAACCGTCGTCACAGATTTCCAATCAAAAGAAAATAGTTTCCCATAGATTTTAGAAAAGATCAACCATTGTGATAAAAAAACCTATAACGAAGCGGAACTCGCCGGGAGCGTTCGGGCTTTCATTGCACTATAGGTGCTATTTCCTTCTGTTGGGAAGCAACTAAAGAACTATAAAAGTCCCTTAGATACGAAACACATTTATTGAGATAGGGACATTATGCAGAAACATCTAAGTTTGAAGGTCTAAGATAAAATTCGTCTCGGCTTGTGCGATACGATATAAGTTATGTTAGTGGTAAAATGAGTCGGCGAAAGTATTAGGGACCAAAAGGGCAATTTCCGTATTTTAAGTGACATTCGCATTCTAATCTCTGATTTACCTAATTTTTTAATAAGTTTTTGACATTGATTGCCACTGAGATGCTATTGCCAACAGATTTTGAACGTTTATAATTACGGGCATTGGCCTTCCGATTTTTCCGGTACTTCATTACAATAAGTCAGGCAGCCTGTTATACACCCTATGATAAAAATCAGAACATTATCAATATCTCAAATAACGCCAATGCCTCCTTCAGATCACTTGACTTCGCGCTTGAACGTCGCACTCCTACGCAGTCACGACCCGACACCGTCTCAGTCGCACGCTCTACGCAAACGACAAATGACACGGACGTTCCAAGAACAAACTACCGGAGTTATCTGATACAGCCACTTCGTGATAGCCTCCTCCGGCAATTCACTTGAACTCAGTAATGCTTTGGTAAGGCTAGTACCAGAGTTTTGTAGAAGGACGCTTTTTATCAAGCGCCTATATTGTTGAAGCTTTTTTCTTTTGTCTTTGTCACTGAACGGTTCTGTTACTTTTAGTACTCTAGAAGTAAGCTAACAGAAGTTGTAAATCCATCACCAGTCTAATTTAAAAGAAAAAGGCTAAACTTGACTACTTTAACCGATGAATGCGGTATTTGTTTGACGTTTATTACGTTCTACTATGTCTCAAATACACACTTATAGCTTTAAAAAAAAACATAAAGTACATATTATAGCCAACGTGTGTACCTATTTAGTTCAGCGTAGATTGTACACAAGATGTAACGTGTACAACGAAGATAAAATTCCTCTATATGTAGTGACATTAGTTAACCTTAGGTGTGTCGCAAAGGATTATATCAAACTGACATAAATCCGAAAATAAGCGTGACGGATATGTTCAAGAATATGGATGGAGCTATAGATCTAGTACAGACATTTTTCCTTAAGAATTTAATCCAATATCATCTTCTTTTAAGTACTGAATAATAAGAAAGATTCTTTGGTCTAGAGGTCGCAAGCGCTACTGCTGAGAATAAGGTTCTGGGTTTGATTCCCGGGTAAGGCAAAGTTTGCAGCCCGGAGGCTGGATTTTTGCCCGGTTAATTGCCCCCTGTTATATGGGACTTAAACATCACCTCTGCCTAACCCTTCGGGGATTACAAGCGTGATGTTATGTAATAAGATGGAATGAAGTTGTTACGTAAAAAAAGTGGTGGCATTCCGGGAGTGCCGACAGAAATGAAAACTTGAACAAAATCACCTTGGTGGAAGAAAAATACTTGTAACCTTATCTAAATAAAGAGCACAATCGCGTTTACAAAACCTTTAAAGTAAAAATACTTGCATAGAACAATGATCCGTAAATTAATATAAATAAAGAGCACAATCGCGTTTAGAAAAATGAGGTGTCGTCATGGTGTCGCGAAATCAATGGTTTAGTCCCATCTCAAAAATGCCCAACGCGCCTAAAGAAGATTCCAATTAAAAAAAAATGATAGCAAATATATTAAAAATTTAAAGTGACTTACTGGATAAGGCATGAATATTTGAATAATGTTGTCTAATTAGGCAGCAAGTCTGTATCAGTTAGAACCTGAATACGTGACAAAGTTCCTATTCGGGATCTCAATGTTTCACGCCAAAACCTATCTAAACAAAATTTTGACTAAAATGAGTCAATGTTTATCGAGTTGACCTTTTGCAGTTTTGGGTAACACGTACTGTTGGGCCTAGTATCGATCCTTGTGTAAATGTGAGAAGATTTTTGAAGAATACATTATTCTCATTAATGATTGATTGGGTCATAGGTATCGACTTTGTTGTAATTAGGCATAAAAATCATTCTGCCTAGCTTTTTTCCAACTATGTTGGGGTCGGCTTCCAGTCTAACCGGATGCAGCTGAATACCAGTATTTTACATGAAGCGACTGCCCTTCTGACCTCTACAACCCAGTAACTGGGAAATACGATACCCCTTGGTAAGACTGGTTGTCAGACTTTCGGGCTTCTGACGATTCGTAATAACTGTCAAAAATCCATTAATGACGGCCGGGGCTAACGGCTTAACGTGCTTTCCGAGGCACGGAGGAGTCTCGATATGTAAAGATGGTCACCCATTCACGGATCAACCCCGGCAAGCGCAGCTTAACCTGATGTTAATATTTAGCCACGACCTCCTCGTGTTGTGATTAGGCATGTAGGACCCATAATTAAGTTCTAACATGTTCAAACAGTTTATGATCGCAATGTCTATGTATATTATTAGGATACCAGAGAATACAGCTTCCATTCCTCAAGTCATTCAATTAGTAACATTTAATGATAACCGTGGGATGAGAAGGGTGGTCTTAGTAAATACTCAAAAATATCTACTAGAGCTGTGTTTGAAATCGTCACCATTGATTTTATAGACCAGGGGCACCATGTCTTTACCCACGATCAATGCTTTTCGAGGCCAAAATGTTCCTATCAATAGTTTATTTTATTGCATTTACGTGTTTATTGTATCCGTTAAAACAATTATTGAAGTCTGATTAAGTCTACGGATAAAATCGTAAAGTTCGTGATGGAGCATTAAATATATTATAGAGAGTAGTAAAATATACTTATTCCTTACTTGTCATACTCGTTGGTTCCCTTAGGCAAACAGTTTTATTATTATGACTCCATTTATGGCGTTAATAATATTATCCACTATTGAATCTATATAGATTATCATCGATATTTTATTGGGCTATCAACCTTTCGCAATTTAAAGCGCTATTCTGAAATTATATTGATTTTATTTTGCCATAATAGGTTACCCCATCTGTTTAAGTAGACATCGTAAGTTGTAACTTTGTTATCCACAATTTCTAGACGACGGCAGATAGCACCTACCTAAATAACATCTTAATCTTTTTATAAGAGTAAAGACGGTGGTTGCTCCGAGTAAATCGAGAAACTTACAGTTTTATCGAAGGGGCACCTAAAATCACCAGTTTCAAAAGACGTAAGAAAACGATTTATCATCATCATTCATCTTTTTACTTGAAGCTCTGGCGTTAGTAACTGTAATAGTTCACTACGTATCTCTGCTATTTTTTACACCTCGGCATTCAATATTCAATCGTCCGATTCTCTCTGCACACACGTTCTACATCTACATGTACCTAAATTTTCGGCCGTTCAATCATTCGGAACTGCAGAGCCAAAAACTGCAGGTGTGCATTACTAGGGACGGTGAATGAGGAGTGCTATGCCGACTAGCTAATCAACCAGGCGGAATGTGAAGGACGAGAGCTCTCCTCGGGTAGCGCACTGGTACCACACCCATTACACAGACAAGTACTAAACTTGTTGCGAACGAGTAATTACTGGCGTTCAGTTTAAAAATGATTTTTCATGTGTTTGAATGCAGGATTTGATACGTATCGATATTGAAAACTAGGCTTTTCATTCAGTCTAACTAAATATTTATACATGTAATGAAATGAAATTCTGTAGAATTTTTGTATTCTATTGAAGATCGTACGTTTTTGAAAAGTTTGCAAAAGCTTGTAAGCATTTTTGTACGATTTCTGCGAATTCAGCTGTTAGACTAAAACAAAAATTTTGTAGACAAAAGCATCTCGATTCTTGCAATTTTTGGACTCACACACCCACACACACACATCACATGTCCACAGTTCTGAAACAAGAGCGTGAATTTTTTAAAAGCTTTGTACAAAAAACTTCACAGTATGAAAATGAAAAATGGTGACCAAATGAACCGTCGAAGTTCCATCGTAGCATAAACAGGATTGGAAGGGCGCAATTTGGTCGGTATTCAGAATCGCGGCGCTGTAAAAGCGCGCCATATCTAATTATCGTCGGGTTACAGCGGAGTTACCATGAGTTCGCAAATATTTCCACTCGAGAAACAAATCCCGCTTATTAGCTATCTATAAAGGAAAGCTATGCAAATATTTAATTTTGAATAATTTCTTAATTTTTGTTTTAATTTCGTAACTCAACAAATTAAAAACCTTTTTATTTTTACTTAATCACGCTAAGAGCGTAGAATCGTTGGCTGTATCCTTTTCATTTTCATGTAAATGATTAATTATATAAAATTAAATTAAGTAACTTTGATTAAAAATTAACACTACTATTTTTTTTTAATTAAACATTTTAGTAGCAAGTAAAAGTATGTACAATGCTAACAACGGGCTTTCACCCTAGGTACAAATTTACATTAAACAAGGGTACTTTTTAAAATAAATCTACAACCCGACTCAAAAATTCTTTTCACGTCTGACATTGATAGTAAAAAGAAACCCCTTTTCAAATGTAATTGACAACGGAGAAGACACGATAGCTTATTTACAAGTCTACATTTCGATTCTCATTCTAATATCCCGCCCGTTATTCAAAGATCCAAATATATTTATGAGACTTCAAATGTTGGAGGTACAGCATAAAATTTGGTTTATTCTACTAACTTATGCACACGGCTTCGCTCGCTGGGACCTTTTTTCGTTTTCGTATCAAAAGGGGACCCTTAAGGTGATTTTAATTACCTCGACCTTTATTAGGCGAAAATGGGACAAGATTATTATATTTTAACCCATGCATGAACGTGGGATTACCAACGAGGGTTTTGAGAGTGAAGGAAGTGTTTATTTATTATTTACGTTTCCCGTAGTTTTTACCTTAACGCGCTATTTTGGAAAAGAAGAATTTCGAGCTCGACTTAGCCCGTAACGACTGCGTGCGACGTTTTCCTTATTAATAATCGGAAAACCCTTACAAATATGAAATCAACTGGAAAAACGTATCTACTTATGATGTATTTCAAAAGAACAACAAACTTTTCTAGTATATCGCATTTACTTAGCTCTTTATTAAATGAATGGCCCCAGATGTTACCTTCTGCTTTTTAATTACCAACAAAATCTAGAATTCTCACATCGTGATATTGTGTATATTAAATTCCCGAAATTGCAACTCATCACTAAATGGACTTAGGTAATTCGGTAACTCCATTACTACCAGACTTTCAAGTTTTGCTTTAATTTAGTTCCCAAAAATAACTAGTTTAAGTTCGAGTCGTGCCATCAGTGAATCATAGTTGGGTTCCAGTGGTGTTAGTAAGTGAGTTACTGGCGCCGTTTTTAAGGCTTTTTGCAGAGCGTGCGCCCGTTTCATAGTTAATCAGGCTAATATTGGGTGTCAAGCCTTGCAGCCTTGCACCACTGACCAGCGAGGATCCGGAAAACCTTCTAATTGGATTAAAAAGAGTGCTGTACTGCAAGGGTGTTTTAAGAATCATCAAATAGCTACATATAGGAACTCAATCCTCTTTTTTTAATGGGTTATTATCAAATAACTTCTCCCGCTCTGGGCGAAGCGGAAGGGCGTGTCAGACTTTTACGGACTAAAACCCACCCGTGTTCCTTTAATTGCCATATTGCCGGGGCCACGACATCCCTTTCGGACTTCTTTGCAACCCCGGTAGGCATCGGCCCTAGTGGACCCCGGCAGTTCTGCTGACATCTCTTTGAGGCGCGCGTGGAACACAACGCGCCGTCGACCCGGGCCTGGTCCTTACCGGACGGCGAGCTACACATTGCTTACCATCCGCAAGCCCGCACCTACGGTGGCCGCAAATCGGCATGCGATTCCCGACGCCCAGGGCGTCTCCTGTGGCGGTTAGGGGCGTGCGGGTGTAAAATTTGCCTCTCCCTCGCGCGTTCTGCCTCCTCCTTCGCGAGCATTACTGCTTTGCAGAAGGAAGTGACGGCCTCCCATTTTCTCTTGCTCCGTACCATGGCCTGAACCAGGGCCGGACGCGAGAGATTACCGCCGCCGATCGCTTCCATGAGGATACGGCGATGCTCTGCCCAAGCCGGGCAGACATCGACCGTATGTTCCACCGTTGTCCTCCTGAAACAACCGTGTCCGGTGAGGACTTGCGTCAGGCGAAAGGTGAGGACGCCATGGCGCTTCTCTAGCCACTCCTGAAAGTGGGGACTTATCGCCGCAATTGTGGCATGCCCAGCACCGGGTTGCGATGATCGCACTCTCCATGACGCCATGAGATATCACCAGAGCTCTGTCCACCGTGATTTCTCGCGACAGCGGAGTTTAGCCCCAGCGTTTCGCCTCGTCGCGCGACTTCCAGATGTGCACGAGAACTTTTTCTTCCAGATCCCATGGCGGTAATCCGGCAAGGAGGCTCGCCGCCGGATGGCCATGACCCTCTGGGACGCGTTCAACCGGCGGGCTGGCTGCAGCCTCAATGAACGCGCCCACACCGGTGACTCGTAAAGGGCCATGGACCGGACGACTCCCAAGTAGAGCCTCTGGCAGGAGGCGTTTGGACTCCCTAGATTGGGCAGGAGCCGCTTCAAGGCAGCCCCAGCTCGCTCCAGTCTGGGAGCCAAACGTCGGAAATGTTCAACAAAATTCCACCGGCTATCGAGGACGAGTCCCAAATATTTCATCGTTGACTCGACGCCAACGTGAACCCCTCTCGCCATTACCTGGGAACCCAACGGTGGCGCATTCCAAGTCCCATGAAAAACCATGGCCTCGGACTTGTGCAGGGCCACCTGGAGTCCCAACTACCAGATCCTGTCGACGATTGTCATAACCCCTGCGGAAATCAAACTGGCTCTCCGCCAAATCCGGCCCCATCCGAACCAGCCGCCCGACGAGGCGGTCTGCAATGACCCTTTCAAAGAGCTTCCCCACCTCGTCACCAACCCAACCCTTGCACTTTCGATTGAAATGATAATGTAGCACAATTCATCACCAGTTCACAGAATTACATCGTATTTAAATTCATCGCAAATTTTGAGTTTAATGCTGTTTAATAAGACTTATCGATAGGTGTCAGCGATATATTATTTTCCCACAAATGTATAATTTACGATAAAACGTGATTTCGAGCAAAGGGATGCGGTAGGTACTCAAATGTTGTTAATCAACGGTTTTTAAAGGGTATTCGTTTTATTGTCTGATGCTTGAATAATTATTTTTGCACATAATGTGATGATACACACTAGGGAATGTTATATTTTTTGCGAAAAATAAACTGAAATACGGGATCTCGTTCTAAGAAAATTTTGTAAAAATAACATATGTATAGGTCTGACGTTGATTATAAACACAGTCAATATAGGTATATTCAAAATATGGTTAGAAAAACCCAGCGGAAGTTAGAGAAATTGACGTATGAACAAGTCTAGTCAATGACTGGCGACCGTCTGTCTCAACACGAGGCGTCTATGTCAGCTGGCAAGCATATGAATTACTGACGACCAATAGACGTTTATTAATATCGTCCTATTTATGTCTTAGGGGAAATATTGAACTCTGAAATCCGACCACTCATCCGTCGCTCTAAATTATTCAGATTCAATTATTTCCCGTGTAAAATACTTTAACTGCGGCGCGTTTCAATCAATCACTCTTCACCAATTTAGTGTGAGCGTCATTTGGCAAATTCGATTGCGTCTCTCATTGATGGCGCTAGTGAGAGAATAAAACAGTGCGACGGGTGCCATTGACGGTTGTGACAGAACGTGCACGCCCATCACCGGCTCCCGGTTTAATTAATCTCCTAAACTAAATTTAAATAGGTGGACGTAGTGGGTGCATGCGCACTCTTGTTCAACTAAATTAAATCGAGCATTATTCAAGAATACTGAACATGGAACCGAGAACCCTCGTTATGAAGCGTATAACATTTTTGTTTCTATGTACTTTCACTGCAGTTGTCTTGTTATGTCAATTAAGATTATACGGAACATCATAAAATTTAATTAAGATTTTTTTGTAAGTTAATTTAATGATAATTCTGGAGTTAATTATTATTGTGTTTAAGTAGCCACCTTAACAAATTTCTAGCTCTTTTTAAATGATATTTTTCGCAGTTTTTAATAATGTTATTGTTAAAAAGACTAGCATGGTCCACGTCTAATTTTATACGTTGGAGTTATAATAGTTATATTTTAAATTAATCACTCAAGCTGAAACGAGGAACATCGAAAGTAAACCACTAGCTGTTCTGATTGACATTCAATTAAGGAGCAGCCACCCTAAATATTTTACTAAATACATCCCAAAATAAAGCCAAACTGAAATCAATTTCGCCGGGTTGATATTCGAGCATGGACAGAGCCGCAGGCGCTTTCCGATATCATTACGTTCAGGTTCCACTACTATACCGTGTATATAGGAGAATATGTGTCGGTGCGCACGTTTAAGCCCGCGAAATTCACACGGATGGCTTGTTGCCACGCGCGAACGCCTCCCACCCGATCTCATTACCAACCCCTCGACAGCGATGCTATTGATCACCGTCAATATCACGAATATAATAAACATAAAATATGCTGCACTTTTATTAATAGAGTTTCAGGAAATATCGGAAACGGAGAATAAAGATACTAAACGTTTTCATTCACCGTTAATATGATTCTTCGATCACCACTAAATATCAATAATTTTCTCTCGTAGATACGTTGCGAACCAAAATACCAAGATTATTAAAACTTTATCCTATAACATTAACTAAATACCGAATTCTAATTTAAAAACTGGTATGCAAATATGTTTAGAGAAAGCCAACGAAGAGCAAAAAAATAAAAGTTTCTTAAGAATAAATTGATCTCATTACAGTTGGTTCGATTACTTGAAATTAAAATTAGAAAATAATTTTAACATTCTTCTAGTTTAAGAGCTTTAGAATAAGTTGTAATTATAAAAGGTCAATACCGTTTTTGTTAGCTCAGAGCTAATAACTTTCTTTTCTATTAGCGGACTACGGCGAGGTTTAAAAGAAAATATTAATTATTACTAATTAATATAACTGTGTATATATGAGTTGACTAGTCGTTTTATACTATTATTTTCATTTCTCTAGGGATCAGTTTAGTATTTTAGTGCCATAAAATCAGATCAGAAAAAACACTTCTTGCAAAGACATATTAGATGATCATTTTGTTTCGTTAGTCTTCTATACATCTATACAAATAAATAAAATTGATGTATAGAATTCCTAGCAGATGAAGTCGCGGGTAACGGTAACAGCTAGTCAATAATAAAATTTGTTACGTCATAAAGTGCGGTCTGTATATTAAACAAGTACACAACACAGAGAGTAGTACCTACTTATCTGGCGAAATGTGGGTATACTATAGGTACACACGGCTACACATCAAGCTATACTTTTCCAGTATATGCTGACCTCGCATTGTACGGAAACCTTATACAATACGAGATCAGCATAAACTGGAAAACTATAGTTTAATATGTAGCCGTGTGTACACCTTTGAGGACACAAGGCGTGATGTTATGTTCTTTAAGAGATTAGTGTAATGTTTAATCACCTATAGAATTTTACCTAAACTACACATAAACACTATTTACCATGCTTTTTCTGCTCATTCTTAGCACATGCATAATTCAAGTTTTCCAATAAAATAGAGAGTCGATGGCTTAGTTTAAGATTTGTGTTTTGATCAAAATGTCTCCACCCAAAATATCTTACGCTTGACTAATAAAATACTTACAGAAATACTCTTTGTAACCATAAGTCAAACTGTGAAGATTGATATTTATTAAGTATGAACGATCAAATATAAAAACGCACTTAATTATTTCATTAGCAAAAATAGTCGTTGGTTTAAGTGCTATTTATATATTATTGCGATACCTAAGGCATTAAGTCCGCCTTTGTACCGTTATGAGTGTGAAAAGTTTAAATAAATAAATAAATAAATAAATACCTTGATTCAGTGTGGAAAAGAAAGAATAATAGTAAACTTGGGAGGGGAACTTCTGAATTAGAATTTTAACTTAAAAAAAAAAAATAAGTTATAGGTATATGTTTTTTGAAAAAGTGAAATTACGTACCTTAATTGCTTAGATTATTACTACTGATAG
Organism: Omphaloscelis lunosa; assembly: GCA_916610215.1. NCBI lineage: Eukaryota > Metazoa > Arthropoda > Insecta > Lepidoptera > Noctuidae > Omphaloscelis > Omphaloscelis lunosa. The sequence goes on from OU744250.1 coordinate 10,376,961, forward strand.
GATAATTACCAATGGTAATAATATTAAGGTTTGTCAAAATAACATTGTAGACCACAGGATTATTATTGTTTCATAAAATGTACCCGCTTATTGCTCCTAATACCTTTATCAGGTAAAATAATCTACATTCTACCTATCATTAAAAAAAAGTATTTGAATAGAAAAGTTTCAATAAAATGAACCGTGTGGGAGTTTAGTAGCAACTTTGTAAAGTGGTATCCTTGAGAAAGTGCCTTTCTCTTAAGCCGGAGCTCTCACATCGCGACACATTGCTCGTAAAACCTCAGCAGGAGTTCCACACACGGTACCTACTGATAAAGCTCTAACATGGCTAATCGATTAAATATCTTTCAGAGTGATATTATAATTTAGTAGATAAGTAATCTAACATACTATCTTTGAACTCTATATTTTAGCTTTTTTTGTTCTGTCGGTCGGTAATCAAAGCTTTAGGAACCTCCCCCCAATCAACCCAACCCCTCTTAACTATTATTTTGTGATACGTAGGTAGGTAGGTCCTAATCGATAAAATTTGATGAGTTAATTAAGTATACATTGAACCGAACAAAATATTTTTAGAGGGATCCTAAAGGGAATTCATGACCAAGTTATACGCGGTAGGCATAATAATAATATTTTAATGTTCAATCGTAACTAGAACTCGTAACTATCACGCATACTAACCGCAATAATGTGTACCGCAACACTAAACTACAAATTGGGTTCATCATAAAGTGTCTGTCACACTAATAAATAAACAAGGAGAGAGTTTAGCCTCGGACGTAGGCAATTGGCGAATTGGTTCAATAGTCGCTCGAACTGGGTCGGAAGCAATTTAAAGTTTTTACCGAATAAATATGCCGAGTCAAAAATTCACCCATGCCTACAACTCTACGAGACGGTACAGATTGAAATAAACTAGGGCAGAATTATTAGAACGAAATATAAATTAGGAGCAGTGCTCAAGAATGAACAATAAACCTAATTAAGTTGGCTTCAAGTCAAGAGTGTATTCTAAAAACGGGGGAAGTTTATCTAATTATGTGGAGAACTGGTTGTCCCGTGCAATTGGTTTGCGCGATTCTTTTTATCGTTCACGTGCGAACCCGTACGAAAGGTTTCTCTCAGTTTTATGACGTTAACTTCTTGCCCAAATTGGAAATCGGACTCGCGTGATTGCTTATGTGTGTTGGTCAAACAGTTTCAGGTGTTTGGAAATGGTGCAGTAATTTAGTAGGGGATGCTACGTGATCTATAAAATCTGTGCGTGCCTATATTGTTTCTATAGTACCTAGACACGGCTTAATGACTTTTAAAGGACTTTTCAGTCACTAAAACACAGTCTGCGAACTAAAACCATTAGCTACATAAATAATTGAATAACCCAGAAAATAGCCTTTTTCGTTATTGTTTTATAAAAGATAATGACTCTGCCAATATTTTCTTTTCTTCTTTGTGTTTGAACCTAAAACTTCGCAATCTATTTTAAATTATCTCCTAGAAAATATGTTTTTGCGTTGATACAAACAGACGAAATGAACTATTGAAACTTAACATTTTTGTTATGCTCAAAACATGAATGTTTTTAGTTGAATACAACGATAAGGTAAAGAAAACCACTCAAGAGCTACTTAATCAAACCCTGTAACCCTTCGTTTTCAACTAAAATTGAATAATATTGCCCTCGCGGGAGGCATATCTAAATATTACGTAATTCTGTAGTGAGCGAAATAAAGCTGTAGCACTGTCGACGTAGCACTCCAAGTAAACAAATTGGATCAGTTCGCTCGGTTTATCTTAAGTTTTCTAATACCTGATCGATTTTATTTTTATAGATTGTAATATCAATTGGGATCGTCTTACCGAACATTATTTTAAACCCTTGTGCCCTTTTGAAAACATTAACATAGGCAATCTATGATAAATAAAAAAAAATCAAAAGTACCTACTGTATTTTATAGCGAGTCTGTTGTAGAAATATCAAACATCAGCCTTTTAAAATATTTCTGTTAATGTAAAGTCAGTCAGATTTTTTGATACACTTTTTGTAAAGGCAATAAAATAAAAGAGAGAGCGTTGTTAAAACGCCCTTTGAAGTCAGGGAATTTCCAACGGGCACCTAACAAAATTGTTCTTTTAGCTTTCATAAATGTACGCGTACTTTCGACCCAAGCTTTTTATATAGTAGCAAAGTGAGTCAAAGCGTGACAAAGAGACTGCAAGTTGAATTTTCAACAACACATTGCCAGCTCAATAGAAAACTGTTTTTCAGATTTTAAACGCCTTTTTGTATGTGTTCATTTGAGATTTCCGATTTGCCGACTGTTCTTTTTATTTCAACTGTTAAATGTTTGCTTTTTTCTCTTTTGTAGACTAGATTTTTTCCAAACTTCATAAAACTTGCTTCAGAATCCTGAACTTTAAAACCGCTTTAGCAATTCATTTTAAAGTTTATTGTAGGAAAGTACTTTTCAACATTTTCGCTTAACCTTCAAATGACGACGTTATCATTTCCAAATTAATGAACAAGAGCTGCCAATTAAAATATTGCAACCAAATTATGTTTCACATTTCTTGCGCTTAATTCGAAAAGGGTAAGGATGATTTGTCAAAAAACTGATTACAGTGAAATCTGTCGAGGTGACAAGTCATCAAGCAACTGTCGTGAGGGCCACCACCCCTCGGAGTTCCTCTCGGCCCGATAACGGGTTTGTTGACTCACACCGCTTTAAGTTTTACAACAAAATAGACGATTTAGAACAAATTGCGTATTTTAAACAGATCAAATATTGGTTTCAGAGTTTGTATGGAGAATAGAGATTCTTTGGTTGGTTTAGGACAGTTTAACTTTAAAGTAGGTATCTATTAATTGTTGCTGAAGTACATAGTATTTTTTTCTGGAGATGTTATATAGTTTAATAGTGTTATATAGTTTTTGGCATTTATGCTTAGTCAGTTAAAAAAATTTGGAGTGTTATTGTAAGAAACATTTTAGACGCGTGGCAAGAAAAACTTGTCTTACCAACTGAAATATGAAGTTGTTGATGTCTTGTAGATATAACAGTTGTCAAAGTATCTAATTTATAATAATCTATACCGTCTACTATTAACCTACATCGTTGTGTCTGTAGGATCTTCAAAGAGACAGACGTGCGCTGTTTTCCGGGAAAACACGTTAGTTTTTTATGAACATGGTTTGCCTCAAGATGTTTTCCGTCGAGAAGCTAATGATTAACTGAGAAGATATTATGTCGGGCAACATATTGCTGAAAGTATCTTCATGCTCGGCATCTTATAGAAATTTTTATCATGTGCCGTGCCTTTTCATTCTCGTTTTACTAATTGTGTTAAAAGTATTCTTGTAAAATGAATTTTATTTAAATTTTCGCGTTTAGGTACTTACACCAGACGTCGTGCTGACTCTCAATTTCAAAGGAGTTTGGTACCTACTGAAAAATAATTTGGTTTTAATAATATAATATTTAACACTAAATATATTTAGTGAGTGATCGTACGAGCCAGTCTGAAAATGGTAGATACCAAGTGTTTAGTTAATAAAATAAAATTGTGTATAAAATGTTCACCGTCCAATTTAGTCTCATCCGCGCGGCGCTTTCAACAAATTTTCAAGCAACGTAATCCCGAAAACATAAAGATTATGTATAAACCTAATTACCCTATCTCATAATTGCCTTGTTTTGACGTCTACCCTTTGAGAGGCCGTCGCTTATTTCCCGAGTCCTCTAAAGATATTAATAACCATCTAAGTCGCGGGCTGTCTTCTTCCCCGCATCTCGGTCGTGTAGCGTCGCATCTCCTCCCCTCTAGGTCGTGTTTTTCGCTAATACCCTTTCGGAGATGATAAGATGATGGCTTTACAAGCAAGCAGTAATTACGGCCGTCCAATTACCGCTCGTCGACGCCTGCCGGGGGAGGAAGCCGATCATTGTTCAACATTTTTGTTTTCATTACTAATATTTTTGTCGTTTCTTTGTTGCTATCAAATTGAATAAACTGTTAATGTACATTCTTGGAGCATTCTTCCGTCTGATGAAATTAATAGAATAAGCTGCGGCTTTTTCTGCCGCCCTGCGTTGCATAAAAACTCCCAAACGAAGCTCCACGTGAACCAATAATTTTGCTCAACACTACCTAAATGACTTTGACGCAGGAAAATAAGTAGTGAATGCAGGAAATCATCATAAAAAAAATATAACTTGCATTAAGTCTTGAGAACAATGCAAAGAAATCCCACCTGTCATGTTTAGCATGAGTAAAGCTTTTAGCACGATGACTGGCGCTCTCAAGTATCTTACCCTCCTGAAATACGAAAAGCTGAGAAAGAATATCTAAGATAAAATATCTGTCTTAAAATAACAATATTTAATAATAATAATAAATCTTTTATTTCAGACAGAATTTAAGAATAATATTATAGCACTAATATTTATCATTTGCAATAAGTAAAAATCGGCAGAAAGTATTAAGAAAACTGCTTGTAGTAATGGAATAAGCCCTGCAATTAAAACGTATAAAGTCAGCAATCTACGTGAAATAAATTAACATCCCTATCTACCGTAATCTGCATCTAAAAGAACGTGTTACAGCGTCAAATTAGCAATGTTTCTCTAATCTTTAGAGCTCTAGAATCAAAGTGGATTGCGTTAAAAGGAAACTATAATTAGAGTTGACAAGTTGCCGGCGTCGGTTGAAAGTGCAGGCGAAGGCGGAAGCGGACGCGGTAGGTAGGGTTGGCAGATGAGATTCGGAAAGTCTTGTGGAAATTGACATTAGAGAAATTGCATTTTTCTAAAAATCCCAAAGATATCAAGGCGAAATGCTAAGCTTTGTATTGCATAAGTTTTAAACAGATTTAGCAGTTTTTCAAAATTGTAGTTTTTGATCATAGTTTTCATTGAACTAAAAACTCTATCCACCGAGCTGCAATAAATTATAAAGAAAATATTTTCGATAAAAAATATTTAATCTTGGACACTGGACGGCGGTGTCAAATCCCAGGATAGTCCCGCATTTTCCGGCCTTGTGGCGCCTGCAGCGTAGCCTGGGCCACTGGGCGGCCCTTCATTGACGCACCGTTCCCTGTAATTTCAGCGAACACTGTGCACCCGGCGTTTGCCAACTAATTTGTCATCCGAATATCAAATTACGCATGAAATGGCGCGTAACACTAGACTTGCCGCTCGAATATCGGGGTTTTAAAATAAAATTTAATTCACAGTCTGGTTACAATAACGCAGGTAATTGCAGCCACTGTTCGCTAACAACTAATTGGCAAGTAAATTTTGTGGAATCGTATAATTGAATACAAAACTGTTGGTAAAATGTACCGACTATTATTAACGATTATTGTTCTCGTCGTAAAATAAATATATTTCAACAATTGTTAGCACATTTTTATAGTAGTTTTATGAGCAAGATATATAATTTTCATGAAAATTTAATATCGTTAGGCAACTGCTAAGTGTTCTTTGTATCACCATAAAAATATAAAAAGGCTCAAATATTTTTATAACTTCTCTTTTGAAATACTTTCAACAATTTTTCTTTCAGTTTAAGTATTATATTTAAACACCACTTTTATCGTGTTACTTCGCTTGATGGAAAAAAGTATATTGTAAAATGTTCGTTTTTTGGTTTTCCTTAAGCTGGAGATAAAGTATATTGTAAAATGTTCGTTATGTAATTTTCCGGTGGCCCTATTGTAATAGCGATACGCCCTAATATTTTGACAGGCGATGTGAATCCACACTTCATCTATATCGTCGAAGGGGATCGGTATCTGTACAGATTTTATGGTGCGCTAAGTGTACGCCATTTTGGACAGACTCCACGTGGTCAAGGGGTGTTGCTATGGGATGCGCAGTGGGTACCTACCCTTACTAGGGGAATCTCTATAGCGACGATTTTATTGCCTCATTTTCATTAGTATGAATAACGATATTATTATTTAGGAGCTTTTTTAGGGTTCCGTACCTCAAAAGGAAAAATTAAACCCTGATAGGATCACTCGTGTGTCTGTCGGTCCTTCTGTCACAGCCAACTTGCTCCGAATCTAATGAACCGATTGAGTTGAAATTTAGTACACATCTGTATTTCTGTGACCCTAAAATGAACGTGTAACGTCAATAAATGAATTTTGAATATAAGGGTCACTTTTGGGGGCAAACAAGAAAATAAAAAAAAGAAATCAAAATCGAGAATCTTAATTTTTTTTTATATATAATTTTAAAATAAATACTTTTATAGATATTTAAGAAATTCGATGAAAATTAACCCCCCCCCCCCCCTTATCTTTGAACCTACTGGACCAAAAATTAAAAAAAAACAAGGTATGGCTCTTTACTCATAGATTACAGGAAAAACCTATAACAAGTCTATGGTCTTAAAATAACATGGTAAATCTCTCAATATTGTGCGTACAAACTTACATTTGCAGTTGGAATGTATCGGAGAACATGTTTTTCAACTACGATGTTAAGTTTGTTTTTGGGATAAATACATTCATCTCAACTACGGAACCCTTCATTGTGCGTAGTCAGACACGCACTTGGCCGGTTTTTCATTGTGTGTTCATATTTTAAAACAATTTCATTCAAATTTCAATGAGACTTCACTTAGTCAATTACACGTGACCCGTTTACTTAATCCATCGATATTTTCCTTCTCACAAATAATACCACAAAATAAGACGCGTGCAAGCCCGTGGGCTCACAACGTCGCGTCGGTTGGGTGACGCCGACTTGCGACGTAGCGGGTCGCGTTGCCAAGGGAACCTCACTTAGGGCTATGGGTTTTTCCAACAATGAAACGGCATAAGACGTAACGACATCTAATTAATAATGTCTATCATATCTCTATTGCTCGGCTTATGTGTTCGGAGGGAGAGGGATTAACGTAAGAGGATTCAATGAGGACGCATGATTTGTTCCGGAGGTATCTCCGTAATGAGCGATTTTTGCTATAACTTTCATATAATTAGTTCCTTTTGGAGAAGCTTATACTGTTTTAAGCTTTTGAGTACGTTTTGCATAATGAGCGGTATGTATGTTGATTTTTTATTATAAGTAGGCCGTTGTTACTAACCTGTTTATAATAATTTCTGTCAATACTTTGCGTGGAAATAGGTGCGGTTAAAGTTTTGATTTAATAAACCCAGCTAGCTGATAACCATTTCATGGCGTAGCTCTCCATATCAGTATTCTGTGTACATAATAACACGAGGTATTATTCAAAGTTGTCAGTCACGTAGATATGTATTATTAATACAAAAGGTCGATAATTAGTGGCACAGCGGAACATCAGTCTGTATCAACGCTTGACATGTTTCATGTTAATTGGATAGCACAGGACAATAGCGGGACTACCGATGCACACTGGAGAAGGGGTGCCGTGCAATTATTATGACATATTGTTCCCGATTCCAACCATTCAGCGTTTTAACTGGACTTTATTAGTACCTGTCTGTCTGGTTTATCACATATTTACGTCCATACACAAACACTGTATTTAAGTCATGTCGGCAATAGAGTAGGGCAACGTGGTTTTATAAATTTTACATTTTATGTGCCGGACTCCACGCCAATAATAAATTTAATCAACTATAATAGCATCATATTGAAAATTCACCGGAAATATTAACTATCACTGGATCCGCGTTACCCGCGAACGTAACTGCTTTGCCTGAATTTAAGTTTTAAATGGCGGTCTGTAATAAATTTATTGTCCGTTAAAAGATTCAATTTGATAACTCTATACAGTACTCACGCATATTCACCCTCTAAAAGCGGAGGCCCGTGATAAAAGCAATTAAAACTTTAACAACATCAACTCCCGCGCTTTTCCGATTTTGCCACGGAAATATACTTCATGTTACCGTCCACTATCCCGCCCAACAATAATGTATCGATAAACGAGTTGTGAAAGTAATAAATACGTTTTAGTAACTTTGATGCGAAAAAATCTGAGCAACTCATATTTATAAAGATTTGCAAAACAATTCGAGTTGTTATTTACAAAGTTTTCCATTTCGAAACAAATTTGTTTTTAGCTTTTATGACAGATAATTTGTCAAGGGTAGCTTTGCGCAAGTCAAAGATAATTTATCTGTCTCAACCGCTTTATTTATTACAACGCGTTCGCATCTTCGTTGAGCCCTTAAAGTTGGTGGTTAATGGAGCTTCTTTGAAGCTAGTCCGTCAGTCACTACACGTAAGGTGACGGAAGGGTGAGGTGAGGGGTCAGTGGTGTGGAGGGTGGGGGGGACACGTCTGCATGTGGTCAGCCGTCAGGCGCGCCCAACTTGTCTTATTTTTTGCTTCCCTTTAGTAAGTGACGGGTTGATGTGAAACGAATGAACAGTTCCGATGTGTCTTGTAAATACACTCCACTCGTACTCCTCACCAGGAAAACGTAGGCCTAACACCTAAATGTCAGTGCCCTTTAGTGGCACAGTTTGTACATTAATTAGCTACAGATGTTTGTGTGTAATTTAACTACCTTTACAGGTATTCTTTATAAAAAGAAAAACATTTTTATTCTAATATAATATACTGACAGTTATGACTTCAAAAGTAATATTTAATATTCAGACATTGTTACCCCATTGGAATGTCTACTGCTTGGTGGTAAACTTTCATGTCAAAAAGAGGTCAAACTTGCAATAACCGTGATGTAGGTAACCCTAACAAGTTTGATCAAAACCTTCAAACCCTATGACAATGACTGTACCTCGGTCGTGATAATGACAGACCCTAAGTAACAGGTGGGTCTAACTATCGCAAATTCGAAGTTTAGTCTATTTTCTGCATGCGGGCGTCCTTTAGACGTTGTCCTTTAAATATTTGAAAAAGGTCGTTTTGGTAGATAGCTACATTTTACTGTAAAAAGAATGTACTTGTTTACTTAAGTTGCCTAACTCAGACAAAACAATCGGACTTTTTAACGATCTTTTCTAGAAACAAACAAATTAGAGCTCTAATAAACACGCTATGGATATGTACCTCAGGTTTTACACTTACAGAGAGGTGGGCTGTGTCCCATGCTACTGCATCGTGCCATTAGTCCGCAACTTTCCATTTTCAAATTCGGAAGTTTAGTCTATTTTCTGCATGCGGGTGTCCTTTAGACGTTGTCCTTTAAATGTTTGAAAAAGGTCGTTTTGGTAGGTAGGTTGTAGTCATACGGGCTTTTTACAGTACGTGGCGACTAGGTAGCCCTAGCAACTGGGCTGCCACTTCATCTTTTATCTTTTTAATAAACAAATAAAATTAATAAGTAAATTAAATTAACACAACAGGCAGTGGGAATCCATTTGATCGAGGTTGCTGAAGAGGGAATAATGATGATTGATGATAGGATATGATTCGTTTCCACTTAACACATTGTAAAAGGGGTTATTTTATTACCCTCGCCTCTTGTTCCTGAGGTCAGTGACTAATGAACGAGATGACTCAGCTGTTTTAAACTAGTTGTTTTATGAGGATCATATCATTGATAATGTTTTTTAGTTTATTGTTTCTTGAAAAGCCATTAACTTTTTATTGGGTAACGGTAATTAACATTAAACGAGGGAACTTAACACCATGTGTGCCGTGTTTGATGTTGATCGTGTTACTAAAAGTTGTTGGGTTCACGTTAATAACTCAGTGGGAAGATAAAAGTTAACTGACTGATTTGTATGAAGTACTGAAGACAAACCCAACAAGCTGGATTTTTGAGAATCTCTTAATTCACAGAACTATGACCTACTGTTCGGTTAAATAAAGTGTCTGATGTGACGTTAAATTAATAGTATTGTAGCAATGACCTTGAACAGAAATATATGTTATCAATCTGACCTTGCTTTTTTCAAGGATTTATAAGCAAGTCTTATCTAGAAGGATATCATTAGGGAAGGTTGAGCGCTAGGTACACTCGACCGCAAGTTGGTGGTAACACTTTGCCCTTGAGCAGGCCTAGTTTAGTACGGAGTTTCAATAGAATAAGAGACCAGCTTTTACTAGTTATGTTACCACAGACGTGCGGCCAACTATACATTTCCATTTCCCTTTAACATGGCATTTGTCACATTGCAATGTTTGCATTTAAGTTAAAAAATAAGGGGAACATTTTATAATTTACAATATCTAACAGCAATAATATACACACGTATTCTATGCATCTAATGGTATGTCGTAACACACTTTCATGAAGGGGTGAAAACTCAAAAGCTACCCTTTGTAGAACGAGGTATGTGGTGTGTTGAAGATTGCATTAGCAAGTTTAAGACATCAAAGAGTTCTGGAGTAATAACAATATTTCTAATTATAATTACCTAAGTAGAAATAGCTACACAAAGTTTCCTTTTAAATTTAAGTAAATGTTCAGATGGATCAACTTGTTCAATATGAAGAAAAATATATGTCTGTATGTGTACATATTATATACGTAAATTAAAGTCGCTTTTCATGTCTGTTTGTGTGGCTGCGTTGTTTTTCGAAACAACGAAATGGATTTTGAAGCGGTTTTTATCATCATCAAAAGAGTTTATTCAGCAATGTTTAGGTGTATAAAACATAATGATGAAATCTAGATGATTTGTCAAGGCGTAAGTAAAAATCATGCGAATTAGAGGCGGGAATTTGTAATATGTCAAAAAGTGTCTTGACATTGTTTATTTTTTTAGTTTAACAGTAAACAGTAAGTGTACCGTTTCAAAAATTAAATTACGAAGTATGTACTCGTAGTCACCTACAGATGCACTGTTGTGTAACAATTAATACTTACCAGCTATTTCAATAAAACGAATTCAGGAATTTTATCTAACCCGTGATATCAGTGTGCTTTTATCATATAATATACTTAATAATTTAAAGATCTGTTCTAAAAATAAACCGTCAACAAATCGAGTGCTTAAAGATAGTTTATATATTATTTAGGGTTCAATTTAAAAGCTAACGCGTTCGGAAATAGCTGGCTTGTACCGTGAATAAGCAAAACTGTGCGCACACGGGATCGCACCCCTATCATGTATTAATGTTAGGGCCGTCGCATGTTCTGACGAAGTATAAGGCACCGCATCAATTATTCCTTCATTTATTTTAAGCTTCGTCATTTTTGTGTTTGTATAAATTAAAAATTAATAAAGATAGAAGCCATTGTGCACACAGTTTCCTATAATGTATTCTGAACGAGAAAATAAGGTGAGGCTTTTAAGTTTAAATTTACTATGCTGAATTTTTTAATAATGTTAAAGAAATTATTTTAGATTCTCTTTGTTGTGCTTGTGTTGTGAGAGTCAGCTGTATAAAGTAATAAAGGTAAAAGTAAATATGCATTTATTAATACATTTAGATAAAAAGTATCTGTTGAGAAACAAAGTACCTACCTACTTACTTTCATAAAAACTCGAAACACTTCAAAATAAAGCGCAAAGCCATGACAAAACCATTCGTGATATTAAAAATAGGTTGTGAAAAACATAAAAGTACCGCTGTCATTAAAAATGCTAATTTTAAAAGATAAAATTGCGTTTCAGCATTTCGTTTACGGTTTAACAAAAAAGCGGAGTGGTTTTGGCGGTAAATAGATTCACTAAAGCATTTTCCGTGTCTCGGTGGCACGTTGCGGAACTGGTGCTCCTACCCTGTATTGCATACGCCTAACGTGTCGGTTGACCAGCAAAACTGCTACGGATCTGCTACGAATGCTACGAGTGCTACGACGACTACGAAAGTACTACGCGGAGTTTTATTATGGCTCTCTCATAGGATTTCAAATTATCTTTATATCTGTTCCCACCATTCGAATGAAGGTAGAATTTTTCTGATATAAATTTATGAAGTGTCATCGTGTGGAAAACCGCTTTTTGAATAGAGTCTTGAAGCGGTATATAGTAATAAAATGCCGAGTAAAAAGCTCGCAATAAGGTTTTATGATAAACCTACAAAAATGACTCCACGATTTTAATATGTTGAAGATTAGACGTACCGCAGCTATTGAGCGTTTTGAGAACGTATGATATTTATTATTTATGACAGATAATTGAAACGAATGGCAATAATAAATTACATCTTTTTTCAAAATTTTATTTATTATTTTGATATACCATACTGGTTTTATTGAAGCAAGGTCAGAACAAAAGCAACTTTTTGTTTCCAAAAACGCAGGTTAAGTAAAATGGCCGAAAAAGCGACGTAACAATTTCACCTTTCTCGTAAACAGGCCGTCGGTTCAGCGCCTAAGCTATTTCGCCAAACTCATTTCAATTCAATATCCAAAGTTTCCGGCTTATTCCTAGACTTTTTCATCTTATCACATAGTGCTGAAGCCAATCGATGGCGACATACTGTACGAGAGACAAACTTTGTATATTTCACGTTTGAGAACTAACCATGTATAATATATTGAGAGTTTTTTATTTGCCTGTAGGTAATCGTTCATGAAGTTCTAAAATATTTTAATACCGGATGTTTCGTGAAAGTGTCTTGTCCGGCTTACACTGTTAACATAAAAAATACATAGAGTTTAGGTGCCACACTTTTTTAAGGCAGTTGTCGATACCTATTTAAAATCCGCTTCTTACCATCAGAAAAAAGAAAATCTATGTAACGTTAACAACATTTAAGATAGATAAACAGACAGGCTAGCTAACACTTAAGAAAGTAAAAATCCAAGGGTTCGACAAATAGAGCTCATCCACAGGTTGTGCGAAGGTAAGCAGGTCAGAGCATGACATCAGAAGCCTCCAGGGAGGTAACTTAACGAACGAATTTCTCTGAGTCAAAGCACGTATATCGTGGCTAATGTATTCGGATACCGCCAGAAGCGGTGTGTGCCGTAACACGTCCAGACACGTCCGTAGGTGCGGCCGACGTTAATTACATAAAACTGTGACGTCGCAGGGGAGGATCGGCCTCCACTTGCATATATCAACTTATAACGTCTGCAGTTTATGAATTTTCCGCTATTTCGCCAACAATTTAGGTTAGATTTAGTCGTTGGCTCTAAGAAATTTTCAGTCGTCTTTAGAAGATGCTGTGTGTTGATGTTGAACACATTTTTATTAAAAAATGTTATAAGCTTTCATATTACCTATGCTTTGTTGATTATAAGGGTTGAAATGTTGCATGTTTATTTAAGCTATAAATATCAAAGGGTCTGTTAAAACACATACAAAGTTTGCTTTACCAATCCATATAATTTGGATTAATTTAGTTTTTTTTTTAAATTTGTATGAGGTCCTCGATTCAACATAACTGGCGAATTGTAGGTGTATAGCTATGTACATTTCTGCCCAATCCTTTTGGGATTACAGGCATTTATAATTTAGAACCTACAATAAAAAAAAAAAACACAACATTAATCACTGGAGCGAACTAAAAAGTTTAGTCTAGTTCAAAAAGTAGAATGAGCAGTGACACTAAAGCATTGTTCGTAAACGAGCAGGTCACAGAAAAACTGAAGCTACATGCAGTGAGGTCGTTGACCTACCGACACTTTTCCGCTGTCTTCAGTGACGGCTCCTAACCCGTAATGCATTAGTGACGACCGTCCGTCCGTTTGCTGATGACATTTTGTTAATTACACTTCTAAACATCCTCTGCTTCTTTGTAAAGCATGCACTTCAATATTAAATCATTTGCACATACAAACCGATGTCAACGTTAAAAAACAGCTGCAGTTAACCTAAGCAAATTACGTAATTTAAATATTCGCAGAAGCTTAAGAAATACCTACCACGATTAAGTTAGCCACTAATTTCCCTAGCTCGGCGCTAAATAAAACGAAGTAAACAGAACTACGATTAAAAATGTAAATTAGAGTACATTCTCGATTCTAAAGTTTAAAGTATTTTCTCGCAGATAAGTTTAAATTAATGTGGACCGTCACAAGCACTTTTACTGGCGCGGCGAACGGGCGGTTCCATCAATTTTTTATTAACTGCGAGATTTTCTTTTTAAAGAATTTAAAGGCAACACCGATTATATTTAATTAGAGACCACACTCTGCTCCTTACTGAATGCGACACGTTGAATATTGTCTAGTTGCGGCATCGTTGTCTGTCGCTGCTCCATTCAATACACGGTAGGAATGCGGAGTATTTTCGATCCTTTGGATGAGAGCTAAGATTAATCTTGGAGGGTGGTTCAAAGGAAAATTTTAGAATATAAGTGCATTAATAAAAGGTTTTCAGGATAGGGCACTCTATAGCAAAAAATGCTTTTATTAAATTTGTGGGCTTTTATGTGCATATTCGGTGACTTTATTACGTAAAAGCTTTTGTTAAAGTATTGAGTTTTTTATAGACTGTTTTAACCTTGTAAAATGTAAGTAAGTGAATCAATTTGGACATGAGCGTTTATTTGAGACTGTTTACGGAGCGCTTAGAAAGCTTTGAATAATGTTAGTAGCATCTTGTTTCGAGAAAAAGTAGACCTAAGCCGCTTCGATTATTTATATGTTCTGTTTTGATCATATTACAAATAAATACTGCAGGTGTGATGCATCAGCAGTCTACTTTGCGGGAGATTTGACTTAAAACCAAACGGCAAAGTAGTAAGTGGGCATTTATTATTTTAGAGATAACTGGAGTTTTTAGGGAAAGGATCCGACATTAAACTATCGACGGGCTAAGTTGTTGATTGTTACTTTCTTGTCGGTAATAGAAGTGCTTACCTGTGATGACTGGAGCTAGAGTGTCCCGTGGTGGAGCTGGATATCGGCGACCTGGCGGGGTAGTTGCCGCCGCTCGCGCCTCCTTCCGACATCACGAACTCTGCAATAAATAATATGCATTGTGAAATGCTTTCTTTATTTGTCCATGTCTTTTGAAGCGAAACTTTGTAGGCGGCCAATTTCATGGGCACCAAATTTCAACTTAATCGGTCCATTAGATTCGGAGCAAATTGTCTGCGACAGACGGACAAACAGACAGACACACAAATGATCCTCTAACCGATCCGTTTTTTCATTCAGACATACGGAACCCTAAAATCAGCAAATAATTTGAAATAAGGTACGGACTTGTTACGTAAATAGATGAATTTTTAATAAGGGGGTAATATTTGAAAGAAAAATTGCACACTGTACCGTGTGACATGTCAAATAAAAGGGCTTGTGAGGGTCTCAAGTAAGCATATTTATTTTCATTATTTTAAATAAATCATTATAAAGTTATTTAAGAAAATTTATATTGTTCGTTCCCCCCCCTTATCTCTAAAAGCAAACTACTAAAGCTATTTTTTAAATTTTAAATACAGATAATAGTGCTATACTTCTTACAGGAAAACCTATAAGAAGTCAATGGTTTTAAAATAACGTGGTAAATCTCCCAATATTGTGCGTACAAGCTTACATTTGCAGTTGGAATGTATGGGAGCACATGTTTTTAAACTACAATGTTAAGTTTGTTCTTGGAATTAATTCATCCCAACTACGAAACTTTTCATTGTGCGTGGTCTGACATACACTTGGCTAGTTTTTTATTTATAAATAATAAAATAATAAAAAAAATAAAAATGTAAGTAGATAAATGATGTCATGAAATAGGTCTGTTTTAAATATCAAAGTAAGGTTTCTGTAAAATTAAGACGATTATGTGTTTGCCCCTCTCTATCACTATAGCAACTAGAATCCAACGACAAATGCTGACACACTACTTTTTTCTACCTCACCACATTAAGGATATTGCTTTACAAATGCATTATTAAGGTAATTGCTTGAGACGTGACAGTTATTAAGTAGATAATTTTAATTGGGCTCAACTATCATTAATGAAGAATTGAATCAAAATTTCCTCTAACAAGAGGAAACTTGTGAATAACTGAACTTCATGTAAGTGAGTTAGTGAAAAATGAAATCACTTTGTAAATTTCACTTTCCACACTATATTTTTATTGCAACTCGAGTAAAATTATTCTGTTCTGAAAGGACAATGAGAAACTGTTTCCCACTTATCGTAAAACTAGTCGAATAATGAAAAATATTTTCTCTCAAAAAGATAAGGCCTTACACTTTTTTAAATCGTTGTTTTATTTATGAAAATGGCCTTCCTCAGTAATATGAAACCGGCCTTCGATTTTTTATGCCGATATGGCGGTATCATGTTTGATATTGTCATTATTATTGTTATGACAGAAGGGACGAGTACCTGAACTGTTTGTGATAATAGTAAAGTCACAGAATCAATTTATTTAGATGTTTTGTAAAACAAGCTAATGATAAATAGTAAAATATCCATCCATTTAGAATGAATATAAAAACCTTAAAATACGAATATTTGATGTTCGACAACAGCTTTCACTCAAAAAAATGTTCAATTTACTCAATGAATTTCTAATACCTGACAATTGTGACTAAATAAGTACGTAGGCAAATACTTTGAGTTTCAAATAAGGTTATGTAAGCGTCTCAGGGTATTGATATTCTAGTCAGTTTTAAAATTATATGAAGAATTGCCGGCTAAACTCTCCTGACTGACCATTATCTTACACCAGTTTTTTGCGTGACAGCGGCGAGAGTGCGAATCGTAAGGCGCTGGGCGCGGACACGGAGTCCGCTCTCAACTATCAATCCTTCTGTCACGATATCGACAGCGCATTTGTTTGCTCTCGCCATTTTTGTCTCAGTGTTTCCTCGTTCCTCGGGCGCTATATTTGTGCTGCGGGCGTGCGGCCGGCGCCGGCGATCAATCTGCCCACGACTCTGAGCATGACGGATGGTAGATCGAACATCGAGCTCGCCGCTTCTACGCCTCGACAAGATACCATACATTTTATTGGGAACCGTTTTTGCCAACGGCCCTGATTATACTCGATGTTGTCCCACCGATCTAATGAATTATTTACTTTGTTATCCTAGTTCCTGACTGATGTTTATGTGAGTAGCCTATTTTTTTGTTAAAAAGAAATTTATCAATGATTGGTGGAGAGAGGATTTCGTTTTATATTTTATCTCTGAAAGAGCTTTGCAGCCTTTTTAGATAATGCCTGCGGACTTTGTGTATTGATTTTTATTCATGAAAAGAAAGTTTTATCTTACGAAGCAAAATGGCCTGATGCCTATTTTCTTTAACTATGAATAGAAAGAGACTTCCAATACGAAGTGATAACGTTTTTTTATATTGTTTGTGTATAAAATATCACTAAATGTTTATAGACTTGGAGAATGGCACGTGTAGACCAACCAAAAGTGGATTCAATTTCAGTTTGTTAGATAATTTGTCAGGCCCATTTCGGTGTAGTTGTATTTTTTTTGATAAATGCTACGCGTGAGAGAATCTGACGTGATGGGCTGATATGCGGCCCCTAGCTGCCTCGACTACCTCGGCTGCCGTCGAAATACTGTAAATTATAACTTCCCGAGTTCCGTTCTGTTTATCATCTTGCAAATGTATTACGCAGGTCTTCCGTTTGTGTAATATGTAAATACGTATCTTGAGCGGAAGAAATGAAAACAAATCTGGTGGATCCCGGTTATTCATTACATAAGATGCGATGTTTCATTATTAATTTATGCCGTACCTTCAGACAGGAAGCAGCGACCCTCTTTGAAGTAGGCTGTAATGTTCTTAGGATTAGCGTTGTAGTATTTTTTCATGATGGGTATATCATTTTCCTCCATATGAGACAAATGAGGAAGATGGAAAAGCAGCTTGCTCATACTGTGGCTGTACGTTGTGACGGTATATTATAGGTATAATGACTGCCTATAATTAGTCTTAAAACATCTAATTACGTATGCTCCTATTCTATAGTGTTACTTTCTTAAGCCAATTGGCTGTTTAAGGAGTTTTTATATTTTTCTTCGCTTTAAGTGCTTATTATTTTGATAACGCATAAAGTAGGTACATCGGTTATTAGTTATCACCTATTTGCCACCGTTTGAAACACAGATATTTATTGCACGACGCTATTTAGAAAATGACTTCGGTAGCTGAAGATCAAAATCTTTTATTTTTACTCTACTACGGCAAAGTCAAAGGAGGGTTTTTATTAGTATACATCTAGATAAACGTGATGAAGTAACCACTAACCAGTAGTTCTGTAAAAACAAATTCAAACTTATGAGTAAAATACGGTCCCAACGGTCGGCAAAAGGTCACAAAAAAAAACAAAAACTTTCATAATTACTATTTATAGAAAGAACAAAAATAACGAGATAAAAATATAAAGACTGTAACATTAAACGGTAACAATATAACAGCATTAGTTTCTATCTCTTAAAGAAAATTTGTAATCGGCGGCAAATGAAAATTGATCGCCACTAACTAAGATAAGTTTGGGAAGTTATGATGGAATGGAAGTGCTTCCGGGCGCGACGATGGCGACGGGCAAAAATGCTCCTTCCACGCTGATTTAGCTCCACACTAAGTAATTATTGTTCAAACAAGAAACCTAACGAGTGAACTCATTAATCATCAGCCATTAATGTCGTTGTTTTGTTACCTAATGGACACTACCCCGTAATAAAAGTAGGTGTGTAAAATTGTACTTCTACACACATTTACAACACTGTATTCTAGTCCGATTTGTATAGGAAAATCAATTCGTAGTAAACTCCGATAGTACTTGTTTGAATTAGTGCTTAGCTAATAAGATAAGCAATAAGATTTCAATGCTACAACAAATTATTCACTCGTATAATTTATGTAGGCTCCTACTTTTGGCTTTGCTTACTAAAAAGCCTTTCTATTTCCCCAGACTTTACTACGGTATTATTATTTATTTGTTACAATTTTATTTTATTAAAAAGGGTACGATACTGAATAGGTATTGTGGAATATAAACGGCGATAGCGAAACTTACAAAACTGCTTTTGGTAAAGTGTCTTGTGCTGCAAACCTTTATGAATACCATATGAGGAGGCCGCTATTTTTACATACAAAAATCGGCACGGAATCAAAGTCCACATGTCCGTTGCGGCCTACCTTAATTTTCCTACACGGTCGCGCCCTGAATACCAAAGACAGGGAAGGACATCAGCTTTCCCGCGACCACTACGCGATTTCCATACAAATGACGTAAAAAGCTGCATGCAACTAATATCGTAACTTTGTATATAATGTTATCCGTGATGATGTTAAAATATTAAATTTAATTTGTAAGAAACGTTTGTGGAAACGCTTTACGGTAACGTTGTTGAGAAGCCGACAATGCCGGTGTAATTTTGCTTATTTCGGCTTAAATTACTTGATCTCGTTTACGGCCTTTGAAGATTGTACCGAGTTTTCCCAAAGTTTGTGTCTAATTTATTGTTTACCGTCACTTTCTTGTATTTATTTAACGTAAGTTAATTGTACATTTTTGAATATTACCCTAATTAAAAACCAAATGATGGACTTATAAAAACTAGCTTATGCCCGTGGCTTTGCCCGCGTGGATTTTGGAAATTATCCCACGGGAACAAACTATCGGGATAAAAAGTACCTTTTGTCGTAACCCAGGTCATGGTCTACCTATGTGCCAAATTTTAACGAAATCTGTTCAGCCGTTAAGAAGTGAAATCTATATATATATCATTAAATATTGTCATTAAATGTTGTCTATAAATATTATTAAATGTCTTTGATATATCTCAGGACCCTGGGTTCCCGGACCTTTGAAAGGCGTACGAGGGGCCGAAGCCAACTCGCAGAGGCCCCTTAGACATTTTTAAGTGTTGAGGCACCAACCGACGGTTATCCCTGTTCGCACTATGCAAGGGCAACCAAGGACAACCCCCGGTTGTTGTAGGACTATTACAGGATATGGAAACAAAGATATTGGACCATGGGTTTGGGTGGCTAAAGTGGACTGGTTACCTGGAACTATGGAAGGAATATGGCCCCTGCCTGATCAATGTTTATATGTACACGATTAAAATGGCAGGGGGTGACTTGCACACTCAATAATGGGTCCCGAAAACGGTCGCTAGCACAAAGTGTCGTAGCGACAAGGGGGCAACATGTCCTGAGATGTGTATGAGGAGTGGAGAGGTATTCCACGGTTATCAGGACAATCCCGGAAGTACGGTCAAGATCCCTACCAACATCTTACTGGAATACTTCCTTCCTACGAGCACGATTGCTCTTGCGAATCTCCACTCAAGCCGGCCAATTAAGGCAAGAATGAGGTGGGAGCTTCGTTCCTTGTCAGTGTTCACTCCAACCGGCCAATAAAGGCAAGCCAGAGGCGAGGAACAAGACTTCTCCCGAGAGATAGGGTCCGTGGCGTCGCTACTGCCCAACAGCTCGCCACATGCTGCCCTGCGGTTTTCTGTATCCCTCTTGGTCTGGCTCCTCATCCTAGACCTATTCCGGCAAAGTAAACTCTACCGTCACAGACCTAGAGTTCGGAGCGCGCAAGCCCCACCACGACGTCAACGTAGAGATACGATTATTATAGTTAGGATAACTTAGGCGAGCGTTTTTTTACATAAAAACATCACTTGCTAGCTAGACGATTTATCAAGATTTTTCAAACTTTCTTATTTGTACATGCTTTTGTTTTTCTAAACTTAAGTACCTACATAAGATTTAAAGAATACATTAAAATATATTAAAGTATTACCGTAGCATTATAAAGTTATCTACGACTTATAGGTCGGTGCCTACTTATGTCACATTAACGAAAGTAAAAGATGGTAGCTCATCAAGCACAGCAACTATTTATCTAGCTACTTACCCATACATCGCTGGGTCGATTTAGTATCGTGAGCAAAACTAATGACGCGCGGTTATTCAATCACAGTAAGAATTTAATCTCAACTTAAATGAAGGTGATTCCCTTATAACTTTCCAACACAGTCGCTAATAACGAAACTTGTGGTTAATAGCGTCGAGGAGACGAGCCAGGGGGCTGTCAAGAGGCGGGGGGCGGACGCACGGCTTCGGGAAATTTCGAGACAATTCAATGGGAAAATCTGCCTTTGTGAAACTTCCATTGTAGTTATTATATTCTAACTTCACATTAATTCGTTCGAACGAGTTCTATTTACGGGTAATGCTGCGACTGTTAAGCACACTTGAGCATGTGACTCCAATAATACTTACTTATTGCAAAGTTAAAACTTTTTCTGAAGTCAATGTGATACCTTTGAACTTTTAAGTTATGCTAGACAGCAGATATACAATAGTAGTACGTAGGTAAACAATAAATATTTAATGTGACAGTAACGTTAGTATCGATAGAGCCATGGTGGGTAGTAAATGGAACACTCACGGATTTATAGATACATATAATGTATACTTTTAGCGAGAGCAAGCTTTCAGCGCAACGCCGCGCGAACATATCGAATGTTTATGACGTCATTAAACATATTTTTACGAGGACACCGCCGTGTTCTATATTATTACGGCGAGGGAGACGTGTCACACTGGCATTTCATTGGTCAGTAATTCGCGGAAGTGAACCTTCCTCGAAATTGACAACATTCGTGCAATAAACCATTTATGACGCGATACTGCAGCGCGCCCGCAGTTGAACGAATCCGATATAAAGTTTATATTAACACTAATTTTATTAACCCGATATAATTTCTGCTATTAATTAAGTTTGTCATAAGCGAGTGGCTGTTACAAATAATATTATATTTGGTTTACATAATATTAACAGAAAACAAGAGCACTTATCAGTTGGGAGTTTGTGAGAGCTTACTAATATATGACTATGACAGACATACGCAAACCGATCTTCACGATGCAATGTGAATGATATCATCTTTAGCTATACCTTTTATAAATAAGGTCACTTTTCGTGTCTGTCTATGTGACCGCGTTATTCTTCTAAACTACTTAACGGATTTTGCTGCAGTTTTTTATAAAGTTAGTTAAAATTATAAAGGGGCTAGCTAGCCCCTAGTAAGTTATAATTGCATGTAAGTCTTCCTGGTCAAAAATTAAGTTGTAATTAAATCTGATGAGTATAGAAAGAAGGAAAATTACTAGGTCTAAACAAAACACGCTGGGAAGCTGACAAAATGCTACGTCAATTCACCAAATTACGGAGTAATTGAACCGAATTTCAGAGTGAAGCTCATGTAATGAAAGCAGATAAAGGGAAGGGAGGAGCGAGCGAGGGGCTTATTCAATTCGTTCGCAAGTTCAACCTGACACTGACTTAAGTAGATAGTTAAGATTTAGCCAAGAAAGCACCCGCCGGCACCCACTAATGTGTACTCAGAAAGTAGTCTGGCCTCAAGAATTGGCCGCTTAAGTACCTACGGAAACTTACCATCCATTAGTTACTTGTGAGAACACATTATAGTTTAACTTTTGTTTCCCTTACTTACTGGCTACAAATAGCGACAAAAGCAAGGTAGACGCAACACTTCTGTTTAACAATCTAAGTAAACTTTCTGTATTTGAACATGTTATTTATGAAAGAATTTAAAATTCTTTGTTTAATGTAGTACGTGTTGACACAGTGGAATGCGAGCGAGTGGGGTCACTCAATATTGCAATAGCCGATACCGCAACTCCTGTCAACAACCGAAACGTTTCAGCTAAATAACTCCACGGAGCCAAGAGACCGCGCACTTTACTCGATTGGATTTGAGGTGGACTCTCCTTGTGACCTCACTGCCACTTGTGCTCTAACGAACTAATGATTTTTTAAACATTACTTGGAATATGCTGACATCCAACAGGTGTTTGCAGCTCTTTTCAAATGTAGCTACGAATCTTTATATTTATCATGGAGTCAGCTTCAGAGAATAAAGATATTTTTGTAATACATTTTCGGAGGGATCCTTTCATTTTCGCTTTTACGTTTTGGCTGTGTATTTTATGTCATTCCAAGCTGAACAACGGCATACAATATATTTTACGATATCTATGAAACTGGTCAAAGTTGACAACAACACGCAGAATTTCGGCTTGCCAAAATATGTTCCTTTTAAGTTTATTTACGGAATATCTTTACATATTTTCCCAAGGATAAGAAACTGATCCCATGCATATCTGATTCGATCTTCATTCGTATGTTTGCGTAAAATCTTCTCTGTAAAGGAATCTACATAATCAGAATCAGCGAGACGTTGTCGAAATACGAAACCATCTGTTGTGTACGTCGTACTTAGATGTTCTTTCCATGGCATGTGATAAAAAACGTGACCCAGTATCGACGGATGAGCACGTTGGTGAACTCAAAAATATTAAAATACCCCTATTCATAAGATATTCTGAAAATATCGTGAACAGTATCTTACATCGCCTTAAAGGCTCTTCGGTTTTTATGGATCAACTAAAATTGCTTGTGAGGAAAATCGAAATAAAATTCTTTCTCGCGGCTGTCTAAAGATATTAATTTTGAAATATGACGAACGGTATCGCGAGAAACCAATACCCTAACGCAATAAAACGTATGAAGCGAGTATTATTCGCATGATCACATTTCCTAATAAGTTGGATCCCACAACGTGTTCAATGTGGCGAAAACTAATACCGCCCATCTCGCCGCCGCGCGCCGCCGTCACTCGCGCGTCCGCCCGGCCAAGCATTTAGAGCCTCCACTCTATTATATTTCGTTTAGTTCCTTACAAAACAGACCGGTACCCCGATATATTGAATTTCCAAAGAGAAAAACCCCGAGTTGACGTAAAACTAAATTTCCCTTCCATGATTCGTTGGAATTGTTACAAAGGGGTCATATCGATTACGTTGTTGCGTAACATGTATTAAGCTTGCGTTTCATTGCACTTGGTAATTATACCGTTGGTTTCCGTGAAACAGGCTATAAATAACAATTTACCGACTAGTACACCTACAATACAATTACCTACCTCTAAGAACTTTTTTACAATCACATACAATATGCGGAATTATATTTGCAAATATAGTTCTATTTATAGAGTGTCGTAAACACTAAACATGAGTAATAGTTATATCCATTTTTCACTCATGTGGTTATATTATAACCGTAATGTCTACATTTGTGTAGCGGAATGTTCCAAAATAGATACATTGTACTCTCTACAGATAGGTACCTACATACATATTAGTTGTTCATAGATTTTAACTCAAGTTTAAATAAGTCAAACAATGAGAAGACAAAGATTGAAAGCTTAATAGTTACGACTGAATTAGACCATCACTTTGAATAACTTTATATTAAGGATTAAACTGAAAACTTTCCACAAATAAAATTAAATAAACATGTTTTTTTTTGGTACAGTAATATATTATAAATTCTCGGTGAATATATGTGTCGAATTTCCCATTGGCAAGTGTGTGATTATGTGATTAGTGCACGGCTTTAAATTGTATATATACCGCACGTGTCATTCGTCACAGATTGCGAGCCATGAAATGACATGGCATTACTTTAGTGGTTTGCGGCGAGGCGCGGTTCCGACAGGGTGCGGTCACTTACGACTACAGCGGCGGTAATAAACCGAACCGTATTAGTTATTACCTATATTAACGCACAATAAACCACGCTATTACCGTTTCAACCTATGAAACTTTTTATCCCAATCATAAAATGTATCAGACCGTTATCGATATTAATCCCGGAAATATCATTCAAATATGTACGGCCATTTGCCGGCCGGAATGCTGGATAGAATTGAAATATCCAGATTACGCAAGCTACCTCTCGGCTTGCTGATAACCTGGGATACAGACTTTGCAATGCTCTGCGATATTAAAAGGCTATATATTAAAAATTCTGAAGGACTAGGAATATTATGATGAATTCGATAAATATCAAATATTTGCTAAAGTGTTTGTAATGTCAGTCGTCAATTATTCAATAAAGATAAGGAACTTGTTTCAAAATCTGAATTCATTCACTTGTTATTTCATTAATTAATAATGGGCAGTGGGACACTTAAAATGTCTTGATGTCCTACCGTGAATACAAATGTCCATTTCCGTTCACGCAATGCTCGCATTAAGGGAGTTTGTCAAACCTAGTCAATAAGTGCAGGAAGATGGCGGTTTTATCATTAGGAGGCATCAACATTGATTTACTACAATACAAGGGCGCGGGAGCACAAGCAGCTGTTACGATTTTAGTATTTATGCTGTGGTGCTTATCAGAGTGTGTGGTATCAATCATTTGTAGGGACTTTTGACAATCAAGAGAATGTTTTTTGATATTATGCCTACTGACTTAGCTATTGGTCATAAAAAAGATGGCCAAAAAAGTACACAAATTGTGTTTATATTATTTTCTCCTCAAGGTTTTTGTATACAGGATTTTATTAAGCTGACATATAAGGAAGCCGCTGGCAATATGCTAAACCATTTCCTTATTTTTTTCTTATGACCACGTAAACCAGGGTGGCTCTTACTGGCACAATTCAAGCTAATAACAGTTTTTGTGACACTAAACACGAAAAAAGCTTTCCCCGTTTAACGGAGCGTAAATGTGTACTCCATGTTACCGCCACCCTTAAGCAGACATTATTAGGGGGGTGGCACACGACGAACGTAAAATTTTGTAGCGATTTTTTTGCTCTAATGCTGCTAAGCTATAGACTGTAGGTCACGTTGACAACATAACTTCTGTCGAGGGCCAAATATTTGGGGGAGAGCTAAAGGCAATTTTTTACCAGTCAGGCCTTTTGTTTATATATCGTATTTGAGTTTTGGTATGCACCATACTAACCGGGAAGTAATCGTTTAAATGTAAATTGTTGTAGTTATTTGACTTTCAATTGTAAGGGGTGCTTTCCACCAAGTTTCAGGACCCCACAATAGCCATAGACCCCTAAAACTTAAAATAAAGTTAAGTAAAAGCTACAAGAATATTGATGAAGGTCTCAAACTGTTCCTGCCTGAACCGACGTCCATGTGAAAGATATAGGTACTTACACCTAACCTCGGCGGCCAAATTGCTGTTCAGCCAAAACTTGATAGTGTGGCAGAAACCTTAATGAAGGAGTCAAATTCTCATTAAAGCTACTATTATAGCTTTGCGAAGTTAAAATAGTTTTAGTTTGGAAGTTTGTCTATTGTCAAAAATACAGACAATCTTATTGATTTGGTACGTGGTGGATTAAATGCAATACAGTTCAATGCATTTTAAATTCTGTATCCTATTAAGCCTTATTGTACTCATGACTTTCAATATAAAAGTTCTCGTTGACTTTTTACCTGATTTACGCACTGTAAAATTAGAAATGTTTGTTTTAGGTTTTATTTTGTTTACAATCGAAGGGCGGCCACAAACAGGTTCCCTCAGAAGTGCAGAAGTTTCTTTTTAATCGTAATTAGCAATATTTTGTAAGGCGGCACAAAGGAGTGTTGCCGCGGGTCGCTCGGCTTTCGGACAAAAGCGACCGGCGAACTGCGCCCAACGCACTACAAAGGGCTTACTTACGGTTTAAATGTCGCCGCCCTGAAAATTTGTTTCATTAAGCGAACTGGCCTAAAATTTCTTTTCCTTTTACAATGTACCGAAATTCCGGTAACTGGATTTTACCGTCAAATATTTCATAGCTCTCCGTTTACCAAAGATATATTTTTGTATAGAAATAACAAAGGGTGAAATTGTAAGGTATCGGGTGGGAATATCGGGTTTTTGTTTTGAAAGACTTCTGTTTGTTCTGTTCACGTTTATTTAAAGTTCATATCAGATTTATTTTACCCTGTTGTAGGCAGGTGCAGTGAGGTGCGAGGTTTGCACATGGTAGGAAAAGCTTGCAGTACTAAATATAGCATACTATACTTAGTAATAAGGCCTAGGGGTTTAATGTGTCTGTGGAATACGTATGTTCATTAGTCTCCATAATAACGCTAAGCTACATCACAAACGCGTAAAGCAAACAAAATTATACGAGGTTTGTGGGTTATAAAATTGTTGATATAATATAAACAAAGGCAGTTTCCACCAACAATGGATACCTGTGCGTAAGGATAAAAGGATAGAGGATTACCGCCATCAAAAGCACACCAAGTGATCTTCTTGATATAACAGCGTTAAATAAAAAGCTGTTTTCTGAACAAAGCCGTACGTGCGGCAAATTATTTATGTATTGCCGCGGTCGGTCTAATTACGAGAGGCTTTTGTTCTTGTAGCCCTCCCGGCCAGGCCACACTTTACTCCATACAACCTCCCATATAGTATCCGAGTGAAGGTTGCTTAGATAACAATAATGTAATGAGCTTGCGGTCCCTTAAGAATCGAACCATTGCGTTTGTTTTAGTTTTAAGCGCAGCTCTCTGCGATTAGGTTAGTTTTTAATTTAATTATCTTCATATATGTTTCTTGGATTGCTGGATAAAGTATGCAATTGAAATATAACTACCTACTCATGGTTTCTAAAGGGTGATTAGAAACAAGATCTTTCTGCGTTCAATAGTCCTTATTACACTTATAAACTACTGCAGTAGGAACTTACATGTTAGATGCATGGTTCTGCTTTTTAGCTACTATAAAAAAGTCTGTCAGTCTTGCACCTTTCAACGTTAAAAGAATTTCCCCTAATAGCCACCTCAGTTCCAAATATGAATTGTCAAGTTATAATGATTAAAAATGTTGCAAGTGGCCATTACCGGTGTAACGGTAGTCTGGGGAGGCCGTTCAACAGTGGACGTCTTTTGATTGTTATTATTATGACGATTATATTCTCATAGTACACCTACCTGCTAAATTGTAATTACAAATTAAATGGAAATGAGCTATGGCGTGCGTAGCAACTACCAACGCAACTAGTATTAATCACGATTATTAATAATTAAATGCTAATTGGAGTACCTTTAGCACTGCCGTGAAAATGAGTGAATTTTTATTCCAGGTATGTAAAATACGGGAAGTAATTTCAGGCGCACGAAACATTCTCCCATGGCTCTAAGGTTGGCAACGCATTAGGCAACTACTTGGTGTTACAAGTGTCTGTAAATTTTAAGTAGGCCAACGGAATTGTGGCACACCTATCACAAAAGTAGTTTATTATCAGTCAGAGCAACCTGTACGTCAACCTTAACCGAAAACAAAAGAAAAACACTTTTCTAAACCTAATCTTGAGGTGACCAATTAACTTTTGTGTGCACACACAGGCTTTACTCAACTCTTACCCTGCCCTGCTTGTCCCCCGAGAGCCAGTACCTGCGAACTCCAGAAATGCTTATTAACCTTGACCTACTTAAAAGACAAATCCCTCTGTCAAAGTTAAAAGCTTGATTTATTTTCAGAATTAGAGGTTCCATTTCAATATTTGAACCTGCTTGGGGTGAACAATATTTTTCTTTTATATGTTGAGCAAAACTTGCAGACAAACATATATTATTTAACATTACGGTTATTATTATTACAAAATGTAAACGCATAACAAGTATTTTTTTTACCAACATAAGTTCACGTTACGATACAAAAATAATTTGCCGTCTAGTGTGTACCTATAGGAAAAAAAAAAGTCATATCATAAATATTTATGATGACACCTTACGTTCCCCCACGGTAGCTCATGAGAGTTCTGCAATCAGTTCCAAAGGAAAGAAAGAATGAGCATACGATATTCACGCGTAATAAATATTAGAGGAGAGTGGAGTTGCAGTGATTGCGAGAACAGGTGTAGACGAGTCCGAGGTCGGATATAAACAGGCCCCGCTTTTTATTCCGACGTCCATTTTGAAAATTTGCCGCGTTCGCACGTTTTTTAGTGTGCACTCGGGGGCAAAGTTTTATTACCGGACCCCTTCGTGTGTGGTGCGTACGATTTCTTATTTGAAAGATTTCACTTGCATTGGTATTTATTCGTGATAACAGTTACTTTTATTGAGATTCTGACACTAAAAAAAAAGATTCTCTGTGTCTTTAACTTGGAAATCCATAGAGAACAACAGCCACAACAGTCACACTATACCTATTATGAGTACGCCTGCAAAAGAAATCAGCTTGAAGTACACCTGATTTCATTTCCTAGAAATTTTAACAAATATTACGTACACCAACCACAAAACCAAAACCTTTGATTTTTTGTTGTATGGCTTTTTTGTTTTAATACCTAGGTACTATTGTGATTATGTACCTATAGGTATCCAAAGTATACATGTAAATTGTATCTTGTTTTTGTTTATTGTTTGCTTTTGAGACAATATTGTGTTTGTGTCTCTTGTTTGAATCTATTGCTGTAACTAACGTGCAATAAGCAGCTGATGATTATTCAAGATTTAGATCACAATTCCAAGGGCTCCTAAAGAGCCTTTTACTTCTTCTATATGCCGATATATTTCTGAAAGCAAATTCACTCTCGCTGGTAGGTTGGTACACTAAGTGATATTTTTCATACATTTCTTATATTTTGATTGAATTCACCTGTATTCATTTCGAATATTAAAAAAACGCACAAGTACGTAGTAAAGAAAATGCACTTTATTCTTTTCCAGGTAGGTATAATCTTGCGTGAAAATTGTCGCTTAAAAAGAGACCCTGAGCTTATTTTGGTTTTCGTTTTCTCTAACAGGTTGTCTGATAAGAACAGCAGGCGACATAACAATTAGAAAAAGCAAGTAAGTGATTACTTTTTTTGCCGTTAGGTAGGCTTAAAAATAATAAATCTTTTTCAAGCAAATTTCAAAAACAGCATATAATTTGAAATAAGGTATTTTGTACAACGCGTCCAATAAAAATTGCTTTTAATTCCAGAATTTAATAAACTACGTACAAGGTAACGTAACTACCAATGGCTATAGTGGATTTGTTTAGGTCCGTGGCACACACTGCGAGCGATGAGCGATGGACGAGCGAAGCGTGAGCGATTGTCACAGGAGTGATGCGCGCGAAGAGCTATACAGGGGGACCCACCGGCCGGAGGGCCCCCGGCCCCCGGCCCCCGCTATCGATTGCCCCAGTTGAGAGCGGAGCGGAAGTAATGATAGAGCGGGATGCAACCACTGCCCGTTCCGATGCCCAACTCTACCTAGTAACTGTAGTGCACTACACAAATATTTGTTCAATATAATATTTAATATTCCATTTCTTTCGCTTAATTTAATTCTAGATCTCCTTTTGGAAGAACGCACGCAGACATAATAATCAAGGATTACATGCATCATATTTATTTTTGTTTCGCAGTGTTTATGTTAATAACCTACCCAATGTTTCATAATAATTATGGTAGCATTTCTACTATAGGCATACCTAAATAAAATTAAAAGCGTCATTAATGCTGTCTCTTCAGATAAATTAGACGAAAGTTAGAACCATCAAAGTAAACAACTTCACAAAGTCGAGCGTGGAAGTGACATCCTGCTTATATCTATCTGAACGGATCCCGTAATAGCTTCCTCAATCTCGGCGTCAAAGTTCTCATAAGGCGCTTCTTAACTAAGGCGTTAAGGAAGATAGTTAGTAAGAGGCCTTCGGCAGGGTCTTAAAACTTGGCCGAAACTTGCGTAACTCGATCTCCACGATCCGGCGTCGGGCATCAATGGACGATAACTCACAATACGTTATTAGCATAATAATCATAATCGCCTGACCGACAAGCGCTATGACACCGTCGCCCCTGCCACTAAGCCTCCTTGATACCTCCCTCGACTGTGTATTTTTGATCTAAACAAGCACGATTCACGAGAACGAGCGCCTCGCTACAGCGTTTCAATATAAAAGCCATTGTTGTATAAGTTGCGTGAAACACCAAAATGGCGATTCAATGTCCATCGTAAACCGAAGTTCATAAGCCATGACGCTTCAGACCACGCGTCCATAATCAGTTATATCGATTTTGCGATAAAACGCGTCCGACAAGAGTGTCTTCTTCGCGGCGCGGTAAATTGCGAAGGAATCTGAGCCGGCGTTCACATCCAATGATAATAAAGTGTAAAAAGAGTCGTCGTTTTAACGTCCACTTTATGGGCACTTCCGGAGGTTCGTATGGAGGTTCAGGATGCGCCAGATATATGGTGGCTGTTAAAGTCCTCCACCAATCGCTCGAGCTCTTTGTCGTCATCCGATCGCGTGGCTGCTGTAAAAGCGATCTAAAGCAATTTATAAAACTGCTTCACAGCAATTTTTACATGACTACGGCCAACCGAAAAGATACTAATGATTTTTACGTGATGTTGCCAACCGAATTTACAGCCTAAACGGCTCAACATATTGGTATGAATGGCAATTCGTGTAGTCGCTCAATTGTGAGACGGGAGCACATTCACGTCACAATATTTATTGTATAGATTGCCATTTTTATTACATTTTTTTCGGTTGTATTCATACTGTGTAGTATAATATTTACTTACCGAATATAATAACTTATTAAATAAACAACACAAAATATCAATTATACAAAATTATTTATTATATTAATTATTATGAAACTTGTATAGGTGACTCAAATTTATATTATATGATTGAAATAGGTATAAAAGTTGCAATAGTACTTTGTGAAACCACTTTTTGTAATAGTAAAAAGTTTAGAGGAAATTCGTTACAGAGCTAAAAATGTTGCGATCTTACAGAACAGTTCTTTACTTTGAAGTCAAAAATAAATATTTAAGTAACCAAGATTTTATTTACACCACTTTCTCTACAAACACAGTAAAAAGTAATCGAATCAATAAAATATTTGATTGCATAATTAGAACAGTTTCCACGTAAAAACAGATTCAGTGTCGTAAAACGAAGACTCCTATTTAAAGTAGATCGGTCTATAAAATAAACTTGAGAATCCAATTAAGAAATGAGCAGGCAACGGATTTATTCCAGTCCCTCTTTATTAACGTACATGACAATAAAATGGGATATTCCGACTTTGTGTATAGTTGATTCGTGTTCATGAGCAATTAAAACGAACACTGACTGTTCTATTAAAAGTACTACAGTTATACTGTTCAGGGGTTCCTTTACCCGTGTTGTGAACTCGGAAAAACGACATGGATAAATTAAAAATAGCCTTTTATTTCTTGCTTTTTCAGAGTAAGTACAATTTCAATATCAATAACAATTTGTTTGCAAAATTACTCACAATTTCAAATTTATTTTACTAATTTTAGTGTATTTAAAAAAAGAAAAACAATAAAAGTAATGTGGTTAGCTCTTGATTATTTAGATGTTTAATGCATCTTATAAGTAGTATAATTAATTCAATTTTCATTTCAAGGACTGAAGTTATTTGTTATTATTAAAAATACCCAAATCGCTATATGAAGAGCGCCTATAATATTTGAAGAGTTCCCTCGATTTCTCCAAGATCCCGTCATCAGATCGTGACCAAACGACGATGGGACCAACTTTCTAGTTGGTCCCATACCTGGTACATACGTGCTACCATATATGGTGGGGTATACTTTCTAGTATACCCTTTCAAACAATAATCAGGGAACATAAATAAAAAAAAAGATTACGACGAACTGAGAACCTCCTCCTTTTTTGAAGCTCGGTTAAAAATTATTGGAAAACAAGAATTGCCTCGCGCACATCTTAATTCAACAGTTGACATTTGACACACAGGATGATACATTTAAAGATGTTATTTCAGCAAAATATAATATAATATCCTGTATCGTTGCCGAAAGTGTACCTTTCGTTTTCCATCTTCCAAGGCGGTTTCCTACAGCTATTAAAATTTTACGACTGAGCTGACGAAATGAATGCCAGAATTAGGTTAAGGAGTAACTACGTTGGGCTCGGTTCGCGTGACGTTGATACACCCTATTCGCCACCAATTTAATGGTAAAAACAATCACAATTCATTTTTCTTCGGTAAACGGTATGTACTTACACGCGAATATGGTTCAATTTTAAGTGCCTGAGTTTGGGAAACAAATTGTTCTTTTTATTATGAAAAGATGATGAAAAAGATAACGCTGTGGTTGTATTAAGCGATAGAAATGATTGTTTGTTTATTCAAGAACAAAACACGGTATTTAGAGATATTATTTTATATTTAACACATAACATAACATCACGCCTTGTCTCTCCGAAGAGTTGGGCTGAGGTGTCCCTGTAGCAGGTTCACCCACATTTCGCCAGTTTTGTTTTAAGTCCCATGTAATAAGGGGCGAGCCTATTGCCATCAACCGGGCACAAATCGAGACTCCAGGTTGCTACTGAGAAATTTCAGATAGAAAAACCCTATAACACTTTGCCCGACCTGGGAATCGAACCCAGGACCTCATGCTCAGCAGTAGCGCTTGCGACCACTAGACCAACGAGGCAGTTTTTATATTTAAGTTTTCCACTAAAATATTGTAGGTAATAAAATAGTAGGGGTTCGGAAAGAAGTCTTGCTTAATTAAAAGGTGGAAGATGAAAAATTTAGCGTTGAAGTTGTAGGTACTAAGCGCTAATAAAGACTGTTTTGCTGTAACTTCTGTCCAAAAATATCTATCTAATATAGATGAAAGTGTTTTGTGAATTAGTAACACATTTATCTGCATTTTGTAGGTTTCAACTTTATATCGCAATACAGTTTCCAATAATTATTGTTTGAATAATATTCTGTAATTGAGAAACCATCGACAAAAATTGAGGTTATAAAATGAACTTCAACTGTCAAATGACATCATTATCATTGTCATCTTCAAAGTGATTTAAAATTAGAATTTCGGGTTTAAGTTTTCAGATAATCAAATCAAAGCGATGAATTTGTAAGTGGCACTACAAATTGGTATCTACAGCTTCGTTTTCTGATCCATTTGTATAGATTTTCATCAGACACTTTTGGAACAGACCGTGGGTACTTAAGCGTTTCATATTTAAGTCTTCCATTTAGGTTTTGATGCTAATCAAATATTAAACGGGATAGGTCTAGTTAGAGATGTATGTGCTCGTAACTCTTCTACGATAAATGGACTACAATAAAGCATTTCCCTTGGTAGCTTTGTAGTTGTTTTAGAGACAGCGGATATTACTTGAAATGTTTTATTTACCTTGTACGGGGAAGCTGTAAAGATGATTATTTTAATGAGTTTTTATTTTAAACCCGGTACTTTAACTCAGCCTTTCTTCCTACTGTGCTATAAATAATCACGTTATACGTTATGCCATCTTATAATTTGTATTTATTATATACTAGCGGCGCCCCGCGGTTTTACCCGTATAAGTCTCGATCCCGTAAGAATATCCGGATAAAAAGTATTGTAAGTCCTAATCCAGGTTATTGTGTACCCATGTGTCAAATTTCATCTAAATCTATTTAGCCGTTTTAGCGTGAAAGCGTAACATACAAACAAACTCACTTTCGCATTAAAAATATTAGTTCGAAGGATTAGGATAGGGTTATTATGGATTTATTGGATTTAGATCCAAGGTGAATAGAGATAGTACTGGATTTTACGAGTAATTGAACCTCACTATTATTAAATCACTGGCAATAAATTAAGCACATTTAAAGGACTTATAATTATGTACCTACAGTTAATTTAAATAGTAACCTACGGGTATAATACCTTAGAGGCTTAGAAAACGTGAGTACTAAAGTAAAGCACTAAAATACCTAAGTTATATTCCATTTGGATGCATAAACGAAGCGATAAAGATGAAGTTTTAATTAGAATTCATGATTTCACGTCTTTATGAGCATCTTAATATTGAAATTACTTTCTGTTTTATTTACATAAGTTGTTCTTAATTCAAATTTTATTAACAAGACATAACTACTATTCATTTGGCCATAAAATAGGCTATTCCTTGCTTAGAAAAGTTATTACTGTTATCTGACTGGAATTTCTTTTGTTACAAACTAACTGAGCACCCCATCAACACCCCAACAACCATCATCAGAACAAAAATATTGGGTGGCCAAATCGAAAGTATAATTGAGATGTTTTTTCTGCTGGACACCCTGTATAAAAAATGGTATAACATGTGCAGTAAATCTAAGACTGCAAACACTTCATGCAGAAGCAAATTCTTACTATGGTATGATAAAAGAAAATATTCTTTTATTTTCTCTTACCAAAAAAACTGCGTTTGAAAGAATTCTATACTGAACAGGCATATGGGAAGCAATCATTTTCTCACTTTAGAATGTAAAAATAAAGGTAAATATTATATATATGTTATAACATAAGCTTGGGTTTATGTAATGATGTTTGGTTATGAGCTGCGAAAAAAAACTCAACCTGTTATGGCATGCCATAACGGTGCATATTTGAAACATCCTGTAGAAGCCATTGAGGTAACAGAGAACATTTTTATGAATAAATCGAGTTGTTTTTTAGCTCGTGTTTTTTAGCAGAACCGGACAGTTGCCAAATATAGAGTTTTGCTCGGTACAAATACCTACCTGAAAAAAAGAAATGGTATATTTTAAAGGCAAATTTTGGCCATGGTATTGACTGGATATCAATGACGTAAGTAAGCTGCGATCGCTATGAAACTAAGATTACAAAATAATTTGGCACCATCAAAGATAAATAATGTCCAAAATTACTGTAAAATCTCTTCCAACTCTGGAATAAATAGAACTGGTTAAACTTCATCCAAATTCCATTAAAATAATACAATAACACAAATGGAGTCGTAGTTCAATCTCAGATATTTAAATTGCGTGCTTACGTGTTAGCGGCACGAAACTTATCTCCAAGTGCTAGTTGAATTAGTGTTTCGCCGAGTTATTAGATTTATCACTTTGACAAGTACTGATTGGTTTGCTTGTTACTCAAATTTATACCGACCTTGAAGTCAGCTCAGTGTTAAGTTGCGGACTACAAACATTTTTCATTTAAATATTTTTAAGGGACTCATTTCTCATTTTAAGATTTAGATTAAGACTATTTTTCTAGAGAACTTTAAATAGGGTTCATTTATATTATTCTCTTTAAATAATTAAAAATATATTTTCAAATCCTGTTTTTACATTTCTCCAAAATGAGAACGCGTGCAATCGTTACCTGTTTTTAAGAGACTCGTAAAGGAACATTACTTGTCGTTGTGATCTTGCTCTCGTTACTGTAATTATCTATATATAGTCTTCATTTATTTTTGTTGCTTATATATTTAGTAAGTATGTATGTATTTATGTATCTATTATTTAGGATATGTATATATCTGTGTATCTGTTCCAGTATATTGTATACTTGTTATTTGCACCAACGATAGCCCTATTTTATGTCCAGGCAAATCACTGTCCATTCCTAGGTTGCCTGCAAGAGATCGCGGAAAGTGATAAGGCCCATTGTATATTTTATAGTGTTTGATTTATTTTTTGTTCTGTATTTTTGTGGTGTACAATAAAATATATATAAATAAATAAGCACCTAGGTATGTCAGCTGGAAAACAATACAAGCAGCAAACTCTATCGAATAGCAGTGCCGCCTATTCATCTGAAACAATGTTATCTGCGCAAACACGACATTAAACACTAACCTTTGACATATACACAACAACCCTTATAAATAAATGACGTGAAAGATATAACCCAGAGGCGCACCTTCGATAGATTTTCAGCTGTTTGAGAGCGCGGGCGGCGGCGGCGCACAGTGGAACGAATGTATGGGAGCGGTTGGACGTAGACATGTCCGAAAAAAAAGAGTAAAATTATGCCAAACTAATGATGCCATCTTATTCGATTACTTAATGCCTTCATAACTTGTGGTGATGAATTTCTTCATAACTCCCATATTTCGGGAGTAATTTGAGAAAATGTGAAATTTTACTATGAAAATGAGTGTATCGAGCTCTCTCCCTCCTGATTTCGGGCTTGTTTCAAGTAGCGGTCTCTAATATCATAATGCTAATACTAAGAGCTATATTTAATACTAAGACACATAGTGCGCCAAATGTGCACTTTCTGGGATAAAGAGTGATGTTTATTTTATAACACAATTTTTTAATTTTTTGTTTATTTTGTTGATTAAAACCGTTTTTCTAAAGGTTTACCTTATTACAATAACATTTCTGATCAGCCAATTAGAGAAGATATAAGCTAATTAGGATATATAATTAGGGACTTAAGGTTTACATATAAAACTGATGCACTAATGATTACTGATAAGAACATTGCTATTATTTAATTACTAAATGGCTCTTAATACACTAATTTAGCATGCATCATTTACTAATTATCACAATAACTAATTACCTTGCAATTTTTAACAAAGGATACCTGGGATACCTGGATTTTATATAAATAGGTCACTATTAGTAACTTTAAAATCAGTGTTGATTTACACCTCGTTGTATCCAAGCTAATCTCGCAATGTATTTTCCAAATTTTAATACAAATCTTGATATTCACGTTGCTTTATGCGCACGCGCACATAAAGATTTACGCGACTTTAACTATTTGTTCAGTGTTTTAAAAGATAACAGTTGTGTTCAGTTATGTGAAAGTGCTGAAACAAGTTTAAAAGACTGGTGTCGTCGATTTTGCTACCGCATTTATGCAAAATGGACACAGTCTGGAAGAAGCACAGATAAGTTTCGGAAGAAACATGAGATTTGGCTACAGGCTGCAATTCAATGGCCGGAATTACAGAATGAAAATATGGAACCTTCTACAGAAAATATAAGTGACGTCATCGAGCCCATAATTTCTCCTGCTAAATCTGATGCTTCAACTTGTACACATCCTAGTCCTCGTAAATCTTTTGAGGACCTTAGTAACCGGCAAAAAAGAAGACGCACCACTGAAGATAGTCTTTCATGCAGCAGTAGCAGCGCTGAAATTATGTTTTCGGCCGAAAGGGCGCTTCAAAAGGCAGGACAAAGCGATACAGCTTATGTTATGAAATACTTGACGGAGAATCCAGAAGAGGCCTCAAAAATCAAAGCCTTCATTGAAGGTAAATCAATTCAGGTACGGGAAATATCCCCTTTGAAGGCATTGGCTCTTTATGTATCGATGAACTTATCGAAATGGCGCTATAACACTCTTCGGGATTTCAACACTCAAGAAGGAGCTCTTCAATACCCGAGTTACTACATGTTGGTTAAAGAAAAAATTAAGTGCTATCCGGCCAAAGAAGATCTCACAGTTACAGAGAGCTCTGCAAAAATCAAATTACAAGCCTTGATGGATTTAACCTCAAGAAGACTTATTAGGTCGTTAGAAACCCCTGTTGATCCCAATCAACAGCTCGTATTGACCAGCAAATGGGGTTTTGACGGATCATCTAGCCAAAGCATTTATCATCAAAGGACGAGTGAAGATGAGCAAATCGATCTTGCTAGTAATTTTATGATTAGTCTTGTACCACTGCGGCTCGTCTCAAAAGGTGTAACAATTTGGGAAAACGAGCGACCATCTTCCACTTCATTTTGCCGGCCAATATTGTTTAAGTTTATAAAGGAAACCAAAGAAAATGTGCAGAGAGAGATGGCTGAAATCGAAGCAGAGATTGAAGCCTTAACTCCATCCACCATCACTGATGGAATTAGTGTCAAACACCAACTGCTGTTGACAATGATTGATGGTAAAATTCATTCCATTATATCCAATACAGCAGCTTCAGTGTGTGACATATG
This sequence comes from Omphaloscelis lunosa, assembly GCA_916610215.1. Lineage (NCBI taxonomy): Eukaryota > Metazoa > Arthropoda > Insecta > Lepidoptera > Noctuidae > Omphaloscelis > Omphaloscelis lunosa. The sequence continues at coordinate 10,415,301 of OU744250.1, forward strand.
CAAGGCTTGTCCTAAAGAAATGAATAATTTAGAGTTAATCAAAGATAAACACGCAAACGAGGACATGTATAAATATAGCTTAAGCACCCTTCACGCTTGGATTCGCTCAATGGAATGCTTATTACACATTTCCTACAAATTAGACATAAAATCATGGCAAGTAAGGGGTGATATAGCAAAAAGGCAAGTTGATGACAGGAAGAAAAGAGTTCAAGAGGCTGTAAGAAGAGAAACGGGCTTACTTCTCGATGTTGTGAAACAAGGCAGTGGATCCACCAACAATGGCAACTCGGCAAGGAGATTTTTTGAAAACTACACTAAATCTGCTGAACTGACCGGAATAGATGCTATGCTTTTAAGAAAAATCTGTGTGATCTTGCAGTGTATTTCATCAGGAGAGAAGATCAACGTAACTAAATTCCGAGAGTTCTGCTTTGATACTGCTAAGCTTTACGTGGAGTTATACCCATGGTATTATATGCCTTCTTCACTTCATAAAATTTTAATGCATGGGCCAGACATAGTTCAGAACATGTCAATTGTGCCCATTGGTTTTCTATCCGAAGAGGCATCTGAGGCTAGAAATAAAGATTTTAGAAAATATAGAGAGGGGCATTCTCGAAAGCATAGCAGTATCTCATGCAATGAAGATATTATGCACAATCTTTTACTGTCTTCTGATCCACTTGTTACAAGTATCCGTCCAAAAGGAAATAAGTTTGTAAAAAAATCTTCTTTTAAGGAATTTTATGAGCTTACGGATTCTGAGAAAAGTGATATCGAATTTGTTAACATAAATGATTTAGCGGACATCGATTCTGAATTTGAATTAATTGATGATGATGATGATGACGAAGATAATTAAATGATGTTATTGTTTTAAAATGTGTAACTTAGTAAATTAGAGCTTACGTCTTAATTATTTATTGTACTTTTAATGAAACTAGGTAATTTATTATCAACTTACTTAAAAGTCATACTCTCATCAGTTCTTGTGAATATTTTTGTTAATATATATTTCTGTATATATATAATATATTTATAGACCTCTTAATAAGTCTGTCTGCGGTTTAAAGTAAATACAAATGGGGAAAAAACGTTTTTTTTTTTAAATTTTCATTTCCTTTTATCCCAGAAAGTGCACATTTGGCGCACTATGTGTCTTAGTATTAAATATAGCTCTTAGTAATAGCATTACGATATTAGAGACCGCTACTTGAAACAAGCCCGGAATCAGGAGGGAGAGAGCTCAATACACTCATTTTCATAGTAAAATTTCACATTTTCTCAAATTACTCCCGAAATATGGGAGTTATGAAGAAATTCATCACCACAATTTATGAAGGCATTAAGTAATCGAATAAGATGGCATCATTAGTTTGTCATAATTTTACTCTTATTTTTCGGACATGTCTACGTCCAACCGCTTCCATACATTCGTTCCACTGTGCGGCGCGAGGTTGGCGCGAGGTTGGCGCGAGGTTGGCATGCGAAGCACGCGTCCCTTTCTTTGTTTCGCCCGCTTATAACGAGATATTGTGATTCCCCGCCATTACGACACCGCATACACAGATGATGCGAATATCAAACACCGCATTAGATACACGTTTTCTTATTAAGAAGAGGTATACGCTGAATAATAACAACGTTATTGACTTTCTTTATAGTTATTGGCGCAGATATTTACACGTAGGTGTTGTATTGATAAGCTAATAAATTTTATGGCCCCGTGCGACCTACTTGCCTGATTATGTATTCATATGAAACCATTTAATGATTTATGAATGCGTTGTGTTTATGTGTGAAGCTAGGGTTGTAAAATATGGCGCAATTTTTGTTTACGCCGTAAATGTGAGATAACAGAAAAAGGGTAATTCCTATGTCTGAAATGATGGCGGACGCATTATGTAAAAACCTTCCTTTCTTTCGTTTTATTTTGCTGGTTTCTCAGACTATTACAAAGAGTCCAATGATATTTAAAACAATCAAAATATTCTTGATATTGTTTTTGTTCCTAAGAAAGTCCTCAATATAACAATGATTGTTACAAGTTTAGCTTTTTCTTTTATTTTCTTAGGATATTACTACGTTATTTTTCGAAATAGGTACGTCCACGAAATGTATTTTCGTCTTAAATATTTCTTTTTCGTCAATATTTATCAGTGACAATATAAACACAAATGCTGTTTGTTACTCATGAGATATATTGTATTTTTAATTCAAAATCCAAATAAAATAAAACAACGAAATCAAAACCTTTCTTTGCAGTCAATTAACAAAACAAAACACAACACAACGTAACCAACCGTGTGTCCCAGTCGTTGCTAAGCTACATCGTGATATTTAATATTCGTCAGGAACACCTTTAATCCCATACAATCGGCCACAAACCGACGCGGGAGTTCCTTCGCCCGACCCGTTGCGGCTTGAAGCACTGCATGTGCGGTGTAAGACACCGGCTTTAACTTCTTAGGAATAACAGGTCATTTACACGAGGAGAGTTCCTCGCCTTAAATAAGCTAGACTAAAAAGTTGACTCGTGTAAACAATTCTTTGCTTGTAGGTAAATATAGGTAGAGTGCATGCCACGAAAGAAGGGTGGCGGAAATTGTGAAACTACATTGGTGGTGCGGACTCTTAACTACGAAGAGAAACGTTTCGCCTTTCAAAATTGATAGCGACCGTGTAAACTAAAAATCGTATTGCGAGTTGTCAAATCACAGTTCAAGAAAATCGCCGGGCAAGTATGTCATAATCTTATTCGAGTTTTTGTATTGTGTTTAATGGTAAACCCAGGAGCTATCGCTTGGCGAGCATGCCTACCAGAATCGACTAGTCTCGCATGGACATTCTCGTTTCTCGACAGGCGAGAAACGAGAAACTCTGCCCGTTTAAATAACACTGAAGACACAAGCTTGTCGAAGTGTGTTTTTAGTAATTAAGGGCTGCTTCGGAGTGTTCGGCAAGAATAAAAATAAAAGTAAAGATGAAGTGAAAGTGCACTAGAGCGTTGCATATTGCACGGGAGTGTTCTTTTATTTATGTTTTCACATTCGTTTTCTACATGCGAATGTGAAAACTTCAAGCGATGCTCTAGCATATTGGGATTGAATTTGTCTTTTATTTTTTACTCAAAATTCGTATCCATTGGTTTATTAAACGTTCCGTACGAAATTTCGATGTTCGTCTCATTTCTTTATCCTAGAATTTCATTCTTGTTTTTGCTGGAGTAATTTTTATGGATATGGGTTTAGGTACAACTTATACATCGTCTTCAAGATATTCCGCTAACCAATTAACCTACGTTTGGAAACCATTTAGACAACCGGTTCAAAATATTCACATCCTCGTGTGCTGTATGTAACCTTTTAACTGCGGGCACCTACACGGATAGTCATAGCCACCAAGTTACCGCTGTCTGTGGCTTCGCTTCCAAGCACATTAAGAGATTCCACTCGGTTGACTTTTACAACGTCTCGATCGTTGACGATTTTCTTTTATTTCTGGATATGTCTTTGTATTGTCTTTATACTAAGTGTCAAATGACACGATCGTTGGTAGTACCTGTAATACTTTAAAGGTTAGTCAAGTACAATAGACGGGCGTCAAATATGGCACATCGAGATGAAGAAAGAGACTGACATGCAGGTATGGGTGACACTACATCGATGGATACAAAAATGTATGCCTTAATAATCAAAGGATATCTACTGTACATCGTCAGGCTCTCTGGGTTTTAGGTTTTAAGTCCCTTGTGATGTTAAACGAGCCCAGCTATCACGATTAGTTACAATCTCGGACGAGACTTTTTTATAAAATTTCAATTACATTGTTTGATCGATTTGGGAATTGTATATTTTTAATCTTGGTTGCTAGAGGTGGCCTACGGCTACAGACAATATTATTTGGTATTTTTTGCAAAAACTAATTTCCTTTCGGGATACCTATTGGAGGTTCAGCTAAACCAATCATAGTTAGCAGTGGTGATCCAACTGTGACGGCCCCGACTTACGAGTTGTAGATCGTGGGTTCGAACCCAAGCATTACTTTGTGCAAATAATTCTCAATTCTCAATTCTATATTGCATTCCATAATGTTGGTAAAACAGTTGATAGGCTTACAATTATTAAAACAATTATGGACCCTGTCGGGCACAGCATAGTAGGAGAGAGGAGGAAGACCGCTTATTTGAAGAGCGTTTATATTGTTTAAATATGTTTTCTGGTAATTGTATTTTTAATTTATTACTAGTTTTTCTTAAATATTTTCGCTTTATTTATATAGTAGTGCTCTCAAAACGGTGACGGAAAACATTGTGAGGAAACCGACATGTCCTAGAACCAAAAATTCGAAGACATGTGACATCTACCAACCAGCCCCTCTCGAAGAGGGGAGGCCTGTGTCCTAGCAGTGGGAACAGCATAGGCTGATTATGCTAATCATAGTTACCTTTCATCATCCTATTTATCAGCCTTAAGCTATCCATTCCCAAGAAACAGTACGTCAATTGATATTCGTGTAAGTAAAACCTACTTTAATTTAACGTCAAGTGCACAGATTGTGTATTTGTATTGTATTCAAATAATTATTAGGGAAATACAGTGAAGCTGGACTGCCCGTCTGCTGGTATTGTAGCGCCTGCCTGTTCTTAAACTTCACAGAAAGCCAATACCGATGTTTTCTATTGTTACTCTATGACTGAAATTGTTTTTGAAGTGTATTGAAATTAAAACTGGTTTTATTACAACTAGGAAGGTATTTATACAATAATTTGCTCATGAATAATTAGATAGAAAATAATATTTTAAAAGATCTAAATAAGTTACCTCCCCACTTTTAAAATATTCTTATAAAACAATTGATGGTTTAAATATTACCTTAACAGCATCGACATTTTGCACAATATATTAATTAATAATTTATTATAATATGGCTTATATGAAATCCGATGTCACCTAACATGGCGGGTGTGACGCAACGATCATTATAACATAACATAGATAAGCAAGGGTGAAATCCTATCCCATTCGCGCCCTCAGATTAAAATTAAATTTTATAACGCGTCAGCGAATAGCTACACCGCTACAGCGCTTATTGTCTAAAACCTTAATTTAATTTCATGTGAATTCGTAAATATTAGCTTCGTTTATGTAGGTTAGGTGTAAGCAAACAGTAATTGTTTGAGCCTTGTTTGTAAGATATGAGATCTTTTGTAGAAATTAATTACTTAATATTAATAAATGTGCGCCATTTTATGACTAGAACAAAACATCTATGTGACTAAATGACTTGAGGATAAAACACTCAAAGCTTTATCAACTGGCTTTTATTTTAACAATTAAGTAAATAATAAGTTTGTTGACTCAATTCTTTCATTAAATAGGCACGTTAGGCATTTATTTACCAAGATATTAATTTAGTAACAATCATACTCTAAGAATGGGCTGATACTACCTAATTTGGTACTTAACGGAAATAAACGGTATCCTTCCTCAATTCCATCGCCAAAAATACTCAGCATGATTAATAATAAACACGAACATTCTGACCTACGCATAACATCGCAATAAGATAACTATATCTAGTAAACGGATTCCCAATAAATACGGATAACCTTTGCAAGTCGGATGTCGATACGATAATAACATGTAAAGACCGAAAGAGGAGGAAAATAAGGCAATCACGTTGTACCACAACCGGGGCATGCGTCGGATAATTTTCCTTTGCAGATATTTCATAAATCAGGCATCGATATGACAAAATCTGATATTATCGAGTGTCGTGCGAAACCGATATTCGCGCATCGACGGGTACTTCATTAAGCTTTTTACAACGAAGCATTTCAAACACAAATGTCTTAACCTAAATAGCTATAAAATAGTATACATGTAGGTGCCATGTAGGTAACGGATTGCGTGTATGACCAGATGTATGAACGTAAACGAAGCCAGAGGAATATGTAAGGGTCGTATCAGGTGGCGTTCTGTAGTTTCTGCCTACCCCCATGGGAAGAAGCAGCACGTGAGCATGTAGGCACCAAAATAAACCCGGTTAAAAATGTTAAAATGAAAACGAAAACATGTTCAGCGTTCATGTAGGTTAGGGATGATTAATTTTCCATCCTCCTTTTTAACTCACCGCCCATACAAGAACTAATCCTCTCTTTCAGCCGAATTAATGAGACACGACATGATGAGCAGGATACTCAAAATAAATGTATCTTATGTATACGCTTCTCATATGTACGAATAGGTATGGTTATCTCGTAGGTACCTACTGCCATGCAACAACGCAACGTGATTATATAAAAGTGCACTCTGAAATAAATACACTTCCCATCACTTTCACACCTCTAGTTATAACTAAAACGCGTTAAATAAGGCAGTCAATACATTTAAATCATGTTCTTTCGTGTTGCGTGACTTTAAATGTTTCCGAAATGCGTTATACCAGTTCCGAAAACGTTTGGAAACTAGAGCTTTAAAGTTGAATAAATGTAGAAAAATATAAGTGTAAACCAACGTTCGACTCTTTAAGTCACTTGGATGGAATTTTTCTTTGCATTTACAGGTGAACACTGAAAGGCTGTTTCCGTCGGGAACGGTACACGGAAATGTACTACAGGCGGTGACAAAAACGCGAAAGCTCAAGCCAAACTAGTTTACAGAAGCGAGAGTATGCTCCAAGGAAGCTGATTTACACTACAATTATATTAGGTATTCTTCGTAAAAGATGTTTTTAAGTAACACAATACGTATTTGAACAAAGATACGTTACTCAAAGTATATTTATAAACTCTTGTTTATTTTAAAGTTGAAGGAATAATTATGAGCTTTGTATAATCACCTTACAAGCAAGCAAAGGAAACCTACAACAAAGAAGCCTTTATCCCGTCGGAATGTTTTCCCGTCTATTATATTCCTGTTCAGTAGTTATTACTGGTAGTTACTGAGATAGAAGATAAAGGCGGAGATCACGCGATTCATTCGTCTAATTGCATCCAGCGGCGATTCCTTCTGTGTCCCTCACGGCCCACGGTTTGCGAACCGAGACGGTAAATATAATGAATCAAAATGTTTCATAACAAGGCGACGACGTGGATTATTATTTCAACATTGTGATCGATTCACAGGAATTTAATTCGTGATCAAGTTTGAATGAAAAGTCGTTTTTAGTTTTATAAATAAAATGATCTTGATAACTAACTGTTGTTAGCAAAATAAAATAGCACTTGTGGTGTTTGTCGGTGCAAGATGACTGAGATAATGGGAGGAACATAGCCGAGGAAAGGCCTATTCATATCGAAGATGGCCACATGAATGATCTTTGCAATATGAAAAGAAAAGAGCGATGGACATATGTGCTGGACTGCCTACAATTCATACACAAAGCAAATCGATATAATATTAAACAGTTATTAAATAAAATAGTTTCTGATAGAGGCGATCATGTAAAGCAAGCCATTCACTTGTAACTCGAGCTCGGCGTTAAATTGTAAGAAAAATCAATATGTGGTAGCCTAATTTCGTGAATATCTAATATAAAGGCTCTCGTTCTTATATTAAAGGGTGTCAAAACACCGCCACTGAAAAGGCCCACTCGGCCTTATAAGTGTCCATTAGGGAGGCGAGACTGATACCATGTAACCCTATATATTTGACATTCGGTGAGGGCCTACGAGAGAAAATGGGCCTGATAACGATGGCTCTTTGAGGGTTATATTTATTGTCAGATTATACATACTTATACAACCTTATTTGCTGTAACAGAGACGTGTAACAGCCAATTTTCATAAGTGTGCTCTATTAAGGGTACGTCCTCACTTTCAGGATTAAATTAGGAGTCGCCACTTAAGCAGCTTCGAAGAAGTCAACTTAAATAATATAAGCGCCTACGAGACTGAAACTTGCGACAGAAAAATACGTTTTATTTGGAACTTGAGAGTTTTCTTAACAAATATTAGATTAGACTTCGTGCAGACCTGCCTATATTAAAATGTTACTTTTATACATTAAATTATAGTTTACGAGACACAACTATTGCGTCTAAGTAAGATTTATTGGGTCAGAGATAATTTTGAAGCTTATAAATTTCAATTTTGTAGAAGAATATTTATTTTATTTGGACGACGATATTGAGGGAGATGTTCAGTTGTTGACTCTGTATTGTTATTAAAATAAATACTCAGAAAGATAGTTAATTAGCGATTTGGGTTGGATCAAAATCTATGTTTCGAAAATAACTTTATTCATATTAAATACTTATTATGATTTCACACCTTTCTGCACCAAAAAGTTGATAAATTAACATTGATTGCACATACATTTTAATGAGGCTTGTCTCTTCCAACTGAAAAAATAAATAAAATGCCAGACAGAATTAAATGTTGGAGTAAGTCATAATGATTAAAGTTCAAACAATAGTTTTTGGTGAGGGCTGCATGTGAGCAAACGCTCGTAGAGTAACGACAGATAGTGGGCCTTATTCAGAAAAGCCAGTGGCTTCAACGTTTCAACCGAGCTTTAGCTTACAGATATTACAATTCCAGTCACACTGGAATTGTCGAGTAATTTCACATTTATATTACTATGTGACGCACCCGCTTGAATATATGTACAAAATACGAGTAATATGGCGCGAACTTCGGAACGAAACACGGCCAGGATTAATTATGTGGATTTTCTCACATTCTTGGAAAAGGAATCTTAAGAAAGTGCGTAATGTCTTGGAAATAACCTTATGTAATGTCACCCGTAAAGATGCTACGAATTAACTTTAGTGATGAAAACCCTCCAAGACTTTATATTTAGAACAAAATGTCGGATGAATTGACAAATGGCGGCACGCTTTTTTCCTGAAGCCTGGTTGGTTTTATAATATAGTTTTAGGAGGTTATGATCTATCATTCATTTCTGCTTTATAAATATCAATACCTAAAGCTTTTTGCATATATTAGAAACGACAAGTAACACAACAAACCTTGAGCTCATTCATAGTAGTAATAATATTTGTGCTTTAATTTCAAGACCGTTGCTGCTGGTATGTGCTATAACGGTTATCTCCCGTATTATACTGGGGCACAAAACATTTAAGTCGCAGTTTGCGGTAGCGCGATAAGCTCTATAGCCATCCATGACCTTACATCCGGCCTCTTCTGTCTCACATATAGAAGATACGTACATTCCACGTACACCGCACCTTTTAATGGCTCCTGTATACACGTACATATAAACACTTTTGTAAACGGACATGGAATTATTGGAGATAAAATACGCATTGATATTTATATGAAACTAGCGACCCGCCCTAGGTTAGAACGGGTTTACGACTTGAAAAAAAAATCTAGATTTCTTTAATAAATGTAAGTTTAATGTTCTTTCGGAATAAATTCTCTAAATGGTAGTAAAAACCGCATCATAATCCTCTGCGTAGTTTAGAAGAACAGACTGACACGAAAAAGGACTTTAATTTATAATATGTTTAGTTATAGCTGGATGAATGTATAGACAGATATAGATCATGAGTGTTAATTTTATAAATATAACCTTGAAAAGTAAATAAAAAGAAGCTTAATATAAATAATATTTTAGAGTGATAACATGTAGACACCATCTTCCTAAATAACAACCCAATAAAATGAGATTCAGATTAAATCGGTTCGTATAATTAGGAAACCTGTAGTTTATTGTAACTAGTTAAATGGTAGTCATCGTGTGGGTGGCACCAAAACGTTCAGGTTGAAAAAAATAAGTTATATAAAACACAATTTTTTATTTACTTTATATATTAGGTAATTGTGTATAGATATCTACGTAATTGCGTTTTTAGATAATTTTAAAAAGAAGATGCATCATGAGAACTCAATGTTTTATTTAATACCTTAGTAACTTAGAAACAATGTACCGAAACGCCCAGAGCGTTTCGGTACATCGTTTCTAAGTTACTCTTTATTTTTATGTTTTACAAGTTTATATCCCTATTTATTTTTATAATTTGGCGATAGATACCGGAAATCCCAAAAAATCAAGTCAATATGCGTAAAAAGACAAAAAATGTTATAAAATCAAAATATATCAAAGTCCTTGTCAATCTACCTCCCTTTAATACATCATATTGTAAGGCAAGTTAAGAGGTAAGTTGATCATATAAAGTAAGATGTTGTGTTTAAAGGTTGAACTAGTGACACGGTAATGCACTCTACAGCATAGTGGAATGACGGCAATCCATCACATCTCACCTGCTTGCACTTTTATGGCTAAAACATTTTAACGATACATTTTATACTGCTTTTAAGAGATCAAAACGGTATACGTTCCCACATATGGTGCAATAAACCCGTAACGGGGTGAAAGAGGAAAAACAAATGCATAACAATAGTACATTACTGTCGCGGCTTGCAACAAGGGTATTGATGGACGGCTGTGAAAAAATTTCGGTTGAGGCGAAGCTGAGGCACACATACGTGTGTGGTTGTGGCCAAGGCTTATATAGTACTTTTCTCAAATACGTTTACTTTAATCAATGACGAACAACAATAATTTTTCACGCGCTAATATGTTCAATTGTTTCTTCTGTCCTTTAAATAGCTCTATTTCCAAATCAAATCGAAATTTAAATAAAATCTTTGATAAGTTACCTCCTTGGTTAACACGTGTTGAAGTAAAAAATTCGTTCTAATTTTAAATAACACGACAGATATGAGTTTTCATAGTAATTTATTCGGCCGCTAAAGACGATAGATGTAGATTTTCATACAAACATTGTCGGCCGCGCTCGCATGTATTCGATCAGTACGGTTGTCAAAATAATGCTCGAATTTCCAAGCATGTTTGAGAAAAAACACTTTTTCATTTGTTTATATAAATTTGGATGCGAAAACGAGCATGCGAAAATATTGCTGCAACAAAAGCGTTTGGTTGACAAGCGATTTAGTAACCTCAAAGTGGACTAAATCCCTCAACCTACTTATAAAATCCCTTAGGCAAGCTTGAATCCCTACAAAGTAAGATATTATTTATTTATCATTCATCGTTCAAAATAAAATGGAGGGAAGGAAAGGAAATAAATTACTATTTTAACATAGTGAAACCTATAGAAAACCTACAGAAGCTAGATGGTGCAATAAATAATTTTTTGTTGTCTAGACAGTAACACGATATATAACAATATTTTATTCTGAATCTATTTTTGAATTAATTATCAAGTTCTCGAGTCAAAAACCTATGCTGAGCACCTTAATTTACATACTAGCTAACCCGATAGACGTTGCCCTGTCCAAATTTCGAGCAATTTTTCGAATTTTCTTTCACTAGACTCCTTATACGGACTATTACTTTTATATTTATAGATTTACTTTATAAGCCTCTATTCTCTGTAATAATTATTGTCTTTCATTAAACTTGGCTTACATATCCCCTAGATATTAATTTGCTTCCGTGTGTTGTGCAAGTATGCAAGAACATAAAGTATTCTCCCTTTGTTCGGTGACCTGTGCAAAAGGACGAGCAATACGGTTATCTTGATCATCCGAATCTGAAGATCCAAGAAACAGAACTGCTTTTATGTTCGGATTAAGAATTCCTAATAAATATAAATATATAGACAGTGAAAAAATAAGGCGTTAACTTTTATGAATTTCAAGTCAAAAGAGATTGTCTCTTAACAGCGTAAAATCCCGATATAATAATAATAAAAAATGCACTTAGATACTATGTCTTTAAACTATTTTCTAGAAAATAAAAGCACTACTAATTAATAATAAAAAAAAAACAACAGTAAGTGCTAAGAATTTGTGACATCATACTATCAACACTCATAATTATGTTAATCCACGCCACTCAGTACAACATTTTGTTTCGTGCGAAAAGGAAAAAATATTACAATATTTACACACCAACTTTTACAATTTTTCATATATTTTCCAAAATGTTGTACGTACATTTACATTTTATTTGTTCTACACCTTCCATAAACTAAGATTAAATTCTCGCACAATTTATAATAGAAGTCAAATACCCTATTACTTGTAAGTGTGAGGCTAATGTAGATTTTTTTACTCATGAATAGTCACGCAATCCCGGGTTCCGTCAATTGATTGCAGGCACTGAACCGTGTAAGTCGTCAGTGGTACGGGAAGTGTGCCAATTATACGACGTTACGGCAGCCTCACGACACTTCTGGGACGAGGGTGATTAGACAACGCTGTTTTTTTAGAGTTCCGTAGTAAACAAGGAACCCTTATAGTTTCGCCATGTTCGTCTGTCTGTCTGTCTGTCCGCGACTTAGCTCAGATAATCTTAGCAGTAGAAAGTTGTAATTTCGCATGGGTATACATATAATTCACGTCGACAAAGTGGTAAAATAGTTCTTTTTTTTATTTTTAGTGTGCAGGAGATACACTAAAAATATAAAAAATACTATTTTATATACTACATATACTAATTATTATACTACACGTAAAGTGGGGATAAAATAGTTTCCCGCTTACTTTATTGATAAAATAAAGCATAAGTTCTTAGGAATAAAATGGATAAGCCTTTTTTTTTTGGGAAATTATCAAATAACTTCTCCTGCTCTGGGCGGAGCGGGTGGGCGTGTCAGACTCTTACTGACTAAAACCCACCCGTGTCCTTCAGTTGCCATGTTGTCAAGGGCCGCGGTATCTCTTTCGGAGTTTCCCGCGACCCCGGTAGGCATCGGCCCTAGCGGACCCCGTCAGTTCTGCTGACATCTCTTTGAGGCGTGCGTGGAACACAACGCGCCGTCGACCCGGGCCTGGTCCTTATCTAACGGCGAGCTACCCATTGCTCACCATCCGCAAGCCCGCGCCTACAGTGGCCGGAAATCGGCCTGCGACTCCCGACGCCCAGGGCCTTTCCTGCGATAGTTAAGGGCGTGATTGCGCGAAATTTGCCTCTCCCTCAAGCGTTTCGCCTCCTCCTTTGCGAGCATTACTGCTTCGCAGCAGGAGATGACGGCCTCCCATGCCCTCTCGCTCCGTACCATGGCCTGGATCAGAGCCGGACGCGAGATATCACCGCCGCCGATCGCCTCCACGAGAACACGGCGATACACCGCCCAAGCCGGGCACATAATGGTGATACCCAGGCGTTTCCTCCCGCCTTATCTTGAACAGGAACCTCCCGAAACAACCGTGTCCGGACCTGCGTCAGGCGGAATATGAGGACACCGTGGCTCCTCTCTAGCCACTCCTCAAAGAGAGGACTTATTGCCGCAATTATGGCGTGCCCAGCACTGGGTTGCGACAATCGCACTCTCCATGACGCCATGAGATCCCGCCGGAGTTCTGTCCGTTGTGCCGTGATTTCTCGCGGAAGCGGAGTTTAGTCCCGGCGTTCCGCTTCCTCGTGCCAGTCCCAGATGTGCATGAGGACTTTGCCTCCAGATCCCATGATAGTAATCCAGCAAGGAGGCTCGCTGCCTCACAGGAGACCGTGCGGACTTGTGCAGGGTGACCTCTAGTCCCAACTGCCGGATCCTGTCGACGATTGTCGCAACCCCGCGTGGCGCTAGTTCGGCCGCCGCCTAATGCGACCTCCCCTGCGCCCGGCCCAACGTACGGAAACCAAACCGGCTCTCCGTCAAATCCCGCCCCAGCCACCCGACGAGGTGGTCTGCAAGGACTCTTTCAAAGAGCTTGCCCACCTCGTTGAGTAGCACGATAGGTCGAAAAGCAGATGGAGAGTCCGCAGGGCGCCCCGGCTTCCTGTTGTGGACCAGTTTCCCCGTCTTCCAACTAAGTGGGAACTGGCCCCTTTCCAAGTATGCGCTTAGGAGCCCCCTTAGTCGAGGCCCGAGAGCCTCCAAGAACAAGACCCTTTTCCAGGTAACGTCCCCACGGGTCCCTGTTCAGAATCTCCAGCGACTCCTCGCGGGCCAGTAGCCCGCAGGATCTCTGCTTTGAGGGCGGTCTTCGCCGCTCTGTACCCCTCGCCTCATACAACTCCGCCTGAATGGTTTCCGCATCTTTTTATTTTTTCTTTGTTTTTTTACATCTGGCGCGAAGCACACCATACCCAGGCCTGCACGATCGACGCTTCCAGGAGGAGCTCCCGATCCAGCTGCAAAATGGATAAGCCTACGCTTGAATCGAATGAAACCACTATGTCAGTTTTATCGTAGCACAACAAAATTGTGAATTGCTACGAGTTTTCCAATCGACTACGAAAACCACAAGACTCATTTTTCGTAGCCGACTGCTACTAATGCTACAATTCGCTTAATTTGTTAGGCAGTTGTTACGCTTGACATGAAACATTACCTTCCAGACCATTTTCAAAAAACCTACTAAACAATAAAAGCCAAGTACATTATTATAATGTCCAGTTAGCTAAATGTAATACATCAAGTTTTTTGATCCGCAAACATAACAATGTGGAAATAATTTCTGACCGTGTAAGGTTTTCCTCTAGACGGAATTATTATATCTCCTGCAATCGTGAAGCAGACGAGAGCCACTATACCCACGTATAACAAAGAATTGTATAGAAATTCTCTCAACTGGAAGGACGGTCCACTTTAACAAGACTTTTTAAGTGACTGGATAACGAAGGCTAACTGGGTGTTTGTTTCTACAAATAGAAATATTAAATAAAATCATATACAGAATTTTGTAACCGCAATTATTCCTACAATAGATTTGATAACATCGCAAAAGTTCTTTTAGATCAGTTGGTGTCTATTGTTTACATAATAATGTCTGGGGAGATTTATTTATATTGATAAAAATCTGTTGGTAGCTTTTACATGACATAATTATGTCTGGAACAAAAACTGTTGATATGAAACGAAAACATTTCTATAATTCATGAAGTAGGTACACCAGACGTACCTAACACCTATGTAAAAATAAAAGTAGTCGCATACCGGCAGTTCTGTCGCGTCGCCACGTCGCTCCATACAACGACACTCACCATTAGTTTACATACAAATGGGACTCGTTTTACATAATCCATCGTACACGATCGCTGTAATTTGTTGCGAACCTTCTGAATAAACAAATTGATCGCGTTCATAATGCATACCCGACAGCGTGGCGTGTGGGATAATTAAAATAAAATCTCTATCGCTGTACATACTACGTCAGTCTCGACTAACGTCACTCGAGCCCAGCATTGATTGATCAACCGCGCCAGATATATCGGTTTATACTGAAAAAGCGGTTGTTTAACGATCATGACGTTTTAATAATTCGATACATATTGCTTTTGTCAGTTCGTTAACAATAGGCTTCAGATTTCATTGCTGTTCAAATCTATTTACATATCTTTCTGAAAACTGTTGGCTTAAAACGCAGATCCAACTCATCGATTCATCTTCCGATTGCTTTAAATAAAGCTTTTGAACGTGCTCCCGAATGTAACCAATTCGTTTCCGAGTGATGAATGTCTGTGATATAATACAGTGGTAGCTTACGCGTTGAAACGTAAGTACCTATGTAAGTACCTGTGTGCGAAATCCACGAACAAACGGCTAACGAACGCGAAGCAAGAGGCGATGCGATTTATCTGCCGCTGCGAAATTCATGGAGGTAGGAATGTAGTGGAGGCGATGCGCTGGAAATTTACATTTCATTAGCAGTGTGCACGTGTTGAAGTGGACTGGTAGGACTGTCATGGCGTGTGTCAGGACAGTGACGCATAATTATAACTGACACAAAGTCCATTGTGCTTTTGTGTGAAAATCACGCGTTAAAATGCGAACAGGGTTAAAGTCCCTTGATTACCTTGACCAATTCATATGAACTTTCTCTAATTATTATAATTTTATCTATCTGTATACACAGATCTCATGTTGTACTAAAATATGAAGGATATCCTAAGTTTTTTCAATTCTTTATTTAATCTTAAAGTAGCTGTAATTGTTAACACACTATGGTTTACGAAACTTTTTGAAGTTTTTATACAATATTAAGTTATTGAAGTCTCAATAGTTTTACCGTACCTAAATCACTACATGTGCGTGCTACGTCGTAACACCCGTAGCTCGCTACGGCGCTACGAAACCCGAAATTTTTAACACTCTGTCGAGCTGTTAATAAAACCGCCAGTTATATAGAAATGAGTTGTTTGTGTCTGCCTGTACTCAAAAGCGTCCATACCCATTATATCATCATTTCTCGTTAGCATCGCTTCTCGTTAAACATTTGAACAGCTCAACAACCTCATATGGTATGTCTCGTAAACTTTTTTACATAAGTTCACAAGACCAGTGTAAAACAGACATAACAAGTGATATGTAACATCCCGGACCACAGCAGTCATACATTGTGCGATAAACTCTTTTCCTTTATTACGAATGCGGTGCATTCGTTAGTAGCTCGGCGTCGCGCCTCGGCATTTGCGCCGCCTGCAAGTGGCGATATTTCAGTGCACCCAGAACATGTTTGTGAAAACTCTATTCACATCAACAACTGGCTGTCTGTCAACTACAACATAAACTCACTATTATTACATACAGAAAACTCACACAACGTTGACCAACAATAATCCAAGTCTTTGAATAACCAGTGTTTATTGCAATAGTTTGCACACTCATTCGGTTTCATTCAACTCGTCATTGTTCTAAATGAACAATAATGTTATTAATGACACCTGCTTAGGATGGAGATAGAAATGTTTTCATTAGACTTGAATACTTGAACATGGACTGATAGTTATTCACTGTCAAAAATCTTTAAATAAATCTGTTCTAAAGCTGTGGTGCAATAAATTGTGTATAATACTCAGTAAGACTAGTAGAAGAAGCATTAATTTAGCGCTCTTAGTTATAAAATATACAGGTGATGTTAAAATCTTAAAATGAAAGATAGTTTACCTAAAATAAGGCATATTTTCAATTAATTTATTCAATTCGTGTTGATTGAGATAAGAAATAATAATTTATTAATTATATGTAGATATTAAAAGTATTCGTATTCAATACTATGATATATTTTTCGCAAAGATAATGATGATGATTATATTTTGAGTCGCAATCCTGAACTAGATTTTTTTGTGGGAAAGTTCTCCGACGGTATTTTACTACCTTCATCTTGGGACAATAAACTTTTCGAGGTAATCCGTAGCTTGAAATTTACCTTCAGTCGGGACAATTTACTGTTGAAACATTGATTTAGCAATATTTAAAATTCATAGGTACGTCCAAAATGATGAGTGTGTGTCGGCAGGCTTTGGGAAGCGCGGCGCGGGGGCGCGGGGGCGCTCGGTTGACTGACTCCGATCGCACGCGTCACTATTTTACATATAAATGGACGCCGCTCCATAATCCGTCTAACACAATGGCTTTAATTTGTTCCCTGAATGTGTACGTAGGCAAATGAAACCTGAAATTGGTGCGAAGGTACCTACTTCGCGTGCACTACAACTATAAAGGGTAACCACAACAGAACGGTAAATAAGTGCAGCGATGAGTGTTTGCTCTAATTTCAATACAACAGTGAAAGGTTCCGATGCTACATAGGATTGTTTGACTCTCGTAAGCCAAACTACGTGTGTTGTTTAGTTTGACTTAGCTAACAGAGAAGTTAAATTAGTACGAGTATTTCCGAATGCAAATCCCGTGCAGGCTGAAGTAGTGGGTCGGCACCTGCTCTGACAGTTTGCGTAATAGCTCGGAACCACCGAATTAATTTACAAAACTCTGACCTGTCTCGAACAAAATAGTTTTTGATGCCAGTACCCAGTTTGTGCGCTCCGCTATCCTCACCCCGAATAAGTGGGTTAGTTTTTGAATAAATATTACGTGGAATTTGTGTTAGCTAAGGGGATTATTTTAATGAAACATAACAGGTATTTGTTTCTTTGTTGGTTCAAAATGATTTGCATAATGCTAACGTCACTGGTCATTTAATTAATTTATCGCAATTCCTTTAAGTGATATCACAGCAATAAATTAGGAAATAATAAAAATAAGAATGTTATTACTTTAATAAATTAAAATAATCCAAGCGTGAACTAAGGCGAGTTAAAATGAAGTTAAAGCCGAAAATATAGGAAAGATTAATTATATCGATAAAATTAAATTGTTTAAAATTGTTCGGAACATTTTAAGCGCTTGTCAAGTTATTTTTATTGGATTAAAGTTTTATTGGACTTCATTAATTTACCTCATTTCCTGTAAGAACATTTTGCTATGGTCGTTGACTATAATTACGAGACTACAGAAAACACTACTGGAGTAGCATGTCGCTCTAAGTTCTAATTAAAATGTCATGTTTATCTTCCTCTAGTAGATCCCAGGAAGGTATGTTTTTAAAGTCAGTCAAGATGCAAACACAGATAACACGTTTATATAACAGAGCAGATTGTGTATCCTTTCAATTAAAAGCTGAATTTATCATTCTATTATACGGAGACAGGTGAATTGGGATAAACATCAACATGTTTATAATAAGAACGATCTCCAGCGGTGCCGCAAACAACTTTGAAACTGGCCCAGCCACGCAGATGGGGATGACATCTCTTTGAAGATAAAGATGAGAGATAATTTTGCAATTTTCGTGCCGAGAGGTTAGCGATATGTACCTGCCTGTCATGTTTCTCAAATTAACTTTTGATGGCAAGCAAGGAGAGCAACTTTCGCGTTTGTGGTGACGAATTTCTGTAGGCATTTTCGCTGACGGGACTTGGTAGGCAAGTACAATTTCCAATTTCGAACTTTGATCGATGTCAGATTATATAAATTTGTATTTTCAGAGTCGGCACAAGTCCGCCAATGCCGCCAATGCTTTGATTATATCTCAGTATGAAATTGCCATTTCAAATTATAAGTTCTTACGGGGAATGAAAATACCGTTTCATAGTATATGTAATGACTGCTGTTAGATGTATTTTCTTTGAACTGTAGGAAAATCGTGAGTAAATAACGATACGAAACGAGTTTAAAAAAAATATAATCTCCTCTTTCGACCCTAGCTGTAGGGAGCTGCGGTCACGCGCGCCCACGCTTTCATTTACCATTCAATGGGCTAAGCCCACAGCTACACTCATCCCACTTTTCATATTATTCTGTGACCCAGTACATAAGGGCTAAACTTATACTTAATGGGAATAACATCTGTTACTTTGCCTATATTTAAGCGTGAACACCAAAAATGAATGGAATTAATATTTTAAGGGCACCGTTAAAATATTAATTCCATTCATTTTTGGTTTTGGTAAGGGTGCCGTACCGAGTAGATAAGATCCATATATTCTTTCCTTCTATTTTTATTACACCAAAACACTATTATTTAGTTACGATGAGTTATAGATGCTAGCTCTTAGCGAAAAAATAGATGATATCAATCATTTAGATATTCAGGGAACCAGAAAAAAATATAGTTAAATTTAAAAAAAAAATATGATTTCAAAAGGTACCAATGCGTAAAAAGACTTGGCTCTCATAAAACGGAGATGCGAATTTCATTTTAATTTTATTTATTAAAACACAAACAACGTTAATAATTTTATTGTGCATTGTATAAGCACAACTTGCGTTGCCACGTCATAATCACAAGGATGTTTATCAAAACGAATACGTCAAAGTGACATCCCTAAAGTATACATTTGTCACTATGATTATGTCAAACACAAAAATAATCCCGTCATCTATTTGGCGTGCGGCACACCCCTGCTGTTCGCGACTTGCAAATTGAGGGAGACTGAACTACGGCCGGGAACAATCGCAGGAAAGATTATAAAGTGCGTTGTATAGGTGATCAGACGTCAAAGTTGTGATGTTTTGAAAAAGTTGTCGAGGGCGAGGGAGGGCAGCTTCGGTTGCCATGGTTAATAATACCCCGCCGTATAATACACGAGCAGGTTGGCGTCGTGGGCAATTTTCCCCAAGTCGCTGTTGGCCGTCGCTCTAGCAACAGGTCGTCTGTTTTATAGCGAATCTTTTTATGTGATTTCTTATGCTTAAAACGTCCCCTTACAGTTCAAAAGAAGCCAGAAGCATTAAGTTTCAAAAGGTGAAATCGCTTTGAGGCAGAGCCTTTTAAAATGTCAAGAACACATTAATTTCTTATTTGTTCGTGTGTGTAAGTACAAAGTGATGGGTAAAAAAATACTTGTACAAAATCTATCAAATAAATAGGGCTTTGATGAAACTTCTTCATTTAAAATTAACTTTAGTTATGTTATGGGTAGATACCTATTACAGAATTCTTTGTAAGTCAAAGTACTCTAGACTCTAAAGTACCTACCTGGTAGGTACGCCTGTGCCATTTGAAGATTATCTAACAAATAGTTTTGAAGAAGCAACCATCAAAATTAATTATGAATCAAATCTTACTTGTTGATACTTTGCGAGTATTCTCATAGTTATCAACACTGAGCAACTGTTGTCTGAATGATTTGCTAAATAATACATGCTTTTGGTATATTTCAGTATTCAGCTGTTGAAACATACTTGAAATCGTTTCAACATTTCAGATTTTTGAAACAAAGGTTAATATTTAAGTGTATCTCTAACAATACTGATAATTTAGGTGCTCGCACGGAGTCGCACGTTTGTTCTTTGTTAGCATAATACGTTATAAAATATTCACTATTCATGTTTATTTTAGAAATACATCATATTATTCAGGCACACGTCTATTGTTCCCAGATATTTGTTATTATTTTCTATATTATAATTAGATCTGTCGTTATTATTTCATAAATACACTGACGGGCAATATAAAAAAGCCTACTACTAACTACTAACTTATCATGAAATATTTCCGAAACTACGCAAAACAGTTTCTTGAAATAAAAAGCAACATTCAAGTGTATTTAATAGCTCATAAAATACCTATAAAACTATTTTCAAGATTTCTTAGCGTTCCGTACCTCAAAAGAAAAAAACGGAACCCTTATACTCGTAGGATCACTCGTGTGGCTGTCTGTCCGTCTGTCACAACCAATTTGCTCCGAATCTAATGGACCGATTAAGTTGAAATTTGGTACACATATGTATTTTTATGACCCAAACACGGACGTGTAGCGTAAATAAATGAATTTTAAATATGGGGGTCACTTTTGGGGGGCCAAGAAGATTTTTTTTTTTAAAGTTATGTGAATTATATCTACTGTGTGACACTACTGAGCCTACAATTTTGAAGGAAATACAAAGAATAGTTATATTCTTATAAATTACAGGAAAACCTATAAGAAAAATACAATTGACGTGGATATATTTAGAAACCTGTTCCGCTTAGCTAAACACAGGTTACTAATTATATCCACGTCTATTGTATTTTTAATGGATTTTCGCAAGTTCACGCCTGAATAAATTAATAACCTATAAGAAGTCAATGGTCTTAAAAAAAATATGGCGCTATTGTGCGTACAAACTTACATTTGGAGTTGGAATGTAATGGGTTTGTTCTTGGGACAAATTCATCCCAACTACGAAACCCTTCGTTGTGCGTGGTCCGACACGCACGATATTTTTATAATTTTGCTATTCTTGCAATACTTCGAACGTATGGAACATTAAACTGGTTACATCTATTCCGTCCGCAGTAATTAATATTGTCCGTAGGTCTTTAGAAATCGGACCGCACCGCACTGCACGATCGCTTACGATACGACCGCGGGCTATTTAATAACGTCACTCATGCATAACCGAGCAAAAGTAATTAAAGCGACGTCACCGTCACAACGACCATATAGTATTAAAGCCTTTTCAGTAAAAGAGGGCGCTGTGCGCAATTCCAAGTTACATTTTAATCAAACAGTGACCACGCCCGAGTCTGTCATGTCGCCTATTTATGAGTTGTAAAGGGGATCCTTCCGCAGTTCACTTTGTGCGGCCGTATGGTAATGGCGTGGATATGGTGTGATGCGCTCTGACATGTGTCGGCTCTGGAAAATGAAGTCCGAACGCTAGGGAATGTTTGCACGCACACGCCAATAACGTGAGGGCCTACAACGGGTTTATGCTACGCAGTTTGTTCTGCAACTTAATTAATCGTTGGCTTCTTTTGAAGTCGAATCTTAAATATACACATAGTAATAGATGAAGGCAGGGATTGACGGGGTTTTTAATTACGCAGTACACACACCCATTGATGCCATAGGATACATAAACATAAACAAGCGAAAACAAGCTGAATATAATACAAAATTATATCATGAAAGACTACCACGCATATAGTATTACACTCCTGGGCCTGGCCATTTAGAATGGAGGCAATTCGCTAGCACGTCATTATATTACGATGATGACGTCATAAAACGCAGTTACGCGTTCGAGAGGACGGAATTAGGTCCGCAAAACCACGGTCACCTTCCAGACGAGCGGTGTTTACATATTTCAAGTCCTTATTCATTTACTCTGTAAGATTTGAAATGGATAATCGAAATATTTAGTATCTTTATCTTATAAGAAAAAAGGCTCTTAAATTTTCTTAAACCTCCAACATTGAGGGTATAAATATTTTAAAGTGTAACTGTACAGTCACGAGCATAAATATATTACTTGCTAGGGACAGGTCGGCAACAATATCTGACTTCATGATTCATCTAAACTCATATTATAAAGAGAAAACATTTAATTTTTCGTATGATTGTTATGCTTTCATGCTGAAACAGCTGCAAGATTTGGATGAAATTTGACACATGCGTAGACCATGACATTGGTTATGACATACTTTTTATCCCAATCCACGGGATTGAGATTATGCGGGTGAAACCGCGGGGCGCAGCTAGTCCATTAATATTTGTCAAGATGACAGCACAGAGGAACTTATAGCTAAGTAATAACAGCCACAAGGATCAATCCATCAGGTTAAGCTACGCTTGCCGAGGTTGGTCCGTGGATGGTTAACCATATTTACATACCGAGACTCCTCCGTGCCTCGGAATACGTGAATCTTTGACAGTCGTTACGGGTCGTCAGAAGCCCGAAAGTCTGTCAATCAGTCTTACCAAGGGGTATTCTATTACCCAGTTACTTGGTTGTGGAGGTCAGATAGGCAGTCGCTCCATGTAAAATACTGGTATTCAGCTGCATCCGGTTAGACTGAAAGCTGACCTCAACATAGTTTGGAAAAGGCTAGGCAGACTGATTGACAACAAATATTTATGTGATCATTTGTGGAAGGCATATACAAGTGGCATCACAAATATGTGGCATCGAAGAAAAACCCAAAACTACTCGACGAGCCAAAATATATGATGCTGGTGAGATTTTCTGATCACATTTTCATATTTTCATTGCAATATGAGTCGCCCTGGTTGTGGTAAAGAAGAAAACTCGAAACATGTACAATTTTTCGAATTTTCTATATCCTATATTTTGGCTCGTCAAATAGTTTTGACGTTTCTGTTATTGTTTTTTATCATAACGAGGGATCATATTCTTCTGAATTTAACTGTGTAGGCAGATATTTATAATGCAAGACATGTCCGATATTAATGCACTCAGAGGTGACATCTTTTTGAAGCCGATGCCGCATCCTATAAAATTTATGTGGTTTTGGTGTTCCTTCGATGTCACTTATTTGTGCTACCAGTTGTATATATATGCTTTCCACAAATGATCACATATAGTTCCCGTCGTTTTGACAACGGACATTAATGCATGAATCATGAAATCAGATATTATTGCCCACCTGTCTATAGATATTTATGCTCGTGATTGTACATGATGTGTTCGATTCAATGATATCCTTGTATTTGAAGAAAATCGTATTCCGATTAAACAAGTGTTTGATCAGTAATTTACTTAGATCCTTTATTACTCTCTATCATTTACCTGACATATTTTCTTTTTAGAAATATTTGTTCAGCCAACATCACGGGTTCATTTGAAATAAAAGTACCTGATAAACAGGTAAGCCACATGCATTTGTACTTGCTCTTTTTTAATTTTGAAACTCAAACTGCTCTTTTATTTTTGTTGTCTGCTGTATTCACTTTTTAGTGTCATTGTTACTGATTTTTTAATGAATATAGGTACGTTTTACTAGAAGATGTCTGTAGATATGAATATTTACTCCTAAGTTCCTCTAAACATAAAGGGTGTTGGAATCTGTTTCAGGATTTATTCGTAAAGGGAGGTAATAGCCCGGCTCATTGCTTTTTCACTTGGTTACTCAAATGTAGATGGATGAGGTCGTCGTCGACGCCGCCGGAGACAATTGTCAGCCATCGCTCAGTGTCCCCGCTAATTGAAAATTCTCGTCAGCTTCATTTAAATCTCCATCGACAAGAGAAGACCCGCAACCGTTGAAAATTAAGCCCAACTATAATTTAATTGTCCTACACCTTTATCATGACGTCGGGGGGCTTGGGGCTTGCGTGACTGATTTCTACAAAGAGCATCATTGACATATTCCGTACACAATCATGAATTGATTTTAATAAGCCAATTTAACATTTAATTTCCAAGCCATATTTTATGTAAGTGTCCAGAATGTAGGCAGAAACTTGCAGTAAAATAAATTCGTTGTACCAATTAAGGATCCCTTATTCCTAAATACCCTTTCAAGTGGATTCGCGGAAGGAAGAGGGCGCGAGCGGAAGAAATTCTCGATAACAGGGAGTAAAGAGTGGAAAATTATAAAACGTTAGAGCCACCGTCTTGAGTGGATAATATTATGATTATGATCGTTCGACTCTGAAATAATACGCACGCTAAAACAATATCACAATTCTGCGAATTGATTGTTTCAATAACAGCTAGTGAGTATATTAACATAATATTTTGCGGCATTTATGCATGAGTTACATAGAAATAGGCAGGATTTCATTAAGACGTCTTGCGTTGTTTTTTATTTCAACATAGTATACATTTTGAATATTTGTACTATGTATATACAACTAACTATTATACATATATTATGTCCAAGTATGTAAAGGAAAAAATAAAAATAAAGGGAAGAGCTCATTGGTCGTCAAACAATTCGTCCGCATCGCTGTCAGTGGGAAAAGTGCCCAAAAGGCTGGCAGCGTTGCTATGTTGGATGGTAATGCTAATTCTTTGGCCTAAACATTGGCCAGCCCTCTGGTCACGTGAAGAAGCGACCAGCCGCTTGGCGATGTCCCGAAATACTCGGAGAGCACTCGGTTGCTATATTTGCGCCGTTTGAGGTTTTCTGCACCTGCAACAGTCGCCCCGGCACAGCCCGCAGTGCTAGGAAGATGAGATGGCGCAAGGGTGTCGACACAGGTTGCATCCCACACCAAAGCACTACCCAGCTTCCCAGGCATTATGGTCATTTCGTCTGGCCTCTTGTCATCGTCGCATGCCAAGCCATTCGGTTCTAAAACAGCTGGCACCCCGGCGGTGACAAGAGCCCGACGGAGGATGACATGAATGTTTACGTGCCATGCCAACCGACCAGCGGTCTTGTTGCAGAAAAGGCTATGGTGTGCGAGGCGGTCAACTGCTTCACCGCACTTACAGTGATGTAGAGCCCCCGCAAGTAGCACCCAGACGCAAACTTGTAGCGAGCCGGAAAGTGGTATCACCTAGCATAGTGCCTAAGTTGGGTGACAGTAGCGCCTGAAGCCAGAGGCCCGCCTCCCATTCTCTCACAGCCAGCAGGCGGGCACGCTCAGCAGTGTTGGTGGACGTATTAATGAGGTTATTCCGTATCAACCTGCAGAGCGGCTCATCCCACTGTTTCTAGGAAGACGGGATTTCGGGCTGCTCCGTATCCGGACAAGCCATTTTCCATGCGTTCATCGTATCTGTCAAACATGGCACTTCAGAGTCAACCTAAGAAGCGATTAAAATTTTTCTGGTTAACTCTTCGGTACTCTGAACCGAGGACAGGAACGCCGGTAAGCTTACACTAGACATTTTGCGGACGCCGAGCCCACCGAAGCGAATAGCTAGTGTGACTTGCAGTCACGCGCGGTCGTCCAAAGCCATATTTATAATTGATGTGAGAGTATGTACTTCGAATAATTTGATCGATTTCGTCTAAAGGTGTGGCTTCTTTCATAAGGAGGAAGAGCAGAGAAAATACATAAAATTTAACAACAGCAGTATCTGATAAGAGTGAATGGCGAATATAAGTTTATATTAGAAAGTCTGTCAGAAATATCGTTAAAGTGTTTAAGTTTTTCGTCAACGAAAGGTGAAAAACTGTCTTCTAAAATTGGGGAACCTAGGAGGTGCAGTGAACTTTTTTACAAAACTTTCATATCTGTTATTAAATTGAATTTCTGTATGGTCGATTGTCTGTCAGTATTGTCACAACGGTAAATTTCGCATTTTGAGAAGTTGAGGTCAAGGCAGATGGGTTGAAACTGCTGCTTTAGAAATTGATGATCTTTTAGAACAGTATCTACGTCACCTTCTAGAGTCCCATAATCTAAATACCACACATTATTTTTTTTAATTTCGTTGTTGTATTATGGAATGAATAGCTAAACTGAAAATGACTGGCCCGAGATATCACCTTGTTGGCATCGAACTGCAGATTCCAAAACGTTGTATCTATAAAGTTATTAATTAAATTAGGTATGAATGAAGTCTAATATATTTACACGCCCTGATTAACTAAAGATGTGTACCTACTATTATTTATTTATGACCTAACGTGGTGTATGCCTAATACTGAAAATTTATTACCAAATTCAAAGCATCAAAATTAACTTTTCAATTGGTTTTGAAAAACTCGCTATGTATTTTATTCATCCCCAACTTCGGCGGGAAAATAAAAAATTCTTAAAAGATATTTAAATCTGAAAGAAACCGGATAAAAATATCTTGCGATGTGAAGATTTATTACCAGCACTTCATTTACTCACAGTTTACCCAGAACGTAGCAGGATTATTTAAGTGTGGTCCAAGGCAGAGTTTTCTAGGAAGGAACAACTTTCGTTTCCATTTTTATTCATTCCACAGCGAAATCAACATTTGTAGAAAGCGTAGATGTGGGCGTGGGGCGACCCGTATTAAAATATTTTAAGCAGGCTATGAATATGCAAAGACACGGCGCTCGACGGCGGCGGTTAACGATTTGCACGTTTTTGGACCACTTGCTAATTGCAAATGTGAACGAACACTTATGGCAAATGTAATTGCTTTCACTGATACCAGATCAGATGGAAACAATGTTTGATTTTGCCTCGCCACAGCTCACTGCAACTGAAAACTAATTTACTTTCATCGGATAGCCGGACCGCGCTAATTTCATTTCGTCTGCGATTAAAAAGTAACTGCGGGTTTCATTTATTTTAATGTTCTTTAACAAAAATGTTCAGTTGAAAGAAATTTTATTTTTTAATTATACTTATCGCTGATCTCAGTAACTGTTTTTCTCATCGGTACCTACGTTTCCATTTCTATAAAACTATCCTGTCATTTTATTTTATCCATCGTAACATATTAGGCATCTAGGTAGAGCTTTGTACGTTCAATGATGTCTGAGTGTAAAAGAAAATCCATTTGGAATATGAAGGCTACATGACCTGTAGGTGATCCCTTGGGAGGCTCACAAACCCCGCATTACCACTTACCTACATCTCTCGAGATATTTCAAATTTTCAGCTCCAAGGAAGCTTACGATACATTTCAACGTCATGTTTGAAAAGGATTCTACAAAAGTTATTCATACCAGTCGAAGTAATAAAGTAACTAAATGGCTCTCGATGCTTTTTTTTTAGGTTACATTCGAAATAGTATCTTTAATTCCATAGAGACATAAAGATTATAAAATGCCAATGCTTATTATGTGATACAAAATGGTAATACGATCGGTGGACTAATATGTACGTGCATGCACTTAATTGCACTTTCAAACTAACAGCTAAACACAATTTGCAAGTTTTAAAAAGCAAACAACCAGCACTTTCCAGTCACAATTAATTACTCGCGGTAATTGTTTCTTTTTACAATATCTTGTATTCAATTTATATAAACTGGAGTGAGTGGTAGACGCGCACTGTAAAGTGGAAGTTGCTTAACAAGATCAAGCACAAAGTGCGATACGCTGTACGATTAGCAGCTTGTTGCAAGGAGCTAGCTTCTCTCGGCCTTTTCAAGTGTGATTAAGGTTGGATTGAGGCGAGGAACGGACGTATCTATTCAATTAATGCTACTCCAGACCCAGGTTGGCCAGTCCCTCAATTTATATTGCTTCGACTCTGAAAATTACCCTTATTTGTACGTACTGCTTACGAGTACGTACGCCTCCTCAGGCCGCGGGCGGTCGTGACTGTGTGCCAACAAATTGAAATATTGCCTCTCGAAACGTTTAGCTTGAGAACATAATTTTCAAAAGAATGTATAAAAGCAAATAAAGTATTTTTCTTACAACTTCCGATTGGCAATTCAGGACAAGAATTAAGGTTAATTGGGGTCTTTTTTTACGCGATTGCTAAAGGAGGGTAATATTTTTCGAGAGTATATATGTAGGTATGTATGTCTATTTCTTTGGCACGCTCTAAAGCTTAAACAGCTTGATGGATTTTAATATATGAGGTGTTATTAGATTTGTCTTAATTGTGGAAGTGACATAGGCTAAATAATCTATATCTATAAAGGGATAGGGTGACTGACTGAATGAATGAATGACTGACTGACTGACTGATCTATCAACGCACAGCTCAAACCACTGAACAGATTGAGCTGAAATTTGGCACACAGTTACTATGACGTGGGTATCCATTACGAAAGGGTTTTTGGAAATTCGACCTTTAAGGGGGTAAAAAGAGGGGATTTTGTTTGTATGAAAAATCGAATTCCTTGAGTTAATAAACTTGAAACTTGGCACAAATACTTATCTATATAAATTATAAAGTTTAAGATTTTTAATTTTTATAAACTACCCCCTAAGGGAGGATTGGGGGTGTCAAAGTTTGTATGGAAGAATTTTAACGCGAGGTCTGATTAACTCGAAACTCAGTATTTGTAGTTAAGACTGAAAATAAATAAATACACATATTAAGGTTTTTTGAAAATCTACTCCTAACGGGGTGAACAAGGGTATTCATTTTTACAAAGTAGGATTTTACTGTGTAGTTTGATTAACTTGAAAATTGGTATGAATAATCTATAAGTCCAATAACGGAAACGTCACAATAGCTAAACAGTCAATCATAACTTATACAGGGTGGATTTTGAGATGGGGCAATAAGGGCAGGTACCTTAACCATTGTCGCTTGAAACATTTTGATATGTATTCACAACAGCTAGCAAGAAAATAGGCAATTTTCACAAAAACTGTTTTGATGCCAGTCGATCCTATTGCTTATTAGTAGGGTCAAAAAACCATCGGGTCAACTGAGGTTTGAGTACAAGAAAAGTCAGAAATTGCAAAAAAAACTTCCCATACATTTCGTAAGAAATGGGCCTGAGAGGAGATAGAACACAATATACATTTCTATAATGAAATGACTTTTTAATGAGGTACTTACTATTATTTAAATGAACACAATTTACTACTATACAACAGTTGAATTATTCAAATACTTCACTAGGCTGAATAAATAACATAAAGATAACCCACACTCGCTCTCACACACACATACACGCACTCGCTCGACTCGGCACATCTACACTCCTCATTCTTCTTTGTTTTATTTAATTTTAATTGTAAGATTTTATATTTTGTGTTTTGATACTGAAATCTCCAAAAAGCATAAAAACATGATTTTTTTGTGATACTCAAATTGGGAGTCGAAACTGTCTCTCCTAAATACAGATTACTCAGTGATCTAGCTAGGAGAGTAGCGATTCACCCAACAATTAATTGTACCTACACCATGTTGTTTCATTGTTGTTTGTTCTCCTTTTTACATTTTGATATAGTATCCATAGTATGCATACTTATATACTTGTGTACTTATATTTACTTAACCAAACTAATATTAACTAATATTCGAAAGTAACTCTGTCTATCTGTCAGTCTGTCTGTATGTTACCTTTTCACTACTAAACCACTGAACGGATTTCGATAACATTTGCAAGGAGATAGATGGCAGCCTGTAGAAGGACATAGAGACTTTTGTCACAAAAATAATCCTAGAGGGGATGATATAGGGGATGAAAGTTTGTATGGGAAACCCAGCATTTCTTAAGTTAGGGATATGAAATGCTTTTGTTATGAAATAAAGAATTACGTGTTTCAGCGTTTTTGTAAAATCATCCCCCAAAGGGGTAAAATAGGGGATGATTTTAAAATTCTCATTTATTTGGGTCTTCCTTTCAAGAGATTTTTAAGGGTTTGGAAATATAGTCCTAAGTCCGTATCTTGAATTAATATTTAGTCTTCATTACATTAAAATCGGTCCCGTCTATCAAAAGTTATTACAATTTAAAGTCATAAACTCACCTTTTTAACATGTAGGTATTACATGGTCAATGGCGGCACTAGAGTAGGTATTACAAATTAATGGTAATAATAGTAATAATGAAAATAAATGGTAATAATAGTAATAGTAAAATGAATAATTGGTATTTTCAGGCATTTATAATCATATTAAAAAAACCGGCCAAGTGCGAGTCAGACTCTATAGAAACGGCAAAAAAATCACGTTTGTTGTATGGGAGCCTCCTTAAATATTTATTTTATTCTGTTTTTAGTATTTGTTGTTCTACAGAAATACATCATCTGTGAAAATTTCAACTACTAACTATCATGAGATACAGCCTGGTGACAGACGGACAGACAGACAGACGAACGGACAGTAAAGTCTTAGTAATAGGGTAAAACGGGTTTACCCTTTTGGTACGGAACCCTTAAAACGATCAAGTGTGAGTAGGACTTGCGCCTTGAGGGTTCCGTCTCAAAACTGTGCTTTCTCGGCTGCCCGAATTTCCAAATCCGGAGTGAAGGGCAAACAGTTTCAATTGAAAAAGAACTTTTAATAGAGTGGACAGTACCGATTTGAATTAAATACCAACTAAATGTTACTTCAAGACTCGGCCTATGAAATTTTGATCTCAGATTGAAGAACAAACTTTACTTTGCACTTCATATATAACTATAAATGACCAATTTTCGGATTTGCTCTGTACTTGACCTTGCTTCTCGCCAAACTTCATGCGGCCAACTAGAAATACTAAATAGGCTCTGGTTCATTTGCAAAATATGCTGCATAATTGGCCGTATTTTTTATTGCGTTACTTGGGATTTTGATTTTCGTTACAGATGAAAATTCGTTGTGCGCGCTTAGCCTTAGTTATTGATATCTATTTCAACTTTATGCCTCCACGCGTTCCTGAGAAAATGGGTCTTGACAGACAATTAAGTCATCCTTTAAGGGTTTCCATTTTTCATTTTGAGGTACGAAACTCTAAAACAGATTTATTATCAGTCTGTTACCTTATCACGCCGTAACGGCTGAACAGATTTAGGATAGACTATGACCTGGGTTAGGACATTATGATAAGTACGTACTCTGAATACTGGTAGTATGTTCCTCTGGGGTATTTTCCGACCTCTACGCGTGCGAAGCCGCGAGCAAAAGCTAGTATTTATATATTGCATCTGCAAATACAAAAAAAGGAAGGGGAAGGTTTTTTTAAATAAATTACAACAATATTGGTATCAAATAAACCTTTCCGACCCTGATGATCCCATCACACTCCTCCAAGAGCAGAATAGGGCCACCACCACAATACACAAGAACAGACGCCTCCCGTCATTCTGCAAAACATATATAATTATTTAACGAATGTACGTACTTATACAAACTATTGTAAAA
Source organism: Omphaloscelis lunosa (assembly GCA_916610215.1). Taxonomy (NCBI): domain Eukaryota; kingdom Metazoa; phylum Arthropoda; class Insecta; order Lepidoptera; family Noctuidae; genus Omphaloscelis; species Omphaloscelis lunosa. The sequence goes on from OU744250.1 coordinate 10,446,959, forward strand.
CATTTTAAAAGAGTAACGGTGGAGTTTCTTGCCCATTCTTCTCCATACGAAAACTAACTTTTGGAAGGGGCGACTAGAATCAATTATATTATTTTGTAAATTTTGACGTTCAAAAGTGCCATACATGGGCCTATTTGAAATAAATGATTTTTGAAAGAGAAAAACACAAATAATAATTGGAGACAAATCTGAAATACTTATGGCTTATAGTGTCACTTTTCTTTGTCCTCAATACAGAATAATACAACATAATAATGTCTGATTTTTTTCTTTTCAGTCATGTGTTTTGCAGTCAGGTTTTTTGTTTTTTTTTTTAATAATTTATTTACTGTGCACTATACTGTACATTGAGATTACGTTCAAGATTAATACCACATTTCACATATTTTCTAATGGAATGCTAGTGTGTTACAATGAGACAGTAAAATATAATTTTAATTACTAATACCACTGAACAATATAACAACAACACATAACACTACACAACAGAACCGAACAATTAATGGTGCCCGTCGATAGTAATGCCACACAACGAACGAGTAACTCAACCGTAATAACTATATACACTATATTTGCAGCTAATGACGATCACCGATAGACGCCACATCCGAGCCGTATGGCCCGAGTCCCGAGTAGTTCCGAGGTCGAGGGATTACAGAGCATAGCAAAGCGCCAATAATGGCTGTCTTCGAGCATCAATACAGATGCGGATTTGTAGTCATGCTTCGAGGGAAACTCACTTTGGATTATAGTCTTAAGGTACGGCACGGTACTTCTGGTTTAGCATGAATCGGGAGTCATTGTTTCTATTGTTTGGAGAAACTGTCTTATTTAGCTTGAGATTTTGGATATGCTTTATAATTTTGATAAGAATTTTCTTTTATTATTTAGCTGTTTATCACCTACACTATTTGCGCTGTAGCATGGTGCGGGTGACAGTTGCCCGTATGACGTTGACATTTGTCAGTACCACGTAGGGATGTGAGGTTATGCAATTCATTTTTATCGCTAACGATACTCGCAGCGTGAATCTAGTTCTCTTTAATATTGTTATGAAAATTAGTGTATTATTCAGTTGTGCAGTGTAACTACGTGTGTGCTACGTGTATAAACTTGTCAATATAAATGTTTTATGGCTACATAATTATCTTTGTACTTATATAAAATAATCAAAATCGGGTTTATGTTTTTTTTTTCGTGACAACATTTTTGCTCTATGGTGCATCGGCGCGGCGGCCATGTTGTTTACCCGTGCGATGCTGTGAGTGCGAGTACGAGTGCAAGCGCGTTATATTGTGACTTAATGTGACACGTATTACGATTTCATTGTTTGTTTTCATTTTTGTTAAATTGTTATTTGTTATAAGTTTGTTGAGTTTGTTGTTATTACCATGCCTAAGCATACAAAAAAAACTGTTTTGGGTAGTCAGGCCAGGGAGCTTGTTGTTCGCCTCCGAGACTACTTTGAAAGAGAACAACAAAATAATGGACCGTTGTTACCATTGAATCATATTGTAGAACGAGTAGCCGAAGCTCTTGATATTGGCCGCAATACTGTTTCGCGTATAACACGTGAGAAAATTGGCCAAGATGGGATGTTTGAAAATAAATTATCGACACCCAACAAAAAGCGGACCAAGGTGAAGCCAATCACAGATTTGGATGATTTTGCTAAGGTTGCTATTAGAAATCATATTTATGATTATTATAGAAGAATGGAGCTACCCACATTGCTCAAGCTTCTAAAATCATTAAAAGAAGCTGACTTGTTCAAAGGAGGTATTACTTCGCTACGGCAAGTTATAAAAGATATTGGCTTTGTTTACAAAAAAGTTAACAAAAGAAAGATTATTATGGATAGGACTGACATTGCCCTAGCAAGATGTAGATTTTTAAGGAAGGCCAAAAACATAAGTGATTGGAGCAAAGTTGTCTTTTTGGATGAAACGTGGCTAAACGCCAACCACACAGTGGGTAAAAGTTGGACCGACGATACGGCACAATCGTGTACCAAAGTGCCGGAAGGCAAAGGCGAACGCCTTATTATTTGTCACGCAGGTACAGCAAGTGGATTCGTCCCTGATTGTTTGCTGGCTTTTAAGTCAAAAAAAACTACGGAGTATCATGAGGAGATGAATTACGAAAAATTTAAAGATTGGTTCATAGGTCTATTAAACAATTTAAAAGAGCCTATGACCATAATAATGGACAACGCACCCTACCATTCGGTGCAAGTTAATAAACCCCCAAACCAATCCAACCGCAAAAGCGAGTTGGTGAAGTGGCTGAGTGAAAACGGAGTTACAGCAGATATAAAAATGTTAAAGACGGAGCTTATTGCCTTAGTCCGACGCCATAAGCCACCAACTCCTACCTATGCTCTGGACGAGATGGCAAAAGAAAAAGGCCACCAGGTCCTTCGACTACCACCCTACCATTGCCAGTATAACGCTATTGAGCTGATTTGGGCCCAAATAAAAGGTATGCTTTTAATTTCAATTCCCATTTTGAAGCTTTATAAAAAAATCAGCTTTCCGATCGTAGCATGTACCTAGTTTAAAAACATTACCAGATACTAGATTAGGCTGATTGATGATTATTTGAATACTTTTTTTTATAAGTTCGTTTATTTTTAGGTTACGCCGCAAGAAATAATACTTCGCCGCCATTTACGGCAAATAAGATGTTGGCCCTATTACAAGAGGCCATCAACAATGTTCAACCTGAAGACTGGTCGAAGGTCGTGAATAAAACAAAAAGGGACATTATGTCTGATTGGGATCGTGACATACATATTGACAACATAATTGAGTCATCGTTAATAATATCCGTCACAGATTCAGATGATGAATTGAGTGACAATTCAGATGTTCCTGACTCTGATATGAGTTTAGACGAATAACATGTATTTTTTTTTAGCAACCTTTTAAGCAACTTTACCCTATAAATGTTCTGTTGTATAATTAGACCTTTTAAAAATAAAAATTGACCTACGCACAATATACGTTTTTTATTATAAAAAATATCGACTATCCATCGTAGCAGTACATCCCATCACTAAATACGTCTATGGCGTTACGTTATACGCATAACACTTTGCTTAATTTTTCATTCAATTTGATTTTATTTCTTGATTAGAACATTCTGGTTGGGTTTAATTTAATTTACTACAGTTATTAATTATTTAATATATTACGAATGTGGTACAACTGAAATATTAAGTCATAAATTGTAAATCGCGGCAACTTTCAAGAGTGAAACGAAATGTTACTGAAACTGTCACCCGCACCATGCTACAGCGCAAATAGTGTAGCTACCGCTATTATAGGTACTTCAATAATGACCCAAAAATGATGATGACACTTCAACCGGTGTCGACGTCGTTTTCAGACGTCCACTGCTGGACATTGGCCCTCAAGAGATGATATAACGACCAGTCCTGCACTGCCCGTACCCAGCAGATACCCGCGAGCTTCACCAGGTTCTTCGTTCACCTACACCACGCATACTGCTTACCGAAATGGAAATGGATTTACTTAAGATACAGGTTCCTGGACTAGACAGAGTGGACTAGAGTTATCTATCGACTATATTATATACTGTTGAAATAAACTACAAAATCGCACGCGTAGTCCATAGCAAATTCACTAAATAACATTTAAAATGTATAGAAATGTTTCAGCATTTTATGAAATACAGGAAAAATATTTCGCTGAAATAGCTTTCCGAAAACACTATTAAATATAGTGATAGATATAAAATTTGAACACGAGAAGCAATCTGAGCAAATGGACGCCGCTTAGCAGGCCATTTTGCCATTTCGATGCATTTCCGCTTGGAAATTACTATCATTTGTTGAAAGAGGGACGAATACCGCTGAACCGGTCATGGAGCTGTTCATTAATCAAATAAAGAAACAATGTATTGTAAATGTGTTTGTTGAATATTTTACATCGCTTTTACGCAAATGCCGGAGTTAAAACGAATAAAGTTTATTAGTGGATTATTTAATCATTCCTCGTCCTCGCATGTCGTAAAAGTCGTCAGAAAAAAAGGGTTAGGTACATAAATACATACTCCCTTGAAAATCTTTACTATTTTATTAACAGAAATTTTATTAAGTAGGCTTTACTTTGTCATGCATTGGTGTTCGTTTGCTTACGTATAAGCACAATAGCAAAAATAATGATATCATAATAATTAGGTACTCATGTCCTACATTTTAACGCAATGGCCTCAATGACCAGGTAGCTAAAATATTCATTAAAACAATGTTCTTAAAATTCAGGCACGTTTTCAAACTGAAGATTGAGCCTACGCCTTAAAGTTTCTAACAATAAGTTTATTCAGTACCCTATGAGTGGAACGGGGCTAAAGGTCAACGGGTAACAAAATCGTCCGTACCCCACTTGAAAACCAAAAGTAATTTGGATTTTTGCGATACGAGTCTACGATGGGGTAGGGGGCAGTAAATAGGACACGCTCTTGCGGACAGTTTCCTTGAGACACTGGGATAGGATGCACGTTTCTCGAGCCAAAAAATGTAAATGAGGTTGAGGTGCCAACAAAGAATTAGGGTATATCCAGTGAACAATGTAACTTGTAACAAAATTACAAGTATTTTTTAAAGATAAGGGAGAAATAAAACAGACCCTTTATTTGAAAAAAGTATGATAGAAGTTCAAAAGATACATACGAGTACATGTTTTATTCACGTCATTTTAAATAAACACCCCCGGCTGTATAAAATCGTGCTGAGCGGCAAATCTTGCTGAAACTGTCTATAAATCTGACCATAAAAGTAAATCCCTGCAATCAAATCGCGAACAGCGAAAAAAGTAAGGTTGTTTGTTGCTATCTCTGGGAACATACATGAAAATAGCTGAGGAACTATTTCGTAGCCGGATAAAAAGGTTCTCAGACCATGAATATAAATATGTACGGTGCGGCCTGATGTCGCTTAACTGCGCTGTAGGGCTGCGGAGCGCGTTAGCGCTAACAGCTATTATTTCAGCTCACTTCGTCCCAATATACCGTTCATTTTTATACGTCTGGACCCTCATTATTAACTCATCTCGCTAAAACCCAGCAAAAAATAAAAGGTTTCACATTTCAACAAAAATATTTTGTAAAATTTACGCGCTTGTATAATTTAATGTAATTATTTCTTAAAGTGGGCAATTATGGTAATTTATACTCAATTTGTATCAAAATCGAAACATCCGTAGTGGAAGTGGGTATTCAAAGTGAATTGAATGTGGGGAGTGTTTTTGAAATCTATTTGTGTGCAACCCTACAAGGCTACGGGGGCAAATGGCAAGTGTATAAAGGTTATAAAAATGCAAGAAGCCGGAAATGAATACGCGGGTGCAACGTACTCGAGTACGTAGTGTAGCGTGCCCCGCCACAGCCCGCCGCGGACGTGGGGACACGGACTCTCATCAAAAATAAAGGAACTGCACCTACTATTTCACACAAATTGGATTGCTTGAAATGTCACGTTTTTAACTTGCTCGTTAAAATACGGAAGTGCATCCGTCTTCAGCTTTCACATGAAATCAGATATGTTTGCTACATGAATTTCATGCAGTCTCTAAATATTACACGTGCATATTTTTATTTCATAGAACGTGCACGCAACCGGCGCTTATTGAACAAAGAGCATTCAAGTAAGTTTGACATTGGTTAGAATACTTCTGCGTTTAAAGTAGGTATGAATGTGAACATGTATGACTCTTTCTAAACAGCTATGCATTGAATATTTTTTCTTGTTTCGTTCTTTCCTCTATTAACAGGAAAAAACCAATGATGCGGATACACACAACAAAATAAAAACGACTGTTCACGAAAGGTTTGTGACGAAGCCGTTCAGTTCGACTTGTTGATTCTTAGCTCTACGGTAGTTATACCTTGCTATTTGTATAAGTAAATCGTTGTTTTACAAACTCATTATAACATCGGGCAACCGACAAATAGTTGCAAATGTGATAAGTAAAGCGTTCCGGTACTTGTACAACACTGCTTACCGACGCCAAAAGAGGTGTTTCTTAGATTTATTACCTACCATTTCGATTTGTTTACTCAGTTGTTCAGATCCAATTACTTGGCACTGTTTCTGTACTTAATTAAAGGGACGCTTGATTACTCGCCCGCTGTGGGGCTTTGTATAATTGCTATTGTTTAGCAAATGAAGACAAATGAAACTTTAATTTAATGACATTGTCTCATTCAGACGCACGAGAGAAGAAGTCCTGTGTTCGCGCTCAACAACCTCATTTCAAGTTTAAATTAGGTACCTACTGTACTGACGCGCCGCCAGATATTTCTAGGTCCGTTATTGTTTACTTGAACCAACACAATATTTATTTACTGTTTTTTTGTTGCCTTTACTTAACTAAAGTTTCATACCATTAAGGAATAAAATAACAAAAATCTTTAATAAATTTTCTAATCTTCCGATATTCTATAATAATAAAATGAGGCAAACTAAACGAACTATTCAATATTCGTTTTCGTAGAATTTTTAAATCCCTATTTAATATTGAATTCACAAAAATAAATGTCTGGGAGAGCAAACAAGTTTCGAAAAATCTCATTACAGTTCAGGACTGAACTTAGCACTCCCATGCGAGCACTGAACCGACTGCTCGGAAACAAAAGCTATAAAAAATGCAATTTTATTTAAATTTTATAGACTTGCAATTGAAATCCTTGTTTAATTGCAATACATGCGCTGTTGCCGTCAATTTTTAATGCTATTTGCTTTGTTGCATCGATAAATTTTCATGTCTCACAAAACGTTTTGGAGCTGGTAAAAAAGTTTTGGGGTCACGGGCAGATCTAAATAGATTCAACCACCATTTATGAATAAAATTCTAGGTAGATAGGTCATTTAAAGTAGATGTTTAAGTTATCAAAGGTAATTAAAACCGTAATTATTTTTCCCTAGAATGTCTAGCCGGAACCCATCGGGCCGTAAAAGCCGCGTTCTAATGTTAACCTTATCTTCATTTAATGGTACAATGACAACACGGTTGAGTGCCTCCAAATGAGAATAGTTGTAAAGAGTACTTTAATTAGCTAGCGTTCTTAGTTATTTGTTTGCGCCGGTCTCAAGGTTCCACTCCCGTAGGGGCGGTAACTCGATTCGCCATCCGTCGGTGAGTGAGTGGCATACTTTTAATTGGCCGTAACTGCGTTTGCCTGCAAGCGTTATTGAATTACCAGCAGAACAGCGCTTGGGGTTGTGGAGTTACTAAATAACGTTTTCAACTTCGATGAAATTAATATTTTTATATTTGAAATACTTTTAAACAATTTTAATTTTTTTCTTGGAATTTGAAAGGGTAGATTTTTTTTTAGGATTTACAACTAGATAATTACGAGATTTGATTTTAAAAAAAATGAAAGATTAATTTTACTTAACGTTGTCAAGAAAACCTGGCCTTAAGATAGGTACTAAATCTTAAATCAAACAACCCTACTTTATACAAAACGTGCATGCTTTGTCTGCCTTCAAACATACGATGAAAGTAAGGAAAGCTTAGAAAATGTATTTCAGAACCGGCTAACCTCTAGGTTTTCTCTTCTTCCTCCACAAAAGGTACAACATAGGTCATCTCTACTCGTACCGAACGAAACGTTATGTTATTTTCGTAATAATAATATACACCTAGATTGGAGACAATGCAAAGCTTTTTAATAATTTTATATATTTTAATAATTTTAATAAAATTGCCAATTTTACAAAGACTCTCTTTATTATGCCTCTTATATAACACTTTTACTTACTTAATTCAAAGAATTTCTGAAGAAGAAGGTAAATAGACACCCCTTATAACTTAGTCAACAACGCTTAAAACCCAAACACCGACGATGTTTTTGAGTCGTTCCGATAATCTAGTTCCATGAGACCGTTGTCTATAACTCGTGCAATGGAGCGGCAACACGCGCTTAGCGCTAGCGGAGGCATACGCTGAAGCGGGAGCGGCGGCGCTTCTATCGGACATCGGTCATTGTGTTAGAGGATTCGCTCAGGCAGGCTCGCAGTAATTACATCAGGGAATACGCTCCTACGGACAGCTACGTCGCAGTCCTTGTTTTTACTCGCAACTGGTACCTATGAACGAGGTAACTGGTAACTATGAGTAAATACTGGCTGTTACTTGACTTCGCTTACAGTTTGCATAGTAAGCGGGTAACGGAGACGCGTAACCTACTTCAGTAATAGGGTTTAGGCGCTCAGCGTTTTCCTGGCATCGGTGTTTGCATCTAGGACGTTAATTGCATTTAAATATAAACGTCTGTCTTTGAGCGCTCTACTTGCCTGAGTTTTTAAACCTTACTCCGCAATGTAATTTCTTCTGTAGGTATGTGTAGGTAGGTATTCTGTAGGTATGTGTGTTCAAATCATGCTTGCAAACTAATTTTTGCGACGCCTTTAATGAAATAATCACTATAGCATGTAGTCGTGACTTCGAACATACGTTGTCAAATTAGCTACAATCACGTTAAATCCTTAAAATATTATGAATTTCCGGCGCAACATAGGTAGGCATTCAGCATTTCCTGGCTTTACTTGCAATGTCCAGAATGATATATATATGAGTAATTTAAGAGAAAGAGAAAGTATTTTAAGCACAGAGATCGTATTGGTTTACGAACTTCAAAAACTATCTCGTAGAAATAATTATGTAGGTGAATAGAATAAGTAGGCACTGTACGTACGTAGGTACAAGGTATCAGATTACAAACACAATTAAAATTATACAGCAAAAACCTAACCAAAAAATTAATTATAAAAGTAAAATGAAACCACTAAATAAATGCATAAACCGACCAAACAGGCACATAATAAAAAGTGAAATTACTGGGGCGCGGACAGGGAGCGTTTTCCGGGTTTCCGGCATCAACACATAATTCAGCCAAGATTAAATGCCTCTTGGACTTGCCGCCGGAAGGCCACGGCTCCATTAGACAAGCGGGGCCTGTAAACTTGGACCTCCTTTACAAATACCTACCACTATCAACAAAAATGTGGACAGGCAATCTCCGGCCATAACTTTTACTACTCGTTCCTAGCTCTAATTCAAATTTTACGATTATGTTTCGACGCCATTTTGTGGACTTTTGTACACAGCTGTAAAATGTTTAATTTTTATTTGACAGTTTAAAAGAATGAAAGAGCTGTGGATGGTTTTGCCATTTAGTGAAAAGCTCGTTGTTTTGTTTGCTAGCATACACAGAGTACACAATGAGCTTAGCACAAACTCAACTGTTTTAGGGTTTAGTCTACAACGCTACTCAGAGATACACTTGTCAGTTTTATTTTTATAATGGGGTTCAGTATCTCGAATGGCTAAATATTCAGTATCTCAGTAAGTCGAATGGTTAAATAAAAGGTATGGCTAATAATTTCAAGAAATGCGTTTATTAAACAGCCTAAAGATAATAATAATAAATGTAAACCCCACCGCCGTATCTCTACGTTGACGTCGTGGTGGGGCTTGCGCGCTCCGAACTGTAGGTCTGTGCCGGTAGAGTTTACTTTGCCGGCACAGGTCTGGGATAAGGAGCCAGACCAAGAGCGATACAAAAACCCGCAGGGCAGCATGTGGCGAGCTGTTGGGCAGTAGCGACCCCACGGACCCTATCTCCCGGGAGAAGTCTTGTTCCTCACCTCTGGTTTGCCTTTATTGGCTGGCTGGAGTGAACACTGACGAGTAATAGAGCTCCCACCTCATTCTTGCCTTTATTGGCTGGCTTGAGTGGAGACTCGCAAGAGCAAACGTGCGCGGAGGAAGGAAGTATTCCAGTAAGATGCTGGTAGGGATCTTGACCGTACTTCCGGGATTGTCCTGATAGCCGTGGAATACCTCTCCACTCCTCAAGCACCTCAGGAAGTGTTGCCCCCTTGTCGCTATGACACTATGTGCTAGCGACCGTTTTCGGGGGCCCATTATTGAGTGTGCAAGTCACCCCCTGCCATTTTATCCGTGTATTACATAACATTGATCAGGCAGGGGACATAGTACTTCCATAGTTCCAGGTAACTAATCCATAGCCACCCAAATCCATAGCCCATTATATTTTGTTTCCATGTTCTGCAATAGTCCTACACCAACCGGGGGTTGTCCTTGGGTGTACTTGTATAGTGCATACAGGGATAATCGTCGGTTGGTGGCTCAACACTTAAAAACATCTAACAGGCCTCTGCGCGTTGGCTTCGGCTCCTCGTACGCCTTCCAAAGGTCCGGGACCTCAGGGTCCCGAGAAATGTCAAAGACCAATTAAATAATAATAATAATAATATATTTATTGAGCAAAAACATTTGAGTACAAAATAACTTATATACTACTAGATTTCTATATAGTGTAACACGAATAACATTTCACTTGTACCAAGCTATGTAGTAATAATACGTCACTTTTATATTTCATAATTTAATCGTTCAACACAATCATAAATAAATAGCACATGATCACTCAGCACAGTTTTGTACTTAACTAGCTTTTGCCCGCGGCTTCGCCCGCGTGGATGTCAGAAAATATCCCACGGGAACGAACTACCCATACCGGGATTATATACCTAATAGCCGAGGAAAAGGTCATTGACTCCTACCGCTGCGCCCGCGTTGCCGTCAACCAAAATTATTTTGTAACACGTAAAGGTTCATCAAATTCTGAAATATAAGTATGGTCATCCTTAGAAGATAGACATATATCATCGCGGAGTTTTTTGTTGAACTTTTTAAGATGAACAATACTATAGAACACAATTTTTATGTAACTTTTTTTTTTATTTCCGCAGCGCACGCCAATAAGACGCCCAGTCGGCATGATTTTTCCTGTATCTTCAACAATAATTGTCAAATTTTAGCCAATTTACACAAAACCTTAATTAATTATATATTAAAACTGTTCGCATGAATCACTCCGTCCATTGATGTAAACCCTTTGAAAATCCGTTCGGTAGTTTTTGAGTTTATCGCGTTCAGACAGACAGACAGACGCGGCGGGGGACTTAATTTTTTATAATATGTAAGGATATTATGAACTTCTGTACGACTTGACAGTTGGAACCCGAATACCGTCCACAACTTCAATCTTTTAATTCTGACGTTAGTCAATTGAGATACTTTAATCATAGCAAAATAATGTTAAGTACTTCCGTTTGCTAACTGATGTCAAACTACCAGTTAATATTAATAAACGGAATTGTAATAGAATAAAATATAGTAAGTAAATAAGACAACTCATTATTATTAGATATAAAATAAGTACTTAGACTTGAGAAGTCGAAGACTGTGCTTACTATTTCTGAATCATATCTCAGCGTAAATTTTCCGTTCACTTATATGCCTGAAACTAACTGAGTGCATGCTAATGAGCTTAAGCTTCTATAATCCCATTGTGGATTTACTATTAAAGCAGATAAACACTATAAAAGCTGCATGCTGAAAGCCAAAAAGCCAAATTGCCTATAGACACCATATCGAGCATCAAAGACCAACGAACAAATAAGTGTGTCCGTCCGATGTAGCTGGGTTGTGGCCATTCACAGTGTGCACCGGTTCGCCATGCAGGGCCATTCAAGTTAATAAGGCCGAGTTCTCCCCCCAACATGGGACCGCATACAAAATCAATGGCTAGCACTTGCCACGCAAAACTAATTTTTTTCAAAATCATCCCTTGTAAGCAGATATCTATCGCCAGACAATTTATTAGACGTCATGTTGCTGCATTTATTGGTTTCACGTTGTTTTGATAAATCGGTTGTCAGTTAAAGGTTACGCCGCGATACCGAATGGGAAGAGTTAGATGAAAGATATTAAACATTCGTAAATTAAAGAAGGAAACGCTGGCGAAAAAACTTAGATGTGGTTACGGGAGACTGGCCGGAGAAGGCAACCCACATGGAACGGTGAAAAGCTATGAGGAGTCCTTTGCCCAGCAATACGAAAAGGTTGACAAAAAAAAAACGTTTACTAAAAATTCATAAAACGTTTACGTTATCTAATGCCAGCACTATGTCCGTAAAAAGTTGTGAATAGTTTTGGCTCATTTATTTTATTACTAGCTTCTACCAGCGACTTCGCTCTCGTGATATCTATATAAATTATAGCCTATGTTAACTCAGTGATAATATAGCATACCTACTACCGGCAAAAGTATTTTTTAAATCAGTCCGGTACTTTTTGAGTTTATTAATTACAAATATTTTTTCTTTATTATATTAGTGTATAAAAAGTTAACATTTTTCAGGGCGCCAAAAGTTGCAAACACAACGAATGTTGACAGTGTACATCAAAGACATAAGATTGCCCTAAGCTACCTGGTTTCCAGACTGACTTCTTAGCCCCTCTATCTTTTACAGGCAAGCATTTTGTTGCACTTTCATTGCTGTTAAAAATATGGAAAAAATACTTAGTTCTAGCTTAAAAATTAAACCCTAATAATTCTTAGCTCACTTTGTTTTTATGTAGTACAGTTTAGAAAGATAAACTTTATTTACAGAAGCTCGTAAAAGGTATAAAGTTATCTTATAACATTAAAGTCACCTAATTAGTAATTGTTCGGTTAATAATTTGAGCAACTGATGTGATAACGCAATTAAATCAATTATAACTATCATGTTATAATCTGCTTAATATTAGAGCGAAATTATATTCGCTACTTCAGTAGATAAATAGTTAATTTAACTAATTATTAATTTGTGTTATTAGCTGCCTACGTATGCAAAGGTATACTTTTGAATGACATACCTAGCGTAATAATTTATCAGCGTTTGTGTATTTATAAACAACTAAATTTAAACTAAAATAAAATTAATTTCCTAGACATTCTTGTACCTATAGTTTTTTACTATTTCTTATTTTACACAGGCCTAAAGAGTATTTCAAATCAATAATGTGATGTTATTGAAACCAGTTTACAACAAGAAACGGTAGGTTCGTACAGATTTCTAATTCAGACTGCGAAGCAGTAATGCTCGCGAAGGAGGAGGCGGAACGCGTGAGGGAGAGGCAAATTTCGCGCCCTCACGCCCCTAACCGCCGCAGGAGGAGACGCCCTGGGCGTCGGGAATCGCAGGCCGATTTCCGGCCACCGTAGGCGCGGGCTTGCGGACGGTGAGCAATGGGTAGCTCGCCGTCCGATAAGGACCAGGCCCGGGTCGACGGCGCGTTGTGTTCCACGCGCGCCTCAAAGAGATGTCAGCAGAATTGACGGGGTCCGTTACCCAGAGCGGGAGAAGTTATTTGATGATTTCCCACCCAAAAAAATAAAAAATAGGTAGGTCTGAAAGAAAATCTAAACCTTTGACCGTAACATTCTAAGATCATGATATAAACAGGCTTTTAATGCAAACATATCTTAAATAAGAGCCTTTAATCTCACAAGTCGGATGGAAATTTACATAGAAACAAAAAACCAATTACAAGTTCCCGTCACATGGGTAATGGCGGAGTATTTCTCCTGGGGCGGTTTGATTCCACAACGTTCGGATATTACACGTTTTATTTCGTATTTCTAATGTATGACTGTGTGTGTGGTATCAAGTAAGTAGGCGGGGCTTTTCTTTTTTAATTTGGATCCATAACGTGGCGTTGAGAAATAGGAGTGGCAGTACTCAGAGAAGGTAAAGTTTAAACAGAAAAAGGATTATTTGACAAAGCGTAGTTCGTGTGTGTTTCTCCCAAATATTAATTCATAGACTCTATAAACCATCACAACCTACTCATTCAGGTATATTTTTGTAAATAATTCTACTACATAGTATCTGTAGTCTATTGAATAAAGACCTCCACGCGTGCGAAAGCAGCCACAGCTGTATACAGAAATACACACATCAAAAGTGTCTAGGGATCAACATATATTTTTGCAATAACTTTTCTCCTGATTGATATTAATTAAAATTTTCTTTAAGGATTCATCAAATAAAGTGTTTTCGTTTGTCACAGTAACGATAAACCAAGTCACCTTTGCATTAATAAAGAAATTTGCCATTTTCCTAATAAAGGGATTTTTGACATTTGAACCACTAACATTAAAGTTCGAAAAAAAGACTGAAATAACAGTTTTCTTTAAAATTTTATTGGGTAACTTAAACAATTAATAATCCGTGTTTCTACCGCGAACACTAACAACACAAGAACATCGGTTTGGCATACTCAAAATGAGTTCATCCAAATCACGCTGTGGAATGGCCGCCCATGTTCGTTGCAACAACAAAAAAAGGTCTTCTTGCGACTGGATACCCTCCATATTCGGCAGAGCTCTTCTCTGTAGCATATCCCATGCATGCTCAATCGGGTTCAAGTCTGGCGACTGAGCAGGCCAGAGCAGGACATTGATGTTAGCTGCGGCGAGAGTCTGTCTTACAACTCTTGCGGTGTGCGGTCGTGCATTATCATGCATTAACTGAAATAAGGGACCGATTTGCACTTGTAGAGGAACGATGACGTCAGATACAATCGTCTCAGCATAAATTTGAGCGTTGAGGTTGCCTCTGATCCAAATCAACTCAGTTCTTCCGCCGATCCAAATACCCGCCCATACCATGATGGTTCCACCACTATAAGGATGGACTTTCTGGCAGGATTTTAATCGCTGTTGGCGTCCAGGGGTTCTCCAGTGTCGTATACGTCTTGTATCCGGTCTCATACCAAAACGAGACTCATCAGAAAAGCACACGAAACGCCATTGTTCTTCTGCCCAATTTCTGTGTTCAAGAGCCCATTGATATCGAATCCTACGATTGTGCATTGCTATACGTGGTACCCGTAGCGGTCTTCGGGAATGAAGGTTCACTTCATGCAAGCGGTTTCTGACTGTTTGGTCGCTAATTAAGTTCCCTGAAGAGTGATGAAGCCTCACGGCTAACATCATGGCGGTTATTGTTGGAGCTCTTCGAGTTAAGATTTGAATGTATCGGTCTTGTCTCCGTGTGGTGCAGCGATACCGTCCTCCATGGCGCTCAGCCACGGTACCAGTGCTTCGGTAACGTGTCCAAAGTCGACTGATAACACTCTGACTTGTATTCAGAGCTAAAGCCACAGTACGTTGCCGGGAACCAGCTTCTATCATTCCCACGGCTCTGAGCATTTCTTCCCTGCTTAAATGACGTCGCCGCTCCATAATAACGTTGGTTTTAATCAGTAGTAGGGAAACAGTAGCACTAATAATGTCTTCAATGCGTTGTATGTTTTTATGGGGAAAATATTGACAGCTGATTTTCATCTTTTACTCGAATTTGATTAACAGTTCCTGTTTCAAATTATGAAATGCACCAAAAAGGATCCATATAAATTTATATAATCATAAATTTATTACAAAGCCACATCTCAATCTCAAGAAATCCGCATAAAAATGCTTGATCCCTAGACACTTTTGATGTGTGTATATGCAAAACGAAAGAAAAGGTACGCTACACACTAGGTACCCAATTCCAATGGCATTATAGTCTAGACACAAAATGAGGTAACATCGTGCCAAGTTATTAGCTGGAAACTACGGTACGAGCTACGCTTGACATGGCTATGATAATATTGGGCGAGTTTTATTGGCACACTGTTATTGGTAGCAGCCAGCACATGACAGGCTACTCTCGGTGTAATAAGACGTGTAATGGACACCACTGAAGTTTCCTCATCCAAGTTTGCGACCAGCCGCATCTAATAGTGCCTGAAAGCGATCCAACCAAAATCCATGAGCGTAGGTGCCAATAGAGCTATAGAGAATCAATTAATACGTTCGTTTTAGTTGTTTTGTGGGCAAAATTGAGAATTTAATTTTCCTGTTATGTTTAAGTACATAATAAATAAATAGCATAGTGGCGGTTTTTGTGATAATTGAAAATATGGTATGGCATAGTTTGACACTGTATAACAGACAAACCACGGGCATAATTAATTTTAAAGAAATATGTAAATATGAGTTGGAAAACCAATATATTTTTGGTTACTATTTATTCATTTGAATTTGTAATACTAAACTTCAATAACGGAGCGTTTTATTACACGGTTTGCTCTTGTGAAACTTTTAAGAATAGGGGGCTTAAAATCTACATAATCAAAACAACAGACAAGCAACATTCTCTCTTCATACTTTAATTAATAATTTCACTGCAAGTCTGAATTTTTCTCGTAGACACCTATTGATTTAGTTGAGCGATTTGTATTCTAGACGCATCCTTTAATATTTTAGGGTTGTGATATAATTGGATACGCAGCGGCTGCATTTGAACGCAGTCTTAAGTCTTGGCAGGCCGCCATGACTTTGCATAATTTAATGTTCCACTAATAAATACATTATATTCAGATTTCAAGCTTTTCTTTATCATACAGGCTTACAATATTCAAAGTTGAGTCAATGTGCAGGTGAAATAATGATGAGTAAGAAGAATGTGGATCATGCATATTGTATAAACATGTTGATTTTGATTCAACATATGGAACAATATTGATTAAATACTAGACACCGGCTTTTCGCCTGCATGATAGAAAAATATATTCTACATTGTGCATTGTACTCAGATCAGTAACGTAACTCATAGTATATAGGTATGTAATAATCAATTCATTGATGCAGCGTATATCATTACTCGATACGATAATGCCACAGTACATATTTAATTCGCTAAATTATTCAGTCATGTCCGTGAAAATTAACCGATCAAATAGCGCATCACATTATTTGTGAAAGCTTATTATTATGCATGCGGAAATAATTAACCACGTGCTACCCTTTGTGTGCCTTTAGCTTATCAATAAACAATAATCGAACTACATTTTCTATCTCCGTAGGTAAGTACTAGGTAATAATACTATTGTACTATGCACCTACAAACTTTATTCTTTCTTCAAGCAGCTGAATTTTAAAGACATATTGCTAAATGAACCTCACATCTGCCAAAATGTATGTCAGTAAATCTATTATGTATGAAAATTTTAATTAAATCCGAATGTGGCATGAATTTTCCACATCCACAGTTAGAGCTTTAATTGAAATTTGTTGGTTCACCGAAACGATTACCGAGCAATTGATATTTTAATTGTTTATGCAAATAACGCACCAAGTAGATGTACCCACATTTGCATAAACTCTACTTACGTCACATCTTTTAAAGTAGCTTCACCATCTTAATTCAATTTTAATATTCCGTCTATAAAAATAAAAGTCCCCGGATTCCTTTCATTGTAATTCTATTCCTCAAAGATGACTTCTTATAACGCAGGAGTAACAGGCAAACTGAATTGATTTCAATATTCCCTCTACACTTTTCCTTTGGATATTTTTCGTTCCTGTTCTACATTTTACATAAACTAATTTCCTTGGCAATATTGGTCTTGCGACAGTTCTGTAGGCACGGGCGCGCGGGCGCCTCCCTCAAAAAGAAACTCGTCGAGTCGGGCCTTCGACGACCAAATCAAATCACTCGACCTTATCGATCACCCCGAGAAAACTTACAACTAAATTTATTTGCGTATCTGTAGACACAGTTGTCGGTGAAACATGACGAAAGCTGCAACGGTAAGGTAGGTAAGATATTAATCCAATAGTGCTGCTGATTTAACACAATTGCTGAGGTTGCATCCCCTTCGCAGACCCACAGGGCCAGTCACCCTTCACCGAAGGGGAAACGTTAATACGAGGATATGAGAATTTACTGTTTAATCCAGCTGCAGGCCAATTTGTTAATATTTTCATTCAATCCACTTAAAAGCATGGTTGTATGTAAATTTTATACGTAAACACGATATCATGTGTGTCTGTAGCGGCGATGTAAACGCTGAACGCTTTAGACAAATTGAAAAGCTAACTGGAAAATGATTTAAAATAGTACAACTGTACTAAAAGTACCAGTGGTGGCAGTGGTATTATACTTTTGTGTATTATTGGAGAGGCCATAAATTGTGGTTGGCATGTAAACACGGGAATGTTGGGTGCAGCGTTTGATGTGGTCGGCGCGGGCTAGCGCGCCCTTTATCAATTACGGCTAAACAAGAAAAATGACCGTCCGTAAGCCTACACAAGGCTAATTAAAGCAAGTAGGTAAATTTCGGCAAGAGCCGGTGTCATCCCCGCACCCCATCCACCCGCGAGCCGCGTTCATCCCTCTCGGAACAGGTGGTTAAACTTTTGCGTAATTTCATTAAGAGAGGCGTATATTTTGATCAACACGCAAAAAAAAACACTTTTTATAAGCTTCGGCGTCCAGGCTGTCTTACACCCGTGATTAATTTTAATTATATCCACTAATTTAATTTTTTTATGGAGACATTAAAACATCTTTATGTTTCTTGGCTCTCCTAAAGATTTTAAATGTGACTTTATTTATTTTTTATCGTAGGATTAGTGTCTTCACCTACAGTATTTCAAAACATCAATAAATCATTCACGCTAGATTAAATAGTAGTTGACCTCTCCCTCCGAGGAGCAAACACCATTACGGGTAGTTTAGGGGTGTTCTTGAGAAAAAAATCACACTAGCTATATTTAGCTAGTAAGCGCCTTTTTCTTCTTTTTTTTTTGGATGGGAAATTATCATATAACTTCTCCCGCTCTTGGCGGAGCCGGAGAGCGTGTCAGACTCTTATTGACTAAAACCCACCCGTGTTCATTCAGTTGCCATGTTGACGGGGGCCACAGTTTCCCTTTCGGACTTCCCCGCAACCCCGGCAGGCATCGACCCCGTCAGTTCTGCTGACATCTCTTTGAGGCGCGCGTGGAACACAACGCGCCATCGACCCGGGCCTGGTCCTTATCGGACGGCGAGCTACCTATTGCTTACTATCCGCAAGCCCGTGCCTACGGTGGCCAGGAATTGGCATATAGTAAACGCTTTGGTTTTAGAGCCGTATTACTGAAGAAATAATGTATAAGACTTTCCCCATCAATTATCAGTGCAATGATACTTTCCTTTTTGAAAGATATTCATTTTGCAACAGACTGACACCTACTGTAATTACCTACAGAATTTACCAGTTAGTAGCTCCCGCCAGCGGCTTCGCCCGCGAGATACATTTATAAATTATAGTCTATGTTACTCAGTGATAATTATAATATGGCATTCTACTGAGAGAAGAATTTTTAAAATCCATCCTGTAGTTTTTGTGTTTATTAATTATAAACAAAATACAAATCTCTCTTTATACTCCTAAACTATTAAACGAGCAATATCGAAATCGGCTCTAACGGTTTCGATGAAAGTTGAAATATAGGGGTTTACAGGGGCGAAAAATCGATCTAGCTAGGTCCCATATCTGGAAAAATTGTTTTTTTTTTTTTCGTAAATACGGAGAAAATTAATTACGAACGAAACGAAAAACGCCCAAAATTTAGAACAAGATATTGAATAATGACATGAGAATAATGATATGGCAGCATGGAATAAGTAAGTACCTGGCAGCATAGAATAAATAGGTACTATACATAGATTAGTATGAACTTTCCTATACTATAAAATGAGCATTTTCTATTTTCACTAGAACAGAGCTCGGCCGCCCAGGTACTAATAGTGTAAATATGTAAACTTGATTAAGTTAAAATTATGATATAGTAAACCGAAACACATCCTATATCATTAATTGAATCAAATTAATTTGATATCTTTAAACCACTGAAATTGGCAAAGTGATACAAACACAAACTCCACCAAGTCAAGCCAATAAGTTTGGCCAATATATCCGCCAACATTTCATCAGATATTAATATGCCAACCGTGAGATATGCGTACCTATGCCTCACGAATATGATAATAAGTCGTATACTAATATTTCAACTTCCACCCGGTTTTGTAAGGCCTTCACGCGTCTATATACATAAACATATGGGCATTATTTACGTTATTTCATCCATCTGAACGGAATAGAAGTGACAGATATAGGTAATGTATGATCAAATTCAGGTAGGTACCACAACGTATATTATTATGTCATTGAGCGTACCTTTGGGGTTTTGCTCTAAATCTGAATTTTTTATTGGGCTTTGCCGAATAAAATATAATTATGAGCATTATTATTACCTTTCATAGACTTTTATACTTGCTTTTGTTTATATTTAGGTAGGTACTCGAACATCATCAACATGTTCGGGACATGCAAAATAATAGCATGAGACCATTCATTCATGCATAGGTACGTGGCACTTTTTAACTAGCATTAAATATAGCTGGTTGCGAAGAAAACCGTGAGGCAACCGAAGGAACACGGGTGGGTTTTAGTCAGTAAGAGTCTGACACACCCTCCCGCTCCGCTCAGAGCGGGAGAAGTTATTTGATGATATCCCACGAAAAAAAAAATGGTACTATACGTACATCTCTGTCTAAGCCTTCAGAGATTACAGGCGTTATGTTATGAGACTATTCAAAGTAAGTATTTAAATTCATTTTCTTATTAACAACTATCATAATAAGATACAATAGACGTTGTTATATTTAGTAACTTGTTCCGCTTAATTATTCCTCAAGAGCCATAAAAACCCAGTAAAAAAAATTACAAGTGTTTCACCTCTCAACGAGGCATCCTCAGGATGACGATTGACTTGTCGCGAACCCGAACACGGTGTGTTCTTACAGGGTTTTTTATGGCTCTTTAGGTATACTTACGGAACAGGTTACTAAATATAACCAGGTCTATTGCATTTTAGAATGGATTTCCGCAAGGTCACGCCTGAATCAATTAACTAACTATCATAATCAACTCAAATAAGCTTCACAAAGTATTAACATCGCATGTTTCACTTTCATTTCCCGGACATCATGCATTAACGTCTATCTATCTGCCTATTAAAAACGTTGCCTCGACATGACATAAAACGTTTATTAATCTCACAATTTCATTCAACAAATTTATGCAATTAGAGTATCCATGACATGAGATTTCACAGTAAATCGTGACATTAGCGGCGTGCACCGACCTAAGTGTATATACCTACGTACCCACACGAGCTTCGGGCGGAGTAAAACTTTCTCATAATGGATTTCAGACTCAACATAATGAAATATTAACTCGTAAAATTCATAATAGATAAGGGTATTACCGAAAATAGCGCATCTGATTATACTAAATTGCTCAAGATTTGAAACGCGACGTAGGTGTGACTTTGTCGAGCTTGGCTTAGAACAGAGGTCGACCCGGCGGCGGGTATATGTGCCTACACGTTGGTTTCTCTGCACTATCACCTACTTTGCATCATAATCGAATTTCCACAAAGTAAAACAAAATCTCGTAGTGGCATTAATATTCAGCGATAGGGCCCGACGCATCGCCGCCGGATTGACGTTTAACATGCAAATTGCAATCTGAAAATCTAGCGAAATTGTGTGCCACTAAATATTTTCGACATTATTAATTCAGGACACAGTTGTTTGAATCGGCAGCTAGAATATAATTTAAATGTTAAACGAATTTGTGCCACTAACGCTAAATTAGACTGGGGCGCTAGCCGCCGGGAATTTAATCGGACAGGTGAATCTACGAAACATACATTTATTCATTTTGCTTTTGCGTTCACTTTGAATCTTTTGACTCACACCGTCTAGCTCATCTTCTCAGTTCCTAGTTTCAGATAATTTTGTTTCAAGTGCAACCTGCATCATAGTCATCATGTATTCACCGAACCATTAAGGTTCAAATTCTCACGGACTAAACAGGACTCACAGAAACCAAGTCCCGGGAGACACTATTAGCTGACACACCTATCTATTTCTAAATGACTACCCAAAAGACAAAAAGCCCGCCCAAACGCAATACATTTAAGCAGATAGCCACGAGACAGCGGGTCATTCTAAAAGTGCGGAACGATTAAAGTAAAAGAGGGGAGACAAGACGCCTCAGCTGTACTCGGCCCAGTGATGGATACGAAGAATAAATCAGGTCGCAGCACTCGTCGGCGATGACCAGATGTGCCCCCCACTAATGTATTACCTCAGGTCATTCAGTACTTTCAACTTATTGCCTGTACGCCACGTAACTCGTGTGACCTACCACGCTCGTAAGTCTGCAGATTTAATATTTATTTTAGGCTTATTAAACTTGTGGCATAGGCTAGACTTATTGTTCGATAATGTTGTTGTCTAGACAAAAAGGACTTTAAACAGAACTAAAAGGTAATTTGGGTTTTTCAAAATTGGGCAGTTTCGTTAAAACATGTTCTAAATATCAAAATACTTTGGTTTTATAGTATTTTATGTAAGTATTGCCTATTATAATTTTATGACTCTGATACATTCACACAACTATCTTGTTATTAAATATTAAATTGCAAAATTACTGTTTACAATTAACGGATGTGTTTTATTAACACCATTAATCTGCATGTCTCCCCTTGGAGTCAGGAAATATCCCTTTAGGGTGTACCCTAAAGTTAATTTCGTAAACCAAAACAGAGACGTTCCCGTTCAGTGAATAATAAGACATCTCCCTGGTGACGAAATAATGCTCCAGATAATACTATTATTGCCCGCGATATCAATATGATAGATACTGTTATATATACCTAGCGTTTAATTCACATCGGCTGGTCGGATGATCTTGATAGTTACAACAAAGAGATTGTATTGTATCAGAAAGGATTCGATATTGAGCACTATTACGTTACAACATTGATACAGGACCTTTGTTGTAAGAAATTTGGTGTCGGTCTGCCGATGCTATTTAAGTATTTTTTAATTTTTTATTTATTCTACCTACTAAACAAAAATCTCCCATTCTATCACAGTTATTCATTTCAATCGCTTCTAAAGAGACTTCTAGAAATTAAATCATACAAATAGTCATATAGAATTACACCTGTAGGCCAATGATAAAGTCAGGTAGCACCAGTTTCCTGTCCGCGCCCAAAGTGCTCTGATAACTAACATGGAGCACCGGGATCACCCATCCCCATTGATCAAATCATCGAATTTCCGCCCCTTGCAATTGCAATCGTTCGCGAATTTGCAAGGGTTTTCCGTTTTCCTGTGAGTTTATCGTATACAGAATGAATACCATATTTACTTCAAATTTTTCTTATTTGTCTCTAAGTTACTTTTAAACATGATGACCATCAAACACTGTTTATCAACGCTGAAAATGACTTAAGTGCTCAAATTGCCAAATCCATATTTCACGCCAATCCCAATGCCAAAATTACTAGTAATAAACTACCGTTTATAGTATTAACCAACCAGCCAACTAGCCAACAAGCAAACAAGACGAGTAATCAAACTGATTAGATGCCGTAGCATCGCATTTGATCATTACACAACAATACCAGTCCAGTAATACTACAGCCAATATACGAGATGGGAGCAAACAGGATGTTTGACAACAAACTGACGATGCCTATCGATATATTTATATTCGTTAACCGCAGTTAACAAAAAGCCGCGGTATTTTCCCATCAGCTAACAATAAATAGGAGTCGGCTTCGACGGTAACGCAGAAATATAAACGGGAAATGATTCATTCTGAATTTCGACATATGCACGAATTGAAAGGTCGGCTGCGAGTGACGTATTTTTAATTACCTTCTACCGCGTCGTCGGATCGACTCCATATTGAATTTCTATAGTGGACGATAAATAAGTCGAGAGCCACCTCGGTCTCACGTTCCCTTTTAACTATCAGACCCGTGTGGGATAACGGTATCGTAATTAAAACTCAAATCCATCTATATGCTCTAACGTGCTACGAGTAGGACCTACGTAATAAAACCTTTTTCAGCACTCAACGGCATTGGCAATCATATCGATATCAAAGTCGGAATTGAAATCGTAAATGAAACTGTATTACTTCCGGTTTGAGCGGGAAATTCTGTTCTGGAAGTATTAGGATTATAAAGGTGTGTTTAGATAAAAAGTTAGCTATTTTAATTACCCCAATCTTGATCGAATCTCCGTGCTAGCTGATTGAATTTCCGGACGAGGCTATCTCTCGTATTTGCGGAGCGTTGCGGGCGGCGGCGGTGGGAGCACTCGCTCCGGCTCACTGGCCTGTGACGTCACGCCGTCGATTACATTTTTTTTATTATTTGCTACTGTAAACAGGTTGCTCATAAAGTCTACTCCTGTCTTTTTGTTGTGGCATCCATGATTAAACGCGATATTAATAGAGTTTTCTTTTCGTTTTTTTTTTCTGTTTTATCTGGATAGGTTACTTTTTATACTATGTTTCATGTTCGTTACTTCTTATTTTTCATTTTCATGTGCTTTGTACAATTATGACAGTCTAATATAATTACTTTTTTACAGTGAAAAGTTCATTTTGGATTTAAAGCTTTAAACTACATTCACTTGTAATATAAGATAAGATAAGTTTATTCAGTTAGACTATCACCTAAGATAACTAAGGTAAACGCCGCATCCACCTGGTCACTGATAACATCAGTCAGCGTAAACCTAATTTCCTTGACTAGCAGCAGTCAGACGAAAGACGTAGATGCTCTGAGTCACTTGTATACGTAGACTAGGAGTATAGTAACACTTTCAGGGTTTCATTACATATAGTTACCTACACAAACATTGAATGCTGAAAAGTTCAAGAAAGGAAAAACAATTTAAAATCAAATTAACATTTTTCGAAATCCAAATCAAAATATTTTAGTTCACATAAACCTACATAGATACTTATGAAACGTCAGAAACTAGGTGCACGGTTTCAATTGATCGACGTTTACTCTTAGAAAAATAAATGACTTTTACAATGTTTTCAAATTTCATTGAGAATGACGTATTTTCAAATTACAGTACATCCTAGGCTATCCCTATATTATGTAGGAGAACTATAACTAAACAGGTATAAGTTACATCCCTACAACCTATCAAAATCACCGCTCACAAAATACCTACACGACCGCTCCGCGATTGAGATACTCGAAACGAAACGTTAGCAACGTAACCGTATACTTCTGGGGTTCTATGATTGATGTGACGGGTAATAAGGCCCACAAGTATTGCAATTTGTTTACCCTTATCGCTTTAATATACTTTCGGTGCGCACAAAGACAGGTTTTCGTATCGTATTTTATACCGATCAACAATGCCGACCCCGACGTTCACCGATAATTGGAGAAAAAGTCCCCAAGGAGCCAATTTTGCTGACGCTGCTTGTAAAGCGGGTGGCATCCATACGAAGAAATAAATTATAAACGATCCATCACTCTTGGCTGTTGACAAATATAGCGCAACGCATTTAATATCATAACAGGAAAAACTTAACCAATAGGTTTTTTCACCGGCCCACGATAGCGTGATGGATTTGGTATTATTACTAAATTGGCCGTGCGGCTTGTAATAGGTACTTGTGTTTTCCGATCGGCCATTAATTTTTGTGTATGAAATGGCTTTCATTCACTTCTTACGTAATTGTTTTGAAAAATTGTATACGTATTCCTGTTTATTGGAATGCAGTTCTTTAACGCGGCTAGCGGTAGAAGTTGACTAGTAGTAATCGTCACTCGAAAAAGTTCATACTTGTATGCCCCTCCCTTCGACTTTCTTCTTTTGAATTTGCACTCTGGAACTCACACTCTTTCAAAATGAAAATCCAAGATGGAGGCTGCGAAAATTTTCAAGTTTTTCGTACTGAGTTTCGTTTTCATAGTTTTCGAGGGTGGTCTTCTTCTTTTCGTGTGGTTAGTGACTAACCTGGTGTCAGAGTTTTAAAAAGCCGCCCATGGGCCTCTGACTTGGCTTCACATGCCGTCGAGAAATATCAAGGGTGGTAAAGCCGATAGTGAGGTCAAACTTCATTCAAGATGGCGGCTGCGCAAATTTTCACATTTTCACCTATGGGTATCGTTTTCATGATTTTCGAGGATGCTAAAACTGATAGTGAAGTTAAAATGACGATGAAATATCATATATGGGAAGGAACTTTGTTCCTGACGACGTCCCCCGACCGCACACGTTTATTATAATTTATAACTAGCCCTTTATTTTTTAATACGTATGTTTGGCGTTATTTACGTTACGTATTATAATACCCAATATAGGTACCTATCTATCTTTAAACTTACAATACCTGAGCCACGACACTTAATTAAGAACATTCTCATGAACCTAGTCACTGCTTAATAACGCAGACTTCTAATAATGTAACAGTGGGTACTCAGACAACGTAGAACTTAATGAAATGTGAAAAAGTGTCAATTAGACCGTAGACTTCAATAAATATAAAAGAAGCCAGACAAAAGCAATGCCCGCAGAAGACAATATAAAAACAAAATACAGTTATCATATAAGTACAAAGTTATTACATGAAATAAACCTGGTAGTATTTTAAGTAAATATCCCTGTAATAAAATTAAATTCACTCTCTTGAATAAATATGTCCAATTATCTTGAATAAAAATATTTGGTCAATGAAGGCAATAAAAATAACGGTAACATAAATTATATTTATCAGCAAAAAAGTGGGTTAAGGTATACTTGTTTTTAATTAATATATCACAGATATAACGGTCATTTCAATTAAAAATATATGCAAGTTTATTTCTAAGAACATCTTAAAAAGACATAGTGCTTTAATATTAAAACAAGACAACAACAACAACTAAGGGCCGATTTTTAGGGTTCTGTACCCAAAGGGTAAAATGGGAACCTATTACTAAGACTCCGCTGTCCGTCTGTCTGTCTGTCTGTTCGGTGTGTCACCAGACTGTATCTCATGAACCGTGATAGTTAGACAGTTGACATTTTCACAGATGATGTATTTCTGTTGCCGCTATAACAACAAGTACTAAAAAACAGAATAAAATAAATATTTAAGGGGCTCCCATACAACAAACGAGATAGATAATGGTGCGGAACCCTTCGTGCGCGAGTCCGACTCGCACTTGGCCAGTTTTTCAATCGTCAGTTAACTTTTATCTGAGTTAAAGATCTCTCAACTCAGTCTGATTTGATAGCTTTTGTATAGAAAATAATTATATCAAGCCGCTATATTTGAATAAAAATGGTGGCTGTATTAGTCAGGCAGTTTGACATGTTTTCTATACAAAAACTATTAAATTGAAATATTTATTCTTCAGTTATGAGTTATCTGTCAAAAGAAAAATCAGCCCTAGTATTCAATCAATTTTTAGAATTGTCAGATACAAGTTCTGACAATTAAAAAATCGACATTTCCCAACGTTAAAATTCGGTACGTACTTTCAACAAGTAAGCCACATTCGTACTACACACATGGCCGAATATCAAAGTTTTGTGAGTTTTTAGTGTGATCAATATGGTAGGCTCGGTCGACATCTTTCGGTCCGCCACGTGTCAGTCATAAACCTGCTTTTACAGGGACGACAACCCCGCCCTCGGGTGAGGACATTTAGGGGGATAGTCGCCGTAAAAAAAAGACTGTTAAGGACTCCGAAACTAGGTTTTGTCAGTCTGGTAAAATATATTGCGGATAGACGTGACTTAGAAAAGTTCTATTATCAAAGCAAGCCTACTTGATTGATGACAGTAGCTGCGATTACAAAAGAAAAGAAAAGGTTTTTCAGTGATTGAATTTTATTTTAGTGTTGCGAATGGTTTTCGATAGGAACTTTTATAAATTATCTTCAATAGTAGATTAATAATATTACTACTCGCTAGTCACATACCAAAATTTTTGCTCGTCGGTAGATATTAACTGTGTGAAGACGTCAATATTCCTCACATGAGGGAAGATTCTATTTGAATTCGTAGTTCATAAACTATATTAAACCCGCCCTCAGCTATCATTTTATTTCTGACATGATAACATAATATTAAACGTAAACCTTCCTCATAAGATAACACTGAGGTACCAAGAATTTTCATCGCCGTCGTCTTGCAGCCGCCTTCGCAATATAAACGCGACGTTCACGCAATAGAGACAACACTCCACTCATACGCCGCCTGACCTTGGTTAGAAAGAAACGACAGAGATTTCGCAAGCACGCCTTTAATTTCTATAGGTTTTATTGCATTCCCCGCAAGCTCAGACGCTTAAACTTTATTGCTGTGGGATTAAAGTAATATTTGCAGCGACTAAATGATGTCGAGGCAATTTCATGATATTAAAAGCTGTCTATGTTGGAGTTCAGGTCAATAGTTTGGTGTTCCGTGATAGTTTGCGTGGTATAATCGTCGCAGAACTTTCTGTCGTTCACATTCTTGGGCGACGACGTGCGATAACAATACGTTCCTTTTCAACTATTTGCGGTTGCTAAATAGTTTGGCTCCTGTACTTCGTCACCGTGGGACGTGTTTACAATACAGCTATTCAAGTATTGGATCTGTATTAATGACACCTATTCTGTTCAGTTTTATGTTTGAAACTGAAATATAAGAACGACTTGGAAATGCAGTACTTAAAGTTTTCGTTTTTAAATCGCGCATTACTGCCGTGATATTAAGTTTGCAATACAGCGTGACACGAGTGCGATGCAAGTTCACGATTGAATGAGTTGGTAAAATTCTGCAGAAAAGCGACAGATAGCTATGAAAGAAGCCCTGCGCTCGAGAGGCGGTGAAAAGGGATCGGAAATGTGAGCCCGTTGAAGTGCATTCGCTATTGGTGTCGTTTCCGGATGTATCTGCAGCAACAAAAGATACTTTTATGAACCCTATACTTTTGCTACATTTATTTGATAGTAGCTGCATGCAGGTGCCGCTCTGTTCGACCACTGATATCAAGACTACATTTTTCTTTGAAAGATTTTACTGTACTATGTTCGATAAACAAATGTGCTAAGCCTGAAATACATTAAAACAAACCATGCATATCTAAGTATAAATAATTACTACTTACTGCGCAGTTACAAAAAACCTCTTATTGGGAGTCACGTCATGTAGAAGGCGATGGGTACGGAAGGGTAGCTCCGATCGATCTGCTCACACCCTCCAGATATGATTAGCAGCTAATTGAATCCCGGGGTGAGATCCGCAGTTTAGTTTTCTAATTTACGAGACTTTCCTTTGCTTTGCACAGTAAAGGGTTGAATTTAATTATCTTCACGTCCACGACCCTCAACTTAACTAAGCTCACAAAAAATGGATGAAATTGCATCTCAATTTGAGAAAAAGCTTCGTTAACCTTCGCTCTCACTATTCTGACTTTATAATACACCGTAGCAGTCAACTCGTAGCAGTCGTAGCCCCGCTACGAGAGTTCGTAGACCTTTTCATTCGTTATGGCAAATTGCTATTTGATATCCTAAAAATAAAAGATCTCTTTCGCAAAGTCTTTCATATTATTTTTTTAAGTATTCAGTGAAAGGATAACTTTTTGCTTTATTTATATTTTATGTAAGCGGCTTTATTTGTAGTTCATTTGTCTGCGATTAAACGTAAGTACGTATTTCAAAAACAAACTACCGTTTTGTATATTTTTGTCTTCTCTATAGATTTCTTTAGTCTTCTTACTGGTAGTTTTATTGCGTCGCTAATCGGGTGATATTTTTTGCATGGAATTTGGTGATAATCACTTTCAAGTCGGAGTTTGTATTCAGGCGGCGCGCACCGCCCGCCGCCCCTGTGTTGCGAATTTGATAATGAAAGGGCCCCACTTGTGTGCTGCAGAGATAATGTAAATAAGTATGCAAATTATACACCAAGTTCCATTCAAATGAACCTTTGCGGCTCTTTAAAGTTTTCCTCAAAGCTGAATCTAACAGTGTGATATATCTACTCGCACCGGGATCCACCCTGCATTTGAATATTTTGAAATAAGGAAATGATGTACAAACAGACACGGATTCCTGTCGGGAAACTTTCTCCTCGAATCGTATTTATGATGCTATGAGTTTGCAGCAACAGACAGACCGACGCACCCAATAGGGACGCCCCAGTACGTAACATTATTAAAGTAGATAGTATTATAAAAGTCTGAAGATGTGTACTTTTGTGTAGTTCTTTGATTTGTAGACGTGTACTTGGAATGTCTAGACGCACACGTGAAAGTTGAAATCTTTTTGATTTTATAACATCTTCAACAGATTTGAATTTATTACCATTTTATTTTGGCGAAAATGATGACTAATGCGTTTGCTCCAAAATAAAAAACATTGTGTTACAGTGCACTTTGACATACGAATAAGTAAGACAAGCCACTAAGAAAAAGTACATAAACAACAATTAATGCACATCAGTGACTCGGTGTTAATTTCACCCGACATTTGGCACGGAATGTGTAAAATATTTTCGGTGTACCTAAGTGAAAGTGTGGCGTGATAGCGTGTTACGCGGCGGCACATCAATCATTATCCGCGACTCGCTCACGATACCGAAGAAACCTCTAAAGCAACGCCACTTTCATAATGTATCACGTTTAAAACCGACTTTTAAAGTCTCATTTTCAAAGTCTCCCATTCAAAGTCTCTTTTTTAAAGCCTCTCTTTAAAGTCTCCCTCCTTTATTAAGGGAAGCGTGCAAACAAAATTGATTGATACCGGAACTTGATAACGCGTATTGAGTTTTATTTTTTTGGAAATTCTATCTCTACCGCCGCAGTGAGATTCATTATTTACTTTTATTGAATAGGATTGAATGAAATTGGTTTATTATGAACTTTCTGAAATTCTTGAAAGTTACCTTCGTGTATTTTTAAGTCATACTGATTGATAACAGTGGAGTTTGTGAGAATTAGAGAATTAATCAAATGTAAAATACGATTATTTCACTGCTAGACCAACTCAGCCTTAGACAGTAGTTTTAGAAAACGTATTCTAAGGACGTTTAAATATCAAAATAATCGTCTGCGAAACTTTTTGATAAAAATAGGTCGAGCAGAAACAGGGCGACGAAAACGACCTCTCTAAGCTTCAACTTCGATTTTTTTACACAAATATTGGTAACCCTCATGTTCGTCCACCTTTCTCGTAAATAGTAACAGAACTGAGAATCACAAGAGCTAGACATGAACACGGAAAAACTGTTCAGTTAAAAATAGAAACACAGTTTATATCATGTTGCAAGTAAGTGAAGCGTTTATATCAAAGACGTGCAGTGCGCATTTCGCTGCCAGTACCTTCCACTTAACTGTGATACGTATTATATTTCCGATAAGTGCGATCCAATTTGTTCAAGATCCGCAAAACGGCACCCAGAAGAATGTATGATAAACTGTCATTCAGATGCGGCACTCTCCGAACGACATACATCGGGAACATCATAAATTGGGTTATCAATCAATATTACTTTCGTATCTTCAATTTATGTGTAAATTGCTTATATTACGCGTACATGAAGAGACATTGTTCCTGATCATTGGCGCTGGGATGGGTACCCATCCCCGTTTTTGTGATCGTCGTTTGGTTTGTACCGCCGCCGTCGATATCAGTACGACTGTCCGACTATAAAGGTATACTGGCGTCGTTACTTGGTATTTTCTTACAATCTGAGCAAGTAGCAAGCGGGACAGCGCTCGTAATGGCCCAATATATCAAATAGGATTAAGTGTAAATGAGAGTAGCGCAACTGGCTGATACTTTGTTGTGCGACATGACCAGAATAGATAGGGAGCTATTGATTTTTATCATTACCAGAAATAGAACAGTTTCGCTTTAACACATAAACGTATTGTTTATATCCAAAATATGAAGTGTGTGAATATTTGACATCAGCAATATAGGAGCAATCCCCTTTGCACTTCACGCCGAATTAGTTTACCGAATACGAAACATAACAAAATGGAGTCTGCAAAGTAGCCCGAATAAATCGCATTTGTGAGCGACAGTAGGGCGCGGGTGTGCGTGGAGACACCATCTCCCCTACGAATGCGAACATTTCTAGTTTCCACCTGACTGACGCGCCGCACGCTCTATCAAAATATGCAATTTATTTTTGGTATTGCATGTTATTTGTGTACATGTACCTAGTGATCTTCGAAGACGTGGTATGAACTACAACTGATCTTATATTACCAATAAACAAAAGTGATAACATAAATTCTAACACTAGTACAGAAGTAACAGCAATAACCACAGAACTTTCTTCCATTCATTTCAACAAAGAAATTTTCATAATAAACACTATGTTAAGGGTGTTTGTTACACCGTTGGCTATTATATTGTCGCAACTGTCTGCAGTTAGTGTAACTACCGCAAAGTTAGTCGTAAACACAGTCCAGTGCAGAAAGAGAAACGAGTGAGCTCGTAATGAGCTTTTTGCTGGATATTTTACACACGATTAATGTGGACGGAGTGGATCACAGCGGCGACATCTCGGAAATTTCCCAGACGTCGCCGTCCACCGACACGAGTTTCTTTCTTGATTAAAACTCGGAATAATAAACGGCGAAACAATTTTGCTTCGTCGCCGCCGCCGCCCGTCCCTCTAGAACAAACTAATATTGAAGTGCGGATGAGCACAGCCACGGCTTCGGTCATTTTAAACCCTTAGACGGAATAGCTGTTATTAAATATTTAGACTGAACTATTTGTAAACATTCAACAGTATCCCTTTATTATAAAGCGTGACGTTGGAATGAGTTTTAGAGAGAGTGGTTTTCGGATCTGTTTTTTGATTTTGACGCTACTGATTTTCTTTATACCTATAAATTGGATAAACACAACAATACCAGTTAGATAAGCGCTTGTTTATAAATTCAACGTTGGTAGAGTTTATAAACCAATTAATAAAATATGGTTATTTTGGGTTGTGTGCAATTTTAATTAAAATTGAAGATATAACTTTCGTATAGCGTAAATTATAAAAGTAGCTGTGTAGCATCTATAAAAAACTTGAAATGATTGCCAATAAAATTCCAATACAGGGACTGTTACTAGTTACAAATGTTATTAGGTACAAGCCCGTGCCGAAAATTGGAAAATTTAATAATTCAGCAAAGTTGGAGCAAAACCTACTCGGTTTTACGTTTTCACTCCACCTCGTCATTAGTGCGCATTCTGTTACTAATTTTGAAAAGTGATCAAATTCTCAGATTTTCAATTCGACGAAACTTTTGCTTTTGCATTTATTCAGTCTTTCAATGTGCCCTGATTAGTAGGTACCGAAGGTTGGACTCAATAGTACTTGAAATTTGCTGAACACAATATCTTTTTAATGAGCTAAGCTTCTTTTAAGATAGAAAAGTAAATAGAAGTAATTAAAGGTCAAAAGTTCAAACTTAATGTCACTTCAATTAATTTAAAACAAATGACAATGACACTGACAGCGTAACGTTTATCTCACGTAGGTACATTTTGCCATTGTCATTGATATTCAACTCAAATATGATTGTCATGAGTCGGTTTTTTCCCGTGGGGGAAAGTTTCAAATAATCCTGATCCATCGTTACACAAAACTTGTAAGTTGTTCGCGTCTCAACGGATAATCGAGTTTATACTTGGAGGTCCGCCATCAATCATTTATCCCGCTTTCTCCGCGGACGGATCTGCACCGCGCTACGCGGAAAAACTTTAAAGTGTTCCAACTTACTGTGACGTATCGCATACTCGCTTGTTTCTTGAATACTGTCTCAACTATTTATAACTGTGTACTACTTGATGTAATCTATTATTGTAGATCTTGTGTAACGTCATGAGTTTCGTTTTATGACGTAGGTACCTACGCGACGCGATGTTTTTCCTTACCCGTCTTCGCTGAGAAAAGGGCAATCCATCTCGCTACGTAATTGTGTGTTTAAAGGAAGGGAGAACGATTTTGATTTACGAAAGTTTTTATTTTTGAACTTAATGAGCCTAGTTCTCATTCCTAATAAAAATTTCGAACAACCACAATAATGATATATGCATGCACGGATGCACTTGAATTACCTACGCATAAATCATTGGAACTTTAATATTGCAATAAAATGAAATTCTATAACAATTGTGTTCTTCTTTTTCATTTTAAAATACCTAAACAAGGAAAAAACATAACTTTTTATCGAACTAAGGCTAACCGCGCAAATATTATTGACGATCCAATAAATCTGGTATCAAGTCACCCTGAGTGAGGCAAATAACACAAGTAGACACGAATCTATACGGATACTGGTATGAGTGTTTTATGAGCACTCAAGTGCCTTCCGGACTGGGATGTTTAAAACTCTCGCGAGCACGGAATCGAGAACATTCCACTCGCACTCACGACACGACAATGTCGGATTTGATCTCGAACGACGACATTTTTATGAGCGGTTAAAAGTTTATGAATATGCTTACAGCTGCAGATTTTTACTTACGCTGTTTATTTAAATTCGTTGTGAAAATGTAAAAATGAAAATCTTTTGTGTTACTTAAAATGTGTTTATTTGATTTTGGATCCTCTTTCGACTTTCTAATGAAAGAGTACCTAATTGTACTGTTATTTTGATTCTAGTTTTGTGAACGTTTAGTGAAAAATATTAAGTTGCCTATTGCCTACCGAGACTATTATCAAACCAAGTACATAATATATGCACCTGTGCAAAAACGCACGACATTCCTACGTACCTTTCTACTAGGTATCATCTTTTAAACATATAATGATTTTGTTGTAAGAATACATGTCACGTAACGTTTCACTACATTGTCCTGGAAAGTTCGTCAAATGAGATAGAAGAATGTCAACAATGAACATTTAGAGTTATATCAGTTTTACCGCGATGTTATACGGAGTAATAACATTTTTATTTCACCATCAAGAGGAAGAAATAAACACAGCAACGTGTATATAGCGCCTGGCGGAATATAATGAGAGTACAAAGAACTTAATTAATGCAAAGCAGAAAGTTCATAATTATGTGAATAGTACCTATGAAGCAGAACGTCGCAACATAGGCATCGCAAATCTATACATAAAATAAAAAAATAGTAACGAGGTCAAAACTGTATCTGTAAATTGAATAGGTTTTTTTTTTAAATCCTTTTTGTCCGTTTGTCTGGATGTATCTTCCGGATTGGCGCAAAAACGGCTGAATTAATTTGAATGAAAGGCACACAGATAGTTTATAACCTTGATTGACACATAGGGTACTTTTAATCCCGGTTGTACGTTCCCGTGGGATATTTTAAGACATCCACGCGGGCGATGCCGCAGGCAAAAGCTAGTAAACAGAACAAAGCTGTATTAAAAGGAAATGGCAATCACAAAACTAGGCAGACTAATAATTTGGGCACGCCACAATTGCGGCGATAAGACCCCTCTTTGAGGAGTGGCTACAGAGGCGCCACGGCGTCCTCACCTTCCGCCTGACGCAGGTCCTCACCGGACACGGCTGTTTCGGGAGGTTCCTGCACAGGATTAAGCGGGAGGAAACGCCCGGGTGTCACCATTGTGTGGATCGCCCGTAGGACACGGTGGAGCATACGGTGGAGGTCTGCCCAGCTTGGGCGGAGCATCGCCGTGTCCTCGTGGAGGCGATCGGCGGCGGTGATCTCTCGCGTCCGGCCCTGGTTCAGGCCATGGTACGGAGCGAGAGGAAATGGGAGGCCGTCATCTCCTTCTGCGAAGCGGTAATGCTCGCGAAGGAGGAGGCGGAACGCGTGAGGGAGAGGCAAATTTCGCGCCCTCACGCCCCTAACCGCCGCAGGAGGAGGCGCCCAGGGCGTCGGGAATCGCGAGGCGATTTCCGGCCACCGTAGGCGCGGGCTTGCGGGCGGTGAGCAATGGGTGGCTCACCTTCCGATAAGGACCAGGCCCGGGTCGACGGCGCGTTGTGTTCCACGCGCGCCTTCAAGTCCACTAGGGCCGATGCCTGCCGGGGTTGCGAAGAAAACCGAAAGGGAGATCGTGGCCCCGGTGACAGGGCAACCGAAGGAACACGGGTGGGTTTTAGTCAGTAAGAGTCTGACACGCCCTCCCGCTCCGCCCAGAGCGGGAGAAGTTATTTGATGATTTCCCACCCACAAAAAAAAAGGCAGACTAATAAGTAGTAAAGTACAACCTACATCAATATCAAACTAAACATGTTTGATTTTAACACCTACTTTCCTACCTGTCAATAACAAAACATGAAAATCGCCTACAATGTTACCAAACGATAACGTTGCTATTTATAAATACAATAAGCCAATTAAATGGAGAGAACAACACAAAACACAATATGGAAATTCGTAAATAACCAGTCATCGATTAAATACACAAAGATTCCATGATAGTGCCTAATAATAACATATTGAGTCCAATTAGCTTCAATAATAACGTATCGCATTAACAAAATAAACATTACCTACACAGTACTCAGTACAGTTCGAAAGTCGTTGTTTAATTCAAGCGAAAGCATTACAATAATAGTCAAAGACGACTGTTTTGAGTTTTCACAGCAAACACCGCTTCTGGGAAGCTCTAACAATACGGCATCGTAAAAATTAAATAACAGCGAATCTCCGAGGAGGTTTCAATTTTCAAGCAAGACTTCGGACTCGAGATTCCTTCTCCTCTTACGTAATAATATAGGCATCCACAAATACGCCTTTACTACCTTTCCAACTTTCGCAATGACATTAATATTAAATCAAACGAATTAACAATCCTGGCACTAAAAAGAGCGTCAGGTGAAATCAGAGCTGCAGCATTGAATTATAGAGCACCTGGGATTACTTTTAGCGGAATAAATAGAAATGTTAATTTGAGACTGCAAAAAGTATCGCAGGAGCGTAGCGCGACAGCAAATTAGAGGGAATGGAATATAGTTTACTTTAAGTTAAACTTATTACGGTCCTCGAGAAACAAGCAGTGGGAGGCTCGGCCGGCGCGCGGGTCAAGTGCCCAATTTGTCACCCGCGCAAACTTCCGACTACTTCGGCCGGGGCCTGTTCGATTCCATTAAACTTTCGAGACCTTTTGAAGCTATTTTCTTGTTTGAATCAAGATTTGCCTAATTCATTTCGGTGTCTACCTACTTGAACGACTTCGACGTTGGTTTAACGTTTGTAAAGATGTTTCTTCCAGAAGGTATCTTTATTAGAATTAGGGGAGTCATAACTTAAGGGGTATTTCATGGGCGTCAGTGACCTAACTTAAGTGAGAGTACAAAATCCAAATGAAAGTCCCGGGGACGCTTACAATGCGCTATCATAAAAATTAAATTACGGTAAGAGTTTCTGTGTAAGTGCGCACCATTTCAGCGAGGCGGGTTAGGCGCGCGCGACGAAGCCCCGCCACATCAAAGCAACTCATCCTGCGCCCGGCTCTC
The DNA here is from genome assembly GCA_916610215.1 of Omphaloscelis lunosa. Lineage (NCBI taxonomy): Eukaryota > Metazoa > Arthropoda > Insecta > Lepidoptera > Noctuidae > Omphaloscelis > Omphaloscelis lunosa. The sequence goes on from OU744250.1 coordinate 10,484,023, forward strand.
ACCCAAATCAAATTTACCAGCTTTCTTTCTTTTTTCTTTCGTCACGGCACTGAGACTGAGTATTTGACCCATGGTTTGTTACGTTCAAACCTGACTCTATAAAATTTCTAGGGACAATGAAAAGCTGCCCTCAGTAAGCCAAAAAAATCATTACAATGTTGCAAGAGCTTCGAAGCTAATGAAAACGAAAAGTATAAACAAGGGGAAAGATGAGAAGAGGAAGTTTACCGCGCCGGGGGTTCTGTACTATCTAGAGACTTTGTTTGGGTAAACAATTAGTCTTTTCCCAACATTTTTGAGCCATTTACTTTGCCTCGAAGTGGCTTGTAATTTGCGTTAATAGTATAAAGTAATTCGTTGGAAATCTATTTAAGGTTTATGGGCGATATGGTCTATACGCATCTGCTCGGTAGTAAAGTACAAACTATCTATGAAATAAAAATAAATATTCTGACTTTATTATTGAATATTTCATACAACAGAAAATATGGATGCCGATTCCTCAAATAGACAAAAAAACGCCATAATTTTCCTCCTCACATAATAATCCCATAGCAATTTTTATTTTAATTTTCCCACCGAACGGCCGTCGAAGAGAGAAGAAAAAGAAATTAAAGTCCAAGTTGTTTACGTATACACGCTTGGGGCATAGATCAAGTGGTTAATTTGTCAGAGAGGCAACTACGTGGCACCAGCGAGGTCTAGTACCTACGGCGATGCGATTCGATTAAACTTCACCAAAGTACCTACACAAGAACAAGGCCTACTTAACGCGCTTCTACATTTACGGCGGAAACTTAATTAGCTAACTCTGCAGACTCGACAGTCGGCAGCAATGTATGTGCTATGAATGTTCTCTGTATTATTATGTTCCTTTTTCTTTGTATAAGGGCTTTATGAAAAAAATGTTCAGTTAGTTTAAATAAGACCTTAACTTTTACAGAAATTAACTTGGTTTCAAATGTTTTTCTAAAACCGTCCTGAAATTACAAAAGTAACAATAAAATTTTAAAGATCGTCTGATATTCTAAGACAGGCACTCCTATTTTGAAATATCAAGAAAATCCATACTAACACAAAACCGCTCCACTATTAAATTTTACCACATTTTATAGAACCCTTATATTCAAACTTAGATTAAAGGAAACTTTATACAGCAAGTTTGTTTTCCTACGTAGTGCATATCTACGGTTCGAGATCAAACTACGTATATAGGTAGTTTAGTTTGCATTTTCAAAATGTACTAGGTATTAAAATTGACGCCTTTTTCAATGGTTTTAAAGAATGACCAGAAAATAAAGGACTATACTCATTGTTTTCTTTCACTATAAAATATATAAAAAAACTTATACATATTTTACCACAGGCAATATTGAAATAAGTTATTGTAAAGTTATTTCGATGAACCACAAAAGCAAAACCGTCCTTTTTCGAGCTATGCTCACTTGAAGAGCTGAAAGTTATTAAAGTTAAATGGAATTTCAATAGAAGAAAAATACAATTTATGCCGATTCGTATGAAGATAGTGATGACTAAAATATCGATTTTGAAACTGTTATAAATGTTGAGGTCACTTCATATTATAATGGTCGACTGCCCTTCTGTAACCTTATGATGCGTATTTATTTTAATAAAATAATAAAAAAATTATTACGGAACAATAACACAAGACTAAGTACAAGTAAAACGATGATAGCTGCAGAAATAATATTTAAAATACATCTAATAATTGATCAATATAAGGTCACACCCACGATTGTAGTGTTCAACTACATCATTAATCGTACACCATTTTATTGAAAATATTATCACGTCGATAAAATTATTAGCATCCTCCAGATATCTTCATCTTCGCTTCGCTCTTGACAGAGCGGTCGTGATCACAATGAACTGTGTCCAATCGCAGATGTAGTCGTTGCCCGCCTTACAATCTCTCCAGATATACGTAACTTAAACTCGCATATACCTACTTAGTTCAGAGGATGATTAACATCTACCAGTTATAATCTAACCAGCACTTGATTTTAGTAATGAATACAACCGAAACCGTCAGACCTCCTCCTCATTTTACACGTTGAAATTATACAATAACATAAGGTCTACGTAATAAAATTGGTTTTTGTTTTACTGTGCGACATGTGCTGTGCTCGTCACCTGTTTGAAAATAAATACGTTGTCAATTTTGTTTTTCAATTCAGCATTTATCAAAAACAGTATGACGCCGTCACATGTTTCTCAAAAATACTTTTGAAAAAGTATCCAAATATTATTATCATATTTTGAAAAATGAAATGTAAATTCAAATTGATTAACAAAGAAGGACTGAACTGAATGATTAAAATAAAATAAATTTATGAATTCCACTTAAAAAAAAAACGGCCAAGTGCGTGTCGGACTACGCACAATGAAGGGTTCCGTAGTTAGAATGATTTTAACCCAAATACAAACTTAACATTGTAGTTGAAATAAATGTTGTCCCATACATTCCAACTGCATATATAAGTTTGTACGCACAATATTGATAGATTTACCATGTTATTTTAAGATTATAGACTTCTTATAGGTTTTTCTGTAATCTATGAATGAAGAACCATTCTCTGTATTTTGTTTCAAAATTTTAGGCTCAGTCAGTAGTTTTGGAGATAAGCGGGGGAATGGTCAACTTACATCTATTTTCTTAAATATTTTTAAATGTATTTATTTTAAAATTATAAAAAAAATGAGATCCTCGTAACAAATAACAAGCCGTTTTATTTGATAAGTCACACGATTCAGTTTGAAAAATGTTTTTTTTTTTATGATTTTCTTATTTGCCCCTCAAAAGTAACCCCCATATTCAAAATTCATTTATTTTACGTTACACGTCCGTGTTTGGGTCACAGAAATACATATGTGTACCAAAGTTCAACTTAATCAGTCCATTCGATTCGGAGCAAATTGGCAGTGACAGATTTACAGACGGACAAATACACGAGTGATCCTATAAGGGTTCCGTTTTTTTTAGGTAAGGTTTTGGAAGTATTTTTTTTTAGTTTTCACTTCATCGTTTTTTTCACGTCATGTTCGTGAACGGGCGCTGTCAGTAGGGACTGGTCATCTTCTAGCTGCCATGGCTTATTTTAATTTGATTTTTGAATTGTTTTTTTTTATTTTTTTTTTATTACGGATGCTTTTATCCTTCTGCATCGTTCTCACATTTATAACTTTAACATGAATGATGTAACCAATATTTTGTAAACATATTGTGATTTTAAAAGAGCGTCCATGGAGTTTCTTGCCCGTTCTTCTCCATAGGTACCTACTACGCTTGGGAATGGTCAACTAGCTTCATCTTTCTGACTGACCGACCCCTTGACAATTCAAAAGTGCCTGTAATTGGTTTATTTGAAATAAATGCTTTGAGTTTTTGAGTTTTGACTTCTGTTGGCACTCCCGGAGCGCCACTATTTTTTTTTTCTTTATTTAAACTTACCTTCCGACAGGTACAGTCGATCAGGCTCTGCAGGCTGTTCACAGGGGCGGTGGCGCAAGGTGACGTGGAGGCTAGGTCCTCTCGGAGGTACTTCAGGAGGAGCTGGCTCTGGTGGTGAGTCGCAATCGCGCTCGCTAGCTTGACCACCGTTGCCAGAAGAGGCTGCAAATACGACAGACTTGTAAAGATTTGTTGCCTGCTTCGGGGGAGCCCGAATAGCGTCCTAAGGATGCTTGGCGAGAGAACCGATACTGTTCTGCTCAGGAGGTTCACTGAACTCCATGTGCTGCGAGACCCATGAGCCTACTGTGCAGGGGTAGACGGTGTGCCTAGTTTTTTTCTTTTTACTTTTTAGTTACCTACTAACATTAGTTATAAGCAGAATTCGTATCAGTAACAAACATTGCCTTGCCTTTGATGGATATTTAATTGGAAATAAAAAGAATGTGTAATTTTTATGGTTTGGGGCATTAATTGTGTACGGTCAAGCTTTAACTTAATAAGAAAATTAAGTAATTTTAACAACTTGCGTTGTTTTCTTATTACATACAGCTCTATATCCAGATATATTTTGCACTTAACTACATTTAAAAGTATTTTATTTTACCATTTTTACCCGACTTTGGCGAAGCAAAAAGGAGGGTTATGATTTTGACCGGTATGTCTGTATAAATGTTCATCTGTTACCTCATAGCTTCTAAACTTCTGATCATAATTAGACAAATGCTAATCTATGTGACATCACATTCAATGCAATATGGCGCCCTCTAGAGAGATAAAGTCAAAAACATTTTTTTTTAAATATTCCGTGTGGATATTAAATGAAAGGGCTTGACGAGCACATTTAAAATAAATATTATGTTATAACCCCAGAATAATTTAAATAAAAATAAAACTTATAAAAACTAAAACCCAACTACGACAAAAAAGTCAAATTAAAAGATATAAACAAGACATCACAGAGAGACAGACAGACTAATTAAAAATCCTGAGTCACACGTGTTAGGGCAAAAATTGAATAGATTACGTGTGACTCCGGATTCTTAAGTCCTAAAACTGAAAACGAACACGCGATGACGAAACTACACGACCCTAAATCAATCAAGCAAAAATTCGCAACCAATTTATAAGATAATAATGACGTCACGGCTCACTCACGTTCGTCTCCCGAAACACGAATACAATTCGGTTCGCTCATTGTGTACACGTACCTTCGCGCCAGTCACATGCGTCGGAGCAACTATGCCAAGCATCCTTATCAAAGGCATGCACCCACCTCAGTAATACGCTCATAATAGGTACACTACAGAATGCCTAAGTACAATAACTAAACTGGAATCCGACACTGAATATGTGTAATACCTCGTCCATACCTTACATTTCGGAACGACATTATTATTGTTGATGCTTGCAGTTATCATTACATTCCTGTCGTGGAGATATGCGGAGTAATATACGAACTAAGTAGGGTGGATTGATGAGCAATTGTTTCAAGAATTTCGTGGTAAAAAGGAGTAAAGTACGTGAAGTTCTCTAAAATACGTTTTATTTTTGTTTATTGCTTTTAAAAAAAACACTGCTACAGTACTGTTAAACATTCTCAGTCTATACACCGTGACATTTTAGTCGTCTTAACGGCCACTCAATGTACCCGACATAAAATACCTCTAGCGAGCAATAAAAAAATTGTTACAATATGACATTTTTTTTTTATTATGAATAATAGCGTTGTCTGATCACACAGCACAGTTATTAAAATGCCCAATTAGCACAGTATGTAGTTTTAATCGGTGGAGTAGGATAAGACGTGACTATCATGACGATAATATTAATAAATTTAAGGCCTATCTGCGGAGTCTGACATTTTCAGAAGTATATGAAACAAATGACCCTAATGTAGCATTTAACGGATTTTCTGATATTTTTTTGTTACTTTACAGACAGTGCTTTCCCGAAACTGTAGTATCTGTAAATGTCCAGAAAAAACAAAAATGGGTATCACGTGGAATTAAAAAATGCAGCGAAAAAAAACGACAATTGCTGTGGCAGTTCCGATTGAAACCTTCTCAGCAGAACAAAAGGCAATTTAAAAATTACACAAAAATATTTAAAAAGATTATTAATTTAACCCAGCGAGCGCAAAATATCCATAAAATAAAGACATCGAAAAATAAATCCAAAACCACATGGCAAATTATAAATCAAACAAAGTTAAATATGCCAAAGAATAATATTAATAAACTTAGAATTAACAATGATGAAATTATCTCGGATCCAAAATGTATTTCTAATATATTTAATAATTATTTTATTGATAAAATCCAGCCCATTATTAATTCGGGAGACAGAGTCACAAAACATATTTTAAACCGGAAGAATTCAATGTTCATGGCTCCATGTTTGCCATACCATGTTCTTAAAATTACTTTAGCTCTTAAGAACACAAACAGTGTAGGTTATGACGGCATTTGTACAAAAATACTTAAAGCAGTAGCCGAGGAAATTTGTTGCCCTTTAAGTCACATAATAAATTTATGTATAAGCGAAGGCATTTTTCCGGATGCCCTGAAAAAATCGGTAATAAAGCCATTGTTTAAAAAACAAGACAAGGAGTTAATGGAATACTACAGGCCGATTTCATTGATACCAATATTCTCAAAAATAATTGAAAACTATATTTATAACGAACTCAATTTATATTTAGAAGCAAATAATATTCTTTGCAACGAACAAAAAGGATTTAGGAAAAACAAGACGATTAACATGGCTATTTATGACTTTTTATATACTGTTATGACAAATATGGATAAAAACACTCCAGTGTGTGCGATATTTTGTGACATGACTCAGGCATTTGATTATGTGCAACATAATATTTTACTAAAAAAGCTTGACGCTTACGGGGTAAGAGGAAATGTCCTTGAGCTCTTAAAATCTTACCTTCATGACAGAAAACAATTAACCGAAATAAGTAAAATTAATATACGCACCAAAAGAGAAGAAATCTTTCGATCAAATGAACGCAACGTTATGTACGGAGTTCCACAAGGAAGTATACTAGGACCACCGCTTTTTACTCTTTATATTAATGACTTTCCAAAGGCAATCAAACATCCGATGACACTATTCGCGGATGACAGTACAATAACGATACCGTGTAATCAAAGAGATTTTTATAAAGATGACATAAATAATACATTAAAAGAAACTATAGAATGGTTAGACAATAATAATTTAAAAATTAATTTAAATAAAACTGTAATAATGCATTTTAGCCAGCGCGCCTTGACCTTTTCTAATCTTGACATAACATACAATGACATTAAAATTGACACAGTTAATACAACTAAGTTTCTAGGACTTATAATAGATCGAAATTTAAATTGGAAGGTGCATGTAGAGGCTCTGACTAAAAGGCTAAGCAGTAGTGCGTACGCCTTGTATATTCTGTCACGCACTGTTAACATAGATGCGTTATTAACGGCTTACTACGGGCTAGTTGAATCTGTTCTCAGATACGGTGTTATCTTTTGGGGTAACTCAACTAATAAAGAATCTGCATTTAAAGCACAAAAGAGATGTCTCAGAGCCATGTTTAAGTTAAAAACCACCGATAGTTGTAAGCCCTATTTTATTCGTTATAAAATTTTGACATTGGCATCACTTTATATTCTGGAAACAGTAATGTTTGTTAGAGGTAATTTTAATTTATTTTCGCGAATGGCAAATAAGTTTCCAAGAAACAGGCGTGATCAAAGTCAGCTCTGTATGCATAGGAGTAGGACGGCACTTATGCGCAAAAGTATTTTTTGCATGGCTCCCATTATTTATAACAAGTTACCCAAAAGTTGGAGGGAGCTAAATAATTTACATTTGACGAATAAACTGAAATCATATCTAATGGACAAAGCTTACTACAATATTAACGAATTTCTGACAGAAGAATTTATATTGACATAAACTTTGATGCAACATTATCTTTTTTTCTAATATTGATGTTTATAATTTATTTTGTTGTTTACTAATAATGTTTTTGACTTCAAATTAATCATTCATAATATTTGCACGCCATATTAGGTGGCAAACATGACTGATCCTTTCCTTTTTATGTTATCCTGCATGCATTTATATTATTGTATGTGTACACATGTTTGAGCAAATAAATATATCTTATCTTATCTTATCTTATCTTATCTTAATAGTAATTGGATACCTGAAGTGGACTGCTTTTGTAAGACGACTAAAATGTCACGGTGTATATTTAAAATTGTTACTGTTTTTCACCTATACTGTCCCACTGCTGGGCAATGGTCTTCGCCTTACTTTTCCATTCATCTTTGTCTGCTACCTTTAGGACTGAATAATAATTAAAATATTATATAGGTCAAACATAAGGAACACTTCAAGATTTTCGTTTTGCAAACAATCCGCACTCTATTTCCACTTCTACATTTCGATTAGGAACTGATAATGGACTTGAAAGTTAACGAAGTAAGCGAAGGAACTCTTCGATTGCTAAGAGTACAACAACTGTAATTGGGATAATCTATTTGGGTTCTCGAGCAAATACTACAGGCAGGTTGGTAGTCGGGCAATTTGCTTTGCTTTAGAACATTTTGCTGCTCAAAATTTGACGATTTAAGGCGATGGATAACCTAAATAATGGAAAAAAGGATATTTAACTACTAACTAGAGCAATGCTTCAATAACTATATTTCAGGAAATTCTAGCTTCAGCAAGATGACAATGTCTAACAAAATAGTTTCTGATTTATTTATTTCTCTCTATTTCACCCATGCATTAGCGTTAAGTCTTGTTTACATGAGGAGAATTATTTTTCCGTTGAGATCTCTATCGACGGAAAAATAATAATTTTCGTTGTCCACGCGTAAACGACGCTTTAAAGTGGTGAAACTTTACGTTTTATATATGTGCAATAATTATAATTAGCCCGTAACTTTTCCACTGCTGAGACACAGGCCTCGTCTCTCGCGAGAGGAACTGGGCCATAATCCACCACGCGAGCCCAATGCGGGTTGGTAGATGACTCATGTCTTCGAATATTTGGTTCTACAATATGCCCGTTTCCTCACGATGTTTTCACCTTCACCGTGTTCAGAGCAGAGGTGATGAAATAAATTATAAAAAGTAAAGTGCCTGCCCGGGTTCGAACTCAAGACCTACATATAAGTCGGAGACATTACCAGTGGGCTATCACTGCTGTACAATATGAATAAATAATAACATTACCGTTATTGAGGCAGAGTCGTGCATTGCGCGCGTTGTTTTCGTGCGGGAACTCGTCAGCACGTCGACGACGTTGCAGTGTACCGCCTGGTTCCGCACTGAATATCTCCTCACCTGAAAGAAAAAATATTAATAAGTATGAAGTTCTAAACCTCCACTAAACCTGAAGCTAAACTTGATAGGAATTTTTCAAGATTATTTTTGACGTACTTAGATTATCTTCTCAGACTCTAAAGGGTTGTCTTCGCCAGGCCTCAAACATTTAGTTCTAGCTATGTACTGGGTTTAAAAATAAATTTATCTACTTTTATCTGAGAAATATAATTTGCGATTTGACAGGTTTTGTATAGAAAATAGGTCAAACCACCATTTCATTCAATAGATAAAAAATATTATCTGACGATTAAATAATCGGTCATCATACAAATTATGATTTCTCGTTTTAAGTAGTATAAGAACGTACCTTTCGAGTTCCTGTTTCTTCTATAGAATCTTCGGTTGGTGCTCTCATGAGGAAAAGGAGATGCTTGTCGCTGCGGACTGCTGGCGTATCGAGGCAGATCCTCACCACCTTCCGACCCGTAGATACGACGCTGCTCATCTATGCCAAATGTACGAGTTTCATTAACAACTAACAAAAAACCGGCCAAGTGCGTGTTTGACCACGCACAATAAGGAAGCCATAGTTGGGATGAATATTTACGTTTGCACAGTATTGTTTTTATCGACCGCAAAAATAAGTTCGTATTTCATAGTACCTATTTTTAGAAAAAAAAAACTATGAAAAACATGTGACCCTAAACAAAATGACCACTTTAAAGCTTAATAATTCGCAAACAGATCGCTGAATCAAAAAAAAACTGTTGCATACCGTAATATTTTTGAAAGACCTGTCCAACGACACAAACAGACGACTAAGAAGAAATAATTCCCGAATGATTTTTTGATGATCCTAAAAATGTTATTTCGCAGCGTTGTATTCGTGATTACAATGCCAAATAACAGCTTTTTAGTACCAAGGATCTCTGAATTAAACCTCGGACAGACAGACAAACGGACTTGTTGAAACTATAAGAGTTCCTTGTTTAACTACGGAACCCTAAAAAGATGGCGACTAATTGGTACATTGCTCTTGAGTAAACTATTTCACTAAGATACGTTAGTTCATAATAAAGGGACAGACAAAGGTCAGATAATATTAGGTCTCGTCTAATCTTAGGGTACCTTCATTAGTCATGACTATTGGAGACATATTGGTCATAATTGAAAACGCTTCTAATAGATCGAATTCATTACTTAACGAACAATTTTATTATGGTCTAGTAAATTAATTTTTAGTCCTGCAAGTGTAAGTAGGTATGTAGACTATGATAAATGACAAAGCTTCAAAATAGATTTTTGCCTGCCTTCATAAATAAAAAACATATTAATATTCAAATCTTTACTACGAACAAGATTAACACCACATTTTTTACATGAAAAAGTTTGCCCAACTCCCGACGTTCCAGTTATGTTATGACTAAGTAATAATTTTCAACACTTTATACAAATAGGTCAGTATAAAAGTAAAGGGCGGAAAGTTTGGAATTTATGAGGCGGTTTGTTTGGGTAGGTAATTCTAAACAATAACAAACAAAATGTATACGTTGCCTGAGGTTGTACGGCGGCGTGAGTCAGCCCGCGGCGAATCGAACCCGTTCTGCTACTTCGCCAAACAACGTGCACTATAGAATGAAAATGTGCAGAAAGCCTATTCTAACTGTTTACTTTCACATGAACAATCAAAACGTACATAAACTTCTTAGTTATAATTGTAACACACTAACATAGCTTTTAAGTTTTATTTTTTGTATCTAACCAACTAACATATGGGTCATTGTTGTCTAAGTTAATAAATAAATGTAATTTATAAACTAAATTCTCGATCACATGACTCATTTTACCCTGTCAAAGTTCAGTTCATACAACTTGTTGAAGTGAACGCGACCAGCACATCTAAACTGCGTTCAAGAGCTGTCAGTTTCATCGTTGTTGTGAAATATTGACACTGACAGGTCTTTTGCAATACAGATGTTTTGATCACATTCAGTTTCATTGGTGAATTTGGCACTTAGCAAACGACTTTACCCGATCAACACAGTACCGATAGTGTCAATCTGTCAAAAATTAAAAATAAATAGGTGGTCTACCGGCGCCTGCGACAGCTAATCACAGGCAAACAGACATGTCAAACAGCACTAAAACAAAGTGGCGCTATGTCGAGCGTTTCGTTCTACGAAGATAAACAGCCTGAAGGTACTGACTAAGTTTTATAATTCTCAGCCACATTTACGTTTACCTACCCTCTGACGGAATATCAGAGACCTCTCTGATATTCCGAATAATTTTCCTAATGCTGGGGCTACATTGTCGCGTTATCGCGAACTAAACTACACGCGCTCTCTCTCGCACACCGCTCGACGTCTCGCTGTGCAACAGAGAGCGCGCGAAGTTAAGTTCGCAATAAGGCGACAATATAGCCCCAGCATAAGCGTTTATTCAGTTATAGAAATTTTCTGGCATCCACTTGGTGAATATACTTTACAAGTACTATTTTCTTAGTCACGACCTCCACTACTGTATCATCAGCGTGGCCTTTTTTATTTATTTAATTACCTTTCTGACTGGTAATACACTACATTGAATTGAATAATGGCTTTCTTGTTACAATACAACACTTTTTCTTTTCTTTTATCATGTTGGTAGCTAAAGTAAGTATACCTACTGCCCCGCCTGTCCATTATGTGGCTGCAGGCTAGAGCAACGGCCTGTTCAAATAATTCCTCTTAACATGGCAAAACAGTGAATGCATGAAAAAAATAACATCACAATCCTGCATGGCTCCGTCCCAAAACCTTGTTCATAAATTGCATTCTTTACATTTTTATTTAAAAATATTGATAAAATTGTTAGTAAGTAGATAGGTAGAGAAAACTAAATAAGGATCTGACATCTCAGTAGAATTTCAGTCAAATGTAAGTACTGTGTAATTTGTGCCTCAGGATCTCATATGAAATGAATAATATCTAAGTTAAGAAGGTCAAATCACTTTATAAAGGTTCCAAGAGAATCCAATTTGAGGCAAATTGAAATTCCGAAAATGACGAATGAAACCGCGAAAACATAATAAATAAGCACCTTCAAAGAAAATTTCAAAATAAACTTCCAACTACACCGTGCCTATGTTGTTACGAATGGGTATAAAAGAAAGTTGTGGGCGAAAGAAAATGAATTAAAAATACTCGTTCAGATTGGTAAGTTTCGCAATACTTTGGAAATTTGTTGGCAACGTTAACACAGCTCTCCGTAACGAAACGTGAATAAATTGAAAATAAGCAGAGAGACGCAGTCATTTGTAACTTTAGGGAAAGCATTTTAATATTTTTTGAAAGTCGACGATGAAAAGATACTAAAAACTGGCGACATAAAAAGTATAAAGTAAGTATAAACGTAATTCAAGTAAGTCAGTAAGTGAATCAGCATCGCTCAGTGGTATATTTATAAAATAAAGGCCGCCCTTTGTTTATATCGTATGTATGCACACAAAAACAAATTTTAACCATTCAAAATTCTCAACTGAAATAATACTAAAGGGTTTGGATATTGCGTTTAGTGAAGGTTAAGTCGGCACGGTCTGTGTAGCCAACGGCTGTATGAAACTAAACACCTTGTTTTAGTTTACACAACGATTCTACAAACTCAATTAGCATTACAACCTCTGAAAGTCACTTTAGGTGAAATGAAATTATGTAGGAAATAAAAGCGGTTTGGGTGGATACCGTACATGAATATTTTCCGGATAACGTTTCCTATTCCGCACTGTTTATATCGAAGTAATTTGTTACGGTTTACGGTTATAATATATTAAAGTAACTAAGGACGACGACCGCCAGGTACACGAGCTCGGTTTGAGCGGCGGTATTAAACCTAGAGTCAGCTTCATACTCGAACACGGGTTTTAGATTTAGCTAGTTTTCGGAACGGAATGGGAAAATTGTGAGCTCGTTGAAACTAGGCTTAATGAGGACCGTGCGTCGTGATGGCGAGAACAAACGGCATCGCTTACATAATAGTGTGTGGTACATGATAGAGCTCGCGATTATCATCAGAACAGTGCTATCATACGTAATCGTGCTTACATTCGAAATGACAGGGCAATTCTGAGGTAAGTACAGGCTACACAGGAATTACAATAATCAATGAAACAATGGACCAGATTTCAGTAACATCCTGATTCAAAACAAGAAAGATATAAGAGATAGGTAGAAGACAAGCAAATGTTTTAATGGATTTTTACACAGTGTGGGCACCTAATTATTATCTATATTATCTATTACCTGTATAATTGATGTGTTTTCTAAACTAATATTATAAAGAGAAAAGCTTTGTTTTGTGTATGTTTGTTTATTACGCTTTCACGCTAAAACGGCTGAACGGATTCGGATGAATTTGGGCACATAGGTAGACCATGACCTGGGTCAAAAGTAACTTTTTGTACCGATATTCCCACGGGATCGAGACTTATGCGGGAAAAACCGCGGGGCGCCGCTAGTTGTTTATAATTTCATTTTAAGGTATTCTTTGAATGCTAAAATAATTAAGCAAAATATGTAGAACTATTTATATTTATGACCATTTATGTACCATATTTTATGCCAAAATAAAGATATTCTATTCTATAAATATTCTTATGAGAACGTTGAATTAATACTTCATCATTATAAATATTCAAGTAGATTCATTTCAATACTCCTACTACAACTGTTTTAGTAAACGTAAAACAATACTAAAATAAGTTTAAACTTTATGAATCCCTTTGTGAGTCTTAACAAGGTATGCAGGATTCATATGGGTAGGTAAATATATTACAGAATAGCAGAATAAATAAATATGCTCCTTATTTACCAAAAATATTATAACAGTATTAATTTGAATATACGCCGATTTTCCCGTCCGGCCCGAAATGCAAGCAATATTTGGTTAGTTCGACTGTTTTCTTTCTTATCATAGATCGTATGAATATTTAACTATTAGGCTTCTCTTTTACTCAACTAAAATCAACCTTATCTTACAAACTTCAGGTTAGAAATTTGAATGGCAAAATATCTGGTTCAGAGACGCGATGCTTCCCTTTAGTAAACAACTCAAGATTGAATATGAAAATTTAATCGACTAATTTAATCGAAGAGAGATACCATGTAGCCGTTGACGGCTGAGTTATTAAACGTCTCCTCGTAGGCATTGAGCTTGTAAATATGAATTCATAATAAAATATTATACTTCAAGTAAGTAGATACTTCTACATAGGTAGGTAATGACGTACCTATCTTCATTGCTGCCATTGGGAATAACTTCATATTGCTGTGGTAAACGTAAATAGTCAAACAAAATAAATGGATTTTTATTATTCCATTACTTATAACATTGTGTTCAACCAACATCACTTAGATTCAAGTACAGTCGATCTTATAAGCAAAAGAATGAAAGAGATAGTTTATTCGAGGTCTAGAATTATTCAAGCCGAGACCTACGAGCAGCGTTCATTTGTAAGCCGCCAAAGTTTGACAAGTTAGCTTGCATTTAAATGCTGCCGGTGGAAGGTTCAGCACCAAGCCGTGCTCCAAATTAGCATTTTTCAAAGTCGTGCCAGCCTGATGGCTGCACATTCTCACCAGACTTGTTCTTATAAATACATTTATAATGTACGCATTGCTTTTTCCGAAAACTTCCCGAAGATTTCTTGGTAGATTTCAACAAAAATAAAAAGTTTCCGCATAATAGCAAGCACTTGTGATAACATTAACAAATAGAAGTAGCCTTGAAGAAACCCGGGAGCACTGGAGCTGACGTGAACTGCATAAATAAACGGAGATCCCGCCGCTATGAAATTCATATTTAAAAAATGTTAGCTGAGTAATAGTCTTCTTTGGGGAAAAATAATAGATTCCTTTACTCCTGCGATGAAAATGACCTGAATTAAATTTTCACATTCAATCGTCGCTGTTTGCCCCTGAGAGTGATCGCGGCCCGCCGCCGCAGCGCCCCCGCCCCGCTCCCGCCCCGCTACCGTCTGCCGGTTCTCATCATACCTATTTTTGTTTTTCGGCAATATAATCGCAAACAAAATTATACATTACGTATAGAAGAGTTATGGTATATCCCACAGGAGTACTCGTACATACGAACCACGAACTCTATAAGACATCTCATGACGTATGAACCTTTGATGTGTGGGAGTTACGTTTCAGGTGGGTGTGTTGCTGAAAGGGTTTTAGTTAACCAAAAGGTTTTTATATTCTGTAAACTTTCAGCTGATGAATCGCATATGTTTTTTTTTTAGGGTGCGAAATTATCAAATAACTTCTCAGTGTGTCAGATTCTTACTGTCTAAAACCCACCCGTGTTCCTTCATTTGCCTATATTGCCAGGGGCCACGGTAACCCTTTCGGACAATAACCGCAACAAGAACGACCCCTAAGCGTAATAAAATGGTTTTTTCAATCCCTGATTAATCTAGACAGATATGAAGATCTTAGATTCTAGTCTTCATTAATTCAATACTCTGTTTATTCTAAGTTAATAAATCTGTCTGGTTCAAATCACTTAAATTAATGTAGGTATTTAATCAAGCAATCGACAAATTAATCTGGATCCCAAGTTTTAGCAACTTCATCTGTTTACATATCGCTGGAATGTTGTCTAGATTATTTAACTTAGCCATTAAGTCGAGCAAGATAAAATATTACATCGTACTGAAACCACTTAGAGCTATTTCCCCGGGATTGCGTGATAGCAACACTTAATTTACAAGCTCCATTTAATTTGAACTATTTTGAGGCTCAGGCAGGAATTTAAATATCGTCAGATAAGGAGCTCACGCGAATTGTTCGCCGCGCGCCGGCGACTGAGCGCTTCAGCTAAATTACGAGATTAACGAATTAATGCTACACAATTTTCAGGGGTTTTCTCTTAATTTTTTCTATTAACCCTTCATATAAATAAAGGCATTTCAGTGACTTTAACTCCACCGCTGGTTATTTACCAATGAAATAATAAAATATTAAACTATTTCCGCGTGAATTTGGGCAAACAAGTTTCACACACTAACCATATAATTAAAATATATCTGACACCCTATTTCGCGAAATTGCGTACCCAATATTACCCGCTTATCTCAAATAACGATGTAGTCCTCGTAAAATGTAAATACATATGTAATAAAAGTGTACTGTATGTGTGTGTTAAAAGCAAAATCGTTTCGACAGGTTTAGAATATGGCCAAATGTATAATAGAGAAAGCTGTATTCAAATAAAAAATAAATCAGGATTGGATGGGGAGAGTGAAAACTAGTAGCTAAAGTAAATGTAGGTACTTGAAAAATATTTTTGAAACAGAACGTGGGGGCCTGGGAGCAAAGTGCAGAGATTAGACACGGGGACCATCAATTACGCGTAATCCGAGACACGTGCGAGCCGCTCATCGCATCGCAAACCTATGGGGATTATTGAAATTTTCTATACCCACACGCGACGAACGCATTCACATACCCGCTTATAGGCTTTTGTATGAAAACGAGATAAGAAATTATGCAAAGGTTTGTAGGGTGCAATTACAATTTAACATAGATGTGTAAATAAACAGTGGTACTCCGGGAGTGCCGACAGAAGTGAAAACTAAATAAAATATTTCCAAAACCTTTAAAGTAAAAATACTTGCATAGAACATTGAGCACAATCACGTTTACAAAAATGAGGTGTCGGCAACGGTGTCGCGAGTTCAATTGTTTTTTCCCATCTCATAAATGCCCAACACGCCTAAAGAAGTTTTCAAAAAAAAAATCTTCATATTGAAGACGAGCTTTGCATTTCTGTTTTATTTTCCAGTAATGATATCACTGACACTACATGATAAACAAATCATCCTTCCAGTTATAAAATGTACTGACCAACGCCCAAAGACCCATACATAGCGGTCTCAATTTCACACCTATTTTGCGAATCTGACCGGTAGTCCAATTAATCTTCCTGCAGATTGGATTGGGTGCGATATTTGGACGCCTGCAGGCACCTTTGATGTGTCGTGTCAATCCCAACAGAGTCCCTAAATCTCAGACTCAAGCGAATCAGTTAACTGAAACAGTCAGACGTCCATATATTACGTATATTAAGTAATCAATGAAATATATCTACACTAATATCTACATCTACACTAATATTATAAAGGGAAAATATTTGTGTTTTTGTATTTTTGTTTGTAATGAATAAACTCAAAAACTACAGGACCGATTTTAAAAATTCTTTCACCAGTAGAATGCTATATTATCACAGAGTAACATAGGCTATGATTTATGAAGATATCACGCGGGCGAAGCCGCTGGCAGAAGCTAGTAATTAATAAAGAAGAAGAGCTTTATCGACTACGAATGACATCTAGAAACTGTACGAATTAAATAAATGTAGGTAGGTATTCTTTGGAATAAAACCCAAAGATGAAGAGACTTGTTTTTTTTTTTTGTAAATATTGGAAAACAGGAGAAACCAGGTTCCAGTTTAAATACTTGCACAACATTACATAACACCACGCCTCTAATCCCCGAAGGGTTCGGCAGAGAGGTACTTAAAGTCCAGCCACATTTCGCCAGTTATATTTTAAAAATACTATTATGGTAAAAACAGCCTTATTCACGAGCGATTTACATACACAATACTACAGGCTACCTAACTATCGTCACGCTTTCCTAACTGGGTGAAAACTTGCAGGAAGCAACACTAGAGTTTGGTTCATACTTAAGTCCGTGCACCTACTTAGTGTTAGTACCACTAGTAGGTCCTGTTTACTTAGTGTTTCGAGCTCGAGAACAAACGTAGTAAGTTCAAATACCGCTATATAGTATAATAATTATAACACTGTGCAAAATTAATCATACGCTAAGAGTTACACAAAAGTTAACTGAAGAAAATATTGTGTTGTTTATAACAGGATTTATATTCATTTACGAAGTGTGGAATTTATATTCAATTACGTAGTATTCTATAAATCAGCTTACAACTTTGGATAATAGAAATAAAGCTTACTTTCCATAGAAGTTTCTTGTTATGTTTACTTCTGCTGGCCTAGCAGGATCATTGCAGACCCACGTTCTGTTCCTCCATCGTAAAATATTCATTGTCTGGTTGTACTCGTAGTTTCCCAGTAGCCTTTACCTCTACGTCAGAACGCTTCTGAAACCGGGCGTTCAGAGAATAGTTATAATGAATGCACAAAGGTGCTGTACTGCACGCACAGTCGTGACTTGTGTCAAAGGTTTCGTTAACTTATCAGAGACAGGGGAAGGGGTTTTGTGGGGATTTTTTTTTCAGCTTCACAAATTCACCATTAACATCTATTGAATAAAATTGGATAATAGCAATCAATTCATGCACTGTTATGATAGGTAACGATTTCCATTTTCAGAAAACTACGTTTGAAGGCTGATGAGAACCCAACGGATGAACCCAACAGATGGGATTATTTTTACCCGACTATTCATCTGACGATGGTATTTACGCAACAGAGTTAAGTTTACTTCAATAACATAACTTGAGTGATAATTAAATATGTAACTTCGCAAATCCAGCCGCCTGTCCGCTAGGCAATCTTGTAAAATATTCAATAAACCTCGTTGGGTAACTAAACAGAATAATCAATTAGATAGCTGCTCCTCGCCTAATATTCATTACTTACAGTAAATATATCTATCTATATGCATGTTATTGTTACACTGTCAAAGTTATACTGTAGCTGAGAACTTGAGACTATTGTTAGACTGTGACACATTTAGAGCGAAAACGATAATTAGCTTCAATGCGCATTCAGCTGTCATAATTCGATTGGATATAATATGCGCATCGCGGGTTAGGATAGGATCAGATTTGCATGCTTAGCTATGCATGCGTAAGCACGACGTCGTCGGAAGTCGAGACGAGCGCGACGTGTGTTTCTACCCTTACAGTGTATTTCTGCAATCGATGAAAATTTTCCGTCGCAAAGAGTCCCCTTTAGCAAGTCTACAACGACATCGACATCCATAAATGCATGTATTGTTGAAGTATAAAACAATAATTTCTATGCAATCTTGTCGTTGGTTCAAACAAATTGAAATAAACAAAGCTAGTTCATATCAATGGTTTCTGTGAACTTTAAAAGGATAGAAAGTCAGAACTTTTCAGGTTCACTCATTTGCATTTAGATAAATCACAAGGGTGGCCAAATATCTTGGAATAAGAGTAAGTACGTATGTAGATACTTGCTCTTTATCAAAATTACGTACCCACATTAACTAAATGTATATATATGAACAAGTAAACGAAGTAACTTTAGCCCAACTCGTGAGTCTCATTAATATAATGATCGAGTTTGCAAATAAAACATAATGTAATGTTAATGATCCGATAAAGTTACTTACCTGTTCCCGCCAACCTTGCGGTTTCATGGAGTCAACTAGAGAGTTTTCTGGTAAAGAGGGTAAATGAGCTTGTCTATGGCGCCCTCTCGTGACCTCCCGACGAACAAAACGACAAAGAGAAGTACGGCAACATTTACAGAGAAAATGGCCGTGGGGCAGTCAGGGCGACCCTCCACCCTTTGTTTCCTTAGAGCGGCTCGCCGCGCCGCACGCCGACAACTTGCCGAACCTTCCGACGAAATATGTACATTGCGATTTGTGGCCTTTGTCCTAACATATTAATGCGAATTCCAAAACGTATTTATTAACTTTTGGTAGGCCCACGCGTATTTAAGTTTTCAACGAAAATTCCTTGTTGTTTATGTTTTACATACGTTATGTGAACGTCGGCATCGTTAGTGATTCATACGTATTATATGCATAATTTAATAAAAAGTTGTGAAAGAATGCTTGTTTTTTTGTTAGAGCATCCGTTGTCTGTGGGGGACACAGGGGCGCGACGAGCAAGACGCACACCGCAGGAATTTCTAAATCTTCATAAGATAATGGATCGCTCCGCGAAAGAAAAGGACCTCTCCGGCTTGGAACTTTGTTGAATTCCTGACTCGTAATTAATAAAATTACTTTTTGGGAGCTTTCCTCGACTTCAAAGAATTTTAGCATAAAAGAAAAAGTTAAGTAGATGAATTATTTTTGAATGATAAAGGGAATAATTTTGGATATTTATACACTTAGGAGTTGAGTTATTCTGAAGATTTTCATCGTCGTTTTGAATATCATAAACTGACGCTGTTAGAAGCATTGTTTCATGAAAATCGTTGCAAGTCATAAATAGGAAATTGTACGCTCCATTTCCCCAATTTTTTTACACTACCGACACACGTATAAATTATTAGTAGTATTCTTAAAGACAGCTCAAGTCCGCTCTCAAGGGAAATTGCATTTAGCGAGGACTATCAAGAAAGTATTTACCCTGCAATTGAACTCTACGAGATTTATAGGATTTCCCTCGACGCATATTCTCGAGAGCTCTTTTCTTTTAATTTCTTATTCTTCGTATGTTTACTAGGAGCTTCATCTGTGCTAATATTATTATTCACTATAAAATATAATATTATGATTGCTATTTAAGTAGCAAAGTTCTACAAAGTGGAGATATAGAGATACCAAATAAATAAGTAAACAATAAAATAAAGCCTACATTTAACATTGTTTGCGATGCTTTGTCTACAACGAAATAGAGATTAGTGGAGGGCTGTCTCTCCAACGCAACTCCGACTAAAGGTCACTTCAAAGGGAATAAATGTGTTAATTCGTGGCTAACATCAGTCGATTGTATTAGTCGAAGGTCGCGCTTATCTGCGGCGGGAGTGACGATAATACCCGCATGGCGGATGATAGTCGCCGAGTCGCGCGCCTGTCGTCAGTCGTCAGTCGCAGTGCAACGACTGCTAGTTTAATTCGTGAAGCCACATAAATCCCTGTTTGATGAGGGTAGCGCGCTTTCATTAGATACGGACTTGGTGAGGCAGTGCTCCACGGCAATTGCTGTCGATGATAGCATGGCTTTGTCTCTTCACGTCAATCCTGTTGCTCATTTGTGATTAATTTGATTGTTGGTTAAGGTTAGCTATTTTCAACATTTTATTTACTTTACTATGTAACGGTCGCATCACTAGTGTAAAAATGAAAAATGTTTTAAATTCAAAATTCAAATGATTTAATTCGAGTAACATAGATTCATATTAGAGAACAAAACACACATTTACAAATAAAATAAAATAAAATATTGTCATTAAATTATTTTTTTACATTATAATTAAATTCATATACGTTATAGAGGTGGCCCTGGAAAAGGATGCATGGAAGGATTTGGGTAGGCTTTTCCTCAGTAGTGGGACAAAGTAGGCTAATATAAAAAAAATAAGATTAAAAAATGATATTAAAAATTTTGCATATATTTAATAATGTATTTACATGAATCTATAAATAGATACCTAATACATAATTCAAAACTATAATACAACTATAATCATTAAGGTCTGTTTTTTCTTTACTTTAAAAACCAAAATTAACTTCCCATAATAATAATAATAATAATCGTTATTCCAAATAATAACTTCGGTAACTCACCATCATGTGACACATCAAAAAGGCTTTTAAAGTAATCAATCAATTGGTTAGGTAGATTCACTATGTTTACGGTGAGTTTCCGTTCATGCGACGAGTCAATATGGTGGCACCTCCTGTACAAAGCCACCTGTCACGAAGCAAGCATTTATCACAATTCTACCGAATTTCCTTTAAGCTTACAAAGATATCGGCTTTCATGTAACTGTATGGGCGGATCGTGATATCACCGATAATATACCATTTCGTTATAAAATAGATCTATGGGTAGAAGGAAGTACTGCTATAAATAAGGGCCCACACCCTGTACAGAATGTAGCTGACACAGTACGAGCCAAAAATGTAGTGTAAAAAGATTTTTCACTTAACCGATAACAATGATTTTTACTTATCATCTCACATTTTTGAAATTCCCTAAATAATATTATAAATGCGAAAGTGAGTTTGTTTGTTTATTTGTTTGTTCTGCTTTCACGTTAAAACAGCTAAACGGATTTGGATGAAATTTGACACATGGGTAGACCATGACCTGGGTTAGAACATAGAATACTTTTTATCCCTATATTTCCACGGAATGGAGACTTATGCGGATAAAATCGCGGAGCGCAGCTAGTCTTAAAATAAGAAGCAAATAATAAGTGCTTCAGACTGAAATTCGGCCATGGCAGCTAATCTCAGCGGAGACTAGCCATCTACGCGGGAGATATTGTAGTGCACAAGTGTGTGCGCAGACACAAGTGCACTCACTCTTCCCTCACTCTCATAGTCCAATGGGACGGTAATCCGACACGACCGGAGAGAAATCAAGCGCATGAATCACGCCGCCAACTTCCAAACTCCGGGCTGTTACTGAGAAATTCCTTATAGAAAAACCCAATAACACTAAGGTCAGGTCGGGCAAAGAACCAAATAAAGCTCATGTAAACATGACTTAAACTGACTATTTATATGTAGAAAGCGGTAAGAAAAACTATCTCGACCAAAAGCTACGAAAATCTTTAAAAGAAACAAACGCAAATCGTTTATAAGCCACAGACAAGGAATAGCCATTATATTCAGCCCATAGACGTTCTGTGCTGTTATTGTCTTACTCACACTTGAGTGGCCTGGCTGCCTACACAAAGGTCGCATACACAAGCCTAATTGAATAAACCTAACTGTTTGTGATTCAGGGAAGGTAATATCAGGTGCCTCCCTCGCTTTTGAAAAACAATAACCGTGGAACATTGCGCGGAAACCTTTATACAAAAGAGAGTCGCTCAATGAAGTTGCACGCCGAAGAATTTCCATGCAATAACGGGGCATAGTCTCGGCGCGGATTCTTGTGGAGCGCGGCCGGAGATATTGCGTACTTACTGGGCTTGCCTCTAATAACACCGCCGATACCGTTTGTGTAAGGAGAAAAATACGAAATGAAATGGAAACTACCAGACGCCTTATGGTTTCCAATCTCGACTAACATTACACGGAGGTACCGGAGCTATTTCGCATTTTAATATTCTATGAAGATTGAGAATAAAATCGTCAAAGTTTCGTATAACAGGCAATCAGGTTTCTGAGAAAGCAGGCAAAAAGTGTTTGATTATTCCCTTATAATTTTCTGTTTGCTCGCGGGTGCTTGAATGAAAGTCGATCTCTTTAAGATAAAACTTCACCTGGGTAGGTACATTAGCGTTCTATTGCACTCTCCGGCCTCGTAACCACTATTGAATCAGTTTTTGCTCGGGTTTTAAAACTAATCTTTTCAGTTGCCTGCTCTAGTTTCGCTAAAGAACTCGTTAGCGATAAGTGTTATCTACGAAATGTTAAGAGTATAAAACTCAGTGTTTTTGGAGTAGATTGTCATCAATTATGTTAAATATAATATTCAGCATTATATTAAACTTAATTATATAAGTATATGAAGGTACCTAATTTCGTAGAAAGCATCGTAATTTGGTGAGTAGCTAAAGTATCTATGCATGAACAGCTTAAAAAAAAAGTTTTGTTTTTCAAACCTTCATGTCTTCTATCACTCTTTAATAATTTCTCATTTATGCATGCCTGTACTTTTTAACTTATATACCGAACTAAATGTAGGTATACTACGAGTAGGTATGTGAATGTATTCACAGTTGACGAGAGTCGAGTCGGCGACTGAAAGTTGGTCGTACATAGCTCCCGCCCTTGACTGCTTCTTAAGAATTCTCAAGCCTTTAGCTCATCTATCTACTTACTAATTTAATTAATATTATTCAAAACGTCTGACATAGTCCGTAAGTGGACTTTTCAAGTGATGAATGGGTCTCACATATTTGTAGAACTCTATACAAAATCACTCAACCCAAAATACACCGAAATCGGTTGATTGCGCATGAAAAATATATAGCATACCTTTAGATTATAATACTTTTTATCCCCAAATCAGCATAAAATTAGGACTCGTACATGAAACATGTTGTAAATCTTTTTTGTGACACAGCACATATAGCAATTTGTTAACGTTATTAATTTTAACGCGGCATTTCTGAAAAAACGAACGAAAATATAGCGTTGTATCTTCCGTTTCTGTTTATACAATAGCAGGAACCGGGAACAGCAATTAACCCATCACTAGCAGCGGCAGTAGACAGACACATCGATTACCAAATTCCGAAAACGCATTTATGATGCGACGTAGCCGTGCATTAAAGCTCTGCAAATGCCATCACGCGGCGAGACTAATCACATTAGTGGCCATCGCAAAGGTAATGCCGGTAACAACCTAAAAAGCCGCCATTTGCATGTCAGAGCGGACCTCAGGAACTCGCACTACACTGCAGAGTAAATTATTCACTCTCATATGAATCTCATATTGGAGATGGATACTAAACTTTGTACTCAACGTTAGTTATAAATAAAAGATTTCGTCGGAACAAAACAAAATTTGAAATTCTCATAGAATGGACTTTTGGAAAATGTTTACGTAATAGGAATATTAAACGGTTTTATATGGACTAGGTGCCACTGAGATGCAACACAACATAGGTGGGTGCATATAGTACATTTTGAATCTGTCTGTAGGGGATAAATCTTTTTACTGAACTGATAATTGCACAGCCAATGACAATTCTTTTTTCCCCAATAAAGCTGTTTAATTTATTTTAATTTTATTTCATGGGCTTTAAAAGTACGTGAACAATAGAGGAAAACACAATGAACTAAGAGTTAAATGAACGTGTACGTGCATTTGTATGATCGAATGAACAATCAGGTTTAAAGTGCTACTATTGTATCGGTAAGCACACTTTTGTCACCTGAATTTCAGCGTAACTCAATTTATCACATCAATATTATTAGCCACAACTTTAAAATATGTTACATTTCAGCCTGCAATAAATAGGAGCGGCTTTTGCTCGTATCATACTACATACATATTACAGGTAAGCAAATACAGGGTTCAGAGTAGGTAGTCTGAACACACCTGAAAATTGTAGTGCTTCCAAATTGAACATGTTTATGTAAAAGCAATTTATTTTGAATAAATCTTGAATAAAAACGAAATAAGGCAATTTTCACATAATTATATTCTTGAAGGTACTCACGTAGACATTTTATGAAAGTAAAAAAAAAACACTTTAATCTTTCTATAGATTTAAGGTAAATATTGAACTCAAATAAATGGCACTCTATATTTGTTACGAGAATGTTTCTGGTCCTTAAATCCTAGAAATCGTCTCTAGAGGGTTAAGCGGTAAAGGTCAGCGACTAGAAACAAGTATCCAGCCTAGTAGTTTAGGTCTCTAACAAATTGCCAACCGATCTATTCGCAGCTAGATAACGAAAAATAAAGCGTAATAGATAGAATACTGTAATAGATTTTTAGGCTCAACTCTTTTATGAAAACGTAAGAGACTTTTTTATTCTACTTTAAATATATTAAGTGAGAAGAGATGAATGATACTACGCCCCCCCCTTTTTTTTGTGGGTGGGAAATCATCAAATAACTTCTCCCGCTCTGGGCGGAGCGGGAGGGCGTGTCAGACTCTTACTGACTGAAACCCACCCGTGTTCCTTCGGTTGCCCTGTCGCAGGGGGCCACGATCTCCCTTTCGGTTTTCTTCGCAACCCCGGCAGGCATCGGCCCTAGTGGACCCCTTCAATTCTGCTGACATCTCTTTGAGGCGCGCGTGGAACTCAACGCGCCGTCGACCCGGGCCTGGTCCTTATCGGACGGTGAGCCACCCATTGCTCACCGCCCGCAAGCCCGCGCCTACGGTGGCCGGAAATCGCCTCGCGATTCCCGACGCCCTGGGCGTCTCCTCCTGCGGCGGTTAGGGGCGTGAGGGCGCGAAATTTGCCTCTCCCTCACGCGTTCCGCTTCCTCCTTCGCGAGCATTACCGCTTTGCAGAAGGAAGTGACGGCCTCCCATTTCCTCTCGCTCCGTACCATGGCCTGAACCAGGGCCGGACGCGAGAGATCACCGCCGCCGATCGCCTCCACGAGGACACGGCGATGCTCCGCCCAAGCTGGGCAGACCTCCACCGTATGCTCCACCGTGTCCTCCGGGCGATCCACACAATGGTGACACCCGGGCGTTTCCTCCCGCCTTATCCTGTGCAGGAACCTCCCGAAACAGCCGTGTCCGGTGAGGACCTGCGTCAGGTGGAAGGTGAGGACGCCGTGGCGCCTCTCTAGCCACTCCTCAAAGAGGGGTCTTATCGCCGCAATTGTGGCGTGCCCAATACTACGCCCCCCTATAATAACCTTGTCGTAAGTTTTTACAAATGAAAACCAGTCTTACCAAGGGGTATCGTGTTACCCAACAACTGAAATATGGAGGTCAGATAGGCAGTCGCTCTATGTAAAATACTAGTTTTCATCTGCATTCGGTTACACTAGAAGCCGACCCCAACATACACACATTAACACCGTCTTTTTTCGGATTTTCTCAATTTCCTCAAAATTTGTTACAAATAACATAACATGTATATATTTTTATAAAACCCATTTATCAGACTAGACTTCGGAATAAAGCAAAAATAATTTTGTTGCGTAAATAAACTCTTATTTAATTATAGACGAAAAATGAAATAATGGTAAAACTAATGATGAATGTGTTTTTCAAGAAAAAGTGAAAAATTAAGGGAATTATTCCGTCTTTTGTAATTATGCGAAAAATCAGTAGTCATTAAAACCACCCATGACATTAACAACGGTCCTGGAACGGTTTTTCATGCTTTATCGGTTTTTCCTGCAAACATTGCGGTTTTTTATACTGAATCAAGTTATCAGATGCCAAAAAAGTTGCTCTTCAGTTGCAATGTTTGCAGGAAAATTCTTCAAAGCCCTTCTTTGGAGCATGTCCCATGCGTGCTCTATAGGGTTTAGGTCTGGTGATTGCGCGGGCCAGTCTAAGACCGATACGTAGTGCTCCTACAGCCAGCTGGTCACCACTCGCGCTGTGTGCAGACGGGCGTTGTCGTGCATGAGCGTGAATCCTTGGCCCATTTGTAGTCGATGGGTGTAGACTATTGGTACTAGCACTTGTTTCCGGTATTTTTCAGCGGTTATGGTGTTTCTGATCCAAACGAGGTATGTTCTTCCACCAACACGAATTCCCGTCCCAACCATAATTGTCCCGCCGGAGTATTACTTCCTGAGGGTGTTGCCAGGAACTCGCCATACGCGTACTCTTTGCGAATCAGGATGGAAACCGAATCGGGACTCATCGGTAAACAGCACTACAGACCACTGGTTATCTTCCCAGAACAAATGTTCACGAGCCCACTGTAATCTTCGTCCAAGATTTCCTCGGCGTAGTGCTGGAGTACAAAGCGGCCTACGGACATGAAGATTAGCTTCATGCAGTCTTCTCCTCACAGTTTGGTCACTCACAAGCAACTGGTGCTCTGACTGGAGTCTTTGAACCAACTGCATGGCCGTAACATTTGGTTGTCTTCTCGCGGCAACTTGCAAAAATCGGTCTTTTCGTTGGGGGGTTATGCGCTTCCCACCTGGGTGTCTTTAAGCCACTTCACCAGGGGCCCGATAACGTGACCATAACCTTGATATCACGTTTTGTTTTGTTCCAATCTCCTCAGTAACACTCCGTTGAGTAGCCCCAGCTTGGAGCATGCCTGCCCTTAACATTTCCTCTCTTGTTAAATGGCACCGCTGCATGATGGTAACAATAGCAATTGAAATTAACTGCTAACTTGTTTTAAAACTTTAATTTGACCCCAAAAATTACCAAAAACTATGATAAGTAAATTGAAACTTCCCTAAAGATATGTCGCGCATTTTTTTGTTTTTAATTTATTTTTTTCAAATTTAAATTTGGAATCATCCAAAAAGGCTTATAAAATAAGCTTTTTTCAAAAGATTTTTAAACCAGTCAGTATTTTTTGAGTAAAAGAACTTTATACAGAATATCCCTAGATGGTGTTGATGTGTGTAGTTGGGAGAGGCTAGGCAGATGATGATGAGGTTTTCACAAAAGTTAATAGAGACAGTAGAACTTACTCAAAGCGAGAATAAACGACTTTTAATGATTTTATACTGAAGATCACGTCTAAACGAGACGTGTTAATGATTTGGAAAAAATATATGTCAAATGAAAAAAAAATATTACCTTAATCTGTGAATATTTAAGATTATATTTATATTACATAGTGTAATTAATTTGTAAAGTTATGTCTAACGCGGATAAAAAACTAAGAATGACACAAAAACTATCAAGCGTATTTTTCTAAAACTTTCACCATATTAAAGATAATTTAATTATTTATCTTTCAATTTACGTGTTTTATTAAAATACTTTTTCTTATGTATAATAAATTAATAATGCGTCTAATTTGGGACAGCGCTCCTTCATGGGCGAGTCCTATTACTGGCTGGACGTGCGACGCGTTGCGTGAGCTCGGCACAGAATACGCAAGCTAAGACTGCGTGATCAAGATCACTGGAACAATTTGAATTTCGCGAGGTACCACTGCGGATCCACCTTTGTTTAATTTATCTCTTAAGCTCTTTCAAAGTTGACACAAGAAAAGATATTATTTTCAGAAAAACGTTAATGGTGAGTATTCAATCTAAAATGCCTAAAATTATAATGTAGATGAACAACACATGAACAAAACATGATGAACTTCAAATCAACCTGTCGTAAAATTATTCTCAGACTCAGTCTCAGTTAGTTTTCATTGCACATAATCGAGAAAACACATTTACCGCTAAATTGTAGCAACCGCGCCCGTAGCTCTCGAACGTGACGCTTTATCAACAGACCGGCAATTGTCGAAACTAATATGTAGCATACGGGTACGAGGCGTTATACGGCATCATCCAATTAAGTGCATATTTGCACCCCGTATGAGCACCCGACATCATTGCCATGCAGTTTACACGTGATATCGGTGCCTTTACGTTCTGTTCAGCAGTCGATGCAAAGATATGTAGCCATGTTTACTGGCTACTAGATACACTCGTGACTGTTGAGCTCTCGATGAATACTTAAAGTGCGACGTTATCTACACGAAACGCGTTGCTGTTCTGTTTGTGACGGGCGATGTCATCAGTATAGGTATTAGCAAATTTGTAATATTACGATGTATTTTGTATATGGTGTTATTCATTTATGCAGTTTTCTGAATTCTGCGCGAATGTAGTCGCGGGCACAGTTAGTGATGTGATCAGTAAAATTGTTATTACTGTTTCTAAAATTCCACGCCGGCGAAGTTACGGACAAAGACTAATTTGTTAAAAAAAATCTGTATTTTATTGCCATGTAGTGTACACGTGGTATCGGTGCCTTTACGTTCCGTTCAGTAGTCGATGCAGATATGCATATCATACTCGGTTCCAAAAGTAAATGATAAAAGTGCAAACAACCCCTGTTCAAGATTAATTTTTACGAAAAAAACTCACTAAAGGCAATCAATAATACATTCATCTGTATTTAGAATGTTTTGACTTTATATTATACACCTTTTTCCAACCATTATTATTTGAAGAACCATATGGAATTTGTAATTGAAAAATCATTGCCGAAAATCGAAGATAAAAAATTAACCTCAATTGTCAAATGAAAAACATCTTTAAGGTAATATAAATTTAGAATTTCGGAAATAATTATTCAAATACTCAAACTTTGATTTGATTATTTGAATAATTATACCCTAACTTCTCACTACAAATTAATACAAAAGTGGCATTACAAATTGGCATGGCAGGTACGTTTCTAATCCATTCGTTTACATCAGAAACTTTTGGAACAAACCTTAGCCATGTTTACTGGGCAATAGATACACCCGTCACTATCGAGCGTGTGACGTGTTTATGTATATTAGGTTATGCGTTGTTGTTCTGTTCGTGTGGACGTTGGTCACTTTATATGCAAATAATAATTATAATTTAACTACAAAGATTGATCAAATTATGCATAACAGCATTCAAACTTTTATTAACATAATCTGATTCGATAACCATCCACATTCCGTGGTGATAGAACTGTACTTATACACTGTATCTAATAATGATGTAACGACAATCCATTATCATAATAGTTTGTGGTGGCTTATGCTAAACACTAACAGCCACAATGCGAAATTGGTGTTGTGGTTCTAATGACAATGATAATAATCGACCGCAGTGCGGTCCGACTGTAAAAAATATGTAAAAGTAAAGTAAACTCAATCACATTAACAAATACAGAAAAATGCCCATCCAGATGGTCGACTATTTCAGTAGGAAAATTACATACTTACAAGTAATTTGAGAAAAGATCCTAAAATAATATTTCAAACAACAATATTAAGTTTATTGAAAGAAGTACCTACATGTATCCAATATATAAATAATGTCTGCGCAAAACTCCATAATTTTATGTAACGTCGCTTCAATTATTATCTTAATAAAACTCAAACAATATTTAACGTATATAGTATCAAATCTCCAATAGCATTATTTTTCCAATAAATAGCTGTGATCGGGAATTTAATAAAATCTTATATTGAATAATGGGTGCCCACTTGATGCTTGAAGCCTGTTTATTGAAAAGGAGGTACTGAGCTTTCAGTCACTCCTTACACCCTCCGAAATAAAATAAAATAATACTCGCAATAATGTAAATGTCTTACTAATAATGATATATTATACAAAGTAGTTGGTGTCTCACAAATATTTTACTTTGACGTCACTTCTACACTTATCTTTATAGCATCTAACGTTATAATTACACTTCAAGCACTACTCCTACCCTTGTAGATTATCTTTCAATTCCGTAAGGGCCTTATCATACTAGCGATTTACGAGCTAGTTATCAGCGAGGCGATTGTTCAACGTGCTCACTGTGTGCGTAGTGAGCACACCACGTGTGCGCAATGTGTTCGCTGCGTTTGCGTAACGAGAGCGATTGACGTGAGTATACAAGAGAGAGCGAGACAAGCGAGTTTACAATATTGTGACGACGCGGCGTATACGTCGCGTAGTTGCAGTAAAATCGCTTCGCACCCGCGGGGAGCACGTTCACAAATCGCCTCGCTGGAAAGAAGCTGGCGGCAAATCAGTGTCAGTGCGATAACACTCTACAAATAAAGGCAGGTCTTCCAGGCATTCTATTTGACTTTTTCTATTCTATTTATAAAATAGAAAGTAAACCTCTGTAGATAAACTTAGTCTCAGATTTACTGGCAGAATAATTAAGAACTCCGATTAAAAATTAAATCTGTCTCAGTTTTTTTCTAGAAAACGAATCCCTTTGGGTGAAAACAAACGGGTGGGTCTAGACGGGATGAAACAGGTACTTACTTATCTACTAAAGAGAATTTAAGGATCAAGTCTCATAATTAACTATTTAAGTTTACTGAATACGGATCGCTTTTAAAAATTGACTTAATAAGGTAATAAATTATTAGGAGGAAGAATTTAATTGGTAGAGGATGAATTTCTCATCTCATCTGATCTTACACGACATGATTACTTACAATACTTCAACCGTAGGTACCTACTTATGTCTCGAGTATTGTGTAAATACTGAGAAGCGTGTGTTCAGCTCACAAATGATATACAACATGTAAAAAAACCGAGTCTTTTTATGTAGTAGGTAATATAGAGGAAAAATAAAAAAAAATATTCGCCACTTTTTTTTTCCATGGGGAATTTTACCGGATTATTTATTATATGTGGCGTGGACGGCCGTCGCGTCGTTTAGCGGGTGTCTACAAGTCATAACTAACCCCTATTGAAAATTATCTTTTTTTGTATGGATTTTGGGCAATTTTGGTACAAAAAATAGGAATTTTAAAAGGCATTTTTTTTTTTTTCAATAATAATAAGATTGTATATATTACTTTTCGGTAATTTTATTGCAGTACCTATGTGCTCCTTTTTGGTTCAGTGTTTTTTTATATATTGTATATGGCGTTTTCTTGGCAGTTAATCAAAGAGATTTAAGATACTATAGAGAGGCTATCATAGAAAAACTGTGATTCCATGTCTCAGTGACGCCATCAAGAATAATACATATAGCAAAATTTAATAATAGCCAAGATAGACTTTTACCAAACTTTGACTAACAACCGTCCGATAGTTTGACACATGAAGCTTGTTGAAGAATGTAGATTGTTTGCCGAATGAGCAAACAACTATTTTAAAGGCGAGGGTGTTTCTAATAATATAATAATATAATAATAATCGAATCCCGAGCATAGCGTCATAAGAGCTTAAAATAGTGATGCTCCCGAGGTGGACACTCTATCTACTGTCTATCACCCTTTATGAGAAAATAAATAAGTGCAACTTATGAATAAGAATAGTACCTACCTACGTATGTTTATTTAATTATCGCTACTTGGAAGACACACTCATTTTTTTATGAAAATAACTAAAATCCGAATTTGAGTAAACAATTTTTTTATATTTGCTCGAGCGAGGTTTACTTTATCATACAGCCTATTATTGATCTCTTTGGTGATTTGAACTTTTACCAACAATATAGATATTCCAAATTCAAATCACTTTTAGTCCCTAGGGATTAAAAAGCTGTTTTGGTACCTGTTTACGAATAATAAAATAGCTCTCTTTGAAAATATGTGATTTAAAAAAACAAAATCCAAAAACAAAATACTTATGAAAATAAACCGTATTTAAGCCCAGTTATTTTATCACAACGAAATTTGCAGTACCACAATGTATAAATCCACAATGTATTGCATATTTGCTTCGAAAATATTTTCCTTTAGCACAGAATGCGACCTTGTCATATGGAGCGTATGACATAGAACTTGGCTGAGCTAAGATTGACCAGTGGGTAATTGCAAGTAGATTACGATATTGTTCGTTTAGTGCCATCTATTGTATTGTAGCGAGCGTGCACTACGACTTTTTATCGTCAGATTATTTTGTCGCAAAAATGGAACGTATTGTTTTACATGGCAGCGCGCGCATACACTTGAAAAATGTCGCCGCGATGTTAAAATTGTGATTTGTTACATTCTAGCGGTACTACTCGCGACGCGATTATCACAAAAGTACCAAGGCAAAACAACCAACTTGTCATTCTCAGAGTAGTCAAATAGGAAACGCCGAACTCATCTAGCTTTTTTTTTCAAATGACGTGTAAATGTGATTCCGATATCCTATTTACAGAATAAAATGAATTTTCTGCGATATTTTAAAGCGCGATTCTAAAATCATGTCGCACAAAATATAATCGTAGTGCGATGCGAGCTAGGCCAAAAGCTCCAAGTACACGTTGGGCGAGCTCGTTGGCCTAGTGCGCTCGGCCAACGTATACTGGGGCTTTTTGCGTGTATTTGCCCGTTGGCCGAGCACGCAAAGCAAATGTCTTTGCACTCAAGTCAAATCACTGCGACATTGTGGGTGATAGGAACCACCGCGACCACGACGGTAGAACGATTCTAACTACTTAAACTTTTGTTTTCTATACGCTTATATATTATGTACCCACAGACAGTTCTTTCGTAAATAAGGATACAAATCCCTTAGTTACAACACATATGAAAACATAACTCATAAATAATCAAAGGCTTAAACCACTGAAAAGAAAACCGATACCTACCACCAAAACAGTTGATAAAGATCTACATTGGAAGAAATTATTAAAAAGGATTCATCTAAAATCTAAATAAACCTGGCTATAGGGAGGTCAAAAAGATAATGCTATCGTTGTCTTTATGTAATATGAAGTAAGGTAAAGTAAAGTAAAGTAAACTAAAAGGCAATATGTAAGCCGCAATAACATGAACCTTTATGATATTCCTTTATGATAATGTTGTACGCTCTCTTAGGTAAATATAGTCGCGCATGCCGCGGAAATATGAAACAACGTTAAACTAACACAAGATTTAGTATTGGTAGTTTAGTGTACCTGTTTGTGTACTAAACTGCCTTGCTGAGCTTCCAACTTGTATTATGTAGTAGCTCAGAACTTATGTACGTAGTTCATGCGTCTATTTATATAATGGTGAAGTTCTTCGTTATTATGGAAGTGATTTTGTGAGGAAATCGTGCTTGAATAAATAGTGCAGAGGAGAATTATACTTACATGCTTCAAAAAAGTTTGTCTCTACGCATATCTATGTTACCGTCAAAACTATTAGCCCACGTTCGCACGGACGTAAAAATATCGCGGCACTAAATTTTCAACTCTCGGTGTTGAGCCGAGCATTGAGAATCCAACAAAGTGCAACACACTGTTGAATTCTCAATTCTCGGTGCTAAGCAGAGCGTTGAAAATCGAGTGCGCGAAAAAAATCGCCGCGGGAAAGAATCGCTCATGCCAACCTGGGCTTAATCGATCAATATCATAACCGTTTCAACTGGTTTTAGTCAAAAACGTTACCTATGGTTTTCTTTATTAGAATCAGTTTAAAACTGAACGCTTTAGTTATAATTCGATAATCACTATGACTACTAAATAGTTTTAACCGGTGGTCAGAATAAACTTTGATTTATTATTTGCTGTTAAGAGTCACTAGTTTTGGACATCTATTACCGTTAGGAATAATTAGAGTAGAATTATATTCGCGTACTTAAATCTAATCTACCAGATGTAAGTCCAAAACAAAATTACAATAATTAGGCGTATTAGGGTCCTTTGGGCGTTAGTGTATGTAAAACACGTATCTTACCTTTGAACATGTCATTTAAATTATCTCCAAATGTTTACAAATGTTGTTCTAAATCCTGCTTTATAGAAAAAAATGTTTTATTGTACTTAAACCGTGTCCAAGCACATAACATTCAAATCAATACAAAGCTTGGGCCAACGACTAGCATTTATTCTCATCGGGGCGACACATGAATTTTCGTCATAAGCTCGATCTAAACCTTTATCGGTGCACAGCCATTCAAAAAGCACCTTTATTGTTTAGTCAGTAAGGTTCTATAGGTCGTTACACATGTGAATCGCTTCACAAGGGTTATTATCATGACTGAAGCTTTGTTAATCCTTTCTATTCTGTAGCAATCGATATGTAGGATTCGTGCGTGACATTATAAACCAGGGATTTTAAATGAAAAATACGTAGGTACCTGAAGAGCTAGCTTGCTTAATGAACAATTAGTTGAAACTCTTAAACCATTATTTGTAAATTGATACGATTACATTAATAGATGGAATATATTTCTAAATAAGGTTTATTTTTTTAACTTAAAATCTGATTGTTCTTTTCAGGTACAGGAGAAGATAACACAGTATTTGGGCACTTTATGATCAAATTGTAGGTAGCAGGGGGCCAAGCAACATCGGTCTTTGTTCAACAAACTTACTTCCCTCACTTGACTTCCACAACTTTGTTTGTATCTCCAAATGCTGCAGCGATGGAGCATCTTGCCTATATGCTTAGGATGTAGTGTTCGATTCCCTACAGAAGTTTGTTGTCACGGTAAGTTGTTTGAGCACGTGACTTGTTTGTGATTGAAGTAAATTACTTTAAGAAGGCAACTGCCGCTATAGTTATTGTAAGTAAATTTAATTCCCAGATCAGTCCAAAACCAAGCATATCCGAGTCTAAAAATATTTCGAAGGCCAACAGAAACTCCACTGTGCATCTGTATGACTTCATTAAATCCTTAGTTTGTGTCACAGACGGACGGAGCGGAGGCTGCGTCGGGTTTACGTGTAAAGTTTTCCTCATAAGCTCACCGCAGGGCGCTCCCCTATCAATTGCCGTGATCCCGTGCCCCCGCGCACTTTCCCCTGTCCCCCGCCAGCCCCTGCAAGCCCCACTAATGATCCCACTTGTTAGGGCTCAGCACGGACCTTCGGCCGTGTCACTTGGTGAATAACAAATTCCTAGCTGATCCTACTTTGCCATAGCCACTAGGACTTACAAACGTAGGTCATAATATTAAGTTTGAATGCGCCATGTTTTTAAAATTTCGGTTACGTTTCTACACAAGTCTCAAATGATCCCATTTATTTTTTGGCAATTTTTTCAGTACCTACTTCGTTTCAGTTGTAGCAGTAAGAAATTATTAGAAATGAAATGCACTGATTGACATATTCTGCCACACGTCCTAAATTCATAGTCTATTGAAAATTTTAACGTGCTTTTCATGTTTTGCCAAGAGGCAAAGCAGCTCATAAAAAGGCAGGTATCTACTAAAGATAAAACTTATTGATTTTCTTATATTTTAATTCTTACTTTTTTAGGAGGCATCAAATGAAATATTTAAACCTATAACTAAGATTTAAAAAATAATAATAATAATAATAACCCATATTTTTTTAAGTTCTCGTACGTTAATCTCATACATTTTTCCACTTTCATTACGGGATGAGAGCTGTGTAATGAAGGAGTGGAATTAATTTTTGTATTATATTTAAATGATAAGCTATAAATGAAAGAAGTGAGAGTGAGTAGTGGAAATCTTTTGATCATCACGACCTCTGCTCTCTCCACAAATGAAAGACCGCCTGAACATATTAAAAACACAACACTTGCTCCGTAGAAACTTAAATGCCACTTTAAATCTGTCAGTCTCATACTCGGCTGACATTCAATATCAGATATTAATTACATGCAAAACTTACTGTCGAACTGTTGCGTGGCCTGAGCGAGGAGTGAGGCGAATACTCTGTCTGCAAGGGGTGGGGGCTGCGGGGGGCGGTCGTCGTCGCTGCTGCTGTACCTATCGCCGCCCCACTCTAAAGAGCGTTGGCGTCGGACGCCGCCGGCTCCTGCTGGCGCGCTCGGCAGCCCGCCCGACAGCCCGCCCGACAGCCCGCTCAGAGAGCCGGCCTTAGCTCGCCGACCTGGCCTCTCCATCCTCGACGTGCTCATAACATCTTGTCAGCACATCTGAGGACAATAAGAGAATTTGTTCAAATGATAGCGTTCGATATGAAAATCTTCAATTAAGGAGCAATAAACAAAAACTGTTTAAGTAGGTACAGTCGAACAAGATTTTTGGTATACAGGCAAAATAAATTCATTTTTCCAATACACTTGTGTTGGTTATAACATTTTAAACATATAGCATACATAACAGAATAATGTAAAAGAATTGCAGTTGCGAGGTAGCATACCAAATAGCAGGTTCGACTGTACATAAAGTTTAAACCATCATTCACAAACTCACAAATAAGCACCTACACATAACATCCATCACGCCACGTGGAAGTACTTGGAAAAGTTTCACAAAGCAAATAAAAACCCTCCGCAAGAATGAAAAACGATTTACAATCCAAAAAAGTTTAGCACTCGTTAATTCGAGATCTACCACTGCCCGCTGAAACATAAGCCCTTGCTCAAACAAAAGAAATCGACACGATATTTTATCAAAGCAGTTACAGCGTCGTGAACGGAAAAGAACAACTGTAATAAAGAGCCTACAAGTCGTTTGGTTAGCGACCCTACATAAATAGGAAGTTTGCGCCAGAGGGCGTGCGTGTTGGAGCTCTAATCCAGTGGATTGTGTCGCGGTGTCGCCCGCTCCGCGCCTTCCAACATCATTTCTCGTATTGACTTAATTTGTACAAGCTTCAGTTCTGCTTTCCGCCGACAATTTAAAATTCAATTTCATTGTTGCATCAAGTAAACTGAATCTACCCTCCATAAAATTGCAAGACCACTCTGGACAATCAACAGATACTTGTACATAAACTCACGCCTTCTTCCCATGGGGATAAGCAGTAACTACAGAACGGCATCTGTGACGATCCTTACATACTCCTTTTGTTTCGATTACGTTCATACATCTTGTCATACACGCACGCGGCGGTTGTGAGTATTACGCACCTGACCTTTCTGAAGAACATCACCAATAATGTCACTATATGTCTATGTGTGTATAATAGATACCTACATAGTAATTTATTTATTAGGAGGTTATAACGGCATCCTTAGCCATTAATGGTAATAAATACAATAACAGAACACTAATCCATAATAATATCTCTGATACAAGGAAAATGTGAGAAAAGAGATTTGAGGGGACTGTGTTCAGAAATTAATTTGGTAGGTTATGGAACGAGCATCGATAACCTTGGTAGCTAAACATGTGTTGGCAATTTCAAACCAATCCTGGTTCCTATCCCCATGAGATTTTCCTTAACCACATGTTCCCAGCATTGGCTATTCAAGTTGGGAGAGTCTATCACCACAGACATAAGTTTACTTACGAGAAAAGGTCATGCCATTTCCTCGAAAACTCGAAAAGACACAAGCGACCGGGATTTTTAAAATACATACATGTTACATCGCACCTGTAATCCTCGAAGGGTTAGGTAGAGGTGTACCTATACCTATATAGTACGGTGTACCCACATTCCGCCAGTTATGTGTTTAACAACAGAATAGTACAGAAGGCGCACTCCGCATTTTAGGTATGAAGCTACAAGTATGCG
Source organism: Omphaloscelis lunosa (assembly GCA_916610215.1). NCBI lineage: Eukaryota > Metazoa > Arthropoda > Insecta > Lepidoptera > Noctuidae > Omphaloscelis > Omphaloscelis lunosa. Next base: position 10,522,191 of record OU744250.1, read on the forward strand.
GCGGGCTCGACTTGTCGGGTAGTCAGAAGATATAGGAGAGGCATCTTCTAGGTGAATATAATAGTAATTATCACTGTGCGACCTAAATTGCACTTTATTGTGTCGTAGCAAGAGTCGCTTTTTATTTAACGTGTACGCAGTTGTAGCCCGTGAAATTCAAATTTTCTTACGTTTTTTGCTATTTGCGGGTCACTGTCGTGATCAAAATATGATTCGCAACTATAACAGATATATAGTTACAGAATTATAACTTTTCCCTAAAGAGATTTGTTCTGACTGACCTGCGGATTGCAAAAAACGGAAGAAAATTTGAATTTTGCGGCTACAACTGCGGATTCACCTTAAATGTTAAGCTTAAATGATTTTGCGGAGATAACCATCTGTAAAGTAATTAATGTCCAATACCAAAAATACTTCTATATACTTCTACCTACAACTAAATAAACATTTACAAATCCTACACACCTCAACATCAAGGAATCACTTGTTTCTTATTAAAGATTTAACATTAAATCTAATGAGTTTTCGTTTAATGTAAATACACAGAAAACATTGTATTTAAGGCAGGCAATTGTTAACGTTTACTGCACTCATTTCTCATTTCGTATCGGCAGAATAAACAGAGGCGGTTTCATTATAGATTCGCTGACATTCCACAGAGTTACGAATTGTTTAGATATTATTGAGATTTAATAAAAATTCTTCAGCAAAGTTTCTGTTTAGAATTTATCCGTGTCCATGGCTAGTCGGTCAGTTTAATATGAAAGATTTGGAGATTTTACAGTAGTAATTAATAACAATTAGGCATATTGAGAAAGTACTAATTAATCTCAAAAAGTTGGTGCGTAGGTGGAACATAGATCATTGAAATCAAGTAATGGTTTAGTTTAATTATGTGTGCGTGTATACTTATGGCGTATGCCTAATATTAAACAACTATCCCACATTGCAAATCCAGTTAGGTATCCTATGGCGATATTTTATTAGCAGTTAGTCAATCTATATAGTTGTCATAAATTTAAATTTTGAAAATGAACCTCCACCACATTACGAGCTGCATAAGCAGTATCTTCGTGCTCTTCAATCTGTATCTATTATAATAATAATAATAATAATAAAATGTTTTATTTATAAAAATGTGCACATTTACAATAAGTAACTTAATAATTAAAATAGAGCACAGTTGCTTTATTGCCTGAACTAGGTTGAACCTGTGTTTCAGGCTACAAAGTGCATAAATACTTAATGTAATAAATTAACTAAGAGTATAAAGCATAAACTAAATTAAAATTAGATAAATAAATGTAAAATAGCATTTCAGCGGTTCTATTTGCAGACAACAAGTAGATCTTCTGTCTGTGCATAATCTATGTTAAGTAAATATTCAAGTATAATTTTTTTACAGCTAAAGTAATTTAATTTGTAAATACTAAGTTTTTTATTTAATCTATTGTACAGAAATGGGCCTAAAAATGTAAAAAATCTTTCTACAAAGACATGTTTTGAGGTTGCATTAGATGTGCATACTATATCATTCCGTCTCTTGTTTGTATTGTCAGCAGTGTAGGTAAGCATGGTGTGCTGTTTTAATACTAAGTGCATAATGAAAAGTTGGCGAACAGTCAGCACGTTGCAGGATTTATATAGCAGATCTGTGGGAAAGAAAAAGGGATGGAAGTTTGCTACCTTTAAAATTGCTCTCTGAGCTCTTTCAAGAGGAAGTAGATATGTTTTTGGTGTGCCACCCCATGAAGAGATGCAGTATTGAATTATAGATTGACATAGGGCCAAATACACTTGTGTAATTAATTTTGTATCAGCAAAAGTTCGCAATTTTTTAAAAACATATATTAATTTGCGCACTCTTTTACTTAGACTATCAATATGTTTTCTGAAAGACAATGTGTCGTCCATTATTACCCCGAGGTATTTTATGCTGCTTGTTTTGAGGATAAAAGGGCAATTACACACGTTGACTGAACGGTTTCCACATCGATGGGCATATATATGAGGGTTAGTAATGTTAAATTGAGGCTTGCGCATGGAGAAGTGTATATATTTTGTCTTGTCAGCATTTAATGTTAGTAAATTGCTTTGAAGCCAATTAGTCACAGTATTAAAACCTAGTTGAGCAATTTCGAACAGTTCGCTACTGGTTTTAGCGGTAAATATTAACGCCGTGTCGTCGGCATATGATATAATTTTTCCGTCTTTAATATTCAAATTACATAAGTCGTTAATATAAATCAGGAATAGCGTAGGGCCCAGAATACTTCCCTGGGGAATACCAAAACCAGTACTTTTCTGTTCATCGCTCGTGATATTATCTATTCTAACACATTGATATCTGTCACCTAAGTAGTCCGCAAATAGTTTCAGCGGCGTTCCCCTTATTCCTATGGCATCTAATTTGTTCAGAAGAACAGAAACAGACACTGTGTCGAAGGCCTTGGCTAAATCAAGGAAAACTCCCAGGCTCTGGTTACCTTTGCCGAGTTCTTCTGTAATATGATCGGTCAGGCTATGCACCGCATCGGCTGTAGATAATTTGGCTCTAAAACCAAATTGCGCAGGGGATAAGATATTATTTTTTTCTAGATAGTTAACTAGTCTACTGTTTATAATTTTCTCAAATATTTTTGATAATGAGGGAAGTAACGATATTGGCCTATAATTATTTACTAAGTCTTTATTACCGGATTTAAAGACAGGGACTACAACTGCCTTTTTAAGACAGCTAGGGAAAATTCCTTTGGATAGACAGATTCGAAGTATATGCGTTAAGGGAGGTACCAAAATATGCTTAAGGAGTTTAAGAACCTTATTGCTTATGTTATCCCATCCAACTGCACAGTCATCTTTTAGTCCAGAAATGATTCGGGTTATTTCGTCTTCGTCAGTGTCCAGCATAGCAAAACATTTCAGATTACAGCTATTGCTTGGTTTTTGGAAAGGTAATTGGTCACAATAATGTTTCGGAATCTGTTCAGCAAGAATTTTCCCAACATTGACAAAGAAGTTATTGACGTTGTTAGCTGACAAGAGTGGTGAAGTATTAGTAAGCAGTAAACTCGAATTTGATTCACGCTGTTTAGACATATTGGTGACGTTTTTAATATGTTTCCAAAGTTGCTTGGTATTGGTACCTGCTCTATTTAATTCATTTTTATCGTAATTATTTTTTAACTTCTTTAAGAGATTATTGCAGAAGTTCCTATACCTTTTATAAGTGGTTTGAATTATTAGATTATCAGGGTATCTCTTAGTTCTCTGATGAAGTTTATCTCTGTGTCTTATACACCGAATTAGTCCAGGAGTAATCCAAGGTTTAATATTATAAAGTTTCTTATTCACAGTAGAAACTGTCGTGTTACGTAAAATTGCTTGTTGGACATATGTTATAAAGTACGATAAAGCCAAATTAGCGTCAGCAGTATTGTAAACTAGGCTAAAATCTAGGTTGCATAAATCATATTCGAGTTTATTTGTGTTTAATTTGCTTTTGGTCTGGGGACGATTTAGCTTAGGCAGCGTTAAATTTACCGTAAGTAGGACAGCATGATGGTCAGTAATTGTTGCGTTAGTAACAAGAGTAATATATGATAGGCTTGTTTTAATCATCATATGATCGAGACAGGAACCGCTCTGATGAGTAGGCAATATGTGAGCGGGGACAAAACCATGGTATGAGCAGATATTAAGATAATCTTGGGTCCCTGTATCGCAGTTTTCGGAACCGATATTTATATTTAAATCACCTGTTAGTATAACATTCTTAAACGAGCTAACTCCTTGAAAAATCTGGTCTAAGGAATTGTGAAAAGTGTCCAAGTTTCTAACGGAAGGGGACCTATACATAGCGATTATCGCTGTGGTTGTACCAATTTTGATAATTAAGCAATTAATCATGCAGTCTTGTAAAGTAGGTTCGTCGACTGTTACCTTTAATGATTCTTTAGCAAAGACTACTACACCATCATTTTGATTCTGGTTTCTTTTGGTATGCAATAAGTTGTAACCAGGTATTACTGGAAGGTTATCGATGCGGTTAGCTAGCCAGCACTCGGTTAGTACCAATAAATCACAATCAAACTTAAGTCTATGAAGGAAAATTTTAAAGCTATCGATGTTCTTATAAATACTACGAATGTTTTGGGTCAGTACGGTTAGTGACTTTTTATAATCGGAAAGATATTGTCTGCAATCCTCAACGTCACATGTCTTTGATACAGTTAAAAATGTATTATCTATGTCGGTAATTAAGTTATTATCCATACTAAACTAGAAAAATAACAATAATAAACTACTGCTAGAATATACACAAGTATGTGGCGCTCTTAGGCGCCGTCATAATCGATCGAGTTGATGTACCTGTATTCGGCAGCTTTTTTTGCCGGGCAATCTTCGTCTCCCGTCTTATGGTTGGCTTGTTTTTTAAAACGCAAACATGTAGCACATTTTGGCGCACTGGCTTTCTTTGACGCATTCTTCTGGCGCATTGTTCTCTACATTACATTAATTGTTCTTTTTTTATATAGGGCATCTCGTAGTTGACCTCTGAGATCATGACTACTTAACCGGGCTTTCATTAATTGTTCATATTATTTATTCAAGTACACGTTTTGCGTGTAAGTACATAAATAAATAATATGAACATTTAGGTTATACGTTAAAAAGGTTAAACTTTGCCTTTCACGGCTGACCCCAAAACCTTCGACTACAGCAAAGAAAGCAACAGCAATTAAAAACAACCGGCCAACTGCGAGTCGGACTCGCACACGTAGGGTTCCGTACAGTATTAAGATCGAGCAAAAAACACCGAAAAAACACCCCCTTTAATAATTAACTTTTTTTTGTTTTTTTAGCGGCAATAGAAATGTGCAAACTGTGAAAATTTCAATTGTATACCTATTATGGACAGCGGAGGCTCAATAATAGGGTTCCGTTTGGCACCCTTCGGGTACGGAACCCTAAAAACGAATCTTAATTCGATCCTTACCTTCCAAAGTACAAAAGAAGCCCTTATTAAATTAATCCCTCATTAGATTTCCATCTTAATTTTATTTGCTCGTGTTTACTAATTACTTTTTCTATCGGGCTATTAATTAAACATTAATTAATGAGTCCCGTCTACTCCGCAGTACTACGTCTACGTCTGATGGACCGCTGGGTTTAATATAAAGTAGGCTGTTTACCCGCCTGTGTCGCGACTCACAGCGTTCATAAATACGCCGCTTCCCTTCACAGACAAGCGTCTGTCCTGTTTTTATTCAATATTTACTCTTATTGTGACGGGATTATTGGACTTTTTTAAGTTTATTACTTTTTACATTAACGTGGAAGTACCTAACGACTCGTGATAAAGACATTTTTTTTTATTTTTTTTTTTTATTAGGTTTCATTCAATTTTGATAGGTGCTTTAGTTGTTACGAAAACTATAAAGACTAGCTTTTGCCTACGGCTTAGTCCTTGTGGATTCCCGATATATGCTTACCAGTTGATTTCCCCACAGAAACGTTAATATCCTGTTGTAAGTAAATGCTACTTGTACACACGGCTACACATCAAGCTATACATGTCCAGTTTATGCTGATCTCGCATTGTAAAGGATTTCCGTACAATGCAAGGTCAGCTCGTACTGGAAATGTATAGCTTGATGTGTAGCCGTGTGTACCTATTTATTTGAAGAGTATTTATAATACCAAGTTTTATCGATAGATAGGTACAGGAAATAAGTTATCACATAAGCACACATTGTGGAATGCAATAAACGATTAAGTCTTGAGTATTGAATACAATTTAGAAGGAACCGTTCAAACCATAAACCTTCCTCTGTTAAGTTTTTATGTAAAAGTAGGTGCTTAACACTTTCGACTCCACCCACTTTTCATAGAGCTTATACGCTATGCCGTTATAAATACTGGAAGTGAACCCTCCGGGAGGGTCACCGGCATTAGGTTTGAAACCGTGTTATAAAACACTAAAACGTAATAAAATAGTTTTCAGGTCTTGTCGCTATACGTAGTATTTCTGGGGCTATTTCCATGTACTAGTGGAGTGGGGTCGTGAAATGATAAAAAATATAAAAATTAAGAAAGTTAACTCGCTCTGATCCCAAGACAGGAGTACCATTAAATTTGTTTGTGAAAATTTTTGTATCCGTGAAAATGGTTTTCTAAACCTGAAATACTTGACCTCCTGACTCTTGCTTATTATATTTTAAATCCAACGCATATACTAATAAATCTTGTTAACATATAAAACTGATTTTATTTTCACAATTTATAATGCTGTATTCGCTAAGAAAAACCTATATTTAAAATAAGCCCTCCGCGAGGGTTACCGGCATCCCATATGCGACTAGAGTGAGCACTCCAGGAGGGTTCCCGGCACTGAAAGTGTTAAGTACTATTTCTCTTTCGACTTAAAAAACTAGCACAGTGCACAATACCATCCCACCCAAGAGCTTTCACTTGTCTAAACAGCTAAAAACGTTCAAACGTACTTATTTACTTAGTGACTGTTAAACCGAGAATTATTAAGGTCACGTTATCTATCGCAGAGGCCAGGTGTAAAACCCAGATAACAGTTAAACCCTTCAGGAATTTTATGTTTTGCCCTCACCTTCCTTGTTTTCACGGGCCATCAAACACCCCTTGTGGAGAATTTGAAGCGACCCATTTCTTCTTGGTCAAATATCGGAGATGCGTTTAGGATATTGTGTTTTTGTTTTTGTACATATTGAGAAGGTAATCTTAGAGAGGTTTAATTGAAGCACCGAAAGATGATAATCAATGTCCCGAACGCGGTGGATAGATAGATAAATAAATAGATGTTTATTTGTTGCAACACAGAAGAAGAAACACAACACACAAAAGCACAATAAGTTTGAAACGGTAAGTAAGAACATCTTTAATTATATAATTCTTCTGTACGTGTGTTTGTCATCTCACTCCTCCTAAACGGCTGGACCGATTTGGATGAAATGTTGTGTGTATATTTGAGTGGGTCTCTGGATGGTTTGAAAATACAATTGAACTCGGTAGGTGGCGCTGTTCGAACGGAACAACGTCTGCCTTTTTGTGTGTATCAGAATGGCGGGTGTAATTTCCAGATTTGCCTAAATTTATTACAGTTATTTGGTACCTTCTGTGTACCTTTACGTACCTCTCTTGAAAATCTGTGTACCTACACCCGTATGATGATATTTTAAAAATTAGGTACACCCGCCATCCTGATGTCAGAACCGCGGGTGTACTGCTAACCAATATATGTAGCCAAGCGTACTGTTTATGTAAATTTGGTACCTCTTGTGTACCTGCAGATAAAAGTATTAAATAAACTAAATACTGCAAGGTTGCTGCAAAAATAAAAAAAAATAATTTCTTGTAAAACGTATCTTTTAAAATAACAATCTACGTATTGATAACTTATCTTAAATATTAAAAAAAACTATATGTATACATAATTACAAAAACAACATATTGCCCATTTTAGAATTGTGAAGGATTTATAGAATTAGGATGTTTGTCTATCAGTGTTTCCAGAATCAAAATGAAACAAGAGACAGTTTTAAAGGATATATTAATTAATTTTCACGATAACGAAATAAGAAAGGATTAATATATGAATAACGCACTGATTCCATGTGCATTTAACTCGGCCTTATAATTTGTTAAATAAAAATAGTTTAATTGTAGACTGCCAGTGATCCAGTGGTCGTAGTATGCGACTGCTGAACACGAAGTTGTGAAACAGAACACATAAAACAACAATTTGCGGATCACATTTAAAGTGTTGTCCTGAGTCTGTGTGTAACTTGTGTCCGTTAATTTCATTTCCGATTCCCGGTATAGTCACGCACGCAACAGTGACTAAATGATACACGGAGGTTTGGGATTACTATTAAAGATATTAGGTACACATTAAACGTATCTTGGCAATATGTTTAATATGGAGGTTCAAGGTTCAATTATCGAAGATTGTTATTATCCTTTGACGTCGTTACTATTGTTAGTTAGTATTATAAAATACAAAGTAATGTCGTGTAATAAAAAAATATTTTTTTATTTTTCGCAGCAACCTTGCAGTATTTAGTTTATTTAATACTTTTATCTGCAGGTACACAAGAGGTACCAAATTTACATAAACAGTACGCTTGGCTACATATATTGGTTAGCAGTACACCCGCGGTTCTGACATCAGGATGGCGGGTGTACCTAATTTTTAAAATATCATCATACGGGTGTAGGTACACAGATTTTCAAGAGAGGTACGTAAAGGTACACAGAAGGTACCAAATAACTGTAATAAATTTAGGCAAATCTGGAAATTACACCCGCCATTCTGATACACACGCCTTTTTAACCGCCTCCGGGGTTTAGTGGTTAGACCTGTCTCAGACCCAGAGGTCTCGGGTTAGATTCCCGCCGGTGGGGCAAAATTTTCTGCTCGATTTGGTTGATGGTAGGACTTGTTCTAAGTCCGCCTAGCTAGATACCACCATTTTATCTAAGTCTGTCGCCATATCAACAATGTTAACAGCATTTTTGTGTTTTGGCAGTTAGAGGTAAGGTAGCCAGTACCTCTGTGTAAATGAATCATCTTATTTTATCATCGTACTTAGATGTGTATAAAATACCTAAACAGTTTTACTTGATTTAATTATGTTTGCTATAAATATATGTGAATTGTAATTAATAGTTATTTTAGTGTAGTTCAATAAAGATTAAATTTATTTTAACAATTATCTAACAATTCATTTTCAAATTATTGATTTATTAATTATACCTTTTCAATACTTTTGTACCTTTTGTTTACAGGTTTGTGACCACGAGTTACAAACCTGTAAACTAAAAGCAAAAACACTCGAAAATAATACACAGGGTCGATGAATTTGTTGTCAATTGTATCGAAAGCAACCATATTCTGTCACAAAGGTGGAATATAGCCGAGACATTTTTTGTACACATTAACTTTCAGTCAACTTTGTGAATAAATTATTGTTAAACTGAATTAAATATTATTATAAAACCAGAATACTGTAACGTTCCGTTTTATAAAATAATTATCATAACTTTAAACCTAGGCTTCTTTTAAGCATTTGTGTTATCACAAACTAAATAAGGACGAATAAAAAAAATGATGGAAATTTATAATAATTTTCTAAGTAGTTTTTCAAAGTCTATGAAAAGACTAATAAAATGTCAGTTTTAATATCTTATCTATTTTTTTCCATCAAGCAACACGTAGATATTATACGTTTCATTGCCAGACAATACACGTTGGCTTTGCACATGATCGGCTTTCTCATATATCACTACCGAATAGTTACATTAAGCCGATGACAAGCGAGTGATGTCCATCAGAACATAATCATACCTAGCAGTGGACATTGGGCAGGAAACATACTGAAACGGACCATGATTTCGTTGTTTCATCAGTAGATTTGTTTGCTGTAAAAATACTTTAAAAGTGATGTAGCCAAATGATAACTTTTCAAAGCAGAAAAGTCAAAGTCAAATCATTTATTTCAAATAGGGCCATGTATGGCACTTTTGAACGTCAAAATTGATTCTAGTCGCCCCTTCCAAAAGGTAGTTTTCGTATCGAGAAGAATGGGCAAGAAACACCACCGTTACTTTTTTTAAATGTTGTACAATAGTCTGTTTAAGTACGTACATTAGTTAAATAATTATATGTGAAGACGATGCACTTAGAATAAAATTACTGTACTACAATAGGTAAAAGAATTAAAAATGAAGCAACGACAGATAATTTAATTATGTGATAGATACATGGTGCTCACATAATTACAAACATTGTAAAAGTAGACGATTTTCCTAATATAACATCAACCAGTTGCGTAGGAAACTGTTTACTGAACAAATATTTGTATTTACTGACACAAAAGCACACCACCAAACTCAACATCCACGATATTTTCATATGCACAAGTTAAATAATTTCTGAATTGATTCAGAAATTCTACCAATATCCGCTACCAGCAATCTCAGCATACGTCGTTCTATAAATAAAAGATATTAGAAATAGTGTTGTAACAAGGATTGCGGTTCCGCGTCACGTATAAAATAAGCGTCAGGCCAATAGGGAGCAAGACAGGCATGTGAATTATGAGCCACGCTCTGCCTCCGTATTAAAACTGCATCTCGAACTGACCTAAAGTCTCACTTTGCATACTCATGTACTTACAAACTTAGTAAATTAACCATCGTCCGAGTTTGAGATCATAATCTTCCATGATTAACATTTAGTGCCTTAAACTCATGAAGTTGTTACACTTATAACGTACTTGTCTATGCTTGGTGATATGGCAACTTTGAAATGACTATAGTGTGGTAAGTTTACGTCGATTCAGAATATAACAGGTGCTTGCACCTTTATGAAGCAGATTATGGTGCAAGCTTTAATACAATAGATGCATGTTTAGTCTACACTTTACTCAGTTGTACATAATTATCATGACACCTACATAATTAGAATTCCATCACAAGGTAGTAAGTATGTCCTACTTGATTGATAGAACTATGTTTGGGTCTATCAAAGAGAATTCTCGTACAAGACATTATGTAGGTACCTACCTAGTATATGTAGTGTTTATTATTTTCTTTCTAAGTAGTAGTTTACATTGAAGGATGAATAATAACAGCCGCACGGGTCGATCGATCAGGTTAAGCTATGCTTTTCGCGGTTGGTCCGTGGATGAGTGACCATCTTTACATACCGAGACCCCTCCGTGCCTCGGAAAGCACGTTATGCTATTTGTCCCGGCTATGATTCGTGGACAGTCGTTACGGCTAATCAGAAACCCAAAAGTCTGACAACAAATCTCGTAACGAGTAGGTATCGTGTTACCCAGTAACTGACTTGTGGAGGTCAGATAGGCAGCCACTCCATGTAAAATACTGGTATGCCGCTGCATCCGGTTAGACTGGAAGCCGACCCCAATATCGATCGTTGGGAAAAGGCTAGGCAGTTTTTTTATTTTTTTTATTTACATTGATAGCAATACCTACCACACGGTCCTTTTTGTCATTTTAAAAGTAGGTAGATACCTACTTTCAAAATGACAAAAATGACATAGAGTTTCAGAAAACTCTCTTGTAGAATTGAACTAATATTGAAGCTGCAATGCAAGCGGCGACTACTGTTACCGGTCAGTAGTAGGATTTGACCTTTTGAATTCATCTCGAATTCTCGATTTTGATTTGTTTTACGATTATAGAACATCTATGTTGTCCAAGAAAACAATGAACATTTAAAAGAAGAGTACATCGCAGTTCTGGGGCATAAAAGCCGCAGATTAATTAACGATTCACGGAAATCGCCACAGAGCCTGATTACTACTAACAAACCTTATAACAAAACACCAAAACAACTCAATTCATACTTGAATAGATTTTCAAGGAACCCTTTTCACGAAACAATTTTGTTCGAATAAGTTGAAACTAAAACTAAATCAAAGAACGAAAGTTCTTTTTCAGGAATTTGATGAAAACAAAACGAATCAAACGTTGTACAATAAGTTTTGCAGAAACACTTATGGCGATCAAATTTTGAGGGAAAACACAATTTATTTGTGGACGTGATCAAAAACCTACATCAGATAGAATCGTTTGTGTCGGATCGTAGTCCCCGCACGTATGGAATAGGTCGGACAGGCATCAGGCTGGCCGTCCACGTGTGCTGAATCCGCTGCATTCACTGCACTTGCTGATTTTGAGACGGTACAAGTACGAGGTAGGTACTTGTAATTATATAAACATTACCATAGCCGAATTTTCTACGTAGGTCCATAATGCTCCTATTCCAAGCCTGTGAGCATTTCAAATCTTATTTTTTAAATTTATGTACATACAAAACACATAATAGAGAATAATAAATAAACATAAAAGAGCACAAAGGTTCTCCTTATTTCATTAAAAATTACTTCCAGCAGACCTGGAGAGGAGAGTTGGATGAGAGAAGTAGACACAGTTTATAAAAAGACAGGAAATCTTAAATTAGACTATAGTATTACCCTTACTTAAAATGATGATGTAGATACTTTGCCCAACCGACATCGAAATTTTTACTGACTTTAATTATGCAGTCGCAAAGACAACGAACAATACTTTCAGTACCAATCCATACATACATAAACTCAGGCCTTTTTCCCATAGGGATAGGCAGAAACTACAGAATGCCACCTGCTACGAATGCACAGTGTTCAAATATTGTTTTGAACTTCAAAATGCTTTTGGAACGAGGTTGAACTTTAGAATAATATCACACAAGTTTCCAGGTAACATTCATGTTCATCTGCTAACTTCGTAATAATATAACAAGTTTAATTTATATATTTCATAACAAATCTGTCTCAAATCAGAGTTGAGGTAGATGTGCTAATCCTAACAGAATCCAGATTAAACGCTAATAAACTGCTACCAATATTAAAGAACTATAACTTCGTTTAATGGCTATACATGGTTTCCTCCCTGGACACTGCTTGCCTGCTAGGAAGAACTGCCTCGATCACATGCTCCTTAAGCTAGATAAACTAAAAAACTCGACTTTCGTGGCAGTCCTAAACACGTCTGTTAGGGGTCATGCGATGGTGTTATTGAATATATATCCCACTCATAAAAAAGCAAAACTTGTGTCAAATATAAAACAATAACATCCTGGGAAAATACCTATAAGTACCTTGTAGACACAGATATATCTTTTCTTAGCGCATGTAGAGACCCAAACACCCTAGGTAACGCGATGATAGACATGATTAGGATATCTCTCCTCCAAAATACTAAAGTTGTCTCAGTGTCCAGCTCCAAACGAACCTTAAAGCCCTGGATATCTATGGGGGCCATAAAATGTATCAGGTTTAGAAATAAATTACAGCTACAAAAAAGGAAATACCCTTTTAACGTTATCCTGATCATAACTTACAGGCGTTTTCGCTCATATTATTCTAATCTTATTAAGAAACTCATACGACAGTATCATAAAAAACAGATATCAAATTCTTTAGAAAATCCTAAACTACTCTAGGGGAAAATTAATGACATCACACAATACAAAAACCCAAGGCGTTTAGTATACACCTACTGCATATCACACCATGTCCCCTCGACTCATTAAACCATGTAAAGCAATTCGTCGTAACTATTGGAAAAACAACTATCTACCGATACCTATCTTACCGTCGCTTTCGAAAATAGTAGAAAAAATATTATATAAAGGACTAGTAAGTTATATAAATAAATACAACATTCTTTCCGATTCACAATACGGCTTTAGATAGGAACGGTCAACTAAGGATGCGGATACTGCGTCTGAAATCACTTACAAGGTGGACAAGGGTTTTAAATGCATTACGGTGTTCCTAGACCCAATAACAATTTTGATGGCAATAGGCTCGCCTCCTTTTACATGGGACTTAAAACATAACTGGCGAAATGTGGCGAACCTGCTACAGGGACACCTCTGCCCAACCTTTCGGGGAAACAAGGCGTGATGTTATGGTGTTCCTAGACCTGAAAAAGGGTTTTGACACCGTATCTGTCCCCATCCTTGTGCAGAGACTTGAGGCTATAGGGATAAGAGGTAAGGCTCTCTCCCTCTTTGACAGTTACTTCCTAGGTAGGAGACAGCAAGTTAAAATAGATAATCTGCATAGTGGGGAGGCAAATATAATATTCGGTGTCCCGCAGGGATTGGTCCTCGGCCCACCACTGTTTTTAGTTTATATTAACGAACTCTGCAACCTACGAAACAGTGGGGAAAAATATTTTCCTAGGCGGATCACACTGCCATTCTCTACTTTGGGGACACTTGTGAAGCTGCGTGCAATAATCCCGAGCAGGGATTAGTTGCAATAGATAGAAGCCTCAAAGACAATCTATTAAGCCTTAGTGTTCCTAAAACAAACTACATTTGTTTTTCTCCTAAACCAGGCCATAATTACAAAAAATCGGATCCACACGTATACAGACCACTTGGACCGACGCTGTAATTATCAAGCCATTAAAAATATGACGTCCACAAGATACCTGGTGGTTATAGTTGACGAGTGTTTAACTTGGCATTCGCATATTGAGATTGTCACGGCACGGGCGTGAAAATTTATATAGATTTTAAAAAATCTAAGATTGGTGATGCCTCCCAAGACACTAAATAACATCTACATTGCGCTCACGCAATCAGTTATTACGTACTGTTTAACAGTCTGGGGAGGAGCCACTAAAACTAAATTCCTTGAGTTTGAAAGAGCCCAAAGGTCACTTATAAAAGTTATGTACTATAATCCATACAGTCGATCTATATAGAATCAGTGGCTTACTTTCAGGAAGATAACTATAATTCTTAATTACGACCCAATATTTACAAAAATCTATTCCATTTAACCAAGATAGGCAGGATAAAAGACGAAAGGATATAGTGGCTTACTCCCAAAGGGTCCGATTTTGCACTCTTTTGCACGGCGTCAGTATGCAACCCAATTAGCCTACATCTATAACAAATAAACGTAAGGTTTCACCATGAGGTCTCACACGTATGCAAAAAGGTAATAACCGAATGGCTTAAAACCTTAACATACGAAGAAACTGAGCAAATTTTGGCTAGACTTGGTTAAACAGTTTCTTTTTATTTCTTTCTTATTAATAATATATCCTTACATTTTTGATGAAAGGGAAATGAACGGAAACTCTAGTTTAATTTATAAATTGCGTTTCGAACACATCGGCACTTCAAATAAGTCATACCCATTTACACACACAAACACATACACACACACACACAACAACAACACAAACACTGTTTTAAAAATAAGACGCACATACAGTTTCAAATAGGCATACAACTACAGTTACACAAAGAGTCATGAGATCTTTTCTTCCTAAATTTAATTTTACTCACCTTTTGTAAACAATCGTCTCAATATTGTTAATAATTAAGGGAAAGAGCCCCTACACAAGTATTATCAATTACTTACTGGGGATGTCACATTTATAATCTATATAACTGTTTTGGGACAAATAAACATTTTTCATTTTTTTCATAACAAAATCATATTCCAACGATATTCTCAGTATGGGGTTATAGATAGTTAATTCTAGAAAACGTGAAACTTTCACAAAAATAAACACAACTTTAAGAAAAAAAAAATAGAATGTTCAAAATGAAATGTAAATTTATTCCAATTTCAATACGCATTGTGTTACTAATAGAGTATAGAACAATGTTTCCTATGTAAATCATGTGGAGCTCTCGGTTGACTGAATACGCGAATTAACCAGGCACTGGGGTACGTGACGGGTATTGTATCAGTAGACGGATGGAAGCCGATACACAATTAGGAGTTAATTAATTTATGACACACCTATAATTAGATGGCCAATAACATTAGCGGGCTTAGCGTGGCTTTACGTGCCGGCTATACATTATAAGTGTCATGATTATTGGTGTTGTTGCTGCGTTGAGCTATGTTAAATGTACATACTATATTAAAATACAGGTACACCTCTGCTTAACCCATCGGGTAATACAGGCGTGAAGTTTTGGCAAGGGTACCACAAGTCAATCGTCATCCTGAGGATAACTCGTCGGTTTTTTTATGAGTCTTTAGGAATAAGTTGCTAAATATATCTACGTCTATTGTATTTTATTTTATAATGGATTTCCGCAAGGTCACGCCTGAATCAATCAACTGTTTTGGCAAGGCTTAATTTATTCGATAGTTTTTTTTTTTTATTTAAAATGCCTGTGATTTACAATAACTTATTTACCTATTTGATTAATCACTCCCTTGAGGGTAATTTATAAATATGATTTATATAAAAAATATTAGACAAATGTATGGCGAGCGACATAACATCTAATTACCTAGCCTACAATATAATAATAGAAATTACCTACGCTGACTGTCACTAGATAGATATAACGGAACCAAATAATTCAATAATTGTCTAAGTGAACCGACTTAGCGGAGATGAACACAATTCAATTAATGTCTCACATAGTTGTCTCGCAGGACACTGAGGAGCATTAGATTAACAAGGTGAATACTCGCGCGGCTGCTAGTTAGTGCGGAGCCTTGACTGAAACTTTTAACGACCAAAGCATCGAGTATACAAGCATTAAAAAGTAAATATTAACAAATCATTGAAATGGAAAACTGCAATATTTCACAAAAAAAAAAAAAAATTTACTTAATTTCGTTGAAAGGCCCTTTGTACACGGCACGGTTTCTTTACGTTACGGCGCGCGGCGTATAAACTGCGCCGTAGAAAAAACGCGTCTGTCAAAAAGCTTTCATAGTTATCCATATATGGCTGCCTGTCCACTGGAGCGGAGCGAGGCAGCGGAGCGGAGAAATGTGCCAATATTTACCACTAGAATCTAAACTCCTCTTCAGAGCTCCGCTCCTATTGGTTAATATTGGCACATTTCTCCGCTCCAGTGGACAGGCAGCTTTACACTAACAACTGTGCCTACACAGACCATATAAACCGCGCCGTAGAAAAAACGTGTGCCTCATCAAGTTTCCATAGTGATCCATACAACACTGACGATCATGCCTATATCGTAAATGGATTGTCGGATCCACTGTTTTACAAAACCGCTAGTTGCTTTACATAAGGGAGCCATTTTGTCATTGTGCTACGTATAACAACACCGCTACTTACGTTTAGACGTAATCCAGAATGGCTTATCTGCAGTCACAATAAGCGTTTGGTGTGGCTTCTATGCCAAATTGGTCTGCTAACAAAGCTAGTGCACCCTGAACAATTGGTTTAGGTTACAACTTTGACCAACCACGCAAGAGCCGAGCGAGTGAAGCGAGCGGTGCCGCGGTAGTGGCCGGTGAGCGCTACTTCCAAGTTGGTCGCAGTTTCTTGGCTATTTAGTATTTTTAGGACTAACTTTCATATATAAAACTCTGATGATCTGATGATTTATTTCTGTTTCACAAGCCATTGTTTTAGTTATAGCACACGGAGCTACGAGCGACTAAAAGAACTAAAATCTACCATCTGACATATCATTTCAGTTTTACATAACCTCTAATTGTTGACGCGCTGCATTGATAAATGCAAAACGTATGCGTGTTAAAAGTTCAGTAATTATATTAATCGTCGTCCAGCTATTTTACATAGGTAACGGAGCTGTTTTTTAAAACAACTAGATAGCGCTTTTGTAAAACAGCGGATTCGACAATCCATCTAGGACACCTACACACGGCGAATAAACCGTTGTTTTTCGCGGCAAGAAAAACGTATGTGTACAAAAGGGCCTTGCGTTTCATTCATGATATTTTCATCCCAAAAAGATTTTATACATAATAATTAAAATGATGAAGATACCTATCCAGTTACTTGTAAATGGGTTTTATGTACCATTAAAATAATATGCGAACGTAAAAATAGAGAGGACAAAAGGTCGGAGCACACCGACGATATATTAGGATCAAATATGAAACGTTGCCCTAAAGTGAAAGGTCGAATATGAAGAGGACTAAAGTTAACTGTAGAAGCATATAATTAAAGTATAATTCATTTACTGACCTTTAACATAATTAGTAAAGATATTAATTATTCGGTTTGTAAAATAATTTGAGAACTCACATTTTTTTGTTGTATATGTATTTATACTTTTTCGAGCTATCTTTCAATTATTTAAGTTGCACCTATCATGTTTTATTTCTGCATCACCCTAAGGTCGATACAAAATCCCTCAGGCATTAATTTCGGCTGTGAAAAGTATTTTTTCACTTAATGTGCATAAAGTTTTAATAAATAAATAAAAATCTTAGTGGTTAATTATGATAATCATAAGTTTTAATTGAGAAATAAACCTTAGAAAATTATGCCAGACCGCCGTATTCAAATCAAACACCGACTTTTATATTTATTTGTTTATTACAGCATGGAAGACTTACAGCTAAAAAAAAAAAAACATCAAAAAAGGAAACAATAGGCGACAGAAAGCCAATTACAAGTCTTCGCGTTTTATCAACTTTCTTTTCCAGAACCACTTACCAGACCGTCATACACAATTTACCGGACCGATACATTATTTAATACAGAGAGTAAGTTATAAATACCTATATAGTTAATACACCCACAACAATCTCACATCATTATCCCCAACAGATATCACACCACAATCGCATTACAGACATATATCTACTAAGCGCTAATATGTTGACGGCCTAATCTGCATGACTATTGAATGGGACGCTCGCCATAATTGGTCGGATATTGTTAGTATATTCCGTGGAGTATGACGGTCTAATGTAATCCAGTCAGCAGCTAATCTGATATCGAGGCGAGCCAGGCACGGAGTCGTCGCTGGTTTAATTGGGTCGAGTTTAATCCCCGCAATGCAACTTTAGACTCATTTCCGCTGTCCAATGAAGCGCAAGCAGCTTTATATCATCCTTAAGCTTTGCAAACAACTGCCGCTGTATATTAATTACAGTGTTACCTGCTTTAGTCGGTTTAATTGATAAATATCATTGTTTAGTTCAAATGTTTGGCTAGCTTATATGCCGTGCCTACGACATTATTCTTTTTCCGCCGATCGATTATAAACCTTAGCACTTCCTAATTATTGCTTTACTTTTATACTGGCACAAAATACACGTCACGCTTGTATATTCTGAAGGTGTAGACATAGCTTTAGACAATTGTATGTGGAGTACACGAAAATTACCTTCTCATGTAGTTCATATAATATGGCTCGAATGGTATTTCAAGACCATGTGATAGGGAACGAGTATATTGCTATTTTTCGGGTGGTAGTACCGGTATAGTACCTACCTACGCGAAAAGCTCCGGGCAGCTCTGATAACTAAACTGCGTAGCTTTTCCCGAGTTTGTTTGAAATGTTGAGTCTACTTTAACTTTATTCACAACAAAATGCCTATACTTACACCTCATTAAAATACCTTTCTCAAGGAAAGCACAGCTGTTATCTCACGAACTCCCAATACATAAAACAGGTGAATATACCACACGCCTATGTAGACTGCAAGAAGATCTGAAAACTCGCTTAAGATATTGTGTTATTTACGTACGCCAATCTCTTGAACACAGGGGAATGTTTAAAAAAACACGACGTAGAATAATTGAATGTTTTTTCGTTTTCAGTATTTAGCAATTTCACGCTCAGTAAATGCAATAATCTACGCCACAGTAGATAATTCAATTCCAGCGTAAATACATGGCCCGTTACCGAATTTCCTTTGAGAGACGAAGCGTGCGGCAGCCGCTGCGATCCGGCACGTTTCTCTGAACTTCGGAATTCCAATTTTGAAAAGTTTTCCAACAAGGGCCCGATATTGACAGCCAGTGTCAGAGGGCCACTCGCTGAGGGCAGCAGTGGCCTTAAAAACAACTTCACACTACACAGTACGCTGCCTATCGAGCGACACATGTGACACACACATACAGCCTACACGTGGAGAGTCTATACACGGTGCGGCCTGAAAATCCACGGTGAAATATTTGTTCGAATTCGTATTTTTAGGCTCTGTAGGTAGTTTGTACCCACACTATTCCTATTTCATGGTTTGTAATTGAAGGTAGATGAACAGAAAACTAAAAACGATAAACTGTTATACCTACCTACTATATCAAACTTGCCGTGGTTTATTTCATTAAGAAGATCCTTTACTTAATAACAACATCAGTAAGTGAGCTGACACTAAAGTGGCACAAAACTTCATAAAAAAACCCCAAAGAAAGTACAATATAATGAAGAAGAAGGCTTTCGGCTTTGTGATTGCATGCCAAGTACGGGATAACTGAGACCATGCTTCATTATTCGCTGGTGGAAAGAAGGGAACCGGAAAGATTAACTTCTTTTATAATTAAGTTTGTCCCCAGACACTAATTTATAAACGGTGTGCGTTTCGCTCAGAATAAAAGGGTATCTTCTGAAACCACGGATAAAATAAAAAACTGGGGACTTAAGATTTATTTCTGAGCATTTGCAGTAGGATATAAATTTTACGTTTCAGAATTGAACACATTTTTAACAATACAGGCTATATTTGGCTGCCACAAGATAAATCTGTGGGCTCATCATCCGTTCATAAAATATCAACAAGCTTCACCCGTCAATCTCAGTTTGCGGTGCACCCTGACACTCAGCAAATAGGGTCTGCCACCCAACAGATGGCGTAATAATCAACGAACTTGATGCTCCATCTGTACTACGAGGGTTTGCTTTCTTTTGTTCTGCAGATAAATAATATTTTACAAAAAGTAATATAATTAGAAATTATAAAAAATCGTAATGACCACAAAAATTATTGAAATAAAACTTATTTGAAATAAAACTGTTAACAAGTAAATATTTTACAAAATTCAGCTGGTTTCAGTTCTACATGTTCATTTTATTAGAAACGCCATCTGTTAGCTCTACTGCAAACTTCTCAGTACAAGGAACTTTTACTAGCGCCATCTTTTGCATTTTCCTTGTACTGCAATGCCCTCTATGAAACGAATACCATGCTGTTTCACTCTTCGTTCAGACAAATGGAAAACTCGTTTTGACCGAATTCACAAACGTGGCGCGACTATTTCTATTGTGTTTCGCTTTTACCGTGCAAACGAAGGATTTAGGTCTAATGTATGGAGGAATCTAAATTCAAGCTTTTACTTTAATAAAGTTTGTGCAAATTGTGTTTTCTAAGGAGTAAAAATATATGGTAGGTCCTACCAGCAGGTACCATATATTTTTACTGTGCTGTAGGTAACATAAATTTTCTTTTAAATTATCGACTAAGTGCCTTCTGCAATATAGGTTCATTCTTTTACTGAGCTTGCAATACATTCCTACCTGAACAGCATCTAACCTCCGGTGGATCTGTTGTCAAAGTCTTTTAACTGTTATGACTTTGAGATTTTGTTTTATTTAAGAAAAAGACAATAACTTCAACTTTTTTCTTTTTTCTTTTTTCCTAGACCTAACTGGCACAGAAAGACAAAACATCTGCAATAAGTTCTAATTCTGCCTACGTACGATGTTATATGTTTTCTTTTTTACTCTGATTACTATAACTTGAAGATTGTGCGACGAGACATGGCCACATTCGCCATTGATCATAGGGAATGGCCGAAGCTCGTAGAGGATCGAGACAAATGGGGCAGACGTGTGGTGATCCGTCGTATGAAACACGGCCACGGCTTTGGTTTGGGCCACTAAAATAGGCCGAATAAAAGCATTAAAGTGACATTACGACATTGGCCTCATCTGTTTCTTGTTTTGGGTATCTGTGAAGCTTGCACAAGCTGCATAAACAAAGTGTTTTGATTATTGTAATTGAAGAATAGAAGTTAAAGTATTGTAAGTGAAGCAAACCAGCCCACATTACTTATATTTTTATAATAGCCTAGTCTTCAACAACACTTCACATGTACCTACTTTCGTATTTCGATAATAAGACGAGGCAAGTAAACTGTACCTTAAACATGTAGGTACCAATTTAAACTTTCCATAAACAAGGACAGAAAAACTCTAAGCTGTAAAGACAATCTTATCTATATACATCCATAAATATGAAGGTACCTGTTTCTGAAGTCACCTTTCAAGCTCTTTTTACTTTCAGCAATATTTTAAATTCATGCATGTAGGTCTCGCGCGTGATGGCGTATGAGCCACAGTTCACTAGTCAAAAATAAAACACGACATATAGATGAAATGGTACAGGTTAAGCAAGAACCTGCCATTGTTCGCAATATGAACAAAAATACGTTCCAATGTAAGCTTTACTCGAACAGATGTTTCAAATTGACTGATTCCCAAAAGCTGTTAAACCAAGCATGAAGGTTGTAATAAAGACCGCAGGCCGGCTCGAGATTAATTAAGATAGAGGCTCGTCGAGCTTCAAGAACATTTCCACTGACCACGCCTTTTACTTCGTTTGCCCACATATTTAGGGTTTCGAGAACCCGTACATTTAAAAACAGAACAGCTATACTCAGCAGGGGCGGCGACTGTGAACAACTCGATTCCTACCGGCTTCCCTTCGGAAATTCGGAACTCAACCACTCTATCGTCATTGAATAATCAAATATAAATATTTGATACATCAAAAAATTAAAATATTACAAAACGCCTACATACATTAGGTGTCTTAGTATCCCAACAACAAAACACTTTGCGCTAAAATAACTTGTAGGCGCGTCCGGCTTATCGTGGATTCAATTTCTTAAGGAACTAAAGTCCATCATGACGTCACTTCGGTCACGTGACACCGCAGTTTCTTAGCAGCCGGGTAAGACGATCTGCAACGAGTTACGATAGGGATAGTAGTAGAAAACGTGCGCGCGGGAGCGAGAAGGAATGATTGTTTTTGTACTACCTGCTTCTGGCACACGCATTTGATTCGGTTGTTTTTGTAGAATTTTGTAATGCTTTCGGCTGGGAGTTCGTAAACATTTCATCATTCGATTGACAATGTGTGGTGCTTTTTTGACGTAATCGCATTAGAACCATATTAATTTGCATTTTGTTCGCTCAGTATCCATTAAATTCATTAGTTTATTATTACTAGCAACAGTAATATTTGTTTGTAGTTATAGAACAGTGATTATTGTGATTAAGATAGTGTTTGTTTTTTGTGTTTTGAGTTTAGTGAATGTGAAAGTAACGTATGTTGTAATAAGGTATTTGGGGTAAGTAGATAGTTTATTATGTTGAAATTACTTATTTAGAGTAGATTTGAAAAGTAATTAGTACGAACGGTAGGATTAGGAATGGCGGTTTGTTTATTGACAGATTATTTACTTTGTGAGGAAACATGCTTTTCAAGGTTAAGTTTTGAATGTATGAAACACATAACTAAGTTAGGCCGTACTCGCCCAGATATGACTATAAATTACAAACGACGTGATGGTTTTTTCAAACATTTTAATGTTTCCCTTTACGATAAATATCAATGACTGACTGGCAGTAGTAAATAAAATAAAATGTATTGTACCCGTGTTTTCTTTTCTAAGATTCTAGTAGTTTATGGAATAAAGGGTTTTTTTACATTTTAATATGATAGATCAAAAAAGATGTGCAGACTGAAAAACATATTTGTAGCTGTTTTATGAGTTCGGGACTGGTAGGAATATAATTATTTCCACTAATTTGCAGATAATAGAAAAGTAGATTGAAATAGGAATTAAATGAAACCGTTTATTGACACCGTTATTTTGATAGGTAAACAAAAAGTAACTTTTCGCGGCCACGACGAAAGTCCGAAGTAATAATTCTTTTTTTTTTTTTTGTTACTCCGGCTTACCTTTGTCGTTTTATCACGCTTCGCCACCGATACTCAGATCATAATTACGTACTCGTTTAAGTAGTGAGGACTTCCTTAACATGGAGACATACAAAAAGCCTCATTAATACACGTTCGTGTTGGCTTCATATTGTTACTTGGCATGACAACTCGACTTATGTATGTAAGTTGTCGTAACACAAAGACAACGCTATTGTGGCGAACTTCCACAAGTTTTAATAAAATATTTTATGGTTACAAATTCTTAATTGCGTTCGTCATTTTATCTTTACATAAAAACTTTAAGAATAAATTGGTATTCTTTCTGTATGGTTGTTAGTCGGCTGAGTGTCCAGAGTGAGCTAGACGTACTTAAGTATCTTTACCTACTCTTGGAGAGACTTCTAATGGGCCTAACAGTTCATTAATTATTTGGATAGAAAAACAAAAAAGAAAATTCTTATCATACACTTTTCAGCTGTCTATTTTTCGAGACATAAAGTACATACCAAATCAAATACTTTACCAGGTTTATTTTATACCAAAATACAATACTTTATGTGCCTCTGAACAAAATAAAACTGTAAAAACTTGTCACATTACTTACAAATTGCGTAAAAAAATATTGATAGCTTCGACATTGTTAGCCTCAAGTCCCGTTACGAGTCCCTAGATGAATGGCCTACATATGATAACATGTCTAAACAGCCCCGTAATAATCCTGTCCACTATAGATAAAGGAGTCCCAGGGGTTCGCGGAAGCACTCCGTCTTCACACTATCCGTCAAAGTCTCGGCGACGATCCTACTTGCGAATACAGATAACTCTACATTCGTAAATCTAGTTCGAACGTAATTGACACATCAAAAACTTGTTTCAGTGCGCGAGGGTTCTCGTATTAGTCATACGCAACTGCGAAACTTTTAGCAGAAAACACAAAATCCTACAGAATAAAAGAAAAGAAAACACTTATTTTCTTTCATTTCCTTCATGATAAAATCTTACGTAACATTTTTAAACCCTCCGCATACGGTACGCATGATCTCTTATTTTCATACAAAGTGCTCAGTGACATCACTGTGAGCCTTGTGAGACCAACTGGAACAAGGCATTGTCTGGGAAATTCTACATCATCTACTTATAGTATGTGTTCAGATTTTGATACAGTAAGTAATCAATACTAACATTAGACGATTTGCGGTTACGCGTTGGACTTTTCCACTTACAATTCTTGTTCGACAATAAAAACCTCGTTTTCGCTACTTCCCGCTTAAATAAGAAGGAATAAAATAAATCTTATGTATGCGTTCACAGGTTCACACGTACATTAGGACGCGCTAAGAGTGTGCTAAAGAGCTTCATCTCTCTGTCTCGCAAAAGATTTAGGTGAAAGAAGCTTATTTTTGTTAGGGCTGACAGTGCGATAGTGTAAGGCCCATTACAGGCAAATTATGGCGGCCATTATTGTCCGCGTGTCCCGTGCTCACCGCCCTGAGTTACGTCCGCACTGGGTCAATGGGTTTTATATAAGAAATCTTTTCCAACGCGTCCCGTTTCACTACAGATAAATGTAAGTATCTCTGTGAACGAAATCTGTTGTAAAACGTTTGCATGAAACGTGATGGGGCACGGCGATTTGTGATAAAGGTTAACTATAAGGAAAAGTCAGGTCGTCACTCCGGTAATAGGGTAGATTGCATTATTTCCGGGAATAAATCTTATCTAAATAAATGTCCATCTCCATAATTAAATTGATGAGAATCTAAGTCAGCTCTGCATGCGATGTAACACGTAATGTAAATAAATGATATCAAAACACCGGTGGCGGACTAACGGAGAGTCCCAGTGCGCGTTGGGCCTAAGTTTGACGAAGTTAACCCATTAACAAGGTCACTAAATCATTCGCGTCACTACTAAGTTCGCTTGCTTGTCTCGCCAAATTATTTTAATTACCGTTACAAGTTTATCGCGGAACTAAACGGAATTAAGCTCAACTTGGCTATGAATATTTCCTTGTGGAGATTCCTGCATTACGTAAGCGTTTATGGCTCTTTCAGCGGATTTTAAAGTTCGATCTGAAATAAAATACTTGCAAGACCGGAAAGTTTATTGCAGGCTCTCTATTAAGCTAACGACGTAACAGCGGCAATTATCCTCGTTGATTCCGATAGTTGTCCACTGATGCGCAAAATAGAGCCAGCTTAAAATCGGACTTGGTTCCCAAGGCGACTACAAAGCGGCATGCGGCCGATTACGGTCAAATTATTGCTATCATTATAGTCCGTACTTCTGTGCGATACTAGGTAATCACGGGCAGCGGTGTCGCACTGCAAAACTGCATCTTATTTACTGTTACATAGGACCTATCTACTAACTAACGTCGCCGCTCGACATGTTTAATGATACCATTGGTCCTATGCAACCCGCCACTATATTTTCACCTTGCACTTTAACTTTATTCAGTGCGCGCGAGCCAAAATTGTTGGTACATTATAGCTTGAGGTAATGACCATGACAATATTATGAAATATTACTTATTATTTCAGACTTTATCTTGCTTGAGGACAAATTCCTGGCATTCCTTTGTGGAGTTACTACTTTCACGTTCCTTTACAGCAAGCGGACAAAATGCATGTTATTCTAGGAAAAGGAGTGCCAAAATTATTTCGCTCGTGTTCCATGAATATAGTGCTGAAAAATGTACGTCCAACGGTATTAAGTTATCAATTATTACAGTATGACTTTGGTATGTACGACACAATAGCGTTTCCGCGGAATAATTCATGAGAGCCGAGTATATGAACTAACTGAAAATAATGGCTACGTTTGAACGTACACAATCGTCGTAGAATTACAACATTGGTTCGTGTCGCCGGGTTCAAATAAGCCGTTTACTTGAGACCCTACCTGTCACAAAAGCTATGACGTTGATATAATGGTCCTGAGATACAAGTATCTTTTTACTTAGTACAGGAGCCAGCTGTTTCATCTGTTTTTGACCACTGCTTGTACAATCATGTTTAGTGTGTGACAAACTTTATGTGTTTCTCATTGTACAATTATCGTATTAGTTATTTATTCAATGGTCCGCAAATTCAATAGTTCGTGGACATCTAAAATTAGATGTAGTTAGTGAACTCATCGTTCAGTAAACGGAGCAGGCGCCGAGTCTTTCCATTAATGTAAATATCCTCTTTGTATACAAGAGAAACCTGGACACGAGAGAAAGCGGGTTCCAGTTTCGTATCTCTAATTAATTAATTAGTGTGAAAATATATTATGAGTGAAATAACAGATTTTCTTTTCCATCTAGATTTTATCCTTTACGATTTTGATGCAGGGACCAAAATCAATATTTATAAAGAAAACTGCACGTAAGTGAATGTCACAGGGTCCAAAGTACAAATAGAATTAAAAGCGATGACATCGCAAGTGTTTGCTATCAAAACTTTAACCTTTTAACGTAACCGTATGCATTCAGCGGGTGAACACACGAACACGAAAGTTACTGCTGATAGCCACGCACTACTTAAGCACTCGCGGTGGTTCCAAGTGTAACCTACTGGCTTACACTCGGCAAACACACGGACAGTATGTCTATAAGTGGTGGAGGTCTTCTTTTTATAGATCTTAGTACTTTCTTTCAAAGAATAGCTCACACACCGTGGTGAAAAGAGTAGCTAGTCAGCTAGGATGGTAATTTGCCGGCCTGACCAGCTATCTTGCGGTAGGAGTTGACTGATATAAATCGTCACGTAACGAAAAAGCGTTATACCCAAAAAAATCTGAATTAAAGTCTCAAGTTCCAAGTGTCAAAACTTTTTTATTTTGTTTTTTAATAAAGAGCCATCTAGCATAAGTTTTAGGTTCGTAAAAACTTATACTAGATGGCTCTTTATAAATAACAAACAGCGAAAGTAACATCGTTCCAACCGGGTTTCCCACGACACCTCCAGACTTTTTTAGGGTTCCGTACCTCAAAAGGAAGAAACGGAACCCTTATAGGATCACTCGTGTGTCTGTCTGTCTGTCTGTCCATCTGTTACAGCTAATTTTCTCCGAATCTAATAGGCCAATTAAGTTGAAATTTGGTACACATATGTATTTCTGTGACCCAAATACGAAAGTGTAATGTAAATAAATGAATTTTGAATATAGGGGTTACTTTTGGGGGCAAACAAGAAAAAAAAATGTTTTGCTTATAGCACCGTTTGAAATATCAATGAAAGGGCTTGTTGCGAGGATCTCAAACATATTTTTTATATAATTTTCAAATTAATTTTATAGATATCGAAGAAATTCAAGGAAAATTTATCATTCCCCCCCTTATCTCCGAAACTGCTGAGCCTAAATTTTTGAAAAATATTACCGAGATTGATTCTTTTTTCATAAATTACAGGTAAACCTATAAGAAGTCTATGGTCTTAAAATAACATGGTAAATCTCTCAATATTGTGCGTACAAACTTAGATTTGCAGTCGGAATGTACGGGAGAACATGTTTTTCAACTACAATGTTATGTTTGTATTTGGCATAAATTCATCCCAACTACGGAACCCTTCATTGTGCAAAGTCAAAGTCAAAGTCAAAACATTTATTTCAAATAGGCCCATGTATGGCACTTTTGAACGTCAAAATTTACAGAATAATATAATTGATTCTAGTCGCCCCTTCCAAAAGGTAGTTTTCGTATGGAGAAGAATGGGCAAGAAACTCCACCGTTACTCTTTTAAAATGTTTTACAATAGTTTGTATTAGTACGTACATTAGTTAAATAATTATATGTGAAGACGATGCACCTAGAATAAAATTACTATACCACAATAGGTTAAAAGAATTAAAAATGAAGCAACGACAGATAATTTAATTATATGATAGATACATGGTGCTCACATATTTACAAACATAGTAAAAGTAGACGATTTTCCTAATGTTTTTAAAATTAATAAGTCGGTGTGTGAGGAAGTAATCACAGAAGTAATAAATAAAAACGGCCAAGTGCGACACGCACTTGGCCGTTTTTATTTATTAAATAAATTAATAAATAAATCAATGTTTGATTCATAAAGGCTTTTAATTGTCTAGGGCGCACCCACACCATTGTGATATCCCGAGAGTACCTCAATATAAGTTGCAAGTTTAATGATAGGTAATAATTTCATGACAGGAAATCTCAATTACATTTTCCTCTGCAGGAAAACGGAAGTCATAACCTTTAACATCCATAGTTGGGCCCACTCACTAATAACAAACAAGCCGTAGTACCGTAAGGCCTTACAAAAGAAGAAATCCTTCGAAGTTTAAGTAAACACCTAATGACTTAGATGAATATCATCACTGAAATACATCATAATAATATTCTAGAAACGAAAGCAAATGTGTTGAGAAGCATGTAGGTATGTTACGTAATTACGACGAAATAGCTCATCCAACTTTGCTGAAACTTGACACAGATATGAATCATAACTTGGAGAATTATACCAACAACATATATGACACATTTTTTGCTGGTTATAAATCTATTTATTAAGTAATAATATGTTTCAAAGAAAACTCTCTCAAAAGCCTTCGTAAGCTTAGTGAATGAAACATTTTATGAAATAAACAACAACAGAATCGGGAAAAGCAAAACAATTAAATAGAATTACAAAACGACTATATAAAAGTTGCTAATCAATGAATGTGTTTTATCAAAGTCTAGTTTGAAATCGCGCTGAGCGCTCGGTCAGCGAAAAAAAATCACTGGTCGTTTAGGTAACGAGCCATCTTGATTGACGCCCAGCTGCCGGCTTGATTAAACTGATCAGTTTTTGCCTCTTATGAAAAGAACTCGATCAATGTAACTAGCTGCCGAAGACGAACAGCCTTAAAGATGTACCAAACTAGTGATCGATGGAGCATATTACCGGCTTCTAAATACTTGGAGCCTTTCACGAGAAAATAGATTTCATAATCACTATATATTATTATCAGCCTTGTTAGTTTAGGATGGAGTTTCGCATCATTACTCTGCAAGGAGGTGAGATTAAACGAGGATTTTCTTTGTGTAATCATATAAACCTTTTTATTTTATAAATGTATATGTTTAAAATTAGATTCCTCAATGTTCGTTGAGCAATCTACTGAAACGTTAAATTGCTCAACGAAAGAAAGTGGAATATCAATAGTACTTTATTTCCATTAGGATCTGTTCTTTAATTGCTTAATCGTCTTGAATGACTAAATTAATCACTAAGAACGTCTTGCCTTAATGGTAGGTATATTTATGTGCTACCAAAAACAACAAAGTTTAATAAGATTCTGACTCGCATTACATTCACTTTTTAAATAGCTGGAACTCATATCGTGGATGCCATATAAGCTTGAACAAGCCATTATATAAGTTCTGTTCATAGTTTTTAGAGATACCTACATAATTTTAATGTACCTAATTATTTGTTTCTATATTGGAATCAAAACTTCCAAGACGCCCTCCACCATGAGTGTTGTACTAGTTTAGTATTTTAGCTGAACAATCATTTAACTAATAAAAAAAAAAAAAAGACGTTAAAAGGTTTATTCATAAACATTATTTAAAGTTAAGAGACATTTAAACGTCAAACATTTTTTGGTGAAGCAGACATTACCTACATAACTTTAAGCAACGTTTAAAAATAAAAATAAACCCTCTGTAGGTATCTAAACAAATTGTTACAAATGTTAAACATTTAAGCTAACTGGTTCGTAACTAAAATAAATAAATACTATACGTTACAACCAAAGTAACACACTGATCCTAAATTTTTAACATTTAGATCTTACTGCAAAGAAAAACCCCCTTAGTCAAAGGAAAATAAATTTTATTATACTAAAAGCATTATACGGTTAATACACGTGGGTAATTGTAATACAATCGTGGGCTGAAAACAATACGTTTGTTGAAGTAACAAAGTGTGCCGCCTAATGGAATGGGGTTCGATCCCTTTAATGTAATTGGATCTGTCAGCAGCAAACAAGCAAGCAGGTAATTACTAACTGCTACTAACGAAAATAACAGCGTTCTAAGACACTCGATGCCCCCAGGCGTCGAACGACTAAGGCCCGGGACACATTATGCGGCACACTAAGGAGGAATGCACAATCCTGTTCGCAGTTCTCTCGGTAAATCTTGTAGTTGCAGTGCAGTCGCGTAGTGCGTACCGCGCCTTAAAGCTGTACGCCGTAATAAGTTCACTGCGTCTTATCTACTCGCTGTAGCATCGTGTGTACACTGACTGCATTTATATACAGGGTTTTATTTTACGAACCTTTTTAAACAAAGACTTCTTTATGTCAGACTTTATACGCCTATGTTTTTTTATGTCTTTGGACCCTCACGTTATAGTACAGTTGTTTAAACGTTATAGTGTTGACTTTTACTTCGCTAGGGTGAAAATGTGTCGTAATTGTGGTCTATAAAACATGTAATGGTTTAAAGTTAATAGTATCTGAGAGTAAGCGCATTACAGCTATCGGATTATCAAGCTGCTACGCCATTAATTCTGCCCGCCAGCTTAATTCTTATACTCCTCTACTTTAATGGCTTGTAAATCCAATGTGGAAATGTACTGAAGTTCGAGTTTAGTCGAAAAACGATCCCTATTAGCTAGTTGAGATATATTAATATGTTCTGAGTATTGCGAATCGATTACTAGGGAATGAGATTATCAATGCGCGATGTATCGTAGAACTTTGAAACTAGGTATTAATAACTACGACATTTTACAGCAACTGCAATTCATTGACTGCAGTCCTTCGAAAGTTTATATTAGCTGTATTTTTTTTTGTAGTAAATTTAGATCTAAAGTGCAAATTTATTGATTTAATTGCCTCTAATACATTTTTATACCTTCAATAAATCTAAGTAGGTTCTATAGAAATATACTAATGGACCAGAAAACGCAATTGACTGTGTATATTGTTAAAATTTATAAATAAAATTCAAACGTACTTACTTACCTACCAGCTGTAGATACTTACCTACTTTTGTAAATAATTGACACTTGGGCACTTCGACATTAATTTGTGTTGACTTATTTATATCGATTACCATCTCTAATGTTATCAGACCCTTGAGAATAATAAAGCGCGCAATTTTGTGCTGTAATGACCACTTCAAAATAATCCTTTATAAACTTCAGCAGGCATTATTTTAAATTATAATTTACTCTTTAAATATCAAATATTTAAATAAGCAATTTTAGATAAATGTCGCACTTGCTATTAAAATAAAAATGATATAAAATGTGTTGAGTAAAACCCATTTCAAACGTGTTTTAAATAAACGTAATATGAATACCTACTTTTACGGCACAGAGCAATATATGATACGATTACACGCGTCAAAAATGCCACATACTAACGTGTTATAGCATAACAGCCATGTCGTTACATCATTTATAATAAACGATATGAATGGTGAAAAGATAAAGCCATAATTCAGAGTTTTGTTATTCAGATCGGTTAGCTTCGACAGCATCTCACATCGGGCCTAAGCCGAGCACGACATAAATCACATAACAAACACAAAGAGCAAAGTGTTTACCATAAAATCGCATACGCGTCCCTAAATCATAACACAATAAAATTTATAGCGAACGGAAGGTCCGGCCTCAAGTGCTGATAAATCAAACACATTTTCTTCGTGTGACTGAAACGGGAAATCTTTCCGGCAAATATACCAGGCGACGCCATTATTTACCTTCTTTTATAATACGAGTACATACATACCGCCCCACGACACATTGTTTCCACCTATATATTAACGTCGCTATGGTAATAAAAGCTCGACTGAGAGACGTTTTAATTCGATGAAAAGGAGAACAATTCGGGGCCTATTTTTAAAAACCTAAAATTTTTTGGGTTCCGTACCTTAAAAGGAAAATACCGGTCAAGTTCGTATTGGACTAAGCAAAATGAAGAGTTCCGTAGTTGGGATAAATTTATCCCATTTACAAACTTAACATTTTAGTTGAAATACATGTTCTCCCATACATTCCAACTGCAAATATAACGTTTGTACGCACAATATTGATAGATTTACCATGTTATTTTAAGACCATAGACTTCTTATAGGTTTTCTGTAATCTATGAGTGAAGAACCATTCTCTGTATTTTTTTCATAATTTTAAACTCTGTCGTTTCGGAGATAAGGGAGGAATGTTCAATTTTCATCTATTTTTTTATTATTATTTAACTATTTTTTAATTTATTTATTTACAATTATAAAAAAACATATAGTAGGGTGGGAAATCATCAAATAACTTCTCCCGCTCTGGGCGGAGCGGGAGGGCGTGTCAGACTCTTACTGACTAAAACCCACCCATGTTCCTTCGGTTGCCCTGTCGCCGGGGGCCACGATCTCCCTTTCGGTTTTCTTCGCAACCCCGGCAGGCATCGGCCCTAGTGGACCCCTTCAATTCTGCTGACATCTCTTTGAGGCGCGCGTGGAACACAACGCGCCGTCGACCCGGGCCTGGTCCTTATCGGACGGTGAGCCACCCATTGCTCACCGCCCGCAAGCCCGCGCCTACGGTGGCCGGAAATCGCCTCGCGATTCCCGACGCCCTGGGCGTCTCCTCCTGCGGCGGTTAGGGGCGTGAGGGCGCGAAATTTGCCTCTCCCTCACGCGTTCCGCCTCCTCCTTTGCGAGCATTACCGCTTCGCAGAAGGAGGTGACGGCCTCCCATTTCCTCTCGCTCCGTACCATGGCCTGAACCAGGGCCGGACGCGAGAGATCACCGCCGCCGATCGCCTCCACGAGGACACGGCGATGCTCCGCCCAAGCTGGGCAGACCTCCACCGCTCATTTGCCCCCTAAAAGTGACCCCATATTCAAAATTCATTTATTTACGTAACACGTCCGTGTTTGGGTCACAGAAATACATATGTTTACTAAATTTCAACTTAATCGGTCCATTAGATTCGGAGCAAATTGGCTGTGACAGACGGACAGACAGACAGACAGACAGACCAACAGACAGACAGACAGACACGCAAGTGATCCTATAAGAGTTCCGTTTTTTCCTTTTGAGGTACGGAACCCTTATAGGATCAGTCGTGTGTCCGTCTGTCACAGCCAATTTGCTCAGAATCTAATGGACTAATTAAGTTGAAATTTGGTACACATTTCAATTTCTGTGACCCAAACACGGACGTGTAACGAAAATAAAATTCATTTATTTTCGTTACACGAAAATAAATGATTTTTTTTTACGATTTTTTTTTTTAAGATTTGCAAACTGCATTGTGTGACATATCATTTTTTACCATTTTAAAATAAATACTTTTAAAGATATTTAAGAAAATAAATGAAAATTCACCATTATCCTTATCTCCGAAACGACCGATCCTAAAATTTTGAAAAAAGAATCAGAAAATAGTTCTATATTTATTATAAATTATAGGAAAAATTATAGGTAAGAAGTCTATGCTCTTCAAATAACCTGATTGTAATAACATGAATTTATCCCTAGTCCTAGGGATAAATTCATCCTAACTACGGAACCCGTCATTGCACGTGGCCTGACACGCTCTTCGCCGGTTTTTAAAAAGTGCTTGTTAATCATCATCAATCGATGCTCGTGTTTTCTTTTGTTTCATAATAGCCAGCAGTTTAACTCCCTATTTAATTTGTAATTCCCGTAGAGGCTATTATGTTACAATTTTACACAGATCCAGTGTCGCAAAATGACGCAATCACTCTTTTGTGAACACAATGACGCAAGTAATGAATTTAATCAAATTGTTAATTCGGCTCTTTTATTAAAATGACGCTCTGTTTTTAAATTAAATAAGGGTAAATAAATACATGCCCGTCAATCGTACATAATTTTGTTCTTCATTCGTGACAATTCTTTTAAGGTTCATCTTAGCTCAGTAGGTTGTACACACAGGTTTCGCCCGCGGCCAAGGATTCTACGTATTTTGATTAGCTCGTTACCCTGTTTAAGCCGAACGTAGAAAACCTTTTCGCAAAGCTTGCCACAATGACAGAAACACAAAGTAGGTTTTCTAGAACAAACGTAGCAATAATGCATTGGATTTATAGTGTAGAATCGTATGTAAGTAGTGACTGAAAGCTACAACATTGAGCACTATTAAGTAGGCCATTTCCGTACTTGACTTAACAACTAGCGGAGGAAAACAAGCGACTGATAAACTATTTTTCTTTTGTTTCCCTATACGTATCCACAATGTTATTGTTACAAATATTCGAACCATCATGATCGTAGACGTTAATATCTCATAAAAAATGTTACATATTAATATATCTCAGCAATGATGTCATTTCTCCCGTTACACAAAGGGATTTCATAACAAATAATAATGGCTGGACATAAAAACTAAATTGCTATAAGATCTTTTTGCTCATTCCCTCAAAGTTAGCAAGTATAATAAATTCCGGTCATTAATTGGCCGCCCCGTAAAAACTTATTCGAAAATAATAAATAAAATTAACAAAAATGTAGCAGTAACACCGTCGCGCGGCGCAAAATAAATAATTTATTAAGGACAAGTTAACAAGGGTCTCATAAAGAAGGCAAAAGGTCGGCTATTTGTTTTCAGCGAAGGATGGTTCACCCCACTTTGTTATTTAGAGTTTGTGAGAGTTGCAGAGACGACGGGGCGGTGGTGGCCGCAAAACACGCTGACTACGAGACAGTAGACAGCTCGAGCCGTGTATCAAGTTGTTCTTCTGTGGACCCGCCGCCTGCTGCCGGTGACTTGTTACGAGTTATAACTGTTGGTACTAGCAATCACAATATGTATGACACACCTGGCTTCCAGCTAACTCGCTGTTTGTTTAATTTGTGCCTGTGACAGGATTTTAGAAAAATAAACAATAGGTACAAGAGAATGATTTTCCGATTTCTTACGCGGTAAAAAGTTGTATTATCAGTGTCTCAGTCCGCGAAAGAGAACAATAGTTAAACAAGGGCCATGAATCATTTGTGAATAATGGATCTGCGAAAGTGTTAAGACATAATCTGAATGTAAACATGCATAATTCATGATTTATTTGATTGCGTATTCAAAAAAAAAATAAACATCTAGATAATACTTACAACATAAATTATTGTCATATTTTACCTACCGAAGCTTACAATAATATTTACATAGATAATATTTCTTGTCCAGATCCCTACTGGGAAAAAGATAATGAAATTCCTGAGAAAAAGGTTCTATCGGCCGAAGTAATTAAAGGATTTTATTATATTCTAAACAAGAATCATGATTTACAACATTAAGAGAGAATTGTAATCTCGAGGCAAAATTTTTTCTTCGGCATTCTTCGGTTC
This sequence comes from Omphaloscelis lunosa, assembly GCA_916610215.1. Taxonomy (NCBI): domain Eukaryota; kingdom Metazoa; phylum Arthropoda; class Insecta; order Lepidoptera; family Noctuidae; genus Omphaloscelis; species Omphaloscelis lunosa. The sequence continues at coordinate 10,557,793 of OU744250.1, forward strand.
AAATAGGTAAGCTCAAATTAACTTCATGGGTATAGGGTAGATTAGATTATGTTTTATATTAAAAATGTAAATTGATACCTCCAAGCTTTTGAAATAAAAACTTAAACAAAACATGAAATCAAGAGTTACAACGTATCATGTTTCTACGTACACCTTAAAAAGCCGTCGCAGCAAAATGTTCAGATATTCCATCTTGCGGCAGTACGCAACTGTCAAGTGAACACGAACGTAGAATGTGGCACGGGCGTCATTGTGCCCGCAACAGCTAAATTATTGGGGAGACGCGACGACTTCCCTACAAACCTCTGACGCACAACCGCCTCTCCCAAACAGTTTCGGAAACCTTTTACTATACGTACGGACAACTGTTTCCGTATTTTATACATATAGCCTCCGTAACGTACCTTTATCTTTCTCCCTGTTTACTTACAGGATAAGACAGGCTGACTAAGCTTTATTTAAATTAATTGTTCAAACATCTTTGAGACTTGTATAAATACTAGTCGATGCAGAGTGAGTTGACCAAACCTGGTTGGTTAGCAGGTTGGTGGTTTGCCATTTGGTTGGTGTTACTTTCGCATACATTCGGTCGATGAAGATAAAATGATGTTGATTTTGGAGGACTACATGGGCAAGCGTTTTACATTGATATAGTATATAATAATACCACACTGTATTTACTATGTATTGAACTAGTACTTAAAATCTACTTAGTATTTAGTAATTATAGTTCATCAAAGTCACCTGACTTGTCCCATTCGAATATTTAAGTAACAAGAGTCGTGTATACACTAAGTAGACCGCAAAATAGCCAAATAATGTATAAGGCCAGTCAGTCGTATGTAATTGACTAATGGGCTTCCTAACATCGATCGGTTCAGAACCGAGTCAATTAGTCTCGAACGTTCAAAATTTCGAAGTGGCCGAAAGATACGGCGTGATTTGAGCCGCCAGTCGCCAGTAAATGCCTCTGCTTGTTCGATACCAAATTACTCAAATTGTTATTTGCGAAATTGATGTCAGGTTTCATGGAATAACCGCAATTAGCGTTTCGGTAATTCAAACTTGCAAATACGAAAGTCTGCCCGAAATATCTGAGTCGGAATTGACCATAGCATTTGAAATTCAGTAACGAATTAAATTGAATTTTGATAGCTTGAACTTTACGAATTGGTCGGGAATTATTTTTTTAATATTTCAAAACTTTGGAAATAAAATAAGCAGTATTACAAAAATAATTGGTTTTCTAACAAATGTGATCTGGTTTCATTTTAGATACAAGTTGTAGAGGTCCCGTGTGGATTACCTACCGTAATCTTAGTATGTGTTTGGAATACCAATCTATCGCAGCACATACACTTGACCTTATCTTGCTTGACTTATTATTAACTATACTGCTGTAGACAGAATTGGGAAAATACGATGTCTTTTTTGTGATATACCCCATGCATAAAATTGCCACTCGGTTACAAGCCAGGCATAAAATATAACATTTCGAAAATACTGTTAAAAAAGATCCAGAGTTTGGTTTATTTTTTGGAATTGAAATTCTACCGTATGTATTTATAAAGCCTGTGTGTAAATACCCATGTATATTTACCGAGATAAGAAAATAAAAATAAAGGACTAAAATCATAATTGTATACTCCATAATTCTAGCTTTAGACGTCAACAAAATTAATTCCAGAGGATAGTCAAAACAACTAGCAGGTTTTATTTACAAAATATCAGTGTGTTTTCGCATCTCATTATATCGTCGAGCAACGTGCACCGTCTACAGTAAATTCTTGAGCTCTCATTTGCGTAATACCGCCATTGTAACGGCACACCTTTGAAGATAAAAGCTTCGCATGTTAGCTAGTCCGTTGCCTTTTCGCGGTCTGGTAATCTTGAGCTTAGCAAAAAGTAAAGGCTCTACAGGAAACTATTTTTAATTTCAAAGTTAAAATTAATTTTAGCTACATTGTTACGAGCTACTTAGATTAAAATATTAATGCCCTGAGCGCGATGCGATTATGGAGCGATGAGTTGAGTCTTTAGTGAGATAGATAATGAAATATCTAATCTTTCATGAGCTCGTTATTTAGACAGAGTTTACCTATATAATAAAACCGAATCAAAACAAGGTTTATGTCTTGTGGTCTCACTGCAAATAAGGCCATCTCATTAATTTCCGTGGGTGTCGTAAAAGATGATTATAAGATTACACTTTAGGGATAGCTAGTGACGTAAACCTGTCTGCTAGTACGATCACCAATGCGTTCGGCAAACACTATCAGAAAGTCTATTCCACAAGATTATTGTGTTCCATGTCGTGATAGATAAATTAATCCTTTATTTAAATGTGGTTATTTACAGGATGCCGGTTTCAAAGAACAACTTATATTACATAATATTCTATATTGTTATTAGCTGGAAACGGAAAACTGAGTAACCTCTTAATAGTTTCAGTTTAACAACTTCCTACATGAGAGAACATGTTATGTAAAGTTTGGTAGGTAATATAGATATCGAGTACTAAACAAGGCTTCATCGGCAATTAAGGAAGTGGGTTGATAAAATATCAGTAATTGATATGGTAAATCAATTAACTGAAGTATATACATACTATAAACATAATTAGCTATATTAAAATTGCAATTTACAACAAAGCTTAATAGATATTTCTATAACTATGGTAATAATATCATTTGTATACCAATGATCTGATATACATAACATGCTTTCTAAATATGAAGAATTTGATCCTAGAAGCTCTGTATCGTGCAATATGTATTGGATTTTACTATTGTATGCAGACGAATAGTAATAGTTCGCTCGTCTATCCATTCGATATTCATTAATTTCTTAGTAAACGATTTCCACAGATCTCTTTGACAAATAATTCGTTCACGAGAAAACAGCTGCAGATGTATCTCTTTATTATCGATTACCCATTCATAAACTCGTTGTCAACAATCCTTGAGAAAAAAAAAAGCGTAAATATATGACGCTTGCTCTTTACATTATGTTTACTTCGTATATTTAACAAAAACAAACATCCGAAATTAGCCAAATAAAAACAAAACGAGCGGGGAACGTCCAACGAGTTTCTATGCTACGGGTGCTAGGAGCGTAGCGATCGTAGCCGCGTAGCGCGCAAAGCACACATTCGTAGCGTAGTATAACGGATGATGTGCCAATAAGCCTTGGGGCCCTGTCTCTAATTTTAGTGAACAAATATCTTTCGTTACCCTATTTCATGTAGGAGTATGATTGCCGCATCATAATGACTCACGTGTGTCATAATCAACGATCCCGGGAACAGTTCTAGTGTACTCGCAACATAATAATTAGAACTAGTTGTAGTCATCGTAAGTTTCCTAACTATGTATATTGTTTTGTAATTCTGTTGAAATTCGAAACATAACATCACGTCCCATATCTGTTTCAAAAAAGAAAATCCTTGTAGAATAACAGTTTAGCATCATTCTGACTTACGCACATGGTTTTACGACACTAACTTTTCACTATCCCATGACATTTAGCTTTTTCATTGACCGTTCTATAAATAAAATATCACACTCAATAATTACTTCTTATAGACTTTTATCGGCGTGAGTGTCAAAAAGTGATACAGTTAATTTGATGTCCAATTAACACGGCCAAATCATTTTGTGGCTACTTATAAGTAATTATAGAGAAGATATTTTAACGATCACCTCATGAATACCTTTCTCAATACTGATACAACCTGTAATTACTGAGTCACTTTAACTTGATTGCATTATAATAACCAATGTTTGTGACGAACTTTCGCTCCTGAAATACAAGTATATGTTTAATTAGTTCAGGAGCCACCACTTGTACAATAAATGTTTAGTGTATGACTAAATTTAAGTGTTTTTCTTTGTACAATAAACTATTTTGATTTTGTTTCTTTTTAATTTATTTTTATTTTTTTATTATCAAAATTATCATTATGGTGTGACTTTCTGTTTCTAACCGTGGCTATAACAGCTGCTTGACAGAAAATCGTGAAAAAGACTTAGAACTAGTCTTAGTTCTAAGTCTTTTTCACGAACCTAAGAATTTAGTCACCATTGTCTAATGGTGACTAAATTCTTAGGTTGATAATTTTATTAAACCAAACTAACGACTGAAAAGAAATAGTAACCTTAATATAACATAATGATATAATCCATCATAGCCAAGACACTAAAATTGAAAGGAAAATAAATCTTCACCGACGCGTGTAGCCTCAAAATCAATAATTTATTCATTAATTATTATCAGGCTTCACACGTAATTTATTATCTTATCAGAAAACATAGGCCATGCCTTATTTATAATTCAGAGATATGAACATAAATGTCATTGGAATGAAAGATGTTTCCATACATCGATGAGGGAAAGGAAAATTAGAAGTGACGGCCTAATTATTGTGCCTGGGGAACGACACGATTTTGGTCCAAATTTTTCATATTTTCATATTTATGTTTTGTTTTTTCCAGCCAGCGGGGTTTGGGTATGTTTGGTGTTTAACTTACTTTATACACTGTTGCTAAAAGGTTGGGTCTAATATGGTAGACTTTTTGCTTTTATCATTATTATGCCACATAATTTTATGACTTTTTACAAAGTGTCTAATCATTTATATCTGATGAACTTCGAATAATAATTATGTTTGTTTATATTTGCTTGACTTGTCGAGGCACAGACATGCCCTTTTTAGTTAATGTTTAGCGATTTTTATCAATTAAAGTAAAATTAAATCGCTTAAAACTTATTAGAGTCCTAATACATCCAAAACTTTCCACACAACTCTTAATAAATTATTCGTCAAATAACAGTACGATTACCAAACCAGCAATGTATTACTGATAATAATTGGTAAGACGCGTGATAAACGTCATGCACGAAACCCGTTGGCGCGCGGCTGCTAAATAATTCACCCATCCACCGACAAGCACCCACCGCTACTTTGAAAAGGGTAAGAACGACCCTACCATCTAATGACTGGAACGTTGTACACCAAAACACGATTCCTGTTTATCCAACTAAAAGTATTGCCATCTATCTGTATGTCTACAAATTATCGCCGGCCGACCACCAAGGCCAATAGATTCGCACAATGCTCGATGTGGAACGAAATATTCCTTTTGACGTTGTTTGAGGACAACCTTGGATATTTGAACGTTTACGGTACGGAAACTTTATGTAAACTTAAAGATACTACTAATTTCTGAAGTTTGAAACTTAATTAATTGGTTTTAATTAATTCGTAACCTAGCAACGAATTAATTGTGGCTGGTCGTACACAATTAAGTATATTTGTAACTTAAAATTACAGTTCAGTTTATTTGGTAGTTTTTACCGAGAAAAATAGAACCAATGCAATGTTTATTGAAAATAAAACTGCCTGTATACAAGAATTAAAATGTACAATGTCAATACTCATTTAAACCATATACCATATAACACGTCATCAGACAAACTCAGGTCCAGAAAAGAAGTGCATTAAAGAGGATGTATATACCTAACCAATTAAAGGGTAGATGCTCACGAATGGACAAATACCGCAGTGATATTCCAGCAACGATACCGACGGAGTATACCTTGCAATGTACGGCTAAATATTTCCCGGCAAATATTGCAGATACTGAATAACCAAATTATTAGGTGGCTAGTCTAAATGGATGGCAACAGTGGCAACTGTTCTTGACAGTGAATCAGAAGTCCTTTTTGCAAAAGGCTGGATCGTTGTTTGAAAAACAACTAATATTTAATGTATATGTCAGCAAATCAATTCTAATGCACATTATTTAACTTCCTTTGGTCAAAATGTATTTATTTTCAGTAATGGTGTAACCACGAGAGGTTAACTAATATGTAAACTCACAACCTCTCGAATGCCACTTAACATTGAATTATTATGCCTTCCAAATATACTTACATAAAAATATTATATTATCACCTAAAAAGTACCGCTCATACATCATATCGTATTTATAATTCAGTCGTAGGAACATAAATATCGTTGTGAGCTAAGTATTTCACTCTGCTCTGTAATATATTAGATGGAAGCGTAGCGTTGGTGACGTGTACCTTGCATGACGTATTTATTGCTCGCTCACCATAAGGACGCGGCCACATCATTCTTTAAGACGCCCCTAATTCACTTACAATTAAATTAGCGTCACCCGATCCTCTTGACATTAAATAAATTAGGACAACGCCATTAAACCGGGGGGAATTTGTTTAGTAATCTATTATTTTGGTGGGTAGCTCCATACCCTTAATATATTCGGCTTTTATACAAAACTCGTGTTCATTATCTCCTAAATATACCGTATGTACGTACGTACCTAAATAAAATCCAAATTTTAAAGGAGAGCATCAACTTTCTATTTTATTAAGGTAAAAAGAATTTCAAACAGAAGTTCTTTTGTAATCATTCTCGATGTAATGGTAAGATATATGTTTTTACAAGGTAAATGGAGTCAATGCTCAGATTTCAGATCATCGATCCCTAACAAAATATGCTCTCATCATCTATTGTCTTTAGTAAAGTGTTTGAATAAAATTATTAAGAAGTCTAGACGAATCGATCATACTTATAGTGGGAGTTTCTAATCTTTTAAGGTTGTCACGCCTTGTCACATTTAGATAATTCTAGGTTTTACTTGACCTACTAGAGTACTCCGAAAGTTTTCAAAATGTCACAAAATTTTACTTCCTTTGGCTTTGAAACTAATGAGACAGTGCTGTCAAGCAAATGCGACTAATTTATAATATGCAGAAAATGCTAGACACAAAAAATGCTAAGATTGGTCGGCGTACTCCGGAGTAGCCACTAATAATTCAGTGCACGTAGCCGAAAACAGAATTATCCGCTGTAGTAGTTCGGGAACTCTGCCAACTCTCATCATATTAAGGCGAGATGATAATGAACGCTATGTTTCTGTTGCCATTTTTCACAGCAACTTTTGCCCGGTACAGGAAATTTTAACACAACAACTTTGTAAAATAGCAAAATATCTGCCTCAAAACCAGTCGAATCGAGAAAAATAAAATAAATAAAAGAGTAAGAAAATTGCCATCGTTGACGTTTATTCGAAAAATCGTTATCGTTCTCAGACATTCGAGTTGTTCCGTCGAAAACATCAAGACTATAGACGTTTCGATACCCGCAATCCTTACAAACCTCGCAGTGAACGACGCTTTGAAAGCCCAGAAAGCTCTAAAGCCCTCACAATTGTCACTAAACAAAGTGAAAAACGAAAACCTTGGATCTAAGATGCGGTGGAAATGAGCATTTTCGACGCAATGTAATATCAGTATTTAATGCTGTTTCACGTGGACTTCCATCGTTACGTGTTAAAAATGAAAGAAAACCACGGATGTAATAAATGGAGTCTATAAAAAAACATGTAATATAAATCATCCTAAACCTGAAATTGCAGACAGAGATACATTTACTATTTTATAACTATACAATTACAAAATATAAAGTTTTATGCGACTATTCCATGTAAGGAAGTTGGACATCATATAAAAATAATGATCCAACTAAGCCACTTGATGTTTTTGAAGTTCAGTGGAATACCTCCTCTGAACTGAGCCGTACATATTTGACGATCTAGATGACGTAGTCGGTGAGCTACCTTTTGTAATCCAAGAGCCCACCTGACCTGTAACTAAGTAGTTACAGGTCAGGGGTCTTGGATTTAGACAAATATTTGTTTGATCTGCGGATATTGATTTCCAACCTGGATATTTGTATGTACATGTAAACAGTGTATTTAATCGCACATGTAATACAGTATCCTAAAACAAATATAACGCCTATAATGTGTAGGAAGCATTTACACATACACGGAGTTTGTTATCCGCAACATTAATAAACCTATTATAACGCGCAACAACGGCAATCCGAGCAGTTATAAAACCATTTAATACCTTGAAGTCCCACCTAATTGCTTCCGAAGTCGACAAGCTCTATTATTAAAAATGTTCTGAATTGAACAAATTGTCACTCGTTTTAAAAGTTAAATTAGTTGGGTTAGTCGTTTCCCCGTCCATAGTGAATAAAACATAAGAGTTAGCTGTCCTAATGAGGTGGGGCTCTTTGTTTTTCTTAGTGACTGCATAAGTTGTGAATGAACGTAGGATCAGCGGGTGTCGGATCAAATCGCACTTCATTTGTCCGCGTCAGGCGTGCGCCCCGCGTGATGGATGACAGCGGCCGCGGCGTTGCCTGCTTTTAATTGATACCGTCATTTTTGTACCGGCCGCCGCCCGAGCCTCGCCCGACGCCTTCGTCACTACTCCTTTCATTACATAACACCACGGAATTCTTCCGATCGTTTATCTTTTATTTCGATGAGATATATCTTTTGAGGAGCGCACTCTATTCCGAGCTTGAGCGTGTCTATTATCATTGATAGGGGTAATTTGTTTGATATTTCATTTCACATGCGACCCACATCACGAATTGAATGTAGTATCGTTGTGTCGATAATTTTGTTTTGTGTGGGAGTGCGGAAGTCGATAATAATAATAAGTAAACATAGAGGGGAGGTTCGAAGTTTATTTGCTACCTCCTACGCGGTCAATTATCGACACAATAAGTGACTTAGAGGTCTTTACAGTCTTTGCTAGATGGAAATACTACTCAGTAGGTAGAAGGCATTTTAATATTTTGTAAAAACATCATTATTTACTTAGAATTAAATTAAATTTTAAAGTTAGATAACAGGATTATCTGAATATGGACGGATACTTAATGAGCCATTAAGATGAACAAGAACTTATCAGTTATGCTCAACTGATAAATTAAAAGAACCATCCCAAGAAATGCCATAAACAGGAGTTCAAGAATATTTCTGAAGTAACTCTGGATTTAGAAAAGTTCGAATTGGACGATTTAAAATCTGCAATGCGCGCTCGCTCTAAGTATTGTCAGTTTTCGAATAATGCTTGTTGACCCACTTTTGTCTGTTGGAATTTACGCCTTCCGGGTAGAAATTAAGCTTATTACACTATTATTCTCGTATTTCTAGACCTCCAAAGAAACTCTTTTATACATAAATTTTATCTTTCAACCAGCGACCAGCGTAATACTTTTATTGTTTTGCTTATAGACAACTACACCTAACATGTATAAGTTACAGAAATGTATTTTTTTTTAAATATTACCGTGGTCGTTAGTTACCAATAATGTCGTAAAGAACTTGTAAATCTTAAGTTAGTATGTCTGATGTATGAAAATGGAAATTAACTTGACTAATTGGGATTAAAGAGAAAAATATTTTTATCTTTATTATACTAATGATAGTGAGTAAAACTTATTTTTTCTTTTTGTCTCATGTATTGTGCCTGACGACTACACAAGATAAAACAAAATGAATAATTATTCAGAACTGTAGGCACTCGACTACGATAGCTACGGCTACGAGCTACGCCGTAGCAGCCGTAGCACGTAGCAGGAAATGGAGTTACTCTCCTGGCGGCGCAGGACTTCTGCCAAACTCGGTAAATGGTAATGAGAATGCAATTTATTTCAGTTTTCAGCTTAGTTTAACGTTTTTTGAAATACCGTAATGTCGGCCCAGTTGAGCGAGCTGGGCCAAATTACACTGCTATTATCTCTAAATTGACCATTGCCATGTGGAATTGTGGTAAATTATTTCTGATAACCTATCATCATCATAAAACTGAAATACTCGATATATGTATTCACCAGGGATTCGATTTGTATTTTATTGAACCGGTAGTTTCCATCTACTGTGAATTAGTGTACATGCCGCAGTGTGATTTTATTTCCAGTTATTTTTATTATAGAATCGAAACCAATCAAAAAGCTAGTCAAAACCAAATACAGTGTAGGTATTCAAATCTATTTTGCAATACCGTTAGGTTAGCATCACAAAGCAAACCGCAATCTGATACAAATAATAATACTACTAACATTATTTGCGAATAAATAAAAGGGTCTTATCTTCAAACATTATCACTTTGACTTCTTCTACTCGTGTTTGATTCAGGAACAGAGCAGTTTGATTGTTACTGATAAATGTAGCGATGGAGATTTAGTTGTCAAGCTGGGTAAGAGACATTTGTTGGGATCACGACCCTATCCCGAACCAACCATGAATTCTCGAGCTCTCATTTGCGTAATGTGATTACAAAAGCACATCTTTCGAGATAAAAGCGTAGGCTTTCTACGTAAGTAATGAATTTCGCAGTCTCCACTGAGAAAGCTGAAAGCCTCATAATTGTAACAGAACGCAAGCAGAGACCCATGATCATGTTAGCGGCACTGAAATCACTACTCACAGGAATTGTCGATGAATTAACTTCACAGAGTTTTGTAAATATTTGAACTTTGGTACAAGTTGAAAAAAGTCAATGGGTACCGTAAAACAAAACAGACCTAGACATAATAAAAAAATCTAGCTCAAAAACAAAAATACTGTCCACTGAAAAGAACAAAGAAAATCAGTACACAAGTTACCTCACAAAAATAAAACGGTTGAATAACAAACATCAAAGAGGAAGCTTTGTAGCTATTACTTAGAAGTCTTAGAAAATCGAAGTGTACAATGTAATCCGATCAGATAAGATGGGTACAGCTGTCGGGAGAGCCGGCGATGCCTAGGTTGTCTACAAATTTATTCACACTCCATTAATACCCGTCGACCGACAGCCAGCGTGATAGATTAGCGTGCACATTTATATGGCGCACACCGACCTGGAAAAAATACCTGCCGCTCTCGGCCCGAGGAAAATCTAATAGTGACATTAATCTGACCCCGCCACTCAGACTCAATTTAAAAAGACGTCGCATTTATATTAAAATATTATCTTATTACATTTTTGTACACATAATTCCGTTCCCGTAAGTAGACAAAAAATTCTGAGAATGCCTCGCGAACATAAAGAAGTTAATAAATCAACGACAGAATGTTGGCTCCAGTATTATGAAAGACAATACACGATGGCAATGAAAGGGAAAATTGGATATAATCACCCGTGTTTCATAGATTGTCTGACAGATAATAATTCAATGCGATAGGTATGTCCTATCAATATTTCAATCGCAATATCTACTACCATAGTAGGGGACTATTAACAGTCGTAAACTGTGTAACGTTTTTTTTACTGCGACCTCCGGCAAATTGCGAAGGGAAGCAGCTGCGAGTTGTAAAAAGTTCGCACAATAAACGTCTTCCCGCCACCTCTGTCTGAACACAATTAAAACATTCATCTACGCGTATACATCGTCACGGTAATAACACGACATTTAAAGCTGAAACAGACAATTACTTATGGAAATCTCGAGCGAAAGTTGAATAAATGAAAGCGGTTATCACAAATTATTTAACTGCAACATTCGGCACGCGGCCAGCGTGGTGTTCGGTGAATTTCACTAAACTATTCAGGTTGAGGAAACCGCATTCGCTCAGTTGTTCACTGCTCTAACTTAAACTTTCGCTGCGAGAAAAAAGTTTTAACGTCCCTCTGATCCTCTTTCCATTTAAAAGTAAATATTTAACTCAATAACTCTGAATAACTTTGGATTAATATTCGCATGCGAGTTCAAATGGCGCAAATGAAATATTTAAAACTTCTGGAATGGAATTGCTGTTTGTGTGCCCGTTGGTGCTTGATTCTTTTACTGCATGCTCCGCGGGGACCGATACACACGTATGTACGTATACAGGTGTTTATGATAAAAACACAAGTTAAAAGAGCCGACGGGGCATAATTGAAACCAGGAACCTAAACTCGGACATGGTGATTCTGAGCAAAGAATATGTTCGAAATAGAGGAGCACAATATCTAGTATTCTCAAAAGCCTGATTCAGTCCAGCAAGTTACTGCGGACTGAACACACTTCTCAGACTCTTAATCTTGACCAATTGTTACGACCGGTCTGGAGTCAAGAAAATATATCAGAGGCCGCTGAACGTGGGCAAAGCACACACAGTGGGCACTAAATCAAAAGGCTTATCTAAATTCTATTGCTCATTTGTGCAAAAGCTAAGTATACAAGAATAGATCATTGCTCGATATAAAGATTAGCCAGTCAGTGAGATTGGTAGCAGAGCTTATCGCTCAGGGTACAAGAAATTTGGTCTCAAAAAATAAGATAATGAACCCTATTTATTATTTTAAATACTTACACAGATGCTCGACTAAGCTCGCTAGGATTTATTATAGAATGTATCTCGTTTGGTGAGTTGGCACCACCCAAAGCAACATGCACCAGTTATGTCACATATATCAGGACTGCACATAAATGTAATGAGTTACTAACTCTGTAACAATGATACATCGTCACCTTGTAAATGATAAACGATATTTGCTTAGTAAGTTGGATCAGGTCGGTGTTTCTTATTAAACTACCTACCTCTTAGAGACATCGAAACAAATTCAGCCCAAGTTTATTTTAGAGTCAAGACTTTTATTATAAAAACGAATTTAAACGTAAGCACCAAATAACAGAAATATGTTGTTATATTTTCGACACTCATGTAATATTCTTTTAAGCTACCCCTTGTGACTATAACATCGTGAACACCAAAATAACTGATAGCAATCTTGCTAATAAAGTACTACAACAATAGGGGGCTTTTAACATTGAAGCAAGTCAATTCAACCTACGCCTACGCCTTTTACTTTTGTTCATGCGGGTTTCAATACTTAAGTATAACTTTCGCCAAGCCCCGACGACCGCCGCTACTTCGCGGTTTTCCTTGGCAACCGCAGAAAACTACTTGGTAAGCCAGGTACTGGGGATAAAGCAATGAAAATGAGGTCACTGGCTTAACGTGATTTCAGCTTTAGTTTTAGCATTTTGGTATAGCAGAAGAGATCAAAATAAACGGAGATTCTATTTTTGTAATTTTTACAGACGTTTACTTAAGCCGTATCTTTTTCGCGTCGTTTATGGGTACCCTTACACGGAACATAATTTATTTTTAATCTTATTGCTCACATTTCAGCTCACGTAAAGCTGCCGACATAAAAGTCCGCCGCGTCCAAATTGCAAACAGCTCTTGTCGCCCCACCTTAATCTATTTCTTGTTGCCTATTAAAAACTGTTTAGATGATGATTTTGATAACATGAAGTTGCAACTTGTGCTGAGAATATGAAATGAGTAATATGTTCGTGCCATACGTGTCCCGCGTAATCCGAATCTGGTTTTTCAGTCGTCGCCCCACACAAATCGTGACTTTCGACTGACACATAAAGTATTGCGATCTTATAAATATTCTGAATCGAGATTTACTTCGACAGATTATATTTCACGAATAAAAAATGTTCTACGTGTACCGACATAATAACTACACTCTTCTTATTTTCTCCAACTATGCAATTTCTCAGAACTACTGATTGAAAGATTGTGATATTTTTTTCGAGGACACTACAAAATCAAATTATATAACAAAAAATAAAAGTTATAAAAACTAAAACCTAACTACGACAACAAAGTCATCAAAAAATCCGGAGTCACACGTAATCTGGTGAATATGTGTGATTGAACAATACGTGTTCAAACTCCGGATTTTTAATTTGTCTGTCTGTGATGTCTTGTTTATACTGTGGTGGCATCTAGTACATCGCCACATGCGAACTACGCATCAAAGACTAGACGTCACACAAAATCCTGACGTCACACAAATCTTGGATCGACCAATTAGAGTTTACCGCGCGAATGACATATGTATGAGGATGAGTGAACTTAACACCCTGTTCCTCATACGGCTTCAACGGGTATCCTGACCACCAGCATGCAGCAAACGCGAATACCTGGTCATCACCCTCAGCCTCATCAGCAACCTTGACACAGCACCTGCAGCGCTCGGCCTCACGAGCAGAGCCGATTCTATCCTCTCCTGATCGACGCCAGCAGTCAGCCACAACCCGGCGTTGTACCACATCTGATTCCCTGGATCATGACGCAGCACCACCCCGACTCACTGGGCAATTACCTCAATCACCACAATCGCCGCAATCACCACAGACAGTTCCGACTCACTGCGAACTATGCGGCACCCGGTGCCGACTCACTGGAACCTCAGCTGGCACTGTGAAGCATCGCAAGATATGCGACCTCCAGTCTCCGGAGGGGAGTGATGTGGCAGCATCTATATCATCACATGCGAACTACGCATCAAAGACCTGACGCAACACAAAGTCCTGACGTCACACAAATCCTATTTCGCGCAATTCAATGGGCAGTTGCCCGCCAGACAGGACACCCGTCTGGTCGGTGGATTCTCCCTCTTCTAATGAGCATGAGTGAACTTGACACCTTGTTCATGCCTCTAAAATACCTTTTTGGAACGAGGTTCTAACGTGGCTTGTAAACTTTCAGAAAGCGTCACGTTAAAAAGTGTTAATACTTGCAACTGTCTTCTTCTAATTCCAAGAGAAAGAAAGAGAAAGATAACGCCGGCAGAAAAAAACAAAAGAAAAGAGTAAGATGACAGTGTCGTGGGATAAAATTGTACACATCCGCCCAGTATACTGCATATAAGAGAGAGAGAAGTCAATTTGGTCAAAATGAAAATCCAAGATGGCGGTTCGGAAAATTTTGAAATTTTTCGTCATGGGTATCGTTTTCATGGTTTTCAAGGGTACAAAAGCCGATAGTGAGGTCAAAATGAAAATCCAAGATGGCGGCTGCGAAAATTTTCATATTTTTCATTATGGGTATCGATTTCATGGCTTTCGAGGATGTTAAATCCGATAGTGGGATCGAAATGTAAATACAAGATGGCGACATCAAAATTTAAAAAAATTTCGTCATGGGTATCGTTTTCATAGTTTTCGAGGGTGCTAAAGCCGATGGTGAGGTCAAAATGTAAATCAAAGATGGCAGCTGCGCAAGTTTTCAATTTATTTGTCATGGATGTCGTTTTCATAGTTTTCGATGGTGCTAAAGCCGATATGAGGTCAAATGTAAATCCAAGATGGCGACTGCAAAAATTTTGTTTTTGTTTTATATCATACGTGAGAAAGAACTTCGTTCCTGACGAGGGTGGACAGACCGCACACGTTTTTAGTTGCCTTTTTGTCGTAGTAGGGTTTTAGTTTTTATGACTTTCATTCTTTATAAATTATTTTGGGGTTCTAATGTATATATTTTTGAAATGTGCTAGTTAAGCCCTTTCATTAGGTACCCAATAGGGCAAAACAAAAAATAAAATCATGACTTTATGTCCTCTAGATGGCGCCATTAATGTGACGTCACATAGTCAGCGGACGATCAAGACACTTCCAACGATACCTCATTTGTCAAATTATGATAAGAGTTTAGAAGTAATGAGGGAACAGATGAATATACATACCGGTCACAATCATAACCCTCTACCGTGGTCTGGTAGAAAAAAAACCGAAACTGAACCTAAATTAATTCAGCTGTACCGTTTTCTCATAATAGTTAGTCAAAGTAAGATATTTTGTGTTTTACGTTCATTTGTTAGCTATCTACAAAGATTCTACATCTCTCTGTAACTCAAATATGCGGTGTAGATACTTAATTCACAGTGTAACCACTCCCCTTAGCCCTATTGTTGCTGTGTTACAACAATATAAAAGACAGAAGAAATATTAAATATTTTTGCCAGAGTTTTTACTTCAAAACAAAAAGTTAAGAAATAAAAAATTCTTACCAAAACTGAGTTTGTAATATCATCATAGAGGATATTTTTAGATATTAAATGAATTGTTTTTGTTTACAGGTAACTCGGCAAATGGAGCCTTCGACTTGTAGCCTGTTTGCTCTGCGGAGAACTTCTCTACGAGTTGGCAAACTTTGGAAAACTTGGCATTGAGTTATAGATTCCCAACTGCCTTCCAAATACTTATTTGTTTTGCTCACTTTGACCGTAAACAAAGATATCCATTTTGATGTATCAGCGTATCTATATGATGCATTGAATTATATAATATATTTACGTAATTTTGAATGGTACAGGCCGTAATTTTGTATCCTTTTCAATCTCTGACAAACAAAGGGTTGAAATAACATTCTGAACATATTCATAGTCTCGCTACCTGATTGCTAAATTTTACATCCTATACCAGCCCCCAGCCGGTACCCTCACTTGTCAGGGTAGCACATGCATATGACTTATGCGGGCATTGTCGGACAGGACTACTATATAATTTCAGGTTATAATTACAAAGGCATTTTGAAAGTACTGTGATTTGAATCAAAATGTAAAAAATGTGATTTGAATCAAAATGTAAATTCTTGCATTTCAGTAATTGATTTGGTCTGACATTTATCTGTGACTCATATTTTTACGTCATTTTTATCGCGCAACATTGCACTGACACTTATAAAATTGACAAATAAGTGTATTGTTTTTGTATTTAAAGGTTTAGGACCTGAAATATATGAATTTTATTTTTTAATTTAGAATTTTTCCCCTTACGTAAACTTCAATAACTTACAAAACCCATTGGTGAGCACATAACTCTTTCGTTCTCATACATTCAGTTCACATAAAACCACTTGACCTGAATAAAACACTGAAGTCACATTTCTCAATTGGTAGTTGCATTTTATGTCACTAAAATAGGTCAAGTTTTTGTGTACGAGCCGCTCATGCGTGCGTGATCCACTATCTAAGGTCTCGAATAGATGAGCGGCTCGATAGCGTCCCACCATAAAAAAGGCGGGATGTAGGACGCGGGCACACTGACTGCTTGCAGTACCCACGTCCCGTCACCTTGCGGCCCACTTTATAGACTCGTGTCTCCCAAACCGCAATTTATTCCCACCCCGACTAAATTACCACTTACATTAATTACCCCTACATATTTATTGTAATAGTTTTGCGTTGTGAACAATGTGATATTAGCAGCGCCCCGCAACTTCAGGTATATTGGCGGGTTACAGAAATAAACATTGCGGTAATTTATTGGTTCTAAGATTAAAATGGCCCATTAGAGGTTGAAGGCTTCCACGCTCATGTAATTGATTATTTAAAACTATTACCGGACTGTGACTACAACCGTAGGTATTCCATTAATGTTATTTACGAGTTGCTGAAATGGACAGTACCAATAAAACGTGAAACTCTTACGTCTTTTGCTAAAATGATATGCGATACGAAGGAGAAATTTTCGCCTGTCGAAGTTTTTCAAACATCCTGTCTGAATCATATTTAAATTTAATTGGAACACTGTATGATGTCAAAGTGACCTCGTATCTTCTGCTACAAATCATATTAAAAACAGTTCCGCTAAGAACATTGTTACCCTAATCTGAGATTTTAGTCCATTCACGATGTTTTGGTCCCTGGTGTAAATTTATAATTGTTAATTCATGTCTGGAGTAAATATTTTATGCAAAAAGGTGGTAAGGGATCAGGTAGTTCTCCCTAGTCGCTCGATACGACGTAATTGGTTACCGACGCTTGGCTAGATAGCCACTTTTAATGTAATTATGTAAGTGTATTTACTATAATACGGACTCTTTGCTCTATCTTTTATCGTAATTACTTTGATCGTATTTTCCGTGGAAGGTGTTAGTTGGGTGCTAAACAAGGAAGGATTTTTATCAGATTTTAAGCTCGTATTAAAACTCCTCTGCACGTAATAATTTGGAGTAGCTGGGATTAAATTTAGGAATGACTGAGAATAAACCAAAGAACACTACTTTTTGCAACATATTTTTTAGGTCAAAATATCTTTTATTATCAGATAATTAAGGACATAACGATTTTAGGATTCGAATGAAAACATAAACAGTGAAATTTTGGAATTCCGCTGAAACATACTATAACTATTTTTCTATGCCTGTGTTCAAATACCTACCTACGTTTAATTAAATCGCGATAACTTAAGTTAAGCAAGGAAAACAATAGATGCTCACGAATACGGAACGAATAATAGTGAGTAAGTAACGTAGAACTAATTCGGTTTTCTTACTTTGAGGTTTAGGAGGCACTCCAGGTCAACTGGTCCCGACAGCGGGGGACGCAGCACGTAGCCTATACGAAATTATCTGCCCCGAGAGAGGGCGCCCCGGGCGACTCCAGGAAAATATAAAACGAAAATAACTTGCGCCTACCTAAGCCTTGTGCCAGAGTTTTTTACATTAACACGGAAAGGCAGCAAATAAAATGTTTATTTTAAATAAACGTTTGCTCTGGTATGCTCTACGTGAAGTTTCGCTGTCTGTTTGCACAAACGCGACATCAAGGTAATTTACTTAGTGGCTTTGTTTTTGTACAAACTTTAATTATTACTGAAGATAAAATACATCGCACTAGCAACTCTGATATTGTAACCGCAACTAGAGGATATCTGCTTATTGTAAACCATAGTCGTAATATTGAATGCGATATCATGCTATCTCGTTTGAAATAACCGTTTCGAGCAGGATAGCGGCGACTTACGCAACTAAACATTGAAACTGTGTAGTTCCCATGTGAAAGCGGAGGCAGAAATCAAGGAATTGGTATTTAACTTGTGCGAGTTTCGTTTGTTCAGTACACATGTTCCGACGTAACAGTTCAGAGGACACGCATTTGTAGTAAAAGCGTGTTCTCGCCATAACTCGGACGACCTCAGACCGCACGATATTAAAACTATAAAGAGCCGCGCGCGACCGATTCGCCCACCCGGGCACCCCTTACGACTCGCCGGCGACCCCAGCTAACTTTTTGTTTTTCTCCTTACGTTTAATCTACATTTTATTTAGCACTTTGATTTTTATTACGCTTGTAAACCTTTATTGAAAAAATGCTAAGCTGGCTTTATGTTTTCACTTAATGAAATATAAATGTAGGTCAAAATGAATTTACTTATATGAGACGGCATAAGAAAAACATATTCAAATGGAAGATGGAAAAGGATATGCGTGTTTATGACGCTCCACGGGGACTCACACGTTGAACTTCTCGACGTAAGTACAGCGGAGTAAGAAGGGTGAGCATAAAATGACTAAGTTATCGCTCTCAGAAGACGTATATAGTCGTAAAAGTCTGAAACGGAGCTACTCATATGAAAATAATCAAGAGTAAATCGATGTTTGGAGGGTTTTACTTCTGGTGACGTAACAATGTCGGTGGCTTCGCTCATTTGTTTCCAGTAAGAGGTCTGTTACAGTAATTGGAGCACAACAAGTGTCGTTAGGGTGTTTATTGTTCGGCTGATGGACATGGGGATGTACTCACAGCGTAATATCCCAAATTTTTGTGGCATAAGTGTCGGGGCTGAGGCTGACTCCTGCTCAGTTCACTAAAACGTTCTAAAATGTAAAGGGCTCAGCAAGACTCTTTATCCCTCTTAAAATTAAAAGCACGTATACTCAACTAAAGTACCTACCCCTTGCTGTATTGAAAATACACCGAGTTAATTAACTATTATAAACAAAACGTAAACAAGTTCATTTTCATTCCATTGTTTCAAACCAACAAAACTTTGCTAAATAAATGCTTTAAATATCTAACAACAATGAAATTATTCATTGAATTCAATGCAAGAGTAAACCTTTTCAACAATGAGCATCATGAAAACTTTAGCGAAATTCAGTGCAGAAATAAATAATACTGTTTATGTTCTGATCGCTGTGAAGTAGCAATTTGGAATGTACTTGAAAGTTATTACTCGCCCCTTCCAAAGAACTGCGGGAGTTACAATCATAGTTGCATTAATATTATGTGCCAACGACTGAATTGTTAAGAGCTATCTAACAAGTAATCAAGCAAACTTTGTGGACCAGAAGTGGAGTTCGTATGTATGTTAAGTGGAAGCTAAACTGATAATGTTGGGATAAAGCTTCTCTGTCCTAACATTTTAGGTATTCGGCCCATGATCTTTGCATCTTTCAAAAGATTTGATGCGCACGGGCAAGCTTTATGTTTGAAGTTTCGGAGCAACTGCCGTATAAGTTCGTAAGTTTTTATTTCACATTAACAATTTACAAGCGCTTTATGAAAGGCTAAAAAAACTCTATAGTTGTCTGCTAACTTTCTTTTCCCTAACTCCCACAACAAGAAAACTACAATGTTTTCGTAAAATTATGTTATTGATTTATCTACTACCTATTTCTTGAATGTAGCATAATAAATTGTCGTCACGCCGTAACTTGTCGTTAAAAACGTTAGGCTTTGGAACCACACCGCAAAATCCCTGGCGACGTCGTCGACCCTTTGACATTAGAGTAAAATTAAGCTATTTCTAAATACCCTTAAGTAATGAATACCTGAAATGTGAGACCAAAGGCACGCTAGTTATTGGACCGAACCTCATTGCAGTAGAACGAATCAATCACTATTGTCAGTTCGCGATATAAATCAAGCTAACTTTATATTTGCGGTTCGGTTCGCTCTTCCGCATCTCTCCATTCGGTCATATTGTCCGCGCGTTCAATTCAATAAGTCTTGTTTATCGGGACCTTCTCGATACTATGAGATTTATCTTATCGAGAATTCCAATCGGATGATTCCTATTGTAGCGCTGCCTAAGCAAACGCTTCCGAGGTGTACTATTTTTCTTTTAAAATAAAAATGGATCTGAAAATTCTTCTCTATTTCCAGATGTACTTGAAAGTCGCATGAACTAAAGGATTAAAAACAGTGGTATGGAATTAATTTTAATTTATCTTGAAAATCGCAAAAAAATACACGGCTGCGAAGGAGATTGCAATAACGCCATACAATTTGCATCAGCACCTGTTTGCCTGAATTTAATTGCAAATATTTTGATGAAATAAATGCAGCTTTGTGAAATGAGAAACGGTGCTCTGTTTATAATGGCTAATTATTTTAATATTAGATGTAATTTGAACATCCTACTTATTTGTAGGAATCTTACAATGCCTACTTACAGGAAGTAACGTTGTCTACAGTTTAAAAATTTAATTGAATCGTAGATAAAACGCCAAACTGTTCCAATATGACTCACACCTATCTGCTTCCATAAACCGACTTCAAATCGCACAAATTCTCACTAACCTAGGACCATAGGTACGGAAATACACTACCTATTTCCGTAAGCATAACATTTGGTTGAATTTGAAATATTTTGTATCGTAGTGTTTGCTATATCGATATAACGATACATTACATCCGAGTCGCGAGTTAGCTTCCGTAGTCATTTCTTAGCTGCAAGATAGAAATAGAAATATTCTGGATAAAATATTGCCAAGCGATTCAGCTATGTTCAGTTCCTTTTCATGTCAAATAGCAATGGTGTTGAATTGAATGTCGTTGACCGGCTATGCAACCTGCGAGTGATACTCCGAGCCCTCCCTTGGTGCGATACATACATTGTACAAATACCCCCGTATTCTAGCTACCTGGGCTGAACTGAAAGTTGGTAATAAACCGTGACTTCTGAATGCTAACGCGAGACGCTCCGTTGAACTCAGCTTCTGATAAAACTTTAACAAGCGCCTCCGCGAAAAATTATCGTCAGTCTAACCGTAGGACTTTACTTCAGTATACTTCGGTTATGTAAGCAATTGTTTACTCACTTCACATATATTATATTTACTCTTCGTCTTCTGTTACGCATGAATAAATGTAAACATATTTGGGAAATAATCTTGACGTTGACTCAACACAAGATTACCTTCGAAATTGATATGTATGTATCCGAGGATCTATTTACAAATAAATTGAGAGAAATGAATGTCATAGATGACATGTATCCATGGCATTTCAATTTATTTCATGACAGGTTGTTATTTGTTTCTAGGGTCTCACTTTAATAATACATACAAAACAGGTTGAGAATAAACAGTAACAAGTATTAAATCAAATTAATTAAAGCCGCTTCCTGAATCCCCCCGTCACCCCTACCTCTCTTCAGTTTACTTTCAGGCACTTCGTGCATTCTCTTTTCATTATTTTCCCATCTTTGTTGATTACGCTGATTCAAACTGAACAGTTGACCAGCCCAATTAAAAAAAGCACACCTACTATTATAAAAACGTACACTCAAGAATACCTACAGATTTAATATAATTGCATTCCCTGAATTATACAAACATTTACTTAGCAATATGAAGTTTTTCACGACAATACTATAACGACGTAAATTCGTAAAAAATATGGCTATCGTAACAGTAGAGGGCCATTATACGAGCTCTACCGGCTTGTCGCAGGTAAGTAATAAATTAATACATAAATTACGAAGGATTGAATGTTTATAAACGTCACGTAACCTCCTGGAATCCCTCCATTAGACGTTGTTTACTTAGTCGGTGCGCAAATCTTGAGAGGTCGACTCACGAAAATGCCCCATGAATATGCGATGACACAAACCGTACACAGTTTTTCCATTTAGAAACCATAATGAAATCTCACGCACGCGCTATGTTTGTTTTTCAATCAGACGATTATTCAAAGGTATAAATAAAGGTATTAGGTACTTATATCTTAAAATGAACATTATCTTTTAGAAAACAACTTAACCGGTGTAACAATTTTATCACATAATGGCAATAATAATAATTTCGTTTTATGTGTTCGAGTTTTCAGAGTAGGTACACAATTGAAACTTCTCCGAAAACAACTTCATTGTCAATTCAACACTTCATTTCGTGAAAATTACACGATTTGCTCTTATAAATAAATTATATCTTGTATACCTGAGCATCAAATGAGGTTCTAAAATGTACAAAAAGGAAATCAGAATTTAAAAATTAATCAATGTATTTTTAGGATTGGGAGAGTAGGAGCGGGCTGCAAAATGAAACATTAGAAATTGAATAAACAAAAGTTTGTCAATGTAAATAGAGTCGTCATGCAGGTATGTATTAGAGTATGAGTGTTGAACGAGTGTGTACTCGTAGTGTTGTCAGTGACAACAACAACAAAATACGCTAACATAATATAATGTAGTGTATGTCAGAGGCGTGGGTGCGGCTACAGAACGCGCGGCATCGGGGCGGCGCGGCGACGACGGCACAGAGAAAGCGCGATTTGTATTTGCCGTCGTCAGTTTTTCCGCCAGCCGGATGCACTGCGCGCTCAACACTGCCGTCGAACTAACGAACCATTTGCTGCTGAATCATTCAACCGAGATATTTATCCCAATTATTTGTTTTACTTTGTCCTATTTTGCTTTAATCACGATTTGCATCTTTCGTCTCTAATCTTTCGCCTGAGAATAGTGTGAGAATGTAATATTTTGAAGAAGAACTAATATTACAGACATTCGTTTCAGATTTGAAATAATCAAAATATAGTTAACAAAGTAAACAAGCTTATGAAATGAAACGACGCGGTTTTCACTTGTGCAATGAAAATGTCAATTGCAGGCAATTAAATTCATATTTCTTTAATAAGGAAGTAAAAGTGTAAGCTAAATATTCTTAAATGACCTTCCTCGCCATGTAAAAGCGTTATCAAAGTTTTTGGAACGTCCTTTGACACGAAATAAATTCCTCTTTCCGAAACAGGCAAATTTTAATACCGACCATTTATAAGTTTTTCGGCGTTCAGTAAAATATTCGTTAGACATTAATAACAGTCATTTTTCCCCGTCTAAATATCGCCGAAAAAAAAACAGTTAAGGAACACAATCACGTTTCACCAACTTATTACATTTTCAGTTATTTCGAATGAAGATGACTAAAACTAATGAAGTTGACATCAATGTAGGTTTGTTTATACGGAGTTAGTAATTCATTTGTTTTTACTTAAAGCGTCGTATTCGAATTTGAACGTGCCAACTTGTTTCGGAAAAAAACAGGTATTTTAAACCGCTTCGCATCCACACGAGCCATTGTAGGTGGCTGAATGCCAAATGAGTTTTGTGATGGAGTCCCCTTGTGAAAAGGCAGATTGTGAACGTGTCTCCTTGGCTAAATAACGTCTCGGTAAAGCACACAGGGCAAAAGCTCTCAAGATATGTTTGCGTTTTGTCACTTGTCAAATTGAGACCCAATTCCTCAAACTAATTATTTCTCCTCTATCCAAGAATGTAGGAGGGAGAAATGGCTCTTTAGAAACTATAAATTTCAATTCATGCGTGTTTCAGTGGTATTGGATTCATATAATATGGGTAGGTACATGAATAATAATACGGATTTCTGCTCTACATTGCTGGATAGACCAACGCTATGATGTTGCAACAATATTATATGGTGAATTGTTCTTCCTGGATGACATTTTTAACATACTTCTACTACTAATTCATTAGTTTGTATTTGCGCTCAGCGCTTGGTGTGGTAACACGCCGTATTCTAGTTCGCGACAAGTCAATCGTCATCCTAAGGATGCCTCGTTAAGAGGTGAAGATTACGTGTAGAACGTGTCGATTTCTTTCAGGGTTTTTTTACACTTTAGAAATAGCTAAGCGGAACAGGTTACTAAATATATCCACTTCTATTGTATTTTTTAATATCTCCGGAAATAAAGGTTCTTTTAAAAGGCGTTTTTTCAGTGTAGTGATATTAATCCTAGCTTTCACTATTGTTGGCCTACATACCATGGGCTTATATGTATGTATGCAATCCAATCCAACTCACCAAACTGCTGCCTATAAATGAAACGTGTACCAATAACAGACTTCCGTGAAAAGAGCATAATCGCTCTCAATATGCATTGAATTGTACCTACGTTCCTACAACAGTACCACAACATTCTCATGGAATTATTTAAATGATTTTATAATTAATTAATGAAACTATTTAATATTTAAATACAGAAAACCTAGAACTGTACAATGTACTTAATTATACTAAAACAATAGCTAATTACTTATTAATTAAAAATCCGTTCTGAAACAATTTTATTTGCTGCCTTTAAGTCTTTTTTATTATAAGTGGAGAAAATTAATTGTAGTGATACAACTAATTAAAATGAAATGTAATACAAAGAAAATAATTACAATCAAAATGATTAAGGGCCGTAAAAATACAAGGATAAATTATTATCAGTTTTCAATTAAGGGAAAAATTTAGTGTAAAATGAGGCGATGAGGCGCGGATGGCGCATAACTTTTTTCTCGTTTATGACATAAAACGTAGAGGTAATTTCAAGCGGGTGCAATTTATATTTTGCAAGCAACGGTTCCGCATGTCGGAGTGAATAAAGCCTTCACAACTTGCACTGTGGCTCTTTACTATCATATTTTATAACAGTTGAAAACAGAAGAGATCAGTTTTGATTCGATGATATTTATTTATGTTATGAGCTTTTTATCGGCATTGGGTGCTTGCATACAGAAGTGAAGTGAAGTTTTCTGTAAAGATAAGTTGGTACCGATCGGTACGGGTGAAATAGTCGGATGTTAACTCATGCGCTCACACATAAAGAAATAACTGTTTCTTTCCACAGATCAAGTTATAGTGATCTGTATAGGGAGCAGTAGCGAAGGGTTATTTTATGGAGGAGGTAAGCCAGAGGAGCAAAAAAAAAAAAGAATTACTTCAGACTTTCGTCATGGCCGCGGAAAGTTACTTCATATTTACCTATCAAAATAACGGTGTCAGTAAAACGTTTCATTAAATTCCGATTTCGATCTACTTTCTATTATGAGCTTCATGCATATTAATGAAAATAATTATATTCCTACTAGTCCCGAACTCATAAAACAGCTACGAATATGTTTTTCAGTCTGCACATCTTTTTTGATGAATTCATCAGATTAAAATAAACCCTATATTCCATAAACAACTAGAATCTAAGAAAAGTAAACACGGGAACAATATATTTTATTTAATTTACGACTGCCAGTCAGTCATTGATATTTATCGTAAAGGGAAACATTAAAATGTTTGAAAAAACCATCGCGGCGTTTGTAATAGAAAGTCATATCTGGGCGAACACGGCTTAACTTAATTATGTGTTTCTTATTTTCAAAACTTAACTTTGAAAAACATGATTCTTCACAAGTAAATAATCTGTCAAACAACATTCTAAAACTATTAATGCCGCCATCCTAATAAGATCGTACTAATTACTTTTCAATACTACTCTAAATAAGTAATTTCAACTTATTAAACTATCTACTTACCCCAAATACCTAATTACAACGTACTTTACTTTCACATTCACTAAACTCAAAACACTATGTTAATCACTGTCCTATAACTACAAACAACGAATACTACTAGTAATGATAAACTAATGAATACTGAGCGAACAAAATGCAAATGAATACGGTTCTAATGCGATTACGCCAAAAAACAACCACACATTGTCATTCGAATGATGAAATGTTTACGAAGTCCTAGCCGAACGTATTACGATATTCAACGAAAACTACCGAATCAAATGCGTGTGCCAGAAAGAGCTGGTGCAATAGCAATAATTCCTTCTCGCTCCCGCGCGCACTTTTCTGTTACTGTGTCCCTATCATAGATCGGCTTACCCGGCTGCTAGAAACCGCGGTGTCACGTGACCGAAATGACGTCATGATGGACTTTATTTTCTAAGGAAATTGATTTCACGAAAATCCTGACGCGCCTACGAGCTACTATTTTAGCGCAAACTGTTTTGTTGTTGGGATATTAAGACAATTTTTTTATGCGTTTTGTAATATTTTAATTTTATGGTGTATCAAATACTTATAGTTTGATTATTAAATGACGATAGAGTGGTTGTGTTCCGAATTTCCGAAGGGAAACCGGTAGGAATCGGCTTATATGGACTCGCCGCCCCTGATAGGCCAGGCCTGACCAGGCCCGAAAACCCGCTTCTTTATGCAAGCACCCATTGGCAGTAATACAATTAGGTACAATACTTATCTTGGACATAATAATGATAAGAGTTACATCTAAATCTAAACTAATATTATAAAGTAAAGAGAAAAGTATGTTTGTTTGTAATGAATAAACTCAAAAACTACTGGACCAATTTTAAAAATTCTTTGCCTGTAAAATGCTATATTATCACTGAGTAACATAGGCTATAATTTATAAAGATACCACTGGGGTGAAGCCGCTGACGGCAGCTAGTCTACGATAATTTTGTAGATGTAGGTAAATTATGGCAGTGCGTAAAGAGTAAAGATCTTAACAGCCAGCTCCCCCTCCGACTGCACGGAATGTTTAAGAGGAAGATTCAAATTAGTTTCCTGTTTTACTCAATTTGTAATACTTCGGAATTAAATGGTTCTAAAAGAAAGGAATTAAAAGTTAGCCGTTTAAGAACTTAGAAACTGAAGTAAGTAAATTAGTATTTCTCCGTAGTTGTGTATTCGTAGCCTGGAAGTTTGCGTTGATTAGGATGAATTCGTAGGATAAAATACGCTGACGGCGGAAAAAAATAAGCAAGATTTACATGGGAATATAAATTGAGGTGGTAATGCCAAACGAGCACAGATTTTATATTATGCATCACTTACCCACTGAACTATAGAGGCACTGTGTGTATGTGCACTGTGTATGTATGTACACTGTGTATGTTGATTTTTTAAGCGCTGCAGCGCGAACGCTCCGAACGCTTACCAAACTTGGCGAAGTTTGTTTACTCCACTGCAAGGCATTCAAAAAGATTTATAATTTAGAACGGTGAATAACGTTCCTACCCATGTATCTTCAGGACATAACTATCTGAATAAGCTTCCGAAATTTTAGTTGAAATAAAGTGAAACTAATTCTTTATTTCGTTACTTTTATAAATCAGCTCGGTATTCCTGTATTTAGCTCACTGAAATTTGCAACTTAGCTAACTGTTTACTTTTCTGATTTGTAAACGAGCGCAACAATTATAATTTATACGGTTCTGTGGATTTTCGTACAAAAATCAATATCAACATGATAAATTACCACTTAAAGGCTCTTTCAAACAGGCGCGACACGCGACGCGACACAAAGACACCGCTTTCGGCTTTCGTCGCGTGTCGCGCCTGTTTGAAAGAGCCTTAACGTTTTTTAACAATTTGTGTTTACAATCCAAAATTTTGGTAACTGAACATGAACTCACCTCGTAACAAATTGCCGCTGCCAAGTCCTTAATTGACTATTTGATACACAAAACACTTGCACAGTTAGAAAGAATGGCACACCTAGTCTTTATTAGCTAGACGATTAGAGACTAATGTACACAACAAACAACACATGTAAAAGCATTTTATATAGCGCTATTCTAAACAAGAGACACTCAAGAATTATTTTATTATTCGTAATTGACTACGATCAGTTTACTGTGTTTTAGCTATTACGATGATTGTTGCTCACTGTCACGCAAATGTCACGTGCCTTGTTATTCACTTGATCGCAGCGCGAACACTGATTTCCTGAAACAAAATGAATGATATATTACTTTTGCGAAAAGGAAAGAAGGTTTCTAAACACACAAAACATGTTATAACTGTAATAACCGGATTCAACAGTTTTCTTTTTTTTAATAAAGCCTAAAACAAACATTCAGCGCACTATGTAAAGCAAACGAGGACAAATCGTATCCCGCACGCTAAGGTTCTATACCAACTACCACAATCCGACTTAAATTATGATCGTCTGTGCCGCTGTTCTCAAGACAGTAATTAAATATGACAAACTGGAGGCAAATTGCGGGTTTTACTTTAGCTTTTACTGAACATTGGATGAAAAAATAATATGCTGAAAATCTGCTAACAGAAATATGAATAAAAGTCATACAATATTATTCTGCTAAACGTGAGGAATCTTAAAGACCGTTAAAATGAACGTCATGCTTCCCTAGTCATAGAAAATTGCTGAAATAGTTTGTGAATGCCTATCCTGTCGACAAAAGTGCCTTGTCAACTCGATTCAATGACACCCAAATAACAGCCCTTTTCTAAAAACCACACAACCATCCAAAATGTACGATCATTCTAGACAGGCAAATAAACTAAACCTAAACACATTTTCGGGCTGTCGTGCGTCGCTACGTAATAATATTTCGTAACGAAGTTACTACGTAGTTAATGCTATAACCGAAATAGGTTATAGCATTAACTATATATATTATTATAGATACATTCAGTTACCCATGATACCTCAATTTACATGAAAATATATCTAAAAATACTAGTTCAGGCAACAAGAACAGCGTGGATGGACAATCATTCTAATATTATAAGTTTGGTTAGAAAGAGAAGCCTTTCCGATTCCAGCAATTGCTGAACTGAGACCTTCCCGTGACAAAAAAAACGTTGAAAAAGTAATAGTTTTAAAGCATAATTTAATTTTAAGTTACACGGCTCGACTAATATACGGGTATGTAGAGCGTTGTTTAATACGTGCTATCAGTGCAGCAATAACAAAGTTTGTTCTTCGTATTCTGTTAGAGCATAACGAGCAAGACAAACTTAGTGCACAATAATCTGGTGGCGTGAACACAACGCCTGGCGACGGAGTCCCCAGCATTTCCATTATTTACCGTAGCGGTTTGCGCTCGCTTCCACACAAATGAATTGGACAATAACCCGGCAAACATCCGTCAACTTTTCCTTAATGAAACTTTTTGATAATAAAGCAGAATAGCACTGGAAAGATTTTGTCTTTGATCACTTGCCCCTTCTTTCAAAATTTTAAGCTTAGAACAATGAAGGTACAGTAACAATAACAATGGCATCGGGCTAACTTTCTTTTGAAAGGTATTCAATCGAATAAGGACGGCGCTTCTTATATTTCAGGAATAACATGGTAAACGGAGGAAATTAATGATGCAGTCATGATGAATAGAAATAATTTTATGATAACAAGTTTAATTAGTGTTAATGTAAGCTCTGAACATTGCTAATTAATTACCGCGTATTTCATTAACAACATTAATTTATACAGGTACTAGGAATTAGATTCTGTATTATAATCTGTTTCAGTATTTTAAATGATTATTTGGTAATTTATAATTGAAGGCGTGCCTATTTAACAAAATAGCCGCGATTATTTACCTTTTCAGTCATAATCACTCATAATTAATCAATCAAAACAGACTATTAAGAACAGCTGAAATATTTCTTGTTTCCTGCTATCCTGGCGTAGGCGGTACATAGATAGATAAATAATACTCTTTTTTGTATGTACCATCGGGGTAACGCATATCTAATCAATTTGAAAACAAAATCCCATGAACACGACCCTTTTTTTCGTAGGTAAGCGTTACTATAGCGGCCGAGCGCTGCAAGCAAGAATAGTCCTTACAATGTACAGATATGCGTTTCTTCGATAGTACACCATTTATAGTATTTGATAATTAATAAGTTAACTGTGGTTTAAGCACACAATTAATACAGACGCGACAACAGTGCTCTTAGTAGGTATCCATCTATCTCGTGTCACCCGGAAAAAGGCTATCAGGAAACCAGGCGACTTCTCAATCAGTACTGTCTCAGTAGTTCTTAATCACGCGATACCAATCGAGCTACATTATTCAATCTCTTAACCTAGACTACAGTTTAATTTAGAACTCCCGCTGATACCGACAGCTTCTAAGAACTGTTGAATTTTCTTAGTGAAGATTTGTGTCCCAGTTCATGTTAGTAACATAATGCTCCCCAGATGCACATTTTGTTTATGCATCAGTGACTTACATTCACGTAAAACGGGCAGAATTTCAGGTTTAACATTTTGTTTAAGATTCGTGAATACCTCTCACTATACTAAGGTACATAGAATGAAACCGTTTCTAGTCCCGGCTTAATGATGAAACGTTAAATGCGTATTACCATTTAAGCCTTCAAGCTAAGGATGTAAGTAAGCTTCACTTTCGGTACCGAAAGCAGGTAATCGGAAGTCCGCTTCCGATTACCTGCTTTCCAGTTACGTGGAAATATCTAGTAGCACAATATTCGCAGAAAACGTGCAAGTGCGTGTCTAATTTTCCAAATATTTAAATAATATGACACGTTTGGGGATAGATACATAGATGGAAGAACAGGTATAAATGTAGACATTTACATAGGGTTACACAATGGGCGCTCTTATCGCTAAAGCGATCTTTTACAGACAACCTTTGGATAGATTAAAGGGAGAAGGAGAGACAATACTGCATGTAGTCAGTGGTGTACCATTTACATATATAATAAATACATAGAGCATAGACGACAGATTTTAACTCGGATTCCAAGAAAATCTCATCTGTGTTGTCTGAAACAAATTAATCTAGAAACATAAATACAACATCACGCCTGTAATCCCCGAAGCATTAGGCAGAGGTGTACACCCACATTTCGCCAGTCGAAAGTCTAGATACCTATCTATATTATTAAGGGTTGAGTTTTCAATCGTCAGATAACTGTTATCTGAAGAATTAATATGGTGGTTTGACATTATTTTCTGCTAGCTGCATTACTTTACAAAAGCTGTCAAACCGCAATTTTTGTTTCTTAGATAAAAGTTATCAAAATATTGAAAAATTGGTCATAAAATGGATACCTAACGATAGTTTTTTGTTTTCATTTGGTATCCACTGTTTGCACAATGACAGTGACTGGAAATGCGATTGTTATTCATCGGACGATCACAAAAATACTTTTATTACACGGTTAAATGTCTTTATCACCCAAGTTTGACAATTACGACCAATTTTATTTTGTTTGTCATCCAGTTAAAAGCTTCCGTAACAGGTTGTGACTTTTTATCGTACACATAATGCATATACTTGTGTAAAGAGAAGCATTTACTGATTATACGAGTGCTAAAATCAATCCTCGCCTATAAAATGCTTTGATTCACATATTCCTACTTTATATGCCAGGCCATGTTCCTCTAAAGTAAACGAGCTAATCAATATAACATAAAATGGAGTCACATAAGAGTAATAAAATCGTCATAAAATCCTAAAGCTATAGGCAACTCACGTAAGCGACAGAGAGATAACAAACAGTCATCAACACGCAAATGAACACAACCTACGTACCAAATACACTGATCATAATAGTAGGTGTACTAACAGCTTTACAGAATCAAAGTGTAAATTTTCAAGAAACCACGCACAGTGTAATATGGAGACCATTTTTCGAACGTCAGCTTTTTATTCGAAATACAGATATAATTTGACATCTATAGCATGAGAGTAGAACTCCCAAGTGACAAATATGCGTAATCAAGGAGTTTTTTTTTTTCGGAATTCTCATAAATTTTCATCCGGATAAAGTTTTTAAAAAAATCTACACCAAAAACTAATTGCAATAAAAAGTAATTAATTGGATAGTTCAAAAGTTTTTAAGCTTCATTCCATAGAGTTTTAAAAAATCGCGTAAATTGCTTAGAGCCAGAGAAAACATATTTTTCACTCCTCTTGCCGTCATTATAGCGTACCAGAGCGGGGTAAAAATAGAATATCTTGCTCTAGGGGAAAAGTAATTTCTTTTTAAATTTTATCTGTAACCAACGAGCCTACAAAAACGAAAAAGTCTTTATTCTTATGTAATAATTAATATGTAATAATTCGCGTGAAAGTCGGAAATTATCCCATGGAAACGTACTACCGCATACCGGAATAAAAAGTTTCCTTAAAAATTCTGATTGAACAAACTGTATTATTTTATGAATAAAATAAACTATTTAATATTGTATAGGATTATTTTATTTTCACGCAATTGTAGTGAAAAGGAGAGTGTAACACACGGCGCTAAAAACCCATTGTAACTCGGTTTCTATTTACTCCCTCGCTAAAGCTCGGGAGTAAAACTACCTCGATAGAATGGGTTACTTTAGCCCCTCGTATAGCAATGTACTATTTTTGTTAGGTTTTATTTTTTTCTCAAGTAATCCGCTATTTAAGGAAGAGATATTAGTACTAAAAAGATTTGTTATTCTTCTGTTACTCACAAAGGAACTATGTCCTAATCTTGTGGAATTTTGGATACTACAGCCTATATTATTTGAAAAAAAAAAAAAAAAAAAAAAATGATTTTTCTGGCTCTAAGCAATTTACGCGATTCTTTAAAGCTCTATATAATGAAGCTTAAAAGACACTTTTAACTACTCAATTAATTACTTTTTATTGCAATTCGTTTTTGGTGTAGCCTTCTTTTTTATTTTTTATCCAGACGTAAATTTGTGAGATTAAAAAAAAACTTGTTTATTTGCACATTTGTCACTCGGAAGTTCTACTCTCACGGTTTAAATGACTAACTATATCTCTATTTCTAATAAATAGCTAACAGCCGAAAAGTGGTCTCTATAATAACTGTGCCACGTTATGAAATAAGAACATTAAAAATATATCAATAAAAAAAAGTGGTGGCACTCCGGGAGTGCCGACAGAAGTGAAAACTTGAACAAGATCTAGAAGAAATACTTATATAGAACATTGGTCCGTAACTTTATCTAAATAAAGAACACAATCGCGTTTACAAAAATACTTCCGAAACCTTTAAAAACACTTGCATAGAACATTCATCCGTAACACAATATAAATAAAGAGCATAATCGCGTTTACAAAACCTTTAAAGTAAAAATATAACATAGAACATGGTGTCGCGAAATCAATGGTTTATTCCCATCTCAAAAATGCCCAACGCGCCTAAAGAACTTTTCACTTCAATAATCTTATAGTATTTAGTGTCAAGTTTCGAAAAACTATATAAACAACATATCTATAGTTTTTCAATTGACTACTACTACTCTCTTTGAAAGGCCAAATATCTCAGACGTGAGCATAAATAAGCTAAGAAACAATTGAATACGTTTTTAAACCAGCCAAATGCGATTTATTGTTTAATCAGTGTTCTATGCAATACAGAAACTATTGATTCGAAATTACTGTCTTCTCATTTAAGATAATTGTAGGTACATACTACAATGGTCTACAATTACTTATATTTCTGTTTTCATGAGAATTCAAGCGATTTAATTTACAATTTCGCAGGAAATATCGGTAAATATTAATCCCATTTTGTCTGACATTTCGTGAAAAAAAGCGGACGAGCCGAACGCATTTCTGTGAACGAGATTGTCGGCCATCGGAATCGTGTGACACATAACTTGTCTATATAGCTATAGCCATGCTATATGTAAACTAGTCGTCGACTGCTTGTTAAAATAATGTATTAATGCTCTTGGCAAGAAGGCCTCGGTTACAAATATGACGATCCTTTACCTCCCATGGGTGTAGTAAGAGGAGACGATCGAAATATTTCATAAGATCTTGAATGAATATTCTGTACTCGTAATAAAATAACAAACACCAAGCATGATTATTATGGTAAACATGTCTTAAATCCCTTTCTTTATAATAGTGAACAATCGATCCGAAATGAGACGTAATCCAGCTGACATACATTATCTCCACACACCAACAGCTCGTTGGCATTCCGAAAAACACACCATAAAACAATGCCAAAAGTAATATTTTTAGCCCCGTTTACCTTTCACAAGGTGACATGGCAGAATTGACTTTGCGTAGTCACACTACATACGAACGTGTGTCAACATGATATAAATATTTACAGATTGGAAGCCATGTCAAGAGGGCATACGTCGGGAAATAGGTGAGCGTGATTCAAAGGATGTTTTATATGTGTGAGGGAGCATGTTACGCACGTGACCGCACGGGGTGCACCTCACCGACTCGCCGACTCAACGGCTACCCGTCACCCTCACCCGTGTCAATCAAATCCTTGCAAACTATGTTCCAGTTACATCGCTCAAAACAGTAAATAGCCCAATGAAATTCCTTGTGAATTCCACATAAACGAGGGCTGCATATTAATTAAACCAATATTTGAATGTATTGCATTCCAAAGCTCATTTCGCCGAATGTGAAATTATACAACCACGTTTGTAAAGCATACAATTAATTAAACACACCCGTGATACTGTTGAACCGAAGTAAACGCGTTTCTTAGTATTCCGTAAACACAAATAAACTTTTGAATGACTTGAATCTTTTGTTAAGTATCAACGTCTACACATAGCACTTGTAACATACTTATCATGAGTGAGAAATGCAAGTAACAAGAAGAAAGCAACTGTTCTCTTTTGTGCTTCGTTCGCGAAAGCCAACAATAAGATAATTCCATTAAACATGTCCCAAAACAAGTTACAGCCACTACGTTATGCTGCTGTTGGCAAAAGTTTGGACATTTTTACTGTCTACGGAAATCTTTACTTGAGGAAACACAAAATGGGTGACCGTGTCTCGCGGCTTTATCACATGGATCTTGACTAACTGCCTACTAGACAATGATAGATGTTCTGTTATCATAATCAACAATTTATGATGAGCCCTGAAACAGGTGAGCTTTTCAAGTAAACAAAGTAATTATTAATCAGCGGAATGGGAAGGCAAAAATGTGATACTTATTCTTTGAAAACTCAATACTGGGTTTCACTTTCAAATTTCGTTTATTGGTGTCAGTTACCTGGCTTATTTGTTTGTTCGATGCGGTTGCCTGGGGCCGATTCACGGTATTAGGAAAGATATCAATGAAATCGAGCTTTAATTTTGTAAAAGTAATTACCTGCTGACTTGCCTACCATGAACTTTATATTTTAATTTTGCTAATATCAAGCTTGTTGCTTGTACAAACACTGACAAAATTGTTTTAGTAAAAATCTAATTGTTTTCAGTGCTAGGAATCGTTAGTAAAGAGTAACACACGGGTCGTACTAAGAATCAGAACCGTTTTGCAGACACCTTTACCAGGAGTTCACAAAGAAATAAGCTTAATATCAAGCGAGGGTTCAGTCTGTGTATGCTTTGTAGTAAAAAATATTAGGTATTTGAAAGCAAAAGCGCTTCGACCGCAAGATTATAATTAAACGAAGAGCTCCTGTCTTAGAGGAGACCACCTCGTGTACAAAGCTTTCAGTTACGAGATCACTCTTGTTAGGGCATCACACTTCCAAACGGAGTCTATGCTAGATTAACCTGTTACGTCTCTATTTCTGTTACTCTGTAGTGGATAAAGACTAAGAATGGATTTCAGATTATACATAGACGGCAGTTACCACTTACCATCAGGTCCTGCCTACTTTTTTGCCAATAACATAAAAAGCTTACCCTCGTTCCTCCTTTGAGTCGGGTAAAAAAATACAAAGTGGGAGTCCTGAGAAAATGGACACTGTATACGTCAACACTCACAATATTCCTATCCTATAATATTAAACGAGCAATATTTGTGTATATATATATATAATCACGTTTCATTCATCATTTCATCATTTAAATCACGTTCTCGAAAACGGCTCTAACGATTTCGATGAAAGTTGCAGTACGATGGTTTACGGGGGCGAAAAATCGATCTAGCTAAAGTCTGTTTTTTAATCTCGGAGACTAATTTGACATTTCAAGTGATTGTCGTTTGTTTTTTTCAATTTGGAGTTTGACATTTGCACTTGTCAAATTAGTCTACGAGATTAAAAAACAGACTTTAGGTCCATATCTGGGAAAATTCGTTTTCTCCGTATTTTCACCCGAGCAGAGTTCGGTCGCCCAAAGTTTAGATGGCTACCTTAGAATAATGTCATGGCAGCATGGAATTAGTAAGTACCTACTATCATGGCAGCATGGAATTGGTATGTACTTTAGGAATTAGTATGAACTTTCCCATTCTATTAAATGAGCATTCTCTAT
This sequence comes from Omphaloscelis lunosa, assembly GCA_916610215.1. NCBI lineage: Eukaryota > Metazoa > Arthropoda > Insecta > Lepidoptera > Noctuidae > Omphaloscelis > Omphaloscelis lunosa. The sequence continues at coordinate 10,594,258 of OU744250.1, forward strand.
TTTCACAAGAGCTCGGTCGCCCAGGTACTAATAATAAATAAACATTGAAGCTGGAAATACCGTTCAAATATTAGATAGTAAATAATCTTATTTATGGAAACACGATACGATATTAAATTAAAGTTCCCGTAACTATTTACCCAGTAACATAAATTAATTACATTTCGGAGATGGTAATATAGCATGACGGACTAATTAAACTAATGACTTGAAAATAGAAATTATTACTAAAATGTAGAATAATGTTTCAACTTTCAGCATGTCTTTTCATTACACTAAACTTCAAATATACTGAACATGCGACTTGTTCGCGGGTAGTTATGAAAACTGGATGTTATGGTGCCGCTGCTTCAAAGTTAGTGGCAAAACACGATAATGTAATACATTATGCAACTATGTCATAAACATGTTCATAGCATTCTTGTAAACCATAGTTTCTACAAGAATGTTGTAAAAATAGCCTAAGTGCTTACTGTTTTCGCCATGTGAAGAGCTAAAGCCTACGTACGCCCGGGTGCTTTTTTCAAAAAGGAAGAGGTTCTATGTTCGCATGTATGTTTTATTTTTTAATGTATGTCCATTGATATTTTCGTCAGTTGTGGACCGATTTTGAACATTCTTTTTTCATTTGGTAAAAAAACTTACATAGAAATTTTATCAACTTTGCTTGCGTAGTTTCTGAGTTAGCTTCAGTAATACGATTTTCTTCGCATTTAGTCTATGTGGATAATGTTATAATAAGTTCCTATCACTTTTATTTACAGAGTAATGGTATTCGAATTTGTGTGAGGTATCACAATAAAAAGTGAAAAATAAACTTTTTGCAAATAAAAAGCAACTGACTTCCAAAAAAATACTACAAAGAAGTCCGTTATTTTTTATTGTCAAAAGTTTTTAACGCGACGTTTCTTGCCGCGCACTGAATTTTCAACGCTCAGCTTAGCAGCGTGAGTTGAAAATCCAACTATGTACTTTTTCAACGCGCTAGTCATGCTCTCTGTTAAATTCTCAACGCTTGGTTCGAAGCCGAGTGTTGAAAATCCAAAGCATGGTGTAAACTTAGCGTTAAAAAAAACGCGCGTGTGTTATAAGTGCTAAAGCTACGGTTTCCAAGAAGAGCGGTTCCGTCATATTATAACAGCCGTCATGAAATTTGACATTTTCTTCAGTATTTGACAACGTGGTGTCAAAAAACGCTCCTGGTTTGGAGAGCCGTTATTGTGTGACCTTTCATTGCTTTCTTAGGAACCAAAGCTTTAGGATTATCAGCACCGATCGTGCCCGAAATCAGTCGAACATACGTGTGTAAAACGAGATACGTAGGTATGAGACAAAGTGACTAAAACTACCTAATAATATACATAAACATGAATGTCACTCAAGTAACTTGCGTAAGTTATTTTCATTCGCTTGTAACTATATGACTAGTGACTCAAAGTACCTTTCAATAAAATCAAGCTTCTTAACAAGCTGATCTACTATATCAATTGCCGCATGTATTAATGATCATCACTTAAGAACGGCTCGGTCGATTTTTTTGTTGTGTTCGTAATTGTCAGAACAAAGTTTGTATGAAAGATATTTTTTTGGAAAACCCACCGGAAAAGTCTAAAATTTTAATGGTATTTTTGTATGAAAATCTCAATAATAATATGCGACATATAGTTTGTCAGTTCTCGGATGACAAAGCTGGGCACGAACAGTTAATCGACACTAATATTACAATAAAAAGAAAAGATTTGATTTTTGTACGTGTGTATGTTTGTTTGTACACTTTCACGCTAAAACGGCTGAACGTATTTAAATTAATTTTGGCACAAGGATAAACCATGACCTGGGTTACGACAAAGGATACTTTTTATCCCGATATTCCCACGGGATCGAGACTTATGCTGATGAAACCGCGGGGCGCATTTATAAATATATATCACGTGGGCGAAGCCACTGGCGGTAGCTAGTTTGCAATAGAATGAGGGGTTTAGAATGTTTAGTCAACCTCATCATTTCTATACCACTTTGACCACAATTCCCAGCAGGGAAATTAAAACTTCACCGAGGTTGAAAGTATCTAACTGTCACATAGACAAATAGACCTTGTGCTTCTATGACGTGTAAGTGACATTCAATTTTAGGGTGATAAAGTAATTGTGAAGTCGACTATACCTATAATTTTATTTAGTGTGTAATATTTCCATAGTGCACGTGCAATGTGCATACATAGTGTAGTGTACGCGCACAAATGTACAAGTAATGGCCACATAGTTCGGTGTCATGCATATCTAGGGTAATTATGTTCAAAGTTACAATCCGTAGAACCGGCGACGCAAGTGATCTTGTGTGCATTATAAATGCAAGTAGACTGAACTTAAAATCAAGTTGAATCTGGTATGAAACTAAGCTCTGAATATCAAGTAGCAAGCGATATGATGCATACTCGTAACGACTGACTTATGAGAACCTGTCTTATGTTATACACGTATTAGGTGTAGGTACAGTCAGCCTCAAAAAAATGTATACATCGATAAGAATTCATTTATTTGTGTTCCATAATATTGTATCAATGCATAGCTAGAATTAAGTACCGAAAGTGTTACATGTTTTTTGGCTAGATATGGATACAATGTTATGGAACAAAGATTGTAAACAATCAAATTAATTCTTGTGATGTATCTTTTTTTAGGCTGACTGTACTAGGTGTCAGGTTGGAGCCTAAATTTGTGCCCAGGGTTAATGGCAATAGGGACTTAAATATAACTGGCGAACACCAGTGGCTACCCCTTCAGGGGATATAAGTTACATAGTTAGGTGTACTCACTAGTTTCATAATGACCACATTACATATATGTACATCACTTCATAAAGATTATCATGGTGGGAAAGGTAAAGATAAAACCGAAAGAAGTAGACAGGTCTAAGCTTACATTTTCCTTCATTTTTTCGTACCTTGTGATGTATCACGTAGATCAAGGTAGCAGTGAAGGTCGTGGACGAACAGGGTCAAGGAACTAGCTCTAAATAGATAGAGGTGAAAACCACAGACAAGAGTGTAGCTTTAAGTAAAAGAATAAAAAGATTTATTGGTGAGGAGCTTTAGCTGCGCGGCTTTTTTTTTTCAGAATAATATAGACGTAGGTTATTGAAGTATGACATTGAAAGATGTATAAGTCGTACTTGTGCAATTAGTATGCATGTTTTGTTCTGTTTTGAGTTTAGACAAAAACGCGTCAAAAGTTATCCAATGTTAATTTGTTGGGTGGAAACACAAAAAAAAAAAAACTGAAATAAATAGATTATGGATAAAGATAAATCATTCGGCTTCAAGTCAGATCTTATTAACACTGAAAATACTATCATAAATTGTACCAATTTGTGCAGCATATGGTAGAAACGTTCGGGTCGCTGCCTTTTCTCAACTTGAGAAGACTCTGTGACAAAATTGTGATTTCTCGAGTGGTCCCATGATTTATTGCAATCGCTTTCAATATTTAAAGGAGAAAATCTTTTAAGTACTTGTCATTAATTTAAAAGTAAGTGCGTCTATATTTCTTTATATTTATATATTTTTCATTACGGTCATTACCTGTGTTTATACAATTTATTTATTTTTTGGATCGAAGTCGTCTAACGCGGCTTGCGATAGGAGTTGAATGATACAAATCATCACATAACGAAAAAGCGTCTCAAGTATCAAGTGTCAAAAGTTTTGTTTTTGTTTTTTAATGCAGAGCCATCTAGTATAAGTTTTTAGCTTCTAAAAACTTCTACTAGTTGGCTCTGTATTAAAACATAATATAGAGTGAATGGAAATTTGTTCCACCCGGGTGTCCTACGATACCTACCGACTTTTTATTTTTATTTATTTACTGAATAAACATTTAATTAAAACAAAACCTTTTATATAGAAAAAGGCCACGGACAAAGCCAAAATAATGTAGTGCCATGTATCGAATAGAGAACGTAATGAGCCACACATTTGCAAATTAATTCCACTGCGTCAACGAATATAGGAATTCTGGCACACACATTAAGCAATATTTTAATTAATCATGTTGAATGCAACTCAAAATCTATGCCATTTCTATGCGAAATTAAAGTTTCTAATATCTCTGATTCTCATAGCCTAATTAATTTAATCAAACGTTTTGATATTTTACACTTCATAATTAACATGATCTTTTTCTTAGCGTTGGCAATCTAATTGGAATCGGCCCAGAATTCGGCCACGTGTTTGGTGCCATCACTAGCATCCATCAGTTCCTGTAACGTGCAGCTAACAAGACACACAGGATATGATACTAAGTGTCCCTTCATATATGGAACAGCACCACATCTACACTCAGGCAGAGTCGTCTATGATTCTGATTACTTCCAATTGGTTTAATTCAAAAACTTTGTCGGATAAACTGGTGTTTTTTGTTACACACAATTAATTCGCAGTTATCGTCGACATGTGTGAAATGGAGAACAGTCGTCAACAGACTGTCAAGATAGTCTACACATTAACCTTGCAATTAGCATTCCAATTGATTTAATAGTAAAATACGCGTGTGTTACAAAAAAATACAATACAACCACAACAATGCTAAAATTTCATACAAAGATAAAGAAATTCCATACAAAATAATAAATTGAGCAGTTGCAAATGGTGCCCATACAATACGAGTCAATACAATGAGCTGAATGAACTAGAGAAAATGGAATAATGCATCGAACATAAAATCCTTATTAATTCAACTATTGTAATCGCTTTGTTGCTTTGTCTCGTCTATAAAGGAACAGTCTTGAACCCCTTTTAGAAAAATACATGACATAAAACGGGACTGAGACACTATTGGCAGAAAAATAGCATTAATCTATTAGCAGCTATCATTTGAAGGACGATAGTTGACCAAAGCACTAAAAAAACAGGTGGGCATCATGAATTCTAGACTCAGGTACAACATAGATACTGCGAACCTGAAAAAGATGACGAAAGACCAACTCGAGAGGTCAAGTTACATCAAAACACAGTTTATTTTATGATATCATATGTCAAGACAATCCTATCACATTTAAACCAAATTCATAAATAAAGGCTAGAACCAAAGATTTAAATAGTTAGATTTGCCCTCACCGTACTAAGTCGCACGAAAAACTGTCCATACTGAAGACAGTGAACTCCCACATTAATAATGGCGTTTCCATGACAATCAAATCAAATCTCTGAGACATAGTGTGTGTGAGAGCTTTCAAAACAAAACAGAAACGCGTCAATCTACGAATGCAATCTTTGGCTGGAACAGAATTCCTCAAACAGCAGTTAATCGCGTAAGGTCACGAGCAAAAATATGCATTCACTTAGCAAAATTCATAGTGATTTTCTCGTGGAATAGCGATTGCAGCTTGATATAAGCCCTATGTAGTTGGGACTGTGGGTTCCAAAATACTAAATTCCTAACAACATACAATTACAATCAATTCAGTAGGAGAAAATAACTCTAAAAACTTGATAAGTGTATACATATTAGTGCTCGTGACTGTATCTCTATATCTCCATGGATTCGAACATATGCTTAAATTATATCTAAATATGAGATACAATAGATGTTTCATAATACATGTATGTATGTACAATAAACAAAAAACATTTCATTGTCTTATATAAACTCACGCCTTCTTCCCATGGGGGTAGGCAGAAAGGGATAATAGATATTAATGTTATTTCAGATAGGTATACCCTAGACATAGAAATTGCAAAGCATGCATGAAGTTCACGAAAATAATGAAAGTGGTTGTATCAAAGTTTCTATTTTTGGCACTCACTTCATTCTACCTCGCTTCGATATAAAGACAATAAATGGAGTGTAACTGGATAGTTTTATTGTTTACTACTACAACATTGAGGTTACCCGCGGATTTCGTAACTTTATCATGTAACTATGTAGATATAAAATGTAGGCTAAGTTATGCCTTGTTTGTATCAAAAATTGCTCTTTACTCGCACCCCGGGTAGAACTGTCCCTGATCGTCACTTCTACCCGGCCGTCTTTTCAACATACGGAACAAGACGAAAAGGATATCGAAGCAGAATACTATTATTATAGATTTTGTTTTTGCCATGTATTTTTCCGGTGTAAAAAAATATATATTTAATAATAATTTGTTGTCTGCACATATTTTAGAAAAAAAATTGCGAGATCCTTTCCACCTTTTAGGTGCAAAACAGTACAGAAACAATACCGAAAATAAAATTTACAATCAATATAGGGTTCAGACATCTACCTGTCATCTTGAGAACGGACAGCCACACCAGCAAACAAGGCAGTAACCAATGTGAACAACACAAAACGTGGACCACCAAAGAATTTATCAAAATATTATAATGGGTACGTAAGTCCAAAAAAACGCGGTGCCTCTTTCACACAAATAAACTGAACGAGACCAATTCTGATTTCCAGTGGCAAAACGTTACCAATATTCTGGTAGCACGTCTATAGAAAACGCACCGGAAGCGACAATACACTCGGAAATGACGACCGTCTCGCTTCCACTTCTTCGGTTTCAGTACACGGAAGTGAAAATGTCGCTGTTTCCGAATGGAACGTTTTCCCAATCACCTAATCGACTTCAAAGATGTTTTAATCTCTTATTTATTGTTGAAAGAAAATTTAATTTCGACGTGCGTAAAACAAACTTTTAAAACGATGTGCTTTCTTAAGGTAAAAGAAGTTTTCTTAAACTTAATTGTAACAATAACTGGATCAAAAATCCTACGTTGTGTAAGTAATAACACGTTGTTAGCAGCGCATGAGCGCGCCGGCCACCTAACTTCCTCTCTTGACTTACAACGCGCTCTGTATAACAAACAGCTGCCACACCATTCTGTTTTCATTCCCACATTAGGGAACGTCAACAAACCATTTTCTTTAAATACAATTTTGAAACGTTGTTATAGGACACGCGTGTCAAACATGAGTTAGAATGTGTTTTCTTTCTAAATTGGAAATCATTGGCAAACGGTGAAGGAAAACTGAATCGTGAAGAAATATGGACATATACGAGTAGGTAATGAGTAATCATGATGACCAATGCCCCTTCCTTTTTTACCCGACTATGGCGAAGCAAAAAAAAGAACTGTGCAAGTATGCTGTATGTGTTTGCTGTGTAAGTATGTTCATCTGTTACTTCATAACTTCTAAACTCCCGAACATAATTTAACCGCTGGTTATAGGCTATGTGACGTTACATTAAATGCAATATGGCGCCCGCTAGAGGACATGAAGTCATGAACTAACTTTTTTTTTTTTTAATTCTGCCATGTTGGGTATCAAATGAAAGGGTTTGACGAGCACATTACAAATATATATATATATATCATGGTGTCTAAGTAAGTAAATATGTTTAAATTGTTAATAAAAACAAGCAAAAGTGAGAATGTGCTACGTACGGCGCTGCTGTCAAATTAATACCTATTATACAAAAAACTCAAACAAACAACATTTTAAACTGCTCTGCAAACACTTTATCACTTAATTATAACCCCAAAATAATTTAAATAAAAATTAAGTTCAAAAACTCAACGAAATCTAGACATAGGTACAAAAATGGTCAAGATAAAGCCGTTGTCGCATGCCAAATTATAATGGCATGCGACCACGGCTTTAACTTGACCATTTTTGTACCTATGTCTTGGTTTCTGTATGAAATATTTTCTTGTTTCTTACTTTTTAAAGCGTGATTTTTTTTGTAGTCAGGTTTTAGTTTTTGAAAATATTTTTTATTATGTTACATCTTTTCTCCGTATAGGGAAAAATACAAGCTGATGTTAGTACAATTACAGTTTCAAAGTGCATGCCTATGATCTCTAACAGTTTAAACACAGTGATTACACCCACATTTGGCAGGCATGGCGAGTTAAAAGTTGATAACATCACGCCATACAGTGACAGCTTGCCAGCCCATTGCCTATTTAGCTGTGCAGCAATAATTTCCCCCATTCAGGTTTTACGATAAACGCGGGGCGATAAGCACCGAATATATTCTTTGTTTTGGTCGTATGGTTTCCGTAAACGAATAGACCACCCCCTATTTTTTCCCGGGTGTCGTAAAAGGTTATGTAATCCTCCAGGGACCTTGTAACAACCTATCTCGGTCACTAATACGTGTGCAAAGCGTAGTGATTAGGGCAATATTCTCACGGCAGTACATTTATAGCAATAGACGTGAGTCTGTCTGTTATCAACAACAAACAACGGTTATCACAAATTCGTCTTCCCAACGTGGTGATTATGGCGATTTCCATCTATATTAGCAGTGCATATATCATATTACCTACCGGCTGATATTCCATAGTTGACTTTTCCTTAAAGTATCGCTAAAAAAAGAACTTTTGACGTCTTTTAAAAGTTTAAGTATCATCCCATCCTACACTAAGGCTTTAAAAATCGAAACTTCTTATTGGATCTTACGTCAAAGTAAAACTTTCATCTATTCTAATACTGAGAATAGCAATTTAAAACGAGTCCTTGAATATAAATGTGATCGAGTTTCAGAAGTCGTCAAACCCGGAATAGTTGGCAAGGACGTGAGTGTCTCACTCCTTGGAACAGGGTTGACAGGGACAAGAGACCCAGTATCAATGTATTATAAAGTTTTCAAGAATTCAGCTTATCTCAAATGAAAAATACAACGTGTACTGCACTTTGCATGAATGAAAAAGAAAATGAACATAGCTGCCGTCTCGTATTAAAAAAATGTCTAGATGCAGCATTCTGTCTGTAACATTAGTTCTGAAGATTTTTTAATAAAAAAGTTATTATCTTGGTACATTAAAGACTTAAGACGAAAGCCTTACACAGTTTTCTATTTTATTAAAGGTAAGGTTGCTACTTCTCCTCCCAGTAACAACAACAGTTAAAAGCAAAGCGCTTATTGTGGTTCTCGAGATGGCAGGCAACAGTAACTGTCATTGCTTAAGAATTATTGTGATTTCACCTCGACATTTCTTACAAAATCTAGCTTAAAGTGGTTGTAATCCAAATAGTATTTATGCTGTGGTAGTTTTAGTTACGGCAACGGAAATGGCAAATCCTTGGCAATGACTGAAAGGCTTTCAAAAAACATTACGGCTACGGCACATAACGTATTAAGGAATTAAGCGCGTTAGCCAATCCGATGGCTGAACTCCGATTGCGTTAGCCAATCCGACGTGCCAATGGTGCATCGGATTAATGTCTGCAGTGTGGCCGCCTAGCGCCTTATAGCTAAGCAATAAGGCTGCCATAAAATATGGTAGCTAGTTTATGTAATTGTGCTGAAATGCTTTCGTTCAGATTTATTTTTTTACTAAAATTATGCATGTCCTGTTCCAAAAATTGGAGAAATTAGGACAGCTCGTTTTCTCAGTTATTCTTAATGTTTAAAAAACCATGCTACTGGTTGTAATAAGACAAGGGAGCTTTGGTGGTCGTAACACTGTTAACTTATCCATGTTTTAAGCGTTTTTCTTAGTCCCACGTTTGTGTTTCGTTCATCACAGACAAAAACAACTTTCATAATATTTTTTTTATTATATAAACAAATTTCACAACCAGACGTAAATAAAAGTGTTATCTACGAGAGCCTGTCTCAGCACTCTCTGAATCATAAATACAAATGTTCACTTATTATGACACGAATTAAAATTAAAAACAAAAGAGCGTAGCAAAATTGCATCCCTTGGCCCGCCATTGTCGCATCGCTAGCGGGGCCATTGTATATAAGTGAAAAGCAAAAATGTTTCACAAAAGGCTGGCTACGTTAATTTTTAGCTGACATGACTTTCAAAGAGACAAGGATTATTTCGCAAAGTTGCACATTTGACAACCCTAGTAGAGGATAAGGCCTTACATTCAATATATAGCTTCGAAAGCCCACCCAGTAGGAATTGTACTTACAAAAGGAAACGCTTGAATACTTAGATCTAAGATAACTGTAAGGCTCATCCTTGAATGTTGGTTTATCGCATCCACTGGACAAGTGGTCCTTAAAATGGCAGGTCACTAAACGTTACTTGGTTGTTATATTCAAATTCTAAAATAACAAATGACCACTTAGAAAATAAGCAGTTGTTATCTACAGTGCAATACTGCATAAGCCATAATTTTTATGACTAGTATCAAAGCCTTAACTTTTTCTTGTTTTTATGTTTTTATATTATTTCTTGTTTGCATACAAACAATTATTATTTTCTTCTAATTATTATTTGTGAGCATTGTCAAGTTGGGCGGAAAAATCTAAGCGGCCATGCCTGCCTGCATTTTTTGCATAGACTTGTTCACTGAGTACCTAGCTCTTCAACTTGTGTTTTTCAGTTTCAATTCTTTCTATTTATTAGAAGGTTGTATCTTTTCTTTCCTTCTTTTTTTTTTTTTTTGATTTCCTTATTTTTTCATTTTATAATTTTTTTTAAGATATTAAAATTCTTTAAATCTACGCCAGTTGTCTAAACTAATATTATAAAGAGAAAATATTTTATTTTTTGTATGTTTCTTTGTGATGAATACAATAAAAAGTACTGGACCGATTTAAAAAAATCTTTCATCAGTAGAATACTCGTACTATATTATCACTGAGTAACATAGGCTATAATTTATAAAGATATCACGCGGGCGAAGCCGCCGGCGGATGCTAGTTTATAATATTTAGACAAACACGATTTTTTTACTTTTTTGAAGTGTTTATCGTCTGAATCAACTAGAAACGGAAATGTATTTAAAAGCTAATATTTTAAATTAATAAGCGGTATAAATAATTACCATTTTCCTGTTTCCGGTTAAGTTTAGAGCCAATAAAAGTCAAAATTCTTTACGAGAAAAAGGGCAGTTATGATAACCTAATAACCTGAAAAGGTTCAGAGAGCTCCTTTCATGACAAGACGCAATTTCCACATGGAAAGTCAAATGGAAAAGCGTAACCAATCTTAATGTCTTCGCTGCATGCACGTACAACGGTCGATTGCAAAAATTTTCACACGTGATAATAAATACGGAATCACGAACAGACCTGCAATCATTACGTTAGCTTTATCGAAGGCACGCCAATTCCTGTTCCAATGACTGCTTCATTGTTTGTCTTGTCTTTCAAATTGTATGCTCAAGGTTTATCGTGACTCAAAATGCGTAATTAACACTAATAGATTCCGTCTTCTAATATTTTGTTTTTTTATCAACTGTTATAGCGATGCGGACGATTTTTTTTTATGTCCAATGAGCTCCGCCCCTTTTTCCTTTCATATTGTTAGATAGTATATTATTTTATATATTTGTGACAAAAGAATGAATAAATCTACACTATGTTATAAAAGTAGGTAAATCTAAATATTAGATAATAAATGGAGCTTACGGTAAAAACCTTTGCTTACGCTAAAGTTAATTTATTATATTTTCCATACGAGATTTTTTCTTATTTTCTGACATCACTGTTATTAAATTACTACCTTGTTCCCCTAAAGAGGCCCTGTAATGTCATTATTTATTTTTATACAGTACTTTCCTGGAAACTCTTTTTGTCCTCAACAAAAGAACAAAAACATGTATTTATACAATGCATAGACAGTTTTAGACACTGTCGTTAATTAAGCGCCTGCGACTAACGTCAATGCCTTTTACGCTTCAAGAGGTTTCTGGAGTTGAGGTGTCCCAAACGCATTGTATATTGTATATATCTTTATGTATCCGTACATAGAGCGCCGTGTCATTTAACTTTTAGTCCAGGGACAACAGCCACTGCTTCGGACCGCTTAAATGAGGTCCCGAGTTCGAACTCTAGATCGCTAATAATTTTTGATCGAAATTGTTTTGTAGAACCGCCCAAAGCCTAATATTTGAATCATAAATAGTACGGGCATAAAGAATGGGACTACTATTATTAAATTCGGGAAAAAACTGGTACTTTTTCAGTTGGCTTTACCAAAACCCCGGTATATTCACCTACTGTTACAATTTAATAAGATATTATTTAGAGTTATGGACTACCGTGGACTACTATGGACAGTGTAATATAAAACGATAATATTAAGCCCATTAAATAACATAAACTCATTCTTCAAACATCCTTTATACTTTTTAGAACTATAAAAGATAAGTAGAAAGAAAACAGCCCCAAGCAATGTAGGAAGTGTTTTCATAACTTAAAGTGTTTTATATCGTCGTTAGGTCGCACGTCCTGAAACTATGGAAGAACTGTAGATAAACTATGGATATCCAGTGCCCCAACAAAGTAACATGGAAATTACGACCAAAACTGAATGGGTTTTGGGTCGCCTTACTTTATTAACATATTTACGAGTACTACGCAAGTTCGACGCCGAAGGTCGTTGACTCTTTTGCTCGAAAAATTAATAAGGTTCCGTTTTTATACCTACGCACGAGTCGCACTAATCATAAAGAATGGGAATGTTTGTTTCATTGTTGGAATTTTTATTAAACCTGCTTTTCCCAAAGCCTATTACTGTCTTTTGGTATAGAAAAAAACGACTCCCCTACGACGTGAGGTAGGTAATGGCGGCAGTCACCTGGTAAGCTGTTACCACAGAGCCGTCAATTCTCTCGGGTGATACTCCTAGTCAACGATCTGAAATATTTAAGCTGGCAATTTATATAAATACTCGTATTCAGACGCTGTAAGCTGCCTGGTTACTGACGTGATACCACGTGCAGGTTGGTTGACGTTCAGGGAAGCTCGCGGTCCCGCGCTTTTCCCACAGGTACGCCCCATAGGTACATGCGTTTGAGCTTGCAGGTAATTTTCCGGTGTCACTAGCTTAATAGCTAATGTAGCATCCGTGGAAAATTAGTCCCAGGTATCAACAAGACGCAGTAATTCATATTTATATAATTTGTTTTGCTTTATATTAAGTAGGCGAAGAAGCTCTAAGCTCTCTCGGCAGATTGTAATTACCCATGTTTATTCAACAATCCTCATACCCTTTGTATATGCACATATACAAACACTGTATGCTCTGTATCTGTATTTGTACTAGCCCAGTACCCAAACACAAAGCCAGCTCAATTTGTTATTCGTAGGTATGCAACAATGTCAGTATACCACCTGTCATATTCATGAATTTATCGTAGTCCTGTCAATGGCCAACTACAGACCCAACACCACTCCCACGAAAGTTTTTAGTATAATTGGATGAAAGATTTATAAATAACATGGATGAATTACCAGCTACGACGTTACTCTACCAAGTAGAACAGCTTAACAACAACAAGCATCTTAATCTTCTCTAAATCTACAGTGATGGAAAAATGTTCCTGAAAATGTTTTCAAAACATGTTTTTATATCGTAACTGGACTTTTAATTTATATAGCTCACTCGGTAAACAAATTACGAAAATACTAAACAAAAGGAAACGCAACGAATTAGTAAACTTTCAGAAGAGCTATAAATTAGATATAATAAGCTCTTATAAATTAGAGAATACTTAAAAAGCAACGATTTTCATTTACACTAAAGTCCTTAGACAAACGAAAAACTCTGAAAAGTTCATTTTTAATGAAAAAACTTTCTTAAAATTAGGCTGTTCTTACGTCAAAATAATTGCATACCAGTTAGTGTCGCGCAACTGACTCAGCTTGTCATTTCGGATTTCACGAAACTTATATGGCAACATCCACGTGAGCTCTCAGTTTATGCGACACTTAATTAAATAAACGAGCGTGCAGGGCACGAGTCGTCGGTGGGTCGGCTGTGGGCGACCGCGGCTCTGCGCGACGTTCGCTCGCGGCGGGGTAGCGACCAGCACTGACGCGCGCCCCGCGCCCCGCGCCGATCATCCCTTAAGTTCCACGCCACAGGGTCCTTCGCGCCCGCACCTTTAAGGTGCAGCTTGCCTCGCAATCTAACTGCTGACTGCTCCCGCTGAACATCTTATTAGCATACCCGACGCAAATGAAGCTGCACCGTGCACTAAGCCTACATAAGGCGGGTAACTTTTCCGGAACAACTCTTGGTATGCAAACGAAATGCATTTTATCTCGGTACTATTCTTCTTATCTTTACGCGTACCTTCGCGAATCTCTAGGAAATGTATATTTGTTAAATGTGTTTTCCTTACTTCCTTTAAACCGAAAGCTGGCAGCAGATATCATCTCATATCTTTAGTAGACGAATTTAACATTTTGTGTCGTTTCAAATTATAACTACCCGCTCGTAAGTACATATAGCTGCTTACTATAATTCGGGTTATCTTAACAAACTTAATTTATTTTGTGAACCAACGCTAATATTAACCTGAAAATAGAACACTATTTATTTTAAAAAGTACGACGTAAATGAACTTTATGCAGGTACAACTTCTTTATGTACTTTTTCGTAATCAAAAGTGAACAAAGAACTTTCCTAGAAGCATGCACTGTGTTCAGAAAGACCGCCCATCGCGCGGTTGCTCCGCCCGCCCAGCTTTGAAACCTAATATTTTACTCAGCATGTTATGTTAAACATTTTTCTTGGAGATCTATGTATTCTACACGATAAACTGAACTGAGAGCTATATCAAAAACCGACACTATAATAAGTTTGTCTGGAAAATGTTCACAAAGTTCAAAATACGATTGGCTTTTTGTTTCAACAACGGCTTAAATATTTATTGAATAAAATATTTTAATGACTGTTTTTACCTCAATAGTCGTCCAAATAAATGAAGGCAATCGTAATTAAATATATTATTTAAAAGTTACACGGTATATTATTGAGCGTCGTCGGCCGTTGACCTACATTGACGCACAGACAAAATAAAATTGAATCGAAGAGTAGGCGAAGTGCACGACCGACCTGGCGCGTACCTATACATTCGTACACCGACATACGAGAGTGAACAGACACACCGCCATCTATGTGTCAATTAACACACAATACCTAATTCAAAATCATAATCCACGTGTACATGAAGACATTATCGCCGTTAATGTATACTATACACAGTAGGTACATATCATACTATTATCGTAGAGAGGATTTGGTCGGATTGCAAGCTGGACAGAGAAATAAATTACGTAATTGACATGCAATCTCATTCAATCGGATACGTGATTGATTTATAGTGTGTCCGTAGCTTCAAAAGGATATTAAATAAGATATGATAGTCAGACATTCTTTAGTGCTTTCGTAATACATTATCATAAAATATAAAGACTTGTTGTGACACTTTTTCTACAATCTCTTACCATCTAGCATCGATAAGATCAGACCTACGCATATTACGGAACACTTGTAAGTATGTAAATACTAGAAACCAAATAACAGACCAGGGGACATTGTTAGAAGCTTTCCATTCGGTCGTTAGTAAGATTCGAAGCGATGATTATGGTGGCTCTACTGGATTCCAACAACTGAACGCTGTTGCCAAAAAACATGACATCAATTAAGGCTTTCAGGTACCGTAATGATAGAGTGTTCCATTTCTTCAACATGGTCATGGTTAATAAGAATATCACACCTGCACAATTATTCACAGCGCTATGGCAAGACATCGGAAGAGAGTTAACTGGGCCGACACGTAGCGCGCTACACACGAGCGCATGTTTCGCACCTCACGAAAATATACTAAATCCTATTGATTTCACTTCGACAGTTCTAACAATCAGGTAAGTACAATTAAATATTACACAATTCTGTATTTAATGCTTTCACTTGAATCATAAAAACTGTTCCACTTTTATAATTTAGACGTATTTTATTCGATGCTAACCTGAAGTAATATTCGCGCTCACAAAATTCCAAGTGTACATTTTATTGAGTAGCTTTATAAATTTTTACGACGATTTTTATAGCATTTCGCACAATGAAACATTGCCCTGGGAGCGGCGCCCAGAGCTGCTGTAACAGTTTTATGTGAGGTCTATTGCCTGTTTGTTTAGTTTCCCTTGCGCCGAATGTACGATGTTTTACTAACCTTTGATGCAGAAAACTGTGGAGCCGTGTGTCACTCGCGGAGCCCGCCAATCGGTGCAATAATGAAAACAAAACGTCTGCTAAGAGCTGGCGCGTTACTAAGAAATATGACCAACTTGCTACATCTAAACTTGCTCTATAGTTAGTGAAGCAATCGAATGTGAACATTGCGCATTGATTCAATTGCATACTACATAGATATACACTAAATATGTATCGTAATAGGTACTTGGTGATGTTTTGCAGTCCAGTACCACGATTATAGCCACTGAAAAGTTCCAGAACCACCATTGTCATCTCAAACAGCAGCCCACCATTTATAAACATTATTGATACAACCCGAACAACCGATAAGGAGTTAGACGCAACTGACAACTTCTAAATTCAAAAACATACGAGTATCCACACGTGGAGATGCTTCACATTCAAATTCTATCTATAATTCATTTTTTCCTGATTCATAAAAAAAGTCTTTTTACACTTGACCCTACACATACTTAAAATACGGTTGTTCAATAAGTAAGGAAGCGTTTTGTCAGGTACTTGGGGCCCTTCTTCGCTGCCCAGAAAGGTCGGAAGCCACGATTAGCCTGCGTTTGAAGTCTTTATAGCCAGTCATTTACAAAGTAATGTGCCGCTCAAATTCAAATTTCAAAAGAGCGGTTTCACCAAATATATCGTTACAGTATATAGCCTCGCCTGCCGGTAAGAAAGTCACCTTCGGGCATTTTTCAATGAGTTTTAGATTGCCTATAATTTTTTCGAGAGGTACCATAACGCTTAATTCGAGCATCTCTGAACTGTGGGTAGAAAAATCCGAATGCTTCAAGGGTATTTTATCGTTAACAATTATTTAAGCACCAATTTTTCAAAATTAAATATAGGTAGTTATTAGACTGTGCAAAAGTGTGAAAGCGATGCGGAGGTTTTAACATATAATACATCTATTTTATGTAATAATTTTATTCATAGAGGAAAAGGTCGTGTATATGGATGAATTTTAATAGACGATGATGAGGCACGGAGCGCGGAAGAGTAATTACGACGGTCATCCTACACAGACGATACCAGGCCGCTGCCTCCCTATACGTAATGTTATTTACATTTTTTAATTCAAAGCGCTTCACCAATTATGTTTTTATTGTGCTTATGTGTACATAAAACAAACGCCAGGAGCACGTTCCTAAAACACTTTTTATGTTACCACGTTACAGCGAGAATTTTCATATTTTGTAGCTATTTAATATTTAAGGTAACATTATTTAATCGACGGCTTTGTGACTAAAATTACTTGTCAATAAAGTATCAAAATAATTGACTAGCGTAGATGGAAAACCGTTCAAAACATGTTACGTGTATCAAAATTTCCCAATAGCGTAGGTATTCGGGCGTGCACCTGGGACAGGCATTTGATACAATATCACACAATATTTTAATATTCGCCGGTGACAGCACGCACACAGCCGTCCGTCCGACGGCCCATGGCGGCCCGAGAGCCTCTGTACTTGATATTTTTATAGCCCTCCCCTCCCCTTCATATTATCATGAGTTACTGCCAAGTAATTTAAATATGAATGGTGGTTTGACAGTTCCATGTGTCCTGTAAGATAAACAGTAACGACGCACAAAATTGCGAAGAGTTTATCGACTTTTTGTCTCATGGAATGATAATTTTAATAATAACACCATTGTCGTTATTAAAATTATCATATTTAACAAGAAGTTAATTAACACGCTAATAATTTCAGGACAAAAGTAAAACGAAATATCCGATAAGAAAAATATATGTTAAAAAAGAAAAATATTATGAGTCACATATTTTTTTCGTTGTTATTGATAATAAAAAAGGACTAGATAGATCATATCTTTTCAACTGTAAACAATATGCTAATAATGCAATATACATACAATAAAAACACTTTAGTTTGTAATACATTCGTAGCATACCATTAAATACTATATTGATTTCAATTCGGATCTATTCTTGCCCAGTTTGATATCAAAATACATACCTACTCGTAAGTACCTTCGTAGGTATTAATTTATCAAATTGATTTTTTTATTGGAATAACTTAACGATAACGACGATATTATTTCCTTTATTTAATTTTGAAACATATTATTTACATTTTTAAATATTTATATAAAAACAAACAAAAAAAACATTTAGAAATATAAAAAATAGTAGCCCACCGGTGTCGGGAACAGGGTCCAAGCTACCGGTGGTCAGGGCTCGTGAGAGAGGAACCTCCTAACAATACGCGCCGTGTCCAGGAGTACCGCTTTCTGGATCAAGCCCTTGATCCAGCTGCCTAATAAGAGCCTCCTCAGGTGTTGGTCGAGGCTCTTGGCTATTATGCCATTGGCCGTCACGACTATCGGCACAATGATTACTGTATCCACATCCCACATGTCAACAACCTCGCGACCCAGACGACGATATTTACTCTGCACAAAATCAAACTCAGACACCTACTTCAGTCTTCTTGGTGGTTGGTCAAATCATATTTTCAGATTATTCTAAGCGCGATCAGCCAAAACTTATAATAATGATTTCAATTAACTTTACTTGTAAGTCTAATGTATGTAGGTATGTTAAATATACCTTACAAGGTTTATTAGAAGGAATATTCCAAATAATTTAATCCGTTTTTGCACCTAAAACATACTTTAGCACATTGCGATAAAGGCCGCAGGGAACAATTCCACAACTTTTAACTTTATTGCTTACAACAGTCCTAATTACCTAGCTGGAATAACAGACCCTACTTCCAATGTAAGGCGACGGTTAAGCTTCATTAACGAAACGTGAATAATTAATGTTTGAACTAATAACTTTTCCTTAGGCGATAATTTTAGTGATTTAATAAAAAGCATACATCCGGAAGTCATGACATAACTCTATTAACAAGAGCTGTTAACGTGGAGAGTTATTAAAGTATGTGAAATTCCCATTTTCGTATGTGGCCTTAATTTTGAACATCAAACGAGCGCACAACTTGCGTCGTTTAGGGGAACTTCCCCAAAAATTCCACCACTCTAATTTTGTGCCGTAAAATATTTGACACCGCTTGTCGGCCCTGCGGATTCCGAAAAACACTCGATAAGATTACAGAGCTGAAAGAATTCTTGCTTTTTTTTTGTCGTACGATTCGTAATGGATTTATCAAGCTATCAACGTTTGGTGTCTGCTACGAAATGTCTAATGATTTGGAAGACTAAGTGGTCCTCAAGAATTGCCACTTTTTTTCTGTATTTTTTTGTCCTGATACATGTCTGCCATTAGTAATGTACGATCCTTGTCCCTCGACCAATAAACTAGAGCAATGAAGACACGATAGTACTACAACTCGTTGAAATTGCCCATGAACTGAAATGAGTAACAGTAAACGAGTACACTACGGTACCTTTTATTCGACCCGAGTCAATATAATTTAAGCCGATTCGTAATATTACATTGGTGAGGTGAAATTTAATTAAATATTAAAGGAGATATAAAATGCTATAATTTTAATATTACTTCAGGCTTTGGCTTTAAACGACCACTTAATCAATATTGCGGCTATTATTAGTCTTAATAATGGCGTTTTGTGTGGTTTGGGTTAATTAGTTATAGCAAAGTCCAAGTTGGACCAACAATACATCAATCAATAAATCAATCATAAGTTCGTCGTATTCCATCTCTTAGCTGAATAGAATCGATAATACCGCCTAGAACTAGTACTAGTAATCTTTGTCAGCATCCGCGTTCAGACTACAGACGAGGCTTTTCAAGTAGCAGATCTATTCCAATGTCTAAAGTAGATTGTTTCTTTTATGTCAGCAGCTTTCTTGATCCCAATCATATCTACATGTTTTTATGCTCTATACATAAAGTTTGACGTATATTGTAGTGAAAGCTAGATACAACTATCAGATAAGTGAGTTTGCCCCCTCGCCTATAAAAAGAATACAGATATTTGTCTTTGCTCACAATTTTTATGGCCTCATATTTGGCTGAGACGGGTACGACTTTGCCACGAGCTTGCTACGAGTTTGCTACGCCGCGTCAAGTCGTCACTCCACACTACTTCACATGACCTGTTCATACATTTTACAAACCGTTATTGGTTAAAATAACTGTAGTACTTTAATTTCACGATCTCCATAGGGTATCATAGTAGACCTTCGCAGTTAAAATTAAATTAAAATTCAATGCAAATGTTTTGGTTTTATAGTACGTTTTATTTTTGATAATGGAATATGCATAAAATAATATAAAATATCATGCTGTAGGCATAAACTAGTTAAGCAGCCTAATAAGGTTTGTCGAAGATACGCAAACATAGGGATAGAAACAACAGCCACTTTTCGGCTGTATTTTAGGTACTTAAGTATTTAAAAATAAGAATAATAAAGTCTTAAATCGAATGATTAGTTTCAAAATATAAGATAAAATAAGTATCATCAGATAAGTAGAATTCAACAAGACAGAAATGCGTATGCTACGATGGGCAGGAGGTGTCACACTCAGAGACAGCTTCAAGGTTGCAGAAATAGCGGATAAAGTAAAAGAGTCCAGACTGAGAAGATACGGCTATGTACTCCGACGAACAGATGACCATGTCGTGAAAAAGTGCCTTTCCATAGCTACAAAGAAGAGGGGAAGAGGAAGACCTAAAACCACATGGTTGATGAAGGTCCAAAGGACATGAGGAAGGTGGGACTTACGGAAGATGATGCACAACACCGAAATAAATGACGTTGCATGATTGGGAAAGCCGACCTCGCGTAACGGGAAAAGGGGAGGCCAAAGAAGAAGATAAGTAGAGCATTTTAATGACAAACATGAGTCAGTGTCAACGAAGTAATTCATGTAAACTCTGCCAAATCTTGACATTGAGATTATCTCACACATTTTAAATTGTACATTATCGCGTTGACATTTAGAAGCACACAGCTCGGTAACGACTAGTGGGTCCCGAGTTGTTAAGCCGAAAGGGTTCGTATATTATGATTGTTATGGGCAAAAGGCCCACTTTATTGTACTAATGTTGTGCCTTTTACGTGATCATCATTTAACGCCCGATGGGTGGGCAACCCTACGACCCTAACGATGTTATAGTTTAGAATACATGATTAAATCATACATTCTCTCCGCTTTGAACAAAGTTTTAGCTGTCATAATTATTTGGAGATATAATATTTATTAATTTAGTTGTTTGTTTTCGAGTTCTGTTAAGTCGTGCAGCGAATAATGTGAAAGAGAGTATTAAATTATCATGTTAAACGAATTCTGTCCATCACAGTTAGTTAAATGTTCAAATGCTCGACCTAAAAACGACAGTTACAAATAATCCCCGGCGATTCCAATTCTCAATACTTTCATTAGCCTTAACAAAGCAAACAACAGTGGAATTGTACACGCTAGTCCATTCTGTTGACTCGTATCGATTGGAAAGTTGAAGCCCAATCACTCAACGAGCCCCCACGTACAACGTAATCAACACAGATATATTACTATAATGTTTACTCAGGGCATCTAACATACGCTGTGTGTGTAATTTTCATATCCTCGAACGATATGTTACAGTATCTAGTAAATTACTTTTGACTTTGATGAACGTTGTAGGTACCTAGTACATTAATAATTGCGTCTTAGGTAATCATTAAATTGTCATCAATCAACAGGAACAGAATTACTTTTGAAGATACCTACCTCTCAAGAACATTGAAATAAAAGAGCTCGTAGAACAGCTGCTCAAGCCGTTATCATTAATCATCGTAACTAGAACGTTCACATTATAGCGTTTCAAGATTTAAACGAATATCGAGTTATTTATGTCACGCGATGTCCCGTCATTGAAATGAACAACGATTTTTACAGCAGGACCGAACATAACATTATCAGATGACGCGGCCCGGGGGACAGTAAATATTCCTGGACGCCACGATTAGCCCGCGCCCGCGGCCCTACAAACATGCAACACATTTAACGCAATTCCTACTTCACTATATCCACCAACACAGGATCTGAGAACGTTAAACGACAACAATGAACTCGATACATTAACTCCTGCGAGGAGCGAACAAAGAATCCAATCCAAATCCTACCTCTATTAAAGTTTCGTAAGGACGCTATCGGCAATAGGAACAATGATTTTTTCCATGTCCTTTGGGGCAACAAGTTGATGAAATATTTGCTCAATCGATTGTGTAACATAGTTTCATTTATTTCACTTCACCCCAGTCACTCAACTGAAATAACAACACCGTACGGCGGACGTGAATCAGCAATAAATTTCAATGGCGATACATACACGTATACCTCATAACTGCCGCATTCATATATCATTAATATGAAACAATAGTAACGTTTCTTTTCGCCGCGCAATTTGACGTAACATCGTCTCATCAGTTCTACTTTACAAAAAATACAATTTCATTTCATTATTGTAGATATTCATGCAGTTGTATATTTCCGTATAAATAGAACAAATTATACAGAAGTAATAACATGTAGAGTATTCGGAACTGTTCCAAATCACATGTTACAAAATGAATCGCTAATCACGAACCGCGCCTAGCAAATTACCGAAATTAACTAAATGGTTTATGTTAAAACAGAAAACAGTAGCTGTCGGAATATAATTATGTTGATATGAGTTTCTATTTAAACAATAGTTGCTACGCACCAATAAAATCATTTTAATAACTTAAGCAAAAATAATATATAAAAGAATAATATTGTAGTCAGAGCATCTATAAAAACAATCTTCGTAGAACCTGTTTGGTCGCCGCCTACGAAAGAACCACCCCAGCACTCTTGGGAGAAGTAAAATCCGGGAAAAGGATCCTTTATTAATACTTGCCATATTTTGATGACTAATCCGACTGCTAAATGTGGTTCTGATGAAAATATCTACCCCTTAAAAGTTTTTGTTTTTAAAATGAAGTTAATAAAAACACCAACATTACCTAAGTGCTCTGTAAGATGTTTTTATATTTTAGAGGCTTATGTTTAACTACGTTATTTTTTTTTAAAGTCACCGTCGTAAAATTATAATAATTTTTCAGTACCTATTCTTTCATTAATAAAAACAGGGAGGAATTCAACTATCTAAGCAGCGCGAACGGTGCAAATTACAGGGCAAAGCAATAATAACAATAAAGTGCGTATAGCAAGTAATTAAACAGATGTCAGAGCACAAACAGTGGAATAGGAAACTAAAGTGTCACCCGTCCGGTACATCGGCGAAATTAGCATCGCCTTCATTCAACAACAGGAACCGGCCATTAATCTTACACAATGTGATTGTGGTCCGAATTTCTCTTCATTATTCAATCATCCAATGACAAGTAATCTGAATGTTTTGATAATCATGTTTTCGAATTAAGGAAACATTCCATTTAGTCAGCTGTCCTTGAAACGTCTCAAAAGGATGAGAACAACTTGTTTGCTAATGGTCCCAACAAAATTATCGATAAACTTGGGATTCAGATGTTTTCCCTTTACTTCAACTGCGTACAACTGTACAAGTCATAAAAGTCAATAAAGGCTGTTGATATAGGCCAAGGCCGGGGAACTTTTACTACTAGTAATACTACTTACAATAGGTACAATTTACCCTTGTGACTGTACTCTTCTTTTAGCTCGAGTTATAATTTTATATGCATGTAAACGTGACTTTCTCGTAACATCAATTCAAATGATATACAGGCCTGTTACACGTTACACGAAATTTCTTTAAGAATTTGTTCAAAAGCTATATGCAAAACTCGCCACGAAGTACGAGTATCAGCCTCCTGTGATACATAATGCATAAACATCGCACCTTGGCGTGCAGAAGGCTGGGGGCAAGAGCTCTTCATATCTTGAGCATGCCTCCACTTAGCCCGCTGCATACGGCCCGTCCGTGTTACACTCACTCGCCACCACTCACCGATCTAATGTATTAGAATCAAATGGGTATGCACAACAGTCACCTACCGGAATAGGTTAAACGGTACATGTACATACATAAATCACGTGCAGTTTGTGATTGTTGTGCACTTGTGCGGATAAATGGATTAGTATGGCTAACAAATAAACTGTGAAACGAAATAGTATAGAATGTATCTTCTACTCTTTGAATAGGTACTGATTAAATTGGTTAAAATTAATTTGCTGGCAAAGAAAATTAACGGTACTTCGTACCCTAAATTTTGTATGGCTGCTGTCTGAATTCTTACTGTTAAAATGCTAAAATCCTACTTCCTACTAATAATTATATATGCAAAAGTTTGTGAGGATGGATGGATATTTGTTACTCTTTCACGCAAAAACTACTAAACGGATTTAGATGAAATAAGGCACACAAATAGTTTATAACCTGGATTAAGATCATGGAATACTTTTATCCCGATATTTCCACTAGATCGAGACTTATGCAGGTGAATTTTATTATAGGCGATCTGTATAATCCGGTATTCTATAGAATACTATGACATTCTATAGAATGCCTATAACGTTCAGGCAAAGTATGAAATACTTGGCCTAGGCATTCTATACAATACCGAATATTTAGACGGCAATGTGTGGAATATAAAAACATTACATTCGAGGCAGCAGTTTGCAGCAGTCCAGATATGACACTCCGTTCCTTTGCAAATTTACAATGGGAACAGGTCAGGTATTTGCGAAATGTTTAGGTGTAAAGAGCATTGCGTTACTCAGAAGTGCCTAAGCGTTAAAAAGAAAATTACTTTTTGTAATAGGGACGGAGGTAGTAAGCTTTGTACTGAACATAAATGTTCAAATAAAAATGGTAGGCATTTATTTGTTCTTACGTGAGGAAACATTATGAGAATTTGATGTACATAGAATAGATAGAATTTTCTACAAGACATTGTTAAAAATACATTGTTTAGATAAACGAAGTACCATATTTTACCAAACTTTTACTAAAATAGTAAAACTCAGAGTAACGAGTATTATTATTTTAGTAAAAGTTTAGTACCTCCGTATTCCCATTAAAAACAAAGTTCGTTTGGTTACCTTAAATTTTATTATTTTCTAATGTTACGCATAAATTATAATTAATACTTATGCGTTCAGAGATGTTTCATATTAGTTTCATAAACAATGTTTAGTTAAATACTGTTATTTTTAGTAAAATTGATTTTGAGTTAGCAATAGATGTTTTATTTGTCCTTTATTTTATACTTTACCTAATCTTCTCGTAGCATTCTATACAATACCGAGGCATTGTATACATTAACTAAGCAGGGTATTTAATGATAAACGATAGAAAAATTAATCTATACAATGCCAGAAATACATGCTTTGCCGGTAACATATATATTTTTAAAATGCCCTTTCATTTGATACCGAACACGGTATCACTATATTTTTTTTAGTTTATAACTGTATGTCATCTAGAGCGCGCCATTTAATGTGACACCACATAGCCCATAACCAGCGGATGATCAAGACACTTCCAACGATACCTCATTTGTCAAATTATCATGAGAAGTTTAGAAGTTATGAGGTAACAGATGAACATCCATACGTACCGGTCAAAATCATAACCCTCATTTTTACTTCGCGGTAGTCGGGTAATAAAAATACATTATAGAAATGACAGTTTAATTGTTGTAAAACATTTCAATCTTTTTCAATCAAGATCATTATCAATCAAGATCATTATCATTATCAATCATTATAATAAAAACAGGCACAAAATACAAAACAAAAAAAAATTGCTTTGAGAAAAAGCATAGCAAAAACGCATTCGATATTCAAATCCAAACAAGCGATGTCTGCGGCTAAATGTAAGTTTCTGAACCGAACTAGAGCATAAACAGTGCGTACTTGAAAAGTGCATGAGCGCGAAGCAGCTGAAGCGTAGAGTACCCTCGAGTGTTGTAGGGTCGTTAGAAGCCGCACTACACGCTGCACCTCCTACCAGGATTATTTAGTTAAGCATCTTTTCACTAAACCTTAATGAGACTTCTTCCCGCTCCTACGAATTTTTTTACTCAATTCTGAGACCAAATATTTAAATAAAGTCACGACAAAATATTATTTTTTGTTTAAGATGGTTTCCGAAAGCTTGTGGGCGTCACTCACTGTTTAATATTAATGTGCAAAAACACGACGTTATCACATAACCTACAAAATATGGCAGGATGTTACTTTGACAAATACGGGATCCAAACTAGAAGTATTAGCGCGAAGAACACGTACTTACTTTACAGCCGATCACTTCAATTTGCTAGAAGAACTTCCCAATGCGCACATTTCATAACTACCTACCGAGTTTTCCAATAGTACTTATTCTTTGCTCCTGCGTGACTAATCTATCTCCCTCATTCACAATATTCGATAAAAGCGTGGTCTAGAAAATAGAAAACAGAATGAAAATACCCATTGCTCATTTTCTAGCGCTATAAAAGTCAATTGAGAGATTGATTCGAAACTCGTTGCCTGCAAATCGTTACAAATACAAAATAATCTCTATACTTTTGAATTATGCTCTACGGTACAATTTACATCAAATATCAAGAATTTAAATTAAAAATAAACCAAAAGATCTAAACGAACACATTTGTTCAAAGAACATCATTTTTGCCGTTTTAATGGCAGTTGATTTACGCTACTGGCGCGGAAATCTCCTGGAGTCAAAGAATTCTTTGAACTAGGTTTTCACTGCATCTTTGGTCTCTTTTTTTGCCCTGTAAAGAGCTCTCTGAACTAAAATAAAATGACCTGATATGTTGATGTCGCTTTGAGCTCAGCTCTGTACTTGCTCACTAAGTGTAAAGTGAACATTATCTGAAAACAATTCTGCCAAGTTTGAATAAATATTTTTGTGACGGTGATGTTTCTTACAAATTGGATTTATAATGAATATATAGGAAATAAATTCAGGAAGCTTCATTTGATACAAAGACTGTTATTTTGAATCCTGAAAGTTTTTGAATAACAAGCTTATTATCTTATTTAAGGTTTATTTCCACTCAACCCGGCAGTCCGTAGGGATTGTCACGTAAATAGGTATGACAGTTTTTGGATACAATCACTAAAGATAAGCTCTTAGTTAAGCTTCTTGTTAATAAAGAATCACAACATCTATTTATGCAAAAGGATATTTTTCTTGCCATCGTCACAGACTTGGGAAATATATGAGAGATATAGAACCCACCGTGAGTTTGTAAACACGAGATTATGCCTAAAAGCCTCTTTATGGGATAAAATATATGCAAACGGCGTCTGATGTGCTTCAGTAAAAAAATATGAAAAGTCAAAAAATAAGCCAGTGACGTTTTTCGTTCATTTATAAAAATAGAGGCAAGGCAGGGTGTTGTAATATAAGTATTACTATATTACTTTAGCCCAGGTTTTGTATGACTTTAGTCATATTAGGGATGTCGTGCACTAGCCGGCCATGACACCGGCCAGTCGTGGCCGTCTAGTGGTATTGTATGGTGTACGGCTAGGTGGCCGTTGCGACCAAGTGCTCGATTCGTATCGGTTTCTATAGTTTACCTGGACGCGTTTGTGATTGTGGCCGTCTAGTGCGCGAGATCCCTTAAGGTTATTTAGGCTCGTTTTTTCCTTCAAAGTGAGTGAAGTTATTGAGTTTTTAGTTAGTACATATAGTCGACCTCATAATTGCTTTATCGCCCTAAGGTTGAATGTTACTTACACGTTATAAAACGACAAGGTCTGTTTCTCTATGTGTCAGTTAGATAGTTTCAACCTCAAGTTTCAATTGAATGGGAACTGTTGTCAGGTATAGCAATTACGAGATCCACTATACGGTATTTACAGACTCAGCCTAATGTTGAGATTCTACGAAAGATTTACAATAATTTTATATTACATATTGAAATTGGAACGAAACTAGTTTTGCAAACTAATATAAGTGATGGTGCTCAAAAAGTTAAATCAGTTAAAAACACCTCCTCATCATCAGCTATGTCTGTCAAGAAATCTCAACCTGCTGGTGCTGTAAAACGTATCACAAATAAAGATCCCCTACAAACGTACCATCTGAATAAATTAATTGGAATTCGCGGTATTAACATAGGAACCGTCTTCGAGCCAATCCCTTTTCGTCACTGTTTAATTTACTCAAAACTACTTCGATTACATTGTTTTTTCTCTCTCTATAAAAGGTTTTTGCTTTATTTACACATGGCCTAATACGGCTCTTTATATTTGTATTGGTGACACGTGAAACTGTATCTAGGGCTACCTCAGGTTGGTACTAGCTATAAAAGTGTCTAGTACTTGTATAGCTAGTACCTAAATGCTAAATAAAATGACGAATTAATCTAATAAATGCTAATTGACATATAATTTGTTCAAACAGTTCTATTAAGTTTATAGGTAACAAAAATGATTAAATGAGACGACAAAATCACTTGTAACAATTTTTTAATAGGTATTAAACTAAACAGTTCATTTCACAATTTGTCCGAAATTAGAACAGTAAGGTATAACTTTGTAAGCGGAAACAAGTATGGGTAAAGTACGCTGCAGCAATAAATATCAATTGTGCCCGCGCGCAATTAAATTACATGGCCCCCACTAATGTTCCACAATTATTTTAGCATTCATTGGTTGCGGAACGAAATAAAATGTACAAAATAATGGATTAATTTCATTATTTTTATTAAATAAAACTGCTAGTACCAAAACTATTATAATAACGTTTGTAAATCCGCGTATTCATTTTGAATAGGATTTTTAAAAGTAATTGTTTTCATTCTATGAATTCAAGCTGGCTTATTAATAATATCAATGTACTAATTTAGTTAATGAGTCTAGTTAATTTCTGCAGATATAAATTCGTTACATTGTTTTTGTTATAATTTTTTCTTTACGTCCGCCAATGAAACGTAGTTCGTGTGATTATACCTTAATATCAATAATGATCAACGTCACTATCTTTGTATTTTTCTTATCTAGATTTTGAGTCATTACTTGAACTCGAGCTACGACTTACACAAAACTGTTAAATCCATCACACGTTTCACTTTGAAGCATATTTTCGTCACAAAACTTGGAAGTTAGATTTTCGGGGTCCTTCATGGTCGCAGTCCTCACATAGTATATGTAGTCCTCATGTCTTCGTAACAACTAACAGAATAGATACTCGCCTGTAAAATTTACTGCCTCCAATGTACAATGTTTGAGTTAAGGATCTTAATGAGGAACTTCATTTGATTCGACACCAACATTCATGTTATCCAACCACCTCAACCGCTACCTATCGGATTTTTTATCATAGGAATCGTCACAGTCTATCCCACTACTGTCAGTGTTATCCTCCGGGTCTGAAGACGAGTCGTCAGAATCTGGGTTGACCACAAATACTCGTGAAAACCTGCCGCCGCCACCCCCAGAGTCATCGGAGTCCTCGTCTGACGTCACAGGTTCCTCAGGAACGCCACTTGAAAGGCCGTAACTTCTTCGAGCTATATCTTGCTCCGATTCGCTTGAATCAGTGGACTCGTTTGACGGAGGGAATACTTTCTTCGGTTTCAAGGTGTCCGGCATAGCAATTGTTGGATCGGATAACAACGATAAAGAATCCTCCTCGGCAATCACTTTAACTCCGACTGACGGCACTTTGTCAACTGGCCGTTCGATATCCTTATCATCTTTATCGTTATCGTGGGACTCCGGCGCTTATGACGCCTCGGGCTTATTGCTTTATCAGTCCTTCTGACGGTGGTAATCGCAAGTTTAACTGTTAGTGGTGCAACAGAGAAGGCGGTGGCGGCGGCAATGGTGATGCGTTCGGCCACGGTGAGCCAAGCGAGGATTGCCGCATGTGATATCTTTTCATTAGATTTATTGTCACTTACATAATATTTATTGCATTATTAGATCAAAGTGGTTAAATGTAAATAATACTTGTGGCTTAAAATTGTGCAAAGATAAATAAGAAAACAAACAGATCAATGAAATGAGATCGACCAAAATTCCGGTTTACCACGTGGTAAAACTTCGAAC
This sequence comes from Omphaloscelis lunosa, assembly GCA_916610215.1. Lineage (NCBI taxonomy): Eukaryota > Metazoa > Arthropoda > Insecta > Lepidoptera > Noctuidae > Omphaloscelis > Omphaloscelis lunosa. The sequence goes on from OU744250.1 coordinate 10,624,161, forward strand.
AAAACCGAACTTCGTATCACATTTCACCAAAATCTCACTACGAAGGAAAATAAAAAAGGCACGATAGACGTTTTGTGATCAGATCACGAACATTGAATTGGGTTATCGTCAAAACATTGGAGTGCAGATATCCGTGACAAAGGCGCAACTAGATACAGCCGGCGAGCCATATCGCGCGGTGTCGCCGCCTCGCGCCCGCCCGAGAGCTTCATATAGAGATCGGGAGTTCGCGTGAATGTACCCGCTGTAGTATAACCCCACAGTATTCGCTGTATCGGGTGTATCGAGAACAATATTCGGTCGTGTAACGGCAGTAATTGGCTGGGAGTGGGCGTATCGATCGCTCGATGTGACACAAATACGTCGTTCCGCGACGCAATCACCCTCAGTAATCCACTTCCGACCTAATTGTTTCTTCTAATGACAATTGAGAATCACTTATTACGACAATTATTATCCGATGTTCTGCTGTAATTAATGTCTTATTGAATAGACGTCACGTAGACTCGATAAGAGAAATAATAATAAAGTCATTATAATACCTACGTGAATTTGAAACATGTACGGTCGTTAGGCTCTCCAAATGGTTTATGTTATTCCGCGCGTAGCCTGCAGCAATCTCCGAGGATTGCACTTGACCTGCAATGCAAAACGCGCAACAAAAGCCTGCTACAGCGAGCGCTCACAAAACACACGGATCTTTCTGATCTAAAGAACCAAGGTTCACTTTCACATAAGTACATATTTATATTCTAAGTATCATAACATATGCATGCATGTAAGTGTTCTAAGGAAACGCTGCCGGATGAAAATGCAACAAGCATCTGGGTCATTGCACACTTCTCTGTTGGTTCGATATGAGAGGCTTACCATATTTTGCACTTATGAAAATAACACACTCTGGGGCTTTACAGCTTAAATATAAATTGTATGGATACGTGAGATAACAATAGGTACCCGCTTTATTTTGCTAAAAAGTATTTTTTTATGTCATAAAATAAGAAATCAAATTAATCAGCTTAAAATCACGGCATTGTAATATCTAACGCGTTTCAATGTTCATAAATTATAATTTTGTCTCATTAAAGCTCATAAAGCCAAGGAACGTAAAATTAATCCAAGAAATGCTGATTATAAATAAAACAATGTTAGTACCTAACATAGCGACCCCGCACTAACTTTTTCGCAAATCATGCAATTTTGTACGTGGTAGCTATTTCAGATTCTTTCAGGAAAATGAATAAAAGTGTGTTATTCGACTTGTAGACTCTTACATGCCGGAAGTTTGAAGAAAAACACAGGAGCCGTTTCCGATGATTTCTTTTGCTTTTGTTATTTCTTCGATTTTTCCTGTATATAATAACAATGTATGACATGTTATTACCGGGCTTTGAAGATTTAAATGTTTAGTAATAAATAAATAAACAGAATATCCTATATGTTCACTAAAGGATAGTCTGCTCACATTGACAAACCTAAAACGCTTAAACTCTACAAAACCCATTTTCGTCGAATTTTGCAAGATCATAAGACTTCCTTAATCTTTTTAGTTGCTCAAAAGCAAAAATGATATATCAGAAGGATAAAAATTTATGTGTGTAGAAAAGGATTATGTGTTAAGCTTAGCTTAAGGGGCAGAAATTGTATTAATTTGTTTAAATAGGTTTGTGCTACACACGTATGTGTATCCGCACGATTTGATCAATACCTTTGTATTAGATTGTTCTGCAGAGTGTAGAGGAGCGGCGCGGCGGCGCTCGGGCCGTAAACATCGTACGGCGCTCCATTGAAATGTTGTCTCAGAGGGCTATGTTTTATTGAAAAACTTTTCGCGTTGCTCTTCAATACTCAGAGCGCTCCACCCGACACGTCGCCGTCGCCAGACTACCAACGTACTTCAGCGTCTAGTAAGCCAACATAGCACCACAGGATATACATTATTCATTCAATTTGAAGATCACGGAAATATCCATCTTTTTCTAACAGGTACAAACAAGAATTAATTCCACCGTCGTTATCTGCCCAATTCGGCGTGCTTCAGTGTAAACAGCGGAGCGGGCGCAAGGTGGTCTGAGTAAATCGCTCCATTAGGCAGTTAAAAGCTCGTCGCTATCGTCGGGACATAACTCAGGCACCCGTCTCCGCGCGGCCCTATAAATTACGCCTTTGTGCGAACGGGGCGTGCCCGCTTAAAATATGTACGACATTGTCTTCCCAGCGCAACTCCCCTTCTCATATCTCCCACTGAAATCCGCTGAAGGTCACCTAACAGTAAATTATCTATTCGTACGTTTTGCCAGCCGGCTGAGCTGCGTTGTACTTAATCCAAAACTTTTATGTAGGTCGCGCCCGTGTCAGAATATGTTAGTTATACTTGTAACAGGAAGAGGAAATGAGTTACGGATCTGCCATCACCCAGTATTTGTTGACAGTTTATTTATGGGAGCAAAAATATCATTAAATATGATTAATGAATCATAACATGAATAAATGGTGTTGAAAGTTCTTTAACATTCAAACTAGCAATTATCCACCTTTAACGGAAAATATTTTTTTTATTTTTCGTGTATCTATTAATCCCAGATTAATCCGCTTACATAAGCTGTAGAGTTAACTGATGTGCATAGGTAATATGGCTTAAAGCTTCTCCTCCTATCTACCCCTTAACGAACATACCCACAGGAGATTAATGCTTGACGCAATATGCCAGCACAATGCAGGATAAGCGCATTAACAACATAGAGAACCACCAAAATACCTTCACTGGATTATAACAACGGTCATAACAACGTCAGACGAAAAAAAACTAGCAACACAAGCTAGTTATCGAAACAGTCTTGCTAAGCCTCCCGAAACATATAGGTAATCTATAGTTCTAAATTGACAATACGTTCAGAAGAAAAATCCGCATTACAAATACCTTGAACCACGTGAACAAAGTATGCGTTTGTGAAACAAAAAAAAAACACAAAATAGTCCATAATTTAGGTGGAGGTACGCCTCCGTTCGCGCGCACACGGGACATTTATTAGATCTACGAGGTAGATGATATCTGTGTTTGATTGCTGGCACGACGTATACCAACTCTTTAGGCTGTACAGAACGTAAATATTTGAACATTCTATTTTGGGTTTTGTGGTATCATCTGTGTTGTTTTCTTTCGTCATTACAAACGACTAGCTTCTGCCCGCGACTTCAAACGTGCCTATCACCTTCCTCAAGAATTGGGCTTTCCAATGCAAAAAGATTTTTTCAAATCCGTCTGGTAGTTCCGGAGATTACCCCTACATACAAACTTACTAAAAAACAAACAAATTTTACCTTTTTATAATATTATTACTAGCTTGCGCCAGCGGCTTCGCCCGTGGTATATCTTTATAAATTATAGCCTATGTTACTTAGTGATAATATAGCATTCTTCAGATAAACGAGTTTTTAAAATCCGTTCTGTAGTTTTTGAGTTTATTCATTACAAACAAACGTACAAAAAACAAATCTTTTCTCTTTATAATATTTAGATTTTATATTATATTACATAAGTATAGATAATTTTTTTAAAATGTTATCAAAATCATATCTAAGTGTTTTTTTCGAGTTTCCGCTACAAATGACATCTCTTTAGTTATTTCCTACTATCCAATTTATATCGTGAGAGATTACTTTGGGATTGGTCTTTTAACTTTACCTACGTATGCCCAATATTGTTAGTGTTCATAAAAGACGAGTTTACACGAAATTCGAGCAACAATGACAACGAGCGTCTAAATTGTAGATATATTATGAACTATCTCTACATATAACATAAAGTGTTCACTCGATTATCACCTGAATCATTTCGAGAGGTATCTTAGCGTTGAAAGGTATAAATAAGTGAAGATTTCGGTTGTGCTCGTGTCATTAGGCCTTAACAAGGCTTTGGGAGTCGTCGAAGTAGTGATCGAAGCTCGGTCAAGCGCGAGAGATAATACCTCCGGCTGCCCTTCCTTGTAATAACCATTCAGCGATTGAAGCCTGAGCGGAGCATTATTATATTTACTTTTTGTTCCGCAACAAACTATCATACAAGCCTGTGGAGCTTTATATTATAGAGATTCTACCTTCTAGTCGGTCAGATTTTCTCATAAAACCGTGTTCTCATGTAATATTGATGTAAATAATTTCATTACACTTTCGTGTTCGTGATTGAACCTCATAATTTACTTCATTTCTATTTTTAACCATATTTAAGTAATCAGACTGAAAGCTTACTTTTTACAGGAGAGTATAAAATATTAATACTGTGAAAACATTATGTTCTTTTTAATTCAGCATTTTTCAATGCAAAGTCACAAGTATCATCAAGTTGTAAAAATGAACGAAGAAAAACGAATTGTCCTGGCGTTGTTTGTGCACTGTATTGTTTCCAACTGTAAATCATTACAGCTGTATGGCTTTGTGAGGGTGGTGATGCACGAAGAGTTGATGCCATTTGAAATATAACTCAGAGTTTTATATCAAAATGTCAACCAAGTAACATGTATATTCACTTAGCGTCATATATTCACCTTAAAGATGAGCACCAAATTAAAATACCTCATCGAATTTAAGGGTCGTGCAAACTGGCGCGATATCGCGCTGCTCTGCACAAAAAAATCAAAATATTAAAAAATTTAAAGTTATTCAAAAATGCACATAATTCCGTTAGTTTCTACTAGCACCACGTACCTCTAGAATTAATTACTTGTCAAACTGCGAACTGTGCCGAAGTGGTGGCAAGTTGGATCGTACCAAAGTCGATAGTAGTAACTCTTCGCACGTGGTTTGAGTCACAAACCCCTGTTAACTAAGATGTCACGATTTGACAATGGCACGAGATAACTTCTGTGTCGTTAATATGAAATGTTTCACCTACGTCCTTTGAGGTCACGTTTGTAGTAGGTAAACATGGCTGTGTCGGGGAATATTTTGACTGTAGCATAATATATCATGTGTGATGTGAGTAGGTGTGACTGTTTGCATGCATTCAAAACAATGCATTGGAACCATGACTATTTCAATTATCTGAACTAAGCTGTAGAAAAATTATCTGTTCATTCCTAGATTTTCGGTTATTTGACACTGATAGGTAAATTGCAAAGAACCAATAGGAGACTAGGGACCTATGATAAGCATTAAGTAACCCTATCTACACATGTCGATACTTCTTCTTTGTCACGTCGTATCGATGATTCGACCAGAATTCGGCCACTTCGACAGCGTTAGCGTTGGCCTCGCAAAAGTCTATATAGGTACTTCCCCTTACATTCCAAAAACCCTTAAGAAAAATAGGTGATTACTTACAATGTACCTAATAAGGTGATGCAACGCGTACCTATTTGAATTCAGTAACAGGTTGTGTCCTCCTTTAATCACTGTGTTACGGTAACAGTATTCCTCTTCCTTGACATCAATATTATCACGCACATAAGCACTTTTTTGCACTAAACACATAAGTTTTATTTGTTGGCGATCCACGCGTCATGTTCGTGAACGGGCGCCCTTCCGCTGGTCATCTCTTAACTGCATTTTGAATTGTTCTCACATATTATTATAGAAGCAACAAGAATAATGTACCCAGAAGTTTTCGATCCGCCCTGATTGTAATAATTATATTTCGAAGGATATTTTTTTTTAACGTACCATAATACCTTTATTAAATACAAAGAAAACAGTGAACTATTTATAAAGGTAACTAAATATTAAAATATGCAAACTATGTTTGGGAATGCTGATAAAATCATTCCTCCATTCTTACACAAACAGTTTTTCTTGTATTTTCTATTGATCACTATCTACCAGAACAGGTAGGTAGCTAGGTATGTAACAGAAACGTACCTAAGTACTTGTTTGTGTTTTAGTCTATTTGCGTCTTGTTTCGGTTTTATTTTAACTAATTCAATATCAAATTGTTTTAACAGTAGATAATCCAAAAGTAGCTTCCATCCAGTTAATAGGTCATCATCTTAGGTACAGTACCGACCAAAAGTCCATAGGCAATCTCACAAAGCAATAGATTGAGGCTTCTGTTTGACTTACGACCTTCTTCCATAAGTTATTACAATACTATAGACACGCACAGTACACACACACTCACTTTGTCTGCAATACATAGTAGATCATAATTTCTAACAATACAGATATGGCATACTAGCTCAGTGGATAACGTGCTTTGGTATGTGCGGCTTAACGTGCCTATGCACTTTTGAACGCTTACTGTACCTATCTACTATACCATCTTTACTTCATATAAAATTCTGTCAACTCAACCGATTCAACGACGCTGTTTTAATGAGAAAAGTTCAATTAGTTATTTCGATACTTTTAAGCAGTTTATAGTAATTTGCCCTAATTACGCAAGTTTTAACATCGGCGCGGCATTATCCGATAATGATTGTGTTGTCGGTGGCCGTAGTTAGCCATGCTACGCTACCTACGTCATACCGACCATTATTAACAGTGCGTATCTATAAAATATGAACGGCTTCTGTAAAGTGAAATTAAATATTCATTTTTAATCAACGGCCAGCTTTTATAGGCGGAGTAGATAGTTCGATGTAGCTCTACTCAAGATCGTCTAAAGGGAATGCAAACGATTCAACATAAACAAACGTTAGAAGAACCTTTCGCGGTTCTGATCCAAATCCCAGCTGTAGTATGTATATCGATCTTTATTGGCGAATCACTCCCTATTGCTACTGCTCAATCAGTACGGACCGGTGATTTTTAATATCACCGGAGACCGAATCTGACATGTTTACCACATCAACCTAGATCGCAAGTGGGTTGAAAATGTTGAAATCCAGTGACAGCCTTTTGAACCTCTATTGATCAAAGCACCGTACTAGCATTCAAAATAACCCGTGTAGCGTTTCCTTTTTGACCTTAAAACCTGTTATACACGGCAGGGTTTCTTTACGATACGGCAGGCGTGTTAGCCGCACTGTAGAATAATCGTGTGAGCTTGTATATGACACGGCAAACCACCAGATGACGTATACGGCGACGGCGCCGTGCCGTAGTGCCACCGCATCTGTCAACAAGCTACCATAGTGATCCATACAACACTGACGACCGTGTCTCATGGCGAATCAACCGTAGTTATTCACGGCAAAAAAACTGACCTTACAATACTTTCCAACTTACTTTACCATCATCAGCATTTGTGCCTAACTGTCTCGGCTGATTAACCTAATTGATGAGTGCCTAGACTGAACATAATTAGGTACTTAGTTATAAAAGTATCTTAGCTTCGCTGCTTGTTGCTTAGTCGGCAAGAGGCGGACCGCGGTCCATATACCGGCGGACCGCAAAAGGTCGGAACTTGGACCGCCAAATATTGTTAAATAACTAATCATCTTGTACAAAAATGTTTTTTTTTTTTAAACACATACCCTCGAGATTAACGGATTCACACCTTAAAGACAGTCTTTGCATTAGCTGTTCCCGGCGTGAACCAATCTATAAAAAACTGGCATTTTGTGTTTTATAACAATTATCTTGTTAAAAAATTACTCAAAAAAAAAAAAACTAGTTCCAAATCTGTTGTCAGTTTTTTCTATAGCAGCTGTAGTTTTTGAAATATTAACAAAGTCAATATTTTTTTTTTTTTTTTTTTCAAAAATTGTTTCTCTAACCTAACATGAAAAAAATTTCTTTTATAGGATTTTCTTGCATGAATCGAAACTTTAGCCTTGTTTTGAATGCTTGAGCCACATAAGTGTTGGATGTAGCTAGTTATTTTCTTAATTTTTGCACTGGTAATTTCTTGTAGGGTAGAGTAGGGACTAAATGAATGTATTTTTAAAGTCATACTTACTACTGTGTTTGTATTATGCTTCTTTTTTTAGGCTGTTCTGAGTTCATTGATTCAACCAATTTACCTATGGTTGCCTCTGTGCTGGTTCCTGTCAGGCCCACATCTGATGCAACACCAAACAGGTACACTGATATTCCGTCAACATGGATTGATACTTGCCCAGAGGCAATCTGTGAAAAACAATGTCAACAAAAAGATAAATAATCAACAAAGATACCAACACATTTGCATCATTGTCGAATTAATTATGAGTATTTTTTTTTTTTTTTTGATAGCAAGAAGAGTAGAATTTCAACAGTATCCGGACCCCACTTAAAATTACTTGTCGACTCCTGGCATAGAGTCTATATGTACCCCAAAGCTTAAACTACGCATAACTATTTACCTGCGGTCCTTACATTAATATAAACGCTTATAATAGGTACCTACCCGACATGAAATTTACGTGTACCTATCGCGTATGTTTGATTGTGGCACAATTTATTCAACATTGTTATTACAATGAAACACGAACAATAAAGATCCATTCACAGCAAAATGTTGACACGTCCAATGCACGTTGCTATACATTGTCGAGTTATGTGTTCACTATTATTCAGTCGATCTTTTACAGCACGCTTGCCATTTTTGTGTTGGCCAAAATATTATTTTGAAAAGCTTTCCCGTGAGATTTAAAGGACTACTTTGTTCTAAAGTATCTCTAACAGGTAACTAACTGAAGGTATAATTCCAAGCTAATTAGGTAGGTACCTGTGTTAAAACAATATATTGCCCATAAAATTGACTGTCCGCAAATATTAAATAATTTTAACTTCCGCGCCCCCTCCAGAATTCCTCGCAATCCTATAACGCCTCTTTACCCTCCACAGAGAAGAACGGTTCTGGGTGCTAATTCTTCCTATGCGAGGTTTTGCTGGGCTGTGAACGATTGCAGTGATCGAATCGACCTCCATGTTGACAGTTTAGGCAAATTGAAAGCCAGCTTTTATACCTAAATACCTATCTCCCCGAACATTGAGTTTCTTAGCCCTCCGTTATCTCACTGGGTGGTGAATTTGGGCTACTTAATACTTATTTTTTGTATAAAGTAGGTATACATTTGTCTACTTTAATTTGTTATGGTTTGTTTTGGTTTGTCTGTTTTAATAGTTTAATTAATTTATTAAGTTCTATTCAGTACAATTTTATAATATAGTTTTATTTTTATTTTTGTAAGTTACAACAACGATTTGTGTGCATGCAGAGTTTATCTATAAGTAATTGTTACACTTTATTCTGATTTATTGCTTCTGTATTATTTCATTGTACCAGTATATCAATTACACGTCAATTGTTGGTGAACCAACTAAATAAATATATAAAAATGACCCAAGGTTCAAGTAGTGGATATAGTAGTGTAAAAAGAAGCCTTAAAACTAACGGAATCATGTTTTCAAGGCGTAACTCATTCCTCATAAAGACAGCCAAAATAAAAATGCAGCTTTTCATACGTGCGCCCAAGTTGTGCAAGTAAGTAAACACATATCCAGCTAATACTTTAACTTTATCAGGCGTCGGCGCACGGATGTAAATAAAGTTGGTGACACAAACGGAAGAAAGTCACGCTATTCCTTACTTGACTCTAGAATAGAATGCCACTATTTATGTTTACAGCCGCTGATTTTAAGTGGGCTAAGATAATTTTGTACGTTTTAGTGTTTCGGTTGGAAGTCTGATCAAAAGCCCTCGCTTTTAAGGATTGTTCGTGATTAAAGGCCCACAGTACAGAACTTTCGATTTAAGTTTAGCAACCTCTCTTTGCACACAAAACACATTTACCTAGATATCCACTGCTTCTTGGAATACGTCAAGCCGTCAGGCGCAGCAAGCAATCAATCGTCACTGGCACCAGAAAATATCTAACAGCAGGTTTATAGGTAAGCTACTTAACATATTTCTCGGTATTTCCCATTAGACAGTTGAATTACGAAGTTAATCGGATTGTGTGACTGTAGGTAGTCCCAATATGATAATCTCTGTTGACTCCTGGAAGTAACTACTTAATTAAACTAAAAAAGGTAGAATAATTACTTTGTTACCAACCCGAGTCAATCCGAAGTGATGGCAATCAATTGCTGATGGAAGAACTTTGAACTCTGCGAGTTAATAATAAGAAATATTTTTATTCAAACCTGTAACCGTAACTGAATTGCGTCCGATAGATAGCAATGACCAGCGTAGGGGAAGCCGGGTTCAAAGTGTCGGAGGTAAGTTGTTCCGACACGAATAACTTGTTTTAAGAAAAAAGATGAAATAAATGTGAAATGCATCACTGAACGTTGTAGGTACCATCGCGCTGCTTCGACAGCCATTTTAGTGATGCTATAAAGACGTTTACACCAATAAGTGAAAACGAAACTAACACGTCATATTTGTTACGTAAGTAAATATTGCCGTTCTCACACTTTTTGGTCTATCTACTTTAATCAATTTTACAGCTATTTATGTACGAGTTGCACTAATCAGTTGAAAAAACTATAGGGTATGTTTTTAAATCGCATTATTGATAATTTGTTACTTGTATTTTTAGCACTTAAGATAACTTTGAAAAATGGAATTTGAGGCTAAAAGTTCCGCTGGTTTGGGGTCAGTTATGAAGAGTACAAAAGAAAAACCGAACGGGGCAAGAACTCAGTTGAACTGCGGCAGCGGGTAGCTGATGCTTTCATCAAAGATGGTAGAAACCTCAAAACGGTAGCTCGGGATCAAGATAAGTACATGTCACTTGTTTGAAACAGTAATACTATGTTCCTTTTTTAATAAATGAGACAAATATTTGACACTATATAATTTATGTAAATACATTTTCAGTAACTGCTGCAATAATTATCACAACTGCTACCGGAACCTCTTACCTCAACGATGGAACAACCTCCAACCCGTGATGGGTAATTTATTCCTTATCGACGTTTCGCAAAAAAAAACTGGCCATAAAGATATGACTAAGTTAATAAATATAATCATTTAGTTGAAACCAGGATACATTTTGCGTCTACATATCCGAAAATCTTAGAGATCAGACCTCGTTGTAACGATTTTTTTACGTGTTGTTTGAAAATCGGCGCTTTGAACCCCAACCTCCCCTAGTGAAATGGAATTCAGCTCAGAGAATGTTGATGAGACCGCAATACCTGTCGAGATCATTGATTTGCGAGTATCTGCCTATTCTCTTCATGGTATTAGCTGTAAGATTATTAGATATCATTTCATGGAAATAGTCAATTTAGATTCCAGTTGACAGTTTTCAGGAATACTTGGCATTCTATAAATAAATTAGTAACTTGATAAGAGTTTGAGTACTTAGGTAGGTGTCTTAACACGTTCAATGCCGGGAACACTCCTGGAGGGTTCACTCAAGTCGCATATGGGATGCCGGGAGCCCTCGCGGAGGGCTCATTTTAAATGTAGGTTTTTCTTTGCGAATTCGGCATTATAAACTGTGAAAATAAAATCAGTTATATATTTTAACAAGATTTCAAACCTAACGCCGGCGACACTCCTCGAGGATTAACTTTAGCGCAAACGCCGATGGGTTCCCGGAGTCAACTTGCAATATGTATGGCGACATGGCGTATAGCTCTATGAAAAATGGGTGGAGTTGAAATTGTTAATTTAGAGATAAGTATTAATTGTCGTTCAATCTTTTTTACAATGACCAAATAGTAAAATCTACAGTTGGCAAGTTTTTTACCTATAGTGTAATTTTCATTTTGATCGATACAGTTAGGTATGTCCTCAACTTTTTAGTTTATCAATAATAAACTCGACTCCTTTGATTATAGATTTACTTTTTTACTTAAAACTTGTACGGTCAAACGAAGACCAAGAAGTGGAAGTTTCAGTCGGACGGCGGACCGTGTCGGAATTGAAACCGAATTTTTTATTTTGTTTTAATAGGTCAAACGGGTGTCATATTTTACACATTCTAACGCCTCCTCCACACGAAGTGAGCCGAACGAGTCTATACCCAAATGTTCCTACATAAACATCAGGTAGGTAAATAAAATATCTAACTAAATAATACCCTTAGCAACTTCGTCTTTTCTGTTAGATACAGTTATGAAAGTGCCATGAAATGAAAGGTGAAATTGAGATCTTAGGTATACTTTAACCCTACGTAGCCTACTTAGAAAATATTTGTAAGTGGTACCTAAAACCAGAAACGGCTATCAAACTAGGTGGGCGTTTAGCCTACTTAGGCGTCGGTACTAGTAGGCTATGTATGCCACATTATGTCGCTATTCCTTTTTAGGTCAATTCAAAATATGACTACACCTACTATCTAACGATTGTCTACTTCCCATAACACAATGGTGTCATAGGACGTAAGGGCCTTTTTTTTTTTGGGTGGGAAATCATCAAATAACTTCTCCCGCTCTGGGCGGAGCGGGAGGGCGTGTCAGACTCTTACTGACTAAAACCCACCCGTGTTCCTTCGGTTGCCCTGTTGCCGGGGGCCACGATCTCCCTTTCGGTTTTTTTCGCAACCCCGGCAGGCAGGACGTAAGGGTCTAACTTGGGATTCTTTATATCGTGACCAATCAAATAGTTCCCATGGGAGGAACCAACAAAAACTTTTCCACTTACAAACTGAGAATAGATTGCGGTATTTCAAACAAATTGTCCCACTTTCTAACATTCCTAAGCTATGATTTATTTAATTTACTGTCAAAAATACAAATAAATATTGTAATAAAGTACCTAGGTACCTATTGAGTAACTAAGTAGACATTAATTACAAGAACATGATTAGTTAATGATTAGTTTTGATTGCGACAAAACTTTGAAGTTTACAGACAAAGTCATGGTCAATGCATAACAACACCTTATTCTCTTCGAGGACCAAACACACACAGTCTTAGCCGAAGGTAAAGTGTCACAGTATTCTCGACGTGAAAGTGAACTTAGTCCCTAAAGGACACTAGAGCACGACCCTACAAAATTCGTCAGGGACTTCTCACACGTAGCCGCCGCGCCGTAGCAAGCGTGCTACGAGGGTACCTACTACGGACAGTCGTAGCGGTTTTGTAGACAACCGCGTGCTACAGATTTTCCCACAAGTTTCAGCGGAAATATGAGTCAAGGACTTATTTTCAAAGATCTTACCTCCTGGCATTACGTACAGACAAGAAGCTTTCTTTTTAAAATATTTTACTTTCGAGTTAACTTATAAAAATTTCAAAGAGAATTGCTGTTAAATTAATAACTTGATAAGAATTTGAGTACTTAAGTAGGTGACTTAACACGTTCAGTGCCGGGAGCCCTCCTGGAGGGTTCACCCAAAAACTAGCGAAGCTGCTATTCGTTCCTAAATTTTATTATTAAAACTAGCTTGTACCCGGTTGCTGCCGCAGAATAATTGTACTATGCCTATACTATATTTTTTTGTATATATTGTTACTAACGTTATGAGTCCATGATACTTGAAAATAAATGTTTTAATATTATAATGTTAAAAAATACGCGGAACAGGTTACTAAATATATCCACTTCTATTGTATTTTATAATGGATTTCCGCAAGGTCACGCCTGAATCAATTAACTATATTATAATGTTTTTAAAAAATCTCGGGACCATGGATCCTGGTCCTTTGGAAGGCATACGAGGGGCCGAAGCCAACTCGCAGAGGCCCCTTAGACATTCTTAAGTGTAGAGGCACCAACCGACAATTATCTCTGTACGCACTATTCAAGTGCACCCAAGTGTAGGACTATTGCAGAACATGGAAACAAAACATATTGGGCTATGGATTTGAGTGGCTATAATGGATTGGTTACATGGAACTATGGAAAGACTACGGCCCCTGCCTGACCAATATTTTATATAAAATACACAGAAAAATGGCAGGGGGTGACTTGCACACTCAATAATGGGCCCCCCAAAACGGTCGCCAGCACAAAGTGTCGTAGCAACAAGGGGGCAACATGTCCTGAGGAGTGGAGAGGTATTCCACGGCTATCAGGACTATCCCGGAAATACGGTCAAGATCCTCCGGTCCTACCAGCATCTTACTGGAATACTTATTTCCTCCGAGCAAGTTTGCTCTTGCGAATCTCCACTCAAGCCGGCCAATTAAGTCAAGAATGAGGTGAGAGCTCCGTTCCTCATCAGTGTTCATTCCAGCCGGTCAATAAAGGCAAGCCAGAGGTGAGGAACAAGACTTCTCCCGGGAGGTAGGGTCCGTGGGGTCGCTATTGCCCAACAGCTCGCCACATGCTGCCCTGCGGGTTTTTGTACGAGTATCTCTTTTGGTCTGGCTTCTGACCCCAGACCTGTTCCAGCAAAGTAAACTCTACCGACACATACCTAGAGTTCGGAGCGCGCAAGCCCCACCACGACGTCAACGTAGAGATACGGTGGGGTTACAATGTTATTTTTATAATAATATTATTATTATAACCTTCGCGCAAGTGCAAGCAATAATTTGCCAAAGTTTTATCGCAATCGGATTAACGGTATGGCAACACCAAACAAACATTGATTTTTATTTATTAGATAATATTAATTTGTATTAATATTATCTAATACTAGCTTCCGCCAGCGGCTTCGCCCGCGTGATATCTTTATAAATGATAAAATTGCACTCAATGATAAAATTGCATTCTACTGGTGAAAGAATCTTTTTAAATCGGTCCAGTAGTTTTTGAGTTTATTCATTACAAAGAAACATACAAAAAAAACCTTCTCTTCTTAATATTAGTTTAGATATTTAATATTATATTATCAGATTACAAATTAATCGATGGTGTGTTCGATCAAATTCCAATAAACTATGAAGATCGAGTAAAACAAGCCTAATTATACAGTTTTAATTAGAGACAGATAAAGACGTAAAGAGAAAGCGTGTAGCTAGAGAACAACATTCTAACATTGGGTACAATACGACACAACTTAGATGCAGCATCGGCAAAATTCATAAAACCGATCATAAAAGGCGAACTGAATGCGCCTTCAAAATCACCAATCTTTATTACTGCTTTAGATGTAAATGATCTTTACGCAAACGCAATAACTTGTAAAGTCATATAACTAATTTTCAAATTTATGCTACATCTAAGTTGTGTCATACTGTAGGTACTAACGTGATTGCCACAGATCCCTGCATAGCTCTACGCTCTACGCCTATTACTTGACGGTGCAATATCTCACACAGGTAGATATGACACGTATGACGTAGAAGACGAACACTTAATACAGATAGTAACGCGAGATGTATCTGTAATGGATTTAGCCGTAGTAATGGAAGTGAACCGCAGGCTTAGCGTTGCGGCCGGCGTGCACACCTCCGCCCGGTGCCACATCCTGCAGAATAGTGACATGCGTTAAGTAACAATGTACCTACCTACGTGCAGAATAGAACGGTTACATTATTAAGTGGGAAGCAAGCAGAGCTACACTCCCAATGATGGGAATACTCTTTGATGTACCGGTCCACGAGATTTACGCAGCTTATACAGCTCCTGTTAGATAACTAGGATAGGTCAGGAGCGTACCCGACGTTTTATTTTACGATACCTACCTACCTACGTATCATTTCGGGGATTGCTAGCTCATAGACTGGCATTTCCTTCGGGAATTGAGTGAGATAAGATGGGTTTAGGAAAAAAATTGTTTGGAAACCTGAAATGCTTTTTATTGTTCCGAACTTGAAAGGTGGCAAAAATATCCTGTTACCTACTACAGACCTACGCTGCGCGCCGTCTGTATGTCTGTCTGAGCTCTATCTTTAGAACCGTAACAGCTAGTCATGCAGTTTTTATAGAATACGTTTTCAATTATAAGACTGCTATCAACTTCCATGAATAAATCCCCAACCCTTGCTCAAAAACGAGGTGCCAGCAGTTGTTGCAGCTGTGCACGCAGCTTTAAATTCCCCGATTAATAATCATGATCAAAACCGGCCCGTCCCATCTTTGATGTCCTCCCTCCGGTGACGCCCTAGGCCGAGGCTCGTACCCCACAGGGGGTGCCCTTAGCGAGCGTTCACCTAGCTTTTTAGCTAAGTTTGTATGCCCCTGGCTGGAAGCTTTGAGTTTAAAGCAACCACAGGATTGACCGGTTAAATCATGACCTCAGTGATCAGCTATGAGATGCCCTACAGAAAAAAAAAAAACATGAATAAAGAAACATTATCCATGCATAATGACGCATGAAAAATACAAGTTCAAATCCAAAGTGTGCATCATTTATTTCAGACTTGTGTGCTTGAAGGAACACGGGTGGGTTTTAGTCAGAATTTTTAACAGATTTCAAAAAACGTTTGGTTTAAGCACTAGCCGAGTATTGTTTCTTAAATAATTAGAAGAAATATTGAAAAACTTTACAAAAAAAACACCAGGCTTCCAAAAAATTGAAAAATAACTTTAATTTCGGAAGTCAATGTCCTTGGTTCTATTTTCGTTTTTTGCAAACTCCTCCTTTTTAAAGTCCGTTAAAAAATATAAATTCATGTTTTAAATCGTATCTTATACCAACTGAGTGATGACTAACGTAGTCTTCGATTCCTAGCCTAGCTTGGCTTACCTTATTTTTCACTTTTTAGTGGTTTTTTTTTTTGAAAGGCTGTTGTTTCTTTTTTTGGTAAAAAGGTTTTTTTATTTTTCACATTTTAGTTGTGACAACCTTTGACAACACACCCACAGCTCGTATCAATAAGCCAGGCCATAACACTTACACATATTACTCCATATCTTTGAAAACTACTGAACCTATTTTGGTGAAACTTGCACTGTTTCCTAAATTCAAATAAAGGTAAGCAATTAAAAAATGGTAACAATTCAATTAATATTTTGGAGAATGCGTGGACAGACATACATACATACATACAAACATACTGTGATGTGTCTTACATACCTACATACATCTACAATTCTTTTTGTTTTCTTTTAATTGGCGGACAGATGAAATTAATTTCGATGAAGGACTTATGAAGGATAATTTTGCATGGATAGAAAAATAGCTCAGTGTCTGCATTTCAGATTTGTTTATGTAAACACATCCACAGACGTAAACACATGTTTGATGTAAACACATCTACATAGTACCAGCACAATTTGACAAGCCTTTGTCCAGCGGTGGAGCAATATGATTGAAGTAAAAGTGGGCATCGCCACTTCATTGAACTTCATTAGAATCAATACATCATACAGCACAAAACAATTTGAAATGGACCTAATGTTTAACCCTTTTCTATTTCTACATATTTATTTTAGTTCAGATACCAGGATGTGTCTATGTCTACCATAGAAATTAAAGCAGTTTTCCTTTAGTCTCAAAATACAGCAAAATCTAAATTATGTTACACCATGTTTCTTCACTTGTTCACAAATTGCTGTACATTGAAAGGTCTGTCATGTGAGTGATTGCTAAGAGTGACAGAAATATTAAATTCTACATTGAATCTCTCTTGAACTACAGTGAAATTATAGTACCCAGGATTTGAAAAAAAAACTGCAGTAATAGCTTAAACTTAGTGTTTATTCTTGGCTAGCGTCCACATTCTCTGTCTGCAAGCCCTTGATGGAGGCTACTGGTACGTAGGTAACGAGCGTGAACAGTTTGTGCGCAGAGTCCTCATCGTCATTACGCCTGCGGGACAGCCTCACGCGGACGCGGAAGGGGACATTTCTGAAATAGACAAAAAATATCATCAGGATGTGCGTGTATGACCAGATGAACTTAAATGAAGCAAAAGAAATATGTAAGGATTATAGCAGGTGGTGTTCTGTAGTTTCTGCCTAGCTACATGGGAAGAAGGCATGAGTTCTTGCATGTATATCTTTAGGACCCTTCGATCTGAACTACGCGATTAGCCGTTTCCCTGTCTCATGAAGCAAATATGTTTATAGGGGGATTATTTAACTAACTGGTAGTCTTGCAGACAGTTGAGAAGTACCTATAAAATCAAAAACATTTTTCATGAATTAATTGGCCAGAGGGTCATCTAAGGATTATATTCAGGGATAACATAATTATTGACACTATGATAATCCTCTTCCTTACAGTAAACAACAATTTTAAATGACCAATAAATTTTCATAACAAGATTTTAATTTTCTTTGAATATAGGGATGATAATAATATAGATACACTATTCTACAGTTTAGTTTTAGCATTTAGAAATCAACTTTAGTGACAGTAGAGTACACTTGTATAGTAGTAGTACATATTTGAAAACATTACAGCTTTTAGGTTACTTAGTATTTACTTATGTTTGTAGTGTTGTTGCAGTTCATTTCTAAAACTACGCTTTTATATCGATTGCCAAAACATAAACAAGAGTTTAATTCCTTACCTGACTCCCTTTGACCAAAGGAATTTGTTTAGGCGAGTGTCCACACGAACATCAGGAGTTCCCATTTGTTTCTCTGCGAATTTACGGATTTCCTTGATGGCACGCGGAGCGCGTCTCTTGAATCCTACTCCATGGAGCCGTTTATGTAAGTTAACCGTGTATTCACGAGTTACAACTTCGTTGATGGCAGATTTGCCTTTCCTCTCTCCCTTAGGTTTTGCCATTGTGATCTGAAATAATATCACAAAATAAGACTCACAGGACCTAAATCAGCTACTAAGAACACTTTCTATAACTAAATCCAGTTATTCCGGCATTGATATTAGACGATTAAATTGGATTTTATCATAAATACACACACCTTGGAGCTTCGTGCACCAAACCGAATCAAAAAAGAAACGTCAAAATCAGGTTACACCTGTCAAGCGCTTTTGACAGTAGTGAAGGTTCGTTTTCAGCGATGTCAGTATTTGTATTTATTTCCTTGATTCGTACTTGACTACATGATTTTCATTCGACTGGATTACATTTTTGAGAGACAGAGACGAAATTCGCAAAAAATAAACTGTAAACTTAACTCAAATATGCTACCGTTTTTGTAAGAAAAACGTCACAACAAATAATGAATAATTAAATCAAAGCTTACTTTACAAACTCGTTTAGCATTCTGCAATAATTTGGTGCGTGTAGGTTGAGATTATAAGAGGCTAGCAAACTGTTAGTTCGGTTCCACGGCGGTGGAACAAACAAGTTATATATACTATAATACGTTTTACAAGCTAACACTAAAATATATAATACGTATTATGATCTATTATAGAATCCAGCGGTACCCCACACGCATAGGTGCATTGTTTTATTTTCATTCCTCGGTACCTACATGTTAAGGGGCTCGTGGTTAATGGCATTCAGACGCTTCATGTAAAATATTCAACTGCATCCGATTAGTCTGAAAGCCGACCCTAACTTAGCTGAGAACACGCTTGATTGGTTACATTAGTTGGGCCAAATTAATTATAAAAATAACAATGCACATATATGCTTCCTACACACGTTAGTATGTGTATATATCTTTTTTTTTATCCTTCGTGTACATGTATGAGGAGAGCTACCCCTACATAATTGTTTTTTTTTTTTTTGTACTTTCAGAATATAGTTCAAATAGTCTCCGAGTAAAATGGATGTGTAATATCTGGACGGACGAACGGGCGGATGAGCATAACGAAATAGTAAGATAGATTTCACACTGCGTCCGATCCGAATCCGAGAAATGTTGGTCCGAAGTAGCCATAGTACTATTTGTTTGAGATTGCGCACTAGATCCGATCTTTGTCCGTCCGAATTTAAAACGTTCCCAATTCGGATTGAATTTGAATTCGGATCGGACGTAGTGCGTAACCGCTCTAGGGTTCCGTCATTGCTATTTGGCTACGGCACCCTACTAAAAAGAGGAAGTGCTCTGACAAGTTAGGACGTGTAATATTGTCATCACTTGCATAATTTTGCAGAATTATATTTTGTTAACTGTTTTGTCAACTGTCAAAGTCAAGTCAAAAAACAACAAAACAAAAACACGTTTTTGTTTGTCAAAAATTAAAATCTTGCTTGAGAACGAGAAGTGCAGTGGAAAAGTGTGAAAAGAAGTATTATAATTTGAGAAGCTAGACAGCTTGAGGGATAATCAAATTATTTTATATTTGTAACAAGAATATGGCTGAAATATACAAGTGAGTTAGTTTTTCTGTCATTCTTATTTAGTATTGTTTGTATCAACAGGATAAGTATACTAAAACTTATTTATTTTACAGACTTATTCACCCGGTCAAGTATTTCAACGACTATTTATCGAGAAACATACGGCCAGACGGAAGAGCATTTCATGAACAACGAAACATTAAATTAAATGTTAATTCTATAAAGGCATCAGATGCTTCAGCTGTAATCAAATGTGGGAACACTACAGTTGTTTGTGGAATCAAGCTGGTACTCTTAATTTTAGTCATATTACTAAAGTTTCATCCAAGCACAGTGTACAAACTATTAATGTGTAATATCAATAATATTCTTACCTACTTTGCAGGAACTAGCAACACCGAAAGCAGAAGAACCAGATGTGGGTTTCCTTGTTACAAATGTGGAACTACCACCGTTGTGTTCATCGAAATATAGACCTGGACCACCTTCAGATAGTGCACAAGTCACCAGTACCATAGTCTCAGACATCATCATAAATTCTAAATGCATTGATCTAAAAGACCTGAGCATAGTACATGATAAGTTAGCATGGGTTCTATATTGTGATATGGTCTGTATTGATAATGATGGCAGCTTGGTTGATGCATGTATCATGACATTGATGGCTAGTTTGAAAACATGTAAGTTAAACTTCTCAGCTAAACTATAATGTTTTTCAAATCCAAAAAGAGGATGAGATACCTGATAGATGCTTAGAAATTTATAATGTATGTCATTTTACAGTAACTCTTCCAACGGTGACATATGATCCAGAAACTGAAGAAATATCTGTAGATGCAAGTGTACGGACAAAACTAAATGTTCATGGATTACCAGTGGCAACAAGCTTTGCTCTGTACAAATATGACCAAAGGTAATTACTTCATAAAAGCTAAAATACCTGTAGATAGTAAGTGATAACTCAAAAGGAAACTAACACTTTATTTTTTGCAGCAATATTGTTTTAGCGGACCCCTCTTCGTATGAAGAAGAGATGTGTGGAGGCATTGGTGCTAACTTAATAACATGCTATAACAAAGGTATTCTTTGTGGCTCTCAAAAGTTTGGTGGTTGTAACCTTTCTATAGAAGGCGAGGTAGAGGCCCTTAAAATAGCCAAAGAAAGAGCACAAGTGGTTGAAGAAGTTATTGATGTCTGCATCAAAAATTATGAATTAGAAAATAATAAATAGAAGATAATCATAATAATTGTGAATATTATTTTCATTATCCTTATCCCCATTATACACCAAGTACTCAGCAAACTCAAGTTTTTGAATATAATTCTAAAAGTACTTATTCCAAACTAATATTAGAAATAAAGAGAAAAAAATTGATTGTTTGGATGTTTGTTTGTTACGCTTTCACGCTAAAACGGCTAAACAGATTGGGAAGAAGTTTAACAAATGGGTAGACCATGAATTGATTTAGGACATAAGGAACTTATCTCGATATTCCCACTATAATTAAATAAAGACTGGCAACACTACCTTTGAAAATTATAAAACTTCGGGTGCTCTTTGCAACCAGCAAAGATATTGCTTTCTGGCCTATCTTATTGCATGGGCAGGTGCTTGTATAAAGGAGTGGGTTCTCGGGCCCGACCCCCGGTACAGATCCCATGCAGGATGATTTTCGGAAAGAAACGGTTACGTTTTACTTTTTTATTTATGTGCGAGTACTTATGTAAACACGGGAATATTTCACCCTAAGAAACATAAAACTCACCTTATGGCGAGGATTTTATGCGCACCGATTTGTGTCAGACTTGCCTTTCCGAGAACCCGCGTCTTTATCAAGCACCATACCTCATAGTCAAAAATAGAGCCTAGAGAAAGTGGAGTGAGAGTGAGATGTAAAGAGGAAAAAGACGTTTCACGCCGACAAATAGTATGAAAGATCAGCCTGTCATCCTCTGTCATATAAGAGATTAATTTATTAATCATGCTCTATCATTCGTTTTACTTATTTTAAAGTAAAACTAATACCTTTTTGATTTTTCGGGAAATATATGAACAAAAGAAAAATAATTGGTTAGCTGGCAACACTGGCAACTATGGTTTCGTAATAAAATGACAGTAATATTTAAGGGTTTATCCGCTGGTAACATTCATTTAAAATGTCACCACGTCTCAAAATATCAAATAATGTTATTGAGGTAAACTATTTTATTTAAATAAAACAGTGCTTTGAAAAGTATCAAATTTCGACTTAATTTGTAAATAAAGTGTTTGTCTTTCATTTAAGTCTACAATTTTGCCGTATAATTGCTTCTTTATATTGTTTAATTACATACGTCATCATCTCAAGTCACCACTTAGTTGGATAATATTTTTAAAATATTTTGTAATATCAAATACCTTTAATGACGCTGATAATTGTTGTTTTTAGAGGTTGTCTAATATAGACACGAATGAAACTACAGGATGTCTGTACGGCCTCATGTACGATGGCACTTTGCTCGTGGTTGGACTAAGCTTAGAATTATTTGAAAATGAGAAGAATACTTATAGGCAGTTGTTGCTCAACCTTCCTGCCGAGATAGAACTATGCGGCGTCGTAAGGTTCGGCGAATCTTTGACTACTGGGACTACAATGAAAGAAATATTTCAGGTACTTAAATAATTTTACTGCCTTGTCATCCCCAAATGGTCTCTTTGATATCTACCCAAATTCTAAATGATAAACATTTTACTAAGATTTAATTATTAAGACGACCCCCTGACCTGATATTTGTACACATTACAAATTATTTATTTAAAATGGTTGAAGTTGAAAACTTACCATGTCTATATTTAAACCCACAACTTTATGCATAACAAGTGGATCCCTCAATTCAGTTATTTATTCTTTTATATTCTCTTCCTCAGGTTTTTATTTATAGATTTACTGACCGTGTTACTTCTTTTTCAGGATGTTGATATAACAGACAACCCTCTGGTGATGATAGTCAATGAAAAGAAGGAAATGAAAACTCATTTTCTGGTCCATGACAAGTTCGAAGAAACCAAATATGAAGTGTTGAGCTCAGATGACATGTGTAAACAGTTTCTACATGTGCGCTTGAATACAATATTACCACTAACCTGTGAGGCAACAATATCTGGTGTGAAAAATATCCTGCAGAATAAGAGGAAAAAGGTAGTTCATTGTATTATAACATATTAGTCTTTCCCTGCGGCATGCTTGCGTGGATTTCAGAAAAAAGACCCCACTAAACCTTCTCCATCAAAACATACATAAATGTGCCAATTTTCATTGGTCAAATGGTGTTGAAGTTTTTCAATCTCATATACAGAGTGTTTGAAAGCTGGGTGCAGCCTTGAGGGGGTGATAGTTGACACCATTTGGAACATTTGTTCTTTTGAGCATGTTTTTCAAAGGTTTGAACAATTGAGGCTATTTTATTTAATTTTTAAATGACATAAACAACACATTTTTTTTAGATTTTATGAGTATTCTATGACTTCAAAAGTGTTTAGTTTTTTTTTTCGACTTTAAATCTATAAAGTCTAAATGGTGTCAGCTATCACCCCCTTCAAGGTTTGCACCTAGCTTCCAAACACCTTGTATAATAACATCATTTTAATATAATTATTATGATAATTTTATCTAATGTCCTAAAATTAGACAACAGAAAGATTAGATTAGAAGAATTTTACCATGATGCAAATATTTAGTATATTTTTGTTGACATTGTTTTTCACAGATTGCCTCTGGGCAAGTATCATTCCATGTTGACGGAACATCAGTGTACCTGTTTGGTGTTGCATCAGATGTGGGCCTGACAGGAACCAGCACAGAGGCAACCATAGGAGAATTGGTTGACTCAATGAGCCCAGAACAGCCTAAAAAAAAGAAGCATAATACAAACACAGTAGTAAGTATGACTTTAAAAATACATTCACTTAGTCCCCACTCTACCCTACTAGAAATTACCAGTGCATAAATTAAGAAAATAACTAGCTACATCCAACACTTATGAGGTTATTTAATTTTTAAATGTATTTTCTGTATAATAATATCTCATGCATGCAACCATGCATCATAGCAACATTGTTTTAAGATAAACAGCCTTGCACATAACATTATAGAAAGGTATATTTTTTTGTTTTTTTGCTAGCCTTCATTGTCCCACTGCTGGCCAAAGGCTCTCTACACTCTTTCCTCCTCTGTCTAGAGCTGCCAAGGACCAATCTTTATTAAAGGAATCTAGCTCATCCCGTCATCTGTTTCTAGGCCTGCCGCGATCTCGTTTGCCATTAAGCAGGCAAGACCCACTGGGTCGTAAGTTTGGGCCATTGACTGTCTGAAATGAGGCAGATATGTCCAGCCCAATTCAATTTAAGCATGACAGCTTTCCGAGTGATAGCAGTTATTTTAGTGATGGAACAGATTGTTTTATTCTTAACCCAGTCCACAAGTTTAGTACCAAGAATACTCCATTCTATAGCTCTCTGGCAAACCCCCAGCGTGGACCTCTGCTGAATTGTCAAAGACCACGAGAACCATATGTGAAGAATACACACGTTGATACGTCTTCTGTTGAGATGTTTTAATATGTATTTTATTTATTTTCAGGAAATAGTACCTATAAATCTTGTATTGAAGACAACAAAGGATATTTTGTCAGATAAACTTGTGAAGACTGCAGTTAAAATGATGACAACTCAAAGGAAACGTAAGAAATAATTAATGTTATCTAGATAAAGTTAAACTATTAAATTAATGTGGCAAAGTTAGGGAGGCATTAATTATAAATATTTTTATTATGATTATTTCAGCTGCGTTTTGCATCAGTATGCCTTTGAGAATAGATACACTGGCAATAATCCATCGCAACACAAAGTTACTGGAACTTTATACTGTTCTTGTGGAGGCTGCGTGCAGGTCACTCAGATTACTAGAAAGTATCTTAATAGAACAACTAGGTTTGTATATTATTATTAAATTAATGTACGTACAGTAAGTAGTACCGGGGCGTTTTATAGCAGTTCGGAGTTTTTGAAAGAATATTTCATACAGGTATGACGGACACAGACAACTCTCTGCAAAGTGTAGGTACTTATTCTAAATCTCGATGTGCTATAAAATAATGGTTGAGAATTAACTGGAGATTGTTATGATGAGTAAATAAATATATATTCTTCAGGGCAAGAAGGCATTGGAGATGGTGCTGGGCTACGTTTACCTGAAACTTTCCACTTCCTGCCACAAGAATTGGGACATTTCGTCACTAGAGTAGTACCTAAAGCCATACCAGACGAAAGTATGGGTAAGTTTTGATAATTTGAGTAGCAACAGCAATAACTTACCGCTTTTTAACACTAGCTTCCGTCTGCGTGAAATTTATTGTTTTAACATAAAATGTAAACTCTGACACTGGGCAGTACTGTAGCTTCCCAATAAAGGTACCATTCCGTAGCCGACAGATATAATTCCGTGGCCGATCGCAGGCGGCAACTGCAAGCGACGTGTCGCCGCGACACGAATGGTTTCTATGAATTTGTATGAAATACCTTCCGTAGCTAGCGACATGTCGCCTTCATAGAAATACATAAAAATCATAGAAACCATTCGTGTCGCGGCGACACGTTGCCTGCAGTTGCCGCCTGCGGTCGGCCACGGAATTATATCTTTAGTCGTAAATACACTTGCCTGTAACTTGCACAAAACTGTGCAAGTCTCGGATGAAATTGTGCCATAACAACTTCTGATTGGTGAATGTCACTATGGCATGCAAGCTACTTGCGTACTTTTGTGCAAGTTAAAGGCATGTGTATTACGTCCTATAGTGAAAGAATTTTTGTAGTTCCGAAAATTACCTTCTGCATACAAACTCACTTTTACCTCTTAATAATATTATTTTTTATAGAAAACCAATTTTAAAATCATTATATAAAATTCCAGAAAAAGAACGGCGTTTGTTGCACGAACAGTTAGGTTTGGCCCTGAATAGGCCTTTATTCCGTAGAGGTAATGCATATTCTGATAATAGCGGCGGACGGTTGGTAAATCCTCACGAAGCTATATCACAACAGCCATTAAAGCCTGATGTCACCGTGGCCCTCGTCCGAGGGCGATACACCTACCATCATTACATGCAGGACAACTTCAATGATGATGGATGGGGTTGCGCCTACCGCTCCATGCAAACTATATTTTCGTGGTTTAGGTAAGTTTTTATCGTACCTCTTTCAAGGAGAGTATATTTTATTTATAAAAAAAAAACATTCAATATTTTTGATATTTTCAGGTTCCAGGGATACACAACCGTTGACATACCAACTCACCGAGATATTCAACAGTGCCTTGTAAACATTGGTGATAAGCAGCCCTCGTTTTTAGGATCAAAGCAATGGATAGGTTCCACAGAAGTGATGTTTTGTTTAGAAACACTTTTAAGTGTTCAATCAAGGATTATATTTGCGAATACTGGAGCTGAATTACAGAGTTATGCTCATGATTTAGTTCATCACTTCCAGACACATGGAAGTCCAATTATGATTGGTAAGTAGGTACAGATAATATTATGTCACATCTTCAAATCCGGGAGATCTTCCTGAGCGTCAATCGATGCTAGAATCTTACTATGTATTTCAACCAAACTGATAATTTCAAGGGTTCTGTAACCAAATGGCAAAAACGAAACCCTTATTATTTCGTCATATCCGTCTCTCCGGATGTGACATATCCATTTTACTTGAAGACTGTTAGCACTATATCAATGACAATTGAAAAGTAGGTGTATTAAGTGCACCGCTAAATAATGGTGCAGTGAAACTACAAAAGAATAAAAAGGGGTGGCACCCCATACATGTAACCAACGCGACGGATGAAAAACGAATTCAATGCATATAAGCATCTGGGATATTGTTGTATCCCATAATTAAAAATATTTACTGAAATAATTGATTTAGGCACATATATATCACAATAATAGGGCCTTAAACTAGAGGTAAGTATATACTTACCGCTAGTTTAAGGCCCTATTATATATATACTACTAGCTGCGCCCCGTGGTTTCACCCGCATGAATCTCGATCCCGTGAGAATACATCCTAACCCAGGTCATGGTCTACCCATGTGCCAAATTTCATCCAAATCCGTTCAGCCGTTTTAGAGTGAAAGCGTAACAAACAAACATACAAAAAATAAAATAATTGGATTCTACTTGAACTAGGAATAAATGTGTCTCGGGTATCTCACTCAAATGGTTACCTATAGGTACATACATATTATTGAAGATTAGTATAACTTATTCGACTATAAATTATGGTTTTAATCAAATTAAGAAAAATTATTTGTTAGTCGACAACTTTCTGCATCATCGATTTTGCAATGGTGTTCTAAGATGATTTTTGCAATGAAACTTTTGAATGCATACAAATAAAGTTGCGTTTACATTATTACAGAAAATTTTGCCGTGCCAATAAAATGTAAAGATTGCACGATTAGGTGAATGCAAATTGTAAAAAATAAAATTATTAATATATAAAATTAAAAAGATTATGATGTTTCAAAGGGATGACGTTGCTATTTCAGTCACTAGTTTTTTTTAGATATATTCGGTTACAACCTCAGAAATAATATTGTTTTTTATAGTTTTTTCGAGAATTACAAACTTATTTTTGCGGCCGGTAAAATCAATACTGTGTAGGTATGCGTAAATATTTATCCCGACTACGGAACCCTTCACTTTGCGTGGGCCGACACTCACATGGCCGGTTTTTATTATTGGTTACTTCTTTCTGTGGTTCTACTTACATCCTCAAAACAGGTACTATTTTTTGCAGGTGGTGGAGTACTGGCACACACTATTCTGGGGGTGGAATACAACTCAGCGACGAATGAAATACGCTATCTTATCCTAGATCCTCATTACACGGGCGCAGAAGATTTGTCCACTGTCGTCAGCAAGGGCTGGTGCGGCTGGAAGAATTCCGACTTCTGGAATAAAACTGCTCACTATAATCTTTGTTTGCCACAGACAAAACCTGCTATTTAAGAGTTCAATCATATAATAAACATTTCAAAATAATGTCTTTGAACATAATTTTCCATTATTCTGTTTCTAACTGCCAAAAGTTAGAGCTATGTTTGTAAAGCTGTGATAATCGGCTTATATAAGCCCTTAGATTCCACATACGTGCATTTTTTTTTAACAGATGGTTTGAATGAATGGGGTAAATTATTACAATATTGGTGCAAAAAGTAACATTACGAACTTTTAGTTGATATTGAGATAGTTTTTTTTTATTTTTTTTATAAAGGATCTCTCTTTATAATTCTCTTGATCCATTGCCCCCCTTAATTCTTACCCTTTGAAACCAACCACCCACATTTGAAAAAAAAGACTACCTAAGCTCAACTCTGACGGGAAAATTGAGATTTTATTATCAAAAGTTTTTATCTAGGATTAGGTTACAATAAACATGTTTTTATATTTGTTCGAATGTTTTAAATGTTTTGTTAGATTCTGTCATATTTACTGTATTTCTATTTTCTTAATGTCCCTCGGCAAACTTCGTGTTTCGTCAGTCGTCGGATTTCTATTCGTGGCCCTTTGCACTTGGTGCAGACCGGACGCTCTCAATTGACTTGGAAGTATATAGAGTTGTTAATACTCTTTTAACTTAATGTGATTTATTTTATTTAAAAAATGGGAGGAAGGTTGCTAAAGTCGCAGGCACGACAGATAGGAAAATAGTCTTACAGCTCTATATAGTTCACACGGAAATCAAAACAAAACAACAATAAAGTACCTACTTAGTTCTGAATTCAAATCACACGATAAATCTAATAATTCATGGACATAGAAATTAGCATTCGTTTGTATTCGGAAATGCGATGATTCCCGAGAGACATTAAGAAAATAGAAATACTGTAGCTCATGATTTAAAGTTGTCGCCCAATAAATAAAACCACAATATTTATTAATTACGTATACAACATTGAATTTGGATTATTATGTTAAAGTCCATTGCAATACGCGAGTCTTTTAATTTGCTTAACGTCATTTTAGTATCGTGTTTAAATATCAAGCATGTAAGTTAAATGGAATTGTTATATTTTATACTAAATAAAGTACCTATAAATTAAAATGTTGATTTTATTAATTAATTATAAAATTATAAGACGTAAACTTTACTAAATATCACAAAATATACACCCTGGTTAATTAATTATTACTTACATAGTTGAACGGATTATTTTTTTGTATAGGTAGTTATGCCCGTGACCGCGACGTTCCCATAGATGTCGGAAAACAGCAATGTGTCGCTTAGAGAAGGTATACCAGTCGCCACTCCTACATAGAAAAGAAAAGGGAGGATCCTGTAAAGCCCCCAGTACTTAACTATGTTCTTACAATATAGTTTTTTTTAAGGTTATAGTACCAGTTTGGATACTTTTATGTTTGTGGCAAACAATAGCTGTTTCTCACAGCCCAGTGTATTATTTCAAGTTTTTGTCAATGCCGTTGATTTGTCAGAAAATGAAAATAAAGAATTGAAACAATTCTGTCAGAGCGTGTTCGTTGAGGAACAAATCGATCTCGTGTAATCGCACGAGACTTACATTCATAAAAAAGTATGAGACATGGCTGTAAGTGTCCATGGAGTTTCTTGCCCGTTCTTCTCCATAGGTACCTACTACGCTTTGTAATGGGCAACTAGCTTCATCTTTCTAACTGACCGACCCCTTGACAATTCAAAAGTGCCTGTAATTGGTTTATTCGAAATAAATGGTTTGAGTTTGAGCTGCAAGAAGACATAAAATGGCCTGAGTTCATGAAGGAAAAAATGACACGTTTAGTGTGAGAAGAGCAGTAACCATGTTTCAGTTCTGACTTCGGTGTAAATGAGGGTGCATCAACATCATACAAACCGGAGACGTGCACTGTTGGAACATCAACTGTTGTGAGTCCAAGAAAAGTGTTCTCTGAGCTAAGCCCGCTACAGAAGAGAAGAATGGAAGAACTCCTAAAGCATAGCACTGAAAGCCTTGCTTATGCAACTGGTTTAAGTGCAAATAACAAGAATGTAGCAGATATAATAAAATTGGTCACAGAGCATCCCGAAAAGGCTACAAAGATAAAGGAATTGTTGAAGTCCAAGAAAGCTATGCCCATATATTCCGCTGATAAAGCTTTAGATATTCTGACTTCATTGAAGCTTTCGAAATGGCAGTAGGTATACAACATTAAGAGCTTGTGCAAAAGAAAGACGAATACCACTATATCCTTCATATACTGCTATCTTAAGAGGCGAAGAAGGACTGCTAACCACCAAAAAACACTATAGAAATCACCGAAGGAGGGGTAAAAGTAAAGCTTCAAGCGATTTTGGACAAAACTGTTGCTAGACTGGGAAATTCCTACGTTTGGAATCATCGCTAGATGGCAAAGAGCTAACACTAATATGCAAGTGGGGCTTTGATGATGCTTCAGGGCAAAGTTTGTACAAACAAACAATGATGGGTGAAGATGATTCAAGCAATTTTATGTGTTCTTTTGTGCCTCTGTGCTGCTTGTGGCGAAGAAAAGTTATGGGAGAATCCAAAGCCATCTCTCACAATGTTCTGTATACCGTTCTATTTCAAATTTGCAAATGAAAGGAAGAACAGGCTTTGATTGAAGCTAAGATTGCAGCACTGGAGCCGTCTATTATGGGAAGTCATACTGTTAAGCACTCTGCTTATAACCATGATAGATGGTAAAATTACTTCGCAACTGTCAAATACCTCAACGCAGACTTGTGACATCTGTAAAGCTATTCCTTCGGAAATTAATCAAATTTTAGTAAAAACCTTTTTAAAACAAGCTTTTTTAATTAACTAAAAAGTACAAATTAAACTTACGTAAACATAGAACTTTAATATTAATATTCTTTTCAAGGAACCCTTATACTTTCGCCATGTCCGTCTGTCTGTCTGTGGTCTAGCTCCGAGACTCTTAGTACTAGAAAGCTGTAATTTGGCATTGGTATACATATTAATCACGCCGACAAAGTAGTTAAATAAAATTACGATTTATTTTTTTAGTTTTTCTACCGTACCTCCTCTACACGTAAAGGGGTGATGTTTTTTTTTCTATCTCATGGTATGGGGTATCATTGGAAAGGTCCTTCAAAAACATTATGAGTGTGTCAAAACCATTTTTGGATTCAGGGGTCCGTTTGCGAAATATTAAGCTTTAAAGTGCTAATTTTTGTTAGAGTCAAGTGTCCCCCCCACCGCAAGGTAAATGGTTTTGGATGTGTGAAAAAAATCGCAGCAGTTTATATAACGAAATTAAAAGGAAAACTATCACAGCTAAGTAGGCTCTACAAGTTAACGAGTAATTTAATCGACCAACTTATATTTGCAGTTGCAAAAACATGTTTACATTCCGTATAATTTTCAACTATAAAGTTAAGTTTGTTTTTGGGATAAATTCATCCCAACTACGGAATCCGAAAAAACCGAAAAACCAGCCAAGTGCGACGCGCACTTGGCCGGTGTTTTTATTAATTAATTCACCTTCTTTCCATAAAACCTATTTCAACATCTCATGTTTTAAGATCTCTGGGGAATGTCTGTAAAAGTCTGCAGATCTATAATCGAAACCATTGCGTCCTATTTAGCTTACATATTTAACACCAGTATAGACCAAAGAGTATTTCCGGATCTCATGGAACACAGTAAAGTAGTTCCATTGTTCAAATCCGGTGATAGTCTTTAATTGACAGGCCTATAATTGTTGGGTTCTTTAACCCAACAGTTATAGGCCTGTGTCAATTCTGCCAGTTCTCAGTAAGGTGTTTGAAAAGTTGATGCTCAATCAAATGTTACGTCATTTTAATAGAAATTCCATCTTTCATGAACAACGTACGGGTTCACCAAAGGGCGTTGTACCACTGACGCCGGTGTCACCCTAATAAAGAACATTTTTAATGCCTGGGAAGAAAAACAAGATGCCATTGGAATCTTTTGCGACCTCTCGAAAGCGTTCGATTGTGTAGACCATGAGACACATCTCATAGTGCTCTAGTTTCTGCTGAAACTAGAGCACTATGAGATTAGGAATACAGCTCTTGATTTACTTACATCATACCTGAAAGATAGAAAGGTTAAAGTTCAGGTAAACGACGTAAACTCAGTATGGTCTGAAATGGCAATGGGCGTTCCTCAAGGTTCGATATTGGGTCCATTCCTCTTTTTAGTTTACATTAATGATTTACCCCAATGACTTCAAAATCAACCGAAGATGGTGTTATTTGCAGATGACACATAATAATCTTTAAAATAAACCAACGGTCACAAAATGTTGAAGACGTGAATAGCTCTATTCTGCAAGTCCAAGATTGGTTTACGGTAAGTAATTTGGTAATAAATAAAACAAAAACCAAATGCATTAGATTTAAATTACCTAATGTTAGAAGTAGCGAATGTGACATCATATTGAATGGGAAAAATGGAATTTATGAATCAAACGGTTTTCCTAGGAATCACGCTAGACGAGAAATAACAATGGGGACCTCATATAACATTTCTTGCGGGGCGGCTAAGCTCGGCCGCTTATGCTGTTAGAAATATAATACAGTTAACAGATGTAAAAACCCCGCGTTTGGCCTTTTTTAGCTACTTCCATAGCATTATGTCGTATGGCATTTTACCGTGGGGTCGGGCTGCTGACATTGAATCCATCTTTATTTTGCAAAAGAGAGCTGTCAGAGCCATTTATAATCTACGTCGCCGCGAATCTCTCAGGCAACTATTTAAAAGGATTAATATTATGACGGTACCTTGCCAATTCATTTATGAAAATATTATGTAAGTTAGGAAAAATCCACATCTTTTTAATAAAATAAGTGATAGACATAATTTTAATACTAGAAATAAAGATAAACTAGATCAACCATTTTTCAGATTATCTAAAGTACATACTTACATCTTTTATGGGGTACTGTGTTTAATGTTACAACAAAATACCTTAAATTGTGACATATTGCAATGAAATGAAAGAAAATTTAAAACTCGTATTAAAAATACACTTTTTAAACAAGCATATTACAAATTAGAGGATTATATCCAAGATAAGAGTGCTTGGAAACATGCTGGTCCTGCTCCATAGGACAATTTAGAATCAAGACAAAATCAAACAGGTTGCTAATTTAATTGTAAAATTGATAATTTTGTGTTATATGACATTGATTTTGGGTCATATTCAAAATAATTGTATTTTTACTACTGTATTAATGTCCAACCCAATTATTTTTATAATGAGATACAACTAACTAGAATTTCCTAAACAAACAGATTAAATGTTTATTTGAGCTTAATAGAAAACAATGAAACATTTGATACCGGTAAACAATTCATAAAAAAAAAAACAAACCAGACATTGCGTAGGTTCCGTTACATACAAGTATTCAATGTCCACGTCGTAGACAGCAAACTAAAAAAAATTTTTTTTCTTTAAATAATGACACAAAAGAAGAAAAAAAAAATATTATTCAGAGAATATTGTTTAAACTTTATCACTACGCTGAATAAAGTCTAAAAATAATTTATTTTTCTTATAATTTAATTTATTAATGAGTGTCCTGATTTTACACATATCTGTTATTCTTCTCTGTTATGCTATTTTAACATTATTTCCATGGTAATTAAGAAATTTAATATACTGGCAACATTAGTTCACTAGCTGTCATAATACATGACGTAAAAATAAATGCTCGGCCATTTTGTTCAATACAGTTTTTCCATTGAGATAGGAAAAACAGGAGGCGCCGCGATATTCTATACATATATTTGCTTATACAAATATGGGTGAAATACGAACTAGAATGTGAAATATCGTGTTATTTCACTCTTTCTAATGTGGTAATCGTATTTGATAAAAGAGACAACAATATTTCAGTTGTTCCTCATAATGGCAAC
This sequence comes from Omphaloscelis lunosa, assembly GCA_916610215.1. NCBI lineage: Eukaryota > Metazoa > Arthropoda > Insecta > Lepidoptera > Noctuidae > Omphaloscelis > Omphaloscelis lunosa. The sequence goes on from OU744250.1 coordinate 10,657,985, forward strand.
ATTTTGTTGAGACGTAGTGACAATTGTAGGTAAGTGCCATATCCGCCATAATATGCGACAAGTTCATGGTAGTTCTGCTGTCAAGTGGTTGTTTACTTTTTGTTTTATTGAGATTTGTGAGAAAATTACGAGGAGTTTTCCTTTAAAACTACATATATACGTTGGAAAACACCAATTCAACATGCCTGTGTGTTGTATTGTGAAGTGTGGTGCAAGAAAGAAGGAAAATCAACCTCAATTGTCTTTGCACAGGTTAGTAGCCGGTTTTCATGCAATAGTACATAAAGTGATAAACTATCGATGAAAAAATTGCTAGGCGATCATTAAATACGGCTTAAATTTTAATATATGGGTTTATTTCCGTCCAACAGACCTGTTTATTATTTCATAATTTCATTCGTTTGTTTACAATGATATGTCATGGTGGAATAGTGTTGTACCGTTGCCGTAATAGTTTCTGATACTAGTTCCTTCGCTGCGCTGAAATGATATTGCTATGTCCGGCCCGTGGTTTACAGCAGCAAACTGTACTCTTTGGTTCATAGCACCGAGAGACCGTTCCACAGAGTTTTATGATGTTTATACGATTTATTGATAAAAATATTAATCTTTTTTATAGGTTTCCTAAAAATGAAGGATTAAGGAAAAAGTGGTTAGAGGCTATTGGTGAAGAAAATATTAATCCTCGACATAAAGAATGGTACATCTGTTCACTTCACTTTGAAGAAAGTTGTTTCAATAGAACACTTGATGTAATGAGATTATATGATAACTCTTTTCCTACAATATTTTCGGTAAGTCCATATTAAAATGATTGATTAATAATAGCCTGGCTCTTTGGCCTGAAATAAATTGTTACATAAATACTAAAAAAACATATTTTTATTGCATATCTAAATATGAGTTCCTATTTTTTTCAGGCATCCAACAAAAAACAACTTCAAAAATCATCTGTTTTCTGCGAAACAAGCAATATTCAAAAATCGGATGCTTCTTGTACTTCTACTGTAATGCCTCCATTACAGTTACACCATCAGATACTGTAAACAGTGCACAAAGAGGTATGTGTCTATTTACTAAGGAGTCGACTTTTTAACGGTTCGCTGGCCTTTAGGAAGTTCCAACGAAAATAAATAAAAAAATAAAATAATGTTACTTGTTAATTCTTTAAAATTGTTATTATTGAAATCTTAACTGATATTATAAATAGGAAAGATTTATTTGTTTGTTACGACTTGGCTCAAAAACTACTCAACTAATTTAAACATTCTTTTTCCATTTTAAAGCTACATTTTTAAGTTAAAATAAAGGCTATATTTCATTCTCGAAAAAAAAATGAGATTCCTACGAAAATTGCAATAATGTAACCCAAAGTAGCATGCCTATTAAATTAATTATTAGGCGTGTGCTGAGCAAACTATTGATGATACATAAAAATAATGTACTAATTATCACCTATAAAAAAGTCCGCGAGGATATATATGTCTAACTATTATGGTTAAGTCACAATGACCGCTTTTTGTTCGAGTTATTCAATTAAAACCCGTGTGGCATGGAATAGTGGTGATTTTTCTATCATGATATTTAATCCTTATCCATTTAAATGCTTTGATAATTAAGGTTGATTATGTATATATAAATTAACCTTTAAATTATTCAAATCGGACCTTTCCTTTAAAAGTTACGACGGGTATAAAAATCCTCTAATTAAGAAAAATATTGCGGTTTGAGCGAATTGCACTACGTTTAGTCAACTAATAAGTAATTTACACATTTACTTATTGTAAACCAATAAAAAAATTGAATAATAGTTTTTAAATTAAAACTTTAATTTTAAATTTTTACTAGCTGCAGCCCGTGGACGCGCGGACAAATTGTCGGGTGAAGTACTAGTATTATATATACTATTGGAATCCAAATGTGCAAACTAGAGTACAAAGCAGGAATTTTGATGTAACTTAAGGATTAAAGTTACCTTTCTTTTTCAGGTTGTACAAACTGGAAAAATTAAGGCTTTAAAAGAAAAATATGTCAAACAACAGAAAAAAATTAAACGCTTCAACGAAAGGATTCGAAAGAAAAATAAAAAAATTGCCAATTTGAAAGATATTATAGAAGACCTTCGAAGAAAAAATTGTATCAACGAGGAACAGTCTATCACGATAGAAGAATTGGCGGGGCCAAAAGACTTTTTAAAAAGACAAATTAAGAAGTCCAAAGGTTTGCCTGTACCAAATAAATACTCTGAAGAAATCAGGAAGTTCGCATTAACGTTGCATTTTTTATCCCCCAAGGCCTATAATTATATAAGGCGGACTTACAATACATGCTTACCCCACACAAGAACTTTAAGCAAATGGTACCAGCATGTGAATTGCGAACCGGGATTCACGAAAGAAGCATTTGAAACTCTAAAAATGAAAGTGCAAGGAAGTGCACAGCCTGTGATATGCTCCATGGTTTTTGACGAAATGGCCATAAGAAAGTCTTTGACTTGGGAACCGAGAGCTCAAAAATATTATGGTAGAGTTGATTATGGACATAACCTAGATAGTGACAGTGTCGAAGAAGCCAATCAAGCCCTAGTACTACTGTTAACGGCTATCAACGGCAGATGGAAGATACCTATTGGTTATTTTTTAATAACATCCCTCACAGGCGAGCAAAAAAGCATTATCCTGGGCACGGCTCTAAAATTGTGTGAAGATGTGGGTGTAAAAGTTGTTAGTATTACATGCGACGGACCTGCCACAAATTTCAGCATGTTCAGTTCTCTTGGCTGCGATATTATAAAAAACCAAGACGTTACTAGTTTTGACAGCGGTAACACGCGCATCCACGCTTTTATCGACCCATGTCACGCAATAAAATTAGTTCGTAATGCATTTGGCGAACTAAGAGTTTTTATTGACTCATTTGGTCGGACAATAGATTTTAAATTTTTAGAAGAATTGCTGGAACTACAAGAAAAACAGGCCCTACATCTCGCAAATAAAATTAAAAAACCTCATGTTTTCTATCACAAACAAAAGATGAAAGTGAAGCTGGCGACACAATTGCTCAGTAGCTCAGTAGCAGATGCTCTGGAGTTTTGCCGCAGTGCATTAAAATTAAAACAATTTGACAATTGTAGTGGCACTGTCAATTTTATAAATATTATGAACGACGTGTTTGATGTGTTAAACAGTCATTCCATCCGCCCTCCAGGATTTAAAAAAGCGATGTGTCCTGCTAACATTGGTTTCATATCAGCGTTATTTGAAAGTGCGACTAATTACCTCACAAGTTTAAAGCTAAGTACAGGTGAACTTGTGATCAATTCCCGCAGAAAAACCGGTTTTATTGGGTTATTGATAAATATGAAAAGCGCATTGGCACTGTATAGTTACTTGGTGGAAGACACAAAAATCCTGAAGTACATACCACTATACAAGATCAGCCAAGATCATATCGAGCTCTTCTTCTCGGCTGTGAGATCAAGAGGGGGTTTCAACAATAATCCAAATGCCATTCAATTTCGTGCCGCTTATAAAAAGTTGCTTGTGAGAGCTGAGATAAGGGATGATGGCATTGGGAATTGTACTCCTCTGGAACAAGTCAATATATTGAATTGCTCCAGTAAAAATCCTATTTTAGCTTTAAACGAGCTAACTGAAAAAAAAAGTTTTGTAGAAATCACAGAGGATCATAGTGATTTATACGACGAATATTTGGAATGCATTTTAAATACAGATGCTGATGCGTACACAGATAGAGTCTTAGAATATATATCTGGTTTCGTTACGAAAAAGTTAATGCGTACAATTAAATGTGATGTCTGTGTATCGTTATTGATCGGCGAGGAAAATATCAATAGCCTGATTTACATAAAATCAAGAGGAGGACTTAAATATGCTTCTTCTAGTGTCATAGATATACTTAAAAAGACAGAAAAAAATATTAAAACTCAACTAGACAAAAAGTCGAAACCAGAGCTATATTATATGTATATTTTTAAATTCATGTGTGAATTGCATGACTTAAAGACTTTTTTTCATGCGGACTCTGATCCTGAGCATAACGGTAACCACAAGTTACTCCTCATTAAATGCATAATTAAGATCTTCCTAGATATAAGGTATAGATATCACGGTCAACGAACATCTCAAAAAATTTCACATAGACAGTTTTTGAACAAATTAATATTGTTTAGAAATGAATAGGTATTATCTGCATTTGTAAGCCTACGTTACTAATCAAATGTTTTACTTTAACCTAATATTTTATTCTCAGATATCAGAAGGTAGAGTATGTCTAATGAAAGCTGTGAGTGATTTTTTCACGTTTTCATAAATTGACAACACTGCTGCAAATGTCACTTGTTGTTGTTGTTGTTGTTTTTATAACCTCTAACGAAAATTTGTCTATATTTTGTCCAATTTCAAGTAAAACATTGCCTAAAACTTTAAAAAGCAGTGCAAGAAAGTTGTTATACACTATAATAAATAACTAAAACCGAGTGAAAAGCGAACGCGAAGATGCATTAAACGAAAAAGAACAATTGTTTACAATAATTTCGAAAATTACTTGTAAACTTTTGAATTCGTTTTGATACTAAGTAAATAGGATTTTTATTTATTAGTCCTGGTCCATCAATATAACAGTTTTAAATGTGGAATCATAATTGAATATAGCGATGAGAAATCGCGTGACATTAATATACAAATCTGTGTTATTATTTATGTAATCCAGTTTAACATCCTAGGTTTTCTGCTATGGAAACTAAATTGCCAAATTGGAGTCGCCAGCAAAAATCCCAGACACGAATCCCGTAGAACATGGGGCATGCTTAAAAAGCGAATCCGGTAAAGTCTTAACCCTCTTTAGACCCTTCATGATTTGAAAACCGTTCTAGTGGTTACCTGGGACGAAATTCCTTAAATTTTAAAATGGCAATTAACGCAAATTGCCATTTTTGTACTTAATTTAATTAAGGTTTAATAAAGTTTTCATTTTTTTTTCGGAATTTTGATTTAAATTTAAGCCTCAGACCATTCTCTAAGTTTTGTATAACAACAAACATGCTCTTCGTGTTTCATTTTGACAATAAACTTACAACAATAATTTCTTCCCATGAGTGTCGTAAAAGGAAACAAACTTACTACAGAATGGGCAGCAACATTCTCTATGCATTTATAACACCATACATACTGCGATCGCCAACTCGCCTGCCAAGCGTGGCGATTATGGCATACCCCCTAAAAATACCAAGCACCAAAAAGAAAGATATAGGCCCTAGTGCCCGGTGGCCCACCTACCCTTGGCTATGGTAGCGTTCAAGGTCACGGTGAGGCACCCTTGCCTTACCTTGCAAAGAATCCCTGGAAGAGATTCGGCTACCACAATCACCGGAAACTGGACCTGGCAACATAGAACACGCATACACTCCGGACTGACGAGAAGATCATCGAACTCGAAGAAGAATTGAGCAGGTTACGATGGGAAATAGTTGGGTTATCTGAAGTCCGAAGAGAGGGGGAGGACTCGATAATCCTCAAATCCGGGAACTTGCTCTATTTCCGGAAGGTCGAGCGTCTGTCTGTCCGTCTGAACGCAAAAAACTAATACGTTCCCGTCGGATATTTTCCGACATCAACGCGGGCGAAGCCGCGGGCTAAAGCTAGTTATGTAATATAATACTTAAATGAATCCCTAAATAAAACTGCACTGTTGGATTTTCAACTCTCAACGCTGAGTCTACCGTTGAAAATCCAACATTAGTGAAGGTGAAAACAGGCATAAGACTTGCATGTTCGCTCGATACTATTATATTTGGCTCTGTTTAAACGTTCACTTGCCAAACATTAGGTTTGCGTTACAATTATTTGTGAAAAGTTTATTTGCTAAGTAATCATTCTATAAATGAAATTATGCGGAAAATTGTTTGGGAAGTGATAATTTGTCAACACTCGTTTTTTTCTGTTACAACGAACTATAAGCTAATATTTTTTTTTTATATGATTCAACCGTTATATTACGTAGTACTAGTATCGATACTCGAAATAGTACCACTACGTTCCCTGATTGACACAACCCTAGCATTGGCAGCCATTTTATGCGACATTTTGAGTTGTAGGTATGCACCTTTTTTTTGTAGGTATTTCCAGTCCATACTTGTTATATGTCTATGAGTTTTTCGGACAGTTTCGTTGCGTAAAGAAAATTTGACATCTACACTATTTGCGCTGTAGCATGGTGCGGGTGACAGTTGCCCGTATGACGTTGACATTTGTCAGTACCACGTAGGGATGTGAGGTTATGCTGGTTATGCAATTCATTTTTATCGCTAACGATACTCGCAGCGTGAATCTAGTTCTCTTTAATATTGTTATGAAAATTAGTGTATTATTCAGTTGTGCAGTGTAACTACGTGTGTGCTACGTGTATAAACTTGTCAATATAAATGTTTTATGGCTACATAATTATCTTTGTACTTATATAGAATAATCAAAATCGGGTTTATGTTTTTTTTTTCGTGACAACATTTTTGCTCTATGGTGCATCGGCGCGGCGGCCATGTTGTTTACCCGTGCGATGCTGTGAGTGCGAGTACGAGTGCAAGCGCGTTATATTGTGACTTAATGTGACACGTATTACGATTTCATTGTTTGTTTTCATTTTTGTTAAATTGTTATTTGTTATAAGTTTGTTGAGTTTGTTGTTATTACCATGCCTAAGCATACAAAAAAAACTGTTTTGGGTAGTCAGGCCAGGGAGCTTGTTGTTCGCCTCCGAGACTACTTTGAAAGAGAACAACAAAATAATGGACCGTTGTTACCATTGAATCATATTGTAGAACGAGTAGCCGAAGCTCTTGATATTGGCCGCAATACTGTTTCGCGTATAACACGTGAGAAAATTGGCCAAGATGGGATGTTTGAAAATAAATTATCGACACCCAACAAAAAGCGGACCAAGGTGAAGCCAATCACAGATTTGGATGATTTTGCTAAGGTTGCTATTAGAAATCATATTTATGATTATTATAGAAGAATGGAGCTACCCACATTGCTCAAGCTTCTAAAATCATTAAAAGAAGCTGACTTGTTCAAAGGAGGTATTACTTCGCTACGGCAAGTTATAAAAGATATTGGCTTTGTTTACAAAAAAGTTAACAAAAGAAAGATTATTATGGATAGGACTGACATTGCCCTAGCAAGATGTAGATTTTTAAGGAAGGCCAAAAACATAAGTGATTGGAGCAAAGTTGTCTTTTTGGATGAAACGTGGCTAAACGCCAACCACACAGTGGGTAAAAGTTGGACCGACGATACGGCACAATCGTGTACCAAAGTGCCGGAAGGCAAAGGCGAACGCCTTATTATTTGTCACGCAGGTACAGCAAGTGGATTCGTCCCTGATTGTTTGCTGGCTTTTAAGTCAAAAAAAACTACGGAGTATCATGAGGAGATGAATTACGAAAAATTTAAAGATTGGTTCATAGGTCTATTAAACAATTTAAAAGAGCCTATGACCATAATAATGGACAACGCACCCTACCATTCGGTGCAAGTTAATAAACCCCCAAACCAATCCAACCGCAAAAGCGAGTTGGTGAAGTGGCTGAGTGAAAACGGAGTTACAGCAGATATAAAAATGTTAAAGACGGAGCTTATTGCCTTAGTCCGACGCCATAAGCCACCAACTCCTACCTATGCTCTGGACGAGATGGCAAAAGAAAAAGGCCACCAGGTCCTTCGACTACCACCCTACCATTGCCAGTATAACGCTATTGAGCTGATTTGGGCCCAAATAAAAGGTATGCTTTTAATTTCAATTCCCATTTTGAAGCTTTATAAAAAAATCAGCTTTCCGATCGTAGCATGTACCTAGTTTAAAAACATTACCAGATACTAGATTAGGCTGATTGATGATTATTTGAATACTTTTTTTTATAAGTTCGTTTATTTTTAGGTTACGCCGCAAGAAATAATACTTCGCCGCCATTTACGGCAAATAAGATGTTGGCCCTATTACAAGAGGCCATCAACAATGTTCAACCTGAAGACTGGTCGAAGGTCGTGAATAAAACAAAAAGGGACATTATGTCTGATTGGGATCGTGACATACATATTGACAACATAATTGAGTCATCGTTAATAATATCCGTCACAGATTCAGATGATGAATTGAGTGACAATTCAGATGTTCCTGACTCTGATATGAGTTTAGACGAATAACATGTATTTTTTTTTAGCAACCTTTTAAGCAACCTTACCCTATAAATGTTCTGTTGTATAATTAGACCTTTTAAAAATAAAAATTGACCTACGCACAATATACGTTTTTTATTATAAAAAATATCGACTATCCATCGTAGCAGTACATCCCATCACTAAATACGTCTATGGCGTTACGTTATACGCATAACACTTTGCTTAATTTTTCATTCAATTTGATTTTATTTCTTGATTAGAACATTCTGGTTGGGTTTAATTTAATTTACTACAGTTATTAATTATTTAATATATTACGAATGTGGTACAACTGAAATATTAAGTCATAAATTGTAAATCGCGGCAACTTTCAAGAGTGAAACGAAATGTTACTGAAACTGTCACCCGCACCATGCTACAGCGCAAATAGTGTAAAAGTTATATTCACTGTGCGACGTTTAAAATAGCGGTAAGTACTTACTGTTCTATTACTCATACTAGGGAATGGCTTTGTATTGCGATATTTGCTATAAATATAACACATTCGTATATCATGGGAATTGGTGTGGAAATAAATAGATTTGTAGGTTAGACACATGCAATTAATTCATATACGTTATTTTATCTGTTACTTTTTTCTGTTACGTAACAGATATGAATGATTAGGCGGTATTCATATTGTCTCATGTATGAATTAATGAAAATAATAATACCTTTAATATTTAATAGCTATAACAGTTTATTTTAAAATTATAAAAAATATATATATTGTACTTGAAATTCTCACAGTAAGCCTTTTCATTTGATATGTCACACGGTACAGTGTGCAATTTTTTTTTTTGTTTTCTTATTTATCCCCCAAAAGTGACTCCTCTTATCAAAATTTATTTATTTACGTAACACGTTTTTGTTTGGGTCATAGAAATTGATATTTGTAGAGAAATTGATATTGGTAGAAATAAACTACGATAAAATGGCGCGCCCCTCTACTTTACTGTTTCAATGGGTCTAGTGACTAGACTCTAGTCACATCCTTACGAATAAATAAATCCTCGGACTTATTTTTGTTTGATGGTCGTCTCAGTACGCACACAATGCGTTGTGAGTCTTGGTGGCGCTTTGTAAATACATTTCACAAATACTTTCAACCGTGTAGAATTTTGGAGGGGCGCGCCATGTTATCGTAGTTTATTTCTACCAAATTTCAACTTAATCGGTCCATTAAAATTCGGAGCAAATTGGCTGTGTCAGACGGACAGAGAGATAGAGAAACACACGAGTGATCCTATAAGGGATCCGTTTTTTCATTCGGCCATGCGGCAACCCTAAAAACGTAAGAACGTTTGAATTTCGCGGGCTATCATAGCATTCGCTTTAAATGATTGCTGCCAAAACTAACAACTGATGTGTTACTATATAATACATCAGCAATTGCTAGCTGCAAGCTGAATCTTGTTTGTTTTAGACAATATGCCATTAACACCAGCCGAACGACAGCGCAATTATAGAGAGCGCCTAAAAGCGAATAAGCCTGAAATATGGGAAGAAAGGCAGAAAAAAGAAGCTGAAGAAAAAAGAAAAAGTATTTAAAAATTTCACAATTGTCAGAAACACAAAAAGCAAAAAGCCGAAAGCAATGGTGAGAATTAAAACTAAAAAAGTCAAACCAGAAAAAGATCAAGACTAAGAAAGAAAGTCGTCGAATATATCAAACAAAGCACTATAGATTAACTAAAGAAAATAATAATCTTAAAATAAAATAGAAACTTTGAAAAAACGTGTTTGTGCATTGAAAAAAAAAGTTTATAGGTATAAATTATTATTAAATTGTCAACGCAACGATAATGAGCCCGAGAAAGAAAATGTCAACCAGACATCATGTTCCACATTACCAGATTCTCCGTTTTCTAAAGCCGAATCTTTCATCCAGAATCTGAACAGTATAACAACTTCAGATAAAAATAAAGTACGAAGAGTTCTATTAGAAAAAAATGTATTAGTCAACTCGCTGGAAAAAACCTACAAGAGTTCTACATGTAGTGCGGAACGTTTTGAAAAATGTAGTTAACAATCCTTTGGTTCGTAAGTATAAATTTCAAGCAAGATTAAGTCCGTACGTTGGTTTAAAGGGAGCACAATTGTTAATACCTATTGTAAGTGCTTAGTCAGCCAGCAAAAAAGTTGGCTACCGTTCGAAAAATAACATTCATACAGAACTCTAATTATTATAATCTTGCAGAAATTTGAACTGCTTTACGAATTGTTCAATGATTTCGGACAATTATACTAAAATATGATCACCAAAATGTTGTTTCATTATGTACTAGGTACCTAGCGACCCGCCCCGGCTTTGCACTAGTATCACTGTTATACCTAATCTAAGTAGATGAACTGTAATAGGTTAGCGCAACGTTAATTATTTATTTAAAAAACGTGTGGTATTTAAACATGCCCTAATAATTCCTTTCTGTTATTTTTCTGTTACAATCAAATAATATTCATATTCGTTTCATATCTGTTACTTACAATTATTTTGAATATGACCCTTTTACATTCTGTGATTACTTCCTCACACACTGACTTATTAATTTAAAAAAAAAAAAATGGAAAATCGTTTACTTTTACAATGTTTGTAAATATGTGAGCACCAGGTATCTATCACATAATTAAATTATCTGCCGTTGCTTCATTTTTAATTATTTTTACCTATTGTGGTATAGTAATTTTATTCTAGGTGCTTCGTCTTCACATATTACACATTATTTATCTAATGTACGTACTTATACAAACTATTTAAAAGAGTAACGGTGGAGTTTCTTGCCCATTCTTATCCATACGAAAAATACCTTTTGGAAGGGGCGACTAGAATCAATTATAGTATTTTGTAAATTTTGACGTTCAAAAGTGCCCTACATGGGTCTATTTGAAATAAATGATTTGACTTTGACAACATATGTATCAGTATAGTTTATACTTCATGCTTGGATTAGATGTATGGAGTGCCTACACCATATTTCGTATAGAATGGACTTCAAAACATGGCAAGCCAGAGGTGCAGACAGCAGAGTCATTGAAGAGTAGAAAGAAACCATACAGCAGAAGGTCCCTGATGAAATGAGCCTCCTGTAGACATCGTTAAACAAGGTGAGTTATGATAACAGTCGTTGTTCTTAAACCTTTTTTTCTTTCAAATAGCGTTAGTTCTATTCTTTGAAAGTTGTGGATTAGTTTTGATTCATTTATAATTTTTGTTTCAGGTTCCAGACCCACAAACGATGGATACACAACGAGGGAATTCTTTGCGTGCCAAATAGCAGAACTATATGTGGAGCTCTATGGCTTCTCACATGCCTTCGAATGTCCACAAACTTTTACTGCACGGTGCTGAAGTTATTAAACACTTCAATATTATGCCTATTGGCAAATTATCTGAAGAAACATCGGAAGCCAGAAGCAAAGACTTCAAGAAAATCCGAGAACAGCGTTCGCGCAAATTTTGTCGAAAAGCGACAAACGATGACATTTTCAATGGTCTCCTTGTCACATCAGATCCCTACCTGTCCAGCATAAGACATGTGCTGAGAAAATCAGTAAATACACCTATTACTGATGATATGAAATCTCTTCTCATTGGTGACGATGCAGCTGTAGACAAAGTGAATATTGAATTTGTTGATATTAGGGGGTTATTCCCGCTCGGTAACACCCTTTCGTCAACACTGTTGACGATCGGGAAAAAAAAGTTTCGTTCGTTCACAGTGTTGACGAACGCTACTTATTATTTCGGGTAATTCCCGTTCGTTAACACCTTTCGTTCCTGTCGTCAACACTGTTGACGATCGGGAAAAAAAAGTTTCGTTCGTTCGCAGTGTCCATGAATGCTGGTTTTTATTTTTAAAATATGGAAATAAAAATAAAACATGTCATGGATTTTTAAATTTTTTTAATGGATTAACTAGAAAATAAAAAAATGGCCTTATCATGTGCATAATAACCATTTTACACTTTGATAAGTAATAAAATTGTGACAATCAAATATAGTTGAGAAAGTGACTAATGAAAACTAAGTACACTATTATGTATCACAGATAATCATCTAATTTACACTAATTAAATAACGAAACTATAACCATAAACCTTAATATTATTATATTAAGTACCTCAAATTAAAATATACCTAATTAAAAACAGTAAAAATAAAATATTTCAGATAATCAAGTAAATAAAGAATTTTGTATCACAGATAATCAACTATTTTACAATAATAATTAAAGCGTTGTAATACCTAAGTTTTAATTAAAATAAATATATAATAATATAATTATTATTATATATTTATTTTAATTAAATCGTTGTAAATACCTAAGCATTTTTATCACAGATAATCACATGTTTTCAATAATTTACATAATAATTTGTTGTCCTATAAAAGTAAATTTCAGATTCACAGAGACAACTCGTTACACATAGGTAGGTACTCAATTATATCACATAGGTACTCAAAGTTATGACTTCTATTCAATGATATTGTAAACAATATCATTGCTTCTATGACTTAGCCTACGTATAAACATAGACAGCCCTATATAATTCACCTCAAGAGTTATAATCAGCAGCATTAACTTAAATTCTACAAATGGAACAACATCCAACATTTTTTATCAATTAAACTAGACTTTCGTCGTAATTAAACATTTGAAAATCCATGACGTTTTATTTTTATTTCCATATTTTAAAAATAAAAACCAGCATTCATGGACACTGCGAACGAACGAAACTTTTTTTTCCCGATCGTCAACAGTGTTGACGACAGGAACGAAAGGTGTTAACGAACGGGAATTACCCGAAATAATAAGTAGCGTTCGTCAACACTGTGAACGAACGAAACTTTTTTTTCCCGATCGTCAACAGTGTTGACGAAAGGGTGTTACCGAGCGGGAATATTAGTTTACATACTATTTTCATATTCAAAGCGATATGTAAGTTCATAAAACAACATCAAAGATTTGAAAGATCACCTACCGAAAACTCAAAATTTCCAAAGCTTGCTACATGCAAAGCAGCACCGAAGGGCACAAGAATTGTATGTCATCTTGATCGCCGTGTATGGTGCAATAGCTCATGTGAGTACCAGCCCTTCAGTTCTATTCAGTTGTTAAAAAAATACATTAAGTGTTTTTCCAAAAAAAAAAAAACTCACAGCTACTCATACCCTTCATACTATATTAGTAAAACAAAGGGAGGTATACTAAACACAAAACATATTTTTTATTAATTTCTGACATTCAGTTTTTATGAATATGGAGCTTGATTTTCATACCATTGTGCTGGCTGTAGATGATTTTTTTTGTGAGCTGGTTGTAGGCCCCTGGACATAATACCCCCTTAAATAAGAGCGTTTACACATGGCACCGCATATTTAATTAAAAAAGTTCCCCTCATCTGCACAGAATGTGAGAAAGTAGAAGACGTTCTTCACATCATGGTGGAGTGTGCCCGGAACGAAGATCTCAAAGCAGAGTTATTAACACACATTGGTGTTGATATGCAATAATATTCTATCATTCCTCTTGTCAGAAACAATGACGCTATTGTATATAAACTTGTGCACCAGTGCGTCGGCTGCGGATAGGCAGGAAGGTTGTGGCCTCCTATTCCGTTTTCATCTCCTCCTTTGCGACCATCATTTCCTCGCAAAAGGAGGTGGCGGCGGCGTCCTGTCCACCTTCTCGCCTCCAGACAAGGACTGATCGAGAGATTATCCGCAGCATCGACCACCCGCGACGAGGTCAGGGCACTGCACTGCCTAGGCAGGCAGTCCTCCAGAGGGTTGTACCGTGTCGCCGAGTCAGACATTATAATGGTGGCTTCCAGCCTGTACGGCTGCAGGTACTTTCCGAAGCACCCATGTCTGAAGAGCACCTGTGTCAACCGGAAAGTAAGGGCGCCATAAACTTAAACACGAAATAAATATTATAATAGTTTATTTACACAAATACAGAACACGGGGCTTACAACTTTTACTTTTACGCCTATGCAGTACTTATTTCACTATAGATTACATACATAAAATACATTCCTAGATCACAGAGAAATACAACAATTAAATCAGGAAACTAAATTTGAGACTAATGAAAATCAAGGCACACACTGTTACAAGGAAAGTGGAGAAACATTACGCCTACGAGTTTACTAGGAGCGATTGATTTTCTGGAATGTCTTCCAATCTAGCTAAAGTTTACAAATGATATAATTAAACATGCTAAGATTTTTCTTCAACATTTACAAACAAATAATTATGTAATATCATTCAGTTAGCAGCCGACTTTATTTTTTAATAGACATTTTTTATCAGTGCTCCAGCACTACACATTGTTAGTTTGTTACAGTATGGCCATGACCGATTCAATAAGGTCGGACTTTCTATAAAACTAGCTTCCTGAAGGCAAACACACATACATTGAAAACGAAATAGGAGTGCCCACCGCCATAGAGAGAAAAGTTGATATATGCTCGAGTTGCCAGACCATACGTAGTCCAACCGAGCCAAGAAAGAGCTAATTTATCAGACCCAAACCCTTTTTTTATCAATTGCTGCCAACTATAATGTGTGATATATAAGGGAAACCTGAATTCACTGTAGAAGTAGATAATAATGCAGGTCATAGATTTCCACCTAACAACAATGCTCCATATATAAGATTACTACCAAAAAGTTAAGCTGTACAAGGTACCATAGCAAAGCTGTTATTTCTAACACTACGATTATTATATTACACATAAGGTTACTGGATGTTTTTATTCAATAGCGTGTGTGACTGACACTGGCATGGCCAACATCGGGGATTTTAATTTTGATAACACAAAAACATTGTCGCCAAATATCGGAATTCGTCGGTCACTGGTTCAAAGGTTATAAGGGTTTATAGGTGGCCGATCTGGGGAGCATCTCCCCAGTTTGGCCCAATTGAATCTCAAAAGCTAGGGTAACTAGCGAAAATCTCTTTTCTCCCAAATTTTGTCCCAAATTTTTCGCCAAGTCACAGATTTAGTCGGGTCCTAGTTTAGAAGATACGAGTTATTTTTTTAAGTATAGTCCAAGAACTAGATCGAAGATTTTTCGTAAACTCTTCGATCTAGCTCTTGGACTATAGTTAAAATCCCTGATGGTGGCCATGCCAGTGTCAGTTACACCGATAGCGTTAGTCTGAGTTCAAACTGTCTGTAGGTATAGTTTTTGATTAATCTGATTGAAACAGCTCCTACTACTATTGATTGTTTCTGTTTGACTAGTTTGCTGCTCTCGTAAATATGCAATACATTAATATATTACTAAATATTAAAGTATTTCTAAATCACAGTGCCGAACTTGCGGAAACTTTTTCTGGAAATAAAATAAAATGAAAATTAGTATAAGATGGCAATTGAAAATACTTAAGTTATGAAAAGAATTCAAATTCAAAATTCAAAAGTCATTTATTCAAAGTAGGCTGAGAATCAGCACTTTTCGAACGTCAAAATTACATAAGACAGTCCACAAAAACGCCCACCCTTCACGACTTCCTAGTGCTTTAGTTGGGAAGAAGAAGTGGCGCAACAAACTCCCCAGCAGCACAGCTGTCTGTTCAGTTAGAAAAAACTTGATTCTATACAATGGTATTTGCAACAGATAGTCTTACCCGTAATTTTAATTCTATTCTGTCAATCTCTCCGCCCAGCATATCTACAATATTTTCACCATGTTTCAGTAAGAATGCTTCAACGTCATCAATAGTTTTCACTTTATTCATGTCCTAAAACAATTACATGGTGCTTATAAAATAAGATTTATAAAGAAATGAAATCCGAGTTTCCGGATTGAGAGTGCTTGTCGGCGTTAGCGAAGCGCGAGCCGTTTTGTTATTATTTTACCTACAAATATAAAAAAAAAACAAGCCTGTTTTTTTTTTGTAACCATAATATGCATGTTTTAACGGTAAATAGTTTCCGGTAAATATTATGCAAATAAAAAATATAAATTATTCATAAGACGTAGAAAATTTCCAATGAGCTTAAAAATAGCATTTATCAAGATCAGACCCTCACCTCTATTAATGCGTTCAAGTCGTGTTTCTCTAAATATGACCTTGTTAGTGCTCTGCCGTCGAAATCAACTTCGGCCTGAAATGCAAAGATTGGAGAAGTAAAAAAGGCGATCTGACATCTTTAAAATACAAATAAGAAAGAGTATTTACCTTATATCTTATTAGATTACTGCCTATATCTATGCCCTTGACGTCGTGAATGGCTCTTATCATAAAATCTCGTTCTAAAACACTGTTTATTTCATCCAATTGCTCTTGGGGTATTGACCTGTTTAAAATTATAAATAATAATATTAAAAAATTAATAAGAACTGCCGTACTCGTATATATAACCGCGATATATCAATAATTACCTGCCAACCAGAGCCCCCACGTTTGTGAGGATGATAAAGGACGCGACTCCACCAAGTAAGGTTCCTACTAATAAGCAACCGATAGAATCATACAACGGGTTCCCGGTGTATTGTGTTAAAGCCATACAGCCAGCGGCTAGTATCACGCCTGCTACAGCTGCACTGTCTTCCAAGAGTACCACATTTACAGACGGATCTGAGCTACGCATTACTGAAATATAAAATAAAGGCAACTAAAACCTTGTTTGGAGAACTGTTACCCTATTATTAGGTTTACTGATTACTTTGTGATACAGTTACAGTCTGCGCTCAGCGCTTGGTGTGGTAACACGCCGTGTTCGAGTTCGCGAAAAGTCAATCGTCATCCTGAGGATGCCGCGTTGAGATGTGAAACACGTCGATTTCTTTCAGGGTTTTTTAAGACTCTTTAGAAATAGCTAAGCGGAACAGGTTACTAAATATATACACTTCTATTGTATTTTTTTTTTCTTTTTTACTTTGGTATATAAATAAAATATCATATAGTTACAACTTATAGATATAAAAAACTTACTGTACTCATATAATGACGTGTTGGCTTCCTTAGCGCCTTTCCGAATAGCATTTAAAGCTACCATCAAGGTAGCACCTTCCGACACCACAGCGCCACCAAGAACGAAATAGGCCTGAAAGTGAATGATATTACAGAAAAGAAACTTAAAAAAAACTTGGGAATCAAACGAGCTTATGTACCTGTTAAGCGAAGTCTTGATTCTAATCTTATGAGCTGCAATCGGAAGTAGAATTTTAACATATAGGTCGTTCTGCTTCAAACATTGTAGACAACAGTGTTCGTTTAAAGAGAAATATATTTACAAATTTAATATTTAATTTCGTCTTTCATGTCTTGGCAACACCACATATCACTTGACTTAGAGATCCTAAGATAAGGAACAAGAGGAAGAGAGGGTCTTTTGTACAGAGTAGTTCCACATACTTACAATCGTTATGTTTTCCTGAAAGGTTAACATTGAGTTAGGTCGACTACAATTATTTCAGCTAGCTAGTGGTGGGTGGATAATTTTACTTCAAAAAATTCTACTTCAGATGGCAGCGAAATAAAATCATAAATATAAATATATTACGAACATATCGTGAAACTTGTATGCCCCTAAGGGGTAGGCGCATATTTCTGGATGTTATAGTGTGGCCAAAAATATTGCACTCACCCAGAAAAAATCATGGAGGGGTTGGGGATCTAAAATACCAGTAACACCATGGTAGAAAGATAAGCCACATCCTACACAAAATATTCCGACGCCGGATATGAGAGAAGAGACGTATCTCATGTTTGTATACCCATATGGATGAGCAGAATCTGCCATCTGAAATAATAATAAAGAACATCTTAAAACCAGTTTTGTTTTTCTGACTATACAGTAATCAAAAAAAGTGAAACAAAAATATTAATAATAAAAATAGAAATAAACAACATACTTGGACAGATTTATGTATTCCATACACGAGGATTAGCTGATTCACAGTATCCGCAAGAGAATGGATGCATTCCGAGAATAAACTGTGTGACCCAGTATAAAACCAAGCACAAAGTTTGAAAACAAAGTTACAGCTATTTCTGAAAATTAACACAAATATAATCTTTCAATATCTTAGTTCGAATTACATGTTAGGGATCGTTCATTAATCTCGTGTTTTTAGCAACTTTTAACAATCCTCCTCCCCCCTGATATTATACATACATACTGGTACATATTTAATTTAATCATTTGATATGTAAGCATTTGCAGTGCTCTTACAGGGTGCATGTCTTAATACTGTGTCATGAAATTTTAATGCATGCCTACAAACCAATGTTTTACATGTTAGCAAATAAATAGACTAACCCAAAATCACGGGCATATTTTTTGGTACAAAGTATCTTAAAAAAGACGGAATATTTTTTCTTTAAATACAGGTATAATCGGTGCCTGGCAACGGCATGTCTAGGTCATGCGCTGCGTTTCGGTTTAGAAATCGCGCGTTCAACGAAAAAATAAATACATGTGATATCTATCTCCCTACACCTTCATTGTGATATTTCCTGATTTTTTTCCGAAACCTCTCCCCCCTTTCGAGCCTCACGTGATTAATGGACGATCCCTTATGAGTCGAACGTTTTTTTTGTAACTTACATCCCCACAGCTGTAAGGACAACCCTGCCAGATCTAGTTCTTAATCCTAATTCTTCCACTCCGTGTTTACGTTTGTGGCTCATTTCCCTCCTATAAGTTCTTAGTCGCCTTTTCACGGTAAACACATCTGTAAAATAATAGTTTTACTATTTTGCCTTCTAATTATAAGTAAGTTTCAGCATCGCTTTGATTATACTATACTACTCTTGCCCGCGAATTCGCGTGGATTCCGTACTTTTCCCTTCCAACTAGAACATCGGCGAGTAAAGGGTAGTTTATAAATAAAATTCAGATGTTTATTATTTACCTAAATTAGTATTTGGGCCAACTTTTAATGTTCCTAAACCGAAGGTATGAGATTTTTCTAAAAAACTGTAACTACAGTCACGACTAGTCACGAGCATGAATTACACCTACACTTACTTGACCTTACACTTACCCAAGATTCAAAAGCGATTCTATCCTAAAGTACTGATAGATATTTTATGGTGTTACGCGAAATTTGTATGAACTATACAAATACTATAATATACTATAATGAAAAAGGTCTTTTCTCAAAGTTGCAACTTTTATTACACGGGAAAAACACTGGAATTTTGTGTAATGGTAAGGTAGATATTTATTCTTGTGATTCCTCTTTTTCCGAGCATGTCGATTTTTTCTGAATTTTTTATAAGTAGTTCTTAAGTTGGCTCCACGTTTGGTTGACGGGTTTCATTTATTAAAACTTCCTTGTAAGTCTTTTTGTGGTTGTTATATCCTAACTAATGTTATAAATGCGTAAATGAGTTCGTTTGATTATTTATTACTCTTTCACACTAAAACGACTGAACGGATTTGGATGAAATTTGGCACATGGGTAGACCATGACCTGGGTTTTTTTTTTATTTATTTCATAAGCCTAGAAAGAAAAAGGGTTAACAATGTATTAATTATGTGACTTAGTTTCTTATAGTAATTAGACAAGTACATGCTCGATTTTTATGAAATTCGTGACACCCAAACTAGGTCGTGTCCTTCATCTCAGGTCAGCGTTCTTTCCTGCCAGCCAGGCACATTGTGAAGCCTAAGTTATTTTTAAATGTTTACCAACATTTTAGCAGCTAATAAATAAAAACAATAATTAGCTGTCCCATACATTTTGACCGCGTAGGTATTGCAGTTTTCTATGAAAAAGCATTTTTTTTTTAAATAACCGACGAAAAATTTCAATACTGTGTTGTTCAGAATCATGCACTGAATCTATGGTTACAGTTTTCGCGTCGATGTCCCTGCCACCCTGTATATTACCTATTTTATCCCTGCTATAATATGTGTGAGTGGAGAAGTTAATGTAGTGTAAGTACTCAGGGACACCACGCCGTCGCCGCGCCGCCACCGCGCCGTCGTCGCGCCGCGTAACCATGTAGACTGAGCTGCCGCCGCGCTGTCGTCACCGCGCCGTCGCCGCTTGATTTTGGCGTATCACTTTACAAATCGCGGCGCCAGTGCGGCAACGGGCTGGCAACGTTGCATAGCTAGGCTCAGTGGCGGCGCGGTGGGCGGTGCGGCAACGGCGTTGTGTCCCTGAGCACTTAGGGTAGTGGGAGAGTGTGTATGTGAGTAAAGTGGTAAAAATGGTTAGGAGGACATAGGATACTTTTTATCCCGGTAATACGTTCCCCTTTACCAGCAGAAATGCAGTCACACATAATACCTGGATATCAAATACAATAGACGTGGATATATTTAGTAACCTGTTCCGCTTAGCTAGTCCTAAAGAGCCAAGCGCTGGACGCAGAGAATCCCTTCAGAGGTCCTCTGCGTCCAGCGCTTGGTGTGGCAACACGCCGTGTTCGGGTACGCGACAAGTCAATCGTCATCCTGAGGATGCCTTGTTGAAATGTGAAACACGTCGATTTCTTTCAGGGTTTTTTTATGGTTCTTTAGGAATAGCTAAGCGGAACAGGTTACTAAATATCTCCACGTCTATTGTATTTTATACTGAATTTCCGCAAGGTCACGCCTGAATCAATTAACTAAGGTAGTAACAAAAATAGATAGGTAGGTAGGATATAATAAAGCGACGATTGCGACGAGTCTGGCATACGTTCAGGGCTAGAGAACACAAGCCTGCTCTGAAAAAAGCCATTGTAGACCTTAAAAACGCTATGGTCGAAGCTGAGAATGCAACTTTAAAAGCAAAATTAGACTCCATGACAGTCACAAAAGCCACAAACTATTTCCTTTGGAAAGCTAGTGGCATGAACCGGCCACAATGTGCAAAACCACCAATTAAATTGGATGATGGACGATGGTCATAAACTAGCGAGCAGAAAGCAGATGCATTAGCAACGCGACCAAACGAGGCAGAACCTGGTTCTGACGATTCTGATATTGAAGTCATATTAAATCAGCCATATCAACTTAATCTACCCTTTCGACCTATAAATCCCAAGGAAGTATTTCGGCAGATAATAAAATTGAGAAGAAGTAAAAAACCGGCCAGGTGAGTGTCGGACCACAACAGTGAAGGGATCTGTAGATGGGATGAATTTATCCCATAAATAAACTTAATGTACGGAATGTATGGAAGAACACCTTTTTTCAACTGCAAATGTAAGTGGGTCGATTAATACTCATTAACTTGTAGAGCCTACTTAGCTGTGATAGTTTTCCTTTTAATTTCGTTATTTATACTACTGCTGTTTTTGAACGACCTTTCCAACGACACCCCACACCATGGGATAGACGAAAAAAAAATATTCCCACTTTACATGTAGGGGAGGTACCCTGAAAACATATTTTCGTGGTTTTAGTTTAGCGTGATTAATGTGTATACCCATGCCAAACAACTTTCTAGTACTAACAGTCTCTGAGCTAAGCCGCGGACAGACAAACGAACATGGCGAGACTATAAGGTTTCCTTTTTGACTACGGAACCCAAAAAAAGCAGCAAGTTTCGATCTTATCACCAAGGAAGTCCTAAAACAGCTACCAAAGAAGGTGTATTCCTAACCGCCCTCTATAATGGTATACTAAGAAAAAACAACTTTCCAGCATTATGGAGTCTCCCAAATAGAAAACCAGAACTTAAGGTAACCTCTTATAGACCCATCAGTTTATTGCCTGTAAGATCTAAAGTATTTGAAAAACTATTGCTGAACAGAAAGATATAGCTTGTCCACTCTAAAATGACGCGCCCCCCTACCGCATTACCTATAGAAACCTGCATTACCGTGTACGTAAATCGCATTTCAGAGTGGACAAGCTTTACCACAATTACTCCATCGGTCTATCATACCTGACCATCAATTAGGCTTTCGGCAGAAACACGCTACGACAGAACAAGTTCACTGGATCTACGACAAAATAAGAAAGTCCTTGGAAGATAAGGAATACTGGTCAGTTGCAATTTTTGATATACAACAAGCCTTCGATAGGATATGGCACCGCGGGTTACTCTGTAAGATCAAAACATCCCTACCGTACGTACTACGAACTGCTTGAATCTTACCTCTCCGACAGAACTTTTCAAGTTAAGGAAAGAAATGTTACATCCTCTCTCCACAAAATAACTGCAGGAGTACGCCAGGGGTCTGTATTGGGCCCGGTATTGTACACCATATATACAGCAGATCTACCACATACTCCGGATATTGCGTCAGCAACTTACGCAAATGACAGCCGTTTTGCTCAGCCATAAAGACCCTGAAATTGTTTCTAAAATACGTGAGAGTAGTCTGGATGATATGCGCAAATGGTTAAAGAGGTGGCGAAAAAAAGCAAGTGCATCTAAGCCCAGGTTACCTGCAGTCTGAGACAGAATATAGGCCCACCTGTGAAACTAGGTGATCATAAACTTCCACATAATGACTCTCTGAAGTACTTGGCCATGTACCTTGACCACAGGCTTACATGGCGGACACATATCCAAGCCAAGAGAAATCAGCTCAATAATAAGTGCAGGAACCAATATTGGCTCCTTGGAAGAAATTCTCTAACATCGACATGCTCCAAAGATTTCAAAATGTCATCCTTAAAACCATCACAAATGCACTATGTTTAACAAGAAACTGCAGCAATTCCAACAACTAATCTGCAATGAATCCCAGGACTATGAAGTCCCAGTCTTATTTACAAAAAGGAAAAAAAAAAGTTAATACAATAACACAAAATAGGAAACTCAAGACATGAGGAAGAGGATCCCAGCTACTTTTTGGTGGTCAATTCCTCAAACCTCATCATATAATGAAGAAATGCTCTTGGTATACTCTTCCCAAATCACTAAACGAGGTCCATGCTTAAAAATTACCTTGTTCATATCTTCTTCTGTCTAATTCTCTTCTCAACAGTTCCTTCTCAAGTGCTTCTTTTGATCCCCATACCTAATAAGGGTTTATAAAATGGGTTACTAAAGTTTTCATTGGTAAACATAATCATTTTTTTGTATCCCTGTTGTTTTTTTTTTTCAATTTATTGGAAATAACATTTTTAAATTATGTTTTTGTATAGCGTGTTTACAAACATAAATCATAACTTGCACAAAACAAAAAAAATATTTTTCTATAGTAGTAATATTGGGTGATCTTCAAACCCAAGATGCAAAGTATAAGTTCCAGAAACTTATCTGAACTGGTGGTTGTAAGTAAAACGAATGATAACGATGAATGATTTCTAGAGCTTTAAAGAATCGCGTAAATTGCTTCTTCGTTTCGCTCTTGACAGAGCGGTCGTGGTCACAATGAACTGTGTCCAATCGCAGGTGAAGTCGTTGCCCGCCTCACGATCTCCCTCCATCTGGTTCTGTTACATGCGCATTCATTAACAGGGCCTTCAACCGCGGATTTTATTTGATAGGTCCACCGCATCGACCTCCCGCGTGGACCTTCCACTATGCCCTGCACCACTAGACGCTCCGTGGAGTCATTATTCCAAGTATATTAGTAAACTGCTTAGAACCAGAGAAATCATATTGCTTTTTTTTTCTCAAGTAATCCGCTGTTTTAGTAAGATATATTAATGCTAAAATTCAGATCTGTTATTCTTCTATAACTCACAAAAAACCGGCCAATTGCTTGATTGCATTGATTTTTTTCCAAATACATACTTAACATTGTAGTTGAAATACATGTTCTCCCATACATTCCAACAGCAAATGTAACTTTTATGCACAATATTTAGAGATTTACCATGTTATTTTAAGAACATAGACTTCTTAGAGTCTATTTTCCCGTAATGTATGAGTAAAGAGCCATACTATGTATTTTTTTTTTAATTTTAGGTCCAGTAGTTTCGGAGATAAGGGGGGGAATGGTCAATTTTATTTATTTATTTAACCATTTATGTACACACATATATATACAGACAAGACAAAAGGAACAGAAAAATGTACAAAGCTGATGCTTATTTCTAAAGAAATCTCTTCCAGCATACCTGCGATAGGACAGAGGATAAAAAGATGTAGACAACGTGTGTAAGACTAGAGAGAAAGTAAAATAAAATCAAAACAATTCACTTAATAAAATAAAACAAATAATATGAGAATATACTTACACACATACATACATACAAACACACATACTTCTACAATAAATATTATTAATTATAATGTAACAAAAATATATACATATATATTTATATAAAATACAAAATAAATACCTACGCAAATATGACACCTACACATCTACCTACGCAATTTTCATCGAATTTCTTAAATATCTTTAAAAGTATTTATTTTAAATTTATATAAAACATATTTTTAAGATCCTCGCAACAAGCCCTCTCATTTGATATATCATATGGTACTGTTAGTAAAACTTTTTTTTCTTCTTGTTTGCCCCCCTAAAGTGACCCCTATATTAAAAATTTATTTATTTACGTTACACGATCGTGTTTGGGTCGTAGAAATACTTAAGTGTACGAAATTTCAACTTAATCGGTCTATTAGATTCGGAGCAAATTGGCTGTGACAGACGGACGGACAGAACCGTAAAAACTATGTCCTAATCTCGTGGAGTTTACAAGTTAGTCAAACATTAGTTTTTCTTTTTAGGGTTGTCACTTTTTTATCCAATGAGACGACTTTTTTAAAAGAAAATAATATAGGTACTTTTTTAGGATTTATTAAAATTAATATATTATGTTGCTTTTCAAAACTAAGACTAAAAATATTATTAAAACTATTTTTAAGTTACCAACTCATTAATAATTTAATTCTGATGTTGATTGTTATTTTTAGTCTTAGTTTTGGAAATACACACATCAAAAGTGTCTAGGGATCAACATATATTTTTGCAATAACTTTTCTCCTGATTGATATTAATTAAAATTTTCTTTAAGGATTCATCAAATAAAGTGTTTTCGTTTGTCACAGTAACGATAAACCAAGTCACCTTTGCATTAATAAAGAAATTTGCCATTTTCCTAATAAAGGGATTTTTGACATTTGAACCACTAACATTAAAGTTCGAAAAAAAGACTGAAATAACAGTTTTCTTTAAAATTTTATTGGGTAACTTAAACAATTAATAATCCGTGTTTCTACCGCGAACACTAACAACACAAGAACATCGGTTTGGCATACTCAAAATGAGTTCATCCAAATCACGCTGTGGAATGGCCGCCCATATTCGTTGCAACAACAAAAAAAGGTCTTCTTGCGACTGGATACCCTCCATATTCGGCAGAGCTCTTCTCTGTAGCATATCCCATGCATGCTCAATCGGGTTCAAGTCTGGCGACTGAGCAGGCCAGAGCAGGACATTGATGTTAGCTGCGGCGAGAGTCTGTCTTACAACTCTTGCGGTGTGCGGTCGTGCATTATCATGCATTAACTGAAATAAGGGACCGATTTGCACTTGTAGAGGAACGATGACGTCAGATACAATCGTCTCAGCATAAATTTGAGCGTTGAGGTTGCCTCTGATCCAAATCAACTCAGTTCTTCCGCCGATCCAAATACCCGCCCATACCATGATGGTTCCACCACTATAAGGATGGACTTCCTGGCAGGATTTTAATCGCTGTTGGCGTCCAGGGGTTCTCCAGTGTCGTATACGTCTTGTATCCGGTCTCATACCAAAACGAGACTCATCAGAAAAGCACACGAAACGCCATTGTTCTTCTGCCCAATTTCTGTGTTCAAGAGCCCATTGATATCGAATCCTACGATTGTGCATTGCTATAGGTGGTACCCGTAGCGGTCTTCGGAAATGAAGGTTCACTTCATGCAAGCGGTTTCTGACTGTTTGGTCGCTAATTAAGTTCCCTGAAGAGTGATGAAGCCTCACGGCTAACATCATGGCGGTTATTGTTGGAGCTCTTCGAGTTAAGATTTGAATGTATCGGTCTTGTCTCCGTGTGGTGCAGCGATACCGTCCTCCATGGCGCTCAGCCACGGTACCAGTGCTTCGGTAACGTGTCCAAAGTCGACTGATAACACTCTGACTTGTATTCAGAGCTAAAGCCACAGTACGTTGCCGGGAACCAGCTTCTATCATTCCCACGGCTCTGAGCATTTCTTCCCTGCTTAAATGACGTCGCCGCTCCATAATAACGTTGGTTTTAATCAGTAGTAGGGAAACAGTAGCACTAATAATGTCTTCAATGCGTTGTATGTTTTTATAGGGAAAATATTGACAGATGATTTTCATCTTTTACTCGAATTTGATTAACAGTTCCTGTTTCAAATTATGAAATGCACCAAAAAGGATCCATATAAATTTATATAATCATAAATTTATTACAAAGCCACATCTCAATCTCAAGAAATCCGCATAAAAATGCTTGATCCCTAAACACTTTTGATGTGTGTACTAATACTTGACTATAACTTCTAAACTCCACGACATTAGCACATATTTTTTTTGTGAGTAATAGAAGAATAACAGATTTATGAATTTTATTATTAATATCTTTTCCTATAACAGCGGATTACTTGAGAAAAGAAAAAAAAATCTCTGGTTCTAAGCAATTTACGCGATTCTTTAAACCTCTATCAAATTAAGTCTACTCCCACGTTTTAAATGACTAATTATATCTGTATTTCTAATAAAAAGCTGACGTCCGAAAAATTATCTCTTTTCTTTTTCAGAACCTGTTACTTTTCCACACTGCACAGTGGTGCAGTGTGGAAAAGTAACAGGGACTGTTATTTTTTTCATGACATCACTCACTGTCACAGGGTCAGATAAGCATGTGGCACTTTACCGTAAACAGCCATTCATAAGGCACATAGGAGTTTTTGATACTTGTATAATCTATGGCCGCATTCTAACCGAAAGCGGTCGTCTCGCGAGTACGCC
Organism: Omphaloscelis lunosa; assembly: GCA_916610215.1. Taxonomy (NCBI): domain Eukaryota; kingdom Metazoa; phylum Arthropoda; class Insecta; order Lepidoptera; family Noctuidae; genus Omphaloscelis; species Omphaloscelis lunosa. Next base: position 10,685,073 of record OU744250.1, read on the forward strand.
ATCGTCGCGCACAAGGCAGGGTTGGCATAAACATACGGTGGAGGTCTGCCCAGCTTGAGCAGAGCATCGCCGTGTCCTCGTGGAGGCGATCGGCGGCGGTGATCTTTCGCGTCCGGCCCTGGTTCAGGCCATGGTACGGAGCGAGAGGAAATGGGAGGCCGTCACCTCCTTCTGCGAAGCGGTAATGCTCGCGAAGGAGGAGGCGGAACGCGTGAGGGAGAGGCAAATTTCGCGCCCTCACGCCCCTAACCGCCGCAGGAGGAGACGACCAGGGCGTCGGGAATCGCGAGGCGATTTCCGGCCACCGTAGGCGCGGGCTTGCGGGCGGTGAGCAATGGGTGGCTCACCGTCCGATAAGGACCAGGCCCGGGTCGACGGCGCGTTGTGTTCCACGCGCGCCTCAAAGAGATATCAGCAGAATTGACGGGGTCCGCTAGGGCCGATGCTTGCCGGGGTTGCGAAGAAAACCGAAAGGGAGATCGTGGCCCCCGGCAACAGGGCAACCGAAGGAACACGGGTGGGTTTTAGTCAGTAAGAGTCTGACACACCCTCCCGCTCCGCCCAGAGCGGGAGAAGTTATTTGATGATTTCCCACACAAAAAAAAAAAAAGGGTTGGCATAAAACAAACAAGTTTTTTTAAAACACGTATTTTAAACAGTGTTTAAAACAATTTAAAATAAAACAATGTTTTTATTATGTGTTTAAAACAAAGTATAAAACAAGTTTAAAATAATGTTTTAAACATTAAGAAAATACAACATGATTTTAAATCGAGAATGAATGGAAATAAATGAAAAGTTATAAATTATTAGGACTTATAATAGCTCGAAAAGAAACTTAAAAGGTTAGATTAAGTAATTTCCCGCAACTACTTTGGACATTCCCCTTGTTTGAATATACCTATACTTCGTCTTTCGTCGAACAGAGGTAATCCCCGCAATAATTTTAGGGACTTCCCCATATTTAAATATCTTGTAGGTGCGAATTCCGATTTTCGTTCTCAGATGGTACACATCTGAGAACGAAAATCGGAATTCGCACTTCTGAACATATCGACATACAGAGTATACTGGCTAGTTCAGTATCTGAGTTTCATACCTACTTTGATTGACTACAAAAAAAAAGTAAGTATGTTCACAGATTAGATAGTTTATTAGTTAACCTAATAACTAACTATAACTAGTATTACGTTGTTGTAATTATTATGTTCTTCTGATGGTTTTTTGTAAATCCTCTGGTAAATTTTAAAATTGTCTAGAAATGAATTATATTAGGCCTGATCCATTTGTGTTGATAATAAATTTGATAAATCGCTTAATGAAAAAAAAAATGCTTGTTTAAAACATTTTGAACTGTTTGTTTTATAAAATTTAAAAGAAAACTGTTTTTTTTCCAAACCTGCTACAAGGGCACTTGTGAAACGACAGAAGCTAGGTGCACTGTTCCAGTTGGTCGCTTCCTATTGAGAGGAGCTAGCAAGAAACTCCATGAATAAATTACAGTATTAATAGGTATGAGAGGACAGTGTATGATTAAGAAGTATTCACGCAATCAATCAAGTTGCATTTGTACATCATAGTTCATCCAAACGATCGCGTCGAATGCATACTCGTACAACTGTTGCTTTCGGTTAGGACACAGGATAAGAGTAACAGAGATGACGCTTTACAAAACTGGTTTTTTTTTCAAAAACTCTGTGCTGTATCAACAGCCAAGTACACTCACCCATATACTTAAATCCCAAAAAAAATTATGAAAAATTAATAGTACATATTCCACTTCTTGTGTTCTCAATATGATCAACAGTGCCATGTGGTTTTCACATATTGTTGTAACAAAATAGTTATAGACATACCTCAAATGCTTTTGCTTCAACATCCTTACGATAATACACAGTTATAGGTGGTTCTGCTTCATATGGTGATCTTCTAAGAACTTTTGGTAATGACTCCAAATCAGACTGCTTCAGTAAGTATTCTGTCATTGCTCTCATCGGTGTTATAAAGTTACGCTCAGTGTAAGAGGCAGAGAAGTCAATAAGGAGCCTTTTTCTAACTGGAAAATTAAACAATTGTCAGTTGCAGGCACTTGTTTACACCAAATTGTAATTACCTAAAAGAAAGCAGAAGGAACTGAAAATTACATTTAATACAACATTTTAAATAGATTATGTAATCTATCTTTTATGTTTTACTTGCTTTTGAATTATTTTAAAGGAAGGGTACAACAACAAACGCAAGCTAACTTATTATGAAAATTTGTTTTTAAGTAGGAATGGCATCAATGTTGGAATGGGAAAGTAATTTGTGCAGTGGCATAAGTTACATAAAACCATGACAATATTAACATTGTTACAACCAGAAATTAAAATAAATCAGTTTAATAAGAAAGTAACCTGGTTTAGGTTTGGCTACATCTGCTGGTTTATCTGGTGGTTTAGTTTTCTCAATTGTAACCTTAGTAACAACTTGGTTGGCATCAGTTTCAGTCTTAACTATGATGTCTCCAGTTACACTCTGTTTTATTATTTTATTTGCATTTTCACTGTCTGATGGCGATTTTTCCGACTGCAGGGCATTTTTGGATACGGGTTTATCCAACAAATACGCCGAAGTGTGCACACATCTCCAAAGTTCCTTGCCTTCGTGAAAAATATCTTGTCGAAATATCTTCGGTGCAGCAAAGCATAATGAATGCAAATATTTTATTTCAATAGAATGTCTAGTTAGATTTCTGTAGAAACACTTAGCGGCTACCGAAGGCAACATGATAGTTTGATACGAAAAGTCCAACCTTGAAGGTAATAATGTCACATGAATTTGAGAAAAACTAAAGCCCCCTTCAATGTTATATTTAAATATACATTATAAACTTAAAGTTTACGTTAGATTATCGCCTAACTACTAAAATGAACGTTAACATAGTTTTATTTTATTTTAGATCGGTCTTAAAATTCAGGAATCGTAAGCTGATGACATCAGACCGACAGACAGATGACATGACAATATATGACAACCTGACACTGACAGTGACATAACTGACAGATCACAGCTATTTTGAATTGTAGTCTGTGGATCATAGAGACCGTTCATCACAGACTTAGCCGTTCATTATCTGGAGCCACTCTAACGGTCAACGTCACTGCCCATCATCGATATGCTGGGACCACACCAATGGAAAACACCGTTGATTATCGCGATGATGGCCACAACTCATCGCGAGGATTTGATAAAGGCATTCACATTTTGCTATGGCCACACCAACGGTCAACGTCAATGTCCATCATCGCCTTAAACATCACGGAAACTTTACATCGAGAGTGTCAGAATTTAAAACTTTAAATATTTTCTCGTAATCACTTTCTTGAAAATGTATCCGACATAGGGATTGCAATCCGAAAAACCGGATCAGATATCCGTTTACCAGATCTGATAAACGTTTAAATAATTAAACGTTCACCAGATCCGGTACCAATATACCCGATTCGGTGATAGCAATTTTTGGGAATCGCGCTGTTGCATGAGTTGGTACTTTAAATACTTGGTGCGTGTGCGTGCGATTCGTTTGACGCTGCGCCGCCCCGCGGGGGAGGGGCCGCCTCTCCACGCGGCGGTGCCGCCAAGTCGGACCACTTGATTACAATGCTCAGTATTATCCCAGTCTTCGCTCGGGTCAAAAATATTTGTTTTGTTTTGTTTATCGCTGCATGATTATTTGCCGACTACAAAGCCAGTTTAGAAGCTGAAAGGACCTTTTCGGCCGATGGCTATATTTTTAGTTCTATTCTAAGTTGATTGGCAGATGACACAATTAATACTATTTGTTTTTTATGATCCTTTTTTTAAAACCAAAAGTTATTTTTTGATACTGTTTATGTACTTAAAATAAGTATTTATCGTAAGTTAATTAAACCAAAGAGTTATATTTTATAATATAAACTCATTATTGTTGATATGAAACCTTCTTACGTAGTAAGGAGATCATTTCGATTCTCCTTCATAGACTATATTGTCATAGTGATTTCAAACCGTAGTGTCAAACGATTTGAAAGCTTCTAATACGCTATGTAATTTTATTGTGGAATAAAACCAAGATTTCCTTTGGTTTTGTCTTTATTGTGTATCAATTTATTCCACAATAATTGTTATCGCAAAATAATATCAGATTCTTATAGCACGATGTCTCAAGAGAAAGTAACTCAATATCTTCGACCCGATCTTTTTGACGTGGAGCCTGCTGCACCCGGTGCCGATCTAAAGTGGGCCCACTGGAAATACACCTTTGAGAACTTTATCGCACAACTAGGATCGCCCGATAAATCGCCCGATGAATCGCTCAAACTGAAGGTACTTGTCAACCACATTTCGCCAACAATCTTCAACAACATCCGCTCCTGCAATAAGTACAGCGACGCAATAAGCAAACTTAATGATGCCTATGAAAAGAAACAGAACATAACCTTAGCAAGGCATCGACTTACGACTAGGAAACAACAGCCTGGAGAAAACATCGCAGAATACTCTCGAGCGCTTAACATCCTTGCTCATGACTGTAATTTTGAAGCAGTGACAGCAGAAGAACACCAGGACCAAGCCATACGTGAGACTTTTATCAGCGGGATCTTATCAAGCAAAATAAAGGAACGGCTTCTAGAAAAATCTCTGACACTAGAAGAGACTTTGAACCTTGCAATTACCTTAGAAACTGCAGAGAACACCTCTCAACTACTAGTACAATCTCTTTCCTTCAATCCTAACCCTGTCAATGCTGCCACTGAGGCAGAAACACGAACGCAGCCGAACCTAGCAACAACTCTCCGCCGTCGTTGTTTCTTTTGTGGGGGTAATATTCATCAAAGATTAAAATGCCCCGCCCGCAACGCGGAATGCCAACTCTGTTCGAAGCGTGGCCATTTTGCCAAGGTCTGCAGAAGCTCTAATCGCGATTCTAATAATAACTCAACAAATGCAGCTGTCACAGATGATGATACGCAAGTACAATCTGCCGGCTCCCAACTATCAGCATTTTCTGCCGCTGCTCCTTCTAGTCTCAGCAAAGCTACAACTCCCATTACTCTCAACAACTACCGCGCTGATGCACTCGTCGATACTGGCAGTTCTATCAGCTTCATTGACAAGAATCTTGCTCAAATTTTGAAGCTCAAACTTAAGCCTTGTAGACAGGCTATAACACTCGCATCTCTCAATAACGTTTCCTACGTCGATGGATTATGTTACGCGACACTTCAAATAGGTGGCCATATACACCGAAATCAGCCTTTATTGATCATCAATAATCTTTGCGCCGACGTTATTATTGGACATGACCTACTCCAAAAGCACTCTTCTCTTGAACTTCAGTTTGGAGGTGATAAACAACCGCTAAAAGTCTGCAACGTATTAGAGGCTTCCGTTCCGCCTGTATCAGTATTTACGAATCTTTCTCCAAATATCAAACCAATCGCAATCCGCTCAAGACGCCACTCACAAGAAGATCAAGATTTCATATCGAATGAAATAAACAATTTGATCAAGGATAAAGTTATTGAGCCCAGTGTGTCACCCTGGAGGGCTCAGGTTCTTGTCGCTGGAGGAGGGCACCATCGAAAACGTCTTGTGATCGACTATTCACAGACTATAAACAGATTTACGGAACTTGACGCATACCCCCTTTCAAGTATCGATTCTATTATAACGCGAGTATCACAGTACAATTTATTTAGCCAAATAGACCTCAAAAGTGCATATCACCAGGTGCCCATTCTGGCCAGAGAACGAAAATATACAGCTTTTGAAGCATGCGGGAACCTATATCAGTTCACACGGATTCCTTTTGGAGTAACGAACGGCGTGGCAGCTTTTCAGAGGACTTTACAATATATCATCGATTCGGAGAACCTCAAAGGCACATTCGCTTACCTGGATGATGTCACTGTATGCGGTGTCAATAAAAAGGACCATGAAGAAAACCTTCGCAAGTTTACGGAAGCTGCTAGAAAGTACAGACTTACGCTTAATACTAACAAATGCACGTTCGAAGCGGAGTCAATTAACCTCCTTGGTTATAACATACACAAAAACATTATCAAACCAGACGAGAACCGTCTTGAACCCCTGATGAATCTTCCTGTTCCAACTGACTCGGCAACTTTGAAAAGAGCCCTTGGCCTATTCGCTCATTATTCGAAATGGGTAGAAAACTTCTCATCCAAATTAAGACCACTGGTCGAAGCAACATTTCCCTTATCTCAAGACGCTATTAATTCTTTTAACGACCTTAAGAAGGACATTGCTAAATCGGCCTTGGCTGGAATTGACGAGAAGGAAATATTCTCGGTGGAAACCGATGCATCGGAGTTTGCAATTGCTGCGACACTGTCACAAAAAGGAAGACCTGTAGCATTTTTTTCACGGTCGCTAAATGATGCAGAAAGGCGACAGCCATCAATAGAAAAGGAGGCCTGCGCCATTGTTGAAGCACTTCGAAAATGGAGGCACTTTCTGATTGGACGTCATTTCTTACTAATCACAGACCAACGATCTGTAGCATTTATGTTTAACCAGACGCACTCTAATAAGATAAAAAACGAGAAAATCGAGAGATGGCGCCTGGAGCTCTCCTGTTTCAAATACGACATAATCTATCGGCCAGGCAGTCAGAACTTTGCCGCTGATGCTTTATCAAGAGTTTGCATGCACATCGACAGCAACTCTCCAAGCAAACTCATTTCTCTACATAACTCTCTTTGCCACCCTGGTATTTCACGCATGACTCATTGGGTACGGTCCAAAAATCTACCCTATTCAATCGAAGATATCAAAAGAATGACCGCTGCCTGTCCAGTATGCGCCGAAATCAAACCCCGTTACATAAGAAATGAAGGGCGTCTCATAAAAGCTACATCGTCATTCGAGAGATTAAACTTAGATTTTAAAGGCCCACTTCCTTCAAAAACTTCGAATAAGTACATTCTAACTATAATTGATGAGTTTAGTCGGTTCCCTTTTGCATATGCCTGTAAAGACATAACGTCAGCAACGGTTATAAAATGCTTAATTGATCTGTTCTCCACATTTGGCACGCCAGCATACATACATTCCGATAGAGGGACGTCGTTCTTATCGGATGAGCTCAGAAAGTTCCTGACGTCACTTGGTACTGCGTGCAGTCGTACAACTCCATATAACCCACAGGGGAATGGCTTGGTTGAACGCTTAAACGGCACCTTGTGGCGTACGATCCAGCTGTATCTTCGCTCCAACAACGCTGACATTAGTGACTGGGAGAAGGGCTTGTCTCCAGCCCTACATTCTATTAGATCCTTGCTTTGCACGGGAACTAACGCAACTCCTCACGAGCGCATGTTCAATCATCCTCGTCGCTCGGGGAATGGACAATCGCTACCGACATGGCTCCACTCTCCAGGGCCAGTCTTTATGAAGAGAAACGTACGAAACTCTAAATATGAACCTGCGGTAGAAGAAGTGGAACTACTACAAAGCAACCCGGAATACTCATATGTACGCCTACCTAATGGCCGTGAGACAACTGTTTCGAATAGATCCCTGGCGCCTCTTCCATATACTGTAGATGACGAAGAAAACTCCGACGATGAACCACCACGTGGACCATCTACTGCACCTACAAGTGATGACGAGTTTGTTGACGCAACTGGGCCAGCTGAAGTTGAAGACATTGAAGTTCCTCGTCGTTCTACTCGAGAAAGAAGACCTCCGGCTTATCTTCATGACTACGTTTCTTCATAGAGCATGGGTGAATGATATGAAACCTTCTTACGTAGTAAGGAGATCATTTCGATTCTCCATCATAGACTATTATTGTCATAGTGATTTCAAACCGTAGTGTCAAACGATTTGAAAGCTTCTAATACGCTATGTAATTTTATTGTGGAATAAAACCAAGATTTCCTTTGGTTTTGTCTTTATTGTGTATCAATTGTATTAATGGGGATAAAAACTGCCACTTCCTCACTTCAGATGGCGCTGATCGCCAGCGTCGTATAATTTGACAGCAAGCCATAGCCATGTTTTGTAAACAAGCGATTTCTTTTTCGCATAATTAATTATTGAGCCTAGTTGCACAACTGTGTACTGCAAAAATACGAAGATTCATGTATTTGCCAAATATATTATAAGAAGAAAACTATGGGAGAAAGCTCTCCAAAAAAAATTGGAATCCGATATTTCGTCGAGATGATGTGCTATCCTTTAAGCCTTTTATGAGAGAAAGTGGTTTATTTGTGATGCTTCCAAGAGATCTAAGTCTGTTTTAAATTATAAACGTTCACATTTTATTGACTTCTTCACTAAAGCTGTTTTTTTACCAGTGGTAGACGCTTCCCCTGTCCTTACCTCGTCTATTAATAGTGCTACACTCCAAGTCTCATACATATTCCTCTAGTTTTCGTATAGTTTGTGATCGACACAAAAATAAACAAACAGAACAATGGCGGTTTATAAAGACGTACAACTGTGCTGCCATCTGCTATGAGCTTTCAGTTTTTAACCTCATCGCTGGTACCACCAATCACGTCACGGTCACGGGTCAAGTTTTAATGAGTCAAGTTCAAAAATACTTTCACAATGTGCTCTGTAGAATGCACAGGAACCTTACTGTGACGTGTTATAGCCACTATTGTTCCGCTATGAAAATGGGACAGTGCTGTTTTGCTGTATAGCTCCTTCTCTCTTTCACACTGGCACAATTATGGCTTTAACACGTCGTAGTCCGGCCCCTGTAGTCGTATCACAAAAAATCCATGCACAAAACCGAAATAAAGTGCCACAGGGTTTTTTTCCTCGGTTTTTTCATTACATTATCACAAAACAGTTGCACAAATGTTTACCTTGTCAACCTCATGCGAGCGCCAAAAGATCCTTCATCCTTGTAGCCGTGTAAAGGCTCTTTCAAACAGGCGCGACACGCGACGCGACACAAGGACACCGCTCGTCGCGCGACGAACGGTGTCTTTGGTGTCGCGCTTGTTTGAAAGACCCTTAATAGTGTATACATAATAATTATGCATGGTGTAGAATAGGCTTTATCCATCATAGATATATAGCATTATTCTCTATGCTTACAGAGGGCTTTAAAAAAAAAATCTGTGGTCATCGCAATTTGATTTGATTTCGCTTCGCTTGTACGCTTTGCCAAGACTTCGCCCATGAAAAAGAACCCGCTGCTGCCTTATAACTTGATCAGTTACAAGTGTTACAATTACAAAATCATTGACTTGTTTGAGTGAGCAGATAGCATAGGTGTATTATTAAAACAGATAGTTTGATTTGTTTCGTTTGCTGTGCAGTAACTTTAATCTATCACTCACTACATCATAAATAAATAACAAGCTTGGAAAATGCCGGCGAGCAACATCGGATCATACTTGCAGAACGCTAGAAATAGTTTCGACGCCGTGCGACCCGCCCCAATTTATACTGATGCCAATCAATCAATAGGCCAATGTCAGAATGTGCATATATCCACAAATTGTTACTATGGCTATCACGACCTGAAAAAACCTGACAACAACCACGTTGACACTGATTGCGAAATGGTCGAATTAGAATTCCCTGACGGAACGCCATCCAAAACGACGTCTAGGAAGCGGAGCGCTGATGAAGAAGAATATCCACAAAGAAAGCGTCTTCGAGAAGGTACGTTTAACAATGGGAATCTTACTGAATCCATAACATTTTCAAGGTTGTTTATAAAAATGCAATTCAGTGGGGTTTCATAACCTAACATGCTAAAATATGCTTATATCACAATTTATTGCATAAAGTTACGTAGAGCAACAAGATTGTTCGTTAGATTTTTGCTTTGTAGGAAGTCTCCCATTGCCATATTATGTGCAGATGGTACCTACCGCCTATAGTTAATTATTTACAGTTTTGTTGCAGTTTCACAAAAGCTTTATTGTTATTATTATAGATACTCCATTTGAAATAAGATTAGACATTTAAACAAACCTTTTTTTACAGTCTGTTCAAACGATTTTGACTTCTATAAGGATGGCATTATGAGCAAAAAAGTGGTTATAATATTGGAATTGTTATTCCCTATTAATATAACAGTTGGCTGTTAACTGCAGCTTTCATTTGTCATGCCACCAATGTAATAGAAATCAAAATCGGTTAAATGGACTGTAAAAAAGGTCTATTAAAATGTCTAATATTATTTCAAATGGAGTATGTTACAGTTGCACCTCCATTCTTTGACTCTTGTAAAATTATTGGGCATTTTTGAAGATTTGTGCTGTTGTTAACAAAAATAAGATAAAATAATCTCCCAATAAATTATTGAAATAAATATATTCTCACATAGGATGGAGTAAGATTCATCCACACTTTACTGGTCAGTATAAATCTATATAAAATGTACAAATCTATATCAAATCCCCGATAGTAGTCACAAAAGTTTAAAAAATTCTAATGTAATGTTTGACAGATCTGATAGTTATAGAGGACAATATTTAACATTAATATATCAAGAATTCTAATGCCATCATACTCCGAAAGACTTGTTATAATACTGTGTTAGAAGATAGATATTATATATGTAATAGGAAAAAACAATTGTTTACATAAGGTGAATTTAGAGATGGGACTTCAGGGTGAAAACCCAGTAGGTACTTGATGCTCATCAGATTCAGCAACACTATCACTCAGTACAATAAATCATGGTGATATTTATACAGGAAAAATTTTTAACCAGTGCCCAAACTTAAACATGTGACTTTACTCATTATGAACAACTTTTACTACAAGACCTGAAATCGCAAAAAAAAAACAGCTGTTCCCTATATTTTGATGAGTTATGCAAACATAAATGTAGAGAACACCAGATTTTTTTTTGCGATCTCAGGTCCCATAGTAAAAGTTGTTCATAATGATGAGTAAAGTCACATGTTTAAGTTTGCGCACTAGTTAAAATCTTACCCTGTATAAGTTTACGGCTTCCAGTGTGGAGACAAAGCAGTATATTGTAAAAAAAAAACTATTGTTTTTGTTTTGGCCAAAGTCTGGGTTCTTTTGAACTTTTCAGTCAAACAGTTTTCGTTTTCACTATGAAGTCTAATGCCAGGTACAGATCAGTGAAACATAATGTGAAATGTAACACATGTTGAAACAAATTCGCCTAGTTATTGTGTTATATTTCATGTTACATTATATAGATTTGGATGCCTCATTTGTGTTACTTTTCACCAATCTGTGCCCAGTATAATTAAATTCACCCCGCATTCCTCTGATGTGGCACTCATTTGCATAATACCTACAGTCAAAAACACATCAGTAGTGGTTTGTTTTTGCTAATTGCTTACTGCTACAATATAATAGAGCTGTCAAAGTCAAATTATTACCACTGGTGTGTGGTTGACTGTACATAAAATATTGAGTCTTTCAGAATTATTATTAAAAAAAAAATTACAAGGGGTTTGTAAGCTTTATTAAATTACAATTTTCTGTTTGAAATATACAGGATAATGGTGCCGATTCTCTTGTCACAAATGCCTCTAAACTAGACTAAAAGTCACCAAAATTTAGTTTGTTCCTGTAAAACAACGATTTCTCATTCTGAAATAGACTTATGTGATGCAACTTAACTATATTTTAGTTTGACAGCACTAAGATGGCACTGAAAATGGCAGTTTTGCTATTCTGAATATGATGTTTTTCACTTAAAATTTTGATTGTCTAACTAAATCTGACTATTTATAATCGCGATTAAAAAGGTGTGGAATAAAATATGAACTAAAATTCACACCAACACCTTGATTTCAAGTGCAAAAACAGTACTGTAATTTTTTTTTCTTCTGCTTATATCTCGAAAATGGTGTGTCCAATCATAAAAATAATGAAAATTTCGACCCCTTTATAAAATCCTTAAACACTCAACATGTAGGTAATAATTTTTCTTATTTTCCATACAAAGTGAAAAATTCCATATAAAACACGTCGAAGCTACCCCCCTGCCACACCCCTGCGCACCTCCGTCTCTAAAAAAAAATCACTGGATAGGGCAAATAAGTATCACGTGTGGAGTCGCGATTGTTAAATTCGATTTAGTTGTGTCAAAATTATTTTTAAATTTAGAGAATTTATTTTGCAGAATAGTGATGAGATTCTCATAGTCAAAAGTATGGAATTTTAGTGATGGTTTAGTTCAGTGTACAAGAGAACTGGTACCAATGTCATACTTAGGGTTGCCAGATATCTCGTTTTAAGAATGTGATCACATCATAATATAGTAATAACAACTTATTAAATGTTGCACATGCCTGAACAATGTTGCCTTAATGTATTGATGAATGTCTATCGCTTACTGATCATTTGATATAGACTTCACACACACAGCAAATAGCTGTCTGAAGAATGGCTGTGGTCTATTTGATTTAACTGACAAAGTTTTCGGTTTTTGGATTTGTGAACTGCTTTTAGAGGACTCTTTTGAAAACATTAATTGATGTTCGATTCGGCACGGAAGCATATCAAATAGTTGTGATTTGCTATGCTGGACCGATTTCCCTATTTTTTGTTTTAATATGTTCGTAATATTCATAATTACGTTTTTATAGAAAACATTTTTTGTGTCTGTTGGGTCACCTTATTACAAAATAATATCGGTTTCGGTTTTCGTACAACCAGAGTCATACATAACGTGGATGATTTATGCCTTATTAATTACATAATATTTAGTAATAAGTAATGTGTAGTAGTGTTTAATATAAGTACTCCTTAAGACTACTAAAATATATATTTTTCTGTAACTCTTTACATCCGCTTTAAGCTGCCATGTTATGTAACGACATATTAAAGCCTATAACCCGCTGAAGAACATGAGACTTCCAACGATACCTCGTTTGTCAAAATACAACGAGTAGTTTAAAGAGTTATGAGGGAACAAATGAACATATTATATACGCAGCCTGTTTAAATCATAACCTTCTTTTGGCTTTGGCGTAGTCGAGTAAAAACAAATTGGCATAATGTGAGTGCAGGTTGATCTGCTTGGATGTGCTTAGCACAGGTCACCATAAGTGTTAAGGGCGTGATAACTTATAAAACATAACATTATTATAATTACCTACTCATTGTAACATTCTCGTGGGAAGCCCAGCCAACACTGTACAAACCGCTATTTAATTGTATAGTCGATCTCGTAAATCACCCTGAGGTTGAATATCACTTGCGAGTCTTAAACGACAAGATCTATTTGCCTATGCGACAGTTAAATTAGATCGTTTCAGTTTTATCAAGACTGATAAAGCAATAACGAGGTCGACTATACATCAAATCAGTCCTTTTAACCTATTTCGATCTAAAGTTCTCCCTCCTTATAATTCACATGTCGATATTCTACATAAGTATGGGCCAAACCTATGACACATCCAACAATTTATTTTGTAATAATGTAATTTTTATGCTTATATTTGTAAGTAGAATGACTGTCCTGTAGGCTAAGCTCATTAAAATTACTTTCGATTTCAATGACACAGGTAACATTAGAGGAAGACTATATACTACATACTGAATAATTCGACACAATAATGTTTGACTTGTGATTAGTTAAAGATAGTTTACTTTAATGATATATTAATTAATCATGAAGATAATACAGAACATGGAGTAAACACAAAAAACGAACAAGAACCAGGTAAGATCAATATTTTAATAAATTATTTTACAGACTCCTGTTGATGTAGAGAAGTACCTATTATATAAAAATGTACTCAAGACAACATGTAATAATATTTTTTTAATGAACAATAAATACAGCCATACCAGTTGTTGAAGCATGAATCAAAACTACTGATTCTATAAAAATATAGAGCGGTCGCAAGTTTTAAACTATTAAGAGATTTTATAATAGCGAATGAATATTTACATAAAGACATGAGATTATAAGCTTTCTTGAAGTGTGTTCCTCTAATTTACCTGTGTCCATATTTAGAGGAATATTTTTAATGCTGACCGCACATTAGATACCATTTTACCGCCTAACACATTCTTGGGTTGTCTATGGGACCAACCCATGAATTGAGCTTACAGAACGTTTCTCACGGAGCTGCTATCCATATTTATATACAATATAAGAATTGGAAGAATTCCATGCTTAAATAAAAGACAGCCGCGGTTGCAAAATTGACAAATTTAACGCAAACAACAATGTGCATCATCGGCATTAATTTCAGATGTTACCTTTAGTTGTATTCCAGAGCAGAAACAATACAAATTTGAGTAAGCGTTAGAGTACTATGGCGGTACGATGCGACGCGTGATTTATTGTATAAATAAAATTTAGATCTTCCGCAAAAATAAGACATGAAAGTTTGTAGATGACGTCAAATATCGCCGCGCGGTACAACGTGCATTCGTGACACGGTCGGAACACACTAAAGAAAACATTTCTTCGGGACTGTTACCCTATGCAGAAATGCGCGCCATTTATCCTTGGCACAGCGCGTAAACTATATGCAACTGCTTGTCCCCGTTTTCGCCAGTGAGCCCGCAACGTTACGGCGGGTACCATGAGCGGTCAGCCTAAAATGAAGTCGCAAAAAAATATAAACTTGGACAGAGATTTCAATTTAAATTTGCTTATCCTTGGGACTAAGGGCAAGATTCAAAGACCGCACTTTGACTTTGCTAAGTAAGCTTCGCATAATACGAATATGAACAATACAAAGTATAAAGTTAATTTGAAACGCGTACTTCAAAGTGCGATCTGTGAATCTTGCCCTAAAAGATGTTTATAAGCTTATCATTTTACAAAATCATGATACACCGAAAGTTGAAACAGCAACAAAACTTGGCTTGGAGGCTTCCTGTCAGAAACTTGAGGCCCAGTGTGATGAGGTTCGAATTTATTTCAGAGGGTATGGTGCCATCGACTTCCAACTACAATCCATGTTTACTACGTCCAACACACAACAATCCAGACATATCTCGTTGTCTCATGGTCCATATGATCTAATCTCTACTGCAATGTCTCCAAAGACAAAAAATAATTTAGAAAATTATCATTTTATCTGCAGAAGTACAAAGAGAGAAAAACATTGAACCTGAGACAAATGAGACAGTGAAATTGGATACAAGTACAGAAGATGTCATGGAATCTTTATATTGGAACATTCACGGAGGAAATATATTTCATTTGATACAGTGTCTGTGACTCTTGATGTGTGATATTTTTAAGATTAAAGTGCTTGGGACCTTAAGAAATATGAAAAAATTGTGTACACTGAATAAAATATGTGCATAATTATCTTATTAGTGTAAGATTTTTTTGAAATAAAAATATAATAGGCAACGGGAGGGTGTTTTTTTAAATATAAACATAATTATTTGTTTAAGATAATTTATTAATATATTATATATACTACACAAAGTATTTATGTAAAGGATAAGAGTAATTGAATAATAATAATGGGATACAATAATAACATTCAATAATATTAAAGTCATCAGGGGATCATCAAACTTCACAGTTCAATCTGGAAAAAAAAAAACACTAATTATTTCAATTTACTTTGTTTTTCTGTTCCAGATGCTGGTAAAGAAGCTTTAATTGATGTATTTCTGTTTCAGTATACGCTCAAACGACATAATAACCGAAAATGGTTCAGTTTGAGTTTTTGCCCTGCTTTTACAGTGTAATAACTTCACCTTTCTGTTTTTCAGATGATTCTTCCATGTGCAGCCTTGTTGGCACACGGTCAAGTCCAAGCCACTCAGCTTCCGCCTTTAATGCAAACATACCAACAATTTACAGTTTGTCTATAACATACAGATTGGTATTTAGTGTACAGGTGTTATATAACTAAAACTATAGGTCAGAACCAAAATCCCATTGTCTGTGATATAATTATGTCTTTGTACCTGATTGTGTATTAAATTCTTTTAATTCAATTTGTTTTTTTTTTTTAATTCTTGGTAGTGCCTCACAAGTGAAAATGCAATTATAAATATTTCAGTTTATTAAAAGAGTCCCATTACAAATTAAAATAAACACGTGACAAATATGGATTCACATTATAGCCTAGAATACAGAATTGAAGATGTGAAGGTTGGGCCACTAAGATATTGAGACGTGTAAATAGTGCTACTAAGGTCAAATTCGAATAAACACTAATGTTAAGATTATGTACCAATTATATAAAAATAGCAACCGTCACCATACCAGGCAAAGTATATTATTAAAACAGAAAATATTAATAAATAGATTAAGATCTAAGTGGCCTCTGCAATATTGCCAGGAAAATATTTTCTGCGAATAAAATCTTAGTGATGAATTCTCACCGGATTATCTCGATTTACTCATTAGAAATAAAAATTCCATTCTTATGTGCGAGAAAAAATAGTTGTCAATGATGAGTTATTGCAAAATCTCGTTAAAAAATCGCTTTTCGTTCACTTATGCTACCATTAATTTATTTCTTATTCAATTCTGCACAAAAAAGTTACACCAGCACCCTACTTGCGTAACACACTGAATCACATTCCGAGAGTTATGAAGGATCTGACTAATCCATTAGTTAGTAGTAATCACATAGTTTAAAAAAAATTGTCTCCTCAACGACGTAAATTACGCAATGGACGTGTGAGAACTGTCAAAATGAAACCCATTGCAATCACATTTTACGTGCGTTACGCAATTACCCCGCAGATTCATCTAGCACCAGCAATTCTCGAAATTCAATTCTATACTGTGTCGAAATGTAACGATGCATTTTGTTTCTGCACCACATTTAATGAAGCAAAGTAATATCCGCGTTTTTTATTACCTACTTGATATAGTAGGCCTAACCCATAAATTGTGAATCATGACAGCATTTGGTTCATAATAGGTCGTCTATAGTTTTGTCAGGTAATTATTTCGGTGTTGTTTTGTCTAGTTCTCATTTTATGTGTTCTATATTTTTTTTAAAAGGACGTTTGCGGTCGGGGGACCCCCGTCAGGAGCGAAGTTCTTTCTCACGTATGATTCAAAACAAAAACAATATTTTTGCAGCCGCCATCTCGGATTTGCAGTTTGACCTCACTATCGGCTTTAGCACCCTTGAAAACTATGAAAATGACACGCATGACGAAAAATTTGAATATTTTCGCAGCCGCCATCTTGGATTTACATTTTGACATCGCTATCGGCTTTAACACCCTCGAACACCATGAAAACGATACCCAAGATGAAAAATTTGAATATTTTCAGAGCCGCTATCTTGGATTTTCATTTTGACCAAATTCACACTTTCTCTCCAGTATGTAGTGTACTCGGGCCGATGTGCACAATTTTATCCCACGACACTGTAATCACTTTATTATTTTCTTTTTTTCTGCCGGCGTTCTCTCTCTCTCTCTCTCAAGAGAGAACTCTCTTTGAATTAGAAGAAGACAGTCGCAAGTATTAACACTTTTTAGCGTGACGATTTCTGAAAGTTTACAAGCCGCGTTAAAGAACTTCGCGCCAAATACGAGTGTCTATATACAACAGCTTTTTGTGCACAAAACATCTTATTTTAGCATGAAACAACATCTAAAACAGGACCTGCAGTCTCGACATAGATACCGATCACTTTACGACCGAATTCGATTGCAAAGACCTAATGGGGTCCTAATGGATTCTATTACCCGGGATTCCCAACAGATGGGGCGCGCTCCCCTCGGCAGGCGTATAATGACCAATGGGGAGAGCGGCGGCTCCAATAATAAAGTATAGGTTTATAACATTTTATGTTCTTGGTATTAGAAAAGATTCCAAAACCCAAACGTTTCATAATACTTTACATATGTGCTGTACAATGAGGTTCAGCTTTTTAGCAATGAATGGACTAAACAAAACCGAACCTATCTGAGGCGACGTGATACAATATTCGAACTCTCTTCGTGCGCTCCTTGCATAATAATGCATTCTCATAATTCTTGAGCTTTTCTGCAAAACTCTACAAAGTAACTTGTATTTATGTTTGAATGATCTAAAGAAAATCTAACCTATCCCATGCAAACATTTTCAACCTCGCTTTCGTTTGCTTTACATTCTTATGCTTTTCTGCTTATGTCGACCAAGTATCTCAGGGGCTTAAGGGGCTTAGTAATTATTATTTTTTAAAGTTGGGGAGGGGGGGCGCATATGTTAAAAGGTTGGGAACCCCTGCCTTAGACGGTCGAAATTGCTTGGCAACAAGTGATTTTTTTTCGTGCATGTCAAGCAATTTTCTTCTGGATCTTGAATAAAGCGATCGCTATCTATGTCGAAACTGCAGCCCCAGGAGTTACGCTTTACTTGATATTTTCTGAGCCGTATATTTCGAGAACCATTGGACCTACTCCTACGAGAATCTTGTTTAGTTTTTTTATGCTAAATGAATTAAGAAACTTGTTCTAACATAAATTGGCGTAAAACTAATGTTTGTTTTTTTTTTTTTAATTTTGGCAAAAAAATGATTTTGAATTTCGGGACCTTTTACAGTAATTTTTTTTTCGCACTTGTTTCGGAATGGACACAAGATTTTTAATGCCTGAATAAAGATAATCCAGGACATAAATCTTAGCTAGGATTTATTTCCCAGATTTGCTTTTAATGTAACTTACTTTCCTAGGCTAAATATTGTGTTACGGTTAAATATGTAAGGGTGTGTACATTATGAACCAAATTATTAAAAGGGCAGAATTCGAAATGGTGCCAAGTAGGATAACAATCACAAGCAGATAACTAATTTACTTTACTAGGGCATATTATATTCATAGATGATTAGTAACCATAGAGTAGAGCAAATTATTTACAATTGAGATTTTATATTAGTATCTTACCACTTCAAATTCTAAATACTTATTTATGCCTTTATACAGGATAAATAGCCAGTTGATATGAACTCGATTTGAAATAACCCATCAAAGACTTGGTGCATAACATACTAAGTTAGACAAAAGGTATACCTACAATTAGGTACTTATTCATTGCGATTAGCACAATTGATCAAAGGCAGACATCTACAATACAATACATGTTGCATTACCTCAGTCGGGGTGACCTCTTCAGTGTCTACCACATCCGGTAGAGCTTCTGCATTAGCTGCAGCTTCGTCATGTCCATTAGCACCATCTTCCACATCATTGTGACATGTTTGGTCAGCTTCGGCCAAATCTCCGTTATGCATTTCGGAACAATTTATGAGATCGACTTTGCCTTCTTGACTAGAACGTGGACTATTGTCGTTCATGTCCGAAGTCTCAATATCCATATGGACGTGTCCCGGCCACAAATCGTAAGGACAAGCATTTAGCTGATGCAACTGGCTGTCGCTTGAACTAAATAAATTTAATGAACCAGCGACATCTTGCAAGATGGAAGATTCGGATAGCTCGTTCGTGAGTTGAGTAGGTTCGCTTTCGTTATTAGCTGGTATGAATACTGGCAAATTCTCAATAATGTCTCCTGAAACATCACAAACTCGCATACCTTCGTATTTAGATAGTAATTCTAAAAGCCTCCTCTTGGCCTGTTGAGTATACCTTCCGTCGGTAGCATTGCTTAATATAAGAGATACTAATGTCTCTAAAAAATCTGTCGTACATGTTTCATCGCTTTTTAACAACAAAAAGCGAACTATTTTATTATCAAGTTGCAGAGCATTTCCACACATGTTTTGAATGGATAATGCATTACAGTCATTATATGCGCTAGGGTCACCAGACGTTGAAGCTGCTTCTTGTCTGTTTTCTTCATGGGCACTTTCATTGCTTTGGCTCTCAATAATAGAACTGTACTGAGACAGTACATTACGTATTGATTGTAATACTTTTTGACGTAAAGCATCAGAACTAATTAATTGCAGCTCTCGGAACAGCTGAATCAAAAAATCAGGGTGAGATTCATTCACATCAATCAGAGCTGTCACTTCAGAATACACGTTTTCTCTGAGCAGATCAAATAATTTTGAGGTAGCCTTATCTTGAACTTCGCGACTCGTTGACGCTAAATTTGGATTAGGCATTTCGGATGTACTGGCAATGTTAATATTGCTCATTTGTGAATAATCCAGTGAGTAATTTCGTCGATTAGTTGAATTCTTAGCTGGTAATTTTGAAGATGATTTCTTTTTACTATTAGCCGATGTGTTTAAGTTATTTGCATGGGCTTGTATAATCTCAGGAATTGGATTTGTTATATTTAAATTTCTAAAAGAGTTTGATGGTGCTTCTTGGCGATTTATATTGATGTTACAAACGTTAGTAACATTGTTTTCTTCGATATTTCTTGAGTGACAAGCAGAGGTCGTGTCGGTGTCTGGGTTCTGATTCACGTTCAGTACGTCTGGCGCAGATGAGAACGAAAGGGATCTTTCGTAGGCAACGTTTCGTCGCGTATGTCTGTTGGGTATGTCATCGTTATTTGCTTGTGATGATTGAGCGGTGTTGTGTGATGAGCTAGCAGCGTTGGTATTTCTCTTCGGTGTGATGCAAGGAGGGGTGGCCGAGGGGGTGCGATGGAGTGTGTTATGAGATCTTTCGACTAAAGGATGAGGGTTATGAGCGGGCCCGACTCCTAAATGCCCGTCAGCGTTTGCCTTGTTATTGGCGGACAGAAGATTTTGACGGGAGTAACTGAAATAGAAAAATGTACACGCTTTTACTTTTTTTTCCTTATTCTAGTGTTATGATAAAAACAAACCGAATTCAATACCACTGTAATGTTAGTATACACACGTCACGTAAGAGTATTATAATATCACATAGGCATGTATGATTAGTCTTATTACAAAGCATGAAATAAAAATTGATTGCAAACGGAAAATTCTAGGGCAAACACTATTCTCACCCTTAGATATTTTTGAACTGAAGTATATGATAAAATACATAAATACAGTGATGTACGTATAATTAAATATAAATTATAATAAGTCAAAACATAATGCGTGTTTCCTAATATCTGAAAAGAGAAAAGCAAAGTAAATAAATACTTTGAATTTTATTTGTGCAGCTCTCTCATTACATTTCTACAAAGTACATAATAACGATCAAAGTTACCTGCGGAAGTTATCCCAATAGTTGTTGGCTCTGTTTCCCGGGGGAACTTGATTATTTAGCGTGTGTGATGCAGTTTCTGCACGCCAGCGCTCTTCCATCTAGAACATATAAAGTTTGTATTTTATTTAAATATACCCTGTGTCAATTTTATTTCTAATGATTTTTTTAAATAATAATTAATATAGTCCAGGATTGTCCCCGTTAGTGCAAAAAGCTTTGCCAAGCAAGCAACGGTTTTCTAGAAGACCGGTGGCCGCACTTAAAGGCCGCAGTGACGGCTGTAATGAAAATGATGACAGCTTCAAAGACTTAAATCGTTAGATACGCACTACCACGTAAAAAAAAAATATTGTCGAGTTTCTATTTCGTTTTAACACATCTAACACACAATGATGCAATGACGTGAATTGACTGTCATGGAAACGTTATTGACATTATGGACACTTTTTCGCGTAACCAAGTACGGTAAGGGCAAATGTAACGATTAAAAATTGGCAGCGGGATTTGACCTTACGGTGTCAACAACGCTCTAGGAAAACACACTAACTTACTTTCATAAATAATGTTTCAATGACGTCATTCACCCGTAAATAGCGGACACAGCTTTTCTATGAAACCGTAGTTTTAGTGCGGTCAACCAACCGCAGGACAGGTTGGGAGGCAGTGGGTGGTTTTCGTAGTTCAATTGTTTGAACTACAAAAACCGCCCGCTGCTACGACATAAAGGCGCCACTGTCAATGTCAAATTGAGTTATACACTAGCGACCCGCCCCTGCTTCGCACGGTTTGTACGACTTGACAAAACATCAAAATTGCTTTAGTATGTGTAAGTATAATATTAATGTATTATACACACTAATCTTCCGAAATAAATCTAAAGGTGAAAACCGCATCCAAATCCGTTGCGAAGTTAAGAACAACGCGGTCACACTGACAGACACAAAAATAAACTTTAATTCATAATGATTATGTATAAATAAAAAACAAAATGTTACGTGATTGAGCTGATCTCTCAGCTGGTGTATCTCCCGCTGCTGCATGACGAGCTGCTGCCAGCACCACGCGCCCCAGAATCCACATCCACAACTGCAACCACCTACCATACCTGTGGGGTAACCATACAGTATCTACTTTTATAGCAGCAAAACTAAACCAACATAAAACATTTCAACAGTGCATCTTATCATTCAGCTTGCAAGAAAATTGATCTAAGCAAACCAACTTACATTGCAAGTTAATTAAAAGCTTAAAAAAAAACCGGCCAAGTGTGCGTCGGGCCACGCATAGTGAAGGATTCCGTAGTCGGGATGAAAATTTGCGCATGAAAGTATCTATTGATTTTACCGGCCACAAAAAATAAGTTTTTAATTCACAGAATTTCAAAAAAAAAAAAAACTGAAAAGTATTTAAAATCACAGTTTAAAACAATGTTTTAAACATTAAGAAAAGAAAACATGGCTTTAAATAAAATTTCAATAGCAAATGAATGGAAATATATTAAAAGTTATAAATGTTTAGGGGTTAGATAGTAGATTAGATTGTTAGTTATTTGTTATTATGAAGCAATTCCCCTTATTTGCATATAGTCCGTCCTAACTTCGTCGCCGGTAAAGTCCCGTTCTATCGCTTGTCGAAAAGAGGTAATGGTAAGGTAAAAAAAATCGATCAGAATATCTGATCGATTTTTTTTAAATAGTCTAGAAATAAATTATGTTAGGCCTGATCGATTTGTATGGATATTTTGATAAATCACTCAAAATAACATAAAAAAAAACTCTTCTTTAAAACATTTTGAAGTTTGATTTATAAAATAAAAAAATAAAAAAAAAGTATTTTTTCCAACCCTGGATCCAACAATACTCTACATGGTTATGTGCACAGATTTTTTTTATCCCTCGGTTACAGGTTTGGGAAGTGTCACTACAATTTTTTTTTCGTAATTTCTCTTATAACTTTGATTAGCAGTGCACAGAAAAAACCTTCTTTCTAATTTTTATCAGAGTAGTACTAATAGTCTTCCGAGTAAAGTGGCTGTGTTACATGCGGACAGACGGACATGACGAAATTATAAGTGTTCGTCAAACCGCTTACTGTAAGGCATCATCATGTTGAACGGCATAGATGGCGGGTAAGACAGTTGTGGTGTCCCCATCAGACGCTCCATAGTTTGAGAGTGACTGTTCTGAGTGAACTGGTTACGCATGTCCTGAAACAACATAAACTTGTAGTCACGACTTATGTATTTAAACTTAGAATCCTAGATCGCTATAAATCGTGTACAATTAATCATAAGATTTATCATAGAACCATCATGCATTTGGAAAAAGAACATTAGTCGTAGCAAGTTATGATCACCCTGATCTACACTATATTCTGAAGAGAAAAGATTTCTATTTTTTATTTTTTTGTAATTATTAAACCTAAAAACTACAGGACTGATTAAAAAAAAATATTTTACAAGGAAAATGCCACATTATCACCGAGTAACATAGGCTATAATTTATAAAGATATAACGCGGTCGAAGCCTCTGGCGGAAGCTAGTAAAATAATAAAGTAGTCATAATAAATTAATCTTATCAATTTTTCTTTACCTGGTTGGATTTATTGTTAGTGTTCCAGCCAGGTGGTGGCAGATGCGGATACGGCATGTTTCCAGGATTTTCGCCAGCTAAAACAAGAAAAAAAGTAAGTTAAACGATCGAGACTGACAACATGTACATACTTCAAAATTTTTGGAATAATAACTTACTGTTTTGGGAAATTGGGGGAACCATATTGACGTTCGACGATTCCACTCTAGGCTCGTGACGGATGTTTTGATTCGTATTGTTCGACAGGGATAACTGAAAAAATATCCAAAGGTCACAAATGCATCCTTAATTGGACTGGACGATATAGTAAAAGAAAAGTAACTAACGCTGCTCTCATCTGGCTGTCTCTCTTGGGGTTGTCTCCGTCGCACTCGATTTCTTTGATTGGACTTATTTCTGGACGCACTGTCAAATATAAAACAAACATGAAACAAATTCCTTTTAAGGATATAGCGTGTCAGTGGGCGTCACTACTCGCACAGTAAGTGACATAAAAACCGACGGCTTTGACTGGCGGCCCTTGACGTCATGCGCTCAACGCAATTTCGTCGCCACAGATTTTATTAGTACTGTCGTCTCTACACACTGCCGGCGCGAGAATCCCATGCTGTGCCGTGAGGCACACATTCCTGTTAGCACACTTTTTATTTTATTTTGCAGGATAAGTTGTGTGCCTTTTAGTGTGCTAAATGAGATTCCATTCAGTTACCTGTCCGTGTCGCTTCCATAAGCGCTGCTCATGTGAGGAGGTAAAGCTGCTGCAGATCTCCCGCCCAAGGCACTGTCTCCACCACCCTAGACGTAAAATACATTAACATATATTTTTTGTCCCTAACCTTATGACCTATAACACAGTCTACTCTATATTGGGCGAATTTCCGCCTGATAAAATCCAACAAATTTTTACAGTCAGTCAACGCGAGCGGTTTCGCAGAACGCTTGGGGGGAAGGGCTTATGTCCATAAACCCAAATTGCTTTACCAAAGTTTGGAATATAACTGCAGGGCGATGAACAGCGGAGCATAAATACACAGTGGCAATATTATGAATCCTTAGACTTACCCTAAAGTTCTCAGTTTCTCTAGAGTCCTGTGAATCTAATAGTATTTGCTCAGATCTAGATTCGGGTTCACTGATGTGGTCTTGTTCACTGAAATATAATATTTGTTTATACATTAGCTTAACTGTGATTTTGTATTAAACGTTCAGTTCTATAAACCAAATTAAAACGTACCTATTATATGATTGATTGACGACTGAAGCGCTGCGTGATTCTGATTTCATATTTTGGGGTTCAGGATTCGAGCATAGTATTTTCTGTAACAATAACAATACCCATAATGAGAGGTGCCTTAACGCAGGACAAAATTCTGATTATTAATTATGCTAACATAACATAACACCACGTCTTGTTTCCCTGAAGGATTAGGCAGAGGTGTACCCATAGTAGGTACACCCACAATTCGCCAGTTATGTTTAAGTCCCATGTAATAATGGGCGAGCGTATGGCCATCAACCAGGCACAAATCCAGACTCCAGGCTGCTACTGAGAAATTCGTAATGGAAAAAATAAAAATTGTAAAAACTCAAACCCAACTACGACAAAAAAAAAGTCAACTAAAAAGGAATAAATAAACAAGATCTGACAGATAAATTAAAAATCCGGAGTCACACGTGTTAGGACATAAATCTAACAGATTACGAACTTATAACCAGTGGACGATCAAGATGCTTCTAACGATACTTTATTTGTCAAATTATGATGGCTAGTTTAGAAGTTATGAGGGAACAGATGAACATACATAAATACCGGTAAAAATCATAATTCTTTTTTGCTGCGCCGTAGTCAGGTAATTAAAGATGTTTTTCATGTCTGTCTGTGTGACCGTGTTATTCTTCTAAACTACGCAATCCAACCACGAAAAAAAAGTCAACCAAAAAGGTATAAAGAAGACATCACAGACACAAATTAAAAATCCGGAGTCACACGTAATCTGTCCGATTTATGTAGTTGATTTTTATTTATAATATGTGTAGATTTCAACGAACCTCCTTGTTGAGTAACGCTTCTAGTTCGCGCTGCTTGTCGGCGAGCAGCGCGCGCAGTTGCATCTGTCGCCGCTCGGCCGGCCCGGGCTGGCCGCTCGGGCCCGCCCGCACTTCTTCGTTCACTTTTTTCTGTTTACGGCTCACCTCTGGGAAAACACGATTCAATTTAATACAGTAGGTATCAGTCTAATATCAACTCGATTTAGTAAAAAAGGAAATTTAAAATACTTTTTGCAGCCATTTCTTTGACAACCTAAAATATTCTGGACTTTTGTTGTTTTGTTTGTTAAATCAACAATATTTAGCACTGTCATGCCATTAAGTCATAATTATTTGTTTATCTATTTGTGAAAACTTGTCAGCCATATTCTTGTTATTGACAAATGCAATATTGCCCAGTTGTAAGCTTTCCAAAAATTTAAAAATAAAGTAAACAATGAAAATATGAATGCATCGTTAAAAGACAGATACACAATGCATTTATAAAAAGCTCGAGATGGAACAAACTTGTGAAAACATTCAGCATACGTATAGGGTGACCGAATATAGAAAAAATCATTTTCAGAGACACATGCGTACGAGTATTTCAGAATCGGAGCCAAAGAATATGACCAATCTAAAAAAACGCTTCCTCGAATAGATTGATATTTTTAGGAGCGAAATAGCTACCTTTGTTAGAGATCATATCCTTGATACGTGCGCGCTCGCCCATGATCTTCTCGGTTTCCATTCGAAGTTCTTGTGCTAACTCTTGTAACGTCGCTATGTTGTCCTCGTGACCTGAGGTGTGATCGTACAAAATCTTTTTTTAAAGGTATTGTATCATATCGTATAAGCATCTGTTTATACGATTAATCTTGTCGTTTTTCAGTTGAATGCTAAATTCCAAAAATAAAAAAATACCTGTAAAGGTCCGGGACTCCGGACCGGCTGAGCCATCACTTAGCCGATTTGGAGCAGCGGGGTAATTGCGTAACACAATTGCGAATTGTCAAAATGAACGGCATTGCAATTCTAACAATTGCAATGCCGTTCATTTTGACAATTCGAAAACGTTCATTGCGTTATTTACGTTGTCGAATAGACGAATTTTTCCAACATAATATGAAGCAATGGTGTGTTATGCAACTGGGGTGCAGACTACTAAAATTATCACTTACTCTGTTGCTGTTGCGCATGGTGCTGCGGTTGCGCATGGTGTTGTTGCGCATGATGTTGTGGCTGCGCATGATGTTGATGCCCATGTTGCTGATGTGCATGCTGTTGCTGTGCAAGTTGCTGATGAACATGCTGTTGC
Organism: Omphaloscelis lunosa; assembly: GCA_916610215.1. NCBI lineage: Eukaryota > Metazoa > Arthropoda > Insecta > Lepidoptera > Noctuidae > Omphaloscelis > Omphaloscelis lunosa. Next base: position 10,712,056 of record OU744250.1, read on the forward strand.
TGTGCATGCTGTTGCTGCGCATGCTGTTGTTGCACATGTTGTTGTTGCGCATGTTGTTGTTGCACATGTTGTTGTTGCGCATGTTGTTGTTGCGTATGATGTTGTTGCGCATGTTGTTGCTGCGCATGTTGATGTTGCGCATGTTGTTGCACATGCTGTTGTTGCGCATGCAGTTGCTGCGAATGTTGTTCGTTGGTGAACTTCTGACGCTGTGGCAATGAGTTCCGTACACGACACATACTGCCGTCATTAGACCAGCCACCCATGCTTCCACCGCCTTCGGATTTACTACAAAAAGAGAAGACTCATTGAAATATTTTCCATATTATCCTTAATTTTATTTAAATTAAATATATTTATAATCTCGTCTTAGTCCGGTCAATTTAGACCAAAAAATGAGAGTGAAGTTACATAAAGTCCCAACAATCTGAATTTCAGTGAAATTGTTCAAAATATAATTATAAACAATGTCTAGAAGTTCCCCATCATTCCCCTGTAAGGAAAAAATTTTATTCAAGGTCAAAGGTCAAAAAAAAAAGAGTTTTTCGCGATTTTCAGCAAAACGGTAAGTTTTATCATAAAAGTACCTCAGACAAAAATTGTAGATCATAAAATTATCTATAAAAAATATATCAATACTTTTTTTCTTACGAGCCACCGTTTCTGAGATATAATGATTCAAAAAGTTATCAAAGTTGTTATCGTCATAATATGCATGAGTACGCCACGTATATACATCTAGAGTTGTTATATTTTATATAATATATATATGTTGAAAGAAAAGTTTACGGCTGAAAATATATTGGTAAAACAAGCTAATAATGATGCTGATGTATTGATTATTGAAACAGCAATAGAGCAATTCAATTTGACAAATACAACTATTGTTGTTGGTGAAGATGTTGACTTACTTGTATTACTCACTGCTCGAACGCCAACTGAAAAAACTATTTTTTTCTTAAAACCAGGAAAAGCTCAGCATCAATCAGATATATATTCATCAAAAAGTTTATGTACTTTTGTAAAGTGTAAAGATCATGTAATATTTTTACACGCAATAACTGGCTGTGATACGACATCTGCATTTTACAGGAGGGGTAAAACAGCAGTTTTCAAAATGTTTGAAAAACAAGATTTAATTCAATGTGCTGAAGTTTTTAAAAAGAGTAATTTAACTCAACAAGAAGTTATTACCAACGGCATCCGCTTTCTTCTTTCTATGTACGGAGCTCCTAAAAAACTACCTGTTTAGATAAGCATCGATATGCACGTTTCGTTAAAAATACTAAAAATAAAAAACAAGTTCAATTAGCTTGTCTTCCTCCAACCTCAGTTGCTGCTCACCAACATCTTCGAGTATATTACCAAGTTCAAGTGTGGCTTGGTTATCAGCTAGACCCTACAGACTGGGGTTGGAAGTTGGTCAACAATATATTAGAGCCAGTTCAAACTTTACTTCCACCTGCGCCGGAAAAACTGCTGAACACTATTTTTTGCAACCGCAAAAAGGGATGCAGTGCTAAATGTGGTTGCAAAAAAGTCGGACTGTCTTGTTCTTTGGCATGCACAAATTGTCAAGGCCGGTCGTGCTCTAATATTGAATCACAAACAATAGAGGATTCGTTTGACTCCGACGAAGTATCATGCGATACATCGCTATTGACGCAATTTACTTGCATTCAAAATGAAGATGAAGAAGAAGCAGGAGAAGAAGAAAAAGAAGAAGATCAAGAATTTGAAACTTACGAATAAGACGAATAAACTTTTTTTTAATTTACATCGCTTTTATCTTTCCCAATCTTTGAAAATTTCCGTTATTTTGCAATAGTTTTACATTAAACAGGATCACAACTGACCCGTGGAATAGGCCTACTGGGGAAACCACGTTAAAAAAAACGCGCTAAGTACACTACCTCATAGGTGGCGTGGAAACGTGTGCATATTATGACGATAACAACTTTGATAACTTTTTGAATCGTTATATCTCAGAAACGGTGGCTCGTAAGAAAAAAAGTATTGATACATTTTTTATAGATAATTTTATGATCTACAATTTTTGTCTGAGGTACTTTTATGATAAAACTTACCGTTTTGCTGAAAATCGCGAAAAACTCATTTTGTTGACTTTTGACCTTGAATATTTTTTTTTCCTTACAGGGGAATGATGGGGAACTTCTAGACATTGTTTATAATTATGTTTTGAACAATTTCACAGAAATTCAGCTTGTTGGGACTTTATGTAACTTCGAATGTCTAAATTGACTGGACTATCTTACTTGTCATGGATGTTCGAATGAGTTGATAACTCTCTGAACGAATCATCGTGAGCCGACGAAAGATGTTCGGCCTCGTAGTTTTCCACCGATCTCATCAAATCTGCAAAAAAAGGATTGTCATTTTAGTAGGTAATACACATTGACGTTTCAAGTATAGAAATGTTATATTATTATTTTTAGTACCTTTTGTTTTTTGAAGAGCAGTCTTGATAGCCTTTATTTCCATTAGTTTGAAAGGATCTTCGTTCTTGTTGTTGCTTCCGGGTTTATTACCTGAAAGAAAATAGCACAGGAAATAGTTTAACATTATTTCAGTAAACCGCCTGCATCAGGCATAATTATCATAGTAGAGATTGTAAGGATATCTACATTTTCGTGGCAATTCTTCGTCGCCACTTTCTTCGCCAGAACTAGAATACGTATTATGACCGGACTCGAGATGTGTAGCCATTTGCAGCTTTTGAAATTCTTGAACCTACAAACAAAAAATAAAATAAACGTTTACGTTCGACATTGAAGATTGAACAAAGAAAAACGATTGAATGTGTGCACACCAAACTTTCCATGTGTTGTTTCTTCATCTGTAACTCTCTCAGTTTGAGTTGTAGAATACGGCTTCGCTCATTGAGCAGTACTTCATCTTCATCTACTTCGCTGTCCCGTCCTGCGCCTGCCGCCTCCTGTAACATTACAAGAGCATCGGTACTTGAAATGATTCCGAGAGGAGATATTCCAAGTATGATCATTTCATTCACAGCTACTCTGATTTGACGATTGTCTACGAAGCCGAAATTTTTCTAAAACTTGATTTACCATATTTACGACGGGGTACTGTTGTAGGTCTTGATAACTTACCTCACTTCCAGTAACATTAGTGTCACGATGCGAGAACCTGTCATCTTGGCTATGTGTAGAATGCGCCGAGTGTCCGTGGTCAGTGTCTACACTGGCCGACATGTTCTGGGGTACATGCAGAACCTCTGATGAATGAGGCAACGTTGTGGCAACGCCTATCTGTTGATTGGCGGCGTACATACGATTCGTATGGTGGTAATTACCGCTTAGTGATTGGTTCTGAAAGTGGAAATAATAAATAAAATAAAAGGTGTTATTAGGGTTCCGTAGCTCAAAAGGTAAAAAAAGAACCCTTATAAGATCACTCTTTTGTCCGTCTGTCCGTGTCACCACCGATTTTCTCAGGATAGGATGGACCTAGCAGGTTGAAATTTATACCAGATATTGAGATCTATAGTCCCTATTAGGTGTATAAAAATCAAGATCCTGAGTCAACACGATAAAAAGATATGGGCAAATTTAGATTTTTGCGAAAACTAGTAAGTACCAAAATTTACCTTAATTTTCAACTTTATTTTTCGGAATTTTCCCTTTACTTGTGCTGTTAGACCTTGCTTTTAACAAAAATAGACAAGTCTAGGTCAACCGGAAGTACTCCATAGGTTTTAATAAAATAATAATAATTGCTTTATTTTCAGGCAACTAAGGCCCATAGACAAAATACACGAAATAATCTTATACAATAATAAACTAATACATAATAAAACATCACTACAAAATCTAGTTACTACGTTGGGTCGGCGACGTATTGCGCTGAGTCGTGGTGTCATGTAGCCTCCCGCGAAAACGCCGGTACACGACACCTATCGGCCAAAATTCCTTCTTCATGAAAGTGAAAGGTGGTGGTTTTGAATCGAAAACCTATATGGTCATTTCCGTTGACCTAGAATCACGAAATTTGGCAAAAAGCAAGGTCTTACAGCACAAATAAAGGGAAAATTCCGAAAAATACAAAAAGTTGAAAATTAAGGTAAATTTTGGTACTTACAAGTTTTCGCGAAAATATAAATTTGCCCATATCTTTTTACCAATAAAAATGATAGCAATTTTATTATGGCGGTATAATGGGTGGGTACGGAACCCTCGCACACTGGTCCCAAATGATAAAAAAGGGGACATTAAGAAATTTTTGACAAAAGGTCAACCGATTCAGCTTATTTTTTTTTTGTAGACAGCTGATGCAATTACAAATCACTTTTGTACATTGAGTTTTTGCCAAAAAAGCCGTATTTTCAGAGAAAAATAAAAAAAATATTCAAATATTTTTTGTATGAAAGAAATCCTAATTTTGTCTTTATCTTCCAAGATTCAAACGTATTCAAAATAAAACTTAAAGCAGCTTGTAGAGATGCTAATTGCTCACTACTTTGTCATAGACACTCTTCTGCGATTTTGTGCTCCTTTTGAGTTACAGGCACTTTAAATATTTTTTGTATGAAAAAATCCTAATTTTCTCTTTATCTTCCAAGATTCAAACGTATTCAAAATAAAACTTAGCGCAGCTTGTAGAGGGGCTAATTTCTCACTACTTTGTCATAGACACTCAACTGCGATTTTGTGCTCCTTTTGAGTTACATGCACTTTAAATATTTTTTCCTAATAAGTCATATGAAATGTAAAATACAACTTTTTATTTGACTACCCCAACAGTGGGTAGTCTTTGTTTACAAATGTAATACTTTGCTAGGGCTGTCGTCAACATAATATGAATAAATAAATAAATAAAACAAACACAAAAAATAAAACAAAGCGCATTTTTTTTCAGTACCTGTAAACTTAATAACTAAAGTAAACTATTATTTTACAAATTTAAATAAACTAGAACATAAATTAATTTTAAGCGCATTTTTTCTCAGTACCTATAAACTTAATAACTTAAATAAACTAGATTACAAACTTACAAACTTAAATAAACTAACATGAACGTGCGTATGTTACAATGTGAATTATGCTAGCGGATCTTGTGGGGGATTATTCTCAATTTCGACGTATACTTCTTCCTCATCAGCATCTTCTAAATCGAGTTCATTGGGTGAAACGTCATCCTTTAGAAGATTTTCGGCTTCTTCAAACCTCTGCTGCTTTTGAATTTTGGTGAACTTCGGTCTTATGTTCGTAATGTACGGATCGGAGCTGATAAGTAACTGGTGTAAAATATCTTCATTTGTTTGCATTCTGCCTATCTTTCTAGTATGCTTTTCTCTGATTGAACGAAAATCTTTGTTTCTTGCTTCTGAGGCTTCTTCGGACATCATACCAATTGGAATAAAAGAAAAATGCTGGCAAATATCTGCACCATGCACTAAAAGTTTATGTACACTCGAAGGCATGTAATACCACGAGTACTCGCTGACATAAAGTTCTGCTGTTTCTCTGCAATAAATTCTAAATTTTTCAATATCTACATTTCTCCCAGAAGATATTGCCTGCAAAATTACAGCAAATCTCTTAATCAAATTAGCATTAACTCCTGTTATCTCAGCTGACCTTTCGTAATCATTGAAAAACCGTCGAGCTGTATTGCCATCGTTTGTTGTCCCAAAGCCTTGTTTGACGATATCAATCATTAAGCCAGTTACAACAAAAAACTCATGCTGCGTTAACTCTTTTCTTGATTTTCGGAGCAGTTTGTCCTCACCCCGAGCCGCCCATTTTTTGAAATCTAAGTTGTAAGATATGTGCAAAATAAATTCCATGCATCGCAACCACATGTGAAGTGAAGATAAACCATATTTGTACATATCATGGTTTTCTGGTTTGTTAAAAACGAGGTTCAAGTTGTTCATATCTTTCGGATTTGTTAAGCAAATGTTGCAATTGGCTGCAGACTGTGTCTGTGAAAGTGCCGTGCATACTTTGCCGTCGATCATCGTCATATGCAATTCATGAAATACTTCAAATTCGCCATCAAATAACTTTGTTGGTAGAAGGTTCTGAATTTCTTCTTGTAATGTTGCTTCTACTTGCTGAATATATTCTTTTGTTTCTTGTTTGAATTCGAACATAATTGGTCTGCAATAGTTTGTTGAAGAAGGGCGCGGATTTTCCCATACTATCACATCGTTGTCACTCAAAAGGCGAAGTGGCACAAAACTAACCATAAATACAGAAGATTCTGAAAATATGTCACCAGTTGGTTTTTGTTTGTAACAACTTTGTGAAGAAGCTCCGTCACAGCCCCATTTACTAACTAGCTTCAAAACACCACCATTAATATTTGAACCAGTCACTTTCAAAATCTTCTCGGCAGTTAAATCTAGAACTGCCTGTAACTTAATTTTAGCTCCTGACTCCGATATCACAATATCTTCTTTTGCTGGATAGCATTCTTTCTTCTTCAACAGTAACTTCTGGTAAGATGGAAAAGCCGCTGTGCCATTTGTACTTAAAATGGACCTCAAAGTTAGATATTGCCATTTTGATAAACTCAATGCTGTGGCAAGAGCTAAGGTGTCTTCCTCGGAAATCGATTTATCAGAAGCTTTATATAAAAAGTCACTTACTTCTTGCACCTTTTCTGGCTTATTTGAGAGGCACTTAATAACTTTAGAACAAACAGTGCGCCCGTTTTCATTAAGTTTAGCAATAAGAGCATAGAACAGCTCTTCTTCGGAATGCTCCAAAAGAGACAAAGAACGTCTTTTGTTCTGCTTATTTGTTAAATCTTCAAATGGTCGTTTATTTCTAGTTCTGGGAGTATTTGTGGTAGCTTCTGATGTAGATGCACCCGCTTCCTCTTCGTACGATAAATTATGCTCTTCTACGTCTACTGAAATGTCCTCTATGGTATATTCTGGATCAAACAACATAGGAAAATTCACAGAAGTTAAAGTTGGCCACAAAATTTTAGACTCCAACCACTCCTTGTTTTTAACACCAAATCTTTCGTTTCTACCTGAATTGTCCCATCTTCTAGCTAGGTTTGACGTATAATTTTGGCAAAACTTTTTGATAATACTGAGCTCTTCGTTTGGAATTTCACTTGAAATACGATTTATAATGGTTTGACACAGTAAATCACTATTTTTAAGGCACCCACTATTACTCAAAAAAGAAAAAATGTCTAAATTAGTCACAAATGTAGTCATTTTGATACAAAAATGTTACAGGCAAATAAATAAAAGTTACAATGTGGTGATAGTTGATAAAAAATTGTGTTGTTTTTACGAGCACAAGACGCGTAATGAACAAAAACGGGTTCCGCTTGCCCTTATACTATTGATATATGACTCATTACCCAACTATCCCGTTACTTAATGGGGTAGTTAGATAATGGCTCATTACCTAACTACCTCATTACTTAATGGGGTAGTTAGATAATGAGCCAAATATTCTTGCAATTTGGATGAGTCACGAGAAAATAAAACATACTAAGATGTGCTCCTACATAAATACCGCAAAACTACAAAGGGAATTTTTAATTGCAATTTATATACCTATTCATCATTCAGCGTTTTCGACGCGTTCGACTAGATGACCAAATAGAGCCGAAATCGTCACTTATAGGGTAATTAAGCAATGACTCTATACAAAAAAAATTTTACATACGAGTCACACAATAACTTACCTGTACATAAACATGTCTGAACACGTTTTGAGATTTCCTTGTTTGTTTATTTGATACTGATAATTTCATATATTTGTAAGAGTTACTCTACAAGCTGCGCTAAGTTTTATTTTGAATACGTTTGAATCTTGGAAGATAAAGACAAAATTAGAATTTTTTTATACAAAAAATATTTAAAGTGCCTGTAACTCAAAAGGAGCACAAAATCGCAGAAGAGTGTCTATGACAAAGTAGTGAGCAATTAGCATCTCTACAAGCTGCTTTAAGTTTTATTTTGAATACGTTTGAATCTTGGAAGATAAAGAGAAAATTAGGATTTTTTCATACAAAAAATATTTAAAGTGCCTGTAACTCAAAAGGAGCACAAAATCGCAGAAGAGTGTCTATGACAAAGTGGTGAGCAATTAGCACCTCTACAAGCTGCGCTAAGTTTTATTTTGAATACGTTTGAATCTTGGAAGATAAAGACAAAATTAGGATTTCTTTCATACAAAAAATATTTCAATATTTTTTTTCTCTGAAAATACGGCTTATTTGGCAAAAACTCAATCTATAAAAGTGATTTGTAATTGCATCAGCTGTCTACAAAAAAAAAATCAGCCGAATCTGTTGACCTTCTGTCAAAAATTTCTTAATGTCCACTTTTTTATCATTCGGGACCAGTGTGCCTCGGTGCGCGAGTCCGACTCGCTCTTGACCGGTTTTTTATTTTATTGAAATGACTGAAAACCTCTTAAAGAGGTCAGCGTACTCATCATTATGAACGACTTGTACCAACGGAGAAATCGCGAAAAAAATCATCTATTCCCTAGATTTTGTCGAGTTCTGCGAACGTAAATAGAGCAGCGGATTATTTTACGCGTTGTCAGGTTTGGCCCCATAGTAAAAATTGTTCACAATTCACAATGCTGAGTACAATGACCCCTCAGTTTTCAGTTATTGCTAACCAAAGCGATGGTAGTATATAATGCTGTATAAAAATGTCTTTAGTGATGATATATTTACTTGTGCTGCACCAAAATTTTCATGTGAAGTAGACGGCTGTACTTCCGGGGCTTGTCTCTCTCTTTCTCTGTCTCTATTCATTTCTTCTAGTTGATGCTTAGCTTCCTCCTGTAGGTTGTTTAGAATTCAGTCTTATGAAAATCTATAAGTACTAATAATAATAAAGAAGAGTTTTTTTTTTTCGTTTGTATCTTTGAATGTGCAAATCTCTGAAACTACCAGTCAGAATTGAAAAATTATTTTTTCATTTGGGCGGGCGAGACGAGGCGATGCAACGGGGTGGTACGGGGGAACAAGAAATTTCATGCGTATTAAGTCGCGGGCAGAAGCTAGTATTCTATAAGATTTTACAGATTCTAAGATTCCCCCTACAATTTACTCTAGACCTCACCTGATATTTCAGCAGCCTTCTTTGTTGTTGTTTCAATGCTGCTAAACGCACGTGCGACATTTCCATTTTATTTTTTATTTCATTTTGCCACAGTTCATTGTCACTGTACGTCGAGCCATTGCTTTGTGCAGACACCGGTCGTGTTACTACATCCTGCAAAACAATGCTGAATTCAAGTAACCATTGAGCCAGAAAAGAGAAATAACACTAAAACACATCTATTGGAAGGGTAACACAAAAACAAACAGATGTGTAGTAACCTTTTTAAAAGGTTTCCATGAATCTTTAAACTATGTATTTTATGGACAAAAGGCGTTGACGAGGTAAAACTCAAGAAATTACGCATTGTGCTCTTTCACAGAGAGAAGGCCGATGTCCCAGCAGTGGGACCATTATAGACTGATTATGCTACGCATGGTGCATAGTCATTTACGCAGACAGCAGAGTTTTTGCCTGCTGATATTGTATGCATGAGATTATGTATCAATTTGTGTTAAATGTATGATCAACACCTTTCGTTATTGTTATAGGTTAAGATGTATTTATTATCTTTATTAATTCCTCAATTGAACTAGTTATATGGGATCATTTGTCTCTAACATGCACAAACTGTACTGTGATTGTTACAAAGTTACAATATATCCACATAAAACAGCAGTAAAACTATGAGTTCAAATCAAAGCTGAAAGTCTAAGTTAAAGCTAGAAAGCAGCTTTGACACAATAGAAAGTATCAAATGACAATTGGCGAGTATGGTAATAGATATTAGAAACGGTTATTCTCTGCTCCAAGATTGCATCCATTTCATGCTATGGATCTTTCGGCTCACAACATAGGGACACACTCCATAGTTCACAGTAACAAACAAAAACCTGATTGCTGGTATTGGGATCTTTCTTTTTAGTTTTCATCTCCTCTATCCGCGTTATTTTCTCCACACAAGAAAGTATGTTCTTTCGCAACATAACTTTTAATTCTTGGTCATCCTTTCTTATTTCGCTCTGATCGACAGCTTGTATTCCATTCTCTTTACCTTCTTCAGTTCCCACTAAATTATCAGGAGGCCCTGATAAGTGCTGTGCATTTTCAGTAACAACATCTGAAGGCTCTTTACTTTCCTCTTGAGAGTGAATTTCTTCCTCATTTCTAATATTGTGCATGGATTTATTTATCTGTTCATTTTCAATATTGGTAACCTTTTTCGACAAGTTATTGTTAATGACGTCAGGCGTATTTTTCACATTAGAAACTGGGCTCAAATTAGTTTCTAACGAAGGTTCTGTTTTGCTCTCTGCATCAGCATCAGTTGCTGGTATCTCTACAATAACAACTCCGTCTGTTTCCTCAGCAGGGACTTCAACATTTTCTGGTGTGCTGTCCACTAACATACTTTCCAGTTTAGTTTCGCTTTCCTTTAGCTTCATTACCATCTCTACCAGTTCATCATATTCTTCTTTAGTATGTTCGATAAAAGCCTAAATTAGAAATAATATCAACCATTTTTTACCATGATCTTATGTCTATTTTTTAAACATGTTGAAATGAAACACTTACCTCTTCTTCGGAGTTACGCATAGTATCGACAAGAGACGAAGTAACTCGGATGTACTCCCGTATCTGTCCGAGCCGACGTTCTACAGCTGCTGCATCAGGACAAGCTGCAGCTATTGCCTCTCCTAAGGCTCGGGCCGACTCTCTGTGAACCTAAAGAAAGCCCAAAATGATCGTCATAAGCTTAATGACGAAAATGTACAGGAATTGACCTGTTTTTTTTTTCCACTTCACTTTCTTTAACATGATAATCGAGTTTCCTGGATGAAATCATTGTGGGTCGCGGGAAAGTCCGAAAGGGATACCGTGGGTCGCGGGAAAGTCCGAAAGGGATACCGTGGCCCCTGGCAACATGGCAACTGAAGAAACACGGGTGGGTTTTAGACAGTAAGTCTGACACGCCCTTCCGCTCCACCCAGAGCGGGAGAAGTTATTTGATAATTTCCCACCAAAAAAATATTTGTTTTCTGGCTGCTACTTACATGATTACTCTCATTGAGATTATTGAAACTTCCTTGTCCCTGTTCATACATGTTATTGATTAAATTGACAGTCTTTGTCCCAGTTCTAGAGTTAGATATAGGAGGCGTAGTATTATTGTTGCTTGCGTGGCCTCCTTCGAAATTGTTTCGAGAAGGATTCAAGTTTCTTGTTAAATTGTTTCGGTTTTGATTAGGTGCCTAAAATTTAAGGAAATTAGGAAATTGGTAAATTGGATATAGAACAGCTTTTCAAGTTATTGCTATAATTATTATAAGGAAAATACTCACATTGAATGGTTGAGACACATTTCCAGTAACAGCATTAGGTGTAGTTGGATTAACTATCATCACAGCAGCAGATGCATGGTTAGAGTGAGGAATTAGGCCTAAAAGTGTTGGCAAAATTATTATTATTCAATGATCCAGAACAATGCCTCAATTATTATCACATACAACCAATTATAAATTTGTAAAATAAAATATCTTAGTTTTTTATATTATGTGTCAACAGCAAGAGGTATGGTTTATGGTGTCAAATATCCATGATCAACAACAATGACAACAAAGATTACCATTTTGCATCTGATGCACATAGGGGTGCAAAGTGTGTCCTGAAATAGATGAGCCAGTGCCATCGTCATGTTGTTCAGCCGATATATTCTCGCGATTCTGCACGTTGAGAGGTAATGCGCGTGGCTGCGGTCTTACAGGAACAAATCTTCCAAATCCACTCTCAAATGATACGGAATTGTCTAGAAAAACACACATTTATATTCCAGTATCCGAAATCCAAATTTGGTTAAATAAACATAAGATCAAATTAGCTTACCCAAATCAGTTAGTTCATGATCCGATGTATTATTTGTTGGTTTTCTTGATTGACTGTAGTTAGTGCGACTGTTGTATTCAGAGACAGGCACCCAATCAAGAGATGTCTAAAAAATAATTGTTTTCAAAGTTCACATGCTACAAGTTCTTAAAATATGTTGTACAATAACCAAGTGCAGACCACACACCTTAGGTGCACTAAATTTAGAAAAACAACCTCCCATAAGGTATTTCAATAAATGCTAATTAAAATCACTATTCACGATACTTTGTGAAATATCTTTAACATAAATCTATTTAGAATAAAAGGTACAGAATTGTTGTCTGTTCAGTATTATCTGTGTCACAAACCATAGCAGCTTGGCACCAATTCAAATACATGAATCTTTCAGGTTTCCAAAAATAAACCCATACGAACTTCACATGTGTGTAAGCTTTGCTAAGAAACACATCAGTTGTTTTTATACTTTCATTGTTCTAATAATTTTGTAGTTTATATTATCAAGTAGGTGTATTGTGTATTAAATTGCAGGAATACTAAAAAAAAGATAAATTAATTGTTTGTTTCCTCAGTGGAGAAATTTTTAAAGTTTTTTTATTTTTCTTTTAAATGGAATTTGACTACCTTACCTACTGCTCATGGATAATAAAACTCACTTCTTTTAGAAGAAAAAAAGCAAGTGCTGTTCTGAAATATACTGAGAATTATCAATGGCACAATGGTATTCATTGTTTATAATGAACAACTATAGTGAAAGTGAATTGTTTTAAGGGCACAGTCTGTAAATAACTTTGTTAAGAGCTTAACTGTCACTAATGAGACACAATAGAATTTTTATTGTTATCAACTTCTAAAGGCAAATCAACAGAGCGGTTAAAGTGATGACTATATCATTTAGAAGATATTAATAATTTAATTGAAATATCTACTTTTTTCTGTTATACTTCATGTGTTGTTTTAATGAGAAAATAATTAAAGCTAAGATAAACTAAGACTAAGATAAGAGAAGAGAGGGATTCAATAGGATTTTGCTGAGAATTTAAGTTGATAATCAGGCACACCAAGAAGGAAGAACATTTTTGTTGAGCTTGCTTACCTTGATGTTTTGCAAAATCAGTCATATTGGGTGCAAGATTGGTCAAAGTAAAAACTTATTTTTGATCTATAGCAAAAACAGACCTTTTTATACTAATCCTAAGTAATAAATATCATCTTCTGAAGTAAAAATGGGTATGAAAGTATTTTATGCAGCTTGTCTCTAGTGTTCTTGTCAATTATTTCTGTTAAAACATCTTGAACATTTTGCTGCCAATATTATTATGTCATTATGCTCACTGCAGCTCAACCAAGTAGAATCATTTGCATAATATTGTGAAGACAAGAAAATGATGTTGGCATGGAAACTGTGGTAAAATGTATAATGAAACTAGTTGTGTTATGTAGTAGGAAGTTCTTACCGTTACTAGATTGGTCGTCATGTCTCTCCTTGTTGGGGTAACTGCTTCTTGTGGAACATTACAATTATTTCTCACTTTAGTCTTGGGTATAGTTCCCGTATGACCTGGATGCCGCTCGTTGTTACCAGGAGCCATAACATTCAGTTTTTATTTGCTGCATTCAGTTTATAAGATTCATAGCATTAAGAAACTGTTTATTGGAATAAAATGTCGAGGAAATACAGCAAATTAGAAAATGTATTCTAAGCGAAGATAATATTACAAACTTTTACAATTCACAAAGCTTTAACTTCTTCTACAAAACCTACAATCACTTAGGCCAATAAATTCTATTACATTTTTTTCTGGGATTTAATTAATTTTCGTAAATTACTGCAGCAAAACCTTTTGCAAGTTTTTTTTATAGTTTTTTTGTAGGCGAAGCAACGTATTTTATTGGCTGGCCAACTACTGCCGGGGGTTGCCTGCTCTAAAACAAAACTTGCTTACCTCAAATCAAAAGAACTAGATAGGCTATGTGTTTTGGGGTGAACTTCTTAAATTCGTTCTTAGAAAATGCAAAAAAAAATTATTAAGAGTGATCGGTTACACATGGAATTTTTCTACAGCGATAAAAACCCGTGACTCTCCTACATTTAAATGTAGGAGCGACAATATTGCGAATTCACGACTGAATCGCTACAAAAATATACTTTATTGACAGTAAATCTTCGGACACTGGCTCGTTGGTCTCGTGATAGCAATTGCTACTGCTAAGCATGAGGTCTTGGGTTCGATTCCCGGGTTGGGCAAAATATTATTGGGTTTTTCCATCTGGAATTTCTCATTAGCAGCCAGGAGTCTAGATTTGTGCCCAGTTGAATGCAATGGGCTCGCCCCCTATTAAACGGGACTTAAATATAACTGGTGAAATGTGGGTGTAGTGTACTATAGGTGCACCTAATGCCCAATCCTTCCGAGAATACAGGCGTGAAAAAGTTTGATCAAATTAAAACTTGAAACCATACATTAGTGACGCGCCATGCCATCCAATGGAATCCCTGTTTCACACCAGACGAAATGTAGACTTTTTAGGAAAAAGTTGATAAAAACATGTAGAACAATTTTAATATCAATGAAAAACGAATCTTCCGATTCGAACACATAAATGATCAAATTCCTATTGATAAATAAATCGTTTGGTGGTAGTTTTTTTTTTGATATCAGCTCCTAAATGAATACAATTAAATTATTAGATTACACACAAAGTAAAATATAAAAAATGGGTCTTAATTTTAATATTTCCGGTACTTTTCCGTATGGACAGTGCAAAATTATATCGACAGCAGTGGCGAAAGCACCATAGAAGACGATTGCTACCGGCTTCCCCTCGGAGGTTCGCAAGTCTACCGCTATTACTAAAAATATACTGACACTGTGGGTATTTAATTCACCATAACGTTCAAACAACAAGAAAGCTTTGAATTAAAAAACAAAAAAATATGTCCCCGGCGCCAAAACGTCATAATTCGGAACTAAAAATTCATATACAATAGCGATCCCGTCATGTAGTCACTTTAGGTCACGTGGCACCGCTTGATTTGGCCGAGCGCAAGCCGGTGTACAACGGGTTACGATAGAGACGGATATAGAAAAAATGCGTCAGCGAAAACGAGATGGAGGAATATTGTACATTTTATTTAGTTTTCTTCTTTTCAAGCGTATTTTATTCATTATATTACTTTAATAATAAATTTCAGAATGATAGTACCTAATTTAGTTCAGCTTATTTCTGTTACAAATTGAAAGTTATCTTTGTGTAGTGAAACCGTCTTTTGGTTCTGCTACTTGGCGATAGATGGTGTTAAATTCAGTCAAGGAAAGACTTTTATTTTTAAGTTAATAAATAATTAGTGTTCACTCTATTCATTAGTAAGTAAGTTAAGACCGGCACCGCTTCGGCTTCCCTTTCATTAAAATCAACACTTCGTCGCTGATCAATAGTATACCAATTCCACCACGCAATTCCACAAATTTAGGGGAAATCCAATAACCTAGTAACCCTGCTGCTGCCATTTATAACTTTTTTAAACCCACAATGTGACTACGAGGCTTTTCATCTTTGAACACAAGCAAAAAAAAAACTGGATAAAAATTCCGACAAATGCTGGCATTATGGCAGAGTAGCAGATTGTACCAGCCAACACACTTCCATTAACTTGCACTGGCAGTTTTAATTTAGCACCCTATGCTGTCATTTTAATTCATTTACAAGACAGGAGCCTCTGCCTGTGCACAGATGCCTGTCTTGTAAATGAATTATAATGATATTTGCCTTCCGTCGTTGGTCTCACAGAGCCTGTGACTTTAGTTGGTC
This sequence comes from Omphaloscelis lunosa, assembly GCA_916610215.1. Lineage (NCBI taxonomy): Eukaryota > Metazoa > Arthropoda > Insecta > Lepidoptera > Noctuidae > Omphaloscelis > Omphaloscelis lunosa. Next base: position 10,727,825 of record OU744250.1, read on the forward strand.
TCGTGGTCGTGCAACCGTGACTGCTGAGTGTGGGGTCCAGGTTTAGATTCCCGGGTCGGGTAAAGTCTTATTGTAAAAATTCTGTAGAAGCCCAGAGTCTGGATTTGAGAGCGGTTAATAGCAGACGCATCCCCAGTATTACCTACACGGGGCGTAATCGCGAAGGTAAACATAGCAGCCAAAATGTAGTGTTTGTTACTCTTAGTTAGTCTTAGTCAGAGGTTCCCAACCTTATAGCATACGTACGTAACCCCTCTAACTTTCTTTTAAAATCTCTACGCCCCCTGCGTTACTTTGCGGAATTGCGTACGTAGTAGAAAAGTCTTCTTTCTTAGTACGTCTTATACATACATATTCAAACTGAAAAAGGTGTTACTATGTCGAGTTATGCAGAAAAACTAAAGGTTAGTGAGAATGCTTATAGTAAGAGCGAGCGAAGCGAACACGAATAATTTTGCACAATTTCGAATATGTTAGATTTTTCTTTTGATCATTCATTAAAGGAAAAGGAGTTACTTTGTCGACTTATTCAGAAAGCTGAAGCATTATGAGAATGAAGAATGCAAGAGCGAGAAAATGGAAGCACCCTCCTCGATACTTATTTGCAGCTCATTTTACAGGACCACCAAGTAATAATAATATGAAACGTTGAGGTCTTGGAATATAGCCTTAACTTTTTCTAATACCAAGAAGAAAATATTTAATAGTTTATTCATGGGCGTACCCACGGTGGGGCATTTGCCCCACCCTGGTCCTTGACTCGAAGCAAGAAATTTGGTTTATTAAGTAACAAAATAAATCATTCATTTGGTAAAATTCAAAATTACAGCGCGAAGCAATGCAGTATCGATGAATCGAGCGCACATGCGTAGTTATAGAGTTTTATCGAGATAATTTCTTACTACTCATCGAGTTTATTTACTTCTGCCCCACTCATAAAAAAATTTTGGGTACACCCATGAGTTTATTTCTCTCTTTAGTCATTCTAGCCCCCCAAGGGTGGTGTGCCCCACCTTGGGTTGCTTTAGGATTTATTTAGAAACGTTGCTTAAAGTTAATTAATGATTAGGGATTGTTTAACCATAGATACAATTTTGACGTTTGAACGTCGCAACGTTTATAAGTGAACCCCTAAGTGATTATACCGTCGTGCATGCTGTCACCAACCCGGGTACTTGTCTACACTAAGGTCTACACTGCGTAGTTCTAGATAGTAGATGCTATTTGATGTTGGGCAGTTAATATTTCCTAGAGCTTAAAAGATTTCTAGTCTCTCTTTCTGCACAAGAATGTGTCTATTGTAGTCCAATGTAGCAACGTCCATTATATAAACATAATGTAGCAACGTCCATTAGATAAACATATCCTAACTCCTGACTAGTTGAGGTATTTTTTGCACGCTGTATGAATAGTGGAGTACCTAATACCGGACAGTGAACCAGCAAACAGGCAGTTCCTTCTATAGTTCTACTAATGGCGTATGCTAGACTTGTAGATGGAAAAAGAAAAGAACTTAAGGAACGGTGTCGCAGAAGCTGAGTTCTCGAGGGTGTCTGCTTTGCGGGTCAGGGGTCGATTCCCACTCTCCCGCTCGGAATTGTGTTTGTGTCTTTAATCATACCCGCCCTAGATATGTACAGAAGAATATTTAAAGAAAGATCCTATGCAATACACAATACTAACTGCTCTATTATGAGGAAAATACCCTCCTATTATTTTATTGGAAAATGTTTTGATTGAATAGACCGGTACCCTAATTGCGTAATACAACAAAATCACAATCTGTTTCGATTTAAAAAAACAGATTGCTAATTCATTACTTCATAGGTTGGAAAAAAATCTGCTCAACAACGTAAATAACGCAATGAATGTTGTTGAACTGTCAAAATGAAACAAATTAGGCATAATTGTTTACGAAAATAAGTTACGCAATTAGGGTACGGATCAATCTAATCAGAAACTCTCTTTATACTTAATTACTTAGGTACCTTACAGAGACTCTATGTTCAGAACCAACGAGACAAGAAAGCAAACCTCAATGGCGAACGGATACCTTGTTCTTTACTTTATTAAATGAATTTAATTTCCATGTAAAAGATTCAAAGATTCATAAAGATATAAATCATTTTTGAAAGAAATAATGATGCAGCCGGCGAATTGCATGTTATACCTTCACCAACGATGTAGGGCGCCCAAGCGTGTCACGCAGTGAAATGCTGCCATGACTTGTCTTGTTGGCCCAGTTTGGCGCTTGGATTGGGTCCATTGCTTTATTCGAACTACTTTGATGGTGTGCTCGTATACAAGCAAAGCGATGGTCGTGTATATTTCGTTTAACGTTGGCCGACCAGTGTGTAGAGGCAGCGTAGCATTATTTCCGATTTTCGTTCGGCTCTTATTGGAGTGGAGTCGTTCGTCGTAGTTTAGTGCGCGTTTGACCCGCCAACTGGCTGCGCTTCTGCTCTGTGTGACCGTACGGCATGCGCGACCAATACTTTAGCGAAGTTAGATTTATAACTGGATTCTCCTACACATTGGACGTTGAGTTTGTGTGCTAAATGTGTGTTATGTTATGAATGTTGCGAATTTAAAATAAAAGTGTAGTTCAGTGAATGAAAGTTGTCTTTAAAAACATTTATAGTTCTTGTAGTGAGGTAAATATATTTTGTTTTCATATATAAGCGCGTACCATGTGATCGTAACTTTAATAAAGTTGGGTGCGTATTTATGTACCGAGTAAGCGTGTTCTTTGTGGTTTTGCTAAAATCGAGTCTTATTGGTTGGTTTATTGGCAGGTGGGAACCTGGAATTGCACACCGCTTACTTATATTATGACGAATACAAACACCCTAAAGATTTTAAAAGTAGATAGGTGGATAAAGGTGTTAATAAGACCGACATTTAGGGGTTTATTAAAAAGTTGCTTAAACTTAAGTGACGTTCAAAGGTCAAAAATGTGTGGTTAAACAGTCGCTAATCATTACTTAACTTTAAGCAACGTTTATAAATAAACCCTATTATAATTAGGTAGGACGTGCTTAGTATTTTACCCATAAAGACCATTTATGTAAGTTATACTATAGGTACTATAAAAGTGCTGTTCTTCGTTTCATTTCACATAATTTACCTATTGTTTAATTAAATTAATAATTTTAAGATTTTTTCTCTATGCTAAACCGCGTGCCGCGTGGATTGAAGAGCCACACAATTTGGCTTCGTTTTTACTGACTAGGTAAAAGTTAAAATCTCTCTATAAGTAGGCATAGGTATTATATATCCCTGCATGTATTTACGTGAATTCATATCTTCAAGTTTTCTTCTGCTTATGAAGAAAGCAGAGAGGCGAGCTCAAAACTAGCAACGAATTATGAAGATTCGTTTTTATTTTATTTTTCTTTGATATCATCACTAAATATATACTTATGACTGGTAATTGTTAGCTTCTGGTTGATAATAGCCTAGATCTACCTAGTATAGATCATAGGCAGAGCTAATTTCTTTTCAAGTTGCACTTTAGCGCAATACTTATATCGCACACAAGCTGCAAGGCTGTGAATGCCTCTGCGGTGGTTGGTCAATCTTAATATTGTTCGTTATGTGCCATTCGTAAAGATAATCAACTAGGTACCTATTTACAGATAAATTGATAAAGTTGGTCTGTAGGTACACACGGCTACACATCAAGCTATACCGTTCCAGTTTACGCTGACCCCACATTGTACGGAAATCCTATACAATGCGAGATCAGCTTATACTGGAAATGTATAGCTTGATGTGTAGCCGTATGTACAGACCAACTTTACACATACACAGATTATTACCAATAGAGCGCGCAACGCAATTTTTTAAATACGTAAGTAGTAGGATATTATCTAGGCTTGGCGTAAGGTTTGATTCAAATACGTGAATACTTACTAGACTAGACGACAGAGGAAGCGGAGAATAATAAAACTCAAACAGGTTTGTAACATATTAAATAGGTACCTACTTATTTATAACAGCAAATGCTCCAGTTGGCCGTTAGTCAGCAGCTTTATGCGCGTCTACATAAATTCAATGTTTTGAATATACCTAGTCCGGCCCAACTAACAAACATAAAAACCATTAACCTGATTACAAATCAAATTATTTAGACTATCTTTACTTATTGCAAAAAAAATATACTGAGTAAGTAATGTAAGAGAAGACCCGCCATGTTTTACATTTCTGTTTGGCATAAATGCGTACCCTAGCACTAGGTAAATAGGTACCTAAGTATAATTTTGCAACACTGCAATTACTTCACTTCTTTCATTGTTTAACCTTTCCGCCTATTTTTTCGTTCCAAGCAGCAGTAGTGTAGCAGTGATTTTCTTTTCAGCTTTTCTGGTCTGCAAATCTGAATCAAAGCCGTTCAGAAATTCAGCTGGTTAGCTAAATGTTGAAAATCTTGGAATATGTCCGAGGAGTACCTACCGTTATATCTACCCGACGTGGACGTTGATAAGCCTTAGATTTGTTTTGATAGGAATAAAAAAATTCTGCGCCATCTAGGGCAACTTCATATCTCATATTCCACTTCTCAGAATAATTAAAGATGCATTTGCATCGCTCTGTTTGTAAGATAAATACAAACATTCACTTGCAGTCCAAAAAATGGCTTGTTGATCCTCATCATTGGACCTGTTGATTGAAGCCAACATTACAAAAATAAGTTTTTGGCATTTTATGGTCGTTGTTCGATTCCCAGAAGAGAAAAAAATATTTCCAGAATGCAGAACTGGCTTCCTTACACTATTTATTTTATAAGAATTTTTATAGAATTTTTTTGTTTAACATCGCTTCATTACCTACCATCTACCGATCACTTTTTTTTAACCATCCTGTAGGTATAAATAATAACACAATTTTCTATAAGTTCCTACCCTACTTCGTAATTTGAACCACATTGCTGACATTGACATGAAGAAATTTTCATATAGCTTCAAAACTTGGGTAACTTCTATAATTAGACATCGCGTAACAGGCACTATAAAGTTAATAGGCTAAGTGGGATACTTTATTAATTATTAGAGTACCTATATCTATCTACCTTGGAATAATAATACCTTTATGATTATTATAACTACTGTCCAGTGTATATACAATGTTTTGATGGCGGTGGGGCGGGTGGCGGTGGCAGTTCCATAGGGTTGGGCCTGACCACCTCTGTGGGTCGTAGGTGCGCCGACCTAGATACCAGATTTTGTGTTGACTGTTGATGACAGTTTAATTAATACAAACTAGGTGGTGGAAGGACGCACCTTGTATTACACGGCTATATTAATTACACTTGGGAATGTTTTCAGTGACTGCGGGTGAATCGCAAATTATTATTTCCCATCATGAATGGCGAAAAATATTTAAAATCGTCGACTAGTCGATTCATTAAACGATAGGTTGCACAATTAACTAGTAAACACAGTCAACCACCCCAGACTTTCTCTTCAATTTAATTAAACTCAAACATCAGACATACAACCTGTACAAGTTACAAGTCAAATTGTATATAATTTGCTTCTATTTTTGTTAACAGCACCTTCAAAGAGAGGTTTCCGACGAAGTTAAGCCCATTTTATTAGCCATCTCAGTGTCTTCTTCCAGATCTTCGTAAACCACGTAGGCGTGGATGTTCATTTAAAAATTATCCTTCCAACAGTCTAACTTTCATAATTTTTATGGAATTGGCGTTTGGTGATGTCAGTGATGACGTCATATTCGTACCACGAACTAACCGGTTCCGCGGCTGTGGCTGCCGACCTCCAATTATGCTAATCTAATGCCGGTGTCGTTCCAGTCCACTCCTCAGCTATACTCGTCGTAACGAATACATATACCTAAATTGGGGTCTGACGAGCCCGTGAGGTCATCTATGTCCATCTCAATTTGAGAGAATTCTTACACTTTGGGCGTTGCTAGTCCAGCATTATCTAATAAACAAAAATAGCAAGAACAATTTACAAAAATTATAGTCTACAAAATGATTTATTGGATAAGACATATGTTTAGTTTCACACGGCTTCCATATTTGTGTCGATTGATTAAAAAATATAGCACATTTTGTGTAGTAATAGTAATGGCATCACGCACGACTTCCGTTCAATGTGCTAATAAAAACTTTGGCGGTTGCCACTGCCACCTTAGCCACCATGCTGCTATGCCATGGTACGCTCAGTATAGGCACACAATGAGGTCTATGTTATGCAATTTAAAATAGTAATGTGACACGTGGTTAGTAACTGGGATTTATCACTATTTTAAATACCACATTCATACTCACAAATCGACTTCCAGTTCTTTGAATTACTACATTTTTGTATGGTACCTCCAGCTACTATTATATTATCTGTGCTCCAGCTGAGGTATCTACATTTCGTATGATGTCTGAATTTATAACTCACGATGACAAAATTATGTATGGTCGATTATAGTTTGATTTGGTATTTCCAAAACCGTCAAAAGCTAAAATGCACCTTACAAAAACCATTATTTCATAAAAGTTTCCCTTGATTTCCTCTTATAAACTCTAGTTTCTTGTCGTTCAAAAGTAAGCCTGGAATACCGGAATAACTACAAAGTTCTTCTACCTCTTGGCATTTTGTCTGATGGCCTGTAATGTGATGTGAGTAGCCCGCATATCGCATTTGAACTGAGTAAGTACAATGTCTGAAAACGATTTATCTCTACTATAATTTTGTGATACTTCGATAGAGACTAGGTTTATCACTGGTTACAGCTACAGCAGGCAGAAAGAGACAGATGGATATAGATAGTGCAATCCACGAAGACGCGCCCCATTCCGCTCCGTTCCATACTTAAAGTACAGCTTACAGTACAGTAATCGCGGAGTGGGGCGCGTCTTCGTGGATCGCACTATCTGTAAACATACATACACAAAATAATAAATACTTACTTAGTCTTAATATCAGTCAATGCTGCGCTGTAAAAGCTATAGGTACAAGATCGAAATAATAAATCATTATTGTATATTCATGGAGTTTGTCACAGTCTAACTGATAGCACTTACCAAATGAATCACTTGCATTCATAACAATGTTGGCCAGCCTTTTCTCGTTGTCTCCAATAAACGGACCATGTGTTACAAAAATAACAATGATGCTGTTGACTGTGTTGCGCAATACGTGATGTAGGTATCTCTGGACACCCACGATGAGTAATAAGTAATTGTAATTCAAATCGTTACGAGAGAAGTGCAACTTGCGAGATAACAGTTAAAGTATCTACAGGGACCTATCACCTTGTGATTATATAATTTCAAGTACTATTAAAAAAGTATTCAGCTTATGATATCTTGGTGAGTTCTCCTTGCTAAGAATTGCCAGCATTTCTTTGTACCTAAGTAGTTGTAGGTGAAACAATGCGACGTATGGCCCAGATGTTCGCGGCGTGACGGCGAGTTCTTATCGGTGCAAAGACGCGCCCACCTACACTCTCCCCTGGGTATTATAGTTATGTATCGTCGCGTCTCGACCGGACATGACAGTTCAACGAACTGCCAATTCACGATCCACCTTTCCCATTCATTTATTCTAATTACTATCGTCTTCCGCTTAAGCAAATCTGACTGACTACTGTTTATTTTCACTCACAGCTATGGTCCTAGCTCGCATTTATTTCGTTCAATCTTCCGACTAAGAAGCTTGCCCCTAATGCTTAGTTTATATGACAATAATAGTAAAATTAAAGCTGATGCTGAAAATAGATTTACTTCGTATCGAATTAAATAATGTCTCATGAAGAAAAGAGCATCGGGAGCATGCGGAAGAGTGGCCTAGCAGGAATGTTGGTGAATCGCCAAATTGCATTGAGTCGCGAAATGTAGGTACTGTGCAGTCTGTCTAGACTCTAGATTAGGGTTGCTATGAATCCCCAAGGCCCCGTCGGGACATTTTCAATGTGGGGTCCTTTTTTTTGTATTTACTGTGTTCGTCGGTGCGCGGGAGTTTCAGTACATGTAACCAAGGGCAATAGCAAAGCCATGGCAAATTAAAAAAAAGAATCTTTAAAACAAAACCATTTGGGATTATTTATATTCATTTATTAATTATCGAGGATAACATAACAATTAATTAATTAGCATCTTCCCTTTTATATTTATCGGACGATTTTACCTGGGACAGTAATTGTCGGTTGCCATTTACGAATTTATAAAATTCTTTACAACTCATGTGAGAAAATTAATTTTACATTGAAGAATAGCTTCCACGGTGTCGGCTCCCAAACGATTACGTTCGTTCGTCCACTGCGAGGACATCAATGAAAATACGCGCTCTACAGCTGCGTTATGTCCGGGAATACTGAAAACGTATTCACAAATTTTCTTAAATTGTGTTAGCTCATGTGATGTTTCAATCTTAAATATCGTCACCCATTTTTCAGGGATGGTTTTTGCTCGCCATTCTTCAGTTTCTACGTTTATTTCAATAATATTCTTCAGGTGAATAAATTCAGGAAAACAGTTGCGTCGGCTGCGCCGCTCTCCACTCCTCCCTCACTCAACTCAAGTTAGTTTCTGATCCCGACGGACAGTCCAGTCGTACGCTGTGCGGCTTGCCTGGCCTGCGCGGCGCGCTCGATTATGTTTGTCGGGACATTTTATAGCTTGTCAGGACGTCGGGACACCACTGTTAATAACGGTGACATGTCCCGACGTATCGGGACGAACGGCAACCTAACTCTAGATCTATATTATACTCTACATATATACTTGTCTCTGCTTCATCCTCTCTTGAACCTTATTTATAGCTTACTTAGTCATCTAATAGGTAAATCGACCGTAGAGTCCTTATTTTTTAAATTTATTTTCTGACCTACCAATTTTGAATATTTCGCTTTGAATGAAATAAACCTAAAGAACAGCTAAGTAGTAGGTATAGAATAGTGTTCATCTGAGGCTAAAGGCTATCATTATCGGATACACTTATAATATTTTATGTAGGTAAATACTCTGCATTATATTATTATGTAGAAAGGCACCATTGTAAAGACTAGAGACATAGATAACGATTTTTCATATAATATTGAAGCATAAAGTGTGTTCCCTTTTAGTTCTGATTTGAGAATACTGAAAAAGTAAATTATGTCATATATAGATGCATTTAGTATAAAATGATGGCAATGAGAAACGTGATTTGAAATTAAATAGTCAATCCATAGCGTTATGTATCGTAATAAGCTATTTGAATGCACGCTACGAAGAATTGTAGCTCTGTTAGCCAAACATTTGACTCGTTCGTTTGTTTATTAATGAAGGTTCTAAAGTGTAACAGGAAAACGAAAGTGTAGGTTTCACTTTCCGACCTATCCCTTCATATCTCTTTATCAGCAATTTGAGAGCTTAAGTGAGAACGTTGTCATAGTTTATAAATTACCGTTTTTAACAGAGTCGTTTACAACATACATGATAGAATTATAGTGTGATGTGATGATATTTGTGAAGCGACTCGCGCAGGCGTCACCGTCGCGTTCGGGCACAAGGCAACAGACCTTCGCCGATTATAGCGGTGACGCCATCGGGCCCGGCACAACAGACTATAATATAACGAGTCACCACACAGCATGCCCTAAGCCTGTTGCCGTAAGCCTCTCCTCCTTAAGAAACCTGTCCTTATTCAGCCGGTCAAGGCACGTTCAAGGTGCTGTATTATATACTTCATATTGTGTTGTACGTAATACGTGGAACTGCTTTAATGTTGCGATTGTTTCTCGTGTGATGCTATCGATATATTTTAATAAAAACATTATTTATTCATTCAAAAGCCTCATTCACTAACGTGTAAATAGCATTATACCTAGGTAAGTACACAATATATGTATATACAATTTTTTTTCGAATCAGTATTCCGCTGTCTTTTGGTATCTACGTTCGTCATTTTATATGCGTAGAAGCTACATTATAAAGTAAGATTAGGTATTCACGCAACTGAAACCTCAAAATAACAGCAAACATCGTTAACGACGTTAACTTTATTATTTTTGAGCATGAATTCATAATTACAAACAAATGTTGTTTCAGTTTTTTCATTCGGCTCCTGGAAGCTAAAAGTAATATTAATAACCGACCAGTTAAAATAATAAATTAGCACGGTTGGTTCACCATGTCCATTATAAAATTTTTGACTTCTTATAATATGCGAGCGAGTATAATTTGTTTTATTATTATATATTTAGATTTCAGAAGCCAAACTTTTTAAAAAAAAAAACAAAATCTTATACACGTTTAATTATCATTTTCATAGCAAAAGAAAAAAAATCATAACCTACAAATCTATACTGTTCACATTAACACATTAATAACAAAATAAGATACTAATCAATTCGTTTACAAAATTACACATGTACTTACAGGCTCAATTACACTTTCAACAAACAAAACTCTTACAAATCACGTTGACAACTTTACCGCACACCAAGACGACCAACGAGCAAATGACCGATTCAGCCGCGCTCGCCGCCTTTTATAGGGATTATTTTATGGTAGGGGTTTCTTCCCTAAATCGGCCTATCCTGATGTGGCGTCGTCCTCGTCGCGATCTTCGTGGCACTCGTCGCGCACCGGGGCCAAGTCCGCGGATGAGGGCTCACCACTGCTCCTGTTCACCTCAGCACTAGGTGGTAGGGGTGCTGATGAAGACCCTGTACCGGGATCGCACACTTCGTCATCTGAAACGTGACCATAATTAAAACAGAACTTGTCTTAAGCTTATCAAGCTTTCGCACACACAACCAACAATCAATAAGATAAACATTTGACGTCGTGAGAGCTCTCATTATTTAATTATCCGTATTGGCCCACGACGCGTTGTCAGCGGTGTAGAACTGCACCTGCGAACAAATCAGACAGAAGGCGTCCCCGCTGTCTGAGGTTGACGGAGGCATCGCTGAATCGCACGTCAACACTTTCATCATAGACCAATACCTCTCACTATAGGCATGTCTATCAGGACGGAGGCATCGCTGATTCGCACGTCCCATTACATAGTTCACATCAGTCAAAAACACATAAGCTTCATTAATTTAAGGTGGACGGAGGCATCACTGAATCGCACGTCCAAACTTCACAGCAGTGAAAAACACATGAACTCATTAATTTAGGATGGACGGAGGCATCACTGAATCGCACGTCCTATTACAACTTTGTAGCAGTGAAAAACACATGAGCTCATTAATTTAAGGTGGACGGAGGCATCACTGAATCGCACGTCCAAACTTCACAGCAGTGAAAAACACATGAACTCATTAATTTAGGGTGGACGGAGGCATCACTGAATCGCACGTCCTATTACAACTTTGTAGCAGTGAAAAACACATGAGCTCATTAATTTAGGGTGGACGGAGGCATCACTGAATCGCACGTCTAACCCAAATATTCACAATTGGTTGCCTGTACTTGTACGGGTAGGTAAGCCGGTCTGCCCAGTTTCAACTAATTGGGTTGGAGTAGTTAAATTAAAAAATAATGCGTTTTAAATGTCTTAGTGAATGTAGCTAAATGATCAAGGGAAAGCTAGTTAAAGCTATGGCAAAACGACTCACCGAGTCCGCACATATGTAGGGCCACTGCAACTCACCCTCGAAAAAGGCTGCACATGACTCCGGACACCACTCTCCGTTCCAGGGTACCATATACTCGGCAGCTGCTTGGGTGGTCTTGCCGTATGAACCGCTGATAAGCTTCAGCTGGTAACGGTCACTGGGTAGTACCTTAATCACTCGATATGGTCCACGCATGCCAGGATCTAATTTTCCTGTAGACTGGGAGTATTTGATTACAAAAACCACATCATTTATACTAAAGGTGCGTGGTGTTCGCCGCTGTTGGTTGACATAAGCGTCTTGCTTCGCTTGGTTTCGAGACAGTAATTGGTGGGCTCTTGTTCTGTCCAGCTCTCGTCGTCCTTCATGGTTCTGACACATTTCCATGGTGACATCACGAATTAGCGTCCGAACAACAGGTATGGTGGCGTCTGTGCCAACCAGGAGCTTCAAGGCCGAAGATTGTGTTGTCTTGTGTTTCGTAACGTTCAAGACAAGTTGGAGCTTCCACAGTTGTTCCGACCATTTTGAGCGCTTATGATTTGTTTCAATGCGGATCATATTTAGAACAGTCCTGACATATCTTTCTACTTGTCCGTTAGCGTTGTGCATTTCAGGCGTTATGAAATGTATATTACAGCCGAATTCAGTCAAGAGTTTTGAAAATTCCGAAGATTCGAACATTCTCCCGCGGTCGGCTACCAAAAGTTTGGGAGCACCAAAGAGTGATATCGCGTTTGTAAATGTGCGTTTGAGCTCACTCACGTCTTGTTTATACATCGGATATAGCAAGCAATACTTCGTGAAAGAGTCAACTATTAATAAAACAAACTTATACCCTTCGGATTCGGGTAATGGACCAAGTACGTCGATATGTAATGTTTCGAAAGGGGTATTAGGCTTTTCCCAGGATGAAATTGGTTGGTGAGGGGCTCTAGGCACGCGTTTACTTGATATACACACAAGACAGTGTTTTATGTATTTTGATACGAATTGACGGAGCCCGGGAAACCAGAAATATTTGAGGATTAAATCGATGGTTTTCTCCGCGCAGATATGTTCGTGTTCGTCATGGAAAATTCTTAATAAACTTAACCGATGTCCTTTGGGAATAAAACAAAGAAGCCTAGCTTCTTCGCCCACTGGTGTATAGCGGTAATAAAGGAGGTCGTTTTGTTGAACGTACCGTTGAGAGTCTAACTCTCCATCTTGTAATTTCTGCAGAAGACTTTGCGTCTCCTCATCTGCAGATTGAGCAATTTGTGCCCAATTGCGTGGCCTAGATATTTGATGCACTTTGGCATCTGGTATTGGGTTTCGGCTGAGATAGTCTGCATGTGCCATCATGGTACCCTTTCTATAGTCGATAGTGAAGTGGAAGTCTTGTAAATAAATCCACCACCTGGCGACGCGCGGAAGCAGGTCCTTCTTCTTTTCGGTAGCTTTAAGGGCGTTGCAGTCGGTGACGACTTTGAAATTTATGCCAACTAGGTAATGGCGGAAATTCTGTAATGCCTTCACAACTGCCAACGTTTCTAATTCATAAGAGTGGTACCTGCTTTCGGCGCCCTGAGTGGCTTTACTATAGTAAGCGACGACATGCTTCGTACCATCAGCCTTCTTCTGCATCAATACTGCACCATAGCCAATACTGCTGGCGTCAGTATGTACCTCAGTGGGTAGGGATTGGTCGAAAATGGACAGTATCGGTGATTTAGTCAAGCAGTCTATTATCTCTTGCCTAACCCCTGATTGTTCTGGACCCCAGCAAAAAGTAACGTCCTTTTTCATTAAACGTGCTATGCAAGCGGTTTTTGTAGCGTAATTTCTAATATATCGTCTGAAATACCCTGCCAAACCTAGAAACTGCCGGATTTGTTTTACGTTTCGCGGTATTGGTGAATCTACAAGAGCCTGAATTTTCCGGGGGCTCGGCCTAACCTGACCCTGACTTATTACGCGCCCCAAGTATTCAACTTCCGTGCACAGGAACGAACACTTTCGCAAGTTTATCGAAAAACCCGACCTAGTTAGTGTTTCCAGGACCTTTCTCAATAAGCAGAACCCCTCATTGACAGTGTTGCTCATACAGAGTACGTCATCGACATATACTAACACGTTGCCCGCCTCAATATGGTCACGAAGGGTTTCGTTAATAATCCTCTGATAGACTATGGGGGAGTTCGTTAAACCGTAAGGCATTCGAAGGTATTCGTAGTGTCCTTCCGGTGTGACGAACGCAGTTTTGTGAATCGAATCATCTTCAATGGCTATCTGGTGAAATCCCGTAGCCATATCAAGGCTGCTGAAGTATCTGAAGTTACCTAGTCTGTCTATATGGTCGTCGATCAGTGGTAACGGGTACCGGTCCCTAACCGTCAGTCGATTGAGTGCCCTATAGTCGACGCACATCCTGTCGCTACCATCCTTCTTCTTTACCAATATAATGGGGCTGGCGTACTCGGAAGTGGAGTCGCGGATGATGCCCTTATCCTTTAAATCGCGCAAAATTTCTCGAACTTTAAGTTTTTCTGAGTGTGACAGCTTGTAAGGTCGGTAGGCGACAGGTGTATCGTCTGTAAGCTTTATAGACATCTTGCCGGTTGTGACCGTAGTTGAAGCAGTGCCAGATATGAGGTATTTAGAGAATTGTTTTATTACGTTTTTAAGACACTCGAGTTCGGCACCCTGAAGGGGTGTGTTAATCTGTAAATCATCATTGAGTACCGCGTGTACAGCATTACCAGCGGCTCGAGTTAGGCACTGTTTATTTTTAGTACGTACGTATGTGATGCCGTCACGGTTAAGAATATCAGTTCCTATCACAACAGGGGTAGTCATGCACGACCCTGGCACTACGACAAAGTCGGCCTCAAGAGAGATTTCATCGAATTCAATGGTTAACGTAACGTATGAGTCGGCTTGGATGGCGGTGTCGCTGATTCCCTTCAAAACACAGTGCCTAGGTTTCCGTTCACAGTTAAAGTATTTCAATGCATCAGACGAGACTAATGAGATATTTAAGGCTCCACTGTCGATGAGGACATCGACGGGGATACCCTGGATAATCGCAGTCTTAAGGTCACTGTTTTGCGGAGAACCAGCCAAGGGCGTAATACATAAGTTAATGTTTCGCTTATTACGTGAACCCGATCTTTCCTTAGCAAAACAAACGTCTTCACTATGTCCCGGTTTTTTACAGTAGTTACAGGTTGGCTTATTGGTATTACTCGTAGTGGTATTGGACGCCTGGTCAGTTTTTGGCTTTTTGGAGCAAGTGTGAGATTTATGTCCGGGTTGCCCACAGGTAAAACATTTTAAGTTTGTTGTGCGATTATTATTGGTCGGTGTTTTGGAAGGGTGGTTCCGGTTTTCTGATTTAGTGCGCATAGGTTTCGCATAAATGGATAAAAATGAAACTAAATCGTGTACCTGTAGATTGGCATTAGCGGCCGCAGCTCTGACCTGAGCGTCTGTTATACCGCGAATGACTATCAAAGTTCTCAGTTCGTCGCTTAAACCCTTAACTATTTTGAGACGTAATAAAGTCCTTCTCGCGTACTCGGCGTACGTGCTATACTTGTCAGAGGTCGTGTGCATCGCATCGTAAAGAATATTTGCATAATCTAGCTTTCGTGGGCACAGAGGCTTAAATTCTTTAACAAAATTAGTCCATGTTCGGTCACAAGTCACCCACTCGTTTAGCCAGGTACGTGCGTCACCCTTGAGACATATCGATACGCGTGATAGACATTCCGAGTCTCCCCAGTTATTAGCTAACTTAGCTCGATCAACCTCCTCACACCACGCATCTATGTCATGGATGGTAGGATCGAAGTTAGACACGAAATATCTTTGGGTTTTGTCAGAGTTTATCGACCTAATTGCATCCGCTAATATTCGCGCCGAATCCGTCACACACTTTTCGCTTCGTGAGGGTATATCGACACTCGGTCCCTCAGTCGCAATACTCTCAGCTGTGGGTATATTGAACGCGAGGGTGGAACTACGTAACAAAGTCTCGGATGTCGGGTTTCTGGCCTGATGGGCCTGGTCGTTTTCTATTAATACACTAATAGGGGGAGTGTGAGACCCCGTCGGCGTGTCATTTCGAACTATCTGGTTATGACACTCGATCACGTTGCGTGAAGTGGAACGTTCAGATTCCAACGTATTTAAACGAGACAGAATTGACTGTAATGTTTGTTGCATTATTACGTTTTGATCACTAGGATTAATTCGTGAACGCGCCCTGCTATTCGATCGGGATCTACTAGTCCTAATCTTGGAGCGAGAACGATTTCGGGAACGAGATCTACAGTGCCGACGTGACTTGTTACGAGATTTATGCTGCCTGTCGGCCATATTCAGTCACAAAAATAAGTACTAAAGATTTGAAATAAAACGGTCGACTGGCGTCTTATTTTGTAACCGACACTAAGATAACTAACTGAATTTAGTGAGCGTTTTTAGGGATATTATCCCACTTCTGAATTTAGATTTCAGAAGCCAAACTTTTTAAAAAAAAAAACAAAATCTTATACACGTTTAATTATCATTTTCATAGCAAAAGAAAAAAAATCATAACCTACAAATCTATACTGTTCACATTAACACATTAATAACAAAATAAGATACTAATCAATTCGTTTACAAAATTACACATGTACTTACAGGCTCAATTACACTTTCAACAAACAAAACTCTTACAAATCACGTTGACAACTTTACCGCACACCAAGACGACCAACGAGCAAATGACCGATTCAGCCGCGCTCGCCGCCTTTTATAGGGATTATTTTATGGTAGGGGTTTCTTCCCTAAATATATCATATGATAGCTTGACTGTGCAGTGCACCTGAGGAGTTCGTAAGTCTTGTACCTTTATCAACCAAAAGTAGGTACCTACATAAATATTAATATTTCATCATATAGTATTAAAGGCACATCACTAGTTATTAAATAATGTAAAGGTTTCATGCACCATGCATCGTCCACTGCAACCTGTGAAAGGAGGCATTGAAGAACGCTAGGCCTTTTAGCTCGATTCGACTCTCAACTAACTCGGATTTTCGATGTGGTGGCAGTTTTTTTAGAAGTATCAAGCGGTGGGTTAGGGTTAGACTAGCACCAAGTAGCTCGTAGGCTCTACGAGCTCTACGACGTAGAGGAATGAGGATATGCCTGAAAAAGCGGAGTACCTAGAAGATTTTTTAATAAGATTTACTTTTGGTAATAAAGATCAAAGCTTGGTCACTAGGCATATGTATGCCCATTATATGTATGATATGCGCATTAAGGTAGGTACCGTTTTATCTATTCTGTCTTAAAACATTTTAAAACTTTTAGGATTTTTGAATGTATTTAAAAATGAACCCTACTTTTATGCAACCCCTGCTCAGCCCGATTTCCTAAATGGGGATTTGAAATACCTAATAACTTTGCGTTGATGAGATTTAGTCATGCGATCAGACTTTCATTTATGGCGTAGACCGCGTAGATCAATCAAATTTTGATTGAAAAGGATGAATTTACATTTTACTGCACAATCTAGACAGAGTCTTCTTGATCTGTTAGATAAATATTCTTCCAACTTTTTCCAAATTCACTGCCTGAAAGCACAGTATAATTTATATTGTGCTGAATGTTTTAAGTTCATTCTGATTATAAATATTTTTCAATTGAATGAAAAAGATAATGAATGTACTAATAGCAAAAATTAAAATGATTTCACAAGCTTTACCCTTTACTATGCTCTAAAGATGAGTACCTACCAACCTACGCTTTGTATTGTATTTAATAGTAATAACTTACAGCGAAGTCAAAGTATGGTGTTCCAGTTTCTATCGCTTACTTTATCGATTTTTCCTTCCACTTCGCATAATGGTGCCCGGTACGTAGTTACATAAGTTCATATAGACATAAGTCACAATTCAACTGGCGATGTATAAACAAGTGGCAAGCCAGACTGAATTAAATTGGTCCGACAACTGTGACATCTCCGCTCAATCAATTACATTGACCTAAGTACCTATATCTTCTTATATCACGCATTGGGTGAATGAACAGTAGTCATCTTAAGAAGTAGGTACTGTAGATAGGCATAGATTCATAAGTTCATAATTTTAAACTTCTACAATAGTGTAAGGTTTTTCCATTACGAAATAGGTAAACAGCCTTTCCTGTATTATTAGGATCTTAGTTATATTATGATGTATTATATTATCTTAGTCATATTATGTAGGTACCTACTTGGTTGTTATTTGAATAGGTAGAGGTTAGATACTATCTCTTCACTAAGTTGAGATTTAAGTATTGGGATCATGGTTAACATGCAACTTTATCAAGATGAGAATGATGCTGCTGAAGGTGCTCATCGGTAGGTACCTACGCTTGCTTTGTTGCCCTCGGAAAGCAACTCAAAAATAGCATCATATTCATAACGCCTCTTGTTGTTTAGCTTTTATTTCCTTTGAACGCATTGTAACATAAAGTCATAACGTAAACGTTGGCGCTACTTTGCTGCTCTACAGTCACATTTAGCGCTGCTGTTTGGAATTAGCCCTTTGAAACCATCCGCAAAAAGTTTGAAGCAACTTAGAAATCTTTTTTCAATAAGAAATAACAATGAATGATGATGGGTAAAAAATGTTTCATACTTAGTAAAAAAATCGAATCACAAACACCGGCTGTGTCGTGCTCGTGACAGTTGGTTACGGTGACTGATCATGATTGCAGTCTGTTTTTATACGTTGCCACTGTTCAGCTGACAACACAATCCTCGATAAACGAACATTCTAATACTCAAATTCACATGTTACGTTTTATTTTAGCCACCATTTCGCAATGTCACTCAGTTTTGCTGAATTTCGGCCATCGACCGCTGCCGTGCCCTCTAGGTGCTTAATTTATCCAAAACAACCTTCTGACACGCAAACAGAAATGCCTATATTGCCTATAAAGTATTATAACATTTATGCTTTATTGTTACGAAATGTAACAAAACTAAACTAATATCTAAACGTATTACTTGTTTTACCCAATTAATTAATTATGTGATTATCTGCGCACAAAGAAGTGCATGCTGTGCTTTTGAGGCGCTTAGAAGTATGCAATGTACAAATTGTAAAGTAATAGTGTACTCATTGTTGAAGAGCCTAATAATGAATAAATATGTAAGACTACAATAAATTAAATATAATTATATTATGTCGTATTATAAATTATGTTGCCTACATTTTCTTTTGATGGGGGGATCCGAGTCAAATTCGTGACCTGCGTCGCCATGACATGAGCAATATACATTGCAACAACGATTTTCACAAAATGCATGGGGAAGTAAATAGGTAGGTACATAAGAACTTAACTATCCTATGTTTTTTATACATATGTAGGTATTATATGGCAAAAAATAATAAGGCTTAGTATTTAGGTAACTAATTTAATATTTAAATGAAACTCAATATCAGTCAAAAATTCCTATCAGAATTGGCGGTTTGCCACAGGCAAAACAGCTGTCGTGAGAAAGTATGGGAATGGGACGGTAATGTTTATGTTTACGCGATCGTAACCCAGTTACACACAGCGATAATACGATACCCTTTAGTGCCTTTAGTAAGAAGACGTCGAAATAATCAGAACCCAAACAGTCGCCGTTTGACCCCCTCGAATCTACGTTTATGAAATGATGAAAGAAAAATTTCCTTTCCACTAATGGTTTTTACTCGACTAGGTAGGTCTACCTAATGGATATCTAAGGTGCTAGATTCAGTAAAGTGTTTGTTCTCCGAGTAGGTACATGCTCATTTAGTTTAATTTACCTCGGCGTATACTTACCTAAAGTATTGATTAAATAATAAAAAACGTCATTGTTTACAAACAAATCTAAATTATGTAGAGGTTAGTAGTAGACCGTACTTAGTAGGCGATGGTAAATGTTCAGTAAGGTGACAAAAGTTTAATGATAACGAGAAAATTGACTCTCACAAGTGTGGCTTAAATAATCCAAGCTTACCTTAGCTTGTGAAACTCCACGGACGTGATGGGTAATCATGCAACAACAAGCAAGTAACACCTGACTTCTTGGTCAACGGCTGCTGGCAGAGCAGTTTCCTAAAATAATGAGTTTTTTTTTGTTTTTGTCGTCTTTAGATATCGATACCCATCACATCTGAGGAGTTCTGCTAGCTAACTTAATTTAACCTTGATTTGATCAAAATACTCATTTAAATTCTTTGTTATAAGAGGTAGGTGCTTAAATATAGAACTGACAGCATAAACCGATAAGTTCGCATAATAAAGTATGTCGAGGAAACTATTTAATAAGAAGTGGGAGATTAAAGAATGACTAATGTTATATTTTCAAACTGTGATGTAATTTAAATATCAGCCCAGTTACAAAATGAAATTCCCGACATCACACTGAAAATGAAATTGTGTGTCTCTTCCCTTCGATGACAGCTAAGTATTATTCGGTTTCTTTTCCAGCTACTGGAGTAAAAAAATGCAACACTCTATTTTGAAATCAAACAAATTGAGCTCAAATTAGATTCCCGTAGTTTTGATAGATTTTCAAACATAAACATCACGCCTTGTTTCCCCGAAGGGTTGGGCAGAGGTGTCCCTGTAGCAGGTTCACCCACATTTCGCCAGTTATGTTTTAAGTCCCATGTAATAGGGGGCGAGCCTATTGCCATCAACCGGGCACAAATCCAGACTCCAGGCTGCTACTGAGGAATTTCAGATAGAAAAACCCAATAACACTTTTCCCGACCTGGGAATCGAACCCAGGACCTCATGCTCAGCAGTAGCGCTTGCGACCACTAGACCAACGAGGCAGTCATAGATTTTCATTTCATAATAAATATGATATTTTAAATTATTATTATTTATGTACACACGATAAAAAACAAAGAGATACGACATAATTATAATTTATACAAAAACACACACATAACATTTATAAATATTATATACTATAAATAATTTTGAAGTGCAACAATAAAAAAGTAGCGGCTCGGCAACCCATTCATCTTTCAACTTCAACACTATCATTATGCCCTGCTTTCACCGTGTTAATTGATAACATATTATAAGTATTGTGTTACTAGAAAGTTACAACTGATCTTACCTTTTTTTTTTGTGGGAAATTATCAAATAACTTCTCCCGCTCTGGGTCTGGGAGTGGGAGGGCGAGACTCTTACTGACTAAAACCCACCCGTGTTTCTTCAGTTGCCTTTATTGCCAGAGGCCACAGTAACCCTTTCAGACAATAGGCGCAACCCCAGTCTTAAATAATGTGAGGAATTAAAAATAAGAAAATACGGTATTTGATTACATCAGCCTGCATATTAATGGCCCTATAGGTAGCTAGGTTCAATGAGTGCCGGCACGCAATACTTAGCGAACTTTATACGAGCCCGTGGGTCCAGTGTTGTGTTCATGATGAGATCATTGGAACCGTCATCTCATGGCATCTATTTTAATACTGTGTATAACAGTTGGCATTGGGTTTGTCACTACGAGACGCCGGTGATGTAGGCGTTTTAATAAGTGACCGTGGCCCCGATTCACGCGTTCCATCGATTGTTTGTTTGAGTTTTTTCTACTATTCTGTCAATTCACACGTAGTTAAAAAAAAAAAAAACTAAATCTCTGCATGTTAGCTAATGACAGGTACGCATATAAATAGCAAGTCTAATAATAATTCATATGTATATTCCTAGCTGTCCCTGTTCCTTTGTCGCCTAATTATCTATATTACGATTTTTCGCGAAGGTTAAAACTATATAGCACTTAAAATCCCACAAGTGCACCAGTCTGTTTACCTATAGGTATCAAACAGTCCAAATTCTAGTATTCTTTTTGTTCCAGATGCAAGATGCCTGAATAACTCCACCGTCTCGGAATACGACAAACACTGCAAAGATGAAGCAACTGGTTAATAAGAACCTCATCACGCTAAAATGCGTTCTCTTCTGTTTCCTCTCAGGTAAGCTTTCTAAGAAGTAGTAGTTAGTTAGTAAGGAGTCTTTAAATGTGCCCCAGAAAACTATTGAAGTATTAGAGACGACATTTATTTAGAATAAAAATGACATGTTGTTGTTCGTTGGTATAATAAGCGCATCCCTTTAGAACGGCTGGACCGATTTGAATTAGGCAATTTTTAGCTTTAAAATTCCGGAAAATTTTCAAATTCGGGAAAAACTGAACGTCCTTTTTTGTATGAATTATTGAAGTTTGGCCAGGACATCGTCTGTCGGGTCAGCTAGTGCTTAATAGTTTTTGGCAATGGTACTTAATAATCACATTTATTTAACGATGTTGGAGGTCTCTTCACTCTGGAGTCTCTAAAACAAACCTAACAGGTTTTAAATAAAGTGTTGAGATAAAATCTTGACTTTATAAACCACACATGTTTGCTCCTTTCTTGGGCAACGAAATAAGAACAAGATTGTCACAAGTCCCAGTTGGCTCGCCTATAAAAAGTGGTCCAGTCATCACGGACGGTTAGGTACCTACATACGGCCAATAATTCAAGTCGCTCTGTTGCAAGCTGCCTTCTAAGGAGCGGCGACTGCTACCTATCGAATGATTTAGGGACCGTTCACCTCGGTCTTGCCACTGCATTGCGGCCAGTATGACCCATATGCTCCCACTTATTTCTTACAACTCCTTCATTGAGTTGTTTGCGCGCACGCAATTTAATACTTAAAAGTTCTTTAGCGGCGGATTTTAACTCGTCATACCATATTGGGTAATTAATGGCGGCTCTTCCTCAATTAAATTCGTTTAATCTTAATGTTTTTAATTTTTTAGGGTTCCGTACCTCAAAATGAAAAACGGAACCCTTATAGAATCACTCGTATGTCTGTCTGGCTGTCTGTCTGTCTGTCCGTCTGTCACAGCCAATTTGCTCCGAAATATAATGGACCGATTAAGTTGAAATTTGGTACACGTACCTATGTATTTTTGTGACCCAAACACGGACGTGTAACGTAAATATATGAATTTTGAATATGGGGGTCACTTTTGAGAGGCAAACAAGAAAATTTAAAAAAATATTTCTACCTACCGTGTGACATATCAAATGAAAAGACTTGTTGCGAGGATCTCAAATATATTTTTTCCATAATTTTAAAATAAATGAATTTAAAGATATTTAAGAAAATACATGAAAATTGAACATTCCCCCCTTATCTCCGAAACTACTGAACTTAAAATTTTGAAAAAATACAGAGAATGGTTCTTTACCCATAAAAAACGGGAAGCCTATAAGAAGTCAATGGTCTTAAAATATCATGATAAATCTCTCAATATTGTGCGTACAAACTTACATTTGCAGTTGGAATGTACTTATTTATAGGAGAACATCTTTTTCAACTAAGTACCTACAATGTTAAATTTGTGTTTGGGATAAATTCATCTCAACTACGGAACCCTTCATTGTGCGTGGTCTGACACGCACTTGGCGGGTTTTTATCTAATGATCTTGGCCTTGTTTAGGTATTGGCTGCATTTTCCCGTTTCTGCCACTGCACATGCTGTCAGTGGGTTTAGACAAGGGCGAAGCTCGGCTCATATCAGCTGTCGCACCATGTATCGCGCTGCTCGGCCCAGCCGTGTTGGGGCTTCTCATTGATAAGTAAGTATTATGGACATCCATTATTTCTCTATTAGGCATTAGATATCAAGGCCTCTTGTGACAAATTGCTATAGGGTGCTTATAATCTAGTCGCCTGTGGTTTTATGAGTTTCAGGAAATGTTTGCTGCTAAAACTATGCTTTTTTATGGTGCCAAATAAAATTATAGAAACCTGGCACCCTCTTCCGGCTTTATTAGAGAATTCGTACAACTCTAGATTCTTTATTTGTGTGCAGGCTATCAGTGGGGCGAGGGTCAACTGGTGGAGGTGCCATTCCGAGCGGTTCCGGACGCTTGCTGCGCGTCATCACGGCTACCTGCCTCGTCCTCAGCGCTGTATTCTACACGCTCCTCCTCGTTGTGCCATATACGGAGCGACATGAGGTACCTACCTATCGACGGTTTTTGTAATATGTTTTTGAATTTCTATGATTTCAGTTGTTTATATTCGAGTTTTTGCTTGACCGATGACGTAACGCCAACTCTATGCGCAAACTCAATATTGTGATCCTATGTAATCGCCATTAATTCCTAAATGTGACATGGCTTCTGCGCAAAATTGCTACTTAATGTGATACTTATATCCTACAGACATAAATACTGATTCTCTAGTTTCAATAAACCTTTAACTTTCCGATGCAAATTTTGAATCCCACGGATAGTGATAGCTAATTATGGCAATGAGACGCACAGCTTTTGAATCATCTAATCTCTCAACTCACATTGTAAAAATTTCTAAAGATTCCCACACAAGCTAGAATTCCAGTAACCTAATTGCGTAATACAACACAATCACAATCTGTTTTGATTTGAAACAGATTGCTAATCCATTGCTTCATAAGTTGGAAAAAAAAATCTGCTTAATAACATAAATAACGCGGTGAATGTTGTTGAACTGTGAAAATTAAACAAATTAGGCATAATTGTTTACGAAAATAAGCTACGCAATTAGGGTACAGGTTGATGAAATAGGTACTACCCATAGAAATATAAAAAACAGGAGAAGTGGCATGGGGGCGTGTATGCGTCCGCGCATCATGATCAAAATACTCATGGTATAGGCCAGTACTACTTAAGTTCAAAGGCTCTAAAATGTAACGTAACGGTATATCACAGGCTCGACGACCTCAAGTCCTGTTCATGTGCAATGAAGACAGCGCTTATGTCATGCAAGAAGTATGCAAGGAGGACATGCGCTGCAACCGTTGGTCCGGCGAGAAGGTCAGTACCATTGTTCTTCGGAATAGTTAAGTTTGTGTTTGGAACTGTGATTGAATTCAGCAGCATCCATAATGTCGGCTTAACACTTCAGCAAATACACTTTTTCACACCACTTGTTTTATAATGTCAAATTATAGGTCATGTAAACTTAACCTAAAGTAGTATAGCCGGGCAATAATATTGTACCGAATTTCATAAGGTGAAACCCGCTGGTGAATAATATGATTTAACCTTAGCTAATAATTCGTATGAAAACTTGTACAAAAAAATAATAAGTATTCGAAAATCGAACTGCTTTTTGTTACCTTGCAGGTGTGAAAGTAGAGTATTCTCTTTGGGGATAATGGTCTCTTCGTCTTGGGGAGCTTAACTCTTCGCTCAGGATTCAAACTAGCGCCTGTCATTACAAGAAATTGCTATGCTTTGAGGATAATCTACTATTAATAATCTACTCGTAGTCAGGAGTGCTGGCGGTGACGGCATGCGAGTACGGCTGCGCGGACGAGAACATGACGTGGGTGAGGCAGCCGTTCACCACCACTTCCACCACCACCACACTCAGCCCCATGTACCTCAATGTTGCTAACGCCACGGTAAGTACCTAAAATGTGCCCAAAAAAACCGGTGCGGTTGGATCCCTGCAACTTCTAGACTTCTGGAGACCTCCCAAAATTCTGGGATAATTTTATTGACGACAGGACATGTTTACCAATATTTAAAGAATGTTAAAGGGGATAACCTTTGCACATACATATCAGACGATTTTGCACAAGAGAAACAATCATCCATCCGGATACAGATTATTCTATTAGTAGGGAGCAAAGATAAATTATAAATAATACAACAAGTATTATTTATAATTTATCTTTGCTGCACTGGCAATAAAGCTCGAAACAGCTTCACTTACGATGATAACGATGCTAATTTATTGTGTTCACACTACATGCGTTGGTAAACAATAGCAATAACAAATCTGAACCAACACTGAAATGCTTAAAAGATCCATTATTATTATGAGAAATATTATCGTTTAATTTGGGCGAAAAAATATTTATGTGTGTGTGCGTAATTCTCATACTTTTTATGCTTTTAATTAGACTTCGGATCCAGCAGTGACGGAAGATGAGGAAGTAATGCACGCCATGCCATTTGAGGTGAACCCTCCACACTTCTGTTACAACGGCCAGTGCCTGGTGTACATGCAGCACCAAGCCAGGCTCCGAGTACCTCTCTCTCTGTTAGCTCCGGAGTTACCTGAAGACAACAGCACTGTCGACTCAGATTGGTGCACTTATCGTACAGGTAACTAACAAAAATACAGGCTTATGAACCCACTACCCACCCACTGTTTATCATCTTGATAGTCTTGTAGGTACTTTACTTATTCGATGTCCATTCCCCCATTCTCATATTGCTATGGTGGACTAAATAATCCGTAACTTCCACTTCCGTAACGCCATGCCTTGAGAGTTCACCCACTTCGACGTCGCTAAGTGTACTGTACCTATAATACCTACACAACCTGAAAAGCACAAAGTACGAAGTATTTCAAAGCATAACTTCATATTTTAGCGGGACCGTCGAACTGCCAGGTTCCACCGAATCGTCTGGCAGAGGTAACGGATGACGAGGAGTGCAGGCCAGCGGTGCGGTGTCAAGTCCTCGACCCTTACGACGAACCCGACGGCGTGTTAGCTGACGCCGAATGTCGACTTATCATTGGAGACCCGAGTTACACATTCTGGACTTACTTAGTTATAAGGTCAGTAATTATTGACTATTTTTTTTTTGTTGTCCCACCACTTAGCATTCATCACTGAAAACACTCATTCTGTGAATACAGAGGTGGCTTAATTAACTATAATACTAGTATTTAAAAAGTATTCTTATAGCAGCTATGTCACAATTTATCTTTTACAGTTTCATAGCCACTTAGTAGATGAAACTTTTTATTTGGGTAGGTATAGCTAGTATGAAAGTATATATGAAAATACTGTTTTCACTGATATCCAAATCAGTGAAAACAGTATATTCATATAGGTAAGTACATTATTTTTGTTGAACATAAAACAGTAT
Source organism: Omphaloscelis lunosa (assembly GCA_916610215.1). Taxonomy (NCBI): domain Eukaryota; kingdom Metazoa; phylum Arthropoda; class Insecta; order Lepidoptera; family Noctuidae; genus Omphaloscelis; species Omphaloscelis lunosa. The sequence continues at coordinate 10,754,341 of OU744250.1, forward strand.
TTCAGAGTGAAAAACAGTAGGTAACAATAGTATGGCTGGCAACCTTACTAGATATAATAAATCAAATTATTTTATAATTTAATGATGATATGCAGAACTAATTAGTTTGATCGCTCGAAATTAGTCAGTGGTACCTACTTAACATCTTATTGACGTAGGTATGTAAGGAAAACATTGAATATAATTTATTTTATGAGACCTTACTTATGGAAAACCAATTTAGGTACCTATGCAAGATTAGGTTAATCATTATTAAGTAAAATAATGAATTCTGAAAAACTGGATACTAGTTTGTTACGCTGTCTGGTTTCGTTTTGCTATCAATAACACAATAGTGGCAATAAAAGTTCTGTGTCATTAATTTTAGGCAAGAGCACAGTTTAACAATGGATTGTAAAACTACGGTAATAGATACTTACCTACTCTCTTTTTGACGTAAGTATGTAAGTGAAATCATTCCATGTTAAGGCACTTTCAAACAGGCGCGACACGCGACGCGACACAAAGATACCGCTCGTCGCGCGACGATCGGTGTCTTTGTGTGAGACTTTCTATGGGTGCTACATACCTACATGTTCGGATCCGCACATTCGTTTCGGCAGTATTTTTTAAACAACAAAGCCAACCCGAAGCAATATAGCCGATTAGCCACACATAATCAGCTTTCATTCGGTTCGCACCGATTGGCTTACTCAGTTCGGCATCTATCCTCGCTAATCATGTTCAGCACGCTAATTGCGTACCACACGATCAATCACAATCTGTTTCATTTTGACAGTTCAACAACATTCGTTCTTGAGCAGACAAATTTTTCGAACATATGAAGCAATGGATAAGCAATGTCCTTCAAAATGATTCAGATTATGATTGATCGACTGTAGTTGCCTAGGTAAAAAAAAAGAAATTGTATTTAGTCCGTCATTCAGATAATAAAAAAAATATTAGACACGTATTTTTTGCTTTATCATATTAATCAAAAATAACTTAGAAAACACGCATTAATGTTGGGAAGTGGAGGCTCGCTACGTCACAACGCAGTATGAATTCTAGCAAGGCGTGACGTCATGCCACATTTTAACTCAGTATCGCCGTTATCTTTTGATTACATCAAAAAAAAAATGTGCCAATATTTTTTATTAATCTTCTTTCCGGACAAAAAATAATTTTTTGGACACAGGCCTATTCGAGCTAAGCCAAGCGGCTTTTTCCCAGAACATACAATATGAAAAAAAAAACCCTATCCGATCCGAAAGGGGCACATAGGTAAGTACTGCAATAACATTAAGTAGGTGCCAAAAAGTAATAAAAAAATCTTATTATTAATGAAAATAAAAAAGTTATTGCAATTTAAAATTCACATTTTAGTGCCTAAATTACCCCAAATCTATTAAAAGATTTGCAAATTTTCAACAGGGGTAGTACTGACTGCCGTGTCAATATCCAATACACTGTAACTCGAGTTACAGTGTTTTGCGTTAATAGCGCTCATTCGATTATTTCGAGGCAGTTACATATTCCTATATTAATATTTTATTTTTATTTTATAGTATGTAGAAGGAGATATGAGCACATACAAAACACTGTATTTTAATTATATGTATGGTTTATAAAAGTTTTAAAAGCCCTTTTCACGCCCTTTTCTGAGATATAGTGTTTTGGATTGACACGTCAGAGTAACTTATGACTTGTAGATACCCGCTAAACGACAGCCGCCCGTGCTCCAAGTAATAGTAATAAATAACCCGGTAAAATAACTCATTGCAAAAAAAGTGGCGATTTTTTTTTTCCTTATAATTTCCACAGAAATAGACTATAAGTACTATACTTAACAACACCCTCACGGATCGGACAGGGTTATTTTTACATGTTGTATATCTACATATTATATTCGGTTTTGCCGCCCCGGCAGCGGCTGTGCCGAATCATGACGACTCCAACATGTACCCCGACATGTACACTATGTGCCACTTACTCATATGAATTAAAAAAAAACTGGATAATAGTTTTGTACCACCGAGTGGCAATATTAAATATTACTTATTATTACATAATTATATTAAAAAAAACAATCAGTTACCTATTTCCTCTGGCAATGAAACATAAGTACTTATTAATCTAGTCAGTCTGAAAATATTATTATTGCTAGATAAGAGCAGTAGGTACCTACCTAGCTCCACAAATACCTAACCAATATACCAAGCTTGCCATGAGTGTGTGTCACGAACTCACGATCTCTATGGTTCTCATGCTTTCAACTTTACCAAGGTGCGTCATGAGCATTATTTGCTCACATCACCTACTTGCATACTAACTATAAGATTGAATATTTCAACGAAATTTTAAGATATATTTACAGGTTTTTAAGGTTCCGTACCTCAAAGGGAACCCATAAACAATATTCCATTAAATGTTTGTAGAAATAATTGGAGAAACGTGACGTCTTAATTTCATGAGCAACTTTTTTCCATCCCGCACCACATTGATATTAATTATATTTACACAACAGATCAAAAATTTTAAACTTCTAGTTCTATAAATACGAGTACCTACTTCCACTTTGCCCCACCAAGCCGGGGCGGCTTGGTGGGGCCGCGGATTAAGGTGCCAACCCTAGTGGGGCAGAATCCACAAGATTTAAAACTAGTGGAATCTGCCCCACCAAGTCGAACTAGTGGGGCAGTTTCCACTGCAAAATTTTAGGCATTCCATTTTGCCCCACCAGCGGCTTGGTAGAGCAAAGTGAAAGTACTCATAAATACATATTTATTATGGTCGCGATTTCGCGAATCATATTTTGATATCTTTTTATTAAGTGAACTAAAAAATATGCGCTGATATTACTAAGGTAATTTTATCTAATAATTACTTACAGTATAACTATTTTCTTAATGACCCTCGGCAAACTTCGTGTTTCGTCAGTCGTCAGATTTCTATCAGTTGCCCTTTGCACTTGGTGCAGACATGACGCTCTCAATCGACTTGGAAGTATATAGAGTTGTTAATGCTCTTTTAACTTAATGTAATTTATTTAAAAAATGGGAGGAAAGCTGCTAAAGTCGCAGACACGAAAATAGTTTGATAACTCTATACAAGGTGGCATCGACATCGACGCATAAACAATTACCATGGATTCAGTACATGATTCTGAACCGAAAAATTTCAACGCAGTGAAATTTGTGTCAGAACCTTGCGGACTCTCCATCTGCTTATCTGACGTTAGTTAGTTATTTCCTATAAAATCCTCGTGATCCAACATTTGTTAATTTTTGTTTTTAACTTTCAGAATTCTAGCTGACATCTGGCCAACTGCAGGGTTAGCCCTCCTGGGCACAGCCTGTGTGATTGCGACTAGAGAAACGTCTCTAGGACGAGGAGATGTCGGCAGGCAGTTGGCATTTGGAACTCTTGGCCTGGCTATCTTTCCTCCACTCGCTGGTCTGGCTGCAGAACAAATGCCTGATACTCCATACCTTATCCCGTTCATTCTCCATGCGGTGTTTATGGTCATTGGAGCGCTTATTCTACTATTCGATAGGTGCGTAAACACACTCATATCGACTGCCTACCTAAACTACTATGTCAAGAGTTTAAAGCTGTTTATGACAGTTAAAATTAGATTTTAAAACGTAATAAGCGAATTTCAAGAGCAGTAACTATGTGTTTATGTACTCTTTTATGTGCCTGCTTATAGTCAATATGTAGGTAGGTACTTTTATAAGCATGAATCACAAAATGCCTTGAATGTGTAGGAAGTGATGATTTGCTTCATTGCATCTTTTGAATGATTCACTCTAGTTCGTAGTCATAATGTATATTTATGCAAATTACATAAACATTGTTTATTCTCTAATGTAATAAATAGCCGACAACTCTTTATTTATGCAGTATGTGCAATCAATTACGAATACAGATCACTGATTGAGTCATGACCCTTATCACTAAGGTACCAATTCGGTGTCATCAGTATAGGCTGATAAAAGGTAGGTACACCTATTTGTATTCACAATAAAAAAAATTGTACGAATGGTAGGTAGATACATTATTGAAACTAATATCTATTTACAACTACATAATACCAACCTCGTACACGAAATCAGAATAATTTAGTGGCTGGGTCCGATGATCCGTATCTGAATTGCGTAACTTATTTTCGTAAACAATTATGCCTAATTTGTTTAATTTTGACAGTTCAACAAAATTCATTGCGTTACTTACGTTGTTGAGCAGATTTTTTTTTCCAACTTATGAAGCAATGGATTCAAATCGAAACATATTGTGATTGTGTTGTATTACCTACGCAATTAGGGTACTGATCCCCATATCGAAAAGATGATGGGGATCGGACAAGGATTTTCCATTTAGGGATTTCTCATTAGAGTAGCAGCCCGGCGTATTTTATTTACGGTTTATTAATGCAATAGGCTCTGGCTGCCGTGCCGCCCCCTGTTACCATGGAAGTTAAACATAGGGAAGGAGAAATAAAAGTGTGATCTTATTCCAGATTATCTCCCGTCGTCAAACTGAAACATTTTTACCAATTACAGTCACATGCCCCTGTCAACACCGGAATGGTGGTGGCACACCGCGACAGGCGTGCTGGCGATGCCGATGAACACCGTGCGACGCTACGGCGCCGAGACTGCTGCCGTATTCGCCGTGGTTGCGCTGCTCGGGACGCTGTGGAGCGGCATCGATGCTTACCTGCCTTGGTAAGAAAACTGCTTTATTAAAATACCTATTTAGCATTGAGAATCAGGTCCTGGATTCAACTCCAAGGTCGGGCAGTGTTATTGGATTTTTCCATCAGGAATTTCTCAGTAGCAGCCAGGAGTCTGGATTTGTGCCTGATTGAGGGCAATAGGCCCCCTATTCATGGGACTTAAAATATAACTGGATATAAAATGCGGGTGTTATTATATAGTAGATATCTATATATAGTAGACACTGCCTGACCAGATTACAGACGTGATGTTATTCACTAAACTCTGTCTGAAGCCTTGACAAAGCTTAGGTACTTAAGTATAAACCAGCTGGCTGTCAATATAAACCAATAATTAAAATTAAAATAAATCTAATATTTGTTCATAAAATAAAATTTGCTAATTTAAATGTACTATTATGGTTACGGTAATACGTTCACGGTCACCGTCATCTTTGACTGTTATGTATATCGCAATATTCGCAATACGCAACAAATCTACAAGACAAATATTTAATCCAATCCAATTAGTAAATTTGTAACTTTGCGATAACATAATTTGTAACTGTCCCATTCTATTCCAGGACGGTACAGGAGCTGAATGGCACGGTGACAGAAATGGGTCTGACGCTAACGGCCGGAGCCCTGCCTGCCGTACCCGCTCTGTGGTGGGCAGAAGCTCTTGTAGACTATATTGGACATTCCAACGTCTTCATCATGGCCTTCACCTTCTACGGCATTCGATATACTGGTATATTTATGTTTACTCTATTGATTGAGGAGTAGTGTGATTTACACTGGTTATGTAAAGTAAATATGTATAGCTACCTACCTACAGTACAAATGTGCTCTTAATATCTCTCGGCAAACCTCGTGTTTCGTCAGTCGTCGGATTTCTACTAGTTGCCATTTGCACTTGGTGCAAACCGGACGCTCTCAATCGACTTGAAAGTATATAGAGTTGTTAATACACTTTTAACTTAATGTAATTTATTGAAAAAATTGTAGGAAAGCTGCTAAAGTCGCAGGCACGACAGATAGGAAAATAGCTTTGCAGCTCCACAATATGTAAAAAAAATCCTGTCCGATCCGAAAGGGGATAAAAATTTAGTAAAAGGGTCATAAGTTATGAGTTGTAGACACCCGCTAAACGAAGGCCGCCCGCGCCTCATGTAATAACCGATAAAATTCCCCATCAAAAAATATGAGACGAAATATATTTTTGACTTTCCTGAAAATTACCACATACATAGACTCAGTACGATACCTAACAACACACACTCACAGATCGGACAGGTTGTTTTTTTACATGTTGTATAGTTCACACGAAAATAAAAACAAAACAACAATAAAGTATGTAGTTTTAAATTTAAATTATTATACAAGATAAATCTTAATCTTTTTTAATTGTTGGACATGGAAATTAGCATTCGTTCGTATTCGGAAATGCGATGATTCCCGAAGTACATTAAGAAAATTGAAACACTGTACATAAATTAAAACTTGTATACCTACGGTAAACAATAGTTAGGTAGTAACTACTTAGCAATTTATTTCTATGTGATGTACCTACGTAGTCAATAACCAGATCATAATATCTAGGTAATTACTAAAACTACCCACCGGTTTCTAGAAGGTAATGAATATCATTCGTTAAAATACCAATTCCGAGTCGTACTTCCGTAAGTATGACTCGCAATTACGTTTATCTAATCTTCTTTCTTTTACCTACCTACTTGCCAGGATAGTGGCCATGTAACTGGCTAGTTATGACGGTTCTAAAGTCTATACTCCTATGATAGAAAGACAGACGGGGCGTAGGCTTAGTAATAGGGTCGGTCTCGTTAGCAACCTCTGGGTACAGAACCTTATAAAGAAATGAGGTTCTCACATAGTACCTACCTATATCTATACCTATCTTTCAGGTTTGGCGTACAGCACTGACTACTCATGGGTGGTAGTGTGCGAGATATTGGAAGTGTTCACGCTTAGCTTGGTGTGGGTGACGGCAGTGTTGTACTTCCGACACTTGGTGCCGCGAAAGTACACAGCTACCGGCCAAGCTCTGCCCGTCATTGCCCACTTCTGTATCGGTAAGTCCTAGTCTAGCTTAGTTTTTTTCCATCGGTTCACGGACCGTGTTTTTCATATTTGTACGAGTTGGACATGGGTCCGGCGTCCGGTGCATGTACATCACATCACTCATTCTCTGTCTACCTTAGTGACCGAATGGCGCCCGCCCAAGGACTGAAAGTAGATCTGTACGAAGTATGGCAATTTTTTATCCGTGAGCACAGAATTCATCTGTGCCTTGAGGTTGATACCTAATTTTACTAATATTTATCTTGCAGGTCGGTGCATAGGCGCTATAATTGGTGGCATGGTCTCGCTAGAGCAGCCACTGGAGGCAACCCGCGGCGTGTACCGAGCACTCGGTGTGGTGGCACTCCTCTCAGCCGCAGTATACCTTGCACTTTACCACCTGCTGCTGGCACCTAGATGTGCTTCTCCGGCTGTATCACCACCTCATCATCTGCTTCAAGGTAAGCACACGAAAAATATATTTTTAAGTATGATTTTAGCAAGAGTGAACAATAAAGCGGCGGTAGTACGGCTCTTAAATATCGTTTATTTAAAGAATAAAAAATATGTATTTAGTTTTGGTTTGTATGCTGATATTTTCTATTTATTTATTTCTTAAAGCTTGCTCTATTGATGGACAGCTTAACGCTAAAGGTATGACGTAACATTTCTCAGCACCAGCACAAAAAAAAAAACAATTTTGATTCTCAAAACACCAACTGCACGGCAAAGGCCTGTTATGAATGTTTAAGTAGGTAATGAAAATCATTGGTTCGTCCAACTAACCAGTCAGTCCAACCAACTAATGAACGACTAAGGAAAGGAGAGTTACGTTGTAAGAGTGGTTTCATTTTACCAGAAACTCTCCTTGTAAATCATTTCTATGACTACTTGCTAGTGCAACATTCTGACTTTTCTCGTGAAACTTCATGAACCACTTGTAGAAGCACTCAATTTAATGTTTCTTTGAATTTCAGGTTTAAATACGAACGGAGCATCGAACGGAAACTACTCGCCTATGCGTGTCTATCACCAGGAAAGTTCCAGGAAAGGCCAGTTCCGTTACTAAGGAACACGTATTTAATTGTAAAAATATCACCTAAACAAATTAGGTGTGGTACCTACATCACTTGCTTTTTGGTACAAGTGTCAAGTCACAAATCATGCAATTTGTCTAAGTGACGACGAGAACTAATTTTACTTTTTAAGTAAGGTTCACTTAAAAAGTAACTATCAATGCAAATTGTTTCTCTTTTTATAAGTGTTTTTTTTTAAATAATTCCTGTGCCTAGCATAATATTTTTAAATAATGTGTGTCTGTTATAAAAAAGTAGGTGTGTAATGTACCTACGTATCAGCTTTTAATCTTCCCACAAGCTTTAAAAGCAAACAGCGGGAGAACTAGCAGATAGTATGGTGCTTGTCGTATAGGGTATGGGCTAGCAACTTGTCACTCTAGCTAGATGGAGCAAAGTTGAACCACGAACCTGTCGCATCTAGATTGCTGTCTATCGGCGTCGACCAATCAGTCATTATTATCACCTAAAAATATAATCGATGGTGGATTCCACAAATCTAGCCGCACCTAATTCCTGCCTAGCGATTAATTAAATCACCATAGCTCGATGAATTTATGAAATTTAACTGTGCTTGAGAATCAGGTTATTTTTGTTTTTAGTATGCATTAATGATACAGTTTTACCAATACATCGATTGGTTTTAATCTGTATTTTTTACGAAATGGAATGTGTTCACATACAAAATATAGGTCTACTTCTATTTTAAGGTAAGCGAGAGCGATTCAAACCTAGGGACCGCGAACCTTAAAAAAAATAGTACATATTATTATCTAGTGGACATTATGCAGAATTGTGATATTAAAAGTGCTTTTGTCATTCATTTCCGATATTGCTGTCGTAACTTAATTATAAAATGATGTACCAAACAGCTCCTTCTATTTGCATTCGTACTTTTTGTATAATAATTAAGAGATAAGTTTTTTTTATTAATAAAATGAAGTCACTGCCTAATGTTCCCATTTAATTTCCCCATTGAAATGAAGTTTATTTTGCACAAAACACTTTTCCCAGACATGCTTGGATATTCGAGCAATATTTTGGCAACCTTCTCAGAGATAAATAAAAAATGCTGTAGGTACTGGACTCCTGGTTAAATACATGCAAGCAGGCGGCCGGCAATGTTAGTATGAAAGTCCATATCGGTCGGGTTTAGCGCCCGAATAAATTACTATGAAAATTCATATCTGTCCTGTAATTTAAAAATGGAACGAACTTTTTTACTTCCGACACACATGACAACCAAGGAGGTTACTTAACAAAGATTTTATTTTATTTTGATTTGGCTTGCAAATAGAGCTGTTTAACGTAAAAAAGAAACAAATTAAAATATTGGCGCGTGAAAAATTATCGTTGTTCGTCATTGATTCTAGAATTTATAATTAATTTACTTAGTTTGAATTTCCGTGCATTATTTGAGAAAAGTACAAGAGAAAAATAGAAGCCTTGGCCGGAATCAGGCATTGATTGACTCACGTTTGTGTTGCCTCGGCCCATATTTTCACATTCGGCCATCAATGCACCTTTTGCAGGCCGCGGCAGTAATGCTCTAGTAGGCCAATTATTTAAGACATCGAAGATAACAAAAAATTACACTGCACTGATTTTTAGGATAGTAGTACGTAGGGTGTAGGAATTAAGAAATTCTAAGTCAAAAATTGAATGAATTTCTAAAATTTCGAGGTTTTTTGAGCACCACACAGTTAGCACAGATCTTTCGAAGCTGCTAACTTGGTTTTACACTACTATATCTATCCTAATAAATCAGTACATTGTAATTTTTTGCGACCTTACGCGATTTTTGTGTTTAGGGTGACTGGCTTATTTTTTGTTTGTAAACATAAGTGTAAAGAATTATGTACCTAGGTAAGTTTAGCTTTTCTTGAAGATAAAGTGGTGCTTGCTTATAATTATTTATTTTCTGCTACACTAGGATTTCGATTGTTTTTGAACGACATGGAAACAATCTGAACTACTCCCAGACTCCTAAATCGAGCCACCGCGCATTTCTGTTTATAGGCCTCGGTCACTCTATACACATGATGAGTCAGAGAAAAAGTTCAGTTTTTGAAGCTGACATACTGGCCATCAGTTCGGTATCACCATTGCTCCAAATTTGAATTCACGAAGGAGGTGGGTAAAGATCGGGCTTTTTTCGCCCATCGGTAAATTTATAGTATGGGTATTTTTTTTAAATACTGTACTCAGTCGAAATGAAATTTCTAGGATTTTTCAAAAAATATTGTTACTAAATAGATAAAACACAGAAAAAAAAAAACTATACTAAACTATTTGTAACAAACGTCTTTGATTATATTTCCTGTTGGCTTTTACTGTCTGAATCGTCACTGGACCATCCAGTAGCAGCGTCATGAAGTGTATCAGCATACCCAAGACTTGGTGTTTTTGTCTGAGTTTGATTATGGCGCCAGTAGATCAGATCAGAGTCACTTAACAAAAGCCATATCGCCCTTTTTCGTGCCCAGCCCTTTTCATCAACTGTTCGTTGTAAGTAATTAGGCTTCTTCACTAAATCTAGCATTCGTTGGGCTATTACATTGTCGTTCTCAACATTGTTAAGCCTTGCTGGGTGAAAAGCATTAAGAATTGCACACAGGATTCTAACATAATCTCCATTAAATGGTATTTGAACCACTTTTTACAAGAATCGCACTGATTTCCAGGCATTATTTTTTTAAATAAAATACACAAAACGCATGCAAAGCTACGTAAAATAATGGCAATAATACAAAAGAAATATTTTTATTACAATATGACACGCGTGAGATAAAGACACGTTTGAACACGCAGGTGAAGTATGAGTTTGACTGATTCGCGGATAAGCTATTTTGTTTTGTATAACATCAAGGCGCTCGATGCACCAAAACAAATGAATGCTAGTTTAACAGACTATTTAAAGCAGAATTGGGTAGCCTAAAAAACATAGTGGTACATAAAGCGCTTCACAGTTTTTTTTCTAATCAAAGTTTAAAAAAGTGCTTAAAATAACAAAATTTTTTTTTAAATATGATTTGCTATTTTTTTTCTTACTTATTTAGAATATATGTAAAGGTCAATACCTAAACTTCACATAAGTATAATAACATGGCTTCAATAAATACTTTGAATTTTCATGACTATCATAGGCGAAAAATGAGCTGATCTTTACCCACCTCCTTTGAAAAGAAAGATAGAATATCGGAGTAGAGAAGAAAATAGAAGCAATTGATTAGTAGGGCATCCATAACTCAATAGTTATTTTGGTATTTGTTCAGTTTTGCATAAAAAGAATATTTAAATTGTTTTTCCTTATTTTTTAATAATTCTAACGTTAAATTTATGGATACTGCATCTAAAGTAGCCGCGCAAGCTGTGGAACTTCTTCAGTCTAGGTTTAGTCAGCGAAACGTAAGTGCACAACTTCATGTAAGCCGTTCTGCCGTTCAAAGAATTTACCATCAATAAGTGGAGTCTGGCGAATTCGTGCACCATCCAGGAGGACCACGAAACCGGGTCACTACAGCACAACTAGATCGGTTTATCTTTCTTTACCACGTAGCCTGCGTAGTCGTCACTTGAACTCAAGTAACAGCTTCGAGACTTTCATGGACTGATTGTTTGCGCTTGAACTGTTAGGAGACTCAAAGAACCCTAAAACCTCGTAAGTAAGCCAATGGTCCCAAACTGACACGAGCTCACAGAATGGTGCGCCTACAGTATGCACGTGATTATTTGCATTGGACTTAACGTCACTTGAGCCAGGTACTTTTTACGAATGAAACAAAGATCATCCTGTATGGTAATGATGGAAGTCTACCAAAGACAGGGAAAAGGTTTTCAGCAATGTTGCGTTGACCCACCGCCATAACTTACTCACCTTGTTATGGCGGTGGGTCATGGAGTCTGGGGCGGAATTTCTACCGAAGAGAAAATTGGCCTTGAGGTTGTGACAGGGCCACGTCGGTGGCAACACCCCTAAATAGCGGCCGATACCTTCGTCAATGCCTAGAGCAAGGGTTCCCAACCTTTTAACATACGCACCCTCCTATCGAAGATAGATCTAGATATCGAAAATGTTTGCAATAGCTTAGAATTTATTTTGATCATTCAAACAGAAATAGAAGTAACTTAGTAGAGTTTTGCAGAAAAACAAGATTTAAGAGAATTCATGTTGTAAGAGCGAGCAAAGCGAGTTCGAAAAATGTACAATTTCTGATTTGGTACATTTCTCTTTTGACCATTGTTACAGAAAAAGAAGTTACTTTGTCGACAGAAAAGTTGAAGAATTAAGAGAATGTAAAATAGCGAGCAAAGTGACCTCGAAAATTGTAGCACGCCGCCTCGGATAGGTTTGGTTTTCTTTAGTCCATTCATTCTCATTTTACAGTACCTACCTACAATACTATGAAACGTTCGGGTTTTGAAAACTACCCTTAACCTTTTCTAAATCAAGAACATAAAATTTAATAAATCTATAGATTACTAGCTGCGCCCCGCGGTTTCACCCGCATAAGTCTCGATCCCGTAAAAATATCGGGATAAAAAGTATTCTATGTCCTTCTCCGGGTCCAGGTCTATACATATCCCAAATTTCATCTAAATCCGTTCAGCCGTTTTCGCGTGATGTCGTGACCAAGGGAAATAGGGATTCATTTTTATATATATAGATTAGTCGTCGCGCCCCCTCATTGGTCACTGTACGCTACCCGTGGGGGGCGCGCCCCACCGGTTGGGAATAGCCTGGCCTAGAGGCTCACGTAATGCCATTTATACTGAGTTTGTGGGCCAGTCTTTAATTCTTATTTGATAATGCAAGGGTGCACATTGCAAGAATTGTTCGAGAATACTTGTACGACGCGACGTTAGTATCGCAGTAATGGAAAGGCCAGCAAGAAGCCTTGATATGAATCCAATAGAGCACCTAAGGGACAAGCTGAAGAGGCGCGTTCGAGCTAAGCAACCAGCTCCAGAAACTACAGTTGCAAACTGCCTTCTTGGAAGCAAGGGAGAACATTCCACAGGACGTCATAGTGGTATTAATTAATTCCATGCCGAACCTCATGGCGGCCGTCGTAAATGCTCTTGGAGGTAACACAAGTTATTAAATAAACGTTTTCTCTATGTAATCCATTGTTTCCCTCAAAAATTCCACGCTGATTTTGCCCCTGAGGAATGTAAAAAGACGACTTATTGCAATTGAAACTGATTTTTATAGCATTCCGATTTTAAATTTGAAACAATGACAAACGGAAATGGTAGTGTAGTGAGTGACTCGCTTCAAAATCTAATTTATTTTTATTCTTTGTACTATCAATATTTAAAAAAGATAGGAAACTTTTAAATAAAATTTGCAGAGTGGCTCGAATTAGGTTTCCGGGAGAGTATATAAATGGACAAATAATAAAATACTTAATACTGAAATACAACAGCCTTGTATTTCTTGTTGATAAGTTGTACTGAGTTACCGACAGGTCGCAACTGAGGGCATATCGACTATCACAATAACATAATATTAGAAACAAAAAAAAAAAAAACCGTTTCTATATCTAAATGGGTTACATCGATTGATACATTAGCTTAAACCAAATTTATATTTACATTACCTTTCGTTTTTTCAAAAATATAATATAAGCCAGGAATTTAGAAACAATACTTTTATATTCAAAATGTCCTATAATATATTTATAAAACTAAATTATAAATCGCATTAATTCTACTGCTTTAAAGAAATACATGTTATTAAGCTATAGTATCACCGCGTCAGACATCACATAATAGACTAATGAAAATATATAGGAGCCAGTCAAACAAAAAATATAAGTAGATACCTATTTAATATATCCGAACGAGATTCAACTTTCGACGCTCAATATGGCATGCATCAGCATTTTTCTGTATCTCTATCTTTCTGTCACTGAAGCGTCATTCACTAGCTAGAAGTCCTTTCGTCCGCGTGCTTTAATGTGAATCAGTGCAGATGCTGGCGAGCAAAAGCCAGAAAGAGATAGAGATACAGAAAATTGCTGATCCATGCGTGTAGTGTGATTTCAGTGTAACGGTCCTAACTTTATTCAAGATCAGAACATTGTTTTTAGGGTTCCGTACCTTTCTGTTAGGAACGCGTGGAGGTACCAAGTTGAAATTAATATCAAATACGTAGGTCTACGATCCCTTGGAGCTGGAGCTTTAAAAAAACCAACCTTAGAAGATTGATTTGTTTAGAGCTCCAGCCTCAAAGGGACCGCCATAAAAAATACTGTCATTTATACACATTTTGATAGTCCCAAATAAATCAAAACCTATGTGGTACTTCCCGTTGGGAATCGCCCTCTTGGCATAACGTTTTCGCATAACTTTTATTAGCATAATAATACGGTGGCATAATGTAAGGGTTAGCATAACTGTAATTTGGTCTAATTTGTTTTGACATAAATTGCATACATTTTTAAGGCAGAATATTTATTCATCTATTAATTATGAGCCATCAATATTAACATTATTTATTATAATTTGGGAATTACTCTATTAGATTAGGTTAAGGAGCGGCGGGCCGCGAACATGTTTATTATTATATGAGTTATATTAGGGTTTATTATTTTTATTCCAAAGAACATTATGTGTAAATATCATTATGCGTTTGTAACCTTATGCTTCATTATTATTATGCCAACAGTATTTATGGCAAAACATTTATCCCTAATAATATTATTTTGCTGAATTTCATTGTGCCAATGTAAATTATGACAATATACTTTATGCTTATCATTAGTAAACCCTTCCCGTTGACCTATAATAGTGAAATTTGGAAAGAAGCAAGGTCTCGCAGCACAAGGAAAAATTCCGAAAATCCTTAATTTCGTAGTCACATTCTTTTTTTAGTGCGTGACGTATATCAATGTATGGGAGAGCATATTTTTCATCTACACTGTTAAAGTTTTTTTATTTGGGACAAATTCATCCCAACTACGGAACCCAATAAATAAAAACTAACAATTGTTGAACCTTGTTTGAATATAATAATTTTCTAACATTGAAAATAAATTGTTATGTTCTAGTCATATATTGTTTACGTTAACTTAGAAACAAAACTATTCAACAAAAATCTAGATACATACCAAAATTATAATTGAATGACCTACCCGTTTTTTTGTCGCATAAGCAATGCCTGGTTCCCATTTCAATATTGTATATCTAAATTAACGAAAATACGGTTTTCGTAGGAATAAACGCTTGATAAAACATAGGACTAACTGCACCACCACTTTTAGCAATATTATTTCACAGTGAGAAAGAGATGGAGCTATACGTCCTGCATAGCTCCATCATTTTTCCACTCTCTTTTTTGGGCAGTCGTGTAATAATATTGCTATAAGAAGTAGTGATTGGCCCTGGACACGGCTTTTATTAATAATCAGTACCTGGGCGACCGAGCTCTGCTCGGGTGAAAATAGAGGAAACGAATTTTCCCAGATGAGACTTAGCTAGATCGACTTTTCGCCCGCGTAAATCCCCATATTGCAACTTTCATCGAAAGCAGTTTTCGAGAACATGATTACAAATATACAGGTTAGCAGGGACATCGCCGCGAATACTGTTACCATCAGTACATGATTCTGAACAACAATCAAACTGAAAAAGATCTGGTGTTTTACAGAAAAGTGCAATAGCTACGCGGTCAAAATGTATCGAACTGCTGATTTAAAAAAAAAATTACCGACAAAAGATTTCAACGCGAGGGGGTTCAGAATCATGTACTGAATCCATGGTAACAGTTTTCGCGTCGATATCCCTGCTATTCTTTATATAATATATTGCCCATTTAATAGCACATCTGGCGAGGCGCAGCGAAGCGCTGTTGTCACTGCCAAACAAATATCGACCTCGCGATAGTTGAAATAAAGTTGTAAATAAATAAGCTTCTATTATTTATTTTCAACTTTATTTAACGTCGCAACCGAGCTGAGCTGCGCCTCTCTAGATGTGCCCTAGCTGCACAGAGCAGATAAAAAGACCTCTTATCTGTTCTGTGGTGCTACATTATTTTATTGTTCTTGTAATTTTTCTACGAATGAGGTAGGCACTTAAATCGAACAGCCACAGTGTTATGTAGCTTGCTGATGAATTTCTTTTGCACTACCTCGACAGCTATGAAGATTGTGTTGGAACGATAGAAAAATATTAAATGAAGATTTTTCATAAATAAATTGTATTAAATTCCATGTCTTTGAGATTTGTGCTATTAATTTTATCTATTTTATCAGAAATTTACTTCCATACAGTTTTCTCCTGTTTAGTCTTAAGTGATAGGTCAGTTTTAAGATATTATTAACCTTAATCGAGAAATAAAAAATGTACTATTGTGCCTATAGGACGTAAAAACACCAATTAACTCATTAGTATTTATAGTTTTATTATATATGTAGGTACTTGCTTAAACTAACGCAATATAACAAAATAATGGATATTGAATAAAATGCATTATAGGCTAGGTCTACTTCCGTATCAATGGCAGTAAATATAGGGTTTTTCAATGTTGATAATTATACAATTTGTATAAACGTGTATTATACTATAAAATGTTTATTTTTCTATTATCTAATACAACTAGGCAAGGAATTTGGAAATTATCATGAATCAATACGGCGGAACTAGTGTTAATAACCGAAACATGCATCGAATTATGTTCACCATTGACAAAGTAGTCAATAAGTATAAAAATATTAGTAGTTATTGTAACTACCGCCTAAGTTGGTTACAAACACTATTGTACGTATTGCCCAAGTTGTTCCATTAATTGAATGTTGTTTCTAAATGGGCGGCAGACACGAGCGATTTTTATGAACGGATCGACTTATGCTGGCTCTAAGTTGATCCGCTCGGTGTAGCAAAATGCTAGAGCATGTTCTTTGCAGACAATATTTTTGTAGATATATAAGCGAGTATGCAAGTTGAGATTTAGTTTATTAACCATTTATCAATGAAAAATAGTTCCGAGCACTTCGCTACTTTGTCTGCGTTAAGTCGCTGACCCTTATTCACCGTGGATCACAACACCGCCTGGAGAGTATAAAAATGAGTACTTCAAATTGAAGATAGCATTTTAAAGGACAGTTATTTTCAACGAGCTGTGGCCGCGTATAGAACGTTAACAATCCTTTTCCCTTTATTTCAACTGGCGCAATGTTGATATTTGAAATCCGCACTCTGCCAGTTCTGCGCCAGTTTTACACATGATTAAAAAAGAAACTTGTTTCACCCACGTCGGCAATAGAAAATCTAGAATATTTTTTCGAAATAAAACCATAAGTTTTAAGGCTGGCAGCTTAATCTATTCAAATGTTTTTTTAAACCTATTCCGTGGCTTTTAGTTTTTTCTGGTACACAAGGTATCTTTAATGTTGATTCGGAATATACTTCAAACAATAAATATAGCTAATCACATTTAGCTTTAATTAGTATAATTAATTCTTATCCACCCAGAAGTTTTAAGTAAGCACCGAAACAGTTTATATAATTTAAAAAATGACAGAACCGGAGTCGACCGACCGATATATCGTGCGTCAGCAAGATAGAAGCAAGCGAGAGCCGTTACGTGTACTGATAATGACTATTGATGGACCGATGTTCTTTGGAGCAAACGAATCTTGAATATTACCACAAATCCATAAACTCATAGGTTTTAGTCAGACACATTTTTTATTATTATTAATGGTTTACTAGTTTCATATTCGTTGCATTAGCAACAGTTAATGAAGTTGTTAAAGATGGACAAAGAAGGTGGTCGCTCGCAATGACCCTCATTAAAAGGCTGAAAGGCACCCAAAGGGCAATGGCAAGGGAACCGACACAGTCCGAAGTATTGCCAAACTTAAATGAAAGTGTGCAGGGCACATTGCTCGCAGAACACAGATGGCCGAAGGGGCAGAAAGGTTTTGGAGTGGTGACCGCGTATCGTCGTAGGCGTACAGTTGGAAAGCCTCCCACAAGGTGGAATCGCTGATCTTGCTAAGGCCGCAGGAATCCGCTGGACCGGTCGATGTGGCGACGCTTGGGAGAGGCTAATGTCCAGCAGTGGACGTCTTTCGGCTGTAATGATGATGAATGAAATTTTATCTTGCGACAACCTTTTCTCTGTCCCGTGACCCAAGAACGGCACAGCTAATTATGAAAATAACTCTCCTTTGAAAATAATTCTGTTCAAGTAACTCTCTCTCCAAAAGGAATTCTTATTTGCCATCATTATATGGAAAGAAGATGGATGAATCATTTCAGTCTGTCAGTCAGGACTGTCTGACATCAGACTGTTATTAGCCTTACCATTATTTAAACTTAGTAGTAATACAAATGAATCACACTTTGATGTAGGACAACATTTGCGTATGTTGAGCACTCGAATGCAGACTTTCACAAACTACATAGTTAACGAACAATGGAACACCAATCGGTAATAAAGCAGAGAAACATTCGCCTGTGTTAAACTTAATATGTTCCTTTAATAAGTTGCTTGACAAATAAGCATTTTTATAGTAAGATCATATTTGTTAGAAATTTTGTTTCCATTGCTTGAGGAGCAAGTTCAAATATAAATATCTTGACCAGTTTTATTTATGCACTTATATTACTAACTTATCTGTGTATTTAGTACATATTTATCTTAACTAAAACAAGATATAAAATGTTTACTATTTAGGTTTCTTGTAGTACTTCTGAGACATCCATACTTTTTAAATTAGATGCTGATTCATCCCCTACATTATCATCTTTTAACAATGTTTCAATCATCTCTTCACTCATTTCTGCATCTTGCGATTTATCATCACTATCTTGACTGTCAGCCTTATCACTTAAATCTTTATGATTCATACTATCTTCATCTTCTGCGATTTTAGCTAGTTTTCCTGAACTTTTCACGGCTTCTGGCATTACGCCATTAACCTCGTCAGCTGTTTCATTGCATGCTAAATCGTCACAGAGGGGCGTTATGGCCGCATTGTCGACGTTATCTGTTGCAACTGTCTGTGTATTGGAATCAGATTCTTTTGGGTCAGTGTCTACTTCCATAGTTTTGTTTTCTTTTTCCTTAACTTGCTTCTCAGTTTCATTTTTGCTAGCATTGTTGTCAGTTCCATGTTTTTTAATATTGTCGTCTGGTTCTAT
This sequence comes from Omphaloscelis lunosa, assembly GCA_916610215.1. Classification (NCBI taxonomy): domain Eukaryota; kingdom Metazoa; phylum Arthropoda; class Insecta; order Lepidoptera; family Noctuidae; genus Omphaloscelis; species Omphaloscelis lunosa. The sequence continues at coordinate 10,773,355 of OU744250.1, forward strand.
TTCTTCATTGTTGATCCCAGTTTTATTTTCTTCACCATTTTTATCAGCTTCGCTTTCAATAATATTACTTGCAGTAACATTTTCCTTTTCCTTGCTCTCAGTTTCATTGTCTTTAACATTATCACTGTCAGATTTATCTCTGTTTTCAGTGGCTTGTTCGGTAATTTCATTTACCGTAGCGGCCACAAAAGTATTATTGTGACTTATAACTGCTAATACATTGCCATGGTCACTGGTTTCATTGTCATTCATGGAGACATTTTGTGGATCAATGTCACTTTTGGAAAAGTTGTTAGCTTTATTATTTTCTCCACTATCATTGTACTCACTACTACCAGCGCCTGTCAAATCTACCTCATGATTTTCACTATCATGTATAGTTGATTCCACTGAATTTTCATCTATAAATATTGGATCATCATTATCCTCCATGTCGGGCAATATTTCTACGTCGTCATCGTCTTCACTATTGTCACCACCAGACTTTCGTAATACATACTGTTTAAGTCCTTTATTGAGATTTTCGCGGATTTCACCGAATCTACTAGCTGACGTGCTCAATAATCGCTCCAATGTTCGATGAAGGTTTCGCATTTCATGAACGGTTCGTGTACGCAAGTATACTGTAGTAGCTTCTTTTTTCAGTTTATGAAGCCGTGAGAGAGCATATTCCAAAGCGTCAGCCGCATCAATTAAATTGTATCTATACCACTCCACAGGCACATTTAAATCACAATCCCTAGATGACGGAGTTTCAGAAGATTTTGTTATCTTAATAGCCTTTGGCGTACTTCGTTTCAAAATGCGAGGCATATTCCTACTTCCTTTAGGAGTAGCAACTGGTAAGGCAGACGAAACTGCGCTAAGTTTAGCTGCATATGTTGCGCCTCTAGGTGCTGCTTTGCCAGTGGGTTCTGTGACTGCTACAATGGTAGCAGAATATCCGCCAGGCATACTTGGATTAGCATTAATAGCAAATATGCGTCCATCAGGTAGGCGATACATTTTATTAGATGATAAAGTTTGCGGATCCACTCGAAATTTCAATCCTCCAGTAGATGCATTTACGGTTACATCATTATCTGTCATTTGAACAATATTGTCTGATGTTATTTCAGCAGCTGGAGTATTTGTAGATCGAGGTACTAAGGGAGGAGGATTAGTAATCTTAGGGGGTGCAACAGGACCTGGTGTGATGCATTGCACGTCATCATCGTTGTCTTCAGTAACCTGAAAATAATAATCGAATAATGTAAGTTTTAAATGTTAATTACTTCAGCTGTTTATGAAGTTTTCAATAAAACCTTTATTTACCTCGCATAAAGGTTCCAGGGGAAAATCTGGAGTACATACAACATCATCATCTTGAATATTATGAGATGAAGAAGAAACAGCTGACATGTCTAATCCCTGTAACCAAAAAAGAGAGGAATATGATGTATGAATATGAGATGATATATTAAAAAAGGTTAGTAATTGTAACTACTAAACTTTTTTAATGGGATTAGTGATCCTAGTATGAGACTGAAAGGTAACTAACAAAAAAGATTGTTGTTTAAATAGTTTTACTAGACAGTATCACAGAGACATCAAAGGCCAGACAATTCAAAAATATTATGAAAATTTCTAAATCGAGTGCCAGAGATTTGTGAATTCCCACAATATAGTGTTATACGAATATAATACACCATATTTAAACAATCAGCAGAATAATTATTTTATTCATGGGACTGGGAACCAGGCCAGGTTATATTTAATTAAAAACTATAATATTTACCTGTGTTAAACTTTCTAATGATAAATTAATATTATCGGCAACAGTGTTGTAAAGATTAGCTCCAAAGCCCTGGCTCGTGCCAAAGCCATTAAAGCCACAATTAGCAATAGCCATCGGAAGGTGAGGTGGCTTAGGCCGAATGCGAGCATAAGTAGACATATTCTGCTTCCTTTCATTTCCAAGCCGCATAGGTGTCATCATGGAAGAATTTGGTAACTGTAACAGTATTCAAAGTATGTAATAAATAGATATTTTAGAAAAATAAAGTTTCTTGAAAGTACCCTTTCATAATTCAAGCGGCCATAACTGGACTAAAGGTTTATTTCTTATACCTGTACTAGCACTCCGTTCGCGACTTCTTCTGCGGGGTAATCGTACTTTCCCCTACGAACATCAACACCACCTTTTTTTTTGGGTGAGTAATTATCAAATAATTTCTCCCGCTCTGGGCGGAGGTGGAGGGCGTTGCAGACTCTTACTGACTAAAACCCACCCGTATTCCTTCAGTTGCCATGTTGCCGGGGGACACAATATCCCTTTCGGACTTCTTCGCAACTCAGGCAGGTATCGGCCCTAACGGACTTTTTCAGTTCTGCTGACATCTCTTTGAGGCGCGCGTGGAACACAACGCACCGTCGTCCACGTCGGACGGCGACCTACCCATTGCTCACCGTCCGCAAGCCCGCGGCTACGGTGGCCGGAAATCGGCCTGCGATTCCCGCCCTGGGCGTCTCCTGCGGCGGTTTGGGGCGTGAGGGCGCGAAATTTGCCTCTCCCTCACGCGTTCCGCCTCCTCCTTCACGAGCATTACTGCTTTGTAAAAGGAGGTGACGGCCTCCCATGCCGCCCTCTCGCTCCTTACCACGGCCTGAACCAGGGCCGGATGCGAGAGATCACCGCCACCAATCTCCTCCACGAGGACACGGCAAGGCTCTGCCCAAGCCGGGCAGACCGTATGCTCCACCGTGTCCTCCGGGCGATCCACACAATGGTGACGTTTCCTGCGTTTCCTCCCGCCTTATCCTGAACAGGAAATCCCCAAAACAACCTTGTCCGGTGAGGACCTGCTGCAGGCGGAAGATGAGGACGCCGTGGCGCCTCTAGCCACTCCTCAAAAAGGGGACTTATCGCCGCAATTGTGGCGTGCCCAGCGCTGGGTTGAGACAATCGCACTCTGTCCGCTGTGCCGTGATTTCTCGCGGCAGCGGAGTTAAGCCCCGGCATTTCGCCTCCTCGCGCCACTCCCAGACGTGCGGCAAGGCGGCTCGCCGCCTCCCGTGCGGTATCCTCGGGCCAGCCGGATGGCCATGACCCTCTGGGACGCGTTCAACCGGCGGGTATGAGATTTTTTCATACAAATTGTATTCTCGCTTTTCACCCCGACAAGGGGGTTGATATTTAAAAAATCCAAAAACGTGTCATTCTTCTTTTTTATCAAGATTATTAATGCTGAGTTTTAAAATCATCGGACCGCGCGTCAAAGCTCACACACAAAGCGGGCGCGGTTTGGGCGCGGTGCGGGTCGGGAGCAGGAGCCGCACACGCTTTTCGTATGCTGACATCCAAATAATACAAGGAATTGCAACTTAAACAAGCCCGCCGTACTTCCATCCCGACCCGCGCCCGACACGCTCCCGCTTTGTGTGTGTGTTGAGCTTAAGATTCTTCGATATCCAACTTTAACACCCCCTTGTGTGTGTTGAGCTTAAGTTTCTTCCATATCCACTTTAAACACCCCCTAACCCCTAACGGAGCGGCAGTTTTGAAAAACATTTTTTATTATTTTATTTATAGGCTAGGTGCTTTACTTTATTTACGGGCTTTATAAATTTGAAACTTAGGAAGAATACGTACACACGGCTACATATCAAGCTACAGTACAAGCTGATCTCGCATCGTATAGGATTTCCGTACAATAAGAGGTCAGCATTAACAGGAAAGTATCAAATTTATAAAGCCCAGAAATAAGATTTCTCATATCGACCAATTTCCCCTTTTTGGGTTGATTATCGCAAAATCCTTTCAAGTAGAAGGGGATCCCAGAGGGTTTTTGAGCAAGCATTTTCACCCTGCATGGCGAAAAGTTGGTAGCTGAGTATATATTCCTATATGTAACTTAATCATTGCTTTCTGAATACCCACAAATCTTTTAAAATGGTCTGTTTCAAATTCAAATAGCAATCAAGCTATTTGATTAGTTGATTTAGAGTTAAATGTCAATATACTCCCCAACAGCACAGTTGTTTGTTCAAATAAAAGCCTCCAGACATAAAGGGCGTGCCCGCTGACATATAACTTTAACTCGTAGTCACAAATGATAAACTAGGACCATCGAAGTAAAATAAATAAACAGTTAATTACTAATAACAAAAACCATGATCAGCAAGACGACTTGTCACCACAAGCAGCACTCGTTCATGAGCATAACGCAAAGATCAGTCACTACCCCTCGTCATATTTGAAGGAAGGAGGCAACCCGATCACTGATGCTACCGCAAGCAGTGACATCTAAGGGAGTATGAAAACCTTGCTGTCGATTGCTCAGGCAAGAATAATATTATGATCAACAATTGTCGAGGTCACGAGCCAACCACGTCTTGCAATACAACTCGTAATAAAAACATTGTGATGAGTAGATTATGTAAATAAACACCACTTAAATATTTAATTTATTCTGTTTTTAGGGTTCCGTACCTAAAAGGTAAAATGGGACCCTATTTCTAATACTCCGCTGTCCGTCCATCTGTCACCAGGCTGTATCTCAGGAACCGTGATAGTTAGACAGTTGAAATTTTCACATATGATGTATTTCTGTTGCCACTATAACAACAAATACTAACGTGATTTTTTTTGCCTTTTTTATAGATAATGGTACGGAACCCTTCGTGCGGGAGTCCGACTCACACTTGGCCGGTTTTTAGTATTTGTTGTTATAGCGGCAACAGAAATACATCATCTGTGAAAATTTCAACAATTTTTTCGAAAATCTCTCTCAAACACCTGTCAAACTTGGTTCTGATACCATACCACACACAGATTGTGTAAAGTACCTGGGCTTCCACTTATTTAGGCGCCTAACATGGAAGCATTACATTAAAAATAAAAGGGACAAGATAAACCTCAAGTTTCGCAACCTGTATTGGTTCATGGGAAGAAACTGTATACTCTCTGTAGACAAAAAACTTCTCATCCAAGCCAATATACGGCATCCAATAGTGGGGCGTTGCCAGCAAAACAAACATTCTCTGCCTGCAGAGTCCAAAATGGTATCCTAAGATCCCCGATTAAGACTGTTAAACCCGACAGCGGTGGTTAAAAAAGTTGAAGAGGAACCACCTTCTATAAGTGGGAGGCGCAGCACTGGCTGCTCCACCACAACGCCACTTGTCATGCAACAAATTCGTTTATGGTCTGATGACCACTTGCACATTGAAATTTAAAAAAAAAATGTTATAAATACACACACAGAGACACAAGACAGAGTGAATCTATATGAAGCATTAAGAAATCTCAGGCTTCTAGGAGTGCCTTTAATGAAGTTTTATGTTTTGTATCAAACAAAAAAAAAGATCATACCCTCATCTTTTTTGCGAGAGGTGGTACACTAACAGGATTCAGCACTTTTGCACATGGTGCTATAGTTATAGGGTTCTTCACGAAAATTGCTTTATTTTTTGGACTGGAAGATCTCTTTTGGGCCTTTTTGTCTGGTTTTGATATGTCATCCATATTCACGGCAGCAAACTTTTTAACCTACAATGGAACAATAAAATTCATTAAAGGCTGATTTTACCCTGGACAATTTTTGTATGGAAGAACTGTCAAAAATTCTATATTTATTTACAGAAGAGTGAATTCAGCCTTAGCTGTGATTAATTTAAGTTTGAAATAATCCACAGTTAAGCAATTCAAAGGTACCTGTATTGTAGATGGAATTTTAGATATTATGTTATTAGCAGCCAACTTTGCATCAGTTTCTTTCTTGATTTCCTTCTTTTTAGTTTCCGTCTTTTGGATTCGCTTGTTTGTTTTATTCTTGCAACATTCTGAGTAGTCAATAGAGCACTCCTTCTTATAAGCTTCTTTTAACTGAGGATCTTGAGTTTGGTATGCCATTCTGTAAATTATTATCAAATATTATAAAACATAGATTTTGACTTGAACTGCAGTTGTTGGATTACAAAAAGACTGCAGTTCTTGACAATTAGAAAAACTATTTCTAAACTGCATTTTTCAGTTAGTTTGCAGTCTAAGTGTATGAATGAATGTGTATTTTTGAAGTGAAAACTTATTTAGGCGCATTGGGCATTCTTGATATTGTGTTACGCTATTTTCCGACACCATGGAGTAAAAGACATCAACTTGTTGATTACCGCAGTGCGTGTAGTAAAAGACATCAACTTGTTGATTACCGCAGTGCGTGTAGTAAAAGACATCAACTTGTTGATTACCGCAGTGCGTGGAGTAAAAGACATCAATGCATTGATTACCGCAGTAAGTTTTCACTTCTTTTGGCAGTGCCTGTTTGAGAGTTAGTATGGGAATGTCTGAAATCTGCTTAGAAGCAGTAACTGGCAGTGCTAGTCTATACTAATATTATAAAGAGAGAATGATGTTTGTGAGTTTGTGTATATGTGAAGGGTAATCTCTAGAACCACAGCTCGTATTTGAAAAATTATTACACCATTTGAAAGGTACATTATTCCAGATGGACATAGGCTTTACAACATAATATCATGCCTTGTTTCCCCGAAGAATTTGACTAGACATGTACACACCAACCTATACATTTCCAGTATAAGCTGACCTTGCATTGTACAGAAATCCTATACGATGTGAGATCCACATAAACTGGAAACGTATAGCTTGATGTGCAGCGGTGTGTATCTATAGTACACCTACATTTTACCAGTTATATTTAAGTACCATGTAATAGAGGGCGAGCCTATTGCCATCAAAAAGGCACAAATCCAGACTCAGGGTTGCTTCTGAGAAATTCCATTTAGAAAAACACAATAACACTGCCCCACCTGGGAATCGAACCCAGGACCTCTTGCTCAGCAGTACCGCTTGCAATAACAAGACCAAGGAGGCAGTCATTCATGCAATCCTAGTACTTTTAGTTAGGTTACTGCTCAGAATTTGTGCACAACGTGTTCTGAATAGAATACTGTATTCACATTGTAAATGCCACTTGTGCGAAGCCATGGCGGGTCACTAATAACTTATAAAATAACAGTTAATTGAGGAAATTTTAAAGTATTACTTATTTTTAAGATCACAGAAGCGCAAGACAGCCCAGCATAATGCTCGTAGATCCCACAGACATTTTGAGTTACACTTGAAGCATTTCCAATCATCTGCATTTTCAATTTCTTTGATCTTGGGAGTTCCCAAATTGCGCTTTATGCATTTCTGTTAATATCAAATAATATTAATTATTAATCAGCAATCAATTAAGATTTATGATAAAGATAAAATGTTTAAAAAATAAAAATCTTTGTTATTACCGCACAAAAGACATGAGGGCAGTCGGAGCAACAGTATACTTGTCCACCTTGGCCACACCATCTGCAGTATAGTTCTGAGCCATCATCACCCTTTTCAAATTCTCCACTATTATAAAAAACGTGACAATTGTGACACACTAGGGTGCGCAGCATTGGATGAGCTCGCATACGCACTTCGTTGCGTGCTGAACATCCCATATGACGATCACAAGCCGTACAATGTAATCTCATACCCTTTATAGTATTCAGATCTGAAATAATATAATATTGGTAACAATTTAACCATTTGTGACAGTTACCTAGCGAGTTGTAACGTTAGGTATAATAACATGATGAGAGTATGTGTTTAGTATTGCGTAGGTGTACCTTTAAAAACAGTTTTGTAGTGACTTCTTTCGTCTTCCGCAATATCATCGTCGAAATCTTCATCTTTTGGATCTAAAAGACAATGAGTTACAAATTATTTTATTTATGTTAAAACTAAGAGGAACAAGTACTCCGTTTCAAAGATTATATTCATACCTGGGAAGGGCGGGAATTGTATAACATCATTCTGAACCGGCTTCTCAGATTCAGAAGCTCCTTCACTGTTGGCAATTTCGCTCATTGTGAAAGTTGATAATTATTCACATTAGTAATGCACTTCAAATGTCAATATATTCAATAAACAGAAAATTATGTTTTTAGATGAACAACGAACCCAAAACCGTAATTCGTTATCATACAATCAAACACTTTTACAGAATTTTATGAATCGGAGTTAGAGTCCGCCATCTTGCACGGTGCTTTTTTTTTCTGAATGTTTTCAATAGTGACGCGTTCCCGTCCCCGGTACGATTCCATGCGGATTGATGCGGATACTTGGAGTCTGGATGCAAGTATTTATCATCAGTGGGAAATAATTTTAAGAGAGACTTCAAACTCTCTACGCATATTTAGAGTAACTTTTGGATCTAGGGTAACAGTAGTTTTTATTTAACTGCAAGCTTGCTGCGTTGATGATAATGATTACAGAAACTACTAAGCTCTTCTACTTGCAAGTCCTTCACTTTTCTGAAGGGCTTGCTACACGGCTGCCAACCGCGTCCCCGACAGAGGTGACCTTGATTGGCGTCAGGCAGAGCTATTTGAAATTTGGTCGTAAACCACCAACTACACGGTTGTAAACCACCTGGGTGAGATAAGCTGGTCCCCTCTGTTCAACCGCGTTGAACAGAGGCGACCCAGCTTATCTTTGACGGCTACTTTTCATACACATCGACACAAAAAGCTGGCATCAATAAAATCCAGTGCAGGAGAGAACCACCATCGTATGCCGTGACGTTTTCTTTTAATTATTTTCGTAGCACTTCTAAATAATTATATTGACTTTGCAAATACAATGCAAAGTCTGCTAGAATGACGTCGTCATCCATTTCGTGAAGCTGAAGTAGAAATGAATAGACGCGAATGTAAACAGTCACTTGTGTAGCCTAAAGCCACACGAATATCTCGCCAAAAACAATTCGTCGAATCACGAGGTGAATCACGAGCATGCATTTTTAAATGGAGAGATTTACTGGATTTGTTGTTTTTATTTAAAATTTCGAATTTTAAAATTGACTATCCCCAATTGTTGAGCAGTATCAAAATCCGTATACCCGCGAAAAGCCCACGAGCTCCTATAACCCCTTTATGTTCTCATCTTCGCAGAACTATTCTTGGGGCTAATCCTCCAATCCCCCGCCTATGTAAATGATTAAAAAATTGCTGCACTGATCTTATTTATGTGCACTGTGACTCACTTGGTAAGTTCCGAAGCATTATATACAATTTGTAAAATCATTTCAGTGTCGAAATTTTAGTTTTGATTTTAATTTTAGTATTGATTTCAATTTCTGTTTTAAATTTGATTTTAGATTTGAAATAGGAATTTTGTTGAAAATATAATTATGTTCGGTGAGTATAAGAACTCATCTAATGAAGAATAAAAACTGCCACTTGCTCACTTTAGATGGCGCTGATCTAAAGCGTCTGGTAATTTGACAGCTAGCCTTATGTTTTTTGTAAACAAACGACTTCTTTTACGCATAATTAATTATTGAGCCCAGTTGCGCAGCTGTTTACTGCAAAAATATGGGGACCCATGTATTTGTCAAAAATGTTATAAGAAGAAAAATGTGGGAGAAAGGTTTCCGAAAAAAATTGGAATCCGATATTTCGTCGAGACGATGTGCTATCCTTTAAGCCTTTTATGGGAGAAAGTGGTTTACAAGTGATGCTCCCAAGAGAACTAAGTCTGTTTTCATTACATACAGAGACTTGTGATCTGATATTATGTAAATTATAGTAAAGTATGTGTGTGTTTATAGTATCATATTAGATCAGTACTGGATATCTCTGAGGTTTTTCAATGAGGAAGATCATGCCCTCGTTGGTTTTCAACTCTGATCAGGTTATTTCTATCGTATTCCAGTCTTTAAGAAAAAACGAACTTAAAGTCAACAAACACAAAATAGCCTTTAAATAATAAAACGTTCATAATTGATTGACATTTCCACTAAAGCTGCTTTTTTACCAGTGGTAGACGCTTCCCCTGTCCTTAGCTCGTCTTTTAATAGTGCTACACACTCCAAGTCTCATACATATTTATCTAGTTTTCGTATAATTTGTGATCGACGCAAAAGTAAACATAAACACAACAGTGGCGGTTTAAAGACGTGTAATTATGCTGCCATCTGTTCTGAGCTTTCATTTTTTAACCTCATTTGTGATCGATCGACACAAAAGAAAACGTAAACGCAACAATGGCGGTTTAAAGACGTATGAAACTGACATCGCTAGCGGTTTACGACTTCACGGTTGAAAACCAGTAAGTAATCTTGATAGACGGCAGCTAAGAGAACTACCTATCAAAAATGTATTGAATTTGTCATCAATGTGAAAATTGCCATTGCGAGCAGCGCGCTCATGAAATATCAAGCAAAAGTGGACACACACTGTACACGCTCCTTTATGTAAAAAGCATAGATCATATTACTTACCTCTATGGCATAGAGTTTAAACTATAGAGTGATAATGATATGTTTGTATGTTGTGAAGTTGGCGAAGTAGTTGAAGTTCATTCATTTCATTGTTGTTCATTCTGATTATAGTCAGTGTTTGTAAGTGTAGTGCTAAAAAAATATAATTTAATATCATCGTAACGTGATATTATGAGTGTGACACAATTTGTTAGTAACAAAACTTTACGCTAAATTAATCATTTTGACGAATATGAAAACAATAATTTATTATGTTCACATAATTATATAAATAAAATTTAATTAATTTCGTTTAGTTACAAGTACGTCGATGTGTTCAGTGAAAGTCGAACAATGATTTGTACATTAAAAAAACTTAAAAAACTATTTTACGTGTTACTGTGATATTTTTTAAATTAATTAGTAAACATATAAAAACAAAAAAATGACCGTAACATACACCGGTGAAGTAGCAACATGTCGCGGATTCGGCACATTCCTTAAAGTTTTATACAAGTAAGTGCACGCAAATTGTTTATACATGTACGAGAAATTAATATTCGTTTTGTTTGAGTTGTTGTTTATACAGTATTTATAAGTTTATAAGTATTACAATAGCGGTACTTAAATAAACAACAACTCAAACAAAACAAATGTCGTCTCAAATCAAAATATCCAGTACAGATTTTTATGAAATTATAGTAGGTACCTAATAGAATAGCAAAACTTAAACTGTGGCAATGGGCAGGCCACATTGCTCGTAGTCGCAGAACAGATGGCCGATGAGGCCGAAAGGTTCTGGAGTGGCGTCCGCATACTGAAAGCCGCAGGAATCCGCTGGATGCGGGAAGCATATAACCGATCGAAGTGGCGGTCCTTGGGGGAGGCCTATGTCCAGCAGTGGACGTGGACGAGTGTACTTAGTGTGCTTTTCACAAGGTTATCATTTCAGAACACTGGCAGACATCTAGACTTGAACTCTCAAGATGAAGCTGACACCTAAATCCCCTATTATCTGTTATGTATCTATGTATGCACTTAGGCTGACCTAAGTGCATACATAGAGTTAATCTGTAATCGGCAGATTACGGATTCACACATTGTACAGAACCGTTATACTGCGTGTATACTTTAGGTTTGCCACTATATTACAGTACCTAGGTAAAATTACTAATTACCCATTCACCCAGATTTGTAAAAAAATTGTCTTCCGTAGGTCATTATGTAATAATTCGTCAATCTGCACACGCCCTAAGTCCAAAATTATTATCAAAAAGTTGGCTATGACAGAGTTTCTGTAGCAATCATTTTATTGAGTTTTTTGACAGGTTCAAAGTTCGTCATAATGTCTTCACCGCTTTATCAGTAACAGAATCTGCTTTTACCTTAATTAACACAATCTTACTGCTAATTAGTTTTCATTTTACTTAACCAGGCACTGGGCAGTATGATATCTTTCTTATACGTAATGAAGATGAATGTGCTAGTAGATACCCACACGAGGTGTCAGGCCCCGCCAGCCGGTACTGATACAGATACCGGAACAAATATTTCGCGGTGATTAACTTCGTTAAGGCTGGGAGTACATGTCAGATTTTTTCATTAGATAGTCGAATCCGATAGTCTGATCCGAGTATCGTGTTCGAGTTGGAGTATAGGTGTTGGAGCCATTATTTTGTTTGAACATTGCAACACACGTCCGTTCCTATAGTCGGATAGTTTGCATTGTTCTGATAGCCGGATCAGACTATTGGATCCGACTATCTGATGAAAAAATCGGACGTGTATTCCCAGCCTAAAACATCGAACACGGATGGCGTTAGTAACATAATATGATAGGGGGAGATGTATGCACATCGAATGAAAAAATCTGGTCCAATAGCAGTAATACCACCGTTAGCAAAGTAATTGACCAAAAATCAATTACATTACATTCCTACCTGTCTACTCTTAAGTTACTCTACCCAATCGTAACCTACTTATTGTCGTCTCATAATTACTTTGTTAAACTTTCAAACATATTCCAGTTACTTATCTATTCAGAGAAGTAAGTCAACTATGTAAACAAGTAACTACGCAGCTGTCATTTACACAAAGCACAAAGTGATAGCGTCTAGAGGACGCGACACCACCGCCATAACCAAAGTGCATTGTATTGCACACCATGTCCAGACATGGCTTTTTACGCGTGTGACACGTGCGGATCATAACTCATAAGACAATCTGTCATGTCGTATGGAACGAAGAAAAGGACAAAACCCGAAAGTCACACATGGAAAAGTTAAACAATAGAATTCCTCTAATTCACGTCATGTGGATTAAGTGAAATGAAGTATAACAAAACAACATTGTTTAATGCTCGTACTTCTCCGGTCTAAGCCTCAAAACTTGTCCGCGGGCCTATCCTAGAAACGAATAATGAAGTAGATATATACGTACCCAAGAAATTAATTAAAATTAATAAGCTTGTCATATCATTAGTTTTTTAGATAAAGTATCGAAGATATATCCGAAAATCAAGCGGAAAAATTATGTGGAAGCTACCTCAGCCAACAGGACAAAAAATGCAAAAAATTTGTAAATCTGTACCTACACCTCTTCGATTGCATGTCCTTCTGCTGGGTAAAGGACGCCCGCCTGTCCCTTTTCCTCACACGCCTGGCCTCTGCTATTGCGGGCCTGCCATTCTGTTGGAGTCAAGTTCGTCCCTCAATCTTCGTAATGTAATTATCATAAAAAAATGTATACCTTGGTAGCTAATACAGTCTCTGAGTGTTTTGTAGTCGTTATGGTAGGAAAACCGTGTGAATAGTAACTATCTGTAACTCTACGCACGGTAGTTCTAGCACTAGATGACATTGTTGCTAATTATTTCCACTTAGTTTTGTTTCATCCCATCCTAGAGTAGGTCGTCTCGAACTTATCAATGAGCATGTTATAACTCCTTACTTTGCTGAAACAATAGTAACAATCGCGAGCTGTATTTTGATCGATCGCACAATAGCAAAATATTATTTATGCGTACCTACGTGTAGCTATTAGCACAATATCAAGTCACATGAAAATTAACATCACATGAGAGACTTTAAACAGGAATGACAGTCATGTTTTCCGTATTTATGAATCACCAAAACTTATCATTGTAACAAACTTCGAAATATTTAATGATTTTATAGAGCTGCAAATTGTATGTGTACGACTCATCAAAGGTAAAGTAATATTAAAATATTTTTCCGGGTTTTGTTTTTCCCAAATTGCTAAGGGAAACCTGCAATGTCATTAATTCTTTGAGAAACTACGTCATAAAGTTAAACAATAAAGGCTTGTGCAGACCAGCGCGCGCGCGATATCGCGGGCGCTACAAGGGTCGCGCTGCCTGTAGCGCCCGCGATATCACGCTGGTCTGCAAGAGCCTTAACTATGTTAACAATAGCTTAAAATTTATGTAATTATTCCAGAGCGTTACTACTATTAATATCCAAATAACACGATAATTCGTTCCTGTTTAGAGTTTAGCTTTGTAGAAATTTAAACCCTAGACCAATGATCATGAACTAAATGCTCAAATATTCGAAGCCAATTAAACTACGACATACGATCAGCTGAAATATCTCAATTATACCATAGCAAAAGTGGTGGTGCTGAAGTAAGTGTAGGTAGCGGCTGGCGACTGGCGTGACAGCACTGCAATCTGAAATAAGGCTTGAAATACGTGCATGTCGTGCCTACTTTGTTGAGTGAGGCAGGTACATCTCGTGTGGCCCTGTTAAGGTCGCGTGTTTGTTTCGTCAATGGAAACTACCGCGGTGTTTGCTTACTGAACACTGACGCTCTGTTTGCAGGATCTTACTGATTATTTTTATCAAATGACACAAACTAACGAGCCTTGAGAACATTTTGTACCTACTAGACATAAAACTAAAGTGGCAATTGTGCTGAAATATTAATTTACAGTCATTTTATCTCTATTCTGCATTGCGCAACTCAATGCCTTAATTATATTGCTCAGTACGGTTGTATCATCAGAACCATCTGGGCTAATCCGGAGGCTGACTCATCAACACCAGATCAATCATTACAAACTCAACCTTGTTAGTCATAAAAATAACAAGAAATGTTGTATTTACTCTATTTAAGGTCAACAATCCTATCTCCTTACTGCTTTTTCAAACAGTTCTGAAATGCAGAGTAAAAGATGTTTTCATAGAGGTCATCGCTCTTGCGGATCGATACATCGTCGCCGCAACTACTGACTCCAGAACTACACGCATAGTGCCTATAACTTCGTCGCATTCTCTCGCACATAACCAGTGTAAAAATTAGATTATCAATTACAATCTAACTAGAAAACTTCAACGGCGTAATGCTATTGTTTCAGTCGTTGGTCGTCTGTTACCGTTGCAATTGACTAAAATGTTTATTTATTTTTTATTTTACCATTTATGCACACATATATAAACAGACAAGAAGAAAGTAACAGAAAAATACGTACAAAGGCATGTTTGCGTTAGTCTCATAAATTTTGTCATGTGTCACACGAAAAAAGAACATTTTCATGACTGGCTTGATGACGACGTGTGTTTGTCTGGTAAATATAGCAATGCAAGCAGGTGGGGCAGTTCCGTCATAATAGGCAGCTTGGTTTCATTCACCATTAATTAGACATTTCTAATGTAGACAGTGTCGGTTTTAGCAATACGCCCCGGGCGAGATTTCTGTGGCGCTCCTCACTACTCTTGGAGACTAGAGGAGCGAAAATTTTAGCTTTTGTTCTAGTTTGAGGAATAGGAAAATGTAGGATGCTAACGCGAGCGAAGCGAGCTCAAACATTACAGCACCTCGCCACGGAAAACTTAGGATTTCTTTTATGCAGAAAAGTCTGAGAATTCAGACTTCAGAGAACGCAGGGTGCAAGAGCGAGCTCAATATTTTTTAGACCCCGCTGTGTCTTTTCTATGGCCCATTCATATAAAAATAGTACCTAAACTTTGTCGACTTGTACAAAAAGTTAGAGAAAAACATAACCCTGTCTTTGCTGTCCCCCAGTCGAGTAAAAAAGAGTTAAATAACAGTAAAGATAAAGAAATAAAAGGCCGGTGGTTCGCGTTGGGCGCCCCTTCATTTCTGGCGCCCTACCCTAACGCCGCTACTGAATGTAGATATGACTAAGCGGCATACGGCTATCTTTATTGAATGTTAAAACCTGTTGGATATTATCATTCTGAAATATTAGCGTTACTAAACACACGATTTTCATAAATAATTGTCTATTCGATAATATCTGCATGTGTTAATCTAGTTTAATTTCGCTAGCAGGTTAAGTGGAAATTAGTACCTATTGTATCAGTGGGACCGGAAAAAACCATTACTTTGCTATGACTAAAATAGAACATAACATGATAGCCATGACAAAAATCTCTGAGTTATATAGGACATGTAGAGACTTTGATCAGGACATGCTATAAACGCTCACTTGAAGACCGTAAAATTTTATCACCAGTACGTTACCGAATCCTATTTCCATAATAAATAACACCTTTCTGTCGTCCTTACGGTGGGGCTCCTTGTCAGTTATCGAAGGTAAATTAATCGCGATTATTTTCCTTTAAAACCAGTTTAATTAATTAAGGGCACTTCTCTATTGGCATTGGCACCCCACGCCTCTGCCAGAAACATCCAGTTTTAAGCCCGCTGTCCGTCACAGACCTATTAATATACTGTGCTACACATACGCGCAAACCACCACACACGGTAGCTATACCATTATTTATATTTTTACCCTTATTAATTGGTCTGCGGTTTAATATGTACGTACACACATCAACACCGTCTAGGGATATTTTGTATAAAGTTCTTTTACTCAAAAAATACCGGCTGGTTTAAAAATCTTTTGAAGAAAGCTTATTTTGTAGGCCTTTTTGGACGATTCCAAATTTGAATTTGAAAAATAAACTAAAAACAAAAAAATTGCGCATATCTTTAGCGAAGTTAGAAAGTTTCAATTTACTTAACATAGTTTTTGTTAATTTTTGGTGTCAAATTAAAGTTTTAAATCAAGTTAGCAGTTTATTTCGAATGTATGCCACTGTATGCATCATGCAGCGGCGCCATTTAACAAGAAAGGAAATGTTGAAGGCAGTAGGCATGCTCCAAGCTGGGGCTACTCAAAGGAGTATTGCTGAGGTGATTGGAACAAAACAAAACGTGATATCAAGGTAATGGTCACGTTATCGGGCTCCTGGTGAAGTGGCTTAAACACATCCAGGTGGAAAGCGCATAACCACCCAACGACAAGACCAATTTTTGCAAGTTGCCGCTAGAAGACAACCAAATTTTACGGCCATGCAGTTGGTTCAAAGGCTCCAGTCAGAGCATCAGTTGCTTGTGAGTGACCAAACTGTGAGGAGAAGACTGCATGAAGCTAATCTTCATACCCGTAGACCGCTTTGTACTCCAGCATTACGCCGAGGAAATCGTGGACGAAGATTACAGTAGGCTCGTGAACATTTGCTCTGGGAAGATAACCAGTGGTCTGTAGTGCTGTTTACCGATGAGTCCCGATTCTGTTTCCATCCCGATTTGCAAAGAGTACGCGTATGGCGAGTTCCTGGTCGTGAGAGCTGTCTGCAACACCCTCAAGAAGTCCATCTATACCACTGCGGGACAATTATGGTTAGGACGGGAATTCGTGTTGGTGGAAGAACAAAGCTCTTTTGGATCAGAAACACCATGCCCGCTTAAAAATACCGTAAACAAGTGCTAGTACTAATAGTCTACACCCATCGACTACAAATGGGCCAAGAATTCACGCTCATGCACGACAACGCCCGTCCGCACACAGTGCGAGTGGAGACCAGCTGGCTCCAGGAGAACGACGTATCGGTCTTAGACTAGCCCGCGCAATCACCAGACTTAAACCCCATCGAGCACGCGTGGGACATGCTCCAAAGAAAGGCTTTGAAGAATTTTCCTGCAAACATTGCAGAGCAACTTTTTTGGCATCTCAGACAGGACCTGGGACAATATCCCGCAGCATGACTAATAATTTGATTCAAAGCATGAAAAACCGTTGCAGGACTGTTGTTAACGTCATGGGTGGTTTTACTGACTACTAATTTTTCGCATAATTACAAAAAACTGAATAATTTCGCTTTATTTTTCTCTTTGTCTTGAAATACACATTCATCATTAGTTTTACCTTTTTTTAATTTTTCGTCTATAATTGAATAAATTTTATTTAAGCAGCAAAATTATTTTATCTTTATTCTGAAGTCTAGTCTAATAAATGGACTTTATAAAAGTATATACATGTTGTAATTTATAAAAAAAATTGACGAAATTGAGAAAATCCGAAATATCCCTAGACGGTTGATGTGTGTATAATATATATTAATATGTCTTTTTTCTCTGAAATCTTGTATTTTGAGATAAATACTTAAGGCGCGATAGGGAAATCCTACCTAAATAAAAGATTATTATGTAACCCTCTGTGCGCGAATCTTACTCGCACTTAACTGATTTTGTACTGATATGAAGGACTGAATGTGCATTGGTAAAGCGGGACATTTTGCTTCCGGAAGGCATTTTGAGAAGTGGTAATTTTGTGACTGAACCCTTTTAAATTTTTGATCTGCAAAAATAAATTCTGTAAGTACCTATGTAGGTTTTGCGCTCGTCGCGCGACGAGCGGTGTCACATTTACAATAGCATATTTAATTATCTAGTAGGCCTTTACGAACAAGGTTGTTCCCAAAGGTTTAAGGAAATCAAACATATTATGTAAATAAGAATAAAGTTTTCCTTTCAAATAATTTTCCTTCAACTTTCTTTGAGAACAAAGCGATACAGACAGTTGCGAGGAAGAGCAATGTAAGAGTCAACATTCTGCGGAGAAATATACCTATAAGTTGTTAATTATAACAAAGAAAAAGAATTACCTACAACAGTACGTTAGTATTATTATTTATTCTGTGTTACAACAATAGTACATTACTTCAGAGGGAAGAAAGTGACAGTTCCATACCGAGATTATGGCATTTGCGCCACGAGCTTGGGAGGGGCGCAAACCATTTGAGGTATGGAACTGTACTTTATCCTGAGGGATGTATAGTGCTTTTTATTACACCTACGAGGAAAATTATGGACAGAAATGCATAGAAATGTTTATATTTAGTTAAAAGTACAATTATTAAAAGTGCAGCTATTATAAGATGTTACATTTTGTCCGGGTATCTTGATATTTTGAGACATGTTTACATCTTGAGTTAGTTGAAGGCTTGAAGAAGGCTGCGGTGATGAGCTACGAGGAACCACTGGTAAGGGCATTAGTGTCGCGCTTGTACTCGGCTGAGGCTGAAGCGATGATGAAGCTGGATTATTAGTGAAAGCTATTGATTCTGTTATTTGTTCGTTGATTCGTTTTTTATTTCCTATTGAGTTCTCTATATAGCTTTCGGCGACTGTGCTCGATTTCCATCCACCGTGCCGCTTAATCGTGGTTAAATCAGCTCCCGAGTCAGCTAGTAATGTGGCAGAAGTCCTGCGGAAGCAGTGTCCGGTGTATTCTTCTGGTTTAGGCAAATTTAAAAACGTAGCGATTATTTTCGGGATTTGACTAATTTTATTTTTGCCCATAACTTGTCTTACGCATTGGTTATTTCTGTACTGCAAAAGAAAGCGCTTGGTACTCAAATTATCAGGTCGTAGTTCTTTATATTTCCTTACGATGGTATAAAAATTGTCACCAATGACAAAAGATCTCTGAATTTTTGTTTTAGTGTCTGGTAACTTCTGTAGATATGTTGGTCAGTTCTTGGCAACGACAGGCACCATTTACGCCTAAAATCAAGACGACCTGTAAAATTATAGACAAGAATTAGGTAAGTATGTATGTACTACGTGAATGCAAAAGGTAATCATAAACAGGTAAAAGCCAGGACTTACCTTCAGTCCCAAGTATTGGTCATCAGGGGCGTTTTGTAAGAAATTATCAATTTCTGTTGCAGTCAGCACTCTTGACTTTTTACTGCGAAATCCTTCAGATTTCCTTTTAAGGAATGCGGTCAGTTTCGGGTACTCCTTTATGTCGATGTTATTTTTTGTTAAAATCGTGGTTCTTAGCATAGAATGCATAGCCCATAACGTGCTCGGCTTATATTGTTTTGCTTTCTCACTAAAATACGAGAGCAATACATTTTCAGAAAATGAAGTCGTTTTCTTTTCCTTTTGCCAACGTATGAAATTTTCATAAGTATTGTTGTATCTGCATTTAGATTTTTCCGGCAACAGATTATCAACAACTTCTTGGGCCGTCTCTAATAGTTCTGGCGGTGTGTTAGGGATAACATCATCACTGTCGCTCGAAGTATCCATATTTTACAAAAAACACAAAGATAAATGTGTTTTTGCGAAAATGCGCGGGCTTTTTCATTTTTTATTCGCCCGTTTCTGGAGTAGGCTAAGATCATAAAGTCATGCAGCCACTTCTTCCGTGATTCCGCGCGTTTTATATACAAAAATAATTTCGTTTTTAATTTTCTGTATGCACCAAGGAGGTTGGTAACTGGTAAAAAAAAAAACTGTATGTGGCCAGTAACAATTTACTTGAAATTTAATTAGTAGACAGTTAGTCTCTTGGCAGTATGACTGCTGACAAATTAAAAAAAAAAGAAAAACCGGGTATGTAATGGAATTTCATACATACTTCCCACCCTTGGGTCGGAAGGATTTTCATACAAACTTCCATACCTTGGGATGAAAGGATTTGAAGGGCGGGATAAAGGCGTTTCTTCCCTCTAATTGGTATAATTAGTATGTATTTTCAGAGCAGGTGTGATGAAAAGAATATTTTGCTATAATGATTTATTGCATGACTGTTATTCTCATAATAAACACACGTAATTATGAGGAAACAAATGAAAGGTATAATTTATTACCTATTATATAAAACTATAGCTGTACCTAAACGTCAATGTAATTTATGTACGCAAATTAATTTAATACCGACTCCGACGAATGATATATTTACGTTATCCATCCCATCCGCTTACCTAAACCTAATACACAATACCTACACTAACAAAAAAAAAAAAACTTAATTCCTTGAAACCAATAATCGACAACTCGTATCGGGCCATGGGAAAGTAGCGTGAAATTCTAGTTACCATCCAAGTCCCAAGCGTTTCCGACGTATCGAAGAAATCAATTGCCATACGAAATGGTTTACTTCGTGGTTGCCAGGCAAGGGACATTTATTATTCAGTGGACCCCATACTGCACTTTCCAGCCCCACTTTCGTAACGTACGTTGCACTTTATGCTTTAACGACACAAGCTTGGCATCGATCGTATTGTTGATTTCTTTGTTTCATTGAATTACGCTATACGTGTTTCGTTTTGATATGCCGATTAAATATTAAATAGTTGCACCCCAACGACATTATAATTCGGCATTTGTTCATATTGAATGAAATTTAGTTGGATGTTTGACAAAAACGGCAACACGAAGCGGGTCAACCCTGAATAGTTTATCTTTTTTATGTGTTGTAATGTTGTTTTGAGCCTCCAAACATTATTACATTATTCATAATCACATTTGTTAATGTTAAAACTATGCAACAAAAAAATCGCACATCGCAAGATGCTTGGAGCACTCACTTTAATGTTATTTTCTAGACAATGTTTAATGTTATTAAATTGTTGATTTTTAATGTGTAGTGCAGTCTGTATCCAATGCAATGTTATATTTGCTTGCAATTTTCCTAGTCGTTTTTCATCTGATAAAAGTGCTAATCGTCTTATTAGTTAAAGACTACACCGACTGGTCTGTACGAAGTATATTTCGCGCACTCAAAGCTACCATGACTTATAAGATATATTTTTTTATTTTGTATAATTCTATGAATTATGATTCCAATCAAATTAAAAAGTTAATAAAAATAGACTTTCGAATATCATGCGCAAAAATCTTAGACAAAGATATGGACCTATTTTTAGGTTCCGTAGTAAACAAGGAACCCTTATAAAAATAAACAAACATAAAAAACATTTAATAAACATAATTTTTTTATAGTTTCTCTATGTCCGTCTGTCTGTCTATGTGTCCGCGGCTTAGCTCAAAGACTCTTAGTACTAGAAAGCTGTAATTTGGCATGGCATCACGCCGACAAAGTGGTAAAACAAAATTATGAAAAAAAAAAAAATTTTTTTGGGTACCCTACACGTAAAATGTGATGTTTGTTTTTTTTCTTATCCATCCCAGTGTGGAGTGTCGGTGGAAAGTTTGTTCAAAAATTTTGTGAGATCCGTTTGCGAAATATTGAGCTTCAAAGTGCAAATTTTTCTGCCAGCTAAATGGTTAGTTTTGGATATGTGAAAACAATCACGGCAGTAGTATATAAATAACGAAATTAAAAGGAAGGAAACGAAATTAAATTATCACAGCTAAGTAGGCTCTACAAGTCAACGAGTAATAATCGATCAACTTTCATTTGCAGTTGCAAAAACATGTTCTCCCATACATTCCGTATGGATGTTTGTTTTTAACATGTTTTTCAACTACAATGTTAAGTTTGTTGTTGGGATAAATTCATCTCAACTACGGAACCCATCATTGTGCGAGGTTCGACCCGCACTTGGCCGGTTTTTTTATAGGTACAAAAATAATTGAATTTTTCCGTAGCTTCAAAATAGTTTTCTTTTTAAAAACTAAGCCAAGTTCATAGGTACAATAAAGTTTCCTCGATGACATGTTTTTTCTTTAAAACTATGTTTGCGTATTCTGCACAACGCACTGCCGACACACTACGCAGGGTAGCGTACTACACAACCCCTCCGCTGT
This sequence comes from Omphaloscelis lunosa, assembly GCA_916610215.1. Lineage (NCBI taxonomy): Eukaryota > Metazoa > Arthropoda > Insecta > Lepidoptera > Noctuidae > Omphaloscelis > Omphaloscelis lunosa. The sequence goes on from OU744250.1 coordinate 10,795,482, forward strand.
GCTACGCGGCGCCTACGCAGCGTAGCATGCTACACAACGGCTATGATGTGCTACGCAGTACCTACGCGTTATTACGCTACGCAGCGTAGCGTACTACGCAACGGCTAACCTGTGGTACACAGCGACTACTAAATCCCTTAGCTGGACAAACACTCTTACTAAGCTCTCAGCTTTCTTACATGAAATGTGTATGTGAATTCAATAAACGTCTTACGTTTGGATCGGGAATCATTCAAGAAAAAATGCTATTTGAAAACATGTAGGTACATACTTTTGAAAGCTTCGTGCTTCTAAAGTTTATTAGTTGCGAAAGTAATAATTCAATCCTATTGAAACATTTTCACATACATAGATCGTGCAAGTGTGCCCTCATAGGAACGCAAGAAATAATCAAATTCACGAAAAAGACTAACCCGACTTTTACACACTCCGCTTTGTTTAGTTTTCTAACATTTTAGCAATAGTCCGAAATCGCACACGTACAGACCTACTCCGTAATATATCATGATAGCAAGTTCGTAATCTGCATCCAGCAAATTATAGGGTACAAACGCCACCATTAGAAACTTAGGACATAGCTAAAGTAAACAAAAAAGTTAGTACTTATAGACAATAAAATACACTGTGTTCTTTGTTGACCACCTGGCTCGTTGTAAGCTCCATACTCAGCAATCTAGATCAAAGCTACGGTTTCCTCGGTTCCGTCATGTAATCGGCCGTCATGAATATCTGCAATTTACACCAGTATTTGACATGACGGTGTCAAAAGTTTTGACATTAAGGTTCCACTAGTCGACGGATCAAATTCGTTGGTGGTGGCGTAGCTAATATGCATGCTATTTAGTAAAGTTATTTATATATTTAGTTTTATTTTGTATTTATTTACCTTGTTTTTATTTAAATATTTATTTATTTATTTGGTGAAATAGACGATGATTTATAACGAAAACGAGCACGTAAAATTTCATGAACAGACCTTCGGGCGTGCAGATATTATGGAAAAACTAGTAGATGTATCTACTCAAAATAAAATTATTTGAACTTTTCAATAAATATTCTATCTTTGTACGGTTTCTATTTTGCCATTTTCATCCTTATCCTTACATATTATAAAACAAAGTCCCCCGCCGCGTCTGTCTGTCTGTTTGTCTGAATGCGATAAACTCAAAAACTACCGAACGGATATAAACGGTTTTCACCAATGGACGAAGTGATTCATGCGGAAGGTTTTAGTGTATAAGTTTTGTGTAAATTGGCTGAAATTTGATGACTATTGTTGAAGATGTCGGAAAAAATCATGCCGACTGGGAGCATTATTGGCGTGCGCCGCCGAAATCGTAAAAGTTACATACAATTTATGTTCTACAGTATTGTTCATCTTAAAAAGTCCAACAAAAAAAGTCCGCGATGGCATATGTCTATCTTCTAAGGATGACCCACAATAACCATTTTCATTGTTATTAAACACACACAAAACACAAACAATAACCAATTTCATTGTTATTTTCGAAGCTATTTTGAACGGTATTATATTAATATTTATCCAATCAACTTTGTTACTTAAATTGAGCATTTAATTTAGATTAAAATATGCTTTGACATCATTTCATTTAAATGAATGGTTTAAAAGATATCACAGATTCAAAATTACGCGTAACAAAATAATTTTGTTTGACGGCAACGCGGGCGCAGCGGTAGGAGTCAATGACCTTTGCCTCGGCTATTAGGTATGTAATCCCGGTATGGGTAGTTCGTTCCCGTGCGATATTTTCCGACAACCACGCGAGCGAAGCCGCGGGCAAAAGCTAGTACTACATAAGTAATTTATTTACTCCCAAAGATGAGTTAAAATGAGTGTTGAAATATGGAAGCTTCGACGCTCATAACTTCCAAACCAATACTTTTCGCAATTCTGCTTCCATACAGGGCTAGATAATGACAAGGCAAATTGATATAATTTTTAGTTTTAAACGTACTTACACCGTCAAACAGATGGGTAATCACCATACTACGTTTGTATGGAAGAATGACCGACTAGTGTGCCCTTAAGGTGTCAAAAAAAATTGACATTATGTTTACAGTAGGTACGTTATCCATTTTTTGTAGAAGTTTTTTTTATTATTATAAAAAAAGTAGTTACGACGGCATTTTCACGTGGTGTGCGTGGACCGAAAAGCACCTGACCTCAACTTGTTACACAAGGCTTTTTTACAGCAACAAGATAATTTTGGAGCAAGGATGCCTCGTTTAGAGTAAAAGAAACCTTTATAATTGTTTGTTGGAATGTCGTTTCACAACTTACATGCGCATCCACTGATTACCGGTTCTTGAGTTACAATTTAATGTCGGTGTCAGTTGGGAATATTTTGACATTCCAAAATCATCATTGTGGTTTCCAATTATTAGAAGTACACAAGATACTCAATAACAGGTAGGTATTGATAATTTAGATATGGCAGAATATTATACTACTTTAGATCGAAACACAGACGACGCTCCCATCATTTTGCTTTGAGCCGAAACCAAGAATACAGGAGTGTCAGTCAACATTTAGTTGTTGATTTTAGGAATTGTTCCGTTAGTACCGAAGGAACTTTCATACTCTGTGTACTAGGTGTAGTTTAGGTACTTATGTTCACAATCACATAGACTGATTCGTTCGTTGCCCCATATATTATTATTTATTTTCTTTTTGACATAAAAATGAAAAACTGGCCGAGTGAGTGTAGGACCACGCACCATGAAGGGTGCTGTAGTTGGGATGAATTTATCCCAATAACAAACTTGACATTGTAGTTGAAAAACATGTTCTCCCATATATTCCAACTGCAAAATTAAGTTTGTACGCACAATATTGGGAGATTTAACATGTTATTTTTAGACCATTTCTCATAGGTTTTCTTGTAATTTATAAGTATACAACTATTTTCTGTGTGTTTTAAAAATTCTGGGGGCAGATAAAAATTTACCATTTATTCGTGGTAATTTTTTGTTTATTTATTTGTATCTATGAGTTCCGCGCGCAACCTGCAAAAAATTGCGCGCGGAACTCATAGATAAGAACTGTCTCAATTTTTTTATCTTGAATTCTCGGAACCCCTTTAATGATCAGAATGGAACATTTTACTTATGGTATGATGGTGCTACGATGAGCTGATATTACGTCATACTCATGACAAAGCATCAACAAAATCGGTAAAGTTCGATTTATGTTTACGACGACACATCAAAAATCATAAAAACAATGACCTGTTTTTCGGTACTTAGGTAAACAATTCAAGTAGGCAACAAGTAGTAAAAGTGAAGTGTTGTTCATTTATCACGCGAGTATGCTGGCAATAATCGGTTTCAAAATACTGGCACTGGTTTAAATTAAATATTTTTATTAGGTAAACAAGAGAACTTGCTCGAAATCTACTGATCTATCTATTCTATAAAATTGTATAAGTACACCTAATACAGTGCATCAGCGCAGATTAAAAGACACCGGGGCTGCTAGACATTATTTTGTGTCCTTGATGCAACGAAGTCAAAGACATTTGTTTGTTTGTCTCTAGGATGGCAACCACCTGCGATGTCTGGTAATGCAGATGTACAAAGGCAGCCGTGATTACTTACCATTAGGCGGCCGAGCCTACTTATTACTATATATTTGCGACAAAGATATTGTCAGTTTAGCTGGTAAATAAAGGTCTGATATAAAAGCAGTGTTCATACACAAACCCAGAGACAAGTCAGGTATAAATCCTCAATCCTCAAGTCCTGCTCCAACTTTTAACTCAAACAGCAATTGTTTAAATCGATTAGGTATGGCGGATAGCGTGTAGTTAAAACCTTGATTATGGTCTGAGTCATTCTCAGAGGATGGTTCATTTAAATGTGTAACGCGATTGTGATACTAACCAACCTATGTAAACAACGCATTTGACAACAACATGTCAAGGAGACTCGGCAATTAACACTGTGCAGTTTAGGGTTTTCCACTGAGCAGCTTCAATTATGACGAAATCGGTGAATGATTCTTAAACTGTAGAGAACTCAGCTCTATTGGTAAGTCCGGTCCACCCACAATGCGGCACAAACCAAAAGCGTGGCGCAGGATGACGTAATATCCTGTCTGTGTGTGAGTTTTTGTTGACCTTAGTGCTTGCTAATATTAAGATAGTGTAGACTGACATTAGGTAATTAGTTAAGTCTACGTCTTAATTCGACGTCGGGATGTACAACTTCGGCGTCAAATATTGTTTTTCAATCATATTATACCGCGTGTTCGTTAAGCTGATGAAGTCAGAACCGAAACATGGAACCTCGGAAGTGACTAAATTAAAATGCTTATCTGTGCTCATTAGACCATATTGTACTTTTAATGTATGCAATCTGATGCTCACCATGAATGTAACAAATGGAACGATTCAGTACATGCCTACCCATTATAACATTAGCTTGTTACGTAGCGTTTCAAGCGTTGATACATTGAGTTAACTCGGTCTGTGACTCTGAAGTCTGACTGAACACAACGCGACAACACAGTGAGTTGCGCTCGCGCGGCTCTTTTTTTCCGCGAACAGTAACTAAGTGGACCTTAATTCGTTCATGTCAGAGTCAGTAGGATACAAAGTTTTAATACGGTATGGCGTGGCGTGAAACTGAGGAGACGTTTTATGATGCTTTATCATATAAAGTGCAACATTCGAAACGAGTTTTCTTCCTAGTGTAAGTTTGCAATATTTATTAGCGAATAATAATATAAGTAGTAGTTGCTTGTGTTTTAATTCAACTTAATGCGCCTCGACTATACGTACTACTACTAACTTGAAACGTTCAACAGGGAATTTTCGTCGTGAAAATTCCCTGTTGAAAATAATTTATAACAGCTGGAAACTAGTACTGGATTAATTATTAATATTCAATACAATACCTAATTATTGTAAGTTCTATTAAATATATGCAAAGTATCTCACGATATTGCTAACTTGGATGAGAAGAATAATGTTTGTCAAGGCTTTAAAGAATATTTTTACTCAGCAATATCATAAAATTTTGTTCATCTCGTTCGCGACTTAGAGATAAGATAATGATCTCTGTAGATTATTTCGGCACAAACAATCACAAAGCAGACATATATTATGAGTATGTGTTATGACAATGACGGACGTGTTTAGTGGTGATCGCGTGCTGCACGACTAACACAGACAAGGCAGCTGTATGCTGTCTCTTCAGTCAAGGTTAAAACTTAACACCAATGCGATTATTTAAACCGATCGATACAATTGGAACTTATTGTTGTAAAGACTTAGCGATAAATTAATCCATTGTCTTGTAAGTGGCTAATCTGTATCGCAGAGCTTGACGAATTGTGGTCAGTTTCTGTGTGCAACAAATAATATACGTATAGTCTGCTTCTTTTAGAAAGTAAGTCAGGCAAATAGGTTTCCTGTTTGTTCAACGACATTTTAAAGAACGTATTATTATTTTTACGAAAATTATTTGACGATAGGTTAACAGTTCAGATTTAAGAAATTGGCAAAAAATAAAACAACCGACATTGCTAGCAACCAATAATATTTCAATGTAAAAAGGTACCTACATGAGTATTATATACATTTTGCGGTTTTACAAAGAAGTACATAATTATTCCATACTATTTGCTAGACCATAATCATGTGTTAACTACTTAATTTATATAACTCTATAATTAGTAATCATGTATCGTAAAGATATAAAAATATGATAAAGTAGGACTTCCTAAACAAATTCGTGTAACGGAATTTTAATTAATAAAGTTTCCATCCCGGAAAACACATCCATTCGGCATGTAAATTGGCAATAGTAAATCGGCATACAAATATGGTGTTAATCCCTATGGCTTTACCATTTCTCTCGTTTTATTCGTCGATCCCCAATCACGATCACGAATGACGTAATTCAGACTCAAATGTGAGGCTATAAAACAGCTATACGCATACTAATAAAGTTACGAATGTCATAAAACCAGCATGCGTGAAATAGAATACAGTTACACTTACCTACGATAGTATCTTCAGATACGTATGATATTAACAATGCACTTATAATTCGGACGTCCGACTAAACCTAGAACCTACCTGTACCCTAATTGCGTAATATACAATCAATCACAATCTGTTTCGATTTCAAACGGATTGCTAATCCATTATGTCATAAGTTGGAAAAAAAAATCTGCTCAGCAACATAAATAACGCAATGAATGTTGTTGAACTGTCAAAATGAAAGAAATTAGTCATAATCGTTTACGAAAATAAGTTACGCAATTAGGGTACTGACTACTTACTGGTCCTCTAGTTTTCATCTTCATGTTTTCCCAGCATGTTTATTAGCATTTCTGTTATTTAACAAACAGATTTTAGATGTACCTACTGTTAAGAATTTAGATGTAGATTAGTAATATACCTTTATGTACTTACTTTTTTTTTCATTTCAATTTCAATAGGAACATAAACAAGAAGCTAATCGTTTACTTATTTGATAAGGCTCTCGGAAGTTTATGTAAGACTGAAATTAACATAATGTTGTATTTTCAGATGGCGGGGAAGTATATACAAATTAGTCTGGCTGGACCTCCTAGTGTTCCTGCTTTTATACTATGTACTCAATTTGACATATCGCCTGTTACTGGATGAAAGTTCTAAAAAGTGAGAATTAAATAATCACACTATGTACTATTTACAAGTATACAATATTCTTTATTATATTTAATTCGAATTGACATTTATATTCAAATATTTCCACCAACGGTAGTGCTTTCCAAAATAATAAATTATAACTGTTTGAAATGAAAGTTTTGAATAGAAATCGTACCTAAAAAAAATAAACATAATTGAAATACTTGGAAATCTACGTGTTGCAAGGTCATTGTAATATTTTATCGTGAATCGGTATAATTTACGTTAGGTGCTGCCATTCGCGGTTGTAATGGACTATGTGCACGCTGCCATTGTTAAATTCTTCCATTAATTTGTACCCACATTTGACAGAGTACAATGTACAACGAAGTTAAATTGCTGTGATTGAATACCCTACCGGTAGATATAATATAAAAACACTTGCAATTTTTCTGGCAGGGTGTTCGAGGGCGTTGTAAACTACTGCAGTTTTCACGGGAATGTGATCCCTCTGTCGTTCGTGCTGGGGTTCTACGTTACCGTGGTGATGAACCGCTGGTGGAGTCAGTACACGACCATACCTTGGCCCGACTCCATCGCCGTCTTCGTCTCCGCCACTATTCATGGACAGGTATGTACGAAGCTGATTGTCAACCCGAGGCATTATTACAATGCTATTTTGTAATTACGCAAATAATTACAAATTGCGATGCTGGTAATCCTTTTTTGTCCTATACTTATTGTATATTTCTATTTTGCTCTATCCTACGCTATGAAGGCTCAGACCAAATAAAAAACCAAGACATGCGAACGATACAGTGCAGCATGCCAAAACTACACCTCCGGTCTGTGCATACACACTCATACGCATATATTTACAATCAAACTACATCTCACTGAGTGCACACATGTTTACAAAACCGGCCTCACGTCACTGTTGACAGCACTGTATCGGTTTTATATTTGGTCTGAGTATGTGGGTAGGAAGGTTAGTAAATTAGATTTAATAGCCAGTTGTCTCTACATGATATAGGCTCTTTCGGCAATTGTTAGGCTGGGCTTGTCAGGGATTTGTCGCGCTCTTCTGAGCAAATTCCTAACTTGTGGAAATTCCATTCATGTTACACGGCTCACGAGTAACGATTTTTCAAGGTACGACCTATGACCAACCTTTTGACCTTTACGAACCTTATAGTAAACATAAACAACTTGACGCAGTTTGATGTTATCGGTTTGCAGGTGGATAATAGTGCTCTGGTATCGCCAGTCAGCAATCTATGTGATGTAAAGCCAGCTTTTCAGATAAGAAAGAAATAGTGCTCAGCGGTAATAAATTAGTCAGTAGTTCAGTAAATTAGTAGTACTAGTGTCGGTGTTAACTAGTAGCCACATGGCATGGCGTAATATTGTCCTTTCTATGCCCTTAATGTGTTGATAAAACATCCGCATGTATAACATTATTACCTACTCATTATTCTTCCATTCAGTTCACACAAGTGACGTATCTACTTTATAACTTGCAATCTTGAGTAGGTAATTTTATCTCTTCATGTAACATTACGTAAACCTATATAAGCGTAACAAAATGAATGATAATGATAGTGTGCTTTTTAGTGATACAAAATTACAAAAACGATGAGGGAAATAGTAAATACAATCAGCTGATAGATATAATTTAAGGAAATGTTCTTATCGAAACAGATTATCATAATAATCAGGAATTGTAACTTGCACCGATAAGGTATTTAATTGGTGTGCCAAGGTTTTCTTAATTTTTAAGATCCGTTTTCTAATAGTCAGTTAAACCACGAGTAAGTAGAAATAAAATAATAGTAGTAAAAATAGATCACTCTCGCGGTGTGCTGCAGACGAAACCAAAATAAGCATGTAACAAAAAAGAAAACATTTGCTCGGCGAATACGTTTCGCTGTACCGACAAAAGCTTAATGTTAGGTATTTTACAACAAAGCAAGATTCGGAGAAGTATTAAATTAGATATGTACAAAGAAATAGAATTAGTCCGCGCAATTAGAAGTGGTGATATATAGCCTTGAGATTGAAATTCAGTTCAGTGACATAATATAGCAGTCAGGAGGGCAAAAACGCCATGACGTTATTATCCAATTTGATTCCGGACTTACCTACTCATGTTGTCATTTGACGCTTGGTTATAGTCAACACTATAGTTAATATTGTATGAATTCCAGTACTTTATAGGTACCTACTTACATATAAATTATAATCACTACATAAATCCGAGTGTATTAAATAATGATGATATTGAGAATAGGTTGGGCATCATTTTATCATGTAATGTGGCAGGTTGGCCCTGAGGATTAATCCTTGTGCAGACGGGCGCGACGCAACACCGGTAATAGTTCTACCATGAGGTTTTCTTCGAAATTGTTTTGATAGAGGCGCGTCGCTGGCTAGTCTGTCTGCACGAGGCTTTAATTTGGTATTAATTAAAATGTTAACTACACACATCAAAAGTGTCTAGGGATCAACATATATTTTTGCAATAACTTTTCTCCTGATTGATATTAATTAAAATTTTCTTTAAGGATTCATCAAATAAAGTGTTTTCGTTTGTCACAGTAACGATAAACCAAGTCACCTTTGCATTAATAAAGAAATTTGCCATATTCCTAATAAAGGGATTTTTGACATTTGAACCACTAACATTAAAGTTCGAAAAAAAGACTGAAATAACAGTTTTCTTTAAAATTTTATTAGGTAACTTAAACAATTAATAATCCGTGTTTCTACCGCGAACACTAACAACACAAGAACATCGGTTTGGCATACTCAAAATGAGTTCATCCAAATCACGCTGTGGAATGGCCGCCCATGTTCGTTGCAACAACAAAAAAAGGTCTTCTTGCGACTGGATACCCTCCATATTCGGCAGAGCTCTTCTCTGTAGCATATCCCATGCATGCTCAATCGGGTTCAAGTCTGGCGACTGAGCAGGCCAGAGCAGGACATTGATGTTAGCTGCGGCGAGAGTCTGTCTTACAACTCTTGCGGTGTGCGGTCGTGCATTATCATGCATTAACTGAAATAAGGGACCGATTTGCACTTGTAGAGGAACGATGACGTCAGATACAATCGTCTCAGCATAAATTTGAGCGTTGAGGTTGCCTCTGATCCAAATCAACTCAGTTCTTCCGCCGATCCAAATACCCGCCCATACCATGATGGTTCCACCACTATAAGGATGGACTTCCTGGCAGGATTTTAATCGCTGTTGGCGTCCAGGGGTTCTCCAGTGTCGTATACGTCTTGTATCCGGTCTCATACCAAAACGAGACTCATCAGAAAAGCACACGAAACGCCATTGTTCTTCTGCCCAATTTCTGTGTTCAAGAGCCCATTGATATCGAATCCTACGATTGTGCATTGCTATAGGTGGTACCCGTAGCGGTCTTCGGGAATGAAGGTTCACTTCATGCAAGCGGTTTCTGACTGTTTGGTCGCTAATTAAGTTCCCTGAAGAGTGATGAAGCCTCACGGCTAACATCATGGCGGTTATTGTTGGAGCTCTTCGAGTTAAGATTTGAATGTATCGGTCTTGTCTCCGTGTGGTGCAGCGATACCGTCCTCCATGGCGCTCAGCCACGGTACCAGTGCTTCGGTAACGTGTCCAAAGTCGACTGATAACACTCTGACTTGTATTCAGAGCTAAAGCCACAGTACGTTGCCGGGAACCAGCTTCTATCATTCCCACGGCTCTGAGCATTTCTTCCCTGCTTAAATGACGTCGCCGCTCCATAATAACGTTGGTTTTAATCAGTAGTAGGGAAACAGTAGCACTAATAATGTCTTCAATGCGTTGTATGTTTTTATAGGGAAAATATTGACAGCTGATTTTCATCTTTTACTCGAATTTGATTAACAGTTCCTGTTTCAAATTATGAAATGCACCAAAAAGGATCCATATAAATTTATATAATCATAAATTTATTACAAAGCCACATCTCAATCTCAAGAAATCCGCATAAAAATGCTTGATCCCTAGACACTTTTGATGTGTGTACTTATGTAGTAAGCAGTAGGAATCAGAGGAATCTGTATAAACTAAGTAAAATAATGTTAGTGCACACTTGCACAGTATCACAGACGGGACATATTTAGTTAATGATGCAATTTGAGGACAGGATGAGCGCGGGCGTCTGATGCGGCGGACCATCGTCCGCTACGTCTGTCTGTGCCTTACGATGGTGCTCGCGATGATCTCACCCAGAGTCAAGAAGCGGTTCCCAACGCTGGACAACTTCGTGGATGCTGGACTACTACTAGAAAATGAAAAGACAATCCTCGACAATCTGAATGACAAGTTCCCCAAGCCCTCGAAACATTGGTATGAGATTTTTTTTCATGTCATTTGAAACACACTTCCGTTGGTGATTTAATCCTAAGTGAGTTTGTTTTATAGTTAGTGATATGAATATCAATTCCTGTTAGTCATCCTAGTGAGTTCGATTCTTATAAGGTTATCACTAAGCTATATGTAGCAATTTACAATTTACTGATAAATTGTTAAGGAAACAATTTAATCATCAACAATTTTATTAACTTATCGATTTTCATCTAGGTATATGATAGTACAGTACAAATAATACCTACTGATCATGACGTTAAAAATCACCGTAATTTCAGGTTACCAATCGTTTGGGCGACTAGCATAGTAACCAGGGCCCGTAAAGAGGGCCGAATAAGAGACGATTTTGCAGTTAAGACGATTATAGATGAATTAAACAAATTCAGAGGACAAGCTGGACTTCTCCTCAGCTACGATACTATTAGTGTACCTCTAGTATATACTCAGGTTTGTACTTATTTCTATAGATCGCGCATTTGCCAAAAATTTTGCATTTCTAATCATAATTTTTCATTCACCTTTCAGGTAGTTACCATAGCAGTATACTCATATTTTATAACATCTGCTTTGGGCAGTCAATGGGTCGACAATAAGTTACAGCGTAATGATGCTAACATTAGTGATATAGACCTCTACTTTCCCATATTTACTACGCTAGAATTCTTCTTTTATATGGGCTGGCTGAAAGTGGCCGAGTCACTTATTAATCCTTTCGGCGAAGATGACGATGACTTCGAAGTGAACTGGTTGATAGACAGAGATTTGCAGGTAACGCGGATTTGGAAATCATTAACGATTTTTCCATTTAAATTGGATTGAAACTGATAAAGCATGCATGCGTGTCTAGGTTTCGTACATGATCGTGGATGAGATGCACCACGAGCATCCGGAACTGATAAGGGATCAGTATTGGGACGAGGTGTTCCCGTCGGAGCTGCCGTACACGATCGCGACGGAGAACAACCGCGAGGAGCACCCCGAGGCGTCCACGGCGCGGGTGGCCGTGCCCGTGCGGCAGCGAAGCATGGTGCTGTCGGCGCCCTCGCAGCTCAAGATCGACGAGATGAACCGTTCCAACACCGTGAGTTACAAGTTCGACCCCCCAGAGGTTAGATTCGACCATTTTATAAGCATGCTGCACGCCCGGATTATATGGAGCTTGGCAGTGTGTCGGTGTTCAGGTTGCAGGTCATATTCAATCTTACCTTTACATTATTTTCCTTGTACATTTTGTCACACTTAATTCTGTAGCCTAATTGGATGGTTTGAGGATGTTTAATTTCGTTTTATTAACAAGGTTTTTTATTTGACCCCACCTTAATGTCCGGTTGATTAAGTTAGAACATTTTAAAATCATGTGCAATATTAACACATATTCGTATAATCATCAATAAATAGTAATAGTAACAATTACTAAGAAATCTGCTTTTTAGAATGACTAACATTAAATATGTATCTATTTAACGAAATCCTTAATAAAAATAATAATTTCCATGTTATGATATTAGCAACTAATATCTTCTATCTTTACCTAGCTAAATGTATGCTATATTAACAGCCTTGATTGATATTATTTATACAGTGTCTATGTAAATTATTATAGTTAATGAATATAAGGAAAACTGCATAAACTTATTACTTATTACATTATGTATGCATGAATTGTTTAGGCAGATTATAAACGCAACAGTGGTTGATGTCACATTGGACATGATTCACAGAGCCATTGAATCTAGATTGCTATCGAAAATTCATGGTCACAAATGAAACAATATTTATTGAACAAAAAAAATGTCATCGACACTTTTTATCGTCGTGTGTGACGATTTTACGTTATCAATGTTACCTTCTACTTGTCCGTTGTGTAATCTAACTAGGTACTTAGATCCTTACTAAAATTTCTTATTCTATTGCATTTTTGTGGCTGTATATAATAAGCATATTATTTGTTTTGTTCCTTTTACAAAAATTAACTTTTATCCAGCAGCAATCTTATCTCTAAGTATGAGAATGATTGATAATAAAATCTGCCTTCCTGAAATAACTTAGCATGGCCAGTTATGTGCCTTCTTCGATGTACTAATCGATTATTTCGAATATTATTTAACGTATTTTTATGCTAACAGCAACTACAAATGAATGACGACGCTGTGTCGGGCATCCACTTCATCGTGAACCGTGGCAGTAAGCGCGGGAAACGTGACGAAAGAAATTCTATGGGCTCTACAAACTCTATGGCATCGCTGCAACAGACATCCATGGCGCGAACCGCTTCCGTCACATCTATGTTGAAGAGACTGTTCTCGAAGGAGGACCCAAGAGGCCCGTCGGCAACACAGACTGATGGTGGTATGTTACGGCTGTTGAGACACGATGGTAACTCTTCATGCACAATTTCCCATCGATCTAACATACGCACATTATAATGTAAGTAGGTGATGTCCTTTGGCTTGCAGCGTTGTTTAGCTTAACTGAAACGATGATTCGCTGTTTAAAATACTGATGACTGGAGTCACATTAACTTTGGTAAAAGATCAGTTTAAGGCCGTTTAAGTTTAGAACTTAAGTTAGTCGCATAAAGGACATCACCTATACGTCTATCGCTCTGTATTATTTATTTAAGAACCTAGTTTTGTCCCAGAAAAGAGGACATTCAACAAGAACCGACGCGGGATTTTTCTATTTGTCAAACCAGGGGGGAAGCAAACAGAGTGTCTTACCGTGGCGACATAATGTAGACGGTTGAAGTAGGACGGTTTGTTCGCAGAAATGTCGATCCACTGTGCCAATTTTCACTCTGTTTGCTAAACACTCAGTGAGCTCCTTATCCATCCAATACACGCGTCATCTTCGATAATGCATTTCCAATTAACAGTTTACTAGGTTAATCAGTTGTTTCATTGTGTTAAAATAGTTACTGACTACATTATCATTACAGGTTCACGGTTTACGATATCTGCGAGTAATCCGACACTGAACAAGCCTGCCACGGCCGGCGGGGGCAGTATGAAGATCGCCAATGATATTATAGAGGAGGTCGATGAGCAGGCTACCATCACTAGCATGGGGAAACGACCTGAAACCAGGTGAGTGTACCTTACTTACATTGACATTATTTAACACCTTTGTTATACGACATTCCTACGTAGATACCTAAAGCGTGGACCTGGACATGATATTTTTCTTTCAGGTGTTCTAGATTTAGTTGATTATATAGGTATGGGTATATTCATGTAGAACATGGGTAACCGGTGCGTATAATGCCAGTGCGTCTCGGTGCCGACAATAATTCGCACTAATTTGGCAGAAAGTATGAAAACTGACCGACCAGCGCTGATAACAAGCGTTTGTCGGCGTCACTGGCATATTCGCGCTGGTTACCAGCGTTTTACATGAATACACCCTTAGTTAGTAGGTAGCTTTGGTAAATACTAGAACAGTAAAACTATGTAACGATCCCGTATGTTATGTGCATAGATACATATATGCTAATGAAAATGCTGAACGTCAACAAATACATTGTGCACTCCATATTAAGATCTTGAATAAACAGTTCTAAAGTAGCGTCAAACGTTTTCTTATTACCGTCTTGTTATCAGCATGTGATGTTAAGGCCCGATGATGATGAACTTACGTCACGACGAACGAACGAAGATACTTAAAAATGTTAGTACCTAATTAACTCTTATCTTAGTTAGGTAACTAGGTACAGTGCGTGCCACTAAAGATGAGACTTGACACACTCCGTAGTTTTACTTGCGCAGTAGACGATTTACAGGTCTCTTTAGCGGTATGAGATCTGCGCCAGGGCGTCATTCGGGCGGCGGAAAGAGTGCGCGAGGCGCGGTCTTGTCTCATATTTCGTGGCGCGTATTGTACTTGTGAATACTTTTACGAACAGACAGGTGTTTGAAGTAATTAGGTAGGCATTTTATGAGTAGGGCTCAATCCCAGTTTTTGCAATATAGTTTCAAAATCGAGCCCAACAAGTCAGCAACAAAGAGTTTTATCATAATCAATGCTACACTCAAGGCGAAACGCATGTTTGTTTTTCTACTTAAGCGTCGTGCAGACCGGCGCGCGCGACGCGACTCTAACAAAACAATTTCTAAAAAAAAACTTCACGTTAGTCGCGCTAGTCTGCACGAGCCCTCATTCTTTAAAATTTAAATGATGTTTAACTGATTGTAGTTTTTTCTGTAACCATTCATAGTCGCTTTGTAACTGCAAACAGTGAGCTGTAATTAGTGTAGACGTCTGGTTATTATGTAGGTAGGTACCTACTGTAAAGCGCAGACCTCACCGCGACCTAAGCTCAGTTTAACTTTACCTATTAATTTATGATATTGAATTGCAATGCATGTGTTTAAAGTGCAGATTCCACCAGCTGCGAGATAGCTTAGCTCGCGGTGTGAACTACGCTTCACTGTCACTGTCAACTGACTGAAAAGTTATGAAAGAGTTAGGTAGGTGGTTAAGACCTCGCCTGTCATGCACGAGGTTGTGGGTTCAAATCGAGACAAGTACCACTTCTTCAATTCATATGTAGGTACTTTCTGAGTTTATCTTTGACATTACTAACATCGTGAGGAAAACTGCGCCTTATATATATTCAAATACGACTGAAATCGCCAAGCCGTCTTGAGCAAAAGTTGTGATCAATGCTCATGCCTTCTCAATGTGAGAAGAAGCCTTTGCCCTGCTGGGGGACAATAAATAGCCTGGTATTATTAGGAAGGTAGGTAAAGTTACTTTCTTTCTAAGATCGCTAACTTGTTTACTAGATGATGATGACCAGCAGTACCATCGATAAGACCGTAGGACCAGAAACTTTTTGTACTCTTTTTCTTCTGGTAAATGAGAACTGGTTCTTACTTCTGGGTACTGATGTAATTATGTTGTTTTTTTATCTTTTCCAGGCCGACAGCGATGAGTTTATTCACCCAAGTACCGCAAGCGCCGAGTGACCCAGTAGATGTCCCTTCAAGAAACTCAAACAACACTAACTCTAGTAATTGATCCTATTTTATTGTTATGTTTTCCTGTTCTTAGTTACTTTTTGTAGCACAAACGTAACCAGTAGGTATAATAAGTATTAATGACCTCATAATTTGCTTATGATTAATGTTTTCAAGTTCAATTCGTGGAAATACTTTTTCATCAACATATAAGGCTCTTAATATATTTTCTAACATATTGATCACAGTCGTAAACCATAAATCATCTTAAGACAAGAAGACGTAACGTATTCAGCTGTTAAATTGTTACAAGGCCACATGCGATGCAGTTTCCATACTAAATACTAATTACGAGTGTTAATGAGAACTAATTTATGATATCATCGCTATCTCGAAGCCTAGCAGTGCATTAGACAAGTTCTCAAACAACCAAGACCGCATTCTTTTTTTTTTTTTTGAATTTACTGTTTCTTATTTTGTACGTTTTATTTCATATTTTCACGGGAAAGGCGTGAGTTTATGTATGTATAAATTTTCACTTAATCATTTCAACTAAACTAAAAATAACCACAAAAAGTGATTTAAATCTTTGGCACTGCTTTGGTTTTTCAAGTTTTGGTTTGCAGCAAAAACACACGTTATTTGGGTTTTTCGATAGGTGTCAACATTTTTTTTTGTCTGATACTCATTAGACATACGTCCACAGATTCTCACCTGTCATCATCAGCGCCGACGCCGTGGGGCGTGCGACCCAGTGAGGGAGGGGACCTGAGTCCCGCGGTCCAGTCACTCACCACACAGGATTCTTTCACTTTGCCGAATGAACGACCACGACTAGACAGCGATGTTGGCCCGTCGTTGAGCGCCGCTGGGAGCCAGACTTTGTGTACGTTATTATATCCTTTTCTCTAATAATCGATTTCTTAACTGAAATCAAATTGTTTATTCAATAAATAGGGTTTCGGAAATTTAAACAAATAAAATAAGCTAGATGGAGTCGACATTTCCTATCTGACCTATACCTCCGAGAAGAAATACTTAGCGAAACAAACTCAGGGACTCGTAGTAGGTATAGCTTCTGTGTGAATGTGAACCGTTTGCATCGTGTTTCACACAGAAATACGGGGAAACCAAATAAGTACCTATACCTACTAGTTTCCTTGACAAAGACAGACTGACTGAAACAGTGAAGCGGGCTTGCGGCAGATCACGTACGAGGTGGCGAGACCAAGCTGAATAGGCTCTGTCAAAATGAAGGAAGACGCGCGGGCTCGAGAAAGATTGAAGGACTGGAGAGAGGCCTTTACCCGGGAGTGGGGACATCATAGGATAGTAAAAATTAAAAATAGTTTCCTTGAATGGTAGCCGCATCCCCTTTTCCCATACGTTTCCCGGTTTACTCGAATGTTACGTGTAAGCAGGAGTCCCCTTACTGTATAGGAGACATCTCGATACGGAAGCCTCGACTGGCCGTTATGATTACCAGTTGGTAATCATAACGGCCAGTCGAGGCTTACGCTCCTGTTTAGGAGCGTTGTGTCTGGAGTTTGTTGACGTTCTAAAAGTGCTGATTCTCAACCTAGTTTGAATAAATTACTTTTTTATCACATCTATTTAAAAAGAGCTAGTTTATTCTTTGTAAACAGGGACTAAAATAGCTTTTTAATCCCTAGGGATTAAAAGTGATTTGAATTTGGAATGTGTATATTTTTCGCACAGAGTATATGCTCCGTGATTGTTACTAAAAGTTCCAATCACCAAAGAGATCAAACACGAACATTATATGAACAAGTAACAGACTGGCAAGAGAGAGAGAAAGTGTGAATTTAGTCAAAATGAAAATTCAAGATGGCGGCCGCGATTTTTTTTTTAATTTTTGTCATGGTTGTCGTTTTCATAGTTTTCGAGGGTGCTAAAGTCGATAGTGAGGTCAAAATGTAAATCCACGATGGCGGCTGCGAAAATGTTGTTTTTTAAATCATACGTAAGAAGAAACTTCGTTCCTGACGGGGGTTGGTTCACAGAATGTTTAAAAAAAAAAACATTTTATTCACTTTTGATTTCAGTGGATGAAGCTGATGGCGGTGAGGATCAGGAAATGGATGACTTCGATCGCTTGCGCAGCATACGTGAGCAACATCGGAGAGAGAAATATCTACAGAAACTCATGGCCCGTTCTGTGAGCGCACAGCAGGTAAAACGATTTTTGTTATCGTAATGAAAATAAGAAAATTATTGTTGTAATAAGTCTAGTCTATATATTATTATCCTTCCCTATATAACCCCTTTTTTGTGTGATGAATAAGAGAAAGCTAGCTAATGGCAGGTTTAGACCCCAAAAAAACATTTTTAGGGTTCCGTACCTCAAAAGAAAAAAACGGATACGCTAATAAGATCACTTGTGTGTCTGTCTGTCCGTCTGCTACAGCCAATTTGCTCCGAATCTAATGGACCGATTAATTTGAAATTTGGTACACATGTGTTTTTGTGACCCAAACACGGACGTGTAACGTAAATAAATGAATTGTGAATATGGGGGTCACTTTTGGGGAGCGAACAAGAAAATTAAAAAAAAAAAAAAATAGTTTTGCAAACTGTACCATGTGCCATCAAGTGAAAAGACTTGTTGCAAGGACCTCAATTTTCTTTTTTAATAGATGAAAAATTGACCGGTCCGTTATCTCCGAAACTACCGAACATAAAATTTTGAAAAAAATCTATAATAAGTCTATGGTCTTTGTGTGTACAAACTAACATTTGAAGTTGGGAGAACATGTTTTTCAACCACAATGTTAAGTTTGTATTTGGGATAAATTCATCCCAACTACGGAACCCTTCATTGTGCGTGGTCCGACACATACTTGGCCGGTTTTTAAACGTTACAGCCTATCGTACGTCCTTCGTAACAATCTGACATCCACGGCGCCTTTATGTTGTAAGCAATAAGGTTGGTTTTCATAATCATTGACCACTGGCGTGCAATTGTCCGTACCGGTAAACTGCCCTAACTTCGCCTGGCGTCCTAAGTTTGCCTATGATGAAAAAGCTGTACTATTTTCATTTTACCTGTATGGCAATCGAAACTTTGAGTTTTCATAGAGAGCTTTAAGTTTCGATTGCCATACAAGTAAAATGAAAAACATATTACAGCTTTTTCAGTTAGGGCAGTTGACGGTGCAATTATTAGCTTAGCTGATTCCTATCGATGGGTTTTTGGTACAACTGAACTCAGGATTAGTGCTCTCAAAAGTTGAATGTCACGAAAAATCAAACAGTCGATAATGATGGTCATTATTTTACAGAGAACGGGCAGTACAGAATTGATGGACAATGATTTATTATTAGAAGACCTCCTGTCTCAGTCAGCAGCGCAGAAAAAAGACGAGAAATCAAAGAGTGATCCCAAAGACAATACTACTTGACATAGCAGAAGCTTTATATTTCCGTGGGAAGGCGCGGAATTCTGAACAATTTAGCACAGTTCAGTATTAGCAAATTGTGATACTTTTTAATGGTGCATTGGATTTGATACTAAAAGTTGTAAATATAGAAATGATTTTCACCATATTCGTTGGCTTGTTATTTTCCTTCCTTGCCAATACCCTGATCGGTTAGCTCTGTCACGCCAGCGAATATTCCCGATCAGTAACACCTTGTTGTCAACACTGTTGACGATTGGTAAAAAAAAGTTTCGTTCGTTCACAGTGTGGACGAACTAGAATATTTTAATATTATTCCCGATCAATAACACCGTCGTTAACACTGTCGACCATCGGAAAAAAAAAAGTTCCGTTCGTTCAGTGTTGACGCATGCAAAAAGTCAAGATTTAGCACGGACGCTTTTCACAAAATCGGGGCGTGATTTTATCGCGCACTGGATTTTCAACTCTCGGTGTTAAGCCGAGCGTTGAGAATCCAACGCGCTGGGACGCACCCTCGTCCCAGGGCGTTGAAAAAACACTGTTGGATTTCTAACTCTCGGCGTTAAGCAGAGCGTTGAAAATCCAGTGCACGAAAAAAGTCGCCGCGATTTATTACGTCCGGGCGAACATCAGCTTAGAGTGTGTGGTGTGGAGTTCAATTATAGATGGCACGGAAAAATGCTTCAATTACGACCCAAGATGGCTAAGTGAAAATCCAATATGGCGGCTGTGATTTTTTTTTTTCATTTTTGTCGTGGTTGTCGTTTTCATAATTTTCGAGGGTGGCAAGCCGATAGTGAAGTCAAAATGTAAATCCAAGATGGCGTCTTCGATTTTTTTACATTTTTCGTTGTGGGTGTCGTTTTCATAGTTTTCGATGGCGCTAACCGATACTGATGTCAAAATGTAAATCCAAGATGGCGGCTGCGAAAATTTTTCATCATGGGTATCGTTTTCATGATTTTCGAGGTTGCTAAGGCGCATAGTGAGGTCAAATATAAATCAAGATGGCGGCTGCTAAAATTTTCAGCGTATCAGGAATTTTGTATCATCTTGCGTAACCAAAAGGATTTGTCTACTAGTCAAGCTGGTAAGTTAGCAGCGATGGACCATGTACTCTTTACCTGTTTATTGCCGACTGTAAAGTAAGACTCAACCGCACGGTTGGTGCAGTGGCCGATTGCTGTCTGAGCTATAGGTCATAGGTTTAATTTCAACATGGGACAAATCTAGTATTTTACGCATTGAGCAGTCGTCTTCTCCATTGACCACTCTGGGCAAGTGCTCAAGGCCCCACGATCCATGGGGTTGGGGGGGCTAGGTCCTGTTAGCTAACGCCTTAACTTTTTTTTGCTCCGCTACTGGAAGCTATGACCTGGATCTCTTGATGGTGATGATCAGGCCGAAGGTGGAAGTGAGCTTCACCTGGAATCATCAACCACAGAGGAACTTGTTATATTACCGAAACACAACAATGCTGTTAACATTGTTGTTATGGCGGCAGACTTAGATAAGATAGTGGTAGCTCAGGCGGACTTAGAACAATCCCTACCACAAACCAAACCAAGCAGAAATGTTTGAACCCAGTGGCAACCAAACCAGGGACCTCTAAATCAAGACAGGTGGTCTAACCACTAGATCACAGAAGCGGTTGACTTGACAAATGGCAGTTGAAGACAGTCAATAAATAACTCCTATATCTGTATGAACGTCAAATGATCAAATGGTCAAAAGAAAACCTAACCTATCAAAGGCGGTGTGGTACTATAAATTTCGAGCTCACTTCACTCTTCCATATTGCATTCTCCATACTTCCTTTACTTCCCATTATCCTTAATTGCCCAGGGCCTCCAATAGATTAAAGACAGCCCATGCATTGAGATTTGACTGTCAACAATACAAGATGTCACAAATACAGTTCAATTAAGTCTACGAGTTTAATGTCAAGTTACCTACATCTAGTTATACTACAAATAATAAGACTATTATTGGTAGTGTGTACAGGATAAGTATGAATTATTATAAAATAATAAACAATATGTAGGGTGTTAAGGGAATTTATTTAGCTTAATAACTGTTATACTACAAGCATCAAGCTTACAGCTTGAGCTTTGTCCTCCTCCAGTGACGCCTCTTAGCGTTGTATCTGAAATAGAAAAAAAAAAATTGTCATTGATTGTTCAATAGCACTTATATTTTTTAGAGATTTCCTACTACACAGTTGGACATGAATCTTACTATGAGTTTTTTTAGTAGTTTATAATAGGTATTACTGTTTGTAAGAGGCGAGTTCAATTCGTAATTGATAAGTAGTTAGATACATAAAAGTTTAAAAAAAAGTACAATCAACCATTTCAAATTCTTTCTTTTATCAAATCAGGGCATAAAATACCTTTTGAAGCTATGCACTAAGCAGACTACTGCATACAAAACTATATTAAATCACTTGAAAACAAAGGTCTAATTGCATTTAAACCAATGACAAATGCCTAGTTGATATTCAAACTTTATAGTGGACTGGCCATTTTATCTATTTAATTAAAAATTAAATGCGGTTTGTTGTTATGTGCATCAGTTGAGAATGGCGGGACCAATGGCATTTTTTTATTATTTTAATTATTAAAATTTGGATAGAATGTCAGTTGTGAAGTATAAATCAAATCTATATTATTAAATTGTCAGTGACACATTTTTTCCTGCAACATTACAACCAAGTTGGTTCTATCTTGCATGGATAAAACAAAAATTGACCATAAAAATATGTTCATTTAAACTAACTAACTAGTAGAAAATAAACTCCACTCGCAAATTATTTTATGTTTACATAAAATAATTTCATAAGAATAAGAAATAAATTTGCAATTCACAATTACTCATAGTAAAAATTGAAATCTTTCTACATGACAAATAATAAGTGCCCAATACCTATACCAATGACTATTTGTATTAAGGCTCTTTCAAACAGGCGCGACACGCGACGCGACTGTTTGAAAGAGCCTTTACACATTGTAGATATGGGTTGCAACAGGTTAAACACGATATCTGTTATCACTGTTACTGTTACACAAAAATAACAGATCCAAATATCTGTTATTAAATAACAGCCTGTTATTTCTTTATGGACTTTAAATGTGTATTTCAATATTAATTGAATATCTTCTTTATTTGCATTCATTTTAAATTAGTTTTACAATGGTAACTGGTCAGTAATAGGTAACACAACCTAATTTAGGAGTCCCTTTTTTGTGTTTTTCTTGTAAGACCAACAACTGTATTTTTCGGGATAATAAATACTAAGTGCTTCTCTTTTTAGCGTAGTTTAACTGCGTTAGTAAGAGTGAGAAGTAAACATATTCTAAGTAAATAATAGGTGTTTCTCTATCTACCAAGGGTCATTCCTTAATGAGGAAGAAAGAGAAATTGTTAACCTTGCAATATTTCTTCCTTTGTGTGAGTGTGTATGTAAGTAACAGCCATAGTAACAGTCTGTGTGAGATTGTTTTAATGAATTAACAGTAACAGCTGCGGTAACAGTCTTTGAGGGTCTGTTAAGTTGTAGTAACAAACTGCAATGTTAAGTTGTAAGTAACAAATATTTATATTGTTAGGAACAATTGTTATTTGTTATTTTTAAATATCTGTTATTTCTACCTGTTACGATAAATACGCCTCACTCCTAACACTTTGAATCATAAAAACAATTGCTACAGACATAGGATAGATATTTTGGTTAGACATATTACATATTATTTTCTGGCACATAATAATATTGTGTGATGGCAGCAAGAGCCATATTTTGTTTTAGCTATTGTATGATTAAACTGGGGTTATTAGTCTTAGCTTGAAGAATTAGGAAGAGGCTGTAAGATGGTAAAATTATAACCTAACTTTGTAAATAATTAATGTCTTCACATAACACATGACCAAATACTTGAAAGCAGAAAAATTACCACATTCAAACAATATCAGTAACCAGTGTTTTTATTCAGTACATGATAATAATACACAATAATTATGCACGGTAGTAATAATTAGATAAAACAATACTGGAATGTGTGATTTTGGGAGGTGTCAAACTTTAGTATTAGGCCAAACCTAGAAGTTAAAATAAAATTCATTCTGGAACCAGAATAATTAGTTAAACATTTATATCTGGGACAAATTGTGAAATAATCATTCAAACTTACCGAATAGTATTCCCAGTGCGCATTCTGACCCATTGTGGAATAGGCCTGTTTTGTTTCAGCTTTTTGGCAAGCTTGCGCTTGATAATAAATGTCTTGTGTGCCGACTGAAATATAAACAATTAAATTAGTTAGTGAATATTTCTTTTCAGTTTCAAGATTAATTAAATATTTAAAGATTTTCGAGAAAAATTTTCACACACCATTTTGCCGATCACAGTCAAAACAAAGTGACAGAAATTATATTTTTACAAACACAGGTAACATTTCAAGTGAGGGTATGAGGCTTTTAGCTCTGAATTAATATATTTAAAAACGTACAAAATAGTCTTGGCGCACAAAATAGTATTAAAATGAAATTTGGAGAGAAAAATATGTTTTTTTCTTGAATGTTGCAACAATAATGGCCAAGATTTACTTAATGTTACGCATCAATCCGCAGTATCCGAAAATTGTTGTTACTCCACTCCACGAATTTAGGCATAGAAAGGGTACGGATTACATCTATGGGCAATCTAAGGTATCCTACGATTTTCATTTGTAGTGGAAACTGGAAAATTTAAGATGTTTTTTTTGCATTGTTTACTCTAGGGCAGTCGCTTCATGTATGTAAAATACAGGTATTCAGAAGACCCCAACATAATATTATGTAGTTACCAAAAGTTTAGGCAGATGGATTGGCTCTTTTTTGGTAACTTTAATTCAAGAAAAGCTCGCAAGCATGTTCGTTTTTAGTTTTATATTTGTAAAATCTGCATTTTTCCTTCCAATAAAAATTATAGGTGTCAGCGTACTTATCATTTTTATAAAAGGGTAAATTAAATTAACGTAACAGTAAAAAATAAGTATAATCGTTAACCAACCTACGTTTTAATAATTAACAATCACGGTTTTAAGTTACTTATAGCGAAAGCGCCGACCCTGCCCGCGAAATTCAAATTTTCTTACGTTTTTTGTATTTTTTAGGTCAGTCTCAGATCTCATGTTAATGATTGATTGATTTGCGGTCGTAAAAATAATAAATATATTATATCAATAATCGATTAGAGCGTCGCACAATGATTATTGATATAGCGGTCCCGCATGACGAGAACCTCGTGAAAGCTGAAAAAGATAAACAGATTAAGTATCTTGACCTGGCTCGCGAGGTTGTCGACATGTGGGATGTGGATACAGCAATCATTGTGCCGATAGTCGTGACGGCTAATGGCATAATAGCCAAGAGCCTCGACCAACACCTGAAGAGGCTCTCGTTAGGCAGCTGGATCAAGGGCTTGATCCAGAAAGCGGTACTCCTGGACACGGCGCGTATTGTCAGGAGGTTCCTCTCTCAGGAGCCCTGACCACCGGTAGCTTGGACCCTGTTCCCGACACCGGTGGGATACTATTTTTTATATTTTTAAATGTTTATATTTTTTTTGTTGTTTTTATATGAATATTTAAAAATGTAATTAATATGTTAAAAAATTAAATAAAGGAAATAAATATATATTTACAGAATGTTAATAATTAAAATCGTAAATACAATTCTCAGTGATAGTGTATAATGTCATAAATTCACGAAATTGACATTCTTAGCAGCAAATAATTTGATGTGTTATTTAGGTAACCGTGAGATGTGGAAGAAATGGAGGGAGGCCATCTTTTATGACCGCCAATCAATCAATCATTAACATGAGATCTGAGACTGACCTACAAAATGAAAAAAACATAAGAAAATTTGAATTTCGCGGGCATGGTCGAAGGTTCCACCTTATGGTGCCGCGGTGTGAGCAAAACTTTTTTTTCTTTTTTTTTTTTGAACGTGTATCTCGCAGTTTTGACCACTAAGGTCTTGGCTGCTTAACCGGACTTTCCTGTGGGTGCCTTAAGCTGCTACACTCAAAGCCTCCAGCCAGGGGCAAAAAACTAAACTAAATTAAAACTAAACGAACGCTCGCTAAGGGCACCCCCTGTGGGGTACGAACCTCGGCTTAGGGCGTCGCTGAGGGGAGGACAGCAAGAAGGGACAGGCTGGATCAAAATTGGTTTAAATCATGATTATTATGCGGGGTAGTTTAAAGCTACGTGCTCAGCGGCAACAACTTGCTGGCACCTCGTTTTCGAGCAAGGGTCGGGGAGGAGTATCATTTACTCATGGACACGGTCGCGATCGCAAAGGACCTCGGCAGCGAGGTCGGAATGACGGGAGGCGTCTGTTTTTGTGTATTGTACTGGTGGCCCTATTCTGCTCTTGGAGGAGTGTGATGGGATCATCAGGGTCGGAAAGTGTGAGCAAAACTTTTTGGGGTTGCACATTTATTTAATTGCAGACTTAAGTGCCTGCTACACGACTGCCAACCGCGTCCCCGACAGAGGTGACCTTGGTTGGCGACAAGCAGAGCTATTGGAAATTTGGTCTGAAACCAACATCTACACGGTTGTAAACCACCAAGATAACCTCTCTCGAGACGCGGTTGGCGACCGTGTAATAAGCACTTTAGCGTGATCGATCAGACTCTACAGTATAGAATCTCTCTCTGAACGCGGGCTGCGTCATGCGTACAAGCGTAGACAGAGTAAACTAGTACAAGTGTGGAGTTTGTGTTTTGTCACATGAGTCATGATACCCACAACGGACACGTTCATGTCATGAGTCATGACTTGAGAGCCCTGACACCCATAACACAAGTTAATCTTAGCTTCGGTGTCAGAGGTGTATAACTCTGCATTAACCTACAATTTAAATGAATTATGTTATACCAAGTGGCATATGTAAAATTGTAAACTGGAAATAAAGATTTTTATTATTATTATTATGACTACAGAACATATATACTTTACGAGAAGAGTGTCTTAGAGTTTCTTTACGAAAAGAGATTAAAGAGATTTTTGCGGTGCGCCATCTAGTGGCACCTCAGAACATCTGTGCAAAGGTTGTGCAGGGCGGGAAATTTGAAATTGCTCGTGACATGAACGTGTCCGTTGTGGGTGGTAAACTACAAACTGTCAGATGTCAACAAACGGTCACAGCGTTGCCAACCCGTGCGATAATTCTAGGGGCTTTTGATAATTTGGCCTTTGGTACGATGTAAGATAATGAATGTCTAACGTACGATGATTTTGTGATTTGCTAAAAAAAAATTCAAAGTTCCATTATCAAAACGTATTTGTCAAACACGCAAAAAAATGGCAATGACAATTATCCATTGAGATAGTAAAAACACGGAGGCGCCGCGATATTCTATACATAAGTTTGCTTATACAAATATGGGTGAAAAACGAACTAGAATGTGAAATATCGTGTTATTTCACTCTTTCTAATGTGGTAATCGTATTTGATAAAAGAGACAACAATATTTCAGTTGTTCCTCATAATGATAACATTTTGTTGAGACGTAGTAACAGTTGTAGGTAAGTGCCATATCCGCCATAATATGCGACAAGTTCATGGTAGTTCTGCTGTCAAGTGGTTGTTTACTTTTTGTTTTATTGAGATTTGTGAGAAAATTACGTGGAGTTTTCCTTTAAAACTACATATATACGTTGGAAAACACCAATTCAACATGCTTGTGTGTTGTATTGTGAAGTGTGGTGCAAGAAAGAAGGAAAATCAACCTCAATTATCTTTGCACAGGTTAGTAGCCGGTTTTCATGCAATAGTACATAAAGTGATAAACTTTCGATGAAAAAATTGCTAGGTGATCATTAAATACGGCTTAAATTTTAATATATGGCTTAATTTCCGTCCAACAGACCTTTTTATTATTTCATAATTTGATTCGTTTGTTTACAATTATATGTCATGGTGGAATAGTGTTGTACCGTTTCCGTAATCGTTTCTGATACTAGTTCCTTCGCTGCGCTGAAATGATATTGCTAGGTCCGGCCCGTGGTTTACAGCAAACTGTACTCTTTGGTTCGTAGCACCGAGAGACCGTTCCGCAGAGTTTTATGTAGTGTATACGATTTTTTTGTTGAAGTTTTTAAGATGAACAATACTGTAGTACATACATTTTATGTAACTTTTATGATTTCCGCGGCTCACGCTAATAAAATCCCAGTCCGCATGATTTTATCCGACATCTTCTACAATAATCTTCAAATTTCAGCCAATTTACACAAAACTTTAATGAATTATACACTAAAACCTTCCGCATGAATCACTCCGTCCATTAGTGAAAATTGATTGAAAATCCGTTTAGTCGTTTTTGAATTTTTCGCGTTCAGACAGACAGAAAAACAGACAGACGCGGCGGTGTACTTTGTTTTATAATATGTAAGGATGTGTATTATTCCGAATGTTCATTTATGCTAAAATTGTTAAAAATTTAATTCATTAATGCCCGTTTTCACCGACAGCTAAGTGACACTTAAATGAATACCTAAATAAAACTGCACTGTTTTTCAACTCTCAGCGCTGAGTCTACCGTTGAAAATCCAACAGTGAACTTTTATTAGGGATTCATTTAAGTGTCACTTAGTGAAGGTGAAAACAGGCATAAGACTTGCATGCTCACTCGATACTAAATATTTGGCTTTGTTTAAACGTTCACTTGCCAAACATTAGGTTTGCGTTACAAATATTTGTGAAAACTTTATTTGCTAAGTAATAATTCTATAAATGAAATTATAATTATGCGGAAAATTGTTTGAGAAGTGATAAATTGTCAATACTCGTTTTTTTTTCTGTTACAACGGACTATTAGCTAATATTTTTTTAAATATGATTCAACCGTGATATCTAGTAAGATTCGTTATACTATTACGTACTAGTATCGATACTCGAAATAGTAACACCATGTTCCCTGAATGACACAACCCTAGCATTGGCAGCCATTTTATGCGACATTTTGAGTTGTAGGTATGCACCTTTTTTTTGTAGGTATTTCCAGTCCACTTATTAAATGTCTATGCAATTATCAAGTATGTCAATATCAACAAATAAATACTTAGATTATATACCTATTATATACCTAGGTATATAATCTAAGAATAAATATCTTTCTCTCTCTTTCCTTCTTTAGTTTTTTGTTTAATTTTACAGTGAAAACACAAAAATATCAACTAAAAACTATTAGGTGATAAACATGTTTACGGTTTGTGCTGCTAGCGTCACTACTGGTGAAACTTTGCATATATTTCCCCCTTGACTCTAGTATATAATTGTTCATCGTCTTTTGATAGCAATTTGCTATTGCTATTTGATTTGAATTTAGGAGTTTTTTTTTTCTTTTGTACCTTAATTTTGCCGTAGGAACTCGATACATGGAACTTTTGGAGTTGGCAGCACTGAACGGTCGCTTATCACCTGTCAGTGTTGACTGTCGCTGTCAGTGAGGGAAGTGTCTGTCACTGATGGCTGAAAAAACTCATGATTGAATACGAATACACAATCTTTAATTCACGTAATATATAACTTCAACTATAAAAGTATTTTACAATGAATTACTTTAACCTGAATAAATTAGTTACGACACTCTGCGTAAGAAGATTTTTGGACTGTAGAA
The DNA here is from genome assembly GCA_916610215.1 of Omphaloscelis lunosa. Classification (NCBI taxonomy): domain Eukaryota; kingdom Metazoa; phylum Arthropoda; class Insecta; order Lepidoptera; family Noctuidae; genus Omphaloscelis; species Omphaloscelis lunosa. Next base: position 10,824,560 of record OU744250.1, read on the forward strand.
CAGCTACAACCAAAACAATAATTAGGGCTGATGGCAAAGATGTTCCTAAAAGGAAAAATTATGAAAACAGAATAACTCTAATAAGCACAGATAATTCAGTTAGTATTACAGATTTGACGAATGCTCAGAATTTATCTGTTAGGCGGGATTTGAAGCTTGTTAAAATACAAGATGTGGATTCCAAGACCAGACGACCTGTGTTCAAGTGAGTTTAAATGTAAATTTTGATTATAAACTGCATGTATTATTCAGTATCTAAGCAAATAATCATACAAATATATTGTTTAATTATCAAATTATAAACTGCAATTTACAACCTTTAAAAAATACTTAACTACGGTTGGGTTTTTTCTGTATTTAATGAGAATTTGTATTTTAGGTTGATGACAAATGCAGAATATCATTCGGAAGAGCTTTTAAAAAGAAAGGAAAAACAGACAGCCCGTCAGAATAATGTAATAAAAGGTGAAAAACTGATAACACTGTCCTCAAGGATAGGAGATCATGACTTGATGACTGGAATAAAGAAAATGATGAAACTGGTAGAAAAGCATTATGAGGTTAAAATTGTTATTGCTGGAGAGGATGCTGAAGCTGCAAATAAATCTGTAAGTTATTTCAATTACTTCTATATTAAACAGTTAAAACATATCAAAAGTTAAGGGATTTGTATCTTGGACACAGGTGGTTGGTCCTAAACTTGACAAGTGAATAACATGACATTATTTCAATTTCAAATGTACTTTTTAAGTTTATCACCACCATGAGTGACTGATTGGAGAAAGATAACATTGTGAAAAAATCTGGATTTATGAAGATGTAAAAATCGCTTGATTATTCATTTTTATACAGGAAAGGGAAGAGGCTTTCACCTTACAGTGGGGCAATTACGGTCCGGCCGTCGAGAGAATGCATTCTTGACACCTGTCAGTTTCATGCTAATGAATATGTGTTTTGCGAATTTGATCCTTATAACTACTAGAAATTGTCCCATTGACAGGTGTCAGAAATGCATTCTCTCTACAGCCAGATTGTAGAATCCAGTATTATTGTAGCTATTTTGCATTATTAAATATGTATTTATTCATATGCACATTTTTAAATTTTCAGGAAAGGATTTATCAAGTTATAGAAAACCAAGTGAAGAATATGAGTAAAATAGTGCAGAAGCGGATGAAGGGTAACAGTTTAAGGTTTCAATTATTACCAATAAGAGACAGCAGTTCCAAAGATGCTAAAAACACAGACTCTAATCAAAATGACAATGATAAGGGCCCACTATGACTAGGAGCTTTTATACTTGTTATAATATTCACAAAGTATATGATATTCACAAAATATTATTTTGTTACTAATAAGGAATCAAAAAGAAATTCTAAGGAATCTGATTCTGTAAACAAAGAATCCTATCGCATTTGGTATAAGTATTTAATTTGGTATATTTTTACTACCAAGTGAGTTTTGTTATTTACAATGAAGATGTTGAATGAAATAATATAAAATGTTTAATTTATGGTAGGAAGTTACAGTGCCATGATGTACTGTCAATTTAATTTAACATAAGATATAATGTAATCATGCCTATTATTGTGGCTGAGCACTTCAATACTCAGCGCAGTGGTGGCCCAGTGGTAACAACCACGACTTAAGAGTTGTAGGTTGTGAGTTCGAACCCAGGCAGGTGCTTTACTTTGTGTAAATTATTTCATCATTATTGCTCTCAAAACGGTTAAGGAAAACATCTTGAGGAAACTGGCATGTCCTAGAATTAAAAATTCGAAGACATGTGACACTACTACTTACCCGCATTGGGCCCGCATGGTGGATTACGGCCCACTCCCTCTCACTTATAGGAGGGCTGTGTCCCAGGAGTGGGAACATTATATGCTTTAATACTCAAGTTTTGGCCATTGTATACAATGGCCAAAACTTGACAGCATTATAACAGATTATTTCATAAGGTAATGTAATTAGACACAAATATTGGGGATGTTAATAATTTACAAATATTTCATGAAATTAAAGAACTTGTGACTAGTACTTAAAAGTCTTATAGTGATGCATTGTGTGGTCTTCTACTCCATAATTTTGATGAGTTTTTTTAGCCACAGTATAATTTTTGGTTGTCTATTGTCACGTCTTATCAAAATCCAAATATATTTATTTCACGGCATTTATTGGCTTTTATTTTACTTTCTATCAATGATGATGAGGGGCTCGTGGCAAAATAATAACAGCCGTACGGGTCAATCTAAAGTTAAGTTAGGTACACTTCCCGCCTTCGGTTCGCGTATGAGTGACCACCCATTACTTATCGGGACCCCTTCGTGCCTCGGAGGTCCCGGCTGTCATTCATTGATTTTTGACAGTCATCAGAAAGCCCAAGAGTCTGACAAACAGTCTTATTAAGGGGTGTCGTGTTATCCAGTAACTGGATTGTGGAGGTCATATAGGCAGTCGCTCCATGTAAAATACTGGTATTTAGCTGCATCCGGTTAGACTGGAAGCCGACCCCAACATAGTTGGGAAAAGGCTAGGCAGATGGTTTGTTTTATTTTACGTTCTATCAATCTGCATATTAGAAACTGACTCAATGCGATTTATATTTACGCAGACAAGGATCCGTATGCTAGATTTTATAATAAACTTTTAGGTACTCATTTAGCTTAAAGCGAATCGTAATCGTAGACAAGTAATAATATACGCTTTATTACTTGTCTACGATTACGATTCGCGGTTGTTTGTAAATAATTTTAATTAGGATTATTATTTTTGTAAGCATAACACAAGATTGTGATAAATATACTAATACATTTGTGGAAAGGAAACACTATTTTTTAGAAATAAATGACAATTTTAATACAGCATCCACCTAGTCAGTCAGTTCAGTCACAGTAGAAGCATGTTCAAGCTTACGGCAAACCTGTTCGCGGACCGCTCCATAATATTCAGTCGGGAACAGATCTGCCTGCTAATATACACGTGTCCACTCTGAACTTAGAACTACTTAAAGTCTAAATACATACATTTTCCAACACAAGAAGATACATTCAACTAGTATGCTGACATAACTAAAATTCATAAATTAATGATTTATTTTTATCAGTTGGAGTTATCACAGATGTTTTAGAGATCGTTAATATTCTTATATGGTAGGAGATTTATTGGTAGCATAAAGGTACACATCTTAGACAATAATAAATTATTAATTGGGATTCTATTATGGCAAATGATAATTTTATTGCATGTGTAAATACAAATAATTTAAGAATAGTCAATTTTCCTTTCTATTTGCACGCTGTCGCGTGTAAGAATAATTATTAAAAGTCTAGAGAGCTAACTTTTACATTATAATAATAAAGTTACTTAACTGAGAAGGTATTCAAACAAAAAGAATGGAAAATTGGCATATTATAACACGGCTTCAAATACAGCACAAAGGTATGTGCACTTAAGCCTCCTACTTACTATTCTAATGTTTATGGCAATATAATACAAAATGCTTGTAATAAACATTAGAAAAACGAATTAAGTAGACTTCTAAAAACCATTGAAATAGAAGAATACTTTGTGATCTACTTCTTAGATTACATTAAAATAGTATTCTTAAAGTGATTATGAATATAAATAGTCGTTCCTAATCTAATTGACACTGTAATAGGAAAGAATACTTATAGTATGCATTGCTACATAATAATGAACACTAAAACATTGTACCTTACCACGTCGTCTTATCTGTTACGTACGATATGAACACGGTTGTCCGTGTGGTTACGGCGAGTGATGGTCGCAGGCGTCGTCAACGGTTGCTAACAACCATGGGTTTTATTAGGCGTAGACGACGAACGCGTACTGGTCCCGGCTGGCCGTCGACAGGTCAGTGTTGAGTGTCCGGCCCCACGTGATTAGCGGCGATACGGTGCCCACCACGGGAGCAGCGCGTGCTACATTTTTTACGAGGTCCTGAAACATTAGAAAATAATACTTATAAGCACTTAAGTGTGTCCTTACAATTTCCATCAAAGACTGCCTGGAGCATAGAGTTCACAAATGTTTTAGCAGATTAACGTGAGTTGAGATTGATTCTATCTAAAGTCTATTCAATTTCTTGTTTCCAAATGATGTTATTTCCACATAAATAAACGAATGCCAACGTAATCCTTGTCTACCTAAATAAAGATTTCAGAATGACTACATAGTAGGTACCTACTATCGAAAAAAACATTTTTTTTAAAGGTGTTTGGCCAAACTGAACTTTATGTGTTTGTTTTTCCAAAATCATATTAGTTAAGATTTTTGGAAACTAAATCGCGAATGCAGTGTAGTGAGTAATTTTCAAATAGACATTTGTTCTCCACCCCGTGTGTTAGAGATCGGATATCGTTTACTTTAAAATCTAGGTACAAAGTAAAATAAATATTTAGTGATGTTCTTATTTGTTTTAGGGTTCCGATCCAAAATATATCTTTTTAAAAATTATTTAGACACATTTCGTTGTAGCTCGTCATCCGCCTATCTGTAGGTATTGCAAACTCAAAAATAAATCACACTAGGTATCTGTAAGATGTAATAAAATATCAAGATTACAGGAATAACCATACGAAACTGGTGACTCGTCTCATAAATACTCTACGGAACCCTACTTTAGGTGTGATTCACATCAAATGATTAATTAAATGCTCGTTCACCAAATCATTAAATAAACGTTACCCGTACCAGCACCCTAATTGCGTAACACACTTTCAATCACAATCAGAATGATTTTGAAGGATATTGCTAATCCATTGCTTCATATTATTATGTTCGAAAAATGTGTGTGGTCAACAACGTAAATAACGCAATGAATGTTGTTGAACTGTCAAAATGAAAGCCATTGTTACTGTAAGTGTGTTGCACAATTACCCCGCAGGTGATTTATTGAGATGGGTCAGTATGTAAAAGTCTGAAACTGGTTTCTCAACCTTTAAGCCCGTTCGTCCAGGACGCTATTCAAGAGATTTCTGTCAGTTACAAACTCAAATCCCCAATGAATACCCAAAATGTCACAGCACTAGTAGGTACCTATTTCAATGGCGATGGCGGTCCTTACACGATGCAAGCAATCACAAACTGATTAATAACGTATTATTAAGTCGTGTCGTGGACAAAGGGGTAATAGTTACAGACACCGTAGTGACTTATCTCAACGAATTATAGACTACTGTTTAGTGACTGTGTAAGTAACTCGAAAATATGTTTAGTGAGCTAGGGTTAAAGTCACTAATGCGCATTTTTTTATTTATAAACAAAACTTCCTCTCCAATACGACACCAGCGGGGCGAGGACGGGCGTACCCAAGACATTTGTGATAAGACATGATAAATTATATCATGTCACATGGTGTTGTGGCATGTTGGTGGTGTGTTACATCGTTGACCCGTGCTAGCATTTAAGACAACGGTTTTATTGCCAAACTGCGATAAAATGTTTGACTTTAGCTATGTCACGGTAAGCCGTGCTCGCCCCGCAGTGTCCGTCTACGACAGAATGAAGGTCATAATAGCAACTTATACAACAACAAAGACGGGGTAAGGTCAGAAAGATTAGCTTCTAAACATAGACCAGAAATAGCTTAGTATAAATTATGCACTTTACACTTAGCATCTCATTAACTTAATTACATGCAGTTAATTTTAACATCCCATAGGTAGGTAGTAACCATTATTTATGCAGCAATGATTTATAAATACATATAGCATACTTGCAAGTCGAGCGGCATTCTCAGTTAATTACAGAGTAACAAGTGAGATCATTCCACTATATCCGTCCATAATAATGATGAATTTGAGATCCATTATGTTAGTTACTGAACAATTAGTGAACATACTCGAAGCGTTAATATGAGGGTTAGTTATTCGCTGCCTTCTTATTCTCTTCGTTACGGACACTTGACATTATTTTGGTCTAGCTAGTTTATTTTATTTTTTGTAGCATGATCTTGACCTTCCGCAAGTTATTTCGATTAAACAAAATTAAAAAGGTCAAATTTACCAGTACCTAAATCCAAAAACGATCATCCTCATTTTATCAACCTAGACTGTATAAATTATAATGACTAATTTTGATGCTTTGCTTCTAATTCGTCATAATTATATTCGATATCCAACGTTACAAGAGTATCAACTGTTGAAAAGGTTAATTTAAAATAGATTTCCAATAATATTACTCATGAAAATTTTCAGTAATATTATTATTTTTCTCTTTAAGTTTTTTATCTCAAAATAGTAATTAAGAGAATAAGTCGGCGGCGAAGGACAGACACACCATGTTACCCATGAGGGAGGATCGCCGTCGGCCCGAGCGCCGCTTGCGCCGGCACCAACAACGGCGGCCCCTTGCTCGTGCGCGGCCGTACCCGCGGCTCCGCGCGTTGCCCCGCGCCCCGCCCGCCGTGCGTCCCGCATACCCCGCGCTGCCTACCGCCGCTGGCGCCGCCGCCGGACTCGTCGCGTCCTTGGATTCTGACGCTGTCTGCTCCGCTGATCTGTCTGCAATGACGTGGGTCTCCATGTCTTCCAGCGGCGATTCTGAACTGTTGATTATAAAATGCCAAGTTAAACAAGCGCTCAACCTAGCGTTGAGAAGAGTCAGATTAAAAACAAGAAATGCACTGTGGACCAGAATGGCCCTAAACTAACAATTATTGCTTATGTTTGGTTTTGCTGGCCTGCACTCATTCACCCATGCTTACAAACTGCCTTAAAAATATTATTAAAAAGGCTAATAGAACGTGAAATAATGCAAGTGCAGGGATTTTTTCGCGGGGAAATTCAGCGTTTCAGTTGATGTAAACAGGTAATGACAGAAACTTACTTGGCACTGACGGAGCAGTATTCACTAAGCTGTTCCCACGTACAACCATGGTTGCAGCATTCATCAGCGATACCATTCCCCGCCTGTCGCCTTCTTCTCACCATAGAGCCAGGTTGTTCCACTACTGGAAATTAGTATTGAAGATTAAACTCTTGACCAGAAGTAACTAAAGGAAAAATAATGGATTTATGATGCATCACTGGTACTGGATGAACATGTACCATTCTTATACCATTCTTGCAACCACCATTCTTCAACATTGCAAGGATAGGGGACTACAGCTGCTTTGGAAAACCTCGGATTGGAAAAGATGACGTAATGGTGAACAGGAGACATGTGCGGTCTACTATCAGATCCTGGCGTGAATCAGTTGATACAAAAACTCTGAATGGATATGAAAGTCTTACACGTAATAAGTACATACCTGACTACATAAACTTAGTAACCACCTATTGAAGAATGAATAAGTGTTGACAATTCCTTTTCCTGTTATTGTAGGTAGGTACTGACCAATATGACAAGCGTCAATTATTTCAAGCAAATTGTTATTGAATAATTTTTCTTATAAAGAAACCTGTGTTTGTGTTTCATGTACCTATTTATACTCAATAACAATTATTAGCAATCCAGGAAAATTTCTCATTTTACAAGCCGTGTGCCCGACGGGATTACCCATCGGCGACGAGTTTCCAAAAACGATCATACAACTTACTTTTACTTATAAACAGAAGTCTTCCGAACTTACAAAAATTCAATCTTCCATACAAACAAATATATCATAAAACTAACCGATAAACAGACTTCTAAGTAGGTCCCAACTTCCACGTTCCTAACTTCAAAAATGGCGAACAGGAGTAGAGCTCTTTGTGATATTTGTTTTTGTCGTAAACTACTCTGTTACGGTTTGATAGGTTTGGGCGTAGGTAATTATAATTACAGACATAATATTGGACATTTTAACATTTGCAACACTGTTTCAAAGGTTGCCAACATTGTCAATTGTCAACAACATTAGGGTGTTGCCGGAGTCTATTAAAATAAACTACGGTAGGTCTGTTTTTTATAGTTAGACAAACTTCTATTGATACTTTCCTTTCCAGTATCATTATCCTCTAAATATGTAACACGCTTCTAAATAGTGGTTCACATAATAGCAATTGAAGGGTATTTTAGTAAAGTATTATCACCAAAAGTAGTTTTTCCCACGAGTACCGGGTTACAGGAGTTACACGAGTTTTGACCCATGTTACCCGTTAACCCCGTGACCAAACTGATAAAAACGCAAACAAGATATTCAAATATTTTATTTAAGTTAGGTATAATATTTAGCTTCATATTAAGTAATATTATTTATATTAATTTCGAGAAATAAGCCAATCTGACAAGTTTAAATCTGGATCGTATTAACGTTAAATTAATGGATCCAAACTAACAAGATAAATTTTAATTAGAGCTGAATATCGCTATATTATAAAACATTTGATAAGAATTTTGCGACAAGCTGCTATTACCTACATATCTAATTATTTGGCAAGAAGTATTCAAGTACTTTGAATTTTTATGTTGTTTTATAAGTGACCTTTCATAATTTGTTATTGAATATTGTTGTTAGAGATAGCAATAATATATCTGTTACTTTCCGGATATAATACTTAGGCTCTGTGTATAAGGTCATTATTGTTCTTAAGAGTTTAGCAGCTTATTATTAATTACTACCACATCTTACAAATAATTATATTTATACATACTATATTTTTATCAATTTATTACTATTATAGTGAGTAATGCAGTTGCCTTATTATCTGGGAAAATTATCATTGTTTTATGAATTTGACAAGGCAGGTCACAAATATCGCTTAAAAATAATAATGGCTGAAGAACTCTCCCTTGCGGTACCCCTTATGTTGTATGGTGTATTTAAATTCACATTAAGGTTTAGTACATACTCTTGACATTTCTAACACGTTCCCACTATCGTTTGGTGCATTTAAGAGAATTTAATGTTTTACTCAATCGAATGCTATAGTCGTATATTTTGTAACTATTGAATATATAGTATGTTTTTTATCAATTAGCAATATAGCTTTGATCAACTTTTAAAAATGTAGACAGTACCTGTAGGTGTGTCCCAAGGACTGTTGTAAGCATGGCAGACCCTGCTCATGATCTCGCTCAGCTGTCGGCCACAGAACCGGACCGAAGGAGATGTGGCCGCGTCTATTCTGCTCTCGAGTAGCATGGCTGCCGCCAGCACGGCTAACTGAACTGTCTTGTTTACTAGCATATTTACTAATCTGGAAAATATAAAAAATAACTCCACATATTATTTGGATTTCACAATGCGTCTAGAAACGAGTAGTTAATGTGAGTAACTCGAGGAGGTTTTCTGCTTTTATACATTTTGGGGCAAAGGTGTAATCCGACACCGGCACCGCCCATTTGATACCAGATACGCATCTCTCAAAGGACTTTTCATTTCCTAAGTGCATTACTGACTGACTTCGCGGTAAAATGAACATTTATCAATTCACATTAGGAAATAATTTATTGAAAGTGTGATACTGCAAATGTTACTTGAAATTAATAAGTGTTCTTGTGTAGACGCGTGGTTAAGTTCAAGTGTGACTGATATACATAATTATAATATGTTTAATTAATTAAATTCACGATGTTTACTAATGATGCAGTCATGCAGCTAAATATTATTAATGATCGATATTATCTTTTTTACCGCTGGACTTGTGTACCTATGTACGTATACATTCTCCTTGGACCACATTATTTACACATGTACCATCCCACTGCAATTATATCTTGCAATGTTTTGATTTAGGTATACAACTTGTAATTTAAGTTAAGGCAATTGTCGAATGAATAACAAATATATAAAGAATACGATAAAATGTGAAAATAATTCGGTCAGAAAGCATGAACCATGCACCAGTACAAGTATAGGTACACAAAAGTTAGAAAGAGCCATGTAATTTTATTATTTTTTATGTATACATAAAAATATTCCAACGGACTCAATTAGACAATGATCACAGTTATGTTTGGCATAAAACGTTGGTGTCAAATAGCATCCATACAAACGTTATTCGTGTCTATCAAATATTATGCGTTTAGCATTGAAATAAATCTGAGTTAGTAATGACGATGATTTCACTTCACCTTCCCCGTTCATAAAAATGCAAATTAGCGACTTCCTTTTATAAATTGCCGTTCCGAGAGTATTCCAGGGTGGGTGCCACATGACGTCGTCGTCTTGTCCTCATCGTAGAGTAATGAATGTTTCTACGTATAACGCATCGAGGACAAGTTCTATTTATAGAAAGTTAAAGGCTTGTGTTGGCAACGTGAGAGTTAAACACGGTGTGCCACCTACCTAGTAGGTATTAGTAGACGCAGTGCAACCACTTAACGAAATCTACATACACATGCACATGTAGTGCATGTAGCCAAGCTACTCGCACACACGACACGCGAACACGACTACGTCCATGTGCACTCGATTGCTCTCCATATCTGTTTGTGGCAATGTAGAGCAGTTGAGCGCTTGACTCTATACTAATGTAACTGGGTGCTGCTAGTCCACAGCAGCTTAATCCAAATATTAATTAAGTAATTTGATTTTCTAGTTTACATAATTTGATTGTAGTAATGTGAGATAATGACTAGATGTCTAATAAAAAGCTAGATCAAACGGGTTACAGTAAGGTAAAGGGTAAAACTCGCCTGCTCTGTGTAACTGCACATAAACTTCTTTCAATTTGTGATTAAGGATCAGACAATATAACGTCATGGTCGTTGTTTAGAACACAATACAGAGGCTGGTCGGTCACTCGTAGGGCGCGTGCACTGCGCGCCCGCACCGCGCGGCCACCACTAGCGCGTCGCTGTGAGCACGATGAGCCTCGTGCTCGAGCACTTGATTGGATAATTACATGAATCTCTGATTGTAGCCTTGCTCCTGCTTTAATGTTGTTCTATAACAGACTATTTTTGCTGACGCGCCGTATGCTTGCTACTATTGAGTCACTCGTTGGTACAGCTCGAAATCTATTAACTAAAGATTTATTATAGCTAAGATAATTATCGAGTATTAGAAATAGCGCGTGATGCTACTTTATCGTCAAGATACAAAGGTTGCGAACTATTACTACTAGGTAAGGTCATGCATAAAATAGATTGGATTAATACCTAAGCAAAATTAAGTACCGTCAACAGCCCTAACTTCGCCTGGCGTCCTAAGTTTGCATATAATGAAAAAGCTGAAATATCTTTTTTATTTTACTTTTAATGCAATTGAAACTTAAAGCTCTGTATGAAAACTCAAAGTTTCGATTGCCATACAAGTAAAATAAAAAGATATTACAACTTTTAACCGACTTCAAAAAAAGGAGGAAAAAAGGAGGTTCTCAGTTCGTCGTATTTTTTTTTTCGTGTACGTTCTCCGATTACTCGAAGACAAAACTTGAAAGGGACATAGACATATTAGACATAGACTTGAAAAAATCTTTTTTTGTTTGAAAGGGTATATTTTCAAGTTGGTCCCATTGTCATTTGCTCACGATCTGATGATGGGATCTTGGAGAAATCGAGAGAACTCTTCAAATATTATAGGCATACCTACAGCGATTTGGGTATTTTTTATAGTAACTCGTGCATTTGCTTTCGAAAAGCACCATTTGGTAAAGTGGAACTGATGATGAAGGACACAGATGGCCACCGGAACTACTCAATAATATGTATTTCACGGGTTGCGATTCAATTACTTTAATATGGTTGATAAGTAATTGATGCTCGTCATAATTCATATGGTGCAGTGGAGCTATTGGTGAAGTACCTGGAGAACTCCTCAACAATTAACGTCCCAGCAATGACAAAATCAATATTTTGTAAATGGTGATGAGCAGTTGTCATTAGGCATTGTAAATTAGATAAATTACAAACCACCACTAAAAAGAGTTTTTTTATTTTTTATTAATAAATTAAATAAGTTATATTTTCTGTGCTGTAATGAGGCGAGCTTTTCCGGAAGTCGTTGGTTTTAATTAATTATGTTAAATTTATAGAGACTGCGGGTCACCAAGCACTTTCTTAACATTTTATGATTTTAATACTTATGCCACGTATGCAATCTGTTTAATGACTCTTATACATTTCAGGTAAACTTAATGCAGAATTGAGGCCATGAGAGCCACAGGGGCCTAACTGTCATTATTACAATACTGATTTTAATTGAAAAAACTGCTCTAAACGGTAAAAGTCATAGCGCCACAGTGGCCTACAAATTAGTTCAACATTTCTTTCATAGATAGCATTAAAGTGACCATCTTAGCCTATCAGAAATTTAAAAGTTTGGTAGCGCTATACTGGCCTAAGTGAAAAACTATTAGGCCACTCTGGCTCTCATGGCCTCAATTTATGTAAAAAACTTTCAACGCTTTTAGAAATAAAGTAGGGAGGTACTTATTTTTATAAGAGGGTTTGGAAAAGGCGTGTATTAGTTGTTGGATTAACATCGAAAGGTTACGTTTATTTGCATTTTCACATTGAGCTTATCACTATAGTGAACGGATCATTTTTAAAATAAATTTGCGAACACTCCAAGTAGCGAAACCGGTTTTAAGTTATGCAGTAGGTATCTAAGTCAATGTAAAACCTCTAAGCCGCATACGCACGCAATGTGCGTAGAGTATAGATACAGCTTATTTTTAGGAGTAGCGCCTACCTCAGTGTGGTTTTAGTATCGAAGTACTTACCGTCTTTTATTGTACCGTACTAAACTGTTCTGTGCTACATACTAAGTTCTGTTTAAGCAACCAAAAGTACCTATTATGGATATGATCGAAATTGTGGGGAAATGCTATCAAAAATGTAAATACGCCCAAGATTTTCCGGAAATAACGTGGGATTGTTATATGGTTCTAAAATAACTTGAAGTAGGTATTATTAAGAAATTATTAGCTTTATAAGTAATAATTTGGTTATTAATTAAGCTGCGTTTGGCGCAAAAAAATGTAGGTATCTTTTTTACTGAGCCATATGTGCAATTTTACTACCTTATATATTTTATTCTAGGAATGTATTTATTTAATGAATATTATTATTAATTACGAGGGCATTAAATCAATGACAGAAATAATAATTACTTAAATACAACAAAATGTGAAGTTATTAAAAGAGCTATCGTTCGCAGAAACTTGAAAGTTCTAGCACTTTATCATCAGATCAACACACAACAATTGAAGTACGGTACTCCGGTTTACCGGTACCAGAAGCGTCATATACCTAGTGTATTTGTTGTTATTTTTCAATTCGCAATATGTCCAGTTTAGCGTGTCGGTCTCTTCGCAACGAGACACGGTAGACGCTGGCACATGGAGGCAGACGATAGGTAACAAAAGATAATTTAAGAGTTTGCGGGGTCAAGTGTATTGTCGGCTTGCCCAATTGGTGAGACGAGTCGGTCACTGGCTTTACACCGCACCGAACACCTTTCCATAGACTATACCTACCAGCTTATACCTTTTACTACTAAATGTACAGGTTAGGTCAGTGTACTTATCTGTAAGATGAAATCTTAGGCATTTAAATTGCATAAGTGGACTAATTATACTACTTTGCTAAATAAGTACCAAGGTATGTAGAGCATTAATGACCGTAGATATTTAATTAGCGGATTGCAGTTAATTCTACTATTTCCACTAGCCATAGTATGCAAATTATACAGAATTTCCAATGAGATCCACTAAAGCAGGTTATATTTTCAGAATGTTTACGACACAACGGTGCATCGGTGGGGAGCTGTGGCACTGTGGCCGGCGTTCTAGTCACGTAATCACGTTTCATCACAAAGAAATTACAATGATTGTCGTACTATGCTCCAACTGCAAATATAATGATCGTAGTGGCATGCAAAAATCATCACACAGGGAGGCGTAGTGTGTACACATGTGGCGAGATCCGTAGTGACCGATTTCGACCTCAATTTAAACGTTGACCTGGTACAGTTCAAACACCTAGATGGCCGAAGCAAATACACTTTCATACAACAATACGTTTGTCGGTAGCCATCTTTGTTTGTATGAATTTGATCTTGATGTTGAACTGCGTAATCGATCAATCATACGTTCCTGTTTAAACTTTTCACAAATTTCTAGACTCCTAAAGGGATAGATCGTAAAAACTGAGTTATGTGTCTGAGCGGCGGGCGTGGGCGACGGGCAGCAGTAAAAACCCTGGCGGTAAACGTGAAACTCGCTGGATTCGTCCACTTCTTAGAATTCCTATCGCGAATGGTTTCTAATTGTAACTACCTTACGACATGCGAGGCGAGATGTCTAAGCATGTACTTAATTAAAACTGTTCGTTTCTGACTTATCGTTATATTGAGATAAAATTTTAATAGAATCCGCATCGCGTGTGTCTAAATAAAACTTCAGTTTGTATTAATTAACTATTAAAATTATGTAAACTTAAGTGACGTTTCGTTTATTCTGTTTTATAAATACGATATGATATCAAGTTTTTTTTTTTAAATAGCCGTTTGTTATTACTGGTTTATGAGATAATAGCAAAAATCCTCTCAACTTACTATATTAGGTATTAGATAGATCCATATTTTCTTTTATCAAATTTTGTGTGTGTGTGTGTGTGTGTTTTACAAAATGTATATTTTGCAAATGTGTTAATTGGATCTACACAAATCGTGTGAATGAACTTTTCTTTTATTTTGGGTTAAATACTAAATTGATAACTCTATTATTCTAAAGTGCGAGCATAATTCGCGGACTAGGGTTCCGTTTCGTATCTAGTAATCCGTACCGTCTGTAAAATTACTGATTTTTCAAGATATCTTGTGTGTATGGGGACCCCCCTTGGGTTTGGACTTTTATTGCTACCAACGCGCGTTCTGCGCGACTTCGCCCGCGTGGAGTTCCTCATAAATATTCAGGATAAAATTAGCCAGGATGTTCATCTCAAGGTCTCAGCGCGCTACCTCTTCGTCAAATTTGATTATCAGTTCAGTGGTTTAGTCGTGATCAGGTAACAAACAGACATACAGAGTTTACTTGCGTCCGATTTATGATTTTAGAGTTGAGTTTTGGAAACAAAGTTGTGGGAAAAATACGAACACTAAAATAAATAAAAAAGAAGTTTGACAAACAAAATATACAAATCATACGGTCGGTTTTAGAGATTGATTGAGGAAACTGGTTTATGATGGTATTAGTAAACTAAGTTTAGGCAGAAATTGAGTTGAGTTGGTACTCAATTAAACCTACCTAGAAATCATGTAGGTAAATTTGTGTTGCATTTAATTAGGGTTTAATCATCAAAGATTGACAGTGCCTTCAGCGAAATATTAGGGATCGTTCCGATTATGGAATAACAAAATGTTATAAATTCGCGACATTGCAAAATAATGCCAGTGTTTGTTTATTATTAACTTATCAAGATTTTACGCCAAAGTTAATAATGGTAATTTAGATGGGGTTAGTATAGTTTTGATTTTTAACAATTTCATGACGCAAAATTAAACTAAGGACGTACCTACCTACATAGAAATCAATAAAATTGTAAACCAGTTAAAACCTTAAATGACTAAGTACCTAAATATTCGTTTCAACAATTAGATAAAGTTATGAATGAGAAATTAAGTATGGACATACTTAATTTGAGCAGGAAGGGAGCAAACATTTATCCCTTATGCAATTAATTGCATAAGGGAGTAAATGTTTTCGTATCATCGAGACTGAGGGAAATTTCTGGAAAAGTTTCTATTAGTTTTATATTAGGTTAGCTGCAAGTAATCAATACATGGTAATAATAATTTTGCAATAAGGAATGATTATTTAATGTGCAGTTATCTGCTATATGATACACAGTCTAAACTCAAATTTTCTGAAGTTATATCTTGAAGTTGAAATAACTAGCGTAGTTAATTAATAATAAAGATTTTAACGCACCAACATAACATAAATGATCTTGAATTTTTAATGTGAATACTAAGAAATAATTTACTAATTATCTTTAGCATCTGACGACAAACTGTTATGCAGTTTGGCAGATTTTATGTATGTAATTCTTAATACAGATTTTGAACAAATAAATTTAAAAAAAAAAGCAACAGTCGTTATAACTTACATTCTAACTATGGTTAAATAATACACAAATGAATTTAACAACCTGAAATGTACCTAAGTATTTTATGTCACACTTTGGTGTAAGATCGCAGTTATTGTTGTCACTTACTTTGTAAGGTACTATGGTCCTGGTAGTAGTCTGTTGTTGTTAGTACAGTAGGAGTGTTGTGTCACAAGTCGGCGTGGTCGTCGGCGCCGGGATCGCTTGTCGCGGTAACTGGTGCGAGGTGCGAAGTGCGAGGAGGTCGCGGAGTGCACTGCGCGCGTCGTGCACCGGCGCCGCTGTGGTCGCGCTGGCGAGTCGCCGCGTGCGTTGCGCGCGCTTATTATACGCAGACGGCGATGGGCGGCGCGGGCGCACCCGCCACGCCCCGCGCCGCGCCGCGCTCCGCCCGCCCGCGCACAACTCACCCCTGATTCCGCTATAAAAACATTTATGACCTCTCTCTAAAGTGGTGATTTCAAGTCATTGACCAAGTGCATGTTGTTTGATGGTAATGTACTCGAGCCCTGCCTTGTTTTTGTTTGATGCAGAATTAGAACACTGTTGTGAATTTATGAACAGTGCCATTGTGTTCCGTTCTTGACTGAAGAAGGAAGAGCCGATATGTTATAGGGGTCGATGATTTGCTTTACAAAGTTGGTATTTAGATAAGTTGCGAAAATTATGTTTTCATATACTACTGTAGGGTCATTGCATAGCCCCTGGCAGACGGACAAAAATTCTGAGCTCTCCTATAATGACCACAATCAACGGTCGGAGGGGCAATTCACTACGTTGACTTGATACGACTACGTTCGCGTAGCACGTGATTGCAGTTTCTTATTATTACTTTACACGTTAGATGGCGGGAAAACGTCGCTGCAAGTGTTTATTTCAGCTTTTCGGGAGTCCGATTCAGAACACCTGCTATGGTGAGAGGTTTTTATGGTTGCAGAACAAGCTGTTATGTTAATACCTATTATAAGCAATTCCACAGTCAAACACTATCACAAGGAGTTTACTAATATAGTAGATTTTTCATTGAATTACAATTGTTATAGTTGATTTATTTCTGTATTTGAAATTCATACTCACTTATCAATTTTCATGTCGTACTTCCCGTTGACGTACTTAGAGAATTTTGGAAGGTAAGTACGCAAAACAATGACAACGTGTGAAGGTTATTTTTTGTATTAGGTTATTAAATGAGGAATTCCGAGACATATTTTAAAAACATTATTGAGGCCTGGGAGTCACTCTACAGAAGAGACTATTTTGTATAAGTGTTGTATTCAGAGATAAGCTCTTCCAACAGTTCCGGCTTTATCAAGTACAGTCCATGCATAAAGCAAACTCTAATTGATGTTGTTGAGACAAAATTTACCGTCAATGTTAGAATGACTTCATGAATAGTGCTCAGGAAAAGCATTTTTTTATGCCGACAATTTTATATGCAAGTTTATATTTAAGAAGAAAGTCCATACCTATTACATACTTTACTATTTTCTACATACTAATACTAACGGACCTGACAGACGTTGTCCTGTCCTAACAGCGCCAGCTACCGTGTCTATTTGTTTATAAAATCATTCAGGTACCCACTCAAATATACACACAAAATTTCATCCAAATTGGTCCAGCCGTTAAGGAGGAGTGAGGTGACAAACACACGTACAGAAGAATTATATTATATAAAGAAGATGTTAATATTACATACTAATATGTTAATGTTATGAATGCAAAAGGAACTATGTCTGTCTGTTACCTCTTCACGCCTTAATGGCTGAACGGATGTCGATGAAATTTGGCACACAGGTAGATGGCCTGGGTATATATAGAATACTTTGTATCCCGGTAGTACTTACCTCTGGGCTAACTTGTGACCTCTACGCGGGTGAAGCCACGGCCTAATAGTAGTAAATAATATTTGATTTCCAAACCTTTCGATTTAAAAAAAATTCTTGTCCTATGCAGGTACGGCACGGCTTGTGGATATTTATATAACAAGCTTCTAAAAGTAATTCGCATTTTCCTTTATTTATCTGGTTGTAGATGGATGCTTAAAAAAAGACTGAACGTACTATTTGTAGGGTTCGGTACCTAAAAAGGAAAAAAATGAAACCCTTATAAGATCACTCGTGTGTCTGGGTGTCCGTCTGTCACAGCCAATTTGCTCCGAATCTAATGGAGCTATTATGTTGAAATTTAGTACCTACACATATGTATTTCTGTAACCCAAACATGGACGTGTAACGTAAATAAATGAATATGGAATATGGTCACTTATGGGTGGGTGCGAGACAAAACACTTGTATATCCTTGTTTTTTAATAATGTTATAATGCCTTCTTCTAATGTAATAATGCCTGCGGATTATTTTTTATGATTTTTAATAATATTTATTTTTATATCTCGTTGTGTATTTGTCTTACATTCTAAGCACTGTTTATTTTATTTTATTTTACTACCTGCCTATGTAATAAACAAATCACTGTACCCGACTTGATTTCCGTACGTCTTTTCTTCTTTTTTTTTTTTTCGGGTGACCACTGAAAATCAGCGCTGTGCTGTGGGTTCCCCATAGCACTGCATCATGCTGAGTGGAAGCCTTCTTGTCACAGTCATGTCGTGCAGCTGCCGACTAATTTCTGTTTTATGCTCGTGATTTATTATGTTCTTTTTGTTGTTTTCGTTTACTCTTGTCTTTTATGTATGCACGTGTCTCTGACAAATAAACCTATTTTTCTTTCTTATGGGGGGCAAAAAGAAAACTAAAAATTAAGTTTTGCAAATTGTACCGTGTGGAGAAACTGTTTTTCAACTACAATGTTAAGTTTGTTCTTGGGATAAATTCATCCCAATTACGGAACCCTTCATTGTGCGTAGTCCGACACACACTTAGCTGGTTTTTTTTTACGCTGGAATAACACTAAGTATAAATTGACAAGCTGAAAAGATAAATAAAAATAATGTATGTGGATGGAATTGGGATTCGTTACCCAATCAATAAAGTTACATTGCAATAATCGCGGCATAACAAGAATACTGTCAATCCTATGTTTACAAAAACTGATTTGGTCTAAATGAAGTCAAAACCTGGAGGATAGATAAGACTGTTATCCGAATGTGTCGTCTACTTGTCAATTAATAGTGCGATTGGTAATTATACCGTGATCTGTAAACAAGTGTGTAATAAAGTAAGGGATGGGCGTTGTGTGAGTAAATAGTGGAATATCCTGCCAATGAGGGGTTCACTGACAGCTGTAGCGTTTACTACGTGCAGCTACTACAAGTCACTGACTTCATCGACGCTTTAATTACTATATAATTATATCGGATTCTTTGCAATACTTAATGTGTAGTGCTCAATATAGCGGTGCTATTTACAAACAAGGTGACAACTTATTGACAAGTCGTCTGCATTGGATGCTAATGAGAATTAATTGCAGTGAAATTGTGTTGCTCCTCGTGTCAGGAATGATGGAATGCTGTTGTGAACTGTTGTAAAACACTGATTTATTCCTTTTAGAATTATCAATAATTGCGATGAAGCATAACCACATTTACCTACTTACAAATAGATAGGTACACACATACCAGAACACTACTAGAAGACATACACTACTAGACACATACTACAAGAATAAGCATAGGTATTTTCTTTTACTAAGCTGTTCTTGATATCATGTAAGGGTAAAAGCCCCACCATTATCTCCACGAAGATTCACTGCTGTTGTGGAGGATCTTAGAGTTTGGGAAATCGGAATGACTGTGGTTTTACACGGTGACTTTTATATGAGACTATGACTATGAGACCAAATCTGAAATATCGAAAAAAATATCAGTTGTTTAAAAAAATGTAATATTTCCCCGATGAAAATGTATGAAACAGATGTAAGTTTTTTTTGTTATTTCTTAGTTGGTTCTTTATTGAAACTTGTTTATAGTCATGAGTACTTTTACCTCCTCAAAGGTTAACAGAGAATTAAAAATCACTGTGTATGTACCTATACCCTGGACAACAATTTCAGGTGATTCTCATAATTTATTCAGCAATTAGCAAATACAAAATACACTCTCATATTAATATGTAGTAGGCGGAAAATCTGATAACTATGCTGATGTTGTTTACGTAAATAATCTGTTTGTTATCACTCCTGTCTGTTCCACAATTTAATTAGTGAAGACACGCTTGAAAGCTGTCATGATGGCGCCTCCAGACCTGCCTACATGTTTGGGGATATCTGCTCGCCTATTATCTTGTCGCTATATATAGAGATGGATGAAGATGTTATTTATAAAATTGTCTACTGACACTGATAGCACGGAGTTGTGACGATAGTCTGGTCTATTTTCTCTTCCATCGAGCGCCTTTAGGGATGTTATTATAATTTTTCGGATTATCCCCAATCTTTACTATTTCAGGCCCAAACATTATAAAAGCATACGCGATGTGAGGCGACTATTTATATTTATAGGTGTTCCTGTGGGGTCTCAAGATTGTCGCGTGGTATAACGTGGCAGTTTTAACTTGAACCTTCACAACGATATCGCACTATTATCGAAATGCCCTAATTTCGTCGTTCAAAATTTGGGGCAACTTAAATTTATTTATAGAATGCCAGTGAAGTGTTCAATATGTTAACTAAACTGCATTTGATTGATCGCCACAATCTAAGACGTGACAAGGCCAGATCGTGTTCGCTTCCAGCTAATAAACATCGTCGCGGTAGGTACCTACAGATATTAATAACTCTTAGATACTGCCCTCTGACTTAACGTGCAGGTTGTTTTATTCTTTATGTAGATTTATTATGTTTTTTCTTCGAAGTATCTAAGTAGTGAGAACTTCAGAGTGGTTGCTATTTATGCTAACAGTCATCACACCATTCCTCGGGATCTTTTTGCAGTTAAAATATCTAGGTATCTAAATAGATAAGTTGGCAAAGTGTGGCACGTGGACGTTACAATTCAGTTATAGGAAATTATTGGAAAAGTGTTAGAAGTGTGTGATTGATACCTACTGCAATCACGGCCAATGTAAAAAAGAAAAAAGGTTCCGTTATAAGAGGCAAAATTTACTGAAACGTTACCGTGGGGTACTGACCTCACCAGCTCTTATATCAAATCGAGGTCACGACATAAAGTCGAGGTGACCTTTTTGCGTGTCTGTCTAGGAGAGCTCGGTAAGCCAATGATCCTTGCTATCATCAGTACCAATCAACCGACTATCTACTAGTGGTCACGGACAGTCGGAAATCCGATTCTTGTTTAGATTCGTGGTGGAGGTCAGGGGTTTCGTTCAGGGTATCTGACCTCCAGATCGATCTGGTACGACTTGGCATTCAACTTTTGAGTAACTATGTAAAAAGCAAGGATGATAATATGACGTCAATATGTAATAAAGTGTTAATAGAATCCTTAGTGGAAATTAAACTCGTAATAAGTACTATTCACACATCTATATTAAAGACCTGCTAGCACATGCAACGTGCTACATAATTAAGGTACCTACATTGTTTTACAGTTTAGGTACAGGAAAAGACTTTTTTAAATATTTCTCACCTTCGATTTGATCGAAGATTTCCACATAATTGCAAAAATGTTTCATGTATGTGAGTCGGCGCTACAGAATACTACGCGCTACAATCTTTCTATCTTTTGACAACAAGTAAAAAAATTACACCTATTTGCAATGTTGCCGTTTCTAAGCTGCTACGGATTGCTACGCGCTACGAACTTTCTATAATCTTTGGCAAGAAGTCATTAATTCAGTGGAAAGTGGGGGTGGTCGTTAGATGATTTTCGCGAAACGCAACGTAACTAGTGACTTTGAAGACGTCACCTGTTCTGAAAACTAGTGATTTTAGTAACTAGTTATTTTTCAAATTCTATTCGGTGATTCAACACGTTGATTGTATCGAAGTATTACGGTTATTTTCGAAACGAAAATATAAATGATTACCTACGTAATACGTTACATATTACAAGCTTTAAGTTTTTAGAACGAATAAGTTTTTGTAGCTACATTATGCAGTTGCATTATTAACGTAGGTAATACTAAAGTTATTACGCGCGAAAGAAAGAACGTGCGCTCGCAACGTACTTTTGTTTCGTTTCACTCTTTATTCGATCACTGCATTGTGATGTTACTAGTTACAAAAATCACGTGTTTATGTGTGACTCGAAACTAGTTATTCGGCTACATGCCCTGTAGCCAGTACTAGCCAGTTATTGTAACTAGTGACGTGAAATAACGCCCATACCTAGTGGAAAGTCGCTATGTTTTGCTACGCGCTACGAACTTTTTATCTTTTGGCAAGAAGTCATTCATTCACTGGAAAGCCGTTACGGTCCGCTACACGATACGAACTTTTTATCTTAGCAAGAAGTCATACATTCAGTGGAAAGCTGCTACGAATCACTATTACGCGCTACGAACTTTCTATCATTTGGCAAGAACTCATAAATCTAGTGAAAGGTGCTACAGTGCGCTACGCGCTACGAATTTTCTATCACTATGCAAGAGGCCATAAATTCATTGGAAAGCTGCTACGATGCGCCATGCGCTACGAACTTTTTACCTTTTGGCAAGAAGTCATAAATTCAGTGGAAAGCTGCTACGGTCCGCTACGGGCTACAAACTTTCTATCTTTTGGCAATAAGTCATTCATTTACTGGAAAGCCATTACGGTCCGCTACGCGCTACGAACTTTTTATCTTAGCAAGAAGTCATACATTCAGTGGAAAGCTGCTACGAATCACTACGCGCTACGAACTTTCTATCATTTTGCAAGAAGCCAGAAATTCTTTGGAAAGCTGCTACGGTGCGCTATGCGCTACGAACTTTCTATCATTTTGCAAGAGGCCATACATGCAGTGAAAAGCTGCTACGGTGCGCTATTCGCTACGAACTTTCTACCTTTTGGCAAGAAGTAATACATTCAATACTCAATATTGTTGTCTTTAAAGCTGATACGAATCGCTAGGTACGCGCTACAAAATTTCTATATATTGGAAAAAAGCCATAAATCCACAAAATGTTTTGAAATAATCACACACTTACATATGGTACTTATTATTTATATTACCTGTATTTCATGCAAGTACTGAAAACACTAATTGTTATTAACTTAAGCTTAGAGCCATGAAAGACCACGGGAACATTGAATGATGGATTTGATATTCCTGTTTTCTACTTGTTGTGTTTTGTAACATAATAAAGCACAGCCTTTCACTTCAGAGACATGCAAGAAGGTTAATTTCAAAATCTCATTTACAATACGGCCGATATAATTGAGCAGTGCCTAACTTCCCGCAGAAGGCTGCGCGATAACATTTTTTTAGGAACCAAATGGTGACATGAGGCGAGTGTGAGTGAGAGAATATGCGCGAAAGTTCGGAGACCCAATTAAGACCTGCCAAGTTATATCGGCCGTATTCTCGGTTTACAAATGAGAAGCATTGCATTATCTCTTGTAATAAGATAGTGTTCAAGTGTTTTCGCTAACTAACGACTCTAGCCATAAATTTTCGATAGACACACATGGCATTAATACTTACTTATTAGCTTTCTAAGTGTATATTTAAATCAATTCAAATCAAACTTTATTTGTGAACTAAGGTATATAAAAGGTCTTAAAATATATACATTTTAGCGTGATCTCAATGTTCTACCAATGCAATTGTTATATAAATAATTTGTAATATAATTTTAATAAGTACTTCTAAAGATTCGGAAACATGCAATGATAATGATCAAAATAATTTAATAAGATATGATTTCAAAAGTCAGTTAGTAACATATTATAATTTCGATAATGTGAAAAAAATTAATAAAGTGTCGTTAATATTATTATTAAAAAATCTTCTATGGAGTAATAGGTCTTCTCTACTAGAAATAAAAATAATATACTTTTAAATGGCCAACATTTTCTACACTTCTTATTATTAATTTTTGGAGCCATTACAAAAATGCTTTTCTTAAATAATGCGGTTCTAGATCTAACTAAATTTAACTGGTCACATCGACGCTGACTTGATGTAGCAGCTTAAGGCACCCACAGGAAAGTCCGGTTAAGCAGCCAAGACCTTAGTGGTCAAAACTGCGAGATGCCATGTTTAAAAAAAAAAAAAAAAAAAGCTGACTTGATACTCGCAAAAACCTATACAAATTATTTTTAACAAACATAGCTGTCTCATATAAGTAGGGCATAGTAAGGATTTTCATATTTTTAAAATAAGGCTTGTAACTGTCGGTGGTTCTCAGATTACAAATAGCTCTTCTACATCTTTTTTGGCACTTTTAAATTCCATATCTCTACTTGATTACTTCAAAAGAGATTGTATCGGACTAATGTTCTTTTAGTTTCAACTCGTATTTTCGTCATAGTAGATTACAATGACCGCAGCATAAACTTTGACAGAGTTGATAAACCTAGAATATTAGATATTATACATTTCATTATATAGTATTAGTTAGAGCTATATTATTAGTTTTATGATATATACAAAAGATACATATTATTATTAGAAATAATTATAATTAACATAATATAATGTCCTACGATATGTAAGTAGGTAGATGATTTCTGTTTACTTTAATGTTTGCTTTCGTAAATATCAGCTTTTCTTACCGAAAAAGACTCATCACGCTCGGTTACATTGTGATGCCAATTTCAGACTTTGACTTGGCGGCAAACGCAAACATCGCAACATGTCCCCATCATGTACACAGTTTTCCTTCATCGTGAGTCAGTGTTCACGTTAGTGTGACAAACCATTAAATTAAGTAACAAATAACCCGTGTGGCTGACTAAAATTGTTTATAGTAGCAAAAACTATACGATGAGGACAAATCTGAATTGAGTCTGAATATGAGCAAAACAATAGAGCCGATTTCTTTTATTAGTAGAGATGAACCCGTTTGTGTTCACCTTCATGATGTCCGTCCGTGGTTGAAACGTCAAATGCTGAGGCCAGACTGATACGAGACTTACGATGACGATGTTATGACTGGCTCAAATGACTAAAAAACGTAAAATATTACTTTAATCGATGTAACTGATGTTTACGTTCACGTGTCGTTGAAGTCGTTGGTTTCGATAAGGTACATGTTTACTACTTGTCGTAAGTGAAGTGTCCTAGTGCACTTGTGGCACCCGTGGGCCGTGGGCAATAGAGGAGGCAATAAAATATTCATCTGTCACATGTCAACGTGACCCACGTTACACGTTCCTAAGAATTGTAACACCTATTTATTGTGATGTTGTTATTTTCTATCATTTTATGTACTTACTGCGGCTGGTCATTTGAATGAGCAATGTGCCTTGTTTGGTTATCATACACTACTGAAGATGGAATCTCCTCTAATATACTCTTGTCGTAAACACATGTTAGACAATAATGACAAAATATAATTAGATAGTTACTTATTTAATTACTAGCTTCTGCACGCGACTTCGTCCGCGATTCGACTGGTAGTTCCAGAGATTACCCCCCTACATACAAACTTACAAACAAACATACTTACAGACAAACAAATTTTACGTCTTTATAATATTATTATAAATTAATTTAATATTTAATTAAATAAAAATTGCTTAAGATATAAAAAAATCTTTTCCCTGAATATGTTTCCTCCTTTTGAAATTATGGGGGTATATAATATAATATTTGAATTACCCCCCGATAGGTAAATAAGTTCTCAACAAATGCCCTAAAAAAATTACACACACATATAGTTCAATTCCTAAAGGTTGTGCCTTTAAAAACAACTTATTACTTATCTTCAAGGAAAGGTTGTGCCACCTATTATTTGTTACTGTAAAAGAATTACTTGAACGCGTTGTTTCATGTTTCCACATTCATAAGGTAGGTATAAAGTTGTTTTGCTAAGATCATAAGCCAAATATGCTATAAATAGACCGGCTTGAGGCGTGAGTCGTGGGACTGGTGAGTTACTACTTACTAGACAGTTGGCCATCGTAGAGCAAAGTGCAGTATGTCAGTTAGGTAAGTAATTTCTTTCATAACACTTACATAACGGACATCATAAAATTAAAGACCGTCGGATTGCAACGCACGGTTTGAGAGTAGTGGTAAATTGCTAATACTCTCTTATTACCCACGATGTAATGATGTGCAATAGAGGACCACGTACAGAAAAGTCACAAATATGCCGATTTCTGACTCATTATTGATTTTGAAATACTGAATCATTCCATTATTTTCACAAACTTTTGCTTTGTTAGGACGGAAAACAATGTTACTTCAGGGAAAATACAATAACGTGACGCGTTAGCAGAGTTGTTTGTCACAGCCAGCGTGATGTGGAATGACAAAAAATACAATTTTGCGGTTACAATTAGTTATTATGGGTATAATAATATAAGCTAAGCTTAAGTGTACCTATAATAATTATGTGTCATGCACCTGGTCGTTTAATTATAATAAGCCGACAAAGTCGCAAGCACGTTCCTGCTATATTTAGAAGCTACTGTTGCCTCATGTTTATTAGAGAAACTATAAATAAATAGTTATTGTGGTTTCTGTTTCTTCACATTCACAAGTAGACAGGCCTCTGACAGAAGCTTGAACAGAGGAAGAATAGCGAGATGTATCTAAAGACATGATTGCACGCAGGTACCTACGCCACTAAACGATATAGGTTGAACTTACATAGCCTTGCCAGAAATCAGAACACCATATCAGAAGGCTGCTTTTGAACATGGAATATAATTGGTTTACTGGGTGCGCATGCGATGCGTGCCGCCGCGACCCGGTTTCGCTAATCCGCAGCAAGTGCCGGCCCTGCCGATATCCTGCGGTCAGGCCGGGCCCTCACATCTGCTCCATTAAACAAACATCGTGGCTTAAGGTGGGCCATGTCGCTTTCATATATCATTTTATATTTACATTAAATAACAAACATTATTTCGGAGGGACCAGAAAGGTTCCCTTCTTACGCTGGGTCATCAGGAACCTTTGCTAAATGGGTTTCCACAAAACTAACGTTACCTATGATAAAATTATATAGAATTTTTTAAAAGTAGTTAGATATACAGGGTGTTTCGAAGCTAGGTGTAAAGCTTTAAGGGGTGATAGTTGACACCGTTTAGAGTATTTTGAACCATACCCATACATAATGTCTTAGACGAAGTATGTTTTTATTTGTAACTGCTATTTTTAATTGTTTAAATAACCCAATGTTTGACAGTTAATTGTCAACAGTGCCCCAGATAAAGTTGGTAGGTTATTTTATTTTCATTTTTGTGGTTGGACTGATGTGTACCTAATCTAATAAACCAAGTTACAAGCATGTGTTAATGAAAAAAATATCTGGACACACTTATGAGGTCGCAGAAAACTTTTTAAATTTTGAAAAAAACTGAAATTCGGTTATTAAAAAAAAAAAGACACGTTTGCAGTTAAATATGAAAAACATTCTTCGTCTTCACATAGGTATATGGCTAAAAATGCTCTAAATGGTGTCAACTATCACCCCTTTAAAGGCTTAGCAACCAGCTTCCAAAAGCCCTCTATATTTTACTTTCCTTAGCTAAGTTAGGTTCTCGTAGATGCTTGCTATTCATCTGATGCAGGCTCGAGTGTAGAATTGCAATCGCAGAATTCGAACTGGATCTATACATTCATGTGTATAATTTTAATAGCGATAAGTGTATAGATACGGTATCCGGCAGTATTCGAAGGGGTTTGAGGTTACGAAATAGCCACAGAGTAAATTTATCGGCGTGCGTTGCAAATATTATGTACTGTATTATACCTTCATTAGGTACGTGTTTCATGAGGATTTCAATATTTCTATTGATGCTCGAGATGGTTGTTTTGAGATGCGATATCTTTAACATGGCGTATGTCTTATGTATCGCAGATGGGATAGTTCAATACCGCTTATCTAGCTCTAGTGCAAACTGCATATAAGTGTCAAAAACCAAATTTTTCAGGAGAAACAAAAACGGATTATTTTATTATCTATTCTGGTGGATTTACGTACAAATTATTAGTACTTGTACAAAAGGGTGATTAACCTACACCATATTATAGTGTATTACCGTATTCTATAGACATTTCCTGTTTTGTCATATGTGAATTGAACCTAGTAACATACGCTACATACGTTTCAATTATTGGGTCGTTTTCAAAATCGTTTTTTTTTGTGTTATCGTAACACAATTGAAGAATAAAAGGCAGAGTCACAACGAAGTCGACGAATCTAATAAATTTTTTTTCTTGTATTTCCTTCCATTTTTGTGGATGTTTTGAATTTAAAGGCTCTCGGTAACATCTTTGTCGTTCAGCGGGCGTTAACGGCATCTTTCCTAAAACGGAAATGGAATTACTATTCACATTTAAGTGAA
The DNA here is from genome assembly GCA_916610215.1 of Omphaloscelis lunosa. Taxonomy (NCBI): domain Eukaryota; kingdom Metazoa; phylum Arthropoda; class Insecta; order Lepidoptera; family Noctuidae; genus Omphaloscelis; species Omphaloscelis lunosa. Next base: position 10,852,926 of record OU744250.1, read on the forward strand.
TATACTGTGACAAGCCCTAAGTCTCACGTGACACAAAAATAGTAACACAATGGTCACACATTTGAACAAAATTTACGTTTTCCTAGCCTTTAATAAATTTTATTTTTGGAATTTCACCCTCGAGTTGCTCGTGAAACATGCATATGACTTTATTATAGCATTAACTACACTGTCATGCTGCACTGCAAAGTATAGTATTCACCGAATTCACGTAATTTGGCATTTTAACACAATTTCTTAAAGTCACAGTTACTAAACAAAATGGCGTAGCCGAAAGAAACTAGCACCCTCTCGTTGTAACTATTTTGACGTATGGATTACCCATACTAAATTTGAAATTTACGTCTATTATTATTATAAAATATATAAGTTACACAAAGGAACCATACAATGGAATGTAATATGAGACACGTGTTTATGAGCAAATAAATAAATGGTTTATTCAAATTACATTGTTTTATAGTATATTTCCACATTAGTATAGGTTACATAGAGCGTGCATTATTTATTATTTGCTGCATTTTTTTAATACGCGCGACTGTGGACTTAGTCACATAGTGTTCAGTGTTAAAAAAACGTGTTAAACTTAAAAAAAAAATGCTATGTAAAAACTTCTTTGAAAATCACTAAAACCTGTTTAGTCTTTTTATCTTAATTATTCTTACTTTTGCTTGCTTGTCTGCTGTTTCTTGTGCTTTCCCTAATATTGTCAGTGTAAACTTTTAATTGGCCTTCTTTCACTAACTGTCAACTATCTGTATCAGCTAGGATACAGATAGTTGACAGTTAGTGAAAGTAGTAGTAAGTTTTCTTAAGAAATACAATAAAATAGCAATTTTGTATGGGAAAGAAATTATGATAGAAAATAAATTTAGTTTTTTAAAACAATAGAACCAATTTCCATATTTAAAAAAATAAATACTTGCAATTTTATTACTAATATTAGTCTGAATGTTTGGTTTATATGTTTACCTTTCGAACTGTATTTTATTTTACCAACAAGTTACATTAAGTACACAAATTTTTAAAACGACCTAAAAGCCCTAAAAACCGACTTTCCTCCTATTCCTATTCGAAATATGATAAATAAGGAAATTGAATAACCATTATTAATAACCTTTCGATCTCTAGGTCTAGTATCAGTCATCTTCAACTAATATGATTTGCATATAAATAACTTGTCGATGTAATTGTTATTGTGATTGTCTAGTCTCAGTAATTTGATCAATAGTCCTCTGTAATCTGCGGGCCATAGATCAAATTAATCATCCTATATTATCGTGCACATGATTTATATTGTTCAGACAATAGATTTGTTCTACGAAGGTCGTAGCATATTTGTTGAGACGGCTTTTGGACGTTGTACTTCACTCTTTTGGACATGTAGGTTTGTATAATTCGTTTAAATAAAAATTACCTGTAGGTAGATTATACAGGGTATCCCTGGAAGTATGGATCAAACCGAATAGCGGCGTGGGCAAGGTAATTTCTAAACTTTTTAATCCTGAGAATGTCGGTGCAATTTTTTACGGTTCAAAAGTTATGACAAATTTTTGTTCTTTTCAATCATTTCGCATAGTGTTCAAAGAAAAAATCATTAAAAAAAAAACAGTGGCATTCCGGGAGTGCCGACAGAAGTGAAAATAAAAAAAAATATTTCCAAAACCGTAAAAATACTTGCATAGAACATTATATAAATAAAAAGCACAGTCGCGTTTACAAAAATGAGGTGTCGGTAACGGTGTCGCGAGTTCAATTTCTATTTCCCATCTCAAAAATGCCCAACGCGCCTAAAGAAGTTTTCGCTTCAAAAACTATCAAGGCTATCAATTGATTTTTTTTTTCAGGACGTTGTAGATGAGTGGGCCTTTCCTGTGGTAATACTTTTACGCAGTTAGAAAATATGTATTCAATACGAAAAATATTTAGTATAAAGGCTTCGGTAAGCAATGGGTAGCTCGCCGCCCGATAAGGACCAGGCCCAGGTCGACGGGTGAGGCACGGCACATCAAAATGAATCAGTGTGGAGGCTAGGATTTTCCTGATTAATTTTCAGTACCGTGAACCGAGGATATGAAAGCCGGAAAACTAATACTAGAAATTTTGCGGACGCCGAGGCCTCCCATAAAGTAATGAGAATATCCCAGTGATTTATACCTTCAGAGAATCTCTATGACTTGGGCAAGTTTTTCTAGTACGTGGTAAATTTTCGCTACTATAACTTTTTCCCATGAAAATCAATCGAAAATTTTGTAAAATTTTTGTCAAATCGAAGCATTTGTAGTAAATGTTTTTTCTTATTGAACCCATGTCTTCTAGCTGCGGAAAAGTATTACCACAGGAAAGGCCCACTCTACTACAACATTCTGAAGTTTTTTTTTTTAAATGTGATAGGCCTAATAGTATTTTTTATGATATTTTTCTTTGAGTACTATGCGAAGTGTTTGAAAAAAAAAAAACAAAAATTGGTCATAACTTTTGAACGGTAAAAAATTGCACCGACATTCTCAAGTTTAAAAAGTTTGGAAATGACTCACGTCGCTATTCGATTTGATCCATACTTCCAGGGACACTCTGTATAATAGAACAGGACAGTGGCGGATCCAGAATTGTCGTTTGGAAGGGGCTTCAGCCCGCTGAGAGTAGGTTTTAGCGAAGTAAACACTAGCAAGTAAGCACACGACATTTTATTTTGCTTAAGGCGACGATAATCGATTTTTAATGATTTTATTCTGAAGATCACGTCTAAACGAGTAGTGTTATTGATTTGAAAAAAATATGTGTTAAAATTAGAACATTTTTTTAATAACTTAATATAGGAATATTTTACATTATGTTTATATTATCTAGTGAAATTAGTTTTTAAAGATAATTTAATGATTGATCTTTAAGTATACGTGTTTTATTAAAATACCTTTTGTTTTACGTATAATAAATTAATAATGCATCTAATTTCGGACAGCGGTCCTTGATGGGCGAGTCCTATTACTGGCTGGATATACGACGCGTTGCGTGAGCTCAGTATAGAACACGTAAGCTAACCACTCAAGGTCACTGGCATATATCTGCGTCTTAAAAACAAGCCTCCTCGGATTACTTCTCGCAAATTCCTCAATGGAAAAACATACACTTGAAAACATAATATTTATTAAGTTAGGATACTTGATGATGAAAATTGATGATGAAAAAGTTTATTTATAATAATATCAAGTTCACTTTAAGATTTGTCACGGAAGAACTCAGATGCTTTGGGGGACTTGAGCCCCTTAGCCTCCCCCCCCCCGGATCCGCTACTGGAACGGGACATACCTTCAGGAAAGTAGTTCAGGTATTGAATAAAGTTTGTAAGTAGGCAAAGTCATGATTATTGTATTTCAGGTGGCGATGCTTGAACGCTGAAAAAGTGAGTGTTAGCTTGTAATCTGATAACTACGACAACGAAAAACGTGTAAGAGCGCAGTTCAAGTTCGGTAAGTAGGTAGTTGATTCGATTGTCGTCAGCTTTGTGTCTTAACTTAATCTAACTCAGACACGTAACGTAATAGCATGTACGACACGATCGACGATCGGTTCTAATCTTGTTTCGAGGGGACCCGGGGTCAGGGAGAGCTCCTGCTTTCATGTGAAAATGTAAACTAATGAAATATCGTTAATTAAGTAGTATGATAAAACTAATGGATGCACGCGGCGTATCATTTTGACCTTAATAAGATGGGTACTTTTCCTGTAGATTCGACGCTTCTGTATCCGTATGCATTTTCCGGTAATATTGAATAGGTACTGAATACCGTCCGTAAATCAAAGTCCGTTGTTATACTGCTTCATAAAAGTGCAGCAATTGGTGCGCGGACAGAAGAAACACTTATTAATAAAAATGTTGAATACATTATCAAATTATCATAATGCTCTTAGAGGAAACATTCCTCGCCATTTAATAGCTCATTTATTTATCAATTCATATGACCCATATGTGTAACCCCAAATCACTGTCCATTTGGTTTAACAAACAAAGGATATCTAGGGGTCATCACTCGCGCTGTACGGTTGGGTTCCTTCCGGGGGTCACGTTTAAACAAAACAAAAAAAATGTACTAATGTAATGTAAAGTACTTGTATTTTATTTTCCGATATTTCATGTTAGACGATTTTCAGACACTAACTTTCTTAAATATTAAATCATACATCTGTAATTAATTCTGAATTTCTACTTCTTGAAATACAGACCTATCTGTTACAAAAAGAGCTTGCATTTATACCTACCCAACCTACTGACGTACATATTCGACCAATGAAATTAAACGGTGGCAATTAGGACTTATTTGAAATACTTGAAGCGACTGCTGGAAGTCCGCTCCGTTTAGAGGCTTTATGTTTGATCTCGATGTGTGAAATGAAATATTAGGATTCTCCCCCGTTCACACCCCTTTGTGTATTGATGTGGAAGAGCAGAACAATACAAAACGACTTTGTTAGGAAAATAAAAATATAAGATGTGTTACTGTTTTAAATAATTTCATAATAGGCTTGTTTCATAAAAATTTTTTTTTAGTCCGGAAGGTAGATTAATAAAAAATATAGGACACGTATTTTTTATATTTTAACGTAATCAAAAGATTACGGCGATACATTGAGTTAAAATGTGGCATGACGTCACTGCTTGCTAGATTTTATGCTGATTTGTGACGTAGCCAGCCCCCACTCCCCAACTTTAATGCGTGTTTTCTAAGTTATTTTTTATTAATATGATAAAGCAAAAAATACGTGTCTAATATTTTTTTATTATCTGAAAGACGGACTAAATAGTTTTATTTTTTTTTACCTAGGCAACTACCGTATTATCAGGTTTAACTTAACACTTGACATTTACTTAATCGTGTACTTACACTATCATAATAACTATAGTTACATAACATTCCATAGCGTATAGATAATAGATAGTAGTATTTATGTATTTTTCACAATAATGTATTTAAAAGCCCATTTTTCATGACATAAAATTTAGTTTCCTTAATTTACTCAGACAATAATTCTTACATTCGCATTTGAAAAAGTCGCTCAAATCGTTGTATCGGTGTTGCAAAAACTGTCTACGCACAGGACTTGCACTTCAATTAGATCAAAGAAGAACACTTTCGATTCGACAACATACTTTTGATTCGAAAACTAACAAAATTTCGTAGAGCGTACCGCAGCAAACTGAGTAGAAAATTCTCCCACACGACACATCACAACACTTTTTCAGCATGTAGAGTCAGAGTTGGTACAGATCAACAATTCCAATCACAGAAAAAAAATCAAAAATTGTTTTGCTGTCATTATTAGTGGTTAATTCGTACATCAAGAAGCTGATCTGTTCAGAAACCGGCCAAGTGCGAGTCGGACTCGCACACGAAGGGTTCCGTACCGACCCATAAACCGCAACAAAAAAAAACACGTGTTTTGTATGGGTCTCGATACAATCAAAGGTGCTTTTTTCGGCGTTTAATTATTAACTTTATTTATTTTTTATTATTTGTTGTTATAGTTTGTTTAAGAGATACAGCCCGTTGACAGACAGATGGACGGACAGCGGAGGCTTAATAATTGGGTTCCGTTTCGAACCCTTCGGGTATGGAACCCTAAAAAATTCTTGAATTTGTAGGACCAAGCTTGAATTGGTCTTGATATTGATTGGTTTTGGTGTTGATTTTCCATCCAGGCAATATTTTAATTTGAAAATCGAGGAAAGTTTTCAAAGCCCCTTAAAAAAATCCATAAACAGGGAGTAAACTTAAACAGAAAGCAGATTTTGCGAATCGAGCAGCAAAGATATAAATCTAAAAAGTTAAATTAAGTGATTTACATTACGTAAATCACTTAATTCGTGCGTAATTAGAAGGGTTATTTAGGCGTCTTTTATATGCTGTGTATCTGTAGCAGCCACCTAACTTAATTAGCCGTTTAGTTAACAGCCGAGCCTTTGGAAGTATCGTTCGCCAGCCGCTGCCGCGGCACTGCTCGGCTCGCGCGCGGTTTATCACAGAACTAACCTAACTCATTTGGTCGGAATGCCCTCACTTATTTACTGCGACCTATTCGGCTCGCATATGGTTGCTCACATTTCCAACCTAATCTACTATATAAAAATAAGTCGGGTTTTCCTTCCTGACGCTATAACTCCAGAACGCACAAACCGATTTCCACGGTTTTGCATTCGTTGGAAAGGTCTCGGGCTCCGTGAGGTTTTAGGTAGGGTAGGTAGGTAGGATAGGTAGGGTAGGTAGGGTAGGTAGGTAGGGTAGGTAGGTAGGGTAGGTAGGTAGGATAGGTAGGTAGGTAGGTAGGTAGGATAGGTAGGGTAGGTAGGGTAAGTAGGGTAGGTAGGTAGGGTAGGTAGGTAGGATAGGTAGGGTAGGTAGGTAGGATAGGTAGGGTAGGTAGGGTAAGTAGGGTAGGTAGGTAGGGTAGGTAGGGTAGGTAGTTAGGTGCGCCGTAAATAAGTTCTTAATGCTACCCGTGCGAAGCCGGGCCGGGCAGCTAGTCTATAATAAAAATCATTCTGGCTGCTAGCTGCTGGCCGTTTTTTTGTTGTGTTCGTTATTCTCAGAACAAGGTATTAGATAGGTGTAGGTCTAGGTTAGGTAAGTCGGTAGGTATGTAGGTAGGATAGGTAGGTAGGTAGTTAGGTTTTTTTTTTTGTTATTATTTGTTTCGCTTTGGTTTTTCCCTTTGGTTGAGGTTTAATTTATTAGCTGTTTTCACTTTCGGACAGTTCCTGCGATTTGATACAGTTGCAGTCTTTTTTGGGTATTTTATTATACACAATGTGATGATGTTTTTTTATATGATAAATAAAGCATAAATATTGTTAGATCTAATGAATAAATGTAATATAGATGGTGGTCTTCTATGCGCCGTTGAAGTTCTTGAGCTGGCTCAGAATTTTAGTCGCATATTTGAGGAAGGCGTCTAAAACTTATTTTCGTCATATGTCGTGATACTAAATTTCCCAGAGATTGCCTCATATTGCAAGCGATCCATGGCGAATCTGGGGCAATCCCTAAGATGCTGTCGTGGAAGGGGCTACAGTTGTCTGTAGTTATTTTAAGACGGTTAAGGTATTGTTTGTGGAATCCGTGGCCTGTCAAAATTTGGGTGATGTAGAAGTTCTGATCAAGCTTTTTTGCGGAATTTGTGAATTTGAAGAACTGTAGGAGAAATTGTTTTGGTGTGTTGTCCCTGCTCACTTGATGAGTATCTGGCTTGTCAGTTAGCTAAATTGGATTGTCGCAGTTGGTGTTTGACATATGACATTGGGTATGCGCTGTAGTCCTGCGCTTTGTGAAGTTGACTGTAAGGTAGGTAGGGTAAGTATGTGGGTAGGTGTGGGTAGGTAAATAGGTAGGTAGGGTAAGTATGTGGGTAGGTGTAGGTAGATAGATAGGTAGGTAGGGTAAGTATGTGGGGTGGGTAAGGTGGACAGGGGGTGCAAGTAGGATAGGTAGGGTAGGTAGATAGGTAGGTGTGCCGTAGATAAATATTTAGTGCTAGCCGTGCGAAGCCGGGGCGGACAGCTAGTTAATTATTAATTCCAGAATCAATGACGAACAACGAAAAATTTTCACGCACCAAAATGTTAATTTGTTTCTTCATTACTTTAAACAGCTCTATTTGCAAGCCAAATTTAAATAAAATCTTTGATAAGTTACCTCCTTGGTTGCTATGTGTAAGTAAAAAATTCGTTTATTTTTACCCGACTGCCCCAGAAGGGGCATATATGTATATATGTATGTCTATTTCTTTGGCACGCTTTGGAACCTAAACGGGTGGATGAATTTTAACATATGACGTGTCGTTAGATTCGTCTTAATTGTGAGAGTGACATAGGCTTTATATAATATTTATATATTAATTCTGCAAATAAAAAAAATGTCATTTTTTTATTTGGTTCAGAATCATGTACTAAATCCATGGTAACAGTTTTCGCGTCGATGTCCCTGCCACCTTGTATATATAATATATATATTTTATTTTTTAATATATATTATATATTAAAAAAATAAAAAGTTTGAAATGAAGAAAATTATTTAAAAAATAATAAACCCGTCTGCAAAAACACTTATCTAGAAAAAACCATTAAAATCTATAGAATTTTGTCGCAGGCGGGGAAATTAATAACCGGAAATATGGTGTAAATTTTGTTTATCCCGCTTACGATACCAAAATTCTATGGATTTATTATGCTTGTTTTTATCTTTTCAGTAGTGTTTTTTTTAAAACCAGGACAATGAGTTTCCATAGTAATTTATTCGGCCGCTATACACGGCAGATATGGATTTTCATACATACGCCGGCCGGGTGCCTCGCATGTATTCGACCAGTACAGCATTTTCGATTTATCTCGAAGAAGGTTGTCAAAATAATGCTAGTATTTCCAAGCATGTTTGAGAAAATTATGCTAATTAGTTGGCTGCGCCACTTCTTGGTCTTAGAGTAAATTCTATGTTCTTGGTATAATCAACCGCAAGTCCATGCTACAATTTGACATTGACGGCGTCCTTATTTCGTAGCAGTTTTCATAGTTCATACACTCAGTTCTATAATATCGAGCGGTTGACATTCTAATGCACCATAAAAAACACTGCAAATATTTTAAACTAGAAATACAACACGAGAATGCTTCAAGTTTATCCTTTTAATAAAAAGTCTCATAATATAAAACGGTGAAGTGTGGACCTCTCCTATATGAAATATCTCCGTTTATCGTTGTACGACCGCTGAACCGAGGGGCTCCACATTACTTGGGTGCTGAAATTATGTAAAGCATTGTTTGGGTATTTTATTTTGTAAAACAGATTTATCTATTATGATAATGTGCTCTGAAATACAGGATCGTTTTATGTATCCCTTGGGAAGTTAGTGGACATGACATAGCCGGAAAACGAACCAAAGAAATGGAAACCTGGGTTTTGAAATTGTTATTCTCGTTTTACAATTGAACTACCTATCTTGGTGTGTGTAAAATTATTTCTTTATCTAGCGAAAAACTGTGAAATTTCTAGGCATAGTTTTTGTTATGGTAGGTATTTATGTAGTGTTAAACAATGAAAAACAGAGTTAACGGTTGTCTTATTAGGTGGATGTATAATTTGTATTACATATAATGCTATAGTAAAAACCAGTTTAACATCGTAGTTTGTCTTCCAAACCCCTGACGTATTTAGGCATCAGACATGTTTGAATTGTACACATAATATTAACACTGAAATACTAGCTCATACTCATATAAGGTTTGGTCCTGTAACAAAGCACTAAGTTTCAATATGTGCTAGCATTGTTCCCTCTCATGGCAACGCTCATTCTTCTGACGGGTGTCGGGAAGGGTCTTGTTGGTAAGGGATGCCGGGGCCTCGCAGGCCGGGGTGGTAAGCGCGAATCCGTGCTAGCTCGAGCTCGAAACTCGTCACCGCACTCTGACCGGCCCGATGATGACGTGGAGTCGCTGCGGCCGACGCACATTTCGTCTTCTTCGTCTAGCTCCATCTCCGTCCATCGACGACCTGGAAGATGAAATATGGATATTTAAAGCACCTTTTCTAAGTCTTTCGTTAAAGGGAAATGTATACAAATGTCCGTTTTCACCGACAACTAAGTGACATCTAAAGGAATTCCTAAATAAAAGTGCACTGTATGATTTTTAACTCTCAACGCTGAGCCTAGCGCCTAGCGTTGAAAATCCAATACTGCAATTTTCTTTAGGGATTCATTTAAGTGTCACTTAGTGTTGGTGAAAACGGACATCACTCTTTTAGATTGGTGCCTAAATATGAAAAGTAATTGGCAATCTTACCAAAACCCAATAGGTACTCGTAGGTATCTACCTAAATCAAAATATTGATTGTGAAGAAATAAAGCTCAAATTTTACGCACTCTATGTAGGTATGTACATTTGATCCCAGATCAGAGAAAGGCAGAAAAAATGCGATGGGATGGGAGGTATTTCTTTTTTATTAGGGAAGTAGGCAATAAAGTATAAGTGGCTCCTTATTCCAAATCTTATTTCAATAAATGAATGGAAAGGTGCCTCTTCTGTGTTTACATTACCACAAGTGGGTTTTTAGGTATATTTTCCTTATGAAAATGATATTGAAATCCTTTCTTGGTGCTCGTGTTCCATGCTAATCTTATATTTAGATGCATTAGTACAGATGGTTGAATGGCTAACGTATAAAACTTGATCTTCACAGATGTAATTTATAAGCTATATTTTTTATAGTGGAATTACATATATAATATATTACGGTAGAACAGTTTATAGCTACTAGATTTGATGTTTATAGGTAAATTTCAATTGACCTAATTTAGATCAATTCACTTTAATTTTTTCCTTTTTTGCAGTCTCGCGTCTTTTTGTATACGACGGTTAGCCCAAAGCTACATTAGGAATTCCTCGATATTTTCCTACGGTGATTTTCGACCAGTACGAACAGTACCGTATACATTCCCAAGCCTCAAGGGTCCCATACAACCCACAACTCACATATTGCTTCCCTAAAACCGGACGCATTATTATAATCGAAATGTAAGTCCCTAGAAATATCCTAGGGTTGTAGTGAACACGTTATGTCGGCGGCGTGGGACCGCCGAATCCGTTCGGGAAAACGCAAGGGGTTACTCGAAAACTTGGAATAATGCAGTAGATGACAAGCACTCTAATAAAGAGATCTTTAAGTCTTTCTGTCTGCACATTATTCTATTGTTTCCATCTGTTTACATAGGGTTATCATTTTCCGCGGTTCTCATTGGGCTGAAAAGGTTTTACAGGGTCATTGCTAAGGGTGAATATTGAATTCATGTTATGTTAGATTTTACCTCAAAACACATATTTTTATTTTATTATTATTATGTAGGCTTTCCGAGACTGTGCTCTGAGCTACAAAGCCACAAAATAATTTATAGGTAAGAGACGGTGTCGCATGAGTCAAGGTTAAATAAACCTATTTTTTTTCTTTTTTAAGTTGTCTTACTCACTAAAATGAAAGCCTAGCTTATTTGCTATACCTCCCAATTGGCTATGATCAAAAAAGATGGATGGATTGTGTGAAAGATGACATAACAGAAATAAACAATGAGATGACGGCTATAAGGAAGAAAAATAATAAAGAGCAAAGTCTATATTTATTTAGAATCGCGCCTTATTCTCTTCTTTCCTCAGTCATGGTCCATGAGCTTATAGTTTTAAATGATTACTTACAGAAGGGTGGTGCAGCGTTGGTGTCTGGCGTGGTATCTGAGGACGCTCTCGCCAGCGGCCGGCCCAGCGCCGCCGGATGCCGGTCGCCGTCGCGCCTCGACCACTTGCTGCTCACGCGCCAGAAACGACGCGCGTCACGGAATACACCCCACACCTGGGTAAAACATTACATTACTAGTATTAGCTATAATATTTCAGAGACGAGACGTAAACATAACCTAAATTCCAATGATTTTTTAATCGAAAATACAACTCAATCATATATATTTTTTGTAATACACAATTAGCACACAGATATCAATTAAGTCTTAAAACTATGAAAATATCATATGTGCGAAACAATTCTTTTCAATGTTACAATCGCCTGAGGTTTATTGGCTTGCATCCTCTGGATACCTACAGTGAAAACTATATATTTTGTATGACTACTTGGCAATGACAGTCCCCAATATTGGTAAGCATCACCTAGGCTCGTCAAACTGACGGGGTCTGCTAGAGCCGATGCCTGCCGGGGTTGCGAAGAAAACCGAAAGGGAGATCGTGGCCCCTTGCAACAAGGCAACCGAAGGAATACGGGTGGGTTTTAGTCATTAAGAGTCTGACACGCCTTGCCGCTCCGCCCAGAGCGGGAGAAGTTATTTGATGATTTCCCACCCAAAAAAAAGAAGGCTCGTCAAATTCTTAAATTCTAAAACTCTTGCTGCCTAATAATTCAATTACCCTTCCAGGGTTACATATTTCTAAAGCACTCTGGTCAAGCTTATCGAAAATGTAGAGTTATTTATCTCTATAACTTTTTGGTATCGCTGCAGCTGTGGCCACTTCGAATAGGCAACTTTTGAAAGCAGAAAAGTTTTGATGCTCTAAGTTTATGTTATAATTGTAAGTTCGGTTACGATTGACCAACATTTCCAACAGGTTTGGAAAGGGAATTGGCTGCTAATACTTTTTAGTAATTCTAGTAAATATTTAACTGACATTTTTCTGTAGCTGCCTAATGTTATCCTACAATCATAATAAGTAGGTGTCTATAGGTATAAAATCCGACGACATTGGAATTTTGGAATAGTAGAATGTAAATTATGGTAATTTAAAGCTAGCAGTTAAGATGCTGGACCATCTTCGAAAATCGTAAACCATCTATGAATAGGTGACCGAATGCTGTAAATAGAATATATTTAATGATATCAACTTTATGGCCGTCCTGGGTATCCGTCAGTCCGTCACATCAACTATGCGCAGGCCCCGGGTTCGTTAACTTGTTATAGAGCAGAAAATAAACTTGCGTTTGAAGGGATACGGTAATTTAATGATGGATCGCTTTTATACGAAACCAGTCAGCGAAAGCACAGTCCCCTTTTTCTTGTAGGGATTGCTGTAGTATTGCATTTATTATCAAATATTTTAGAATGAATTGATAATCCTAGTCCTAAAAGGGGTGTTACGATAAGTCTTGTTATTCGGCCCATCGAAAAGAACGATAAAGAAAGACATTTATCATAAATATGATTCGTGTTCCACACTTGTTTATAGATAGATACTTATCAAAAATAATATAAAACTCGCTGTCCCAGTGTTCCGTTTAACTAACACCTACGAGGTGAATGATAAAAATAAAACGTCTGAGTAACCATTATAATCTGTATCATGCATGTCAACAGGAAGCACTAATCTTTTACCGGAAAAATAAAAGTTCCTTTTATTACAAGCTTTTATTTTACTTCATGACTACCTACATGTCGCAGGTATGCTTACCTAAGCTCAGTAGATATAAGGGTTAATCTGAACAAATTGTTGATATGGTAAGGTTACTGAAATTTGAATTTGTTTACAAGGTCTGTTATTCAACAGAAGGAAAGGGTTATTAAATATTAAACTTAATTAAGAAACTTCGGAAACTTGATTAAGCTTCAACAAAAAGTCCCATCTTAGATGCGAAACGTTAAGTATTTTCCGGAAACAAAGATCATGCCAAAGTTTTAATAATAGAAGTTGAAAGAATTCTTAGAAGGTTGAGGTTGAAGAATAACGAGGTTGACTATTGAAATCAGGGTTGGCATAAAACAAACAAGTTGTTAAGAAAAAGAAACATGGTTTTAAATCCAGAATAAATGGAAATAAATGAAAAGTTATAAATTATTAGGACTTGAAATAACTCGAAAAAAAAATTAAAAAGGTTAGATAGTTTTATACACTTCGTCGCCGGTCAATCCCCCGCAATAATTTTAGGGACTTCCCCATATTTAAATATACTTTTAGGTAAGATACATGAGAAAGAAAATTGGAATTCGCAATTCTGAACATACCTACAGAGTGTTTGGGTGGTTCAGTATCTGAGTTCATACCTACTTTGAATGAATACACAAAAAAAGTAAGTACATTCACAGACTAGATAGTTTATTAGTTAGTACCTATTATCTAACTATAACTAGCATTACGTAGTTGTGATTATTATGTTGTTCTGATGTTTTTTTGTAAATCCTCAGGTAAATTTTAAGGAATTTGATAATACATTTTATGAATAGCTCAATGAAAAAATAAAACACTTGTTTAAAATATTTTTAACTGTTTGTTTCATAAAATTAAAAAAAAAAAGCAGTGGCACTCCGGGAGTGCCGACAGAAATGAAAACTTGAAAAAAAATCGACAACACGGTAGTCAACGCGTTGATGTTTTTTACTCCACGCACCGCGGTCATCAACGCGTTGATATCTTTTTAATGGTCAAAAGCTGGTGTCATCACGGTGTCGCAAAATCAATGGTTTAGTTCCATTTCAAAAATGCCCAACGCGCCTATAGAAGCTTTCACTTCAAGAACTGTTTTTTCAACCCTGATTGAAATGTATTTCGGAGTATTTGTTTGTAGAGCTTAGTTGACTGAGGGATACGGATCATTATACCGGCTCACCCCACAATATATCGAACATGTCAGTAACAGCTTCACTTATAAATTGGGTGGGATTGTAAAGTTAAATTACTCTCCACGGCCGTTGAGTAAGTAACTAAGTAAGTACGCACTTATGTAAATAAGCTACAAAACCGCATCATCTCCACCGATTCGGTTAGGTAGTACAAAGTACAGGTTTCCGAATATGTGGTTTGGGGCTTGGGTCCACCGATTCTGTCAGACATCATCTGGATACTTTATTTAGGTAAATGGTTGACAAACAGTTTCCGAACAACATGGACCAGTAGCTGATGTCTGATGTGCTGTAGATAAAGTCTCATTGTGATTATGTGCCTGTAATTTTTGCACGCACCCTCTTCAAACGTAGACAACAATGCTGATTGACGGCAGATATAAGATTTTGTTTGTTTAGAATTTAAAATAACAAATTGTTGACAAGCCATCTTCATTAGGCGTTGCTCTCCTAATGAAGATTCCACTTAAGTGTTCTTCTACTTGAGAGGTTCATTTAAATGTTCTGCTTATTGTGGAGTAGGAGTAGGAGATAAGGCACGTATCTTTTGAGGTATCGTGAACCGAAATATACTCAAACTATTCTAAGTTTTTCACGACAAACCACTTGTATAGATGCTATTGTATGTAACAATAGAACTCACGAATACATAGGTCGAAATAGATTTGGTCCTCTAGCTAGACGGTAAGAACGTCTAATATTAAATATTTCTCGTTAGGGATGTGTAAACTAAGATCTTAGAGCTGTTTGACTTGTCTCATGGTCTCCGGATAAGCACTATTTTCCATCAGTCAAGAAATTCTAAAATATTTTACTATTATACCAATATGTTAACTTATGAATAAGTAATATAAGTTATAATAAACATATTTATACTTAGAATATCTTATAATATCTTCTTTGTCTTGTTACTTACCTTAGGTGACAAGACAAAGAAGATATTGCGACCAGTATCGTCAAATCAAGCGGATACAACACAACTACCCCTGTAAATATTTTAAGGGCTGTTGCCATTATTTGTTTTTGTTCTCCTTTTGGTTGGCGAGAGTACAATTTAGGCACCCATTATTACGGTAACAGATACTTTGTACGTGTTCATTAACAAAATATGGCTTCGATATTAACCTGACACATAGCGGCATATTGGTTTTATGTGGTTTGGTTTGGCCGAGGCGTTATTGACATGAACGGAGTTTGCGAATTCGGGCATCGGTGCGGAAACATAGGATTATTCATGCGGAAACATTTACCAAGCGGACATACCAAGCTGTCGCACTTCCGATGTTTGCCGATAAAGGCAAATACCAGAGGAAAACGTAGGTACCTATTTCTTGTCGTGAATTCCATGAAAGCTGTAGAGAGTTCGCTACACTGTATAAGTTTAATTTTATTCATGAATGTTTATCTCTTTTAGGTGCACTACAATAACTATATTGCATCTTGCATTATAAAACGCCAACAGAGGAAAAAACTTTTAAAAAAAGTCGGTGGCAAAAAACGAAAATTCAAAACCAAACACACCGACTTCCGAAAAAAAAGTAATTTTTCCCTTTGTAGTAGTGTTTTTTTTTGGAAGTCGGTTGTTTTTCTTTTTGTAAAAAGTTTTTATTTTTCACTAGTTGTGGTATAATTACCTGTACCTCACACGAATTCCAATACCACTAGGTACCTGCTATGTAAATAACAGTGACAGAGACTTGATTAAAACATCATCCATATTAACAAAGTAGGAAAAATACATATTACTGAAGCCAACTCAAAAACTACCAAAGCAAAGTTAAAAAAATATATATTATACCTATGAAGTATGACCTACCAAACAAAAAAGAAGCATCAAAATCAAATCATAATTGGCGAAGTAATCGCTTAACAAACAAAAAAAAAAAAACATACAGTCGAAGTGAGAACCTCCTCTTTTTTAAAGTCAGTTAAAAACGAGAAGAAATTGATGAAAATTTTCATCAATCGTATTGTAGCGTTCGTGTAGCTTCTAATATACACAGAAATAAGAAAAGACCTTGCCAATAACGTGACGGAATATTTAATTTAAACAAAATTGAAAATCTTTTCCTATACATGGCCTTGCCTGGCCTTATAAAAGTTCTAATTTAGCTGAAAAGCATTCAGAATATTTCTCTGAATACTTTCAGAAATATTACGTTAACTCAGTTGATTTACAATATTTTCGCGACTAGATGTATGCTTGGAGTAGGTAAATAGTAATTCAAGCTTCAAATATGCATGAAGGATGCTCTTGGGGACGACGGAAACTTCATTAATTACTGTAATTGTGAGGAAATGCGCTGACAATTGCAATAACATTTTACATTGAACTGAACCGAAATATTATGTAGTTCTTATTCAAGGACACACGTTGGAAAGTTTCAGTTAAATTAATTTTTGGAATACTGGTAATTGACGAAGATTATTAGGTATATGTTGTCAAGTGGGTCTTCCCGGGGTGGTTTTAGTGAGGTAAAAATCCCACACTCTCTGGGCTTATCCGCAAAGTCCGGGCACCTTTGGAAGGGTTCAACCAGAAAAACGAAAAAAACAGTTTGTTTCTTGCCTGATCAATACTTTCTCTGACGGAGATCTCGTGAAAGCAGACGCAGCCGATCTCCTTGCTGCGCCGCTGGCCCTCCTCGGTGGTGACCATGCGGTCACCTACCTGGTCCACCTTGTTGCCCACCATCACCACCGGGGTCTCAATAGCAGAATCCTGAAAATAAAAAAAATGCGAGGAGTAGTTTAGGAGTTATGAGGGAAAAGATGAACATACATTAGGTAAAAACCTATGCAATCGTAGGAAAGATTTAAAATTGCATTTCCCGTTGCGTGACGGAGGACGAACAGAACCTACTAAAAAATAATGGATAATCTATATTTATACTTATACTTACTAATAACAAAGCTGAAGAGTTTGTTTTTTGATGTGAAACATATACATATAGCAGCGGGTCAGACCGATCAATGCCAAACCAACGCCAACGCCAATGTTGGCGTCGGTAAACTATACTTTTATGCATATTACCGGTACCTAAATAATAATTTCGATATTTCACATCTGCCAGGCGTCCAGCGACGGCTCATTTTTTTTGTTTGTATTTGTAACGCGCTCATATCTGGTTGTTGGACCAGTTGGATTAAAAAAAATATTTTTGCATTTGATAGCCCAATTCTTGAGGAAGGCTTAATAGGCTATTTAAAATCACGCTAGGATCCTTAGGAGCCGAGCAAAAAAAGTCAGAAAGAAAGCTAAGGGAAAACGAAGTAGGTTAACGCGGGCAGGCGAGGCCATGTGACGGCGTGGGGGTGGGGGGGAACAAGAAATTTCATGCAGACGAAGTCGCGGGCAGAAGCTAATGAGTCTATATTCTCTCAGCTTGACATAATAATAAGATTCTCAATTATTTTTTTCGTAATATATTCATTAGCTGAACACTGCCTCAGGGTTATTGATTTTAAGAAGTTATTCTTAGTTTTGTACAAAGCTATGAAACAGATATTCCGTAGCCTTTGTTCATAGCTTACTACATGAATGGTATTTTTTGTGTTGGAGTAAAATTCTTTCGGATTTTATTTTTTTACTGCATGTACGTGTATATTTCAACCTGCTCCCAGAAATGTAAGAAGTTTGGTAATTGAATTCGCTGGCTGTGACCCAAAACTTGTAAATGTGTTTAGTATGCTTCATAGATAGTCAATTTAGTAAAGAACATGATTCAAGTTTTAATGTGTTCTTCGATTCTTGGAAGTCTGGATCAGATACTGAATTACCGACGAACTCATTCTCCCATAGAAACCTTGAAACTGTGCCGCTGAGTTAAAAGTCAAAATTTACAAAAAAATATATAATTGATTCTACGTAGTCGCCCCGACCAAGAGGTAGTTTCTGTTCAAGAAACTCCACCGTTAGTCTTTTAAAAATGTAAATTAGACACTAGAATTATTATTTGCAAGGTAGCCAGTCTAGCTATAAATACTTTTTTTTATCTTCGTTACCTACGTATTACTCGTATCACATTATTATGTAGTAGATATTTGCATAGGGCAAGTAAGTAGGTAAAGGCGAACGCCTAAAAGCCTAAGTCAAGTATCCCAAAATAAAATAAAGAGCACAATTCGTTCGTAACACACTACTTGAATACAAGCTCCTCTGTTTATATTTATTTTCTCCATCGTTTGCCGTGTGAAACAAGATCACTCGACCTCCTTTAAAATAAAGTGAATCTTATCGGTATACGTTAGAATGGAGTTTCAAAATTCGATTATTATTTTAAAATCAACCACTTTTATCTTAAATCTACTTGAATACCTATTTCATGAAACTGACACTAATATAAAAATGAACGTAGTAAGTGCGAAAGTAGACAACGTGCTACGAAATCGGTACCTAAATAAATAAAACCTTAATCTTATTAAATAAAGTGGATGTGGTTGGATAAACTAAGGAAATGGTTTTCAGTGATTTCGCTGATTTGATGTGCATTACTGAAATACCGACCTCCGTCACGTAAAGTATCTAAAGACGCTTGGTAAAGTTTATTGACTATTCAACACGCAGTGCCACGGACGTAAATAGTATATAGTTAATTGAAAAAATCTGACCTAAAGGTCAAAGGTTAAAGTCCTAAGGTAAGAACTAGGGTAGGTGACCTGAAGGTTAAAGTCTTCGTTAAACTAAAAAAAAAGACTTTAACCTGAGTTGATTGAGAAATTCAGAATAAGTATTTGGGTGTACCTCTTAAACCATTTAGTACGATGATTAGTACCATTTAGTACCATTGTTTTTCCTGCATTCCTCAGACAAGCTATAAATCTTCTCTCGCAAAAAAAGGAACCGAATACATTTCTTGGAAGCCGTCGTGCGTGACTAAC
Organism: Omphaloscelis lunosa; assembly: GCA_916610215.1. Taxonomy (NCBI): domain Eukaryota; kingdom Metazoa; phylum Arthropoda; class Insecta; order Lepidoptera; family Noctuidae; genus Omphaloscelis; species Omphaloscelis lunosa. The sequence goes on from OU744250.1 coordinate 10,871,961, forward strand.
CCTCATGGAGGAAGCGAGTCGGCGTCTCCTCTTGTTGTAGTTGATGAGGAATTTGAGCCGATGGCACTCGTCGAACGAACACTTGTCCGTGACCGAATACATTAGAATGAACGCCTCCGCCCAACGTATGTTGCTCTCGAGATTCGCGTATTCACTTTCCTGAGTGCAATAAAAATACATTCATGAATCATCGTGTTTATTTGCATACTGTAACAAAACCAATATCAGTTTGTTTAGTGCAAAATTGAGTGATAAGAGATAGGTTTCGTGCGTAATGACTGAGACTTCAGAAAAATGTTTAGACTACGGTTTTTAAAATGTATTCAGAATCTTTTATTTGTACAATAAATAGACAATTTTATGTCAGTGTGTGAACTTACGTGTGAATCTCCAGCTGAATCCAATATTTCAAAATAAACCATCTCGTTATCAATGACGGTCTGGAATGCGTAGATCTTCTCTAAATTGGGGTCGTATTCGCCGATGAATCTTCGTGTAATGAATCTTACCACAAGAGCTGAAAGTGAAGTTATCTAATGATCAAAATATTTAGGTACGTAACAGAAATCAGTTTACCAAAACTTTATCTTGAGCCTTTAGTTAAAAGTTATAATAATTTTTAAGTTAGATATTAAGTTTCGTTTAGCAAAACCTACTGAAAATTTTCTAAACAAAGATTATTTATTTATAAGACACGAACAATATAAAAAGAAAAACTTATCATTACATACCAAATTATTTAGCATTAGGTATGACTCAACAAGTTTGAAATCGTATTTAATGCTAAGCGAGTTTGTATATTTCCGTATGTTACCTGATTTTCCAACTCCAGACTGGCCTAACACCATAATCTTGAAAGGTTTGGGCTTAGGATACAGCACGAGCTTGGCAAGCGAAGTCTTGGGTGACGTCGTGGTGCTCATCGCCACTACAGCAGTCATTATACTCTAGTGGCCACTTCACACAGAACAAGCGCATTGATGTACGATAGCCTAAAATAGGACATAGATCTATTAAGGAACTTTTTAAATATAGCTTAAATTTCAGTCTGAAACTATCTAATCAGTATAAAGGGTTAAATGTTATCGAAGTTAGAATATTTTCCGTGATGCCTACAACAGAAAGGAGGAGCTTTTGTGAACAATAAGCCGAACATATCTCTCGACCCGTAGAAATCTCAAATCTCGGTCAAGTTTATCTGGGGTGTGTTCATCCTGTATCCTATACACAATTAAGTTGCGACTTCCTAAACTGGCAAGATAACATTTGGTTTGACGAAACAACCTTCATGTTGTATACCCCGCGATGTGTCTATGGTAGCGACCGCAAATTGCCATTGCGTAAAATGTTAACGGCCTCGTTTGCGATGGTTTGCGTTCGAGTTCCCGCCTTGTGATATTTTTATGTTCGTCGTATCTGTTTTACTACCAATACCGTATCACCTTTGTGCATCGATCAATTTATAACCCAAAATATACGTAGAGCGTTCTTTTATATCGACTCTTTATCTTCTAACTAGGTAAATGTTACCTATTTAGGTATCTACTTCGAGAAAAAGAATATCTTGTCACAATGTAGGACATACCTACCTATTAATACGCGAAACGTGTGGTAATCATAAATTGATTAGCTATCTGGAAAGCTTGGACCGCGACCTATACAAATCTATGTTAGTACCTACCGATCTATGTCCTTGGGAAATTGCTACGACTACGATTATGACATGGAAATCTAGTAATAATAAAGGTCACGCATTTTGTTGAAACACCGGAAATGTTACGAATTTTTCTTAAAGACTGAAAAATAAATTAATAAAAGTAGACGCGTTTAAAATTCACATTTTAACTTGTCAAGTTTTGCACCGACAATTAGGTGTTCGACATGCAGGCCCATAATCCAGGTCAACCCGACTGTATATTCATACTGTACAAAAACTAACGTAGTAGGTATATGAAAACTAACACTTATTTAACGAACTTCCAAAAAGGAGGAGGTTATTTGTTCGTATCGTATGTTTGTTTTGTTTTTTATGAATGGCCGCCGATTTTTGGACCAATTTTGAAGATTATTTTTTTGTTTGAAAGGGTATATGCTCTTGAGTGGTCCCATATAAATTTTATTAACTTTTTATTAATTTTATTAACACGTATTTTTTCCCACTTAGTATGTGGATGATATGATAAGTTCCTGTCACTGGTGCAGGTGGTGGCAGGTAGTGTTATTCGAATTTGTGTGGGGTAGGTACCACAGCTAAAAAGTGAAAAAGAAAAACTTTTTCCTAAAAATAAACAACCGACTTCCAAAAAAACACTACTAAGTGAAAAATAACTCTAATTTCGGAAGTCGATGTCAAAAAACGAAAATTCAAAACCAAAGACACCGACTTCCGAAATTAAAGTTATTTTTCATTTTCTAGTGTTTTTTTTGGAAGTCAGTTGTTTTTTGCATACATTTTCGCCCACTGAAACGTAATTAATTTTATCTCACGTACAAAACTGTTTCTGTTTTTACGCATTTTGTCTTGTTTATTCTCAATCTCTCGAGATCGGGTGAAATGGTAACAAGTGACTATATTTCAAGGGCTGAGATGAAAACAAATGTCTCTCCGTAGCAGGATTTTCCGGGCCTCTCAGAATGCGTAAGTATTTATACAGTGCTGTCAAGTGGAATGATTATACCTATTACGTAGGTACCTAGATGCTTTTACTTTACCTACCTATCTTATATCCAGTTGATATTGCACTTTAGTTTATAAGTAGGTAGTAGTACATATTTCATTTCAATAATCGATGAATAGCTGTCTTACAAAATTATAGTGATGTGAAATGTATAATTGCTACCAAGTATAGCACACACCATAACACCTTTAAACACAAAATTTTACCTCCTATAGAAGTAACCACTTAAATTGACTGAAAAATAATCACTTGTAAATAGCTCCTAAAATATGGGTGGAATTTTCATCAGACGTTGCTATATGAAACAGAGACTCGTCTAATTTCAGTACAAGGCCGATGCGGGATCAATCGGATACAGAATAAATTCATAGATTAACAATATCTAAAAATCTAGCTACAGACAGTGACCCTTAAAATGGCAAAATATCGAACAAAAACTCCAAGTGTAAAAGAAATAAATTCAAACACATTGAATCTCAATGTTCAAACATCATGTAGAAAGATAAATTAATGTAGAAAGAACCGGCCAAGTGCGAGTCGGACTCAAACACGAACGGTTCCGTACCACCGTACAATATTTAACGCTACATTTTTTTTTAAATACGTCCCGCACCCTAAAAATAATAAAAATGAATTGCATAACCTATCGACATTCAAAATATTGTATTTCACATAAACCTACATGGGCACTTATGAAACGTCAGAAGCTAGGTGCACGGTTCCACTTGTTCGTTTATTCAGATCTGCAGATTGCCATTCCACTTCACTCACAATCGTCTATAAAATGCAACAGCTATGTCTGACGTCTGTGTGTCTATCCGTTTAGCTAGGAAGCATTTATAAATCGTGACGAATGAATTTACTACAACAATGAATGCGGACATCGATGATTGGTAACGTTATGTAGATAGTCCAAGAAGACGAATGGGAATACAAAGCATTTTCTTACTTTTGAAATGACACTTTTCAGGCGACTGAGAGTATGTCATGCTCACTCAAATTTCTCGCCGATAGTGGTGTGTGTGTTGGATCATTAAGTTCCCTTCAAAATGGTTGAGCTAAATGGTGCTGATCCATTCGTCATGTTCGAGAACGGGCACCGTCAGTAAGGACTGGTCATCTCTTAGCTGCCACAGTTTATTTTAATTTTTGAATTGTTTTTATATTTTTATTACGGACGCCATTAACGTGTACGTCTTTCTACATTGTTCTCACATGTATAATTTCTACATGAATGATGTAACCAATGTTTTGTAACAATATTTTGATTTGAAAGAGTGTCCGTGGAGTTTCTTGCCCGTTCTTCTCTGTAAGTATTATTTATACCTACTACGCTTTGGAATGGGCAACTAGCTTCATCTTTCTGACTGACCAACCCCCTAAGTACCTGTAATTGTTTTATTTGAAATAAATGCTTTGAGTTTGAGATAGATTTTTACAAAGTTTTCTTGTTAAACTTCTACTGTGAAACATATTGTAAATAGGTAGGTTTTATTAGTTTTAGATGCGCTCTTGGGTTATTTAGGTTAGTTATTTACCTTTAGAATTTACTAATGTTGCAAAGTATATGTATTCTGAGTTACACGGTAGTTTTTACAATAAACAGAAGTCAAAATTATTATTCTTCAAATATAATAGGACGCTGTATTGCGTACAACACCTTTACGCTTTTTTAAGAAATGTATTTGTCCGTTTATTTCGTTTGTAATAGCAAAATCATTTTGCAATCCTCGCATCATAAAAAGCAGTTTATTTATTGCTACGAGTTCCAAGCGTTAGTTGCTCTTGCTTGACCTCGTTGTCAATGTGTCAGTCAAGGTCCATTTTCATTTGAGTTGGAAAATCTTTAAGAAACAAGTTCAAAGGTTCGAACGTTGACCCTTTTTTGTTTTTGTGTTGAAAAGTGAATTGGGGAAGAATAACACAAAAAACTGTCAAGTGCGTGTCGGACCACGCACGTAGTTGGGATGACGTTATCTCAAGAACAAACTGAGAAACAATAAGTATATGCAAATATAAGTTTGTATGCACAATATTGAGAGATTGGCCAAGTTACTTTTAAACCATGGACTTTTTATAAGTTTTCCTGTAATCTATAAGTATATATACGTATAGAACAATTTCTTATATTTTTTAAATTTTAGGCTCGGTAGTTTTTCGGAGATTAGGGGGGGGGGGGGGGGCTTATCTCCGAAACTACCTACTGCGCCTAAAATTTGAGACCCTACCAGTAGATAAGTCCTTTAATTTGCACACGGTACAGTTTGCAAAACATTTTTTAAACCTTGCCTTGCCTTCCAAAAGTGACCCACATATTCAAAATTCAAATATTTACTTTACACGTCCATGTTTGGGTCACAGAAATTCATATGTGTACCAAATTGCAACTTAATCGGTCCATGAGATTCGGAGCAAATTGGCAACAGAGCAATTCAGAGCAACACACGAGTGATCCTATAAGGGTTCCGTTTTTTCATTCGGACGTACGAAACCCTAAAAATACTATGAATGTAAGGTCTTTTTTGGTCAATTTTATATTTATAAAATAATCCTTTATTTTCTTTTTTTTCCTTTAGGTTCGGTACAGCTTGTACCTACCAATAATCCTGTAATTATTTTTTTATTTTATTATTTTCCATTTAAAGTAACAAATAATTTAGGTATATGTTCTGTTAAAGTTGTAGAGATAGATTGATTGTAACCATGAAAATTAATGAACACGTAAAGTTTTCGTTAATGAAGTGTTTTTAGAGAAAAACTAATTAATTATCGAAAACTTTAGAGAGAGGGTCTCTACTTATTAGGTGTTATGATATATATAAATTGTTATGATATTTTTTTTAAATTATATGAATGTAAGTAATATTATTTACCACATTTTAAAACAATAATCTCTACGAAAACGCCAATCCGGGAGGGCAATATAGAAATATTTTATGTAGGTAGTAAATGGGCCAAAGCACACAAAGCAAGGTCGTCCCAGAAATACAACGTAAATCTGATCGTGATCAAAAGAAAAGCGGAGGTGGGTGGGTAAATATTCTTGAAAATATTTAATTGTTTCTTACAATGAGTGAGTAGATGTTTATTTGCGGAATACATACCTGATTATCTTTCTTCTGTATTGTTATTTTGGTATGTAGTTTAATTCATATGAAGTTTTTTTATGTACATCAACACGTACACGGTACAATGAATAATTTAACGAAACAGTTGGGCAATTTTTTAAAAGTAAGTCAAACACAAAGCACAAGAACACCATTTACTTATTTTCCGCAGCATTATATAGCTATCGAGGTGTAATTTGAACAATCGAAAAGCCATAAATGGAAATAAAAATAAAACGTTTACAACTGTGGCATTAATTAAGCTGGTTCAACCATACACAAAAGCGGTTATGGTTATAACCACTTTTCGGCTTCATTAAGAAAATAGAGGGGAAATTCATTGAGAAAGAGTCAACAACAAGGCATTCGTTTGTGTAATTACGTATTTTTCAATATTTTAGAGAGCCTAAGTAGCGAAAATTATAAAGCTTGGCGTTATTTGGAAGTCTAAGAAATAAGGTTAAGTTATACTAATGTAGTTTATTCTTATTTCCTCATTAATAAACTATCAGTTACTCGGTTAGATTTAAATTCTAAGGTACTTACGATCCAAAATGAAAATTATTGTTGAAACATGTTCCACACAAATATCTATGCCGAAAACACTTCAACAAAAGTTAAAATAAAAATACACTTTGAATTGAATATACAATTTGTTGAATAGATATTTCTTGGATATTAGCAGAATATTTCAGAATAACGTATACGTGTTGACGGAAATAGTGATCGTTTCCGAATGTTTTGTAGTAAAAATTATAGATGGTTTCGTGTGAGTGCGTTGAATGCGGGCGCGATCGCGCGCGGGCCCAACTCGAATGACTATTGTTGTCGATGCCTCCCTCGCCTCGTCGGAGGGCTGCTGCGTGAACTCTGCGATACACGCGAGGATGTGTATTTTTGTTTTGATATTAAAACTTACTACGTAGGTATGTACTTATAACTTAGATAGCAAGATAACGTCGTCACCATGTACACAACAGTCGCCACGTTTCAGGAAATCAAACTCTACGTAGGTAGGTAATAAGTTTCAGTGGAAAGAGATTCGTATCGTTTCGGCTTTCGTATCTGAGTTTTTTCAGTTTTGGGATCTTTATCCTTAGATTTTGTAAAATTTAAATGTGAAAGTTACTGAACATTTTTGTTGCCTACTTAATCCCGCATTAGTGCGTACGGTCTACTGTAGATATGTATTTGTATATCATTTAATACGTAGATGATTATGTTCATGGCCTGGATTTACACGAATTGTTTTTTTTTCGGTAAGTAAACTTTGGCAAACCATTAATTAGGTTCTCCTAATTCCCCTAACATGCGAGTGTAGTGTAGCCACAAGCAACTCATAGGCAATTGAAATAATTATGACGGTTCGTATTCTTATCTTTCAGGACTTACTTAATTAAAACGTTCAGTGCCGGGAGCCCTTCTGGAGGGTTCACTCAAGTCGCATATGAGATGCCGACAGTCCTCGTGAAGGTCTCATTTAAAATTTAAGTTTTTCTTAGCCAATTCGGCTTTATACACTGCAGGGAAAGTAAAATCAGTTGTATATTATAGGTACCTCACAAGATTTTAAACCTAATGCCGGTGACACTCCTCGAGGGTTAACTTTAGCACAAACGTAATGCCGGTGACCCTCCTGGAAGTCAACTTGCAATATGTATGGTGGCATGGCCTATGAGCTCTATGAAAAATGGGTGGAGTCGAAAGTGTTAAACGTTACTTGTAAATATTGTGAATCTCTGATCAATATCAATGCGTGCGATATGGCGGGGCATGCAGGCAGGCCATCCCCATCAATTCACAATTCACGAGCTGTGTAGATTTACCGGGGTTAGCAACACCAATCCAAAACCCTGCCAAATATTATGGTAAACGAACTGTTAACACTCTAGATAGGTAGGTACCTACATGACTGCCCTTGCCAGGCTTGGACTCATGGACTGTGAATACTGTGATATAATCTTTCGACTATAAATATGACATAGGTATCTAACTACACATTAATCCAGTCACAGACGTAGCTATAACATATATTAATATACTTTTTTTTGCGTAGTTTTTGGTGACGTTCTAGTAGAAATTTTTAATATAGCTCCGTCTGAGGTCGCTTGAAGATTAAGTATGGAAAGTATATCGTAAATGTCTTGCTATAATAATATTATAGCTACGTCTGTTATGGGCTTTATGCAAATATCACGTAGTAAATGAGTGGGATACGCAAATGCTTAATACCTAATAAACGGGACATATTAGATATTTCGTCTACGAATTAAGCAGGCATATTTACTCCGTTTCACATGTTCACAGGTACTAAATAATGTCATAATAACAATTAATTAGATACCTAATTACCTACTGTATGTGTCAGTTTAAATGGAGTATTGATAAACTTATACCGTTTCAATTTCATGGACTAGTATTTATTAACTAGCGACCCGCTCCTGCTTCACACGGTTTTTACGACTTCACAAAACATCGAGATTTCTTAGGTAAACGTACCTTTAATATTAAATTAGGTATTATACACATAAACCTTTCGGAATAAATTCTCTAAATGATAGTGAAAACCTCATCATACTCTGTTGCGTGGTTTAGAAGAACAACGCAGACATACAGACAAACGCGAAAAGCGACTTTGTTTTATAATATGTATAGACTAGCTTTTGCCCAGAGACCGAAGCCGGTATGATCAATACCGGTATTTTTCGGTTACCACGTTTATATTTTTTACAGGTATTTTTAAAGGTTACCTGAATTATTAAATATTGTATACAACCAATATTAATATCGATACCGACATAAAAATAATATGTTTCTTACACGTGCCGTCGGCATTAGTCAAAGGGCGCATCTCTGTATATGTGTCAAAGAGTGGAGTCTACACGCGCGCCGGCAAACGCCGACCAATCACGGCCCTGGCTGGCACGTGGCACGGCAACGCGTCTCTCAGTTTGCTAGCTAGTGTTGGATTGTTTTATTGGCTTGTTAAATCCTAATTCTAGCTAGTATTATAAAAGCGAAAGTGACTTTTTTACAAGCTTTTATTCAACTTGCCGTGTTAGTTAGTTAGCAAATCTTGAAAGCTGAATTAAAACCACTTCATCTTATCCTACAGAGTTGAAATTTCACATGTTGGTTCAGTTTTAACGACAATGTATTTGCAAAGTGCGGGCTAGCTCCAATATCGTTCTGAATATGATAGCAAATAGGTTGGACTGTCCTTATGTACGACACTGCTGTGACAGAAAAGTCACATATCGTCGGCTTGTTGCAAGAAGTCATTACATATTCACTATTCTGAGATAAACGGTATTTTAGTTCGATTTAGTTAGTGGTTATGTTGATTTGCCCATATTATCCTAGAAAAGAAGTATGAAAGAAGTATATTATCTTATCCCATATTATTATCTTATAAAAGAAGTCCACTATAGATAAAAACGTATTTAGTGGTTTTTTGCAGTTAATGGGTTCTTGCAATAAGCCGACGATATAGTGTCGCACGCGAAAGACAATTGAAATGATTAAGAGCTAATTAATTAATTATAATAGAATGATTTAATGTAATTTGAATTTAACGTAGCTAATTTGTGTGTTGATATTGTATTTATTCGTTAGCTTTTATTTATGTGTGAGTTTGTATTTATTATTGAATAATTTAATTTAGTTTAAAGAAATGTTTTCTTATGTGCGTTATGTGGTACCTGAAATTTTTTATTTTATTTCTTTTCGTCCCTAATTAGTGGCGTCAGGTCTGATCATACAGGTCTATCTATAGATCATACTTATATCCTTTGAATCAAATAAAAATTTACGTTTAGGTTAAACTATTCAGTTAAGACCTTCTACTAAAAATAAATTGAAAATGTTTAATTAATAATGTTCTTAGCAATCTTTCAACAGCTAGTTTTGATTCAGAAGACTCCAACATAAACTACTGTATATTATTTTCCACAGTATGTCAAGAATTAAATAAAGCATGTCCTGTAAAAACAGTAACCATTAATACCAAACCAAAATTTAATGAATGGGCCACTCCTGGCATTAGAAAAAGCAGAGTTATTATATAATGAAAAATTATTGATTTCTGATCAAGCAATTTATAATTATGTAAGAAAGTATTCTAAGATATTTAAAAGAGTCTGCGCTCAAGCTAAATCTAAATTAATAAGTAACAAAATTAATATTTCTAACAATAAAATAAAATAAAAAAACTGTGTGGCAGGTAATTAAAAAAGAAACTGGAAACACCAAACAGCGAGATCAAAATGAATTGTCTTTAAAAATTTATAATGAAACCATTTCAGATAAGTTAAAAGTTGCTGAGACACTAGAAAATTTATTTAACAACATCCCAATAGAGGATACAAAATCTCTCCCCTCATCATCTATCTTAGCTGAATCTCTTCTAAAAGAACACTTGAGTAAGGACATTCCAAGTTTTAATTTCAAGCCCATTTCTATTTTCACAATTAAAAAAGCATTCAAAAGTCTTAATACATAAAAAACACTGAAGACTTATGGGGGATTTCCGTTCAGGTTCTTGAAGATATCATTGACACAATCGCGCCTGTCCTAATCGGCATATTTAATCAATGTTAAGATACTGACACGTTTCCTGATTTAATAAAACATACTAAAGTAGTACCAATTTTCAAATCGCGTAGTAAGAGTGACCCCTCTAATTATAGACCAATATCTGCGCTACCAGCATTGAGTAAAATATATGAAAAAATCATGCTAGACCAGATGTTGTCACATTTTAATTCAAATGGGATTTTACATACTCACCAGTTTGGTATCACGAAAGGTAGGTCGACGACTGACGCAGGAGTAAAACTCATCAGTCACATTTTGGAATCCTGGGAGAAGTCCCAAGATGCAATTCGCATTTTCTATGACCTCTCAAAAGCGTTTGATTGTGTTGAACACAATACACTGATCTGTAAATTACACCACTACGGAATTCGTGGACAACCTGCTGATCTTGTTCTTTCCTATCTATCAAACAAGGAGCAAAAAGTAAACGTAAATGGGGCGATATCTTCCGGATCTCTAGTTAAAATGGGCGTGCCTCAAGGTTCAATTCTCGGCCCTTTCTTATTTCTAGTTTATATAAATGATCTTCCTTACATGATGGCTAACTTATCGGATAAAATTCTATTTGCTTGTTTATCTTATTTTTAAAATAAACAGGAAAGATACAGATGCCTTACATGGTAACGATAATCTGGCTGTTCTTTCAAAATGGTTCGCAGCTATAATAATCTTTAACTTAATGAGAACAAAACGAAATATATTAGGTTCTCATTACCAAATGTACCTCAAGTAGGTCTAAATCTAAAACTTGATGACAAAAAAGTAGATACAATAACGGAAACTATATTGTTAGGAATTAATTTAGATTCAAAATTACAATGGGGCGCCAACATTAGAACTCTTTTAGGTAGATTAAGTTCAGTTGCATATGAAGCAAGAAAAATAAGGCAGTTGACTGATATAGCCACAGCTAGGTTAGTATACTTTGCTTATTTCCACATTACTATGTCTTATGGCGTTTTGCTGTGGGGATCGGCAGCTGACGTAGATTCAATTTGGCAATCCGCGCGATCTATAAAATGGGTCCTCGCGAGTCCCTTAGAGAAAAAATTAAAAAAATGAATATACTGACTCTGCCTTCCCTTTATTATTTTTTATGTTCGCAAAAACTTAGGACTTTTCAAAATAAGAAGCGATTTCCATAAATACACGTAGTAGACATAAGTCAAAAGGACAAAAGTACAAAATAAAACTTACGTAAACATAGAACTTTAATATTTTCTTAAAAGCTTGAGGCGTGAACGTTCTTCTTACAGTTTAAGATAAGCCTCAAGCTTTTAAGAATATATTTAAGTTCTATTTTTACGTAAGTTTTATTTTGTTCTTTTTAGTTCATTCAAACCTTCTTTTTAAAAAGGTTTTTACTTAAATTTTATTAGCATTAGAATTAGTTTAAATATCTGTTTATCACCTTCACTTGAAAAGTATTTGTAAAGACAAATTCAACGGACCCAAACACGTCGTTACATAAGTCATGGTGTGAAACTATCCAAATCATGCTATAATTTAGAACAGGCTTTCATAATTGAATGCGTACCTATATAAAATTAAATGTCTGTGCTGTTGAGCCTTTGGGATTTCCTTCGTCTGGAGCCAACCCTGGGTGCAACACCAAGGTCATGGCGTACTTTAGAACGGGCAATTATAAATTATACCTATATAAAATTTCGTGTTTGTACTATTAACCGTTGAGGAGTTCCCTAGTCTGAAACCAATCCTGGCTGCAGCAGCCAGGTCATGGTAGACTGTAGAATTGACTGTATTAATTAAAGGCATTTATTAAATTTCTTGTCCGTACTGTTCAATGTTAAGGAGTTCCTTCTTCTGGAGCCAACCCTCGATGCAGCAACCAGATCATGGTGAACTTATTTCGGACTATTATTATTGAAATGAATATAAAATTTAGTATCTGTACTCTTGACCGTTGAGGAGTTTCTTCGTCTGAAGCTAATCCTAGCTGCCAGATCATACTAGAATTAAAAACGGAATATCATAATTAGATGCGTATATTAAGTTTTGTCTCTATGATCTTGACTGTTCAGGAGTGCCCCTCATCTGGACCCAGGGTGTAGCACCTAAATCATGGTGAAATTTAATATATAAAATTTTGTGTCTTTGCTGTTGACCGCTGAGAAGTTCCCTCTTCTAGAACCAACCCTGGGTGCAGCAGCCAGGACATGGTGGACTTTAGAACGGACTGTATAAATTAAATGCGTATATTAAATTTTGTGTCTGTGCTGTTGATCGCTGAGAAGTTCCCTTTTCTGGAACCAATCTTGGGTGCACCAGCCAGGTCATGGTAGACTTTAGAACAGACTATCATAATTAAATGCGTATATTAAATTTGGCCTTTATGCTGACCGTTTAGGAGTGCCCCCGTCTAGACTCAATCTTAGGTGCAGCACCTAGATCGTAATGAACTTTAGAACGAGCTATCATAATTGAATGCGTATATAAAATTTTGTGTCTTGTGCTGTTGACCGCTGAGAAGTTCCCTCTTCTGGAGCCAACCCTCGGTGCAGCCGCCAGATTATGGTGAAGTTTAGAACAGGCTATCGTAATTGAATGTGTATATAGTATTGAGTGTCTCAGTTGTTGATCGCTGAGGTGTTTCCTCGTATGAAGCCAATCCTTGATGCTGTAGCCAGGTCATGGTAGACTTAAGAACGGACTATTATAATTAAATGCGTATATTAAATTCCGTGTCTGTACCGTTGACTGTTGTTGAGTTCCTTCGTCTGGAGCCTATCCTGGGGGTAGAATCAGCTCATACATAATAAAGAAATGCATTGTCTTCAAAACTGAACCAACCTGTAAAATTTCGACTCCGTAGGATAAGAGGAAATGGTTTTAATTCAGCTTGCAAGATATGCTTACCAACTAACACGGCAAGTTGAATAAATAGTACAGCACGCACGACGATCTCCATGGTAATATATTTTTTTCTAATGCCAACAAATTGTCGATGTTCTGTTTCTTTCTCGTAATCAAGGTAATTTTTAGGTAACCGGTATTAAAACGGTAACCTAAATAGAGGTTCTTCTTCTTGAGTTACCCAGATAGCGGTAGCCTTTATAGCAGAAAAAACCTAAATTCTTCGATACCTGTACCGTAATTAAATAAAAAGGTTTTCGGTCACCGCTTTTGCCTGCGGCTTCGCCCGCGTGGAGTTCGGAAATTATCTCACGGAAACGTACTACCGTAACGCGTACGCCAGAAAAGCTCCCCAGTCGGCATTATGTTTTTCGACATCTATCATCGTCATATTTCAGCCAATTTACACAAAACCATAATGAATTAAGGTTTTGTTTATACACCCAAACCTTCCTCATGAATCAGTCCGTCCATTGGTGAAAACCGTATGAAAATCCGTTCGGTATTTTTGAGTTTATCGCGTTCAGATAGACAGACGCGTCGAGGGGACTTTATTTTATAATATGTTAATGTTACTAGTGATTAGTGATAGCCAGTGATGATAACTAGTAGGTATCTACCCATTAAATAAACCATTAACTTTGAATGCGAACGCTATGATGTATAGCATGAGTAAAGGTCGAGATATACATAACAGTAAATATACGACTATACTATGAAAATATTTTGATAAGTGCTGAAATATTTATAGTAGGTCATGAAAATATCTTCGGTCGGTCTTCAGTTAATTTTATAAACTCGGTAGTCCAAATGTTTATTCATTGGGTTGAGCGTTTATAGATGATGGCTGAATGAAAAATGGCGCAAGTCATTAGAGTCTATATTCCACAATTAGGTATGTACAGCCGCGGACATTTGTGGTGAACCACTTTTCACCGTTATGCCCTTAGTAGAAGGTTGAAAAGTGATTCACTGCCAGTGTCCACGATCGTACGTACCAAGAATACTTAATCATAGTAGTTATTGTACTAATATTAGAAACTGAACCCGCTGTGTACCACAGTCCACAGGTAGATCAAAAGGATACCTTATCTATCTAATGATAGCCGCAACGATCACCATTGATTCCGTGTGGAAGGCGGCGCACGGCAGTGGACCGTGTGTCGTGGCGCTAATAAGGACTCTCCCTAAAAGCCTCTGCTTTTGAACGGCGCGGCGGGCGCAATGTTGAGGAATACTCTAATATAACGCTGGCCAAACCACATAATGTACACACCTAAGTCTTTAATGCGAACACACATTTCAGTTCAGTTCTAAACAACTTGCTTCTTTTGAGCAATGCAATGATATTTTAAATAATTCTGCCAATAATTTGGCAACAACTAATGACATTAATTATCATTTAAATTAGAAATTAGGACAATAGACGAAACCTCTTGCTTAATAAATGAAGAAAATTTAAATACTGGTTTAAATCATCAAAATGTTAATAAAAGTTCTTCTTTGATATCTCACCCATCGAATTGTAGTAATCTTAATAAATGTAATAATAATAATACTCTATGATTTTTTATAGAAATATTTAAAAATGTAAACAATATGTATTGAAAAGAAATAAATAAAAATAATACTCTAAAAATTGTTCATCAAATATACAGGGTGTTATAGGTAAGGAATTAGAATTGGAGCTGTTCATGAACTGTAGTTATATTGATATCCTATGTGTAACTGAACATTGGTTGAAAGTCTACTAGTTCATGTTCAGCTTTAACAACCACCAGCACGCGTAGCATGACCACCGTAGAAACGGGTTTTGTCGACGGAAGAATAGACAAAATGACAGATAAACAATTACAATCTGTCATTTTGTCAGGTTGCCAGCTCATTCAGCAGAGTTAATATGATACGTGGTGGCTCTTTAATAATCGTTCGTAACAATATGAAATTTAAAGAACGTAAGGATATTGTGAGCTTTTCTGTTGAGCGAGTTATTGAAATAGCTTGTATTGAGCTTGAGCAGTTCATTGTAATGAGCGTGTACAGGCCCCCATGTGCTTCATATGATATTTTTGAGAAATATATGGAAGAAGTATTATTAAAGACTTATAACAGTAATAAAACAGTTGTAGTCTGTGGAGATTTCAACATTAATATACTGGAAAAATCTGCTGTAGTACACAAATTTATAACTTTTTTAAAGTCATATAATTTGTACAATACATTCTTTGAGCCGACTAGAATAATTGCCACAAGTGCTACCTGTATTGATAATATTTTTGAAAACTTAAGACCTGCCATTTAATTATAAATGAGTTAGACTCTGATCACTGTGGCCAGTTAGTCACTTTCCCTCAGAAAACAGGCAGAGCACAAAGAAAACTTGTGAGTTTTGATACAGCCAGAATTGATTATTTTAGTTGTTTTCATAGTCTTATGCCATATGGGATTCTTCTCTGGGGAACCTGTGCGGACATTAATACTATCTTTGTTCTACAGAAAAGAGCTGTTCGAGCCATTTACAACCTAGGTCCAAGAGATTCCCTTACTGAATAATTCAAAGAAATAAATATTCTGACTGTAGCTTCACAATATATATTTAAAAACCTATTGTATGTACACAAAAATATATCAAATTTTAATAAAATTTCCGATATTCATAGTTTAAATAGCAGGAATAAACACAACCTTGCTGTACATCACACACGTCTCCACAAAGTAGGCAACTCGATCATGGGTCAATGTATACGCTTTTACAACAAACTTCCCATTGACATTCGAAACTTACCCATTAATAGATTTAAAATCTGTATTAAAACCAAACTTTTTAGAATCTGAAATTTTATAGTACCCTTACTATAAAATTTCAGATTTTTTAGAAGATAAAAAAGCATGAGATTGAGCTACTCGCTCTGCTAAGCCTTGTGATAAAACTTGACATTTTAATTATTATGTAAAATCATCAAAATATACCAGTTTTATATACACATTGACATTGTTGAAAATTATATTTAAAATGACATGATTACTTTGTAAAGTATTATATTATTTTAATTAATTATTGTGAATGGGACTATGTGGATATCATTATTATTTTCATTTCTCAGATAGTTTTAATTATGGTCTGGCAGTTTGAGTAGTTTAGGCGGCCTACCCAAATTTCCTTTCTTTGGTATTGTTCGTCGAGTTGAGCTCCTTAAGCTCTGAGTTGAGCCCCACGATTAATGACAAATGCTTGCACTGACTGGACAGGTCCACTCAAATCTGTGTGGTCCTTTCCTCAAAAGACACTAATCTACATGGTCCTCATATGGCCTGACCAAGATTATGTCTGGACTTTAAAAGAGACTGTGACCTCTGAGTAGTCAGATAGGAAACGCCGAACTCAACTAGCTTATTTTTTTTTTTTATATGACGTGTAAAAGTGATTCCTAAATATCCTATTTACAGAATAAACAATTTCATTTCATTTCAGTTATGTAGGTACCTATTATTAAAATACTTAGTTATCTTACATTAGCAATTTTAGATTTCTTCATTTCTTTACCAATATTAATAATGGTTTTCACCTGTTACGTAGGTACCTAAGTACCTACTTGGAGGAAACGGCAGGGTCGGAAAAAAGGTTTTATTTTTATTTTATAAAACAAACAGTTCAAAATGTTTTAAACAAGGGTTTTTTTTTTCATTGAGCGATTTTCAAATTTATTATCAACAAGTCAATCAGGCCTAATATAATTCATTTCTGAGGATTAACAAAAAATCATCAGAAGAACATAATAATAACAACAACGTAATACTAGTTATAGTTAGTTATTAGGTACTAACTAATAAACTATCTAATCTGTAAACATACTTAGTTTTTTTTTGTAATCAATCAAAATAGGTATGTAATTTAGACACTGAACCACCCAAAAAAACATCTCGATTTAAAACCATGTCTTATTTTCTTAATGTTCAAAACATTATTTATACTTGTTTTATACTGTGTTTTTAAACACTTAATAAAAAACTTTGTTTTATTTAGAATTGTTTTAAACACTGTTTAAAATACGTGTTTTAAAACAATTTGTTTGTTTTATGCCAACCCTGGGAAACGGCCATGTTGTTGTTAATGTGATAAATTGTGTGACAAAATTACTAGCAGCATTTCCTCTACACTGACAATCTGTCCACAATTCTAGCATAGCGTAGGCGTAAAGTCGCGTTCACGACGCGTAGAAGCTGCATGCTGAGTACCTAAATGCTGTACTACCGTTGCATAACGTGACAGTGAACGCGTGTTTGCGACTTTGCGTAGTGTCTACGTTGCGTATATTTTTGCTCGATAAACGCTTATGCTGGACCTAGGCAGATGCGAAGGGTACTAAAGTACGGACGAGGTTAGGACCTACTTACATATTAAATGTTTATAGTCACCTATTGATCATCTATTCAGTTAATTACTTAGCTAATAGTTAGACAATATGTAAATAGTGAATCAAAATATAATATATCAATCGAATTCAGTAGGTACATACGTACTAACCTAACCTACACTACACATGCCTATACAAAAAACTTATTAAAATTATAAAAAAAACAACTTTCAAAAAACACTACAAAGTGAAAAATTACTTTAATTTCGGAAGGCATCTCGCGGGTCAACCTAGGAGGTTGTTGGCTGCTTAACTGGACTTTTCTCTGGGTGCCTCAATAAAATAAGGCCTCCAGCCACGGCATAAAACTTATAACATGCTAAGGGCCAGGGCACCCTCGTTTTAAAAAAAATCATTTTATCTTTATTAACTAAAGGTATTCTGGCACTACAGATAGTTGAGAGTTTTAAGGGCATTACAAACTATAAACTAGTGACCACCAACAACGTCTGATAATAACTTAAACGATTTTAGAAACTATTTCGATAATTACCCGTCACCCTTTCGTCTTCCCCCTGTTTCATTCTCCTGATAAAAACATTTTATTTAATTCTTTTTTCTCTACTTTGGAACAGATTTATCAGTATGTTATAAAGAAATACACTCTTTGCTCTTTACTCACTACAAATAAATTTTTTGCATAAGCTAATAATGTACTGTTCTACAAGACTTTAAATACAACACTGCTCACCTCATCAGAAAACCGTTCGATCTTGCCTCTACTCACCCTACTTATTATAAATCACAGACAAACATAGAACATCCTCCTTTTTTTAAGTCTGTTAAATGAAAACGGACAAGGTCCACTGCGCGAGCCCCAGTTAACTCTTCTAAAATCTCACATTGTTTCAGTTACAGTGGGTACTATACAGGGAACCCTGTTACCCTGTAGTCAGCTGTTACGTCCCACGGTTCTTTCTTATCGAACGTGGACCAACATTGTATTTAATAACATACATTTTCATTAATTTTACGTACCTAATACCCTCAGGTAATAATAGCAACAGGTATTGATCTTTGTCCTCATCAATTATTATCTACTTATGGGCTTATCACTCTCTCATTTTAATATATGGTCATGTTATATCGTCAACACGAAATTCGAGTGATATATTGACTTCATTGCGATGCGTAGGCAGGCATTGGATATGATTGCCGGACTCCAATTTAGGTGAGTAGATACATGGTTTAATTTACGCAGAAAGATTAAGTTACCCTCTTCCACGACCTACGATTGTTCGAATATTGTAATGATGAATATCTCATATCGGTTACCACAGGAAGACCTTCGATTTACTTACCTACGGTTCAGTAGTGCAGCTCTTGTTTATGTTTTGTAATCCATCAATGATTATTTACAAATAATCAATCAATTTTTTTTTTCGTGGATGGGTGACCATCTTTACATACCAAGACCCCTTCGTGCCTCGGAAAGCACGATATGCCGCTGGTCCCGGCTGTCATTTGTGGATCTTTGAGAGGCGTTACGGGTCGTCAGAAGCCCGAAAGTCTGACAACCGGTCTTACCAAGGGGTATACAGTCACTCCATGTAAAATACTGGTATTTAGCTGTATCCGGTTAAGCCTAACCGGTCGGTTCGGTCCTAGCCTACTCGGCTTCCAGCCAGAAGCCGACCCCAACATAGTTGGGAAAAGGCTAGGCAGATGATGAATCGATTATAATAATTTATTTATCAACATCTTCTTTTACCGTCGTAAGTAGGTTCCTACACATCGCAGTAATGTCAGGCTGATTTTCAAATAGATATCTTTTTATCTAATAATGTCAGGACACAAAAATCCGACGACTCCCGTTAGATATTTAGCTATTCTGCAATTGGCATAGGTACTATATACCGAAACGGTTGGCATTTTGATAAGTTTATGGTTACTAACTTCTCTTACTTAGTTATATGAGTGCATGACTAATTTACCCCATTATAAACAATTCAATAACAAATATACAGACTCGGTAAGTACATATTGGCAGATATAGCAAATGTGATCATATTGGTAGTCCTCCTTTTTCGCCTTAGTTCGATGTACGGAACCCTAAACAAGATGACGGAATTAGCACGCATTATAAGTGATCTCTTGATGTTTTTTCCGAGAAAGCAGTAGGCGTAAGTATAAGCATGTTCTTGAACACTTCTTGGTATTAATAAGATGAGACAACTGTCGCACAGTCATATTCACGGATCAATGAGCCGTCACTTTGGATTTTGTATAATGTTAGTTACAGAATAATGTTAGTTATTAGTAAGGAAGTTTTTGTCTGAAACAGTGTGGCTCGGTAGTCTGCAAAACGAAACACAACAAACTATGATTTGGAGAAATTCATACTTGTCCAAATCATAGCTTGTTGAGCTTATGAACTTCAGCGTTTTCGAAAGAAATTTACTACGTCCGGCGCGGCGGCGGCGTCAATCAAACTAAGTCTGTTTGTTACGCGTCCAGATTTAGATGTAAGAATTGTGCAGTGGCGATCTATTAGCTATAGGCCTACTGGTCCTACCGCACAGCATGCTTGGGTCAGTGATCTCTTCAGATTTCCGCCCGTAGGTATAGATTCGTTATCGATTGGTACGCAGGTTGATAGTTGTTTTCTAGCTAAAAACGTCATTACAACGACACACATAAATGGACTATTTTAAGTGTAGCCAGAGTAAAAAAAAAAATACCGGAACCTGGAATATCAGACTAAAAATTCGTTTAATGTTCAGTCCAACTGTTCGTCGAACCTTCCGAGTGTACGTGTAGTGAGATAGTTCGTGCATGTTTGACGATGTTGAACAGTCTGTTTTCATTGAAGTGTTAGACTGTTGGACGAAAGTGTGGTGCCGCATAGCATAGCACTAATGTCGTACACACGGCTACACATGAAGCTATACATTTCCAGTATAAGCTGACCTCGCATTGTACGGAAATCCTATACAATGCGACATTAGCATAAACTGGCCATGTATAGCTTGATGTGTAGCCGTGTGTTCTACTTAATCTGTAGGCACTAACTGAATCCATGGTAACAGTTTTCGCGTCGATGTCCCTGCCACCCTATATTAAGTATAGATTTAATACCGAAACCCCTCCTTGCCTCGGAAAGCACGTTAAGCAGTTGGTACCGGTTGTCATTCGCAGATCTTTGGCAGGCGTAACGGGTAGTCAGAAGACCAAAATTCTGACAACCAGTCTTACCAAGGGTTATCGTGTTACCGAGGCACTGGGTTACGGAGGTCATTTAAGCAGTCGCTCCACGTAAAACATTGGTATTCAGCTGCAACCGGTTAGACTGGAAGCCGACTCTAACATAGTTAGGAAAAGGCTAAGCAGAGAGAACGTACCTATTTTTGGGATAAAAAATCCTAAGTCCTAACCCAGGTTATGGTCTACCCATTGCATCCAAATCCGTTCAGCCGTTTGAACGTGAAAGCGTAACAAACAAACAAACTCACTTTCGCATATTTATAATTTTAGTTAGGATTCTTACCTAAAAAACCATTGTGAAGACTTTTTGTACGAAAAGTTCAGCGCCTCGGAATTTATATAACATTCATATATATTTTCAAGAACATTACAATAATTTTTATTTTACTTTAGCAATCTAATTGACATGTTTGATAACATAATTACTTTAAGTTTTCATGTGATACAAGTTAATTTGGTCTCAGTAACCTTTCATTTCCTAATTTTCTGTTACATTATTTGAACGTGTCCAAATGCTAACTGGCAATGTTTACTCGATACTTATTCTATCACTAGCTTTTGCCCGCGGTTTCGCCCGCATGGTTGTCGGAGATGTTCCCACGGGAACGTACTACCGGGATTAAAAGTACCCTATGTGTTAATCCAAGTTATAATCTGTCGTTGTTTCAAATTTCATCCAAACCCGTTCAACATCCACACATCCAGACAAACAGACAAACGAACAAAAATTCTATTAACTATATTTTCGGCATTAGACTCGTTCCCACACCTCGTAGCAAATATATTTGTCAAAAATATTCAACGTACAGTTTTGACTTCGTTACTATTTTTACACGACTGCACAAAAAGGAGTGTAATGTTTCAGGGTTCGTGTATGTATGCGAGTTTCTTTGTGGCACCATAACTTCTAAATGCCTGGACAAATTTGAATTTATGGGGTGTCGTTAGAATCCTTACATCATCCCGAGTAATATACATATCTATTTTAAAAAAAAAACAAAATAGCGGCAGTATGGCTCCATTTTCAAATGTAATAATTTCTTCATTTATTACAATATGGGTATCCAATTGAAAGCCTTGATGAGCACATTCCAAAACTATATAATTTATTGACAAACATTTTACATAGGTAGGGTATATATATATGCAAAACAAACGTTTCATCCCCACGCCATCCACCCCTCGCCTCGCCTCGCCGTGACAGTATCTATAAAACCACGTTAAGTGCTTGAATATTAAAACCTAGCATGACAGGTTTTAAAATAAAAATAAAATTTGACACTAAAATGTGTAAAATAAAAATAAATAATTAAAAAAAAAACACAACTGCTTCTTAAATTAAAAAGTGTTCCACACGACACAACGGTCCCCCGACTGCAACATGACAATTTTATTTATCTGTTTAGTCAGCGAGTAAATGAGTGACCTTTCGCTTTGTATATACAGATTAACTAATACAACTTGTTTATTAATTTTTAGTTCGTTGTTTGGCAGGGCAGTTGTTTTTTAAATTATTTATCTTTTATTATAGAATGTATTTACAGCGTCAGACCTGACCTGAGAGATGTTATAATCTGCCTTCATGAATAATATTATGACATACTCGAACGTGATCATTTAAGGGTTATTCTACCGGTGATTGAAAATTGTGCTCTCGTCGGTATTTTTTTTTAAATAGCAGTTCCTGATTAGTTCTTTTGTTTATAACGACTAATGTATCTGATCATCCAATTTAGAAGTTTTAATTTCTGCTTTATTTTAGTTGACAATACGTGGCATGTCGACTGTTCGCGAATGAATAAGACCAATTTAAATAACAAAAAATAAAACAGTCTGGGAGTGCCGACAGAAGTGAAAACTTGAAAAACAAGCATTATAATATATAGAATTTTGATATTGCAGGCCCCCAAACCAATAACCTGAAATATAGTGCAACTTTTATTTTAAAATGTTTAAAAATTCTATAATAATTGTTGTATAATAATAATTTGCTTTATTGCAAGACTTTTAGTTTTATTAATAATATGCATGAATATAAAAAAATGGAATTGACTCATTACTTGCTTTTATTTGAGCCCAATATGGTTGTTTTTTATTTAAAAAAAACCTACCTACTTCCTTTTTTATTTGCAGATGCGATGTATAAATATTATAAAGCCTATGTCATTCACAATTTTGATGAATTTAACGACACATCATAAGTTAAAATCCATCAAATCGTTTAGGCTACAGAGCGTGCCAAGGAAATAGACATACTTACATACATATCTACTCTCGAAAAACATTACCGCTGGTTATGAGATAGTCGGGTAAAAAACTAGCTAAATTAGCCTTTACAATATGAATATTTAAACGATATCTATGTTTATTATGCAATATAAATTACTTAATTAAAAGACAATTTTTAATATGTTACACAGATAATTCTTCAAGCTTTATAAAAATTCTGTCACATTTGTCGACACACACAAAAATAGTTTTTTCAACTCTGGAAAACACACGTTTGAAAAGTGGTTCTTATTGTATCGCTCTTATTTAGGTTCATAATGCAATGGCATTGAACAGATGCGCCAGGTGACTATATAGGATGGATTTTTAAGACGGGGCAATAAGATCTTGTCCTACCTATACCCACCCACCTACCTATTTAATTATTTGCAAATCAGTGATTTCAAAGTAGCATAGTAAGACGATATTAGAATTTAATTTTTATTCTATTTGAATTATTGATTCGCTGTAAATCTATACTTAACGTTGACGTATTTTAATTTTATTATTATTTATAGTGTTCCTTAGTAGGAAAAAGCGAACTCAGAGTTTATTCGGGTGTAATTTGGTGGACACAGTTTAGACATGAAAATGTTGAACATTCCACTTTGTCCTACTGTTACGACAGCTTAGGTAAACGACGCCAGGTAAAGTGGAATAATTCAAATTATCATATAAGATTGATAAATACGGAGAAAAGTTGATTTTATTTTTATTAAATAAATACGCCGATTCGTTGACCCACCCTTAATCAATCAATAGTATTGATGTACAGAATTCATTATACCATACCGTCAAGAATGAAGCTGCGAATAGTTGTGACCTTGCTGAAAATGGTAATGTGTAATTTGGTTTTTTTCATTTTTACATCGGTTTACTAACAAATACTACATTGTACTTTTTAACACTGATATATTGATAGGAGTTGGGTAAGGATTGCAATCCCTATCTATCAAGATTTAAATCAGGTGTGAAGCTGCAGCAGGTTCACACCTGATTTATTTTTGATCACTTTATCTTATCTAATTGATCAATATTGTTGGCTTATTCTCGCGTAAAGTGATCAACTTGAAATGAAATTTCGTTTTTGGTTGCTTGTCAGTGTGACTCTAGTGATGTTACTCAGTCATTAACGGTCAGGACTCGATTGCAGTTGTAATTAAGATATATGTACGAGAAGGAGGTTGCCCCCAGCTTCATACGTTTGAAACGCACCGTACTTATATTAGTCACACAAAAAAAAAGAATCATCAAGATCCAAAATATAGAAATCGTACGTTAAATATTGGCACACCAGTGAAGTTTGGTTAAAATCGGATTTGTTTGACTTTGAACGTGTTCTTCTACTCACATTCTACGGTCAATCTGATAATAACGATGCAATGATTTGATTCTAATGACAAAAGATTACACGTTATCAACTGACAGCAATAGACAATGACGTTAACACGAAGTTAACAAAACCCACAGAACACTATATCGTTTTCTTTTTTATTGCTCATTTTTATAGTGTCAATTAAAAGGCCGGACTCTATCTGAATATTTTAACGTTTCATACACGGAATAGATCTATTCCAGTCATTTATAACCTACGTACTATCTGTCATTGTCAGAAAGTCAAGTGACAACAACATTCATTTTTTATTTCTTCTTTCCGTTTCTTTTGAATTGCATGAAATTGAAATTTCTGTTTTCCTGTATTTAATTGAAGGATTATAATGAATACTCAAGGAGGGCTTTGTTAATTGTTCAGTAAGATTTCACCGCAATGTGCAGAGACATTGTCCGAGACTGCTACAAATGTGCGATTATGGGTCTATCTTTTATGGAAGAACTTTTTCGGTGGACCTTTGGTCTCGTAGCCTCGAACAGTGTCAAAAAAACTAATAAGACCAGGGAAAAAAAATCTCTTAGTGTTTTACAGTTTTTCCTCGGATTTAGTTACAGTTAGGTTGCTATAATTTTTTGTGAATTTGTAGCTGTTAAATGTGAATTTGTGTTGTTTAGTAGTAGATAATTAATAACGATTAAAAAAGTTTCCCCATGGACGGATTAAAAACATCCGTTCATAAGAACGATATGTATATATTTTTTTGTGAACAGTCACGTATTGTGTAAAACGTTTTGCTGTGTTAAATTGTGCCTAAAAGTGAGACTGGGCTAAGGCCTACGTACGGCGAGGCTGTAAATTTAATGCCTATTATACAATATTGACCTATTGTATTACTCTTATTTACGTTGTCGCAACGTTTATGTTGCGTAAAAACGGAAAAGTATAAAATAAAATATTAAGTTTAAAAACTGTTACGAGAAAATAAAAGTGATCTAAAAAATATATAATATGAAATATTTTCTTGTTTCGTACTTTTTAAATCACTTTTATTTTTCCGAAGTTTGGTTACAGTTATTTTAAACAATTTTTTTTGTAACTTCACTAGTTTCGGCTCAGCGATGATGAGTCAGTCAGTCACAAGCTCACAGCTTACCTCTTTATCAAAGATAGATAGATTATAGATTTAGATATTTATATAAAGGTTTCCAACCAACACATACCTACTACATACTTTGCATTAACC
This sequence comes from Omphaloscelis lunosa, assembly GCA_916610215.1. Taxonomy (NCBI): domain Eukaryota; kingdom Metazoa; phylum Arthropoda; class Insecta; order Lepidoptera; family Noctuidae; genus Omphaloscelis; species Omphaloscelis lunosa. Next base: position 10,897,679 of record OU744250.1, read on the forward strand.
CACAATCATTGTGGAATTTTAAATGTTGCATATATCTAAAAGAAACCACGTCACTACGAACTAAAATGTTGTATAACTTTCTTTTTCAGGCAATCTTTCTTCAACTCATATTCCCAATAGAATCAGTCGAGAAGAGGCGATTTAAAGGAGACGTCGATGATCCCGATGTTATTCCCGAGAAGCCTGGTTTTTTAAAACGCGTATGGCTCCGCAGTAAATATCGTACAATAATTTGCTACTACAGAACAAAATATTTCTTCTTTTATACAATTAATCCCTTTAATCATACAAAACCTGTGAGCCCCAGAACTGCAGCGTTGCTTGTAATGGGAAGTGATGTTATCCATGTTACGTAATCTTTGTCGTTGTGTAGACTTATATTTTAAGTGTATCGAATAAATATAGGCTTTAAATATTAGATATTTAAAGTCTATATTTATTTGATACACTTCAATATACTATGATACTGCATTGGTCGAAATAAACGTTCATTATAAATATTAACTTGTTTATTCAAAAACATAAGATATTTGAACAATTTTTAAATATATCTTAAAAAAGTATTTTAAAAAATATCTAAATAAAATGAGGCTACAGCAATGCCGGGAGCAGGGTCCGAGGTACCGGTGGTTAGGGCTCCAAAGACAGGAACTTGTGAGGAGGATCACAAGTCAACAAAAAATATAAATGAAGCAAATACATCATTTTGTGCATGATCCAAACATATCCGAAGTGAATAGTCGTTATTAAAACAACGACTAGCTACTTTCAATAAAAACTTATCACAAGCGCAATATGCACACGACTTTTCTTGCAAGCAAACTTATGAATTGGTTTTAAATTATTCTTATTTTATTTGTAGTAAGATACGATAGATAGTAGAAACCAGTAGGTACCCTAATTGCGTAACAAGCTTTTAATCACAATCGAATCTAAGGGTTTTGAAGATATTCAACATACCATAGTTAACTGTTATTATCATAACATGCATTTTAATGAGCGTGTTCATAAAATAAAAACACAGAAATGAATGAGCAGATTACTGTAGTCCTGTAGTTCTTTTAGTTGGAAACAGTCTGAGTAGCACTAAAAGGGACATAGTTAATGGTGTCGACACCCTACTTAAATTACAATTAGGTAAATTAATATTATGTGCATTGCCATATTCAGATAATTTGTATGCTGAAGAAAACGCTTACATTTGTCATTTAAATAACTTAATGCATATTTTGACATGTCGTCACAGTGACAGTTTATTGTATTTCGATACTAACAATTTTGTTAGAGATTTTGTTTTAATTCGGGAACATTATGTTTCTTCCCAAAAAAAGTAAACGTGTATTGACTACTTTGTTAGCTTACAATATATACGTAGTTATTGATAATTTAACTGAGACTAGGCTAATAAGTGACGAAATAGTATTATCTACTATTTCTAATAATACTGTAATAGGCTCTTCAAACTATTGGACGCGACAAATGAGAAGCGTGATAAGAATATTTTACTGTATCACCAAAATATTAATCGCTTCTCTGGCAAAATCCTAGACGTGGAATTGTTAATAGATAAATATCATATGGATATCTCATGCTTTTGTGAAACCTGTTTAAGCCAAATAGGATGCTGTTTCATGTAAATAATTTTCAGTTGCCAGTGCGAACAACAGGTCCTCAATAGGGGGTCGTACCTTGATATTATGTAATAGTTGTTTCAGACATAAGGAAAGGAAGGATATCCCTGCTTGCTCTGTTGATCGCTTATGTGAGGTAGCATGTGCAGAAGTTGAAGGCCATACTTTCTTATGTGTTTATAGACCACCAGCCTCAAACTTGTCATTATTTTTAATCATTATGGAACTTTTTGTTTGTGGTGACCTAAATATTGATCTATTAGTTAACTCACCCGATAAATATAAGCTTATAGCATTGTTTAAATCGTTAAATTTAAAATGGATATTTAATGAAGCAACTAGAATAACAGCAACCTCAGCTTCATGCATTGAAAATATATTTACTAATTGTAAAATACAATACTCATCCTTAATTAGTGGAGGTATGTCTGACCATACTGGTCAACTTATATCATTAGACATAGATAAAAGTTACACCTTGATAACACCAATGAATTAAGACCTCTCACTAAAAATGCATTGAAAATATTTAACATAAATAATGTTCTTAGCAATCTCTCAATTGTTACTTTTGATTCACAAGACCCCAATATAAACTACTGTACACTATTTTCGGCAGTATGCCATGAATTCAATAAAGAGTGTCCTGTAAAAAAAAAGTAACAATCAATACTAAACCAAAAAATGAATGGGTCACTGCTGGCATTAGAAAAAGTAGAGATATTTTGTATAATTTGTACAAAGAGAAGTCATTGACCTCTGATCCAGCCCTTCATAATCCTTTCAGAAACTATTCTAAGATATTTAAACGAGTTTGCGCCCAAGCTAAATCAAAATGAATAAGTAACAAAATGAGTATTTCTAACAATAAAATAAAACCTGTGTGGCAGGTAATTAACAAAGAAACTTGAAACACAAAACAGCGAAGTCAGAATGAATTGTCTTTAAAAATTGACAATGAAACCATTTCAGATAAGTTAAAAGTTGCTGAGACGCTAGAAAAGTTTTTACCAACATCCCAATAGAGGTTACGAAATCTCTCCCCTCATCATCTTTAGTAGCTGAATCCCTTCTTAAAGAAAATTTCAGTAAAGACATTCCGAGTTTTGAATTCAAGCCCATTTCTATTGTCACAATTAACTCAATACTCAATATCTTTATTGCTTTACCATAATGTGTACTTATGTATATTAAAAAAACATTCAAAAGTCTTAACATTAACAACACAGAAGACTTATGGGGGATTTCCGTTAAGGTTCTTGGAGATATCATTGACACAATTGCCCCTGTCCTAACAAGCATATTTAATCAATGTTTAGATAGCGTACGTTTCCTGATTTAATGAAACATAGTAAAGTAGTACCAATTTTCAAATCGGGTACTACCAGCATTGAGTAAAATATATGAAAAAATCATGCTAGACCAGATGTTGTCACATTTTAATTCAGATGGAATTTTACATAGTTACCAGTTTAGTTTCACGAAAGGTAGGTCGAAGACTGACGCAGAATTAAAACTCATCAGTCACATTTTTGAATACTGGGAGAAGTCCCAAGATGCAATTGTCATTTTCTGAGACCTCTCTAAAGCGTTTGACTGCGTTGACCACAAAACACTGATCTGTAAATTACACCACTACGGAATTCGTGGACAAACTGCTGATCTTGTTTTTCCTATCTATCAAACAGGCAGCAAAAAGTAAACGCTAACGGGGCGACGCGACGGCCTCGGGGTCTCCAGTTAAGATAGGCGTGCCTCAAGGATAAATTCTTGGCCCTTTCCTATTTCTAGTTTATATTAATGACCTTCCTTACATGATGGCTAATATATCGGATATAATTCTATTCGCTGATGATACTTCTCTTATTTTTAAATAGATAGAAAAGATACGGATGTGTTACATGTCAAAGATAGTCTGGCAATTCTTTCGAAATGATTCGCAGCTAAACAAAACTAAATGTCTTAAGTTCTCATTACCAAATGTACCTCAAGTAAGTCTAAATTTAAAACTTGATGGCAAGAAACTAGATGCTATTACGGAAACTGTGTTTCTAGTAATTACTCTGGATTCGAGATTGCAATGGGGCGCTCATATTAGAGCTCTTTCACGTAGATTAAGTTCAGCTGCATACGCAGTAAGAAAAAAAAACAACAGACTTCCAAAAAACACACCACAAAGTGAAAAATAACTTTAATTTCGAAATTCGGTGGCAAAAAACGAAAATTCAAAATGACACCGATTTTTTTTTAAAGTGTTTTTTTTTTTGTAAAAATTTTTATTTTTCACTTTTTAATTGCGATAAACTCAAAAACTACCACACGGATTTTGTTAAAAACCGTTTGAAAATCCGTTCGGTAGTTTTTGAGTTTATCGTGTTCCTTATCCAATAAACTATGTTACTTATATTGAGCATTTAATTTAGATTAAAATATGCCATGACATCATTTCATTTAAATGAATAGTTTAAAAGATATGACAGGTTCAAAACTACGCGTAACATAATAATTAGGTTGACGGCAACGTGGGCGCAGTGGTAGGAGTCAATGACCTTTTCCTCGGGCAAAAGCAAGTAAACCTATATATGGGTACTTATGAAACGTCAGAAGTTAGGAGTATGGTTCCATTTGGTCGTTTATAATGGAGAAGCGCCGGCAAGAAACTCTACGGTCCACAGTTCATAGTCTAAGGTTGTTTTACACCGGCGAGGCGAGGCGTGGATGGGATGGGCGAGAATCGAAATCACGCTTACCCTTTTACACCGAAAGATGTCCATCGCTATACCGCGCCGTCTTGCGATGGCCAGCGCTATCTCGTGCCGACTCACGCTGTCACGCGCCGGCCATCGTTACCTAGCGCCAGCTCGCGTTATCACGCGTCTCTCAGCCAGCCGTCGAGATAGCGCTTGATGGAAAAAGACCGTGCGGGTCCTCGATGACCGGTGCGAGATTTGTGTATCCGTTGTGCAATGTAAATAAATACTTTATTTTTACAGAAATAAAGTTCAATATTGTACTAACTAAAATTTCAATTCTCGTCTCGCGTATCCTCGCGCATCTAGACCTACACTAAAGATGGGCAGGGCGTGGCAATTTGACATTACTTTCATTTCTATTGCACAACCAGAAAGAAAATTAAGCATTTCAAGCGATTTCAAATTTCTCGCCCTGCACGTCCTTCACACAGATGTTCTGAAGTGCCACTAGGTGGCGCACCGCAAAAATGTCTCCATGTCTTGTTCTAAGTCGACCACAGAGTACATTGAATATACTGAGAAATCGACCTTCTACTCAGTGTTGCCAACGCGTAAGATAATTATGGGGGCGTATGATAATTGGGCCAATGGTACGATGTACAATAATGAATGTCTAATGTACGATAATGGGGACAAAAACTGCCACTTGCTCACTTCAGATGGCGCTAATCTCCAGCGTTTTTTTAATTTGACAGCTGGCCATACATTTTTTGTAAACAAGTGACTTCTTTTACGCATAATTAATTATTGAGCCTAGTTGCGCAGCTGTTTACTGCAAAAATACGGGGACCCTTGTATTTGCCAAAGACGTTATAAGAAGAAAACTGTGGGAGAAAGCTCTCCGAAAAAAATTGGAATCTGATATTTCGTCGAGACGATGTACTATTCTTTAAGCCTTTTATGAGAGAAAGTGGTTTATATGTGATGCTCCCAAGAGAACTAAGTCTGTTTTCATTGCATACAGGCACTTGTGACGTGAAATTATGTAAATTATAGTAAAGTATGCGTGTGTTTATATTATCATATTAGGTCAGTGCTAGAAGTGCTATCTCTGAGGTTTTTCAGTCAGGAAGATCATGTAGAGTTGGTTTTCAACTCTGGTCCGGTTAGTTCTATCGTACGTCTCCAGTCTTTACCAAAAACGAACTTCAAGTCAACAAACACAAAATAACCTAAAAATTATAAAACGTTCATAATTTATTGACTTTTCCACTAAAGCTGCTTTTTTACCAGTGGTAGACGCGTCCCCTGTCTCTAGCTCGTCTTTTAGTAGTGCTACACTCCAATTCTCGTACATACATCTACATAAAAGTAAACATAAACACAACAATGGCAGTTCAAAGACGTACAACTGTGCTGCCACCTGTTATGAGCTTTCAATTTTTAACCTCATTTTAAGATTTGCCGAAAAAACAAGTTCCTTTAGCAAAACGTATTTATGTCAAATGTCAATGTCAAAGTCAAATGTCAAATATGTCAACATCAACAAGTACAATAAGTGTCTATCTGTCCCTCCCAAGTTTTTTAATTAAATTTTACAATGAAAACACAAAAATATCAAATAAAAACTATGTTAGCACATGTTTACAGTTTGTGCTGCTGGTGCATTAGTGGTGAAACTTGGTATATACTTCCCTTTTGTCTCTATTAAAAAATGTTTAACTGTCTTTTGATAGCAATTTGAATTAACGTTATACTTTTTTTTTTCAGTACGATAATTTTGCCCAGAAAACGATCATTTCTACGTGGGATCTCGATAATTTGAACTTTTGGAGTTGGCAACACTGCTTCTTCTCGTGGAATATAGGTTTATATTCTGTGATTCTGATCGTAGAGTATATATATTCTGTGATTCTGATTTTCTGATACGGCTGGCAGTGTTTCGTGTTAACTTTCAAATAAATAAATTGTGACTAAAAACAACATGACACCGGAGGAAACTATAGAGAGGTTTAAGCTTTTGGGCTTAAATGAACAAAAAGCAAAGGAAACATTGAAAAACGCAAATGTTACCAAGTTTCTACTTGCCGCTTTGAATGAGGTTAGAACTATCAAATTCTCTTCTAATTACTTAGTTTTTAAATGAAACGTAGTAACGAAATGACGAAATGTAATAAATATAAGTTGGAATATATAAATATAGGTATACTTTTCTTGTTTCCTTAGGTGGACATAGCAAAACTGCCAACTGGCGCCGGTATGTTGATATACCATCTGGCAACAAAGATCAAGCCACAGATTGCTTCCAAACTATCGTTTGTATGCGAATTCATAGCCAAGGGTAAGCTGGACTCTACTCTAAGAGTAGATGCGGCTTTGGAGTATCTTATTAGTCATGTGAATGAGGCCAATATAGATACTGATGCATTTGAGAAAGCTTGCGGGGTTGGTGTCGTTGTGACGCCGGAACAAGTCGAGCAGGCTGTGGAGAAACATATGGCTCAGTACAAGGCAGAGTTGTTAGAGAAAAGATACAGGTTTAATGCTGGAAATGTTATGCAAGCAGTTCGAGCAGACCTACCCTGGGCTGATGGGAAAGCTATCAAGAGTGAAGTTGATGTTCAGGTGAGAATTTAATTTTACAACTTCAACTAACACATTTGATTTAATAAGCAATTGAATTTGATGCAACAATTGATTATAAGACCTTTGTGTATTTCCCTTTTCAAGATTTTAGATCTATTGGGACCTAAAACAGAAGCAGATTTAGCACCTCCACCAAAAGCAGAAAAGAAACCTAAAGGAGATGCCGGAAAGAAAGCAAAAAAACCTGATGACAAAGGTAAATAATAATAAACAACACACTGTACTAGAAATATTTGCCCGGCAAATACGAATAAAGTATTAAAGTAGAATACAACTAAAATTATTTTACCATGTTATTACGTATGTACCTATATTCTGGCAAATAAATTTCATTTAATTTCAATAACCAATAGTGTTTATTTAACATTTTGTTTTCAGCTAGTAGACATTCAGTAAAGTAATTAGGTAGGTACTTACAATGTGAATAAGTTTAAACTCTGATATTTTGACTACTTTATGATTCCAGCATCAAAACCATCTGAAAAGGTTGAATCTCCAGATGAAATAGGTGGTGCTTCATCTATATCAGAGTTGATGAAAAAGTTGCCGTTCCACGCTCCTGGAGAGAACTTCAAGTCTGATGGTTATGTAGTCACAAAGGATACGAAACGGTTACTTGAAGAGCATCTTAAAATAACTAGTGGGAAAGTGAGAACAAGGTTTCCTCCTGAACCTAATGGTATTTTGCATATAGGACATGCAAAAGCTATTAACATTAACTTTGGGTATGCTGCGGCCCAAGATGGTATCTGCTTCTTGAGATATGATGATACCAATCCTGAGAAAGAGGAAGAGAAGTTCTTTGTGGGTATCAAAGATATGGTGGAGTGGTTAGGTGAGTCCTAAATCTACATATAAAGTACAAATACATAGTCCTGACCTTCTTGCATACTTTAGTATAGATTATGCTTTTCACAAGTGTGTGTCAACATTGCATTTATAACCTTATGTCAATGCTTAAGTGACATAATGTGCACTTGTTTTTTGGGTTCCGTACCCAAAGGGTAAAACGGGACTCTATTACTAAGACTCCACTGTCCATCCGTCTGTCTGTCATCAGGCTGTATCTCATGAACCATGATAGTTAGACAGTTGAAATTTTCACAGCTGATGTATTTCTGTTGCCACTATAAAAAAATACTAAAAATCAGAATAAAATAAATATTTAAGGGGCTCCCATACAACATATGTGATTTTTTTGCTTGTTTTTATAGATAATGGTATGGAACCCTTCGTGCGCGAGTCAGACTCGCACTTGGCCGGTTTTTTAACTACAACTAAGCAAACAATATTTTTTACACAACAGTTAAAATAATATTATTCAGAAAAATACCTAACAATCTATAATGTTTTTTTCAGGTTACACACCACACCAAATCTCACATTCATCAGATTATTTTGATCAGCTTTATGAATGGGCAGTTCAGTTGATAAGCAAGGATCTTGCATATGTATGTCATCAGAAGTCCGAAGAAATCAAGGGTTTCAATCCACCACCGTCACCATGGAGGAATAGGCCTATTGAAGAAAGCTTGCAATTATTTGAGGTACCAATTTTCTACAATACTGTTTTAATTACAATTCTTTTAAACTGCTGTTTATTCAAGACAAACTTTTTGTTTATTAAAAGATTTATAATCATTCAAAAAATTTAAATATTATCTATTTCCAGGACATGAAAAATGGTAAAATCGATGAAGGAGATGCTACCCTACGAATGAAGATTACGCTTGAGGAAGGCAAACAAGACCCAGTGGCGTACAGGATACGGTTCAAGCCTCACCACCGCACTGGCAATAAGTGGTGCATTTACCCTACCTATGACTACACTCACTGTCTGTGTGATAGCATAGAGCACATCACTCATTCATTGTGTACCAAGGAGTTTCAATCTAGAAGGTTGGTTATGGTTTTCTGTCTATTTATTCCTGAGAGAGTTAGCAGTGAACAGCACCCGTAGCATGAAGAATAGACAAAATGACAGATTGTGATTGTTTATCTGTCATTTTGTCTATTCTTCCATCGACAAAACCCATTTCTATGGTGGTCATGCTACGCATGCAGAAGTGTGTGGAAAAGGGAGAAGGACCTTTGCCCTGCAATGGGATAAACAGGCTAGAATCAGCTAGATAGCTGATACACCACTGGTACACTGCAAAAAAGAACGATGTAGCTATATATTTTTTATTGTAAAATTTGTACAGCTACGCGTAGAAGGCTTACGCTATTAAAACGCGATAATTTGGCGAGCTTAAATCAGCTTAATCGTATTGGCAATTCACCATCAAAAACTTGTAATTTTCTCCTTTCAGGTCATCATACTACTGGCTATGTAATGCGCTCGGCATCTACTGCCCTGTACAATGGGAGTATGGACGCCTCAACGTTAATTACACGGTTGTGTCCAAGAGGAAAATAGCTAAACTCATTGATGAAGGAATTGTTAACAGTAAGTTACTAATGTCTGTTCCAAAATTATCTGATAAATATGTAAACAAATGGACCAGAAAACGTACCTGTGGATGCCAATCTTTAGTGCCTGTTATAAATTGAGTGCTTTGACTTGATTATTTGAATACTTAAACCCAAAATTGTAATTTTAAATTACTTTAAATATATTTTCATTTAACAATTGAAGTTAATATTAAAACCTACATTTTCGTCCATGATTTTTCAATTATAAGTTAATTCAAATTCAATTTTTTTTTTTTTCAAATTTAAAATTATTTGTTTTGTGACAACTAGATCCAAAGGTTAGTTTACTAAAAACGTAGACACTATTGTTAGTACTTTATAAAGTTATTCAAAAAATAATTGTTGAAAGAAATGGTGAGATATCTTAAAGTTGAAACCTTCTAAACACAGATGAATATTACTAATTCCCTGAGAGATTGCACTTTCATTAGTTACTTTTGAAACAGATCATGCAGTCCTAATTCATTAGTACAATTAAAACTGAGCTCGGGATCCCTTAACTACCCTGATCACGAAGTTCGCCGATTGCTTTGTGGCTTCCGCGAGCAAGTCGTCTTAGCTTAGCGTGATCAGTCTCGTTCCTATCCTACTGCTGTCACCAATTAAGCGTGACAGTCTACAGCCCTTAAGGCTCTATGCTAGCACAGACAATACTATTGCTAACATAGATAGATTCTACGCGATCCGGCTGACCAAAACCCGTTGTTATTTAACTAAACCTTGAATTACACAGTGTAATTTAATTGCCTGTGGCATACCATAAGTTCCAGCAACAATAAAAGTCAGTGTTTAGACAATGGAAGTCAGTTGGTTGCTTGATTTTTATTGCATACAATAAACCACACCGCACCACAGGCAAGAAACTTGCATCATATAAATGGGGCTTTAGCAATTTTGGACTGCTTGTACCATAAATTACTAAAAACGTTTATTGCTCAACGTATTTAAATCATCACTCTGTTAATTGCCCTGGGGTAGAGCGAGTGGAGCAGTTGCTCTAGGCGCCAGAAAGCCAAATGCTAAATACAATTTCCATAATTAGAGTTACTTAATTTAAATTCAATGAGGGCCTGTTTCACCACCTCTGATTTTGGTTCTCGTTAACTTACTTGGTAGATAATATCCTACAAATTCTGTTCCATTTTTGAATTTATTTGGTAAGCAGGGCTATTGTGAAATCGTGAAATAAGCCCTTAGTGTTGATATTTGTAACAAAAGCAAATTTTTGAATATGTCGAAATTATTAGTTATGTAGCATGGAACCGAAGTATTTATGTGAAGTTAAAGCTTCGATCAAAGATTGTCGAAAGATAGTCTCGCTCTACCCTGATCAAGCTGCGCTGTCTGTTTCTGTCATCTTTAAACAATTGACAGAAACAGTACGATGTTTTAAATTCGTTTAGCGTTAAATATGTTTAGTGATTTGTGGTGCAAGTGTGCCTTAGATTTGACCAGTGCATTGCTCTTGTCTTCTAATTGTTGAATATTATTATGTTACTTTATGCAGATTGGGACGATCCAAGGCTGTACACATTGACTGCGTTACGTCGTCGCGGCGTGCCGGCCTCTGCCGTCAACTCATTCTGTGCGGCTCTGGGCGTCACGGGCGCTTTGGGAGCCGTAGATCCCGCTATGTTGGACGCCAGCATTAGGGACGTACTTAATAACACTGCACCGAGGTAATTTATTTAAAGTTCTGTAGCTTATATATGGATGTATATCGTCGCCGTGCAGTGAAAACCTCATAGAAAAATTATTTGTTTTTCTTTTCATTTATTGATGTATCGAAAACCTTGTAATGCATATTTAAGACTAACATGGATAACTCTTAGATGCTTCGAATCCCTTCTATTAATAATAATGAACCTCGAAGAACGTCAATGAAGACAATTTTTCACAAATTTTTATTTTCCTCTGTAAAATAACGTTTATTACAATCGCGAAATTTTCACTGCGAGGCGATGATATGTCTTTGCGCTCTCTCAGACTTGAACTGACCCTTACATCATAACCCATTTACTCTGGGAAGAGGCTAGCTATGCACAGAACGAGCGGACTTTAAAGGAAATCGCTCATTATAACAGCACCGCTCCGCCACGGCAAATAACTTGTGATTCAAGTTAGAATTTTAAATTAAATTCGTTAAAATCTATTTTACGATGGCTATACAGAATAGTGGACGGCGGCCGCTCACTGCCCGCGAGCCGTCACACGCAAAATAGACTTTAATGCATATGTTCAGCGTTCAGCGCTCAACGGCAAAATCAAATACAGAAATAGTTCAAAGGTTCCAGTCAAAAATATTAAGAATGATGACGAACGCACCTTGGTATGTCTCAAATAAGAGACTCCATCACGACCTCTGCATCAAAACTGTTATAGAAGAATTTTCGGAAAGGACAAAAGCGTACAAAGAGCGAATCACAAATCATTCAAACATCTTTCAGTAGACCTGATGAACACCCAAACAGTCACTAGAAGACTAAAGAGAAAGGTTCCTCAAGACCTTATTTGAGACGCTGTAAGAATAATCGCATTCCCTGGACAGCTTCCGTACAAACCCGTTAATAATTTCAAACATTGCTGAATATCTGCAAGAATTATAGATTGCAATAAAAAAAAAATCTGTGGCATTCCGGAAGTGCCGACAGAAGTGAAAACTTGAACAAGAAAATACTTGCATAGAACATTGATCCGTAACGTGATATAAATAAAGAGCACAATCGCGTTTACAAAAATGAGGTGTTGGTAACGGTGTCGCGAGTTCATTTGTTTTTCCCATCTCAAAAATGTCCAACGCGCCTAAAGACGTTTTCACTTGAAAAAAAAAAAAATTACTAGTTTTTGCCCGCGACTTCGACTGCGTGAAATTCACCCGACCCCGTCACGTCGCGCGTCGCTTTGTATATAGCCCACCCGTGCTATTTATTACTTTGTTTTCGCTTAGCGTCCTTTCTGACTTTTTTTTTATTTTTCTCGGCTCCTAAGGGTCGTAGCGTGATGTTAAATAGCTTATAGCCATCCTCAAGAATTGGACTATCAAATGCAAAAAGGTTTTTCAAACTCGACTGGCAGTTCAAGAGAATAGCCCATTCAAACAAACAACAAACGAAAAAAATCAAACAAACTTCAGCTTTATTTTAAGATTATAAGTATATGTTGGAACTTTATGCACAATTAAAAAATACTTTAAAAATATTTTCACCAAAAATACAATACCTAATTTACTTTCACTCTTGTGTGGCGCTTCATAAGACAAACCTAAGAAGTTTCATACAAATTGGTTAGAAAATGTCGATTCTACAAATATGGGACGGACGGACATGACGAAATTTAAAACGGATGTTTTTTTTTATTTCGGCACAAACATCTCGAAATGGAATGTAAATGATCTTGTTAGGCACTCTTTACAGTACTTTGACTTAGTAAATCTCGAAACACATCATCACTTATTTCTAAATGGTCAGGGCTTAAAACCTAGCTGTCATACTAACTTTTGATATTGGTACCTCCGTTATACCAACGTTATGATCTCGTAAAAGAGTAGTGACTTCTAAAGAGGTCAAATGGATTGTGCTATTACCTCTGCCGATCATCACGCCATAAAGATAGACTTCAGCTACCGCCAAAAAAACTAACATTATTTAAGAAAAATACATACTGCATGGCCATTATAATATACAACCATTTACCAAATAGTGTGCAAGACCTACCGCTGACAATGTTTAAAAAGTATATTTTCAAACTGCTTCTACTGAAAAGTTATTATACGATTAAGGACTATTTAGAAGATAAGTCAATAGAATCTGTAGTTTGTGTGTTAAAATAATTGACATTATAAGTATGTATAAATTTGCACGCCATCGTTTTGGCAGGATATGCAGAAACAAAATTATTGTAACACTATTATGTACCATATTCTAGCAAATAAATATTTTTGATTTGATTTGATTTGATTTAGCTTTTACTTAAGCAGACCGAGTTGTTTAAATTCTTTGCATAATAGAAGTAATTTTAAAGGGCATTAAGTATTCTGCCATTATCCTGACTGATAATGTTATCATGACATGTGAATAGTTTAACATGTATTTTAATTTCAAGGTTACCATTGATAGTAGCTTGACAAGCTCTTAGTTTCAAGGTTATATGTAGATAGTCATAGGGTTACATTACATTATGATTACATTTTGTTGCATTTATAATTTTTTAGGGTTCCGTACCTCAAAAGAAAAACACGGAACCCTCATAGGATCACTCGTGTGTCTCTCTGTCTGTCTGTCACAGCCAATTTGCTCCGAATGTATTGGACCGATTAAGTTGAAATTTGTGCACATATATGTATTTCTGTGACCCAAACACGAACATGTAACATAAATACATGAATTGTGAATATAGGGGTAAACAAGAAAAAAAAAAGTCATGCTAACAGTACCGTGTGTCATTTCAAATGAAAGGGCTTGTTGCGAGGATCTTTAACATATTTTTATATAATTTGGAATAAATACTTTTAAAGATATTTAAGAAATTCGATGAAAATTTCCCCTTCCCCCCTTTATCTCCGTCACTACTGGACCAAAAATTTTGAAAAAAATACGTATACATAGTATGGCTCTTTACTCATACATTACAGGAAACCCTATAAGAAGTCTATGGTCTTAAAACAATATGGTAAATCTCTCAATATTGTGCGTACAAACTGACATTTGCATTTGGAATGTATGGGAGAACACGTTTTTCAACTGTAATGTTAAGTTTGTTCTTGGGATAAATAAATTCATCTCGACTACGAAACCCTTCATTTTGCGTAGTCCGACGTACAATATTGATTGGTTCCGTGCACATGCACTTGGCTGGTTTTTATGTACCCATTTGGGTGGCAAACAACCAGGCGGCCCACCTTATGATAAATTATCTGCTGCCCGCGGCTTCGCCCGCGTAATATTTTTCTAAAATAAAAGAAGCCTAACTTACGCCTTATAACATCAATATCTGCCAATGAAAGTCTCATCAAAATCGGCCCAGCCGTTTCGTAGATTAGCCGGAACAAACAGATAGATAGACAGACAAAAAAAAGTGTTTTTATACGTGTAATATACTTTCATATGCATTTATTAAAAAGCTGTTATTTTAAAATTACAGACACTTCAATTTTATTTATATGTATAACTACATAGATAGTCACCACCGCCAAAGTATGGACTTCTACAGTACTAGAGGCATTGCACGTACGTTTCTATTCCAGAGACAAAACGTTTTATGTTGCTATACAACATGTAAAAAAATCCCTGTCCGATCCGTGAGGGTGTTGTTAGGTATCGCACTTTTCAAGAAACAAGAAAAGTCTAATTTTTTTTAAATATGGAATTTTGCCAGGTTATGACATGGGCGCGTCATAACTTATGACCCCTGTTGAAAATTTGCAATTTTTTTATGGATTTGTGGTATTTTTGGTACTACAAATGTGATTTTTAAATAGCAATAACTTTTTTTTGTATAATAATAAGATTTTTTATTACTTTTAGGTAATGTCATTGTTGTACCTATCTTTCGGATCGGAATGGGTTTTGTTATATTGTATAATTGAAAGACCGTGACGCTGCTTGGCGTCAGAAATAAGTAGGACAGGCTAACTTACCCAGAACGCGTAACATGACCACCGTAGAAATGGGTTTTGTCGACGGAAGAATAGACAAAATGACAGATAAACAATCACAATCTGTCATTCTTCCGTCGAAAAAATCGTTTCTACGGTGGTCATGCTACGCGTGCTGATTGGCTATTTCACAAAAAGCTTTTCTACTAGGTACTATGGATAAACTAAAGTCAAAGGAATTTTGACAAAGGTTGTAGTTGTAATCGCGCGTTGTCGTAGTCAATAAAATAAATATTTCATTGCTTTCAGTGCAGGTCAGTAAAATGTGCGTTTTGTTTTCAGAGTTATGGTAGCACTAGAGCCGTTAAAGATCACAATCACAAACTTTCCTAGTGACAAACCAATACAAATCACAGTACCAGACTTCCCCAATGAACCAGACAAGGGATCTCATACAGTGGTGCTTAGTAAAGTCCTTTACATTGAGTCCACGGACTTCAAAGAAGAACCCGAGAAGGGATACCGACGGCTGACCCCGAAACAAACTGTGGGACTGAGGCATGCGGGCTACGTCATCAAGGTAAAAATCAAATGTAATCAACAAATAATATTATATGTTTTTTTTTTTAATAGCCATTTACATAACAAAAGCAATCTTACTCAAGTGTTCCCCTACGTATTATTAGAATCTGCCGCTGGGTTTCTAAAAAAGTGGCTTTAACAATACACAAACTTTTGCACACGGAAACCTCATAAAAACAAAGTTTTGACGTTTTCAATAGAAATAATACGCCTAAAAATACTCTTGGTTAAACATTTGTACGACCTTTCAATTTTTTTATTTGTGTAATTGGGGAAAATTCCTTGTGACACCATTGGTGGGCGGAATTACCGCGAACGACATCCACCAACTCGCATTGGGCCCATATGGATATCATTATAATTTATAACAGAAGGAACATTGTAGGCTGATTGTGTATGAATGTATTCCGTATTTTAAATGTGTTGTGTATGTCTAGGTATCTAAGGTCAGCAAGGATGCTGCCGGCAATGTTGTCGAAGTTGAATGCACAGCGGAGACTTCTGAATCAGCAGATAAGCCAAAGGCCTTCATTCACTGGGTGTCTGAGCCTGTCACCATTGAAGTCAGACTTTACGAACCACTGTAAGTATGTCCGGAGATTTAAGAAATAAGCTTGGGTGTCGTAAGACAGGTGCCCGCCACATAACAGCTGCTATTATGGTCTTCTGGAAAATTACAGTATTGTTTGACAGTGTCAACAAACGCTGTCTGTAAGGACGGCCGTCTTTAACCCAAGGTTATTAGTTTCATACCAATTTCACAGACGCAACGCACTGTAAATAAAAGATTCGGGCAAAGTTCAATACTCAATTCTTTATTTGCTTTCTGCAATGTGTACTTAGGTGGTAACTTAAAATTATGTGTGATTATTATGGACCCTGTCGGGCACAGCAAGTTAAATAGTAGGAGAGAGGAAGCTTTGAAAAAAAACTTAGCTTAGTTTAGTTCGATCCTCAGTGTAAACAGCTAGTAATTTCTTCGGCAATCAGGTTACGAAACTTTTTTTGTTCATTTAGATTCAAACACAAGAATCCAGAAGATCCGAGCGAGGTGCCTGGTGGTTTCTTGTCGGACTGCCGCGAAGACACCCTGAAGGTTGTGAACGCGTTCGCCGACGCGTCCATCAGAGGAGCCAAGGTGTACGACAAGTTCCAGTTTGAAAGGATCGGCTTTTTCTCTGTCGACCCTGATACCACGTCCACTCACGTGAGTTTCTGATCCTTACTTCGAATTGTTGTAAAAGAGTTTTTTCTTTTTGAGTTTTCGGTTTATGCATCGTTGTGCTTTGTTTTGTGTTTATAATTTTTGTTGCATTTGCACGTTCAGATAATGCAGTCATTCTTCGCTATTCGCGGATTTGGATTCATAATTGAGATTATATTCTGATACGTAGTTGATCCACACGATCAGCTTTTTAAGAACCTCACCCCACGAATAGCTAGGTACGACGGTATTGATCAGTTTTATTTGGCCATTAAGATAGTTGCATCATCAGAAAAACACAAGTCGCCAGTGTGCTAGTAAGTACCTATTTTGGTACCATTGATTTATTAGTTAGAATTGTAGGTAGAAATACTTTTTATGTTATTGTATTTCTGGATACAGGTCTAAAAGTAATTCTTAATTCTTTTTGCAGATGGTGTTCAACAGAACTGTTTCTCTCAAAGAAGATACAGGAAAATAAACGCATTTGTGGCCAGTAACATTGTGAAACAATTTCTATTCAATAAATTTTTAATTATTTATTACTTATTGTTTGATTTATTAAAAGAAAAAGTGTCAGTACTTAAGGTGACACTAGTCGCGGGCTCGAACTCACTAGTGGGCATGGCCGAAAAGCACGCTGTGTCACCTGGCATCGTGTCCGACAGAGATAGTATCAGTGATGAGCAGTTGGACATTGGTCTACGTGCACAACGTCTAGTTTGCACGCACACAAACACCGTTCCGAACTATTTTAGTAAAACGAGTGCGTAAAAAATTACGAAAAGTCCTTTTGAAAATAGGGTTTTATGAAAAAACCACTGCATAAATCAATTACAAATAAAGTTTATTGAACTCTTCGACAATTGAGCTTTGTCGGTACCGACTTTGTTTTGGAGATTTTACACTTCTTTTATTGCTTATTTACCCCCAAAGTTGCGTTAAAATTAGCAAGAAAAAGGAATCTTTGTGGGCTCCTAACTTTTTAATGGCTCATTATTTTACTATTCTGTTTCCGCACAGACAAAATTAATAATGAAACAAAACGATATCATGTTTAACTTTGGATGTACCATATCAAACAGTGGAGTAAAACCCCCCTGAAATTTGTATGGAAAAAATATCAACTAGTGCCACCTTAATGTACAATCTTATAACTAAGTGAACATTTACAATCTACAAGTGTCACATAAAATACATTAAATACCATCAGCTGCAACTACAACCAACCGTAACCAATACCTTTGTCTATAGCTAAATCTGTAAAGGTGACAATTCCAGTCTGATTCAATTACATTGAACTTTCCGGTACAAGCAAATCGAAAAGACTCGTTTATGTTCAAAGCTATGGCGCAATGGATTGTCAAGTTATTCAGAAACTTTAATTACGGGTGTGTGTGGAGTGGGGTAGGTACAGGGGGGTGGGGTGGGCATCGCGCAGGGCGGCGGGCGACGGCGCGGCGCGTATCGAGCGTGGGCGGCCGCGCATGCCGCTCACTCGCCTCCGCCATCCCGCGATATGCACTACTACGCGGTTACATCTCGTATTAAAACCTGACACGCACGATATCACGTTATTGCGCGCGACGTGCTTACGATGTAGAAACTATACAACCTCATGTAAACTTAAGGTAAGCCCTAGCTGCATTATAGCACCGTTGCTTTTGTGTTGCAAGTTACAACCTCGATGAGATTCTCTGGTTGCCCTAGGATGTTCATTACCACGGTCCGGTGGAAAGTGGTTCAAGTGCGTCATGTTGACGTGTGTATGACGTAACCCACTGAAATACAGAAAAATAGAGCTATATTTGTCGTTGTGAAAACCATTCATTTTCTTTACTATAGGCACGTAGACCCTTTTCACATTGAGTAACGTACTGTCTGTGTTCAATTTCTTTAATTGTATTAAATTATATTCATGTAACGATAATAAGCTTTTAAAATTGGTGCCCTAATGTCGTTAAGCCCGATGTGATACCTCTGTATAGAGGTACAGTCAGCTTCGATTTGAAGGAGCGGTCTTTTTTATACAACACGCATATATAGTAATAAATTGATATGTAACTTAACTTATAGGCCCTACGACCTAATACACAAAGACATGTCTATCGTCTTTTTATTCGTCAAATATGTACATGATTAGTTTTACTAACAAGTAAGGTTTATAAATGTTTATAACTCTCTAATTCTGTGTTCGATTCATAAAAGGCGTAGGCTATCTTGCAACCTAAAGATAGCTACTTTTGTATTTTATTAGAGACCATACTTTTCTCTTCCTCGCAAGCATAGCACCTCAATATGAAGCTCTATAGCTACGTTGGAACAGATTTAAATATCTTTTTGTAAGGTAGACTATTGAGCTAAGCAGCTGACTCCCAAACAAATACTCATCCCTTAGACTCATCGGTAAAAGTCGAACATTTGCACAACTTATAAACTTTTGAATGTATGTTTTGATCATTCATTCTGGAGCATTTTAATAATTTTAAGCAAAATTAAATATATTGCAAAACATTTGCAATAAATTAATTAAATATATTCGCAGCTGTACGTACTATTGTTTTTGTCGCGAGCCACTAGAGCTTATCTCGCGTTATCAGCTGTGACAGCATTGGCTTGAAAACCAAAATGCTGGTGCGATTACTTAAATGGAACACACATTTGCATATCTACTCTACATACGTTTTCACACCATTGATTGTTTGTAACATTGTAATGTATGTCCTATGTTTTTATAGAAGAGAAGATAAACGGCGAGGTAATTGTGTAACACACATTAAATGATAATTGATCGCAATGGGCTCTGTTTTGACGTTCATTGTGTTATTTACGTTGTTGAGCAGACGAAATTTTCAAACTTATGAAGCAATGGATTAGCAATATCCTTTAAAACTCTCAGATTGTCATTGAAAGTGTTACGAAATTAGGGTGGTGATGTCATTCAGTTTTTTTAAAGGTCTGCTAGCTCCCAAACTACCTAATTTTTTACCGACTTCAAAAAGGAGGAGGTTCTCAATTCGACTGTATGTTTTTTTTTTTTGTATGTTTGTTACGCGATTACTCCTCCAATTATAAATTGATTTTGATGATTCTTTTTTGTTTGGTAGGTCATACTTCAGAGGTGGTCCCATAAAAAAATTATTAACTTTGCTTGTGTAGTTTTTGAGTTAGCTTCAATAATACGTATTTTTTTCCACTTAGGATGTGGATGTTATTATTTACATAGCAGTTAGTGGTATTCGAATTTTATGTGTGGTAGGTACCACAACTAAAAAGTGAAAAATAAAACCATTTTACAAAAAAAAAAAAAAAACAACCGACTTCCAAAAAAAAAAACACTACAAAGTGAAAAATAACTTTAATTTCGTAAGTCGGTGACAAAAAACGAAAATTCAAAACCAAAGACACCGATATCGGAAAAAATTTTTTGAAGTCGGTAGTTTTTTTTTGTAAAATGGTTTGTATGGGTATGTTAGGTATTTTGTGGACGTTGAAAAGAATCCGTCCCTATTTCGTAGAGACTACCTGCAGGAATGAGTGTAGGTACCTATACAATATAAAAACCCATGTAGATACTTACCCTACCCTTTTCCGGCTTTAGAATGTTGGAGTAATCCCAGCATAAAAATAAAATAGTAACAAGCCAACCAACATAATTGGACGAAATATTTATATGAATGAACGGAAGTTTATGCCAGTATATTAAGATTGCCAATAGGTACGGTAATGTAGGTCAACAATTAAGCCTTGACCATAACTGGTACATCATTATTCAGAAGTTATCTTTAAGTTAAACTGTTTTACATTTACCTCCCTCTTTTACACAGCATCAGATCATCTAGTTGACACAAAAATATTGTAGTGTCACCTGAACGATCCTGGATTTGTATAATAAAGATAGTGAAAAATCAATCGCAAGGTTCAATATCAATTTAGTAAAAATAGCAGAACGTGAACTAGAATAAATGCAGTTAAAAATGGTTCCATTATTCTGTTCTATCTACTTCGCATTCAGACGAGGACAAGGACTGATAGAGGTCATAGCGGGAAGTCTACGCCGTAGCTATTTTTTATTTGTTTCGTAGCAACTATCTATTTCGAAGCGCTGTCCTATCTCGACTCGCGTAGCAATTATTTGTTTTAGTCTTACAATTATCTCGTAACGAAATACGAGATAATTGCTATTTGTTGCTTCGTAGCGATCTTCGATCTCTCACGTGGCATTTAAATTGTATATTGTTAGGCTTGCGAAAATACTAAAGAATTCAATTTTCCTCAGAGGCTATGGCTTCAACATCTCATACTAAGAGAATATTCAATTTATTGGTATCGAATTGGTTCGTGCCACCGCTCGTGCAGGGTTGGTATCATTTCATTATAAATGCTTTTATAGCGTTTTAGCCTACTGAAAGCCTCAGGAAACCGAGTATGCTTATCACAAACATGAACCCTAATAATTTATTGAATGGGGAATTTTGAGTGTGATATAGGCAAAATATATATTGTAGATTAGGTGGTTATTACATTGACGGTATAAATTCTAATGTCATGTAATGTCGGTTCTTCATCATGGCACTACATAAACTACCCTCATATTTTTTCTCGACAATGGCAGGCAGGTAATTTAAGGGAGAATAGACCTAGCTAAGCAACACTTTTTCATCGGTCCTTTGACAATATACGACCGAGCGACACTCGAGATGCCAATTACGGAAGCGCGCACCTACAGAAATATTACCTTAAAAGCCTACCCGATTGGTGGCTTTCAGGCCCGTCAGTCTCGTTGCGAAACTCCTTCGTACTTTGATTTATCGGGCAAGTAATTCTCTGTTACAAAAATTACTCAGACTTTCCTTTTACAATGAAGATAGGTGATGATGTGAAGAGGGTTGTTGAGTTAACATGTTTGTACTTACCAAGAGTAGGTTAAAGCCTTACAAAATACAAATCATCCTTTATGTTTCAGTTTTACAACAATAGCGTCGAAATTCAAAGTTAGTTGGAATCGAAATGTTATCGGTTAGCATTAAAATTGAATACCTTTTCAGGTATTAAGAGCTAATACGCTAGTCCCTCTTCTCAAAGGTTCTTAAATTTTTCGATAAAGTGTATGGGTATTAAATAACGGATAAAAGTCACATTAAAAGGAATTTGTTGGGCATTCCGGCTCAATTTATGACCTTTTATAGGAACATCCATTTGATCCTTTCGTTGGTCTATCCATGCCTACAGAAATGTTAGGGATGTCAGGAAAGGATTTGCTCTTACTTTCTCTTATCTTCGTTTGGTCCAACCCCACCTTAACTCACTCATTCATCACACACCCACACCCACACCACACACGTATACAATACACTACACACGTTTAAATTTAATGCATATAACTTTATTACAATATGTTAAGTTGAATTTATTGTACTGGAATAATATTCGATTATTATCACTTCACAAATCTTACCGACCGATGTTACTTAAGTGCCTCCATATTATATACCTATTAGAGTTGTAAGACGAAGGAGACTAGTCTCCACGACACAGGGAATCTTAGTGTGGAGGCTAGTGCTATTTGAATTTATACTGCTTACTTGAACAATAAAGTTTTTATATATTTTTTATTATGAATACGGTAAAACCAATATTGAAGCCGTATTTCGATAAAAATACGGCTAAGTCTCGTACCGAGGGAACAGCCCTGTCGCGTCAGACAGCCCTTATCGCTAAATGTGGGTTGTAGGTATTGTAACTTCTCCTAAACTCTTCGGGGATCAGCTACGTGACGGTATTACTACAGATAGGTAATATGTTTGATGATGAATGTGTCAAATCCAACGTTGAGTTCTAAGTGATGTGCTACGTCGCAACTTGGTACCAACAAAACAATGACCCTTTAAAATCTCAATGGACTAATAATACCTTTCATAAACAAAACTAGGCGGGTACATATGTTAAATTAGGTCTTTATGGCGGGATGACAAGATTTAGGCAATTCGCCTGAACATCACATCTGTTCCAAAAACCTACATCCTAGATTTCTAAATAAAAAGATATTTAAATCCCATTTATTAATTAATTTATTCATTTATTTTTCAGACAAAGTACAAATTTTGTATAATAAAATTTTAATGTAATGGCATTAAAATTTTATTATACAATATTGATATAAAAAAAAACATTTATACACATACACAATAAAATAATACTCAAACATTCAAATCAAATACAATTATAATCCATACACACATTTATACATGAAGCAGATTTATATGTTCAAAATATTCTGCTAACCATCAAGCCATCAAGTTATACAGCTTCTAGTATTGATTAAGTAATTTATACAGATAAATAACTTACGTCACTTAGTTTCATTACTTAGAATATCTACTTAATTCATAGTAAACCAATCAAAAACAAGTGTTCTACATTGAAAACATAACTAGATAAGTATAGTAACCAAGTTTGAGAAAGCCCGACACAATGTAGGTATTGATTTTCTCCAAAGCGAAGGACGAGTGATGCTCTAAATATTAATCTAGATGCTGAAATATTCCGCTCGTTCGCAGTTACGTTCATTTAGCTATTGGCAAAGCAGTAGGGCGGGCTGTAATTTATACATCAATTAGAACCATCAATACATGATAAATGATATTTTTCTTCAGAGATAAATATCAACAAACATTTTTACACACTACACAAATATTTTTAGAACTAGATGAGTTCGGAATTTATATATTTTATTTCCTTTTCCACCTTAAAAAATATCAATTTTCCTTTCCACCTTTTTCTTTTTGGTACTTTTCACTATCATTGGTTTGGCTGTCTTTTGTGAACCAAATTTTGTGTAACCGCTTACGGCACACTCTTGAACATGGGTTGTGGGTAGGGTTACCATCTATTTAAGGGAGGATGCCTGTCTAGGCAGTACGAAATGCCTGATATTACGCAACAGATAGTCTTAAAGACCGACATAAAATTCAAAATGTTAAGTATGAACTATTAACCAACTCTAAACTAATTTATATTAAAAAAAAACTTATTACACTAAGTGATATTTTTCCGAAGACATTTGCTTTCTTTCATAAGTTCATTTTTTTTTCTAAAATATTAATATAAAAATCTACACACGAAACGTTTATAGCGCTTTTACCGAGTCTATTGTCAGGCGATTCCTTTTTTACTCAACTGTACATTTATTAGGGAAATTCAAAAATGTTTGTTTCAGCTTAACGGCGCCCGCACGCCTGTCTTAATTAACCGTGAAATGCCTGTCAAATACGGCAAATGCCTATCAGATGGTAACCTTAGTTTTGAGTTCATACCTACACTACTGTGCCAGTTTAACTTTACTGCATATACCTACATGAATACGCTCTAACGCTTATATTATTATACTGTTGGAACAGCAACTGGTCCTTATTTATGGTAAATTTTACCATTTAAATATTATGCGTATGTTTTTACCACTGTCATTGATACCCCGTTACAGCTTTATCCCACTTAACTCACATTAATTACAGTCACCCTGTAAACTAAAAAGAAAGTAGGGAAAGTTCGGCTTGTTGTTATATCCAATTTATTTCTTACGTGCTTAAATTGTATTTTGCCAAAGTTTTATGCCCTTTAAATCTCATTACAATAGTTAGTAAAGTTCTGTTAGTCTATCCCTAAAGTTTGTTTTAATAGGACGATCAAATAGTTTGCTAACTCCAAAAAAAATCTGTTGATCTTTAGCTTAGGAGTTAATTTATAAACCAAGGCGAATATAAACAACTGAAATAAGCATAACGTATTTTGATTATGTAAAGGTATAATAATATAGGTAGTATATCGGGTATTATCCATACAATAATAGACATGTTCACCCTGATTGCCGCCCGCGATAGTCGACAGTGACGTAACATGATACGCAAACGGAGCCGCCAATTATCCGAGCTCGTTAAGTCCATGCATTAGACGGATTCCCGCTGGTCTATTGTAGTTCACGTGTAAGTTTATCGATCTAATTGTCAGTGTGGTTTGAAAGACTGTTCAACAAGGCACTTCGAGAATCTTAGAAGTAACGGAGATACATTTTACGCAAACTTTTGTCATTTGATGGTGTACTTTGTTCTAAGTCCATAAAGTGAGAGTAGATACCTATAGGTTTATATTTTAGTTAAAAGAATTTTATAACACGTGAATGAATAAGACGGAGAGGCTTTCTTGTTATTATAAACTTACAAAACTAAAATTGTAGTGACAGTAATCAACGTCGTCGACCTTCGGCGTTGCCCGGTTTATAATGGCTTATTCAATTTCAAAACTCATAAAATATGATTAAGGTACCTTAATACCTACATAAAATTCACACAACCTTTATTGAAGCCAAAAGCATGGCGTGACCTTTGTTACTCAACCCTCAACGGGATTATCCCCGAATAGACGCAGATAAATTGCCGAGCCGTGCCTAACGAATTCAGCGCGTTTGATAAAAAAATATGTGCCCAGAGGCATCAAATGCCTAACATGACATAACACAAAGAAGCTGAATATTACTTATATAAATGGTGCTCGGGAAATATTCCAAAATTTTAAGTATATCTATTTTATTCTACTTTCAAGGTTTTATCTGCCCACGCGATAGAGTAGCCATGACTACTCTATCGCGTGGGTAGATAAAACCAAGGACAAGATCAAGGACATGTCCTTGATACCTTAATATGTACTTCCAGCATTATCACATATAACACCTAGACATAGGTCTCCCCCAAGCACCGCCACTTCGACCGGTTCTGTGCTTATCGATTCCAGTGGATTCCTGCGGCCTTCACCAGGTCATCGCTCTACATTGTGGAGGGGCCTTCCAACGCTACGTCTTCCGGTACGCGGTCGTAACTCCAGAACCTTTCGGCCCCATCGGCCATCTGTTCTGCGAGCAATGTGTCCTGCCCACTGCCACTTAAGTTTGGAATTTTTTCGGGCTAAGTCGGTTATCTTGGTTCTCCTACGGATCTCTTCATTTCTGATTTGATTACGTAAGAAAACTCCGAGCATGGCCTTCTTATCTATCGGATATCTTTCGGTTCCGACGTTCAACTCCACATTGCCCCCACTCGCAGCTCATCAACGTCTCGTTTGCCCAGTTTCGCGTTTAAATCCCCTATGACAACGGTGAAGTGAGTTTTAAAGTCATGCATGATACTGGCAATATCCTCATACATGATCTCTACCTCATCATCGGGGTGTAACGAGGTCGGGGCGTATACCTGTATGACCTTCAATGAACATCTTGGGTTAAGGTACGCCACCCTGGTCGACACACTCGATCTTCACCACGTTGTTCAAAAGGGACTTATGGACAATAAACCCGACACCGCCCTCCCGCCCTGCCTCTTGACTGCTGATCGCCCTCCCGGAAATAGAGCAAGTTCGATTTGACGATTATCGAGTCCTCTCCCTCTCTTCGGACTTCAGATAACGACTATGCCCCATATTAATCTGCTCAATTCTTCCTCGAGTTCTGTGATCTTCTCGTCGGTCAGGAGTATTGTCGAAATAAAATCTTGTCGTATTACGGTTTGTCGAAATTCTGTTTGGTAGTCGTACGCGTGTTATATGTTGCCAGGTCCAGTTTTCGGTGATTGCGGTAGCCGGATCTCTTCCGAGGGTCCTTCGCATCCCTTGCCTCACCATAGCCTTGGCCACTACCCTAGCCAAGGGTAGGCGGGCCGCCAGGTACTGGGGGCCCTTTTTTATGAGTTTTGGCATAATAGCCACGCTTGACAGGCGGGTTGGCGATCGCAGTATGGTGTTAAAATGCATAGAGAACGCTGCTGCCCATTCTCAAGTAAGTCCCTTAGTTGCCCTTTACGACACCCACAGGAAGAAATGGGTGATGCTGGAAGGTAAAGAATACCTCTTTACCTTCCAGCATTAGGTTTGTATTATTGTTTGTGTTTGCAAACAATAATAATCTAACCTAACCTAATACGTTTTACATAGAGATGATAATAAAATGTTATTGTAGGATATTATTCTTAATAACAATTATTTGCATTATCAGCATAAATCTACACTTTTACGTGAAAAACAATGTAATAGGTGTAAAAGCTATATGATTAACTACCCATAATGTGCGTAGTTCGTGAACGTGCAAATTAATCTGTACCATAATTATTTTCATAAGAAATATATGTAGACTTGTCTGAAACTGTCAGTATAAATAAATTCATTAGGTAAGGCCCCAAACTGCCTACCTGCGGGGTAATAGGGATGATGACTAAAAAAATAATTTTTGTCCGTCTTGTAGATTATTAAAAAATATTGGACATATATTTTTTTGTTTTTTTCGTTATCAAATGATTACGGCGATACATTGAGTTAAAGTGTGCCATGAAGTCACAAGTGTGTAGATTTTATACTTACTTGTGACGTAGCGACCCCCACTCTCCAACTTTAATGCGTTTTATCCAAGTATTTTTGTATTAATATGCTGAAGCAAAAAATACGTGTCTAATATTTTTTTTGCTATCTGACTGACGGACTAAATAGAATTTCATTTTTTTGACCCAGGCATCATCCCTATTGCATAACACACTTATTTTACAGTAGCAATGGCTTTCATTTTGACATACATTCAATTGCGTTATTTACGTTGTTGAGTAGACAAATTTTTCGAACATATGAAGCAATGGATTTGCAATATCCTTCAAACTCATTCAGATTGTGATAAAATTTATGTCACTGAATAATAATTATTATTGCGTGTCGGCAAACATAAAATTTAATAATCAATAAAATACCAATTGATAAATTTTCACGATTTGTATCAAGTTCTAATGACTGGTTGTTTATTTTGTGGCACAGATTAATACAGATGGTTCACTCCGCAAAATCATTTAAATAAAAAGCGAGTCTTGCTACAACACAATAAAGTGCAATTCAGGTCGCACAGCGCTAATTACCTATAGTTATATTCACCTAGAAGTTGCCTCTCTTTTTCATAGATTCTTAGATCTTCTGACTACGTTACTGTGCGTTTACACTGGGGAAACATTCACGCAAAAACATGTTTAACTCTCTATTTATTGTCAAACATTGTATGGAACATTGACAGAAAATAGAGATTTCAATATGTGAATGTTTCGCCAGTGCAAACGCACAGTTACACTCACTGAATTGGCCTGTAGGTACTTTTAGCTTCATACCTTAAATTTTGAGTGAACCATCTGTATTCGTCAGTGTGTCGTGCGGTTTTATTGTTGGCGTACATGCAAGTAGGTGGTAGGTACTCCTACTATATCTACTGAACACGTTCTCCATTTCCTCACTTTTATGTGTCTTCCTGTAATCTTTCTCTTCATTAAGTCTGGTAATGAATAAACTTTATGAAGGCTCTTAACTGTGGTTGTTTTATAGGCAACAGGGATTGTAAAGTTAGCCATTGCTGGCTGCTACCAGGCAACTGCGAGCGCGAGTTCCCCTCGGAAATGTGTCAAGGCAATAAATAGGTCAAGGGGGCCTGGGCACCTACATTCATACTGGTATTTTAAATCAATAAATGTTGGTCAAGACGGATTGAGATAAAACGTGATTGAATACGATTTACGACCTTTGAATGTAGGCTTGTACCGCGTATTGTGGGGACGTGACCTTGGTGGTATCCTTGAATGGTAGATAGATAATATTGTTGTTTTTATGCTATCCTATATATTTAAAAGAAACACGGCCGCGTTTTATAAGACTAAACCCAAAGAATATCTACACTATACCTATATAATATATACTAGTGGGAAATATATTCCAACTTAAAATTCATTTATTTAAATTAGGGTGAGAATCAGCGTTTTATGAAAGTAAATCGTAAAATGTTACAAAAGGCCGTTCCCAAAACTTTACATTCTTTAGAGTTTGAACTCAGAGCACAAAACAATAGCTCTCTTTTAAATTAATTCTTTAAAGTTTATGTTACGAAACCTGTTGATATCTTCTCGGCTTAATTAGCTCCTGGGGGAACTGTCGGGCACGGTGTATATTACAATAAATTGTGTTTATAACAAGAACTGGGGAATATATCTTATACTGTTTCTGTTTCAGGCATATTAATAAAAAGTGATAATTATGACAAGCAATATATTTTTTAATTATAATGAGTTCGAGAAGGCTCTCATGTAAAAAATTTAGTTTGAAGCCTGTACAAATATGGATATCCAGAAGCAACATTTATGTCCGCGATTGGTGGATTATTTAACCATCGTTGGAGCTAAACCTTACACTTCGGGGAAAGGCCTCGCCCCTGTTCAGGTAACTTTATCCTTACCTATTTCGTACTATAATAATATTATAAATGAGAATGTTTATGAGGATGGATGGATGTTTGTTACTCTTTCCGCAAAACCTTTTGAACGGATTTGAATAAAATTTGGCACACATATAGTTTTAACCTGGATTAACACATAGAGTACTTTTTATCCCGATATTCCCACGGGATCGAGACTTGTGTGGGTGAAACCGCGGGGCGCTGCTAGTCTTCTATATACCTTATACACTTGATTCACAAACGTATTGAAATGACGTACTTATTGATTTGTGGTCACTGGTCATTATTTTCAAACATGACTAAGATTTCTTACATATAGTTATTTCGTCCTTCAACTACGGCCTTCAGATAAATATTTGTGGTGTGTGTGATGGAGGACTCCTCTCATGGGATTTGGGAACGGAAATGAGTTAGAAGGTCCCTAAAATTACCTTAATAAATTGATTTATTACTTTATTTTGTGTTGCGATATAAATACTTTTTTTCAGGCCCCTGAGTTGCTCCGTCGCTACCCGCTAACCAATCACGATGATTTCCCCTTGCCTTTGGACATGGTGTATTTCTGCCAACCGGAGGGATGCGTGTCAGTGGGGCCACGTCGGGCCCCTGGGCACCTCGCCTCCAGGGATACCACCTCTTTTGTCTTTCAACTTACTGATAAGGACTCAGGTGAATATACTCAAAATACTCACTTAATTTTAAGGCATCCAGGAAAAGATAATACTCTTTGTTGATCACTAGGTGATATGTGCAAAAGATTTACGGTACGGGCTTAAATGGAAAAACTGCCTGAATAATCTAAAGAAACAGCTGCCGAAATTATTA
The DNA here is from genome assembly GCA_916610215.1 of Omphaloscelis lunosa. Lineage (NCBI taxonomy): Eukaryota > Metazoa > Arthropoda > Insecta > Lepidoptera > Noctuidae > Omphaloscelis > Omphaloscelis lunosa. Next base: position 10,927,623 of record OU744250.1, read on the forward strand.
CTTTCCTTACAGAAATTACCTGCTGATGAATTCTTGTTTCGATGGTCTATTTATCACTTCATCATCCTTACATACAGTTTGAGTCTTTATAAAGTGCACATATCAAAATCAGGGAAACTACACTCTATTTTACCGACGGGAAAATTATATTTTTTTTATTTTTTTTTGTAATTTTTATGATTTTTTAAAAATTTTGGTTTACACCTGTTGACCCTATTTACATAAATCGTCATAATTTTTAAACTAAGTGTGTTATCACAGTGGAATAAATTTTGTGATGATAACTAATAATAGGCCGTACCCATAAAGTAAAAATATCCAAGAAAACTAACCCTACAATTTTATAATTAAGTGAAACTTAAAGAAAATCTGTTTTTTTTTTCATCATTTTTACAATTAGTTTACAATTTCTTAAAAATTCATGGTATTAACCCAACTTTTTTTAAATTCTAGCTTATTCTACATGGCATTAGCTTTCTAAAAGTAAAAATTGCACGTTTATTACTTAAATACAACTTCAGAAATCAGCGTTTAAAAAAAGCAGTTAACTGAATTGAACTGGAGGATGATTAAAACAAAAGTATTTTTCTGCATAAATGATTTATTATCTTTAAAAAATTAAAATCAACTTAGCCTTATCATAGATAATAAATTTATGATAAGGCTAAGTTGTTTTTTTTCATCATTTTTAAAGATTTGTAAAAATGATGAAAAAAAAAAACAGATTTTCTTTAAGTTTCACTTAATTATAAAATTGTAGGGTTAGTTTTCTTGGATATTTTTACTTTATGGGTACGGCCTATTATTAGTTATCATCACAAAATTTATTCCACTGTGATAACACACTCAGTTTAAAAATTATGACGATTTATGTAAATAGGGTCAACAAGTGTAACCAAAATTTTTTAAAAATCATAAAAATTACAAATATATATTTTTTTTTTTTTTTTTAATTTTACCGTCGATAAAATAGAGTGTGGTTTCCCTGATTTTGATATGTGCACTTTATAAAGACTCACACTGTATTGTAAGACAAAGTCCATTCGCCGCGTTTGTCTGTCTGTCTGAACGCGATAAACTCAAAAATTACCGAACGGATTTGCATACGGTTTTTACCAATGGACTGACTAATTCATGGGAAACGTTTAGGTGTATAATTCATTAAGATTATGTGTAAATTGGCTATAATATGATGATTCTTGAAGATGTCGGAAATAATCATGCCGACTTGGGAGTTTTACTGACGTGGGCCGCGTAAAACAAGAGAGTTATTTGAAAACAATCTTTTACGGAATTAACACATAGGGCACTTTTATTCCGGTAGTACGTTTCTGTGAGACATTTTCCGACATCCACGCAGGCGAAGCCGCGGACAAAAGCAAGTTTAGGATAAAAATGACCAATCTTGAGTGACCTTCAAGCTTTATTAAGGCAATGATAACCCCTCAGGTAAGACTCGTTTCGGCATCTGCGTTAACTTCTACCGGGCGGTGGAGCGCGCGCAAGTGCCGGGCCCGCGCGAGCGCAGCATGCTGCGGCGCGAGTCGTGGCGCAAATCTATGGAGAAGAGCTCCGACTCCGCATTCTCCAGGTGAACATAAACTGCTTCTGCTTATTGCTAAATAGAACTATCCAAGATTATAACTTTAATTTGTGTATTTACTTGCCTGTGTAGATATTTTGCGTAGCAATTAATCTTCGCATAGAGACACGAGTTGGTAAACATCAATATCAAGGCAATACGGTTCTTCTAACTTCGATTCATGGTTCATAATTTGGTGGCGACTGACCCGAAGGCTATTATTTCACAGTTCATTTGACAAAAAATATGTTTTAGTTGGTTAGCCACGTCTCAAATCCTGTTAACCTAAAAAGGCCTTTTGCTTCCTAGTAAATCCTCTCACATTCTCACGATTAAAGCATTAGAATTTAGACTAAGACATAGCGAATGTTCCAGTGACTATAGGAGCAGCAACGTGGCCCCGAGTGACTCGGAGCGCGACTGCAGTGCGACGCTGGCGCCGCGACTGGCCCCCGCGCCCGACTCCGAGAGTGGCGGCTCGCACTCACACTCGCCCAGCCCGAGGGCCACGAGGAAGCGACAGGTAAATAGAAACAAAAATAAAATACAAATTGTTTTTAAAATGACACAGAGGTTTGTCAAAACCAGCCAGTCGCATTCGCGGTCTATTTACACCTCTTTACCAGCTTGGTACTGACCAACTTTGATTCGAGGGATTATATGGCAGTGACCAATGATGGCTGATTGATTAATCTGTCTCATTGATTACTTTGTTGATTCCCTTTATTTGTTTGTATTGTTACAGAGAGTTCGGAACCATTCCCTAACATCCTTATGCCTGCTTTCACATCATCCATTCTTTTCCACATTCCGAGAGTGCCTATTTATCCTAAAGAAATTGATCGATGCATGCAACGAGTCTTCCAGTCCACGACGTGTCGGCGCGTCCAGACAAATCCTTAGGTAAGTTATTTAACAATGTCGCCGAAAGAAATGTGATTACCAACAAGGACGAAAACCATATAAGAAACATGGATGTACCGTCGACACTAAAAGAAAAAGAAGTTATTTAAAAAAAAATACATAGTAAAACCATATTCTTATAAAATAATATTTTATGCTTAGGTACAATTTATCTTCCCACTATAAATATGATTCTCTTTGACGTAGGTAATCCCCTTTGACGTTAAATATTTAATTAAATAAGAAATGAAGAAGCGACTTTCATCCCTGCGGTAAAATAATTTGCTAACATCATTTTACATAAAGATAAAAAGAATGTTTTAATCTGATCTGAACATGCCTCGAACGTTTTCATAATAACTTAATACAATAATTAAATGTTAAAGACTTACAAAAGAAAAGAGTATCGGAAAATTTTAAACAAAAATGATGTATTATTTTGTTCAGAGATACGGTATGGTCAGTATTAACTGGCCAATCATACGACAACACCCCGACTATTGTGTTGCACGACGTCAAAGAGATCGAGACGTGGATCCTGCGACTTCTGTCCGCGCCTGTACCAGTCCCGGGGAAGACCAGGCTCGAGCTAGAAGTACTGTCGCCGACAGCGCATTCGCCGCTGCTGTTCGCACTACCGGACCACACGAGATTCTCACTCGTTGACTTTCCACTGCATCTACCTTTGGAACTTTTAGGTGAATGACATTGATAATTTGTTTTAGTCACATTTCATAAATGGAGTCGTGAGATATAAACTTTAAACCTAACCAAAGATGACTGCTACTGTGTTTCTAATTCCCTTCAGTGAGTGATTACGTAAAAATTAAGGGTTTATTTACATGTTCAACACAAGTTCTTCCCCCTACAGGTGTAGACACGTGCCTAAAAGTCCTGACACTGATCCTATTGGAGAACAAGGTTGTTGTCCAGTCCCGCGACTACAACGCGCTGTCCATGTCCGTAATGGCGCTTGTGTCCATGCTGTACCCGCTGGAGTACATGTTCCCGGCCATCCCACTGCTACCCAGCTGTATGAGCTGCGCCGAACAGCTGCTGTTGGCACCCACGCCCTTCCTTATTGGGATACCTGCTACTTTCCTGACCTATAAGAAGAATTTTAGGTGCGTATATTTTCGTCTTCATCCTGTTATAATTTTTTTAGTCTCTGGTTTGTATTCTTTCAAGAAATAAACGTATAAAGTATAATTCTTTTCATAGAATGCCTGACGACATATGGCTTGTAGACCTGGATGCAAATAAGTTGATATGTCCCTCCGGAACCGACCAGGATTTACCGCCACTGCCCGAACCAGAAGGCTCTGTACTAAAGAATCACCTAAAGCAGGTACAAATTGCATCGTTTAATTTTACTTTCACATTTTTCTATGAATGTTTTCTTTCATATCTACATAATAGTACATTTTACTCCTATCACCTAAACTTTCTCTAATACTTTGCACTTGTGAGCGCAGTTCTATCGATGTCGCTAAGCTGTTGTGACGATTAATGTAATATTATTGTTTTATGATGTACACCTTACTCGTATATGTCTGAATTCTTAAATTTGTCATTAGATGGTTTTATCTATTTCTTATAAATATAGTCAACGAACATAGTGTTGGATGTAGAACAAAATATATTAAGTACTCCGACACTTAAATGAATATAAAAATAATCTAACAGTTGAAAGCATGTTTAAACCTTCTAAATGTCTTACTATAATAATATTATAATAAACTAACTACAGTGAGTAGGTAATGACGATTATGGGATGTTCTGTTTGTTTATAGTTTTCAGGATTTATGATTTCACACTTTTTCCTTTGACTTGTGTCACTAACACGCCCTCACTTGTTCTCCTAACGCTAGGCCGTGCATCTCATGGGCAGTGCCGGGAGTGGTGTAAATATTCTACTCTTTTTACATTGCACACTTTCACTATTACTACTACTCGATATATATACTTATGTGCCGATTTAGTATAATACTTTACAGCTAACTTGCACCTGACACCGAAGTTAGTATGTATCTATTATGTATTTATAATATTGAATACTATTATTATAAATCAGTTTTTCTTATCATGGGTTTCATAGCATATACATATATGGGTTACTTTCCCAAAGCGTCAAAAACATGTCAATGAAAAGAGGATCACTAAAATCAACTGAGCCTACAGTTACTACTAGAAATACGATTCTTTTCGGGGTTATTCGTGAAATAAATTCAAGCTGAAAAGTAAAAATAATCAATTCTGAAGGTAAATATGAGGGAAAACTACATTGTAACAGAATCATTTTTTTCTTCGTGGGTACCACACTTTGTGTTAACATTTTCACACTTAGTAGTGGATTAACGTTACTAAAGAAATATCTCAAAAAAATATTTTAATGAACTAAACCTAAATCATCGTATAATTTTAGCTAGAAAACAAGATAAGAAAAGCTGCTAATAGAGGCACATATAAATATTTACTTGAAATACGTGTTACTGTCTACCGTCACACATTTCCTAGGCCCAGACATATTTCTTCGTAACTACTACATTTTCTTTGTTTTATAATTTCTCAGACTGTAACACTGTTTCAGTATGTCTTGTTTTGTGTGCAGCATGTTTTGTCTGACTTGTTTTGATTGTGCTAACGCTAATATTGTGGAACAGTACAGCTTCCAATATAATACACACTATTTATAAATATGTAGAGATTTTAAATTATTGAATATTAAAACTAAATTGTAAATAAACTTTTTAATATGGGTAGCTAAACTTGCAAATAAAATAAAATCTTTTTTGTTTTCTGCTATTTATATTTGAGAATTTTAAAATTTTGCTTAGATTTTGAATAAGTACTATTACGCGTATTTGTGCGTTATTTCTTTTAAATCTACTTTTTTGTTCAGAAACTGAATGATTTTACGCGAGTAAGCTGAGTTATTTAAACGGTCCCTAATATATACATTACGCTGGCAGGCCCTCAACAGTTTGACGAGTAGTACAGCTGAGCAGGCGGCCGCACCCCTGTTGCCTTCTAGACGAGACAGCGTGGGAGGAGCTACACTCAAGTAAGTTAAATACACACATCAAAAGTGTCTAGGGATCAAGCATTTTTATGCGGATTTCTTGAGATTGAGATGTGGCTTTGTAATAAATTTATGATTATATAAATTTATATGGATCCTTTTTGGTGCATTTCATAATTTGAAACAGGAACTGTTAATCAAATTCGAGTAAAAGATGAAAATCAGCTGTCAATATTTTTCCTATAAAAACATACAACGCATTGAAGACATTATTAGTGCTACTGTTTCCCTACTACTGATTAAAACCAACGTTATTATGGAGCGGCGACGTCATTTAAGCAGGGAAGAAATGCTCAGAGCCGTGGGAATGATAGAAGCTGGTTCCCGGCAACGTACTGTGGCTTTAGCTCTGAATACAAGTCAGAGTGTTATCAGTCGACTTTGGACACGTTACCGAAGCACTGGTACCGTGGCTGAGCGCCATGGAGGACGGTATCGCTGCACCACACGGAGACAAGACCGATACATTCAAATCTTAACTCGAAGAGCTCCAACAATAACCGCCATGATGTTAGCCGTGAGGCTTCATCACTCTTCAGGGAACTTAATTAGCGACCAAACAGTCAGAAACCGCTTGCATGAAGTGAACCTTCATTCCCGAAGACCGCTACGGGTACCACCTATAGCAATGCACAATCGTAGGATTCGATATCAATGGGCTCTTGAACACAGAAATTGGGCAGAAGAACAATGGCGTTTCGTGTGCTTTTCTGATGAGTCTCGTTTTGGTATGAGACCGGATACAAGACGTATACGACACTGGAGAACCCCTGGACGCCAACAGCGATTAAAATCCTGCCAGGAAGTCCATCCTTATAGTGGTGGAACCATCATGGTATGGGCGGGTATTTGGATCGGCGGAAGAACTGAGTTGATTTGGATCAGAGGCAACCTCAACGCTCAAATTTATGCTGAGACGATTGTATCTGACGTCATCGTTCCTCTACAAGTGCAAATCGGTCCCTTATTTCAGTTAATGCATGATAATGCACGACCGCACACCGCAAGAGTTGTAAGACAGACTCTCGCCGCAGCTAACATCAATGTCCTGCTCTGGCCTGCTCAGTCGCCAGACTTGAACCCGATTGAGCATGCATGGGATATGCTACAGAGAAGAGCTCTGCCGAATATGGAGGGTATCCAGTCGCAAGAAGACCTTTTTTTGTTGTTGCAACGAACATGGGCGGCCATTCCACAGCGTGATTTGGATGAACTCATTTTGAGTATGCCAAACCGATGTTCTTGTGTTGTTAGTGTTCGCGGTAGAAACACGGATTATTAATTGTTTAAGTTACCCAATAAAATTTTAAAGAAAACTGTTATTTCAGTCTTTTTTTCGAACTTTAATGTTAGTGGTTCAAATGTCAAAAATCCCTTTATTAGGAAAATGGCAAATTTCTTTATTAATGCAAAGGTGACTTGGTTTATCGTTACTGTGACAAACGAAAACACTTTATTTGATGAATCCTTAAAGAAAATTTTAATTAATATCAATCAGGAGAAAAGTTATTGCAAAAATATATGTTGATCCCTAGACACTTTTGATGTGTGTAGTATAGCCAAATATTTTTTGATATTTGGATAGCTCATGAGTACTCATGATCTAAAGAGGTGCCCATTAAGAATATGAATGAAAAATAAAAATACCGCGAAGTTCTGCGTGTTAAATAAAGTTAGTAAAGTGACAAAAGAAAATAAAGAAAAACTTTTATTTGGCACAGTATCGTAAAAAAACACAAAACACAACATTAGGTGAAGTTATTTTGAATCCATACTTTGGTCCCAGGGTGCATCCCGTAGCCTACCGCGGCGGCGAGGGCGCGGCGTCGGCGCCGCACTCGACGCCGGAGAGCCGGCGCGTGTCCGTGAGCGGGCCGGGCGCCGCCAGCGCCGGCCACACGCCGCAGCGCCACTCGCTGGCCTCGCCGCACCACGCGCACCAGGCGCAGCCCTTCAACCCGCTCATATATGGACACGATGTGGATTCCGTTGATGTTGCTACGAGGGTCGCTATGGTAAGTAAACAATTATTTATTCATCATAATTATTATCAGACTATTAGTGTCCTGCTTCTGTGCGAAAGCCTCTTCTCATACAGAAAAGGAATGAGCATTAATCACCACGTTTTTTACTCAAAACGGTTTAACGATTTCAGATTTATATCCTTATATATTATAAAAGAAAGTGCCCCCGCCGCGTCTATCTGTCTAATCGCGATGAAATTAAAAACTACCTTACGGATTTTCAAACAATTTTCACCTGGACGGAGTGATTAATGAGAACGATTGAGGTGTATAATTTATTAAGGGTTTGTGTAAATTGGCAGAAATATGACAATTATTGTTGAAGATGTCGGAAAAATCATGCCAAACGAGAGCTTTACTGGCGTGCGTCGCGTAAACCGTAAGAGATACATAAAATGTATGTACATCGTCAAAAGTCCAACAAAACAAAAAAAGGCCGCGATAGCAAATGTCTATCTTCTAAAGATGACCCACAGTAACCATTTTAATCTATCAGAATTTGATAAAAATTTAATTGTTATTTCCGAAGCTATTTTGACCGGTATTATATTAATCCTTATCCAATAAAATACGCGTAATAAAATAATTATGGTTGACGGCGGCGCAAAGCTAGGACAGGAGTCAATGACCTTTTCCTCCGCTATTAGGTATGCGATTATCGCTTTATTAACCTTTTAATCCCGGTAGTAAGTTCCCGTGGGATATTTTCCGACATCCACGCGGGTGAAGCTGTCAGCAAAAACTAGTTAAATATAAGTTCAGGTTTCGTCACCATGTTTTCCTTAATGGATTTCAATGATGTTTAAGATAATCTTAGAAAGTACATATAAATTGAAAAAGTCACATTGGTACTTGCCGGGGTTTGAACCCACAATCACACACGAGAGGCGAGGCCTTAACTACCGAGTCATCACGAAAATATTCGGATACTTTAGAATTTATGACACTTGCTCGCTCAAACGCCACCAGTAACCGTTATTTCTTATGAGATATTATGACACTGATGCTGATGGTATGATCAATATCGCTTTATATGACTGTTTGGTACACAACATTATAAATTCGCTAATGCACTTGGCTTTTGACGATACTTTAATGCTACATGTGCTGAGATAGGTTTCATATTTCAAGATCGGTTTTTGATATGAATATTTCTTTACAGGTGCGATTTTTCAACTCGCATAACATCCTGGCCAATTTCATGGAACATACACGGACATTGCGCCTATACCCGCGCCCAGTGGTAGCCTTCCAGATTAACAGCTTTCTGCGATCACGCCCGAGAACCACCTCCTTCTTGAATAAATTCGCTCGAACACAGGTTAGTTAGAAAATCAAAACCTTGCTTACTTTTGCTGCTGATTTGAACTTAGCCAAATTCATTTAATTACTCAATCTTATTCAGAGTATGTCTTCAGGAACTTTTATTGACAACGTGATCATTGTTCATGGATTCCAATTAAGATTTTAGGAACCTTCTCAATATTGCTGGTTTTAGCAACAAAAACACGCACTCTTTTAGGCAGTGGAGTTCTTAGCGGAGTGGTCTTTAACTCCGGGCAACGTGGCATTCCTGCGGGTACAGACAGGGCTGTTCGACCCGCGGCAGGTTGGAGACAAGTCCAAGTGGTTCGCGGATTTATTGCAACCTATCCGGTTCCCTGTTTGGGATGACGGCAGTTCCCTCAATGGGGCATTGCGACAACTACAGCGGCAAGAGAATCAGCCTACAGGTATGTTACTTCTGGCTCTTGGGTACTTTCCTTTAGTTACCGCTGCTTTCAAGTCATTATTTCAGAATTCTAAAAAACATTAATATTTAGATGCATGCACATTCGGATAGTTGAATCTGATATAATTTTCTGGAATGTTAACAATTTGTTATTTTTAGATGAGAGTGGGTCAGACTCTGAAGCTGCCGAAAGTACGAGCTCTTCGTACTCATCGCTGAGTGACTTCGTGTCAGAAATGGCTTCGTCCGACTTATCTCCAGGTACTATAATTACTTTCCTATTTCAGTTTGCGGATTGTACCTATTAAACTTTGACATTTCGTACTTGACTTTTTTAATTGTACAGGTGGGAATCAACATCAACAGCACGTGATTGGCGAGACTTATAACGCTGTTGTGCAAGTACCAATGACTCTGTCATCATCTTTGGACCCGAAAACGGTAATTATTTAGACTTACTTGCCACAGACCATGGAGTTTATCTTTTCCTTATGGATAGAACATTTTCTTAGTTTTATAACGGGTGTAAAACGACGTTTAACAAAGCCGAGAGACACTTCTACTCTCCGTCATTGTGATATTTATTTTGGTATTGGACTATGTGATGGATCTTTTTACACCCTGTATATCAGGTCATTAACAAGTTTGAAATAAATAAGATAATAAAAGATCCTCTCTGTACCTTTTCCCGGGAAAAAAAAAAGTATCTACGACAATTTGAGACACTAAATGACCGTTTACCCCCAGGTATACAGTCCACCGTCCTCACTGATGTTCGGTAACGTGGAGGAGGTGATAGACAGAGACACAGGTCGCGCCTCCACCTCTCCGTCCCCCTCGGCCTCCAGCTCGGACCACAGCGACCTGTCGGATGACGAGGCGCCTGGAGACGTCGCCGTGGAGGCCAGCGACGCTGCCCATCCACCGCCCGTTAAGAAAAGTGTAAGTTTGTGCGGAACTAAGGACTGGTATTGGTTTGTAATTGGACAGTCCAACCTAAGGGGTATCGTATTACCCAGTAACTGGATTGTGGAGGTCAGATAGGCTGTCGCCCATGTAAAATACTGGTATCCAGCTGCATCCGGTTAGACTGCAAGCTGACCCCAACATAGTTGGGAAAAGGCTAGGTATGTGATGTTTGGTTTGCGGTTGGGACCTTAGGATTTGAGTTAAATCCTGTCTTTAAAAGCATAGATACTATTATTACCATATCAATCTGGTGAAGGCTAACGATATAATTCGTAATTATTTGAAAGCATTTAGAAAAGTTCATCTTGCAAGGAGTTTACGAAGCTTTGCTACTTAGATATATAACCTCTAGTAGTTTTTATTTGAAACATTATATCGAACTCTCATATCGACTTCACTAGGAAAAAGCGTTGCTGATTTTTAATCGACAACATTATAACATCGGATTTTACTCACTTAGTAAGTCCTACATCTTAGTTTAATGCTTCTAGTACACAGTAGTATCACAGTAGACCTATAATACTTCTTACAGTGGTTGACAGTTGCCATCTTAGATTTATAAAACGGCCTTTGTCATTTAAACTATTTGAATCACAGCGAAACCTGTTTCAAAGTCTGCGAAACTCTCACGTTGACCTACTGTAAGGAGTTAATATAGGTAGGCTGTGGTAGTATATCATAGCTAATTGAGCACAATCATTAGGACACTGACAGCGGGAGCTTCGGTCGCGAGTCGGACTCGAACTCGACCACTACGCCGAAGACGGTCGTGAGTCGCCAGCGAGCGGCCGCCGACAGCGCCAGCACCAGCGACTCCGACCGCGCGCTCACGCCCTCGCACCACTCGCTGCCCGCGCACCAACACGGCAAAGTACGCACTCCTTACCTTACAGTATCAACTGGACCGCACAACATTACACCTTTGTGAGCCCACAGCGCAAGTGCCATTGACTCGCTGCCCCAAGTATGCATTCCTTACCTTAGAGTATCAACTGTACCAAAAATTAAAAAAGTACCAACGTTTTGTTTCGTTACCCGCGCACCAACATGGCAAAAGTACGCACGACCTCCTTACCTTAAGCTCGGGTTTCCTAAGAAAGTAGAGCTGTCATAATATTACGGCCACTGAATGACAGGTTTCATGAAAATACGTCGTGTTCAACGGTGTCAAAAATCGCTCACTTTACGGGCTGCCGTCATTATAAATGCCGACACCGCTTTCGTAGGAATCCCAATTTTTCAATTAGACCACTTTACCTCACACGCGGTGAGCCGACAGCGCCAGCACCAATGAATTAACCCATAACAATCGGGGAGAAATGTTTGTTGTCAGTTCCCTTTTTAGCTCACTGACTCGCTGTAACAGGTACGTTTCAATGATTGTTATTTTTATTTGTCACTTAAAGAGTACCTTAATATTCATTATAGCGCCGTATAAGTGTGACACTTACTTTACACTCATTGCTAAAAGCAGGCCACATTACACATTGTTAAACAACATCCATGCCTCGACTTGAACAATAGAAAATAGACTCGTCATTCGCTTAAAACAAAATGAGAAAGAAATAATATCTTAATTGGTGCAGGATTTACCAATATGAAATGTTTTTTTTTAGAGCGTAAGTGGCGGTGTATCCCGACAAGCATCGCAGTCATCCCTTTTGGAGCAGTTCGCCGCTCAAGCTAAGGAGTTGGTAAGGGAGACGACACGCCAGAGCAGCCAGGAAGGACTGCTTGCACACATGGACAAGGTAACACAGAAACACCCATAGCCAGTATAGTAAACGCCAACTTTCATGGCAGGCGCGGTCATAAAACGTGGAAGCAAGACGACACGAGATTCCGTATTCAGAAATCCCGTACTAAATATCCACCGTCCTACTCGCACATTTTATGACCGCGACTATCGCGAGTTTAGGCGTTTAGACTAAATTTGTCGTTGTAAATTTTTGTTTCTTCATTTCTGTATTAATTATAATTTATTTACAACACCATGTGTTACTTACTCAAACCAATGAAGAAGAAAGGAAAAGTAGCAGATGGAGAGGAAAAGAAAATGTTTGCGCCATTCGGTCAGGTACAGTTCACCGTGTGGAGCTAGCAACGAAATGTAGAAGCTGCATAGCACAAATCGTAGAAACTAACATTTAATAGCTTAGTTTGCCTTAAGTACGTACCTATTGTATTATGAAATCGCAGATAACGCTAGTGAGTACAAGCCTTTCATCCGTGTAAATCACGGCCTAGAATATCCCAGTTTCAACTAGTGAGTAACTACATAACCATATAGGTTTTCACAAAATTTCCTGTACTAAAATTAAATTGCTTATATCATTTTCTCGTACTGATTTACCGAAGTTATTCTGACGTACGGTACATAGCTGAGTTGTCTTGCCATACTTCGTATATTTGAGAAAAACCAATCATAAAAGTTTTGAAAAGCTCATTCAAATGTTTTATGACTTGTGACAGCTTACATTGCACGCGAAAAAGGCAGCGGAGGAAGCTTCAAAGAGTATGCACGAGGCGTCCAAGTCTGCATTTGAAGCCAGTAAAACGGCCACAGCCGCCAGCAAGAATACTTTCGAAGATCTCACGTATGTTGGCAAGTCCACACTGGGAGATTTTACTAAGAGCGCGAAGGAAGCTGCCGCTAAGAAAGGATTATTGATGAAGGTACTGTGTTCTTATTAAATTTACCGTTAAGGCAAAAAACGCCAAGGTAGACCACGAAAATCAATGTTTTAATTAATTTAATATAATACTTAATTAAAATAATCACACAACACTACACGGCACACAATACTGTTTTAAACTTTCTCTGTTTTTTTTTTTTTGTTTTTGTTAACTGCATGCCTTAACCTGGGTCAAATAAATTTATTTTCTTTTTCAAAATAATCAATACAACATACAACTCTCTAAGTTCAAATTACCCTAGGGAATAACGATTCTGTAAATACACGTTTGTTACGATCGCGAATCGTATTTAATCTGACTCTGACCTACATATTGCAAACTATCTTCCTCCAGCAGCTTCGCCCGCCTCATATTTTTATAAATTATAGCCTATGTTACTCAGTGATAATATAGCATTCTACTGGTGAAAGATTTTTTTAAATCGGTCCTGTAGTTTTGAGTTTATTCATTACAAACATACATACAAAAAATCAAGTCTTTTCTATTTATATTATTAGTTTAGGAAAACATAAGAAAATTTGAATTTCGCGGGCTATCTTAACGCATCCACCTTACTTTGTTACTAAAACTGGCGTTATTGATGATTTGTCTTTTGATGTTTCCGTAATAGGGTGAAAGTCAGGACTCTAACGGCAGCGCGTCTGCGCGTCGCGACTCCACAGCGTTACAGACCACTAACCTGCTGACGACCACGCATCGCGACTTCTTCTCTAACATCAGTTCTGATCTCAATGGTCTGGCTGCGTCCACCTCCAGTATGTTTAGTGACTTCTTTGGAAACAAAGGTAGGAAACCAATAGTTATCATTTTAGGGTAACATTATGCGTTTAAAGATGAAATGTCTTTATTTTACATTTCGATGACCTATCCCTTTAATTAAGTTTGCAAAACAAGATAAACAATTTTGTAACTTTTAAAAAGTAAAAGAACAATATTTTAAGTAAATGGTGCGCAAAAAGTATTTATGAAAAGTGCCAATAAAGGTAGATTATTGGTATATTATTATTATTATTTAAATTAAAATAGGTATTAGGTTTATTGTGGACAAAAGTACGAAACAGCGTGCAAGTGGCTTGAAATTTTCATACGGATGTGTTCTCATGACAAGCTACCTTTTTATGGTGGGGAAAAGTAAAGGTTGTGACGGATCACAATGTTTGGAATTGTTGGCTTCATCGATAAAAGAATATAAATGTGTGCTAAGCTCTATAGAGTTGGAAGAAAGTTAATTATGTAACTTGGCAAGTTTTTAAAACTAAAGTTTAAAAAACTGTTTCAACAGTTATCGGGAGTTAACATGGGTCGATTTTAGCTGTGCGGCAAATCACCAGTCGCATCGCTTGTAAAAATCGAATCGCCACCTCATTAACAGCGGTCGAAAAAAAACTCATGCGATTTGTTCATTTCTGAAGAAACGATGAATGCTTTTCATAGGACTCCAAAAACTGTATGGTTTTATTTTTATCGTGTGGTTTTTAAATGATCTGTACCGACAACGTAGCGGAAGAACACAGCGCAAAACTCATGCGGCGGGCGATCGCCTGCACTGCAACTGACCATGACCATGACATGATTTACACGGTCGATTTTAGTCACCCGCCGCATGCGGGGCTTTTCACGGCAAAAGTCGGATGGCACCCCACTTTAGTGCTTGCGATTTTATTACACACGAGGAACCTAATAAACGTTCGAGTTACTTTGGCAGGCATTTATATAATTGTTAATTCTTTTATCGTTAAGCCGACAATCCTGTACTTCTCTAGTACCGAACTTGACCTCTTTTTAACCGACTTCCAAAAATGTATGTCCGCCGATTTCTCTGTCAATTGTGGACCGATTTTGAAAATTATTTTTTTGTTTGAAAGGGTATGCTCTCGAGGATGATATGATAAGTTCCTGTCAATGTAATTTACATAGCAGGTAGTGGTATTCGAATTTGTGTGGGGTAAGTACCACCACTAAAAAGTGAAAAATAAAAACTTTTTACAAAAAAAACAACCGATTTAAAAAAAAAAAACCACTTGTTTTCGGCAGGGATTTTTTTCTACTCGCGCTTCGCGCAGGAAAGTTTTTCATGCCACATGTAATTTGAATTTGCACAATATAGTGCAAAATCCACGATACTAATAGAATTGTTTACTTGGGTAACACTGTTGCTAATTGGCTTTACATGATCCTGCAGAGCAAAATACACGATATACTATAGCATTTTTTCATATTTTTAACACTGTTAACAAAATAAAAAAAAGACATAGTGGGTCCAACTTGTACAAGGTCCTAAATAAAATTTGTTAACATTGGAATTTGAACTTTGTCACGTCAACATTGAATTTCTAGTTCCAAAACATGAATATGGTCTTAGATTCTGAATTCAAGCTTAGCGTAGAGTAGGTATATGCTAGTATTATACCATTTCGAGGAATAGGCCCGGCGCCCACTATCGGCATCGGCACGGCTGAGGATTTAAGGTGATAAAAAGCATTATACATTAACTTCATAGCAATAAAGTAGAAATTTCATGATAGTAGCCTCAAGCATACCGAAGCGGTATTTTTGTTACTACGATCATATATCATGGAAATTTCTACTTTATTGCCATGAAGTTAATGTATAATGCTTTTTATCACCTAAAATCCTCAGCCGTGCCGATGCCGATAGTGGGCGCCGGGCCATAGGGTTGCTAATCACTGCGGTTCAACAAATATCCTAAGATTATTGATCTTTTTGTTCAATTATGTTCGACTTTAATATG
Organism: Omphaloscelis lunosa; assembly: GCA_916610215.1. Classification (NCBI taxonomy): domain Eukaryota; kingdom Metazoa; phylum Arthropoda; class Insecta; order Lepidoptera; family Noctuidae; genus Omphaloscelis; species Omphaloscelis lunosa. The sequence goes on from OU744250.1 coordinate 10,943,364, forward strand.
ACCTTCGTCATCATTGTAAAAAGCTTGATTTCATTACCTCAAAGTAAAAAAGCGGAAGGTAAATTATGCGATGATATTCGCTGTCATATCATCATAATCATGATGAAAACAAAGTCAATAAACTTTTTTTTGAGTTTGTTTTCATCATGATTCATGATGTAGAATAATACTTTGATCGAAGTGCTTTTGCTTTTTGTGGAACCGTACGAAAAATCGAAACCCTTATAGGACCACTTCGCTGTCTATCTGTCTGACCTTTTTCTCAGGAATGCGTGGGGGGAGATCATGTCGAAATTGATATCAAAGATATCAAATACAGTACTTTGGAGGTGTAAAAAAAACATGTGCGACTTACACGCACACACACACTTGTATATAATAAAAAGAGACAGAGAGAGTCTAATGGAAGGTTCCATAACGCATTTTTATTACGATTTCTACTAGTCAACTCGCTAGGAGTTAACTAGCCGCGTTAAGGAACTTCATTCCAAAAATCGAGCTTCTAAGACGTTGACTTAGAAGCTTGGCATAAATTGCCACTCATGTCGCATAATTTGGCAGTCATGTCGCATAATTTGGCACTCGCAAATAAATTAAAACCCATACGGCCTGGCCACTGGGAACGGGCGTCGCGAACGGCGCAGCGGTGCGTCGGGCGCGGCAGCAGTCCAGGGCATAGTTTGCACGCCATGGGCAGCAACGTTCGCCGCCGCGACCAGATAGGCCGAGAGCAAAATGTCTTTATCAATGTTATCTCGATATTGCTTGGAAAGTATGTAGTAATTTTTTGGTTCAAAACATAAGAAATAGAGACAAGTATATCCGCCGTATAAATTTCGCCGATCGTTCCGCCGCACAATGCGGCCGCCCCATATCTACTTGGGAGCGGTCAAAATTATTTTTAACAAATTAATTATGTAGAATGACTAAAAATGTCTTAATTTAGTTAATTGTCATCACGTTAGTTCATAAGTAGTCTAATTTTATTATATTTTTTTAGTTTCTAAGAGAAGTGTTCAACAGATTATTAAAAAAAAAAACTGTTGGTAAAAGGTTGTTATTAGTTCGATACACTTATTAATTAACAGTATTGTAATAGATATCGCACCTAACGAGTACCTACTAAAATGAAAAAATCAAGTAGTATTTTTCAGATGCATTTTAATAATTTAGAAACAACAATCTCAATCGGATTCTTCGCAACTTGGCAAGCTTATGTCTTCTAAATCTTGCACTTTCAAAACTTTTCTGATAAGACATATTATATAATATACTGTATACACGAGTACGTTTTTCCGGTGGTACATGATCTGTTGCCATTTCTCGTAAGTGCGTGACTTTTCTACGTTTGGATCTTTCACTGGCCGAATCAAAACTAGAACGCGGATGAACAGGTCCAGTAGGAGTAGGAACAGGGGGAATGTTTCAATTTGTTGCAGCTATTCTGCGTATTTTATATTACTATATGCATATTTTCTGGCTTTATATGCACTCTTAATAGCGCGCGTAAACTACTGTAATTGTTTGAATCACAACAATCACCAACAGCAACACTGAAAATTTGTCACATTAATTTTACGATAATTTTTGTTCGAGAAACTAGCCCTGAGTGTTGTCCATTCGACAGGCAACAAGCAGCAGGGCAGGCCAGGCGAGCACAGTCCCGCGGCGCCGCTGGCGTCGTTCGGGCCGTTCTCGCAGGGCGCGCGCGGCCTGGTGGCGCGCTCGCCGCTCATCCGCCACGCGCCGCCCGCGCCGCCGCCCGCGCCGCCGCACCAGCGCCCCTCCGCCAACACCGAGAACCAGGCCTTCCTCAATGACGTACGTATCCACTCCCTACTAACATCAATATAATAAATCCCATTATTGTCCAGGGCAGGGCGAAGGCCTCTTCTCATACAGAGAAGGCACGCTTGCTCAAGACGGGTTAGCGATTTCAGACTTATATTAACTATAAGTCCAGGCTTCCTCACGATGTTTTTCCTTCACCGATGTTAGTAATAGTGATGGATTAATTAGCTTTCGCATTCATTGTTAGCATGCGAATGCTTATTTAGCATTTAGCTAATGAAATGTAGTTGCGAAATTCTGTGAAGTGCGAAGAGAATTTATCGCTTCGTACTTTTTTATACTATCATAAGTCAGAGCTTGTTAATATGTTTATTTTGTTAATGTGTTTTAATTCGCATATCAACAAAATTCACATACTTCATTATTATCAATTATCGTCATATTAGCAAATAGCACAGCAATTAGCATGCTAAGACTGAAGAATTTTCATGCTAATGAAATTCATGCGAAATCGATTAACATTAATTAATTAACATTACTAGTTAGTAATGTCCAAGATACGCTCAGAAAGTACAAATGAATTGAAAATGCCACATTGGTACTTGCCCGGATTTGAAGCCACAACCCAGTGCATGAGAGACTTGCTCCTTTCAAAAACGACATAGTAATAAAAGGACTTTTCGTCTTTCAAATGATCTAGTTCGCCTCATCAACTGTGAGATGCCTTTAATCAACATGAAGTAAAACTCTTCTATCAATCTCTAACATCGAAATATAATAAGACTTGATACTATATCATTACTGTAAACATTCTCACATTACAGTTAATTCAACACGTGCTGGAAGGCGAGGGTGTAGGCTGGCTGAAGTTGAACCGTCTCAAGAAATTAATGGAGGACGAGTCCTACAGGAACATGGTCCTCAGCAAACTTAACAGGAACTTCAATAGGAAGACCACGCCGAACGACAAAGTGGACGATGTGGTGAGTTTATCTCCTTTTTTGAACATATACACTCATTAGTGCTACCACGATATAACGTAATTGCTAGATAAATTCCTCGTCCAATCTTCGGATATGTTTATGTCCGCAAGGACCATCAAAAATACTTCGAAAAATGCAGAGCAAAAAGCCCTTAGATCATGTTCCTAAACCTTCCTTCAAGTTCGTGAGCAAGCCGATCTGGAAGGGCATGCTGAAGGTGCTTCAGTCAGTGGTCCACGGCCTCGAGCATACGTACTCCAACTTCGGTCTGGGTGGCATGGCTTCTGTGTTCCAACTAGCAGAGATGGCCCACACGCACTACTGGAGCAAAGAAATCGCAGGCCTGGAGCATGGCGGCATGGCCGGTTCCGCACTCATGGACCACTATGGAAGACAGGACTTAGAAACGCCATCGTCGTCACCATCATCTAGGAAAAGTTCACAATCTGGTTAGTTACGTTCGTATTATTATTTTAAAGATCTATGATCTTTTAACGACCTTTAGTGAAATAATCTTGACTCTACAAACTTCGCTTTTTTTTCGGTCTTTCTATCTGCCAAATAATTTTGTGTGTAACATTCAAAACTTTTAGATATACCGATAGTAAACTATCCTGAAATGGATTCATCGGAAGCCCAAAGTACTACGGAAATGTTTAAAGACATGTTGAACCAGAAGAGGAACTTACTCTTCAGCAAATTAACATCCTTCGACTCAGATGTAAGTGTTAAATAGAATTTTTTATGTGTTTTTAAGTGTTGCAAAACTGTTGCATGGTCTTGTCGCTCTCAACTAATCTGAGTGGAAACTATATCTATCTAAATGTCTACGTAAATTGAAGAAAAGCTCTTGAGCATGACAGCAGCTATCAAATGCGTGATATCTATTCAGAGTGAAACAAAGCCCTTTTGTGATTATGATTTCATTCCTTCCAAATTGTATTAATTTACCGAGTTGGTAAACTAATAACGTATCTTATTTACGCTTAGAACTATGGTGTATTGCTATATTTTCTACTTTCAGCTCAACTATATTCTTTATAAAATAATAAACATTTGTAATTATTTCAATATTTAATACATTTACATAGCTATCTTCACATTATTGTTGTAAAAACTGGCTTAAGTAATTAAAATGAGGAAGGTATGTTATATCCCGCATGGTTGTATTCCGTATACAAGATTAATGTTGTAGAATAATGTATAACCAAATATTAGTAAATATTATGCTAGTTGGAGTTGTAAGTATAAATGTAACATGTTTCATGTTGTGATAAACGGTGGGAGACCCAGATCCACAGCTTATTCCTTCTTCAAAAGCTGTTCATATAAAGTAACATAATTATAGTAAAGTTTTTGTTAACACATTAAATTCAACAGTTCCGTGCTTTCCAAGAAAAAAAAACGCTATTATTTAATATTTTCTTGTAATATCAATTGGGTGGGTGGCTCAAGTTGTTGCTCTGGTGTCTGGTGTGTCGTGAGATGAGACATGGTACAGGCGGGTTGTTTGTGTGCGTGGCAGGCCCCTCCCTCATCGGACTGCTCGGCAGACGAGAGCGGCTCGATCACCACGAACCGAGCCAATATCTACGACCACCGCGCCTCCTTTAAGTCCAACCTATCTGACACTGATGTCATGTTCCTCAATGTAAGTCCTAGTGCGATTTGTAGTCACCCGTCTTAGACGCTTACAGAGCTTGTATTATGCGATCAAACAATAGCCCAACAATTGGAATATTTTACTCAAAATTTTGTTATAAAGGCTATTATCGCTGCAGTATTTAGATAATAGATATGCATGTTATGTGTCTATGTTATAGTCAAAGTCCGATACACAGTCTCTTCGCGGAAGGACTGGTTTATCCTAGGTTTGGCCAAAGCCATCAGGCAATCCCCGAAATACATTTCAATTTCGCCCTTTGCCTGAACTATTTTTAGTCAAACCCAGGAGCTCCTAACTTTTCAGTCAAACGTCGAAAGTAAATTATTCTGTTTCGGTTTTGGCCTAGTCAATCCTAGAAGCGACTGCAAAACTCGGTCAAACGTTGATCTGAACATGTTTAAACAGGTTCATAATGTCTCTCGCGGTGTTCCGACCGATTGTTTTGTCATTTCATGTTCGTTCATTGAGCGTCAAACTAACCTCCGTATATTCCAAAGCATTTATTTATTTATTTGATTTGATTTGATTTGATTTGATTTATACTTTATTGCACATCGTACAAAAGGCGGGCCTAATGCCACACGGCATTCTCTCAAAGCATCTCAAATATAAAAGTGAAAATCACGTAAGCTGACCAATCAGGTGTCAGAACTGGCAGAGTTAAGCGGTTCTTAAGACTTGAAAGCTGCTTAAATGATAAAATGCTTCCAAATATACGAAGATAAGACACTTCATACCTATATCGGAGTTTGACTCGTGAAACCCCGATTTAATAAAATTGTGTTTTGACGTTTGCCTGACCAAATTAGTCTCTCCCAGGTTTGACGAAAATTGTTTATTCAAAGGCCGAAAATTTACATTTGTTTGGGCTTTGACTAAGTCATTCAGTCTGACCTGAGGATTGACCAGTCCAACCTAGGAGCGCCGGAGCTTCGGAGTTTGCCTATAACATCTATAATAAATTATTTAAAGTTGAATTTGCAATTTTTGAAAATGTTATATTGTTTAACTTTCAATATACTTTTTAATTAAAAATACTAACATCAAGAGGGTTTTTTTTTTCTGGTAATCTGTTAAGCCATCGGTGTCTAATGCACAACTCCGAATACCTATTCATTCTTTCTGGGGAAAATAAAACGCACAACATATCTAAGCTCATTCAGAAACTATCGTTTAACTATGCTGCGGAGTAGTATACAGATGGAGAATGAGTGATGTCTACTGAAAGTCGCCGTAGCCGATCACATACGTAACTAGTCCAGTCATCAATTCGATCCATTCTGTAAAAATCTCACCTTGTTGGCCTAGATAAAATGAGCCGTCATTTGTGTCAATCTCTCGCATTAGGTGGAATGACAGCTCACTTTCACGGTGAGGTTTCTACAGAATCGACCGGCTGTTTGATTTTATATAAATGTCTGATAATCATCGTTGCATTTGTTTACTACTGAGTAAACCGTACGTAATATTTACGTATACATTTAAAAGCTATGTGAGTGCTGTAACACAGGTGAACCGCGGCGGGCCCGGGCAGGGCGCGGCGGGCAAGCCTCGCGCGGCGAGCGTGTTCTCGTCCAAGTCCTCAGTGAGCGCATACCGGCCGCCCGTCGGCGTGCCCGTCACCTCGCCCATCACGTCGCCGGACACTACGCGCACGTATCTGTACCAGGGATTAATTGGTAAAAAAACTGATTGTAAATAAAACTACTTAATGATACAGGTTCATGTAAATTATAAACCATTAGGAACGAACATGTTTTTTAAAATTGAGATGACTAGGCTGACTGCGAAGTTGTGCTCGTCACTTCACCATCGCGCTCATGTGCATCGTATAAGTATTAGGTAGGCACTTTTCATAGGGACTGATTTTTACCAAGCAAACACATATATTTCCAGAGGAAACCTCTTCCGGCTTGAAGGACCATATTACTTTTCCTACAATCTAGCCACGTTATTCACATATCTTCCTTCTCAATTAAAGGCAAAGAAAGATCAAACCTATGGGACCAAATGCAGTTCTGGGAGGATGCGTTCCTTGACGCGGTGAGTCAAGAACGCGATATGATCGGGATGGACCAGGGCGCCAACGAGATGATGGAGCGGTATAAGTGTCTGAGTGAAACGGAACGCAAACGTCTCGAGCATGAAGAGGACAGGTTACTGTCTACTGCGCTATACAACCTGACAGCTGCCATGGTACTGGTGGGCGTAGACGCTGACATCGTAAGGAATAAAGTGCGCCGACTGCTCGCTAAGAGCCACATCGGACTGGTGTACAGCCAAGAAGTCAACCATCTGCTTGATGTCGTGCATACTTTGGTAAGTACAGACAATATTTTAAAATGTTAGGGCTAAAAACGAGTACGTGTGGAGATTATTATTTTAGACACTGGAAATAGAATAAAAGGTTTTTTTTATATAAGGTCCTGTCAACGATATTTGTTTTGAAGTACCTGGTCGACCGAGCTCTACTCGGGTGAAAATAGAGAAATCGAATTTTCCCAGATATGAGACCTAGACCGATTTGATTTTAGACTATATTGCAACTTTAATCGAAATCGTTAGAGCCGTTTTCGAGAACGTGATTACAAATATATATACATATACAGATATTGCTCATTTAATAGTATAGGATAAATCTCATGTAAGTTTGCATCCTTTTAGACTCTCAGGTATCCTAAAAAGTTCTAACAAGTGCCAAACACTTTCATCTCGTGTTCGCAATAACTTGTACCACTGGTGTTTTATCCAGCACGGCAACGACATAGAACTGAAGCCGCTGGGCTCGCGCCTGCTCCGGCGCGCGACGTTCACGGTGCACGAGGGCGACGCGGCCGGCGAGCTGCGCTTCATGGAGGTGCGCGATGACGGACTTATCCTGCGCTCCACGCAAGGTAAACTCGTATAACATAAATACTAATTTATTATTCATGTTATTTCATTGGTGACATCCGCCCTGAACGGACGAGTAAGTTAACCAAGATTAAAGCGCCATTATTTTGTCAGAGCTCTGTCACTTTCTCTTTCATGGTCAAATAGAAGCAATACTGAATATGTTAAATGTGTGCCGTGTATACCGTTAAATGACTATGAACACATCAATTCCAGGCACCATCGTGGAGAGGTGGTGGTACGAGCGGCTGGTCAACATGACGTATAGTCCCAAGATACGAGTCTTGTGCCTTTGGAGGAAGAATGGTGGCCAGACGCAGCTACATAAATATTACACTAAGAAGGTTCGTGACACTTATTGATTGATACAACTTCGCCACACTTTTTTCTTATTATTAAGTTGCACTTTAGAGTTTTGTATAATTTTTGTAAATAGACTATAGCAATGACTTGTAACAGATCATCGAGCATTCGCCGTTTTTTTATTTTATCGAACCGTCCTTTGAACACGATGCTCGATGTTTTGTTACAAAAGGATTTTAAAAACCAACGAGCGTATCGCTGTAACATTTTATCGAGCAAAAGCACGAGCGGGCGACGCGGAGTGAGGTGCGCGGGCCGAGGACAGGTCGTTACAATGAACGCAAGGTAAAAAGAAATGTTAATGGTAACTGGTCAGCCGTGAGCATTACGTCGAGCATGCGCAGGAAGGGAAATACAGGGAAGGGCTTTTTTAAATTGAGCTTTTGCTTGTATTGTACTATTCGTGAGAACGTTAAATTTCGGCAAAATGCTCTAGTGCGTACTCACCATACAATTATATCTTTGTGGTAGTTAGATGGTTAATAATGTTCCAAAAAAGTCTTATGAATTACATAAAAGTGTCCTATCATCATCACTATCATCTTCCAGCCCTTGTCCCACGTTATTTGGGGTCGGCGCAACTAATTTTTTTCTTTCATTCTCCCTTGTGTAATGATACATCACTTCAGTACTAATATTTCTGTATTTATAATCTTGCACACATACATACTCGGTACACTTTTAGCATTATTTAACAAACTATTTAATTAGGTACTTAATATAATTACGTTATAGACTTTAGACTTCTTGAAGACACCTTTAGGTTTCGAGGCTCAAATCGAACTGACTTAGAAGCTAAGCGACGCTCCAAATGTCATGTTTCCAATTCTGTTCCGTTAAAAAACCAGTACTTTTACGGTAACTGTTAAATGAGATACTTTTAAACTTCATGATTACACTGATACAAAAATCATTTGAGGTAAACATACTTTTAATTTTATATTTAGTATTTAAAATGTAATTAAAACGTAATGTATTTAAAACGTCAACCTGGTTGACGTCCCCGCAGACTATATCAACGTTTGTCAGACGTAATTAGTATTAGTTTTTAATGTTACTATTTAGAATTTAAGTACATTAAGTCTTTAAAATTAAAGTTATAGGCACAAAGATTATGCATGCGGTGTTTGCCTGTAATTGGTTGTGCAGTTAGATTTAAACACTATTACCCATATGTTCCTATCTGTTTATTATCTGTAACAACTGTTGGTGAACCTTAATAAAATAAAAAAACCACAAATCTAATTAATATTTGGAAATCATGACATTTGGCCATCGGACACTGTGTTGCCTCCTGGCACACACACAACAATCATAAAATTAAAATTTTTACATAAATCATGACATTATGCATGTTAAATAAAAATTAAATGAAAATAAATTTCTATCCAATATACAAAGCTTTACAATACATTTTACTTGAAAATTATAACAACAAAACATTACAATATACTTGAATATACGAAAATGGAAAGGTGCTGCTACGTAAACAGAGACAAACCTATTGTCGTAAGGAGCGAAATGGTCATCGATGGGCTTTCGACTACTTACAACGCAGGCAGGAAGTCAAAATATACATAAACCCACGCCCTCTTCCCATGGGGGTTGGCAGAAACCGCAGAACGCCACCTGCCACGATCCCCACATACTCCCCTTCCGCCTCGCCCACGTTCACACATCCGGTCATATACACACGCTAGTTGCGATTCTTATAAAGTCGGTGAAAGGATGCCATATAAATAAATCCCATCAAAAATAAAGTGTTGGCTAAGTTCGTTAATCAATAAAATTAATCATAGGTAATCGCAATACCTTCATGTTCAGCTACTATGCATTTAGAACAATTTATCCAACGACTAGTGACTCACTCAACAACCAGCAGGAATCATACCCACTCAAATCCAGTGAAATCACAAAGTAGTTCACCTTCAAGTGCGAACAACCATAGTTCACTTATCATTTATCAAGTGCGAACAAACATAGTTCACTTATCAAGTGCGAACAAACATAGTTCTCTTACCAAGTGCTAACAAACATAGTTCACTTATCATGTATCAAGTTCGAAAAAGTATAGTTCACTTATCAAGTGCGAACAATCATAGTTCAATTATCATGGCAATTACTAGGGTAGGAATACTCATAACCAACAATTTATTTATGCTAATCTTGTGTTGCTTATAAATAATCATAAAATAAAATAAATATGTTCTTGTCAAATGTTGCTCATTTACATCTCTTATGGGAACGTATCCATCAGTTATAGTGGTAGCAAAATTATAAGGCAACATTATTCGGATGTGTACTTCAACCGCACACCATCAGAGAGTTGCCCTGACCTGATGTGGGATACCCATACTTGTACCCCGAAATCACGCTCATTGGTTTCATTTAGGCAACCAAAACACATCCCGTGCTATCGGGGAGTCGCCCCGATCAAGCACACGATTTGTCCGGGCGCTATGTGCAATAATGTGCGCTAAAGTACCGCCAGAGAATAGTCCTGGCCACGTACCCACACACACTATTACACACAACCTACACAATACATCATCAGAGAGTAGCCCTGACCTGATATGGAGCGCCATGCAGCCGATAAAATGATAGCAATCAAAAACAAAACTCAATAATCCTTGTAGGTACCTAGTTGTTCTCATAAGCCTCTTTACCTTACCTTTTTGGTTTATCCCACTTCTAAAATGGAATGATACACCATTTCAGTACTAATATTTCTGTATTTATAATCTTGCACACTTGGTACACGTTTAGCGTTCATAAAAACCTCATTCGGAAATAGGATCTGTATTTTCAGAGATTACTTTTTACAAACATCTCATTGCCACAAGGAGAATTTAGTTTTTTAGAAGCTATGTGTTAATGGTTGCAGTGCAAAGCGCTGTACTACTGCATCAAAGAAGCGATGGAGAAGAGCGGTCGGCGACAAGACGCGGCCGAGCTGGGCGGGGAGTTTCCCATACAGGACTGCGCCACCGGGGAGGGAGGGCTTATACAGGTGACGCACTTCCATAGATACTAACATTCAAACTACTTATAGCGCTACAAGGTTATTTTGGCGCGTGGCTGGAATCGGAAATAAAACCGCCAACTGATTTTTGTATACATCTCTAGTGACATTTCATAAACCAATTGCACAAATGTTTACTAAGGCCATTCTCACACGGGGTGACGACAACTTAACCTAAACTGGTTGACAGTGAGTGTTGCCAACTACGATGCAACTGGTACTTTAACATGGCACAACTAAAATTGTATCAATTTTAGTCATTTCAGCATTCGTTCAGACACCGTTCCGACGATAAGGCGCCAATTTTATGAAAAATTGCGTCAGCAACTACTGAGCTACCTGCCAGTGGCGCATGACCGATTGCGTCGCCATTGAAAACTAGTTTTCGACAAGTTGCGTCGTGTGAGAACCGCCATAGAAATGAATGTGCTAACGTGATTGGTTGAGTCGGCCTTGAAAACTGGTTTTATGTTGGTCACCTCGTGAGACTGTAGAATCAATCTCAATAGAATCAATCAATCTGTAGAAAAAATCAATCGTATTAGTGAGACTGTAGGATGATTTGATTTGGACGTATTATTTTGCCTCTGTAAACTAATATAAATTAAATAAATACCTATAATTATTTCGCATTGAACTATGTATGCACGCTGCATACATAGTTCAATGCGAAATAATTAGGAATCATATACTGAGCCGTGGATCCTCCTAGTACATAAAATTTCATTACAATTGGTCACTAATGACGATGATTTTGTTCACTGTTTTAACAACACATCTTTAACTCCAAAGGTGTGCATGGAAGGCGTCGGACTTCTGTTCCACCACAGCAAGGTACGTCCCTACGCTTCGTTTGTGTGTTCGTCTCTTTTTGTCAGCTTATTTATGTTATTTATACAATAAGTTATTAAAACGATGTACCAAAACCCTACAAGTCGGAGTAGATGTGACCAGTTTTGGTATTATCATGAATCGTTTGTCCAGGTAAGATATCTGTCAATGTTTATGCTTGATTTGGGAAAAGTCTCGATACAAGTGAGTGAAACATTCATATAGAGTGTTGTACACTCGCGCTGTACGACAGTCTATATACAACATCAGCGTCCGCGCTGCCATTGCTTCATTGTATCAATATTGTATCGGTGCCGTTAGTGCGTTGTTATTATCGTACCGTATTATGAAGCTTATCTATCCATCAAGAAAAGTTTACCTTCTTTTATTAAACAGGCACAGAAGAATTTATAGATATATTTATTAAGAATCGTTAAAAAGTTTTAGTCATCATTTTTCAGTCGATGCCCCACATAAACATGCCTAGTTTTAAAATTCTCATTCTCATAAAACTTATCCGGACGCAAGGACCACTCAAACTTTCCTATTTGGATTTCTCTACAATTTTTTCTCTGATATTTTTTTTTTCATATTTTATTTATATTATATTTATCTTATATATTTTGTTTGAAATTCAGGTGATTTTGCATTTACTAATTCCGTATTATTGTCAACAAAGCTTAGGTCTAATTAAGACCCAGTATTTTTGCCCTTAAATATCCTTATCTACTATTCGATGTAATAGTTTAGATTATTTTTTTTACATTTAAGACTAACCGTTGTCCATCTGATATACGTTCTTATACTCCATACGACTTGTGCATGTGCTATTTGTCTGCAACACCCGTACATCGCTGGAGTGCGTGGGCGCCGCTGTGCTCTCGCTAGGAACTTTTGAGATGGTCCTTGACACGCGCTCGGCCGCCCTCAACTAATCTCATCTTTTTGTCTGTTCTACTCTTTCCGGACACGCCGAACACGCGCCGCTGCGCAAAAGGATTTCGAGGTACACAGTGGTTCATTCATAGTAATGGCTGGCTCTTACGATGATCGACACGACCTTTATGACCTTTAAGAATTAGTCACGGTCACCGTGAGAATCGCATCTAGCGATGATCGTTCGAGGTCGTAGGGCTTTACTTGTAGTTTTGAGGCTTACAGATTGTTTTTAGCCGTTGTTAGCGTTGTATTAGTTCTCCCGAGTGCGGCGAGCGCCGATGCGCGCAGTCGTGCATGCACATAGACGCCCTTTGTTTATTATCTGTTTATATTAACGCACCCGACAGCTTGCATTCGTATCGTGGATCGTCCGGCGAGCGGTCTCGATCTTTCGCTCTCGCACTTTGTGCCGAGATTTAGTTCGTTCGTCCCCTATCACCCGGAACCATAGCGAGCGTCCGTCAGCGCTAAAGCTTACCGGACGCGAGTCACGAGGTCAGTCGTAGAGCATTCGCCATCTCACAAGTTCCGGTGCGGCCCGGGTGCCGCGCGGCCCCCCCGCACCCGCACCGCCCCGCACCGCACCTGACCTCGCACACTGCACTCCCGCCCTGCCGAACTCCTCACCCTCGCTCTTTGCTCGATGTCTCAACTGCAGAAACGAAATATTGCCACTTTAATTCCGATATTACAAAACTGTCTTGTTTTAAAAAGGTTCTGGTACTGGTTTTCAGAATTGGATCTGACCGGGGACACTTTCGTGTAATAAGGAATTGAAGAAGACAGTGAATTGGCATGCATTTTAGTTTTTGCGCTCGATATACGATACACTAACTGAGGTAGATAAAGGCGGGTTATTTTTGCCGTTAGTGTATTGGGCTCCAATCCTCGTATCGCATGTATGTATTGTGCATGTATTTTCTTTTTAAATTGTCTTTGGAGATGTGACTCGGAAGTAATGCAGAAGTCATTAATTATACGTAAATTTAAGTTTAAATGATCCAAAATGAATGTCAATTGCGTGTTTGTTACATACGAAACACGCAAACTATGGACATGGACTGATGAACAGACTAACGATTCAACTCCAAAGAAAATAATGCAATTTTATTTAATTGATGTGTAGATATTATGCTTGTAAGCATTGTAGTGACTGTTTATTATTCCCGATGCATGTATTTACTTTGATGTAGTGTTAACTAGATTTGCAAATATTACCTATTGTTATTAAACCAACTATATTTTTTATAATTATGTTTGCGCGAATAAAAAAAAAATGCTGTCCTATTTTATGAAAGTGATGTGAATTTTCATCTCGATAATAATGGTATTGCGAACACATCACGAGTTAATATTACCAATCTCAACCGATTCTTTAACTTCTAGCGAACTTCAACATACGGTACTTTCACATGATCTTTCAGAGATTTATTTGGTTTACTTAATTGTCCGTTACGATTTTTATTTAATTAAAATATAATACATACTAAATGTTTACAACCTACTTCTTTTTGAAGCTGATGAAAAAGTAGACACTATTTCGTTATTTATAGGTCTGTAGCCAAAGAGAGTATATAATGAAGCATTATTAACGCCCCACAAAGTGACTCGCATACCTAATAAACTTATTTACTAAATTCGCGTTGGAATGACACAGAACCTCATACTTTCTTCTGTTGTTACTAAGCAACAAAAACTGGTAATGTGACGGGATAGTTTTGTAGTCACTGGGAGCATCCTCCTTTCTGCTACTTTCTAACGTCCAGGTTTCCATCGCGAGCGGAGGACTCCGTTTAACTCGCAACAGTAAACTGCATACTTTGCGACTCTTTGTTAGTGGAAGTACAAGTAGGTATGCAGTTTACTCTTACGTGATAAACGGATAACGTAATGGGTCCGGTCGACCCGACCGAAATTATCGTATCATATTAGTTATGCTCGCGAGTCGCCGGCATTACGCGACTTTGTCCGGCGTTGGTGACGCTATTATTACTCTTACTTACCCTCAGCCTACGCTACATAGATGTGCGCACGTCTGTTACAACTTTTATATAGTTTCTAGTATACATTTCATAATTAGTTTTTGAAATTACCACTGAACTTGTCTGTGTTACAGTTTTTCGTGCGGCTGGATCACATTAGGAAGTGCTTCACGCAAAATGGCGGTATCTTCGTTTTAGAAGAATTTAGTAAGTTTTTAAAGTAAACTAGCTCCAGTTTTTAAACAACTGAATTTGGATCCAGAAAATAGCGTCATAGGGTTGGATGCAATTCTAATCAAGCCGAAGCGTGGAGGTACATGCTGCCTCCAACAGCCTTCTTAAACGCGTCAGCCGGGCATCTTGCTAGATACCTAGTTAACTAGTATAAAAAGCTTTAATTGAAAATATTTTACGTTTCAGATCCAAAAACAAGACAGATTATACAAAGGAAATATAAATCTGTAATGGCAAGTAACATTTTTGCAATCAACTTGTTTTTGTTATTTTTTTCTTTTTTTTCTTTTGATGTGATTGTTTATGTACGTGTTTCATTTATGTTGTAGGCAGAAAAAGTAGTGCTTGATCTTCACCGTTTCTTCTCCTTGTGGCTTTCCCGTTACTTTGTCGAGACCGGTGGACATCAATTGAATTATACACCTTGCGTTTCTTAGCTCATACCCTTCCTAGTCAGTGTACGTACCAACCGCACGTGTTTTGTTTTTATTTTATTATGAAGCGTTATTTGCGCATATTTTTTTACGTCACCTACTTTGCTCATTGTGTATGTGCAGGCAACAAAATAAACAAGTTAAAAGGCAGCTAGCTACAAGTCTTTTTGTAAAACATGGCTGTGTTTGTGCTCAGTAGTCTTCAATAAAGTCTTTGCCTACGTAGTGCAAAGATATCTTGTCTGGTGACTTGTCTTTTGTTGACTGTACATAATTCATATCACTGCAATTTGCTCATATAACCTAGCACATAATTTCTGTTATCTAGACAATTGATTGATTGATTTTCTGCCCACAAACAGTAATAAATAATTAAAAATATCATAATCATAGTACCTGTACATTTTAGTGCCTAGCGCAAAATCTAGAAATCGTTGTAGTAACTTATGTATTTAAAATTATCAAAACATCATATGTGACACTAGAACCAAGTTTTCATAATGATAACTCCTTTTCATACGACAATGAACACGTTATTTAAAGAAATTATAAAAACAAATTGATGAACGGAAAGACAGTGAGAATGATCTTTTCACGAAGGACATCTTCATTTGTGCATAAAATGTGAAAATACCATCACATAAATTTTTTGTATGTAATTTCAGGCGGACCAGATATGCTACGCGGTGCTTTGTGTATTCTCTTACTTCGCGGCGGGCCACGAGCAGAAGAAGGTGATACTCGAGCAGGCCGCGCGCGTGCCGCCCGCGCCTCACGACACGCTGGCGCCCGGCGCGCGCCGGACCAGTCCACAGGTCGGTTGCTATAGACAGTGCCATCCTCGAAGACGCGCCCTACTCTTCTTCCTAAACGCGATTACTGTACTGTAAACGATTAGGAAGAAGAGTGGGCCGCGTCTTAGTAGATGGCTATCTATACACCGCTACAAGGATATGCTGCTGGTGAACATTTAAACAATAGGCTAACGGGCAGTACAAAAAATAGCTTGTGAATTTTGTATTGCAGAATGGTCGTGAGCTAAAAATATATTAAAACAACTTTTAATATTTTTGAGAAATAATGCGTAATAATAAAGCGAAATTGGTCACGTGATATTCAACAAATCAGAGCGTGGCACGTCATTTCTTTCAGACAACTGTGTTTTTAACTGTAATAAAAATAAACTTGATGCTTCCGACATAAAGTTTATTTTGCATTAACAATACATGTACGAGAGGAATGATGTTGAAAGGAACAACACTAGTAATGTGTCCCTCTCGCACAATGTGTCAGTGTTCATTATTCATCTACTACATTAGTAGTATTTAGTCATATTTTATGTAGGCACATAATTAAGAAATGGAAATCGTCTACCTACGAAGTAAACATTTACACAAATACTTATTTGTCTGCTTTGAATATTTATAATGAATGAACGAATGAAATGCACCAATTCCAGCGTGGTTTAACCAGACTCGATAAATTGAATCCCAAGATTTGCACTAGCCCCTGGAGCATCATGTTGTATGAGGCTATAGAGGCTATTGCATATTAAGGACTAGATCAGGTGGCACGGTAATGGTAAGGGAGAAGTGCCCTTAGGATATGGAAGGATTTGCGAGCCAAATCTCGCTAGCAGCATTCTTAATCTTATCTCGGTCTTCAACCGTCTTCAACTTCACAAATATTTAAAAATGTAAACTTAAATACTTCTTCACAAAAATAACTATGTCACCAAAATAAACACAAAACTACACTTGGCTTCAAAACTATAGGGTTCAACATCCAATGTCAGATTAAAGAGCAATAAAATCTAAAAGGAGTGCTTTGTTGGTCAAAAACTATCTGCGACACTTGACTCCAGAAGTCTAAAAAAGAATGCACACTCGCAAAAAAAAACGCACCATTTTTTAACACTGCACTACACAAATAATCACACACGTATTATATATAAAGTTAGTCGAACAAATTGTAAATAAGATGTATGGATTTATAATGAGATCCACTCATGACTTTAGGCGGACCTCTTCAGCAGATCCCTGAAAGATATAGAAAGATCTCACCAGATTAGCTTGCAAGTTAGCCAGATTAGCTGGGTCCTGCGACAGTTATTTCCTCGTACTTATGCACTGGACCGAAACTTTGGTGGAGCACAATTGGGAGCGGCCGTGCTCTTCAATATCCGACGATCGCATCTGCTTTGAACATTATTCCGAAAAACAAAAAATAATTAATCATTTTTATAATAAAAACGTTTTAAATTAAGAAACATAGGGAATGAAGTACGGAATATATTCCGACAGAAGCAATAAATAAATTTTGAGTGCAATCAACACTAAGAAAACTCGCAAATTTGACGAAATGAAAGTATTGAAGTCACTCGAGCCGCCATGACAGTATGCCCCATTTTGACTTGCTATTTATATTCGCTCACCTAGCAGTATAATGACATATCTACATTTTTCTTATTTTACAGAAATGAGGGTCAAAGTTTTTACAAATGTTTGAAACGAAGTTATTAGTTTATTTTACATTATATCATGGATTTTATGGTTTAAGCAACTAGTATAAACCTTAATAGATACTTAGGGATAAAAAAATCCACTTCAGGTTTCCAGGAGTTACTTCATAACAGTCAAAGAAGAAGAAGAGCCATGCAATTGTGCCGTTATACTTTTAACAACTTCCAAAAATGTCATATATGCCCCCAAAGCCATAATTATACAGGACAAAAACCATGAAATAAAGACAATTGGTTAATAAAAAACGAAAGTTTTTATTTGAAATCAACATACATTAAAAAGTTAAAATAATAAAATATTATAATAACCTATATTTGGCTCTTGAATCGTTGAGAAATAAATAGTCATTATCAAACTATAACAAATAAAGTATAATCACGTGTCTTCTCTTAATTGTAAAGGTAGGTAATCATTATATATTTTTAAAATTATGGTGAGATAGTTACTCTCCATTCTAAAAAAAGCACTTAAAAGCTTGGCAGTTTAAGTTTAGATAAAGGTACGGCAATGAAATCCAGATTCAAATCAAGTTTTACCGTATCACTCCGAAATTTTAAGGAAGTTTACTTTACCTTTACGTATCTTTATTAATTAACTAAGCAGTAAACAAAACTATAAGCGTATTAGGCAATATTAGGAACTTGAATAGGTTCATGATTTTGACCTTAACTATTCGACACGGACCTTTTTCTCTGTTAACAGCTGGATGAATTTGTGTATGAAAAACTCACGCTTGTAACGCCTGTAATAACTTCGCCTTTTTGAACTCTGTTTAAATACCTACGTAAAGCTTTTAAATGCGAGATTTGCGCATGAAATACTTCCATGCGCAAATCTAACTCACAGCTAACTACAGAGAGACAAAGATCCTTGGCGAATACTTACGTAGGTATACTTAGTTACGAAGATTTAAACCAGGTATCTTCTTTTTATTGCCTACTTAAAAAGAATGAATATAATAAGAGTATGAATATAAATAATAAGAAAATAAAATAAGGTAGGTATTTCTTATAATTATTTAAAGATTATTATAAAATCCTTCATAATAGCTGGGCACTATATTAGAACGAAGTAATTGTAACAAATCGTTTTTCTTTGAATCAGAAATATTCATTTTTGAACCATAAGCTGCTTTTAAATTAATTTCTGATGGTTGCTTTCTTTTTCGTCGCACCAATTTAAGCTTAGCCTTGACCCATTCTCCTTCAAAAGATATTTTAAATGTATAGAAGTCACTATTTTTAGTAAATTTAATCATTGTTAAGTCAGTCAGTTTAATTACATCCCCATTAGTGTCTTTCTGGTAATTAATGGCTTGCTCTGCAGTCAGTGCTTTCAAGTCATAAAAGTTACTGAAATGCATCTCATGAACAATGAAACGCTTTCCTCTTTTTTTAGCATCTCGTATCAAATTAACATATTGATCTGGTACGTAGATGGGTCCAGACTTTTTAGCTCTTTTTATTGATTTTTCAATCAGAGAATGGGCATTATCGCCTTCATTTTGACTGTGGCCGCTGATTAAAAACTTATGGCACACAGAATTTATAGCTAAATTTTCGACAGCATAATAATACATGCTGAACACATATCTAAAAATAAAAACACATTCATTAGAAATTATAACAAAGTTAATAATTACATCAAAATATTCACCGTCAAAATTTGATACGTACCGATTTTTTTGTTGGCCACAACAATTATCACTGTAGAAAATAACATCAGAATCTGGATGCTCTTCAGCAACTTTCTCTAGAAACTTGTAGACGCAAGTTCCTATTTCTGTAGAGCCTTTAGAACCCAAGCCCTCATGCCAAAAGTAACAAGTAGTTGAATCCGTTTTAATATTTGTTATCTGAAATAAAGTTCATATTATTTAGGTAAACAAAAATTCAAGATTTAAATACGTTACTAATAGTCGTCTTACAGTAAAATTGTAGCAATTCAATTTCGATTTGTAGTAAAATGCTGATGAGTTGCCGATTGGCACAGGTAACTGGGCTTGTAAGTCATATATGGCCACTATGACTTTGCTTTGTGGTTCTCGAGAAAGTGCAATATCTGTTGATTTTTCTGTACGACTTAAAACCTTTTCTCTTTGGTGGTTCATATACTGGTGTTCTAGTTCTGTTTTCTTATCACCTTCTGCGTTTTTGTAAGATGCACAAAAATTGCATTGGTCTTTTTTAGGTATAAAAAACGATATATTGAATTCCCTGTTAAAAATCTGACTGTAAATGAACAATGTAGCTGCTTCTTTACCAGCACTTCTGCGTTGGCATTCATAGTCGCGATGTAAGGCAGCCAAGGTAAGTCCACCATCAATAAACTCGCGACTGGTATTAGCACGTAAATAATGGCTTTCAACTCGTGGGACTGAATTGATATGCTGACGAACTGATTCTAATAATTCAGGATCCGATTTCGGTTGTTTACCGTGTTTACCCCTTTGATCGGTCGGCGCGATTCCACAATCAGAAGATTTTGCTTCAATAACTGTACGGAGCGTCCGTTGTGCTATTCCAAGGGTATTTAGTAAAAATGTCTTACATATTCTTTGAGTCTGACCATTTTTCACAAAAGAAAACCAACTATTGGGCGTTCTTGGTTGTGCTATATTTTTTACACGACGGCATACTATGTCTTGAATGTTAATGCAAGAGCTAAGAAAATCTCTTTGACGTTGCAAAGACCCTAAGGACCAATAGCTATTAAATATTTGTTGACGTTCATCTCTTGTAAATTTATCGCCACATAAAAACTTACAATTATGGCACGGAGGTCTCATTTTTTTGGCTTCTATTGTGTTGCCTTTCTTAGATACATAATCTTTTCCTGAATTTTTTAACGTTTTCCTGACATTTTCTTTCCACTTGTTTTGGTTTCTCACTCTTTTCTTTCCTCTTTTATTCTTAGAAGTTGCACTGGTTAAAGAAACTATAGATGAACTCGTAGATTCCGATCTGTCTCGCCTAGGATGTGATGTCGGTGGATGATATTCACTGCCACTATCTGCAGAAAAGTCTGAACCTTCGTTCAAGCAAACAAAAGGACTTGGCTTCTGATTTTCTTTACCTAGAATGAAGATTAAATAATATTGAGAGCTGTTGGTTACTATTGATTGGAACTAAAGAAAAATTTGAAAAAATATGCCTACCAAACTCAGCAGAATCATGGTCTTTGGGATTTCTACCTGTCGCATTAGAACCTTCTTGGAAATATGAAGAGATTTGCATATCCATTTGTTGATTAAGCACATTTTCATTGTTATTTGTTTGAAGTATCGTGGGAGATAGTATTTTTCGTTCAGCATTACCTGTTCAACATAATTTTATTGTATCTATCAGTCCAAGAATTTTAATAATCAATATAAATAATAAAATAATTACCTTCTTCAATTATTTCTTCAAACTGCACTATATTTTCATCAGTAGTTTGTTTATCAGTCATGTTAGTATCAGGAATATGAATATTTTTTTTAGGTACAGCCATACCAAGTGCTTCATAATCAAAATTATTTGCTCTTCTTAACTGTTCTACATGGGTATCATCCGGCAAATAATCTGCAAAGTATAATTTCCTCAAAATGAACCGCAGCTAGAGATCGTACATTCAACACTTGCGCGAGTCTTTCGATTTCAAGTGTCAAATAATATTAAGAAATTGTAAAATAATTGCTTGAAATCTAAAAAAAAAAAAACATTTTCAGAATTTTGTTTGCTGTCTTTTGAACCGAAATGAATTATGGTATTTAATTAATATACGTACCTCCTTTCCGAGATTCACTAGACGTTGAAGAACTACTGGATGAATTACTCGATGAAGACGTTGAGCTGCTACTAGAACTACTACTAGTCGATGATGAGTCACTGCTCGATGAGGATATAGAACGTTTCCGCTTTTGTGGCACTAGTGATTGATCATCTTCTTTGATACCTTAAGTATAATTATTTTAATTCAAAAACAATCATCTGCTAACTTCTACGTATGAATTATTATTAGACTAAATACGTATATACAATTTATAAAACATATTCACAGTACCTTCGCAAATAGCACCCACTTCCTGAACATTTATATTATCAGAAGTATTGCTGTTCAAAGGAGATATTAAAACTTCCGCCAAATCTTTACTGGTCGAAGCTTCAACTATATCGATTGTCATTGATGATGCTGTTTTCCCCCCTATAAAAATATTTGATTATAAGCGATGTATAGATAGCACGATGTTTTAATTATAACAAGATATAATAAATACAACCTTTATAAAATTTCAATGTTCAAAATGAAATGATAATAAAATAAAATTAAGGATACATACCGCTTTTATTTAAGTCAGGATTGGTTTTAGAAAAAGGTACCAATCGCTCCATTCGGTTCGCCATTTTTAGAATAAGTAGGTATATCAAACGTCGTATTTGTTTTTCTAAAATTCAAAGTGAAATTTAAACTTATGATTTTGATAAGCACAAAGATTAGGGAGCAGGTCGGCCCATTTTAAAACTGCTATTTAGGGCTTCTAACGCCTTTTTAACATTTATAATGATTAGTTAGACCGAGTCTTAGAGTTGGCCCACCTGCCTTCTAACCCATACATAAAAACAGTAATCAAACTCACGACATAAGGACCAATAACATTTACGTAATCTAATTAAAACGGTACATCTGTCAAATAAGTCGTTGTTTTACCATGTGAATTATATCAATTAAAATAGCGATGTCACATTTGTCAAATGTGCCGTTTTTCTACTTACTTACTCAGTTAATAAAATGTCACATCTGCCACTTACGCCAACACAGATTTAGAAGCGATTGCACCTCGCGGAGCGCCCCGCACAACTGACAAAAAGGCCGTTGTTATGCGCGGAAGCGGGGGGAACGTACCAAGTACTACAATGACACTGAACGCCCTCTCTCAACAAATAGGAAAACTATCACCGTGCCGTTTTACCGCTTTATAAATTATACACTTTTAAACACTTAGGCCGTAAAAACTCAATTTCGCCTTTTTTGTAAATGTGCCATTATACTGCTAGGTGAGCGAATTATATAGTAATGACTTACCGGAATGAACAACCATTGACTCTATTGGCAGATGACAGTACCATGACAATACCTTCGAAAAGTGTAGATACATACGAAAGTGACATTAATTTTTGTTTAAAATCGATTATAAACAGGTTAGACGAAAATAACTTAAGAATAAATATAAGCAATACAAAGATAATGCATTTTAACCAACGCATGCCAGATCAGAGCAATTCGCATGTGCAATATAATAATGATACAGTTAACGATGTAGTAAGTACTAAATTTGTAGAAATAGACGAAAAACTTAGTTGGAAACAACACATATAGTCACTTTGCAAAAAATAAGCACATCCGCTTATGCTTAACATACTTTGTCGTCTATTGTAAATCTAGGCGAACTCATGACGGTTTACCATGGTTTAGTCGAATGCTACCTACGATACGGCGTTATCTTTTGGGGCAACTCCACCGAAAGAAATACTGCATTTAAAGCACCGAAAAGATGCATACGGTCCATTTTTAAACTGCAAGCTACTGATGGCTGCGTGCATATTTTAAACAGAATAAAATATTAACTTTACCATGCATATATATTTTAGAAATGGCAGTGTTTGTAAAGTTGAATCCTAATCGTTTTGACCGCATAGCTGACGTATTTCCACGAAATAGGCGCGATAATAGTAAGCTGTGTCTCCCTAGTGCGAGAACGACTCTAATGCGCAGTGTCTGCTGAATGACGCCAGTCATTTTTAATAAATTACCGAGGAGTTGGAAAGAATTAAACTTGACGTTATTTTAAAAAAAAAACTTCGATTTTTTTTTGTAGACAAAGCCTGTTTTTGTGTGACTATGTTTAATGGAGAAAAAAAAGGAATTTCTTGATTACTTTTTATAATGATTGGAAATTGGAAAAATATGACATTTAATTTTTTATTTAATTCCAATTCGAAATAAGTTGACTGTAGAAGAATTGTGTATAGTATAAATAACTATACAAGTACTTCATAATTAAATTGTAATTCTATTTAACCAATCTTTATATTGACATTGTTTATCTTATCATTATTATGTACTTAACATCTAGTGTATTTTGCACTTTTGCATGCCTTCTGGTTAAATATGGCTGTTGCTAATTATATTTTTATGTTGTTTTGTACCCTTATTTGCAAAATATCTTGACAATCAAAATTAGTTACGATATAAAAATGAAAAATTTGTTGTTTTTATTTCGCTGAAATATTCATATTTTGAGGTAAATAAACCACAAGGAAAATTACTAATTGGTTTCTCAAAAACTGTCAACTAGCCTATTGTTTTTGGAAATGTCAATTAAAATGTATTCAAAAACAAGATTGTAGTACTGTATACAATACCATACAAATATGCTTTTAACCTGTAAAATCAGAATATTATGCGTTAAGGTAGCCCGCAAAATAAAGCAGCACTGCATTAGATGTTGCTCAAAATGTGATACACGCGCGGAGTAATGCGCATGTTTTTAATAATAAATTTTATTAATAAATATCACAAATTAAAGTATCAACAAAATTTAAAGTTGTTTGGGAAAAAAATAATTGAATTACGTGAGCTACCTTGACGGATATCCCCGTTCAATATCTATACATTCCTGACCATCCAAAAGGTGGAGAAACGCTCACCCGTGAGACGCACTGGTGAGGCGAGGTCTCCGGCCGGAAAAGCAGAGCCCAGTGATTTAAGAGAAATGTCGGAGCGGCAGCAAGTCAGAGGCGGACACACCAACACATCGGCGCCTGGCCCTCCCGTTTCCGAGCGGGCTGGAGCCGAGCGAGCCGGGAGCGATCGGAGTGCAGGTGATCGAACGGGGAGCGATCGGAGCGCAGGCGAGCGGACGGGGAGCGAGCGGAGCGCAGGCGACCGGGCGACACGCTCGGACAGCCTACCGCCGCGCAGACCACCGCCGCCCGCGGTGCCGTCCGCCGCGCCTGCGCAACATCAGCGCCTGGCGCGCGCGCACTCGCACGCCGCGCCGGCGCGCCCGCCCGACCCGCCCACAGTGAGTCATGCAGACCGTCTACTGAGCTACTGAGCTCATCACAGCCGACTGCCGGCGCGAGCTAACAATTTCTGTTTCCGCAGATTCCACCGCGGCCCGGCGCGACGGGCGCGCGGCCCGCGGGCCCTCCGCCGGCCCTGCCGCCGCGCCAGCTGTCGGCGGCCGCGGACGTCGGCGCCGCACCGAGGTGAGCGACCTCCCGGCGTCGTGTCTCATAGCGCGAACTGTCTCGTCGTCCGGGACGCCGCGATGTGCCGTAAAGTATTAGGAGACATTCGTCCGGCCCCAGAGGTGGCGAGGCTGACCACGGTGACGCTTGTCGCAGAGGCGCGGGCGCGGCGAGCGGGGCCGGCGGGGCTGGCGGGGCGCGGCGTGGCCCGCCACAGCGGCAGGGCTCGGTGTCGGCGCCGTTCGCGTCCACGAACCCGTTCACGTCGCCGCGCCACGCAGAGTTCGTGATCCCGCAGCGTAACAACGTGCGCCGCTCCTCCACCACTGATAGAAGTTAATGCATTTGCGGTTCCGGATGTTTTGTCCTTAGAAGTGTATCTGTGCTGCACACCCACCCCTCCCTGTTCGAAATTAGACAGTAGCCTCTCGTGTATAACCCGATGTAAAGTGTTATCAATAATGTCAATAAAGTATGTATAAAACAGTAGAGCTTGAGATATTACATTAAAATAATCCGTCATAAAGCAATAAAAGAATTTTGTAAATAGTTATCGGCCGTACCTGTACGTCTACATACCGATGGGTATTTTACAAACTGCTTTAAAATGGGTAACAAACGGTAGGAAAGTGCTGTGAGCTGTTTATATTTTAATCATTATATGCACTGTAATGCTAATTTTTAACTGACCTGATACAATTACCTGCATAATGTTTTGTGTACAGTTAAATAAAACAGAATTTATTAATTAAGTACTTGAAAAGTCTCATTTACTTGATAACTTGTATATTTGTAGTACATTCCCTCCACATGGCATTATTGGAAAATTTGTATTGTAGCACAATGCTATTTTTTTGTATCTGTTATTTGTGCAGTTAAACAAAATTCGACTGGACTTCCAACACGTGTAGATTGATTATAAAGTGCAATGTAACCGAAAGGGTAATCAAATTACCAAGGTTATAAATGAAAGTAAGGTTTTGAATCGGGGTTATCCCGTTCTTTGCACAGTACCGGCTTATGTACATTTAAAGCGGTAAGCTGATTCTGCCTCGAAAATGCAATCGGAAAGATCCGCTTCAGCAGAACGATATTATCATCGCACTGAATAGTATGGCATCTCACACGGTTGTCTCATAAACGCACGTTATTGCAGCACGCATTCCGTGTCGGTCACCACGTCGTCACGTCACCACGGGAGAACCGTCGAACATATCGACGAAAGTCAGGGTTGTCGAAAAGTAGAACGAAATTAATTATTTGAATACAACATATATTTCCATATATTTGTCTTTGTATACTATCATTTAAAATAGAAACATTTTTGTCGATCATTGTTTTGAATACCTACCTATTAGCAATTACTTATTTATATGCATATCATATTAAGTAAAATTGGCTAAACGTTTATGTATATTTCGCAATTTATAATATTCTTATGTTTGTAGGGTTCTGTAGTTTCTAGAGAACCTTGAGAATTGGTACCTATATCGAAACTTATCAAATTGTAAAACTGGATACCTAAGAAGACGCTTTAGGCACAATTCGAGAGAATTTTGATTTAACAACTTTAGAACTCCAACATAAAGTTCAGTTTGCGCTATAACTTCAAACATTTTTGCGACTCTTTCAATAGTACTTACTAGTTATTCTGAAATCAACTTTATTTGCACAGGCGTAAAGTTGCTATTCATTTAAGTGAAAATAACATCAATTGGAAACGAGGATTTGAATAAACTTTACAATAAGCTACATGGACAGCCGATCAGAGGTCACAAGCCAATCAATACTTAAGATATCATTTCAAGAATGTAATATGGTTAAAAACCGCAGGGTTTTGTTGTAAGTATTCTCATTTGCCTTTTGAATAGAATTACCTAATGTAAAAAAACCACAATAAATATCTGACAGGTTGCAGTTTGTAGATATTTGAAATCCACTTGTTTCCATGGAAAACATTTCCTTAGTCCTATGTTTTATTTTATATTACTTACGCACTTATGTTTCATGTTCCTATGCTGTATCTAAATGTAAAGCTGTTACAAAGCCGATTAAATATATATATATATATATATATGTACCGACTATGTATGTAATAACTACTTAAATGAAAAGACATGTAATAAGACATAGGTATGTACCTAACTGCCGATATTTTAGGTTATATTATTTTATGCCAAAAAATAAAATAAAATTATAAACATTTATTTTTATTTTATTGGTAATCCTTTTCAAATTTACTGATAGGTACAGGGTCCTTTACATAATGGCTTTTTGGTGGTAGGTACACTTAAATAAAAATAATTTATAAACTGAATTGAATCTACCATGAACTTACCAGTAGGTTGCCATTCGCAATCTTTTGAATATTTTACTTCGCATGTGAAACGATAAGCGTCTTGCACTGGCAGCCGACTGATAACTAACTAACTGTATTTATCCGCGTGCCTTTTCACAATAATAAAATTTATAGGTCTTATGAACTGCCATTTTTATCGTCTTACACTGGGTCTTAGTAAAAGTATCCAATGCATGTAAAGTTGATGCGCAAAAAAATAATGCTAATAATGAACATTCCAATAATTTTATTGAAAAAAAAAAACTACTATGAATAGTAGGTAAAAGTAGTATTTATTTCGCTTCTTTGTTCGATTGGCTAACGTAAATCATTTTCAATAAATTATACCAATAGTAGAAATTATAGTAATACCTTAGATCAGGCATGAAAGCGGCGGCCATTATAAGACTATAAAATGGCATCGGATATAAATAAAAATAAACAGTTCCGCGACTGACTGACGGACTTAAACAAAGGTAGCAAGGCGAGAGGTGTACCTACCTTCTAAAAAAGGGTTTTTGAAACTTCACCCCTGAACAGGCCAAAGGGTACTTATCAGTTTTG
Organism: Omphaloscelis lunosa; assembly: GCA_916610215.1. Classification (NCBI taxonomy): domain Eukaryota; kingdom Metazoa; phylum Arthropoda; class Insecta; order Lepidoptera; family Noctuidae; genus Omphaloscelis; species Omphaloscelis lunosa. Next base: position 10,971,160 of record OU744250.1, read on the forward strand.
TTTACGAACAAAGCTGCTGGTAGCAGCTAGTCTAATTATAATAAGAATTACATCACGTATGTAGTGATAGTTACAATCTATACAAAACATGTTCCTAAATACTGTAATGTATCAATGTAATACCAACCAATTGCTTCAGCCTTTCAGACAAATAAAATTAGCTCCTTTATTGCGTACTCTATTTTTAGGTGCATTCCGTATTATCACAGATATTTGGTTTTCTTAACAAAAATAAAAGGCCGGCCGAATTCTCAACAAACGAAACTTAAGTTCTTCAAACTGTTGTTGTTCCTATCACTTAAGTGTTCCTATTAATTAAAGTGACAGAAATAGGTACTCAGGATTGTCTTAAACTTAAGTGTCGTTTGAGAATTCGGGGGGTTAGACCCGTATTCTACAACTATAACGTCTCTAATCGGTTAAACGATACATAATTTTAAGCCACGAACTGTCGGACGCGACATAGCGTATACCTACAGATTTTGTTGGGCAATCAAAACAGCGAAATATTTCACAGCTATTTGCGACTTTACCCACTTTCACTAGATATGCTCTTTTAATGTCCGTTTATCTATTCAAATGATAACTGTCATTGTTTGACAGTTGTATGAAATAGTTATATGACGACTGACGTAGGGTGTCACTTTGCCTAAAAAATTTTCCCTGACAGTACCTACATCATCAGCCACTTCAGACAGTTCGTTCAGGCTTTATTTTGATTTAAATCTCGTTTTAAATAGATACAAGTATAGGTATTCATAAATAGAATACGGGCCCTAAAGACTTATGAAAATAATTTTATACCTATTTAGAATTAAAGTTCCTACTTCCCTATAACGCACATGACACAATATGAGTAAGTAATTCTACAGAACAATACCTACCTAAGTTAACATATCTAATAATTATGCTCTAAAAGCACATTGATGTCTTAAGGTGTCTTCACTCTAAAACCGGGTGCCCGGCGGGTTCAGAACGTTGCAATTCGGACAACTTTTGTTTAAAATGAGCCCGGCGGCTACGCCCTCCGTCAGGCTTTGGTGTGTAGACACTCTAAGATGAACGGCACATAAGTCTTTATAGGTTCATTACTTATCTATTTACCTATTTAAAATCGAAACATTAGGAAAAAACACAGAATAGTTGGCTTATGTATATCTACTAGGTACTTAGATAATATATGTTTCAAGAAACAGGCAGGTTTACAGTGATTGAGCAATTAAATAAAATAGTGACGGAGTGTTACAATCCTATCACTCCGTCGTCGTTTCAACTTAATAGGTTAAGTACCTATACAGATACATTCACGAAAATAAAGTTTCCTAATCAAACAAAGCTTTCTTCGGTTCTAGTGTACGGCTTTAGGCCGCATCCTAACCAAAAGCGTAGTAATTATTTGTGCCAAAAGTAATCGTCGCGTTCGGCGTTTTCGCGCGACGATCGCTTTTGGTTAAGACGCGGGGTTACGCGGTTAAAATATTGAAATATAAACGTTTTCATTCAACCTTATTTTTTGACTTAGCTTGTGTAATAAGTATATGGAATGTATAATTACCTACCTCACAACGTCAAACATAGGTAGGTACAAATCATGCTACGTGTCATCTTTCTTGTTTAGGGTGAACGCACACTGATCTGAGCAGAACGCGTCGAACAAATCGAGGTCAACGAGAACGCTAGGAACGGTCTTCCAGATTCGGACGATTCGACGCGGGCAGGTGTGCGAGGTTTCATAGAATTTCATATAAAGAATTCTAAAATTCGTTTCGTTTGGTTCGGTCGACGCGCTCGGCTCGGATAAGTGTGCGTTCACCTTTATTTCGCGGTCCGAAAATTTATATGAAAAACGTAGGTAGGTAGACCTACGACAATGACGGTTCCGCAAAGTAAAAAAAAAACGGAATTTAATGATGTCACTCAACATTTCAGATAATCTGTGTTTGTGATGTATGTTGTTAGTACATAAAAACTTCTAGGCAAAGGTTAGAATGGGACAGTATAAAAGTAAGCAAAACGAGGTTGACAGATGACGCCATCAGCACAAGCAGTAATCAGAACGTCGTGAAATGGTTTGATGCTTCAAAAAAAAAAGGTGTTTTGAATGTTTTTAGTTTTTTGTTAAAATAAGGTCATACGGCTATAAAAAAATCAGTTTACTAGTTTTCGTATCACGAGGAAATTAAAGGTACCTACATTGTATTTGAACACCACACGCAGCACTGATGAAATAATGTTATAGGCATATTCAAATCATTTATAAAATAATAGCTTTTGCCAGGAAATATGTCAGAAAATATCCCACGGGAACGTACTACCGGGATTTCATACCTAATAGCCGAGGAAAAGGTCATTGACTCCTACCACTGTGCTCGCGTTGCCGTCAACCATAATTCGTTACGCGTAATTATGAATCTGTGATACCTTTTAAAGTATATTCATTTTTATGATATATTATGATATCTTTATATCATTATAATAACAATTTAAATAACATATTTGATTGGATAAGGATAAATATAATACAGGGCAAAATGCTTCGGAAATAATGAAATTATTATCAAATTCTGAAAGATAAAAATGGTTACTGTGGGTCACAGAAGATAGACATATGCTATCGCGAACTGTTTGTTGAACTTTTTAAGATGTACAATCTTGTAGAACATCAATTTTATTTATCTCTCACGGTTTACGCGGCGCACGCCAGTAAAGCTCCCAGTCAGCATGATTTCTTTTCCGATATCTTCAACAATAATTGTTATATTTCAGCCAATTTACACAAAACCTTAATTAATTGTACACCAAAACCTTCCTCATGAATCACTCCGTCCATTGGTGCAAACAGTTTGAATTGAAAATCCGTTAGGTAGTTTTTAGTTTATCGCGATCAAACAGAAAGACAGACTTTGTTTTATAATATGTATGTAAGGATCAATAAAAATATATTTAATATGAAAAAAGCAATCTTTGTATACCTACTGATTGTGCTGCTGGCGCCACTGTTTTTAATCTTAGCAGTATTCTCTCCCATTTGCTCGTGTGTGAATAACTTATTTAATTAGGTAGGTACTTACCTACTTTTCACGAAATCCCTCATTGGTAGATTTTCTTTAATGCTCGAAATAAAACTAATTAGGTACCTAATACTTAGGTACTTTACAAATAATCTAGACAACAAATTAAGTAAGTAGGTAAGTTTAATATAATCAGTCGGTGATTTTAAAAGTGCAACTCCTAGTTACTAAATTAACATTACCGTTATAGGTAGGTATATAATATACCAAGCAACGATTCCTGTAAAAAACAGGGCCATATTATGTTCATCTTCTGAATTCAACTGCTTTCATCATTTTCATCCCCAACCTAAAAAAGGTTTGAATGTTTTAGAATATTATTTAAAAACGTAAGACATGCCTGGGTAGCATGGAAAAAAACAAAAGACGAGCGCGACGTGTAGCGATTCGATACTTTAGTAGGTATCAAAATTAAATATAGGTATCTATCGGGGTTAAATATTTTTTTGTAGGTACCTACCTACATAAATATATTTAACCCCGGGTCCACACTCTCCAGGAGGCAAGACGAGGTAAAGCGAGCGTGATAGTGTGGATGGCGCCCTCGCCTCGCGCGCGCTTAGCTCGTGTCGGTTTTTGACCGTAGTCAAAGAAGCGAAGCGCGAGGCGTGGCGGGCAACTGAATAAAACGAGGGTGTGGAAGGGTAGCACTCTTGTAGCCTCCGCTTGCCGCGGCTCGTGCAAGGGCCTCCACGAGGCGCACTGACGAGAGTGTGGATCCGCGGAATGTATCTAAGTGCAATAGTTGTGGCCAGCTGCAGGATTTGGGTCTCACATTCAGTCGGACGTTAACACCACACCAGTTCACACCACAGTTTTACAATCCTGTGGCACGACAATAGATTAGAAAAAAAAAATTGCATTTTTAAAACCATTCTCCATTTCCACTATGACAACTCGCGCAAGTTTTAAGTCCGCAGATAAAAATATATACAGGCAGGTAGGTACATATATTTTTAAGTGTGGTGGATGAAAATTGTATATTTTAAGCCAAGTTTGTCATTCAGTGCAATGACAAAACTAAATGCTTGCGTATCAAACTACGATTTTCAACACAATTATAAATTAATATTTATTTGTGACAATATCAAATGGGCTCGCGGATTTTTTTTTTCGTGCCTGTCTCGAAGCCGCTAAACAGTCTAATATTAAAACAAAAAAAAAACTGATTATTTTTATTAATGGAACAGAAATTATATAGGAATATATTATATAAAAATATAATTTGATGAAATATAGCATTAATTTATCATATTTTATTTATTTACACTGTTTATACAGGGTGGATTTACGAGAAGGGGCTTCTGCCTACTCAAGGGCGTCGCCAGCCGATGGCCCAGGGGGAGGCAAGTTGATATATGGAGGATGGCAAAACACAGTACAACGTGGTACAGTCAAAAGTCAAGAACACATGAAACTTTACACTTGTAGTGCAAGTCTTATAACCTCTACGGCGCATAATGGGGCCAAAATCGACGCTGGTGGACATTTGATTTTTGACAAATCAGTTTCATCTCGGTAGGAACTGAGAAAAATAATAATTTCTATATTCAATGTATGATTTGGAATTATGACTGGGCCTACCACCAGCACATAGATACGAATATTACCTCCTCGGACCCCGGATTAGACCCCGTTTAGGAGATATGTAGTTTTTTAAAACCAAATAAAAGTCGTCCAAATAAAAAAAAATTGGCTGTATGGATAAGTAAGTCGTTTCTTTACATTAAAATGCCTTGTATTTATTTATTTTTTTAATCTCTAAGGGGAGGGGGAGCTGCTTAGGGAAATACCGGCGTGGTATTTTTATTTTGTGAACTTTAACACCCCTTCTACTAAGCAGCAGTTTTTGGACAAGATCGAAGATATTCGACTGGATTGTTTATTTATGTAATACCTTGTCAATTTCATGCGGGGATCTCGTCCCACGGCCTTTGCCTTTCGGCTGTTTTTTTGAATATGTTTTAAGGTTATCCTTATTACTTTTTGTTATATCACTCGTGTGCAACAGCCCTTCTGGAGTAAGAATCTGAGGAAATTAATGTGATTTGTTAAAAACCTAACATTAAAAAACAAAAAACGCTGCTGTGGCGCGTCGCGAAGACCACAATTTAAAATAATATATCATAAAAAATAGTACTTAAATCATAAAACTACACTATCTGAACTGGAATTGGATGGATGTCAACAGGGTTGCCAACTTTTATATTTCAAATATAGTATTATCGAAGCCATTGCCTGTAAAAATAAATTAAATGGCGAAAAAATATATATAGTTGGCATGTTTCATACATTTTTTTAAATTCTTTAAATGCATGTATGTCTCTTAGGTATTTTTATATGTACTCTAAATTAAGGTTACAAAATACCATTAATTCAGCTTTTATGAGATTAATATTGGCTCTATTGCGATCATCTCGCCATTTTGTATGGAAAAAAAAAAAATTGTAGTTTCACCTACTATATATTTTCTCAAGAAATATAGAATTTGTCCTCTAATTTATCAGGATACTATGTCATGTAGCAGGATTGGCAACCCTAATGTCAATTACCTATCACGTGAGATAGTATTCTCTTATCACCTCTCTTTCGACACCGAAGCGCGTCATTTCCTCGTGAATATTTAAAAAACGATACTCACATAATCTGGGTACAAATGCTCAGGGTTAATTTCCTGTCCTTGAAGTTGGTCAATCGACTCGTGAACTGTCCATTGCAATTCTAAATCATTAAAACTATTAATCCTTTTACGTAATTCTCTGAAATATTAAAAAGTAAATAGATGAGTACGCCAAGCTTTGTGTACGTAGTAAGATATTTAGGGAGAACAAAGTATTTGAAATGTGACATAGGGCGAGAACCGAAAATGCAGAATGCAGCACCGCCTTTTCGCCCGCATCCAAGTCAACATCTTCTGAGGATGCCCCGTGGGATGAAACACGTGTCGAGTATAGGTTTGAGTTGCATGCTGCATTTTCAGATCATTTGAGGAGTGCTTGGTGGAATTAAAACTAAATATTGCTCTGAGTAAGGGGGGTACAGAGCCAACCCCCCCCCCCCCCCAACGTTTTAAACAAAACAAAGAACAGAGATTAAAACGATACCGCTTCTATGACATTCGTTTCGTGAGTGAAACGTCTTGTCCGACTTGCGTATACTTAGATATTCTTGTACTTATAATTGAAAAATAGTTAATTCCTAAGTCATACAAAAGCCCGATACTATGGGGGACGCTTCTTACCTTGCGCCGCTCCCAAAAATAAATCCTGGATTCGCCCTCGGCTCTGAGCGCAATAATGTTGACGATAAGGAACACACAACAAAAAAAATCGGTAAATAAAAGAAACCATTCTGATCAGCATTACAATACTTACGAGTTTATGCTGGTAAAGGCTTCTTCTTCAGGGTAAAATTCTGAATATTCACATCCAGGTATTTTAAAACTGAGTAAATTATTCAAATTCTTTATTCCCGCGATCCAGCCAAGGTTCGGAATATTTTTGCATTGTATCCATACGTCCGTCCAAATGTTACAGTTTACGGTAGTATCACTAGTTCTATAAGTCTCATCATCCGATATAACATATACATCATCATTCAGATTGCACCACTCAGCGTCGGACACTGAGTGGTGTTCTTCAATAGTAACATTTTTTAGACCCGAAACATCCGATTGTAATAAACTAATATTTGTTGTTTCATCGTTGATATTAGAATCATCTCCGGAAGTCAATATCATTTCGGTCAATTTATTTTGGACGAGTTTCCTATTAATTTCTTCAGGTTTTAAAATAAACATACCTCCTTCGTGATTCGTGCGCTTAGCTATGGGATCGTCATTTTGTGTAGAAAATACAGCGGATATCTTTATTTGAGATGCTGCTGATGATGATGCTTCAGTAAATGGCTCTTGTTGTGATATTTCAGGAATCTGGTTTAGATTTAAGTCATTGGAAATCCCAATAGGCTTTAATAATGTGTTTGCACTATTGTCCTCCATATTCAAAGACGTTTTTAATACAACAGGCATAGCTTTTGTAGTATTTTGAGGGTATTGTAAAGATATTTTTTTTAAAACACCGTCTGATGCCAGGTGATAAAAGCCATTCGTTTTGCGTATTTTTATAGGCTTAACAATTTTTATTTGGCCTTTTTTACATGGCGAACTTTCTTTCGATTCCTCTGTTTTGTTTATGTGGAGACTTTCTTGCATATCAGGCTTCTCTTGTTGGTCTTTGTATACTTCGTCATTTGCATAGAAATGAGTTTCTAAAGGTAGGCTGTTGGTCCGACTATTTGTTAGTGCCACAAACGATAACGGGTTTTCTACCACTTTCAAATTATCTATTTTGTTCGTCGTTATCCAAAAACCCCTTGTCCTTTTAAGTTTCCTAATGTCTGAAATTGTCTTAATGGTCTCTATCCCTAAAGTGTCTTCCATTTCATATGGTCCAACAAAAACGCAATATTCGTTGTCATTGGGAATTGCGTATATACCGAATTGTGGGGCTTCTGGTTGTTCTATACATTTCTTAGAAGACAAACGCACAGTTTTTCCAGACAAGCGTGCAACGCTAATAGCATTTATAATACTTAGATATTTGACGAAAAATCCTTTTCTGAAAAATCTGATTTCACTAAAATCATTTTCAATAGTCATGACAAACCATTTTGATGATCCGGTATCGTCAGAACATCCTGTACTACTTTCGAACTCTCTGTCTGAGCTACTTAGAATATCCTTTTGTTCCATATTCTCAAGTAACGATTTTTTTACGGCTGCATTATTTTGATTAAATTCACCTATTTTATCCAAATCCTTTTGTTCTGTATCCTCAATTAACGAATCCCTTATTTCCAAATTGTGGTTAAAAACAGTTATTATTTCTCTGTGTTCAGTATTTTCAAATAATAATTTGTTAACCTCTAAATTGCCTTGATTTAATACATCGAATGTTTCCATATCCTTTTTTTCTGTATTGTTAACTAGCGATTGTCTTACCACAGAATTATTTTGATTAAATACAGCTAACGTATCCATAGCAGATGATTCCATGTTAATGTCTGGCGTATCTTCTTGTTCAGTATGTTCGTTACTCTCGTTTACCTTAGTTACAGAGCCAATTAATTCCCAACAGAAAGCCAAAGCACGTAATATACAGAAATTATCTTTTAATTCTGTTGCATTAATAAGCAAGTTTTTTACGGTTTGAGGATATTTGTGTAAGTCTGCAAATCGAATATCATTTATGTCAATGCAGTTTTCAAAAAATGGATTTTCAGTATTTACTGCCATAAAAATTCTGAACGGTGGTTGTCGAGATACTAAGAAAAGGTTTTTTCGCTCTCGATATCTCTTTAAAATAAAACCCCAGGAATGCAGAGCAACTTTCCCATGTTGCGGAGGTTCCAAAGCATCTTTAAAAATGCCGTTATCATTTCGTTGCCTATACATTTTATAATTAGATTCTAACCAAGTCACGAGATTAGTGTCATTGGATAAACGCCTTCTTTTTGACTTGGGTGACAGGTCTTCACCGTTTTTATTAGTATCACAAAGTAATTGCAGAAGGCGAGCAGTCTCTTTTGTTTTACTTTTTGGTTTAATGATAGTATCTTCTATGCAACATTTACTGTAAAGAAAACTCAATCTTTCTTGAAGTCTTTTATCATTTTTCTCCATAGTTGATATTTTATAATTCGTATTTTTATAATAGCCATTGCTGTATTTTCTTCCTTTGTATGCACTCGTCCTTGAACTAGGCATACTTCTGCTATGGCAGAACTCTAAATAATCACTACCTCCTGAATCAGATTTGTTTTCATGATTATCGTTATCATCGTTATTACAACATTGTTGCATATTTAACGTTCTAACGGTATGTCTTGTTAGCATACGCTTTTCAGCATTCATATTTATACTGTCTGAACTACCACTAAGTATAGTGCCTGCATCTTTAACTAATATGCGATTTATTTGAATTTCATCCTCCGGATCACAAAAATTTAATTTTCCTGTAATTTTATTAGTATTCTCAGTTTTATCCATACTTGTCGATGTGTGTATTTTGTTTGGTTTTGTATGTGTATTATCAGATATTTTAATTTTTTTGACTGATTTTGTGCCTTCTCGTCTTTCACAATCCTCGATATTACTGACATCATTCGTTACTTTTGAGTTATCTAAACAATCAACATTACTTAAACTATCTTTCGACAGCGGTTCTTTACCGAGACCTTCATTTGAAATCGATGCGCAAGTGTCTGTGAATTTACCTTTACAAAAACACTTGTATAGTTCATGAACCATACACCAAGGTTCTATATTATCACAATTAATTTTTAATGCGACTATTGATAAGTTTTGTGTTTTCTGGGTTTCATGTTTTAAGCTCATATTACTATAAAAATCTGCATATTTTTTCGATGCTTTCCAATTTCTTCTTTCTCCTTTTAATAAAATTGTTTTTTCGCCAGTTACAATGACAGTTTGATGAAATTTTTGCTCTTCCTTTGCTAAATTGAAATTCATTTCATTGTCTATACTTAACAACCCAGGGAATGGTTCAGTGCACCCTGTGTATGACAAATCACTTTTATACTTAGTAAAGTCACATTTACAATCAAACATGCATTCCACACGGCCGCAATGTTGCTTTAAATTGTAAATACCTTCTAAAGATGCGCAAATGCACCCTAAAGAACAATGCATTTTATTGCAGCGTTTCGTTAAATTACGTCCTTCGGTTTCAGGTAATGTAATAACTGTAACGTCAAGTCTATCTAATTCACCAAATTTTCTTTTTGATTTGTCCTTTACATGTGTTACAGTACTCTCAGAGTATAAATCTTCACATGGTAACGTGTTTAACTCCTGTTCTTCAGTGAATATTGTATCTTGAGTTAAATTAATTTCTACTGCATCTATTATTTTATGTACCATATCTTCTATTTCAAGTTGCACATTTTTTTCAATTATTCGGGGGTTCGTGAAAAGTTTACCTTTATCGATTACCTCTGAAGTGTTACAACAATGATCTACGTCACGGCGCATTAGCAATCTATTTTGATTATATTTGTAAGCTAAATCAAATGTGACGCAATCTCTGTTTAGTTGAACAGCTTTAGAATTTTGAACTGTACCTAAAGCAGACACTGCTAACTCTGCCCATTTTCGGGATATAGTGCCGTCCTCTTTACGCAAATTGTTTAAAAAATGGGTTATTGATGATTCAAAAGCAGTACCGTATTTAGGTTGAACATCCAGCCCAAGTTTTGGAAGATTTATTAATTCGATGTTGCCAGCGTGATATTTTTGATGTGAATTGTCAAGAAATTGTTTCTTGCAAAGAGGACCTGGTTTAAATTTAACCGCTAATGAACTGCGCAAAAGCATTTTCTTTCTATTTCCTTCTTGCTGTTTCAAACATTTTTTCTTATGAGTTTGTGAAGGTAAACACTGGGGATTACTTGCTAAATCATAGTTGCAAATATTTTTTTTCATTCCGCCAAAACTTCCGTTCAATTGAATGAATTTTCCATTCCATAAAACAAACTGGCGTGAGTATTTTTGGTGTTCTGGATTCAGATTTATCAGCATCTGCCAAGTCGACCTTGAAATAGGCGTATCACCCCTTAACATTTTTGCTGCCATTTTTTTTGTATTATCGTCTCTTGATGAACCTCGTCTTATTTTTTTAAATAAAATGTTTTCTTGCGTTTCCAAGTAAGGTAATAAGTGACTATATACATCTTGTTCAAAAGATTTTCTGATGTCTCTAACAGTCCTTACTTTGAGTCTTGTTTTTTTTTTTGGTATATAATACTTATCGGTTTTAGGGCTATAATCGCAAGTATATATTTTTATATCATTTAATTTAAGAGGTTTTGCTGGTACTACATTCAAAAGATCATATAGATTATTCTTATGATTACTACCAACTCTCGTAATATCCGAAGAAAACACTTTAGTACTGTTCTCCATGGTTCCAACTATCTTATCTGCAACAAAATATAATTTTATTTAGGTAGGTATAGTATACCTACTGAACGCGCATATTCATAAAAATAAAAAATACAATATTCTTTGAAGGATTCCACAGAAAATGCAACAGATTGTCAGTTCTAATCAACTGACAATTTGTTGTATTTTCCGACGAACTGAAAACCTCTTTTTCTTTTAAGTCGTTTAATAAAAGGAAATAACGTCCTACGAATTTGTAGTTGCGCTCGTCACTTGGACGCATTTACAGTCTTGATAAATATCGGGAAAATGGTTTCCAACCATCTTTGGTAACAGCGAGAGAAATAGCCGAGGAAAACGATATTGACAGAAAGTTCGAAGCCGTGAGCAGACGTAAGGGAACGAATTTTCACTACGAAGGGGAAGTTGAATCCCCTGAATTGCCTGCAGAAGAGATTTAAAAAAAAAATCTGTCATGTTCGAAAATGTGCGCGCAAGCTTGGTTTGAAGCAGTGATTTTGCTGATATCCGCATCCGCATTCGCAACTGCGGAGCTTCCGCATTGATTTGGATATCTGCATCCGCATCCACAATAATTAATGCGGATGTTCATGCGGATGCGGATGTAGCACAGTTCACGACAGAACAGAAATTAGGCCGCCGGGGCCGGCGACTGGCGCGTGCCGTACGCACGTGCTCATTGACCAATAGAAGCGAAGATTTCGGGCGGTGAAGATCTGACGCGTTTGTTATTATGTATCATTTGTTTCTCGTAAATCAGTCATAACGTGTTTAGTTGCGCTTATTGTACAGACATTTCAGTTTTCGAGTGTTATTGTGAAATTGTGAATAGGTATACAGTGAGCATTGTGTGTTAAGCGAGATTCTGCAGTTGATAGATTATTTTAAAATTGTATTTACAATGCCACTGCGGCAAAGTGACATTGGGGAAAAATATCTTAAGATCCGCATCCACAACATCCCTAGATTAAAGCGCTTAACCATCATGAAACGATATTTAGTTTCATGTATACAGGGTGACTGGTAATTTGACGTATTCCTTCCAGAACGTGATAGTGTGACCCATTTGCAACAATTAAGCAGCCCATAAAGCCTAGGCGAAATTCATGGGAATCGAGAAAACCCAATTTTTATGTTATTTTGAAAAATATCCAGAATTCGTCACTAAATATAACTTTTCTCTAAACTCTCAAATTGAATGGCCTTCATTGCTTTTCCATGGGATACCTACTAATACTTTAATAAAACTTTCGATGTAACCAAATTTTATAAAACATCAAACAGGTAAAAATTAAAGGCAGAAGTTTACTAACCATTTTCAAAAATCATCTAAGCCCATGACTTTGACACCAGTTATCTCGAAATTTTACTAAGGCATTAAGTACAAATTACACCGAACCGTGACCAGCGAGTAGACTGAGAGTCATGTTAAAAACCCAAAAACCGCTCCGCGACTTTTTATCTGGTCATGACGACCTGATTGCCTGTCGTGTGTTGGATTGCTGGGAGGTTGGGGAGTAGTGGAATGGCATAAACCAATTAATTACTTCGATTATCTCACATTTTTTTAGTATTTCAACAATGAGCAAATTCGGCCTTTGCCAGCACTATCGAGTGTTTTATCGGCACCTCTAATTTTTTTTTTTACATTTGTACCTCGTTAGGTAGCTGATTAAATGAAGATGTCTTCTCCGTTATTTGTACGCTTAATGGCTTAGTAAAATTACGAGATAACTGGTGTCAAAAAATATGTATTTAAATGATTTTTGAAAATTGGTAGTAAACTTCTTCCTTTAACTTTTACCTGTTTGATGTTTTAAAAAAATTGGTTACATTGAAAGGTTTATTAAAGTATTAGGTATCCCATGGGAAAGCAATGAAGGCTATTCAATTTGAGAGTATAGAGATTAGTGATATTTAGTGACGAATTCTTGTTTTTTTTTTTTCAAAGTAACTTAAATATTGGGTTTTCTCGAATCCTCTGAATTTTCGCCTAGGATTTATGGGGTCTTTAATTGTTGCAAATGGATCAGACTATCACGTCCTGGAAGGAGTACGTCAAATTACAAGTCACCCTGTATATGTCGCAGTAAGATAGTTATAGCCGTGATATAGTTATATCAACTTATATCCCCTAGGGATATCGCTAATACCGTAATATAGTTATATGAAAGCGGTTCATAACTGACTTACTAGGAATATAACTTTGATACGAGCACGATCTAGTAATATAACTAGTATGGCATTCCGACCAAATAGGTTAGGTAAGAGCTGTGACCTCCTTATTACTACGTCGAAATTGGTCGCAGTAACAAAATTAAGACACTTCAACAGTTATGAACCGCTTTCATATAACTATACATATTAGGGTATATAGCTATATCCCTAAGGATATAACCATATCACGGCAATAAACATCTTACTGCGACATATACATGAAACCAAATATCCTTACCAAATAGCCTTTAAACATATAAGGCTAAGCGCGCACTACGAATTTTAATGGTTGCGATTTTTAAACTGCGAAATAAATTGCAAGCGAACATAATTCCTACGCGCACTACAATTTATAATCGCCTGCGAAATAGCGGAGGCCAAAGACAGTTAGTTGAGTCACTACTGTGGCACCACGAAAATCGAAAAATCGATTTACAAAAGAAAATAATCATTATATACTACTTAATGTTACGTAAAAGAATTTTTCACACAACCTGCTCGATAATGTAAAATTATATGTCATGCAAACCTAACCTAAGGTAAGTTGTACTTAATTTCATTATGACCTGCTGGTCATCAATGTGACTTGAATTTAGAACATAAAGTAGAAATCGTACATACGAACATTTTCGATAGGTAGTAAGTACATACTAATTCCATGCATTCACCATTCAGATCTGCTCTAAAAAATAAATTGTTCGAAAATCGAACTGGCCACCATAAGTACCTAAAATATAATTATAAGATAAATAGAACGCAAATTAAAAAGAGGCGCGAATACTGAAAATTGCTTTGCTTTTTTATACAACAAATTACTTAAGTACAAATTCTCACAAAAATGTCGAGTGACAATAGTGATTTGACTCCGGAGTACCTACATTAAATCCGAAGCCATTGGCATTTTCAACAATGTACTCCCAGAAAAGGCCAAGGAATTGTACATGAAAGCCTACGACGATTTTTACAAATGGAAAATTACAAAGGGCGTCGTCTGTATCTGAATCAGTGCAGTGGCGTGCCTAGGGGTCAAAATTAGGGCAAGCCGCCAGATTTTTTACGATAAAAAAAAAACAGCCAAGTGAGGGATTGACTGATTTTCATATGTTGTTCATGGTACAACATTATTATAATTTTGGTTCGAAAACCTTTAAAATTCGAAGAGGTCTGGCATTAGTATGTAATTGTCATAAGCGCCATCTACATTAATGAATGCGCGTAATCAAACCGCTTAGCCGAACCTTTTTACCATAATTCATAATCGCTTGTCAAATGCAAAATTTTTCAATCAGAAGCCACTAGATGGATCCCACATTATCGATTTGTTGTTCTACTGCCGTACGCATAATTTTACGAGTTTAAAATTTAATGTAGATTGAAAATGTTAAAATGAGATATTACCTACTTAAATATTTTTTTATAATTTATTTTAATGACAATAGCCAACTCTAATCTTTATTTCAAAACACCTATGAAGAATCTCTTCGATACGAACATTATTGTGTTTTATGATCTCAAGATGTAATACATAAGATGGTTTATTTTTCAGTGGTTTACTAAAACTACGAATTCCATAAAAACAACCCTAGTCATGTGCTTTCATGGCACCAGCTATTCACCTACATAAATTAGTATAATAGACAATCGAATGCCTACGAGTATTTCAATATATTCTTCGACGAACAAAAATACTGTTTTTTATTTCCGAGAAATAGTTACAGTAATTTGATGTTGGTTACGGTGAAGTAAAGAGTTACTTACCTATGTCAGAAAACTCAATATGCCTAAACTCAAAATACCTTTACGAATACAGTCTCCGAATTTGATGATAAAAATAACACTATAATCACTTACAAAAAAGCGCGGAATGACATCGCCGCAATAACTATCACATCATTTTAAACAATAAAACTAATTCATTACTTCAGCACGTGGAAAATAAAATACTAGTCTCAAAATATTAATTTCAAAACATATACAATAACAAATTCGTCGTCGCGTCTTTACGCGGGTCAACAAAGCGGATAGTGCATTTGCGTCGTTTGCGCGAACTTAATGTCTCTCAAAATAAAAAGTACTCTGTGCGCATGTGCGCTCAAAAGCCGGGCTTTTCATTTCATAGAAATCTGCGTATATGTACTTACCAATTTATCAACAAATGTAAACGTTTCTATAGCAATTTGTAAGCGAAAACTGCGAGACAAAGAAAGGTGAGGCAAGCCAGATAAGAACCCCACGAGTGTGAGCGAGAAGGCGCAATTAAATGCATTGTATTGGCGCGTAGGTTTGGCAACAAAGCGCGCGGAACTTAAATTTTATTTCTATGATTACTAAATGAATGATTGAGTTCAATGCACTTTATGTTGTTTACCATATTACTTACTTGTAACTAGAGAATACAATAGGGATCCCGACCGTTTTCTGGCCCCGAAAATCCCGGGACTGTACTTGGCTAATCTCGGGATTTTCGGGATTGCCACATTTGTATTGTTAAAAGACTTAATAGTCGAGATAACACAGAAGAAGAAGCAAGGTCAGGATCACAAACAGATGATGAGCTAAGGTCAGAAACCTCCCAACCCCAATTGACATTAAAGGAAAAGTTACAGCTGGAAATTAACAAGAGTATGAAATCCCCAGATCCTGAAGTACAAGTACAAAATGAATTGGGGTTGGCAAATAGTATTAGACGTGAAATGAGCCTGTTCGAAAATGGAGGAGTTCGTGGATATCACTTAGAAACAGCATATAAGTATCTATTGTCTATTCCTCCAACCAGCGTAGAAGCTGAACGAGCGTTTTCAGCTGCTGCTTATGTTGGCAATAAACTACGAAGCAGGCTCGGAAGTCAAACATTGGATGCTTTGATATTTCTGCGATTATATTTTCGAAATTCTAAATAGTTATTTTGTGCTGTTTTTTAATTTCTTGCAAAAGTATAGTATTTTTTGGTTTGTGTTTTTTCTTTTCTTATTATTATTCTGATTTGTGTTGTGCAAAGACTTTAAAGACATTTTTTTTAATTACTCGTGTTTTTTTTTATTTTAGCCCAATTAGAAACCACATAGTCAAATCCCGGGATAGGCCCGGGATCCCGGGAAAAGGCTTCAAAAATCCCGTAAGCCCGGGATTGAAAAACATGCTCGGGATTGTATTCTCTACTTGTAACCTTTGCAAAAATTTTATTGAAAATAAACATTATTATTATTATTTTTATATTTTAAAAGATCTCGGGGGCAGGGCTCCCAGTCCTTTGGAAGGTGTACGAGGGGCCGAAGCCAACTCGCAGAGGCCCCTTAGAAAAATTTATATGGAATGAGACACCAACCGACAATTATCCCTGTTCGCACTATGCAAGTGCACCCAAGGACAACCCCCGGTTGGTGTAGGACTATTGTAAGATATGGAAACAAAAGCTATTGGGCTATGTGTTTGGGTGGCTTAAGTTGATTGGTTACCTGGAACTATGGAAGGACTATGGCCCCTGCCTGATCAATGTTGTTATGTACACGGATAAAATGGCAGGGGGTAACTTGCACACTCAATAATGGGCCCCCGGATACTTTCGCTAGCACATAGTGACGTAGTGACAAGGGGGCAACATATCCTGAGGTGCTTGAGGAGTGGAGAGGTATTCCACGGCTTTCAGAACAATCCCAGAGCCCGGAAGATGGTCAAGATCCCTACGAGCACTTACTGGAATACTTCCTTCCTCCGAGCACGTTTGCTCTTGCGAATCTCCGCTCAAGCCGGCCAATTAAGGCAAGAATGAGGTGGGAGCTCCGTTCCTCGTCAGTGTTCACTCCAGCCGGCCAATAAAGGCAAGCCAGAGGTGAGGAACAAGACTTCTCCCGGGAGATAGGGTCCGTGGGGTCGCTACTACCCAACAGCTCGCCACAAGCTGTCCTGCGGGTTTTTGTATCTCTCTTGGTCTGGCTCCTCATCCCAGACCTGTCCCGCAAAGTAAACTCTACCGACACAGACCTAGAGTTCGGAGCGCGCAAGCCCCACCACGACGTCAACGTAGAGATACGGCGGTGGGGTTATTATTATTATTATTAATGAGTGCGTAGATCTGGCAACCTAGCCCAGTGCGCGCGGCAGAAAAAGCAGAGATTTCGAAATTTGATTATTCTTATGACATGCATGATTGAGTTCGAGTTCATTGACTGTTTTTTTAAATATTTTTTTTTGATTGGTAGGCTTAGGTTTGTTCTTGTGAATTATGATTTTATTACGGCAAGCCGGGCTTTTCGGCTTCTATGAAGGTACCGCCACTGAATACATGTATCATGTACAAAGAAGCCAAGTAGCCTATGGTGCATCTATTCGATGCTCAGGTCAACCATAAGCATCAAAAATAATATAAATACATACACCAAAATACTGGCATTTTTAAAAAGAAAATCAGAAGGACATCGTCCTAAGAATTAAAAAGGTTTTCCAGCTCAAAATATGGAAACGTTGCTAAATGAAGCCCCTGACCACAGTTTTTTTGCCACAAAAGTAAGTACCTACCTATTGATTCAATTTTTAGTAGGTAACTAAAATAGCTACATACTTACTATAGGTAAGTATAGGTAGGTACTAGCTACCCGCTCATGAATCGATCGCTTGTGTGTGATCTACTGATGTGATGTTTCGACTCTAAGTTAAATAATAACTATTATTGTAAACCTTCGTAAGGTTTATGTATTATTATTAAAAATAATAAACTTTCTTAGATTTGAAGAAAGTTTATTATTTTTGAAGTATTACTTAAGAAAGGTTATATATAAATTGTAATACATAAAAATTTATATATTACTTAAGTTACCTTCCTACTTAAATACTAACCTACCTACCTATTTTTTACAGGTGGCATTGATTTTTGAATGGCGCTTGTCGTGGAAATGAACTCGTAAACATTAAAATCGACGATATCGAAAAACATTCAGACTTGTTGCTGGTAAATTTGCCAGATAAAAAATCAAAGAAAGAACGGGCATTCGTAGTTCGTAGAGAATACGTAAGCATTATCGAAAAGTACCAAGCATTACGCCCCTCTAATATAAACACTTATAGATTTTTCGTAGCTTATAATAATAGCAAGTGCACCAGGCAAGTCATTGGAAAAAATAAGATCAGCAGCATGCCGAAAGAAATAGCAAAATAGCTGAAATTGACAAATGCCGAGGTCTACACGGGCCATTTTTTCAGGACGACATTGGCTACTCTATTGACGGATTCAAGAGCAGACATGACCCAGATTAAAAGACACGGTGGCTGGAAATCTGATGTAGTAGCAGAGGGCTACATTGGAAATTCTATACAAAATAAGCATAAAATAAGCTGCCAAATTGGTGACATCATCAAACTAAAAACACCATTGATAACTGATCCTTGGACACCTTTGTCACCACAACCTTCCACACCAAAACACTATTCATCTAGCCCGCTGCCTCAAGTACCACCTTCTCCAACAATCACGATCCAAAATGGTCCTCAGCAGACCCAAGTTTCCAAAACTCTACCTCAACTTCAATAAATGTACCGAATAAAAACATAACTTTGTCTTTACACAACTGGTCTAATGTATCAAACATTACCTTTACCATTTAATTGTTTTAAATAGGTCTACTAACTATAATTATAATTTTAATAAATACTTTGATTCTAGTACTATTTCTTTTGTCTCGTAGATGGTGCGAAAAGTAAAGTATTCTCCTCGGGGATAAAGGTGCCGTCGTCTTGAGCGATCTTGAATCCCACGCTGCACTCAGGATTCTTGTCTTGATTTGTTAACTCTAAACTCGATAACGTTAACGTTCATTAACGATAGAATTCTTCGTTTTGCTCGGGATTCAATACAGCGCCCGCTACATAAGACACTACTTTATCCCCTTAGTGCATAATCTACTATTGAAGAAGATAAATACAACGTTACTGGGTGGACTGAACGCTGCGCTTGCGATTTTTTCGCAGTGCGCGCGCCTTCGTACAACTTCATAGGGTACAAAACATACATTCGATTTCACATCTGCTATTATGTCGCAAACGATTTATTTTTACAGTGCGCAGACTCTAGATATTGGTATTATTCAAAACATCGTGAATGCCATGCGGCATGCCTGAGAGATATTTCTCGACGGCATATGGAGCCAAGTCCGTGGGCCCATAGGCGGCATAAAAACTCTAGCACGAAAAAAAAGAACGTTTTTAACCGACTTCAAAAAAAGGAGGAGATTCTCAGTTCGTCGGAATATTTTTTGAAGTGAAAACTTTAGGCGCGTTGGGCATTTTTGAGATGGGACTAAACCATTGAATTCGCGACACCGTGATGACACCTTTTGACCATTAAAACGCGTTGATTACTGCGGTGCCTATTTTTTTTTCAAGTTTTCAATTCTGTCGGCACTCCCGGAGTGCCACTGTTTTTTTTTTTATGTATGTTCCTCGATTACTCGAAGGTGGCTGAACCGATTTGAAAAAATCTTTTTTGTTTGAAAGGGTATGCTATCGAGGTGTTCCCATATACATTTTATTAACTTTGCTTGGATACTTTTTGAGTTAGCTTCAATCATACGTATTTTTTCCCCAAGTAGTCTATATGGATGATGTTATAATAACTTCCTGTCACTGTTATTTACATAGCAGGTAATGGTATTCGAATTTGTATGGGATAAGTACCAGAACTACAAAGTGAGAAATAACTTTATTTCGGAAATCGGTGGCCAAAAAACAAAAATTCAAAAAGAAAGACACCAATTCATTCATTTAGACCCTTGGCACCAAGTACAATATATCGGACTCATTAAAACGAATCATATGAGCCCAAACTCGAGGGGTTTATTAGTAGCCACTGAAGAGTACCACTATCCACCTCCTGGCTCCATCCTCAAATCAGCTCCAAGATTTCAAATTATAGAATTGTTATCCAAACTACATATACATGCTTTTTCGATATGACAATAATTAGAAGTTGATGAAAATTACGTTGAAAGATTCCGTTACATAAATGTGAATGTGAATCTAGAGCCCCGAGATCTAATCTCTCTTAGTGATCGTTTTAGCGAAAACAAATAGCTTATTTGTGACATACTATGTTTGCCCTACCTCACCGTGCATGAATTATTTTAATAGAATATGGGATTTTGGTCTATACATTTAGTAGCATTCTCCTTTATTGTGCTAATAGTTATCTATTACCCGGTTGTGGCTGCGGTAACGTTACCCTGGCCAGAAGTTTTGTTTATTAATAGGTATATTGAAATAAATTTTAGTTACATAATTAGCTCGTTAGACGAGGTAAATGTTGCGACTTAATTTGTATTTGTATCTTTTATGGATGCGAAGATATTCAAGAAGAAGCTATGAACAGTCGGCGCTGATGACTCATAGCATACCATCGCACTGTCATTTTTATATCTCAGTGTTTTCTCGGGTTTCAAATGATTATAAAAGGAACTACCATTGTGTTTTTTGTTTTTTTAACGAACAATGTATTCAATCTGTACCCCAATTACGTAATTTATTTTCGTAAACCAATTAAGACTAATTTGTTTCATTTTGACAGTTCAACAACATTCATTGCGTTATTTACGTTGCTGAGCATTTTTTTTTTCCAACTTACGAAGGAATGGATTAGCAATCTGTTACAAATCGAAACAGATTGTGATTGATGTATTACGTAATTAGGGTACTGTACGGTACCTAGGGTTAACATTTCCAGGACAATAAATTCTAGGGTAGTGAAGTCGGGCAGTAAAATATATGAAAATAAATAAGTAATTAAGCCTCAATAATGTTTTTACTCGTTGTATTCTATAAACCTTATTACCCGTTTAGGAGCGCCTTTAGGTTCGGCTCAAATTTGACCAATTAGTTCGTCCGAATTGGTATTTTATATTACCTACATAGAGCTGCTGCTATCAGAACCCACCAACCCAAGTAGGTACTGAGCAAAATGCACCGTACCGTTTTTTAGGTTAGGTTAGACTATGGTCGGATTATCGGCTTTCTGCCTATCCCAAATTCATAATGATGAGAACCGACGGACGGAACCGAGGATCAAACGGTTTGCCTCTTAACACGCTCTTCGAGGTACGGTGAGGTCTTGACGTGTAATGAATGGTGAAAATCCGGCAAGCACAGATCAATCTCATAAATCGAGTACCTATTAACTACTTTAGTTTAGCACGCGGTGCGATTAAACGCAAGCAGTTTAAAACCGCTGAAAAATTAAAGTATGTAACGTATAGTTTTCTATAAAATGCACGCGCTGGCCTTATACATATGTAATTTACTACATTTGGCTAGTGATTTAAAAACGCGCGATCTTTTTGTATCCCATAGCAAAACTATGATGGTGAACACATAGGTATTACCTTACGAAAGGTAGTGTCTTCATATTGTAGATACCGGCATACAGCCTGTACGTATAATACCTACTTAGTTAAAAAACTTATCGGGACGCTGTCACATGTCGTTGTTCATTTTGCAAAAGTATCCATTTTAAAGTGTCTTTGATTTAGTGGATGTACCTACCCAGTACCTATGGTTGATCGGTAGCGGCATTGTTTAAGTTTTCTAATTTTTTAAACCCAAGCCACAACACACGCTGCTGGCCAGAAATCCATGGAAATACTGAAATAAAATGGAGTAAACGCCAGAAGCAGTCCGTGTTTGTACACGGTTTGGCGTTTTCAGCTATTCCAAAATAGAGTGCGTTTAATCGCAATCCGTGCGAAGCCTTAAGGTGGAACTAGTTGATATTTTTTCCATACAAATTTCAGGGGGTTTTACTCCACTGTTTGACATGGTACATCCAAAGTTAAACATGATATCGTTTTGTTTCATTATTAATTTTGTCTGTACGGAAACAGAAGAGTAAAATATTAAGCCGTTAAAAAATTAGGAGCCCACAAAGATTCCTTTTTTTTTGCTAATTTTAACGCATATTTGGGGGTAAATAAGCAATAAAAGAAGTGTAAAATCTCCAAAACAAAGTCGGCACCGACAAAGCTCAATTGTCGATGAGTTCAATAAACTTTATTTGTAATTGATTTATGCAGTGGTTTTTTCATAAAACCCTATTTTCAAAAGGACTTTTCGTAATTTTTTACGCACTCGTTTTACTAAAATAGTTCGTAACGGTGTTTGTGTGCGTGCAAACTAGACGTTGTGCACGTAGACCAGTGTCTAACTGCTCATCACTGATACTATCTCTGTCGGACACGATGCCAGGTGACACAGCGTGCTTTTCGGCCATGCCCACTAGTGAGTTCGAGCCCGCGACTAGTTTAACCTTAAGCCCAATTTATTTACACGATGCAAGTTCCTTGCTTGTGGCATGCCTACAATAAAATTGAAGCAACAAATGACTTGCATAGTCTAAACAATGTATAGACGGTGCAACTTATGTTGCTTCAAGTTATGGTAGGTTAAGTACCTAAGCCTCAGGCGATTCAATCGCAACGGGAAGGTAAATCAGGCTTTAAGTGTGCAAATGTTTTTTAGCATCTACTCATCCGTATGGCATATGAAAAGAGAGGCCATGTTCAGCAGTGGGTGAAGTCAGGCTCTGCATGATGATGATGACTTATCCCTTTACGCATTTCTCCGCGCAGGTCACTTATCATAAATAAAGATAAAGACAGCACAGCTTAACTATATAGTATCAATACTTTCCTTCCGATCTTTAGGTAAAAACGCTACAATCAGCGTGTTGTTTGCCCTAATGGCGCTGGTTAGTTATTTCGTCTGCAAAGAATTTGAGAAAATAAAGTTAAGGGGCTTCATTCCATTTTCGGCTAGATGCGCACTTATGTGCCCACGGCCACGACCACGACCTGGCTGGCTTGTATGTGGCTGTGGCTGTTGCCGCATCAGTGTGCGTAGATAGCCAGTAGCCTAATATACGTAGGTACCGGCAACGTGTTGAAAGTTGACTTACCAGCAAAGCCATCGGGCTTCGCAAACAGCGCATCTGCAACACTAACTAATGGTGAACGCTCAGTGATGGGACCCATTCAAGTTACCTCAATAGATCAACATGGATTTACTAGATAAGTAATAAGTACCTTCCAGTATAAAACACATCACACAACTTAGCGTGGTTGTTAAATTATTATTTTGTCTTTTTATTACTTGGTCTGACTTACGATAAAATAATATTAATAGAGAGGTTAGCGCAGGGAAACTGCGTTGCTACAATAATAAAATTAAAGCATTGTTAATTTTCTTTATGATAATTCAATTAAGATATTTTTTTGTAATATGGCTTGAAATAAATTGAGAAACGAGCACTTACCTAACAAAAAAATACAAATGGATTTGGAGGAGTCAGCAGACGCGCAGCATATTCGCGCAGTTAACAAGATGGCCGCCGTTGCATCTTCGAAATAAAACTTAACTGGTTTTAATCGATGTAACCTCTTTAACTATTCTGGATTGTTTGTCGACTTTTGGGCATGTATTCTTTACTATTTTATGTATTATCAAATATTTTAATAACACATAATTTAATAAATAAGTTCCATTTTAGGTTAGGAATTTTCACTCACAACACGATATCAACCACAGATTAAAAAGAAAAATGGGCGTAGAGGTGTGTTCAGTTCAGAAACGTCTAGATAGAATAATAAATGGGTTGTTTAATTTAACGCAATAATAATCAGGTATTAAAATTAGACTTTCCTAATGGCAAATCACTTTCACTAAACCAATATGTCATTTTATTAATCTCAAGTTGTTAAGTACTTAGGTACTACATGATATAGGAAACCTTTAAAATAATATTAGATTTTATAGAAGACATTGGTGTAATCTATCATAAGTATGTGATGATAGATAGATACATAGTCATCAAAATTCGACTTTGTTTCGTTTAATAGTTATTAGGATCCAGAAATTGTCATGCCACAAAAGTTAAACATAACCTCAATACGGTGGAACATAACCTCAATACGTTACAATTTGTGATTCTAATATATATTATTTAAGTAGGTAGATAATGTTAATCTGTATTCAGCTGCTTCCGGTTAGACTATAAGCTAGACAGTTAATGAGCTATCTAAATATAATAAGTACCTAAATCTGTGATAAGGTACCTACCGTACCTTTGTCTTTTACACATGATGGCTGGCAAACCGGACGAATGTACCTACTGAATCTCGGTCTGGATGAAAGAAATTGATTAAGTAGTAGGTATTCTTATTCTACGTTAAGGGATCTACATAATTATGAAATTAAGATCATAAATGATTTATAATAATAAATATAGGTTCCTCACATAAGTACCTAATACTTAATGGATTTGATATGTTTAGCCTCTCTAACCTCTCCATTGCTAGGTGTTTCACATTTCTCTCCTTATACTACAAAGTAGATAAGTACCTACGTTAAGAGTTAATCTGCAGATCCGTCTGACAAGTAGAGGCAGTTTCTGGTATATCAATGCCGCGATGACAGCTAATCATCAGATGGGCCACTTTCTTTGCCACGCCACACATGGGCTGTAAGTACCTTCTCTAAGAAAATATTTGTCGATTGTTTCAGCTTCTAGCTGATAGCAGTGCGCTTGTAAAGCTGAAAAAGGATATTTTGCCAAGTGGCCAAAATCTGATGTTACGCCGCCATCTTGTTTTCTCGATCCACAATTTCACAAAATGTTTGCAGCAACTCTCCACCCTGTCAATGTCATTCAAGCGCGAGCGCCAAAAGGCCATTGTAGCACTATGTTATATAGGTGATACCTTTTGATGCAAAGAATAAGTGCCTGTGTAGTGTCTGCCTCCTCGATTAGGTAAAGTTTTGATATAGATTTTATTAGGCGTGAATAGTAGTCAATTAAATGCTTGATACTCACAATTCTATTCTCAAGCAAGCACCAAGCGCATTTACCATTGCGGAAACCTATAATTGAAAACAAAATCCCGTGCACACGATGACCACATCTGTTACCGGCCCGGTTTTATGGCGTCTGAGTGCTGCAAGCAAGAATAGTCCTCGGTGGTTAGTTATGGCTTTCCGCGATGGTAGTCATCCACAGACCAGTGGTAACAATTTGAAATTGACAGCGCCTTCGTGTTGATTTTCGTAGTGCAAGCGCCGATTATCACGTATGTGGGTCAATCTCGTCCGCTGCCCGCGTTATAATAAACAAAACCACAACCGCATGTCATGACAAGCTGTTTTTTTTCGTTGCGAAGGTGCATCTATGTATCCTGCATTGTTTAGGCCCAGTAGGTGGCCACAATTATTGCGGCGTCAAAGGCGTTGCTCAGATCGTCAAAGGACATTTGGGACACTAGCAGCTGGGGCATAGTCTATTTAGGAGAACCGCACTCGCACTGGATGTTGAATGAATCGGTCATGCCCACTGGCGGAATAAGGGGGGCAATAGGTGCGGTCCGCTCAGGGCCCCCAGTCCCGGGGGGGGGGGGGGAATTGTTTTTATTAAACCGTATTCCAAACAAGACCATAATTATTCAGCAAAACGCAGTTTGTAGTTGGGGCCCTCTAAGCATGCTAAATATAAACGTAGGCTCGCTCTTGCATCCTATACTTTCATACTTTCCTATAAAGTTTGACAAGTAATTCCTATTTCTGTGTAAATTTTCAAAAGAAAATTTAAACTAGGTATGGGGGGTTCAAAAATTTTTGAGCTCGCTGCGCTCGCTCTATCATCCTTATTTCCTCATTTTCTGATGTCAACTTATTTATTACCTATTATGTAATAAAGGTTAGGTTTAACAGTGGTTGTAGCAATGTGTTAAATATTTCGACGTTCATTCCTGGTTCATGTGGTGTGTGATAGGCTTTGTCCACCACTGGTAATGCCCCATTTCGCCAAATTATGTTTGAGTGTTACCCAGTAACTGGGTTGTGGAAGTCAGATAGGCAAAATACTGGTACTTATTCAGCTGCATCCGGTTACACTGGAAGTCGAGTCCTCTCCCCCCACATAGTTGGGAAAATACAATACTAGGCAGATTTTTGAAACTGAAACCCGAAATTCAAATTTTAAATCACTTATAGATGTTTTTCCATTTGATAAATATTAAGGTAAATATTTAAACACAATTTTCGTCGATGACTAGAAGGCGAGTACCTATTCAGTAGTATGTCACTTTTACTTAGGGCAAAAAACGGTTCTAGATCTCGTCCTTAGTGTTAGATTTAGAAGGATGAATCAAGTGTCTCTTATATATTTATACATACCTACGCTATCTGCACCCTAATTGCGTAACACACACAATCACAATGTTTTATTTTGACAGTTCAACAACATTCATTGCGCAGATTGCGCTATTTACGTTGTTGGCAGACAAATTTTTCGAACATAATTATGAAGCAATGGATGTGATTCAGATTGCGATTGATTGTGTTACGCAATTAGGGTCCTGGGCAGCGGCAGAGGTTACAAAATCTTTTAGTAGGTAACTGAGCGCACCGGACTATTCTACAGTTTTGTCTACGTTTTGATTATCAAGGACCATAAAGGCATAAACGCAACTATTTCAGGAGTAGGTAAATATACCTAAGGTAATACCTGTGGGTAAGACTGAGATGGTCTATTTAAATCGAATTTAATTGATCGTTTTTTGTTAAAATTTTTACCGACAACATAAATGTAGGGAACGGCAGATTTTTTTTTCGCGATTTCAGGTTTGGTCCATAGTTGCTCATAATGATAAGTAAAGTAACGTGTTTAAGTTTGCGCACTGGTTAAAAAAAAAACCGCTCATTAAAGGCGAACATAAACCTAATGGTATAATTTATATTATTTAATCATTTCCATCAATATTCCTTTAAATAATCTACCTCACTTTTCAAATGATTGTATCCTTTATGCATTTAAATTGTACGCTCGGGAGTTTTTGACGCGGCGCAGCGGTGTTACAAAAACGATTTTTCAACTCTCGCCATTGAGAATCTAACAAAGGGCATCTCGCACGGTATAAAAACAACAGTGACAGGAAGTATTATAATATCAAGATACACAAAGTGGATTAAATACGTATCATCGAAGCTAAACTCAAAAATTACTCAAGCAAAGTAAATAAAATTTATATGGGACCACTGTGCAAGTTTCCTCTACCGAATGAAAAAAGAATTTTGAAAATCGGTCCGCAATCGACGAAAATATCGAGTGTTATACGCACATTTAAAAAAAAAACATAGGTACTACAAACATAGAACCTCCTCCTTTTTGGAAGTCGGTTCTTAAACCGTAATGAGTTTGTGCTGCCAAATGAAACAATTTGATGTGGTTTTAATATTTTATTTATCATAAAATCGTACCAGAATTGCATATTTATCCATTTTATCTTCCTTGCTTCCTTTTGCGTCATTGTTTATCTTCTTATTTTAGACTCGTTCGACCGTCTAGTAAACACGTGTTAAGGCAATCAATTTATTTATTATTTTGGCAAAATAAACACCATCACAGGGCACAATATACCTACATATTGCACCCAGGTCAGCCAGAGATACACTCATTTACTGCAGAAACGTTATACAGTAATCATGTAACTAAGTTTCAAAAAGCTCAACCAGCTGTTAATAGGGAATATGCACGTATTACGACAAAACTTGTTATTATTTAAATACAGGGTGTCAGGGACATCGACGCGAATACTGTTACCATGGATTCAATACATGATTCGTAGGTTATTTTCCTTTTTTTAAATCATCTGTTCCGTACATTTTGACCACGTAGCTATTGCACTTTTCATGAAACAGCTGTATTTTTTTAAATAACCGACGAAAAATTTCAAAGGGCATTCAGAATCGTGAACTAAATCTATGGTAAGTTTCGCGTCGATGTCCCTGAAACCCTGTATACAACGCGTTCGCCTTCGACAAAGACGGGAGTGACGTAAAAAACTATGTGAATAAAAATCTATTCTTTGCAAAGTGCTTGAAATCTCACTAAGTAAGAGCAATTTGTGCTTGATAGCGCACAAAAAAAATGATTTTGGGCTAAAAAAAACCTTAAAAAACAGATGTAAACAAAGCAGTAACGTGCCAAATGACGTCACATCATGACCGCGACAGAAACGGACGTTTGAACTGTAGTAGAAAATTGTTGGGAGTTTCATATTTTTTTTGAGCAACGAGCAGTAGTAGAATTTACCTTTTAATACTTTTCTTGGGTTTTTATTACAGTCTTTTATTGATTTAGTGAAAAAGAAATTACATGCATATTCCCTATTCGATGCAGTAACGATGGCGAATCGATACAATACGACTGTATCGTTTCTGCTATGCAGTCGCGCGGTTACAATGACAGCCATTTAAATAACAAAAACAGGAAACTTGTGGAAAAATACTTTATGGGGAAAGTCTAAAAAATACTATTAAAAAGGATATTGTTTGGTATCTCTGGGCTCCTCGTGTGAACGATCTCGGAAGGGCGACTTCTCCTGTGGATAAAAATGTTTGAGAATTAAAATGACATTGATCAAATTAGTTGGATCATCGTACTTTTTTCCGTGGTCATTAATGAAACTTAAAAAATCAGGTGTAAAATAACATTTCAAGCAAATGTTTCTATTACGATGCAAAATATTTCAGTTCTATGTAGGTTATATCAGGTTTTTTTTTGAGATGAGACTTCAATGCGAAATCTAAAACTTTCAACAAATTACTAAACAAAGACGAAGCTCAATTTTGGAGCTAATTCTTCGATTTTTCTAATATCTAGCTCATGATTGGACATCTCCTAGAAATCACACCTCAAAATTGATCCCTAGACAAACTGATAGAAGAACTCAGTTTGAACAGATTTTTGCTTTAACGTAATAACCTCAGTTAATTGTGCCTATCTGTTTAATTATTCAAGTTTTAATAATGACTGCCAAAAAATACCGGTTTGGTTAATTTGAGATTAGAATATTATGTCATTTTATTCAAACATATATTTCATTGTGGTTTTATCACAGGTGTTTAGAATAACTAACTAACTAGTCTAAACACCTGTAATAAAATATAATAACTAGTACAGCAGTGATAGCCTAGTGGTGTGACCTTCGGACTGCCAAGTCATAGGTCTCGAGTTCGAACCCAAGTAATTTGTATATCTAATTATCACTTGCTTCAAAAACGGTGAAGGAAAACATCGTGAGGAAACCGGCATGCCGGAGAGATATTATGGTGTAGGTGGCATAAAAATTCTGACACCAGGTTAATCAATAACCACACGAAAAAGAAAGAATAACTAGTATTTGAGCTACAGGTGGAAAGTTGAAACGGACTCTGTAAAATATCATAAATATTGATGTTAGCAATTTTTAACCGACTTCCAAAAAGGAAGAGGTTATATGCTCGTGGCATATCTTTGTTTTTTTTTTGTATGTCCACAGATTTCTCGGTCAATTGTGGACCGATTTTGAAAATTATTTTTGTTTGAAAGGCTCTCGAGGTGGTCCCATATAAATTGGATTAACTTTGCTTGGATAGTTTTTGAGTTAGCTTCAATAATATTTTTCCCATTTAGTATGTGGATGATATGATAAGTTCTTGTGACTGTTATTTACATAGCAGGTAGTAGTATTCGAGTTTGTTTGGGGTAGGTACCACAACAAAAAAGGGAAAAATAAAAACTTTATAAAAAAAAAACAACCAACTTCCAAAAAAACACTACAAATTAAAACATATCTTTAATTTCGGAAGTCGGTGGCAAAAAACGAAAATTCAAAACCCTAACAAGTTATTTTTCACTTTGAAAGTAGGCTGGTTCTTTTTATTGTAAAAAGTTATTCTACTCAAAGGAAACATTCGATTTTTTTTTTAACTAGATAATACAGCATTTTTGGAAACTCGCTTGTCTAAACTGGAAATCGAACCAACACAAATGCGAAAATGTAACACCATCAATATCGATCTAATCGATTGGGTCAATCATAAGGATAAAATCTTTTATTATCATTTCATCTTAGGCGAAGTTGGAAGTGTCTAAGATAGAAGTCTATGATAGTCAGAACCAACACTACTTCGATCTGTACCCTAATTGCGTAACTTATTTTCGTAAACAATTATGCCTAATTTGTTTCATTTTGACAGTTCAACAATATTCATTGCGTTATTTACGTTGTTGAGTAGATTTTTTTTTCCAACTTATGAAAAAATGGATTAGCAATCTGTTTCAAATCGAAACTGATTGTGTTTTATTACGCAATTAGGGTACTGGTGTCACAAGATAGCAATACCATAATAACTTCACGCCATCCAGTGCAATGACGTCATATCTTAAGTACTCGAGACTTCAAATTTTATCTGATTTATTCATTATTGTATTAAAGCTATTAGTTTATCTTAGAAAATACCTACATCCATTTTATAATATAGTAGTTTGCTAAGTAATGTTAAATAATTAAGAAATGCTTCCTCTCTCCTAACTCACTCATTTTGCTCACTTATTTTGTTTTGTGGTTAACTTATAAATTACATCATATGGATCCTTCCATATGATGTTAACCACCAAGAAAACCTACATGTGGAATGCAATAAAAGTATTGAGTATTGACCGTTTTGCGATACAATGATAGATGACTAACATCTAAAGCGTGTGACTTCTCCATACATGTGGTGCAAATATAATATTAATATATTTTCACAAATCGAATTTATTTATAATAGTCAAATACTCTATTCTAAACGCGAGCGTATTAACCATGTTAATACATATTAATCCTCATAACATCACGCCTGTTAACCTAATACACCTCTTCCTAAACCTTCGGTTAGGAACGGGTGTATCTAAAGTACACCCACATTTCCCCAGTTATTTTTAAGGCCTATGTAATCGGGGGCGAGCCCATTGCCATCAACCGGGCACAATACCAGACTCCGCTCCAGGCTTCTCCTGAGAAATTCCAAATGGAAAAACCCAACAACACTTTGCACGATCTAAGAATCAAACCCAAGACCTCATGCTCAGCAGTAGCGTTTGCGACCACTAGACCAACGCAGCAGTCTAATCTCTCGTCGCGTCGTCTAATCAAGTCTCTAATAAAATTAATCAAATATCTTACCCTTTTATGGTATTTTTCATAGTGATGATCTTCTTGCGAACCATTTTGATGGCTTCCCATTTTGATAACTGCTAAAATAAGATGAGGATTTAATTATTCAAGTCCTCTGTCCGAATTCACAAATTGTTAGATAGAGGCTCTTCCTTTAAAACTTGTTTGCGGAAACGAATGAAACGAAACAAAAGTAAGAAAGAAGGTGACAGAAGCATATTGTTGGGTGAGGATCATTGGTAAAAAAAAAAAACCGGCCAAGTGCAAGTCGGACTCGCGCACGAAGGATTCCGTACCATTAACCATAAAAACGAGCAAAAAAAAAATCACGTTTTTTGTATGGTTATAATTCCATTAAATATTTATTTTATTCTGTTTTCAGTATTTGTTGTTATAGCGGCAACAGAAATACATCATCTGTGAAAATTTCAACTGTCTAACTATCCCGGTTCATGAGATACAGCCTGGTGATAGACGGACAGACAGACCGACGGATGGAAAGTGGAGTCTTAGTAATAGGGTCCCGTTTTACCCTTTGGGTACGAAACCCTAAAACTCTACGTGAAGTTCGACGTTTAAAGAATTAAGTTAGCAGTATAAAGAATAAGTTTCTAAAGCATTGCGTTCTTCTCTATATTTGGTGCAGAAACGTGGAAGTTGAAGGAGTTTTGTAGTTTTGAGTCTTGGAGTTTCTTAGAAGGATGAAATCAGGAATGAAATCATCCAAAAAAAAGAGTCACCGAAAAAAGGCGGTCGTGTCGAATAAGTTGCGGAAGCCAGAGAACCAGTTGTGGAGCAATTTGGGAGAGGCCTATGTCCAGCAGTGAACTGCAATGGACTGAGTTGATTATAGAATGGAATAAGCCAAGAAATAAAAGCAGTGTTGTTAAACAAAAAACTGAAAGACTGCTCGAGTCCTGGATAAATCCAGTTTAGTAAAGTAAATCTAAGAGTGTCCGAAGAGTTTCTTGCCCGTTTTTCTCCATAGGAACCTACTACGCTTTGGAATGAGCAACTAGCTTCATTTTTCTGACTGACCAACTCCTTGACAATTTAAAAGTGCCTGTAATTGATTAAATTGAAATAAATGCTTGAGTTTTTAGTTAGAGTTCTAGTAAACAATCGTACGAAAATACACGACGTCACCACGTGGCGTGACATTGCAAACACACGGACCATATTGCTAAGTATAGTGATAAATAACAACTGAAAAAATCAGTATAACGCACCTTTTTGTTCATCACGTCGCCTCTTCTGCTCCAAGATTACAGATTCTTCGGCTCTATCCTATTTAATAATATTAATAAAATTTAGTCAAATAAGCTAAGAACATCAACATTTATAGGGACGAGAAAAAAGTGATTAGAAATATTACCAATAACGTTCAATATAACTCGTGATGTTATTTATATTGCACGCTTACTAGAACCCAAATCAAAGAATATAATAGAGACGATTCAAAGAAATGGATCTCGGAAAGGTGTTGATCCCTAATGTTGAGGAAGTGCAACTGTAAAAATTAACACTACGCATATGGCGCATGTGGCTTAACTAATCTCCGTTTCGATAGAATCTAACAGTTGTTTTTACGTTTATCCTCATTTATATGCATTTACAGGATTTAATAAAAAATAAATTTATAATACATGACGATTCTCACCATTCTGCATGTGAGTCGCACATAAATAGTTTTCATAATTCGACTTTTTATTTGGTTTTTGGTTTTGAATGCATGTACTAACACCTGGATCGTGTAGTGAACGAAAATGAAGCATGATTCAATTATTTATAGTGCTCGCTATTGGGCTGATTTCAGAATTGAGAGATTCATTTAAAATATTAAAATTCAAATGTTCTTGTTCATATTTAAAACACTTACCCTTTTGCGATTCATCTTACGCTCTTTACGTTCATCGCCCCTCAATTTAGTCTTTCGTTTCTCCTTTTCTGGTGAACGTTCCTCTATCTCTTTGCTACCCTGCTTTTGCAGAAAATAAATATGAACATTTGATAAAACAGTAAAAATATGTAAATTATGCACAACAGACTAAGTATAAGGGAATTACTTAAGTAAGCCGAAATTATATTTCCTTTAACCCAAAATAATAAAGTCAAAAGGGACTATGAATAAAGAAAAGTCTTCCACTTTAATTAGCATATTCTTCATGCTTTTCTTCTTGTCCGTTTTACTTCTGATGATGATGAAGTCTTGTCCGTAACAAGTAGCAGGTTCAGTTTGAATTGCGTGATATCCGTTAAGTCAGTTTTTCTTGATCATTCCTTATCAGCCACCAGGTTCTGAAGGCCAGCATAGTACTTGTGTTACTTAGTGGTTAGGATGATGATAATGTAGTCTTCGAAGTATGTAAATTTAATTCTTTTAATATGTAGCACCTCTTTGTTGTGAATATGCCATTTTATATTAAAGCTTATTTGTGATTCTTTATTTTGTCGACTTTAATTAATACATCGAGGTATTTCGTTTTCTATTTTTGATTAATTGCTACTTAGTGTCTGGGATCTTATATTGTATCTTGGCATTCCTGTTCATTATTATTGACCAGTCGTGGCGATGCTTGGGGTTCTTTGTCTAGCAGTGGACGTCTTTCGGCTGAATTACGGTGATGATGATTCTTCTATATTTGATATCTTGTCATGTCCTTCTTCAATTCCCAGCATTTCTTTATTCACAGGACCTTTTGACTACAATGTATTTTATTAATAACAAGCCTTACCGTATTTTATCGGACTGGGCTGAATGGACTTACGAAACACACGATATTTTTCCTTTGATTTGTATGTCGCATATTGCTTTTTATGTCTACAGAAACATGAAAACTTCTTCAAAAGTTTTTTTTTTTTCATAAGTGTTGGTATTTTCTTCTTGGTAACTTTGAAATTAAGTTTTTACTGGTTTGCTGTCCTTATTTTCGTTTCAACTTGATTTATTCCATATTGATCCTCTTCTCGGTGATTTTGTAGTTAAAGTTGTAGGAGTTGACTCCGATAGAAAAGACCGTAACCCGTTCTATTTAACAAGATGACATTAAAATTATAATTATTCTTTATTTGCTCCGCTTATGTTAGGAATTGTTGACTTGGTTTATTTTGTTTTTCATCAGAAATTGAATCCTTTTTCAAATATTATGATTACTGCCATCTTATGAAAGTAGTTTCATTGTTCACTTGTAGAATAATTTAGTCTTCAACCATACATTCAAAGGCAAAATCCTCTTCAAAAACTGCATCAAGTGAAGTTACTGATTTTAAACGACGCCTTTATCACAGCTTCTTATAATTTTATGATTAACATTTATTTTGTTGTTTATATTTTTTTATTTGCACTTTTAATAAGTCTATAGTTTCTATTGCACTGGTTTTCACAAAGTCCCGATGATCTTGAACACTTTTTTGATATATAATATTAATTTAGTAGAGATCGTGCGGCACATCGTGGTCGCGGTCCAGCCCAATCCTCAGTCAGGTGCGAGCGCGATGCAAGGTCGGTTTATTACAACAATACTCACCTTGCCATTGCCGCTGGTTTCTACCTTACGTCGTTTTACATCTGTGAAACAAATATTAACATTAATTCTATAGTGTTATAATAATCATTGCTTCGTTTCGAGTATCGTTTCATAAACATACCTCGTTCTAGATCATCGGGAACGCTGCGATGTTCGTGTGGTGGCGATACCGTTTCCAAGTATCGTTCCTCCTGAATATAAATGTAGCTTATTAATTTACAAACTAAAAAAAATCACACGTGTATACAGAAATTACATGATTTATATCGTCTATAAGAACCATTGCATTGTTTATCAAGTAATGCCTTTGAAAACATGAAATCTTTATTTACCCTATGCGAGCGTTCACGCGGAGATCTGTCCTTACTTCTGATTTCTTCTTTAACCCTTTCCTTGAGTGACCTAGAATTGTTTTAAATATTATGTTATACTTTTATTATGATTTAAATAAAAATATTTATAATACAATTTATCGGTACATACGATCGTGATTCCCGTTTTGATTCCTTGTCGCGATCAACCTCTTCGCGACGTCTGTCACCGGTCCTCGATTCCTTCTTTTCGATTTCTATAAAATAAGGAATAATGTACAGCGCGCGACAAATATATCGAGACGACCAGACTCAAAACAGACTGTTCAAAATGATCTGAGGGACCATTCCCGTATTTTTAAGAACGTTCGCATTCCAATCTCAGACTCAATCAGTCAAAAATACCTGTAATTTACCTACATTGTTGACATTGATTGTCGAGAATTGGCGTTCTGAACAAATAAGCAATCGAAATTCTTTGTTTTTTTTTTCTTTTCATTTACTGCCGATGGTAAAGTACTCACCAACAGGTTGCGGAGGAGATGCCACAGTTTCCTGTTCTGCTTTGACCGGCGCGGCCTCGTCCTTCGCCGCGCTCACCGGCACCGCGCCGGCCGCGCCCAGCACCTTGTGCTTGTCGCCCACCTGCCGACACGCACGAATATAGACAGAGCTCAATACTACACCCACATAGCGCAGGGTAGTACGCGAAATTTAAATTTCCTTTAAAGAAATTTAAATTTATGTTAAACAAAATATGTATTTACAGAATTATAATCATTAAACTCATCAATTTAACGCTTCTTCTTCTTTTCGTGACGTTTGTGACTAACCTGGTGTCAAAGTTTTAATTCAATGCTAAGTCTCATGTATGAGGGGCCGATCCTATCAATCGGGCACAAAATTTGGACTATGGGCTGCTACTGAGAAATGCCTGATGAAACACTCAATAACACTGCCCAATCTCACTATTAAACAATGAGGCGGCGGGCTGAAGATTGTTTATAAAAAAAAAAACAATTTACCTGATGGAAATCACTTTCCCGCATCATTGTAGGTCCTTTATTCCGCAACTGACCACTGTACCCTGTAGCGAGTACGTAAAGATCTTGCCGCTGTGTTTTTTCTTCTTCCTTAACCTACAAAGATTTATATTGATGCTTATTGCAGCGCTCTTAATTTTAATAATATCTTGTAGGGACATACAAGCATGCATCAATAAACACAATAATACTCAAATTATTCTATTATTACTCACTTTATCAATTTTCCGTTCAATGATTTGAGCCAGTTTAGCAAGTACTGGGAAATGCGGCAATACTCTTATCAATACAATAAGCGCGTTACGTATTTGTACGTAATCGCCGGAGTCCAGACACACTACCATAGCTTTAGTTATCTTGTAATGCCACTTGTGGCACACATGCCTGGAAATGAATGATACGATCATAAGTAAATGATTTTATAATAACACATGAGTACTTCTCAACAATTGTCAACATTCATCGCTGTGATGAACGCCGCACTATTGGTCTGCCGCGGCGGCAGGGCGACACTGCCGCGCAGCAGTGCCGTCGCAGCAATGGCGCGCAGAATTGCTGCCGTGGTCGGAATTTAATCTCATATGACTCATTTAAACCTATAGAAAATGTATGGGTACCAATAGTGACACGGTAGCACTGCCACGTGCAGCGTTGTTCGGAATAATACCTTTAGCCATCATATAAGGAAGGTCAAGGTCAATATAAACTAGAAATATGAAAGGGCTAAGAATTGAACCTTGAAGCACGCTCATCTTAACTAGAGACCCCGAAGACGTCGCCCTGTTAACATTTACTTTTTGTTGTCTGTTTCATAGATAGGAAAGAACAAGATCAGCAGCTTGTTCACGAATTCCGTAGTGGTATAATTTACAGATCAGTGTATTGTGGCTCATGCAGTCAAACGCTTTTGAGAGGTCACAGAAAATGCCAATTGCATCCTGGCACTTCTCCCAGGATTCCAAAATGTGACTGATGAGTTTTACTCCTGCGTCAGTCGTCGACCTACCTTTCGTGAAACCCAACTGACGACTATTTGAAATACAATTTGAATTAAAATGAGATAACATCCAGCATGATTTTTCATATATTTTACTCAAAGCTGGTAGCATAGATACAGATCTATAATTAGAGGGATCACTCTTACTATCCGATTTGAAAGTTGGTTCTACTTTACTATGTTTCATTAAATCAGGTAACGTACCGCTGAAGAATCGATTAGGGTTTCGGCAAAAAAAATTTACGGTCGGACACTATCTAGAAGACGATAAAATGATCTTCAAAGAGGCTGTGTACCTGTAGTTCTCATAGCCCACGTGGTCATTGGCCTCGGTGAACTGGTTGGAAACGCGGTACTTGGTAACGAAGCCGGGGTAGTGCGCGCACTCCTTGTGGAAGGCCAGCTTGTCGGCGTGCCAGCGCATGGCCGTGCCCAGCACCTTGCACAGGAACGTGCCGTAGCGTGCCGCCTCGCCTTCCGTGCACGACATCACTGAGTACGTGATGTCGCAGAACAACTGCAAAATTACAAATAATCACTATTACAAAAATGGATAATGAGTAATGATGAGAAAACAAATGAAAAAAGTATAATTTGCGGTGGTTACTAAAAGTTCGGATTTGTAAAGCTCGTCATTCAAACATTCTCTGTGTGAATCTCTTTCTAAATATCCAAGCGCTATGTCACAGTGCCCGCATACTCCAGCCGTGCAACTCAAGAGTTAAGACAGTAATTAAATATTGGGCAGCAACATTCTTATGCCCGGTTCCTATACTCGAGAAACCGTTCGTTTTGTTTCACGGCTGGTAAAATTGTCTATGAGACGTAAACCAAAGTGTTCCTTTAAAAACCATTTCGTAAACGAAGTTACCATTGGCATGTTACTTACGGATGGGAGGGCTATGAATAACGGATAGTAGTTTTAATGTATGAAAATGACAGCTTGTAGTGTTTCTATAAAAATTTTGAATCGTCAACCAGCTGTAAAAGTTACTAGGCCTGTGTGATTTATTTACCGCCCGAAATTGTTCGGTTTTGTACTAAAGTTTTACGTAAACATCTCGATGAACATGGGATATTTTAATCGTAGGAATTACCAAATGATCGAGGGTTGACTATTTTTTTTTTTTTTTTTTTTGTTTTAGTGTTTTCAATTTATCTATTAGTTATCGAATAATTGGAAAGAATTAGGAAATTATTTATTCTTTAAGAAATATTGTTTACAAATTACAGTGTTGATCATTCATTTTCATCGCTATGGTTGCGTTTTGTTCACTTCGGCGGTAATAGTAATGATATTAAATTATTTCTTTACCTAAATCAGATCAAATCATAAAAGTAAAAAAAATTGAAATCAAATTATAGTGAATACTTTAAATAAGCACAATTTTCATTCATTTTAATCAAAAAAATAAGCTTGTGTTTTAACGAAACGCATGAGCATCAGATGTCGTCGGAGGGCTTCGGTCAGCGGGTAACCAACATGTGTTCGTCGCAGGTAGAGGCCGAAAAAACTTTTAGGAACGTATTTAGCAGCTTGTTACTCGTGACTCAAAAACGATTGGTTACAATGGTTACTGATGTACAATAACGATTCGTAAAATAGAGGAACCGGACATAAGTCATCTGATTTTATCTTGAACATTACTGACAATAGTCAATCCGTCTTAATCAAGCATGGTGATCAATTCTCGTGCCTTCTCTGTATGAGAAGAGGCCTTTGCCCTGCAGTAGGACAATAATAGGCTGGTATTATTATTATAATTAACACTCACTCTATCATAGCATAGCAGGGTGGAGAAGTTGGGCGTGCGCAGCGAGTGCACGGTGTGCACGAACTCGGCGCAGTAGAGCGCGTCGGCGGCGGTGAAGACGCAGCGCGGGAACAGGCACAGCTGCATGAGGCGCGTCACGGTCTCGTTCTTGGCGGACTTGGCGGCGCGCGCCGGGAACCAGCCGCCGCACTCGCGCGCCAGGCGCGCCAGCACGCGCCGCACGTGCTCCTGCTGCCGACGACGCTCCTCCTGGGGAATGTCAGAGCTAAATGTTTACCATGAACGTTTTATCGTTATTCTTTTTTAACCTTTTGACCGCCACGTCAAAAAAACCACGACGTGCCCTCAGCGCCAAGCTAAAAATTCAACCTTAGATACCTACAAAACAGTAGTGAGTTCCGAATGATATCGATAAAAACTGACTGTTCATTTTTTAACGGTGTTTTTTTTTTAAAATAAACTTTAAAATACCTCAAATATAATATACAGGAGTTTTATTTTGTCCCGCTGTGTCCCTCTATAATGATATGTGTCAAAATTTCGGCACCCTTTACCGTTTCAATCCACAATTAAAAACATCAATCGATAAAATCACGTCAATACCATCACAGCACTATGTTCAATCATGAAGTACTTTTCTGTCATCTGACTGTGGCGTGGCCGGCACGGATTTTTTTAATTTGCTCGCCTCTGCACTAGAGGTGTGCAAGCGTTATTTATGAATAATATCGAAATAATAATAGAGCTTTTATTTTTATGGTTTCGTATTATTTTATACCCACGACGCAACGGAGTAGTACCTAGTTTAAGTTTGAGGTGAGAGGTTGTTTGTTTTTAGTTTGTGTGGGCCTTTATCTTCACAACGGTTTGTCCAATTAAAATTTTTGCGGTTTTCTGTAATAACAGCCCCGGATCTAGGGGGGGGGGGCAAACCAGGGCACGTGCCCCGGGCGCCAATTTCAGGGGGCGACAAATTCAAATGTAGCAGACAAGTGCACCACCCAGCACATCGCAACTTTGCAATAAATGAGGCGCGCGGCACATTTAACCTTTCTATTTTATTTTTTTTACAACCGTTATGACGCCCCTGTTGGACTTCATCATTCGACCATTGTCGATTGATAAGATTTATTTTTATCGAAATTTATTATTAATATGTTGCTGGCAAAATTTTCATTTTGAGAAAATTTGAATTTCACGGGCTAACTTAGCGCATCCCCATAAAAGATTAGCGGGGGGCGGCAGACGGCAGTTTTTGCCCCGCCTCAAAAAAAATCTAGATCCGGGATTGGATAATAATATGGTGATTACTCAATTAATTTAAACAGTGTAAAATTAAAAAGCTATATTATTTTTTGAGAAAAATGTCACGATGTATAAAATTCCGTCTGGGTTGCCATTGCTATTCGTATTTTTATTCCGAATATAAATCACATTTTAACAGTATATGTAAAAAGGAGGAAACGAAAGGGATAGTGATAATTATAAATCATTTACGAAAAACCAGTCTTTTATTTAAGTTTATAGATAGATATTTTTTTATAATAAAAAATATAATGTAAACGATTTCAAAAAAATCTAAATATAATCTTTTCATACAAGTATAACAATCACTAAAAACTTTTATTTAACTAAATTAACTGTAATGTAGGTTTCCGTTCAGGTCGATATTCTTGTTATGTTGCCTGTTAGCTACATCACTACTTGTCATCCTATGGTGACAGTGGCGTGGAGGGAACTATGTTTTTCGAACTTTAGAATTGGTTTAAGTTTTTGTCATCTTATGTAAATATAGATGAAATATAAAGAAAGGAGGTTTATTAATATAAATAAGAATGAGTCAAGGAACATAATTAGAAAAAGAAATAATGTTGTTTAATAAGATTTATTTACGTTTAAAAGTCTGTCATGTAGTCGTGTCAGTGGCGTGCTGGGCACTTTTTGGCTTGTCATCTATACATGACTGTGGCGGTCAAAAGGTTAAGCGTATGTATCTCTTCTGTGTCTTCAATTATTGTAATTGTTTTTTTACCGATTTAATTCAAGTTAGATAAGTGATAATGATAACTCAAGACCTCAAAATACTGTGATTAAATGTTAAACTGTACAAACTCACCTGCAATTTGTCGATAAGAGCGTTAAAACGCTCCTGCTCCTTTTTTCCTTTAGTGCCTTGAGACGTATCCTTTGTTGCGTTTGCCGCCGCAGCTTTTAGACGATCGATTTCCCTATCATAACTTTCCTCCGGAACACGCAGATCATACATGGATAGTGACCTGAAAATATTCATTATTTATATTGACCGTAATAACAGGTTGATTAGGATTTTAGATATTTATTTACTTACCAGAAGGTTACGTAAAACTCAGGGGAAATATCCTCCCAAACTTTGTTTGGCAAAATAGGGGTTACAGACTGAACAATTGGTTCCAGTGCCTCTTGCGAAGCCTTAGTGTATCTTTCAATGCTCTTTTCAATTGAATCTGTTTTGCTGTCGGAGAGTTTTCGTAAAGCTTCAACTTTAGCAGTGATTTTTTGAGCCAACACTGGACGATGAAGAAAGAATGCCACGTCTGCGTCTACGTGGTAATCTCGAAGCAATTCCTAAGAAATAATAATGTTTTTATTTAAAAAAAAGAATGTACATAAAGTCATAAATATTCCAACCCAGTTTTTGCACAAAAATGAAATTTTGTGAAGATGTTTGTTTTGTTATTTGAAAAAACATCTTAACGGAATTCAATGAGATACACCTAAGTAGACCATTAATCCACTTAGAGTTTATCTGGGTACATTAAACATTTTTAAGTGAAAACTTCTTTAAGCATGTTGGGGATTTTTGAGATGGGACTAAACCATTGATTTCGCGACACTGTTACGACACCAGCTTTTGACCATTAAAAAGACATCAACGCGGTGATTACCGCGGTGCGTGGAGTAACAGACATCAACGCGTTGATTACCGGGATGCCGGTTTTTTTTTTTTCAAATTTTCACTTCTGTCGGCACTCCAACAGTTTGTAAGCAACAAAGCGACGTAAATATATTAAGGCTTACCTGCAATGGCGGCAATCTCGCAGCATATTCATCAGGGGCATGCGATGATGCCAGAAAGGTTCCAAGTTGTACTAAAGCATCTTGACATTGGTCGGCTAATCGGCCAACTACTTTTAGTTGCGAACCAGGTGGCTCACTGCTTGAGGAATCTCCTTCATATTCTATTAGAACGAGAAAAATTAAGTCAATATGTCATTTACACAATCTGTAAATGCACCATCACAAAGACTGCTTAGAATTTGCTTGAGTGATTGATGATTCAAGCAACATTTACTGCAAATTATTGATGTACTTACAATGACCACTGTATTTATGACATTATCGGTATCCTGTGCAAATAAGTGAACATATTTGAACATACCTTTCCAAACGCAGCAATGACGCTGTTGTGCAGCTAAAATGCACAGTGAAATGTCCAAGTTATTTCCAACGATAGCTTCTTTTAATCTAGCCGACGACCGCTTCGTGTTTCGAACTTGGGAAAAGTACCCAGCCTAATAGAAAATATTATTTGATTAAAACACTGGCCACTATAGTTTGACCGATACCGCTATTCCGCGCCTTAGGTATATGCGCGGCGAGACGGGCAGTGCAGGCCGCTCATTCGACAACTCTCACGTCGTCATACCGCTCATTCGTCAAAGCTGTCCCCCGCCTCGACGCGCATTACTAAGGCGCGAAATAACGGTCCCGGCCAAACTATAGCAGATTAAGTTGGAGTAGCAAATGAAGACTTGAGACATAGTTGATTTATAAATTACATACCTCTCCTTTTAGGAGTTCACCGCCAGCCATAGCTTCCAACTGCTCTGGAGTCATTTCTTCAGCCGCTTCTATTCCGGCCATCTTCTGAACTATCTCTTTCAGGATCAGTAAATCTTGACTGAAATATAAAAAAGTTCGTTAGCGACTGGTATAATGCTTATCGCGCAAAAGGGTTGGCTCTACATTCACAAACACACAAAACAACATATATTTTAATATGCTTTTTAGGGTTCC
Organism: Omphaloscelis lunosa; assembly: GCA_916610215.1. Classification (NCBI taxonomy): domain Eukaryota; kingdom Metazoa; phylum Arthropoda; class Insecta; order Lepidoptera; family Noctuidae; genus Omphaloscelis; species Omphaloscelis lunosa. The sequence goes on from OU744250.1 coordinate 11,014,149, forward strand.
GTACCTCAAAAGGAAAAAACGCAACCCTTATAGGATCACTCATGTGTTGCTCTGAATTGCTCTGTTGCCAATTTGCTCCGAATCTCATGGACCGATTAAATTGAAATTTGGTACACATATATATTTCTGTGACCCAAACACGGACGTGTAACGTAAATAAACGAATTTTGAATATGGAGGTCATTTTCACATTGGGGGGCAAACAAGTTTTGCAAACTATACCGTGTGACATATTAAATGAAAGGACTTGCTGCGAGGATCTCAAATAATTTCATAATTTTAAAATAAATACATTTAAAGATATTTAAGAAAATAGATGAAAATTGACCATTCCCCCCCCCCCCCCCTTATCTCCGAAACTACTGAGACTAAAATCTAAAAAAAAAATACAGAGAATGGTTCTTCACCCTAGATTCCAGGAAAACCTATAAGAAGTCTATGGTCTTAAAATAACATGGTAAATCTCTCAATATTGTGCGTACAAAGTTACATTTGCAGTTGGAACGTATGGGAGAACATGTATTTCAACTACAATGATAAGTTTGTGTTTGGGATAAATTCATCCCAACTACGGAATCCTTGATTGTGCTCGGTCTGACACGCACTTGGCCGATTCTTTATTTTTTCTTTCTCATTTTATCTTATGTTATTGTTTCATTGTTTGGCATACTGTAATGGAAGACCCTGTTACTCACGAAACGAGATTGCTAGTGTGAGGACCAGTGCATTAATCTAAATGGAAATAGCACCATACTTTAATTTATTATTTTAAACTGCCCATTGCCAAGTAAACACTTGCTTTTACTTCAAAAATATTATGGGTACGAGCCGTGGAAGGATTTATGAAAAGTAGTAAATACCTCTGCTGTGCCTTGAGCCTGTTGGCGACGAACTGCAGCAGTGCGGTAAGCTCGATGTTGTGCTTCTTGAAGGCGGCGCCGGCGAAGGCCGCGAGCGCCTGCAGCCACGCCGGGTGCGCCGCGCCGCCGCCCGCGCGCCCGCCGCACAGCGCCTCCAGCAGGCAGTAGCCCAGCACGTCCAGCGACAGCGACGTCAGGTACTTCAGCGACTCCACCACCGGCCCGATCAGGTTGTCGTACGTCTGGATCTGATTGAAACATAGGAGTTCATTCTACGACTTGTATAATGAAAACAGGCTACTATTCGTGTTGATTTAATCTGTATTGGTCAGCCGATGAAAATAAATATATCTCTAGTAATGCTGAAATGTAAATGTTTATTCTATTGATAGCAATATTTAAAAACAATAAGCTAGATGGAGTGGAATTTATCTATCCGACCTCCCCTTGAGAAGAAATGGCGAAACAAACTCAGGGGAGCTAACGACGCTTCCTCTTTTTTGTAACATTTTGTCGTAAAAGTGATTGAAAATAATTCAATAAAAGTGATTCAAAATATTTACCTGCAGTAGCATATAGTCAAAAATTAAAGCTGGCGCAGCATGCGACAGTTTCCCGATGAGACGACCTTGAGGTTTTATATTTTCTTTAGAAACACGTTTCATTATGTGCTTGATTCTTTGTAGGGAATTGCCGCGCACCCGCATCAAAGACGGTATTCTCTCGGCAGCTTCATTTTTCCAGCGAGAATATAGACAATACCTATTGAAAGATAGAAGACAATCAGTATATTATTTAATAGTGAAAAGTACTGAATTTGACTAACCCTATTTACATTAGCTTACCTGCATTGATATGGATATAATTTCAACAAGGTATACACTTCCTCAGCCATACAACAATTACCATCCATCAAAGTCAGAGCTGGCAATATGGCAGCGTCTAATACTGTAAGCGCTTCATGATGCAAAGGATCTTCTTTCAGAGAACGCGCAGTCCTTAGTATACGAATTATCTAGAAAAAAGTTTTTAAATGTTGATATATATTTTCCAATAAAGTATTACGGTGATAAGATATATTAAGTACTACTTACTTTGTACATTAATATAGGATCATAATGAAGTGATGGTCCTAACAAGACCAGAGCAGGAATGACAGTGTCTTTCATATCTTCAAATGTCTTGCATGCTGAGGGTGCCAGGCTTGACTGGAGCGGTGGGATGGGTTTACCTATTATTTTAGGTGCTACTCGACAGTTACTGTAAGCGAAGACATCAACAATAAATTTTACTGTTTAATTTTAACAATAATGAAATCATATTGTTATAAGTTATTGTATTGATTATATTTATATGACACAGTAAAATTTATCTGCCTAAAAACATTCAAGACGCGCGGTTGGAGTCGAAGCAAAGTATTTGTATAGTTGTGTAAATACAGAACACAATATTATGTTTACGAAACTGTTCTTTAACTCGCTACATATTTTTATGTCAAGATCAATGGTAGTTTATAAAATAAATACGCACATTCTGTACAAAGGCTCAACTAGAGCATGTAGCATGTTGCAAAGGGCGACGGCAGGGCGCTGCGGCATGATATTGGTGGGCAAGCGAGCTGACAGCGCTGCGAAGTCACGCCAAGCATTCACCTTCAGCAATGCTTCGCAAAGCACCAACTTCTGATTGCTCCAGTATTCCTGGTTCACACAGTAAAATGTTTTATTATAAGCTCAGACATTATAAATGTAACCATCTAACATTTTTATAATATTGGATTAAATAAAAAGAAGCAATATTTTTACATGCAAGATATCCAATCTAATATGAGGTACCTGAGGATCAGCTTTCTCTTCAACATATTCAGTTGGCCCATTGGCTTGAGGTCCTTTGGTAGATACAATGCTTAGTTTACGAATATAATCCTGGACAGTTTTTAATTCCTTATCTGCTTCTTTACCCATTATGGAGTCATCTGGACGAAGCTAGATTAAATAATTTGCAGTATTTTATTCAATTCATTTTATGAAGTTATTAACAAGTCTATCAAAATTTAAATACATACCCAGGGATATATGTCATCAAGAGATATAACTTGATGTTGTAAGAGTAAAGCTATTACAATCATTAGAGGTGGTGGCTCCTTATAATTATCAAGTATTTCCATGTTTCCTAACTTGAAGCCTAAAACTTCAGAAATAACTTGAGGATCACCCATGTAGTTCTTTATTAGAGGTATGAACAATTGATCTGAGTGTGTGCGGGACTCAAAAGACTCCAATATTATATCTAGTGCTCTGTTGGGATCTAAGTTGAAACAACCTGAAATTGAAGCAAGTAAAAGTTAAAACACAGTTATTACATTGTGTGATGACAAAGTTGACTTCAATGTTGTTTATTAATAATAGAACTTACCTATTAGCGACTGTATAATTTCCAATAAATTTTTCCATTCTGCTTTTTCTATTACTTCCTGATTTAATTCAACAATTAACTTAGCATATCCTTCACTTTCTTCCCTAAACAAATTAAACTTACGTTGCTTATAACTGAAAATGTAAACATAAAAGTATGTTAAATAACTTACAAGCGAGAATCCTGCAGCTGCATTGCATACAATTTAAATTTGAAAAAATTTGAATTATGAATACTCACTACAACTTGGTTTTAATTTTTATGAACTTAGTATAAAACACTTTATTTTTCAATGTCCCAACATCTTGTAATGTGTCAATTTCTAATCTTTCTTTCAGAAGTTTATCTGATATAAAAGACTCCAATTCCCTAATTATGTAGCAGAAGTTTGTGCGCTCTTCACTTTGCACATCAGTGCAGGTCTCAGCATCAAGCACACTAACTACATCCAATATTATTGATGGTATATCTGCATGCAATACCTGCAAAATTATTAAATTATTAGTAGTCTTCTTGGATTGTTTATTAAATGTTTAAATCAATTATAATAGAAACTTACAGTAATGTCTCTGAGAACCGAAAGAACAGCATCTTTCTTAAGGTTCCCACGAAGACCACTGAGCAGTAAGTCATAAATGGTCTGGGATAAACCAGAAAGTTTGCCTGACTTTGTAAAAAGTGGACTTCTATCTTCATCTTTGACAAATTGTGTCACATGTTTAACACTGAAAATAAAATATAATTTAATCCATAATAGCATTCATAACATAATAGATCTTTGGGGTGACTCCACACTGACTATATAATACACTTAAAATATACCTTGATAATTATAATGTCACAGTAATATAATAAGTTATATGAAAGCAGCAAGATTTAGTAATATAACTATTAAGGCACTTCAACCAAATAGGTTAGGTTAGAACTCTGACCAACTATGTGTGAGCCGAGCGAGCATAGCGAGCGGTGCTGCAGCAGTGGCTAGCGAGCGCAACATCGAAATTGGTTGCAGTAACAAAATTAGGGCACTCCAACAGTTATGAATTGCTTTCATATAACTATATTATGATATATAGCTATATCCCTAGGGATATAACTATATCATAGCTATATATAACCATATTACTGCAACATATACATACAATAGAAATGTTATGACTGACCAACTGATTCAGGCCCTAAAACCACATAGCTGGAAACGAAGGACTCTTCTCATACAGAGAAGGCATGAGCTATGATCACTGCACTTGTTCAAATTTGCAAATCACAAATCAAATTCAAATTGCAAATTCGTTTACTATAAGTTCAGGTTTCCTTACAATGTATTTCTTCACATCAGTGATGAGGACATCAGTTTTGGAAGATATTCGTAGAAGACAGTACATAGGCAAAATTCAATTTCTTGTGTTATCCAAGCAAGTTTCCTTGGCGAAGATGTTGGTTATTTTTACCCAAGGTAGCCAACAGTAGGAATAATGTCAATTTAGCCACATTTTGTAGTCAGTTGGTCAGGTTAATCTTGCAATGATGAAGTTATTTTTACCTCTAAAATATTATTGTGTTTGCAATCATTACCCAGCATGGGCAAGCAATGTTCAAACGAAAACAATGTTTAGTACTGATATGTTATGGAGTTTTCACGCTAGGTAGTTTATAAATACAATTAGAGTTTATTGATTTCAACAAAAATAATGGTAAATATTTAAAAAAATATCATTACAGTAATCAGACCGAGTCAATTATGAACCAACATGATTTTTTATGTAAAGAAAAAGTGAAACTTACAGTTGCTCCTTTCCGGATTTCTCCCAAGTTTTACAGTAATCAGAAACAAATTTCGCATACGATCCCATGTTAAGGATCGGTCGAAAAGATTCTACTTTCCAGTCAATTTTACTATTTCAGCAAAGCAAAGCGCACGCTGTCGCCATGATTGATTTGTTGACTTTTGAATGAATTAAAATTGATTGAATTTAACATAAAATGTATTCATTCGTTCCAGTATGTATTACATTTACATTACGCTCCTTAAATGCGCTTACGGCGAAATTAGGAAGTAAACATGGAATTAGTAAGTACTAGTAGTACTACGTACTAATTCCATGTTCACTACCTAATTGGAATGCATAAAAGTAATAAAAAGTCGGTCGTGAAAGAGAAAACCAGTTACTGTAATGTCTGTTTCAAAAGTATCTGATGAAAGTACACAAATCCTGTTTTAATAAAATTTCTACACAATCACTCAATATAGAAAATTAGTAACACATTCATCTGTATCTAAAAGGTTTGGCAGCCACTCGCGTGCAATTTCCAAGAGCTCAGAAAGTGTTGCACTACAACAACCTGACCGAGAATCTGCTCTTGTCCTCGAAATTCAAATTCTTTTTGAAACTACAGCACGCAACGTGTGTCACGATTCTAAAGCCTTGCTCGATAATGAAGTGCCAGCAGTTGTTGCAGCTGAGCACGTAGCTTTAAATTCCCTGACTAATCATAATCAAAACTTTGATCCAGCCCGTCCCATTCTTGATGTCTTCCCTCCGGTTGACGCCCTAAGCCACGGTTCGTACCCCACAAGGGGTGCCCTTAGCGATAATTCACCTAGTTTTAATTAGCATAGTTGAATAACCCCTGGCTGAAGATTTTAAGTGTAGTAGCTTAAGGCACCCACAGGAAAGCTCAGTTAAGTAGTCATGAGCTCAGAGGTCAAGTACGAGATGCACTAACTAAAAAAAGATACTAAAGCATTACGTTCTTTTTGTTTCATCTAAATTCAAATATAATGGTAAGATCCACATGCTTCAGTCGCGAGAACTTCGTGTTAAAACCGTTATAATTTAATTATTGTATTTATAGTTTACAGTAAGTACATTTCTGTCACGGCCTGCAAAAGGGGCATTAATTTCGCTTCGACCCACATGTGTGAGTCCATCAATACAATGCGGCCAAGGCTTGTTTAGTATTTTCTCAAATAATGCGTGGAAATGCAAACTAAGTGAATTCATTATAAGTTCCAGAATCAATGACGAACAACGATAATTTTTCACGCGACATCATTTTTATTTGTTTAATTTTAATTTTAAACAGCTCTATTTGCAAGCCAAATCGAAATTTAATAAAATCTTTGAATAAGTTAGTCCTTGGTTGCCTGTGTCGAACTAAAGTTAGTTCTATTTATAAATTACACAACATATATGAGTTTTCATAGTAATTTATTCGGCTGCTAAACATAAATGATATAGATTTTTATACCCCTGCTCTAAAGTATTTGACCAGTACATCATTTGTGATTTACCTCAAAGAAGGTTGCCAAAATAACGTTCGAATTTATATAACTATTTAAACTAAACTAATAACCAAACTAAATTTATATAACGTTTTTTTTTATAATTTATATTTGAGTAAAAGCAGTTTTTAGTCCAGTGAGGTTTAGATAAAATGGATGGTAGGTAAGAACTCAATTCTATTTCTCTTGACTGACTTTTCTACATAGCAAACAAGTTGTCATACCTTTGCCTCATCAAGTCATCATCATCATTTTAGTCGAACACATTGCCAAGCGTGCAACTTTGCATAACGATAGAATAGCACATTTTGGGATCCCCCCACAGACTGTTCACTACTAGAGTGTAGATATTCTGTGGTTCACTATAAGCTTGCTTGTCCTTTACCGTCATGTAATCATGTTGGCAATATTGCTTGTCAAGCTTGAGTTCAAAATGGCGAGATTCCCTAAGATTCACTGACGTAGAGCTAAGATTCCACTTTCCAGATTCATTCATTCATTCATTGTGTCAGTGTCACTGTCAGTCACACGGTGTCTATCAACATAACCTGGAAAAATATTCTATAAAATTTAAAATGCCTACTTACGAACTAGCTCTAATGTTACGTGCTATGCCTAAACCAGAACTCAAAACTACTCTTAAAAGAATCTCTCATGCTATCTTCGATCGGGGTGGTATTATCAGAAATATAGAAAATCTGGGATTCAGACCTATGCCTTATAAAACGACTGCTCACGGAGTAGTTCACAGAGAAGCGAATTATTTTGTGTTTAAAATAGATACAGCAACTAAAGCTGTGTGGGATTTAAGAGAAGAATATAGTAGAGATGTCGATGTCGTAAGACAGCGCGTATTTAAAAGTCAAGAAACTTGTGATAACAATTGTACTCTAGAAGAAGAACTTCTACCTCCGGCGTACCGAGAAGATGTACAGAAGATGATCGAAGTGGGAAAAACACAAGTAAATCGCTTTACATATAAATTTAAATATAATTCTGGTCTTGATTATTATCCTTTCCAGAAGTAATTTATGTAGTTACCTTTTGTTTTTAATAGTTTAGTCTTAATAATTATATAGTTCTTTAGTAAATAATAATGTATCCTTCTTCTTAATAGTGTATTAAAAACTTGTTAAATCTATAAAACTCTTTTAAATCAAGTACCTCATGCTTAACTGTCTCCACAATACAAGTACATCAAACCGGACTCAACTCGAACAAATTATAATTAGTCTTAAAAAAAATCATAGATCATTGCATAGGTAACAATAATGAAATTAACAATCACTAAAAAGCGATAAAAGGCAGATTTTGACTGAAGTAAGATTAGTAAAAATCAAACCTTCCTTTTTTAATGCTTATTTATCTATTTAGACTCATAAATTATGGATTTTCAACAAAAAAGATAAATTAAACCTTTTACTTCAATTCAAACCCGAATAGATGGCGTTTTACTCAATTTGTCATCACATACATGTAACTGTTAGTAGGAACATCAGACAACATTTTTTTTTTAATCTAGTACATACCTACTTTACATAGAAATATAAGAATTGAAAGAAATCTATTAACATGTTTTTGGCAACTATCTACCTACATAGTTATATTCTTTTTCATTTTACTGATCTATAAAGCTTTCTTAAAAAAGGATTGCACTAACCCTTTTTTAAGAAAGCTTTAAAGAAAATAGATAACTATAAAAGTAGATAGCTATTCTGTCTGTCAATGTCCATTCTGTTTCCGTTATGTCTGAGTCCTAGTTGTTAACTGTTAGCCCACGTTCGTACGGACGTAAAAATATCGCGGCGGGATTTTATCGCCCACTGGATTTTCAACTCTCGAGGGTTGACCCAAGTGTTGAGAATCCAACTCGCTGGGACACACTCTCGTCCCAGCGCGTTGAAAAAACACTGATGGATTTTCAACTCTCGGCGTTCTAGCAGAGCGTTTAAAACGCAATGCACGAAAAAAAGAATCGCCGCGGGAAAAAATTGCACGTGCAGACCTGGGTTTTTTGTTTGTTCAGTTTCTTTAATCTGCGTCGAATACGTTTTTGTTTCTTCTACCAACTTGGCTTCGAAATAAGGATTATTGGAAAATCCTTATGACTAGACCGTCATCTCCTACTTAAGGCCCCCGCCTTAACCCGAGCGCAGTAGGCATTCAACGCTTACCCCAGCCCCCACAACGAGCACCGCTCATGAGTTCACGAACTCGCGGAGGTAGTAAGTTGGGTCACAGAAAAGAGCAATGCAGTAGATCAACTTGAACTGATTAATATAAGTTTATTTTATTTTTCTATTACGTATTTTTTAAGGGAGATAGATTAGGTAGGTATTGTATAAACTTGAACCTAATGAACAATAATTAAAAATAAGTATAAGTACCTTCTTATTTTTAAAAGAATAACCGTGGAGTTTCTTGCCGGCTCTTCTCCATAGGAAACGACCAATTGGAACCGTGCACCTAGCTTCTGACGTTTCATAAGTGCCCATGTAGGTCTATGTGAAATAAAAATATTTTGAATTTGAATTTATATTTTTTTGTGAATAAGGTGGATTTAAAATCTGACTGACACGGAGGTCATGGATACGAGTACGATTCAAAATTACGCGCCACGCGCTATTCGACTTTCCATAAGGATGCGAAATCTTCGTGCTACAGTATACAAAATCAAATAGTAGGTAGGCACATTTACTTTAGGAGAATTATATTACAATTCTTGAAATACAATATCGTAATTCAAGAAGTCGTAGAGGTATAAATATTATTTTGTTTAAAACATAATGTGAAGGCTGGAGATTCAATTAAAATAAATATATATATATATATATAATTTTTTTTTTTTAAATCAAATATTTATAATAATAAAAGTAAACACTTTTTCTCTAATAAGTTTTGGAGGTATGAGAAACAGGGTGTAAAGTTCACTCATACTCTATAGAAAAGGGAGGATACTCCAACCAGATGGGTGTCGTATCTAGCGAGCAACTGCCCAACGATTAATGTCGGAGAAGTTATATATATGCTATTCATGCCGTCAACCATAATTATGTAGTAACGCAATTTTGAATCTGTGTTATCTTTTAAATTAGTGAGTCGCTGATGCTGCCATCGGTTGAAAAAATGGAGGAAGAAAAATAGCCAGCTCAATACAATTGTAGCAAGACTTAGGGAGGTATCATTTCTTTGTATGGGATTGGGTATCTGTACGTAGTATTATATTATCTGTGCCTCAGCCTACTAGAAATTGTATGTTCTAATGTCACTGACACAGTTATAATTTAAAATTCTACTAAGTGAAACATTCTTTTTACATCCAAAGTTTTATATTTTATGTATGATGTTAAAAACATGCTTTTGAGCCTGAATAATAAGTGGAAGGATTTTACGCTCATCAAATTATATTATAAAAAACAGTTGCCTTTAGTCACAATTAATAGAAGTTGCAAATACTACCAAAATAACTACCATTCCAAGATAGAAGGGGTAGTTAACATACAAATAAAGGCCGAGCAACAAGCTGCGCAGGATTATTTAAATATGGCTGTGACTTTTCTACATCCTTCTAAATCACAATTTGGGGCTGGAGGGTTCTTCATGAATATGTATAAAGAAGAATTAGATCATATGCTTAAATTCATAAACTATCAGTTATTACGTGGCGGGACACCTTTGATATCTGGCCTTCAACCACCAAATCAAAACAAAGATCTAACACTACTTGACGCATTTAAACAAGGGCTATGTATGGAAAAAAAAATTACATTGGTAAACATTTTGTAATATGAAATAATACAATACATCTTGCCACAAATGATCATAGGAAGGCTTGCCATTTACACAGCATAGTTCCAAATTCAGCTGATTATGAAAAAAAAAATGCCACTTCATTTCTAGCCACAATCATTCTTTTTCTGCTTTTTGCTAATAATAAATTGAATTTTACCAGCTTTTAGAAGAGGGTGTAAAGCTAGCTGAAGAAGTAAAAGATTACCACTATGCAGATTTTATCACATCTGTTTTCTTAACGGAACAAATGCATTCAATTCATGAAATGGCTAGTCATGTGACCAAATTAGCTGCATTTTCCAATAATAATCACGCTCTTTATCAATTTGATTTAGAACTTGAAAAAAGGTTTCCACTTCCGCACAAAGTTAAAAATGGAATTAAATAGAATGGTACCCAAGCATTTATTTTTATAAAACACAGGTAATATTTTCTTAACTATATAATGTTCTGACTAATAACTACATAACAAGACCTTCAATTGATTCAATACTCTTTCAGAGATGAAGAATTACTGGAAATTATTTTTAGAACATCATCCAGCCTACATTCAGTTAAAGCAGCCTGTAGTTTAGAAGTTTCATTACTAAAGTTGTCATGCACGGACAGTGCTCGCCAATCCGAGTACCACTGAACCACTGTCTCTGTAACAATGAATAATGCCTATTACTTATTGGTGTAAACATTATAAAAATTACTATTTAATTTAATTACTTACCCACAAGCTCATTAAATTGGGTCTCATTGATACTGTCCCTGGAATCCCAAACACGAGCGTACTCTTGACACAGTATAGGACCTTCCTCGTTCATTGAACTATCCAAGTCTAACATGCTGCAACACATCATTTTTATACTATTAAACATTAGTCCATTGGTAGAAAGACACAATTTGCGTTATCTGAAATCGTAGCAACCTGAGAGCTTTTTTCAAAATTATATCTTTATTCTTTTGATACTCTTGTTTAAATTTAATCTCTAAATTATTAAATGACTGCAGACAACAGTTATCTGGAATATCTGTAATAAAAAAGAATAGCAATCTTAACAGGTCTTAAGTTTCAAAAAGATTTTAATGTAATATAATAATAATAAGTTATGTACCGCAGGATATTTCCACGCGAATGCTCTTCTCTACTGAACAGTTCGACACTATATTTCGAATAGTCGCTATAGTTGATACATTGTCAGATTTGAAAATTGCTAGGCCACGTCTGTAAAAATACTCAAATAAAATTTTCAAAACAGTAAAATTTCGAGATAATTTTATTTAATTAAAAAGCTACTTACTGATATTGGCAAATCAGAACAGTCTCTAGAAGAGTATGTGATCGGGTAAAGGAAACATTCGAAGCTGGTCTAGGGAGCTCACCAGGCAGTGCTTCTGTAAGCCATGAAGTCATTTCAGCTACAGAAAAGTTTCCCGCGATTTCAAGTTGGCACCAAATTCTATAATAAATCATGGTGTTCAATTAATTCCTTAGTGCTCAGTTTATAGAGTTATAGGGTACATCTTTGGATTAGCAGAAGCAGGTACAGTCGGTAACAAAAGTCGATTAACACTTCAGTTTTTTAAATCATTCTTATATAATTATAAAACAAAGTCCACGCTGCGTCTGTCTGTCTGAACATGATAAACTCAAAAACTTCCGAACGGATTTTCAAACGGTTTTCATCAATGGACAGAGTGATTCATGCGGAAGGTTTTAGTGTATAATACATTAAGGTTTCGTGTAAATTGGCTGAAATTTGACGATTATTATTGAAGATGTCGGAAAAAATTATGCCGACTGGGAGCTTTATTGGCGTGTGCCGCGGAAATCGTAAGTACATAAAATTTATGTTCATCTTAAAAAGTTTAACAAAAAAGTCCGCGATGGCATATGCCTATCTTCTAAGGATGACCCACAATAACCATTTTTATATTTCAGAATTTGATAAAAATTTCATTGTTATTTTCGCTATTTTGACCGGTATTATATTAATCCTTACCCAATAAACTATGTTACTTAAATTGAGCATTTAATTTAGATTAAAATATGCCTTGACATCATTTCATTTAAAATAATGGTTTAAAAGATATCACAGATTCAAAATTACGCGTAACAAAATAATTTTGGCTCGGCTATTAGGTATGTACCGCAAGTACTACCCTACCCATACCGAGTAGTAGTTACGGTACTACTTCACGTGGGATATTTTTCGATATCCACGCGGGCCCTGGCGAAGCCGCGGGCAAAAGCTAGTGTTAAATAAATAAAATAAATTCAGAACCTATAATAAAAGCACCATAAAATGTTAAAAAGCTGTGTACAGTGTAGGTATACTAGGTATCGAATCATTTCGATTTTTAAAGATGATTTGCAGGTCATTTGAAAAGCGGTGTTCGATCGACTTTTGATGCTGACCGAACGTACCTCTCTTGATTTTCAAAACTTTTTTCGGAAGCCTCATGGCCAGAATAGTACGGCAGTGCTGGTAGTTTTAGGGTAATGAGTCGAGCCACTCTTGGGGCACCTGCTGGTAAAGCGTAAATAAGTACACGTTTTCCCTCGAATTTTGATTCTGTAGAAGTATCTGATATGTCACGCATTTTCACCCATACTCTTCGCGTTCCAGCTTGGCATCTAACTGAAGCCAGCAAATCAGATCCTGTTTCCTAGGGAAATATAAAGATATCAGTTATATGTGTACAGACAGCATAAGAATGACTATTATTTATTTTTACAAGAATAATGTGATTTTCACTACCTTTGAAGAACAGATACTTAAGACAGCAGCAGTATCGGTTTGCATTTCTAGTTTCTTGTTACAATAAATAAAAAGCATATCTAGCGGCACTGCAGAGATAATTCTCACTTCTTGCCACCCATCGCTTGATGCTCCTAACAACTGTAAATAGTAAAGCCAATAAGTTACCTATATCATATCATAATATTGCAAATAAGTGTAGGTACTTAATTATATACCTCGTATTGAATATCCAGCAATGGTGGCGTCGACAATCCAGCTTGTAAAGAACGAGTATTTCGTTGATATTTTTCTCTTTCATTTGCGGTTTGTTTCTCTAAACGTGCCACTTCTACCCTAATATGAAAAAAATCTTAATAACTAAGCGCAAAAAAATAACATCCTAATGATTTACTGAATTAGCACACTGCACACGCACAGGGTTAAAAACTGGGTAGTTATAGTTATAATATTTGTAATTCAAACTACCTGTACTTATAATTAACATTTTTAGTACGAACCCAGAATTTATGTTCGAGTCCCTTATTGTGTATTTTAAGAGGGTGATTCGATACGTAGCTAATTTTTTAAAGCAAACATTTAAAATTATTTATCCAAATGAGTATTCTATCAAGTAGGTATAAATTTAGTGCAAGCAATTTTATAAAGTGGAGAAAAGTAAAAACATACTCGAGTTTTCCTCGCCGTGCTGATAAAATATCTTGAGGCACTTTAGCCCCAGTTACCAAGTGGCTAGATCTGAGAGCAAAAACTCTTCCCGAAAAAGTTGCTACAAGTAATTCAGATTCTTCGGTCCCCACGCAACCACCCGTTACAGAAGTCACAGGTTCTCCGCAGAACTAAAAAAATAATATTGACGGAAACTGCTCACTTTTTTAATGGAAATGGGTAGGTACCACAATGATTGCAACTTAGTTATCCAATAAATACAAACATAAGTGTACTTCAGACGTGGTTTTTCACCGAAATTCTCCATGTCCATGAGATACAACTGGATTGAACCATCATGTCGACCAACGCTAAGGTGATAGTTGCCTTTACTGAAATACCATCCGAGACATACGACCGTTCCCAAACCTCTACCATCAACTAAGCATTTACTTGATAGCGTTAATCTGCAAATATAGTAGATTACATTATTGTAGGTAAGTAGGGGTACTTAGGTACAGCACCAAAAGTCGCTGAAAACGATGAAAATTTAATTTTGAGCTTTAAGGTTACAAACGTCTGCCATACAAACGTAGTATGGTGATTACTCATCTGTTTGACAGTGGACGTTCAAAGCTAAAAACTACATCAATTTATCTTGTCTTTGTCTAGCCCTGTATGGAAGCAGAATTAACTCATCTTTGGGCGTAAATAAATAACTTAAGTAGTATGAAAATGGCAAAATAGGAACTATACAGGGATAGATAAGTGATTCAAAAGTTCAAGTAATTCTGAGCCACATCCAGTAGTTTTTCCATAATATTTAAAGTCCCAAAGGTCTGTTCATGAAATTTTACGCGCTCGTTTTTCTTATAAATCATCGTCTATTTCACTAAATAAATAAAAACTAGATACTTAAATAAATGCAATATAAATAAAACTAAATAAATAAATAACTATACTAAATAGCGTGCATTTAGCCATGCCACCAACGAGTTCGACCCGTAGACTAGTGCAACCTTAAGCATCGGTGTAATTGCGTAACACACTTAAAATAACGATTGATCGCAATGGGTTTCATTTGGACAGTTCACCCATGTTCATTGCGTCATTTGCGTTGTTGAGCAGACGAATTTTTCAAACCTATGAAGCAATGGTTTATCAATATCCTTCAAAATCTCGGATCGTGATTGAAAGTATGTTACGCAACAAAAAATTATTCACTCCTCAGTCATTTATTAATTTGTTCTACTTAAAGAAGTAGGTAGGTCAAATTATTAATCTTATTTACCATATAATTAACTTACTTTTGTTGCACACTGTACCTAGAAGGTACAAATAGTAAATATGCACCTTACATAGCTATAAGTGTGTAAACCCGGTTCGTATTGCTAGATTTTGGGTCAAAGTTTTTTTTTTGCGATCGATACGTTAGGAAGAAGGTGAACAAACATTATCAAAAACTATGAAGCAATAAGAATATAAATAGACCTTGGCCCTTGCTAATAGGAAAGCTGAAAGGATAATGAATGTTCCAAAAAAATGCACGTGGAAGAGCTAGGAAAGAAGAATTAAGAAAGTGTCTGGAGGTACTAAAAATAACTTGCTCTTCATAACTAATGATGCCTATGGAACCATCACCGGCACCGTAGAAGGCGATGATATCTGTTGCGTGTGTGGAAGGTGGAACAGCCAGGCGGGATGGCCCCGATGAAATGACTGTGCGAGATATAAGTTTTCCATTTTCTAGGAGAACCGCTCCTTTATTAGCAACCAACACCAAGAGTCGAATTCTTGTATTCTGTAGTCAACAATAGAATAATTTTCAACAAGTTTAAAATTTAATAGAATAAGCAATCTAATAATTAATTACATTAGGTACCGCAAATGCTGCAATGTCGAGAACTCTATCGTCACAAACATACGAGTGATACTCCCGTAAATCTCTATAATAAGTCACAGTTCGTCCACTACATAGTATCAAATCGCTTCCTAGAATACACCTGAAAATTATACCATGTGAGAAACAAATTGACCCCAAGGTTAATTAATGTCGTTAGACGGTAGGTATACATATTATAGAGTTCTGCATCTTGGGGCAAAAAGTTCGAAACATGTTGTATCGATCAGAGGCACAGACATAAAACTTATTTGAGGGAAATAGCCGTGGCAAAATGATTTATGAAATATTTTTGTACCCACAGCGTAATGTAAGTAGGCAATAGTAGTAGTAGGTCTACATATCTTACATTGATGTGATTGTTTCTGTAAGAGCAGTTTCAATACTGAGAAACACCTTCCCTTTTCTTGTATATCCTTTGACTTCATTGCCTGATGCCGTGAATATTTTATCTGCTTGTGTTCCTAAAATTAAGAATAAAAGCATAAAATTAGGTAGGTACCTAAGTTACGAGTCACCGAAGTACAGGAGGGCAGATAGATTACCAACTGACTAGATGACGATAAGGGGTGTCGAGGACTTACCCATTGCACAGGCCAGTTGTACAGAAGTAATTGGTTTGCCCGGTAATGTTTTGAATTGAACCGCAGGCTCTTCTTCTTTTATGCTCAAACATTGTAGGACTCCGTTTTTATCACCAACTGCAAACTGGAATAAGTAGATAGATCGTAAGAATGCAGGTAAATAATATTTGGACTGATTAAAAATAGTGAACCTTTTGGTCAATCTTTTGTCCAGATGGAGGCAATATTTTTAAAGTGTCCGGATAAGTTATGCCGCTTATTGTGTAATCTATCCGAGACAAATCATAATCCATTGTGTTATATTTCTGAAGAGAACTGTTGTTTTTATCTTTATTTTGCAACTATATATGCGTGGGTGCCGAAGCTATGAAAAAGTCAATCGATAATGCCTTGGCAACGAAAGCGTCAACAGTACCTATAGAAATAAGATAGAATAGAACCTATATCACGTTCGGTCAGCCACGAGAACGAGGGTTTCATAATTTCACACATTCTTTGACACAAAATTATTCGAAATACTCGATTTTCAGCATTTCATGTAATATTTATGAGTTTTTGATTTTGATTTATAAATCAGATTCTATTTCCATCTTGTAAATCTACCCGAAGGGTTGTTGAGGTGTAAGTAACACGTCTGCTTAACCCTTCGGGTAGGTATATGGAGAAATGTGGGTGTAGTAACGGTTATTCCGTATATAGTTTACTACATAATATTAGTTATATTAGTTTTAAAAAAGAGGAAGATTTTTTTTCTTTGCTGGCCGACTGAATCTATAATAATAATAATATTATGTTATGTTACCTCGTATACCTAGTTGTTTGAGGTCTATGAGCAAGCTGTGTTGATCGCAGGATTGTGTGACTGTCGTCTTTAAGCTACAATTTCAATCTATCTAACTCGATTAGTTAATTTTTCAATTTGTAAACGGTCATGTTGAAACTCTGTTTCAAAAGTTTTTACAGATTGTTCTGTTTGTAAGTAAGTAAATGTCCTCCCTCACTCCCTCCTCTTTCCATGGAAGAGTTTGAGGGGCAATTCCCGCATTTTTAGGAACGTTCGCACTCTAATCTCAGTCACACTCTGTCAAAAATACCTACAATTAGAAAAAAAAATTGCGTTGCTGAGATGAGATTGTGACTAGATTTTGAACGTTTTTACGGGAATTGGCCTTCAGAGTTGTGGACAAATATCGTACTCGTTCAAGTGAGATAACTTCGTAAGGCATATTACTACTTGTAATCAGTTTGAGAGATGTGTTCAGGGGCCGTACTGAGACGTGTTAAATTATTGTTCCGCTGTGAAAATGGAATAGTGCTATTTATGCTATATAGCTCCATCTCTCTCTCACACTAGACCAATGATGGCTTTAACACGTCATAGTACAGCCCCAGTAAATCATTACTGACTTGGTTGTATATTGTTGGCTGAATTGCTATTATCTCTCCCCAAAAACAAAAACCTGAAAGAATACAACAGAACACTATTCTGTCTATGGACAACAATCGAAGCATCTGTGCCAAGCATTAGTGTCACTGTCAGACGTCAGTGTCAGTCAATGTCATTTGATATTTTGATTCGTGTTCAGGTTATGTCCACAATTTTTACTATTAGAAATAAAAAGTGATATTTATTGCAAAGTACATTTAAGATGGAGATGGACAAGGAAAATGTTGTCCAAGCTGTAGTTATTATGGACACATTTAATAACCACTTCAATCCCATTTGTGACAACAAACCTATGGTGAGTTAATTTTTTAATAAATTTCGCAATTTACGCACACATTTGAAGCATTTTTTCAGTTATTTAAAACGGAACTTAATATTTTAGGGGTTGCTGCCAGTTGCAGGAGTCCCTGTAATAAATTATATACTGGAATCTCTTTCCTATGGTGGAGTGGGAGAAGTTATTTTATTTTGTTGTAAATATGGACAAAAAATTAAAGATTACATACGGTATGTACTGATATACCTAGTTGTTATATTCAACATTTTTGGAATTTTATTGCCACTTAGTTTAATTAATCGAATTGACTTACAGAAAATGTATTGAAGATAAGGCAGTTTGGAGTGTTACTATGGAAGTCCACGTGATGATGTCTGATACATGTCAAACCATGGGAGATGTGATGCGCGAGATTGATGCTGCTGGCCTCATTAGAGGGTATTTTGTCTTAGCAGGAGTTAACAGTGTCACCAACATACATTTTGCATCATTGCTGGAGCAACATAAGTAAAAGCAATTATACTTCCTTGGTTACTGATACTTGTAAATATTGAATTGGTACTTATATTGT
Source organism: Omphaloscelis lunosa (assembly GCA_916610215.1). NCBI lineage: Eukaryota > Metazoa > Arthropoda > Insecta > Lepidoptera > Noctuidae > Omphaloscelis > Omphaloscelis lunosa. The sequence goes on from OU744250.1 coordinate 11,032,679, forward strand.
TTTAATAACAAATCTCTACAATATCATCCTTGTCTTTCAGGCAAATATGTAAGAAGGATAAAGGTGCAGCGATGACACTAGTTTACAAAAAGGTCGCCTGGGAGCATCCTTTGATCAGCTCTGACAAGCCTATTTTCTTGGCAGCTGATGCAAATACCAACAAAGTGCTTATGCATCAGAAATATAAACAAAAATCTTCTGAGAAAACCATAAATCTACCTTTGGTAAGCAGTTTTGTCTCCACCAATATTAATGTGATCATTTTATAAAGGACTTTTACCTCATGATTTGTGTGCTTGTTTTCAGGAAATTGTGCTAAACCATTCTGAGGTAAAGTTGCATCATAATTTAACTGATGCAAGCATAGCACTTTGCTCACCATCTGTGCCTCCACTTTTCTCTGACAACTTTGATTTCCAAACAAGAGATGATTTTATACATGGGATTTTGATAAATGAAGAAATTCTTGCCAGTTCCCTTTATTACACTCTTTTGAAAGAACATCAGTATGCTGCAGCCGTTACTAACTGGAAAACATATCAGACAGTGTGGTAAGATATTTTATCTTTAAATAAATACAAATATCACTGTTTATACACATTTAATGATGTTTTGTTTTCGTTATGTTACAGCCGAGATGTATTACATAACTGGACATATCCATTAACCATTGAAGCCGGCTCATTTAACCAGAACAGCTATATCACGATGAGCAATCACAATTTCCGAGAAAAGTCATCAAAACTGAGCAGGTAGATTTTATAAGTAGTTCTGGTAACAGCTCAGCTTATTAATTTTTATTTCATACTATGTTGTAAAATTATATTTTTTCAGGTCATGTTCATTAGTAGAAGATGTTCTGATTGGTGCACAAACCCAGATAAATGATAATACAACTCTATCAAAATCAATGATTGGGAAGAACTGTGTCATTGGGAATAATGTGACAATCAAAGGAAGTCATATAATGAACAATGTTGTCATAAAAGATAACTGTACAGTTGTTAATAGTTTTATCGATGATAATTGCACAATAGAAGAGAAGTGTGTTGTTGAAAATGGTACCATCATAGCATCAAATGTTGTTGTTGAAGCTGGCAGTGAATTGAAGGGAAATATACTGGAGAGTACAGAAGCTGAGAGAGGTAGAATCTTAAATATATATATTTGTTATAAAACCAATTATAGTAAACTAAAATCAGATTTGAAATCTATTGGCCAGGCCTCTTAAGTGATAACCGTTTGGAGTTTGGGTTGAATGTATTTTCATTTTTGATATGAAATCTAATTTGAAACATTAACATTTCAGAAAAAACATTGATGAAATCAACATCAGAAAGTACAGAATGGGAGAATGAATCATCAGGCAGTGGTGGTGATGACTTCATTGGCTTTGAAAAGGCGTGGAGTGATAGTGAATCATGTTACTCATCAGATGATAGTGATGAGTCTTCTTTACCAGATTCTCCTGTTCCTGAAGACACAAACAGTAAGTTTATATTATTTTTTCCTTTTCAATTTTTCCACCAGTTCCAAGTTACAATGGTATTTGGTATGTATAAAATAAGCTAAATTTTAAAATTCTGCAGTAACCACTTGTTAAAACATGGACACATTAAAAAAGTATTCATTTGTTCAAAAATTATATAAATTGCTCTTCTCATTTTTAGTATTCCTCCAAGAAGTAATTGACAGTTTGGCCAGAGGATATGAAGAAAAGCTGAAGAATGATTATCTGATTTTGGAGATCAATTCATCAAGATATGCTTACAACATTCAATTGCATGAAGTTAACTTCTTTGTTGTAAGAGCTCTGCTAGGCATTCCTGTTCTTGCTGAAAACAAAAATGTTCTCAATACTGTTAAGGATATTCTGAAGTATTTTAGACCTGTTCTATCAAACTACATCAAAACGAAATCTTCTATTATGGATTGTTTGAGGGCTGTAGAAGTAAGTTTAACCAATATAATATGATATCAAAATACAAAGTGTTTAAACTAGATAGGACAAGAGAAGAAAATGAGGTTTAAAATGCTAAATAAAGCGATTTGTTTCCAGGATAGCTGTATAAAATGTGAGTGGCTAGATGGAAAGTCTGGTCAAGTTTTGCATTTGTTGTATGAAGCTGATGTTGTTGATGAAGATTCTTTACTAGAATGGCACAAAGACTTGGAAGAAAATGAGAGTCCCATTGCAAACCAGCCATCGCTTGTCAAGTTTTTCGACTGGCTTGAAGAAGCAAGTGAAGAAAGTGACGAATCAGTGTGATTTAAAAAATAAAAGATATTTTTATTATATAAATTATTTTTATTTGGCATTAATTACCCATTTCATTATTACAAATCACAAAATATTCTTTTTTGCTCTAAAATGAATCAGGGTTCTCAATTAGAAATTATATCTTTTTGTCCATTTATATAACAACAAGTCCCAGGACACCTCACATACAGTTTCTTAGTAGTTACTATATTTATAACTAGCTTCTGCCTGCGACTTCGTTCGCATGGAAGTCGATAAAATACAGCCCATGGTACTCACTGATAATGTAGCTTTCTATAGGTTAAAGATTTTTTAAAAATCGTTTTGAGTTTATCTTTTACAAAAAAAACAGAAAAAATCAAATCATTTTTATAATATTAGTTAAGATTATATTTTTAAGTGCCTTAAATGGACCCTGCTCTTGGAAGGCAACCAGATGCAGAAAGTGTACATACTTTGCCAGGTCATAGCCATAGAATTACTTAACGAATAGTAGCATATTGTTGAAATTGTACAGTAGAAAAATTCCTAAATTTATTGACATCAAATGATGTTGGCTCACAAGGAGAATGTATTTTTATCTGGCGCATATGTGTGTCGCGTCCATTTTGATGGTTGCTGAGTACCGCTATTTGTATCATATAGGTTCTGATAGGCCTATCATGGATGTCTTTGATTGGAATCATCTCCCACCCTGAAATAGAAATGAGAACAGATATCAAAAAAATATAGTTCAGAATGTGTAATACATTAAACAAAACCAAGTTTTATAGTTTCAATTATACATAACTGATTAAAAACAAAAACAAGTTTTTTGTTTTTAATCAGTTATGTATAATTGGCAATTTCAATCTGACTTCTAATTTTAATTGGGATCTCATGATCCCAATCCAAAGTGGTTTTTTGGCCAAAGAATTAGCCTTGCCATTCAATTTTACAATATAGATGACTAAATTAGTTATTTAATTCAATACCAGGAGTAAATAATTTATTAATGTTTAAAAGCATTACCTATTAAATTAAATAATAAATAAATTGCATTCAAATTTTAATTTGAATGAAAACACTGATCTTCTTCATAAGCAGATTGATGATAGGTTGGTATGATGAACATGGAAATGTCCATATTATACCTTCGTAATCCAGTAATTACAGAAACAATTTAAAAGCCATTGTGTCTCACGTGGATCCTCATTCCAGCATATGAAGGGTATCATTCTATCATCAATGTATACTTAATATACATACCACTGGGTTCAATCAGTTCAATAACTTCTATCTCTTGCAAATCATTAAAATGTGTTCCGGCTCTTATTGATATTCTGCTGGGTGTGTAGCTCTCATCCAGCTTGTAGTCTGTGTATATGTATATGTGGGAGACCATTGTTTTCCTTTGAAACTGGATGTTGACCAAGTGTGGAAGTTGGCCATCAGATTGCCAGTAAGTGTCCATGCAGTCATCTCTCAACTGATCTATACCAAATCCTAAATGAAACATTGACATTTCAATATGATTAATCATTAAATATTAATTGGAATATGATCTAACAACCATATAGGTCTAACATAAGAGTTTTATTGTTTCATTTATTTTTTGTTATGTATTTTTGTGGTATACAATAAAATAATAAATAAGTTACAAGAGGCTAATCAATAGCAATTCAGCCTTCGATATTTGGTCCTACATCCTTACTAGTAAATCTAGTAAGTAATGTTCCTGACCTGGCTTACAAGAAGACAAGCTCCAAATTGCATGGTTTCCAACTTCTCGAACCGTTCCCGAGCGCTCGCTAACCAGTGGATCCTTTTCAGAAGCCATAACTTTTAATTCGAGATTTCTTTTATTTCTATAGGGTCAATAAGGGGTAATTTCGTTATTTCGTATTTGTAAAATAATTTCGTTGAGAATAAATAAAAAACTTTCTGTTTACAAAATGTCAGTAAACTAAAAACAAAAATCGTGCCACAGAGTACATTTTATTGAACTGAATGAACTGTGCGGAAAGCTGTACTGTTGAGTTTCTAGACCATAGACATTTAATAAGTATGGACTGGAAATACCTACAAAAAAAGGTGCATACCTACAACTCAAAATGTCTCTTAAAATGGCTGCCAATGCTAGGGTTGTGTCAATCAGGGAAACATAGTGTTACTATTTCGAGTATCGATACTAGTACGTAATAGTATTACGAATCTTACTAGATATCACGTTTGAATCGTATTAAAAAAATATTAGCTAATAGTCCGTTGTAACAGAAAAAAACGAGTATTGACAATTTATCACTTCCCAAACAATTTTCCGCATAATTATAATTTCATTTATAGAATTATTACTTAGGAAATAAAGTTTTCACAAATAATTGTAACGCAAACCTAATGTTTGGCAAGTGAACGTTTAAACAAAGCCGAATATTTAGTATCGAGCGAGCATGCAAGTCTTATGCCTGTTTTCACCTTCACTAAGTGACACTTAAATGAATCGCTAATAAAAGTTCACTGTTGGTTTTTTAACGGTAGACTCAGCGCTGAGAGTTGAAAATCCAACAGTGCAGTTTTATTTAGGTATTCATTTAAGTGTCACTTAGCTGTCGGTGAAAACGGGCATTAGTGAATTAAATTTTTAACAATTTTATCATAAATGAACATTCGGAATAATACACATCCTTACATATTATAAAACAAAGTCCACCGCCGCGTCTGTCTGTTTTTCTGTCTGTCTGAACGCGAAAAACTCAAAAACTACTAAACGGATTTTCAATCAATTTTCACTAATGGACGGAGTGATTCATGCGGAAGGTTTTAGTGTATAATTGATTAAGGTTTTGTGTAAATTGGCTGAAATTTGACGATTATTTGAAGATGTCGGTAAAAATCATGCGGACTGGGAACTTTATTAGCGTGCGCCGCGGAAATCATAAAAGTTAGGTACATAAAATGTATGTTCTACAGTATTGTTCATATTAAAAACTTCAACAAAAAAATCGTATACACATCATAAAACTCTGTGGAATGGTCTCTCGGTGCTATGAACCAAAGAGTACAGTTTGCTGTAAACCACGGGCCGGACCTAGCAATATCATTTCAGCGCAGCGGAGGAACTAGTATCAGAAACTATTACGGCAACGGTACAACACTATTCTACCATGACATATCATTGTAAACAAACGAATGAAATTATGAAATAATAAAAAGGTCTGTTGGACGGAAATAAACCCATATGATTAAAATTTAAGCCGTATTTAATGATCGCCTAGCAATTTTTTCATCGAAAGTTTATCACTTTATGTAGTATTGCATGAAAACCGGCTACTAACCTGTGCAAAGACAATTGAGGTTGATTTTCCTTCTTTCTTGCACCACACTTCACAATACAACACACAGGCATGTTGAATTGGTGTTTTCCAACGTATATATGTAGTTTTAAAGAAAAACTCCTCGTAATTTTCTCACAAATCTCAATAAAACAAAAACAACCACTTGACAGCAGAATTACCATGAACTTGTCGCATATTATGGCGGATATGGCACATACCTACAAGTGTTACTACGTCTCAACAAAATGTTGCCATTATGAGGAACAACTGAAATATTGTTGTCTCTTTTATCAAATACGATTACCACATTAGAAAGAGTGAAATAACACGATATTTCACATTCTAGTTCGTATTTCACCCATATATGTATAAGCAAATTTATGTATAGAATATCGCAGCGCCTCCATGTTTTTTTCTATCTCAATGTTCTAGACTGAATGAAACTGTCAAGTCAGTGTCAGATTGACAGATAGATTTATTTGGACTACTGGTTTTTTGCATTTAAAAATTCAATAATGTTTAGATTTTGTTTTTGATCAATATCATAGAATCGATTGCTTTCATAAAATAAAAGGAAGTTTAAAACGAAAACCCAACCAAGTACGACAAAAAGCGAACTAAAAAGGTATAAACAGGACGTTGTAACAAAATAACATCATATATATATAAATTCACGCCTTCTTTCCATGGGGCTACTACAGAATACCACCTGCTACGATCCTTACATAGTCGGCCACACATCAAGGTAGACACCCCATATATAAAGTAAATAAAACAGTTACAAACTAGTCAAACGCTTACAGGCCAACAAACATACATTTTAATAATCGTAAGGTTTTTTCCCTAGTGAATGAGATATTTTCCGGGTTTCTAACTATGTATGCGCAAAATCACATCGAAGTTGGTATTGCTTTATTGTGTTGGTAAGAAGGGGCAAACAGTTTGAATAAATATTAAGTAATTTTTTTTTTGGTTAGTGTTGGAGAAATACGTGTTGCAGTGGTTTTATAAAATAAAATAAAAAAGGGATGAAAGTTTGTTTTAAAATCGGACATGATGTAGATTTCCGAATTACACGCATGTGAACTGCGGGAAAAAGCTGGAAATATATAATAATTGATAATAACTAACGGATGCATTGGTGCACATTCACAGGTGCAGCGCAAATCGAAAAATACCCCATATTATTATAACTGAAAGCAACGAGCACAACTTGTTTACAAAATAATATACATGATACGTATCTCTATAGATACGTATCGCTATAAATATAACTATTTATAGCGCCGCATGTTGGGAGCAGCGACACGTGCCACGCGCTCCCGCAAACGAAGTGCGTGAGTGGGATGAAATAATAAAAACATATCGCACCCTCTCGCACGATTTGCAGCATTCAACTTCGAATAGTGCATAGTCCAAACAGTCTAGGTTGATGTGTAGCCGTGTGTACTCCTTTTGCCTCGTTTACATTCATACATCTGGTCATACACGCAAAATAACATCAGTGTTCATGTAACCGGAGTCACACGTAATCTGTAGGATCTATGCTATTTAAGGTAATAAGGATAAAACTGCCACTTGCTCACTTCAGATGGCGCCGATCTTCAGCATCTTATAATTTGACAGCTGGCCATACATTTTTTGTAAATAAGCGACTTCTTTTACGCATTATTAATTATTGAGTACAGTTACGCAGCTGTTTACTGCAAAAATACGGGGACCCATGTATTAGCCAAAGATGTTATAAGAAGAAAATTGTGAGAGAAAGCTCTCCAAAAAAAAAAATTGGAGCCCGATATTTCGTCGAGACGACGTGCTATCCTTTAAGCCTTTTATGGCAGAGAGTGGTTTATAGGTGATGCTCCTAAGAGAACTAAGTCTGTTTTCATTACATACAGGCACTTGTGATGTGATATTGTGTAAAATATAGTAAAGTATGTGTGTTTATATTATCATATTAGATCAGTGCTGGAAGTTACCTCTAAAGTTTTCAGTCAGGAAGATCATGCCCGAGTTGGTTTTCAATTCTGATGTTATTTCTATCGTACGCCTCTAGTCTTTAACAAAAAACGAACCTAAAGTCAACAAACACAAAATAACTTATAAATTGTATAACGTTCATAATTTATTGACTTTTCCACTAAAGCTGCTTTTTTACCAGTGGTAGACGCTTCTCCTGTCCTTAGCTCGTCTTTTAATAGTGCTACACTCCAAGTCTCATACATATTTATCTAGTTTTACAAAAGTAAACATAAACACAACAATGGCGGTTAAAGACGTACAACTGTGTTGCCACATTGTTATGAGCTTTCAGTTTTAAACCTCATTACGTGTAACGTCATACAGCCTGCCTGACTGACCTGCGAAACAGTGACACTCGTTTGTCAAAATACGATAGTAGTTTAGGAGTTATGAGCGAACAGATGAACATCCATAGGTATAATAATTTAGCCTGTTAAAATCATAAATAAAATAAAAATCGAATATTATATAGAGTTATAGGTTATATTATACGTCGGCAATCCGTTATGGGGATGTAGGAGAGGTCATTTGCAACTAAATTACCCTTGATGACCCTGCCAATTTTAACCATTTTCGAGTAATTTTATATTTTAAAATTTATGAAATAGAAATATAAAATATACCCTGATATACAGGGTTAATGGTTGTACCTTTTTAGTTGGCGTTTTTGTCTTAGTTGGGTTTACAAAGAAAAGAAAAATAAAGCGAAATTATTCTGTTTTTTGTAATTATGCGAAAAATCAGTAGTCAGTAAAAACCTCTTTTATCTGTTCTGTGAGTAAAACCACCCAACAACGTTAACAGCGATCCTGCAACGGTTTTTCATGCTTTGAATCAAGATATCAGTCATGCTACAGGATATTGTCCCAAGTTCTGTCTAAGATACCAAAAAAGTTGCTCTTCAGTCGCAATGTTTGCAGGAAAATTCTTCAAAGCCCTTCTTTGGAGTATGTCCCACGCGGGCCAGTCTAAGACCGATACCTTTTTTTTTTTTGTGGGTGGGAAATCATCAAATAACTTCTCCCGCTCTGGGCGGAGCGGGAGGGCGTGTCAGACTCTTACTGACTAAAACCGATACCGCGTGCTGGTCACCACTCTCACTGTGTGCGGACGGGCGCTGTCGTGCATGAGCTTGAATCCTTGGTGTAGACTATTGGTACTAGCACCTGTCTACGGTATTTTTCAGCGGTTATGGTGTTTCTGATGCAAACGAGGTCTGTTATTCCATCAACACGACTTCCCGTCCAAACCATAATTGTCCCGACGTGGTATGGATGGACTTCCTGAGGGTGTTGCAGATAGCTCTCATGACCAGGAACTCGCCATACGCATACTATTTGCGAATCGGGATGGAAAACGAATCGGGAATCATTAGTAAACAGCACTACAGACCACTGGTTATCTTCCCAGAGCAAATGTTCACGAGCCCACTGTAATCTTTGTCCACGATTTCCTCGGCGTAGTGCTGGAGTTCAAAGCGGTCTACGGGCATGAAGATTAACTTCATGCAGTCTTCTCTCCTCACAGTTTGGTCACTCACAAGCAACTGGTGCTCTGACTGGTGCCTTTGAACCAACTGCATGGCCTGCATTTGGTTGTCTTCTCGCGGCAACTTGCAAAAATCGGTCTTGTCGTTGGGTTGGTTATGCGCTTCCCACCTGGGTGTGTTTAAGTCACTTCACCATTAGCCCGATAACGTGACCATTACCTTGATATCACGTTTTATTTTGTTCCAATCTCCTCAGCAATACTCCTTTGAGTAGTCCCAGCTTGGAGCATGCCTACTGCCGTTAACATTTCCTTTCTTGTTAAATGGCGCCGCTGCATGATTCATACAGTGGCATAAATTCTAAATTAACTGCTAACTTGTTTTAAAACTTTAATTTGACACCAAAAATTACCAAAAACTATGTTAAGTAAATTGAAACTTTCTAACTTCGCTAAAGATAGCTAAAGATATGCGCAATTTTTTTGTTTTTAATTTATTTTTCAAATTCAAATTTGGAATCGTTTAAAAAGGCCTACAAAATAAGTTTTCGTCAAAAGATTTTTAAACCAGCCAGTATTTTTTGAGTAACATAACTTTATACAAAATATCATAAGCCCTTCTTTCATTTGATACACAACTCTGTATCATTAATAGTAGATTATTAACCAAGGGGATAAAGCAGTGTCTTCTGTCGCAGGTGACGATTTAAGTTCACCCAAGACTAAGACAGCTTTATCACCGAGGAAAATACTCTACTTTTCGTACCATTTGCGAAAAAATTAACACAATAATAATATGAGATAAGCATTTATTAAAAATACTGTTAATTAAAAGTAAAAGTTAAAATTCGAAACATTGGTCCAATTATTGATAGAGAGACACATTACATTACACACACATTACATTACATTACACACATTACACACACACACACACACACACATACACACACATTACACACACACACACACACACACACACACACACACACACACACACACACACACATTACACACATTACATTTTAGTTTGGTACATTTATTGTTGATGAGTTGATTTGAGTATTTCTCTGTTCTTGCGTCTGAGGAACTTGCGTTTCATTGTAGATAGTATACGGACGAAGATAAGATGATGGTTGTGGCTCTGATGGATTAAGTTTTATATTTTTGTTAATTTGACTGCTTAATATGGTTTTATTCGCCATTGAGCTTTCGATATAACCCTCAGCTACTCCATCAGAGCTCCAACCACCGTGTCTTTTTATTGACGTAATATCCGCCCCTGAATCCGCTAAGAAAGTCGCCGAAGTTCTTCTAAAGCAGTGACCGGTGTAGAGTTCAACATCTTTAAGTTTTAAATATTTAGCAATTTCCTTTGGCATATTGCTAATTTTATTTTTGCCGATGGCTTGTCGAGTACATTTCCCATTCCGATAGTTTATAAAAAATCTATTGTTTTCCACGTTGGTGGTACGTAATGCTTGATATTTATGAATGATTTTAGTATATTGTCCTTGTACAATGAATGACCGATTTTTTTTGTCTTAGTTTCCTTTACATTAATCAGCAGCAACTCATTAGAATGATTTTCAACGTCCTCCACCTTTAAGTTTACAAGTTCACATCCGCAGCAAGCACCATTTAGTCCAAAAATTAAGGCCACCTATAACAAAGATAAAAAACAGGTAAATATATAGAATAATTACCATTACTAAGATACGAAATGTTCATAGTTAAATCATGAATACTTAATTTTGTGGCCAGAAAAATTTCGTCAGGAGCTTCATTAAGAAATTTTTCCACATTTTGAGTCGTAAAAATTTTAGACTTCTTTGCGCAATGCCCTTCTGATTTTCTTTTAAAAAAGCCAGTAATTTCGTGAATCTATTTATTTCAATGCTGTGTTTGATGCTTATTGTAGCTTTCAGTTTTGAGTATATACACCAAAGTGTATTCGGATTATTTGTCTTGGATAAATAATCAAAATAGACAAGAAGTAGGTACTGATTCTGAAATTGATAGGCCTTTCGCACTTCTCCACGTTGAAAATTCTTCATAAGTTTTTAAATAATATTTCCTTGGATTTTAATAATTAATATTTTTTTGTCGGAAAAGCAAAGGCATCAAGCTCATATGGCCTCGTCGGTTTTTGTAATTTTATTTAATAATCATAACTGCATAATAAATGCGTATTCCTTTTTCAAATAGATGTATAATGCTTTATATACAAATTTCGGTATAAATTTCGGTAAGTAGGTATTCCAAATTTAAATCACATTCTCCCCCTAGAGGATGAATGAAATTCAGTACAATTTTCTTTCCCTGTTTTTAACAGATTAAAAATGATTATTGTTATGTTCGCTTTTTGTGACATAGAATGTCACTTTTTTTGAGCAAGTGGGACGAAAAAATATTTTATATCGTTTCTGACTTTGTGTCTTCTAGAGGGCGCCATATTCAATTTAATAAAACGTCACATAACGAGCAATCAAGAAGCTTCCAACAATAAATTCTTAAAATGAATCTGATCTCACATCTAATAATTTTCAAGTGTTTTTCATTTCTCATACTCGGAAAGTAGTGTTTTTTGTATCCGAGTAGCAGGTGGAAGATGCTGCTCCCCATCTTAGGGCGGGAAAGACTCATAGTTCTCTAGGGCGGGAATAAATTAAAAAAATAAAATAACTAAGTTTGGTTAGGTTCTCGGCTACGAAAATAGTTTTCATTTCTCATACTCAGAAAGTAGTGTTTGTTTGATCCGGGTGGAAGATGCTGATTCCCATCTTAAGACGGGAAAGACTCATAGTAAATTGCTTTCCTCCATAGAGCGGGAATTAATTAAAAAACCGGTCAAGAGCTAGTCGGACCGCACCGAGGGTTCCGTATCATTTTAAATTTGCATCGGCGAAGCCATTATTCGTCAGAGAATTTTAACACTGCATACTGCCGTGTAGAATATTGCAGTTTTAGGTCAGCGCCATCTCTTGACCGATAGTAGAACTAATGTAATTTTAGTTGTTGATTTCTGAACAAGTGTGCTATTTAGAGACATCGTTTTATTTTTCCTGTAATCTTAACATAAACTTCTATGACATAGAATAATTTTAGATTTTTCTATATTATTCGGAGATAAGGGGAGAACAGAATTTTTTTAACATTTTTCGTCAAAAATCGAAAACTATGCGGCCTAAAAAAAATATGTTTGATAATGTGCAAATAGCGCTCTTTCATATGATACCCCACATGCCCTAGTAGCCCCACATCGAATTTTTAAGACCCCTGTTCAGGACCCGTTAAAAAAAAAGATTTTTTTTACATAATTAAGAACAAGATCGATTGAAATTAATAAAAATGTTACGGTCTTTGAGTGTATATGTTATTGTAAAAGCCCGAATTGCGGTACCTATATCTTAGGATTTACCGGTAAATCCTAGGTTTTACCGCAGACACCGGTAAATATCCGAAATTAAAGATTGAAATATAATAATAGTCGTGTCAACTTGTGTCTCGCTCGATACCCACTCGGCTAGCGGGTAGTGTATGATCTCCCAACCCCCCGCTACACCACCTCCGCCGTATGCCCGTGCGCTCGCCAGTCGGTCGACAAAATGGTCGACAAGGTGTTTTAAGACTTGAGTAATAATAATAATGATGAGACTGTATATCCCACGAAAGTGTGGAGGTCGAGGCTTTTTAAACAATCGCGAGATATGCAGTCTCAGGTAATATTTCCTAGAAGCCGACGTGGGGATTCATCGAGATGTGGTCGTGGTGGACAGGGGCCTTACCTCGCTCTCCTTGGCTAAAGAGAACTGGCACTGTAGTGCTAGACACTAAGGATCGCATGGAGATATGATATGGCAGAGTAAGGAGCTTCACGGACGATTCTTCCGGGCCCTGCATGGGCCCGATGTAGATTTACCAGCATCCGTAGCCTGGCTGCTTTGGTGACCTCTTTGGGGAAACTGAAGGTTTTGTCTGTGTAATTATGGACGAAGTTATGATGACGAATAATTACTGGAGATTAGTTGTGAAGGACGGCACGGTTGACATCTGTCGGGCATGCCACCGTCCGGGAGAATCAAACCGGCATATTATATCCGGGTGTTCTCGTCTAGCTAACGAAGAGTACTTGGTTGTGGCTACAAGGTTCTGTATATGATTTCTGTCTGAAATATTTTCTTGTTTCATACTTTTTAGAGCGTGACTTTTAGTAGTCGGATTTTAGTTTTTGAAGTAACTTTTAACATAGATAAATGTATTGATGATTTTAATTCTGTAAATACATAGGTGTATGATACTTTCGCAAATCATATTTTGATGAACATACAACCTGATACTGACCTGCAAAAAACGTAAGAAAATTTGAATTTTGGGGTTACCCGGGCACTTTCACCTTAACCTATCATTTTGTAATCTGTATGTATCTATACTTAAAATGCTACAATTGATTTCATGGCCTTGCTCGATAGCAGTTGTTGCAGCTGAGCTTTAAATTCCCCGACTAATAATTATGATCAAAACTTTGATCCAGCCCGTCCCATCCTTGATGTCCTCCCTCCGGTTGACGCCCTAAGCCAGGGTTCGTACCCCACAGGGGGTGCCCTTAGCGAGCGTTCACCTAGTTTTAATTAGTATAGTTGAATAACCCATGGCTGGAGGTTTTAAGTGTAGTAGCTCAAGGCACCCACAGGAAAGCCCGGTTAAGTAGTCAAGATCTCAGAGGTCAACTACGAGATGACCTACGTAAAAAAAAAAGATTTTATGGTTTTGGTTTACCCCGTGCATCCCTAAATTAAAAACTCATAATAGCTATTGCGAGTGTTGTTATGAAAAGTTCAACTCATCAATGTCGGCGTCTTTCAGGCTACGAGCTACGAGAAAATATTCGTAGTAAGGGAACCAACAAAACTTCGCCGGTAAAAAGTAACCCGTACCTACTTACTTAATTTTAAGAGAACTAACCTACTTAGTAGTTATTCCCGTTTAGGAGAATGGAGCTCCCAAACGGTGTTACGGGGTAGCTTCATAACAATAGCGTTCTGTACAAGATTCCTAAACTAGGAGGGTGTAACTAAATTATTATTTTGCACAAGCTGCGCCAGTCAATTTAGGGGAAAAATCATTGAGCTGATGAAGATTTGGTCATCATATTTTGTCGATTGGTGTTATTTTGAATAAGTTACAAAAAGGTATCTACATGATAGGTACGCTATTGGAGAATCACTCTAAGAAGCTACCACCACGTTAACACCTATACCGAAGTGCTATTGGGCATCTCCGGTGATAAATCATTTCCCTATTAAAGGTAACAAGGGACAGCTAGACTTAGCACCTCTAAATAAGAGATTCAAATTCAAAGATTACTTATTTCCCGGTTTCTGAGGTATTATATTCTTTACTTGAGTTTATCCATATATGTCAGTGCCTGGTGCTATCAGTTCGATATCTTGAAACAGTGCGTTTTAGAAAACTCAATACAAATTCGATTTCCAGCATTATATTGCTCGTGTGCACTTTATTCTTTTGTACTCACATAGGTATTGTTGCTTGTTGCACAATAATCCCGAGATGGGAACGAGTTGACAAATTGATAACTTTATAATTAGTGGTTAGAGTGCGGTGGTCTAATTTGAGTATGGCATGTGGTGCGATGAGCCCGTAACACCGCGGGAACTGTCCACTCGGAGAATCCCAGACGGACACCAAATGTTAACACAGTTCCGGCCGTGCACACGAACATTAAGCATTTCATTATCAAAACTTACTATGCATGTAGGTCATTGTAGGTATTTTGAATAGGTGTAGGTACCTATGTGCTATTGTTAGTTCTTATTATATTTGAAAGAAGGAAAAAAGAAAACAATATTACTTATTTAATTTTGAACTGACATGTTTTTTTAGAAACTTAAAAAGAACGTGGTGCTTTCAGGTGATTGTGTACCAAAAAAGTGCTTATATCTTGGTATTATTCTCTAGCTAGTCAGTCATATCTAGGTGGGCAGTGAGCTACGAGCAATGAGTACCTATATGAGCAATGAGAAAATGTTTTTTTATTTGCCCGACTGGATGAGTGTATTGTTTTTCGAGAGTATGTAAGTATATATTATTTAGAGGAGAGTAACCAAATATTGGCTACCATTTTGTTTTTGCTTCAAAAATAAAAAAAAACAATTAAAGAAATAACCATTTATTGACGTCAAAATAATCACACATACATTTTAAAAGAGCTAAGTAAGAATCTTATGTTCTTAATATTATAATATACGATTAAATTGAGTATTAAACAAAATATCAAAATAGACGCTACATTTTTTTTTGTAAAAAGTTTTTATTTTTCCCTTTTTAGTTGTGGTACCTACCCCACACAAATTTGAATACCACACCACTACCTGCCATGTAAATAACAGTGATAGGACCTTATATCATCCATATACTAAGTGGAGAAAAAATACGTATTATTGAAGCTAACTCAATAAGTATCCAAGTAAAGTTAATAAAATGTATATGGGACCACCTCAAGAGACCTTTCAAACAAAAAAAAGAACTTTCAAAATCGGTCCACAATTGACGCAGAAATCGGTGGACATACATAAAAAAAACACATACGCTACGAACATAGAACCTCCTCCTTTTTGGAAATCGGTTAAAAACATGTTCTACCATACATTCAAATTAACTGCAAATGTAAGTTTGTACGCACAATATTGAGAGATTTACCATGCTATGTTAAGACAACAGACTTCTTATAGGTTTTCCTGTAGGTAATCTATAAGTAAAGAACCATTTTCTGTATTTCTTTTTTGTCAAAATTTTAGGTTCAGTAGTATCGGAGATAAGGAGAATGGTAAATTTTCATCAATTTTCTTAAATATCTTTAAAAGTGTTTATTTTAAAATTATCAAAAAAAAATGTATTTGAGATCCGCGTAACAAGCCCTTTGATTTGATATGTCACACGGTACAGTTTGAAAAACTTTTTTTGAATTTTCTAAATTGCCCCCTAAAAGTGATCCCGATATTCAAAATTCATTTATTTACGTTATACCTCCGTGTTTGGGTCACAGAAAAACATTTGCGTACCGAATTTCAACTTAATCGGTCCATTCGATTCAGAGTAAATTGGCTGTGACAGACGGACAGACAGACACACACGAGTGATCCTATAAGGGCTCCCTTCTTTTCCTTTTGTGGTACAGAACCCTAATAAAAGCTAGTAAGGAGTCAATTCTAAATACACAAATAAACTAAACAGCTTAAAATTAAGTAAAAGACATATATATAAAAAAAAAAGCATTTTGTTTTTTTTTTAATAATTTGTTGCTTGTGGTAATCCTCATGGATGTCCTCCGGGCTGCGACGGGTGGCGTCGGTCGGAGGTGTGTGTCAGACTACATAGCTAGGTTAGACAATGACTAAATTACTCTTACTGACTAAAACGGTGTTCTTCGACTACTTTTGGCGGCCCGCTGGGTTTATTATGCTGTGGCACTTGCGCAGTGACGCGTAAGGTCTAAAGGTACCCAGAGGTACTTTAGACCTTACGCGTCACTGCGTAAGTGCAGTATGTGTTAGTAATGTGGTGTTCCCACCCAAAAGCAGACTGGAGGAGGTAGTAACTATAATAGCAGGTTCTGTTTAGTCCAATGATCACCTATTTTGGGGGTAAAAATAGAGCCATTGTGAAACGTTAAAATGCAAGAAAACTTTATAAGCTGTAAGTAGGTCGTTTAATTTATCAAAAATAATAAATATTTTTTTACAATTTCTACCTATTATTTTGACATATCACGGTTTGACGTGTAAATTTTATTCTCAGAAATACTATTTGGTGCATTTTAAAGTGTTTCAATTTGTGTTTTTAATAGAGCTAGAATCAATAATGAGGTTAGGAAAAAGACAAATTGAGCAGATTGCAGCATTCTCTTCGTCAGCAATGATGTATGGACTGGGTTCACTTGTTACCCTGCTATACCTCACCGAATGGAAGGCTGTTTGCAAATTCATTCCGTTTTATAATGGCATAGAAAAGTTCCAAGATACCAAACCAGAATAAAAAATAATTTTGCTTATTTACCTTAACATTCAAATATATATCAATAAGTACCTATATGACAGGTGGTCATGTTATAATGTAATAAAAAAGCTAGTTATTCAAATTAAGAGAGGGCAAGCTAAGAGCACGCGCCCGAAATAACACAATAGTAATCTGGAAAAAGAATGGAATTATAATAATGACTGGTGTTGGCATCAGGTGTGCTCGGATTTGTAATTAAATGTCAACCGGATCGTGCGCAGCCGGCGTTGGCGCACGCGCAGCTGTCGGCCCTCCTCTGGCCTCCGCTGAGGTGTGCCCTCCGAATAAACATTACCTCTTTGTAGTGTATTGTAATTTCATATTGTACTGAATTCAACGATTTATTTTTAATGGAATGGTCATATTAAAAAAAATACTATTGTCAGTGCTTGTTATTTAATTTCCAGACACGTTCCTTGCAAATTTGAAATCCTTTCATATTCACGTACGTGCGTCGTCAAAATGTTCAAATGTATATAAAATAACATTACGTACAAAGGAAGGTGCCTCCTTTAAAATTGTGTCCTGTACCAGATAATAGGATATCTGTACTAGATAACAGGATATCTTTACAAATATATCAGGATTTTTCTACTCTGGCGTACGCTGCACCTACGCTGCGCATCCGCTTGTCTACACTTTGTGTACGCTGGCCTACGCCGTCGTGCCCCGCGCCTGCGCTGGCCTACGCCGTACTAAAGTTAGCCTACGCCACCCCTCCATTGGCCTATACCGCACCTACGTAGCGTCAAAGTCTACACTGGACTAACGCACAGTGCGAAGAATACTTAGAATCTGTTTTTGAAGATTTTGAGTTTTATTTATAAACGTTGCTTAAAGTTAACTAATAATTAGCGTCTGTTTAACCATAAATTTTTGACGTTTGAACGTCATTTTAAGCAATGTTTATAAATAAACCCCTTAGGGCTGATTTTTTAATAGACATATAACATTTATCTAAGGACTAAATATTGCCCTTTGACAGGTTTCTTATAGAAAATACGTCAAACTGTCAAAATTTTTCTTTAGATAAAAGTTATCTGACTATTGAAAAATCGGCCCTTAGAGTTTCTTTACTGACTCGACTAATGTTTGTTTGTAGATTGCTTCAATTGAACAATATTTATCAGGGTAATTTGTTTAAACGTTTTTACGTTTTTTTAAAGCTATTTAGTCTGACGTAGGTACCTCTTTTTCTGTTTTATTAGGGTCCCTTGACATAGTACTAATTTCACACAATTTTCTTATGATTATTATAACTACCTACTACTTAACATGTCCTTTTTTAGTAAGTATAGCAAAAGCTCAGTATCTCAGAGAGCTTTTATATATAACTTTAAACTGGATCGTACTATGAATAAGACCCAGACGCGTCAAGGACTAAGGGCCACAATAGGGAGATCAAAAGTGGGGTGAGGTGCGGTGTGGAGCCGCGTTCCGACACAGCCCTATTTACTTTGTCTGTAGGCCGCTCCAAGAGCGGCTGTGTACGGTGCACGTGCGTTCGCTTCAGTCGAGTTACGAACCCATTTTGTAAACAAACTTGTTAACGTTACGCGGACTTCGGAAAAAATATTTCGTTATTGCTATCGAACAATATTTTATACAATTTGTGGACATTAAAGTGTTGATTGAGTTGTGCCAACAATGGATTTGTCCTGTGGAGAGAACTTGCAGAATTCTGGAAACAACAGTGGAAGTGGAAGGATGGTCGACATGTGCGTTGCAGGTCCTGATCGGGCTTTAGACCGCGACCCTCGGCTGCTCCTCAACTTGCTGACTCTGGAGAGGGCACACGCTCTTCACACGGACTACTTTCAAAATGTACAGATTGATATCCAGCCCTTCATGCGGAAGGTAGTCACCACCTGGATGTTGGAGGTGAGTTTTAATACCACATTTTATTGCTATCCCATATGTTAAATGATTTTCCGTGTTTATAAACAAATCAAAACATTACCAATACTAGTACAATAATCTAAATCAAAGTATAATTTGCCTATCGGGTCGCAGCTAACAGCTGATTAGAGTGAATGACCTGAATATCTGAGTAAGTATAGTATTTATGTGCGTAGTTGCTCCAATTTATATTATGAGTACCTATCATATTATAGTAACTTAATTTTATAGTGATATTATTATCTCCACAAATGGAAGAATAACTGAAACAGTTAATTCTTGTAAGGATGTAGGTTATTAGCTAGAAACATAAAAAAGAGGTTTTCAAGATTCTATGTCGTGGGTAGGCGGAAACTAAATTTGACTACCTATATACAGTCTGCACAAATATAATTACTAACATAAAAGCATAAATGTAATGAATAAGTAAATAGGTAAATTACGATGTCATGAGGTCTTAAGGGTCCCATAAGAATTTGGGTATCACGTTACGATATCATCTAATGATAGATACCTAAAATATTGTTTATCTCATGTAACCTTTTAAAGAGGTGAATGCACTTCTAGGTAAATCTAAAGAATATATTTTAAATGTTCATGAACTTCCCTGTACTTAGTTAAAAATAATTATGGAAATATTAATATGTACCTACTATGGAATCGTTTCTGGAGTTCCTCCGGCGTCTTCTAATTTACGCACCAGTGACAATGACCCCATCCCGTCACTCGCTGCACTGTGACGTAACTGCGTGAGCCTAATCTATCGACAACACCAAGAAACACACAATTATTGTATTATTTTTCTAAAAAATAAACAATTTGCTATCGTGAGACATTTTTGTACCTATAATGATGTTTTTTTTGTATTAACTTCTATCTAATTCAGTTTAATGTTTCTTCCACAGGTATGCGAGGAGCAACAGTGTGAGGAGCAGGTGTTTCCCCTGGCAGTGAGCTACATGGACCGGTTCCTGGCTCAGCGCGCCATCTCGCGGCAGCAGCTGCAACTCCTCGCCGTCACCTCCATGCTGCTCGCCTCCAAGTTCCGTCAGTGCCACCCCCTGTCTGTGGACCTGCTTTGTGCTTACACTGATAACTCTGTGTACCCACATGAAGTCAGAGTAAGGATCGTTCATTTTATTATTAATTTGGCCAATGTTTTTCTTTAGGAAGCAGTTCGCAATTTTAAGATTCACTTCCTCAACATCACAGGTACGTGGCTGACCCAAGTATTAAGCTACGAGGCTTTGACTATAGGTAAAATATTACTTAACACGATATTTGAACTACCTCAAAAAACACAGATCATTTATCAATCATCAGTAAACTTCAATTGATTCGTCCTGATTCGGACAATCTTAGATTTTATCATGTCAGTGTAATACAGGTGTCATTTCCTTCCTCAAACTCAATCTTATATAAAATCCAAGTGGCTCTATCGCCTTCGACGTCCGGCACCATACATCCTGTGACAAAACTTAATTGTTGTTTTGATTCTACTGTGAATGAACTACTACGATTAGTCGAGTCCAATGTCACTCCTTCACCCCATAGCGACATTTCCTTACACCATGCCAGTTTCCGGTAATTACACCTTCCTCGAGAAAGTCGAGAGGGCTTATAAGACTGTCACCCTTCTTATGTAGCCACAGCCTGTGACGAAGTAAGGCACCGAATTGGTCGCTCACTTGCTTCCGACGGAAATGTGGGCTACAAGATACGATACATGGCCAGTTAAATTAGAACTAATTTAAGTAGCCGTCATTTTACGTCTTTAATGAGATGAGGTTGTTGCACTCGGTATTTTTGGTTTATGAAGTTCGAGGTATAAAAGGCTATTCACAGGCTATTCCAAATATTGACGCATTAAAACACCTACTAAAAATTGAAATGTGGTATTGAATAAATTCCCACAGCTCACCATAATGACAAAATTGTCATAATCGTTCTCACCCGCACAGGCAGGTGCGATTCGTAGTTGCTCATGAGCTTGCCCTTTGTAATCAATTTTGACTTTGTCACCTTATTCACACGCTTTACTATGTAATAGCAATGTGCCTGTTATGGAACATCTATCATATAATAATTGACGCTACTCCAAGACAAATGCGGTGCGGCAAAAATAACTAAGCGAACTGTACACGCAGCTCGTGAGGTGCATTTATGGTTTTTAAATAAATATCTCCATAATTTTCTTGATTCCTGTTCTTTCTCCTGTAAAAATTACTAACATGCACCATATGCTATAGTTGAATATCATTTGGACACCGTGAGAACATGTTTGGCCTCTCCTTCAGTGCGTATGACACCGTGGAATGCTTCGTTTTTCCTTGCTATTAATTCGTGCGATGATCGCGATATGCCTCCAACGCGCATACTTAATGCTGTCATATGGTGCGGGCCGATCCTACTTTCCCATACTTAGGGACTATTATTTAAATATTCACCAATGCCATCATTAAAATGCGATGCATATCATAATTATAACTTTGACGATATTGATCAAAGAATTAGTAGTGTACGAATATTTTCTTAATTTCGACATAAGATGTAAACTGGATGTGAAGCCTAATCAGCTTTTATTAATAAATAAGTAAATGACTTCCATATTTCTTGAAGATGTTGCCTTTCTTTGAGCTTTTATTCTTAAAGACGTTATTGTTCTAACATCTTGAATATATATGGCTACATAATTATGTAAATCATGGTTATCTGTCCGGTAGTATGGTTAATGAACTCAAATCTAACTAAAGGCGTTCGTAGCTTGAATGGCGTTCACCCTGTCTTTATCTAAATTAGTACATTTGTTGTTGTGAGTGTAAACAAGGAATCGTTTCACCGCCCTTATTATATCAGTTGCCATGTGAAAAATATCGCCAGCGAAGGGTTCCATTGTCCTTTATGTTTTCTTATGACATTTCTACTGTAATTGTAACGTGATTCGCTACTTTTTGCGGTTTCCGCCTAACCCATCAAGTATGACGGTTACGTATCAACTGTTAAGAATAGGTCGCACATCCCTTCCTTTAAATACACAGGGAATTTGTTTTAAATGTAAGAAAGTATACTGTTATTCACACGGGGTCGTGCCCTTTAGGGATAATTATATTCAAAAGCGAAACGACCGTCGCTTATATTGCATTTTTTTTTTGTTATAGCAATGGGAAGTAATGCTCCTTCAACGATTGAACTGGCAGTTGTCTATTGCAACGGCGTTTGACTTCGTGGAGCCGTTCCTAGCGCGAGTGCCGTGGGGCCGCGCCAACCCGCTGGTCAGGACACACGCGCTCACGCTCACCTCAGTATGCTATACCGGTATGTACATAAATAAACTTTATTACTTACAAGTACTTACAGGTTTTACGTGCGTACATATTTCAGCAACAATAAATCTCCTGTGAAACTTGGCCAACATGCGGGTCGAGTTCACTTCCTACAATGATAGTATTTAACTTTAATCGAT
Source organism: Omphaloscelis lunosa (assembly GCA_916610215.1). Taxonomy (NCBI): domain Eukaryota; kingdom Metazoa; phylum Arthropoda; class Insecta; order Lepidoptera; family Noctuidae; genus Omphaloscelis; species Omphaloscelis lunosa. The sequence continues at coordinate 11,055,201 of OU744250.1, forward strand.
AAATTTCGTTTGGTGTCAATTTTTTTTTACACTAATTTGTTCAGGTTTGAGCGTAATGATTATATAGAAGGCCCCTTTGTTTTGGAATGTGATTGTTGGTTGGTGGTCAGGGTGTAGCGATGTAACGTGGGGTGCAGGCTGCACGCGTGTATCGGAACGCGCACATGCCGTTTGCGCCGTGATAACGTGCACACCTTGCGCCTTGCACCCCTCAGCCACTGACCCTCTTGCACTCCCATTGTAAAAACACGAATGACCTCACTACATTTTAAAATTTCAAATTATGCCATTACATTTCAATACAGCGTACGATAACAAATGGTAAACCTGTTTGCGTATTAAACCTTAGTGTAGTAAAAAATCCATAAAGAGGACACGTGGCTGGCGATTTATGTACCTCTACCTACCTACCTACAATTTCATATTCATATTTTTATTTTGTTACAATGACTTAAAGCTAAAGTACAATTACGGACCCTGTAGGGTACAGCAAAACAATACAATTAATTCTTAAAATAAAATTTAAAAAGACAACCTGACAATAAAAAGATAACCTAACCTAACAATCAAACAATTTTTTAATAATTATGAGATCAGTTATAATAATAATTAGATAAGTTCAATTTAACATAATATAATATTATAATATTTATCTATATAACTATGAATGTATCTTCACGAGTAACTGTGTATAGTGTCTGTTTGTGTTAAAAATTTTTTTGTCGTGTATGTATTCGTTTATTGTCTTAACATTAATTTGTATAGGTACTTAGATACTTTATTTTATTGATATAAATACCGCACAATTTAAATGAAATTAGTAGTGAGTTTAGCTAGTAAGTATATTATATAATTTCAAATAATATGGCACGTCAATGAGACAAGAATTTTATGAGCTGATGTTGAAACTGAATTTAGGTACAACTCAATTTAGTATAACTCACCACTAATTTCATTAAACTGTCCCGAACTTACGGACTGTATATACAGATATACAGTCCGTAAGTTCGTGACAGTTTATGTAATGTAAACGTTCATAGTGGCCTCCGTAGACGTTAACCACCAATGACCCTTGACTTTACCTCACTACGGGGTTGTGCTTTTCCGATCACTGAACACAATAAAAACTAGTGGAAATCACTAATTCATATTAAGTTCGTTGCTTGGCTAAACACCTGACCTTTATTTAGCACCGTCGTTATAGTTCTTAAGTTATAAAAAGTTGTTACAACGAAGTTGAATTTCTTTACGTGGGTTAAAGAAATCAGTACAGAAGTGACAAATTTCCAGCCACACAGTCATTCTAGTGGCGTAATAAACTTTTCAGTTTTCAGTACTTTTATTTTAATGAAATAAAATAAAAAATAATTTTTGGAACTGGACTGTCCATACAAATCATAATATCTACTATACAAAACAACTGTAAAAATAGCTTATTTCTAGTCTGATCCCGTTAGTGAAACTATGGCACTAAGCCCGCCTCTGAACATTTATGTGCTTAAAGTATTAAATAAATAAATAAACTCGAATATGTACTTCTTATTAGGTACCTTTCAATAAAATCAGATATGTACTTATCTCATTAACTTTTTAATTACTCGTTAAACGCAGTAAACCGAAATAATATCGTGATAGTTAACCCTGTCCGCCCCTATGGTCCATCGAATCCTGATAACAGTTATTTATAACCACCACTCACTCGCCTTCTGTCACCCTCCATTGGTCCACTGACCTTACTTTTGGAATTTTCAATGCTTCATCTGTTGTTTCATGAAATTAGTCCCTCAAGTAAACAATAGGTTTTGTAAATAGCATTGATTTTGGAACTGAATAAATCGTTCTGTTTCTAGGAAAGCACCACTACTTCTTTAAGTTAATGGATGCTAATGTAGTTGGATCTTTTACATATGAAATGAAAGTGGAAGTATCTGGAGGCTGGAGCGTTAATAATGAAGTAGGATACCGTTAAGTAAGCGAATTAATTGTGTAACTTATACGCTTGCAAGGCGATCTTGAAAGTACAGCTTACTTATAATGGAAAAGCTTTGACATGAAAGCTTTTCAAGCTACAACGTGTTCGCTATTGTGTGTGTTTTTGTGTTAATATAACACCAGGTCAACTATCAGTTGCATCTATTAAGTATTATTGTAAACAGAACCGTTTCGTGTAGCGGGGCGTCAAGTTTTGTCGGTGTCGCCGGAAGTAGCATAATTGCCGGTAACTGATCGTGCATTACTCGAGGTGTGAAAGGGTTAATAACATTACTTGACCCCTATACTTCCTTCATCTTCTTTTATTAGCTACTTTAATTACTATGATCATAATTATTCATATTTGGAACCACTAAGAAAGTTTACGCAATATTCGAAATTGGATCTCATTGTAAAGTCTTGCCAACCGTAAAATTTCTGTAGACTACATGATATTATTATTGCAGGCAATACAATTTGTATAGAGCACAACATGTGCAGTTTGACCGGACTAATTTCTTGGAGTAGTGTCACGGTTACGGTGACTTATGAGACTAGTCGTCGCGTACGCAGGGGAGCGGTTGGCGACCGCGCCAGCTGACTCAGGGACAATACACGAAGACGTCCCGCGGCCATTGTTCCGCGCCCGAATCCCTGTCCCAAAGTCTCGACAAAAGCTTCGCGACAAAGAGCCGTCTCGGCGCGCACCTGGCGGTGTACCACCCTATCTAACCCGATAAGCCGTACATCTCCTCCAAACACAATCTTACCGTATTACCTTGCGAGATGCCTGCTTCCGTTTTCAACATCCGATCCCCGATCAAATCGTCGGGTCCATTTTTCAAGCCTTCTTTTCTTTGACATTCGATTCTATTGTCAATAAAACGGAAACAATAAGGATATGAATAATTGTAAGTAAAATTATAATACATTGTATTCATTCGGATTAGACATAAAAAATCATTGACTAAATATGGTTTTTGAATAAGACATTAAATCTGTAATAATATTCGCCATAAAATGATTTTAACCAGTTTAACGCACAATTTGACGAACTATTTGCAACCCCTGCGTTTTTGCATTCTGTTTGTGTTAGGTTGGGATTCTCTATTAGGGTGAAACTGACAGGTTTCTCAAACGGAACATAACGGTCCTCGATGTCTGTTGAGTGTACCGTCTATGTCAATGCAGTTGTGGTAATTAGAAGGGTAAGACGCGGGGGTGTAGTCTTCGGGCCGGTAGCAGTCGCGTGGGCCGGCTCAGCAGATGTCGGCACGCCAACTGACAGGCAACCTGTCGCGCAACGGATCGTGACGCACCGCTGCTCATGCTGACCAGATCAGACCTGATAAGCTACTCGCAATCGTTTTTGATTTTTAATAAGCTACTGGTCCATAGAAATGTACATTAAACAACGACTTTCCTGTTTAATATACATTTCTGACGTGCACCGTTGCATGTTCATGTATTAAAGTGATTAAGTACAAGCGCTAGGTGACATGCACGGAGCTTAGGAAGTGTAACGTCTGCAACGGACCTAAAGTTCATTTCTAGCCTAGATTCATTGACCTGCCACACACAAGCTAGTGAGCTTGAGGTACTTACATTAATAAAGTGTGGGCACTTTTTCTGATTAAAATTATGACGCGCTCGCGTGTAGCGATATTGTTTTTCTTAAGGAATAGCCATGATGTATAGCGTATAAGGGCACGATGGAGGTAAGAAGGGTGCATGTAGTAGGTGGGCAGTGACCCTACGGTAGTGGCATGGTTCGCGGAGGTGCGAGCGGAAGGGTCGCGCCAGGTGTCCTCGCATCTGCCGTCTTGGCTGACGAAGTAGTACACCCAAAGCGACTTGAAGTTTATATTGTATTGACTTGTGACGCTCCAATGCCTACACCGTTAGAAATATGTTAAACATAACGATACTAATATGTAGATACGCACATACTTTAAACGTATGAGGACTGTAAAATGCTAATGTGGAATGATTGATTGTGCAATTTTGACCGTTTGAGTGCAAAATTTAACCGACGACAATAGTATTGATTAGTCGACATGTGATCGAAGTTACGTTTCAAAATCGCACAATAGAGTCCCTCCTTCGTAGTGAATTGCAGCTGCGCCCTTACCTAGACGACTTAAGATGTAAATTACCATTATTCCCCGTCTATTGTCCCGGAGTAGGTACACAAAGATGCAGACGGGGACGCATTGCACAAATCGGGCAGCTGTTGGGTACTCCTTCCTTATTCTCAAACTATTAACAAAAGAGTTCTCGCATTGTGCAAAAAATAACGCGACTTTATTTCCAACCTCGTCGTCGAAGATCGAAACAGTTTTTTTGCCCATATGTTGCTTACAAGTTACATTTTATTTGACTTGACTGGCTTTATTTTTAGACCATAGGGTCTTGATCAGTCAGTAGGTTATAAGACTGATGTTAATAAAGTACGCCGTACGTCTGATAGCAGGACGTAAGGAAGCTGAGATGCAAGGTGTCCGAGCCACCTGTCCGCACTCCGCGGCAATTATCTCGCAACAGATGTGCACGCTCTACCTGCGCCTGCGTCCTCTGTGTGTATAAAAATTTCGATACAAAAACATGTAAACAAGAAACCCGTTTTAAAATCAACCTTATTAATACTTGAAGAACGTGTAGGTAGCATAAGTTTACATTCAAACAACGCGCTTAATGATATTAACGATGACCTAGATATTAAACTCAAGTTTTTTTTTGTCAACAGAGACCGAGTTTCTTCTTGTACCACCATCATTGATTGCTGCTGCGTGTATCACGGCTGCAGCTCGAGGTCTGCGGGTGCGCATGTCGGTGAGCGACATGTGCGCGCTGACGCGCACGCCGTCCGCCGCCGCCGAGCTGGTGGCGCGCCACGTGGAGCGCGTGCTGGCGCGCGAGACGCAGCCGCAGGAGCCGCGCGCCAGGCACACCCTCCCCTTCAAGCAGAACACACCAGAGCAGACGCAACTACCAGATACTCCCACAGACGTACAAGACGTACATTTCTAATACTTATCAATCGTACACGTTTTGTTTCTTGGACACAGTTCAATTTCTTCCAAGGATCACTATAGCCTGTATCAACAACCAAAATCAACGATCTCAATGTTTATGAAAGTATGGATTATTGTTACGAACATTTTTTATTTCGTGCACCTGGATTTATAAGAGCTGAGCCGCGCAGAAGCAAAAAATGGACCTTTTTCTGAAAGAAGCGATGTCAATTCTTGTACAATATAGGAAAGTTATCTAGGAGAATTTATTGTTCATTGATCTCAAATTATTTATATGAAATATTAACATTAGAGTAAATTAATGTTATTTATCGTAAAATAGATTCATTTATAGTGAGTGGCTAAAGGTTGTAACAAAGATTATTTTTGTTCGACTGAACATTATAAAATAAATAATATTATGCTGTTTGATCTCCATTAACTCCAAATGTTTAGAAAGACTGAAGGCAAATTAAGTAATTTTTGTACATTTAATAACAAAAAACTAACACAATTAGCAATTGATGTATTTTTTTTTTATTTCAGAACAAAATAACTTAACAAAAACAAATTAAAATGAATAGACTGTGTATAATTTGTATCTATAGCTTTGTGTGTCACTGTGTAACTAACTTGTAAGATCTCATTCAATAGTAAATTGGAATTAGTCCCTTTTCGTGGAGGGAAGTGTGGTTAGTATTTGCTGATAATGAGTGAAAATGTTAAATGTTGTAATATTTATTTAGGTCGATGTTAAGTTTTAGTAAATTCTAGTCAAGCGTTTTACACATTCCTGTTTTCGACCAAACTTAATGTTTAGATGTATAGAATAAATTTGTATAAGTAAGTATTATCGTTTAAGTAATTAGGATGTTTTAGTTTGTTTGGCAAATTGTTACAGAAGGCGATAGAATACTCATCACCGAGGCAGTAGGAGTTCTACTGTTAGTAAATGTATAGACAATTAAATTTCCTCGCTTGTAATTAGTATGTAACTGTATGTATTGGGTGACGGCGGGAGCAAGGGAGAGACTTGCATAGACACCACGTAGTACCTAAGTGATAAAGCGGGCGGCGGCGGTGTGGAGTCGACGAGCGGAGCGTTACGTTACGCAATGTTAATTATACTAATTGTAATAAATTAATGGGTGAGCTTTCAAGTTTCTCTCTTTATTCCGTCTCGACTCGATGTAACTTTCACATAAGTTTAAAAAATATGGATGTTCATGCAACCACGTCATTTAAAATTACCTCGAATTGAAATTAGGCAAGCAGCTTACGAATGTTTCAATGGTATCATCAATGATATAATTATTCATAAGCTGCTAGCTTTTAATTGTGGCGAATGTATACCACGTATACTGTGAGTATTTCTACATTTGTACATCTTTTGTCATTGTTGTTTGAATTAATTTATTGTTTATTTCTTTAACTTGGTTATAAAGCATTTGATCAGTGTATAAACAAGTACCTAGAACACACATAAATAATCCTTTTGTGTCCGTTTTAAGGTTCATACTCATTTCTGTCGTCAGTCAAACATGTAGCGGGCCAGGAGCCCTATGATGTTGGTAGTATCTTAATAATATTCTAAGTTGGTTAACAACAGACTATGGATAGAAGTGAGTACATGACACCATGACAGCTTTATCTTCCATCTTGAACGTATTCAAAAGATTAATCAATTTTATTATAATTTAAAAAGTTTTAATTACGAGAAAAGTTGATATAAATTCGCTGGAAAGGCTATTGTTCATTTGTATACCTAGTTAAGGGTTTGATTTAAAGAGCGATGGTGTTTAGGTACGTATGGTTATTATATCTATGTATAGAAGTGTCTGGCGCAGCCTAATTTATAGGTTGGCTATAATTTAATGTATAGTTTTAAAATAAAAGCAAAACACAAACACGTCAGTATTTTTATTAAGCTTAATTAGAATAAGAATAAAGAATAGTTAGTAATTTGGAACAACTTAAGTTTACAATTTACAAAGGAAAACGAATATAGCCATAAAAGTAAAATACTTCGGAGCAGCTTACAACGCCCAACACAAAAAAAAAAAAACAAAGACATTGTTCCAGACTTCCCAAATCAATAAATTACAAAATAAAAAAATAAAAAGAGAAGATACTCTATGAGAATATCTCTCAAAAATGGAGTTTACTATGTAGTATAAGTGTAGAGTGGAGGTGGGGTGAAGTGTGTATGTGTGTATGTGGGGGTGTGTTTACCGTGTTTATGATGCCATAAGTTGCTCAGTTTCTTCATAATTATTCACCTTGTTTTGTACATCCTAGTTAGGAATCTATACAATTAAGGGCGGACGAGACATTCGATTCTTGTCATCATTTTGTTGCCATTATCCTTTTTTTTTTCCATACTTCTCTATTAGTCGTAGTCTCGGTAGTCACCCCCTTTCTAACCATATCATCTTTCACACAGTCCATCCATCGTTTCTTTGGCCTCCCCTACTCTTATAGCCATCCCATTCATACTGACAAAAATCCTCACGAACTTTTTCATTCTTCCGCATCACATGCCCATACCAAGACAACCAACTTCCACATAACTTTTCAGTCACCGTTGCCACTTTCAGACTTCCTCTTCGATACTCATTGCTCATTCTATGTCCATTCGCGTTACATCACACATCTTTCTTAGCATTCTCATCTCAGCTGCATGCCAATTACCTTTCATTCATCCCTTTTGTGGCTCAACATTCTGATCCATACAAGACAGCAGGTCTCATCATAGTTTCGTAAATCTTCCCCTTAAGTTTAAGGGGACATTCGATTCTTGTCGACAAGTAAATGGCGATAAGCTTATCAACACATGGAAGATTGGTTGGTAGTGTCGTTATCAGCTGCCTAGGTACTTACGTAGTGTTGTAGTCCCTGATAAGAAAACCAACTGAATGACCAAAGAACAAAGGCTTCTTCCCATATAGAGAAGTTACGAGCATTAATCAACACGTTTGCTCAAGGTGGATTGGCGATTTCCGACTTTCTTCACCGATGTCACTGATATCTATCTAAGATAAACTTAGAAAGTACATAGGTATGAATTGAAATAGTCACATTGGTCATTTCCCGGTTTCTAACCCACAAGTTCGTGCATGAGATAGGCTATTATGATTATTTGCTGAAGTGTAAGATTTAAAATGAAAAAGCTCAAATAGCTCTCAAGTCTAACCTACCCCTATGTCAGTGACTGGTTGTAAGTTTTATAAGAAGGAACCCCAGGGATGTGGGGCTTGGCACTGGGTGTGGGCCCTTCTATGAGCTGATAGTTCCTTTTAGAATCCTTTACTCATCTCGGTCTTCGTAGGGCCCGCCTTTAGATGGTTTCCCTCGAAAACAAAAAAGAATTAACTACCCAACGAGGAAGGCCTGTAGTGCGATCGTAGATGATAGATGGCACTAGTGACTTTCAAACATGAAAGCTTCTGAACATTCAACGCTTTGACAACCACGCATTATATTACTATACCTACTATTTAAATCAATGCAACCACGTGGGATCTGAAAATATTTCCGTTTCTCTCTAGGGTACACCCGTACACGTAATGGTAGTCTGAAAGAAATATGACAAATATCTAAAACATTCATAAATGATTTAAATTAAATTTTGTATTTAATTTTACGAAAGCTTTACTTTTCCGTAGTGGCGCCCTCTGTTCGGAAACGAGGGAAGTACTAAAGCTCTCGGCTTCCCGTGGGATAAACTTACCCTACTGATACCGTTATGTGAGTCCGTTTCGTAGTATTTGATTCCACGCTTCACCCATAGATAGCAGCAGCGCCGAAAAGTTATTTTTAACCCGTTAGTCGTCAAAACTTGTTGATGTCCTTGGTAATCCTCTACAAGTATTGTATAGGCGGAAGTGAATTGGTTTGTGTTCATTTATACAACTTAGATGTTAGTATTATATTTTCAAAAGAAGACTGCTAGACTAACTCGATATCCGATAGTGCCTATTACATACCTGCTGCAGATATCGTATCTGCAGTAGGTATATAATAGGCACTTTGCAAAGAGGAAAAGTGAACATTTTCAGTTTGCGTCTTTCAGGATAAATCAATCTACCTAGCCAATGCCGTCTTTACCATAAGCCCTTCACCTTACCTTAAGCGTCTTTGCCTAGCCATAGGCCCGTGCCCAGGGCCCCCGAACTCGCGGGGGCCCCGGAAGCCCGATACAACTCTTGCACTCAAAAGCGATTTTTTTCTTCTATTTTTAGGTAGATATAAACTAACTATTACATTTCTAAATTGAAATATTAATCGGGCACCAGATAACATTTTTAAACTTTTCCTCTATTTTTCTGACAAACGTTTTAGTTTTCTTCCTCAGTTAATAAAAATCGATTCTGACCGGTTGACAAAAATAGGTAAAGAATTTGCAGAAGATATTAATACTTATGAGCTCAAATCAGATGATTTGAGTGTATCAAGCCTTACAAAATCCGATAAATTAGAAGAAACTTTTCATACTCGACCTGCAATTGCCTATTTCACGGCCTTTGTAATAATGTACTATTACTTGATGATTACCAATTGCACAACTAAAGACAATAAAAAATGAATTACGAACAACATTGTTACAAGAACGACTAACTAATTTGTCAATTATGTGCATAGTACGTGATATCCTTAAAAAGATTGACTGAGTATATAATAGAAGATTTAGAAATCCCGAAAGAAACCATTATCGTAAATTCGAAATCAACTCAAACCTGCAGCATTTTATTTAATAACGTACCTACCTGAATTTCTTAATATTTGATTTGTACCAATTACCCATAGTAAATATAAAAAATCATAACAGGTTTTTTTGTTACTCACTTTTTTTTACTTTCTAAGGGGGCCCCAAACTCTTATATGCTCAAGGTTTGCCCTAAGGCGGCTTTGTGGCTAGCTTTTTCCCAATTACATTGGGTTCGGTTTCTAGTGTAAACGGATGCAGCTGAATACCAGTATTTTACATGGCGCAAATACCTATCTGACCTCCACAACCCATCATACATATCTATGTAAGATACATCATACATGATACATCATATATTGTAAAACATTTTTTTCTAAATAATCCTGAAAAGAATTTCAGGATGATAAAAAAAAAGTTTTACAATATTTTTTATGGGTACCTAAATTACTTCACGTACATCTTTGACAGTCGTTACGGTTAGTCAGAAGCCCTGAAGTCTGACAACCAGTTTTACCAAGGGGTATCGTATTATCCATTTACGGTTGTGGGTTGTGGATGTCAGATGGGTAGTGGCTCCATGTAAAATACTGGTGTTCAGTTGCATTCGGTTAGACTGGAAGCCAAGCCGACCCCGATGTAGTTAGGAAAGGGCAAGGTACATACATAGATAATGATGATTTATACATTATATTTATGTCATTATATGTGAAGACGATGAATCCGGAATAAATTCCTTTACTAGGGAGGTACAATAAGTATTTAGTCTTAGGTTATAATCGAAAAGTGGAATTTGTGATACGCTACCAATATTAATCCTAATCAATATTGGTAGCAATCAGCTAGCCCAGATCCCCTGAAGACAGTCACATAAGTTAGGCAAAGACTATTTTTTTAAAGATTTACTTACGAAAGATAACTTGCCAGTCAGAAACTTTCAGGCTCTCATAGTAGGTACCATATAAGTCAAAACTTAGTGTGATAACTGATGGACTCTATCGTCTTATAAATATGCTTTGCTTTTGTTTCTTAAATTGCCTAATTATATTTCATAAATACCTACAGTAGGGTAACAAAAGCTCCACAAATAAGATTAAAATGAATGCACTGTGAACTGAACATGTCATAGTAGTTAATATTATTATCATATCAGCATGCAAAACTATCTGAACGGTTTAATGTAGGTACAAGCCTGTACACAATAACTCACACCTGGCTTTATTTGTACACACCAACACAGGTGCAAAGGTTTGCGAGGTAGGTACTTGATCCCGTTTATGTACGTAGGTTTATCTACAAATTTCCAATTTACACTCGAAAGTCCGATACGACACTGAGAGGCGAGCAAACAAGGAGTGCGCCGCGAGGGCAGTGGGGGGGCGAGAGACCTCGGCAAACCCAGGCGTTTGTACGAAAAACCCAGGCGAGCGCTTGGGGCGTTTCGGGGCAAACACGATGTCTCCCGGGAGCTGCTCATTAGTTGTTCAAACACGCCGGCGGCCACTTTGACAAACAGCGCGGCAGGACCTGCTCCGTCCCGGCAAGGACCGATCTTCCCCTTCACTGATCTAACGCTAACTATAAAGAGCTATCGGGAGTGCAGATAGTAAATACGCGGTTTGTTTTATTAGACAAACGACGGTATCTTTGCATAGGCGTTTACGTAAAGCTGGCAGAATTAACAAACTGGTCTACGTAGAGTCGGATTGCATGTACACAGATACACGATCATCTTATATTGCCTTATAAATAGATATTGCCAATGTTGAAAATATGAAGTAACTAATAGCCTTTAATTTAAAACAAAGATTTGGTAAAGGTAATTAACGGTGATGTTCACAGATTTCCTGAGCATACGTTACCAGATAAGTGTCAAACTATATCTTGAGACAGTACGGCAGTACATACGTTACTTGATCTTTGTTAATGGCAGTGTCAGTTCGCAATCATGGCGATAGCAGAGGCTCATCAATCACGGGCTCAGGTGCACTACAGGCCCCCCCGCCCCCCGCGCGCCGCACCCTCCCCTCCGGACCCTGCCCTCGTTTGCACTGCACAGTCAAAGGGCCTCGCTCAGAGTATTCAATTATAGCTGTCGTGGCTACGGAATTGTCTCCTACGTGGTAAACTTTTAGCAAGAAGCTTGCCCTACGAAAACTTTCATGAGCCGCCATGCCATTGACACCATGAAGTGTATAGTATGTTTACAAACCAACTGAAGAACAGATGAGAAGGAAGTATTAAATAAACTCATGACCTAACATGAACCATACATAGCTTTGCACGATGTGTACATTAAAAATTGTGCTGTCTCGACACCATAACACATAGGCACGAACTGGTTGGCAAGGGTTTTCATTGTAAATTATTTATCATTAATTTAGAACGGTTTCAAATCCTGCAATTATTTTTCTGAAACTATAACGCTGAATCTCTTCTAAATTATTTATTCCTGAATCACCAATCTTTAAATTAATTTGTGAGTAATTACTTAACTTTTAATGACATTAAATATTGTGCGCATACATATTTAACTCGTTATCTTAAAACATCGAAACTTTTTGGTCATTAATATTAGTTACATTATTTTAATAGTTTTTGGTAATGGCGGGATGGTTGCCTACGATAATAGGAACTTTTTGAAGGTTCACGGTCCCTGAATTCCTGTAAATCTTTCTCTTAAAGCTCCCCGATTTACTAAACCGCCTAGGTTTATTAGCTATTTTTTTATTTTTATATTTTATTTTAAGTAAAGTTGTCGACTATATCGATGACAAAGACTTGGCTTAACTCTGCTTCGGAGCAAAAACCATTTATTGATTGTATTGAATTAATTTAATCTACCAGTTTCCCCATAACAAAAAAGCTCCGATAACAGCTAGTGAAATAATATTCACCAAATCATTAATTCTTTATTTCACCAACATCGTAATTTTCTACAATATCCTTATGACTAAAAACGTAAAAAGCTTAATTATATAGGTTAGTATTTAAATTCTATTACTCCTAAATTAGGTGTATGTTTCTGTGACGTAGGAGTCAATGATCCTGTGTGGCAATAGTCATTTGAAGTATTGGCAGTAATTTGGTATATTTTAACAATAAATGTTGGAAAATAAAGGACAGTTAGCACACCATAACGCTGTGTCTGAAACCTGACGCTGTGGCTCTTTTCAGAACCTGAAATACCTAATAATATAGTGTGACAGTTAAGTATAATTATTTCAGCAACAAAAATGTTAATTAAAAATATCTACAAGTGGAGTATGGGGACAGTCGCGATGCAGCTCGGCATGTGGCGGTGTGGCCGGGAGGGCGCAAATCGAATTAGTCGAGGGTAAGTGGAGAATGGCGCACGCACACCACCCATAACCGACGCATTATCAGATTAGATGCCGCGGCCTGTGCCTTGCGATGTGACGTCGGCAGGCGTCCGCAAATACATGCAATGTTTTACTAACGCTGTTTGTCTTATACTGATTTGGTGTGTCAAGGTCGAAATTGTATGTACTTTGTTAGTTTATAATTTTGGATTTAATTTGATTAAGTGAAAATACTACCTATACTGTTACCGCACTGTAGGTACTGTTTTGACGGTATGAGACTAATAACATGAGATTAACTAGTTGTAAAACTGATAAGACCTAGAGTCCTACACCCTAGGGCACGTGGTACTTATAACCTATGAGATGTGAACGATTGTGAATGTTCATTTTATAATGTTTCTTGCCAAATAAACTAGCACCATGTTGTGTAATATTGTTATAATTTCTGCACTGAAAGTTTCAGATTAAAATTAAAAACAAAAATAGTAAGTAGGTGGATATCTACTCTACCTGATAATAGCATAGCTCTAATCGTTAACAGGCATGTAAAAAAAAAAATGTTATTCAACAAACAAGTGTGCTAGAGTAAAAATAAATACGAATACCACAAACACACAAGGCAAAAACAACGAAAAAAAGGTACATTCGTCGACAGCGAAGGAGAAAAACTGAGCGGCAGTTGTTGTTTGATTGCAGGTTGCTAAGTGATCACATATTTTACCGCTGAGACTCGTTGTTTTTCATCCCGCGAGACGCGACAAACGCAGAAACCTACCCGCTAAGTATTTACGTTACTCCTGTCTACGCACTTTGGTTTCTGTAATGATAAAGTGTTACTGGAGTGGAGTCATTCTTTCAAGTGGGAATTGCTAGAATTGGAACGTTGTCGACTTTGTTGCAAAGAAAGACTGACTACCTTGTTGGTCTAACTAGCGCAAGCGCTACTGCTGAGTTCGATTCGGTCCTGGGTTCGATTCCCAAGTCAGGCAAAGTATTATTGGGTTTCGCTATCTGGAATTTCTCAGTAGCAGCCTAGCAGCCCGGAGTCTGGATTTGTGTCCGGTTGATGGTAATACCCTCGCCCCTATTACAGGAGACTTCAACATAACTAGTGAAATATGGGTGTACTACAGGTACACCTCTACACAACCCTTCGGGGAAACAAGGCGTGATGTTATCGTTATGTTTCTTTCTTTAAGTCAAAGAAAGAAAAAAACATTGTTGTCACGGCAATTGCATTTGAAAAAGATAAGCTGTAATCACCTACTTATTAAATAAATAAAAAATATGTATGTAATTGTTGGATCCTGAGGTGCATACTTTTTTTCGTACTAAGTACTTACTCTTGATTGGGATGACAGCGTATAACATGCACGGTACCTACACCAGTTCTTTTTTATTGCCTGAAATATTGAAAAAGTTTGACACACACTGTAAGAATATAAGTAGGTACCTAACTCGGTTAAATAATTTGTATTTGTGGTGTTTGTTAACTTCGCTGTGACACTATAAGTGTTCGCTTCGCTACCGTTCCACGGTATTTTAACATACATTCGTACATAAAATCGCTCCTTTTACACGTATTTGGTCCTTTACAAAAATCTTCCTGAAAAATGATGAAACAACCGGCCAAGTGCGAGTCGGACCTGCACACGAAGGGTTCTGTACCACTATTCAATATATTGAACACTACATTGTTTCAGACCAAATGATAAATTAAAATAGCATTATCCACAGTGACGTCAAGCTGGTTTCGTAAGCATGTGTGCAATTAGTGAGGTGTAGTTTCATTGTAAATAGTTGTAAATGCGTGCGTGTGAGCGTGTATGCACAGAGCGAAGGTGTAGTTTTTGCATGCTTCACTGTATTGTTCACAGCGCTGTCTTGGTTTTTTATTTGATCTGAGCACGCTGTATGGAAACCCGTTAAATTTTTAACTTTATTTCATGTTGTTATAGAATATGCAATCTGTGAAAATTTCAACTGTTTACCTACCTATCACGGTTCATGAGATACAGCCCGCTAATAGATAGACGGATGGACGGACGGACAGCGGAGGCTTAGTAATAGGATTCCGTTTGGCACTCTTCGGGTACGGAACCCTAAAAAGATCCAAAACCACCGTACAACTACAAATCATATAGATATCCAATACTAATCATCATGTAACAAAACCAAACAGGAAAAGCAATAAAAAACAACAACAAAAAAAAGCCATAGTAGCAACAGTGTAATTAATATAAATAATAAATAAGGTAGCGGGCTGGTGTCGCGAGCGGGCTGGCCGCGTGCGGCCTCCCTAAGGACCAGAGACGTTGTAATTTCAATATTGTGAATATTATACGCGTCATTTTCTCACACGATCCCCTGCACTTGTTAGCCCGCCCGCTGGGCTTAGATGTGTTTGTACGCTATCATATCAGAATATA
This sequence comes from Omphaloscelis lunosa, assembly GCA_916610215.1. Taxonomy (NCBI): domain Eukaryota; kingdom Metazoa; phylum Arthropoda; class Insecta; order Lepidoptera; family Noctuidae; genus Omphaloscelis; species Omphaloscelis lunosa. The sequence continues at coordinate 11,070,646 of OU744250.1, forward strand.
TGGGACAGTTTGTTTTTGCTCTTAAAACATTACTAGTTAAATGATTTCTGATTGTGAGGCCTATTCGCACCACATATTACTAAATGCGTTTAGCAGTAAATATATTTAAAACAGAAACAGAACGTTGTTTTAAATACCTACGTTAAGCGCTAAACGTGTTTAGGTCGTGTTCCACAAGAACAAATCTCTTATGGAACAAATCTAACATAGAGAGATGTATTAATAATAATTATTCTAATGATTATAATTCTGTAAATATATTTCTGTTATAGTCACGAATCAAGATACCTGATACTGACTTCAATCAAATCGTAAAAAAAGGTAAAAAAAAAATTGAATTTCGTGGGCTACAACTTCGGATCCGCCATATGTAAGTGATAAATGGTGTAAGTGGGCCTAAGTGTGCAGTTATTATCTCAATCCTAAACAAGTTACACACTTAAGATTTGTATTAGGATTGCCACTGGCTGTTTACTTGAACAGAAATCTTCATAGGGGAACATTGCATCACTAGGGAAATAAAGCTATGAGTTGAAGATTCTGATCTAACAGGAAAAAAGTTGTTCGACGATTTGAAGATTATAGAATAGAGTTCCTGATTTTTGTTAGATTTTTGTATGAAAAAGGAAAAATTTATGAATAATTGACTGTTATTTGCATAACATCTTTAGGAACCATAAATTGAATTGGAAAATATTTTGATATTTTAAACACGCGTAGCTATATATTAGTCCTTGTAAATGAAAATATTCAATTCACTTACAGTTATTCTTGTTCAGTTTATTTATTTCATTTATAAAGCAACCTAAATAACACAAAGTCTAAATCAAAATAAAATCCGGAAAATAACACAAAAGTTACATTAGCATTTGCAAGTGCCTTACTTATTCAGACGCCTCAGAGGTACACGCTCACCTCGGATCTTAGGACGCGGGAGTTCTCATAAAGAACTTTTATCAGTTATCGAGTTATCCCTCAGGAACCGAAACTAAATGAAATGATTCCGTTTTATTACGCTCCCAGTTTCAGATTGATATAATTGGGTTGTATATTGGCGAAATGATAATGTGAAGCATTTATCTTTAATATTAATAATTTAGACATAATTTCGGGCACTTACTTTGTCTGTATTTACAATGTTGTTTTGGTTATTAAATGGCAATTAAGAGGTGGCTTAATGTCCTCTGAACCTCGTGAAGTTCCTGTCAGTTTAGTTACATCTACACCTAGCTATACCTATTTTTTATAAAAGTTGATTTCAGGTAATTTTTTGTCATTGTTCTAAATCTTCCAATAGCAACAAGTTTAATTTAAAACTACTAAGTAACTAGTACCTACTAGAAGGTTGGGTTCGTATGTCTTTTTTTGTAAAAATGATTTATTAATTATTTAATCACTCTATGTTTTTTTAATAATTTTAATGAAGTACCTATCATTTAATTTAACAAAGTTATAGACTAAATACCTACAGTCATTCGTTAAGTAGGTACCTACCTGGATCGTTAATTATAACTTTTTTATTTTCCTCAATGACAAAGGAACTGTCGGCGAAAAGAAAAGTAGACAAGTGTCGTGACACGCACCCCCGAGTCACGGCGCGGAGAGGGGGTGCACGCCGACCAATGAGGAGCCTGCGCTGCGTCGCCGGCTGCGACCATTGGCCGGCCGCCGGGGGTGCGCGCCCCGCCCCGTCCTCGAGGATCGTCCTTATTGAATTAGGCTTATCATTCGATTTCAAGTGGGGCGAGCGCGCGGTCCTCCGCGCTGGCAAAAACTATCGTTGTGATCCGATACCATCTGTAATCGGCATAATTCGATATAGTCGCGGCTCATCCAATTATGCGGCTGTGAGCCTTCGCGCGGTTTCCTCCGACACAAGACGCACGCGCCCCGCGCGGCGCGGCGCTTTCGCGGCACTATTGTTGTTTTACGCGAAATATTAATTAGGGATCTTGTTGGAGCACATGTCCGGGTATTTGGGTAGGTAGCCGGTGTTGTCGCTGATCGCCATGGAGTACGGATACCTGAGCGGCGCGGGCGGCGGCTTCGATGGAGGATGTCTGGGCTCGGGTGGCGGCGAGTTGTCGTGGGGCGAGCTGGCCTCGTGCGGCCAGATGTCGCAGGCAGCCTACCGCTACCAGGGTATGCGCTACCAGCCTCCACCGCCACAGTGCGCGCGACCACAGGACGCTGCCATGAGGAACCACCACATATTCCCGCCATCCATGAATTTACAACGTAAGTAATCTAAAAAACTTTGTCCGACGGCATTTTTCTGTCTTGTTTATCAAAGTTGCATCCCGTTACGTTAAATAATACAATAGTTATTTACCTACTTTATTCAAATCGAAAAACAAAAGCAATACGTAGCTTCAGAAATGAGATAATTACGAAGCTGTGCCTTCAAACATATTGTTGTAGCGCTACGCGGTTACGACTCCGCGTATGTCGCGTAGCCGCTACGACGGCGCGGCGTAGCACTAACCGTAGAGGATCTGTTTCTTGAGATGCTACTTAACTGTACAAAATTCTACTTCGTCCTATTGTTTGTATTGGCAATATTTTTGTTTACACAGATATAATTTTATAACTTAAGTATAGCAATTATAGGCCTTTTTTCTTGAATTTCTGTGTATCTTTTGTTTTTAAATAAAAAGTGCCCTTTTTATCTAATTAAACAGTAATGAAAACATATACTATCCGATTTTTCTAGATTTCAACATCGTGCATAAATAATAGTTAAACAGAGTGCATAAAAGTGGCTATTAGGGTTCCGTACATCCGAATGAAAAAACGGAACGCTTTTAGGATCACTCGTGTGTCTGTCTGTCCGTCTGTCACGGCCAATTTGCTCCGGTTATCGACTACAATGTTATATTTGTTCTTGGGATAAGTTCATCCCAATTACAGAACCCTTGATTGTGCGTGCTCCGACACGCACTTGGCCGGTGTTTCTTATTATATATACTACTTTTCCATTGACAGTTTTGTAAGACTGAACACACATCACTTCAAATTAATTTTATACTATTTAAACATGACGATTAATGACGTGCTTCCTATATTCTTGATTATTTGACTTCCTGGCACGGAGTGTAATTACCGTTTTCTAATAATAAAACTCCAGATGTGTTCATTATGAATACGTAATTACCTATAAAGTTATAAGGAAGTAAGTGCTGTTGTAGCTCAATGCTGAAATAGCACTAACTCATTAAAATTAGTTCACTAACATTAAAAGTAACTGGAATAATTGAAAAGTGGTTACAGTCATACCTGCTGTTACCTGGGGGGCTCGTAGCTTACTAATAACAGCTGCACGGGTCGATCTTCAAGGTTAAGCAACGCTTGCCGAGGTCAGTCCGTGCATAGATGACCGTTCATTACATATCGAGTCGTGCCTCGGAAAGCACACTAAGCCATTGGTCCCGGCTGTCATTCGTAGATCTTTGACAGACGTTACGGGTAGTCTGAAGTTCAAAAGTCTGACAATCAGTCTTACCAAGGGGTATAGTGTTACTGGGTTATGGAGGTCAGATAAATAGTCGCTCCTTGTAAAATACTGGTATTCAGCTGCATGTAGTTAGACTGGAAGCCGAGCTCAATATAGTTGTAAAAAGGCTAGGCAGATGTCAAAGTCAAATAATTTATTTCAATTATGCACTTATAAGGCACTTTTTAATGTAAAAATTTACAAAAAGTAGTATTGATTCTAGTCGTCCCTTCCAAAAGGTAGTTTACGTATGGAGAAGAATAGGCAAGAACCTTCTTTAAAATGTTTTATAATATTTCCAAATATTTTGTATATATTATATATGTAAAGACGATGCACCTGGAATAAGATCCACAATAGGTAAAAAGAATTAAAAATGAAGCAATGACTGATAAATTAATTATGTGACGGTTACAGTCCTACCTGTAGGATAAATATAATCTCATCATTATAGAAAGGATTTTGTCACTTTACGTATGCAAAATAAAGCTTTGGCACGAGACAACCTCTTTTTACGGACTAAAGAAGAGACTTACACTGGTTTTTCTTCTTCTCTCGTATCATTTTTCCTCAAAGTATAAACTATTATCATTATTTATCATACTTGATCATAATGCTCGATCGATGGTCACCGTATCAACAGTATTAGTTATGCGGATGATATGGTGTTGCTCAGCCCATCAATAGCTGCGCTCAGAAAGCTAATAGGCGTGTGTGAGGAGTATGCGAGGGTACACGGTCTCCTGTACAATGTACAAAAAAGCGAGCTCTTGGTATTTCAAGCCAGGGGTTGTAAATTGAGGGTAGTGGCACCTATGCTGCTTAACGCTGTTGCTCTTTGAAGAGTGAGATAGTTTAAATACCTCGGCCATGTAGTTACCGAGGATTTGAAAGACGATGGGGACGGGAGAGGAGAGCGATGGCGGTCCGCTGTAACATGTTGGCAAGCAGATTTGTGAGGTGTAGTTTAGAGGTAAAAACCACTCTGTAACATGTTGGCAAGCAGATTTGTGAGGTGTAGTTTAGAGGTAAAAACCACTATGTTTAAAGCAGTCTGCCAAACTCTCTACACCTGCAATCTGTGGGTCAATAACAAAATACACGCAGCGGGTCATCAACGCTCTCCGAATACAATATAATACGCGTTCAGGGTGCGAGTGCTCCGACGCTGCTGAAGTGCGTCTGCGATGTTTGCGCACGCGCACACAGAGGGCTTTCATACTGTGCTTCGGCGCCGCATCGCTTCGCTAATGTTCCGCGCGCGAGGGAGCGCCAACACCATCCTGAGCGTGCTCAGCCACAAGCTGGACAGCCCCCTTTTGGGGCTCAGGGTTCAAGCACAAATTAGCTTTATTAACTATTATTGTTTAATAATTAATTTAAATTAAATTAATAATAGTTTGTAAGTCGTTTTATAACAACATTAAGGGTCAAATGTGTCTGAAATAAAAACATTTTTTTTATTTTTTTATTTATAGTTCATACTTTGATGGTAATATTAGTCAGCCAGCCCAGGGGGCAGCGGGTCAGTCCCGGTAAAATTTTGCTGAATTGATGTATAATATATATATACATCTAAACAAATCTATAAATAAAATTGAGGTGTCTGTAATGTCAAAATAACCGATTTTTACTAAATGCTTATGAAAGTATATATACCACAATTTTTTTTTCTGTCTGTCTGTTTAACTTTATAGTCAACGTATATAATGTTCCCACTACTGGGGATGCAGGCCTCCTCTCTGTGACAGGGAGTCAGCTATAATCTACCACGCGGGCCAAGTGCGGGTTGGTTTCAGGACATGCCGGTTTCCTCACGATGTTTTCCTTCACCGTTTTGAGAGCAGTGGTGATGAAATAATTTACACAAAGTAAAGCGCTTGTCGAGATTTGAATCCATTCATTTCCATACGATTCGAATCCTCGTGGCCCAGCTCTACTGTCTGTCTGTTTGTTCCGGCTAATCTCAGAAACGGCTGGACCGATTTTGACGGGTCTTTCACTGGCAGATAGCTGATGTTATAAAGGAGTAACTTAGACTTAAAAGAAAAAGGATTAGCAGTTAGTCCACACTAATTTAAAGTAACTCATCGGTTTGTTTGTTATCTTTTCACGCCTTTTAACGACTGAACGGATCTGAGGACCTGGGTTGGGATGTAGGACACTTTTTATCCCGGTAGTACGGTCCCGTGGGATAATTTTCGAATATCATGCTGGTGAAACCGCGGGCAAAAGGTAGTTGGTAATATTTTACTCAATACTCAATCGTTTATTGCATTCTACTTGTGTACTTAGGTGCTAATTTAAAAAATTAATGAAATCATTATGGACCTCTCCCTCCTACTATTTTTCTGTGTATGACACTACACAGGAAAATAGTACAAGAGAGGAAGCGTTTTGAGCTTTTTGGAAGGAGTTTTGTTCTAAAGGTGCGCCAGAGCCGCCAGACGTCGTGGCACCTATTTTAATTCTCATACTACAATGAGCTCCCGCATCATAATGGAAAACCAGACCAGCAGGCTAAAGGATATTGAGCTTTAAGAGCGGTCTTATATAATATTTCACGAGACCTTGTTTGTTCTACACTGGCAGTTTCAGCAAGTTTTGAAGAGAAGAGTCAAAAAAAGAAACTCATAGTATTTATTACAATTAAACCAATTACAGGCACTTTTGAATTGTCAAGGGGTCGGTAAGTCGGAAAGATGAAGCTAGTTACCCATTCCGAAGCGTAGTAGGTTACTAAGAACGGGCAAGAAACTCCACGGCCACTTTAAAATCAAAATATTGTTAGTGTCCTCAAGAGAATCACATAAAGTTTATTATATTATTATCTACTATAAATCATTAAGACAGTATCATTAGCGATATCGAGCACAGAGGTGCATAGTTTTTACTTTCAATAGTTGAGTAGTTAATAACGTTTTTAGTTATAATTTAAAAACCCTAAAATTCATAGACATGTGACATTTACCAGTTAACAATCACAATTTAGTTAACTACTAAGAGCTGATTTCGATTTGATGGTTGCTGTTTCAATTATCTAATTAATCAAGTCTTGAATAAAGTAAGTGTGTTTATCGGATAAACCACTAAATTGAAGCTTTTTGAAACAATTTTAACGAGTTTACCTGTAGAATTTACAATCTTCGATTGATTACGAGGAATTAGGTACCATACTCAAAGCTTTCGTTTAAAATTTATTGTGAGGAACAAGATAAACCAGACTGAATCGAACAGCAAAAAAAAAATGATTTAAAATAAAATGAAACCATTAACAATGGGAACGATGTTAAATGTGACTTTTGAAAACCTTTACGAATTGGATATACTCACCTGATAAAATATAACTAACCTTAGGCCAATTCCAAGCATGGACTGGTTTTGCACAAAGAACCTTCCAGTTTTATCGAGATTGTAACTGGCGAATACCTTGGCACAGTTTAATAAAGCCTAGCCACTGCTTCACTAGACATTCCAAGTATGAGCAGATGAATCTATATATATAAAAATGAATCCCTATTTCCCTTGGTCACGGCATCACGCTAAAACGGCTGAACGGATTTGGATGAAATTTGGCAAATGAGTAAACCATGACCCGGAAAAGGACATAGGATACTTTTTATCCCGATATTCCCCAAGAATCGACACTAATGCGGGTGAAACCGCGGGGCGCAGCTAGTTACAAATAAAAAATTCATGCAAACTGAATCAGTGGTTCTCGCGTTGTAAACGTAGCAACGGACAGACAGACGGAGAGAAGTTGCATTTCGTAATAATATTACATATTATGTAAGGATGGTTTTCCAAATACAATTAAATTCATAATTAATTGTAGAATGTTGTGGAGGCATGAGATACCAAAACATAAATCTATGTAAACTGTTTAGGTAAGTAAGTACTTACATATTATGAGGTATGGAAGGTAGAGGAAACTTTGGGAGAATAGTCACTGCTTTTTCATTCTCATGTTTTCTCTTTCTTTTCATCTATAATACAAGATAATGTAAGAGTAAGAAAAGGGCCATAACTGAGCGTAAAAATGATAATTTTGTGGTTGGGCATCTCACTTTTATTAGGAGACCGGTTGATTGTTTGGTACACAACCAATTTCATAAAACAGTAGGTAAGTGAACAGTTTGTTCTATAATATCACAGATCCTTCGAAAATGTCTTAAAAACATATTTCCTTAATTAATTGTTTGTTTGTATGTCTGGTAAAGTTTGCTATCAGCAGAAATACCGCCATTGGAGGTACCCTTGAAATGAAAGATATTGTATAAGAGTTGCTTTACTATTTTGATGTATTTCATTTATTCCATAGTATAAAATAGAATATTTTCAGACAAAGTCCATATAGGTAGTAACAATTTTATTTAATATCTAGTGTTAGTAGGTACAGACACAGATTAACATACAATAAAAATTAAAATTCTGCTGCATCCACCTCAGCAACATCGGGGCATCCTCTCGATCTGCGAACACACTGATAATCTGTCGGTGTTGCCGCTAATACGCGACATCAGGGCTGCACATCTTTTTCTAAAAATAGCGGAAAAACCATCAATTCAACTTGTAAAACCAGCAAACATCCCTGACGTTCTACAACGCCACGGCAGCCGCGTTCAGTGCATTATTATATTGAACGCGTAGGTCGCTCTTGCCCACTGAGTGAAGTTGACCCACAGGCTGCATGTTTAGAAGGACTGATAGTAAGCTTTGCTATGTCTCTATAACGTTATTTGAAACCACCATGAAGAAAACCATGAAGTAGGTACTTAGTAACAACAGCAGCAGTAGTAGAGTGTGTTATAATTTTAAAATAATGTAACCTTATAGAGCAATCTGAAAAGGTATATTGACTGTGGCCTAGCTGAACAGTTAACGCATCTTTCTCATTTATCCGTAGCAACATGAGGCAGCAGTTTGCCATTTCGTTTGAAGACAAGACTGTTTTACTATCTTTACCCTGGACTGCTTGGACATTCTGAAAATAATTTTTAACTAGTTATTAGTTTCTCACATTGATGTCGTGATGTACCCCTTGCCTAGCTTACCCGCCTGGTTTGCGTGTCTTTATGATAATAATCTTAATCTGACTGCTGACTGCCAAAGCCAGGGGCTTTTTAAATAAGTCGGTGAAACTTCACAATCGTAATTAGCTATTAGTACCTAATAGCAGTAGAAAAAAAGGTTTCCGTACATTCCGTGTTACATTATCTATAAAAACGAGCAAAAAAATCACGTTTGTTGTTTGGGAGCCTCTTAAATATTTATTTTATTCATTATTCACATTATCTGTGAAAATTTCAACTGTCTAACTATCACGGTTCATGAGATACAGCCTGGTGATAGACGGAAAGACAGTCAGACGGACGGAGAGCGGAGTCTTAGTAATAGGGTCCCGTTTTACCTTTGGGTATGGAATCCTAAAAACTATGTCCTAAAATCATATTTTTAAGTAAATAGGGTTCAAAGTCTTCATGCGCGTTGAAAATACCTCTTGTTTTATTGCTCTTAAATGGCTCCCATCATGTCAGTTTTTTTTTAAATGATGACAATAAAAAGATGTTATTTAATTCTATATTAGATCAGTGTCTTTAAAACAATATATCTGCTAGTTAGATGTATGCATAACTTGAGCATTTCAAACAGCAGGAAATTCGGTTCGAAAGACGTTATATTTCTGCTAAGAAAATGTGTTAAAGTTTCTATTACTATAATTTATAAAATGTCTCAGTAAGTAGAAACAAACTTGGAAACCAAAGCGGAAAAAGGTGGAAAACCTTTCTTAAACTTTATCTTTATTGCTTTTACTCTTAGTAATACCAAAGTGAAACCGTTTTCATTTGGTGAACAAGTGGCGGGACGGGAGGTTGCGACGACGCCGCCGCCGTCGGTCACGAAACAAAGACTGGTGCACGGGGTGGGGCGGGCCGGGGGGGGGGGGGGAGGGTGAGTTCTCGCCGCGTGAGCGATTGCGTCCCTAATTGGCAGCGGCGTCCGCGAGAATCTTAAGGGGAGGACAGCCGAGCTCGAGCGAGTCTTCTCTGCATCTTGCGGCTCACGGGTCTGCGTGGACCTACCCGAACTCCCCGCCCCCCAACCCCGCTGAACCCAGCCCCTCTGACGCCCACGCAACACAATAACTTACCTCGGGCGGCAACTCTCACGTAATCTCGAGTAACTCCGGATTATGCCCGTTAATCACTCGGAAATTAATTACAAGTTTGTGTATTAATTGTAGTACAATTACAAGAATTACAGGGTTAAGATTACGGTGATTCCATTTCCATTCCGTGGAGAGTTATTATATGTCAACAATCGGTAGACTTCCTTACGGTAAATTGCGTAACATTTTGCATAAGAATATTGAACTCTACGTCACAGGCTTGTAAGGAAAATCCGTTTTCGTCTTAAAGGACAAAAGCAACATTTAAAGGTTTCTTTTAGTCAAAATTAAGTTTTAAATATCAAAGAGTTGAATTAATAAGTTACACATGTACAGGGTGGTCCAAAGAGAGGACATAAAAAAATATAGATTCCTCATACCCAGGGGTATCCGAAAATACCCCATGTATGTTCCGCGATTCTTGATAGTTTTCGGGTAGTATTTTTTTTTAATTTCTTGAAAAAAAAAATCAGCGATTCGAGCGATTTGGTCGATAAAGTACCAACTTTTATGTGAAAATGTTGCAAGCGTCATTATTTGGACCATTCTGTATAGCGATGTGGTATCAACAATCATACACAAGCCATTAACAATTAGGTAATTGATTTCTGAAAATTTTGCGATAGTTATCCTTTCTCAACATTTTTTTAATATTATACTAAATGACCCGGTGAAATTCGTACCATGTGAGACAAAATTTCAATTTTTTATAAACTACCCCAGTTGTAGGGCCAACAAAACGAAAAAAACAAATAGATCGCCATTTTCGAGTTTTTGCGAGCCTTTTTGCGCACGCAATTGATTTATATAATATATGGAATTGGCCCCCGTTACGACGGTTTTGAATTAATGTCAAAATTTTATTTCTTTATACATACCTACTTACAAAAATAGCTCATAAATCTTTAACTCTGTTGGGGTGCTCATATTCGTTCTCTTAAAGCATCACCAATGCGAAGGTTCTAAGCGATGTCTTTTAAAAATCTCAATTTAGAATATTTTCGCGTAAAGCAAACATTTTATGTGTTCGTCCCACGTCCACAAAACTGAGCATTGCGGAGGGAAAACAGGTCGGTATCCTAACTCGATATCGCCATTTCTATTCTCATGTCGCCTTTGTATGCAAGTGGACGGGTTAATTCGATTTGGTGCGAGGACCGAGGGCAATATTTTATCGTATCATGTGATCTATTCTGTCCCAGTATAGTATAGTATAGTAGAGTGGGTCATAAAAAAGGCAATATCTCACAGTTGAGCTGAGCCGGAGCCGCGATCGTAACTTCTACAATGTTACTGCGCCGCACTTGGTGAGGGAGCTGACTTTTATTTTTAGAAAAGAAATTATTGTTTTCTTGCAAATGTGAATATGTTAAAGCTATACCTACATGACTTCGTCAGCATGACACTGTGTTTTGTTTTGCTTAGTCACTGAACTTTCTTCTTAAAGACTTTTTTTTGTACCCATGCGTCGGCAGGAGAGAAAACTCTCTGTTGTTTTGTAAGGTTTTATTTACACAAGATAGAATAAAAAATGGTGAATTCATGATTTAAGAAAACAAGCAATTTGTCTCAAAACCGTAATTCATTCGGCACCAGCTAAAGAAGCACCGATATTAAACCAATATTCTATGTAGATGAGCGTTGACGGGCACGTGATGCCACCCCGCACAATTTTATTTAGCTTCACGCAAAAGTGTTTCCGTTTTACTGCTGCCATTACGCAAATTTACCCACATGTTTATTTGTAATATAAAATATATTGCTGTTGCATATTACACAGTGTACTCAGATGTACCTTACATAACTCTTATTCTATCTTATTATATCCTCGAGGCGGGCTTCAAGATTTTTAGATTCATATTACAAAATGAAAGTTTCAAATCTCAAGTGGCTGATATATGGAGGCGTGAAGGCGTCAGGAAGCCGTGTAACACGGTCGCGGGGCAGTATTCATTAATCTAAGCTGTAACCCTTGCCGCGTGGGCTTCAGCGGGGGAGGCGGCGCGGCGCGCGGGGCGCGGCGGCGCAATATGCCGCGATGACGCGCCGACATCGCCTGCATTATGGATGTTGGCGAACTTTTCGCATGACGCGAGAAAAATGAACCAAGCCTCACTTAGAGATGGATCGCGATATAATTTACTAGGTAAATCCCAGCTCGCGGGATTCGAGCTGTCATGTTTTAGTAGTTTGTAGATGCTTCTTCAAGTACAGTGTGTTTATGATGCTAGATATTTTTGTGTAGATACTAATTGACTATACCTATTTACAAAATTATACGTAGATACGTACTTGTCAACATCGTTGACTATTATAAAATATCGGGTGGCTTACCTTTATGCAATCTGATTTACATAAACACCCAAACATCCCCATGATTACAAAAGCGCATCATAAAACTTGTAAGAATATTCAGAATCATAAGATTCCCAAGTGCAAACATGCCTCTGATAAAGTCCTTAGCGCCCTTCAAGCAGTCTCGCCGTTCTGTAATTAACAGGCGGAGTCTCGGGGGGGCTGGAGTGTGAGTGGAGAGGAGGGGGGTACGGATCATATCACCTGTGAATTAATCGCTCCGTGACGATTAATTAGCGCCACGTGCTCGCACGCACCTCAGCCTCGCAACACCACGTGACTCGCCTGCTAACTGCCTTCATTAACCTTGAATAATAGCTTATGGATTTTATGTAATGAGAGTCAGAATGTTTTAGGGAAGTAGTGCTACGGGTGTCATTACATAATGTGGAGAGAATTCTTCAAGCTTTGAAAAAAAGCAATTCCATGTCCCAACAGCGAATCCCCAAAACTGAAAAGGTACAAAAATACTTTTCCAGTAAACCCGGCTCACCGCCCGACAGCCTCCCAATAAAACATAACGTTCGCAATAACAATGAGCGGCCCTGCCTGACCCACGAACTGCAAACTCAAATTAAACATCTTATGAACAGAAACATCTTGCAAAGATCCTCTTCATTAGGTCCCGCAAATTGCGCGGGGGGTGCGGGTCGCGGGGGCAGTGACACGAGTCTTTCCCTACCCCTCGCCCCTCCCCGCAGCCTCTATTAATAATGCAAATGAGACCGCAGCTCGGCCAAGAAGCGAGTCTCGATTAATTCCGGTTCATTTGAGGTAATTGTCGCTGCGCGTGTGCGGTCTGCGGTCTGCTGAGCCCGCAGCCCGCTGCCACATCTAATGTCTAATGCCAGTTAGGGTTATGGTTTCATAGGATCATATTTTATAGCTACTGAGCATTACGAGTTGTTTTGGATGTTAACTGTTACAACATTTACAAGATTTCGGTCTATTGCTTTGCGGCCGCTTGGTTTTCATCAACCTAAATTATAGTTTTTTTACCCACTTTCCATAGCCTACGCCATTAATTTAACAAACTACGCAGTTTGAAGAATCGAGCTGTGAGTCCAGCACTTAAACATTGCTAACGTCACTCAATTAATATTAATTTCCAAAACTCTATATTTGCTCAATGATGCCCTTACTAACATTAATACTGGTTTAATGAATTAAGACGTTTCTATTTACTTTAACTTAAGTTGCACAAAGTTGCACGCGACGCTAAATAAAAAGGAGTCCATTGCCTCACGTAGCAGCGGGCTACGGCGTAGCGCTACGACGATCGATACTTATGCCACGCGACAACCTAACGCTACGAGTTTTTCTGTTTTCGAAAGAGCTGTATTTACGGTAGAAATAGAATATCTGAATTTAAAAAAATAGTTACTTTTAAAAAGGGAAAATAAAATCATATCTAGAAAATAACAAATAGGTACGAAATGGGTACCTACTTTTTTATTTAAACTTTTACTGGTTTTTTTTTTTTATAAGAATGTGAAATCGTGGCGTTTGTTAGTATAACTTGTGCAATAATATACTACTTTGGTATTCTTTAAAACGAATAAAGCAAAATTATCGATTTAATGAAATAATGAAAAGTGTAAACGAATATAATTGCAAGTAGGTAAGTATCTTATAAAATGAAAAGCTTAATTCTTTCTGTATTGCATGTAACTTTTAGCCAATTAATGGATATACAAGATCACTTACTTGAATGTCATAGAAAGATTGACATTTTATCAATGAGCTCATCACTGGTACATTCAGTAATTAAAATAATACACCAAGCCTAATTTGTAATAGGGATAAAGCAGCAAAAATATGCCAACGAAACCTCGAACAGTTCTAGCAGTAGCTATAAGTGTATTGTGAACATAACGTAGAGGTATTGAGAGGGCAGGGAGCGTCTCCGCGCAGGGGGAGACAAAAATGGCCGCTCTGAACCTGCACCTTGCTCCTACCTACTTATATTACTCATTAAATTACACACTATATGGAAACTGATTTGCTAACGAAAATCTTATGAGATTTAAATAGAGTTGGTAAGCTTTAAAGTTCATAAAGATATATCGAATGTGAGTTCGTATATAGTGCCTAATTATTTAGATGAATGGAGTGCGATTTATGAACTTTATTATTAAGTTCGTTGGTACTTCTGTATTTATCTAATAGAAATAAGATATTCAAATTCTTCTTTGAAGCGTTTTCCGTGCCTTTGACCAAAGGATCCATCTAATGTAGTTCTTTTTTTTTACCTCAATATTATTGTTATAATATGTTCGTAATTAGTACTTGAAATTAAGTAATGTTAAAGAAGTGTACAGTAAGCGTTCAAAAGTGCATAAGCACGTTAAGAATCATATTGCTGTGAACACGCGGTATAGTCCGTTGATCTGTATGTGTAAACAACACGGCACACACACCACAGAGAACGCAGTATTGCGCTTTACACACTGTCGTATCGTCGTACTTGCGCCTCACTACCGAAACAAATATATATTGCCGTCGCTTTTGTTAGACAACATGCATCATGCGCTTGACCTTGGCCAGTTTATGGCAATGCTAAAATTCAAACCAAACTTACGTGTACAGATAGCAGAACGCGTTAAGCATTGGTCTGAGATGCAAACTGGCTTAGGTTCCAACCTCGTCAAGCACAGTGCAGTTTTTGCAAATATTAATATTTTTGTTAGCAATAATATTATATTTTAACTATTGCTGCCTTTTTTATTAATGCTGTTATTGCAATAAAGGGTTTAGAATTAAAAATGCGTAATATGTGATAGCAAAATTAAAAAATTGTATTCGTTATATCTATTTTACTTATAGATAATATATTGCTACAATTATTTGTCATTACGTCAGCTCAATAAGATGTGAAATAGATGTCAAAAAACTTAGAAGTAATTTATATTATTTTGACATATTTGTATTATGAAATGTTTTAAATTTTAAATTGATTTTTTCACCATAAATATTAGCTAGCTTATTATTAGTTAGCTTTGATCATGGTCGAAGTAATTAAGCAATAAATAAGAATATAAGACTAATCAAAATGTAAAAAAAAACTATTTACAAAATAGGTGATTTTAAGGTAAAGTATGGGCAGTTTGTTTACATTATTTATTTTACATTTTATTTGGCTTTAGTAAATATTGTTTGGTATTGAGGTTATAGCTTAAGTATTCATTTTCTTTACGAAAAGAAGATTGAAACTTAACCTCAAATTGTAATCCTAAAATAATAATATTACTAAAATAATCTTAAACATTTTCGGTCTATCTGCGAGAAATACGACAAACAACCTATTGTAACTTGCTTAAAAATCGTTACCACAAATTCATGCAATAACGAATCTGTTGTTTATTAAGTTGGTACGGTAAATATTTTAAGGTTAAAATATAGCAGTGTCCCACTTGAAGTCTTAATATTATCGTGCGACACTTAAACGTTCTTGTTTATGCCTTTCTGTCGAAAACGGCTTCCTAGCTGGTCTTCAGTGATACAAGTCTTCAGAGTGCACAGCGAACGGTTCATAATGACGTGTTTAATAATTCAGCAAAATATCTCGTTGGTATGAAACCATTTGTTTCATATTCCTCCATCATTTGACGTCGCTACTGCTCGATAATAAGCCTCTTCCTCATTCCTCTTAACCCTCACAGTATTTCTCTAGAACAAAGAATAACATTGTATTTATTACACATAATAATTATTTATCATTCACTAATCGAATTAAACCTCATAATGAATTTAAAATTTTAAAGGCATCTTCTGTCTCAACAATACCTCTGTTCTATCAACAATACCTTTGATTAAGATTTATGTTTAGTAAAATATGAAATATTTAAATGATAACACTCACACTTAGTCCGGTCTCATTAGATATTTGTGTAAATTACATTCAATTTTACGCAGCTCAATAATATTTGATCTCCCTTCAATATTTATATTTGACTGCATTTTGAAAACAATAACCACAACACCGCTAATACTTAAATACTCGTCACCAACAATAACCACGAACCAACAAAGTTTTGAGATTGGCTGGGAACAGACCGTAGCAATCGCGAATACGCGTAACGAACTGCGTCTGTCTACCCCACAGAAATCGAAATGATTTACTTAGTTTTCTGTGGTCTACCTGCTGAACCTTAATATTTATGTGAACAAGACGACCGAAACAAAAAACGAATGATTATTGAACTATTCATTATTAAAAAATAACAAAAACTATGAATAATAATTATTAAAAAATAACAAAAACTATGAATGTAATTATTAAAAATTACAAGCAAACCACAGATGAGATTTGAACCCTCGCTCGGCTCGCCATAATCGCACATACCAAAGCACGTTATCCACTGAGCTAGCACGCCGTATTCTATATTGATTGAAATTATGAACTACTATGAGTTGCAGACAAAGTGAGTGTGTGTGTATCTATAGTATTGTAACATCTTATAGAAGAAGGTCGTAAGTCAAACCGAAGCGTCAGTCTATTGCTTTGTGCGATTGCCTATGGACTTTTGGTCGGTACTGTACATAATGCTTGAAGTAACCGCGTTTATGACGAAATAAGGCCCGGACTTCACCAAAGCGGGGACGATACGAGAGGAGAGGAGATGTGTTTTAATAATAGTATTTCGTTATTCACACATCTCGTCTCCACTCAGCTTCAGCGGATACCACTGAGCGGAGATGTATCATATTTGTATGGCGTGATCGAAGCGGAGATGTGAGCTGTGTCTCGCCAAGATTGAGCTGAGCGGCTGTACAAAGCGGAGATGTGAGCTGTGCCTCGCAAGCTAGCGACGGTGCGCAGCGGAGACGAGAAGAGGTGTGAGCGGCGTGCAGTGAGCGGTCAACATGCAACGCTCGACGCACGCAGCTTAGTTCTGTTCTAGCCACTACACATCTCCGCTCTAGCCAGCACACATCTCCGCTCTAGCCAGCAGACATCTCCACTCCAGTCTAGCCAGTAAGCGTGTCCGCAGAGCTTCGGTAGATACACCCCAGCTGAAAAACATCACTTCTCGTCTCCGCTTCGGACATCTCCACACATCTCCGCTTTGGAGTAGCCGGGCCTTAGAAAAAACAAAGAAGTCTTTTTGGCGATTGTAAACGCTAAAAATTACGTAACATTTGTGACTGCATATTTATTCATTTATCTGTAGTTTCATCTACGAAATTATCATCCAAAATATTACAAAGTAATTTCTTCTTTCACAGCCGGCCTCCCATATAAAGTATACGGCGGGCACGAGGGTTCGCTGACGGAGAAGCGAAAGCAGCGAAGAATCAGGACGACGTTCACATCCGCCCAGCTCAAGGAGCTGGAGCGAGCCTTTCAGGAGACGCATTACCCTGACATCTACACCCGGGAGGAGATCGCCATGAAGATCGACCTCACTGAGGCGAGGGTACAGGTCAGTTAAGCTGTTTTATTTTGTCTTGGTTGATAATGACAGGAAAAAAGAAAAAACGGGGAATTTACTCAAAAAAAAATTCACACAATTCCACGGTTACTCTTTTAAAAATAATTGGCCTTTACAAATCTTTCAAATAATAGTGTGATTAGGTATGGGAGGACTCGTCGACTCGAGTCGTTTTCAAAATGTATGTACATTTTGTTGTAATTATGTGTCCACCAACTTGTTGATAAAATAAAATAAAATACAGTTTGAAATATAACAACATATAAATCATATAAATCAACATTTAGACTAATTTGTAATAAAATAGCAAGTATAGATTTTTTAAATATGGAAAGTGGTTCTATTACTTTAAAAAACTAATTAGATTCCCGTCATAATTTGTTTCCCATACAAAATTGCTACGTCCACAGTCGCGCGTATTTCAAAAATGCAGCAAATAATAAAGTAATTCGAGGGTGAAATTACAAAAATATAATTTTTTGAAGGCTAGGGCTAGGGAAACGTTTATTTTGTTCAATTGTGTGACCATTGTGTGTTCATTGTGTTACTATTTTTGTGTCACGTGACACTTAGGGCTTGTCACAGTAGGTATATTCACTTAAATGTGAATAGTAATTCGATTTCCGTTTTAGGAAAGATGCCGTTAACGCCCGCTGAACAACAAAGATGTTACCGAGATCCTTTAAATCAAAACTTCCACCAAAATGGAAAGAAGTCCAAGATTTTTTTTCTATTTGTTTCGTCGACTTCGTTGTGACTCTGGCCTTATTCTTCAATTGTGTTACTTTTGTGTTACGTAACACAAAATAACCCCAAAAAATGTACATATATTTCGAAAACGACCCATAAAAGCAGTGGTGGCCCTGTAGTAACGGCCCCGACTTACAAATTGTAGGTCATCGGTTTGAACCCAGGCGGGCGCTTTACTTTGTGTAAATAATTTTATCACCACTGCTCTCAAAACGATGAAGAAAAACATCGTGAGGAAACCAGCATGTCCTAGAGCCAAAAATTCGAAGACATGTCACAATTCGCACTAGGCCCGCGTGGTAGATTACAGTCCACTCCCTCTCGAAGAGAGGAAGGCTGCGTCCCGGCAGTGGGAAAATTATAGGTTGTGATTATGCTATGCTTATAAAAAGCAAAATTTTAGAGTGCATGTCATGCGAGTCATGCTATTTGCCGAAAACCTTCATATTCTGATTAAATTATTCCTTGATTCAGCATTGGTGAAACCAAAATGAAGATAAAAAATACGGATTTAGGGAGATTATTCTCATAAGGCACAGTAGGCTTGAAAAAATAAATGGTTTCCCGCGCCGTCCGTCACATTTCCGCAGTCCAATTAACGTCCAGTAATTCGAGTGCGGCTGACGGGCGGTGCCTACGAAAAAAAAGCGAGCAGACAGCGTGCGGTTAGCTCTAGTTAATTTCATAATAAGCGCTCATTTTTATGTGAGTCAGATCTGCGACGTGTGCTCCTCCTGAATGTTTAATGCAATTCAGAATCGGGCGAGTGCTGCGCCGCCTTATAGTTATCTGATCTCGTATATCGTGCGGTGACTCCGCGACCTGATCATGTATTCCGGGATATGACGCCCTCGGCGCAACCGACACTCTTATTGTTCCCAACGATACAAACCTATTTTTCGTTTCATTTCTTTTCATGAAACTTGTTTTCATATTTTCGATTCGGTTGCCGTTATACTGACGACACAACATTATGTTTGGGTATATAGGCTCTGTGTAATGGATAAACAATCGCGTTGTTGTATACATAAGCGGGTGGCACCCTCCCGCGGCAACGAGCGCTCATTACGTTAAAAAGTGTATTGGAATGGTGGGGTGCCGCCATAAATATTGCGGGCGGTCGCGTAACTCAAGCGCGCGCGACTCCTGATAATTAAAACTCGCCTGGAAAATACGAATTCACATATTACAATTAAAACCGAATAACTGCAACGAGCGGCTTGTTTTACGGTAAATAAACAAATATCAATTTAATGTTGCACTGTATTTTAAATCTACAATTAAGCAGTGGCGAGTTTTAAATTTTGAATAATAATTAATTATGTTTGGAGTGTGATTGTAAATACCTGCTGGATATTGGTAAAAGGCTTTTGGTTTTTACAATTTTATTTTATCTTTATTATGATACAAAAGATGTTGAATTTCGGCAGATACAATCATTTTTATGCAAATAGGTCTACCAACAATCACGGAAGCTGTGGTCAGCGACGAATTTACATTAAAAAAATATAAACGTCAAGAGCGGGGCGTCGTGTCCTAATTCAACACGCGGCTTCTACCCAAATTCATCAGAGTCTGTGCGCAAACACTGCTCGTCGGAGTAAGCGTTAAGCAAACGCACAATTTGCCATAAGCCACCCGTCCGGTGTGAAACAAAAAGTCGGCCAACTGTTAGAGCAAAAGGAATCACTTGAAAAATGACCAGCTGCTTTTTAATACACAGCGTATTTTTTCTGTGCCAACGTTGTCATAGGGATAGGGCAATTTAATCCATCAAGCGGTGTTGCACGGTAGCGTCCGAGTCAATAAATTCTATATTATCACAGACCATTTTGGTTTTTTTTTGTTATCCGTGTGCGGCGCGAGAGATTAGTTCGAGTTGAGACAATCGGTATGGATTTTGTGTTTATGTTTCATTAATGCAGTCGTTTTGATATGACTCAAAATGAAAGTAGATAGATGTATTGGGAAATTATTTTTGTTTGTTTCTATATCTATGTATAACGAGTACAAATAAATGCTTCTAAAACGACCCAAAGAGACGTAAATATTTTTCATGTTTTAGTATACTAAAAGGCACGTACAAAAGGCACGTTATAAAACTGGCTCTTTCCGAGTGACTGACTACTCATTAGGCTTTCAATATGCTATTCATTCTAGAATGCAAGCTCATTGTTATTAAAAGTGCGGTGGTCACCTGACACGTGACAGGGGCTCGCCTGCCCGAGAGGCAGCAATAAAGATTGACATGCAACCCGTCGGGATCCGCTAGCAAAATGTCAATCCAGCTCTCGATCTAAGATCTTGCGCCGGCAGTCCATAGGGACCGCCGGGACTGATGCACTGTCTGCTGTTGCTTTCAGCCGTAATTGGTTTTATGCCTTATCTACGTGAAGTGAAACGTTCGGTTTAAGATTTGAGGATTTTGAGTAGGTCTGTTAATTTTAAAGTTGTCGATACTTCGATGTTTGAATGAAAAACAACGGAATCACGTTAAATCGTTTGATACGATTGCATATTATAAGACTGTCTGTAGCTCTTTGAAAATTATATTTTCTTATTGTAATTTTACACATCACGTCATTAGTAGCATAGTAGTTTAAAAACGTATTTATTTTTGCATCCAATAAAAAAGACCTTCCCAGAATATTGTTTTAAGTCACCCGATCTTTTTGAGGACCATTTATTTGGTCCAAGGGCGTCTAAAATCAGTAGTTGTTATTTTAACACAGATTCGCATCACGATCAGTCTCGAGTACTATGTGACCCTGCGTGTGCGCAGGTGTCGCACGCGTGTGTCACGTGACTGCCACGCGTCGCCTCTCTCTCGGCGCTCGCTTGATTAGATACACTTGCCACAAATGTTTGTCGCTCGCTGCACTTCAAATGGGGAATAAAACTGCCATTGTCTGCTTCAATTGAGTTTTATGGTGCGACAGTACCATAATAATATTATCTAGTAAGGAAGGGAAATTATTGTCTAGTGTTGAAAGTTTGTGTTAGATGGGACGTTTTATTCGTTGTCTAATAAATCAATTTAGAACATATATAGGTGTTTATTTATTAAGAGAAAGGAAATATCAATTTTCATAACGATGTTGACAACTGTTGGAAAAAGACGTGTCTTACGTTGCAGAAAGATGGACTGATTAGAAACAATATAATATTAATTTTTATGGTCACGTTTAAAGTTCCCTTTCCCAAAACTAACTTCTCAATATCAAATATTAAGTGGTTAGTATCTAAATGAAACAACAGCGTTAAGTAATGGGACGGTTTAGTGTTAACCCTTAGTTAATCGCGTTGATTGCCGTCGGTTCGGCTAACGATAAAAGCGGATTAAGTAATCACTTAGTGGCGGGACGCTCTTGTCTCGTGATTCGTGCTTTTGTCAGTAGGGTAGCACATCACATACACTTATGGGTTTTCATCCCATATCATAGTACGTGATGTTTAACTCAAGTGTAGTGAAGTTAATTTTGTACCTCTCATGAGTATAAAAGGTAAAAAGTAATGTTTTTTTGTTTATGTTGGATATTTTTGTTGTAAATCTGTTACGACAAAAATATGCAATATTTTCAACACAACCGATTTGTTTATAGATTATGCTAATTATTGCTGAACATACAAAAAGTTCCAGTTCATAAAAACTTAATTGAACTAATGGCCTATACCTAATTATAAAAGAAGAGTCATATTAAGTCATTATTACGCGACAACTTTATACAAACGACAAACAAGCGTATCGGATTATGATCATCAAAGGTATTATCTATGTTAAACTGGACGTGGGGCGTGACATTCGATACGGTACCAACGGGGGCACATCACTGACAACCTCGTCAGTTTCCGTGGGAAGATCGGAATAGTTCGGACGATTGCTCGCGCGCACCGTGTCGCGCCTATCACATAGTTGTGATCTGACGATAATCTGCTTCGTCTAATTGATTAACATCTCTTGCATTTTCACACGATCTGCAAAATTAGAGACGCGTGAAATCGGAATGTTTGGTAGTTTAATTTTTTTACGTAAAGCTAATTTCATGCAAATAATTAAACCATGTTTTTCCAATAAAATAATATTCACGTAAATCCTAACTAATATTTTAAATGCGAAAGTGAGTTTGTTTGTTTATTTGATTGTTTGTTAGTTACGATTTTACGCTAAAACGGCTGAACAGATTTCGATGAATTTTGGCACATGGGTAGACCATGATCCGGACTAGGGCATAGAATAGCTTTTTATCCAGATATTCCTACGGGATCGAGACTTAAGTGGGTGAAACCGCGGGGCGCAGCTAGTAATTCTATCAAATAAAAAAATTCAATGAAAGTAAGAGGACGTGATTATTTTTGAATAAAGGTAAATATGACGTTTTATGATAACATAAAATATGACTCTTGAATGAAATTGCCTTACTACCTCTTAGCAAACAATGGTAGTATTATTCTCACATAAAACACCATTCTTCTTCTTTAGCTATTCACGATAAATAAGTGTTGGAAATCCTAGCAAGCACTTAAAGCGATTAAAAAGTGCCTCGAGGTCGTAGGTATGTAGAGGCGCTACGGAGGGTGTGCTACGCGCTACGGGCTACGGGCTACGGTTGCCACGGCTACGAAATACGTCTCGTATAAGATATTATAATGTTTTAATTTTGTTTTTATAAATGGAAGTGATTATTTTCTACGTGGAGTAAATAAGACATTATTCTTTTGACTCTAATACACTTTTTCATTACATTAGTTCCGACGATTCTACCTAGAAACTTTTGTGAGTGTACAAAATTTTACTAATCATGTTAAGGCCATCTAAACTTTGTAAAAAATAAAAGCTTTATTATTTATTTTAACTCATCATACGATTATAAAATACGAAATAATTAAAATAAGAAATAAATTAAATATTTTTGATTTCTCGAGCCAAATCCAGAGACAAGTTATAATTTCTAATCACAGACAAGTCCGATAGACGCAATGCAATGTTCATTACATCAAATTGCATTTTTTTGTAGTTTCACAACTTTTCCGCCGGATTTCAGTGGTGGCGCGGAATCTAACAATAATTTTCCCATAAAAAAACAGAGTATGTGAAAATTACATGGCATTAGTATGTACTGGAAAATTACAAGAAAACCGAAAATATCTCACACCCCAAATATTTTTTTTTATATTTAATTCCATATAAAACTGATAAATACATTTAGAACTTTTTTTTTAGATTTGCATTAATAATACTCGCCACTAGCTCCCAATTGATTGTAACCTTTTTACGATTATATAATGAATTAGATTTTATTTAAGATTTTGTACACTTTTTAACTGATCATTATACTTTGATTAATGTTTAAATCCTGTAATTTAAATCAAAACATGGAACGTTAATCGATCGAACATCAATAGCATCTATTATAACCCACTATATGAATAGAAACGAAATACGTGTGAAACTCATTCTTTTCATGGTTCTCACATTAAACGTCCCAAAGGTATCGAAGTTTGCCCACTAACAATTACAAAAGCGTTTATACCTAGTTCAGATTGTACGCCTCCGACCTAGCTTACGGGGTGCGAATATATGGTCATCTTTATCTAACGCATGTGAATTCTGTATATCTATCTCTATCGTGGACATGTCACCCTTTAACTGGATTCGCGCAATTATTTTTCATTTAGCTCGCGACTTGTTGTGGTGTCCTTCGGGAATCGTGGGATCAAGTGCAAATATCGTGTCTCTACGGTATAGTAATACAATTCGAATACGAGAAAATTGCTCTGTGACATAAAGGGGATGTATAAAAATGTCTTTGGCTTTGTAATTTGGTGTTTCCCAGGGTGTGGGTGACAATTTAGCATTAGCCGTAAGGGATTTGATTATTTCCCACAATTTAGCAAATATGAAAAGGCCATTCTAAATATTGAGTAAAATCTTTGTTTATATATTTGTGAATTATATTTTTTACGATAGTTGAAAGGTCATATGGCTTATCGCGCTTAAATTCGCCGCTAGTGGCGCTAGTATAAAGTAAGGTCTCTAGAAATGTCAAATGTCACTGAACGTTCACTGTTTGCGGGCTTTTTTATCATGTCATTTTAATAATTATTCATGATTGTTGTAAAGATTGTGCCATTCCTGATTAATTATGGCTTAAGATTTTAAGTAAAAACTGAAGATCTAATTTGGTAGAACTTAGAGGAAGAATAATATTTGTCTGCTACATGTTTGCCAATTTTAAGAACATTATACATTTCAAGTTGTAAAATAGAGGTAATGAAATAAACATTAGGTATATGAATTTATAGGCATGTGAACATAAATCCAAAACTTAACAAAAATAAAAGTACTGACAGGACCTTACTCGCCAGCGGCGCCAACTGGTGAGCAAAGAAACAATAGGTCTCATTTCTAAAATGGTGTAACTACTGTTTTTTTTCAGGTATCAAAAACTGTGTCATTCAATATTCCGAAGCACATTTATGTCAGATTTACAAAAAAGTTAAGGCATTGCGATTCTAAACAGCAAGTTCATTGTTACTCCATTTTGTCGTGGAAGTTCGGCAAGGGAACATAGGCGGCTGTCACAAACTATCCAGTGTCATGAATATATGGCCGTCATAACCGATGCGCCGTTGTCGAGCATCGGAGGAAAATGCTAGATCACTTAGGGGAGAGTATTGTTGTATTTTTTGCTAAAATGTGATTCTTACTCGTTTTTTAGTACGTACCACGGTATAATTTTGCAATTGGAACAAATATTATTGTCAAAATAAACCAAGATTTGATAAAAAATAATATCCATGTTGGAAGATACATCTTTTTATTTTACTATGAGTTAAGTATAGGAAAACAAAGTTGAGAGATCTGTTTTCAAATTGATGCAGATAATGCTTAATAGTTGACTTATTGCTAAAGATAAGTGTTAATAATAAGGTGTCTCAGTTAGTTTATAAGGTGTTCTAAGTTAAAACAATATTACAAATCTAAGTACTACAGTTTTTATAAAACCATAGCACTATTTTAGATCTGTATTGTACAATGGACGAATTTAATCACACATGTAGTAAGGTTACTCGAACGCCCCACATTTTGGTAGCAATCACAAACGTTATTCTATGCTCACGAACCATTTAACAACGACAGAGGGACAAGTGACTCCATTGTCCGTACATTAACTATAGTTTATTCATTTTTTCTTGCCCCTTCCTCTAAACATTTATCATTCTAAAAATCGCAACTCATTTACCGTGCTTATTTTATAGAGTGAGTGTGATCTTGTAGTTTATTGTAATATTAGCCCACATGGCGTGTCAGGGTTCTACTTTCATCATGATATGAGAAAAAATCAGCAATGGTTTTTATACTGATGCCTGATGTCAATACGTGTGGCATTTTTATATAAGTAGGTAAACGAAACTACGATACTTACCAGCGTAATAAATATTAGGCACACTGTTAAAATCTTTGTTTATTTAATTTTCGTATATTTGGTACAGACTATTGGATTAATGTGTAATTCTGTTAGGATATGTGATTAAAATGATTGTACGTTGTTTTATAGCTTTCATTTTCATAGAATTTCGTTTCACATATTTTTTTCTCATATTATCATTTCATAGAATAATCAATACGCAGAATACTTGTTTTCAATACATTGCGGGGCTCCTATTTCTGTGTGGTCTAAAAAAAAAACTACGCCATCCATTGTTTTTCTGTGAAATATTTTTATTAAAGTAAATCTTTAAAACAATAATATTCGAAATAAAAATACAAAGACTAAATATTATATGAAATATTTTCTGTGAAACGCAATTCTATTAAAATTTCTGTGTGCGAAACAAGGGGACACCGATTAAAATAAGTATCTGGTCGACCGAGCTCTGCTCGGGTGAAAATAGAGAATGCTCATTTAATAGTATAGGAATAGTTGTTCATACTAATTCCATTCCATGCTAATTCCATGCTAGTAGGTACTTACTAATTCCATGCTGCACTGACAGTAGGTCCTTATTATTTCCTTGCTGCCATGTCACTATTCTAAAGGTGTAAACGTTGGGCGACCGAGCTCTGCTCGGATGAAAATACGGGGAAAACGAATTTTCCTAAACGAACTTTCCGAAACCTAGCTAGATCGATTTTTCGCCTCCGTAAATCCCTATATAGCAACTTTCATCGAAATCGTTAGAGCCGGTTTAGAGAACGTGATTACAAATTTATATATATACATACAAATATTGCTCTTTTAATAGTATAGGATGTAATAAAATTAAACGTATGAACGCGGTTTAAGCTTTAAAAAATATACCTACCATATCGTATCATAACATAATTTCTTTTTTTTGTCAAAACCAGACACAAAAGTACATTACTGTTGCGGCCAGCAATTAGTGCAGGGACTCACATATGTGTGTCTCGGCTTCGCCTTGGCCCACATTTTCACGATCTTCCATCATTGCCTGGTTGCGGCCAAGGCTTGTATAAATACTTTTTCAAACAATGCGCGGAAATTCAAACTAAGTAAATTAATTATAAATTCCAGAATCAATGACGAACAAAGAAAATTTTTCACGCGCCAATATGTTCATTTCTTTCTTCTTTACTTTAAACAACTGTATTTGCTAAGCCAGATCGAAATTTAAATAAAATTTTTGATAAGTTACCATGGTTACCTCCTTGGTTGCCATGGATCAAAGCAAAAAGTTAGGTCCATTTTTAAATAACACTACAGTTATGAGTTTTCATAGTAATTTATTTGGCCGCTAAACACTATAGATATGGATCTTCATAGTAACATTGTCGGCCGCCTACTCGCTTGTTTTTGACCAGTGTAACAATTTCGATTTATCTCGAAGAAGGTTGTCAAAATAATGTTTGAATTTTCAAGCATGTTTGAGAAAAAAATATATTTCTATTCACAGATTATCGATAATTATCCCATTCTTACATGTTTTTTAAAGTAGTTGGAATGAGTAAATACTATAAAGTATGAGAAAATCGAATATGACTAAATCACATTTCCGGAGTCATATTTTATTCTAGCTGACCCGATAGACGTTGTTCTGTCAAAATTCCACTATGCAGTCTTGAGGTCATACAAAAATTCCATAGAAAAAAGCACTTTCAGTTCTTTCCGAGTTTTCCGGGCAACTTTTCAGTTTTCGTTCTCTAGAAATCTAATTCAGACTGTTACAAACATTTCAAAACAAAAAACTTATCAAACTCTCCAGTGATGCTACCAACGAACAACATTTAATTTGTATTTAAGTAGATTTAGATTATATAATTTAAAAATAATAAATACTATTTTAGAGTTTCGTAGGTATTTGCACTAGGAATACTCGCCACTAGGTTCCAAAAAGTCAAAAGACGCCTTTAGGTTTTTTTTTTCTCGCTCATTAAATGGCAATGCACATTTGTTTTGACCAAAGTTGGCCAGGATGTCATTTGCATATTTGATTGTAACCTTTTTACTATTAATTCATTGAATGAAGAGTTTATAAAATGTTTGAAAGGAGATTAACACCTTTACCTGTTTACTTACATAAACAAACATTTAGAAATAAGCACAATGATACTGTTTATTCTAGTGATTAAATAGTTTAAGGGTTTAGTAATATCTCTAACCACGGTATACAGTTTAGATAGTTCTTTGCTTCTTACATGGCGGACATAAATATGTACTTTTATTTTAGGAGAGTTATTCGACTAATGCCAATTTTACTCATTCCATTTCGTACGTCGCGGATATAATATCAGTTTACGGCTTAATGTAGGGTATGATGTTTATTGGGCCCTCAAATTGCTAGCAATAACCGGCAAATACTGTAAACACCACAGTACGGTCAATCAAACATATTGGTTACGGAGCCAGTCATGAGAATAACCTTGTTGATTTTATACTTATGTGTACACCTAGTGTTCTACATTACATAGATATGGTTGGTACCTATAGTATAGATAGCTAATATAATAATATATAGGTGATAAAGCTGAAGTTTGTTTGTTTTTTTTTTGTTAGAACGCGCTAATCTCTGGAACTACCGTCGCCGTCGGGTCGGATTTGATAAAAATATTTTTACCTTTGATAGCCCCATTCTTGAGGAAGGTTATTTAACATCACGCTACGATCCTTAGAAAATAAAAAAAGTCAGAAAGAATGCTAATTGAAAAGGAAGTAATTCTAACTTATATATCATATTTATTAATGCGAAAGTGAATTTGTTGTTTGCTGAACGTATTTGGATGAAATTTGGCACATGGATAGACCATGAACTGGAGAAAGACATAGACTACTTTTCAACCTAGATCGCAGAAGAAGTTGCGGGTAACAGCTAGTTTATAAATACGCCGATTTATTTTTAAATTAAACGGTGGGTGAAACTGCGGAGCACAGCTATACTATAGTTTGTAATAGGTAGATCATGGCTCAAAGTTCAATCAATAAAGCAAATGATCAGAGACAGTTCTAACCAAACATCTGCCGATCGGTATCGGCTATTTGTCGTGTCGCGTGCCACGATCAAACTGATTACGGGCATTGTCTCGCGGAAGCGGCTACTCGGACCAATCACGGTGATTCGTCAAAATCGATTCAAATCTGTTACATTTTTAATTGAAAAACCCAGTAGGGAAGCCAGTGAATGGATTAGGAAAGTCAGATATCGATTACTAATGATTAATTGTTTTGTTGTTATCTCGATTTGTGGGTTTGAATATTGCGAACAGTAAAACCTTTTTAGTTATAAATTTCCAAGCGATACTGGCTATTTCTCCTGAAAATAATCGTTAGATGCCATAAAGTATCTTTTATATTTGTTTTTTTTTTTCATTACTTAGTGTCTTTTCTTTAAATTTGACGACAAAATCAGCAAGCAGTAAAAAAATAATTAGCACCAAACTCTTTTCAAAATTTGAAAAAAGAATCGTTTATTACAGATTATTGAGTTTGTTCATAACTGTGTGTTCTAGTGAAGTTAAGAATTATTATTAATGTAACCAAATGTGACAAAAATATTGTTATTTTGTGTTATTGTAAATACTGAAGCATAGAGAGATACAAATTTAACTCCTTTGGATGTAGGTAATGATTGTTTTTTAACTTTGTTATCTTTTATACGTAATTTCTTCATAATAGCTGTTTGCACTAATTGTGTCGAGTAGAAATAGTTGTTGTAAACGAAGTTTTTAGTTGTTCTCTTTTGTGTATACTCAATATATTTGCGAGACTCTGTAAGTTCTTTACTTCTTCGTTTCGTGTGGTTAGTGACTAACCTGGAATAATATAGTAGTAATAGTAATTTACTTTGGTTGAGGGGCAAAAAAAAAGTACCTATTTAATACAATATAAATTCTTGCAAATGTTGATGGAAGTGCATCGAAACGTCATATATTTGTAGTTAATCGTTGATCCAATGTTTATTTACTTGGCACGGGATAATAGGGGTGACAAGTAATGGACCGTACGCTTTACTCACATCTGTCGTGTCGTGTGACGTCATTATCATCCTCATACTGCCATTATAGAATTTATGAACACGTTCAAGTTTATAGGGATTTAATAGAGTTCAGAATATTTGACCTATCTGAAAAGATTTATGATTGCACCTCTTTAAGTGTTCCTTTGATCTCTTCTATAATAATGGAATTCGTGCCTACGGACATGTTTCAAAGAATGGAAAAACATTACCGAAAGCAGGACCGGTATATTTCCTTTCTTTTTAGTCTAGCACAGATATATAAAATTCTATCGACATTGAAACTGTAACTTACTCCATATTCATTAGTCGTTCGTTATTACAAAGTCCGTATAAACAAATCACGTAATTAAACACAATAACAATGAATATCAACACGTATCACACCATTATAATTTATGTAAAGTCTTTGGGCGACCCAGTTAAATACAATCCAATCAAATAAGATGAGTTGCGTCAGCACACCTGTCATTCACTAAATGCTGTCGAATGGCGCCGACATACGGCCTGAATAAACGATGCATTCATCTCTTTATTATGATGTGTTAATCCTGGATTATCATCAAATGTTAACACATGTTACCAGTTAGTAAAAAAAATATTATCACTCCAAAACGTTGTAGAAACTGTGTTCCAGCTACTGAAATTGAACTGTAACACACAAAAAATAGAGTTGTTTTTCGTGGTGCGGGCTTTCAGTCGATAGATTTCAATGGCTTATTGAGGGTAGCTAATATTATTCCGGGGCGTTCGGTGTTGCCTTTTCATCCGCTAAGTATAAACAGTGGGGTGTGTTCGCGATGTTTGGTCGCGCTCGACCGCGCCGGCCGACGATTGATTTATTTTGTATTAGCTTTACTTTACGCAGACCCACTTGGTTTTCAGTGAGATTGGTATCTAATTATTTTTAGCTTCTGACGTTTATATTAGCTTTATGATTTTAAAATATAGGAATAGAATATGAAGTCTTTTAATCTAGATTATGTTTAAAGATGATATAACAGACTAAAATCACTTTTGAATATTGGAATCAAGTCTTTATTTACCGCACCTAACAATTAATTAATCTAGTCTTTACTATCATGATATCTAAATACTCATTTAGTTATCACTTTAAAACTTCACCTAAGAAGTGGTAATTTTTATACCTAATATCTTTAAACGAGCAATTCTTGTATATATCATCTGAATCTCGGAAACGGCTCCAACGATTTTCATGAAATTTAGTATGCAGGGGGTTTCGGGGGCGATAAATCGATCTAGCTAGGTTTAATTTTTAGAAAACTACCGGAAAGAAAAAAAATCATCCAGATATTGTTTCTGAAGCAGAATAAATCAAACGCGTAACTCATTCGTTACTTTTGTCCTGATATTTACTGTAGCTTGTTGCTACGAGGGCAACGAGAACACAAAACTTGCGTAGGTACGTAAAATGTAGGTATTTTACCTCACAAACAAACATTCCATCGGATCAAGTAAGTTAAGTTCCTACATATCACCTGAAAATGTAACTATCGGTTATGATCAAAGCTCGGTGTGCTCGGGACCCGGGCCGCATCCCGCTCGTGTCAATATTTGCGCGGCCTGGCCCGGCTAATGAATACAATTAGATCATTCCGCGCGGCCTCACGTTTTTCATACGCCTGGAGGGCCGGAGGCCGGAGGGCCGCCCTCTGACAACGTGTCAAATAAAGACGGCCGTGTCGACTCGAACCTTTGCACATAACGCTAGTTGAATGCGCAAACACCGACACATGGCGAGCGAGCCTTTATTTATTACTCATAGCTTTATCTTGCCAATTAGTGACGCTTCTTGCTAGTTCTGTTCGGAGTTTTATAGCGTTTCAGTAAATATCTCTTATATGTTATTTATTTGTACAGGACTCTGAGGATCCTTTGGACGACCAAAGTGTTTTAAAGGCTTTTTACTTTCATTTTCCTTATAGAGTGACCAGAATCACAAATAGAAAGGTATTTTTGTGTCGTTGGAGCAATATTAACCTATCTATTAACTTGTAGAGCAAGTTTTCTATATATTTTGAGACATACCATTATTGTGATAAATATATTTATAAATCAGCAGGTTCCCCGTTACACTTACTACTAATCGTTTTAGTTTCCACTACGTTTACTGCGCTCATATTTTTTATATTAAAGCGCCAAATAATGGGCTGAACAGATGACTCTCGACTCCCCCTAGCTAACTAGATGAGAAATGATGTGCAATATACATATAATAGAAGTAGAAGCGTTTGATTGTGTTGTTGTGTTGCAAGTGAAGTTATGCAAGTCATAGGTTAATTAGTAAATCAAAGTGAAGTTGAAGGCGGCGCCGGGCTCGGGCGTTGTATGTGCAGCCTCTGAATACATTAGTCTGTGTTGTGTTTGCTCGCCACGACCGAGCCACATGGCGACGCGCCGCTCTGTTTATTTTAATACTCAACCATTGTTGCTTGCCACTATTTGCCGAGGGAACAGTATTAAACTACCCCTTACGGATTTGAATGAGGCGAGCTGGTATATGCCAGAATTAACTTAAAGCTTACCAACAAGCTTTACAGGTTTATCACATTAAAACACGACTTTCTTTGAATCGTTTTAATTCACAGCCCACTGTCTCAAAAAATTGAATGATTTACTTTTTCTTTTTTTTTAATTTGCATGATTTATTTTTATGGTGCAAAAAATTTGAAGTAACTTTACTTCATTCCAACTGAGCATATGATGCAGGAAGTGATTGCTTTAAACAAGGTGTAAGAATGTAGGTCCTATACTAAATCGGCGTTACTAGTTAGACAAAAGTCATGTATGTCGGTAAAACTTTCACATTGTCGTCTACTCACACTCTAACATCCAGTTTACCTTACCTGTTTGGGAAAGCAGAACTTTTGCTAACTTGCTCGCGTAGGTTCCTACAGGAATCAAGGAGATAACAACTTCTTCTCAAAAGCTTTATTCTAGAGAAATGAAGAGTTATTGAAAAAAAAAACTTACTCATCGCCTTGACTCTAAAAGCAGTTTATTTCATAGCTGTGACACAGATGTGTTAAAAATCTTAAAATACTGTGTATAGTTATTGCCAAAAGCTAAACTCCAGAGTTGTAGCAACTTTATCCCTCACGGATTTAGTATTCGTTGATTTATTTTAATGTTACCTGGAAAATCATGATGCGCTAAATTAAGGGGTAATAAAGCTAATTGCTTTGGCATCACTCAAGACAGTAAGTGTCTAATTTATCAATCGGTTCAGTGCATTGGTTGGTGGTATGTGATAGGTTTCTGGACAGTCGCCGACTTATTTACTCAGGTTTATTAATTTTATGAACCTTTTTTTATTCACTATCTAGTTTCGTACTTCAATTAAGTATTTTTATTGAATAGCTACTGTCTTACTTCATAAATCTGATATACCGATTCTTACATAGAATTTCTTGAATATGTTTTTTTTTTAATTAATTGAAATCAATAACAATATCTAGTATATTACAAAATTACCACTAAGGCTTGAACTGGTTCCGAAATTGTCATGTATGATTACGAATAGATCGTTCTTTCCACGTAGTCGTTTGGCTACGAACCCTATTAATTTATGCTAATGAATATTGTATTGATTTTACGATAATTACAATTCAATTGTATGGCCACGTATCTTATGGGCTGTGCATCTGCAGCTCGTGAGTACTTGTATTTAATTACATTTGCCGGGTCGCACCTCGCGCGCCCTCGCCGCCCGATTCGGTTCATTTGCAAAGTGCATTTCGATGCTGTGCCCGATTGTCCCAACAACCCTGCGCTTAATTGTCGGCCCGATATTTATTATTGCCGTTTGTTTGTACATTTATGTGCCACTATACATCGAAAGCCATTCGATTTACGACTGCAAAGTTCTACTCGTTAATTCGTTCAGAGGGATAACCTTCACAAAATGATTTTATGGCCCATATCGGTAGGAAAATTCAGCAAAGTATTTACATTAGGGGCACGCATCACATTCGATAAACATCGCAACGAATTCCTACAAACACATCGGCGGACGTTTATTTGCCTCGGGCATACGCTCGGCTTCACTTCGACTTCGCATTCCGCTCGCCGTCGTATCGGTACTCATTTGTATTGGCGGTGGCTTTTGTATTATTTGTTTGTTTGCGGATGCCGCATACGTTGTGGGAGCTTTGATTTTTTCCAATTCGGAAATAATGCGGAAGGCGTGGTGCTGGGGGCGATCGGCTCGCCGGGCTCCGTGCCCCGGCTCCAATCAGCCGAGCCGTGTGTTCGTTAGTACCGGCGCCGGCGAGCTTGCCGCTTGGTTAAGCCGGGCACGTATCTACGTGGGACCTTTCCACTCGGCAGCACTGATTTTCTCTTAGATCCAGCGAAATGATGAACTTCAGCAATCTTCGATTTCATTTGTTGAACAAATCTACCGCGAAATACTACACGTACACTTTGATTTTGGCTTTGTTTACATTGCATTGTGTTTCCAATATTTAGGCAGCTTCAGAAATGTTTTATACAACATACTGAAAAAAATATAAATTGTGTCGCGGAACTCATTATTATAAAAGAGATTCTTAGCAAGTGACCTAATTGATGATAAACATAACCCAACAGCGATTATTCTAATGGATTGGTACTAACAGATTGTCAAGACATAGTAGTAGGTAAGTTAGTCTAATTTTCCGGTTAAGGAAGAGCAAAGTTTTTTATCAGACTTAAGATCTATCTGATAAAGCCATCCTACTTATAAAACTTCGAAAACTTGTGATTATGAGTTTTCGTAATACCTGAAAGTAAAGAGTTACCACAAATAGTAGATTATTGGCTAAGGTAGCAAACAACTGTTTTTAAGGTGAGGGATTTAAAGTACCTCACACGAGCTTAAAATAGCTGTTGCTCCCGAGGGGGAGCTGCTGCCTACCTTACCAACTGCCTACACTCTATGAGAAAAAAAAATGTCTGTGATCCGACCCCCGTCAGGAACGAAGTTCCTTCTCACGTATGATTTAAAAAACAAAATTTTCGCTGCCACCATCGTGGATTTACATTTTGACTTCACTATCGACTTCAGCTCAGCACCTTCGAAAACTATGAAAACGATACCTATGAAAAAAAAATTGTTAATTTTCGCAGCTGCCATCTTGGATTTACATTTTGACCTCACTATTGACTTTAGAACCCTCGAAAAGTATGAAAACGACACCCATGACGAAAAATTTTAAAATTTCCGCAGCCACCATCTTGGATTTACATTTTGATCAAATTCACACTGTCTCTCTCTCTTTCTCTTGCCAGCCTGTTTCATACAATGTTCGTGTTTGATCTCTTTGGTGATTGGAACTTTTACTAACAATAAACACATTCCAAATTCAAATCTATTTTAATCTCTAGGGATTAAAAAGCTATTTTAGTCCCTGTCTAAGAATAATAAATTAGCACTTTTTGAATAGATGTGATAAAAATTATACGTACCTACTACGCGTGTTTAACCATGACTAAATAGGCACAAGTTTAACAAGGGTATTTTTTGCACTCTCTACTATTTATTTTGTACTCTTCCGATTTCATAATTAGGCGCACTTATCATAGAAAGGAACTGTTACTCCAGAAACAAGGATTCTAGTCAAGACAATTGGAACCAGGCGCTCCTTATCAGTCTATTTTTAATGCATGAAATCCTTTTAGAGTTATTTCGAATGCCTACTAACACTATTTTTTTTTAAATGCTTTGTATTGTAATCTGTGGAGAACGTAGTGGGTAGTTTTAAAATTAAATATTTAAGATATTATGACCATTTCTTTTTGTGCTTCTGTTTGTTTTACCTTAAATAAATAAAATAAAATAAACACTTGAGGCGGTCAATTTTTTTATCGTTTTTATGCTTTTTATTACATCTAGAACGAACTTTTAGGTTCTTCGTTGAATCTAAGCGTCGAGGTCTTTAATTAATGTGACTACCTACGAAGAAATGGAATGAAATGGTTTATTCTGTAAATAGGATATCGGAATCACTTTTACACGTCATATTTAAAATAAAAAATATTAAAAAAATAAGCTAGATGAGTTCGGCGTTTCGTATCTGACTACGTCGCTTCCTATCTGAAGTTTAATAATAACCAAAATTCAAAGCGATTTGCAGTACAATGACTGTTTAAAAAATTATATTTGGAGCAGTATACATCTTTATGAAAATAATTAACTGTCAAATATACATTACTCAGTGGATTAATATTATTTGTTAACTTTAGAGATCGCAGTGAACCTTGTCGAGTGTAGTGTTGGCGCGAACATCTTGTAAATCACGATAATGCGTATGAAAGGCAAGTCACGTTCGTCCGCGAGTGGGTCGCATAATTATATTAGAGTTCTATAACGAGATCAAGCGGCATCAATATGTCATAACTGACGTGACGCGGCCGTCAGTGCAGTGATGATATGCATGCGGATGCGACGGCACACCAGCCAGCACCTGTGCACGCACTGACATACGACCAACTGCCTACACGAAACAAAAGTAGCATCAATATATCTTGTGTTTCAATGTCAATGGTACACGTTTAGCGTTTAGTCACACCAGATGTTCATCTGTATATAATTCCTTACACATAAGAAAATTGTCAAACCATGTACCCAAATATTTATAGAGCAGCAGACCAGCTTTTGGAATCTTCCGACAACTGTTCAAGTGAAACAGTAATAAAGCATTCGAAATGTTTCTAGAACACAAGCAGGTCATTAACGTTTGTCATGATCACTGCCAAGGAGAATTTACGTAGAAGTACGTAGGCGACGAGTAATTATTAATATTCATTTGTGTTCATCATAATAAACCAATTAGCAAGTACCAAGTTTATGTCGGCTTGATATGTCGTTGAAGTCGGCTAAGCTTTGTAGTCACTGTAAATCAGTTAAATCACTCAACTCTACGTGGCGATTACACGGACTAAAGGAAAATGGCATGCATGAACATGTAACCTGCCTCTGCTACAGTTGGATATAAAAACGCTTACAAATGGTATAGTTAATTGTATTGCTCGGCAGATAGTAAACTAGCTCATTAAGAGCGTACACACATTAACAGATAATTAAGCATTCTACGTGGATCTCGGTGACGGCAGCGAAATGAAGAAATATGTATAAAGGTGAACAAACATCATCAGCGAATTGCGATGTTCAAACAATGGTGCGTGTGATTGTGCAGGTCACAGCGTACGAGGGGCGGAGAGCGGGCGCGGCCGCGTATGTCGACCGAGCAATTTTTACTCTGTGCTCAATCAGCGCCAGTGGCAGTTGCAATTATCTTTCGCACCAAATCGAATTATGATCAATTCGGATTTGCGCGCATCCGAACGAATATAAAACGGTTTGCATTAAAATTTGGCGCTCGATGCATGGGATGCGTTCCCATTAGTCCGGCCGAGCGCTAACTTTGTTTGCTCATCCGAGCCCACGTCCGCTACTGGCGTTTTCATTATATTTTTTATTATACGTATTCGGTTTTGTTTACGATGCTTTTCGCTTCATTGGTGTTCGGATTTTAATTTTGGGTATACCTGACTGTTGTTAAAAGCAGTAGCTACCTCAACATACATAGGTAGCTTCAAACGTATTTATTAGGAACTTGTTTACCACAATTTTTAGGTTTTACTGGTTTGGCGAACCATACTGGCTTGGTTTACCTATTTTATAACGGAAAGATGATGATGAACATGCGATTTTTAATAAATTCGGTGTATCCTGATCGTACTCTACGCCTTCTGAGGTCGTCTGAGTCGCCCAAAAAGACCACCGCCCTTATCAGGCGCGATAGTCATGATGCGGCCAGAGATAGATCCTGCATCATTTGAAATTGATGAGGCCTGAAATATAATGTAGAGTAGGTGTCTTCTACTTAATAAAAATCTTAAATTCATTATTCACTGACAGACAATGCACAGTTTAAACTACTGGATCTGGCATAATTTTTTGTATTTGAATATTTATACACTTTTATAACCTGAGTGAGCTAATAATGCTCACTTAGTTTATATGTATAAGGAAATCCTCCCCTCTAGGAAATCCCTCCTAAGTAGGAAGGATTTTTGAAAATGCGTCCCGATATTTAACTATAGGGCATGAAAGTTTGCGCGGAAGTTCGTCATTTTGCCGATGGGAAATCCCATCGGGCACATATGCGTATAATTAAAAATATAATATTATGAATACTGCTGTTTTTGACAGAGATAGAAATGCTAAAATACGTTTTCACATTTTCAGGTATGGTTCCAAAACCGGCGTGCGAAGTTTCGCAAGCAGGAGCGCCTAGCCCAACAAAAGGCGGGTGAGGCGCCAGTGAAGGCGGAAGGCAAGCGCGACAAGCCGACGTCTCCGGCCGCGTCGCCGCACCCGCCCTCTGCGCCCGCGCCGCAGCCTGCACACCACGCGCTGCCGCATCTGTCCCCGCCAGACCTCAAACCTATCACTTCGGCAGGTAGATATCGTAAGTTGTTCATCATGTTAGGTTGATACTTTATAAAATTTTGTTGGTAAATCCTTTGGTATCTCGTCTCGGTCTAGACTGACAGTGTCGTTTATATTGATCTATTTAGTCGCAGTATCAGACAATCAGATAGACAACAAACATCCCGTAGTTTCAAGAGGCTTGGGTTCCATCAGTGAGTGTTCCCACAGCTGGGAACCAGGGCCACCTTTCTGTGAGAAGAAAGAAAGAAATTACATTTATTTACGATAAACATGACGCAATTAGAAGGAGTAGAGATAGTACCAAGGATTTGGTTATGTAGAGTTAAGTGGGATGCGTTAAGGGAGTTCACATTACCATATCGAATGACTATTTCATGAAATCACGACATATTTACATATTCAGTTACCGCCGCGAATCATATTTAGATCAACATACAATCTGATATTATACTACCTGCAAATTACAAACACGTAAGAAAATTTTGATTTTGCTACCTTGACGCTTTCACCTTAAGTTTGGTACGTACTCTGATCTTCCGAGGACCCCAGCTTGACCTATTTAAGGCAGTTTAGACAGAACAAAGTTACATCTAAGACCGTACATAGTAGTGAATCGCAGAATAAACTTTTTAGTAATCGTTTTTTCAGTCGCATTCCAGTGGTAGTGATGCGAACGCAGTGTTTACCTTATCCCCGAGATCTTGACGTCATCGCCTGATTTAGCGGGTTACAACATTAAGTCACATTTGATCAACTATTTGTGTAGGGGTACGGCGGCGGCGACGGAAATAGTACTTTAACGATAGACTTTTGTTTGTGATGTTACATCGTCATTCGAGTTAATGAGCACGTAGTTTACACATACAAGTACAAGATTTGGATCCACTTTTAAACATTGAGGCCTAAAACAGGTGTACGAAATAAGCTGGAGCATTACGAAAAAAATAACAGTAGTTAATCTGTTCCACTGGAGTGGTAGTAGCATCATGTTGGTAACATTCTGTTACGCAACACTAAAGTCTATCGACTACAGCAAGTGCCAGCCAGGCAATGGTTATTTTGACTTCGTCAATTGCAATGTTTAGTTTAACTGCCACGAAAAAAAGGCCCTCAAGGTATTCCTCTTTACTGGGGTCTTTTTTAGGGTTCCGTATCCAAACAGGACCATATTACTAAGCCTCCGCTGTCCGTCTGTCCACCCGTCTGTCTATCAGCGGGCTGTCAAAAATTGAAGGGTACGTTAAAAGTTGTCCATTTTAGACCATTTTCTATGAGCTCTATCGCAACAACTAAGCAAGTTAGGAATTTAACTTCTGTATATCATGTACCATATTCTGTATTTAATCAACAAATATTACGCCAATTTATTAGGTATTTTTTAAATATGGGTGATTTTCTGCAACTGCAAAAAATATCTTTGCTATGATACTGTGAATAGTATCATTATGAATTTCGATTTTAAAAATTTAAGATGAAAAATATTCTTCACTTAGTATTTTCAGTTATTTGATAAATATATTGAACGGTGGAACGGAACCCATCGTGTGCGAGTCCGACTCGCACGTGGCTGATTTTCTTTCTTTAGATCTCAATACTTCGCCTAAAGGGCTTCTCCTTCCTTCTCGCATAAATTCAGATTTTGTATCCAAGAAAAACATAAGATAATAATAATATAAAAGTAGGTAGATAATATATACATATATATGAATAAAATTAGCTACCTACATAAGTACGTTGACGAGTTTACTCAATATTACGAGTTTCTAAAATTGCAACTAACATTAAATTAAATACATTTTATCATTAATACGTCCGCTTGACGTTTAGTATCTGACATGTAAAAAAGAAAATTTGCTAATTTAATAATATCAATTGCTCGAATATTTCTCTGGTTTTAATATTTTGTCTGCAATGTGATTCAATATTTATTTTTGTTTATTTTTTTTTGGCAACCATGTGACGTGGATAATGAAAAATTACTATTTCTTTTTGATGTACCTACTAAATAAACTTATTTTTGTGGGATAAAGACACGTCAACTTCAGCTACTAATCGTTGGCAGGTTTTAAATTAATGAGTTCATTCTTAAGCGGCGAAGCTTACACGGGAAACAAATGACAAATAATAATTGGACGTCTGTGCGCTTTGTTTCAGTTTGGATAGATTAATTAGTTACAGCTTAAACACTGTGGCAAAGATTTACAAAGAAAATGTTTACATTTTACAGTCATTACACAGCTTTGCAACAAAATTGTTTTGAGAAACGAAAATGTTTTTTTTTTGGTGTCACAGTTTTAAAGCCGCCCATGACTTGGCAAGTGATAATTATACAATACGCACTTGAATCCGAAAACTCAGAGGTGCGTGCCTTGGGTTAAATAAAAATGTTACGTTCCAATCGGATATTTTCGTTCCAATCGTGAAGTCACGAAATATTTTTGGGCAACATATCTTACCAATGTTACATTGATCGCTGAAATTATAGCCGCGTGAGTCATGCTGCTCGACCAATCAGAGAGCCAGACGCACTATTTCAGCTCACATGTTTACGTGGGCGAATACAACAAGGCTGCTTTCGACAAAATATATACAGCTCTTCGAATTAGTGGATCTTAAATATAGAATGGTGATTATATTGTATGGAATATTAATACAATGCTACATGGCTTAGGAATGTGTTCCTCCTAAAGATTTGAATAATTTTGAAGTGAAAACTTCTATAGACTCGTTGGGTAGTTTTGAGATGGGACTATACCATTGATTTCGCGACCCATGACGACACCTCAGTTTTGTAAACGCGATTGTGCTCTTTATTTATATTCCGTTACGGATCAATGTTCTATGCAAGTATTTTTACTTTAAAGGTTTCGGAAGTTTTTTTTTTTTTGTAAACGTCATTGTGCTCTTTATTTAGATAAAGTTTCGGACCAATGTTCTATACAAGTATTTTTCTTTCACCAAGGCGATCTTGTTCAAGTTTTCACTTCT
This sequence comes from Omphaloscelis lunosa, assembly GCA_916610215.1. Taxonomy (NCBI): domain Eukaryota; kingdom Metazoa; phylum Arthropoda; class Insecta; order Lepidoptera; family Noctuidae; genus Omphaloscelis; species Omphaloscelis lunosa. Next base: position 11,111,769 of record OU744250.1, read on the forward strand.
GTCGGCACTCCCGGAGTGCCACCACATTTTTTCTTCTACAAAATGTTGATAGTAAAAAAGCTTTCGCAGTTGATAATAAAATTAGTTTCATAATACCTTCACCTGCACTAATTGTTGAAAAACAACTATGATTATCAGACAAAACCTGAAAATGAATTAGACCATGTTTCAGTCCATAGGCACTATATTTACCAGATAAATAAAAAACAGAATTTACATGCCAGAGAAGATAACCGGAAACTATCCAAAAGTGTTAAAAGAGGACATTTAAATCATTGTAATTAACTAAAGTTGATTTATGCAAACCTTGAAAACTTCATGAAACTTTCTTTGATTTGCTACGTGGGTAGTTAGCCTCAATACAAGGCGAATTTTCCATGAACTTGGTATTATATAAACATGTCTGTGCCGTTTCTGCCAGAAATAGAACCGAATATAAGTGAGTTACATCTGTGTAAGATTTATAAAATCACTTCAGGATGTTTTTGGGTTTAGTCAGTAAAATAAATTAATAATTCAGAGCTTTTTCTTCGAGCTTTCTTTCTTAACATGTTTAATATTAAACTTGAAAGTGAAAAAGCTTTAGAAAATTACTCATCATCCCGCATATGGAAAGCCCACGAGTACATACATAGGTTAGGGCTTGATAATGTCCTAATAATGTGTGTAGTGCAGTTTTGCAAAAATTTGAAAGCTTTCTGCACGGCAAGTTTGCAACTGCGTTAATTTTCAGATGGTAATCGCCGGTCTTGAGAAAGAGTGCATGTTTTACTTAATATTTAATCATAGGGACCTTAATAATTTCCTAAACAGCATCATTTTACAGAGATCTATGAACATAGGTTCCTACCTACCTCATCATTACCTATACATAGATTGTAATAATAGGGAAAATAATAAGATAATAAGTTTTCGAAATCGCAGCAGTTTGATAGTAGAAACATAAATATAGAAAATAACTAAAAAGTTTTAAATAGGCACATCTGGTATGTCTCCTCATACAGGCTGAAATAGGCGCAGTGGTTCACCGGGTAATGGCGGACTTGTGGTCGTATTAATCACATTACGCCGCCGCCGCCACCGCGCCAGATTTTCACTTCGGCTCATTTGCGCTAATTGTGCGCGCGATTGTCACTCAGGCTTGAATAAACAACGGAGCCGCGCAGCAAGGATTAGGTGATTAGCGCTTAATTGTGTTACCACGATTATTTCATATTCGCCCGTCGAGCTGCAGTCTGATTTCAAATTCAAGCAGATTTGTGTGCACAAGTTTTACTTGTTTGGATTCAGTTGTGAGAATATCAGCATACTTATATCCACTTGATGTTAGGCTCCCGACGACAATAATGTTCAATGGACGTGAAGATATTGCATATATTATTGATTGTTATTATGTTTACGAGACAAACGAATGCTATATTGATATGTTTATGTGTTGTGCAGCAAACAAATTGTGCGATGAGCTGAACGGTGTGGGGGGCGACGTGGGCCTGCCGGTGAGCGGCAGCGGCGGCGGCAAGTGGGCTGGCGGCTGCGGCTTGCTGCGCCAGCCCTCCGGGTTCCCACTCCTAGGCGTGGCGCCACCCAACTATCTGCTGTCGGACCACCTCGGCACCCTCGCCAAAACGAACAACCATCTTTTCTAATGGGCGTAGCAGCGTCGCCTTGAGTCACCGTCCGTGGCGCGACGAGTCCACGGGGAGCGCGCCGCTGTCCCGCCCGCACCGCCACCAACCCGCTCTCTGCACCCACCCCACCTGCATTTCATTAACATTCCAGGTTACACTGTGCCAAGTGAAAACTTTTTAAAGTGATATCCGAATGACAAAATTGCGATTTTGATTTCGACTACGCGTAAAACATTCCAAGTGCCAATTCGTGTCCATTAAAGTATGTATGGTCGCAATAATAAAGAACTGTCTAAATGAAGTTTTAGATGTATTTATTTAACAAAGCAGTTGAACGTACAAGTTGCCTGTTACGAGCGCCGGGTGATTAGTTTTAGATAGTCTATGGTAATGAAGATTTTGTGTGATACGATTGTAAATAACATTCCGATTGTATACGTTTAATAAAGGTATACTTATTCAGTGAAGAATTGAAGTAAAGGAATATAAGTAAATTAATTTTAAATGTTGTCCTATAAAATTATGATGTATTTTATTCGTCGATGCCTAAATGAAATATAAAATGTATTAATCCAATTAAATTTTTAAAATATTTCCGCAAACTGTAACGGAATTGTGTCGTTGTATTACTTCTAGTCACCGGAACATTAGTTTTGTTTGTGAATTATTATTTATTGATAACGTGCATAGATTAATTAGTTCGATATATTAGCCAACATACCGGAGTTGGCGACGAGCGATGTAAATATGTAATAAATTATTTGTAAATACTAGATATAATAGTGGTGTACCCGAGTGTATGTAATTATTGATGAATTTGTGGAGGGTGTTTTAATAAAGCAAACAATAAATCGTCTGTTTTTGTTTGTTTGTGTTTAACCTGACTTGCGGGAGTAGCTGGAAATTAATCTGGAGTTAATTAGTGTTTAGAAAACAATGACTTTGATGACTTATCATTAGGTAATAGGTACTTAATTGTCAGGGAACAAATATTTTACCTTTCGCTTTTTCCTAATAATCGAAGGAAGGTGTGTTAGTACATAATGCAGACGGGATTGAAATTTCCTTGTTTCCAACATTTCGTAACAAAACAAGATTTTTACAAACTTCTGCTTTTAAAATTAGGGCACGACAAATGCTGTTGCAAACGAATTGGGCTCACGGAGTCACGGTACATATTCCAAGTGTTTATCATTTCCGTTTTAATTTACTCTGTTCATTTACATGTCTGTGATGAAGAGTTTTTATTTATTTTTGTCATTAGAAACGGATCCAACATTTTTTACGTCCAAGATTTCCCTTTTACTAGATCGCAAATCAGGCTCTACCAGTATAAAGTACGTGCTTGGATCCGAATAAAAAAATATATAAAAGATCAGATTTATAATTTGAGAATGGTTTATTATATCACCTGCCTGTGAGACTACGTGAAGGTACTGAAAGATCAAAATGTGCTTGTTATTTATAATACAGAAAAAAACAAGCTTTTTCTAAGCTTGATTTTTTTTCTGTCACTCCGAAGTAATCTATCATCCCAATTTTGTAAAATAAATAAGAAAATCAGTTGGAGACAACACGCCCTTGCTTTCCATAGCAATAAAGGTCGATGGAGTACGAGAACGACCTTCAAGGCGAAGAGCACTAAGAAGAAAATGATCTAGAATACATAAAAAGGACAAATATTTATCTGTGGAGTCATAACCACAACTGATGTGCGCCTTGGTCTGGTTATAGGCCGTCGCGACCTTGCTCGCCGCGAAGGGCCGTCGCACTCTGCTCACTAGAGAAGATGACATTGTTTTCGTATCTGTAGACAGCTCTAGGTAAAATATTGCCGTACGAATACGTAAACACGAAAAAAGCTGCTTCGGATGTCTGCGTAGATTTTGAGTAATTACGAAATGATTTATGCTGGTATTTATAGTTTGATGATCTATTTACGACCCGCGTTCACGTGGCCGTACATGTTTTTTTAGGATTCCGCGACTAAATGTAAAATTGAAATAAACTTGTTTCTTCAGTTTATTCCGCGGAATACAGCGTAATAACGAATTTACTGTAAAACAGTTAGTTAACTATTTTACAGGCTTAAGTGTTTTAGAACCTTCTAGGTGGACCTACTGACATATGCTTATGGGCGTAAGCAAACCTTATATGCTCTATCGAAGCCCCATCTATTTTACTCAATTTTATTCAGCTTAAAATACGGCAGTTTCTAGTTAGAACGGCAGATTCATGCATTAATTACAAGAACAGAAGGTATATAAAAAACAAAGGATCAAGCTTTATTTCTCAAATAGATCACAAACAAATCGTACTCATCATTTTACTAATAAGTCTCAGTAAGTATCTTAAAACCGCTTAGCTATACTTATCAAGCGCTGGCGTCTGTGATCATGATGTCTGGAAGTAATTATGGTTTTTCGCCAGGCTTTTAAAGGTTCTTTCCATTGTAAGTTACGGACATAAACAGGCAATACAAAACTGCAAAAAATAAGCTAAAGTACCTATAGTAAGAAAATAGATATAGTTTTGTTTTAATCCTATCCTATACAATTAAATGAGCAATATTTGTATCACATATTTGTAATCACGTTCTCGAAAACAGCTCTAACGATTTCGATGAAAGGTTTATGGGGGCGAAAAATCGATCTAGCTAGGAAAATATATCTGGGAAAATTCGTTTTCTCTATTTTCACCCGAGCAGAGCTCGGTTGGCCAGGTACTGTATTCCTAATTGACAAGTTATGTACATCTTTCTGACACATTACTTTTGATTATTAATACAAGCTTACAAATGCATTTGTAAAGTGCTTTGGTGATTTGCCCACTTCATAGTAAGGAAACGTTAAGTATGTGTGATACGTAAGTACTTTCTAATAACCACGTGGTTGATAAAAATACAGATTCTTCAGCAGCACTAAAAGTGTTACAAAATATCAAATAGCTAAATTCAGGAAAACCCAGAACCCGGTAGGTGCAGTTCATTCAGATCTGTAGATGATGATGGTTATGATTCAGAACTTACTCGATGATATATTTAGTGTGTTTACAAATATGCCTACTCCCCATGAGTTATATAAAACAGACATAGGTACTAATACGAGCAACACTCATTTATAATATTAGGTAACTATATTTAATGGCCACAGGAAAAAGTAAGTGCCTACTCAGGGAGGCTACGAACAGCCCACTGTTCCAGTTTGAACCACCACCCAAATCCCCAAATCACGCAAAACCAACCTCCCAAATGAAATGACATGCAAAGAATGTGAAATTTTGTGAATTTTCCCAAGCACTTTTACTTCGTAAAATGTCCACTGTTACTTCAAATAGCAGGAATTTGCATTTTTTCACACTACACAATGTTATATTTTAGTGCATACTTTTAGATAGGAACGCAAGAACTTTTGCAAAAATGCATAGCAACTGCACGGAATAATCACATTGGTCACTCCCACGTGGCGTCTACACTCGTGATCATAGTGGCAGGTGGAATCAAATCGCTGCTAGTTCTGTTATTTTTTTTGTAGTTTGAAATTTCCAATAAATTAAATAAGTAATTGGAAATGGATAAAAGGATGTGTAGCGGGATCTTTTCAGACACGATTTCTCACTCTCGTCCATCCCTAACACACATCGCACCACTAAGCCCTTTCCACCGGAGCTGCGCGGTGCGAGGTTTTTGTACGTACAAAACAAGCGAGGGATGGGTGCGAGGGATGTGTGCGAGAGATGTCCGATACAGATCCTCGCAGCGCTCATTTGCGCACCGTTTCACAGCGTCGCTACGCATCCTCACACCGCTCAGCGGCCTAGCACATCTCTGGTCGAAACACATCATTTCACAGCTTCATTACTCAACCTCGTACGACTCAGCAACCTCGCACATCTCTGTTGGAAACGCAGCCTTAGAGTCCCATTACATTTTTTACGCAAATTCATGATATTTGACGTTTTAATTTTCAGCAACAGTAAGATATTTCAAATATTTGATTATAAATAACGATACTGTCATTCTCTTTCTTGTTAGAGTTACTCATTCTTTTCGTTGACGCGAAATATATCGTGCTTTAATTTTATTTATTGCAATTTTGTCTTATTATATCGTACTGCTGCTGAAACTTACAGCGTCAAATATCAAGAACTTTCGTAAAAAAATTAATAGGACTTTAAAGTACCGCCTGAGATAAAAGAAAATATTCAAGGTCTCTACGTCTGACGGTGAAACTTCTGGCCATCCCTTACGGGATAGCTGGAGGTATAAACTGACATAATATCACAAATGTCCAAACTCGGCTTTCACCAGTAAATTCTGAAAGCTTTCGCATTTCAGGGCAGGCACATTCCTTATAACAAGGCACACAATTTCGATCTACAGAGAGGAACAGATTCAATACCGTATAGAAAATTCCAGTAAAAATGCCTGGGAATCGAACCCACTGAACCCAATGAACCTAGTGTGTGGTTAATGAGAATTTAGTAAGCTTGGAAGTAAGACCTGGAGGAGTTACCTTATAAAAAGGAGAAACCATCACTATAGACTTACTAGCTCCTGCCTACAACTTCATCTGCATTTGTGGGATAAAAAGTATCTTATGTCCTAACTTACGTAATATTCTACCCATATGCCAAATTCCATCTAAATCCGTTCAGCCGTTTTAGCGTGAAAGCGTAACAAACAAACTCACTCTCGCATTTATAATGTTAGTTAAGATAAGTGTTTATGGCCAATATAACAGAATGTTTTCTATGTATCAGCTATAGCTTTCAGTCTATGTATTCCAGTCTTAAAATATATTATCGTAGATCATTTCTAGCTAGTTTCTAACATAAAACTATCGCCTCCTGTACGTAATATGAATGAAATACAACAAAATATTAATATTCATATCATACCAAGTTGCAATATTTTCAAACTATTTTGCGAACAAATAAATTTAGAATCTTCCACTAAAAATGTATTTGATTTGCTTGATTAATGTTCAGTTTTGCACCTCTTAAGTATAGAAATATTATTTTGTAGAAAATAATATTCAATAACTACTTCCTGTTTTAATAATTCTTTAAAGAGTGCTCCAGCATTGCCAATTTTTTTTCAAGCAGTATTTGCAATGACGTGTGTCACGACTTCACAAGACACAGTCATGAATCATTTCGCATGTAAAACCAATAAGAGTACAACACAAAAGCGTAAAAGACGCTTTTGCTAATGACTTAATTCCCAGACAATATTTCAAGGAGTTATTTGAAACGGTGGTAAAAATATATTATTTTTCATTTCTCCACGTAAAGATTCCGTTTGTTTGGCGTGGGCTACGGCGACAATGATAACTCAGCGGGTTCTCATCTCAATGGCGTGCGCGCGAGTGGGCGGCGCCCGCGCAGCGTCGGCGTAGCGCCCGCCTACGAATTGCATTAGTGCCTTATAAGGACGTCTAAGCCTTAGACTCTAAGGAGCTTTTCCTGCTGAGTTTTTATAGTATAATTTTTTTTAGTAAACGTTTTTTACGTGTCCTTTAAAGGTAGTAATGTTGTTTATCATTATGAGCTTCTGTATTATTTACGATGAAAAGTTCGATTTTTAAATAAAAAAAAGTAATTATATTTTTATTTACCTACTTGATTACATTCTACTCCCGCATTCCTGGCTATCAGCACATTTGCCTTTGTTTAATTTTATTCGATCCTTGTTTTCTTTTCAAATTTTCTTTTTCATCGAAAAGCAATGACGGCATGATGGCATGTGAAGACAAGTCAGAAGCCCATGGACGGCTTTAAAACTCTGACAGCAGGTTACTCTCTAACTATACGAAAAGAAGAGATTATTTTATTTTATATATGTTTTCTTAAAACGAGATCGATAATCTCATAAGAAAAAAGTCTCCTACTAGGGAGCTTCTTATAAAAAATTCTGGCAAGTCCATAAATCGTTTATTATAAAACAAAACTATTTTATTTATTAATTGACAGCACAGTAAAATTGCCGTTTATTTTGTTACCGACTTATTGTCTGTGTCACGTATATGTTCAAGTTTTTTATTCCGTGATTATTTGAAATGATAATAATCAATTAGCATGTCATATCAGAGGAAAACCAAATTACATACGTTTGAAACCCTGAAGTTTCGCAATTTATAATAAAAATAAAACGAATAAGTATTTTAAACATCAGTTGATCGACGGAAATAATGGAACGTTTAGTTCATCATGCTTTAATTAAAACTAAATTTTATTTTCAAATAATCTTTTGCCATCATAAAACATAATATTGGATGAGCTGTTTTAATTGAATAAATACTCAACTATTTTTGTTTATAGTAGTTAAATGAAAACTCAAGAAATCTCATCCATAACACAATGAATAATTGAAATATTTTACTAAATCATACAAATATTTTCAATAACTTTACACAAAGGCTGTTGAGTCAGATGGCTATTTCGTATCGACTGCTCATCGGGTTGCGAGCGCTGCGCACGCGTTTTCCAGAAGGGCGCATCTTGGCGCGCTATAAATACGTGGACTCAGCTTTCAGGAGTTCAGTCTGGCCGTGCTTTCCTCAGCGCACTAACTCCTCATCTCCGCAGCAACACACACACATACACAAACACCATGTCTCTGGAACGTCAAGTCCGCGCTAAGGTCAGAAAAACATTTTAAATATTTCCATTTATTCACTCATGTTTTTGCATCATTAAAATCGAAAGCTCTCAGTAAATAAAAATAAATATCAATAAAATATGAACTTAAAATCGCGAAGTGTTCACAAGTAATTTCTTAAATAAAAAAATAAATTGTTGCAGAGTTTTTCATAAACAAAAAAAAAAAAAACTATTTCTTTTCCTACTTACATTTTTCTTTACTCATTTTCAAATTTTGCATTGACTAAAAAACGTTTATTTATATCCACAGTTAGCTTCAAAGCGTAGCCCCGAGCAGGAGAAGGAAGCCCAGGAGTGGATCGAAACCATCCTTGGCGCCAAGTTCCCCCCTGGTGAAGCTTTCGAAGATGTCATCAAGGACGGCACCGTCCTCTGCCAGCTCATCAACAAGATTAAGCCTGGCTCCATTCCCAAGATCAACACCTCCGGTGGACAGTTCAAGATGATGGAGAACATTACCAAGTAAGTCATGCTTGAAAAATATTTACAATTTTTACATCGAATGCAGTACATACTTCAGAATTTTATTATAAACTCTTATTATACTGTATTTTGATTGGCTGTTATTGGTAGAAAGTTCAAAAATAAATAATTAAGAAGTGTTACACATAAGCATACAAGTGTAGACGACGAGATACTTAACTGCAATAGTGATCTGCAAGTATCTATCGATACAAGTTTTACATAGGCTGTAAACTAATTTGAAAAGATATTATCATTATTCCTTGTGAGCAAAAAACAGACAAATTCCTGACGTATTTTTCTTGTTTAGCTTCCAGGCGGCCTTAAAAGCGTACGGTGTGCAAGACATCGACGTGTTCCAGACCGTCGACCTCTGGGAGAAGAAGGACATCGCCCAGGTCACCAACACACTGTTCGCTCTCGGCCGTGAGGTGAGCATCCGTCATTTTACTACCCATAATAATGCCAAAAGCCGCATCCGTCATTTTACTACCCATAATAATGCCAAAAGCCGCATCTCAAACCTCGTAATAAGCCGCATGACTTTGGCCTCTTAATTTCGCATACCACCCAAATTTACGAGTTTCGAAATATAGTAGTACATGGTATTACGCAATCGATTTTATAATCTTGTAAACATCCAGATTTCATCGCACCCAATTTAACATCGCAATAACGTATACTTTTATCTTATATACACACCATTTATTATAAACAAGTGCGATAGGTGGAATAGAATATAGAATTCACCAAGCATCGGATTAAATAATGTGTTCACAGATTGTTTGGTATAAGATACGTTTAGAATTTAAGGAGTTGGCGCTGTGCCAAGTTCAACCAAATTTTACGAGCATCTTGCAACATTACCTCAGTTTTCATAAATATCCAAGGTCGCTCTGTTTAGTTGAGGCCGAGTGGGCAATATTGGAATCTTATATGTCTACAGGTGCTTTTGTAAAGCGCAGCTTTACCATGTTCACTGTTCAACATGGGGTATAAAGAGCTACTGTGAAATGGAAATGAGACATTGCATTATTTATTAAATGTATCATTTTGTTTTGTCTGTAGACCTACAGGCACCCTGAGTTCAGCGGCCCCAACCTAGGACCCAGGCCCTCAGAAGAGTGCAAGCGTGACTTCTCCGACGAGGTCCTGAACGCCGGTAAGACCGTGATCGGTCTCCAGGCTGGCTCCAACAAGGGTGCCACCCAGGCAGGCTCCAACATGGGCGCCGGCCGCAAGATCTTGCTCGGCAAGTGAGCACCTCGCCTTCATCCAGTGATATTATGTAATAAGATAAATATTTTTGTACAAAACTGAGATGAATGGACGCTAATGTGAGACTGTTAGCCTTATGAATATCTAGTCATGCGTGATATGGAATTTTATCTTCTGTTATTTAGCAATAAAACCATGCAATCTGTTGCAATGAGTTCATCTTATACACTCCATATAGCGCCAAAATGATTTTGTACATAAGTGCCTAGTATTAAGATAAAATTATTTATTTCCATTTTATTATATGCTTTTATAATAAAATACAAAACAAAATCTTTAATTTTATTTACCTACATAGAAAATATCTACGATATCACATACGCTTATACCTGCGCAGCCACTACCTGCCAACTAATTAGGTTGTCAGTGTTATCACTAATTCTCATGGAGCTTGTATTTATCTAAAGTCCTTCAGCACCATCCGTCCGATAAACATTTACTGTCTTGAAATACAAACAAATGTAATTCATGGCAACACAAAATAGAGTCGTGACAAACTTTGTTTATAAATATTTCTTAGCAGAAATCTGCAAAATGATTGATTCAACGAACGGAATACGAAAAATGTATGTATATATATATAATACAGTAATTTTAAGATCACCATAAACCTGAAGTTTTTGGCGTTATAAGTTATCAGACCTAAAGTGCGGGCGCGCTCTACTTTTAGATATTATTGCAAATTGGTGTTGAGCTATATACATAAAGCTCATTAAATTAAATGAGACAAGGGGCGATGAACTATCAAAGAGGAGGACGCTAACCAGACCATGTAGGATTTTGTTTTTTCAAGGTCGTGGGATAAGAAATTCAACTGTTTCCAAGGAAAAGTAATTCATTTTAATGTTTGGTGTTGACAGCTGATTGAATAGAATCATCAAGCAAGTCATTCATTGAAACATGTGGTTTATTGTAAAAAGTTGTTTCATGATAATTACGAATACATAGATGATTGGAGACGCGCCAAATGTCAGCAGCTGCACATTTAGCATCATTACTCTTTGGGAGCGCCTCCGCTGCCGGCGCCGGCTCCCGAATTAACTGCCGGCGCTGAATATGGAATAAAAAAGCGGAAAACAGGGTTGGCAATTTGGCATATTGGAGTAGATAGGCGGGGAAGGCATAATTAAAAAAAAACATATAATAATTAGCATAATCTTTTCCAGTATTATATTTCCATAATCAATGATTTCCATATTCCAGTCATCAAGTACTAAGTACCTGGAACCGAACTAGTTAGATTAGGTTAAATATTTTTACTCGCAAAAAGGTTAGGTTAGATTACAACTGTGACCCTACACACAAGCCGAGCGAGCGAAGCGAGCGGTGCTCCGACAGCGGCCGACGAGTGCCAAAAACGACTAGAATATATAGAAAAACTACTTTAGTTAGGGTTAGTTGGTTGGAGTTCTGAATACTGGAAGGGATTCCAGGCCTCACCCCGCCGCGCTGGTGTCCATTATGGGAGCCGGCGGTGCCAGCCACAGAGTATGTAATTTGTCGGCAGCCGATGTTTTTAATTTCGGATGCCGGCAGTAATGTCATGCCGATTCTCAATGGCGTTATGTTCGGGAGCTGGCGTCGGCAGCGGAGGCACTTCTGCCGGGGTTGCGAAGAAAACCGAAAGGGAGATCGCGGCCCCCGGCAACAGGGCAACTGAAGGAACACGGGTGGGTTTTAGTCAGAAAAAGTCTGACACGCCTTCCCGCTCCGCCCAGAGCGGGAGAAGTTATTTGATAATTTCCCACCCAAAAAAAAGGCTTTTCGGATTCATGTGCGTACTGTACTGTATAAAACAGGTTTAATAAGAAAACTTTTAAGTGACATCCATTGTTTTAATATGCAGTCATTTATTTCCTGTATTTCCTGCATTGGAAAAAGACGGAATGACGTTTCTGTCTATCAGTAGTGGATTGAACCATAAACTTACATATTTTGGTCATTTATTGATAGATACTGCTGAAACTATCCCAGGGTAAAGAAGAAATATATCATTAAAAGGAACATCCTCTGATTTTCAGTATGCTTGTTGCACCTATTTACTTCGTGAAAGGTAGGTACAGCGGTCAGCTGTCTGTCGAAATAGGTATTACTTTTTATAGAGAACTTCCTTTTTGTTTGTTTATGGGTTAGGAATATAGGCACCATTACACCATCGGTAGCTGCCTACGGGATTATTATTTCGTCATTTTAGTCACGTGGCACAGGTGTGAGTATTATATACTATAGAGCTAGCATTTACCGGGTAGGTAATATGTCTTTCATAGCCTTGAATGTGCCCTGGCGGCTTTCAGCATGTCATGCTCACTTAGATATCTCGCTCGATATCTCGCTGATTATGGCGCTTGTTGGATCATTTAGCTCCCTTTAATATGGTTGAGCTGAATGGTGTTCATCCATGCGTCATGTTCTTGAATGGGAGCCGTCAGTTGAGACTGGTCATCTCTTAGCTGCCATGGCTTATTTTAATATTTTATTTTGACTTGTATATTTTTTGTTTCTATTTGCTGTATTCTGGAGGCTTTTAACGTGTACGTCCTTTTTTACATAGTTATTTCATATAAGTATAAATTCAACATTCATGATGGCACCTAACTAATATTTTTGTAACAATATAATTCAAAAGTGTCCATGGAGTTTCGTGCCCGTTCTTCTCCATAGGTACCTACTACGCTTTGAAATGATGGGCAACTAGCTTCATATTTCTGACTGATGGGTCAGTCAGAAATATGAAGCTAGTTCTTAGACAATTCATTAAATGAAATTAAATGAAATTGTTTACACGTCATATAAAAAAAAAAAATTAAGGTAGTTGAGTTCGGCGTTTCATATCTGACTACTCTGAGAAGAAAGGCCGAAACAAACTCAGAGGTCACAGTCTCTTTTAAAGTCCAGACATAATCTTGGTCAGGCCATATGAGGACCATGTAGATTAGTGTCTGAAATGGTCTTTTGAGGAAAGAACCACACAGATTTGAGTGGACCTGTCCAGTCAGTGCAAGCATTTGTCAGTAATCGTGGAGCTCAACTCAGAACTTAAGGAGCTCAACTCGACGAACAATACCAAAGAAAGGACATTTGGGTAGGCCGCATAAACTACTCAAACTGCCAGACCATAATTAAAACTAACTGAAAAATGAAAATAATAATGATATCCACATAGTCCTCACATTCAAAATAGTCCTCACATCAAAAGTGCTTGTTTAAAAAATGGTTTAATTAAAATAAATACCTTAAGTTTGATTTCAAGACTTCAAGAAAGCATGACAAAGCAGCACCACTGCATCAATTTGCTGATCAGCAGTCAAATCTTCTGAATTTCTGATTAAGCACCTATTCCATTTTCTTATTTTAGCACCGGTCCATTCAGTTCATCTCCCTTTTAAGACCAAATAACGCTGGCTTTTGGACATGACAAGTCCTAGTTCATCGTACTTACTTTAAAAAGAAACTTTATATGTAAAGAGGGAGAGAGTAGTACCTACTAACTACTTAGTTTGTAGAGAGTTAGTAAAGTCAGGGAAATTAATTGTTAAGCAACTAGACTACCAACTTAAATTGTCTACCGTATGTATTGTCATTCTTTAACAGTCGTTAAATGGATGTAGGGTGTCAATTTTCCCAATAATTAATTTCCCTGACAGTACACCCGCGCCTACTGTTTCGAAATTAAATTATAAAAATATAATCTCTAACGTGTCCAGTGCTGCCATCTGTTTAGTTTTCTGGACACTATAGCAATGAAGCTTTTTATTTCATTTCACGCATGGGAACATTGTCTGGTAAATTATTAGACCAAACAATGATAAGTTAACCTGAGTTTCAATGTTCTATGGGCAATTATGCAACGCAGGTGGTATCCTCTAGAATTTAAACATCATATCGGTTGGAGAGCCTTTGGTGATTTTTTTGTGCGGATTCAGAAAACAGTTTTAGAAAATTTTGGAAAAAGCTTAGCAATTGCTTTTTTGATCAGAACCGATTATAGTGAATGTATAGTAACTTCTGAAGAATAGGAACAAAGCTTCTGTGAACCAAGCTGCAATATATACTTACTTAGGTGCTGCAATGTAGGTAATCCTACAAATCTCAGTAGAAAGCTTTTTGTTTTAGGTCTGCGCACCTCAAAAGGAAAAAACGGAACCCTTCTAGGATTACTCGTGTGTCTGTCAGTCCGTCTGTCACTACCAATTTTCTCCTATACCGACCGATAAAGTTAAAATGTGCAATGAACCCAAATACGGACGTGTAACGAGAATAAATGAATTTTGATTATGGGGATCACTTTTGGGGGGCAAATAAGAAAAATTTAAAACAAAGTTTTGCTTACTGTACTGTGTAATGAAAGGGCTCATTTTAAGGACCTCATTTTTTTTTATAATTTAAAATAAATACATTTAAAGATATTTAAGAAATTCGATGAAAGTTGACCATTACCCATATCTCCGAAACTACTGGACCTTCAATTTTGGAAAAAATAATACATAGTATGGCTCTTTACTCATAGACTAAGGTTCAGGAAAACCTATAAGAAGTCTATGGTTTTAAAATAACATGGTAAATCTCTTAATATTGTGCGTACAAACTTACATTTACAGTTGGAATGTATGGGAGAACATGTTTTTCAATTACAATGTTAAGTTTGTCCTTGGGATGAATTCATCCCAACTACGGAACCCTTCATTTTGCGTGGTCCGATACACTCTTGGCCGATTTTTAGGGTTCCGTACCTCAAAGGAAAAAAAAACGGAACCCTTAGAGGATCACTCGTGTGTCTCTGTCTGTCTGTCCGTCTGTCACAGCCAATTTGCTCCGAATCTAATGGACCGATTAAGTTGAAAATTGGTATACATATGTATTTCTGTGACCCAAACACGGACGTGTAATGTAAATAAATTAATTTTAAATATGGGGATCATTAATGGGGGGCAAATAAGAAAATTTAAAAAAGTTTTTTAAATTGTACCGTGTGACATATCAAATGAAATGGCTTGTTGCAACTATCTCAATTTTATTTTAATAATTTTAAAATAAATACATTTAAGAAAATAAATGAATAAATTCATCCCAACAATGAAGGGTTCATTGTGCGTGGTCCGACACGCACTTGGCCTTTTTTTAGTGATGATTTCAAATTGGCAATCGTGTATGAAAAGCTTTTCCTTCAATATAATGGCATTTGGCTTGAGACTGATTTCTAATAAAATACGCTCGTTGTCTACGTGTCATTGACCCCGTCAACCCTGGATATCACACTATTGCTTTTTTATTGTGAGATTTGCTGTGAATTGACGTTTGTGATAATACTGTTAAAGAATACAAAAAGTCTGTGTTTTAAAAGTTCAGTGACTGAAAAAGTGTTTTAAGTTAAAAGTGATTTATTATACCTACTTATTATTATTGGTGGAGTGAGATATAGAGAATGATGCATTTAAATATGGGGAAAAAAAAGGTGAGGTGGTTATTCTAAGTCAGTTAATCAAGTAGGTATCTATCGTTTTTGAGACATAACATATAACATGTCACCCTGAATGTCCCCTGGATCTTAGCTTAGATCTATTAGGTAAACTTGGAAGCTAAATATTTACTTAGGTAAATAATATTTTTTGCAATATTAATTAAAGTTTTTTTTTGTTTGTGAGTTTGTGGGGTACTTAACACTAAACATTAAGGGTTTTTTTTTATAAACGTTGCTTAAGTTAAGTAATGGTTAGAGACTGTTTAACCATACATTAAAGGTTAAAGTTAATTGACGTTTGAACGTCAATTAACTTTAACCAACGTTTTTAAATAACTGCGCAAGAATTATTACCATTATTAGGTACAGTTCTAATATGTCGGTAACATTAACTGAATGCAAAATTAGCAACGACCCAGTACTGAGCTAACTATGTAAAGACGTGTTGCGTCGTTACAATAACGACTAACGCCGCCGCTAAGACGAAAATAGTTCGCAGCGACGATGAACAGCGGCGGCGTCTGGTGGCCGTGTGCAAAAACAGCGAGCGTTACGACTAACGCAAATAACGACCAACCAGCGTCGTAACGAATAACGAGGCCGAAACCTGAAAATAGGTTTGCATGGTTCTCGATTTCACCGTTCGTTTCTGCGAAGGCTCAGTCGGCCAGCGGCCGCGGAGCCTTCCGCACCGCTGTCCGCGGCTCCGATACCAGATGGCGTCAATGTTCGTCCGTAGTTTGTTAGTTTAATTAAGTTTCGCCAGATGGAGCAACCAGCATATAGGGCTCCGACTTTCCATTTAGTTTACGCCCTTTTACGATAGATAGAGCTACGAGGAACTGAAAGACTGAAAAGTATATGGTGAGTAGAATTTACAGCATGTATATTTAATTCCAGTTTCTTCTATTCTTCGGTAATTTTTACTCCTAATTTCCTTAAATTCTTCGGTAATTTTTACTCCTAATTTCCTTAAATTATAATAAATCTCTCATAAAATATTTTTCTATATCGTCGCTCGGCATACAATATAGCGAATGTGACATTTTAAACGAAAATCATTTTTAAAATGCAGGATCTCACGTATTTGAACGTGCAGAATGAAATAATATAAAAATCAAATTTTCGTCAAAAATGTCACATTCGCGGTATTTAATGTACGTGAGTACAAAACTGACTCTATCATAAAATCATATTTAGATGATCTTTTTTTATATGACACAATAAATAGGTACCTGCGACCTTAGGGTTATGGAAATTTAGTGATTTTCTGTGCGCACTGGTACCTGAATGCCTGGTGAATATCTCAAACCCTATTCGAAATATATAGATACTTACTATTATTACTACTGATGAATGTCTTATCGTTCATAGAGCTGCTCACACGCCTTCTCTTTGTATAGGGAAACTTACCTTCTGCAAGGAAATTGGTAACAGAGGAAACTTCACCGAAGTATTTTCTATACTGGGGAATTATTTTGTTTTATAAATAAAAACCCACAGTTTCAAAACAAAACGTTTCTAGGAACACCTTGTTTAATTTTTTTTTTATTTGAAGTTGTGACTCGGATCTTCCAAGAAAAAATCAATCTGTCATTTTCCTTGAAATCGTTGGCCATTTGTTTTCTAAACGCAGTCTTCAGATAGTCACCATTAAGCGAGGTTTTCAGCCTGGTCCATCCACAGCTGGTTGTAGGATTACGTATACACCGTGGCATTTTGTCGTCTTACAAAAGCAGCCCACTTCATGTATCCAATGCCTACTAAATATTCATTAAAAAACAGATACATTGTAACAATTTTTTAAATGCTCCTAGAGGTATTTTATGTCAGGTACATTGAGTGGCCCTTTGTAAGACAACAAAAATGGCACGGTGTATATAATTTCATCATTTATTTTTTTATTGAATGTTTAATAATCATTGGATACATAAAGTGGGCTCATTTTGTAAGACGACTTAAATGTCACGGTGTATAGACACGTTTTATTATCCTACTTTCTTATGAGTTTTTCCGTCATTTTTCGCTTTTCCGATTGTTACCAAACCTATATCTATCCTGTTCAGCGCACTAAACAGTATCACAATCCATCTAATTATAGTCATCAAGGAAAAGAGAACAATGCACAAAACGACATATGGTATATTTTCTGGAAAATTCAATAACATTTACCTCTTGCAGCACTGCTTTTGTTTTCAGTATAATTTATTTCGGGCTTCGATACAGTAAACATTTGTATGGTAGGTTAGGAGTATTCCGGGAATCGGTTAAGTAAGTTCTTTATACCGGCGATACGATACATAGCTACACAAAACAATATTGTAGATATAACCACCATTCTTCAGCTTTGCGGAACCAGAACTCTTTTTTCTTCTTCGAAACTTCTTAAACTTCGAAAAACCTAACCTAGGCTAGGTAACTTACTAGAATAGTTTTGATGTTATCTGATTAAAAAGGACTGATTATGAATTCCTTTCCATGCTAAATTTACTCTTTCTATGTATGCCTACTGACTAGTCTGTAATCGATACCGTTCCTAAATACGTAAATTGATATCTTTAGTATCTGCTGACTAATGCATGCGAGGTAACCTATACCTAGTCTTTTTGTATTCAAACAGTATCGATAATTATGACTGATAGATTAGGTAACAGTCGGAGAAGTTCTTGGTTCTTATAAGTATACTTTCAAATAAGTAAAATTCAGTTTTATGAACTTCAAACTTGCTTCGATGATTAAATTAGAAAATCATTAGGAAGGTATTGGGTAATAATTAACTGTTACCTAACAATCCGTGGCTAATAACAACGGCATGCAATGTACAACAGCACATAAATAATGTAGTAGATTAAATAATCAAATACTTACTCATTCATTTTATGAAAGTTATGTACATTTACGTATGGGAAGGAAAATAAAACAAACATTTTCACAATATCAAACTCCGTGATTCTTTCCCTGTGGAGAAAAATAGTACAAAATTAGAAAAAGCCAAAAAGCAAAAAAAAAGAAGAATTTCATTTGTCAAGAAAACATATTCTTTACAAATAAAACCTTTTTTTTTTTTAATTTGCTTTGACTTTGATAAGTCGTGTATAGCCAGAATTTTCTATGGACCTACTAATAATATACAGGTTGACTTGAAATTTGACGTATTCCTTCCAGTACCTTAATTACGTAATACGATATATCGATTTGAAACAGATTGCTAATCCGTTGCTTCAAAAGATGGAAAAAAAAATTTGCTCAACAACGTAAATAACGCAATGAATGTTGTTGAACTGTCAAAATGAAACAAATTAGTCATAAACGTTTACGAAAATAAGTTACGTAACATAGTAGTAGCATAGTAGTTACGTAACGTAGTCATATAAAGTCAAGAGCAGTAATACGTATACAATTATCAACTTTTTAGAGTTATTTTTTCCTACTGTAATGATTGTAATTGTTAGGAATATAGTATTTTGAAACCCACAGTCCCACATTACGTAGGACTTATGTCAAGTTGCTATCGTTATTCCACGAGAAAATCATTTTTAATTTTGCAAAGTGAATGCATTTTTTCCTTGTGACGTAGATGATTTTTGAAAATGGTTAATAAACCTTCTTTTAACGTTTGATAACTGTTTTTCAAAAATACATAAAAATTGGGTTCTCGAATCCCATGAATTTTCGGCGAGGCTTTGTGAGGTGCTTAATTGCTGCAAAAGGGTCACACAATCACGTCCTGGAAGGAATACGTCAAATTACAAGTAACCCTGTTTTATGCATGTGGGCTCTTTGAAAGTATATATAAACCGAAAATAAAATAATAGTGGATCATAAATTATAAAATGTTTGTTGGCCAATTAGCTGAAATAGATTTTAATTTTGTAGGTTTATATTCAACTATATGTAGGAAACTATTTTGAGCACTTACAAAGAAATCAGTTACAGTTTCATGCGCGTTTTAATGCATGGCTTACGCACTCTACCTGGCGGCCACAATGAAATCACCAGCGTGAGTAGGTAACTTATTGTTGGCTCAGTTTTCAACGCAAATAGTTTAGCTATTCGTCTAATGGTTAAGTCAAATTTTGGATATGACGCACTCGGCAGGCATCCAGCTGCGTCACCCAGGTGCTGTCAACGAACCCGTCTAGTCCCAGCCGTCATGGAAAGTTTTCGGGTTCACTCCCAGTGAACCCGATAACTTTCCATGACGGCTCCCTATAAGAAATCTATGCATTTCTAATATTATGTTATGATTACAACATCGGAAAATTCCGGGGGGATCGAGAGCCATTCCATTTTATTGCGCGGTCTACTTTGACTGAAATAGACTGCTCGACCAAAACGGGAGAATAACAAGTTCGATAACATAATCCTGATTTGTAGGCGGCGAGTGAGTGGAGTTTCCCAATGCAACATATGTGTGGTAAAATGATATCTGATGCTCTTAGGACATTAGTACATTAGTAGATATAATTATTGAGGATGAGCGTCGATAATTAGCCGAGTATGGGGAGTTGAGGACCAAAGTAGTAAAGTGCTGAAGTGATTTATAAACTTTTTCTTCTCTGAAGTTAATGCTATGCTATGTTATGTTCTGTTATTAGCCGGTATTCTTACCAAATTACGCGATGTGTTCTATAATCTGGATTTTCCGAGAAACGATCAGACTCCAGCGGCGGGCCACCGCCCGCGCGTTCTGTCGACCGAAATAGAGTCGGTCGGCAGGCGCGTCCATGTTGCGTCCGCGCACAGCTTTTCAGACGATGCAGGAAACAAACTTTTTATTTTCTTTTCTTACTCCAATTCTAACAGAGGATTTTGAAAGTCGGTTAATGCTCCCCTATTATGTTACAACATTCCCGCAAAATAAAACAAAAGTGATTTTCGCCTCAACATATTAATTAAAACCATAAATAACATTAGAAACTAATCCCTAATAATAATAAAAATATACTTCTCTTATTCTCGGGAATCTTATGTTGCAACAGTCAGGAAATGTTTGTTGCTGAACATTCTATTCTAGTAGATGCGTAGACAAAAATAGCTGTTTTATTTGTTGTAAATTTCACTAGCCGCGCATAGCAACGTCGGCACACAAAGGGAATTATTGAGGTGGGCTTTTGTTAGCTTATTACATGAATTTATGTGTTTACAAAACTGATAAATTAGAGAAGTACGGAGTCAACGCTATTCCGCAATCACATTACAAGTCTGAATTAATTGAAGTCTTCAATATATCCGTTTATAAATAAATACACACACGTGCAAAATAGACAGCTATCTGTTTCATGAAAATTTATTTTAAAAAAATGCTTTATACTTTCAGTTGACCTTTGTTTTTCTATACTAACTTCATTCTTTAATAAATTGTCAGTGTCACCTTGGGGTATTAGAAAAGATGATGCTACCGAATACATAAGACATCTAATCTTATAAAGCGGTGTATATAAATAAAAAGTAATTTAAAAGTTTGTGCGACATTGTCACGTGCCAAATACATACGATAATCATATACTATGGTGGGTGGTGCAAAACTTTTTTAGATTTAATGAATTTGTTGTTTGATCTTGAAAAAAGTGTATGATGTAATGTAATGTTTTTTCACTTGTAACACTGCACTTGCCAAGTAGGTTATTATTCTAGTTCACTGAAAGAAATTTATGCGTTCACGCATAATAAATTAGTTTCAGCTTTGAAAAAGAGAGCTGCCACTAATATTTGCAAATATTATTAAACTATAAACATAATACAGTTACTAAGCGATGATTTAATAAATACATGCTTATAGGATATAAATAAATTAGAAAAATAATAAAATCACGTCAATACAAATTATTCACATTATATCACTCAAACTCAAAGCATATATTTCAATTAAACCATTTACAAGCACTTTTGAATTATCAAGGGGTTGGTCAGTCAGAAAGATGAAGCTAGTTGCCCATTACAAAGCGCAATAGGTAGGATCCTATGGAGAAGAACGGGCAAGAAACTCCACGGACACTCTTAAGTCATAATATTGTTACATCATTCATGTTGAAATTAAATATGTGAGAACAATTTAGAAAGACATGCACGTAAAAAGCGTCCATAATAAAAAAATAAAAACAATTCAAAAATTTTAATTCGTTAAAATAAGCTGTGGCAGAAAACACAAACCCTTTCCGTCCCTACTGTTTGGTCAGTTGTCACTGGTTTTTGATACTTTTACAGTTGGACGGCAGGCAGTCGAGTAATTGAAAGATTTGCTAAATACTTGCCAAATTACCAATAGTCTACAGTAACACGTGTTCCAGGTGTCCATGAACTCATATGCTCATGTCCATCAACTGCTATCAATGTTCACATCGTCTTCTAAGGAACAACAGCATGTTGCAATAAGCACTAACTTGCTGATGTAACCAAGTAGCTTTCTTTAAAGTTATTTACAAACCGCGTCACCAATCGTCTGTGAATGCTTTTAAATATAGTACTCGGTAGTAAAATCGCCTAAGTACCTATTTAAATTTAGTATCTAAATTCGTGTGAATCTTCAAAAATATTTGTATGTACACAATAACTCTCCGTCTGGAACTAATGAATAAGAAACAGCAAAATGTTGCATGCAACAGAAAAATAAACTCGGAATGAAAGTGAAAATACTTACTTGACAATATAATTAATTCATTGTTTAGTGTTTTACACAATTAATTGACCAAGAATTTGTTTTCAGACATTTAATTGTTTTAACTATTGTTTATGTTCACTGTAAGCTATAAATATTCTAGGTACAGTAGGTAATTGTACAAGTAGGTTTATTAGATCAATTGATTAACTTTCAGTGAATTGTGCCATATTAATTTATCAAAACAATTAAAACTTCCGTTAGCTAGTAATGTGCAGGAATTAGTAGATATATAAGCACACAATGTATAACAGCGTCTTAAACGCGATCTCTCGCGCACAGACAAACTGATTGTTAAGATTGTGTTTCAGTAGAAGTAACGTCTAAAACTGTTCGTACCTATGAAATTTTGCTCTTACGTGGGCGTGCGGCTGCCCACGGCAGCAGCATGAGTAATGCTCGGCCGGCGATGACTTCTGTTTCATGAGTAACAGTCGCGAGGTGCTTGCGGCTTCCATTTTATTTTAGCGTCGCCCACACGCGCCATGAAGAGCCGAGAGCCACCTCACCTGCCACCGTCGATTGACTCATACACACCTGAAAGTTACACAATCCCGGATCCATAACATTCCTACTTATAAAAACTTTACTCCGCTTACATAAAATTCTATTGAACGATAACGTTAGGTACTCTTCGGCCGGCCGAGATCGACGATTGTGTCAGAAAATGTAACAGGTGATGATCTAAAGGAAAGTTTCACTTTTGGTGCGAAGAAACCACATTATATTGTACATAGATTACTTTTCGCGGAATTTTGTCTCTGGCTTCAAAATTCCGAGAACCGAGGTAGTACATTATGTAGTTGGCTTTTCATTCAATCCAGGTATTTGCAAGGCAATTAAGATCTGTCATTGTAAATATTACTGGGTAATTACGTTTGACAGGTGTTTAACTCACTCGATAAACCATGAAGAGTCACAAAGGGGGTGCGATCGCGATACGGACAGGTTTGAAAGCCTGCCAACGTAGAATTTTCTCGTAAGATATTTTTCGTAGACCATTTCACGGCCATAAAATTTATGTCGTTCGTGATAAAATTCGGTGCAAAAATAGCGATGTCCTCAGACTTACGTTTGAAATATTAGATAACTCGTTACCTGCGTCAAAATAAATGATGGTATGCTTTTAAATAAAAAGCAGACAATTCTGGCGCAAACAGAAATAAAAATATGATATGATAGAAATGATGAATACACGTGAGATTAATAGAATAGCGTTCTTACGTGATAAACTGCAACATATGGTCGCTTGCAATGCACTGACCTCCACGTCATATATAGGTAGGACCATGAACGAAGAACCATAAAGTCGACTTCCATATACGGAAGGCACTGCCTATCTACTCTTTCGCAGAAAATTTCAAACAAAATACTCGGTTGTTTTCGATGAAGAGGCAAAGGAAACAATCATAATATGTACCTATTAGGATAAATGATTTTACACCCACTCCTTTAGAGAAACAGTAAAGTTTTAATGGTAGAGCGGCGCCAAGTAGAGTACCTGTCTAAATAAGCAAGATAACTATGGTGACTATTCTCTCATAACAAGTGCCTGAAGCTATTTGAACATAATAAGATATTCTTCAAGTTCATTTAGATTTTCATCTCGATAATAAAGAGGAAATAGATTTTGTGAAGGAGCTAATAAATTACTCTATCGTTAATAAGCCGTTCCTTTGATTTTTAAGTTTCAGTAAAATCTATTGATTTTTTACGACGCTTCATAATTAATACACGTAAATCATCCTGTGTATTGTATATTAATTCATGGCGTCTTGCTACGGACTCTAGAAATTATGCATAGCTAAAAGTAGGTACTTATTAACTATGTAGGTACAACGTGTAGCGGAGCGCGTTGCATAATTATGTATTCCTTCACACATGCTGTTTACCAAAAACATCAGAAAAATGAAGTGTTTATGTTCATATCCAAATAGCTACTAATCTTGATGCGATTCCAAATACGTCAATGGTCGCGCACACCGCAATGATCGAAATACAATTATTCATTAACACGTGAGGATTAAATCATTGCAAAGGAGTTTAATTCTGAGCAAAGTTATTTTTATGAAAAAATATTAATAGATGGACAGGTGCGAGTGCAAGTTGGCAAGAGCAGTATTATGCCACAATGTGACACGGTACTGGACTAATTGTAAACATAATAAACAGTAGGTATATTTGTTGTTATTTCTGTCGCTATGAGTACGCGGTGAGGGTGCCACTGTGCACACTGTACTCACCGTGCTCACCGAGTCTCACCACGATGTTCGTCCATCTGTTTACACTTCAATATTAGCACTTTGTTCGTTCGCGCGGCCCTCGCTCATTGCCGACGTTCTTATGGACAGATGTTGCTTGCCAAATTCATGATTCACATTTATATATTTATGTCCAATGATGCCCGATTCGGAATGTTTCTACGAGTTCATATATCATTGACACAGTAGCAGATATTTTTGTCTGAAGCTTTGTTATTCTAGACAGCTGTAACCAAGCGTACCTAGTGATAATGTACACTCGTTACAGGAAGTAGAAACTTACGCCATCTCCAATTCGGTGATAGGGTAGTTCTTGTCTGTTGACCTGTTGTGAGGTCTGATGTTAGATTCTTAATAAAATGGCTGAACATTGATGATATGGATAGTAAATAAACCGTAAAATTTGAGTAACTTCTGATCTAAGTTAGCGATTGATTTGCGGTCAGTCGAATCGAGAGTTACAAACATATTTTATGTAGACATAATTAAAGTGCTAACATATAATTATTATACGAAAAGCTATTTACACTAGGTAATATACTAAATGACTAACTAACTATACAAATAAATATATACAAAAACAAAAACGACACTTAGGTGTCGAAGTACTCCTCCACATCGCTGTCATCCGGAAATGTGAAGACTGGCAGCATTGCCACGTTGAATGGCAATGCTAATTCTTTGGCCAAAGAACGGGCAAGAGTTACTAAAAGTGCAGTATTCATCGGTGTCTGGTTAAACGGTTTACATACACTGAAAGCCAGCCCAAAAATAGAAGATGACGTTGACCAAAAATACATTGTTATTTTAATAAATCTCGATGGGCACTTTAACGAGTGTGCTGGTCGCAAAATTCATAAAAGCAGTTTTCGGTTTCTGTAAAATGCATCTTGATTTTTCTTTGTTGTAATGCCTACCTGGATCAGATAGAAAGTGTAGTGAGAGATTGTTGTTTATCTTAATGTTTTTATTTTTAATTGTAGTGTGTATTGCTTTGCATTTATACTGACGACCGAGGTTAATATTATAGGTAAGGGTTAGGCAACCAGTTGGCAGGTTGGCACACTGTCATAACTTGCTGCAATTAATCAACTATTATCTCAACACACAGACTTATTACAAACGTTATTTTAACTACTGTTTCAGTCACTATTTAATCTCTAGTTAGACTTTTTTACTTCGCCGGAAATCAAAAGTTTATGCGGAAGCATTTCCTTTTATTTTTTAACTACACTGAATATTACCGGTCAACTTATAATTTACGACTACTTACACCAGGTAGATACCTAACTAAATTTATAAATTTGCAAATGCATTGATCTTTCTTTAACCAGCGCGGAATCTGTAAGCAGTGACATGCAATACAGTTATAAATAGGTATCTATACCAATCTTATATTATATCAAATTCTGTGGGCGAGTTAAGTTCATAAAATATACTTTAATATCATAATTACACAATATTTATGATACAATAACATGGACCTGAACATCGTAATTCAAATGTAGGTATCCGTAGCTAATAAACCTCTTTTATTTATTTACATCGAAGTGCTACATTTCGCCCGACGTCTTAACTCTGAAAACCCAATCATTATCGTCCTGTATGGTTAGATAATTAATAGCAATCATACATGGTACCGTTAGATACAGCAGAATTATACACGGAGGTCTAATTCAATCTATTATCTTAATCAAACATTTTTTTCAGGTGGTTGGAATAGTATGTATTTTATTATTGCCTTATTTACCTTAAATCCCTAGAAGGATGATAAGTGCAGGATAAAGTTACATATTTAGATATCCGTTAAAAATAATATCTAAATATACGCGCATAAAAGGAAAACAGATTACATACTGTAGGTAGAGATAGACAGATCCATCGATGAATATGAATATGCTGCAGTACTGCATCTTGTTCATCATTATCATCATCATTTCAGCCGAAAGACGTCCACTGCTGGACCTCCCCCAAGCACTGCCACTTCGACCAGTAGGTACCCTAATTGCGTTACTTATTTTCGTAAGCGATCATGACTAATTTGTTTCATTTTGATAGTTCAACAACATTCATTGCGTTGTTTTCGTTGTTGAGCAGATATTTTTTTTCCAACTTATTAAGCAATGGATTATCAATCTGATTCAAATCGAAACAGATTGTGATTGATCGTGTATTAAGGGTAATATTCGCAATTTACACACAATAATAGTCGCAATTAGGGTACGGTTCTATGCTTCTCGCATCCAGAGGATTCCTGCATCTTGTTATCATCATGAAATAATGAGTCAATGTAGGTATATATCTAGTGTTCTTTATGTATACGTGTTTCAAGTGATTCTACTTACGCAATGAATGCTGTTGGGCTGTTGCCCTTTGATGTTTTGTTACCATGTATGACTAACGAGCATAGAATATGTAGGTGCATATCTACCTATGCGAAATTTCTTCTGAGTTCTGACGATGATAAAAGAACTTTGAGTGATTTATTACTAAGTATTCCTTTATTTATGGAACAGATGTCAAACACTCTTCTGAAATCTGAATGGTCACATTCTGCCGTATAAGGTGTGCCAAGATCTATTTATTTTACAATGAGCAATGTAGGAAATATATACGAAAACATATGTTCCCTTTGTGAATCACTAAATAACATGTACTTTCTAGAAATATCTATAATGGCAGTGTAATGATCCTCAAAAGCTTGTCCTTACTTCTGATAAATAAAATTACCTATGATCCTTACTTTCAAATCACACTTAATTTGAAACGCATAAAGGGTCATAACTTATACCATTGTATAAGTTTGCATGGTCATACCAGATAACGATAACACAAAACCCATCTCAATAACAATCAAATTCAAAATCAAATCATTTATTGTGGATCATAGGTTCATAAGATGTTGTGTTAGTTAAGGTAATTCTGCTATGTCCCGCTATTGAGGCATACAAAATTCATATTATCTGTTTATATAAAATAAGTACAATACAGCAAATTGTCATGCAATAATACATTAAGATTAAGTTAGTATAATATGTATGTCAAATTACAACTAGTCATGATACAAAATAGTTTACAAAACAATTGCACAGTGCGTACTTCATAGTTTATGAGTACCTATCTAGTTTTTATCTTCATCATGTATTGTCATTTAGAAATTCTCTTATAGATAGAGGAATAGCATTTACTTATCAATAATTTCGTGTAGTATTTTCTTTAAGGTATTTATACTGTGCATAGTTTAACGAATGGAGCCACTGAAATGTTTATGCAATGAAATATGCAAAATTATTGAGTTTGTATATTACGTAAACTATAAATTATGGTTATAAGAAAATATGAAAAGAATTATTTATTAATGTCATTCATCATGCAGGGACCGGTATTTATGGATTGACATTGAAACTGAAAATAAGTCATTGCAGTTTTTTTGATAGTGTAGGTAGATTTTATAATGTCCATGTCATATAGGTAGGTAAGTACGGCAGATATGTTGTATAGGTAATGCTTTATTTTAACTTATGTTATTCAAAGCGTGTTCAAAGTTATGTTTCTGTTTACGGTATATTTCTTAAAGATCATTTATCACCAAGCCCCAAGCTGCTTTGTTCTGTTTTTGTTCAAGTTTAGTGAAGGTTATATATTAATTTATTTTGTAAAAGTATTCGACACAAAACAATTTTTCAGTAGGTACCTAAGGCAATAACAGGGGTGAATGTTAAACAGCTACACTTAAACTTACATAAGCAATGGATAGACTTCTTAACGGATTCAGAAGGGATACGTACCTACCTATCCTCAGAATTTTCGTTGCAATCTTATGAGAAAATATCAAAATGCCTATTCCTACTACATAGTACATTTTGTTTCGAAAATAAAGATTGGTTAGGCTAAACCTCATGGGGTGAAGAAATATAGGAAGCAGTAGGGAACCAGTGCTAGAGGGTTGCGCGTGTGGCAGCTGAGGGTGTAGCGCAGGCGAGGGCGGCGCTCGCCCCCCCACTGGGGCCGTGTGCAACCCGCGTATAGACTACGGTCGCCTGCTGCCCTCGCGCATCATTCGAACTTCGCGCACCGCAGTCTTGGCATCTACGCCCTGAACTGTATACGCGTCCGGGAACTTCATCCCGCAGCGACTTCGACGAACAGGTCCTTATTCCAGTGAAAGTGACATTTAACCTATTCTTATTGCATAACTTAACCTAACCGCGAGTGAAACATAGTAGTCTTTTCTATGTGAACTATTATTAGAGTTGCATCGGTACGCTCCAGCGACGTAACTTTACCTGAACGCCCCAAATTAGGAGCGCAAGCGCATCGGCCCTCGCGCCGCTCGCCTAACGTTCCATATTTCGTCACATTCTTTCAACCACACGTTTGTTACATTCGGAAGCCGCCCGATATACGTGCATGTTGAGCAATAAAGTGTCCGACGTCCGTTCAGATGAGATTGAAGTGGTGCAGGCGACTTGGACCACGGCCAACGGCTGTTGCATTTAGAATAAAATTTGACAACGTTACCAAATAATATTTTATTAACGTGTTAAGTACATGTGTTACTAGATAAATAGTGATAAGTGGATCTTAGAGAACCAGAAAGGATTAATGGTGATTTCAAAAGTGTATTTGGGATTTCATCGCCACGGTTGTGAAGCCAAGTTTCAAGTCGCCTGCCCGTCGTCCCGGTCCTGTTGGTTTATGTGACTATTGTTTGAAGTAGAAATATTTTGTTTCAGGATAAGTTAAGCGAGCACAATGCCTTTCAAACCAGCAGATAACCCTAAGTGCCCAAAATGCGGCAAATCAGTATACGCAGCGGAGGAGAGAGTCGCTGGAGGACTTAAATGGCACAAAATGTGCTTCAAGTGCGGTAAGTTGATGAACAATATGTATTTACGTTTACATTGTTTACCTATAAGAGTAGAATATAGTATAATAAACATCGAGATTGGTGATCTTTTAGAGACAAATGAAGCTGGCAATACTGCCTACTGTATCAGTTGACACTAATATCGAAAAATCTATAAAAAATAATTTTAAATGATTGGTACATTTTGCCTAAAGGGTTTTATTTGTGTCTCTAGTTGCAAAAGCAATAAAACCATTATCTATAGGTATTTAAATTATTACCTATTTGTTTGATGAGATGAGATGATGGGATCAACATGACAGAGCAACTGAAGTTATTTGAATTTGATTAAGTATAACATTTTGCTAGTTTTATTCCCGTAAGAAGGAAAAAACCGGCCAAGTGCGAGTCGGACTCGCACACGATGGGTTCCGTACCGCATGAAGATCGATAAAAAAGAAAGTTTCTTGTATGGGGACCCCCATTTAATTAATAACTTTTT
Organism: Omphaloscelis lunosa; assembly: GCA_916610215.1. Classification (NCBI taxonomy): domain Eukaryota; kingdom Metazoa; phylum Arthropoda; class Insecta; order Lepidoptera; family Noctuidae; genus Omphaloscelis; species Omphaloscelis lunosa. The sequence goes on from OU744250.1 coordinate 11,141,528, forward strand.
AAAATTTTAATTATTTGTTTTTATATGGAAAAACTCAAACTTGTGAAATTTTCAACTGTCAACCTATTACGGTTCATGAGATACAGCCCGCTGACAGACAGACGGACGGACAGCGGAGGCTTAGTAGTAGGGTTCCGTTTGGCACCCTTCGGGTACGGAATCTTAAAAAAACGAAGACTGTAAAAAAAAAGTTCTAGTCCTATGTTACGTATGATATGATAAAATTTATTGAATTCAAAATCATTAGATATTTTCAATACTTTCAATATTTTTCCAATAGGTAGTGTTTATTTACATGAATGGCTATTGTAGATTCAAGTGTGGTATGGTCGGATACATAGGTACCGGTACCAACAATGCCTATCGAGTAACTTTGCCAAGTAGGTAGGGTAGCGGCACAATGGCTCTTCACTAATCACCATTGCAATAATATAAGTAGGTAACTATGATAAACAGAGTATCTCTACTTACCTACTTTTATTATTCATAATGTGATTTCAATGAGTCTCTCATTATTATATCTGCAACCATAATGTAAGTGCGACGCAGCAGTAATATTCAATGTTTATGTTATCCAGGCCTGTGCCAGAAGTTGCTGGACTCCACCAACTCCACAGATCACGAAGGTGAACTGTACTGCAAAAATTGCCACGCACGCAAATTCGGACCAAAAGGCTACGGCTTCGGCGGTGGTGCTGGCTGCCTGTCCATGGACACTGGTGACCACCTGAAGGCTGAGAATGCGTAAGTACCCGCCCTCTTAGATCTCCCGCCGCCCGCGCCACTGAGGGCCTTTCCTTATCTAAGGCCGCAACGCCGGCCGGCCTCCGGGCCCGTGCGTAACCACATTAACCGCGTGTACATATACTCATACTATACAGTAGAAAGCGCGCGCTGGCTGTACATTACGCGCCGCCTGACACGTGCATGACCAGTCTCCGTTTATGTCGCAACAGGAATTGAGCGAGCAGCCTTCCAGCAGAACTTGCGGGTCGCCGACACACATCTCGGCCCACCAGCGACGCCTCGCGAACGCACGCCTTATTATACTTTAAATTACTCTAGTTAGGATTATTTATTCGCTATCGCTTAATTTAATTTGTTCATCGGTATTATTTATTATTTATAAAAACACAAATAAATAAAAAACAGTCGACTACCAACCCTGAGTTAGTAATGTTTACGTGAGCGCGGTCGAGGCGCGCGCGCGCCCGCGGTGCGCAGCCGGGCGCGCGCCGGCTCGAGCGCGCTCCTGCCCTTTCGATCCCTTCCTCCCCAACGGGGCGTGCCCCCACACGAAGGAGCCACGGTGAGAAACCAATTTGTAGCCTTGGCTTAGCAACGCTCCACTTAGCGACGCACGTAGATGGCATGCATCGAGACGATCTTATGTTTAATAACTTTCCTCGCTACTCACACTCTGTCTAACCCTCAGCTAACGCTTCCGTCTTAGCTTTAACTGATAGTAAATACATGTGATGGGATAAGGAAAGCGCCCTCTATGTCGATATATTGTGTAGTGCTATAGCGAGGCCGATGCGGAGCGGGCGGCCGGGAGCCCTTACCTTCTCCCATTACGGCGGAGGTGCGCCGCCGGCATCTACTGCTTAGCCGCAATCCGTGTGGCCGATACTAGAACGTAGAGGCACGGATTCTTCCGGTGCCTGAGAGGCTTTTAACTATTCTTCTGTCACCTGTTGCTTGGTCTGAACATTGTTGAACATTTATTGATTTGCGGCATGTATACAGGAACGGCGCAAGGACTAACGGAGCTTGTATGGAACCACGTAAAATCGCCAAGGCACCGCCTGGACAGGGATGCCCACGATGCGGCGGCTTCGTATATGCCGCCGAGCAGATGTTAGCTAGAGGACGGGTAAGATTCTATGGATCTCCACACAATTTAATAAATGACATTTAAGTACCTATAATTAGGTACATTCAAATGCCCTTATTGGAAGCTTGCGCTGCTTTTAGATGCTTAAACAGAGTTAAAAAAAAAAAAAACACATACATATTTCTTCTTATTGTATCTATATCCAATATGTTTTAGATGCTAGTTACGCAAATATAAATATAACTAAAATGTTGTGCCGTAGGGCTATCACAGACGATGCTTCAAATGCTTAAATTGCAACAGGACCCTTGATTCAATGATGCATTGTGATGGGCCAGATGGTGACATTTACTGTAGAGGTATCGGAACGATTAATTATGTACAACGTGTCAATTAAATGTCCTACCCATAAATATGTTGTATGTGCCATAACATCATGTATCATTGTAATAACGCGAGTGATCCTCTAGGCTAATATGTTCCCTGCATGCCCTGACATATCCTCACTATTCACTGTATGTCCAGGGGTGGCACAGGGAGTGCTTCAAATGCGGAGACTGCTTAAAGGGTCTGGACTCTACAAACTGTTGCGAGGCTCCAGACAAAGACATTTACTGCAAAGGTTTGTTTTTTTCTCCTCATTCCCATATTATAAATTCAAAGTTTTCATTAAAAAAAAAAATTCATAAGCAACAAGTATTACCTACCATGATTTTTAAATAATATTGTGAGTGATTACAAACTCCATTAACTGTGATGCATGATCATATCCTTTTTTGTTTTCGTGGTTTTAATTAAATGTTTTTCTCTGTAGTATGTTATGGGAAGAAGTTTGGTCCTAAGGGATATGGTTACGGAGGAGGAGCTGGTGTCTTGCAGAGTGACTGTTACGCCAATGGGTAAGAACCGCTTGAGGATCGGTCGTGTGACTTATCTGGCGAGGGCACAGCTTTTGACACAATGTACCAAAACATTATATTCAAACACAAAATGTTTGAGCGTGGATCGCTGTGGGCTCTACAGATGCAATAATAACGCTTTGCTTTTGCTGTAGGATGCTACGCACAAAGATTTGGTCCAAGAGGTGTAGGACATGGGGGAATGTCAAGCCTGGGTCTTACGTGTGATGTTAAGGACTTGGAATGGCAAAGGTATAATACCTACTTATCAGAGTTTCACCAAGACCCAGATGGATCCCAAAGGACAGTCTATAGGACTGTAAACTTCCAAGTTTTCATGATTAACCGAAACATCTAACATCCCAATTTGCTTATAGACTGCTTTAGCAAATTAGATTTTACTGTTTTCCCAATTGTTCAAGAAATCATCATTCATAACACTCATTGCTTAACACCACAATCATGTTTTACTTTACGCAAGTTATTTTCGCCAGAAGCTTCGGTAACATTACGTATACTTCTCAGGTTACATGACAGGTTTAGGTTATTTCCATCGCATAGTCACTTTCATAAAAACAGCTTATAATACAAACAAGAGATGGCAACGTGCCAATGTGAAAATAGAACGCGCTCTCCGCTCTCGATCGGACTAATTTTAATATCGGCGAGACCAGCCACACGTTTTGAGCTTGCAACATGTAAGTAGGTAATATGTGGCAGATTCGCTTAACATTTGCAGATTCGATTAATGGGTTAACTGCATTAATTACACCAATCGTCTAATTACCACTTATTGCAACGTTAAATTCTCGCTAGGTGGGCAACGTCTCGATAAGGTTGACGAGCACTAAAGCCATAGCCAGTCAACTATTTGACGTTTGGTAATCTAAATCTGAATAGGTACCTTTCAAAATCGCATGCAACACGTAGGTAGGTAGCTGGCTGCACCTGTAGGACTATAGGGCGTTTAATAGGTAATGCAGAAGTAACAGCGCAAGGAAGCAGATACAAAGATTGAAGACTACTTATTTGTTTGCTTGCTATTTACCTATTGCATAATATTATGTAGATACTTAATCTACGTACCAAGATAGGACAGTGCTGTGTTTTTTGGTAGATGTCTATTTGATAGGTAGCTAGAATATTCGATGTAACTAAAAACAGAACAAGTTACTAGTAAACAATAGTGAATTTCATACCTACACATAGGTTTTGTCACTCCTGCATATCATAACAACCACGACATTGATACATACCATGTTAAAAAAAGTAATTGTTGTTCTAATAAATCTTGTAGCGTTTCTATACCTAATTAGGAATTAACCCACAGTGTATACAAGTTGCAAGCTCCTTACACCGAGCATTTCATTTGTTTTACAGTGATCAAGCACCAAAGACAACGGTAATCAATACCGCTTCAATCCAAGCGCCTCCCGGCAAAGGCTGCCCCAGATGTGGAGGTGTTGTGTATGCTGCTGAGCTTGTGCTGGCCAAGGGTCGCGAATGGCATCGCAAGTGCTTCAAGTGCCGTGACTGCACGAAGACTTTGGATTCGATCATCGCTTGCGACGGACCTGAGTCCGAGGTTTACTGCAAGACTTGCTATGGCAAGAAATGGGGCCCTCACGGCTACGGTTTTGCCTGCGGCTCCGGCTTCCTGCAGACAGATGGCTTAAGGTAACGTTTTTTTTTACAATGGATAGTTATTTCTTTAATTAGATTTTTAACGTTAGTTAGATGTTTAGATAATATTGTAATGTTCGTTTACAGCGAGGAGGAGATTTCCGCCAACCGTCCTTATTACAACCCCGATACCACCTCCATCAAGGCCCCCAAGGGCCAGGGCTGCCCGCGTTGCGGTGGCATGGTCTTCGCCGCTGAACAACAACTGGCTAAGGGCACAGTAAGTTTTGACACCCCATTTGTTTCTAAGCATGTTATAGTCGCTACACCAATTACCTAATTGCAGTGGGATTATAAAGGGAAGGTTGAGCAATGTGACAACCAATCTACATTAGGATATTGGATCTATTCCCCACAGACTACATACCTACCTTAAGTGGGCGACAGACGTAAGAGCTACGGGTCGGTACCTACTTATGACTCGACGACCTTCTCCGCTCATACCCTTACACGAACTTTTCTAGTAAAACATGGGTGAAAAAGGTCGTCAAGCTTTTTGTAAGTAGAAACACGTACTTGCTCATACGTCTATCGCCCAGTAGGTACAGATGCCAGATAGGTACTAGCTTACGACTATTATTATTTGTAAAACGCCGTTCCTAAATAGGTAGGTTCGGATTTCGCTATTGATGAAACTGGGTGATAAGCTGGAAGGCCAACCACTTTCTTCCCTTGAGTGTAGTAACAGCACAAAAAAATTATATGACTATCAAAAATAAGAGCAGCTTTCTGCCATCCTGCCAAATGTGCTGAAGTGATGATAATAGCTTTATATTCTGACGGTCCTGCGTTGTATTGAAAGAAAGAGTGGTTCGTGACTAAATGATAACAGTCGCCCGGGTCGATCGAAGGTTAAGTTACGCTAGCCGCGGTTGGTTCGTGGATGGGTGACCATTCATTACCTACATATCGAGACCCCCCCGTGGTCCCGGCTGTCATTCGTAGATCTTTGACAGTCGATACAGTTAGTCCGAAGCTCAATAGGTATTTTGACAACCAGTCTTACGAAGGGGTATCGTATTACTCAGTCCAGTAACTGGGTTGTGGAGATCAGATAGGTCGATCCAATACTGGTAGGTCAGCTCTGATAGATTGGAAGCCAATATAGTTGGGAAAAGGCTAGGCAGATTGATGCGTCGTATTGAAAGGTAGGCGGCTAAGAATAGAATTGAATAGTATTAAATAGGTACCTACACCTTATAAATAAAAAGCTAAGCTAAAGCAAAAAGTAGTAGTTTAACCTTTGCTATATTTGTGGTTATTATATTATTATTTGCTTGCAGATGTGGCACAAGAAATGTTTCAACTGCGCGGAGTGCCACCGGCCTCTGGACTCGATGCTGGCTTGCGACGGCCCTGACAAGGAGGTCCATTGCCGCGCCTGCTACGCTAAGCTTTTCGGACCCAAAGGATTCGGATTTGGCCACGCCCCAACTCTCGTCTGTAGCGACTCAGAGCCCGCTGTTACATAGTAAGTACCTAGTTAAATGATTTCAAAATAGCAAAAGCAAAATATCTAGCATTTTAGAAATATCACAAGTTTCTTCACTCTTGTTCAAATGTTAGACTTACGTCGTACCTTTTGGGTATTTTGTTTTGTAAGCTTATTGTTATTGTTTGACCGAGTTACATTATGTCCAATAGTCAATTCAATTGTTATAATAATATAAGTTAATGCTAGCTTTTAAATTGACTCGACATGGTAAATACATGGAAAATAAGTATAATGTAATTTTTACAGCATGGAGCAGGTTCCATTCACCGGTCAGAAAGCAGCCAAGGGCCAGGGCTGTCCTCGTTGTGGATTCCCAGTCTATGCAGCTGAACAGAAAAACTCCAAGAATGGCACATGGCACAAACGGTGCTTCTCATGTGCGGATTGCCATAGATCTCTTGTAAGTATCTATTCTAGACATATTATTTGAAATAGGAAGGATAAATTTAAAAAAATAAGTAATTACTAAACACATTTAATGTTATTATTAAATTTTGTTCGTTTTTAAATAGTCGCGTTCATCATCTTCTTCTTTATCGAGATGAGTCTTTAAAAATTCCTCCACGGAGTCTGTGTTCCACTTTTCTATAGCCACTGTGTCCTTAACAATGCCATCCTTATCCAGTAATTTGATGATCGGGTCTAGGCCTCGAACGTATTTAATTTGTAGATTAGGGAACTTAGCCGGCCTGTCACTCTTCACAAACGCTTGAATTTGAGGATAAGCCGGGAACTTACACGTGCAAACTTCTAGTATTGCACGAGCATATTTCTTCTCTTTTGGAACAGTTTCATCTTGATGACAGCATTCCTTACAGTGAGAGATAAGTTGCTCTAAACCGAAATCTTTCAATTGATCACAAGAGGAACATAACAGGTTAGCTTTGATGAATCCAAGAGAAGCACAATCTTCGGTCGTGAACTCGGCATTGCTAATATGTAAAAAGAGTGTAGCAAAACACACGAGCATCGCTGTTGAAACCATCTTCAATACCATTGTATCACTTATGTCTAGAAGTTTTTTAACGTACATACAAAACACAGTTTCTCATTAGTTTTATATTATTTCGTATCTTCAATCCATTCACTGACGTGCGGTAATGAATATGACACATAAATGACATTAGTGGTTGACTTGACATTTATGATGACGTGTTGATGTAACACCTTTTCTTTTCACGTAATAATTATACAACTTGTAAGGCATAACTTTCTAACAAACATGAAATTGAGGGTCGCGAACGCACAATTTTCATAATTTTTATTTATTCACGCCTTTGGATAGTTGGCTTAAAAAATGTGAAGTTTTACTTTGACTATTGCCAGCAGCGGTATGTTATCGATTGCAAACATAACATCACGCCTGTAATCCCCGAAGGGTTAAGCAGAGGTTTATAAAGCTATTAATAGTACACCCACATCGCGCCAGTTTAAGTCCCATACAATAGCGAAAGTGGCAGACTAAGCTTATTGGGGGCCCGGGGCGACTAACTAAATGGAAGCCCCCCGCCCAGGTATGCAGAAAACTTTGCGAACTAGAAGAATTTAGAATGTTAGAATATAAGAGAAACTTTAGCATCCCACCCCGGATAGGTAAGGTTTTCTTTTCACTATTAATACATAAAAATAGAAGTTACTTAATTGACTTTCACAGAAAAGTCTGAGTAAAAGAAAATGTTAACGAATTCAAAATGTTGAACCAACAGTGACTACCTTTTACTTACCACTGAACATATTTTGGCCCTGTTTGGGATTTGATTAAAAAGTATTTCTAAAGATTTGGGGGGCCCTTTAGTCTGCCAGTATATACAGGAAGAACCTACGCACAAATCCAGACTCTGGGCTGCTACTGAGTAATTTCTGATGGGAAAACTCAATAACACTTAGCTTGGCCTCGAAATCGAACCCAGGACCTCATGCTCAGCAGTAGCGCTTGCAACCACTAAACCAACGAGGCAGTCGGATAATAATTTTATTTAGGTATTAATATATAAGTTACAAGCTAAAATAAGCCAAAGCGCCTGTTTCCAAGATGTATGTAGGAATATGTATAAAATTTTGTGGGAGGAGTGGGTTCTAATCGATTTCAAATTATGAGGGAGGTTATGAATTCGTCGAGTATTTTAATACGTAATTTTTTCTCCACTGATTTTTATTTATTTTGTTTCAGGATTCCACCAACTTGAACGACGGACCTAACGGAGAAATTTACTGCCGAAGTTGTTACGGCAGGAACTATGGTCCTAAGGGTGTAGGATTCGGTATGGGCGCAGGCACACTAACCATGGCATAAACATAAGACTATGAAGCTGGTCTTTATAGGAACCATTTAGTTATAATGGTAGCATGAAAGGAATCTAATCTACTGTATATTGCTACCTAGCTTGACAGACTATCATACCATGTATTAAACTGGCTTTAATAATGGTTGATACCTACTTTCAATGAGACTAATAAAGTAAATGGTAATAGAGCCTTTGAGAACAAATATTTTGTTACGAAACTATAAATTAAGGTTACATTCCTTTCAAAAATTATTGTACAAATTGTAATGAATGTGTCTGGGCCCTTAGTTTACATATTTCGTTATAAAATATTGTAGTATATAAGGTAATAGACTTAATGTAGGTATGTAAGAGGTATAAATAATTTGTTAAACAGAGAGAAAAAAATAAAAATAAAAATACAAAAAAAATGGCATTGTGATTACACGTACCTTATATTTATCACATCGTGATATGAAGGTACGTGCAATACAAAAACTATCCTGTAAACGCGGATAAGATTGCAAATAATTGCAATCGTTTCGACCGACCAGATCTTAATGTATAAGATCTGAAGTGTCTATACATATTTTTATACACCAAAGATTTTTGTACATAATTTTGTAATTTACATAATGCACGTAGCTGTGCTACAGTTAATTTTGGCCACCTACGTGTATACGCTTTTGGAGCTTTTGCTATATATATATCTAACGAAAACATATTATGAGGATAATGTAAAGATTAAAGCAGCTTTTTGCATAATTATTATTATATTAAAACAAATTTGTATAAGTTATAATTTTTTATTAAATAAATATACGATATTTAGTGTTTTCTTTACGAATCCAAGATATTAAAAAGTCGAGTTCATACTTATTAAAACGCATTATTAAACTTAATATTTTATTTGTTGAAATTACTCAGTACAAACACAATTTTTTATAGGACATAAACAAAATCAGTAAAACATGGTAAAATTTAAAACAATCGAAGGCAGTAAATTATGAATAAACAGAAAAATAACCTTAGGTTGCTAGATTTATCACAATAATTATAAAAAGATTCAATGTCACCTGAGTAACTTGTAATGATTATAAAAATGAGGTAGCTGGGGGAACTAATCTTAAGTTAATCGTGTAAAAGTAACAAAACAAATTGAAATTAAAATTACCTTGAATTTAATTAACAATCTCATCCTTCTATTAAATTAAAGTAGTATTAATATTATTATCATGCATGTACACAATTCTCATTTCCAATGTAACTAGTCATCAAATTACAGTTACTTATCATTGGGCATTTTGTATTTTAACATAATTATTATAACCTATCATGCATTTAGCTGTAATCTTAAAATTAATTAAAAGAGTGTAAAATACTTTTCTCACGATTTTTTCTTCACAACCAATCTTGGTCCTTTAGATTTTGTTGCTGCTTCTGATGTGCTAGGTTCCTCAAACCCATATTTACACTTAAGACGTTCACGAATCGCCAACCCTCTGATCAGGCGTCTCCAGTTACCATAAACTCTTGTTTCTATCTTTTCTCTTTCCTTGCGCTCTTGTTCTTCTTGATCCTGAATAATAAAGTGGCAAAATTTTAAGATTACATTTATAAAATTGAAAAAAAATTGGTTTCTTTTTTAATAAATTCTGGCCTGTTACCATCGCTCGACGTACTCGCGTAGCATGAAACCATAGAAACGGATTTTCTATGGGTTTTGTCGACGGACGAATAGACAAAATGACAGATTGTGATTGTTTATCTGTCATTTTATCTATTCTTCCGTAGACAAAATCCGTTTCTATTGTGGTTATGCTAAGCGTGCTAGACGTCTATAGACACCCCATGTACCTATTTAAATCCATCTAGCCGTTAGGATGCTTCGCGAAAAGTTTCAAAGGTTTTCAAAGATTATTTCTTACCTTGACCCATGCTTCAGTGATGATCTCTTCAAATTCCTCGCACACTACGAATCCGTCGTACACTGGGTGGCAGTAGCCGCCGTTGTAATCGAACCCAGTCATCGCAGGCGCGCAGTCTATGTTCAGTTTCTTGGCCACTCTGTTCAGGTTGGGTACTGTGAAATCATGTTATTATATAAGACTTAGTGAACTCTTGAAACCATGGCTGATAGAGATGTATGGCAGATAAAGACGTGCTGCGTTGACCACAGATAAATTGGGATAAGAGCAGGAGGACGATGATTAGTATGGTCTGTTCCAAAAGTATCTAATGAAAATGTAAACAAATTGATCAGAAAACGTATCTGTGGATGTCTTATTTGTAGTGTCACTTATAAATTGAGTGCTTTGATTTGATTATTTGAATACTTAAACCCGAAATTCTAGATATAAATTACTTTTAAGATTTGACAATTGAGGATAATTTTATAACCTCAATTTTTTTTCATGATGTTATTCAAACAATAATTGTTGGAAAAAGTTATGTCTCATTAAAGTTGAAAGCTTATAAATACAGATGAATATAAAAATTGCGATAGAAATTAACCTGAACATGGTTTGTTTCTACTTTTATCAGATACTTTTAAAGCAGACTATAAGTAGCTGAATAACATCACTAACACACTGAGCACTAACGGTTGAAGGTTTAAGATAAAAAGTCCACTGACATTACTTTCATTTTTAAAAGCTACATAGAAATCGTAGAGTTAAAAAAAAAAAACATAACTTACATTTGATATGAACAGTTTTTTTAGGCAGCATGCAATCTTTGAAGAGTTCAACATTGCCATATGCGTTGCGAGGTACTATGCCATTCTCTGCAGTTGGTGGTTCGTATTCTTGCACTTGCCATGGTCCAAATACTTCCAAAGGTTTATCAGTTATCACTTTATTTGAGAGCTGGAAATAAAATAAAAGAACTTTTAAATAATCTTCGTCAATCTGAAAAATCAATTCATAATACAATAATGCGCTTCAATAAAGGCAGCGCCAATGTTGGTGATAAGTCTGCGAGGCTAAAGTAGGGTTGGGTGGGTCACGCTTATAGGATGCATCAGGTATTCAGGTTCGTCACAGAGTGGGTGTCTGAAGACGAGGGTCGTGACGTCGTCACCGAGGCAGGCCTAAGAAACGCTGGCGTGACGGTTTGGGCTCGTTGCTGATCGATTCGCCGGAGAAGGCAAAAGTTTAAGAGAACGGGATAGGTATGTGTAAAATAAGTCCAGTAGTTTTTGAGTTTTTTCATTACAAACAAAAAATAAAATCTTTTCTCTTTGTAATAGTGTAGATAAGTTGAAAAATTCGTCTATGACGCTTAACTATGGAGTGCGAACATCAAACTTCAATACTGGCGGGATAGACATACGTGCAGAATAGGCATAGAACCAAAATAACTATTTCGCACGATTATAGTTTTCTACTAGTAAGCAAAAACAAGACTAAAACAAAATTAGTATTCTTTGTTAGAAGCAGAAAAGTATCGAGACTGAATAAGGTACTGATTGCTTTGAGTTTATTAAATATATCACTTCTCTGCCAATCCTATTTACAGAATAAAATAATAAACAATTTCATTTCATTTAATTTCCAATGAACGTGGCTCCGATGATCTACAGATTGCATTCTCGTATTTATAAAAGGAAGCAAACAGTACATTTTTTGTGTTAAGGCATGTCTGCACTCTCAGACAGACTGCATATCACCATACCACTAAAGAAAAGTAACAGTTATAATTGGTGATAACTCAGAAGATAACTAACCTTATCCCACTTAGGGCGTGCCTTAACGATCTTGTATGGTGTCTCCCCTAGTTTCACGACCTTAGCTTCCTTGAGCCACGTGTCCCTAGACCGGCACGTGTATATACACTCCCGCGCATACACAGGTTCGTTTCGTACGAAACCAAGCACGGCCGCATCCGCCGGGTACAGAGCCTCGTACTTCAGTAGATGTCTTTTCAACGCGTATAGTGGATGGTTCTTGTATCTGTAGGATTAATAACAGGTAATTATTAACTAGCTTAAAATACTGACTGACGGGACTGTACTATCGTACTGACTATTCGACTGTTCGTGTCTTTTCTTTGTAAAACCTACCACCTAGTTTCACAGTGTAAATATATTGAGTACTAGCTTTTGCTCGCGCCTGCGCCCGCGTGTATGTCGGAAAATATCCCACAGGAACGTGCTACCGGGATTCAGAGTATCCTATGTTATGTTCCCAGGTTATGGCCTATCCGTATGCCTTTCATCTAAATCCGTTCAGCCGTTACGGCATGAAAAAGTAACAGGCAGATAAAAATCTGTTTTAGGGATCCCTACTTCAAAAAGAAAAATTTAATCCCTTAAAGAAATACTTCGTTGTCTGTCAAGACACTTTTTCTTAGGAACGCGAGGAGGCATCAAGTTGAAATAGATATCAAAAAGTTACATCTACGGTCTCTCGGAGCCTGCTGTAACGAAAATTTAACTTCTAAGTCAACGCAATAAAGAAAAACGGCCATTTATGTCGTATATTTTGACACTCGCAAATAAACCAGTCTATTTGGTACTTTCCGTTGGCCCAGCAGCATAAAGTTTGTTGAGCAGCAAGGTCAAGTAAAGAGGAATGTCGAAAAATTCATTATAGTTATATATGAACTGAAAAGTTAAGTTTGTTCTTTAATCTGGGATCAAAAATTCATAGGCCGTGTCTTGTAGTGGCGGACTAAGCTTGTCCGGGGCCCGGGGCGAAAAAGCTAAATGGGGCCCCCGCCCAGGAATGACGTCGAGATATTTAGCGCGCTGCCTGAAAAGGGTTAGGTTTTCTTTTGACTATTGATACAGAAATAGGAGATACTTTCTCGACAGCAGAAAAGCTACAGCATCAGACGAATAGAGGGTGATAGAGCGAGCATAGCAAGCTCGAAAATGTTTGCACCCGGCATAGTTTAAATTTTCTTTTGAACATTTATAGACAAATAGGAATTTTTTTTGCACCCCACCCCGGATAGGTAAGATTTTATTTTAGCTATTCGTACATAAATAAGAGTAACTTTTTCGAATTACGCAGAGAAGTCTGAGGAAAGAGAATGTAGGTTGCAAGAGCGAGGAAAGCAAGCTCGAAAATTTTAGCACACTACGTAATTTTAGCACCATGCGTAGTAGTGCGAGGCGGGGGGTTTGGTCTTGTTTGCTATTTGCTTAAAAATTATTTCTCGAGTTTTGCCGACTCCCCTTGGTCCGCCAGTAGTGTCTTGAAGTAACATTTAGTCTGCATTTTATAACTCTATTAAAAGTTCTTTTTCAATTGAAAAGTAAAGTTTATTCTTCAATCCATATTTGGAAATTCGGGCAGCCGAGCAATCATAGCTTTGAGATGGAACCCTCAGGGCGAAAGTCCTACTCACACCTTTTGTCCGGTTTTTTAAAATAAATAGAACAGGTTTATATGATTCTAAATGCCTAACTTAAAATACTAATTGTTCATTTTACTATTATATAATCTGGTAAGAAAAGTTAGTTTAAGACTTTAAATTTTAATAACTTTTGACGGAGTGGGCCGATTTTAATTAAATAAAGACTAAATGTTAATTCAAGATACGGACTATGACCATATTTCTATTCCCTAATATCTCTTGAAAGGAAGACAAATAAAAAACAATATTACATGTGAATTTTAAAATCATCTCTTATTTTACCCTCTTGAGGGATGATTTTTGAAAAACGCTGTAATACGTAATTCTTTATTTGTTATTAAAAGCATAATTTAAATTTTTATAGCCCTAACTTAGAAAATCCTATAGGGGATAAAGGTTTGCATGGGAAACCTATGCCCATGCAAACTTTCATTCCCTATAGGATTATTTTTGAGACAAAAAGTACACTATGTCCTTCTACAGGCTGCCATCTATCTTCTTGCCAAATTTTATCGAAATCCGTTCAGTGGTTTAGCCATGAAACGGTAACATACATACAGACAGACAGACAGACAGTTACTTTCGAATTTATAATATTAGTATGGATTGACTAAACCTCGTAATTTCAGTCGTTTCCTCGACGCTGCATTGTGTTTTTTATTATTCTTCTCAGTTAGATGACGTTTGCTTTGAATGACGTAGAATAGAGTCGCTGAATTTGTTGAGGAATCGATTTAGAAGGATTCGGGCTTAGAAGTTGACCTATGATGGTATATTTAAGCACAACCCTATAAGAATCAACAGAACCTTATTATGTTACTCACTCAGAAATACTCTTGGGTAACGGCGCTTCTAGCTGCATTCTGTCCAGGTATTCATCTTCTTCTCTATCCCTGGCAGTCCTTGGACCCAGCCAGGGTAGAACTGCCTGGCTCCACCACGTTGTTTCGGCGCGAAGCTTGCGAGTCACTGTGTTCCAGTGGGGCACATATTTACGAGTCAAATCCTTCAGGTAGTTGTTGTTATCCCAACCGACGACGTAGCACACAGGATGAGTGGCACTATTCTGTGGAAAATTTTACATAGGTAATGTTAGAACTGATTTGATAAGACAATTATCGATTAGAGCATTTATGTACATTGTGTATCCATACTAATACACTCCCGGGCTCCTAAATCGAGCCATGCATTTTGATTTTATAGGTCTAAAACATCAAAATTATGAAGTAGCCGCACAAGCTGTAGCAATTTCATGTAAGTTGTTCTGCCGTTCAAAGAATTTACCATCGATATCTGGAGACTAGCAGCTTCGTGCTCCGTCTAGGAAAACCACGAGACCGGGTCACTACTGCTCGACAATATCGGTTTATCTTTACCACCAGCCTGCGTAATCGTCACCTGACCTCAGTACAGGTCCAAGAACAGCTTTGAGACATCATGGACTGGCTGTTTGTGCTCGAACTGTTAGAAGGAGACTCGAAGAACATCGCCTGAAACCTCATAAGCAAGTCAATGGTCCCAAACTGACACGAGCTTACAGAATGGCGTGCTTACAATTTGCACGCGAACATTTGCATTGGACTTAACGTCAAAGGGGCGGTTCATTTTATGGATGAAACCAAGATTATGCTGTATGGCAATGATGGACGTAGGAAAGTTTACCGAAGACAGAAAACGATTTCAGCAATGATGCATTGAAGACAAGGTGCGTTATGGCGTTGGGTCATGGACAGTCTGAGGAGGAATTTCCACCGAAAAAATTTCACAGCACGTCATATTGGCATTAATTAATTCCATGCCGAACCTCATGGCGGCTGTCGTAAATGCTCTTGAAGGTAACACAAGTTACTGAATAAAAGTTTCCTCTATGTAAAGTAAACCATTATTTTCTTCAAAAATTCCACGCTATTTTTGCCCCTGAGAAACGCGTTAAGACGACTTATTGCAATTCAACTGTTTTATTTTAGTAAAAACGATTTTAAATTTGGAACAACATTAAAATGACAAACGGAAACAGATATATTTTAAATTAGATCGGTAATGTGGATATTATGACGAGGTCAAAAACAAATTACACCAGTGTGTGGGTGATGTGCATGGTAAGAGACAAATAGTGCTGCCTGGTTGCCTCAACTTCGAATATCGATATAGATTGCAGTGTATTTGTGTCTCCTTATCTGAAGCGGATAAAGTGAATACTCTACGATCTTAATTTTTAAAGGAACAAAAATTTGTAGTTTAACTGCAAACAAAACATGCTGGATTTTAATTTTCCTCCAAAGAGAACTAATTTATTGTAAAATTGACGTGAGCTTTCCTAGAAAGTATTTTGCCTCATACTTTATTCTAATATAATCAAATAATGTTCGATTATTAGATTTATTATTAGGTGTTTATGGTTAGAATGCTGGCGAATCATACATGTGAATTTCAAGTATGTTAAAAAGTTTTTACAAGACAGTTTACCAATTTTCGGAATATATTTTCGTTTACATTTATCCCATTTATGTTTTCGAAAAATTCGTTCAGACTGCATACCTAGGTATCTCATTAACATCTTGAACAGGATAAATGAGAAAGGCTCAATGCACTAGTCGTACGTAGCCAATAATTTTTAAAAATATATATCATCATCATTTTAGAGTCCGCGCCAGCACTGAAGTCCTTTTGATGCGGTGCTAGTGTCTTATGTCATTGCATCACATTGCAAAAAAAAAAGTAGTTCCACAATTTTCTGCTGGTTTCCATGCATGGTGCGCACTTTATCGATAGTGTCGACGTATTGTATGAATCTCTAGGGCTACAAATGTGGGGTTAGAAAAAAGAAGAAATTCATGTATTTTATTATTTTTAATATAATTCCTATGCAATCAGTGATAAAATGCGATCATTTTCCGCGTCCATTTGTGTAATAAAATTTCATAGCAACTCTAAAACATTTAGACAGTTAAACATTGTTAGTATAGTTATACTTACGTGTGAAATTATAAATTCGCTGCGTTTGCTTTTTTATAATGAGTCACATCCAGGTACTGCACACGTAACCAATAATTACGTTTGATAAAACACAAATTTTCTCTTCAAAACTTGTGTTTTATCAAACTCGTGATTTTTTTTAAATAAGCGGGTTTTATTTCGTTCACGACTAGCATTGGGCGATAGCGTAAACTTGAATGGTCTCGTCTATCTTTCTCGCTCTAACCTACGCTTAGGCTATACCTTTCTCTTTTGCATTACCGATCTAACGCTATTTTCAATAAATAACACATCTATGAACGGAAATGATAGTCTCACATATATGTAATTATCTAACTTATGTAGGTATCTGAACAGGAACCTCCCGAAACAACCGTGTCTGTGAGGACCTACGTCAGACGGAAGGTGACGCCGTGGCTCCTCTCTAGCCACTCCTCAAAGAGGGGACTTATCGCCGCAATAGTGGTTTGCACGATAGACCATGGCCTGGATTAGGACATAAGATACTTTTTATCCCAGTAGTATGTTCCCGTGGGATAATTTTCAACATCTATACGGGCGAAAGCTAGTACTTACATAAAGATCGCCAGAAGAATGAACTTTCCCTTTAATAACATCTACAGAAATCCACTGTTCTAGCTCTTCAACGAATATTTCACACCACACATCAATTCTATTCTTCTTGGGCTCATCACTGGAGACAGATGACAGAACTCGTCGGTCTATGCGCCGGCTGGTTCCAGGCTTGGGGTTAATTTTGGTAGGTTTGAACTCGTCTTCGCTTTCAGAGTTGCGTTTTTTAGAATCTTCTACTGGTAAATAATCACTATCCTCGTCGGATTCTTCCTTTATTTTGCCTGAAAACATGTATTATTAAATATTATCAGTCTGTAGAGCAGAGATCTCTTTTTATTCCTTCCATCTATTCCATTGCGATCTTGTGCTTATACATAAACTATTTATTTGAGTCTGTGACCTGGTATGTCACTAACAGAAATACAAACAACTCACCTTTCACCACTCCTTTTTTTGCTTCCAATTTAGCATCTTTAACTCGGCTCTTGATAATGGTTACCAGATCCCCAGTGACATCACCTTTCCCCTTTTTACCTTTCGCAAGATCCCTATGACTCACTCTCTGATTGTCTTCAGCTTTGATTTCTTTTTTAATTTGTCTTACAGATCTTTTAGGCGTCGTTTCTTTAGATTGACTTTCAAAATATTTGCTCTTTTCTACTGCAGTTCCAGGGGCACTCTTTGTTCTGGTATTTGCTTTGACCACATTGCCCTTGTCTTCTACTTTGTTTGTAGTTGGTGAACCATCAGGATTAGCAGTTTGTGAACGTTTTCTCGATAGCCTGCTGGATTTCGCGGCAGGTTTCGACTCTTCAAAATATTTGCTTGCTACATCCTCTGCATTCTCATCTGTTACAGATATTTTTGGTACACTTTTTTTTGTTTCAGTGTTTGAGTTTAATAAACCTTTATTATTCCTTTGTGCTCTGCCTCTAGTGTTAGTAGCAGTATTGATATCAAGAGTTATATCATTTGTTTGTGGTAAATTATTACTACTTCCAGCTTTTGATTTTTGTCCACGAGTTAATGTTTTAGTTGGTATAGTATCTTTCACTTCTGATAAATTATCAATTTCAGGTTTTGATTTTTGTTCATGTGTTAAGGTTTTAGTTGATTCTTCTTTTGTTTGTGTTTCATTATTATTACTAGTTTCAGCTTTTAATTTTCGTCCACGAGTTAAGCTTTTAGTTGGTAGTTTAAGATTTACAACAGTTGCTTTTTGTGTGCTTTCACTATCTTTATTAGTTTCCTTTGTATTTTTCCCTTTCTGTGGCAGTTTGTTGCTATCAATTATGTTGTTTTCATCTTTTTTTGTAGCTGGCTTGGGAGATGCGCGACAGGTTCTTTTTTTGACAATTTTTGGTGGTGATAAATCTTCATTCTCAGATTTCTCTGTATTATTTTTATTTGCTTTTGTTCGTTTTAAAGATCTTGTTTTCCTGGCACTAGTATCATCACTTCCATCAACTTGCATTATATTATCATCATCACTGTAAAAAAAACTGTCTTCATTCCCATCTACTTGGGCAATTTTTTGCTTTTTGGCTTTGGAATTGAAAGGACCAGCTTTTTGCTTTCGATTTTCATCATTTTTATTTTCTTTCTTAACAGTGATTGGTGACTTATCAGTAGTGGTTGCGTTTTCTTCTTTCGGCTTTGTAGAAAGTGAACACAGTTCAGAGCTTGGTGGTTTTAAAGGCAATGTAACAAAATTAAACATAATACGACATTGAAGTCCTAGTGCTCTTAGCATAGTGACATATATAAAAACTAAATATTTGTTAGTAGTAACAATTCTTTTTTTAATTTGTTCTAGCAATATTATTTTAAGAGGTGGAGCTTTTGGTTTGAACTTATTTTCATTTTTATCTTGCTGTAGTGTTAGTTTATCTTTGTACCAAGTTGTAATTTGTTCAACATATTTCATGTCTACTCTCTCTCCAGGATAGCATTCTTTCGATGGAACCAAAGATAATACAGCTGCCATAAGCTCTTGATCATTCAACACTCCACTCACAAAATTGCCATGACCTATCCAACACAAAACATGTACTTTATGCATGTAAACTTGATACTCTTTTTTAACTTTATTCATTCTTCTTTTCATCATCATTTCAACATCTACTTTCTTACTCTTTCTGCATGCTGCCTCAGGGAATTTAACAAAAAGTTGTATGCCTTGTTGAGATGATGGTTTTGATTCTGAAATGATGAAACAATGACGTTTATAATTATTCAAATTTAGACAAGCACTCTAACTAGATTGTTCAGGTATGGTTACAACAGCAATCTATACATTACTTTTCTTTTTTCTTGTGGAACATAGTTGTTTTCTAAATGTTTTTGTTGCTGTATCACTTCAGGGTAGCTTTTATAATAAAAAAAAACCGGCCAAGTGCGTATCGAACTACGCACAATGAAGGGTTCCATAGTTGGGATGAATTTATCCCAAGAACAAACTTAATATTGTACTTGAAAAACATGTTCTACCATACATTCCAACTGCAAATGTAAGTTTGTACATACAATATTGAGAGATTTTAGAGACCATGGTCTCTAAAATATCTTCTATATCTTTTTCCTGTAATTTATGAGTGAAGAACCATTCTCTGTTTTTTGTCAACATTTTATGCTCAGTAGTTCCGGAGATAAGGGGAGGAATGGTCAATTTTCATAAATGTTCTTTATTAACATTAAAGTTTTTATTTTAAAATTATTTAAAAAAATAAAACTGATCCTCGCAACAAGCGCTTTCATTTGATATGTCACATGGTACAGTTCGCAAAACTTTTTTCATTTTCATGTTTGTCCCCAAAAGTGACCCCCATATTCAAAATTCACTTATTTTACATTACAGGTCCGTTTTTGGGTCACAGAAATACATATGTGTACCAAATTGCAACTTAATCGGTCCATTCGATTTAGAGCAAATTGGCTGTAACAGACTAACAGACACAAGTGATCATATAAGGGTTCAGTTTTTCCTTTTGAGGTATGGAACCCCAAAAACACCACAGATTGGGGCAGATTCATTAGGAATTTTGGGACATACCTTTAACTTCCTCCCAATCTTCCATTTCCTCAGAGTCACTGTCTTCTTTCTTTCTTCTTAACTTGGTTTTCTTCTTAACTTTAACTGGTTCAGGTACTTCAGGTATTGCTTCTTCTCCCATTGCCAACAGATCTTTAACATCAGATTCTTTTTCTGCATTTACTTTCAATGCATACTTTTGAAGTGAAGCTTTAGTCTCTTCAACTTTGGACTTGTGTTTTTCAAGCTCCATAAATGTCTTTTTGGCGATTTCTTCACTGTTGTCTTGGATGTTCTTTGACCAAACCTGTTCATAAAATAATTATTTCTAATAATTTTATCTTGTCGTTTTTTTGCCATACTTACTGTTTTTTATTTGACAAGATTATCCTTTGGAAATAAAGAGGTCAAAATATAAACTACTTTTATAAAAGATCTAGGATTAACATAATATTAAGTATTCATATTCAACATGTGTCTAGGCTAAAAGGCTAAACTATATATAAATGTGATCTGATGTAAATAAAAAAACCGGCCAAGTGGGGTCAGACTATGCACAATGAAGGGTTCCGTAGTTGAGATGAATTTATTTATCCCAAGAACAAACTTAACATTGTAATTGAAAAACATGTTCTCTCATACATTCCAACTGCAAATGTAAGTTTGTACATGCAATATTGAGAGATTTATCATGTTAATTTAAGAACATCATCTTCTTATAGGTTTTCCTGTAATCTGTGAGTAAAGAACCATACTATGTATTTTTTTCAAAATTTTAAGTCCATAAGTTTCGGAGATAAGGGTCAATTTTTATTGAATTTCTTAAATATCTTCAAAAGTATTTATTTTAAAATTATGAAAAAAACATGTTTAAGATCGCAACAAGCCCTTTCATTTGTCACACAGTACTGTTAGCAAAACTTTTTTTTTTCATTTTCTTGTTTGCCCCCAAAAGGGACTCTATATTCAAAATTCATTTACGTTACACATTTGTGTTTGGATCACAGAAATACATATTCTGAGCAAATTTTCTGTGACAGACGGACAGAAAAACAGACACAGGAGTGATCCTAAAAGGGTTCCAATTTTTTCTTTTGAGGTACAGAACTCTAAAAATGTAAAAATCTAAGGTGCTGCAGTAATTTTAATTTTTTTAAACTGTTATTTATACCAGTTGATTAGGCATTTGGATAGACCGTCCATTCCTGGTGTGTCTGCCACAAAGGGCAACATAACATAATAAATAAACTTCAGATTGTTGCTATATTCTTATAAGAAACATATTATACTATAAGGTTTAATGAATTATAAAATTATCTAAATTTAAGAATACAGTATGAAGAGGATCTATACAATGAGAATGTACTTACATCTTTATATTCAATGTTAACATCATTATCACTGCCTGAATCTTTGTCTGCTTCTGGAGGCAGAACTGAGGTAATGCTAGCATTTTTCGATACTTTTGGAGATTCATCATCACTACTGTCTGAAACATGGAAGGTAAATGACGTAAATATTATCAAAAATACAGGTTGGCAAATTTGGGTTGTGCAGACAGATCCAAACCTGTCCAGTAAAACTTACCACTTTCTGATAAATTAAGAAAAGAAGGCAGTAATTTATCTGCCTCTGTGAGGTCTTTGATGGAGAATTGTGATGTGGGAATTTCATCATCATTTTCATCGACGGCAGTCGTTTGTTTGTTTATTTTTTTTAGTAGTGTTTGCGCAAATTTCGGCTTTCTGCCGGCCGTCTTAACTTTTGTTGTACGTTTAAGAGTTAGTTTAACATTGCTTTTCCTGTCGAACTCGTCTCCAGAGGAAGGTACGCAGTCAGCTTCTCCTTCAGAGCTGGATTCAGCTTCTGCAGAAAAATTCGCGTCTGATCCTGAATCGCTAAAATCACCGTCTTCTGCTTCACTAGCCTCATCTTTGTACACGGTTTTGATAACTTTCTTTCTAGTAGTAGGCATGGTGTCTTATACAATTTAACCTTGAACAATTTTGACGGTGTATGACACAGGCTGTTTTAAATAACGGCGTATAGCCGTAGTATTAATTTAATATTATTAAAAATACACCAAACTTCAAACAAATCTGGCTTGTTTGACAGTGACATCACAATAACACTGACACACTGACATAACTTTGGCCGAATTCCGAATTACGCTTATCGCTGACAGCGCTCACATCGATATTTTGTGTACTGATTTAGATATCACGATTATGACATCTCAGCGGGTTTACTATGAGCTTTTAGAAATACATTCAATTTTTAGTCAGTTCAAAAGCAGGCCTGCTTCTGAATGGCTAATATTCGTACTATGACGATACTAAAGGTGAACGAATACTGAACGAAATTGATCGATAACGCTTGTCTATGGTCTGCTGTAATGTCATTTTCTTTTTAGTAAGCAACGTTCAAAAACTAACTTAATCTATTAAACTAACCTATTCTTAATCTATTTTCACTTTACCGGTTTTTTGAAAATACTAGAAACGTGATTTTTTTGGGTATACTTGAATATGTATAACAAGTTACCTTTATACATTATCTAAAAGCACAAAAAAGCTCAATTTCCCGTTCTTGACAACTTTGTAACTTTAAAAGATTCCGAGTGATTTTGAACGTGTGTGGATATGTCATGCAACATTTTTGTGCTGATGGCGACAATTAAATATTTATATTTTTACCCTATAATTATTAGGCACAGACTTTTTAGATAAAACGTTCAGATGCACAACTCCCTTATAAAAAAATATTGGACACAGCGACGCGCTTCCGATTGGGAAAATGATGCTTGACAGTTGTTGTAATTTTTTATTGTTGGCTATTATAGATAGGAGCGATCATTGAGCAAATCAGGAGGGATGCATTATAAAGCTATACATATACAGGGTGTTTGGTGCATCGTGTGCCAAATTGAAATGGTCGACTGGGGGGGTCACCTGCTATCCTTTCAGACCCCTAAACACTTCTCATGCCCTGTGGATTTTTTTTCATCGACTTTTTATTGTTTTATTAAAAAAATACCCAAATTTTACATTCAAGTACAAATTTAAAAAAAAGTGTAAGTCGTAGACTCTGAATTTTAATTTTATTTAGCTGTGTATTGTATTACAGTTCTTTTAAATTCAAAATTAGTGACATTAGCCATGTAGTTTTTTTTTTATTTACTCGCAAAGTTTCGGACTTCAATTAAAGCTGTCCATGTTACAGCTATTTACATGGCTCTCAAAAAAAATACAAAAGCGAGCGGGATCTTCCAACTCCCTCAGAAATTCTCTAGTCTATTCTCTTGTTAGTGATGTGCCACATGCTATAAAAATATTTTTACAACTTTGTGAATTCGCTAGAATTGTGAATCGAGTCACAAAATACTAAATTTCAAATTATGATTTAAAAAATTATTTTTGCTTAAATGATACCTCAAAAACTCATTAAATCTGTTATCTCACTTTTATAAGGTAAAATCTGTCTCGTATCTCTCTTTTGGGGGGGAGAGGGTTTACTAAAAATAAAAAATAATTGCATTTTTAACATTTATTTAATAATTTTTACATATTCTGCCCAAACTGTTGGCCACTATTGCGAATGCAGGCCCGACATCTATTTCGTATTTCCACAGTTGTTGTACGAAGTCGTATTTCCTCCTTTATTTTATTGAACGCCCTTTCAATGCGTTGAAGTAGTACCTCCCTAGTCGGAACCTCCGTGGCGTATACCAGCTCTTCGGCACGTCCCCAGACATAAAAGTCTAGCGGAGTTAGGTCTGGGGAACGTATACGTATACGCCTTGCCATAGGGCCATCGCGATCAATCCACGTATTGGGGAACACATCGTCGAGATATTCCCTCACAGTCAAACGCCAATGCGCCCGCGCAAAAAGACAGAAATCTTTTCAAAGGAGGTTTAGTGTAAACGTTTGGGCAGGAGTGACTAGGAATCAGGTAGTTACCTGCCCGATAACCTCAATGGCGATAACTATTTGGAGTTCCTTCAAAACGACCTGCCCGAATTAGTGTCCGAGGTGCCCGTATTTAATGAAAATGTGCCCAAAGTATTCCAGCATGACGGCTGTCCCGCGCATTGGTGTTTGACTGTGAGGGAATATCTCGACGATGTGTTCCCCAATACGTGGATTGGTCGCGATGGCCCTATTGCAAGGCCTCGTTCGCCACGTTCCTCAGACCTAACTCCGCTAGACTTTTATGTCTGGGGACGTGCCAAAGAGCTGGTATACGCCACGGAGGTTCCGACTAGGGAGGTACTACTTCAACGCATTGAAAGCGCGTTCAATAAAATAAAGGAGGAAATACGACTTCGTACAACAACTGTGGAAATACGAAATAGATGTCGGGCCTGCATTCGCAATAGC
This sequence comes from Omphaloscelis lunosa, assembly GCA_916610215.1. NCBI lineage: Eukaryota > Metazoa > Arthropoda > Insecta > Lepidoptera > Noctuidae > Omphaloscelis > Omphaloscelis lunosa. The sequence continues at coordinate 11,166,035 of OU744250.1, forward strand.
GGCCAACAGTTTGGGCAGAATATGTAAAAATTATTAAATAAATGTTAAAAATGCAATTATTTTTTATTTTTAGTAAACCCTCTCCCCCCCAAAAGAGAGATACTAGACAGATTTTACCTTATAAGAGTGAGATAACAGATTTAATGAGTTTTTGAGGTATCATTTAAGCAAAAATAATTTTTTAAATCATAATTTGAAATTTAGTATTTTGTGACTCGATTCACAATTCTAGCGAATTCACAAAGTTGTAAAAATATTTTTATGGCATGTGGCACATCACTAGCAAGAGAATAGACTAGAGAATTTCTGAGGGAGTTGGAAGATCCCGCTCGCTTTTGTATTTTTTTTTAAAGCCATGTAAATAGCTGTAACATGGACAGCTTTAATTGAAGTCCGAAACTTTGCGAGTAAATAAAAAAAAAACCACATGGCTAATGTCACTAATTTTGAATTTAAAAGAACTGTAATACAATACACAGCTAAATAAAATTAAAATTCAGAGTCTACGACTTACACTTTTTTTTAAATTTGTACTTGAATGTAAAATTTGGGTATTTTTTAAATAAAACAATAAAAAGTCGATGAAAAAAAATCCACAGGGCATGAGAAGTGTTTAGGGGTCTGAAAGGATAGCAGGTGACCCCCCCAGTCGACCATTTCAATTTGGCACACGATGCACCAAACACCCTGTAGAATCCACCCAAACCAGTTTCATTAAATAAAAAGGAAAAATGCAAAGGCAAATGAAAATACTAGATGTTTTGCAATAAATAATACGATTTATTAGGATTTTTCTTAATTATCTTATTTTTTTTCTAAATGTTCTTAGATAAGAACTTTTGCTTGCATAACTGGCTTGTTAGGTAGGTAGGTATTCTCATGTTTTCCAGTATAACAATGTCTGTACCTTTTAAATTTTTATTAAATATTTTGCACCAATCATGTAATTATGGCTAATTTTGTTGATAAAGAAATGAATGCCTGCATGAGATAATTTTTGTTTTTGGCACGTAATGAATTCAAATGCACACTTGTCTTATATTTTATTTTAAGTTTTGTTCAAAAGGTTGTGTTTGTGTGTATTTGAGTTCAAAAACAGATTTTTATCTTCAAAAATTGTTCCAAAAAGCATAACAAAATATTTGGATGCATATTAACCCCTTTTACTTTTGTACTCTTTTTGGGACTATCACCTATGTACATCCGACTTCTTTCTTACACTGATTCTGATCTGGCTGATTGGAATGCTCAACCACTCTCCAACTGCCTCCACAAGTATTTTAAGTATTGATTTAATTAAGCTCAATCGCTTTTGTAGCAGTTTCACAAAAATTATAAGCTATTGTTTGCTGCCATTTGTTTTGAGCACCTTTAATCATGAAACATTTACATGGTCTTCAAAGTCAATGGTACGTTCTGTGAGGTCAAGAATACCATTAATCCCATCATAAATCGACAAAAATTCTAAGTGCCCCCCCTAAAAGCAGCTTACTTCGAACCTCAAATAAAATTAATAATGTCGTTTAATAAAATTCAAAATATAAGTAACATTATTATCAAATTTTCAATAAAACAATGTTGAAAAAGCTATGTATACTACTTAGGATGGGCTAGGCATCAGGAGCAGTTCCATCGTCCTGCATCATTTTTGAATCATGTAGTCTGACCTGGAAAAAAATAACTTGTAAGCAAAGGAACTAAATGAATATTATAATAAGCGCGAATACGCGAATATTATATTAAAAAATAGGTATTAAAAAAAAGTATTTTTAAATACCTATTTTTATTACCTGACATAAGTTTTAATGGTTAACTTGTAAATATAAAAGGGCTAATTTATACTTGTCATATTACATGCTTTTGTGCCGCAATTGTAATAATTTAATGCTTCTTTTACTAATACATTAATATGACCCTTGTAAAAATTTGAATAGCAATTTCACACACTTAGCTATCGATTTCGATGATGCCGTATTTAATTACTCATTTTTAACTACAATTTGAGTTACATTTGGTTTGCGACGGGCCTGGGTTGTTTTTGAGTATTGTCCTTTCTTCTTCTTCTTTGGTTAGGTGGCGACTGTAGCCAGAGGCACAATTTCGAAAGTGCCACGTTAGTTTAAAGATATGACGCAACTCAAAATAAAACATCACAACTGTAATTTAAGGCATGGTCTGAGTTTTCGCAAGATGGCGCATGTTGACGCGCATGACGTCATCTATGAGAATTCACGGCACATCGCTATCGCGCTCACGCTAATTCGGTACGGGTGTTAGCACTCTCAAATCGATTATAACGTAACTCGGAACTCAGCCTTTGTGTTGTACATTCTTGCTGTTTTCGCGCGCAATCATTTTTAGTTATATGAAAATATTGTAGATGTCGACACTGGTTACACAAAATAAAATAAGTATCTGTCACCCGTTACAGAAATCCTGCTCGAGAGGTTTAAAGTCTACCTTAAAGTTTCAAGTCCGAAAGAAGAACGTAAGTAATGACTGCACAACAGACTGGGCAGTGCAGTACCTACGAAGGGCGTTCATTATATTCTCGCCGATTATAAAGGAGAACTGTTTAACATTAACATTTATAAACTATTCAGGAGCGGATTTTTTCAATTTCATCTGATAAAAGTAGGCAGGAATAGGTACATAAACAACCTAAGTTTTTATTTATTCTAATCCTGAAAAGAATCGGCAAAATGTACCCCAGCTATATCTACTATGGAACAGTTGATTGCAAGTTTGTTTCCATTCAATAGTAAAGTTGTTCTTAATGATGAATACCTACCTACAACCCCTTTTCGGGTTTAGGGTTACATAAACTAAGCTTGTAAGCACGTTCGTCTTATTTAAAATAGCGCGCCTGCAATTATTGTTTGTAGGTCCTATTTATTTACCTAAAGAAAATGTGGGGGGAGGTGCAATTTATTAGGCATAAATAATCCTTACCTACCCACGCCTGCAATGCTTTTTCAACTACCTATATAGGGCATTCCTACATATTAAGTATTTCGAATTTTCGTCGCGTAATTTTGAATATTTAAAGAACTTTCCTTCTTGTAGGTAGGTTCTTGATCTTGATTCCTGAAGTAGATAAATACCTACGTGTAGTACCTAAACGTATCATTGTAGGTACCTACTTAGGTAATAACGCATAAACAAGTATTTGCTAATGGTATTCACCTACCTATTCTTTAGTTTTTCAAGGCATTCTATTTTTTTGCAAATTTTTGCAACTGAACATAATTCCGGTTTGGTGAAAAATTAAGTACAAGAAAATCAAATCACATATTTAGGACTCCAGCTTTCTATGTTGTTGCATTATTGCATAGAATCTATATGTAATATTCGATTAATTTATGGGTACCAGGTTAGTTATAAAGTACCTATTGGTAAACACAGAGTAATTTCAAAGCCCAATAAATGAATTCGGCGCTAGATACCATACCAAACCTATTTAAATAATAATATCCAATAGCGTCAAAGCAGACCGCTCCTTTTTCTCCGATTTCGATTTGCTAAAAGGTTTTATAATTTACCATAATGGAAAGGTTGTGTTTGTTTATAGAATGGTAAATGGTCTGAATCAATCCTGTTAAGTGCTTTTCAACAGAGCTTTATTGCCTGTATAGCGACGTCGAATGGATCAGTCCTCGATGTGGCTCATCTCCTAATACTTTACTGAAATAAAGGTTTTGCCTGATCACTTGTACTGGTCATTATATACAAGCTTAAAAATCAGAATAATGTGATTTTTTTCAAGAACAATTTTGGTTCTGTTCCGGTTAAGTTAAACAATAGAGAGGCTTTATTTGATGAAAAACCTACAACCACAATGTGACATACTCACATACATAGGTACATTTAAAACATTAAATTGTAGATTATTTAAAATCCATTTATATAAATGACTCAATAAAAATAATTTCCATAGTATTATTATTATTATATGTTTATATTTCTCGGAACCTTAGGGTCCCGGTCTTTTGGAAGGCGTACGAGGGGCCGAAGCCAACTCGCAGAGGCTCCTTAGACAATTTTATATGGAATGAGGCACCAACCGACGATTATCCCTGTATGGACTATGCAAGTGCACCCAAGGACAACCCCCGGTTGGTGCTGGACTATTGCAGAACATGAAAATTAAATATATTAAGCTATGGGCTTGGGTGGCTATAGTGGATTTATTTCCTTGAACTATGGAATAACTATGTCCCCTGCCTGACCAATGTTATATACTACACAAGGATGAAATGGCAGGGGGTGACTTGCACACTCAATAATGGGCCCCCGGAAACTGTTGCTAGCACATAGTGACGTAGTGACAAGGGGGCAACATGTCCTGAGGTGCTTGAGGAGTGGAGAGGTATTCTACGGCTATCAGGACAATCCCGGAAGTACGGTCAAGATCCTTACCAGCATCTTACTGGAATACTTCCTTCCTCCGAGCACGTTTGCTCTTGCGAATCTCCACTCTAGCTAGCCAATTAAGGCGAGAAAGAGGTGGGAGCTCTGTTCCTCGTCAGTGTTCACTCCAGCCGGCCAACAAAGGCAAGCCAGAGGTGAGGAACAAGACTTCTCCCGGGAGATAGGGTCCGTGGGGTCGCTACTGCCCAACAGCTCGCCACATGGTGCCCTGCGGGTTTTTCTATCTCTCTTGGTCTGGTTTTTCACCCTAGACCCGTTTCGGCAAAGTAAACTCTACCGACACAGACCTAGAGTTCAGAGCGCGCAAGCCCCACTACGACGTGGGGTTTTTATTATTATTATTTATTTATTTATTTAATTTATTCATGATTATTTTATATGAGTTTTAATGTAATATATTTCAATGTCATAATGTATTTTTAGTAAGTACTTAAGTTTGCATGCTTTAGTTTTCGAGAGCAAAACATATTCAATCTAATAGTTTTAATAACACCTTGTATACATACCATGTTTTATGCAACTAAAATATCTTATATTATCTTTAATATATTAATTAGCCATCTCACATATCATCGAGTGCTATTTGTGCTATATTTCCTGTGGAGCTAAAGACGTAATAATAGAAGTCAGCATATTCCACTCGGCTCTTGAGTAAATCGCATTTCCAATGTAGCAGTACTCGCCATAAAGCATAAACTAACATAAATAACTTCAATTGTTTGCTGCCTTATTGTTAACTTTAATTACATTTTGAATTAATTTTGTAATTAAAACGGAAGCTAGGAGCGCGCCGCGTGAAGTTTAAGTGGCTGGAAACGGATCTACCCCGGGTGGAGGGGGGTGCGCGGGGGCAGCGGGCTTTTAGATGCAATCTCTGAGTGGATTAATTAATTCTGAGGTGCCGGTTATCTCCTGTTATCATTTAATAAAGTTACGTAAGGATATAGAAATTTCGCTTTACGGCAAAGAGATGATTCCTGCTTTAAGCTCGTACCAAGAATCCAACTCATTCTTATTACGAATTATCTTTCTTGTATCCGCTATGACGACTTAGATACTGAAGTAGTTCAGGTATACTTCTCAGGGTGAGGAATTAAGCTTTTGCAGATTGAGATTGGTAACCCACCCTCATGAAGATCGGAGACTTTAAACTCGAAGTTGTGGACGATTATGTTTACCTAGGACAAACTGTCTGGTTAAGTAGGTCCAACTTCGGGAAAAAGGTCAATCGCCTTTCCCTACGTGATCGAATCAGAAATGAAGAGATCCCTACGAGAACCAAGGTAACGACATAGCCCGAAGAATTTCTAAACTTAAGTAGCAGTGGTCAGGGCACATTGCTCGCAGAACAGCACACATAAAGCTTCCGGAACACTGCATAAAAAACGATTGCGCAGTTTAGAAGAACAACGCCGTCACACAGACACACACGAAGTGACTTTTATTTATAAAATATAAAAGCATACAATAAAGTACAAAAAGCAGCAGTACCACAGCCTTTTTTTATGGTAAAATAACTTCTCCTGCTCTGGGCGGAGCGGGAGGGCGTGTAAGACTCTTACTGACTAAAACCCACCCGTGTTCCTTCAGTTGCCATGTTGCCGGGGGTCACGGTAATCCGAAAGGGTTACCGTGGCCCGGCAGGCATTAGAAGACCAAATTTGGTTTTGCTAGTCATCAGAGAGCTCACAAAAGGAAAGAAAATTAGTCTGGGTCGCTGTCACTGGATACGGTGAAGAGAACTATACTTCTTCTATCGGTAAAAACTTTGTAAGAATTCTTCATGTCGCTGTAAAATATTTTGCAGTTAGTGAAATACCGGGGCTGACTACCCAAGGTGCGCTTGATTAAGGTAGGTAGAGGTACCTACATTTCTCTATGTAATACCACTCGCTAAGGATATTTTAATCTTGTGTCCTGTGTAGTCTTCATTTAACGTACTCATTAACTAAAGACGTTCTCAAAAGATATCGTTAATAGAACTTATAATCTAGATTACCTATTTGACGCGTGAAAATATCCATAACCGAACCAAAGTTCATAATGAGACGTGATATAGTACCTATACCATCAAGTGGAATCTTCATAAAGCCCGTCGAACAAACAACATTATGTACATCGATATGTCGTTAAATGTTTCATGAGGTGCCTGGGCATCACCTGGTGTGACGAAAATAACAAATTCAGAACGCTTTTCAAAACAACACTCAGCCTGCACTACATTATGCATGAAGCACTCCATTTGCTGATCCGCTCAGGAGTCCCGCTCGCGGCTCGTTAAGCGCTTACATTAGCTACAAACACTTATTGATTTTGAGAGATTGATATAATTTGTAAGAAATGTACGCGACGTCTTTTATGGAGTTAGGAACTTTGTGCTTTATGTCTTTCCATATACCTATGGGTGAAATAGGAGAACGATGCGAAAATCCGTCTTAAGTTTTGTTATTTTAAGTGCGTTCAGTAAGGTAGGTCAATCTTTCTGATCGCTTGTATGGCTGAGTAACGTTTTGTATATGATGTGACTAACAGCACCCCGCGGTTTCACCCATATAAGTCTCGATCCCGTGGAAATATCGAGAAGAAAAAGTATCATATGTGTTAATCTAGGTTATAAACTATTTGTGTGCCAAATTACATCCAAATCCGTTTAGTAGTTTTGCATGAAAGAGTAACAAAAATCCATCCATCCTCACAAACTTTCACATTTATAATTTATTAGTAGGAAGTAGGATATTAGGATTCACTGTTGTAACCAGTGCACGTGCATATTGGTTCACGTATACCTTGAAAAATAAAAATCTAAAAGAACGTAGATTACTCGTACATTTGTAAATTAATATTCGGGCGATATGTAAAACACTGTCCATTAGCTTTGTTTCTGAAAACCTGCCCAAGTAAATGTCCATCGAGGGCTCACAATCGTGGGGGTTTGGGGCAGCAGGGAGGAGTTAGAAATGCAATATTAATGCAGTGCCGAGTGGCGGCCAGAGTGCATTTACTTAATGGATCGTAGGCAAAATGTTTATACTGTCGTCGAACATGAAAAAAACAAGCAGTACGAATTCGGATAGAGAGAAGTTCTTTGGCAGGATTATTGCAAGTAACTGGGGACGAGCTGAGTCACATAAATAAAAAAGTTGCTTACTTCATCTATCTACTCAGTAAAAAAACTTATACGACATCTCTACAGACAGACGTAGGAAAGTGTGGGATACATTACCGGAGTGGAAAAGTTAAAAAGCTTAAATGTATCTCCGGCGCGGCTAAAAGTGTCTGACAAAAGTTCGACTTCCATTTTAAAAAGCTCCATTACAAAACATCGAGATTCGCTTCCGCCACGCCGCCACGAGCGCGAACTGATGGCGGCTTGAGGAACGGAATTAAACTCCAAAACTTTTCAATTTATTTTATATGAAATCGAGCATAGCCGCGTATTCGTGACGTGAAGAAAGAAAACTTGGTGTCGTTCAACTTGTGGCTTTTCAGAAGAAACAGAGGGTTAATGTAAGATATTTTGTGGGGGAATAAGAGAGTGGGTGTAAGGGATTTAACCCAAAGCAAGCCGCGTGAGCGGTGATGCTGCGGTTTGTCCGCCGGTCAATTGCAACCACAGCTCTACGGTCTCAGCCCTGTGCGACACTAAACTTGAATTCGTTACGTGTGTTGTGTCCGTATACTACGGCTTAACATGTTTGATACTTTACCACATTGAGCATGAAAGATTTAAAAAAATCATGAGTAAGTTCCTGTATGAAAACAGTCTTCATAATTATATAATTGCAACTACCTAGATAATAATTTTATTTAAAAAAATATATAGGTGTTCCAGAGAAATGCCTAAGGTTAAGGATGCCTTTCCACCAGAGTTGTGCGATGTAGCTAAGCGGTAAAGCTAAACTTCAAAACTATGTTATTATTTCCACCAGAGCTGAGTGGTGTAGGGGTGCGAGTAAGGTGTGTAGAATGTGCGCCTTGTGCGTATGTAAAAACTTAGCTTCGTTGAACCCTTTTACACCAAAACTTATAAGCCAAGATACGCTTTCCAATACAAATCAATCGATCTAATTGATTAATATTATACACATCCATCTCGATGCAGCTGAGCAGCTGAGCTCTGGTAAATATATAGGGTTGTTTTCCAAGAAATTAAAGTGTTATTGTAATCCCTGTCAATCTTTGTGTTGTGATTAGCTTACATCGAAATCAAAAATTAATAATGCTCGTGATATCAACAGCCACGATAGTTTTCTAACTCGAACACATTTTTTTTTTATGAGTCATGTGAAAAATAATCAACTAATTGAATGAATAATGTATTTTTAAATGAATTCCAGTGTCTCACTAAAATAATCATTAGCTACAAGGAAAACAAGGACGTTATTTAAAGGAATTTATATAAAAAAAGTGTTGTTATAAAGGTTCCGTTTATTGTAATTTATTATAATACGAAAATATTTTGCGTTTTCAAAAGTTGTCATCACTCCTAAGTGGCGACAACTTTGTACATACCATAATTAAACGAAAGAATAAAACAACACTAAACTGCTTTTATAAATGCGATGTATCAAGATGGTTTAGTATAGTATAAAACATACACACGGGTATCTCCACACAGAGCAAAGTAAGTTGAATTTGAGAAGAGTTGTAAGGCTTTGGCTCCGAGATAGTGCTTTTAGGCCCTAACCCCGGGGGTGATGCAGTGGGTCCGTGGAGCTTCTTAAAATGTTTTCACTTATGTATATATGGGAATACATTACCCCTGCCTCCGGGTTACTTGAGGCGCGCACACTTACTTTTAACACAAAATTGAAGTGACGTAAAGCCTTCACTCTGCTCTCATGTGTATATTCACTTAAATTACATTTTATTGGAAAGCTGAAACATCTCACTCGATAGTAGTAAAAAAATCAAAACTTGGAAGATATATTCTCAGTCGCACGTAATGTTGTAAGCTTTGATTAGAATTACATTGGAATGATTCGCTCATTGTGAAGACGTCGGGCAAACATTTCACTATCAGATTCCAATTAAGTTGGTTCAATGAGTGGTCATGACGAGTGCATCCATCGTTTTGCGCTCATAGTTACTAATAATCACTTAGCTTAATTGCGGCCGTTAATTACCACCGATCTCGACGGTTCAAATTACGTACTCTAAAACGCATTAGCGGCTGACAGCTGGAGATTATCCGTCTAAGCGGCGTCGGACCGGCAGTCCGCCGCCCCGCGCCACCACTCGCGGGACTGTTCCACTAATGAAATTTAATGAGGCTTAATTGTTGACGACTTAATGCAGGAACTGTAAAGATAAGTGCTTACTTACGGCCGCGGCCCTCGCTGAGCGGCTGAAACAAAACGACTACGTTTTGTGCCTAAGTAACGTTCTAATTTTGAAAGTGTCGGCAGAGTCATGCGGCACTTGTTATCCTGTTGGGCCCATTATGAACTCCAAGCCTTATACAATTTCAGTGACTGTTGTTCACTTAATTAATTAGACTAAAATATAATCTACCTAACATTGTTGTTGTATAAGTGGTCGCTTATCACATGGGCATTTACTTTACCTTCGCCCAATTTCCCCAGGCTAGAAGCCTCTCATTTGGCCGAAGAGGTTCTAAACACAAGTGCGGTACACAATCAAGGGGTTCAAGTTCGTGACGTGTGGCATGTGATTACAGATCACAATGGTGTATACTGAGTTTCTTGTTAACTGATTAGAGGCAGCCGAGTGGTGTCATCTCAGAACGTTCCAATTACTAAGAGCGGGGTGGGGCGGGGGGAGATTGCCGGGGTGTGAATGATCCATTTCGAAAACTAATTTAGAGTTAGCAACTAAACAAAGAGCACTCCTCGCAGATAATAATTAACGCTTGCGGTAAAGTTCCACTTAGTCTGTATTGGTTAAACCTCACTATACCATTGGCAACGTTAATTAAATGTTTTTCCTGCCCTTCTAATTTGTTTAAATAAGATTGAGCGTTGTGCAGATAAGCGAGTTAATGTCAAAGAGATTTTTGTTATCTTTACTAATCGGCTGTTAGAAGTTTCTTTAATGTTTAATTGATATCAGTTTGTTTATGAATAAACAAAGACCTACGATGGTGTTCCTCTTGTCAATATGTATTCGTTTTATGTTTGTTATTATTTAATGACGCAGATCTCTACATAATACGAAAATATAAAAAGTGCGTATCATTAATTATAAATTTATAATACAACAAATAGGTAGCTGAACATAATAAAGCAATTAATTTTATTTTTGAATCCATTTCCGCGATACTGGCATAATATTTAAAAAGTCAGATGTTATCTGTAAGATTGGTCTATAGGTCATCTTGACCAGCCGAGCACTTAATGATGTAACTTTAAAAACAAAATTAAAGTTGATTCAGCGTCCAAAGTCCCCTGAGTGGGACAGATAGAGCGTTTTATGTTAAAGTGAATGTCTCTGTCGTGTGACTGTTTGTGCTGCTATCCGACCGTTGTCCAGATAAAAGCTTCTCCATAGCACGAAAAAGCACTCACTCCAAATATTGATTTGTTACTTCGCCGCTCCTAAAATGGGAGAGATATGTCTTGGCTTTCATGTTCGTTCCTATATTTAAAACAAGTAGAAATTATTGTCTCTTAGGAAATAACTGGAACTTAGTTGACCTATTTATGAGTCTATCTTTTTATAAAAATTTCTTAGAATCATAGAAAATAATAACGGTCTAGTTAAGACTAAATTACTTTTTAAGTTAAAGATTGCTTGTGCATAGAGTGTAATATTCTAATTCAGTTAGTAAAACCTTAATTTTATCATTATGAAAACGTCGGTAAGTAGCGCACAGGGCCGGCCGGGCGCCACCGCCCGCGCTAAATCCTAATTAACTGCTTGATTACAAGTGGAATAAAAAGCTCGTAATCTTAATTGGTATTTTTAATCAAAGCTCTCTGAGCGTCGACGGGATCTCCTACGAAGGTATTTAGACGAGCGCTTCGGTAATACTTTATCCTTAACTAAAAATACCATTACTTTAATTTAACATTCATTTCTAACATCTGTGTAAAATGAGTGCCTTACATTTACCTAAGAGTATTAATAACGTAAGTCGAGGAAAACTGAGTTATGCTAATGAATTTTCCCGGCACCAAATACGTTAAGAATTTCTTTTATTAAGGAAGAATTAAGGGATTTCTTTATTAATACCGTAAAGCACTAATTGCAAGGTAGGTAACCTTCATTTCGCCGTGAAGCCTGCTCGGGGAACAACCCAGTGACGTATTCAGACGGTGATATTAAAAATCTCACAGACCTTATGACGAAATACTTTGTTCGACTTACAACCATTTATAGTAATTTCGGTTTTGGCCTAGTGCCAGAACTGACTTTCAGGTAGGTAAATGTTGCTTTAACTTATCTTCCGTTCTTAACTTAATTGCTCAAGGAAAGTTTTATTTAGTTAACAGATAAGATAAAGACTTAATTAAGTTCCATGTGACTTCAAAGAACAGCTAGTACCAACATTGTATGTTAACGTTTAGCATTAGCTTTACATAAAACGTTATACTACAAAAATACTGAATTCTTTCAAAGTTAAGACGCAGTCTATCTGTCGGTGATGGGTTAAGTTAAAATCTTTAACTTAGAGTTTCTCTTTTAAATTATGACAAAAAGTTATTTCAAACCATACTTCAGTACCTAAGTACCCAGTCAAATGTAGAGTAGAGTCAGCATACAAAATAATTACATAAACAAGGTGAAATTGACATAATAATCGCGATTTAAGGGTTGGTCTCATAGTAAAAGTTGTTCATAATGACGATTATTTTTAGTTATTTGAATTACACCTTGTATATGATTATATTGAGATAAGTTTAAACAAATCTTAATATTTTATGCTTCTGTAGTTTTCAGGGATTCGAAAAACACTAACGCAGTCGGGCTTTTGTAATAAACAATCTGGCTAGTCCAAGTGCGTCTCTGGCAAGCAATTACTGTACCTATTACTTATTAACTTTCAACCACCCTTAATGGTTTCCGTATTACAGCTTGACTGAATTGTTGATTTGGTTTGGCTGTTTTAATTAGATACGTATTACATGAAATTATGGCTCAAATATGTTATATAAATTAAATATTCATTTTAGTGCCAATATTCACGCAAGAATCGGAAGAAAAGATGAGAAATTATTTGATTATTGCTTTATTGTATTTCTTGTATTTAAATACAAAAAAAAGTAAGTTTTGACTACGTAAGTTGAACATTAATTTTAAGGAGTGTTAAAAAAATCTCTTACAAATCACATGACTATTAAAGTTAGTGGTACAGTCTACGGGGTTTCTTTTTGTATTAAAAGTAATATAACGAGACGACAATGGTGTACTACGACTAGTCGAAGTAGCAGTGCGCTGGCCGTAAGTGGCTACAATAAAGCTCTCGGTACATTAAGCTTCCGCTAGTGCGCCGTTAGCGAGATAACGAGACCCACTGCCCGCACCACACATAATTTATATCGTCCGAGCTCGTTAAAAACTTATAAAGACGCACATTGTTAGTGCGGCCAATATTCGCGGTTATCCGAGGATATACGACCGCCCTAACGACTCCTTGCTCGGTTCGTGCGAACCATTGCACAAACGACCCCGTTCCTAGTCCGCGGAACACCACTAGCCGATGCTCCACTATTATGTAGTTTGTGAACATTTTATATTATAATGTACTGCTATTGATTGTAAGCTCGGGCTATTTTAGGACCACTGGATATAGCCATAATATTTTGTTGACTGGGTAAACTTTAATGGGTAAACTTTACGGCCTCTATTTAATTAAAATAGCCTGTTAAAGCATCGACCTTAACTTGGTTCTCGAGGCTCGTAATAAAGAACTAGCGCGTAATGGAAAATCCGTGTGCTGATGCAATCTACCGCGAAGCTTTTAGGCTGACCGGCGAGCTTCGTTTTTCACTTAGTCGATGTGCGCACAATTACTTGCTTCGCACGAAACGAAAACACATCCTAAACGCTACCTATAATAACATAATATACCTCCTGTTAATTAACTATAGGTAGTAGAAGTATGTTGGATAATACCACGAATAGCGTCAGCACCCACCTGTATGCTCTAATTAATATGAGTAAACCTGAAATGGGAAACCTATTCGAAACTCGCTCTATAGTCATTTAATTCCATTTTCTGCGAACCCGAAAATACCAGACATTGACACAACAATAGCATTAACAGCAGTTAAGCTGCAAGGAAGCCTTCGCAGTGCTGACGTTAATTTGACAAGCCGTTGAATAGCGGGATTGGTGGAGTATGCTCACACGTGGGCAGATGGCATGGCGGCGTGGCGGGTGCGGCACGGTGGCGGGACGGCGACGGGACGGCGACGGGGCATGGGCCGCACGGATCACGAGCGCGTACTCGGCTAAACACAAATCAACACCGATTCTCCATTTGTTAGACACGGGAATGTAATTATGGCCGGAACACTTGGCGGGGGAGGGGGCTGCAGTGAGGGCCTCACGTCATTCAAGCTTTTAGTTCGTAGCTCGACAACGATCGTTACTTTGGATTCGTAATGTTCGTTTCGGAAACCGTCAGATTTTCCCATAGGTGGGTGAAGTACCTACCTACATTTTATTAATGGGAGGGTCATTTAAGGTATTTTTAAAATAAACTCGCGTAGAAATCTTGTAGGTACTACTAACTACATAATAAACTGCTGCACAGCTTTCAGTTTTTTTTTATGTAACAAAATTCCTTAAACGCAGTTGAAATAGTATCGTTTATACATTTTTATGTAGCTATGTCAATATTATGCAACTTATACGTCCACAATTTGTTATGTCAATTTATATTTAGAAGATAGCTGTTGTATGTATGGGCGTTAAATTAAAAAGTATGGTTATAGCGTGCGGGCTAGCTCTAGGGCGCCATACCGTGGGCCGGTGCCGTGACACGAGTTAAACTAAATTAATAAACTTGCACCAGTCTCCGGCTTTATTAAAAAACACTCATTAAAGCAAAGGAAAAGTAGGTGAAGTCGCCGGCGGGCGGCGGGGACAGCGCCGCTAATTGCGCCGCCTTTATTGCTTAAATAAAGTTTTAGTGGGGGAACACAAGTTTTAATTAAAAATGTGAGAATAGTTTTTAATAAAGGACGGGCTTGGTGCGCGTATATTGCGAAACTTTAAGCGATGCGATACGCCCAGCTTACAGGAAGTCCGACGATATAGTATCTTGCGCACGCCGCGTCCGTCACAAGCGCCGCCAGCAGCCGCCCGCGCTCCGGCTGCCAGCCCATTGTTTGCTCTATGAGATCAATCGTAGCTTAGCTGATATTCTCATTTGTGATTCTAATAACTTAGGATAATATTAATACTACACACTTGTGTATAGGTAGCTATAATAAGTGGTTCTTTAAGTATACCACCCACCTACTCTCACTCCTCATCCGATCGCTTACACTGATCGATTATCCCGCTTTAAGTGAGAACATTATTAACTTTGATTTACAGTTATCGGCGAGCAACCTTAATGTTTTATGAACTTTTTTCCAAAACGGTATTCTCGCATCAATATAAAGTGACAAATGGCACGAGTAACAAGAGAAACTAATAATGCTAGTGATTTACGCCCGCCCTTGTTATTACGACTCATGTGAAATGTAATTTCGGCATACTGCGTGTAGAGTCGCACACACACACGGCCACTGGGCGAGTGTGCAATACGTTTAATAAAGGAGGGACGCGGAGTAAATCCTTCAATTTCGCCGGCACACAACGGCGTATTCTCGTTAACCGTGGCAATAAGTTAAACGGGCGGGCAGCCCGCGCCGGCCGCCGAGCCCGCGCCGCGCCCGCGACGAGAAATTAAAAAAAGTCTTGAGCCACCGACCTTATATTTGCCACTTCGATGTTTTCTCTCATTATTATGCGCACACATGTGCTTTTCCTTAAAAATATGTTTTCTTATGCATCTCATATGGTCATTCCTGTCTGATCGACTGCATCTCGCTCTGTTGTTCACTTTTGCCATTGAATCACGTTCTATAAATTACTAAAGCCAGACAACATACATTTTAATATTATCAGATTTTTAATAATATCCGATTTCAACGAGAAAGAATAGACAACCAATATCAGCTTCTTATACAGCCTTATTGACTTTTAACTCAATATAAAACACAAGGATGTATCGACATAACATTGCGGAGAGCGCCATATGAGACTAGAATGTTAAGACATTACCAACATTTAAATTGATACTTTAGCGGCAGTGCAAGCGGTCGATTTTAATCAAAGTTCGTTCATTTCGAACTTAGCTGGGGAGGCAGTGCTCCGCGGTGTAATATAGGCCGAGAGTAATATCTGTGGAACAAAGAATACACACGTTCCCACCCCGGCACGGCTCGGCTGCACTCCTAATTAGATGTTCGATGAAAGTGTAATCAGACGTTGGTCGGATCCGGGACGTAATTAAACGGCGAAGGCGAAGAGTGATTTATTAATAGAAAAGCTCGAGCCGTAATGAAATACTGGGCGGACAATGGCGACGAGGGCGGGCGGGCCGTGGAAATTAAATTCTCAGCGACGGCGGCCGCTGGACATACACTTGCCGTTTCTTTGCGGGTCACCTCAGCCGGCGCCTGCTTAATAATGTACGGCGGAGGCAGCGTCGCCGACGCCGCCCGGCCGCTGCTGAGCCACCGCCACCGCCGCCACCCATTACCCACGATGTATGGAGGTGTATAAATTTGTCGGCAAGGGAATGTAAAGAAGATTGGTTTCCTAGTCGAACGGGCGCGGAGAAAAGGGGTGGAATTGAATTTAGGCCGGAATTCACTAGCGAGGTTGTGTTTGTGATATTTCTTACCTATGTAGCAGTAGTGGGACGTGACGCACTTGCCGATTACATTTATTAGGTATCGATTTCTAGCAACTTTTATATGATATCAGCGTACGATATTATGTACCCATGTATATTAGGTGTGAGAAGGATGTTGATATAGGTAACCCACAACATCTAATTAACCATGTGCCTAATTATTTTTAACCGAGTTCTTGCCAGTATTTTTGTTGGTAACTTGCAGGAAATAAACCTGTTTTATTTCGTAATTTTTAGTAGTATCCAAACTTTGACCACCCCTCGTCTTTCTTTAGCTGAAGAAGAATATGGCTAATGGATGGTGTAAAGCAACAGGCATCAAATGGCATCCTGAATCCTGAAAAATTCACCCCGCTCTGTGCGCGATCACTTTGCATTTGCTGTCTTTAGGTCATTATTATCACCTTCAAGTAAATATATCACGATGACGGGTTGTTGTAGCAGATTGTTGATAATGTTCACTAGCGGTAAGAAAAAAAAAATGTATTTCTTGCAAAACTGAAATTTCATCTCAACGCCGGAAGAAAAGCAATTTCATATCACAACCAATCTAAAGAAAGAGGATCGACGTAGAATCAGCATTTTCTAGTCAGTAAAGTCGCAATATGGAAGCGTAACCTTAATTACACTTAAAAGCTGTCGGAGTATACTTTTTCAATTAGAGTATTAAAGTGTTCCGACCCTGTCATTATATTAGAGTGTTGTTCCATGCCACCCCGGGCCGGCGCGGAGCCTGCGACGCCGAGAGCCACCACAGTCCGCCACACGTTCGCCTCACTTCGCCGCGAGTCCTCCTCGACGCTGCACGTGCCGGCTTTCCTCGCAGACTAACAAACTTTACACGAGCTGCCGACCCGCTCGTACAAACGTTCCTTGTCGTTTAATTACAAGTTTGATAAATCATTTAAATTGGCCGCCGCTAGTCTAAGGATAATATCTCACGATCGACTGTTACCGGCGACCTGCCCCCGCTGGACACTTACTTAGAAAAGCGAATTTTCAGGAAATCTTTCTGAAGTGACAATTGTTAGAGTGGACAAGTATTGTATCAATTTATTTTGGTGCTTCAGTTCTTGACTGTGGATTTGTTTATCGTGGTTCCAGACCAGAATTTTTGGAAAATACTTGTTTTGTTTGCTGTTTTCACCGGAAAATACAATTTAAAGGTAAATATATACTATCTAATAATGCTTTCTTTCGCTTTATTTCTAATTTAAAAAAAACTGCTTGTCTAAGTTAATTACGTTATTTCCTTTATTATTACCTAATTAAATTACAAGATAGAGCTTTCAGATATAAATATTCATTAATATGATAATCATAATTAAATTTGTTTCGCAGACAATATAAATTACTCATATTAATCTTGACAGTTATTATCTAATTCAGCGACCAATTAGATAGAGTGCGCTTTCAAACGAGAAAGTTAACTCATTCACGGTAATGTTTACGTGTGTGCGTTACGTTATCACGTTGTGATATATTTTGGGCGTGAGTGCGTGTCCATTCAGTGTAATTGGAAGATCCGATGCTACAGACAATTGCTTAATTACGCTTTTGTAAAAGCGCGGTGGTTAAGGAAAATTGCGTAGAGCCAATTGAGTAGAAACAGACACAGTAAACGCATACGTGGTTTTGATTCCGTTATGTTGTTGTTTTTATATATGTATCACACTGTATGTAATAGTTAACACATTATCTTCTTTAACAACTAAGTTTTAATCAATTTTCATAGAGGAGCGCTCTACCGTATAACAACAGAGTAATCCAATGATTTGTTTTCATAACACTATCACGTGACCTTCGCTCCGACCTGTACCAATATCATTGTGAACAAGATTGAAGCGTCAAGCCGGAGGGGCCACACAATAGCTTCCACCAGTATGTGTCCGGTGGATTAGTGTCGTGTATGCCGCCCCACGGCTCCACGGCCCCACGGGCCCTCGGCCGGGGCCCACCAGCTCGCATACTGATGCAACACCAAGCCCGCCGCTTGTTATTTTAATTATTGTGTTTTAATTAAAGTTGGTGGAGCCGCTCCAACCCTTGCCCAGCCCTCTGACGAATATAAGATGATACAATACGTAACTCGCAAGTTTTCAGTGCAGGAAAGTTTAACGCTGTTCGTAATTAGATGATAGCATAATATATTCTGTTGCATCGATGACATCTGGAGAATATATTATGCTATATAATATATTCTCCAGATGTCATCGATATAACATACAACAAGCAGAGGTCATTACTACTTAGTGTTATCTCAGCTTTTTATCGTAGAATTTAATTAGTCTAACATCATAAATATATGTAAAGTAGTAACCTAATTCAATAGATAAGATACTTTATAAGATTTAAATGTTAACATATTTATGATGCTGACCGAATATAAATTACATTATTTTAATATTACACTTTTAAAAGGAATGTAGGTAGCTATTGCTTCACATAAATTATATTTTGTTTGCTTCTGAACATTGCTGTTTGTAAGATATTAATTACATCACGATCATATCTTAATTGCAAATTAATATGCATTAGGTAGCATAGCGTCTCTATTTGTGTTGCGAAGTATATTCATCGCAAAAAGAGCCTTTTTATAATATTTATTTGCTTTAGTCTAAAAGCTTTTTCTGTGTTTGGAATGAGCAAGATTGGTTTTTGAGAGAAATAAAATATATTAAATAACTAATATATATTCAGAGTGCCTGTGTATATTTATGACCAGTACTTTGCCATGTAAAAAGCCATTTTTTTAATAAAACCTGTTATACTCAGGGATAATGTAGCTTCCTTAGAGTAAAACAATTTTCAGAATCGGATCAGTAGTTCTGAAGATTACTCGCTACATACAAACTCACAAATACCTCTTTATAATATTACTAGCATCGCACCGCGGTTTCACCCGCATAAGTCTCGATCCTGTGGATCGGGATAAAAATTCTATGTCCTAACTCAGATCATGTTCTACCCACGTGCAAATCCGTTTAGCTGTTTTAGCGTGAAAGCGTAACAAACAAACATACAAAAAATCAAATCTTTTCTCTTAATAATATTATTATTACTAGTTTTTGCCAGTGGCTTCGCTCGCATGATATCTTTATAAATTATAGCGCATGTTACACAGTGTTAATATAGCATTATTCTGGTGAAAGCTTTTTTTAATCGGTCTAGTAGTTTTTGAGTTTATTCATCACAAACAAACATACAAAAAATCAAATCTTTTCTCTTTATAATATTATTATATTAGTTTAAATTATTAAGTATAGACTTACTATCTTGTTCCCGCGGCTTAGCTTCCGTAGTGTATTCCACAGCAACAGTGTTTTTTTCCGAGATATTTTTAGAGATAAGTCTATGCCATTCGAGTATATTATAGCTTTCTAACAACTTTACCTCATTATTATAAACTAGCTTCTGCTTGCGACTTCGTCCGTGTGAAATTTTGGCCCCGGCCCTTCGCGTCGTATCCTATCGCCCGCTCGCACTATTACTTCGTTTTCGCTTAGCACTCTTTCTGATGTTTTTTCTTTTTATTCGGCTCCTAAGGGTCGCAGCGTGATGTTAAAGAGCCTATAACCTACCTCAAGAATTAGGCTATCAAATGCAAAAAAAACTTTTCAAATCTGACTGGTATTTCCAGAGATTACCCCCTACATACAAACTTACAAACATACAAACAAACAAATTTTACCTCTTTATAATATTATTATTATTTGGTATTTTACATTTCTCGGGGTCCTAACACAGACCTAGACTTCGAAGCGCGCAAGCCCCACCACGACGTCAACGTAGAGATACGGCGGTGGGATTATTATTATTATATTATATTATTAATTCTATATTATATTATACTAGCTACTACTAGCTTTCTGCCCGCGACTTCATCCAATCCGTTCAATTCTAGAGGAAGGGATACGGCTCGCCTATAACTTGCCTCAAGAATTGGGCTATCCAATGCAAAAATAAGTTTTCAAATCCCACTGGTAGATGCGGACATTACATACGAACTTACAAACAAACAAATTTTACCTCTTTATAATATTATAGTATAGATTACTATAGAAGATTCGTACAGAAGATTTGAAAATGGGCGGAACTGCATCCATCATTATCATTTCTTAAGGACACGAAAATCACAACAAAGGGTTCTGAAATCTCATGCTAATCACGCCGCGTATAATCAAAAGCTAGAATGAGCTAAGACTCACTTTCTGACTCTCTACTGATAGATCTTTTTGTTCCATACATAATTGTAAAATTATAATAAACATAAAAAGTAAAATTGGTATTTAAAAAAAAAAAACGTTTAAGAATATAAAAGTTCCAAAGAGGATAATTTTATTACGATTAAAAGTAAAGTTTGACATAAAGGACTCCTAAAAACACATAGTACCACGGGTATCACCGGTACTGTTGTTACAATCACTTGCTTAATTAGCACTGAAAATATTCAGTGGCATTATATTCAATTTCGGTTACAACAGCATGCAAATTAACATTTAATGAAACCTACTTAATGATTCTGATTTACATAAGTGCATTGTTATTACCCATTGAAAATTAACTGAAATTCAGGTCTGTGTAGTAACGCGATTAATTAGTTCATAAACCGCCCCGCAGAGGCCTTGGGAATGTCGATAAGGATTATTATTAGGCGTACAAGAGATACTCATTAGAGGCATCCGTAATGATTCGCTGACGGCCTACGTAATGGCAAACTCTCTATAATGAAGACAGCAATATCTACTCAACCGACACGGATGAAATGAACACCCAACGTTATTCGTTTGTTTATTATCATCGAACCCCTATAGTACTATTGCGAAACGTTCTTCTTTCTCTCTCCGTTATTGTTTGTATGAAAACAAAGTTAATTAGTTAATGAAATCGATTGTTTCTACGGCTCAAATAGAATTCATTTCATTGTGTCCCAATTATAATTGATTTCATTAACAAAGCTTGGCCCATAATTGAAAGTAGGTATACAGTTTCAGCAAAAGGGAGGGTAAGGTAATTACAAGATCCAATTTAGAATTGCCAAGTCTACACTTTGCTGTTAGTTTCAAACAAAAGCTTAATTAATTAAGTCGAGAACAATTAAGTTCACTGCCGTAATATTCTCAGCAATTACGCGGAATTCGACGTATTTTGTAGTCGTCCGTAATTGCCGACGAGTCTCGAATCAGATTGTATCCGACGCTAATACAGCACACATCCATTAATTATACAGCGAACACTAATTGGGAAATCTATTAATTAAATTACCTATTAGTGCATCACGAAATCCCTGAGAATGCTAAATGAACTGATGGTATTACATGTTCAATTGATATAAATCGTCGCTAGATATAAATACGGCTAATTACTATACGGATTTGTATTTTTTTTTTGTGTGAAATCGACATTGTAATTTATTTATTTTGTAATTTTTTTTTGTGTATTTAACATAAAACGGCCAAGGCCAATTACATTAGTTAAAGACAAAAGATTTTTAAGGTACACATTACTAAGGTACAGTAAACAAAAGTATACAACTACTTGACAGTCATACGCTCATCTCACAATACTCCAGATATACTGACAAGATCTTCTTCCAGTAGGAGTCTTAAAATGGTTTATTGGATCGTATAAATGAAAAACTACAACTGACGTTAATTTATGTCGATCTTTCTTAACCTTTGGAACGACCACTCTAATAAAAAGCGTGAAAGTGGCACCCACAGGCCACATCCGACACAAGCAAGACAGAAATGTCACAACAATTACCATGCGACACAAACTGGTCGTAACATTTAAATGCCTTTCAAATTAGTGCAAGTTGTTTTTGTAAAGAAATCTTAATGACTTATCGCTGAATGCGGCTGGTGTCCTGATTGTTCCTGTTGACATTTTCGCACGAGCAACGGCGCCGGCGGTGTCGGGCGGAGCGGTGCGGTGTCGTGGTTGTCGGGTTTCGTCCGACTTTCGGCTGTCAATTTGAATGTATTGGCTCGTATAAATCAGGGGTATCGTTAGGTGAGGTACAGGCGTCGTCGACGGCAGGTAGGCGCCGCGTGTAACGAGACACATTTCCGGATGTATCCTTCCAATTAGCGCGGTGCTGCTGGGCGCGCTGGTCACCGCCCCGCGCCCGCCGCGCGCTCGTTACGCTCCCGCCTCGTTAGGAGAATTGTTTGTTCGAGTATGTAAAAATGTGTTTATTTGCACGTACGCTTCAGGGTAAAAAATATATGAAAAGACCCTTTTAAGACTTTTAATGATTTCCCGGCAAAGGGAAATTGGGTTAGTTATTTTCCCCGGGGTTGCCCCTCGTTAAGTTTTAATGGGGTAGCTAGCTACGACGTAATCAAACGTACTTATTTAAGTTAACGACGTTTACCAGGGGATGTGTACTTTGTTGTCAATAGCAGTTATTCAAAGACGCTCTTCGTGTGTTTATCACACGGCTTACAAACAACTTTGATTCGTGGTACAACACTGTTGTCCGGTGCTACTCGTTCGTGGTACTAAGTATACCGATGGGCAATGGCTTTTTAGCGTCACACTTTCCAGGAAAAACGCGCAGCTAACACGTTAGAAACAGGGCCCTTCCGGCGCAACTGAGGATACCTATCTTGCCGTATAGGTACAAGCCTAATTAATCTTCAGTAAAATGTCGACGGTGCTTGTTTTTGCCAGGAACTCGACTCATTAGACCGGCGAAGCATGTTGATTACATTCTGCAGTGCTTATTAGCGCAAACTCTCATTAGGGGCCACTATTGTTGTAATTAAACAAGAAGCTGCATCAGTACGGATCGCTAAGCGCGGGTTGTGCTGAAATCACCTCTATGTGGGTGTAATAGAGTCTCGCTCGTGCCGGCTTGCGAGTGGCCATTATGTTGTACGAATTTAATTAACAACTCAATAGTTACACAGTAGAAGAATAGAATGGAGGGGTGTTCTTGTGGTGTCTGACATGATTCTATTGTTAGCGTCGGTGCAAAAAAGTGGAGGTTTGTTTTTGAAGTGGCTTACGCAATTACGAGGTGGTACTCGGTTCCGGCGGCGTCGGCGGCGGGTGCGCCGTCGTCAGCGCAGAGACCGGGTTTAATTGGACAGCCGAGGGGCGCGGAGCACGGGGGCACGGGACGAGGGCGCGGGTGCTTCGCCACCTCCTAACTCTTCTAATTGGCTCGCCTACACTAACAGGCGCTTTCCTCTAAAATGTATACTCATCGTCATTACGTATAATAGGCTCCGACTCCACAGGAACACCTGACGCTTTGCCAATTTTTTTACTTTAATATAAGCGAGAAATATTTTCTTGTTAAGATCAAATGTCGCTTGACTCTTTATGACGCTTTCCGTTAACCTTGAGCTTCAGGGAACTTATTGGGCTAAAGATTCTTATACATGTTTTTCAGAAAATATATTATGTTTTAAACAAATTCACGTACAGAATCAACAAATTCTTCATGATTCCAACTGCATAAACCAAACCCCGCTAAGCACTTGTGACTTGACGAGTCTACACCAACTACAATAGTTCGTTATCCTCTTTATTTACAAACTTTAACATCAGTCGTGGCTGAAACCCGGACATGAATGAATATTTTCTCGTAACATGCGTTTATGTCCGTACGTACCAAAAATCTCAGTCAGTCAACGCTATCACTGTTTCATAATTTACTTATCTGAGTGAACTAGAGAGGTTATCGATGTCAATTTAGAATGGAACTGCCTACATTATCTTTCGGTTTGTGTCCATTCATTATAAATATCTGTTTTGTAACTTTACTTATTTATCTATGCACTTAAGAAAATAAAACAATTTAAGATGAACGCTTTAAAAGTTTCAAGATAAGATGATAATTAAACGACAATATAAAAACGCTTCTGATATTATTTAACTAAGTAGTTACACAAAAGGAAAACAAAGCGAACAGAAAAACAGTCTTATTTTGAACAGTCTTTTTTTTATAAATGATAACAAAAAGTAGGTAGGTACTTACCCATTTAATTAATAATTATCTGCCCCACGTTATTAGTGTTTTATCATTGTTTGTTTTTCATTCACGAAACTAATAACTGGACATATCGATAATTAGTCCAATTAAGAAAGAATAGCGTTTAAATTAGCATCGGTTTGAATTGATTGGAGTGTACCGGTTGATTGGCAACTCACGCTCGTTGCGCGTGCGTATGGGTACGCCGTGCGACTACGCGGCCAAGCGCTACAAGCGATAGCGGGAACCGCACATTATGATAACAATCCCTAATTAATATTTTACGAGTACCTTGAAGCTTAGGGTAACGTAAAAACTGGTTACTTATTTGCGTAATACTTTTAAGAGTCGTTCAGCAAAACACTGTTAAGAGACTCTTAACTGAGATTGTATGATTATTTTACTTGGCGTCCAAACAAAATATTGCAATTTTTCATGTTTTTTTTTAGGGTTCCGTACTTCAAAAAGAAAAAAACGGAACCCTTATAGGATCACTTTGTTGTCCATCTGTCTGTCGTCTGTCTGCCAAGACCCTTTATCTCGGGAACGTGTGCCGGTATCGAGTTAAAATTAAAACCATTTACTCTACGATTGTCTACGGTTCCTTGAAGCTGTGAAAAGATTAAACTTCTAAGTTAACGTAAATAAAAGATACGGCCGTTTATGCGGCAAAAAACGTATATTTCCACACTCTCAAGGGAATCAAAATTTATAGGGTACTTTCCGCTGACCTAGAACTATGAAATTTAGCAAGTAATACCGTCTTATACAAAAGTACAGGGAAAAATCTGAAAACTATACATTTGTAATTAAATTATAAAAAAATATACATAGTCTTTATTTAAAGTACTACGTAAAAACGAATTTGATTAGGTAATATTTAGGTATGAAATGTTAGTATTACCACAATTTCACTTAAAAACACAATAATATAATTAATTATAGGTTTGGAAAACTATTTATATTTGTACCTACAAATTTCTACGGAACCGATTCGCATTTGTCCGGTTTTTTTTTATCATAGTAAAGCTATCATTAGTTGTTTAAACTCTCAATAGTGATACATCCACGGCTTCATCCATGGCTTTTAGGTCTTAACTTAACCTCACCTAAACAAAATAAAAATATATCCCGACCTTTATCAATACAATAATGACGATGTAGCCGGCATTTAGCCTTTGCTCAGTTCTTATTATCGGTTATAAGGGTGCATGCGACGCCGGTTATTGGTTGTCAAAGCGCTTGTTAAAGCTTATTGTGGAAACGGTTTTTATTTATGAAATCGATCGCAAATAACCATGATAATTACTAATTAGAGCATTTATTAAAGTTGCGTAGGAAGTCGACGGGGTAATTGCTCACTAAGTTATGCACTTTGAGTACGCTTCAAAGGAAATGGTTGTGTTGAAGGTTCATTTAGAGACCATACATATTTAATATAAAAATAAAAACCAGTCAAGTGCGTGTCAGACCACGCACAATGAATGAATGTTCCGTACTTGGGTAGGATTTATCCCAAGAACAAACTTAACATTGTAATATAAGTTGGTCGATTATAACTCGTTAACTTGTAGAGCTTACTTAGCTATGATAGTTTCCCTTTTAATTTCGTTATATAAACTACTGCCGTGAATTTTTTCTTATATTTATTATTACCAAAACCAACCATTTAGCTGGCGGGGGCACTTGACTCTAACAAAAATTTGCAGTTTAAAGCTTAATATTTCGCAAACGGATCCCTGAATCCAAAAATGGTTTTCACACACTTACAATTATTTTGAAGGACCTTTCCAACGATGCCCCACACAACGGGACAGAAAAGAAAAAAAATATATATCCCCACTTTACGTGTAGGGGACGTACCCTAAAAAAATGGCGTGATTAATATGTATTATACCCATGCCAAATTACAGTTTTCTAGTATTAAGAGTCACGGAGCTAGACCGCGGATAGACAGACAGACGGACAGACGGAGATGGCGAAACTATAAGGGTTCCTTGTTGACTTCGGAACCCTAAAAACCCGACATAAAACGAACAGTGCATGTTTAATAATTTCTTATATGCTGCGTAGACGTCTCATATACTGCGTAGACGCAACGCATGATAATTTCTTATATGCTGCGTAGACGTGTCGCACACTGCGTAGACGCAACGCATGCGCTGCGCTATGCGAGGTGGACTGACACTACTCGAATAAAAAAACAAATTGGATTTCGGTGTGGTTATACTGGTTCTGTTGCTTAAAAAAAAAAGGAGTATACAATGCGTGGCGTAGCGCGTCGTAGCGTGGCGTAGCGCATCGTAGCGAGGCGTAGTGCGTCGTAGCGTGGCGTAGCGGCGTCGTAGCGGAGCGTGTTGAACCGTTGCGTAGCACGACGTAGTACGCCGCAGCGCGGCATAACGTTGCGTAGCGCAGCAGTTTGATGGTTAAAGTACATTAAATCAATTAGGTATTATCTTTTTACACTTTAGCTAAAAAATACTACCACTCTTACTCTAAAAGTTTCTAGGGCCACATCTAATAAGTAATGTTCTAATTAATACACTGTACAACCGTTCTTCGTAACTGTCGATTGGCTGGCACAGCTGTACAAGCCAATCCAAAGACGGAACGCACATAATAGCTAATCAGTGGGAGAGCCCTTGTGCAAGCGAGCTTTAATAATTACCCAGTGTAAAAATAGTACGTAGATCCTTTGTGCTCTGTGGTGAGTATCAGAGGTAAGTGGGTGCATGGTGTCTGTCTGAGCGCGGGCCCGACACGACACTTCACCGTCCGGATATGAGCGGCTATTTAATTTCCGTGCTTTCAATGATCGTTTCATATTCAACAATATAACTCTTGTCAGTTGCCAGCTTTGCACCTGAACGTACTTTGAAGCTTCATATGCTTATATGATGGATTGATGCTAAGGGAACAGCGCTGTTTATCATGTTCAGAACGCTTTAGAAATAGATGTTGGTGGATAGATTAGATACTTTACGGTATTAAGGGAAAATTTATTCGGGGATAGATTTTTGAATTTATTAAAGGGGAAGACAATAACACAGTTTTCGCCAACCCTTTCCGTGAGTACCTACCACTCAACACTAAAAAAAATATTCAATCAAGTGAAATTATTAATTTTCCGTATTCTCATCAGCGAATAATCAAGAAAAATACACGGAATGTTTCAGTCATAAGTTAATTGTTATTGTTCTCCAGTTAGACTGATTGCCAGCGCATAGTGATCCACTCTGTTTAGGCAATTAAATGCATTAGTAACGTCTCTGGAGATTGTTACTGAGCTGAGACTCTATTATTTCTGATTGTTCACGCAGATTACATTGTTTCGTCTCTTATAACGGAGGTTGGTCAGGACGTGTGGAAACCTAGTTATATTACATCCAACTTAACAGTTTTGTGGATAATAAAGATTTTTTAACCGACTTCCAAAAGGAGGACGTTCTCAATTCGGCTGTATGTTTTTTTTTAAATGTTTGTTACGCGATTACTCCGCCAATTATGAATTGATTTTGACGATTTTTTTTTGTTTGGTAGGTCATACTTCAGAGGTGGTCCCATATAAATTTTATTAACTTTGCTTGCGTAGTTTTTGAGTTACCTTCAATAATACGTATTATTTCCCACTACTAACATGTAGATGATAATTATGATAAGTTCCTGTCACTGTTATTTACATAGCAGGTAGTGGTATTCGAATTTGTGTGGGATAAGAATCACAACTAAAAAGTGAAAAATAAAAACTTTTTACAAAAAATTAAAAAACAACCGACTTCCAAAAAAATCACGACATCGTGAAAAATAACTTTAATTTCGGAAGTCGGTGGCAAAAAACGAAAATTCAAAACCAAAGACACCTGTAAAATATTTTTTTCATTTTTAAAACTGTGGTCGTTAATAGGATTTAATAGAATTTCCATAATGGATATATCACCGGTATTGGAACGATTTTAATTATGCATACGAAACTCTATTGTCTTTACTTGGAACACGTTTTGTTGCGGAAACATTTCAAAACAAATGATTAAGGTTTGTTTCATAATGTGCTTGTTAATTAATTATGAGCTCAGCATAATCATTAAAGAAATTAAAATGTTAATGCAATTAACTTAGCTCATAGTCCATCTTTTAATTTTATTAAAGTTTGTTCACATTGCGCAAACATTTGCTATTTGAACTGTACAATTAAACGTGGCATCATTTGGAATTAAATTAAAAGTGTAATAACAGCTTGCACACGTACAATTACTAGCAATAAATAATGAACCTTAGCAAAAGGATAAGAAGTGCATACCGAGGGGTGTATGGGGTGTTACGCCCCAATCCATCTTGTGCGATAGCAATCAGTGCGTCACACACTAATAGAAGCCACTGTATGTTTGTTTGCCATTAATTTCGTGAATCCAACCACGAGCCACGTAGGGCCGTGTTGACACGCTTGCAACGATTGATACAGAAAAATAACATTAATTAAATGTAAACACGATATATTATTATCGTATTCATGAGGTTTATTTGTGTCTTGTAAAATATGTTTGTTATAAAATATATTTTTTAAGTTTAATTTCATGAAAGGTTTGCTTAATATGGTTTTTAAATGAAAATGAAAAAACCGATTTAATAAAGTAGATAACTAACCAAACATAAAGCAAAACAACTTTAATATCCACACCACACATGGGTTGATTGTAATATTTTGCTGTCAAATGTTTATTTTAGCACTATTGTGAGGGAGAGTGTTGCACAGGGGTGAAAGTCACTGTGTGTCGGCGATAACACTGTGTCATCACTGTTATCTCGTATCGCAAGGTAGCCGCGCCGTACGCGCCGGCGCGCTGCCGTAAATAACGTCTAACGTTGACGTACTGATTGCAACCTGAACACCCTTGTTACATCAGTCATTAACACGGTAATAAAATGAAATGTTACCGCAAATGTAATTTCCATTTATTCAAATTAACTTCCCCGACGTTTGAGAAACTATGATTGAAGATTGATAAGTACATTATCGTGTAGACTCAACTTAATTGCTTCTAGCAGCGGAAGGGTTAACAGATAAGTTGTTAGTTTTACACAGTCCATGCTCAAACTCAGAATAAACCGATACATTCATATCAAAACTGATAACCTTATGTTTTGAGTGACAAACCAATTTTATTCTCGACTGCCCCTCTCAGGCGGGCCGCCCCTCGGACCGATCAGACCTTATCCAAATTGGATCTTGAATAATAAAGAATCGGGGCGATTGGATTTTATTCCTTAAATTCAATTAGCACACAAGGGTCGTGTGTGACTGCAGACGAAAGATAGAGGCATATTATCGTATTAAAAGGGATCGTGAGGGTATATTCGATCGGGAAGAAAGTGTCTAATCTACTTACACATGGACATTTAAAACGCATCTCTATCTTTTGCTTAAATATAAGTTTAAAATGTTTTGTAATAGGGTAAAGGGTTCGTAGAATTTGTTGTTTATTTTAATACTTACAACACTTCGGTATTAATAAAAGCACTTAGGTACATTACTTCACTAGAACAGCTTTAATTTAATTATTTGCATATATTTTTGGTAATGGGTTAAAGTTTATAGAATTAGTAGATAGACATTTAGTTGAACCCCGCATCGCCGGCGCCACATTCAGTATTTAGTAACACAGTCTGCATGAACCACAGTTATGTAAATTACAGCACTTACACTACTTCGCTATTACAGCTTTGATTTAACGGCTGATAAACTGCAGTAGGTACTTTTGCCAACAAACTATATCGACACGATATAATCTCTTACTTACTTGACACTCATTACGAATAGCCCCGATTTAATCGTAAGAATGGACGTAGAAATTCAAAACGATAAATTTATTGTTTAAATCCAGTCTTTAGTGTGGGCAGCGATTCCGTGAATAATGTATTATAAAATATGTATGCGAAGAAACTTTTGAGAGTCTGTTGTAATAGGTATATTGCTAAATGGACTGGAGATTAGACAGAAACGCTTTTATTTACTTACGCCACGTTGACAGAAGATGTTAACATTTGCATAAGTATTAGATATATTACGTGGGTATTGAAATTAAATTGATACTACATTAAATAATCCACATAAATTAACATAATATTATTAATTACCCCTTTTTTTCGAGACCGACAACCATGTCAAGACCGTATCTAAACATTCAAAGTAGGGTTACAAAAAAAGGAAACAGTATGGACAATGTTATGGTAATTTTTTTATACAGCAAATTATGCGCTAGTGAAAAAATGCATTAGCAATAATTAATACGTCATCTATTCTAATATAATCCGTGTGAGTATCCGACCTGCTCCCCATTAGAGTGAATGTGTTAATAAAATAAATTGCGATATTATCGTCGCCGCGTTTGACATAAACATCGAATTCTACTTAAAGTAATGGAAACGATTTAATGCAGCCGAATCAGGGCGAGCGATAAGACCAGTTTCCTTACTAATGTTCACAAATAGATATTAATTTTCAAAGTGTTTGTCGTATCTCAATATGTTTTACTTAAATATGTAAATTAAAAAGCTATACCTAAGTTCGTTTTTGAAGTGAAAACTTCTTTAGGCGCGTTGGGCATTTTTGCGATGGGACTAAACCATTGATTTCGCGACACCATGACGACACCTCATTTTTGTAAACGCGATTGTACTCTTTATTTACACAAAGTTACGGATCAAGCCCGTCACAGACGTAGCTATAATATATATTAATATAAATCATAGCTAGGTATATTACGATATAATTTCCATAGTAATCTTCGAGCGATCTCAGACGGAGCTATAATATATATTTCTAGTACGTTACCAAAAACGACGCAAAAAAAGGATATTAATATATATTATAGCTACGTCTGTGACGGGCTTCAATGTTCTATGCAAGTATTTTTACTTTAAAGGTTTCGGAAGTATTTTTTTTGTAAACGCGATTGCGCTCTTTATTTTGATAAGGTTACGAACCAATGTTCTATACAAGTATTTTTCTTTCATCAAGGCAATGTTGTTTAAATTTTCACTTCTGTCGGCACTCCCGGAGTACTACTACTTTTTTTTTGTTGATTGCTCGTATAAAATATAATTTTACTTTACAAAACCTCTTTGATCATGCTTTAAAACCAATCTAGCTACATGTAAAAGTGGAAAAATATGTAACTAAAAACAATACGCTGTATAAATAAAGTTAGTAATAAAATGTAATTGCTTTATGAAGTTTCGTAATACGGGGCTCTAATTGAAACCGCATGCTTATCCGTAGGTACCTATATTATATATGTGATGTAGCTAGTATAATGTTCCAAAGTTTTTGTCTATTAACACAACGCTTAATGTAGTCGTACCATATGGTAATCATTAGTGGTGGGAAAAAAATTCAAAACACGAAACATACATTAGACATTTTATTAAATTCACACGTCATAAAATTTAATTTAGGTTTAAGCTTGTCTATCTATTACGACAAATCAAGAAATTACCATGAATTAATTAATATTATGCCCCGCGGTTATGCTTAATGATGTAAGATTATTCAAAGATGTTTAGGAGGTATCTATTATTTAGATAGTTTGGGCAATCGTGTTCGATTAATGGATGATAAGTACCTGGCCTACTTGAAATAAAAGATTTGACTTATGACTTTGACCTTAAAAAGAGAAAATGAATTAATGTACTTACTTACCTATGTAAATTGAGCTGATATTGGAAGAGATGAAGTTTGGAAAATAAGCTAGCTTTTGTGAACTTTAGGGAAAACACTTTTTTCTTACAAAAAGTTTTTTTATCCAAATGCTTCGTGGAATGCACTAACGATCGTAACAGATAAAGAAAATTCATTGGACAATGTATTTTTAATACTAAAATAGTAACTCACAAGTTTTTAAATAACTCCAGTACCAAGTTATAATTATCAGTAGTGCAGGTTTAACGAATTTCTTTGAAATGGTTTCATAATCGACACACACACACATGATTCTATGGCGTGAAATTAGCTTTTAAAATTTTATTTATAGACTAGCTTCTGCCCGCGACTTCTTCCGCGTGCCTATTACCTTCCTCAAAAATTTGGCTATCCAATGCAAAAATATTTTTTCAAATCCGACTGGCAGTTCCAGAGATTACCCCCTACATACAAACTTACAAACAAACAAACATACAAACAAACAAATTTTACCTCTTTAAAATATTAGTATAGAATGTTTCTTTGTAGATTCCTTGAAATTTCAATCAAATATAGAACGACATTTGATGAATGAGCAGAGAAAGTCCTACATCCACGAGTGTCGTTTTTCTAAAAGCAACCAACTATCAGAAAAATACTATCGTATTCCATGGTCCCATATAGACAAACAAAGCTCTAAAGTAATGCGACAGTTACATTATCCAATATTCATAACCATGTCAGCGTATAAAGGTGTGAGAGAGTAGAATATAATAATTAAAGCGCATGTGTCGGCGCGCCTCAGTCGCGAAGGTGCCAGGAAGAGATTGCGTCGCCGCCAGCTGCTCAATATGAACCAGATTAATGTTTTTGCTCTTAAAATTGTAGATTCCCCGCGTTATTGGACAAATGTGTCCAGCTTACAGCGTTTCCAATTAGTTGGGATTATAGCTCAGCTTCTAATAATTCCCACTTCTCGACTGTATGCTACTGTATAAAATGTCATTGTCGTTCAGTTGACATTTCGTTTGCACGTTTTGGTGCGACATTGAGGTTAAATTGGTATTGAATGACATTTTCGGTTGCACGTAAATCATTTTTACGTTCGTAAATAGGAATGAGTAGTATTAAAAAGTTACATGAGTTTAAGCAGTAACCACTCTGTGAAATTGCACCATTATCTTCTCTCTTTACACTCGTCATACGCGTGTTTGTACGCTCTCGGTTGGTTCACGTGTAAATTAAAGTACTCACAGTTGCCGGCTCGGCATCGCTCTTAAATTGACTGTCCATCAAATCGCATATCCTCCGGGACGCGGCTGTGTCGGTGGGATCCGAACCCACTCGCCCTACGTTTTCCGCTACAGCACTGGCCACTATGCACTCGCGTGATATTGCTTAATTAAAGTTTAAGCTTAAGGGAAAATTTAATTTCCGGCGCGGCTCCAAGGGATTATGTTTCTCGTATTTTTATTTGTAATGATGCCGAAGTTCTTAATGCAGCTCTTATAAAGCTTCTGATCGTTCATTTTGTTCATCTTAAATTAACATCAATTTGTTGGCGGCTTAGAACAGCTTTTTGTTATTAATTCAGGGAAACGGTGTTCCGAAAATAGAAGCCTTCAGATGACGTAGAGAACTTGCGTTGTGAGTCACCGTTTAATTAAAATGTTGTGATTGTGAGTGGGTCGTGGGTGCTGAGTTGCGAGTAGCGGAGCGTGTAGCGTGGAGTGTAATGCGCGTGTGTATGCGGGCGATGGCGTGCGGCGCAACCTTAAAAGCAATATCCGGCGCCGCGCGCGCCGCCCGGAAATGAACCGGAAACGGCGGTGTATTAAGCCGCAGGTACCAGCCCTTCAATTTATAAACGCTTGCGGGCACACTCCAGCCTTTAGCCGCCTGTATTGGCGTTCTACTCTTTTCTCGCTGCTATATCCGGCGCGGTTAATTTGTAACTTGCACTTTTTGCAAAGAAAACTGCGCTCACCAGATCTAAATCGAAATGACTTGCGCATTTTTAATAAAATCTTAAACATTGTGGAATACAAATATAAAAGAGACTTATTCAAAACATAGACGAGGACAATATCTAAAATTACATTCTCTCGGCCTGAACTAACAGTGAAATGAAATAAAGTCCGCAAACAAAAGTTTGCAAATCCAATATGATTTGGCGCGTCGGTAAACATCGGCAGCATCCCGGTGATATCGCGAACGAATAACATTAAACTTTGTATGGATTGAATGTAGAAAACCAATTTCGGTGCTCGGCGAGTGCGAGCCGACGGGATGAGGGTGTCAGAACGCTTTGACAGCTCTCTGATTGAAAAATACGGAAACCTGTTTATGGAGCAAGTGAGCTCCCGTGCGCCAGGCTCGGCTGTGGACGATCACGTGGCGGCAAGCACCACATTTGCAATTATATCGAACCATCACACAACATATCGCTCACAACGGGACTAAACAATCAACGAATTATTTATTTGAATAGCAGTTTGTATGCTGTTGATAGCATTTTAGCAATTTTCACATGACTGTCAAAAGCCGATGGCGCACGGCGGTTATACTTTTTGCCAAAACTGTTTCATTAGCGACATCATACCATTGTGTGCGAACCATTAGCACATGGTTAAGAAATATTTTCTTGTTCGTGTTAATGGCTTGAGGTGACAGTTTGACGAACATTCGTAGACGTGCATGGTTAAGATTATTTGTGCGTAGTTCTTACGTAGCTTGCTATTATTTACTTAGTAGCTTTCTACCCGTTAACCTCCTGGTACCTTCTAAAAGTTATTTTTAAGTGAATAAGAGTAGGTACGAATGTTTAGATATTCCAATTTTTATAACGCTAATGTTAGCCTAAATAATCTCCTTGCATTGCGAAAATCTTGCTTTGCATACTATTCCCGCAGAACGAAGCTGGTCCTCGATATAAAATCAGTGTTGATAAATGATCGAAGAACTGTGCACGTTATGAAATATCTCATAAACAGGCGTTCCGAAACGATCTGAGCCACGATATATCACGATTTTGGACATCAGCAACCAGCTATTGGAATTCTGCAGATGATTTTCCTTAAGAATTTATACGCGCGGTCGGACGAACCAATCGTAGTAAGGATTTCGGGATATGAGATCTGCGATTCATTTAAAACGGCGAAATTAAACGTCTAGGAGATTACCAGTTGGGTCGTTTGGGGATTACACAGAAATAACTAAGACGTTTATTGAACTACTTTGAGAAACTTTTATTAAATTTATATCTTATCAGTTCCCTCAGATCATTTAATAGGAAATATAATTTACAATCGTTTCATAAGGCAGTTTGGAGTTTGCTGGAGTTCTGATTTAGTTTAATAATCTAACTACAGTTTTATTATGATTTGTTTGCTGTAAGTCTGATTGAAGTTTACCTACTTTAGATAAAATAAAATCGGAGCTACTTACCGTTAAACACTTAAATTAGCTCTTGTTTTTATTACAGTGGCGTTTATTACGAACCTAAATTAACACGCTCGTTACAAAACACGAATATCCTCTAAAAAATACTGACGAGTTCGGTCATGTAATAAAGCTATTTATAATAAATTAAGGTATTGTGTGGAGCGCCGTTCGCGAGTAATGTGCATGCATTTAAATTACGCTCAAATGCGGCATATGTGACGTACGGGAGGGTTGGCGGCGCGGGCGCGTACTCCCTGCACCGCACCGCCATGACACCCACATGAGAAAGATTTGATACAGGGAACACTCGGGAACATTACATGAACTTCTAAAATAATCGTTAGACAGTAATGAATTCAAAGCTTTTAAGCTTCGAGGACAAACATATGAAGGAAGCGATAAGACAAAGTCGAAGAAGAAAAATAAAGATTTTTTAAACTATAATTAGTTAATAATGAAAAGCTTAAGTAAAACATTAATGTATGATGTGAGTATATTTATGTTGGTAAGCAAGCATTAAATGAAAACGTTAAAGCTTGTTCCGATTTCTTTGGAAGGCGCCGCATAAAGTCCATTGTGCTCAATTGAATCGCGTCTTAATTACAAAACGGGTGAATATTTAATTAAAAACTTTCCGCACGCGAGTAATTCCTTATTCCATGTATACGAGATTGAGTCAGCGTCGATTCCTCTTTTCTGCGAAGCCGTCGACATTCGACAAGGGTTTTTAATTGAACGTCGACCCATTGTGCTCGTTAAAGCGATTCTGAGTTAATCACCACGTTTTTCGTTCGGCGTAATGGAAGAAAGTAATTATCAATTAACTGCTCGATAATGGATTGCGGCCGCTTATCCGCCGGCTTATCTCGACGTGTAACGACCCACTCCCCGTTTTATCTTTTTAATAATGAATTTAAATCATCAATCATTTCCATGGGTTGTGTCAATATCGGATATTATGTCGTTGGGCGTCGTTGTGGGCCATTTGCACGCGCTTGGTGCTGTGCCAATAATGTAATTAACTTGGATATTGTAAAAAAGTAACGGATAGTAAAATGTCGTGGTGACATTAATTGAATACGTATTTGGGTGCGGCGGCATGGCGGGCGGCGCGCGGCGTGGCGCGGCATGCCATGCCATGGTTCGGCGTGTGTTGTCAGCGACTGCGATTGTGAAAACGTGAAGCGCGGCGGCAGATGACGTGATATTGTGCCGTGAATTAGCATTGTAAATGCAATCACAGGTGTCAACCCGACACTCGTTCGTCGAATTTATGCGCCTTCCGCTCCGGCCACTATGAATATAACAATTTATTGTCTATAAATAACGATTAGCATCCAATGCCGCCCTTCTAATGAAGCAATTAAACTATTCAGTTATTTCAGAGGTTTCGGTGGAGGTAGAATATGTGTAGGTATACCGTGATGTAAATAAAACCGCTTTGCATCGCTCGATGCCTTGAGAAGGTAAAATGTCAGTCTCTCGTTTCCGTTCAATAGCCTATTTGCCTAATGACAAGAATGTCTAGTGACAAGTATATAAAGTTTCACATCAATAAGAATTATCGGCGTAGGAACCGGATTTTGTTATTGTGTGTTGTCCGACAAAACAACCATTAAGCGGATTAAACATGTACGGAACCAATTAAGGCCTTAAAAGCCGACAGCGTTGCTTGTGTGTCGGCTGCGGAGCCGCTGGCGGGCGCGCGGGCGGCTAGCGGCTGACAGACCGCCGCTATTAAATCTCATTAAAATACCTAGTGGACGACGATCACGAACACTTATTTACTACACTGGAGTTAAGTTATTGCAGCTTAAGTCAACGTACAGCGCTGCAGCGCCACAATCAGCCTCGCTCGTCTGCGCGTTAATTAGCTACATTATCGCTGAATCTACAGCGACGTGTTACAATAACAATTATGTGGGGGAACTGTACCGCAAGCGATCTATGCCCTAAACGTGTGCTCCGTCTATTCGTAACTTAGCTGTTGTAAAGTAAACGGATAGAGTAAGGGCCGATGCACCCTGAAATACGAGTTTCTTTTTATTAATTTTGGTATTAAAGTAAATTCAAAAGTGTAACCTAAAAGGTAATTAAGTGTAATTCCTACTGACATATCAGTTATTATTTCAATGTTGATTACCAGAAAAACACGTAATCAAAATTGACGGCCAGCAAGTAAGCAAGTTCAGTTTATATTTAAAGTTAAAGGATACAAGTAATATTAATTAAGAACTGCCCTTTTAAAATGTTATTATTATAACAGACTTAACTTCATTACTTGATTGAATGGTTTCTTAATGCTTGAGTCATTTAAAATAATTACATGAGTGAATAATAAAGTTTGACTTAACAGTATGCCGATGCATGCCGATTGGTAAAATGTGGCTGAGCTAAATGTAATCTTAAGAACTATTATGTATTACCCATATTTGTAAAATAAAATTCTATTCTATTCTATTCTATTCTATTCTATTCAGTACAATATAGAGTCTCACATATAACAAGTTCGTGAAATAATTTCTAGAAAATTATCCAATTAATTTTAATTATTATACCATGATTTTTTTTTACAAATTAAGACTTTTATGTAGGCTAATTTGAAAAAAGTTCCTGTTAAAAATGATTGGAAGCGATAGGTTGTTAGGTTTCATTCATATTTATTGGTAAGGAATTAGTCTCTAATTACTGATAGCGTAGTTGAACTCCCCTCCCTTAGCAGAGTGGCCCTCATACAATATTGGTAATTTGGTACAAACATTGGCTTTTTAATAATTTTATAGGTAGATTGAATATTAGCTTCACAGAGGACAGAGAGTATGCCACCCAAATATTAAATTAAGCACAACATTAAACGAAATCTTTGCCGACATTACACAAGTCGTGTGTCATGGGTGAATTGATGGCGTGAAACACACCATTACGTCCGGTCCACTCAATTATAAGACTCTGGGTTATGGCGGCGAGTTTCATGTGCTAAATTATGTGGACTGTCTGGCTTAATTTGCGCAAATTACATTTCAACAGGCGGTTTCGCGCCTCGCCCGCGTCCTGAGCAGATTAAAGCAGGTTCGATTTGATACACTACGCACCTCCTTATACTAATTGGCGGTTCGTGATCGGCAAATGTCGCGGCTTAGAAGGTGTCGCATTATTATTGTAACATGCAACATTTTTATAATAAAAATAGTAACGCCGGACGCCTTGAAAATGTCGCAATCGCAATTAAACGAACCTTTTACGTTTTTAATTACTTATAACCTAATAACTAATCAACAATAATTATAGTAAACTTTTAACGATACAACACAGCAGATAATGTCAGGAAAATACAAGTAGGTACATTAACGTAGGTCAATTAAAAAGTCAAAACAAATGTCTGGAAAATATATTCTTTTT
This sequence comes from Omphaloscelis lunosa, assembly GCA_916610215.1. Lineage (NCBI taxonomy): Eukaryota > Metazoa > Arthropoda > Insecta > Lepidoptera > Noctuidae > Omphaloscelis > Omphaloscelis lunosa. Next base: position 11,204,852 of record OU744250.1, read on the forward strand.
ATGAAGTAATTTAAATTACACTTACTGATACGACGTAAATAAACGACAATAAACGTAAACAGTGCATTACAAACAATGATGAATATTGCATTAAAACCTTACTCTTTGTTATCGGCTTCATGAATAACGAATTAGAGTTCAAGTCGAATAACATTTAGAAACATTGAATAATACGCAAATAATCGTAGATACGATCAAATCGGGCACGCAACGTCGCGAGGCAATAAAGGTAATGTAGGCAAGGTATTTGCCAATATCCTCGTGGAGTGGCCCTCCCAAATATCTTGAGATTGTATTCCCCCTACATAAAAATTGTTCCGGAATAGAGATACTACCCGGATAAATATTCAATTTCACTACGGACGAAAAAGATTTGATACCTTTGGTACCTACCAGGTTTATTGGATGATAGCCTTTGGAATGGTGTGGATAATCATATTCATAGTTTTTCGACAAAATATAGATGAGTTTTTAGATGAAAATAGTTTTTGTGCGCCGATGGTGACCCCCGATAGTGATCTAAATTCCATCACGGGCGAGGCGACAGCTATGCCGTGTAAACGCGATTCTTGATCGAATTTACAGGCAAATGATTTACAATAAAATTGGCGAGAAATAATACATTTTTTATTTGAACTAAGTACCTAAATATCAAACGGATATCGGCACTCGGCATCCGCGAATGTGACATTTTTGACGAAAACCAGATTTTCATTTAAAAATGATTTTCGTCAAAAATGTCACATTCGCGGTATTGGATGCCGAGCGATGATATAATAAGAAAAAATAACTACTTACTTAAATTGTTCATTAATTACATTATTATTAGTCATTAACGAAGGTCAAGTTAAAGGTCCCTGAAAATTTATATTGCTATAAAGAAAAACCGAAGGGTGGCACAGTTTGTAAGAAACGCTCGTCTGTCCGCGGCACATCCACTAGTCGCGCGACCCTCTTGAGAGGTAAAGAGAGAACGACATGTAGATGAAAAGGGCAGCTGAATCTAATACAATCGGGGAAAGCGATACTCGCTTCTATGTTAGGGTTGACGACGCTCGCCGTTTTGCAGAATGATATTGTGTATTATTCCGAATATTCTGAAAGGTTATTGAAAAAGTTTTCGTTGCGAGTTTTCTTTGACCCGTCTGTTTACCGAATAATCTAAAACGGGTCAATATAAACATCCTAATTTGCATTACAGATGGATAGTCAGCCAATTATGTGGATATAGCACAAACTGTGTAATAGCTTGTACCTTTAAGTTGATCGAATTACTTTCAGCCACCCTATTAAGTTAGCTAGAACAAATTCAAACAACAAACAATTCTGTATTTATACCCCATTTCGTATCACACGCTGATAACTACAGGAAAGTAGTTAAAGAGGAATGTAAAGTTTTATTGCGTTCCGTGATACGGGCGCGGGCGCGGGCGCGCACAAAGTATCGCATTGTTAGCAACCCTAGCGCGCAGGGGCAGGGGTGGGGGCGGCCGGGTATTGAATGAGATTGCTTCTTACTTCGGCAAATGGATCACGTAGTGGATGAGATGTCACAGTGTTTTAAGATCCCAATTCGACCGATCCGTTAGATAGTTATAGCCTATATTTATATGTATACGCTAACAGGCTGCTCTATTAAAAGCTCGATGTAAGGTTATCTTATTAGTTCTAATATGTACAGTCAACTCTCACGAAGAACTAATATCTTAATTATACGTAGCATGTTTATTTAGGTGGCTACATTACAAATTAGTTTTAGGATAGTCGTGAAGAGCATTGTACAATTAACAAGTTGGTACAACACTATAATACTTAAACGTTCCAAGTTGGGTGTTTAAAGTATCCATTACGTAATCAAGTAGATACATTCACACCCAGTAATTGGGAAATTCCCGAGCCGGGCCGCCGCCGTAGCCGCGTCGCGTCGGTGGCGCGGGCGGCCGGGTGCTGAAAAACAATTTCACGCCAAATCTTAGCTTGTGTTTTCCTATTTCCTTTTTATTTATCTTTTAGTCTTTCCTTTTCTTGAGAATCAATTTCACGGATGAGCGTCGCGATGATCTCAGTTCAAAAAGCGCGAGGGTTGTACGTTGGGTGGGTGCACGTGTGCAGGCCGGCCCCGTCCGCCGGCCGGCGCCGCGTCCGTGCCGTCCGTGTGCCGGCCCGGCCCGCTAGGACCGCATCTCGCTCTGCTCATTACCCGGGTGACGCAACGCCGCGTCTCGATAATAAGCTTTCTGCTCGCTGCTCCTTGTGATTGGATGGGTTATGCGTGTGTTATCTGCGTGTGCTACTCATGATATATCTCGCCCAATTTTCTTTTACATCGCTTCTAACGCTTTTAACCATTTTTCAATCTACGCTCTATCTGATGCCTCTGTATACCGACAGTTGGATGTAATTAAATTTTAATCGCGAAATCGCAGAATTAATGACTGTGAAACAATGTTGTGTAATTTACTGTATCGTACAGCTAAGTACTGAATAACAGTGATTGTTTTGGCGCACACCCAGATGGCAATGCGCATTTTGCCGACGTGTAGAGCGTGAGCTGCAATACTCGTACGTACTCCACATTTTATTTACTTGCATCTTTTTAATTCGGATCTGAGAAGTGGAGACGTTATTAATGGTCTGTTTGTAACCTACTTTAAAAATAATATTGTGGTGAAATCAAAATAAAGTGCTGACATGAGATGCCTTTTAAACATTGAATCGGGCCGGAGCTCAGCGGGCCGGTTGAACCGCACGCTTCAAAATTGTCGGGCCCAGGCGCCGGCGCTCCCTCGGAATTGACAATTTTACGGGCGGTTTATTTCCGGACACCGAACTTCCTTGGTCAGAGCCGCTCCCTCTGGCCGCCTCCCCAGACACCCCACAACCCCTTCGCTCAGCGCTGTTTGTCTGCAGATACACACTTCTAAAACAAACAAAATTAGTGATAACACCACTTGGTCTCTTCAATGTATTAATCGAAATTTCACTTTGTACTAGAGTATTAAACGGAAGGACTATTTTAAAAGTTGCTAAGATACCCTCACAAGGTAGCTATCTACATAAAATTTACATTGTATGTAAGTGTCTTAAGCGAAAGCTTCCCACTTAAAAGCTCTACAAATGCACTGAAAGCTCTTTCGCGCACTAATCCCAAACCTTTTAGCTGCAATCAAAAGCCCCGAGCGCTGTGTGCGGGGCGCGCGGCGGCGGCCCGGCGACGTCATGCTTGTGGAAGCGACTAGGAATTTAATTTACATTTTTAATTAAGTTAAATTTTGTTCGAAAAGCTTTCACAGAATAGGAGTTTTCTTGATTAGAGTTCAGCTCAGCCTGAAGTTTGAGATTGATTAGTGGAGCTTTAATTGCTCTCCTTCGGTGAATAATGAATTCGATCAGCGGAGTCAGAAGGGAGTGTCTAGTAGATTACGTTGATGCTAATGTATTAAAATGATTTTGATTCCTTACACACATTTTCTGGGCTACAATATTTGTAGAGCGATTCGAGACTATTATTCATGACTGTAAGGAAAACGGTGGGTAGGTCCATGTTTCGCCTCACGCAGTGTTTGACGACGCGCCGGCCGGCTGCCACGTAATTGATGGCTGGGGTGAATTTTAACGTAATGCTGCTTAATTGATCGTGTTGATAACATAATCATAATGGACCTACCTGCTGATAGTCAACTACTAGTCACCCTCCCTCAACAGAGTGCACAAATGGGCTTTTCCTTACGCTTACGCCCCTCTAGTTTCTCTAACACTATTAGCGATATAATTGATACTTTTCTCTGTAATGGAAGATCTTTTTTGATAATGTTATAACAGGGTTTAATGTTGCAGAGCCTCGGTAATTAACACAATTTGTATCGTATAATTTTTTAACATCCGCTTATCGCTTGTCAGACAAACGACCGAATAAAATTAGCCGCTATACGGTGTGGTGCAGCCTTATAGCTTTCTCTCGAATTATAAAACACTTCGATGGGCGCATATAAATCGGAAAGGGCACAAAAGAGCCGTATTATAGCTGACGTAAAACCGAATAAATAATCGACTTCCGCGAAGTACTCTCGGCGAGAACAAGTCGAGAGCCAGTGACGTACGATTTGACGTAAAATATTTTATCCGGTACTGCGACGCCCGTCATCCATTCCACTTATCCCGGCACTCTGTTGAATTTTTGACACGTCGACGGAGTACTGCCCTTTTCTTCAGGTGGTTTAGTGGGGCAAAGTCCTTTAAATTCGCATTATGTGTTGGGCGCTGCCGCGGGGATCGTTTGTCAGCCTCACACTACAAGTAGCGACAGATTACCGCGGGGGACGCTACACTCTTTGTGTGATTGTTGTCACGTAAGTCGACAAGATGCGATTGTTTGCGATGTAATAAAGAAGGGCTTTATGTGGGTGGTTAAACTCGAGGTATTGTTAAAAAGATAACCGGCAACATTACTGATTGGTGTGGCCCGAGAGCGGCGCAGATGTCCATCCCCACCCGCCGATCGGACCGAATCCGGCGCACAGCAATCCATATTAGATTTGCCCGCTCTCTCATATCCATTCTGAGATGTTCATATTTTATTGGGGCCAATAAAACGGATTCATGAATATGAGAAATGCATAACGAATACCGTATTTATGGATGGAGGCGTGCTCGCTCCGGCGCGCTCCGCGGATATGTCGCGGGTAATTTGATAGCCGCCTTTGTAACAGGTGCTGATGGGAATTTCGATGCGGTTATAAAAAAAAATCATTCCACTCAAGTTTGATAGCGTATTCTGTTTTATTTTATATTTGTACATGATGTTATTTTTGACAGATGATTTTTAACGTTTTATGTTTAAATCTTTTATTACTGTTATGTCTTAATATCTTAATTTTTATAATCTCTAACTTGCTTCTGAATAGCTTTGTAGGTAAAACTTGTTGTAGTTCATTTCAGACTTAGCAGCACAACGAACCTTGAAAAATGTATTGAAAATTGAGATCTGATAAACAGAAAAGAGTTTGATGTTAAAGATAGTCAAAGACTCGCATTGTAATTTCAACGGTTAGCAGGTATATCAAAGAATGGTGCACAATGCACATGAATAGCCGATGTGGCGTGGACATGCCACAATTAATGGCACTTTGTTCGACACATATCTGCATAGGTAACATCCGGACGTATGCGCCGAGTTGGCACAAGGCACTTGACCCCGCATTGACATCTTTACTTTGTCATGCTTTAGTTTTCTGCCAGATTGTTTGAGAAAATTGGCGTTAAAATACCATATCATGACAAATATCGAATGTTGCATCTGTACCCTGCGGTACATCCTTATGTACATTCGAAAAATCAGTATTGTCTATCTATTAAATATACCAAAGAAACTCGTAAGTTGCGCCGGCGCCGCCGGAAGCCTATAAATCGTTTGAAAGTATTCTAAAGATGAATCGCTTCATTGCGACCAGTGGCCCAGATGATAAAGAAGGGTCTTCCGACGTTTGTGAGTGCGTTCCTAGTCCATTTAGTTTATTTACGAGATGATTCTCTTTCGGTGGCCACTTTGTAGTCACCAAACATGAAATACACGTCAACCCTCCAGAGATTGCCTTTTATTGTTGAAGATTTAAATACTTTAATTAAATTATCTACTATTTTAAATGTATCCTTTTTAATCAATTCCTCTGTATGCTATAGTAGGTAGTGGGGTGTTGAAATAAGAAGCAAATTAGTCGAGTATTTCTCATATTAAGATTTGACCAATTTATCCAATACAAGTCCTGGTAGTAACTTGTACCTACAAAAGCTTGTAGGTACAAGTTACTACCATTTATGGCGTTAGAAAATTGATGACATCCAATATGCACACGAGACAAGCCGCAAGAGATATTAGTGCCTCCCCAAGTTTCAATTTACAGCTTTGCTTGGACGTCTCAACCTTCACGGAATAATACCACCAGATAGTGCGTTTGTTATTCATGTTACATTTGAAATTGGACTCTACAGCGTATTTCTAAGACAGAAAATTATTATGTGAAGCTCCAGTTGTGTTCGGTTATTGGAAAGGGGACCCTAGTGTGTAGTTTATAGAGTACAGTTCATGTAGGGTCCTTGTTGCCTGGTTGGTACCGTTTGACGGCAGTTTGTCGGAGTAATAAGGTCTCGCGGAGTGGACGTAAGGAGAGGATATCGTTTATTCTAATGAGGTTTCGTAGCTAGACGCGTACTGCTGGAGCTTGGAGCTCGCTCTCAGCGTAATACCTTCCGTCCAGCTCTGGGTGGAAATCTTTGTAAATAAGGACATCTTTTGCATACTACATCGATGTAGATGCATATGTGACGTAAAGGTGCTGCAAACTGGCTTTTTAATTTTGGAGTTGGGTACCGATTCAAATCTTGAAGTCATAGATTATGTTGGTTTTGTCAATAACAGAATATGACATTTCTACTTACATACATGACGAAGTAAATTATTTGCACATTGTGCCTGTACTGGAGTAACGTTAGGGTGCACCTCGGTCATAATCAAATGACTTGAATCAGGAAACTAAGAGAATATTCTTCACCGTGCACTGCAAAGAACTGAATGAATAGATCATAATAAGTAGATAGTTGTGTATCAATTAAACATTATTAAAACAAATATTTGATTGATCCTCCCCGACTCCGACTCCGACTGCCTCGTTGATCTTGTGGTCGCAAGCGTCACTGCTGAGCATAAGGTCCTGGATTCGATTCCCGGTTGGGGCAAAGTGTTATTGGGGTTTTCCATCTAGAATTGCTCAGTAGCAGCCCGGAGTCTAGATTTGTGCCCGGTTGATGGCAATAGGCTCGCCTCTATTACATGGGACTTAAACATAACTGGCGAAATGTGGGTGTATTATAGGTACACCTCTGCCCAACCCTTCGGGGAATACAGGCTAGATGTTATGTTATGTTTATTATTTTATCCTGCACCAGTTTATTTCAGTCGTAGATAAACTACACTTCGGTATTTCTGTAATATTTTATAAATAACGAAGAACGATACTCGGGTTTAATTTAACAAAAGGCTGATCTAGCCGTCTGATCTGTAACAGTTACGACACAGAAGATCGTTTAAAATAACGGTTGATGAGTTTTGACAGTTATTTGCTATTGTTTCAGGACACAAGTATCGTTGTGTGATGCGCGACTGACGACCGCGCCATGATTCGAGATCCTCCGGCCATGCATAAGCCCGACAGTGCCAACAGTGAGTACACACCATTATTAATATAATTTACACTCTAAAAATAAAATTACGTGGTGATAAATCTGCGTGTGTGATTCTTAAATGTAGGTACGAGGACGATAAAAAATTCACTTCGTGTCACAGAATGATATATATTTTTTTATAACTTAGGTAGGGTAAGGTGGTGCAGGAGTGCGCACTTTTTAAACAAGATTTTGTGTACAAAAGAGTATTATAGGTAAAGAAATCAAATTTATTTATTTTAATTCTCTATCTTAGAACAAATTAACATGAAGTTAAACAAGTTGTAGCTATTGCTTGAGGTATGAGAATCACATTTTAAGAAAAGGGGAAATGCACACTTCTATACAACCGGTCGTATAATGTGTGTGCTGTACTTGCTGAAGGTTAGATGCGTACTCTTACCAACCGCGCACTCTTGTACCAGTACCACCTTACCCTACTTTAAATATGTCTCGGTTCTCGATCATTTTCCTTTCTTCACCTTAAAGATAAACGTGCAACTGAAACCTGAGTTGTTTTCTGTTCTTAATTAAACCCTATTTTAATGCAATTTGTGACCGATGCAAACATGATAACCTGTCGTGTTTATGTGAAGCACCCATTTGTTAATAAAATGCAAATTTTAATAGCATAATAGTCTTAAAGTATGTATTTATTTGCAAACAATACCTATGTTTTTTTATTTAAAGATCAGTGTTTACGAGCTGTTAACGGTCTTGTAAACATTGAATACACGGTATGAATATTTAAATCAGAATGGAGTTATACCTACTTACGTTAAATAAACAGAGCTAGTGCGCAAAAACTAAATCAAGGAACAAAAAATATAAGCAGAGACGTTTTCGTTTTGCCGACGTCAATTTTTTCATAATATTAGGACAAACAGGTCGAGAATAAAACGCGGGAAGGGTTGTGCCATAAACCGCCCAGTACCGTCCGTCGCGATATTAAAAAGGGGACGAACGATATTGCAATATCACATTTATGCGAAATGTCCGACACCCAGATCGTATTGATAAAAATAAGCGATTTTTTATTGTGCCCCACAAACTTGTACGGAGTATGTTTTCTACAGTATTGCTGATTGTAGTCTGTGTTCTTGAGCGGCTGATGGCTGATATAAAATGGTAAACAATCTTTGAAATGTATGACAGCATTAAACGAGATCCCGTTTCCGCCAGCCAGATGTAACAATTTAGAGTTTATTTGTCAGGAAGTCGCACAGACTAAAACACATTGAAAACTTATAACGATGAAAGCTCTTATGACTTTATTGAATTATTGACGCTGGTTAGCAAACATTTTTGAAGGCATAATTTTTTTTTTTAAATCGTTATTGTGCTTTCTTGACTCATGGTTCTTTGGCAACAGTGTTTAGCCTTTGTCCGGATTCGGAATTAGACTCTAAATATTCGAATTAACTATTTAAGTCGGAGTAAGACAATGAAAGGCTCTAGATTTAGGGGGATTCTTAGAAAACTTCAATTCAATATCATTCAAGAGTACACTTAAGTTCTTTTCAATCCTCGGGATTAAATGTACCTAATGCTAAATAGTGTAAACATGTCACGACCCCTCGATTAACTACCGCCAGTGCCGGAGACTGCCGCATTGGACAATTTCGCACACGTGGTTATTACCCATATTTCACGATAACGTAGTTATCCATGAGGAAGATTTCAATTTCTTCAGAAATAACAAAACAAATTCACATGAGCATCAAATGCAGCGCGGGCATCGGCGGAAAATTGCGGAGACAGTGCGGGTGCGAGGCGGCAGCGGCGCGGCAGCGTGGCGTGGCGGCAGCGGCCCGGCGCCCGCGGCTGCTCTGGGCGGCCCTGATAAAATTTATGGCCACTTCCCCTTTAAAACAATATTGAGGGCTCAGTTGGGATTTATGTCTCGCCGCTGCTGCAGCGACTCAATTTATTCTTCAATTTTTCATACAATAACTCACACACGTATTACGAGTGATGGATGAAAAGGACTAACTTTCGGGCTTTAATAAGAGCCTCCAGATGCGAATCTCCAAATTGGCTGAAGTTTATTGCCCACTTATGTCAGGCTTAAGTTTCGCCCGGAGCCTTTCTCTGAGAAAATAATTTATGACGTAGATTGTCTCGACTTTGTATACGTTTGATTGTCGTTTTGGGATACGATGTATCATCTAGTGATGTGCACAATAAACTTACTTTTAATAATGGCCCTCACCTCTTTGTTTTTTAAGTTATTATTCTTAAAGGTTTAATTTTATCTCTAAAAAGCAAAGTTTTAAACATAAGCAAAATGTAAGTAGCACTGGAAACAGTCAATCATAAATTATCCTCTGTAACTAATAAAACTAACTTGATTTACTGCTATAAAATTTAATGAACAATATTCATGTAAGAAGACGTATCTATCATCTTATCGATGAACGCTATGAGTTATTAGGTAGGTATTATACCTAATACATATAATATAATGGATATTTCCATTGAGTAATAATTTATTATGAGCGACGAAGATACTACAATGACTCTATTAGAAATATATCAGTAGCTATATTGTATTATTGAAATAATATTTCGATAGCTATTTTATCGATACCTTGGTACTCATATAGTACAACACTAAAACGGTAGCAAAAGCGGAGAATGAGTGCTGAATATAAACAAGGAGTTATTATAACTGTATGATATTATGTAAGAATTAAGTGCCTCTTCACAATATAACGTGAATGATTGGAAAACTCGTTCTTCAGATTTGAAGAAACTAATTGCTATATATATATGAGAAGTTGTCTTCATCTACCGCACTAGATGGAAACTGACATACATCTACTTCTTAATTGAATATGTAAATTGAAGATCTGCAGACTGTGTTAACAAGAAGGGGAAATGATTATAAAAGAAAAGAAAACACATTTCTTCATGCGTAACTGCTCAGTTTTTGTGTTAGATAACAACTACGCAGTCTTTGTGGTCTGCTGCATTCATCAATAATGGAACTATACACGCTCATAATCATTCATTTCCATAATTGAATCTATCTGTTTAGACAACAATTTCCTGCTCAAGTTGAAGCTGATTAATCTTCGCAAATTGCTAAGCCGGTCTCTTTTTATACCAGTAATGAAAAGCAATTAAGATACGGGTTTCTGCCATCAAATAATTGAAATTTTAATTGCTGAAAACTCTTTCCTTAGAAATCGTTTACCACTGCCATTAGGCTTAATTCAAAAATTAATTTAAACTTTCACAAGGTTGAGCTGGGAAGCGAGCACCGGCGTAAAAGCAATATCAATTTCATAATTTTAATTAAAAAAAAACTAACTTCTGTGATGACAAAGTCTCGTACTTTTTTAATAACGGAAATGTTAACGATGGTGGCAATAGGGGAGGGTGCGTCCCGCTGCCATAGGTCAGTCGGAATTTTAATATGCAAAGGTAGACGTCTGCACCTTTGCACCTCGTTATTTGCCGCTTTACGGGCAACTTGTAAGATTTACAAGTAACATTATTCTCTACCAATTACCGTAACGAGTTCGATTACGATTAAGATTATTATAAGGTAAAGGACATTCAATATATTCCTTGTTTCGAAATTGGCTTAATATTTTGTTTGGTAATTTGCATTTGCATTGCCACTAGATGTGATAGGGTCTCATGTCTATAAAGTAATTCGAATTTAATGACAGTAAAGAGGTTCTAGGTACCAAGAGTTTTTTTTTTATTTGGCATGCTTATAGGTCGTGTTTAATGGATGGAGCCTGAAACTGAAAAACTTTAAAAAATTTGGCTGAAGGATATAAATTATGCTTAGTTTACAGTTTCACACATGTGGAAAAACCCATGCTCATATATCTGGAAAATTATCTAATCTAGATTGAATCTCAATCCAACCGACTTTTACGACGAACTCGTTCGTGCTTCTAGAAGTGAGATCAAAAATTCTCGACTTGAATCCCAAATCAATGCCCGGAAAACGGTACTTTTGAAATTAAACTCTACGCAGAGGAATATGTAACGTAGCTTAGTCTGAAGACGATTAATGACTGAACGATGAATTTAAATCGCTAGATTTGCCCTCACCGTACTAAGTCACACGAAAAAGTGTCCATACTGAGAAAAATGAGCTCACACATTACTAAACAGCGTTTTCATGACAATCTAGTCAAGTTACTGCGTGTGTTAGAGGTGTCAAACAGAAACTCAAACGCGACTATCTTTGCCAATGAGTTCCTCTTTTAACAAACTGCAAAAACATGCATTTCTGATGGCCACGTTTGTCTAACACAATAGATGCTATCGCCTGCATTTAGTAACGAGTGTAACGTGTGTAACGTTATTCAGGGCGAACATCCTGCTCGTTATTTTTTACATTTTAATCGCTATTAATGCAAAACCCGCATTTGGTTAAATCTAATTACAGCCCGCATAATGGATATCGCAACAACGCAATCAACTCCATTGTTTAATGAGTGACCGGCGACTAAAACTAAATAAACTGTACGACCATTTAGAATAGCTGCAACCACAATCATCATACAAATCCATTAGTACTTTAGATTATACCATATGATTATATATTTGTTTTTGTAATTAAATTGAATAAGCGGTTTCTGTTATAGCAATTGCGTTTGCGTTAGATGGAAATTTAATTAAATATGTGTGTTAACTTTATCCGTAGAATAGATTATGGTAATTAATTTCAGTCTTCGTATCGTTCGCCGTCATCCTTTCGTTTTCCGGAACGTTGCCAAGGTCTTTCTGCTGAAAGGAAGTGATCGTGAGTCGTGCACTCATTAGTAAACATACGCTCACTTTGTTTATTCGTAATTACTGAGAGAACTGAAGAACTACTGTTGCTAACGCTGTCTATAAATTATAGAATATTGCTTGAAAAGCTCATAAGATCACATAGCCAGAAGTGCATCAACGTTAAAGCAATTTCTTGCATAATAACGTTCAAATGTATCAGCGAATTTTTTATTCGCACATTTTGCGTAGTTGTTGTAACGATGCAATTTGGCATCTTATTGTAGTAGCAAGTAGTTAACAAAGCGAGCGCGCACTCTTCTACAATGTCAATATGCTAATAGGTCCACGAAATATACTCCAAAATGTTGATTGCGTACTATTTCGATGAATTATTTCGTGGGATTATGTAGGAAGGAAACCTATGGTGGGCTTAGATATCTACTATTGCCTATCTAACTGTAGCTAACTGTTGGAATAAACAATTAAAGGCTCTTTCAAACAGGCGCGACACGCGACGCGACACAAAGACACCGCTCGTCGCGCGACGAGCGGTGTCTTTGTGTCGCGTCGCGTGTCGCGCCTCTTTGAAAGTGCCTTAAATTGCGTTTCCAACATTTGTGATATCATGCAGGATATATCAGGAACCACTGTATTGGTGTTAATCAAAGTAGATATGTATTCCGATGATTTACCACAAAACCTTGTAGAAATCTTGTTCCAAGAATGATGCATAGTCAATGTAGGTATGTAACGTTAGCATATAGGGATGGCAACTAATTGCAAAATGTAATGAACGATTGTAAATTACACGGAATGTACGCGGAGTGCTCGTGATTCTTACTAATTACAATAATAACCTGGCATTAATTAAACGCAAGGAATTTATGTGGTTTATGGAGCATTACTAAAGAACAAGTATTTTGAAAATGTGGTGGTAAATCATATTTTTGTTGACTTGCCTGTGTGTGTTCGACCTAAACCAGCTTGTCTGCAGACTGAAAAGTTTTTAATTTGCTTTTGATTAAATTCCAACTTTATAAATAAGGTTTAAAAGAAAGTGTCATTACATTATCGATTCAAAGAATCGTTTGTCTCCCTATATAACCAACTGTACCTAAATTGAATCGAGTTTTATTCTCCAATAATAGAGCTCGATTCGACCAATAAAGAATCCAAGTTTGAAGTTATGTTCCTGTTTTCTTTGTTTGCCATTTAGTTTGCAATACATATGTATAGCGACACCTTTAATAACTAGAATTCATGTGAAATACAAACAGGTAATAACTAACTCTCGCATTCTACTCGCGCTTCCAAAACAAACGGAAATGAGTTTCGTCGCTAAGAAAGGATTTTCTGAACGAAAGTCCATTACGGATTCCAATTAGATCCCATGTTTAGATGTAATTTCGCGGTGAAATTAGAAAATTAATATTGTGTTACCGGAGGCAGGGGAGTATGTCAGAGGGGCTCGCCCCGGCAGCGGAGGGAGCACTATTCTCCTGCGCACAGATTAATCGCCAACAGTGGAGATGTTCGGACGATAGGCTCCGCAAATGCAGTTGCAAAGCTGTTACTTTAAATTAAGCATTGTTATTATTATGATGGGTTCTGTTACTCGCACTTTCCCAAAATTCGTAGTATGTGGAGGAAAAAGAAGCATGCCTAACGCTTCATTAACTTCTACTCCGGACTCCTCGGACCAAAAATGTTAGTATCAACTTGTGCACCACAGTTGTCACCCTACTCGTGCTAAAATAAATTACTTTTCATCCATTACCGGGTTTTTTTTTCATTTCGGCGCCTTAATACGTTGGCGGCGGCCAACCGGCTGTGTCGGCGAAATTATACTGCCTGGCTAGTGCGGCAGCCAAGTCTATCAAATTCTCGAGCCGAAGGTAATAAAACGAAAATAATACGAAACGCCTTCCCACCAGTGGATATTTATGTACAGTCCATGTTATTAACGTGCCTTTTATTGTTTCTTGATATTGTCCGGGTTGAGTGGACAGGGCGTAAGTAGGGTCGGTTCACACAGGTCACAAACCATTTGATTGAAGACTTCTATTGAAGATTTCCTCGCGCTAAAAAACGATACCGTGATGGAGCTTTTGAAACACTCACAATAATTGAAATATAATTACCGAGACAAAAAAAAACTAAAGTAAACATGTCCACAAACAATACAGCATGTACAAAGTAAATGATAAAAATCGATGTGGCTGTTAGAATGATATGCAGTGCTCGTAATTACGGCACTAACAACATGCATACAACCTGAAATGGTCAAAACACGCCAGTAACCGCACGCCTCGCTGTCGCCTCCATGCAGCATTCCGAAGAAAAATACTGAGATTTTTAAATAGCTCCAGGTAACACGGGGCAAAACCGACATTACATGGTAAATGTTTTTGCCGTGAAGAAAACTTACCACGGTTGTACATACTCGTTCTAAGAATATTAAGGGAAACCACATTGAATTGATTAGCTTTTAAAGCGTTTCTAGCGTATAATTTCCGCTAGAGTTAGCGGAAATTATATAATTGTTAGCCCACCTAAGCACATTTACCATCAGGTAATTCCATTGAAAAGGTTTCATTTGATAAGTTTTTCGGACAGGTACCTTATTATTTTTGAAGAGTAGTAATGAACTATGCCAATGTATGTGTAGCGTAATAACAATACATCTGGATGCCCCCTGGGCGACTTGGTTGATATACGACCTTACCCCTTGCGGCGTCATACCGCACTGTTAATTGTGAATAGTGACGCCCGAAGGCCACACGTCATCTTTATTATTTTATTAGTAAAGAGCCGTCATTAATATACACCAATTAAGTTTATTGTCGCGACGTCGGCTCCAATAAACAAGACGTATCGGCGGCGGCGGCGGCGATGCGCAAGTGATCGATTGCGATGAGTTATGTCCACCTAGTTACCCCTTCAATTGGATCTTTGATTGGTTTGACGTACGCACTATTATTATGTGGACCGTATTCCGATAAATTGGAACTGATTGCTTGATAAATGTCCAAACCTTTATTTATATATACCAACGTACTCGATATTGATTTTAAAATGCAATACAAGTTGTTCAAAATATATTCACGTAACACTTTATTTGTTTAAAAGGAAATAAGAATTGTAGCTTAGCCTTTTATGGCGCGAATGCTTCATAAAGTTTTATTGGGTGCTGTTAATGCACATAATGAGTCCGCATGTTTCAATGTTGCAGTTTTTTTATGGTGTGAGAAAAATGCGTATGCGCATCTTAATGACGTCAGCGAACAACGGCTGCATGTCACGCGGCGCGCCTTTGCTCTAATTAATTGACGCAATTACACAGTAGAAAACAATCGAGCCTAGCTTAATGCCATAACGACGCGTATTACGGACAATTACTAGCATGTACCAGCAACGTAGCGAATCATTTAATCATACCATTACTTTTTCCTTTTCTGTCTAATATGCATACCTGCATAAGTATACCACTCGTAATTGACTTTCCGTGTTGCACGTCAAATGGTTAAGAAGTTATATGCTTTGTCAACAGGTCAACAGGATGACAACAAGTATGGGCTCACCGTTAACAGCACGGTCACCGGCAGCACGGGGGGCGCCCGGCTATGCGCGCAGTGCGGGAAGGTTATCACAGAGAGGTTCCTTCTGAAAGCCATGGAGAGGTTTTGGCACGAGGACTGCCTCAAGTGCGGCTGTTGCGATTGCCGTCTAGGAGAAGTCGGCTCCAAACTGTACTACAAAGCAGACCTCATGCTCTGCAAAAGAGACTACCTTAGGTAACTGACCTTAGACAATTTATAGTGACATCACATTTTCACGCTTAAAATACTTTAATGTAAAGTGCTTTTAGTATTTATAAGTCGTAAGTATTTTATGTTTATAGTCTTGTTATTTTTAACAGGTTATTCGGTGCCACAGGCAACTGTGTGGCCTGCAACAAAGTCATTCCTGCCTTCGAAATGGTCATGCGAGCAAAGAGCTTCGTCTACCACTTAGAATGCTTCGCCTGTCAACAGTGCAATCATAGGTGAGTGAAAAACGAAAAAAGCAGTCGTTAAAACTCCGTGATAAACCAATTTTGCAATGTTTTAGTACATACATGGAGTAGCTTAGTAGTACATTTAAATCAAAAGCATTCAAATTTAAATGTATAAGTTAATCTTACACCAACTTGCACCTAGCGTTAAACGCATTTAAAAATCCTTCCGTTTCTGTTAATCATTTGAAGATGACAGAGACAGAAAGATGGTATGGTAATATTTAGCGCAAGCGGTGCAAGTGTGCCTTTTTTAATGGAAATTACAAACTTTAAATAAATCAAATATCAATCTGCCTAGCCTTTTCCCAACTATGTTGGGGTCGGCTTCCAGTCTAATAACTGGATGCAGCTGAATACCAGTATTCTACATAGAGCGATTGTCTATCTGACCTCCACAACCCAGTAACTGGGTAATACGATACCCCTTAGTAAGACTGGTTGTCAGACTTTCTGACGACCCGTAACGACTGTCAAAGATTCACGAAAGACAGTCGGGACCAACGGCTTAACGTGCTTTCCGAGGTACGGAGGAGTCTCACTATGTAAAGATGGTCAGCCATCCACGGGCCAACCCCAGCAAGCGTAGCTTAACCTGTTGAATCGACCAGTGCGGCTGCTATTACTTAGCCACGAGCTCCTCCAACTTTAAATAAATATCAGTAGGTATATCAGGGATGTGTATCAGCGACAAATTCTTTGACAGAGTCCTTAGATATTCATTGGTTACAGGTTCTGCGTTGGCGACAGATTCTACCTGTGCGACAACAAGATCCTGTGTGAGTACGACTACGAGGAGCGACTGGTGTTCGCCAGCATGGCCGCCAACCCCAGCGGACTGGCCCACATCCGCCGCCAAGTAAGCGGACTACAGGTGAATATATATGGAACGACTGTTTCAGCATCGTCTAGACTGCTTTCATTATGAACGGATTTATCTACAACAACAGCTGCTTATTGATTGACCCGATTCATTGGTGTCAATAGCTCCATTTAGCTGCTTTGTTCGCGCAGTAGGTGATCTTATATTCCAACTGTTGTCGTTCTCGTGTCTAAAATAGAAACGATCATGTCTTGTGCTGTATAATTATCTAAATCGCACATATTGTCGGTTCTCACCGACCGACAGTGGTATACGTGGCTCAGCCAGATCGTGCTACGTTGCAAACGGCACCTGAAATGCTGACGTGGACCAATACGCAGTGTGGGACCACAAGCCTGAACACCGCAAGGCGGCGATCCAACACTCGCACTTAACTACTAAATTATTATTAACTTAATAGCCGCGAACCAGCGCATTTAGAAACCTTCGCAAGGTGCGACTACACACCATTTAATATACGGTATTATTATACGTTTATCGATTTAATACGGATTCGGTTATTATGTACGGAACAGCTTTGCACATTATTACAAAATGATGAGATTGTATGCTTTCGTCTCTACCGCTCTCGCCTTTTGTTGTAGTGAGCATAATTGTGTTTGCGTTTTACTATAGCCGAAAGGAATATATTTTTTCAAACGTCTCCATTCGGAATAAAGGGCACGTGAAAAAGTCGACTCGGCGGAGTAAATAACTCCCACAAGGACACTGTTAGTGGGAGATTCTATCTCCACTTTATTATGTTTCTTTTGTGATCATTAATCTTTCTCGTACGAACGCTTGTCGGAATGCGAATGTGGGGGAATCTATTTCATTTTATGAGTCGCGCGAGTGGAGGAATCCATTCAGCCGCGCGACATTTCTAATCGACTTTTTGATTGCGTGCACGGTCTTCTGTTGGGCGCGTAAGTGAATTATAAAATAGATTATGAGCACACTTATGACATCTAATCTGATGCACCACTTTAGAACCTCGGTTTTCGTTGTGGTACTTTTCTGGGTCAACCGCTCCCTGAACTCATTCAAGGCTCAAGTTAAGCTAGTCCATTATCGTCTACAGTTGGTATTTAGAGTCCTGAAATCGACACCAACCTTTTACTTCTGGAAAAAAGTTTCTTCTCTAACACATTAAATGTTTATTGTATGTATGTATTGTTGTACACAAAGCATATAAATAGACAAGAAGAAAGGAACAGAAAAATATGTACAAAGGTGATGCTTATTTCTAAAGAAATCTCTTCTAGTATACCTGCGATAGGAAAGTAGTTAAAGAGATGTAGATAACGTGTGTAAGAGTAGAAGAGAGAAAAGAATACATAAAATAAAAACGTAACTATTCACTAATTGTGTGTAATTCTATGTTGTGTGCAGTCACCGACAAGTGGTGGTTACGTGGCTGGGGTGGCCGGCTGTGGCGGCGGAGTGGCCGCGGGTGGTGCGATGGTCGACAAGGACGGCGGTGGATGCGCGGGCGCCGATGATGCGTCCAGCGGCTACGGCAGCCCGCCCGACCCCGACGTGTGCGATGCCGCACGATGACCGACGGTGCAGCGCCGACATCTTGCTTCGGTTCGGGGTTTTCTTTTTTTTATTTCTTCTATTGCTGGTTGATAAGTCTTTGCAAATTAAAACAGTTCAGAAAAAAAAATTGAAAAAAAATGATTTTCAAACACCTTTCGCTTTATGCATATACCGTTTTGTTTATCCCAACAAAGAGTAAAAGGGCAGAATCAGATATGCCATCACAACTTCACAGTGTAACTTAACATGTCTATGTCCCTGTTTTGAATTTACTTTCCAGGATAGTAAATTAATGATTGTATGATAGCGAAACTTGTTTGGGCGTTATGGTTCAAAATATAAATTTATTTCTATTTTATCCAGGTAAAACCTCAGTGAGTGTTGGCGAGGCGCGCAGGCCTGTTAGGCTCTGACGTTGGGCGAGCTCCTCGGCATCGACGAACGTCTTTCTAACAACACAGTTATATAGACACTAGCGTGACGTTCCGTTTCTTCACCCCACATACAAACTAGCCATCACCCTACAAAACTACCTTACATAGAAAATAGAATAGTGTGTAATGCTTTATTTTTATATTTAGTTCATAATGAAGTCTTGCGAACCTGAAACCTGTTATGAAATCTCGAATTGTACTTGATATTAAGGTATTTATTAATAACAGTGTGAGGTGGCCAGGTATTCCATGTTGTAAGCCGCCTAAGTGCAGATCTACACGGAGATGTCGAGAATATATTAGTGGAGCGGTGCGCGAGAGTACATTAGGCTAGACGGGCGGCGCGCGGGCGGCGGCCGCGAGTCGTGGATATGTGGCCACTTTACAAAGTGTCCGGGATGAGTCGCGATAACGTTGTTAGAACACGATATTTCCATTATGTATACGATTTGAGCACTTGTTTACATGTTAAGATAGCAGCGTCGCGTGGGTAGGGCGCGCGCTCTCGCTTCTACTTTATTGTACTTTCTGTGCCACATCTTGCGCTTAGCCAATTTAGACACGCCCCGTACCAATAAATAAGACAATGGATAAAATGCTCATTACGTGCCCACAACCTAAGGTCTTTATTTGAATACATTATTTTGAATTTTACTTAGGGAGTATAGTATTATCGGTAATATATTCCGTTCGATGTACCGGGTAGGTTCCCCCTCGGATCAAAACGAACAGATTGTTTATCGACTGTACTTTTTATCGTGATACAACGATTCAGGTCCAGACACTAAAATATTAATTGATAAAATCGATCTCATTGTTATGGATTGTATGTACATGTACTAAACATAAATATTGTTATCATACAAGGTATGAAGTTTTATTGATCGTAATTACTTTTATTTACTTTTGATTGGTTACGTATGTTAATGTTATTTTTTACCAAAGATAAGTTTCCGTAGAAGGGTTTTCTAAATAAGAGTCTACACAAATGAGCTAAGATTGTAGATTAATAGTGATATATTTGGTACTCTGAAGTGGTGCAATGGTTAGTTAGGTACCTCTGTATAATATAAAACGTTTAACTGTTTAACATTTTTGTAAACACCCATCTTACTTATAAACGCTGTCTACTACGTTCATAAGTGATTATTTATAATAAGAGTCACTTACGGTTGGAGGCAGTCTGTGCTACAGGGCAGGCAGTTGTTCAGCGTGCGACATTTATCAATAAGGTGGGTTTTTCTTTCCGCCACAGAGCTTCAGTAAATGTTGTTCGCGCATTAAATTGTAACAATCTTGAAATACAGATGATTTTGCTAAAATTTTATTTTGTTTAATAATAAAAGAAGTTGGAACCTCTATGTAGATAAATGCTAAAATTTTCTAAGATAGAATACCTAATGTAAAATAAAGATTTCTACGATAAAATATGTATTTATGTAAAAAATTGAACTGTCGTTACTTAGTACCTACCTACTATTGGCTAATGTAAAATGTTCCATGAATTTTTAACACTAAATACTTACCTACTTACCATAAAACCGATTTAACAATATTTTCAACTTCATAAACATCGACAGAATATAATTTCATTTTGCCGTTAACGTGTAAATAAATATATTTATTTAATGATTAATGTTGTTGTTTTATTAACATCCTGCGTAGTGTCTCGTTAAAATTAAATCTAATCTTCATCCTGGATATTTACTTTTACTTAACTCCCACTCCATGTCTAATTAAAATAATCCTCTTTTCTTTATAATTTCGTAAAAGTTCTTGCCTAGGATAACGTAAAATGAAATGTGTCAAACAAACATTTTATGACGTTTGTGCAGCATGGTAGAAAAAGATGACCGAAAGCTATCAGAAAGTGCTTAAGTTCTGCGAATAATTTCCCAATTTCAATGAGTCAATAATCACTACAAATATTACACGAACACCCACACACATACCTTACAAAAAGTCAGTGTACATTATTATATTACAAAAGCTTTTAAGTTGATTGCCGATCAAATATTACAGCCCCGTTCGTGAAAAGCACTTAAAACAATTCTCATGCGCAGTGCCGAGGTGTTTGGGCACTCCACAGGTACTCCGGGGCTGCTACACTGTGTTAATTGGCCAGAGGCCTTTACACCGAAACAAACATCTTTTTAAATTCGTTTAAAAATACATTATGCTGTCAAACAAAAAGCGACTATAAACGGTTTCCGTGGAAACGTGTGGACACGCCATTTTAATTCTCTTTGTTGGAACTTGAACTGAACCGATTATTACCAAGTCTTAATATATTATGTATTCTAGGCATCAATAGTTGATTTGGTAAAGTTTTCATTGAGTGGCCGACAGTGACGGCCACTTTTCTGTTAAAAAAAGTGCTTATTAATGTCAGTCCAAACTATGATACCTACCTCTCTTAAGTTTGTCAAGTTATCCAAATATAAAATACCAATAATGGTGAAAACGGTTTATAGAAGTAGATAGAGTTGTTAATGGCATGGTATTATTGTAATGGAGTGACATTCATATTATCAACTTGACAAGCTAAAATAAGTTAACTTAAATAATTCGATTACATAGGAACATAATTAACTTAAACATTTTAGGTTCGATCAATGTCAATTTATATTGATATTTAAATTTCGACATTAGGTTTTTGAATATAATTATCTACATAGTACATGCCTAAAAATAATGGAAACTACGCCTGACACCGCTTTGTAGCCTTAGGCACCTGTCCCACCGCCGGCAATTATCGAGAAGCGAGTAGAGCTAGCAACCGAGCGACGGAGACGAGTGATTACTCGCTGGTATGCGTATGTACCAAGCGTGACTCTCTCAACGAGTGTTCTGCCCGCTAATCAGTCTTCGGTGAGCGAGTACTCTCTTGTAGCTGCGACAAACAAGTATTCGCCGGTGCGGTGTGAATAGTCAGCGATCAAATAAGTATTAATATATGTATCTATTTTACTTACAATCAGGAAGGGATCTACAATCTTTTGTACGTTTCTTGAGCGAGAAAATCGTTGATAGCTAGTCGCTTACTCATCAGCCATGGGATTGGTGCCTTAGCATGAAACTGTAGCTGTTGCATTCACGTGGTTTTCATACAAAAAATATAAAAATAATATTTTGGCAGAGGTACAGTCGACGAAAGAGATAAGTATGTAGGCTCTACTACTAGTTTTAAATCCATTTTCTGCATATAGGTTTAATCACTCGTCTGTACAACTTATCATATTCTTTACGCTCACTGATTGTAACAAAACCCACTTAGTTAAGTAAATAATTTGTGCGTGTACCCCCCGGTTAGTGCTTTATTTAAGATTACCAGAATAAATACTTTATAAAATGTCGTGGTTTAAAAGCCCATTACAGTGCAATAAAATATTTTGGCGTTCATTAATTTCATACAAATTTTCTCCGTAACAATTAATCGAGTGTATAATAAGCTTAATGTTTTAGTGTTTGCTCGGGGTGGGATTGTCCATAAAATTCTCAACGACGAGACGCATTAACGAGCGTCGTTTAGTTGTTTGCTGTTTAAATAAGAGCTGTAATGTAATTTTAATGAGCTCACAAAAATGTGTGCGGGTTCCGAGTATTCACGGACGTCGTCTGCGCAGGCGCAGTAATGACTGACGCCGTGCTCGTGTTATTGTCATACACGCTTATCTTTACATTTAAGAGGATTATCGTACTTTATTACACGTAGGTATGCTATATTGAAAAATATTTTTAGTATCTTTATGCATGCATTTTGTAAAGTTTTTTACGGCTTTAATGCCAATGTTATCGTTGTGTAAGCCGGCATCATAATATCGTTATTTCGTCTCCTGAATTTTTTAATTATTGAAATTCATTTCAATTACAATGAATGTCACAAAGCCGCGTATCGGTTGGGATTAAATGGTTAATTACAGTTCATAGGCAATCCCAAAAGAATTTGGTTGCTAAATTTGCCTAAATTATTGAGAGCCGCGGGCGAACGCTCACCCGTGAAAACTCACTTAAACTTTTTTAATTAAATTTTGGATTTTTCTCGTCGACGCGGTAAGGAATCTTATCCCGAAGCTTTACTCAAAACGTTGTATTAATTAGTCCGCGCACTGAAAGACTAATGACCATCGTAATCGCTTTTACGGAGAGGTGCACCCTGCGACGTCGACGGCGCCGTGCAAACTGTTGATGAACAAGAATTTACTTAGCTTCCGTATTTACGCATACCGTACAAAGATTTGGGTCACTACAAGTAGGTATGTTACGAGAAAAAGCTTTGAGAACTCCACATAATGGATTAAAACTAGGTCTCATCTGAGTAAATACATTACAAAAGCAATTAATTCAAGCAAGATCTAGTTCGAGGAAATAGCTATAAGTGCGAGCAAATCCCCGCTAATGTGTTTGATCATAACTAAGTGAAGTCAGCCGTCTTTGTTTGCGTTTAATTAACGAAAACGCCGCGCCACGGCTGGTCATTAAGCCGACCGATGGATTATTATAAGGTTCCTGCAGTCAACGTTGCTTGCCCTCATAATTAACTAAACGTTAGAGAACTCATTAAAGACTTCGTAATTGTAAAACACAGTAAATTTGCTTGCAAAGCAGACGGATTCTGTATCGAGGAGGCGATTTATTATCTTAACTAATAGGAATGACATTTTCCAACAAAATATTAATCCATAAAAGATTAGATTTCGTTCTGAAAATGTCAGACTAATTAAGAACATGATGCCGGAATATTCCATGTTTTGTAAATGCTGCTCCTATGTTTACTACATCACTTGGAGAGTGTTTAATGGATTATTTATTTACTCATGTACACTTAGATATTTACTATAAATTATATTTACCAAAACTACAAATGCAACGTGTTTTTAGCTCTAGATAAATATCATACCGGCAAAAAGAGCTGCGAGTGTGCACTTAACACATTGAGATCTAAAACATATAAGATACACGAGTCGACACTTGATAAATTGATTCTATTTATGGATGCATTGCTTTTACACGGTGTGATGTGTACGATCGATCAATAATAAATATGTGCAAGCAGAATGTTCCAGCAACCATTAATTGGTACACTTGTGGAGTAAATTGAGAATGATGTTTATTTTACTCTTTTTATGATCACTCAATATCCGCCCGACTATTAATTAAAATGTCCCGGCCTCAAAAACCACTTTGAAGTAAAATCAATTATAAAAAAATTAAATTAACAAGCAACAACTAAAGACTTTCAACCTTCGTACGCGAGTCGTGAATGGGCCATTAACCCTTGATTTATTTAAGAAACAACTAGGTACAAGTGTATTGTGAGGCGCAAGAAGTTTCCGCCGAATCATTTAAATAAACGAACTCGCATCATTATGTCAGATCTAAGGATCGAACAAATTGCCAATTAGTGGCACCGTGGCGCGCGGTGCGGCCCTCAAGGTGCGGGACGACGCGGCCACGACGACGAGACGACACGCGGGGTGAGAACGCGTTGCTACGGAATAGCTACGGCGCGGCTACGACGCGCCTACGACGCTGGTACGGAACTGCTACGAGACGGCTACGAGCCGTGAGCATTATCCAGTACCGTAATGCAAACGGAAAACCGTCCCGTACATTCCGTAGCCGTCGCCACGTTAATGTCACGTCCTCGCCTCTTGTCACTCTATTCGCATCGCACTACGATAGCTCTTAAATATAACGACCATTAATGCTTTAATTTCCTTGAAAGCACTTTTAAAAGACTTTTCCGTTCTAAAACTTTCACATGAAAGACGATGACAAAAGAACAATGATGTAGATAGAGACGAAACTTAAACTATCGAACGAATAGCAATCTAGTAATAAATAGCTGTGTACCCATAAATTGTCATAGCCATAAACGTCAATAGGTTCCAGTGAATTCAGTTCCTTATTACTCTGTTTCCTTATTATAAAAACTTTAATAAAAATATACTGAGTAATCTACTTGGATGCTAAAGCATTGTTTAAGTACGTCAAGCAATATGGAACATTTATTTAATTTTTACAATAATCCAAACAATATCTGGGTTTATTAATACCACTCCACTTCAATCTTTGTGCCACCCCAGGGGTGGCGCGGGGCTGAGGGGTGGGGGGGCCGGTCCAAGAGCGCTCAGTATTCAGAGTATCGCAAATGTAACTTTCGGTTCTTTTCATGGCTAAAGTATGTTGGCGGCAATCCATAATGGGATCGCCATTATTCTTGCCATTAATTCGCATGGCCCGGCTTCCGTGCATTAGCGGCCAGCGACGAGGCTGCCAATCCACGAAAAGGGTCATTTCTGTACGACGTCAACGCTTTCTGTTGTGCAACTTACTTTGTGAAAACAACTTCACTTTATTTTCGTTACTTATGCTGCACTTTGGTTTCAAGTAAGTATACTTTGCTGACTTAAAATGTTTACTTTACATACATTTTGAAATATTTTTAATTTGAGACGTCGTAAACTAAGTGAGAAAATAATCTTCAGGTGTTTCAATCTTTCCTATTAGCAAACTTGTTAACTTTTAAAGATAATATTTATTATAAAACATTTGGAGTTAAGTTTTCAGCAAAGCTGTGTCTAACTAATTTAAACGGTTCTAACTTTTTTAACGAATCACAAACCTAATATGAAAAAGCTAAAACAGTTAATGAACACGGCACAAAACATTTCAGACTTTGTAAAATTAATTAACAGCGAACGCATGCGGGAAATAAATCCTTCATTTTCCTGCGCAGATTGCATAAAAATAATCAAATAAGTGGCATGGACATTACTCAAAGCGTTGCAGTGCACCGCGCGAGACAGAGATGCAGACATGCAGGCGTCCCGCTCTCACGCGCCTCCACATCCCCCTTCCTGAAAGAAAAACTCTCGAAAAACTAATTACAAGTTGTAATTGAAATTTTGCGTGTTATATAATCGGATACTTGAGCCGAGAGTAATGTATAAATGCGCTGGGGAGATGAATGGACGACGTCGTGGGTGGGCTGGACGAGATAGGCGGGTCTCCTCAATTTTTGGATTAAGCAACTTTTATACAATAATTCGCAACAAGACGTTACAATTTGAAACTTTCAGAAAATCCATTTTTTTATAAGTACGTAAAACACAATTAGGAGCAAACCAGTTTTATACAATTTCTTTAATTTTAGTCGAACTTTACTCAATCATAAACGTTTCCTTAGTACTCGCTTGCAAACATCACGGAAATATAATTTTAATGTTTGCTTTTGTGAACGATACAACATTATAATAGTAAAATACGTCTAATTGTACATAAACAACCACAAACGAAAGAAACCATTGAGGTTCTCTCTACAAACATTTTTAATTAAAACCCCCTTCAAAACCGCGCCAACAAAAAACGCTATCACAATAGCAACAATCTAGAAAGCGATCTAACTGTATAAACACGCGAATAATGCGCAATCAAAAGGGCAGCGGGCAACCACTGGAGGGCTATGCAACTAGGGAGGTACACCCCTCGCCCCTTGATTCCCTTTGTCTCTTATTGCGAATTACAGTTTTGATTGCTTTCCCACACAACAACTACTTTTCATTTTCGTTATTACGTCCCGAGTACCACCAGGTGTTAAACGGTGCAAAAATGAAAATATGAATAAAGTTCATTTCTATTTAGGAACTCAATTTCAACATGTCATGCTGAAATCATACGAAGCTTTCGGTCAAACTATTATACGAAACGCGAGAGGGTGTGGGGAGGGGGTGACGGGGAAATGGAAAAAGCATTAACGGATATGTCAGTGACGCATCAACGGAGAGTGGATGCTTTCTAATGCTGAATAAATACCATCCACCTCCCCATTCAGAGCCGTCAACACAGCCAAAGATTCACACAACAAAGCTTCCACTAAGTAATGGTCTTTTTGGAGCACTTAAGCTCAGTTTCCTCGAATAGTTTGATAGTATGTCTACATTAATGTGTAGCTGGTGTTAAAAGTTTTATTATTTTGCAACTAACAACTTTATTTTTCTTTCTTTTTCATTGACTGCGAATGAGTTTTTAAAATTAAGTATGTCAATCGGAAGAGCTTAACGCTGTTAACAAAAATTTAATCCCACACATGAGCACTTTTATTTAATTTAACGGTTTTCAAGACTCGTTTTCAATGTTGAAATGTAATTAAACTCACTGCATGTATGTACAGACTAAGATCCAACATGCAAAATCGATTAACTATTCTTGAAATCAACATGTTTAATGTGGAACATGTTAATAAATAAACAGCTAATAAACGCTCTTTCGTCGAACTACAATGCAACGTTATTAGCAAATGTAGGGTAGTCATAACAGGGCGGCACATCCCATATCCTGTTAGTACTGAGAGTTGGACACGTATTCGAAATGTTTTAGCTAAATCGACTCCCCGATTAGATGGACATTTTTAAACCATTGCCTCGCCTGATCCATTAGCAAGATTTCATGAGTACAGCCAGTATAATGTCTTCAGGACTAAGTGGTGCTTAGTTTTAAGAATATCTTTAGGTGATTGTGGGTTCCTGTTTTCCAAAGTGCTCTACTGATTATTTAGATACTAAAAAATCCAAAGTAAAAGTTGTATGAAGTGACCCAACGTTCTCATATTGAGGATTACTATCAAAGAAACAAGAGTTTGTCGATTTATTTTTAAATAAACGAGCAGCTCAAACTTTCTCCACTACCTATATTGTTTCTTAGTAAAGCAGACTGCAAAACCCCATTTTACAGCAATCCAGTAAAAGGAATTCTATTAAATTTCCCATTCGCGTTTATTGGAAAACTTAGGCAGTGCCTGTAGTTATTATTGCGTAGTTTTAAGCGCATAACACCACTATCTGGTGTAATTACACGCGGGCTGGTGTCAGTGTCGGCCGGAATTTATACACGCCCCCAACTTATGTTATTAACTTACTAGTTTCATGCATACTTTCGCTATCACTAACACATTTTATCACATACATGTATATTAACTACACTGTTTTGCTACAAGTGTAGGTAGGTACTGAAAGGTGGTGGTGTCTAGATCTGTAAATACAACCTTAATGTGAAATACCAATAAGGATGAGTTTACAATTATAGCAGCTTGCTTGCTTGTTCACAATTCAAACGAATCACCGTTTACTGAAAGATGATCAGCCGGCGACTAAAGAGTCGTTCTGCTGGGAAACCAACCCATAGAAGAGGAGATATGGGAAAGCGTTTGGATTATCCAGGGCTTAATAAAAGTATTTTGATCCTGTAAGTACTTGGAAATTGATGATTTATATCTGTTCCAATATTTTAGTTCCAGGTAGGTGTGTTTTTAGCTATTTTATTCGAAGCAACAACCGTCTGTTGTCTGCGACCCAATTAATGTGCGTATTTTGAGATAAAAGGGTCTCAATCTGCATGAACAGTGAGCAGCCAACCAAAGATATACATTTTCTAAACCAACTCAAACAAAAATATATAGGCTGTCCTTTTTTTTTGGATGGGAAATTATCAAATAAGTTCTCCCGGTCTGGGTGGAGCGAGAGGGTGTGTCAGACTCTTACTGACTAAAACCCACCTGTGTTCCTTCAGGTGCCCTGTTGCCGAGGGCCACGATCTCCCTTTCCGTTTTCTTCGCAATCATGTGCTATAAACTTGCACCCTTTAGGGTCTATGCGAAAGGCCATGGGTTTATAAAAAAAAACGAGTATTTTTTTAAACACCCAATTTTTTTTTATCCGTTGTATAGGCAAAGTATTTAGAATGCAGATCCTGTTAAAATAACATAACATCATCACGCCTTGTTTTCCCGAAGGGTTGGGCAGAGGTGTCCCTGTAGCAGGCACACCCACATTTCGCCAGTTATGTTTAAGTCCCATGTAATAGGGGGCTAGCCTATTGCCATCAACCGGGCACAAATCCAGACTCCGAGCTCCTACTGAGAAATTTCAGATAGAAAAACCCAATAACATTTTGCTCGACCCGGGAATCGAACCCAGGACCTCATACTTAGCAGTAGCGCTTGCGACCACTAGACCAACGAGGCAGTCAGATCAGAGCAGATCCTGTTAATAGTTACAAATCTATATTCAATAACAACTTTTCCGAAATTGGTTTGTGCCACAAAAAGTATTAATAAAAAAAAAAAGTATTTTTATTAAATTCAACGAGGTAATGATACCCATTAAAGACGTAAGAGTTAATAAATGTTTAAAATATTGCATTAAAAACATTCTCTTTAATCGCGTTATGGCTCCTCGCTTGTCGTAAAAATATGCGCTCACGCACTCTTTCCATTTTATGTAGATAGTTCATATCAGCACTCTTTTATGGTTTGGTGTAATTATCTTCCACTCAAATTATTATACTTCCCCTTAATTCATTTATAGCTTTTCTTAGAACTTCAAACATTTTAACAAAAATAAACGCGGTTTTGCAATAAACGGTAAACTTGGAACATTACATAAAAACAGAATCAACAATTCTTATGAACGGCGAATAAAACATGAACAAGAATGGATTGTTGTTACTGACTTAGCTTAATTAAACAAGCCGGTAGTCGACACTCAGACGCATAATACTGCTAATTAAACGGGGGTTTACAGAGATCCGAAAAAGAGCCACTCAAACACGCTTAGCCGGTATTATTACAGTGTATTCAGGAGGCTCGGCAAACAGGCCCTCGTCGCCGAGGGTGCTACTCTCAAGTTTCGCGTTTAATTAGACAGATAGAGGCGCGGACGGGCCTTATTAGTATTGTCTACGGGGGCCCAATTAACACTCGGGAGGCGCCGCCGTGGGTGGCTCCAAGTTCGTTTTAATAATCAAGGGATACCCTTAGCTTCGTTAGCCAAATAATAGGATCGGGTGGCTTCGGCGGCTCTCGTGTCGCCGTATGTCTGCGACCGGTTCCGCGGCGAGAGAAACCGCGAGGTAATCACAGCTACAGGTGTGAAGTGGCCATTTATTTTGTCAGTTCACTAATCGAACATTATATATTTCATATTGCTAACGTAAGGCGTAAGGCGGTTCGTGTTTCTGTACTCATTTTTGTTTTAATTTATTGTAACTACAGCTGTATAAATTATAATCATTGTTATCCACTTTGGTTTAGTGGTTATTGCTTCATTCGAGGCAGTTGCCTGCTACTTCTAGCTGTAAGCTATTAAATACGCTATGGAAATAGTAGGTACTCTATATTTATCTAAATAATTGTTTTCATTTAACAACCAGTAAAACCCGTTTTTATGTGTATATTTTCGTGCTATGATTAATTTTTCGCGTTGGAGCATCTCTTTTTATTTTAATGTAAAGTTATTATAGAATTAACACGTGACATATTACCATTTTATACCTGTATATTAATTACTTCGTGCGTAATTAAAATATGAAAATTTGGTCAAGTGAGGGCGGCGTCTGTACTATGCGTGTTCCGTAGCCGTTTTCAAAGATATTTTTTGGGACACGATAAAACGCTGTGTTTTCTTGACTCTGATATAACTTCTTAAAGAATTTGTATCCTTTTTAGGGATTTATATTTTAAAATGAAATGAAATGAAATTGTTTATTCTGTAGATAAGATATTGGAATCAATTGTACACGTCATTAAAAAAAAAAAAATAAGCTAGATGAGTTCGGCGTTTTCTATCTGACTACTCTGAGAAGAAAGGCCGAAACATACTCAGAGGTCGCAGTCTCTTTTAAAGTCCAGACATAATCTTGGTCAGGCCATATGAGGACCATGTAGATTATTGTCTCAAATGGTCTTTTGATGAAAGATCTATACAGATTTGAGTGGGCCTGTCCAGTCAGTGCAAGCATTTGTCAGCAATCGTGGAGCTCAACTCAGAACTTAAGCAGCTCAACTTGACGAACAATACAAAAGAAAGGACATTTGGGTAGGCCGCATAAACTACTCAAACTACCAGACCATCATTAAAACTAGCAGAGAAACAAAACTAATAATAATATCCACATAATCCTCACATTCACAATAATTAAAATAATATAATACTTTACAAAGTAATCATGTCATTTTGAATATAATTTTTAACTATGTCAATGTGTACATAAAAGTGGTACTATTTTTATGATTTTAAATGGTAACAATACAAATGTCAAGTTATACGGTTTTATCACAAGGCTTAGCAGAGCGAGCAGCTCAATTACAAGCTTTCTTATCTTCTAATCAGAAATTTTATAGTCGCCTTTTTCAGAAAGTTTGGTTTTATACAGATTTTAAATCGTTTAATGGGTAACATTTTACATACCTAGTCCTAAATATATTGGTTGGTATCGTTTATTGTTATTTGTTGAATTACAATTGTAGGATGTAACCTACCAACTTTCCACTAATTTTGAAATACATTTTTAACATTTTAAATTTTTTATTGTAAATATAAGTTATAAAGTTAAGAAATGAACCCTAGGAAAAGCCTAAATAATTTATTTAATAAGAACAAAAAGCCTGTGTAATTATTTATATGTAGGATGTAGGTATTAATTAATTAGAAGCTAGCTCAACACGAACGGCAAATTGCGCTATGAGTCTTGCAGCTTCCCGCCATCGCTGCCTCGCGCCAGTATCCCGCTGGCCATAAAACTCTCATTACAGAACGAGCAATTTCTCTCGTTAATTAACGCTGCACAACCATGTTGTCAATTAATGAAGCGGTCAAGTTCTTCGTAAAAAAATTGCTTCTTTATATTTTACAAAAACGTCAGTAAGTATACATATTTTTTCCATTTAGACTTAAGACAACATTCTCTTTTAATTTACAGTGTATAAATGACAACCTCAAGCAATACACATTCTTTAGTAGTCAATCTACAGGTTCGTTTAATTTTACACGAATTAATTTGACCACCTCGATTAAATCATCATTTTGTATTGGTCAGTAACGAGGGCCTTGTGAACTAAATGCAAATTCTCTGCATCTGCATTTTGATCCAGAAAATTACGGAGAAAAATGCAAACGCATGCGCACCGCCGCCTCGCATGACTTGTCGGCACTAATAACTTTTTCTCAAAACACTAATGAATAACTTGCTTCTTATTACTAGGCACGTTTTACCACTTGGGGCTCTTCGAGCGGACGAGACGGACGCGGTCCGGAAGCGGGCCGGAGCGGAGCAGGATGGAGCGGAGCGGAGCAGAGCTTCGACACTGTTCCGCCGTTGGCGCCAATCTTACAACTTACCATTAAGCAATTTTCATCAAGATTCATGTTTTACTTAATGAACTTCTTGCTTGTAGTAGAGACGCATTTTCTCGGAAACATTACTCGTGGACGGTCACGGTTGTGTGCCTTGTTTTTATGTTGGAAGGAAAATAGAATTTAATGCTAGCTTAATTAAGGCAAATTTTATCGAGCAACATTATTTGAAAATTTAATGAGTTATGTGCAATCGCAATAATTACTTTTAACCGTTATTCCCCGCAGTTTCTAAGCTATCGGTGCCATTAGATTTTAAATTATTACTGATTACCATTAATAACAGCTCAACTATGTGCACAGCCCTATTAAACGTTCTGGACGGTACAGAGAACAAAGTTACTAATCAAACTAAAGTAACCAGTCTAACTTGAATAAAACTCGTAACAACCGTGCATTGGAGTATTTCTTCTTTGTTCCTAATTGATCACAAAAAGAGCAAATTAAAATCATTTTAGCAAGACTAAAATAAAAATTAATTCTACCCACAAAAAGACGATAATTCTTCCAAGCGTTACATGTAATTACATTCTATTACATTTCCATGTCAACGACCAGTAGTTTGGTTTTTCTGTCTCACTTCTATCGTCTTTAGCTTCTCGTAACTGTTGCTCGCATTCTACAAGATTGTTTATACGGAAAATGCTATGCACATGACATTTAATTAGAGAACGTTTCCAGTTACATTATATATTTAACTAGATACATATAAGGAATTAATGTAATTGACGCCACTTTTAATGGAGCATTTATACAGAGCTGGTGATTACGGGGGCCATAAGAAGTGCAATTCACGGAGTTGACATAGCGCGGAGCCAATTTAATTTACAAAGTTGTTGGTCAAGTCTGGATTAAGCTCGGATCGGCTCGGAACAGCTCGGCCGCTCTTAATAATGACATGTGCAGGCATCTGTCTCAGATTTACGCACACCAATCATTGTACAGCCTGTCACGTGATGGACAAGAAAAAACTCGCTCTCGTTACGTAACCATGGAGTTTTTCTTTTGGAATCGTTAGATTTAATTAATACTAATAGTAGAAATTCTGAAAAATGTCTTCCTCGTTCATTTATTGGAACATAAATTTAAAAAAATAACCACTTGATCATAGCTGTCCTCAAGTGCCACAAAACATATCCCCAGGCTATGCTTGGAGCTACTCGCTACATAACCACCAAGAGCTTAACGGCACTATCATGTACCAATTATTATAATTTTCCAAATTGATTATAACTTCCGTAGTAAGATTAAAACTTTATTAGGTACTTACTTATACTAGCTAAGCTGCTCTCTCTATCTAGGCAAATAGTTTCTCATTTTTGTGTGCTAGTTCACGACTGTACACACGACCCTAACAAATATTACACAAAATATCGCACATGACAGTATATCATAATTCCCAATCAATCTAATTAATAATGCCATCGTTATCTGCATCTCGTCGTATATATGACTAATTAGGTATCAGCTCCGTTCGCCAGCGGGCCGGATACTGGCAGTGTCTCGGCGAACACTTCCGGCACTCGATCCTAATTACAGATAACGCTGAAGGCTTTACCGTCCCGTCTCATCTCGTTTACTTGTCGGGATTGCTCGCTCGATGTGCCGTGTTCCTGTTATAACAGCACCAAGGTTATAAAACATTGTAGGTAGGTACTTTAATAACGTATGAATATCTTGTTTGTTTTCAGTTTACATAGATAGGTAGGTATGATGAAATATTCATCTCTGAATGCAATAGAAACAATCCTTGTCCGTTAGATTTTAAATAGGGATCAATTTACATAGTCTTACAAAATCGATCACTGATCATTATGAATCTGTTGATTTTGAATCAATATTTTATTGATCATGAAAAACAATATGTTTTATAGACAAAATGTTGAATAAAAATATAGATACTCAATATAAAACTAACTTACGTTTATGTTTATATTTTATTATAAAGATATTCAAATTATACTTGTTTTCGTTTGAAAAAAACTTCTTAAATAACGTATCAGGTGTGCCACAAAACTTAAGCCATAAATATGTTGTAAATTAAAATGATCATTCTGATGCAATTCTAATTACAGCAACAAAACTCTAACATCTAATTTATTTAAGGAATATTTATTGGTATTTTTATAACACTCGTATTAATTAGTAAGTTAAATATTAAAACGGGACGTCGAAGTTGTAAAGCTGTCGCGGTGAACGTGTTGTAAACACGCCTCGGGCGTGACTGGCCGATTGCACTCGACTCTACTACTCGTATAATTCCAATCAGTATTCAAATCGATGCAAATGGAAAGATTAATCGGCGTTTGCACCACCGCGGCGTCGACCGCGGGTAAGGTAGTCATTACATGATATTTGTTAGTATAATATCACTTTTTGTAGGTTTTCTTAAATTTATATGAATGATCGACTGCATAGATTTTATTGATAGTTCCGTTCGAATCTACATTCTGTTTTGGGAACAATTCCATTTTATATGTTCATTGTGTTAGCAGTTTATTGTCGCGGAAATAAGCGCAGGATGTAATAACTAATAGCACTCTATCAAAACTCAATACATTATTTATAATTGCATCAATGCTCCATCTTTTCTTGCCACTTGAAGCTATCTTGATTTCTCGGCAAGAAAACGCGCGAATTACTTATAATTCAATAACTTAAAAGCTATAAAAAAACATAGCGTAGACGCATCGCTTTTGTAATTACGACAATAAATCGACGAAGATAAAT
Organism: Omphaloscelis lunosa; assembly: GCA_916610215.1. Taxonomy (NCBI): domain Eukaryota; kingdom Metazoa; phylum Arthropoda; class Insecta; order Lepidoptera; family Noctuidae; genus Omphaloscelis; species Omphaloscelis lunosa. The sequence goes on from OU744250.1 coordinate 11,239,628, forward strand.
TATTGACAACGAATGTAGTTTTATTGTTATAAATCAAAAATCAAGAATAAGAAATGAATGAATTAATGAATGAAAGAAAGTCTATCAGGCTCGTTATTCAACTATAAAGTGTTACTGTAAGTACCCAACATCGCCCACGTTTTAATCCCATAGAAATCAATAACAAATATAGCTGATTAAAGCTCGCGAAAGAAGATCAATCACTCACAAATACAAAGAGATACAAGTAAAATAAATTAATCCCAGCAAGCTGGAGGCTATTGCGTTTTGTTAGCTTCTTAATAAGCCAATTGCTGTCAGAGCAGAGCCGTCCGCCCACGCGACGCAAACTGATTTCAGAATAGTCCCCAACGCAATCCCACGATTGATTCTAATTAACGATAGCAGTATTTATTGGAGCAGTTCGCAAACGAACCTAATTGATTTCGCTGCGCCGACGTCAGCTGACATGTTATAGACTCGACACCGGAGACTGCTGTTTATTGACTATTAATGCAGCCGGCTACGGATACGTCCACATAGTGCCGTGGAAGAGACCCACTCGATACGAAATATGTGTATACAGAGGGTTAGTTAGTTAACGGAATTATCAACACAGACTTATCTGATATTCAAGAATTTATCAGCTTAGGAAACTTAAGATAACAAACAGTACCTGGGCGACCGAGCTCTGATCTGGTGAAAATAGAGAATGCTCATTTAATAATTTAGTATAGTACCTACTAATTCCATACTCCCATAATAGTAAGTACTTACTAATTCCATGCTGCCATAATCATTATTCGAATGTCAATATTATCATATCATTATTCAATATCTTGTTCTAAACTTTGAGCGACCGAGCTCTGCTCGGGTGAGAATACGGAGAAAACTCATTTTCCCAGATATGAGACCTAGCTAGATAGATTTTTCGCCCCCGTAAACACCTATATTGCAACTTTCATCGAAATCGTTATAGCCGACTTCGAAAACGTGAGTACAAATAGTATAGGGTAACATATAACATCACGCCTGTAATCCCCGTAGGGTTAAGCAGAGGTGTATCTTTAGTACACCATACATTTCGCCAGTTATGTTTAGGTCCCATGTAATAACATTAAAACTTAAGATATTATTCTGATTCCCAATCTCATTTACATGATGAACAATATTTTTAAAAGTCCACTTGTTTTGTTATCATACCCTGCGTCCGCGACGCTGCGCTGGTTTTATAGAAGATACATTTTCCATTTATTTATTTAAATATATATATTTTTTAAGTGAGATGACTTAAACGAACAGAGCTTGATAATAATGGAGACGATTAATGACTAAATCAAAAATCAGGTCGTCTGTTAAGTGTTTTAATTAATCTTTGAAACTGTTGTAACTTTTATAATTAGTGGGGTCACGTCGACTCAAATAACAATGCGGACATGGACTTTAATGTTAAGTTATGTAAAGTAACAGAGAATTGAATATACTATAATATACCTAGGTACACACACGCAAAATTGTTATTCACAACCTTTATATTTGACTAAACTAAATCAAATGGCTTTGATTAAGTTTCGTTTTCATTAGTCCTATACCTAGATAATTTTAGTATCCACAAATTAAAGAAATTTGCATATTCATTGCAATCTAGATTATATTTTAGATTCATTTATTCACACTAATAGGTAGACTGGTAAAATAATTACTATAGGAAACTATCAATCTGCGCCTAAATTATAAAGTTTAGCTTTCAAGATTGATCGTTTCCGAAATTATAAGAACAACTTGCTGTTTTACTTAAATAAACTTGAAGAAGGAATACACAACAACAATTTGATTTAATATAAACAATTATTTAAATAAAATACAGAAGTACGAAATAGTACTGTATAGTTTCCGTTTCAATAATAACCAAGTCCACCAATTAACAAGCACCATGTAGATATCCGACGAACAGATTAGATAATTTAATAATTTAAAGTTCGTGTCACATGGACTGGCGTTGCGTTCGCGCTGTATCCGGTAGCGGGCCATGTCCGCCGGCCGCGCGAGACAGGCATCTCTCTAATTAGGCCACGTTTCGTCTGCCCTGTAATCCACCTGACTGTTAATTAATACAGCTGAATAAACAACCGCCAGCACGCGGGATGGGATTAACAATTCTGTGTAATAGACCTTTATTATGTTCCACCTATTGCGTTCGTGTTAACTAGTTGGGGGCCTAATAATAAGGTTTGGGTGGGCATTGTGACCATGTTGTTATTAAAATGTATCACTTCTATAGGTCCCTTTAACTATTATTTATCCTCAACTCTCAAAACAATGACTAAAACCGTAAGGCTGTCTTTGTCAAAACAAAGGTATCAGTTCCGCGTTCAACTTCAGAATGTTTTGTTTTCCGTTAGTTAAGTCGTGTAAAATCCGTTTATAGACAACATGGAAACACTCTCAGAGAGCTGACGATACCGTGAATCAAACGCCATATTAAGTTTGTTCGTGCGGGTAATTAAAACCGAGCTCGTAATGAGAGGCCGCTGCGCACACTAATTAGGCACCAGTCACCACTGCTCCAGAAACTGAATACCTAACTTTCCCAATTAGCAACTACGTCATCGCGTTCATTCCAATTACAATGGAAAAATCTTTAAGCTTGATTAATACACTCCCGGACTCCTAAATCGAGTTACCGCGCTTTTTTATGTTTAAAAGCCTAAAACATGAAAATAATGATAAGTCGGAGGTAAAGTTTTTAAGCAGTTTTGAACCTGACTTACTGGCCATCATTTCAGTATCACCATCGTTCTAAATTTGAATATAAGAAAATTTAAAAAATAGCCACGCGTGCTCTGGCAGTTCTTCAATCAGTCTGGGCTTGTCAGCGAAACGTAAGTGCACGACTTCATGCAAATCGTTCTGCCGTTTAAAAAAATCATCATTGATACCAGGAGACTGACGGCTTCGTGCGCCGTCCAGGTGGACCATGAAACCAGATCACTACAGCATGACAAGAGCGGTTTATATTACCACCAGCCTGCGTAATCGTCACCTGACCTCAGTACAGGTCCAAGAACATCTTCGCGAATTTTATGGACTGACTGTTTGCGCTCGAACTGTTAAAAAGAGATGCGAAGAACGTGGCCTGAATCCTCATAAGCCAATGGTCCCAAACTGACACGAGTTCACAGAATGGCGCGCCTACAGTTTGCGCGTGATTATTTCCATTGGAGTCAGCGTCAATGGACCCATGTTCTTTTTACGAATGAAACCAAGATTATGATGGACGTAGCACACAAATGAAAACGTTCTTCCTGTCTTCGGTAGACGAAAACAGGGGGAACGTTTTCAGTAATGTTGCATTGAAGAGAATGTGGTGAACCGTCTGGGGTGGAATTTCCACCGAAGGAAAACTGGCCTTGAATTTGTAACGGGGCCATGGTTGTCACCACTAAATAACGACCGATACATTCGCCAATGCTTAGAGGCTCATGTGATGCCATAATATGCTGAGTTTGTGGACCAGGATTTCATTGATGCATGATAATGCAAGGGCGCTCACTGCAAGAATTATACGAGAATACCCGCATGACGTTAGTATCGCAGTAAAGGAATGGCCAGCAAGAAGCCCTAATATGAATCCAATAGAGCACTTATGGGATGAGTTGAAGAGGCATGTTCGAACTACCACTACTATGTTGTCTTTCGACCTAACTTGTACACTAGCCATGGTCATGTTGAGCCAAAAAATACCTTGTTACACCTATAATAAGCATCATACCATGTATATTACCTACACATGTTTTTGCAAATTAATGAATCTGAATCTGAACTAATCAACTAGTTCTAGAAAATTTACACAGGAGCTAAAAGCAGCCATCTTAGAGGCATGGGAGAACCTTCCACAGCACGTCATGGTGGCATTTATTAATTCCATCCCAAACTGCATGAAGGTCATCGTAAATACCCTTGCAGGTAACACAAGATACTAAATATAAGTTTTCTCTATGTAAACCATTGTTTTCTTCAAGTCCCTGATAAACGCGAATTAAGCCGACTTATTGAATACTTGAAATCAGAATACTAAAAAAAAACAGCTTAGTTGCAAAGCTGTTTTTTTTAGTATTCTGATTTCAAGTTTGGAACAATAACAAACGGAAATAATAGTGAGTGGCTACAAAACCACGGTTTTTTAGGGTTCCGTACCCAAAGGGTAAAACGGAACCCCATTACTAAGACTCCGCTGTCCGTCCGTCTATGTGTCCTTCTGTCACCAGGCTGTATCTCATGAACCGTGATAGATAGATAGTTGAAATTTTCACAGATGATAATGTATTTCTGTTGCCGCTATACCAAAAAATACTAAAAAAACAGAATAAAATAAATATTTAAGGGGCCTCCCATACAACTAATGTGATTTTTTTTGCTCGTTTTTATTGATAATGGTACGGAACCAAGCGTGCACGACTCCGACTCATCTTTGTTTTTTCTTTGTTCTACCATTATTTTAAAATATAAAGACCTTTAAACAAAAATATGCAGGATTGCTCGATTCAGGTGTCCGAGAGTGTATTATAATTCAGTAGAGTCTAATTTAATTTGCTGTACATTATTACAAAAAAAGCCACACAAAAAGTAATATTTAGGCTAGCCAAAATTTTACGTTCAATAATGTTAATGTATCTATAGTTAATAAACATCAACTCATTTGGAAGATTAACATAGGTTACATAAAATAATACTCGGTGAAATTAGTTTTCTAACCATTCTTCCGCCATAAATATAATTGCGTTCCACTTATTGCCCATAAAAGCAAGGGAACGTGCGAACGGCCCTGTTGCAAAATTGTACAAAAGGAAAGTAATATTAGGTAGAAGTAGACACAGTGCTACCCCGGGCGCGTTTCGGTGACTGGGGCGGGCTTTCAGATAAATTATTTATCAACTGTATAGCAATTTTCTTTATGACTCCTCCGACGGAGCAGAGCAATTTACTCGTGAAAGAGATGCGTAAACTTGCAAGGACGCCCAAATTGAGAATAGAACAATGAGGCCAGTAAAGATTTCAATAAGGATAGGTGCTGGCTGCGCGACTCCCCGCGACTACGCCGCGGCAAAAAGTACACGACAAATACTTGTTCTGAGACGTGAGCCCACATGCTTCTCATTAGTAAAGCTTTTGAAATGGACTCCTCGTCGTAAGAATTTAATTGACATCGGCTCAACCGACCGTTGGGGCTGTGGCGTTTCATTAATGTGTAGGTATGCATGTTGCATGTTTATGAGTTTTTTTTTGTGAATTGAGTCACGACGGATTAAATATAATTTTATATGTGCATTAAATCTGATATGAAGGTTTCGTGGTAGCGACGTGTCGGGAGAGAGGGAGGCGCGGGGGGCGGCGTCGGACGGCGGCGCTACCAATTTCCGTAATTGTGAGTTCATCAAGGAAATTGACTGGCAGACAACGCAACGCAATCCACTCTTTATTTACATCACGCTCGCCATACAACGATTGCTTCGCGTGCTCCGAAACGGAGTGACAACATCACGTTTGCTGCCAAAACAAGTTTTATTGAATATTTTAACAAATCGGTGCAATATATATAGGATTTTATGGCTTTTAGAAGTGTCAAATAAGTTAGTGTCGTTTGTCTTCTTAATTATAATTAACTGCCATTAATACCGGGCGACTCTGCCCTGAAGTCAAATAGCGTTTATACCAATGGAAAGATCTCTTCAAGAAGAATATATCGTAATATGACGACTTTTCTCAATTGTTAGCCAGTGAGAAGTACTGAGATCTAAATATGAGTAATCAAGCATTATTGAAATTCAGGTATTTTGTCAGTTAATTAACTTACATTGTTTCTGTGCTTTGTAAACATAATCTTTTGAGCCTATCAGTTTAAAACTCTTTAACTGTCAACAATTCTTATACTCGTATCCCGTTTTAGGAACAATGTTTCTAAGAGTTGGTCGGACATAATATTAAACCTGCCGAAACTCCCAATACCGTTAAGAAACATTTCATTGAAAAGATCTCGTTTAGAAGAACGTTTGTTACTAGTACTACGACTTGTCTGAATATAGTTAATTCAGCGTTAAATCGTTCTTAATGTGACGTTAACCTCAACACTTACTTCTCGTCATAAGTTAACTAATTAATAAACAGGAATTTGTAAACATCAATATTATCATATTAATACAAAAACATTACGCCTGAATTCTCTAAAGGGTACGCAGACATGTATTGTAGAACTATTTTGTAACAATATTTTGATTTAAAAGTGTGTCCGTGAGTTTCTTGCCCGTTCTTCTCCATAGGAACCTACTACGCTTTGGACTGGGGAACTATAGTTTCATATTTCTGACTGACCGATCCCTTAAATAATAAATACTTTGAGTTTGACTACATTACGGTTACAGAGGTAATTTCCATATTTTTCGTAATTTCGTAAGTTGCATTTAGCCAAAATGTTCTCTTACAGAATTATAAAACAAAGTCCTTTTTTCATGTCTCTCTGTGTGTGTTCGCTTAGTTATGGCTATTGGGCGCAAAGAATTCGTGTGTCCAAGTTGTTACATATTTAGACCATTAATTCCTCCCAACTGATTAACAATTGGCAATAGTTGTGTATGCAGCAAAGGTTACCCTTGAAAAGTTCTTTTCATCGATGTATATCTTATGGCTATTGGGCGCTAAGAATTCCTTATCTTCGATGTCCAAGTTGTCACCTATTTACGCCATTAACTCTGAACTGACTAACAATTGGCAAAAGAAAAGTTCTTTCCATTATTGTGTATCTTATGGCTATTGAGTGTCAAAAATTTCTTAACTGTGGTGCCTAAATTGTTAGCTTATTAAGGTCATTAACTCGGAACTGACTAACAATTGACAAAAGTCGTGCTAGTACCAAAGTTTCTCCTTGAAAATTTCTTTCCATTGTTCTGTATCTTATGGCTATTGGGCACCAAGAATTCGTTAACTTCAGTGCCCAGGTTGTTATATATTTCGACCATTTACTCTTAACTGACTAACAATTGGCAAAGGTCATATTATTATTTGTAGCAAAGGTTTTCCTTGAAAAGTTCTTTCCATCGATGTATATTTTGTGGCTATTGGGCGCCAAGAATTCCTTAACTTCGGTGCCCAACTTGTCACCTATTTAGGCCATTAACTCCGAACTGACTAACAATTGGCAAAAGTGTTTGTAGCAAAGGTTCTCCTTGAAAAGTTCTTTCTATCGATGTATATCTTATGGCTATTGTATGTATATGAAGGTTAGAACAACTCATATCGAAAACAATTTCATAATCGTAAGCAGATAATTGATTATGTGGTAATGAGCTTGTAAATGTTTGTATTTAAAATGAACACTGTAGATTCAATAACTATATATTAGCTAAAATCCTAACGCCGACACAGTCCAATAATTTATCTTTATTTCGATAGTTTCTAAAGCATCACACATCAGTCACAATGATACACGACAACAAAGTTACGAGTAATAATAACAACAAAGTAATAAATCTATGTGTTTGATATATAAGAATCAAAAAGTCATAGGAGATGACGCGAAAGCGGGTCGGTAAATAAAAACCTGCGGCGGTCGTGAGGTAATTGATGGCGGGTGGCAATCAAATTAGGCTCCGCGTCGCGGGTAATCGGCTGAAAGCTGCCCGACGGAGCTTTTGTGGGTCGCCGGGACGGGACAGCGCCGCCCGTGGACCTGCACACAAAATGCAATTTTACTTTTTCATAACTATTTAATCAACTTAATAAAAAATCTTAATTTCATTAATTTACTGATAAACAACGCACAGTTTAAACGGTAAACCGGTAGGTCACAAAACACTTATTGTACTGTGGCTTTTTTTTTTGGGTGGGAAATCATCAAATAACTTCTCCCGCTCTGGGCGGAGCGGGAGGGCGTGTCAGACTCTTACTGACTAAAACCCACCCGTGTTCCTTCGGTTGCCCTGTTGCCGGGGGTCACGATCTCCCTTTCGGTTTTCTTCGCAACCCCGGCAGGCATCGGCCCTAGCGGACCCCGTCAGTTCTGCTGACATCTCTTTGAAGCGCGCGTGGAACACAACGCGCCGTCGACCCGAGCCTGGTCCTTATCGGACGGCCAGCTTACCTATTGCTTACCGTCCGCAAGCCTGCGCCTACGGTGGCCGGAAATCGCCTCGCGATTCCCGACGCCCTGGGCGTCTCCTCCTGCGGCGGTTAGGGGCGTGAGGGCGTGAAATTTGCCTCTCCCTCACGCGTTCCGCCTCCTCCTTCGCGATCATTACCGCTTCGCAGAAGGAGGTGACGGCCTCCCATTTCCTCTCGCTCCGTACCATGGTCTGAACCAGGGCCGGACGCGAGAGATCACCGCCGCCGATCGCCTCCACGAGGACACGGCGATGCTCCGCCCAAGCTGGGCAGACCTCCACCGTATGCTCCACCGTGTCCTCCGGGCAATCCACACAATTTTGACACCCGGGCGTGTCATCCCGCCTTATCCTGTGCAGGAACCTCCCGAAACAGCCGTGTCCGGTGAGGACCTGCGTCAGGCGGAAGGTGAGGACGCCGTGGCGCCTCTCCAGCCACTCCTCAAAGAGGGGTCTTATCGCCGCAATTGTGGCGTGCACAGCGCTAGGTTGCGACAATCGCACTCTCCATGACACCATGAGATCCCGCCGGAGCTCTGTCCGCTGTGCCGCGATTTCTTGCGGCAGCGGAATTGTACTGTGGCTGGGTCTAGAAGCATGAAATTTTGCACAAGAGTTCCTTTTATAACAAAACTGAACTTTAATCAGGAGAATTTATTTAAATTCAATCCCTAAAGGCGTCAAATTGGTGATGAACATTTTTATGGAAGTTCACAATTTGTGCCGATAACGGGCACACGATTTGTAACTAGTATAATGTTTAAAGATCAATAAAAAACAAAAAGACGTTTACAGATAGAAAATTGAGAACACCAAATTATTGTAACGTTAGTAAAAGTAAAAACAAAAATATATAAATATATATATTTGTGGTTTACTCGATAATGACACCCCACACGCCAGGGTAAGATTTTTTTTTCAAAATCACATTTTTATTTTATGGTGACCCCCTTTAATTTTAAGTTTATATATTTTTTATTATTTGTTGTTATAGCGGCAATAAAAATACACAATCTGTATAAATTTCAACTCTGTCTACCTATTACGGTTCATTAGATACAGCTTGCTGACAAACAGACAGACGGACAGTGGAGGCTTAGTAATAGGGTTCCGTTTGACACCCTTCGGGTATGGAACCCTAAAAAAAGACGTTTGCAGAAAGAAAATTGTGAGCTCCAAATTATTTAAACGTTAATAAAACGTAAAATTTTCACGCATTTTTTGAATTTTGCTATATCTGCCATGTATCCATCAATATTCCAGCTAAAGGTAAAATTAATGGGGTACATTCGGCTAAAACCTACCCGACGGAGCTTTTGTGGGTCACCGGGACGGGACAGCACAAAAAATGCACTGAATTTGTATGGAATTTTACTGTTTTATACATCCGTCACGACACTGTTCGAAGATCAATGTTCTGAAGATTGCTGGAAATAAAGACGTTTGCTAAAAAAAATGTGTGCAACAGATTATTGTAATGTGTGTACCTAAATATCGTGAGTATACCTAAACACGCATATTTTTTTGGATATCCGCTTTCTGTCTCTATCAAAATTCCAGATAAAGGTAATTGTGGCAGAGCAAAAGTAAACAGAGCTTTTGTGGGTCGCCGTCCGTAGACCTGCACTTGCGCTCGGCACAGAAAATGCTGTGGAATCGTTCGGTATTTTACTATTTTTGTTTTTATTACTGTGCTGTTTGAATTGTTTTAAAGATTAATTAAATAATCCTTTCCAAAGTACATCAAAACAAAGTGAGTAGCTATGCCAAATGTATAATTTTGCGAAATTTTTCCTTCAAAATTCCAGATAAGACCAAGTAGTATACGAGTATACTGGAATGTAACAGCAAGAAAAATTGCTAAAGAAACTGGTCACGCGTTTGCAAATGACCATGACCATTATTTATTAAGCGTTGCAAACTGGCAGCACGCCGAGCAACTACTGGAGGAAGAAGTTTAAGTTCAGAAGTGAATTAATAGGTATGTTCAAAGCCACCTGATTACATATTAATTTTGCGGGATACGTACGTGTTTTAATTCAAAAATTTTAAAAATAAACTTGATCGTGCCTTTTCTGTCTATGAATAAATTGTCAACTCACTTCGTGTGTATCGGTACTTTACTTGTATTATAATAATCTGAAGGTGAATAATGCTGTTAAGAAGGAAAAGACAGGCTCATCATTAACAGGTCGAAGAGATGCGGACGGACACGCAGCATCCGCCGCGAGCTCTTTAGCTTTTATCATAATTTAAGTTTTCCATTAGCCGTAATTGACGCGAACATCGTTCCTCGCTTACGGTCGCGAATCGTCGCAATGATTGTTATTTTTGGATAGATAAACATTCCCTATTTTCAGGTCTTCCGAATGCTATTCTATCTTAATTGACAATATTGTTAATAATTAATAAGAATTATGGCGTACAGCTTTTATCTTAATGTGGCTTTTAACGATACATTTGTATTCGAAATACCATTTCGATGTAATTTCAACGGCACTATCGCTCACTAATGGATAAATATCGACTAGTTGATTAATTTTAAAATTTATGAATAATTCAATGGATTGGGGGTTTGTTTTAGCGTCACTTAATGCTTAGATCACGGCGTTTGATTTAATTTGGGTAATGACGAGATCGAACGTTTCCATTAGTGTAATTGGGCGGCTACTCATGAGACGCTCGAGATATCAAAGTGTCGTCCGGCGAGCGCGACTCGCCACTCGCGCCGAGCTGAGAGCGAGCGACTATAACTACACAATACAAATTATTAAGAGTGCTCGGCATCACGGGAACGCTTTCAGAAGTAATGAATTAGAAAAGTTGCGCAGCACTCACGCGGATTGAGCCGCGCGGCGGCGACGGCGTCGGCGCGCCGCTCGCTACAACATTACTTTAATTAAATCTATTTGAACAACAAACTTTAATTAAATTTCATCCAGCAGTTAGGCGTCGCGGAGGAATAATCGCGCAATTAGAGCGGCCGTGAGCGTCGCCTTACACGCTCCCAGTTAATTAACTCACTTGGGCCGACCTATCCGACTAACGGCGCTGTGTACCCGACACTACACCCTACACTACTACGGAAATGTGTTTATTCTCATCTTGTACATGCATTTTTGGCAATATACACGAATTAATTGCAGTATTTGGTACTTTTTCATAATGTTAGACAGGTACCGGTTACATTTACTAAGATAGATAGAATATTCTTTATTCAGGACACCATAAAAAGTTGAAAGTTGTTTTCCTTACATTGCCCAAACAGTTTGCGTAAGCTTAAAAAGCACTCAATTTTGAGAACTTTAAAAATCTACATTTTCATTCGATTAATCAGAAAATAGTGGTCATAAACCGTTGAGAAATGAATGCACTGAGTGGCACAGCATTTGCACACTCCACCCTGAGCCGGCCGACTTATTCAATTAATACTCGAGCTACACAATGGGTTGGCGCTTAGCACTATGTGTAGCGCTTTCATTGTGCAAGTTTAATTGTTTTTACAGCCGACATGTATTGTGTGTGATGGAATACTTAGAAATAGCTTTACCGTATCATGACGAGCTGGCCATTCCATTTGGAATTACTAAAACACTTTAGTGACTTTAGCATGCGGGGCCCCCAAAACATTGTATCGATTACGAGTGTTTTTATATCGAGAATCGAGTAGAATGCCAATAATATACAAATATCGCATATCTACTAAGTGTTCGTCTGCTGATCCATTATGCGCACATCGTAACGTATAAATAAAGGCAAAAACTCACAAGATCCATTAAAAGTATTGCTGCGATAATTTGGAATGGTGTGGATATGTCTTCGGCGAGTATATTTTGTATTTAACAAAGTCACAAAGTGAGAAAGTTTCAACGATGAGCGTTTACGTAAATTAAAAAATTTTCTTGAAAACTAACCTAGCAGTACCTACCGACGCAAAAAATACCTAATCTCCAATAAGTTGGTTTCAAAAGTGAGAATCGAATTCAAGACTTGGAAGCGCATAATTAACTGGCCTGCACCATTTTGCTTACAACAAACATACAACAGCAATGAATTTTTCGAAAAAATCTATACCAAGACATTTTGCTTATTCTTAAATAATTCTCGAGTATAACTGTAGTAACACGTTTATTTATAAGGCGGGTAGTGTTTTTCATCGTCCTTAAAAATAGTTCTCGTAACATCCAGTCTATTCTAACGTCGAAAAGCACTTCCGTAAGAGAGTGAGCGCTATAAAGGAACTGAGTGAGCGCGTTGACCGACACTCCGCTCAGCCAAGATTTGACCCCACTCACTTAACGTAACTCAAACATGAATACCTAATACCCAATTATGAATTATTCAATACTGCATTACTTTTTTATCATCAAACGTATCATTATTTTACTTTTATTGTTAATTAAATCACTCATATTATGGATCCAGAAGTGAAATCGATAAAAACGAAAGAACGAGCTCAGAAAATGTCCTCCATATCTTTTATTTTATGCCAAAATTTATTAGTCGTAAAAATAAATATATCCTTGCTTTATATGTATTTTTAATGATATGATTGGACTCATTTTAGAATCGCCATACTCGGGTGTATTAAATATACTTACTAGCTGTTATCTCCGTGAAGCTGTTTGGCAATTTTGTTGAATTTATAATATTCCAAAAATATATTTTTACTTGACATCTACGTGGGTGGCGATGGCGAATAAAGTGAACGCAACCTTCGTTTGCATACAAATTATTGTACGGCTTCTAGTTACTTTGGTGAGCACCATCCAACATCTATAACTGAAATGGACAATCCAAAACGAATTTTCGTCGATGAATGATTAGTGCATTCAGTAGGAATTAATCAAGACAGACTACCTACTAGGACTTCCAACGACCGATGGTAGGTAGAGCTCAAGGGAGTGAGAAACCTATTTCTCACTCCCTTGAGCTCTGGCTTGGTTAACGCCATACTGAGGGATGAGAGGTCCTGGGCGGCAGTCGCTTCCTTCTGCAAAAACGTCATGTCCCAGAAGGAGGCGGCTACACGCACGCGGGAGTACGATACTGCCGTGACGTCGCTCCGAAAGCAGAGGAGGGGTCGAAGAAGACGTCAGTTTGAAAGTCATCTCCGACTCCTCCCGGTGGAGGCCAGCAGGCAACGGGTGCGGGGGCACCCTTGCCTGTATTGCACAGTTCCCCACCATTTTTTGTAGTACCTTATGCTATAGTGGAATTAATTTAGGAACATATTAAATGTTCACGAAAAAAAAAATGCTTTTACATATTGCTAAGTAATGAACTAAAGAAACTATTTTGCATGAAAGTAATGAACTAAAGAAACTGTTTTGCATATTCACACAAACTTTTTTGCGGTTCCGAACCCAATGTGTTAATCGATATATTAATCCTACTACAATCACGGTAAGAATTTTAATGACGCGCATTATATCGCACATAAACAACCACAATACTTGTAAATCACATTTGCATGCAGGTGCTATACAGAGTGGCAGGGATTCTACCGGGGTCGCGGGAAACCTGCCGGGGTCGCGGGAAAGTCCGAAAGGTATACCGTGGCCCCTAGGAACATGGCAACTGAAGGAACACGGGTGGATTTTAGTCAGTAAGAGTCTGACACGCCCTCCCGCTCCGCCCAGAGCGGAAGAAGTTATCTGATAATTTTCCACCCAAAAAAAAAAGAAAAAATAAATAAAAAAAGGGTGACAGGGATATCGACGCGAAAACTATTACCATAGATTCAATATATGATTCTGACCCTCCCTGCGTTGGAATATTTCGTCGGTTATAAAAAAAAAAACAACTGTTCGATACATTTTGATCGCTTAGGTATTGCACTTTTCTATGCAACAGCAGATTTTTAAAAAACTATTTCAACGCACGGGGCTTCAGAATCATGTACTGAATCCATGGTAACAGTTTTCGCGTTGATGTCCCTGCCACCCTGTATTAACATTAATACCTAATCCGATTTAATTAGCGTGGCGCTGACCGTGGCAGTAGGTACTGCAGCGCTTATTGGCGCCGCGACGTGTAGGCAGCGTTATGAGAAGCCCCTGGAATCCACACGAGCTCATAATGCAGCCGGAATAAGATGAACATATATTCTGTTTAATAACATTGCAAAGTAGACACACAACATGCCATGGCCGCTTTTAAGTTTATGGACATGGACCGCATATTAATGCCAGCTGTAATTTCCCTGTTAACACAAGTCTGTATGTTGACTCGCAACTTGATAACATCCGACTGTACTATATTAATCTGAATACATAGTAACGTTATTTCGTAAATGTTCATTACTAAACTCCTCTTTGAGTATAATAGCAGGCTTGCCTCTCAATATTCAACAGGGCGATGCTCTAAATTAAATCAAAAGGGTAACAATAAACAACTTCAAATAGTTAACGAGATATGTGGAACTCAACATTTCAGTTGCGAACTTATAAAAAAACTGCATCAGAGTCGAACTGCAGGAGTTTCTAATTAAATCCGACGTTATTGCGCTGAATGCCGTGCCCGTGATAAAACGTGGCACTGCGCAAATGCACTCGAGATGGGAATGGAGAGGCAAAAACCGTCGGCATCAACAATAAGTGGGTGCTTCAATAAAATAAGCGGTTCCTAATCACGTAGGGCTGCGACAACTGTGCCCGCAACAGGTACACCTACCTATTGAATAACGGCTACTGGCTCTTTCACAGGAAAACTGTGGAGTAACTTTACAAGTATTTGTATCGGAACCGCGAGTCGATAGGATTGGATGAATCTTTGGTAGAATGTAACGTGAAGTAAATGAGCACTGGAAAATGCATTTTCTTGAGCATCGTCTGTCTTCGATCTAGAGAATTCGTATTTAAATCGTTTTTGTTTAATGTTTGACTTTCCTTTCCACGTAGTGTTTGAATACTGATAGAAAGGATATTGGACAAGTGGCATTGCTCCACGTGACCGGCATAGATGCATCTGACTGGATCATAAATTGTATGATTGACGCTATTGAATCTAAACGTGCTACAAAAAGAAGCTACAGATCAGGATTGAGGATGTTAAATAACTTTTAATGAATAGCTACAAAGAATCACTACGAAAACTTTTAAGCAATGACAAAAATTATAGGAAAAGAGTGCAGGGTTCTGATATTCAGATGTTTTTGTCTGTTCATTTTATCAATATTAATTACCAAATATTTTGAAAAACATCTGCACTATATTTTAGTTAACATTTGAAATAGAATTAGAAATATCATTTATTTGCTAAACTTAAATTGCTTTTACTTTTCTCATCAACTTAAGGTTTTATTTACAGCTAAATAGATTATTCAGGTTTTGGAGTAGGTAAATATGGTAAGTTTTTAATCGATAGGACATTTATTTTAAATCGATACGTAAAAGGTATTTGTCGCTTTTGGTTCGAATAACCAAAGTGATTCATGGTTTTGAAGGAAAAACCAATAAAGCTTTCTACAGTCCTTCCTTACGTAGACACAACAACAAGATCTAAAAATCTAACTGGCAATTAACGCAATTCATCTTTTATTCTTGATCTTGTTTCATTCTCTGAAGTAATCAAATCCCCTGTTCAAAGGCAAGCAGTTATTTCAATCTTGTTAGACAGTATGGCGCGCAAAAAGCGCGGAATCCGCCGCGCGCGCGACATTTGTGCGCTTGCGACGGTCGCGAACGTGCGCGCGCGTTCTCATGAATTTAGATCAATGGGAAAAAAAACGAAGAAAGCCATCCTGCTCAGTCTCAGACGACGCTGTCATCATTCTTGTAAGAAACGATTGTCGGTAGTTAGGCCGTCTGGATATGGCATCGGGGATTGCAGTTCTAGATTGCTCGCGCAGAGAAATGTCCCCATAAAAAATAATTTAGAAGGAATCAAATCAATCGTTTCTTCACACTTTTGGTGCCTCTTTTCCTACCATTTATTAAAAAAAAAAAACACTAACATGATAGAATAAAAGTACATTTAACATGATAAATTGATCTGTAACAGCAATGAGGCAAAAAGTTTTCTCATGTCAGTGAGTGACGTGCGACAGTTCTTTGAAAATTTATTTTTCTCGTTACTATTTGACACGAAAGCGACATCTTTATCTGTTAGTAAAATGGAACCGATTTCCTGATTTGCAGTGCAATAAAACCTATATCTTCGATTGTTGATATTATTATTTCTGATTTGTAGTTCGAGAGGAACCGAACCGATTCATCTAATCACAAAGAATTCAAAAGACTGTCTAATATAAATCAGGTACCTATTTATTATTCTGTCTATATACTTGTATTGGGCTGGCAGACTAACGCACTCGAGATAGCGCACCAATTAAACGCACTCCAAGAATGGAAAGTGGTTGTTTTTGCCAGGCCAGACGCGCTTTGTCGAAGCCGAACGGTTCTGGCAATGACAAACATTCGGCTGCTTTGAACACAGCCATTCATTAGATACATTTTTGTTTTAAAGTATTTCGAGCCCTAATAACGTTATTGTTGTTTGATCTGATGCTATTTTGCTTGTTGGTTTCAAAGCCTCAGCGTACACACTTTAAAAGAAAACTTATTTTCGGTAGGTATTTTAAAAGCATTCGTCACAATTATTAACAAAAGACATACCTGGGTAAGTATTAAAATTAATAAGATTCTGCATTCATCACCACTGCTCTCAAGACGGTGAAGGAAAACATCGCGAGGAAACCGGTATGTTCTAGAACCAAAAGTTCGAAGACAAGTGACATCTACCAGCCCGCACTGCGCCCGCATATGGTGGATTACGGCCCACTCCTTCTCACAGGGAGCAGGTCTGTGTCCCAGCAGTGGGAACATTATAGGCTGATTCATGCTTAAGCTGCATTCATAAAAAAAAGCATGCACTGTAGTTACAAATCCAATGGAATAATAATTTCCCTAATTACTTCATGCACACACCAGTAACATACCTTATCTATGTTATACAAACAATATTTGATACTAATACCCCCACTGCCATATCTCTACGTTGACACAGTGGTGGGGCTTACGCGCTCCAAACTCTAGGTCTGTGCCGGTTGAGTTTACTTTGCTGGAACGGGTCTGGGATGAGGAGCCAGACCAAGAGGGATACAAAAACTACGCCAACCAAGCACGGACCCTATCTCCCGGGAGAAGTATGTTCCTCACCTCTGGCTTGCCTTTGTTGACCGGCTGGAGTGAACAAAGACGAGGAACAGACCTGCCACCTCTTTTTTGCCTTAATTGGCCGGCTTGAGTGGAGATTCGCAAAAGTAAACGTGCTCGGAGGTAGGAAGTATTCCAGTAAGATGCTGGTAGGGATCTTGACCGTACTTCCGGGATTGTCCTGATAGCCGTGGAATACCTCTCCACTCCTCATAAGCACCTCAGGGTATGTTGCCCCCTTGTCGCTTCGACACTTTGTGCTAGCGACCGTTTTCGGGGCCCCATTATTGAGTGTGGAAGTCACCCCCTGCCATTTTACCTGTGTGTTTTATATAAGATATTGCGGTCGGGCAGGGGCCATAGTCTTTCCATAGTTCTAGATAACCATTTCACTTAGCCACCCATACCCATAGTCCAATATCTTTGTTTCCATATGCTGCAATAGCCCTGCACCAACCGACAATTGTCCCTGTTCGCACTATGTTAGTGCGAACAGGGACAATTGTCGGTTGGTGCTTCATTTCATTAAAAACGTCTAAAGGGCCTCTGCAAGTTGGCTTCGGCCCCTCGTACGCCTTTCAAAGGTGAGATGAAAGTTGAATAATAGGGGTTTTTCGGGGCGAAAAATCGATCAAGCTAGGTCTAGGTTTAGAAAAAATCGTTTTCTCCTTATTTTCCCCCGAACAGAGCTCGGTCGCCCCCACCTTAGAATAATTAATGACATGGCAGCATGGAATTAGTATGTACTTTCCTATACTATTAAATGAGCATTCTCTATTTTCACAAGAGCAGAGCTCGGTCGCCCAGGCACCAGCTATACTAATACAATCTAATCAAAAGACGATTCTTCAAAAACTGGTCTCATCCGTTCGCTACGATACCAACATACAATACAATTCCCGAGTTCATCGCTACATCTGTAACACTGAACCTTAATCCTCTTTATGTAATCAATTTCATCCTCCTTTGTCTTCACGGTACCTGTAATGTGTATGAAGACATAAAAAGTATACATGTACGGAGGAAAAGCTTGCAATAAGCGGGCAAGTAGCGCGCATGATTAGCGGGCAGAGGGGCGGGCAGCGCGGGCGGTTGATTGCTTGCCCAATTGGGCCTTATACGCCGCACATGGGAAATATTTTTAATCAACACCTCCATTGAACTTACGAGCGGTCGTACGTGAGCTCTGTACACAGGGACGTATTCGGACGACTGGTACTAAAACGTATCTTGTTTAGATTTAGAATTTATTTAGGATGATACATCAAGGTGTTTTCGCGGAAAAGTTTTCGTCGGTGATAATGTTTTCAGGTAATTTCTTTTCTGTATTTTATTTAAGGCAGTTTCCAATTTGAGACTAACTTTCTAGGATCACTAAAAACTATAGAGAAAAGAAAAACACCCAGTCATTTGAAAGAACTTATTCATCTGACACAGTTGACAAAATCACAACACACAAAAAAATAAAAACTGTTTCCAGGTATAAAACTGAGAGCCTCAACTCTTCAATTTATAATATTACTTACGTATAAGGAACTTTATGATTCTTGCAAACAGTTAACTAGATAGAATAAGTCTAAGGAGTTTTAATAAGAGTGACAGCCTCATTAACATCGGCCGGATCTAGCGAAGCCTTCAACTTTGCTTGTTACTTGTTAGCCTTTAAATCAAAACACATTGATTGCTGTAGCTCAGTGAGCTTCAGTTACTTGGTGTTCAGCATGATCACATGGTGACAATAGCGCTTATTTGCTATCGTTAAGTTTTAGTATAGAAGGATGAGCTTTGAAATACTAATACCTATAGTTTTTATTTAAAAGTTACAGAAAATAGCTGCGGAAAATTCATGGTGGTTGATATTGAGTATGGGTAGATTTTTCGTTTGGGCGGATCGTCCGCCCAACACGCGTCTGTTACCAAAATTATTTTTCAATTAAACTATTAAATGTTCTTGAACTATTTCGCTGCGTCATCTTTGACGGAGACACCTTGGCTTGTCTGCGCCTGTGGTGCAACTCGGTGCCACTAGCAAATCTTTGTACAAAACGAAAACAGATTTTAAAAACGCATTTACGAAAACTTTGTACAGCCCAGTAATCAACCATAATGGTCTACCTAAATCTGGACGTAAGATCACACAAAAATATTTCAAATAAAATAATTAAAATAAAATAAACACTAGTCAGAATCCGCACCTCTCCGGGGTGTAGCTAAGGGGCGCGGATGGCAGTGGGTCGGTGCTTGATTGGCCCTATGAATGTGAGTAGATTGCACCGCGGCCGCGATCGCCGATGCTTCCTCTCGCCACCACACTCCCTATTTTATATTATTTTATTTATTGCACACTTTTTTATTTCTTTGCTGCTTTGTTAGTGATAGAAGAGCTCAATTTATCAGGTGGTATATATATTGGTCTCTATAGCGATGAATTGAACAATCAAATGTGGTAATTAAGCAGTGTCCGATAGCCGAGATTTGTTCCCCAGAATAACCCTCAAAGCCACTGGTACCCTTAAATCGACGAACAAAAACTAAATTAATATGTCAATCACAATTAGCTAACGAAAACGTGAGTAATTTTAATCTTTTCAGGTTCAGAAATAAACATAGAATCATCAGCTCGTTCATATTTTAAGGCATACACCTTGAATGTATCTGTACGAAATCTCGTAGTTGCTAACCCATGTAAATGTAAGTCACGTTTTCAATAACCTACAGTTTTAGCTTCATAATTTTAACCCAGGCCGATATAAGAGACTTTATTTTGTTATGATATTTGCAGATATGTAAAGCAGGTACGATTTACATATTAAATTTTCTTGTAGCTTTCATATTACTTTTTGATGTTGTTTTTGCATTGTTTCCTATATATTTTTCGCAACATGAGCAAATAAAAGCCGCTAAAACGCGCGCGCACGCAGAGCACGAAAAGGCTACACCACGTTTCAATGGCACTCAAAAACCGACCCTGAAAATTGTCTTTGTTTACATTAACCATGTACACGAAATGCACCTGATGACACGAATAGAACTAAAAACTTAGATAAAAATTTCTTAAAAATAGCTTTGTTTAAAAACAGCATTGTTGATGAAAGTTTTAGGGAGCTATAATCCCTGCGAAAACTTTGTAACCATAACCGATTAAATAAAACAAACGTCTTTACTTTCAGTAACAATGGCAAGTGAACCTATTGGCCAGTATTTGAAAATTTGTGAGGAAGTGAACAGTATCAGTATCAGGAGAGTAGGAATGGTAGGGGTGCGTTGATGTCGACAGTGCGGGAGGGTGGTCGCGCGGTCGAGGCACGTCATACCGGCGCTCCGCAGTCAGCTGAGTCGCACCGCACTCAACTCGTATTATTAACGACGTGTATTGTAATCACGCGGCGGGCGATCGCCTCCGCCGAAGGTAGGGCGGTATTAAATTCCGACAGCTACGTGATAAATCGAAATTGGAAAAGTTTAATAATGTTCGGTTGCTCCGAAAGCAATAAAACCGTTTATAAACGGGCACGAGCGAACGAGACGGGCGGCAGGGACGCCCGCCTTCGGGACTTTTAGGGACTCTTAGGTGAGTCCGCTCGGCCTCACGGGCTTTTAAATTGATTTCGCTGGTATCTTGATGAAGTGATAAAACCGTCACTTGGGATGATAATGTTCACCGTAGATGAATGAGCCTACCAAACGTCTCTATGCGCTTCCAGGTTTCGTAACAACTTGTTAGAATGTGAGACCATGTGACACATGCGGAATTTACTATGGCAAAACTACTTTTCCCCGTGAATATTAGCTACGGACAGCCCTAAAACGTCAATTGAATTCTTTTTACAATCTAATTGAAAAACTCGTGAATGTGGTGACGCCCGAATTGCTTACATAAACAAAATAACATTTCTGATCATGAAAATTTCCTAAATAAGGTCCTGAATTTCGCAATGTGTATCAAAAATGGCTAAAGATAACATTTATCAACATTTCAACAGCAATCACTAGTTTGCTGGACGTATTATTGATGGAGCTAATTATTAATCAGTTCATTTATCATTATTTAATCAGCTAATAGAATAATTAGAGCGCTGAGAGGAGGATAATTGCGGGGGCGGCGCGTGCCCTCCACCTACACCATGTACCAGCCTCCACAGGACCACACGTCCTCCGATACATTTTCTTTATATCAATATATTTCTAACATAAATATCAGGTCTTAACAATGTTAATGATCGTTGTCGTCGACAAGCCGCAGTACCTATATCTTACCTCGACTAGCCCGCCATTGTCTAGAAGACGGCGTCAGATTTTTGTAATAAGCAACATGCTGAATCTTATTTACATATTCAAATTACTTCTATACAAAACTCCTGTTTTTAATTATAAACTTAATTTGCTTATGATAAATCTATGGAAATTTTTACCTCGGGCTCCAACCCTCTATAGCGTTAAGGGTAGAGTAATTACTTCTTTTCTTCGTAATAAAAACGGATTAAACTTTGCTTAGGGTGGCCCATTCATTTTGTTTACTATTCAGAATGGCTTGTGTTAAGAAAAAAACTAATTTACGCTCGCTGTTTGGGTGTAGATATTATCTGAATTGAGATTTAAATGAAATTAGCTGATTACAAAACAGCGAAAGTTTACAAAAATATAAATTGGCTAAGTTTGATTGCGGTTTAATCAATTTTGATATTGCATGTTTGGATTCAGTGGCTGTTAAACATATAAAAATAAATGTAAAAAAAATAGGCTCTTGTTAAGTAGTCTTATTTCTACTTAAAGTGATTTTGTATGAATATAATAAAGTTTTGAGACTACGTTGTTTTATGAAAATAACTCTTAAGACTTTTAAAGCCTTAAAATTAGGTAAAGAATACCTATTAATTCTCCTACAAAACAGTAATAAAAGTAAGCAGTTTGCGTCCTTTAATTTGATTAGTCATTCGCGCAATCTGTCAAATTCCTCCTTCAATTAGCCTTGCGGAGTCAAGCGGCGATGTAATAAAAAGAAACACAGATAAATGAGCGCTTAATTCCTTTCGCTGCTGGACGCTGCGCATTGATATCAATTATCAGGAAGCTGGAGATGGTATTGTATACGCGAATTGTGCCATAAAGCCGCTAATCCGGGCCCGAGCGAGCCACAATTTGTCCAAACGGTTATGTTATTGCGGTCGGTAAGCTCGCAGCGACCGCAACTCGCTACATGATTTTTCTCATAAAATAACTTTCACAAACAATTTGGTTAATTCTGTTTACTTTTAGTAATTGGCGGGATGACTTTATATTATATTATGATGATGCACGTTTGTGAAGTTGAGAATAGATTTAAAGAGTTGCTTAATTATTGTAAAATTGATGCCATTCAGAGATTTCACCGCAGATGCTGTAAAGATTTGCATGCAGTTAATTGAGCTGACATGTAAGTATATTAATGGCCGGTTACAATGTCGTCCCAGCTTCAATGTCAGCGGACTCAATTTGTCGAAACTGTTATTGCACGGACGGACAGCCCGCGCCAGTCCAGTTTTATACGGAATCGCCCATAACGGACAGCTCCGGCGGCTCTAACTCCCGGGAATGGACACTTGATTAAGATACTTGTGTCACTTTATTTTGCGATTACATCTGACATGAGGTCGCAATCTTCTTTATTGTTAATTTGGAATAAATCTGCTTGATTAACTTTTTGTTTTACTGAAACTTTGCGCAAATACCATTTACTTAACTTACAACCTATTAAAGGAGAAAATGTTGGCACTATTAGTCTCTGTATTCATTGTTGAACATATTTGTCGTTTAACGATAAACAAACATGAAAAGAAAAACATAAAAGGAATGAGCAAAGGTTAGAACACCCATATATGTACATGTGCACAATAGTAGAAGGTGTCAAAGCATCAGATAGATCAAATTTATTTACAGTGCCATTCACACCCAAACCTTGGTCCATCCAATGTCATCTAATCAAACGCGGAATCCAACATTAGACGGATGTATGGGTATTCGAAATTGGATCGAAGATTGTAAGAGGGATTGAAGGACAAAGATGGGAGAGGGGGTGTGAGGCGGGAGGGGGTGGGCAGCCCACGCACCACGTCCGAGCCGTAATGAGTTGAAAGCGGATACTTGTAGCGCACTCAGGGCGCGCGTGTCCGGTTACCCGCCTAATGTTGCCCGGATAAACAATGACGTCCAGCCTTTTAGCGACATTTGTGGACCCACTCAACGCTGGACATAAGCCTAAAAAGATTTTACTATTTGAGATTCTTTCCGATGTACGAAGGAAAATGTCGTGTAATAAGAAAATGTGGTGACATTCTGTCTGTTTGTAAAAGTTTTACAAGAGACTAATGGACCACTAGATACACGAAATTATTAAAGGAGCCTTCTGTAAACAAAAGTCTGAAAAGTAATTAAAAATTAAAGCATGACTTTTTGATATTAAACACAACCGTAGCAAAAATCAAATTTTATCTGTTCTTCAAAGCCAGAATTGTACTTAGATTGAGAAATTATCTAAATGATAACTATAGACAGGTACCATACGATACCTTGTACATAGGTATTTCAACGTCACGTTAGTATAGTGTGTAAGCCCACTAGCATTAGGTAAGTGCCGAGCGCCGCTGTGAGAGCCGCCTAGTCAAATGTAGAGTGACGGACCATCATTGCTCCATTAGCAGAGAACGGTCGAGGGCCGGGGGAGTCCGGGATGTTTGATACGCCATTACTTCATTAGCAGCCTTACGCTGTCATGAGCCGATTATTTAACAGCACTATACATGGACATCTCTAAAAGCTAATGGATAATGTTAGTGGTAATTATTGTTTACGTAAGAGCTGAGTATCATGTTGTACCGATATTATGAGGCTTGTTGCTAACGTGTTGAAAAACTAATAATAAGTAACTAGTTTTCATTTTCTGAGATAATTATAGTTAAGTTTTTGTGATGAATTGTTGTTTTTTTTTACCTTTATTAGTTGAAACCACTCGGAAAAATTAAACTGCTTGTCATAAGCTGGGAAAATTTAAGGTTCTCGAGGGAAATAACAGTGAATAAGTGCGAATATTCGCACGAAACAATACGCCGATACGGAGCATAACACCAAATTAAAAACCGAATTACATAAAACCCTTCCAAATCAATAAGAAAAGAGAAAAGCTTTGAACTGTAAATCAGGAATTTCTTCCAAATATTTATCGAAACTAACCATTCATTCGAGATCTTTAGTCATAAATATTGCAAATTCGCGCCTGAAAGCCGGGGTAGGGTGGTACACAGGGAGTGCGGTCCATTATCCCGAGGTGAGGGCGTCGCAACAGCAAAGACGTTAGTCCGGCTCTGCATCGGCGACTTTATGACGTTATCTCTAACAGGTTCCGTCGCCGGGATGGGGTTGCTTCACTGGTGAAAGCACGGGATCCTCTGTTGTGCCTGATAATTGCCCCTAATGGAAAAGTCTAGTCACTTCGTGCGAAGTGCATTCCAAGTTTTCGCTTTTGCCAGCTAGAAGTTATTACTTAGCCTTGTGCAGGCAAGGACTTATAGATTCAAATAAGTGTGTTGGTATAGATAAATAGCTTAACAAATGGGTACTCTCAATAGCGACTAATGGATTTCATATCTTCAGTAATCCTGCAATATAAAAAGGATTTTTTTACTTTTTTTGCGAAGGAAACAAACTTCTTTTACCCAAGTCCTTATGGGAATCAACCTTTCGAAATTCTTGAAGGGAAATGATACATTAGAAATGGCTACTAATACTTTTAGGTATCCCAAGTATTCGCGAGGAAATAAATCGGTGCGTGCGTTGAATGCGTAAGCAAATTGAGCGGATATGTTTATGTACGCATTGACTAGTGTGCGTGTACTTAGTAACTTGACAGAATGAAAAAGCAAGCAAAATCTAATACACTTACGAGCATCTTACAGCGCATACATATTTAACACGCATATTTACCGATTGGCGTGGATCAGCGGGAGTGTGGGTACGTGGGGGCTGGGGGTAAAGACGGTCATTCAATGAGATTGCTTCTTGCCGCTACTCTCGAGGTAATGGATCCTGCCGAAATAGACTGGATCAAGGAAATACTGCTAGTGCGTTAGTGCACTGGGCGTCCACGCTACTGCGATAAACAATGCGATGGATGTGGTACACGGAGTGGAAACTTTGTGCTAACTTGATAAACTGTCCTGAAACTAATCACTTTATGCAATGATTCTTGTGCTTCTAAACACAGAGTCCACAGACAATCAAATATTCATATTTCAAAATGAGCTCTTAATCCTACTGAATTCTATCAACTAAAATGCAGATTTTCATTCTATTTCAGCACATAATTTGAATGTAACATATTAGGCTAGATATCTATAACACCCTTTCCGTTTTCAATGTAGACACCGGCACAGAAATGTCACCGTGAAACAGCACTCAAAGCAAAGTGCATATCTATGTAGCGAGTGGACATTCGATCTTAAAATAGATACTGGACAGTGGACGTAGTTAAATATTCTTAGTACAAATATTTGCATAAGACTAACGAAATATTAATTTAATAAATGGTTTGGCTAAGGAATTGAAATAAATCTGCAATAATTAAGTCACGACTTTTTATTACATTTACCTAATTAAGTCATGAATTAGGTAAATGTAATAAAAAATAATATTGGTATTTATTTTCATATTATTGCTAGGTGTTCTAATTTAATATATTAGCTACTACTTTAATAACCGCTGATTGTAAGTACCAGTTTCAGAGATAAACTAAGTTTCTTTTACTTAAAATCTCCAACATTTTAGTGGTAAAGAATTTTTACGTTGCGTAGCGGTGACAGCGTGGCAACCTATCTACGAACTAATAATTCAATTCTATGAGTCAAGTAGTAAATAGAAGCTGCATTTTTTATTCTACTTCATTGATGTTATTTAAAGACAATTACTCTCATCTATATTTTCTTTTCAATAATACCTACCTAAAAAATTAAGAAAAAAAGGGTATAATTATAAAGATGGGTAAGATAATATAACATAATACACTTTTTTTAATATTTAATAATAATTGCGTAGGATATTAATATAAATATTAACACAACGGTAGTTAATTTTTAACTCAAACTTAAACTTGACGAAATATTTTTAACACACTTTTTCGCATTAAATGGAAGAATTAATTAATTCTCACGCCTACAGTTTCACGGTTTTATTAAAGCACGAAATTAATTAATTTAATTGAAATACCTAGAATTTTATGACCTCACGACTCTTGGGAATTGAGAAGTTCTTTAAACCACTTAGTTTATTGACATAGGCATAAGGAAAAACTTATTTATAACGTTCAAAATCAATTTTAGGAACCACCATCGACTAAATAAACTACAACCTTAGTAAATCCTAACATAACACGTAGCACATAGGTGTTATCGAGTAGTATCGTCACACAAATTCACACAGTGGATTCGGTATGGATTGAATTATGGAAGACGCGGAACTGGGCCGTGTAGGGACAAGGGGGAAATGGAAAATGTGTGTCGCCAACTTGGGACTAACAGCTCCTGGACAGAGTAGCGACGGTAATGGATTGATCAGATACCACTTTGAGTACGCTTCGGCTGTACTATTAGATATAGTGTAGGTAGATATCGGATCTATTAAGTTATTTTGTAGCTACGTCATTTTTTAGGGAACATGTTTCCGCAAATTATTGTAAAGTGAGAGTTCAGGTACTTACCTACCTAAATGGAATTTAGATTACTCTTGAAAAACCTGAGTGTTTGGTATAATGTCACGGTCTATATATTATGTAATTAAAATCGAGTTATTAATTCCTTTAGAAAGTAAAAACAACATTTACTTGTTCTTATTTATTCATCATAAATTGGCCCTTTAAATTAAAGTAGTTTTAATGGTTAATTGCTTTAAACAGAAAACAGAATGTATTTTAATATGAACGTAAACATGTATTTACGGCTGTTGAAAGTAGGTAGGTACTGTAAATGGGAACCTTAAGTTTTCCACTTACCTACTTATTAAGGACAATAAAATACTTTTGGTAGTTCTAATTATGTCGTTAAGACAACATAAAATGTACTCGTATATTGTTGCAAACAGATTTAATCATTAAATGTCCGCATTATTTAAATGGGAAATTATAAACAAGATTTAAACAACATATCTTGGTTGTGTGGTGATAAATGTAGGCATGATATATTATTTCATCTAGGTAAACATAAATTAATTGAAGATGCATAATTATAAAGTGTCTCCTTCGTGAAATACCTGCCTAACATGGCTTTTAAAATATTTTATTGATTTACTGAAAATATTTTTGTCTGGACAAATACAGTCGTTAAGGGTACCATTAGCTGAGTTGGCGCATGATTTAGGTACCTACTGTAATCAATTACTTTTCAAAACAACAACATCAACTAATCTGCTTGATCAATCATTTACAAACATAAAACCCTATCTCAACATGTAGAATAAATAGTTAATATTAGTTATATGAAGGAGTGCACAATAAAAGAACTCAGCGAGGCTACACAGTCGCTAGTTCATTATCCAAATGGACTACAGCTATTTGATCCACTTATGTGATTGCCTGCAAGCATTATCTCTCCTCCACTGAATGGAAGCCATAAGTCTACCTCGTAACTCTCTCGCTTCTCTTACAATATTTCTAGGTACTTACGTTAGCAATAAATATGTATGCACATAAATTAACTATTGAACTAAGAATGTGATATGTGTTGGTAGAAATCTTTCTTACTGGTAAGTATTGCTTGTCGATTAATTGATTGGTATAGGGACTTAATTAATTAAAGTGCGCTAAACGATGTGCTTGTGTTCTACCTGTAAATGCAAAGGAAGCTTTAAAGATTTTTAAAACTTTAGAGTGAAGATTAACTCAAACTCGGAATAAGGATATTATGCCTGTTTCAGCAAGACATGGAAGAACTTTACATAAAGTACCAAATGGTATAGGAACAAGTTAATATAATCCGAAGCAACGAGGGCATACCATCGCCTTCAATATACCCATACCCAAGCAATAGATAAGAGAATAATTTCATTATAACTGCTGACTATATTCTACATACGATAGCCTTTATGCTCTTCCTATAGATAAAAACAGATAAATACCATACCATTTACATTCATTGCTTAGAGTGAATCAAAAGAGTTGGAGTGCTCTGAAGAAATCAGCAGATACAAGATAATGGACCGATCCAATCACTTAGCGAGGTGGACCTCGGTTACTTATACACTAGCTACTACCCTCATGTATAAATTTACAAGGCTTTATATAATTCCCTGCAAGCTCGCCTTTGTTTATCGTTGACGTGCAATACCACACGGATATCGAATCTTGATTCGGTTATAAGCTTGATTAATTTGCTTGTTAGTATAACAATGGATAACCAATTAATGTTTTGACTAGACTCTTATTGAATTGAGAACGTGTATACTGTCAAATATTTAAGCAGGTACCTACTGGGAACATTGCAGAACTTGAGTCCTGTGAACTCTCTTCAACGGCCAAAAAATTACATCCATCGCT
This sequence comes from Omphaloscelis lunosa, assembly GCA_916610215.1. Classification (NCBI taxonomy): domain Eukaryota; kingdom Metazoa; phylum Arthropoda; class Insecta; order Lepidoptera; family Noctuidae; genus Omphaloscelis; species Omphaloscelis lunosa. The sequence goes on from OU744250.1 coordinate 11,268,472, forward strand.
CCATTACACTATAGATTCCAATCTAGACGTTAGCTTTTGTTGGCAGGATAACATGTAGAGCGGAGCGTGTGGAAGACACGACAATGTATGCATACCTTTTTTCATCGTCACATAATTATTTATTTAACTATTTCGAATTTTTTTGCAATATCCGAATAGTCTCTTCAATTTCGATATTGGCAACACCTTCCATTATTAAAAAATATTCTTGAAAGGGGCTAAGATAACGTGTATCTCCTCCCCTCAAGGGTTTTTTCAGCACGACGCCGAAGAGGCTCGCTCTATTTCCTACAATTATTCGTCGGAAATGAGATTTCGGATTAGACCGCCGTCTGATGAAGGCGTCTACAAGATGGACTGGGACGAAAAAACAATTAAATGTAGACAGAATTAATACTTATACATTGGAGGATTTAGTACCTGGGTAGGTAGGTATCTATATTTATCTATAGAAATTTTATTCATTGGTGTAGTGATACCTACTCAGTGAAAAGTTTGCGAGGCTTCAGCTCAGATGGACATCGTGGTGATGAGCAATGGATGGGGAGAAAAATCAAAGGGCAAGAAAATATATTCAAGTTCGATAAACTTTGTTTTTGTTACGAGGTATTTAAAGACGGTTTCAGATATGGTGATGGTGAACTCAGTACATTTAGTTGGGAAATGAGGGAAATCAAACAAAAATATTAAATTAGATCATTTTGTTGATTATTCGCCGTAATAAATTAACAAAAACTTATGCCTAATATCTACTGCAGTTATTACTTCAAGGATCAAATTATATTAAACGATTAATTGTATGTCATTACAAATGAATTATGGCTACAATTATAGCATTCTAATAGCGACAAAAGAGTAGTTTAAGTTAGAAGCCCTGTTACTTGGTAGTCATTTACCTTTACAGTATTCTATACACAACTCCGTTAATTAAAAGTTAACAAAGCCGGCGTCTAATTGGATGGTTTATCTATACCTACATATAAGTCAGTGTACGTACACATTCACTGAGTTTATAATAATTACATTATTGTTTGCATATACATCTTCAGATGTTATTACGTTTGCTAAACAAACTTGAAGATTGAGGATTTCGTTTTAGGTAGGTAATATGTAAAGGTATAACAACTCATAAGTCCATCTATTACCAGCAATCCATAAATCTCCAGTCCAGCATTCAACCGAAAAGCTACAAGCAAATGACCCGTTGAAATTTTTCTAAATTGCATACAAAATGTCTCTTACAGACTTGTGGGTTCTGACGGCTATTACTTACAACGCAATATCAAATTGCTTTCAATTTATTTCGCAATTGCCGTCTTTGAGTTTCGCTTTGTAGGGGCCTCTGACGTCGGTCCGAGGCAACAATAAAATGTATTCGTCTCCGGAATGTTTAATATGGGGAAAAGTTTAATAACGCGTCCGGGCGGGCGGCGAGCGGCCCTGCAGCGGACCGGCCGGCCGGGTGGTCAGCGCGCCTCACCAACCGACTACGATAAATCAAATCTTTTACCTTCTACGTCACTGAGAAAAATCCCTATTACATTCACAAACATTTCTTCGACCACCAGTAAAAAATTACCGTCCAATTATATTTGTGACTATTCTGCCTCATAGCAATTTGTATTTTAGGCTCTAGTTTTTTACCAACCCTCTAAACACGCGCTGTGATTATCATTATTTTATAACTTTAACTAAGGATTTGGTAATTAATAAGTTGGTATAGGTAGGTACTTACCTTGTCGGTGCTTTTATCTTTTTGACATCCAAGATGAAAACACACCCATATTGAAAACTTGTACTTAGATACCTACGTAGATCTACTAATTATAAGCAACCTACCTCCATAAAAGTTTGTTTATTAAAGTCTTGTAGTTAACGTCTAATAACGTCTCAGCATAAAAATCGACCCACCCATTGTTCCACGGCTTATTAAGGCGATGTGGCGTTCTAAAAAAACTGTTGTAATTGGAAACATTGTGACTGCAGCTCATCAAGACATAGCAACGAAGCCCGGCTCTGGTGTCTGCGCCACCGCCGACACAATAGCTCCCTGACGTTAATTAAATGTTAACAAACGCCCTCGTCGTCTAATTGGAACTGTTGCCTATTATCCTTACCTTTCGACGCGGAGAATAACTCCCAACCTCGTGAATTGTACTTCAGACTTTTTACTCGGCTTTCTTTAAATTGACTGAGACTCATTGCTTTTGTTTTCAAAGATAAGTAGGCGTCCACTCATTCAAACACAAAGCTTTTTTAATTACTTGTACAATCAAGTCGTACTTAAATGAAATAGGTAGGTAAATAACTTTATTCGGTCTTTCCAAGATAAAATTAAGGGTTGGGAACCAAATCAGGGGTGACCTAGAGTATTAGGTTCAGACTGTCTTGAATTTCAGTTTATTATTCAGCAGGTACCTGCATCAATTCAATTCAATTCAAAATTCAATTCAAAATATTTTTATTTCACATAGACCTACATGGACCCACTTATGAAACGTCAGAAAACATCATCATCTACCTAGCCTTTTCCCAACTATATTGGGGTCAGCTTCCTGTCTAACCAGATGCAGCTGAATACCAGTATTTTACATGGAGCGACTACTTATCTGACCTCCACAACCCAGTTACTGGGTAATACGGTACCCCTTAGTAAGAACTGGTTGTCAGACTTTCGGGCTTCTGACTACAAATACCGAACGTCTGTCAAAGATCTACAAATGACTAAATACGTGCTCTGTGTAAATGACAGCTGAGACTTAGTTTAACGTGCTTTCCGAGGCACGTGCTTTCCGAATTCAGCAGATAGCAGCATCGATGAAATATGGCTAATAATTATTAGGGTTGCCAACCCTACTAGGTATATTTAAATAGTATCCTGATAAATTAGAGGCCTAAATAGGGTAAGGTGATGCAGGAGTGCGCACTTTTTAAACAAGGCTTTGTATACAAAAGAGTAGTATAGTTAAAGAAATCAACTTTATTTATTTTAATTCTCTATCTATCTTAGAACAAATCAACATGAAGTTATACAAGTTATAGCTATTAATTGAGGTGTGAGAATAACATTAAAAAAAAGGGGAAATGCGCACTCATAAAAAACCGGTCGTATAAGAGTGCGCATCAAGGTGTATAACAGTGCGCATTAGTCACACATAAAGAGACTTTGGACAAAATAGGCGGTGCACTCCTCATGCCACCATTATTTACCGTCTGCACCCGCAATCCAATCTTCAATTATAGGCTCTTTGTACAATTCCTAGCAGCCAACACATGGCGCCAGTTCTTCTTTTTTGGCAAATTCTTTGGTTTTAGGCTCTTGACATTCTTTTCTTGCGTTTTGGCGTTTGCTGGGATTAGATATTTGTATGTATTTTTTTTGCCTTTTTTTGTATAATAATTTGCTTTTGGACTTCAGATTTGTATGGTTAACTGCTAATGATTAGGGATAAGATCACCCATTTTACTATTATATTGCACCAACTGTTTCTTTATGACTATTGTTTTATGATGTACAATAAAGTCTGTTCTGTTCTATTCTAATCTAACCAAAACTCTTATAAATAATAATACAAAAAAAGAAAGATGCAGAAGAGTGCGCGCGCCGTCTTACACGCGCCTACAGTGCGCACTCTTACATGAATCGGCCTAATGTAGAATGACATGCTACAAGCGATATCTCTTGCGACGTATCGTAATTTTTTCTTTAAATATGTTTGAACTGACACCGAGTTTTGTAATGGAAAACTTTAGATTATTGTTTCCTGTATAATTTTCGAACAGCATTCAAGGGAAAACACAAAAATATTATATCAAGTGAAATAAAAACCTATTGACTTACCTAAAACCTACGTCTATTGTCTCACATAGATTATTAATCGGGAGCGCACACAGGTTCACTTCATCACCAAAATACGACTGAAGTTAGCTGCAAATGTCACATTTGCTGGAGGTTAAATGCGTACTGTTACCAACCGCGCACTCTTGCACCACCTTACCCTACCTGCTATATTTCTAAAGAAAAAATATAGTAGGCGAAACTACTATATTTTTATTTCAATACAAAATCTATTTATTTATTTTGCTACAACGTTTGTGTTTGAGATGGCGAGATGATCGCAATAAGGCCAGTATTAATCTCATAAAAGCTGAGTTAATGGTATTTTTTAATAATACGGGGTGATGACAATTTTTTTTGTCAGTCTTGTAGATTATTAAAAAATATTGAACACGTATTTTTTTTTCTTTTACGTAATAAAAGATTACGGCGATACATTGAGTTAAAATGTGCCATGATGTCACGAGTGTGTAGATTGTATACTTACTTGTGACGTAGCGAGGAGTGGGGACTCCTCAAATTTAATGCGTTTTATCCAAGTCATTTTTTATTAATAAGATAAAGCAAAAAATACGTGTCTAATATTTTTTTTTATTATCTGACTGACGGACTAAATAGAATTTCTGATTTTTACCCAGTCATCATCCCTATTTAGAGAGTAATGGTAAATATGAGACAATAAAAAAATCTAAAAAAATGTTTTTAAAACATTCCTACAATATTTATGTTTTTTTTCGATATCTATACTATATTTTCGATATTTAATTGACGGCACGGTAGGCGTAGTGGTTAAGCGTTTGACTGCTGCAATGCGTGTCGCAGGTTCGATTCCCGCACGGAACAAATATTTGTATGACCTACAAGTATTTGTTCCGGGTCTGGCTGTTTGTGTATGTGAGTTTAAATGTTTGTAAACGCACCCACAATACAGGAGAAATTCCTAGTGTGGGGCAAAGTTTATTAAAAATATAATAACAATAGACAATGGCTTCATTAATACTATATTTGATTTTTTTTAAGTTGGCAACTCTCTTAATAATCTACCTATTAAGCAGATCCTGATATATACCTACCTTTCTGGTCTTCCAGATTTACAAAAGGTTTATCAGGATCTTCTAAATCTTCTAATCTTCTCTGTAGCTATTATCATTTAAGTCAGACTAATTAAAAGAGGACCCTGTAGTAATAGTAAGGTTTAGGCTTTTAGATAGGTATACCTACCTACTTAAATTGCTGAGAATGAAATCGTATGGCTTGTTATGAAGGTACCAAAGCATTGATAGCCTAGGTTTATAAATGTATAAGAGCACTAAACAGTAAAAAGAATAAGCAGCGGTAAGCAGCGTGCCCTTTTTAAGGTTCCGTAGTCAACAAAGAACCCTTATAGATTCGCCACATCCGTCTGTCTGTCTGTCTGTCCGCGGCTTAACTCAGAGACTGTACTGACTGGACTGTGTAACTCGGTGTGGGGTATCGTTGGAAAGGTCGTTCAAAAAATATAAAAATATTGTGAGTTTGTGCCGACCATTTTTTGATTCAGTTCGTTTGCGAAATATTAAGCTTCAAAGTGCAAATTTTTGTAAGAGTCAAGTGTCGTCTTTTCCTTGCCAGCTAAATGGTTGGTTCTGGATATGTGGAAAAATTCACAGCAGAAGTATAAATAACGATATTAAAAGGAAAACTATCACAGCTAAGTAGGCTCTACAAGTGAACAAATAATAATCTCTCCCATATATTCCGTATCGGAGAACATGTTTTTCAACTACACTGTTAAGGTTGTTCTTGGGATAAATTCATCCTATCTACAGAATCCTTCATTGTGCGTGGTCTGACACGCACTTGGTCGGTTTTTTTGGTTAACTTAAATGTGACAGTAGGTAGTAGGTAGGTACCTACGGGGAAATCCGAATCCTTACGAGATACGGGAGAACTGTCTTAGGAACCATTAGCTCTTTTTTCTTGAAAACAGTTTTGGCATATGGATTTAATTTTGTTCAAGTGCGAGAGGTCCAGAAAAATTTGTAAATGAAAAAACTTTTTTTTTTAAATTCTTCTTCGATGTTCTGTTTCAAGTAAGCACCATACAAGATATATAGGTAACTCCCTATTTTAAATAGCGCCAACTCCGTGGGTGCCCAGGGGCTCCGAAGCCCAAGAGAGAGAGCGTAGACATCAAAACTGATTAGTCAATCCACAGAGCACTAATGACTCTTATCTTTAAAAGTTATTATAACATCATCTACTACACTAATATCTAATAACGTTCTGTCACTGTTATTTACGTAGCAATTAGTGGTATACGAATTTGTGTTGGGTACCTATGTAAAAAAAAACTCTACAAAGTAAAAAATAATATTTAATTTTGGAAGTCGGTTTTAATTTGAACGCTCAAATACTAATTGCTATTGGCAACATTATGTGCTTCAATGTCAACTGTCAAATGTCAGCGTCTTGTTACTGTTTGTCATTGTCAATATCAACCAAAAACTTTTGTTTTGAATTGGAAACCTAACCTAGACCAGCTATAATTATAACAAATCGAGAAAGCATAATTTATTTAATGAATAATTTGGAGTTAAAAATATAATCTATCTCAAACCCAAAAATATGGCTCAATATGTACCCGGCAGACCTGGTGGAGAGTCGGATTCGGACAGCGACGAAGACTACGGCTTCTACGAAAAGCCGGTAACTATTGATCTTCAAGTATTATTTGTTGATACATTTTATCTTTTTGTAATAATCGCCAAGATAATACACCTGCGTATTCAGTAAGCAAATTTTTTTCAACCCAAAACAAACTAAGTGTTTAGATATTGTAAGACCTAGATCTGGGTCGATCTCAGATTTATTTCCAGCGTCAGGGTTACCTACTAATCTCCGCTGCCGCAAGAAATCACGGCACAGCGGACAGAGCTTGTCGGGATCTCATGGCGACATGGAGAGTGCGATTGTCGCAACCCAGTGCTGGGCACGCCACAATTGCGCCGATAAGTCCCCTCTCTGAGGAGTGGCTAGTCCTTACCGGAGACGTTATTCTTCGGGAGGTTCCTGTTCCGGTAAAGGCTGAGGGAAAAACTTAAGTGTCACCATTGAGTGGATCGCCCGCATTGCTGGTTTTAGCAATACCTGCGCCCCGGGCGAGATTTCTGTGGCGCCTCTCACTACTCTTGGAGAGTAGAGGCGAAAATTGTAGCTTTTGTTCTAGTTTGAGGAATAGGAAAATGCAGGATGCTAAAGCAAGCGAAGCAAGCTCAAAATTTTCAGCACATAATCCACACCATAGACAGTGATCAATGGGTAGCTCGCCGTTTGATAAGTACCAGGCCCGGGAAGACGGCGCTCGAAGAGAGGTCAACACAACTGACGGGGTCTCCTAGGGCCGATGCCTGCTAGGGTCAAGTCCGAAAGGGTTACCGTGGCTCCTGGCAACATACAGGCAACTGAAGAAACACAGATGGGTTTTAGGCAGTAAGAGTCTGACATGCCCTCCTGCTTTGCCCAGAGCGGGAGAAGTTATTTGATAATTGCTCACACAAAAAAAAAGGGCTACCTACTAGAAATCATAATATCATATTCAACAGTTGAGCCCATGCTGCGTATTATACAGGTAGCATGGTGCATTAGAAAATCAATCAATCTGCCTAGCCTTTCCCCAACTATTTTGGGGTCGACTTCCGGTCTTACTGGATGCAGCTGGATACCAGTATTTTGCCTGGAGCAACTGCCTATCTGACCTTCACAATTCAGTTACTAGGTAACTGGGTTGTGGAGGTAGTACCTAAAATCAATCATCTCAAGTACCTATACCATATAAAACAAAACATCTGTTGAAGTAGCTAGCTAATCGATGGCACAGTTGGCGCAGTGGTTAAGTGATTGACTGCTGCGCTGCGTGTCGCGGGTTTGATCCCCGCACAGAACAAATATTTGTATGACCTACAAGTAGTTGTTCCGGATCTGGCTGTTTGTATACAGGAGAAATTCCTAGGGGGGAAAGTTTTTTTTTTTATATCTTCTAGATTTAATTAATAGGTTTCTACACCTATGTATACAATTTGCTGAAGTCAAGTACATAATACAGTAATGAATATCTTACATATGTCAAAATGTTATGTCAATTAAAAATACAAAAAAAAAAAACAATTCAAATTTCATATTTCAGGCTAGAAATTACTACCAACATCAACAGCAGAATGAGAAAAAAAAGCTTGAAATGGACATACAGGATGCCATCATCAATGGAAATTTAAAGGATATTCAAGAAATTGTCACTACAAGTAATTTTTTTTTAAACATTTTTCCTAATCTACCTATTGTTTTTTAACACTGATTAGTCTGCAGAAAATAATTAAATTAACCATGGGTGTGATATTTAACAGTTAACAAATATTTTGTTGACAATTAAGGTCTATGAGCTGATGTGATGACAATATTACAAAATTAACCCTCATAAATACACACATCAAAAGTGTCTAGGGATCAACATATATTTTTGCAATAACTTTTCTCCTGATTGATATTAATTAAAATTTTCTTTAAGGATTCATCAAATAAAGTGTTTTCGTTTGTCACAGTAACGATAAACCAAGTCACCTTTACATTAATAAAGAAATTTGCCATTTTCCTAATAAAGGGATTTTTGACATTTGAACCACTAACATTAAAGTTCGAAAAAAAGACTGAAATAACAGTTTTCTTTAAAATTTTATTGGGTAACTTAAACAATTAATAATCCGTGTTTCTACCGCGAACACTAACAACACAAGAACATCGGTTTGGCATACTCAAAATGAGTTCATCCAAATCACGCTGTGGAATGGCCGCCCATGTTCGTTGCAACAACAAAAACAGGTCTTCTTGCGACTGGATACCCTCCATATTCGGCAGAGCTCTTCTCTGTAGCATATCCCATTCATGCTCAATCGGGTTCAAGTCTGGCGACTGAGCAGGCCAGAGCAGGACATTGATGTTAGCTGCGGCGAGAGTCTGTCTTACAACTCTTGCGGTGTGCGGTCGTGCATTATCATGCATTAACTGAAATAAGGGACCGATTTGCACTTGTAGAGGAACGATGACGTCAGATACAATCGTCTCAGCATAAATTTGAGCGTTGAGGTTGCCTCTGATCCAAATCAACTCAGTTCTTCCGCCGATCCAAATACCCGCCCATACCATGATGGTTCCACCACTATAAGGATGGACTTCCTGGCAGGATTTTAATCGCTGTTGGCGTCCAGGGGTTCTCCAGTGTCGTATACGTCTTGTATCCGGTCTCATACCAAAACGAGACTCATCAGAAAAGCACACGAAACGCCATTGTTCTTCTGCCCAATTTCTGTGTTCAAGAGCCCATTGATATCGAATCCTACGATTGTGCATTGCTATAGGTGGTACCCGTAGCGGTCTTCGGGAATGAAGGTTCACTTCATGCAAGCGGTTTCTGACTGTTTGGTCGCTAATTAAGTTCCCTGAAGAGTGATGAAGCCTCACGGCTAACATCATGGCGGTTATTGTTGGAGCTCTTCGAGTTAAGATTTGAATGTATCGGTCTTGTCTCCGTGTGGTGCAGCGATACCGTCCTCCATGGCGCTCAGCCACGGTACCAGTGCTTCGGTAACGTGTCCAAAGTCGACTGATAACACTCTGACTTGTATTCAGAGCTAAAGCCACAGTACGTTGCCGGGAACCAGCTTCTATCATTCCCACGGCTCTGAGCATTTCTTCCCTGCTTAAATGACGTCGCCGCTCCATAATAACGTTGGTTTTAATCAGTAGTAGGGAAACAGTAGCACTAATAATGTCTTCAATGCGTTGTATGTTTTTATAGGGAAAATATTGACAGCTGATTTTCATCTTTTACTCGAATTTGATTAACAGTTCCTGTTTCAAATTATGAAATGCACCAAAAAGGATCCATATAAATTTATATAATCATAAATTTATTACAAAGCCACATCTCAATCTCAAGAAATCCGCATAAAAATGCTTGATCCCTAGACACTTTTGATGTGTGTATTACTCTAGTTCACAAATGAAAAAACTCATAGCATTTTTTGGTAATGTAAATCAATCAGAGCCTGATTTTCAAGTCAAGTGTGGTTCATAACAAAAGAGGTTTTTAAATTCTATCTATTCTTGATGGGTTGTTCTATGCTACTGGGATTGATTTCCGCACTTAGTCCTTCATTTTACCATTGTATGTGGGCCATGGCAGCCATTGTTTGTTATTCCAACCAGCTCACCTCCCTCCAGAAGTAGATTTGGGTTCCTAATCTGTTCAAAACATCTGCAAAAGATCTGGGTGACACCTGTGCATTCAAAGAGCACATGCGCAACAGTTTCCTCAGCCTCCATGCATGCTCTGCACAGAGGACTGTTCATTATGCTTATTGTTTGGAAATGTTTGTTTAGTGAGTAGTGTTTGTTTGATGGCCTGTAATGGCTGTAAACTGGGGCATTGTTTAAAACTATTGGTCAAATCTTTGTTTTATTTCAGGATTAAATAACAATGTAAATGATAAGCTAGACAGTGGCTGGTCTGCACTAATGCATGCATGTTTCCATGCACAGGACAATATTGTTAAATACCTGTTGGAACAGGGTGCTGATCCAAACTATCGTGCTGGTAAGTTTTAAATATATTGGGAGTCATTAATATATGTTCCAGAAAAGAGACATTTTTTAGTGTCTGGAGGCCCCATTCATAACTCTTTATCTGGTTTGTGTAGTTTTGTTACTTTTGTATAAATATTTTTGATCAAATTATAGCAGTTGTGCAAGTCAGGTTCTTTTCCATAAGTTTTTAACTACAAGTAAAGAGAAGAATAAATTATAAGATAAACATGTTGAAGCAGTATGATTTATATCATCAAACATAAGGTAAATAATTAAATAATTATCAATTTTACAGACTCCTTGACCCCCATAATGAGTGCATGCTCAAACAGCAGTGCCAGCAATGAAGCTATATACAATATTGTGACAGACTTGATAGAAAAGGACTGCAAACTGAATTGTATTGACAACTATGGACAAACTCCTCTAATGAAAGCCATTGGATGTGGCAGAGTTGCTGTTGTGCAGAAACTGTTGGATCTGAAAGTAAATATTGAAATAAGAGATTTGCAGGGATGGACAGTAAGTAAAGTTTATTTTCATTTTACCCAAAAAAGCAATAGTATATAGTGTAGTGTAATGTGTAGTATTAGAAATGTACAACTGCGGACATTTGTGTTGAATCACTTTTCATTCTTATATCTATTTGAATAAGGTTGAAAAGTGGTTCACTGCCAATGTCCATGATGGTACCTACAAGGTCTTATCACATAAGGAAAATTCAGCCCATTAACCTTGGCATAAAAAATAAATTGTCCATGTTAGTAATAAGAGAGATAGAGTGTAGTACTTTCTCTTTTGTGATGGATAGTTCTACAATAGTTTCATATATTGCATATATGCTCTGGAACCTTTTTTTTTTTTTTTTTTTTGACGGTGGGAAATCATCAAATAACTTCTCCCGCTCTGGGCGGAGCGGGAGGGCGTGTCAGACTCTTACTGACTAAAACCCACCCGTGTTCCTTCGGCTGCCCTGTTGCCGGGGGCCACGATCTCCCTTTCGGTTTTCTTCGCAACGGCCTCCCATTTCCTCTCGCTCCGTACCATGGCCTGAACCAGGGCCGGACGCGAGAGATCACCGCCGCCGATCGCCTCCACGAGGACACGGCGATGCTCCGCCCAAGCTGGGCAGACCTCCACCGTATGCTCCACCGTGTCCTCCGGGCGATCCACACAATGGTGACACCCGGGCGTTTCCTCCCGCCTTATCCTGTGCAGGAACCTCCCGAAACTGCCGTGTCCGGTGAGGACCTGCGTCAGGCGGAAGGTGAGGACGCCGTGGCGCCTCTCTAGCCACTCCTCAAAGAGGGGTCTTATCGCCGCAATTGTGGCGTGCCCAGCGCTGGGTTGCGACAATCGCACTCTCCATGACGCCATGAGATCCCGCCGGAGCTCTGTCCGCTGTGCCGCGATTTCTCGCGGCAGCGGAGTTAAGCCCCGGCGTTTCGCCTCCTCGCGCCACTCCCAAATGTGCGCGAGGACCTTTGCCTCCAGATCCCACGGCGGTAATCCGGCAAGGAGGCTCGCCGCCTCGCAGGAGACCGTGCGGTATCCTCGGGCCAGCCGGATGGCCATGACCCTCTGGGACGCGTTCAACCGGCGGGCTGGCCGCAGCCTTAGTGAACGCGCCCACACCGGTGCCCCGTAAAGGGCCATGGACCGCACGACCCCCGCGTAGAGCCTCCGGCAGGAGGCGATGCTCTGGAACCTAATATACCTAAAACATCACATCTTTAGAATAAGCTGCCTGGGGATTTATTAAAATTGAAATGACTAAGTAGCTGATAAATGTTAATGATAAGCAAAAAATATTGCACAATAAAGCATACTTCTATGGTAACAATTTGACTTAGAGGCCATCTTTATTTCGTAGCATTTTCGATGTTCAAGCATTAGTATTGACTTGTAATTGACTATGCTTGTGGTAGATATCCAATGGTTCAGCAAATGACGGCCCAAACTTGATAAAAATTGACACGTAATAAAATTACAGGCAATATTCTGGGCTGCTCACCACAATCAACCAGAAATTTTAGAAATCCTAATATCCCGAGGTGCCAGAATGACCGAAGTTGACAAATATAACCGCACAGCTTTAGACCTGGCAGAGTTACACGAATACAATAACATTATTGAAATATTAAAAAGACATCTTCAAATTCCGGAGGAACATGAAGATTCGTTTTATACGGATTTAACGTCTTGGCATGACTTTTACCCAGGAATTAAGAAAGGAAAAAGGTATTTAATTGTACTAAGTTTAAGTAAATTAGTGCAGTCATGACTTCTTTTAGCGCCGTGTGTTGCTTACTGTCAACGAACTTGACATTAATTAATCTAAGCTTAATGTTAGTCTGTGAATGATTTATATACTCTTGTAAATATATAATAGTGAATCATTCCACTTTGCCCCACCAGACCGCCCCACTGGTGGGGCAAAGTGGAATGCCTAAAAATTTTAAGTGGAATCTGCCCCACTAGTTTGATTTGGTGGGCAGATTCCACTAGTCTAAAAGCTTGATGGATGCTGCCCTACTACGATTGGCACCTTACAATTTACGTAGGTGGGTATGTTCGATTTTATAGGGTGGCAGGAAAATCGACGCGAAAACTGTTACCATGGATTCAGTACATGATTCTGAACACCCCTTTTTTTGGGCTGGAAATTATCAAATAACTTCTCCCGATCTAGGCGGACCGGAAGGGCATGTCAGACTCTTACAGACTAAAATCCACCCGTGTTCCTTCAGTTGCCATGTTGCCGGGGGCCACGATCTCCCTTCTCTCGACTTCTCTCTTATCTCGACTTCTTCGCAACCTCAGCAGTCATCGGCCCTAGCGGACCTCATCAATCCTGCTTACATTTCTTTGAGGCGCGCGTGGAACACAACGCGCCGTCGACCCGGGCCTGGTCCTTATCGGACGGCGAGCTACCCATTCCTCACCGTCCACAAGCCCGCGCCTACGGTGGCCGGAAATCGGCCTGCGATTCCCGATGCCCAGGGAGTCTCCTCCTGCGGCGGTTAGGGGCGTGAGGGCGCGAAATTTGCCTCTACCTCAAGCGTCCCGCCTCCTCCTTCCCGAGCATTATTGCTTCGCAGAATTAGGTGAATCAGGGCCGGATGCGAGAGATCACCGCCACCGATCGCCTCCATGAGGACACGGCGATGCTCCGTTCAAGCCGGGCAGACCTCCACCGTATGCTTCACTGTGTCCTCCGGGCGATCCACACAATGGTGACACCCGGGCGTTTCCTCCCGCCTTATCCTGAACAGGAACCTCCCGAAACAGCCGTGTCCAGTGAGGACAACAGTTTTCGCGTCGATGTCCCTGCCACCCTGTATTTGTTTGGAAAAGAAAAAAAAATTAATCTAAGTAAAATGTAACAAGGACGTTAGACTTAGTACATACCTAGGTAGTGTTTTTAAATAAAAGTACAATAATAATTGTTTGGTAATTTTTATTTACTATTTGTTTCTGGAAGGAATCGGGTTGTAAATCGCCTTAGAGTATATATCTCTGGAGAAGCCTTACGAACACTTCCCCCACTGTAAAAGTACTCGTTTTCGAGTCGCAGGGTTCTCATCAGTGCTCCGTGCTCAAAAGCAATGCGAGAAAAATACTCGATTCATGCCTAGTTGTCCTGTTAAAACATGTAAAAAGGGTTGAAATACGTCAAACTTAAATAAAGACGGAATTCCGTATGTAGGTAATTTTTTAAACATCTAGTCATGTTTTCAGTGAAATTAAAAATCCTAACCTCATAATACATTTTGACTTTTCATTCGATTCAACCATGATTCAACATAAAACAAGGCATGAATCGAGTATTTTTCTCGCGTTGCTTTTGTGACGTCGCCATATCTCGCTCCACCTCGTTTTTATGTTTATAAGGGTCAAAATATATTTTTTTGCATTACGAAAATGTAAGTCAAATCAGCTAAATTATGCACTTGATATGCGATTATGTCTTCTAGCAAAAATGATAACGAGACTACCGTAGGGTCGGGGTCATGTATGAAACCAAAATTGACATGTCGATAATTTCTTAGGGCGAATTAGTATTTTTTGTTATTTAAGTAAATTGTTTTTGAACGAAGTTCTTTAACGCTGCTTGTGGTAGGAGTAAACTGGCAGAAAAGTCATGTGAAAAAGCGTTTATAATTCCAACTGTCTTCTAATTCGATTGAAAGAGAGAGAGAGAAAGTCAAAATCAAAATCTAAAACGATGGCTGCAAAAATGTTCACATTTTTCGTCATGGGTGTTATTTTCATAGTTTTCAAGGGTGCTAAAGCCGATAGTGGGTCGAAATGTAAATCCAAGATGGCGGCTGCGAAAATTTTCATACTTTTCGTCATGGATGTCCTTCATAGTTCTGATATGAGTTCAAAATGTAAATCCAGAGCAGGACCAGTATGTTTCCAAGCACTCTTATCTTGGATATAATCCTCTAATTTGTAATATGCTTGTTTAAAAAGTGTACTTTTAATATGAGTTTTAAATTTTCTTTCATTTAATTGCAATATATCAAAAGGTATTTTGTTGTAACATTTAACACGGTACCTCATAAAAATGTATGGACTATAGATAATCTGAAAAATGGTTGATCTATTTTATCTTTATTTCTAGTATTAAAATTATGTGTATTATGATTTTTCCTTACGTACATAATATTTTCATAAATCAATTGGCAAGGTACCGTCATAATATTAATCCTTTTAAATAGTTTACTGAGAGATTCGCGGCGACGTAGATTATAAATGGCTCTGACAGCTCTCTTTTGCGAAATAAAGATGGATTCAATGTCAGCAGCCCGACCCCACAGTAAAATGCCATACGACATAATGCTGTGGAAGTAGCTAAAATAGACCAAACGCGCGGTTTCTACATCTGTTAGCTGTCTTATCTTTCTAACAGCATAAGCGGCCGAGCTTAGCCGCCCCGCAAGAGATTTTATATGAGGTCCCCATTGTAATTTCTCGTCTAGCGTGATTCCTAGGAAAACCGTTTGATTAATAAATTCCAGTTTTTCCCCATTCAATATGATGTCACATTCGCTACTTCTAACATTAGGTAATTTAAATCTAATGCATTTGGTTTTTGTTTTATTTAGTAACAAATTATTTACCGTAAACCAATCTTGGACTTGCAGAATAGAGATATTATAGCTATTCACGTCTTCAAGATTTTGTAACCGTCGGTTTATTTTAAAGATTAACGATGTGTCATCTGCAAATAACACCAGCTTCGGTTGATTTTGAAGTAATTGGGGTAAATCATTAATGTAAACTAAAAAGAGGAATGGACCCAATATCGAACCTTGAGGTACGCCCATTAATTTGTCGTTTCAGACCCTAATGAATTTACGCCATTTACCTGAACTTTAATATTCTATCTTTCAGCACACCTGCCTACTGAACATACCTACCTACACAAATTCTAAGGTGCCAACCCTTTTTTTTTTTTTCTTTTTTTTGATGGTGGGAAATCATCAAATAACTTCTCCCGCTCTGGGCGAAGCGGGAGGGCGTGTCAGACTCTTACTGACTAAAACCCACCCGTGTTCCTTCGGTTGCCCTGTTGCCGGGGGCCACGATCTCCCTTTCGGTTTTCTTCGCAACCCCGGCAGGCATCGGCCCTAGTGGACCCCTTCAAATCTGCTGACATCTCTTTGAGGCGCGCGTGGAACACAACGCGCCGTCGACCCGGGTCTGGTCGTTATCGGACGGTGAGCCACCCATTGCTCACCGTCCGCAAGCCCGCGCCTACGGTGGCCGGAAATCGCAAGGTGCCAACCCTAGCGGGGCAGAATCCATTAAGATTTTAGACTAGTGGGATCTGCCCCAACAAATCGAACTAGTGGGGCAGATTCGACTGAAAATTTTTAGGCATTCCACTTTGCCACACCAGTGGGGCGGCCTAGTGGGGCAAATTGGAATGATTCATAATAGTTTAAGAAACTTATTATATAAAATGTTAATGACTAAAGCGACGTAAACTGCGGACGACAAAAACCTTTAATATACTATTATGGTGCAGTTAAAAGACAGCCTGTTTAAAATGTGATAGCAATATTCCAACTGTGAAATTCATTTTTCTGTAAGGAGCTTAGAGGAAACGCTGTATTTACAGGCCAGATTACAAAAGCGAAATTCCGCATCTATTGTATGGTATGCACCTGGAAAATTTCACTACCACCATTATGAAGACTGGCATGGATTTGAGAACGTTCCTGTTGCTAGAAGAAAACGATATGCTAGATTTGGGAATGGATTTACCGTACGAACGACAAAGATTTAAGAGTGGACTTCGAAGCTTTCATAAAAGGAACTGGAAAATTAAAGCTGTGGTTGGAGTGAATGCTCAAAAAACAGAAAATTTTAGGTAGCTATGAATATAATATAATTATGTATAAAGAGTGGTACGGGTTCAACTCCTGTTTACTGGAACCTACCTATACTGCATTTATTATAACATTAGACAAATAACGGTCATCACCCTTTCGTTAATTCGATATGAACGTATAATGAACTCCGTTGTTTCATAATAAATACAAAGCTAAAAAAATACTCTAAAGTGCAGCAATTTCAACAATATTACGCTTTAACTGTCGTTATTTAGCCTTTATTTGTCTAATCCATTCTCCGTTCTCGGCGAATTGTGAATGTTCAATAGCTGCCTGCTTGGCCATTTGGGAAATACAGCATATATTAACTGCTGGACAACAGCTTAGCACAAAACGGAGGTAATGATAAGTTCATTGATGCAGCAGCCACTGCAATGCGCTTGCTAACACCGTTTTTCTTCGATTTTAGATATCTTGGATAGTTCAGCTAATCACCACAATATTGCCTATAAATTAAAAGTAACGCTGTCCTAATTTACATTTAAACATAGGCTATTCAGTCATTTAGTTGTTCGGTATGCATATAATTTTTCTACACATAACATGACGCTTGTTTTCCCCGAAGGGTTGGGCAGAGGTGTACCTAATAATACAACCCACATTTCGCACGTTATGTTTAAGTCCCATGTAATAGAAGCGAGCCTATTGCCATGAACCGGGCAGAAATCCAGACTTCGAACTACCACTGAGAAATTCCAGATGACAAAATCCAATAACACTACCATCCTTTGAATCGAACCCAGGTCCTCATTCTCAGCAGTATCACTTGCAACTACTAGACCAATGAGGCAGTAATTAAGGCGTTAATTTTTCTAATTAGATCAAAACGTTACTTTTTCAGTATGCTAAACTATTTAACAGCACTGGGATCCCACCTTCATCAAATATACATATTAGAAGCGACCTTGCAGTATATTCTGCGTGAATACAAGAAAATTCAGGAACAAATAAAATGTGTACCACCAGAATCTTTCATTCGTGAGCAATTGAATAATGCGGCAAAGAAAATGATCACAAATATCAATAATATTAGAAGAGCATCAGATAGAGTGAAAATTATACTGAATAAGGTAAGAAAGGAAGATTACTTCTTTAATGTTTCTTAACTCCATCATCCACCACCTACTGCAGGTCATGGGCCTCTATTTGCCTGGGCCTCCATGCTCCTGCGCCTATCTCATCTAGGTACCAACCGCGATAATAACATATCATCCGTCCATCTCACCCCTAGACGAACGGCACTCCTACTTCCAGTATTGGACGCCATTTAGTCGCAGCCATACTCCACCTGTCTGTCTCTAAAAAAAAGACCTTTGTTTCCTCTGACCTTTTCGTACATAAACAAGTTCTCAATACAAATAACATTTCATAATATAATGTATTCTGGTTGTTAACCCTACATTAGCAATTATCAGCTATCAGATCAGGCTGTCTTGCGACATAGGCCTCCTCTATTTCCTTCCACTTATTCCTGTCCTTTATTTGCCAACCTTTTGGCAGATCATTCTCCCTCCTTTTCACCTGTCCTCCTCTACGTATTTTTCTTGATAGCTTACTTATCAATCGTTAAAAAACAACCGTCATATTAGTTAATTGATTCAGGCGTGACAGTTGCGGAAATCCATTATAAAAATATCATATCATATCGTCATATTATTGTCTGCGCTCGGTGCTTGGTGTAGCAACACGCCGTGTTCGAGTTCGCGACAAGTTAATCGTCATCCTGAGGATGCCTCGTTGAGAGCTGAAACACGTGTCGATTTCTTCCAGGGTCTTTTCAAGACTCTTTAGAAATAGCTAAGCGGAACAGGTTACTAAATATATCCACATTTTCATTTTTTTAACCGTCATATTTCAAAGAATCGTCCACAGCTCAATATGCATTCCTCCTTATGAATCAGTAGTATTTAAGATCTGAAAAAATCTTGATAAACGAATCGTACAACGTCGTTGAGCCTTTTTCTTATTGGTATATTTTCATGTATTTCAGGTGGCTGACAGCAACCCGGAGCCCGCAGACCTCATCAAAGAGAAGACCTTGCAGGACATCGTCGCGGGATACGTCACCGAAGCTGTGTTGGTCGTCTCCCTAGGTTTACTGGTCTACAATGTTAAAAACTTATTCTCCTATTTAGTAAAAAAATAATGTGTGATTCTCGTTTCTGTTATTTAGTACGTGTAAGGATTTGAATTCGGCTCGGCTGAAGTATCTACTTTTTAATGTAATGATTGTATTTTTAATACTGTATTATCTTGTATTTGTAATTCTGTATTTATATATGTTGCTGCAATTGCTTTGCATAACATTTAAAGTTTGCCATACCAGTTATTAGCAGCAACATTAGATTTAAAAAAAAATGCTAATTGTGCTCTGGTTGGTGAAATAATACAAAATTTATTCTTGTTTTTCCGAAACCAAAGAGTTTGATTCCTGGTTAGGATTTTTTTTTTAAATTTATTTATGTATTTTTAGTTTAATTTTTTTTTTGTTGTATTTTTCGTTTTTTATGATAATTTCGAATATGGCCATCACACGTGAAAAATTCACTCTGAACTATACAAAAATGTAGATACTCCAGCCCATCCCACTTCAGTATTTTACGGATTGAAACTCCAAAATCGAACACAAATGTTACTTATACAGCAATGCTTCAGATTACCAAAAGGATTGTTCTACTGATAAAAACAAAATATTTAAGTTTTCGAGCTGCTCAAACAAGTGTTTTTTTATTTTTTTTGTATTTTGTGTACTTAATAAACTGGATGGCAACATCTTTAAGGCCATACCATTTAAGTCTTTGTTTTAATTAAATAGCTGTAGCATTTATTTTTTAATCAATTGGGTGGGGCTTGTGGCTAAGTAACTAAAACAAAAAAAAAACAAAAGTCATTTATTCAAACTAGGTTGAGAATCAGCACTTTTCGAACGTCAAAATTACATAAGACAGTCTACCAAAACGCCCACCCTTCACCACTTCCTAGTGCTTTAGTTGGGAAGAAGTGGCCCAACAAACTCCCCAGCAGCACAGCTGTCTGTTCAGTTGAAAAAAAAATGATTCTATAATATGTACAATAGTATGCAAAATAATTTACATTACGCAACACAAAACATAATTTAAATTATAAATTATTAGCCATATGTCAGCTAGCACACGCCAATATACCAACCAAAAATATCGAGAACTATACTCGAGCAGAAAAAAAAAAAACTAAACGTAAACAGAACTAAATATCGAAATAAAGGTCTCTAGGCATAAAGGGCGTGCCCGCTTACTTATAGCTATATAAAGCTGTAATAACAGCCGCACGGCTTGTACGATCCGGTTAAGATACGCTTTGGTTGATCCGTAGATGGGTGACCATCTTTACATACCAAGACCCCTCTGTGCCTCGGAAAGCACGTTAAGCCGTTTGTCATGGATGTCATTCGTGGATCTTTGACAGTCGTTACAGGTCGTCAGAAGCCCGAAAGTCTGGCAACCAGTCTTACCAAGGGATATCCAAGAGGTATCGTATTATCCAGTAACTGGGTTGTGGATGTCAGATAGGCAGTCGCTCCATGTAAAATGGTATTCAGCTGCATCCCCTTAGACTGGAAGTCGACCCCCTCCCTAGTTGGGAAAAGGCTAATGCAGGTGATGATGATTGAATTTTTTATCCGACGACGGCGAAGCAAAAAGGAGGGTTATGATTTTGACCGGTATGTATGTATGTTCGTCTGTTACCTCATAACTTCTAAACTACCGATCATAATTTGACAAATGAGTTATCATTGGAAGCGTCTTGATCGTCCGCTGGTTATAGGCTGTGACGATTATGTGGCGCCCTCTAGAGGAAACATGAACTAAAAAAAAATATTTTTTGTTCCATGTTGGGTATCAAATGAAAGCGGCTTGACGAGCACATTACTGAAGATGCCGTAAACCAATTGGTAGATCACGTCACGCTAAAAATAGATCAAAAACAGAAATGCGTCGGCATATTTCTCGATCTGGCCAAAGCTTTCGACACCGTCAAGATTTCTCTCCTTGTGGACAAGTTAGATAAGATTGGTATTCGCGGAAATGCTCTAAACATTTTTAAGGATTTTCTCTGTGACCGTACGCAAAGAGTTAAAATAAAAGAATACGTTAGCTCTGATGCTGAGTTTACCTATGGCGTCCCACAAGGCAGTATACTTGGCCCAGGTCTCTTCTTGATTTACATAAATGACCTGTGTCAGTTGCCACTTGTAAACGGCAAGATCGTTACCTACGCTGACGATACGGCATTAATATTCCATGGAGAGACCTGGGACGAAGTTGGACGCAGCGCCGAACTGGGACTGTATAGGGTAAGCCATTGGCTGAGATCTAACCGACTCACTTTGAACCTTTCTAAATCCACTTTTATCCAATTCTCTTTTTCTAAAACTAAACCTGCCAATTTTGATATTAGATTACATGACTGCAACTTGGCTTCTTCAACGTCATGTTCATGCTCTACTATCACTAAGTCTACACATGTAAAATACCTTGGTGTGATTCTGGATGAAAAACTTGGCTGGCGACAGCACATAGACCTCACCACAAAGCATATCAGAAAACTGATTTGGGCATTTAAAAAACTTAGACACGTAGCAGACTTCGAACTCCTTCGCACTGTGTACTATGCGCTCGTGCAGTCAGTCGTGGGATATTGTGTTACTGTATGGGGTGGTGGATGCAAGACTTTTATGATTCACCTGGAACGGGCTCAAAGATCTCTCCTTAAAGTCATGACTTTCAGACCCTTTAGATTTCCCACCAAAATCTTATACGAGAAGTGTGAAGTACTCACAGTAAGACAGAATTATATTCTGCAAGTGGTTTTTAAGCAGCACAGTATTACCCCTTATAATGCACAAAGTAATAAGAAGCGCACTATAAAAAACGTTTGCTTACCTTTACGCTGTCACACGGCGTCCGCTAGGCGACAGCGGGTATATCTTGCCGCTTTTCTTTATAATAAATTAAATAAAATCCTGAACATAAATCCCCTTACGACCCGTGAAACAAAAAATAAGGTAAATATGTGGCTACTGACACAAGACTACAACGCTACTGAAAATTTACTGCAATCAACATAAATTATTAAGAACACAATTAATTGGTATTCACACACATACACATACACACTCCCACTCACACCCAGGCCCACATGCACACTGACATATCTGCACCCTTATTTCTAATATTATTTTGTTTCATCCTAACTGAATTGCAATTTATTCTAAACTTATTACAAACTTTTTTTTTTTTTACTACAATCATAATTTTTTTAAATTATTGTTTTTAATTCAATTATTAATCTAAATTTGTAATCCTGATTTTTATTCTAATTCTAATTTTAGTGCATAAGTAATTACCTGAATGAATGTAAAATGATAACTATTGAACTTAATTTTAAGTAGGTAATTACATTTTGTCACGTTTTGCTGCATAAAACTTGCCCAATTGTAACTTAAATGGAAGAAGTCACTGGCTCCTGAAATACAGGTATTCTAACCTAGCTCTGGAGCCAGGGCCTCACATTTTTCTGTAACCTGTTTTTTTGCCAATAAAGAATTATTATTATTATTATTATTATTATTACATATTGCCTAAGTAAATATATATGTTTAAATTTTTAAAAACAAGCCAAACTGAGACTGCTTACGTAGCACAGTCTCACATTTGCTCGTTTTTAGAAAATATTTCAGACAGAGGTACAAAAATGGTCAAGGAAAAGCCGTGGTCGCTTGTCTGTACACCTATAACATTATAATGGCATGCGACCCTACCTTCCAGCGCGGGCTGTACCTTGACCATTTTTAGGGTACCCTACCTTATTTGGAAAAACGGAACCCTTATAGGAAGTGATCCTATAAGGGTTCCTGTGTCTGTCTGTCCGTCTGTCACAACCAATTTGCTCCGAGTCTAATGATTAAGTTGAAATTTGGTACACATATGTATTTCTGTGACCCAAACACGGACGAGTAACGTAAATAAATGAATTTTGAAAATAGGGGTCACTTTGGAGGGCAAATAAAAAAAAAAAAAAAAAAGTTTAGCTAAGTATACCGTGTGACATATCAAATGAAAGGACCTATTGCGAGGATTTCAAATATATCTTTTTCATAATTTTAAAATAAATACATTTAAAGATACATATTTAAGAAAATTGATGAATATTGACCATTCCCCCTTATCTCCGAAACTACGGAGCCCAATTTTTTTTTTTAAATACAGAGAATGGTTCTTTACCCATAGATTACAGAAACACCCATAAGAAGTCTATGGTCTTAAAATAACATGGTAATTCTCTCAATATTGTACGTACAAACACATTTGCAGTTGGAATGTATGGGAGAACAGATTTTGCAACTACAATGTTAAGTTTGTGTTTGGCATAAATTCATCCCAAATACGGAACCCTTCATTGTGCGTGGTCAGACACGAACTTCGCCGGTTTTGTACCTATGTCTTGATTTCTGTCTGATATATTTTCTTGTTTCACACTTTTTACAGCGTCATTTTTCAGTACTTTTTAGAGCGTTATTTTATCAGTAGTTCAAAAACTAAAACCCAACGTTTTAGTTTTTGAACTTCCTTTTTATAAATTATATCTTAAAACAATATGTTAGTGGACACAAATAAATTAAGATGAAAAAAAAAATATTGTGCATACGGGATATATAAAGGGAATATTTGCTAGCAAAAGGTAGGTACTTTTTTAATGATGTTTTCTTGCAGCTGCTCATGATTCTTCCAGCCCAAGTAGCGAGATATTGAACTTAGTTACTAACTCAGTCGACTCGCAAGCAACAAGCGAGACGTTCCATGAAGGATTCGAACGATTCTTAAAATGAGAAAACCTAGTTAATTCCGGAACTGCTTAATAAAAACATGCACTCTTTTATTTTTACCCCGACTGCCCCAAAAGGACGGTAATGTTTTTCGTGAGTATGTATGTCTGGTACGCTCCGTAGCCTAAACGGCGTGATGGATTTTAACATGTGACGTGTCGTTAGATTAGTCTTAATTGTGGGAGTGACATAGGCTATATAATATTTACATATTGAATCTGCAAATACAAAAAAGGGAGGGGTAGGTTTAAAAAAAACCGGCCAAGTGCGTGAAACGTACGTAACGTGTACACTATACAAGAAAGGTTTCCGTAATTGGGATGAATTTATCCCAAATACAAACTTAACATTGTAGTTCAAATACATGTTCTCCGATACATTTCAACTGCAAATGTAAGTTTGTACGCACAATATTGAGAGATTTACCATATTCTATTACTAACTCAGTTGACTCGCAAGCAACAAGCGAGACGTTCCATGAAGGATTCGAACGATTTTTAAAATGAGAAAACCTAATTAATTCCGGAACTTCTTAAACATGTCTTGTACTCTTTTATTTTTTAACCGACTGCCCCAGAATGTTTTTCGAGAGTATGTATGTCTGGCACGCTCTGTAGCCTAAACTAAACGGCTTGATGGATTGTAACATGTGGTGTCGTTAGATTCGTCTTAATTGCACATAGGCTATATAATATTTATATATTGCATCTGCAAATACAAAGAAAGGGAGGGGTAGGTTTAAAAAATTAAAAAAAAAACGGCCACATGCGTGTCGGACTACGCACAATGAAGGGTTCCGTAGTTGGGATGAATTCATCCCAAATACAAACTTAACATTGTAGTTGAAATACATGTTCTCCCATACATTTTAACTGCAAATGAAAGTTTGTACGCACAATATTGAGAGATTTACCATTTTATTTTAAGACCATAGTCTTCCCCTGGACTTCTCCTTGATTTTCCTGTAACCTTTGAGTAAAGAACCATCTTTGGTATTTTTCAAAATTTTAGGTCCAGTAGTTTCGGAGATAAGGGGGGAAAAGGTCAATTTTCATTTTCTTTCTTAAATATCTTTAAAAGTATTTATAAAAAATAAAAAAATGTTTAAGATTTTCGCAACAAACCCTTTCATTTGATATGTCACACCACACGGTTAGCAAAACTTTCTTTTTTAATTTTCTTGCTTGCCCCCCAAAAGTGACTCCTATATTCAATGTTCATTTATTTACGTTACACGTTCGTGTTTGGGTCACAGAAATACGTATGTGTACGAAATTTCAACTTAATCGGTCCATTAACTTCGGAGCAAATGGGCTGTGACAGACGGACAGACAGACACACGAGTGATCCTATAAGGGTTCCGTTTTTTCCTTTTGAAGTACGGAACCCTAAAAATACTACATTATTGGTATCAAAGCCAATAATGAGTCAATGTATAGGGTAAGGTTAAGGGTACAGTGTTACAAAAAATATACTAGAATATAATTACAAAATTATTGTTTTAATCAGCTAGTTTTTGGCATGGAAATAAACTTTAACAATCTCTAATTAAAATAGCTCCAACATTAACATTATTAGCAACTACTTAATTTAAATTGCACTTTAATTAAATCAGTCGATTGTAACACTGAGCCACGTATCTGGGGTAGTCTGTTACAGGGTAAGGGGCACAATGTTACAACATAAAATAATAGAAAACTAACAAAATGAGAAAAAAGTGCTTAATTTCTAATAAATATTCAACTTCTTTAAAATATTCTTTGGGAAACTATAGACATCTATCTGACGTTTGGTCTTTCTTTCTGCAACATTTACAAGAGGAAGCACAATTTTAATATCCTCTAACGACCGTTGCCATATACGGTTCAATAGGAAAATAGAAATGATTTTCAACTTTACCACTTCTACGTAAGTAGCTAACGTCATATTCATTATCCTCAATATCTGTCAGTAATTCTGACTGTTACAGTGTCACGCAGTGCCCCGTAATACAGTAGAGGAGAGGCAAACCAAATTAAAAAATTCGAATATTTAAGATTATGGTTACAACAAACTACTTAACGGTAATATGTAGCTAAATAAACATTAAATAAAGGAAAACTACCATCACTTACCTAAATACAAAACGTCCGGAAAGAAATTAAAAACTTTGAAACAATTTTTTCGTCGATTAATGGCATAAAAACCTTTTTTGTTTGTTATTTTTTAAGCACGGTACAAACTATGGCGAGGACAATTGTTTAAAGATGGCTGCTTGTGAGCTTGACAAACGTGTAACAGGGACGGAGATATGTGTATTGTAACATTGTACAAGTCGTGCCATTAAAGATGAGACTTGACGCACCACGTGGTTTGACTTGCGCAGCAGACGATTTATGGGTCTCTTTAGCGGTATGAGGTCCCCGCTGGGGCGTCATCGGGGCGGGGGAAAGAGCGGCGGGAGGCGCGGTCAAGTCTCAACTTTAATGGCACGACCTGTACCCCTGTAACACTGTGCCCCACCTTACCCTATGTATTATAATAAGACTAAAAAGCTTGAAATAAAGCAAATTATTTAAAAAAACAAGAAACCCGACTGCAAAAACACATAACTGAAAAGAGAAAAACAAGCATTATAATCTATAGAATTTTGGTATTGCAGGCGGGAAAACAAAATTTACACCATAATTTCAGGTTATTGGTTTGTCCTGCCGATTATAATTCTTGTTTTTCTCTTTTCTGTTATGTGTTTTTGCAGTCGGGTTTCTTGTTTTTTTTTTTTTTATTCACATCCCCTATTTAGACTACCACAAAAAATTTGCTGAGTTTGACAGCATGCCAAAAACTGAATGTTCCACCAAGGTGACGGCGGATTTATTGATTGATTCATGAGCATAATTGTAGGTATTCATAAAAAAAAAACTGAAGTTGTTTTAGCATGCTCAACACAGTATAAAATGCGACGGTGTAACGTTCTTTTTGTAATACATGCACTACCAAATCCCAAGAAATTATAATTAAGAGGGTTTATCCTAAGAGTTGGCAACGTCGTAAATAGCTGTCAAATATTTACCCGTTTTGAGTCATTTGGTAATATTACTGTATGGAATTAAGAAATGTGGCTAACTAGGGAACTACAATATTTTTTTATGTAATGCAATAATTAATATTGTAACACCGAATATTTAATTTTAGATGCAAAAAAATACTTGGAAACTTTTCAAATGCTTTTTTACACCTAAAACGGTTATAACATCAAATTCAGTGTTATAATATTATAATTACAATTCATTATTAATATTCTAGTTCACTAGTTACCCACATTTTTATTTCCATACAGTATATTGCCAAATTAATCAAAACAGCGAAATATTTGACATCTTTTTGCGAGACGGTGCCCACTTTCAGAATAAACGCTCTTAAAGTGTCACCCTGACTAATGTGTGACCGTATCCACCGGTCAACCGGTCATGAATGAATAAATTGCTGCGTTCTTCGGTGTTTTTGTGTTTGACAGTAATGTCAGTTTCTAAGAATTATACTTTTTAGAAATTATAATAAATATTAACACAATAAATCCCGTTGCAGTTATGCCAAAAACTTGTAAGTTTTTTTCTAAATTGTGAAATATTACAGCAATTTTGATTTCACTCGTGAAATCGTGACGGGTTTATTTTTGAATGTTAAATTACAGTTTCATATTTCGTTATTTGTTTCATGTTTGAAGGGCAAATTGTTACAAGTACAGTTATTTTAGTTGTCTTTCAAAAATACAGACATTCGTATGGTCCACAAATAACACTGTTATCTCACGTTTCAAACATTTTAATTACGGTTTGTTTTTTTATCTTAGTCGAGCTTTAATCAAGAAAGAATGTTAGACAGTACTGAGTCACAAAAACAGTGAGACCACATTGTTTGAAATTATTTTTAACGTATATCTTGATTGACGTTTTAATTCTTTCAACACGTTGGCGTATGTGGAGCAACTACTATCTTAAATCTTAACTCATGTATTTCTTTACAAGAGAAAATGAACTGCTCTCAGCGGCATAGTCGGCCTCCTAAAGAATTGTACATCACATTTTATTCTTGCTATAATTCATTGGTTTCGACAGGCATCATGGCACATTACATGCGTACATTCAAAATTATGAGTGTCACTTGCCAGTCTGTTGATGGCCTTGTCACCTGCAGTTAGTTGCATTTGGCCGGGGATAATTAGAGCTCGTTTATAATTAATTGCACGTCATTTGTATCCATTATTCATGCTTTGGATGCGACGTGGGTGTGTTCGTTGGTGCATTCATGCGTTGCATGCAATTTTGTTTTGTCGTCTTCAATCTTTATACCTATGTGTATCGGTACGCTTTGATAGAGTTGAACCCAAACATGTTTTATTAATACGAATTAATAAAGCATGTTTGGGTTTGCTAGTCGTGAGTTTTGTCTCAACAAAATCTTTCTTAATGACACTTTTTTTTCAATCATTATTGTACTTTGACTGCCTCGTTGGTCTTGTGGTCGTGTGGAGTCCAGCGCTACAGCTGAGCATGAAGTCATGGGTTGGATTCCCAGGTCGGGCAAAGTGTTTTTCCATCAGGAATTTCTCATTAACATTGCGGACATAGCTCATAACTGGCGAAATATGGCTATACTATATGGTACACTTCTGCCTAATCTGTTGGAAAAAGGCGTAATGCTATGCAGGCAAAATTTTATCCAAAAAAAAAAAACAATAATAAAACAGTTTCGTCCAGGTAGCATAACAACCGACGCGCATAAAACATTACTGACTTTGCACTTGACCTCAACGCAATCATGTCCCGAAATATTCTTTGCGTAAGCGCACAAAAATGTGTTGACATTTTCACACGGTCGCTTAACTAATAAAACACTGGATTAATTTCGTTGCAGTTCTTAAAACACACTAGCTCTTCCAACATCAATTACCTTTCTGTGTTTATTCGTAATCTTTGTTAATAATGCTCTTGCGATGAGATTGCAGTATTCGGCCAACTTGGTCAGTCTGATAATACTGGCTGCTGGCAATAAGACGCGGACTTTATCTCGGTAATAAGAATGTTTCTTATTAATTACTGGGGCGGTTAATTTTGGCGTTACACGAAGATAATTTTAATCTCAATTAAATTCCAGTACTTAATTATTTTCTTAGACCTTATGATTCAATATAATGTATTGACCTTGCAGTGGACCTTGTAGTATTTTACAGAAACACGATTAAATACCCTTGGGAGCTAGTTTACCCATAACGGGAAAACCATGACTAATTAATAATTAATGCGAAGAAAAATTTACATTTACCCATATAACACATCCATAGGTATAACTTCTACTTTAAATATTTAGTAGGAAATAGTATGAATATATTTCAATTAACCAATTGATTTGTATCTTGTTCTGAGAATAGAAGCAACTGATCATATCCCTAGCACTCATGGTTTTACGGGCTGCTAATCGAAACAAGTGGCGCCAATCGCATCTGGTCGAGGAACATGCCAATGAGTTTGTTAGACGATGACGCATGCGCATGCATATCTTTCACTGTCTCTCAGTTTTGCTAAGCTTCTACCCTTTTTATTTATGCTTGAGCTTTATGAACCAGAACAGTCAGTAGGTACGTTTTAAACGGCCTATCTGGCCCGGCTTAATTAATTTCAAAATTATTAACTACTAGCATCCTTCGCCCGCGTGAATTCTTTATAAATTATAGCCTATGTTACTCAGTGATGATAATATAGCATTCTACTGGTGAAATAATTTCTAAAATCGGTCCTGTAATTTTTGAATTTATACATTACAAACAAAAATAAAAATCTTTTCTCTTTATAATATTAAAGTATTTTTATTAAATTACAGTTTCAATCATTAGGATAGCTTAAATTGTTTGTAAACTTACTTACTTAACTAACAAAAAGTTGCACTTGTTAAGCTTAACTATCTGTTTCCACACCGTTGTCATATCCACACCTCAAGGGCGTCGCCAGCCGATGGCCCAAGGGGGCAAGTTGATATATGGAGGATGGCAAAAGTATGATTTGTAGGTACAGTCAAGAGCACATGAAGCATTACACGTCTTGTAATGCGAGTCTTACCTCTACGGCGCACAATGGGGCCAAAATGGACGCTGGTGCTGGTGGACATTTGATTTTTGACATATCAGTTTCAACTCGGTAGTCCCGATAGGAACTGACAAAAATAATAATTTCCATGTACAATGTATGGACTGGAAACGGGCCTTTTGGGTCGTTTTTCCCAAAATTGTTCAGAACTATAAAGCTGAAATCTAATACGTATTATGACTGGGCTTACCACCACCAACATACGAAAATTACGTCCCTGAGCTCCGGATTAGACCCCGTTTAGGAGATAAAAAAAACTAAATAAAAGTCGTTCAAATAAACGAAATTGAGTTTATATTGTTTTTTTTTTTGGGTTTGTAGGTCTTTATAATAAAAAACCTTGTATTTGACTAAATTCTTGAATCTCTAGATGGCGGACAGCCGCCCCCTTTGCCCCCTTTGGCGACGCCCTTACCACACCTATTGTCTTAAGTAACAGCATGACCGTGCCTGAAAAAGTATTCTGATTGAGCCAAGCAGATCTTTTGATGCCCATCTCTGCATGTCGATCCTATATTTACGAAGATTAGTATTTTACAGCATACATTGCGCCTCTTCTCTAAACTTTAGACTGATGAAGACTAAGAAGACTTGTGTTCACTTAATAGTTCTTTAAGCAAGTTTCTCATGAAATCCGAGTTAGGCCCTGACACAGAACAGCTCAAAACCTCCAACAAACTGCAAGAAAGTAGAATAATAGAATAAGTGGCTATTGTTTTCACTGAGTAGTTTAATTTATACACGCTATACTTTATTCCAACTAGTAGGTACAGATTATATCTCTCCCTATATCGCTCCTCGACCGGTAATTAAAAACGCCATAAATATTTTCACACTCTTTATGCCGTTGTATTGTGTCCACAGTCGACAGAATAACAGCGTGACAATGCCATTAACTCAAACTAATTTTAGGCATAGGTATGTTTATTCAGGTCATCTTGAGGAATGAGTAATAAAACCATAACTTCACGTCTAGATTCCACGAACGGGTTGCCAAAGGTGAACAGAACACCTACATTTCGCCGGTGCCTGCTTAAGAGTACTAAGAAAATAATTAAATAGTACCTAGCAACTATTCGTTATTTGCCTACTATTGTGCATCACATATCAATAAAGAGAATAAAATTTAACAAACGCTGGCCTGAAAAGCTGTATAGGTAAAGAGACAAAAAATCGAGTAATGTCTTTAGTCTCTATCTATACAGTGACGAACAATACACAGAAAAACGTTTTTTGAAGTGTTCTTGTAATTGTGTGTACAGTTGTCAGCCGCGTTACATTAAACAATGACCTTTTCATTCGTATGTTACACGAATAGTTGCGCAATGACTGCTCACCTTAGTCATCGTCCGGTCTGCCCGAACATGACATAGGATCTATGCCGACTGTTACTAATAACATTATCCGTTTCCTTTATTTTGCATGTGTTAAGCCATGTGGTTTCATAATGACTTTCCGATGTGTTGTAACGCTTGTCACATGCTCATATGATCTGAATTTGTATTACATTTCTTGTAGCCACCTTGTAGGTGTGATTTGAATTTAATTTTTGTTTTTTGGAAATAGTATTATTGATAACAACACTGTTGTTTATGAATATGTGTTGGTACTAGTTAGTTGGGCTTCAATGTTATTGGGTTGTTCCATAAGGAATTTCTCAAAGACAGCCCGGTCTGGATTTGCACGCGTAATAGAACGAGTGCACGTATAAATAATTATTATCAGCCTATAATGTTCCCACTGCTGTAAGTCGCTGGGACATAGGCCTCCTCTCGATGAAAGCGTAATAAGTAATAAGATACATGGGACTTAAACATAACTGACGAAAACGGAGTGTACCATACATCTCTGCTTAACCTTTCGAGAAATACAGTCGTGAAGTTATTTGTGGTATAAATCCATAAAAATTTAAATTAATGTCAATCACTACCAACCTGCTTAAATGCTGATTGCTAATCTTTCATCTATTCTCCTTTTATAGGTGGTTTTGTGATTGTGATAGACGTGACTCATAGTCTTAGGTATTTAATTGTTAAATAACTACTCGATTTGTTATTAAAACAATGGTTGTTTTCTTAAATAGTGCAAATCATGATGAATTAAGTTATCATATGTTTTTACCTTGACCTAACCACTCATGATTCGATTCGTTCTGCATTGCATCTAGTTAATTGACATTGTAGGTTTCAGTAGATTTTGTGGTATTTATTTTAAAACATAACCAGTATAATTTAGGACTCTAGTAGGTAGTCTTTGCTAAACAAAGTAACATTTCCTTTTTAGGTAAAAATAAAATAAAAACAAAGCTTTTTATATTTTATTGACATCTAAAACATTCGTAACAACTGTTTGTACTAAAATATAAATGTGTTTTATGTTAAAAGCTGTTAAATTGGTGTATTATAACGTGTTTGTTATAGCTGCTTATTGCAGGTAAGTGTTAAGCAAAATGGACTTCTGTACATATAAGTATAAGACACTTTATCAATCGTCGTTGTCTTCGTAGCCTATTTGCCGAATAGCCTTTTATAATATCAAACAAAGTACAAGTTGTATCAATTCATTATTCGTGAACACGTTTAAGCTCAGTGAAATATTTCTTCTAGGCCATTTCTTTCCAATTTTTTAGTGATCCTAGAGCTACTTAATCGTATAGGACACAAATAAAACTTCATCGTAATACCCAATATAAAAACAAAAGTAACAATTGCCTGAATACATCTCCTGTCATTCATCGAGAAAGCTTAATGTCGCTAAAGCAACATTCAACATGCAAACTGTGCTCAATATATCGTCGGTTAGAATTTCCGAGAATACTAATTGACCAATAAAAATATTAAGGTGTTAATAAATTTTGAGATTCTCTAAAAGACTCTAAATAAATATCGCCAATTGCTCCTCTTAAATTTATAAAACGTAAATTAAAATAAATTATTAACAGTATTATGGAATAGCTGCTGTCATGTCGGACGGCTAGCGAGGGCACTCAGTGCTTCTGGATGGGGATGTTTCTGTCGGTGATGGCGAGCTGCGGCAGCGGCGCCTCCACGGTGAGCACGCCGTCCCGAGACAGCGACGACTTGATGCCCTCGGGGTTCGTGCCCTTCGGCAGCAGGAACTCCCTATTGTACTCTCTGTACACTGACTTTGTGTCAGACTTCTCTTCGTGTTTGGCGTGGACCTGAAATGCATCAAACAACTTCAGTTAATTACTGAAACTTGAGAATACGTGTTTTGGCTACACCCTACGACTTCGTTGACCCCAATAAGAAAAAGCTTGTGTTTTGTGTGCACAAAAGCGATACTTTCATGTTGGCATGCTGCCTACTCTGAGATGTTTCGGGCATTTTTTCACACTAAATACGTAAATAAACGCTTCATTATTTCCCAGATAATTTATCTTCATTAGACCGCGACAGAAAATAAAAATGAAGGAGCGTTGATGTCTTGTCTATGGAGAAACCCTATAAGAATATAGCGTCCTACTAATTTGGTAATAGATGATGACAATGCTGCGCAATGTCACATTTAATGTGCTGTCTTCATAAATCTGTACTTCGATTTCGTCTGTATTTAAATACATTTTATCTTCACAAAACAGTGGTTACGTTTACTGAGATGATTCTCGGTTACTGCTTCTGGTGGAATCGGTCATTAAACGTGTCAGTGGCGCTGTGATAAATCTGCCTAAAATAAGTCAGGAATTCAGTGATGACGTCAAACGGCAACCGAACATTGTGTGGTTATAAACCGCCCCATTGCCAAATATTTATGTAAACCTACACCTGTAGGTATCTATGCTTTACAGTGTACTGTGTTGTTGAGCAAATTGCGCGAACTGGAAACCATTTAGTTGCCATAAATTTAACGAGCGTTGGCTGTAAATTTAGTTTGCAATATAATCCTAACTGCCTAATGAATACATTTTACATCCACAAATCATGGTTTATTTCTTGCAAATTATTGCAATATTGTATACTTAGTTACATTTGAATTTAATATAAGTATTCCATATTGTGTTAGAGTAAAAGAAAAAGAAATAAAAAAACTACGTTTATTTGCGGTAAACATGACGTAAAGATAAAGAAAAAAAACACGTAAATAACAAATTGGGGGAAAATATGCGTCACATCCACGCAAATACAACCATATTAACCATAGTAAGAACATTAAATTCATTTTAGAATGTAAACCTAATAGCAACGTTAGATCGTGTTTATTCCTAACCGAACGCCGCCTTCGCTTAATCGAACTTTAGCCTTTAATGGAGCGTAGCAAGCATTGCCTATTCTAAAATGATGAAGACATTATAAAGGAATCACAAGCAGATTATATTTGACCTTCTGGTACAGAGTATGTAAGTAGGCACTGAGATCTTACTTTTGAATTGTATCGAAGAGCATTAAGAGGACAATTTACAGAGCTCGTTGTAAACGGGGTGCATACAGTAGGTAGGAGTTTGTTATGTATGTCTACAGAAAAGTCGTGTCTTATTCATGCTCTAACTATTTAAGAAAAGTGTAGATACTCACCAATAATTTGTTGTCTACAGTCTTAACGACGATTTCTTCAGGGGTGTACTGGCTAACATCGAAACGGAGCTTCAGTGACTTGCCGTCGCCCTCGTCCTGGATCAGGGGCGAGTTGAGGCTGTCCCAATGACTGGGCTCGGCCAACTGTCTGCTGTCACTGTGCTGCGATTGTGTGGTGCTGCTGCGAACATTATAATAATCAAATTACTTAATGCGTTCACTTATCCACACATCGGGGAGTCCATTACGTAACCACCAAACACGGAAGTTTCGGGTTTCGCTCTAATTTTCAAATGGGATTTTACTGCCGTTTCAACACCGGCTGGTAAATATCTATTTCAAATCTAACGGGAAACTATCAGTTTGAATGGTGACTCCCATATCCCAAACACACCACCAATACTTCTAAATTCGTGCATTACATTCGAGTCGGAGTTTTGGAAAAGTGTTTGCGAAGTTAGTACTTAGTAGACAATTATTAATAATGTATGTATAATTTAAGTGGCGACATTGAGAGATAACCTTTGCGAAGTAGTCGTTTATTGACAGTCGTGTAGGTAGATGTACGCGAAGTGGGTGCTCTACTAGTCTGTTGTAAGCACATAATTTGATTAACGTTGACACTCGTCGCCTCGACAAGTCTTTAACAAAGAACATCTAAAGTTCAAGAGACTAGTGAAGCACCCGCATATGGGTAGATGTGAATCGTTCAACACGACTATAACACTTAATAACTACATGGTTTTTAATTGCCATGTGGCTTATGTTTACGCAACTACTTAAATGAAATGGAAGATATCTAAACAGGCATCGTAACACTTACATGCAAATAATACTAACTACGATATGAACTAGTTACAACTACAGTCAGTTTTACAAAGACACTACGTGGCCCAGAGGTCATTGACAGTATTATATCGATTCTAATACTTACCAGACACAAAACAGATAAAAATAACGAAGTCATTTGAAAATTAATTTTATTCTGATAACATAAACTACCTAGCTGTTATTAAATTCAGTCTACTAAAGTGATTACTGGCATGCGAAATACTATCACGCTATTCTTTTATAATCCACTATCGACCACGTTGAGCTCATGCAATTGTTATTAACTCTTAACTAACTACCTTAATAAAATGTGTTATTTCCTAGTAGTTACCTTATCTACAATAAAATGCAGCCTAGGTGTACTTTATAAGTAATCCTAATCATGCATTTCAAAACAGTTTAAGTACATAGTTGTAGTGTCCAATTGCCTTAAAATGAGGTTGTTTACAAAAATATCTTAAGTATTCATGAACGGATGTTAGTCAATTAAATTAAGTGTGAACACAGCATTTCTTTGCCAATTTTGTTTCAGTTTGTGAACAGCTAAAAATTCCTCGTAATTTGTGCTCAGGCTATTCGAATCCATAAATGGTATCATGCTGTAGAGTTAGGTAAGGTAGGTATCTATCTGACTCAGTCACTGGGAGCAAGTAATAATCTATGACCCGTGAACAATTCAGCCAGTGCATAATATAACATATTTTACGTTTTTCAACAAAACAGCTGATGTCATTCTCAAGTCATCAGCGCAAATACAAGGTCACTGTCAACAAAATGAGCTCATCGATATTAGAGGGGCACTTGTATCGACGTAATTTGTGATCAATTGTGCAAGTGGGCGGTAGGTAGATACCTGCACATAAGTATGTACCTACTGTGGTTCAAAAAAAATGTTTACCAGTCTTACATTGAATACCTATGCTTTGTGCTTTGATGAGCTATCATTGAAGTTTAATATCAGATTAAAATTAGCGAGGTCTCAAACTGGTAGATAAAACGATTTTACTTTTGTTTTGTGCACCGTACCACAACTTGTGTGTGGTGTACGGTTTACCACATACCGACGCCAATAGCCAATCGCATAACTTCAATGCTCAATGGATTAGGTTTCATTCGACACACAAAATGAATTCCTACAACGTTCAAGTAGGTAATTATCGGTTCACAGAATTAATTAGCGAAGTATCTTAAGAATCTGTAAAGTGTAAAATAAGACAGATTCCTTTGACTCAGAAAACAAGTCTAAAACATTAGGTACTTTAGTTTGTGTAACAATTAAACGGTATAGGTACAATTTTAGTGTTTCCTGGTCGAGTCGTAACTCACTCTAGCCTAGTTTTAGTTCACCTGAATGCAAATTTTACTTTCTATTCAGTCTAGCCTTGGCTAAGTACTTGTCTCGGTCGTAGCTCTTTGCCTCCCAGCGAACTGCAAATATGGCAGCTACACAAAGGCTGGCTTGTTGGAGTAAGGCTCAAATTAAGCAATCACGACTAGCTTCATTTGCACTTGCACCGTTTCCTAGAATATACCTACAGACAGTACCTATTCTATGTATGCAATCTACATAGGCGATGTAAATTCTATTGGGATATAGAAACTTTAATTACCACAGAATTACGGGCACAATTTGCTTCCAAGCGTTCAGTGAACGACTGCTAATGATAAAATGCATCGTGAATCGTGATTTCACTATTAATCCATTAAGTCGTGGTATTTAATAATTTTATACTCTAGTCGAGTCTGCGGTTACTAACGATTCAATCATGTAGTCTTGTCGTAAATACGCAACTATTCACGTAATAAATTTTTTCATTAAAGGAAATCCCACATGACTTACGATTTCTCGTCCATAACACGGAAAATTGATTTTTCCTCAATAACCTTCGAATAGTACAGTTGACATAAATCAATACGTTTCAATGTTAACAATACTTTGTCTTAATGTCAAGATTAATAAGTGCGATACAATACACGTGATAAATACATAAGTACTAAGTAAGTTAATGTTGTATAATGATTCCTTTACAGGTGCGAGACTACTGCAAGCATAAGTACATGATTAATTATATCAACAACCATTAATTAATGCATACCTACGGTACTATAACCATTTATTATAAAATAAACTACTGTTACATACTATTAGGTATACATATTACATACACAATATAGATAATTTCATGATATTATAATTTTTACCTCTCTGATGACTTGGTTACTCCTCCGGAGGAAACAGATTCGAAATTGTAAGACATGCAAAAAGCAACGTATGTTGTTAGTTTTAAGCTCAAA
This sequence comes from Omphaloscelis lunosa, assembly GCA_916610215.1. Taxonomy (NCBI): domain Eukaryota; kingdom Metazoa; phylum Arthropoda; class Insecta; order Lepidoptera; family Noctuidae; genus Omphaloscelis; species Omphaloscelis lunosa. Next base: position 11,305,980 of record OU744250.1, read on the forward strand.
ACAGTTTTATTTTTCGTAAGGTACTGATGGGCAGTATTTTGGACACAGATCTAGATCATAATCTTTTAATCCACTGATATTTATTCCCCAAGTACCTTTGGTCGTTATTGACCATAAAGTTTACTTTCCTTTAGGGAAAACTAGAATAAGTTTCCCTTCAAGGACACACTTTCTTTCCAATTCACAATGAAGGTCCGAAAGCCATCACTACCAAGTATTTACAAAATTATTTTCGAAGTTAAAGGTCGTTTATAAATACAATTTGGAGCGGAGGGGAATAAACGGCTGTTAAGTTAATTGAGCGTAGGATTGCCACTTTTAAGTAGGTACTGGTATGAACTGAAGGTAGGACACGACAACAACTACAACGGCAAAGGTACGACTATATCTTGTACCATTTTTGAGTAGCTAATCAATAGGGGAACCATTGTTTTGAGTCTTGTTTCGTTGACTCTCTCTGCTCGAGTTACAGCTACTAAAATAAGGTTTACAAAAAACCCTTAATCAGTTGTTTACAAAATATTTCTCTCGCAGTCTCGCAAATGAATGTTATTCACACCAAAAGTGGCAACCCTAGTCAATAAACCAGCTGTAAACGAGGGGTATCAAATCAACCGGAGATTTTTATGAGAGTATATTAATAATATTAAACCAATAAAGTTTACGTCATCGATGACTATTATAGTCATTGAGGCGAAACATACCGTTATAGGTACAACTGTAAAATATAGGCATGAGAAGTATCTTAAACACCTCAATGCAATGCGATAAGAATATTAAGTTAAATATAATAAGTAACTTATCATTATTCCATATATGAAAGCTGGTAGGTGTAATATTAATAATATTACAAGTAATGATAAAGCATACACTACAGTAAATAATATTAGCATACATATTAGGTAGGTACATATCGCAGCACACAGTATGGACATTGAAAACAGCAAGTGACGTCAACGTCTCGGTGACCAAAAAACAACCAGACAAAGTGAAAAATTGTCGCCTTAACTTTAATCATTCTGCTAAGTATGTAGGCATTTGTTAACAGCTGCTACCACCATATATGTCCAAACAGTTCTTACTGTAACGCAACCCACACGAAACCATTGAAACATGGGCGGACCAGTAAGCCCACACTTGAATGAAATTGAGCAAGATCCTAAAAATATTAGTGACGTGGTGTTAGCAAGTCCTACCGTTGTTTATTTTGCTCGTTATGTCGTATAACATCGTATTGCTGCCATACATATTTGACTACCCACATGTGTGAATATGAATTAAGGTTGACGAGTACGAATCCTACGCAGCGTCGCGAGATGTCGAATGCTACTGAGTGAAGGCTGGTATTACATCACTAGACTTGCAGCTGAAACAGAACCAACTCGCTCCAAGTGGGTCATGTATTCATGCCGTAAACATAATTTCAGCGCGTTTGCGCCAACAAAACTATATAACTTCAATGCCTGTGTTGATAAAACAATCGTAAACCGGTTTTCTCGGCGGTATGCAGACGTTTTCCCTATAATCCAAGGTGTAATATCAACATCGTGCATTTATTTAATTGTTTAATTTTATCGTTAACCTCTGCATGTCCGATAACCTTAAAATTAAAAGATGCAGTTTTGTTACAAATTAAACATGTGACATAGTGTCGAACTTGATATTCAAGATGAAAGTACAGTTGACAAAAAAACTGCAGATCTATATGAAACGATTGGCAATGTTAAGTTTTTATTTGCAACACGTCTCCATTGAGCTCCGTAAAGTCCATGGCACATTCGTAGCGCGGGGTTCGCTTATATAACCCCTCGTTATGCGCATACATTTTGTTTACAATTTAACGCGTTTCTGTGTTTTAGCTACAAAATTCTCTAGTTTAGAGGCGCGCAACCGGCGCTATTTCTATTTATGACATCATCCCGCGTCGGGCTTACGTATCGCTGCACGCTTTAAATGGAGGCGACTGAGTTGTCTGCAGGTGATGCCGTTCCGCGGACTGATCCCGAATAATACCTTTTGAATATACTTTCTTGAAGCAGTCGACCCGCCCGAGGTGGGCGACTGTCTTGCGAAACTACCAAACTCATTAATTCAGGATTCCCGTTTAGGAAACATGCCCGGCAACGTAACTGTTACGGACGGACTAATATTATAACCATGAGACAACTCGATTTATTCACCCTCTTGTCTGTCTTGACAAATGTCCGTATTAAATTTCCATGCGTTATTGACATGTACAACTTGGATATAAATTGTCTTATAAGAATCAAAGTGAATATCCCAGACTAAAGTTGATGTTAAATTAAATGTTAATTTATTAAGTTTAGGTAGTAAAATAAAAATAAATACCTAGTTGTGCTTTTGAAGAAGTTGTTGCTTTCTCTGTTCATGAGTTCCGATCTGAATTTGCTCATTTCTTCTTCCATCTTCCTCATTTCGGCGTCAAATCTCTCCCTAATGCTGGAGAATTCAGTGTCGATGACAGAAAAGTCACCAAGCTTGATGGGAATATTCCTCTTCAGACCACTGTCAGCCATTTTAGCGTTGTGTGTTTTGTGGAAAAGGAGAAACTAAACAAACACTGAAACGTTCTTATGTAAACACGGATCACAGTGTCGCTACGCACTCAACGGCAGACAAGGCAGTACTGATCATTAGTCGTCGCTCGACTCGGCGCCAGGGGGCCTGCGCACAGTTTTAAATAGCCTCACGTTCGAACAGCGCCGAGACTCGCTCGGCGTCACTCGGCCCACACTATGCTTCTCGCTCCTTCCACGTCTGGCCATACCGTGGCTCACACTCGAGCATCTTCGCCATGATGCATAGACGCTGCAACCGACATCATCGTCTTCAACCACTACGTAACGTCATTGATGAATCATTCATCTGAATCCGTCTCTTCTGTTTATGGCAATCAACACCATAAATATGTACCTACGATTATCTTATTCATCGCAGAATTTTTTGTTTACTCGCTTGTCATTCCGTCTCTTCAATAGTCAGAAACTACTGCAGAATTAAACGGTATAAAAAAATCTAGAAGAACTAAGTGGTCACCTTTGCCTGACGTGAATTTGACGTAACGGCGGAAATTACCTAACCGCTTCAAAATTGTCCCAGTTTGAAATATTTGGAATTTCTTGATTTAATCAAAGACCAGCAATACACTGGCATTGTCTCGTTAAAAGATTTCAATCTTTAATTTCCCATTGACAAGGATTGGGAACCTTTTAAAACAATGGCTAAATAAATAAAAGTCCGTTTAGGGCGACAGCCGCATGAAAGCAGCCAGTAGACCTTGATGCCTAATATGAGTCAGAAGTTTGTCACGTCTCAAGAGTGTTAAGACAAAAACATCCAATTATGTCCACGTTAACCAGTAGGCGAATATGTAATATTCGTTGTATTCATTACAAATAGGAAACATTACTCACGCTCAGACTCCTACGTTAAATCAATCATTGCGAAATATTTACCAGGAATTAATATTGAATTGAACTAATCCAATCCCAAGAATTGGTCCAAGGTTGGATTGCACTTATGAATTCAATGCCAGCCAAGCCAGAGTGTTTACTAAAGTAACGTTCTTAAATTCTAAATCAGATGATAATTACATTAATCGGGAATGCTAAATTCTCCGCTCAGATTGCACCAAATATGTATTATGTATAGATGTAGGTAGTTCCTTCCTGCTACCACTGAAAAATAGATCACTTAGTATGGCAAATTTTAATAGGCTTCGGTGTTAATAATAATCTTTCTGTATTTGACGACCTGCCCTAAAGTCATAAGCTCTAAAAGCAACTTGTCTGAAGCGTTTGGCCAATTTTGACCTTATACGACAGTTAAACATAATCCACATCATCAGTTACTGTCGACAAAATACTCGAACGGCTGTGAGCAGTATTTATAGACATGAATCCACATGTGCTATAAGCCCCTGACTACTCAACAATGTAAACACTAGTCATCCCTCGAAAAAGCATCCACCCCACACTTAATGTTCCATTTATAACCGCCGACAGCTCTTACCACAGGAAGCTACTTTGCCGCCTGAAGGTTGAAATCCTTGAACATTATTTATGGAAACAATGTTGTTTCAAAATCTTTGACTTATTAAAGAAACTTCTGGAATGTTATCTTTTGCTAGATGGGTGTCTTATATTGTAGTAAAACAAGTTGTTTAAGCCACTAATAAATTGTTGAATAATACCAAACTTATATCTCATGCTTCAGTAAAACCTTCAGGAGAAATAATACCTACTTTATTCTAACGTCAGGACGAAGATCTAGGTAGGTATATAACAAAACAACTAGATCCTGACCAAGGAGTGCCATACAACCAATAAATACCTAATGCAAAATCATTGATAAAACAGAAGAATGAAGACAGAATGTTCCGACCTCGAGCATGGGTTGACGGCAGAGAAGATTGCAGTGATGCAGATGGCAATAATTATTATCAATACTACTGGCAAAAATTCCGACTGAAAACATGTGGAATGTACAGTTTTTTTATGAATCGACGCGACAATATCTAACTTGTATGTTCACAATTTACGCCACTGTTTTTGCTCGACTCCGAGTTTGCCTTATAGATACATCAGTGTTATTATTACCATGACAAACTGAGACCAACCACAGCTGAGGTCCTCTCTCTAAGGACGCTGCAATGGTCGAACAAATTCAGGCAACCATCCTAGTTTACTATTTCGGAATTAGTAAGTAGAAAGACTACAGGCCTGTTGACCGTGCGATACCAATGATTGCTCATTGTAGAGGACCACAGGGAACCTCCTCTACGGAAGACAATGTCTAGAGATCTAGTCTGTGAGGAATGCGTGCAGTGGTGTTGAGTTGATTTTGAACTCTCTCCTACCAAGAATTTGATTAAAATCACAGTGAACCTTTCTATGGCGCCTGGCAGCGCCATGGCATGTCAAGACATGCCAAATTAAATTTACATTTGAGTATTAATTTAGAAACAGCATAGAACTCAATATACAAGTCTAGGCTAGACGTGATATAATGCAATCGTGCTCCATTCATTATTAGCCTAGCACGCTCTATTTATTGCGTTAAGATTAGGACCGTATGACCATATGACTGTCGCACAGCGTCCGTTCCATTCTACACGATTATTTATTGCTACAAAAGTCCCTACATCGGATTCCGATAGACTCATCTGACTGATGTTGCTATTTACAACGTAGACGGTAATAATGAATTAATTACAAAAATAATTTTATTTATATCAATGAAACATTAGCGTCTAGGAATCGTCGTCAAAAACAGTGATGCATATTTATATTTACAACGGTCAACAAAGAAGCAGTGAATTAGCGTATATTTCACGTCATTTTCTTAAAATAGTTTTCATTCTGATTTGAGGATGGTAGTTTAGAATTAATATTTATGAGAAGTTAAGCCTAATTCATCGTATGGAACAGCTCTTAGTTAAGCAAACATCGTTTTTCTTGTTTTTTAAGTTGTGGAGGTATCAAGTTTATTTACACACACGTATTTACATGATTTAAAAACTAAGACTTAATAATAATAATATGTACAAGTATATAAAGGCCCCCCTTTATATACTGGGGGGAATAATCATAGGGCATCAAAAAATCTTGATTGATGTTTTTTATTCAGAACCCCGGGGCGCCTATGATGTTATTATGTTAGATTTGGGTCTCGATTCGAATTTCGAGGTGTCATGTGCATAGTCGTAGGTGAATAACATAAACAGGTTGATCAGTTTGAATACAACAATGACTCCTTCCGCTCCGTCGACTTTTACGATTTATCTTTTACGTCAGATGACAATAGGTTTATATAAATGCGTAATGTTTAATTGGAAGAATTTGAACTTACGAAAAAGAACCTGTTCAAAAAAAAATAAAAAAATTGAAGACTACTTAGTTATTGATAATTAGAAGACTATTTAAGGTTCTTATTAGCTAAGTCGAAGTAAGTAGTAGAAGATTGTTTCATAAAAATTGTTTGAGTAGGTAGGTACCAAAAATCTAATTGCTTTCCAACTCTATCTCAAAATGTACGATCGTGTTACTGGCAAATCCTAATAACGTGCCAACTACTGCTATTCTAGTACTGCACGGTCTGGCCCGGAATGTTGATGAAAGCGATAAACCTAGAGGTCATTCACATCCCGCCATGGTGTGAAGAAGGAACACAATACAACATGGAATCATCCATTATTTTTTGTTATAATATGCAAAAAATTACTGACAGTTCCTCAGATAAGCTCCTCGAAAGGCGGCAAGTACGTTGATTAAATTTTAATAAGCTCGGGTGAATGACCACACCGATTAGGAATAGAACGCGGGGCAAGATCGTGACGTAATGCTGCTATATAGCCTACCTATAGCTACAGTGCTAATAACTGGCTTTATAAGGACGATGCGATGCTACGTTGCACGGATCCACATGCTTTTAATTTCAAGAGAAACCCTAAATGAGCAAATTGCATTCTTCGAATTTATGCTTACTCGGTAATATTATGTAATATCTACTTTACTTCTCCACGAAGGAAGGTATTCTTCCCAGGAAATACTTTAACTAAGGTCGAGCAAGACCAACCATAAGGACCATGAAAATCACAATAAATTTCTCTTATGATTACCTATACGTGCACCAAAAAATGGCACCCATGCGAGAAACCACCCAGCGAGTTGGCGGTGGGTTATAGTTTAAAAGAAAAAGCTGATTTATGTCACGATAAATCTCGCCCAAGACGGATTTCAGCTTTCAAAGCATTAGCATCATGTAAACATTACAAAATAAGTTTGAAGCTAATATAGCTCTTTATAAACATTTCATAACATTTACAAGCTAGCCAAATGCCATTTCCTTTTCAAAAATAAAATGGCATTTCCTGAAGGTCAGGATCATATATTTTTTTAACATTTTCATTTGTACAGAATGTTGTATTATAACATAACATCACGTCCGTTTTCCCCGAAGGGTTAGGCAGAGGTGTACCACAATACGCTTACATATCGCCACTTATGTTTAAGTCCCATTGTAATAGGGCCGTGCCTATTGCCATCAACCGGGCACAAATCCAGACTCGGGCTACTAGGTACTGATTCCTAACAGAAAAACCCAATTAACAGTTTGGTCGACCTAGGAGTCGACCCCAGGATCTCATGCTCAGCAGTAGAGCTTATGACCACTAGACCAACGCTATTCAACCAGTCCTATAATATGATATTTGTTTTTGAAGATTGTTTTAAACAAACACTTTCACAGCATTCGAAAAGGCCAAAACACCAGCAGGAGTATTCTCCCGTCAAGGTTGTTTGAGTATTGTTTAACAAAGTGTGACAAACGGTCTAGGTAAGATCAAGGCTAGGTCTATTCTGTGACACTCACGCTAGCGGCGAGTGACAAGCAGAGCGGAAAGCGGAACCCTGGTCAGTTCGCCGCCTTCCGCATTTTTCCTCACAAGCCTATAAAGTTTCGTTGACACTCGATATTATGTTCGTGTTATTTCACATTGACTGACATGGCGAACAGGTGAATAGGCAACAAATTCATCAACTCTCATTGTTTATTTAGATGCATTGATTCTAACTTGCCACTTTATCATGAAGGTAAGGGCACTATTAGTTTCACAGCAGAATGAGAACAATTCAATTTATATGCAGTTATTGGTACCTACCTATGTCAAGTACCACATTTTACAACAGGATAATTATATCCTGTAGCTATATTTTTAAAGCCGTACTGACTTGTATGGTAAGTATGACTGGATAAAACCAAAATTAAGGAAGGGTAATAAATACCTAACTTTAGCTAGCCGAACCCACAAAATTGATTGCCTGGGTGGATCGGTTTCATTTGATTCCTGCAGTGAAATAGTTCAATGACTGTTAACGAAACGACATTCATAAAAACATACCCACACATACCTAATTATGACATTCACGAGACCTAAAGAAACAGTGCCAGTCCTTATTTTAAAAATTGGAGCTCCCAAAGTTACGCCCTCGATGTTGTTCGGTAGGTAGGCAGGTACCTGCGATTGGAAACAACAGAGCCATGACGTAAGCTACCCTGATTGCTTCAGCCAGTTTGAAAAGAGATGACGTCACCAGCTTCATAACTGAAGCCTGACTTTGATTCCTCGTGACGTTCGTTTGTATTGAAATGATTGCAACATCACACCCAGGGTTTATTTTACTGACTTACATGCGTCCGATGATGACGTAAACGTTTTGGGTTTAATTAAGGTATATGGGTGTGCTAATGATAGATTTTTCTTTATCATGGTGTGGGTCGGCGTCCAGCGATCCCCGGATTAATTGAGCTTAATTACCACCTCGTTAAATTAATAGAACTATCGAACAATGGAACTGAACCATCTGAACTTGCTTTAACTACTTATTAAATGCTAGTTCAGAAATCTTCTGACTTGGAAAGTACACTGACGAGCAATATAAAAAAAAAAAAACACTAATTTACTTACTATATAACACTAATTTACTACTAAAATATTTCCGAAATACATAAAATAGCTTCTTGCAGTAAAATGCAACATTCAAGTGTATTTATTTTAATAGCACATAAAATACACATATAAAACTGTTTTCAAGATTTTTTTACTTCATGTAGGTATGTAGCTAACTTGTGTAGTAAAGGAGATTTTTTTTTTTTGGCACTTTGCAAGTGGCTTTTTATATTGGTCGTCAGTGTATACACAGTTATGCAATAAATATATGTTTATTTTTATCAATGTATTAATTTCCATCACCTAAATTTTCGAAGTGATTTAGGCCGCATTCACATTAGGACGTTAGCAGCGCGATAGTAGCGCGGCAGCAGCAGATGCCTTCACATTATAAGAACAGCCGCGCGGCAGCAGTGCGGCGACCGCGCCGCAGTTTAGATCAGTGTGCCACACTTCATAAAAAAATGGACTATACCTAATCACATGCGCTTCCTATAATTATATTTCAACATTCATATATTTTTTTCTTTAATTAATAGTAATAATCTTTATTTCTCTGTACAGAAGTTCACATAGTTATAAACATAGAGACAAGAAATATAGCGTTTTGACATAAATGCGTAAAATATGATCCTTTGCGAGAGACTGACGTCCATAGATACAAGGATACCCTGTGTGACAGATCATCAGGCTCTCAGCCCGAATTTGATCTAATTAACATTACAATGGTCAATGTTCAAACAAACAAATAATTTTTTGACGAAGGTAAAAAAAAGCAGACATATTTAAATAAATTAACCAAAAATGACAAGTATTAATAAAAAGAACATCGAAAATGTCAATAGTCAAATAGCCAAAAAAATCAAATTGAGGTTGTATTCTGCCAAGACTTTACCACCACGCCCAAGAAAATTGTTATCCTGTGGTACCAAGATAGACCACACAATGCTCGTGTTTTTGCTGCCCGCCAATTAACGCAATTAATTATAATTAAGTACACATACCTAATTATGACATTCACGAGACCTAAAGAAACAGTGCCAGTCCTTATTTTAAAAATTGGAGCCCCCAAAGTTACGCCCTCGATGTTGTTCGGTAGGTAGGCAGGTACCTGCGATTGGAAACAACAGAGCCATGACGTAAGCTACCCTGATTGCTTCAGCCAGTTTGAAAAGAGATGACGTCACCAGCTTCATAACTGAAGCCTGACTTTGATTCCTCGTGACGTTCGTTTGTATTGAAATGATTGCAACATCACACCCAGGGTTTATTTTACTGACTTACATGCGTCCGATGATGACGTAAACGTTTTGGGTTTAATTAAGGTATATGGGTGTGCTAATGATAGATTTTTCTTTATCATGGTGTGGGTCGGCGTCCAGCGATCCCCGGATTAATTGAGCTTAATTACCACCTCGTTAAATTAATAGAACTATCGAACAATGGAACTGAACCATCTGAACTTGCTTTAACTACTTATTAAATGCTAGTTCAGAAATCTTCTGACTTAGGAAAGTACACTGACGAGCAATATAAAAAAAAAACACTAATTTACTTACTATATAACACTAATTTACTACTAAAATATTTCCGAAATACATAAAATAGCTTCTTGCAGTAAAATGCAACATTCAAGCGTATTTAATAGCACATAAAATACACATATAAAACTGTTTTCAAGATTTTTTTACTTCATGTAGGTATGTAGCTAACTTGTGTAGTAAAGGAGATTTTTTTTTTGGCACTTTGCAAGTGGCTTTTTATATTGGTCGTCAGTGTATACACAGTTATGCAATAAATATATGTTTATTTTTATCAATGTATTAATTTCCATCACCTAAATTTTCGAAGTGATTTAGGCCGCATTCACATTAGGACGTTAGCAGCGCGATAGTAGCGCGGCAGCAGCAGATGCCTTCACATTATAAGAACAGCCGCGCGGCAGCAGTGCGGCGACCGCGCCGCAGTTTAGATCAGTGTGCCACACTTCATAAAAAAATGGACTATACCTAATCACATGCGCTTCCTATAATTATATTTCAACATTCATATATTTTTTTCTTTAATTAATAGTAATAATCTTTATTTCTCTGTTCACAGAAGTTCACATAGTTATAAACATAGAGACAAGAAATATAGCGTTTTGACATAAATGCGTAAAATATGATCCTTTGCGAGAGACTGACGTCCATAGATACAAGGATACCCTGTGTGACAGATCATCAGGCTCTCAGCCCGAATTTGATCTAATTAACATTACAATGGTCAATGTTCAAACAAACAAATAATTTTTTGACGAAGGTAAAAAAAAGCAGACATATTTAAATAAATTAACCAAAAATGACAAGTATTAATAAAAAGAACATCGAAAATGTCAATAGTCAAATAGCCAAAAAAATCAAATTGAGGTTGTATTCTGCCAAGACTTTACCACCACGCCCAAGAAAATTGTTATCCTGTGGTACCAAGATAGACCACACAATGCTCGTGTTTTTGCTGCCCGCCAATTAACGCAATTAATTATAATTAAGTACGATGAAGCATTGCAGTATAACCGGTTATAATTCAAACAAAGTAGGTATGGTACTGCAGTTTTACGCAATTAATGATATAGTTCATTCATTGCGTAAACTGCATTATATCGTAAATACTGGGCAAATACAAAATGTACTTATAGGCTTCTACAATAAATACTGCAGTGTTCCTCTGCAAAATAAACCTTTTCACACGAAAATAGGTCGTCTAATTTTCTTTTTTCGCGTAATCTTTTTTGACACCGATATAAATTTTTTGATGGAAGAAAAATATTGAGAGTTTTTTTGTTCATGAACCCTCAGACGTCAGCTACCAGAGTTCTGGAGTCGATTAAAAATAAAACCTGTTGACATTTTATCCAGTGAACATAAGTAATTTTTTATCGTGAACAGCCACGTGTGGAAGGTTCACGATAACCGTACCAAGGCCACCAATGTTATGTCTTTCCATCTTTTTTTTAATATCTCTTATCCTGCCCTCAGCTCAGCCTAATATTAAGGGTTCCGTATCAAAATGGTGCACCCTTGGTTGGGATCGCACATTACGCACTTCAAAGCTACATGATTCAAGCTATACGCTACGGTAACAGCTACTCGCTACACACTACGCGCTATGGTCTACACGCCATCGCCATGCGCTACGAGCCCTACACTAAGTAGGTAGTGTACTAGCGCTACTCAGAACTTGCTACAGGCTAAGTGCAACTTGCTACGCGCTACGTCAACTCCAAACTTAGGTCTGTGCTGCACTTGTGCTTCGGGCATTATGAATAAAGGTCATGCTTAATGATTTAGAACCCTCGGTGCGAAACTCCGGCTCATACTGCCGGTTTTTTTGGGGTTAGGTACTGCTGGTGCAGCATATTGTCTTGTTCTATAACACCCATAGTCTATATCAGCCGTCATTTCAATATTAAGCCTGCATCCGGTTAGACTGGAGGCCGACCCCAACATAGTTGGGAAAAGGCTAGGCAGATGATGACCTTTAAGGTTTGATGATGCTCTTGGCCTTCCTATAATAAGAATCATAAAACATAACTTTTGTCAAAACACCACATAGGTACATGCCAATTTATCATGACAAACAAGTATAATTTAAAAAATAAAAAATAAAACCCCTACACAAACATTAATTTCCTCATTTCGCTTTCCTACTCCGTCACCAGATCCTGTTCACCATCTATCTTTAAACTATTCATTGAGACCATTCCAATGAGCCCAAACATGATACCTGTGCTGTAAGTTGGTAAGGGCGTTGGGTATCCTGTTCTTCTAACATCATTGAAGTAACAGAATACCAAATTTCAAATCGATCATACCTTTCCAAGATACTCACATCCATTCATCAACTAGAAAAGAGCTGATAATCTTTAAACGGCTGAACCTATTTTCGCTATCGTTAGAAAACGTTCTTTCAAATATAAATAAACCACATTCAAATCGGTTCACCCGTTTAAGAGCTACGGTTCCACAGACAGACACACACACAGCGGTCAAACTTATAACACCCCTGTTTTTGCGTCAGGGGTTAAAAAGCAAAACTTTCTTATTTCAGATACCTACCTACTGGATTCCTGAAAAATACTGGTGGTGTACTTACACTTATTCTGTGCGGTATGTATGTATGTAAGTATAACACAGCTTCGTCTGTCTGTAATTGGGTGACATCATGGTTGGTTCATTGCTCACTTATGTGGGGCATCACCGCATCACATGTAAATGAAATTGTTCCCCATGCTGTTACATTATTCCTATTATGTTTCTGCGTGCAGTCATTTTATGCTATGTAACTACAGTTCAATAAAAGCGCAATTTGTTGTAGGTACCCAAATGGTTGAGGCATTTTGCTAAGTAAAAAATAATAACACCTACTTTTTCCGCTTAGGTGCAGGAACAAAAAATCAGGTATTTTCAATCCGAGTCCATGAGTTACTGAAACGATCGATAAAACGTTTTGAGGGATACTTACTGCTTGGCCAAGAAGCAGATGTGGGCTAATAAGCCTGCCTAAATTAAAAATTTGGTATCTATACCTAATACATATATTGCTTTAGTTTTCAGTATTAATTGGCACACTTTTATTAAGCTAACAAACTTATTGGTTTTAAATGTTATAGTGATCAGAGCAGTGAGCCAGTGACGACATTAGGGCAACAGAATATTAAGCATTCTAGGAAGTTGTTAGTTTATCCAACGGACACTCATCCCACCTACGACTGGTTAAGTCACCCAGGAAACTTAAACGAGCGTAATGTTATAGTAGGTACAGCGTGAAAATGGAGACATTTCCCGTTTTGTACGTTAATTTCAATAAAATATACGCCAACCTGAAAACGTCTGTACCCTAATTGCGTAACTTATTTTCGTAAACAATTATAGCCTAATTTGTTTCATTTTGACAGTTCAACAACATTCTTTGCGTTATTAACGGTGTTGAGCAGATTTTTTTTCCAACTTATAAAGCAATGGATTAGCAATCCGTTTCAAATTGGAACAGATTGTGTTGTATTACGCAATTAGGGTGCTGGTAAGTTGGTAGGTACCTCACCTACTCACAGGAAAATGTTCATAGATTGTTGTACATAATTACCTACCTGTTTGATGCATTGTAATCGTAACACCTACGTTTCATTGGTCCATAGAAGCTCTTATTAGTACGTAGGTACTCATATTGTACTTAAAAATAAGTTCATATGTACCAAGGTACCAAAGAACTCCTTTTTATTAACAAGACATACTTGACAAGCTATCCCTTGTTTATATGGACCCAAGCTATCTAAATACAAATAGGTAAGTAGGTACCTACTAAAATATTATACAACATAGTCATGTTGTGGTTGTGGGTTCAAATCGCGGGAAGTACCAATGTGACATTTAGTTTCAATATCCTTATCCTCACATATTATAAAACAAAGTCCCCCGCCGCGTCTGTCTGTCTGTCTGAACGCGATAAATTCAAAAAATACTGAACGGATTTTCAAACAGTTTTCACCAATGAACGGAGTGATTCATGCGGAAGGTTTTAGTTTATAATTCAACGGTTTTGTGTAACTTGGCTGAAATTTGACGATTATTGTTGAAGATGTCGGAAAAAGTCATGCCGACTGGGAACTTTATTGGTGTGCGCCAAGGAAATGGTAAACGTTACATAAAATGTATGTTCTATAGTATTGTTTATCTTAAAAAGTTCAACAAAAAAATTAGCGGTAGCATATATATGTCTATCTTCTAAGGATGACCCACAATAACCATTTTTATCTTTCAGAATTTGATAAAAATTTGATTGTTATTTCCGAAGCTATTTTGACCGGTATTATATTAATGCTTATCCAATAAACTATGTTACTTAAATTGAGCATTTAATTTAGATTAAAATATACCGATCGACATCATTTCATTTAAATGAATAGTTTAAAAGATATTACAGATTCAAAATTACGCGTGACAAAATAATTATGATTGACCGTAACGCGAGCGCAGCGGTAGAATTCAATGACGACTTTCCTCGACTTTTAGGTATGTATTCCCGGTATCGGTGGTACGTTCCCGTGGGATATTTTCCGACATCCACGCGGGCGAAGCCGCGGGCAAAAGCTAGTAGTTAATATAAGTAAGTCTGAAATAAGGTCTAAGGTGAAGTTCCCCTAAAGTTAAAAATGCTGATGCTTAGGTAGGTGTGCAGACAGGTACTTTTTCTATTGTTGTTCTAGGTACATAAATGCACAATACTTGTATTAATCACGGCCCAGTTACTATGTACTTAGATGTGCGAGGATAAATTGTTTGCGTACATATTTGCATGTTCGTATAAATCATTTGACTTGGGTGTTGCCTTGACGTGCTGGTTATTTTTAGAAATTAACATCACTGCATTCAGTGCTACGGAAAGTCAGACAGAAATGAGAAATAAGATTAAACATGATGCCACTGATCCGGACTCGACGGAGTCAATAGATATCAAATGTTTATTGCACCTACAAATTAATCATCGATATTACAAGGAGAGCCACTTAGTTACTTCATTGACATTAAAAATTGTAATTACTTATCTAGACTGTTTTATTTGTACAAAATATTATGCAAACACGTCACACATTCGTGTTCAATTACCTATTATGGGCACCTACCTATATACTTAGAGCTCGGCTGCAGTTACCTCTGCCGTTGGGAACATGCCGCTTGTGTGTAAGAGCTTTACCTAACTAGGTAATTGTCGTTTTTATTTCACCGTTTTCAAAAAAGAGGGAGTTCTTAATTCATCTTTCACTTGACTACCAATAGGTATTATAGTTAGCAAAAAACTAAAAATGTTTTGTTTCGCATAGGAAGCGAACCCGCGACCTGTGATGGAACACGGCTTATCACTTAGCCACTGCGCCTCTCGTGCTGTTTGAAGTGAAAAGAAAAGGCATAATTTGTAGCCAATTTTAAATACATGCTTCTAGCTAGGCTAGGTCAATAAAAACATAGTTACGAACGAATAATCTACAAACACGATACGGTCACGTGTCTGACTTGAAATAATTCACAATTTAATCTGCTGGTTTCACGTGTCAGATCATGGTAAAAAGGTCGTGTTTGATGTGAATAGGTACGTCTTTAAATTTGGCTCCATAGTGGGAGGCAATTCAAAAAACTGATGATAACAAAATCGGGGATACAGATTGATGCTGCAGCTACATATCTATAACTATCATCTACATCCAAAAGTTAATTACACCACTCGATAGCTAAAAGGATCAAAGAATTCGTTCAAAGAAAATATTACTCGTAACGTAGGTATACGTACCTTTTTTTTTTGGGTAGCAAATTATCAAATAACTTCTCCCGCTCTGGGTGGAGCGGGTGTGTCAGACCCTTGCTAACTAAAACTCACCCGTGTTCCTTCATTTGCCTATATTGCCAGGGGCCACGGTAAACTTTTCGGACAATAACCGCAAACCTACCTATTCACGTAAAACACGGTCGTGTCCACGACAGCCACACATCATTTTTCTGCCGGTTTTTGGCGCCGCCAGCATACTGTGATGTGATTTTATGTAATCACGCTTGTATTTTCCGAAGGGGTAGGCAAAGCAGAGGCGATCCTGTTGCCATTAATTTAAAGCCTGCAGGGAGAACCTGACCAGAGATGCAAAGCCAGGAGTGGAAAATATTGTTTGGTTGCATTATATACCTACCTACCTGTTGACTTCCTGATCGGCATCGGCACTCTACCTACCATACAAAAAAAAAATGTCTCCGCATGCTCAGTCAATACCTTCCTTTTATGGTAAGAAGATAATATAATGTATGTTTATTCAATGATTAATTAAATAAAAAAATATACTTATGAGTAAGTAATCCAATTTGTAAGTATGCTGTTCGCAGGCCGGACACAATTCCATATAAGGACAACGCGTTATCATAATGTAGGTGTCAAGCTTAGTTTAAATACCGCCTACATTGCCCCAACTGCTGTTTTATTCAGTATCTTATTGTACTTGGGCCACAATGTGTTGGAATTAGCTCAACTAAAATTAATAAAAATATTCATATTTAAGGCCTCATATCGCCTTAAAAAATCGGTCAAGAGCGAGTCGGATTCGCGCACCGAGAGTACCGTACCATCATATAAAATTTTCATTTCATCGAGGCTTATTATATATATTGCAGTTTTAGGTCAGCGCCATCTCTTGACCAATAGTGGAACTAATGTAATTTTTGATGATGATTTCTGAAAAAACGTGCTATTTCGAGACATCGTTTTATTTTTCCTGTAATCTTTACATAAACTTTTATTACATAGAATAATTTCAGATTTTTATCTATGTTTGCATAGATAACAATCTTCGGAGATAAGGGGGAAATGATATTTAAAGGAGTTACGAGCTGGTGATTTGATGTGCGTATCTAGAATTTACGGTGCCAATTATGAAACCAGCTACTGCAAATAAAATAACAGATTGACCACACTTGGATGCAGTCAAATTGTCCTAGACTGGTGACAAATAGCAGTGGCTTGGCAGAAGTAACAAACATTACGCAGTGGTGTAAAGTCTACCTAACCCCGTCTGCAACCTTTAGGGCAGGCGGGAATTAGGGATCACGGGCGCTTAGAGTGGGGACTCTGTCCGCCCACTGAGTAACCTCAGGGTAGACGGCGCAGTGGTTACGTGCTGCCTTGCACACTTGCACAGATAGGTTTCGGGGAGACCCCTTTACAGTCTCCCCAGAGATGTTCCCTAACAGGCGCTGCACAGAGGGGGTTCCGGATTGGTCTTTTGAGAGGTAACGGTACCCCTTCCATGTGCAGATGGTGACGACCGGGGTGGTTTTAGTGAGGTAAAAATCCCATACTCCCTGGTCTTATCCCCAAAGCCCGGGCGCCTTTCGAAGGTTCCCCCGAAAACAAAAAAGGCCTACCTGCCTACACTATCATTCGTGCATTGCTTGCTCCTTCTAGTTACTGGAAACATACAAAAACTGGAAATAATGTAATGTCATGTGCCTTTTTTTTGGGTGGGAAATTATCAAATAACTTCTCCCACTATGGGTGGAGCGGGAGGGCGTGTCAGATTCTTACTAAAACCCACCCGTGTTCCTTCAGTTGCTGACCCCGTCAGTTCTGCTGACATTTCTTTAAGGTGCGCGTGGAACAAAGCGCCGTAAACCCGGGCCTGGTCCTTATCGGACGACGATCTACCCATTACTCACCGTCCGCAAGCCTGCGCCTACGGTGGCCGGGAATCGGCCTGCGACTCCCGACGCCCAGGGCGTCTCCTGCGGCGATTAGGCGCGTGAGGGCGCGAACTTTGCCTCTGCCTCACGCGTTCCGCCTCCACGAGGACACGGCGGCCCAAGCCGGGCAGACCTCCACCGTATGCTCCACCATGTCCTCCGGGCGATCCACACAATGGTGACACCCGGAATGTTATGTGCCTTGGAGGAAAGTTATTTCAGTCATCAACCATATATTTTTTTACCTTTTATTCCGACTGTTAATGGCACTAGTTGCCATTATGTATGATTGTTGTAAGTGGAGGAAAAATCATGAAAAATCATAGGTACCTATTTATATTAGTAGGTATAGATATGATACAAATTCAATAGGTACCACAATTTATTCATTGTTTATTAACAACTAGCTTCTGCCCGCGTGTTACGGCGATAAAAAGTAGCCTATGTCCTTCCCAAAGGTTCAAAGTATTCCCATACCAAATTTCATCAAAATCGGTTACGCCGTTTCGCCATGAAAGCGTAACAAACAACAGATTTGATTTTTAGTATGTACTAAAAATCAAATCTTTTCTCTTTATTACCTACTAGGTTCTGCCGGCGACTTCATTTGCGTGGAAGTCGATAGCCTATGTTACTCACTGATAATGTAGTTTTCTATAGGTAATAGAATTTTTTAAATTGGTTGTTTAGATTTGATATTTTGTATTGTTTTAAAACGTACAAAACATCAAATCTTTTCTCTTTATAATATTAGTTTAGACAAAGTATTATAGATTCTGATAGCCCTTTCCTAAATTTTTTAACAGACTTCAAAAAGGAGTTCTCAATTCATCAGTTTATATAATTTTGGATTATGATTATAGTATTTTTTTTTTGCAAAATCTGTGTTTATTCAATTGTAATATTTTGCAATGAAATTCCAATGAAGTATAGAACAGCTGATGTCATGAAATTATTGGGTGAATCACAGGCTCCTTATCTACATCTACAAAACTGATAAATGTTAAGTAACGCCTTTGATAAGACAACACAAAGCACTGAATACTTGGCTAACAAGTGGAAAATCATACAATTTTGAAGAAATACATATATTTATTATTTCTTACCGAATACAAAACAACTAAGATTATGATATTACATATACTTTGCATACAACACCAAACTGGTTTACTGTCAAGACCCAATTAGTAACTAGACCTTGGATGTCGTGCAATACAAGCGCAAAGTTGGTCCCAACTGCCGTTAAAATTAGTTATCTTTGAAAATGCATTATAAACATATTGTTAAGACATAACTAAATAAAATAATATGATCAATACCAACCGACAGAATGTGCTAATAACATATTAAAATAAATTAAAAACTAAATGGTTTTGTGCCTTATCACTTCTTTCACATTACGCATACTTCAAAATCCAATCCTAAACTTATGTTATCAATGATTAAATCATAAAGTAGCATAATCTGAAACAAGTTTTTATAATATTTTAAACAAAGTGCGACAAAAACTGGCTTTGAATAACATATTATATCTAACTTAATATATATTAATTTTGCAACAGGATTACATAGGGGCTTCCCTCTTCAAGCAACAAGAACAATCACATTACACATTGAATTTGTGCAGTTAAATATCAGTTCTTTGTGTCAACACCCAAATCAGCTGTTAAAGTAGGCTTTGCAATATTATAATAATCTTTTATATTTAATACTACCTATCACAAAGTGATTCTGTACAAAAGTTGGCCACTTTATAAATTACATATTTAAAATTGATGTATAGTTAGTTTTCTATTTATTTCCATTTTAGAAGTATAACAATTTGTAAACAAGTCTTTTATGAGTGAATTAAATTCACTTAAACAGTATATCAACAGTTAGGTACTATTTTAATACAATTTATAGAAAAATATCGAAACATTTATCAAGGTGTAAATCTTATAATAGGAATATGTGTGCGTTGGTTAATCGATTCAAATACAAAATATAGATTTCTTACATACTGTTCAGTCGCATTTTACCATAAAACTCGCGGTGTTTAGTACAGAGCAGCATAAATAAGTATCCATATCAAAGGTTTACAAGTTTGCTTGATGACTATCGGCCTGCGGGTGGAGCCTCGGTGATAGAGGCGGGCGGGGGAGCGGGCGTGCTCGATCCACCGGATGTTGCCCACACAATGATTATGATAAGTAGAACTGCTCCAATAGCACCGATAATTAACATCATCTTTAGATTCTGCCACCAATACTTTCGTTTCAGTTTACCAGCCTGCTGTTCGAACTGCGCTGCTCCATGCTGTAAAGCATCTGCACGATTGTCTAGTTCAGACAACTTTTGGTCCCTCTCCAAAACTTTCTCGACATTAACGCGCATAATGCCAACCACTTCATCGACTTTGGCTTGAGTCTGAGCCAAACGCTTATCGCTTACTCTAGGGCCTGAGCTTCCTCCTTGGTCTTCCATTTTATCAAATCGTTTTGAACTTTCTACAAATTATACTGAAAAGTTTCACACTTCAATAACTATATTATATTCTATGAAAACTGAGTCTGTGATTCAGTTCAATAACGTAAATATGGCGAAGGCACGGAGAAATAAAATTTCCGACTCTTGAATGACAGCAGAAAGAACAATCAGCGTGACACATTCATGACGTCATATTATGATTACGTTTACAAATCAGATCGGACCGACTGACCAATCAGCCACCGTTCATGATTTTTGTTTTGCTTGTGATTGGTCCGTTCTGCGCAGTTAAACAAGTTTTTAACTTCTATGAAATAATAAATTGTTTTTGTTCCTAGAGTTGCTTGCATTATGGTTTAAAAAATGTGGCTGAGGTGTTGCAGCTGAATAATTTTTTTCACAATAATTTAACTGGAATGATTATTTAGTACGGCAATATTAGTTGTCGTTCGTGAGTGATATTTTTTTTCTTGTGCTGTCAGTTCTGGTTTCTTAGTGTGGAGTTTTTGTCGCCGGCATTTTATTTTATTGATAGAAAGAAACAGCATACAGAAAAGTCAAAATGGTAAGAAATAATGTGTTATTTACGATATTGCCAACAGTTTTAAGTATTTCAGTTACCGAAATCTTAAAAGAATAGTGAATAATCTAGAAATGTTCGAGCCGATGTTCTTGTTGCACGTGTGTCTTGATCACATGAAATTATTGTGCAGGTGTCACTGAATCCCATCAGAATTTTGAAAAATGAAGCTGAAGAAGAAAAAGCCGAAGTGGCTCGTATGTCCAGTTTCATCGGAGCCATCGCCATTGGAGATTTGGTGAAAAGTACTTTAGGACCTAAAGGAATGGACAAAATTCTGGTTTCCTGTGGCAGAAATGCTGGCCAGGTAAATGTTTCTTATTCTTACTTAGTTATCAATAATTCACTGAAATTGATAAAAGTTGGTTAAGTGAGGGTTTGAAGTTTTAATAAATTGGTTATATTTTGTAGGTTGAGGTTACAAATGACGGCGCTACTATTTTGAAATCCATCGGTGTTGATAACCCAGCAGCAAAAATTTTGGTAGATATGTCAAAAGTTCAAGATGAGGAAGTTGGAGATGGAACCACATCTGTAACTGTATTGGGTAGGTAACACATTTCTGTTTTATTATCCCGTATAGACAAAGGAAGTTATGCTTAAAAAGATGTTCTTACTATTTGCATGATATAGCCATAATTACCTGACTTTAGTCAAATGTTCAGCAATAAATGAAGTGGGTACAGAACATAGTTTATCATATTTAGTTAAGTCAGGATATTTTATTGTAATTTTTTATTGTTATTTGCCTCTACAATTATTTTACTATACAGGGTGGCAGGGACATTGACGCATGAACTGTTACTATGGATTCGGTACATGATTAAAAAACTAACGTTGAAACTTTTCAATTTTTTTTTATTTATATTGCTGTCCCATCCATATTGACCACATAGGTCACTTTTGTAGGAAACAGCAGGTATTTATTTATAACCAATGTAAAATTTTGAATGCAGGGGTACCCAGAGTCATGTATTGAATCCATGGTAACAGGTTGTGCGTCATTGTTGTCCCTGTCATCTTGTAGTTTTTAGTATAAGTTTATCCTTCAATCAACATTATTGTTGATCAAAGAGTTTATCCATTGTTTATTATACACATATTTTTATCATATTAATTAAATGTTTACCATGTATAACATTTTATATGTTTGTTCTAATAAACTAATTATTTACATCCATTTTAGCGGCTGAACTGCTTCGTGAAGCTGAAAAGCTTATTGAACAAAAGCTACACCCACAGACAATCATTGCTGGATGGCGTATAGCTGTAGATGCTGCTAAAAAAGCTCTCTCCGATTCTAGCTTTGACCATGAGAACAGTTTCAATGAGGCTGCCCTGCGTGAGGACCTTGAGAACATTGCTCGCACAACATTGAGCTCTAAAATTCTTTCTAACCACAAAGAGTAAGTAAAATATGAAATAGTACAATTAGTAATAAAGTAAATAAAAAAGTGTAAAAAAGCTTACATTGTAGGTCATAAACCATGTTTTTTTAATTAAAAATCTATAATTTCAGACACTTCACAAAGTTGGCAGTGGATGCAGTACTCCGTCTCAAAGGCTCTGGCAACTTGAAGGCTATCCAGATTATCAAAATCTCTGGTGGTCTGCTGGAGGAATCTTTCTTGGATGAAGGTTTCCTTTTAAATAAGAAGGTAGATAATTACAGTCAGTCCTATTAACTTATTTGATTATTTCATAGACCCACTGTGAAGGTTGTTGCACCACCTAGCCCATTCACAGTTTCCACTCAAGAACACATCTTCCCCAACGGCAATCAGTCCTATAGCTAATATAGCTGGCCCATTGATTCTATCCCTCTAGAGAGATTGAAGCATAGCCCGTACCATAGGTTGCTGAGAGACCTTGGACTAGCCATACCATGAGTGGCAACGTTTCAGCTCTGTATGTCGTACCACGCAGAACGCACTGATTGAAAACTTTAGGCTCTGTGGAATACGAGACGAAAGGCTCGAAGAAGTTTGGCAACCGCGGCCCAGCTCAGCTGAATTCTTCTATTAGCCTCATAAAACATAAGCATCCCAAAACAAAAAGAAAAAAAAAACACAAAGTTGAAACCACTATCTATGTGCATTTAATTCAGGTGGATGATTTCCAAGTTTTTTCATCTATTCTATAACATAACATTTGACCCAGACACCTGAATACTTGCTAAATCACAATGTTTACTTATCAGGTGGGAGTGCACCAACCTAAGCGCATTGAGAATGCCAGCATCCTGATAGCCAACACACCCATGGACACAGACAAGATCAAAGTGTTCGGATCTACCATCAAAGTGGACTCTATGGCCAAGATTGCAGAACTGGAAGTTGCTGAGAAGGAAAAGATGAAGGACAAAGTCAACAAGATCTTGGCTCACAAATGCAATGTCTTTATTAACAGGTAATTAGTGATACTTATAATATTTATAGTTACTTGAATACTAGCATTTATTAAATTTTTATTTATAGTTAATTTTTCAACAAATATACTACAACTAGAGATTCCGCGAATATTCGCTATTATTCAGTATTTGACATTACTCAATTTTTTTTAATTCTTCGAGTACCGAATAATAGTGTTTATTATTCGACATTCAGCTAATACTTGTCTCTGAATAAAAATAAAGTTTTAATGAACAGATAAACTATTATAGACTTAAAAATAATTAAGATATTAATCTTTAAAAACAAAACACACTTAGTATTATTATCATTCATATAATATAAAAAGTTTGCCAAATATCAGTCATGTTGAAGTTAATTAGTTGAAGCTTTTTAATAAATAATTGAATATTTAAAGTCCAAAAGTGGCAGGTTGTGATGCAGAAAACTAGTTTTTCTGTAAAATTGGAATCAAGGTTGCGCTTTTTTTTATTCATAAATTTAATCTGCCTCTATTTGAGAATAAATAAACTTTTTTTTTATTCCCTTTTTATGTCGAGTAATAATGGCGAGTATTCAACTATTCGCCATAGGGAATGGCGATTAATCGGTATTCAACTATTCGCTATAACAACTATTCGCGGCATCTCTAATTACGACTCACGCGAAAGTTACGACGAGACACTTACGACGCGTTTCATTGTCTCAAAAAGTTGGTATCAATAAAACAACAGCCTTGTTGCCTTGTTTTTTCGGGCACAAAACAGTATGAAATAGATAACGTCACAGTATAATATGAAATGGACACAACAGGGTAGCAGTACTCTACATCAATGATGTACTAGATAGATACTCGCTGATAAACAGATTTTTGAACTGGTACACTTACGTAGATAACGCCCGCGTTATTAACATTTTAAAGAAACTTCGCTTGGTCAGCTGACACAAATACTCTCAGGTCTAGAGTATTTGTGTCAGCTGCCCAGGCCAGCATGGGGTGGAGCTTGTAAGACCTACTTCCTTAAAGTAGAGAGAGCATAAAGGGCAGTTCTCAAAGTAATGTACTGCAGGCCCCTACAGAACAGCTTTACAAGGAGTTTTTATTTTTTTAAGTAGGGCATCTCGTAGTTGATCTCTGTGACCATGACTACTTAACCGGGCTTTCCTGTGGGTGCCTTAAGCACTTAAAACCTCCAGCCAAGGGTTACTCAACTATGCTAATTAAAACTAGGTAAGCGCTCGCTAAGGGCACCCCCTGTTGGGTGTCCTTAGCGAGCGTCAACCGGAGGGAGGACATCAAAGATGGGACGAGCTGGATCAAAGTTTTGATCATGATTATCAGTCGGGGAATTTAAAGCTACGTGCTCAGCTGCTGGTACTTCGTTATCGAGCAAGGATCGGGGGGATGTTTCATTTACTCGGGTACGCGGTCGCGATCGCAAAATAACCTCAGCGGCGAGGTCGGAATGACAGGAGTCGTCCGTTTTTGTACACTGTGCTGGTTTCACTACTACTCTCCTGGAGGAGGGTAATGAGGTCGACTGGGTCGGTAAGGATTCGCTTAGGGCGACGGGTCCGATTGATACTAGAGGGAGTGTACCTAGCGGCCTCGACAACCAGTAGGTTGCGATGTTTGGCGGCAGTATCTAAGTAACGCTTGGAAGAGCGTTTGAGAAATTGGTGGATGGTGGGGATTTTTAGAACGAGATGGAGGATCTCATTCCTAACAAACCAGAGGGCTCCCGAGGCCTTCGGAATTTACAAGGAGTGCGAAGTGGTTTCATTAAGGAAACTGTTTGTGCTTCAGTGTATACTGAGAAAACATCGCGTCCTAATAAAAATAACCAAAAAAAAAAAATGTAGAGCTGATATTGTATTTCCATTTGTAAAACATAATACCACCTTTGCCGAACACCAGTTCTCTTACCTTAGTCAGAAACTGTATAATGCGGTCAATAATCTACTCGCAACACAAAAACTTAACTTACACAAATGTAAAATCTCAGTGAAGGCGTGGTTGATGGAGAAAAACTACGACGAAATAGAAAACCTATTCTCTCCTACTCAATAGTCCAACACAAACATCTCATCTCCATACATACGTTTGACACTCCTCTCAAACACACACATACACACACACACACACACACACACATACACACACACACACACACACACACTCAAAAATCTTCCCGCACATTTCATGAGTGTTATTTTTTGTACTGTCTATAAAAATGTGCCTTTTGTTTTCTTTTTCACTACATTTCTTAATAACCAACGACATACGTAACGACTTTTATAATGGAGGAACACTGACTCCCAAGTCACAGGTATAAACCTAGTTTGGGAGCCAGGGGACCTATGTTTAAGACACTTCTGTATGTTGTAAACGTAATGTCTGTTACAATGTTGTAATATTTTTGAAATAAGGAATATTTACTTTATTCATTATTATTATACTATCTTCACCAGGCAACTCATCTACAACTACCCTGAGCAGCTATTCGCTGATGCCGGCGTCATGGCGATCGAGCACGCTGATTTCGACGGTATTGAGCGGCTGGCCCTCGTGACCGGAGGCGAAATCGCATCCACATTCGACTCACCCGACAAAGTCAAACTAGGACACTGCAAAGTTATTGAACAGGTAACAGTTGGGTTTTACTTGCAAAACAATCAATTCCCTGTTATTCTGTTGTAAATATAGTATTTACTACGCGGCCATTAATATGGCAGAGCACATCGAGTTGTGGAAAAAGTTCGGCTTTGTAGAGCGTCTATATGTGATGTGCCATATTAACATTCAGGAACTGTATGTTGGTTTCAAAATTCGGTTCATGACAGTGTTTTTTGTAGCAGAACTGGCCATCTGTGCTTACCAGGAACCGAAACCGGTCTGATCAATACGGGTATTGTTTCGGTTACAGCATTTATATTTTTTACAGGTATTTTTAAAGGTTACCTTAAATTGAATTCAACCAGTATCAATACCGGCTACCGAAATAAAAATTACCTCGATCTTACACGTGCCATCGGTATTAGTCAAAGGGCGCGCATCGCCCGTGTGTAACCGTTATTAAAACGGTAACGTAAATAGAGGTATCATGTATCTTCTTCTTGGTTACCCAGATAGCGGTAACCTTACTCGTAACCAAAACCCTTCGAAACCTGTACCTTAAAGTATAAAAGTTTCCTGAAAGGTCCCTGGTGCTAACTGTTGGAGAAAGAGAGCTAAAGGGTCTGTCAATAGTTAATTCAGTTTAGCAGAGCTACCGGTTGATTTAAAATTCAGTCTGTATGTACAAAAAAGTAGTTGAATACCAAACAGAAATGTGTAAACCTGGAAGATTTCCATAACCTGTGCAGGTTTTGGGAAGAAGTAAAAATTACAAGTTAGCTATTGTCCGCGGATTAGCACGTGCTTGAAATTATCCCTTGGGAACGTACTACCGGGATAAAAAGTATCCTAATCCAGGTCATGGTCTACATGTGCTCTAATTTTCATCGAATTCTGTTCCACGAACGCGCAAAAATGTTATAACGACCAGACGGTTATTTTTGCGTTTATAATATTAAGTATAGATATAAATTATTGCCTTGTTCCAGGTGTTGATTGGTGACGAGTGTCTCATCCGTTTCTCTGGCGTGGAACTCGGCTCAGCCTGCACGGTCGTAATCCGCGGCGCCACGCAGCAAGTCATCGACGAGGCCGAGCGCTCCCTGCACGACGCGCTCTGCGTACTCGCCGCTACTGTCAAGGAACCTAAAATTATTTATGGTGGAGGTGAGCAATAATCTTGTTATAAGTATTTACAAAGTTTAATTCGGTATTGATTTTATTATATTTTTTTTGGGACAAAACAAGGTTTGACTTGACTTGTAATGGATTCTATGAATGTCGTTGTTCATGGAAAAGGCAAGAGACGAAATTGAATGTTCTATGATTATTTTGTTATGTATGTCAACCAGCATAAACATACGATAATTTAGTCATAGTAAACATAAGCCATTCAGATTATTTGAATTTTGCTAAGTTTTTGAAACAATTTTATGTTATACTCAAAACTATACACCTATGTGTTAGGTGCCAGCGAGATGCTGATGGCCGAGGCCGTGTCCCGGGTGGCGGCGCGCACGGCCGGCAAGGAGTCGGCGGCCACCGAAGCGTTCGCCGTCGCCCTGCGCCGCCTGCCCTCCGCCGTGGCCGACAACGCGGGCTACGACTCTGCCGACCTCATCTCCCGCCTGCGCGCGCATCACGCACAGGGAGAGATCACTATGGGACTTGGTGAGTGGCTGTTTATATTGTTTCTTACTAATGTACCAAGTTAACCGAGAAGATTGTTCAGTCCAAGCGTAAATACCATACACTTGCCTTTTGAAAAGACCTATTTTAACAAAGAAAATCGCTTTTGAATCTTGCTAAGTAACTAGGTATTTATTATATTATGTCTACTGTGTTTTAGTGTTGTGTATAATCCAAACATATCTTATACCATTGCCTTCTATAAATAGAGAGTACTAAATGATAAGTAAATAAGACTTTTTGACTTCAATTTATGTTGAAATATAATTCCGTTGAGAAAAATGCTTCTTAATTTCATATCCACCAGATTTCTGCAATGGGCTGTGGACTATAAACACCGTGAACTCCGAATCAATGAGTACAATTTGTAAAACACAACCATTTTCGTTCACAGACATGCAGAACGGCCGCGTAGGAGACGTGAAGAAGCTGGGCATCACAGAGTCTTACGTAGTGAAGCGTCAGGTGCTGCTTTCTGCCGCCGAGGCCGCCGAGATGATCCTCCGCGTTGACAACATTCTCAAGGCGGCGCCACGTCGTCGCGGACCCGACCGTCGTCCCTGCTAGAACATTCTAGATACTTAAGCACGAACATAAGTAGAAGTGGGTGACGTACCATCCAACCAACATCCAACTGATTAATTTCAAATGAAATGTGTCTCAGAATTTGCATATATTGCATATATTTTGTAAAAAAACTATCAGATAATTTACTGGGGATTATATCACTACGTAATTTGATTTCCAGTGACTTAACCGGATTGACCACTTCTCTTTATTTTTATTGTATTAATATTGCACTTTAGTGCAGTGTGAGAATGCTTTTATGTCTGTACCAACTTATCAAATAACTTTAAGTTTAGCTTTACCAGTTTAGCCTTATTATTAGTCACAGAAGAGTGCATTTTTATAACACAATCTCTTCCTTTGTGACTACACAACATTCTATTTAATAACTAAAAATGAAAACATACCGTATTTACTTTCTACGTATGTTATAAATAAGTATTTTGAGTTACAAATGTGGAATTCTATGAAAGACACGGTCACATTAATTTGATTTATAATTTATAATGAGGCCCCTTCTAGTTATCCTACAAATATTGAGCTGCGCTAGTTTCATTTACTTATAGCTTTTAGCTGAAATGGCCGTAATGCCTTGGTATTAATGTATTAACTATTAAATTAATAAAATTTTAACAAACTGATTTTTGTTTTCTATTTTGTAATGTACTAGCGACCCACCCCTGCTTCGCACGGTTTTAACGAGTTGCTATTAAAACCAAGATTTGTTAAATGTATTATACAACTAAACCTTCTGAAATACATTTTCTAAATCCGTTGCGTAGTTTAGGAGTACAACGCGGTCGCACAGACGAAAAGAGCGACTAAACTAAAGGCGACTTTGTGCTCAATAAAATTTATCTATATATATTATAAAACAGTCGTTTTTCGCGGTTTGTCCTGTATGTCCACGTTGTTCTTCTAAAATAATTACGCAACGGATTTTGATGAGGTTTTCAACATAATTTAGAGAATGTATTTCAGAAGGTTGATGTGTATAATACATTAATATTAAACTTGTATATAATTAAGAAATCTTGATGTTTTGTCAAGTCGTAAAAACTTTGCGAAGCAGGGACGGGTCGCTAGTAATAAGAATAATACATAATACACATATCAACACCGTCTAGGAATATTTTGTATAAAGTTCTTCTACTCAAAAAATACTGGCCGGTTTTAAAATCTTTTGAAGAAAGCTTATTTTGTAGTCCTTTTTGGATGATTCCAAATTTGAATTTGAAAAATAAATTAGCACGTTCACTGCCACCATAATTTTTGCTTAAAAGATTTGCGCGGCATAACTTTAGCGAAGTTCGAAGGTTTCAATTTACTTATCGTAGTTTTTTGGTTATTTTTGGTGAAAAATTAAAATTTTAAAACAAGTATAGCAGTTAATTTAGAATTTATGCTACTGTGTGCATCATGCAGCGGTGCCATTTGACAAGAGAGGAAATGTTAAGGGCAACTCCAAGCTGGGGCTACTCAACGGAGTATTGCTGAGGAGATTGGAACAAAACAAAACGTGATATCAAGGTTATGGTCAAGTTATCGTGCTACTGGTGAAGTGGCTAAAAGATACCCAGGTGGGAACCGCATAACCACCCAACGACAAGACCGATTTTTGCAAGTTGCCGCGAGAAGACAAATGTTACAGCCATGCAGTTGGTTCAAAGGCTCCAGTCAGAGCACCAGTTGTTTGTGAGTGACCAAACTGTGAGGAGAAGACTGCATGAAGCTAACCCTCATGTCCGTAGACCGCTTCGTACTCCAGCGCTACGGCGGGGAAATCGTGGACGAAGATTACAATGGGCTCGTGAACATTTGCTCTAGGAAGATAACCAGTGGTGCTGTTTACCAATGAGTCCCGATTCGCGAAGAGTACGCGTATGGCGAGTTCCTGGTCGTAAGAGTCGTCTGCAACACCCTCAGAAAGTCCATCCATACCACGGCGTATAATGTCGATGATCGACAAGCGGGTTCGGTAGGTAGGTAGGTAATATTATCCAAGACATTCTTATTTTGACTGACATCATTTTAGTTCCATGACCATATCAAAATAAAGGGCTTGAGGAGACGATTATAAAAATATGAAAAATCTAGCTGCGCCCCGCGGTTTCACCCGCATAAGACTCGATCCCGTCTGAATATCGGGATAAAAGGTATCCTATGTCCTTCTCCAGGTCATTGTCTTCCCATGTGCCAAATTTCATCCAAATCCGTTCATTCGTTTTAGCATGAAAGCGTAACAAACAAAAATAAACAAACTCACTTTCGTATTTATAATCCTTACATATAAAACAAAGTCCCCGCCGCGTCTGTCTGTCTGTCTGTCTGTCTGAACTCGATAAACTCAAAACTACCGAACGGATTTTCAAACGGTTTTTACCAATGGACAGAGTGATTCATGCTAGGTTTTAGTGTATAATTCATTACGGTTTTGTGTAAACTGGCTGAAATATGACGATTATTGTCGAAGATGTCGGAAACAATCATGCCGACTTCCCAGCTTTACTGACGTGCGCCGCGTAAGCCGTAAGAGATACATCAAATTTATGTTCTACAGGATTGAAGATCTTCAAAAGTTCGGCATAAAGAATCGCGATAGCATATGTCTATCTTCTAAGGATGTATCTTTTGATGTATCATTCATTATAACTGTTATAATAGTATATATAATAGTATATACATACACACTCACACAAGGAAGAAAAATTGCAAGGTTATCAAATTCTATCTTTTCCTCATTAAGGAATGACTCTTGCTAAAAAGAAAAACACCTATTATTTCATTCGAAATATATTTACTTCTTACTCTTAATAAAGCGGTTAAACTACGCTAAAAAGAGAAGCACTTTGTATTTATTATCCCTAAAAATACAGTTGGTGGTCTTACAAGAACATTTTCGAAAAAGTGACTCCTAAATTAGTTCGTGTTACCTGTTACCTGTTACTGACCAGTTAAGTAACCTAAAAAAAAAACTTAAAATGAATGAAATAAAGAAGATATTCAATTAATATTTAAATACATATTTATAGTACGTACAAAAATAACAGGCTGTTATACAATAGTCAGACATTCGGATCTGTAATTTTTTTGTAACAGTAACAGTGATAACAGATACAGTGTTTAACCTATTACAACCCATCTCTACTTTATCTAAAAGATAACACAAATTCAAAATTACGCGTAATAAAGTAATTTTGGTTGACGGCAACGCGTGCGCAGCGGTAGGAGTCAATGACCATTTCCACGGCTATTAGGTATGAAATCCCGGTGGTGGTACGTTTCCGTGCGATATTTTCCGACATCCACGCGGGCGAAGCCACGGGCTAAAGTTAGTATTATATATAGTTAGGATTAAAAACCCGAGTGCAACTACAAAATAAGATCACTTTTCAAGCTGTCTGATGCAGTTGGTAGGGGCGGTCGTAACCCAAGATTTCGGGGTGGGGGGGGGGGGTCACCAGGAGTCCGGCAGGTTCATCATAATAATTGTGTGATAACAGCGAGCTCGAAAATATCATGTATTCATGACCTATAACCCCGTGACTCCCTCTGGAACCGCGCCTGGTGGCATCACATCTGAGATTCTCAGACTGCTTGAAAAGTGAAACTAAATATACAATGTGTTACAAAAACCCTGTCTGATCTGAAAAGGGCACATAGGTACTGCAATAACATTACCAAAAATTAGATAATAAGAAAGCTTATTATTATTGAAAATAACAAAAATATCGTCATTTCAAATTCACGTATGTAGTACCAAAATTATCCCAATACTATAAAAAAAAATTGGTAAATTTTCAACAGGGATTTATGACTTGTAGACACCTGCTAATTGACGGCTGCCCGCGCCCAGTAATATTTCCCATAGAATAAAAATGAGTCGATTTTTTTTTCTTTTTCCTGAAAATGACCAAATACATAGACTCTCAGTATCATTTTTAACACCTTTTTTTTTATTAATAATTAAAAAAAAAAAAAGGGCACACGGCACGGATCGGACAGGGTTTTTGTTACACGCTGTTTATAAGAATTATTATGTCATCTTTCGCTTGTGGCATGCGTAGATTCTCGGTGGATATCAGCCCATCTTCGACAACTAGAAAAAAAAAAACCATTAATTTTAAAATAAAAATAGTAAGGTTTTCACGTGGGTTTCACAGAAGTTATCAACATCGAATGCATAATAGATCTAAATCCGTTTAACTAATATTACGGCCTACTTAGCTGTTTGTTCAGCTGAAACCAATTTGTTACCAAGTTGACATGCGATGCTTGAACGGTACGGCAGCGGCACCATACAAGTAGCTTTGAATAACTTACCAGTAATTTTAAAGAAAATCAATGCAACGGCTGGGTCCTGTTGGGTATCTACTTGTTTAAAGCTAAGTTCGTTTAGCTTTCCTCCACGTCTTTTCATACTTCCGTTCATAATACGTACCTACAAGGTGTGAAGCCAAGTATGAAAAGACGTGGAACAAAGCTAAACGAACTAAGCTTCGTTTCGTTTCGTTCCCAGTGTCAAGCGGTTTAGTGACTTTTCTTGTTTCACAAAACGATTTCTCGCCTTTTCATTATTTTTCATTCATCAATATAACACGATGGGTAGTAGGTATAAGTAGTAGGTACCTACGTCACTCCAAAACACAAATAGCGCATGCTGGGCGCAATACAGGGGTCAGCTGGGCTAGTCATACCTGCTGCTCGTCGGAAGAGCTACTCGATTCCTGACTTACCGTATCGCAGTCCACTGCTGGACATACATCTCACCCAGGCTGCGCCACAACACCTCCGCCTTCCGCATACAGTCTGTCCCAGCCGCCTTTTTAAGGCCGTCAGTCCAACTAGCTGAGGACCGTCCCACTCATATACGCTTGCCGATACGCGTTCTCCACTCTAGGACTCGTCTGCTCCACCTTCGACACATGGCCAGCCCACTGCCACTTCAGTTTGCCTACTTTGCAAGCTATGATAATATGTAATAAGTAAAATGGGCTGGTAGCCGCAACTCCACGTCAAAGCGCGTATTTTGCGTACGGGTGGGAAAATTGGTTATTCGATTCACCCCAGCTCCTCAAAGAAGGCCAGCAACGCCTTGTTGTCACTGACAATCTCACGTAGAATACCTACCCGGGTTACCGAAGTATTTTGCCGTGTATGTGGCGACCACCGGGAAGTTTAACAGCACATGAGCTGCTGTCTCGTCGTCCTCCATGCAGGCTCTGCACAGCGGCCTGTCTGTGATTCCTATGGCAAAGAGATGTCTATCAAATGACCCATGGCCAGTTACAGCTGCTGTAACTTTACGCAGTCGGAGAAAATGGCTGCTTGTCGACTCTGAACAGTGCTGCCACCTATCACAAGCTTTCAGTTTTTAACCCCATTTGACACTAGCAGCCCACGGAGGTTTTTTATCTATAGGCTAGTTATAGTCACAGAGTATTAGGTACAGGTGTGGTGATATATTTTGTCTAATTAGGGTGTCTGATGAGGTCGTGCGCTTATTCTGTTGGGTATCTAGATACTAGTTGAATAAGTCGCTGTTGATATTTCTATAAAATGCCTTCCAAGCAAATTGAATCCAGTTTTCGTTTAAAATTACTAAGTTCAGTTGGTAGTATGATTATTTACAGTACCTACTTAATTCATCGCAAACGAAATCATGTTTCAATATTCCTATCGAATACCGTCTCTGATTGAATATCTACTTTCTATTTACTACTTTTAAACTTCCTTACCAACGAAATGAAATTCTTTTTCGCGAGAAATCTTCGGCTATCTGACCTGGGACAGTAATGGAATTTTCCTTTATTATTTGATTTACCTGCTCCTTCAATTTTATGTCGGTGCAATAGTGTTATCTTCTGTACTGAACCTACCTTACCTTTTTATATTACAGACGTTCAAAAGAATTATGTAGGTCCTATAATATGTAGGGTGTATAAATGAAATCGGTTCGATTCGATTCCCAGGTCGGGCAAAGTGTTATTGGGTTTTTCTATCAGGAATTTCTCAGTAGCGGCCCGGAGTCTGGATTTGTACCCGGTCGATGGAGATAGGCTCGTCACCTAAAGTTACATGGAGCTTAAACGTAACTGGCGAAATGTGGGTGTTCTAAGAGGTAAATATACCTCTGCCTAACCCTTCGGGGAATTACAAGCGTGATGTTGCGTGTGTATACACCGTGATATTTTAGTCGTTTTTCAAAAGCAAAAAAATGTTTAGTAGTTATGTATACATGAAGTGGGCTACTTCATGTATACATAACTACTAAACATTTATTTAAAAAAAATCGATATTATTGAAACAAAGTTTTAATTGCTCCTAGAGGTATTTTATATCGGGTACATAGAGTGGCTCTTTGTAAGACGACTAAAAGGTCACGGTGTATATGAAATAGAAAATACACTAATTTTGACTAGATTGGTACCTACGTAGATAACGCAGAGATAGGTAACTCCCACAGCAAACTCAATGTAAGGTCTATAAGTAGGTATTAGGAATATTCAAAAGTTTTCAGTCTTGATTAAAAATACATTACCTACTTACTACCTAATCTTGATTGCATCTCTTGAATAAAACTTGTTGGCATTTACGAGACTATTAAAGTTGTGACTTTACACCGTTCTATTTCAACTTGTTTAGAAATAGACACCGAAATAATAATTTTGCCGCATTCGAATAGTTTCTAAACATGCGATTGTAGTTTATGGAAAAGCCAATTCAAATATTGCTATAATTATGAGCCATTTCGTTTCCACAGAAACGAATAAAGCTCACGTATCCCTTCATTACAAGAAAGCTTTTAATATTAGGTATATAGGTTTTTATAATTAATGAAGTTGAACTATTATTTACACTAAAGTAGTTCGTCGTGTAGGCTTAGCTTTATAGAGGATGAGTGAACTTTACACCCTGTTCCTCATACCTCTATACTAGTCAGAGCGGCAGTTAATTTTACTATTAGTGATGAAGAGAAATTCTCCTAAACTTAAGACCTTTGACAGAGATCTTATACGAGCACATAGACAGGATTGCTTACAAATTGACTCTGAAAACGGCAAACATAAATAGTACCCTTCTCTGTTGTTACAAATTTTTCTGGAGCAAATCGGTGTGAGCGCGACGCGAAACTGACAGCTCGTTCATTTTTAACTCTCGCCCCTGCTTCACGTCGGAGACGACAATTTGGATAAATGGTACATCCGCCGCCGACCGACTAAATTATTCAGGCTCCTCCTAGCTTCGCTTCTTCACATGACAAGGAGAGGATTGCACAATAAAGTGGAATATTTAGAGAGTAATCACGTACGCAACATAGGAACTTAGAGTGGCTCCGTCCCTGTCTGACGCCTGTTCTACAATGGCATTATGGTATTTTTATTCGCCTCATAAGGTCTCGACACCATAAATATGGCCGACACAAATATTTATAAACGGCGAGGTCGCAGCAAAATAAGATGTGCCAAATTATATGGTTATTATGTATTGTTTGAAAAACGTTTTATCTACTTCTAATTTTCTTGAAGAGACAATCAATTTAAGACAACGTCCACTTTGCATTTGAATGGCACAAAGTTCCTTTAAACAATAGTTGCCTAAATAAGTTCAATGGCATTTCATTAAAAGGCAGACGTTGAAAAACAAGGCATTCGAGTGAATAATGTTAACTAATGACGAATGTTTGAAGTTGTTGAAATGTTCGCGAATGCCACACAGGCCGCTCGGCAAAAAAATAAACTGCAATGTAATTGCGGTCCGGAATGAAGTTATAAGCCTCTCCCCAGTTCGGACAGAAAAATATATTTCATGAGAGCGATAATTAAATATTAAAAACTTCGGCCTCATATATCATTGTTGTTAATTGAATGGATGTGTATTCACGCACGTTGTCCCAGAATGGTGAGTAATATGAGTATAAACCATACATGGTAGGTACATTAACTTTTATAGGTGTTGGTAGGTATACCTAAGTACCTAGATTTCGCAATGATGGTGGTGGAACTTTTGACAGAGGGTTAAATTAATATGATTAGTGGAAATTACCCTATAAACTACCTACTGTGGAGTTAGGTCCGCAACTTAATCCAACTGCCTAGGTAACTGGTCTAGGTAGGTACGAGTGTCGATATCTGAAAAGTATTCGATGCAAAGGCTGGTGGTAATCGTTAAAAATCTGCTTTGGCTCATGACACCGTTTTATTGGAAAAACTCCCAATGTCTGTCCTAAAGAGGACTGCAATAACCCAGTCACCGCTGGTCAATCATTCGTTTCGTCATGTTTGTTAAATGTTATTTCCGTTTATTTTTATCTAGCTTTTGCCCGCGGCTTCGCCCGCGTGGATGTCGGAAAATATACCACGGGAACGTACTACCGGGTAGTACCTACATACCTAATAGTCCAGGAAAAGGTTATTGACTCCTACCGCTGCGCTCCAACCATAATTATTTTGTTACGCGTAATTTTGAATCTGTGATATATTTTAAACCATTCATTTAAATTATATGATATCATTTTCATCTCAATTAAATGCCCAATTTAAATAACATATTTTATTGGATAAGGATTAATATGATACCGGTCAATATAGCTCCGGAAATAACAATTAAATTTTTATCAAATTCAGAAAGATAAAAATGGTTACTGTGGGTCATCTTTAGAAGATAGACATATGCCATCGCGGACTTGTTTGTTGAAATTTTTAAGATCTTCAATCCTGTAGAATATAAATTTGATGTATCTGTAACGGTTTACGCGGCACACGCCGGTAAACCTCCCAGTCGGCATGATTTTCCGACATCTTCAACAATAATCATCATATTTCAGCCAATATACACAAAACCTTAATGAATTAAACACTAAAACCTTCCGCAAGAATCACTCCGTCCATTGGTGAAAACCGTTTGAAAATCTGTTAGGTAGGTAAAGGTAAGTTTTTGAGTTTATCGCGTTAAGACAGAAAGACGGACAGACAGAAGCGGCGGAGGACTTTGTTTTATAGTATGTAAGGATGTACTTACTACTGTTTGTTTTCCCAAAAGAAATAAAATAAAATAAAATCTTATTTCTGTCAATTCTGTTTGATCATAAAAATTTACATAAGAATTTATAACGGCACATTATTCGCAGAGGTAAATAAAACCTCTAAGCCTTTTAATTATCCCAACATTCTAACACTAGGCTATCGTCGAAACTAAACGATTTCCGATCGCCTCTCTCACCGATGCCCAAAATGTAGATACCGGTTAATAATCAGCTTACGTCATAAGCCAAAACGAACGCAAAGATTAAGCCTTAATAGGATGATAACTATCTCAATTAAAGTTAAATCCAATAACCCCATTCATCAGGTAGCAGTAAAGTAATTCAGCCCGAGTTGGGGTGAGTTACAAGTTTTGTTAGAACAGTTTCCTTTCCTTCTCGTTTATCTTTCTTAAACACTGGAATTGGCCCGGGATTCGGGAGATAATTACGTTGCCTATTTAGTTGGTAAATAACGTGCTACCTTATTTTTCTTTTTGCTTTTTCTGTTCATCTGTTCGTAAAGCGGACTTGTGTTGTTTTGTGGAGATGATAGCTTATTTGGCTTGTAAGTTAATGTAATACAACTACAATACGCAGGTGGATTGCTAAAGGAAGGCGTTGGTTTTGATTTGCCATTATATTGTTTCCGTTTAGTTTCTATAGAGACTAATTCTTGTTGCTCCTTGAAATTCTGTTCTCGTGACTGCT
Organism: Omphaloscelis lunosa; assembly: GCA_916610215.1. Taxonomy (NCBI): domain Eukaryota; kingdom Metazoa; phylum Arthropoda; class Insecta; order Lepidoptera; family Noctuidae; genus Omphaloscelis; species Omphaloscelis lunosa. The sequence continues at coordinate 11,343,749 of OU744250.1, forward strand.
CAGCGAAGTTCTGTAAATTCGATAACGTTTCAGTTCGCTGTTCAGAGGCTGTGTTCCGTAATTTTTCTAAGCCATTAATTTTATGACTTGGTTTTATTTTGGTGGCGTACTTAAGTATCTGTGTCGAGTTGTTTACAGAAAACTGGTGAAAAGGGATATTAAATATTGACTTTCGGAAATATCTTCTTTAGATACTAAGCATCCAATAGCAGCATGGATGGGCAACATGGGCTCAACTCAACTATGACCCCACCACATTATCTATCACATTATTTTCACTGGGCAATATTTAACGAAAAATCCTATTTAAGTAGTGAGACGTAGCAGATGTGACCTATGTTTCGATAAAATAAGTCAAGAGAAAAAGATTAAAACTGAAAACAGATAATAATAATTCTTTATCAATTGGCTTTATAATATCATGAGAACTAAAATCCTCCATAAACCAACGTATTACGTATTCAACATTCACAGAACGATTTCGAGCGACCCGTGAATTATCCAAGCGCCATGTTTAACTGAGAAACAACACAAGAGCCGAATACGCAACAACCGAGGAAATATATAGCGCCATCGATATTCTGATTAGTGCGAGTAAGCTCTAATTGGCCCAGTTTGGGTGAGCACAGATCGCGCCACTAAAATAGAGATTTGCGCGGGATTAATCCCTGTTGATACCACGGAATCCCACCGAAATGTATACCTTTACATAAATGGGTCAATGGCGCTGGCTCCGCTGTTGTCTGCCTTAGGGACCGTGCACATGCCAACGTTTTAATGCAACAGCGAACGAACTGTTGCATGCAAACTGCTACTAAGTACATAATGAATTTTTGGTAAGGCTGGTTATTGCTTTGGGCAGAATAGAGTTCGTAAAACTGAAGTGTGATTTCATGGTATCTACTATATTTTTGCTGGCTGATAGGTCTTCAGCGACTTCGATAGGTATTATATTTTAAAAGTGCTGTAAGGTTTATACTTTCATGTTTCGTTCTTGTTATAGCTTCAACGTTAATTTGGTATATTTTTATGTTCAAAGCATAGCTTAGTGCCCAATTAGGTTAACAATTTCCTTTTCAGACCAAGGCTTATTGTAACATTCGTAACGATCGCCTCCTTTTCAGTATATTCTCGTAGAAAGCACCAACTTAATTCTTGTTTTACAGCAATCAGTACAATTAACTATTTCAATTTCAAGTTACAAAGGTTAGGTGGCGCACGTAGCAGGTCGCGGTCTTGTCGCACAAAGTCAGCAGTTGGAACTTGGGTGCGGGAACTCCAGCGATGCGCCAGAATAACTCGGCTAAGTAATATTGTTTTAGTTAGTAAGTAGTGCGGAGCGAGACCTTTGGCAGACAGTTTTGGCAGCTGTTCTGCACATGATGTATGTTAATGTCACGTAAGAGATTATTTCTTGGCACTGAAACATGGTGCCTGCGCATACAATTGTTTGCTCTCCTATTTTGCATTCGACGAATTCTTGTATTATACTCGTACGTCGGCTAGTGCAGAATAAGTGACTATAACAGATTTATTGTCCTTTTGTATGAGAATAGAATTGAAATAGATGGGGGAAATATACATATGAGGCTTATTTTAAAAATAGAATAGAGATTCAACTGCAGAGTCAAGTATACCTAAAGTCAATTAAGCTTTAAGGAAACAGGTTACCACTTTTACCAAACCTGAATCTGTCAGTAAATTGTAGATAACACAACTACCAATACTAGTTCAAAGATGAAACGGAAACTTAAAGGTAAACCCTACTAGTAGCTAGTTATTTATCATCCTCGCAACTTGTTTGACTAACGTGAACCGAGGGTACCTAATGGTTAACTTAAATGGTTAAAGGGTCTTTCAAACAGGCGCGACACGCGACGCGACACAAAGACACCGCTCGTCGCGCGACGAGCGGTGTCTTTGTGTCGCGTCGCGTGTCGCGCCTGTTTGAAAGAGCCTTAACTTGTAAACGATAGACAGGCTTCAAAATAACTCGCAAGTGGAATAAGCGCGGGGAAGTGGTATTTATGTAACAGCATATCGTAAGCTATCTAGGATGATAAATTTTCAGGATTTTAAACTGAAGGAAGATAAAGAATTTAAGTTGCAAACTGACAATGTATGTGAAACTGAATACGTAGCAATACTAACCCGAATTTCTACCTGTGTTTTATTCAGACTTGGATCTTAAACAATGTTATCTGAGCCATACAGCTACACAACCCAAACATTCCTAGATCTTCACTTCAGTCTCGAACTGTATTTTGTTTAATCCAAACTTGGCTTAAAGCAACAGAGCCAAGTATTGTTAGTAAACTATACTCGTAAACTAAACTCTAAGCCATCGAAGGTAGTATTTCGTACAAGAATTACTACAGCAATTCATTTGAGGTAGTTTTTGCAACAGAGCGGTAGGAGCGAGTCGATACACGGTATCTCTACAAATTCGTCTAAGTGCAACACTTTGAGAAAGAAAACAATGAACGAAGTTACCGTCTTCCAGCGATTGAATTCAGTAACTTTAAAGTGTGTTATTTCTTTCAGGCGTAACTTTGTTGTTGAACGGAACTGACAGTTGCGTAGTATTGACTTCTCGATACTTGTTATTTGTTAAAAACACTTACAACAAGACATAACTAAATAAAACAAAATGGGACAAATGTCACAAGTTGTTACCGCTTTTATTGCTGTTTGTTGGATACCAGGCACGTATTTCGGTTTTCTATGCTGATTTTATAAAGGTAACATGTTGAGTGCCGGCCGATTTTATTATTTCAGGCAAATGGAAAAGTACTAAACAGATTGTTACTATTCGAACACTATCAAACATTCTCGAACATAATTCAGCCAGGGTTTAGGGTTCATTTGACCTACAAAGGTGTCAAAGAAAGGTCGTTGTTTTATTGAAGAAAACATTTTGTTCAGTACACATCATACGTCCAGCCTTTCCTCAACTAGGATGGGTCACTATCCCTCCGAAAATACGATGAAAATAAATAAACGATTTTATGGTTATTGTTATAACAAAAGAGTTTCGCCACAAAGCTTTTCCTAACATTACCTATTAGACAAAAAGGTTATTTATTTTCGCCACAATGATTTGGTGCGGGGGAATCAAAAGTTTCCTTCATTTTCCCGAACTTTCTTCGGGTAGCGAACGAGCAGGTCGTCATAAACCAAATAACACAATGGTTTTATTGACCGCATTAAGTAAATGGATGAGAAGCTGACGTACGGAGCCATTTGACTAAGTTTTGACAAGACATGTAGTCTGGGAATGTAATTTGAAAGACGTATTTTTCGTGAACTCGGTTAAAAAGTTTTGAATTCTCTATTTGTTCTATAGACAACTTTACCAACAATTCACTAAAATCTCACCGTCTAAAAGCTTACGCATTTATTTCCAAAATGAAAATGATCAAAGTTCAAATAAAGGCAAGGTGAGGCTTATAATTCAGCCATATTTATTCAATAATATTAAAATTTTCCGCGATTATATTCGGCCACATTCAATTTCGACTTTGCCACTGCGACCGTCGTAACGACTAACTTTTGCGAGGCCCTTTTTACCATAAATTAAGCAGCGCCAAAAATCAATCAAATCTCGTCTCGCGTTGTGTTCCAGGAAGTTGTCCGTGCCGCCCGCCCTAAAGCCCATGGTGGTAGCAACTTGTCTGAAATACTGCATGGTAGCTATTGATGGTACCTCTCAATAGCTTCTTTTTTTTTTTTTTGTTTGTTAACTAAACAACATATTTTGAAGATGAAAACGAAGAGACTTAAAATCGATACCTAGTCAGTCTAGTTACACATTTCTTGTTGATATTAGTATAAAATCGTTATAAAAAACCTAACTGAGCTTCGAACAAATAAAAGAGTTCTTAATCAAACATTTCTTATCAAATAAAACACTAGCGCACAGAGCTGTACGACTTATTAAAGCCAGTGTCGTGCGGCGGCCAAGCGGCTGAGCGGTAGCATGCACCCCAGCCGACGCGTCACAGGCCCTGCGTCCATGAAATTGAATTAGCAACTCATTAGTAACGCCAATAAAACCGGCCGACTGCTCGCCACCCCTGCCGGACTTACCCCTAGCCTTCCGATAAACGCATACATCGAACGTGTGAACGTATCTTTGACAAGAGGTGAGCGAATTTACGGTCACTGATGGGTTTAAATAGAAGGCTGGTAGGTGAGTTGTTTATTGAGATTTTTAAAAGCACCATTAACCTTATATAAATTTATTTTAGACTTGCCAAACTAACTCGCAAACAAATATTTAAATAACATACAAAAAACAACGGGCGCCTTCCAAAAAAGCGAACTAGTCCGTGACTTTGTCACTTGGCCGGAAAAGAGCTCAGCGAAGAATCTTTTTATATGAATAAATGTCCTTTGATATTTTATAAGAAGGAAGAATGTGTAATGCCTTGCCATGTTAGGGCTCAACGAAACCAGGAGTAAGTTCGTAACAGTTTTAATAATGAAAATTATTAAGATTCCTTTTCAGGCTTTACGATGTAATACAATAAAAGAGTATTTAACCATCAGAACGTCAAGGGCCTAAAACAAACGGCAAAATATCTTATATATATACCTAGGTAGAATACCATGCTCTCGAGTTTCAGTAGGTACCTACATTTTACATATGTGTAACCAAGCGAAGTAAATTACCTATCTACAACCGTTTAATACGAACTAGGCTTTTATGAGCACAGGCGTAGCATATAATTCTGGCTTATTACTTAAATTATTTCTGTATTTCTTATGCAAGCACACCCGCGGCAAAGCAGATGTTAGGAAAAATTTGAATAAGGTGAGGGATAACTATTATGTACCTTTATGTGTTAGAAATAATTCAGAGCGCTGGAGCGCGATTCCCCACGGCCGGCGGCGGCACAGGGCAAACTCCTGCGAATTATAGCCACTTAGTTTAAACGATAGCCCGTCGGGACTCTAACTGTTTCGTTACACTCACTAATCTTAACGTATCGCCTATTTTAAAATTACCTTTAATACCTGTGAGCCTATTGAAATTAAATTCAGGCACGATACACGTTATTGTACTCAGCGATAGTATCGACTTGATAATTACATTTTCATAGCAATGAAATATTTATAATGCATTCACATTCTCTATAATGCGTTAAATTTTCAAATACTATTATATTCTTCTATTAGATCTGTTTTTACGTTGGCTTTTGCTGTTGTTGAAAAGTAGATCGCACAGCAATGAGTACTTGCAGATCGACCTAAAGAAAGGTACAGTACCGACCAAAAGTCCATAGGCAATCGCACAAAGCAATAGACTGACGCTTCGGTTTGACTTACGACCTTCTTCTATAAGATGTTACAATACTATAGATACACACACACTCACTTTGTCTGCAACTCATAGTAGTTCATAATTTCTATCTATATAGAATACGGCGTGCTAGCTCAGTGGATAACGTGCTTTGGTATGTGCGATTATGGCGAGCCGAGCGAGAGTTCAAATCCCATCTGTGGTTTTCTTGTAATTTTTAATAATTACATTCATAGTTTTTGTTATTTTTTAATAATTATTATTCATAGTTTTTGTTATTTTTTAATAATGACTAGTTCAATAATCATTCGTTTTTTGTTTCGGTCGTCTTGTTCACATAAATATTAAGGTTTAGCAGGTAGACCACAGAAAACTAAGTAAATCATTTCGATTTCTGTGGGGTAGACAGACGCAGTTCGTTACGCGTATTCGCGATTGCTACGGTCTGTTCCCAGCCAATCTCAAAACTTTGTTGGTTCGTGGTTATTGTTGGTGACGAGTATTTAAGTATTAGCGGTGTTGTGGTTATTGTTTTCAAAATGCAGTCAAATATAAATATTGAAGGGAGATCAAATATTATTGCGCTGCGTAAAAATGAATGTAATTTAGACAAATATCTAATGAGACCGGACTAAGTGTGAGTGTTATCATTTAAATATTTCATATTTTACTAAACATAAATCTTAATCAAAGGTATTGTTGATAGAACAGAGGTATTGTTGAGACAGAAGATGCCTTTAAAATTTTAAATTCATTATGAGGTTTAATTCGATTAGTGAATGATAAATAATTATTATGTGTAATAAATACAATGTTATTCTTTGTTCTAGAGAAATACTGTGAGGGTTAAGAGGAATGAGGAAGAGGCTTATTATCGAGCAGTAGCGACGTCAAATGATGGAGGAATATGAAACAAATGGTTTCATACCAACGAGATATTTTGCTGAATTATTAAACACGTCATTATGAACCGTTCGCTGTGCACTCTGAAGACTTGTATCACTGAAGACCAGCTAGGAAGCCGTTTTCGACAGAAAGGCATAAACAAGAACGTTTAAGTTTCGCACGATAATATTAAGACTTCAAGTGGGACACTGCTATATTTTAACCTTAAAATATTTACCGTACCAACTTAATAAACAACAGATTCGTTATTGCATGAATTTGTGGTAACGATTTTTTAAGCAAGTTACAATATGTTGTTTGTCGTATTTCTCGCAGATAGACCGAAAATGTTTAAGATTATTTTAGTAATATTATTATTTTAGGATTACAATTTGAGGTTAAGTTTCAATCTTCTTTTCGTAAAGAAAATGAATACTTAAGCTATAACCTCAATACCAACCAATATTTACTAAAGCCAAATAAAATGTAAAATAAATAATGTAAACAAACTGCCCATACTTTACCTTAAAATCACCTATTTTGTAAGTAGTTTTTTTTTTACATTTTGATTACTTCTTACTATTACTTCGACCATGATCAAAGCTAACTAATAATAAGCTAGCTAATATTTATGGTGAAAAAATCAATTTAAAATTTAAAACATTTCATAATACAAATACGTATGTCAAAATAATATAAATTTTTCTAAGTTTTTTGACATCTATTTCACATCTTATTGAGCTGACGTAATGACGAATAATTGTAGCAATATATTATCTATAAGTAAAATAAATATAACGAATACAATTTTTTAATTTTGCTATCACATATTACGCATTTTTAATTCTAAACCCTTTATTGCAATAACAGCATTAATAAAAAAGGCAGCAATAGTTAAGATATAATATTATTGCAAACAAAAATATTAATATTTGCAAAAACTGCACTGTGCTTGACGAGGTTGGAACCTAAGCCAGTTTGCATCTCCGACCAATGCTTAACGCGTTCTGCTATCTGCACACGTAAGTTTGGTTCGAATTTTAGCATTGCCATAAACTGGCCAAGGTCAAGCGCATGATGCGTGTTGTCTAACAAAAGCGACGGAAATATATATTTGTTTCGGTAGTGAGGCGCAAGTACGCGACGATACGACAGTGTGTAAAGCGCAGTACTGCGTTCTCTGTGGTGTGTGTGCCGTGTTGTTTACACATACAGATATACGGACTATACCGCGTGTTCACAGCAATATGATTCTTAACGTGCTTATGCACTTTTGAACGCTTACTGTACGTCAAGGATTTCCTCTCGTAGCGCTCAGGCATTTTTTACTTAATGAGCATTTCCGAAACCACCCCAAAACATAGAACTCAACAAACATACAGAATTAATTCTTACTATTTTTATAGCACACACGGTAATCAAATTTCTGTAACGTAAGCAGGCCAATCAAGGAATCCCGTGTCAAAAGAGAGGACTGAGTCAAACGTTAATTTTCTTAATGTATCTTGTTAGGGTCGGATCGTGTTCTGCCTGTGAATAAATTACGGCAATATTACCAGTAAAGACGATAGCTCCTGTACCTGTAACGAAGTTAGACATGAATTATACGAGTTAATGTGTAAAATCGTATGTCTCAAATAATTTTCATAAGAAAGTTTATGTTCCAAGTCTATAGGAAATAGTTTTATAAAATGTTTATCTGCACAATAATCTTTGTGTGTTACAAAATGTCTTGTCTTGTTTAATTGTGTCAGGAATTCAGATGTAGGTAAGTAATGACTATGTTAAACAATGTCGTCGTAAATATAAAACCTGTTCAGCTTGCTTCATCGTAGCAAGCTTTGTGTTATTATTTGTAAATCAATCAACAGAGTAATTAAGTCAACTGATAATATTAGGTAAGAACCTACTGTGCTGTGATTTCTGGCGCTGAGCACACCAAAGTCAATTACAGGCACCTAATTGTGAGGCCATATTCCCTCTAATTATATTATTTAGAACGTGTCTGAACTCTGAACAACAAAACAAAGAGCAATTCCTCAGCAAAACTTTTTTTAAAGAGAATACGTTCCATTTGAAAATGGCATGTAGGTATGAACACAGACACAGATTAAAAAGACCAGTCTTATCCAGTGGAACAATGCCTAGTTCCCATTAGAGCTCGTGTCGCGACTGCGTCCCAAGTTAATGTTGCGTGTAAAGTTATGGCCCACTCCCACAACTGCATGCGCTAACTTCGCGGTCGCTCTATGACCTCCTACAGAAATTCATGACACGCGGCATTAATTCGGCTAGCGCACACTACTGTTAAAAAACCCACAAGAAAAAATTACGAAAATATTTGGGAAAAACAGAGCCAAAAGTTACGACCAAGTCGTAATGAGGTTACACATTTATTTTCATACCTTGAGCGAAAAAACATTTGGAAACAACAAAATAATGGCTAAGACCATATTACTGTTTTTCTTTGCTTCCTTTTGAGGTTCAAGAGCAACCCTTCAACTTGGACGTTAATTGCTTCGTGTGAATACTTACACCTGCACAGCCTTTATGGAGAGAGTGTAATAAACAAAATAAGTAAACAGGAATTAAAACATTAGATGTTTTACGACAGAACGTGCTCCCCTTTTATGTTTCTTGTAATAATAATAAATAGCTGCCGGTTATTATCAAGCGTTAATTACTGCCTGCTCTTATTAATATTACACCTACCTATTACAAGTTAATCCACTACTGGTTACAGCTTACAAACACAGTGTGATTATTCAATTATATTGCTGTCTGTACTATAAACAACACCTGTGAATAATAAATATGTAGATCTCTCAACTCGCTTTATATTGCACCTCAAATATGATGTACGCGTTTAATTTGTCTAAGTAGTATCAAAAAAAGAAGCTCAGTTCGAAAGTAAATGAAAATCTGTATCTAATTTAAAAAGATTAGTAGCCCATGGGCGTTTGTTTTAGATTAAAAATTGACGCCGTGTTTACTAAGGTACCTATTTTTAATTGAACTTTGCGTTGCTCATAGATATTTTGTAAAGTGATGAACTGATCGACATTGTCATTGTTATCAGAAAATATAATAATTCTATAGAATTACTGGAGTCTCAATGATTACGTTTTAATTAAAGGGTCAAAGCGTTCAGTTATAAAACAGCAGTTCTGACTATTACGAAATGATGCGCTGACGAAATTACTATTCTATTCTCAAACGCACAGGACCATGAAATAAAGGAATGCAAATTGAACAGCAATAAAATAAAATATGTATTTAAAGCATCGGCCCGTAGAATTCAGAAATGGAAGTGACAATAAAATTAAAATCAAAAATTCACGCGTTCACTCATATTACCCGGGTCGACATTTTGTAATGTGGCCTACGGGGCGTATAAAGTGAAAAATTTAAAGCAGATATGACAATATTTTAGAAGGAATAGCTTTATTTTTAAAATGAGCACCGTCATAAATCCCACCCCGCTGCAATAACGCACGCCCGTGTACATGTGCCCTGAATATAAAACGTACATCGTATTAAAATGTTCGGCTTACCTATTGACAAATATACTTACCACTTACAACGTTTTAGCTTGATGAAAAAAAGCGTATCACTCCACTTTCTCTCTGAAAACATAAATTCCATCGAAAACTTGTGTGTTATAATAACAGGGAAGATATATAATAAAATCCTGATCTATGCGAAAGAATTTCAGAATTTATTTTTTCGCTCTTTTGCCTAACCTGTTTGATTAACCTTCGCAGATATATCAAGAAAATAAACCCGAAAACCTAGAAAAAACTTCTTGCATGTAAGCTAGACTATCATTAGATATTTATTATCAAAATCATTTAAGAAAATAATATCATAAACTTTTAGGTTCGTTAATTCTTTTTTAAATTATTATTTTAGTAAACATAACATAACATCACGCCTGTAATCCCCGAAGGGTTTCGCGGAGGTGTATCTATAGTACACCCACATTTCCCCAGTTATGATTATTTTATTAGTTTATTTTGTTAGTTGGGATTATTTTAATAATATAATTTAATAACATATCACAGCATGTATGGACCGACGGTATTCAGCTGTGAGGCTGCACCAGCCAAAGCAATCGTCAAATCATACAACATTTTCAAAACAAAGTTGTAAGGGATATAGTCAACGCGCCCTGGTACATTAGAAATAGTGACCTCTACCGGGACCTAAAGATGGATGTCGTAAACGTAGTTATACAAAAATATGCAGAAGCTCATGAACAAAGACTTCATCATCACGTAAATGTCGAGGCGATTCAACTCCTTGAAATCATTGTTTTAGTGCGAAAACTAAAAAGGGTAAAACCTTTTGAGTTAGTTTAGTGCAGAGTAAGTGAACTTAAACTGTACCTAGTGCAAGTGCTGACTTTTACAAAGAAACTTGAACCAAGTGTCTTCCCCTTAACTTATAGTGAATAAGAAAGACGTTATTGGACGACTTCTTAATTTTATACTTACTTAGCAGTTCAAGTTACATTTAAATTACTTATTAGCTTATAAGCTAGATTGTAATGTGAATAAAGTATCACCAATTGTAAAACTTTAACTTCCTGCCAGTTCTCAGTAAGGTGTTTGAAAAGTTGATGCTCAATCAAATGTTACGTCACTTTAATAAAAATTACATCTTTCATGAACAACAGTACGGTTTCACCAAAGGGCGTTGTATCACTGACGCCGGTGTCACCCTAATAAAGAACATTTTTAATGCCTGGGAAGAAGCACAAGATGCCATTGGAATCTTTTGTGACCTCTCGAAGGCGTTCGATTGTGTAGACCATGAGACACTTCTGCTGAAACTAGAGCACTATGGGATTAGGAATACAGGTCTTCATTTACTTAGATCATACCTGAAACATAGAAAAGTTAAAGTTCAGGTAAACGGCGTTAACTCATTAGGGTCTGAAATGGCAATGTGCGTTCCTCAGGGTTCGATATTGGGTCCATTCTTGTTTTTAGTTTACATTAATGATTTACCCCAATTACTTCAAAATCAACCGAAGATGGTGTTATTTGCAGATGACACATCATTAATCTTTAAAATAAACCAACGGTCACAAAATCTTGACGACGTGAATAGCTTTATTCTGCAAGTCCAAGATTGGTTTATGGTAAATAATTTGGTACTAAAAAAAAAAATGCTTTAGATTTAAATTACCTAATGTTAGAAGTAGCGAATGTGACATTATATTGAATGAAGAAAAACTGGAATTTATTAATCAAACGGTTTTCCTAGGAATCACGCTAAACGAGAAATTAAAATGGGGACCTCATATAACATCTCTTGCGGGGCGGCTAAGCTCGACCGCTTATGCTGTTAGAAAGATAAGACAGTTTACAGATGTAGAAACCGCGCATTACGTCTATTTTAGCTACTTCCACAGCATTATGTCGTATGGCATTTTACTGTGTAGGGTTGGGCTGCTGACATTGAATCCATCTTTATTTTGCAAAAGCGAGCTGTCAGAGCCATTTATAATGTACGTCGCCGCAAATTTCTGAGGGAACTATTTAAAAGCATTAATATTATGCGGGAACCTTGCCAATTCATTTATGAAAATATTACGCATGTTAAGAAAAATCCACATCTTTTTAATAAAATAAGTGATAGACATAATTTTAATACTAGAAATAAAGATAAACTAGATCAACAATTTTTCAGATTATCTAAAGTATCATCTTTATGGGGTACTGTGTTAAATGTTACAACATTGTGAAATTGTTACAACCTTGTGACATATTGCAATCAAATGGAAGAAAATTTAAAACTCATATTAAAAGTATACTTTGTAAACAAACATATTACAAATTAGAGGATTATATCCAAGATAAGAGTGCTTGGAAACATGCTGGTCCTGCTCCATAGGACAATTTACAATCAAGACAAAATAAAACTGGTCACTAAATTAAATGTAAAATTTATTATTTTGTGTTATATGACATTGATTTTACATTCTGTTATTACTTCCTCACACACCGACTTATTAATTTAAAAAAAATAGGAAAATCATCACATAATTAAATTATCTGTCGTTGCTTTATTTTTAATTCTTTTTACCTATTGTGGTATAGTAATTTTATTCTAGGTGCATCGTCTTCACATATAATTATTTAGCTAATGTACGTACCTATACAAAGATAAACTATTGTAAAACATTTTAAAAGAGTAACGGTGGAGTTTCTTGCCCATTCTTCTCCATACAAAAATTACCTTTTGGAAGGGGCGACTAGAATCAATTATATTATTTTGTAAATTTTGACGTTCAAAAGTGCAGTTCATAGGCCTATTTAAAATAAATGATTTGACTTTTATAAAGGAAAAAAATATGAACATTGATGAAACATAAGAAGCACAGGAACATAGGAAGCATTGGTGAAGAAATTTGTGAACATTGAAAAAATAAAACCTTCCATCATTTCTTAGCGCATCCTCACGTGAAAACTAACAAACAAAATTAACAGTTATTATTAACACAAAATAAGAAAATGATTGAGAAGTCCTATTTTGAAATTATGTAGCAATCAGTTCACTGTAACTGAACTACCTACAGCACGGTAAGTAACTCACACACAAGTACTCGTAGTTCACACATTTTTGTTCCAGTAGCTGCGCTAGTATTTAAATTCTTTTGTAATTGGAACGAGTGCGTCGTACAATTTTGTTAAGTTCCGAATAAAAATGTGAGAGGTAGACGTGTGAAAACATTACCGGGAACGTACCACTTGAGTTTCATACGGGCATAGAATTCCGCCGTAAAAAGTACGGATTTGTATTAAGACAGATTTATGTTCTAATTAGTCGCTCGGCGAAAGTAGCATAGCTGCGTAAAACAAATTTATGCGACCGCGTCTTTGTTTGTACAAATTGTTTCATATGATTTAAAAGCGACAGGTAACTGCGGCGTCTGTGCGAGGATTGATGGCACGGCTCGCGATACGATATTGGAACAGTTTATTACGCAAATATTATAATTATTTATTTAAACTTCTTGCACACAATGAAGTACAAAGGCGGACTTAATGCAGCCAGTTTGCTTGATTAACCACGGTTAGTCACAGAACTAGGTAGGTTGTACTACTATTTTAAAACTTAATTGTAATAGATATAGTAATAGATATTTGAATATCGATTCCAAAGTTTTTTTTATTAATAATAAAATAAACATCAAAATATTAACATTACTTATGATGAAAACAATCCACATTTTTTCGCCAAAGTAGCAAAATGTAATTGAACTAAGTAGGCACCCTATTTATCTACCTGTGTATCCCACAACACAATGTGTGCACACTGGGGTCAACAACACAAAACACAACAAATACTATTCAACCATTATCAATTCACAGTCTGTGGGTTATGACAAAAGGTTCGTCCATGTCGCCGCTTTTACTCTCTGCACCCGAAGCGTCACAACAAAAGCCCTTGCCATACTAACTTGAAAAACTTTACCGAACTCCCTCACAGGGCAACCAAACAAAAAGGCTCCAGTTAGGGTATATCTTGTTCAATAAACAATAGTTTATTTCAATGGAACGAAATATTAGCTTTTCCAGTCATTTTTTAGATAATGATTTCGCCAGAAACAATGAATTTAAATGATGTAAATGTAAATTACTCATGACTGTGTTTTTAAGATTCTCCAGCATCTCTAATCTGCAAAATCGAAGTTAAAAAAATATACAAAATAATGCATCGATAAGACTATTCGACAATTTGTGAGCGTATTATCAGCAAAGCTATTGTACAACGCGTTTGTAGCAAGCTCGTAGCGTATGCGTAAAAGGCTCGTAGCGTAAGCGTAACAAGTTCACCGCATGAGCGTAGCAAAATGATAGCGTGTGCATAGCAAACTCGTAGCGTTTGCGTAGCAGGCTCGCCGCGCGCCAGTAGCAAGCTCAACGCGTGAGCGAAGAAAAATTGTAGCGTTTGCGAAGCAAGCTCGCTGCGTTTACGTAGCAAGGTCGCTGCGTTTGCGTAGCAAACTCGTAGCGTTTGCGTAGCTAGCTAGCCGTGTGTGCGCAACGAGACTGATTGACGCGAGTGGTCAAAAGAAAGTGGGAGAAATTAGAGTACAATATTGTGCACCATGATCTTCCTCTCCACTTTCTTACAGGGTCTTATATTTTCGTGACGTTACCTCATATATCTAATTCATACGCATCCATTTGTAAACCCTTTTTCCAGCTATGTTCGGTTCGGCTTCCAGACATTCTCATACGCATACCTAATTTAATAAAATTGTTATATATGTTACTGTAATACTGTGTATTTCTGTGCAGTCACAAATCTACTCGGTATTACCGCTTTGTTGGTAACAAAGGGAAATTAAATTAGAACTTAGTGCTTTAGTGTTTTTGTTTATTAGGTCTATTACAACCGTGGAATTTATTTTCTATTTTATCGTTACACGTATACAATATATCTTCTTTACATGACAGAAAAATATAAATTACTTGGCTTTAAGAAGATATTTTTCAAAAATAAAAGCTGCAAATGTTTCTACTAACTTGACCTATACAGAAAGGATGTGGTTAAGTTTTGAAATAGATTCATAAAATCTGTAGGGGCAGTAAGGGTCAACCGCTGGATAAAGATTATTACAACACTTGTGAGAGATAAATCCACTAAACTTGTAGATACCGTCGGGACAAAATTTAACAAGTACTGTTGAGTAGCTACTACATATTTATTATGTTCAAACTCAATACATTATATGGTATGTGGAGCTCCGATACCAATTCGTGTTCATTTAATTTTGTTTTAACATCTGCTACGCGAGCTGCGTCTATAAAAGAACGTAATGATACAAACTTTACAGCTTCTTTTATAGTGATCAAGCACTTATTTTAAGCGAAAGCGCTCAAACTGTACTCAATATTTTCAATCGAAGTGTCTTTGATGTAATTGTCATAAACCAGGCTACATCCCAAACGCGGTGGAACAAATGTTCAGCCCTGGTACACCGACAGGAACCTGTTTTGAAGTTAAATTACCAAAGTTTGACAAGCGGTCCGACTCACTAAACTACGCTAGCAATAATTCTGCATAGCGTGGTCGTAAGACAATCGCCCTCGAGGTACTTATCTACCATTAGTGCAGCTATAAATGCATTTTGATATAAAAAAGATTTTTATTACTAATGATTTTTTACAGACATGGAATTAAAAGTTTGGATTAATTTTATTTCAAAAGTTTATCGTGACCAGCGAGCAGGGAGTCGCCGGCTGCTGGAAGCACAGGTGCTCGCTGCGACCGGCCGCGACGTCTAATGAAATACGTCTCCCAAGACACCCTACCACGTTTCCCCTCAAATTGATACCGCAGATTATCTCATTCCGGTGATTTCGTCGTGGCTTTATACTTTTCATTAAATTGAACAGACGTTCTCCACAAATCGCCTTAAGAGTTACGTTCGTCGTAGGTTTTCATGTTCGGATCGCACACCTCGAGCCATTAGAACGGTGTTGCGAATGTGTTAGGAGCGGGGCACGTCAGCGGGCCGACCCACATGATATTAATTCCGAGCCAAGCTCTGGGCCACCGACAGGCTTATAAGATTAGAATAATTTTCTCATTCCGAGGACTCTCCGCGAGCGCAACCAGCAGTTTAATTAAAACTAACAGTTGTCTCACACAGTCTTATCCGGCAATTTGCGAGGTATTACAGGCCGAACTTCGTCCACAAATTATCTTGACTCCATTTAACAAAGCGGTTATGTTAATACAATCTCGCCGGATTTAGAAGAATGTTTTTGTTATAAGAGGCGTGCACTGAATTACGGCATTAAGGTAAAATATGATATTTAATTTGAGGTTCTTAATAATACAGTAGCAATAGCTCCATGTTGCGGTACACAACGTGTCGGAGATGTGATCATTAAACGGGGGCCCAAATGAGCTTTTTACAGCCGCCATAACGCTTACAGACGTTGGAACCAACTATTGAATTAGTAATATCGTTTAATACGCTCACTTTAATGTTGTACTGAAGGCGTCTCTAAACTTGACGCTATCAAATATTAAATGTGTTCCAACACATAAAATTCTAAAGTAAAACATGACAGTCTCGCGAACTAGATGATAACTTATTAAGTTCTTTCCGTAGCTCTGCGAGCGTAATAACTGCGTGATAAAATGATATCGCTACAATATTGGAATATTACAATAACATATTTATAGGCACGTAAGTGCATATGGCTTCGTTGGAATAAAATAAACTGCCTTCATACGTCCGAATAAAATCCGGTTGTCTTCATGCATATAAAATTTTGTCGCTCTCGCCGTGATATATTATGTGACGCAAATGTTAGGGAATGAATCTGAACGAGGCTGACGCGGAGTCAGTTAGCTCCCTCGTATCGGCTCCTACCTTTTATCTTCACTATGAAATAAAGGAAAAAGCACCACTCTCTCTCTGTAATATCTTATGCGTATGAGTGCTTATGAAATATGAATTCTATCTCGCAAAACATATTATTTCGTTATTACTGAATATATTGCTACACGTTTCACAGTTATATGGGATAATACGCTTTTCTTTATAAGCAAAAATAAATATCGTTGAGCGCATCGCGTACGCCATTGTGACTGTGGGCCCGCGCGCTGTTAAAATGTAAATTTGTCTGATACCGATAGGAAGAGTTGACGGGGACTTATTTCATTTTGTAATAAACTGACATACGAGGTAACATAAAACGATCTATTTATCATTGTGGCTGTTAAGGTAAAATAGAAAACTGTATTACGTTTAAAAAATATATGAGCCAACTTAGTTCCAGTTAAAATGAAAATATGATACTTTATATTATGATTAGGTATATTCTGTTTAAATAATAATGATTCATTTGAGATAATAACAGTGTAAGCAGCGGTAAGGTCATATTTAATGGCGGCTGGTGACCGCAGTTTTATGTTTCCCATTTCTGACATAATCCTGATTGCGTTTTCCCTCACTTAAATGAACTACTGAACAATGATAATGTTGAAAGTTCATTAATTAATTACGAGGCTATAAACACGGGGCCAATAAAAGGGCAACAGTATTGTAAAGTGTGTAAAGATTTAGATTTGGGGTGCTCCGGGTCGGTTTGCCGGTAACTGGCCCGTGACGGCGACGGCGAGACGCCGGCGACCGCGTCGCACAGTGCGCCGTGTTCGGATAGAGGAAAAAAAAATAGAACGTATTTTGTTGTGGTTTACAACCGTCTGAATTATGGTCCATGTTAGTAACTGGCGAAAATAATACCTAATTAGTGTACTCGTAGCTCTGCTTCATTTAAATAGACAATTGATTTATTGTGTTTATTAAATAACTACCTAAACTAGAGTTAAATTATATAAAATAGTACGTGTTTTAAAAACCGCTTCATTGCATCTATAGTTATATAATATTATAAAGAGGTAAAATTCGTTTGTTTGTTTGTAAGTTTTTATGTAGGGGGTAATCACCGGAACTATTAGTCGGATTAAAAAAAATCTTTTTGCATTACATAGCCCAATTCTTGAGGAGGGTTATAGGCTCGCAGACAAAGTCGCGGGCAGAAGATACTCAATTATAATCGCAAACAGGTCGTCACCCTATGATCTTAATTAAACCTCTAACATTTTACTAAATAAAAACACAATCTCTTAAAACCACAAAAAATAATCGAACAAAATAAACAGTCAATGTTCTTACTACGAAAAAAACCGAATATGTCTCACAGTGCTGATCCCCAGCAATCTGTCCCGAACAATAAGTCTCTCTCGAACAAAAGCTGGCTATTTGAACAAGTCGGAAAGTTTTGTAAGTTTAGCTCTTTCTTCGCGGGGTCTTGGCAACGTCCTGCCGCTCACAATGGGACGAATAATCGTTAGGGCCAGTCATAAGAAAAGGCATTACAAAAACAACGACGCACTTTAACCCGTATTACTCAACATTTTGTCAGTGCCAACTACTTAATTTCGTCACTTTTTTTTGCAGGCAGTGTAGTTCTTAAAGAAAATTTTCTTTTGGAGCTGTTTTCTTAGACGATACACCTGCTAAATAAATAAATGAGTGCCTCTTTGTGAAAAGTACACACTACAGAAATAAAATAATACCAGCCATTTTTTTTCTTGCAAGTAAGTATCGCGCGTTATCTTAACGTACTGAATAATCATGTTTATGATAAAAACATTTAAGCTTGACACCGAAATATATTCTCCGTGAAAAATTGCATATTTTTGCAACACTGACAGTCACATATTTTATGAAATCCCTGATGTCTCTACATCTTAGTGTAATTGAAACGGCTATCTAAGAAATTGCTTCAGCCACTAGATGAAAATGCGCATTCATTTAGAATAAGAAATTGGTTCTAATTATATTTCTTATCAAGTGTTGTAGCAGACTAAGAGTAGACATAAACAGTGTCACCTCGTTATTTCTTCACCAGATACTTGCGTCGTAATACACATAACATAACATCACGCATGTATTTCCCAAAGGGTTAGTTAAAGGTGTACCTAAGATTACGGTGTCTTATAGGTATAGAAAATATTACGAATTGTGGTTTTTCTATGTAGGAATTCTCAGTAGCAAAGCTGGGTCTGTATTTGTGCCCAGTTGATGTACTATAGTAGTACACCAGTTGGTGTGCCAGTTGTATAAGTCCCATGTAATAAAGGAGAAGCCTATTACCATCAATTGGGCACGAATCCAGACTCTGGGCTGCCACTGAGAATTTCGTCATGGAAAAACCCAATTCGTAATATTATATATACCTTTAAGACACACCGTAATCTTCCCGGTAGAAAGACACATCAAATACAAATGTAATCCTCAATTTACCTCTGTTTCCTAGACACAAGTATGGCATGTATTGAATACGGGCTCGGATAAAAGGCTCTAGAGAGTGATTCTAAGGCGACATAACGAAGGAACGCGATCCGGCGCGCGCCGTCACTTCCGGCGTCCGTCACGTGGGAACGACTTCCGGCTAGGCGCCAGAACTCGCCTCCACTTACAATCACTTAGCTCTCGAACAACACCCGATCTTCTGCAAACATACTGAAACTTACTCGCACAAAATATTCATTATTCCTCCCATGCATTTTATTATTAAAATGAATATAAAGTCGGTATAGATATTAAATTATTACTGCTGTCAGACACAGTTATTTGATAAACATCTCGCTAATGGCTTTCAGCAAATTAATATTGCTTCGTTTTTCAGATAAACGGCTCAATGAACGATTATTATCGCTTAATATTCATCGAATAACAATTCCAAAACTGATTAAATCCATACAAATTCAAAACCTAAAAACATAAATCTGCGTCCATTTGAAGATTTCAGTTATTTTCATACATCGGTTTAATTTCCGTTTCGGCATTGTTTTCAGAGGGAAATTCGATTGGAACAAGAGACGGCGTTGATATGAACCCGTGTAATTTCCTCTCATATTCAATTTAATTCTTTGAGGGATGCATGTCAGGCGACCCTTACTTTAGGAGAATGAACTCGTTATATCGGATCGTAAAAAGGAGAATTTATTTACGAAAATTGTTTTCCGAACTGAAACATGTATTAACTTTGCGAAAATACGAACATTTACGTAGCGTTTTACGGGATTTGTTTGGATACACTCTTTATTCTATTTGCTTTTAAATAAGAACATAGGCTGGAGGTCCATGATGATATTTGCGATGGTAAAGGCATGATGATAGATGCTTGTGTGTTTTATGAGCAATTTGTAAAATAGTATATAATTTTTTTATGTTTTAGTCAGGCTACTCGGGTCATCTTGCTTGTTTCAATGCAATCCCACACTACCGACTTAACATTTCTGCAATAAATAATCCTTCGTGAAGACTCATAGCACCACATACAAAACAAGCGGCTTATAACGAGCAATTAGGCTTACGCGTGCGTATTAATTGTATCAAATATTTATATAGAACAAGTGTAGGGCTTTGTAAGTGATGTCTATATCGGTGCGTGTTGCCTCACGGGCCCGCGGCACGCCACATCGCCTGTCTCGCTATCGACTTACACCCTGTTAAATCTGGCCCAATATTAGTACAGCCTATTCATTACCATCGCGTTTCATTTTATTGTTTCTTCTTGTAACGACGCGTTTTCATTTTCGTGTACCCCTTAAAATTTGTTCAATGAAAATTTATAGCCAATTATATACACGTATGAATTTAATTTTGTGCTAGTATTTTTGCTTGTTAGCCATGTTTCTGGCTTAATGTTTGAATTTATTATGTTTGGGAATTATTGTTTTAGTTAATTAATTGTTCATTTTATCTTATTAATTAAGTGGATTCTCCTCTCGATAGTACCTACTTAGACTGAAATATTGCAACGTAGCATTAACAATAAAGTACGTAGTTGGTTAAGCAAGGATCAGCATTGTTTATTAATTTTATTAAAATAAAACACGATTAAATGCATGTGCTGCATGACCAACAATCAATAATTGTTTCTAAACCTCAATTAGTTTGAAAACAACGCCGACAATGGAGCCAATCCGACACTTTCAACTTAATTTGTAGAATGTCGTCTACTTTTTCCAATGAGTCGCAAGTCGCAGTCTTACGGAGGTATGGTAAGGATAAAAGTTAAGCCGAGCGTCGAGACACGGAGCACAAGGCCCGATGCCGGAAACCTGTCAATAGTGAGAGGCAGTGAAAGAAAATCTAATTTGGATTTGAGGGATTACACCCAGACTTGTTTCGGCCTAGTAGTTGCCCCCGAGCCTCGCCGTCTTCGCTTCAAATTGAATAAGAAACGCGAAGGCTTCGTCGACACGGACATTTGATTTCTGAAAATCCCGTACTCCCATTCTCTGGTAAATTATTATGTTTCAAGTACGTTCCCCGTTTTAATGGAGCCAAAGATTTAGTAGATGACAAAGTTGAGGTGTAGGTTTTAAATAAATGAGACAATATTAGTTTATTTTATGTTTAGGAGGACTTAGAGAATTTATTTGTGGTAGCAAAATGCTTGTTGTAGATATAAAGAATATTTTAGAATTTTTATTTCGAAGTTGAGTCATGAATTTTATAAAAAAAAAAGCTTGTAAGTATAGCTTGATTGCATCAACGCAATTACTATTTGCGATTACAGCGAAAATGTAACGAAAAATAAAAAAAAACTTAATTCAAACGCCTACGTTCGTTCGATTAAATTGTCAGTTTCCATACACAAAAGCTCATTGAACGTTCTAACACATTGGTGCGACACACGATCAGTAATTAACGAGATGACGAGGTGGAATCAAAATACACGAGTCACAGTTATTGTCCCGTGTGACCCTGGGCTGAACGATGACCACCAAAACACAGCGTAACTGTCAGTAGAAAAAAATTAAATTAAAAAATAAAATCTCGGCCTGTGACATGGGCTTCCATGCTTACAAACTTACAAAGCAGCATATGTAACAGTTTTTTATTAGCTTTTAAATGATTACATTTTTCATAAACATGTTGTACTTATACCTATTAAAATAAGTGTTACCCTATTTAAATCATGTGTAGTAACTTGTAGGGTTACCTAAATGTAGCCAGAATTGTTATTAGCATTTAAGTTTTGCAGTTCAATGTAGCTTTTGGATGAGTAAGAGTCGCCTAGCTTCCAAGTCTGAACGCAGTTAGCTTCATATTTCATATTGGCAGTAGAACAAGCTCTTTTATTTCTGTCTGCTCGCTGACATGTGGCTTTTTCAATCGTTCAAAAGTTTTATTAAATTTATTTTTTACGTTTTAGTATGCAAATATTTCTGCATTTCACTGAAAGCGTGACTAAGATCTGATAAACGTCTCTGGAAGGTATTTTTCATTTGCAATTTTAATTAAGCCCTTTTTAAGAGGCATATGTTTTATAAGGCTTGTTCACTGAAGCATGCTTGGTAACACAATTTCGCTTTCTCGATACCAAACCGTTACACGACCTTTCGTCTAATACTCATAAAAATGCAAGTAAGCATGTAAATCCATTTAGAAAAACAATACAACAGAAAAATTACCAACGAAAAAAACAGGAAAGAAAAATACGCGATATAAAAATATTCCAATGAAATAATTCATCGGCAGAATAGACATGTTTGTGTGTAGGTGGAAGGGAAAAGTCGCGTTTCATCACCTAACAATTCTTTGTGGAAGCATATTGTGAGCAAGATGACGAGGGGAGCCAAGATTGAATTAAGTTATCGACGAGAACCGTCCGACGCACGTTATTTATTAGAGAAAGAAAACGTAACTAGCGTTGTTATCTGCTAACTATTAATTTCGGCAATAATTAAAGCTGACCAACTCATTTATATCTGCCTAGCTGGATCCGCGGTGGAATCCGATTTCTTTTGTTACGTGGAATTAAAGTTTTGTATAAAGAATGTTCAAGTTAACTTTTCGCTTAATTTTAGTCTATTGTCCGTTTCTTTTTAAATTAGTATCTACCCTTTACTGTATTTACCGTTTTACGTGACCTGAAAAGAAATCTTGTATGATTTTCTCAACAGATCACGCAAACTAGGAGACATGATTGAACAGTATAACGTGACTTTTTGTCACAGGCGATAGGTGTATGCTTGTTTTGACTGACGTTCGTTGCTGAGCAACTAGGGTTCATAATGAGTTGGTCGCGTTAAGCGCCTGACTTGAAAATCAATGGAGGTATCTACATCCTAATTATAATATTATAAATGCGAAAGTGAGTTTGTTTGTTTGTTACGCTTTCGCGCTAAAACGGCTGAACGGATTTAGATGAAATTTAGCTCAGGGGTGGACCTTGGCCTGGAGAAGGACATAGACTTCTTTTCATCCTTTTTTTTGTGTGGGTAATTATCAAATAACTTCTCCCACTCTGGGCGGATTGGGAGGGCGTGTTAGATTCTTACTGACCAAAACCCACCCTTGTCCTTCAGTTTCCTGTATGTTGCCAGAGGCCACGGTAACCCTTTCGGATAAATCCGCAACCCCGGGAGGCATCGGCCCTAACGGACCCCTTCAGTTGTGCTGACATCCCTTTGAGGCGCGCATGGAACACAACGCGCCGTCGACCCGGGCCTGGTCCTTATCGGACGGGGAGCTACCCATTGCTCACCGTCGGCAAGACCGCACCTACAGCTGCCGAGAATTGGCTTGCGATTCCCGATGCCTAGGGCATCTCCTGCGGCGTTTAGGGGAATGAGGGCGCGAAATTTTCCTCTCCCTCACGCGTTCCGCCTCCTCCTTCGCGAGCAGTACTGCTTCGTAGAAAGAGGTGACGGCCTCCCATGACCTCTCGCTCCGTACCATGGCCTGGACCAGGGCCGGACGCGAGAGATCAGCGCCGCCGATCGCCTCTACGAGGACACAGCGATGTTCCACCCAAGCCGAGCACACCAGCACCGTATACTCCACCGTGTCTTCCAGGCGATCAGCACAAGGTGACACTCGGGCGTTTCCTCCCGCCTTATCCGGAACAGGAACTTCCCGAAACAACCATGTCCGGTGAGGACCTGCGTCAGGCGGAAGGTGAGGATGCCGCGTGGCGCCTCTCTAGCCACTCCTCAAACTGGGGACTTATCGTCGCAATTGTGGCGTGCTCATTACTTTCATCCTGGATCGCAGACGAAGTCGCGGGCAACAGCTAATATTATCATAAAATTTAATTAAAAGTCTAACTACCTCAAGTTGGTTAAGTATTTCAGTGGCTTGGATAGGCCAAGCCACTGAAATACTTGATTTGAAAAAAAAAAAATACTTGTTATAATAAATAAATACGTCTTCAAATCCAGCCCCAATTATCCCTAATGGAAAGTTAATGGGATCGGTAATTTGCAAAATGTCGTCCTGTGTAAATATCATATACACGACATTTATTTTTATTTTTTATCGCTCGACACAATTTGCCACCCTAAGGATCAGGTAGGTAGTTACGCAGACAATCGATCATATTCGAGCCTCATTAGCCCTACAGATAAAATATCCGAAGGCCTGTTACGTAATCGAAACCTGAATCTAGATAAGGGCTTTCCGTCGAATTTTGGGATGTTCAAACTTTGGTTTAATAAAATTTCTTTTCAACTTCGGCTGATATTGAATTTAGAAAGATTTCTCCTCTTTATTAATTTCTGTTTTTTTAATCTCTATTTTTTTTAATGATTTATAGTTTGATTAATTACAGAAGTTGCATCAAGCATCAAGCTTGAAGACATTGTTCTTTCTATCAACTATCTGGTTACACATAATACGGTGAATGTAAAATAGCCGAATAATAGAAGCTTCGTACAACGCACAACCAATCTATCGAGTAGACACACGTGCAAATAAATCCAGATTAGTGATTCAAAGTAAACACTGAAACAAAAGGAGGAAACAAAATAAGGAACAGTAGCAGTCATTGACGCTGCACCATTTAACATCTTATCCCGTGTAATACATTTGGTGCACATGTTCGCTTTCCGGGCCCGTCGACTACGGAGATAGATAACTTCCCGATGATTTAGTTTTATTGTTATCCGCCATCGGAATGTCTCTTCGAACCAAGCCCCGCCATGCGTAGCTCCACAATTATTACCAACCAACTTCCAGCTTTATTTTATCCCGAGCTTCGTGGCTCAGTTCGAATCAAAGGTTTTCCTTAAAATACGATTGGAGAAATAAATTCGTTTCGTTTCTTTGTAATGTATACCTACCTAAATGGATGTCGATAGATTGTGTATGATAACACCACAAGATTCGCTATCTTGTTTTCTTTATTAAATTTATTTTAGTTTACCTAGGCAGTCCACACTAAGCTCATTCTCAGCAAAAGAAAATAAAGAAAAACACGGAAACTCGTTTCCGTATCAGCATTCCAGTTTGCGGCGACGGGGCAGGTCGGCGGACGATCAACGGTTCGTCTTTGTCACGTCCGACAATTTTTACAACATAGGACCAGCTAGCGTTTCGGAAAGATTTTATTGGCCCGTTCGGTCACGTCTCGCCCAAAGATCGTCCCCGGATGGAGTGGTGGCCGTTTCGCGCGATATGGGTTAACAGCCTCGATTCATCGACGGAGAAGATCGTTTTATGATTTCGGCGGAACAATTTTTATGACGGTCCCGATACATCTACCCGTTTTCGTATGAAATTTTTTAAACCGTGTTATTGCGAAACGCTCACTTTTTAATATAGCTCAGACTAGATACAGCAGCAAACTCAAATATTATTAACACAGATATTGCAGCAGAGATGAAAGGATCGCTGACAAAGTAGCATAGTCGCTCACGAAACGACTGCAATGCACAAAGCATCTAATTTAAAGGTTCTCTTCGTCTGTTTAACCCGCTGAGACGGCGACTAGGAGTCGGGTTTATACTACCCTTAATAATAGGGGTGGCGTCTATGAAATTACTATTCAAAGGAGTTGGCCAGCGCGGAGGGCACATTACAATGCGAGGTAAACCGCTTGTACTCACGTGAAGGTTGTGCCATGACCCTTTTATCATCCCTCGTCACGGATGAGTGCCAGGGACATCGTTACAAGTTTATCAAACGTCACCTTTACGACTAAATAGATTTCATACAGCAATAACCCCAATTTGGGACGCTTTGCATATTATGTATGTAGATATTCTAAGTTGACTTAGGGTTTAGAAGACTGATATTAAAACAACAATATCACCTTCTTGTGAATAATCTAGATGCATATCGCAGTGAATGGAGGGTGCATGACAATAAAACTAAATCACTGAAGGCTCTGTGTACTGTACCCGTGCGGCGCCGGCGGAAAGCGAGCGTATGTGGGGGACAACTTGTTTCTCTCCGGATATAAAATAAACTATATTATGGTACCTATACCCAGGTCATTGGTAAACAGAACTCGCGTTGAACAATTCAATCACAAACTTTTCACATTTATTGTAATTCCCGAGAGATGACAAATAACGCTGGGTTACCTAGAAAAGCGTGTTTTCCGGAAACAGACAAAGCTGTACAAAGGACAAAGTTTAAAATAAATTAAATGTAAATACTCTACATTAAATAGTTTTGTTCTACATCGCTTATTTTACGAATACCTATCTCTCTATTTGTCCTCTTTGATTTAGGTACCTGTTTTGAAAATGGAATCGTTTTTTTTTTTTTCTTACACCGAGCCACCCTAGCTCTTTTTTCAGCCTCTTTTTTCATTGCTTCATAGCAAAAAAATATACCTAGGAACATAAGTTAAATAAATGTTAATTAAGCTTAAGATGTGGATCAGTCTCACATATATACAATCTACCTATCCCATTCAGGCCTATTTAAATTCGTTACTCGATATTTTCTTTCTTGTACACATTATCCTGTGTAAAAGAAAACAATATGATTTTTCTGCGAGCATGATTGAGTTTACTTATTGTCTATACCGAATGGGCGCACGTAAGAGACTTAGACCATGGCCACGCGTGTAACAAACAACTAAACATAATAAAAATCTGTCTTTACAGAACTAGAAAAATTGTTAGAGTTTCCGCCGTTTGTGACCGGAATATCGAAACAATCAATGGAGTTTGTCGCGGGCCGGACTAAATTGAATCGTCGGAGGGACAGCGCCGGAAACCGGACGCGCTCCTCGAAGCCTCTCTATCTTTTAAACATTAACCGACTGCCGACCATTTCAAAACGCGTTGTTTTTGCCAAATATAGTTTTTGGTTATGTTTATAGTACTTTAGTCCGGAAATTAAAAATTTAATGGATTGTGAAATATCTTTGAATGGGCCTGAAATGTTATAAAATGTTTTAATTTTTATTTAAGTTCATTCATTCTCTTTAAAGCACAGTTTTATTATGTTAGCACAGATTAGTACCCTCAACTATCGTTTACAATCCCCGAGAGTGTCAATACGAACATATAATTCCATCCCCCGAGATTCTTGGGCGGCCAATAGGCACAAAGGAAGTTACGTGCTATAAATCATGCAAGTAATTCTGTTATAAAAAGCGGCAGAAAAATAGCAACAACTATAATAATATTACTTAATGTTATCTCGCTTGAGTCGGAATAGTTGGCAACAGGTGAAGTTTGCAAGTTAGGACTGTTGACTTTGCACTGACCAGAGTTACCAGATTGAGTATATTTTTCACAATTCCTCGAGAAATTTTGGAGAAATGATTGGAGAGAAGAAAAAATCATGGAGAATTTTGGGGATTTTATTTTATAGTTTCCTACGGGATGTATCGTATTTTCCGAACACACCCGATAAAACAGTACTCTCAACTCTCAGATCTCGAAATCTGTGAGTGCGCTCATTTATTAGTTCGTATCTCTTAATAGTCTATGGTTTGGTTCATTTTACTTCCACAATATTCTACAAAATCTGCTGGTGTTCATTGATTTCATTCAGTCATGATTGTTGTGTTGTTATTGTTTCGCACTTTCGAAGAGATAAGATTTATTTCGATCTTTCAAAATTACCTTCAAAGTTCGAAGACAAAATGTATTTCTGTTGTCTGAGTAAGTGTCATAATACTATTTATTAAATCATGTCAAAATCAAGATGATACAGCTTAGGAAGTTGAACCGCAGTTTTCTGGTAAGTTATGTTTTAAATTTACTTCATTTGCCAAACAGAAGGCGGGTTTTATTATTCCTTTTTGTTTTTTTTTTTTACAAATTTGGGGAGAAATAAAAAATCACATCTGGCAACCCTGGCACTGAATTCTCTTTATCTGACACGATAAGACTTAAGATAGGTACTCTCTGTTCAACCGTTAATGGATTCTGTTAAAAATCTTAAGGATTATAATGTGAAATACTCTAGAACTAGTATTTCTTAGAAGTGGGAAAGGTATCTGAAGCAAACCTAGGTTAATGTATTTTCTCATCGTTCGGCTGAATTTTGGATTTTCTAACAAAAAATCAATATAAAATATTTGGATTTAAGTAATTTTGTAGGCCTTAAATGTGTATAAACGAATCGGGCTTGTATTACCACTAGTGTATGAGACAGTCAACGATGTGTTCAGTCAACTTGCTTTTGAAAAATAAAGCAAAAAGATAATCAATTGGCAGGAAAATATGCTGTGAACGAGTGTGTCATATTAATAGCAGAATTACCTACAGTTTTATGGCCTAAATAAAGTCTCATTTTCCAAAGCACCGACTATAACACACAAGCAGAAACATTGGATGACGGATGCCATCTTTGTGCTTGTTGAACGCCAAAGGTTGAAACCAGCCAGTGTGAATGTTAAAGCTCTAAATGAAAAGTCTGCCCAGATCAAAAAAAAAAAAATGCAGACATGCTCACAACGTCTACCTGCGTCATATATGTGAGGAGAAAGAAGCTCATATAGGTAGCAGGGGCGGTGAGTTCATATAAGCCGATTTCTATCGACTTTCCTTCGGAAATTCGGAACACAACCACTCTATCGTCATTGAATAATCAAACTATAAATATTTGATACACCATAAAATTAAAATATTACAAAACGCCTACGTACATGAAAAAAATTGTCTTAATATCCCAACAACAAAACACTTTGCGCTAAAATAACTCGTAGGCGCGTCCGGCTTATCGTGAATTCAATTTCCTTACAAAATAAAGTCATCATGACGTCACTTCGATCATGTGATACTGCGGTTTCTAGCAGTCAGGTTAGCCGATCTGCAACGAGTTACGATAGGGACACAGTAGCAGAAACGTGCGCGCGGGAGCGAGAAGGAACTATTGCTATTGCACCACCTCTTTCTGGCACACGCATTTGATTCGGGATTCGGATTTCGTTGAATTTCGTAATACGTTCGGCTAGGATTTCGTAAACATTTCATCATTCGAATGACAATGTGTGGTTGTTTTTTGACGTAATCGCATTAGAACCGTATTAATTTGCATTTTGTTCGCTCAGTATTCATTGAATTCATTAGTTTATCATTACTAGTAGTATTAATATTTGTTTGTAGTTATAGGACAGTGATTAACATAACGTTTTGAGTTTAGTGCGTGTACTTTTACACGCACTAAACTCAAAACGTTTAGCTTCATGTACTCAAAAGAAGAATACGTTTCCGCTGTGATTCATCATAGTTTTATGGGGAAAATAGCCGAATTATTTCAATGTAGGAAGACAGCAAACTATACGCAGATATAACCTCTTTGTGATGTCTTGAACGTTCATAGTGGTTGTTCGGTGCCAAGACATAATCTGTTATGGTGACATTATCTGGATCCCCTGCCAACAGCGGATCCGGCCAAAAACTTAAAACATTCTGCTTTCAAGAGTGGCTACATCCCCGCTACATCACGGTCCTAACGTGCGGGCATTTTACACAGATTTTTATAAAGGAAAAGTTTTGGTTTTATTATTCCAAGAATGTTGGATTTGTTGTTCTATTTAAACTCTAGATCCTTTTTTAATAACTGAGGTGCCTGAAAATTCCTATTGTTAAAAATATTATGCTCTTATGACATAATTATTTAATGTAATAAAACTTTTCAGGTGTTACGATTTTCCCAATAATCGGTCGCTGTATGTAAGTTACATAGATGTTTATGAAAGCATATTATTTCGCGAAGGCGGTTTATTACGTAATATTATTTCCCCAGAGTGACATTACGGGTTGGCTAATGAAGATGTGTCGGTGAGGTGGCCCGGGTCGCTGTGTCGATGCCGGCTAACTTTGTCCTAATAGAAAATTAACATTTTACAACATTGGTAAGCTCATTTGCCAGAGGTTTTGTCTGCCCCGCTGTATAATGAAATGGAATTGTTGCTGAATATTTAATAGTACCTAATCTTACAAAAAGGAAAATGGTATACAGACAGAGGAAAAGCATATTTTATTCATAATTTCTTCCTTAACGCTACAAAGAGTGAGATTTTTTTTTCTGTATGTAAAATATACGCTCAAAATCTCCCGCTCCGATTTAGCAAGAAAATTACATTGTGAGAAAACTAAACTAATGCACTTTCATTTCTAGGACAGGCAATTTGAAAATATCTCGGCTAGCTTTTAGGAATATAAAATGTTAACCTTGTATTTTTCTGGACTGTGAATATGCTTTTTTGACAAAATTAAAATTTAAACTGCATTTTTTGGCCAAAATATGTTCACGGCAAACGTTTTAACTTTATCTATACCTAATAAATAATCGTCACGAATCGTAATCGTATTAATTTGCATTTTGTTCGCTCAGTATTCATTGAATTCATTAGTTTATCATTACTAGTAGTATTAATATTTGTTTGTAGTTATAGGACAGTGATTAACATAACGTTTTGAGTTTAGTGCGTGTAAAAGTAAATTACGTTGTAATTAGGTATTTGGGATAAGTAGATAGTTTAATAAGTTGAAATTACTTATTTTGAGTAGATTTGAAAAGTAATTAGTACGATCTTATTAGCATGGCGGCGATAGTTTTAGAATGTTGTTTGACAGATTATTTACTTTGTGAAGAAACATGCTTTCAAGGTTAAGTTTTGAAAATAGCCACATAATTAAGTTAGGCCATGATCGC
The DNA here is from genome assembly GCA_916610215.1 of Omphaloscelis lunosa. NCBI lineage: Eukaryota > Metazoa > Arthropoda > Insecta > Lepidoptera > Noctuidae > Omphaloscelis > Omphaloscelis lunosa. Next base: position 11,374,411 of record OU744250.1, read on the forward strand.
CCAGATATGACTATAAATTACAAAATTACAAACATTTTAATGTTTCCCTTTACGATAAATATCAATGACTGACTGGCAGTCGTAAATTAAATAAAATGTATTGTTCCCGTGTTTACTTTTGTTAGATTCTAGTTTTTTTATGGAATATAGGCCTTATTACATTTAATCGATTGTAATAGGGTTTATTGACACCGTTATTTTGATAGGTAAACAAGAAGTAACTTCTCGCGGCCACATCGAAAGTCCGAAGTAATTTTTTTTTTTTTTGCTGCTCCGGCTTACCTCCTCCATAAAATCGCCCTTCGCCACTGATAGGTAGATATCCTGAGACCAGCATCACTAAATACGGTTTATTACCAAAATACTGCCGACAAAAACCTGCGCCAAGGCTGTAAGGCTGTAAATGGTCAAGTGTCAGAAGCTTGGAGAGAACTCGGCATCAAACAGCTTCTGTCATTACTAGAATAGTCTCGAATACTGGAGTTCTTTGGTCATGTTTCGAGGCGGACTTATGACTCCATAGAGCGTCTAGTGGTGCAGAGTAGAGTAGAAGGTAAAAGGCTATGCGGAAGGTCACCGAGGAAGTGGACTGTCATCTAACTGAACCAGATGGAGAGAGATAGTGACGCGAGCAACGAATACACCTGCGATTGGACACAATTCATTGTGACCACGACCGATCTGTCAAGAGCGAAGCGTAGCTAGTAGAAGAAGACCTAAATTAATAATAACAAACGATATCCAGCTTGAAGACCTATTTTATTTTTTTATGTTAGCCTGCACTGTCCCACTGCTGAGCAAGGGCCTCCCCCAAATCCTTCCATGCAGCCTTTTCTAGGGCCACCTCTATCCAATCCTTGCGGTATGCGTCTATGTCGTCTCGAAGACCTATAAACATGTATTATCTAACATCACACCCATTGTATCGCTGTTTACACAACAGTCCACATTAATATAACCGCATTATATTCACAACGATATCTAAATGCGAATAGAAATGGTCGGTAAGGTTCCCCTGGGTGTAGTTTCCTGTGTCCTCCGTGAACCAGGTGAGGTGGCCCATTAAATTTGGTTGAGCGTGTAAATGCCGTTATGATAACACCACTGTGTAATTAGGTTTTCATAAAGTGGTGCTTAATTAGGTACATATTTTTGGATATGGGAGTATGGATCGGTGATAAGCTATTTATTATATTATCCGGGATGCAGCCCTAAAATAACATTGCCTATGTTGCAGGATAGAGCAGGGGTGGCTCAGTGGCAACCCAGGCAGACACTTTACTTTGTGTAGTTAATTTCATCACCACTGCTCTTAAAACGGTGAAGGAAAACGTGAGGAAACGCCGCTGTCATAGAAACAAAAATTCGACGACATGTGACATCCATCAAACCGCACTGGGCCCGAGTGGTGGATTGGTCCACTCCCTCTCACAAAGAGGAGGCCTGTGTCCCAGCAATGTGAGACATTATAGGCTGATTTCCTAGCTAATTTTGGGAAATTAAAATGATAATGCTTTTGCCTTTAGCTTTTTGTTTAAGTCAAGTCAAGTCGAATCATTTATTTCAAATAGGCCCATGTATGGCACTTTTGAATGTCAAAATGTACAAAATAATATAATTGATTCTAGTCGCCCCAAAAGGTAGTTTTCGTATGGAGAAGAATGGGCAAGAAACTCCACCGTTACTCTTTTAAAATGTTTTACAATAGTTTGTATAAGTACGTAGATTAGTTGAATAATTATATGTGAAGACGATGCACCTAGAATAAAATTACCATACCACAATAGGTAAAAAGAATTAAAAATGAAGCAACGACAGATAATTTATGTGATAGATACATGGTGCTCACATATTTACAAACATTGTAAAAGTAGACGATTTTCCTAATGTTTTTCAAATTAATAAGTCAGTGTGTGAGGAAGTAATCACAGAATGTAAAATCAGTGTCATATAACACAAAATTATAAATTTTACAATTAAATAAGCAATCTGTTTGATTTTGTCCTGATTCTAAATTGTCCTATGGAGCAGGACCAGCATGTTTCCAAGCACTCTTATCTTAGATAAGAGTGCTTGGAAACATGCATTCTTACCTCTAATTTGTAATATGTTTTAAAATTTCTTTCATTTAATTGCAATATGTCACAAGGTATTTTGTTGTAAGTGTTAAGTCGTGTTGTTCATCGGGTGAACTTCATCCATTCTAGTAGCACTATCAAATTAAAGTCATATTTCTCCATTTAGGTCACCCAACGTGAAGAAAAAACACTAACATTAATTAAGCCTAATGTATTACCAAATAAACATTAATGTTTTATAGTTAAACAACTGGTCACCTACGTGATTCTAACAAAATCAGTATTATTATAATTAACAAACCCCGAGCGATTCAAAATACCAATTAGTTTGCGCGATAATACAATTAAGCTATTGAAATAAAGCATTCAATGAGCTCACAGGTAAATTCGTTACTATTGTCCCATAATTTGTTGTCCAAAATCTGCATCACACAGTAAATTAGAGAATTTACATATTTAAGTTCTTAAGTTAATTACTTATTGGTGTTAAGATATACTTAGCATCATTAATTGACAGTGACGAAGGTGTACCAAAAAGAGCCAATAAAGCTTTGTTTTTTCGCGTCGAAAAAGATTCAGAAGCCAAAAGGCTGTCTAAGGATTTCTCATATGGGGATACCGGTTTTTCCTCAACCTTCGACGGTAGCTACATAGGTACCTGTAACACGTTATTAAAAGCTTCAGGCTTTATTGCCAGTTCACAGATAAAATACAGAAGCAATTACATTTTAATCTTGACTGGTATTCCGAAGGTTTCTTTTGTGGGTTTGTAATATATGCATAGGTATCTACCGCTTTCTAATTTAAGGCGTTACTATAAACAGTTACGAGCGACATCCAGGGTTACGACGCGGCGAACCCTTAATGACGCAGCACCCGAAAATAAAGTCATTTTATTGCACACGCATGACATTACGTCGGGTACCATAATTTATTTGACAATTTAATATTCATTGCATTTTTCTCGCGTATTGTGAAAAATGACTATTCGAGTGAGTTGATATAAAAGTGGCGGTCGAGTGTCTTTCGAATTTATTTTCTTGTTGATTGTTTTGACCATTTTTTAAAAACATTAATATGATTTACGACAGTAATGAATAAATATTCTATAATAAATATCAAAAATTTCTCTAACCATTAAATTGAGCCATGACTCTCAAAATACTCATAAATATCCATCCAAAAAACCATCACACCTTGCAATTCTTTATAATTAATTAACGAAAATATTTTTGTCCATTATGGCCTAATAAAATGCCAAGTAATTAGTGGTGTTCCATGATTTAATTGTCGCGTCTCGGCGCGGTCGGCTACATAAGTCGCCCTGCTCGGATTTATGGGCTCAATTATACGCGGTCTGCCCGGCGCACACCTGGAAGCATTCGCGTCTTTTGCACTTAACCGGATTATGCTCGACTAGCATACATTATATCTTCGAGCTATCTCTTTCATGGAACACGAAATGGAACTGTGTTTTGAGATAAGGTTTTGGAACTATTTTCTTTGGCTTAACTAGGTTTTTGTGTAGAATTTTCATTGCTGAATATTCGCCATAATATGGATACCTACCTGTTTACACTGTTCTTTTTTTCTAATAGGTAATTGGCCTACACTAAAGTAAAGAAAGGCGGTCTCGAACTATCGTGTTAACACCTGTTTTTTAAAGGCAACAAAATAATGGCATTAGTGCCACAAAACGTTCTATCGCTTTTACTGCGAACATTATTTGTAAACTATGCACACGATTACATTTTCTGTGGTTTTTTTGGTACCGTAAATTGAACATTTTCCGAAGCAATTTTTCCCGAATATCGCCGTGCCAAACATTCTTTACGAGTATATTAGCTAGTGAATCCGGACTATTCTGGACAGTGGTCAGGTGTGACCTACTTAGAATGGCGTTAGATCAATTTGACGTGCCTTTACAGCTTGATTTAATTGTCGTCTCCGCGGGAAGTGAAGGCAATAAGTCGTGATTTGCTCACTCCCCCGGGATTTATTACTTCAATTACCTATAGATGGTTCGCAGGTGTAGCCATAACTATTTGGAATGTCCTATATATGTAATAGTGCGGCATCTGTAGCACATTAGTAGGTAGATGGTTGCTAGGTGTGCGGGTAACGATGTTTAACTAGATGGAATGCATAATTTTAGTTGATTGTATCATGATATCTACATATTCTGTTTACTAACTGTGACGTTACGGAATCTATTGCTTTGGATTTAGTGATCTTGTCAAATGTTTCAGTGGAGATGATATTTTTACTGTCGCAGCTATTTGGCTAAAGTTACTAGTTTACGAAACAATAAAACCCCTGTAGTTCTCTAAATAAAAGAGTATAGCTTCATGTACTCAAAAAAAGAATACGTTTCCGCTGTGATTCATCATAGTTTTATGGGGAAAATAGCCGAATTATTTCAATGTAGGAAGACAGCAAACTATACGCAGATATAACCTCTTTGTGATGTCTTGAACGTTCATAGTGGTTGTTCGGTGCCAAGACATAATCTGTTATGGTGACATTATCTGGATCCCCTGCCAACAGCGGATCCGGCCAAAAACTTAAAACATTCTGCTTTCAAGAGTGGCTACATCCCCGCTACATCACGGTCCTAACGTGCGGGCATTTTACACAGATTTTTATAAAGGAAAAGTTTTGGTTTTATTATTCTAAGAATGTTGGATTTGTTGTTCTATTTAAACTCTAGATCCTTTTTTAATAACTGAGGTGCCTGAAAATTCCTATTGTTAAAAATATTATGCTCTTATGACATAATTATTTAATGTAATAAAACTTTTCAGGTGTTACGATTTTCCCAATAATCGGTCGCTGTATGTAAGTTACATAGATGTTTATGAAAGCATATTATTTCGCGAAGGCGGTTTATTACGTAATATTATTTCCCCAGAGTGACATTACGGGTTGGCTAATGAAGATGTGTCGGTGAGGTGGCCCGGGTCGCTGTGTCGATGCCGGCTAACTTTGTCCTAATAGAAAATTAACATTTTACAACATTGGTAAGCTCATTTGCCAGAGGTTTTGTCTGCCCCGCTGTATAATGAAATGGAATTGTTGCTGAATATTTAATAGTACCTAATCTTACAAAAAGGAAAATGGTATACAGACAGAGGAAAAGCATATTTTATTCATAATTTCTTCCTTAACGCTACAAAGAGTGAGATTTTTTTTTCTGTATGTAAAATATACGCTCAAAATCTCCCGCTCCGATTTAGCAAGAAAATTACATTGTGAGAAAACTAAACTAATGCACTTTCATTTCTAGGACAGGCAATTTGAAAATATCTCGGCTAGCTTTTAGGAATATAAAATGTTAACCTTGTATTTTTCTGGACTGTGAATATGCTTTTTTGACAAAATTAAAATTTAAACTGCATTTTTTGGCCAAAATATGTTCACGGCAAACGTTTTAACTTTATCTATACCTAATAAATAATCGTCACGAATTTATTTCTTTGTTTTATCTTTTTTGTTTGGATGGGAAATCATCAAATAACTTCTCCCGCTCTGGGCGGAGCGGGAGAGCGTGTCAGACTCTTACTGAATAAAACCCACCCGTGTACCTTCGGTTGCCCTATTGCCGGGGGCCACGATCTCCCTTTCGGTTTTCTTCGCAACCCCGGCAGGTTATTTGTTTTATCTGTAACCCAATTTTATCATCTCTTCACGTGACCAGAAGGCTGGCCTTTTTTTGGACCAAAGAATCAGCATTGCCATACAACGTGGCAATGCTGCCAGCCTTTTGGGCATTTTTCTTATTGACAGCGATGCGGACGAATTTTTTTATGCCCTGGGATTCTCCCCCCCCCCCCTTTTTATATACTTGTACTTATTATTATTGTTTTAAGATTAATAGCTTTTAAATAATCACTATGATACTTCGTGCTAGCGATCGTTTTCGGGGGCCCATTATTGAGTGTGCAAGTCATCCCCTGCCATTTTATCCGTGTATACCATAACATTGATCAGGTAGGGGACATAGGCCTTCCATAGTCCTAGGTAACCGATCCACTATAGCCACCCAAACCCATAGCCCAATATGTTTTGTTTCCATTTTGTGCAATAGACCTGTACCAACCGAGGGTTGTCCTTGGGTGCACTTGCATAGTGCGAACAGGGACAATCGTTGGTTGGTGCCTAATTTCATTAAAAACGTCTAACGGGCCTCTGCGAGTTGGCTTCGGCCACTCGTACGCCTTTCAAAGGTCCGGGACCCTAGGATCCCGAGAAAAGTAAAGAAGTAAAAATAATAATAATAAACGAGCTCGGTTAAAAGTCAGTAAAGTTGATAAGGGACAGTCACAACCAAAATATGTTCGTCGCCTTAGCTAGCTTAGGGACTAATTTTGTTGCTCATTGCACAATATATTCTGCTTTATTGGCTGAGCATTTTATATTGCATCGTAATGTCAATCCCGCAGAATGAAATCCAGGCATCTTCTTTACATGACCGAATCAAAAATGTGACAGACAATTTATTTTTTTAGATATATTTATTTTATAAAATGTCCACGAATTGAAAAAGGTTTTAGATCGATGTCAACTTGACATTGGTCAAAGATATAAGCTATTTTAATTTTTGTTACCAAGTAATTAAAAATAGTTTTCTATGCAATAGTCTGCTCAGTGCCGTAGCTGCAAATGTGTCCTGACGTTATTAAGGAAATACTTAATTTAAAAACTGACGAAGATTTAAAAGACTTGACTGTACTTCGGTTGTTGTGAAATACGGTGGTGGGCGTGCCGGTCCGCCCAGCCGAGCCGGCGCGCATGATACTGACAGTTTTGACTTACTGAACAAGTCCCGGACGCCGGACGCTGCCGGACGAGTACATCGACACGCTGTTGACCTCCACTGATCCGGTATTTAGAATTAAATGAAAAATAAAAGTTCATTTCCACTCTGCTTTATAAGAGTGTAAAAATACGTAACCACATTTTATTTTTGTTTTGACATGAAAGGTAAATTCAAGTTATTCTTTAACGCAAACAAAATTGACTGTCCTCCATAAACATCAAGAGTAGACAGCAAATACTTGTCCAACGGTAGTAACTTCGTTTTCTGATCATTTTATTTTTAAGACCCAAGATTACTCAACCTTATCGCCATTTTAATTAAGCCCCTTAAAATGTTAAAACCTCCTGAAGCGAAACTTTAAACATATGACAATATAAATCATCGCGCTAACTTGGCGTACTAGACTAAAAATTGTTCCCATTTATTCATAAGAGAATATGAGAACCATATATTTTTCTAGCTCTGTAATAACTTGTCGTGCGAATTACCTTTGTGATTTTTTTTATTAAAGCACGCACTCGACTGGCGCCCTATAAATCTGTTGTTGGCTCTCCCACTTTACTGCTGTATGTACCTATCAATTGGCGGGAAATATTTAGGGGTTTCTCTTTTTATGTTGTCTTTTATTGGGAGCTACGATTCCTGGAAAATCGTTTCGGGAAAATCACGCGTCGAGATTTTTGGTGCTCCGACTTAGTGGGGATTAGGACGTTTATGTTTTTCATGGAATCAGAAATTGCTTGCTGCTAATAATATTGTGGTCTTGTAATATGTGAGGTATGGTTTTGGAAATAGACCTACATTATTTTATAATAAAATGTTGATTGTGCATTTGCTCAGTACCAAACCAGTGTTTACCAAGAACTTCAGGGACGGTTAACAATATTAGAAAAAAAAAATCCTTATTATATTTTTGTACGTTAAAAGTTCGCAAGTTAAAAAAAAAAAACATAATATTTCTTGATTCACAAAGTATTTATTAATCTGTGTGCCCAAACCAAAATAAAGACACATAGGTGGCATTCTATTTTCTCCCCTCCACTGCTCTATCCAGCCGAGCGAGTGAAAAGGTTAATTTAAAAAGTTAATTTCTTCGTCTGGGTGCCTCTTCAATTCGCGTGATGTCCCATAAAGTTAAAAGCAGCTCCACCACAGTCGGTGTAGAATATTAATGTCGTTTTTGTAAGAAGTAGTGGCTTGCCCTTGGGGGGCATTGTTGTCATCTTTCTGCTGTCTCGTCTTGGACAGGCTCCATTAGTTACAAATTCTTAGTATATAAATATTCGCACCCGGCAAGACACCGGCTAGATACAAACATCCATCTGTTTAATGAAATTAGAAAAATGGCACGAACTGGTAGCTCTGATGAAAGTGCAGAGTAAATCGGGATCCGTAGTAAGGACTCCACAGATTACTAATGTACAGTTATATTATTTATTATTATATAGTATAATCGGCTTTCAGGATTTTTTACGCAATCTAACGACATTGGTGCTGACTCTTGTCTGTGCAAGCGTCACTCGTCACTCACACTATATTTTAGTTTTTTCTTATGTTTTGATAGACAGACAACAGAAGAACGATAGTAACATGTACTTATTTGCTAGCAAAATTAATTTATGTAAATCGTAAACAGGACGATGAAATTGGAAGAGAGCGTCCAGGAATAAATTGGTTTCTTTTCTGAGTTTGGTAATCTAATTGTAGAATTTTACATAAGTACCGGTACACAACAATGAAAGCGGCCGGATTTCACTAGATCTGTGACGTAACAAGTAGCATTCAATATCAATCGATTATTGAATCATACAGTAATTTTCCAGCTAAAGAAAAAAGCTTTTTTAAATAAAGCAAAGTCTATAAATAAACTTTCAAGACTATCATTTGAGGTTCTCAAATTGCATTTTCTGTTCTAATTTCGAACCCCAGTCTAATACATCCGCTGGCAAAAAGCAATCCATTAACGATTACTAGATTTTCATTAGACTAGATTATCCGACTCAGCCGTTGCAGACTACTTTTCACGCTAACTGACCCTTTCTTTGTATACGACATCACAATTCAATTAAACATTTCCTAGCCAGCTTGATTGTGGGATCCGTTTTATTTGTTCCTCCCATGAATTATTCAAGCAACCCATTTCTTTTGCCATCCTGTTTTGCCAACTATTCGTATTTCTATAACAGTAACCGTTAACGGTTCGTTCTCATTAAGGGTTTTAATTATCTTTGCGGTGTAATTACTTTTGATATAATTATGTGATTATAAGGATATTATTAATCATGTGTATAGGTAGTGGGTATACAGTAAAGGTAAGTAGTGGTTTTAGTGATTAGCTTTGCAGACTAATGGAAGTTGACTTTAGTCTGATATCCTAGTAAAACAGTTCCGTGGTTGTGGTGGCTTGTCAGTGCATCTAAGCCACTGTCATAATGACCGCTTTCAAACTCGGGGCTCGTCGTATTTGTTCACGTCAATGCGACGGATATGACTGGTTTAACCTTCAAAGAGTAATATCATCGTGAGCTTACTCGCTCATGGATAACTGTCTTTATAACTTCAAAGCTCCTAGTTTGAAGTACACGTAGTGTCGCCAGTAATAAATCGAGAGACGATTAAAATCTACATCTCTATGGCGCTTACATTTTGTTTGCACATCACCTACGGATATCGACTCATGGTTTATTTTGCGAAGCCGTGTAGAATACATGAGTTTTCAAACGTTTGTTGATTTATTATTCACGAAACAACAGAAACATCGTTTTTTTAGATTCGTTTCTATCTCCGCAAACACGCATTCACATTCAATTAACACTTTTTCGTAGCGGATGCTTCCAGGCCACCGGAAATTAAAAAACTGTCTAGTATAATGTAGCTATATAGAAAGTCTGTGCCTACTTCATATTCAATGGGAATCATATATCATACGATACATAAATGGATTTGAAATTGAACGTTGTTACTCAGCCAGAGTTCACTCTGATCGGAGAGTAGCGCGGATGCTCAGTTAAGGGGACGATAACCGACTTTAAATGATTTTATACTGAAGATCACGTCTAAACCAGTAGTGTTAATGATTTAGAAAAAATATATGTTAAATTAAAGCGTTTCATTAATATTTTAATATAGGAATATTTTGGATTATGTTTACATTACATAGTGAAATTAATTTGTAAATTTTGGTCTAACGCGGATAAAAAACTAAAAATCGCGCAAAATCTATCAAGCGTATTTTCTGAAACCTTCACCATTTTAAAGATAATTTAATTATTGATCTTTTAGTATACGAGTTTTATTAAAATAGCTTTTGTTTTATGTATAATAAATTAATAATGCGTTTAATTTGGGACAGCGCTCCTTGATGGGCGAGTCATATTACTGGCTGGACGTATGACGCGTTGCGTGAGCTCAGTACAGAACACGCAAGCTAGCCTCAAGGTCACTGTCATATATCTGCGTCTTAACAAAGAAAGATTTATGTAACTTTTTAGTCGCAGTTAAACCCAGCTTATTGACGTAACTTTAACTAAATAACAGTGAACAGGTGCTCCTGAAGAGCAAACAACTACAACAACAGGACCCCTAGAGATCACCAGTTGAATATAGAATTAATTTTACCTTTAACAAACTCGTAGAGGGTCGCAGTAACAAACAGAATGTTCATACAATAATTACGTGGCCACAATAAAAGGCTCGCAAACTAGGGTTTGTCGTGTTAGGCTTGTTATCATTACATATAAATAAGGAGGTAGTTAATGTGGTCCACTGAGTATCCAATCCTGGTTACATTGTTACCCTGGAGATTAGATAGGTGCGATGATTGCCAAAGTTTGATTGAGCCCCTTCCGAACCCTTTCGCGAATCTCCTTGATTATGGGATAGGTAATTGGCGTCTACGGATTGGGTACACAGTTCACGGATCGGGTATAATGGGAGATAACGGTTGCTTTGTTGCTATTTCTATGTTGTGATGTGAGCAGGACTTTAATGCTTTAAGGTGTGGTACTGATTTGAGGTTTTCAGTTTACGACTGTCCCTTTACCAGTGGAGATTGGATTTGAAATTCTCTGTCGTGAGTTCGAGACAATGGGATGAGAATTAATTAATTTGTATTGTATGATTATTCCTAATTAAAAAACAGACAGAAGGACAGAAGTATGAATTGCCTACATTGAAGCATCTATACCTGACTTACTATGTGAAGAGAAATATCACAACAGAAAGAGAAAAATCCAGCATACTTGAATAAAGAAGCCATCGTATTAGAGTATTTATAGTACAAATCAATATTATTTGCATTTCTCACATGCAGATCGGAGCGGTCTACTCGCACCATTAAGCCCAAGTGCGGGACGGCGACATCCGCGCTGTGGGACCAATGTGCAGTGAGTACCGGCCTTATTTGTTCTCCACTAGAGATGCTGTGGCCGCGTCCTGCCGATGTTTATTGGTTATTGCTTTACTTATTCAAGTATACTGTTCACTTTATTTTTCTACTGCGATTCAAATTCTACATTTGTGTTCGACAGTGTTTTTACATCGTTTCTCAGTAGCAGCGCGGAGTCTGGATCTATGCCCGGTTGATAGCAATAGGCTCGCTCCCTATTACATGGGATTTTAACATAACTGGCGAAATGTGGGCGTACCTACTATAGGTGTACCTCTGCTTAACTCTTTGAGAAATACAGACATGATGTTATGTTACAGTTTCCTAAATTATCTGCCTTCAAAACTGACCATTCTTCATTCTTAATATGGCAAAACTGTAACATAATGTAACTAGTTACTAAGCTGCCTTTCGGGTTGACCTTCGCAGCCCTAAGGGTAGCGGTCATCTGCCTACGTCCAACCTTTAGTCGCGTTTTATGACACCCAAGGGCTACAGAGACAGCGTAGTCAGTCTTACGCTTTGTTTATAAGTTTTCTTTCTTTAATTTTTAAAGATCATAATCCAACCTGAAACATTAGATTTTTAAAGTGAAAACTTCTTTAGGCGCATTGGGCATTTTTGAGATAAGACTAAACTATTGATTTCGTGACACTGTGACGACACCAGCTTTTGACCGTTAAAAAGACATCAACGCGCGATACATTATTTCCTGCACAGTAAAATGTTCAAGTTTTCACTTTTGTCGGCACTCTCGGAGTGCCACTGTTTTTTTCTACATTTCTTTTCATAATATCCTTATTTCCATTACTAGACAAATCTAACTATATTAGATGGTGTTTGTGTAACAAAACAAATAGAAAGGATCCGATATAAGCACGGTATAACAGCCATGTTTTCTTACACGTCATAATCTTGTGTTTGCCAGCATCGAGTTCCGGCGGTGAGAGATCGAAATTGCTTTGTTTTGCTCCTTTTTACATATGTATTTGTGTTTACACAGCACTGTTTACACTTTTGAAAGGTTTGCCTTTTAGTTAATTAGTTTAGTTGTTGGTATTCATAATCACAGTTTGCAAACGAGATCATGTTTCGTAAATTTAAAGTAAAGAAGATAAGAAATTAAGTAAATATTGGCATCAATAGATAACTTTTCCAAACTGTCTTTGAAACAAGAACGAGGAAACAAAAGAAAACTTTTCTTCACCTAATCTTTTGCAAATTGATTTGGGAGTTAGAGATAACCGTTGCATTTTACGGTCAAATTATTACAGTTTAACAAAGTAGCAACAGTGCTTATTGGCTCTTGGCTTTATTGGGATACTTCAGACTGTTCAACAGTTCCATTATTATTTATTCGGGGTGACTTTGGATGTTCAATTTACTTTGTAAAGATTTATAACAATAATGTGCGAAACTGCATCGACGATTATTTTTTTCTTGTATATTTTCTTCTGGTTTGTAGGTACTTGGTGGAAAGGATAAAAGACCATGCAATTTAATTTTATACTTATCATTTAATTCTAGCGTATAAATACTCCCAGAAAGCGGGTTTCCAATGACTGGCTCATGCTATAACAACTATTCACGTTTGACAGAGAGAATGGCAATCACAATTTGCTTTTATTAGCAGACGTTATCCTGTCTCGTCCTGGCTGCTGCACTCTTCGTGACATTACTCCTTACTCTCTTTCTCCTTCATGATTGAAAAAGTGCTGGTCTAGCCTTCGCAAGGTATCTCACGGATTGTTACTCGATTCTTTTAGTGTTATACAAGGTCAAATTAAATTAGCTAGCAAAACTCCACGGACATGACGGGTATCTAAACATAATAAACTTATTACAAAAAAAAAAAACAACCAGCTTCCAAAAAAACACTGTAAAGTGAAAATAACTTTAATTTTGGAAGTCGGTGTCTTTGGTTTTGAATTTACGTTTTTTGCTTGTTGTTTTTTTTTAAGCTTTTATTATTCACTTTTTTGTTGTGGTACCTACATACCCAACACAAATTCGAATACCACTACCTCCTATGTAAATGACAGGAACTTATTACAACATCATCCATATAGGCTAAGTGGGAAAAATACGTATTATTGAAGCTAACTTAAAATCTACCCAAACAAAGTTAATAAAATTAAGTGGGACCGGGCCTCTGGAGTTTGACCTACCAAACAAAAAAAGAATCATCAAAATCAATTAACTGGCGGAGTAATCGCGTAAGAAACATACAAAAAAAAACATACATTCAAATTGAAAACCTCCGTTTTGAAGTCGGTTAAAAACAAGAAAAATAAAGGTTTGATATTTTTTGGGGTCAACCACCTCATGTATTGTAGTTACTTCAAATGACCTCTCATGACTCCTATGCCAATGTCAACCATTTTCGAGTAATTTGACATTTTATATTTAAAAATAAATTAAATGAAAATATAAAATGTCAAATTACTCGAAAATGGTTAACAAACAGGATACATACCGAAACCTATCTCGTATGTCTAGTTTCGCTTTTAAATTTAATTTGACCCTGTTCTTTCCTGTTGATAAGTATACCTACAGTCCATATTTCTAATCAAGTTATTAAACCCGCATGGTTCCCTACATTGGGCATCCCATTTGATTTCGATCACTTGTTTATCGAAAACAGATATAGCGGCATTGCAGAGCCCGTTGTGGTCTTGCCAATTGCAGTTAAGTGCAACTGATAGCCAAATATTAGCTCAGTTGTTAGACATTAAGTGATATGATGCATATCTACATGGGCTCTAACTACAGTTGTAGTCGTTCTATTGATATAGAGCGTCTACAAGTATTATTGGGCTCACCTGATAATTATTGTCTATACTCTGGATTGGAACAGCTTGCAAGAAGATTCTGCTTATCATTAACAAACATTGTGTGTTGGTAGAGAAGAACTATAATGATTTTGTCCTGAATGCTTTCCTGACAGACCAAGACTCCTCCATGCCTTGGAAGCACATTAAGCTGGTGGTCTCGGCTGTCATTTGTGGATCTTTGACAGTCGTTGCAGGTCGTCAAAAGCCCAAAAGTCTGACAACCAGTCTTACCAAGGGGTATCGTACGGAGTCGCTCCATGTAAAATACTTGTATTCAGGAAGACTGGAAGCCAACCCAACATAGTTGGGAAAAGGTTAGGCAGATTGTTCAATGCTTTCCGGATAGAATAATAGACCACCGCATATCTTTCTGGGAATTCTTGTTTAATAAAATTTCCTTACAAAAGTGAGGATTACCATTTATAAAAATTAGCCTGCACAGGAATTATGCTTTTTTTTCCTGCCGGGGTGCGAAGAAAACTGAAAGGGAGATCGCGGCCCCCGGCAACAGGACAACCGAAGGAACACGGGTGGGTTTTAGTCAGTAAGAGTTTGACACGCCCTTAAGTTATTTGATAATTTCCCACCCAAAAAAAAAAGGATTTATGCATTTGTGAATTAGCCATTTAAAGACTTTCCTGTTTGTAGAATTTGCCATATCAAAATCAGTGTTATTTTGAAATTTTGTGCCAAATCGATTACTTGGTATATTGTGCTGCTCTACCTTGAAACCGGTCCATAAATCCTTGTCATCATTGGAAAATACAGCTGGTATTTGAAACTAAATCGACTTTGCTATGTGTAGCGAAATAGTGCGTAGTGGTCGCGGTCCGCCTGAAGCAAGAAATATGTAATGTTCGCTTGGAAGTGACTTTTAGAGATAAAGCGTAACCAAGGACTAGGACACAGTATGGGTCTAGTTCAATTAGTTCAATGGAATATTAGTGTGTGCTCCATCTGATATTAGACTCGTCCAATTAGCCACACAACTTCATTATGCGTACTAAAATCCATTAGAATCTAACATTATACACAAAAGCCACGACATGTAGCCCGTGGCGGGGGCTAATCCACCGAAATTCGCACTAATATGCCTGGAAAGCATAGTGAGTCAATTTCTGGTATGAATTTGCATTCGTGACTGGACTCAGTCCAAGCTGCCTGCGGCGATGACAGCTACATCACTCATCCTATCTCCGTACTTAGTCTAGTCGTCCACACATGCGCACCTACTTCACAAACATATAGACCACGTACGGCACCTGAGGTCACAGAATATAGGTATCTGTGCAGCAGTGCCCGTGTAATCAGTTACTTACGTATATCTGCCATATTATTGCGGTCTGATTACATAGCAAACATGAATTGATAGTGCTGAATTATTGTCATTGTTATAGATGATGTCATGAATAACACAGTCCGCATTAATTGCACTTAAATTGTGGTGATTTTACTTAGTAAAAGCGTACGCTCATTATTTCTACAGCATACCAAGGGACCAAATCAATCAGAATTTATTAAAATGGATATAAACTTACCTACAGAAGATCCGTTGCTGGAACAAGTTCTAATCTAGTCGAGACAAAGCAAGCGTAGCGGGGGGTTACGATACACGAGCCAAATGCAAAGCTTTATTTAGTTTAAGGCGCCATTACACGGCTCATATAAACTGTCAAAGTTCGAGGACGCCGAGGGTCGTCGGAGCCACCGCTTTCCTATCCTCCTTTCAACTTTACGCAACCGATCGAGATTTTTACCCGTTTCATTTTACTACTCGTTCTTACGCGCGATCAATTTGATGGTAGCTTCTTCAGCTGCTTCCATTTTAAAATTGTTATTGTTTATGAACGTAATCTCTACGCTTATACGATTTGTATATTGCAATGTTTGTTGATCTTAAAATATAGGCCGGGCGGTGGCCAATCAACTTCTCTATAGAAATTCTGTTGTGGTATTTCCGCTACAGGTTATAAGTACATTATGTACCTACTTATTTCTTCTTATTATCTGACCACGGCCTTTAAAACCGTTGAAGATGAAGTACATAAATAAATAAATAACATTTTTCTAGTTTATAAGCGTCATCGCGTAATCAACGTAATAGGTCTATAACAATACAACACAGGAAGACCATCCCTGCGTTCGTGATGTAATATTTCGAACCGCAAAATAAAATGTCACCCGCAAAAAAATGGCGTTGGAGAAAAGAAAGATTATTTATTGCGGGCACATAAACCGGTGTGGTGCAATTACCGCGTCTGTCGTACAGACGTCGTCGTGTCGCCGCCGCCGCCGTGCGGACTGCCTCCGACTACCCTTATGTTTGTCTCACCTCACGACACCTGACACACAATTTAAGTAATTTGTTTTACTCATACGCTCCCTTATTGTAAAATATGCCCCTATCCGGATGACACTCTCGTTCTATTTATCAAAAAAAGTCGTATCGTATTCGTATCCCCTTTCAACAAAGAATTTATTCGCTGTATTTGAGTAAGTACCCGTGCAAACGGCTTCTTCTCCCTTGATTTTTCTTTCGTTGTTTGTTGTTTCTTTCAATCCCCTAATCAAGTTTACAGCTTGTCTATGATTTCGACTGCCTCCAGCTCCGTCGATCTGAAACAACAAATCTAAAGGAGGTGTTTTAGAGGCGAAATATAACAGAAATTCTGTACACAACGCGACCTTTTCCAGTTACACAGGTACAATGTATACGTGAATAGATTATAGAGGGATTTTGACCAGCGATACGAGAATTTTAATGTATAAAAACGTACCGTTAAGAATGGGTGAAAATAAAGGTAGAAACAATTTCTTGGTAACCAAAATTGGGCCAACTTTTACTATATAAGTGAAAAAAATATTTGGTTGTTCATTGATTTCCCGGCTCTATTCGAAGACAAATGTATTTTTATCCATACTCTTGGTTCAAATGTTTGACGTATTATTGCACAAGAAATAAGGCAGAAACCTACGCACCTACCAACAGCCAGTTTTGTACTCCTTTTCGGTCTTTGCTTAGCTCAGATAGAATGAGCTAAGATAAATAAGAACCAGTATTTACTAACGAGCGTAGGCTCAAAATTATTACATGTCTGGGACTTAATTACTCAATATTTCTGCTGCGTTAAATATGAAATATGAACATAAAATGCCTACAGTATGTAGGTTAGGTATACATACAAGAATCGTCAGGATAATTGTCAATTTCAGAGCTAGCAACAGTGAAAAACCCTGCCTGAGCCTGAAAAGCATCATTTTGCGACAAGATGTTCTAATCTTTATGCTACTACTTTACTTGACAACAATATTTTCTTTGTTTTTGAACAAACTCAAACTAAAAGCATTTATTTCAATTAAACCATTTACAGGCACTTTTGAACTGTCAAGGAGTCGTTCAATCAGAAACATGAACCTATTTGCTCTTTCTAAAGCGTAAGTAGTTAACCTATGGAGAAGAACGGGAAAGAAACTCCATGGACTTTTTAAATTAACCTTTATTAGTTCTAACGATGCAGGAAAAATCCTAGTGTAAACGAATATATTAATTATGTTACTACAAGGAAAATCTTATAAAGTAGAATTGCAAAAACAATTGTTAACGAGGCAAGTAGACCCTGGCCGTGAGCAGGTGCCCTGAAAGTTCTGTTGTAATAAAGTATTACGTTTCAAGATTGGATAGCGCACTGAAATATGGTGCGGACTGCCGGATGTCGACTATAACTCATAACTAACTAACTCATTTTAGAATAGAGTCGAAATAATTATGCGTTTGGTAACTAAAATTATGTAACTAGTAGCATCTTATGATAAGCTTTTGTTTCCTGCATATCCCACTTTATATTGCTTAGGTTGGTATCTACTCTAATGCTTGATTGTGGCCCTAATCTTATTGGAAATGCTTTTCACACAGTTTCCAGAAGTAATCAGAAGGTATAGGTAAAGATTTTTAAAAAATAAATTAAGTAAGAAACGTAATTATGGGGATATTTTTTATATCAGTATCGTTGTGTAAACCTAAATGCCTGGGTACAGAAACAGCATTCAGATATGTTATAAAATTAAAATAAAAAAACATTATTTGAATTCCTAACACTTCCTAAAGACAACATCAAATATATCACAAACGAGCTCGTTGCGAAACTACCAACAATTAATACTGCCTGAAGCCTCTTCTCTGTGTACAGCAATAGATTGTGAACACCTCCTCCAGCTTTACACAGGTAGTTAACCTTTGGCTGAAAACAATCAACTGTGCCGTTTAAGGGCTGCGACGTCGCCTAAATAGTTTGTCACTGCTATACTACAGGGGTGAATAACAATAAGACTCCTTTGTTCCGGCATTCAATCTGGTCGCGACATAATCAAGACGTTGCGGGGGACTCCTTGACTCCTTGTACATATAACTTTAGCTCAGTATCGCAACTCCTTAACTTTTTCTATTTACTGTCTTATTTAATTCTAGAAGCAGGTAAATTCTGAGCAGAGCTTTTAAACAAGTTTTATGAAAGTCGTTCTGAAGATTATGAAGTCGTAGTATGAAGTTAGCATTTTATTTTCTGGTTCTGCATTCTTTGCTACAGCAATTACGAGCATTCTAAAGGCAGATCTTGCTTTTTAAATAGCTTTAAATTATTCGTGGATTAACAAAGAATAAAGGCTCTTTCAAACAGGCGCGACACGCGACGCGACACAAAGACACCGATCGTCGTGCGACGAGCGGTGTCTTTGTGTCGCGTCGCGTGTCGCGCCTGTTTGAAAGACCCTTAAAGAGTAGAATATTCATAAGTAGGTACCTACGCCGACAGTAAAAAAGGTATAAAAAATTTCTCGATGTCGAAACTGCAAGTCAGTATAAAAAATCAATTACGTATTATCCAGATTACCTTACGGAGTTGTTGTGTTCCCACACAACCACTTCTTCGGCTACAGACGTATAACAAATCGCTACATATTTATTAAAAACGATATCATCAGAATAAAGAGCATAAAATATGAGGAGCAGGTAATAAACCACAGCTGGAATAATAGCACTAGCAATAATTAACAGTCGTCGAGTGAAAGCCGCAAGCATCAATTTTGAAATGATTGGCATCGGCCGAGAGTGATCCGAATGGGTGGCTTGAACACTCATTTGATATTCACATTTGGTCCGAAACGGGAACGTTGCGACGCAAATTGCTACTAATTTGTCCACATTCAACCCGTCGCGTCCTACAGACTCGCTCAGTATAATTTACCTTCACTTTTACTGTATACTTCCCTTGTTTATTTAGTTTTCCGTAACTCATTAGGGAAATCAAAACAAATTGATTGATTACGCAATTTTCCCGATTCGCTTGTAATTAGGCTAATCAAGTAGACGTTTATTGTATGATACAATACATTACACAATCAGCACAAGTATTCAATTACTAAAATCCATTCATATGGAATTATACATAGAGTAAATTAATCCATACATCGGCGTGCGGAAAGTAGTTATTTCATCGAAAAGTTTTAATTGGAAGAAAACTGAAATGCGAGAATTCATGTTGCAGCTTTGTGTTTCTCTTAATGCAGGAAACAGTATGAAAAAAGAGCATGAAGTACCTACTACTACTTCAGTTGTTCATTATTTCGCGACAGAAGAAAAATATTCGAATAAGCTCGGGCAATGGACAAGTAATCTGTTTTGAAATCTATTTCAACAGCTCTTGTGAATTGCTGCAAAAGTATACTTTTTATAGGATAATCGCAGTCTATAGCTTTTCCAGACGCTTTCTTATGAGCAATTGCTTCGAATTTAAGAATACAGACGAAAAGAACAACGGGATCTCAAAAATTTAACTTGTCCCCGTCCATAATCAGGCGTTTCTAGATCACACCTGCAGCAACTGGGAGGCAGGTTGGCAGCTAACTCCTGAGTGTGACCTACTTGCACCCTGAGCCAGGACAGTTGGCTCCGTCTCCGCATAAATTGTGTATATTTCTGCCGTGGTGTCATCGAGATGTTTAACATTGTGTTATTTGTCAATAGAGCTATTGAATTTACTGCTGTGTTGTTATGTTACGTCGGTCCTTTGCCAAAAGATGGAGTATATAGAAATTAAATAAGGCAAAGTATGGATCATCCGACTAATAACAAAATTGAAGAGATAAGGCTACAGAAACGGACGATGATAAAATATTATTCAAGCGAATTCCCTTTTATTTTGTAATTGTTATTTCGTTAGTCGTTTACCGTTAGATATTGTCTAAATTATCTCGCGGCAATCGTTAAGAATTTTCACGCAACGTCCCTAAACTTGTTAATTAAAACTCATTAAAAGCTTAATTTCAACATTGTTGGTAATTAAGAAGATTCACGATCTGCGAACCCTATTATCTTAACGGAGCACTTTTACGAATTATTAAGATAAAAAGCAACAATATTAAAATTCGCTTTTTCGGAGTACTTTCTTCCTATACCTATTCTTTAATTAGTCGGAGTCTAGACATTCATAAAATTGGGATTTTCTTTCTTTCTTTAAGACCTAAGAGATTATTTAGATAACTGTAAAGGTTGAAGAACTTTTAAATATTTTGTGGTATTTACTAATTTAATTTTCGCAGAACGCCACTATCCCTAAGACTGCGGACACGAAGCCAGCGGCAAGCAGCGATGGCCGCAACCTAAAACAGAACACTTGTAACAGAACTATTCAGTAACTACTTGAGTACAACGTTCTAACGTTTAATATCTACAGAAAGTTAAAGTTTGCATTAGTCTGAAAAGCAAGGATTTAGCGACTCACAACAACAACAACGCAACAACCTTTAAAATATTTGGGAAATAAAATATTTAGATTTGGAACAAAGGAAATTATGAAATCATTTATTCGTATACTTCTTATATCTTTATCAAATATCGGTTTCATAAAATTATATTCTTAGAAAAGTTCGGTTTAAGATGTGTCTGACAAGTGAGGAGCCACGAAATTATTAATTGGCTCCCAAAAGTTAATTTCAGAAGAGTCACTTACACGAACTTAATATTGTGAAGTTTATTGAGTTTCTGCTATTATTAAGAGCCATTTTCCTTAAAACAAAGGGTGGGTAGTGCATATGTTTATTGCCAGTCTGTGCCGCACAAGCTCAGTAACATAAAGTTGTCTGGCTAATTAAAATTTTGTCTCGAAAAGAGAAAAATAAAGGCAACAATTAACTGAAAACCAGGCTCATTTTATTATTCCAATAAACAGCTAACGAACCACGAATATTTCGCAAAAAGGAAACCTAATCCAGTATCTGATTCTTGTATTCTTGAAATCCCTCGTCTCTTAAGAAAGGGACTTTTCCTATACCTGAACCGCAGTAGCTCCGTAACATATTATCTCCGTGGAAAATTTAAGTTTTGGATGTGTCTGAAATGCGGGAAGCCACTAGTATTTAATTAAACGTCTCGACGCGGCAACGTCGACGTCGACATCTGAACGTCTAAGGTCCCGCGGAGGGCGGCGTGCATCGCCGTCGACTCGACGAAACACTGCGACCCTTGTAACGTCGCAACATCCGCTGCCACGACAACTGATGTCGACTCATTCGGTGTCCTAACGTTATTGTATCGTATCTATATTATGAACCAAGATAGGTAATAGATACATTTATCTCTACATAATAAAAATCTTAAAATCGTTCATTATCTGACATACAACGTGTCTAGAAGTATGAAATTTTGCACAGGAGTTCCTTAAATTTATCGTAAGTGAGCACTAAAGAAGGAGTTTGAAAATTCACCTTCCATGAAAATTTGTGTGGAAGTTCGTCATTTTTATCGATGGGAAATCCCATTGGGCACATGGCTTGTGTTACTAATTAAACGGATACGGTTTAAAAAGTGACATCTGGCTTTATTTTCATCAGTTTGGGCACAGGTTAAGCTTTATCCTAAATCAAGTAATTTACCGACATAAAATTAATTACAGGTTACAGTTTAAAGGTTCCACGTTTTTGAGAACAAGTATAAGTATATGAAATTCAATGTTACAATATTCAGCAGCAGCCTAGATTATTTAAAAAATATATTTTGGAAGCTCGATATCCTATTTTTTGGAACATACTTGCCACATTCGCCTGAACAATAAATAAAATAGCTTCTATATTCTTGACGATACGATACAATAAACAATCTCGCATCGACATGAAAGCTGCGACAAAGTTCTCTATCGGAATAGTCGTCTCCCCCGTAGGTTCGCTCCTAATTACGTACATGTCACGGACACACCCGTGATTGATTGTAACTCTAATATCTTAGACAATGGATGACAACATGTGTGACATTGTGCTTGCGATATTTTGCTTCTTCTCTCCCATTATTAGGGACCTCAGCAACAATACACCAATTCTAGTCAGATTCCCTTTGTTATCTGAAACAGCTTCTCTACAAAGATTGCGGGTAATCTTTTTTAGATTATACCAGCAGCGCCCCGCGGTTTCACCCGCATAAGTCTCGATCCCGTGGGAATATCGGAATAAAATTAGATATATACCTAATCCAGGCTATAAACTATTTGTGTGCCAAATTACTTTCAAATCCGTTCAGTCGTTTTTGCGTAAAAGAGTAACAAACTTCACAGTTGTATTTTTGTACCATATATACAACGTATATAACAAATATAAGCTTAACTCCAGTTAGTCGGGGAATTCGGAAACCATGTAAGTATATTAACAGTGACCTTTTTGTGTCCATTTTCTGGGAATAAAAGTCAGTGTTTATATACATGGTCTAACCAAAATATGCTGTATATATTTCAGTACCTAGGGGTTTGACGAGTGGATTGTTCGTGGTCGTTTCAATCACGTTAATGGGAAAAAACAACATAGTAATTGTGTTATTTTCTGCAACACCTCGACACGGTTGATACTCATTAACTAAGCTTACCCATAAGCCCGTCACCACAGATAATACACTAGGTCACTAAGCAGATTAAAGCAAATCAAATGTGACAAAATTTTTACGTTTTCACTGCGCTGTCAGGTGCAACAATATTCTATCTACGTATATAATAATAACCTCCTCCTTTTTTGAAGTCGGAAGTCGGCGCATCACTTCAGAACGGCTGGACTGTTAATTATTGTTTCAAAATGTTCGTAATAGTCCGAATCAGGTTCTTATGGAAAGAAAAATTTGATAAGTAGCAAAATAGAAAAGTAGGGCAAATGGGAAAATTCGGGAAAACTCAAAGTTCATTTTCTATGAATTTTTGAAATTTGACAGGAAAACGTCTGTTACGTCAGCTAGCGAAGTGTACATATCTTTAGTTATCCAACCATGAACCTGACGAGTAAATCAACGATCACTGCTGACCCTCGACTGAGTAACTAAGCACCAAGGCAATGACAAAGATCCATAAAAGGCGTGAACATAGATATTTTGTTGCAGGACCGAAGTCACTACCAAACGAAATAGAAAGATAATGTCACTTCAAATTATTACGTTCCATTTTCTGTGTTGCCAACTTTAATGTGTTACAAAACTAAAATAATGTGGCATCTATTTCAGAACAAATTGTGTTTCTAATACCATAAAATAGAACTACTCATGTGTTTTTATTTTTCTGGCTTATATTGGTAGGTAAGTCGTGACAAACTTAGATTAGTGAGCTAAATTAAATTCAGAATAAAACTTTACTCGATTGCATGTTTGTGATTTCACGAACTCTAAAAATAGGAGGTAGATACTATTCAGATCTTTTATTGCCATTCTCAAAATCTTGGCTATAGGTATTTACGGCAGTTTGACAATGATCTTACGTAAAATTTCTTCGTAATTTTAAAGATTTATTTTTATATTTCACAATATGATCTCAATAGTGACGCTACGGGCACGAAACCAGCAGCGAGGAGCGTTGGCGACGCGGACGGTACAAAATTGTTCCCCGCTCGGCCATCGCTCTTTGCCGCTGGTTTCGTGCCCGCAACCTCATAATTGAGGTGTTTGTATATAATTTTATTTTAAGGTATTTTTTCAAATTCATAATATTTTATTTCACATAAACCTACATGGAGTGCCCATGTAGGTTTATGTATGAAACGTCAGAAGCTAGGTGCACGGTACTTATGTATATAAAACCTTTTATTACCATATATTATTATTCGGAACATCCCAGTGTTGAAGAGTATAAAAAATCCAATCCTAATTTTTAAATCTATCGCTCACATTAAATTAAGAAACGTTGATCTTGTTAAGTAAACTCCGAATAGTAAATAGTTTAACAGATCAGAAACTTATTGCAAACGAACAACTTAGCGGCCTATTACTTTAATTAGGGTTTTGCAACTTGAGAGAGAAAGCAATCAGTAGATGTTACTGT
Source organism: Omphaloscelis lunosa (assembly GCA_916610215.1). Classification (NCBI taxonomy): domain Eukaryota; kingdom Metazoa; phylum Arthropoda; class Insecta; order Lepidoptera; family Noctuidae; genus Omphaloscelis; species Omphaloscelis lunosa. The sequence goes on from OU744250.1 coordinate 11,398,863, forward strand.
TAAGTAAAGTTTTAACTTGAACTTCAGCTCGGACTTGCACTAAAACTTTCATAGTTGTGCTTATATACACAATCTACGTTTGTGATAGTTGCAATAGTTACTTCATGTTTAAACGTTAACATAAACTGAAAATCAAAAATTGTTTTGCGCTTTTTACAAAACACGATGCATTTTGACCTGGTAACATTTTTAGTATTTCGTATGACCCAGAAACTCACCTGAATTTATTTACGATTGAATCGGTTTTCAAATCACTTTATAGGGAAGTTGTTCCTCTGGACCTAAATTTAATTCTTCGTATTGCATCTACTAAAGGCTCGTGCAGATCAGCGCGATATCGCGGGTGCTACAAGGGTCGCGCTGGCTGTTGCGCCCGCGATATCGCGCTGGTCTGCACGAGCCTTAAAATGGAGTAATTCCTCAAAGCTTTTAAATGTACATTACTAGTTTTTAGTTAGGCGTAAATTGCTTACTCTAACCAAATAAGCAATTACTTTTTACTTGGAATTGTTTAACTTTAAATCTTTTGCTGTCGGCAATCAACGCTGACGCGGGAATGATTATATTATCACTTTGCGCCTTGGCATGAAGAAATAGAAGAATTCTTATTTGCCACTTCTATCCTAAGCACCACCAAAAAGGTGCATCACCTTAATATTTTTCTTTACACTATTATTCATTTAAGATTTGCCAAATCTGCTGTCTTTCCTCCCATCGTTCATAACACTCGATCATAACAAACGCACGCACGGATCAAATACACGTAATTCAATATATCGCCGGAATGCAATCTTCACAATATAATTCATCTTGTTATGGGCAAGCCACAACTGAGAACAGATTAATTACGGCGAACGGCGTTCATTAATCGTTCGCTAAAGGGTTCCAACTCAAAGGTTAATCATTACAGCTTTTCAGCACGAGTTGATCCACTAAGGTTTGCGGATCCCGAGGGAAAACATATATCCTACATCTGTACGGTAATTATAGTTAATATAGTGGTAGTAAAGATTTCCGTGTAGTTGGCGTCTGTTATAATATGATGGAAATCTAAAGAACCTACCTAAAGAAATTTTAAAAGCCTATTCATCACAATGACTAGCCCAGCCCCAAGTCCGTTGGAGTATTTATGTGAATACTTTGAGTAGGTAATCGCTTCAGCTGCATACTATATCTGTCACGTGCCATACGAATGACCTGCAGTCTGCTCTATCGACAAATAGAGCTGTCGGTCAAATAGCGTCGGTAAACCTTTCAACCAACATATCGGACTAAACGCGTTTGCTGTTAAAATTTATCTGAATGCCGGATTCGACAGGTAGATTAAATTTTTGGCCGTCGAAGCCAGCCGGGTTACAGCTGGGGATTGTAACCCATAGTCACATAACTACTGCATACGTGCGTTAGTTTTATGTGCGTAATAGGATAAAAGTAAAAACGCCACTCAATTCAATAGTGTATTCACACATGTGGCGCGTTGGGGAAAATTTAATTTATGAACTTACACTAGACTTCATTTTCATGTTGTTGACAAAAATAAGATTTCGGGTTAGGCTTCTGCTTTCTTTTAAGTAAAGATGAAAATGATGCGAACATATGCTTAAGGAAAGAAAAGTGACTGACTATAATTACTACAGTTCGTCCGAACAGCCAAGAGTAGTTTCACACTTTCTCTAGATATCATCGCGACAACTCGACACAGCTAACGTTCCTGTAGAGATAACAGCGTAGCCTCGTAGGCTAGGTACAGTGGAGTACTATTAAATTTTAGCCGGACGGGGTGGGTGAACCGCAGTCGGCGGTTTGACGTATTATCGTCGCGCCACACCACTTAGTGCCTGCGCCCGGCGCCCGGCCCGGCACGCGAGCTCCAGCCGCGCCCGCGCCGCCCCGCGCTCGCACTGCACACCCAAACTGAATAATATATCTAACTCATCACGTACTCAACTCTAACCTTTCAACTTTTACTTTTACTACGTATTTGTATCGCCATTCCCGAAAGGATCGTTCACTATTACATAGTCAGCCAAAATATCTAAACCGCAAAAAGTTCTCGCCGCAATATATTACCATTCCTGAGCGAAAAAGATAAACTAAGTCCTTACTATCCCGAAACGACGTCGAAAATATTCATAGATGTAACTTTTTTGCGTAAACAAAAAGCGGTGAAGTACAGAGGTCCGTGCGGTCCGTACTTATATTTAGGGATTGCATGGGAAACAATGTAAAGGTGTAGGTATATAAAGCTCCTGATACAGGCTCGGAATCTGGAGGATCCAGCGGACGCGCGTGCTGCTACAATATTCATGAGCGCGCCGGCTATCGGGCGGCACAGCCCGCGAACACTATCTCACATTCGGACCCGTTCCATCAATATAACGAGTCGCTGACCTGAATTGTTTAGAGACCACCTCTATACATATTTTGTCCGCTTAAGTAGAAAATACGATTATTGCCGGCAAAACCTATTTCTACTTACGTATGAGCAAATAATTCACACGGTATATTTCACAGCTTCAATAAATTCTGGGCTCTCCGTTAGATTCTTAATCCGGTGATGCAACTCCTGTCGAGTTTTATTAAGCAATCAATGCAGACATTCAGGTATATCTTCCTGATGTAGCTGTACCTAGTCGATTCCGATGTGCACGTCATATAAGTACTTACCTAAGTTTATTTTAAAGCTGGAAATAAATTGAATTCTCACGCCCAACAAGAGATACGAGAATAAGATATTTTATTTGGTATTACGAAACGAGTAAACTTGTATGTTTATTGGTATTTCGTTACGTTCGTCGTGGTAAGTGCCACTAAACTGACTTGGATTATGTTTTTAGCGAACAGTTTCAGTCTCACGTAAAATTGCTGTTTTAATTGCAGATGCGGAGTTGGTGCTTGTTGGCTGTAAAACTTTGTCGACGAACACTGACAACAATGACAGTGGGATAGGATAGCTCTATTAACTTTGCTCGAAGCTATTTGCTTCCTGCATATACCGACGTGCTTTCTAATCTGCGCCCAACTTATTAGGTGTTTTGTTCTTAGGTGAGGTTTAAAACTGAAATTAGATTTGGATTTCCCTTAGCTTTTTAAAGGTCCTACTTGATTGGCTAATTGAAGAGCACAAGCAGTTCTTTCTTTTTTCACAATTTCATATTTTAGTCGGGTTTTGGACGGTGTCCCCTCAGAAGAACCTGCCAGATTAATTTTCTCTCATAAAAAAAGTGTGAACCTGCCTTTGAATTTTTAAAGTTTTCATTAAAGGTTTTTTTCGTAGAAAATTACTACAGGCAACTATTATAGCGGAAAAAATTAAAGTTGAAACGAAGTTGAGTGTTCTTGAAATCTTTTTCTCTTGCAACGAAATATTATGTAGAATAAATTAAAGTTTTGCAGGAATACTGACTTAAGTAATGACAATACGACGTCATAAAAAACGACTATTTACTGTTTAATTACTATAATGGTCCAAGCAGCATTATTTGACTTTAAATGGTCTAAAGAAAACCGTACGCATGTCAGAAAATTAATAGAACAATGTAATCGTTTTATATTCACTTTTAACACGCAATCATAGTCGTGTATACTAGTTAAAAATAAAATAATACTTAATTGCCGTCAACAATTGAATTAATCGCCTTTCGGGAATGTTAGAAATGTATAATTTATCTGCGTAATTACGAATACACAATGGGCCATGGTCACCACACTGTACAAACAAAAAATCTATTTGCGTAGCCTTTTACCAACTATGTTGGGGTCGGTTGCCAGTCTAACGGGATGCAGATGAATATCGTTATTTTACATGGAGCAGCTGTCTATCTGACCTCCACAACTAAGTTACTGAGTAGCACGATAACATTACTTTTGGCCTTCTGACTACGTAAAGACTATCGAAGATCTACGAATGCCAGCAGGGATCAACGGCATAACGTGGTTTCGGAGGCATGGCGGGGTCTCGAGATTTATTGGATGGGTACCCATCCATGAACCGTAGTTTAACCTTCGAACGACTTGTGCGGCTGTTATTATTTAAACAAAGTCCACTAGTAGTGCTATAGATATCTTGCACCTGCTGATTCATGTCTAATTAGTTACTTAAGCATCCTTCACAATCCATTTTTGTTCAAAAGGAACAGTTTGTTAGACATAACTGGACGTCAGCAATCTCTTAACTGATTCACGTGTAAAGCTAAGTGCATATAAGCGAGCTCTGAAAGCGCCAACCCACAAATTTGAAAGTTGGCCAAGTTGTATTGACAGGGGGTGTGTGTGGTCGCGGCCCGCTCAGCTCGTCGCTCCGCCGGTCTACACCAGCTTTACAAACTTGTACATTAATTACTGCTAACAATAAAAAGCAAATCACGTAACGAAATGACTCTTATAGCTGCAAGATTTTATATTTCACTATTAACGCTGAGCCGGTTGCATAATTAATTTTCTGTAACATCGTATTTGTTTTCATGTTTGTTCTACTTAGGCATTATTATATAATAATTAAGAAAACTAGAGTTTTTTCCACAGAGTAGGATACTTTCTTTTTCTGTAGTGATCGTAAAAGGTGCCAGAGGGTCCATGGGAATTATATTATAAGACTAGCTGGCAGCATCCTGAAGACTAATAACACGTAAGCTTGGATCTTTGAATGTAGATTCGAAATCATTATTTGCAGTGTTTTTTGACTGCATGATTTTACTACAATGTTTTTTTTTTCTCCTAAAACTACATACGCACATATTTTTAAACAATATTACGGCAAACATCCGCATCTAAGCTGTTGCTATCAAAACATTGACAATCTCCAAAAACATTGGAACAATGCCTTAATTCTTGCAAAAAAGCCAAGTTAATTCTGCAACAACAAACCGTTCCTAATTTACTCGTAGGTTTGTACATTAACATCGTTGCAAAGAGGAAAAAAAGGTGAACATAGAATGTGTTGCAACCTGAGCAAAATTTAGTTGTTGGCGTCTGCGCTCAAGCAAGCGAAGCGGCTCCGAACAGGGCCTGGGTAATTGAACTAATAAATCTAGCTGTGTAACTGCGCGCTCCCGACTCGCTCAGGATCAAGGCGAAACCATTAAACCTACGCTCAGATTTCGCCTTGACTCGACTTGCATTTAGTCACACAATACATACGTGACGGTTCACTCCAGCAATACATTTTTAATAGAATTTAATTTTTGTCGCAAAAATATATATCTGCAGGTGTCGGAATTTGCATTATCGCGAAGGCTTCTCGATAACGCAAATTTCAACACCCGCAGCTACAAATTGTGGCAACAAAAATTGAAAATAAAAGATTGTAAAAAGAAAGATTAGCACCGATCGTAAAGTCGCAGCAGGAAATAATACCTTTACAATTGAAAACGATTTTAGTGTAAGGCTGTACTAGTTTCGATGCTACATGTTGTTCAGTTCGATTGTGTTCATGAGCAGGACGTTCCGTGGACAGTGGATAAGTTTTGTTCTCGTTTTCGTATTAAAGTTGGGTGTTGCTTCAAATTCACAGGTACCTCCACTGTTCTATTTTGTTTATCATTTTTAAGTAAGTGTTTGCTCAACCTTAACATTAATACAATTATTTAACGTAGATCCCAAACGATAATGTACCGCATTTCGATAGTAATTTCGGTAACTTCCTAAGAGACTTGGGATCAATAGTATACAAATTCAAGAAAACAGATGTAAGTCAAAATGAAGTACGTTCCAGCCATACTATACACTCAACGCCGTCGACCAATAATTATCGGAGAAATCAGGTTAGTATTACTTACTTTAAATAGATATACCTATTCTTTCAATCAAAACTAAACTATTAATAATGATTAATCACTAAAAATGAATATGTTGCAGATGGATTGTCGAATCCCGCTGTTGCATAACCGCTAGCTGTTTTAAAACATTAGAGTCAACGAAAACGACGAAAACGGGTCGACGATTAGAGGTTATGTAAAACAGCGTAAAATGAAACGTCAGATTGTAGATTTTTGTTTAAAAATCGTGGCAATTGTCATAACAATAACAATAACGTCGGAAACAGAAGTAAATAAAACGAGTAATATAAGTGAAAACAGTGAATTAAAGACAATTTTAACTCATGTTAAAATTGTCCTTAAAATCACTGTTTTCACATATCACTGCCTTATCACTGTTTAGTCTGGTACCTCATAGTTATCAGACTTTTATGAAAGTCCGATAACATTATGTGACCAACTTGGGATTAGCGCTCGCCACTGCTACCGCGGTACCGCTCGCTCAGCTTGCGCGCGGTTGATCACAGTTATAACCTAAGCTAAATAAATTGGTTAGGGTGCCCTAGCTTGGTTACTTCGACCGATTCGGCATTAGAAGCCACACCAAACGCTTATTGTGACAAATAAGTCAGTCTGCATTACGTCTAAACGTGGGTTTAGACGTAACCTATTTTGTTAAACGTAACGCATGGCAATCCAGCTGAAGGTTGTTGAGCTGTTTTACATAACATAACTGTTTTGTAAAACAGCGGATTTGACAATCCATCTCCGACAAATACGTGCCTAAATACATACCTAAATTTTACATACATTTTCATTGTTTTGAGTAGAAATAGGTTGAGTTTCTATTGATTTTTTGTACCTAGTATTAGTTGAATTATTTCTAATTTATTGACGTTGGTTAAGTCTTCAGTTAAAGGCATTTTGGGCACTGTCCTTTTACCTTTTTTTCTATTTAGGTTTTTAACTGCAGTATAATTTTGTTTTTTTTTTTTAATTTTAGTTTTCTTTCAATACGCAAAAAGGTATTCTTGAAGATGTCCTCATGATGAAGCTGGTATCATATTATGAAGACAAATATAAATTATCGCATCTGGAGCCAACTACAACAGAGAGCATTACAATTGCGAATGTCTATACAAAAACTGGTTTCAATAATTCATATACATATAATGTTATCGACAAGGCCGAAGTGCTTAATACTGATCCCAAACCAACAAATCAAATGCACTCTGACTTGAATAGAAGAATGCAGAGACACAATATGAGAAAGGTATGATAATATAGATCGTCCATGGTCACATCCATAAAATGTATGGAACTATACCTACTCCATAGGTTAAGGTAGATAAATAAAGGTAAACAAAAAAACACGTGACGAGACAGCTGTCAAGTAACCGACTAAAAGTAATACATGTCACTTCAGTTGTCATGCTACGTCACAGATGTAGTCTTCAATTTAGCAACGTTATAATTCGTTGACGTTTAGAGTTCCTTTACAATAGAGTTCCTTCACAATAGACAGTTTTCAAAATATTATATAGAAATGTTACTAAAAAACTGTGCTCAAGCAGTTACATCTACGTAGAGTAGTTTAAGAATAAATGATAAAGTTTAACATACATTAATAAAAGAGTAAACTATTGTAAAATATCAAAACTAGATTAAATTTGGTTTTATCGTATTAGTAAACAGGAAAAAGTCATCTATAAAACCCTTTTTACGATTTGTTTACCTTAATTTAATTACCTAAACCAATGGAGTGATATACGAAATCGTAATAACGATAGGTATCGTGGAAGGAAATTTAAAAGCGTCTTCATATATTTCCAAACATTTTACTTTCCTGTGTTATTGTGCTACAATGACGTGGCGAGGACGTCCACGATAATATCGTCACATTATAAATTGTAAAAGCGCACAGGGTACAAAGATCTATAATGATGATTGACACAGGAATATCATTAACCTTTTAGTCATAAATGAAATACCAAAATTACAAAATAAAAACCAAACATTTTTTTAAAATTAATTTTTCTTTGCAGTTGGACCAAGTACCTGAAGTAGTTATTTTTTAATGATTTAATAACAATTCTACAAACAACTGCAAATTAAGTTGTGGCCTCGGTGGTGTAACTTTTCCAATAAATAAATACTTAAGAAAATACGCATTTGTTTAGATCGGCTTGACGCATAAAAATAAAATAAGAAACCAGCTGAAATATTTAATGTGAGCTGAATTATTTATTTAAACTATTATAACATCAAAAGGAAAACTTGTTTAATTCGAGTAATGAGTGTTCCTCTAGATAGAGATCCGAGTATCTGGAGCATGATCTCATTTCTAGTCGATTTCAGCTTATTTTTGCAAATTTTCCCAGAGATTGGTCCTCATTGGCACTTGTTCAACGGCGTGGAGCGAAAGGTACTCCGGGGAACACCTCTGTCTGCACTAAATGTCATCTATCAGCGGCGTATTCCGGATTTTAGCAAAGACACCGTGTCCAACGCAGCTCCCGGGACCGAACGTTACGGATGATAACTATTAAAATTGAACAGCGCTTCAATTTGAACGTAAGACAGTTAAGGGAGCAGGGCTCAATGTGTTGTTTATACTGAATTAATCTTCAATAGATTGTATTATTTGATGTTCAAAAACTGGTAGGTACGAGCGTATCTAAACGTTCATAATATTTGTTGAACATTTTCATTTCCTGAAAAGTTTCAAGTAAAACTTCATTTACCTATATTTAGATTTAACACAGGAAGAAAGATACCTATACAATGACTAGAATCACATTTGTATGCTTAACTTAAAATCAGTTCTTAAATCTCATAATCATATAATGTACATTATTTACGTTATATCACGTACCAAATGCTTGTTTCAAACTTTTAATCGTAATGGCGACAAAGTGTAATTTTCTGAATCCTTACAAAAATTAACAACATGTGACAGTTTTAATTAAATCCGGTCGCTTGTGCTGGCAACATCGTCACGCAAAACATTACATCTACAACTTTGTCCACAAATTATGTTTACACCATTCAAATAGACGTTTCTTGCGTAAATACTTTTGTAACTTAGTCCATTAAAGAAACTCTACACAAGTAATTACCATAACACAAAGTGGTTTGTTTAATGTTCCCCTTGATGACGAACAAGATGAAAATAATATATGTATGTATCAGTACATGGCGTGAGCATAAAACACAAACTTAATTGTGTATCCTGCTCATCATTATGTCAGTTTATATTGAATTTTTTGTCAGTAATAACCTTTATTTTAGCTATGTTATAAACTCTGCGTGAGTCCCATAAACCTTAGCAGTCGCGTGTTTGACCGAGAGGCCATCGTAAAATGCATCATAAACTTGCGCACATAATCTTATAAAATCGAAGGGACTCGGAAAATGAATAGAAATTGTGTGCCGGAAACAAGGCATGCATAAAATAGGAATGCGGAATAATCAAAATAGAACATACAAGAACAAAATCTTCCAAGTTCATAAAATAATCATTTGAAAAATAAACATGTCTTTCCTTCCTCTAAGAAAAAGAAAAGTCTCATAATAATCATCCAGTACAGCTTTGGCAGTGTGCCGGCATTGCAATAAAGTTAAATCTCGGTGGGCAACAGGCCCGACGCGGAAAATAAGGCGAGGAACTTGTTATGACGCTGCTCCCCAGAACAATACCCGAAACATGCCGATCATATGGGGAAAAAATAAGACCCACCAATAACATCTCGTTCAGTGGAACAAAATATTATAGCCTTGTTTTTATAAATTATGAGTTATAATGTTTTTTGGTGTGATTTAAAAGCCCATAGATTTAACCCTTTCAAAAGAAAAATAGACATAAACACCCACACCAAACCAAACGACATATCGGCACCCCGCTCTGAACCAGTCGCGTACACTTTGTTCCAATCGCATTTCCCTTCGGAACGATCTCACGGCGGAAATTAATCCATCCGGCAAATGAATAGACTGCACTTGTGCGTGAGGGTGCGATCTACGTATGACTGATATTTTTTTAGTTTAAACTGCAAATAACTTTTGAATGGACCACCACCTTTTATAACAGGACTTTTCGTTTCCTACAACCCCTTTCATAAAAGTTGTTCTTAGTTTCAGGAACGTGTTCAGTAACAAAATTTTGTCTTTTATTATGGGCAATAATCATATGTTTTATTCCCATTATTACATCATAATCAAATTTTGACTGTTTGAATATGACACGCAAGTTCGCATGATGCGTATTATACTGTACAATAACAATACGTCTACCTGCCCAATTTTATGTCCCTCTTTAGTTAGTATATGAAAACTGAAAGTATACAAAATTCTTATGCGTACCAAAAAACAGTATTCCATGCTTGTTACGTGGAAGTTTTTAAATTAAATTCCTTGCTTACCAGGATATGATGCGCAATGTGCCCACTGTGTGTTGTTGTCATAACTTTATCGATTATAGCCATTGTCAGCCAACTCGATTCTTCCAATGATCGCTTTATGAAATCAGTCAATTCAAATGTAATAATCGAATTGCTTTTTAGAATTTTCGGATTTGTCTGGCTTCCTCTAACTACTTGGCAAAATAGATTTGGCAAAATGGTTGAAATGCAAGTGTGGGAGTAAGGGGAACTTGCGATATTTGTCCGCTGCATTAGTGGAATTAGCAATCTCATATTCGTGGAGCTAATATTTCTGGAGTTCGCACAGCGGCTGAGAATTAATCAATTTGCGCTGGCCACTAGCCGCACGTACAATTTCTCTTTGCTAATACACTTTTTTATATTACCATTAAGTTTATAAGCAATATTTTTTTATAACTAAAGTACTCAGTCGTATATGATTTTAACGTTAGGAATTATTTTAATATCGTATAATTCTATTGCTTTCGTTAAAGTCTGAACCTTCGAGATCAAGTGCTACCTAAGTTAAATATTAACTATTTGGAGTTAAATATGAAAGTTTTCTACCTATAATGTACGTATATAGGCCACGGTAAACGAAGACTCATTGGATTACAAGGGTGTCAGTTGATTCGAGACGCGTAATTAGGTCACCTTGAAACGTGGACTTGTTTCCATATTTTATTTTTACTCCGAGAAATTTTACTGTCCCCAACTTTTGCGCAAAATGAGATTAAAAATCGTATTATATTTACATCTTCCATCTACCGTCCCAGGAAATAACTTCTTACTTTAAGTAGACTCCGAAAAAATGTCTTCGGTGTTAATATAAAACAGGCAAAAAATCTTTAAATTACCTGTGAACGATCCAACCTACTAAAAGTCATGAAAATGATCAACACTGAACTGAATATTAGCAGCCAATGCAGCTACGTTAAGTACATGCATATTATAATCCATAGCTCAAGCAAAATTGGCATTTATATCCGGTGACTAAGGACTACATAAGCATAACAGATTTATTGAGTATCAAACTCATTTCCCACACGCAAAGTTTATAAAACAAAAGGTGGTAACAGCAAGAAGGGACGTGAAAACTTCGTAACTGTTTTATGTCGTTCATATCAATTATTGACGTGTAGTAGGAAACATGTGTGCCGCTGCGTCTAGTGGAACACGTTAACTAGGTAGGCACAGGCTCACAGCGTAACATTATCATTCAATATATTTTCCGTGTAAACTTCCGCTGTAGGTAACTGACTGTAACGATGCAACTAGAGGTGCCAACAAAATTGCAACGGCTAATAGCTTAAGTTTTTTGTGAATATCTGTGAACGTGTGTTACTTGTTTAAGTCTTCATAGAATTCCATTTCAATTTGAATATTATTCTGTTTTGAAACGCAGCCAATCAGAATCATTGGTGTTTTCAGCGCATAGTACAAGATGTAAAGTGAACAGAAGTAAAGTGAACGCGTTATTGAGATTAGGTATGTTATTGCGTCCTAGTTTTATCTTTAACGACTCAATTAGAACCGAACGTGCTGAAACGCAATACGGTGTGATACGCAATAATATACGCAATTAAATATCACTGAGAAGGCTTGTTCGCGCCTGATCAAAATGAAAATAGGAAAAATGAGCATGGAATACTAGAGATACTAATGAAAAACTACTTGATTATTTGGCATCAGAAGACAAGATGTTGTGTATCTACGTCTCTGCCCTGCAATGATAAGATATTTTTGTATGAAAATGGACTGGAAATCTCAACTGGATGAATGTTAGTAAAATATGCAAAACACATGCCTCGAACTCGCGATCTTCGGGGATTTTTATAACAAAACACTGTTGTAATTGATAATGCAGAATTTTGACAAAACAATATCTTATTACTTTCGACGGTTCCGAGCCTCAAAAAGAAAAATCTGAACTCTTATAGGATTACTTCGTTGTCCGTCCGTCCGTCTGTCTGTCAAGACCTTTTTCTCAGGAACGCGTGAAGGTATCAAGTTGAAATTAATATCTAATACGTAGGTTTACCGTCCCTCGGAGCTCTAAAAAATCAAACTTCTAATTCAATGCAATAAAAAAATATGGCCATTTATGCAACATATTTTGATACTCGATAAATCAAAACCTATAGGGTACTTTCGTTGACCTAGAATCATGAAATTCGGCAAGAAGCAAGGTCTCGCAGTACATGTAAAGGAAAAAAGTTAAACGAAAATTGTGTTTGTAGTTTTATCATATTTTTTTTTGCGATTACGAACTTATATTTGATTACAGAATTGACCGTGACATATTTCTTCAACATATATTCATGGAGAACATTTTTTCAACTACAAAGTTAAGTTTGTTTTTGGGATAAATTCATGCCACCTACGGAACCCTTCATTGTGCGTGGGCCACACACGCACTTGACCGGTTTCATTGGAAATACACTGTATATTCCTATCGTGTTTCTCAGTAGTTTTAAGACTTTATCGAAATTTTGATGTGCCCATGCTATGTAACCAAATGAGCAACCAAATAATAACAACCGCATGGGTCGATCGAAGGATAAGCTACGCTTGCCGCGGTCGGTTCGTGGATGGGTGACCAAAATTATCCATTACATATCGAAACCCCTCCGTGACTCGGAATCACGTTAAGTCGTTGGTCCCGGCTGTCATTCGCAGATCGTTGACAGTCGTTACGGGTAGTCAGATGCCCAAAAGTCTGACAACCAGTCCAAGACTGGTTGACCAAGGGGTATCATGTTGGTCCATGTAAAATACTGGTATTTAGCTGCATCCGGTTAGACTGGAACCTGACACCAACATCGTTGGGAAAAGTCTAGGCAGATTGGTGTAACCAAGAGCAATGAAAAAGTTTTACGTGTTACGTTACGACAAACAAAACACTGTATCTTGAAATATAACAGTATCTTCGGGAGGTCTTAGTATCCTTTTACTGAAACCATTATAATTATATAAAACCGCTAACTTCCTGAAATAACTTCTGTGGCATCTCAAAACTCATAATATTATTATAACCGTAAGGGATTAGATAAAGATTATCTCAGTATAAGCACACTAATGAGTCGCTATAAAACAGCTAAGTGCTGATTTCGCACCGTCAACGTTGGTAATGCTGAATAATCCCTAATGAAAACACAGCTTAACAGAGTTATTGATTCATGGCGCAAACGAAGCTCGGCGCGATCCGATATTCAGATGTGATACACATCGCATGCTAAATCATGAACTCATTTGTTCCCATTCAGTTAACGAACAATACAAAATGATGTCCTGTCGTGTCGTTCGTTCGATGGATTTAGCCAGCTTACTGGGATTTCACTCAATCTATTGTTCCAGCTCGGGATCCAACTAAATCTAGCTAAACTCAAGCTATTTGGACAACGCGATCGATTATGATTTTAGAACTTTGTTATATTTCCCGATTGTAGAGTGGATTCCGACGACTGTATTTTTCAGTATAAGGAAACCTGCTTAGTGTAAAATAAACTTGAGACTCGGTTAAATATTTTTGAGATAGAATGGAAATCAAAACCCATTTATTAATAAAATCATGTGCCGTCAAATCACGAATCGATGCTTCCAAACCAAACATAGTTTTCAATTACTACTTTGAATTTCAACTTGCTTCAAGAACTAAACAGGTGCTTAAATATACATAAACATAAAAGAGGTAACAAAACTATCTACTAAGTTTGAGTTTGAGCGATTAAATAATTTATTGAAAGAGTTCAAATAGTTCGTTTCATTTTGCAATAAATAAGGGCCTCCGGGATATATATTTTTTTTGTTAGAAAATACAGTACCATGCTTATCTTTAGATCTCGTATTTATTTTGTATCTCAAATTCATTTAAATTCGTAGTCACGATAAGAACAAGCAATGCATAGAACCACCCTATCATTTTCCGTGAACATCGTAAGAGGCCATTAAGGGATTCAGTTGAGGGAATTAATGATCCACTCTATACTAATGGCAACAAAGACGATTTTTGTCAAATAACTAGACTTTCTTTAATAAAAAGGAAGCAATTCATTAATTACTTAGAAAGAACTCGCCAATCACTTGACAAACGGCAATTCTAATCGGTTACTGGAGCCAGCCAATCGGATTAAATTCGTCATTCTCACAAAATCTTTAATTCCTGTAAAGTCCGGCTATAATCCCCCAAGTTCCCAATTATTTCTGTTGAGGGCTGTAATTAAGCAGTATAAAGTGCTTGACTGCCGTAATCCAACCACTTTTGTGATATTTAAACGAGTTTCATTACGGTTCGGTTATAAAAGCGTGCTATTACGAGAAGTGTAGTGGAAACATCACGCTCAAGTTTCAATGACCGTAATTGTCGAGTTCGGAAATAAATATGACTTGTGCGACGTTTGTTCGACTTTTAAAGACTTATGGTCATTGAAGCTTGTTAAATGTGTTGTTTCGTGTATTTTCTCTATGGTAAATGTGAACAAAAGTACGTATAATAAAACTATGTGGTTCAAATTGAAAATGGTTTAACTGCTAGTCGTTCAACCCCAGCGTTTGAAACGGGTATTTTATTAACAAACGGTGGAGCAGCCAGTGGTAATTTTTTTTTTTCAGTGAATTGCGATGAATCTTATCTTGTATAAGTGTATGAGGCTAAACTCAAATAATAACCAATCAAATAAAGTCTCCAAAGCCATGATATCAGCGATGCGTGGTCAATATTCTGATCGTAAAATAAATGGCTTTAATATGTTGTCAAATTAGCCTATCGCAGTTTGTAACTGGACACAAGTCTCTCCAGTCTTGCCGCAACATGATTTTATATTTAACTGTGTTTTCACACTCATCTATCATTATTTTATTTTGATGAGCTGTCATCGTGAAAGTGCGCACATTAATTAAAGGTATATTAAGTGCATCTCGTGGTGCGGTCCGTGTGCGGTCTCATTCCAGCATTAGCCCCGACAATAAACATAAATATTTTTGCGTCGTTATGGCTGGGCCGCTAGCGAGTAATTAAATTCCATTGAATCGCACAAATCTTCGCCCTACGTCCGCGCCCAACTTCGCTCACCAAAAATACATACGTAGCCAAGCTAAAAAGTTATTTATTTTCCTGTATACCCGTGGTCTACCAACAAAAAGCTTTAGCTGATAGTCAAAATTCCAACTAGAACCATGGTAAAATAAACCAGGAAAAAGTCACAAAATGAAAACAAAAAAGATTCACATTAATCTAGCTGCAAATATAAAAAATGCAAAGTTATTTTTACCTTTTTCAGGCACTCACAAGGAGTACCTGAAAATAATAATACTTATAAAATTTAATCACTCTCAACAAGCATCTTGCCTCCCCACACGTTTTCTTTTTAAAAGTTGCCGTCCCCGGCTCGTTAGCGGGGTCTTCCTTATTATTTCCTCCACGACTGTAATCTGGCCTTTCAGCTACTTCAAACGACTTGTTCTTTTTCTTATGTGTAATTGAAATATATTGCCGTAATATCCGCCGGACTGGAGTACCAGCACTCGAGCGCATCAGCTCGAGTTTTCATTACTTGGGGAAGTGATTTTTTCTCCTGAGACAGTATAATAATTCATTTTGAACCCTTAGCCATGAGACGACACTCAGAAAGTTCGTGCCTAAGAAAACTTGGGCTCTCATTTCGACTACCTGCAACGTGAACACTTGAAAAATAGATCCTATTTATTTTACATGGGGATATATGTGCCTCAAAATGCGCTTATATTTTAGAAAGATTTAATGTAAATGTAGCATTTTTGTGCGCGAGTATGTAAATGCGCGCGCTGTGGGCATGGAGCGTATCGCCAATGCCCACTTGCAGACCGCATCTTCCGCTTTAACTATTTTCCCACACTCATGAGGTGATTTATAGCGGGAAACGCTCCCAGATACACACAACATTCGCCTCGCAGCCTCTGCTAGTCAAAGTATTGGCTTCTTTACGACCAACCCTATATTTTATTGCCGGTCGATACGTTAAGTTTTCAGCTCTATTACAAATACGAGTATAAAAGTAATGGAGCGTTATATTCGTATATTTTGCGAGGAGAAATAGCATTAGCGTGTTAAATTGGTTCCAACGAACGAAATCACAAATGTCGTGTGTTCGTGAGTCAAAGCTGGTCGGTATCTAGTAATTACAGTAAAAGGGGTTGTTTTAAATGCGGCTGCAGGTTCACGCAGACTCGGAGCCATGTAGACATATAACATAGCGTAACGTAATAGCAGAGTAAAACATACTGTTATTGGCAGTTATCCACGGACGAGTGCACGGCACGTCACGTGACTGACACCCCTACTCCGCTCGCTTAAGCGTATTCATTACCATATAAAAGTTGCCTAACTGCTGAAGTATGCTTAAAACAATAATGTTATGAAGTAAACGGGGACTTTTGTTGCCCGTATTTTCTTTTTTTTTTTTCACTAAATGCTATATTTTCTACTTGGATAGGTTATTATAATGCGAGATTACTCATTATATCTACAAATATTATCCGTAATTGGCTCATAACATTGCTAAATCTAGTAGGTCATGTAAAGGTATACAGCTGCTTAGTAGGTCATGCCTAAAGTGACAATTAACGGCTGCCACCGTCTTTAGGGACGATGTTATGTAGATCCCTAAATACAAATAGGTACAAACAGTTATTCAGGCCTCTAATAAGCAATGCTCTGTGATTTGGGTTCCACGTAGGTATTATCTTAAATCATAATCTCGACTCTATGAAGCAGTAAAATCATTGTGAGTATCAATAAAAACTTTTATACAAAAAAAAAGAAACCGACTTCCCAAATTTGAGTTATTTTTCACGTTGTAGTATTCTTTTGGAAGGCGGTTGTTTTTTTTTTTGTATAAATGTTTATATTTCTCGCTTTTTAGTGGGTAGTTTGTAATTTACCTAAGTTACAACAGACTAATTTCAACTGCTCATCACCTTTTACAAAATATTGCTTTTCCCGATACAGGAATGTTAATCGTTGAGGAGTTCTCCTTGTACTTAACCATCAGCTCCACTTCTCCATATGCATTGTGACGAGTATAAATTGCATTGCAGCCATATTAATGTTAACGACCCGTGAAATACTTATTATTGAGTAATTCCGGTGGCCATTTGTGGTCTTCATCATCAGTTCCACTTCACCAAAAAAAATTGGATGAGTTACTATAAAAAAATCATCGAAATCGGTTGGCGCGATATTGAGTTATTCGTCCATTTGTCGCGCACATACTTAATGCAAATTTAAGACTTATATGGTTTTCTCATGGATGCCATTATTAGAACTAGACCAAATTGAAATGGGACCACACGGAAAGTACCAGCTTTCAAGTAAAAAAAAAAGAATCATCAAAATCGGTTCACCCAGTCGAAAGTTCTGAGGTAACAAACATAAAAAAAAATGCAGCCGAATTGAGAACCTCCTCTTTTTTTGAAGTCGGTTAAAAAGGCTGAATAATTTACAAACTTATACGATGACTCACGATTTCCTCGACTCAATTGTGTTGTTGACGTATCCTAGCTAATCTTGGTGAAGTCGAATATCACCCAATATCACCATTAGGCAATATACATGGTCCGAAAGAGATGTGTCAAGTCAGCAGGGGACCGCCCGCCGTCCCGCCCTCGACAATGGTACAGGCACGAGCATCAATACCTTACAGTTATGCAACATTCAAAAGCGATTTTTTCGTAAAAGAATAATTGGAACTTTAATATCTATGGTTTTTTTAATACTACTCGTATGTTCGTAACACCATAAAATATCTACCAATACTTTAGGAGATAATCACTTTTGAATCTTGCGTATGTGTCAGATATTATATGCTCGTGACTGTACCTCACTGAAAGCCCACTGAAATTAAGTGCGGTGATATAAAACATCAACTTTAAGTACGGGTTACCCTTACATTTCCCTTATTAAAGTTAAACAGCGGCTAATTAGGGTAACTACATGGAGACTTTTGGGGTACGGCGAAGTTAAAATGTTACAAACTCTTTTTGTTTAAAAAATAAAGTAAAAGTTGATAATTTAGCTTTGTAGCTGTTAGTGTGTTTATAGAAAACTCATTTATTTTACATTATTGGTACTGTGAATATGAACATAAGTATTTATTATACCGTATGTGAGGTAAGGTCTTGCTTAGAGCATTATCACACTGACGATTTGCCAGCATGCTTCTAGCGAGGCGATTTATGAACGTGCTCTCCGCGAGTGCTAAGCGAGCTAATCGCGACTACGCGACGTATACACGTATACACATACGTTTTCACAATATTTTACACTCGCTTGTTTCGCTCTCTCTTGTATACTCACGTCAATCGGTCTCGTTACGCAAAGGCGACGAGCACATTGCGCACACGTGGCGTACTCACTACGCTTAAACAATCGCCTCGCTGATAACTCGCTCGCAAATGGCCAGTGTGATGGAGCTCTTAGTTGAAAGGACAAAACCTTGAAAATTAAGTCTAGTTTCAATATCCTATGTCGACACTTGATCATTTTCCGACACTTGAGCATTTTACAAAATCAGAATATGCTTTTATTTTTGTTAAATAAAAATACCCATTTTACACACGACAAGATGACGTTCTTTTTATGTGGTTAGTGACTAACCTGGTGTCAGAGTTTTAAAGCCGCCCATGGGCCTCTGACTTGCCTTCACATGCCGTCGAAAAATATCTCTCACGCATCCGGTTTCCTCACGATGTTTTCCTTCACCGTTTTTGAGCAAGTGATAATTATACAATACGCACATGAATCCGAAAAGTCAGAGGTACGTACCTTGGGTTCGAACTCGAGATCTATGACTTGGCAGTCCGACGGTCACACCACTAGGCTATCACTGCTATTAACGTTAAGATAACGTTGACCGGGCACTACTTTGACAAAAGTTGTGTCCCCAAAAGTTAGATATAGTAAGCTGTAAACATAGATCAAACCGCTGAAATCAGCTGTTTAGGTGTCTGTATATAAACGAAGTTTTTACTACTTTTTACCCGTAGTGAGAAAGGGTTGATGGATGAGGTCGTCGTTGACAGGTCCAGCCGTCCAGGGTCCGTGACACGCATCCTTAATCTTACTATCCGAAGATGTTGCGATACCCGACAATCTGTCGATTGACGTTTGAGAGGAAACACGAAACATCTCCCGGTCAGCTCCCCATTTCAGTCCGGTCCAATTTTACGAAATGTTTGTTGATTTAAATGCAAAGCCACAGATTGATCTTATTTTATTTAAAATTCTTATTATCTAATCACATTTTAATCTATTGTTAGTTTTTTAACATGAAAGCAAAGTATATAATGAGCTTTTCCGTTTATTTTCATAGAAAAAAGAGAAACAAAGTCGCTACTTACGTCACATAAAAAATACATTATGATCATAGTGTAGGTTTTTTAATTTCATAAATAAAGGTGACTAAGTTAGGTATAGTGCATACATTCTAACTTTCTATTTTAGGTATTACAGCAGTACTTATAACGAGAATGATAACCATATCTGAATTAATATCTACTACACACGTAGACGTTTATTACATTGGTAAACGGAAACGAAATACCGGGGATTCTGAGACAATTCATGGTCTGCGTAAAGGTATTTAATTAGATCTATAAATCAAGGTAACACAAACGGAGATTGCCCACTTACCTGCAGTCTACGAATACATATCTACAGAGCGAGCCGGTAACGTATAGCCTCTGCTAAATCTCATTATTGTTCGAACTATGTACACAGACTAAACTAAACTTAGAGAGTCTTTTAACAAAAAAGAAACTTATCGCTTGTAAAATAAGTCTTCATTACACGAAACAAAATAAAGCTACTCAAAAGTAAAGTCGACGCCAACTTTTATTGTCTTCGCAACTTGGAAAGTAAATTACCCGAACAAATTCGCTCAGCGCTAAATCTGGGGCTTATCAGAGGGCTTGGCCGAGATCCTTAAATTGAGAAAGAGCTATCTCGATGAGGCCGAGTGGCCTCGAGGCGTCGACACCTTGCTGCCGCTGTTCAGATTAAAAAAGTTTAATTAGTAGGCCTTACATATCCATTAGAAATGAAAGCGCTCAACTTCGCAGTGAAATAAATATCTGTTTGTACATTTTAACATCCTGTTTTCACTCGATTATTCGATTTTACTCGATCCTTTCTCAGTTTATCAATGGTGACCCAATTAAAAATCGTAGTGATTTGAATAATTGTCGGCATATTATAATAGAGGCCTATCGTTATCGACAAGTCGGGCTAATAGGATTAAAGAACTCGATCCACTGCTAATCCAAGATGACGTATTAATTTACATTTCATTATTTTAGCCCTTGCTAACGATCGGCCCTACCCGGGACGGTTAGGAGCTTGTAGACCGAATGTTTCCTTATTTAGTAGACCATGCTGGAAGTTATCCGATTATTCTGGCTAAACTAACTGTAACTAGCGCGTTAGCTGGAATATTATTAATACCAAATATGTGCCTTCTTAGTATAATTAACTTACATCATCAAAGCAAGCTGATATCTTATTCGTGGAAGAACATTAAGTTAGAACTACTTAGTAAGTAGTTACGTCTATTGATGGCGTCAGTTCAAAGTACCTAATCGAACATTAAGCGCAGTTTGTAACGTTACCTTTACAAGCTGGCTTTGAGCACATAGCAACAATATTTTACCGAAGCATATAATAATGTCGAGTTTCCAGAAAGCCAACATTTTCGTGTCTCGGCTTTTAACTTAGTTTGAGAGAAAACAATTTCACAAACTGTGTCCTATGTTTGGCAAACTACGATAGGCACTTGTTTTGTCTTAAAGTTTCTTATAAAAACTTTTCTTCGTGGTTCTGCTAAACGCCTGGGCAATAGAAAACTGAAATAGTATTAGGAAAATAGGGAAAATATAATTAAGAGAGATGATCCTTAATCATGGGTATGTGGTGCAATGTAAGCCATATTTAGCTGTTGGAATACAATCGAGTTGACACGAGCAGTACGCATTAGTATGTGATATCGTGACACGGCCGAGGCTACGCGTCGCCGCCCCGGTTTATTAACAGTTATTAGGCTCCGCGGTATAAGTCCGGATTAAATCTGTGTCAATTTGCATTTTATTATGATGACACAGCCTTCGAGTCGTAACTCCTAAGACGGTTTTGTAAAGGTTTATTTTGATATTGTGACGATACTTTCAAAAAGAAAATTTTCTCAGTACATTCTGCATTGCTATAAATTAAGTTGGCGGTCTTAACACAAAAATAAAGCAATATTCAACGGGTCGCAGGAAAGCGGTAATTTATGCGGTTCGTTGGGCACTGAGAGAAATAAGAAAGGAATGTGTTTGTAGTACACATGTTTTCGATACCGAAACCGTTTCAAACTACCCACTAAAGATTAATGTGAGCGAGCTTTTTAAGTTTATAGTATTAGAAGTAAGTTTGGTTAATTATTGTGTTTTGAACAGCGGGTTTAATCTATCTAGTATTTTTAACAAAATCATTACTCAGCTTTTGGGCTCTGCCGCAGTCGGGCATAACAAAATAGCTTTTTCAGGTTAAGTACTACTTACATGCAACATTTACAAAAAACTATAACTAAACTCATGGACATCGTTCAAAAAGAGTTAAGACTAACTACTGCTATCGACGGAACTGGTTCAAGCAAGACAGAGAAAGTTGAACTAAAGCAAAGGAAACCTTTAAGTCAGTTCGAAACCCTGTCAGCAGAAGTAAATGTGGCTTCTAGTAGATAAATAGACAGATTATCGATATTTATAAGAAATACCCTACAGTCAGTGCCGTCTTTACCATAAGGGCACAGGGGGCCCGTGCCCAGGGTTCCCGACCTCACAGGGGCCCCGAAAGTTTTTTCTTCTATTTTAAGGTTTGCAAATTTAATAGTTCCGTCAACATTTCTAAATTGAAATATTAATCGGGGACCAGATAAGATTTTAAGCTTTTCTTTTATTTTTCTGACAAACGTTTTAGTTTTCTTTCTCAGTTATAATAATCGATTCTGACCACTTGACAAAAAACGCAAAGAATTTGTAGAAATTATGAATGCTTATGAGCTCAAATCAGAATGTTTTCATCAAAGCAATCGGTGGATCTCAACGTTACAAAGTCCGATAAATTAGAAGAAACTTTTCCAAATGTTGAAATCGCTGCAAGAATATTCCTTTGCCTGATGATTACATTACAAACCACATTGTTACAAGAACGACTAACTAATTTGACAATTATGTGCATAGTATGTGATATCCTTAAAATAATAGACTGAGGATACAATAGATGATTTAGCAGTCCAGAAATCCCGAAAGAAGCCACTATCGTAAATTCGAAACCAACTCAAACCTGCAGCATTTTATTTAATAACGTACCTACCTGAATTTCTTAATATTTGGTTTGAACCAATTACTCATACTAAATATGAAACCATAAAAGATTTTTTTTTTCCATTCACTTATTTTTTACTTTCCAAGAGGGTCACAATTTTTTGTGTGCCCAGGGGCCCGCCCGGCTTGCCCTAAGACGGCCTTGCCTACAGTTAAGTAGTCGAAGCTTATGATACGGATTATAGCAGAATGATTGATATCATTCATAGATTAAGAACACAAGAGCAAGTTATGGGAAACTACTCGAATGTCGATTACCGAGAACCGTACAGTAGCTCCGAGTTCTGTTCACCGATATTATGAATATATTATTGTTTATTTATGAATCAACATTTACAAATGTAATATCAGTAAGTAATGTAATAACCGTCCGTTTATTTGAATATATGAAACGAATATCAATTTCCATATGAATAAAAAAGAGGAATGTATAAGTACATATCATAAATTTCACCGAAGTTAATAAAATAACTAACCAAACTTAACCAGTTAGTAGATAATAGGAAACGTATCATGTCGGCTAAACATAAAGGTAGTAAATAAGGAAAGTTCCTGATTACTACAGTGGTACAAATTAACTATAAACACTGGTTTCCTCGTAAAGCTAGTTACAACTTTCACACGCTGCCGATGCTTGAAACTTGAGGAAATGGACTGTTTTTGTCTCATGATTGCACAAACTTAGAGTAGGTAGTCTTATAAGCTCACTTCTATTTCTCAGTTGTACCAATGTCTTGTGCGATCCTATTAAGTAATGACTGAATAGCAACCGCATATTCTGATGAAGTACTAAATGAATCGTATCTTCTAGACTAAAGTTAGGTGAAAATGACACAATGAAACTCTCAGTAACGTGAAAAACTTCCACGCGGTAAACCTTGGAGGATACAGGTCTATGAGCTAGTCCTTCCAAACGGCCCTTTTCAGAGAAAATAGAGGTAGGGAAAGAAGACCTTTCACCTGCAGTGAAGCATTCAAGAGAAGCAATAAATAATGACAATAAATTAGAAAATCCTGTAAGAAAAAGTGAAGAAATGCTGAAAGTACAAGGGGCTGCCTCAGCCACAGGTGACAAAATTACACAATTTTATGCTGAACAAAAAGAAAACGTGAACAATTGTAGGTTAGGCAGACCTCCTATCTCTTCCTATATCTTTCTTTTTGGGCTATTGCCTAAGTTCGTTAAAACAATTAAATTTAAAATTAGAAAAAAAACTATAAATTCAAAAAGAGAACTTCCTTCAACTTTTATTAAACTCGCTACACAGCTCAAGTGGTAGGCGTTGCGTTTAGTTTGCATACTGCATCAAAACAGAACATACAGAAAAGGAATTAATTATACTACATTAAAATGAAAACTTTGAAATGAGTTCGACATGCCTTGCCTTGTTTTAATTTAATAGTTCAAGCTGTTGTTAGACGGAGTTATTTAAGTAGTTTTTACACGTATTGCAGGTTTTAAATTGCTTTTCATGGGACTTACCTATAATTCCTTTCTCCATTCGTGTATTTTTTGCTATAAAACCACAACTGTGATAAACCTTGACTTTTTACTGATTGCTTAACCACCTTTTATGGTGATGAATCAAATAAGCTGGCAGCATGGAATTGTAATTTACAAACTCTACAATAAACTCAAACTCAAAACATTTATTTCAATTAAACTATTTACAGGCGCTTTTGAATTGTCTACGCTGAATTTTATCCACGGAAAAAATATTTTAAAAAAATCACGAAAAAAATACGATTTTTGCAAAAAAAAAAACATGTTTATTTTCAATTGAGGGTAGTATTTTTACATAATTTTCCTTTTATGAGGATGCCTAATTACTTCCAATCATTATGGAGTTTGTTTCATCGCGATAGATTATTTAGTTTAAAAGTCACACGGTTTTGTTAAAAAAATAAAAATATAGTTTTATTTCCCCCATTTCAATATATGCACATTATAAAAATTCACACTGTATGTGGGAACAATGAACAAAAAATTATCAATTCAAAATATAAGATTTAAGTAAATAAACCCTGGCAGATAAGAGATGACCAGTCTCAAATGACGGCGCCCGTTCCGAACATTACGCGTGGATCGGCACCATCCAGCTCAACCATTTTGTAGGGAACCGAATGATCCAACACACTCGACACCATCAGGGAGACATTTAAGTGAGCGTGACATATTCTGTGCGACCGATTCTGTGCTTTCCACATCCAGCTTATTCCTACGGCCTTCACAAGGTCATCGGTCCATCTTGTGGGAGGCCTTCCAACGCTACGTCTTCCGGTACGCGGTCGCCACTCCAGAACCTTTCGGCCCCATCGGCCATCCGTTCTGCGAGCAATGTGCCCTGCCCATTGCCACTTAAGTTTGGCAATTCTACGGGCTATGGTCGGTTACCTTGGTCCTCCTTTGGATTTCATCATTTCTGATTCGATCACGTAGGGAAACTCCAAGCATAGCCTTCTCCATTGCCCTTTGGGTGACTATTAGCCTTCTGATAAGGCCCATTGTGAGTGACCACACATCATAATAAATACTGTAGTAACCTAGGTACCTACTATAAAAAGCACGGTCTATAGGTACGTTGATTAACGATATAAATGAATTAATCACTAACACACAGTTAGTAATTCTAGCCTTGTATTATTCAATCTGTCAATATTGACGTTAGACGTAAAGGTACACACGTTCTCTTTGATAAATTCAAGTCGGTTGTCATAACTAGCGTTCTGTTTACCTAAGCGTATCTCGTGTAATTAATTAACTTTCCGATATCCACAGACCTACATATGTTCGACAAAGTCGCGGCATACTGGCGCCAATTGTCCCATCAATACAAGTATTTATAGGCCGTGGCTGATATTTGAGAATCCGACCTAGATTTGTTCTATGCCCAGTAAAATATATCGAGAGCAATAATAATTAATCTTATCAACGGTTGGACATCGCTATCCTTCGATTCAATAACCACCGAACATCAGTATCAGCGGGACTATGTATAATTAATTGACCATTTCAATTATTAAAGTATATTAGTGAGCTGATTTTAGGTCAGCAATTAATATCAAAATGAGTTCAGCGGAGGTTCAGCGGGTCCCGCTGCGGAAATCTATTAATTTGGCCGTAAAGTGCGGCCATTACAGGCGAGTCGCCAATTATTCCAGTCTCCCTCAGTAATTAAATTCTATGATGTTCGCCAATCTAAGACAGGCGCCGTTTACGATACCCAAATTACGGTTTCATTGCCCGTAAAAAGATATAAGAATGGCTTATTATTGAGAATTCCAGTTATAATCGCGCATATTTTTTTTCGGGGAGCCATAATTAGAAAAGTACATTTAAGTTTTGACATTATGCATATTAATTAAAATTAATTTTATCTTTAAAGTTGTCTCGTTTGTAATTTAAATGGTATTATGAAGTATTGAACACACTTGGTGCCGCCGCTGTAAGCCTGTCTGTCATCACTGTCCCGGCTGTTGACACGCATTAAAAGGGGCTCAGACGCGCCGAAACTGATTTATTAAATTGAATGGAGAATGTTCAACGTATTTTTTGTTCTTGCTCCTAGAATTATTCCAGCTTATTGGCAGTGTCCGCTTTTCGAACAAGTCTCTACCACTTTACTCGATCTTATGCATTGTCAGCGGTCTGATTGTTGACTCTTTGATCGAGTTCTTTTAATATCTACAATGTCCGAGATTTTTGAGGGTCCCGCTAAATCCCAGGCTGCTTATTTAAGGAATTAGTAGGTACTCCATGGGTAGACAGAAATAAAAGACTCAAGAAATAGAAGAAGTCGAACGCTTTTCTTCGTTTAGCGTACCGAATGGTGCAGTTGTAAAGTAAGCGTTAATTACGTTAATTTGCAATACGTTAATCTATTTAACCTGATTTAAGAGTATTGAACCAAATACTTGTTACAGAGGTAATTAATGCAGTTACACTGAAAAAAAAACTTGATAACATTGATCAAAAAAATGGTTGCCGCTATCAAGGAACTTGTTTGTTCACGAGCACATAAAGTAATATGATTAGGGCAATAAAGTTATGTTGATTAAGCAACAAGCAAGTTCTCTTGATAAAATCGTGAAAGTTTTCGTGATAAAATCAATCAAGTTCTCTTGATAAAATCATGAAAGTTCTCTTGATAAAATCAATCAAGTTCTCTTGATAAAATCATGAGAGTTCTCTTGATAAAATCAATCAAGTTCTCTTGATAAAAACGTGAAAGTTCTCTTGATAAAATCGTGAAAGTTCTCTTGATAAAATCAATCAAGTTCTCTTGATAAAATCGTGAAAGTTCTCTTGATAAAATCAATCAAGTTCTCTTGATAAAATCGTGAAAGTTCTCTTGATAAAATCAATCAAGTTATCTTGTTTAAAGCTATACGGGTTGGAAGGGACATCGACGAGAAAACGGTTACCACGTATTCAGTACATAATTCTGAGCTAGGGCTAGGGCTC
The DNA here is from genome assembly GCA_916610215.1 of Omphaloscelis lunosa. Taxonomy (NCBI): domain Eukaryota; kingdom Metazoa; phylum Arthropoda; class Insecta; order Lepidoptera; family Noctuidae; genus Omphaloscelis; species Omphaloscelis lunosa. The sequence continues at coordinate 11,425,901 of OU744250.1, forward strand.
AGAATTATGTACTGAATACGTGGCAACCGTTTTCGCGTCGATGTCCCTTCCAACCCGTATAGCTTTAAACAAGATAACTTGATTAGTTCTAGTACTTTTTTTGAGACTATCAGGAAAGATATTTACTCCTAAATCGTGCACTTATTTATATAGGTTCAAAAGTTACTGTACTGTAGGTTATGGAAGTTCTGATAAAATAATAATGACAGAAGTAATTGTAAAAGTATTTATTTATTTGTGTTTAGACATCAACAGTTTTCCCTAGACTAATTAATACAATAGCAGTCTTATTAACCTTAATTAGAAATCAACATCCTTATGCTAATAGGAACCTAAATTGAACAGTAGTATTATGTTGGGTGTCCCACGGCCATGACACAAGCAGGAAAAGTACTTACTTTTATATTGAAGATAGGACATTTCGGTGAAAGAAGACTTAATTTTGCCCACCCACTCTGTAAAAATAACACTGTATTTGTAAGACACCAATCGACAGGGCGCTCACCCACCCAAAATCTTTGAAAGCAGTTTTTTTTTTTAAATTTAATTACAATGAAGACTTCTTTCAGCAAAATTTCCTACATTCAATCTTTAAAGTACTATTCCTCCATGTGGCATAGCCTTGGGGCACTCTGTATAATAGTGTTTATAGATCAAAATTTTTAAGCTAATAAATTGAACAATAGTCTTCTAATTATTTTAGTTTAGAGATCAACATTTTTCCATAAACTAATTAATACAATAGCAGTCTTATTAACATTGAGTAGAAATCAACATCCTTATGCTAATAGGAACCTAAATTGAACAGTAGTAGTTATTATATTGGGTGTTCCACGGTCATGACACACGCAGGAAAAGTACCTACTTTTATGAAGATATTAATTACATTTTGGTGAAAGAGGACTTCATTTTGTCCACCCACAAACTCCCCTCAACCCACTCAAAAATATTTGAAAGCAGTTTTTTTAATTATAATGAAGATTTCTTTCAGCAAAATTTCCTACTTTCAATATTTAAAGTAGATTTCTTCTATGTTGGCATAGCCGTGTCACACCCTGCATTATCTTTGTGCGTAAAGATATTTATGCTTATATGTTGAACAGTACTTAGTCTTATAATTATAACATTTTTGTTTAGAGATCAACAGCCTTAAACGCCTTAAACGCAAAAGTAGGTAATATGTATTAATTACTTAAATTACAATCTGTCAATAGTGATTCGACAGATGTTGAGCCTTTATCATAGGGACTGGATAGTTTATACAAGCCTTTTTGTATAAAGTACCATGGGCCGTAACTTGAAGGGGAGTATTCCAGATTTAACGACCAAGTGAGTTTGAAACATGCATCTACAGACGCCAAGATGTTGGGGCAGTTATAAAAAGTGTTGGGGTTTACCACAACAAAATAGGACTTGACGCTTGATAAATTAGGACCAACAATGATAATATATGGTTGTGGGGCAAAGCCTTTTTCAATTAACTTTTGATGCCTTTTGGCAATTACTAATTCCAAGTAACTATCGTCTTGTACATTTGTGACAAAAGCTTCGCGACTTTCGGCTTTTGAAGGTTTCCATTTTTTATCATTTACCTTCTTCTTTTTGGCTGGAGGAGAGGTTTTGCGTTTGGAACTCGAAGAGGTAGCAGCAACCGGTAAAGCAATGATGCTTGGATTAATCAGCTCTGGCAAACTCAATATCACCGCAAGGTTACTTTCCTCTTCACTCGAATCTGAAATATGAATTTTGCTTAATCAAAACTGGCTGTAAAAATTTGACTAGTCGTTTGACCGCAATCTTAGATACCAAATAGACACAATATTGATAGTATTAATTATCCTTCCTTTCCCGCGCCGAGGCGACAAAAAATAACACTTACCATCTGCCAAATGGATTACGTCATTGCTGTAAGCGTCTTTAGGTTTTCTTCATTTAAGAAGTTCAATTAAAGTTTTCTTCACTGATGGGAAATTCAAATAAAAGTTGTTTTTTTCTTCAGGGTAACAAGCGTTGAAGTCTTCTTCAAGCTAAAACAAAAGGTTAAATATTAGAATTTGCGCACAGAACAGTTGACTCCTACATTCCTACCAGCACACCCACTAATCAGTTTATCAATACTAATTGTATACATGTGAAGTCTTTCTGTCCAACCAGCAATTTATTTGTAAAAACCAACAGTTTTCACAAATAAATTGCTGAATCAAGCAATGAATTCTACATTAAGTATCTTAAGTACTAGATACCTACCAATGAACAACCATGGGGTTTTTATAAGGCAGGAAAATCTTTGAAATATTGTTCGACTGAATAGTCATCAGACTCTCTTAATGCTTTGAGACGTTTTTGTAAAGTTCCTTTCCATTTTGCTAAGAACTAATGTCCAAGGATCTGAGCTGCTCTTGAGCCACGCTATATCATCATCTTCGTTGCTGGAATTTGTAGTATTCACCGATAGTGGTAGTGGTTGTGGTGATAATCTGACAGCTTCATCAGTAGTTTGTAGTTTCTTCGGTTTAATGTCTAGTACACCCTGTTTTTGATATTTCTTTCTCAAGTTTAGTAATTGACTGATCAATTTGCTTCTGGCTTGGAATGTCACACCTTGTGCAGTAACGCATGGTGGAATATAGTACGTCGTAATCCTCTCATTTGGAAAAATTTCCTTTATTTGTTTACTCCACTTGTGATATATTTCTTTAGTGATATTAGAATTTTTGTGTTCTTTTAATATTTGTTTGCAAATAGCAGAAGCTAGGAGATTTCTAGAATGTTCATTATCTAACGATGTCCCAACAAACTTTAAGGGACCAGATGTCTCAAAATCTTCTTTAAGTAATTGCAGAAGAGTCTGTAAAAAAAAAACAAAACAGAACCATTAATTAATTACAATAATTATACAGTACATAGGCGACCAAGCTCAAAACCCACTATAAATTACTCAGTTCAGTGATAATGACACATGGTTTCTATGTAACACTAGGTATGATGCCCCGGAACCTTTGTCTGCGATTATTATAAAAATATTACTTCCCTTTGGATTGGATTGTATTAACGATTTTAAGGATTTCATTTTTTTTGCACAAAATGATGATCCTATTTGTCAAAATAAAAGTAGCCTAAGTTACTCCTTATAAAATCAGCTATCTGCCAGTAAAAGTCCCATCTAAAACGGTTCAGCCATTTTGGAGATTAGCTGGAACAAACAGGCAGAAAGACATACATAAAAAAAATAAGTACCGCATATACTTTCATCTGCATTCAGGAAAAACCTGTTATTTTGAAATTACAAACAGACACTTAATTTTTTTATAGATCAAGGAGGCCATGTGCCATGTCCACTCAACTGAACATTTTTTTTTTCTCTTTAACTTATATATTTATTTTGATTATTATTTGATGTTATAGCGACCATAGACAATTTTAAGTATCTACCTTTGTGGTTCAAAAGATACAGCTCTATGACAGACAGAAAGACAGCATAACACCACAAAACTAAAAAAAAATTAAAGTTAATTGGAAAACAAAAAATAATAAGTCTATGTACTATATGCTTACATTATTTTCAATGACATAGAAACAATGTGTAGTTGAAGTGTTGTGTTGTTGTGTGGTGGAAGTTGTATCAAGGCTGGGGGCTCTTGTTTCTAATTGCTCTGCCACCGACACATTACTTGTTTCTATTTTTTCTTCAGCATTAAGATCTTGAACTACAATGTCCTGAAACAGATTAAATATAAGTAACCAACACAAAAATTGTAACTAACTTTTATTGCATGCAATGATTGGCCAGGATCTTCCCTACAGAATAATGCAAAAGTTGTAGTGAACCTTAGCATCCCGTAAAATGTAAAAAACGAACCATCAATATTTGGATAAGCTACATTGATTAAAATAATTTGAAGTTTGGATTTAGTAATAAAATTAAATTGTTCAATTTAAGTCAGTAACTTGTCCTGTGCCAGAGGCAGTGGTTAGTTAGGAAACAATAGAAAATCTAGCCTGGTCCAGATACGTGCGCTAACAAATGAGAGGTTTATTAAAAAACTAAATGCCTATCATAATTATGTAGATATGGTAGACAACCACATTGATGTACTGCATGCATATTACTTCATATTCAATTTCAAATTGTTCAAGACACCTCACTATGATGAGATAGTTTGTAAGCACTAGCCTGAAATACCTAGTTAGATTTTTATGTTAGTTAGATACCTAGGTAGTACTTTATTTAAATACATTTTTCTATAGATTTACTAAACTGCACTACACACTAGGCTGATATGAAACGGTGCCTAGTTAACTGGATCAAGTTGTACCTATCTACCTGATTCCTCAAAGCGTAAGTAAGTATATACCCAGATACTTACACTTATAGATATATTATCGATACTGCTCAAGTCTCCTGGAAGACTTAGAATACTCGTATTCTATAAAGAGGCTTTGAAATCCGAATTCCACATTTTCCAGCTCCGTAGAAATAGGGATCTAGGCCCTAAGAGAGGAATCAGCTCTTTGATATCATCATGGGTAAGTGCAGAAAGCGCCTGCATATTAATTTCATTTTCTGCAAAATAATCGTTGATGAATATTTGATGTGAAAACAAATTATCATCATTGCCAAAAAGGCTAAGTAGGTACTTACTGATAAAAATGGCACGTAGTTCGGGCAGCCCCCAAGCCTGGAGAAGGTCGGACACTTCTTCCATCACAAACAGCTACTACAGGGCACTTCACAGAAGGATCACTTAGTTCCAGGTTAGGTGGAACTTGGCGCAGGGGAATAAGTAGTTAAGTTACGCGCAGCACGGTCACAACTCACAGCACAATTCACTTAGTTCCAGGTTAGATTCAAAAGTTACGCGCAGCACGGACACGGCTCACAGCACAGGTTTTATCGAGTTCCAGGTTAGATTCGACTTGGCGCGAACTTGGGAAGTCACCGAGCGGACGAAGCACGGATGAATGAAACTTAATTTGAAGTTATTGCGCGGTTACAAACAATAAAACAAAAATCATTGATGAATTTTGTTTTATTGGATGTAACCGCGCAATAACTTAAAATTAAATTTAATTAATTTACTCCGCGCCAAAAGCGTGCTTTTCTAGACTCCCAAAAGTCCCAAACGAACTACTAAATGAATGAGTCAGTGTTGCCACACGCCAGATCGAGAAATCTGGATAGAACGGTCAAAAAATCTGTACAAAATTGCAAGGTCTGATAAACAAAGTTTACAGTATGCGTAATCTTCTCCCTTTTTACTTTTTGTTAACCACGATTTAAAACTGCTTTCTTCCAGCCAAGTCTGATTAAAACGCTGCGTATTCCGTGACTTTTTCGCGAGCATATTAACAAGTTATTTACTTCACACTGAGAGTGATCAATTTTAATTTTCTTAGAATGCAGCACTGCACACACAAGTCACAACACAAAATCGACAAGAAAGTCAAGAAATCTTAGCGACTCGCGATACTCGACTAGAACTAGAAGTTGAAACTCCAACCAAACAAATCGTTTCATACTGCTCATTCCGTTCATTCATTTGTACTGAAGGGATTCCCCGAAACTTATGTTTGAAATGAAACATAAGTTTCGGGGAATCCCTTCAGTACGCTATAAATGTTGCCAGGGACAACGATTTACACAGAACACAGGGAAAAAAATGTTGAAGGCAATAAATAAACACTAAATTATTATACACTAAAAAGAGATACATTTTCAATCATTTCATCATAGATTATGTGAGGAAGCGAAAATGACGAAAATCTGTATGAAAGTTATGCTAAATCTGTAATCTGTATTGGTGATGAAAAATCTGTATAGATACAGATAAATCTGTATATATGGCAACACTGGAACGAGTCTCGACTTGAAACACTGAGAACAGATCATAAACAATCATACAAGAATTTGTATTTATAAAGTGCCATTATTCAAATAAATAAAAGGTTGCTTGTTTTATATATTTTAGGTTGTAGTGTTAGATATTCTGTGGTTATACAAACAATAATTTCTTCATTTTTAAAACAATAAATAAATTATTATAGAACCTATCATGCACTTGATTGAATCTGTGATGTGCCATGTTTAAAATATCGAGAAGAGTTGATCATTTCAACTTTATTGTAAGAACAAATATTGAATAATAACTTTTAATATGTTTTTGATTGCTTCATTCATTTTTTTTTCTATCAAGCAAAATGTCATGCTTGATTGGCTCGATTTCTTTCAGTGTACAGTATCCAAAGATGTTGGTTTGGGAACCACTTTTGCATGCCCTATTAATGTTTTTCTGTATTTCTTAGTTGGTTGGTTTATTCAGTTTACGTGTATTTTCCCAGTGACAGGACTTGTAAGAAAACCACGGGATGATACGTACTGTTGTGGTACTGTATCATTGTATGGCGTAAGTAAAGCTAAATTGAAGTTTACTTAGTTCAGCTGTAGCAGGACTAGTAGAGATGAGGAGCTGCCATGTTGCCAACGCCAAGTTCTTAGACATTAATTGTACATTGACAAAACCTGTGGCTTTTGGAAAATAAAGGTAAGGTGTCGCTAAGGCTTTCGAAAAACCTTTTTTTTTTGGGTGGGAAATTATCAAATAACTTCTCCCGCTCTGGGCGGAGCGGGAGGGTGTGTCAGACTCTTACTGAATAAAACCCATCCATGATCCTTCGGTTGCCCTGTTGCCGGGGGCCACGATCTACCTTTCGGTTTTCTTCGAACCCCCGGCAGGCATCTGCGCTAACAAAATTCAAATTTTCAAATTCAAAAAAACCTCTAACGCTAACGGACCCCGTCAATTCTGCTGAAATCTCTTTGAGGCGCGCGTGGAACACAACGCGCCGTCGACCCAGGCCTGGTCCTTATCGCACGGCGAGCTACCCATTGCTCACCGTCTGCACGCCCGCGCCTGCGGTGGCCGGAAATCGGCCTGCGATTCCCGACACCCAGGGCGTCTCCTCCTGCGACGGTTAGGGGCGTGAGGGAGTTTTTGTTTTTTTTGCAAGAGGTTTTTTTTTATTCGAAAGGCCTAGAAAGTAAAACAGTTGAAACTCTATTATTGAAAAAAAAAATTACTAAAAGAAATTTGAACTTTAAAAGAACGTAAGCTTTCAGCTACAATGATGTATAAAGTAGAAAATTAATAACACTTGTTTAGATCTAAAATAATTTATTTCTTGTTTCTTTTATAAAACAATTGCTTACAATCTAACTTAATTATATATTTTACAATAAACATATTTCATAGCGTTTCTTCTACATTTATAATTATTTACAATATTTTTTTATACATTAACATTTGAGTAATGAGAAAAACTGTTAATTTTTAACTAAAATGTAATGTTTAAATAAAAATTCAAAGAAGTCTGATGCCACATTGTATAATTTGCACTGCAGTAACAATATCCAACACGTAAGAGAGATATTTTATACAAGGCAGCATTAGAATACAAGAATATAATTATTATAGTAGGTATGCATTATCTGGCTTACTAATCGACATACTTTTATTCACCGCTCAAACAAAACCCAATACTCATTGGCTAGCACAACAATAAATAACAAGTTAGAGGACAAACTAAGCGAGGCTCAGAACAGCCGTAACATCGACATAAATCGTACGTCTTCATTATCTTAAACACTAGTTTTTTCTCGAATGCAATCACTATCTACTCTCTGCAGATCATTATAATATTATAATAATACTGGTGACTATTAATTCAGTGGAACGTTATTGCTTTATTTTACGAATGAATCGCTTAAGAACTATATTCATTAATTTCTCTTTACACGGTACACAAAAATATTATCTACTCAATAAATTTTAATAAGTTTTTTCATTATAATGTAAGCATGCTTCACAAGGCACTATTCTAGCGAGATTATTATAAACTCAACCAAAAACACGACCAACTATTAAATTCGGTTTCAAAGTCCGAAGTCGGGCCTAAAATTACATTTTATGGCAACAAATCAATAACAACTTTTGAAACAAAACCGCATAACTACAATGTGGAACAGTTCTTCAACACGCAACAGTCAGCCGCTACTTCAACACAACTCGTACAAACAAATGATAAAACTACAAATCTACGCATCAACGCTTGATACGGTACAAATAAGCATGTCTTCATTATTATATATAACATCTTAAATCTAAGTTGGCGTTTGTATTGCTCTTTATTTTAACACTCCCAAAGTTAGGGAACACGACCTCCTATAAATAAGTTTAGGTACTTCACTTGTCAAGTACGGGCTTTCGCATCGACTGCACCAAACTTAAACGTTATTTATGAACTTAGTTAACACAAGGAACTGTCACATTTTTCATTGCTGTTAAATAAACTGGCGTGTAAAGTTTGTAAATATTTTGTTGAATACTGGTGCAATCTAATTTAGTGCTTATGGTATTAAACTAAGACTTTACGCCGTCTAATACTTTTCTTTGCAAATAATTTTATCACAACGTACAATTTCATGCGGCAGCACAATGATCCAATGATAACTGATATCACAGCATTTTATATAGGTGGCATCGCACCCTTTTATAATCTGACATTTTCGACATATTTACAGTAGATTTTCGTAGCGAAGGCGAACGGTACAGCTACTCGTCCATTGAAGTGCTAAACATTTTCGACGAGACCACTGTCCTCACTATATTATACTCAGTCGCTTTCGTTTATATTTTATATTATTCTCGATTACTTATAACTAATATAAACTATACGATACTTTATTTGCTAACAAAGAAAAAGTTGTGAGCGAAAGTTGAACAGAAGTCAGTCATCCATCAGTGCGCAGTCTTGGGAACGGACAACAAATCTATTTTAACAGATCATCCCCTCACTACATTACCGTTCCCCTTTTAGTTCGGCTCCCTCACTAAGGAATCTCGTCTGTCATCTCATGCTGAATGAATGTTACTTACTTTACTGACAGTTCTAATTTATGTGAGAAATATTTTGTAAACTTAAATCTTAAACTATGGGTAAATTCTGAAAATCTTTTCACAATATTGGTTATTAGGTAACTTTCGCTAATAAATGGAATTTCCTGACGAGATACAATAAAATATAAAACTATAAACCCAATCCTATAGATTCATACATTCACAAAGATTGACATTCATATAGATTCACATTTAATACTATTGCGAGAACGGTACCGTAGTAAGGGCACGAGGGTTGCGTCTGCAAAATATCGGCTAGTTTACGTTAGCGTGGCTCGGTGTGTGTAATCGTTCATTAATCACTAGCGAGCTGTGCCCTATCACCGCAGCGAAGCCACGATCTCGTTGGACATACTGTTTTGCTGGCTCGATGCATTCAGGCTTTTGGAGCACTGCTGAAATACACAATATCTATCAATAAATTTTCCTGGAAAGGGAACGTCTTGAGTGAGAGATTGGGTACAAATCGTTGCCAATAAGGAAATTGTAGATGTTGAACTGGGAAGAAACTTGAAATTGAAATATGGCAATCTGTTACTGAGTTCTTTACTGGTGTAGAGACAGATTTTGTCATTTACTTTGTTTTAAGAATACACTTGGGTGAAGACAGGAAAAGTTAGACACCAAGATCAAGCCTCTTATTTTATACACAGATATTTTTCAAACAAAAACTGCTTACTGAAATTGTTGCGAAAGCTAAGCTTCTTTTTGTGATTACATCACGCTCAAAAACACAAGCAGAAACGCAGTTCGTTTTCCAAATGCGCTACGAAACTTTCCCGCGCTGTAGATACAGATCTAGACCATTTTGCTTATAAGTTTAACGCTTATTTTGCAGCGCAGGATTAAGGTCAAGTTAGGAAAAAAAATATCTACATAAGTTAGGTACCCTTAAAGTCATGTTAAACCTATTACATGTATTGTATAGAGCTGGCACGATTGTAAGTAATTACGCACCATAATGTTATTAACTATTCATTCCAAGAGTTGTTAAGTTAAAACTACTAAATTGGCCGTAATAAAGCACTAGAGTTTTGGAAATAAAACACATGCTATTTGATTCGTGATTTGATAACAGTTGTTAGCAACAACTGAATTCTAAGCTGTTATTAAATATTTTCAACAGTAACACATAAAAGAATGACGTGGGAGCTTTTGCTGCCTGTCGACTGGAGAGGAGCGAGGCAGCGGAGCAGAGAAATGTGCCAATATTAACCAATAGGAGCGGAGCGCTGAAGCGGAGTTTAGTTTATATTGGTTAATATTGGCACATTTTTCCGCTCTTTCTCTTTTTCTTTCTCTGTCAGGCAGTCTTTCGTATGTGTAAATGAACTATATTGAATAGAAAAGAAACGTTCACCATCTCAGTGAAGAAGCTCTCAGTTGGGTATACCTATTTATCTAGTTTCTAAACGTTAATTGTCTAAATTGTCTTAGCTGTACCTACGTCGATTCAAGTTTTACTGCTCTTTTAAAAGTCTTTTATTGACCGACTCACGAACACGACTAAGACTTTGTTAGTTCAAGTTAGCAAGATTCGATTAATGAACAGTGCGTTTAATGATCAACTATATTAGGTTCGATCGTGGAAGGAGCTAGTGGCTAAGTAATAACAGCCGCACGGGTCGATCCATCAGGTTAAGCTGTTTGCCGGGGTTGGTCCGTGGATGGGTGTCCATCTTTACAGTCGGGACTCCTTCGTGCCGCAGAAAGCACGATAAGCCATTGGTCCCGGCTGTCATTTGTGGATCTTTGACAGTCGTTACGGGTCGTCAGAAGCCCGAAAGTCTAACAACCAGTCTACCAAGGGGTTACCAGTCTACGTTCTAGACTAACCAACAATTGGGCCAATAACTGGGTAACAATATCTTATTACCCAGTTATTGGGTTTTGAAGGTCAGATAGGCAGTCGCTCCATGTAAAATACTGGTATTCAGCTGCATCGGGTTAGACTGGAAGCCAACCCCAACATAGTTGGGAAAAGGCTAGGCAGAACGATTATGTTCGATCTTCGACGTACCTACCTATTTAAAACCCTTGAAATAAATAAACAAGTATTCGTCAAAAACACTAAGACCAGCGCGATATCGCGCCAGTTTGCACGACCCTTCAAGTTAATTTTCATCGATTTTTGAGGAGCAATAACAAATCGTCGCGCCACATCGATTCCGATTGTTTGTACACAATATTCGAGTGAATGATAGGATGTAAATGAGTTAAATGCAGAGTTTATAGTCAGCACAGTAAGGTCTGAAGTGCAACTAGCCATACAAAGCTGTGTGCTGAACCCTGTAAGAGCCTGAAAACAAGATTAACGAGGTCGGGATGCGAGCGTTCGATATAACATGGACAGGTTCCATTAGTCTGGATATGTTAATAATGGCATGAGGAACGTTTGGTGTACAAGTACCCTTATAGAATGACCAATGATCCGTTTAGAAATACCCACTAGATTTTTCAATAAATTGCGATCTGTTTGAATGGATATTTTACGAATACGCGTTAGATATTCAAAACTTCAGGGCCATGAAATTCTAATTCAAAATACAAACTTCAAATTCATTTGTGTTTCAACCTTCACGTTTCATATATGTACAGTTACGAGCATAAATATCTTACGCTTACGCAAGATTCTAAAGCGATTTTTTCCAAAGCATTAGAATAAAAATTATATGGTGCTACGATTATAATATTTTCATAACCGTACTATTATAAAATTAGTCTTTTCTCAAAGTTGCAATCGTTGTTACACGAGAAATCGTTTATAAATGTCGGGTATGTGTAAGGTATTTACACTCGTGGCAGTACTAGAGTGAACAGCCGTTGATCGTCTTACCATTTGCCGCGACTCCCAAGCCTTCATGGCGCTCTTGTACTTCTCGAACTCGTGGCACCAGTCTGAATACACCTGCTTGTATTCTTGTGACTTACTTGGTTGCGTACATCTGTAAAGACATGCATATTACACAAGGTTACCTTGATACTTACAAACTTCAACAATTTTCAACTTAAATGTTATTTTACTTCTGTAACTTTCATAAATAGCTTCTATACTATACACTGTAGAGCACAGAAACGAAATTGAATGAATCTGAATCATTAACTGTAGAGTCTACATTAAATTCAGGAAAAATGGCAAAATAATTGGGGATTAATTATTTTTCAGTATATTTTCCTGCTAGGAAAGAGCAAATCAATCATTCCATACGAGGATTTATTTTATAATCAATTAGACCAAGATGCGAAATAAAAGAAATATAAACAAAAATTTTGAAGAGCTTTGTTTACCTATGAATATCGATGTCCAAATTATAAGACGCGATCAATGTGGGTCCGAAATAACATTCGTACCGCCCTCGATCTGATTCTGACACTGACAGTAACACCAGACCACGCTCTGATGTCTGTAGAACTCGCTCCCAACTAAACAAACACGAAACATATTGTAAATAAATGAAAATAAAAACCCAACACTATTAGATTAATTTAATGAAGAGGTAAAGACCACTTACTTATAACTAATCTTGTACCGTCCTTTCTCTCTTGAATGATGATACCAGATGACGTACTGGTCTTTCAGCGCTTCTGGTGTCTTCCCATATGCAGCCAAATGGACACTTTGTCCGTATCCTGCTCTGACGGTCTTCAGAGGCGCACTGGCTTCGCATATTGAAGGCGTGGAGTTAGTTGCGTCATGGAGTAACCCTGGGCTGTACGGACGGCAGGCCCCCACTTCTTTATCCCAACCGCAGTAGGGATCCAGGACACAGCGGACACAACTATCGTAGCTGTTAAAAAAATACTAACTTAATATATCAAAATATTTTCTTTAATTTTTCTGGGATTGTTTTGAGTTGTGGCAGAGACGTAAAACATTAGAAATTATAATAAAAACCATTTAGCAGTTTAATAAAAAAATTGGATCGTTCCCAGACCAGTGAAAAGAGTTTATTATTTAAAACTACCTCACTCGACATAGCAGAACTGTTATTTTGGATCGATACAAAAAGTAACCTTTTGAGCCAACAACGATCTACAAAGACCAACTATAAGTGCTATGTTCTTATATTTTTAGAGTATCTATCTGTCACGTTAAGCGGAGGCTCTTTAAATAGTACCAATAAAACGTATGAGACCGTGAGGTGCTTACATATCGTATCGTACGCACACCTACATTAGGATTTCTGTAATTTTTTTATTGCCGCGCGTATGTGCACGCACGCAGCAGCAGATGTCGCATCCGAACAACCGGCGCAAGAGTAGCCCCGCCCACCACATGTTCCCTAACGACCCCGAACACACTTCTGATAAGATTTATATTATTACCGATGCCCACTACCTTGTAAGCAGCTGTCCGAGGCAATCATCTGTGGGAAGCAACAGCATGCAAAGTGTATAGGTACGTCATGTCGCCCCCGCCCACAAAACACATTTCTTTTTGCCACTCAGGACCAAAAATATAATTAAAATTATCATGGACAAAAGTATGCTAATGGCCCGTATACAATTGTTGAAGACGATTATCAGTACGAGGCAATAAATAGAACACGAGCAAACAACGCACCCGCACACGCAGGGGCATTCATTGCCCGCAGAACTCGCCATAATTTAGTACAAAGCGTACTTATCTTTTATGATAAGAAGATCGATAAACTCACCGATGTGCACAAGCTCTTAACGGCAGCTGTCGAATGCGATTATCAGTGGCCAGGTACAACGCATGTAACCGGCGCGAAATCGCAAGCGCTCGCACGGGTTCGTCTCCGGCCGCGCGCCACACATCCGCCACGCGTGATCCACCTCCCCCGCCCCCCGCCCATTGCACTATCTTGTACACCTCGCCTGCGCCTGCGTCACAAATCAGTTATAAGCAAATATGACTAGTGCTTTCTGTTAGAACGAAAATAGCGTTATAATCTCAGCCGAGAGACACATGTCTTAGATTTCAAAGACGCTTTTTTTTAATTTCCACAATGAGCTTGCATAATAAAGATTGAAGTATCCCGCTGACTTTTTAAATCTAGTTTTACTACCAAATGAAGCTTTAAGTTGAAATTTGCATGAACGTAGAAGGCTCTTAATAAATCAAGCCGATAGGTAAAAGAAGTAATTGAGTTAAGCTCTCAAAAATGATAGCGTCTTCCATCTTCATTAGATTATTTAGAATTCTAGTTACGTTTCAAGATTTGTTTGAAGACTTACTGGTGCCAGCATAAAAGACTGTGTAAGTTATGTCGTCCCCCAGCATGTCGACGAATTGTCTGTCGACCACGATGGTGGTTAGGACTAGGTCCCTTTTGTAAAACGCAGGAGCATCGCCCTCATGACGAACAGCTGAGTCCATCAATGGGTGAGACCTATGAATTAATAACATAAATCTTCAATGTTTAACAGGAATACAGGCTATATTCCTATTAAACATTGATAGACGCAGGAATGCAATCGCTAGCTAATGGTGACAAATGTTAAGCTTTGAATGTTGTTAAGCTTCTGATTGCAAACGAGTTTCACGTCTAATTTAATGGGCTTAATGCAAAACCATGTAACGGAGCTGCGGTTGCGAACACTACACAGATGGGAAGAGTAGAAGAGCGACAAAATACATAAATAACTTTACTCATATCAACACTAGGATTTCCTGTCCATTAGCGCACGACCTAGGTAATTAATCCAGACACTTCGGTCATAGCCCCATCCGAGAATAGGCGCAGACGCGGCAATTAGCACGTCTGTAATGTTATGTATTTTTCTCGCACTTATTTAGTGAAACTGCAAAACTGTGCAAAAAAATACGTACAATTTAAGGGTGCGATCAACTTTTAGGTAACAGCCCTTCTTTTCTAGTGTGACTTTATCAGAGATAAAAATATTTGCTAATCAGCAAATTGGCAGCGGAATTCCAGACGTACTTTTACTAATTAAACTATCACCACTCGTGGATGTTACAATGCACCCACCCCAATGCACAGTCTCTAAGGTCCATATTCAGTAGTTCTGTCAATTATCAAATATCCGAAAGCTATTTAAGTTCCCCAAATTAGAATAGAATAGGAATCTCGCAGCGTGCCATCAATTAGTGTGTGACCCAATTAAAGGATACGCGTCGAACTACGCCCTCTAACCTTGCTCAGATTAGTCTCCTGAGAGCAAGATTAAACTCCAACATTACCAATATCTTGAAAGTGTGCACAAGACTTAAATACATCTAGTTACTCGTGCAGACTTGTAAATTACTGCTATTTATTTTGAGTATAGTACATACATATGTAGTAGTTTGCGAAGGTATGAGACTGAAAGCGTAGGTAGATTAAGTATCCCATAAATAAATCTTTATAACAACAAATAAATGAGGTCGTCGAATACGTTAATTTATAGCCTTAATTTTAGTAATAAAATAGGAACACTCTCGAATAAAATTAACATAACATACCTGATGAAGTTGAGGACATTGTCGGGAAGTGCCTCGGTGTTGTTGACGCATGTGCCTGGCCTGGGGACAGGCACACGTGCCCTAAGCACCGGCAACCATGCTGAACTTGATGACGCCTGAGTAAGATACGTGCCTATTAAAGTATTTTCCCGTA
The DNA here is from genome assembly GCA_916610215.1 of Omphaloscelis lunosa. Classification (NCBI taxonomy): domain Eukaryota; kingdom Metazoa; phylum Arthropoda; class Insecta; order Lepidoptera; family Noctuidae; genus Omphaloscelis; species Omphaloscelis lunosa. The sequence goes on from OU744250.1 coordinate 11,441,439, forward strand.
ATCATGAACGTCTTGCTACTGTCCCACATTTAATCTTATTTTTTTTGGAACAAATAGTCTTTGCTTCATTTGAGTAATATATTACTTCAACTAACTTTAACTTATTTACAAAATGGTGCCTTTTTTGGGTTCTGTACCTCAGAAAGAAAAAACGGAACCCTTATAGGATCACTTCGTTGTCCATCTGTTTATCTGTCTGTCAGTCTGTCAAGACCCTTTTGCTCAGAAACTTAGATTTGTTCCATAAAGACAAATTTCTTATGAAAAAGTTTTTATGGAACAAATCTAACGTAGAGAGATGTGTTAATGATTCTAATGATTATATTTATGTAAATACATATTTGTTATAGTCGCGCATCATATTTTGATCAAGATACAACGTGACACTGACCTGCAAATTGCAAAAAACGTAAGAGAATTTGAATTTCGCGGGCTACAACTGCGAATCCACCTTAATATCAAATACTTAGATCTACGGTCCCTTGGGAGCTCTAAGAACATCAAGCTTCTAAGTCAACGCAATAAAAAAATACGGCCATTTTAAATAAAAACCTATAGGGCTCTTTCCATTGACCTAGAATCATGAAAGGCAAGAAGCAAGGTCTACGGCACAAGTAAAGGTAAAAGTCTGAAAATCGTTAATTTGTAGTTTTATCACATTTAAAAAAAATACGATTACAAACTTACATTTCCATTTGAAGAATTGACCATGACGTATATCGATGCATGGGAGAACATGTTAAGTTTGTTTTTAGGATAAATTCATCCCAACTACGGAACCCTCCATTGTACGTGGTCTGACACGCATTTGGTCGGGTTTTTAAGTAAAACGAGACAGCAATGTATTAATAAAAGTCTTTGAAATTAACGCATACATATATGAAAAGGCTGAAGTTGAGAGCAAAATATAGTATAATTATTCATAACTAGCGCACTCATAAGCTTAATTCTGCGCAGAGCTGGCAAGAAATTACAGTTGTTACTCATTTTAATCACCTATATTATTATACAACGTTAAACTGCAGGTTTCTACGAAACATTATATTTGTATCTTCGCAAATCATTCAATTAAACGCGAAAGAGATATGGCCATCCTTTTACGACACTTGATATGTCACATCATATAGCAAGCCCGTGGGACATGGGATTTTCCCACGAACTTACCATGAGGCAATTCTCCTTGTCCCCTGGGTTTTCCAATAGTGGTTATGAAATATTAACATCTGTCAAAAAGTATTTTAACAATGTTATTATGAATTAAGGAGGTCTAAATAATTATCTAAATTAATTACTTACTTACTAAATGAGCATTTAATTGTTTGCCTAGAACACACGACGCTCTGAATTCAACAGAATAATAAGAGAGTTTAGATAGCGAACCTGTTCCTTGAATCTCCCAGCGAATGCGTCCTGTATGTCGTCCATGGAGTAAGTGCAAATAGCAGAGCCAACCAGTCCGTCGCTGGCCCCCGTCGTGAATGCCGCGTAAAACCTCGTCGTGTCTCCCGGCATTTGATACACGCTCTCTGCATCACCCATTTTAATATAAGTTTAAAAATAAAAGTTTAGCATTAGTCCAGTATACATCCCACATGCATTCAACCTTTATAAATACGAATAGTGTTTAACTTACATCGAAACTAAAGAACCATAAAGGTGTAGCAAAATAGGTATTCGCCACTCTTTCAGAGGATTTAATGTTGGTACTTAAATGTAACTACAAACTTGCGTCCTAAATAAAATCCGACTTTACAACGTTGCAATGAAATGAAAGCCTGGAATGTTGAATTCTATAAAGGCTGAATCACAAAACGACTATTAAAAAGCGTACAATTAAAAGATTCATAAAGTTACACAATATGAGATCATACTTACGAATTTCATCAAAATAGAAGGGGAATTCGCCCGGTATACTACAATTGAGCCTCGCTTTCAAATATGTGGCCCAGTTTTGGCTTAATATATGTTTTCCACCGGTATCGTGTTTACAGACTCTCGCGACTCTCGAGTAGACCGCTTTTCCGCAGTTCATAAACTCCACAGCCGTTTCTCGAAAGAAGAATAGCACGTACTCCCCAACGTCGAAAGAGCCCACGAAATTAGTTTCTGCGACAAAATAAAAACACTTAAGAACATTTTATTTCGAAATATATTATTTTATTTACACTTAAAAAAAACGAAACAATTTTATCGTTTTTAGATGTCGATTTCATTAGCAAATGTGTGTTTTGTGAAAATCCAGAAAACGCTCTCGAATAAAATTCCTTTCTTTAACATTTCCAATAACTAATAAAAATGTAGGCTTTTATTTCGGGTCGTTTAGCTGACAGGTCAGACATTGTACAAGGTTCTTCTTTATTTCCTTTTATGTTCCTACGATAAAGAGTAAGCACCTATAGGTTTTAGTAGTCTCGTAAAAGAAAGTACGGAATAAGGGACAAAGACCCAATATCCCGATTAATATAATGAATGTCCCTAGGTTTACTTATTCAATAAAGCTGAAGTTTTGCATATTTTATGTGAACTTCGTTCGTAGGCTGAAAACCTTGTATTTTATTTAGCCATTTTATTGATATAGTTTATCTCATGTTTTGAATTAATTTATAATTTATTATATCAGTTTTACTTTAGAATGTCAAGAGATAAAGTTGTCATATAATGGATGCATAGCTCGCTCATCTGCATGAGCTCTCGATTATGTACGGAAAAATTATGATCTAACTGTAAATGAGAAAACGTAGGATTGCAAACAATTACATTCAGTTGAACATTATTGGTCTTATTTATGGCATATTAATCATTTTTATTGCCTGGAAAAGTTAGAAGAGAATTTAGATTTGCTGGCTGCGGTCATCATTAATTCGCTAAATAGCTCCAGCAGACAATGGACAACTATTTCGAATATTTGATTTACATTGACAGTTCAATAATAACCCGAACATAAAGTATTGGACATCGAATTCTAGCATTGACAACTATATTAAAATAAGGTTGGTATTTCTGCTTTGAAGCTATAAAAACAAAAGAAACTTACTGTCAAGCCACTTTGAATCGTATTTCAACGTTCTTTTGAAGTTAAACTTCTTCTGTCCCGTCCGGAAATCATACAAATCGTTGCGGAATATGACAGGATCTGCTTTCGTGAACTCTGCGTTGGTACCCGCGTAAAGTGTGGGAAGGCTGCCCGGGTTGCCATCCGTCACCCAGACGGCTGTGCTGTTGTCTGCCGGGTCGTAAGGACACTTCGCCACCCCTAACCCTACGCCCGGCACGTACTCATGTCGGGGCAAATGTGTGAGGTTCAGCTAAATGATAATAAAATAAGGACTTAGTTGGAAGTTGAGGATGTAGTCAGTTTTATTCATATTCATATTTTTATTTTGCGTTCCATAATGTTAAAACGATCTTGCAATGGCTGAAAGCTAAGGTAAGTACAATATTACGGACCCTGTAGACAAAGAGTTTTTTTTATAAAATGAAATTAGGAAATAACTAAATTTTTAAAGATATTATTAGTTATTAAAGTAAATTATAACATTTATTTGAACTATTCATTTTATAGCGTGATCTTGAGAAACTGAGCCTTTTAAGTAAAATGGATCAAGTCTTAATGACGGATTAAACGCGGTAACTTAGACTTCTCCCTAAGACTTCTCCCTAACAGTAAAGATAAATGAGCATGAGAATAGATAGATCAATCTTACATTTCGGATTAACTAGTTGGGCTAGTAACCACTAACTACCCGACTGATCGAACTACTTAATGATGATCGAAGCTATTAACCGTTTTACGAGTTATCGTTAAGGCTCCGTGCACGTAAAAAAACATTTGTCGTCAATAACTTGAATAATCTAACTACTACTTCTAATTGTAAGAAAGCTTGAAATAATTGAAACATTAAGTCTGTGTAAGTATAAAAGTACAGTTTTCGTGGTGCTAAACCATTCGTGTCAGTCACAGCACCTGTTAATAGTCATCACTTTTGCGCTCTTGAAAATATGGTTTATTTCCCCTTTGATTTAATGAAGATATAACATAATCATAAAAATAAAATTAAAAAGATATAAATTTTAAAAATATAAATTAGTAAGAGATTTTTTAAGAAATTAAAAAATCACACATTTGTGATTTTTAAACTTCTCGATATGGTTTAAAAAATTGGTTATTTCAACTTTTTTTTTCTGCTATGTTTTGTATGGAAGTTGAAATAAGTGGTTCACCTATGTACAAGAAGACCATACAATGATATTGATGATATTTTTTAATTTTAAAAATCAAAAGGAGTTTCTTCTAACGAAACGATCAAACGTCTCGCGTCAATTTTTGGAAAACTTGTTGCGAATTTTAGTGATTTTCCAAGAATCCATAATTTATTTGAAAAATCGCTTTCCGCTATGTACAAGACAAAGAATTCGACTTTGCAAATCTCAAATAATTTTGATTAAATTCTGTTTCCCTTTCTCAAAATTGATGAACAAAATTGATCAAAATCAGTCGATTTCGTGCACGGCCCCTTAAGAGAATGTTACTAATAGACTTTAGATTTAAAGACTAAGTTACTGACGGATTCTTTGTTAATCACGGCTAGAACCTTTAATTACTGAAGTTATTAGGATTATCTAATCAACACTTTATAAATTAAGGATGAGAATCTGGACCCTTTGAACTTGAAAGGGTAAAAACAAAGTCCTAATTTGTTTAACAGCATAAAAATTCAGGCATATTTTCCTAAAGTTATGTAATATTTTATATTGCGAAACTATCTTGTTATTAAAGGCTTGTAAATGTTTGAATTTTCTATAAAAATTAAACATACAATATTTTATAAAAAAATACAGTTTTTTACTTACATAGACAACCCAATCTTTCGGGCTGTGCGCATTAGTCCCGCACACATAGAGCCTCTCTCCGTCTCCTAAAGGCTGTAGCACACGGATGTGGTTCCTACACTCGAAGGGCTCCGACTTGCCCTTGCTCACACACCTGGCCACGTTGCTCGCCTCCAACAGCAACGCGTCCCTCTGCAAAACATGCACGTGTCTCAGATAAATTTTGGCAGACACATGCTTCACATAATTCGTGTGATGATGGGAACATGTGTCTGCTAACTCAGTAATCGTGTTCAGTTAGCACATGTTGTGGTGTGTGTCTAAGATATTCTTGTGGATTTTAAAATGATGTTTAGTGTGAATTTAGTTGGGATTAAACGTGTTAATTGTAATATTAAACTCGGTACTTTGGCAATACAAACACATTTTAAAAAACATAACATCTCGCTTGTAATCTGCGAAGGGTTAGGCAGAGGTGTACCAATAGTACACCCACAGTTCGCCAGTTATGTTTAAGTCCCATGTAATCGGGGGCGAGCCTATTGCCATCAACCGGGCACAAATCCAGACTCCGGGCAAACACATTTTAACGCTGTAATTAAATTAAAACTTAATATAAATGTCTCGACAGAAACGAAAACAATGTAAACTAGCTTTTCCCCGCCCGTCGAGCAAGGATTCAGTAGTTGACGTGGAATACAGAAATAATCCAGTTCCACATATTAAGCACATTTGGAATACCCGCCTGCTCTGATTCAACGCCCTGAAAATAGTCTAGAATCCCGTCTTTTTATAGACAAGGAATAACGCTTTATTTTTATTTACACGTAGATACCTAATACTCGTTCACGTACCTTAAGTAGCGAATAAAACGCACACGACCTCTTTTACAACAAAATACAAGGGTTTTAGCGCCAAAAGAGTATGACACTTACGTGTGAAAATGTAGAAAAACTTAAATGAAAGCAAGATGCATTAAAAATCCAGTGTAGTGCCGTAAAAGTGTTCTTTAGTGTTCAGCAACCGTAAGCAAGTGGTTCATTTTACTTTATAAAAAAAACTTTAGAACTTAATTTTAGGGTGATATTTTGAGAATGTTTGTAGTACTGTGAAAGTCTGAATTGCAGTCAAATTAAGACTTATTCAAGCAAACCCGAGTGTCGATTTTCCAAAAACTGTTTTTTTTTTTTGTTTTGGTAGGTGCGCCGAGGGTTTCCAGCAGCTAAATCTTGGGAATTATTTATCGGTTGAAGCAACGTTAAGGTGGAAAATTTACCTACAAAATAATAAATTTGTTACACTTACCTCGCAATGTGATTGACTAATATCAGTCATATTTAATCTGAATACACGATCCCTGTAACAAAGATGGCCACTTAAATGAAATTGTTTAAGGTAATAACCATAATGCAGTAGTAGAAGCACAAGATAATAATAGTTTCTTAGCTGCATTACGTATTCAAATAACAAAAGTAAGACAATCCACGTTGGAATTGAATGAGCTCGGTACTAGTGGGCGGGTAGCATATGCACAGACAACCTCCTTTTTCTCTTTTTTTTTTGCATCCATTATCTGCTCACCGAATCGTATATATTATGCAGAATTGTTAGCCGTTTAACATTAATGCTTTATTAGTAAAATGGACGTCTAGTTTTAGTACAAAGAAATTAATTTATTAACCCTTTGATTAAAGTTTATTACAAATGTAAGTTGTAGCATGTAGTGTTTATTACATTCGTCTTAATTTATAGCAACTAGTATTTGTGGCTTGTTAACAAAATAAATGGAACTTCACATCGTATTTGTTAAAGTTAGTGTGAGAATTTGAGAATGTATCGTAGTTGAGAGTCAAGATTTATAGATGTTCTTGTATTAGTACTTACGTGAAGCGGTTACGAGTTTTGAACGTCCAACATTATGTGTTAACGTAGGACATAAAATAATGTTAGTACAATTTCTACATCAAATCAATATAAAAGTATCTATAAAATAAAAGATGGGCGAATAAAATACAGCCCTGATCAAATTGCTAAGTAGCACTAAAATTACTTATTTTTCATGATTAAAGTACGCTTTGAAAGTCACATACGCTTTTACATTATTCAAGTCGTTAAAGAAAATAGAACATTTTTCTTCATGATTATTTCAAGGTGGCCATTATGCTTTTAAATTAATAATTAAAAATTCATAGTTTGCTGTAAATTGCACTATATAAATGTAACTACCTGCACTGAGTATACAGTTAGCAAAAATTCTGTAAAGTTAGCATTCAGATATTTTAAATATCATAATGTTAAAAACTACACTCTACTTGATGAGGTAGGCAAAAAGTTCACGCGTACCTATGGAAAGCAAATATGCATTGGACGGGGGAATTACATAAAAAAATGTCATAAATGTGCATTACTTTACTCGCGGGCACATTTGGATGAAGTAAAAAGCATTCCCGCGGGAAATGAGAAAGAATTGCGAACTTTCGGACACGTGCAGGATAACTGTCAAAACAGAAGCAGACAGAGAAACAAACAGACATAAACGAGAAGAGTATCTACAGAGTATCTGGCGGTACTGGAGTCTTAACGTGAATTAGTAAACGGTTGAGTCGCGTATTGATGCAGCGCATCCAGACCAACTTAAGCTACTGGATTAAACATTCACACGTTCAGAAACAAGACACGCCTATAAAAGAAGATTTCTTAATTATCACAACAAATAGCATTAATTTCAAAGCCCGCTTGCATCAAAATCACTTAATTCGTTTAGCGGTAGGTAAACATATTCATTCTGTCTGTCTCCAAACGATTGACATTAACAGACCGATGTTTTATATTCGTTTTATCGCTTAACGTATTTAGATAAATGTGGTGCAAGTGGGCCTAAATATCTAATTAGAGATAAATCATTGTCAAAATGAGTGCCACAATTTTAAAATGCAAACACAAACGTCACATCACATAGATGAACGTAGTGACAAGAAAATAGACCCAGCAAGAACAAATAAAAGTTGACAGAAATTGGTGGATATTACGGTTTCATGTCTCGAACCCATTTCCCTTGCCATCATTACAGTGACGGCGAGTGGTTGTGGCAACAGCACTAATCAGGTACAATAATTGTAACCTCGTATTTATACTATGCTTGCTGATAACATTTTCTGTGTATTTTTAGGAATAATTAGCAGTGGAACAACATAATATGCAAGGTATTTTTGGTAACTGCCAGTAATTATATACGGGGATTGTTGGATTCGAATTAATTGGTCCTAAAGTAGCATGATTCCAGATTGATCTTTTAATTCTCGTTCATACGATTTCTGTTTGTTTCTACCTACTGTTAGGTATATAATAGGATTTCTTGATTCTCCAGAGTTGGTATGAATAGATACACTAACAGGGTTACATTAACTGTCACTACTTTTTTTGGTTCTGTACTCGAAGGGTTCCAAACGAAATACTATTACTAAGCCTCGCTGTCCATCTGTCTGTCAACAGGCATTATATTATATTACATTATATTATTACCTATTACGGTTCATGAGATTACAATCACAGTTCATCTGTAATAGGTAAAAAGTTGAAATTTCAGTTTATGTATATCTATTGCCAATATAACAAAAAAAAAGTTTAAAATTAATGGGAAGCCCTTAATTTTTTTTCAAAGGAGAGTGTTTTTCTCGGCCTTTTTTGCTATATTTTGTACGCTGGTACGAAACCCTTCGTGTGCGAGTCCAACTTGCACTTTGCCGGTTTTTCTTAATTTTATTTATCTTATGATGGTTCATTGTTAATATTTATTTTATTTTGGAAAGTAAAGCAAAACTTCACGCCCAGAGCTCTCAGCTTACATTTCTCATTTATGTATATTACATCCACGTTCAGAAGTTATGTTATAAAATTGCATTGTAGTGTTGTAGCACAGTACTTACATAGCACCAACGTAAAGTGTATTTCTCTCCTCATTCAAATACAAAGTGCGGTAGAAGAGACTGCCGCATGAGAATTCTCTTATATGATCTGAAACAAAGAAAAGTATATTTAGTACACTGCGGTATTTCTCTTGATAAGCTACTTATGTAACACTAGAATTGCCCCAAAGACTTTATTCGTGTTAAAAGTTTATTAGACTGTAATATTTACTCTGTGTCTTTAAGTTTACCTGCTCTAGTTTATGACTTTAATAATTGCGTAACTTCGTTTGAAATTTTAATAGTGATTTATTAGTCTTTTTTTCAAAAATCGTAATTTACGAACAACAGACAGAAATCCATAAAACTTTTAAAGTCGATTCATGGCTTGTTTATGCAATAGATTTTTAAGTATTCCATCATTTGCATAAGAATTGGCTATCGAAATACAATAACAGTATTTCATACAGACAAACTGTGCATTATAAAATGTGTACGATAACCAGTCGCTATTTACTTTGAAACAATTAAAAACACGTAAAATCTAAAGTGGTACTTATAAAAATATAAAACTAACCCTAGTGTGTCTTCATATTACTATTTAGTAATAAAATCGGAACCATTGGTGTCTGTTTACGTATACTAAATTCTAAATGACAGGAAGCTATGCGTTGAAATAGACGATTCATTTTATTTGGACAATTAAACAAGAAAAGGTGTTCTTACACGGGCAATTTTTTGAGAGAATTGTTGCTCTGCAACACGTATGGATAAATCTGGAGCAATTAGTAGAGCAATCTGCAGCAATTTCAACAAAATGCGGTAGTTGTTTTGGCAATATTGTTTCTAATTGCTCCATATCTGATAAATTAAAAACAAGTAGATACATTAACCTACAACCATTGATCTTAGTTCAAAACTGATCACACTTTCTGTATTCAAATATATTCCTTTCACCAGTTATAATACTTCTGATTTTACAACGATGTCAAAATCAGTGCTAGTTATTGTCCTTACAATAAGATTGCTACAGGGTTGCTGCTGTGAGAGGTAGAATAAATCTCCGAAATGATTTAGTTTCAAATCTAGATTCATGCTGAAAATGTTTTTAAATACATTAAAATAATATCCCTACAACAAAACAATGTATTCCGTATGCAATTTCAGAAGGTAAGTAATTATAAGTGAGGGTAAGAAGGCCGTGATTATTGGCAGGTGGTCGTACCGGCGCGCACGCAAGCTCACGTGACAGCGCGCCCGCTCCATCGTCATATTCACAACGACCTCTACTTAACTATAATTAAACTTTAAGGTACATAGGAGTATACAGAATATTGTCTGTAATAATTATATTAGTGAACATACCCATGTTTTACTTCACTTTAATTTAATAACGTAAACCGTTGCCCACTCATTATTTTGGCCGTTGTGCGTCGCCATATTTTCTTGGAAAAACTTGATGGAAGCTATAGACCAAAGCATCAAACTAGGCACTGATCAACAATTATGGAAAGCTAAGCCAAAAGCTTATCAAGACCTTTTTCAGCAGCGATTTTGTTTCTAGACAAGAATTGGCGAACCTGTATATCTGTCATGTTGTATTTAGATATCGTAGAAGAAAGAAAGACTGACAGAATGGACAGCTATATTGTCCTGTTTGCTAATAAATGATGCGATAACCCATCATTATATTCAATACCTATCATTATACCAACCCGCACTGCGCCAGCGTGGTGGATAACGGCCCATTCCCTCTCACAGAGAGTAGGCCTGTGTCCCAGAATTGGGAATTATTATTGGCTAATTATGTTTGTATCAAGCAGTTGGTAAAATCCCTTATCAGTCGTTCATAAGTAGAGGTCATTGATCATGAGCCACCATGTTCCGTAATGGAAGTAGATGTATCAAATGATAAAACTGTTATCAGGGTATCGAACCACTCACTGCAAAGAACTCGATCCTTGTTTAGGTCTGCAGTCCAATTCGGTTTTTGCGAATGTGATGCCCAGAACAAATATTAAGCTAGATAATATTGATTACTTTGTATAAAATTCTGCACACAATCGATAAATAAATATGAATGTACCTATACTATTCTATTGAATGTATCACAAGCAAGAGGAATAAATAGAATACAAGAATCACATATTCGTATCCTAATTTCACACTCAATTTGCAGGGTCGATGTTCGTCGAATCAAAGTTAAGTAAGTGAGGACGGCTATTTCCTCCATCAAAAGGCTTAGTCTCGTCCTCCCCTCAATTACTTATTCATCCTGCTAGTTGATTATAAGGGAGGCATATGCGGCCTATCTAAAAATTGGTGAAAATGGTACGGACAAATTGTGGATGCGGCTCCGGACACAAAAACGGACAGCTTGCGGATCAAAAACATCTTAACCAAAGCGGATAGCCTACGGAAGAGTGTCTACTACGCGCTGAGCGAAGCGTTGACGTAGCGTAGAAGCTACGTTGCTACGCCGCGTAGGCGTGATTGTATCGAAACTACGGTGCGTGGATGCGACACTCGAGCAGCGTCGTAGCTGCGTATACGTTTGCCAAACGCTGACACTGGGCTTATGCAAGATTTCAATATTCTAGTCTAAAGCCAAGTGGTCGGTTATGAATTCCATCGAGAACAAATGAAGGCTAATTACCACATTGTGATGACTGATGATTTGCTCAGTGAATCACGTGATAAGCATGGATATGTTGACACTACCGGACACCGCGCCAATTACAGCACTAATGAACTCATTGTTTGCTCGTCTAATGAACCGTATGCTCCGCCATTGCAGTATGAACACATGATCTTCTTATAATTAAGTTTTATCGGGAACAGTGAGCCGAGCTTAAACCCCATAACCTTCAAAGAGTTCCTTACACAGTGTCGGGGGTACAAGGGATTTATTTTGTTAATATATTTTTCCTGGAAAAAAAGCAATTTCCTTAGGTACTATAATAGCGACTTAAACCTTAAATAAATTTTAATAAAACATGATTATTTTATCAAATAGCAGATCAGTAATCATAAACATTTTTAGAGCTGCCAATGATGATAATATATCAAACTTTAATCTAGGTAACTATAATTAATTGACAAATTTTGAACACTTGATCCGAACCTAAAATATCCATAACAAGTGACGTAATAATGTTAATAAATTAATTTACAGCAAATAGGCAATACGGGTAAGTGCGGTTAAAATGTAAATCCATAATAACGAGGTGAGGTATCGCGCGACGGCAGCAATGACGACCGCATTATGCTGATACCATCGCATGGAGGGTTAAATACCGCAACAAGTAAACGGGCGGACGACTGTTTGCTGAAACGTGCCGGCACTGGTTAACTCGTGTTCCTACTGAAATTCGTGCTGTTGTTTTTACGTTGAAATGTTGTTTCAATAATTGACGTTGTTGTTGGAATTGAATGTAACTTGCCGACTTAGATTAATACTTCAACGGTCGTCATGACTTTTCACCATTATCTACAGTTGTCTCATGTCTTTCAATCGAATGGGATGTCCCTCGAAAAGTAGAACTGGACATAATCACCACGGTTGGTTGACGAATAGACTGGTGATTGTTGTATTTTACACACGTCGGAATACACAAATTCCCAAGATATGGATCTAGATAGTCTCCAAAAATAGGCAGTGAAAAACATCAAAAACACTTATTACCTATGTGTCTAAAAAGTGTCAATTTGATGTCCAATGATATTAATTTAGGTACCAATATAACCAAATGAATACAGCTACCATATGACCGATATCCTCTAGTCTACCTTACTCAACTCCCACGCAGAAAAGTATAGACTGTTCTATTTTCAGCCAAGACCTCAGGGGAAAAGTAAAATATGCTCTCATAAGCCAAACCTTTATATAGTTGATTCTTTGTTTCTATTTACTTAGGTAGAGATTATAGTGGGCGTAAGATAGAAACTTAGAAAGTAAAACGTGGGCAGTCGAAGAGCGGTAACTGTGCTAGATTATTACAACAATATTCCCTTATTCAAAGCTTATCGAAAACATTACCTACCTTAAAGTTCGTAAACATATTCTCCAAATTGCCTACAATACGTAGAACATCTCTCGATCTACAAATAAAATAGTAACGAATTCAAAACTTTACATTGAATATTTTTGAAAAAAAAAAGGTATTGCTACGAGATGTGAGAACGAGTCTGATGCCGAAAATATAGTTCTTAGAACTTTTTTCTGTTTGTCTGGATGTATTTTCCGGATTGGAGGAAAAATAGCTGAACGAATTTAGATGAAATTTGGCACACAGATCGGTTATAGCCTGGATACACCTAGGGTACTTTTAATCCCGTAGTAGGTCCCCGTGGGATTTTTTCCGACATCCACGAGAGCGAACCCGCGGTTAAAAGCCAGCTATTAACAATTGTGTTCGTCTACTTATAACGATTAATTTTGCAGACTGAAATTACTACGAAATAATTTATTTCTTTACGGATAATATTCTTATTAAGTTGTTAACAACTTAAAATGACTCCGTAAATTAACATAAACAACCAAAACGTTTTAAAATAAGAAAAGGAATTCTTTGCGAACTAAATATGTCGTTGCAGACCGCAGCAGCTGTGGTACAGAATATGTTTCCTATTTTATTCCAACGCAATTGTAACTGGTGTGCACCGGCCCTACATTCACGTCAGTGTATTAATATCCTTGCATGTATTCGAAAATGAGAGAATTAGCGCTTTAAGCGTATTATGCATGCGTGCTGGTATTAAACTAAATAGCTTTTGCCTGCAGCTTCACTACCCGGTGTTGAGCTATATTTTAAGTGTCAGTAATGCTCCTCTATTTTTATTTGTTGCCGGATATTTAAAAGAAAAATATTGGAACGATAACTTTTAAAATAATATTGTATAAAGTTTCAGAAGCACCAAAGCGTATAAAATACTCTTTTTGAGCAAACGGTTCCTTGTAAGCATGTTCGTTACAATTTACGATACTAGATAACGGAGCTTCAAAACAACTAAGATGAATGCAGAGCAAATATAAGAAAATCTAGTTGGAGGTTTGGGAAGAGTCATGATGCTACCTCCCCCCAGAAACTTCGTAAAAGAGTGTATCACTAAGAATTTTAGAAACATTTTATTCCTAAAAAAAGCAATGGTGTTTATACGTATGTACGCAGCAGAAATTTACATAGGTAATAAAACAGTCCCAGAACTCCCGGTTAACGTCCCAGTACACGAAACCCGAAAGTAAATCAGACACCAGCAGTTCAAATAAAGTCTACGTATTTACAAAGAGCTCACACGAATGTCGGCGACTTGCTGAGAGAGTTGTCTGTGTACTTAAAAAGAACAATTCTCTAGTAAACGTTTTACTAAGCGTCTGGCATTGTGCCCTATCATTGTTTAAAGTTTGAAACTCGAAGGTAACCCGCTTCGGGCGCAGAGCGCAGGTAGGACATGTTTGCGGTGCGGTTCTCACTTCTCTACTTCTTCCGCTGCTCCTGATTTCAATGGTTAGGGATGTGTTGCATTCTTTTTGCGTGTTTCAGTTGCGCGTTCGTCCGGTCGGAGATGCGGTTCGAGATAACGGCAGTCTTCGTAAATCTGCGCTGTCCGAGTCGCCGCTGTGTAGTCGTGTTTGGCTCTCTACTCCACATTGATATCTAAAAGAAAATACTCTAGTCTAGAGAAACCGCACTGACGTGTTTTGCTAAAATACTGTGATTTATTTTCGTCTTGCATTTTTAAGTTAGATTTTCAGAAAAGTATCTAGCCTAAAGTGCCTTTAAACTTTACCTCATATTACGACTTCTTTGAATAAATAATATTTTATCTCAAACAGCCATGCTAATAATCTATAGGTAAGTATAAAACTTTGTATGTTTGTCTCCGAAACTGGAAGCTGCAATCCTCAAAGGATTGGTATGAAAATTGGCACATTTATAGCTACGGTCTAAATCTCAGTTACATTTGGAGACGGGGGAAATCCTAAGGGTAGGTATGTTGATGGGGCGTATGGTTTTAAAGTAGCTCCGGCTCAAAAATAAATTGTACGTAATATGTAGGAATGTACTAATATAACCAAAGTCGTAAATAAAATTTCACAACAAAGTCAAAAATCCTGGACCAAAGAATTCAAATTAATTTCAACAAAAACAATGTAATGAGAAAACATTAGTGCGCATTCGATTCAATGTTTCAATTGAGTATTTTACATAAAGGGTAGAGGCAAAAAATACAGATATATGGCGCCAGAAGTGTCGAGCGGACGCCCGGGGCGCTCATTAAGGCCGGGAGAGACGCGCACACCCAAGCCGTGTTGTTTTTACACGGATTTTGCTGTTACAATTACCACGGTAAGGTGACGATGCTTCGCTTAATTCAGAAACAAATGTTTATGTCTCAGATACATTATGCTGCACAACAAAGGCTTGTTGTTACAGGCGTACTAAGAAAGCAGTAACTCATTCTACGGGTTTAGTTCTGCCGCCACATTACAACTTGGCCTCTTATGTTGCAGGTGAGAGGCAGTAACCATATTAACTATCAGATGCACCGTGGGATTGTTTGGGAACTTGTCATATAAAAGATTTCAGTCTGTTTTATAGTGCCAGAAATTATCCATATGTAACTTATGCAATATCTTCTTTTTATATCTCTTTCATCTCATAAATCTCCGCAGGGCTGACTAATATTTATACCTTTAGGCTAAATAAAAGTTTAGTCAAATTAACCGGAATATGTAAACTTTCCCTTAAGTCCCGAAAGTAATAATTGGGTCACAAATGGAATTTACACCTAAACGAAATCGGGATACTACGCACGACCAGTTTCTTTACCCAGAGAGGAGCTAACAATAGGCGGGGAAAGTTTAGGGACAACAAAAAGTTGGAATACAACGAGTATTCATTTAAATCATTCCACATTACAAACATTCCATGTTATCTTGCCATTCCCACTACATAGGTATATGTAGTAGGTACGTTCACTACTAACTAGCTAGCAAGATAATAGCATAGAAAAATCTAATTAAGGCTAGCCCAAGTATGTCGGGTGCCCCATAACAAGGATCGTAACCGCAAGTCACCACAACTAGCGGCGTGCACTTTATCTATTAAGAAGATGTCTGTGCCTTTCAACTAATAGAATTTTTAATCAAGTTGGTTGCGGCGCCGCCTCGGCACAAGTACGCCAGATTAATGTAATTCGACGACGCCATCACAAAGGCAAATTGTAATCCTCCCCTCTTTTCATTGTATATTCCCGTAACGTGGCACTCACACAATGTGTCGTATTTTTACTTTATTCGACAGGACCATGCATTATGTAGATACACATGCCACTGCAGTGTTATTTTAATATCGTGGAAGGAACAAGTGTTTTACTAACAAACGTTGAATTGCAACAAAGGTACGATTTGCATAAAGTCATCTCCAATGCGGCCTTTGACTCGGTGTCGGATGGATGTCGCCGGCCCGAGCGCCCCGAGCGGCCTGAGCGGGCTGCAGGCACAGTGTTCAAAACGCCCCTTAAATCGGCCGATTGCGGCACAGTCGTTAGGAAGGCCAAAGTGTCGGGACAATTAAGTTGAAGCGGCGATTGTGAACGGTGCCAAAGCGAATGTAGGTCAGTGAGTGCAGAGTGGACCCGCACCACTAAGGTGACAGCGAATTCAACTACGCCGTGTCATGACCTCGACAATCCTGCGCGCGTTGGCAACGCACCTCGCGCCCCAAATACTAAACTTTTGTTATTGTTAAATTGTCATCCCCATTTCTACATATGCAATGAAACGACCCTTGAACTTGCAGTTAATAGTCTTTGCAATATAATACGATACAGCACCCTCCCCATTTGAGCTGATCTACATTATTTTCGACATAAAATCTTATCTATGAACTTCATAAAGATGCATTCTACGGAAGAAGCCAGCGTCTATCTAAACAAGAAGGGGAGATAAGGCGGTTTAGTGCACTCATATATACAGCGTGGCCCCTGATGCAAGATTTTCAAGACTTTAAGTCTGTCGTTATGTCGAAGCCGTCCATTCGAGCTCTTTGACGGGATGATTTTGTGTGTATTGTATACCTGGCTCTAATCCGATTAGAAAGATACATAGTAGGTATAAACAGAACAGATAAAAGAGGGTATATAAACTACTCGTCACAAAACTTGAAGAAAATATTTTCTTGATGATTTTATCTTTAAAATTAGAATGTTTTTTGGCCTAATCATCGTTACAGTCTTGAATTAGATTGACTGATCCGTCAATAAAAAAAAATAGGTTGAAAATAATAATCCAGTCGTCTTTTGGAATGAAAAAACAAAGTTATCAGGATTAAGACGAGCCCCATGAATAGCAAATTAGCAATTGAGATTAAATATCGTAACCGACGATATGTGAGACAGAACACCTGCCTAATCCCTCGGGATCAGAAGCGATTACGTTGTGTAACGAAATAAATTACTTAATTAATTCAATCTCGTATAACACTTACGCCCTGTGGTCTCTATTAATTCAAACACAGCATTATCTATGTAACACCCAGTTTATGCTTCCAAGCTCGTGTTGCAGTATCGAGTAATTCTTTGTAGCTCCTGCCACGAATTATAACATATTTACTAGCGAGCATACATTATAACTGAACTAGTTCGCCGTGTGATACCACTAAAAGCTTCGTATATTCACCTATTTTTGAGCAGAATTGTACTCCAGAACGGATTTATAAAGAATGTTTATACACGAAAGCAAACAAGATTTTTCTTTTTATTTAGAATGTCTCTTTTGGATAGTGTAAAATATGAGTGCGGCCGCCGTGAAATGAGCTGTGGGCTGTGTCAGCGCGCGTCACCGGCTGCCGTCTGAATTTTGTACAAAGCAATTTTCGTCAACTCGGGAAAGCATCGAATTAATCCGCTAAAGATAATGAGGGCGGAGGTAAGTGTTATTGCATCATTAATGGCGTTGATTGGCGTAAATAACATACACATTCATATTATATTGCTGTCAGTTTATTTAATTTATCGATAACTGATTTGCTCATTCGTTAATTCAACGCTGTTTTCCGGAAAAGTCTGTTAAATTTTACAGCGTGACGGACGTGGCATTATCCACAGTCATATCATTGCAAGCACGTGAAAAAATATCGTAAAATTCATTCATCATTTTATTTTGCGAGTGTCGTGTCAACACTTTTATTGCCATCAAAATGCAATTTAAAACAAAGACTTTTTTTACTGTTTTAAAGGCTTAAAAGTTTTTGACTATGGCAAAAGCTTGAACAAAAAACTGAAAATGAAAAATATCAAAATAAAAGGCTATACAATTCACCTTGCATAGATTTTATTACTGTATATTTTGTTTGAGACTTTTTTAACGCGAGAAACGAGATATTTTTCTAGTTGTAACCAGTTTTTCCAATTTACCAAGAGAAAGTTAATTCCTCGAAACTCGACAGTGACATGACACAACAAGAGGTTCCATGAAAACTGTCTGTCTACTACGTGTTTAGTTGAATGATGGATTGATTTACGCTGTAACAAGCGGAAATAGCAAATTGAAAAATTAAAACCTTTTATAGTACGGTATGTACTTTTCTTTCGGAATTTACTTCACACAACGATTCTGGAATCGGTAAGCGTTCAAAAGTGCATAGGCACGTTAAGAGTCGTATTGCTGTGAACACGCGGTATAGTCCGTATATCTGTATGTGTAAACAACACGTCGTATTGTCGCGTACTTGCGCCGCACTACCGAAGCAAATATATATTTCCATCGCTTTTGTTAGACACGGTAACACACACGCATCATGCGCTTGACCATGGCCAGTTTATGGCATTGCTAAAATTCGAACTAAACTCATGTGTGCAGATAGCAGAACGCGTTAAGCGTTGGTCTGAGATTCAAACTGGCTAAGGATCCGATCTCGTAAAGCACAGCGCAGTTTTTTGCAAATATTATTATTTTTGTTTGCAATAATAATATATTTTTACTATTGCTGCCTTTTTTATTAATGCTGTTATTGCAATAAAGGGTTTAGAATTAAAAATGCGTGATATGTGATAACAAAATTAAAAAATATTTATTCGTTATATTTATTTTACTTATAGATAACAAATTGCTACAATTATTTGTCATTACTTCAGCTGAATAAGATGTGAAATAGATGTCAAGAAACTTAGAAGCAATTTGTATTATTTTGACATATTTGTGTTATGAAATGTTTTAAATTTTAAATGTTTTTTTTTCACCATAAATATTAGCTAGCTTATTATTAGTTAGCTTTGATCATGGTCAAAGTAATTAAACAATAAATAAGAACATAAGACAAGAAATATAAAAAAAAACTACTAACAAAATAGGTGATTTTAAAGTTAAGTATGGGCAGTTTGTTTACATTATTTATTTTACATTTTATTTGGCTTTAGTAAATATTGGATGGTATTGAGGTTATAGCTTAAGTATTCATTTTCTTTGCGAAAAGAAGATTGAAACTAAACCTCAAATTTTAATCCTAAAATAATAATATTACTAAAATAATCTTAAACATTTTCGGTCTATCTGCAAGAAATACGACAAACACCATATTGTAACGTGCTTAAAAAAATCGTTACCACAAATTCATGCAATAACGAATCTGTTTTTTATAAAATTGGTACGGTAATTTGAATAAAATATAGCAGTGTCCCACTTGAAGTCTTAATATTATCGTGCGAAACTTAAAAGTTCTTGTTTATGTCTATCGTCAAAAACGGCTTCCTAGCTGGTCTTCAGTGATGCAAACCTTCAGAGTGCACAGCGAACATAATGACGTGTTTAATAATTCAGCAAAATATATCTGGTATGAAACCATTTGTTTCATATTCATTCATCATTTGACGTCGCTGCTCCTCGATAATAAGCCTCTTCCTCATACCTCTTAACCCTCACAGTATTTCTCTAGAACAAAGAATAACACTGTATTTATTACACATAATAATTATTTATCATTCACTAATTGAATTAAACCTCATAATGAATTTAAAACTTTAAAGGCATCTTCTGTCTCAACAATACCTCTGTTCTATCAACAATACCTTTGATTAAGATTTATGTTTAGTAAAATATGAAATATTTAAATGATAACACTCACACTTAGTCCGGTTTCATTAGACATTTGTGTCACTTTTACGCAATGCAATAATATTTGATCTCCCTTCAATATTTATATTTGACTGCATTTTGAAAATAATAACCACAACACGGCTAATACCCACTCGTCACCAACAATAACCACGAACCAACATTGAATTGAACTAGTCATTATCAAAAAATAACAAAAACTAAGAATAGTAATTATTAAAAAAATACAAGCAAACCGCAGATGAGATTTGAACCCTCGCTCGGCTCGCCATAATCGCACATTCCAAAGCACGTTATCCACTGAGCTAGAATGCCATATACTGTATTGATAGAAATTATGAACTACTATGAGTTGCAGACAAAGTGAGGGTGTGTATGTGTCTATAGTATTGTAACATCTTAGAGAAGAAGGTCGTAAGTCAAACCGAAGCGTCAGTATATTGCTTTGTGCGATTGACTATGGACTTTTGGTCGGTACTGTACGTTCGCACAGTTTTCAATGCGCGAGCGAATGTTGTATTCGCACGCGCATTCAAAACTAGGGTTTTACGTGGTTGATACAATTCAAATGCGAGCCAATAATTCGCTTGCAATCTTATTTCGGTGCTTCTTGGAGCTATGTACTGCTTAGGTAGACGCACCTTTACTGTTTTTTTTTTAATCGTATAAATTTTTCCCAAAACCAGAAAATGGTTTGTTGTGATTAAATACCAAAATTATCAGTACGTCCAAGTGTAGTTCGAAGGGGAATTAAATATGGCATGTGCGGATGCGGGCGACGACATGTGGTTAGCGAAGCGTGTCACTGATAGTTCCAGTCCATAGTGCCCGCGGCCTCGTCACGCTCGTAATGCTTACGTGCATACAAATACCGAGGGCCGCACGGAGAGAGCTAAATAAGGAAGAATTGTATACGCATCTAGCGTAGGTTGCTTTTGGTGATGTTTTAGGCAGCATTATTCATAAAATTGTTATAATTAGAAAATTCTTTTTAGGGTTCCGTACCTCAAAAGGAAAAAACGGAACCCTTATAGGATCACTCGTGAGTCTGTCTGGCTGGCTGGCTCTGTATGTCCGTCTGTCACAGCCAATTTGCTCCGAAACTACTGGGGGTCACCTTTCGGGGGCAAAAAGAATGTTTTGCTAACTGTGACATATCAAATGAAAGGGCTTGTTGAGAGAACTAATTTTTTAAAATACTTTTAAAGAAATTTAAGAAAATTGGTGATAATTGACCAGCCCCCCTGAACCTAAAATTTTGAAAAAAGTGCAGAGCATGGTTATTGATTTTATTATTAATTCATAGATTACAGGAAAACCTCTAAGAAGTCTATGGTCTTAAAATAAGATAAATCTCTCAATATTGAGTGTATAAACTTACATTTGCAGTTGGAATGTATGGGCGAACATGATTTTCAACTACAATGTTAAGTTTGTTCTTGGGATGAATTCATCCTACCACGGAGAACCCTTCAGTGTGCGTGCTCCGACACGCACTTGGCCGGTTTTTTAAGTTAAGATTTCGCATTTGTGGAATCCTTGTTTCGCCCACCTTCCGACTTTATCATCAGATATGACACCATAAAACTGTTGTGCAATATTTGAACTCAAATTAATCAAATAGGTCATTCGACTGTTAAAAAGATGGTTGTACTGTGTATGGCATGTATATAGGCCTCCTCCTCGTGGCAATAGACATTTAAGAAATGATATGTTTTTAAAATAAAAGGAACTTCAAAAATCACGCTGACTCATAACTATACCATTCTTTATTAATGATAATTACTAAGTTCCCCATCTAGTTGTGTTCCCCTGGGGGAAGGGTGATAAGAATTCATTAAGTGATGGGCAGACAACCTCTTTTAAATTACTTGTTAACTTCTTTTTTTTTTGCCTCATTGGTGGTGGACTCCAGTGGTCACTGCTAAGGGCGAAGTCGTGGGTTCGTAGGGTCGTGGGTCTTACCAAGTATTTCGGGTTCTTCCAGTAGTAAAGCAGCCCGGACTCTGAATGTGTGCCAGGTTTGTAGACTTACCACTATGACGAAATAGGGAAGTACGACTCACCTCTGTCCGCCTTTTCCGAAACATTGGCGTGATATTATGTCCATTTTCTTGTTTATCCATTTAAAATAAACATGTTACACGTTACAATATCTTTTTCATTTCCGTCGTCTGTCTAAATAACAGAAGTGTTGGGGCAAAGCGGGAACAATGAGCCGCCAAGCGGATGCGTAGCACGCGTCCCACACATACCTACGTACACATGTATGTATGCATGTAATTTAATTCAACTCATTCAAAAGCGCACACGTTTTTTTTGTACAGCTTACAATCGGTGACTGCTACGTGCGTAGCAGGTCTACGCTTTTCGTAGCTATCGTTGCCTATAGTTAGGTGTCCACTATCGGGGGGAAAATAAAAACATATTACATTTAATTCAAATGACTTTTACTACGTTAAAAAAAAAACTGTTATTAAAACGGACTGCTACGTGCGTAGCAGAATATCTAAGCTTTTCGTAGCGATTGTTGACTTCAGTTTGTGTCATTTTCACCTGGAGTTAGTAAAAAATATTTTTCATATTTTCTTTCTATGTTATTTATTGTTTTTTTCCGCTATTAGGTAGTGGTATCTTCGTAACTCTACCTACACCAATATTAGTTTTTCTTAGGAAATACGTCTTCCGTTAAATGGGTTGACAATAACCTCACTGAGTAGGTAATAGTGTTCATGATTTTTTAGGGCTATTTATCCAAAACAAGCCCAGATTACCGTTTTTTTTTTGTTGATTAAGTATGATGCTGTTTCTTGTAAGAACGAACGAATCCATAGGTGCTGTGCATTTCTACTTAGTTCAATTCAGCGCATTACATCTTTAACCCAGCACGTTAAACATGACATTTTTGTCACGATTTTTCACTAATTGCAACTCTAGTTAACGCGTTAAAGATCATAACTACGGTCATTAAAACTTTTACCTAGCTTTCTGGGAACCTAATGTCAAGGATTGTTATTAACTGAATCTTCTCCACTTTGCTCGTCCTTCTGCAAACTACGTTTCATCTTATCAATCATTTTTACAGGCGCTGAACATTTAGGAGAATGGTTGGCCAATTTCGTATCTCAGTACATACAGCAAATATACGTATACCCACAATAAAATTCAAGTAACACAGTCTGATACACGCAGGGCTACACAAATTACTTCAATAAGCACGCATGATGGAGGACGAGGTTCCCACGAAATGGCGAAATTCCATCCGCCGTGGATGCGCCACTGAATACAAATTCACATGTACTCCAATTATAGGAAAACGATTTGGTACGAATATTCTTGGCAGACTTGCAAATTTCGTCTCGAATCAGCAAAATATACTTATTTTGTTGGGAGTTAGAATGGTCCCGTCATGAATTCGTGACTTTCCTTTTCTGGATGAGCCAAACTGGCCTCCCGAGGGACCGTGATGGTAGATCTGTTACGTCGCTACTGACGAAAATTGATTGATATTACAGACCACTTTTGTGGTGACTTCAGTAAACTGTCAACTATTTATATCCTCCATGGACACACCACTACAGTATTTAATAACTACATGTTTATACACTTTACTAAGTTTCTACCTCGCTAACGTCAGGTTATTCAATATTTTTTTAAAGCACCTACCTGCTTTAAATTACAATAGGTAAAATAACGTGTGTTAATTATCTACGTCCCTTACGATTCACCAAGCAAGCTTTACATTTAATTAAAAAAATGTCCTCTATAAAACCATTCTAAATTAAAATTAAATCATTGTTCTCCAAGTTATTCGTGATATTAACAAATTATATTATTTCCTTGCAGTAGGTCACACAAGTTAGTTACAATGGATGTCACGTTCACAGGACACGTACGATGGACGGACACAAAACGAGTTGTAATTTTAATTAAAATGTCACAACTTTTAAACCTATAATACAATTAGATACTTTAGCATAAAGTTAACATAATACGTTCTAATTTAAAACGCGGCGAATTTCAAATTTCCACCTTTATGTAAGAAATGAATTTAATATTTCATTTACATGAGCACTTTGTTGAATAATTTCGAGTTTAACTTGAAAGTTCGTACCTTTATTTCAGTTTTATCCATAAAGAACAAGGTTTTGGTAAGTAAAACATTAAGGTCAGGATTTCAGACTCCCACGCCTGTCTACGCGCATATTGTTAATCTTAGAATAAGTTGTCTGTACAATGTGCGGAGTTTAAACAAGTTTAGTCACGGAAATTAATTTTAAGTAGAATAACTTAGACGATCGTATTGTACAAGTATATTTCGGGACAGAAGTTAATATGCGTGACATTTTATTTAATTTTCTAAAGACCCTTTGATTGGTTTAAGGGACAATAATTGTTGTAATTACCAAGGCCATAACGAAAATTGCAGAATCAAACGTTTAAAACTCAATAGTTGTAGATAGGTACATAAAGTTTATGAACCGACATTAAAACACTCGTAGCACATATACAAATACTTTAGACATTTATCTAAACCTATTACTAAAGTTGCAGGTTTCAGTAACTATAAAAGAGCTAAGTTCAGATACGTTTGAATAAAAATCTACATCACAACTGAATTTTGCCATCATCCTGTCCAAAGAACGAATCTGACAAATCCCGAATAAATATTGTTCCCGAACATATATTTGACTAAACAACAAAGGAAACTAGCATTCACTACCTACATACCGTAAGCTGTTTGTGCGTCCTATTACTAGCTGCACAAAAGGCGAGCCGGTTCAAAGTTCAAAACGGAGTACTAGAACATTGTAGGTGCCGACTATGGGCTGAAAAGGGCAATAAGAGAGGGCGAATAGCTCTTGGAGGCGTCTCGCGGGGCCCGCCGACGACCCGGCCAAGCCACGTGCGCCTTTCTAATTAGCCCTGCAGTCAGCTTGCCACAAATGAACACCAACATTGAATGTGATTTTTTAAGAAATAGTAGATGATTAGGCTGAAATTTCATTTGAAAGTGAATAGTCACGTACTTATTAGAAACTTGATAATGAGTGGGTTAATTTTGGGGATTAATTTTGAATTTCATTTAAGTGAATTTCTATTTAAGTGCGAAGAGACGTTTTAAAGTGACTAGAAAAACAGTTCAACCTTTTAACACCTTGGAATTTAATACACAGTTACCAACATATAGCTCAAAATATTGTTAAGTTGACACAAAAGAAAAGAGAGTACCTACCTAGGTAATTTCAGCAAAATACCAAGGTCTCTACTCTATGTAAAAAATAACAAAGCTATTTAACAATACCTACCTACATTGCTTTTTATTCAGTTTCCCTCAGATATCTGGGAAATTAAATAGGTTTCTTTAAAAGATTTCCATTTTATTTGTCCTTGTTGAAAGAAGGTTGCCTATCCTACTAATATTATAATTTATAATTTTATTTTATAATAATATTATGAATGAGAAAGTTTATGAGGATGGATGGATGTTTGTTACTCTTTCACGCAAAAACTCCTAAACGGATTTGGATGAAATCTGGCACACAGATAGTCTATAACCTAGATTAACACATAGAATATTTTATAACCCGATGTGCCCACGGGATCGAGATTTATGCAGGTGAAGCCGCGGGGCGCAGCTAGTGAAAGATAAAACTAGAAATTGTGCCTACGAAATTAAGAAATAAAGAATACCTATACAATTTCACTCAAGGCCAAATCTCGCATTTAAGTTAAATTATCTTAGTATTTTACTTACATAGGTATCAACTGATTTAAAATAAAGAAAAGAAAGAAGATTTTAAAGGCGACTAAAAAGGCTGATGTGAGTGGAAACGCAGGGAGGGGACGCTTTAAGAGGACATTAGTGATCTTATTGGTGATGTTCTTCAGAAACATCAAGGAGGTGCGTAGTACTCGCAACCGGCGTGTGTGTATGACCAGATGTGTGAACATAAACGAAGCAAAAGGCTTATGTATGAATAGTATGCTTATGTATGAATCGTAGCATGTGACAATCTATAGTTTCTGCCCCCATGGGATGAAGGCGTGAATTTATGTTTGTATATCAACCGACTTATACCAATAACTAAATCTAAATTTGCGTATCTACGTATATGTCAATATTGGTAACTTATAACCGATATATCCTTTCTCACAAGGTACCTATAATATGACTTTCATCTTAAGGCGAGATTAAATCCATCGATACAGCTCAAGGAAAATATTAATTAAATATGTTACAAGTTGTGTATAGGATAGAAAAAGCGTTCACTTGATGCGTTTAAAATTGTTTACAAGTTGTTTATTCAGTCTACTAAACTAAATTAAATTTAGTTATATCTTTTATTTAAAAGCTGATACAAATATGAGAGAAATGGGTAAAATATTTACCCAGTGAAAATATAATGCATGAAGAAATATTGGAAAAGATCCTTTATCTACTTTAAAATATTTTGTGAAAAATCAAATGTTGAAATGAAGAATATCTACCCGTTAAACCTTCACCCACATTTCGGAAAATTCTTCACTTTAAGATGAACGGGAAACCGGGAAGTGAGTAAAGCGAGCCTTGCGGAGGAAACCGTGAGGCGGGACTCGTCTCGTACTCGCTTGCATTGCGGACTCGCGGCACGTACCAAATCCGACACTTGGCACAGTTCACATTCCCGCCGCGCTTTCCCCATAATACAAGTTTTAAGTTTTAATTACGCCTCTGCAATCTTACGCCCCAACATAACGCTGTATTTATAAAAACCCTAATGATCGGCCGCTCTCGTAGAAATCTCGACGACATTGAAATGTAAATTAGATCTGATTTTCCTCACTCTCCACCTTGTAATATTCTTTATTATTAGTACCCATCTCAGCAACGCTTCTTTACTTTCGACAGATTTTATTTTCAATTTCTTTCAATCGGAACACTTACAATAGCTACAATGTTAATAAATAATTTAGATCGGCATTGTATTGTCAAATGAATTATGGATCAGGAGATTTAAATAAGATTTATTATTACTTACAATAATAAATAATGTAGCTAATGTAAAGACAACGTTCGAAGTTAAACAGAATCGGAGCCTACCAACAACAGGAACAAAACTGGCAAATAAATAAAACAGCGAGGTCCAACTCAGGCAATTTCTACAGCGATAAAACGCAAAAGGAGCGGTATTTAAATTGAATACGCCGTAAATAAATGCTAAATGAGACAAAGGACTGGGAGAGAATTTGCAATCTAAACAAGAATAAAAGGAGTAATGTATCTTTAATGAAAGTAAGGAAGGGCCGTCAACGGTACGCGGTGATTACGACCACGGACAATGTCCCACACCTCGGGCGTTTGCTTAAGCTGTTGGCACAATTAGCTGTATGTGCTTTTCGCATTGACGAACACACAGCAGAATGAATTCTTAAAACTTGTATGATGACTGTTGCTTAATCGAGGCCAGTTAGCAAGCACGAACAATTTTTCTGCTTGCATGGTTTAATTTAAAAATATGTTAAAATAACTTGCGCATCTCATATTTCAACCAAAAAAACAAGATATATGCTTACAGATCAATTGTCATCAAACAAATTACATTAATTTTGTAAATGAGGTAACATGAATAGCATTCAAACATTAACGTAATAAATTTGATTTGGTAGTTATTATGTAAACGAGGTGGCCACGGTATGTTGTGTGGCTAGATATTCTCGTAAATTCTCGTTTGTTATTCGTGGTAATCCTATACGTTACCTAGTCAGACGTCCAGTAGATAGTGTTTCGGGGAAGTCCGGGAGTTTTGAGAAAATAATCCTATTTTTACACGAAAGACTATATTAAAATTGCTTCTTGAAATGAATACTGCTGATCAGGGTGAGACAGTTAATTGATTGATGTGTTTTAGCACTTTTTTAAATATTAGTCACCTCTACGCTAATCTAGGGGACAGTTGGACAGAGAAAAAGATGTATGGGTTTATGGTGATATATTAGGTAACCCATCATAAGTAGGTATATTTTTCAGCTCGTAAATCGATATTTTATTTCATATAATATTATTAATGAGATATCTGTGCACTTTACATAAAGGTGAAAAAGTTTTTCATTTAATATATTCCATGTAAAACAGGTTAGTGCTACGAACTTATAAATGAAAATATCTCAAGAATTCTCTCTGTATATTTATTTGTGGAATTAAATATTTATGCGACACTAACGGTTCAAAGCTGAAACGGACAAATGAATATGATGTGTCTTAGGTGCAGATAGACTTTAAGAAAATAGGTGTCGGTTATTCGTCTGTTGTTTATACCTTCCTATGTAGCCTATTTAACCTCAATATTGTAAAGTGTCGAAACAAATTTTCATGCCCGTGAAAATATCAGTGGTTCCGTGGTGATATCAGTTTATCACCACCATATTTCTACAAACCTTCCCATAAAAATAGCTTACGTCGGTACTTTTTACATCTATCTGGGAAACCTTTAATTTGAACATACCTACAAAGTTGACAACTTTATAAAAATGCAGTAAGAAAATATTTTTCATAATACCGTAAAACACAAGTTGTATGTTGTACCCAGTGTGTTCATATCTTAAAGATTTTGTAGGCGCTGTAAACCTACTAAAACTTTCCACAATAAACAAAGTACTTAATTCTGTAAGTCATATGGAAACCCGTTAGGTTGAAGTGAAGCTATAAGCAAATAAGCGGACAGACCGCAATGATTTATCACACACGTACTTGGGCAAAGAAGAATTTCTTGAAAGCAACCAACAACGGCCTGCTTAACGAACGTGGGTTTTGTTTCTAAACCAGTTGGCTAATTAACATTACAATTGAACACAATAATGTAACCCACAGGTGCTTTTACTATTCACTTGTAAATACTGCACATAAATCCATCTGGAACTTTATTCAAACTCCTTTTACTAACGCAGCTTGAATAAATGTAGCGGAGGGCGGAGGCCGAGCCCTGTATTGAATAGTTACAGATATAATGTGTATGGTTGGAATTAACTGGTCTGTAAATATTTAGATAGACCGAGCATTTGATTTGAACTTATTTTTTAAATGAAAAATGAAATCAATGATTGAAGGACGAAGTTTGTTTACTATAAACTTTATTAAACAACACCCTAATGGCCTTACACACGATCAATCACAATCTGTTTCATTTTCACAGTTCAACAACATTCATTGTGGTATTTACGTTGTTGAGCAGACAAATTTTTCGAACATAGAATCAATGGATAAGCAATATTCTTCAAAGATTCAAATTGTGATAGATCGTGTGTTACGCAATTAGGGTGCTGAGGAAAGGTACCTTATATAATAGAGAAGACAAAGTCACGAAAGAATTACTTTGTAGCGGTTACACCGCCACATACGAATTACGCATCAGACATGACGTCACACAAATCCTGCATCGCGCAGTTAGAGTTTACCGAGCGATCGACATATATATAAGATTCCGACTTCAACCGTCGAGCAGTTGCCCGCCAGTCTGGTCGAAGGATCCTCCCTTTTCTGTGGTGGATGAGTGAACTTTACAACCTGTTCCTCGTACCACTAAAACTTCGTAGATACAGAGGATGCTTATTATTTTCCAGGAACCCCATATATTAACATAACCAAACACAAACTTATCTATAAATTAACAGCTCACCAGTTTTGTCAACATTCTGACACCAATCAAGTAAACAAAATGTCGGACGACAAAGCCACATGTGGGCGCACTATCATTAAAATGCATGCTACGTATTATTATTTCATACGCCACGGTATGAAGGTATTCCAATGATTTATTACACCCACTAGATACGCAGGCCTGTCCTGATTACCTACAAGATCATTTTTCACTTTTTAGATAAATCACCTGACAGTTATCAGGAACTGACGTTTTGATCGACATTAAATTAAATTTATTGATGTCCGTATCCATTTCTTTAAATCCATTTCTTTCCCATACTATCCCGCTCATGTCCGGAGTTATGAAAATGAATAAATCAATCAAGTAGAACGGAATTTATTTGATTATAGGAATATTCGTTATGGTCACCGGTTATGAATAATCACGGCCGGAACAATAAAAAACAAATGCTAATCACACAAGAATCCACAACCTCACACATACATATGATGTACATATTAAAGAGTATTCTATTCTATTCTAATTTCAAAGGTACCGATAAATAAAAGTTTCTAACAATGTCAGAGTAGTCTCTGGACAGACAGTGGGCAGTCAGATGCGCATCGGGCACAGTCCCGTAGTCCCGCTTGCACGAATGGCGCAACTTGTCCAGAATCATTCGGGAAACTTTTGACAAGTTCCCAACCAACAGTCACTGTTAATACTAGTTATGATTTTAGTGAATGTTTGCTATGTTTGCTTAAGTAGGTATGTTTTAGTTTGTGTAAAGATTATTTAAACAAAACAAATTAGAACTTTTCGTACTTCAGTCACGTTTTTCAGACCTAATTTATATGTTGTCTGCATCATAATTACTGTACTTTCCGAACTGTCACATCTGTTCCTACTGTGCCCGAACAAGCAAACAGTAGTCGTGAGTTGTGTAGTAATCCTTGCCAATATTATTTCAACATACAGAATGGGAAGCGTAAAACGCAGAGGGAGTTTAGAAGGCTTTCAGCGGAGCTGGCCGTTTAGCAAAGTTTAAGTAGGAACCACTACCGCCACGCTCACTACTCGGGCTCGGTTCACGTTTAATCCTTACAAATAAATAAACAACCCTCGTATCACTGCAAATACCAAAAGCGAAATGTTAAATACGCTTTGGTGTATGTTGGCACGCATACTGTTACTAGTTCAACGGCAATTACGGCTTTATTAAAAAAAGACCGACCCCTAACTACTCTGCGCTTGGCAACGAATAAAATAAATGGATCTATTTCATCATAAATATTTAAGTTAATACTCTTACTCTTCCTAAGAAAATATTTGCAAATTGAATGCGAAGTAATAAATGGATCCCTTGCATATCAATGAGCGTACAAGACACACCTAGCTGTGATTGATTCCGTCGCATTGGAATTATTTCGAGCCTGTTTCCGATACCAAAGGATCACTCTGGCTGTAAGCGTTCACTGTTTCTGTGTGAGCATTTGCTCTTATTGTTTTGTTAATGAAATCCATTGCTATCAGATTAACAAAGGGTCTAATCATAAGGGCCTTTAGCGCAAAACAGAGGAGTGTATTTTAGGTAAATAAAGTGTTTTTATACTGCGTGGATTCCAAAATGTATTGCAAGCTTTAAAAAATTCGAAGGTTTAATGCAGTATAAAATAGTTAATTGATTCAGGCGTGACCTTGCGGAAATCCATAATAAAATGATGACGCTTAGCTATTTCTAAAGAGTCTTGAAAAGACCTTGGAAGAAATCGACACGTGTTTCACCTCTCAACGAGGCATCCTCAGGATGACGATTAACTTGTCGTGAACTCGAACACGGCGTGTTGCCACACCAAGCACCGAGCGCAGACTGAGCTTTATCGCCCGTCCAACTCACTTATGTTGAGTCAGTATAAAATAAATTGCTACCATATAAGAGACGAAACTCGGTTCAGGTGGTTCAATAGAGCAGCATAGTGGTAGTATTTTGATTCGAAAGTTTGCGGTTGAGAAGCGAAACGGTCTGGAAAGAAATTTAGTGTAAAAGCTTTAATGAACTAATGTATTCTTAATGAAGAGGCGGCGTCGCGTCGGAATTGTGGGCCCGCGAGCCCGTTTAATGCCATGAAATATACATAACTCTCGGGTACATTTCAATTAGCACTTGAAGTGAGCACAGGCGCCACCCGCCGTATGCCGTCAGTGCCGTCCCCAACGACTTCAACGATCACAATATCGTCGTCATCTAAATTTAGAAGAACTGTCACTCTTCTAAAATTGGCGCCGACGTGACCTGGATGACAAGTTTAACGTCAATTTATATTGATGAAGCTTAAGTTCAGATTAGAAGTTCGCGGACGAGAATTTCGCCATCTTATAACATTAAAATTCCAAGGTAAGATGAGCAATTTTCTTCTTAATGTTACCTTTTAGGCTGTATAAAAATTGCAAATATTTTAACATCAAAGTTTAAGTGTCTGTCCCATCTGTATGGAGGGCGAGACCCGTCGGGTTCCTTTCACACCGAATCGTAAACTATGGATGGCCAATTTATGGTTTCGATGCTGTAACCCATTCCGGTCCAGGCAGATTTACGATAGCAGTTCCTCACGAATACGAGCATCTACGCGGTCACATCTAATAAACAAGTCACGAGTTTTACTTGCTTGTACAAAGTATGTACAGGTAAATGTCATAATTTATAGCTGTGATACGATTTGAGACAACGGTTAAGTTCTGTAATTTATCAAACATGTCAGCTGAATGTTAGAATATCAATTCAATGTCGCAGGTCCCTTTATAATAATAATATTTGGATGATTTTTTTTTGAACGACGTTTTCTAAAAATGAAACCTGGCTAGATCGATTTATCGCCCCCGAACCCCTGCATACTAAATTTCATAAAAATCGATTGGAGCCGTTTCCAAGATTCAGATTATATACATATATACAAGAATTGCTCGTTTGAAGGTATTACATATGAATTAAACTAGCCCTTATAAAATACCGATTTTTATTTCTAGCTGTGCCGTGGCCCGTGACGATAGGTAAAATTCCAAAAGACTGTGGGCTGGTGTAAGCTGTATGGTGGGTACTAACCAAGTATTATTACGTTGAGGGTAAGCTGTTTTCATCTTAAGACAACAAACACAAACAACAATAACTGACAACAACAACTGATAACTGATAACAATTAATGAATAGTTCTACCAAAGATTTATATTAAACCTAACCGTCCAGTGAAAATTGAAGCATCATATTTAGGGTCTTTAGTCAGCAATAGACTTTTATGGGTTGTTATATTAATATTGTTTCCGTTAAGAGTAATCCCTCTTAGAACACCGCAGCTGTCGTAAAATGTGACTACGGGACAAATGCGGCTTATGTAACCGAAACCCTTAGATTAACCACAAGCTTGGTTTACCGACCTACCTACGAAATTTTGCACCTTCATCGGGTTTACAATTTCTACTAAATTCACAAAATAACATATTATTCAACTCGCTACGGTAATAAAAAAAATAAAGCGACACCTTTACTTGAAATATTACCTACATCATGCTTTATCCATTTGCTTATTGAAATACCTCAAAATGTACTTCCCACCCGACCGTATATTAATGGTAGAATTATACGCTACATATAAATTCTTAACACAATCAAAGCGAAGCCCATTATGGTAATTCTTAAATAAGTCATTATTCCGTTGAGTATTGCAATTAGAAAACATAATGATAGCTATAAGCGATCATGGGGTATAAGAATATATCACGCCTACGCCATCGAACTAATTGCTCTATAATGTTATTTCATTGGGAACAAACAAAATTCAATCGTAGGCACCTACTCATGTAGGTAGTGCATCTTACGGACTTAATAACCGTTATAATATCGAACCGACAACTTATACATACATAATGTCACGCCCGTTTTCCCGAAGGGTTCGGCAAAGGTGACCTATAGTAGGTGCACCTACATTTCGCCACTAATGTTTAAATTCCATGTAATAGCGAGGAAGCCTATTACCATCAACCGGCCACAAATCCAGACTCCGGTCTGTTACTGAGAAATTCCTAATCTAAAGACCCACTAACACTGCCCAGCCTGAGAATCGAGTCCAATACCTCATGCTCAACAGTGAGCTTGCGACCACTAAAATTTTCGTGGCATAATTATAGTTTCTATGTAAAGAGCCTTGAAACGGCGAAATAATGCTTCAATTATATATAGGTACCTAGTTAAACGGTGTCTGTCGCCTAAATGAGGCTAAAATATTAATACTTAAATTATTTAATCGAACGGCATGTGGACTTTTTTCTTTATTTCGAAACGCTTGAACTTTTAATTGTTATAAAATCCATCACTAATCACTGCAGCGTGTATTAATATAGGGGACCTAGGATTTTAATTTTAATTTTGAACATTGGCTAGAGAGAGTCCAACAACTCTACCACTATAATGATAAACCACCCGTACAGAAAGTATGAAACCCTGATCAAATTACAGTCACCTGCACGTGTGTGGACGACAATAAATATAACTGTCACTTATGGGAAAAACAGGTTTGACGTGGAAATCGTTTCACATTTCCACAGTCCAGACGAATTGGTGGAATGTGCTGCCAAAACTCTTTACCACTTAATTATAGCTATTTATAATAACCACTGACGGATAGCTAATCTTAACCAGGGGTTATATTTTTATCTGAAGTTTAATCAAAAACATTGAACAGAGCCAGCTACTTGTTTATCGCTCAATTTATAAAAACCAATTGAGGAAAATTGGATATTGTGGTTTTCGCTGGCGATTGGCTAGCTAGCGATACGGCTTCGATTGTACTGTATGTTTTATAAAACGCTTAAAGTTATGCGTCTCACCTTATTAAAAAGCTGAAACCACATTATAATGGATGAAACTTGGGCAACAAATTACCTTTAAAAATTTAAAATAGGCAGGAATAACTTTCAAAGATTTTAAGACATGTCTTCAGTAAGAATGTCGGTTGTTAGCTTACGAGCATTCGGTTTTAATAATGTTAGTTTATAGATAACTTGTTCAAATATGGGGAACGTAAGAAAAAAAAAATCGGAATATTATTAATTGCACAATAAATAAATAATCACCTATCAATTTATTTCCATCATGATTATACTTTTTTACATCAAATAAATTATTTCACTACAAATAAACGAATTGTTTAACTAAACTAGTACAGGCAGATAATTTGAATATATACATCAACACTACATCAGGTACAAAAATACGACAATCATATCATAAATACTAATACTGACTGCACAGCAAATTAATCAGAGCGTACAAACATAATACTCCTCACACTCAGAGCAAAATAACGTCCCCATGGGTCCTTGTTCAAAGTCCAGTGACTCCTCGCGGGCCAGTGCACAGAGTCGCTAACTCTTGCGACCACCAGTACACCTGGCGCGAGGCACGTCCGGGCTGGACTCGGGGCATTGCCACGTCACATATTTCAGACATGGCCTCCCGGAACCACTCCGCCTCGTCGTTAATGTCAGCAGGCCTGCACGATCAAGGCTTCCAGGAGGAGCTCCTGGTGCAGCTGCTTCAGCAAGCGTCTTCCATCCGTTACTCGGATCAAACAAACACTACTTTCCGAGTATGAGAAATAAAAGATTTATTTTTATTTGCGTTTAAATACTTCCCTTCAAATTCTAGTCGAAAACCAAAGCTATGTCTAAGTCTCCACAGCATAACGTAACGTAATCATACATCCCGATTTCCGAACTATTCGGCGCTGACAAATATTCACAAAGCCGCAGTGGATAGATTAGGTTTTGTTGTACGACCGCCATCAGAAACTCTGAGGATACCGCCAGTTTACCCGCCACAACCACCCACTACCTACTCATGCTGGAAACCAATTTCCCACCTCATTGTTCTAAAATTGCGTCCTGCTCTATTCTACGTTCCGACGGCCAATCGATTCGCACATTGACAAACATCGAAAACTAAAATTGATATTGGAAAGGAATTGTTATCTAAAATATTGGAAAGTCGACCAATTTCTGTCATACTTATAATAAACTATCGGTAAATTTGTCTATAAGTACATTTTTTAAAGCATTTTACGATTTCTCATTCATACAAATGATATCTAGTTTGAATAACAGTTTGACAGAAATTTAAAGAATATTTAATGTCACCTCACTGTTTTGAAAGAGATAAAACTGAATAAAAACGATCAACAGAAATGTTAACTGCATTCTAAATATAAATGACATACATTTTTCTTATTCTAAAATAATCATAACATATCAAAGTTAATGTGAGAACTGAAACCCTTGGAGTTATTTCTGTCGGTTTACTTTTGTGCCACTACTAACAAATTTCTAGAAATATTAAAACATACCGTGACCTTTGCTAATTTGCACGTCTATTTTAGGGAGTATATCTTTGTGGTTAGTCATATAATTATGGGATTCAATCAAATTAATTTAGTAACAAACCTGTCTACAAAGAGTCATATCTCGTAATCGATTTTTCAGTCACTTCCTGTAATCCGATTATACCAATTTTAATCATATAGCTAATCATAAAATGCGCATATCCTGAGTCATTAATAGGATAGATATCATTGATGAAAATATTCATAAGTCAATTGTTAAGGCGTATCTTATCGGAACCAACGTTATCCAAATAAACCAAATACGTTTACTGTTGTAGGTGGCTAAGCAGTATCTGTGCGACAGTGCGGCGAGGCACCGCTGGCCTGAGGCAGTCGCGATGCCTTTGTTCGTCAGCACGAATGGAAATCAATTTTACAGATCAACTACACTGGAGCCGAGTTCGACAGACTGACAGCCACTAGTCCGGCCTATGAATATGATTACAAGTTACTGGATCACTATCTGATGGCCGGACTCAAAATCTATGTGTATATTTCTGGCATCATCAGCATCATGTGATTATTGCCGGTACCCCTCACAAATTTGCTCACCCCGCATGTGAAAACGAGTGTAAAGATACAGATACACGGTTGATATAGGTAGCACAGCAAAGCGTAGCCACCCGCCTTATACGTAAATTAATTTTGTGCTGTGATCAGCGGAGCGTGAGCCTCACGATAATCATTCCAATCTCGGTCTCGGCTCCACACATTCGCCGAATAATGCCACTATTAATCATTAGCCACGTTATGGCTTATACAAATAATAACCGAATTAGTATCCATATCAACTGATTCAGCGCCACCCAAGTATATTTTATCTACATCGTTATAACGCAACTTTTATCCTCCCCATTTATCTTAGCGAAGCGTAATAGACCTTGAAAGTTACATATCTACTTTTTGATAGTACATTAACATCTCCCTTACGTAGTTTCAAGAAGGGAAAACGCCAGTAGGCAGTTTGAAAGTGGCCTTCGCGGAAAATTTACTAAACCGTCAATTACGAATAGAGCGGCACAATACTCGAACAGCTCGCTAGAGATTTACGATTGCAATCAAACGTCAAATGGCATCATTTTTCAACATCAATATCATAGGGCGATACAGTTCGTGACACATTAATTTGGCAACGGGTGCGGAGCGAGCAAAGCTCCCGCTGCTGGTGATCGCTTTTTCATAACACGCTCACACGAGTCATTCTCACAAGCTCACTCGCGATATGCACTTAACAAATTACAAAACGGTTTTATTCAATTTTAATTTCATACGCCTGCGTTAAAGCTATTAGGACATCTGAGTATCAATCGTGCGAATTGTTAACGATATAAAACATATAATTAAAATACGACAAATAGTACTGATTTATGACGATCTCTTTTTGTGATAAAACAAATGTGTCTTCATAAATTAACTATTATAAGAGAAATAGCCACATATTCGCCAAGAAAAATGTAAGAACTGTAAAAGGAAATTCAGTTTAAAGCGGTTATGATTAACGATTTAGCTTATTCATTTGTCTTTGTATGTTTTATCAAAAACAATCAAAAATAAGCTTGTGTTCCGGCGTCGGTCGGCGACGGAAGCACGGCCAACGCGCAACTCAGTGATTAACGAGCGAACCTCGCCGACTTGAAAATGAACCCTATTACTTAACTAACTTATCGTCCATCCAAGAAAAGTAAGCTCTCTAATTGCTGACCTTTACCCGGCCAGAGAGAATTTAGCGCCTAATTATGAACAACAGTTAAATCGCTAGGGAGATGGGTGCGGTACGTCAAACATTTTGTCTGCGCACTCATTTGGGCAGGTAGACGACCTTGGATGCTTTCTATTTAATTTTCGGGTAAAGAGCTATAAACCATGTTCAGAGAGCAGTTTAGAAAGTTCATAATTAGAGCTTATTAGGTACCGTACGCTCGTATGACATTAGCACCTTACGGTAGGAATGAATATACACAACAAGGAATTCGGATTACAGAAAAAAAAACTTTAATGTTAGTTTAATACGTCGCTATTTTCATAACAGACATGATTATAAATACAGATATTCGTGTATAAATGACCCACTTTGCATAATAATTAAGTTCGCAGATATTCGCGTAGAAACATGGGCGGCCCAGCAGGGGCCGACACAGATAATATCAGTCAATGCTTGTGCACGTGATTCATTACACCTGCATGACCGTAGCCACTTCATAAAATAACTTTCAATGTATTTATTTGAGTATGAAAGCGCCGAGCTTCGGAAACACAATACCTTTATTGCGCAAGATAAATCTTTGTTACAATCGGATTTGTTTAATATGAATATCGAATGAATAGCGCGGGTGAGTCAGCGGCCAGTGAAACAGCAGTATTACTGCACTCAGCAGACTGGAGTTCCAACAAGCGATTACACACCACAATTTTGTTGTCAGCCACAATACAAAAGTTTCATTGTGAAACTTAATTGAGTCGGTCAAAGCAAAAATACATACGTAAGTGAACGTGTCAAGAAGACAAAAGCATTACCTTGTATGGAACTGAACAATGAAGCGAAGATCCTTGCTAAACATTTACCTATTATCAGATTGTTCACATGTATATACACTTTTTTCTATTTTTATTCAACTCGAATTTAATGTTTTATAAGTACCTACCTAAAAGTCTTTCGTAAAATATGAAACATTTAGGTGAATGTCGCCTTATTGTTAAGTAGGCTTTTAAATTCCAAACCAGTTTAGGTCGTTCCAGATGAATACACAAATCACTATACAGTTTCCTTTCCTTTTATGTGGAGCAAAAAAGGCAAAAATATTGTTCCTGGTTCGGACAATGTTATAAAAAGTGAGGTGCGGTTCAAATAAAAGCAAATGTTATTTCGCGATGCACAGGTCGAGTGGATCGCGGGCCGGACGATGCACCGCTCTTGGCTCCTTACCAAAATATATCAAAGCCAGATTTATGTAGGGGCTGCGACGAAGGCTGTGATGGTATCGGCGGGTCGCTGTGACCACGCTGTGCTCCCGCGGCGTGCCTGCTATATTTACGTGCCACGCCGCTACCTCGCTGCGCGGCAAACGGCTCTTACACAATACTCATTGAATATTCCTAAAGCCTGATGGTTCGGGAATATTTTGCGCAAGTTTTTGTGGAGTTGTATTTGATATCATACTTTATTGTTTCAACAGTTTCTCTGTTTTACTTTTAAAGGCTCACTGTTTATCTTGGAATGATGCAGTACGTTTTCGAGCTTAGTTTTAACTTGAGTACCTACATCGTTCTCCATTATATTGCTTTACCGGTTTTAAGGGCAACCGTCTTTCATTAAACCAACCTTCAACTAACCGGTACACTGTGAGTAATAAAATATTCCTTACTGCATTCAACTCCCTTTAATAACCTTAAAAATCTTTACATCTCTCTTTGGATTAATAAACTTCTTAACTGGTTATAAAAAACTTCATAAAGGCGGGTAATATAACTGCTGCTATCTGGTTTTATTGGCTCAGTAATCAAGGCTTGACGTTCCAAACAGCGTTAATAATCCATTTCTAACAACATAAAACGTGAACTGTAGTAAGGGGCAAGTTAAGAATATATCAAAGTATAATATTAATACAGAATAACGTATTGTTACTATTATGTCGGAGCGAGGAATCATAAATTTCAAATATGAACGTCTTCACGCTCCTATGATCGAGAAAATAAATGGATGCACAATTTTTCGTGTTTCGTTGGGGCGTTAAATTATGCGTTTATCATTTAGGGATGTTTACAGTGCGGAGCGGCCGCGGGATCAAATTGAAACGACTGGAGCCGTGCCAGCCCGCCAGCCCGCCAGCCCGCCAGCCCGCCAGCCCACTAGACGCGCGCCTTCAGTTCTAGCGTAGGTACGTAGGAATCTAGTATAGACTGAATGTAACGCATGTTTTTCAGTTTGTTTTATTTGTCGCTACCAAACAGTTTTTTATAGCATTTGGAATTAAACAATGCATTTAATTGAGAGAAATAATTGTATTGTTGATTTTATAGAAGATGTGTAAATTTTAACGCCATGAGTATAAAAACTAGTTGGTCCTTCAACAAGGCGTGAGAACAAGTTAACAAACGAACAGCATCAAAGATAACTAGCGGTTGCAGACACGTGATAAAGCTATTAATAACCATAAAACGAGGCAGCCAATTGATACTAATTATATAACTATTCAGTTCGGAATTCCAGGCCATTCATCCTCAATAGACATGTGACAAACACAAAATTACACTTAATGGTGCCGTTAAGTACTTTCATTTGAACCGCATATCACTCTTCATAGGTTAATGTCAGGCATTTTTATTCGTCCCTTTTTAGATATGAAAGGGGAACCGAACTCAACTCAACCCAACTTTAATTTGCAAAAGTAGAATTACTGAAATCTCAGTATCTTTAGTTTCTAATTGGAGTTCTTGAACCAGTTCCCTCGTATCAACTATAGCAGATATGTCTCAGGTAACAAGATATCTTCAAGCCGCAGCCGTCTATATCATTTCCGTCAGATTGCCCTTATCGCACCGCGAACAAGCAACGAGGCCCGATGCGGAATGGCGGATTAATACATACTTACATACACAAACCAGTTCTCAGAATAAAGGATGGCGCAACAGAAATAACTCGGTGACCGTTCCTCGAACTTGTGTTGTCACATCCACTTACAGAGAAAAAACGCAATGAATTACTTACCATCCATTACAATAAATTTCAGCTAACATCGAAATTCAAGTACAGTGGCTATTAGGGGTATTCATGTTCTGTTCAAAGGAATGTATCAGGCACGCGTCTATGATTCATATCGATATTTCATCACGGTCCAATAAAACACTCGATACTGCAACTGCAGCGGGCGCGGGGCACCCGTTCTGCTTGGCTCAATTGTTTGACTTTATTTGTGGCGTTTGTTTCTCGCGGCGCACCCGCGTGCCCGCTCCGTGCCCGCTCGTTGGAGCCCGTCCAACAGTTTTACACAATCATTCCACTCAACTAAGCGTTCCCATAAACACAACACAGCGGGTATGAATTGCAAAAAAAATTGGAAATAATTGCCAATTTATTGTTCGTGGTGCTTTTACGCATATCGAAATTTAATTCGTTTGGCTGAAATTTTAAATATATGCACGTAGTGCGTAGTGCGCGTACACGCAGCGTGAATACAAAATGCGTGCGTTGCGCAGAGGCACTGATGTCTATATTTGTGGCGCAGAAACTCAACCATTTAATTTTCATCCGCCGCGGACACTACGGGAATTTGTAACATCACTTACTTACTTAATTGAACGATAAATAAGTTAAACGCCTATCCATTTGTTTTATTCATTGCAATCATATGTATTATCTAGATCTGTATTTGAATGATGACTCGTACATATCTAATATAGAAAAGTTATCGTTTGGATTAAATCCAAATATTGCTGTTTTAAAGTCACCTAAGCTGTTAAATTACAAAGCCACAAAACAGCATTTTTAGTAACCTACAACAAACTATAGCAGATTAGTAAAAGTTCAGCGACTTTTAATTATTATTCAAAAAGAATGACGAGACTTTGTGTACACAATATTTATAGGCATCAGACTGTAAATAATGAGGTGTAGAGTATCGGATAAAAACAAATTGGTAAAAAATAGACAGCGATACCGCGATTCTGTTTGTAGGAAAGTGTCAATTTATCACTAGTTCTAAACGGTAAAGAAAGATGGGGAGACCCTGCTAAGAAACATGTTTAAACAAATGGTCCCGTCATCGCCTATCTTCTTTTACTGACTACGTAAGCCTCT
Source organism: Omphaloscelis lunosa (assembly GCA_916610215.1). NCBI lineage: Eukaryota > Metazoa > Arthropoda > Insecta > Lepidoptera > Noctuidae > Omphaloscelis > Omphaloscelis lunosa. The sequence continues at coordinate 11,483,132 of OU744250.1, forward strand.
TCTTAGTAGCTTCATAACCCTCGGTTGTTCATCTATTTAGTCTCGCTTTATCAAGCGTCAGAACATACAAGCTCATACTTAAGCTGAGTACCTTCAATACCTCGGGAATGCGCGATAAGTATCGCTACCTGACATGAGGTACAGGCGCGAAGGGGACATGAACATATCCAGAGCGCAAAGAGAATAAGAACAAAATAATATCGCGCTTTTTTCTCTCACAAATATACATACAATGAAACCATAAAAGACATTCATTTTTATTTTGTTTCTCTTGGATACAGACTTTTACATTCTATGGCCATATTTTTTTCTAAATTCGGTTCCAAAATATTGTGATATTAAGGAATAAAAGATCCTACATTTCGCCACTTACAAGCCCATCAACCATCGAACAACCGAAGTGTAGCAACCAAACTATAACGCGGAGATAAGCAACCTCGGTTTACCACAAAACACGAACACTACTTACATGTAAAGCGATTTAGATAAGTCGCAACTCAGCCATTGAGAATGTTAGTATTGACAGTAACAGATAGTGTCTATTGAATATCTTAGTAATAAAAGCGTTCCTGTTGGTGCGGTGTCGGATCCGGATTGTGTGGAGGTCTCGACGTCGACCGACGCTCTCGGAGTCGGTACTGTTCTCGAATACCGGTAAAGTGTCATGTTACCAGCCTTATCGCTTAGACAGCGGACCAATATTTGAATACCACACTCAATACTCACCCGTCCTTGTAAATAAACGCTATCGCTTCCATTAGGGTCAATAATAAAGTGAAAGTAAATACATTCGGATTGTAATTTGTAACGTTGATAAACATCTTTGTGACAATGTAAGGGAATCGATAGGGTTTTTATTTCGGTATGTTGATACCCAATTACGAGCGGTTTTATAGCACGTAGGCGTTTTAGATTAACTCGATATGGTTTCGGTATCAAAATCGATAGATGAGCATGTATTATTGTGACATCATATTTTTTTATAAATAATTAAAAGTTACGATAAAAACGATTATTGATTATTATTATTAGATCTGCGGAACTAGCACTATGGACTAACAGTACGTAGCATGATCTTAGGGTGCCTTCTCATTGGGCTGTGGTCATTACGTTAGCACTGCGTAAACGCCATGTCTCTCACCGACATGACCCTATAATCGTGGTGGAAATATGATACAACATGTCACTAAACGTTCAATTCAGTCAGTTAACGAGAAACTCCACAGTTAGTCCTTCCTTACATTTTATTACTCTTCTTATAATTGTGTTATTAGCAACAAAACCATCAGTAGTGTTTCGAAATTATTAGAATTCGCAAGGCATCTACGATACGCTACGCTGCGGCTAAGAAGCACTACGCCTCGCCTACGACGCGCTACGTCGCGACTAACATGCGTTGAGTGCCGCGCCTGCGATGTGCCTATGCCGCGCCTACGATGCGTCTACGCAGCGCCGATGCTGCGTCTACGAACAGCCCAGTACGACAAAAGTCTTATGAATCAATCAATCTTGTGAGAATCCATTATACAAGCAGGCGGATTATAAAAATCAATGTTATGTTAGTAGTCAGTGTTCAACTGGACGCTGCTTTATCCCTAAGTCGGCTTCCACGGAAAGGAAACTAAATGTAGATGTAGACTTAATATCTATATTTAACCGGGTATCACATAGCACTAAAAGCTTATACATAATTCCATTAGATATGATACTAAAACCGGCTTTAACGTCTAAATAAAGCATAAAATTGATATTGTCACTCTATCGGCCCCAAGATAGCAATCTGTCCGTCCGTCAAGTTTTACGCCTCGCGCGGGAAACACCACCTGCCCGCCGCCTCCATACAATTTAGATGAGTTCTAAAACTTTAAATACAACGTATAATCGCATAACTCCGATGTGATGGCATTGGCACTATATTTAAACAACCATTATAGAAGAGTTGGGCGCTTTTTAGTATCCATTAAATATTAGATGCCCAAGTTTCATGTCTAGTGTTTGTTTGTAAAGGTACACTTGCTTTACTTTATAAATAAATATAAACTCAACAGTATTATAGGTCGCGCTCGGATTCACTCACGTCGATCCGGTTTTTATGACAGATTCTCAATTCTGTCGTATATTGCTTCCGAGATCGGCAGTTGGCAAAAACGCGCGAAGCCGACGAAGTTTTTTCGCTCGACTCAAAAAAAATCTCAGCTACATCACATGACACTATTTACAGAGTTGCGACTTATTTAATATACTTGTATTTAAAATGCAAATACAAAATGCAAAATACGTATTATATTTTTTGTATTTAAATACCATTTTTTTAAAGCATTTTGCATTTTATTTGAAATACTTTTTGAGATGTATTTTATATTAATTTGTAAAATGCAAAATACTTTACTGCAAAGTTTCGCCAGCATTACCACTAAGATTTTCATGTAAATGAGTTAGCGATTCGACAAATAGCCACTAGCGGCGCTGCAAGTGCTGGAACCTTGCGAGTCTGTGTACAAAGTGACAAAACAAAATGAACATTATCCTGTGGAACATGACGCTATGCGTTACGCCTTAACGAGATTGGGATTACTTCGATTACCGGTCTTTCTGATTCGACGTCGTTAATAGTGTTTATCATCAAAATAAAAGTGTTGGATTTTTAACACCAATTTCATCTAAAAGTATTTCATTTCAATACAGTATTTTGAAAATATGTATTTTGCATTTAGTATTTAAAATACAAAAAGCAAAAGTATTTTGTATTTTGCATTTGAAATAGTAAATTAGAAAACTATTTGCATTTTGTATTTAAATACTTTTTTTAAACTGTACCGAAGGGAAGTATTTAAAAGCAAATAAAAAAAAATCTTTTCATTTCTTATACTCGGAAAGTAGTGCTTGTTTGATCCGAGTAGCGGGTGGAAGACCCTGCTCCCCACCCTAGGGCGGGAAAGACTCATAGTAATTGCTTCCATCTCAAGGGCGGGAATTAATTTAAAAAATAGAACTAAATTTGGTTAGGTAATCGGATACGAAAAATTTTACTAAGGGGGGTATTACACTATCATATCTATTATCCATACCATAGATCTATTATCAAAGATATAATGAAATTGTACCATAGACATTTATTGTGAGTATTTCTCCCTTAGGGGAATATTACCCTATCATATAATATCAGATACCTATCTACGAAGCTCGCAAATTACCCATAATAAGTCTATTTTACAATTTAATTATATCTTTGATCATAGATATGATAGTGTAATACCCCCTTATCGAATAAAAAAAATGCTGCAGTCTAGTTAGTGTATAAACAACCAGTGTGAATTTAAAAAAATACCTATAAGCGGGACGACCCGCGGCGGTGACACGGTGTGTTCCATATTTAAAATTTAAAAAAGACTAATAGGTACTGGAATACTCATGTTATTATTATCAACAATGATATTTTAAGTAAAAAGACGTAGATAGGTTACCTACCGTACATTCGTTCTTCAAAAACGGCACAATGTCACGCTATTAGATGACACGTGTAAGTAGGACAGCATGTCGTAATTATCGGGAGCGAAAAAGAGACAAGACGAAGAAAATGTGGCTAATTAGCCAAATTTTGACGTGCCTCTTGCGAAGCGTGTATAACCTATCTACCTCTTTTTTTACTTATAATATCATTGATTATCAATAAATATTTTAGAAAAACTAAGAAATATTACTATATTTATACACGGGTGAAAGTCATCAATTCCTACTCGGACTATATAACAATCTACTATTGTACATCACTGACACCATACGTAGCAAAAGATAATTAATGTGTAACTTGGCATTAAATATAACATCAGAATACAATCAGTTGTTCTCGAGATCACCATTTGGGAAAGCTACTCGACCTAGTGATGACCTAAATCTCTAAATCTAAAGCTCGTTTCTGTCTGAGGCTATCCATACACCTGATGTAATATGAGAAGGATTTGATAAATAAGTTTTCATATTCAAAGCCATTTCTACTCGTTTTCTATTAAATGCTACTTCTACTGCAATTTACACGGACATAGTAATCTTCCCTTTTAAATGCACAAAAGCGAACGGGACCAGAATGTACTCTTATTTTATACGGGCAGCCATAAATCCTAAAAAGCTATAGATTATCCATACAGGCAGAGTGCACCTGTTCTCAGTGCACTTTATATACGAAGCTATGTGGCAGATTAGGAAAAATACTATTAAAAGAATAGTGATACAGTGTCCTTTGTATTCTGATTTGGAAAATAAAAGCAAATATTTATAACGTGACATAAACCCGTGGCAGTTTAAGCAAATAAGGAAATGTTAAACCTGAACTTTTAAGCTAAGGAAATTGATTGCCTTCTAGTAGAAATAATTTTAAACACAGTTAGCACCGCTTAGCAACAAACTCAAAAGCCAACATCTAACTCAGAAATAAAAAGAAAACCTCTACAAAAAATCCAATGAATAGCAATTTCAATTTAGACTGGTATACCTACGATAACATATCTTGAACAGCGCAGTTAAAGCAACGTCAGTCAAACTGAGACAGGTTTGTCAGTTCGATTTACACAAGCCCGGATGCTAGCGACGCTACACGCCCAATAAACCCCGCTTAACACTGCAAGGAAATCCCTACACGACTCCGTGCGATATTGGCAAGACTTTACTTGGAACATTACAGATATACGATAGTATAAAGATAACAAAGCTATAACGTACACTACTATACGACTTTCACGAACAGTTTTAAAGTATTCTGTTTATTCTAACGTATGTTTATATAGCTTTAATACTGAAGTATTTCTAGAATGTGAGAGATATTTTTGGAAAATTGTTTTTAAAACATCGTACATGCTAATCATTTTTTTTGCATAATGAACTGAATATATGCCAAAAAATTAAAAAGTGGCTGAGTAAACATCAATAAAAAATCGAAAAAGTAATGCATCCCGAAAGGAAAATGTTACAGAAAACATCATGCAGAGTAGAATTAATTCCGATCTAATGCTATGTTCACCTCTTGAAAGGTAAATAGATGTCCGCATAGAGCCGCATAGAATAGACGTCTTATAAAAAAAACTCATAAACCTATCTTCTTTTTAAAATAGAACAAGTTTTAAAGTGAACAGCGATTAATATCGCCTTTTCGTAGAACTCGTTAAATCCTAGGTAAAACCGTGTTGTCTAGATAACTTAATTAGAGTGATTATAACACCCGGCAGCGACGTGATCAATGTTATAATTATCAACAATGATATTTTAAGTAAAAAGACGTAGATAGGTTACCTACCGTACATTCGTTCTTCAAAAACGGCACAATGTCACGCTATTAGATGACACGTGTAAGTAGGACAGCATGTCGTAATTATCGGGAGCGAAAAAGAGACAAGATGAAGAAAATGTGGCTAATTAGCCAAATTTTGACGTGCCTCTTGCGAAGCGTGTATAACCTATCTACCTCTTTTTTTACTTATAATATCATTGATTATCAATAAATATTTTAGAAAAACTAAAAAATATTACTATATTTATACACGGGTGCCTCTGACTTGGGTTCACATGCCGTCAGGAAATATCTGTCAGGCATGAAGGTTTCCTCACGATGTTATAGTTTACCCTTTTTGAAGCAAGTGATAATTATACAACATAATAATTATAATTATTATTTGTATCCTGCTAGATGATGTAAAATTTTTGATTATCCTATTTTAACATCAATACATCACGGCTGTTCTCCCAAAGGGTTAGGCAGAGGTGTACCTAACATAGAATACAAACAAAATTCAATCATAGTAGGCACGTACTCATGGTAGTTCATCTTACGGACTCAATAACCGTTATAATATCGTACCGACATCTTATACATACATAATGTCACGCCCGTTTGCCCCAAAGGGTTAGGCAGAGGTGAACTCACACCCACATTTCGCCAGTTATGTTGAAGTCCCATGTAATAGCGGACAAGCCTATTGCCATCAAGCGGTCACAAATCCAGACTCCGAGCTGCTACTGAGAAATTCCTGACGAAAGAACCCAATAAAACTGGCCGACCTGGGAATAGAACCCAGGACTTCACGCTAAGTAGTAACGCTTGCGACCACTAGACCAACGAGGCAGTCCTATTACTTCATGTTTTATTAATTCAAGATATCACAGCAGGTTACCAGAAAAATATAACTGCGCTAGTTTATGCTACACCGGTATTGGCACACTGAAGTTGAAAAAGCTTTTAGGTATCTAGGCAGAAGCGATCGAGTTATACAGAAATCTACATTATTAGAGAAGCAATTTCCTCCAACACTACAAACGCTTTTAAGGAGGTTAGGTAACCTCTACATTAAACTAACGTCTCTTACAATACAAACTGTCTGTCAGCAAGCCGTGAGAACAAAACATCCAGATACGCTCCAAGCAGCGAGCATGATCCGCTATCCAAAGATAATTCGGTAAGCGATACCTGTGGGTGTTTCCAAGCGGTATAGCGGTACAGCGGTACGGCCGAATGCGGGCTAGTAAATAGGTTTATATTAAATAGCGATAACATCGCTCGCTGTCAGAACGATTGCTGGGCTCTCGGCGATGAGACCACACGCCAGGCGAGGGCGCCCGACTAACGCGAACATTTATTGTTGTTGCCGCGCTCTGTTTAGCTAAAATCGCCCTTTGAACGACGTGTAATGCTGCGTAAAGTAATTGTGGGTTACAAGTACCTGTTTATGCTTCTAAATAAAAGTAAAGGGGCGAAAGTTTGTGTAGGGAAAACAACAAAAATGCTAACCAGCTTTCGGTTTTTAGAGTCATAACACGAAAAACGGAAGTAAAAGTAATTTGAGGGTAGTTTCACTTGGAAGATAGACGATTATCAAGCTACTGGATTCTATATCGATCCGACCGTACATAGAGTCAATCATTATAATATCAACATCATGTGAGCCCATCGAGGACACTTTCAAACCACTTAGTTTTCCCAAACATCATTACAAGTAGTTAGAGCACACATTATTACTCAGCTTAGCTCACTAACCAGGAACAAGAGAAAATTGTTCCACAAAATTGTGTAGCATTACTTTACCGCTAAAATTCTAGCACCAGGTACTCTAAGCATGCGCTCCATGCTTAACTTTCCCGATAAACGATAAATTAAGTTAGGTGTCAGTGCGCACTACATTTTACTTCTAACAAATTTCGCTATACTATCTTTATCGCTAACCACTACATAATAATCTTCGTAACATGTAAATTAAGCCATAAATAAAAGAAAAAAAGGCGAGTTCAGCATGCGTGCCCAGCCTAATAGTTACGACCATTAAGATACATTCTATTGGAATGATGTAGCACGTTATAATAAAAACTGTTGGGCATAGCTTATACTTCGATTATGTTGGCTCGTTTATTACTTAATTTAGCCAAGAGTAGGGCTGCCAACTGTTAAGTGGTGAGCCAAATGAAAAAGGTCACGATGTCGCGTTTTTCATGTTTTGACTACGGTATTTTCCGGCTTTTCAGGACTCTTTGCAATGTTTTAATGATAAACTTGCACGCTTTTACGTGGTATCAACGCTTTCTTTTGAAAATAACATTTTTATTTAATGTTCCTCAATTGTTTTAACTAAATGAGCAATAAAAAGTTTTCGACGTTAGGTAACAATAAAGCAGAAGCACTTCTCCATTAGCATCTTGAACAAAAATTCATAGAGACATTAGTGAGCAGTGAGCAGCCCTAGTCAAAAGGAGCGCGAGTCGATTACCTGCGCGGGCGCACGCAGGACCGGTTTTCATGATCCTCCGCCCCTCACCTTCGCACCGCGGCCCATGGCACCCATCTTGCATATTTTTTGCTCCACAATCCACATAAAGGGGCCCCTTCGTTAACTGTGAGAAGTAAGCCCCTTACAATAAGATAGAACACATATAACAATACCTGCCCTTTGCACAGATAAATGCTTAAAGACTTTGAGCCGCATTGCGATTCGTAAGATCTTATTTGCTTTAAAATCTCGTTTCATGTACTGAAACTTTAATCACGTAAACCTACGATCCGTTAACTCAAACATTAAATAAAATCATTAAGTCCGAATGTAATTAACATTTCGTTTAAAAATATGCATGTATTTAACCAACAAACAACTTCGGATTATTATGATAATCGCTTGAACGGATTATAATTGGAAAATTATCTTAATCATTCTCAATGAATACGAGTTTATTGCCAATTAACATAGTTAAGATAAATGTAAAATAATATACAGCTATTCAAATTATTCTGAACGTGATTACATTTTTTGCTGCATTATTTTTGTATACCAAGTTAAGTAGTAGGCAGATATCTAGTCTCTTCTGTCTAGCTGATGCTAGTTTCAATAATACATCTATGGGCTGATCATTTATCCTTTTCTTAATTCTTTGTTCGTTGTGGTGTATATTCTTCAATTAAGTATCTCTTAAGAAATAAATAAGAGGTAGTTAAGATAAATATCTTAGTGGCCAGTCCCAAAGTCCGTTACAAACAATTTGAAAATACATTGTATGTAACGGTTTTCGTACCAATTTAATTGATCGCAGCCTTTTGCTTTTGCTTCTCAAATTCTTGGATGAAATTATACAATCCGTTGATAGCTCTTTGTTATTTTAGAGAGATTATCTTTTGTGATAATAAAAAACATATTTTTTATGGCAGGAAAATAGACGAAATACTATTTAGATGAGATCAAGCTTTTTAATATAGTAGGTTCTTTACGTTGACGCGTCAACGAGGAATGTTTGCTCCATGCTAATGACACCAATAAGTCTTTCTCTCAATGTCCGAAAAGAATTCGGAAATGACTGTACACGCATAAAATGAAATATTTACTGGATCATGAAAGGGCGCTTCAACAAATATGTTGAATTAAACGTAGATATTATTACTTTGTATATTTGAATTGACATTAATGTATATTGATTTAACTGAAATGACTGACACAGTTCCACTGTTTAAACTAGACAAACTATAATAAGACTTGCAACAATGATTCATATTTACACTATGTTGTATTACAATAACTTCAGTTTAATTCGGAGTTGAAAACTAAAGTAGGCACTCGCTTTAAAGACACTTCAAGAGTTAACGGAGACAAAAAGTAAAGAAAAAAGTGAGGAAAGATGTAATAAATACCGCAATAACTAACCAAAGAATCATCGTCTATATGAAATTTTGATAAGAAATCCACTGCGATGTCCCGTAAAAGATAATTTGACTAAATTCCTTATTTTACTCTTATTTATTCCGAGAATTTCGATAGATAAAAAAACTGATATATAAAGAATTCCAGCTGGATTTCCTCGGAAGAGGTTTGTTTACAGTTTTTCGTATCTTTTTATTCATTTATGGTGTTTTTACGAGTGTCGGAGAGGGTAAATGTTCTATTTGAGTGTTCGTGTCTGCGTGGCGTTTGGTGCCGGCGGCCGAGCGGGCCCACGGCGCATCGACAGTGCATAAACATAAGTTTGCGTGCGACTCTATCGTGCACAGAACATTATACAACTTTTATGTTACCGGCTCGCATTACTGCTGAGCTTATAGTTATTGCTATATATATTATTATCTCTTCAATTCATATGCGACATAAATTATAGAACGGCAGCTAGTTGTTTATTTTATACTATTAGTAGGATTATTCCAATGTCTTCTTCCTAGCGGGACCCTGACCCAGGACCATTAGCATATCTACCAGGGCCCACAAAAAGTTTATAGGGTTATATGATTTAAAAAAATAGTTTAATGAGTTACTTTTGCTGGTCAAGTGACTCAAATACGTAATAGTAATAACAGTTATTTACAGAATAGTCCAAACATCATAAGTAAATATTTAAAGTTGTGATGATGCCTCAGATATCTGTATCCGTCCTACATAATGCTATGACTAATAGACTCGGCCGATGAACTAACTGCTTTGTCTAACTTACCTGTACAAAAACGATGTCGACTGTTTGCTACGGGAAATTGGAGTTGTATGACTATGACAGATGACTCACCTCTGTGGTGCCTCACGCGGTGATGCGACACTGGCCGGCAACACGGCTGCTCCTGGTACGCTGTCCACGAGTCCGCCAGCACGCAGGCCACCACCGCACACAGCACCCCAGCGGTCCATTGTCCGCCAACACCCATGGTCCACGCAGGCCACATCCAACCCGCACACACTGCTACACCTGACTCTCCCACTCCAACATTATCCCTCGCATCAGTCCATATAATGCACCTACGACTATTGTAATCCTCAAGTCAACTGACGATTCCGGAAAACTTTAACAATGTTTATCTGTTTACATTACGCGCACCTAAATCGAAATCGGAGAGATTATGCTTCCGTTCAGATCATTCGAGTTGAACGGACTTCTGTGATTAATCACCGCAGTCGTGCCGCGAGCCTGTTATCTCATATCGAGTTATAATCAGTTCGTGAGGGTTTACTTCGTTCGGTTCGCTTGATTTATTAGTTAGTAAAGAAGTACGCCACGATCGTGGTAACGCAGCGTCGTCGGCGGACGACAGGCGTGACGTGCGCCACCGGCATCGCAACGACGAGAACTGAAAATGTTTCGCGCGGCGACACGGACCGGTGACCGGCCCGGCGGGAACCGGCACGCGAGACAACAGCCGAGCCGAGGCTTGCCGCCGCCTCTGCCGGCGCCGGCTTCCACCGCGAGGGACAAGGACGGCACTACGACGGAACAGCCAGACCCGCGAAAGCTCCACACGAATGAAAAAGCCCGCTCCACTCGTTTAAGGAAAAGTTGTAAGTTAAAAAGTTTTGATAATTTCGCCGATCCGGAGCCGCTTGAATTCTTGCGGGGGAGATCTGACTGCGCATTGACCCTCGGTGTCGTTACGAACATATTGTAACGAAGGGATGACCCCTTATATAAATTTACCTAATTTATGTTTTTGTTAGGATACGCACGAAGAACTTTTATGTCTGTAGGCACGCGAAAGGAAGTCGGCAGTTTATTTTTTGTATGTTTATTAATAAGTAGCCTAGTGGAGCGTATGAGTCACGACGTCGCGTGGCATAAATAATAGAGAAATGCAAACAAGTCATCACGAAATCTTCAGAGATTCGAAACTCGCGTAATTTATATAATTAGCCAGTTATTTATGTTCAACTGCAGATAAATTTTAAATCCTAACCTAATAGATCATTCAAATTAATTGTTCACTATAACTCCATTCAAAGCCATAATACGTGGTAAATCACGAATATTAAGTTTTCAAAAAGACAAACCAGAAGATAAACAATATAATTTAAGATCAAAATCTCTCAAAACGTATACGAAGATCAGTGCTGAAATACCTAGTACAACTTATAAACTTAAATACCATAAATTCAAGACTTAGTAATAAGTTTTCAGACAACTTAATAAATAACTATTTATCGAGTTTAACTTTGAGCTGACCGTGATTAAGGGTGGTAGGGTTAGCTTTATCAATTACTCAGGCTCTCTGCGGAGGCAGTGAGCCCTCCGCTCGCCTGAGAGCTGCCCGACTCGCCTTTAATTAATCTTAAATAACTTAATTATACCAGAAACCCTTTAACATAACTCGATTAATGTTTTATTAGTCTCACCGAACTACTGCACCCACCGACCACGCATTATTTACCACTTATACATCACAAGGCACAGTCGCTCGCCAATATAAAAGTAACTTATGCAAAAGTAAGAACATTTGGGATTCAGCGGGTACATTCATAAGATGAACGGAGATATCTTAAACGTCGCGGCCCCATTTTCATCAGTTCTTCAAGTTTTTCAATAAAAACTTTCGAAGGCGTCCGATTTACATACGGTATGGATTCATTTATTCTCCAAAAAGATTTTTCGTGTAAAAGTGAAGAAGGTTTTCGGTATCCATTAGAGGAGAAAGGTCGCACTCGAGTCTCTCCCACCAAGTGCCCCATACCGGCCCAACGGCAACTCCAATTACAATATTTTAAATGCCATTTTTGTTAAAACCTTCAGCTCCCTCCTCAACGCCCTCCTTCCTGAATCAATAGTTCCAATTTTATAAATTACGTTGTCGCCTACCTGACACAAATTGAAGTATACTAAAATCTCGAAGTTACGATTGCTATTGGCTTAATTTCATACTGATTCACTGTCTGCTATTTTTATAAAGAACCTATTATCTCGACAGCGGTTTATATTTTATTTAAACTCGGTGAAGTAAATAAATCGTAGTCATTTTTTCCTAACTATCAAAACCTAGGTAAGGTTTTAGGGTTTCGTACTCCGGTATCTGCCTGTCCGTCTGTCTGTCAGAGGGCTGTATCCCATGGACCGTAATAGTTTTTAAATTTGAGATGAAAAATATACTTCGTATAGTATTTTCATTTAACTGAACTAAAAAACCGCCCAAGTGCGGGACGTACTCACATACTTAGGATTCCATACCACCGTACAATATTTAAAACAACATATTTTAGGGTTCCCAAAATAAAATAAAGTTACAAATTAAAGGGGGTCCTCATACAAGAAACATGTTTTTTTTGACGTTTTTTTTTTTTTCTAAATATTGTTCGGTGGTATGGAACCCTTCGTGTGCGAGTCCGACTCGCACTTGGCCGATTTTTTTTTAAATTCTTATATAGAGAACCTAAAACAAGTTCGATCCTACCATTTTAGTCTTAATTTAAATTTAAATAATATATAAATAAATAAAAATTTAAATAAACACGGAATTAAAAATTTTAATTGTATTATATTATAATAAAAGAGCGCTTAACCCTGAAAACCTGAGCCAAAGTCTCAATTCCATCACCCGATTTCGAAAGAAGTTACGAAATGCATTAAAATGTTGCCGCATCACTATCGGTAACTGAGAACACGTGAGATAGTTACCGCGACCCGGGTTCACAAGTCACAACCTCTTTGTAACGTACGCCTGTCAGTAAGAAGCGAAGCAACACAAACACTAATCCAATACTTTGATTACGATGAAGTAATTACAATCAAAAAGACATTCGTCACACAAAAACTTTACTCGACTTTACCGAGTCTTCGCAAACCCATTTCCATGCAAAAATAATAGTTTTTGTAAGCTAAACTGCTGCAATAAATAGTAACTATCGACAGTGTACTGGCGACTAGTGAACTTACAAGTCGATGTCCTTACGCGTTTGTTATTTTGTCACATCTACGTACAACGTAATACGAACATGAAGCAAAGTAACACGCGCATATCGTAAAACAGGCTGTATAAACTGTGTATAAAGTTGTACTGCGAGTTTAATACATTCAATTTGTTTTCAGCGGTGGTTTGAACGCCAATACCGACATAATTGTGCAACCATAAACAATGGAACAATGATCACTGCTGCCGGTTGCATACGCTCCTGTTAGATATACGATGTTGTTAAATAGCGCACATTATCCACTACTGTATGCACTGGTTCAGCTTTATCTGGGAGTAAAGGTTATTTTGTACTACAAATACTGATACTCATTCTGTAGTGGATTCGTGAAATTTGTGATCAGTTTCATGTACGGACTCAGTTAACGTTATGAAGGAAAACAGCTAGGGCTGACTAGAGCTCAAGCTCAATAGATCATAAACGTACCATGATGAAAGTATGCACATTATCTTTTGACATATCTTGCCACAAAAAGCCGGAAGAAAGCCACGTTAGCAGTCTTTCCTGATAGCCAACATTTGTCTTAAGATACGTGACTATTTATTGTGCAGAGATCAATCATTCACAAACTGCAAACGGTCTCATCACGAGGCAGATGCGAGGAGGCGTGCCTTCGGTTCTGGACGAGCCAGCAGGGATCGAGGGGAGTCGGGGGGTGGGACATAATTGATGAAGTCGACGCAAGACCTCGCCGCGGTTAATCTCCACACAGCCACCTTCGACAGGACAAACTTTATCTACTCCCAAGGCGTCGCAGAGGTCACCGTTTAATTTTTTCTCGGAATGAGAAAAAGTATTAACAGTTTTTATTAGGTACCATTCAACCAACAATTTTTATTATGTGAGCAAACCTGTAACACGCGTAGATAAAAAAACAAAGCTGTATTTAGGTACCTACTACACCTATCCAAAAACCTCGGTAGTAAATTTTGCAGTCAAACAAAACGCAGCTGTATCTAATTTTGATTATTGACTCGCAGTACTATTACTGCAACCAAGGGGACGAAGAGGACAAAGCCCGCCATGTATCTGCTTAGAATAGAAGAACCGTAAAGTGGACATTCATTAAGTACTTCAGAAGCTCATTACTGCATAACGTTCGCTATTCAGTCGCATACGCTAAACAATCGCGCCGACAATCCGTCATCATTTAACGGTCTATTGTGTTCTTGCATTCCCAATTATAATTAAAATCATTTTTGCACCACAATGCCAATTAAAACGCTATTGAAAAACTAGGTACCATGACCATATACAAAACAAAGGCATGCTTAGGTGCTCATTTTCTAAATTATGTGTGCTTTCATATAAGATAATTAAAACAAATGAGATTGAATAACAAAGGCTTAGCGTTGGCCCGCTTGCATAAAATAAAAGATAATTTTTAGAATAACGCTATAGAGGTGCGTCAGAGTTGCAGTTAACGATATTTACATGACTAATGGGCAACAATTTTACATAAAAGTGCAAAAGCGAGTGAACTTAGGCACACCACACCAGTGAAGTGGTCCAATTTGCATGTTTTATGCAAGCGGCGAGTGATGCCGCCGCGGACACTGCACGCGCATACAGGCTCTTTGAAATTTTTATATGCTATTCCCACAAATCGGACGTCACTGCATTTTCCGAGGAAACGCGCTCTGTAACCGTGTTGTCTAGTTTTATGGCGTTCTTTACTGTTGTTTTACAATAAATATGTAGAAAAGCACTGATTGTGGAACCCAAAGGGAACGTTACAAAGTTTGCTATTTTATTTTCATCATTACTATTTTGATCAGCAACTGGCAACTATTTTCTACACCTATACATATTCCTAAACGCTCTGCATGACATGGCCACTTAGCAGAACGATAATATCGATATATTATCTCTTCAAATCCAATAACAAATACCATTAATCGAAATCAGTAAACTAAACATAGTCGGATGTCACAGCACGTATTGTGATTCCCGGTATTATGTTTTATATTTACCCGTGTCGGTAATCGAGAGCCATGCACGGTTGGAACAACCAACTTTTACAGAGAAACCATCGCATGAATGCAGCACTAGCTAAATTGCATTGTTCGTTTTATTGCAAGTGCGGATGGCGTAGCTCTCGCCAGAATTATTTACTATGTAACAGCACATGCACTTTATTCCATCCGTCGATTTTAGTATTGAAATCTTTCGTTTTATTCGTGTTAAATTCGCTTTAGTATTTACATACTCTACAATAGGAAAGACTATTTGCAGTTAAACATTTTCAAGAAGCCTGAAAATAAGCCATTATAATACAGTATTTTTACAAAACGATACAATGCCTGAAGACGCTTTAAATAATACCTAAGACCTTACCTTTCGCAGGACCAGCAAGTAATTTATGTAGGTCTGAAGATGTCGAACAATCTCTAAGGTGGTTCCCGCATTATGTTATATTTAAGAAGACGGTGGCTGTTCCACCCACATTTTAATGAACTAATGTAACTAAGTGACCGTGGCTTCTCATTAATAATTGAATCACGCAAGGGTTCATTTCAGATGGGGTACTTAATGAGACCGGTACGCAAGTAACTTCATGACATCCTCGCGTTATGGCCTACAAGATGATTTACTGGACTAGGTCATGACACACATGTATACGTTAGTTTACAAGCGTAGGGTAACACGGATTACTTGTACGCAAATTGGGTCTGCCATTAATTTATTAATCTACATTGAATTAACCACAGTGTATTTAGAAAGTCCTTAGAATTTCGTCTTAAATTCACAGTACACCACAATAAGGTATTTAGGAGAAAATTATTTTCTTTTCCGTAAACAATAAAAAGGATTCGACCGTCTCGGTAAATATTTAGGTCGAAAATATTCGACTTTTTCTAGACAGCAATTTACTCTGGCGCCTCTGCTGGAATGGAATCCTGAAAAAGCTTAACTTTGACCGACATTCCATAGTCGGTCAAGGTTAAGGGGGCTCGGAAGAGACAGCTCTTATCTTGAGTTAAAATCTACACTCGTAGATCAAATTACTTTTTCAATCTTTATTTTGATTTATATTACTTTCATCATGAAGGAATTATATTAAAATAAAGCTCCTTAAGACCTCGACACGAGCCGCTCTTTGTGAACGCCGGATGAGAGATGCAATTAGTATTATACCCATCTATTAAGGTTATCATATCACATTTATTAGGTCCAATTACAGCTTTCAAGCGTAGTATAGATTATGATTATCATGATTGATTTTTCTTTGAGACTTTCGGTTCATTTCTTACCAAATATGTGTGTTTAGATAATGCTATATAATTTTCAGCACCATTAAGAAAGAGTTGACACAAAAAAAACAGTCATCTGTCTAAAGCCGTTATTTAGGATTAACCGAAATCGGTATTCTTTTATCTACAAGAGAATGGAAGCTTTTCGCTAAAATCGAATTTCCTTTGTGCACTATTTAGGGACAATGGTGCAACGATTGCAGTCCAGTTTTAGGTATTTTATTTTCGACCATTACGCCATTGCGAACGAAATGATTGTATCAACAGAATGCGACGAAAACGTTGATACATTGTGCGCTGTGTGACCTCAATTTTCCAGACAAAAGCGTTGGTTAGCCGATACCAACTCGGCAACTAAAGATTGTAGAGTTTTCAAGAATTCACAAACTTATGAAGAGCATCAAAACTAAGATTTAAAACTCCGATACACTGCGAGAGGAAATTAAACTAACTTTTACACGAGTCGACTAAATATTTTATAACTTTAAATTAAACTTTTAATAGAATGAAAAGCTGCTGTAGGTTTTTAAATAAAAAACGATTGAAATAGAAAATTATGCAATACCTGCCTACTGAAAATATAAAGTGAATAACTATTCACAAATTTAATTCTAGGGCATATGAGTATAAGCTCCTAGCGAAGTCCATCGAATGTTACGTGTGTCCGGATTTTTGGTCGTGTTACTAGAGGTGGCAAGCACACCGCGATGCAAAGAAGCAATTTCCTTTGTGTCACTTTCTACCCGCGCTGCCAACTGCACGTATTGTCACGTACCAGTGTCAATACACGTGCTGCATTATATCTATATTTGTACTACAATCACTATTCTTTGCAATCTTAAAGCGGTTAATCGGAAGATAAAAATATAGTGAGTCACATCTGCGTCTGTTCTGCTTGTTATGGCTTTTTTTTGTATCTTTTTATTTTAATATCTTTGCTTGCTTATACTTAAATCTAATCTGTTTGTATGTTTGTTCATCAGGTCTTCTTTACCTTTAGCCCGACCTAGATTCATCTTTACGTTATTATCTTAATCTATTTCGAGTTTCTTGAAAGAATCTTCCATGCCAGGGAAGAACGAACACAAAGTTTTGGGACCGCCCGGCCTCTTTGATTCGTCAACTCTTTTCCGAGCTTCTTCGTCGAAGAACTTTTGGTTGGCTTTTAGTTTGTTGCACATTTCATCTGGAATAATTAGGCTACGGTTAATTTTAACACAATTTAGTTTAGGTATTGTAATATTTTTACAGCACTACAAAATATGTGATTTTATTATACCTTTCAAATCATTTTTATCGTGTTTGAACAGATCTCCTGTGGATAAGTACTCTTCTAACGTATTAGAGTCTGATTGGTGAACCTTCAATATATTGAGGAGTTCATCTTTCATAAACGGTTTCACCATAGAGAGTAATTTGTCAACGAACGTTGGAGCATTGATGAAGTGGAATTCTTTCAGACACACAAACATAGCTTCCTGTAAACGACCATAATCAGTTTATAAGTTTCTAAGTAAAAACAGAAAATCTACGCTTCCTTTTAACAACTTTAATTCAGTAATAAGTTATTGTTTTTGCAAAAGATTAACTGGAAGTAAATCTGTTGCAGGCATTTCAAAATTTATATAAGTTCCTGGAATCTTAGAAATAAAAACAATTATGAAAATATTGTGGATAGAGAGGTACCTACGTAAAAAGTAGGTCAGCATCTTTGTCTTAGACAATTTAAAAGAATACTAGACTATTATTATGGCAACACACTTAATGAGATAATCCTGGAGGTTACCGAGTTCACCTTCTTATTTAGATCGCAAGATAATTATTTTCTGAGAACTTACCTGTAAGAAATAGAAGAACTGTTGTGCCACAGTCAGGTTGACTCTCGATATGTGGCCAAGTGATACTCTGTCCAGGTTCACAATTAGAGCTACCCCTGGTACTGTACCCTGCTCGTATTGCCATAGATCTATTACCATGAAAAAAGCTCTGAAACAAATAATGAGTTGTGTTTAAAACTCTGAAATTATTTTAAAATAATAAAGATTCTTTTCAATTTAGACAAAATAATGTTACTTGATAACATCGCTGTAGACAAACTTTTTCGGATCTGCATCCAATAGTTCACAGTATATTGGTCTGAAACCCTGTTTTGTTAGGGTCGGCAGTGGAACGATTAACCTGTAAAGAGCCAAAAAAAGTCCTGTAACTGTCAAAGTACGATTCGTGCCATTAGAGATGAGACTTGACACACCACGTGGTTTGACTTGCGCAGTAGACGATTTTTGGGTTTCTTTAGCGGTATAAGGTCTGCGCCGGCGCGTCATCTGGGCGGTGGCGGCGGAAAGAGCGGCGGGAGGCGCGGTCATGTCTCATCTTACGTGGCGCGTATTGTACTTATAGGAAAAATATCTGATGCGAGAATTTCTTCGTATGACAATAAACTTTATGCCTTACTAGCTAATGCCCGGAATGCGGTGCAATGCCTTTTTTTTTTTTTAGGAACCTTCTCCGGCACGTACACAACTACTTACCAAAGTTTCATCACAATCAGTCGAGCAATTTTCGAGTTTTTGCGAGATTAACCCACGGCAATTGAAGACTCTTATTGAAATTCTAAAGCGCTTATTAACTTTACATATCAAAATGCAATAACATTGTAATCAGTTACTAAAGTTCCGAGCAATCTAAATTCACCAATTTAATGTATAACAAGACACATACCAAGTTTGAAATGCCAATTCCAGACAATCATCAATTTTTCTATCCTGATAGAACGGGAACAATGTTTTTAGAGTGTAATTGACATCAATGACCCGCTTGGTTAAATCGGCGTCGCATGCACAACTATGATATGCTAATATCACATCCAATTCTGAAAATTATACCTCTGTATTAGCCGTATTTATTGTTATATTCCGGGAAATCTAAACTATTATACGTTAATTGATATGTTTATGCTGTTATTAAATCATGTTGTTAGGCTAAGCTGGGTTAAACCCATTTCAAACAATCGTATCGTTCAAAGTAGGTTAGCTTGGTTTATAAAGTATATTTGTTGAATAATTGCTGAATAATTATATAATCCTTACCATTGATGTATTGGTGTGGAAGATGCGCTTGCTCACTCAACCAAGCCATCAAATGTTTAATGTCTTCTTGTTTCACATTTAATTTTTCATATTCCTTTTCCACAGATATGCCAGAAACCACTGCCATTTTCACTAACACTATTATTTTAACGTTTAGAAAATATTATTCTTTATCTTTTTATAGAAGCGTGTGCGTTAGTCGCGTGAGATGCCTATCAGCTAATGGCTCGTAAATGGGACCAATAGCAAGTCTCTTTGTGCTCCTAAAACGTCAATGTGCCTATTGACACAAATGCAAGGTCATTCGTCACACGTGAATATTTTCATAGTGTCTGGACTGGATTTTTTTACGTAATATATTGGCATGTTATTAAATAACAAATGTATTGTACGAATAATCATCGCATATGCTCTGTGTAGCTATTTTATAAGTTTAACAATACTACCAAATTCGTTAGTTAAATAAACGTCAACAATCAAAATATTATTAAAGAGGTCAGAAGAAGAACCTCAGAAGAATTCTGTGCTATTTTTTTCACACAATTAAAGAAATATTAGCTACATGAATCACATTTTACTTATTTCGTTTCCAACTTTATTTTACATGGTTGCTGTAAACTTAACCATTTCCAAAGTTAAATGGTCCGCTCGAGTAACTCTGACACGTATTCGTCTGCGGGATCAATTTTTCTCGTGTATATTTAAGTTCACCTACGTCCACTGTCCTAGTTAGAAACAGCTCACGTAATTTTTAATAAAAACATGTCTTCTGGAACTAGAAAAATGACTGTTTGATTTTTCAAGTTATGGCTGACCAGACTTCTGCAGGGTTCGACTTCGTTTCTTCTACATATGTGTGTGTGTGTGTGTGTGTGTGTTTTTACCGAGTACACAACACAGGTCACAGATACACTTCATATCCCAAAATAGATGTTGTGGAGTCTTAACCATAATTCCTTGTTGTTTATGAGATAAACTTTGTTAACACGCATCTTTCCACCATGATATTACGACCAAAATGATTGGCAGAAGTTGCATCCAGCACACAAACATGCCATCTGGTAATCCAGGGTCATACATAATATCGTTGATCTAAGTCCTCAGACTTGCAACTTTGATTGGACTTGTCCGGGAGAGAGGACGAGCAACGCATCGTTAATGTTTAGTACCCCTGGTGGCGGCTTAAACACCGCCTTGTGTGAAATATACGTCGGGAGAGCTCATTGACGCAACTGCCTTGATGAATGTTGTAAAAATTGTCGATTTAGTTGATTTTTCGCGTCTGTTGTTGCAGAATTCTTATAATCATCTTTCATGATTTGTGGTTGCATTTAGGTTTTTTTTTGTAGTCTATGTTCATTAATTTTAAATATTTTTCTGATTATAAGAAAGGAATTTATTTAACATTAGCTGACCAAAATTTCAATAAAATAAAACATCTTTAGTTGTTTTACCGAATTTTCCCCAGGAACTTTTCAACTGTTCTTTCTATAAGAGCCTGATTTGGACTGTTACAAATATTTAAATAATTTTTCCTAATCGGTCCAGCCATTCTGAAGTGAAGCGCTTATCAACGAATAGCATTTCATTTTTAATTAAGGTTAATTAAAAATGAAATGCTATTCGGATTTCGGATTTCGGATTCGAAGTGTGAATCTATAGGTCATAACATAGGATAACTACATTGGATAGAATTTAACCCCTAGCCCAAAGCCCATAGTTTTAAATATCAACGTACATTCCTATTAAGAATTCTGACCTTGTTAAGGCCGCAAATTATTAACATACCTAATCCAATTTCATGGAACTCTTGTTTGTATCTAATAATATGATTTCGCCCTTGCCCGAGTTTCCACTACATCGGTGGTGTATGAATTCGTTAGGAACCCATGAGCGGCTCACGGACGGCCGAGTGAGTCTCGCTTACGGTCCAACAAACACTTTCAAAGTGCACCCTTAGCCCTGCCCTCACCCTCGCATATCATAGCCAGCTTATATTTATTGTGTGCTAAAATCTTGACGAGATCCTTCCAATTAGAATTCCCTAGAGCTAAGTCACACTTGACGAATTTGATCTTTTAAACTTTCAAATTATCAGTCGATACTTCAGGTATATTTTAATAAGTGGTTAAAAAGATCAGCATTTATGTGAAATACATAAGGCACGTTGTTAACTCACATGTTCGAATCCCAAACCTCGTGCTCGAGAACCGGGTCCCTAGACCTTCAGGCCTTCACGACCATTGAGTATCTACTTACTACAATAATAATTATTATTTAATTCTTGTTCTAAGAATAACCAATTATTAATGATAGATTCTAAATGTCGAACTTTCACAATTCCGTCAAAACCTAACAGCGTGTCGGCTGTTCAAGACGCAATTACCTTGTCGAAAGTAGATTGATTTGTAATACATAATGCAGGATACGAACATTAGGAGCCCTTGAATGAATACTCGGGAACTTAGAAAATGGAGCAATATAAATTAAAGAATGTCTCGTTGGTCTAGTGGTCGTTTTATAGCCTAACTGCTGACTCTACCGAGCGTGGGATTCCGGGTTCTATCCCTAGGTCGGGCTAAAACTTATTGGTTTTTTTTTATGGCATTCCCAAGGCAGAATTTATAGCTTACTCATTTAATTCACAAATGTAGACTTGGGAATGCCATGACTTAAAAATTGAAACAGAACACGTGTGCCTTGTGTAGAATACACATCTGCCTACCAGTTCCGGGAAGATGGGCGTGAAGTTATGTTTTAATATTATCCTACTTCCCACTTATGTACCTAAATAAATGTTAGCGTTTGTGAGTTAAGATATTTGTTACACAATAACACTTAAATGGCAGAACTGATTGTGATGAAAGGATCTCGCACAAATTGCTGGGAAAAAGCCGTTCGGCCAATTTAGCTGAAATTTTGGTACAATATATTATATAGCCTGTAACATGCTGATTGAATTTCTATAGGGGCTTACCAGTTTCAGAGATATATTTTTTTAATGTTGAAGTTAGGTACACGATTTTATGCTACTGCTGCTTTTTGCTTGCTGTTTTTTTTACTGCTAGAATATAAAAAAGTCATCATATTAATCACAACAAGTTCCAATTCATATTAACTCTTTGGCTTTATACCTTGAAGGGATAGGCCTCTGCCTATCCGTATCCTAGGCCTCTGCGTATCCTAGCCGTGTAATACATCTCTATGTATTACACGCATTTCACATAGTAGACAAGTCGACCGGCCGATTTTGCTGAAAATTTAGAAATAATTACAGTCTGTATGTGTATACGTCGCAGATGGATTGTTGGATCCGCTGTTTTACAAAACAGCTCCATTATGTAAGATGAATGTATGGATTGTCATTGCGTTACGTTTAACAAAATTGCTACCCACGTTTAGACGTAATGCAGAATGGCTTATCTGCAGTCAGAATAAGCGGCGAATTAGTCGCAGTAACAAAGCTAATTAAACCCTGACCAAATTGGTTTAGGTTAGGATAGAACTGTGACCAACCGCGCGCGAGCCGGGCGGTGACGCGGCAGCAGCCGGCGAGCGCTACGTCCGAGTTGGTCGTATTAGAGTTAGTATTTTTTGTACTGACTTTCATAAAACTGTGATAATTTTATGAAAACGGTAAGTATCCAAGATGCTAGTGCATAATGTAGCTTGGCGTGCTCATCTACCGCTGCCGCTGCTGCAGCAGAGAACTTCAAAGGGCGCGTAAATATAACAACCACGTCGAGGGCTCATTTCCTGTATAAATAAATCACGAAACGGTTGCTTGACACTTCCCGTGGCCCAAGGGCTGATTTTAACCTTGGTCAGAGGCTAAGCATTGCTATTTTACTTGGCAAGTCATTTGGATAACGATACCAGTCGACAGCGATACGGAGGAATTCTTATATGCCTTATTTTAGTTTGACATTAGACTAGCGACCCGCCCCTGTTTCGCACGGGTGCAATATACTCATGTGGCGACATGTCGAAACATAGTGATATCTGACCAAAAAGACGCTTAACAAAGCCGAGATTAACTTGAACTCCCCGCCATTGTGATCATTTTCTTCTCATGACACATGCGCACATTTTTTTTCAAAACGAAAACAAGTTTTAGATGCACGTTATAAACAGCGATGTTTCACACCAAAAGTTTTTCCCAGCATTATCTTTTCCTTAATGTTACTTAGTTTTATGTACAGAGTGCACAGATGATAGTGCTATTGGATGGGTCACTAAAGTGACCCATCCAATAGATAGGTATAGGGTGTAAACACCCTGTACCTATCTATAAAGGTTAAAATATTAATGTAAACTTTTCGAAAGAGATTCTATAGAATGATGGTGAACATCATTGTGGCTAACGGTCACGAATAGCGACTTTGGAAATATTGTCTTGGTTTTCTTATTTTATATTATGTTCTAAATATTAAGTATGTAGTGTTGTAAATAATGATTAATTAAAAATACCTCAAGAACAAAAGACTTTGAATACAAGATCCCGAAGTTTCAGCAAAATCGGCCGGAAAAATTGTCTACTATGCGAAATGTGTGACAAACATCTCTGCCTACCCCTTCAGGGCACTCAGACTTAGAAATATGTTTTTAAACCATAAAATATGAATTGAAACTTGATGTGATTGATGTGAACGCTTTTTGTTAATATAAAACCATCTTTCTGAAATAAAAAAAAAATGGCTAAGAATGTCTCTAAAACAGTCCATTTTTTTCCGCCCCCTATAGACTTTCAATCAGCATGTTATAGGCTAATGTTCCAAAATTTAAGCCAAAATCGCCGAATGACTTTTTCCTAACATTTTGTGCGGTGCTTTTGGCACATAGACAGACACATAGATGTATTATTTAAAACTATATATCTATGGACAGATATGTTCCGTCTGTTGTCCTGACGAGCACACAAGGCGATAGCCATTGCAGTCACCAACCACAGAATCTTTCTAGAACTTTTATATTTTAAAATGGCTCAAACTGACCACGAGCGACTTCAAATAAAGGATTTTAAGGATTCAAATAAAGAACACGCGTTTAAAATTAAAAACAATATTACTTTCATTCAATTTAATACAAAAACCTACTTATGGCCTAACAGTTTTGTGAGTCGATTCTGCCAGCGCTTATGTTGGATGTCACTCACTGGGTTACTCTTTTCATTCTCATCAGGAAACGAAGCCGGAAAGTATAACCTAAGAAAAACTAATTTTAAAACTGAAAACACATGAAATTTATTTTGTGGTGGAGATATTCAATAGCGATACGATTACTGGTTAAAATTGTGGGTTGGAACTGGCATGCCTGAGAGATATTTCTCGACGGCATGTGAAGTCAAGTCAGATGCCCATGGGCGGCTTCAAAACTCTGACACCAGGTTAGTCACTAACCACACGAAAAGAAGGAGATTGTGGTTTAATTATTTCCTTTTTTTTCATAGAATTTTCGTGGGTAAGGACTGTATGATGTTAGGCATGGGCGCCGGGAGCGGGGTGCAAGAGGGTGCACTTGCACCTTCCTGGCTTCAAAATAAAATATAGGTGTAAAACATTCACAATAATAGGGAACTTAACCTATTCGAGACGTGGTCCTAAACTTTTCGAGCTCGCTGTGCTCGCCCTTGCATTCTGCCATCTCTCAATTTTGGAATTGCTTCTGTGCATTAGTCGACAAAGAACCGAACTCCTATTTCTGAAAATCTAATCTGCCCTAGGCGGGGTGCTGACATTATAGAGCTTGCTTCGCTCGCTCTTGCATCCTACGTCAACTGTTTTAGTATAAAAGACGAAGGAAAATACTTACGCCGCTGGATCTTTTTCTGGTATATATATACGTGGGTATACAGGCTTCTTAGTCCTTTTTACAGAGGTTTTGGAGCCTTGAGAACTTTGACCTGACCTACAGCAAATATATAATAAATATCAAAATAATAGGTACAGGAAGTCATCTATACTAATCTATCCAATCTAAACTTATAAACTAATAATATTATAAAGAGGTAAATTTTTTTCTGTAACAGATTATCTCTGAAAGTACTGATCCGATCTGACACTATTGCCGAGTTTCATATAATAATAATAAAAGCTTTTATTGATCCCTTACAATTACAATATATACATTATTAAAAATACCTTTCAATTCAATTATAATTAAATCATAAATTATTATTCACTTAATACTTATATATCACAGTTAATACAGTAGATCAAAATAATTTAATTTCAGACTTCATTTCATTCCAATCAAAATTTTTATAAATATTAGTTTCAGTGTCAAGAAAAATGCCAGAAATAAATAAAAGAACAATCTAATAAGTATACATTGAAATTATTATCAATGATTATTATGAGTACATAAATGAATAGATAATAGTTCGTAGTATTTTTTTTGTGACTTTTAATTTAATATTGTTATTCATTATAAGGACTGCCTAGTGCGGTAAAAGCTCCCTCTATCTGTCTCCATCTTGTTCTATCTCTAGCTAGTATGCTCCATGTTTTTTCCTATTTAGCTTGATATGTCGTCACTCCATTTCTTGTTGGGTCTACCACGCATTCGCTTTTTGTTGATAGGATACCAGTTCGTTATGGTTTGGGTCCATCTGTCATCTCTAACTCTTTGTAAATGTCCAGCCCATTTCCATTTTAGTGTTAGTGTTTGTTTGATTACGTCTTCATCGTTGGTTTCTTATCGTATTGAGCTGTTTCTAACCATTATCTCTTAGTTTATGGCCTATATAGCTTCTCTCTATTGCTCTCTGGCAAACTCTTAATTTTTGTAGAGATTTTTTTGTTAGAGGCCATGTTTGGCAGACATATGTTAGACACGTCATTAAGCAGATCTCCATAGCTTTTGACTTTAAGTTAGTAGAAAGTATACTCTTGAAGATTTCTTTCATAGCCCAGTACTTACTCCATGTGTTCTCTTTTGTCGATTTCCAACTTTGTGCAGTCTTTAGTAGAAATTAAGTGTAGAGTTTAGCGTTATTGTAGTTTCTGTGCAGTTAGTCATAGCTTTAGTTTTACTCTGGTTCACCTCGAGCCCCACTTTTTTGCTTTCTTCATAGTGTCTCCAGCATATACTGTAACTCGTTTGGGTCTTCGGAGAGTAAGACGAGGTCGTCAGCAAAACGTAAATGGAATAGGTATTGTCCATATGTTCAGACCCACGTCGTTCCAGGTCAACGAATGTAATATGTATTTGTAATAGGACAGCAATTTTTTTTTGTTGATAATGGATCCCATTGTCTCACACCTCTATTTTAAAAGCAAGTACGGTACACCCAGTTTCATTCTGGCTTTGCTGTTTCTATATATCTCCTTTATTATGTTGAGGTACTCTCATTGCAGTCCTTGCTGTTCTAACGCTCTCCATATAGAGCTGTGGGAGATACAGTCGAACGCTTTTGAGTAATCAATAAAGCCAATGTATTACAGTGGCATGTTGTATTCATTTTATTTTTCAATTATTCATTTTATTGTGTGGATATGGTCTACCGTAGATCGGTTACTCATAATCCTGTTTGATAATCCTGTTTGATTACTCTAGTTATTCGTCTCAGTAATGTTGAAGAAAACACTTCATAAAGCCATGACATTAGGCTTGTAGGTCTGTAATTTGATAATAAAGTAGGATCGCCTTTTTATACAACTGTATAATCTCGGAACATGTCCACTGGTTAGAGAGTTCGTTCTTCTTAATAATAGCGGCGTGACCAGTTTGTCTTTTCCAGCTTGTAATATTTTGTTTGTTATGCCATCTGGGCCTTTTTTTTTGTATGGGAAATTATCAAATAACTTCTCCCGCTCTGGGCGGAGCGGGAGGGCGTGTCAGACTCTTACTGAATAAAATCCACCGAAAGAGAGATCGTGGCCCCAGGCAACAGGGCAACTGAAGGAACACCTTTCAGTTGCCCTGTTGACGGAGGCCACGATCTCCCTTTCGTTTTTCTTCGCAACCCCGCCAGGCATCGGCCCTAGCAGACCCCGTAAATTATGCCATCTGGGCCTGGGTTCTTGTCTGAAATTTTCTGATTGAAAACTCTATCTCATTTTCGTTAAATGGTACACTGTAATTATTTGGTGTGTATTCTGAGACATTCGTCTCGCTGTTTGAGTTTGTCTTAGAGTAAAGGTTTTTGTAGAAGTGAGTAGCTTTAATTTGAGTAGATCTTGATTGCTTGTAACTTTGGGTCCTGATGAATTTTGTAGCCGAGTGATATATCTCGTATTGTTCAGTTTTTAACGCCATTTGACTGCTCCAGATTTCTGTATGTATTTTTCTATTCTGTGAGTTTTGATGTTCAGTGCTATTTTTTATTTATAGTTTTGTACAATTAGCTTAAAAAAAAAACTATTCTTGATTTATTTTCTTTATTGAATGCCTTCGGTTTATAAGATCTGTTATCTCTTCTGTTATAATGGCTTTTTGTCTTATTGTCTTGGTTGATACAGTTGATTGTTTTGCACAGTATATTAATTAATTTTGTAAAGTGTTGTTATACTGAGCCTATATTGATTCGGTATTATCTTGGCAGCTTACGATGATGATGTTAGACGGTCATAGAATTGTTATATTTCAGTTTCTTCGGTGCTCTCTGTGGGTGCATATACTTGATTTATTGTGAATAATTTGACTTGTATTTTTATGAGAAGAAGGGCAACTCTTTCCGATAATCTAATAAAATCTTGAATAAAAAATTCACTTTGTTTTTTGACAAGATAGCCCACTCCTTTCATGCCTTTTGATTCGCCACAATAATAAAATAAATATGTACCCCGGTCTTCTATTATGTAACCTTGACGTCGTACCTCTGAAATACCTAGAATATTCCATTTTATAGTTGATAGCGCGTTTTCAAGCTCGATTAATCTAACTTCGTTCGACAGTGATCTTGCGTTGAGAGTAGCGATATAATATTTCGTTTTCTTTTGTGTTGGAGGGTCTACTGCTCCCGCGGTGACAAGCCGTTGTGGGGTAGATGGGTGGGTGGAGGGGCAGGGCTGGTTGCTAGATTCCATCAGCGGGAATGGCTTCGTTGTTGTTGATTAAGTAAGAGAGAATCGTTTTCTGTGTACAACAGGAACCGCATTTGTAGTTTTGGTTTTCTTTGTCATGGGTTGTAATTTATTATTACATTTTCTTCGAGTGATATAGGATATGTTGATTAAATGTTTTATTGTAAAGGTACCTTCCACACAGTTGAAGTCGCGGGTAGGAGCTAGTTGAGCAACAAAATGGTATTGTTGTTGTATATATTACTAGCTGAGCCCCGCGATTTCACCCTCATATGTCTTGATTCCGTGGGAATATCGAGATAAAAAATCTATATCCTAACCCGTCATGGTCTACCCATGTGCTAAATTTAATTCAAATTCGTTTTCCAGTTTTAGCGTGAAAGCATAACAAACAAACAAACTCACTTTCGAAATTATAATATTAATTAGTTAGGATTATTAGGGTTCCGTACAAAGGAAAAAACTGAACCCTTATAGGATCACTCGTGTATCTGTCTGTCTGTCACACACAATTGTCACAGCCAATTTGCTTTGGATCTAATGGACCGATTAAGTTGAAATTTGGTACACATATATATTTATGTGACCCAAACCCTGATGTGTAACGTAAATAAATAAATTTTGAATATGGGGGTCACTTTTAGGTTGTAAACAAGAAAATTTAAAAATAAAGTTTTGCAAACTATACAGTATGACATATCGGTTTTTTTTTTTTTGATGAACGGATTTGTTGCAAGGCTTTCAAATATTTTTTTCCATAATTTTAAAATAAACACATTTAAAGATATGCAAATAGATGAAAATTGACTATTTCATCTCTGAAACTACAGAGCCAACATTTTTGAAAATAATACAGAGAATGGTTCTTTACCCATAGATTACAGGAAAAGCTATAAGAGTCTATGTTCTTAAAATAACATTGTAAATATCTTAATATTGATCATACAAACTTACATTTGCAGTTGGAATATAGTGGGAGAACATGTTTTTCAACTACAATGTTAAGTTTGTATTCGGGATAAATTCATTCCAACTGCGGAACCCTTCATTGTTCGTGGTCCGACACGCATTTGGCCAGTTTTATTATATATTTAGTTGCAATTAGGATACTAACATAGAAGCTTTAGATTTACTAGTAGGAGCATCTTGCAGCGCAATAGGCCTAAGCATCGTGTCAAATTTTGAACGCGGCATTCCAATGATGCCGAGTGTCACATTTGATTCCTTAAAATTTTCTTCTGCACCAGCGACAAGGAGACGTAAAAGCTGTAGTCGGGTTGTTGTCCTTAGGAATACCAAACATGATGTTAGAACAAGCAACTACCACTAAGCAGGCTGACAAAATAAGGTAAATGCTCACTTTGGATACTTGACAACACCAAGTCCCACTAAACGATAATCAACAGGCCTGTCACAAAACAGCTCATTCATGAGTGGTGAGCGAGTGTTAAGCTTTTTGTCGTGACGAACACAGTGTCCCAGCAGCACAGCCTGCTCCTCCGGCACCATTTTCGCTACGTATCCTGTTTTCAACGTGTGCTCCACATTGTTGAATATTTCCGACTTAAACATACGATTAGTTTCTAGTTCTGAAATGAATTAAAATTGATTAATTGATTGACGGGTCGATCTATCAAGTTAAACTACGCTTGCCACGGTTGATCCATGGATGGGTGACCATCTTTACATACCAAGTGAAGCACGATAAGCCGTTGGTCCTGGCTATCATTCGTGAATCTTTGACAGTCGTTACGGGTCGTCAGAAGCCCGAAAGCCTGACAACCAGTCTTACCAAGGGGTATTTCCCAGTAAATGGTTTGTGGACGTCAGAAAGACAGTCGCTGCATGTGAATACTGGTATTCAGCTGAATCCGATTAGACTGGAAGCCAACCCCAACATTATTAGGAAAAAGCTAGGCAGATGATGATGATCTAAGATAATCATTAATTAATTGTAATTCAATGTTAATACATGTCATGTATTAACTTCGAATTACATTATGTTAATAAATGTCATAACAGCAGTGATAACCTAGTGGTGTGACCGTCGCACTGCCAAATCATAGGTCTCAAGTTCGAACCCAATCTGAGTTTTCCGATTCATGTGCGAATTGTATAATTATAACTTACTTCAAAAACGGTGAAGGAAAACATCGTGGGGAAACCAGCCATGCCTGAGAGATATTTCTCGACGGCATGTGAAGACAAGTCAGAAGCCCATGGGCGGCTTTAAAACTCTGATTCCAGATTGGTCACTAACCACACAAAAAGAAGAAGAATACACGTCATCTACTTGCTACATCAGATTCTATAATCACCAATTTGATTAAAACTTTTGCGTCCCAATGCCAGCCAAACAATCTGTACGCTCATTCGTAGTAACGTTTCAAACAGTCGTGCGTCCTTGTCCGATAACGATCGACGTTTCTTCAGAGGACCCATGTGATGAAATTTCTTCGTGTCAGCTCCTCCTGCACCATAAATTAATTCATATAGACAAATCATTAAAAACTGTCATGTTCAACTAAGTTTCAATGAACGAATTAAGTTTAGGGAGGGGCTTGTGACTAAATGATAACAGCCGCATGCGTCGATCGAAACTTAAGCTATGCTCGCCGTGGTTGCTACCCCTCAGTGCCTTAGAAAGCACGTTCAGGCGACGATAACCGACTTTTAATGATTTTATATTGAAAATCACGTCTAAATGAGTAGTGTTAATGACTTGTAAAAAAATATATGTTAAATTAGAGCATTTCCTTAATAACTTAATATAGGAATATTTTAGATTATGTTTATATAACATAGTGAAATTAATTTGTATAATTATGTCTAATGCAGATAAAAAACTGAGAATCACGCAAAATCTATCAAACTTATTATTCTGAAACCTTCACCGTTTAAAGATACTTTAATTATTGATCTTTTAGTATGCGTGTTTTATTAAAATACCTTTTTTTATGTATAATAAATGAATAATGCGTCTAATTTGGAACAGCGCTAGCATGGGCGAGTCCTATTACTGGCTGGACGCACGACGCCTTGCGTGAGCTCAGTAAAGAACACGCAAGCTAACCACTTATGGTCACTGGCATATATCTGTGTCTTAAACCGTTGGTTTTTGACAGTGGTTACGGATAGTCAGAAGTCCAAAAGTCTGACAACCAGGCTTACCAATTACCCAGTAACTGGGTTGTGGGGGTCAGATAGGCAGTCTCCTTGTAAAATACTAATAGACTATTCAGCTGCATCGGTTAGACTAGTAGCCGACCCCAACATAGTTGTAAAAATGCCAGGTAGATTGTTGTTGTTGGTCAAAGTCAAAGTCAAATAATTTATTTCAATTAAGCACATAAAAGGCACTTTTGAACGTCAAAATTTACAAAAAAATAGAATTGATTCTAGTCGCCCCTTACAAAACGTAGTTTTCTTATGGAGAAGAATGGGCAAGAAACTCCACCTTACTCTTTTAATATGTTTTACAATATTTTGTACACATTAAATATATTATTATATGTGAAGACGATGCACCTGGAATAAGATTATTATTCCACAATAGGTAAAAAGAATTAAAAATGAAGCAATGACAGAAAAAATAATTATGTGACGGATACATGGTGCTCACATAATTACAAGCATTGTAAAAATACCTACACGACATTCCTAAATTTTTTACAAGTAATACGAGTACTTAGTGAGTTCAAGTGTGTGAGTTCAAGTAATCCATCGGGTTACATCGAAGGATACGCTTTACCGCGTCAAAAGATGATTTTTAGTTTTATTTGAATCTTTGAAGTTATTGGTACATTGCCTGAAAGCACAAAAAGGCATCTTTGTACAGCTATTTTGTGTTTAAAACGAGAAAGTTACTTCAATGTGTCACGAACTGAGACGATTGAGGAAATGATTCGAAGTGAGCGACGTCGCTCAGTTTAGGAATGACACTTTTCGCGCGACGTAAGTATAGTGAGGGTGAATCCTTGATTTACATCAATGAAGTAATCACAGAATGAAAAATCAACGACATAAAAATAATAAATTATACAATTAAATTAGCAACCAGTTTGATTTTGTCTAGGCTCTAAAATTGTCCTATGCAGCTGGACCAGCATGTTTCCAAGCATTTTTATCTTGGATATAATCCTCTAATTTGTAATATGCTTGTTTACAAAGTGTACTTTTAATCCGAGTTTAAAATTTTCTTTCAGTTAATTGTAATATATTACAAGGTATTTTGTTGTAACATTTAACACAGTACCTCTTAAAAATGTATGGACTATAGATAACCTGAAAAATGGTCGATATGTTTTATCTTTATTTCGAGTATTAAAATTATGTCTATCACTTATTTTATTAAAAATATGTAGATTTTTTCTTACCTACATAATATTTGCACAGATGAATTGGCAATGTACCGTCATAATATTAATCTTTTTAAATAGTTCCCTGAGAGATTCGCAACGACGTAGATTTTAAATGGCATTAACAGCTCTCTTTTGTAAAATAAATATGGATTCAATGTCAGTAGCCCGACCCCACAGTAAAATGCATGATGAAGTAGCTAAAATAGACCAAACGCGCGGTTTCTACATTCGTTAACTGTCTTATCTTTCTTTCGCCCCGCAAGAGATGTTATATGAGGTCCCCATTGTAATTTCTCATCTAGCGTGATTCCTAGGAAAACCGATTAATAAATTCCAGTTTTTCTGTATTCAATATGATGTCACATTCACTACTTCTAACATTCGGTAATTTAAATCTAATACATTTTTTTTTTTCATTTACTACCATATTATTTACCGTAAACCAATCTTGGACCTGAAGAATAAAGCTATTCACGTCGTCAAGATTTTGTGACCGTCGGTTTATTTTAAAGATTAATGATGTGTCATCTGTAAATAACAACATCCTCGGTTGATTTAGAAGTAATTGTGGTAAATGATTAACGTAAACTAAAAAGAGGAATGGACCCAATATTGAACCTTGAGGAACACCCATTACCATTTCAGACCCCATTGAGTTTACGCCGTTTACTTGAACTTTAACATTTCTATCTTTTAGGTATGATCTTAGTAAATCAAGAGCTGTATTCCTAATTCCATTGTGCTCTAGTTTGAGCAGAAGTGTTTCATGGTTTACGCAATCGAACGCCTTCGAGAGGTCGCAAAAGATTGCAATGGCATCTTGTGCTTCTTCCCAGGCTTCTTCTGGCAGTTCATGAAAGATGGAATTTTTATGAAAGTGACGTAACATTTGATGGAGCATCAACTTTTCAAACACCTTCAAATTGATAGAATTGATGCAGGCTTATAATTGTTGAGTTCCTTACTATCACCGGATTTGAACAAAGGAACTACTTTACTGTGTTTCATGAGATACAAAGAAAGACTGAAGAAAGACTCCTTGGTCTACACTGTTGTTAAATATGAAAGCTAAATAGGACGCAATGGTTTCGATGATAGATCTACAGACTTTTACAGGCATTCCCCATAGATCTTCTGTTGATTTAATTTTAAGATCTTTAAAGGCTTTAACAGCCTGGGGGTGTGTATGCTGAAACCTAAACTCCTAAAGGTCATGCCTTTACATTCTTTCTAAGTAAGGCGGCAGAAAGCGCGGGTGAAGAATTTAAAGTTTCAGTCGTTTTAAGGGGAATATTAGCAAAAATGATTTCAAAATCCTGAGCTATTTCTATGTTTGAGTTGATGGGGCCATGTGCAGTCTCTAAATTAAATTCAGTATTAAGGGTGCTTACATAAAGAAACAGGTTTCCGGTGCAGGCTAGTCTGTGCGGGTCGGTACCGATCAGTGCAGGTATAATATTCCCATGTTATCTTATGCGCTCGCTTATAAAGAAACAGGTTGAAACTTGTCGGTACCGCCCCTGTTTCTTTATAAGTGCTCGCATAAGATAACATGAGAATATTATACCTGCACCGATTGATATTGACCCGCACAGACTCGCCTGCACCGGAAACCTGTTTATTTATGTAAGCACCCTTTCGCTGTTGTTTCCTACCTATTTCATTTGTTATTATTTACAAGGTAGTTTTTATTTTATCATCAGCTGATTTTATTTTATTGCTAATGTAAAGAGCTTTAGCTATTTTGCAAACACTTTTAAAAGTTTTAGAATATTTTGCAACATACTGATGAAAGCTTGTATTATTCAAATGTTTCTATAAGCCATACAGTTCAAAAAGTTTTTCCCTGCTTTTACGAATACCTGGAGTCGCCCAATCACTAAATAAGAACTTTGTGTAAATTGTTTTAGTGTTTAGTGGAAAAGTGTCAATAAATTGCTTGTTATAGCAACCCTCAAACCGTGCCGTCCAATCAGGGCGTCTCGCGGTCGTTTGCCGCCGCGATACATAGAGTGAGACGACTATTTTGGTCTCACTCTCTCGCACGGCCGTTACTAGTCCGCGGCGTGGCGCGACAGTCCGCTGCCCACACGCTTACCACGCAGACGCGTTCGCAAGTCCGTCGCGCCATCGCCACGTGCCCGTGTCGTTAGACTACTACTTGTGCCCAATGTACCGAAACAGTAATATTTTAGGATTCTGTAAACCCTGTGTTCTTATACCTACTATTAAACTCTTACTACCTATCAACAGTGATTTTCTATCCCTGAGAACTCTCCTCCCATATGTGGCGCTCCAACGTTCTTTCGTGTGACATTAGTGCATAGTAGTGAGTGTTTTGCAGTGACGAACTAAAATGCCAGTGACCAGGAGTAGAGCGGCTAGTTTAAATCGGAGGGAAGATGCAAACGACGCATTACCCGTCCCCTCACGACCAAGCTCGCCGGCCGCGGCGTCCGCCAATCAAGATGGCGACGACGCGGACTCTTTCGCGCCGCGCGCCGATACTAACGCTACCTTTTCCAACGAAAACGTGGCGACTATTATTGCCTCTCTCCAACGCTCTCAAACAGAAGCATTTAGGGAGTTGCTTAACTCGGTGTCGCGGGTCAACGCATCAACCCCGGAATCACTCGCGCTACTAGGGCAAAATACCCTAGCCCGCTGCAAAGCCACCTTCTCCGGCCGACCGCAGGAGTCGGTTGAAGCATTTATCGACGCCATAGAGGCCTATAGCGAGTGCGCGCAGGTAGCGGATTCAAACATCCTACGCGGCTTAGCCTACCTATTCAAAGATCAAGCAGCGACATGGTGGCAAGGAATAAAATACTCTGTGTCGTCATGGCGCGAAGCTAAAGAAAACCTGATAAGTGCGTATGGTGACCGCCGGCCGCCTCATCGTATCTACCTAGAGATATTTGCGACGCCGCAGGACAAAGAAAACACAGACTTATTCGTGGCGCGCGTTCGCGCCCTTTTCGCGCGCTTACCTAAAGGTGACGTAACGGAGTCAGCTCAATTAGATATGACCTACGGACTCCTCCACAGCAGAATAAAGAAAAGACTGCGAAGAGAAGAGTGTCATAATTTCTATGAATTACTCCGCCTTGCACGAAATATAGAAGATTCTTTCGACGAGAAACACAAAATGCCGCCGACGACGAGTGAGCGTCGAACACAAACGCGCTCGCCGCCGTCCACTTCGACGCCGTCTACACAATCCGCCGACCGAGATTGTGTCCCCGTTCGCGATAGTGCTCCCGCTGCTCCGGCGCCGCCGTCGCAGAGCCCGCCCGCTCCGCACGCGCCTCCCGCCCCGGTTCCGGCGAAGCAACGAGTTTCCTGCACCTACTGCAAGCGGTACGGCCACACCAAGGGCCAGTGTCGTAAGTTGCAGATCCAAGGTGAGTCCAAATCCAAAAATAACTCTGCGGAAGTGATAAGTGATAACGGTGATAAAAAACAAAGTGGCCAAAGTCAATCATTTTATTGTGTTCAATCTCGCGACGTATGTAAACAAAACTTTACATCGCAAATATAAACAGTGCTTTTCAAATAAAAACATTGCGTCAGTTAAAGACCCTATTGGTAAAGATATTATTACTTGTTGCCATAATGATGTTTCTTATAATAATAATTCGGGTCATAACTCACAATTTGTAACAAATATGGGTAAATGTTCAAATTCTTTTGACGTATATGTTCATAGCTCACAAACAGAAAATAAGTGTAGAAATGTATGTAAACAAAAGGGTAACGTTAACCCATTATGTTCTACCAACGGTTATACCAATATTTTGTGTAATAATTTTAATAATAATAATTCGGGTAATAACCCCCAATATTTTAAAGATATTACGTGTAACACGTCCGATAAACAAAACGGTAATAACCGATATTATAACGATATTTTGTGTATTGATTCTTGTAATAAAAACCATGTTAAGTCACAATTCGATAATAATGAGACTGTGTGTTTATATGTAAATAGTGATAACTGTGTTTATAGTGGAGATGTTTTACCCCGCGGTAACGGTCATGCGAGTCATACGGAACCCCCTATTGGTCGCGAGTTACGACCTATTTTTAATATAAAAATTTTGGGCTTTACCGGTACCGCGTTGATAGATACGGCCGCCAAGCATTGCATTGCGGGTCATACGCTATATACTCTCCTTCTACGTCAAGGTCATCCGCTCAGCTCTTCGACACGCGAAGTTAAGCTTGCCGACGGTGTAGCCCGTACGATGGATGTACTTTCTACCACCTTAGAGGTGTGCTTAGAAACGAAAGTTATCACGATTCCATTTTATATATTTCCCGATGCGACAAATAACGAGACTTTATTAGGTATCGATTTTATAACCACTGCTGGAGTAGTTATTGATTTTTTTAAAGAATTCTGGTATTTCAGTAACAATGATACGGTAAAATATAACTTGTTCTTCGAACCTACCTCGCGTGACGTGTCCTGCGCCTCTACTAATGTACTTCGGGATGATGAAGGTACCCACCTTAAACCAGGCGAGCGACAAGCCCTCGCTG
The DNA here is from genome assembly GCA_916610215.1 of Omphaloscelis lunosa. Lineage (NCBI taxonomy): Eukaryota > Metazoa > Arthropoda > Insecta > Lepidoptera > Noctuidae > Omphaloscelis > Omphaloscelis lunosa. The sequence continues at coordinate 11,520,576 of OU744250.1, forward strand.
ACGTCCTCACCAGGCACGCACGCGTCTTTAGAGCAGGGGGAGGTCCAACACCATATGCTGAACACTGCATTGACACAGGTGAGCATTCGCCTATTGCTGTTCCTCCTTACCGCCTAAATCCCTCGAAGAAAGAGCTAATGAAAGCTGAAATAGGTAAAATGTTACAAGATGACATAATAGAAGAATGTGAATCGGCATGGTGTTCACCGGCGCTGATGGTGCCGAAGTCCAACGGTGGTATCCGCTTCTGCGTCGACTACAGGCGTTTGAATGCAGTCACCAAAGCTGACACATATCCGATGCCACGCATCGACGAGTTACTACAGAGTACAAAACGGGACTGCTACATGAGTACGCTAGACCTTCGATCTTCGTATTGGCAGGTAAGGGTAAGGGAAGCTGATAGAGATAAAACGGCTTTTGTTTGTCCTTTAGGTACCTACCGTTTTAAAAGAATGCCGTTTGGTCTCCGGAACGCACCCGCTACCTTTCAGCGTCTCATTGATCGTCTCCGATCATGCTCTGCTTTACAAGATGTAACTTTATTAGCTTATTTAGATGATCTGTTGATAATATCCCAGGGATACCAACAGCATCTTCAAGACCTCGAGGCAGTTTTTAGACGTCTGGCCGAGTTCAACCTCCATGTGAATAGGGAGAAGTGCGCTTTTGCTCGTGAAAGCGTTAAATATCTTGGCCACGTCATTACACAAGCAGGTGTTTCCACCGACCTAGGGAAGGTGAGTGCTGTACTCGAGATGAAGGAACCAGGAAACCTAAAGCACCTGAGAACCTTTTTACAAACATGTTCATGGTTCAGAAAGTTCATACCGAACTTCTCAAAAGTTGCCGAACCATTGACACGTTTGACTAGAAAAAGTCAAGTATGGTCTTGGGGCTCAGAACAGACCCAAGCATTTAATGAGCTGAAGAGCCTACTGACCACAGCTCCAATACTGGTACAAGCCGATTTCAGTCGTCCCTTCATTCTGCGAACTGACGCAAGTAACTACGCCTTGGGCGCAGTTTTATTACAGGGCGACGGCAATCAAGAAAGGCCGATTGAATATGCCAGCCGACTCCTCAACGCAGCTGAACGCAATTACTCCACCACGGAGCGCGAAGCACTGGCTGTAGTGTGGGCGGTGGAGCGTTTCAGGCCCTACCTAGACGGTCAACCAGTCGTGATTGGCAGTGATCATCAGCCTCTACGCTGGTTGCTCTCACTGAAATCGCCAGCAGGCAGATTAGTCCGTTGGGCTCTAAAACTCCAATCTTTTGATATCCAGTTCCAATATACCCCAGGGAAAGCAAATGTTGTGGCAGACACGCTGAGTAGACCGATTTGTTCTGACGACACGAGTGACAAGTGCGGGGTTTGTTCAGTTATCTGTGACCTTCCCACGAAGACACCTAGTCAACTACGTCTGGAACAGACTTTGGACCCTGAAGTGGAAAAGATTATTAAAGAGTTAGAAGGGCCTGATGATGTTGCCTCTCAAAGATGGTTAGAAAGGGGTTACCTCATGGATCAAGGAGTCCTCTACCGTTACAACCCGGACTCCGAGAGTGAATCTCCTCAGCTAGTAATACCTGCCTGCCAAGTGGCAGCTATTTTAAAAGAGTTACACGACTCTCCAACAGCTGGTCACCTGGGTAACCAAAGAACCTACCAGAAGGTAGCACAGCTCTATTATTTTACAGGTATGCGGAGAATAATCACCGATTATGTATCAGCCTGCATCCACTGCCAACGGTATAAGGCTAACAACGCCAAACCCTCAGGTCTGCTCCAGACACCGGTCATGAACCAGCGGGGTGAGGTGTTGGCTATGGACCTGTTCGGCCCTCTACCGGAAGGAGACCAGGGGGAGCGGTGGATCTTTCTCATTGAAGACACTGCTACTCGATGGATAGAGCTGTTTGCGCTTAAAGAAGCCACAGCAGAAGCCTGTGCTCATGTCCTCATCGAGGAATATTTCATGCGGTTCGGGTTGCCTCGCAGGATTATTTCGGACAACGGTGTCCAGTTCGTTTCCGCACTCATGCGACAATGTATGTCAGTCTTAGACATTAAGCAAAATTTTGTTCCTCTGTATCATCCACAAGCTAATCCTGCCGAGCAAAAAAACCGCGACCTTAAAGCAATGCTGGCACATCTCGTGGCAGACGACCACACCTCATGGCCGAAGAAGTTGTCAGTGATTCGCTTTGCCCTGAATAGCGCAAAATGTCGCACAACAGACAAGTCACCAGCTTATTTGACCTTTGGCAGAGAGATGCGGTCACCCACAGAGGTTGTTCACGACCTTCGTGCCATAAGAGATAAAGAAAACTTTGTCCCACAAGTTACCCCTTACCTCAAAAACTTCTTACATTCACTGTCAGCTGTTCGGGAACGCGTCGAAATCCAGCAGGACAAGACAAAACAGTACGCTGATGCTTCACGCCGACCATCTGACACCTTCGAGGTAGGTGATTTAGTATTGCTTAAGTCTCACTTATTGAGCAAAGGTTCAAAAGACCTCACTTCAATGTTCTACCCTCGCCGAGATGGCCCTTACCAGATCACTAAAAAGGTAAGTCCAACAACGTACACCATCGCGAGCACGGAACAACCTAATGTAGATATAGGAAAATATCACTCCGAGGACCTGACACGTTACCGAGGTACCGACGACTCCCTACCGAAACCCGTTATTCCGAAGCGGAAACGCGGACGTCCAGCTAATGCTGCTGTTAAAGAAGTACCAGTCCAGGAGCGGGGACGTTCTCCAGGACTGGAGGGGGAGTATATAGCAACCCTCAAACCGTGCCGTCCAATCAGGGCGTCTCGCGGTCGTTTGCCGCCGCGATACATAGAGTGAGACGACTATTTTGGTCTCACTCTCTCGCACGGCCGTTACTAGTCCGCGGCGTGGCGCGACAGTCCGCTGCCCACACGCTTACCACGCAGACGCGTTCGCAAGTCCGTCGCGCCATCGCCACGTGCCCGTGTCGTTAGACTACTACTTGTGCCCAATGTACCGAAACAGTGATATTTTAGGCTTCTGTAAACCCTGTGTTCTTATACCTACTATTAAACTCTTACTACCTATCAACAGTGATTTTCTATCCCTGAGAACTCTCCTCCCATATTGTTTAATAGTGAAAAGAACTCAGCGTAGAACTCATTTGGGTCACATATATTATTAAAACTCTTGAACACATAATTTACTTGCCAAAGACTTATTTAATTTCTTTAAATTATTACATGTAATTGGCCTAAACCTTATTTGATTTTTTTGCAAATGCATGTAGGAGAAAAATGTTATTGTTTGTCCACTGTGATCAGATGGCAACTTATTTACAATTTGTTTATGTAAATAATCACAATTACAAAAAATATCTAAACAAGTAGCAGAAGGAGGACAACTAAGTTTCAGGAATTTACGTACCAATAAGCATTATAGAATATTCTTTAGCAACCAGAACTCTCAGGTCAGCCAAGTCATCACGAAATACATTCTCGATTTGAATACAATCCGGTGTTCTCACTTTTGTCTGGAGCTCCAACATTCGTTCTGCCATTTCATCTGCAATCTGGTTGAATTTTAGAAATTAATTATAATTTATGGAGTCTATATAATTTCTTATAAGAACATATGCATCATTTTATTTCAAATATGTACTGACATTACATTCCGAAGTATTTATTTTTGTAGAACATTACCATCACACCATTCTAGAGCAAGAGCCCGGGACGAACAGACCTACTGAGGAAACATCTTTTGATAGTTCCCCAAGTAACATGTATGAAATTCAGCTTTTATACTATAACGCAACTTAAGTGCAATTTTATACACCTTTGCCACAGGATACATGCCAAAGCCACCATGATCCAACTTTAATATTCGGGGATCGTTCTCACCTGTATTGAGGAGATACGCAGAGAAACTTTCAGCTTTTATAAAATAACGAAGGTCTGATCGTTGCGGGCTCTTGGGCCACTAGGCCTAAGAGGGCATTCAATTTAGAAGGTTGATATAAAAATTAATTCTACAACTATTTTAATCTTTTACCTGTAAATAATAACCGCAGCAAAGAATGAGTGCTCTAAGGAATCTTTCTGTAGTTGGCATGTGTAGCAAGTTTATAAGCATTGGACTCAGAATGTTGATAGGTGCAGTATACAATGCTAGATCTTTTACGTCCTGAAAGGTAAAATTGTTACTTCATCACTAAATAAACCTACATGAGGTAGATCCCCACATTACATGAGGTAACTAGTTTATTTGTCTCCTACTAATGTCGTCCTGCTTCATGCTAAGAGTGTGTATTTTATAGTTTTTTGTATACTGTAACAACTAAGGAGACAAGAAAAACTTTTTCGATGCACCGAGAATGCCTGAAAGAGCTATTGGTCGATGAAAACAAATAATGAAGGAACCCCCCCGTCTCTCATTGAAGAGATAACTCATGGACATGTGCATTCTTCCTGCCCTCATCTATGGAGCGCAGATATGGTCACTAACCAAGCGTCAAAAGTCCGCACTCAGAGTCTGACAGCAAGCAATTGAACTCAGTATCCTAGGAGTTAAAACTCACTGATCATTAAGGAACACGATATTGCGTTCCAATACTCAAATTGCTGATGTAAGACACACGACTGCCAAGCTTAAATGGAACTGCGCTGTCGTACCCGGAGGAGCTATGGGCTAAAATAACAACAAAGTGGGTCCCAAACAGAAGCAAATGGCAACATGGCACGGCCCAGGAGGAGATGGCGGGACGAACTTGACTTTTTCCATACAGATTGGCAACAAACAGCAATAAATACGGATAAGTGGAAGGATCCCGAAAGCAAGGTCTTTGCTCTGCTGTGAGGCACAAACGGTTGATATTCTGATAATACTAATTCAAACTAAGCCTATAGTATAAAGCAAAAGAAATGTTAACCTGTAGAGTAATTACATCCGCTTGTCCCGGTAACAACTTTCTTTGATATCGACGACGATAGCGGATCTAAGAAAAAATATTGATTACCATCAACGTCAAGTGTCTAACAAATATCTAATAGCGGTAATTATTCATTCCAGGCTGAACTAGCTTGATAAGACTAAAGTGTCTTCACACTGGACAAAATCCAGCGTAGCGTAGACACCGCATACACATCTCGTAGACGACACGCCGGCGCGGTGGCGTCACTAGACTAAGGATAGAACCTAAGTTTACTTTTCCCGCAATGGCGGGATACTAAAAAACAGAGGAGCTCGTTGCTAAAAAACAGCCGCACGGGTCGGTCGTGCCGTGGTCAGTTCTTGGATGGTTGATCATCCATTACATATCGAGACCCCTCCGTGCCTCGGAAAACATGTTAAGCCGTTGGTTCTAGCTGTCATTTGTAAATCTTTGTGAGTCCTTACGTGTGTTCAGAAGCCAAGAAGTCTGGCATTGATTGGAGGGATACTAAAAACGCTGTGGATATTTTTGATTGTTCAAATCTTTCAGTTAGTTAATACATTAGATATCTTGGCATATCTTGTACAGGTACCTACTTGAAACTAAGAGATAAAATCATATTAGGTACTAAACAAGTAAGTTCATAAAATTGCACCAAAAAAATAATAATAGCTGTCACCTGTTCAATTAAATCAACGTCGTCTCTAAAGTCTATGGTACCTGTTGGCGCTTTCGTTTGAATTTGTATAGTTTCTACCAGCTTAGGAGGCAGGTCACTGTAATGATAAATACAGTGCTATATTTACCATCATCATCATTAGCTAACTGGTGGCTAAATAATAACAGCCCCACGGGTTGATCTTCAAGGTCAAGTAATTCTTGCCGAGGTCGGTCAAAGGTGAACGTCCACTGATCCGCACCGGCCGCAACACACGTACGGATCGCAACGGATATTGGTTTGCTTTGCATGAAATCATATAGCACCTGCATCGAGCACTCAGTTCATTTCTTCATACAAAGCAAACCAAAATCCGTTGCGTGCCCGGCGTTGTGGGGCCTGAGCGGACCATTGGACGTTCAACTTAAATCGTTGATTCCTGCTGTCATTCGTAGATCTTTAACATTCGTTATGGGTAGTCAGAAAGCCGAGAGTCTCACAACTAGTTCCCCTTCAAGTACACGGCATGTATGGCATTATTAACGATCCATGGCTACTCTCATCCAGTTGCTACCAGCAACCTGCGATGATCGTCCGCTACCTAGCCTGAGGCCACTACCCTAAACTTTTCGATTTGCGGTCTCCACTCACGAAATCGTCTACCACAACGCTCATCGGTATATTTTATGAAGTTATTAAATCGTCTCCTACAAGTACATAAACATACCTCACAAACACTAATGCTTCTGTACTCTCGTCCCAAACCCAGTGCCCATCCTCAAACTCTCCTCCAAAAACTCCTTCATCGTCATCATCTGCCATCTTTTAAAATTAGTTATAAATAAAAATTACTATGAAAATTAAGTACAAATTATAAAAATTGATACATGGTTTCCCAAGAACATAGGATCCTATTAAATAGATTCTATTACAAAGGCGTAGCAAATGTCATTGTCATAAGACAAATGTTATGGCAGCTGTACACTCTCGCCGAGGCACACCGGGACAGGCGAGTGCGAGAATGTAGATGAGAGCGCTCGGCCCACCTCGGTGTGTCTCGGCGTTGCTCGCTTGCTCTCCGTCCCGTGTCGGTTTTTTGTGCCCCAGTCAGAAGATCTCGCGGCGCGGCAGTTGCGAGTGCGTCGCTGTACACTCTCGTGTCTGCAGTGTTGCTTGCGCCGATTGATAGACGTTCAATGTTTGCGTCCGTCCTCTCGGGGTTCACAATTTTAACTGAACTGGCCACACTCACTATTCTATTCTATTCTATCGCGAGACCTAGCAAAAGCACTTGGACGTGAGTGTACAGCCGCCATTGTCTTGTCATCACGTTGTCATGGTGTGGCATAATCAGTCGTCATAGTTTTATATTTTTAATTTCATATTTGTCTCAGATTTTTTTAATTAATTTAATCCAAAGAGATTTTTATAAAGTTAACTCAAATGCCTAGTATTTATTCATTTGACTTTTAAAAATACGATAGATATAAAAATAAGGTGACTGTATCAAGAATCTACTGCAGAAAGCTGTCCTCGATAAAGAATTGTAGGTCGCGGTGCTTAGGTTTGCAGCTGAGCTGATTAATTTTGTAAGATTGATTTAGATCTGTCGTGATTATTTCGTGATATAGGTTCATGCTCTATATTTTAATACTTAACACAGTAACAATTCTTCAAAAAATTTGGGATTCATTGGCGCGCGACTTATGATCTTCCATATTTCAAGTTCTTATTCATGATTATAATTCATGGACAGCTATAACTTGCAAATCGAAATCTCCATCCAGCGTGTTTGTAAGTTTGGCAGAATTTACGATGTCACTAGTAAGTTTGCTCTCGGCTTCACTGAATATAAAGTTATGTTAATGTTACTAGTGCATCCAACTCCGGACCCTAAAACTTATAAAAGTTATCTCCAATTCGGGATAAAAGCTATTGTGTGTACGTTTTAAACGCAGCAAGCGCACGAGTTATTTCAAGTATTAACATTAACGAATTTTATAAGAAATTTGTTCAAATTGTTAAATAACAAGTTGTATTATTCTGTTGACGAATATTTAAATGACAAATTTTGATAACTAAATCCAATCTGTTCTTATGTTATGTGACATACTAAATAATTTTGTTCATTTTGATAATTGTTGTATTAATGAATTATGGACATTATTTTTTAAATTTTTATTTTGTAGTTTTAGGATCTTTTTACTTCAAAAAATTTGATATTTTGTATGCCTTTTGGTGAGACACAGCTCGAATCTTAAGTATTTATTACACCTTCTGTATGTACCACAGTATAAATGAATTCACAGAATGATGAATTTTTTTTCTTCACGAAATTAATGAATTTGAGTGTATATTACAATCTGTAACTGCACTAGTATGTGCACGTTTTAAGCAGTAGGTACAGTCAATAGAGTTTGAATATCAGGTCAAACAAACAAAGGGACGGCCGAGTAAAACAGTGTTAAGCTTTGTGTGATCGAACTGTAATCAGTGTCAGCTGTTTTTCTGTTACAATAATTTGTAACAGAAAAACAGCTCACTGAACCTAGGTCCGGAAGTGGTGAGAAACTAAATAAGTGCATAGTGCTTGTCTACTTATCGGTTCGTCCTCTTTTTCTTTACTTTGTAGAATGTACAATAAAATCACTTAGAACTTTCCCGCATTTGGATGGAAACTTCGGAAAAACAGAGTGAGTTCCAGACATGTAAAGTGTACCAAATATCTCCAAAAGTTGTGAGTGAATAACCTTAGTTGCCATACATTTTTACTTGAATAAATATTAAATTTTGAGCATGTATGTCACTTGTGTTAATTCATTGAATTGGCTGTCACACACGATTGCACATAAGGCTGCGATGCGCTGCTTTGATCGTGTGCGCTCTGCCATGTGATCAGATGAGTATCTACTTAGTTTAGCACACGGTTGGGGATTAGTGCGGTGACTAACAGGGAACCATTAAAAACATTCAAAGTAAATTCTGTACCTATGTTTCGTTGACGCTCCACTTCCTTAAACGTTGAGTAATGTGTAACGTGCTCAATGATTAAAATACTTGTGCCCACAGAGATGATAATTCAGTATGTTATGTGTTAGTGAATACAATAAAAAACTGTTTGATATGAAACATTCACTTTGTAATAGCCCAGCAGGCACCTGCGGTCCACTGAGTTTTACTGCTCGCCTCCCAAAGCTTTTAGAGGCCCGAAACAAAGTAATTAATACAAGCATAACTAAAGTTACCAAAATGTGAGGGCTGGCCGCTATAGTTAATTATTTACCGTCTCTCAAAATAATTTTAAAAGAAAACAATGGAAAATTATATTGTTATATTAAACCACAATGTTAATTCTATTGTTGTTTAATTGTATGTTATTTTATTAATCAATTTTTATTTTTTTTATTTTGATATATCTGAGTAAAGGCTCTTTCAAACAGGCGCGACACGCGACGCGACACAAAGACACCGCTCGTCGCGCGACTCGACGTACCTTTGTGTCGCGTCGCGTGTCGCGCCTGTTTGTAGGAGCCTTAATGCTAATCTAGTGGCACTTTTTACCTTATCTTAATTTTGTTAACATGCGGATAATGTAATGGGCAGCAATATTGTTAATACTACTTATGAGCCTATATTATTGTTATTTGTAAACATTTTATATTGTAGCTGTTTATTGTCCCATAATAAATATAATAAAATAAACTTTTCGTCCCATATACGGATTATATGGATAAAGTAAACGGATCATCTACTTTCAGATGTCAAATTAAAAGGAAGTCTAGTCAATCATGAGGCAGCACCTCGCATGGCACGGCACCATTAGAATCGTATTTATATATACATAGGTTATTATCGTAGATATTCTAAACCGGTAGGTTTATACCATATGGGTATCGCTATCCCCACTCTCTAGTATTCAGGGTTCCCTTTTCAGTGTAATCATGGTAGGTATGGTTAAAGGCTCGTGCAGACCAGCGCAATATCGCGGGCGCTACAAGGTTCGCGCTGCCTGTAGCGCCTGCGATATCGCGCTGGTCTGCGCGAGCCTTAACGTGACCATACGTCCCGTTTTGAACGGGACCGTCACTTTTTTCGGTTCTTCGTCCCGTTGTCTCCGAGAAAAATCTGGAGACATAAAATTGATCCGTTTTCTGGAACTGTCGTTGGGTGATCAAACATTTTCACACCTTAACCATGAAAACTTTTGTATTATATTTCTTTAATTGAATATATTTTATGTAAGCACATTTGTGCAAGTACAAGTTATTTATTAAAGAAAGACTATTGGTTCAAATGAAACAATAAACCCAGAAAAAACCCAGTTAACCAGGTTCCGGTCCTAAAGGCGATGTTGATAACTAAGGTGAATATTAAAAAAACGTGCCAAAAATTTTATTCTTACTTAAAATCATCACCAGCTGTATTAAGGCTCATGCAGACCAGCGCGATATCGCGGGCGCGACAGGCAGCGCGACCCGCGTCGCGCCCGCGATATCGCGCTGGTCTGTACGAGCCTTTAGAACTTTGTTCTGCTGACAAATATAAAAATGACTGACAATTTATTTTGCTTAACTTTTTGTACTATATAATTTCGTATTTTTCTTTTTCATTGAGAACTTAGAGTGGTATTCTCAAAATTGAGTTTCTTTTATGAATCGGCCCTACTAATTGAGATAAATAGAGTTTTGAGTCAATAAATAAATGGTCACGTTATGTATTGTATACAATCAGCAATTACTATTACACTGCAGACTATTAGATTATTGAATATCCTCTGCTGCTCACATTTACGGTAGATAGTAATAGACATTTTCATTTAAAACCCAAAGCTATGAAGTACTAAACCAGTAGTTTCAGTATTCAAATTCAGGTGGAATGTCGCTCCACTAACAGTTAGCGGAGCAAACAAAGCGAACGTGTAACTGGTAAACCGAACATATTTCTAACTCGATGAACAATCTTTCCAATTTCATTTCGCTTGTTTCATTCCCACTGAAATGGAAACTCAACTGTATTTTCATTCATTTATTATGACGTCAAAACAAACTATGATTTAGGTTCTAAAACATTTTGTAACACATCACGCCTGTCCCCGATTGGTTAGGCAGGTACACCAACATTTCGCCAATTACAACTTGGCAAAAAAGAGTCTGGAAAAAATTAGGGCGCCACTATCGATAAATAAATTGATAAATTAAATGTGCAACAAAAAACGCTGCTTGTGGGTGAATCAAATCAAAACCTACGAACACTTGTCGGCAAAGTAGTCATCATAGATATGCATGTAAACGGGACGAGCAAGACCAAGCTGCTACTCAGTACTGAGCAATTCTTGATGAAATAACCCAATGACCAATGCTTAATAGGTAGGCGCTTGCGAAGTTGAATTTTTTTAAATTATAATGTGCAACATCTGAATATAAGATATAACATACATATTACATAAATACATATACCTATACTTATAGTTACTTCGTGAAAAAATGCTTATGGTGCAATACAGATGTCCACGTTCACATTTTAAAAGAAAGCACCCCGCGCTGTTCCTTTTAAATTGTCATAGTTCGTCCTTCAACATTTTCCGCTGATGAACTAGATATATTGCATCAGAATATCTAGGTTAAAAGCCAGGGAAATTTAATAAAGTCGATTGCATTCGATGAAATCAAAAGCTACTCGGTGTTGATACAGGGATGAAGTATACCCATTCGTCGGGAAGCACGTTTCGAGCGGGTATAATCCTTCGCCGGGAGCGATGTTCAATCTACTCCACAGTCATAAACCGGTGTTCCACGGACGTAAACTGTGCTACGTGAGCTCGCAAAGCGGATGGGAAAGACATTGGATGCTAGTGTTGTGTACATCTGTTTTAAAAGTTTCCGATTTGAGTTACGCTTGTAAAGCACTATCTGATGCGGTGAAGTTAATTCAGTTCAATTTTATACGGTACTACGGTACGGCGTTCTCTTTAGATTTTTTTCTGTACCAGGTAACCGCCAGGGGTTTTGTATTTTGGAGTACCCCTTAACAAAAGTTCTCATAAATTGATAGAAGACACGGCTAAAGATGTCGATTGACGACACATCGTATGCATCATCCCATGTTCAAATGAGATTATTGTGGTACACCTCGTAGAAGCTCGGCCAGGGTTTTTATAATGTCAAGAATCTGAATCATGATTAACAACACCCTAAAATTCAATATCAAATGAGAATCTAATCTAATAACAAAGAAATCAAAGGAAAAATACAGTCGATATTTAACAGACAGTCACAATTACTGTAATAAAACATGCTTATGCTCTTAGTTGTAACTGAGCCCTTTCGATACTAAGTAGTCTCTCGTCTCTTGAAGAACGACTTTATTAGATGCACCCCGTTGCTTCACGATATTTACACTCGTTGCTAAGGAGCAGGCTAAGCCTTCAGTCTGGTTGACATAACAAACGCGTGAGAGAAAGTCTGCAAAATCTTACAAACAGCTCATTTTTATAGAAGAGAATGAACTAATTAGTGCAGTGCGCAGCCGTTAATATAGCACATTGGGATTAGCAAAACTTTGGCCTTGTAGAGTGTGGTCTTTATTAGAGACTAGCTTCTGCCCGCGACTTCGTCTGCGTGAAATTTCTTGTTTTAACTTGAAATATATCTTATTATCATCATCAGCATACAGCAGTCCACTGCTGGACGTAGGCCTCTCCAATTGCACGTCATTCAGGTCGGTTCTCGGCAACTCTCATCCGGCTGCTACCAGCCACCTTGCAAAGATCGTCACTCCACCTAGCCTGCTCGCACTGAGCGGTCGTCGTTACATCGAAAAATGTCTCAAAATTCACTTGGTTCCCTATGCACATTTCATTGGCGAAGACTGATTATTCATGCATGATAATGCCAGGGACCATACCGCAGGACTAGTACGAGATTATCTCAGTGAAGTTGGTATCTCTGTTATGAAATGGCCAGCAAGATGCCCGGATATGAATCCCGTAGAGCACCTATCGGATGAACTAAACAGTCGAGTTCGAGCAAGAGATCCTGCTCCAAAGACTCTTGGCCAGCCTGAAAAACGCAATTCAAGAAGAATGGAATAACATTCCACAACATGTAGTCGTGACTCTTATCCAAAGATCCGTGTGGAAGCAGTCATAAGGGCCGGGGAAAGAATACAAATTATTGAATAAATTGTACTTGAACTTTTTTTATTTACAGTTTTGTTTATTGCATTTCATAAAAGCTCCACACCACAGCACGCGTAACATGACCACCGTAGAAATAGGTTTTGTCGACGGAAGAATAGTCAAAATGACATAGATAAATACATGACAAAGATAAATCACAATCTGTCATTTTGTCTATTCTTCCGACGACAAAACCCATTTCTACGGTGGTCATGCTACGCGTGCAGGCTAGAAGTGACTTTTTAAACAAAACAAGAAGCATAAAAATATGAATGTGAATTTAGACCATTAACGTTGGGAATTCGAAACCTTGTCCTACCTTACTGCTTTATGACATTTTCATTTTTCCGTTTAATACTTGAGAAGTGTTTCTATTTTTTTTATAAGAAGTGTATTATATAGTATTAGCTTAGAAGAGTTGTAACCCTCGTTACGTTTGTAAAAGGTTAATAGGTACCTACATAACTAAACTTTTTGGAATCAGATGCTTACATTTTTTTAAATATTTGAAATGACATTTGACATTGACATCAAAAAACGTTCACGTTCAAATCGCAATCTGTCAAACTTGTCAAAAATTTTGGTAAATGGAATGTATTTTTGACAGATTGCGAATGAGATGCGAAAGCGAACGTTCTTAAAAATTACGGGAATTACCGCGTAATAGTCGCACTACTCCTCGCAGTACATTTAGAGTCCGCGTAGTAGTAGTTGTAGTAGTCCTGGTCCGTAGGTGAGTATTAGTTTCCTTGTAGTATCGATCAAGGAACATATACTCACCTGGGGAGGTATCGATACGTGTTGGAAGTCTAGCAAAATTTGTACTAAGATTATATACTATCATTTGTGTTTTATTCCATTTTTTAAATAACAAATGGAGGAAGACGAAGATGAAACTTTTGGAGGACTATATGAAAATGGACACTGGGTGTGGGATGAGCATACAGAAGCATTGGTTTTTGTGAGGTGAATTTCCTTTAAATAATATAAGTATTCTATGTCCACTCAACCGCACGCCAGTACTGGTAACACTTGATAGTTCAAGTGTTTCCAGTACTGGCGTGCGGTTCAAAAGCCTCGTATTCATCATGAGATAAAGTTGTGCAGCATTGTTGCCGGCAACATTTGACATAAAGGGAAACAATGTCGTGCAATTGTTGATCAACCTTATTTCCAATTAATTCGGTGTTTTATTGGTACAATCTTATTCAAAGGGGTTTGAATTGAACGTTGTTCTATGAAAGCTGGCATAGCCTAAAAAAGTTGCAACCCACGATGAGACTGGTAAGTATAGATGGGTCGAGAATACCTAAAAGCTATTTGAAGCTAAAGATCATCACATAAGAACAACACGACCTGATACGCATGAATTTTTTTTTATTTAATTTTTTAATCTCACAAAATTTGCTTATATACACACGAATGTAGCTATTGTATGTAAATAAATTAATGTAAGTAGTTATGTCTACCTATTCATTAATTTTACAATATTTTTCAGTGATCTGCCTCCGATGAAAGTAGAAGCTATTCAAATAACATCTAAAGCACCTACTGGTGTTGTCGAGTTTAGAGACGATATTGACTTAATCGAACAGGTTAGAACATGGCCTTACCCAACGTTTAATAAATATAAATAAACTCGCTTTCCTTACCCTATAGTTATTTCGCAGCTTCGATTTAAGCGACGCTATCAGAGAAAACCGAAACCGGGACAAGAAGATGTGGTTACCATACAGGTAAAGTGGTTCGAACATTTTTATGGAAGCAGGCATAGTCAAAACACTTCATCGCTAATTATTATGCTAATTGTGAATTTTCTGTTAAATTGCGGCGCCCGATGAAACTGGTATCTACTTACAAACAAAACATGTCCTGATGGTACCCTAAAGTGTGACATTATTAATCGTGCTTAACTTCCGAATATCACGTGTTAATGTCACATTAACATGATATTCGGAAGTTAAGCACGGTCATATTTCGTTTGTGTATGTATAAGTTCAAGTAACTACTTTCCATATATCATATTCCGTAATATCATGCGCCGAAACTTTAAAAAAAATTAAATGACAATGGGTGGCTATGCCATTAAGTACGTTTGTCCACCGTAGCCGTCAACGGAACGTCATCGTCACCGAGAACGAGATGTCAGCACCGAAATAGCGATACATATATTTACTATGGCCACGTGTCCACCACATGGTCGTCACCTGAGCGCCATCATCCAGTTTCGAGTAGTTCGACGCGACCGCTAGAACTCGGGCCATGATTATTACGAGCTGATGTGCCGGCAATACAAGTCACGATTGATCTTCTCCACACACTGCCGTCACACCGGCTTCGTTCGCCCGGCTTTTGTTATGTGTACACATACCGAACCGACGAATTCGGTCGCGGTAGTCAAATGATTGCCGTCACCGGGACGTCACGTTCGGTTCGAATGATCTCGTTTCTCGGTGATGACTGTGGTGGACAAACGCCCTTAGGCCAACAGGCCTAAGGACTTACTCACAGATTTTTTTAAATATAATGTTTTTAACTTTTAGGATATTAAAGATATAGCAATTTATACTGCACCCATCAGCATACTGAGTCCAATGCTAATTGATATGCTGCACCTACCAACCACAGAAAGATTTCTAAGAGCACTAATATTTTGCTGTGCTTACTACTTACAGGTACCAACTAATGTTACTTAACACTTTTGACTCCACCCACTTTTCATAGATGTCGCCATACATATTGGAAGTTAACCCTCCGGGAGGGTTAGGCATTACGTTTCGCTAAAGTTAACCATCACGAACGGTCAATGCCAGTTAAAACCGTTTTATAAAACACTGTAAAACGAAGTAAAATAGTGTTTTCAGGGGATTTTGTCGCTATAAGTAGTTTCCAAACTTTAAATTTTTTATTGAATATTTGTAACAGTGAATAAAAAAAATAAAAATATTGGATTTTAAAACCAACTCATATAATATATGCGTTGGTTATGCATATAACGCATCTTGTTAAAATATACATCAGATTTTATTTTCACGGTTTATAATGCTGTATTCGCTAAGGAAAACCTACATTTAAAATGGGCCCTCCGCGAGTGCTCCCGGCATCCCTAGATGAATCCTCCAGGAGGGCTCCCGGCACTGAACGTGTTAATATAATTAACATATATGTTAATATATTCTCCAAAGGTCGTACCTATCCATATTTCACCAGTTCAATTGAGTGCCTTTAAAATAATACAGGTACCTAACTATTTAAAAACGGCCTGTTGCCATCAACCGGCCACAAATTCAGACTCCAGCGACCACCTTTATTGAGTACCATAGCTGCGTCCCGCGGTTTCAGTTGCATGAAGATTCTCACGGAAACCGTGCATTTTCCGGGCATTAAAGCAACCTATGTGACTCGGAAGTAATGGAGCTTTCTAAGAGTGAAATACTTAATTTTTGTAATCGGTTCAGTAAGTAGATCCAGAGATTGATATTCTCATAAATCGACAAAATGTATGGAACAACTGTTTTTTTTTCGATATTTAATGTTTGATCCTATAGTAAAACTCTGGTGAATCCCTACATAGTGTACATAATAGAGTATTCTACTATTCTATTTCAAAATTTATTCATAATTATGAGTAGGTACAATGAACCCTTTGTTAAGTGTAGGGTAAACAAAAACTAAGCTTGTAGGTAGGTATATCTAAACTATCCAATCTAAATCTAAACTTATAATTATACTATATACTATAATATACTTATTATATATAATATAATAAAGAGGTAAAATTGTTTTTTTGTAAGTTTATATGTAAGGGGTAATCTCCGGAACTACTAGTCGGATTTGTAAAATATTTGTTGAATTGGATAGCCCAATTCTTGTGGAAGGTTATAGGGTCGCACACGAAGTCGTGGGCAGAATCTAGTAATAATATTATAAAGAGAAAAGATTTGATTTTTTGTATGTTTGTTTGTAATGAACCAACTCAAAAACAACTTGACTGATTTTAAAAATTATTTCTCCAGTAGAATTCTATATTATCACTGAGTAACATAGGCTACAATTTATAAAGATATCAAGCGGGCGAATCCGCTGGCGGAAGCTAATTAATGTAATTATGTCTCATTGAAAATGTATTGAAAACCAATGTTACTTTTTTATTTAGGTAGCAGATGAAATGGCCCTTCGCATGTTAGAGTGCGAAACAAAAATAAGAACCAAGAACTGCGAAATTTTGGAAGACGAGTTCAGAAGTAACTTGTCAGATCTAAGAGTTTTAGTAGCTAAGGAATATTGTGTATTGCTTATCGGTAAGTGACTTCTAAACAACTTATTTCAGTGACTAAGGATTTATATATAATTCTTATTTTACCTATTATATAGGCGGTGGAGATTTGAAGAAATTCCATCATATGGGTTCGAATAAAAAACGTCGATCTTTATCTGATAAGGATGCACGATTATTTGAAACGTTCGCGCATGTGTCCGTCCAAATTGTTTACTTGGCTCTGGGACGAAAAAACTATCGTCAAATTGGTAAGTACCTGTTAGGTATCTGTAGAAGTTGCCAAGTCTATTATTGACATTGTAGCACCTACTTTAGCTCTTATCTTTAATGATTGTATCGACTGTGGGGAGTTTCCTGACCTAATGAAAAATAGTAAAATTATGCCTTTGTTTAAATCAGGTAGTACATCAGACCCCACAAATTATAGACCTATTTCAGTACTACCTACCTTTAGTAAAATTTTTGGGAAATTAATTTTAGAGCAATTGCAAAGATTTTTTAATAGACATAAATTATTACACAGCAAACAGTTCGGTTTTACAAGGGGTCGTTCAACTACTTGAACTTTTAGGTCACATTTATAAAGCATGGGAAGATAAATGTGAGGCCTTGGGCATCTTTTGTGATTTGTCCAAGGCATTTGATTGCGTTCTTCATGACACGTTAATCAGGAAACTCCGCCACTATGGGGTCTTGAACAGCGCTCTGGATCTTCTTACTTCATACTTGAGTAATAGGATTCAGAGCGTTGACGTTAATGGAAAAAGATCTCCCGGATCTTTATTAACAATGGGAGTCCCACAGGGCTCAATTCTTGGTCCTTTCTTGTTTCTTATTTATATTAATGACTTGCCTTACCTCATAAAGGATAACCATGATATAGTGTTGTTTGCGGATGACACTTCACTTTTGTTTAAACTTAAACGTCAGCAGCTAGTTACTGACGATGTAAATACCGCAATCTCAAAAGTAGTTCACTGGTTCAATGTTAACAATTTACTTCTGAATGAAAAAAAAACTAAGTGTATTAAGTTTACCCTACCTCATGTTAGGCAGGTGAAAACTAAAGTGTTGATAAAGGGCGAAGAATTAAATCCTGAAGATAGCACAGTATTCTTGGGCTTAACTTTGGATGCTAAGCTTCAGTGGGGCCCACATATAGATAAATTTTCAAAAAAGCTAAGCTCCGCAGCATATGCTGTTAGAAAAATTCGTAATTTAACTAACATAGAGACAGCCCGTTTAGTGTACTTTAGTTATTTTCATAGTGTAATGTCGTACGGTATTCTGTTGTGGGGAAATGCCGCCGACATTCAAACTATCTTTGTTTTGCAGAAAAGAGCTGTTCGATCTATTTATAAATTAAGTCCGAGACACTCTCTCAGAGATAAATTTAAGGAGATAAATGTAATGACTGTGCCTTCTCAGTATATTTTTGATAATCTTTTATATGCCCATAAAAACATAAAATTGTTTAAAAAATACAGTGATATCCATAACATAAATACTAGGAACAAACACAAATTTGTTGTACCTACAACAAGGCTCAAGAAAATAGGTAGCTCCTTTAGATGTCAATGTATACGCTTTTATAATAAACTTCCAAGCCACGTACAAGATTTAAGCCTTAATAAATTCAAATCATTTACTAAACGCAAGTTGTGCCAGAAGGCTTTTTATGCCGTTAAAGATTACATTGAGTACAAAAAGGCATGGGATTGAGGTGCTGCAATTTTATTATTTTTTTTATGTTTTACTTTCGGAACTTTGTATTTTTTTTTTTTGCTAACTTTAAAATTATATACACAATGACATGAATATTTACTTTGTGAAGTATATTTTTTTTTTGTTTTTATTATTGTGAATGTGAGCACTATGTGGGTCATATATATATATTTATTTATTTTTCTCAGTTACTTTTAATGATCATCTGGCAGTTGTGAGTACTTTATGCGGCCTACCCAAATGTCCTTTCTTTGGTATTGTTAGTCGAATCATTGAGCTCCTTTTAAGTTCTGAGTTGAACTACACGATTACTGACAAATGCGTGCATGGAATGGACAGGTCCACTCACATCTGTATGGTTCTTTCCTCAAAAGACCATTTCAGACACAAATCTACATGGTCCTCAAATGAAATGCTCCGACCAAGATTATTTCCTGGTTTTTATATACACATTGACATTAATGAGTTTTATATACTTTTGAAGTATTATATTATTTAAATTATTGTGAATGTGAAGACTATGTGGGTCATTCCTTTTTCTTTTTGTTTTTAATTTTTTCTCACTTAGTTCTAATTATAGTCTGACAGTTTGAGTAATTTATGCGGCCTACCCAAATGTCCTTTCTTTGGTATTGTTCGTCGAATCGTTGAGCTCCTTAATTCTGAGTTGAGCTGCACGATAACTGACAAATGCGTGCACTGACTGGACAGGCCCTCTCAATCTGTGGGATGCTTTCCTCAAAAGACCACTTCAGACACCAATCTACATGGTCTTCACATGATCTGACCAAGATTATGTCTGGACTTTAAAAGAGACCGTGACCTCTGAGTTTGTTTCGGCCTTTATTCTCAGAGTAGTCAGATAGGAAACGCCGACCTCATCTAGTTTTTAAAATATGATTGACGTGTAAAAGTGTTTGTACAAACCTATTTACATAAATAAAATCATTTATCATTTATCATTTATAGGTACCAATTTTAACAAGCAGATTTTGTTTCGTTTTTATATTATAAAACTGCTCATTTATTTCAGAATTGGAATGCCATCGTTTATTTAAGACGGATATATTTAACACAGTAGAGCACACGTATAAAACAGGATACTTGGCACAAATGACGCCAGAGGAGCGCAAAGTGTTACTGGGCTCTTGTCTGCTTTACGAGAAAAAGCTCAACACTCGCTCCCCGCTTATGAACGAGGTGTTCTGTCAGCGGCCGATAGATTTTCGCATGATGGGATTAGGAGTCGTCAAGTATGAAAAGTAAGGAAAATAATAATTCGAATTTAAGAAAAGTAAAAAAAAATGTTTTTCTAAGATATTTATTGATATTATTAACATGAGTATTCTATTACCTATTAGTCTTTTTTTAATTTTAAATATGGAACACACCTCGTCACCGCCGCGGGTCGTCCCGCTTATAGGTATTTTTTTTAAATTCATGCTGGCTGTTTATACACTAACAAGACTGCAGCATTTTTTTTATCGATGTATTTATATAAGGGGGTATTAAAATAGATATATTACTGGTAATTTGTGAGCTTCGGAGATATAATATCATAGTGTATTCTTTTTTATACACATTTGTCTATTTTACAATTTAATAATATCTTTGATCATATATGTATGATAAATATTTCATTTCGAATTTAAGAGGAAGCTCCCTAAATTGTATGTTAACTTGCATTAATATTCTGAAAAAGTCACGCATACAATCAAAATGGAACTTTAATATATGATTTATTGAATCTTTTTCTTTCCAAATATAAGACAGCTACGTAATTGGAACATTTTCACTCGATCCATTTTTTATTCGAAAATCATATCTTTTTTTAAAGATGATTTGAAACAAAAACAAGATTACTCGGCTTTTATGTCTAAAATAATTATTGACAGTACTTTTATGTCTAAAATAATTATTGACAGTTTATTATCCAAATATAAGATATTATTTTGTCTAGATCAATTATTACTTTAGTTATAAAGTACGAAATTAGAATGCTTCTCGCCCAAGAAGCAGCGTTTTCCAATTTATTTTTTTGTTGGCTGGGAAATTATTAAATAACTCCTCCCGCTCTGGGCGGAGCGGGAGTGCACGTCAGACTCTTACTGACTAAAACCCACCCGTGTTCCTTCGGTTGCTCTGTTGCCGGGGGCCACGATCTCCCTTTCGGTTCCCCCGGCAACAGGGCAACCGAAAGATCACGGGTGGGTTTTAGTCAGTAACAGTGCTGCACCACCTGCTACTCAGATCAAACAAACACTACTTTTCGAGTAGGTATGAGAAATGAAAAACATTTTTCTAGGTACTGAATAAATATGTTTATTTTTTTTTAAGAATAACCAACCGACTTAATTATTTATATCTCATCGTGGCTGGTCCAGAAGAAAAGTTGCGGGAGTCGAAAATGACAGTGGGTATCATTGGTATGCGACGGTCTTTATTCGACATAATGCTACATCCCATCTCTGCCCCTGCTGGAATTGGCAAATCTAAAAGTTCTATGTTAGTAATAATGCACACTTTATAAGACCTAATATACATAATGCAGTTGTACCTACGAATCAAGTTTCAGTTTTTTTTGTCTTTGTAGATCGTTGTGTCTGTCACTCTCACCACTCTTTCTCATCTTTTTCTTTGAATCTCGATGTGTCATAAGCGCCCGGTTAGGTACTTACCCCAGTTGTTTTACCTAAACCTAATGTAAAGCGAACGCACTTATGTACTTTACACAGTCGCGGTCCGAGATTTTGAAATATTTTGGTGGGATCATGACCCCCCAGGACCCCCGTCGGTCATGATCCCCCCAAAATCTTTCACTCTGTCGGGAGCATAAATGATTTACTTGTATTACTACATTTTAAACTTTACTACAGCCACAGGTTACCGTGGCTCAAGTACCTGCAGTTAAGAAAATAGGCAGTGGAGACTCCCGACAGAAGTGAAAACTTCAGACTATGAAATAACAGTTTTTTTTATTAATTTCACAATTAATTGTAGGATCAAAAATGAAAATTTCTCAATGTGTAAATTAAAATTATTAACCTTAGTCTGGTTGTCACATATATTGGCACTCTCGAGCAACAACAAGCGCAACACGTCATACTCATACGTGATGTGCTGCTTACATTAATTAGTATGTCGGTGACGCGAACCCATAAGATTTTCCCCTACCAAAAATCGCTCAACGCGCCTGAAGTTTTCACTTCAAAAAGTCAATTATAAAAATAGAGTATCATGGCATGCAAGAGCGAGCGACTCAAACTCGGAAATTTGGGCACCCCCCACGTACGTAAGGTTTGAAAGTCCAAGGTTAAGGGCAGATTCCAAAACCTAAACTACTTTCTGTAAAACTATTGAGTTTAAGCCTTTCTTCATAAGAAAAAGTTCTATTTCTTTATAACGGTCAAAATAAAACAGAAGCTTTTCAGGAAATGAAATGAAATGAAATGAGTTCATAAGTCGACAAAGCAACTAATTCCTAGTTGTTTTGGATTTATCAAAAGAATATCTAACCTATCCGAGTGTATGCAAAATTTTCGAGCTCGCTTCGCTTGCATTCGCATTCTGCATTCTTTCAAAACAGCTCTTAGAATTGAAAATATTTAACAAAACCCAACCTATCCAAGGCTGGTTGTTTAAATTGTCAAGCTAGCTGCTCGCTCTTCTCATAATCTACTGTTGTAATACCTACTATCTATCAAAAAGTGCTGCGACTGCGTGAAAACTTTGAGTAGATTGCGCAAGTATAGGTTTCACCTGCCAAGTTTGTGTTGTGTTTTGGCTTCCCTTGTTGACTGCATTTTTTTTTTAAATAATACACTACTACTGTTGACTGTTACTATTGTTGTTGTTATACGAATACTGTTGTGACAAAACATGTATTCGACATGGTGGATAAGCGAGTTAATAGCTGAATTGAAGAAATATTCCTTAAAAAGTCTTCTATTTTGCTTAAAGCTATGCTAGCGCCACTTTGACACTTGCCAACCCCATTTGCCTGCTACTAACCCCCCCCCCGCATCATGTAAAAGCTGCGTCCTTGAATAGTATAATTAATGTGGAGGAGATATATGCACATATCATTCTTGATGGAAAATCCCAATAAAACTTTACCCGGCAGTAGCGCTTGCAAACACTAGACCAACAAGAAGTACCTCCCTAAAAATATTCCTCGGCACCCGTGGTGACCCTCCCCAAAATTTTGGGCTGCGACCGCGCCTGACCTTATAGTAGGCATTTAGGTAGACACCTCATTTTAGACAAGTGACAACTAGTATAAAGAGTTGAACCCTGAAGATACCACAGTGTACTTAGATAAATTACTTATTAGTCGCCCTGAACTTTACTTACTTACTTACTTAACTTTCTACTTTACTTTCCGGTTTTTCGAACAAAATGTGACATTAAGTCACGTGCCGACTGGCGCGACGCGACCCTGAAGTTTTCTTAGAAATTGTTTGTTAGATTCGCGTCGCGTCAGTCTGCACAAAGCTGTAAATATGACCGCGACAATCGTGCATGTATTCGCGCGACGATCGCTTTTGAACGCGGCTATCTTAACTTCATTTTCGCTTATCCTTTTTTCCTTTATCTCAGCTTCTTAGGTTCGTAGCGTGATGTAACTTCCTCAAGAATTGGGCTACAGAATGCCAGAAACTTTTTAAATCCGACTGGTAATACCAACTATTTCCACTATGATTATTAGCTGCACTGACTGAACATCATCTTTACGATTTACATGAAGATGATGTTCAGTTAGCGACAAAAGTCGATGACAATTACGGAATTTTGGTTGATTATACCATAGAACCTAATTATTATTTGAAATCTATTCTAATATATTGATACCAATTGGTAGGGGAGCCTAGAGGATTTTTGAACAAGCATATGCAAGGCGAAAAGTTGATAGCTGAGTTAGTGCGGCATGACGAGAGAACACCGAAAAGTTTTAGATAGGAGCCCCGTGGTCAGGAGTCCACTTTCAGATTTTCAAATTGGGCCAAAAATAAAGTGATCTTCAGAGCATTTGATTTTGGTATGATCGTGTGCGGCCTAACCCATCAAGGCTCAGATACCGGTTAAAATTTCAAACCGTTATTATGTACTTGACGTAAAAACCTTTACATTCAGTTTCGCTTGTAGAAACCGGTATTTTTACCGACTTTGGAGGAGTCTTTACATAAAGGTTTTTTTCGGATTAATCGGTTTAGAGCATTATTAACCGGTTTTTTGTTTAGTTTTTATTCAGCCTGGCATCCTCACAAATAGTTACAAGTTGCAACGCGTTTACCGATATACTCGTCGTATAAAACGGTTAATTTAGGTTAAAATTAAGTTCTTAAAACGTTTACGTTCCTAAGAAAACTTCGGAGTAAAATATAAATAAACCGGTTTTCACCGGTATTGTTTTAAACCGGTTCCGAGCCTTGAAACCCATAATGACTTAAATAGGCAAATCTGATGAAGAAATTGTCGGCTTTCTCTAAATCTGACGAGTTTGAAAACTCAGATTTGGGCAATTCTCGAATGATGCCGTTTTATTTTTCATCAAAATTGGCCCCAAGACTCCTTTAAGTATTTTTAGCTAATACCTATAGTTTCAAATTTGGCCATCCATGCTGATTTGAAACATTCTCCCTGTATACACAGACGAACTGATAACCGCCTCCTTTAAAAAAATCTATTAAAAATAAATTTGTATATCACGATCTTTCATTATAATCTATTTAACTTGCAGCTGGCGGCCTAAGCAGAAGTGTTGAGGGTTATTTAACAAACCTCATAAAACCGAATTATCATTATTCCAAATACTTATCTATCCATCAATCCGTCAGATATTTATATATTAAATATCAGGATAGGTTACACTATTGCAAAGAATAACTTTTATTTGCCCTGAATGTCCTTTTAAAAATTGCCCAAATCTGAGTTTTCAACCTCGTCAGATTTAGGGAAAGCCCACAATTTCTTCATCAGATTTGCCTATTTAAGGCATTATGAATTAGGCCACACACGATCATACCAAAGTCTAAGGCTCTGAAGATCACTTTATTAATGGCCCAATTTCGAAATCTGAAAGTGGACTCCTGACCACGGGGCTCCTATCTGAAACATTTCAAATAAATTTTCGATGTTCTCTAGTCATGCTGCATCTACTCAGCTATCAACTTTTCGCCCTGCATATGCTTAGTCAAAAACCCTCTGGGCTCCCCTATTAGTTTAGTATAGCTGAAGAGTTTGTTTGTTTGAACGCGCTAATCTCTGGAACCCAGTCGGATTACAGGCAATACTGTACACAATTTAAAAAGAAAACGTTAATTAACTGGTATAAAGACAGCCCGTTTAGTATGAAGGTATCTACCTAGGCATACCTACTTTAGTTATTTTCATAGTAAGATGTCGTATTTTGTTGGTACTCAGTTAGGAAGCACCGAGTTCAACAGGCATTAAAAAACGTGTAAGGTATTAGTTACCCACACCAGACCAATTTGCAACATAAATATGTGTTATATAATGTGCACACAGGTCGTCACAAGCCAAGTCGTCTAAAGGCTCTACTGGCGGCACGTGCTTCAAAAGCATGACGGGCAAATCTTCGCAGACGATTCAGAGGTTCTACCCTGAAATTATACTACCACCGAAAGACATTTTAGAGTTTGTACCTACTTTGTTTATCTTTGTGTTCTTTGCTACAAATTCTGCGACCCCATAGTGCGCCCTCGCGTCATTTCATCGTTCTTCTGAGCAATCTGACCTGCTGTCTATAGCCGACACGATTTATAGACTAAGTTGAAGTAGCTATAGACAGCATATAGCCACTTCAAGTTAGTCTAAAATCGTGTAGGAATTGATAGTTGGCAATCGACCTCTTCGTGAAGGAGCTCGAAGTATTACTGCCATCGTTTTCTGCCACCAAACAGGGTTGCTTTGTTCCAGTTTGAACAGGCAAATTTTAGCTCTAGTCTCAGGGATGGCAAGGGCTACGCACCTGCGATGCCGCTGGTACCTATTGTAGATGTCCATAGGCGGCGGTAAGCACTTAGCATTAGGTGGCCCGCCGTCGGCTTGTTGACATCTAATAATATATAGAAAATAACTCCGAGCACCGGTCGTATTTTTTTTAACCATTTATTTATTTAACCACTTATGCACAAACATATAAACAGACTATCATTATCGTATAATTGTGTTTTGTTCCAGTTCGACCTTGCCATCAGATTTTCCTGAGGTGCTGGAAGACGTTCTACATGTGAGCCAGGTCCAGCGTCGTCGCTGGCAAAACAGATTGATGAGATTAACCACAGTCACAGCACAATAAAGTATAAAGCAGTTTATTTGTGGTTTTGCACCGACAAGACGAGGCGTGGATGGGATGGGCGAGAATTGTTTGTATGGCAAAATTTATATCTACACCATGCCCATCTTTGCTGTAAAAGGTCTAGAAGCGCGAGGATGTGAGAGGCGAGAATTGATATATTTGTTAGTACAATATAGAAATTGATTGCTATAAGAATAGTGTTTATTTACTTTGTAAAACGGATATATACAAATCTCTCACCAGCCATCGAGGACTCGCACGGTCTCTTTCCGTCAAGCGCTGACTCGCGATGTCTCACGCTGGCACGCGCTAGCACGCACCGACTCGCTTCGACCATCGCAAGACATCGCTGCATACTATATTTTCCAGCTTTCAGTGCTACTTACATGTTTTCCTTAGTTTTATTTAATTTTATTTATTGTTATACAAAGTTGAAATAAATTAGTTTTATTTATTGTTATACAAAGCTGAAATAAATAAAAGTACACGGCTCACATTGTTGTTCACTTAATGTAGGTACGCTACGCTACGGTGTCCACCCGTCCATTAATATTACTTAAAAATGGTAAATATTTAAGATACCATAGAAACTGTTGTTTCATTACAATTCTTGTATAATTTTATAATGGACTAGACTAGACGTGATAGCGCGAGCCAGCGCGGCGCCAGGTAGCGAAGGCCGGTGCGTGAAATCGCGAGCCGGCGCGAGACATCACGAGCCGGCGCGAGGCAGCGATGGCCATCGCGAAACGGCCCGGCATAGCGATGGACATCTTTCGATGTAAAAAGGTAAGCGTGATTTCAATTCTCGCACATCCCATTCACGCTTCGCCTCGCCAGTGTAAAACCACCATTACGTCTCTGCAAACAAAAAAAATCTGCAAAAAATTACGTACCTACGGCCGCTTGGTACATAAACATGCATTAGGGTTGCCCACTGACTTGTCTCTCGAGTAAGTTGTAACTGTACTCTATAAAAAGGCCAAAGGTAATACAGGGTGGCAAGGACATCGATGCGAAAACTGAAACCATGGGTTCAGTACATGATTCTGAACCCGTAGGTATTGCACTTTTCTATGAAATAGCAAATATTTTTTTAAATAACCGACAAAAAAATTTAACGCAGAGAGGGGTGTTCAGAATCATGTACTGAATCCATGGTTTCAGTTTTCGCGTCGATGCCACCCTGTACATATATATATATATAAAAGTCCGTGGATGACAAACAACACCGCCGTGGCGCCACCTAATGGCCCAAGTGCCCAGTCGCAGTCTCGCAGCCAGTAGCGGATTTACCAGTAGGCTGAGGAGGCTTGAGCCTACGGCTGCAGATTTTAGGAGCGGCAAATTTGGCGATCGTTTCTTTTTTGCCGTCTTACCCAAATTTAAAAGATTTCCATAAATCGGTTTTCTGATGTCTTGCAGATGTAAACGAGACATCATAACTTTTCCCACTTCCCTTTCATTGCATTCAACAGTACCGAAAATTTCTAATTCTATGGTAAAATATCCAGTTCCCGGTCCTAAATAGTAATCAACCGCTGCCCACACTTTGTATGATTGACGAGAGCATGATTGCGGAAAATATTCAGAAAATGACATGGACACGCAAACTGTTACCATGATTCTAACCCTCCCAGAGGAGACATTTCTCTTGCATATGACCATGATAACACTATCACAATGTCCATACATTGTGATAGTGTTATCATGGTAGATGCACAGCGGATATCTTTTTTTAATAACCGTTTTAATATTTCTTCTCACTGGGGTCTAGAATCATGTACTGAATTCATGGCAATAATAATAATAATAATAATAAAATGTTTTATTTATAAAAATGTGCACATTTACAATAAGTAACTTAATAATTAAAATAGAGCACAGTTGCTTTATTGCCTGAACTAGGTTGAACCTGTGTTTCAGGCTACAAAGTGCATAAATACTTAATGTAATAAATTAACTAAGAGTATAAAGCATAAACTAAATTAAAATTAGATAAATAAATGTAAAATAGCATTTCAGCGGTTCTATTTGCAGACAACAAGTAGATCTTCTGTCTGTGCATAATCTATGTTTAGTAAATATTCAAGTATAATTTTTTTACAGCTAAAGTAATTTAATTTGTAAATACTAAGTTTTTTATTTAATCTATTGTACAGAAATGGGCCTAAAAATGTAAAAAATCTTTCTACAAAGACATGTTTTGAGGTTGCATTAGATGTGCATACTATATCATTCCGTCTCTTGTTTGTATTGTCAGCAGTGTAGGTAAGCATGGTGTGCTGTTTTAATACTAAGTGCATAATGAAAAGTTGGCGAACAGTCAGCACGTTGCAGGATTTATATAGCAGATCTGTGGGAAAGAAAAAGGGATGGAAGTTTGCTACCTTTAAAATTGCTCTCTGAGCTCTTTCAAGAGGAAGTAGATATGTTTTTGGTGCGCCACCCCATGAAGAGATGCAGTATTGAATTATAGATTGACATAGGGCCAAATACACTTGTGTAATTAATTTTGTATCAGCAAAAGTTCGCAATTTTTTAAAAACATATATTAATTTGCGCACTCTTTTACTTAGACTATCAATATGTTTTCTGAAAGACAATGTGTCGTCCATTATTACCCCGAGGTATTTTATGCTGCTTGTTTTGAGGATAAAAGGGCAATTACACACGTTGACTGAACGGTTTCCACATCGATGGGCATATATATGAGGGTTAGTAATGTTAAATTGAGGCTTGCGCATGGAGAAGTGTATATATTTTGTCTTGTCAGCATTTAATGTTAGTAAATTGCTTTGAAGCCAATTAGTCACAGTATTAAAACCTAGTTGAGCAATTTCGAACAGTTCGCTACTGGTTTTAGCGGTAAATATTAACGCCGTGTCGTCGGCATATGATATAATTTTTCCGTCTTTAATATTCAAATTACATAAGTCGTTAATATAAATCAGGAATAGCGTAGGGCCCAGAATACTTCCCTGGGGAACACCAAAACCAGTACTTTTCTGTTCATCGCTCGAGATATTATCTATTCTAACACATTGATATCTGTCACCTAAGTAGTCCGCAAATAGTTTCAGCGGCGTTCCCCTTATTCCTATGGCATCTAATTTGTTCAGAAGAACAGAAACAGACACTGTGTCGAAGGCCTTGGCTAAATCAAGGAAAACTCCCAGGCTCTGGTTACCTTTGCCGAGTTCTTCTGTAATATGATCGGT
Source organism: Omphaloscelis lunosa (assembly GCA_916610215.1). Lineage (NCBI taxonomy): Eukaryota > Metazoa > Arthropoda > Insecta > Lepidoptera > Noctuidae > Omphaloscelis > Omphaloscelis lunosa. The sequence goes on from OU744250.1 coordinate 11,549,898, forward strand.
CAGGCTATGCACCGCATCGGCTGTAGATAATTTGGCTCTAAAACCAAATTGCGCAGGGGATAAGATATTATTTTTTTCTAGATAGTTAACTAGTCTACTGTTTATAATTTTCTCAAATATTTTTGATAATGAGGGAAGTAACGATATTGGCCTATAATTATTTACTAAGTCTTTATTACCGGATTTAAAGACAGGGACTACAACTGCCTTTTTAAGACAGCTAGGGAAAATTCCTTTGGATAGACAGATTCGAAGTATATGCGTTAAGGGAGGTACCAAAATATGCTTAAGGAGTTTAAGAACCTTATTGCTTATGTTATCCCATCCAACTGCACAGTCATCTTTTAGTCCAGAAATGATTCGGGTTATTTCGTCTTCGTCAGTGTCCAGCATAGCAAAACATTTCAGATTACAGCTATTGCTTGGTTTTTGGAAAGGTAATTGGTCACAATAATGTTTCGGAATCTGTTCAGCAAGAATTTTCCCAACATTGACAAAGAAGTTATTGACGTTGTTAGCTGACAAGAGTGGTGAAGTATTAGTAAGCAGTAAACTCGAATTTGATTCACGCTGTTTAGACATATTGGTGACGTTTTTAATATGTTTCCAAAGTTGCTTGGTATTGGTACCTGCTCTATTTAATTCATTTTTATCGTAATTATTTTTTAACTTCTTTAAGCAATGGCAAGCAATGGCGGATTCAGGATTGTCGTTTGGGTGGGGCTTGACCCCGCTGAGGGTAGGTTTTAGCAAAGTAAACACTAAAAAAGCACACATCATTTTTACAAGCCTCCTCGGATTACTTTTCGTAAATTCCTCAATAACTTCGTTAGGTTCTAGACTACCAGAGATATCTCGATGAATACACATGGTGGCCAAACACCCTGTATTACAAACTCTTCTCACTTTTTACTGTTTGTAAGCACTATCAAATTTCTCTAACTTTTTTGCCAAAGCAACTCCTATTTCCATATAAACGTTCAAAAGAAACCTATCTGAGACTTATGAGACGGAAAATTTCGAGCTCGACACACTCGCTCTTGCATCATACATTCTTGCTTTTCGATGAAAATGTCTGTGAATATTTTTGAAGTGAAACCTTCTTTAGACGCGTTGGGCATTTTTGAGATGGGACTAAAGCATTGATTTCGCGACACTGTCACGGAATTTACCGACACCGTGGAGTAAAAGACATCAACGCGTTGATTACCGCGGTGCCGATTTTTTTTTAAGTTGGCACTTCTGTCGGCACTCCCGGAGTGCCACTGTTCTTTTTTATTTTTTATGATTAAATTTCTGCAAAATGTTACTAGAAATACATACCTACATAAACTCAGAAGACCGGGGAGCAACCTCATTTTTTTTGCCAGTTTACATTACCCCCGCCTTTAATATTATTACGTTTTTTGGTAGTACATAATGGGTACAATTATTTAGTGTATACTATGTGCGGGTACGCCTAATAACTCTTGGTAGTATATTCTAAAGTAATTAAATTTGCGAATCTCTTTATAGCGTACGGAAAAGAACAATTCCGGTACAATTACTTAGTGTTTACTATATCCAGGTGCGCCTAGTAGATTACAAAAACGGTGGTGGCGCGGCCAGGGAGTATAGTCCTCAGCCGCGCCACCAAACCCTCATTATATTTCATTATTCGTTGAGGTACAATTATTTTCATTACACGCACCGTATTATGTTACTATTAACATACCATATGTCTTTACCTATGAAATTGCCGTTCTGCCGTACTGGCTATTTCAAGTTCAATTTTTGCTTTTTTTTTGTCATTTGTTTAATGGTTCGCGTTCTATTTTCATCGCATTTGTACGTTTTTCGTCATCATGGATACATTAAAAATTCGAGTGATTATGAAGTATGAGTACCGTCGTGGCAGCAAAGCGGCAGAAGCGGCACGCAACATAACGACGTATACGGAGCGAACACTACTTACAATCGCACCACCCGTTATTGGTTTGCCAGCTTCCGTTCTGGAAATTTTGACCTAAAAAATGAACCCCGTAGTCGACCGAAAACTTAAGTCGACAATGACGAATTAAAGGCGATTGTGGAACCTGATGATTCTCAATCTACAGCTGAATTAGCAGCAGCTTTCGCTGTTAGCATTAAAACAATATTGGTCCATTTGCGTCGAATTGACAAGGTAAAAAAGTTTGACAAATGGGTGCCCCACGAATTGAATGATCGCCAGCGCGAAGCACGCGTCGAGTTGAGCCTTGCACTGCTCAACAGGCACACAAACGAAGGCATATTGGATCACATTGTTACTTCCGACGAAAAATGGATTCTGTTCGACAATCGCAAGCGCTCAGCAAGTTGGTTAGATCCTAGTTCCGCACCTAAATAATCCCCCAAACGAAAACTGACCCCTAAAAAAGTGATGGTGGTCACTGTTTTGTGGTCTATCGCGGGTGTCATTCATCACACCTTCTTACCAATCAGGATGAGCATTACTGCAAACGTGTACTGTGAAGAACTAAACATAATGATGGAGAAGCTCGCACATCTCCAACCAGCTTTGGTCAATCGTTCGGCTCCGCTGCTCCTGCACGACAACGCGCGACCTCATACTGCACAGCAGACGGTCTCCAAGTTACAAGAGCTGGGGTTGGAAGTTCTCCGTCATCCACCGTACACACCAGACCTTGCCCCTACAGACTTCTACTTTTTCCAGAATTTGGATAACTTCTTGGCGGGGAAAAAAAATCTATAACCGAGAGGCAGTTCAAAATACCTTTGAAGAATTTGTTGCCTCCCGTACAGCAGATTTTTTCAAAAAGGGCATCAAAAAGGGCATCAATAAGCTACCGCTACGTTGGCAAATGCATTGATTGCATGGGTAATTACTTTGATTATAAAAATAAAAAAAATATAGAGAAACAAAGGCGTTAACTTATTTCATGAAAAACGGCAATTTATAGGTAAAGACCTAATATATATTAGAAATGGTACAATTAATCTAGAAACATGTTTTTTTTAATTTTCCACTGGTTCGCGGCCAGGGAGTATCACACGTACCTACATGATTAAGCTTTGATTAGCTCAGAAATAGAGTTACCAAAAAACGACATATTTCTAGAGCAATTTCAACCAAATTGTTGGATTGTAAAAATAATCTGGGAACTGACAATTGTTGAGGTAAGGGCGGTAAAAAAATTACAGCTTATCTAATACCTACCAACTTGGAAAATATGTAAATCCGCACTGCTCGCAGATGCGTTGTCATCCTATAGGCAAATCTGAAATGTGCCATGCTTGCGTTTACACCGAACCCCATATCTACCATCTTCCGGAACACACCAAAAGCTGCATGCAGGAACGGTGTTACCTAGGAGGTACTTCCCCTTACTTGCTCCGCAATGAGGTTTTACAGTCTACTACTTGTATTTATACTCAAAATGTGTATAAGTATATCCGATAGGTACCTATCTATTAAAAGCTCGTTATTGGTTTCATTGCAATAACTAACGGCAAGTTAAGTAACAAATTGCTGAATCACAATCTGAATGAACAACTCCTTCCGCTCCATTTCCCTTTTATTTTCAAACTTCCAATCCAATGAATCGAGCGATTGAACCTATTACGAATAACTTTACCTATCTGTTCATGTGTGAACGGGAAAAATATTCACGTTTCCTGGACGATTATTAAACCATGAATTATTTCGGAATGTTCATGTTTATCCAGGAGCTCGTTAGATTATTTTATTTAATGTCATTTATTGTTGTACCCATAAGGCTTCGGCCTCGAATCTTGCGGGCAGCGGGGCGGCGGCGGCAGCGGCGCGTTCAAATGCATAGATTTATATGCAAGTGGCCTCGAAAGCAGCGGCGCGGGGAGCGAGCGGTTCCATATAAAACTATGCGTTGCCGCGCCGCCGCCCCGCTGCCCGCTGAGTTCGAGTCCGCGGCCTTAAAACCTTATTCAGATATTTAACCGATATCGCTGTCGCGCTCGGTAGCGATATTGGTCACAATAGTGGCTAACCAAACCCAAAGCGGTATTGCTACCGAGCGCGACAGCGATATCGCTTATATTATTATCTGAATAGGCCTTAAATGTCACTTTTCCGATAGCACCTTTGGTTTTTCCGTACCCGACGCGTGCCAAACGGAACCTGTCACGAGTAGCGTCATAGCGGCCGTCCAAGTATTGTCGTTGTGGCGTGGTTGTGGTACGTGTGAACGGGCCCGAAGAGTAAAATAATTCCCCGTCTCATAGTACTTTAACGAGTTCAGAAAATATTAGCATCAAGTGTCATTTCGCACCTCAAAATTTGCGTGTAATAAGGTGCGCGACGCCTGTGTTAAGCCTGCTATGAATATTCATGTCGCGATCGACGCACGCCTTCACTTTATTCCGTGTAAACACGCGTACGTGTCCTTTCGAGTTTGTCTTGTATTAGACAAATACAAGACATCTACTTTGCTCTTACGAATATATGCATCTTTATACTAACAGACGTAGGAAAGCTTATGTACAACAATATGAAGTCTTTATTTCTGTTTATATTTTTCACCTGCCAGCCTTTTCCCAACTTCATACGTAGGTATGTTGTGTTCGACTTCCAACCTAACCGGATGCAGCTGGATACCAGTATTTTACATGGAGCGACTGCCTATCTGACCTCTACAACCCAGTTACTGGGTAACACGATACCCCTTGGTAAGAATAGTTGTCAAACTTTGGGGCTTCTGACTAGGTACCCGTAACGACTGTCAAAGATCTAAAAATGACAGCCGGGACCAACGGCTTAATGTACTTTCCGAGGCATGGAGGGGTTTTGGTATGTAATGGATGATCACCCATCCACGGACCGACCTCAGCAAGCGTTGCTTAACCTTGAAGATTGACTTGTGCGGCTGTTATTATTTAACCACGAGCCTCTCCATATTTTTTAGAAGATATGGTCCATAAATCTTTGCGTGTCGGACTAACGAACGAGTCGTCACTCATCATACTCTGTTACCAGAATAAATTATTCACCGTTGGTTACTACTTAGTTACTGGCAAAACATATTCTCCCATACATTCCAGCTGCAAATGTAAGTTTGTACGCACAATCTATTGAGAGATTTACCTACCATGTTATTTTAAGACCTTAGACTTCTTATAGGTCTTCCTGTAATCTGTAAAGAACAATTCCCAGTACTTTTTTTCAAATTTTGTGATAAGGGGTATCTATTTGCTTGAATATATTTAAAGTATTTATTTTAAAATTATAAAAAAATATTTGAGATCCTCGCAACACGGTACAGATTGCATTTTTGTTACAAATTCATGTGTACCAACAACACATAATATCACGATAGAGAATTATATAGAACAATAACTACTATGACGACTCATTTCAAATCGCTGTTTGAAAAAAGTTATGGCGATGTTTTGCAGGACAGGATATAACGAAACACTTGAATATTAATCACTTCTAGTGATCTAGTTATAATATTTTTAAATGGCATTGCGATGATAATACAATAACATGATACCAACGAGCTGATCTGATGGTGGACCTAGACGCTAGATAACGGAACTCTTGAACAGCTACTAGTAAACCCATCGAGTGTGGGCTCATTAGATGTGTCTCAACAAGTCCCGTTCATTTTAATGACGAGGACCTGATGACTGACCTGAACGCTAGATAAAGGCACCTTTGAATAGCCACTAGTAAACTCATCGTGTGTGTGCTCATTAGATATGTCTCGACGAGTCCTGTTCATTTTATCTAATGATGATAACCTATACCCTAATTTCTTAACTTATTTTCGTAAACAATTATGCCTAATTTGTTTCATTTTGACAGTTCAAAGAAAAACTCATTGCGTTATTTACGTTGTTGAGCAGATTTTTTTTTCCAACTTATGAAGCAATGGATTAGCAATCTATTTCAAATCGAAACAGATTGTGATGTAGATATTACGCAATTATGGTACTGATGACTGACGTGGACGCTAGACAACGGAACCCTTGAATGGGTAGGTACTAGGGGTACACCACACAAATACTTACGAACACTTTATTCCGTTACTCACAAATACGAATTTCAAAATACCGATTTTCATCATTCCGAATGGTTCAAAATTCCTAATATAACAACTCCGATGTATCATTCATCCTATTTTTATATTTTTTTTCCAAAATTTCAATATTCCGTTTTTAATTACCGACTATTACCAAAATATCGAGTTTCAATAGATCGAATAACAAAAATTCCGACTTAATGATAACTGGAAACATAAAAATACGAATTCCGATTATTAAAGTACCGATTAATTAGAATTCCGAAATAATAACGCCTTATAAAACTGAATAGCAAGACAAACACATAAAGGCTCCTACAAACAGGCGCGACACGCGACGCGACACAGAGACACCGCTCGTCGCGCGACGCGACGTACCTTTGTGTCGCGTCGCGTGTCGCGCCTGTTTGTAGGAGCCTTAAAGGTGAGCCAACAAAACGGAAACGAAGAAAGTAGGTAGCGAAAGAAAAAAAGATTCATAAAATAATTTTAAAGAAAATAACTATATGATCAAGTACATTTTTTGCAGAGTATTTTCTCGTTCACATTTAAAACTCATTTTTTGAAGAAATATATTTTCTTTCGCTGGTCACAGTTCTAACCTAACCTAACCCAAATGATTCACCAACAATAGAGGGGATCTGGCGTTAATGGCCACTGCTCTAACCTAAACTAACCCAAAGGATTCAATTACAGTAGATGGTACCCGACACAAGTATATATAAGGAGAAGAAAACACAAAAAAAGAAATATTAATACACAATTAATGTTAATAACAAAGTAGACGTTTTTAAACTACATTAAACGTTACTTTGAGTTTATTTTGAATTTATATTCGTAACTGAATATTAAATCACTAATTGAAGCAGTTTATTCGAAGTATTGAAAATCAAAAAGTTATATTTCGGACCGAGAACCCATCGAGCATTTGATTTTTCGAACGTATGAAAATCGGAAAACAAACAAATCGCATTTACGACTTTCGGTAAAATAAAGTTTTAATAATAGACATTATAATTATTTCTTAGGTATTATGAAATTCGGAGTTTTGAAAATCGGAACATCGAAATTCGGCATAAAATATTTCGGAGTATTTGGGTGTGCTGTGCCCAGGTACTAGTATACACATCGAGTGTGATGGACTCATGTGTCTTAACTAGAAGTGATTAATATACAAGTGTTTCGTTATCTACCTGCGAAACATCGCTAAAACTTTTTTCACAACGAGCCGCCGCCATAGTAGTTATTGTTTATATACTGTGTATGTGTTTGTGTATTATAATACCTATCTAATGACATGTGTGATTGTTATTGGTGCTTCAACCAGCTTCCATACATTTTTGCCGATTCGCCTTTCAACTATCCAGTCGATTTGGAGCAAATTGGCTGTGACGGACAGACAAACAGCCAGCCAAAGAGACAGACACAAGTGGTCCTATAAGGCTTCCGTTTTTTCATCGGATGTACGGAACCCTAAAAAATAAAGTATTAATCAAATAGTCAGTGCTTAATTTATCAGCTCTGTATATCTACCAGATCCGAGAGTGAAATTAAAAGGGAAAAATATTTAACACGGCAGCGGCCGGCGAGCGCTAACTCGCAAGTTGGTCGACTCGCAGTTGCTTGGCTGTTTAGTATTTTTTGGACCCCAAAATAGGAATTATTTAAGGTTCAAAAAAGGAGAGGCGCAATCATTATATTTGAGTGTTCAATAATATTTTTAGAAGCGCAAAATGAAAACTATTCGAGGTTTGATTAAATACATGCCAAATTAAAAACAACCTTTCATTTATAAAACTTTTATTATGCCTCTTTGTGTCTTAAGACAGCAATATTTACATGCCTATCACATCAACTCATTTACAAGCGATCTTTAACTTAGCCTAAATCTACATTTATTTAAAATCATCAGTTCTGACTACGAATAAGCTGACAGTAGAAAGAGATTAATTACGCAACTCGATTAAATTCGTTTATTTTTATTAGAAATAAGAATACCGTATCGTATGTGTTCGGTAAGTATTCGGTTTGGTAGTACTTCGGAAAAACGAATATTGCCGAGGCGCATAATTAGTTTCGTAATACTGTATAATTTCTCACTAACTTCTCCGTCGACTATTGGTGGAATGATAACATAGACTGCATTGTCACCGCAGCGTGTGCAAGGTGCGTTGTATAGAGCGAGGTGAACTGGCCGTGGCCACACATTTTTGTTCCTTTATTTACAAATATTTTTTCATGAAGTTGAAAGTATCAACGGAACTGCTTTCAACGAAAGGTGTCCCGCAGACGCGGATCAACACTATACGGAATGTTGCCAACTTCCATCGTTTTAGTACCTCTGTACAAGTGCTACAAGGATCTTTTTGGCGCCAGAGTGACATTGATTGCAGGTTTGTCCGAAAGGGTTACCGTGGCCCCTGGCAACATACAGGGAACTGAAGGAACACGGGTGGGTTTTAGTCAGTAAGAGTCTGACACGCCCTCCCGCTCCACCCAGAGCGGGAAAAGTTATTTGATAAATTCCCACCCAAAAAAAAAAAAGAGTGACATTGAAAGGGGGCGGTTGTCACCGTCATCGTGTATTGATAAAACAAGATGTCTTTAGTTCTGATTTTTGCCACGCGCCTAAATAACCTTGTAGCGTTGTACGTATTTGTCACTCTCTTTGTATGGTTATCCGTGTCATGCACGTTGCATGCACATGCTCCGGTATGCAATACTGCCCGACTTGTTCATTATTATATCTTATACATATTTAACTCGTCTTCTTATATTTTTCTGCTAAGTTAACTGAACATAAAGTAGGAACTTGACTAACATTGAACGTTAAGAAATAATAATAGTACCGAAGCCAAACGTATATCACCCCTAGTGAACAATATACAGACGTAAGCATCAGTGGTAAAAACGGTAAGGTCTTGTCTAAGCCCCAGAGAACGTGAATTCCGTTCTCATAGACACATAGAACTATGAGACCATAGAGATATAAAGACTCTATTTGCATTAACATAGGTAAACGAAGTACTCTCACTCTTCTACCACCTTTAACCTTAGCAGGTTCATATAAAGTTCGAACGTTAACAAAAGCTAAAGCTACGTGCGTTAATAATATAAAAAACTTAATAGAAAATAAATTATTTGGGAAAAGCAACGGGAACAGAGAATAGTTCCCGACTGTTGTTAAAATTAAAAATTGCTTGCCATCGACGTCGCCCAGCACAGACAGGAAGCTGAAAATAAATGTAAACTTATTAATTTGTATGCTCATTACAACAAGAGGCCACATCATTCTTCTACACTTGTATCAAAATTTTCATAAAAAACACCAGCCATTAAATCTATTTGCAACAGGTTGTAAAATGAGTATTTATGTTAACTAACCTCAATGGTATCAATATCAAGAGAATGGCCTTCTCGTGAACGTGCCAGCCAAAGAGAAACGAACAAGCGGCGCAAATAACCATGCACCTGTTAAAACAAAATAAAACATGATTATAATATAGTGCTTACATAGCGTATTATCTACATGAGCGACTACCTACATTAATGGAATAATAATGATAACGCGCCGCGAGTTCTGGAAGGCTGGGATACACGTCAGATTTTTTCATCAGATAGTCTGATCCAATAGTCTGATCCGGCTATCAGACCAATGCAAACTATCCGGCTATAGGAACGGACGTGTGTTGAATGTTCAAACAAAATAATGGCTCCAACGCCTTCCGATAGCCGGATCAGACTATCTGATGAAAAAATCTGATGTGTATCCCAGCCTTCCAGAACTCAAAAATCGATCGGCGAAGGGCGTTTCACGACTACTCCGGCTCTACGACTACTGAGTTAATCATTGTGGGAAGACCTTTGGTCCTAATCCATCTATTGACTTGCACGCCGCATACGAGGCGATACAACCTTCTCGTCTTCTTCTGGTAAAGTGGGGATTTTTCAATTTACAACATACCTTATAAAACTCAACACCCTGTATCTCCTGTCAGCACACAAATGCCACAGTTTGACGAGTGCAGGCAGCATTGTCAACACACTCAACACTATTGTGACAGTTGGAGTGATTGTGGGCAACACTGCATGGTCATACTGTTGCACCAGCCCGCCTGTCATTGACGCCTCGGACTTCGGTATTCGCAGTAAACCCAAATTTACCGCTAAAATAAAAACATAATGTTAGGAAGTAAGTGCAAATAACAAAAAAGGCCGGCGCAGACCTAGAGGAGTGCCTGAAAAAACAAAAATCAACATTGCGTCCCTTAAAATAAGGACGAAAATGAATAAGCGTAACTCTCGCGAACCAGTGGCAGTTTATTTATTTTAAACTTTATTTCAACAAGCGTAAAGTTGATCTTTGTTTGGCAGTGAAAACTGCGCTGCGCTTAACCAGGTCTAGACATATTGTAATCAAGAAATATAATTTAATAAAAAGTAAAACTGCTGACCCAAATGTTGCAACACCTTATCTATAAAGGTGTATATTGCCCAAAAGTTAGGTGCCCAGTAAGCATGACATAATCCTCTTTTGAAGGGAAATAATCTTGATAACACCTGAGAACAAAATTAAACACTTCAAATGATTGTTCTGTTTTAAGTCGTCTTCAAAAATTCAATAATTTGTAAATTCAAACATTTCTTCATCAATATATATCCTAACTCTAGTCACTTAGTGCAGTGTTTGGCAAGCCGCGTCTCGAGAGCCACATGTGGCTCTTTGGCCTATAGAGTGCGGCTCTGTACAAATGTAAATGAGTGCGAGCTTAGATGAGCGCGGGGTCGGGATTTCTGTCATTAAGCAAGATATCACGTTTTATTCAAAATTCAAACTACACTCGAGAGCAATGAATCCGGGTCACTTAAAGAATCCTAAAAATCTCGGAAACTAAAAATGCTAGGTTAATACAATAAATTGTATTTAATAGACAATGTAATACTCCTTAAATGAAGGTATTAAAACTTCTTAGTTATTGTAAAGTTATATCATAAAAAAATCAAATTTGAAAAAGGGCCACTTTCGAAGATGGAACTACGAAATTACAGCATTTGGTTTTGCTTTTGTTTGTAATCTGTCATTTATGTGGGTACATAAACCATGTTGATAGTGCTCTATATTCATTATTCAAGCTGAAATTATGTCGCTTACGCCTGAAGAATGCACCAGAATACTTACAATGCTGGAAACCGGCCGGAGTCAGCGCGATACAGCCAGGACTGTCGGTGTGTCGCTGTCAAGAGTACAAAGAGTTCTCCGACGTTACGAAGAAACTGGTTCTAACCTACGCAGACCAGGAACGGGCAGAACCAGGTGTACCACAGCACGAGAAGACCGATACTTGGTGAACACCATGCTTCGAAATCGCTTTCTCACAGGAACTGAACTCACAAATCAGTTTCGACGCCTCGGAGGAAGTAACCCAAGTGCATGGACAGTAAGACGTCGGCTTGCTGAATCTAACTTAAAACCCCTTAGACCTGCAAACGGCCCTAAACTGGAGCGTGGGCATCGTATTTCAAGACTAAGATATGCCCAGAGCCACGTAAATTGGAGTATTGAAGATTGGTCAAAAGTTATGTTCTCCGACGAATCAAAATATGCTCTACAAGCACGATGGAAGACACAGAGTGTATCGAAGACCAGGGGAAAGATTCAAGCAAGCATGCATCGAAGAAAAAGTAGCCTACGGTGGTGGGTCTGTACTTGTGTGGGCCGGAATTTCTTCTGAAAGTCGCACAGAGCTGGTGATCATAGAAAACGGCTCTTTAACTAACGTAAGATATGTGGAAGAAATCTTCAATGATCACGATGGTCCATTTATGGTCAATTTAGGTGAGGATGCTATATTTATGCATGACAATGCCCGACCTCATACAGGTAGGATTGTGAATGACTACCTTCAAGAGATGAACATTACTAGTATGGAGTGGCCAGCGCGCACCCGGATATCAACCCGATCGAGCATGCTTGGGACGAGCTAGGCAGATGCGTAAAACAACGAAACCCTCCCCCAATCACGCTTCGTGAGCTCAAAATTGCTCTCACAGAGGAATGGGAGAATATTCCCCAAAATCGTATAAGGAACTTGGTGTACAGCATGCCAAACCGCGTAAACGCAGTAATGGAAGCACGAGGAGGCAATACGAAGTATTAAAATTCAAGAAAATCGTAATAAAGTTCAAAAATTTCATGTTTCCTATTTTTGTTTTAAGGAGAGATCAGCAGTTTTTTTCTTTATGTAATTTTGTGTTAATAAAATGTATGGTGACTCATATTTTTTTTACTTTCATTTAAGGAGTATTACATTGTCTATTAAATACAATTTATTGCATTAACCTAGCATTTTTAGTTTCCGAGATTTTTAGGATTCTTTAAGTGACCCGGATTCATTGCTCTCGAGTGTATATTTCAAAGATTGCTTTCCTAAGTATTTTCACCAAAAATTAACAGGACATTGAAAACTAATCATTTACTGTAGGCCTACCTTTCAAAGTTTTCCAAGGTTAACTTGTTGTTGTTATAGTATTGATATTTGGCTCTATTGACTAATGAGTTTGCTGACCACTGACTTAGTGCAAGCGACTTGAGTAATTAGGGCCTATTCAGACGATGTTCTTTTCACGCAAAAAAGACGCGCTACAAACGCCGCTCGTGCTACTTTTTAAGTTTAGCACCACTTATAACGCGCCACCGACAGCATACGCGCATTGACGGTGCATAACAAAAAAAGTTATGAGCCTTAGATTCCTCTCGCGCTATTTCAAATTTAAATTATTTATTCATAATATTAAATCTCCATACCTGAGGAAGATGTTGCATGAAAGGTCCAAAAGAGAGTCCAAACACCGAAAGTACTGTAAACGCCAGTTTGAAAAGGTTTGTGACAGAGAATGAGTACCATGGAGTATGGACACCATCCACTGAAGATATTGTGAAGCAATATGCCCTAAATAAGTATACAATGTACACAGGAGCAATATATAAGAATATATGCTTTAAATTCAACAGCACTGCAAACCAAAATGCTGCTGTTAGATAATTATTCTGAAACAAAAAGATTTTTTTTTTAAAATAAACAGTAACACATTGGATTTTGTAGAAAGAAATAAAAAAAATATTCGGCCAAATATGTAACCATAACATTTACCACGGAATACACATAAAAATAATCTTTACAAACTATCTATTTAAATTGTAAATTTACATATCAATATGATTGTGTAAACTACAACATTTTTACAGTTATTTTACTTTGCATCACTGTCAAAATCACAGTGCACTTTATTCCTGTGCAAATAAGGTCCCTGTTGGGTTGCTGCCACTGACAAGTCTGTCAAAATCACAGTGATCTTTATTGCTGTTGCAATTAGGTTGCTGCTTTCAAAGGTAAAATGAGCATGAGAGGACTGTATAGTCATGTAGTCAGTCAAGTTTATGTTTTAAACATTGCTATTTGTCTCTGGTAAAAAATTGTATGGTCTTCTTTTATTAATATTTATAAGCCACTTTTAAGTTACAATTAAATAGTCTTTGGTATAGAACCCTTATTCTATTGTGTATAGTTGAATTTCTATGGAAACTATTTAATACTATTATCATTCAACTTCCACCAGTGTAACTTATTAATATTACCCCTTATCATATTACTATGTTTTCCTATTTCTCTATGGCATTATTTCCGTTTTAAATAATTATATTTCTATTCATTAAAAAAAACATCAAGAATTTTGCCTTCCAAAGTAACAACTTACTTCTGTGATATTAATCAACCCGCCTAGCCTTTTCCCAACTATGTTGAGGTTGTCTTCCGGTCTAACTGGATACAGCTGAATACCAGTATTTTACATGGAGCGACTTACTTCTATGATATGTGATGCAGAATACAGGAGTATTCCAAACAAGAATCCATTGTATTGGAAATGTATGTGATCCACCATCAGTAGACCAGGACAAGTGACCAATAATATGAACACTAGAAGTTTTCCATCACCAACAAACCCTGACAGTCTGTAACAAAACAGAATTTATTAAAAAAACTAGTAAGTAATTATAAATAAAAATATTTTCTTTCTTTCTTTTCTTTAAATTGTAAATTTTATAATTGAAAAAGCTACACAACTTCATTTTAGAATAATAGAAAAATGATCAGTGGAATAGCTTATATTATGCTAGGTACATATGAATATTGCCAAGCAGGATCATGGGAGGGCTGATCCCGCTCATAGAAGGTGTCGGGGAGGCAACAGCCTCGACACCTAACATGCCGAAAACCCCGTCTGCAACCTTTACGGTAGGCAGGAATTAGGGATCAAGGGCACTAAGTGGGGAAGAAAATAAAAAAAAGGAATATTTAATTTCATTTTGATTTGAATAATATTCATATTCCTTTTTTTGTTTGTTTGAGATACTGAGGGACAAACATCGATGAACACCAAGATCACTTGTGCAATGCCTTATTTAAAAAACCATTTTATTAACAAATTGTGTGTAAAAGTACAAACCTTTTCACACTGTAAATATAAACAAAATCCAGCACAATAACTGACAACCTTTGAAACAGTATAGTCATATCAGACTTATAGTTCAAATTAGTTAAGTACAACATTTCCGGATCAAAATATTTAGCTATAAATGACAGCACAAATTCCAGCCACGCAAAGAAAGGAGGATAATCCAAGGTCCATTCTGATGTATTGTCATAGTACCACTTGTTTAAAGTCAAATTGTGTGTGATTGCCAGCCAATTCCGATGTACCTCGAAGTCTGTTGAATGACTGAAAAAGTAAAAATAATAACAGTTTAAAATGGTGTTCACAGTCCAACAAGATGATAAGCTTCATACACAACAATAAGGAACAATGTCACAGTAAATATAGATCTTATTTAGCTTACAATTACTATGATACATCCAGGACATGCATAGTTATTTATCATTTGATAATCACGGACTGATTATCAGAAAAGTGATCATTACACACACGTGTTATAGAAATGGAAATACTGGAAGTAATGAGGGTTAATGTTACTTACTATAATGGAATAAATAATAATTTTACAGTCGTTACAATTACAACTATCTGAGAAATCATTGTAAACAAGCCGGCAGTCCTTGTTCCACTTTAATTGACAAGATTTAACACAAGAACTGCTTATTTCTTAGAGCGAACCCGCTCATAAATGAACATTTATCTCTTTACAAATGCTTCTGTGTCGTGGGCAAATATAACTTAATTTCACTTGTAAACATTTGATTGCCATGCCAGCAGAAAGAATCGCGGATTGACCAACGTTACAGGCTTTGACATTTTATTTTTGTTGACGTTGACTTGAACCATTGACAGCATTTGAATTTGACACTGAAAGACATTGGCTGCATTCCGAATTCCGAGTTACACCTTAGGCTGCATTCCGAGTTACTATGTAATCGATTTGAGCGTACTAACACCCTTCCCGAATTAGCGTGAGCGCGATAACGATGCCGATATCCTGTGAATCGTCGTAGATGTCAGCGCTGTGAGCAGTGTTGTTAACGTAAGAATCTGAGCTGCCGTATGTCACAGTCTGGTTTGCCGTATTTTAAGGAAAAAAATCTAAAATTGCCGTATTTATATAAAAAAATGTCTATTCATCATTTGTTTCTTCTCAATAAAGGTTTCTTATCGTTTATATTACTTTAGATTCATGTTTATCTAATGTGTATTTGTCCTTGCTTTTCGCACATGTCGCAAGGCACCTTAAACTTGGTACAGTAGATCCTAGTTGGTAGTAGTTGATCCTTAATTTTTTACCTTGATTTTAATTCAGTTGTCATGGATTTTTTTAAAGTCATTTTTAATTTTGACAATTAGTATAGTAATCAGGTAGTTGGTAGGTTAGTGGCAACAATGACGATTTTTTTCTCTAATAATAAGGTGCACAGCCTTAGAAATGGGTTGTAACAGGTTAAACATGATATCTGTTATCACTGTTACTGTTACTGTTACACAAAAATGACAGATCGGTTACGCTGTCGGCACGGTTGGCGCAGTGGTTAAGCGATTGACTGCTGCGCTGCGTGTGGCGGGTTCGATTCCCGCACGGAACAAATATTTGTATGACCTACAAGTAGTTGTTCCGGGTCTGGCTGTTTGTGTATGTGAGTTTAAATGTTTATATACGCACCCATAATACAGGAGAAAGTCCCAGTGTGGGGGCTAGGTTGAAAAAAAAGATCCAAATATCTGTTATTAAATAACAACCTGTTATTTTTGTACGGACGATAAATACGTATTTAACTATCAATTGAATATCTTCGTTATTTCTTTTCGTTTTAAATTTGTTTTACAATCTGGTCAGTAACAGGTAACACGATCTAATTTAGGAGTCACTTTTTCGTAAGTGTTTGTTTTAGTAAGACTACCAAATGTATTTTTATGGATAATAAATACTAAGTGCTTCTCTTTTTAGCGTAATTTAACCGCTTTAGGAAGAGTGAGAAGTAAACATCTTTCGAAGTAAATATTAGGCGTTTCTCGTTTTAGCAAGGGTCATTCCTGAGAAAGAGAGAGAAATTGTTAACCTTCCAATGTTTCTTCCTTTGTGTGAGTGTGTATGTAAGTAACAGTCGTAATATCCGTGTGAGATTGTTATTATGAATTAACAGTAACAGCTGCGGTAACAGTCTTTGAGGGTCTGTTATTTTAAGTAACATATATATTATATTGTTAGGAACAATTGTTATTTGTTATTTTTAAATATCTGTTATTTCTACATGTTCCGATAAACACGCCTCACTCCTACACAGCCTCTTCAGGTGATTTCATTTAATTTATTACGCTTGTGCAAAAATGATTCGTTTCCTACCTTATATGCAATTGCTTATTTTTTGATACGGCAATAAGAGGCCTGTCGGATGCCGTATTATCAGAAAAAATATCGTGGACTGCCGTATAATACGGCAATTGCCGTATCAATAACAACACTGGCTGTGAGCGATTATGTTTTAAAGAGCTTGCTACACGGCTGCCAACCGGGTCTCAACAGACGTGACCTTGGTATTTAACAACCGTGGAGTTTGTGGTTTACGACCAAATTTCAAACAGCTTTGCCTGTCACCTCTGTCGGGGACGCGGTTGGCAACCGTGTAGCAAGCCTTTTATTCAGAAAGCGGCCATAATCGCTCACAGCGTTCACATCGATACTTTGCGTTCCGGTTTAGATATGCAGCTACCATGTGGTTCGTAGTAGATAAATAAAAAAAGTTGTTTTAGTAAAAGATTTAATAGCAAAAATTTATAATAACATGAAATGTAAATAATTTACAACAAAAACAAAATATAATTTTTTTTAAATGTATATGGCCCCAATAGAAGAGTATTTTATTTACAGGCTGATACAATATTGATTTGAATTTTAGTCATCATTGCACAACCCAAATAAATCATTAAATATTTGACTTAAGCCAAGTTCATTCATTAATTTGGATAGTTCACTCATGTTTGAATGTTTATTATGTACATGATTTTTTAAACACAGTTCTTCAAAATTTGAAAACTTTTTGTAGAATTTCTCTTCACTTGGATCAATTATTTCTGTTTTTCTTATCATTATTTTCTTCCAAGTCATTGATTTAATATCTTTCCACCATTCTTTACAGTCGCTGTGATGACCCTCAACACAGACTATACCAGGCTTCCCAGGCAAAGAAAACCCAGTTAATTTCAATTCTCTAGCTTTTTTAACTATTTCTTCCCTTTTTCTTTTATTATATATATGGTGAGAATATATCCAAAGCCTTGCAAATTCATCTTTAGTTTCCTGGGTTGAAATTGAGTCTGGAGGATTGCTTTCCTGTGTAATTGTTGCAAATTTATCAACATTTTCTTGCAACCATGAAATTGCAGTGTAGAGACACACTTCTCCTATATGGTTTTCTTTTAAATATTCTAAAAGTTCTGAATTCAAACTTGATTCGTTTTGTCGATTCATCTTATTACATCTTACATAAATATCTGGGTCTTCCTTTGGGTAGGAGCTAGGCAAATTAATAAAAATTTCCAATTTCAGTCCATCTATGAAAAGATTTAGTTTGAAATCTAAATGTGAAGGTATGCATTCTGTTTTGTGTTCTAAAAAGTTGATGATTTCTTTTATAATATCTTTATCACTTAAGATGATTTCTCCTTGATTTGGATACATAGATTTGAGTAATTCAAACTCATCTATTTGTTGTGTTAAACAATCAACATAAACATTATCCATTGTACTTATCGAAGTTGCAGCCATATTACACTTGTAACTAAAGAACTTCACTTAACAAGCCGAAATAATTCTTAAGTAGTTTTTTGATTGAATAACTTACTGCAATAAACTACTTTACATAAGATAGAAAACATTAAATAAGTTTCGTTTGGATGTGTGAATCCGATGTGTGTTGAAATTGTCAGTCAACGTCACAACGTCAAGTCAAAAATCTGTCAGTGTGAAGTGGTATCAACTTTCAGTCAGTGTAACCAGTTGAAAAAACATTACTACTGTGTTGATGAATTAAAAATACGGTGTTTCAGAGTCAAAATACCGTGTTTTAGACTCAAAATACCGTGTTTCAGACTCAAAATACCGTGTTTCAGACTCAAAATACCTTGGACACATTTGAAAAATACCGTGTAAAAAGCAAAAGAAAATACCATGAATACCAGGGAAATTTCAAAAAAGTTTTGCAAACTGCACTTTCATAATTATCTAAAACAAGAAGTGCTTGATTTTTAGTTCTGCAGTCATTTTTGATAGCATAAATATTCTGAAACGGTTTCCGAGAAGAGCGGTGACTGCACTTAATGGCCGCAGTGACGGCAGTCGTGAAAATGATGACAGCGGCAAAGATTTTAATCGTTAGATTCACCCTACCACGTCAAAAGATAGTCGCGTTTCGGTTTCGTTTTGACACCTCTGACACACAATGACGCAGTGACTAGGTACACTTTTTAGGGTTCTGTACCTCAAAAAGAAAAAACAGAACCCTTATAGGATCACTCGTGTGTCTGGCTGGGTGTCTGTATGTCCGTCTGTCACAGCGAATTTGCTTCGAATTTACTGCACCAACTTAGCTGAAAGAAGAAGTTGCAACTTCCATAGAAAATTACCACACGTCCGACAGCTGAGAAAAATATCTCAAAAAATAGATAAAAATGAGTATTAATAAATTGCATACCTCCGATTGTCATCCTTACTGGCTATCATACTTAGGAATTGCTCCAAATATTATTTCAGGCACAGTATTACTGTGGCCAAATGGAACCTTTTTTGATATTGTTTGTGTTTTTATATTTTACTTTTATATTTTGTCTATTTTTGATACGTTTTTGTTGCTTTTTTTCCTTGTCAACAGAAATAGAAAATATTACTACGGAGATGTTGATTTTCATTGAAATCGTTGAAAATCATCTTTATTATAATCCATTCAGTAATAAAGTGGTCCTTCGACGAGTTTGACTAGTGTACTGTGAAAACTAGTCCACAGCAGCTTTTTTTCAGCATTTTTTTCAGCATTTTTTTTTTGCGCTTTTTTCTCAGAGGGCAAAATGGTTGTGACGAGATCACAGACGAAACTGCCCCAAGATAAGCCTTATGTACCCTCCCAGTCGGGTAGTGAGGCAGTTCAAGTACCTACTTCTACACAGACAACCAGTGGGGAAACTCAGGTACATTCATCTCAGTTAAAGCCTACCTCGAGCGCACATTCTGTCGCCACTCGCACTAGCCGCACTAGTCGCTCTTCCGTGTTGGTCGCGGTGAGAAAATCCGCAGCGGAAGCGCAACATGTTCGTCGCGTAGCTCAATTAGAAATTGCCCAAATGGAAGCAGAGATGCGTGCACAACTAGAGTCTAAGCAGGCAGAATTACGAGCACAAGTTGAGGCTAGGCAGGTTGAATTAGAGCGCAAAGCTGCTGAAGCTGAATATCAAGCTGAGCTCGCAGCAATTGAGGCAGAGGGTAGTAACCACGGTTCTCACAGTGGGTGGAGCCGTGCCAGCGTCGAACATTGGGTGGATACTACTGCCCTCCC
This sequence comes from Omphaloscelis lunosa, assembly GCA_916610215.1. Classification (NCBI taxonomy): domain Eukaryota; kingdom Metazoa; phylum Arthropoda; class Insecta; order Lepidoptera; family Noctuidae; genus Omphaloscelis; species Omphaloscelis lunosa. The sequence goes on from OU744250.1 coordinate 11,569,987, forward strand.
TGCCAGATTACCAACACGTCAGGATAGGGAGCCATCCGTAAAAGGGTGTCAATCTAACGATAGATGTGAGGTAGGGGCTAATAATTCTAACGTTATCTTGTGTTCTCAGCTTCCACTACGTGACGTCCGTAACGTCGTTTCTCATGATATCGCAGCACAGAGTCTTGAACATTTTCCTCAGCATAATCTCCGCGGGGGGGACAAGACCGCTGCCACTGATATTCACGGAGACGGCGGCGACTCAATTGGCGTTACACAGCTAGTGGGGGCCCTAAAGGCACCTGCGAAGAGTAACGTCCCCAATACCAATAATTTTTTTATAAAACTCCCGTGTTTTGATGGAAGCTCTTCCCTTGACTGGCTTATGTTCAAGCGGGCTTTTCAGGATACAGTAGGTGGATTTACAGACGCAGAAAACCTTGCGCGCCTGAACCAAGCCCTAAAAGGCACGGCACGGGAGGCCGTGAGCATGCTGTTGGTGTTGACACCTCACGCCAATGACGTCATCGATGTCCTGGATCGTCGCTTTGGTAGACCTGAGCAAATTGTGCTACAAGAGCTGAGCGCAATCAAGGCTCTGCCCAAGCTTGGGTCGGGGGTAAGAGACCTACATGTTTTCACCACTCGTGTGCGCAATTGTGTCGAGGTTGCTAAGTTGCTGCAGCATAGTGATTATTTACGTTCTCCTGAACTGTTTGGTGTGCTGCTTAGCAAATTTTCTCCACTATTGCGCGCGCGGTGGTTAGACTTTGCAGCGAATCATGAGGACCTAGGCCAGGCTAGGGTGGAATTATTGTCGCGTTTCCTAAATCGTGAGGTCGATTTGGCAATGAAGTTTGGCGCTGTGTTTGAGGTAACACCATCGTCATCAACGAACCCTTCACAGAAACAGCGAGCGCATGCCGTATCAGAGTCGGTAGCGCGGGCTTCAACTAAATCTAATTCCAAAACGAAACCTGCGGAAACATCCCTTCAGAAAAATGTTTATTTATTTTGCAAAGGGGGACATCAGTTATCAAATTGTCCGACATTCACGTCTTTGACAGTCGATGACAGATGGCGTTTCGTTAAAGACAATAAAGTTTGTTATCGTTGCCTTCAAAAGGTTCCGCACAATTTTAAGTATTGTAACAAAAATAAGGTTAGTTGTACAACAACTGATTGTAAGCGTAGACATCACACTATTTTGCGTAATGATAAGTTCGCTACATCCGCTCATGTTAAGGAGGAGGTCAAACCTGAACCTACGACAACAACGGATGTTGAAAAACCGGAGCAGGTTCTCGTAGCTGTCAACAACACGCAGGTTGAAACCACACTTCGTCCACTATTGAAAGTAGTACCCATCACAGTCTCTGGACCAGCTGGGAGTGTAGATACCTTTGCCCTTTTAGACGATGGCTCGACGGCTACTTTTGTAGATGCCGACATCGCCTCCAAAATTGGAGCCGAGGGTTCGGTAGGCAGTCTGCGTTTGGATTGTGTGGGGGGATTGTCTAGAGATAGTTGCGTGCAGTTTGTTGACTTCCAGTTAAAGGGCCGATCAGCCTCACAGACGTTTATGATTCAGCGAGCTAGAGCAATTAAGAACTTAGGGCTGCAAAGTCAGTCAGTCAAACGCGCGTCTTTACGTTCCTTTCCATATCTCTCGGACGTGATGGAGGAACTGTGTTATGCCGAAGCAAAGCCCACCATTCTGTTAGGGATTGACAACTGGCCTCTCATCATAGCATCTGAGGTGAGAAAAGGAACGAAGTCCCAGCCTGTCGCCATCCGAACACCACTGGGATGAGTGTTGTTCGGATGTGCCAGTAGTCGGACATGTCTAGTAGAAACTTCTTGCCACTTGCGTGAGCGTCCAGCGCATGACCTGGAAGTGCTCATCAGGGATCAGTATAGGTTAGATGCGATTGGCATAACTAAACAGGAGCCGCGCAGCGCGGATGACCAGCGGGCTCTACGCATCCTTGAACAAACTGCCCAGCGCCGACCAGATGGGCACTTCCAAGTCGCTTTACTGTGGAAGGCGGATAACCGTCCTCTTCCGGAAAGTTATCATTTGGCGCTGTCTCGTTTCAAAAGCCTAGAACTAAAAATGACAAAGGATTTTGATTTTGCCCAACGATATAGGGCCAATATCAACGACATGCGGGCTAAGGGGTATGCGGAAGAGTGTACAGGACAGCCGTCCACATCGGTTTGTTGGTACTTGCCGCATTTCGGAGTGGTAAATCCCAACAAACCGGGGAAACTTCGAGTTGTCCACGATGCAGCTGCTAAAGTACAGGGTGTGTCGCTAAATTCTATGCTTCTGTCGGGTCCTGATTTTTTACAACCTCTATTAGGAATTTTGATGCGTTTTAGAGAGGGGAAAATTGCCTTAACAGCTGATATAAAGGAGATGTTCCCGCAGGTAAAAATACAGGAATGCGACCGCGACGCGCAGCGATTTCTCTGGCGCGATGACCCTACGGGCCCAATAAAGACCTTTCGTATGTCGTCATGATTTTTGGGGCATGCTCTAGCCCATCTACGGCAATTTACATCCTTAACCGAAACGCATCGGAATTTATGGCCGAATTTCCGCAGGCTGTGGAGGCTATCTTGGCAGGTAGGCTCTACTTCGGATACCTACATGGATGACTTCATCGGAAGTGTAGATGTCCCTACGGAGGACGCCGCTCGATTGGCAGCAGATATCGTACAGATTCATAAGCGCGGAGGTTTCGAAATGCGTGGTTGGGTGTCGAATGAGCCCGGCGCGCTCAATCAGTTGCCAAGCGAGCTGTGGTCTGACGTCTCACTAGTCAATCCTCGTAGTGTAGAGTTGGGTAGTTTACCACCCTCAGTCACCACCACACGTACTCTAGGTCTGATATGGAAACCAGCTCAAGATATCATTAGTTTCAACTCCGGCCTCAACGAAATTTCAGGTCATTTCACAAAACGCGTAGTGTTAGCCCACGTCATGCGCATCTACGATCCATTAGGTATTTTAGCCCCCATCGTAGTGAGAGGCCAGATTTTATTCCAAAACTTGTGGCGTAAGAACCTTGACTGGGACGAGACGCTATCACAGGCTGACCAGGAAACTTGGCTCGAATGGTTCGAGTGCCTTAAATCCATTTCAGTATTAAGAGTTCCAAGGTGGGAGAGATTTTGGAGATCACTAGTTTAGCGGAATGGCATTGGGTTCCAACCGAACTAAACGTGGCTGACGATGCGACGAGGGGGAAGGCCAACATTGAACCACGTTGGATATGTGGCCCGAACTTTCTCCTGGCTCCCACTACTGAGTGGCCTTCAGAGCCCAAAGTCATGGCGCCAGTAACTCTTGGAGTGGAAGAGCTCAAGCCATCTCTTCATCCGTCAAAATCATCTACGCATCAATCACATGTCGCAGAATTCATTAATGCCACTAATTCCCATCAGTTACCCTTACCAGTTGTAGCCAACATTACCCATTTTAGCTCGTGGATTAGGCTTGTAAGGGCAACAGCTAGGACACATCAATTCATTGCTGCCATCTTTAGAAATCGGGTTCATGAATTTCAAAATTTTTGGTTTCGGGGTATTTGTGTCGGTAGAAATATACCTGACCGCGGTTCGCGGCCGGATGCCCACACCTTCCAACGCTCTGGTACCATTGGTCGCCGAGGACATCGTTCGTGCGGAACTTCACATTTTGGGGAAAAGCCAGATTAGCGCCTTCGGGGAGGAACTCCTTTGTCTGACACGTGGACAACCCATAAACAAGAAGAGCCGTTTGGCCAGGTTGTCACCAGTACTCCGTGATGGAGTGATCCGCCTAGCCGGGAGAACGTCTGCTGTTTCTGACACTCAATCCATTATTTTGAATGGAAAGGTGCCAGCTATTCGACTTTTGATTTCCCATTACCACAACAAGTTCGCTCACGCCAACACAGAGACCGTAATTAATGAGCTGCGGCAAGAGTACTGGATTCTCGGACTGAGGAACGCCGTGCGGTCAGTGGTACATAGATGTCAGTTGTGCAAGTTATTGAAGAGTTCAACCCTACAACCACCCATGGGAGACCTACCAGAAGCGAGACTAGCTCATCATCGACGTGCCTTCACATATACCGGCGTGGACTATTTTGGGCCTGTATCTATTTGTATTGGACGTCGGCGTGAGAAGCGGTGGGTTGCCTTATTTACGTGCCTGGTAACCAGAGCTGTCCACCTCGAGGTGGTCGTAGCCAGCTTATCCGCGGATTCTGCCATTATGTGCCTACGACGCTTCATCGCCCGACGTGGAACACCCACAGAAATATTTTCGGACAACGGGAAGTCCTTTGTGGGAGCGAATAGGCAACTAAGAGCCTTATATGATGCCGCGGTACCAGAGTTTGCAGCGCGTGAGAAGATAAAATGGCGTTTTATTCCCCCATCGGCCCCCTTCATGGGAGGAGCTTGGGAGCGGTTAATTCGGTCGGTAAAGTGAGAGTAACCCTGAGAGAGCACGCGCCGAAAGAGGAGATCTTAGCGACTTTAATAGCCGAAGCCGAGGCAATAGTGAACTCGCGTCCACTAACGCACATCTCCCCTGACGGGAACTACCCGGAGGCGCTCACCCCTAATCACTTTTTACTAGGGGATTCATCGGGTCGTCCATTTCCGGCCGAAGAATTGACGGATGCAGCATTAATTGGCCGGAGCGGTTGGAGGAAGGCACTCCGACTGAGCGATCACTTTTGGCGTCGTTGGGTATCCGAGTATCTGCCCACTTTGGCGCCCCGTCGCGTACCAGGAGTAGATGTCGCCGTCAAAGTTGGGGACCCGGTTCTCATCGGTGACGGGGACTTGCCGAGGGGAACCTGGCGTGATCGCGGCTCTGCACCCGGGCCGTGATGGGGTAGTACGGGTGGTGGATATTCGGACACAAGCAGGCATTTTGAGGCGGCCACTAAAGAAAGTTGTGCTTCTCTAAAAAAGGGGTGCATGTGGCCAAATGGAACCTGTTTTGATATTGTTTGTGTTTTTATATTTTACTTTTATATTTTGTCTATTTTTGATACGTTTTTGTTACTTTTTTTCCTTGTCAACAGAAATAAAAAATATTACTACGGAGAAGTTGATTTTCATTGAAATCGTTGAAAATCATCTTTATTATAATCCATTCGGTAATACTTACTTACTTGCTGGCTGGCTAAAAACATCTTCATACCTCGCCCAACCAAGATAATACAAAATAGTCATTACATGGGCGCAGACTCCCAGTGTCCTGCGCCCATGTATACATGTACAACAATATTATATATTATTATATAACCTGGTAAAATATCTATTATCAAAATGAGCTATTACAGTGCCAGTAAGGATGAGCACCGGAAGTATATCATTTTTTTATACTAATTTTTTAGCGATTTTTTGAGATACTTAGCTTTGCAGTCGAAAGTGGGGCATTTTTGCTACTTCTTCTCTGAAACACATATGAATTTTTGCTACCCAAACACGGACGTGTAACGTAAATAAATGAATTTTGAATAGAATATGGGGTCACTTTTCGGGGGCAAATTGGAAAATTTAAAAAGTTTTGTAAACTACAGTGTGACGTATCAAATGAAAGGGCTCATTGTAAGGATCTCAATTTTTTTTTTAATTATTTTAAAATAAATACTTTTAGAGATATTAAAAAAATAGATGAAAATTGACGATTTCCACCCTTATCTCTGAAACTAATGAACCTATAATTTTGAAAAAAATACATAAAATAGTACTATACATATACAGCCTTATTAATAAAAATAAGTCAAACATCTGTTTAACTGTTTGACTCTTGTATCGTTATACAATGTATAAGCTGTAAATAGGTGTTACACACTACCGTTATTAATAATCAGTCAGTATATAAACAATGCATAGTTACCCACTGCTTACCTTCGACGACATCGACAAAGCCGAGTGCCTGGCCGACACTTTAGAAGCTCAATGCTCTCCCAGCTCTCTACCTGTAGACAAAGCTCACCTCGATGAGGTCGACGCCGAAGTCGAACGTAGAGCCTCCATCCCTCCCGTTGACGACCCTGATTTTCCTCTGCCCCCATCGAACGAAATGAGGTACACGAGATTATCAAAGGTCTAAAAACCCGCAAAGCCGCAGCCTCAGACGGACTCACCAATAGGGTGGTCCAACTCTTCCCAGCACATTTAATCATGCTTCTGACCACCATCTTCAATGGTGCTCTCAGCAATAACATTTTTCCCCAGACGTGGAAAGAGGCCACTGTCATAGGTATCCCTAAACCCGAAAAGCCCAAATACGAGCCCATCAGTTACCGGCCCAACAGTCTGCTCAAGGTTCTTGGCAAAATCTATAAGAGGCTTATTTATAAGCGCCTCAGGGACTATGCAGAGACCAAGGGCCTCATCCCAAACGAAAATTTCGGCTTTCGAACTCAGCACTCTAGCGTGCATCATGTCCATCGTATTGTAGAGCTAATCAGCGGTGTTCTCACCCAAGGCCAGCAGATGAGTGCGGTCTTCTTCGATATAGCGAAAGCGTTTGACAAAGTCTGGCACAACGGCTTAATTTGTAAGCTTTACAAACTCGGTGTGCCAGATCGTCTGGTGCTCATCATACGAGACTACTTGTCGAACCGCACCTTTCGCTTCAGTATCGACGAAGACCTTTCCTCTCCCCACCCCATAAGGGCAGGAGTCCCTCAGGACTCAGTAATCGCTACCCTCACATTCACGCTATTCACTAGCGACATCCCCAAAAACAGATCGACGCAGTTGACTCTGTTCGCAGACGATACAGCGATCATCTGTAAAGGCAATTCCGCTAACATGCTTCTAAATCTACAAAGGGCTATCAACAACATTGGCGCCTGGTTTAGGAAATGGCAAATTGAAGTAAATCCCGACAAAAGTCAAGCGGTTTTATTTTCTAAACCGAGAACCAGACCCCCCCCCGACCCATCACCATGTTCGGCAAGTCGATCCCTTGGGAGTGTCTGCATACCCTGTAGTCCCATACATATATATCTTTTAGATCTAAAAGATGAATAATTATAATTCAAAAAATCACTAACACGATTTCACGCTATCTATTACTTTTTTTGGAACTAATTTGTTGGAGCGGCGAACACTCGTCACTCGCGGCTGCGCTTGCAATTCACCGCGCAGGCAACGCTCTGCGCTCTCCGTGAGCAAAAGCAGTACTACAGGTTGCTTATTTCTCATACAATGCATCTTGCGAATTCTTGTGTACAGCAAAACACACGCGCACATTTTCAAATAAGGGCACCATTAAAAGAATTTAAAACGCTGCTTGTACGTAAACCTACTTAAAGTAGCACTTGTCGGCAAAGTAGTGCCATCATCACAGGTCTGCATTATTAAAATATTTAGTTCCAAATGTCACCACGTCAGACTCTTACGACGCTGTGAAATTATGGCTTTAACACGTCGTAGTACGGCCCCAGTACCTAATTCTCTAAATAAATCATATGTCAAAATCTTATGGGTCAGATATTCATTTGTGGGGTCAGTTCATCAAAACACAACGTGAAAAAAAACGCGTTTCTTCAAGCAGCAGAGTGCGTTGCGTTGCGAGGCACTTCACGAATATTCAAACATCGGCGACATGTCACGTCACGGTGTGTACTTATTTCAAGTTAACCTTGGGCTTCTAGCCAAAAAGCGTTTTTTGAACTCTCTAATGAAACCACATGACTTTGGAAGCTATTAAACCCACGTTCGCACGGACGTAATAAAATCGCGGTGATTTTTTTGGTGCACTTGATTTTGAGTTGAAAATCAAACAGTGTGTTTTTTCAACGCACTGGAACGAGAGTGCGTCCCAGCGCGATGGATTCTCAACGCTCGGCTTAACATCGAGAGTTGAAAATCCAGTGTGCAATAAAATCCCACCGCGATTTTATTACGTCCGTGCGAACGTCGACTAATTCCATGTGTGGAAGTCATCGTCCTAGTTGGACTTAGAGCAAACCTAGGTTAATTGCTCTAAGAAGTTTGACGTCGAATGCATAGACTACTATTGTCGAATGCTTGAAATACCAAACTAAACATGAGAAAGAAAAATGCATAGACATTTAATTTCTATCTCAATGGAAAAATGCATTGAGATAGTAAAAATACGGAGGCGCCGCGATATTCTATACATAAGTTTGCTTATACAAATATGGGTGAAAAACGAACTAGAATGTGAAATATCGTGTTATTTCACTCTTTCTAATGTGGTAATCGTATTTGATAAAAGAGACAACAATATTTCAGTTGTTCCTCATAATGGCAACATTTTGTTGAGACGTAGTAACAGTTGTAGGCAAGTGCCATATTCGCCATAATATGCGACAAGTTCATGGTAGTTCTGCTGTCAAGTGGTTGTTTACTTTTTGTTTTATTGAGATTTGTGAGAAAATTACGTGGAGTTTTCCTTTAAAACTACATATGTACGTTGGAAAACACCAATTCAACATGCCTGTGTGTTGTATTGTGAAGTGTGGTGCAAGAAAGAAGGAAAATCAACCTTAATTATCTTTGCACAGGTTAGTAGCCGGTTTTCATGCAATAGTACATAAAGTGATAAACTTTCGATGAAAAAATTGCTAGGTGATCATTAAATACGGCTTAAATTTTAATATATGGGTTTATTTCCGTCCAACAAACCTTTTTATTATTTCATAATTTCATTCGTTTGTTTTTGTTTACAATGATATGTCATGGTGGAATAGTGTTGTACCGTTTCCGTAATAGTTTCAGATACTAGTTCCTTCGCTGCGCTGAAATGATATTGCTAGGTCCGGCCCGTGGTTTACAGCAAACTGTACTCTTTGGTTCATAGCACCGAGAGACCGTTCCGCAGAGTTTTATGTAGTGTATACGATTTTTTTGTTGAAGTTTTTAAGATGAACAATACTGTAGTACATACATTTTATGTAACTTTTATGATTTCCGCGGCTCACGCTAATAAAGATCCCAGTCCGCATGATTTTATCCGACATCTTCAACAATAATCGTCAAATTTCAGCCAATTTACACAAAACTTTAATGAATTATACACTAAAACCTTCCGCATGAATCACTCCGTCCATTAGTGAAAATTGATTGAAAATCCGTTTAGTAGTTTTTGAATTTTTCGCGTTTAGACAGACAGACGCGGCGGTGTACTTTGTTTTATAATATGTAAGGATGTGTATTATTCCGAATGTTCATTTATGATAAAATTGTTAAAAATTTAATTCAATAATGCCCGTTTTCACCGACAGCTAAGTGACACTTAAATGAATACCTAAATAAAACTGCACTGTTTTTCGACTCTCAGCGCTGAGTCTACCGTTGAAAATCCAACAGTGAACTTTTATTAGGGATTCATTTAAGTGTCACTTAGTGAAGGTGAAAACAGGCATAAGACTTGCATGCTCACTCGATACTAAATATTTGGCTTTGTTTAAACGTTCACTTGCCAAACATTAGGTTTGCGTTACAAATATTTGTGAAAACTTTATTTGCTAAGTAATAATTCTATAAATGAAATTATAATTATGCGGAAAATTGTTTGAGAAGTGATAAATTGTCAATACTCGTTTTTTTCTGTTACAACGGACTATTAGCTAATATTTTTTTAAATATGATTCAACCGTGATATCTAGTAAGATTCGTTATACTATTACGTACTAGTATCGATACTCGAAATAGTAACACCATGTTCCCTGAATGACACAACCCTAGCATTGGCAGCCATTTTATGCGACATTTTGAGTTGTAGGTATGCACCTTTTTTTTGTAGGTATTTCCCATAGACATAATAATAAGTATGGACTGGAAATACCTACAAAAAAAAGGTGCATACCTACAACTCAAAATGTCGCATAAAATGGCTGCCAATGCTAGGGTTGTGTCATTCAGGGAACATGGTGTTACTATTTCGAGTATCGATACTAGTACGTAATAGTATAACGAATCTTACTAGATATCACGGTTGAATCGTATTAAAAAAATATTAGCTAATAGTCCGTTGGAACAGAAAAAAACGAGTATTGACAATTTATCACTTCCCAAACAATTTTCCGCATAATTATAATTTCATTTATAGAATTATTACTTAGGAAATAAAGTTTTCACAAATAATTGTAACGCAAACCTAATGTTTGGCAAGTGAACGTTTAAACAAAGCCGAATATTTAGTATCGAGCGAGCATGCAAGTCTTATGCCTGTTTTCACCTTCACTAAGTGACACTTAAATGAATCGCTAATAAAAGTTCACTGTTGGTTTTTTAACGGTAGACTCAGCGCTGAGAGTTGAAAATCCAACAGTGCAGTTTTATTTAGGTATTCATTTAAGTGTCACTTAGCTGTCGGTGAAAACGGGCATTAGTGAATTAAATTTTTAACAATTTTATCATAAATGAACATTCGGAATAATACACATCCTTACATATTATAAAACAAAGTCCACCGCCGCGTCTGTCTGTTTTTCTGTCTGTCTGAACGCGAAAAACTCAAAAACTACTAAACGGATTTTCAATAAATTTTCACTAATGGACGGAGTGATTCATGCGGAAGGTTTTAGTGTATAATTGATTAAGGTTTTGTGTAAATTGGCTGAAATTTGACGATTATTTGAAGATGTCGGTAAAAATCATGCGGACTGGGAACTTTATTAGCGTGCGCCGCGGAAATCATAAAAGTTAGGTACATAAAATGTATGTTCTACAGTATTGTTCATATTAAAAACTTCAACAAAAAAATCGTATACACATCATAAAACTCTGTGGAATGGTCTCTCGGTGCTATGAACCAAAGAGTACAGTTTGCTGTAAACCACGGGCCGGACCTAGCAATATCATTTCAGCGCAGCGAAGGAACTAGTATCAGAAACTATTACGGCAACGGTACAACACTATTCCACCATGACATATCATTGTAAACAAACGAATGAAATTATGAAATAATAAAAAGGTCTGTTGGACGGAAATAAACCCATATAATTAAAATTTAAGCCGTATTTAATGATCACCTAGCAATTTTTTCATCGAAAGTTTATCACTTTATGTAGTATTGCATGAAAACCGGCTACTAACCTGTGCAAAGACAATTGAGGTTGATTTTCCTTCTTTCTTGCACCACACTTCACAATACAACACACAGGCATGTTGAATTGGTGTTTTCCAACGTATATATGTAGTTTTAAAGAAAAACTCCTCGTAATTTTCTCACAAATCTCAATAAAACAAAAAGTAAACAACCACTTGACAGCAGAACTACCATGAACTTGTCGCATATTATGGCGGATATGGCACTTACCTACAACTGTTACTACGTCTCAACAAAATGTTGCCATTATGAGGAACAACTGAAATATTGTTGTCTCTTTTATCAAATACGATTACCACATTAGAAAGAGTGAAATAACACGATATTTCACATTCTAGTTCGTATTTCACCCATATATGTATAAGCAAATGTATGTATAGAATATCGCGGCGCCTCCATGTTTTTTTCTATCTCAATGGTATTTCCAGTCCATATTTATTAAATGTCTATGGAAAAATGAGAATGATTACTGTCATTGTCTCGTGTCACTGTCACTGTCAGAGTGTCAGGTCAGAACCACAGAATATATATACTCAAAGTCAAAAAGGTTAGAACACTGTTTACAGTGAATTAAATCAACTTTTTGTGATAATATTGCTCTAAACAGATATAATTTTTATGTAAAACTACACCTAAACTCTAACAACATGTATCACTGTGGAATGCGTCAAGTTGGAGAAAGGCATGTTGCTTACAAAGTGGATTTGATGGTTTGGAGCAACCGGCTTGATCTTTTAGCGCTGAGCAATTTCAAAGGTAGGATTACACAATCTTTCTCTTATTAGGATTTTGCTCCTGTAATAAAAGCTCTTCCATACATTTGTATCATATATTCCAATGAAAACATTATTTTCATAGGCATTTTTGAAAAAATATAGTAACCGGTCGGAGGGTCGACACCTATCAAAAATTATTTGTAATCTTAGTATGGTACGTATTGTCGTTATTTTCAGGTGAAGTCCAAATACATCGACTCCATTGGCAGAAAGTTTGGAATTTGCCACCTCCTAAGGAAAATGTTACTGTACGAGCAATGGCTTGGCGGCCTGATGGAAAGGTAGGTATTTTATATTCAGTACTAATTTCGAGGTGGACCCTGGCGGAAGCCAGAATTAATGATGGCAGTCCAATATAGTCATAGCAATGTGTTGTGTGTATTATATCATTTATTATATTGTTTACCAAAGCTTTATAGAAACAAGCCATTATAACACTGATGCAGGCCATTAGACACCTACCCAACAGTCTTCCAGAACCCTTTTGTGTTACAATATCTTTATTAAGTTTTTACTCATTCATCAGGAGTTTCACATGTAACATTCTTTTTGCAGGCTTTAGCAATTGGGTACAGTTCAGGAGCTGTGTACATTGTGGATATTGAAGATAAAGAAATTCTTGACAAATATGATTTTGAGCTAGAGCAGACTGATGAATTTGAAAACTCAAAACAGTTTGGCATCACATGTATTACTTGGGCAGTTAGAGCTGATATGTTGGAGAGTGCCTTAGATCCAAGTATTTATGTATGTAACTTTTTACTTATACATTCTTAAAGCATTTGCTTTTCAGGTGTTATCTACATTATTTATTTTGTTATGAAAATACACTAGCTTTGCTTTAACTTAAAAATTTGTCATATTTGTGCTGACACAAATATGCCTTGCCTGCATATTTGTGTCAGCACAAAACTCGGGAGTTCAACTAGTAACATGAATCAGTAATATATTTTTTCAAACAGTCAATCTGTATCTGTAACTAGAATATGTTCCCTTTTCAGGATGATGCTTCAATATTTTTACAAAGTTTACCTTCAACTGGTGAATACAAGAACCAAGGCACTGATGAGAACACCAAAGATTTCAAAGAAGTCCAGGCTCCAAATCAGTTAAATATGCTTATGGTGGGCTATGGAACAGGCTATATTTACATGAATATCTTTGGAAGATATCCCTATGGGACTATACATCTTGCTGAAGTGGCTAAAGATGATCTTGGAGAGTACAAAGTACTTGATATTTGTATGTCGGTTGACTTTAGCTTCATGCAAGTTCTCTACATAGATAGAATCACCAATAATCTTCTTGTAACACTCATAAACACTAGTGTATTGTCAGCATTTGCTGAAGAAATGTTTATGGTAGCTAAAAAGCACAGTGAAATTATAAGATTGACTTCTTACCTGGATCAGACCATGATTTCAATTACTGAAGCCTGGGAGCATATTTTATTGGAGATGGACACAAAAATGGCAGACTATGCTGCATCAGTTCCTGAGGGTGGAGTTTCAGCAGATTTATTAGAACTACTCATGTTGGGTTTGTATTTAACAAATCTTATAATACCAAGTTCAATACTTTTTCATTATGTCATGAAAGGATAAAACATTATTAGTTTTACAGGAACACCATCAGATGAGTTAGAACTCTGTCTACTGCAGAAGCTAACAGTAAATGATTTGAAGAAGTTTGGTAACTCCATTGAGTTGAGTTACTCAACTATACAGAAATTGGTTCTGAAGCAATTGAATATTGTGGGACAAAGTCTCACCTTTTATCTTTCTGAACTAAGAGGTTTGACAAGGATACCAGATAGATACAAGGTAAAAAGACTTGTAACAGTTATTTTCTATAATTCTATCCAATTCAAGCCAACCTAAAATCAAGTATCCAACATAAAATCACACCTGTGTTCCCTGCAGGCATAGGCAGAGGTGCAGCATACCTTCATTTTCTATTAAGCTAAATAATTATCTTTGGTTATTTCAGGTGATGGGCATTGAAGAAAATACAGTAACTGCTGCAATAAGAGCTTGCTGTGCATTCCTGAATAAGTGTCTAGAACTACAACAGGTCATTGACACGTCTATGCGCAACTACAAAGCATTCTTCAGGTGGCTCTTTGTTGTTATAGTCAGACTACTAGGTGAACAAACGCCAACCGAAATAGTGAAGATCACGCAACAAGAGCTTGGCCACATTGCTGAATTCTTATACAACTTTGACAATGCACAGGTTGAGAGTAGTGAAAGTTTACCAGAAAAACCTGTGAAATTCAACCTCGAAAGGTTAGGACAATATTTGGAAGATCAAGAGTTGACAATATTGCCTGATGATGAAGACAATCCATGGCATAAATTTCTCAAAGAAAACTCCTGCTTACTAAAGGACAATGACACTATATTCAACTTGGCTGAATTCAAAAAATTCTCACTTGTGCAACAGCAAAACCATTTAAAATCAGCTATAAACCGAGTCTTTGATGTTTCCAAAAAAGAAACAGGAAAATATTTTTCTACAATATTCAATATCAAATGTTATGAAGACAAATCAAATGGAAAACTTAGTGAAAATTTGAGAATTTGTCAAGCTTACTATGGATGTGAAAATAGCTTTATGATGGCATTTATAGATTCTATGAATATAAATGATGGGATTCATTATATGTCCATAAAAATTAATGAAAAGGCATGCTCAATGACTGCAATGAAATACACTTTCTCAACTCTTATACTAGGAGACAAAAAACCAAATGATGAAAATATTCCTATTTTGGATTTACAGTTCTATTCTGCTGAATATTTATCTGTGCTGACACAGCATCCTCGTATTGAAGAAAATTCGATATTTATTCAAGTTCCAATAGGAATCATTCAGATAAATGCTGTTGAATATGTTTTAAAACCAAAGCTGTTTTTGTTTAATGAAAAAGTAATTAAGAAGAATATTTCACCTTTGATAGAACCCGGTGTTTTCAAGGTATTGGATAAAATGGATGGATTTCGAATATCTGTTTCTGGGGGTCGTAAAGTAGCAGTTGTTCTTTCGAAAAGTCACAGGAAAGTGAGAGTATTTGAGATGGAAATTGATGGAGATGATGAAGAAGATGAGACATTAGACACTACAACACAGTCTCAAAGTACTAATAATGACCAGTCCACATCTGAAAAACAAAATACAACTGCTGGTGCTGATGTTACTTTCTGACATGTTTTTAGGGGTATTTTTAAGATGTTTATGTATTTACCAGTGATCTAAGAGCATAAGTTACAATAAGTTGAATAAAAATGCAATTATAAACTAAAATAAAAACATTTTATTACAGAGTACCTACTAATAGATTAAATCTTACATATTTACAAATGAGAACTTTCTGAGAAATAATAACAATAATGCATACTATCTAAACTATAATATTGATTAATTTAGTTTTTCTACATTTAAATCAGACTTGCTTGTGGTGACTTTATTTGTATATTTTCGAACACTGAATTGAAGTCCGTGTCTAAGCCCTGATTGTCTATTCCATATAGAAGATGTTCAGATGATAGGTTCCTACTTGGGCCTGGAGCTGGTTGACTAACTTGCCGTGCTTGTGCTTGCGTCGGGGTGGTAGTGCGGTTGTATATCTCATCTCCGTCTCCCTCATCATCCTCTACTTCATCCACTGAAAATAAAATAAACAGGATTGACACACAAATTACATAGATAACGTGGCCCAGAACTTAATATTTCAACAAACAAGACATCTTACCTGGTATTACTCCCCTGCCTTCATATCTTTTCCAGTCCTTTCTCATCTTGTAATACAGCACTGCGCAGCCAATTATCACTATAATAGATAACACTATAGCTATTATCTTCACTGCATCTATAGGTGTAAATATTGAGCCAGTAACTGTCATGTCAACCTGCCCTACAGTGTAGCCTACACCATTGAGTTTCTTGGATATACAATGGTAGTACCCTGACTCCCTGGCAGTCACATCCTAAAACCAAATAAATTACAAAACTATTTAGCAACAAAATAAACAAAACCGATGTCACTAAAATAATAGCATTTTAATCTAAATTAAGCCAATGACATTTGATAACCTTGAGGAATTACTTCTGCACTTATTATGAAAATGATATTATAATATAATGATAATTATACTTACATGAATATGGAGCTTCCCAGAGAGCACTTCATACTTATACTTCTGTTCATTATAAACATTACCGGGGCCAATCACATCTGTACCATTGAAGAGCCAGAACATAAAGTTATGGTCCACGTCATTACTGTGACAATTCAATACTGCTGTGCTACCAGCAGGCACCTCCTTCACTGTTAACTGTTTTATCTCAGGAACACTACCACCCATAGAAAACATCTTGAAATTATCCTTTTCCAGTTAAAACTCCAACGGAGTTATTATATCACCAAATATTTCAACGCAGGCACAAATGATTTGACATGTGCAAATATACTCAGTCTCAATGAATGTGTGCCAAGTTTAAAATTATCTACACCACTCCATGTCACATGTTTCACCTTCAGTTGAGATTATTATAGTCCAAAATAGCAGAAAACTGATGATTTCATACTTTGCAGGTACACATTTTAGTATCTACTGCTCCCACTTGAATGTTTTATTAAATGCATGAAAACTTCGACGCAAAGTACTGGCAGTAACATCCAAATAGGAGTCATGACAACGTATATTGGCAGACTGACTCTGGTGTATTCCAATTTGATACATATGATAATTTGTGCTGCCATTTTTAAGCCTATCGCAGCTATGTACCACACATTTTTGTTAATAGTCCCTCTAAATCTTTCTATACCGTTTCTACAGTGAGAAATCATGTGAAATAACACATATATTAGTAAAATGCTATCGTAAACCCACATTGGTATAAAAACAATAAACCAATTCCAGTGTGTCCTGGATTCAAGTCTCAGGCATAATAATATTAAAAAAACTAAGAAAATAAACCAAGTAAATAAAGCTCTATGTAAAATAGCCATTATTTTAGGACTCGATTTCTTTAAAACTAAAAATAGATGTCCTATTTTAGCACAAATTATTGAAAGCACATCATCGATCTCCAAACAACTTGCCAAATGTCGTTGTCAGTCATCATTATCAACAATGGTCAATGAACAATGTCAACTTGTGTGTCAGGTGTCAGCTGTATTCCTGCGAGCTGCGCCTCGCTGCGCTTTAACTTGTCCCACTCCTCTATATTATACTCTTTGCTTGTCACTTTCCGTAATGTCACCACTGCTTGTCAAGCTTAAGCAGGTAGTACACTATCCAACGGGGATAAAAACTGCTACTTCCTCACTTCAGATAGCGCTGTTATCCAATGTCCATTAAGTTGACAGTTAGCTGTCACTACTATTCACATTGAGATAGGAAACCTATGGAGATGGCATATTCTACTATAGGAAAAATAGTTATACAAATATCTATCATATCGACACACACATGTCAAAAAGCGTTTTGTCTCTTTTTAACTAACCAAAAGCTGTTTAAGTCAGTGACTATTCAAACATTTTTTGTTAACAAGCGACTTCTTTTACGCATAATTAATTATTTTTACGTTACTGTTTACTGTTAAATACGGAGACCCATGTATTTGTCAAAGAAGAAAACTGTGGGAGAAAGCTCTCTGAAAAAAAAATTGGAACTCGATATTGCTATCTTTTTAAACCTTTTTTTTTTTTTTTTTTTTTTTTTTTTTTATTATGGCTTCGCACGGTTTGTGCATTAGCCAATGTCATGTATTTTTTTATTATTATTATTTTTTTAATCGAAGAGACAAAGTTGGGGAAACAAAATTATTAATTATATTAGAACGGAATTTAGGATAGGACGGATATAGGATCAGTATAAGGAAAAGGATGAATCGAAGAAGTGAATAATGAGCAAATTACAATAACGAATATTTACAACTTAATATTATTTAAGGTAATGAATGAGACTATACATTTATATACCGGAAAGCTATTTGTACAAAGTAAGGAAAGTATTGAAGTAGGAAAATGAGTACCAAGGGACAAGAGATTACTAAGAAAAGAAGAACGGTCGTATAAGGGACAGGAGAAAAAAATATGATTTAGGTCGCCTACGTCTGTGCCACACGAGCAAATGGGGTCGTCGATGATATGAAGTTTGGCAAGATGGGCTGGAGAGCAAACATGACCCAGTCTCATCCGTATAAGAGCGGAGGTCTCCATCTTGCCAAACTTTGCCCTGCCAAACCACGGTTTTTCCGGAACGTCGGGCTGAATAGTTGAAAAATAACGGCCCTTTGATTTGCTTCCGATACCCCAGGCTACCTTCCAGGTATCCCGGAGAAAAATCTTTGGTAATGTCACAAGGTCAGTACTAAAATTCTGATATGGAACTAAGTCCCCACACTGCACTGCATCACCGGCAATTGTATCTGCCACTTCATTGCCGTGGATTCCAGCATGGGCCGGGATCCACGCAAATTGTAGTGTATTACCTTCAGAAATGGTTCTGAACGCAAATTCTCTTATTAAATAGACTATAGGACACTGCGATTTGTGTTCGAAAGGGGATTTATTGATGGCTAGAAGAGCACTTTGAGAATCTGTGAAAATAATAGTTTTCTTGAGCTTTAGAACCCGAATATATTCAATAGCTTTTAAAATGCCGAAACATTCCCCCGTAAAGACAGAAGTCTCCGGAGGTAATTTTATTTTTTGTACGATGTTGTATTGAGAATGGTAAGTCCCTATCCCAACACAACCTCTCGGAGAACGCTTGGCAGCATCCGTAAATATGTGATGGTACTCTATGTGTTCAGCCAAAAAATGATTAAAACTTAAATTGCAATCGGGACCTGGTTTACTTACACAGTATTTAATGGTGGGGCTGAATTGTAAACTCTCGTAACTACTGCTAAATAGGGGAAGTTTATTGGAACGGTGAATAGGAGAAGAAAGGGAGAGGAATTTTTTATAGCTTACAACTAAACAAGGATCACGTTTATGGGACCAGTAATCTGAAGATTCAATCTGCAATACTAAAGAGTCCAGTTTAGGAATGAGAGGATGAGTTGAGAACTGAAGAATCCGGAACAAATATTTGTCAGATAGAAATTGTCTTCTAAGGTATAAAGGAGCTTCTCCGCATTCTACTTGGAGTGCATTAATGGGACTAGACTTCATGGCTCCAGAAATTATGCGCAAAGCTTTAGACTGAATGCGATCCAATTTTTTTAAAGCCATAGCACTACAAGGTTCTAGAACGAACAATCCATAATCCAGGGTGCTTCTGATGATTGCATTGTAAATAAGTTTCAAAGAAAATGGATGTGCACCCCACCACACACCAGATAGGCATCTAAGCATGTTTAGGTGATTTTCACATTTGTTAACAATATAATCACTATGAGGAACACTACTTAATTTACAATCTAGTATTATACCTAGATATCTGAAATTATCTTTAACTGGAATACGTATTCCCATATAAAAGATGTTTACTAAGGGAATATTTCTCTTTCGGGTGAACAAAACAGCTGCGCTTTTAGACGTAGATAAATCCAAACCATTCAGATGTAACCATGACTCCAAAGTAGATAAAGCTGAATTGATAGCATAGCTAGCTTGTTCAACAGATTGGCTTGAAGAATACAATACTAAATCATCGGCATATTGAAGAACCTTAACTTGGTTAGCTAAGGAGGAGTCTAAATCAAAAGTGTAAATATTGTATAGGAGGGGGCTGAGCACTGAACCCTGTGGGAGACCTCTCCATACAAGATGAGGTACCTCATGATCTCCTATTATCATAATAACAGAGCGATCATTCAGGATTCTAATAATGAAATTCGACAAATTCAATGGAACTTGTAGGGCTTTTAATTTATTTTGTAAAACTGATAATACAACATTATCGTAAGCTGCATTAATATCAAGGAAAACTGCAATGGTCGAATGGTTATTAGAGAAGGATAGCCGAATATCGGATGTTAAAATACTTAAACAGTCAGTTGTACTTTTACCTTTTCTAAAGCCATATTGTGAATCTGCCAAAAGACCCTTACTTTCAACATACCATTCAAGGCGATTTTTAATTAGGTGCTCCGCTAATTTCATCAGAATTGAAGATAAAACTATGGGACGGTATGAAGAAGCATCAGATGGAGTTTTATTTGGTTTAAGGAATGGCAACACCATTTGACGTTTCCATTCATCAGGGATGTTACCTGTATACATAATCGAATTAATAAGCTCTAAATAGTAACCGAGGACGACATCATTTAAATTAGCAAAAAAGGAATACGGGATGCCATCAATGCCTGGTGCAGAATCCTTAGTTTTATGGATAACACCTTTTAATTCAGTGAGAGTGAATGGGAGATCTAGCGTCGTATGAGTGTCTTGGTTACTAGTTACAAGAGACAGGTTAAGGTTAGTAGCCTCAGGAACCCAAGGCGGAGCTAATTTGTCTAAAAATTCATTGGCTAAAGAATCCGGAATAGGAGAAGGGTCTTTATAAATGGACCTAAATCTACGAATATTGCGCCAGACGATCGTAGGGTGAGTATTCGGTGAAATTGATGTGCAAAAGTTACGCCAAGATTCAAATTTTTTCTTCTTAAAAAGTTTATAAGTTTCGTTAATTATGTTAGTAACGATTTCAAAATTACTATCAGACATATCGAGGTTATAATTGTATTCAGCCTCTTTACGTTTGTAAACCATTTCTGTGCATTCAGGGTCCCACCATGGAGGCGAGGGAATTGTATTAATATTGTTATTTTTTACAGGAAAAACTTCATCTGCTGCTGCAATTAATATGAGCGCTAAAGCTTCCGCACAACTGTTTTCATTGCCATCTGAAATAACAGGCAAGGAGCAAAGCTTGCTGTCAACAATGTTTCTAAATTTGTCCCAGTCATTATTATTTCTATTAGGTAGCTTATATTTTAATGTTGATCTCCTTAATGGTGCATTTCGTTTAGAAAGAGGATAAGAAATAACTATTGGAAAATGATCACTACCATAAGTAGAGGTCAGAGTATGCCAAGTTAGTGAAGAGGCTAAGTTTGGAGAACAGATAGAAAGGTCAATTGCACTTTGGTTCTGATTGGGATCTGAACGACGTGTGACAGCTCCTGTGTTCAAGATGCATAGGTTATGTAAGTCTAATATATCTAGTAATTCATCGCCATAACAATTAGAAGTTGAACAACCCCATGATTGATGATGGCAATTAAAGTCCCCTAATATTAAAAATGGCTTTGGAAGAGATGAAAAGAGATTATTAATCTCTTGAAGAACAGAAGAAGAAGGGTGGGGAATGTAAATAGAAACAAGACAAATATTATGAACTTTAATAGCTACAATTGAAATTGCCTCACTATGAGGAGGTAATGTAATGATAGAAAAAGGTATAGTATTCTTGATAAGTATAGCTACTCCACCATACCCATCAGATCTATCCTCTCTAATGGTTAAATAACCATTAATTTTAAAAATATGATTAGATTTGAGCCAAGTCTCTGCTAAGGCAAAGGCAAATGGCTCATATTTGTTTAAAAGATATATAACATCACTCTTTTTATTTACTAGACTGCGGCAGTTCCACTGGATTATTTTGGATGTGTTGTCCATTACAAATGGATTGAGATACATTGGAAGAAGGGGCAACGTTGGACGGTGAAATGTTGAACTGAACAAGAAGATTGTGTAATGCAGAAAGAAAATCGTTTAAGGAAAAATTTGTGACATTTTTTTCATTATTATGATTATTAGAAAAAGCACAACCATCTGATGGTTGAGGAATATTGAAATCTTTAATAATGGCATTGTGAGCCTCTTTATTGTATCCTTGTACAGATTTGGGAGGGGAGCGTGGTTTGAGAAAGACAGTCTTTTTATAGCTAGTTGAAGCAGGCATTCTATTAGGTGAAGAGATGGATGGGGTATCTGCAAAGTTTTTGGATGGAGAAGATAAAAGTGTATCAGCATACGATTTAGTTACAAGGGGATATACTTTTGCTGCTTCAGCATAGGATACTGAACTTTGTGCCATGTATGTTTTAATTAATTTTTGTCTAGAAAATTCTGGGCAAACCTTGTTAGTAGCATAATGATATCCTGAGCAAAGGCAGCAAGATGCACTTTCTGGTTCTCTGTCACAACTGTCCCCAGTGTGGCTTTGGCTACATTTATAACAACGAGGTTTGGACCTACACTGAATTTTAGTGTGACCGAAACGACAGCAATTGAAACACTGTACAGTAGGAAAAATATATAAATCTACAGGTAATGCATTATAGCACATAAAAATTCTTTTCGGTAGCACCTGACCATCAAATGTAACAACTATCGATTGGGATGGTTTCCAAATGGTAGAATCATCAACAATGGCTTTAAAATTAAGGCGTCTTACTTTTAAAATTGGACCACAACCAATTGGTACTGTTATATTATCAATAACATCCTCCGGAGACCAATCTGCAGGGACACCACGTACTAAACCCATTCTAGTAACATTAAAAGTGGGTATAAAAGCTTTATAATTATAAGATTCTAGACTATTATGATTAATAAAAGAATTTGCGTCCAGGAAATTCGAAAAGGAAAGAGAAATTTTATTGCGCCCAATTTTTTTGACACTACCGTTAATTATGTTTTGGAAGGCGTTGTGTTTAAGGAACTTGCCAAATGTGATTGGGTGCAGTGTCGTTCCATCATCTGGTGAAATTATGTTTTTTTGTACATGAATGACAAAAGGCGCGCTGTCTGTTTTATCATAAGTTTTACGACCTATCTGAGTAGGAGCAACTGAGGACGTAGCAGGAATATCGGGCACATTGATAGTAGGATCGTTAGTCGTTGTAGTAGTTGAGCAGTTAGGTTCTGATGCAGTAATTTCAGGTGTAAAATCCGTACAGCTACAACCCGAAGATACGGTACCGTGGCTTTTACGGGTACGGCGACGCTTATTGCAGTGCTTACAAATATGTGTACGGCTTCTTTTTAAGTTACGAGCCGAAGACGACCCATCGGTATCCATGCCCGATTCGTTTGATATGGTAACGTAATTGCCTGCCGGGGGAACAGAGTCCCCCGGGTCAGGCGGGTCCTTCATTTTCCCGCGCTAATATAAAATAAAATAAAAACTTACCACTACCGAAGAATCTATACAAACTAAAGTTGAATTACAAGAAAAAGAAAATAGAACACTAAAAACTACGGCTACTGATCTTATATTACAACGTTTTCCAATTTTTCAATTATAGCTTTAAAAGGACACGACCGCCAAGTTTGAGGTTTCCCGCGCTTTTTTTCTTTTTAAACCTTATGGGAGATAGTCGTCTACAGGTGGACCAGGTGTTGCTCCCAAGAGAACTAAGTCCCCTTTTCATTACCTACAGGCACTTGTGGTGTGATATTATATAAATTATAGTAAAGTATGTGTGCTTATATTATCATATTAAATCAGTACTAGAAGTGCTAGCTCTGAAGTTTTTCAATCAGGAAGATGATCCTCAAGTTGGTATTCAACTCTGATGATGAGGTTATTTCTGTTGTACGCCTCTAGTATTTAAAGAGAACTATTATAACACAAAATAACCAATAAATTAAAAACGTTGATAATTTATTGACTTTTCCACTAAAGCTGCTTTTTTACCAGTGGCTTCTCCTGTCATGTCGTTAGCTCGTCTTTTAACATTAGCATTAAGCTACGGTTTCCTAAAAAAGCGGTTGCCGCACTTGACAGCCGCTGTGACGACTGTCATGAAAATTATGTCAGTCACTTTAAGGAGAGCTGAAACGGTACTGTGCCCGGACCTGATTGAAAGGGACTGATGAGGGAGTTGTGGTGAATAAAGTGGGAGAATTGTTTATGGACACTGTTTCCAATTGTTTAGACAGAAAGGGTAGGATGAAAATTAGGCGAAAGTGACTAGGAAGAGAGGAGTTAGGTATCTTAGGAAAGGGCCGAAAAGGGCTTTACGCCACAGGGAAGGGAAAACACTGGTGTAAAAGGGGAAGTTTATGATGTGGGAGATTGCAGAAAGGAGTTGATCAAGAGCCGATACGATCATGTGGCAGCTGATTTTATCGCAGCCCACGGCTTTGGATTTAATGGAAAGGACATAGGAAAGGATTATCTTTCTGATCTCTCCTAGGTCGACTGGGGTAAAGACAAAGGGCTTAATATTGAGACGCGTCAGACCATCAAGATAGTCGAGGGATTGGCATTTGGTTAGACTATATAGAGTAGGAACAGTGGAGAAATGGCGATTTAGATCGTCCAAGCCAATTGTGTTGGGAAGGTCTGAATATTTGCTTATGCCTAAAGTTCCAAAGAACTTCTAAATATCGGCAGCAGAAGAAGAAGTGATATTACTTAGAATGTGGTGCATTTAGTGTTGCGGATCATCTGATTACCGATTCCTAGCAGCCCTCAAGAAAGTCCAGTTGTCTTCTAAGCGATCTAGCGAGCAAAGGTGCTGTGTGTCATACAGCTTGACGACAGCATTGTTGAAGAAACTAACTTTTTTGTTAACAGAAATACCTGCTTCCAAGGGTGACCAGTCAATACTGAATGCATCTTGTTGAAGTCTCTCGCTATTCATAGGCGTAAAGGCACGCCTGTACTGGAACGTTGGTTTAGGTTTAGGGGTTTTAGGTTTAGGAGGTTTTGAGACAAGATTCTCATAGCTAAGTAAGTAGTATATTTTTGATAATCTTTTATATGCCCATAAAAACAAAAAAATGTTTAAAAAATACAGTCATATCCATAACATAAACACTAGGAACAAACACAAATTTGTTGTACCTACAACAAGGCTCAAGAAAATAGGTAGCTCCTTTAGATGTCAATGTATACGCTTTTATAATAAACTTCCAAGCCACGTACAAGATCTAAGCCTTAATAAATTCAAATCATTTACTAAACGCAAGTTGTGCCAGAAGGCTTTTTATGCCGTTAAAGATTACATTGAGGACAAAAAGGCATGGGATTGAGCTGCTCCAATTTTATAATTTTTTTATGTTTTACTTTCGGAACTTAGTTTTTTTTTTTTTGCTAACTTTAAAATTATATACACAATGACATGAATATTTACTTTGTGAAGTATAATATTTTTTTATTATTGTGAATGTGAGGACTATGTGGGTCATATATATATATTTATTTATTTTTCTCCGTTACTTTTAATGATCATCTGGCAGTTGTGAGTACTTTATGCGGCCTACCCAAATGTCCTTTCTTTGGTATTGTTCGTCGAATCATTGAGCTCCTTTTAAGTTCTGAGTTGAGCTACACGATTACTGACAAATGCGTGCATGGAATGGACAGGTCCACTCACATCTGTATGGTTCTTTCCTCAAAAGACCATTTCAGACACAAATCTACATGGTGCTCAAATGAAATGCTCTGACCAAGATTATTTCCTGGTTTTTATATACACATTGACATTAATGAATTTTATATACTTTTAAAGTATTATATTATTTAAATTATTGTGAATGTGAAGACTATGTGGGTCATTCCTTTTTCTTTTTGTTTTTAATTTTTTCTCACTTAGTCCTAATTATAGTCTGACAGTTTTGAGTAATTTATGCGGCCTACCCAAATGTCCTTTCTTTGGTATTGTTCGTCGAATCGTTGAGCTCCTTAATTCTGAGTTGAGCTGCACGATAACTGACAAATGCGTGCACTGACTGGACAGGCCCTCTCAATCTGTGTGATGCTTTCCTCAAAAGACCACTCCAGACACCAATCTACATAGTCTTCACATGATCTGACAAGATTATGTCTGGACTTTAAAAGAGACTGTGACCTCTGAGTTTGTTTCGGCCTTTCTTCTCAGAGTAGTCAGTTAGGAAACGCCGACCTCATCTAGTTTTTAAAATATGATTGACGTGTAAAAGTGTTTGTACAAACCTATTTACAGAAATAAAATCATTTATCATTTATCATTTATCAGTAAGGAATTTTGGTGTTTAGGACCATTGGCACCATTTTTTTAATTTAAAGTAATGTTACGAAATATCTAATAATATTATTTTCATTTTCTATCCTATAAGTTACTATTTTGTAGCAATCCCCCTAAACCAGGGGTTCTTAACCTTTATGAGTCTATAATACCTCAAATTGTTTAGCATGATCCTTCGTAATATCAAAATATTGCCGCATTAATTTTTAAATAAATATATGGTAAAGTTGAGGATTAAGGAGGATCCGTAGTTGTAGCCCGCGAAATTACAGTAGTTCATCATCTGCCTAGCCTATTCTCAACTATGTTGGGGTCAAGGGCGGATCCAGGGGGGGGGGGGTCATGGGGTCATCCCCCCCCCCCCCCCTGGGCTGCGTCTAGATCGACCACTGGTATTTTTTCTAATATCATTGGTAAATATAATCAATAAATACTTTGTATGATGTTGCCGCGGAGGATGTGTTTGCTTTTGCCATTGCCACACATGCGCGAACGACACGGAAAATAAGACTATGGTCTGTTATTATAATTATGATGATTGATTATTGTGATTGAGTTTTCTGCCGGCTCTTTTCCATAGGAAACGACAAAATGAAATAGTGTTCCTAGCTCCTGACGTTTCATATGTACCTACCCATGTAGATTTATCTGAAGCTAGCAATTAGACGTAAAAATTAAATAGGTACCCTAGAATAGTGTCAAGATAAACCGCCTCGCCCCGGTCCTGCCGGCCCCGTAATTCTTAAGAAGTATTTTTTAATTATATCCCAAACACAGTCTTCATAAATATTCAGTAAGAAGCAGTTTAGACTAGGAGGCTGTAGATAAAAATTTTCGAGCTCGCTCCACTCGCTACAATCTACATTCTTAAACTTTCTGCATAAGTTGACAAAGGAATTCCTATTTAAGTATGACTTAAAAAAAACCTTATCTACACAAGGCGGTGTACTAAAATATTCGAGGTCGCTTCGCTCGCACTTGAATTCTATATTCTTCTAACTCTCAAACTTTTCTGCTTATATCGACAAAGCTATTCCTATTTACGTAAGGATGTTTAATAGAAAGGTACAAAAAATTTCGAGCTCGCCTTGCTCGCTCCCTACAGTTTTGCTTTTCGCAAATAGCCTATAGAGGAGACGAAAATGCACCTCCCTGAAAAAATTATCCTACTGGTTGCGATGTTCATGGTGTAGGTAGATTATAATTAGGCACGTTATACTTGATTTTTTGCTGTCATTATATATTTTTAGCAAAATTTTACTAGAAATACCTACATAAACTGAGAAGACCGGGGGATCTCAATTTTTTTGCTGCCCCGGGCCCCCCGACAGGCTTAGTCCGCCACTGTTTGAAATCTGTCCTGACTGGATCTCGACTATGTGACCCCCCCTGAGGGGTCTTAATATGTAAAGATAGCCACCCATCCACGAACTAGTACACTAGTACTATAGTTGGGAATCATATTTCTAAACAAGATACAACCTGACACTAATCTGCAAATTGCAATAAACGTAAGGTTAAATTTCGCGGGCTATAACTGCGGATCAACCCTAACATGAAACGTCACTTGAGCTTAAAGTCTTAGTAGCCAGGCTGATTCTGGCGGGAACTTTAAAAAAGAGCGGTTCGGATTTCTTTTTAAATTTTTATTTTTGTTAAATATTCGCTATTTTCTTGCTTAAAAGTTAATTAAAACAATAGTGCTAGGTGCGCAAAACTGAAAAATGGTGGGAAATGAGGGGGGCGGGGATAACCCGCCCACCTCACATAAACGTCCTCGGCCTGAGGCCGGAGGCAGAGGGACTGGAATGGACAGCAGTGATGGCGGCGGCGCACAGTGGAACGAATGTATGGAAGCGGTTGGACGTAGACATGTCCGAAAAATAAGAGTAAAATTATGACAAACTAATGATGCCATCTTATTCGATTACTTAATGCCTTCATAAATTGTGGTGATGAATTTCTTCATAACTCCCATATTTCGGGAGTAATTTGAGAAAATGTGAAATTTTACTATGAAAATGAGTGTATTGAGCTCTCTCCCTCCTGATTCCGGGCTTGTTTCAAGTAGCGGTCTCTAATATCGTAATGCTATTACTAAGAGCTATATTTAATACTAAGACACATAGTGCGCCAAATGTGCACTTTCTGGGATAAAAGGAAATGAAAATTAAAAAAAAAAACGTTTTTTCCCCATTTGTATTTACTTTAAACCGCAGACAGACTTATTAAGAGGTCTATAAATATATTATATATATACAGAAATATATATTAACAAAAATATTCACAAGAACTGATGAGAGTATGACTTTTAAGTAAGTTGATAATAAATTACCTAGTTTCATTAAAAGTACAATAAATAATTAAGACGTAAGCTCTAATTTACTAAGTTACACATTTTAAAACAATAACATCATTTAATTATCTTCGTCATCATCATCATCATCAATTAATTCAAATTCAGAATCGATGTCCGCTAAATCATTTATGTTAACAAATTCGATATCACTTTTCTCAGAATCCGTAAGCTCATAAAATTCCTTAAAAGAAGATTTTTTTACAAACTTATTTCCTTTTGGACGGATACTTGTAACAAGTGGATCAGAAGACAGTAAAAGATTGTGCATAATATCTTCATTGCATGAGATACTGCTATGCTTTCGAGAATGCCCCTCTCTATATTTTCTAAAATCTTTATTTCTAGCCTCAGATGCCTCTTCGGATAGAAAACCAATGGGCACAATTGACATGTTCTGAACTATGTCTGGCCCATGCATTAAAATTTTATGAAGTGAAGAAGGCATATAATACCATGGGTATAACTCCACGTAAAGCTTAGCAGTATCAAAGCAGAACTCTCGGAATTTAGTTACGTTGATCTTCTCTCCTGATGAAATACACTGCAAGATCACACAGATTTTTCTTAAAAGCATAGCATCTATTCCGGTCAGTTCAGCAGATTTAGTGTAGTTTTCAAAAAATCTCCTTGCCGAGTTGCCATTGTTGGTGGATCCACTGCCTTGTTTCACAACATCGAGAAGTAAGCCCGTTTCTCTTCTTACAGCCTCTTGAACTCTTTTCTTCCTGTCATCAACTTGCCTTTTTGCTATATCACCCCTTACTTGCCATGATTTTATGTCTAATTTGTAGGAAATGTGTAATAAGCATTCCATTGAGCGAATCCAAGCGTGAAGGGTGCTTAAGCTATATTTATACATGTCCTCGTTTGCGTGTTTATCTTTGATTAACTCTAAATTATTCATTTCTTTAGGACAAGCCTTGCATATGTCACACACTGAAGCTGCTGTATTGGATATAATGGAATGAATTTTACCATCAATCATTGTCAACAGCAGTTGGTGTTTGACACTAATTCCATCAGTGATGGTGGATGGAGTTAAGGCTTCAATCTCTGCTTCGATTTCAGCCATCTCTCTCTGCACATTTTCTTTGGTTTCCTTTATAAACTTAAACAATATTGGCCGGCAAAATGAAGTGGAAGATGGTCGCTCGTTTTCCCAAATTGTTACACCTTTTGAGACGAGCCGCAGTGGTACAAGACTAATCATAAAATTACTAGCAAGATCGATTTGCTCATCTTCACTCGTCCTTTGATGATAAATGCTTTGGCTAGATGATCCGTCAAAACCCCATTTGCTGGTCAATACGAGCTGTTGATTGGGATCAACAGGGGTTTCTAACGACCTAATAAGTCTTCTTGAGGTTAAATCCATCAAGGCTTGTAATTTGATTTTTGCAGAGCTCTCTGTAACTGTGAGATCTTCTTTGGCCGGATAGCACTTAATTTTTTCTTTAACCAACATGTAGTAACTCGGGTATTGAAGAGCTCCTTCTTGAGTGTTGAAATCCCGAAGAGTGTTATAGCGCCATTTCGATAAGTTCATCGATACATAAAGAGCCAATGCCTTCAAAGGGGATATTTCCCGTACCTGAATTGATTTACCTTCAATGAAGGCTTTGATTTTTGAGGCCTCTTCTGGATTCTCCGTCAAGTATTTCATAACATAAGCTGTATCGCTTTGTCCTGCCTTTTGAAGCGCCCTTTCGGCCGAAAACATAATTTCAGCGCTGCTACTGCTGCATGAAAGACTATCTTCAGTGGTGCGTCTTCTTTTTTGCCGGTTACTAAGGTCCTCAAAAGATTTACGAGGACTAGGATGTGTACAAGTTGAAGCATCAGATTTAGCAGGAGAAATTATGGGCTCGATGACGTCACTTATATTTTCTGTAGAAGGTTCCATATTTTCATTCTGTAATTCCGGCCATTGAATTGCAGCCTGTAGCCAAATCTCATGTTTCTTCCGAAACTTATCTGTGCTTCTTCCAGACTGTGTCCATTTTGCATAAATGCGGTAGCAAAATCGACGACACCAGTCTTTTAAACTTGTTTCAGCACTTTCACATAACTGAACACAACTGTTATCTTTTAAAACACTGAACAAATAGTTAAAGTCGCGTAAATCTTTATGTGCGCGTGCGCATAAAGCAACGTGAATATCAAGATTTGTATTAAAATTTGGAAAATACATTGCGAGATTAGCTTGGATACAACGAGGTGTAAATCAACACTGATTTTAAAGTTACTAATAGTGACCTATTTATATAAAATCCAGGTATCCCAGGTATCCTTTGTTAAATATTGCAAGGTAATTAGTTATTGTGATAATTAGTAAATGATGCATGCTAAATTAGTGTATTAAGAGCCATTTAGTAATTAAATAATAGCAATGTTCTTATCAGTAATCATTAGTGCATCAGTTTTATATGTAAACCTTAAGTCCCTAATTATATATCCTAATTAGCTTATATCTTCTCTAATTGGCTGATCAGAAATGTTATTGTAATAAGGTAAACCTTTAGAAAAACGGTTTTAATCAACAAAATAAACAAAAAATTAAAAAATTGTGTTATAAAATAAACATCACTCTTTATCCCAGAAAGTGCACATTTGGCGCACTATGTGTCTTAGTATTAAATATAGCTCTTAGTATTAGCATTATGATATTAGAGACCGCTACTTGAAACAAGCCCGGAATCAGGAGGGAGAGAGCTCGATACACTCATTTTCATAGTAAAATTTCACATTTTCTCAAATTACTCCCGAAATATGGGAGTTATGAAGAAATTCATCACCACAAGTTATGAAGGCATTAAGTAATCGAATAAGATGGCATCATTAGTTTGGCATAATTTTACTCTTTTTTTTCGGACATGTCTACGTCCAACCGCTCCCATACATTCGTTCCACTGTGCGGCGGTGAGCATTCTGACTATCCACCTTACATAAAACCAGACTATAAAAGACTATATCCAGAAAATGCCACTTATGTGGACTTTAAAGTATTCATTGAAGCTTCCAACAATAAGGATAGAATAGGCAATAAGAGCCCTGTCTATCTCAATCACATATTTTCCAGCGAAATAAAAGGGGTGACGGCTATACAACGAATAAACGCAAATAAAATAGCAGTAATATTTAAACAGTATAATACGGCCAATAATTTTATTAATAACAGCGCTTTTCTTAACAAGCATGGCATGAAAGCATTTATTCCGGCTGCGCAAATAGAAAAAACAGGTATAATTAGATTTGTACCAGCAAACATTTCGAACAAAGAACTATACACCAAACTATCATCAATTTATGAAATAATAGCTATAAGAAGATTCACTAAGAAGATAGGACAGGAGCGAGTACCACTACAAACAGTTAGCATTACTTTTCTATCGAATATTCTTCCAGACAATGTACGATATGATTTGTTTTCATACCGAGTTTTTGAATATGTTCCCCCATTACAGCAATGTTTCCGTTGCTTTAAATTTAACCACTCTGCTAGGGTATGCAATGGCAAACAAAGATGTTCCATTTGCGGAGGTGAGCATTTATATAAAGAATGTGATAGACCAACAGAGATCTGCTGTTGCAATTGCAGCGGGCCTCATCTTGCAATTTCTAGATTATGTCCAATTAAGTTAAATAAAATTTTTGAAAAGAAAAATAAGATTACTTATGCAAGTACTACATTGACGAAACAACACATGAGTGATAATACTGAATTTCCACCTCTACTACCTCCAAAAATGAAACCAACTGACATTGTAAATAACTCTGTAAATAAAGCTGTACATACATCTGTAAATAAATCTGTACATACATCTGTAAATAAGTCTGGATTTGTAAACAATACTGTACATAGTGTAAATAAATCTAAAAATGTCCCTCCTAAAGTAGACATCAAAGCCCAAATTGTTGCCAACAATGATGTACTAATGGCCCTAGTACAGACATTGGTGGAACTGGGTAATAAGGGAGATAATACACCTACCACCGTAAATAGTATTAAAGAAATATTACTTAAAAATCTCAAGTAATGGATCCAAGTCACACATTGTCTAAGCTACGTATTGCTCAATATAACATTCAAAGTGTAAAAAACCCTTATTGATTCAATTCTTGCAAAACCAAAATATTGACATTTGCTTACTTAACGAAACATGGTTTAAAGACAATAGTTTCAGAATACCTGGATATAATATTTATAATAAAAAATCCAAAAATACTCATAATGGTGTAGCAATACTGATTAAGCCATATTTAAAGTACAAAGTTTTAAACACTAGATTTTATGAAGACATTCAAACAGTTGCTCTGTCCTTATCTACTACACATGGTAGCTTGACTATTCTTTGTGTACTGTCCTCCTTCTAGTGGACATATACGGATCAATAGATTACGTAATATTATTAATGATCTTCCAAAGCCCATATTTGTCAGTGGTGACTTTAATGCACACCACATTGCATTTGGTTGTCTATCGACTAAGAGCAGTCATGATTTATTTAATATAATTGATGACTTGGATTTATGTATTTTAAATGATGGTAGTTCTACAACTGTTAACAACCCGAGACGGAATCCGTCTGCAATTGATGTTAGCTTTACTAGTGCTAACCTCGCATCAATATGCGAATGGTCTGTACATGATGATGCCATGGGTAGCTATCACTACCCAACAATAACAGAGATTTCACTACAAATAGATAAATATCATATTAATCCCCCTGTTGATAGGTTTATATATAAAAAAGCAGATTGGGAAAAATATAAAACTATTTCTAAAACAATATTCAATGATTTAGTCCTAAAATTGCATGATCCTATTTCAACCTATAATGATTTTTGTTCTCGATTGGATACTTTAAAAGATATGACAATCCCTAAACTTAGTAAACCAAATAATTTTAAAAGCAGACCTCCAGCTCCTTGGTGGAATGACATTTGTGAAAAAAGTGTAATTGCCTCTTACAACGCATTAAAACTATATAGAAGTGAACCTATTATGGAGAACTATTTAGATTATAAAAGAAAAGATGCACTTAAAAAAAGAACCATATCGGAACAAAAAAGAATAGGTTGGGATAACTTATGTAACACATTCAATAGAACTACTCCTATAAGTAAGATTTGGAATCTTCTAAAAATGTTTAAGGGTATAAGAGCTGGCAATAAATCATATAAGGATGAGTTTATTTCTCAATTTCTAGATAAATTATCCGACAACAGCAATCTAAATAATGTTAATAATTTTGGCAATATTTTCGAATTAAACAATGATAATCTAAATTCAAAATTTTTGTTAGATTTTTTTACATGGTCTGAATTTAAAATGAGTTTGTTATCTCGGAAAGACACTACACCTGGTTTAGATGATCTCCCCTATTGTACTATTAAAAATTTAGATGAATCTGCACAAAAAATGTTTCTTAATATCCTTAATTTACTCTGGCATTGTAAATGTATTCCACAATCGTGGAAAACACAATGTATCATTCCAATACTCAAACCAGATAAACCCTCAGAGCTTGCCAGCTCTTATAAAACAATATCACTGTCTTCATGTCTAGGTAAATTATTTGAAAACATGATTAAAAATCGTTTGGATTGGTATATGGAATCTAACGGCATCATTCCACATGTACAATATGGATTTCGTCGAGGGCGAAGTTGTGCAGACAGCTTCACTTCCTTAATTTCAGACCTGAAACATGCAAAGGATAGAAAGTTGAACACTGTTTGTGTATTTCTAGATGTTCAAGGTGCCTTTGACAGCCTAGATCTGACTATACTTGTACAAGTTATGTCTAGGTTAGGTGTGCCTGGCCAACTATGTAAATGGATATATAATTTTTTGAATAATAGAACACTCTATGTAAGACATAATAATACATTGCAAGGTCCAAAATGTGCATCTAGGGGTACAATGCAGGGTGCTACACTATCTCCTTTGTTATACAATATATACACAAGTGAAATCTGTAAATTTATTAATAATAATGTAGATATTCTGCAATTTGCTGATGATATTGTTTTGTACAGTAGTAATTATAATGTAGAAATTGCAATTGGCAATATTAACAGAGCCTTGTCCCAACTATTTCACTATTACAATGATGTGCTACATTTAAAAATAAATCTCTCCAAAAGCAGCGTTATGATATTTGGAAATGAGAACACAAATTCAAAAGTAGTTTATAACGGAGAATCTATAAATCCAGTAAATTCAAAGAAATTTTTAGGCATAGTAATAGACAGGTAATTTCCTGTCTATTACTATGCCTAAAAATTTCTTAACCTAACCTTTGAGGAACATATTAAATATATATCAAAGAATGCTCTAAAAGGTTTAAATGTAATTAAATGTCTTGCAGGTGTCTCATGGGGAGCAGACCCGAAAATATTATAAATTTTGTATAAAAGTATAGTTAGAAGTCATTTTGATTATAGTTCACTAGTGTATATAAATAGTACTCATGTAAATAAACTAGATCTATTGCAGAACAGGGCTTTGAGAACAATTTCTGGTGCAATGTG
Organism: Omphaloscelis lunosa; assembly: GCA_916610215.1. Taxonomy (NCBI): domain Eukaryota; kingdom Metazoa; phylum Arthropoda; class Insecta; order Lepidoptera; family Noctuidae; genus Omphaloscelis; species Omphaloscelis lunosa. The sequence goes on from OU744250.1 coordinate 11,604,731, forward strand.
CTCTACTCCCATAAGGGCCATGGAAGTGGAGACTAAAACTATGCCCTTAATTTTGAGACGCATTTTACTAGCAGAGAGATTCTGTCTTAAATTAATTGCTGCAAATAACAGGAAAATAATAAACAAAATTGTACCTTCTGTAAATAGAACTCTTGGGCCTCTAACAACAGGAGAGGATCTCTTGAATGGTAAATCCCCAACATTGTCCAAAATATTGTTAAAAACAGAAAACAGTTTTACTGGTATTAGAAAACAGTGCCGATGGTCATGTTACTCCTTCTCTTATCAGTGTATTTCACATCCCATTAAAGAATTACAAAATCCCATTAATAATAATTCAGATATGTTAGTTTTTGGCAGATAATAATAATTATTATGTTATTTACACTGATGGCAGTAAGGGGAGTGATTATGTACGGGCTGCTATATATGATCCACAAGCTAAATTCTCTCAAAGCTTTGCTCTGTACAATACATGTACTATATTCACTGCGGAGGCCTATGCGGTTTATCAGGCATTAATACATATTCGCCAAATTAGCAATTGTAAATACTTTTTGATTGTTTCTGATTCACTGAGTTTGATAAAAGCCTTAACTAACCTTACAGTTTCGTTTAAGTCAAATTATATTCTGTATTTCATCAAAGAAATAATTCATCAATATTATCTAAAGCACATAAAAATTGTATTCCTGTGGGTACCTTCTCACCGAGGTATCTCTGGCAATGAAGTAGTTGATAAAACCGCATATGAAGGTAATAATGCTATTGATGTTAGAAATGCAATGGACATTCCTATGACTGACTTCCTGCAATGCATTAATGAAAATATATGTAAGCTATGGTTAGAAATGTGGAAGAAAGACCAAGTCATCAAAGGAAAGTGGTATGGAAGTATTCAAGAAAGATTACCTGTTAGACCCTGGTACAATAGATTGAAGGAAGCCAGCCGAGACTTTATCACTACGATAAATAGATTGCGCTTTGGCCATAATACTGCTCTGTCACACCTTGCTAGGCTTGGCATTATTACAAGCAATACATGCCCACATTGTGAATCCCAAGAAGGAACCATGGAACATCTTATTTTTGACTGTCAAAACTTCTTTTTTTTTTTTTTTGGAATTTTATGACCTGGTTACTGGACCTTTAGGTCAAATGTCAAAACTTCTTACTTGACAGATTAGTGTTGGCTAGTGAACTTAGTGTTGTGAACATTAAGTGCGATTCTTTATCCCGCCCGCCGCCACTTGAAGAGTTATTAAAAGACAAAAATACTTACAAACCGATACATAAATATATTAAAAATACTATTAAAACAATTTAAAAACGAAGTGATAGTGCAGTGTTCGAAAATAAAATAAGATTTGACCTAAAGGTCCAGTAACCAGGTCATTAAAATTAAAAAAAAAAAAAAAAAAAAATTAGTAGCCAGGCAAGCCAAAAAAAAAGTCTAACGTCAGATTCAGAAATAAGAAATTGACATTTGTTGTGAAATAAAATAATTTGCACATTCTGTTGGTATTTTTTCAAGTATTTGAAAACACGACAGTAAATGTTATTATAGGTTAAAGCCACAGTTATAGTTTTTCAGCACGTAATATCGTATTTAAATATTGTATTTTTTTGTATAAAATGGCTTCACCATTGGAACAATTCGTAGACAATGTCAGAACCATGTCGGCATCTGGTAAATATTATACTTCTGGTTGTTTTGCTTTTGCCTTTGTTGAATGGTTTTAAAACTGATTTACATTACAGGCTCGTTTCGTGAGTTATGTGAAGTTATTGGCAAGTCGGACGAGGTCTTACAAAGAAACAGTGCTCATCTCCCTACAGTGTTGGAAACATTAGATATTCAGCAGCATTCTTTAGGCGTCCTGGCAGTCCTTGTCGCTAAGTTTTCTTTGCCACAGGTATTGTAAAAGTTTTTATTGAAGTGAAAACTTTTCTAGGCGCGTTGGGCATTTTTGAGATGGGACTAAACCATTGATTTCGCGACACTAACGCAATTTACCGACACCGTGGAGTAAAAGACATCAACGCGTTGATAACCGCGGTGCGTGGAGTTCAAGTTTTCACTTCTGTCGGCACTCCCAGAGTACTACTGTTTTTTTATTGATTACTTTTTTACTTTTACTATGGTCAACTGTGTCCAATTTAACTGTTATGTTTTTTTACACTCATCAATGAAACTTTTTATGTAAGTACTAAAAGCACAGAGTACGGCTTTGTGATCAGTAATATGAACACAGCTATAAAAATACTGTAACCTTTATGAAAATTTAAATCAGAAGGCCTATTGTCATCCTATTTCTCATTAATATTAGATTAATTTTAAACAGGTATATCTATGAATGTTTCTGTTATGATATATTTAAGTATGATCTTTTTTTCTCAATCAGGGTGCCGATGTAGACAAGTCTACAATGTTCAAACAGATTCATGACTTTATTACAAACTGCAATGGAGAACAAGTTAGATTCTCACCAGAATTATGTATGTTTTATTCTTTTTTGCAAACAACTTAATAAGTTCAAAATAATTCAAAATCAAAGCTTAGTGTTTGACTTAATTAATGTTTTCAATGCTTAATTTAGCAGATATCATAATGTATCATAATCCATCTATATTTAGCCATATTTCGTAATTCCATACAGTAATATTACTAAATTAATCAAAACAGCAAAATATTTGACAGATATTTTGTGACATTGCTCAATATAAACGCTCTTAACATACAAAAAACATTTTACAGATGCTGAGCTATGCCACCTCTTAACAATCTACTTAGTAGAAATTAAACAACCAATTAGAGGTATTGAGATACTGAAGAAAGCTATCAGAAAGATACAGCTTTTTGATTCCCAACTGACATCTATTCATGCAGACTTGTGCCAACTTTGTTTGCTCTCAAAATGCATGAAACCTGCCCTAGAGTTCTTGGATACAGATGTCACTGGAATTGGATCAGAGGTAAAATAATCTGATATAATAATGTGGCTCTCATAAATTAAATTATGTGGATAGTCCTTTTAAATACAAAGCGAAATGCCTCCTATTTGTGTAATATTTTACTCACAATTTTCAAAGCTGTTTTTGTTTTGAATGCCTTTATTGCACTAGTAAATCACTTTAGCAACTGCTAATTTCTGTTGCGACTTGTCGCAGTGTGCTTGTGTTTTTTTGATTCAGCATAAAATATAAAACTTATATTCCAGCTTGGAGGCAACAATGACTCAAAGCATTTCCTTCTCTATTACTACTATGGAGGCATGATCTACACTGCTATGAAGAACTACGATAGAGCTTTATATTTCTTTGAAGTCGTAGTAACAGTTCCAGCTATGGTGGTGTCACATATCATGTTAGAAGCTTACAAGAAATACATACTGGTGTCATTTATCCTTCATGGAAAGGTTTGTCTCCCCAAGGTTAATATATCACGCCTTATTTCCCAGAAGGGTTGGGCAGCAGAAGTGTACTTGCAGAAAGTACACCCAAATTTCGCCAGTTATGTTTAAGTCCCATGTAATAGGGACGAGCCTATTGCTGTCAACCGGGTACAAATCCAGACTCCGGGGTGCTACTGAGAAATTCCAGATAGAAAAACCAAATAAATAACACTTCGCCTAACCCGGGAATCAAATCCAGGACCTCATGCTTATTAGTAGCACTTGCGACCACTAGACCAACATGGTAGTCAGCTGTAAAATTGGAGGCTAGCAATAAACCTGCTTTTTAATAAGATGGAAAATCACAGAGTAACACAACAATTATTGGTGATGCAGCATTTTGTTAGTAGTCCAGATGAAGAAGTTACCACCCTGACTTTAATTCTTTGAATCTACATGGTCCATGCTTTGCCTTATAACTTTGCCTATAAAAATGATGGTGAGGGAATCATCATGCTGAGATTGGCCAGCTGGACTCTGCGTTACCACGATACGAGGAAGAAAAAAACATAATTGTGATTGTATCCTTAAGTCAAGTTATGGAAATGTCCCAAACTATTTTACAAGATTATAAATAATCTTATTCCTTCGTTTTAAATTGGCCTGAATATTTATCTGAATGGCTTATTACGATCGATTTAATTAATTTTCGAAAACAACCTTTATAAGGGAATGGAGGGGCTGTTAATATTTTTAGGGGAAGTACGAAATCCCCGCGGACGAAGTGCTAGGAACTTACTTACTACTATTTTTTCTAGCAGATATTACCCATGCCGAAATACACGTCACAAGTAGTGTGCCGCTTCCTGAAACCTTTGTCGGTGGCTTACCATGAGCTAGCTAACTCTCAACATGCGGCTAGCAAACATCGCGAGACCTTCGTCAGGGACAAGAATATGGGACTAGTGAATCAAGTAAGGGACTTTGAGTTTTGTATTTTTATTTTATACTCCGCTATAACTTCCTACACACATTGACTGTTAAGCTGAGTAGGGACTGTGTTCTCGCACCAACTGCTTCGCGCATTTGCAAATTATTGCTCTAAGGGGGGTATTACAGCCTGCCGGGGTTTGCGAAGAAAATCGAAAGGGAGATCGTGGCCCCCGGCAACAGGGCAACCGCAGGAACACGGGTGGGTTTTAGTCAGTAAGAGTCTGACACGCCCTGCCGCTCCGCCCAGAGCGGGAGAAGTTTTATGATTTCCCACCCAAAAAAAAGGGGTATTACAATATCATATATCTAGGATCCTATATGCTATCCTACTTATATGACCCCTAGAATCATATCTGTGTATTACATTATCATATATACTAGGATCATATTTTTTTGTCATATTTTGTGCCCTTTATACTGTTTATATATTTACCTATTACTGTTAACGTGCGTTTATGTGGTTGCAATCGTCTATTAAAACCAAATTCTGAAGCCTTTCGGCACAAAATATAACAAATGGAGCTCTAAAGAATACCCATGAAGCCAAAACAATGTGTCCCGGCCGCCCGGCAGTAGCTTGCATTTTTTTTTGTACAGTTTGTTTCCAACAATAATTTTAGAATTCTACTAAGCATATTGTGAACTTGAGACAAAATTTCGTTGTACCGTCACTTAAAACCTTAAACCGTCAATATATTGATGTTGATTGCGGTTGATTCATAAGTTTTTATGGTGGGTATTACACTATAACATATCTAGGATCACAGATCTATGAGTCATATTAAACGATAATGTAATACAAACATATGAATCAAATCGTCGTCGTGAAAAATGATTTTTGACATTTGTTGTTAGATAAGAGCATAAGGTCTTGCTATATTGAATGAATATTATTTATTGAATTTTGTGGCTTTCATAATTTCCTGATTCAAAATGCGTCCATAAAATTATGTGATTTTGCCTTTTCAGTTTTGTTACTGCCATATTCTAAATTGACGGTTTTATCGACGAATAACAAGTAAGTACAACGAAATTTTAGTGTAAGTTCACTCTAAGCTTAGTGGAATTCTAAAATTATTGTTGGCAAGACTGCTATACTAAAAAAAGCAACTGTTCTCTTGAGTTCTATTTGTTATATTGTGTGCCGAAAGGCTTCAGAATTTGGTTTTAATAGACGATTGAAACCACGTATGACAAAAAATAGGATATATATATATATGATAGTATTATACCCCCCCCCCATTACATTATCACATAAATATGACTCATAGATCTGTGATCCTAGATATGATAAAGTGTATAAACGACCTTAGCTGTAATGGAGACTACAATTTACGCGCGTTTTGTTTAAGCGCGAGTTCTGCGACCAAGTGGAGCACTCATTGCGGGGTATGCAACGTCGTATGCTTCGAGTCCGTGAATGGATCTATTGGAGCAATTAAAAAATCTATAAATACATTTAAAGGCTCGTGAAGACCAGCGCGATATCGCGGGCGCTACAGGCAGCGCGACCCTTGTAGCGCCCGCGATATCGCGCTGATCTGTACGAGCCTTGAAGCGCGAAAATATTGAATACCCAACCTGACGACACTCAAATAATACCTATCAAAAAATCGATTGATTTTGTCATTTTATTTCACTTCACAAGAGGACACTACTATACCATTATGCATTTCTTCTCTAACTTTCCAATCTTGTGTTGTATTCTTACAGGTTTTAAGTTCTATGTACAAAAAGAACATTCAAAGGCTGACAAAGACTTTCTTAACGCTGTCGTTAAGTGACGTAGCTGCTCGAGTGCAGCTAGCAGGCCCATCACAAGCCGAAAGCTACATACTCAATATGGTAAGTCATAAAAACCTCAGTACAAATCTAGATAAATCACAGCTAGACAGCAGCACGTAATATAATGTTACATTATTTACGTTTACATATTGACTTTTTTTGTTGAGTAAACCAATTAATAAAGGCATCCTTTATTAATTGGAGCAGTGGTGGCCCAGTGGTAATGGCCGTGACTTACGATAGGTGGTTTACTTTGTGTAATTTATTTCATTACCACAGCTCACCAAACGGTGAAGGAAAACATCGTGAGGAAATCAGCATGTCCTAGAACCAAAAATTCGAAGACACGTGACATCTACCAACCCGCACTGGGTCTGCGTCCCAGCAGTGGGAACATTAGAGGCTAATTATGTTATGTTTATTAATTGGTCTACTAAGGACTACAGGGTGTCATACATCGACGCAGAAACTGTTACCATGGATTTAGTACACGATTCTAAATCCCTCTGCGTTGAAATTTTTCGTCGGTTATTTAAAAAAAAAAAAACAGCTGTTCCATACATTTTGACCGCGTAGGTATTGCACTTTTCTATGAAACAGCTGATTAAAAAAAAACGCCCTCACGCCGCAGGAGACGCCTAGGGCGTCGGGAATCGCGAGGCAATTTCCGGCCACCGTAGGCGCGGGCTTGCGGACGGTAAGCAATGGGTAGCTCACCGTCCGATAAGGACAGGCCCGGGTCGACGGCGCGTTGTGTTCCACGCGCGCCTCAAAGAGATGTCAGCAGAATCGACGGAGTCCGCTAGGGCCGATGCCTGCCGGGGTTGCGAAGAAAACCGAAAGGGAGATCGTGGCCCCCGGCAACATGGCAACCGAAGGAACACGGGTGGGTTTTAGTCAGTAAGAGTCTGACACGCCCTCCCGCTCCGCCCAGAGCGGGAGAAGTTATTTGATGATTTCCCACCCAAACAAAAAAAAAAAGGGGGCGTTCAGAATAATGTACTGAATTCATGGTAATAGTTTTCGCGTCGATGTCCCTGCACTCCCTGCCACCCTGTATAGGCAGTAGGTAGGTACCTTTAACATTTAGAAATATTTTCTGATTAGCAGATTCCCAATACTAATGTTAGTAAACAAGTTAAGAAACAGTAACTACAGGATAATCAACATTAAAGCGATTGAAATTAACCAAACACTAAATTCCATTTTTGTTTCAATAGATTGAAGAGGGTGAAATATACGCGATGATAAATCAAAAGGATGGTATGGTGGTGTTCCTGGACAGTCCTGAGAAATATGCGTCTCCTGAAACTTTGTGTGTGCTAGAACAACAAATGGCAGCATGCACAAAACTGCACCAGTACATCCAAGAGATGGATGAACAGATTCAAGTCAATCCTCAGGTGGGTGGGTTATTTTCGTAATTGTATATTTATTGACTTTGTTTGTTTGCCTAGAATTTCATCTGTCGTTTTGTGATCTATCCTGCATTTATAACCAATCTTTTATTTCAACAAGTCTTAAAAAACCTAAACGGCTGTTTCTGATTAATATTTTTGTTTAGAAAATTAGATTTCCAAAAAAATGTGTTAGTAGTCTGTCTGTGTTCATGAATAAATCTTAATTTTATTGTTACAGTACGTCAAGAAATCTGTAGGAAGCCACGACGAAGATATACCAGCTACCAGTCAGAATTCAAAGACTACTTATTCTATGTAATCATATACTCATTTTTATTAAATAGTTATGTAATTAAAACACAGTCTTGCAGTTTCACTTTGATATATATTCCATCCCACATCAACAAACATATAAGATATTTAAATGCAATACAACATACACCATAAATACAAAATATCAACAAATTATTTACAAAGCTTCATGGACTGCCTCTGTGAAAGCTTTCATACTTTCCAAAGGCGTTTGTGGTGTTATTCCATGCCCCAAGTTGGCTATGTATCTTTTTTTGCCAAACTTTTGCACCATCTCTATTGTCATTTTAGTGATTTCCTCCTGAAAGTAAAAAAAAAATATAGTTCTGTAGTTTTTAATAAGAGAACATAGTGATCGTGGTGTTCGGCTGCCAAACGTGGGGTCCGGGGTTCGAATCCTAAGTTGGGAAACGTGTTATTGGGGGTTTTCAATTAGGAATTTCTCAATAACAGCCCAGAGTCTGGATTTGTATCTGGCTGTAGTCTAGCTCTTTATTAAACTGCGGCCGCGGAGAGATTGCGTTCCTGACAGCTCTCAGTTGGACATGACTAGGAACAAATAAAGTATAAATTCGTAAAATACTCAACAGAAAGGTGTCAGGAAAGCATTCTCGCGGCGGCCGGAATAGTTGTAATTATACATCTCTGCCTGCCCTCTTATGGAATAGCGGCGTAATGTCTTTAAGAGATTGGAGAAATACTATAATACTTACTGGTGTCTTATACAAGTCTTGTGGGTCAAGGTTACCCTGTAATGTAATATTGCCCACCACCTTTCTGGCTTCCTCTGGATCCACAGTCCAGTCTAATCCAATGGTTTCATACCCAAGTTCAGTCTGGACGTCTAAGACAGGTCCACCACCTTTAGCAAATACAGTCTGTAAAAATAAATAATATTATGCATACTTCTAGATTTTGCCTTGCAAGAACTAGTCGATAACTTAATATTATTTTTAAATTACATGTCTTGCAAGGCATATATTTGGAGTGCAATAAAACAATTCATGAAGGTAATACCCAATTTGCTTGTAATGTAACTTTTCCCTTCCTTTTGTGTTACTTCTACTTATTAAATTATATCTGGCTGGTTGTAATTACCTATCTACACTACTTAGCAGTTGATGGCTCACGCAGTCTTCTAACAAAGCCCTAGCCATTACAGCGGAATGTTGGATTGTTATATTTACTTCCGGCGATTCCTGCATAATCAACCCTGTTACTGCCTGACTAGCTAACCATGTTTTACTCGGAATTAACTATTCTTAAAGTTCATGACGAATACTGTACAAGAGTAAAAGATGCCAAACAATGAGTGCTCTTGATACCATAATCTTGTTTTGTAATATTGTCATTTGTAGCGACATACCATAGGGACTTGTTCCAAATTCTTCTCACTGATGCCTTTTTTAACACCACTTCTAATATCTTTGAGATAAGGGGAAGAGAACTCGATAAACTGTTCTCTGTTAAGATGATCAGCACTTGACTCAAAAACTTGCAGTAATTGAGCACCGCTCTTCACCTGTAAACATGATTAATTGCAATATTGACATTTGAACAATTTTTTTTTAACTTTATAATATCAACCTTGATATTTTGAGTAGTTATGTTACAAAAAGAACAATAAGTAATAATGAAATTAGATAAAACAATTATAACCTTCTTATCATAAAGGTCATTTTTACAAGAAGTAATGCCATATTGTAGAGTACATGTATTTTTAACTAATATGGTTAACTTAAAACTCAGCTGTATTCAGGTCTTATGGGTTTTGACAAAGATGGTGAGAGATTCCAGGGGGTACATGTATGAACCTACTGATACCTAACACACCCTACTTATTATACCTTCTTGGATCATAACATGATCATACCACTATTACTTATCTAGTTTGCTGTTCAAACAAATCCAAGATCATTTGTGTTGTGACGAGAATAAGAAAAATTTATTTGTATGGGTAATATGGGCTGGTGTCTGCAATTCCACATTAAAGCGCGTATTTTGCATACAGGTGGGAAAATCGATAATTCGATCCACCCCTGCCCCTCAAGGAAGGTCAGCAACGCCCTGGTATTACTCACTATCTCACGGAGGGTACCTAGGTTTTGTATAGGTATATTTATTTACCTGCATCAGTAGATAGTCAATAATGACTCGGGTTAGGAGTGCCAGCAGCTTGTGAACATCTTTAGGATATTTTTCTAACCATTCCTTTGTTTTAGACATTGTTTTACTACCGCCACCTTCAATCATGTATCCCATCAATGTGAACTGGAATTTAAAATATATTAAATTAGCTTCCGCCAGCGGATTCGCCCGTGTGGACCATAATTCTTTTCTAAAATAAAAGTAGCATAAGTTACTCCTAATAGCATCAGCTTAATCTGCCAGTGAAAGTCCCATCAAAATTGGCCCAGCCGTTTCAGAGATAAGCCAGAATAAAAAGGACAGAAAGACAAAAGTTAAAATAAAATGTTTTATTAAAAAAGCTGTTATTTTGTCATTACAAACAGACACTTCAATATTATTAATTGGTGTAATTGATATTTACCCCTAAAAATTCGCTGAACATTTAAATGCGAAAATCTGAATTAGAATCACAATGTTGCATATAATTTGTTTTTAGATTAGTTTAATTGATAATTTTATAGGAGTTTTGATAAATGATAAAAGTTTATTATTCCAATGACAATAACAACATAACTTTTTGGATATAATGATAATTTATTCAGAAAAGATATTAACAGATATTACTTACTGGTGCTCCAGTAAAACCAATCAAAGGCACCTTCCCTTCAATTCTATGCCTAGTTAATGTAATGGCTTTACCAACATATGCCAGTCTTGAAACAGCTCCCTCTTCTTGTAACTTATCTATTTCAGCTGGATCTTGGAGGGGTGTTGGAAATACAGGGCCCTGAAAAATTTGTTTGCATATGAAACAAATGTAAAGCTTTAATATTTTAAACTTCTTTTAAATAATTATGTATACTTACCACACCAGGGTGCATTTCTACGGTCATACCAAGCGCTTGTGGTATAACAAGAATGTCACTGAATATAATTGAAGCATCCAAGTGTGGGTATCTTCTCAGAGGCTGCAGGGTTACTTCGCACGCCAACTCAGGCGTCCTGCAGACTGTGAAGAAGTCGTGCTTTGCTCTAACTGCTTGAAATTCTGGTAGATATCTGCCAGCTTGCCGCATCACCCATACCGGCACTTTGTCTACCTCTTTACCAAGTGCAGCGCGAAGGAGTCTATCATTTTTCAGTTCTGGGAAATTCTATTCAAATTTTTCTAGTCAGTATGGTAGTTTCAATAAAAAATGCACTACTGTAAATAGAAAATAATGTAACAAACTATACCTTTGCAATGTACTCAGGGTTTTGATCCTCCATTTTACAAGGAACTTCAGAGTGGTTCACAAACAATTTCTTCGGTAAGCAACAGTATTTTATTGAAGTACAATATCTTTGCTTTGAGCTATTGTATTTTAAATTTTTAACTAATAGCTATTTCGATTCGTGCACTTTCAGCCGCCGTGGTTTTTGGATAGTGATTTGACAGATTTAAATATTTGATTGACAATTTGTCATTTAGATTTGACACTGACAGGTTCTGCTTATCAGTAGTGTATTCTGCAAAAATAATAATTTTATCACAATGTTTTCAATAAATACATATACACATTCGTAAAAATAAAAAAAATATTGCAATAAGTACTGTAATGAAAAATATAACATAATTTCACTTTTGCTTAGTTTTTGCAGAATAAATAGTCAACTTTCGACCGGTAAATTCAATTATTAAAACCTAGTGGAAACATTGTAAATAAGTTGATGGCAGTTTAAAAGTGAAGGAAGAGTCTTGTTCACCCAACTGACCCAGTTCGCTAACCATGAAAATCCATACCATTTAAATGGATGGTTCTCCACACAGAGGATAGCCTTAGTGTTTATTTCATGCTCCACAGATGGCGTTCTTAGTCAAGCTCGCATTCCATTCAGTTCGCTTGATTCACGACTACACGAGACACACTGATGATGTTGATTTCAATGCTAATGCAGAAGTGGTGATTAGGTACTGAATTTATCTACGTACCTACTAGACAGCCAAGTAGCAGACAGGTGGTAATTTTATAACTGCATCCAGATCGCATTCCAGCTGGGAAATACCTACCTAATTTTATTTTGCAAACAACATTAGAAATAATTCTCAATAACGCAAAATTATTAATTATGTGGTATTAGAACATCTACCAGCTTATGATATACGAAAGCTGCATTTAAAGTTTTAGTACCTACTTACCTAAGTACCTACTTATCTACTAGTATTGTTTTATATGCCCCACCCTACAAATAAAGCGCCACCTAAATAATTTGACCGGAGGTGAGTGAATAAAAAGTTTAATTTTTCTAGATTTTTTTTACACAAATCACGAGGTAGAATAGATCGTAGAACCTACCTATATGTATAGCCCTTTATAGGTACTGTAAATAGGCACCTACCTATAGAAAATATACTATGTTTGCGGGATTACTCATCTACCTGCCCTCACACTTCTATCAAAACGTAAAAAAAACACAAATGAGCGGAGGCCTACGATAACGCAATGGTTTTTGTGAAGCGACACAGGGCGACCTTTTACAATATAGATTTTTTGTATCAAACCTTTATCCCACTTTCCTAATAAACTTTATTCGCCTAACATAAAAGGGACACGTCTCGAATTTAAAAGGACGTTTGTTTAAATTCGTGTTTCTGGCGAGATATTTATCAAACCAATACTTTTTATAGAACGAATAATATTCATTTGCAGTCCCACAAAATATTATCTACGAATAATATTTTGTGGGACTGCAAATGCACAATAATTAGAAGGGATTGGTCCAGATTCAGTCTTCTCAGTCCAGTGACTGCAGCAGGTGCTCTTTCGATACTAATTAAATGTACTAAACCAACCAACCAAACCAATTTTACCGAACAATTTTTAATTTTAATGAACCTATTTTATTAGTATTCAGCACTGTTTATGCGGAGTAGGTCCACATAAACAGTTCTGAATATAAAAGTGGTTTACCAGCTTCGCATGATACCTATTCCTTACCCTTCATACTATTACAGCGTAATAGACCTGTCAATAATCTCATTATTAAGTACTCTATCAAATTTTATTTCTTTCGAATTTATACAAGTTCAGCTTTTAACAATTTTTTATTCAAATGGCACATGTTATATTTTATATTTCGTGTGTCCTTTTGATCAGGAGGGACACAGGTGCTGTGACTTGTGCATTCTTTGTGCAACGCCGTGGGATCGCGGGATTCTATTCATAATATTTATTTTAATTTGCGTATATCTACAGGTATCAAAAAAGATTTTGCTTTTGATATCAAAAGCCAAGCCGAATGCATATGCATGGCTTTTGACTGCTACAGCTTTGGAGACATCGGTAATGATTTTAAAAACACTGGTAGGTATCAGTCGTATATCGAGGATCACGATCTTGCTAACACAAGCCTGATTCTTGTTCAGTGTTTTCATAATTGAATATAGGTACTTAATGAATTATCTTCATTGGTGCTTTTGAAAAAGTTTCTCTACCTACGCGGGCTTTCTCCCGGTGATTTTTCTTTACTCCCGATCTGAGACCCTCAGGGAAAATGAGGACCGGATCTCTCCTGTTTAGTACTTAGTAGGTAACTAAAAGTAGAGATTTTGCTTTGTCGTTATAAACCTTTGTCATTAACTTACCATCAGCTTTGTCAACATGCCCTTCACCACCTGGTGGCCAGGTTTAGGTAGCACAAAGATAATAAGTACATAATTAGGCACTCAGCAAAAACGATTTCAAAGTCGAATCATAAAATAGTGTGGGAACCAAACTTTTTTCTAAAAGTGCAAAGTAAAAAACAAAGGCAGAAGATTATACGCAATAATTTAGCCGGTCCCGTTATATCTGAAATGTTTTTTTAATATCTAAAAAAGTTAATGGCCAGTGTATCTGCGATTTCTTTCCGAAGAATTCCTTTTTTTGCAACGGCCTATCATTTTGTCTAAGTTCATTGGGCCCAGTGGGGGCTTTAGGAAAGATTGGAAACGTTATAATAAACAATGACTTCGACATTTTTGTAGGGTCAGATCGGATTTTGATGCAAAGTTTTTTGGGACCCTTGAATAATGCCCATTTACCTTAGCTTCAGTTTTCAATATTAACATGGGAATAACCGATTAACGCATTGCGATTTTCAAAGAGGTAATTTCTTCGTACCTACTTAATACCTTCTATTCTAACACTCGTCAAATCCAAAAATGCTGGTAAATTACGAGTAGCGAATTGATTTAGTTCGTGAGATAGTGTGGTCTGCACTTTTAGAGTTACGGGTCTTTGAGTGTACGTAGACGTAGTCCTTATCTTCAAACAGCACGCTAATATACACAATATGGTTCCATTACTGTTTTTATAATTAATGCCAATCTCTTGCATCTAGTTTGTTAATTAATACGGTGTGCAGTGCATTATAAAAGTACAGCTATATTGTATAATCCAGTAGTTTTCTGTTTCAGCAAGTTTTAAACTTTAAATAGAAAATTAGGATGACGCATCTATGGATTTTGGACCACGCGTTCTAATAGAGGCATGTGACAATCATTCGTACCTATGGTTGTTTTCGTGTAGTTGATATCTCTAGTAGTTTAATGACATAATCTTGTCTGTAAACAGACGTCTTTTTACCTGAAATCTAGATCTAGGTACATACAAAATGTTTGTGACCATACGACCATCCAAGAGTAGGTATGATATGACAGCTAAATGATGACGTGTTCCAGTTTTATTGGGCCGTATGTTGTAGTGACGTTTTCATTGCGACTGGCGACTGGCGAGGAAGGTGCATTCAGCGTCGGCGGCGGCAATAGCGAACAATTGCCACTAATGCAGGCTCAATTTATTTACGAGTCAGTCGCTAGGGGCGCATGGGAACATAGAAGATTCTCTACGATGGAGTAGATATGGGATATTTTTTCTTTTGCTGGAATATGTTTTGGTTGAAAGTTCCTGCAAAGGAAATTTGTTTTTTTTTCAATCATAATACCTTTAAATAGAAAACATTTTTTCTAATCTATTTCTCAGTTTCCAAGGTATGTTTAATAACTGCACTTCTCCGTAGGTAGGTTACCGCTTACCGCTGATTGCTCTGCGCAACCAGTGCTTATCTGAAATTCACAGCTAGACAATAAATCAATACGTGTATTGCCTAATATGTAGGATCCATTAACATTATAACCCAAATGGTCCTGTCTGAGTCGTTTCGCCCTTATCAACATAATCGCCGATATCTACTCGCATTGTTTGTGACGACCTAATGTCAGGTAGTTATATAGCCCTACCATTTGTAATTGTAATAGTAATTGCGTATTTATAAAAGCAGCACACAGCGATTAATGTTCGATCAATGGCAATGATAGATCAACGCCCTCAAACGTTCGCTGTAAACGCGGAAGACTATTTTGTCTACTCCAAGGTTTTCCTTGTGTGTGCACAGGAGGAGGACATTGACTCAAGCAGTGTAAACAGTTCCTTATCTTGAGCTTCGCTGCAACGAAGCCGGCGAGTCACTCGCAGCTTTTATCTAAAACAAAATTGTACTTAGTAGATAGAGCATAGTATGATATTAGGTGAAGTCCGATGTATTTACAATGGAAACGAGGCGATTTCTTGACCTATAGGTGGATAAACTATGAAGGTTTCTATGTACTCGCGATGCGTGTAAAAACATTTGAGTAAATTAACTCCAACATTGCCATTCAACATGCAGGAAGTGATAAATATGCATAAAAAATAAAAGAGTCAAATAATAATGAGCAAGCGCAGGGTCTTGAAACTGTTGCTCAAGGAAGTGATAATGATTACATTTTCTGGTCAGATTCTAATTCGCTTCCATTTGAATTCACCGAAAACGGTTGTAACAAAGTTCGTTAATTCTTCGCCTTGCCAACGTATATTTGATACGGAAGTATGGTTTTGGACGCTGATTATGATCTTAAGCAAGGCGGGTGTACACTAGATGCGAGCGCGGTTGATTGTAGTCATTTAGAAAGCAGTTTTTTGCCGCTACGGGCAGCTGCCCACCAATCAAAATGTGCATTGTGCAGTGAGGGTGGCTGCTTAATTGCCGACTCATGATTATCCTATGTTTTGATAAAAGAACTCGCCTTTGACCATTCACTTTCGAGGTCGGCTAGTTGGCAGCTCGATTCATGGATTTTGTTGATTGATTGAGTGATTTTTCAAGTGCATACTTAAAGGTGAATAATCATGTTGACCAAGAGTAAGTTGACACAAAACTTCATGACCCAGGTCATATCGATTTATCAGTCGAATTTACTAATATCTATACTATATAGATTTGCATAAATCGATAACTGGAATAAATATTCCAATCATATGTATATTGGATATGAGTATCATCGGATGAGTATACAACCCGCATTAGATTCTGTTTGTTTTTATTTTAGGCACACCGTATGTTCAAGGAGTGCATGGGGAGAAGTGAATGCGCCAATTGCACGTGCATGATATTGGAAACGGAACAATTCAATAGCTTTGGTACTCGATTACGCATTCAAAGTAATGTAATCAGCTGGTAAAGTAAATCGATAGTTCAGGTTCAGCCTACTGTCTACGCCGCTGGACACTAGGACAAACAGACGTCTACGAGATATGTCTATTTGTCCTAGTGTAACCTAACTCATCTGCGTAGCGTAGCTGAAAAAGGTAAGTTTTGTGTTTCTGTCTAGATCTTTTATTCACGAGTTTATAATATACATCGGTTGATAAATATTTCCCATCACATTGCGCAAATACCTAAGCTCTAGGCATACCCACAGTGAAAGCAGCACACTATATTAATCTTGAATATAAGATGCATACGGCTTGCATTTTATAATGAAGCGCGGGAGGGCGGCACCGGTCTCGCCTCCGCGGCCGCTTCGCTTCGCGTAGGCGGTTGCCGGCCGCGCGGTTGTTTTATGCCTTTTTTGCCGCTAGCCCGCGAGCCGCGAGCCAGCTACCCTTCCTTCCCTCACTATGTAAGCCGATCGTCTTTTTTACTTCAACCGTGCAAGTTGCAGGTAAATAGTGACCCACGTTTTCTTATTTCTTTCGCTGCGGATGAATTTTTATATTGTCCACGCCTATCAGGCTTTGATTAAAGGATTGAGGTTCATTTTATGCTGAAATTGGAACCTTATGAGATTTTTCATTGGTGATTAATTGTAGAGGATCTTGAAAGCCGCATTTGTGAATGAAAGCATTGTAGCAAATAAGGCCTTCCTCAATTAATTTGAAATTTTGCAACAAACACAAGTGTTTAAAATGGCAAGAAAACCTTATCCTAACATGTTTAGGTATTCCTGAATGGCAAAACTCTATTCAAAATTGCATTCAAAGTCGCACAATGGAGACTATATCTTAATGCAACATTCCAACTCGAAATTTTCTTTACCAGCGTTAGTCATAACAAAATATGATTGGCTATTTTGATCGCATCAAAATTCCTTAGCCGAATAAAAGGTACAACGAGTCACAAACAAATCCCGCCAACAAGCAACAAGCTCACGACATGCCTAAAAAACTACATAGTCAAATATCCTTTGCCTGCCGGTCCGCGTAAACTCACTGCAAGCACTCTACACTGCGCGATTTGTGAGAAAGCAACGTGATTCCTATTGGAGAATCAGTCGGATAGCGAGAATAGGACTAGTGTGCAACAGGCCCCGGAATTTGGGTTCGGGGTGAATACCCTCGAGCCGGTAAAAACTATTTTCAAGGTTAGGTTGTGTTGGAGGGGAACGTGGCGGGTAGTGCAGGGCGAATTCGGCGCGGTGCGGGCGCGAGAGGGGGGGGGGGGGGGGCGGGGAGCGCGGACGCGCCGAAATGCTGATAGCCCTCCGTTCCCGCGCGCGCCTACCCCCCAACCACTCCTGTCTAGTCGCTGCACCCTGGCTGTTGCTGTCTAGCGGACACTTCGCGCGCATCATGCATTTTCGATTAGGTATTGAGGGTCAGGCGAATGTTAATTATAGCTTTGTAATTACTGGTTATAGGAAGAATGCAAATAAACGACTCTAGTCTAGAATTAAATATAAAATACTCCGTAACAGCAAATAGCTCTTCAAACCGGCTATTACCATAAAGAGTAGGAAGGTGACCTGTACTCTAAATGCGTAACTTATTTTCGTAAACAATTATGCCTAATTAGTTTCATTTTGACAGTTCAACAACATTCATTGCGTTATTTACATTGTTGAGCAGATTTTTTTCCAACTTATGAAGCTGCTGATTGTGTTGTATTACGCAATTAGGTTACTGACAATCTTTATAGGTTGAGCAAAACTGCAACATATCGCTGTATTTGACTTTTTTCTATTCACTCTTTACTTAGTAGAGTCCTAACTTGTGTACCCATAAGTACTTGTGTACCTGACTACACCTAATAAACCTACAGTCGGTGTTATTATCTATAACAACAGAAGGTTTGCGCCAAGTAGTCAAAAGTTTTCACCAAAATCGAATCAATTTTTCTTTTCGCCCAAAAAGCGCAGGGAAACAGTCACCACTACGCACGTTGGTCGTCAAACGTCATCGGCTATTGCTCCCCTTCGTGTAATTCGCCATTAGTCGCCGTTTGCACTCGGCTTTCTACCTTAATGAGCTCCCCCCGTTGCGTTGGCTTCTCGCGACACGCACGCACCAATACGCATTTTTGTGCAGCTACCCCTAACAACACGAAAAACGTCAAGGATACAAATGTAGGAAAAAATGTTGCAAATGAGTAACGAACTCTTACAAAACGTTAGTAAAAATAATATGTTAATAAATCCACGTTAATGCCGAAGGGGCATTGTGGCCAGGGGTGACACTTCCGTAGACTGATGGTCTTCTTACATCCGGTGTATAAGTCAGCCAAGTACACTTCATGCATCTAATACGCATACAATGCGATAAGACTTCAAAATTTTGCAATGCAATTTGTATTTCCATTTCAAAAGGTTTAAAGGTTACCTAAATAATACAAAGCATTTGCATTAAATGCATTAATGAAGAAATCGAGCTCGAGAACCTTTACTTCAGATAACTTGTCATTTATGTTTAGAAAAACTGCAATAAGTACATTGGAAATGGAAATACACCATTCGTCTTTTGCATTTTGTAGTCTATGCGAATCCAGATGGTATCAACGTAACTTATATTAACTGCTTATCTTACTATTTCTTTGCAGTTGCCTAATACAAAATATGGCCTAAATATAGGCCATACATCGCAATATGGCAGAGCCGTAGAGACATCTCTAATTTGAGATCCAAAGGGTTAGTGAGAGTTTTTGCCGTCATTTTCGGGGAGTAGAGAACAGGTTGCTATGCAGCCACCTGTCGTGTTTGTCCGTCTGCTTATTCACATGTGTGAGTATTTTATGTGAATTTATGATATTCAGCTCTTTTCCTATGTGAATGTCGCATGTGTGCTGATGTAACATAACCTCTCGGTTAGATGGTGACATAACGAGATAAAAGGGCTTACATATAGCCACCAATTTCTTATTGGATTATGAAATGTTCTTAGCAATAACAGAACCAATTTTTCAAGTTCTCAAACGACAATGTGAAGTGCCTTGTGTGAAAACAAGTGAAAAGCGGGCGTTGTAAATCTCGAGAAGTAGTTACTTGCCACTGAGATCGTATAATCCCGGGAAGTATGTACTCGTGATTGAATATGAAAGTGATTGATACTGCATCTGATACAAATAGTCTGATCGTGGCTCTAAAATTTGTATTTAAACTTTCGGTTTCCGTCAACGTTTTCTAAAGAGTTCTCCGTCCGAAACTATGAGGGCGAATTTTTATTTAGGCTTCGCGTCATACATAACAATTAAGTGGCTAGCTTTAGGATAGTGCGTGCATTGGGTGCGTGCGATAGCGATCTCGCGCGCCCCTCGAACCCCCCCTCCCGCGCCCCGCACTCCTACAAAACAACATTCTAAGTATTTGTGAAGCAGAGGGTTTTTTGCGCGAAGCCCGAGGGTGGCAGAGCGCAATCGCCCGCCACCGCACAAAAAACACTATTAAATAACTCAACAGAACCGCGGGGCGGATTCGTGATCGTGATACCGCTGAAATTATAATACCTACGGTTTAATTAACGTTAGCGACAAAAATTTTACATGTTTTTTATACTAAAGCTGCTTTGTCCAGCGCGATTTGCCGTGCGATTAAAGTATGCCAATTAAAAATTCCAATGTTGACTTTTATAGTTCAATATTTCAGTGGTATTTTTGTATGTTCGTATCCTTTACCCGTTGTGAATATAATTAAATGGCAGAAATATGAGATTTTTTAAGCAATATGATGCGTTCCCAGTTCGTCTCTGTCAACCTGCTTGTATACAGACGATGAAAAAACGCGATAAAAACTCGCTCTCCGTATTGGATGCTACGACAGCGAGATTTCCCGCCAACTCGTGTGTGATTTACGAATAAAATTAAAAAGTAAATAGTGGCTGCGGTCCGAATCCGGTCAACAGGTAGATCACATTGAAACATCCACTGCGAAACAGCTTGAAGGAAAATAAGGAAAACATTCTAATTGGAGAAAAACTCAAACTCGGAAGGTTGTTATGTAAAGTCCTTCAGAAACTTTTATACAGCCATTTTTTTTACCAATCATGGTTACTGGCCTTGGAAGGATACCAATTCACAGTGCCAATAAAAATTAAAACATTGTAAAAGCCATTTATTTTTAAAAGAGTAACTGTGGAGTTTCTTGCCGGCTCTTTTTCATAGGAAAGAACCAATTGGAGCCGTGCACCTAGCTTCAGACGTTTCATAAGTGCCCTTGTAGGTTTATGTGATTTTTTTTTTTTAATTTTGAATAAAAATCTGAAACCTATACAGAATTCAACCAAATTACATATCATTAACGACCATTGATATAATATTTATATATCAATGTTAACGACCAATTTTAAATCTTGAAGCACCTACAACATAGTCAACACATAATATATTTTAACACCTAAATAAGTCCTGAAACTGCCTGAAAGAGCATGTTTTGTTTGAATAAATTCTATAAGGGTAACTGGTTATTGTCGTTAATTATTTTGAATTTTATCGGTAACATATGGGGCTAAGCCATGCCATAGCCAGAGGTAAAGGAGTAGTTATTTTTTACGATGTTTGTACACCTTGTCATGCTGAATTAATATTCGGTACATTATGAGAACAATATGACCGCGTTAAGACAAAGAGTATTTTAAGACATCATTTGATTTTAATATAATAATTGTCGCCTACCAACTCTTTTGTGAGAGGCGTAACTTACGTCAACTAAAAAAAGCTTAGTGTAGTTTGAAATGAAATGAAATTGTTTACTCTAAATAGGATACTTATTGGAATCAATTTTACACGTTTTGACGTGACCTAATACACAAATGCCCTTTCATTTGTGTATTAGGTCAAACAACCTGAAATACCCTTATACTTTTACGAATGTTTTCAGGAATTTATTTTGTTCATATTTTCATTTAGGCATGCATCTATTTATATTTGTGAAGGAAATGTGCGTTCCCCGTATTTTTTGTGTTTTCGACTCCGTCACGCAAGATTAGTTGAGATTATTTTTATGCCTTATTTGTCACCTTTTTGTGGCGTTACTATAGTTTCTATAATTTTACTTTTGAAGTGAAAAAAACCAAACTTACCGAAACATTATTAAAACATTATAAACATCAAAAATCCTAGAAATTCCAAGGAAATATAAATTGTAGAGCATCCTTGGATTTGTTGCTACATTAGGTTTTGAGAATTGGTTATGAGTTTCGTTAAGAAAGTTTTGTAATAAAATTTTAATTGAAATAAGTCTGAATTTCTGACTAAGTAGTGGTCATGCACGGTTTTCGGGGTCAGCAAACCCGAGCTCAGCTATTAAATGACAAGTATGAAGCGCTTAATTTAATAGTTAACTATTTATGTAAACATTATGTAATCAGCGTAACTCCACTACATATTATACCTACAGGGTGGTAAACGGAGAAACTTTTACCAGGTAGGTACTTATGGCACTAGTTTTACTAGCTAGGTACTTGATTGAGGATTTTGTCTGGCAGATTTCATAGCGGCTGAATCGTGCTCGACTCATTTGGCAAAATAAAAGAATTATTAGGAAGTAAACAGTAGGTCAAGTTCACAACTACAACAAATGATACATAGTCTGCAAGTAGAGCACGTGTGGGATTAGAGATGAACTTGCAAAAACCAAACTATTGATCAACCCTTCAAAATCACCAATAATGGTAAAGAAAACCTCGAATATGTGGATACTTATATACCTGGGAAAACAAGTATCATTGCACCAGAACAACAACATAGAGGAAATAACAAGAAGACTGAATATGTCATGGCAAAAGTACTGAGCTCACAGAGAAATAATGAAAGGAGACATGCCACTTTATGTAAAGAAGAAAGTAATGGACAGTGGTATCCTTCCCTGTCTATCATACGGTTCACAAACATGGACATACACAAAAATGGCAAAAGAAAAAATAAGAATATGCTAAGCAGCCATGGAAAGATCCATTCTAGGGATATGGAAAAGAGATAAAGTATGCCATACCAAGATAAGAGAAAGAACAAAACTACTGGATTTCCTACTCCACTCTATGAAATTAAAGTGGAGAGTGGAAGATGACCGGTGGACGAGTCTTGCCGTAGTATGGGAAGGACCCAAGGGAAAAGAAAGCACGGAAGGCCATCAAGAAGATGGGTCAACCATTTCATAGATATCGCGGGAGATAAATGGCAAACAAAGGCGAAGGATAGTAAACAATGGACAAACATTGAGGAGGCCTTTCCCAACAGAGGGGTTCTCATTCAAATTAATTAAATATTATTAAATTTAACAATACATTAGAAATCAAATTGAATCAAAGATAATTTAAAATAATATATGAAAATTTAAATTATGATATTAAATAAAATTGAAAAATTGATTAATATAAATATTGATTAAATTTGTTGCATGCCAACAAATATTGTAAAATTGCATGTAAAAATGAGAAATTGAAAGGTTTATTTATTTATTATTTATATATGAATAGTAGGTACATTTAAGTAAGAATATATCAAATAAGTAGGTACACTCCATGTTTTGTTGTTATTTCCATATTGGCATGTCATCAGTTCTACCATGAGTGTGCGGCCATACAATACATTATCCAAATGGAATGGACAATAACGATACATTTTTAAGAAGGCACTATCTTTAAGTACCGCAATTGTATTTTTTCAGGCCGTGGCGGTATCATGTAAGTACTTGAAAAAGAAATTTCACACTAGTGACTAACTTACTTAATAAATTGGAATAATGTTTAGGTAGGAATATTATGGGAACATCTGTAGTCAAAATTAGCAATTAATCATCAATTTTTTCGAGAATTAATGGGTTTGCGCAAAATGTCAGAGAAGAAATGGATTTAATATAAAAATACTCTTCTACAAAAAAGTAGGGCTCCATTTGCTGGTATGTTGTTTTAGTAAATGTAATGATAGCAAAACCGAAGCATCTGTAAAGGACGGATTCTTTCGACACCTCGGCAACAAGCCGTGTCAAATGTAATGGTTTCCAGTTCATAAATCACTCAATTATATGTTTGTGAGTAAACAAAAAATATCGCAAATCCCGCTTTAAGTAACAACGGTCATTAATCACGGCCCGACTTCGGCCACAAGTTGTAAATTATTCGGTAGCGCTAATGATTGGGATGCGACGATGGCTCATGTTTGGTAAATACAGAAATTCAAGGACTATTCAGACAGTATTGCATACCCTTAAGTTTTGAGCAGGTATTTACTTACATGTTGAATACTGAAACAATTTAAGTGCCTATCTCCAATTAATAGATAAGTACCTAAATTTGAATTGTCAGAAATATTTTGCATTCATGATTTCGTGAATGCGGTTGAGAGATTTTGGTGGTGTATACCCATTAGTGTAAATCCGGTAGTTACAAGTAATCTGGCAACAATTAGAATACCTTTAAAAAATTCATAAATAATAAATTAACAACCCTAAGCATAAGTAGAACAGAACTAAAATGTTCTGCGATCAGCCATTTAGTAGCTTCACATTAACTGTGTCCAATGAACTGAAATAGTGCAGTCTAGGCAAGCATCGCACGCTATTTACCGTGATTACCTCATCTATAATGCAGCTTGTCAATGTCAGCGGCTAAGACAAGTGAAATGGTTTGCATTACCTTCTATACATTTCATGGAACCACTCGTCCCCAGCAGTCATTGGTAATTCACGATTCGCGTTTTTCTATTAGGTACACATAGAAATTGTGGTTGCGGTTTACAATTACCTACTACTTGGGTAAATTATCATAATTGTTTAGTAAATAGACAAGGTTTATAGGACTCGATTTATTATTGATGATATAGTAATGTAGATTATAGGGTCGTACTTGATAGCTGTTATTATGCTGACAAAGCAATTTAAATTGTGAATTACCTTTGGTAATTGGACCGCTGAGAGTTGTTGCTATTTTTATGCATTGATGTAGGTATCTTGATGAGGTAGAAATAAGCCGAAGCAGGAGAGGCGAACTTGCAGTCTCGGCTGCCCTAGGCCGTTTAGTAGTAGACGTTAGTAGTTTATTTTCGGGGATATACATGTTCAGCTCCGCGAAGCAAGCTAGATAAGTTTTGTACTTCACCTCGTATCTGGTTAGGTTGTACATTCATACAAGTTTGTACATTCATTATTTAATTTATACAAGTTTGTATATTCATACAAGGAATAACTTTGTTAACGTATGCAGACAAGCTAATAACCTGATCTAATTAAACTAGCATGCAAGAGTGACCGAAGCGAGCTCGAAAATGTTACTGTATTATTTGTTGGCTATTGGCTACAAGGCGGCCTGGCTGCCGTAGACAGGCTGCCTTGTGCGCGCCAGCCCTTAGCCATCATAACTCTATTATTTACTGAGCTGAAATATTGCCAGCCGCAGGCAAAGGTTGGCCGCCCTAGGCCCGGGCCTCTTTGGCCTTAGGGAAAATCCGCCACTGCGAAGCAGCACAAACTATCTTTACCATAACTGTTAAATGGTTTTAAAAAAATCTTAAAGCTGACGTACTATCTACATGGATTTTTTACATTACTAATTATGAGCTTTTTATTACACAAATTTCGTTACACTAGAAAGTGTAACGAAATTTTACGAGTATAATATAGGTAAGCTGTACTTTATGCAGCTTTTGCACGTATTATTGGTTTAATACCATTACAGTTGGAAGGTTAAGTATAAAGATCCCAACGCTTCTTGAAAGCTGGTCATTATATAGATAGGGAAATTCAGCTATTAGATGATGTTGGGAAACCCTAACTTTAATTTAGCTATGAACTGATACATTTCCTTGTATAATAAAGTATAACGCTTGTGTATGACGTCGGCAGCCTGGGGTTTTTCTAAGCAATGTATGTTTTACGCAATAAACAAATTAATGGTTAGTTCTACTTGTATGTAGGTCAAAAGGAAATCGCTCAATCGTCACAGCATTTTCCTGTCTCAACAAAATAACATAATATTTATTTGAGGATTTGGCTTTATAACTCCATGATGTTATCAGCATTCGTGTTATTGTTTCGTGTGTTCATAACAACGGCGTTCTTTACATTATTTCGCAACGTGAGTGACCTTTCGTGCTGGCGAGCGGCAAATCGCGCGAAAATATCGATTATCCTTATCTTATCGCCGGCTATCGGTGGCGTGTCGCCTCGAATAAATGGGAATCAAAAGGCACGCATCGGCTCAGCACTATTTGATACAGCCATGGCGCATGCGTCCTGTTGGCCCTTGCATTGGATGTCGCAAACTCCGCCTCCGATGTCACTATTCGCAAATTGCGTTGCAAATACGATGCTTGTAGGCTTCCAGCAAGTAGGTTGATAAGACAATGTGGCAGACGTATGTATGTCGATACCACGACACGAGTATCGATACGTGAAGTTTATAGCTTTATCTTTACCGTTTGTTATCGATACCGCATGGATTTCTGTGCGCCTGGTAGAATCAAGAGTTGGAATTCACACAAGAAAATCGCTGTGATACTCTGATTATTGATTGAGAATCATGATTCGTTATTTACTGCAGCTCAGTTTATGTTAAATCTGAAAAACAAATATATTATGATTTTTATGGCGCATAAAAGACTTCGTTTAGAGTTGATTGTCAGATTTGCATTTAATATATATTACGTTGTTTGTTATATACAAATGGCGTGCTATGTGTGCTTATTTATTCAGAGACATGTGAAAGCAGTTATTTAAACTCGTTTACGGCACAATCCACCTGCTATATATCCGCGCTGTTTCGCAACTCGGTTGGTATCTATGTCATAGTGATGGCGAGACAAAGATAGGCTGATAGCGTGGGAGTGAGCGAGAAGGACGTATATGGGACCGGATTCTGCGAGGACGGAGGGGCTATACATACCTACTCTGTTATCTATTCGCGAATATGGTTGCGTAACGTACAACGGGCGAAATAAGTTTCTATTTCGCTCGAACAAATTACGTTTTTGAAACACTCGAATCGATAAAATGACCATCAATATGTGTCGAATTTTCCCTCGATTCCGAAGCCCATCGTTGATTGTCCGTCGACGAAGTACAAATCGCCTTGAAAACCGGCTTAATCAATGCGACACGAATTATTAAATTACATGTTTGACTCACTGTAAGCGGCGGGCGGTGGAAATTTTCTTAATTTTGTAGTTTTCGCGTTTTCAGTGCGGCGTAACAAATTTTTCAGCCTTTAAAAAGGACAAGACGGACGTTTGAAATAAAACTTGAGGTCTAGATTAAAAAAAAAATGCATCATAAAGTACCTACAAGTAAGTTTAGTTGGTTGGTATTTTATTGGTCCAGAAAATGGTTCGGATTATATTACAATAAAAGGCTCTATCTTGTAATTATTTTGTAAAATTCGTAGATTCACATTAAAAACCACTTTCTTGATAATTAATGGTCTATAAAAAGCCTTTTACGAACTTTACGATTTGATTAAAGGTAACAATAACAAGTACCAATAGTACCTATTAGTTTAGTTATTAAAACCACACGTATGGTTTTATTGACATTACTAATATTTCAGCTTTATATGAGTGACCTAATTATAATTATTTCAGTTGGAAATATAAAAGGTATAAAGAGGTCATACCTACTATAATCAGGGCCGTCTTAACCATATTGGGCGCCGGGGTGCAAAAATAAAATTGCGCCCCATTGCTAACAAAAAAAAAACGTAATTTTTGTGTTCCTGTTTTAGGGTTCGTACCTCAAAAGGATATAAAACGGAACCCATATAGAATCACTTCGTTGTCCGTCTGTTTGTCAGTCTGTCTCTCAGTCTGTAAAGACCCTTTTTCTCGGGAACGCGTGGAGGTATCAAGTTGAAATTAATATCAAATACTTAGGTCTACGGTCCCTTGGAGCTCTAAAACAATCTTCTAACTCAAACTGAAAACATTTATTTTTAATCAAACCATTTACAGGCACTTTTGAATTGTCAAGGAGGAGAAGAACGGGCAAGAAACTCCACGGACACTCTTTTAAATAAAAAATATTGTTACAAAAAATTGGTTACATCATTCATGTTTAAATTATACATATGAGAACAATGTAGAAAGACGTGCACGTTAAAAGCGTCCGTAATAAAGAGCTAAAACAAAAAACTAATTCAACAAAAATTAAAATAAGCAATGGCAGCTAAGAGATGACCAGTCCCAACTGACGGCGCTCGTTCACGAAGGCGCCCCCTAAGACCCTGCGCCCGGGTGTTTCGCACCCCTTGCATCCCCGGGTAAAGACAGCCCTGACTATAAAGGAAAATCTGTAGGAAGGAACCTACTTAGGCCTGCAATTTTTTGTCCTGCCATGAAGATGAAGATCATCGGATTCATTGGTAGAGTGTACCTACTGAAAACTTAAATTTTCTAACAAAGAATTACCTAAGTATTGTATACATATACTATTAATGCGAATTCCATCTACGTAGGTTCATAAGTAGGTATTAACTCAATGGCGTCATTCATAATGTATTAGGAGTTTCAACCAGGCAACTAATCTACTGAGAATTCCTGTCAAAGAGAATAGTTATTTAGCAGCTCAGCGTGTTATCTAGCAAATGGCGACGATCTGCATCGGCGTCGGTGAGGCGTAAACACACGATTACGACACGCCGCGGAACAGAAGTTGCTGGATTCGCGCTCCACTACCGCGCCCGCGCCGCCAACATGGCCGCCACGAGTCAATGGCCTCCACCGCCGCTTGCGCAACTGCACGCGCGAATCTCAACAGCAAAACAAAGTCTTCACCGCACGTATGTGTGTGTTAACCTACACACGTACAGTCAGCCTTGAAAACAGGTATACATTGACAAAAATTCATTTGATTGTCTACAATTTGTGTTCCATAATCCTGTTTCAATGTGTAGCTACAATGGTAAGTACCCAATGCGTAATATATTTTGTGTCTTCACACATTGATACAATATTATGGAATAAAGATTTTAGACAATTCAACGAATTCTTGTCGATGTATACATCTTTTTGAGGCTGACTGTACACTGTACATAGACATTGTTTGTGTCGATTCTGCGCTTGCTTTAACTGTGTGGGTCTACTGTGTGCGCACACGCTGTTTCTATGTGTTATTGAAGGGCTTCAACTGTATAGCAGTTGACCGCAATGCTGATTAATTTGATGATAAATAGTTGTTTGCTTTGGGTTTTCCTTAATTGATGCGATGAAGGATTTTGTCCCTATGTTTCAGATTAGGTAAATAAAATTCTTATTCAACAGTAGAACAGTTTTAGCTAGCTTTAGGTCAATAAAGTTAGTAAAACATAGGCTGAAAGATACTTAATTACATCGTCTAGAATCTAGATACAGACATACAGATCCTTTTATTGAAGTATGAGCAATTCTAAAAGTCCATTTTCAGTGGTAATTCATGAACACACGATAACATGACCTATATCGATAAAATGCGTAATATTCGACAACTTTTCTCTTATGTAAAGCGTTTATCAAGTACGCAACGCTAGCCCTAGAGAGGTCTCATATAGGTATTTTCCATTGGTGATTTCATGTCGACATATTCGACGTAAACTGGATCACATAGTGCAGAACCAGTAGGTTTCACGTCCACATATTTGTGGATTGTCCCGTTATTGGACAGCATGTCTTTAGAATGCGCGACTCGGCAACTTGACATTGGCAGACCCCGATATAGCGGACTGCGGAGGGCCACAAGCTCAAACTAATGGAATGCGAGAAACGTTTTTGTAGTTTGTCCAGAAATTAATTACTGATAAATATTCAGCGATTCGTTTAGAATTCGGTATTGGAAATATCAATGGCGGATAGCTGTTGTATAAGTGTTTTAAGGTTCTTGAGACTCTGTATGGAGGTTTATTGCATAACATTTTGTAGCATTTGCTAGGGCTTGACCATGTACGTATTGACATACAGCTAGTCCAATGTTTTACGGTTGCAACTAATTTTGTCACACTTTTTTGCATGGAGTCTTGATCATTAGATATCAGGAGAATTTCCCTTGCTCTGGACTAAAGAAACCTTAATCGTTATTAAGACAAAATACATGACATTATATATGCGTTAGGTATGTACTTTATCAACCTTATTTTGAATAATTCAAATCCGGCCTTTGTCGATTTATCAAAGCGAATTAAGTAACTACCTACTAGTTAAAAGACCTTGGTATAATTGTATAAAATTGTCAATTACAAATTAATGTGCTAATTATATTTTGATAAAATGTTCTTTTGTTATTGTAAATGAACACGTACTAACACCGACGCCATATAAATTCCAGTCTAGGTCTAGGACTGATAACGCAAAACCACTAGGTAACACAGCTGGACATGTTTGCAGATAAACTGGACGCACGTTGCATTAGGCAATCCGGCGTAGCAAGGCCTTAGGTCACCTAGCGCGTTATCAGTGTAAATAGCCCGTTAGGTGTCGGTTACGACGTTCCGCTACGCAGTGCTACGCGCTACGCCAGAACGAGCCATAGCGATGTCGCCGAATTCAGGTCACCGTCAGCACTCGAATTTGCATGAGCGCTAATAAAGACCATTATGACGAGAGCCGACATATGGCGGCTCTCGGAGAGATGGCGACAACACCTCGCTACAATAATTTATACTTTATGATACCCGTTTATCTCACATTTTATGTCAAAGCAAGTTTGCCAGTCATAACCCAAATGCATATACGCAGTGATTCAAAAGCTGTTAATGTGTTTCGATCGATCCACACGCATAAGAGAATTTCATCTCAGTTCATATTACATATTGTGTTTTATAATGACCCATTTCAAATTCAGTTCCTCGAAATTGTCCATTTAGAACGACAAGTAAAACGAAGATACCATTAGATACTAGAATATTCTGCCTTAATCAATGAAAAAGGCAAGTTATTTTTATTTTTAACTAATCGATCGCTTGTGCTGAAGGTTAAAAGTTCATGTGAGTTCCTACTACTTATTCGTAAATGTCTATCTAAGTACGCAAATGCTTTTTTTTTAAATTACCTAATAAACAGCCAAATAGTAACTACCTATAATTGAATTCAATTTGATTTCAAGGTCACTAAACTCAACTGAAAAATAAAAACAATTAATGACATATTACACGACTAGGAAAACCTCTATTTAAATTCAAATACACACAACAATGAACACAATTTTATTTAAAAAAATAACAATAATGAGGTACATAATTAAGACGTTATTAATCTTTATTCCTACAACCTCGTGATCTAAGTTTCCGTATGATGATCACCTTCGGTTATCAAAATATTCGAAGTACTTAGTTGCGCATGCGAATCGGAAGTGTTCGGGAGAGGTCGTCGTGCTCGAACAAGACACGTGTAAACGAGCCGCGTTGTGTAATACAACCTTGCAGTCGCGAATATATGGAACAGTGGTCCAGCCAGGATATGGTGGACATGACCTGGTTATTGTAAGTCCCCAATCGTAAGATGATTGTGCGGCCATTGTGAGCAGAGATTCGTAATATGAAGCCAGCAACGAGTAGTTTGATAAACTTTTGGTTTAGCGGCTTGTGTGTTAAACGGTGATTATTTTCGCATTTCTCGTGTAGGTATTTATTTTTGTAGCAGTTAAATATCAAAATGTTTCTACAAAGAAGTTAACCCAATATTCTTAACCCTCTTGAGTGTATTTTTCAGCAAGCTAAGCCAATAATGTCCAAATGCTTTGCTGATACGAAATCTTAAAACCAACAAGAATGAAAGTACAATGTTAGATCCGTATATCACGTTTCCAAAAGCGTCTCTTATGTTTTCCAAACTCTCTAGTCCTTTTCCTAGAAAATCACTTCACTCGTGTGGCACTAATTTGGAGGCAGAAAACTAGAATTCCAGAATCTTACTGTTCAGAGACATTCGAAGTAGACTGTTATCTGTTATTGATAAGTGTTGCCTTGATCGTCCATGTTGTACATATTCATATATTGTGCCATCGTCCAATGTCGCTAATATGTTTAACTTTATTCAATTTTACCATGATTTTGAATTTATATTCGATAACTTTGAGTGTTTCAGCGCAAATTCAGATGTGAAAACAATATCAGATCCAGTAGGTACCTGAAACAAACGATTAGTCAGCTGAAAAAATATTATTTTATCAAGAGCATATCTCTCTATTCTTACATTCCGGCTTCCCGTTAGGAATTTCAATTGCAAAATTTATTTAAATCTTATTTATGGCGTTATTTTTGTAAAAATGTAAAGCTATTTCCACAATAATTTATCGGAGCGCTAAGTGGCGTCATGGCGAATCAAAGGGCCTCGTTTCGGCTGCGGAAGGTTGTTAAGACCTTCTATCCATTGCCCACCGGTGTTAACATTGACAGCGGCCCTTATGCAAATCGTCTTTGCGCGTGCTTGCTTGACTTGTAACTTTACTACCGGTACGGCGGCGGCGCTACTCTAACTCAATGTTGTACTTTATTATACTGCAATCATACTAACGAACCTTCAATTCGGACGCTCAAGCCGTGACTATTCGTCGTTTGAGCACAATTTCCTGGTTTCAACCTCGATGAATGGTACAGGAAAATATACCAGTTCAAGCACATCCCAAGCCTTTCTGGACACAAGTATTCAAATTGTCTTGCGAATTAATATTAAGATATGTATGAGGTCAGACGATAAAAAAATTGATGTTTGCGAAAATTGCCAAAGACATTTGCTTAACAGATTTTCGTGAAATCGGCACGTCGACACCAAAAAACGTAAGCATTGAAACGTGGAAAATGAGATTATTATTGTAATGAAGAAAATCTGTCGAAAAATCAAGACATTCGAGGTTCGTAGCATCAGATTTCAGGACAATTCCTTGGTAGACATAAACTAGTTCGTGGGGAATTTTATTTCACATTCTTTCACCCCAGTACACTGCTAGCCATGCTGGTAACTATTTAAAATACCAGTATTTTTCAACTACATTACACGACCTTGCCAACCAGTTGATGACGTGAATCGAAAACGATTCACAAAATTAGTTGACGTTGCGAAAGAATACTCTTGAAAACGGTACCAAGTACCTACCAACGGCAAATGTCTAATTAATTTACAGCTTGTGCACAAATGAGCGAATCTCTTCGTAATTTAACTGACTTGGGTACCTACTCATTAAATTCGTAAAAAGTTACAGTTAGCTACCTTTATACAGTCAGATTGTATAATTTTTAGGTAGGTACTTACCAAATATATTTTTTAATGTAATTAAAATGCTAAGAAGGTCTTGGTAACATTTGTTTAAATTGCAAATGTTATTTTATAATCAGTACAACAAAGATATATATTGTAAAATATACGACTATACATTATGAATTTAAAACCTACCACATTGACATGTTACGCACTTATTTTTTGGTTGTTCATGGTCTTATAGCATAGAATATTGGGACAGTTACTAAATGGTTCATTGTCACATCTTTAGAATACAGTAGAGTCCTCAAAAAACTCTAAACTTCTAAGTAACCAATAAACCAATTCTGATGATCGAAAAAAGAGCCTTGCATACAACTAGACTCACTACCTCAAAATTTCATGCAAGTCCTATCCTCCTATCCAACTTCATCCTTTGGCAATTTATGATAAGTATAGTTCTCCATACTTTTAAAGTACGTATCAGATTGCAAGTTTCCGTCCCCAAATATAGCACAGGATCATGACTCAATTCACTTTATTAGCTTTGACATGGTAGGCCACTGACCCTCTTTGTACTTCTAACGTTATAGCTTCTGGAATCGTTCAAAAATGGTCTACAGGAAAAAATCACATACCCACAGAGACGATATTTATTTTTAGAAGGGTATCTTTTTCCTCTGTGAGTTCCTTATGACTTCAATAAAACTAGATACAAATACCTAACAATAGATCTAAAAAATACTGAATCAAGGCAACGACGATCATTCAATTAAAAATGGCGGGTGTTGTCTCTACTGTGGCCTAGACTTACATATTTTTTATTTTTAGCAGAAAATCGAGCGCAAATTAATACAGTGAAGCTGCCGGGTATTAGTGGGACGGTTCAAGGCAAGCCCTACGGCTCGCAAAGGGCCGCGTCAGCGTCACGCGCCGCCATTGACCCACTTACACATACCTACACTGCGTGCGCGCACCTCGTACAATCGCCAATGAAAGCCCTTCGCGAGTTCGCTTGTCACGTACGCTCTTTTAGCAGTTATTTGAGTTGGTTTATCTACATATCATACAATTTCGCAAGTTAATTTTTAAAACAGAATATCATAGACAAAAGCTACTCTAAATAAATTACTTTTAAAATACTTTGAAATCCCAACTTATTTATATTTAAATTGCCTACTGAGGTATGTAATAAAAACTGCTCCACTCAAAGTCAAAAACATAATAAAATGTTCGAAAATTTTCCAACAAATTCGCGAGAAATAATAAAAACTATGATTCCGCCCGACCACTTGTGCGCGTGAGTGTCTAAGATTTCAGCGGAGTCGTTCGCTACAGTTGTTTGTGCGCGCATCTCAAGGCGACGGTTGGCCCTCCGCCGCAAATAATTCTGCTATTGTGAAACACACGCCTTATCATCCGGCGGGGCCTTGGCTAGATCATACGAATTACGGTCAAGTTGACGATTTCACGATTAATATTTTGTATTTCATGATAAAAATTCCGTTTGGGTAGATATTTTATAGTATGAATCAATCATTAACTAGTTAAGTTTCACAGTATGTGAACATTGTGCTTGCTCGTAGCACTGCAAATTTTCCTGCTACGCAAATTAGTCCGCTACGCGAAATTTGCTACGCGACCTTCTACGCGAATTTTCGCTACACAAAACATTTCGCTACGCAAATTATTCTACAATTAAAGTTGCTGCTACGATGATAATTTTTAGATGATTGAATTTTTCGTAACCACCAATTCATTATGTACAGTTTTAAGGGTTTTGTAAAGTTTTTTTTTTACTAAGGGCCATTATTTGCCATGATTTACCTACTCAAAATAGATACTTACATTAATATTGAATAAAAATGGGAATCAAACTGTTTAGTCAGTTTAGAAAGAACATAATGTGATTGGATTTTATGGTATAATAAGTTCCACGTCAATTTTGCTTCCCTTGGATGTTGTTATGTGACTAGTACCTACGTATTTGGGTCAAAATCCGAGATAACTTGAGGAAAAAAAGGCAAATTAAAGCCCCCTTCGTAATTCATTGCGTGAAATTGTGCTCTAGCTACACTATCCTTGTCTGTAACTGTTATTAAAATTCGTGCAGACATTGTAAACAGTTTGTTCAATGCTATAATTTGATAAATACGGTGTTTTTTTGACCTTCAAATATAATTCAGGGTAGTCAGACATGAATATATGAAACATGTGTTATTCATCAGTCGTAAAGGGCATGTTCTAAACATTATCTTTTAAGAGGCATGCCAGTGATAAGTGCGTCGGCTGCGGCGTCAATGCACTCGGCTGCATGCCCGTAGGTCAGTTCCCTGTGACTCAGACACCACTGCACCGTTACGTACAGAGCGCATCGTGATCACCACTTTTATTACCATACACTCTAAACAATATAAAAAACCAAGTAACCTATCATCCATAGACGCTTCTCAATGCATCTTAGAAAATTTCCTCCTACAAATACGGCGATGTAACTGTAACCGTGATTCGCGTCGTTGCGCAGGCGATGCGGGAGTGGAGACCCCCAAAACCGAGTGGCTAGTTGCTGCACGAATGTAACAATCGTTACCCGGTGCTCCAGTGACTTTACAATAATATGAATCTCTTGCTTTCTTTACGACTTTCAATTTCAATTATTGGGTAACACATTTCAATCGGAACGATGAGATGCTGCGATAACTAACAATCAAAAGATTGATATGCTACTCGTTTAAACAATTAACAAAAACGTTGTTTGTTTAGAAACTCAATCATATCGACTAGACAGTTCGTTGAAGGTAGAAATGTATAAAACGTTTGGTTCGCATCCAATATTTGTATGATTTGTGGTCGAAATCAATGCGAGCCCATTTGAATACGATAACTGTTGATTATGTAATTGTAGCCGCGAACATCTGCTTGTTTGCCTCCTCAGCGGTGGAGGGTTGACATAGCTAACCCTTCCCGCGGCCACCGGCCATCATCGGCCACAGCTTTTTATCGAACCTCAAACAAACTGCTTTAATGAGAAATATCGGTTACGGAAACACTCCACTGCATATACTCGTAGTTTTGTCAAATATTTGTTGATGCCCTTTGGCTTTTTCTGTCATGTCTACTACTGTGAATAATCTTTCTGTTTTGATGTTATCTCGGCCTCCGTTTCAGGGTTCGCTTTATATCTAGTGGAGATACACGAGTGAACGTGTAGTTTTCTGCCGACTACAATGACATTTTCTTAACGTAAATGTGAAAAACTATTTACAAGTTATGTATGCATTTTCTTTTACTCGTAAACGGGGGCAATGCAGTGCCCCCGTCAAGTCGAGCAAAACAAACACAAAGGCAAAGCCGTACCATCTTTTCTCGAAGCCATTCAGGACATTTTCAACCAGGGGGTTGAAAATGTCCTAAACCTGTGTAATCCCTGGTAACTTCGTTGTGGATAAAGCTAGAAGCCTGAATTTTCAGTGACCAAGAGAGCTAGGTATATTCCCAAATAACATTCAATTTGAACCAGTAGTTTAAGAACTATTGCAGGCCAAAGTTCCTTAATTTTGTAACTGACATACTGACTCACTCACTCACTCACTGATCTTCAAAATTGTAAGGTATTTCTAGCAGACACACAAGCTTTAAATTTTGAACACAATTAGTGTTTAGCCTACAAATCAAGAAAAAATAAAATATACCGCAATTTCGTTCCCGTTTTCTAGATATACGAACTGCATAAGTAACTTTGTAATCGCATATTATTTATATAGGGTTACAAAGTTACTTATGCAATTTTCAAATTAAACTGCATTGAAATTGAATGAAGAAGCAACAATAATTAGGTCCACCTTTGGGATCTACCTACGATGCTGCAGATAGACACACAAACCCACACGTTTTATTAAACTGACTTCAGTACCAGTATCGGGGTATACAAAAAGAAATGAGATCCCATCAAAAACATAACATGTAAAAAAATGCAAGTCTCGCAACGCAGTACTTCTACCGCAAAAAGATGTTAGATCTAAGTTCATACCAAGTCTGTTAATTTATTCAGTACCTATTTTTCATCTTTACACGGCAATGGAATCTACATTCTACATACAACTAAATCTACCTAATATTAGCACTGCACAGCTTTATTTAATTAGGACTATTTAAAACAGTAGATTATACTTATGTAATTATGTTACCGTGCGATGGCGAAGTCATTCTCTTTATTAAAGAAATAAAGATGACAAATAGGTACTTACATCTCACATCAGATCTTACATCTTTTTGCGGTAGAAGAACTGCGTTGCGAGACTTGCATTTTTTTACATGTTATGTTTTGATGGGATAAATGTTTTACCAAATAGGTCATGTTTTCCTTTATATTAATAAGAGAAAACATACTAAAGATCATGATGACATCATATTTTTTGTTAGACCGACGTCTACGATACGATACGTTCTAGTTAGAGTTCGTGTCATTAACTATTTCTTACTGTCCAGTCCAGTACTCCACTTATCGCCTACAAGGATCCTGGTGAGTGGTGAC
Source organism: Omphaloscelis lunosa (assembly GCA_916610215.1). Classification (NCBI taxonomy): domain Eukaryota; kingdom Metazoa; phylum Arthropoda; class Insecta; order Lepidoptera; family Noctuidae; genus Omphaloscelis; species Omphaloscelis lunosa. The sequence goes on from OU744250.1 coordinate 11,641,975, forward strand.
CCATTTGCAACAAATCTTCTCTGTTCACTGTTAGAAATAAATAGAACCAGCATGCAGCTCATGTTTATAGGTTTTCATACAATTGCAAAACTCGTATTTTTTGTTTAAAAGTCAATGATAACTTTTAAAGAAGTTTATAACTAAATATATGTATTTTCCAGGCATTCCAAATAAAAACGTATTCTTCAGTGTATTAAGCTCATATTTACCTGAAGAGTTGGGTTAGGGCCTGCGCAATTCACATAATTCAACTGAAGTTAAGCTGATCATACATAAGCTGATTTCGATAAGGTGCAAACAAAGGAGTTACCAGCGTCGATCAGAATGCAAACTTACCCTTGCTGTGTGAGGGCAATAAATATCAATAAGTAATTACGGGTCAGGCTAGCTAGGCAGATGTGAAGGCTGAATATCGTCATGATCTGCAATCGTGCGCAGCTTGTGCGCGTCGACCAATGGGGATGCGTTACGTCACGCAAACCGAATTAATTTACCACTCTTTATAAATGTCTAGGGGCTTTTGATAGCACGTTTTTTTTTTTCCTTAAAAAATAATATGTGCATTTTGGGGTAACAAAGATAAAAGTGAATGTCCAATTTTGGAATTCAGGATTATCTAAATGTGCTGAAGTATTTCATATCTCTAGAGAGTGCGGCTAAAAAGAGGCTAAACGGTAATTTGATACGTCATTTACTACAGATAGGTACTGCGTAACTTCATAGCAGTCAGTTATATAGTTATGCAAATCGAATGGAGGAAATACGTCCTTAACGCTTCGTGCGTCAAACACAGTAAAGACCTTTTGCTGCAACGGAAATGTTTTTTGGCAAATGATGACCAATACCTACTAGCTACGTAATTAAAAGTACATACGCAATAACAAAATATAAATTACATAAGGGAAAAAAGTCCAAAAGCACATATTTCCAATGCAAATGATCACTTTTAAAACGGAACAGGCTGGCCACTCGTCGCGCCGGAAACATTTCGTGTATAGGGTTGTGCGATTTATTGCGGACCAACAGCCGGGTCCTTTCAACCTTTAATTGGCTACAAAACACATCCCATTTACAAAAACAGACACAGATAACGGGACACAGGAGGTTTTTTGTTTTATCACTCGGAAATCTGGATGCAGTGAATCTGGGATTGGCAAAATATTAAATGGTTAATTGGTGTTCTGGCTTCTTGCATGTGACCTTATTTCGCCGTTTTCAGTAAAAAGAGTGATATTTTGTACCAGAGCTTTATTTAAAGATTAAACCTGCATATTCTGGATACCTACATTATATAGCCTTATAGGTCTTTTTTATCTTTGAGCTCTAGGAACACAAAAGTGAGGCACATTCCAATAAGAAAACTTTTAAAGTTTTAATTTAAAACTTAGTTTATTTAACAGGCATTTAAAATTACTTTTTATACACAGAACTGCACATACTAAGTCCGAATCAAAAGCAAAAAATATGGAGAGGATTGCATTATATCCACAATAAATCTAATGACACGACAGCCTCTATAAATCGGAACAGGTAGAATTTGGAACTAATGACTGCAATGAGTTGAAAATGACTATCGACCATAGGGTTTTACAACTGAAAGTTAACCTTATGGTGAAGATATTCGGTTCGTTTTGTATTTTTTGTTTGTTTTAGAAGTTTTTATGCAGTTTTTGAGGGGTTGCTGCGGGGCGGGGGCGGTGCGAACCGAGAGGTCGGTCGCTGAAAGGGTTGTGTGGGAACGGAGGGCACCTGCGACTGCACATGGTGCTCCAACGTTGAGTTTTTTATACATTTGCGCACACATATCTGTCTAATGCAGTTTTTTACTTATTATACGTATGTAAAAACGAAATGTAAAGACGAATTTCAAAGCATAAAACAAACAATGATGTCATCAAGTATCGACAATATGCAACGTAACACATACATACTCGTAATAGTTTAATGAAGCCTTGTCGAGAAAGGGGCGGTTGCGAACTGTCGATTGCAACTGTTAGCCATGGCATTATCGTGTCGGCGTTTCTTATTACTCATGCTTTGTTTCGCATTGTATTTTCAGGACCAGTCTTAATAGACCTCTTTACTCGTAGCCATTACCAGAAACACGAGGTTTTCAGCCTGAAACAGAACATTTGGCTGCATTATTGAGTTACATCGGTCGTTACCTTAGCGAACTGCCCCTATTTCTCGCCAGTATTTATTCATTTTGCAACACATCGCCTGTCGGCCTTTTCACCCTCCCTTGTCGACTCACGCGTTCTCTTCAATGAATTGTTAATGAAGCACCTTCGTTAAAGGCCGCCAATTTCACGAAACCCCACGTTGTTGAGGCGTGAACCAAAATACAGACACGCACACCGTTTCATATACGGCAATTTATTTATTATTCGCTTTAGAGTGAAAGTCGATGATAATCGAGCGTCAAAAGGTAGCGAAATAAAAGTTTTTTGAATATCTGCAATTGCGTCATTGTTGTTTTAGCGAAAGTTGATTATGAATTTAAATATTTGACACGATTACGTCGTGGGTTTGAACTTTAAAGCTTAGAGACACTATCACAGACACATTTTCATTTTCCATTGCACACGTCTAGGATATAAAGGAAAGTTAAGACTATTAACGAAATCATCACAAGGGATCTAAGGTTCCTAAGTCGTGTTTTGTAGTGGTGTTAATCGGATAGTTTTAGTGTATTTTTTGCATAAGCGGATAACCCTTTATCTACCTGCAGAGCGCCAACAATGCACGTATTGTGCGCAACTCCTGCGCAAGTAGGGTGAGTATAATGTAAACTACTATCGGACAAATCGGTTTGTTTTTATTTGTTATGTAAATATAGTTAATGTTGATCTATTATATTTATACAACCTGTGCCTATGTGTATTCTAATTGTATTACATAAATACGAAAAGACAATAAATGTGTTTTTACATAGAGAACGATTTAATTTTGCAAAATATTTTGTTTTGAAATATGCAATTAAGCGTGGACTTTTATTAAATTTTTCTGAAAGTGTAGCAAAACTTTAGTTTCTAAGTTTTTCACTAAAGTCTATCAAAATATTCAAAAAACATGGTGACAATACTAAATCAAACGCATTCTCCTGATATCTTCAATGTGAATAATGAGCAAAAAATTTGATAAAGAAAACACAGATTTTTTACACAATTTAATATAGGTCAGGTGCATGTTCAACCCTTTCAAAGCGTGGGAGTTTCGCTTTTTTGCCGATAGTACTTTGTGCAACACTTTTTTGCGCATGACAGAAGTGTTTGCGATAATTTGTTCCCACAATTTTGTAGGATTGGGGAAGTGATGACAGCCATAGATCGTTCAATAGATTAATACCGTTATGGTTAGTGCACGAATGAATGGTATTGCGATACCGTACAATGTATTTGCAAGGTGCACCATTTTTATTGCAGCACACAATTCTATGGAAGCACCTAACGGGTTGAAGATTATACAGTTTTTTTGCACAGAATTAGAGTTTGTGCAGTAAAATTTTATTACTTAAATGGTCATACTTATGGGCATGGAAAAGATTCTTGATTTATTGGAACCGATAATTTGTAAAATACAATCAAAATAATCAAAAATGTAAAATATATCTATAATATAGGTACTACTCGGAAACATTTTTGGTCTACATGCGGAAAGCAAATGAATTCCTACGTCATAATACTTATTTTCAAATAAGATTCAAATAGCAATTACATACATGGCTTAGATTAAAAAAACTATTCAAACGTATTTATTTAGACTTAGATAATCCTTTACCTAACATTCTACCTGTACCATTAATCATTAATTTTAAATTAAATAAAACCAGTAAAATTTCTTAATTCACCTTGTGGCGTCAAACTACCCGCCATGTGGCGACTGTCTACCCCTTTAATGATCGATAATGATACAACTATTAAGAGGGCAACGGAGATCATTTGCGACGTCCGCCCCAGGCGAGTAAAGGGTAGTCACAACATATTTGCTGAAAGAATAATGAGAGTTCGCGGCAGGGCGCAGGAAACATGGCATTCGCAGTCAAACTACTTCCTGTGATGACACATGCTAACTATTATTTTGTAATCGAATAATAAGAAATTAATGTCGCCACTTGCACTTAACTAACTACCCTAAATTCAATAATTTCTTCGAGTATATTGTGAGTAGGCTGCAAGACTTTAATAGGCGATCTGTATTGAAAAAACGACGTTGATTAACCTTATAGATCGATCAATCTGCTCGGAAGCTATAAAGTACATCAACATTTACGATAGTTGTCCATTACACTTAAAAGAAATGGGCACTGGGTGAAATGTGGTTTAACAGCAGATAGTTAAGCATGAGCTGATCGTGGTGACATTGTCGTGGACGTCCGCGTCCACTTCACGGCATTACGATAACACAGGGAAGTAAAATGTAATGCAAATAATTATGAAGACGCTTTCAAATTTCCGTCCACGATATCGTTATAATGACCACTTATTTTCATACATTTTATGAACGTGGACGTGGCCGTCAACGATTATATCGTCACGTTAGAAATTATAAAATTACATATTACCCTAACTGAAAAATAGAAATAAAGTTAGGCACTACAGCCCTACGATCAATTTTATGTTGGTATCTATGCAAGTTGGATGTATGCAGGGGGGCTAAGCTTATGTTACGCGCCTTTGGAGCCCCTCGAAGTGTAATAATATACTTTGTATATCGGATTCGTCCGTATTAAGTCAAGAGCTTCCAAATAATGAATATTTCAACCAGTGTTTATAAGAAATCTTATTTCGGGGATGTCTATTGAGCCAACTCATGCAGCAGGGACGTCTGGCAAGCGAAATTAGGAACCAATGTCATAGCTAATGTTTGTGTAGTTATATACAAACTAGAAAAGTTTGTGATTTTATCTGCGTTACAATGTGATCAAAATTGACTTGTTTTGACGCTGGAGAATAACTAACAAAACAAAGTTACAGTTTCTGTCGGGGGGCTTGTGGCTAAGTAATAACAGCCGCCGCCGGGTCGATCGATCAGGTTAAACTGTGCTTGCCGCGGTTGGTCCAGGGATGAGTGACCATCACCCCTCCGTACCCCGGAAAGCACGTTAAGCCGTTGGTCCCTGCTGTATTCGTTACGGGTCGTCAGAAGCCCGATAGTCTGACATTGTCTGATCAATTGGGTTGTGGAGATTAGATAGGTAGTCGCACAATGGTATTCAGCTCATCAGCCGCATTCGGTTATACTGGAAGCCGACCCTAGCAGAGTTGGGAAAAAGCTAGGCAGATAATGATGAGTTTCTATCGAATAGTATTTGGTTTTATAAATTTGAGCTCTATTCGTATGGTGGTTGTGTTTCTTATGTATACTTGAGCTCTAGAATATTCACTATAATCTGTATAAACTGACATTAAGTTCTATGGATCGACAATTTGGTCCTAAAATTCGAATAATGCACTTTTTCATTTTCAGGCATGAACCAAAACTAAATTCGTATGTATACGTTTAACGTATCGTTTGGCAACTTTTTACCGGTGTCAGAGTTCAGTTGCGGCGTGAGAACACAGCCGCGTCTGCGCTCGCGCAACTGAAACTCGGGGGAGTTTTTGTTCAGGAGGGTTCATCGACTCCGCGCAAATGTTCTCGTTTGCCCTCACCAACGGCTTCTCGAACGAAATGATGTTTGAATAAGAAAATATTACTTGCAAATGGTGTTCCTTGCGATTCTTGAAAAGTTGATGTGTTTTGCTTGGAATTACTACGAAAGACAGCTTTTGCATATTCTATGCAAAAGCTACCTTGGATATCTAGTAATTGTACCATTGTTAATTCTTAATTTTTTGATGAGTTTAATCAGTTGTTCAATTCTTACAGTTAAGACCTTTAATCAAATTAGGTCTAAATTAGCTACTTGCAGAACAACCGAAAAGATTTGTACCTATTTACCTACTTAGATATGACACAAATACACTTTTTACAACGTGTGTAAAGCAAGTTTAGAATGACTACATTTGTGCTTCTGATTAAACTTATTATTCATCTGAATATGGTTTTAGTTAACTTTGTTAAAAATATACGAATTTTTGCTAAGCCGATAAACTTTGATCTCCATTTCAAAATAAACTTATCACGTTACGAACCCCGCGAGAGCAGATTTTGGTTTTTGTTCGAAGTTTTTGCACAAAATTCTTTTTAACAAAAAACTATCAAGGCACTTTTCGTCGCGACCGAATTGTTTACTTTTATGATAAAAGTAAACTTGGCAGGTTTTTAGAGGCAAAGGGTCGTGACGATGAATAATGTGTTGCCAATTAGGTAATATTTTGTTTGGACGTTTCGAAAGATTTGTCAAATAAATTGGAAGAAATAGAAAAACGTTGAAAAGAGTAAACTGCGGATCAAAGTTTTCTCAAAATTTTCCGAACTTTTCTTTGATTATAGTTCCTTTTAAAAATCGCAAAGTAATGTCGACGTCGTAAGCATGCCGTTCACACATGACTGAAAGAAAATACTCGCCCCTTGGGTAGAAAAATAAATGTGTATTTTTACAGAAAATGCAAAATATCGCCAAATCTTCTTAATTATACAATGAAGAATGATTTCTTCATTGTATAATTAGACAGAAGATTTGTGTTCCGGATCGAGTCGGTGATGTCTTGCCGAGTACAGTTATAACTCCACGGCCCGTCCCACGCTTTTGCACAATTTCCTCACAAAAAAACCTTATGTTATAAAGTTCGCCTACCTGCTCGTGTGGCTTGCAGAATTTTGATACCTTTTGTTCGATATTTTTTGCTTTAATTTGTGACAATTATACCGGTATATGACTTTTTACCTGCCATTTTTTGTTCCCGATTTCGGAATCCAACGAATCTGACATTTTGCAAGACCGTTTGTTTTGGTGAAGATATCGCTGGATTTGGGTTTACTGTTAGCTTCCACGAAAAAAATGTTGGCGGAGGCTAAGGTTTCGTGAAGTTTTAAGGTTTTTTAAACTTTGCTTTGGTGAAAGGTTTCTCATGTTACCGCGACGCTGGCAATATTTTAAACACAAAATCGAGACACCCAAAACCGTTGCGTAATTTACTTATTTTAACTCTTTCACAAAATCCTATAAGAAAATAGTAAGAGGCTGCTATGAACTTGAGGAGTCAGTCCACCTTTGTCAAGCTTAATCGATTAAGGATGATCTATTAAAGAACAGGCACCGAGACAGTGCAGGTAGGCTGATGATATTGCGTTTTAGTAAAATCGGTTAACGTGTCTAAAAAACTGGCTCTCTCTGCATGTGCCATTTAAAAAGAACGAACAAAAAATGATTTGGTAGGCAAAGAATGGCTGCCAAGATCGCGGGAAGGGTTGAACGTATGCGAGAGAGGGCAAAAAATTGATAAAATGCTGGTTTGTTAGGTATAGTGTTGTTATTTAGTACTGGTAACTTAGGATGACTTACTTTCAATAGTACTTCACAATAATTTGCCATCCAAAAAAAAGGATGATTTACTTTAATTTGAGAATTTCTCATAGGTTAGACCAAGCAAGTTATGGGTTGGCTTCAGATCATATGTGAGCTAATTGAAATCATAGAATGAAGTAATAACTGAAAACAGAAAATGTGTGTTGCAGTGAACAGCACTCCACCATAGTCATTCCAGTGACAATTCAAAACAACCCTACTATACGGCATCGAGGGTACAAATTGCAGGCAATAATCAAACTTTTTTTTCACGTGTGGAAACAAAGCGCAATAAAGGGGTATTTTTTACCCCGCTTTCACAACATGTGCAATGTACTATCTGACCTACTTACCTACACTTCCTCTGCATTAAAGGGTTAAATGGAATATCCGCGATGGGCAAAAAATCATCAGAGATTTGTTTTCAAGGATGTGAAATCGTTATAGGAAGCTGTGATTAAACTGTACTTTAAAAAAGCTAACCTATAAAGAAAGAAAGAAAGAAAAAGTATTTATTGCCTATCATAATGAAGTCTATATCTCGGGATATTTAATTACGGGTATGAAAAGACAAGAAGGTTGCAAGTATTTTTTAGTACTAACTACTTTTTAGTACTACTACAAACTAATACCCTAGGGTATTAGTTTGTGCTGTTGTGAATCATATTCCTTTGTTTCACAGTAAAATCCAATTTGTTTCTTCTTGGCTAACACAGTAGAAATACTTAAAATTGACTGATCCTGTACCTACTGTTTGCTTTGTAGCGGAGAATTCCTGATATTTTTTAAGGAATTATGTAGGATAAATAAGTTGGTAGGTAAAAAATCTTACTCCGGTCTCAAGACAAAATGTAGTTCACTCTATACGATTCAGTCGCTCATTCCAACAACAATACAGCTCTACGGCTCAAATCGACACTCGTGCAAAGTATCACAGAGCTTTTAAGATACTTGAGACTATTTTTAAAACTAAACTGAGGGAAGGGGTAACTTGCAACGTCCTCTGAAAAATAATAGCGGTGTAGTTGACAAACTGACAGCTAATTGAAATACGCCCATGTGCAATGAGTTTTTGCTTGCGACATAGAGGGCTAATCCTGCGACATCCCCTGAGGTTTTTTGCCATAAATTATAAAGGGGTTGTGGTATCGCTTGTAGGTATGCCGTAATTGTTTCAACATTTGTTGTTGATGCCATTTCTGGTTTTAATGGTGAGCTTGACTAGCTTTTGAGCAGAGGGTCTTCACTTCTTCTCTTACAGCAAAACATCTTAAACAATGTCTTATTGACACAATTAAAGCTCTTAAGCGAAAACAAAGGAATTGTCCATTTATCAAAGAAACCTCGAAGTTTGCCTCAATAAATTATATTATAATTCGATTTATTTTCACAAGTGTTTATTTGAATATAATGTATGCCGATTAATTCATCATTGTTACTGCCACTGGTATGCAAGATTTTGTTTGATGTAGGTATAAAAGCGCTTAATATTTTTAAGTCCACATAATTAACTGCTACAACAAGCAATGTGTTATCCCGTTCACGTCTCCAGGGATCAGTGCTCGGTCGAACACGTGTTTTTAAACGTTTAAATTGAGATATTTTACACAGAGAAGGGTTGCACATTGCTTTGCTAAACATAGTCCAAGCCCTACCGCGTTTTAGAATCTCATTAGAAGTAATCCTCCCAATTCTTAATAGAATTCACCCCTCGCCTTTTGTTTTTGTGTTTCCGGTCGGGAATTGAGAGATGTTTGACGTTTTGACGCAAACTATTGTTCGAAACAGCCGCGTAGAAAACTTTGCGTTCGCGTTGCGGTACCAAGGCCGCATAATACGGAAGAGGTCTCATTCATATTATAGTTGCGTCACTGACAACGTAGGTATTTAATTCGGTTAATACATAAACGTTATGTATTCATTGAACCTTTAATCAACCAATGGGTACTGTGAGACTGTATACATAAACACTTTTTGCAACGTCCAAGAGTTTTTATATGAGGTATATAAAAGGAAGTTTGTACATGTGCTAAGATATTCGCGATATCGGTACAAGTCGATACGGAGCACGGTCGCGGCGGGAAGTCCTCCCATTGGCTGGCGGCGCGGGAGGGCGATCCTCCTTCCTCTCGTCTGATATGATTCGCGAACCACTACATACACGACCATGGCAAATCGCCTGCGTCCTGCGCAAATACCTACACACCCACACAATCACAAGTGTCTCATTTGAATATTTTTTTTTTGCGTTATCTGCGACTTACGTTTGTGTGCTATGTACAATTGTGTATGTAGTTGTGGTATCAGGCGAACATAATATACTATGTTTTGAGGAGATGTTTGTTATTATTTTCGCGTCTGTGTCTATTTACCGTTACAAAGAGTGCGGTTTATCTTGAATCACAGTTTACAGGTTTCCGAACTAAAATATGTTAATATCGCATCGTCCGTCCGGTTCGGACTGCAATTCTATTATGCTATTAGTTTATTATACGAACGTTTTATGATCAATCGATTCACACACGTGTTATATGGAGATTGAGAACCAGTCTTTGCTCAACGGCTGGATGAAGAACGCTTAGTTCAGAGGTCATCACGGACCGAGTGTGTTTGTGCAGTGGTCAGTTGCACTACGTCAATGCAGTTTGCCTGTTGTTGTTGTGATAAAATAGGTACCTATCTAGCTCTTTCACAACGTGTAATGGATACACATAGGTATTTTAATAAATTACGTAAATTCAATAAAAACGATTACTGCATCTATATGTAAATTAATAAAGTTACATATTTTTGTGATTTCCATAGTCGACATAAACACACAAAATTACCTACCTATTTCATTTTCTTTTTAAATAACCATAACTGGATTCTCGTTCAAAAATGCAATATAATTAATTAATCACACACATAACGGTCGTGTAGCGTATATCTGTGAGAAAAAACCTCGAGCGATCACCGGTCAGTGCGAAACTGCCCACTGGGCTAATGATCGCCTAAACAAAACTGTGCACAATGCGCAAGGGCCGAACACAAAGCACAAACACCGATGAACAAAGAATATTTTGCACAATACACACTATTAATTACCCTCAAAATATTCACAATAGATGGGGTTTAATAAGCTTAGAGTAAATAAAAGAACCGTAAATCGGACTGACCGCTGTCCAGTGCACAGAACATATTGTGCAAAACTGTGAAATTTGATGTGACGTTTATTATTAAATGATTGAAAAAGGTATTGTGATATGCTAACGAAACGTTTTTATTTGGTTAAACAGAATGTAGGATAGGAATAGATATAAAAATGCATTTGAATCTCCCTAAACTACGTTGCCAACTACTTAATACCGACTTATTTTTAATAACTTGTTTTATAACCGATTTGAATAATAATAGTACCGATTTCAGACACATCGCCTGTGACAAAAAGCCTGGTTTTGTATAATAAAACAATTTTGTGAAGAAATTTTTGCACAATTTTATTTGAAGTAGTTATTAACAATAACAAAGCCTTAGTATTTGAAAATTTTGGTGAAAAATCCGGGAATATTTACATAGTTTATTTTAGTTCCTAACTTTTCATAAATAGTTATTTATTAATCAACTATATTCGACTTATCGTACAATAATGACAATTGCAGAAATCAGAGCAAAGAAAAAAATATCTACTTTGATATTTTTTCTTATCGGTAGATGTCCTTAGTGCTGAAGTCTATTTCCTTGACGCAGTTTAAAACAACATATGTACTAAGCTAAAATTCCTACGAATTTAATGTAACGTTTTGACGGCGATGTTTCGCTTCCGATTCATCAAAAGCGTGTAAAAGATAACGTTTATCAGTGCTGAAAATAAATATTCTGAGACGAGACAAAAACGGCAAGTTTATGCCCAAATCTCTTTGCGCATAAATAATTTCCATTTTTTATAAGTCCCACGTAGTCATGGCTAGGGTGAACTTGCTAATCTAAAAGATTGGCGGAGCGTCTTAGGGACACACCGGTCAAGCGTGGGTCAGAGGTGACGAACGGACAGACGAACCCGGTTTTACAAAAGCAACGAGCCATTCCGTTCCCTCCCTTATTGTTCAATTATTATTTATTTTTATAAAGAATTTTGTGGGATATTTTTAAAAAGTAGGTAATTTTCTACCTATTCGCACGTTAAAATTCTTAGCAATGAGGTAACCGGAGTTGTCTTTTGTTACTTTGTTACGAATTCCAGGATCGCTAAAAATGTTTTTATCTCCCATACCACCATTACTGTTCACATTGTTTTGCTAAAAAGCGTAGTGCTGATAACACAATTGCAAAAACTATTTGTTAAGTGATAATGTGTTGCAAAACTTCGAAAAATGTTATTGTGTTGTCACAATGGTGTTTGGGAACAGGTGGGGTGAATATTGCATAGTGAAGGGTTTGCGAGCCCACTCGGACATTCGCGATCCGTTGGTCACCTCTAACCGCTGACCCTATGGGACTGAGAACTTGAACTTAATCCATGCACTGACATTGAACTTCACACAGATGACTAATAGCTCCACATAATAATGTAATATAAACAATGCGAGACTTGCTTATTCGGCAAATCTGTTATGCAAGTCAGTAATGTTATTGTGTGGCCATCATTGATTCAAGTGTCAGCAATACTTTCGCTTTTTGTTGTGATAAATGAATGCATTCAATTGAGTCACTTACATGTTTTCAGTATTAAAATGAAAATATGGAAATGTCAACTTCGGTTTTTATTTTCTTTAACCAAAATTCAGTTTTGATTTGTATTTGTATCTACAGCTGGTTGGTATGCTCAACAAATTACATTTCTAAACAAGAAAATTTATAATTATCACAGTTCAAATCTCGACTGAAATACAAAAGCAAAAAAAATCAAACAAAAAAAAAAATTCCTAACAAGATGTATTTGGTCACGGTCAAACAGTTTTATTCGCAACCCCTTGGACGGCCGTTGGTCACCCCTGACCGCTGACCGGTGACCTCATGGGATCCACTGCTTGCTTTACACAGTACTACCTTACTCGCTAACACTGACATTGAACTTAACATAGTTTATGTTTTCATTAAGAAATGTAGCCTGCTCTTTTTTATGCTAATTGCCGTATTGAATTCAATTTCAGGAAACAAAATTAATCTATCTTTCAACTGAAATGCGTAATTAAATTCCCTACTGGCATTTTTTTTTTTATTTAGATAACTTTTGAACAGTTTACATTATTATTTCTTATACTTAAAATACCTGTTCACCTATTTATTCAAATTCACATAAAAATATTATGTTCACATAAAAGTGCAGCGATCAATCGAAAACATATTGAAAAGATTTCTTTGTTATTAAAATTACAAAAAACGGTCAGTAAATCCGTCTCTTAGACATCTGTGTAGAATGCAATTGCGAAAGGGTGCAGGGTCCGGCCGTACGTTGGTCACCTCTGACCCGCCAACGACTTGACCATCCCTCTGCTTTATGGAGACGCTATTATTTACACCTTTGATGTTTTAGAAGTGCATAAAAAGATGCACATTTTGAAAAGAACGGTTTTTCAGGTTTCAGGAATGGGGCTTTGAAAAACGTAAAACGTGTTTTGAACCACTACTTCGAGATTGGGATTAGAAGAAACGATTGAATTTATCTGATTTTTGGGCCAAGAATGTTAGGATAACTTTTCTAAAACTGGATACAGCACCCAATTCTAAAAGAAATGGCAATTTTTTTACTTTTTTAGTACTTAATTGTATCATTAAGGATTGGCATATACTTAACACTTATTCCGTCTACTAAATTAATTGGCAAATTAATTAATCTATTTATAAACAAGCCAGTGTTTATGAAAGTGTGCGCGAAACACGCACCATAAAGGTACGCCACTTATTCAAATCTCAAGTTATTTGAATAAGTGGAATGGTAACAACGTTTTAATTAATGAAATTCGCAATTTATAAGCGGTTACAGAGGAGGTGAGCATGTTAATAGAGTTTCGCAAGCCACAACAATGAGGTTCATTGATCGACGTGACTCCTTGGGTCCGGCTACTAAATGTCATTGGTCACTCTGATGTGAATGTATTTTTTTATTATTAATTCTTTTTTCGAATGATGACATTATTTGAAATAAATCGATCAAAAGCAAGGTGAACATGATCGATTCCATAAGCCATTTGTAGTTTTCCTCACAATCTGCAGTAGCGGCATTGACACAACAATAGTATAAATTAATTATTATTTAATTTGCACGTTTCGACCATTTATTTCGTCGCATGATTATTAAATATGAATCATTTTTATTTTTTCACTTATGTAAACCTACTTTCGTAAAGAATTGGCGATAATTAACAGTAAATCGTAAAAATTCATTAGCATACAGTATGTTGCCCTGTATAAACGAATACAACTGAAGTTTTAATTCTGGGTGTTTTTCATTGTACATACTCGTATTTACGTTTTGCAAATAGAGTTTAACGCACTAGGTGATTAACGTTTTATATTAAATTTAAATAAGATCGAGAGCTAAACTACAAAAATTACGAGAGGCTAATTCTATTTTGAGAAAATAAAATTTATTATATACTAGCTGCGCCCCGCGGTTTCACCCGCATTAGTCTCGATTCTTTGGGAATATCGGGATAAAAAGTATCCTATGTCCTTCGGGTCATGGTTTACTCATTTGCCAAATTTCATCCAAATCCGTTCAGCCGTTTTAGCGTGATGCCGTGACGAAGGGAAATAGGGATTCATTTTTATATATATAGATTATTGTGTTTTCTAAACTATATTTAATGAATTGAAGGAAAACCAACTGGTAAAAATAAAGAAAAAATAAACGCATGGTTAAAAATGACTCATTTTCCCTCCACTGTGCTCAGGTTAGCAATTAAAGACACTTCAATAACATCGGTGGTTAGTTAATTACCTATCCAACTCCTCGTGTCATGTTAACCCTTCTATGTTATTCGTATGTACGTAATAACTGTGTATAACGAATACGGAAATTGTAATTTGATTTTCTATGTTCTTTGTAATTATACAATACGTTTTCTGCGTATTCATAAGTCATTGCTAGAGTAATTTTAAAATATAACTACCTACCTACAGTTCTTTAGGTCAAATACTTATTGTGACACTAGAATATCTATGTGAAAAGAATGATGGCGTAGTGTATACCTACCGTATATAATTTAAAGATTTTATTATATATTATATAATAAAATTATATAATATTATATAATCATTTATCTCTTTTTCCAAAAATACTCTTCATTTTCTCTCTTTTCACTCAGAGGAATGTATAATTCGTTCGCAATTATTAATGTCAATATCACATGTATTTGAAGTTGAGATACCGAAGTTTACAGGCTATATTAAATCAGATAGTTTTAATGTATTTGATTCTTAAATTTTAATATAAGTGTCTACTTTATACTTTCAACAAATAAAAACCTTTACCTAACCCTATATAAAATAAATAACGCAACAGCATGAACTATTTATAAGATTTTCAATGCTACATCTATAAATAAATAAGTTTTATGTAATAGAACACGTGATCAATTAATCGTCGGATGAAGAAGACCGTCTGTCGCAGGTCTTAATGTGCAGCCGGAACTGAGTCGTCTTTTTATTTTATATCAACTTACGCACATACGTAAGAATACAGAGTAAGAATCGATAGAGTTTCCTTAAATGAATACTATACCAGCATCAAATTTGTATTTCTTTCTTAGAATAAGGACAAGCATTCTTCAAAAATATTTCAGCTTTGTTTTCCACATGGATATAATCTGTCATTTCTTTGTTAATCTGATCGGTGCCCAATGTTTGGGCTTTGTAATTTCAGTACTTACGTACTAGATAGTAATCTAGACCGACTGTAAAGATCTACATAGTTGAATATTAAATTAATTCATCCATTCGATGACAGATGATGCAAAGCCTGAACCGCTGGATCCTAGAAGCATGACATGTTGCACAAGAGTGCCTTATTTAACTAAGGGAGGATTTTTTAAAATTTATATTTATTTATATTAAATAGGGGATGAAACTTTGTATGGAAGTTCGACATTTTTGACGATGGGAAATATCATAGAGCGCAAGGTTCTACTACAATAATATCATAACATTAAAAAGTAAGCCTAGTTTATTTGGTTTTCATACGTAATATGTGGTGCTTTTTTTTTAACTAAAATTTTCTAAAAATGAAACCTATATAGATCGATGAAACCCCCTGCATACTAAATTTCATGAAAATCGTTGGAGCCGTTTCCGAGATTCAGATTACATATATACAAGAATTGCTCGTTTAAAGGTATTAGATTATCACTTCGTTGAGTTTACTAAATACCGTTTTCCGGATCTTTGTAAGATTCTTAACTCTATGCAGGTAACTACTGTTTTATATTTATTTAATAATAAGCCGCATCGTTCACATGTCGCGCATGCGCCTTGCCCACCCCCATACGTGGGAAGTAGGAAGCACCTATCCTTTTATTGGGGGACTGTAATTAAGGAAACTTGCGCTGTAATTACAGGGGAGATTGCTAAATATAATTGAACTCTTTTCTTTTTGATTTTACAAAGCTCCATCCGCTTCTAGGGGACGTAGCCTGATATTTTATTAAAGAACGAGACGTTTCTACGAGACGTAGTTATAAATGCACAGCAAGCAAACATAATTAAATCTTATATATTTTTTTTTAATTTTCTTAAATAATTATGGTTGAAAATTATTTTACAACTATACAAATGACTGCAATTCGAAGAAATTCTACGTACCTTAATAATCATCAATAATCTACGTACCTACCAACTTAATAACCTGGTTCAAAGATCCAAGCAAACTAGATGTCTTCTAAAATTAATAGAGAATCCGTTGTCCTAACAACGGGTTCTCCAGTTCCAATATTTTCCTTTTAGGTAATTACTTAATTAAAAATGCACAACCACTATTTTTGCGCTGAAATGTGCAGTGCTCAAAGTATTAAAAAAAAAATCTAAACAAAATAACAAGACAAAGTAAAAATAATTGTTTCATTTATCAGTATTTTAGTAAAAACTTTAATTAGCGATTCGGCCATACACAGCGACAATTTGCATTGAGTGATAGTACTATCACTGTTACTGCTCCACAAACAAATAAATGGGGCATTGTTGTCGTAGGCCTGACTGTCATTATCAAATGTACAAATTGTTAGCTAATGATAATTGTAAATAATTTAATTGTGTGACCTCATTTAGTGTTTGATGTGTCAAATCTTTCGAATTATCCGGTTGGAAAGAATCGTCGCACTTTTTAAAATTTTTAACCCTTTTCTATAGTGGTTTAATGTCTCCTTTAAAACACTCTATTCTTTACAAAATTCTACGTTTGGTAAACCCGCTCCGTACGGTATATTTTGGGCAATAGAAAAATGGTTTTGAATTACAGTATTTTGTTGTGTAGTTTTCGCTAAAGATTAGGAATTAAATACAGAATTTTGATTTCTAAAGCGTTATCGATAATGATAACGCTGGAGATTCAAATATATAACCAAAATGCACCATGTCTCTCGAAACAGTACGGTCGCTCCTCCGTAGTCAAATTCGTCAAGCAAAGCCAACCCAGACGAAATGTAATGAAAAAAGGAATGAATGAGCCCAACAGATAAATAATAAGGTCAGTTATACAGGTCCAGTAATTAACAGATTATATTCATTTTGCAGACAAAGAAAGTGATGTGGACTGACCTAATCTAATGTCAATGTTTGTTAACATTCACACATTGGTCCAATTACTTGTTATTTACAATATGTTGGACTGTACTTAGTTTTCTAGATACTACTTGCACTTGTTCTGCGGTCTCGCATAATATTTATGTTGTCACATCTGTCTGAATATAATCATTTGCTTTCAAATAAAAATTAACATCATAAGTATTTTGACACCGTTGGTTTAACTTTTACTAGGCTCAGTGACATTAGCAATACCAATTGTTCTTTCAGCAACTTAATCTGCGGAATGACATAATTCTTTATAGATTGAATATCTTCCTCTTAGTTAGTCTGAGTATCACCTATTATAACATTAGTATTATCTATGCTATTGAAGTCCTCAGAGCCTTTTGATTGCCCTCAGAGCCAAACAGTTGACTCCACCTGATTGGAATGACAAACAGCTACCCAATATATATTTTATATCTTTTTTACTGCCATTCCCAGATCGCCAGCGAAGTTAACGTTTCCACTTCTTATCGTACACACAGGCTATTTAAAAAACCGTTAAAGTAGGTACAGACTGACCAATGGTTGAGACAATAGGACCTTATAACACCGTGGTCTTAATAAGTAGTTAAAACAGTACACTCCTGAAGCAGGTTATTTCAATCAGCTGGACAAGGCTTGGTAAACATTTTATCATCTGGCTTGTTTCGGGAACGGTCCAGTTCAACCGAAGTGGGACATCTCAGTTTTCTATTTTTATTGGGCTTTTTTTGTCTTTCACCTATGTTTAGCATTATTTGGACAGTAGCTTATTAAATGTTTACTGTTTTTGTTTAAGTATCATGTCATTAATGTTCTGCTTTTAGGTTTGCTTTTAATAAATGTGCTTGCTCATCTTTTTCTATTCTGATGATTATTGTGGCTATTTTACACACGTATATTCCATGGAAGTTCTTTCTTGCAAAATTGCTGTAACTTGTTTCGACTTTGAATTCTTTTCCATATATTGAAAATGCTATGCCAAGTTTTATGCAACCATCTGGTTCTACTTTACGAGTACTTCAATAAAGAATGTAGCAACCTTCTCTACTAAATGTATGCTAAGTAATATAAATGCAAGTACATACTTCATGATCCAGGAAACGCCAACGTCACGCGCTGCGCAAGCGCATCGTAGAACGCGCGGCGTGTTGAGGCAGGCCGAACGACCTCCCGCGCCCCGCACCCCCCGCCCTTGTCGCTGCATCTCTTGCAGACGAAGCGTCAGCAAAAGTGGGTTTCATTTACCTAAATATAAAAGTTGTAAAAAAAATGGTTTCGTATTAGAAGCCTTTATCCTGCAGTTCTCAGTGTACCGTAGAGTCCTTAAGTCCAAGTGATATTTCAGGATGAAAATATTATGTGCTGTCCTTGATCTTTTTTAATAGTAAGTTTTAATAAAGCAAAGGTATTCCTCTATATCAATTTGATTTTCTGCAGTTTTATTCAATAAAATCGTTAAACCGGAGAGTTAGTAAAGTGCCTGCCGATTATTATCATGACAAGCAAGACTACTAACAATTTCTGACCACATCACAGCCATTCAATAAAACTTTCTTTGCCAACAGTACAAGTGGTAAGTACATACCGGCTATATACTTGTTACATAGCAAGTAACGGGAAGCGATGCGTCTGCGCCGGTTGCAGCCAATGCGACGATGTTGATGCAATCCTCCATTCAATGCCAGATACTTGGCTTATTGAGAACTGACCAGTGAGATTACTATCTGTAAATGCAATTGATGGTACTGATGGTAAAAAAAAAATATAGATTGAAAATAATGATGATTTATCATGTGTGTCAGATACTTGTATCTGCAAATCCTACTCCTTCTTCCTACTTTTAAATTATAAACGCGAAAGTTTATGAGGATGGATGGATGGATGGATGGATGGATGGATGTTTGTTACTCTTCCACGCAAAAACTACTGAACGGATTTAGATGAAGTTTAGCGCCTTGATAGTTTATAACCTGGATTAACACATCGGATATTTTTATCCCGATATTCCCACGGGATCGAGACTTATGCGGGTGAAACCGCGGGGCGCTGCTAGTATTAGATATATTTTAGAATTAAATAAATATTAATTGACGCTTAGGAGCAAAAAGACAAAACAGCCAAATTAGGTTTAGGTAATACTATTGTCTACCTATTTGCAATTTATGGTAGAGTTACAAATACAGAGCTCGCCTGTTAGGCCATCTAGCATTTGTTTAACCTTCATCTTAGCTCATTGTCGCATACTCTTTGTGGGGAAGTCAAGTAAATGACAAAGATAATGTTTTGAATTTCGACATAAAGAACCTAAAAATCAAGCAATTACATCAGTGTAGGAAACATCAATCATTTAATCCAATAAAAAAATAACTTCATTAAGTTCAAATTAAATACTTCTTATCTTTTCGACAATTAAAGTCTATCATCAATGCTGACACTGACTCATAACAACTAATATTATTTTAATTCTCAACAACAGGGCTGATCGTTTTCTAGATAAACCAAACATCCCGAATGCAACGGTGACTAAACACTCTAATCCGGTCGGCTAGTAACACTGGTTAGCGAGTTTCGGCAGGGCCAGTGGGGGGAAGGACGAGGACCAAAGGGCCCGGGAGGGGGTACGAAGTGCAATGTCCTCGCCAACGGACGCCTTGATCTCTCCTTTGCGCCTCGAAACTTCGACATTTTTTAAACAAAAATGTTCCATTATTAAATCATTGCAGTTGCCAAGATTAGATCAAAGATGGACAATTGATATGATAATGGAAACGGTGCGTTTTGATGGCATTGTTTTAAATTTAATTGATTTGTGAATTATGATGTCATGTTCGATGAACTTTGATAAAGTGTTGATGTTGTTAGTCATTATAATAAAGCAAGCGATGACTGTTACAAACTTGCTAATGTTATAATGTGATTTTATCAAATCACAATTAAGTTATTCTATATGATAGACCTTTTCTAATAAATGGAAGCATAAGCCAAACTCATGATAGCATCATGGTTTATAAGTACGTCCAGGCATTTACAAGTGACTTCTTTCTTCCTATCTCGTGCAAATCCCCATGTATGGCGAAGCCAATATAAACTTTCAGGTGTCACAGTGTAATTAAGGACATTTGGTTGAGGGTTCCCTGTACAGTATGGTGTCGATAACTAAACCTGAGGGAAGCTGAAGCCATAATAATGACGCTGACATGAGGGTGAATCCTGTTATTGTTTATGTAGCCGCACCAGCATTTTGTTGATATATTTCTTAGGTATTCCGGTATATAACATGGAGTAACTGCACATGGAGTAACTGCTGCTTCGTGATAGTTCCTCCTGATTTAAGAACGGTTTTCAGCCCACAATTTATCAATGAATACCTATTCTACTTAATTAAATACATTTGTGAATAGTGCGACTTTAGTTTTTTGTTATTTATAGTATTTGAAGTATTTTATTTTGAATCAAAACTCAAAATAAAGTAGGTAGATCAAACACGTGACATTCATTTCGCAAAAGGATTTGACATTAATTAGTTTAGTGATTTGAAACCAATCAATTATTTTACTAATGACTTCGGTTTCGGTAAATATTAGGAACCTCCTAGTAGTTTGCTCGTAAAAATACCTATTATAAACAGTCGCACTGTTTATAATAAAACTTGGTAGCGAAAAAATAATTAAGGGTTCTCATCGATCATAGCGAGACCATGGGATTGTAAAATTTGCAATTTCGAGATTTCTTTGTTATCAAAGGTTAATTGACATTTATCGCAAGTCTTATGACCCCAACCTGTCTAACGATCGCTGCGCACTTCGCGGTTTTATCTCGCGACGTTTAATTGACTTTTCGCAATTAAGAATCGATTAAAACTTCATCGGGTCACGTTTAGCAACATTAGTTCTGATAACAAATTCATAAATGCATTTATTTGTTTATCTTCTATGTTTGCAATACCTAACGTGCGTCTATGTCGATCTAGTAGGTTCGAACTATTTTAATTTAAAACTGATAGCAGTGTTACGTGTGTATTAATGAAATGAAGCGTTAAAATGGACCCGGTAACCGAATTTCGGTGTACAGAACATAGCCAGGCGTGACTTGTGAGGCGTTTACATTAATGTGCATAGACGCGTCGTGGGGGGAGGGGGGTGGGAGGTGTCGGTGCTGCAGAGACTTGACCTTGGGGCAGGATCGAGGCGATAGTCGCGGTCCCTGACCTGACTATTTCGAGTGGCAAGTGCGCTGCTGCGCTTATGCCGGCGTCGCCCGCGCCGCATGCAATGTGCATACCGAAATAACCGCTTGTGTGTCTCACCGCACCCACGCTCCCCGCCCCCGCGCACTCCAGGATGTACTCGCCTTATAGCCATGCATGGCACGCCTATCGCACCACCGCAAGGGGAGTTCTGTTACTTGTTACTTTGTAAACAACGAACCCTTTGAGAATCAAAGCTAGTCATGTTTTATACCAAGCTATGTCTGTTTATGGCTGTGTTTGAAAACAAAACACCGGATTATGTCCTGAAAACTTTTAACTGCAACTTTCATCGGAATTAATTTGCATAAGTCACGATGAACAGAATTCTTTATAGTGATTGGTCCAAAAAAAATCTCTAAGTAGTTTGTATGTCGCCTCATCGCCTGCCGCCTAATGAAGTCTCGGTTGCGCGATAAATGTCGCTCGATAGCCTAATGTACGGTGTTATGTTAAGAGGCGAGCCCCACGCCCGTTTGATGGACGAGGGAAAGGCTCCGCTCAAGGTTGCAGCCGCTGCAGCGAGCCAGCGATGCACTTTCACGAGATGTGGCACACACCATTATTATGCGTCCATTATGCGCCGCGTCGTCGGCTGTCTTTTCTCCTGTCAAAACGCCCACGCACCCAACATTTTTTTCCGACTGTACTTAGATAATATGCGGTAAATTACTGTATAGTTTTGATTCTCGTATAATTTAGAAAAATGTTTTTAAAGGTTTGTTTTTAAACGATTGCTTTTAGTGGAAAAGTGGGGTGACAAATTAATATTTCACGCATAAACAAACACTATTATTTCCTCTAGTTCTCACTAGTCGCTTGTAAAAAACCAAAACATCTAGGTTTTCCTCCTAGCCTTTTCCCAAGTGTGTTGGGGTAGGCTCCGTTTACAAAAGCGGTCAAACATCTGTATTTTTATCATCAAAGTTCTCATGCTATCAAAATCATCTGGATTTAAAAAACATGCAGGCCCCACCCCAACTTGATGCAAGTACTCGCACACACACACACACACCCGCGTCGTAATAGGGTGCAGTGTGTGTGTGTGTCTGACTAATCTATTGCGCCCGCGCACCACTCAAGGTCACTGGCCAGTGACGCCCGGACACTATTTTAACTTTGTCATTATTCACCATTTGGGATTTGGAAATATTTGTTTGACACCAATATTAAGCTTTCTCAAAATGTGAACAAGAATAGAGTTCAATGTCAGGAATTAAGACGGTTTAAAAAGGTCCCTTAGCAACTAAGCAAATTAACTTCAGAACAATCATAACGACCTCGCCGATCATTTAAAAACTTAAAACCATACAATGTCTTACTCATAAAATTATTGGCTCTCTACAACCTTTGTAAAAGAAAACATAAAACAAAAACTAATTCCATCTTATCTCCACAAGGCTTCATCTAAAGCAAAATCCAAAGAAAACGCCCAAGAATTTCTAGGTAGAGATATCAAGAAGACGATTAAATGATTGTGAGGGCGAGCGAGGGTGGCCGACGGGTTCTGCCGAATGACTCCGAGCGTCCGGGAGCGGCCATCGACCTGCCCAATCTCCGCTGCATTAGCATAGCGAGCAATATTCGTGTCTAGCCAATCCCCTTGTGTGCGTATAGATGCATGAAGCCCTACGATAGACCCAGAACTCACCTACACACAACTAACTCACTTTTAACACTTACTCCAAATGAACTACGTTTGAAAAACTCACAAGGAAATCCGCGGCTGTGAGAAAATCTGAGCTACGTACTCGTAGTAAGTGCTACGAGCGTCTACGCAGCGTGTATATGTGTGCGTGTGTGCCTGCAACGTCTTGAAGCAGTTTCATGCGTGTGTTAGTTCATGTTGATAGATTAAATGCTGTCTCACACCATCCTTGAACGCCTGTGAACAGTATTGGCGGTTTATTTTATTATTCATTAAATTATTGAAGAATTTATCGTTTTAATCCGAAGATTTTTGTACGTTAACGTGCTTACAACGAATGATTGCGATTTATGAGAAAGCATGTTTCACTAATACTTAATAGGCTTCTAGATCAGTTATATAACTTTTTTGTATTTAATATAGTATTACTGTACATAATTATAGTGGTATTATGTTTCGGGTGGTGAAAGATCTCATTTTAACGTAAAAGTCTCCACAGTCCGGAAGTTTTGTTTGGAGACGCAACGATCCAACTTTGTTGTGACAAAGAAATCAGGAATAATTTACTATTATTATCATCACCTGAAAATAGTCAGCCAATAACCCCTTGTAGTTTAATAATAAACGCACAACATTTTCCTATACAAAACCATAAAATACGACATAATATTTTTCCTTGATCGACAACTAATTCGACATACATGATATTGAATATGTTGCACTAGTGTGCATCGCTGTTGTTAATATAAGTAGGGTCCACACATGTGTGAGTGTGTGAACGCGGAATGCGGCGACGACGCGCTGATATAATTTTGGGCTCGAAGCCACACTTGATAAAAAGATCAAGTTCAAAAGGGGCAAACATCAAGCTGTTGATATGGGTTTTAGACGTTGTTTTCGTGAAAGGAGTTTTAAATTAAGACAGTGACTTTCTCTATAGGCATTGAATACGGAAAAGTACGCAGTTTGACACTAACCAGAGAGACATTTACCCAAAACGAAGAGAAAAACATTGCTCAGGATCATTCATACAACACGATCCAAAGATAGAGAGAAGAGATCCATAAAGGAGACATTTGATAAAGGTAGTTAATGATGAGATCCAATTAATCGAAGAATAGGAAAACAACTACAGCTGATGATACAAACTTCTAATCTTAAACGTTACAATTACAAATAGACAGCTCAAAAACATCTTTCCGGAATCAATAATGCGTTTGTAATATTCATAATCGAATTCGGTAGCGCCGGCCGATAGCACAATACCCTCATTGTCATAATAAAAAGAAGTATCGTAAAAACATTTGCATCTATTTGCATACACTACCATTGTGCTGATGACTGGCACTTGTATTCGCAGTTTGGGCCTCTTTTGAACTCCACGCCAACCCAAAGTTGAACCAACAAAAGACCCTTTTCGTACCTGCGAAGTTTTTTTACGGAATCATAAAACTAGCCATTGCGTAATTTTTCCGCATTGTTGTAAACCCTTTCCGTTTGTTTTTATTGTACCCCTTTATTTAGTTATTATCATTTTGTGTCGGCGTCTTTGCGGACAGTTCTGCAACATTTGAGTTGAGTTGTAAACCTATAAAATTGCGCTATTCTTGCGCTATTCTCCGCAGAAAACGTGCGCGCAAAAGGGTTAGTTGTTGCGGGTTAGGGTTTCTCTTTTATTTGATGCTGCGAGGACCGTAACGGTATTTTGTGAAAGCATTTCTCCTTTACATTAATCTAATGGAAGACTCGTAAAGTTGTACCCGACAGATAACTCAAATGTTTCACGCGAGTAATATTTATCATGGAAAGTACTGCAGCCGGATTTGAAATGTTTTAAGTGTGTTATGGTAAGTGTATGAGTAAAAGCCTTCACGACAATGCTGCACTTATAAATGGTTTGGCTGTTAAGATATCTTTACATATCTTGTGAGAAACGAAATTTGGTCTTTTGAAAAATACCATGAGCGATCGATGCCTATATTCCTACATCCTACAACTAAGTAACAGGAAATACAAATACCTACTTTGATGCCTAACCTACAAGTCTTTAAGACTGACTGCAAGACAAAAGTAAGGCACGTCTAGTGCTGATGATAAAAATATTAGTCAAAAAGTGTACACTACTTGTGTAGCGAAATTTCTAGGCGTCCTGATTGACAACAATTTGACTTGGAAACCTATGACGTATGTAAGAAGTTAAATAAATTAGCCTACGTACTGTATAAAATATCACACAAAGTTAGCAATGATACACTTCTACTAGATTATCATTGGTTGGTTGCGTCAGTGTTAAGATTTGTAATCATATTTTGGGGTAACTGTAGTAAGGAGGTTTTTAAGTTCCAAAAACGGTGTATTAGATCCATGTCAAACCTTAAAAGCACAGACAGCTGTGAACCTGTGTCCTCAGAGACTTCGGTCTCTGAGGACAATCTGACTTTTCCATGATTGTACATATTGGAGGTGGCAATTTTTGTAAAAACCAATCTAAACTTATTTCCGTCACTGGCCAATATAAGAACACATAAAGGCCCCTTGAGATCCCAATACAAGAACTTGCTACATTCGGGTAATTTCAAAACAGCACTGTTAAGGAAAACTATTATGACAATGGAACCTGTCATTTATAATAAAATACCTCATGGTTTTAAGGATTATTCTGTAAATGTTATTGTTATTAAAATGTTATTACTCAGTGAAAGACTTTCTAAATTATATGAATTTATCCAGATTATGATTGTTATAATTAATTGCAAATTTGACCACGTAGGACTTATGTACCTGACTATAATATTATGAATTGCCTTCACTTTAATTTCTGTTTTGTTTTGTTGACTAATTAATTTAATTTATGTAATAATTTGAACGCCGTAAGGTAAACTGTAGCCGATCTCATTAACATCATCATGATCATCAACATCTTATACCTGTAGGTACATTCATAGCAAATAAAGTTCTGATTCTGATTGAATGCTTAAAAAAGTTCTGTTCAAAAATGGATTTCTCTTAAAAAATCCTTTTCTGTGATTACTAATTTACAAAGCGGCTCTACAAAGGATCACGTAACTGTTTCTTCGAAATAAAACTTTCTTTTTGAAAGACTCCGTTTTGGCGTTTACGCACAAAGGTGCCGCAATTTTATATCATTGCTTTCAAAACTGCCGCTTTTATGACTATCCTAAATTTTTCGCCGACCACCCACTACATTTGCACAACGTTGCGTAGCTCTTATCAGTGAGCTTTCTGCATAGCGGTGCTCAACACTTTCACACAATAGCCAGTTAACCCGGTACACAATGTACCTGAGGTACTATATCTAAAAGGAATATCACCCATTCATATTTCTTGGGATGAACCTTCACGAATTCAAAGAATGTGTGTAAGTGCTTATTTTGTGGAAAAAGTATACGCATGGCATACATGGAGGTATCGCTTAGGCATCGTTTGTTACTTCCCCTCATTATTTCGTTATCATCGATCGCGAACAAATTCGTAACACCCACAAAACACCGACTAATCGATCACGTGAATAAAGAAAACAACAGACAGCTTATATCCATCGCCGTGCCAATCAGATAGAGGGGGGGGGGGGGACAAAAATATTTATATACTTCAATCACTCGCCATAGTCCATTACGATTCGATCCAACAATTTGTGGCGAAGGCATAGAAAAACATTTTACTGTTTGACATGGCCGAGGCAAATGACAAAAGTCAATCTACACATCAATCGCCAAACATTGGAAATTCGGGAGGCCACACGCGACTATTCAATAATGCACGAAATATCGATGTGGGGCATTACCACCATACCACCACCAAAGTGCGTGGACAACACCACATCTTCATCGACCTCGCGTTCTATACCCAACGAACCGTATTTTAGTTTAATTGGAGGCTTAAGTACTTCTCACATCTGCATGGGCACAAGCAATGAGGCATTTGTTATGTCATACTCTGACATTTCTAACTACTCAAATTGTTTAGAATATTAGGTACTTCTTCTACGCAGTCATTCAGATAAATAATCGATTTTATCCAAATCAGAGCTTCATGAATCACAATTTCATCCTAAGCGATCTTTTAAAACCTAAAGACGGAATTAATCTATCTTGCTGACGCCACCGAAAATTTATTTCCGAAAAATAATATTCCCTCTTCCACAAAACTTATTAAAGAAATGTCCGACGCACAAGTACTTAGACAAGCGTGGGTATGTTAAGTTTGGTGACACGAGGTGGTGGGTCAGGGTGGTTGCCAAATGACACGTATCAATTATTCACACTAATTCCCCGCCACATTTGCGTGTGGAAGACAAATAGTGGCTGAACCAACGACAGCCGAATCTTTCTATGTAATTACTGATAGACAAATGTATCCTCAATTATTTGGTGGGTGACTGTTGTCAATTTATTGCTTTCTGTTTTGTAGGTACTGAAATGTTCTGGTTTTAATTTATTTACTGAGTTTTTCATTTTCAGCGAACTTTTGGTTTCCTGGAATAAAAAGTGTTTATTATCATGGTAGAGTTGGTTCTAGGAGGCTAGAAAATTAACAGACTATAGGAGATATGTGGACTGTAGCTAATTTCTATACACATAACATAAAATACTTAACGCCTGTATTCCGCGAGGGGTTAGGCAGAGGTGAATCTATATTACACCATGTGTAAGTCGGTCCCGTGTAACAGGGGGCGACCCTAATTTCTATAGTCTACTCGAATATTATTTAGGTCCTGTAAATAGCTACGAACGTCAAAGTAAGTCTGCTTATATCACATTCATATTTACGTAAAAACGTAAGCAAAGGCATTGACATCGTTAAATAATTTAATTAACTTAAGATTCCTCTTCATAGCTACACGTACGATCATCAATAATTCGCGGTGTATTATAATGAACCGATAAAAACTAAAAGTCCGGTGAGCTAGAGGGAAGGGGGGGGGGCGTGAGGTGGTAGTGTGGCCCTATGCTTCAATTATTCAAAGCGCGTATTTTGGTCACGAGGCCGTGGAGCGACGCGGACGGCCCACGACCGTCCCTTCACTCAAACTATCAATACAGACCACATTCAAGGGGTTGATTTACGAATTAATGAACCAAAAACATACATGGGAGGACCTGACACACGCTCACTATCAGGTCAATAATTCACAGTAAAATAACATCGGCATTATGCTAAACTACGATAAATTTTATGCACAGTTTACATTATCCATTTAACATTAAAATGAATGGTAGGTACCAGTTTTTCAACCTTTCAAAATACAGATATATATTTATCTTACATAAAATATCTACATATTAGCAGTTAAACCTTGGCCTCAAAATCTCAGTAGCCTCGACAGCGTTGTTTAACAATCTGTTTAGGTTAAAAATATCGCAACGGAATAGATAAAAAATATTTACGTTTATTTAACTAATTTTATTTTATTCGAAATGTTTCTCAAAGCACTTTTCAGTAGAAAACAACAACAAAGGCACTGGTTTCACAAGAAAAACCATTTTATATATTTTATCACAGGCCACTTCCTTCAAAACACTTTACAAATAGAGTTAACTTTACATAATAATACTATGAAATTAAATTGTATGAATATTTATTATGTCAACCAATAGCGTTACGATTAACTGTAGGTATACTAAGTACTAGGGTATCAGAATTTGTTAGCACGGAACTTGTTAGTGTGTGCGAATTCGTGTATGTGTGTGATAGCGAATTGGCAACGCCTCCTCGCCAACCAGTTGCCAAAATGAGTCATCGTCATCACTCGTCACGGCTGATAGCTATAATTCTTAATATAGAAGCGTCGGTTCATTATGTATACATAACACGTACATATCTCTAAAATATATACCTCCTAGTAGCCATCTCCTGGTACGTCCTAATTCCCTGGTATAAATTTGTTCATACATTTTGTGGTTTATGAAGAAAATTACTCTACTTCATAGTTTGAATTCCATGTTTGTCAGAAATTATAGTGAACCTACCTGCGAACTATTACTGAACGAGAGTCTATACCACAAAGTGTTCTCTACAATAGCTATAAATATTTTACATTTATGTAATTGGCAACATTTTCAAAATATCTAATAGATGCTACAGAAATACAAATTCTTTGAATTGATACGTTATCGATTTCATGGATTATTTATTTTGATATGTATTAAGAAATCCTTATGCGTAATTATTGTAGATATAAATAGTAATCATAATAATTTATGTAAATGTGTGCCGATGACGACGTCCCAGTTGCCGTCAACAGTTTCGTCAATTTATGTTCTCCTAATGAAATTACGCGAATCTCTGCTGAGATTTACTTCAAAATTCAACTTGCTGGTAAATTAGCTTGTACCGCAGTTATATCTAACATTCGACATGCATAGAACGATTAGTAACGTTCATTAATTACCCATGCATCTAAAATATCATATTACACATGACAAGCAACAAGACAAGGAAAACTTAAGATTTGATCAAAATTACGGTTTGTTTACCAAAGATTAAAATAATAAACGTTAATTAATTTTACTAATAGAGAGCTTTTGTTTGCATTGAAAATAGTTGAGTTGACTTTCCAATAGTATGAATGAAGCCGATGAAAAAAAAATCTGCAAGGTAACGAGTAACTGCAAAATGGCAACAATCTGCGCAAGGCTGACCATTATTCGCAACAACAAAGACACCTCTTGTAGCTTCATAGTCTCCTGGTACAATTGTGCGAAATGGACGTAGTTTCACGCCCGCCTACAACAACAAAGTAGAGTTTTTTTGCAAGCGCACGCGCCTGACATTCGTCATTGTTATGTCATCATTACGGTGACTGCACCACAAAAGTGGACTGGGCATTATAAATGCGAGCTTGCATTTCTTTGTAGGTCGGGGATACCCCTTGATTCCTAAACTGTGCGAATCTATCTAGCTAGACGGCTTTGTCCTTGTGTATGTAACCACTTGTTTGTATGAGTGGATATTTGCGTGTGTGAATATACTCGAATGTAAATAATCAGTCTGAGCTACGTATATTTGAGATATCTACTTCAGTTGGTCCTCTGACGCAGTGATGGTATATTATTCGTAAGTTGGTTGATTGATTTTAAATAGAATCTTCGAAGATAAGCGGGTAAAAGTCCAGCGGAGTATTTGTGTGAGCAAATTTATATGCAGTATCAACACGGACAGTGTGTTATCGCAGCAGACTTGCGTTATCGGGCGTACGCACTGTATCTGCGCGTAGGAATCGTGCGTGCGCCTGTGTTCTGCGCGATACGCACTTCACCGCGTCACACGTTCCAAACTACATTATATGCCTTGCATAAAAATGCCACTTTCGCAAACATATTATCAATTTTTTATAGAATTCACAATACGTGAGATTGATTGTGAAATCCATGCGTTACGCACATGTGAAACTGATGATACGAGGCATAGTTGCACGTTGACTAATAGCATTATAGATATTGGACACTGAACATGCTATTCTAATACAATAAATTTTAAATTATTATAGACGAGAGAATTAATACAGCTATCAATAAATACAAACGTTCCTATTCAATATTTTTTACTATCAATTTATTATATTGCGAAACGTGATGCATTTTTAGTAAATTGTTATATCTTGTGATTGATTTCTAACACAGCAAAGATGTTTATGACCGAAGATTCGCAACACTTTTCCTATACCTACTTCATGAAATGCTATTAGTAGTGATTTCCAGAAATTAGATACCGACACTGTTTCATGCCAATAGGTATGCAATTACGGTAATAATCACGTACATAGGCGACACGCATGTCACAGAATACACTATAGATACATATGTACTCTATATTGTAAATGAATAAGAACTGAGATATGTATTTAGCTAGTACCTACATAAGAGGATACAGTAGGTATGTATACAACTATATTTTTTAAACACAGTTTTAACGGGAAGGCAAGGGTTAGTTTCTTGTTAAAACTTCTCTCCTTTTCAAATCTTAAGTGATCCCAAAACACAGTCCATAATTGCCTATTTTATAAATTAGTAACAACCAATCAATAAAAATTCTCGATCAATTTAAATAAATAAAAAAATAATATATATTTAAAGTTTCAAGCATAGAAATCTGCATTACATATGCGTCGCCTCCGTTTTGTAATCAAGCTGGGCGAATTCTAGTTAAAGATAACACTATCTATACTCAGAACCTAATGCATTGCGATAATAGAAGATAACGAAATGACAAATTGCAATATCGATGGTGAAATTGGTACACAAACGACGTACGAATGTGATTAATAAGCCCCTCTTGATGACGTTTAAATAAATGGACAGGATGTTTATGGTCAATACTTAGATGCTATCGAAGGAATAGGAACTGTAGATAATGAAGAAGTTATGATTATCGCTAAGGTTATATCATCCTAGTAGGTTCTATATCATATCATCACGCCTGAAATCCCCAAAGGGTTAGGCAGAGGTGTATCTATAGTACACCCACATATCGCCAGTTATGTTCTAGTCCCATGTGATAGAGGACAAGCCTATGGCCTTCAACCGGGAAAAAAACCAGATTCAATAAGTAATACATAATTAACCAATGTATCCAGTGGAAAATTCTCTTCAAATTTAATTCCTTCATCCAAAAGATACCTACGTAGACAATTTATTTATTTTAATTTTTTTCGATAGGACATCTCATAGCTGATGAGGTCATGACTATTTAACCGGTCAATCCTGTGGTTGCTTTAAGCTGGTAAAGACAAAGCCTCCAGCCACGGGCATACAAACTAAGCTAAAAATCTAGGTGAACGCTCGCTAAGGGAACCCCCTGTGGGGTACGAGCCTCGGCTTAGGGCGCCACCGGAGGGAGGACATAAAAGATGGGACAGGCTGGAGACAATTAATACCTAGCCATAACCTAAGTATATACCTACATAAAAATACAATGCTACCAAAATGGGTGCACAAAATATTATACGAACAAAGTAAACCAATCGGTTTATTTCTTTTTCATGTTATATTAAGCAGTAATTTTCCCGTGCCAGCAACAACATTTAAATTCGACACGAATAGTTTTCTTACGGACAATAGGATCAAGTCATATTTGCCAACAAAATAGTCATGGGCAATCTTTTCGTGATATAAAAATGAGAAAAGGGGTTTATACTAAGCCTTTTGATGCGGGTCCAATTGAGTATGGACAGGCGGACGTATTCGCTTTTTTTGCTATTATTTGAATAGTAAAACTGTCAGTTTTATCTTACGCTTAAATGATATTTATATTTTGTTTTTCGTGTTTTGTATCTTTGCTGCGCAATCGTTTTACATGAAGATAAACTACAATTTCGAACCACAGTTTAAGATAACTAAAATAAACGATAAATGAAGGTTTGCATTCAGTTATGGCAAATTTAGTTTATTTTTAATTGGTTTTAATTTAGTTCTCAACGAGGAGACATTATTCTTGATCAAATTTAAGGAACTGGATTAAAACATCCATCGATCGAATTAAAACACGACTATTCCTAACTAATTATATGACATATTATCTACAATTTTGTACCCAAACTGGAACTGTACAATGTTTACCCTCTACGGGCTCTCAATAAAACCGAGCAATTATAATAAAAATACAATTTTGACCACAACCCCATGGCAACCGGCGAGGGGTGTCGCGAATAAAGTGAGCATAAAACCCGTAAACATTGTAGGGTTAGTATTGACATACGTTATTGGCGCTTGATCGGTATTTGGATACAAATTGCAGTTTTGTTTGTTATTCTAAACCTAATAGGGAATAAAAATGATATCTAAAGGAATTTTCGAAGAGTTTGCTTAAGGGGTGAGCTTGGGAACATTATTTCTTAAGATAAAGTGGTATTTGGTGACTATATTTTCATAGCGATTTCGTAAATTACTTTTATAATGTATGATTCTAATCTCTTACTAATACATAAGTGCCACAGGCTTGGATGCTACTTTAAGTAAGAATATTAATGTTCAAATGTGAAATCATACTTTAGATTTTTTGATAGCCAATAAAGTTTCTATAGACAACTAAAAACAAACCGTTAAATCCCTCATTCATCAGACAGAAAAACCCAATACAATTCCTACATACATGAAACCCAGTAATTAATTACTCATCATTCGTCCGCAGTCCACACAAATGTTCTAGTTCTATTCGCATGCCATCGTTCACGTGTCCGTTGTACAGGGTGGACGAGTTTATTGCAAATGATACCCGTAATTAGACCCCACAACCGCATATCGCACCGTCCATCTATTCGCACCGGCCAGTCCATGCAGTTATTATATGCGACGGAAATAACGGAAGCTCATAACATGCTATTGATTTTGCTAAAACACACTACCTACCTACTGTTCACAACCCTATCGGTGACTGTCGTTTGTTTATTTTATTTCACCCCTTTGTTTGTGTTAATATTTTGCGTGGTTGAACTATAAGAATTAATAGTTTCAGTCGGCTGATATCGCGGTGTGGGTGCAATTCTATTACTTTCAATGTGAAATCGAATTTGTTTTTATTTGGTTCCTAATTATTTCTGTTAAGTATCTTCTACATACAACTAATTAAAAGGTATCTTAAAAATGTCATAATCCACCCAAACAATACCTAATTAGCGAAAGTCTGTTGTCTACAGCGCATTTCAGGTTTTCCTTCGGAAAATGTAAGCTGCTCTCCAATGATGGGTAATTTTCTAATTTATGAGAATAGGACAGGCACTGTCAAGCATTATGTATACTGTCAAACGCCATGTTTGTTCAGATGTATATCAACGACTATGATGTAACATACCCATTTGACTGCAGTTTTGGCAGTTAACGTCCAATGTAACATTTTCTGCTTTTTCAAAGAATTTTAACAAAGTGAATTGCGACAGTAGTTTTCTAAAACAGTAGATAACAACCCATATGATGGCAGTTTGGTTCGTTGTTGCGACATGAGGCGGTTTTTTCAACATTTAGCGACATCGTCAAGTCGTAAATTCGAGGGCAACACATTTTGACTCATTAGCGATGGGCGCGAACTAAAACAAACTGCTCTATAGTTACAAAACAGTCCCTTGCATATTTATGTAAGTTTATTATATACTTACGGTTTTTGACATTAATGAGAAAAACTCTGTTAATTGACAGCAAACGACATCTCTTCACAGATATTTTTTTAGCATGCATATTTCATTTAGTGCTGCTACATATTATTCGATTCTTAACTCTTCCATCGTATATTAATTAACTCAGTCTATACTTAGATTTAAAGCTACGCCCCGCACAAACTGGTAATTGGGCAGAAGTTTCTCGAAAATATCACACGAATAAGTTTTCTACTTTCCAATGCATTTTAAAAGTTTCGGTGCAACGACCAGCGCAGCGCGATGGGACGATCTCTCGCCTAGCAGATCGAGTCCGCCCAAGGACGTCCACTCCACAGCCTCCAGAAACCACACGACCTTATTACTATATATCGAAGGACCATTTTTGATTGGCATATATTATAGATAATCCCTTGGCCGAGTCGGCAAGAAAAATGATCCTGTATAAAAAAAGTCCAAAAGCGTCGGCTCGCGGTTGTTTTATTTTATCGAGCCGCGGTCGAAGGCAACATGGCCGCGAGAGAAGCGAATTATCTCTGGATATACTTTATAAGATGCTTATCACGCGGTGCTGGATAAATGAAGCTTAAGTGTCGTAAAATGCGAGATAGGAGATAGGTAAAGCTTTGAGTTGTGCGTCTAGTATGAGCCGCATTAATCACCAGAGTAAAACTGTTTAAAAGTTATGTATTAATTTTATTTTGAACTTGAAAAAGCTAAATGTTCAAACAGTATTATTAACTGAAAATAATAGATTCATAAGTTGGTTACGCGCCGCTCTGTCTACTCCAGGCAGGTGCTCGCCGATATTTTGACAACGATACTTAGCAGAACCGCCCATTTTTTAAATTTAATACTTTTTTTCTATATCCACTTGACCCGTTTTCGAGCGAACCGATGTTATTTCTAAATAAAAAAAATGACATTTTCGTTACTAGGAGTTGAATTATGTTTATTATATTTTGGGGTGCTTAATATGATTATATCTTTCTAATTTAAAATAAAAATAACGTAGCGGGGTGGTGTTTCAAAAGTTCAAACCCAAAACCGTGTAAAGTATTTTTTTCTGAGAAAATTAACATTACTTTTGGATATAATTTCGCATTTACGTACATATATACAATTAAACATAAAAATATGAATAGGAATACTTGTGCGGGCGGGCAATAGACAATAGAAGGAAAGAGTGTATTGTTTCACCTCGGGGTCCGGGGAGTTTCGCTACAATGAACCGCATCCGGGGTCGCCGGGCGTGGACGACGATCACAGACCCAAACTGAATATATTAGGTATGCCATCATGTCCCTTGATATCGTGAACAGCGCGGTGAAGCTCCACGCGGCTTATTTACTGTGCTTTATACCGCGTGTCACATTAGATACGCAATGAAATCTTATATTATTATTATTAATTAGCAGATAAGTCTTACCTAAACATAAAGTCTATATTTAGGGTGTTAAAAAAAAAAAAAATTCTTAATTTTAAGAGGTGCTTTAGACCATCGAACTGAATAACTTTTACTATGGGACCAACTTTGAAATTGCAAAAGAAAAAAACCTTCTGTCCCATACATTAAGAAAGGTTTAAACTTTAGTATGGAACAGCAGGTTTTTTTTCGCGATTTCAAAGTTGGTCCCATAGTAAAAGTTATTTAGTCCGATGATCTAATTAAAGTACCTATAAAGTTAATTTTTAACACCTTATAAATATTCTAATATTCTAGCAGTAGATAAACTAAAAGAAAACACAAAACAATCATGTTGTTTCTAAAACGTCTGATGCAAAAACATTTACAAAATTAGACTTAAGAGAATAGCAACAGTAACACTACCTACTTATTCATATTAACTGCACATAACAAGACAACAATAATAGACACAAACACATTATGAAGTGTGCAAAATCAGGGATTCTGTACAGTCTATTATTTAATATCTCTTAATAGTTAATTGTAGATAAGGGTAGGAGCACCCCAGATAATAATAAAATAATAAATTCAGGGCCAGCGCGCGTGGCAGGATGCTGGTGACAAATGACGAGGACGCGTAAAATTACAATTATCTCTTTATTCTGGCAACCCTTCTCTCATTATGCAAACCTAACGCATTTACAGAACCAGTGTATATGTTTATTGTAATTATTTTATGAAGTATTTATATGATTAACTCTCGCCGTTACTTGATCTTTTGTGAACTGCGAATGTGCGTATCGTAAATGGCACTGGAAAATACCGATAGTTGTAAAATGTTTTGTCGAAATATAATTATCAATAGAATTTTACTTGCTGATTTATCATTACGTATTTATAGGAATATATTTGTAATTGGAACTCTCAAGTGACGTTTCAGTTATCGTAGATCAATTTTATCCCTTACGGTTCATCAGTCTCGTCAATTTCGGATCTCAACGAGCCACCATGCGGGATCGCATTATTGCTTTTTTATTAGCTTTTTTCTCTCCCCCGTCTCGCAGTTTTTGTTGCGCGTGCGTTCGTGGGATAGGTCGCGATGCGTTTCTGTTTATGCTGGTATTAGCATAATGCAGTTTTATCCCTCACTAAGTGCATTATTCATCAATTGTCGCTAAAATTTATGTAAGTTCATCGGCTTATTGGTGTGAATTGCAAATGTGGACCCTTTGTAAAGTTTAATAGCCTCGTCGATACAGACATCTTCTGCGAATCGCTAAGCTAATTACTGACGCCGTCGTCCGAATCAAAGGTCATAACTGTTAAGTATTGACAATGGCACATTTGCATTCGTGTTTCCGGAGCAATAACCAAATTATCTTGAAATTTTAACGGTCGTGTGGTTGACCGCTGACGTTATAACATTTTTTTTTTGTTCATTTAATTGGTGCGAACCATTGTACGCAAATATGATATAAATAGTTGCTAGTTCAGTACACGAATGATAATATTTTTTTGTTTTTATTTCCGGACCTTTGGGTTCCTTTTTTGTGGAGTTCCGACATGTTTGTAATCTGTTTGTTTGTCAGTCGGTTCATTCAACCATCTGTTAATCCATTTCGTTGCTTTAATGTGTGTTTCGCTTGAATATATCTTAATTAGCTAATGGTTATCGCGAAATTACACAAAAGAATGTGTAGCCGATCTTATATCGTAGATACTGTTTCTTTGTCTGTAGGAACCATGTGTTGGTGTTATTTTGTGGTCTTTACGGTTTCGTTATTTGCGAGAGCTTGTGGAGTACGAAGCAGAAATAACTAATGAATTTCAGGACACAAATTAACTAGTTACGGTAACATCTCCAATTTTACTAAAATGACAATAGTATTCCAATTCAATCGTCGAACTGTGTGGCGAAAGATTTCCAAAAATAAACCTGTTCTGCACACACCAAATTTTATACCACTCTTAATATTACATTTAACACCAAACATTCCCACATTCGTACGTAATCGAATTAATAATAATTGGTGCTCAGAGCCGAGGTCAGTATCGATATGCAAATGGTTCTCGAAAGGCTTCAAGTGCACTCCACACTTCGCTATTGATACGGGAGAATTGCTCTGACATTCACTGCCATTGTTTATGTAAGGAATTCGGGTTTTGCATGAATTCGTGAGAAAACTATAGGCCAGAAGTCAAGAATGGTTGAATAATTCGTTGATAAAATTGTTTTAGGGGCTTTTCTGCGTGAGCTCTGAGTTTTGTGAATCTATCATTAAAAACATTTCCAGGATCCATTTTATTATTATGAGTTTGTGAAAACTTTTCGATTTTTTTCATTAGATAAGTTTTGAACTACGCAGACATAAAATACTGTCACTGCCGCAGATCGCAAAGAAACAAAACGAACGGAAAATCAATAAACAACTCACCCCGAGACCATCGTTTAAACAGGACATAGTTTTATAACAGTGTCCTTGTTACATACCTGTAAAATTAACAATTTATTATTCAAAGCCAAAGCCTCTGGTCCTATAAATCCAAAAAATTTGATCTAAAAATCTGCCAGTGTCCTTCGTTCCCTGCACTAAACTAGCAATGTGACGTCTAATGCTATTAATCATCCCTAAATCCCTAAAATTTTTTTCATAGTAGGCATTGTCAGGGATGTTCTCGCATCCCGTATCATCTTGATTGTGGGATATTTAACCCCTATCATGAAGATTGACGTTTTATTCTGTTGATGTGTGGTGAATTTAGCGTTCACAAATGTGGACATTATCATTTATTATTACTTGTTATAGAGCAAAGTAACATTGAGTTTCCGTAGGTCCTTGAGTTTTAACTATAGTATTATTTTCTATTTAAAAAGTATCATAAAATATCGGTTTTTAAGTGCAAATATCATAAATCCTTGTCAACCAGTAAGTAGATGTGTGATGTGTGAATAATATTTAGATGGTGAGTTCTTGTAGGTAACTTGTTTACGGCCTTATATAGACACGCAGACTTTAACAATAGGTACCTACATCAGGTAAAAATCAACATTAAGAAAGTACCTACATATTTCTCTATCTACGCAATTCACAGACTACAAAGACAACTTTCTCTAATTCTCTAAAATTAGGTTCAAACGCATCTTAAAATAATGATGTATTCACGAAGATGCGTCCCCTAAAGTTTGGCGGAAGACAAGCCTCGCTTAACAAAAAATATTGCACACACAGCTTGGTCTATTTTTGAGTGCATTTCGCGCTATTTTGGCGTTCCCTACGCGAGCAATGTGTCAATGACCTCGTTTGGTGGCGTTGTTCACTCACTTTTGGGGAATTTTTAGGACGGTCATGTTTGTATCGAATGTTAAGTATTGCGCGCCGGAATTAATTGGATGTTATAACTTTTTCACCGATTTTCATGACTAGGGACGGTCTTTGTTTTGTACTGTAGAGTTTAAGGTCTTTCTAAAAAGTTAATTTGGAACATTACTTGTCTTGACTCACATCAGACATCACCACACACATGTCTAAAGTAAATAGATACGATGGAAAACATTGAACAAATGTTTTTCTTGGAAGCTATGCATTTCATTAGGTCAAGGAACTGGGTCTGTTAGGGTAGGAACTTAGAAATGTTTTTTTTGTCGTCAATTATACACGGTGTATAATTTTGATGACAGAAAAACATTTCCTTAAAACTTACGCGAGCAAATTTAAATGCCCTTAAATAGAATATCAAATGCGCGTCCATTAGAATTTTATAATGAATTTTTACAAGACCATTGATAGAGTTCCTGATTCCGAAAGCAAGCCGCGAAGTTCAACGTTAACATACAAAGCCGCAGTGAGGCGCGGCATTAATTTTTTATAAGCTGATTTCGGCTTTATTTTATCGTGTTGACGCCGAGTAGCAGCGTTCGCGGCGCACACGACTACAGTCGCTGTGTACATGCGCGCGCGCACTCACGCACACACTCTCGCGAGCCCTCCTCAGCGCGCTGCAATTCGTCGGCGCGCTCGCCTTCCCGCGCCCCTCGCCCTCCGCACGCAATTGCACTGCACTCCGGCATGCTGCGCTGCGTGCGTAAAAAGCGCACACAAGAGGTGAGGGGAGGAGGCGAACAGGCACACAGGCCTGCCGCGACCGGCCGCCTTCCACCAACACAGTCACTGCCAGACGCTCGCAAGAGCACGCCGCCCCCACACAGGGCGTAGCCACTACTCCTCCACTCGCGCGAAACAACCCCAAACGTGCTACGAACTTTGTTAAGTGCAAGTGCGGACATTTTCGCAGGAGTTTTCCTGATATAAACATTTTCAACAACAATCCTGATCACGTGCAGACGCTGGATTAATTTTCTTTGAGGTAAATTGCACTTAATGTTTTTAATTTTACTTTCGTAGCGGTGCTACGCTTTCGTAGCCGGCTGATAACGCAGGACCTGTTTTGTATTCAAGGTTGGTATGAATTAAATAAGTGCTACAATTTTGCTGTTACATTTAATGCATAATTCTGTGGATATAAAGGTGAAAATAGGTAACCCGGTGCGATGAAAAATGTATAGAGAACACAACAGGAGGGAATGCGGCGTAACTGCTTTCATCGGTCCCCTAACTTCGATTATACCTGCCGAATAAAAGGTAAAAAGTCAATTTGGCAGTGTGGAAGGGCTATAGAGCGTAATATGTAAATGGGGAAGGGCGGTGCAGTCGGGCAGTCGCGCTGAGCCGCGGCATACGTCGTCAGTCAGTGCTGGTCACAGAGCGATGCGCATCGCGAACAGGTTGCACGAACTTTGTGTATATACGCAAGGATTATCACTTTTGACAGACTAGTGCGTGACTTGGAAAATTTCTCTACGAT
Organism: Omphaloscelis lunosa; assembly: GCA_916610215.1. NCBI lineage: Eukaryota > Metazoa > Arthropoda > Insecta > Lepidoptera > Noctuidae > Omphaloscelis > Omphaloscelis lunosa. The sequence goes on from OU744250.1 coordinate 11,682,447, forward strand.
GTATCCCGCCTCTACCAACTACAATATTTTGCCAGGTATATGTTTAATATATTATTGATAAGTTCTTTAACATAATTTATACAAAGTTTAATTAATTATTTGTGGTTGTATGATAATTTGATTGCGGTTTTAGTAACTTTGTCATTTGAAACAGTGAATACTGGTACAACAAAAGGGGTTTTGATACGAGTTTACATAAATAAAAAAACCAGCTTTGCAATCAATGATTTTGTTTTTATTTACGACTAGAGGTTTTATAATATTTTTTATAAGTAAAATAAGTATCTTATTTGAAGAAAAGTTAACAAAAGAAAACTTTTAGGATAAATTCTCTGATTCTGCCCATTAGTATTAATTCGTTACATGAATAAGTATTAGATTTAAAAAAAATATATATTATGTCAACAATAGGACAAACATTTTATTTGCTTTTAAAAGCATCTACATTGCGATTACAATGAATCGCATGTCTGTCAAAACAATTTCATCGCATTAACGGCTTTATTTCGTAGCCTTAAGAATGGTTTTCGTAGTTAGGTGTTACGACCGAGGTGCGGTTGACCGTACGTTTAAAAATGTTCAATATTACAGTAGCTATATAGTTTTTTTTCTCTTACAGAATCACAACTCAGAAAAATGGGAAGCGTCGAAGGACCGCAAACTTTTTGTTTGAAATGGAATCATCACAAAACAAACTTAGTGGAGATCTTAGAAGCCTTGATCAAGGTGGAGACCTATGTCGACTGTACACTAGTGGTCGACGACCAGGTCACCTTCAAGGCGCACCGAGTCGTTCTAGCTGCTAACTCACCGTACTTTCAGTCAATATTAGCTGATGTTCCAATGGACCACTGCAGCATCCTCTTCCCTGGTGTAAAGGATTTCGAGATGCGAGCCCTCCTCGAATACATGTACACGGGTGAGGTGAACGTGACGCAGGCTCACATCCCACACATCATGAAAGTGGCTGAGCAGCTGGAGGTGAAGGGTCTGTTCGACATGACGGAGCTGCGGCGGCGGCCGAGCAGCACGGACCGCGCGCCGGCTGCGTCGCCCCCGCGCGTTGTTCCCGCCGCGCCCTCCAGCGTGTCCCCCCCCGTGCCCGCGCCCCCCTCGTGCTGGCCGCCACCACCCGCCGCGCCCGTCCTCTCCGCCGCCTACGACTCCTCTGATATGAATCCTCTCAAGCGGAAGAAACTGTCCAGCATGCTGGCCACTCGCGATACTCCTATTTTAAGGAACGTTTTAGCGCAAACCTCTCCCGTGGACTCTTCGCAACCCATGTCCCTCGTGTGCCACCCTGTTAGCCAGCATGCACCACCCCGCATCCACTCCAACGGATCAGCGCATGAATCCGAACGCGCTGCGAGCCCACATCGTCCTTTCGAATACCGCCCTCGTAGACTTTCCTCAAGAGCTTCTTCACCCCACTACAACAGATCAGACAGGTCAGAAGATGCTCATTCTCCGTATACAGAAAGATCTTTCGACGATGAAAGCCAACGCACTTTCCACCCATCGCCTCCACCAAACAATTTTCAACAAGACGTGAGAGCCGGATTAGCGCCATACGTCCCACCACAACAGAAACCCGAATGGAAGCGATATAAACAATACACGAGATCCGATATTTTATCAGCTATCGAATGTGTGCGTAATGGAATGAGCGCACTACAAGCATCGCGTAAATACGGCGTGCCTTCACGTACATTGTACGATAAAGTGAAGAAACTCGGAATAACGACCAGCCGTCCCATGAGCCGAGGGGTCAAAAGGGAGTCGAATGGAGCTGCATTCCCATATGGTTTAAGTGGAACAGGTGGTGAAGATGGGAATCCATCAACACCGCTTATCGATCCATCATTTCTACAGCAAGCGTTAGAGGGAGCGACAAGAGACGGTGGTCGAGAGGCTCTACATGCAATGGCGCTGGCCGCGGCCGCACACGCGGCGCTGGCTCCTCGGACGCCACCTCGGTCGCCACCGCACTCACCGCGGTCACCCATGCATGATGATGATCACGTCGAAGATTTGTCAGTGCCTCGTCGACGTGACTTAGACCAGCCGCCTGGAGTTATTGTTCCACCGCGTAATTTTGCGTTAGATTGTGGTAGCGAAAGAGATTGAACGATAAGACATCGTGGAATGTATATTCGAAAAGACTGACTTAGGCGTACAAAGTTAGGAGTAAGGCACTTATTGGTAGGCTAACTGGTAGGCCGTGCCGCGTGCGCACGCCGCCAATGACCGGGCGCTCCGGCCGGGCGATTGCAATGGGCCCCGCGGCCACTTTTCTTCTACCTCTCTTCTTCTCTATTTATTTCAAAGTGTCGTCGAAGCTTGAAAACGAAATAAAATTTCCGTTTGATGCTGGACGACGCCTTATTGTGATTTTATTTTTGTTTATTTTCTTCTTTCGTTTTTTGTTTTATAACATTTACGTCTTTGTTAATGAATAGCAGAATAAGTTAGCTTTAACTAGCATGTAATGTTGTCTTAGTTGGACTGGTAACTTTATGGGCCGAAGGGCAAGCAGGCAGCGCCGGCCACGCCGTCGCACCCCGGGCGGGTTCGCCTAGACAAGTTATTGTGCAATTTGTTGTCCGCGACTGTGATGTTTATAGACTGAAATGCCGCTACTACCTCACGCTCGCTACAGCTACTCTAGTCCACCGCGTCGCACCATGCCATACATCCACGTGAAACAGTTAATAAGATATCCTTACTTTATTGACGACAATGCATGTTAAAGAGACCTTGCGTGCGACGCACATGTCACCGCGGATAGCGACGTATATCTACATACCGATCTATTCTATATTGTTTCCTTACGTTACGGGTTAGATTAATTTATTAATTTGTTCATCGATTGCCATAAATGTTCGTTGTTAAATATCTAGTTGTGCTCACCATATCCTCAATATAAAATGTTTTGCACAAGCACGGTGGTTCATATTAGAGTTAAGAGATTTCATCAACACTTAGTTAAAAATGCTCAATGTTATTATTAGGTTTGTGGTAACATAGAAAAAAAAATCGTCGTGATGCGCTGTTATACGTAAAAATGTCTAGTTATTTTTTTCATATTTGATCTATGAGTGTAATGCCGTGTTTTGCTCGTTGTATAAGCTCTTTTTCTAATTAGAAAAATATCCTAATGTACAAATCTGCACATTTTCACTTCTCAGTAATTCCTGTTCGTGTAACTATCACATCTTATAAAATCTTGCGTTTCTTAAAAGTTATACCCATGTATATTAAAGTCCTAAGAGTAAACATATAGTTTTATATTATCCTTAAGTTAATAAATACATTACTTATTATTTGGTAATTGATTAGAAGACTGATTTGTTACGTTAGTCTAGTTTGAAAATGCCATAGATATCTACAAACGTATCTACCTTAATTTAGCAAACGCAAATGTGTAATTAATTAATTTAAATCACGTATGGTGTGTGTAGAAGCTACACTTTGGTAGATTTCACTATTTTGTGCCTTTGTTTGTTGTAATTAAAACATTATCTTTATTAGGACATTCCAGTAGGTGTACCTTTTGCACTCTTGTGTTTTGTGGTTGACCATCAGGTGTAGGACCAGGGCTTCTACTGATACCTACAGGTGTTTGCCTGCCATTACAATTAAATACCTCACATTTTTTTGTTAAATCGAATGTTATAATGTAATTATTATATATCCACTTTTGTGCCTATAAATATATGTTATTAAGTATGATGTTATTGCACTATAGTTCATCAATTAAGTTGGGATTTGAAAATATCGTATGTACTTTAATATGTAGTTGTACTGTATGTATACACTTAAGTTATATTAGATCGAGTTTGTTTATCTCGTAACTACATATTATTATAGTAAGAACTCTATATTTACAGATAATATAATGTTACAAATATAAATTAAACGTTTAATATCAATGATTATTTTATTCTTCCTTGAATTGAGCAGTAATATTTTTATTGTTACAAAGTATCAATAATAACCTTAAGTACTGTGAGTAATCTGTCAATGGGTATATTATCTATAGGCTAACTACAGCTTCAAGAAGTTAAGTAATTCTACTAATCCCTATCAACAAACCTCTATTACCTAGGTACAATTTCGGAGCTTTCTAGGCGACTACACACTTGTCTCTATACTCTCTATCAATTAATTATTCAAAACCAATCGAACGAAAAATCCTTGAACTTCGTTGAAAGAGCCGTATGTACCTACTTATAACTTTTTTTCATCGCAAAAGATGAATTTGAGCGAGATTAGAACGGTATTATGCACCCAATATTTTTAGATAGATAGAAAGTAGATACAATTCCATTAAATTGAATACTAAGATCACTATCTAGCAAAGAGCTAAAGTAACCTAATCAGGTTTCAGACGGATTCAACTTCTTACAAGTATCCTTGCGTAAACTTAGAAAAAATCTATAAGCATTTAATTTTAGTAGAGCCGTTTTAGTTGCAATATTAATAGTTGTCACAGGTAACTTTTTCCTTTACTTAAAGTAATCGAACTTAGGAAGAACTACTTTTTGCCGGCAAACTGGTGATCGAAGTATGAAATAGGTACGTGGTAGATATCATACTGGTAATTCTGGTAACCTTTGATAATAGTGAAAAGTAACGGAAAATAATTCAAAACATCAATGAATAAAATAATGTGAGTCATAGTCCTGCCAAGTTACAACAATTTACATTGTAACAGGGTTTTGAAAAAAAAAAATATTAAATCAATGATATAATATCATCGCCATCCAGTGGCTACGAACGTAAACGGTTGCTACGACATTGTAGAAGCCGCGCCCTACGGCTGGCTACAACTAAGCTACAGCTACGCTTCGCAGGAGTTTCGAAATTTAACAGCAGATGGCGTATATTGGTCTACGAAATTGTTATTGGGCATTTTCGGACAGCGCCATCTGTCAGTGGGTAGATATATGATTTGTTGAATAATTTTCGATTACGTATAATTTAAAAAAATGTTGCTCGTTCAACCAGAATTAATTACGTTTAAGACTAAAACAATGTATTTTTTCGCAAATAGCACTCGCTGAGCTACATAATCCTATTTCCTACTCGTGATTTAACATAATAATTGTAGAACTGAACGAAGCAAAGGACTTCACTTGACTTCAGTTTTTCATTCTACTACTAAATTAAACCATTTTTTTTGCTAGTGTACACTGTCCCACTGCTGAGAAAAGGCCTCTCCCAAATTCTTCCAAGTATCCTTTTCCAAGGCCATCTCGATCCAACCCTTGCGGTATGCGTCTAAGTCTCGCCACCTTTTCCTGGGCCGGCCTCGGGGGTGCCGGCCATCCTCAGGCACCCACTATGTGAAGACTATTGCCCAGCTGTCACTATGCATGCGGCTGACATGACCCGCTCAGTCCCATTTAGCTTGGTAGCCGTAATACAATCGCGGCGGGATTTTTACGCGCACTGGATTTTCAACTCTTGGTGTTAAGCCAAGCGTTGAGGATCCAACGCGATGGGACTCACTCTCAGCGTGTTGAAAAAACATACTGTTAGATTTTCAACTCTCAGCGCTAGGCAGAGCGTTGAAAATCCAGTGCACGAAAAAAAGTTGCCGCGATTTTATTACGTCCGTGCGAACATCGGCTTAGAATCCGCGGCACCAACTCTAGTCCGATAGACGCGGCGCTACCGTTTACTTCATTACATCAAATTGCATGTCAAAAAATGTAGTTCCACAACTTTTCCTCCGGACTTCAGTGGTGGCGCACACTCTAACTATTATAATAATTAGACATAAGGCTCCGCGAACTTTTTTGTGAGTAATGATCAGTACTATAAACATGAGTACCTACACTATTTTATGTAGGTATCATCAATAGTTTTCGCAGCGCACGCCAAATAAATAATTACATTTCTAAGCAAATTTTTGGCGATACTTTGGGTTACATTATTGCAGTTTTCGTAGGAATCTTTAATTTTGACAAATAAAATAGGTACAGCCCGTGTTATTCCGGCAGCGCGTTGTGTTCCACGCGCGCCTCAAAGAGATGTCAGTAAAACTCACGGGGTCCGCTAGGGCCGATGCGGGAAAGTACGGAAGGGATACCGTGGCCCCTGGCAACATACAGGCAACTGAAGGAACACGGGTGGATTTTAGTCAGTAGGAGTTTCACACGCCCTCCAGATCCTCCCAACCAAAAAAAGGCCTATGTTATTCGCTGATAAAGTAGCTTTCTTTAAATGAAAGAATTTTTAAATCGTTTAAGTTTTTTTTTGAGTTTATTCATTACTTTCTTTATATTAATATTATAGTTTTTAGATTAAGCCGCTTTTCGAGTCTGTCTGTGTCACCGCGTTATTCTAATAAAACTCCGCAACGGATTATGACGCGGTTTTCCATCATTTATTTCGGAAGATTTTTGTGTATCAAAAGAAAAAGATTGTGAATCAAATATCGTAGAAATATTTTTTTAAAGTCATGTATCATTTTTTTTTTTGACAGTACATACAATGCCAAATTAAGGGTTATAAGCGCCCTCTGTTAGTGTACATTGATCTCATCTTTAAAACGCGAGGCGGAATTCACGGGCTGAAGGTAATTTGGAATTTAAAAAAAAACTACATTGGAAAAAATATGAGGGCATAATTAGTAATTTTTTATTATTTTTGGTACATAATATCATGAGTTTCCGAACGAACTCGTGACGTCATACTATCACACCACCTATTTTCTTTCTTTTGATTGGTTGTAGTAGAAATCATCAGACAAATGTCAAATTAGTTGAAATGAGTAATAGTTACCAAGAAAAAGCGCGGGAAACCTCAAACTTGGCGGTCGTGTCCTTTTAAAGCTATAATTGAAAAATTGAAAAACGTTGTAATATAAGATCAGTAACCGTAGTTTTTAGTGTTCTATTTTCTTTTTCTTGTATTTCAACTTTAGTTTGTATAGATTCTTCGGTAGTGGTAAGTTTTTATTTTATTTTATATTAGCGCGGGAAAATGAAGGACCCGCCTGACCCGGGGGACTCTGTTCCCCCGGCAGGCAATTACGTTACTATATCAAACGAATCGGGCATGGATACCGATGGGTCGTCTTCGGCTCGTAACTTAAAAAGAAGCCGTACACATATTTGTAAGCACTGCAATAAGCGTCGCCGTACCCGTAAAAGCCACGGTACCGTATCTTCGGGTTGTAGCTGTACGGATTTTACACCAGAAATTACTGCATCAGAACCTAACTGCTCAACTACTACAACGACTAACGATCCTACTATCAATGTGCCCGATATTCCTGCTACGTCCTCAGTTGCTCCTACTCAGATAGGTCGTAAAACTTATGATAAAACAGACAGCGCGCCTTTTGTCATTCATGTACAAAAAAACATAATTTCACCAGATGATGGAACGACACTGCACCCAATCACATTTGGCAAGTTCCTTAAACACAACGCCTTCCAAAACATAATTAACGGTAGTGTCAAAAAAATTGGGCGCAATAAAATTTCTCTTTCCTTTTCGAATTTCCTGGACGCAAACTCTTTTATTAATCATAATAGTCTAGAATCTTATAATTATAAAGCTTTTATACCCACTTTTAATGTTACTAGAATGGGTTTAGTACGTGGTGTCCCTGCAGATTGGTCTCCGGAGGATGTTATTGATAATATAACAGTACCAATTGGTTGTGGTCCAATTTTAAAAGTAAGACGCCTTAATTTTAAAACCATTGTTGATGATTCTACCATTTGGAAACCATCCCAATCGATAGTTGTTACATTTGATGGTCAGGTGCTACCGAAAAGAATTTTTATGTGCTATAATGCATTACCTGTAGATTTATATATTTTCCCTACTGTACAGTGTTTCAATTGCTGTCGTTTCGGTCACACTAAAATTCAGTGCAGGTCCAAACCTCGTTGTTATAAATGTAGCCAAAGCCACACTGGGGACAGTTGTGACAGAGAACCAGAAAGTGCATCTTGCTGCCTTTGCTCAGGATATCATTATGCTACTAACAAGGTTTGCCCAGAATTTTCTAGACAAAAATTAATTAAAACATACATGGCACAAAGTTCAGTATCCTATGCTGAAGCAGCAAAAGTATATCCCCTTGTAACTAAATCGTATGCTGATACACTTTTATCTTCTCCATCCAAAAACTTTGCAGATACCCCATCCATCTCTTCACCTAATAGAATGCCTGCTTCAACTAGCTATAAAAAGACTGTCTTTCTCAAACCACGCTCCCCTCCCAAATCTGTACAAGGATACAATAAAGAGGCTCACAATGCCATTATTAAAGATTTCAATATTCCTCAACCATCAGATGGTTGTGCTTTTTCTAATAATCATAATAATGAAAAAAATGACACAAATTTTTCCATAAACGATTTTCTTTCTGCATTACACAATCTTCTTGTTCAGTTCAACATTTCACCGTCCAACGTTGCCCCTTCTTCCAATGTATCTCAATCCATTTGTAATGGACAACACATCCAAAATAATCCAGTGGAACTGCCGCAGTCTAGTAAATAAAAAGAGTGATGTTATATATCTTTTAAACAAATATGAGCCATTTGCCTTTGCCTTAGCAGAGACTTGGCTCAAATCTAATCATATTTTTAAAATTAATGGTTATTTAACCATTAGAGAGGATAGATCTGATGGGTATGGTGGAGTAGCTATACTTATCAAGAATACTATACCTTTTTCTATCATTACATTACCTCCTCATAGTGAGGCAATTTCAATTGTAGCTATTAAAGTTCATAATATTTGTCTTGTTTCTATTTACATTCCCCACCCTTCTTCTTCTGTTCTTCAAGAGATTAATAATCTCTTTTCATCTCTTCCAAAGCCATTTTTAATATTAGGGGACTTTAATTGCCATCATCAATCATGGGGTTGTTCAACTTCTAATTGTTATGGCGATGAATTACTAGATATATTAGACTTACATAACCTATGCATCTTGAACACAGGAGCTGTCACACGTCGTTCAGATCCCAATCAGAACCAAAGTGCAATTGACCTTTCTATCTGTTCTCCAAACTTAGCCTCTTCACTAACTTGGCATACTCTGACCTCTACTTATGGTAGTGATCATTTTCCAATAGTTATTTCTTATCCTCTTTCTAAACGAAATGCACCATTAAGGAGATCAACATTAAAATATAAGCTACCTAATAGAAATAATAATGACTGGGACAAATTTAGAAACATTGTTGACAGCAAGCTTTGCTCCTTGCCTGTTATTTCAGATGGCAATGAAAACAGTTGTGCGGAAGCTTTAGCGCTCATATTAATTGCAGCAGCAGATGAAGTTTTTCCTGTAAAAAATAACAATATTAATACAATTCCCTCGCCTCCATGGTGGGACCCTGAATGCACAGAAATGGTTTACAAACGTAAAGAGGCCGAATACAATTATAACCTCGATATGTCTGATAGTAATTTTGAAATCGTTACTAACATAATTAACGAAACTTATAAACTTTTTAAGAAGAAAAAATTTGAATCTTGGCGTAACTTTTGCACATCAATTTCACCGAATACTCACCCTACGATCGTCTGGCGCAATATTCGTAGATTTAGGTCCATTTATAAAGACCCTTCTCCTATTCCGGATTCTTTAGCCAATGAATTTTTAGACAAATTAGCTCCGCCTTGGGTTCCTGAGGCTACTAACCTTAACCTGTCTCTTGTAACTAGTAACCAAGACACTCATACGACGCTAGATCTCCCATTCACTCTCACTGAATTAAAAGGTGTTATCCATAAAACTAAGGATTCTGCACCAGGCATTGATGGCATCCCGTATTCCTTTTTTGCTAATTTAAATGATGTCGTCCTCGGTTACTATTTAGAACTTATTAATTCGATTATGTATACAGGTAACATCCCTGATGAATGGAAACGTCAAATGGTGTTGCCATTCCTTAAACCAAATAAAACTCCATCTGATGCTTCTTCATACCGTCCCATAGTTTTATCTTCAATTCTGATGAAATTAGCGGAGCACCTAATTAAAAATCGCCTTGAATGGTATGTTGAAAGTAAGGGTCTTTTGGCAGATTCACAATATGGCTTTAGAAAAGGTAAAAGTACAACTGACTGTTTAAGTATTTTAACATCCGATATTCGGCTATCCTTCTCTAATAACCATTCGACCATTGCAGTTTTCCTTGATATTAATGCAGCTTACGATAATGTTGTATTATCAGTTTTACAAAATAAATTAAAAGCCCTACAAGTTCCATTGAATTTGTCGAATTTCATTATTAGAATCCTGAATGATCGCTCTGTTATTATGATAATAGGAGATCATGAGGTACCTCATCTTGTATGGAGAGGTCTCCCACAGGGTTCAGTGCTCAGCCCCCTCCTATACAATATTTACACTTTTGATTTAGACTCCTCCTTAGCTAACCAAGTTAAGGTTCTTCAATATGCCGATGATTTAGTATTGTATTCTTCAAGCCAATCTGTTGAACAAGCTAGCTATGCTATCAATTCAGCTTTATCTACTTTGGAGTCATGGTTACATCTGAATGGTTTGGATTTATCTACGTCTAAAAGCGCAGCTGTTTTGTTCACCCGAAAGAGAAATATTCCCTTAGTAAACATCTTTTATATGGGAATACGTATTCCAGTTAAAGATAATTTCAGATATCTAGGTATAATACTAGATTGTAAATTAAGTAGTGTTCCTCATAGTGATTATATTGTTAACAAATGTGAAAATCACCTAAACATGCTTAGATGCCTATCTGGTGTGTGGTGGGGTGCACATCCATTTTCTTTGAAACTTATTTACAATGCAATCATCAGAAGCACCCTGGATTATGGATTGTTCGTTCTAGAACCTTGTAGTGCTATGGCTTTAAAAAAATTGGATCGCATTCAGTCTAAAGCTTTGCGCATAATTTCTGGAGCCATGAAGTCTAGTCCCATTAATGCACTCCAAGTAGAATGCGGAGAAGCTCCTTTATACCTTAGAAGACAATTTCTATCTGACAAATATTTGTTCCGGATTCTTCAGTTCTCAACTCATCCTCTCATTCCTAAACTGGACTCTTTAGTATTGCAGATTGAATCTTCAGATTACTGGTCCCATAAACGTGATCCTTGTTTAGTTATAAGCTATAAAAAATTCCTCTCCCTTTCTTCTCCTATTCACCGTTCCAATAAACTTCCCCTATTTAGCAGTAGTTACGAGAGTTTACAATTCAGCCCCACCATTAAATACTGTGTAAGTAAATCAGGTCCCGATTGCAATTTAAGTTTTAAGCATTTTTTGGCTGAACACATAGAGTACCATCACATATTTACGGATGCTGCCAAGCGTTCTCCGAGAGGTTGTGTTGGGATAGGGACTTACCATTCTCAATACAACATCGTACAAAAAATAAAATTACCTCCGGAGACTTCTGTCTTTACGGGGGAATGTTTCGGCATTTTAAAAGCTATTGAATATATTCGGGTTCTAAAGCTCAAGAAAACTATTATTTTCACAGATTCTCAAAGTGCTCTTCTAGCCATCAATAAATCCCCTTTCGAACACAAATCGCAGTGTCCTATAGTCTATTTAATAAGAGAATTTGCGTTCAGAACCATTTCTGAAGGTAATACAGTACAATTTGCGTGGATCCCGGCCCATGCTGGAATCCACGGCAATGAAGTGGCAGATACAATTGCCGGTGATGCAGTGCAGTGTGGGGACTTAGTTCCATATCAGAATTTTAGTACTGACCTTGTGACATTACCAAAGATTTTTCTCCGGGATACCTGGAAGGTAGCCTGGGGTATCGGAAACAAATCAAAGGGCCGTTATTTTTCAACTATTCAGCCCGACGTTCCGGAAAAACCGTGGTTTGGCAGGGCAAAGTTTGGCAAGATGGAGACCTCCGTTCTTATACGGATGAGACTGGGTCATGTTTGCTCTCCAGCCCATCTTGCCAAACTTCATATCATCGACGACCCCATTTGCTCGTGTGGCACAGACGTAGGCGACTTGAATCATATTTTTTTCTCCTGTCCCTTATACGACCGTTCTTCCTTTCTTAGTAATCTCTTGTCCCTTGGTACTCATTTTCCTACTTCAATACTTTCCTTACTTTGTACAAATAGCTTTCCGGTATATAAATGTATAGTCTCATTCATTACCTTAAATAATATTAAGTTGTAAATATTCGTTATTGTAATTTGCTCATTATTCACTCCTTCGATTCATCCTTTTCCTTATACTGATCCTATATCCGTCCTATCCTAAATTCCGATCTAATATAATTAATAATTTTGTTTCCCCAACTTTGCCTCCTCGAATAAAATAAAAAAAATACATGACATTGGCTAATGCACAAACCGTGCGAAGGAAAAAAAAAGCGCGGGAATCGTCGAATTTGGCGGTTGTGATTTTTCTTTCGGATTTTTAAATAAGACAAAACTTTTGAGATTGGAGATAAGTTGTGTAGATTTTTGTAGATATTAATTAAGCTAATTATTTTTATTGTCTGTGTATATAATTCTCCACATTTAGGGTAAGTTTTTTCATATTTTATTTTATTCTGTCCGATGGACAAGGAACCGCCTGATCCGGGGGGCACAGTCCCCTCGGTTGGGCTTAATATAACTATAATTAACGACGAATCAAGTATGGATACTGATGCGTCCATAACCAGATCGGAGCGGAAAAGGGCTAGAGCTCCACGCAAAATGTGCAAACACTGCAATAAAAGAAGGAGACATGGTCACTCTTCAGGAACCAATAAAGAAGCAGATTGCCATTGCGAAAATGAATCGGTAGAAGTTCATCTGGAAGCCACTCCACGTTCTGTGGATGGTCCCCAGACTGAGATTCGTCCCACCTCAGAACTTCCCCAGAAGGCGCCACAGGTTGCTAGGGCTTTGTACACAGCCACAGACCTGTCGCCATATGTTGTACATATTCAAAAAAATATTGATACTGGAAACTCTGCTCAATCATTACACCCAATTTCTTTAGGGCATTTTCTTAAAAAACGTCGCTATAATAATATTGTCAATGGTTCTTTAAAACGGATCGGTCGAAATAGGATTTCTTTAAGCTTCTCTCATTACCTAGATGCAAACTCTTTTATAAATGACCCTTGTTTGGCGAAAGAGAAATTGAAGGCATTTGTTCCATCTATTAATGTGTGTCGTATGGGTATTATTAAAGGTGTACCTACCGAATGGTCTCCCGACGAAATAATGGAAAATGTGACTGTTCCCACTGGATGCGGGAAAGTTATTAAGGCAAGGCGTCTTAATTATAAAGTGCACGAACCGACCCCTGTCTGGAAACCATCTCAAACAGTCGTGCTCACCTTTGACGGTCAAATTTTACCAAAACGTGTGTTTTGTTGTTACAATTCTATGCCAGTAGAATTGTACACATTCCCAACAATTCAATGTTTTAATTGTTGTCATTTTGGTCATACAAAGGTACAATGTAGATCGAACTCTCAGTGCTTCAAGTGTGGGGAGAGGCATTCTGCTGACACTTGTAGTATTGAAGACGAAAGTGACGGTAAGTGCTGTCATTGCGGTGGCATTCATTACGCCATTAACAAAAAATGTCCAGAGTTTGAGAGACAAAAATCAATTAAGCACTATATGGCCCATAGCTGCGTGTCATATGCTGAAGCGTCGCAGCTGCACCCCCCAATCTCCAAACTATATGCAGATGTGGTAACATCTGCTCCTTTACATACAAATAATAAATTTTCTTCTTCACGACCTTCGCCAAATTCACCAGACACATCAAATTTCACATCTCACAGAAAAACAGTATTCCTAAAACCTCGAGATCCCCCACAAAAAGCCAAGGGGTATGACCGGGCAGCTCATCAAGAACTTATTAATAATGAAGTTTCAATGTCAGGTAATGGTGTTGCTTTGCAAAATAAAACAACAACTAATAATAATGAAAGTCAAATTTTAAACTTAATAATCATGCTAATTAATACTTTTTCTAAAAATAATATCATTGAACCGTCCAACGTTGCCACTGTAATTGATACGCTGTTTAACTTATTTAATATTAACCATAATGGATCCAAATCAAACCAAGATTGTTCAGTGGAACAGTCGCAGCATTGTGAATAAAAAATCTGATCTGTACTATATATTAAATAAATACAATCCCTTTGCAGTCGCTCTCTGTGAGACATGGCTTAATCCGGGGTTCTCTTTTAGAATTCCTGGCTATGCTTGTCTAAGAACGGATAGAAGCGATGGGTATGGCGGTGTCGCCATGCTTATTAAAAATAACCTGTCTTTTCAGTCTTTTCCTCTTCCAAGTCTCAGTGACGATATCTCTGCCGTTGCTGCTATTGTAAATAAAATCTGTATAGTATGTATATATTATTCCCGCCCTACTGTAAATATTCTTTCTGAAATTAATAACCTTTTCACAGTTTTACCTAAACCATTTTTGGTAATGGGCGATTTTAATTCACAGCATCAATCTTGGGGAAGTTCTAGTTCCAATTATTATGGGGAAAAGTTATTAGAAATATTAGACTCAAACAATTTGTGCATTTTAAACACATGTCTCCCAACACGCCAAACAAATCCAGATGAGGGAATAAGTGCTCCTGATCTCTCAATCTGCACACCTGATTTAGCATCGACGTTATCCTGGTCTCCTTTACCGTCTTCTCATGGTAGTGATCATTTTCCTATAATTATTTCTTTTCCACATAAAAAACCAGACGCTTGCATTCCAATACCACAACCGCGCTTAAAGTACAGACTTCAAAATGCAGACTGGGATAAATACAAAAATTGTGCGGAAGAAAGAATTTCTGCTTTATCTAATTCCTTACTACAAGATCCTCAGTTACTATCTAATGAAATTACAAGAATTTTAATAGAGGTAGCAGATAATACTTTCCCTATTAAGAATGGTGCTACAGGCAAAATTCCTTCACCACCTTGGTGGGATGCTGAGTGCACTCAGGCCATTAAAAAAAGAAAAGAAGCTGAAAAAAATTACTGCCATACTATGACTCGTCACAATTTTGAGATTTACCAAGAAGCTGCTCGTACAACTCGTAAGCTCCTTAGGAAAAAGAAATTTGAAGGTTGGCAAAGATTTTGTGCATCTATCTCTCCAGAAGTTAACGCATCTGTAGTATGGCGAAATATCAGGCGATTCAGGTCAGCATTCAGTAACACAACAGTCTCAAAACTGCCATTAGAGTTGGCCAATGAGTTCATGGATCATTTAGCTCCTCCTTCAGTCCCAGAACAGAGATCTTTAATGCATTTTCCCTATGTTCCTATTTTGGATTCCGAGTTGAACTCTCTCTTCACACTAAGTGAGTTGAAAGGAGTCCTTTCACATGTTAAGGATTCAGCTCCTGGTGAAGATGGTATCCCATATTCATTTATAGCCAATCTGTCTGACTCTGTACTTTTAATATATTTAGATCTCATCAATACAGCTTTAATATCTGGCAACATTCCATCAAGTTGGAAGTCTCAAACAATTATTCCTATTCTGAAACCAAACAAACCTTCTTCTAAGGTCACTTCTTATCGACCAATTGCACTTTCAACAGTTCTTGCTAAAATTGTTGAACATCTCATTAAGAATCGTTTGGAGTGGTTTTTGGAAAGCAAAAACTTGCTAGCAACATCACAGTTTGGTTTTAGGAAGGGTAAGAGTACGATTGACAGTCTTAGTGTGTTCACAACTGATATTCGCTTAGCCTTTTCTTCCAATAACTCCGTAATTGCTGCTTTCCTGGATATAAACTCAGCTTACGATAATGTCCTAGTATCAGTCCTGGAACAAAAGCTGAATTTATTACAAATTCCAAAAATGCTGTCTAATTTTATAATTAATATGCTTTCAACGAGATCTTTAAATCTAGATATTGAAGGGTGTACATTTACCCGTTTAGTATGGAAAGGTCTTCCTCAGGGTTCTGTACTTAGTCCACTTCTCTATAATATTTACACTTATGATTTAGAATCCTCTTTAAATGAGTCAGTACAAGTCCTTCAATATGCAGATGATATACTTCTTTATTTATCTGGTGATTCTGTTGCAAATATTTGTATTTCCTTAACCTCTTCTTTATGCTTACTGAAGACTTGGTTGGAAACCAATGGTCTACACCTGTCAATTGATAAAAGCAACATAGTCTTATTTACTAGAATGCGTAAGTCCCCAGTAGTTACAGTAACATATGATAATATCTCGATGCCGGTTAAAAATCAAGTAAAATTTTTAGGCCTTATTTTGGATACACATCTTACAGGTTTACCACACTGTGATTATATAACTACTAAATGTGAACGAAATATCAACATAATTAGATGTCTTGCTGGTGTGTGGTGGGGAGCACATCCCTTTTCATTAAAACTACTATACAACACATTGATTAGAAGTGTATTGGACTATGGGACCTTTTTGCTTGAACCTGCTAATGTTGCTGGTCTTAAGAAATTGGAAAGAATTCAATCCAAGGCACTTAGAGTAGTTTCAGGTGCAATGAAAAGCAGTCCTATTAATTGTCTTCAGGTGGAATGTGGAGACCCTCCACTTCATTTGAGACGTCAATTTTTATCTGATAGATTTATGGCTCGGTGTCTGCAATTTACAAATCATCCTTTGCGAAATAGACTTTCTATTCTCTCTAAAGAAGTTACTTCGTCTACATACTGGAGGCACAAAGATACTCCGTGTTTAGTTAAAAGCTTTAGAAAATACAATTTAATTGATGCTCCTTGCCACCAATCTCAATTTCTTCCTATTTATCATTGTAATTACAGTTCATTAATTATGTCACCAAACATTCATTATAACCTTAACATTTACCGAGATGACGTATGTCATAACATTAACTTCAACTTCACTATGGATAGAGACTGGAAGGGCTGTCAGCTCCTGTTTACAGATGCTTCGAAGCATGGAAGAGACTCATGTGTGGGAGTAGGTGTATACCACTCCCAGTATAATGTCGTTCAAAAAATAAAGCTCCCGCCCGAATCATCTGTATTTACGGGAGAATGTTACGGTCTATTCAAAGCTGTCGAATATATACTCCTTATGGGCTTACGGAATTCACTCATTTTAACTGATGCAAGGAGTGCCTTACAATCTTTGGCCAGATTTCCTTTCTATTCTCATAATTCTTTTATTATATTTGAAATACGTGAACTCCTCCACAGGTGTTCTATTAAGGGATATTCAGTGCATTTTGCCTGGATACCCTCGCATTGTGGTATTTTAGGCAATGAGAGAGCAGACCAGTTAGCTAATGATGCCGTATTAAGTGGAGACGTTTTTCCGTACAAAAACAACTCCCAAGATCTGGCTGCTCTGCCCGGGGCTTATCTACAGGAATCCTGGGGTCAGCTTTGGTTAGGGCAATCAGTGAAAGGGAAATTTTATCGTAATATTCAGCCATCCATTCCTGTCAAACCTTGGTTTAGCAAGTACAAGCTAAGCAAAAAGATTTCAACAATATTCATACGTATGCGATTGGGTCATGTGTGCACTCCAGCTCATCTTGCCAGACTCGGCATTGTGCAGAGCCCTGAGTGTGAATGTGGCGCTGAGGTGGGAGATCTGAACCACTTTATTTTTGCCTGCCCCCTTTATGACCACTCCTCACTTTTCCAAAGCCTTGTTTCCCTCCGAGTCCCTTTTCCCACTTCTATCTCATGTATTTTATTTAATTTTAATGTAGATATTTATAAAACCATAGCACTTTTCCTTGTGAATAATGATATATCTATTTAAACGTAAATTTCAATATGTATGTACATAATTTATAAGTAGTTATTGGTTTAGTATAAAGACGCACCGAGTAGGCCTTTTTGTTGGGTCACTGGTTGCGTTAATTGATTACATTCATTACATTTCTGTTGTATTATATTCCCCTACTGCTAAATTTATTAAAATTTATTATTTTTATTTAATAACAACTATTCTCCTTTCCGTTTCCAAATTTCCCTTTGTAATTCTTTTTATTATTTCGCGAGTTATCGATTCTTACGTTTTGTCATTATCAGATTATATATTGTCAGTGGCAATAAGCACGAATAGTGCAACGCCATGAAAAAAAAAAAAAAAAAAAAAAAAAAAAAAAAAAACCGTGCGAAGCCATAATAAAAAAAAAAAAAAAAAAAATAGTTACCAAATGCCAAAAAAACGTAAACAAGTGTATTTTTATTGTGTAAAACAACGTTTTAGTGGTTTATTTCGTATAAATGGATCTGAAAATGGAGCAGGATGATCCATTTATAAATTCAGATGTTTTTAACGTTCATGACATCGCAGAAATAGAAGGTAAAACTTGCTAAGTTTGTTTATAAAGATACAACTCTTACGTCGTAAAAGTATGAGTAATTTATGTAATAATTGGATAATTTCAGACTTTCTTAGTGGTTGTGATGGAGATTTTATGAAGACACTTGAAGATGAGTTGGCTCGCGTTGATGATCATCCGCTTCTCAGTGTTGACACGAAAGTTAAGTCCGAAGTTACATCGCAACCCCAAGTGTCGCCAAGCTACAACCCTACTGGAAACCCTATGGTGTCCCAATACACGCACAGAGCAAAAACACAGCCAATAACCACCCCACAAGCTAAGAGTAGCCCTGTACAAGGAGTGTATGCTAGAGAAGAAAGTTATAATTTGACACTCAATGATGGTGCTCCGTTGCCTGACGTCACGCAGCATGGGCGCAAGAGAATACATGCACAGGCCCCCATGCTTGTGCAACAGGTAGTACAGAGTCCACTCTATGTGAACTTGGCACCAAACATACAACCACTTCCTGATGGCAGGGCATCATTGATGCAGGTAGATGGAACCACGCAAATGAACCAGCCTATAAAAGCAAAACCTACAAGTCAACCTTTGCTAATACAAAATAATGCCAAAGGAGTGACACCGCTTATTCTGAAAACGTCTGATGCAAGTTTTTCTCCAGTTGTGTTACAGTCAAATATCATTAATCCTGAAACTCAAACTTTTATGTATACTAGTGCTCCTATACAAGGTAAATTCTTATAAGATTTATATAATTCTTTGACACAGCAATTATTTTTCTTTTTTGTTACTTAGTTATTTCATCAAGTTACCGGAATATCTAAGAATGTTTCCATGCTTTATATTCTAGGAACTACACAAGGCATCATCACAAACACTAAAGCGAACACAGAGAACCGCCCCATCCATACTTTTTTCACAAGCAACAATGGACCTACACTCCTAACAGGAATACCTGTAGTCCTTGATGGAGAAAAGATAACTTTAAGTCAGGCTCCCAATATAGGAGTACCAAAAGTAAAGGAAGTGAAACGAAGTGCGCACAATGCTATTGAAAGACGGTACAGAACTAGTATTAATGATAGGATAATCGAACTAAAGAATATGCTGGTTGGAGAAGAAGCAAAAGTATGTATTTTTTGCATGTTACATAATAATAATAATTTTGCATAAGCTTTTATTATGGCATGATGTAATAATGATATAACATGCAATATTTTCATGTTAAGTGATAAACATAATGACTGGTACTTTCGTTTTATATACGCTAACTTATTGTCTTAATTCTAAATAATAATCTAACAGACTTTGTTTACTCATTAGAATATAATAAGAATCAATTCATTTACACTTTTGTTTATGAAGAACCTATGCAAGGAGATTTTGGGACTTTTATTTCATTAACGGTAGATTTTTCTATAGTCAGATAACTTGAAGAAATATGACAGTCTAAAGATTTTCCATACAAAAGCTGTTAAACAGCAATATTTATTCCTCAGGTGAAAGTTCTCTGATTATTGTAAAATCAACCCTAAATATCTATTTAGATGTTTTGATTTTGTATTGAATATCAAAAACGGGGAAGAATTATAAACAATTTTTTTATATTATTTGTACCAAATCTTCCAGTTGAACAAATCGGCTATTTTAAGAAAAACAATAGAATACATCAGGTACATGCAGAATCAGAATACTCGTTTAAAACAAGAGAATATGGCTCTGAAGCTAGCATTCCAGAAGTCTGGAGTGAAAGAGCCACAGTTCGATGTTACATATACTCCTCCACACAGCGACATCTCATCACCGTCCAGTTCACAACATGGTTTTGATAGTGATTCACCTTCATCACCTGAGTATAAGGTTGGTATTAGTACAATATAATTTTTTGTTATTGCAGAAATTTAAGTAGATTAAAGAACACTAAAGGATATGGACCAGCTTAGACTACTTATCTACTACCATAAAATCTAAGGGTCTCTGCCAGATTCTGAAAACCTGATTTAACTTTAAAATCTCATGCAACTAACATGTAACTTACATTTTATAGTCGTTGAATCAAGTAAAAACAGTCAATCAAATTACATGGCATGCGATTTTACATCATTATTTGATGTTGATATGTAATAGGCCTGAGAAACAGGATGACAGTTAATCAGACCCTGGAACAGGCCAGAATTACATTAGCAAGCTATTGTAGAAAAGATCAGTTATATTGGACCCCAAGTTATAATTACCTTTTGTTTACTTGCAGGTTGAAGATAAATATTCGAACAAGATCGTCATGGGTATGGGCGACCACTCCCGATTAGCCTTATGTGCCTTCATGGTAGGTTTGATTACTTTCAACCCATTTAGTACATTTTTTGGGAACTTTATGTTGGAGTCATCTGTCACAGATTTCTCAGCAAGAGTGGATCAAAGAAAAATATTGGCTGATGATGACTTTAGTGAGTATCTTTTATCATTTGAGTATCTTTGTGACTAGCTTCTGCCTACAACTTCGTCCGCGTGGATATAATTTTACCGCTTTATAATATTAGTTCAGATTTTGTACACCTCACCTTAATTAGATTAAAAAAAAAAAAAAAACATTACTTCACACCTGTGATTCTCAAAAGGGAAGCAGGGACTGTATTGACTTATTTTCTAATTATCAAATGATTGCAGGGCTTGCTCATACAACCTTTTTTCTTATAAATACCATGCTTTTTAAGCTTTCAATAAATGACTGATTACAATATTCTAGGTTCAACTGGAGTATCATGGGGAATGTGGCTGTTCAGTACCTTCTTCATATATATGATAAACTTTTTCGTACTGGGAGGCTGTTTGATAAAGTTACTAGTGTATGGAGACTCTGTACCAAAATCACAATCTAAAGAAGCTGGACTTTTTTACAAACACAAACGACAAGCAGACAACTTTTTGAAAAAGGTAACCCTTTCATTTTATTTACGGTATTTCGTTCAAAGGACGAAGACTGCCTAACCCGGTGTCCTAATAGAAAATTATTGTCGCGCGAATACACGAATGTTACGATAATATGTTCGGCCAGCCCGAAAAACGATCGCGTATTTCATGCGCTTCCTATTAGGACCGGGTAATAAACCCAATGCAACAGCACAAACTATTTCCTGAATGCTGTACCAGAGACTCTGTATTTATTAAGAATTACATTTCAGGGCGACTTAACAAATGCACGATTAGAATTACATCGAAGTCTGGCAGTTTCTGGGAAAAGCGTACAAGCAGGTGGTCAGGGGCACGCGAAGTATTCCGCCCTCATTGCTGCTGTGTTACGACAGATGCTGCAGAGACTACCTTTTGGATCCTTCCTCGCAAGACGGGCAGGCGATTTGTGGAGTGACAGGTACTAGGCTCCTCCAGTGGTAGGAGTTAATGCTGTTTCTTTAAGTATATGCTACCAAAATGTGGATACTCCCCTGATTGGCTGCGCATGCGCAACCATCGTTTTCATCACAATACGTCTTAGGTTCAAATCATAGAAAGCTTAATGTTTTAGAATAAGCTGCGTTAATTAACGCAGCCTATACTAAAATATTAAGATTTCTATGATTCAGATATTATGACATTATGACACTCAGATTTAAGTTGCTATATTCAACTGGCTCGCTTAGTATGTTTGATATCCGCAAGCGATCAAATCTTTCATAAGCCTCACGATAATGACAGGCGGAGAATGCTGCCCATCCACTGCAAACAATACCCCTCATTCTCTCCTTTTAAAAAAATTGAAGAAAGAGATAAATCTCACTTTATAGTTGTTAGAAAGAACCACGTGAGTACCATTCAAACTCCATAAAACATTTTATTCGGCAGTCCTTCAAGACGAGCCACTCAACACTGGGCTGCGGAAGTATCAACGGTATCGCATCGTCTTGCACAGCTAGAGATCTTGTCAAGCCACAGCGGTAGGAGTGAACGCGTGCTCTTGGCCTTGCAAGCTGTCAACCTGGCTGAAGTAACCGGCAATAGACATCTGTTGGCTGATACGTACGTTACGGCCGCGCTGGTGTTCAAGGATTATATGCCGAAGTTCGGGAACTGGTTATGTGGGTAAGTGGAACTTACAAAGAATTTATTGATTGAAATCATACGTTTTGTAAATACAGTGAACTAATAATACTAATTAACTCACGCCTTCTTCCAATGGGGGTAGGCAGAAACTACAGAACGCCTCCTGCTACGATTCTTACATACTCCTTTTGCCTCGTTTATGTTCATACATCTGGTCATAAATAGATTGTACCATGATTTATTTATCATATAGTTCATTGTCTTTATTTGGTGTGCAATAAAGAGCTATTTCTATCTACCAAACGGGTGTAAAAATATCCTTAACTAGCTTCTGCCCGCGACTTAGTTCGCTAGAAAGTCGTTAAAATTCAGTCTATGTTACTCGCTGATAATGTAGCTTAATTATGGGTGAAAGATTTTTTAAAATAGGTTAAGTATTTTTGAGACAAACAAACATACAAAAAATCAAATCTTTTCTCTTTATAATATTAGTTTAGAAGAAGAGTCACTTGTTCTTCCTGTTATTATGTTATTTTTTTGTACTGGACCATACCTGGGAACCTTCTGGTTACGGACGTTAAAAGGTCAAAGTTCCAACTTTTTTTGACGTTTACGTTACGAAAACAAGTTTGAAATTACTTTAAATTCTCCCGCAATCCCTGTACCGTTGCATGAACCCCATAAGCACAATGTTTTGCGTGAGTCGTTTCCTAGCAATTATTTTTGCAGAGAGTAACTTAGATTAACATTCCTACCTACACAATGCATACATGATGGCTTCGTAGTGGGTCTTTTTACACCCTGTATCGTGTGTTTTTTTTTTCATTGGAATGGAGTGGTAGATTCTGCTATGAAAATTTTAATATCTTATAAACAAAGGTTTATCTAATTAAAGGAAGTAAAAACTTACCTTAACTTATTTTAGTCAGAAGAAACAGGTGGTCGTGCATTCAGTCAAATCTAATGGTAGCCACACACGTAAAGATTTACATGCGCAAATCTAAAATGGCGTGTTCGAAGAAATTTGCGAAAATTTCTTCCAACACACGTAACGATTTACTTGCGCAGGCCTAAATTTGCGCAAGTAAATCGTTATGAGTGGCTAGCATATGACTGACTGCGAGTTCCATGTCTATTACACAATATTTAATCCTTTCACCAGATACTACCTCAGCCTTTGCCGCGTATGGTGCACAGACTCGCTATCCGAGTGGCCGGTGCGTCTACGATGGGTGGGCAGTGCGCGCGGCATGCGTTTCTTGCGCACACGCCGATGGACGTATGAACGTAACCCTGCTACTTGTGCGCTCTTCTGTCGACTGCCTGATCCTGCTGATCCATTGGCTTATGCTATGAGAGTAAGTTGTTTTTGTACGATTACAACCGCATCGGGCCGCAGCGCAAGATATTTCAGTACAAAAAATTGCGGTGCCGGCCGCTTGTAGGTTGCGATGGTTCATATGTACGAAAGTGATGTACGAGGATGTTTGCAAACTGGTGCGGCTCGCCTAGATCTGCAGCCTTTAATTAAGTTTTCAAACATATTTAAAGCGTACTAACATTCATTGGGAAACAGTTGTTTAGTCCCATCTCTTCCTCTTCCTATCTCTTCCTCTTCCCATCTCTTCCCCTATGCGTTTATACCTACAAAAAGTTCTCATATCTTCCCCCTGCCATAAATCACTCAACGGTACAGCCACGGACGAAAAAAACTCAAGCAGTGAAATTAATATGTATTAAAAATTGACAAATAAAATATTCTTGGTTTTAGTTTCAACAAGAATTAAAAAATATATAATCTGTGTACATTCACAATAATGAACATAGCACAGGAATCATCTTAGTTTTGTTTTTACTCAGTAAGTATTTTTTAAATGTTACCATATAATAAATCATAACAAGAATAAAAAAAATATAAATCTACGTACATTTACAATAACTAACATAATATCACAGGAATCATCTCAATACTCAATTCTTTATCTTAGATAGTTTTGACTCTGTTAAGTTTTTTTTTAAGTGTTACCATATATGTAGTAAATCATCTACGACTATTCAGTATTATTTAAATAGGCTCTAACAAGAAAAAACATATAATCTACGTAAAAGAGGTGTGTTTTTTGTCCATATAACCAAGAGCCAAAAGCTTTACCTCGAGCACCAATACATATTTATGAAGGAAAAAAATTGTAGATATATTTAAAAAAAAAATTACATTAAAAAAATATAATAAGATTTTTTTTTAAACATTTGTACCACCCAAAATTATCTTTCAAAGATATAAATAACTGGCAATACAGTTGACAATTATTTGTTAAAATAAAAACAAAAAGTAATGCTAAATATGTTATGTATGAGAAGCTGTCAATATTATGATTATGCTGACTGTACTTTTTACAATAGAAACTTAAATTTTTTGAGTGATTTATGGCAGGGGGAAGAGATGAGACTAAACCAACAAAGTTGCGTAGCATTTTTACAACAAGTTTTTGTGTTGCGGGAAACATGTTACTGGCAATATGGAATATTGTCGTGGCGGCGTACTGCGTGGTATTTAAAATTCAGTAAATAAGCACGTAAACCTTTAGACACACAAAAGTATCAACCTAACCACTTTATAGAGTTAAAACCAAGTGCATTATAATACACCTGAAGAGCATTTACATACTTGTAACGGCAGTCCTGCTGGTACCATTTGTTTGTAATTAAGGCGACATCACACATCACAGACAGCTGTATTACATAATGAATTAAACAATCTTATTGTTACACTGCGTGTCAATGAATCAGCTAATAGCAATCTGCATAGTTTCCCTTCGAGCTATCAATATTATGGCATAATAACTTTATCAATTGATTACATAAATGAAGGTATTATGAATTATGACGGGCTTAACAAAGACACTGCCAAGGTGCAAGACACTGCCAAGGTGCAAGGTGCCAAGGTGGAGGGTATTTATCTTATTGGTAATTAGAGTAAAACTCTGGGAGATGCAACTGCATCCCACGTAGTCAGTTATGATGACATCGAATCGAATCGATTTTCGAAGCAGCGTTTGGAATAAACCGCATTCCGTGAACCAAAGTCCATCGCCGAAGGTGGCAGTGGTTCTGGTGTTAATGAGCCACAATTATGCTTAAATAAAAAGACTCCAAACGTTCCTGCAAAGTGCCTGTAATACGCTGTATACGCTCAATTTAGCAGACACACTTATTTGATGCGGCTGATCCGACTTTCTTTTCAACGGATGTTCAAAACGTACTCGTGCGTAGCATAATGCCATAATACTGCAGTTGTTAGGTTGATAGCAATAACAGATAATGAAAAGCTACTAATCATTGGACGACCCCTTTTTGCCAATCAAGTATGAAAGTTACGTAAAGCTCACGTGAACCGTCCATGGCGAGATTGCCTGCCTCATCCTTCAGGAAAAAATCCTCAGTTTTTCTCCTACAGTAACCACACACAACGTTAGATTCACTATACGGATCACAGCTTCGCATTATTTGCCTTGACCAAAATGTCGACTAAATAAATTTTGGGGAATTAGAAAGCGTTATCTCAATTCTAATAGTGTTGTACCTCTTGGCCCAGGCATATCATCTGGAGCTTCTTCAAAAGAGCCTGCAGATGCTGCTATGTGCCGATGAGCGAAGCAACACGCGTGATGTACTGGAACTTATCAAGTTGATTACCGATGATGTGTCCACGGACGCTCCGCATCATACAGGTATGTTTCCTTACATACCCTGTGGACCCAAAAGACTCATAATTTTGAAAAAATAAAAATTGTGACGTAAATTAGGAGAAAAATGGTTATGAAACAGGTTGATCAACAGATCATGCATCTATTGTAAAGATGTTAAAAAATACCCAAATTTTCAGCCGGTTGAAATGCAGTCATGAAGATCACCCCAGAATATTCTTTTTCTACTTATCCACTTGAACCACAATCAAGACTTACATACCGATATCATTTTGTACGTAAATTAACTTTGATATAGGTCATTTTATGGAAATTATGCGATGCAAAAGAGCAAATATATAATTTGTCGTGCTATATATAAAAAACAAAATTGTATTAGATATTACGTGCTAGCCGCTGCCCGCGGCTTAGCCCGCGTGACCCTAATTCTTTTTCTTAAATAAAAGTAGCCTAAACTTCTTATAAAATCAGCAATCAGCCAGTAAGAGTCCTGTCAAAATCGGTCCAGCCGTTTCGGGGATAAACTGGAATAGAAACTTTTGTTTTGTAATTGTGTTTTTGTTATATGTAATGTACCGTATATACCTTTATATGCATTTAGTAAAAAGCTGTTGTTTTGACATTACAATCGGACACTTCAATTTTATTTATTTGTTTAATTATAATAGAAATAAAAGTTGCACAAGTTACTCCTTATAACATCAGCTATCTGCCAGTGAAAGTCCTGTCAAAATCGGTCAAGCCGTTTCGGAGATTAGCCGGAACAAACAGACAGACAAATGTCAGACAAAAAAAAAGTGTTTTTGTAAGCTGTTATTTTGACATTACAAACATACGCTTCAATTTTATTTATTTGTATGTATGTATAGAAGATATTTAGATTTTCCAGGTTCGAACGTCTATCTCTTATTTTGCATTTGCCATGTTTTGTTTCTACATCAGCCTAAGATTGACTGGTAGAAAACTCTTTGTGCAGTATCTTTTGGGCATAAAGCTTTAATAACGAAACTGGATATTGCATTGATATTGTTATACCAAATACACTTAAATTAACTTGCAGACAACAATAGCAGAGAAACTGAGCAAATACACTGAATTTAAAGATGAAAAAGCCCGACTTTGGTATTTGTAAAAAGTTACAATAGTATCAATAGTATTGTCTACAACAGGATTACTACCAAAACAACTTCACCAGTCCCTTAATTTACCTCCATCTGCTGCAGAAGGCAGCTATACCAAACACATGCAGACTCAATTTCTGCAATGTGAATCAGAAAACCAACATCAAAACACAAATACGCTAACCTTCTTCTGTGCAATCTTCTGCACGTGACCGCACTTAATCCAACTGATAATCACTTCGCTTAGGCCCCTGTTATTAGCTCTTGCCAGCTAGCCGAGAATACAATATAATTTTCAAAAATCACAATAATTATTATTATTAAAAGCCGGTGATGTCCCACTGTGGAAAGAAAGTAGGGAGGCCTTTGCGCAGGGCAAAGGCCTCCCTACTTTCTTTCTACTTCTCTCTGTATAAGCTCAATTCTTGTTGAAAGAGTCCAGCTCATCCCGCCATCTCCCTCTGGGCCTGCCGCGATGTCGCTTGCCATTAAGAGGGACCCATTGGGTCGTAATTTTGGCCCATTGGTCGTCTGACATGCGGCAGATGCATCCAGCCCTTTTCCATTTTAGTGTGGCAGCTTTCCAAATGACATCAGTTATCTTTGTGATGGTCGTATTCCTAACCTTGCAGGTTGCTGGGACCCCGTGATGGAATGGTGGGCCAACATCGTGGGTGTGGCGGCCACGTGGTTGCTGGCCGATACTGGGAAAGCCGTGGAAATTGGCGACCGTCTGAACATGCTGCCCGAACCGCTCGCCAACTGCGAAGATCCTTTACCAGGGTATGTACATAAGGAACAAAAGATTTTTTGCATGGACTTGATTGTTATTTCGGAATTTTAAATGAGCAGGGGACTTGGGATGTGTTTCGGTTACTAGTACTAGGGTTGATTTTACATAACATCACTCCTTATTTCGCTGAAGGGTTGGCAGAGGTGTACCTATAGCACACTCACATTTCACCAGTCATATTTAAGTCCGATGTTATTATAGGCCCCTATTGGGGGCGAGCCTATTGCCATGAACCGGGCACAAATCCAGACCCCGGGTTGCTACTAAGAAATTCCAGCTTTGATTTTATTGTTAGTTAAATTATTGATGATGTACTTACCTTCATTATGAACTTACGCTGGGAAATCGGGTTTCTGTCTGCAGTAAAATAGCCAAAAAGGAATTGGATCAACTCTATTACGATTTTCTCTGACCCCCAATAAATGTAAATACATTAATTGTCCCTGCATGAAATACAGGTCAATAACATGTAAATTAAAATAAATTATTATTCAACAGCAGTCTAATTAACAATGAGAAGATTCTCATACATGCGAAAACTTAGAAATTCTAGTCGCACTGGTGTTTATAAAACAAAAGTGTATAGTTTATAGTTGTTGTATTAATAACTATTGTCTTTCATAGCATAAACATGAGCTGATGAAAATATAGCTATTGTACTATTATTCGTAGGGCATTGCATATGGCGTACAAAAGCCGTCGCGGCTTGTTGAGCCTCGCTCAGTGTCGAGATGAACGTTCGTTCGAGAGGACTGCAGAAACAATACTCAAGGTGTGTGCACATTTATTATACCAAGTGTTTATTGTAAGCTAGGCGAAATTTTGCAAGAGCGTGAACTTTTTCGTTAATGAAAATTCATGAAGGGATTCGGCTCCAGTCTTTTCTGTGTTCAAAAATATTGGGATACTGGTTGTGATTTAGTGGTTATTCTATTTATTGTTACTGTATGGTTGTAATACTTCGACTGCATAGCTAAGCCTCTCCAATTAACCGAAGAATTTCGTTGCATTGCCAGAATGTAAAAATCCCTTTATAGCCCTCATAACTCGTTTCTTGTTCTGGTTTTACTATTTAAAATGAAGTACATGTAGTTATATAGTGTTTGATGATTAGCAAATATTATGAATACCATGTACCTAGTTTGTTTGATGTTATAACAATAGTGGTGTTTTAATATTAAAGTAGTTTCATTCTTCTGAAACCTTCTTGATACATAGGGTGTTCCAATGTAACTCATGTAGTTTTTATGGTAATAATTTTAATATTCGTTGGAAGGACTAACTGTGATCTACTTAAATTTTCAGGTCTGTGATATTGCTGGAACCAGGTTAGCTGATTCCTTGGCATATTACTGTTGCCGAAAACCCACACAGCTTATGTTGGTAAGTTCCAACACAAGGGGTTTGTTATTTATTTTTTATTATTATTATTATTTCATTTAAAACTTATATTTTGCTCGTTATTTTTATGATCATTTTCAGTTTTATTCTTTGAATCATATTTAGAAGGAGCTTGAAGAAATAACTATTGCGGGAGTGCATTGTAGTTGCATTGCACTGGTTTACATGAGTTGTGCAATATTACTACAAGGCAAATCTCGCATTAGTTGCATTCATCGCATCGAAGGTGTTTCTTGCATGGTTTATTTTTTTTACTTTATTGCATATTAATATATTTTTGTCGTAGCTAGTTTGTATTTTTAAATTTTGTATTAGTACTCAAAATTGTTTGATATAAACATGAGTAATTGAGTAGTGCTATTTTAATAAATATGTTATGAGCTGTAAAAATCCAGTATCAATTCAGTAACCTCCCTAACTTACTTGGGTTTTCACAAAGTCAAACAAGGGAACAAGTCTAAAAGAACAAAAACGTTTGGTCACGTCTTCGAAGGAGTGACACTTGCGAAGTCCTTTGTGACATCATATATTTTCAAAATAAATCACAAAGCAGTACATAACGGCAGTTTGTTTTGATACCATTGTGCTTGCCAACGCATCGTACCAACTGACTCAAAATTACTATTATAAGTACTCGAATCACACATCATCGAGTCATTGTCACAATGTATGTGAGAGGTCCAATAATAATTAGACTGCAGTTAATCGATGATATCGTGACTTATTTTGCGGCGATAAGCCGATGGATACCGAAATCTAATTGGATCTTAAGCTAACCCTTGTGCTCATCTGTAATTTTTAATAGTTTTAGAAAGTGCTCACATAAACAAGTGACCAAATAAAAAGCCATTGCCTATGTTCTGACACAAATATGTAAATTTTGACAGCTTATGCAAGTCCTATGCTGTGATTGGCTGCTGGAGGTCCGCGCAGGCGTGTGGGAGGCGAGTGCGGACCTAGCGTGCGTGGGCGACGTGGACACTTTCTGTGGGCCCGCACCGCACGCGCAGTTACGAGCTTTCCAAAGAGACCTGCATTCATTGAGGAGGATCTCACAGAACTTGCCGGTCAGTATTTGATTACACACTCCAGGAAAAAAGCAAAGCTATTTTCTAAATGATTTGGGATACTGAATTTTATGGAATAGAAATAGATGATGTGATGATTAAAAATGAATGTCTATATACAACGTTACAGCTGAGCATCTGCAATGCAATTGCTACGTATCAAACTGGGATATTGCAGTGCCTGGGATCTGATTGTGTCGGTGCCCGATATTAATGATTTATGGGGTCCACTAGTGACTTTTAAAAACATTTGATTAATGCCAAATTTTTCTTTAGTATCCTGGTTAGGATTCGGTTATCGCTTTGGGGAAAACTGGAGGTTTTATATTTGCAATTATGGACGAAGGTATGATCACGAAACAGACACATTATTTCTGGCTGTTCTCGTCTGGATAATGGAGACTACTTGCATCAACCTGATGGATCGACCCGTGCGGCTGTTATTACTTAGACATAAGCCACTCGACCATGAGCCAGTGTTCTCTCAAAATAAGGAGACTAAAAGTTCGGGGAATAAGATATCTATTCTGCCATTTCTAAGTAGAATACTTATCAACCTATTTTATTAGCATGGTACGGCTCCGTGTATCGTAGGATTAAGGTTGCAGTTCGGAAAAGTTAGATAAATCTCTCATAAACACATTATTTTGTCTCAAATTGTTCCTTCCACACCATCTCCCTCACAAATCAGTTCTAAATTGTATCATCTCGTTTCCAGTGGGTGACTTCCCGCGTGTTCCTGCAGTCTGCGGTGTGTCGTATGATGGCGGGCGCATCGCCGCGCCGCACTCAACAGCTGTTGGACGGCAGCCTTAGACCGAGGCTTAATCGCTCGTCTATCATCTGTGGAAAAGGTCATTATTATTATTTACATAATCATAATATCACAAAAAGTATATAAAGTCATAAAATGTTAGTGTATCAGTAATAAAATTGTACCTAAAATAATGTTGACGCGTATTGTTAGTACCTATACCTAACTGATACCTATGGTTGTTCTTATTCACATATTTTGGAAAAGACGGTCAAAAAAAGACACGTGCATATATAAAAGACAAGAGTAAATGAAAACAACAAAAAGTACATAATAAATCACGAGCGTAAAACAGAAATTAGTCGGCAGCTGCACGACATGACTGTGACAAGAAGGCTTCCACTCAGCATGTGCTGTGCTATGGGGAACCCACAGCACAGCGCTGATTTTCAGTGGTCACCCGAAAAAAAAAGAAAAGATATGCTCGCGACAGTCCCGTATTTATATAGGACGCGGGGTTTGGGTCTTCTATAATATCCTTTAGTGGCCTTTTTTTTTTTTTTTTTGGGGGTGGGAAATCATCAAATAACTTCTCCCGCTCTGGGCGGAGCGGGAGGGCGTGTCAGACTCTTACTGACTAAAACCCACCCGTGTTCCTTCGGTTGCCCTGTCGCCGGGGGCCACGATCTCCCTTTCGGTTTTCTTCGCAACCCCGGCAGGCATCGGTCCTAGTGGACCCCTTCAATTATGCTGACATCTCTTTGAGGCGCGCGTGGAACACAACGCGCCGTCGACCCGGGCCTGGTCCTTATCGGACGGTGAGCCACCCATTGCTCACCGCCCGCAAGCCCGCGCCTACGGTGGCCGGAAATCGCCCCGCGATTCCCGACGCCCTGGGCGTCTCCTCCTGCGGCGGTTAGGGGCGTGAGGGCGCGAAATTTGCCTCTCCCTCACGCGTTCCGCCTCCTCCTTCGCGAGCATTACAGCTTCGCAGAAGGAGGTGACGGCCTCCCATTTCCCCTCGCTCCGTACCATGGCCTGAACCAGGGCCGGACGCGAGAGATCACCGCCGCCGATCGCCTCCACGAGGACACGGCGATGCTCCGCCCAAGCTGGGCAGACCTCCACCGTATGCTCCACCGTGTCCTCCGGGCGATCCACACAATGGTGACACCCGGGCGTTTCCTCCCGCCTTATCCTGTGCAGGAACCTCCCGAAACAATCCTTTAGTGGCCTAAGAGTAATATTTATCGCGATTTTCGATTCAGGGTTTTACGGTTATATTACAGAACTAGGTTTTTCTTTTGACATGACTTAAACCATCAAGCACTTTATTGCATTTTGAATTTGATTCAGACTATTGTAATTGTCCATTAAGAGTCGAGTCTTAAGTTGACAATTTTACATCAGTCAGAATAAAGTGTAACTTGAAAAATTTGGACTGGCCCTAAAGTTAAAACTGGTTTTGTAAGTAGCCTGTTAGGGTTTTGAACTCGATCACGGTTGAAAGATGGTTTGACATCCAAGGTGTAACACCGATAAATCATTAATACAGCTTTTCTCTTAAAATACACTTTTTGTTCATCTTGTTTACAAATGCAGAATATTCATAATTAGTAACGCTTGACAGAACGCGCGCTGTCGGGCGGCGGCGGCGACGGGGAGCGCGGCGTGGCGCTGTACATGGCGTGCCGCCACCTGCCGGCCGCCGTGCTGGCGGCGCCGGGCGAGCGCGCGGGCATGCTCGCGCAGGCCGCCGCCACCCTACAGAAAATAGGACACAGAAGCCGCCTACCCCACTGCTACCACCTCATGAAGTCCATAGGAACCATGCCTTCTGCACCCTAAAAGTGGTGTACTTCCGCCTAAATATCAAAAATGTATTTATACTAATGATTGTTTCCATGTTGTTTGAATAAAATTTATTCGCATCGTAATAAAGTTGTAATACACGACGTTTTTTTGTAGAATTGGTTTATTTTATTTTGTACCTACCTATTTTTTTTATAATCATTTTTTTAAATGTGAGTCCCATGTAGACTTGACAAGCACTGTAAAATAGCTGGTTACTTGGCTAGCTAGTTAGCTATTCCGACACAAACAGCCGGCTAGTTATGCTATTGAAATTCCGGCTAATTACCCATTTCTACGATAAAGAGACATGCACACGCACATGTTGCTTTGTAATTTTAGGGGGAGAAGCTAAGGCCTGAATTCCTCTTACGCTGATGTCGGTCGCGCGTGCGTATATATGTTGTGTTCTATATAGCACCATACTGCGACGCTGACGTCAGCGGCGCGTACGTTCGTACGTTGCGTACGCGACCGACATCAGCGTAAGAGGAATTCAGGCCTTAGGTAGCCTGAAGGTCGTGTTACAGGCTCAAGCAAGTCCAGAATCTATCTCGAAATATGTGTTTAGAAGGGAACTGCGTGGTAGCAATGCTCCAATATTTTAAATCTTTACTGCGTCAGCTGACGATTTTTCCATCGCTACCCACACAGCTGACTGTAGTTTTCGTACTTTTAATAATAATTATATACTTAATCACCTAGTTAAATTTCATCCGGCGTACTATAACTTTATTTTACGTGTTTTTTTTACAAGTTCATGCGAACCGCTGACGCATACCCATGGTATAATAATATATTATTATACCATGACGCATACCTATCCACGATTCAGCTGATATTGTTCAAAATCAAAATCAAAATATTTTTATTTCACATAGACCTACATGGGCACTTATGAAACGTCAGAAGCTAGGTGCACGGTTCCAATTGGTCGTTTCCTATGGAGAAGAGCCGGCAAGAAACTCCACGGTTACTCTTTTAAAAATAATTGGCTTTTACAATTTTTTCAAATAACAGTGTGACAAGGTATGGGAGGACAGTATAGGTATTTCAATAAGTACCAGGTACTTAAGAAAATAGAAATGGTCAACAAATCTACAGTCCACTAAGCCTACAGTGTTCTCACATTCACAAAATAGAAAAGAATCTATACAAAAAATATATAAATTAATAAAAATAAAAACCTCTTTTAATTAAACGCAATTACATTATTGCTATTACAACTGTAATAAATCTGAATAATTATCATGTGCACAAAAGCCACTAATAAAGAGTTGAAATTAACTCGTAGCTATATAATGTCAAATAATACGATGAATATGTCAAGGATGAATGTAAAAAAATAAGATAATGATAAATATGGTAATTTGGGAGCAGTTAATAGACTCTTACATAATTATGCCGTTAATGATATACCAGGGAAGCCACATGTGCAGAAGGAATTATTGCCAAATTTCCTTGTCTTCAACATAGTCTTTAATTTTGTAATATGCTTTCTTGATAAGAACACGTTTGATGTGGGTTTTGAACTTCCCATCGCTAAGTTCTGTAACAGACTTTGGCAATTTGTTATAAAAGCGGATACTGTTTATAAGAAATGACTTGCTTGTTTTAGTTAATCTAAATTTGGGTATCACAATTTCATGTCTGCTACGTGTATTTATATTATGGAAATCGCTTCTTATTTTGAAAAGTCCTAAGTTTTTGCGAACATGCAAAATACTTTCTAAGATATAAAGAGAAGGCAGAGTCAGTATGTTAATTTCTTTAAATTTGACTCTAAGGGACTCGTGAGGACCCATTTTATAGATCGCGCGGATTGCCCTCTTTTGTAGAATGAAAATTGAATCTACGTCAGCTGCCGATCCCCACAGCAGAACGCCATAAGACATAATACTGTGGAAATAAGCAAAGTATACTAACCTAGCTGTGGCTATATCAGTCAACTGCCTTATTTTTCTAACTGCATATGCAGCTGAACTTAATCTACCTGAAATAGTTCTAATGTGGGCACCCCATTGCAATTTTGAATCTAAAGTAATGCCTAGGAATATAGTTTCCGTTATTGCATCTAGTTCTTTGCCATCAAGTTTTAAATTTAGACCTAGTTGAGGTACATTTGGTAATGAAAACCTAATACATTTAGTTTTGTTCGCATTAAGTAAAAGATTATTAGCTGCGAACCATTTTGAAAGAACAGCCAGACTATCATTGACAAGTAAGACATCTGTATCTTTCCTGTCTATTTTAAAAATAAGAGAAGTATCGTCAGCAAATAAAATTATATCCGATAAGTTAGCCATCATGTAAGGAAGATCATTTATATAAACTAGAAATAAGAAAGGGCCGAGAATTGAACCTTGAGGCATGCCCATTTTAACTGGAGACCCCGTAGACGTCGCCCCATTAACGTTTACTTTTTGCTCCCTGTTGGATAGATAGGAAAGAACAAGATCAGCAGCTTGTCCACGAATTCCGTAGTGGTGTAATTTACAGATCAGTGTATTGTGGTCAACGCAGTCAAACGCTTTTGAGAGGTCACAGAAAATGCCAATTGCATCCTGGGACTTCTCCCAGGATTCCAAAATGTGAGTGATGAGTTTTACTCCTGCGTCAGTCGTCGACCTACCTTTCGTGAAACCAAACTGGTGACTATGTAAAATCCCATTTAAATTAAAATGTGACAACATCTGGTCTAGCATGATTTTTTCATATATTTTACTCAATGCTGGTAGCACAGATATTGGTC
This sequence comes from Omphaloscelis lunosa, assembly GCA_916610215.1. Taxonomy (NCBI): domain Eukaryota; kingdom Metazoa; phylum Arthropoda; class Insecta; order Lepidoptera; family Noctuidae; genus Omphaloscelis; species Omphaloscelis lunosa. The sequence continues at coordinate 11,718,239 of OU744250.1, forward strand.
TATAATTTGAGGGATCACTCTTACTACCCGATTTGAAAATTGGTACTACTTTACTATGTTTCATTAAATCAGGAAACGTACCGCTATCTAAACATTGATTAAATATGCCAGTTAGGACAGGCGCAATTGTGTCAATGATATTTTCAAGAACCTTAACGGAAATCCCCCATAAGTCTTCAGTGTTTTTTATGTTAAGACTTTTGAATGCTTTTTTAATTGTGAAAATAGAAATGGGCTTGAATTCAAAACTTGGAATGTTCTTACTGTAGTGTTCTTTTAGAAGAGATTCAGCTAGTATAGATGATGAGGGGAGAGATTTCGTAACCTTTATTGGGATGTTGGTAAAGAATTTTTCTAGTGTCTCAGCAACTTTTAATTTATCTGAAATGGTTTCATTATCAATTTTTAAAGACAATTCATTCTGATCTCGCTGTTTTGTGTTTCCAGTTTCTTTGTTAATTACCTGCCACACAGTTTTTATTTTATTGTTAGAAATATTAATTTTGTTACTTATTAATTTAGATTTAGCTTGGGCGCAGACTCTTTTAAATATCTTAGAATAGTTTCTTACATAATTATGAATTGCTTGATCAGAAGTCAATGATTTTTCGTTATATAAATTATATAAAATATCTCTGCTTTTTCTAATACCAGGAGTGGCCCATTCATTAAATTTTGGTTTGGTATTGATTGTTACTGTTTTTACAGGACATGCTTTATTGAATTCTTGGCATACTGTAGAAAATAATGTACTGTAGTTTGTGTTGGGGTCTTGTGAATCAAAACTAGCTGTTGAAAGATTGCTAAGAATATGAATATATGGTATAAGAATATGTTGTTTCGGGAGAGCCTCCGTTGCCGGCACCGGCTCCCTGGCTAAAAACTGAAAGCTCATAGCAGATGGCAGCACAGTTGTACGTCTTTATAAACCGCCATTGTAGTGTTTGTTTACTTTTGTGTCGATCACAAATTATACGAAAACTAGATAAATATGTATGAGACTTGGAGTGTAGCAATAAATGAGCTAAGGACAGGGGAAGCGTCTACCACTGGTTAAAAAGCAGCTTTAGTGGAAAAGTCAATAAATTATGAAAGTTTTATAATTTATAGGTTATTTTGTGATTGTTGACTTTAAGTTCGTATTTTGTTAAAGACTGGAGGCGTACGATAGAACTAACCTGATCAGAGTTGAAAACCAACTCGGGTTTGGTCCTCCTCACTGAAAAACCTCAGAGATAGCACTTCTAGCACTGATCTAATATGATAATATAAACACACACATACTTTACTATAATTTACACAATATCACATCACAAGTGCCTGTATGTAAGTAATGAAAACAGACTTAGTTCTCTTGGGATCATCACCTATAAACCATTTTCTCCCATAAAAGGTTTAAAGGATAGCATATTGTCCCGACGAAATATCGAATTCCAATTTTTTTCGGAGAGCTTTCTCCCACAGTTTTCTTCTTATAACATCTTTGGCAAATACATTGGGCCCCGTATTTTTGCAGTAAACAGCTGCAACTGGGCTCAATAATTCATTATGCGTAAAAGAAGTCGCTTGTTTACAAAAAATGTATGGCGGGCTGTCAAATTATACGACGCTAAAGATCAGCGCCATCTGAAGTGAGCAAGTGGCAGTTTTTAAACCCATTGGCTACCGGCACGGTTGCTGAATTGGCTGCTGGCGCAGAGTTTGGAAAAAAAAAACGGAAAACAGAGTTGGCAATTTGGCATATTAGAGTAGATAGGCGGGGTAGGTATAATTAAAAAGACATGTTAAGCATTACTTTTTTTTCAGTATTATATTTCCTTAACCCCTTACTGCATAGCATGACAAATCGGGCATCAAGAGATTTTGTCACCTCATTTAAATTTGACACAATTTTTTTCTTCTTGCAACTCTTAAAATCGAAAACCGATACTATGTTTTGACGTTTGCGAAGAAAATGAGTGTCCAGCACTAGTAGATTAAAAATAAAGTCAGTTTGTTCCGTAACGGTCGATAAGAGGTAAGTGGACTCAGCTTTCGGGGTATTTTTGCATGGATTTTCACGATATACAGCTACGATAATTATTTTGCATACAATAGGCATCTATGTAAAGGCAATAGGCAAAAAAAAAAACTAGATTCGCATGAATGATTGCAAATATTTTTGTTGATGAAGTTAGTATCCATAAATGGGATAGTATGCAGTCGCGGGAAAAACTATTTGGCAGATATGGGATTGTATGCAGAATAACAACATAAAAGAGAAAACCAAATTTGGGATAGTATGCAATTGTGCCAATTAAAAGACACATTATTTGGCTACAATATTGGTTTTGTTTCCTTGGTTTGATTAGGCTTCCTTGCTTGTTTATTTTGCACCTTACGCTGCTTTTTTTTTTGCAATCGTTAAAACAATGCCGAGACGGAAACAAGTGCATGTAGTAAACATTCCAGATGGGAGTGAAGACGAAGAGCTTTCTGATGAAGATACGGAATGGAGAGATAATCGAGGACAGGATCCCTTATATTTGTCTGAGTCCGATGAAGATAGTGACGTAGATTCACAGTCAGATATTGAATTGGAAGACCAAAGCGACCAGCCTTCAACAAGTCGACAGCGGAGGGGAGGTAACAAAGAAAAGGGGCTAAATTGCCGACAAAAGCAGACCTTTCAAAAAAGGGTAGAGGATCTGCAGTGGAAGTAGAAACTAATATTGATGATAGAACAGTCACTGTTGTAAGTTGGCTCGACAACAAAGTTGTCAATATATGTTCGTACTTACGTTGGTATTAATCCTTCTGATACCGTTAAACGATTCAATAGAAAGAGGAAATGTTATGAGGAGATAACATGTCCAAGAGCAATTGTGCTCTACAATCGTCACATGGGTGGGGTTGATACGCTTGACTCGATGTTAGGCTATTACAGGATCAAAGTAAGATCCAAAAAGTGGTACATGCGAGTTTTTTTTCACATGATTGATCTCATTGCAGTAAATTCTTGGTTGATCTGGAGACGTTTGAACCAAGACTCGTACATGCCGCTCTTGGATTTTAAATTATTGGTGGCAGAAGTGCTGACCATGAAAGGGTATTTATACACCAACCACTGGAGGCAGACCATCTTTGGGTGTTGAGCCAAGAGAAAAGAAAAGCAGAAAACGCTTAGAAATGCCATCACGAGAAGTAGCGGAAGATGGCATGCATCACTTCCCAGAATGGACAGAAGAGCGCCAAGTCTGCAAAAACCCTGGATGCAAAGGTAAATCATACATATGGTGTTTGAAATGCAAGGCCCATTTATGTTTAAATAAAGCAAGAAACTGCTATATGGAATATCATGTACAGTAATCAACACGAGACTAGAATTAAGTAATGATTCAAAAAAAGTTCCTAATAAAACCAAAGTTCCTAAAATTCTTAAGAAATAAAATAAAACAAATAAATATGAGCCTTTTACTAATTTAATTCCATCTCTCCTTACACATTATGCAATGATTGCATAGGCTGGCGTATGCATATGCCACCATTCGTGCTATACCCGATATACATTCTCATTTTAATCTAAAAAAATTATTTTGCCAGCTACTTCTGCATATAATGACATATTTGGCAAACTTGATAATAAACTTAAAACTGCATGCAATGCCATATTTGGAAATAATTAAATATTTAAAAAAAAACTAGGTATAGATTTTTTTTCCTTTTTTTTGGGCGTTATTGGGGTCATGCTATGTCATATTTTTTTTCCATCCTAATCAAAAAATCCATGCAGTAAGGGGTTAATCATTGATTTCCATATTACAGTAATCAAGAACTAAGTAGGTACTCGGAACCGAACTAGTTAGATTAGGTTAAATATTTTTACTCGCAAAAAAGGTTAGGTTAGGTTAGAACCGTGACTCCCTGCCAAAAATGACAAGAATATTTTGAAAAAAAAAAAAAAAAAACTATTTGGGGTTGGAGTTCTGAATACTGGAAGGGTTTCCATAAACGCTGCGTCCCGCTGTCCATTATTAAAGCCGGCGGTGCCAGCCACAGAGTATGTAATGTGCCGGCAGCCGATGTTTTTAATTGCCGGCAGTAATGTCATGCCGGTCCCCAATGGCGTTATTTTTGGGAGCCGGCGCCGACAGCGGAGGCACTCCCTTTTTTTTTAGCTCAGTGTGATGTTAATTATTTATGAAGTTTCAGCAGGCGTACTAACACTTTATTAAATTATTTTTCTTACCATTTTCGCAACCTTCCACACACCCACCGCTACTTGAGCAGCTGACGATCGGTACACTTATCAACTATCGGTCAATTAGGTATCGATTTAATCAGATCCAGCCTGTCCCTTGCTGTCCTCCACCAGCGTCGGCCTAAGTCGAGGTCCGTACGCTAAGGGCACCCCCTGTGGGGACAGGGGGTGCCCTTAGCGTGTAGTCGCTTAGTTTCTAAGTTTTATGCCCTGGCTGGAGGCCTTAATTTATTGAGGCAGCCACAGGAAAGTCCGGTTAAGCAGCAGATAACCTCCTAGGTCAGGGCTTCCCAAACTTATTTTAACTGTGACACCCTTGGGAGTTTGCAATATTTTTGCGATGCCCCCTCCACCCCTCTAGCCAAGAAGTCCCTACCAGTGTGTAGTTCTAGCCTAGTAACTAGTTATCATAGAAACTCCAAATAACATATTAGCGACCTGTACTTGTTCTTAATCGCTGCAACTGCAGAAAAGTCTGTTTCGCACAAGTACGATGTCGCAAATGGTAATAGAACCTTCAATGCTGCAGTCATGATGGCACGATATTCATGACAAACTGATTTGTATTTGTCATATTCCAAGACAACGCCTCACCGTTAGGGAAGCCCTGTCCTAGGTTGAACTGCAAGATGCCATACAAAAAAAAAAAACTACTATCGATGTCAACATCAGCCGGCTTAGTAATGACTTTTGTATTTGCAACGGTACCTTCTGGACCAGAACATTTTTTTTCGCGATTTCAGGTTTGGTTCCATAGTAAAAGTTGTTCTTAATGATGAATAAAGTCACGTGTTTAAGTTTGCGCACTGGTTAAAAATTTTCCCTGTTTATCAAAATTATAAAAGTGAGCTAAATACCAAAAAAATATTATTCTTATAAATAATAGAAAAATAAATGAAATAAAACATATTGAATACTTTATATTATTAATTTTATTAAGGAACAAAAGTACATGAAATCGGGAAAAAATAATTAGCTTGTATAACTAATTACCTATCTACTTTATTATGAAAAAAAAAATATCAATTAACAAAACATACAGTTTCTGTAAATGGTGCGTGTTGCTCAGAATTTTTTTATGTGTGTATATTTAAGCCATTGAGATATTAAATGTCTATGATTTTTCGCTTTTTGACTTCTCGCTACGCGTCATCTTGCATTCTTTCATGATAAATGTTGCGTCTGATGTCTGCCCAGCCCATTGACCTATTACAAAGGGGGGTATTACACTATGAAGTAAAGAATATACCCGTATTTTAGGTTTTATTTAACAAAATTCAACATAATGTTATAATGGCACATTAATCCTGACAATTCAGTTTCTTCTTTATTTAAGACGTTCAATGTTGACCGAGGAGTTTATAATATATTACTACATTCTCCTAGGCTTATTTATTGTGCCACGTAGTCAGCTAGATGAGCAGGCGGACGTCGTACTCTTTCAGGACGACGCAGAGTCTCTGGCGTGATGTTCTGTGGCTGGACCAATTCGTTCTGGGAATCTCGCTGGCCATCTGTGTTATGATCATCGCCATCGACTGCATCGATGAATTCGTCGTCATCATTGGAATCAGCTTCATCCGTTTCTAAAGATACTCCAGCAGGAGCTAGGTGTCGATTAGATACGACAACTTCTCTACCACTGCTCAAACGCACACGAGAATGTTGAGGGTTACTTTCCAGAGTCTCTACTTCTTCAACCAGTGGATCATATTTGCTGGTTCGATTATGGTTTCGCATTAATACTTTTCCTGGGACGTTTAGCCATGTAGGCATCAACTGACCACTTGAGGATCTCCTGGCGTGAGAGAACATCCGCTCATGGGGCGTGCTGTTTGTAGCCGTGCAAAGAAGTGACCTTACAGAATGCAGAGCCTGAGTTAAAACTGACTCCCATTTAGTTATAGGCAGATCTCGGCTTTTCAGAGCCAACTGTACTGTTCGCCAAATAATTCCGTTGTATCTCTCCGTTTGTCCATTACCCTGAGGATTGTAAGGTGTAGTGTAGCTCGTAGCAATGCCCTTCTGGTGAAGAAAGTCTTTCATCTCTTTTGAAAGAAAAGATGTACCACGATCTGAGTGTACGTAAGTTGGCATTCCAAATATAGAAAATAAATCAGTCAGTTTATTAATAACCGTGTTAGTACTCAAGTCTGGGCAGGGATATGCAAATGGGAATCGAGAATATTCGTCCACAATCGTAAGGATATATCGATTGTTCCCAGTGCCATCATCTGAGGGAAGTGGACCTTTAAAATCTATCGATATTCTTTCGAATGGGGCCATCGCTTTTATTAGTTTTCCCATGTTTCGTTGAAATCGAGGCTTTACTTCAGCACATATAGAACAATTCGCAGTAATACGTTTTATCTCTTCAGTGGAGTAAGCTAAATTTTTGCTTCGAACCCAATGAAGCATTCTTGTTACTCCAGGATGACACAAGGTTGTATGCAGTTCTTTGAGTGCATTTTCTGAACTGTAAACAGAGGCTACTAATGGTGCATTGGCTCTTGATAAAGCATCAGCCGCTATATTTTCCTTTCCAGGGCGATAAACTATATCAAAATTGTATTCTGAAAGTTCTAATCGCCAACGTTGTATTTTGTCATTTTTAATTCTAGACGAATGCTGCTGATTGAACATAAATGCGACCGATTTTTGGTCAGTTATCAGTTTAAACTCTCGTCCGATGAGGAATTGTCTCCATTTCCGAAGACATTCGACTATAGCCGCGGCCTCCTTCTCGATGGCTGGGTGATTCCGCTCACTACTGTGAAGGCTTCTCGAGAAAAACGCAACTGGTCTGCCTTCTTGTGACAGAGTTCCCGCGATAGCATAGTCTGAAGCGTCTGTTTCAACAATAAATTGTATGTTATCATCAATTGCGTTTACTGCTGATCTGGCTATCTCTTGCTTTAGAGCATTAAAAGCATTTACTGCCTCAGAATCGAGAGGGAATGTAACTTGCGAAACGAGGGACTGAATTTTATGAGAGAATCTTGGCACATATTTAGAATAGTGAGCAAATAATCCCAATGCTCGCCGGAGAGATGCCGAATCTGAAGGCAGAGGCAGCTCTAATAGTGGACGTAGACGATCCGGGTCGGGTTTAATAACTCCATTGTTTATAGTATATCCTAGAATACTTATCTCTTTCAATGAAAATTCGCTCTTGTCAAGATTCAGTGTAAGGTTATACCGTTTGGCAATATCAAGAAATCGCTGCAGTTTTTGATCGTGGTCAGCTTGAGTTGTTCCACAGACTGTTATGTCATCCAAATATGCGTATACTCCTTTAAGTTCCTCTTTTGCAATTATATTATTGACAGTTCTTTGAAAAACCGCTACTCCGTTGGTAACCCCGAAAGGTATTCTACGAAATTGGTATAAATTACCTTCTGCTTGAAATGCTGTATAAGGTTTTTCTGTTTCGAGAATCGGAATCTGATGGTACGCACTTTTTAAGTCAATTTTGCTGTAGATTCTATGTTTGGCTACCTTAGAAACTATTTCTTCAATACTTGGTAAAGGATAAGCGTCTAGTTGCGTGTATCTATTTATTGTCTGAGAGTAGTCTAAACACATCCTTTTTTTATGACTTTCATTTGTAGTTACAAGCACTTGTGCTCTCCATGGTGACGAACTAGGTTCTATAATTCCTTCAGCTAGTAATTTTCTTATTTCAGTACGAATAAACTGTATATCACCATCTGAGTATCTTCGTGACTTAACAGCTATTGGTTTGCAGTCTGGTAAGAGATTCGGGAATAAGCAGATTGGATCGATATTGGCTTGAGTTAGTGCACATAATTTCAATGGAGCTCCAGATCCGTCGAAATGCATTTCTAATGTATTATATCTCTTAAGAATATCATGACCAATTATGATATCCGTACATAAGTTCTCCATTATTAATAGGTCCACTTGAAAACTATGACCTTGCATATCGATATTGACAGAGCACATTGCGTCTACCTTTGTTTTTAGATTTGAAGCTGCCATGCTGACATTTTGGTAGCATGAGCTCTTTTGTATATTATATTGACAAACTAGTCGACTGTCTATAAAACTAGCAGTACTCCCTGTATCAATCAATGCTCTGGCTGCAAATAATCCGTTTATTTTTATCGGTATCATAGCTTTATCGAGATCAGTTGTAGCGGCCACGATACATGATAACAATTTCTGCGACTCTGCATTTTCCATAAGTTTATTCGGTTCCTCTATAGCATTTGTAAAAGCACTCCGTTGTGGTGGCGCAGTCACTGCACTTTTGCATACTTTTGCAAAATGCCCCCTTTTTCCACATTTAAGGCAGGTTGTACTAGCAGCCGGACAGTTTTGCCGTGCGTGTCTCTTGTTTCCACAGAAATAGCATAGTTCTTGGATGTGTGTTCTCTGATTGTTAATGGGTACCGCATGAACAATCATCACTGTATATTCGCGCCATCTCTAGAGCGCGGGCCTGCTTGAATGCATCGTCTAATGTGAGAGTGCTATTTTCCAACAGTCTTTGACGAACTATGGACGACGAAAGACCTGATATGAAAGCATCTCTAATAAAATCACTCTCATTTTGTTCAGCGGTCACTTGTTTAAAATTGCATTTTTTGAAAGCAGTTTCAAGGCTTGTAGATACTGGTCGATGGACTTACCTGGTTGTTGCGCTCGTTTTGCTAATCTGTGCCTGGAATGTATTTCGTTAGGTGGCTTCAGAAATAATGCATCAAGTCTCTTTAGAGCAATATCGTAATCAGTGCAATCCTGTATGCGCATAAAAGTCGTAGGGGACAGATGATTCGTTAGTAATTGGAATTTAGTTTCTTTTGCAACAGTTTTCTCGTTCGTAGTTATAGATGTCAGAAAATTTTCGAATGTGCTTTTCCAATGTGTCCACTGAGGGGACAGATATTGGCTTGAGGACGGGTCTCCGTCGAAACGTTCTGGTCGTAGATATTTTTCCATTTTGTTAAATAAATTGTAGTAAAGAATATACCCGTATTTTAGGTTTTATTTAACAAAATTCAACATAATGTTATAATGGCACATTAATCCTGACAATTCAGTTTCTTCTTTATTTAAGACGTTCAATGTTGACCGAGGAATTTATAATATATTACTACACACTATCATATTATGATTAAAGATTTAATGAAATTGTAAAATAGACATAAATATTATGTGTAATTTGTGAGCTTCGCAGATAGGTATATGATATGATAGTGTAATATATCCTTAAGGGGGATATACCCATAATAAATGTCTATTTTACAATTTAATTATATTTTTGATCATAGTTAAGGTAGTGTAATACCCACCAAAGTACTCTGTGGCTAGAAAACTTATAGCCAGCCCTATCTGTCAATAAAATTGTCATGACGATGATGACGATCGCATCTGTCATATCAATGTCAACAGACAAGCAAAGCTGAAAATTTAATTGTTATGGTTATTTGATTTGGAAATAAAAATAGAAGTTGAATCGATAAATTGACTAGATTCGTCTTCCCCGTGAATTACAGATATGATTGGTATCTTGTAATCATAGATTTTCATGTAACAATCCCCAGGATATATTTTCCCAATTATCATAATGGTAAGTGAATGTTTGCACGTTTTTATTTAAAAGATACCTGTCGCTTGTTGTTTATTATGATTAATATGTAAACATCCTATTAACGTATACCTACTATTTGCTTATTTACAAGGAGTCCTAAAGAAATGTTAGCAGAATACAAGAAGATACCAGGACTACACTATGTTTCTGAGTACTTGATGATTTATACAATGTTGTTACTCAAAATTTTCAGGCAACTGCTGTAGCTAACGTTCAAAAGAAATCTGTGGGCTCCAATAATACAGGAGGAGTTCGCAAGAAGTCAGGGCCCAAGTTTGAGTTGACAGATGAACAGAGGAGAGACATAAAAGAAGCATTTGATCTCTTTGACACAGAAAGTACAGGAAAAATAGATACAAAAGAATTAAAGGTAGCTATCCGTGCACTAGGCTTTGAACCTAAAAAGGAAGAAATTAAAAAGATGATTGCAGAAATAGACAAAGGAGACGGTAAAGTGTCTTATGAAGAGTTTCAAGAGTTGATGACTGTGAAGATGGCAGAAAAGGACACCAAAGAAGAGATTATGAAGGCATTTAAGCTATTTGATGATGATGAGACTGGTAAGTACTAATATTATGAAGCTGTTTAGTTGTTATTGTTAACTAGATCTCAACATTTATTTAAAAAAACATTGCAAGTTGAATAAAAGCTTGCATAAAAACCTCAACTTTTGCAATCTATTGGGTTTGGTTTCTCTACGATTGCCTAGTACAAGCCGTTTGCATGTAAGCACTAAACGGTTTTCATGATTATATTTATTGTCATATTAAGCATATTTTTTAGGAACAATCACTGGTTCATAATATATTTATAGTGTAAATCAAGTGTATTGCAGCTAAGGAATGGTTTTGGCTTCTCAGAAGTAAATTCACTAGCTTTGTAGTTGTATATTAGAACAACCAACCTGTTCAAGTTCCAACTTGTCTTCTACCCCAACTAAAATTTTTAACTTAATGTTTTCAGGCAAGATTTCATTTAAAAATCTTAAGAGGGTAGCAAAGGAACTTGGTGAAAACCTAACAGATGAAGAACTTCATGAAATGATAGATGAGGCTGACAGAGATGGTGATGGAGAAATAAATCAAGAGGAGTTCTTGCGCATCATGAAAAAAACTAGTCTCTATTAGATATTCCAAAGTCTATTGTTATTAAGTGTGGTAATATATTCAAACTATCTTCGACTGCAACTGAATATTTTAGTAAAACAAAAAATGCAATTATTTTAAGGTTTACACAAAGAGAGGATGAGTTTTTAAATCCTAAATAGTTTCTTGCCTGAAATTTTCACAGGGTATCTGGTTTTAATTTTATGTTTGTCAGTATTATGAAGGCCCAAAATTATAAAAATATATCTAAATGTTAAATAATGTAGATAGGAGGCATAAATATACTTGTAGTTCCAGTTTAACACTTTGAATGTACATTTTCTTTCTCTCTCAAATGTGTGTCAATTTATTGTTGTCATAGATAGAGAATAGAAGTTTCATGTAATTTATACCATATACTGAAGCACTATACCTTTTCAGGCTTGATGTTTTTACTTCGCAAGCTGTTTGTGTGCTAATACAGTTTGATATGGTGGCATCCACCAAGCATTGACTGTGCTAGGGCACAAGTTGATACATACATGTTTTGTGACTTGTTGTATGCCTTGTCTACATATACAAACTTGTTCTGAAAAAGTTACTTGCTAAAATTGAGCCCCAGTGCAGACCTGTACCCCAATTAGGTAATACAACACAATCTGTTTCCATTTGAAACAGATTACTAATCCAATGCTTCATAAGTAGGAAAATAAAATCTGCTCAACAATGTAAATAACGCAATGAATGTTGTTGAATTGTCAAAATGAAACAAATTAGGCAAAATTGTTTACGAAAATAAGTTACGCAATTAGGGTACTGGTTTTATAATAAAAATTTCGAATGGTACTTTTCAGGTAATGTAGCTGCTTAGCCTAAAATGATAATTGACATCATGTATTTTAATTAGCTCTGGATAAGATAATGTATTGTTGTAGTAGGTGTTGAATGTGTTCAGTTTATATAGGTTTTATGAACAAAGGTAGTACTCATAATGCCAGTTAGTTGATAATCAGTCTGGTACCCTATCTTTAGGAAGATTTCACAATTTTAGTGTATTGAGGGAAATCGGCTTTGTCGTAATCTGTATTTTTTGTTTTTAAATACCTAAGTACTAGATTTTAAAGGCAATGAACAAACAACATAAAAATGCATTTGATTTTTTATTAAAATAGCGTCTTTTTTACATTCCAAAATATGTATATTAAAACATGCTCTTTTATGGACATCAATATAATTACACAAACTAGTCCTAAGTATATGAATAAAGATCTGAATCAATATCTGGTTGGATCACACATACACATACACTATACTTCTAAGCAAAGCAAAGAATTTCACAAGTTTTTTTTTACGTTATTATGATAAGTTTTAAAATAAGATTAAGTAAGCTTAAGGCCTAATCACATGTTTTCTTTATCATCAATGTTCTACCTCTTATAATGGTTTGATTTATCAACGAACTTCAACTTTTAACTTGCCAAAGTTAATTAGAAGTATTTATTATTTGATTAAATCAAAGAAGTAAGAAAGCTGTTTGTTTTATTTTATTTATTTTATCTTAGATTAAACACATGCACTAGGAAATACCATTTGGGATATGAGATATAGACACTATTATAGCAGTGGTGGCCCAGTGGTTATGACTGCAACTTATGAGTTGTAGGTCGTAGGTTCGAACCCTGACAGGTACTGTGTGTAAATTATTTCATCGCCACTGCTCTCAAAACAGTGCAGGATAATATTGTGAGGAAACTGCCATGTCCTAGAACCAAAAAATTCGAAGACGTGACAACTACCAACCTACACTGGGCCCGCGTGTTGGGTTACGGCCCACTCTCTCACAGAGAGGAGGCCTGTTCCAGCAACATTATAGGCTAATTATAGACACCATTATGAGAAATTCTTAGTGACTGGAGTTCCAGTTGTTCACACCTTTTACATTATAAACATTTGGTTCTGCACATATACAAATTCAATCAAATACAAAGAAAGGTAGAAAATTTTAACAACAAATATATTCTCCTTACAAATCTAAGGTTTAAATAAGCAAAAAATATTAAGCCATCCAATATAATTATACTATTAATTATTTATTAGTTTTAAAACTATTGCCTTAAGTTTATCAGTGAAGCCAATTCTTATCAAGTTTTAACCACCCATGAAGGCATTTGATTGTGAAATTTACATTAGTTCAATGTTTATTACTGATAAAAGACCCCCTTATTACATCATCATATAAAATAATCTTTTTTTATCACAGACAGTTATGAAATTTGTTTTTTTTTTAGAAAAAAAAAAAAAAATGATTAAATGCCTTTGCACTTGTTATTTTTAAACAATGAGGTTTTGGCTGCAGCTTTCTTAAAAGAAAAAAAAAATGGCAATAAAAGCCTTGATGTGTTGTTCCTTATAACTATAACAGTAGGTATACATACATAATAAAACAATAGCTGAGCTTAAGATATAGGAAGTACAAATCCATTCAGTTATACACCAATCCTCTCTAAAACATTGCCTTCAGGCTGTCCAAAATATGCTTTTTCACACATGTTTACAAATAAACCAGTCTCAACAACTCCAGGGATCATCTTTAAAACATTATTAACTTTGTCCCAGTCCAAGTCCTGGTTAGTAAATATCCAGTCAAGGATGAAGTTACCATTATCAGTCACCACAGGTCCGGCTTTAGCGATCGCTTTGCGTAACTTAACTTCTCCCCCATAGATGGCCGCTATCTTGTTCTGAATAGGAACATATGCCATTGGAATTACTTCAATGGGTATTCCTTTTTTATACCTGTCTCCCAGCTTTACAGAATCTTTAGTGTAGTCTGCTATAACTATTAGTTTCTTGGAACAAGACGCAACTATTTTCTCTTGTAATAAGCAAGCGCCGCCACCCTTTATCAGCGTCATATGGGCGTCCACTTCGTCTGCTCCATCTATTGTGACGTCAATCATGGGGTTCGTATCGAGCTCGCCTAATGTAAGGTTATGCTTGATGATCAGCTGTTTTGCTTGAAATGATGTAGGCACGCAGGTCACCTTCAAATTCTCAGTTTCAACGCGTTCTGCAAGTCGTTGGACTGCATAAACAACCGTGGATCCACTTCCGACGCCAAAGATGCAATCCTTTGTTACATACTCATCAACTGCCCGGTGAGCGGCGAATTGTTTAGCTTCTTCTAAAGACATTTTACCACTTCTACAATACCGGTGTAACTTTACACTTGCAGCACTGTGTTTTAATATCGCTGTTGCATAGACTTTAAGCAACATGCAGCATCGGTGTTATTATTAGATGAATGTATTTATGTATTATTACGTATAATAAAGCAAAGTAATAAATAACTACATATACCGCACTCACAGACTTGCAAACACGCGGGACAGAGAGTCACAAAACTTCTTTGAGTATATATGTTCTGTGCACAGAACACATATACTCTACGCAGTAACGCAAAGAGTACAGAGACCAGTGTCGTCCCCGAGGTTAATGCTAAATTGCTCTAAAAAAAAAGCCAAATATATGCTAGTTTAAAAAAAAAAAGCTAAAATAAAATGTCCATTTAAATTCAAATTTTAATCAAAATTATTATAAAACATACAAATTGGCTTCAAATAGGATAACTTTAAGTTTTTGAAATAAACAGTCGATATCTAGATCTGCATCAACAGCAGCTGTAAATGTGGAAGACATGTTGCGGTATAAACATCAACTTTACAAACAAAAAACACGAATTTCGTAAGATCGCACAGCATAAGATTCCACTTCCATTTGTTAAAAATGAAGCATTTGTTATGAATGAACCTTATGAATGAAGTTGCTCTCTCTTCCTCCATTCCTACAGAGAAGAGGAAGAGACGTAATGTTTTTTGGAAGTGTATAAAGTGCCACTAGCGGCATTCTATCACTATCAGTTAAAGTGTCAGTTTTTTGTTGGGAAAGAAGAAGAAATCCCAAGATAGAAGAGGTTGTTCATTTCATGTTTAATGTAATTTAATGTTAAAAGTAATATGCTAAAAAATATGCCATATTATGCTAAACGACGAGAAACTGTGCTATACAGAAAGAAAATCTGCCAAATTTAACATAAAAATGCTAAATTGGCAACACTGTCAGGGACGATGACGACGACAACGTCAAAGTTGAAATTGACAAGTGACGTGAGTGACATTCACGGACAGACTCTGACAGGAAACGTCAAACTAACAGCGCTAATCAGAGTTGCTACTAAGAAAATAAAATAATAGAATGCTGTCTTTCTAAGTGACGGAATCATGAAGGAATAGAATATTATAATGTAATGTAATGTCTGTGCATATAATTATATATAGCATAATATGTATAATAGCATAATTATAAATACCGTGGACAAGTGATGTTGGAACGTCGTGTCGGGTGTGCGGTGATTATTTTAATTTATCAAACAATAGTTTTGTTTTTCTTTTTTATTTGTTTTATATTATTATTTTTATTGTTTTATTTATTTTGTAATCCCCTGGGATTTATAGGTCCGTAGGTATGTCTGTGGCATCACAGCGGGCCCTATCAGAATACCAGCGCTGCGGTATTTATTTATTTTTAAATATCGCAGCATCATGCTGAGATAGGAGCCTTTTTGGCATCGCACAGGTCGTATTTTCCTGAATGCTTCTTTTTTATTTTTGTTAATGTTTGTACCTTTTTTTTTATTATGTTTTGTATTTCCTGTGCGTGTCCCAAATAAAATATTTTCTTTCTTTCTTTCTTTCTATAATACGTTTTTATAAAGTCAAGCCTTATAACACTTCTACTGCGAACTTTTGTGTTATGTGCACAAACAATGTTTGTGTGTGTCGATCGGCGATCGGCGGAAGGATATCTATAGCTGAGAAATAATAATCGAATTTATTGATTAAGGGCGTTTGCCCACTTATTCGTATCCGATTCGTATTCGATTCGAAACGTGAAAATGACTGATGGGAAATTCACGTCCTAGCGTCTGCCAACTTATCAGTAGGTATTTGATTCGTTTTATTTGATATACAATCGGTTTTGATCCGTCAAACAACGACTCGAAGTGAGAATTTCCGAATCGAACACGAACCGAATACGAACCGTATATGCATGGGTTCACAAACGTCCATACAATTACTAGGATGGCCAAACCGGATCAGAAGGAAACATGAATCGAATACGAACCGGATACGAATAAATGCGCAAACGCCCTAATACCAGTCTCTTCCGGCTGAATGTTATTCCTTGTGTTCTTTGTTGTGAACAGACGTGTCGAACATTTATTAAAATAAATAAATAATTACTTGCCGAATCGTGACCTGGTTTTACCAAATAGCCGGTAGCAAAGCAAACTGTGTCATCCGTAAGCATAACATGTGTAAATCGTTTATGTGAAAATGTGTATAAGTGATTACCAAGTAAAAACTTGTATCACAATGGCAAGCAGTCCCTTCAGCAGGGGTGGCAGATGTGCTCGAAGCCCACCTCCTACACCTGTGCCCGCACCCGCACCTGCACCTGCAGACGAACCCGCACCTTACCCTCAACCACCCAGCCAAAGAGAAGATGTCATGATGGAAGTGATACCGACGCCGGAAATCCAGAACTGGATGTCGTCCATTGAGCAGTGCCTAAATGAAGTGTGCTCTATTGTATCAGAGGGCAAATTAAACGTGGAGCAAAAACTGCGTATAAGTACCCTATGCCGAAAAGTTGGCCACGGCACGTCGCAGATGGCCGTCCAGTACCAGTCCCTTAAGAGTAGAGCCGTCCAAGCCCACTCCACCGTCCAAACACTCGAAGACCAAATTGATCTGTCGCAGCAATTGCAAGCCCTTAAGCTGTCAATCGGAGCTTCAATGAAACCGGTAACGGGAATTTCCTTTGCTGAGATGGTTAAACAAGGTACCAACAAATTTATACAGCCGATAAATCTAAGCTCAGTTGCTATATACCCTAACGACAAGCTGAAGTCGAGTGAGGAGACAAAAACACTTGTTCAAAAAATTATATGCCCCGAGCAAATGAAACTTCAGGTGAGAGGACTACGTAAGACGAAAAATGGCGGTGTCATTATCAGCACTGAAACAAAGGACGATATTGAGAAGGTGAAAAAATCGATGCAGCAATCAAATTCAGGCCTTACAGTAGACGAACCCCCAAAAAGGAAGCCTAGACTAGTAGTTATCGGAGTGCCCTCATCCATGCCAGAGAAGGAAGTTTTTACTTGTTTATACCACCAAAATCTAGCAGAGACCCTTCAGAATTGCAGCCTCGAGACCTTTTTGACCTCCATTAAATTAAGCCATAAGTCAGGTAAGAAGGACGCTGAGACCTGTAATTATATTTTAGAAGTATCTGCAGACATACGCAAAGCCCTGGTATCAAAAGGCAGAGTGTTTGTTAATTGGTCGTCATGCCCTGTGAGAGACTTTACTCTAGTCACGCGCTGTTATAAGTGCCAGCAGTACGGACATGCGGCCAAATCATGTCGGGAGACCTCCGTTACCTGTGGCCACTGCGGTGATCAGGGTCACTCCATTAAAGAATGCACTAAGAAGACTGAGGAGCCAAAATGTGCTACTTGCTTGCACTTCAAAAAGCCGAGCAATCACATGACAAGTGCTTCTGACTGCCCAGCAAAAATAATGGCTGAAAAAAGATATATTAATTCTGTTGATTATGGAGGCGCCTAAGAGCGCCGTTAATTACGTATTTTTTTTTTAGCCCTTGTTACTGTTTTTATAATTATGATTAATAATTTAATTAATGACATAGATAATTTCTCTGTATCTGAATCCCGCGTTTGTGACGTTGAACACTGTAAACAATATCTCTCCTCGAACACTAGTCCACTAACCATACTAACCCAAAATATTCGCAGTATTTTTAAAAATTTCGGCAACTTCAGCATTTTTCTACAACGACTAGACATAAACTGTGACGTTATTGTATTAACCGAATGTTGGCTTTCCAAACAATATAACATACCACTAATTCCGGGATATACTATGTATAAAAGTAACATAAACTACAATCAGAACGATGGGGTGATAGTTTACGCAAGAAATCACCTCAATTTGACTGTCGAGGAACCAAATATGGACGACTGTAACAGATTGTTAATTAAAATTGGATTAGAATTAGCTATAATTGCCTTATATCGACCCCCTTCTTTTAGAAATATAAACAATTTCACTGACTCTCTAAACAACACCTTGCAGAACCTGTCGTCTTTCAAAAATACTATTTTAGTTGGAGATATTAATATCAATATTCTTCCAGAAAGTGCTGACGCATCCGCTGAGGAATACCTTAACTTATGCGCTTTCCATGGTTTGCTTCCTGCTCACACGCTTCCTACACATCAAAGTGGCTCCTGTTTGGACCATATTATGCTCAAGTCGAATTTCCCTGCACTTGCCCTTGTAACTAATTCCACAATAACCGATCACAATGCTACCCTACTTATTTTAAATGGTAAATTACCAAAAGTAGACACTCGCACAATTTCTAGTTTAATTGTAAATAAACTTGAAGAAGATTTACGCAATATCGACTTTGACCCAGTTTACGATTCCGCTGATCCACAGTTTTGTATGTTGTATCTAATCAAAAATGTACAACATGCAATTCAGAAAAACACGGTCATATCTCGGCGAAATAACAAAAACTACAACATAAAACCATGGATCACGACAGGACTCATTCGCTGTATGAAAAATAGAAATAAACTGCATATGAAAACTAAATCAAATCCAGACAATTTAATATTGCAACTGTCGTATAAACGATATCGTAACTTCTGCAATAATCTCCTAAGAAAAGTAAAAAGCAACTGCGATAAAATTGCTCTAGAAAAAGCTGGTACAAATAGTAAAAAAATCTGGAATTTTATTAAAAGTGTAACGTATAACTCGAAACAAAATCAGTCATCTTCAGGTTTATTACACGCACACTCATCACAGTTAGCATCTGCCAACATTGCGAATAATTTCTTTGTTAATGTTGGTAAATGTTTGGCTGAAAAAGTTCAGGGCCAGTCACAATATCTAACAAGCACACCATTTACGTGTAACACTAATTCATCATCCTTTGTGTTGCTAGACACTGACGAGACTGAGGTGGAAACAATAATTATGAGTTTGAAGGACGACTGTGCAGTTGGCTGGGATAACATATCAAATAAAATTATTAAACAGTTCAGGCACATTTTGGGACCGCCCCTAACTTATATTTTCCAAAAATGTTTATCTACAGGTCTTTTCCCCGAGTGTCTAAAAAAAGCTGTTGTTGTCCCTGTTTACAAATCAGGCAATAAAGATCAAGTGACAAATTATAGGCCTATTTCTTTGCTACCTACTATGTCTAAAATATTAGAAAAAATTATGAATAAAAGGCTTTACAAATACTTGGAGGATAAATCAATTTTATCTAAACGGCAGTTTGGGTTTAGGCCTAAAATGTCAACAGACGATGCCGTGCACCATCTGACTGACTATCTAGCACAAGAACTTGATAATGGTAACCACACGGTAGGAATCTTCCTGGACCTCGCCAAAGCTTTTGATACGGTTTCTATTCCTACTCTGTTGCACAAGCTTGAAGCCTTGGGTATCCGAGGCACTCAGCTGAAATTATTTAAGAGCTATCTAGAAGATCGTACCCAATGTGTAAGAATTGGTAATATTCTCAGCGATACTGAAAAAAACACGTCCTTCGGCGTTCCCCAAGGAAGTATTTTAGGGCCTACACTTTTTTTGATATACATAAACGATCTTTGTAATCTTAATATAGATCACGGCCAAATTGTTTCTTATGCTGACGACACTGCCCTTCTATTTTCGGCTGACTCGGAAAAAAATGTCTACAAGCATGCGCAATATGGATTCAATATTGTTAATAAATGGCTTCAAGATAACTCACTAACACTAAATGCAGACAAGACAAATTACATTAAGTTTTCGATGCGCAAGCAAACATCAACAAGCACTACCTCGACATTATATGCTCATTATTGCACAATTCCTACAGATAACCAATGTGTTTGTCCCAACATTAAAATGACAAATATAACAAAATACCTTGGTGTTATAATAGATGAAACACTTTCATTCAAACAACATATACAAGCTTTAAATAATAGAATTCGCAAGTTGATATTTGTTTTTAAAAAGTTACGCTATATTGCTGACCCAAAAATCGTTAGACAAGTTTACTTTGCTCTATGTCAATCAATTTTAACTTACTGTATTACCACATGGGGTGGAGCAGGTAAAACAATGTTACTAACCATCGAGAGAGCTCAAAGGGCGATTCTCAAAGTGTCTACTTTCCGCCCTTTCCTTTTTCCTACTAACCTCCTTTACAAATATTGTGAAGTATTAACAGTTCGACAGCTATTTATAATGGGTATTGTATTAAAACAACACACAGCTCTACCTTACAGCACTGCATACACTAATAAAAGACGTAAAGATATAGTTTGTCCACAAAATACATCAAAACATGCTTTTGTATCCAAATTTTACTTGTACCTCGGCCTTCTCTATAATAAACTAAACTCGAAAGCAAACATTTATTCCCTGAACTACACAAATTGTAAGAGAATTCTCAAGGATGCTCTCCAAAGTATGTCTTATGAAGATACAGAGAATTTACTAACTGTATTAAAGTGAATACATGTACAAATTTCACCTAAGTTAAGTATTTTTCGAATTAGATACTAAGGTACTCAACATATTATTAGTGATCTATTGTCAACCTACAGATTTATTTATTTATTTTTTAAGTCTATTTAAGCTCTTCTCGCCTGAAACACAGGATTACCTAGTTCAGGCACGTAAGTCTTAGGAATATAATTTACATTTAAGCAAAGCTGTACTAATTTTTATGCTTTGTAATTTTTGAATAAATATTATTATTATTATATTATTATTATTGCGTGTTAATGAAGCTTATAATACGGCACACCATACCAAGATCCAGTACCACAAGATTTTACCGTGCTATGTTTATATAGGCTTCCATTATACCCAAAAATGCTCACATTTTGTGGTCCCAGCTTCACTTCTCTTGACTTGGGATTTGAACTGATTGAACATTAAATAGTTTCGCAACCAGGATGATGGAATGATGCTTACTTACAAGATTAGCTACAATATACAGTGTGTAAAGTTCGAATGGGCCCTGATGGACATAGGTAGATAGGTCATTTTTTTTTAAAGTAAGCAAAACTGCATTTAAAATCAGCCTGACATTATTTTCAGCCTAATTTAAATAAATGACTTTCAAGCCCCATTTACACGATCGAAGTTTGTTGCCTTTTTTTTTTTTTTTGAGTGGAAAATCATCAAATAACTTCTCCCGCTCTGGGCGGAGCGGGAGGGCGTGTCAGACTCTTACTGACTAAAACCCACCCGTGTTCCTTCGGTTGCCCTGTTGCCGGGGGCCACGATCTCCCTTTCGGTTTTCTTCGCAACCCCGGCAGGCATCGGCCCTAGCGGACCCCGTCAATTATGCTGACATCTCTTTGAGGCGCGCGTGGAACACAACGCGCCGTCGACCCGGGCCTGGTCCTTATCGAACGGTGAGCTACCCATTGCTCACGGTCCGCAAGCCCGCGCCTACGGTGGCCGGAAATCGGCTTGCGACTCCCGACGTCCTGGGCGTCTCCTCCTGCGGCGGTTAGGGGCGTGAGGGCGCGAAATTTGCCTCTCCCTCACGCGTTCCGCCTCCTCCTTCGCGAGCATTACCGCTTCGCAGAAGGAGGTGACGGCCTCCCATTTCCTCTCGCTCCGTACCATGGCCTGAACCAGGGCCGGACGCGAGAGATCACCGCCGCCGATCGCCTCCACGAGGACACGGCGATGCTCCGCCCAAGCTGGGCAGACCTCCACCGTATGCTCCACCGTGTCCTCCGGGCGATCCACACAATGATGACACCCGGGCGTTTCCTCCCGCCTTATCCTGTGCAGGAACCTCCCGAAACAGCTGTGTCCGGTGAAGACCTGCGTCAGGTGGAAGGTGAGGACGCCGTAGCGCCTCTCTAGCCACTCCTCAAAGAGGGGTCTTATCGCCGCAATTGTGGCGTGCCCAGCGCTGGGTTGCGACAATCGCACTCTCCATGACGCCATGAGATCCCGCCGGAGCTCTGTCCGCTGTGCCGTGATTTCTCGCGGCAGCGGAGTTAAGCCTCGGCGTTTCGCCTCCTCGCGCAACTCCCACATGTGCGCGAGGACCTTTGCCTCAAGATCCCATGGCGGTAATCCGGCAAGGAGGCACGCCGCCTCGCAGGAGAGAAGTTTGTTGCCTGTGGTACATAAAGGATAAAATATAACCTTTTTTTTGTTGGTTAAATTTTGAAGACTTGCATCGGCTGTAGATGTCGTTTAGACGATGCAATTTTTATTGTTGCTTCAACATACGGTATGCCAAAGGCAATTAAATTAAATGGCATCGTGTCAATTAACTGTCGTGGCCTTAATGTAAAAAAATAAATACTTATTACACCTACAAGATGCAATGTTTCGCATTTTTGTCGGTTCGACACCAGATAGAAGCAAGCGACTTGAACGTAGTGTTACTTTAAAAAAATTGGAAGGAAATTGGTTAGGTTAGGTTACCTAAATATGTATAGGTATTCACCCATAGTATAAGATTAAGTCCGGACTCCACCAAAGCGGAGATGTGCGGAGGTGTCCGAAGCGGAGACGAGAAGAGATGTTTTTCAGTTAGGGTGTAGGTATCCACCGAATCTGTGCGGAGATGCGTACTGGCTAGCCTGGAGCGGAGATTTGTGCTGGCTAGAGTGGAACTGTAACGGCGCTGCTCACTGCACGCCGCTCACATCTCATCTCCTCTCCGCTGCGCGCTGTAGCCAGCTTGCGCGGCACAGCTCGCACCTCTGCTTTGTACCGCCGCGCCGCTCAGCTCTCGGCGAGGCACAGCTCACATCTCTGCTTCGATCGCGCCATACAAATATGATACATATCCGCTCAGTGGTCTCCACTGAAGCTGTGAGGCGACGAGATGTGTGAATAACGAAATTCTATTGATTGCTTAAAACACATCTCCTGTCCTTTTGTCTCGTCTCCGCTTTGGTGGAGTCCGGGCCTAACGCGCTTATAAAAATATAGTCCAATAAGTTTTATCAACATTTATTACTCTCGATAGGCATTTCAAATCATCCATTAGGATATCGTGATCGTTAAGAAGTTTTTTTACTGTTTTTAAATGAGTCGTCAGGTCTAATTCTCTAATGTTTGCTAGTGATGAACATCTGGACAGCTCAACTTTAGTCATCGTTAGTTTTGTAAAGTTTTTTTGATGTGCGCCTAATTTGTACTCTGAGCATACGACACCAACACGTTGTCGTGATCTCTTTAAAGCTTCACTTTTCTCTTTGTACGGCTTTATGTAAGTGCGAAGATTTCGGAGTTCTTCTCTAGCTGCTTCTAAATTATGCTCCATAATGGTCATTTTGGTGCTTAGAAATCTGTTCTTCTGCTGCAGTCGAATGCACCTGTCATGTTCATTACAATGATCTGCGTGATACTGTCCACAGCAAACAATAATGTATTTCAGTTGCTCGAGAGTTGAAAAATTTTCTACGCCTTCGTTTCGCATGCCCTGTAACTGTTGATAACACAGTTGAATAGCGTTGCTGAAGAATTCAATTTGATCACGAAGAGCGTGGTTTTCTTTAGTTAAGATGTTGATTATTTCATTTTTTCCATTCTCTTGTTTTTCTAAATCGAAATATTTATTTTTTGCATAATCTAAAAGTTTGCTAATTGATGCTATTTCAGTTGCCTTAGCTGATGATATTGTTTTTGCCACGGCTGAAAATAAAGCAAGTTATAAGCTGAGATCGCCTATTCTGCGCATTTGTCTTTAAACTTAAAAGAAAAAAAGCTTCTTATAATTTAGGCAGTAAAACTTTCTATTTTAGATATTACATAAAAACCTATCCACGACTTAAGGCTCTTTCAAACAGGCGCGACACGCGACGCGACACAAAGACACCGCCCGTCGCGCGACGGGCGGTGTCTTTGTGTCGCGTCGCGTGTCGCGCCTGTTTGAAAGACCCTTTACGTGTAGTAATTTTTATAGGTATAGGTACCTTACTAGGTAAAAACTCAAAACAGCACATTTCATTCTGTTGAATTCAGTACGTATTTTTTAAATTTCTATGGTAGGTAGGTATCTACTTATTAGTATAGCTATAGACTTTTAATTTAAGTCCCTATTTTTACTTACCACATGCCATTTTAAGTTTCGATCTTAGATGTTGTATTTGGATATTTTTTACATTTATAGCGCACTTGTATTTTATTAGTTTATTCAATATTTCTGCATGGTTGCATTCAGTTGTGGTGTTGGATTTTTTCTGAAGCCTGTAAATATGTTCATTTTAAAGGAAAGGAAGGTGGATCTCAAATAATTTTTTAGAGCGCCTATATGCGACGTTTTTCTATTGAGGGTAGGTACCTACGCATTAAAATTAAGTACGTGATTCATAGGTTCGGATTTGAAAAAGTAATGTCTTAGAACAGTTATTGGCCTGAGTTTCTGGCTTGCACTTTAAAGTAGCAGTATGATAGTAGTTACCGCTATAGGTTTATACGTACTCTTGTATCTCATTTGCGATAGCACTTAGAGCATTTCGCATTTCATCAGCTTCGCTTTCCTCATCACTCATTTCTGAATAGGCTGATATATGTAGGTAGGCAGGCTACCTATTCAGAAATGCGTGACTTACCTACCTACTTTTAACTTTGTAAAAGAAAAATGGAAAAACTTGATTTGAATTAAGTATTTTTCACATCATTTAAAATTTACTCAAAGTAGAGAATAACACATAAAAATATACAAAAAATGTTAAAGGAGCGAATTTAAATTGACAAGACATCAGAAAAGTCACCACAAGTCATTGAAATCTTTGCAATGAAACCATGAATTATGAGCAGGGAACATATATACTCCCCTACGGTGAGATCATAGATACATTGGCGAGATTATGAGTGTAACTGACTGCTTTTAGACACAGACAATATTTATTGTTAGCATTCTGTAACATAAAAAAAAAACTAAAACCTATTAAAGTTGTGGAAAACCTTTGTGAATAAGGAATCTTAGTAAAAAAGCAGAATATATGGAATCAGCGAAACTTTCTACTAATAGTTCATAATCTACTAATAGTAGGTACATAATCTTTTACTTTTGTGAATCGTAAGAATCGTCTGTTGTTTTGCACACAACACCACAAACAACAATTAATAAGAAGGCTTTATGCCTTAACATCTGGCTCTGTTTTGAATGCCTGCCATCTTGGAGAGTTCCAGAATCCTTGGTCCATAAAGGGGCTTCGTTACCATGTCAGCAAGCTGACGAGTCGCAGAAACTTTGCATACTTCGTTTTGAGAATATCCCTTGATCACTAATATGGCTTTATACTTGTTTAGAGTACCCGGATTAGTCTTGATCTTGAATATCCATTTGCATGGAATAGGGTTTTTGCCTTTTGGTAATTCAACTAGTTCCCAGGTGTCATTCTTCTTTAATGAAACAATTTCACTGTTGATGGCCTCTTGTCATTTTTCCCGATCTGCTCTGGACATAGCCGTTTTAAAACTTGTAGGTTCATCAGTAGGTACCCTCGATGTCATGTTGCAGATATAATCTTTGTATCGACTTAAAGTTCTGAGATTAGTCCTGTCTCTAAGAGTCATTTGACTTTCGTGTGCAATTTCAGCTTGAGAGAGGACCTCATTATTTTCCACTTCCTCGTCATCAGATTCTACAGCGTCATGAAACTGTTCAGACTCTTCTGTGTCAATCAAATTTTGCTTTGCTGGAACATCATATTCCTCTTGTGCATCTCGCTCTACATAGACTTCCTGCTCATTAACACCATTATATTGTGATGTCGAAGTCGTATCATTTGTAGATGGTGGGCTTGTTGTTTGGGCATCATTCCGTATCATGATTTCCTGTAATCATGATACGGAATGATGCCCAAACGCTTAGGGCGTCTTTCTTTAGCCCGTATTGATATATACTGTTTGTTGAGGTTGAAGGTTGAGGATCGTTTAGGGCGTCTTTCTTGCTAGCCCTCCCACTCCGCCCAGAGGGGGAGAAGTTATTTGATAATTACCCACTCAAAAAAAAAAAGAGTATCCAAGTAACGGTATCTCTTCAAACGTCACATCTCTAGATCTCATTAATTTGTGATTGATTTTATTTTATATCCTGTATCCTTCATCTCCATCATAGCCAATTAATATTCCTTTTTAGGGTTTTTTGTCTATCTTCTTGCGGTTTTAAGGCTCCAAGGATGGCTTTCATTACAACCATTATTCTGTATCTCAATAACTTGAAGTTCTTTGAATTTAGGTGTCTTATCTGCACTCTTGATGCTTCAACAATCGCCCTATACATAGCGATTGATAGCTGGTATCTGATTTCACTGTATGAAAATTTTCTTCTCTCGAAACAATAGAATGAAAAAGTTCTATCCCAGAGTAAAACTTCTATCCTTATTCAATAATCTCACGTTCTGCTACCATATTAAAGTTGTGGAAACTTTTGTGAATAAGGAATCTTATTAAAAACCAGAATATATGGAATCAGCTAAATATATTTCTTTTACTTTTGTCAATCGTCAGAATCGTCTGTTGTTCTGCACACAACACCACAAACAATAATTAATAAGAAGGCTTTAAGCCTTAATAAAGCCCAAATAAGACAAACACACAAATGAAAAATCCTGAGTCAGACGTGATAGGCATAAATCGAACAGATTGCATGTGACTCCGGATTTTTAATTTACGAAATATACGCGGATGAAGTCGCGGGCAAAGTAGTATGGGCTAGTACATACATACATACCGGTCAAAATCATAACCCTCCTTTTTGCTTCACCGTAGTCGGGTAAAAATATCTTTGATTTCTACTATTGCTTTAGTTGCTTTAAATAAAGTTATTTTTCCTCTTTATTATGGCTCCTCAATCCATACGGACACTGCACAATAGGGGTGTCATCTTCATCTTCAAATCTTAAAGAAAATCCAAATTAAAATAAATAAATAAAATTTAAAATTCCAAATTTAGCGTGTCGATGGCAACTTAAATTAAGGCGGCCCAGAATTTGGCCCCTTCAGTAGCATCTATCCATTGAGGTTTAAAATGCATCTTTCACGTGTAACGTGCAGACAATAGGAGTCCATATTAGTGAAGAAAAAAGTGAAAAGATTTTTAAACAAAAAAAAAGTACATAGTTTGGTAAATATGGTAGTTTCTGGTTAGGGGTAGCCTCTATAGGCCTTTGGTTTTCTTCCTTTACACCTTAAGCCATGGACGTAGGCAGAAACTAAAGAACGACACGTGCTGAGAGATCTTTACATAAGTACCTGCATCTTTGTAGTTTTGCATAATCTTAGGGATCAAAATTTACAATTTTAATGTATCAGTACGCTCTAGCCGCCATTGTTGATAGTTCAGATAGACACGGACAGGGCAGACATTCAATACATTGTTATTATTAAGCCGGAGCGTAGTGGTGTGCCAGCCAATTTTCCGGCAAGCGCCCCGGCGGCAAACGGCGATCCGGTATTCGTTTGTTCACGAGACAACCGCTCCGTGTGGTAACCATTTCACGCTCGATTTCATCTCCAACACTAAAAATAGGGACATATCTTGCGAACGATCTATTATGTGGAATAAGAGAAAACGAAAATAAATGTTTTACTAAGAAATAAAAATAAGCGATCGCCTTGTATGATGCATGTTTGAAATGGATGTTGGACACTATTTTAATAGGTCTGTATCCTGTATAAAAGAACACATAATTCTAAAAAAAAAAACAGGTCAAAAATGAATAAATTAGAATCTAAAGCATTGTAACCTAAGGGTAGGAATCGTAAACTACTTGCAATGGTTGCTGAACGTGTATTACGGTTTTTGTATGTAGGTATTGTTGTAAGGTTTTTAACACATAGCACCATGCCTTGTTTCGCCGAAGGGTGGGCAGAGGTGCACCTACAGTACACCCACATTTCGCCAGTTATCTTTAAGTCCCATGTAATAGGGGGCGAGCCTATTGCCGTCAACCGGGCACAAATTCAGACTCCCGGCTGCTACTGACAAATTCTAATTCTACCCAATAACACTTTGGCCGACCTGGGAATCGAACCCCGGACCTCATACTCAGCAGTAGCGCTTGCAACCACGAGACAAACGGGGCAGTAAGGTTTTTAAATGTGGTCAATATGATCACGATGCGCATAGAAGGAGCTACAGAAACAAATTATAAGTAGGTACACATAAATGAGAGTTATAGGACCATAAAAGGCTTCAGGGCACCGGAGATGAACTAATTAATCAATTCAGCATTCACTGTTGGACATAACGATAAGCAGAATGATGCAAATTAACACTATTAGTAACTTGATGAAAGCTTGCGTCACCTTCATAGTGCCTCGAACAGCTAGACAGTTGATATTGTGCCGATTACAGAATATTATGGTGTTCTATCATAAAAATGTAGTTTAAAAACCCTTGCTTAAGTCTCTTACTTCGTAATTAAATACTAGCTTCCACCAGTGGCTTCCCTTGCGTGATACCTTTATAAATTACAACCATGTTACTTAGTGATAATATAGCATTATGCTCGTGAAATATTTTTTTAAACTGGTTCAGCAGTTTTTGAGTTTATTCATTACAAACAAACAAAAAACAAATCTTTTCTATTCATAATCTTAGTTTAGTTATTAGTTTAGGAATTATAGCCTGTGTTACTCAGTCATAATATAGTATTCTACTGGTGAAATATTTTTGTAAATCGGTTCAGTAGTTTTTGAGTTTATTAATTACAAACAAACAAACATACAAAAAATCAAATCTTTTCACTTTATATTATTATTGTTTAGATAGATTATATATTAGTGTATACAAGCATTTGTTGACCCAGAATTAAACCCTAGGAACTATAATAGGGTTATTCTGAAAAATGTGCCAAGTAGAAAATAATTTCATGAATTGGTCCAGATTATTTTGTACGCTGATCAAGAAAACATTTCTTCGAAAAATATAATAGTAAAACTACTTTAAAAGGCCCACCTACACAAGTACGTAGATAGACGGTATTCTAAGTAGGCTTGATGAATGAAAATGATTCACCAATATATTTTAAAAGGATCTCGATCTTCTTACTTAGCCGTTATCCGCACGGTCGGTTTATTTCAATTTCGTTCATAAAAGACGCTATTCTCGGATTTGAAGTAGATTTATCATGCTCGGATAAAGCGGGCACTTTTTGTGCTTTTCTTGTGCCTGGATCTGACCCGAGATCTGTCCACTTAATGTGAATAATGGTGTACGATGGAAAACGAATGCGAACGCGAACACAAAGGACAACAATGCGAACGATTCCAAAACTCGATACAAGGATTTTGGCGAGATAATGCTTGTTGTTGTGTTTTCATGGCTTTTTGTTTACTTGGACGCTAAGATTCTCATGCGACGAATAAATTGCCAATTTTTTTTTCATTTCCAAGTTATTGTACTTAGTTGCTAACTTGCTAAGTACCTAAGGTTTATCCAGAAAATGTTCGGGTAGGTAATCGCGATCAGGTTACAAAGACAACAATACCTAAAGTTTCAAACGCTAGGAACACACAGTTAAGGCTCTTTCAAACAGGCGCGACACGCGACGCGACACAAAGACACCGCTCGTCGCGCGACGAGCGGTGTCTTTGTGTCGCGTCGCGTGTCGCGCCTGTTTGAAAGAGCCTTTATAAAGTATTGCGATATTATAAACGACTTATTCCAGGGAACCTACAACAGACAAACGAACACACTATGTTTTAGTTAAAAACTATTTAGTGAAGAGGATTTCGAGTTAACAAAAGTTGTTTTATTTGTCTTTCATTTTATACTTTACCAAATCTTACCGTGGCATTCTATACAAGACGGAGATATTGCATACATTGAATAGGCAGGGTATATAATGATAAACGATAGACAAAATATTTTATACAATCCCTAGACGAGCTAGAATACCTAGTGATTCTATACAATGAATTAAATGCTTAGCTGGTAACATGTAGATTAAAGAGATATTTATTTTATGTTTACTAAGCAATCATAAAAAAACTAAAACATAACTAAGTGGTTACTTGATAAATAGTTTCTATATATAATAGTTTCTTTGCAAATTTAAAACACTAGCGACCCGCTCCTGCTTCGCACGGTTTTTACGACTTGCCAAAACATCGAGATTTCTTAGTTATATGTATTAATAGTGTTCATTCTGAAAGTGGGCAACGTCTCAAATAGATGTCAAATATTTCGCTGTTTTGATTAATTTGGCTATGAATTGCAATTTTAACAATTAAGTGTTATAATTGCAATTCATTATTAATAGTCTAGGAAACTAGTTAGCCACATTTCTGGATCACCAACATGCTCAAATTGAGAGCTGTACAAGTGACAGTAAACGACACTACGAGGGCCATTGTTGCGAAGGGCTGCCCACAAGGGGGCGTCCTCTCACCGCTGCTCTGGAACCTAGTAGTAGACAGCCTCATCCAAACACTCAATGACAAAGGTTATTTCACCGTAGGCTACGCCGATGACATAACCATTATAATAAACGGGACCCACGAAAACACGCTATGCAATCTCATGCGTCAAGCCCTGAAAATAGTAGAGGAATGGTGCAACAGGCACCAACTCTCAGTGAACCCTACAAAAACCGAACTGATTCTCTTCACAAAAAAGAGGAAACTGATGACACTACAGTTACCACGACTCTTTGGAACAACCCTTAGCCTCTCAACTGAAACCAAATACCTGGGCATCTTTTTGGACAAACAATTGAACTGGGCAAAACACACGAACTATATCACTACGAAAGCCAGCATATCCCTGTGGCAGTGTAAACGACTGCTCGGGAGGAATTGGGGGATTAGCCCCAAGGTCACCCACTGGTTATATACTACAGTCATTCGACCGCTTATCACATACGGCTCACTGGTCTGGTGGCCCAGGACAGACCTGAGCACAGCCCAAAAAGATCTCGAAAAACTGCAGCGATTCGCTTGTGTCGCAATTACTAGCAGTATGAGAACTACACCCACTGCCGCCTTACAGGCAATGCTTGGACTGCCGCCTCTGCATCTCATTGTGCGGGAGGAGGCGGCCCTGGCCGCCTTTAGACTACATTTATCAGGAACTCTAAGCAAAGACTCCAGAATTAAGCACACACGCATAAAGGAAGATGCAATCAAGCGTCGGCCAATGATGGCATCACCCTGCGACAAAGCACCGAAATCACACCACTTTCAAAGGCACTACAACATAATTCTTACAGAAGAACAGTGTGACTACTCATGCCCGAAAGAGCTGAGGGTTTACACTGATGGATCGAAGACCGACTCTGGTACCGGAGTCGGAGTCTTCTCGTACGATCTCAACATAAAGATATCCAGACCACTAGGAATGTTCAACACCGTCTACCAGGCGGAATGTGTCGGCATCATACAAGCGGTCCACGCCATAGAGGCCAGGAGAGTTACGGACACTCACATACGCATACTCTCCGACAGCGCCTCAGTTCTCCAATCGCTGAAGAAAAAATATATTACCTCGAAGTTGATACTAGAATGTCACAATGCACTAGAACAGGTAACGGTGTCTAGTCGCAACACAGTGACACTGCAATGGATAAAAGGACACAGCGGCTCGCTAGGTAACGACGCAGCTGACGAACTTGCTAGAAGAGGATCTAGTACGGCAGTCTGCGGACCCGAACCTATCGTACCAATCCCCTTCAACCAAATACGCAGGTGGCTACAGGAATTCACCCTCACACAAGCGGAGTACTGGTGGACCTCGACACCGGGCTGCAGGCAGTCCAAGGTAGCTATGCCATCCCTGGATAGCAAGTTAACCAGGAGTCTTTTACGCCTGGACAGGAACGGCCTGCGCCTGGTGACGGGGACCATCACAGGACACTGCTCGCTAAACAAACACTTCCACACGATAGGCATAACGGACAGTCCTCTGTGCAGGGCGTGCATGGAGGCTGAGGAAACCGTTGCGCACGTGCTCTTTGAATGCACAGGCGTCACCCAGATTAGAACAGAAACCCTCGGGTCACCCAGATCTTTCACAGATGTTCTGAACAGACCAGGAGTTTTGATTAACTTCTGGAGGGAGGTGGGCTGGTTGGAATAACCCCCCAAGCGGCCGCCATGGCTCACGTACAATGGTCCACCTGACGGACTAAGTGCGGAAACCAAACCCCATAACATAGAACATAGATAGCCACATTTCTTAATTCCATACAGTAATATTGCTAAATTGATCAAAATAGCTAAATATTTGACAGCAATTTACGACGTTGCCAACTTTTAGTATAAACCCTCTTAACGTATTATACACATAAACCTTCCGGAATAAATTCTCTAAACGATGGTGAAAACCTCATCAAAATCTGTTGCGTGGTTTAGAAGAACAACGCGGACATACAGACAAATACGAAAAGCGAATTTATAATATGTATAGAAAAACAAACCAAAATATATATTGGTTTCAAATCAGAGGACAAATTAGTAAAAAAGTTGGCAATAGAATGCGAGAAAATATAAAATAAAATGAGGTAATAGGTATTTGAATATATTCAGTGCTAAAGTCAACACTGCATACGTAGTTCACATACTATAGGTACATATAGTTAACTCACATTTAATTACCCTCAAGTTAAAACCAACTTGTTACTTAATTAAATAACTTATCTGTGTAAACTAAGTAAAACACTATTACATCATAACATTCTACATCTATAATATTTTAATGCACGTCGTCATATCGTCGCTAAGATGAAGACGATATCTAAGGAATGCGAGACGTCTACGGATAATCGATTCCTTAGAGGCAAAAGCTCCCGTGATCGTGAGAGCTGCACTCGAGATGAAGCTACGCTGAGTATCCTACTCTGACGTAGTAGTTCCGTGTTTATGTACTGCGATAGCCTTGATACTGATATACATTTCAAGGAGGATCGTCTGCTTGATGGTCAAAAGAGATTGGACTTTCCGAAACATGAATCTGGAAATGTGAATCCTTTTTAAAAAACTACACTAAAAGAATACCGCACGACAGCAATGTTATTTTAGCTTCTCAGGGACGCGATGCTCTAAAGAATTTATG
Source organism: Omphaloscelis lunosa (assembly GCA_916610215.1). Taxonomy (NCBI): domain Eukaryota; kingdom Metazoa; phylum Arthropoda; class Insecta; order Lepidoptera; family Noctuidae; genus Omphaloscelis; species Omphaloscelis lunosa. The sequence continues at coordinate 11,751,396 of OU744250.1, forward strand.
CCATGTATGATAACAAAAGAATCAGCATTCCACAAGGTACGGAGGAGTCACGCGACCGCTCGGCCAAACCGTACACCGCGTAAATAGTTAAATCTACTACTCTAATACAATTTGTAGTAAACCATGATCCCGACGCTAAGGTCGCATTATCGGATTGGAAAAAACTGTTACAAAACAATCTTGGTAGAACAAAATTGAATCTTACACGTGAAGTTTTTAAGACGCTATTGGTCTGTAAGTGGAGACGTGAATACGAGGCTGAGTTTTACAATGTTCATGTGACGGCAGGACCTTTTTGTTGGGCCTTTTGTGCAGAGAATCCGCGATGCCCTGGGGGCCGAGGGGCACGATTTCCATTACACGAGAGAGTTTTTCGAAAAGGTCTTTGCTTTCCGAAAATTTTACACTAGATTCAATTATGTTTTTCTAAGGCTGCGGGTTGATAAATCACCTTGAAATATACCCTAGGCAGGTTAATTGCCCATGGAATCCGGTCTTGCGGATAAGTTTATTATAAGTACCAGGTACTTTATAACCGATTTCCATGGATTTTTCCCAAATTGGAGACACCGTCTATCTGTAAATCGCGCAACAGTTTACAAAATCATACTGATATCAGCCATATCAAATGCTCAATTCAACAGCACTATCTCTCCAGGATCATTAAGTAGTCTGTTCGCTGTCAAAAACGCCCACTATTAGATGTGAATATTATTATTAATTAGCACATATTGACATCCAATCAGATACTCAGTATCGGAATGATTAATTCGGTGCATTTGAACTTAGTTCCATAGTGGAGCAAGAACATAAGAATGACAAAGTATTGTAGTGTAGGATATGTTCCAAACGATACAGTGCGACGTTCAAGATCAGGAGTACGTGCACATGCGGTCGGATGTGGTACAACCGTACAAATGATGCAATATCGGCAAGTCACGTTTAGCTACTATTTTGAGCTCCCAGTTTGGTCTCGCCTGAGACACAATGAGTTGTTCCAGTTTCAAAAATATGCTTCGCCTGTCAGACAAGCGTGTTTGGTGCAGCTGATCAACTGGAATGCATGTAGGTATTCTTGTTTCGTTCATTCTTTTACTTCATCGTAATTTGGACTAGAATGTGCCAAACATGCAAGTTACTGCAATCGAACTTTTGTATGAGAAACCCATCACAGATGAATTTTTTGGTTTTGTATTAGTTAAGTATTTTTCTGTTTACAGAAAAACTATAGAACAAGAAAACTTTTTCTGGCGCAAGCATGAAACGATACACTGTTTTGTTCCACACTGGTAAAGATGAAATATTCACGCAAGTTTTTAAAAGCCTTACAATTCTCGAAGGCTTAGCTACCAACATTGTCACCGTATATTACAAACATCGACAGCAGGCATTATTTTCGTCGCACATAAAACGTATGTTACAAGGATACATGACTTACTTGGGGACAAAAGTCAGGCGGAACATCTGTTAAGCAACTTCTTAAAGTTGTGTGTAAGAACAAAGTAGAATGTGTGTCCTTAGGGCTCGGGGGCCGCGTGGCTCCCGTACCAACTTTCAATATAAACCTCACTCAATATACAGTTCGGCCCAAGCTTTTTTATGAAATGTGTACACGCTTTATCTATGTTAATTTGTTTTCTTTTTGGTAAGATTATAAATAAAATAAAGGTAAGTCAATTAAAAAAAATGGTCACAATTCGATTAATAGTTTCGGAGAAATGTGTGGATAAACATACATACATACATATATACATCTATAAAATTTCGTATATTATGTTCGGAAGCCCCAATAGATTAGATAATATCATTATGAGAATATATTATAGTACCACTAATATTTCATGCATACGTGTCAAATATGATAACCTCCTTTTTTGAAGTTGGTTAATAAAAGGAGTCCATTTATTTTAAACCTACCTACATTTTTTTAAATGAATGATTCTCAATATATTATTATGATAAAAAGCTTGTTTAGGAGCGAACTTCATAAAGTCTGGACCTGTTACCAGTTGATGGCAATAGGCTCGCCCCCTTATTTGGGACTTAACTGGCGAAATGTTGGTGTACTATATGATGTACACCTCTGCCTAACCCTTTGGAGAAAACAGGTGTGTTCATAAAAAAAAAAAATAGTAAAAAAAAAATGCTTACATTTTAAAATTATTGTAATACTAGCTGGGCCCCGCGGTTTCACCTGCACAAGTCTCGATCCCGTGGGAATATCGGGATATAATCCTATGTCCAAACCCAGGTCATGGTCTACTCATGTGCCAAATTTCATCCAAATCCGTTCAGCCTTTTTAGAGTGAAAGTGTAACAAACAAACTCACTTTCGCATTTATAATATTAGTTCGGATAGTAGGAACTTGATATATTTTCTTGGCGGTAAATAATAAGTAACAACAGAGCTTTCCCTTTACTCTCAAAGTCTGTAATCTAATGTGCGTATGTGAAGCACATAGACAGGCAAAGTGAAATTCAATTAAATTCCTTTTGATAGCCTGTTTATACCTGTCACTCGCATTGAATATCATATTACAAGTGAACTCCAGACAAATTGAGCCAGTATAAATAAGTAACAGTATTATATCTTCATAGAAAACGGTCGAAATTACGCGCTTGGAAATCTCAGTATGCAGTACAGCAACAGTCTTGAGTGCACGGCAGCTACGCACGGACGCGGAAGGTTTATCTACTGAGCGGCCGTAGGTAATTATTTCAATGTCACTGCCGAGAAATATTACTGCTACTTTATTATACTTTCCCAGGAGCGACTTAAGACGGTTTGGAAGCGTTGCGGAGAATCTTCAGTCTGTGACCTTTCATATTAACCAGCTAACCTACCCATTAGCTGGAATATGGCTAAGAAAAACTTACTACATACTCCGTAAAATAGGTACTTAAGGTATGGATGTTGGTTGCCTAAATAAAGAAAATAACTTACCGATATTATACTTGATCCAATACCGCTTCCGCTTATGACCACCCCGATACGGTTAACGTATAAACATTGCTCTACATATGTATATCCATGTATTAGCTTGTATCCTACAGAATGTAACTCACAACAAATGCTTTCATAGATTATAACAGTAAAGATCAATTGGATGCTTAGAGCGATAAGGCTATATTGTTACCTAACAGATGTAGTCATAGTGTTGCTTTGTTGTTTATTTAGTAGCCTTCTCATTTCGTCAATTTTGTTGTCTTCTGCTCTTCTGTTTAATTAAGTTTGACACTAAATGACGTCATGAATTATCTTGAAAGCATTGTATTTTTTTAAGTAAATCAACGCAATAAAAACTCAATATATGATAATAAAAAATCGCAACAAAATCCCACAAAATGATACGTCAAACACCACCCTTCAAGGAGGGCGTTGAAGGGTGGTATGACGAACGAGGGTATGCAACGTAAATGTTGATATTGTAATTACAAAAGTTATTATGTCTGGTGCTTGAATAAATGGCCAATTCGTTGGAAATATTGTCGCAACGGTAATGCCAGGTGATTCGGCGACGGGCTCCCAACAATGCAGTAAAAACGTTCCGTAATTACGATCATTTTATTTGCTATTTCATTAACATGAATGGTGATCGGCGTCCGGATTGTATCTGTTCTGTAATAATAATAAAATCAATACAACCTATAAAGTATGCTTATTTTGCTGTGTCCGGTTTTCTTGATCAAAATGGTGGCTGTGTTTTTGTTTTATTTTCTGTTGATGTCTAGTTAAATAAAAAAACTTGGTTGTATTTTCACACAAGCATTCCTACTAAAAAAAGTACCTACATGTCTGTATTTAGGTATCATTTAACCTACAGAGCCCAGCCTTCCTTTCACTGAATACCTACAGAGTTCTTAATTTTTAGGGTTCCGTACCTCAAAAGGAAAAAAAAACGGAACCCTTATTGTTTCACTTCGTTGTCCGTCCGTCAGTCTGCCAAGACCCTTTTTCTTAGGAACGTTTGGAGGTATCAAGTTAAAATTTCAAATATGTAATTCATTTGAAGCTCTAAAAAAAACAAACTTCTAAGTCAACGCAATAAAAAAATACGGCCATTTAATTTTAGGTGACATATTTTGAAACTCGCAAATAAATCAAAACCTACAGGGTACTTCCCGTTGACCAAGAATCATGAAATTTGGCAGGAAGCAAGGTCTCACAGCACAAGTAAAGGAAAAAGTCCGAAAATCGTTAATTTGTAGTTTTATTACATAATTTTATTTTTATTGCGTTTGCTAACTAACATTTGCAGTTGGAGATTTAAACGTGACGTTTATCGATGTATGGGAAAACATGTTTTTCAACTACAAAGTTAAGTTTGTTTTTGGGATAAATTCATCCCAACTACGGAACCCTTCATTGTGCGTGGTCCGACACACACTTGGCCGGTTTTTTTTTTGAAGTGGAAACTTCTTTAGGTGCGTTGGGCATTTTTGAGATGGGACTAAATCATTGATTTCGCGACACCATGACGACACCTCATTTTTGTAAACGCGATTGTGCTCTTTATTTATTTTACGAATCAATGTTCTATGCAAGTATTTTTACTTCTAGGTTTTGTAAATGCGATTGTGCTCTTTGTTTATATTTAAATTACGGATCAATATTCTACGTAAGTATTTTTACTTTAAAGATTTAGTAAACTCGATTGTACTCTTTATTTAGATGAGGTTACGGACCAGTGTTCTCTACAAGTATTTTTCTTCCACCAAGGCGATCTTGTTCAAGTTTTCACTTCTGTCGGCACTCCCGGAGTGCTACCACTTTTTTTTGTCTGTGTCTTAATTCCACCCAAATTTGCACATACACATAATAACGTTAACCTGAAAAACATCTTAATACTAATCCAAAGTAAAATGTATCACTCACAAACTAGCACACAAAAGCTGAACAGAAACCCTTGCATAATTTCAAGCTACAATCCTTTTAATTGAATGAATAAAAAAAGGCTAAAAAGTTGATTCTAAAATAATGAAATTAGTAAGAGGATTAGCGCAGGCCGGCCTCAGACGTACGTACTAGTATGCAGGCCCGTGTGGAATGAGGACCGCAGTGAATTTTCTGCTCCGTCGCGCCGAGAGATGGGGGGACCTTCGAAAATGCCTAATAACCTACGCTGTTTAGCAAATGAGATGGTGGTTTTAATTAGTAGGCTAATAGGTTTAAGACTTGAAGTTCTTAGGTAGAAAGGTTGTAAAAAATATTGATCATGTTTTTAAGATTATTATGATGAGATTTTGTATTATAATTTACTTTTACTATTTTTTCTTCTTGCACTTTTCCAATCATGCCTTCAGAACAAAGCCTTTCAATTATCTGGATGTTGCTTTTGTGATTCTATAGCAAACTAAAGAATACATGGTAGAGTAAAGTAGATCAAAAGATCCCCAATCAAATGCAATCACAGCATATCAAGTAATTCATTTAAAAACCAAACTAGATCGTCACCAAACCACCAACATACGTAATCCAATCACCACACTATATGTTGTTCCAGAGCGTAGTAAACAGACGTATATTTGCCTACGTTTCAAATTCTCGGCGCATTCGAACACGCAGGGCATTTCACCTGCCATAGTTTATTACCTATTCAGCGGACTCGCACAAATAAAACTGTATAATGCATAAGCGAATGGCGAGTTTGATTTACGAGCGCGCGCGGCGGCCGGCGAGTCGCGAGCGGAATAACTAACGCCACCTAGGGGCTATTCAAATGCCCTTATCCCGTGTCCGGCTGTTGTTACACTTCAACATCTTATTATTTTAGTTTTGGGAAACTATTTGCGTAATGTTGGTTGGTCGCTCTTGTTTTAGTTTGATTTAGTTGAATTCGTAGAATTTACTTTTGGTTTTAGAGGAGGTTTTAAAAGCAAAGTGCTCTGAAATTATAATTCTTGTAAATGGTGTCATAATAAATGATTTTTTAAATATTAAAATAAAGTTAAAAGGTTTTTTCAATAAAAAGGTCTCTCCCATGCGTAGCGCGTGACCATCTGTCTGCATTGTATTTATTACTAACGGCGTGTATGTATGGATAACTTATTTAGTGGGTGTCATAAAAATGAATTTATAGGCACACTAACTTTTTGGTACGACTCTCTAAAATTCATATTTCATTTGCTAGTTCGTTGAAACTGTAATGCCAAATGATAGAAATGAATAGTTAGTTCAGTTGAAGGTAAATTGTGTAAAATCAAGAAATCTTTGCCATGAAAATATTTTTAAAATACATATATTCAGAAAAAATATTCGACTGTCGTTTCATTATTGGGCTTAAAGAAAAATACTCCTGAAAAAACCACAAGCACCTGCTATTTAGAGTTGATCTGTGTCCATGTCCATTGTTCCAATTGTGAATGCTTGTTGTATGGTCAAACCTTTCAGTTGACCCTTACGATGTGGTTACTTAAAATCCCCAAAGGATCGAGATACACGGTTTCGCTTTCACGAGACCATTATTAGAGATACTAACTTTTAACGTAACATTATGCGCTATAGACAAAATACCAATGGAACGCGACGTAGGTACCTATGTTCATATCGACGCCGTAGATTGAAAACCTCGTAAGTGTAAAAGAAGTAACTTTTCAGGAGGAAAAATAACTGCTTTCTGTAAAATTTTTGTACGGCGTCTTTTATGTTCGCAGTCTGGATATAAAAGCGGGTTAAATTTCCATATTAATTAATAAAAAAAACATAAAACACGCCGTACAAAAATTTTACCGCATGCAGTTTTTCTTCCTCCTGAGAAGTTACTTCTTTTACTAAATGATGAATTTCGAATTACCTACCCATAAAGCAAAAAAAAAAACACTCAATCCAGCAGACGTGATGAAATGCTATTGGGCCATCAATGTAATCAGAAATACGGCTAATTTGCTAATGGAGCCAGCCAAGGTGGCGTGAATTCTGCGAAGATTGTAATCTGGCAAACCAGACCTGTAGCTCTTTACAATCAAGAGATCATAAGATAGTTGTTTCAAAATTCAATTTCACATATTTTGTGTTAAAAAGATTTCGCTCGCAATTTTAATATAAATTACGATATGCAATAAATGTGAAGCTTTGTGATTGCATTATTTAGGTACCTGGATACATTTTCACTGGGAGTGGTGTTTGAGTTCCTAAGTGCACATAAAAACGTAAGCAATCAAGGAGCCAGATGTTTTTGCCAAGCACATAAACGTGAATGGCGTGAATTGCAATTAAGCTCGAGTTTCGATACCTTCAAAATATATGCAATAAAATTTATACTACCTTTCCGAACAAAATCTATTGCGAAAGTAGGTAAATGGCATAATACGAAAATAAGGTACCTCAAAATCGTTAAACTCGTAGATACTTTGAGCTAAGAGATCGAATGTTTTTTTATTGGTTTTCGATCTCATTATCATTATCTGTTTGTACCTTGTCAGGTCCAAGTGAAGGTTTAAGAAGATCGAGAGTTAAGAGAAGAGTTATGGTAAGAGTATTTACAAATAATCACTAAATTCCTCTAGTTTCGAAATTGTAACCCTATATTTTTTTTTTCATGTTATTATTTTTATTGTTTTATTTATTTTGTAATCCCCTAGTGGGATTTATAGGTCCGTAGGTATGTCCGTGGCATCACAGCGGGCCCTATCAGAATGCCAGCGCTGCGGTATTTATTTATTTTTAAATATCGCAGCATCATGTTGAGATAGGAGCCTTTTTGGCCTCGCACAGGTCGTATTTATTTTGTTAGTTAGTTTATAATGCTCCTTTTTATTTTTGTTAATGTTTGTTTTTTTTCTGTTTTTTTCATTACTGTTTTGTATTTCCTGTGCGTGTCCCAAATAAAATATTGTATTTCATTTTCTTTCTTTCTTTTATATAGTACTTACATCTTGCGCAATCGTCTGCGATGATCACTCTTGCGAACAGCACCAACATTGTTAACAATTCATTATTGGACACTGAACTGTGATTAACTCTACAGTACACAAATCGTATTGTAATCGATACAATAATAATGCAATTGAACTAATCTAGAGTCAATATTATTCTGAGTTTGACTAACTTTCTTAATATTTATTATTTAAATAAAGCGGTTTGTATTTAACGATGAATAATTCGATCTTCACTGAATTATTTTATAATTCTCTAGGTAAATATTGCTTGAGATACTGGCATGCTTGTTTTGAGATACTCTATGCTATTTTTGAGATACTACCATGCTTCTGTTGAGATACTGGCATGCTAGTTTTTATATACATAGTAACATGCTAGGCCATCATGGCCAATAAGAAGTTGTAAGAAGGTGTACTGAAATGCATACTACTGTCCATCTTTTTGATAATAATATATTTTCTCAGTTGCCTCTTACGATACCCACGGGAAGTGATGAAGTTATAAAGTCAAGAGTTCAAGACACAGCTAACATAAGTTAAATTTACTACGCTAGTTATCTTATGTATGTAGAAGAAAAAAAAGCAAAGTACCTGAACAATATCCAATTTGTTCGGTCAACATTATAAAATATCGGTTTTGTTACAACCATTATAACATTATTGTTGAGCAGTTAAACTTTATTACCGATTTATTTTTCTTTGACATCAGAGATTTCGTAATGTTTGTCTTTTTATGAGCTTGTGAACAGTTTGTGTAATCGCTGTTTGATAGCGGCTATTTATTTCGGGTTCGCGCTAAAGTACCGATAAACTGTAATGACGTTGGAGCAAATGTATTAAAGTGTTCTTGTTTGTCACGTTCGGCCCTTGCCAGGTGCCATAAGTGCAATGGCACACGTTCTCTAGCAATCTCTACTAAAGCTCAAACTAGATTTTACAAAAGGGATGCCACATCATCACTTTATTCATTCGATAAAATGTTGATTACAGTAGGAGGTAATCAAAACAAATGACTATTATATTCTCACAGAATAAATTGTTTTCATATTTTTCCTGACAGCGTGCTAATTGATATAAAATGTTGGTCTTTTTGAGGGATGGTACTGTTAATAATAGTTTTAGTTGTTTATTACGCAACAGTAACTGTAGACATGTTTTGAACTGGGTGTGAAGGTGTGTAGACAATCTAGTTTGAGGGAGCAGATGCTAACTCGGTTCAGAGGAAAAAGGGAAACATTGTGCTAACGATACTCCAAGGAAGATACAAATACTGCAAGAAATATTTATGGAGGTTTTTCGGAATGAAATCCCTAAGGATAGCGCGACGCGACGGCTTGGCCTCCGAAAATAGGGGAAAACACGTTTCAAATCCCTCGCCACGTATAACTCTTAATACAGGGATTATAGAATGGCTTCTTAAGTCCTGGGTGCTAAAAGAAAGATAACAAGCAATTAGGATACGGTGATCAAAATAAATAACTACTTATTTGCAGTAGAATGGCCTTTTTGCGGACCTTAAATTATTTCTCTCTCTTTTTCTTTTATATTTATAAGTTAAACTGTATTTTTAAGCTAGGGATGAGCTTCGTAGTAATATTGCGTTAAACTTATATTAAAATCGGCCCCGATGAGGTGCTTACGTACGTTTTTTGCGTTCACCTGGGTCTCGTAAATATTACCCTCGACCATAAAATGCATTAGTAAAGTCTGGCTTTGAATAATGCTAGCGCCGCGTTCTTTCCTGCGGAGGAAAATAGCAGTATAAAGCAAGGTCATACGTTACCTGTTACGGTCCACTGAAGTTTAAAAATAAATATTCCGCGTGGGGGTGAGTTCCACTCAAACAACTATAATAGTGTCTACTGTCAAGTGTAAATAAATATATACGTGAATATTATGAGCAGTTCTTTTAATGTCATTTCTTACGATATTTGGGTCTATTGAGACCACCTTTTAAACCCCCTTTTCAATTTCTTGAACAACTCCATGCGTCATGTTTGTGAACGGGCGCTGTCAGTAGGGACTGGTCGTCTCTTAGCTGCCACGGCTTATTTTAATTTAATTTTTGAATTTTTTTATGACCATATTTTGATAAAAGAGTGTCCGTAAAGTTTCTTGCCCGTTCCTCTCCATAGGTGTACCTACTACGCTTTGGAATGGGCAACTAGCTTCATCTTTCTGACTGACCCCTTGACAATTAAAAAGTGCCTGTAATTGGTTTATTTGAAATAAATGCTTTAATTTTGACTTTGAACGTTTTTCAGGAAAAAAATTGTGGTGATTTTTAGTAATATAATAATTGCTGGCGAACATTGTTTAACAAAATTATACTAATACTGTGGCCACCAATCAGGCCTCTTTTGTGGTGGTTTTGCTGTAGCCTGAAGAAATATTCTATCCTGAAATACCGTTAAAGAATATATTATAATGTTAAGTTATTAAGATAATATATATATTAATATTGTCTTGATTATTATTTACAATTCATATGTTTTTGTTAAAAACTCAAACTATTTACATATTTCAAATAAACTAAAAGAGACTTTTGAATTGTCAAGGGGTCGGTCAGTCAGAAACATGAAGCTAGTTGCCCATTCCAAAGTGTAAGGTTCCCATGAAGAAGAACGGGTAAAAACTTCACAAAGAACTCCACAAAATAAGTTTATCTCAACTCACTTCTACCACCACAATTTTACCAACACAGGTAAAAAGGTAAGTAGCAATTTATCTTATCGTATCTAGTGGAGCCGGGACCAGCCCATGAGTAATGCTAATTAAGTAATGACTCTTCAGGGACACATCGCAAAGGGTTCACTTAATTAATTAATGACCATTCATTCCTCCGATAACTTGAGGTGATAATGTTTTAAAGGTGAGACGTGCGAGTTTGTTTGTTTGTAAATAGTTAGTGTGAGAACTTGTGAAGTTTACCTAAGCCATGTCTAAGCCATAGATAGATATTGGTTATAGATAAAACTAAAAGGTCATTCAACTTACAAGTGTAGTATTTGGGTAAATAATCGTAACTTGATGGTACAAAATAACTATCGTTTTTAAAATGCTTCATTTTATAGCTGTTATAATCGAATGTCTCCCTAGTATTTTTTCATTTTCAAGAGTATCGTTATAATATTTTTATCAGTGAACATGTAAATATAATTTTCTTTTCCGGGTACTTGCTGGTAAACGAGTAGTTGTATAATATGCAAATCCCATTTTTATATATTACAATTTTTTTCAATGTACATAAGTGGAACACCATGACATAATAAACTTGAACCTAAGACCGTTATCTTTTCTATGAATTATGCAATGCTAAACATGACTTCCATGGCTTTAACCGTCTCCTTCAGCTGCTGGTGCTTATATTTGATGAAAAGGTCTATTATCAGAAATGTTTTATGCTACACTGCGATACGCTGTGTTACACCATGCTACACCATGGTAGGCCATGTTGCACCATGCTACGCCATGTTACGTTGTGCTATGCCAAGTTACTCCGTGCTATGCCGTGCTACTCCGTGCTAAGCCGTACTTCACTGGATTCGTAGTGCTACGCTGGAGTAAGAAGTGTTAAGGCATACTACGCTGGACTACGAAGTGCTACGCCATGATTCGCCGCTCTTCGTCATGTTACACCATGCTACGCGCTGCTATGTGGTGCTAAGCGGTGCTACGCGGTTCTAAGCTGTGCTACGCTGTGCTACGCTGTGCTACGCTGTGCTACGCTGTGCTACGCTGTGCTACGCTGTGCTACGCTGTGCTACGCTGTGCTACGCTGTGCTACGCCATGTTACGCTGTGCTACGCCATGCTACGCTGTGTTACGCTGTGCTATGCTGTCTTACGACGTGATACTCCGATAAGGTGATCGAAATGTCCTTTCTTTGGTATTTTTCGTCGAATCGTTGAGGTCCTTAACTTTTGAGTTGCGCTGCACGATTGCGACAAATGCGTGCACTGATCGGACAGGTCCACTCAATCTGTGTGAACATCAAAAATTATTTCAGACAGCTATCTACATAGTCTTTACATGATTTGACCAAAATTATGTCTGGACTTTAAAAGAGACTGACCTCTGAGTTTGTTTCGGTCTTTCTTCTCAGATTAGTCAGATATGAAACACCGACCTCATCTAGTTTTAAAAATATGATTGATGCTTAAAAGTGTTTGTATAAACCTACTTACATAAATAAAATCATTTATAATTTATCATTCTGGTGTTTGTAAGCGCAAAGTGAGTGGCTACGAAATCCCGCGAAATAGTTCGCGGTGTGGACCGAAGTATGACAAAGCGCATGTATACTAAGTACATGAACGAAAGCTAAACGAACTTAGCTTTGTTCCTAGTGTGGCTTGCGCATAAACGCTTATTACGATAGCCATGGAAAGAGAGTAGAGTGTATCTATAATTCATATAAAATATGTGTATTCTGCAAGGTGTTCAACAAAACATTCTGTAACTTTATTATTGGCTTCCTAGCTTTGATTCATAGGAAAATCATACTGACAAATTACATAAGACATTAAAGCGTTTTATATAAGGGTCCTCTTCTTTACGTCGTATTGATAGCTTATACCTACGATTGATAGTTTTCTGAGAAAAGTTGGCTATTTATTTTCTATGGCATATGTGAATAAAGAAGGCCATGGAAAATAAGTACCCAATTAAGACATGTGATAGACATTCTCACATGTACATATTAATAGATATAATTATTATATCTATGTTTTTGTGAAATTAAGTTTAATGTTTAATGTAAACAGAATGAGTGTTTTATACCGGATAATTTTGTAGCTACATAATTAACGTAATATGAGTTGACTAAACCTGCAAATTGTTTAATTTATTTACGTAAATTAATCCTTAGTAAACCACGGCGTTAATGTTACGATTAGTTTAATTACGCAAGCCGTAAATTGACATGTAAACATGTCGAGATTCCAAGAATTAATTACAAGAAATTGTTCATTCGTTTGAGTTATCGAGACCGTTTTCCAGCAAAACGTAATTCTAAGACTGGTATATTAATTAATTGTTTTAATGTGTCGACTGGCGCAGTGGCAGAGTGATTGGTTTTCGTGGGTTCGATTGGGACAAAACGTTCGAACGGCCTATACCAACGGGTAGTCTGTGCTGGATATTTGCGCATGAGAAGTTTGCGTCTGTAAGCACACCCATTATGTAGAAGTTACTAGTAAGCGACAAAAATTGAATTTCTAAACTAAAATTTAAACTTTCATTCTATTGAAAAATAAGTTACAGCAGAGTCATTATCTTACTCAACCATCTTTATTTGATAGCTTATTCCAAAAGATGTTTCGTCTAAACATATCTCTCATAAAATTCTATTTTTATACTAAAAGAGTACGTCCGAAACGGCGCCGAAAAAAAAAATTTCAGACGGATAAAAATTTATAGCGGATCGGTTCGACAGGAAATATTGAAGAAGTTAGATTGAGGAAGTGACGACATTGTTATTATCGTCTCAATCCTGCTCGAGCTCTGAAACAATCTTTGGTATTCTCGCTTCAATCGCTCGTTGAGCAGTAAAATCTCTGTTATGATTTCCATCGTCGACTTTCATCTTTAAATATTATTCTTCCAATTTCACAAAATGTAAGTATTTTCTGACAATAGAGAACTACTACTAAATGGAACATGTTTTTTATATGAAAGCTCCATTGTACTTGTACTAAATAAAAGAATAGGTATGTTTGCTCTTTTGCGGGAAATAATTTTTCAAGGCGAAACAATTGGCCTTAGTTTAAACACTGCTTGCTCACAACTCAAGAGGGCGGAAGCGAAAATTTCAGCTTTTCCACAGTGAATTTTTTGTCGTACTTATACCTAAAACAAAGCGTAATGACCCGCACGGCACGCATTTGTTCTGGAACAATCCGAATAGGCCATTTTTCATGTGGAACAATTGAGGGCGGTACTCCGACACAATTGGCAGAGTATTTTGTCAAGCGGTTGTCGTACGAGACTCGGGCGCAGAACATAATAAGTGCACTCCACACGCCCATTCGACTATTCTGAACGAGAACGGAGGCTTATGAATAAACGTATTTATTTTTGTTTGCTTTTATAATTTTCTGTTGACGATTTGGCTAATAATTCATTCACAACAAAGCATTATTTTCTCAGATTTCCGATAAAACTCTGCGTTTATTCTGTACATATTTTGTTTGATGTTTATTTTAGTATTATACAGGGTGATAATTTTAGATGGTGTACAGTAGCAGCAGCTACAAGGTAAACGTTCTTAGAAAACTATACCTTACTTTAGAATAGTTTCATATAATCTACAAGTAAAAATAACTATAGTCCACGAAAAAGAACAATAAAGCTCATGATATATCTTAGTATTATTTATGGTATTAATCACCTGACGAAGTATGTTGGCCGATAGAGCATAAAATCTCGCCTCTTATGATTTCATGGCGGCTGGAGGCAGTGCGCTGGAATTTTTCGTTTTATTTTATGATGCCGAGCACTGTCGCGGAGAAATATTGGCTCAGCGGAATAGCTCGTAAAGAAAGCCGTTTTCTTTCCACGGGGTTACGCACCGCAACTACATCGCCGCCTTCTGCTTACATTTTATTATTAGGCCTCATCCAGATTTTATGTCACACGAGGTTTCATTTTTAATTAGCTATGCTTAAAAAACACGGATGTAAAGTATAAACAAACGTTCCTAGATTTGTTTTTCTTCTTTTCACAGAAGGAGTTCTACATAAAAAATGAACAGTTCAAGATTAAAAAGGGATTAAAAGGAAAGTTCCACATTAGTTTTTCAATCGCGGGGTCGGTTCGACGGCGATGGGCGGCGGCAGCGGATTGCACGGAGGTTCGCATTTTGCCGGTTCGGCTCACCGATCCTTTTTCCTCGCACATCATTATTCAAGTTAAGTGGACAGGCCCCGGTCAGGTTAGTGGATGAGTAACAAAAATTCAGGGGGTTGAACACAAATCGGAATATCGTATCATGAAAGGTCAGACACATATGTTAGGGTTGAATTTCTTATTATATTTTGAGATTGATGCAGAATAATGGTTTACAAATTATGTATGTATGTTTTGCTGGTACACGTGTAGCGTGTTAGTGTGATCGAGGTTAATACATGTAGAGCAAGTTTACAGGTAGGGATTTAGTTGGTATTTATATTGCAGCACGTATTTATAAAACATAATAATAATCTTTAATTCGGATAAGCAACATCCATATATGGGTTAGTAAACAAAAAGAGATAACTTATATCTATGTTAGTAAACTTATTATCTATTTCGAAACAAGGCTGTTGTTCGATATGCATCTTCGAACAATATCATCTAATAAAGAAGAATCGTACCTCCACGCTATGGTCTTCAGGATGGAGTTGCAGCTTTCCCGCACTCTGCAGAGCAAAGCGGCAGATTTTCGTCTGACGATGGCGTGGAAGCCATCGACGTGCGCTTGTGCGAACATACCTGAGGCACTGCAGAAACGGGGCAGCCCCATCAACATCCTGAACCCGTTATTATATTGGACCCGTAGGGCGCTGACAGTCCGCTGAGTACAGTTGGTCTACAGGCTGCACGTGTAGAACACTTGACAATAAGCTTTAAAAAGCGTTGCCTAGACTGCTCTGCTACAGCATGCAAACCGGCGAGCCAACATGTTACATCGGACTGCCAGCGCCCTACGTTCTCTGTTCCCGTTATTTATGTGTCAGAATTAACACCATCGTCATCCTAATGCACAAACAGACACAACAGTAAGCATCTGTTTCTTGTAGCTTTATTGCAGCACGAATTCATCTGTCAGGCTCAACACAACATATATCTAGCATAATCATGATCTAAACGCACAAACAGACACACAACACACATGACGAGAAGTCAGTAGACGTCGAGTACATATAGCATCAAGTACTTATTCATGAGACAAGTAATAGTGTCCCAGCTCCCCTAGCTGTCAGGACTCGGCTCGTGTGGCGTGAACGGCACAGGCCATTTGCGAAAATTCAACAATACCATTGGATTTCTCCCGAGACCGCTCCTCACCGTCTCTATAATAAGCTAAGCAGATGTAGCGTGGATACGTCGGTCTGTGATCAATAGTGACGTAATGACGGGAGTAGTTTAAAAGTTCTGAAAATTATTATGACACTGCGGATGGTGGAGGAAATAATTTGTACATAAGATGATTTGTACAGTACCCTGTTTAGTTGTTGTCATTATTGTTTTGAAGTGGCAGAAAGACTCATGCCCATCAGTAATGATTTCACTTAGGTAGCGTTGATCGATTGTTCTTTTTTGGAGCTGTCCATCGTTTTAGTCTAATTTGGATTCACGAGTTCTGAGTGGATTATGATATTCACTTATTTTTCAATTGTATCTATTTTATTAATTAATCCCCTCTAATCTAATTAATTTTCTACTCCCATAACCATTGACATTAACTGACAAAAATCACCAGCATTACTATCAGGCAGAATGATAATTACCAATTAAACATATATCTACCTAGAAAGTAAGGTGCGAGGTTGGCCTAATGCGTCATTATAAGGTACAGCGAACGTAAGGCTGATAGTTGGTCATTACCGTAATGTCTGACTAGATGAACGGAGATTCTGTGTGATCGGTTAATTAACTTACTAAGTATCTAATAAACCATCTTAGATTATTATTGCGAGATTGTTTTTATACGCCGACAGGCCATTTATTAGAAATAGCAATAATTGCACGATTCAAAAGGCTTCGTGCGATGTGTTTGGAGATTCGTTTCTAGCGTGAGATGTCTTATTTTACCACTTAAGGCTAAGTTCACTTCAGTTAACTTCTTTTAGCAAATAATGTAACACGTATTTTGTTCCATTTTCTCATTTATCTGGTGGATTGAACGGACTGCGAAACAGGTCCTGACATTTTGTTATAAGTGGGGTCACCGTTATTTAATACTAAATGCATTATTTGCCCATCATTTTTTTTGTTACTAAGCATCCAACTCACAGGTCTTCGGGAATGTTGTCTTCCCTTGTTGGTTCAATATTCACATGGTTTTATATATTGAAACATCTATAAGCAGCGTTTTACTTAAATCGCGACGGCCCGTAAGCGCGCGTTTGTCGACCGCGATTGTCTCTCGCTACCGTACCACGTAGCTACGGAACGGTGGTGATTTTAGCCCTTTCAGTGTAGATGTAGTGTTATTGTAGTTATAGTCATCTCAATTATATTGATTGCTTTGTTGTAGCATCTATTGTAATGGATTGTACAAAGAAGGTTTGTCATTGCGTAGTGTTCGTCATTCCCTTTTTGTTTTGTAGGTAATAGCAGTAGAATGTTCGATATTAGCTGCGTAAATAATTAATTGTGGCTCAATAGTTTAAGTCTCATGTGTGTAACCTAACCTGACAAGGTACGAATTAGTATCTCCAAATTAAATTAGAACGTAAAAACATACAAATGTCAATCCAAATTACTCTGGTGAACATTCATTATCATAATATTTTAATAATCTGGTATTCCGAACATATCGAACTGTCATTTAATTACTCGATCAGTCTGATTTCTGTCTAGCTACATAGAATAATTTATAATTCAAAACTGTTTTATCCACACACGTCATGAAGCTTCAAAAAGCAGCAAGTTCTGGTAAATTATTAGAAATATAAAGTACTAGGTTTTGCCCGCGGCTTCGCCCGCATGGGGGTCGGAAATTATCCCACCGCAACATACTACCGGGGTAAAAGTATCCTATATCCTAACTCAGATCATGGGCTACCCATGTGCTAAATTTCATCCAAATCCGTTTAGCCGTTTTGGCGTGAAAGCGCAATGATCTGAGAAAAATCTTCTATTTTCTAAGTTAGTCCCTGTTAGTCTATTAGTCCAGTCCATTTTCAAATAAAATACTAACAAAAAACCAATACCCAAGTGTTTACAGTTTACATAAAAGTAGAGGAGGTTCCCGAGCGAGAAGACAGATCCTTGAAGAGATTTATAGAAGGCGAGGTCACTTGAGTAATGTCTCGCAAATGTTAATTATGTACATCAGGGATACATTCATTAATTCGACTTAGGGCCCATTCAAAATGTTACAACGTTAACGAGTATAGTGGGGTGAGGATTTATAGAACCTGTAAGGTTTTCAAATGAGAATGCAAACATGAGACAAATCAGAAGCAAAAGCAATTAATTGGAATAAAAATGTTATCCACCAATCCGCATTGCTCACGAGGTGGATTATGACCCACACCACAAAGGGGAGGCCTGTGTCCCAGAAGTGGCAATGTGATTAAGCTAGCATATGGTTACCAGCTGAGTAACAACTACGCGTTGGGGATCGACCGGCACTGATTTTCATTTGAAATTATTTTTCTGTTTAAGTCACAAAGCTACAAAACTGTACAAATCCTTCATTCCAGTAAGCCTGTAATGATTACGTACAAATAAACGCTTGTAAGTCCTTAGCACATAACGCTGTATTGCGAGAGCTCTCGCGTTTAATTTCTCTACACTTAATTATTTCAATATTTGCAGCAGAAGTAATTAAACGCTACTGAAATTATGTCATTATCACTCATGTACGAAATATGAAATGGTTCTCATATATATGTGAATATATATATCATATATATGTGAATAGTAGAGTAGTAGAGTACATACTGTTTTTTCGTATGAACTTTTTGTTGGTACTAATTCCGTGTATATTATTATGTAATGTTTTAAATAAGGTAATCTTTTTTAATGTTAACATAACATAACATAACATAACATCACGCCTTGTTTCCCCGAAGGGTTGGGCAGAGGTGTCCCTGTAGCAGGCACACCCACATTTCGCCAGTTATGTTTAAGTCCCATGTAATAGGGGGCGAGCCTATTGCCATCAACCGGGCACAAATCCAGACTCCGAGCTGCTACTGAGAAATTTCAGATAGAAAAACCCAATAACATTTTGCTCGACCCGGGAATCGAACCCAGGACCTCATACTTAGCAGTAGCGCTTGCGACCACTAGACCAACGAGGCAGTCCAGATTAATGTTAAGTTCATATAAATTCAACAAATGTATATTGAATCAGTCAACAACCCCACATCACAATGGTAAAGCGTTTGTGTTTCCCGGGTGAGTCCTCGCATCGTTATATTTGTTGACATTGAGGCTTGTTTACAAAATTATGAGATTTATTATTATTTTTAACCGACTTCAAAAATAGGAGGAGGTTTCTCAATTCTACCGTATCTGTGTTCGCAGATAACTTCGCCGTTTATGAACTGATTTTGATGATTCTTTTTTTGTTGGAAAGGAGATATTCCAAGAGTGGTACCATGATAAGAAAACCAGGATCTGATGATGGGATCCTGGAGATATCGAGGGAACTCTTCAAATATTATAGGCAAACCTGTAGCGGTTTGGGTATTTTTTATAATAACTCGTGTTGTTTAAAAAAGTTTTTGTTCAACCAAATATGTACAAGTATTAGATAATTGTTACCGTTGTTGAGATATATCATTTGCTCATTATCTTAGGTGCATGAGTAGGTGATTATTTGAACTTAAGAGGTCACACGTAAAATTAATCTACGTTTTTTAATTAATATCTTACTTTTGAATACTGCTATAATTTTATTGCAAATAAAGAATAAAAGTATCTTTAATATTTAATAGCCACTCCAAACCTTCAATGCTTAGCATTTCGTTTAAATGGGCGAACGATCATAGATAAATATAGTTTGAATGGATACCGATAAATTCGGTTTCACGGCGGAGGTTTATTCGTTTACGTAAACTTTGAGATTGGCTCTAACAAGGCTGGGAGAGGCGGAGAGAACGCCGGTGATTTCTACTCTTAAAATCCAATTTAAATGCATTCCTCTGTGCCACAGGAGGGCCCGCCGATACGCCCCGGGGGCCAATTAACTTATTCATCCTTAACATTTCATTGCTCAACTTGGATACTACTTTTACGCTTTAGGTACTTTCCACGTCTCATCCTTATGGGTACGGTATGATTACCTGCCGTTAACTCCTGCCCTTGAATTTGCATAACATAAATACTTTCTAGTAGTTCCACGGATTCTTTATGCGGAGAAATTGACTTGGGTTTTTTACTAGGTTTCACTTACAACAAAAACGTGCATAACATCTGCACTAACGTAACAACATTTTATTTAATATGTTTGTGTGTTTATAAACGTAGCTTACCTACAGTAATTGTAACTGATTCTCGTCATTTAATGTTTTTCACCTCTAGACCACCTCGTGCTTATCAGTAATAAAAGAAGTTGAAAAAGATTATCTCTTGAACATACATTAAAATAAATGATTATTATCCCAACCAATAACAAGTTATCAGCTGACATGAAAGGGCTCCAAGATGTCTTCTCCAAAGTCTTCGAAAGTCATTTAAAATGCAATTTGAAGAGCCTAATAGAAACGTTCTCACTAAGAATTGTTGCAAAGTGTAATGGGTTCAGGTGAAATTAACGCAGAAAAATAGGAAAAGTTAGAACGAGTTTCCCGCCAAGGTTTTTTGCCTTCGCCAAGTAGCGCTGTGATTGTAAACCGGTGAATTTATAATGCTATTTTCGAACTCCACTTCATCGAGAAGTTTTAAACCGGTTCATAATTTTGCTTGAGAGTAGGTAACGTTTAGTATTGAAAGGTAAATTCAATAAGTAGGAGTTGAGCAATAAAAACGATTTATTTGCGTACATTTGGGGCGTTTGATAATGAGTTTGATATACTGCGCCGAGCGAACAGAGCATACAACACATTCGTGGGACACTTTGCTCTGTGTGCGCCGTGCCTAATGTGACGTATGGCTTCCTGTGCTACAGAATTTTCCAAATGACTGTTTCCGTGTCTGCGTGGTTGGAAAGGGTTGGAAATGATTTATCTTGTTGGAAAAATCATAAACATATTTTTATTTAATGCAATATTTTCGTATGCAAATTGAGACTGGTAATGTGATCGTTAAATATTAGGGTCTTTGAATGGACAAACAGTTGTCATGTTTAGGTCTTTTAAGTCACAGCAGGTACTTAATTAAAAGAATAATGACAAATACTTATTTGTTTATTATTAACATCATTATGGCCATACAATCATTTATTCATTTGTTTACAACATAAAACAACAAAACATCCCTAAACATTATCACGTTAATCTCAAAAACAACATTGAAGGCATAAACATAACCCCAAATAAATCTGTTTTCAATTGAATTATGGATAAAAAATAAAACGTTGCTTTTCAGACATCTTTCGGACCCTATTTATTTGAAAAGGATGAGATGACTCAAGCAGATTCCCGCGATAGCTGCGCCCTCTGTGGATTACTTTGCAAGTCTTTTATACGAGAGGCCAGTATCATCACTACTTAAGGATATTAAAATCCCCTATTTGTGTAAGGAGCTTGTTTTCTCGCTGACTGTGGAGCGTTTATCGAATAATCCTGATAAAGCTGAGTGAATTGAGCGTGTACAATACTGGAATAGAATAAAATAAATAAACTGCAGATAAGGGAAAATGTAGGTAGCATAGCAATTTTTCAGAAAATACCAGTATCATCATCGTCATCGTCATTTCAGCCGAAAGACGTCCACTGTTGGACAGGTCTCCCCCAAGCACCGCCACGTCGACCGATTCTGTGTTTTCAGCGAATTTCTGTGAAGGCCGCAGGAATACCAGTATGCTCCAGCTGAAATGAACTTTAACTTTTATCGCTTTGCGCAGATTAATAAATCAAAGTTTATGTTGAAAAAAGAACGGATTCAAAGAATTATTGTGTTATTATTTTGATAAGAACATTCGTCGAAACAACGAAGATAAGTAACCTACCTATGTCAATATTATTTATAGCTACATGTCTATCTGTCTTGAACTCTTCTAGACGCTTATCGAGGCGACCTGTCCGACTACTTAATTTATGAAAAATGAAGGAGTTCTGCATTCACACAAAAATATTATTTAGCTAGCACTCATGAATGCTACTCGATACAGACGAAGTTGGGTGATATGACGTATAAAAAGTCAACAATTAAAAAACACGTTTGAAGCTAATGTCTTTTTATCGTATCTTCTTCATCAAAGGAAAAAAAACTAATAAAAAATTAAAGGTTTTATTTGAGTTTTGACCTTATTTATACGAATTAAGGAAAAAACATCAACATTATAATACTGATAACGCAGCATCTACGTACATACATAAATGTTATAAAAAAATGTTATTAGGTTATTACATAAATTTTAAAATTAATAGTGAGTTCAGTTTCTGAGGGCGAGCATCACTTTGCAATAAACAGTGCTATCTTGCTGACCTTACGGACGCAAGCTAAGAGTTAAGTAAATTTGACCCAAATTTGATAATAGTGATAAAATACGAAAATTCAGTCGATGCAAATCGCTACCACTGACTACATACACTGAGTTAAAAAGTGACGTTTTGTGAGAACAAGAGTTACCTGTTTCAACGTTCTTCAGGAATTCAGATTCTGTTAGTATTTTTATTTATTTTTAAGGAAGCTTAGAGTCTGTTTCACTACTCTCCGAAAAGATCCAATTAACATTCATCGAAGATAATTTAATATAAATTATTTTCTATTTTTATCTGGTACGAAGTGCCTACCTGGAAACCGTGAAACAAGCCCTAAGATTAAGCTACATAGTTGGGTTAGTTAATACTGCATGAAGTGAGTTTTGCTAGAGAGGCAAGTCGGAATGTATGCTACATAACATCGGTTAGGCGCCGGGTGACACACAAACAAATGTCTTAATTACCACAAGGAGACTGGAGAGTGTTGACACACTCCAGTTTCCTTTAATCACCTGGGTTGGGGTTAAGTTTTAAAAACATAATAGCGATTCATTCATCATTCATTTTGGTTGAACGTCTCGCTAAACTGCCAGAAAATGAGAAAATCGTATGAATCTTGCAATGTGCAGGTTTTATTTAATTTTTTAGTGTGCAGTGTTTCAATCTTATATTTTCAATTGCTTTTGATTATTTTTTGTACATTGTTATCACATATAGAAGCAACAAGAATGATGTACCCAGGATTTTGTAATATCTATATTTAAAAGAGTGTCCTTGGAGTTT
Source organism: Omphaloscelis lunosa (assembly GCA_916610215.1). Classification (NCBI taxonomy): domain Eukaryota; kingdom Metazoa; phylum Arthropoda; class Insecta; order Lepidoptera; family Noctuidae; genus Omphaloscelis; species Omphaloscelis lunosa. The sequence continues at coordinate 11,774,363 of OU744250.1, forward strand.
CTTGCCCGTTCTTCTCCATAGAGATCTACGTTTTGGAATGGGCAATTAGCTTCAACTTTCTGACTAACTGACCGACTCTTTGACAATTCAAAAGTGCCTGTAAATGGTTTAATTGAAATAAATGCTTTGAGTTTGAGTTTGAGTTTCTCCCAGAAAAAAAAAATCTTCAAATTAAATCATAAGCGGCAAAAAAAACTTGGTAAATCTTTGATGTTAATAATCACGTTTCATCATTTCAGGTAGATAATCAAAATGAACAAAGCTCTATTGGTACTGTTGGTTACTCTGACCATATTGGCAATGATTGAAGCGAGATCTACTTGGTAAGTACCAATGTTGTTAATCTAATACCCAGTGGTGAAACGTAACACTAATGAGCCATCCAAACTTATGCAACGCAACATGAAATGTAACACAATAACTATGCGAATTTGTTTTATGTTACGTTTCACCATTGTGTACCGAGCATTATAAACATAACTCCTGTCTATTCTCCGACATGCAGGCAGACGTGTATACTCACAGATACACAGAACTTAACTTAAACACAACTTGTTTAAGTTAAGTTTAAGGTGGAGCGATGACCTGGTGACGGCCGTAGAAATCCGCTGGATGAGAAAAATACAGAATTGGTCGAAGTGGCGGTGCTTAGTGGAGGCCTATGTCTAGCAGTGGACGTCTTTCGGTTGAAATTATGATGATAATGTTTAGTTAAGAGGCAAGCCTATTGCCATCAACCAAGCACAAATCCATTGTCCCGGGTGCACTTAATTTTTTTAATGCATGTATCCTGTAACGCTTTGTCAGATCTGCGGCCCCATGCTCAACAGTTGCATGTCTTATTCCTTAAATAAAAGTAATAATACCAGCTTATTATTGTCCCACTACAGAGCAAAGGCCTTTTCTCATACAGAAAAGCAAGAGCATTGATCACCACGCTTGCTCAAGACGCGTTGACGATTTCAAACTTTAACTATAAGTCCAGTGTGTCTTATTCCTTATCAAAACTTTTTCTTAGTTTCACTGAAACCGTCTTAAGTAAAAGCAACACTCCTGATTCCTATGGATAGGTCTAATTCCCACTTCGAGCAAAGTGTAATTGGGTTTTTACGTGTTGTTCACCAGTTCAAGATTGGAATTGGAATTGCACCCAACAAATGGTGGTTATCTCTACGTTTGATACTTTGAAAAGGTTAGGTAAAAGTAGGCATTATGGTACGATGAATTAACGAGACTTTATTTCAATCCATAGATGTCTTCAAAATTTACCAAGGCATGAACTTGGTTTCTTAAGAACAACGTACGCTGATCATCAATCTGTTTTCAAGATTATGACAATATCGATACCGTTTCATAACAGCAGCTTGTAACGGTCAACTTCTAGCCGCTATTCGTCAGTGAAATCTCTTTAGATAATTTTCGTCTTTGAATAATTTTCTATTTTTTGTTTCAGCCGTTCACGGTGTGACGAGGTAAGTATGACATGCGCAGTATAATAATAATTATTTCATTATTTTCCTTCAATGATTTAATTTGTTATTATTATTTATTCAAAGTCTATAATTGTTAGTCACATAAATTATCTTTCAAACTATGTTAGTACAGACAAAAAGGTGCAGTCATGAAACTTCCCGCTCGAGTTCAGGATAGATTGCCACGTTATCTGACCAGACTTCGAACGAAAGCCTTCATGACTGCCGAGTCATACTTCTCAGCAATTTCTTGAAGGATACTGTGAGTGCTGTCCCGCACTCTGCTTAGTAGGGAAGCGGTTCGCTTGCGCATTATAGCATGGAAGCCATCAACCCGACCCTCCACACACATACCCGAAGCGCTACAAAAGTGGGGCAGGCCCAACAGCATCCTGAATCCATTATTATACTGGACACGCAAGGCATTGATCGACCTTTGAGTACAGCTGACCCACAGGCTACTCGTGTAAAAAGTTTGGCAGAAGCTTTAAAAAGTGTAACCTTTACTTGTTTACTGCAGCGAGCGAACCTGTGTGCCAGTATATTACGTTTACGTTGTAAACAAGCAACTTGTGTACGAGTAGTTCAACAAAGTAATGGAATTATTGCAGTTAATTTTTCAGATTTTTTATCATCTATTCTTCGATCCTCTCGACCCATGTAGGTTATCTATCTGTACCCATGTGTCTCAAATTAATCTTAGAGCACGGTTTTATGGGTAAAGGTTCGACTTTCAGAATTATAATCATAGTCATTTATTTGCTTTGAAAGTAGGTACATAAATAAAGGTGTTCAGAATATGTTGAGATCCCTGTACAATATACCAATTAGGCATGAAAACATTGAAACTAAATTTTATTACAAAAAAAAATCGAATGAAAAACAAAAGCTCTAATTAAAATTGGCAAAAAAAATATTATAGAATTTGAAACTAACATAATAATAATAACAAAGAAATACACAATGTCAATACTTAAATCTAAAGATTAGGTTAATTTAAAAAATCATTAATTGATTAATAACACTTATCAAGTAATAGGGCTCTGTCAGTTTCTTTTTAAACATTTGGATTGGATTTTTTTTTAAATATTTGGTATTTTGTTATAAGTGGTGGGACCCATGCCGAAAACACTTTCCGTAAGTAAAGCTGTATTGTAGCTACCATTTTGCAATAGTTTCTTGTATTGATTTCTAACAGGCCCTTTTCTAGTTTCTGACACTTAGAAAGTAATTCTTATGTTTTCTCACAAAAATGGCCATTTCAAAAATATATAATGCCAGAAATGTTAACACTTTTAGGGACTTAAACATAGGTACACAACGGTCTGTCATTTTTAGGCCACATATTGCCCTTATACATCGTTTTTGGGCCTTAAACTCTTGTTTTCTCATACTACAATTACCCCAGAATACAATTCCAAATCGCAGAATTGATTTCACCAAACCATGGTAAGCTACCACTGTCGTAGTTGAACTCAATTTTTTGCTTAAATTGAATAGCACATATGCAGAAGTGCTTAGTTTTTACACACCTCTTCGGCTTGGGGTTTCCATGTATAACTGACTGTCTATTAATATTCCTAAAAAATTTACCACTTTTACTTGGTAATTTTTTTGCCCGTCGTATCTAAGTAGGTAGTCATTTGTTGTACCAGTGAGCATTGATAGAAATGCATTATATTCGTTTTAGATACATTTATTATTAAATTGTTAATGTCAAGCCAATTTACTGTCCTTAAATGTATTATTTTTTTGTTTGTTTTTATTTGACTTTTCTTAGAAGATGTTGGGTGGTGATCCCACGTAAGAATATTTAGTTAACGAAAGCAGTTACTTAAGTAAAATATTGCTTCTGCATTTCCCTTTCTGCTTGCAATAATATTGTTCCAAATAAGTGTTAAGGTCTTCATAGGCTTCATTCTTAAGGTTTTCATCTGAGTAGCCCAAAATATGAGTTAATCGGGTAATTATAGTAGTCTAGCTAATTATTACGTATTAACGATAATATTTAGCAGTCATTTAGACCAGATCACGGGTGAAGGCTATGATATTGACGTTTGCAATCAGTATTTGTACCGATTGTTATTGTAACCTACAAACCATCTGGTTCAGTATCATGTTTGCATAAATATTTTTGGTATAAATATCATATCGATGGAATTTTGAATGTGTGATTTATCGGGTTTATTATCTATATTTGCGTCTGAATTCTGTGTTTACCTACTACCGTTTTTGTTCCTTTCAATTAAATACTGACACTTTACTTAAATTTTCAAGGTGAGATCTTTACGGCTGCTATGAAATTATTTGATAGTTACTTTGAGAACGAAATAAAATCGTCTCAGTTTAACAAGTTTGCAGATCACGTAGAACTATTATAGACATGCTGAAAACTTTGTATTTTATCAAACAATTGCGAGTATCCCAAATGCTTTGAATTTATGATTTAATTCAATTACAGAAATCCAGAAACAAATGTAATGACTCCAGTTCTTCATCATCGTCGTCCTCGTCTTCTTCATCATCGTCATCATCCTCTGAAGAGGATGGCAAAGACTGTGACTGCTGCGGTAACTGCTGCGGTGACAACGTAAGTACCTAAAGATAAGGTCCCGTATACGCGATGCACTTGACTACCATGAACGATGCGCTATAGTCTGACTCAAAAGTATTTGATGAAAATGTAAACAAATGAATTAGAAAACGTACCTGTTGATGCCGATTTGTAGCGCCACTTAAAAAAATAAGTGTTTTGATTTCTATACCGTTCTCGTTTGAGCACTTGACACATGTACATGTGACCCACGAAGTAAATATACCTGTTCCCTAATTGCGTAATACAACACAATCTGTTTCGATTTGAAACAGATTAAATCAATCACCACTTGCTTCATAAGTTGGAAAAAAAAATCTGCTCAACAACATAAATAACGCAATGAATGTTGTGGAACTGTCAAAATGAAACAAATTAGCCATATTTACCAATAGAATTAATTTGAATTTGGAATTCTAAATAAAGGAGAGCGCGCGTGCGGTACCGTTCCGGTACAGAGTGCTTACCAATGAGGAAACATAAGCAGTGCCGAATCGGTACAAAAACGGTACCGAAACGATACAGTACCGACCAATGAGGAAAGGGCCTTAGGGTTTTCCATAGAACAAACAGGTAAAAGCTTCAAAGAATCATAAGAAGATTGCCCTGCTGACCGTGAACCAATAATAAACTAGTTTGCCGACGTCATTCGTGATTCAAGGCCTACTTTAATGAATGATTGGTATTGGTGGTCACATCATAGATGATGTAAGAGACTGGTTCATTTAAATAGCTTTAGATCGATAAATCTTACAAACTGACCTTTACCTATCAGTGAACCTTACCTGAACATAACTTTACTTGTTAGCATTTTCAAATGCAATGGTTATGTATTTTGTAAGTCAGAACAATCTTTCTGTTCTATGTCAGGAGTCTACAGGGATATCATAATACGTACTACAAACAATTAGTAGAAGGAAGACCAACATAAAAAATGGCGCGAATTAAAACAGTTCGCACGCCGTAAACCCAGGCTTTACATGTATTAATGTTAATCCAACGTAGCCCGAGAATACAGAGAAACAATGAAACTGTGAAATAAGTACTTCAATTTGTTCGTAGAATGTTACCGTTACGAGCTTCTTGGAGCGAGCTTCGATTGCGACTGTAATGAGCAATAATGATGAAACTGTTCCCCGAACTTTTACCGAGCTTTATTTTATTTACACTTTAACAAATATTAGAAGGGAAGACTACTTGATTTGAAGCTCTTACAAGTAATGAAATATTTGATAATAATAGTTGACGATTGTCAAATCAAGGGGCTCGTGGCTAAGTAATAATAGCCTCACGGGTCGATCGCCCAGGTTAAGCTACGCTTGCCGCGGTCGGTCCGTGGATGGGTGATCATCTTTACGTATGTAAAGATAGTCATAATAAGGACCTTAAGCCATTGGCCCCGGCTGTCATTCCCTAGGACCTTTGACAGTCGTTACGGGTCGTCAGAAGCCCGTAAATCTGAAAACCAGTCTTACCACGGGGTATCGTGTTAACCAGTTGCTGGGTTGTGGAAGTCAGATACGCAGTCGCTCCATGTAAAATACTGGTATTTAGCTGCATCCAGTTAGACTTGAAACTGAACCCAAATATAGTTGAGAAAAGGCTAGGCTGTGATGAATAAACGATTGCCAAATACTAAGGTAATTGCTTGCACAATAAAGCTAAAAATGTGTGTGGATAGTTAGGAGGTTCCTCTCTCCGGAGTCCTGACCACTGGTAACTTAGACCCTATTTCCGATGTCCGAAGACTAGTTCCGAATATGAAATTTACACAACAATTACAACTTTCATAGTAATGAAGCAGAAACATATCAGCATTGAGAATAAAAGCTCATTAATAAACTCCGTAAAACTAATGTTGATAATTTAACTAATTCCTAAGCAAAGTTTGTAAATTCTCTGAACAAATTGAATTAAGTTGAAAACTGAAACCACCACTGTAAACACATTTGTATTTTTAAAAAATTAAATGAAATATTTTATTTAAACTCAGTTGTTTTCACTGTGTGGCCACTTCGTTTGAACGAATCCTGTTTTATTTGTCATTTTGCAAACAAATTAGTATGTGTAAATGTGTAATTTTTAAAGAATTTTTACGTCGGGATTTCCGTGTTAGTTTTAGACTTAATCAGAAGAGCGTAGTTGAAGTGAGCTGTCATTTGCTAGGGATTGATACTATTTTTGACTGCCTCGTTGGTCTAGTGGGCGCAAGCGCTACTGCTGAGTATGAGGTCCTGGGTTCGATTCCCGGGTCGGGCAAAGTGTTATTGGGATTTCCCATCTGGAATTTCTCAGTAGCAGCCCGGAGTCTGGATTTGTGCCCGGTTGATGGCAATAGGCTCGCCCCCTATTACATGGGACTTAAACATAACTGGCGAAATATGGGTGTACTATAGGTACACTTCTGCTTAACCCTTCGGGGATTACAGGCGTGGTGTTAGATAGATAGATTTATTTATTTGCATAGAATGCAGGTAACTAATAAAATTAGGTGCTACAATATTTTTGAATCCATATACATTCTGCCACATGGCATGCAAATATTTTAATTACCTTATAATAAAAATTATTCTAGTTGCTTAAAGAAATTTAATAACTAATGTAATTAATAATGAATAACTAAGTAATGTTGTTATGTTATGATACTATTCACAGCTAATTTCACCTAGGTTTTCACGGTGAGATTTTTACAAAATAGATTGGCTGTTCGGAACCTTGTTCTTAAAAATGATTGTAACAAGTGAATGACACATTTTTTTCTACATTCCAGGGCAGAAAAAACCATAAAGATTCTTCGTCATCTTCTTCGTCCTCATCATCATCTTCGTCCTCGTCTTCTTCATCATCATCTTCTGAAGAGGACGAATCTGACAAATGTACCTATGAGGTTAGTACTGTGAAAGTTCCGGTTCGACTTCCGGCTCAATCTGCTGAGAGAATATTCTAGAAAGCATGTGTTTTTTTTAGGTATGTTTTAAAAATACATATTTTAAGGGTACTATGACATTTCCTTTCTATCTATGAAATAAATTAAATAATAATTGTAAACTCACTTTATAACCATTAATGTATTACTTTGTAGTCTTTTCTCAGGAAACAAATCCGAAAGTTTGACAACCATTGATCGCAACTTACCTGCTGTTTTACTTTCGGACATCTATTTGGTTACAGCTGACCCGACAGACGTTTTACACATTTTAATTTCTTAAAAAAAATTGAATTATCCCTAAAAACTTTAGATTAAATATTGTTGTTTGTTCCAGTCTAAAAAATCAGGGCATTTCAAGAGCAGCAAATGCGGCGGTAGCAAGCACTAAATTCATGATGACCGAACCAACGTTACTTCAACGTTTCTTGAACTAGTTCCCAGAAGTTAGATGACAGGACTCAGAGTGAAACAAAATTGAAGTCTTAATTTATAAATCTGTGATTTTTTGTGTAGAAATGTTGAATAAATGAATGGTTATATTACTAGACGCCTTTCAATGGAGGCATATCAGCAATGGGCCGAGACCGGCCTCCAAGTTCTTAAAGTTGGATATTTATTAACAAGATCTTATGCTCATACAACTTTCAAAAATGCTGAAGTAAGCTAAACTACAACCTGGGGGTCTTAAAGTCGAGAGTGAATAGGTTAGCGTGCTGCATCGTTGAACATTTCATCGGGTGAGATAGTACGCAAATGTGGGCCTGTCAATCATCAAAAAATTGTGTTCTGTTGGTTCCCTTAGAAGACTGATAACTAAGAAAACAACACTAGATTATGGCAGTAAGTACTTTCACAAGCTTTGCTGACTAGCTACTCTTCTCTGCTGAAGATGGACCTGAAATCCAGAGCAGATTGGAGAAATGGCAACAGAAGCTGGAGAATGTTCGCTTAAAAATCAGCAAAATCAAAGTCGAATATAAGTTCAGCGATTTTGGGGGTCTCATCTCTAAGGCTATAGAGCTTGATGGCGCACCTACCAGTCTGCTCCGAGTTTCAGTATCTCGTTTCACTTGTACAAAACGATGGCGAACGGAATGAGGAAAATGTCGTCAGGAAAGTTTTGCGTGTGCTTGTGGATGGCTATACGAGTAGGCGAAGACTAAAGAAACCATGGATGGACTGTGTGAAAGATGATATGGCTAGAAAGAGAGTAACTACCGAGATGACGACTAATAGAGAAGTATATGGAAGAAAACATATTTAAAAAAAAATGTAATTGTATAAATGAATTTGAATTTGAAAAAGACATGTTGCGCCGACCAAAAATAGATTGGGATAACGGCAGAAGAATTATAATGTCTCTTCTCTGCACAGCATGTGTTCTTCTCACTCCGTAATTGTCTCGTTCCTATTGGTTGTACCTATATGCGAGAAGAAGTCTTCCAAAAGTTACGGTTCCGTACCTCAAAAGGAAAAAACGGAACCCATATAGGATCACTCATGTGTTTGTCTGTCTGTCCGTCTGTCACAGCCAATGTACTACGAATCTAATGGACCGATTAAGTTGAAATTTAGTACTCATATGTATTTCTGTGATCCAAACACGGACGTGTAACGTAAATAAATGAATTTTGAATATGGGGGTCACTTTTGGAGCACATACGAAAATTAAAAAAAAAACAGTTTTTCAAACTGTACCGTATGACATATGAAATGAAAGGGCTTGTTGCGAGGACCTTAATTGAAAAAAAAAAAATTTCATAATCAATACCTTTAAAGAAAATAGATGAAAATAGACCACCTTATCTCCGAAACTACTGGGTTTAAAATTAAAAAAAAAATACAATAATGGTTCTTTACTCATAGATTACAGGAAAACCTATAAGAAGTCTATGGTCTTAAAATAACATGGTAAATCTATAAATATTGTGTGTACAAACTTACATTTGCAGTTGGAATATGAGAATGTATTTAAACTACAATGTTAAGTTTGTATTTGGGATAAATTCATCCCAACTACGGAACCCTTTATAGTACGTGGTTCGACGCACTTGGCGGCTTTTGCCGCTGCCTGGACTTCATTTTAATGGCTAGACCTATAAATGGACTTTGAATCACCAAGGACAGTCATTGAAGAAGCCATAAGAGAACTGGAATAACAATTAAAATGACATTGTTTTGTCCGCCCATTGATTGAATGCGTGTTGATGACACGTCATTACGGGTATTACTAAACACAGTTACACTCTTAGTTATTTGATATGTAAAATACCTAGTCCAGATTGTATTATTCATTAATTAATGTTATGACACAGAAAACCAAATCCTTGTGGTGACATCAACGTTGTCATTTTTCTGTTTTATTTATTGACATCGCACTGTATTGTGCCATTATTAAATTATTTTGTTTAATTTGTAATATTTCGTGTAGGTATATGTTAACATTTGGTGTTTAATTAAAATATCATAGCCGGGGTAGGTATTTTAATCACGAAATGCCTCTCACGTGAAGCTGGTGCGTGGCATTTTTCACTCCCTAGCATCAGTTTTGCCGTCAAAGGACCTGACATATCCTTTTATATTGTGTCAGATATTGTAACTGGTAAAAAACGTGGCTTTGTTATAACTACATGTTATGTATTGTGCGATAGATCTCCCCCATTGTAATAAAAACATAAGAGGAGGTCCGTATTGGTCTATAAAATGGCTAAAATATTCCAGACAAGTTGCTTCACTAAGGTAAACCGACAAATTGATAAATCTTAAATGATATATTCAGATATTACTGGCTAATGAGTGTACACTTGTACAGTTGATTCTTTTAACAAAATCGGAACCGATCCGATGGCGCAGAAAATGATTGGATAATGAAAAGCGAGGTTAAATAGTATTTAATAAGCAAAGAAGCTCTACAAAAATAATTATTTTGCTACCAGCTCAGAAAAGAAAAGAGTTCATTAAAGCATTAATGAACACTCCCGCTTTGTTGGCAACAACAAAGTAGCTTCATTCGAACCAAAGGCTTCAAATTTAATTCAAATGGTCAGTTTCCCAGCAAAAAATAGGTCTATCTTGTTCCGAAACGAAACGAATGAAATCGCTGAAGCGGATTTGTATTGCGGGAGCGGCTAACGAGGATTTCAGCATGATGAACTATGAGAGCCCTTTATCCACCCAGCGTAATCATCAATTAGGTAGTTATTACTTACTGGAATAATGTGCTTCTGTTTGTTTTTATATAGTAGTTTTGAAGCACGTTATTTCCTAGTACCTACTCACAGTCAACCGGAAGTTATTTTGATTTGACAGCGCCTTTATTTCTTAGCAGTAAGAGTCGCTTTCGTAGTTCACGTGTTACTACTGCATGACGTGTGGACTAACGTACAATGCTTCTCTTGTAAATATTACCTAATGATTATTATATGATATCAGTAAGTAGGTAGTTATCATAAGAACCAGAAGGACACGAAACCCTATTGCAGCTCCTGTAGGTACCTCAATTAGGTAGTTTTCTGAATAATGCATCTTCTGGGATCAAAATAATTTATTAAGATTAGATACTGGCTTGAAACCCTACAATATTTAATCTACTTAAATTTCTTATACTAAATTAACTAACATGCTATTAAGTTATATAAAAACTAGCTATTGCCCGCCGCAACTCCCGCGTGGAGGTCGGAAATAATTCCACGCAAATATACGATCGATTTAAAGTATCCTATTTCTTAACCCATGTCATGGTCTACCCATGTGATCCGTTCAGCCGTTTTAGCGTGAAAGCGTAACAAACAAACAAACAAGCAAACTCACTTTCGCATTTATAATATTACTAGCTTCTGTCAGCGACTTCGTCCGCCACCTTCCTGAAGAATTGGACTATCCAATGCAAAAATATTTTTTCAAAATCAGACTGGTAGTTCCAGAGATTACCCCTACATATAAATAAACAAATTTTACCTTTTTATAATATTAGTATAGATAACTAATTATGATAATGATAACAATATAATAACCTAACTTAACTAAAACTGTTAACAAACTTAAATAAATACTGGTTTCATGATAGTCAATATTCTAGATGGGTTGTTACGGAACACGTACGAAAGTAGTGGCTTGCATTTGACCTCGACCATAATTTATTCCAATCACAAAGTACTGTAGGCATGCATTTTTGTTAGTCAATTGGCAATAGACGCAATAATAGAAGTCAATTGATGTAATAGGTTCAAATGGTCCATTTACAGACGTGAGTATCTTGCAGTGCGAACTGTATTGATTAAAAACTCAGTATCTCTTCGTACTCTTTCTCTGAAACTAGGTCCAGACAGTCGTTACGAAAATACTGTGATGGATTACTTAGTTTTTGTTGTTCTGTTTTTATACTGCTTCGCATTTTCAAGCCAAGGATTAGTTTTGCAAAAAGCGGTAGAGGACTTAACTAACTTTTATGAAGTTGATACAGTAAAGGAGTCTGACGAACGTCCTATCATAGATTATCAGAAGAAGAGTGAAGATAAATCTGAGCTTGCATATATTATACTTTTGCCGAAAGACAGTCAAGATTATAAAGTATTATTAGATAACAGCGAAAACTACAGCAAATACGTCATAATCAAAACAAAACCAAAATTGCTTGACCTCAATTCGTATTCCCTGGTTCCACGTGTTGATAAATCTAAACAAATGGTAATTTGGCTCAATGTGTACTGTGAAATGCATCCAGACTGTGATAAGAATAAGTTAAATGAAGAACTGATGAAGGTACGCCCTTATCTAGAGTTTTAAAGTACAGTGAGTACTTAATAAACAATAACGATACAATAAACATTCCCGACAAGGAAAAATAAATTATTAATAATTATGCAGACCGTTTTAGAGCGTTACATTACCCACTTAAAACATAAGTCTTGAAAAGTGTATAGAAGCATTATATGAAGAGTTCTATCATTTGGGTTGTATCTATATGAACCCAAGCATTCAAGCTTAGAATTGGCCCACATTTTGATGAATAGAAGATTTAAATAAGATCAGTTCATATTTGTCAGTAGTGGACAGTGCGTGTACAACGTTTTTATTAGAATACTTCAATATATAACCAGTGTTGACTGTAGTGAGTTTATTTACAGATCATTCTCATATGATTTTGTGAGTCTAACTTAAAAGATAAATAACGAAGAGTGTGTATAAGTGTTGTTACATTCTTAAATATTATTGATTTTTATAATTAGGCAATGTCTTCGGAAATATTTAAAGTAAAATAAACAAATAGTTCAATAGAGATAATTTACATCATGTTGGCGAATGTTATCGTATTTGTGTAGCGGCCTGGTAATTGTTGGCTGATAAACGTACAGCGGGCAGCGATATTTTTTAGTATTGTAAAATGACTTCTGTGTCGACACGTTTTATTGTGTTTAGTTTATTAATCAGCTTCTTAGTTTGTGCCACCAGTACTTCTTTCTCAGGACAGTTCATATTAGACATATTTGGGAATCCAATTAAAGATCTCAAGAATACGTTTATAAAACCAGAGGAAACTCCCAAATCAAGTTTTGTTCGAGAAGATTTATCTGATAATAAAGCTGTAGACAATTCAAAACCTAAAATGATAGACGTGCCACGTAACATAGAGAGGTGCGGTGCCGGCCTAACCATGGACGTGAACGGAGTGTGTAGACAACCATGGTGAGCAGTCGCTCCAACTATAAGTACGTATAGTTGCGACGTAGTATGCTCAATGCACTACAATAAAATGGACGCGAAATATGTGTTGTTTCTAATAGTGATGGTTCAGAGCATGTGTTATCGGGCTGAGGCAGAAGTTGTTTTTAATTTTCACGATAAACTTCGAATGGCGACTACGACTCCGGTTGAGGAATTAATGCAACATAGTCAAATAATACGAGTACCGGAATTGGAATGCCCTTTGGGGCAAAGACGAGATCAGCTAGGAAACTGCAGGCAGAGACTTTAGAGGTACTGGTTTTAATTATTTTGATGACGCTATCAACAGTATCGGTCACTAAATTACAGTTTCTAGTAAGTGTGGTTAGTTTATCAATTGTAAATAATATGTAGGTACCGATTCAGTTATAATGTGTATCGTGACCTGTGACACTTATTATCCATATCCATTTATAATTATGTTGCTTGGATATAAAAATAATAATAGATATTTCGAAAATTACCCTGAATAAAAAGGAATTAAATAGTTGTTTATTAATAATTTTCTATATTTACAAATAGGTACTTAGTTGAAAAAAGATTATGTACTTAGGATATATCTACCTACTTAAAAAAAGCAACAGTAATTTAAGCTAAACATTTCTTTTCAGATGGTGCTACTGTTAGATAACAATGAAAATGAAAACCAGAAAAATATCTAGTATTTAAGGAGAATATTTTGATGTATTAACTCATAGATATTTAATCAGTTCTCGGAATATGTTGTAAGATAATTTTTAAAAGGTCAATCGAGTTATCTTATAAACCGAAGTCATTCTCGAGACTTCAGTCAAGAGAAAATTATCTGAGAAGACGTGACACGAACATTATAATTTCACAAAATGAAATTAACTATTTCCATTTTATTTTGTGTTATTTTAACTTTGCAATATAACGGCGCTGATGGGGAACTGAAGGATTTATTCAGACCCATCCATAAATCAGTAAATAAAGCGAAACAAGATGTGAATAACTTATTAAGTTCAAATACGAAGAAACAACAGGAAAACAATGATGCGTCCTCGAATATTCACTTTAAAGAAGAATCGGAAGAAGACTTTGCTGCTGCTGCAGCAGCTAGGAAACCAGTAGAAGTGACTGCTGCCCCTACTGCCAGTACGACCACTCTTGCACCGACTACGACTACTGCTAAGAACGGAACAGATGACAACGGCCGGGAAAACTTTGCGGCTGGTTGTGTCCCGGGCTATATGCGAACCCCTGACGGAAGATGCAAACCCACCTTTTAACAATAATACTTAATAACTACGTGTCTAGGTAACATATTATTGTGTATCTATATTTTTATTTCTCGTAATTTTTTTTTTTCGTAAAGTTAGTTATTTACGGTTCCATGTTATGTGTATGTCAAAATGTAAGTAATTATTGTTTTTTTATGGCATTTAACAAATAAGTGTTTAATTATTAATTGTTGAGAATTATTGTTTATTCCTTTGTTTTAAATAAGTATGTTATACGGGAAATAAAATACTTAGACAGTTTTTATACATTTATTAATATTTTTTTTTGCATTAAAAATGAGATAATGTAAATGAAATTAAACTTATTACATAATTAAAGTATTTAAAACCTTTAATTAACGTTCCGTCTCAACCTTACGGAAATTGAAATTGTAACATTTTGAAGTCAGTTAGTTCTACAAGGTGTAAAATATAAGGAAAATTTTCAAATAAGCTGAAGTGCTATTGGTACTATTTTTCATCGACAAACATCACACTTAAAGGGGACTTTATAGTTTATATTTATCATACCTCTTTGTTTGGTCGCTTGCCGTGATAATTTATTGTTTATAGCAGATAAGGTACGCTCTCAGTTAAAAACCCTCACATTAATGATGTTCTATTATTTCTTGAAATATTATTTATTACCAATAATGAAAAATATTTTGTCAAAAACATTAGGCAAGCATTCCGGTCTCAGTCTTCAAATTGTGAACGAGCTTAAAATAGTATTATCTACATAATTAATAACCAAATATTGTACCAGTCTAATTTGAATAGAATAATTTCCTTAAATAATAATAAAAAACATGGCTAAATATTCAAAATAGCAGAAAGTAAAACATCTTTGAGTTCTCCTATTAATTCTGTTTTTGAAATTATTTAAGTATTTTTGTTTTTGTTATCGGGACCACATAGAAGATGATATAGTCGGCCTCGTAATTGCTTATTTATTATTTATACTCTAAGGTTGAATGTCACTTGCACGTCAAAGTTCAATTTTTTTTTGGTCACTGATAGAGAGTTTCAACCTTTGTGAAGTTTCAATTTAGTGAGAATTGTTGTGAAAATTGATAAACCAATTAGGAGGTTGACTATACCCACTATTACTGGATCAAATTACTCTTCAGGAGTAACAGCTACTGCTTGAAATATTGGGTAAGATTGAACTGGAGCCTTTGTTGGTGGTTGTTTATTTGTGTTCGCATAACGATCACCAAAATATTCTTGTAGAGCATCTGCCAGCTGCTGCTTGTTCGTGTCATTTTGTGGTGTTTTATCCGTTACTTCTTTATTTTTGTCACCCTCGGGTATGCCGTTATTATTTGGTACATTATTACCATTGTTTCCAGGGTCTACATTGCCTTCGTAATTAGGTTGTCCGTTTTGTTGTGGCCCTTTGTTGTTTGGTGGCCCTCTATTGGCGGGTGGGCCTCTGTTGTCTGGTGGGCCTCGGTTGGCTGGTGGTCCCCTGTTGTCTGGCGGTCCCCTATTGTCTGGCGGTCCTCTGTTATTCGGGGGCCCTCTATTGTTGGGAGGGCCTCTGTTTGCTGGTGGCCCTCTATTTTTTTGCTGACCCCAGCCTTGGGGGGATCGTTTTTCTATAAATAATATAAACACATACGTTAATTTAATTTGAGAATTTTTAGTAATAAAGACCTACCTAAAAAAACGTCTTTAGGGTTATATGAGTTATAAGAGTTCCGTTTTTTCATTCGGAAGTACCGAATGAAAAAACCGAACTCTTGTAGGATCACTCGTGTCCGTCTGTCACAGTCAATTTGCTCAGCAATTTGCACTTCCTAGTGCTTTAACTGGGAAGAACAAGTGGCGCAACAAACTTCCCAAACGCAGTACATCCGCAGATGGGTCACCATCCATTCTTTTCTGAGCCTCCCCTCCGGGCCTCAGAATGCATGTTAGTTAAGCCGTCGCGTTTCAGTTCCAGCTGTCATTCGTAGATCTTTGACGGTCGTTACGGGTAGTCACCAGTCAGAAGCCTGAAAGTTTGACAACAAGTCGTACCAAGGGGTATCGTGTTAACCAGGAACTGAGTAATGGAGGTCAGGTAGGCAGTTTCTGAATCTAATTGACCAATTAAGTTGAAATTTCGTATACATAATAAATTTTGGTGACCCAAACACGGACGTGTAACGTAAATAAATCAATTATGAATATGGGGGTCTTTGGAAGGCGCATAAGAAAATTAAAAAAAAATTGCCTACTGTACCGTGTGATATATCAAATGAAAGGCTTACTTCGAGGGTCTAAACACATTTTTTAAAATAATTGTAATATAAATATTTTATAGTTATTTTAGAAAATAGATGTAAATTTACCATTTAAACATTTTTTAAATGGTTCTATTCTTAGATTACAGAAAAACCTTTAAGTAGTCTATGGTTTTAAAATAACATAGCAAATCTCTCAATATTCTGCGTGCAAACTTAAATTTGCAGTTGGAATTTATCGGAGAACATGTTATTCAACTCCAATGTTGTTTGTTTTTGGGATGTATTCGTCCCAACTACACAAGCTCTTCATTGTGCGTGGTCCGACACGCACTTGGCCAGTTTTTTAAAGATGATGACGTCTTTGCTCATAGTGGAACCAATTTCTACATGTAACGATGGGTTAAAACTGCAAAAAATATTATTCATTCCAATTATCTTTTTACAGTCGGGTAAAAACTCCATGATTTAATTACTCGACGAGATGATTTTATAAAAAAAGAGCTTGGTACTTTAGCTGTGTCATGATCTTTAATATCTTCGAGTCGGTGTAGGTTTATTTAAATTAACTTCATATTACATATTCATCTTAAGAACTTTACCTTATCTATTATTCTGAGTTTAATAACCTCGAGTTGAAAATAGAGGGCAAAAGACCTAGAGGCCGAAGCAAGAAAAGGTCGTCGGATTAAATATCCGAGCATTTGGCGATACCTATTAGCGCCGCACTCTACTTAACCACTGATTGTAACAAATGGAAAAAGACCGTTGACAATTTGATACGGAGTCACGATTCTCAGCAGTTAGAGAGCGATTGAAAAGAAGAGAATACTCTTGAGTGGGAAATAGAAGGCAGAAAGAATAAACAATTATAACATAAAGTATTTTATTAAGTATTTTAGGAACAGATTGATAATTGATTAGGTATTTATTTTTGTCATGAGCGTTACTGTAATTGCTCTTAATACATATTATGAAACATTAAAAACAGTCAAAACCTAGTACTTTTAAATCAATCTTCCGGTGTTACGGCAGCAGCCTGAAATATAAACGGAGATAAAGGACGAGCAGTTGTTACAGTTACATCCCTTTTCATAGCTTCAACTGTCTTTTGTTCATCATCATTAAATCTAACATCAAGCTGGTACTGACTGTCATCTGTATCAGCTTCAGTAGTTGAAGATGTCTGAGCTGTATCAATCAATTTTGCCGAATTTTCGTCATACTGAAAGTATTTATTGTTTTCATTGCCTTGGTTGTAAAATTGTTCCCGATCAGGTGGTGGTCTTCGATCATTAGGAGGCGGTGAGGGTCGTCGATCGTATGGTGGTCTATTATCAAAACGTTCATCACGAGGTGGAGGTGATCTGTCATCATAACGGTCTGGTGGTCCGCCGCGGCGAGGTGGTGGTCTATCATCATAGCGATCTGGTGGCCCACGATGGTGAGGATGTGGTCTATCATCAAAACGGTTAGGTGGACCGCCGTGGTGAGGAGGTGGCCTGCCATAGTTCGGAGGTGAGCCATGATGGTGCTGAGGTGGTTCGTCATAGCGTAGTGGTCGAACTTCATCACGTGGTGGTGGTCCTCCATGACGTGGTGGAGGTCCCCTATGTTGCGGCCCACCTCTATGCGGCGGTGGTGGCGGTCTGTCATAAGAAGATTGCCGTGTTTGTCTGTCATCATAGAACGTTCTAGATGTATCGTCGTAAGATGACCGTGGAGGTGGAGGAGGTCTGTTATATCTATCATAATAACTTGATCTGTAATCATCCGGTTGTGGAGGCGGTGGTTTCCCGTCATCTGGAGGTGGTGGCGGTTTATCCGAGTATCCCCCATACTGCTCACTATCATAGCTAAAATACTGATTGTCAGAAGCCTGAGTCTTTTTATCAGTAGGCAAACCATTTAAAGGATAATCGCCTGTACTCTTCAATTTGTAAACAGCATAGTTCGAATTCTGAGATACTAATTCCAAATTGGTGTCAGATGGTGGTTGATAATTTTGCCCAGGATTGGTGGCGACATTGACAGGTGCTAGACGAGGTGACTCTTTGCTTTGCAATTCGTTTAATTTAGTTGAACCTATTGATGCTGCGTCGATGTAGACTATGTCAATTGTTCCGAAACTTTGGCGTTTTGTTCTTGAAGCACCATTTAACTGGTCAGTCACATCTTGACGCGTTGACTGCTTTTCTGATAAAAAAAGATAAGCGTGTCAAAGAGTATCACTTGCAATTCATGCTTTTATTACTGCGCATTATTGTTTAGTTAAGTAGATAGTAACGAGACTTGAAGAGATAGTGAAACTAATAGGTAATTTTGGGGAAATCAAATGACGATAATGATATTTTACATTCATCTAGAAAACCATTTCAATGAGATGAGACTGTCCGTTTGTTTGAAATAAAACAAACAGAGAAAGTAAAATATGGATTTCACTTTTACTCGAATTAAAAGGAAAAAAACAATGGTGCGTTACACTCAACATAATGTACAGAAGCGACAAGAAAAACATGTGTTGGCACACATCATAAATATTTTTAAGGCAAATTAATGTTGCACACATAAAATATAAGAAAAAAACAAAACGAAAATATTTAATTTGATTCCAAATTATTATAGATCACTGCAATTAATTACATTAATCTATAATATTTCAAAATATCAAAATATATGTTTACATTGTAACGTAAATAAAACAAATAATGTTATGATTAAGTCACATTCCCCAAAACGCATGCACCTTAACCGATACGCTATAAGGGTAACCAGAGGTAAAACTTACTCATTCAATATGTTGATTATGACCTTGCCAGATTTTATTTATACTCCTGCCTAACCCTTCAAGTATTAGAGACGTGATGTATCTCTTTAAGATTTTATTTATTTCAATGTAGATTAATCGCTAGCAAAAAACAAAAAGTGTCAGTGACCTAACTGTGCAATTTGCCAGTAATTGAGCTCAACATGAATTTTACTCGTGTGGAGCGGTAAATATTTTAGTTATCCGTGAATACCGCTATTGGCGAAGCTATATGTACCCAACTGTAGATACTTGTTTCTAACACAAATAGTAACATTATCAAGCTATTGTGAACATAAGATAGGTACTATTCAGTTTTGTAATTCCTGTAGTAACATTATGTAATATTTTGCACTTAAAAGTCGATGAAATCTGCGGGTTTTAAAAACCATACGTAGATCTATTTCTACATTATAATAAAAAACATCGTATAAAACTTACTTTTCCGCTCAGGTTTCACATATACTATTTAACGCTTGTATGTAGTAAGTATTACAAAGTTGTTGTCTTCAATAATAGTTTTATTATAGGACAAGGTGCACAATGTACACAGCTAACAACTTTTGCGCATAATTTTACTATTCATACTAATGATATTCAATCATAACATCAGTTAATAGGTTTTAACACACAATGTTAAACACTCATAAAAACCATGAGATAAAATCAGCGCAGTTCAAAAACCTCGAGTTTAGAACAAATAAGGTAAATTATGCTAACCTCTAGAATTCTCGTATCCGGGTGCACAAAAAACTATCGTTACAGCACATACAACAAAGACCAAACACTTAAACATTTTGATAGACTTTAGTTTAATATTATTTAAATAATGTTTATTCTTTACACTGCTTCTTTAAACGTCCATCTTCAATTCTTTTTGTGGGAAATGAGTAAGTTGGTAAACCGTTGAACCGGTTTGCGAAGCAGCTGTTATGATCAATACAGGATCTGCTCGTGGCCATATACATAGGTACGTCATTAGCGAGCTCACAAAAAACAGGTAAGGTATAAGACTACACGATTGCTTATGAATTTAATAAAGAGGCATTGCTCTTAGGGTTGTCAAATGTACCTCGGGAAGCACGTTAAGCCGTTGGTCCCGGCTGTCATTCGTAAATATTACACAGTTACTGGGTTGTGAAGGTCAGATAGGCAGTCGCTCCAGCTGCATCCGGTTAGATTGGATGCCGACCCCAACATAGTTGGGAAAAGGCTAGGCAGATTGTTTTTCCTCCTAGAGTTGTCAAATTAACGTTTACAGTTTTATTTTTTATGTCATTATTTAATGGAGAAGGTGGTGCCAATATCTTGCGAGGTAAAAGTAGGCATGTCTGGAGGTGAAGTGTAGGGTAATGTTTTCTTTTTACTCTAAGGTTAGAATTAAATAACCACCCAAGTGCGAGTCGGACTCGCAGACGAAAGGTTCCGCACCACTGTATAATAATTAGTAAAAAACGCTTTTTATCATTTGTTGATATAGCGGCAATAGAAATACGTGAAAATTTCAACTGTCTACCTATTACGGTACATGAAATACAGCCCGCTGACAGACTAAGCCTCGTATTCACTAGGCAACATATGGCACGCGAAATGTTGCATAACATGTTGAAAGTCAGCGCGGAACTTAAGTTTCGCAACGTTGTCTGTCTACGAATGATGTCGACAACATGTCGCCAGAGGAACTCGTGTTGATTCCAACGACGGTGGTGAGAATTTTATCGAAAAATGCATCAAAAAGAAAAAAAAAAACTCGTTTGTGGGTTAGAAATTACTTATAAAATAAAGAAAATGTATTCAATGATTTCCGTGTGGTTTTGATGCTCAACTGCATGTTGCACGGACAACCGAGAAGCCGCGCGTTAAATTGCGCGTCGGCTGGTAAGGTCGCAAGTTGCGCGTCAATTGTTGCCAAGCTGACACGAGTCTTTAGTTATAGGGTTCCGTTTGGCATTCTTCGGGTACGGAACCCTAAAAATCTTACCGCAGTTATTTTATTAAACATGTTCATAGGTCGGTCCGTATATAGATATATTTCAATGCCTTTTCATAGGTTTAGTATTACTAGGAAAAATATTCTATTCAGACATTTTATCACTGGAAAAATTGCGTTCAACCCTATGTATAACCGCTTATTAACCGCAAGACATTACTATTTTTAAAACCGCGAAGTGGTGCCAGCCATCATAAATATTCAAGTAATATTCCATAACACATAAATTGTGGGAATATCATTTCTTAAAGACTAATTTAAATGAACTATTATACAAGTATTTTATTTGAATGTCAGCTGATGTTATTGGAGGTTTATACCGGTCTACTAGAAAAATACTGACAAAACCAACATGTGGATGTAAAGCTGGGAAGCGAGAAAATAAATGCACGTGAGCACGGACGTAATAAAATCGCGGCGGGATTTTATCGCGCACTGGATTTTCAACTCCCGGTGTTAAGCCGACCGTTAAAAATCTAGTGCACGAAAAAAAAATCGCTGTGATTTTATTACGTCCGTGCGAACGTCGGCTAAGTACAGAAAAAAAAAATTGCTTCGATCCAAGTTTTTCCAAAATTTGATGACTTGTTCACAAAATGCCCCAGAAGCGTGCCAGACAGCATAAACCCACCTACCTCACTTGTTGTCTACTCCACAAATACCACTACACCGTCAGTAACCATTAGTTCGCAGAATCAAAATCAATGCTGCCAGTATAAAGTGAAATGTAAAAGCCACTTACCTAATACTGAAAGCGGCGACAATCTCATTCCGGCGACAAATTGAGAACACCTTCCGTGGCCGGGAGCCGCAGGCCGCACTCGCTGGTAAATAGCTATTTATTGTGGCAGACACCGAGACACCTGTCCTGCGTACGGTGGAGTCGCACTAAATGGAACACAAGGACTATATTTATGGCATGTATTTAATTGAACCTCTAATAATTTCCATTTTATTACACACTAGCTTCTATCCGTGACTTCGTCCGAGCTTATAACCTTTCAAGAATTGGGCTATCCAATCCAAAAATAATTTTTCAAATGCGACTGCTAGTTCCGGAGATTACTTTGTTTATTATTTAGTACTTTGCCCATCATTGGATTGACTGAGAATTCTTATAACTACCAAATCATTGACGTTGTAACTGTGAGCTACTTTTTTTTTGGAGTCGAAAGCCTGTTTTTGCTTGTCTGCGCTGACCTGAATGCGACTGTTGACGTTATTCCTTAATAGCGTGACGTCAACAGATTGATCTTCCTGTGCCAACATGTCAGCATCAGTTTGAAGTCGGTATCCAAAGAATACTTCACTGGGAATGGCTGAAGTGGTTTTATTAATGGTACTGTTAATACCTTGTTGGATACTGGTAATATGAGTATCCCATTTGTCATTGCTGGTATTAGCACCCATACTTCTCAATGCGTCAAGGATGGTGCGATTAAAGCGTTCCACCTGACCGTTCGAGCGTGGAACAGCAGTAGCTATAACATGTTGTCGTATGTTTTTGTCTTGACAGTACTTAACGAATAACTTAGACGTGAAAGAAATTCCAGCATCACATATAAGACGCTTAGGATTACCAAAAACTTTAAATATTTTATCTAACTCGCTAATTACAACTCGAGTTTTAGTGTTACGAACAGGAGATATAAATACAAATTTTGTAAAAGAGTCAACAGTCACCAAGAGGTAGGTATTTTTACGCGTGGTCTTTACAAATGGACCCAGATGGTCTATGTGAAGCGTGTGAAAGGGCTTTGCATATTTAGGTATAGGAAACAGTTTGCCTTCCTTTTTGCCATGGATATTTTTATAGTAAATACAGTTAATGCAATTTTGTATATACTTGGATACTACTTTCTTAATTTTGGGAAACCAATAACATGATTTTATTCTTTCAATTGTCTTATCCACGGCAAAATGGCCAAGGTCGTCATGATTAGCTTTAATAATTTGCCAAATACATTGTTTGGGGACAACCCACCTTCTACCATAGTCAGTCCTACGGTATACCTTATTACCTAACAACTCATACTCATTATACACTTTCTTATTAAGCTCGGCCTGACCTGATTCCAATATTTCTCTTATTGCACAAATACTAGGATCTTGCAACTGGACTGACAATAACCAATCTGCTTCAGTAATAACCAATACACTTTCATTGCATATGGGGGCGGAATTTGTGTCAAATGGATTTCGGCTCAAGGCGTCAACATGTTGCATTTGAGCCCCTGGTTTGTGTATTATTTGAAATGTGAATTCTTGTGTAAGCAATACCCACCTACCGATTCTAGAATTAATTTCTTGGTTATTTATTGTATATTTAACCGCATTACAATCTGTATAAATTTTAAAGGTGGATCCCAATAAATAGTGACGGAATTTTTGAAGTGCAACAATTATTGCTAAAAACTCTAACTCAAAGGAGTGGTACTTTTTCTCCTCATTAGAAGTCTGTCGACTATAAAAATGGATTGGTTTTTCACCTGTATCAGTTACTTGAGTCAGTATGCAGCCCATACCATCGCGACTAGCATCAGTGTATAAAATAGTTGGTAATTTGGGGTCATATATTTTTAATAAAGCATTATGCAACAACTCATATTTTAATTTACTGACCGCTGTAACTTGATCGGATCCGAACTTGACTCGATCGGATGTAACTTGACTGCCATGTGATATCTTTTTTCAAGAGCTTCGTCAACGGTTTCGATATAAGAGCACAATCCTTTATAAATTTTCTAAAATAATTTATTAGGCCTAAAAATTGTCTCACCTGATGCACATTTTTAGGTTCAGGATAATTTTCTACTGCCTTCAATTTCTTTTTACCTGGACTTATACCATCTTCAGATATATTGTACCCAAGGAAGTTAACAGAGCTCTGGAAAAAGTGACATTTCTCCAAATTTATAGTCAAACCGTTATTTTGCAATATTTTTAAAACTTCGTCTAACACCCTAATATTTTCATCCATCGACCCTGTAGCTACCAATAGATCATCCATATAACAAATAACTTTATCAAAGCGTAGTTTACCCAAGACGGTGTTCATTAACCTTTGGAATACAGACGGTGCATTGCATAACCCGAATGGCATCCTTCTGAATTCAAAATGGCCATCAGGCGTAATAAATGCAGTTTTAGCAATAGAATTTTCATTAACATTAATCTGATAGTAACCACTTTTTAAATCAATAGATGTGTAACATTTACATCCTCTTAGTTTGTCTATTAGGTCTTCTACAATTGGCATTGGGTATTTCTCTTTGACAGTAATTTTATTTAGTGATCTATAATCAATGCACATACGTTTTTCGCCCGATGGTTTATCAACCAACAAAATCGGACTAGCATAAGCGGAATTACTTTCGCGAATTATTCCATTTTTTAATAAGTCATCAATAATTTCCCTAGTTGCTGCTTTTTCGGATTCAGACATACGGTAAGGTCTATGGTACACAGGTTTATTAGTTATTAGTTCAATGTCTAACTCAACACAAGAAGTCTGCCCTAACGATTTTAAATCTTCTGAAACAACCAGAGGGTATCTAGAAAATATTTCATTTAACACAGATATGTGTTCAACGGAATCAGGGTTAAACATGGACGACTGTATTAAAGCGACGTGGTAATTGCTTATGGGACAAAAAGAAAGGCTACTTCCAACACGTGCATACATAATTCTTTTATCCTCCGTAAAATTCCTACCAATTAAAATAGGACAGCCAGCTAATTCATCACAAATATATAGGACCACATTAAGCTCAGCATTATCAACCATAATGTCAACCTGTGCCCCATGGGTAACCTCAGAGCAAGAATCTGTTTTAAATCCTGTTAATACAACAGGTTTATATAATTGGAAAATTGCAAGGTTTAACTCGCGCGCCAAAGAAGACGTTATTAGAGAACAACCACTGCCCATATCAATAAAAGCCTGTCGTTTACATCCATTAATTACAATTGCCTTATAAAATTTATCCTTAGTTTAATTAATTTAAATTTATCCAACAATTAATTTGACTTCGCTATCCTTTTCAGGTTTCATTTTAGGTTTAAATCCACATGCAAGCTCTAAATGACCAAATCTATTACACACATTACATTTGACATTATCCTTCTGAATGCAACTGGTCTTTTTGTGACCAGGTTCACCACAGCGGAAGCATGTTATATTTGTACCAGAATTGACAACAGAACTTTGCATTGGCACTCCATTAGAGTTGGAAGAATTGTCTGTCTTTTTATCAACATTACTATAGAATAAACGAGTTAGGTTTTTACCTTGCAAATTGTTATGCTTCTGGATGGACTTATGTTCCGGGTCAATATGAATTTTACCGTGTAAAAATGAGGCCAACTCATCACAGTATTTAAAATTACCAGCATCTGCTGCAGTAATTATATTTTTATCGCCAATTGATCCTACGATTACTGAAATAATATCCTGATCAGAAAATGACAATCTCATCTTGTCAATTTTGCCTTTTTGTACAAAATAAAATTCATATAATGACTGGCCATCCGAGGGTTTCGTTTGAACCAAGTCTTTTAGCAAACAATACATATTACGTTTTATTTGAAATGTGTCTAATAGTGTATTCCGCCAATCCTTCCATTTCCAGGTAGTCCATCGTGTTTTATTTTTTTGAAGTGAGTCATACCATGTTTTAGCCGTGTTATGCAATTTTTGCAAAGCTTGATATTGTAGGACACGATCATCCCAACGAAAAACACGAGCATTGGCTTCCACAACATTTATCCACATTTCAATATCATCCACTAATGGGTCAAAATCAGGAATCACCGAAGATAAAATAACATTTTGGCTTACTGCAGGAGACGCACGCCTGGTGAGTCTCTTTTTCTTACGCCTGTGTCCATCAGAGCTGCTGCTGCTGGACGAAGGCGAACCAGAGCTCGATGACGAGCTACTTGTACGACTTATTTTCCCTCGCGTGCGCTTGCGGCTTCGCGGCATCTGGGCGCGTTTCCGTACCACTTCTGATGTAATCGACTTTAATCAAACTACACACGTACACAATAATTATACATTTACTTTATAGCCTCAAATATAACTACTCTATAATAACACTATTTTACAATAATTCTGAAGATATTACTCGCACTGTATCCAACAACCAACTGCCGATCATTCCTTCCGATATTCGTTTGGAAAGTGTCGCCCCACCATTGTTCCGGAAGTTCGCAACGGAACAATAATGGCGCGACATCAGTGCTGTCAACCTAACTATTAAACGAATAATATCTTTAATATTAAAAAAGGTAAACGTATTTAATTTTGAGTAGCCTTAAAAAGGTTAATTAATTAATTAGTTTAATAAGTTTTTAACAAATAAATCAACTAATAATTAAATTATAAATCAAAATAATTTCTTTTAAAGTAAATATGTATGTCTGTCTTCGAAGCGACAACAAATATTGGTATAGATACATACATAAACTCACGCCTTCTTCCCATGAGGGTAGGCAGAAACTACAGAACGCCACCTACGTTCCTATAACATACTCCTTTTACACGCACGCCGCCGCCGGTTACGAGTACAACGAACCTGACCTTTTTAGAACATCACTATAATAAGGTCACAATAATTAAGTCCTTTTCCCCGGCGGCGTAACTCCGCTGCCGCGAGAAATCACGGCACAGCAGACAGAGTTCCGGCGGGATCTCATGGCGTCATGGAGAGTGCGATTATCGCAACCCAGTGCTGGGCACGCCATAATTGCGGCGATAAGTCCCCTCTTTGATGAGTGGCTAGAGAGGCGCCTCGGCGTCCTCACCTTCCGCCTAACGCAGGTCCTCACAGGACACGGTTATTTCGGAAGGTTTCTGTTCAGGATAAGGGGAGGTCTGCCCGGCTTGGGCGGAACATCGCCGTGTCCTCGTGGAGCCGATCGGCAGCCGTGATCTGTCGTGTCCGGCCCTGGACCAGGCCATGGAACGGAACGAGAGGGCATGGGAGGCCATCACCTCCTTCTGCGAAGCAGTAATTCTCACGAAGGAGGGGGCGGAAAGCGTGAGGGAGAGGCGAATTTCGCGCACTTACGCCCCAGGAGACGCCCTAGGCGTCGGGAATCGCAGGCCGATTCCCGCGATCACCGTAGGCGCCGGCTTGTGGACGGTGAGCAACGGGTAGTTCGCCGTCTGATAAGGACCCGGGTCGATGGCGCGTTGTGTTCCACGCGCGTTTCAAAGAGATGTCAGCATAACTGAAGCGAACCCCTTCAGTTGTGTTGACATCTCTTTAATAATAAATTCATTTATTTCAGGTAAATTACACCCATTGCCAAACATAATTTGACAGAAATTTATTAATTGATAGAAATTTTACAAATAAAATAATGTCAAATAAAATAATCTTAAGTAAAATGAAATCAATTAAAATCAAATCAAATTAAATTAGATAAAGTTAATTCAAATTAAATAATGTCATTTTTACAATCAAATCAATAACATCTATCCGACACTGGTACAGCAACATGTCTGCTGGAACAATGTTGGATGAAGGGGCAGTCCAGCCTTCCCGCAATCATCGCCAGTGTCGATGTTGGGGCTAACCCGCACTCTGCGCACCAAGGACGCGGCGCGCTTGCGCATGGTCGTGTGAAAGCAGTCGGTTCGCGCCTCTGCAAACATACCCGAGGCGCTGCAGTATCGGGATAGCCCCATCACCGCCCTGAACGCGTTATTGTACTGGATGCGGATGGCGCTGTAACTTCTATTAGAGTAGTGAGCCCACAGACTGCATGAGTAAAGCGATGTACAGGCAGGTTCGAGTTGGCACAGCAAAATAATACCTGGAAGAAATTGGGTGAGGCCTTTGCCTAGCAGTAGGACAATATCAGCTAATAATTAAAAGTAGGTATGCAATATGTTTTTTCGATTACCTAGTAGTAACTTAGCACGTAATTTGGCTAAGCATTATTTATTTATTCATCCCTATCGCACAACTGTAAAACTACAAGTGCAAGAGAAGGACGGGAACATATCTATGCTAAAGCACGTTCTATGTAATGTTTATCTATTTCGGCTATAGTATCTTTGTTATGTTTTGATCCCATAACCACTAATAAAAGATTGTACAGCAATTATTATCAGTTTTATGGCAAAAATAGTTAAGTTTTAAAGTACATAATTGTGGCTCAGTCGAAATAACATAACATCACGCCTTGTTTCCTCGAAGGGTTGGGTTAGAGGTGCACCTATAGAACACCCACATTTCGCCAGTTAAAAATACCTAGTACTGCAGAAACCCCCAGACCAGTCCAGCCCAGCCGGCCTAGTAGAAATACTTAGACAGTAATTCCTCGATTCTTCTAGAATACCAGATTCTTCTCTTGTAACGATACAAGAGCGAACTAAACAAGTTAATAAAACAAAAGTCAAAGTTAAGTCAATTAAAACTTTCTTAAAACAATATTCGATTGTAGAATATTTAACTTGTTTAGGATTTGACATTTTGTTAGGTTGTATATGCTTTATCCGAAAAGTATTTATTAAACCTATTTGATTATACAGTGACGACCATAAATACATTACACTTACAGAAGATTCAAAAAAGATTTTCTCCTAAATTATTGAAATATATGTTGGGGTCCTCCGAATAGGTAATAATTTTTATTTCACGAGTAAAACGCTTTTATATTTTGCGTTACTGTATTTATGCTCGCGACCTGGTTTCCATCACGCATATTCAACGAAAAACTAATTCGAAGTAAAGTTTTAAGTTTATTCGAAATAGTGTCCTCTTTTCCCCTGAATCCTCTAACACGGGCGGCCAAAACCCTGTTCTAAACCTCACTGTCGCCTACCCTTGACACTGTAATAGCCTCCGTATTAATACTGAAAACGCCGACTACTACAGACAGACACTCTGATATAATTTAATGCATTGTTTCTGTTTTTTGGATAAAATAATTAGTTTATCATCATCATTTCAGCCGAAAGACGTCCACTGCTGGGGGACCAAGCACCGCCACTTCGACCGATTCTGTGCTTCCCGCATCTAGCGGATTCGTGCGGTCTTCACAAGGTCATCGGTCCATCTTGTGGGAGGGAGGCCTTCCAACGCTACGTCTTCCGGTACGCGGTCACCACTCCAGAATCTTTCGGCCCCATCGGCCATCCGTTCTGTGATTAATTAGGTATTTGAAAAGTATTGTATGTATTAACGTGTTTCTTATTATGATTTGTTGATTTTGTTTTTATTTTCAAAGCGACTAATGTGGTTGCTACACAACAATATATTTGTTGAAACTCCATGCACATCTACATATCGCATACGAACCACTTTAATAGAAAACTGTGTTCATTAATATATTCGTTGGTCTAGTGGTCACAAGTCCTACTACTGAGCATAAGGTCCTGGGTTCGAACTACCACAAACATATCACTGGACATAGGCACTCACTACGTAATAAACCTATGGGTATTTTTTATATTTTTGGTATCACTTCTAAATCCAAAAGTTTGCCTGTTTGTGGTTCAAGGTGTGTTTGTGTTCCTCACCTGTTTACCGATAAAGATGACTTGTCGATTCATCACATCATTACATAATTACAACGTTTTTGTAACGTTTCAACAACGTGGATAGATAGACAGAATATTCTTTATTATGTACACTATATAAATACCTATTTATAAAAGTAGCACTTCTGCTAATCAAACGCAAGGGACTGTTTTATTTATAGACTTCTTAAGTAGACTGCCTCGTTGGTCTAGTGGTTATAAATGCTACTGCTGAGTATGAGGTCCTGTGTACGATTCCCGGGTAGGGCAAAGTGTTATTGGATTTTCCATCTGGAATTTCTCAGTAGCAGCCCGGAGTCTGGATTTGTGCCCGGTTGATGGCAATAGGCTCGCCTCCTATAACATGGGACTTAAACATAAGTGGCGCAATGTGGGTGTACTATAGGTACACATCTGCCTAACCCATCGGGGATTACAGGCGTGATGTTGATGTTATGATGATGACTTCTTAAGTTGAATCTTTCTGATATACAACTTTAATTTTGGGAAAATCGTTGAAGGATTTTCGGTTCCAGAGACACGTGTCAACATGCTTTTCAAAACAAATCAATTGCCTGTGCCTAGGCACTTTATTTTTTCGTTTGAAGTCTATTAGTTAGAAAAAGAGAGGAGACACGATCACGTAGGGAAACTCCAAGCATTGCCTATGCTTGAAACTTCAAGCATTACCCATGCTTGGAACTCCAAGCATGGGCAATGCTTACTTGTAGTTTCCCTACGTGATCGAATCGAAGTGAAGATATTCGTAGGAGAACCAAGGTAACCGACATAGCCTAAAAAATTGCCAAAATTAAGTGGCAGTGGACAGAGCACATTGCTCGCAGAACACATGGCCGATGGGCTGACAGGTTCTGGAGTGGCGACCGCGTACCGGAAGACGTAGCGTTGGAAGGACAAGGTCGACCGATGACCTGGTGAAGGCCGCAGGAATCCGCTGGACGCGAGAAGCACAGAACTGGTCAAAATGGCGGTGCTTGGGGCGGCCTATGTCCAGCAGTGGACGTCTTTCGACTGAAATGATGATGATGAGATAGAAAAAAGCGATTTGCTCAGTTCTCATAAAAATACAATGTATATATTTACAACATGTCATGTTGTATGTGTTGAGTTTGTGTTGCTTTTAAGTATGCTGTCAATCTCAATCCAATGTAATAAAACATAAAACCTACGGAGGTACAGCTTCATACTGGTTTGCAAATCCGTCACATGACATACTCATTTTATTCAGATGAGCCATAATTCGCAGGGAGGATGAGCATCGGTTTTCTTGTGTTTTCTTATCTTATTTCGTTACTTATTACCTATGTAGTGTCACCAAAATTGGATAACCAAAACTCACTCAAATAAAATAATAATATTCATAGCGATTTAGTCCGACTATCCACTTCTGGAAATTCTCTAATACCAACTCGTGGAAGTATTACTACCGAAGTACCGGGAGTTACAACATTCTAAATAATTCTAACTCAGCGGACAGTTTCGGAACTGACAGCTAATTTAGTGCCTTTGCCATCAGCAGAGCTTGCTTTGACTCTGTGTTAAATTTGCAACAATCCGAAATCAGGCGGAAAACTATCGAAGCTCAGGGCGCTCAGAGCAAACGAACGGAAAGTTTCCGACGGCAGGCGAAAAGTCTCGACGTCTTCGTTCGGCTGTTCCAAGTTCTAATAGTTGATCTCCGCTTGGCGAAATAAATGAAGGTGCAACTAGTTAAGCGATATAAGTTGGCGTCGGCGAACTCGTTTGATACAATTATAAACTGAATATTAGATCTAACAGTTACTTTTTTCAGTTGAAATTATGTACGACTAGCGACCCGCCCTTGTTTCCGACGGTTGTTATCTACTAATGTGGTGACATTTCAAAACATGGAGATTTTTTGTGCTATTTAATATACCTTCCGGAATATATTTTCTAAATTGTGGTGAAAACCGCATTAAAATTCATTGCGTCATTTAGAAGAACTAAACGACAAACACGAAAAACGACTTAGTTTAATAATATTTATAGAGATAAGTGGACATCTCCTAGTAGAGTCTAATATAAGTTAATTGTTGCCACATACAAGAAAGAATCGAAAGAACTAAACATAACTCTTCAGTCGAAGTGTTTTCGCATGCAACTTTTAACCATGTGTTAGATGTGATGTGATGAAGAAGGTTTTTCCCCATGAATCGCAGTAAGGTACCTACAATAGCACCGTCACTAAACTTTTGATGTAGGTATGATGATGCAATCTAAATAAGGGTAAATATAAATAGGGATCCATAGGAGATTCAAGATAACCGATATAGCCCGAAGAATTGCCAAATTTAAGGCGACAATAACCGACTTTTAATGATTTTATACTGAAGATGACGTCTAAACGAGTAGTGTTAATGATGTGAAAAAAAAAACTCTAATAAAAGCATTTTTTAAATATTTTAATATAGCCATATTTTGAATTATGTTTATATTATATAGTGAAATTAATTTGTAAAGTTATGTCTAACGCGGATAAAAAACTGAAAATCACACAAAATTCATCAAGAGTATTTTTCTGAAAACTTCGCCATTTTAAAGATAATTTAATTATTAATCTTTTGGTATACGTGTTTTATTAAAATACCTTTTATTTTATGTATAATAAATTAATAATACGTCTCATTTGGGACAGTGCTCCTTGATGGGCGAGTCCTATTATTGGCTGGACGTACGACGCGTTGCGTGAGCTCAGTAGAGAACACGCATGCTAACCATTCAAGGTCACTGTCATATATCTGTGTCTTAAGTCGCAGTGGGCAGGGCACATTGCTCGCAGAATAGATCGGCGGTGGGGCGAAAAGGTTCTGGAGTGGTGATCACGTACAGGAAGACGTGGCATTGGAAGGCCTCCCACAAGGTGGACTAATAACCTGGTGAAGGCTGCAAGAATCCGCTGGATGCGAGAAGCACAGAACTAAAGTGGCGATGCTTCGGGGAGGCCTACGTCGTAAATGATGATGATGATAAATAGGGATGGCAATCGTTTTTGCACACCGCCTTACAAATATATACAAACCTTCAAACCCATTACCTAATCCAAGTCTAAATTCAATTTACTCAGATCCAAGGATACCGCAAGGGCGCGTCATCGGCCCATAGCGCATCAAAAGTGGGATATACAGCAAAGGTAAACAAAGCCGCGATATAAAGTTACGTTGCGGCGTTGTCACGGTGGACTAACACAAATAGCTCAATTAAACGAAGCCGATGTGTTCGGACATCGCTGCAACGAATGGACGAGTCATCTGTCCACGTATCGGTACGGTGTCACGTTCTAAATTGGTTGCGTACCGTCATGTTTTTTGGCCATAGTTAAAATATATCGAATAGGAGCAATCAATTGTACTTATATTGCAGTCCGTGGTGTTTTTGTCCTTGTTGTGGGTGTAACTCTGTACGTGTAGTCGTGTATGTATTTTATTTTCTCGTTGCAGCCATTTCCGTTTTTAATGTATTTAATTTTATGTTGTGATGATCGTTGTTCAGGGCCCAGACAGCAAAATAAAATCGATCATGCCTATTTTTTCTGTAAAATATGATACCCTAACACGTTAGGGAGCAAAATGCGCGTTAAATCTATCAAGATAGGAAAATACATATCTCACGAAATACAAACCGTAAACCGAATTATATCACTAATTAGACAAACAGTTTCAGACGATACTTGAGTAATTGGAAGCTTATTTCGAGTGATTTTAATAGCATCTCTAATTACGTAGCCACTCCAATCATTTATATATAACTCGTTCTAATAATAGAGTAGCAAGTTAGTTTTAATATTATTAAAAGTTATGCCTTTATAAATCAAAAGCCAATAAGCTCTCGATTGTATTCCCGAACAAGTGGGACTACAGAAAGTTTCCTCAGTTGCAGTACAGCCGCTGGCCTAATTGGCTAGAAATTTCGCTTAATATTTTCAAGTTTTAAGCAAATGCACTCGGAATGCATAGCCGTAGTTTGTTGTAATACACTGGCTTTGGCTAGGTTCGCTTCGCAAGTTTTAATAAGATTAAGTTTTAAATCGAATACACAGGCTTCTTATTTTAAGGTAACACGAATGATACGCTGAATATATATTTGTACATTGGGGTGCACATTTTAAGTTGACTCAAATGCATATTTTAAATTCATAAAGGTGAACATGTTCGAGCAAATAGGTCGATATGTTATCTATTTAGTCAGTACGAGCACATCAAACAATTTATCTATACTAAATACACAGGGTCGGTGACATCAAAGGCCCAGAATGAATAGCTAAATCCAAATAATGTTGTTTGTAATGACATAAGCACGTAACGCAGTCACAAAGGTGTAAATCTCTTAGTATCAAAGTCTTGCCGGCGTTTTATGTTAAATAATTTAATCTCACCGCTGGCGTGGAGCGCAACATGTTTTCGTGTAATTTAATCAATAATCTTTGTCTAACGTAACAAAATTTATTTCACAAAATGACGCAGATAAAGTGTATTATTCGATTTCGTGAGCATAAGGGTGTAAGACATTCATAGAATTTTCAGTATCAATAAAAAAGCAGTTGTCTTGAAGGGCTGGCGGAATGGGGGGGCTACGGTGGAAAAACAATATCGCGTTCATGTCTCAGTCGATCAGACAGAAGTCAATGGAGAGTTCCGTAAAAGTGTCACGTAATATGTAAATCGTTCAGGTCGCGATGTGGCCCGACTGTCAAACACATCCGCCGGGTCAAATACATCTTCTGCCGATTTTTTCTCAATGATGGCTTCACTTTCGAACTGATGAAGGGGAATTTATTACAAATACAGTTTTATTTTTGTTACATTGTGTGTTTGTTTGATAAGGTTTTCTTGGTTCTTTTAACACAGACTGTTGTACATCTTTCTGTTTTCTTTATCATGCATTCCGCAACAAGCCTCACACGTACAGAATTGCATTTTCAGATTAATGCGTTAACGCTCCACTACAGGAAATCTGCAGGCGCTAAAATGGAAGGTATCATACAAATAATGTAGCAATTGCTTTTTTTAATCTCAAAACTGACCAGTAACCAACGTTAATGGTCAGTAAGCCAACATCAATTATAAAACATGGAAAACATTATAAACACACCATAAAAATTTCAGGAACAAGTTCTCCGAGTGTAAACTATATAACAAAGTGAATGACATTTGATTCCCTCGCACACCTCGTTAGTGCAGCTTAATGCGGCGCCGTAGCGTTGCTCGTTTTATTATGCTAACGGGCGAACGTTATAATATTTTGAGTATAGTGGAGTGACGTCACCGGTGGTGACATGCTGCATATTTAAACAAAGGCGTCGCGTCGCGAGATTCCTGCGAAATTGTTGCACCATTAAGCGTCACTCTAGATAAAAGTGTTGCGACGAACGATCGCTATAACGTTTTAAATTCCGTGCCGAGTGTTATTCGACGATAATTAACGACGATCGTGCTAAGTTCTCACTAAAACGAATTGAGGACGGCTACGTAATAGGTATTTCCATTGATTGCTGCCGCTGGAAATGGACGTATTCGTTTCTTTGTCTAGGTTTAGTAAGAAATCGGACATTTCTGGGGTTATCTCGCAAATTTAGAACTAGCATTCATGATATTAGCGCAAAATAATGAATGTTTCACTTACCCCAAAAAATACTTTAAAAAATGTTAATGTAACTAGGTTACTTCTAGGCGAGCTGTATCATCGCTGACCGCATCATCACTTACCATCACGTGAGATTGTGGCCAACTGACGTCAATTATAAAAAATAATATACTAAAGATCCGGAGAGTCACTCCAATTTGGTAAGCAGAGTTCACCAATTAACTGAACTACATCGAAGCATTTCAGTAAACTGTACGAAGCAGTGCTTGTTAGCACTAGGTCAATGAAGCGATCATTTGGTGTTTTCCTATAAATTCGGCTTTATGTTCCGCTGCCGGTGCATACGTGGTCGTGTACTTAATTAATGGGGCTTGTATTACAACATTTCTGCCCATACAAGCTTGGTGCTCTTACATAAAGCTTTATCATGTAATATTTTGCGGTATAAGTAAGAGAGGTCTTATAGTTTGCGTTGACTTTGAAGATGAAGTGAAAACTAGGCGAAGTAACTGTATGGAGAATATGGGGAAAAACATCAGTTGTGGGACAACCCATCTTGTGACACCGAAGGAAGGAAGCTAGGAAGAAAGGGAGACAGAGAAGACAGACGGACAGAGAAGTTCAAAGAAATAAAAATCAAAGATATTTTCATGCTGCTGTATGTACCATAAAGTTAGCGTAGGTTGTGATTATGCCAATAAGTTGATCACGTGATCAGGAGTGTCGTGAGTCAAACAACCGCGTGATCTGCTGCTTGCTTGAGTCGGAAATTAGTCTGTTATTCTCAAAACATTTACGTGAGTCGAACTTAAAACAGTCAAAAAAATTAGTGTTAGATTAATATGCTCTAAGAGTTCCTCTAGAACGGAGACAGGTACCTCCAATGACAAGACAGAAGCACATACAAACATATTATTCACTTAATCGGATACTCCCGCAGGAAGTTCGCAGTCTAGATGCAGCAACGCAATTCCATTTAGCTGCAGGGCGCTTCTCTTGCACGGAACTTAATTCTGAATGAACTTTGAATTGGAAAATAAATTCAGAACATGTTGCTTTGCTTTCATTATTATTGCAAACCACGCGGACTATCGACGCATCCTGTGGCGCCATGTAATCACTTAGAATCGACAAAAACTTCACAAATTCGTATAGTGTATGAATTTTTGTGACGACATTGTTCATAAATTGTTTTTTTTTTTTTAGAGATTTTGAAAAATTGTCTGACGATGCAAATCGATTTAGTGCCTTTAAAGTTTGTTTTTGCTTGATATTTTTTTCAGAAAGAAAATAATGTACAGGTAGTTTGAGTTTCATTATGCCGCCAGATTAATTGTGATAAAGACCTAAATACGGGGCCATCTATTGGATGATTGTAAGTTTCCTATGACCCTAACAGAGCCTTGAAGGTTCCATGTCAAATAAAAAAGATGAACAGCTAACAGCAATGTCATCCGATATCTAAGTATCGCGACCATCCCTGAATCCGTAATCCCGCTAAGGTGCCGTAAATAGTTGTTTGGTTAACGTATAAAAATTACAAGCTTCACCTATAGAATGGACGGCTTGGGATTATCACGGCGTCCACGCTCCCAGATTACCTCTGGCTACGGTTAACCGTGAGTTATGATAGCTTTACTTCGGTTCAATCTTGTTGGCGTCTATGAGAAAATACTGCAGGCCGACGCCGGGCGGGTGCTAAGATTGCGGATATTTAGCGGGCCTTTGGATACTCCGCGTGCCTTCACGTGTCTCTTGCTCGGTCACGGGCCTCTGTGTTGTGTATTTTACTGAATTATTGTCAAAGATTTGTATTCTGCTCATATATTTTCACGTGTTTTTAGATAGTGAAATATTCTTCTTTATTCTGTTAATTTCTGCATTCTTAATTTCTTCGTTTCATAGTAAAGTGAATTGTACCGTATGGGTACCTACGACTGAGTGTTTCCTTTCACTGATAGTAACATCGTCACATCGATACGATCAAAATTCTAATAAACAACCGGAACCAAACTCACAAAATGATATTTTCGTCGGAAAGACCTTCATTCGAAGACCATTTTTCATGTCGGAAAGTTCATTTGCGGTATCTTTATAGCTGTAGACGTTTACCACTGAGCGTAGCCTTCCGATTATTAATAATTTTTAGGGAATAATTGCATTGTTTTTTAAGACAGTCTGGTGATTGCTGTATTTTGCCTCTGACAGTTTTTGTGTGGGTGCTTTTAGGTCAGCTATAACTGCATCCATGAATAGAATTTCTTAGAAATTCCTAAAATACACTGTTGTGACCAAACATTGTTATAAAAAACCATATTTTGTTAATACCTATTACATTCTCTTAAAACTATGTTAGTGATGACGAGGTCAATTAATGTTGTTACTCGTATGACTGCTCGAAATTCAAAATATTTTTGACAGCTATACCTATTATTCTATTAATTTTATTTTAATAAATGCTCTTACTTTGAGAACAATGAGGTGTAAGCAAAAGAATCAATTTCAGAAGACGATAATAAAAGTAGGAATGACGAATTTAACGGTAAATCTGTAGAGAGCCTTTTGACGCGTTTATTGACCGAACACGCTTTTGTAAATATTTTCATCATTCCGTTCACAGAACTCCGTTGGTGAGAAATTATGGTAGGCACTCCACAGAGAGTCTATTTTTGTGACAGAAATTGAGAAACAATATTTAGATATTATTAAAGTTTGGGTATTTTTCGGAACATTTTCGTAAGTGACCTTCGTTTGATAACATCTTACCGTCTATTAAGATCTAACTTTGTGTAAGCGCCTAAAAAGACAATTTTAGGTAGTAAAATAATAAATAACAAAATATTCCTATTATAAATAACTCAATTTAAGCAGGTTATTGGCCGTTTCAATACTTTTACACATTTATATTGACTTTTCGTGCTCCTAAGCTGCTCAATCAACTTGCTTTTGTCAAGAACTTCCTTTGAAAAGTTTCCGTACAGACACACCAATTTACATGTTATTGAATTTTTATACGTTCGTTAAGTCGATCCAAAATAAACCTCTGTATAGGACGAGCTTTATAATATGTTTGGCTACCTTGTTTAGGGAGTTAACTCTTTGTTTGAACCTTTCTTATTCGTTATAATGACGTATCATGATGATAAAAATAAACATATTTGTTATGAGTTGTGTTAACTTTAGCAGCTTTATTAGCCACTCGGATAGACAACAAAGAACAATTTCAGGGCGTGACTACCTTAATTACCACTCTTGGCGACACTTGGTGTCACAGCCAAGCTGTTGTACTACTTTAAAACATCGCTTTAGACATCAACGTGTGGAGTTAGTCTATTCATATCTCAGGACTTCACATATTTCGGTCCAAATGTTCACTATAAACCGTTCCAAGTGAATGTTTTAATTAAACGCATGAACTAAAGCGTTAGCCATTAAAATTTAACAACGCGTAACATTATAAAAAGGGCATTAACTAAAGTGCAATGGTCATGTGGCGTATGTCGGGCTTTAATCCACGCAACTAACTGCACATTCAATTTAGATTCGTGCATAATGCATGCTGGCGGACGGGCACAGACCCTGCGAGCATTTGCTGTATGTAATTACGTATTATGCTTTGCCGTGTAGACAGGCACGTCTGTCGACGATGAATATTAGATCATGGCCGGCCTATACGCCTTGATATTGCACCCGAAGCAACGCGCTGCCCTAATTGCGTTCTACAGTTTCTAGTATTCTATGATCGGTCTATGACATTGATTTGTAATTTATCCGGAATAGTTGAAATTTGAACGCTAAAGTGTTGGCGTAGTGTTGTTAAGTACGGACGACACACGACGCATAATGAGTGTCTAGAGGGGGTGCTTCTCATGTCGTTGGCTTTCTCTCTGTTTAAATGTGTTTTATTGAAGAGTATGAATATGCGGTATTTTATTAAGTATTCTATATTTAAAGTGATTGTTTTAAAGTTCACAGCTACATATTTGCAAATATTTTTTAAAGCGATCGCGTTTTATGTTCTTGCTAATATGGTTACATGCCAGACACGTTTAGATTTTTATGAGATTATTATATCAATTATAGCATTTTTGAAGCCATAGCCTGTAAAAATATAGTAGATGGCGAAAAAATGTTGTAGGTATATTTTAAAAGCATTTTTATGAAATGCATATTTTTTGTTACTAGGAGAATGGACCTTCATTAATAGGTTTTTTTGTTTATCGTTTCAAAATAATTTTTACTGGCCCCATTGCGATCATTTCTACATTTTGTATTGAAATAAAAATATAGTTGTTTCGCTTAATATATTATTTCTTAAGAATTAAGTATTTAGCTGGTACTCCCTTTCTTCTCCTAAAATTGTTTGTCCGAATTTTTGCTAAAAATTAGGTTTTAGTGACAGAAAAGAATCGTTGTAAATCCGACTTAAAGCAGCCTTGTCTGCCTTAACCCCTTTTTTTTGGGTGGGAAATTATACCTGCCGGAGGCATCGGCCTTAGCGGACCCCGTCAATTCTGCTGACATCTCTTTGAGGCGCACGTGGAACACAACGCGCCGTCGACCCGGGCCTGGTCCTTATCGAAGGGGCGAGCTACCCATTGCTCACCGTCCGCAAGCCCGCGCCTACGGTGGCCGGAAATCGGCCTGCGATTCCCGACGCCCAGGGCGTCTCCTCCTGCGGCGGTTAGGGGCGCGAACTTTGCCTCTCCCTGACGCGTTCCGCCTCCTCCTTCGCGAGCAATACTGCTTCGCAGAAGGAGGT
The DNA here is from genome assembly GCA_916610215.1 of Omphaloscelis lunosa. Taxonomy (NCBI): domain Eukaryota; kingdom Metazoa; phylum Arthropoda; class Insecta; order Lepidoptera; family Noctuidae; genus Omphaloscelis; species Omphaloscelis lunosa. Next base: position 11,814,269 of record OU744250.1, read on the forward strand.
GACGCCCTCCCATTTCGTCTCGTCCGTACCATGGCCTGAACCAGGGCCGGACGCGAGAGATCATCGCCGCCGATTGCTTCCACGAGGACACGGCGATGCTCTGCCTATGCCGGGTAGAGCTTCACCGTATGCTCCACCGTGTCCTCCGGGCGATCCACACAATGGTGGCACCTGGGCGTTTCCTCTCACCTTATCCTGAGCAGGAACCTCCCGAAATAGCCGTGTTCGGTGAGGACCTGCGTCAGGCGGAAGGTGAGGACGCCGTGGCGCATCTTTAGCCACACCTCAAAGAAGGGTCTTATCGCCGCAATTGTGGCGTGCCCAGTCTGCCCTAACCTTTTTTTTTTGGGTGGAATATTATCAAATAACTTCTCCCGCTCTGGGCGGAGCGGGTGTGTCAGACTCTTACTGACTAAAACCCACCCGTGTTCTTTCGGTTGCCCTGTTGCCGGGGGCCACGATCTCCCTTTCGGTTTTGTTCACAATCAACTGTTTTATTGAGTACATGCAGCGCCGGAGCTGTGACAAAAGCCGTATTGCTTTTGCATCATTACATTACAAAAAAAAATTTGTGTTTATTAATCTAAATTTAGCCTAATAAATAAAAATTAAATAATTTAAATTTAGGATTTATAACTTTTATTGAAAACGGTTTTAAGTCTTTTATGAATTATGGATTGTAATATTTTGACAAACTTTAGGACATATTGTATTTACGGATTTATGGCATGTTACATTATTTAACATTAAAGTTCGGGCAAGTTATCATTCGGACAAATGATGATTAGGACTAAAAACATTATAGCACTTTAGATAATGGATAAAAAAGTTAGGGGACACAATAGAGAACCATTTAGGTCTCAAATATAGTAAGGTTGGCAACCCTAACTATGACAGACAAGATGTACTCTATTCACATTATCCTTTGCTTTGTCATTTTTATGCGGCCCAAGTAACTGTGCACTTAGTTTGTTTTACCAAGATAAAGAAAAGATTGTCCCAACGAGAAACAAATGACAATTGATAGCAAGCGTACCTATTATTTTCCAATTTCGGCAGGGAACGCAAAAATGGGCATGTTTATAGACTACGGTCACCTAGCTTAACTTTAGGCAATCATACAGTCGACCCTCGCCATCTCGGTGCTGAAACTGTCGTATTTCCTCATAAGGGTGGAGAAAAGGCCGTCATAACTCACAGTTAGCCGTCTCCCTAGCGTGTTGTAAAGATGCCCTTAACACTAGTCTTCATTTTCTAGTGGGAACGCTGCATTTGTCTCTGCTTCGAATTTTATAGTCGAAATAAGCTTTGTAAAGTCAGCTCGCTTAAAAATATGGACCTTATCTACGAAAACATCTAGGTACAGTGGAAATTCAGTGTTGGTAATTCAAGCTGCTTTTATATGGTTTAAAATTTAATATTGCTTGATATACCTACTGTATTTATTCAAGTATTTCTGGCCTGTGGAACACAAAGGGTTCGTAATTTAATAATTAATTTCATAAATTCTACTGGTGACCCATCACTCTTTGGGCATATTGGCTAACGGCAAATATGTAAGTAAGTAGTTACTAGTATATACGAGTACCTACGTTATCATTTATTTCATATACATTACATTTCTTATATGTGCGGTCCAAAAGCAAATCCGTCACTGTTGGTCAAATTTTAGACCAACAGTGGCGGCCCCCACATATGCAAAACTATTAAACTAAGTACCAATAGGTACTTCGTTATTATTAAGCAAGGTTTTTCTTTCATAGCATACTTTGTATGTTGAAGTTTACTTCCCAATGGGGTAGACTTTGAAGTGAAACTCTATAGCGCTGTGTTTGCTACGGGTACCATTAAAAGTTATAATGTTATTTATTTACAACACCTAGAAATATTAACTCTACGTAATTTATATGTAGTATATGGAGAAATTGAACTCGAAAATTACCCCTCATCAGTAGTCATCAGCTTGTGGCTAAGTAATAACAGCCGCACGGATCAATCCATCAGGTTAAGCTACGTTTACCGGGGTTGTACCGTGGATGGGTGACCATCTTTACATACCGAGACTCCTCCGTGCCTCGGATAGTACGTTACGCCGTTGGGTCCCGGCTGTCATTCGTGAATCTGTGACAGTCGTTACGGGTCGTCAGAAGCCCGAAAGTCTGACAACCAGTCTTACCAAGGGGTATCGTACAATCCAGTAAGGGTTGTGGAGGTCAGATAGGCAGTCACTCCATGTAAAATACTGGTATTCAGCTGCATCCGGTTAGACTGGAAGCCGACTCTAACATTGTTGGGAATAGGCTAGGCATATTGATTTTGATTGATTGACTGTGTTAGCTCTTCATGCACCAATTACCTACTAGTCACCTTGCGAAGATTGTTATGCCACCGATCCTAAAGGCTTGGATTAATTCTAATTAATACGCTAATATGATGTGACTGATAGTTAATTGATTCAGGCGTGACCTTGCGGAAATCCATTATAAAATGATGATGTGGATATATTTAGTAACCTGTTCCGCTTAGCTATTTCTAAACGAGCGTAGACTCGCGGTGCTTGGTGTGGCGACGCCGTGTTCGAGTTCGCGACAAGTCAATCGTCATCCTGAGGATGCCTCGTTGAGAGGTGAAACACGTGTCGATTTCTTTCAGGGTCTTTTTAAGACTCTTTAGAAATAGCTAAGCGGAACAGGTTACTAAATATATCCACATCATCATTTTATGATGTGACTGTTCAATTAACTTGATTAAAATGCGCATCTCAGATATTAAACGTATGTACACAGTAGTAATGATGGCTGTCATGTTAACCTGTGAAACATCTTGCTTTAAACTATGCATAGTTTAAGGTATTATGTCAAATACCCGACACACTGGATTTGATGGACGTAAAGTTTATTGATTTGTCTATAATTAATACTGCAATTATATTGAATACACGAATATTAATACACGGTGTGTTTAAAAGGCCTTAAAATGTTTGTTGAGATACTATAACCTGCTAATGTAATGATTGAAACACAACCGGAATAGTCTTTCCTGAATTGAACAGGTATTTTGAAGAGCTGTTTTTCCCCATGAACTCTGCTTCAGTTATCAGGAGTCCTTTGACTGAGTTCTGGTTCAAAAACAACAGTGGCTCTCCGGGAGTACCGACAGAAGTGAAAACTTGAAAAAAAAATCGGCACCGCGGTAGTGAAATGAAATGAAATTGTTTATTCTGTAGGTAAATAGGATATCGGAATCTCTTCTACACGTCATATTAAAAAATAAAATAAAAGTAAGCTAGATGAGTTCGGCGTTTCCTATCTGACTACTCTGAGAAGAAAGGCCGAAACAAACTCAGAGGTCGCAGTCTCTTTTAAAGTCCAGACATAATCTTGGTCAGGCCATGTGAGAACCATGTAGATTAGTGTTTGAAATGGTCTTTTGAGGAAAGAACCACACAGGTTTGAGTGGACCTGTCCAGTTAGTGCATTTGTCAGTAATCGTGGAGCTCAACTCAGAACTTAAGGAGCTCAACTCCACGAACAATACCAAAGAAAGGACATTTGGGTAGGCCGCATAAACTACTCGAACTACCAGACCATCATTAAAACTAGCAGAGAAATAAAATTAATAATAATATCCACATAGTTCTCACATTCACAATAATTAAAATAATATAATACTTTACAAAGTAATCATGTCATTTTGAATATAATTTTCAACATGTCAATGTGTACATAAAACTGGTATATTTCGATGATTTTACATGATAATAATAATAAGCAGAGCGAGCAGTTCAATCCCAAGCTTTTTTTTATCTTCTAAGTAATCTGAAATTTTAAAGTACCCTTTTTCACAAAGTTTGGTTTTAATACAGACTTTAAATCGTTTTATGGGAAAATTTCGAATGTCAATAGGAAGTTTGTTATAAAAGCGTATACATTGACCCATGAACGAGTTGCCTACTTTGTGGAGACGTGTGCGATGTACAGCAAGGTTATGTTTATTCCTGGTATTTAAACTATGAATATCGGACATTTTCTTAAAATGTAATATATTTTCGTGTACATACAATAGGTTTTCAAAAATACATTGTGAGGCTACAGTCAGAATATTTATTTCTTTAAATTTTTCTCTAAGAGAATCTCTCGGATCTAGGTAGTAAATGGCTCGAACAGCCCTTTTCTGTAGAACAAAGATAGTATTAATGTCCGCACAGGTTCCCTAGAGAAGAATCCCATATGACATAAGACTATGAATTTAACTAAAATAAACCACCATAAAATAAACTACCATTACCAGACCAAATTGCCGATCATCACGCCATAAAGATAGACTTCAGCTACCGCCAATAAAACTAACATTATTTAATAAAAATACATACTGCATGGCCATTATAATATACAACCATTTACCAAATAGTGTGCAAGACCTACCGCTGACAATGTTTAAAAAGTATATTTTCAAACTGCTTCTACTGAAAAGTTATTATACGATTAAGGACTATTTAGAAGATAAGTCAATAGAATCTGTAGTTTGTGAGTTAAAATAATTGACATTATAAGTATGTATAAATTTGCACGCCATCGTTTTGGCAGGATATGCAGAAACAAAATTATTGTAACACCATTATGTACCATATTCTAGCAAATAAATATTTTTGATTTGATTTGAAACAATTTTGGCTGTATCTACGTCAGTTATCTGTCTAATTTTTTTTACAACATAGGCGGTCGAACTTAGCCTTCCTGACAATTTTTCTATGTGTGGGCTCTATTGTAATTTACCGTCAATAGTGATTCCAAGAAAAACTGTCGACTCAACAGGGTCCAACTCTGTTCCATTAACTTGAACACTGGTTGATAGCTGCCTGATATTTGGCATTAAAAATTTAATGGGTTCAGTCTTTTTTTCATTCAGGAGAAGATTATTTACATTAAACCAATGCACAACTTTAAAGAGTGCATTGTTAACTTGTTCAAAGTTGACTAACTGACGTTTGATTTAAAAAATGAGGGAATTGTCATCTGTGAATAATAAGATCTTGTGATTATCTCTTATGTGGTAAGGCAAGTCATTTCAACTCGTTGATGTCTTTTTAATGGTCAAAAGCTGGTGTCATCATGGTGTCGCGAAATCAATGGTTTAATCCCATCTCAAAAATGCCCAACGCGCATAAAGCAGTTTTCACTTCAAAAAAATTCGCACGACGAAGACCAAGCTGTGGACTCGATGGAGTGCAGTTGTGGACTTGTTTTTCAAGGATTAGAGTAATTAATTTGCCTTTTTATCAATCAATAGATGGTAGTGATGTTGTACGATGCACTACTAGTTCATCTCAATTACTTTGCAATTTTTATTTCACCTTAAACCATGGATACCCTTTTTTTTTTTTTTTTGACGGTGGGAAATCATCAAATAACTTCTCCCGCTCTGGGCGGAGCGGGAGGGCGTGTCAGACTCTTACTGACTAAAACCCACCCGTGTTCCTTTGGTTGCCCTGTCGCCGGGGGCCACGATCACCCTTTCGGTTTTCTTCGCAACCCCAGCAGGCATCGGCCCTAGTGGACCCCTTCAATTCTGCTGACATCTCTTTGAGGCGCGCGTGGAACACAACGCGCCGTCGACCCGGGCCTGGTCCTTATCGGACGGTGAGCCATCCATTGCTCACCGCCCGCAAGCCCGCGCCTACGGTGGCCGGAAATCGCCTCGCGATTCCCGACGCCCTGGGCGTCTCCTCCTGCGGCGGTTAGGGGCGTGAGGGCGCGAAATTTGCCTCTCCCTCACGCGTTCCGCCGCCTCCTTCGCGAGCATTACCGCTTCGCAGAAGGAGGTGACGGCCTCCCATTTCCTCTCGCTCCGTACCATGGCCTGAACCAGGGCCGGACGCGAGAGATCACCGCCGCCAATCGCCTCCACGAGGACACGGCGATGCTCCGCCCAAGCTGGGCAGACCTCCACCATATGCTCCACCGTGTCCTCCGGGCGATCCACACAATGGTGACACCCGGGCGTTTCCTCCCGCCTTATCCTGTGCAGGAACCTCCCGATACAGCCGTGTCCGATGAGGACCTGCGTCAGGCGGAAGGTGAGGACCCGTGGCGCCTCTCAAGCCACTCCTCAAAGAGGGGTCTTATCGCCGCAATTGTGGCGTGCCCAGCGCTGGGTTGCGACAATCGCACTCTCCATGACAAACCATGGATACCCTACATTAATGATATAGCCAACCGTTGACTGACATATCATTAAACGTTGACTTTTAAATGATGTGGTCAACTTTAGCTGGCCATTTCATGAAATATAACCGTTTCATACGAGTAACACCGAAGAAAAATAATTGTAACTTACTGGGGCTACCTCAATTTATGCATGAAACAAAGTTTTAGTTGAAATATAGCTGACGCCGGTGTCACCCTAATAAAGAACATTTTTAATGCCTGGGAAGAAGCACAAGAGGCCATTGGAATCTTTTGCGACCTCTCGAAGGCGTTCGATTGTGTAGACCATGAGACACTTCTGCTGATTCTGATCTTGATTTAGTTAGATCATACCTGAAAGATAGAAAGGTTAAAGTTCAGGTAAACGGCGTAAACTCATTAGGGTCTGAAATGGCAATGGGCGTTCCTCAAGGTTCGATATTGGGTCCATTCCTCTTTTTAGTTTACATTAATGATTTACCCCAATTACTTCGAAATCAACCGAAGGTGGTGTTATTTGCAGATGACACATCATTAATCTTTAAAATAAACCGACGGTCACAAAATCTTGAAGACGTGAATAGCTCTATTCTGCAAGTCGAAAATTGGTTTACAGTAAACAATTTGGTACTAAATAAAACAAAAACCAAATGCATTAGATTTAAATTACCTAAGGTTAGAAGTAGCGAATGTGACATCATATTGAATGGGGAAAAATTGGAATTTATTAATCAAACAGTTTTCCTAGGAATCACGCTAGATGAGAAATTACAATGGGGACCTCATATAACATCTCTTGCGGGGCGGCTAAGCTTGGCCGCTTATGCTGTCAGAAAGATAAGACAGTTAACAGATGTAAAAACCGCGCTATTGGTCTATTTTAGTTACTTCCACAGCATTATATCATATGGCATTTTACTGTGGGATCGGGCTGCTGACATTGAATCCATCTTTATTTTACAAAAGAGAGCTGTCAGAGCCATTTATAATCCACGTCGCCGCGAATCTCTCAGGAAACTATTTAAAAGGATTAATATTATGACGGTACCTTGCCAATTCATTTATGAAAATATTATGTACGTAAGGAAAAATCTACATCTTTTTAATAAAGTAAGTGATAGACATAATTTTAATACTAGAAATAAAGATTAACTAGATCAACCATTTTTCAGATTATCTAAAGGAAAATCGTCTACTTTTACAATGTTTGTAAATATGTGAGCACCATGTATCTATCACATAATTAAATTATCTGTCGTCGCTTCATTTTTAATTCTTTTTACCTATTGTGGTATAGTAATTTTATTCTAGGTGCATCGTCTTCACATATAATTATTTAACTAATGTACGTATTTATACAAACTATTGTAAAACATTTTAAAAGAGCAAGCAATGGTGGAATTTCTTGCCCATTCTTCTCCATACGAAAACTACCTTTTGGAAGGGGCGACTAGAATCAATTATATTATGTTGTAAATTTTGACGTTCAAAAGTGCCATGGGCCCATTTGAAATAAATAATTTGACTTTGACTTTGAATAAATATTTTTGTATTTTTTTTTTATTAATGAATTTTCCAAGTTTATCTTGTAAATGACTGACATCGGTGTCGGAAGTTGTCGTGAGGAAACCTGAACTTATAATCAAATTAAGTTGTAAATCACAAATCCGCCTTGAGCAAGCGTCGTGATCAAAGCCCCTGCTCTGCCTTTGCCCTGAAGTGGGACAATACTACACTGGTAAAAAGATAAGTTAGAGAAAAGATAAGTAAGAGCAACATAAGTCGTCGTCAGAGATAGATTTATAAGAATTTATTATTTCAAATAGTGACAGTCTCCGGTTTCAATAAGCACCTTTTTCAATATTCTCAATCCATATTAATGACAAAAAGAATTTCATTGTCCTCATGAAAAGAGAAACGAGAGACTGGCAATCATTCTTTTTTAAATCCTAGTAATGGAGCATCCGAAACGGCGCAGGTCGTTACATTGCCTCACGTGGTGTGAGCACCTAATAGCCCTCCTCTCTATTCCTCACTATTTGCCAGCTGCCTGTTTTCCCACGATTCCCCTGCTAAAGGTTATTGGGCCTGCTTTCACGCTTTTTATTGCCTGAACGCAGTTTGAACTCAATTATTTTTATGGTGGGGCAAATTGCTATTTTGTTGCTTTATCACGATTATCAAGACGAAATTAGTTCCGCGATTGATAGGTTTTTTTTTTTTATTTGGCAATTTACGCTAGTGTGGGGGTTGCTTTCAAAGCGTTTATTTTCCACAATGTTAGTTCATTTACCGTATTTATTGTTGTCGTAAAATCTAAACATTTCGCTAATGCTTTTTATAATTGTGTTGAAATTAGGACAATACGTTCAGTTTAGATTTATTTTCAAAACAGGATAGGCATTAATTTGTCTTGGCGTAGTCTACGTTACGAACAAACTAACGTATAATTTCCCATGGGGGCCATAAGAGGCGACTAAAGAGTAATATCTAAGGGAAGTAAACTGACATCGACTTTCACTATAAAATAGTGACTGTCGGTCCATCTACCAACTTAATGAATGTAACTTTTTAGTACCTAATTCAAATTTTGGGAATGGTGTGTAATTCCTTGATGTTTACCTACCTCTCTAAAATTCAAAAACAATTTGTAAAAAAAAAGTGCCCCGTATAAAATTTTGTAAAATAAAGCTGTTGTATTAAGTGTTTAACTTATCATTTATGCATACTTGCTTTATTTTACTTTTTACTACAGGTTTCGAATCTTGGTTATCCTGTTACACTATTTCACAAAGAGAATTCATAGCAAAGTGTATCTGCGCCTGCCTATTTCCGTAGACATGGTAAAGGGACCGGGTTTTTAAACCCGTTCGCTCGTAGCGTTGCGCTTTGATATCAAGCTCTTTCGAAGCCACGTCAACATGCAATCATGTGCACGCTACACACCCATACATGCCTTTCGTGTAGATATGCCCTAATTTATGTAGTACCGGAATTATTTTCTGTGTTCGCTTTCTAATATGGCGGTCTTTTCGTGTTATGTCTTTATTTATTGCCGAAAAAAATAAATGTGTCCATGTAAAATTGGCTGCGTTGTTTTTCAAGCTTGTGCGTGTGTTGTGTTGATTTTTTGCTCGGGATTTTTTACAAATCTTTCAAATAAAGTAAATTGTTTTGTAAGACGTCTCTTCAAATTAGTAAGCAATTCCCGTAATAACCACGTTAAAGACGCAAGATTCTATTAGTTTTTATGACTAACACTTGGTTAAAGATGTTTCATCATTCCTTGTCTTTTCTGCCGGCTTACAAAAATCCGATAAACCAGTAAGAACATTGTTCTTACGTCAACATATTTAAAATCCAGACATGTAATATTATTAGCGATAAAATCCATGTCATGCCAACATGAACGAGTATTAAGTGCGAAGATTTCGTACAAGTTAATCTTTCGTACGAGAGTTTGCAAATGAAGCCTTAATAATCTCCAGCCATCTTTCACGGATTACAACGGATTGACACGATTACTTTTACGAAAAAATGCGAATAAGACGCGCGAGAGAATTCTTTGCTTGTAAACGTGGATAAAATATATGGTGAGGCTTTTCTGTGAATATTTTGGTATTCGAGGATTATTTTATGTTTACGACGTGTTTTTTCTTGTAATAAAAGCTTTTTTCATGAAAACGCGTTATCTCAAATTAAGGGGAATCCCGCGTCTTCTATTGGTACCTATAATGTGAGTCTCCGTGAGCGTGTTAAGTTAGCAGTGTGTGCCCAAAATCGGACGCTTAACCATCATCATACAATGCCAAGTTAGTACTGCTACAGTCTCCATGAAGAAGGTAATTAATGTAGTGTGCCATGATAAGCCGATAGCTAATGAGATGCCAGCATTCGACTTGTTCTGATTTATCTAAAATATTAAGCCGTAACTAAGTTATGCCTAACTTAATAAAAAATCTATTTAAAGACAAATTATTTAAAATCACTCTAATGTAATGTAAACGTGCAGACCGTCCTTTCAGGTGCTACGGGAATTGAATTGGCAGAGGCGAGAGAAAAAAGAAACAGTTTTGTTTAAACGACTGATTTGAGAGCAAACACTGCCGTAGACCGGGAGAGCCGCCCGCATCTCAATATATTGGTGCATAACGTTTTAAACCCGAATGTTCTGGAATATTTTCTATTTTAACAGGAGCTAAAAGTTTAGGCGGGTGTTTGAATATTTATTCCATATTATTTTTATAAAGTATGCGAGGTTGTTGCTCCCAATCCCCAACAGTATGACCACTGTAATGCTCTCTCTCTTCTCCGGGATCGTCTATAGAAACTCTAGTCAGAATCCCCGATGATTCTGACGGAAAGATGTATGGAGTTGATCCGACATACCTGGCACATCGCCAATGTGAGAAAGTTGTGATGAGGTAAGAATATAAAAGAAGTTGATGAGTTTATTCAATCATGTAATAGTGCTTCAGTTTGGTACTGACAAAACCAAACATATTGTTGGACTGTTACTTTGTATAAATATTGTACATTGCGTTGAATTTGGAAACTGACATTTTGACAAAGCTTGTTATCGAAATAGTTATGTTATTACAATTTCATAAATCTATTATCCTTTTAATATAGAAAGAACTGACACAAATCAAGACCTTCACTAAATCACCGCTATCAACTTTACTAATTCAGTTTTTCTCGTAAAAAGGCAAAGGTATTGCGCAAGGGTGCCATAAGAAATATTTCGGGGGTAGCAAACTTAATTAGCGTGTTTTCTTTGATTACAGTCATCAGTGCACCGGCTGGTCCAAATGTTCAGCTCACCTGAGCCACCGTTACGCTTAACTAAATTACTACAATTTCTTTCGCTCTGGAAGGTTGGAACAAAAAATTACAGGTAGAGCTGGCTAATTCTTGTGTTATGTTGGTTGTATATAGTGTTTTGTTTCTGCGTAGTTTGTGTTTTGTTTTTAGGGTTCCGTACCAGGTAAAAAAGAACCCTTATGGTGCGACTCAGTCTGTCTGTCCGTCTGTCTGTCATAGCTCCAGCTAGTTCTTGCGATATCCATATCTCAAGAACTACTAATGCTATCAACTTGACATTTGGAATAGTTTTAGATGACGTTTGCCCAACTATTTTGCAAGTAAGAAAGCTATTTTTTTTTGCAACAAGGACTGAACGGGAGTCTTCAAAATTCGAAGTGGGGTAACCAGGGCATGTGGGTATCATATGAAAGAACGCTATTTGCAAATTCTAAAACATTATTTTTTGAAAAATCTGAAATTATTCTATGTGATAGAAGTTTATGTAAAGATTACAGGAGAAATAAAACGATGTCTCTAAATAGCATACTTTTTCAGAAATTATCCACTTAAATTACATTAGTTCCACTATCTGTCAAGAGATGGCGCTGACCTAAAATGCGATATTCTACACGGCAGTGTGCAGTGTTAAAATCTCTGACAAATAAAGGCCTCGCCGATGAAAATTTAAAATGGTACGGAACCCTCGGTGCGTGAATCCGACTCGCTCTTGACCGGTTTTTAAACAATGTATGGTTTATAAATGTTGATTGTGTGTTTGTGAGGGTTTTTGTAGTTTACAATGTCATGATGAAAAATGGTTTATATTAACATCGGACATGTGATAGGTTAATAATCATCAGGCTTTTATTGACCTATGTACAGAAACACAGTTCAAACAGTAATGCATCTTCCAAAAATGTGTTAGAAATATTACTATAATCAATAATCACAATTTGAGGATAGTCCTGCCAAACTCTGGAACAAATAAATTGTCAAAATACCAATCAATCGACATCTCTTTCATTACACCCTCAAAATCCAAGCTCATTTTATTTAATTCCACAAATCATTATATTCATTCACAGCTAAAAACAACAATATATAACAAAACTTAAACTGTCTCTACAAATGGTCCACGGGCTCAGTTGACGGTGCAAAATCAATTCGTTTAACGTCTGTTGTAATAGAAACAGCAGGGGTGTAATTTCCCGTTGTTTGCAATGCCACACCGGCAGGTATTTGTCTCAGAGACGATGCTACGCTACCTGTCCTGTAGCTTGTCATAGGAAATATTGAAGAGACTTATAGGTTTGGTTTTTAAAGCTTTGAAATGTGTTTGTGCTTGCGTCATTTTCCAATTTTTTGTTTAAAGAATTATTTATTTTTCTCAAGAATGCTAGGAAATCCGAGCATTATTTTGACAACATTCTTCGAGATAAATCGAAATTGCTGTACTGGCCGAATACATGCGAGCGCCCGGCTGGCGATCTTTGTTTGAAAATCCTTATCTGTCGTGTTTAGCGGCCATATAAATTACGATGAAAAGTCATAACTGTCGTTATTTAAAAATGGAACGAACTTTTTACTTCAACACATGGCAACCAAGGAGGTAACTTAGCAAAGATTTTTATGATTCCGCACGAGCTATCCTTGTGAGCGGAAGTTTATTAATTTTTGTATCACTTTATTGAGTGCTTATTTTTTATCTTGTTGACGCGCGGGCCAACCGGTTTTTTCCGGTCAGTCCCTGCAGCTGTTGCTTTGTTCACATGAGTGAATTAAATCGAAGTAATGTAACATCAATTCATTGTTGAGCGCTGACGAGTTTGAGCACGGTACAATTATGGAATTGGAGGACAATACACAAATGGATGACACTGAGTCCATAGGAGGGAAAAGGCCAAGGGATGAAAAATCTTCTGAAGAAGTATGGACCGTAATGAATAGAGGACGAAACAAACTGGTATGTTGTAGAGGAGACCAAGGTGAGAGGGAAAAAAAAGAGTGGATACAGGTATGCGTGACTTGTAAAGAACCTTTGCCGAAACAGTTCGCTTTACATAAGACGCATAACATTGCCTTGTATTTATAGAATTAAATACGTGCATCAAAATAAAATGTTATTTACGTTTGATACCGATATTGGCGCAAATGAATTTATAAGTTGCTCGGTGTATAGTGACATGGGCTCGTTTAGTAAAAAAAATATTCGAAGTAGGCCTTATTAAAGCTATGGAATTGGATTTATCTGATGTTGAACTTAAAAATAATTTATCATGCAGTGCTGAAATAACATCTATTAAGAGGTTAAATGTTCGGAGGACCTTGATGGTAGCGGCTGGACTCCGAGTGAAACGATACGGCTAGAATTTAAAGGAGCTTCTCTTCCGCCTTATGTTTATATTTACAGTTTGAGGATTCCAGTGAAGCGGTTTATATTCCCGCCTTCCCGTTCACATAATGTGCTAACTGTTGTAAATTCGGCCATTTAAAGATAAGATGTCCGTCCAAGAAACCGTTTGTCCCAAATACTTTATAAAACACGAAAATTGTACAATTACATCATACACTTGTGTGAATTGTTCAGCTTATCATATCGACGCCTTAGAGTGAAAACCTCGAAAGTGTAAAGCTGAGGGATTTATGTCAGAATTTAACTGCACCTACAGGAGAGCCCTTACAATGTACGTTCCTCCCTCCCCTGGAAATGTTCCACAAGTGGTTTCTGAAGTCTCCAATGCCTGAAGTCGAACAGACTTCTACAGTGACTGCCACAAATATGATTTTGGTATCAACACAACTTCCGATTGACGAAAATGTCGGTACAACGACCAAGTGGACTACCCAGGTACATCCACAGCTAATCAACGAACTAAACCTTTGCCTAAACGTAATTTAAGGAAGCATAATCGTCAACCAGCGACCCCTACGCCTGCAGAGGATATATGGCATCAAGTTTCCGAATCTTTTGAATCTTTAGAATTTTTTAACGTTCTGATAATCGTTCTGATAATAAGTCTTCCAATAATCTAAACTTTTAGCATTTAATTAGAAATATTGTAATAAGCAAGGAATCCTTTCAGATTAAAATCCAGCCTTATCTATTGATTCGTTATTCGATTTATTTGTTGGAAATGCTTGATAATAATGACTGTATGAACTTAAATATTATACAATGGAACTGCCAGAGTATAATACCTAAATCTCGTTCACTAGAATTACATGTAAGTCAAGAAAAAATCTACATTGCCGTGTTGAGCGAAACTTGCTTGGAACCCAAGAGTAAAAAAAAAAAACATTATATAATACATTAGAATAATACATTAGATTATAATACATTAGAATATAATACATTTAGATTGGACAGAGATGATGGTTACGGCGGTGTTGCCATTATGACTCATCGCTTTGTAAAGTCTGTTGTTTGTAGAACGCAAAGTCGCAACCCTGGTATTGAATTGTTACATGTTAGAATTCTGAATTGTCAGCATATTGAACATATAATTTCCATTTATTACCCTTCGACAGTATACACCACTCAAAGCGATTGGGACGCGATCTTTTCTATTGGGAACGGTAAATCTTGGGAGATTTTAACGCGCATCATTCTAATTGGTCTCTAAGAACTGAACGGCGCGGTTCCGAAATATTTGACTCCGTGTTGGATTACAATTTCATTAATTTGAACGATGTTAGCTTCACTAGAATCAGGATGGTTGATGGAGTTCTCAAGCAATCTAGCCCTGATATTTAATTTGTTTCTACAGATCTGTCTTTATTATTTATGTGGAAACCAAGAAACGAATCACTCGGAAGCGATCGTTTAATTATTAAATTAAACTGTGTACTTAATATTAACCGTGCATACCAAAACAGAAGAAATTTTTAAAAATCTGTGTGGCCTTTATATGCTGCATTTATAGACGATTATTTACAAATTGCGTAACTCCCCAGGATCCTCAGGAGTTGTATGACCTCCTATATAATATAATGCAAAAAGCTGCGGACAAGTATATTCCATACATTAGAATCCCTCAATACATTTGCAACATATTTAAGCCAAAACCATATTGGTCTTCAGCGTTGTCCAGGGCTGTTGCGGGGCGATGCTTGGCTCTTGCGAATCTGAGAGGTTGTCCTTCTCCAAGGAATTTAGATATTCTTAAAAAAAAAAATGCACTGCTCAAAGGCTTATTCACAGGGCTAGGTGTAGATCTTTTCACCAGTTTTGTTCATCTGTAGATGAAACCTCTTCAGCATCCTAAATGTGGCGTAAGATGAGGTGGTTAAAAGGTCGGTAAATTCCAAACGCCGCTGTAGATAAGGAAAATCCCTAGCGCCTGCTTAGCGACCTTAATCCAGATTTTGTTTGTCCCTCGCAGCTTACTTTTAATTCTTATAATGCAATGTTGGAGTTACCAATTTGAATGCCAGAACTAGTCAACTGTATTAAAACCATCGACACAGCTCCTGGGTCAGACCAAATTTTTTTTTCCATGTTTAAACACCTGCCACCTTCCGGTAAATATATGTTACTTTTAATATAATAATCAATGTTTTTCTGTCGGCTGCCTTGGCGTCAAATCAAAATAATTCCAATTCCGAAGCATAGTAGTTCATCTTCATTTTTACGTCCTGTTTCCCTTTTTTTTTTTTGAGGGTGGGAAATCATCAAATAACTTCTCCCGCTCTGGGCGGAGCGGGAGGGCGTGTCAGACTCTTACTGACTAAAACCCACCCGTGTTCCTTCGGTTGCCCTGTTGCTGGGGACCACGATCTCCCTTTCGGTTTTCTTCGCAACCCCGGCAGGCATCGGCCCTAGTGGACCCCTTCAAATCTGCTGACATCTCTTTGAGGCGCGCGTGGAACACAACGCGCCGTCGACCCGGGCCTGGTCCTTATCGGACGGTGAGCCACCCATTGCTCACCGTCCTCAAGCCCGCGCCTACGGTGGCCGGAAATCGCCTTGCGATTCCCGACGCCCTGGGCGTCTCCTCCTGCGGCGGTTAGGGGCGTGAGGGCGCGAAATCTGCCTCTCCCTCACGCGTTCCGCCTCCTCCTTCGCGAGCATTACCGCTTCGCAGAAGGAGGTGACGGCCTCCCATTTCCTCTCGCTCCGTACCATGGCCTGAACCAGGGCCAGACGCGAGAGATCACCGCCGCCGATTGCCTCCACGAGGACACGGCGATGCTCCGCCCAAGCTGGGCAGACCTCCACCGTATGCTCCACCGTGTCCTCCGGGCGATCCACACAATGGTGACACCCGGGCGTTTCCTCCCGCCTTATCCTGTGCAGGAACCTCCCGAAACAGCCGTGTCCGGTGAGGACCTGCGTCAGGCGGAAGGTGAGGACGCCGTGGCGCCTCTCTAGCCACTCTTCAAAGAGGGGACTTATTGCCGCAATTGTGGCGTGCCCAGCGCTGGGTTGCGACAATCGCACTCTCCATGACGCCATGAGATCCCGCCGGAGCTCTGTCCGCTGTGCCGCGATTTCTCGCGGCAGCGGAGTTAAGCCCCGGCGTTTCGCCTCCTCGCGCCACTCCCAAATGTGCGCAAGGATCTTTGCCTCCAGATCCCATGGCGGTAATCCGGCAAGGAGGCTCGCTGCCTCGCAGGAGACCGTGCGGTATCCTCGGGCCAGCCGGATGGCCATGACCCTCTGGGACGCGTTCAACCGGCGGGCTGGCCGCAGCCTTAGGGAACGCACCCACACCAGTGCCCCGTAAAGGACCATGGACCGCACGACCCCCGCGTAGAGCCTCCGGCAGGAGGCGTTTGGATCCCCTACGTCCTATTTCCCTGATATCTTGTATTTATACGCCGTTACGGCAACTGTGATATAATTTAATTGTAACATTTTGCATGCTATGTGTGTGTATACTCATGTTTTGGACAAATAAATGAGCTTTATCTTTATCTTTGTAAAATCTTTCATGCTATTTTGGGCAAACGTATAGAGTGGTTCTTTGAAAAACAATGTCTTTTTTCCTGAGGACATGGTGGGTTTTCGTAAAGCACGATCCTGTTTGGATAAACTTACGAATTAGGTTTCTGAAATTCAACTAAGATTCTTTACAAACTTGGTAACAGCGGCGTGTTATATAGATATTGAAAGCGCCTATAATAATGTTGATATTTCTTGCTCGTTACGTATTTTAGATCAGTTTGAGGTTGGATCAAAAACATGTATTTATTTGTGGTCATTTTTACGTGTGGCGACGACGTGCGATTGTTAGATTGTTGTTGTTGTTGTTTGTGGTCGTGGGTTAGCTCAAGGAGTTATTTGATAAGCTGGGCTTTACCATTTCTCCACATAAAACTAAGATTTGTGTTTTTAAAAAGGGTTGCTTTGACTTTGTTTTTGATGATGTTTCAATGGAAGTCGTTAATATGTGAAATATTTGGGTTTGTAGCTGGATAGCTCATTGAGATGGGGTAAACATATCAATGAAACCTCACAGAAGGTAATGAAATTCATGAATTTTTCTTAAAGTTTCATCTGGTAAGGGATGGGGACTCCATCAAAAACACCTAAGACGTTTATATATTTCTATAATTTGAAGTAGAATTGATTATGCCAGTTCCTTGTTTGACTGTAGTTGTAATTATTAACTAATAAAACTAGATAGGGTCCAAAACCAGGCATTACGTGTTATCGGCGGATTTATAAGGAGCACTCTGATACATGTCATGGAAAGCGAGTTATGCCTACCGCCATTTCAAATTCGTCGGAGATATTTAGCTAGCATTTATGTTAAAATCAAAATCTTTTCGTAACAATTAAACTATAGATTTACCGTGAAACCTAGCAACTTTGCCAAAGGTTGTTTAATTTGCCATATACCGGCTTACGAGGCAAAATAATTTGTTACGTCAAAACTGTATTTTTTTTAACGTTTGTAATACCCTTATATCAAATTTGAATATTTCTTTGGCAATATTTTATTGCATATAACAACCCAGCTCTTATAGAACTGTCATTTTTTGGCGGTTACTTTTTCCCGCGCTAACTGTGAGTGACTTTGTGCTCCGAAACTTTAGTAAACGGATTAGTAAACGGATATACCTTGTGTAGATAAGTCAAACTTCAATACCACGTTCTTAATAATATTCTTTAATTAAAATCATGATAATTACGTCTCTTAAACCAATTAAACCTAAGAAATTAATGTTGGCAAATATACCAATCTAATGCAGTTTTAGTAACGTCGACTTTGCCATATTTTTTTAGAGGCTAGTGCTGGCACAAGAAAGAAACTAAAATACTGTTATTTAGTTTTGTTTCCTACTTATCTACCCATAATTTTACTGATACAATCCTGACAGCTATTTCTATTTATTTTGAAAAAATCGAAACAAGGCGGGTGAATTTGCCACATTTTGGAAATTCAATTGCCAGTGTAAAATATTATACAACTGTAGTATATTTTTACCGTGACCAAGCATGCGGCAATGATGACTGTGATTTTTTTATGGTAACTCTTTTAAATTTTTCCTAAATTTTGGGATGGTAATCTTACCACAAGTGATAGTTGACTTTGCCATAAAAGGTTTTTGGACTAAAACATCATTATAGAATGAGAAAACAATAAATATAAGATTGTGTTTCAATCATGCATAAAATTTACTACGTATCTCATTGATTGCTTTTTATAACATCAAAGAGATTTTTTAAGAAAAACCGTTTCAATCTTTTTTACCCATCGTAAAGTGGCAAAGTTGCCAGGTTTCACGATACTAGAAAATCTTTCGCTAATTAAAGGTTCCAACTATTGGCGGAGCAAGATGCTGCCGTTACTAATTGATATCTTTTCTCATTATTATTCTGTTTCAATACACTCAAGCGTTCAACTCGGAATGATTTCACTCGATAACTGATAAGTAGTATAAATATGTGTCATAATATATAGTCTTAGATAAAAATCCTAGTATTTCTAAAGCTAAACGCCACTACAGTAATTAACAAAAAAAAAAAAAAAACTTATGTCCTTCATATATTCAAGAACAATATTCAGGTTATCATACAATTTTTACTGATGCTTCCAAAGATAAACATTTGGGAGGCGCTGCCTTTTTGGATCCCATTCTTCTGAACCACATGAACCTTAGGACTGATTCAGATATTTCTATTATGACATTGAATTGATTGCGATATTCCAAGATTTGTCCTATATTCTGTCAGTTGATGGCGCTAAATTTGTGATTCTGACTCCAAAAGTTCGCTGCAACACTTGGCTCGGCACACTTCTCACATGCGAGGTATTCCGACAGCTTACGTGATATATAAACTGCTCTTAAAGCTACACACTACTACTGCACTATCTAATTCCAAAACGGTATGTCTTCAATCGATTCCGTCGCATTCACAGGTAGAAGGAAATGATAAGGTTGATATGCTCGCCAAAGAAGCGTGTGTTGATGGAGTTCCCATGAATATTACTCCAGTCTATTCGGACTATTTTGGAAAGGCTAAAAGAGAGTGTTTAGATCTTTGGCAGGAGTATTTTGATGAAAGATCAAAAGGAAAAAGGAATATAGTATCGAACTATCCAGCCAGGGATTTCTCGAGTTCCGTGGATTAATTTTGACCTCAATAAAAACTTAATTCATATAGCCTAAGACTCCGTTTCGGACACATTCCATCAAATAAGTTTTATTACTTAATGAGCAGAGCTTTGTCTCCAAATTGTGATGTCTGTGGAGTGGTTGATGTTTTCCATATTCTGATGGAGTGTGTCCGGAATGAAAATACTAGAATTAATGTTTTCGGACGATACAAAAGGTATGTTATTGGCGTTTGTAATACCATCCTTGCTTTTCCAATGTCCGATAAGGCTAAACAATTGTACAAGTTAGTGAAACAATTGTACAAGTTAGTATGAAAACATAAAATTGTTGATAACGATCTACCTTAGATCGTTATCAACAATTTTATGTTTTTCAGCACTGGGCGTGTGGTCGCTAAGTACAAAGCGCTTTAAAAAAAAAATAGATTTTATTTAAATTTGGAATTGGTTTGCAAAAAGAGCTGTTTTGGATCTATGTTATGTAAAAAAAAAAATTTTAGGGCCTGAATTTCAGAGAAGAACAAGCAAGTTGACAAAAAATCATGTATGTATGGTCAAGGAGCAATCCTTTCCAACATAGTGGGTCCATGTTACATTTTCAAACTGTCATTTTCATTCAAAGCGCTGACAATGACGTTGTCGGAAAAAATAGTAATGGGTAAGCAAAAATTTTACTTAAGGTGCTTCACATATTTAGTCTTTGACTGTTCAAAATAAATGATCTCAGCATTAATAGTTTTTAATTAGGTCTTAAAATCTACTTTGTAAATAGTAGGTGTCGATCAAAAGAGAAAATCGCTATTTTAATCCTGCTCTTACCAAAACTGTACGTATATCCCGTCCATTTCCTTTAAGCGTTGCCACTGCTCCACTAACACCTTTGAAAATCCGGAAAGTGCGCGTCGCTTTATACCTAGTGACTTCCCTTTCTAACTTAATAAACTTTCAGCTAAATAATGTTTTTCATCTCCTCTTGTTTCCAAAACAAATTGCTTCATTTTTGGCTCGGAGGTATTAAGAATGAAATTTATCACCTGCGTATGCCGTACTGTTGTCATTTAAAACCCTTCTTACTTAAATTTTCAACGGCATAGTACGTTTCGTAACGATCAGTTGATTTATTGTGAGTTAAATTTTACGTAAGTGCCGTTGAAGATTAAAGTCTGATTTAGTGTTCATTAATCGGTTTCGATCGGCCATTTGATTGATACAACTGTCAGGGAACGACGGTTGTGATTTGAATATTACAGTACGTACCATTTATGTTAGTACATTTGCTTAATAATTAATTTCGCAGATGTTGACACTTTTTGTTGCCTATCTCCTACGAAATATTTTTATATTAACGCTTTATGTTTATTATAAATCCCCAAAAATGCTTGGAAATTCGAGCACTATTTTGACAACCTCCTTCGAGATATATCGAAGTTACTGTACTACTGGTCAAATACATGCGAGCAGGCGGCCGGCATTAAAAGTATGAAAATCCATTTCTGTCGTGTTTAGCCGTCGAATAAATTACTATGAATACTCATATTGAACTTTTAATTAAAAAATGGAACGAACTTTTTACTTCGACACATGACAGCCAAGGAGGTAACTCAAAGATTTTATTTAAATGTCGATTTGGCTTGAAAATAGAGCCAAGTAAAAACCAGCCAAGTGCGAGTCGGACTCGCACACGAAGGTTTTATTATTTAGCAAATACATGAAAATACTAAACGAAGAATTTTATTATTTAACACCTTATATTTCAAAAATCGCAAAGATACATTTCTATTTCATAATGATACTATGTAATTCATAAAGTTAAAAAGTTATTTTTGCCGTTGCAGAAAATTATCCATATTTAAATAAAAATGAATAAATATGAATCGGTGTTTTTAGTATTTGTTGATTATATACAGTATATGGTACATAATATACATAAGTTTTAATTTTCTAACTTGTTTAGTTTGTTTAGATAGAGCTCGTATAAAAATGGTCTAAAACTGTCCACTTTTAAGGACCCTATTTCATCATTTTTGAAGATAAAAAAAATATTATTTATTCTCTACTCAATGAGTTCTAGACAATAACACCCCACATGCCAGCGTTAGATATATTTACTATAAACATCAAAGGTTTATTGTGTGGAGACACCCTATAATTTTTAATTATAGATAATTTTTATTATTTGTTGTTATAGCGGCACTTAAAATACACAATCTGTGAAAATTTCAACTGTCTACCTATACGGTTCATGAGATACAGTCCGCTGACACACAGGCAGATGAACAGCGGAGGCTTAGTAATAGGGTTCCGTTTGGCACCCTTCGGGTACGGTACCCTAAAAAAGGAAAAAAAAGTACATCGTCATCGTCGTGATCGTCATTGATTCTGGAATTTATAATTAATTTACTTAAATTGAATTTCCGAGCATTATTTGAGAAAAGTACTATACAAGCTTTGGCCGTAACCAGATATTGATGGACTGACGTATGTGTGCCCATCAATGTAGGCAGTAATGTATCTTGACCTGAAGCAACTAATTCCATAAAAAAATAACAGCAAATTATTAAAAAAATACTGTATAGTTGTAGGTTACCGAACACGTGATTTGTAGCTTTGTGATGTGTGTTAATTTCCCCCAAGTGAGTATATAACTGTTATACAACCTTTCATATTCAAACTTCGGCTATGGTTTCTGAGTTCGGAATAAAAGAAAATTTCCCAGGAACAACTTTATATAAAATAATAATATGTGCAAAGGCAAAATACGTATTCATTTGAACTCTTAGAGACAGTTATTACAGAATAGAACACTCAATATAGTTGTGTATCATCTTATAATTTTCCTAAACATAGCTTGATTGTAATTTTATATCTGTTTCGGTGGACGATCATTAATAATCTTTATGTTGACATGACAACTAACATCATCACTAATTACGGTCGCCTTAACTAAATATAGAAACAAATTACGGTTAACACAATAATTACAAGATCACAGATTCGAACTTCCAATAACATGACACACCTCTAGTCCCATAGGGTTGCGACCACGTGACAGATGGCCAGGCCCGGACTCGACACAGATAATTAACACGTTTCTTTTCCAACGGACGACTTGGTAACAAAACTTTATTAATACCGGTGGGGACTAGGCTTTGAGGGTAACAAACTTTTCTAATGAAGTCGCCCAGCGGAATATTACTTTCGTTTGTAGGTGCTTTTAATTTGTTATTTATTTACAGTACAATTAGACGCCGCTGACGATTTCTTAGTTCAAATTATAGTAGCGGCATGTTATTTGAATTTATTGCCCGAATTATTTTTGGTTATGAATATAATGACTGAGTTTAAGCTGGAAATATTAAGACAATCTATTATTAAAGGACAAAACTAAACTATTTTTGAAGAAAATATTTAAACATTTCAGCTCGTACGCAGAAACACGTAAGAAATATTAGACGTCTAGAGATGTTTTCGCAACGCTCCGTGTGAATACTCAAACGCGATGTAATTTATTAATGTTTAAACGGTAGAACAAGGCAGTCGTAACGTATGTGTCAAGACGTAATAGTAATTCGTTGAGAATGCCGAGCAATATTCATGTCAAGATTTCAAATGTCAGGCATAGTGAGGGTGTCAAAATCGCAGCAAATGTGTTTATGCAAATCAGCATCTCCATTAACACTGCCTTCCCTTGTGAGAGTCGCGTGTAAGCGCGTGTTTATTATGTAAGTATGTTATTGTTGTACATACGTTACGGGCGACTAATTGAATAAACATTCCTTAATTAAGTAATTAGTTTACGTTTGCTGTATTTTGATTTGGCAAGGTAAGCAGACTGTGTCGTGGAAAACTGTTATGCGATCCATCTTTGGGGTTAATATCAAAAGTGGGATGGAGTGTACATTGTGTGTGGAAAGTCTCCGTGTCCATAGAATCATGGATAAGTTTATAATGATGTTGTGTATACGTAAAATCTTGATATTGTGCGTAACTGAACACTGATTTGTATTAAGGTTATCGCCCAGCAGCATTGAGACTGATTAGAAAAATACGGATACCGGATTTGTGCCTAGTCGTTAAGACTTACATAACAGGCAAAATAGTCCTAAGACCAGCTCTGGTTGATTCCTTAGAACTATGTTCCTCTAGAATAAAATACCGAAGATCAGGATGATTCAGAGAATGATCACTTGCAAAACAACCCAAGCCTAATGACATCAAAAACCACAAACCCTCGCCACCACAATTACCAAAATAACAATGTTAAGCACAAATACTACGGATACGAGGATACAGCAAGTTCTCAGATGTCAGACATTGCTCACGAAGTGGGTTCACTGCAGATGCCGCAAATATGCGTGCAATGTAAATTTGATACCCCGAGTGACAAGCGCGGTCGGCCGCTGGGTTTCATCTATCCGAGTTATGCCGCTAATCTCTGAGAGCATGTTTTGACAGATTGCTTTGGCCGTACTTACGTTAATTATCGCATTTCGGGTAGTAGTTTAAAAAGTTACGGGACACTGGTTTTTGGGAAGAATCTAGGTGTAAAACCAGAATATAAAGTGTGAATGAATACCGTAGGTACCGTAATAAAGTAGGTATTCACACTTTTTTTATAAATTTTGTAACGGTAGGAACATAACTCTTATGCTACCTTAGTCCGAATGCTGACAACTAGGAATTAAGATCAAAAATTTTCACTGAACCTTTGTTCAATATCAATTCATCAACCTTAGCATCTCTACAACCTATAAACATGATAGTTAAACATACGATTACTACCATCCAATCACTCATACCTGAACTTAAGGGTACCTCATTAATATTGTAAACGGTAACCACTAACTATTACGTACTTAGTATTAGTTGGGCCAATAACTTCTCAAGACCAAACTTGAGACGCAACCTGCTGGAGTGAGAAATTGGACTCACGTATCCCATTTTGTGGAGACAAAGCCTCTTAATGTGTGTAAACTGTCCAAGTCTTGCCATTTGGCTGTGGAACTGGCAGACATGTATTAGTAAGCGGAATCTATTGAAAATTAAATGCTATGATTGAGTAATGAAGATGTTCATAATCATTTTGGTTTTTTTATACTTTCTTAGCATAATGTGGTGTGTTGTGTGTGTGGTGTGTGTGTGTTCTTAGAATTACGTCAATTTATAAAAAACGACGTCTTTCGTCCTATTTTTTTACTTCCCTGTTACCTAGCATGCTTACCAAAACAATCTTTCGTTCGAATACGTCGCGTTCATATGTCACTAATTTGTTCTGAAAACCGGAAGGCACCCTCTGTCGTCGCGCCCACGTGTTCGGGTTTGCTGAACAAAATGAATGCGAATGTCGCGCAAAGATCGCTGTGGTTAGAAAGCGGCGTCAGAGTTCATTTGGCTTTAATAAATGAAAATGTACGTACGTTTCTGTATCATTGCCATGGCATCGCATGCTTTTAATTGACACAGTTAAATGTCTCTTAATATGTACACCTGTATATTCTAGCAGCAGTTTTGTTTTAAGAAATTGAACATGAGAATGTGCTTACAGCAACGAAATTTTTCTTCACCCCTTCTGGGAATAAAATCCTAACTAGTTCAAGAGTCTTTTTTCTAATTCCATCCGCCTTAAGAAAAAGAAAAAAAGGTAAGTTTTAATACTAAGCGTCTGCAGAAGATCGTCGGTGATCCCAGGAGGCACTTGGAAGGTGAGAGGGCGTGTGACCGAATGCCCGTTTTGTTAGCACGTGATACTTTTGTTAAGCTCGCCATTGACTCCCGAACTATGAAACCGTCACCAGAGGTATAATCACGTAAAAAGGCCCCGCCAAGGATTTCTTACCTTACGTTTTACTGAGAAATTCTGTTTTTATTTATTTACGGGAAGGTTGGAAGTTGATGTTTTAGAAAAAATCCTAAAGAAATGTTTAATTCAAGGGTTAGTACCTACATGTAATTAAATATTAAGGTTAACGTGTAATAATGCATGACACACTTGAAATCTTTCTGGAACTGGGTCTTATTGATTATTAGAACTCAATAACATTACTTCATTATGAAATCAGATTTTGTGTCATTTTGCAGCAAACGTGGTTTTGTTTGCTATAGGGCCTGTGACGGAAAGGGTTTGCGTGGTAGCGAGAAACTATTTATTAAAAAAAGCGGAATGATACAACGTTACACACCAGTAAGCCATTTAGTTGCAATTTTTGATTTTCTGTTAGGCATTTCTTAGTAAATGAATTCAGGATGTTCCATGAATGTGATAAATTGTCTCATTACATGGCACTAATTATTTCGATCAACTGTGAGTAGGGTTTAAAAACATTATTTTACTTTCATTGTTCAGAGAGCCTAGACAAGTGGCAATCGCTTTCATAGTGTTGTATTTTTACAAGGACTTTTGAACAAAATTGACATAAGCTAAGGAAAAGTTTATGTCTGTTCAACATTTTTACTTTTCCAGCATCGTTATTGCTAATAGAAATACTTTGTCTGGGGCCTCAGGCCTACATTCGTAGGAATAGTTTCATCAAGAACTGTGTACTAACCTTTATCTGAAAAACAAAACCGAATCTCGTTTCCCTACTGTATGATCATTATTAATGGTTTCCCAAAAATCGCCTCTGATAGACAGGTCGCCCTACACGAAAGTCATTTTATAACACTGTTCGTACTGCTGTACCAATTTTTGTATATCCTTCAAAATGGTAGTACATATTTTGCCAGGCCTATATTATAGGGAACGAGTGCATGTCGCTTTTGCATAGAGGAGATGATTGTTAACTCTGTGCTCGGCTACGGGAAACTTTCAGTTCTTCAGTTTAGACATTTGCAAAAGCCTTCACTGTCTCACTTTACAAGCACTCGTCTTGAGCGAGTTATATAAATGTTTATTTGGGTGATTTTTAATCTTCGTTTTTGGTACATAGGAACTACTTTTATAAATCTTTGATGATGTCATCAATTCAAGGTCTAGGCGGTTTGAAACAAGGACAGGCAGAAAATTTGATGATGTCATTCTAGATTTCAAACACCACCAAGAATAACATACCTATTATATACAAACCTGTATATACCTGTATATCCACAAACGTGTTATGTTTTTAAAACAGCAAGCAACAACCAACCTCGTATCTAAAAGACAAGAATATGTAAGGACTTATGCAAAGCGCGTGCATCCTTACATTTGCTTTCACAACATTGCCAATAGAAGGTACGAAAGAGAATGTAATACAAGGCACAAGTTGCACCGAGCACCGGCGGCGTGCAATTCGCAAAGCCGGAACGATTGTAAGGATTTATCAATATGGGAGGAGATCCGCCTAGCAATACTACACGGCTAGTAAAATGTGCAGATACCAATACAAGATTTGTGGATATTTGTATTTGATTACACGATTGCTTTGAAGAAAACTGCTTGTAGTGTGTGAAGCGTAGAGGTTGAGTTCAATATTAAGTAAGGTACCCGGGACATTAGCTTGTGCTGTCCTAATATTGGGCAAAGAAAAGACGTCTCTTGTTCCCACTGAACTCTTTTAAAAGTTTCTTTCGTCTTATTTAAATGCTGACTGAATTTAAGTGGTTCCGGGTACTAGGAAATGAAGGAGCCACTGCGCTGACTAAGTAATAAATAGTAAGAAAAGCTGCTACAAATGAAATATATCGTCAGCTTATATTCTAAATATTGTCGTTTCGTGGTTACGAAAGCCCTTATTATACTTTTGTCATCGCTATTTGTCAAGCTGCAGCGGGTACGAGGTTTTTATTTAATAAATCAGCTTCTTTGCGTCATAATACCATGACAAATTTTTGAGCAGATCTAAGCATTCATTTGTGACCAGTAAGCTGAAAAAATGGGAAAAAAGTTGCAAGTTTTTGTGCCAGATTGTACTGTTATAAAAATAAAATAAAATGCTAACGAATATGTTTTTATTCTTGGCAGGGTTAGTGAGGGGAACTGGGATTTTTACGATACGTTGAATTTACAATCGCCTACGAAAGCACACTGTCTCGAGCAAACCCTTTGTTTGTTCTATTCAAATCCAATGCTAATACGTTCACAGAATCAAAGCGGACGGATGTTCTTCTTTGCGTCGCTAGAAAACGGAAATTTGAATGGATCAGATGAGGTTGTTACATTTTGTTGGTACTATTCGGTACGAATTGGTATGGTTATCCAGGTTTTGTTTTATCTTAGGTTATGTTTCGAAAGATCCACTAGTATACTTAAAATGCTCTTGAATCCACTTTACACGAACTTACAAACAAATTACACCGTAAAACGAAACACATTAGACGCCAGAAAAACAGTATACGTATATCGTATATACGGGTACAAAATCGTAATGACATCGGCAATGTGGTCTTGGGGCAGTTGAGGGGGTAACCGCATTAGTGCCCCTCTAATGGCTGTAGGTGCCCGAAAAGTTGGTAACTTGCGAAATCTATCGCTCGCCAGTTCTTTATGAGCGACCATTATCATCGCTTCTGCGTTTTCCGATAAAACGTGTTTGCCCTACTTTTAACAGCAGTTCTCACCGAGTTTAAAGAGCCTATAAAATTATTATATTCAATTTATCATGAAGAAAATTGTTTCTCTTATAGGTTTTGCGGCATGGGTTGAATTTGTAATGATTTTTTTTCGTTACTTTTGACGGTGACGCTTTAAACATGCACACAAAAGTCTCAAGAACTTCATGGGAGCGGGCTGCCAATTGGTTTCATTCAAAAGGTAGTGGGTTCAACTTTTCTGCAGTTAATTATAATTTGTTTAAAGTATGCAGCTTCAAATATTCTTGTTGTTGTGTCTGCTTTTCGACAGTAGACTAAACACCTTTGTATCATCTGTTACCTTGACTAATGAACCCTCTATTGTACTCGTCTATCCAAAGCACTAATTAGGTTTCCTTCCCCAATACAAAACGTGTTGTTGGTTGTTATATATACAGGGTAGTGACCGTAGCTACTACTAAACAGTTCATAAATAAAACCAAGTCCACTAACTTTCCACTTAACTTCTTTAAAGTGTTGGCTTCCTGTTTTTAAAACTCTGTTGCTTTTTGCTTCAAGGCATGAAGGCGGAAGGTTGCAAGTTCAGAACAGCTTTTAACACTGTGAGTAGGTACTGGCGTGAAAAATGTGTGCAAATAGATTACAGTACCTATGTGTTTGTTTTGTCTATCTATTATCATAATAATGGTTTTGTTGGTACCGTTCTTTGCTTGTTTTTTTTGCTCTGAATAAAGGCTCTTTCAAACAGGCGCGACACGCGACGCGACACAAAGACATCGCCCGTCGCGCGACGGGCGATGTCTTTGTGTCGCGTCGCGTGTCGCGCCTGTTTGAAAGACCCTTAAATTAGATACTTACCTACTTACGTCTTAACTACGTTTTTTGCAGTATGCTCTTTTTCATTCGTCCGCCGTCTAAAAGTAAGTTAATCTAAACTAATCCATACTAATATTATAAATTCGCAAGTAATTCTGTATATCTGTCTGTCTGTATGTTACCTTTTTACGTCTAAACCACTGAACGGATTTCGATAAAACTTGTTAAAAAGATAGATAGTATCCTGGAGAAGGACATAGAGTACTTTTTGTCTCAAAAATAATCCTAAAGGGGATGATACAGGGGATGAGAGTTTGTATGGCAAATCCTGCATTTTTTAAGTTAAAGGCTCGAGCCTCGGCACGAGCTTTGAGGATATGAAAATTCAAATTTATGCTTTTGTTAAGAAATAAAGAATTATGCATTTCAGCGTTTTTGTAAAATCATCCCCCAAGGGGGTAAAATAGGGATGATTTTAAAATTCACATGTAATATTGATTTTTTTGTGTCTTCTTTTTAAGACATTTAAGGGATTGGAAATATAGTCATAGTCCGTATCTTGAATTAATATTTAGTCATTATTTCAATAAAATCGGCCTACTCTGTCAAAACTTGTAACAATTTATAGTCATAAACTAACCTAACATGTAGGTACAGTCGGCTACAGATCAAGTTAGTCACCCTATATCTCCATAACTACGCTACCAGCAATATAGAGAATTGTAGGAAAGGGACTGAGTATCGTGGCATCGGCCAAACAAAGTGCATCTGTGTGCGGAGGCGCAAACGCGCCGCGGCGGTTTGCGCCTACGCACACAAATGCACTTTTTTTGCTAAAGGTTTTTGCTAGTTTCGCTCATGTTCAATGTTTTAAGGCTCCTACAAACAGGGGCGACACGCGACGTGACACAAAGACACCGCTCGTCGCGCGACGACCGGTGTCTTTGTGTCGCGTCGCGTGTCGCGCCTTTTTGAAAGAGCCTTTATGATTTATCTATGCCAGTCAGTTCCGAAATCGGCCGGGGCTATTGTTTTCACGGACAGTGTTTTTTTATATTCCGTGTTGTTTATAAATTTAGTTACTTTACGATTGCGCCAAATAATAGCTAATCAGTGATTAGCGAGATTTTTATAAATAAGACTGTAAGCTCACGTTCGAATGGACGTAATAAAAAAGGGGCGATCTTTTTTCGTGCACTTTTTTTTCAACTCTCTGCTTAGCGCTGAGAGTTGACAATCCAACAGTGTGTTTTTTCAACACGCTGGGACGAGAGTGCATCCCAGCGTGTCGGATTTTTAACTCTACACGAAAAATACCGCCGCGATTTTATTACGTCCGTGAGAACGTCGGATTAGTGTTTTACTGTGTTAGTGTGTGGTGCAACAATATTAATGACCCCACAATTAATTCCACAACAGCGGCAGCTGATATTGGTGTTGCGAGAGGGTAGTTATACCATCAAAAAAAATGAAAGGAGGACGGGGATAACCGTGAGCGACATACTTTTAATATAATTATGTGACCACTGGAGAAGGGTAACGCGAGACAGAACGCAATGGAAAATGTTAGAGGTGGCCTATGCAAGAGAAAAGCTTCAACATTGTCATAATATGAAATGTTAACTTCGATATTTAGAATAAAGGGTTTACTATTATTATTTAATAATTACCCAAGAGACTCATTGCATCCAAGACAATGGCTACCATTTTGAACATCTTCTTTTACAAGGTGCGCCGACCGGCGACCGCAAAAATAGATAGGTAATAAGTTAATTGTTTCTCATTAGATAACTTTTGTAAGGTATTTATTTTACATTTCGCGACAGTGCGCCGTTCGTCGACCGGTTAGCACCCAAGACTGCGCTAGATAACGATAATAATAAATTATAAACGTTCGCACAAAATATAGATTAAAAATATAGGTATCTGAATAGAATAGGACTTAAACAGCTAATGTTTTTATTAGTTATTAAGTTTTATTTGCCAATAAGAGGTAAATGTTGTATGTAATTTGTATGTGTGTGTTTTATTGTCATAATTTTATTAAAATAAAGAGCTGATTTGTAAAACGTTGTTTTATATTTAACCTTACTATGAAAAACAAAGCAAGTAGGTAATCAATGTTGACCCATTTGGAAACAATCCTATGGGTTCAAGTTACTCTTAATTGATTCAGTAGTTTTGCTGTGGAAGTAAATCAAACATTTACAAACTAGTAAAAATCTTACAGGCAAACAAACATACATTTTAATAATCGTAAGGTTTTTCCCTACCGAATGAGATATTTTCCAGGCTTCTATATATGTGCCATAAATGTGCAATAAATACCTACTTCAACGTGATTTTCACGTCGAAGTAGGTATTTATTGCTTTATTGTGTCGGGGCAAAACAGTTTTAATAAATACTAAGTAATTTATTTTTGGTTAGTAATGGAAAAATACGTGTTTCAGTGATTTTATAAAATCTAATAATAAAATAAAAAAGGGGATGTAAATTTGTATTAAAATCGGACATGATGTAGATTTCCGAATTACACGCGTGTGAACCGCGGAGAAAAGCTGGAAATATGTAATTATTGCTAATAACGAATGAATTGGTGCAAATTCGCAGCGCAAATTGAAAAAAAAAAACACCCCATATTGTTATAACTGAATGGAACGACCACAACTTGTTTATTAACTAAAATACATGATACGTATCTATACTTATAGCGCCGCATATTGGCGGTAACCTTACGTGCCTCGCGCTCCCGCAAACGACATGCGTGAGTGGGATGAAATAATAAAAACATATCGCACCCTCTCGCACGATTCGCAGCGTTCAATTTCTACAAACACTCTAGGTTGATGTGTAGCCGTGTGTACCTATTGTGTGTTCAATGGCGGCACTAGAGTAGATATTACAAATTAATGGTGGTGATAATAGTAAAATGAAAAATAAGTATTTGTGAGACTTTTAGAATCATATAAACCTGTTTTATTTATATTAAAAAGCTGAACAACTGTGAGTAGGATTTGCGCCTTGAAGGGTCCATCTCAAAGGTTGCTTGCTCAGCTGCCCGAATTTTCAAATCAGGATTGAAGGAAAAACCTAACTTTTCAATTGAAAAATATCTTTTAATAGAGTGGAGAGTACCGATTTGAATAAAATACAGACTAAATGATACTTCAAGACACGGTCTATGAATTTTCGATCCCAGATTCAACAAACTTAATTTTGCAGTTCATAAATAACTTTAAATTACCAATTTTGACCTTGCTTCTCGTCAAACTTCATGCTGTTGGGCCAACGGAAATTACCAAATAAACTGGTTTATTTACGAGTGCCAAAATATGCGTCATAAATGGTCGTATTTTGTTTTGCGTTGTCTTGGAAGATTGATTTTCGTTACAGATCCAAGAGACCGTAGATTTAAGTTTTGATATCTATTTCAACTTGATGCATCCACTCGTTCCTGAGAAAAGGGTCTGACAGACAACGAAGTCATCCTTTAAGTTTCAATTTTTCATTTTGAGGTACGGAACCGTAAAACAGATTTATTTTCTGCCTGTTACCTTTTCATGCTATAACGTCTGAACGGATTTAAATGAAAGGCATAGAATAGGCCATGACCTGGGTTAGGACATAGGATACTCTGAATCCCCTTTATATTCAAAATGACATGATTGCTTTGTAAAGTATTATATTATTTTAATTAATTATTGTGAATGTGAGAACTATGTGGATATCATTATTATTTTAATTTTTCAGTTAGTTTTAATTATGGTCTGGCAGTTTGAGTAGTTTATGCGGCCTACACAAATGCCCTTTCTTTGGTATTGTTCGTCGAGTTGAGCTCCTTAAGGTGGAACTAGTTGATATTTTTTCCATACAAATTTCAGGGGGGTTTTACTCCACTGTTTGACATGGTACATCCAAAGTTAAACATGATATCGTTTTGTTTCATTATTAATTTTGTCTGTGCGGAAACAGAAGAGTAAAATATTAAGCCGTTAAAAAATTAGGAGCCCACAAAGATTCCTTTTTCTTGCTAATTTTAACGCAACTTTGGGGGTAAGTAAGCAATAAAAGAAGTGTAAAATCTCAAAAACAAAGTCGGCGCCGACAAAGCTCAATTGTCGAAGAGTTCAATAAACTTTATTTGTAATTGATTTATGCAGTGGTTTTTTCATAAAACCCTATTTTCAAAAGGACTTTTCGTAATTTTTTACGCACTCGTTTTACTAAAATAGTTCGGAACGGTGTTTGTGTGCGTGCAAACTAGACGTTGTGCACGTAGACCAGTGTCTAACTGCTCATCACTGATACTATCTCTGTCGGACACGATGCCAGGTGACACAGCGTGCTTTTCGGCCATGCCCACTAGTGAGTTCGAGCCCGCGACTAGTGTCACCTTAAGTTCTGAGTTGAGCTCCACGATTACTGACAAGTGCTTGCACTGACTGGACAGGTCTACTCAAATCTGTGTGGTTCTTTCCTCAAAAGACCATTTCAGACACTAATCTACATGGTCCTCATATGGCCTGACCAAGATTATGTCTGGACTTTAAAAGAGACTGTGACCTCTGAGTTTGTTTCGGCCTTTCTTCTTAGAGTAGTCAGATAGGAAACGCCGAACTCAACTAGCTTATTTTTATTTTTTTAAATATGACGTGTAAAAGTGATTCCGATATCCTATTTACAGAATAAACAATTTCATTTCATTTCCCGGTAACACGTTCCTGTTGGCTATTTTCCGCCAGTCACGCGGGCGAAGCTGCGGGCAAAAGTTAGTGTTATATAGAGAAAAGATTTGATTTTTTGTATGTTTATTTGTTATGCTTTCACACTAAAACGGCTAAATAGATTTTAATGAAATTAGACACATGGGTAGACTATGACCTGGGTTAGGACATAGAATTATAATACTTTTCATTTCAATATTGCACGAGATCGAGACTTATACGGGTGGAACCGCGGGGTGCAGCTAGTTGTCTATAAGTAGGTACTCTATCAACTTTTCGTACGGACGTACAAGCTCCTATCATTTTTCTAAAACCACATTCCTCTATTTGTAATAATCAAAGTTCACATTTGTAAAGGAGTGTTCTTCATTAAAATCCATCCTCACAGATTTCCTGATCATCGGAATTCCCGGGATTGCCATCAAGACCTTCAATTGTGGAGCCTTGCTTTGTTTCCACTAGACCTACGGTACCATGAGTCATATAATATCTTTCTTTCCATCAATTTCATAGTTGCCAGTTCGTTAATTTGTTTGTATGTAATCTGACGTAATTGATCGAAGACACGCAGGTCTAAGTTAGGGGCCATTGCGAAATTCACGTTTTCTAATTTATTTATTTTATTGTTAGTTCAAAATGTTCAGAAATACAGCGGCCCAGTGTGTGTTCTAGATTGGTGTCCCAGCTGATTTGTACCTGCTCTAATTAGCTTTGTAAACGAACTTAGTTCGTGCCTGCAGCGTCTTGTGCAGTGTTTTATTACACTTTAAGATCCATTGAAAATGTGGAAGTTTACCTCATATTATGTAGCTACCTACATACGATGAGGTGCTTAGAACATACTGCATGTACGATTACGAAAACGGTACTTAACGCTCTTTTCCCTTGGTATAAGGTCGGTTTTAATTGGCTAAAAATATGTTCGCAGCCTTTCAGAGCTTTTCTCAGAGAGAAATAATGTTTAGTTGCGTATTTGATTTCGCAATCAGCACTTCGTAAACATTTTTTTTATTTTTATTATAGTGCATTTCCCATCCCACACTTCGTTGTTTTCCTTTCCATACCCTCTTCATAATTTAACACTCCAATTATAATTCTGCACTACATTCCTATTTCCGTGTCTAAATTCCTAATTTGTAAATCTCCCGGTGCGCGATGTGCAGGTTCTCTTTACCAGCAGTGACAGACGTTGACTTCACATCAGGAGTCTATTGTCTCCTATCTGCTGTAGGAATACAGCCTCTAAGGGCTTTAAAGCGAATTCAAGCTGAAAAGCCGCGTTTTTGTGTTTTATTTGTGAATTTTAAACTTCGATATTTAGGCTTAAATATCGAAGTTTTTTTTGTTTTTATTAAAGTAGGAGTTTCTTGTGCGATCAAATAGGCACTTTTGGGAATAGCTCATTTTTGCATGAAGATTTGACGAGAAACATGTGAAGATCAATGGCTGGTGATTATGTTATCGTGCAATACAATAGATACAAACACAAAATCCGTAGACAATCAGCAGTAAGACCTCCTGCGTGCAAAAAAAAACCTATATTACCCTAAGCCTTTATTAATCTATTACGAAACGTCTGAAGTTAAATAATAGTTATAGCAATAAAATTTAAAAGAACACCGAAGGCACGATTTCCTCTCCTCGGCAGGCCAATTGAGCTTGAACGCGTTTATGCATTTCTCTCACTTTTTTATTTTATTCACCCGAGGAAACGGAGATTCTTTAGTTTTTCTAATTTAAATAAAAATTCATTTCAATAAGGAAATCTTGTAGAATAAAAATCGATTTAAAACTTTTTTGTTATTGAATACTGCGTTCGTAACTTCTTTATCTGGAGTTTAATCAAAATCTACTTTCTTCGAACTTCGGACGAGATGGCTTTTAAAATCTGATATTTCAGCCCATGTATGTGGGTGGACCATTAGTAGATTGGGTCATCCCAACTGATATTATAAATGCGAAACTTTGTTTGTTGTTTGCTACGCTTTCACGCTAAAACGGCTGAACGGATTTGGATGAAATTTGTCTTTTTGTATAATAATAGACTTAACTCTTTAATAATCTACGACGTTTCTAATTTCAGTTCACTCACTATATTTATTTTAAAAAAAAACGAAAGTATCTCGACCACTTAACTCATCAGAAACTGCAAAGTTAGTTAACAGATGTTTCTATTTTCGTTTATATTTATTTCAATGGAATTAAGAGGGTGTGTCTAGACTGCGAGGCGAGGCCAAGCGCACTATATTAAAAAAAAAAAAAAACGAAAATATCTCGATCACTTAACTCATCAGAAACTGTAAAGTTAGTTAACAGATCGTTTATTTTGATCGTTAATTACGAGTGATATTTATTTTGATGGAATTAAGAGGGTGTGTCTAGACTGCGAGGCGAGGCCAAGCGATGGGGGCGCGCGTGACCCGGCTATAAATTGCCTGTTGGTAATGACCCCGCTCAGATATCGAATACACGTCAGCTTCGATACAGTATCGACTACTGCACGTGGAACTGATTCTTTATTAGGTTGTTTAAAATTGTATCGAGACTTTGCTTTTTAGGGTTTCCGTACCTCAAGAGGCAAAACGGAACCCTTATTGGATCACTTCCTTGTTCGTCCGTCAGTCTGTCAAGATCCTTTTTCTCAAGAACGCGTGGAGGTATCTAGTTGAAATTAATATCAAACACGTAGGTCTATGGTCCCTTGCAGCTCCAAAAAAAAACCAAACAAGCTTCTAAGTCAACGCAATAAAAAATACGGTCATTTATGCGACATATTTTGATACTCTGGTACTTCCCGTTGACCTACAATCATGAAATTTGGCAGGAGGCAAGGTCTCACAGCACATATAAAGGAAAAAGTCCGAAAATAGTTAATTTGTAGGTTTATCACAGAATTTTTGGAACGAAGTTCTTTAACGCGGCTTGTAAACTTTCAAAAATCACGCTAAAAAGTGTTAATACTTGCGACTGTCTTCTTCTAATTCAAAGAGAAAGAAATTGAGAGAGAGAGAGAGAACGCCGGCGGGAAAAACAAAAGAAAAGAGTAAAGTGCATTGTCGCAGGATAAAATTTTACACATCAGCCCGAGTACATTGCATACCGGGGAGAGAGGGAAAGAGAGAAAGAGAAAGTGTGAATTTGGTTAAAATGAAAATCAAAGATAGCGCCACTGAATTTTTTAAAATTTTTGATCATGTGCCTGGTTTTTAATAATAATAAAAATAATCATTTATTACAAGTAACAAGACTATGGCTTATGGCTTTCAAGGATGCGAAAGCAAATGGTGCGAAAGCAAATAGTGCGAATATTTTCTAATTTTTCTTCATAAGTGTCGTTTTCAGAGTTTTCGAGGTTGCTAAATCCGACGGTGAGGTCAAATGTAAATCCAAAATGGCGGCTCTGAAAATTTTCAAATTTTTCATCATGGATATCGTTTTCATGGTGTTCGAAGGTATTAAAGTCGATAGTGAGGTCAAAATGTAAATCCAAGATGGCGGCTAAGAAATTTTTCAAATTTTCCGTTTCTTTTGTTTTTGTTTTAATCATACGTGAGAAATAAAAACTTCGTTCCTGACGGGGGTCCTCCGACCGCTCACGTTTTTTTTGTTTTTTGCGATTACAAACTTACATTTGCAGTTGGAGAATTGATCGTGACGTATATCGATGTATGGGAGAACATGATTTCAACTACAATGTTAAGTTTGTTTTTGGGATAAATTCATCCCAACTAAGGATCCCTCCATAGTGCGTAGTCCAACATTCACTTGGCCGGTTTTTTAAATAATTTCATTTGCATTCTTTAATTCCAGTTACCTAGTTACAATGTTTTTTTTAATAAATGGGTCCGCGCCCACTCGACCCGCTTAGACTCGACCCGAAAAAGAATACCAGATGTTTTACTACAAATTCAGTGCCATTTGTACAGACAGGCAAAGTGACAACAAAACAAAAAAAACAAACAAAAAAAACTTTAATCTTTTAATTGTGTTGTTCCTACCTAGTTCTGTATTCTTTAAGAAACCTTATGTTTTTTTTTTTATAGATAATTTAGTCAATCATGTTTTATTTTTATATTTTAGAAGTTAGTACCTACTTGATAAACTAATAATAATGATCACGTATCAAGACTGAAGAAGAAAGTGATGGATTCGAGCCTCCTGCCCTGCTTAACATACGGTGCCCAAAAAAAAATATGTCAAAAATACGCGCTTGTCAACGGGCTATGGAGAGGAGCATCCTCGGTATAAAAATTTTAGAAAAAGAAAATAGTGAAAAAATAAGACAAAAGACCCAAGTGATAGACGCACTGAAACATGCACTACGTTTAAAATGGAAGTGGGCAGGACTCATCGCCCGCTCCTCTACAGACAGATGGGCAACCATTTGGAAGGGCCCTGGAGGTCCTGGAGCAAAAAGAAAAAAGGGCAGACCAACAGCTCGCTGGGTCGACGACATACCAGAGGTAGCAGGAAGAAACTGGGTGAAAACAGCTACCGACAGGAAAAAATGGAGGCAACTGGAGGAGGCCTATACCCGAAAGGGGCCATGACATATTTAGCTTAGAATATTTATACTTAATGTACTTTTTCTAACGGTAACCGATGTTTTGGATTAATAAAGGCTTTATTATTATTATCAAGACTGATTAAATAAATACCACCATGCCACTAGTTACAAGATTGTAATGATAATTATAATTAACAATAATCTTCGATTTTTACTACAAAGTACAAAGCGTAAACTATATTAAAAAAAGGATAAGTACTTGTTTAATTATTTATTTATTTATCCAAAGTTATTTAAATTTTTCACTCTAAGTCTGTAGTGCGAGCGTTAAATCGACACTTTTCTGTCTGACTATACATCGAAGTTTTAATATCCAGGTATTATATTCTTCGGGTCGAGTCTAAGCGGATCGAGTGGTCGCGGACCCAATAAAATCGCGGTGATTTACAAAAATAAGAAAGGAAAAGCGAATGCTGTGTCTTGCTGTGCGGTCACGCCGCGTGACCGCATACAACTAGAAGCAGAAAACCGTAAATAAACATCGTTCTCGTGGGAACTATGCAGGCGCTTACGCATAACGCCATGCGTTCAAGCACGTCAAAACGTCAAAATACACGGTGTCTCCGTGTATTTTATCCTATACTATTAAACGAGCAATATTTTTATATATATTTGTAATCACGTTCTCGAAAACGGCTCTAACGATTTCGATGAAAGTTGCAATATAGTGGTTTACGGGAACGAAAATCAATCTAGCCGGGTCTTATATCTGGGAAAATTCGTTTTCTCCGTATTTTCACCCGAACAGAGCTCGGTCGCCCGAAGCTTAGTACAAGATAAACAATAATAATGAAATGAGAATAATGACATTAGAATAATGACATGGCAACATGGAATTAGTAAGTACCTACTATCATGGCAGCATAGAATTATTATTTACTGTACATAGGATTAGTGTGAACTTTCCTATACTATTGAATGAGCTATTGAATGAGCATTCTTTATTTTCACCAAAGCAGAGCTCGGTCGCCCAGATATTAGTATCTAATATCTGTAGTATATTAGTATCTAATATATTAGTGCGTATAGTTAGCTATACGCTGTTAACTGAACGAATTTAAGCAACATTCTAATCAGCAGTACTATAGCCAGCAGTATTATTTGTACGTTTGCCCGTAGCATCGGCTTTGTACGTATATATCTCAGATATACCGATCACAATTATGCACTTACACGGTGGACAATGAGCAAAGCCTATCATGAATCTGCTAGCGCCACCTGACGGTGGTCGGTGACATGCGGATTCTCTTTGTGTCTCGCCGACTACCGAGCCACCGTGCTTACCAAAGAGCATTATATTGTACGGGCAAGCCAATAAAGCAACGACATTCGCTATTCACACAAGACGGATGTTGTAATAGTCAATTGTATTTGTCAAGATTGTTGTTCAGGAAATGGAAAATAAAGATTGCTGGATGAAATTTTATGGAGTCGTTTGATATGAGATTTAAATTTGATCACGCAATTGATATTAACTTTATATTTGAGTTGCGTTTCAAGTAAATGCGGCGTCGACAGAAGGTTTGAATAAGATGGACTGAAACTATAAATAAAATTCTCACAGTTTTCATAAATCTTTTAAATTTTTTGCTCACAGAAGTTGTAGTCGGGTTAATAAGGATTTTTCAGTCACTTCGCTGCCTCATTGCAACAGAAAAATTTTCCCTCACCTTGAGATAGTTTGACAAGAAAGGGCTATCGCGAAGAAAGGGTCACATCGCATACACATATTTCAGTACAAAAATAACCACCCTTCAAAATCATAAGCAAAGCCAATATTATAGAACGAGCTAAGAAACATAAAGGGAGTGCTGTCAGCGACGTGAATAAGTTTACACTTAGTTAATTAAAAGATTACACACGAATGGGTAATTAACGGTGGATTTGTCCTCTCATCTGTTATGTTGTCGCATCGGGTGGAGCGCGCAAGCGGACGTAATATTATACGTACGAGTTACGTGTCTACTTGCGTGCGAGTGTGCGTGTGTTCGTGTTTCTTGCATATTTGTTGTGGATTAAGGTTCTTTCACGCCGATCGGGGATAAGGATCAGGAATAAGCCGTTGAATTGTGAAAAGTTTTGCAAAACATTTTGCAAAACATTTCGTCATGGGCTAAGGTGTACCCTGTCCGGATAGGGTGTACGGGACGAGCATAATAGACACGTATGGGTACTGGTACGTTCGTAAAACGCATTATCTGGACATGCACAATGCATCTGGCTATGGATTTGTTTCTGTAGATTCTCGCTTTCTTATCCCTTTGATAAACTGGATGAGTTTATATTTACGGAGATTTATAGATTATATTTACCCCATCTTGCGAAATGAAAATCTTATATTCAAGTTCTAAGATCCCATATCTGTCTTCAAAGGAATAAAATGTTGTTTGTGATGGCACTAGCTATGTTACGCAGAATGAAAATTACCAATTCTTAGAATGTAGGGTGCCTAGGTATACTTTGAAATAGATTGCAACATTTATAGAATCAGTTTTTAGCTGGAAAATATACAAGCACATTATTATTAATGCTGTCTGTTCTTACAGGTAGGTAAAATAAACTATTTATTTTCCAACTTCTTAGCAAGAAAATAAATAGTTTATTTAAGTAACCTTATGAAAATCAAAACTGCCCACTTTAGGTTCACAGCCAGTCTCTGAATTTTGTACTGTGTCCGCAAATGGATTACCTCCACCAATAATGTAATATAGCTTATAAGCCAATCGATACGATCGTCAACAGTGTTGACGATAAGGTGTTTACTAATTGGGAATATTCGCCAGTTTTTATTACTTTCCATTCAAAATCTCCAAATAAAATTAAATCATGTACCTAAAAGATGCACCACTACAAACGAAACAATGGCGGGATCCCTCATATAGATTCCTCAGTATGAACGCAAAGTACTCAGATAAATTAGAATAGATCAAAGGACATGAAAAATCAATGGTGTAAAGAACCGAAAACGTTCAATTGATCGGTGGTCAAAAAGGGATTGGGGTTTTTGTTGGATTTTAATTTAAAATTACTTTGCGTTACGTCGGTTTCGATTTGAAAGCCTCGATAGAAGATTTTAATTAATGTTGGCCCCTAAATAATAAAACTGTTGTTTACGGGTGTTTATTGCTACACATGTTATCATGGCGATATTTCATGTGATGACTTAGAATTATTGCCTATGTAAAACAAAATTTCTTTTTTTACCAAGTTAGTCTCTATACTGATGTGACGACAAAATCTATTTTGGATTTTCACAAACCCCGCAGCACTATCTTTTAACGACTCCTCGATTCAGCAAGAATATGTAGTCTCTTTTATACTATTGACATAAATGTTGATCACATTGTTTTTTCGATACTCTGGCGGTCTCAGTTCCCCCTCAAGGGTCGACTGAACGAATATAAATGAATCTTATATTTATGATACTTTTTTTCTTTTCTCTCTTCTTGGTAGCATTTTATTGCTCGTGAAAGGGTACGAATTGTTTTGCTGACAGATTTACGAGGAAAGATTCGGCGTTTATTTTATCTGTGACTTTTCCATTCTTGAGGAAGGCAACGTTGATTGCAGAAACGTTGAATACAAATTTAATATCACCGACCATTTTATGATTTATAAGGGAGCTGTCATGTTTGGGCTGACCGATGCGGTCGTTGTTCGTCGGGGCTAACTAATAGATGCTGCGGAGATCTATCATGATTTTATTCATCCCGGCCTTTGCCTGCGTAAATAACTTCAGTAACATTTTGGAAATTGCAAGATTTCTCTCGCAGTTTCCAAAATTAAAATTGTTACAAAATTTGTGACATATCCAATATCGAGTTAAAAAAATTTTTTTCATGGCGATACAAATTAATAGTTCCCAGAATTTAAATTAGTATGCAATTGACAACTTTGGGTAAATTCGAATGACGACCTTTAGTGGTTGAACGTCCCAGGAAGATAAAGTTGGAATCACGTTTCCATGAAATAAGATTATAAAAGAAAATACAAATCAAGCACTTGTAAAGGTATATTTTGAGAATAACTGCAACAGTTTTATGGTAGTTAGAAATAAGATGACGTAATTACTGCTCATAATGCTACAAAAAAGCAAGAGCGCTACTTGAAAATTCTTAGCCTTTAATGAACGTATTTATTCTACGTACAGAAATGTTCGATGTTATAACAATGTTAGCTATTAATTTGTTCACAGCTATGCTGGAGTGTTCGTGAAGCGACGAGAGGCTTGAAGGCAGCTAACTCGATAACAAGACACAACAGCTTTCCTAATTGCAATTTATTGCAGGTACTGCAAGCAAGACTGTTTCAACGCTCACGTATTTTAAATTAATTTGCAAATACAGACCTGTAATACATCTAGTGATGAGGATAGGTTAAATAGAATTATTGTAGAAGAACAATTCATATTGGACTATAAATAATGGGTAAAGGCTATTTGTGGAATGCCGCGGATTTCCGAAAAATAAAAATAGTCTTGCAAACTCTGAAGGCAAATCAGTCTGCCTAGCCTTTTCCCAACTATGCTGAGGTCGGCTTCCATTCTCTCAGGATGCAGCTGAATACCATTATTTTATATGGAGCGACTGCCTATCTGACCTCCGCAACCCAGTTATTGGGTAACACGATAACCCTTCTTAAGACTGGTTGCTAGACTTTCGGGCTTCTGACGACCCGTAACGACTGTTAAAGATCCAAAAATTACAGCCGGGACCAACGACTCAACGTGCTTTTGGTCTCGGTATGTTAAGATGGTCAACCTATCCATAGACTGGCCGACGCAAGCGTAGATTAAACAAAATTAAATTATGGATTTGTTTAACCTTAGGTAAATATGGTCTTAGATTATAATAATCATTCTATAATATTATATGGCCATGGTTCACCAAAGCTCAGAATTCTAA
Organism: Omphaloscelis lunosa; assembly: GCA_916610215.1. Taxonomy (NCBI): domain Eukaryota; kingdom Metazoa; phylum Arthropoda; class Insecta; order Lepidoptera; family Noctuidae; genus Omphaloscelis; species Omphaloscelis lunosa. Next base: position 11,857,347 of record OU744250.1, read on the forward strand.
AATTATAAGCAATTCGTATCCGTGAAAAGTTGCTCACAGTTAACTAGTCTGTCAAAATATAAACGCAAACTTACCGGTCGTAGAATCTTGCAGATAAACACATCAAGATTAATGAAATCAGTAAAAAGGTCGACACTAATCTCCGTCTCTTTACCATTTATACGCAGCAAAGAATGAAAACAAGCAAATAAATCTATGTTTATTTTTTAATCAGATCGCAAGTCTAAACAATTAAAGAGCAACGATTGCACTTTATAAACTGGGCAACATTAAACAAGAGCATTTGCTTACAAAGATGTCTAAGTAATTATCTCAGTAGTTTTGAAATTCCATTTTGCCGATTGCACACTTTGTGGAGCAAGCATTCCTTCTGAACTTGTATTTATAAATTCAGTGAAAAGCAATTAATTTTAAGTCAACAATAGAAAAGTTCCCAGTTGTGATGCATTGTGTTCTGCTTTCGCCGTTTGCTTTCTTGAACTGCTCGACTTATTCAATGATTTCCTTTATTAGCCGACTATTGAAAATAAGAGAATGGTCCTTCTGTTTTGTTTTGTTTATTTAATTTGCTTATCGTACTTGAAGTAGGTTGTATTGTTATTGGATTCTGTGTTTCTTTTAATTTCGCATTAATCTTTGCGCTTTAAAATTTGCTTTAAATTGTTCGTGTGCCTGTGACATTTGCTTTATCCATGATCTCTTGATTCTAAGGTGGAAAGGAAGGTGGTGTGTGGTTTGTGGTGGTAAGGAATTATTTGATATGTTAATACATATACCGTGTTCCTAATTAATCCTCTTTCAAAAGACAATCTCTGAATATAATTATCCAATCAATTGAATGTCATCATGAGTCTTACAACACCACACGCAATTAAGCTAAATCAAGGCACCTCATACAATGTACGATATAATAGTTCGCACTTAGCCGACCGGCTAAACCCGGCTTATATCACAAATTACCTGAAATTAAATCCATCTTGTTCGATTGTTTATCGTCAGATAACAGCAAAACGGTATCGGTTATACAATAGCACTGAAAGGGGATTAATTTGTTGACAGTAAATTGGATCCTAATGAAGCAAAGGCTCTTTGGATAAACAAGACGGTCGTCTTGGCCCCTGTTTACATGATTCAACGGTTCGTTAGCTTTGTTTCAAATCCAATCGACCGTTTGTACAACTGTCGGTAGTTGTACGTTTACTGTGTAAGCATTGTTGGCGATGACTAACGCCTCGTGTATTTATTTTGGGAGTCGGGACTAACAAAAAAGAAAAATATGGTATACTCCTAATCGTTATGTTTTCGACAAAGGGAATGTTGATTAAACAAAAAAAAACTCGTTTCATATGCATCATCATCATCATTTTATCAGAAAGACGGTAACTACTGGACATAGGCCTCCCAAGCACCGCCACTTCGACCAGTTCTGTGCTTCCCGCATTCAGCGGATTCGTGCGGCAATGATTTTTTGGCTGGGTACCAGAAAATCATTGCAATACTACTTAGTATCGAACTACTTCTTAGTTTCTTAGTTCTTCTTAGTTTAAAAAAATCGAATATTTCGGCTACTTCTTCTGCGTCTTATTAGACGCAGAATCTGCTGAAATATTCGTTTATTTTCTGGATTCCGGTGTTAGTTATGAAAAGTAATAAAAATACATAAAATGTTAACGTAATAATAAAGTCAATTAAACGGATCAAGAACTCCTGTTGTTATGTAAATAGAGCACAGCGTATCATAACACTGACGATATTCGACACTGTTTATGTAACGAGAAAAGTTGAAGAAAACGAAACTTTCTGCAAAGTATCTTAAACAATTAATTTGTTGTTTATCTGACATAAATTATAAAATTATTCTCAGTTGTTTTAAAGTTAAGCAGCACGCGTACCATGACAACCATAGAAACGGGTTTTCTTCGGGTTTTATCGTGTGGTAACACGACACATGGTAAATAAATACTTATTACTGGGTACAGTACCTGTGCTGTGGAGGTCAGATGGCAAAGTCAAAAAGTCAAAGTCACATAATTTATTTCAATTAGGCACATAAAAGCACTTTTGAATGTCTAAATGTACAAAAAATAGAATTGATTCTAGTCGCCCCTTCCAAAAGGTAGTTTGCGTATTGAGAAGAATCGGCAAGAAACTCCACCGTTGCTCTTTTAAAATATTTTACAATATTTTTTATACATTAATTATATAATTATATGTGAAGACGATGCACCTGGAATTAGATTAGTATACCACAATAGGTAAAAATAATTAAAAAGGAAGCAATGACAAAAAAAATGTGATGGATACATGGTGTTCACATATTTACAATCATTGCAAAAGTAGTTATAGGTACGATATTGCTAAAAAAATTACAAATAAAACTAAGTCATTGTGTGAGTTCAAGTATTCACAGAATGTAAAATCAATGTTATAATAATTAATTATACAATTAAATTAGCAACCATTTTGATTTTGTCTAGATTCCTAAATTGTCCTATGGAGCTATGCAGCATGTTTCAAGCATTCTTATCTTGGATTTAATACTCTATTTGTAATATGCTTGTTTACAAAGAGTACTTTTAATATGAGTTCTAAATTGTCTTTCAGTTAATATTAATATATCACAAGGTATTTTGTTGTAACATTTAACACAGGACCTCATAAAAGATGTATGTACCATTTACTTTAGATAATCTGAAAAATTGTTGATCTATTTTATCTTTATTTCTAGTATTAAAATTACCTTTGTAAATTCATTTTCTGTTTATAAATGCACAAACAGCTCACTGTTTGAGACATACGTAATAACAGCGTCATAATTAACAGAAATTTGATTGGCGCGCAAATTAGTCTTCAATTGACGCCGGCAGGCTGCTCCAATAGGGATCGCTTGTACCATAAGTACATTTGCATATAAATCACCGTACCTATGAATTGTGCGTGATTTCTGGCTTCAGCGATTAGGCCTCGTATGGTGTATTCATGTCGTATGAATTATGAATTAGTTTTTCATGTAACTTGTTGTTTATGTATGTGTTGCGTCTTGTAAAGGAAGGTTTATTAATTATTTCACGTGTTTGTTATTCTTGAATTTATGATGGGCTCGGTTTAAATTCATTCGTGTTTTGAGTCTAAGTTTCAACAAGATTACATATTGCATATAATTTAATCGGATTTTTGGACAATGACTGGCTCGTAGAAGGACGGCAAGCGGCACTGCCTTGCAGTATAGCAGACACGAGTATAGGGAGGCATTCTCTTAACAGTTCGATAATACGCTTATATTCACTGCCCCAATTCCAAAATAGCTCTGGATTTTGCTCAACTGAAACTCAAAACAAGTTGGCAGTTAAATATTTGAGAATATGGTTAATATATTTAAACTAATAATGAGGCGTCATTGTAAAGATCGCAACAAAATAGGTAGGGGTCGGCTCGCTGCCAGCTATTTGTACTGGAAACTAACTTTTCAACTCGACGCCCGTTGTAAGCGTATTCCGAGCTAACTGTTTACACTAAAACGTTCGTATAAGTAAACGATGAATCCAACTCTCCATTTACTTGTTTGCTTTCTTATTTCGCTTTGTAAATTTGTTATAACAAGGCACAAGCTAAACTTTAGCAACTTATAGCCGACTTGATTTCTTGTTCGTAATTTAGCTTCTTGAAGAACGTTAACGTGTGATATTCAGCTCGGTAGGTACGTAATTGTTTGAGTTTTAGTGAATAAGTATTACGTCAGCACGAGCAATTACGTCATTGAGGCTTTGTTGTGGTGAACTTATTTCTGTAAAGAGTCTTAAAGGTGTTTGTGTTGGTTCAAATATAGGCCTTTATTGTGGTTGTATACCTAGTCAATCAGATGTTAGAAAGTTGATGTTAGAAACATCTCTTCTACTTAAATCTTTCAAAAAGACCCAAAAAGTAAGATGCGAAAAAGCCAGAGCCATCAAGAAAAAATATCAAGAGCCGTAATAATTTAAACTTATTCTCGTTTCATATATTAAAGTCATAAAAGTACGTAACATCACTAATACTGCGAGTTAGTTCCAGCAATCGTTTTAAATCCTACAGAGTTATTGCCGCGGAGCTTACAAATGTCGGTTTTAAAATCATGTCTCCGTTAAAACTTTCTTCATGAATAATTTACGAATTTTCTTCAGAGATATGGTCTTGCCGCTGAAGATAAGAATTAAATTACGTGAAATTAAATTTTTATTATAACATCCGAATAAAAATATAAAGAGAGGCGATTTGAATAATTATCGCCATGTCGCGGTGCTCCCAGTTTCGCTAAGTTTTCACTTCTTTTAATGTTTATTTAAGTTTAATGATCTTAATGAATTTTCATACTGAATTCTTACTTTTTATGTTTACTTAATATAAGAGTTTCAACTGTTCAGAGATTATTATTAAGTCTGTAAGATTCCGTAATAAAAGCAGTACCGAAATATCGTCATCGGCACAATTTTAGGAAAAATACAAGCATTCATAGTTTTTGATCTGAGTTTTAGTGTAAATATTACAAACATTTAACGAATAGGATATTATTCATTTTTCTTTAAAACTGGGAAGTAAAGAATATAAATACAGCATCGTTGATTCAAGACTTTCATTTTTCTTTAGAAACAATATTTTTCTTCCACAGACAAAATCTGAATACGGAAATGCTAAATATAAAACATCTTTTATCATTTCCTATTACGTTAAAATATCAAAAGAGGAAATCAGTGGCTTATAGGTTGTAGCACGATTTTGTACAAGAGCTATGCAGATAATAATTTGAGTTCAAACCTTTGGGAGTGGCAGCTCAAGAGGATAAGACCGCCTTCCCGTAATTTTCTGAAGTACATACTCAGAATTCAGTGAGAGCACTTATATTCAGAATTTATAATATTACTGCTCTAAATATTCTACACTTCGAGTGATGTGGACTTGGAGTAGCAATGAATTCTGTGCTGAGGAGATTTTAATTGACCATTCTTATTTAAATGTCTTCCTGCGACGGATTCCGGTTGCAGTTTTTGGTAGGTATGTCTGTGTTTTTTTCTGGACCATTGCCAGGCTCTGATTTGACCATAGCTACTGTTGAATTCATAACTATCCTATTTCATGATCAATTCTTTATCATAACACTTAACGATATCTCTGGGTAAATCAATGGACTTCTCGATTTTTGAAGAAGAAAAATGAGGATAGGGACTCATCGAACAGTGTTTGGTACAGCTTTGGACCCATGGCTATTCATTACCTTCGCTGTTTTTTTTCAATTCAATAAATACGTAAGTATCCAATAAATTAAATAATATGTGGTGTAACCACCTCGACGTAGACATTTAAATTAAAATGAACTGATGTTGGTATTGGAAATAAATTAACCAGTCAGGCAGATTGTTTGTGGTTTTGGTGATTTTCCTGTGAAAATATTGGTCACATATTAAGGAAATGAGGAATAAATCCCAAAGTTTCACTGAAGTATGGTTCTTTCGTATAACAGGGCGTCCTATCAGGAAGACAGGTAATATAATAGTAAACAGGAAGTCAACAACAAATCCTATGTAAGTCCACTTGAAAATACAGGCCCATGTATAGCAGGAGACTAGACATCAGAAATTGAATTTGGAATTCATTTTCTGATGTCTCATGAATAGTCCTCCTGTTCATGAGCTCACACAAATTCTTCATATTTTTATTCCCATAAATTTAAAAACAATACTTCATAATATGAAAATGACATACAAAATTTAAATTATGTAATTGAAAATCTTAATAAAAAAATAATATCTATGAACAATAAATACAAAATCTCAAAAATGCAAATGAGAGAACATAATTAAGCTGGCGATGAATGAATCAATGCTTGTTCATGTTCCTGTGAGCGATCACAATCACTTATCGTGCTTGTTTAATAGTCAGCCCTCACCGGCTTGTTTGACACCAGCAAGTGATACTCCAATTGCAACAAGGTTATATCTCTGATGATACCTCTAACACAACTAAAGTTAATGTAAAAAATTCTTAACTGTAACCCAAATAAATAAGGATATTGTGATATTTAGTGATAAAATTGGGAAAGAACGACATTCAGGAAATTTTTATGCTGCAGAAACGAGGCATTCGAGCAATTTATAATCTAAGTTGCAGATATTCACTGAGTGGCGGTATCTCTAGACATCGCCAATGCGTTCAACACTCTGCCCTGGAGTTGCATCGGGTGAGCGCTCCGGTAATACTGGATGCTGACCTACCTCTGTCGTGTGGTCGAGGCCTATTTGACGGACAGGGTCGTCATCTACCCCGGTCACCAAGGATAGTGGAACCGGCGAGAGATGTGGTGCGGTGTCCCACAGGGATCGGTCCTGGCGCCGCTTCTGTGGGACAATGGCTACGATTGGGTGCTGCGCGCTGATCTCCCTAGTGGCGTCAGCGTCGTTTGCTACGGTGACGACACGTTGGTCCTGGCACAGAGGAGATTACACCAGCGGCGGCCGAACTAACGACACAAGTCCGAGGCCATGTGTTTTCATGGTCCTCGAAATGCGCCACCGTCGGGTTCCCAGATAATGGCGGGAGGGATTGTCATCGGCGTCGAGTCGACGATGAAGTGCGTGGGACTCGTCCTCAACAGCCGGTGGAACTTCGTGGAGCACTTTAGACGTTTGGCTCCCAGACTGAAGCGGGCCGGGGCTGCCTTGAAGCGGCTCCTGCCCGATCTAGGGGGTCCAAACGCCTCCTACTGGAGGCTCTACGAGGGGCTCGTGCGGTCGATGGCCCTTTACGGAGCACCGGTGTGGGCGCGTTTCGTGAGGCGGCGGCTAGCTCGCCGGTTGAACGCGTCCCAAAGGGTTATGGTCATCCGTCTGGCCCCAGGATACCGCACGGTCTCCTGCAGGGCGGCGAGCTTCCTTGCCGGATTACCGCCATGGGATCTGGAGAAAAAAGGCCTCGCGCACATTTGGGAGTGGCGCAAGAAGGCGAAACGCTGAAGTTTAACTCCGCTGCCGCGAGAAATCACGGCACAGCGGACAGAGCTCCGGCGGGATCTCATGGCGTCATGTAGAGTGCGATTGTCGAAAACACACAATTGCAGCAATAAGTCCCCTCTATGAGGAGTGGCTAGTGAGGCGCCTTCCACCTGACGCAGATCCTCACCAGACATGGTTGTTTCGGGAGGTTCCTGTTCAGGATAAGACGGGAGGAAACGTCCGGGTGTCATCATTGTGTGGATTGCCCGGAGGATACGGTGCAGCATACGATGGAGGTCTACCCGGCGTGGGCAGAGCATCACCGTGTCCTCGTGGTGGCGATCGGCGGCGGTGATCTCTCGCGTCCGACCCTGGTCCAGGCCATAGTACGGAGCGAGAGGGCATTGGAGGCCGTCATCTCCTTCTGAGAAGCAGTAATGCTCGCAAAGGAGGAGGCGGAACGCGTGAGGGAGAGGCAAAGATCGCGCCTTCACGCGCCTAATCGCCGCAGGAGACGCCCTGGGCGTCGGAAGTCGCAGGCCGATTCCCGGCCACCGCAGGCGCGGGCTTGCAGACGGTGAGCAATGAGTAGCTCACCGTCCGATAAGGACCAGGCCGGGGTCGACGGCGCGTTGTGTTCCACGCGCGTTTCAAAGAGATGTCAGCAGAACTGACGGGGTCCGATCGGGCCGATGCCTGCCGGGGTTGTGGTTATTGTCCGAAAGGGTTACCGTGGCCCCTGGCAATATAGGCAACTGAAGGAACACGGGTGGGTTTTAGTCAGTAAGAGTATGATACGCCCTCCCGCTCCACACAGAGCGGGAGAAGTTATTTGATAATTTTCCACCCAAAAAAAAAGGATTCATTGAGGGATAAAATAAAGGAAACATAATGTCAGTCGTATCTCAATATGTAAATGAGAACCCGATTTACGTAAAATCAGGTCGTCATAAATCATTCTAAACACAGCGACATTCATAGTATAAATACTAGAAATAAAGATTTACTTATTGTACCCACGACTAGGCTCCAAACAATGAGTGATTCATTTAAGCGCCAAAGTATACATTTTTACAACAAACCTATCCATGTTAAGGAACTGAGCTTCAATACATTTAAATCATTTATTAAACAGGAACGCTGTCAAAAAGGTTTGTAATAAAGTTAAAGATTACTTGGACGACAAAAAGGCTTGGGATTAATCAAGCTACTTCAATGTCCTCCCAAGCAACAAACTATGTTAAACTCAGTGTTTTAGAATTAATATTGATTTTTTTTGTTATTTATTTACATGACATTATATCTGAGAAAAAGAAAAAAAAACTGAGTACTTAATGTGGCGTACCCAAATTTCCTTTCTTTGGTATTATTCGTCGAGTCATTGAGCTCCTAAAGTTCTGAATTGAGCTACACGATTACTGACAAATGCGTGCACTGACTGGACAGGTCCACTCAAATCTGTATGGTTCTTTCCTCAAAAGACTTTTTCAGACACTAATCTACATGATCTTCACATGATCTCACCAAGATTATGTCTGGACTTTAAAAGAGACTGTGTCCTTTGAGTTTGTTTTGGCCTTTCTTTTCAGAGTGGTCAGATAGGAAACGCCGACCTCATCTAGTTTTTAAAATGTGATTGAAGTGTAAAAGTGTTTGTACAAACCTACTTACAGAAATAAAATCAGTTATCATCTAACATGAATAAGGCATTAATTAGGATAAAATAATAAAGGTAAGTACACGGAGTTTTGATTTATAAAATTAACTTTTCTTTCAAAACACAAAATCGCTACTTACTTGTATATAGGCAACTCATTATTTTCTACTAATGAGCATTGCCAAGAAACCTCTTGACGACATTTTTTAAAGAAAAATAAATGAAAAAGTTGTGAAAGCCGCAAGCTTAAGGACTACTCAGAGACTTGAACGGTGCTTTATGTGACGTTGAGTAACTCACCTGCTTGTAAAATGAAAATATCAGTATAAACAGTAATCAGTAATAGGTGGTGGATCTTACGTCGAACAAGGTAGAGTGAAGAAGGAGGAAGGTGCGTTATGCCCCCTTAGGTCGAGGGAGGTAGGTAGTAAATAGTTGTGTCAATTTATTTAAGTATCCTTTGAAGTAAATTTAATTCATAAATCTCTCTCGAAAGATAATAAATCTAGCTCTCGCCTTGCTCTCGCCGCACGTTTTACCAAAATTTGAAAAAGTTTTAACGAAGAAATAAAAAAAATAAAAAAATTCAAGTTTGAATATAAACACATAGAGACTCCTAAAACTTGGTTTGAAATCCGAGCCTATTGAATTTTATCTATCCCAGTAGTCTAGTAAATACTCGATCTATCTAACTCGAGACCCTGTCAAGATAATTTAATTTCGATGACAAATAGAACATCACTATGCAATGCCAAATGCGGATATGAATAGAACCAATACATGCTGTTCTACGCATCAATGTATAGTCGCCGGCCCTTATAATTATTGTGGGTGTAATAATTAGCGCTACATTGTTAATTAAAGACAAAGGTGTGCTAATGAGACATGGCGCTGTATGTGCCACGAATGTTGATTGGCTCTAAAAATACTCGTCGCAGCAAACCACAGACGTTGAGTTGCTTCGTTAGTATTTATTGTGTCACTGTATTTCTAGTCATTTCGGCGGTAGTTTGCACTTTTAGTTGGGTACCTACTTGTATTTCATGAAGTAGTAAGGCAGTTTTATTTTTACTGTGACTGCGGAATAAGGCTTGGAAATTTCGTGTTTTACTTTTGGGAAAACGTTGCGTCGTCGAGTTCTTGGAACCAGTAATGACTTAGAGTAGTAAATATACTTTGACATCATAGATTTTAATTAGCAAAACTGCTATGTAACACACTTAATTATTTCGGGACCGGAAAATTTACTATAACTTCTTTCAAAATTATAAATCGTCTAATAAAAATCCCCTTAAAACGACTGAAACTTTAAATTCCTCACCCGCGCTTTCTGCCGCCTTACTTAGAAATAATGTAAAGGCATGCCCTTTAGAGTTTAGGTTTCAGCATACAAAGCCCCAGGCTGTTATAAAAGCTTTTAAAGATCTTAAAATGAAATCAACAAAAGATCTATGGGCAATATTTGTAAAAGTCTGTAGATCTATCATCGAAACCATTGCGCCCTATTTAGCTTTTATATTTAACACCAGTGTAGACCAAGGAGTCTTTCCGGATCTCATGAAACTCAGTTAAGTATTTCCTTTGTTCAAATCCGGTGATAGTTAGGATCCCAAAAATTATAGGACTGTATCAATTCTGCCAGTTCTCAGTAAGATGTTTGAAAAGTTGATGCTCAATCAAATGTTACGTTAATAGTTGAAAAAAATTATGAGGCGGCAAGGGTAAGGAAGATCCTATCAACTGATCAGGACCGAACTCTCGGCGCGCTGAAAAAACCCGATAATTCATACACACTAACTGACTATGAAACCAGTAAGGTCCTTCTCGAGACTCACTTCCCAGACTGTAAAATCCTGGAGGACAGGACATGGGAGGCTGAACCAAAATGGACCCCAACGGAGCAAGACTGGTCAAGAGCCCGCAAAATAGTAACAGAAGAGCGGATAAAGTGGGCTATCAACAGCTTCTAGCCATACAAGTCAGCAGGGCTGGATGGCATCTTCCCAGCCCTACTACAGTGGGGGGTAGATTATCTGACACAATGGCTGGTGGAGATCTATCGAGCCTGCATAGCACTTAGACACACACCTCTCGCATGGCGCGAGGTGAAAGTAATTTTCATACCCAAACCTGGCAAAACTGATTACACACAACCAAAGGTTTATAGACCTATAAGGCTCACATCATTTTTACTGAAAACCCTCGAGAGACTCTGTGATAGATATATCCGAGATGGCCCTCTCCGGGTAAAACCACTGCACAAACAACAGCACGCGTACTCCACAGGCAAATCAACAGAATCCGCGCTGCATAGCGTGGTATCTAAAATTGAATGCGCAGTGGACCACAAATGCTCAGCACTGGCCACCTTCATCGACATCGAGGGCGCCTTTGACAAGACCATGTTCAACAGTATAAATACGGCCCTCGACAGACACAGCATAGACTCGACCCTGAGTGGCTGGATCACCAACATGCTCAAATTGAGAGCTGTACAAGTCACAGTAAATGACACTACGAGGGCTACCGTTGCAAACGGCTGCCCGCAAGGGGGCGTCCTCTCGCCGCTTCTATGGAACCTAGTAGTAGACAGCCTCATTAAAACACTCAACGACAAAGGTTACTTCACCGTAGGCTACGCCGATGACTTAACCATAATAATAAGCGGGACCCATGAAAATACTCTATGCAACCTTATGCGACAAGCCCTGAAAATAGTAGAGGAATGGTGCAACAAGCACCAACTCTCAGTAAACCCTACAAAAACCGAACTGATTCTCTTCACAAAAAAGAGAAAACTGACGACACTACAACTACCACGATTCTTCGGAACAACTCTAAGCCTATCAACTAAAACCAAATACCTGGGCATCTTTTTGGATAAACAGCTGAACTGGGCGAAACATGCCAATTACATCACTACAAAAGCCAGCATATCCCTGTGGCAGTGCTTGGCAGGAACTGGGGGATTAGTCCCAAGGTCACCCACTGGTTATACACCACAGTCATCCGACCAATTATCACATACGGCTCACTGGTCTGGTGGCCCAGGACAGACCTGAGCACAGCCCAAAGAGATCTCGAAAAACTGCAGCGGTTTGCCTGTGTTGCGATCACTAGCAGTATGAGTATGAGTACCCACTGCTGCCCTACAGGCAATGCTTGGTCTGCCACCCCTACACCTTATTGTGAGGGAGGAGGCGGCCCTGGCTGCCTTTAGGCTACATTTATCAGGAACCCTAAGCAAAGACTCCAGAGTTAGGCATGCACGCATAAAGGAAGATGCGATCAACCGATGGCCAATGATGGCATCACCCTGCGACAAAGCCCCGAAAACACATCACTTTCAAAGGCACTACAGCATAATACTCACAGAAGAACAGGGTGATTACTTAGGTCCGAAAGAGATGAGAGTATACACCGATGGATCGAAGACCGACTCTGGTACCGGGGTCGGAGTTTTCTCACACGACCTCAACATAAATATATCCAGACCATTGGGCATGTTCAACACCGTCTATCAGGCGGAGTGTGTGGGCATCATACAAGCGGTCCACGCCCTAGAAGCCAGGAGAGTTACGGACACCCACATACGTATACTCTCCGACAGCGCCTCAGTTCTGCAATCCTTACAGAAAAAATATATTACCTCGAAGCTAATACTAGAATGTCACAATGCACTAGAACAAACAACGGTATCTAGCCGCAACAAAGTGACACTGCAATGGATAAAAGGACACAGCGGATCGCTAGGTAACGACGCAGCCGACGAATTTGCTAGACGAGGATCCAGCACGGCAGTATGTGGATCCGAGCCTATCGTACCCATCCCCTTCAACCAAATACGCAGGTGGCTACAGGAGTTCACCCACACACAAGCGGGGAACTGGTGGACTTCGACACCGGGCTGCAGGCAGTCCAAGGAAGCTATGCCATCCTTGGATAGCAGGCTAACCAGGCGTTTATTGCGCCTGGACAGGAACGGCCTGCGCCTGGTGACGGGGACCGTCACGGGCCACTGCTCGCTAAACAAACACTTCCACACAATAGGCATAACGGACAGCCCTCTGTGCAGAGCGTGCATGGAGGCTGAGGAAAAAATCTTTTGCGGGGCGGTTAAGCTCGCCCGCTTATGCTGTTAGAAAGATAAGACAGTTAACGGATGTAGAAACCGCGCGTTTGATCTATTGTAGCTACTTCCATGGCATTGGCATGGCATTTTACTGTGGGGTCGGGCGGCTGACATTGAATTCATATTTATTTTACAAAACATTAATATTTTGACGGTACCTTACCAATTTATCTACGAAAATATTATGTATGTAAGAAAAAATCTACATCTTTTTAGTAAAATAAGTGATAGACATAATTTTAATACTAGAAATAAATATAAAATAGATCAACTATTTTTCAGATTATCTAAAGTATGGGGTACTGTGTTAAATGTTACAACAAAGTTCCTTGTGATATATTACAATTATCTAAAAGAAAATTTAAAACTCATATTAAAAGTACACTTTGTAAACAAGCATATTACAAATTAGAGGATTATATGCAAGATAAAAATGCTTGGAAACATGCTAGTCCAGCTCCATAGGGCAATTTTAGAGTCTAGACAAAATCAAACTGGTTGCTAATTTAATTGTATAATTCATTATTTTTATATCATTGATTTTTCATTCTGCCATTACTTGAACTCACACACAGTCTTATTAGTATTACTTGTAAAAAATAACTCACATGTTTACAAGCATTGTAAAAATACATACTATCGTATATGTATTTTTACAATGCTTGTAAACATGTGAGCACCATCCATCACATAATAATTTTTACTGTGATCGCTTCATTTTTAATTCTTTTTACCTATTGTATTATATTAATCTTATTCCAGGTGCATCGTTTTCACATATAATTATATATTTAATGTATACAAAATATTATAAAACATTTTAAAAGAGTAAAGGTGGAGTTTTTTGCCCATTCAAATCCATAAAAAAACTACCTTTTGGAATGGCCGACTAGAATCAATTCTAATTTTTGTAAATTTTGACGTTGAAAAGTGCAAAAGGCATGTGCATAATTGAAATAAATTATTTGACTTTGACATTATAACCTGCGATTTTTTATTGTATGGTGAATAAGAAAACATGATGTAGCTTATTTATTTTGTTAACTAAATTCACTTTAATAACGTATTCCATCACTAAATGAGCATCTCACTTTAGACTTTAATTATAGACATTAGACATACACATTAGTTTCTAACGTAATCCACCTTAGGTAAACGCATTCGATCGACTACGACCCGCCATTACAAATGCACCGTGCCAATCAACAAACGAATCCCTACGAATATTCGAGAATAGACATAATGTATGCTATGGTAGATTTCACACTGACTGGCATTTTTTTAGTGGCACAGGAACATGTCTCGTCTGTAATTTCAGGGACAGGAGATGTAGAAGTAAAACCTATACGAAGAACATACTTAGGTCGAACATCGCACGGTTTGCTTATGATGAAATTAGTTTTCATGTATTTTCATACTGGTAACGGTAAAGGCTTTCGGATGTGCCTTGGTTGATTTAACCCTATCAGCCAAACTAATGATGTTTGACAGACTCCTTCACAGGAACAAGTTAATATTATGATTAAAATATCTATTTAGAATATGCAACCAGCATCCATAGTTAGAGGATGTCTAGGGCTGTGGAGGTCAGATAGGCAGTTGCTCCATGTAAAATACTGGTATACAACCTGCATACTTTTAGACTGGAAGCCGACCCCGACATTTTTAGGAAAAAGGATAAGCAGATGATAATCCATAGTTAGGAGATATAATTTTCTTCTTGTGAGTTTGTATGTAGGGGTAATCTTCGGAACTCCTAATCCAATCCGCAAATTCTTTCACTAATGATAAGCTCAGCAGTATTGCCGAGTGTTATAGAATACCGTTTATGTTTAAACAAGAAATTTCACGCGCATGAATTCGTGGACACAAGCTAGTCATAAATAATTTTGGAAAAAAATGAATGTAACAAATTCTCAAGCGCCTTTTAATATAACATCAAATAATACCGTACGGGGAAAGCAATTTAGAAAGCGTTGGAATCTCATAAAGTCATAAGTCAGACGTGCATGTAGCTGCCAAAATGGCTAATGACCGCGAGCTGGGTGCGGTTGCGGACCGAACCGAGCCAAAAACCAATTTGCGACAATAATAACATCGTTGTTGTGCCGATCAGTTGAAGTGAGTATAGCTCAAGTGTTGAGGTGGCGGATTGGCGATTGAAGGCAAGCTTGTGTATTAGGTAGATAGTTTGAGAATTTTTGGCGATTAATTTAGTCTTAACTAAGAGGGTTAGTGGGAAAGTTGTTCAGTCTGAAGTTCAGAAAGCTTCAGATGAATTGATGATAAATAAAAAAAATCTTTATTAAAAAAAAGTTACAGACATAACTTTTACAACATAGCTCCGAAACTAGGTTTTTTATACCTGTGACTAGGGACTCAGTGTTGCTCCATTAGAAAAGTCGTTACGTGTGTGGTTAGTAAAAAATGTAGTGAAATAGTATACAAAAGGCACATTTTTTATAGAAAAAATACAAAAATAACAATAATAAAATATATGGGATGGTGTGTTGAGAGACAGTGTGCGTGTGTATGTTAATGGAATATGTGTGCGTGTGTGTTTTTGATGAGTGTGTGTGTGTGTGTGTTTGATGAATGTGTGAGTGTGTTTGAGGAGTGTCAAGGGTATGTATGGAGCTGAGATGTTTGTATGGGACTATTGAGTAGGAGAGAATAGAAGGCTTTCTATTTCGTCGTAGTTTTTCCATTACCCACGCTTTCACCGAGATTTTACATTTGTGTAAATAAAGTTTTTGTATCGCGAGCAGTTTATTGATCGCCGAATACAAATTAACGAAAGCGTTTCAGTTTTTTTTACAAACGTAAAACAAATACAAAGTAGTGGTTTTATGTCTTCAGAGTATATCAGCAATCATACTCAGAGTTTTTTCTGTTTTTTTTTTTTTTAATAATACTACTTCTATTATGGACAGTATAATGAATGACACACCAGAAAAAATCTTTTCACAAAAGCCTCAACAAATACCAAAGTTAATTTGCACTCAATAAATGAGTTTCACATTTACGGCAACAATTTTCAATCGGGACTAATTAAAGCGTTTTTTCGATACCACCATTGGAACAAAAACTAAGCTTCAACTTGCCAACGATAGAAATACACCTGGACTTTTGAACGCATATAAAAGTTTTCCAATTTACAGGGGCTGATTGGAAAATTTTCGCCATTTTGGGGTGTTAACCGACCCTTGACTTTACTTAGCCTTTTGAAGCGAATTAAAAGTGTTAGCGCTAAGTCTTAATCTAGCTGTTTGATTATTTTTGTGCTTGAGATTATTTTTATGTTTCTTGTTTTGGAAGATATTATAGTGTTCAGTATTTATTGTAATTGGATGGGCGCGAAAGGAGAAATAAACTGGTTACAAGTTTTAAGGCCGAGGTATTACAAGTTTTAAAGCACGTACATATTCTTCGTAAAAAGTACTTAATTGGCTACATTATTAATTTTCTTGAAACTTCTTGGCACCGGCGCTTGGAGTGTCAGTGACACCATAGTATGGATAAGTGCAACATACACTAATACTTTGCACTTATCCATACTCGTTCTCGTAGCATAATAAAATTCATTATCAATATTGTAAAAATTCCGTAGCCGTGCGTCTACGCGCCGTAGCTCGTAAGTGCATGCTACGTGCGTAGCAGCGTGCAGCGCCCTTACGGCATTATACAGTCATTATTCATGCCTTGTCGTATCATACGTTAATTTATGGGCAAAACAATGTTTCACAAGCTGTTTAAAAACATTGTTGATTTGTCACGTAGGTACCTAGGTATTTCGTTGCGAAAATTCAACTCAGTTTCGTAGCACAGAAGTCAACATTTACCGTCAATTGAGCCTTCACATTATGATGATTTAATTAAACCGTAATTGTATCTATTGAGAATTTACCAATTGAATCAGAGCGTAATGTCAAAACAATTATGTAGTTGTCAATCCCAATCATGAGGTTTGTATAGGTTAATTAGTGATGGTATGACGTGTGTTCCCTATACCAAGGGGAGCTTGTAAATTTCTATGTGATATACAAATAAATTCTCATTAAAGAACGAAGAAAATGTGAAGTATTTGATGATTATTTGAAATAGACATCAAAGGAAATGATATTGAGGGGGCCTTTAATATCAAAACCCTTTTTAAGAAACCTAAATAAAATGCATGAAAAACTAACAGAGTTCGTCATTTTCTTTGTTTTTGGAGGAGAAATATTCTATAGCTGTTTCAGCACATGGCCATTATACCTACTGGGTGGAGCAAAGTCACTGATACCTTATTAGTAAAATGATGTCCCTGATGATCTCTTTGCCTAATCATTTTAATTTAAAGTGTACAATTATACCTAGCATAGTCCCAGTATACGTATAAAGTAGGAAGGCCTCCTACAAAGTGGACCAATAACCTTGTGAAGGCCGCAGGAATCCACTAGATGCGGGAAACACAGAACCGGTCGAAGTGGCGGTGCTTGGGGTAGGCCTATGTCAAACAATGGACGTCTTTCGGCTGAAATGATGATGATACCATAGTCCAAAATGAATCCCCCCATGGCGACCAAACTCAGCGGAGAGTAGCCTTCTACGCGGGACATATTATAGAGTACAAGTTAAGTGTGTGCGCAGAAACAGGTGCACTCTCTCTTTCCTCACTCTCATATTCCAATGGGACGGCAATCCGACACGATCGGAGAGAGATCAGGCGCAGGACCAACGGCTTAACGTGCTTTCCGAGGCGCGAGGGTATCACAAAACTTCCAAACTCCGGGCTGAATCAGGACCCCAAGCTCAGCATGCGCGCTTGTCTCCGAGAGACCAACGAGGACCTATACCATTCATGTATGTTTAAAAATAGTTTCTCCTAAAGAGATGAAATAAATGTTTGCAAATCTCTATTTTATTACATCGCAATAATAGCCGCAAATGATTTGTAAACGAAAGGATATGTATTAAATCAATGTAGTCATTAATTTGTATACGAATTAATTACCCAAATTACTGTGGGTTACGGTATACAATGCGTTGCGGTTTGGAAGTGGAGTCGTATTACGTTGTCATCTCGATTACTAGGTATTACAGTTGTTTAGATTAATTAGGTGCGGATTAAGCGATTAGGTAGAGTTTTGATTGTCATTTGTTTATTTCAACGTGTGTCAGTGGTTATTCTAAACACATTCTACGTATGTATCATAATCATGCTCCATATTGCGTCAACGGGTCATTCACTACCTTCCGTTAGGTGCAGGTTTATTCTACAAAAATATTTTATGGTTTCACAGTTACTTCTTTTATTTTAGCACTTCTAGACTTAGTTTTTTTTTAAATTATTATGTTTGTGTCTCAACAACGATGTCCCGTGACTTGTCTTGTTCCGTAATTGAAATACGGGAAGGAATAAATTGCCTCCCCGCTTTCCGTGTGACTCTTACAACATTACAATTCTGTTTTATGGACCTATTGCAGCTCCGCACACGTCTGTACTTCTAATTTTATTCAACAATGTGAAATTACGCCCACGAAAAACTGCAGAACAATTACAAATCTCTAGTTAAAAAGTTTCCTCATGAATATTTTCGCTGAGTTATGGGCCCGAAGAGGAAGATAATAAAATTTGGTATAATTTAATTTTTATTGCAGCCCATGAATGAACAAAAGGGGGCTTGATTTGAATAATAATTAGCTTTTATTGTACACTAGCCGGTGCTAGGTCATGACTGCCAAGTAGACAAGTACTAGCAAGTAGCAGATGGCCATCGCCGAAAAATTTTAAGTCGTAATAATTAAAGAAGAAATTGGTTTTCTCTTCGAGGCAAATGTAACTACAGTTATAGTTAGATTTGCAAATTTCTGGCCATTTCTAAACCGGTAATGGATTAAGTGAAGCGTAACAAAAATAAAATTAACGAGGGGGCTTCCCCGGCGGAAGGCGACGGGAAGCGGACGCCCTGTCAGTGACGGAAAAGTTATCTACATCTACAGCCGAATCTTAATAAAGTTTTCACGTTAAATTTGGTACGTTTAGAAGGCAGTAGCATATTTACTGGTATGTACGGCTGTATTTATGAATGTCAAATTGGGTCTTATAGGGCAATTTTTTGCTGAAAAAATGTTTGATTCTTTTCTTATTAGTTCTTTTCTTATCATTGCATTTTCTTAGCTTATTTTTCAAGGTCCAGTCTTTCCCAGAAAATTTGCAATTTTGCAAGCAACGTGACCTTTAAATCCCTAGACAAAGTAAAGTTTTACAGCATATTGTTAAATTGTTCTTGTTGCGGAACATGTCTTGTGAAATTGAAATTTATTTAGGTACGTACTTTTGCCACACATTGGTTTCTTATTTTTTATCTCCATTCTTGACGGATACAGGACTATCATAATTTATTAAAACGGCTTCAAACGACGTGTGTAATCGGCAAAAACGTTTTCACAGATGATTGTTAAAATTAATCCCGGGCCCGCAGTGATGAATGACACAAAGAACGAATTCAAGTTACGTACAAATTGCGAGCATAAATTATTACGTTTTAATAATTTTCCGTACAGCCTGTCCGCCCTCTCAATCATAAGCCCCGCCAGGTGTCACCCTCATAAATCCAGGCTGGTTAAAAATTACAAGGATTTAACGGTAGTGTTATAAAACTAAGCTATAACAAATACAAATTAAAGTTTTACTGCTAAGACAGAAACAGCTTTTGTAATTGTTAGGCAGGTTGCTACAATTATGTTATTAGTCAAAGCCTAGTTTCAGAGTTGAAAACAGATTCTTGATAATATTAGTAATTTTGAATTGCAAATCCACTGGCTTATTAAACGATTTAAATAGTTCATCACTTCACATTAGACACATTTTTCAGATGACTGAATTATTCATATCACTGCACAGTAAAATACGAATCACAATAAATACGATTACATCTAATTAAATAGGCGTCGCAATTCCAAATTCAAATGGTCAGAAAACATTTATTAAAAACGAAAATAAAGAAAATTTTTAATTTAGTGGAAGAGGCAACGAACCGTTTCCTTTTTTATAGCTGGCCAATTGAAACGTTTCCAGGTCTCTGAATAATTCATCTTTCGTTTGAACAAAGACGAAGTGGGCGCGCGGCGATTCTTTGATCTTTTGTAATTGGAATCGATGCTCATATTAAAAAGAGAAATTCTTTAGAGCAACCGTTGAAATGCACCGAAGCCATTTTGTTCAAGACGATTACGCAGTAGTGATTTGTCGTCGATAGTACCTAATACTGTTGGGAACAAATCCCTTTGTCCCTTTGCGTTTTTTTTCCAATACTTTTTGCTAATTTTACTTTGAGCTCCGTTGCCCAAAGTTTATCTTCGTTGTAATAACGAGGCGGCTCTGTATTAATTATGTTTGCAGTGCTATGTGTCGAGAGTCTAAGCTGTTTGCTAATGCTCCTCACTATAGTCGGGAGAGGACTGCCAATATTATAACGCGTAATAATATTCTGTGTACACATAATATGTTCCAGTAAAAACTTTATTAGAGGTATAACATTTTTCGTGAGCGGAGTTTAGTTTCTTTCTGGTATGTCAAGAATTTCTTCGAAGTGTGAGGGGGAGTCTTGAGACTCTGCGAGATCGAGTTATTCGAGATAAAGTTCCGTTTCTCGATATTTACACGCTGTACACACGTCACTTATTGTAACTACTTTATCTTCGACATTCTAGCAACGCACCATTTTTAATACAAAATCAAACTACATATGTACATCATTATAAAATTAATTTAGGCAGGTATATTGGATCAATAAAAGTTATGAATTTTTCATAACCTTCAGTCATAGATAACCTCCTCTTAGCTTATTACGTTGTTTTGGGTCTACATATGTCCATTGTCGACAAGGTAAACAATTAAGTCTTGCTGGAAGTAATCTCAATATTTTTGTCTGCCCACTTTTTCATGTTATTTTATTTAACTTGCTTATAAGTAGATCGGTATATAGTTAATTTATTTTAACTATATACCGATATATATTTTAAATGTATATTAACACCATGAATGGATACGTTTGAAGTGTGCTCAATCCATAACGAAAAACAAGCCCAAAATATAATATAATATTTATTTTCCTTGGGAATAATATTGAATACAGCAGTGTCTACCGGAATTACTTTGGCAACTCTATCAATAAGTCGCGAACTTGTGCAATAACATCTCCTATCGATTACATAATAGAGGGAAGATTGCCAGTTGCTAGCCACGATTGTTTCTGCTATTTTATTTGTATGTGTTCTATTTTCGTTATTGATATTATTTTGTATGTTATTTACGATGATATTTTATGCTTCACTACACTTACACTCAACCGCACATCAGTGAAAAAACTATCATGCTTACAGCAACGACATAAAGGTGCGTAAGCGCTGTCACTGTCTAAAGTTAGTCTTTTACAGCCGTTGTTGGTATGTCTCCCTATTATTTCTACAGCACAAGTTTGATCAACATTTTTGTTTTTAGCCGAGTACAAAACATGTTTTTATTTATACTGTATGTGTGCTTAACCTTTACAATTCAGACAAACGCATACTAGAAAGTGTACTCGTACTATGCCTATATTAACTTTTTCAATTTAGTAAATATTTGTGAATAAAATTGGTAAATAAGTTAGACAAGTACTTACGCCTTGCTGCTGTATGACTTTGTTATTTTTGTATACGTATCATTGAATTTAAAATGATTTCTTGAAAAAGATCACAACCTGGGTTTACTTTCACCCTAACAATGGTTATTTTGAATTAACTTTTCTCTAAGCAGACAGAATAAAAAGTTTTTACTACATATGAGCAGATAGACAAACACCCCTTATGTTTACGTTAGGGTTAGATTACCCAACCCCCCGCTTAGAAGTCCGATTATGTGCCTAGCGGCCGTCTGTTGCGGTATTTTTAAATAAATGTCACACTAAGCACAACTTAAAGTCGTAAGTACAGTCTATAAATTCAACTCATTTCAACTTCATGAGGATAGTCAGTAGAAGTTTAAAATTTAATCCCGGCATGGGTAAGAGAGCAGAAAAGTTAACCGCCCAAAACTTTGCGCGGGTACATACTGCCAACGTATTTATACTTAATTTTTACTGTGTCTTGTAAGTCTGAAGGATAAGCTTTTGTTTGAAACATTATTATAAAATGTTGTACAATATTGTGCCAAATATTTTAAATATCTTTAGTATTTGCAATAAAATAGATATGAACATTGCGTCACTTTTAGTTTGAACACTTGTAAAATATTTGATTGAACGCCGTGTCGATTGAAGTTTGGATTTATTCAGAAATGACTTTAAAGTAGTAGTAGTCTAGGTATCTATTTGAATGTTTTGTTCCATGAAAAAAAAGCGGCAATGTTCGAGTCGGACTCACACATGAAGGGTTCCGTACCACAGTACATTATTTAGAAAATACTAAACAAAGAATATTGTTATTAGTCATCTTAAATTTTAAAAATCGCAAAGATGAACATATATTTCATAATGATACTTCTTTAGTTGTTGAGATAGAGCTCGTACAAAAATGGTCTAAAACTGTCAACTTTTACGGCCCCCTATTGTATCATTTTTTAAGATAAAAAAAAAAATACATTTGTTCTCTACTCGATGAGCTCTAGACAAAGACACCCCACATGCCAGGGTTAGATTTTTTTTAAATCGAAAGTTTATTGTATCCCTTTATTAATTTAATTTAATTTTTATTATTTGTTGTTATAGTGGCAATAGAAAAAATAAATATAATATAACAATAATCATTTTATTTCAGAAGTAAATTTCCATAATTTGTTAGTAAACATTATCCTTAATAACTATGTTAGTTAACATGCAGGTTGGACAAATAATGGACGAGCGGACAATCACATTTTCCCGCAATGATACGCAGGGGACTGTTCGAGCTGCCTCGGACCCTCTGCAGCAGCGACGCGGCATGCTTACGCCTGATCGCTGCGCAGCCATCACTGTATGCATCAGCAAACGTTCCCGATGCACTGCAGAAGCGTGGCAGCCCCAGCAGCATCCCGAATGCATTGTTATATTGAACTCGAAGAACATTGATGGCTTTCTGCATACAACTTGTTCAGAGGTTGCACTTTCACTTCTAAAAAGCGGCACTTTCACTTCATATTCATATATAAATATGAAGGGAAAGTGCCGCTTCATCTTGCGTGATTCGTATTTGCGTTATAACGCAAATAAATGAATTTGCGCAAGGTAAAACAACACACACTTCACACGTGCAACAAGCAAACCTACGGACAAGTATGTTGCATTAAACCGCCAATGCTTTTCGTTCCCTTTCTACATCCAGATCATCTTTGATGACTGCAGTAACAATATGGCCGAGATATTTAAATTGTTGAACACGATTCAAGACATTACCTGCTAGTTTAAAGGGAGGAAAACTTTCTGAGGACGTTGCTCCAAAAACAAGAACCTCACCCTTTTTATACGTATCTTAAACCGTGTTCCTCAACATACCTCTCACAAACATCCAATAGCTTTCTCAACCCTGAGACTGACGGGCTCAATAGTGCCATTTAATATAATCGGCATAGCTGATATTATTAAACGCTACTCCATCTATATAACAGCCGGCCTGCAAGCTACTGAGATCACTAATGAGTCCGTTCATGTATAGGTTGAACAATATCGGAGAAGTCAAACCACCTTGTCTAACCCCACACTGCAACCTATACTCGTCAGAATTGGCCTCAGCCTAACGCACATAGTTCACCTGGTAATCATACCAGAACTTAAAGATCTTTATAATTTCTAATGGTATATTTGCATTGCGTTACTTACCCCATAATGTGTCATTCACCATATCAAATGCCTTTGATAAATCAAAGAAGCAAGAAAAGACAGGGCTCTGTTTATATATTATAATAGAAATGCATAATCTGTAAAATTTTCAACTGTCTACCTATTATGGTTCATGAAATACTGCTCACTGACAGACAGACAGACAGCAGAGGCTTATTAATAAGGTTCCGTTTGGCACCCTTATGGTACGGAACCCTAAAAACAAGCAAAAAATGCAAGAATATTAAATATATATGTACTGTAAGTACACCTCTACCAACCCTTGCTAACACGCGTTATGTTATGTCTAATAATAATATAAAAACGGAAAGAATTAAATATTTTCTGCACTTAACATAACCGACTGTAACATATAAATAGTGTTTGCCTGAATTCAATAGAACATAGGTACACATGGAATAATAATCTAAAAAAAGAACATTTATTTTGATCTACACATTCGTTTCTTAACTCGATCGTGCATTCGGATTCGTGGCACGTTTTTATCATTCGTACATAACAAGTGAAAAATATACACAACTACACATACACTAGAGGGAAGTCAAGTTAGAAATCGTACAATAGTTGCGACGACGCCGCGAAACGCTGGCGCGGCAAACTTGGCTGTTACCCCCTAAAGGGTTGCTAGATTGTAAGTTTTTTGCTCTGAATGCAGATGCTGCGGGCTTAGATGTTGCTGGCAAAATATGTTCAATACTTGTTTTGAATACTATGGACACTATCTTTTTTAAACGAACAATTTTAGGTTTTTCAAGAATGAGATCGAATCTACTATTGTATAATAAATCGATTTTACTTGGTTTTGAAATAAAATTAATATGATATCGTTCCAATAATTATAATAATTTTCTTTTACAATTATACCACTGAATTCAAAACACATAAGACTTTCTCAGAAATAAAACTTTTCCCGACAATTGTTAAAGAGTTTTAAATTATTTTGACACTCTGCATGGAGATCGTCATTGCCAAGTCTTCTTCGTACGAATTCTTTTTGGAAGGAGCAACTAGAATCAATTCCATTTTCTTGTTAATTGTGACGTTCATAAGTGCCTTATAAAGACTTCCTGAAATACATGATTTGACTTTGACATTATTAAAAAAAAATATTGTCAAGACGAATTATTAAATTTTGGGTATTTCCAAATATCTTTCCCCATTTTATTAACACTAAAATAAACTGCATAAAGTAATACTTTTCCTGAGAGCGAATAAAGGATTAGCAGAGATACGAGTTCAAGGATGTCACCTCCGACTTTATACCGATACACTGTGAATTTCTTCAAATGACTTTCCGATTTTAAAAGTGCTGCTCTATTTGTTAGGGATGCATTGCACACTTGCTTGCTTGCAGTTATGTCAAAGTTTATGTTTATCTATTTATTGCTGAACTGTGTGGATTTTATTTTGTACCAAAATACTATGATATATTTAAATAGATCATTTTAACAGTCACTAATTTTTAATCATTTTTTCTCATTCTATTCTGTATTTTGGGAACTTGTTACAGCAGTCAATCAATGTGCCTATCCTTTTACCAACTATGTTGGGGTCGCCTTCCAATCTAACTGGATGCAACTAAATACCAGTATTTTACATGGAGGGACTGCCTATCTGACCTCTATAATTCAGTTTACTGTGTAACGCGATACCCGTTGGTAAGACTGGTTGTCAGATTTTTGGGCTTCTGACTACCCGTAACAACTGTCAAATGTCTACAAATGACAGCCGGGACCAATGGCTTAATTTGCTTTCCGAGGCACAGAGGGGTCTCGATACTTAATGGATAGTCACCAGACTGTGGCAAGCGTAGCTTAACTTTCGATCTACCCAAGCTGCTGTTATTATCTAAATAAATATACCTACTCTATTCTACAGTCGACTATAGCCTGAAACTATTAATAAGCTAGTATCCTTTTACTTATTTGCAGACCGGCTAGGTATTCCACATAAAGCAACATTGTTAAAACCATTAAGCCTTAGTGCTCATTCAGTATGCCAAAACTGTATTGTGGGCTATTGAGGAGGAAATGGTTGCAGTAACTATTAGGTATAGTTTCTAGTCCCAATTAGTTTGGTCGAGTCAGAAGAGAAAACCGCTGTGAAATATGGAAACATTGTTAATTCGCAAAAAAATATAGCCTAACTACAGGATTCAGACCATGTAGCATTAAAAACTCAAGGCTTACAAGCACAAAACTCTGTTTGCTTAACCCCACGAGGACAGCAAGCGTGAACATCATAACACAATTTCCCCCGTTTAATTACGAAACAGAAAAAAGGAAACTCGAAAGTACCAACGTGTAGACAAGCGCGAAATAACTTAACAAATCTAACAGCAGCTCGTATCCTCAAGTGGGGGATAGCATGAAGAAATATTATTAAGAACCTCTATGGATAAACCGGGGGTGAGCCGGCAGTGGGTTACATCCCGGGGGGATAACAAATTCGTAACCTCGTTACATTACCACAGCCTCCAGGGCGTCGTGCGATACTTTGACAACCATTATGATTGTATTAATTTACATCAAATGATGTTATGCACAGTTTTACTTAGTACCAAATTGTGAAGTTATTAAACGAAACATTCTTAGTACTTTATGCTATAACTTTTACGAGTTAGTTTACTTTGTTTAAGCGTTTTGAAGGTAAGACTCGCAATTATTTTTAAGTCTTCTTGGAATTTGGAAACTTATATTTGTGGATTAGGTTCGTTAATGGATTAAGGCACTGACAAGAGGCAAATGTTCTAAGTCAATTTTTTTTTTACCAATTATATATAATATAATAATAATAATAATAATTGTTTATTTCTCACCACAAGCCAAAAAATACAAACAATATTTACATCATACGAAGTAGCCAACGATTTTTGGTTGCGGATCGCTGGTGCCTGTGGTAGGTAGTAACACCTGTAATACAGGTCACCAGGTCCCCACCTGTTTAAAGTTGCACATTTGATAGCTTACATCTGGTATCACAGCAAATAACAAAAAAATCAAACAATTAGTGAGCTTATTAGAAAAAGAGACAAGAGAGTATTAGAGTAATATAAGTAAAACAATTAAAAAGTTAAAGTACAAACGTTGGTGGTTTTTATGAATGTAAGTTTGTGTGTGCGTGAGTGTATGTTTGTGTGTTGGAGTGAGTGTTAGAGGATGAATCTGATTAGACTAATACGTTAAAGAGAGATTCTGTGGCAGTATATGTTTGGCTTTGTAGCCAGGCATGTAAAGTGATTTTACAGTTATGCTTGTTTAATGAGTGTAGGGAAAGAATATAAATATAATATAATAGGGAAAAAATATAATTTGTGGTAGCGGAAAAAAATGTTTGCGCTTCTCTTTCTTTTCTATCCGACAGTGATCACGCTTTAGCTCTTGTTAGCGTCTTATATCATAATATTGTATGCAAAATTTCTTTTATTTCCTGTAAAGGTCATGAAGACATTAAAACATCCGGGATGGTAAGCACGACCTACTACTATAATAGGTACTATTTGTCGGTGAATAACAGTGTAACACACGCAACATTGAAACTGTGTCTAAACTTGCAAAGCTTGCACCTACAAACGGGTATTCCTGAAGTGGAATGACCAAATATCATCTTGAAATATCCCTCGCGGAATCTAAGCTCTCCAACGTTTGATATTCAAGCTTTACCATTAATTGAATATCAATACGTAATACAGCGGTTCGAGTGTTAGGTAATACTCCTAAGTAACTAATGGGTAAATAATAGGAGAGGCGCTTGTTACTTGACATAGGAATGTACAGAAGTACTACTAAATAAGTACTTCGAGAAACGCACAATGCACAATAGATTGTATGGATATTTCAGTATGATTGAAAATAAAATATCGATCTAAATAGGTATAATGGTATAAAGACTCGTGCAGACCAGCGCGATATCGCGGGCGCTGCAAGGGTCGCAATGCCTGTAGCGTCCGCGATATCGCGCCAGTTTGCACGAGCCTTAACTCGTAGTATCATATCATATATACCTATCTACCATAAAACCAAAATTAACCACTATGAATACACAGAGTGGCGGTGAGGTTATCACATTAGATCATTCAACGGACAATACAAATTGATATTGTCTGTTGAAATAAACAATTACTTATACTTAACTAGCTACCTGCTATTGCTTCGCATGGGTGCAATGTACTGATGCACACGTCAACATGCCAATGTTCATACGGTCACAAACGAAATGCAGCATGAAACTGCCAAGAAACTGGGCGATGATCCCAAATTATACAGTAACAAAATATCTTTCTGACCAACATCGGTCGTGTGAACGGGCCTAACAATTAAATAAACAAAACTGGTATATATTGTCTTTAGTCCTATATTTTATTGAACTGGTTATATAAAAAAAAAAATGGTGAGTCCTTCTCCATGACGTGGAGTTTGGATGTCCAAATACTTAATTATTAATGTTTTTCAGCCTCAACCACCACTTTATTAATTCAATTTATAAATTAATTTCAATAATCGTAGTTCCTTAATAGCCGAGGAAAGGTCATTGACCCCTGTCAGTTATGGCGCCAAGCCGCTCGCCGGCAGTCATAATACAATTATTTTGCTGCACGCAATTTTAAATCTGTGATATCTTTTAGAGTATTCATCTAAATGATGTGATGTCCAGACATATTTTAATCTTAATTAAATGGCCAATTTTAAAAACATACTTTATTGGATAAGGATTTTAATAATATACTGGTCAAAATAGCTTTGGAAATATCTTTATTTTTTTAAATCAAATTCTGAAAGATAAAAATGGTTACTGTAGTATCTTTAGAGATATATGCAACTGATTTTTCTGTTGTATCTATCTATCTGTCTTTCTAAAATAATGATATTGAAAACCTCATCAAAATATATGATATAATAAATGCGTATTTTAATGTGATATAATATATGCGTATTTTAAAAGAACAACGCGGAAAGACGATTCACACAAACGTAAAAAGCGACTTTGTTTTATAATTTTTAGAGATTTAGAGAAGTGCAGTTTCCAAACAAAATAAACAGCGTTATCATTTCATAAACCACCCTAGATACTTCGTGAGGTAACCGGGATATCCTAGAACCAAAAAATTCAAACATTTACCAACCCACACTGGGCCCGCGTGGTGGATTATAATAATAATAATAAAAACGTTTATTTCGGAAACTTGCTCCATAGATCTTCGTTAGTGATAAAACTTACGTAACTATGTTAGTACTTACATTAAATTAAAAACAAACATAAAATCAAAATAAAACCTACAATTATATTAATTCATGGCTAGTCCTTCTCAGATAGAGGAGGCCTGTATCCCAGCAGTGAGAATGTTGTGTAGGCTGATTATACTGTTCTTATGCTAAACCAAAGGGTGGTTAAGCGTAACTTAGTATTAGTGAAGATAGACGTTGCCAAACCTGTCGCGGCCTGTGCCGAGAATTCCCATGGACTGTGACAGCTTGGTGTGGCCTGTTGGCTGCTATTCCAACATGTCAAGTGAGCGGAGCGCATGGCTGCGTGTGCAGCCGCTGTAGTTTTATTCAGTGGTCAACATTTGATAAAAAAAGCAAAAAGAAAGTAGAAGAAACGCGCCCGTACAGGCTGCGACCGCCGCGCCTTTGAACTCCCGATGGGTCTGTCGGGCGAAAAACTTCATCGGATGCGACGGTTTCTACAGTTTGTCGGCCTGGCTTGGCGCGCTTTGGCCTGGGAGAAAGTGGGCCGTGGGACCGTGGCTTAATCGTTTGAAATGTTTACTTGCTATGGTCCTTCTGTACTAACATTTTGTTGTTACTCAGGTAGAACTATCGTATCCTGAATGTTAGATTAGCAGGCATGCGGGCGCAGTGCAAAGATGACGTGTGTGATCATGTACCTACGTGTCTGTACGCAGTGCATCGAACATAGGCAAATACTTGGCGATCTGTTATTGACTTGTAGGTATTGGCTGTTACTGGCAGATTTGGATATTATAGTTATTGAAAATGATGACAACTCTGCGTATAGGTATCCCATAAAGTCATCTAGAGCTAATTCAGTAGTATTTCTTAACTCTAAAATTGACGACATGGTTCTTTTGAACCTGTGTGACTAATAGTTTCGGATGTACACATACTGACTCATCTCAACGGAGCACTCTGTAAAACATTACAATCACGGTTTTAAAGCACCATAATTACTTTATTAATCCAATGTTTACTGAAAGATTCCTTTGTTAGCCGTGTCTGAAGGTATTGAACACAAGATTTCATTACGCGTAGTGGCCGGTATCGTCTTTATGGTGTCATAAACGAGGAAATAACATTAAAGGGAGCGTAAAAACGACGACCTGTGGCATTGCATTCCAGCTTAACGTCCATACCGCACACATTTATACAACCTTAAGATATATTGGTTAACGGTTTTATTTATATGCTTTTTAAAGTATTATTTGGATGAACATTGTATGGACCTCTGTTTTTTTTAATAGTTTGTTTTTTACCCTTTATAGGGTTTAAAACTCACATAATTATGTGCTTTGGGATTACTGTAATAGCTGCTAATGCCACAAGGCTGAGACTTTAGATCGCTCGTGTTCTTGCTGTTTTTTTTTATAAAAAAGGATGCGAAAGTCTAACCAAGCAAAGTTAATGTAAAAAAATTGTATTTATAAGTAAAATTGGAAGAAATCCAATTGAATTTCAAGTTCCTACAATAACATTCATAAACGAGAGGTAACAATTATCTTTTCACCTCAGCACCTCAAACAAGCAGGTTTTGCTGTGTAAAGACAGTGAGCAAAATTCGATTTTGCTGCGAGCGTGCGACAAAGTAAATAAATAACTATTATTTTTTAAATGCCTTGAATAGTACTCTCAAAATTCGAAAGATTTAAGGCTCGTACAGACCAGTGCGATATCGCGGGCGCGACAGGCAGCGCGATCCGTGTCGCGCCCGCGATATCGCGCTGGTCTGTACGAGCATTTATACTTCACTTTGTTCTGTCACTCACTACGATATGAAAAAAAACGAGAGATAAAAACAAGTCGATTCAAAGTTCGATTTTCAAATTCCATACTTAGTAGGGCCAAAAAAGAAACAAACAAAACGTTCCGATACACATAAATAACCGTAAATTGCCAATCATCTGTTAAGGTTTTAAATGTAAATTATTGTATTTTTTTCTAAATTATCGAAATATTTTTTATTGTCAAATAAAAAGAATATTGAAGAAATAAATACGAAGTTTATCTACATAATTATATATAGTTTTAACAATATTTATTACTGCAGTAGAATACTACGGGTGCATTTTTAGAACGCATCTTTAAAAAATAACGGGATATTTTTTTTTTTTTTTCTGAGCCAGCTACAAAGTTTAATACACGTTGGTTATTATTAAAATAATAATAATAAAAAATAAATATGAGGAGGAGGCTGCCTGCAAATATGCTGTTTTTAAGCAATGGAAACTTACAATACAAAGGGTGCTACACTTTTTCGGAGACTATACCTACAGTGTTATCGTACTTTATAGAATTATCACAAACGAGGCAACCATTTATAATGTGGAGTATTTACTCATTGTTGAAAGCCACTATTAAGACAAAAAATGACGTGTACATTGAAGCCTATTCCAAACATACTGTATTTTTGAAAATAATGACAGGGCGATAATTTTACTTTTAACTTTATTTTTTGCTGCTGCTGAAGTGAAAAGTTGTATGTGTTACACGAGACCAAAGTTATTTGCATCTCGTTTATTTGAATCCCTCGTTGCGCTCAGGATTCTAACTTATAGAATCCTTCGCTTACTCGGGATTCAAAATCAATACACGCAGCAAAAACCAACTTTACTCTCTTGTAAATAACTATTTCATCTCAGCACCTCAAAAAAGCAGGTTTTGCTGTTTAAAGGCAAAATTCGATTTTGCGTCGAGCGTGAGATAAAGTAACATTTTTTTAATACTGAGAACAGTGCTGGGTCTACTCACAAAATTTGAAAGATTTGAACTTCACTTTGTTCTGTCGCTTTGTTCACTTCGATACGAAAAAAGCGAGAGATAGAAAAGAGTGAACAAGTCGATTCGAAGTTTGATTTTCAAGTTCTGTAGGTGGCCCAAAAAGAAACAAACAATAAAACGTTTGGATACACATTTAGCCTTTATTACAAATCATCTGTTAGGGTTTTAAATTTTTTTTTTTGTTTTCTAAATAATCGAATAATATCTTTTTAATAATCAAATAAACAGAATGTTGAAGAAATAAATACGAAATTTATCATGTATCTACAGTTTATTTACAGTTTGCAGTTTCAGTTCAGAACGCATCTTTAAATAAAAAATAGCATGTCTTTTTATTGTTTCTTCTTCTGTTACGCTAGCTTCAAAGTTCGATACACGTTGGATATTATAAAAATAATAACAAATCAATATTCGTGAGTCCAGTGACGCAGTCTGCTATTTAACACCGGAAGAATTGAAGCAGCATGTAAAAAATGCAGAACTAAGTTTCCTGCCTGAAAAGTGTTGCTAAAAATATCATAAAATCTTATGTTATTTTTAAGCAATGGAGACTTACAAAGGGTGCAACCACTTTTTCTGAGACTCTACTGTTATCGTACTTCATATAATTATCACAAGCGAAGCAATGAATATCTCATCTATCTATCTATATATCTTTGAATGTCTTGCTGCGCTCAGGATTCTAACTTAGAAACACTCGCTACGCTCGTGATTTAATTATAGAATCCTTCGCTTACTCAGGAGTCAAAATCAACACTCGTAGCAAAAACCAACTTTGGTCTCTTGTTGCACAAATAATTTTTGTTGTCAGAACCTTTTAATATCATTAATTAAATGTGCATTCAACAAAACTTGCCGAGGCGAGTGTATCAATAAAAACCAACCGATGATTATGATATACGCAAGTGAATTGTAAATGACAAACAAAGGGATGAAATGTGCGACACAATTAATTGTGTTATCGTAAGTCGTCGAGTCAGTGAAGGCACGCCATACAAAGCGGGCAACAGATGCGAGCATTAAAATTAACATGGTTGTTAATTGATGTAAACAACACACACGGGGTACTAATGGAAGTAAGGTATCACTCCATTTAATTGCCCATATATGTGCTGAGGTTACCACGTTAATTGGAACTAATAACGTTGCCAGTGCCGCATTCAAACTACCCGGCCTAAATTGCTTTTCCATGAAATTTAATCACTGTTTTCCTTGTCAGTGTTTGAAAAATAAAGGCGTTTGATAAAACTGGTTACTTACACTGTAAATTTTAGATAATGCGTAAGT
This sequence comes from Omphaloscelis lunosa, assembly GCA_916610215.1. Taxonomy (NCBI): domain Eukaryota; kingdom Metazoa; phylum Arthropoda; class Insecta; order Lepidoptera; family Noctuidae; genus Omphaloscelis; species Omphaloscelis lunosa. Next base: position 11,890,241 of record OU744250.1, read on the forward strand.
AATTCAATTGTTTAGTTGTGATTTTGTATAACGGGAACAATACTCTCGATCGTCTGCGAAGTTACTGTTTCTGTTGACCCTTGTTTAGAAATCGAGATGATCAAATATTCTAGTATGTACTTACCATTTGAATTTTAGCTGTAGGCTCATAACAACAAAGTCGGTTATTATTTACACATTCACAACGTTCGTCTTAGTCTTCGGCGCAAGTTACGAAGTAGCAGACATTGTAAACACTGGAAAGACTAAGTACGCGAGTAAGTAACGTAGCTAATATGTTACTCAGGGAACAAAGTGCCTCGTTTGCACCAAGACCAATAGTCGGACAGTGCATTAGTTAAATGGATACGCTTAGCTCTATAGTTCCGTCCAAGTTTCTCCACAATCCAACCAGTAACTTAGATTACTACTGTTGAGTCGAAATGCAAACAATGTCTATAGCGAGATGAAATGTCAATGCTCTTGACAATATCTTTTGATCCTATTGTCTGTTGTTCCGTTCCGTTTATATTAATTAATATTCAGTATTCCTGGAAGTACAATGAATACTGATCACTGGCCTGTCATTTGTTATTTACTTAAGCTATTTATTTTATTTTTTATTTCAGTTCGTCCATGTTAATGCATTTTACCAGCATCACATTACCGGTGATATTATAAAGAGGGAAATATTCATTGGTGATTATCCGGGACAAAATAATGTTTATCGGTACCTTAGCTTGAATGTAGTCCATAGCAAAATAATAATTGTTATATGAGGGGCTAAAATAACCCATTCCATCGAACCGAGATATAATGGGTTTTTAGCGCCGTGTATTACACTCTACTTTTCACTACGATTGCAAGAAAATAAAATAATTCAATACAATATTAAATAGTTTATTTTATTTAAAAAATCGTACAATTTGTTCAATCCGAATGTTTAACGACATTTTTTCCCAGCAACTTAATTTCAGTCCTCTGTGAAGATAACCTAACATAATATAACCTGGATTAATATAAAGGATATTTTTTATCCCGGTATGCGGTTACTACCGCGATTCCATGGGATAATTTCCGACTTCCACGTGCGTGAAGCTAGTTCTAGCTAGTTCTACATAAGAATTACAAGAGAAAATATTAAAAGATCTTGCTTTTTCCCCTACAGCAAGATATGCTTTTTTTCACCGCTCTGGTACGCTACAATGGCGGACTTTTTGAGCAAGAGGAGTATTTTTTTTATTTTTCTTCACAAAGCGTTTATGATAACAATACTGTCAAGCATTTACTTTAAAAGGCTCTCTTATAATTAAAAAAGCATATTAAAAAAAAAGGATTACTTGTAACTTGGGTACTCTTTACTAGTAAAATCTATTATTTACACTCTTGTTTTGAACTAAATATGTGGTAGAAATAGGTTCAAGTCAAAGATCAAGGGATCAACATCAAAAAAGGTGGGAAGTCGAATGTCGTTGATCGATAGTCCACAAAGTTTTAAAAATGAGAGTCTAGAAGGACTGGGTAAGGAAAACTAAACTGACCACTGACCTGTTTAGTTTTCCTTACCCAGCAGGATTGGGTAAGGAAAACTAAACAGGTCAACCAGTCACAAAAAATACACGATCGGAATAAAAATTTCTAAAAGCTGAATTAGCATTGACTTAATAAAATAACATAAACCCATTACGAATTGCCACGACAGTCCAGGCATTCAAAAAAGCATAAAACTGTATGTCACAAAAAGGTCAGCTCAAAGCTTAAGCAGGGAGCGATTCTAAAAGTCGTAGAGATAGTAGCGCTAAATGCAATATTCAAAACGAGTGTGCAATGGGGCACTTGGGACGAGCAGACACACGTATGAGTAGCTGATTGCTCTGAGAATAGTGCTCTCTGTATGAATCTGTGAGGGTCACTGAAGCTAACATAAAAGTGTTATTTATCCGTGTGTAATTCACCGTTTTTGTTAGGGTAAAGTTATGTTTTGATGTGCTGGACGTAGCCGCGTGGTTTAGATTTCAAATGTGCTTGTTGGAACTGGTTGTTTGAATGAATTTTGTGGTCATTTTGTAATAAAACTGTAGTAGTATTTACGTGAATATTGAATTTATTTAATTATTTATGCTCGCTTCCATAATTTAGAAACTTTTATGAGAAGTAATAAACGCTTTTTGAGACGCTTTTATTTGGTTGTCTACAACGCCAGTTGAAGATAAAGTCAAAAATAAATGTGTCGTGATCGTCAGTTTTATGCGTCTTAAAAGTTTACTTAATTTGATTTGCATACTAAAGATACCTGCTTATGACTTAACATTCCATTCAAGAGTCCGTAAAAGTAGTATCTATAACAATGCTATCAGTTTACACATGAAAGCTAAAATACAATAGAAGTGGATATATTTAGTAACCTGTTCCGCTTAGCTATTTCTAAAGACTGAGCAGTCTGTGCTCAGCGCTTGGTGTGGCAACACGCCGTGTTCGAGTTCGACAAGTCAATCGTCATCCTGAGGATGCCTCGTTGAGAGGTGAACACGTGTCGATTTCTTTCAGGGAATTTTTTTTTAAGACTCTTTAGAAATAGCTAAGCGGAACAGGTTACTAAATAAATCCACTTCTATTATATTTTATAATGGATTTCCGCAAGGTCACGCCTGAATCAATTAACTAACATGAAAGCAATATGAAGCTAGAAAGTTTGAGTGTTACAGAGACAGAATGCTAGCCAAAAAAGTTACGTGTATAGTTATTATTACTAACTTAATAAGCACTTAATTACTATTTACAGAGTATTAATACTCTGCGACTAGCATAATACTAACATGGTTGTCGAGTACTTTTATTTACAGATGTGATATTATTATAATGCCTAAGTAAGTGAAAAAAAAAAACAAAACACAATTTTTAAACGGTTCTATGAATAACTGATTAATTGACTCACAGAGTCAGAGAGATAGCTAAAACCACTGAAGGTAAAAACATGTTTGAAGTATAGGATCCTCAAAGGTTTTATGGAAAGAAACCAACTTCTAAGTACGATGTGGTATTGAGCATTTTAAATGAAAATATGTATAGGTGTGCGTAATAGGCGCAAACAAAGTCGCGGGTGGACGCTAGAAAAAACATTTTAAAATCCATTCACAACTTCGCACCGTAATCCGTAAAGGTTTAATGTAAAAACATTCAACTTTTCAAAAACGGAATATGAATTTTTTTTTTTATTCACCTGGGGTTATCGGCAAAGGTCGTGCGTTGTCAACCGTACATATTTGTTCACACAAAGCTACGCATGCATGAAATCCTATTTTACGGCTCGTATCCTTCCGTTTAGAGCGCCTTTTGAATGGGCCGTGTCTGAGCTCACTCGAATATCTTAACCCATATGTTGCCAGCTAGCGCGAGCGTTGGGAAATCGACTAGTTTACCTATATTTACATTCTGGCTTTTGAAAGTACCTTTTATATTGACGTAAGTGAATTTGATAAATGGACAAAAATAACATGAATTCATTATTTGTTTCAAAATACATTACTTGAGGTTATTTATTTGTGAAATAAAAATCATGATAAAAGATTCCTTTAAAACAATGAAAAAGCATTTAAAAAGCATTAATTTATCGCATCCTATTTCATTTTACCTATAACTGTCGAATAAAAACATTCCAATAATAAAACTTATTTAATTTTTCAGCTTCTCTCATAACCGTATATTAAACAAATTGAAACGTTAATCAAAAGCAACATAATATATAACCGAGTAACATTATTCTATAATAGTTGTAGTTAATTTATGAGCGTTTACGGCGAGGCGCATATGGAAATCCGCTGGGCGGGCGGACGGTGGAGGGTGGCCGTAGATATGGCGAACAGAGCTTGGGCGGTTGTCGCGACCACGTGACCAAAGTAACCCCACATAAATTAACCCGTACACTGCAAGAACAAGGTCATATGTAACCCTTAAATTAGTGGGCATACAGTTTTCACTAAGATTTTGGCTAGAAATGTCATGTGAGGTAATTAAACTAAGTTAAGTTGTGGTTTAACTGTTGAGGGTCACATGAAATACCAATAACAGTTTCTTTTTTATTTGGTTTAATTTATATGAAATAGTCAAACCACTACCACGGTTTTGTGGGGCTTAGTTATACTTATCATATGGAAATAAAGTTAAAAAAGTAATAAAAAAAATGGGTGCACAGCTTAAGATTATATTGAAGTAATGACGATCAACTTGAAATGCAGCTTCAATGTATGATCCCTAATGCTTCACCAAATCTACTAACAAAGTTTTCTTTTATTGAAATTGTCGTCAAAAATCTGCAGTTTTGCTTTTCATACTATTAACATGTCTATTTAACAAACAAATCTAAAACTAACAAACCACTTACAAACCTTTTGCAACCGACTGAAACTGAGGCTATGTAACTATACATACCTACACAAGCTAGAAAACAGTTAAACTATATTCCAATCAAAAGAGTAACTCACAGTACAGTTAACATAAACAATCAAGAAACAAAAACGAACCGATTGAAATGCAGTTTGAAATTGTAGTTTGAAATAAGGTCAAGAAGAAACGATAACAAGATTTTCATTTGCTAAAATGTTCACAAGTTATGGAATCAGGCGTCACGCTGCAGAAATCCATGACAGTAAAAAGTTGCATGCATAAATATTAAGTTTTAATTCCGCAATAACTGGATCCAAGCTTTGATGCAGAATACCACAACCCGCAACAACAAGCTTTAAGTCTACAAAAAGTCAAAAACTAAAAATTAAAAACCTTACGAGCTTCTTCAACCGACTGCAACTGAAGCTACATAGCTATGCAGAGTCCATATTGTTATTATACTGCGTTAGTATACCTACATATACTAACCAGACAATAATTAAAATGTATTCCAGCCAAAAGAGCACCTCACAGTACAGTAACCATGAACAATGAGGAAATAATAACAAACAGATTGAAATGCGGTTAAAACTCGCGCACTCACAACAGGTCCCGCGGGCCACCGTTTATTGTTCGGCGCATTTTAATGAACCCTACTATGACCGAGGTGAATACCGATGAAGGCCCTACAGTTAACTTTTCTATTTTGTGTACCTACAACTTGTTTATGATATTAATTTTAATATTTTAGTAAGGATGTTTAGGTTGTTTGAAAATGTACCGCAGATTGTCGAGCCCTATTTTAGTAATACTGCACTCAATATTGCACTTATTTTCAGGGGCTTAACAGGTCATATAACTTTATTTATTCTTATTAATTTACTACCTTACCTACACTTACCCCTCCTTACCTTGCCTTTTTTTTTCTATTTATTTACTTTTATTTTTTTATTTATCACACTTAAATATGCAGTTACGGCCTGTTATTATTGGTTGTATCCGCCGTCAAAAAATATCCGCAAGTTATATCTACCTATGGGCTACTCAAGTGACTGATGACAAGATTTATCTCAATAATTATGCTTTTACAAAAACTTAAACAGCAGTGGTTCTGTAGTCAAAGTGGCGTGACGTGGCAAAATTGTAAAAATTTGAATACGCTATTCAAATTTGTACAATTTAGCCACGTTCTAAAACTTGGTAGAAATACTTTCTTATTACCAAATTTATGTTGATTAGGAAAAAGTTGAACGTAAACACAAGAAATACATCTCAACGGTTCTTCATAAGGTAAGACTAACCACACGCTATCAACCTGTAATACATAAATTACGCGACGTTCAGCGGTAAATCATATCCGAGCATAATAATTTAATGCGATGCCTCTAAGACGAATAACGGTGGCGGACAATGAAAAATAATTAAAAGTAATAAATCTCTCTGCAGGTAACAAAAACGTGAAGTGCTTAATAAACGTCGCATGCTTGTGGAGGAGCGTGGGAAAGAGCACACGCGGGCATCCTTATTCCGGACAACGGTGTCCGATCATGTCCGGTCGTAACTTGTAGGAGCGGTGTCCGATCTGTTACAGAGATGTAACTTGTAGGACATCGGCGTTTGTGTTAACAGGATCATTATCTCGTGTTAGAGTATTGAATGACCCTCAGTGTAATGTAATTTGGGGAATGGCTGCTTTTATTCACTTAATCGTCTTGTATCGTTGTGGTGATATTAATGAACTTTTACGATGTGAGATATAGGTAGTCTTTTTTAAATTGCCTTATATTTTATACTTCTTTAGAAAATAAACTTATAAAAATAATTTCCATCAAAGTATATTTTATATGAAGAGCTAAGATCACATGTGTGTATTTCGGTTTTAGTATGTAAATTTAAAATACGATGTTAATATCTTATTATATTTCAAAATCAACGCTGACTTCAAAACAACTGTTAATAAAATGTTAAATAAAAAACAATATTATCATAATTTCGTTGTAAAATTAGTCGCGTCGCTGTCAGAATATACCGGCCGGGGACCGGCCTGCCTTCCCTCGGAACATGAGATTAGAATGGACACCTGAAACCATTGGTGTCCTTAATTACGTTTTAATTACTCTTGATTCTTTCAATCGCTTTGAATAATTAAACAATTTTATTATAACTTTACGGGTGCGTGATTTTTTTATGTTTTTTTTTTTCTTTTTGTATTTTGTTCGTTAAATTGTGTGATGGCGTTTATAGAATATAAATTAACAATTATTTACTATTAACTTTTTATTTTTAGAGTTTTTAACAAAACTACGCAAGTTTTTCCGGCGCACCCTGGACCCTTTTTTTTTTTTGGGTGGGAAATCATCAAATAACTTCTCCCGCTCTGGGCGGAGCGGGAGGGCGTGTCAGACTCTTACTGACTAAAACCCACCCGTGTTCCTTCGGTTGCCATGTTGCCGGGGTCACGATCTCCCTTTCGGTTTTCTTCGCAACCCCGGCAGGCATCGGCCCTATCGGACCCCGTCAATTCTGCTGACATCTCTTTGAGGCACGCGTGGAACACAACGCGCCGTCGACCCGGGCCTGGTCCTTATCGGACGGTGAGCTATCCATTGCTCACAGTCCGCAAGCCCGCGCCTACGGTGGCCGGAAATCGGCTTGCGACTCCCGACGCCGCACCCTGGACCCTGGGCCGTCTGTCTCCCTTCTTTACTTAGTGGCTTGCTCATCTCAACACGATTTTACTGAATAGCGATCCACACAGGAGCAGGCGGTAAAAAGAGTTATAAACCACCTTTTTACCGAGGGATTTTTATTTCGCTTACTGGTATGTAGCTCTTTGTTCTTCAACATTTCGCTCCGCCAGCTGCTAGCGGTTTATAACACAACTGTAACATTTTGTAAGGCATCCATAGACAAATAAGTAGCGGTTTCACGAAAGCCGTGCCGTACTTCTACCGTTCGCTTTCTTGCAATAATAATAATGGGGTTAGGTGCTATATTTATGACCGAGACTGGATAAAATTATGTGGCGTCGTACTAATATTGCCAAGGCGAACACTGCATGTGTTCTGTTCCCACGGCCGTATCTACCATGAGCTAAATCTCTTCTTATTTTCTTGTAAAACATACGTTCTTTGTCTCACGCAAGGGCGACGAGGTTATCTTATCCGAACGACAGATTTCTTTTGTCTTTATTTTTTCCAAAAAGTAAAAACATCAGGTACACAGTTTAGGTCCCAGTAATTGTAATAAAAGTTAACTGAGCGGCGTAAGTAAATCTGAAGCGTTGAAATCACCTGGGCGGGTCGCTTCTAAGAATTAAAGTGACTCCGCTTTGCTTTTATTTTAATACGTCGTAGCCTGCCGTCTGCCGCGGCGTAGACGGGAGCGTAGAGTTTCGTAGACTTTCGTAGCTCCGTAGCGCCAGTTCGTAGCACCGTAGCCAGTTCGTAGCACTAAGCAAGCGATGTCGTTAGACCTAGTGCAATTTGCTGCTATGTGTAAGTCGTTTGGCAATTGCCGTTATAAACTTTAGTTCACACTTTGGTGCTGTTCGTTCAAAATAAACAAATTTTGAATTAGCTGTTTTCGGGGTCGAAGACGGGCCTATTAAAGTGGCAGGTGCAAACCGTTGAGCTTATTTTCGAGCATGAATTGATTAGCAGGATCCTTTGTAGTAATTATAGATTAATCAATAGTTATGTTGTTCAATAAAATTACGATACACAAAAGTAAATAACTATTTCATCTATAAATGAAAAACACAATATGACATTGTGACTTGAACACCATTCGGTTACGACAAGCACATGTATACAGAGGGGTTGAATAATTTACGAGTGCACTAACTTTGGCACGGCGGGACCCGTTCGGTACAGATGCGGGAAGTACATATATCAAACCGGGCCGAAGGTTACAACTTCAATAAAACTTGAGCAAAACTTATTCAAACGCGGCGGCCGGTGAAAGCTGTTTTTAACTTGTACCCGCGAGGGATCACCCATACAAATAAAGAGTTAGTTCCGATATGAAAGCGGATTTCTTTTTCTGAAATAACTTTTAGAAAATATTCTTGGCTGTTTGCCATTTTAAGTAAAAGTTCTGTTTTTATATGGGCAAGCGGCCAAGCTGATGGCCTGGTGATGTGTAATTTAACGTTATATTTTTCGCAGCCTGAATATTGTTATTTAAAATTCCATGTTCATTTATCACCACTATAATTTGATAACAATCTTCCTCACAATCGTTTCAAAAACTTATAATATACCATATTCAATTTGTATGAGACCCACACTATCCAAAAGCCCTTAGAAAGTTGACGGTCATAGTACATAAAATCTTGGGGAACGAAGTCCCGGGTGGATACTAGTTTGATAAATTTTGGGTTATGTATGATTTAAGGGACTGATAAATGTAAATATTCAATTTTTTGGTACACTCACACTATATGATGATAGCCAGAAAGAAATTAGGGACTTCTCAAAGTATTACATATTTGTCTATGTCTCCAAAAACCCCAACAGTTAAGGCGCGGACTGCGGACGAGTGGTGTTAGTTGAATTCCCACCCGATGCACTATTGACATGAAACCACTCTTCTAAGAGTACCTTCATGTCAAGCATTATTTGTCATTTATTTTATGGAGTGTGTTTTGTAATCAATCAAGTAAGTAATGATATAGCTAGCTACACTTTACCAGTACTTACCCCATTCCAGACACGTTCACCACTAGACAGAAATCTCAGAACTGATGCCTTTAAATAGGCCAGAGTTCTAGGAATAATACTACATAATAACAACAACCATAATGACTGCCAAAAAACCAATACCCAAATGAAGTACAATGCGAAAATCTGTGTTTTTGCCAACAATGCAACACAAGGCGCGCGGTCGCGACTCGGGGCAGGCGCGGCGGCGCGAGCAGCGCGGTACAAAACACACATTTGCATAAAAGTCGAATTGGTTTCAACGATGTGTATGCCACTGTTGTAATGCAACTTTTAAACTAGATCTGCTCGGCATTACACGTTGGAACTTCCTCTGCGTTCCCGCAGATAACTTTTTGAGCTGTTTGTCTAGACAGGGGTTGATGTTTGGAGATTTTTTTAAATACGTACCAACAGTGTTTAGGCCAGCAGAATACTATACATGGTCAAGGCCTGGTCATGAACGAGACTCAAGTTCAGCACTAGATGTTGTGAAGAGTTAGGGGTCCTCTTAAAGGAGTGACAATAAGCGTACCCTGGTTACCTACTACAATCTTTTTCCAGCGCGTCGCGTCTCGTCGGTGCAGTTACCGTAAGCAGAAGTTGATGTTTAGTGCTATGATCTTTTCTAGTGTTCAGACTGTAGGTATTTAGGTTGTGTTCAAGAAATCACATAATATTTTCCACTGGAAATGTATGACGGCTTTTACCCGATCACAAACCTACATCAAATCAACTTTTGCAGCAATCACCCTAACACTTCAACAATAAAACCAATTTTCGTTCAAATACGACACTATTCTTCCGATATACTCTGGTACATATGTTACTCAATTTGTAACATAAAGCTCAATGCACACACGAGACGCGGCGTCAAATCTTGTCACTCGCTCAATAAAGAGCAAATAAACTCGAGTTTCGAGTACATTTGAGCTCACACTTGTGTTGAAGCGAGCTCTCGAGGCGCGGCACTCGACGAGTGTTTAGCAAACTGTGTAAACAATACCTTCTTGTGATTTATGTTCGACGGATTAGGTAAATGCTGAATTTATTTTTTTACTATAGCTTGCTTTTAAAGCAAACTGTTTTCTAGTCTCTTATTAACTTTATTAATATTATTATTATTTTTTCAGTGTCATGATGGCCCGTTGGTTAAGGCCTCACGAGGCACGAGGTTGTAAATCCAGGCAAGTACCAATGTGCCTTTTTCAAATCATATGTACTTTCTGAGTTTATCTTGGACATTACTAACATCGGTGAAGGAAAAACATCGTGAGGAAACCTGGATTTTTAGATAATATAAGTCTAAAATCATCAACCCGTCTTGAGCAAGCGTGGTGATCAATGCGCGTGCCTTCTCTGTATGAGAAGAGGCCTTTGCCCTGCATTGGAACAATAAGAAGCTGGTATTGTTTATATATTTCGGAAAAGTTTTGAACCTTTGCATAAATTATTATATATGTCAATTATTATAAATGAAGTATTTTAAGGAGCGTTCTATATTCATTACATAAGAATAAAAGAAACGTAGAACTAGCTATCGATAGAGCACAACAAAACAGACGACATCAAGAAATTCGCCGTCGGAAACTGTGAAACAAGCACGCGACAGATGGTAGTCGTACACGAAAATAGGCTGGAATTTACCAGAGTAGAGAGATGCGCTGTAAATCGGGAAAACGGAAAGTCAAACGAAATACCTACTCGTACTACCTATGTCGGTGTAATTCTGCTATTGGAGGTGCTTCGCCCTTTGGAGGCAATGATCACCAATCCATTAACCAACTGGACCCTATTCATAAAAAATATTTACTTTTTGATCATCTTCAAAATTATATGTATTTTTAGCCTAGGTTAAATTGTACTAACTATTCAGACTATTTTTGTCCATATTTTGTTAGTAACTATTACATTCTCTTAAAACTATGTTAGTAATGACGAGATTAATTAATACAATTAGGTAACATAATATGAAATATAGGTAACATAATTGAATAATTGAATGTAAATTAATATAATTTGAAATAAATAATTAAAAATAAATTAAATAATTGAAAATAAATTAAACCTAAATTAAATAATTGAAAATGAATTTAAATTAAATTAAATAATTGAAAATTGCAATGGGATAGTCAAGTCAAAACTATGTATACCTATTAAATTAAAATGAAATTTTTAACGTAACCTATTCTCAAGTTCATATTAATGAGAAGTAGAGCATGTAGGTAGCAAACTACCTATAGGTACATATTCGTACAAAGGTAGGTACAGTTGTCTGTTTTATCAACATCGACAAGCACGTAGGAGGGATCTTAATTCGCTCCGTCGACTGGAAGGAAACAAAAGAAATAAACAGCTTATTGCACCACTGAACTTTGTTCACTATGCTTCCCAAATGCGTCGAGTTTATAAGTTAATAAGAGTTATTTACTTATAAAAGGATCTTATTTAAACGCTTCAAGCTTTGCAACAGGTTTACTTTATTTTTATTTAAAATTGTTTTTATTACTGAGTGCCTCGTTGGTCTAGTGCTCGCAAGCGCTACTGCTAAGCATGAGGTCCTGGGTTGAATTCCCTGGTCGGGCAGTGATGTTGGGTTTTTCCATCTGGAATTTCTCAGTATCAGCCCGGAGCCTGTCCGGTAGGACCCTATTACATGGGACTTAAACATAACTGGCGAAATGTGGGTGTACTGTAGGTGCACCTCTGCCCAACCTTTCGAGGCACACAGGTGTGATGCATCTTGTTATTAACCGACTTTAAAAAAGGAGGAGGTTCTCAATTTGGATATTTACATATATTTTTTATATATATTCGGGCATAACTCCGTCATATATTGACGGATTTGCTAAATTCATTTTTGTTCAAAGTCAAAGTCAAAGTCAAAACATTTATTTCAAATAGGCCCATGTATGGCACTTTTGAACGTCAAAATTTACAGAATAATATAATTGATTCTAGTCGCCCCTTCCAAAAGGTAGTTTTCGTATGGAGAAGAATGGGCAAGAAACTCCACCGTTACTCTTTTAAAATGTTTTACAATAGTTTGTATTAGTACGTTCATTAGTTAAATAATTATATGTGAAGACGATGCACCTAGAATAAAATTACTATACCACAATAGGTAAAAAGAATTAATAATGAAGCAACGACAGATAATTTAATTATATGATAGATACATGGTGCTCACATATTTACAAACATAGTAAAAGTAGACGATTTTTCTAATGTTTTTAAAATTAATAAGTCGGTGTGTGAGGAAGTAATCACAGAATGTAAAATCAATGTCATATAATACAAAATTATAAATTTAACAATTAAATTAGCAACCTGTTTGATTTTGTCTTGATTCTAAATTGTCCTATGGAGCAGGACCAGCATGTTTCCAAGCACTCTTATCTTGGATATAATCCTCTAATTTGTAATATGCTTGTTTACAAAGTGTACTTTTAATCTGAGTTTTAAATTTTCTTTCATTTAATTGCAATATGTCACAAGGTATTTTGTTGTAACATTTAACACAGTACCCCATAAAAGATGTATGTACTTTAGATAATCTGAAAAATGGTTGATCTAGTTTATCTTTATTTCTAGTATTAAAATTATGTCTATCACTTATTTTATTAAAAAGATGTGGATTTTTCCTTACATACATAATATTTTCATAAATGAATTGGCAAGGTAACGTCATAATATTAATCCTTTTAAATAGTTTCCTGAGAGATTCGCGGCGACGTAGATTATAAATGGCTCTGACAGCTCTCTTTTGTAAAATAAAGATGGATTCAATGTCAGCAGCCCGACCCCACAGTAAAATGCCATACGACATAATGCTGTGGAAGTAGCTAAAATAGACCAATCGCGCGGTTTCTACATCTGTTAACTGTCTTATCTTTCTAACAGCATAAGCGGCCGAGCTTAGCCGCCCCGCAAGAGATGTTATATGAGGTCCCCATTGTAATTTCTCGTCTAGCGTGATTCCTAGGAAAACCGTTTGATTAATAAATTCCAGTTTTTCCCCATTCAATATGATGTCACATTCGCTACTTCTAACATTAGGTAATTTAAATCTAATGCATTTGGTTTTTGTTTTATTTAGTACCAAATTGTTTACCGTAAACCAATCTTGGACTTGTAGAATAGAGCTATTAACGTCTTCAAGATTTTGTGACCGTCGGTTTATTTTAAAGATTAATGATTTGTCATCTGCAAATAACACCATCTTCGGTTGATTTTGAAATAATTGGGGTAAATCATTAATGTAAACTAAAAAGAGGAATGGACCCAATATCGAACCTTGGGGAACGCCCATTGCCATTTCAGACCCTAATGAGTTTACGCCGTTTACCTGAACTTTAACCTTTCTATCTTTCAGGTATGATCTAAGTAAATCAAGAGCTGTATTCCTAATCCCATAGTGCTCTAGTTTCAGCAGAAGTGTCTCATGGTCTACACAATCGAACGCCTTCGAGAGGTCGCAAAAGATTCCAATGGCATCTTGTGCTTCTTCCCGGGCATTAAAAATGTTCTTTATTAGGGTGACACCGGCGTCAGTGGTACAACGCCCTTTGGTGAAACCGTACTGTTGTTCATGAAAGATGGAATTTTTATTAAAGTGAGGTAACATTTGATTGAGCGTCAACTTTTCAAACACCTTACTGAGCACTGGTAGAATTGATACAGGCCTATAATTGTTGGGTTCTTTACTATCACCAGATTTGAACAATGGAACTACTTTACTGTGTTTCATGAGATCCGGAAAGACTCCTTGGTCTATACTGGTGTTAAATATGTAAGCTAAATAGGGCGCAAGGGCGTGTTGAAAGTGTATGCTCTCGAGGTGGTCCCATAAATTTCTATTAACTTTGCTCGGGTGCTTTTTGAGTTAGCTTCAATAATATGTATTTTCTCTTAGTCTTTAAGGATAATGTTTAATAAGTTTCTGTCACTGTTATTTACATAGCAGATAGTGGTATTTGAATTTGTGTGGGGTTGGAATCACAACTAAAAAATAAAAAATAAAATTACAAAAAAAAAGACAATAACTTTAATTTCCGAAGTCTTTGGTTTTGAATGTTTTGGAAGTCAGTTGTGTTTTTTTGTAAAAAAATCTTATTATTAATTGGGATGATGATATTATAATATAAAAATAAACTGCTACCAAAGCACCTATTTGCATCTCTAATAATATAGATACGTAAGCCACCTACACTAAACTCAATAATTATAAAATTTTAATGAACTCAATCTTTGTAAGTGTATCAACACCCGCCGACGGCAACTTTTCCAATGAACTCAACCTCTACGCGGAAAATCAAGTAATTTATTTTACAATCTTAATCTTCACGTTATCGCGTGAAAAATAATTTATATTTGACTCTTGTACAATAAAATATACGTGACTACCAACTTGGGAAAAAGAACGTCTGGAGATAACAAAAGGAAAAGTATTATAAATTTTATTTTCCACTTTTATCAGCATTATAGCGAGTACCTAATCTAAAGGTAAAAGACATTGTGATGGAACTCGATTAAATTAAGTTACTACAGCGAAAAGGAGAGCAATTTCGATTCTCATAGAATTCAAATGAGCTTTTTATTCAAACACAAGACTGGAGGAAACACTAAAACAGACGGTTTTATTCCATTGCATTGGTACATACCTCCAGCTTATTTAAAAAAATTGATATTGTTGATTTTGGAAAAAAAAACATTTGACTTCAGTTGAACCTGTGTGTAGGTGTTATTTTTTTCAACTTTAGCTTAAAGACATTATGACTTTAGCACTCAAAACGTTGCTATAAAACCCCTTCATATTGCACTGAACTGCAAGCTTTTTATCGGCCGGTAGCTTATAGGGATTGCCAATGGTTATCGGGATATATGGGAATGCGCACATTTGCAGATTTAAAATCGACCGCGAAAAATTACAGGGGCTCAAGCAGATTACGGCTGTGCTTTTGTAATTTTTATCGCTCAATAAAAAATCTACTATGTGGTTGTTCTCCAGCGAGGCATTGCTTACAGTTGGTTAAATAAATAAGAAAATAAACGTAATTGAATATCGTTTAATCAAATAATATTTCTAATAGATCTTATAAGAAAGCCAGGCGATACACATTTCATAATCATGGAATAGTTTTCATCTTACAATATGCAATGAAATATAAACACTAGAATATAGTTTATTAAAGCTATAGACGTCTTACAGCGATAGACATTGTTATATTAAAGTACCTAGTACCATCAAATAAGACCTTAGAACTAGTACATATGTAATTTGATATGATTATGTATCTAAATTCATTCGTTAATTGATTTCAATTCTAATTAACTAGAAGACTCTAAACAATTAAACAAACATTCATAAAAGTAACAATTTTCAACAGATCATTTAGTAGATATGTACTCAATAATTGCAACATAACGATTAACATCTTCGGACTTTTCAAATGATATGTAAGAATTTCAATAAATAATTTATCTAAATTCGACAAAACTAATTACAACTATGGATTAATCTTCCTACGTTAAGTATACAATTTACTACAGCAAAACCGATGGCATGGTTCGAACAATCTATCCGAAAATATCTATCAATACTCTACTTAATCAGAGGCCGTAATAAAATATTATAGGTAACCTTTACCCAACAAAATTCACTCATCACATTATTCTAGCTCTAACATCAGCGCTAAGCTAAGATTGAATATATTACACTTAAATATATTTTGTAGCTCCATTTATCATAAGCGGGATGTTAATAAGACTGTACAAGAGGTATATACAAACTTATTTACTAGTTAATGTATACTTCTACGTAGCTGCTATGTGAATGCCTACCGGAGTGGAATTAGCTTCAATATTGTGTCCAGCTTTTGGCTGCAACAGAAATGAAAACCTTGATAACGTGTGGAAGCTGGGGTTGGAGTGTGAGCGGGTTGTGGCGCGGGGCAGAATGGGATTTAAGCAAGTCTCTAAAATCTATACACATGATGGAGAATCGATCGTTATAGCACAGCACCAATACATTGCTATGCTATAATGAAATGAAAAGTAATGTAATTGATATAGCAATCAGGGAAATGTGTCGATTTAAGGATATCTTTGTTAATAACATTCAAGAGACTGCGTATGATAGTTATTACAAAGGATAAATATTATTTTTGTGAGAGAAACAACGACTAAAGAGCAATTGGCAACAAGTAACGGTAGGAAAAACATCATATTGCATTCGTTTTATCTACACATCTCCCAGCAAAAGTATGCGCTTCGGCAATCATCGTCTATCCTCGGAAATACAAACGCACGATGATTTTAGCATGATGGAGCTATTATGCACATGGAGTCCATTTTGTATTACCACCGTTAGAAAAAAAAAAAAAACGTTTCAAATCTTTTGAGCGACATAATTATGATACGGTGCGACCAGATTGGGCAACCCCACAGAGAGAGAGCTTTACACAAACGCGCAATGATAGGTACACTATGACAAATTGTGGCAGTACTAAACTTAGAAGCTTAGCCTCGGTGGGGGATTACAATGTGGCGCGACGGAGCGCATTCCTTTTCTGGATTAACTTTACATATTTTTGATGAGATGTTCTTCTTAATATTAAAAGAAAACCTTTGATCATTACTACCGTATTACTTAAGGTAATGCTACCCGCCATCGGTATCACAAAAGCCGCCCTCATATTTGAACACGAAATGTAACTGCGCCAATTACGTAATTTGCAATCACGATAACTGTGAAATTATCGTTATCGCTACCTATGTTACTGTTACTAACACCAGTTGCTCGGTGATTGTGGAGATAGTTTATGTCTGTAATGGCTGTAGGCTTCGATGGAAAATGGGATAGCATGCTAACATTTTTCTTGATTAGAAAATATCGTACGAGAGCTTTGGAAAAATCATGAAATAATTGGTGTTTCGTGTAAATAATCACAACTATAATTACCTTTGTAATGCATGTCTCGATGCATGCTTGGACAAGTTTTCCCAGGATACTGAAAGTTTAAAAAACAATTAACACAAACGATGTCAACTTAAGCGCTGACTAAGCAAACACGATTCATTAGTGCTACGCTAATAATACAGCTAACCATTTTACAGGAACATACACAATGCAATGACTAAGTACGAGTATATCGTTTAGAAACCCAGCTTAGCATACAATATGAATTATTAAGCGTGTCTCCAGGGGAGTTTGTGCTTAATTTAATTTCCTTTAAGGTGTAATTTACCTTGCTGAGATCGAAGTCAATGTTGGTCCTCACGGCTCGGTGGTGGAGAGGCTGGGGCGGCCGAAAGTTGTTGCCGAGGGGAGCCTTGGGGTGCCTGGCGTCGCCTTGCATCAGCCGCCTCAAGCCGTGCAGCTACAGTCATGAAATTCAATTATGTTGACACTGAAGTTCTTGAAAGTAAAATGACTAACCCTATTTTGAAATTTATGATGTCTTTGCTAAATATTATACAGAGGATGCGCTGGTTATTTTGTTGGGGTCACGTTGAAGACGAAATTACTCTAGGGAGTAATTTTATTCAAGAGGAAGAAGCATAACGTCAAAAATCAGTAAGTATACTCTATCTAATTTTGTAAGACTATTATGGGCTTCGAGAAAATGTTTCTAACAGAATAGCGAACTCAGAAAATGGACACAATAGAGCTACAAGACCTGCAGAAGTAATTTTGAAAATTCAATGCACACGATGCGATATTCAGTTTCTATTATAACATTTACAAGTGTTTATAGGTGGAGTGCTATTTCAAGTAAATTGAAATTTCTTCCTTTTATATCGTTGGGTGACTACCATGGAGTACGTATAGGTATGTTGTTGCCACGGTCGGATTAACTGGCGCGGAGCACGCGACCACGGCTATCTGATTCGCATCGTTGTTTACGCTGTATTAAACAATTTGATTCTGATTATAGACTTCGCCTAAACTTTGATTTTACCAACTGTAATTTGGTTTGTATTGTGGTGTTTGGTGCGAAGGCTATGTTTGATTTGTTGGGCTTTACATGGGTTTTATTGTAGTTGTTCAGCAGTGTTATTTATTTTAAGCGTTTTATAAGTTAACTGGAAAATTATTTTCTCCAGTGCCGAGGAAAAAATAGTGATGAGTTTGTTGAAAAGTTATGGCCATTGGAAACAGATATAAATTAACAATGCCTATGTATGTGTTATATAGTGAATGTTCTCTCGTAGTTTCCCCTTTATGGGCAATTTGGCAAATAGCTGTATGACGCTCGTTATAGGCATCACCAACGTCAAGAGTTTATTTTCTACAGTTAAGCTCACACGTATTATTACTTTTATTTCAGTTTTTATGACTCCTGCCACCATAAAGGTGTGGGGATTTTTATTAGCATAAAACTAAGCATGTTAGTGGTGTTGTAAATTGCGCTTCAAGCAGCGACCACATGGCGTTCGCTCAACTCCCCGCGAGATTGCAAGCAGTTTCCACTAGCACTTAATTTTCCGACCAACACAAACGGAAAACATAAACAATGATTTATAATAACAGCCACACAACGCGGCACTTTCAGTTTACTTTTAACACGTACATAATTCACGGCGGAGTCTTTGTCTAAAGGCGAGGGACGTGAGTTGTTTATTGTAGCGTGGGCACAAATGAAAATGTTATTACGCTGCCCCAACCACGCTTGAATACACTGATACTTGTCTTCGACTGGATGCGGTGGCCGCGAGAGTAAGGCGACTGTAGCTGTTGTTAGGCTAGTATGTGGATCTGTGAAATGTGTTCACTGTGTAATTCCAATGAAAGTGCTCATGTTAGTTTAATTACATCTGTCAGTGTACCTTAGCTATGTATACGCGTCTTCATGAATTTTTGATTCGGCAAGCAACTTGAAACAAAAAGTTTTTACCTTAGAAAGTTGTGTCTTCAACGCTTCTCCCTTCAAAAGTTTCTTATCTATATCAACATTTTGGTTTTGAGTTAAGGAATACGTAATTAAGATGGTTCTATATAAATTAATATTTGATTCGAGTTTGAAATCATAAAATTCGCATCCTACCTACAAACTTTTCAGTGACTAGTGTCAGTGTGAATGTCAAATTTTGCGGTTCTGAGTAACCTCAAATTAACCAGTTACAGAATTATCTACAGAAACGTCAAAAAACCCATATTGTTAACATCAGATTTCAGTTTATAACATCATAAAACTTTAATTTTCTTGGAAGCTATTCCATAATTCTTACATCTGTAGTGGAACAAGGAGGGCAGGGTGGCGTGTAATGCAAACGGGGCGAACTTGAACGGATGCAGTTACCGCACATATTGATTGTTAGCACTGACCCACTGCTGTTGAGTACTGAGCTACTGTTGAGCGTTGAGCATTCTTCCTTAATGCACTTTTGATGATTTGTTGAAAGAGTTTTTAATGAGCTTTTGATAAGTTTAGAGACAGTCGATATTGAAAATAATGTAAGTTTCGGCGAAAAATTGAGTAGAGTTGACAATAGACATAAATGAATTCATATAGTTAGCAATAGTTTGAATATTAAATAATTTGACACGTTTTACTTTCAAGCACAATATGTAAAGTTGTAAAAGCTACGCATGAATTTCGTTGGGATAGTAATTGGTTGAGCTCTCAAATCGAAAATAGGGTTGCTGATGATATGGAAGCTCAACCAGTCATGACTTTTCTATAAGTTTGTAGCTGAGCGTACAAGTGGTGCCAGTTGAGTTGCAGCTGTTATTCAAGATCTTAGCAATCCAAGATCAACAATTTGCAAGGATTGCAATACTACCTAAGAAGTAAGTGATTATATTATGATAAGTTATAGGTACGATATATCTAATCTCAGTACCATGTTTATGTGGATATTATGTTTTAGGTTAGTATGAAAATGATGATCTGTGTCTGTCGCACACAATTATGCAAACGAAAAGTTTAAATTGGTAAAGAAAATGAATGCCGGTTAAATGGACCAACGGCCTTAGAAACACTTCTGGAACAAATTGGAACTGGAAGCATGAGAACAAGGTGTTCTTGTGGAATTTGGAAGGGTCTATGTCCAACAGTTGAGTGGGATTGGGATCGGCTGAGTTTATTGACGATGTAAGTATTTACCTGTTGTTTGGTGATGTAGATGGGTTTGTTGACGATGATCCATGTGACGGTCTCATAGCAGGCCGGCGCCGTGGTCGAGCCATCATACGTCATGTAGTAGTCCGTATCTGGCAGGAGGCCTCGTACTGACAACTTGTTTACTGGCATCTCAGCACCTATGAGTATAAATATACAGAGTGTAAAAAATCCATCACATAGCTGCTATCTACGTATTCTGTACATCAAACTAAATAACATTGAGCATAAATTATTGCTGGGAAACGACTTTAATTTTGGTGTGAAAAATCGCTCTTTACGGCGCGTAATTTAACTTTCGCAAAACATTGTGCTTATGGTTCATGCAAAAGTGCCGGATTTATGGGGTATTTAAAGTTAAATTATAACATCTAAAATGGTTTTCGTGAAAAAAAAAATGGAACTATGTTCTTTAATATCTCCGTAACCGGAAGGTGTTGTCAAGTACAAAAAAAACGGCCGAGTGCCTGTCGGACCACGCACAATGAAGTGTGTACAATGTTGTTGGGATAAAATCTCAAGAACAAACTTAACATTGTAGTTGAAAAACATGTTCTTATACATTTCAACTGCAAATGTAAGTTTGTACACACAATATTCAGAGATTTAATATGTTATTTTAAGACGATAGACTTTTTATAGGTTTTCCTGTAATCAAAAAAACATTAAGTATGTAAAGAACCATTCTTTGTATTTTTATTTTGGTACAGTTGTTTTGGAGATAAGGGGGGGGGAGGGGTGGTTGTCAATTCATCTATTTTGTCTATAAAGTATTTATTTTAATAGAATAAAAAAATGTATTTGAGATCCTCACAACAAGCCCTTTCATTTGATATGTCACACGGTACAGTTTCCCCCAGTTGTCCCCCATATTCAAAATTCATTTATTTACGTTACACGTCCGTATTTGGGTCACAGCAATTCATGTGTGTACCAAATTTCAACTAAATTGATCAAGTAGATTTGGAGCAAATTGGCTGTGACAGATGGACAGATAGACACACGAGTGATCCTATAACCGTCTCGTATTCCGTTTTTTTCCTTTTGAGGTACGGAACCCTAAAAAAATTAATACAATCACCAGGAGTATAAGTGAGTCTCGGCTTCGTTGAGTGTCTTTTTACAACCGTTATAATTATAGAATATAAACGTTATGCTCGAATAGACTAGGACACAAAGCCAAAGGGATACTGTCGTAAAAATATAGATCATTTGAAACTTCTTTAAAATAATGTAGTTTTAA
This sequence comes from Omphaloscelis lunosa, assembly GCA_916610215.1. Taxonomy (NCBI): domain Eukaryota; kingdom Metazoa; phylum Arthropoda; class Insecta; order Lepidoptera; family Noctuidae; genus Omphaloscelis; species Omphaloscelis lunosa. The sequence goes on from OU744250.1 coordinate 11,911,675, forward strand.
CAGAAGTAGTGCTGAGTATTAAACTGGAGCAAACGAATTTTATCTCGGGTAAGTTCTTTACAAGATAGGTAATAGAGAAAGTAGTTTATCGGCTGAGCACCCTACAATAAATACGTTTTCAAGTTTCCTCCACTTTTCTATTTTAGGGGCGCAATTTGTATTTCATTCTATCTCCTTTAGTTTTAAATTCCTAAATGGTTGAGGCGTCTTTAATTCTTTTTCAGTAGCGTGTCTACAAATTAACTTATTTTCTTTCTTCTTTTTTCTTAGGGTCCCGTAGTCAACAAGGAACCCTTATAGTTTCGTCATGTCCGTCTGTCTGTCTATCCGCGACTTAGCTCAGAGACTGTTAGTACTAGAAAGCTGTAATTTGGCATGAGTATAGATATTAATCACGCCGACAAAGTGGTAACATAAAATCATTAACAAAATATTTTTATTTTTTTTATTTTGGGTATCTCCCCTGCACATAAAGTGGGGATGTTTTTTTTCTTGTCTATCTTATGCTGTGGGATGTCGTTGGAAAGGTCGTTTAAAAATATTGAGAATTTGTGAAAACCATTTTTGGATTCAGAGATCCGTTTGCAAAATATTCAGATAAAGTGCTATTTTATGTTAGAGTCAAATGTTTATGTGAGTAGAGCCAACCATTTAACTGGTGGGGGGATGCCAGCTAAATGGTTGTTAAAAGGAAAACGATCACAGCCAAGTAGGCTCTACAAGTTAACGAGTAATAATCGAACAACTTACATTTGCAGTTGAAGAAAACATGTTCTCCCATACATTCCGCATGGGAGAACATGTTTTTCAACTACACTGTTAAGTTTGTTCTTGGGATAAATTCATCCCATCTATGGAACCCTCCATTGTGCGTGGTCCGACACACACTTGACTGGTTTTTATTTCAAATTATGTACCTACGATACTTACCACCGTACTTGATATTTTCTAATTCTTCCGTCAGTACTCTTAGTTCAGGATTTGATAAATCACCAAGCTGCAACAATATGTGTCGATTAATATTAAAACAAGATTTATCAAAACAATATTGGTCGATGAATATTAAAACAAGATTCATGAAAACAATATTGGTCGATTAATATTAAAATAAGATTTATCAAAATGGCTACTAATTTTAAACACGTCCACTTGTTAAATAGCGACTTCATACTTTTATAAAATCAGTTTTCTTTACAAATTGACTAGATAAATATACTATAGCGACTGTATTCGTAGGTAATTTATTTATTTATATATGCTTTATTGTACACCACAAAAATACATAACAAAAAATTAATCAAAAACTACAAAATACACAATACACACAAATACAATACAATGGGCGGCCTTATCGCTTTCCGCGATCTCTTCCAGGCAACCTGGTAATATGATGGCTTAAAGAAAACCTAAAACTAAAAACAAAGAAATCAGCTAAAATCGAGTGTTATCCTACAACTTCTGCAATAAAAAGAAAAGCCAGAGACAAAGCGTTAATTGTTTGTCGTGTGGGGAAATAGCTTGCTTTAGCAAAGTTTCAGTTAACTGCGGCCACAAGCGAAATATGAACGTGTCGGCAAACATGTTCCCCCTTGGGACAACATCGGATGGGATGTGCTAACACAGGCGCTGGCCTTCATTAAGGAAAACCATAAAACGATCGAAAATAACCTCTCTTAAAGATGACGGTGTAAGACAACAAAATGTGGCCTTAGTTCACATACAGCTTTAGTTTCAAATAGCTAGACCAAAAATATCGTAACAAGAAGACGGCACCTGCATAATTATACCTACGCTTTCGCCTGCCAAGTGAAATATTTTAAGATTTATAAATTAATTTTAAGTCTTAAAATATTTTACTTGAAAAATAACACAGCCAAAAATACAATTTCGCTTAATTATGTCTGAACAAACCTGATTTTTTCCTTAATCATTTAGCTTAGAAATAAAAATGACTAAACATATTTCTTGGCAAAATGTAAACCAACCTTTATCCAAATATTGATACACTAGATAATATTAAATGGTACCAATTAATTGAAAGCACAGGGCGTCCACGCTGACCCCGAGTGGTGACGGGCTGACGGCCATACCTACCACAGCTCAGACAGTTACTTAATTTGAACTAATAGCTTTACTGGCTAATCCAATGGCGCACAGAAAAATCCAATTTCCTTAATTAACTGCGCTCAGTTCGACGCCATGAAGAGGTGCGGCCGGTAACACTTCGATGGATACAATTACGGTTAAGTACCTAAATAAACACCTCTGCATTATTTGTAATTAGACAATCGTTTAGTGCCTAAAGAATTCGCAAGATGTTAACACCTTCTTTGAGCTTTCAATAATGTTTCATTCTTTTGAATAACAAGACGTCTAGGAGATACTGGACGCGGAAGACGGACAACTGGATATTGTAGTGCAACTTGATACGTTATTATGACCAGCAGAGGAGCTAATTTACAGGAATACACTGCGGAACATGCACGTCAAAGAAAAAAATCCAGCTCTTATAACGTCCTCGTCAGTTTCATGAATATGAAGTGGGCGAGCAAATAGGTCACCCCCAATTTAGTTTAAACTTTTATGAATAAGGTGTTAATTTATTACGACTAATAATAGAAGTCAACGGAAGTAGCTTGTTGCTTATATGGTTAAATTATTACGAAGTCGCACGTTCAACTAAACACGATCATTACAAACATGCAAGAGCGCTCAAGTGCGATCTCGCTGTGACTGCAAAGTTTTGCCTGAGTCGCGCGTCACATGCACTTTCACACGCTTATGTGAACTGTCATTTCTCTTCGTGGGGGTGAGGAAACGGCAGTAAAAGATACAACGTATTCTATGTGTCTTTCTGTGGCCGTCCTGAAAACAACAATCCAGTAGATAGCTACTTATGTTCAATAGTTAATTCACAAAAATATTCTAGCAATTTAAAAAGCGGGTAAGTGTGTGAAATGTCGCTTATAAAAATAACTACTTTGGCCTCCCTTCACGTAACGAAAAGAGAGATATAAAACCTACGCGGGAAAAATAAGGCTTGAAAATACTTAACTGTTTATTTGTTAACACATCAAAGATTACGTGGTATCATTTTATATCTTATCATGATCTCCTTTCAGTAGGTTCAGCAGTAGACTATAAGATGAGTGTTGTGTGACCTCTGAACTCTTCTTAAACCTCGTGTTCACAAAAATATAATACCTGCCAGGTTTACTCAACATTTGAATTGACTTAATAAATGTAATTACCTGTAACAATAGCGATATTGAAACAATTCCTTGAGCTTTGTGCAGAGCCTCCGAGAAGTTTGAATACAGTTGTGAATTAAAACCGAATATCTGAATCTGGAACAAATGAAATTATAACAGTTAGGTAGGTAGGTACTTGGTTTTTGTCCTATGTAACTTTTATAAACGTTCATTGAAGTGGGTTATTTAAATTGGCCGTTATTTTTATTGGGTTGTTGGCGTCAGCTAAATGTTTCGCAAGGGTTAGTCATTATAAAAATATTGATTTCACTTTCAAGAAGTTAATTAGAGTTATAACAGAATTTTATTTTGAAAAATAAAGGTCTTGTGGATTTGAATTATTCGCATTCTCGTTAACAGTAACTGGATACCCATTAAAATATTTCTAAGAATCTAAAGAATTTTAATTTAAAAAAAAAAACAACTGCAGTTTCACACTTAAGTCCTTAGATCCGGTCACGCGAGCTTTTACAGAAATAGAAATTATTATTATGTCCCATGTAAATCAATTAATGTATTTCATTCTTTTGAACTTGAAACGTCACAATAACTACGACGGAGTTAAAAGCCACTTCCATGAGATGGAGCACATGATTTTAGATTTAATATGGCTACGTAAGAATTTGTCACATAAATAAACAGGAGGCATGGTTGAGTTGGTTCGCAGTCAAGTCGTTCGTCGGGATTACATTTGGGATTTGAACGTCTCAACGACGAAGGCGCGTGAATGCGTGTGAAAACATCTGTTACGCTTTCTTTTGAGACCTTTCCGAAGAAATCCCTGATAACATTTTAACGTTTATCTACGTTACATGTTTATTCGACGCTTCACTTAGGTTTTATCCTCGGTTGCTTACATAATGTATCATGAGTGTTGCGAATCTCTGACTTTATGAGGATATGAATCTGCGTCACTGTGTACCTTAAGCCAGGGGGATTATTTATTATTCCTTCAGACTTAGATCAGATTTTATAAGGTAAGCCTCTGTAATAATTTTAGGAAAATTTGGACTTAATACAACAAAAATAAATTAAATCACGGTCTTTTACTTATCGAGTCGATGGAATTTAAGATTTGTATTAAATTAGTTTTGTCCAGTAGGTGACCACGTTAATCGCGGCCGCATCTGTGGCGTTTTTACGTCCCCAAAAGTGCAGGTTACGATGAGCTGCCGATATAAAAGAAGAAAATCTCGTGCTTACCTCTGCAGGGAAGGTATACCCATTAATGGCATGTTCAGATCCGAACTGGTCGTGTAGGCCGTAGTGTATGTGTATCTCGTGAAACTGGTACTTGTAGGAGAGAGGGCCCCCAGTTATGTTGATGTGGTGTCGCGTCTCATTCTCCACCGTGAAGATCACTGAGTGGCCTGTGTTGCTTATTAGACCATTTATCTGGTAAAGAACAGAAACGTTATAACTACATATCTTTAGCAGCCAGAATAAAAAATAGAGTAACTGTCCGTTGAGGGTTGAGGATAATTATAAAAGTTTGAGAAGCATGCTTACATTTTCCAGAACTAGTGTAGGAAAACCCTTTGTTATTGTTATAAATTATCTAGATTGAGTTGTTGACACGATAATGTCTATTTTACTTTACATTATATTAGGTCAAATCTGTTTGGTACTTTTATTGGATTGTGGAGGACCGATGGCAGACGTTTCAAGAAAAATGTAATATAATCCTGTTGTTAGACTGCAAGTCGACTCCAGACAAAGTTAATGAACAGCTAAGGAGCTAACTAAATAAAATTATAAGTTAACAAGCAACACTTACCCTATGTTTATCTATGTGTAAAAACCGTAGGTTGGGGTCGAACAGCAGTTTGTCTGGTTCCAGGTTTACCGGAGACTGACGCCGACCCTTGTTGCAAAGCGACCATTCTGGGTTGATCAACCCCCAGAATGCTGGACCTGTTACACAAATTCGTGAATTTAGAACACACTGTACAAGCTTGCATTACTCGTTTTTATAAGCTTCTCACTTTAACCGTGCAATCGTATTGGATCGTAAGCAAGCTCTAGTGCCTAATGGTAATATGTAAATTATAAAATAATATTGGTCAGGGTTCAATGTACTAATCCAATATTAATATTAAAAAGTTATCGTTCACGTACTTTGAAAAGCTTGTGGCCCAGGTAATTTAATTATACCTCACATTTAGTTTGATAAAAAGTTAGAACTCCGTTTATAAAAAAGCATGTAAAAATATTTTAAATGTACTTGGATTTTATTCTACAGCGCGGTTAGGTTGACATATATAAACTCTCGCGGAACAACTATCAGTTTATTATTAAAAGTAAAGTTATTCAACCGATTGTTAAATCAATTTCGTAAGCGAAAATTATAACAGTCGGCTTATCGTCCTCTCTGCATAAAATGTTCGCTGTCGATTCGTCCATTACACGCGAGTGTGGGAGCACTCGCGTGTAATCAGAACGCAGCTTTAAAGTAATGGAATCAAGACTCAGTTCAATAAATGTTGACTCAGATCAACTTGAAACTAGCACAGACTCAATTGGATTGAATTTGTTCCACGACGAACGTAAAAAAGAAAACTTTATCATCATAAATTGAGTGCTTCCTATTGATTTGTTAATCGATTTGTGTGTACTTATTGAAGATGTTAGATATTTAGTAACTATCTACAAAATACATTTTTACTATAATCGATATTTTTTCAACGCACTAATAATAAGTGGTAAATGGCGTAAAAAAATGACCAGTGTAACAAATAGGGAAACAAATCCTGTTACTCACCCTGGTGTGATAATCTAGTGTGACTACGTGTGTATCCATACCCATTCTTTCAAGTTACTGTATTGTGGGTAGAGTTATGTTTATTTTATACTCTAGACTAAGGTTCATATTGAAGAAAATGTACGGATGGATGGATGGATACTTAGTTGTGGGCACCGTACGTACTAGGTACCAATGTCATTGTATGTTTAGAATTTAAGAATCCATGGAAACATAAAAACACTTGTAACATCTTGTCCTTGGCGAATAAAATAAAATCAGTTATTTTAAAGTCTTCTTCTTTTCGTGTGGTTAGTGACTAACCTGGTGTCAGAGTTTAAAGTCGCCCATGGACTTCTGACTTGGCTTCAAATTCCATAGAGAAATATCGCTCAGGCATGCCGGTTTCCTCACGATGTTTTCCTTCACCGTTTTTTAAGCAAGTGATACACAATACGCACATGAATCCGAAAAGTCAGAGGTGCGTACCTTGGGTTCGAACTCGAGACTCATGACTTGGCAGTCTGACGGTCACACCACTAGGCTATCACTGCTGAAGTGATACGGATTGACCAAAAACGACGCATCAGATACACAATAGCCAACGGATACCTAACTACGTAGGTACAGTGGGCTGCATCAATTGGGTACCCCAGTTGTATTAAAATTTTGCTACAACTTTGCCCTTCAAACATCCTTATGAATAATAATAAAAAAAGTATTCATATGCTCGGACGAGATTCGAACCATCGAATCATTGCTTATGCTTTGATTACCGCGAGCTCTCACCAACTAAGCCAGTGAGGTAGTTAATAATTCGATGAATTATCAATTTAATTGGCGTTATAATTCTGTCTCTGTCTAATCGATATATATGAACTCCCAAAGGATGCATAGTTTGTAAATTGAGGTTAGTTATGCATACGTTTTAATAATCTATAATGAAGTTACCGTCTGATGAGTCTAGTTTTGTTTCACTTTTCGCATACTATATACGTTTTTGTGTTAAAACTATTTAAAATGATAGATCATTGTATGTTACTAAAAATAAAAAACGTATTTTCAAGTTACTGGGGATGTCATTTATGGGCCCGAGCGAAGCATGAATGGCAAGACATATCTTCATTTATTGCAAGAGGTTATGTTGCCTACAGTGGGTGTTGCGTACCCAGAAGGACAAATATATTTCGTCCATGATAACTGTGCTGTGCATCGATTCCGAATGGTGAAGGAGTGACTAAGTTTACAAGCAGATATATAACTATTATCGTCTGGCCAGCTAAAAGCCCGGATCTTAATCCAATTGAAAATATGGTCAAATGATTTTGAATTGCGACTCAAGTGAATTGAAGTCCAAGGATAATCTACAACGAGAAGTCATAAGGACTTGAGAATTGATGCGTGGTAGGAATATAGGCTGGAATATGGTTACTCAAATGAGAAGCCGATTAGAGCAAATAATACTCAGTGAGGGTAATTCTCTCCGCTATTAACATAAACACTGTTAAAAACAAAACGTCATAAATAGCTAAGTGGGTCCTAATTGCGATCATCCTATCTTTTGATGTCGTAATCCCGTTTGGTTTATATCGTTATAATATAATAAAATAAAATGTCGATATTGACACATTGAAAGAATACATCATTTGACATTTCATTATTGTGATTAATAGCTAATAGTAATTGAAGGTAGATAATATTTATGATTTACGAAGGATAGAAATTGTTTGTTTATTAGAATGTTAACTAATGATAACATGTTTTTTCACTCGTTAATTATGAACATTATACTACTAGTTTGTAAGGTAAAAAAAATATCAACTGTGTCCATACGAAACTTCAATAGCTAGGCTAGACTCTGCAGACGGCTTATATTTTTTTCAGTTTGAATGCCTGTTCCACATCTTTAAATATGACCACACCTTTCTGATACATGTTATACAGTGGATAGTGTTCCTTTCCCTTGTCACTCTAGCCAGTACAGCTTTTAGCATGTTGCTAAATAATCAACGGCAGGTTCCAATCCGTGTCGGAGCCGGTGCCGTTCTAAGCCGGGGCTCGAGCCTTACTTTGCCTTTAAGCTGCTTGTCCACCTGCGTTCGCCGTTTTCGGCAAAATCGGAGAATATTGTTAGCAACTGCATCGAAGATTTGGAAATCACTGATGTAATTTTTTAGTTTTCAAGCGAATCTTTTGATTTAGAAAGAAATAATTGAGACCAATCAATTGCTTCCTAAGTCATAATCATTATTAAAAATGTCAGTGAAAATCTCCATGCATGTATTTCTTTTTTAAGCCTCATCAGAATGAACTGAATTCGTTTTTAATATGTTCAGCTTCACAAATACGCTGACTGAACTGATAATAATAATAACATAAAGTTATTGTAATTAACACCCAGTTTACCGCTCATGTTTATACCCGGAATTATTAACCGAACAAAACTATTTTACACAGATTAACGTTCCGAAAAACCGCATACATTTATTTTCCCAAGGTATTTCAATATTGGCGGGGAGTGGCGTGAAAGTAGCCAAAGTGCTTTGGATCGTATTCACGGTTTTATTATTTATGACCTTGAAAATTGCATGAGTAAGCCGGCGCAGCGGTTGCGGTCACGCCCACTTTATGGCCACGCGTTAAGTGAACTTTCCGTTAATGCATGCATTTTTTTATTGTTTTTGGCACTGTATACGGCATGCAATGTCTCAGATAAACTTTGCTTAAAAGGATTTTTCTTTCAGTTTATGTAATAACCTGGTACATGGTGTTTAGTTACCCATAGCGAACAAAAATTGTGACGATGTACCTACTATGAGTGTCATCAAAAAACCAATTTGGTTTTTTATGATCTTGATTATCCTTTTTTGACTATGGTTGTTATACTCTAAGCCCATATTAATTAATCACTCTCATTTTCGAGATCAATCTTTTCAACAACATTTTTGGGTATTTACAATGGCTGTATTCAGAATGCCTAGTTGGTGTAGAGGTCCCAAGCGCTACTGCTGAAAATGAGGTCTTGGGTTCGATTCCCGGGTCGAGTAAAGTGTTATTGGGTTTTTCCATCTGGAATTTCTCAATGGCAAGTCGAAGTTTGGATTTGTGCCCTGTGATGGCAGCAATAGACGCCCCTTATTACATGGGACTTTAACATAACTGGCGAAATGTGGGTGTACTAGGTACACCTCTGTTTAATTCTTTACCCCTGGGTATAACAGGCTCGATGATATGTAATCAGATTGGTTCTTATCACATCACGACTTGTTTCCCCGAAGGGTTAGGCAGAGGCGTACCCATAGTAGGTACACCCACATTTCGCCAGTTATGTTTAAGTCAAATAATGGTCAGCCACAATGGTTATTAGGTTGCAGGTTTTCATTAATTATTCAAACAAAAAAATAAATGAATAATTGTTATCATGCCACACTAACGTTCAAAACTATTACAATTTACCTGCGTGCAGTTTTACTAGATATACTTTCAAAATTAGATTTACGGTGTAACATTAGTTTCAAACGGTAACAATGATTTCATTTGGCTCGTACGGTGAAATAACAAAACCACTTTAATTTCAGTTTTTCTGTTGGGTTTCTAGTTAAATTATGTCCATTTATTAGATACTCGATCTTCTATGCTCATGCGGATTGCTATCAATATTTTTGTAGTAGATCTATCTACTCAAGTGATTCGACTAGAATTTTTTCTTAAACTAACCATCGTCGTTTAACTGCCGTAAAAAGTATTTCAACTGTTATTATAAACCACTAGCTAACTCCCGCGGTTTCACCCGCATAAGTCTCGATTGCGTGGGAATATCCGGATAAAAGTAACTTATGTGCTAACACAAAGGTCATGGTCTACTAATTTTATCGTGGAGTTTCTTGCCGGCTCTTCTCCATAGGAAACGACCAATTGGAACCGTGCACCTAGCTTCTGACGTTTCATAAGTGCCCATGTAGGTTTATGTGAAATAAAAATATTTTGAATTGAATTGAATTGAATATCCAAATCCGTTCAGCAATTTTAGCGTAAAAGCTTAACAAACAAACAAACTCACTTTCGCATTTATAATACACTGACGAGCAATATAAAAAAGCCACTTGCAAAGTGCAAATCAAAATATCTCCTAAACCACACAAGTTAGCTATATGAAGTAAAAAAAATCTTGAAAACAGTTTTATATGTGTGTTTTATGCGCTATTAAATACACTTGAATGTTGCTTTTTACTTCAAGAAGCTATCGGTTTCGGAAATATTTCATGATAAGTGGCTTTTTTATATTGTTCGTCAGTGTATTAGTTAGGATATAAACCATGAGAATAACCCATCCTCATGTTTCAATAGCACGGTTCAATCAATCTGCCTAGCCTTTTCCCAACTATTTTAGGGTCGGCTTCCAGTCTAACCGGGTGCAGCTGAGTACCAGTATTTTCCAACCACCACAACCTAGTAACTAGGTAATACGAAACCTCTTGGTAAGAATGGTTAACAGACTTTCGGGCTTCTGACGATCTGTAACGACTGACAAAGATCCACGAATGACAGCCGGGACGTGTTTTCCGAGACATGGAGGAGTCTTGGTATGTCTACATACCAAGACTCCTCCATGTGACAATGGTCACCCATCTACCAACCCCGGTAAGCGTAGCTTAACCTGATGGATCGACCCGTGTGGCTGTTATTACTTAGCCACGAGCCAATAGCACGGTTACCGATATAATAATATTATATTTTAAATACACTGCAGATTACTTCAAAACTCGCCATTTAACTGTAAAATTATAATGATGATGGCAGTGATCCAGTAATTGGCTTTTGTATACTTATTTAATTAGCAATATTAATGTCATTTTGTATTTCGATATTTACGGGTAAAATATTTTATAGAAGATATTTCTAGCATTTGGCAACATTAATATTATGTATTTATTGTTTAACTTAACAGTAACTTACCAGAAATTTATAACATTCAAATTAAGTCTAAAATTAGCTTCTTTGGGTTAGTGATGGAGTTCTGGGTAGGATTCTCAGTGTCATCTATATTCCCCGAAGGTGTTAACAGATGTGAAAAATAAGAATTCTCACATTTTGCCTAGTTAAACCTTCCTATTTTTTTTTTTTACTCGTTCTTTTAAGCTAACATAGGTGTGCCTCTTCGCAAAGAACGTCGGATTTTTTCCAGTGGACATGTGTGTTCACCTGGACACTGAAATAGGATATAGGACCTGGTTGTCGTTACTTATTAAGAACTTATCGGTATCCTATGGATTTAGAATTGGATTTTATTTGAATTCGGGCAATCGCATAAACTTTGTTTTTACGGGAAAGTTCCTGTATTGGGAATAAAATTGGGAATAAACTTAAAACTACCAACGCGCAACGGCGCGTTGGTAGTTTTTGGCATTTGTGTGCATGAAACTATTCTGTGGGGAAGAAGAAGGCATGTTGCACTGCCCCTAAAACATCGAGTTAAAAGCGGGAGCATGATGATAATTCAGTATACAGGGTGGCAGTGCCGGCGCGGGTTTGCGGACGGTGAGCAATGGGTTGCTCGCCGTCTGATATGGATAAGGCACGGGTAGACGGCGCGTTGTGTTCTACGTGCGCCTCAAAGAGATGTCAGTACAACTGACGGGGTCCGCTTGAATCGATGTTTGTCGGGGTCGCGGGAAAGTCCGAAAGAGATACCGTGGCCCCCAGCAACATACAGCCAACTAAAAGAACACGGGTGGGTTTTAGTCAGTAAGTAAGAATCTGACACGCCCTCCCACTCCGCCCAGAGCGGGAGAAGTTATTTGAGAATTTCCCACCCAAAAAAAAACGGGTGGCAAGGCCATCGACGCGTAAACTGTCACCGTCAGTTTTCAAGTTGATGTTCCTGTATTGTTTGAACCAGTTGCTCCAACAGAAAAAGCTAGTACAGTCAGATTATTACATTGTATGATCAATATGATCATCTTTCAATCATAATATTATGTTTACGAAAATCAATTTTTGTGGTGATTACCAATGTCACTGAATATAATATGAGGCTGGGAGTGTTGTGGTAGCACGCAACTTCAGTTGCTAACTTTGGACTGGGCCCGACGTACCCCGTTACATTTTTAATGCATAAACTGTACCGTGCCTTGATTAGTTCGTCTATAAGCGAAACGGATGAATGAAAAGAGGAATTGAATTTTCTGGCCAGTGTAAAAAAAAAAACGTTAAAAAAGAAATACTTTCGTATCGGATTAGTCCAGGAACTGGTAGATGCTACTGAAGGCGCAAAATCTGTAACCAAATTCTGGGCCGACTTAATTTAGATTGCAACCGATACGCTAAGTAGAAGAGGCTTTTGCACGTCACTATTGCCACTACCGTCGCTACTAGACCAACTTGTTCTTTATTGTGTTTATGTTATTTCTTTGCGATAGGCTTTATCGCAAATAAAACATCTTTTTTTGAAGTGAAAACTTCTTTAGGGACTAGATCATTGATTTCGCGACACCGTGATGACACCACCTTTTGACCATTAAAAAGACATCAACGCGTTGATTGCTTTGGTGCGTGGAGTAAAAGACATCAACGCGTTGATTATCGCGATGCCGATTTTTTTTTCAAGTTTTCACTTCTGTTGGCACTCCCGGAGTGCCACTGTTTTTTTTTTCTGTGAGTCAATGTAGTCATGTCTGTTATAAGGTGCTTGCTAATAAGCATGGTAACTACATTGATGTATAAAAACCCAAGATGCACACTCAACGTCTAAAAAACGTCCCCAAAAAATGAGCGCAACATTCTAAATTGTGCGCTCATTTCAAAGGGTTTTTATATATCAATGGGTAACTATCCTCTTCGAATAATTATCAGGTTAAAAAAAAGTCTTGTAGTCCTGTTTCTTTAACTATAAGATTATGATTATATTAACTCGCAATCAAATACCATTTGCAGAAGTGGTTTCATTAAATGTTACCTACTCTATTTAACCCATTGGCACCGACAAATGGAAATAGGATCAATACTTCTTATTCAAATAATACCGCCATAACAAAGGCAACACAAAAGCCTGAATATAACAGAAACGCCGAGACACCACTCACGGAAAAAAATTTAGACGATCATAAAATGCACGGAAGTTATCATGAAAATATCAGTTCCCGAACACATGATAACACACCTCACAATTTTGCGAATGACGTAATATGAATACAAGATAAATCGCCCGTATAAATTGCGTGTCACGTAAACCAGCAAAAATGTTATCGGCACAGAGAAATTGATACGGCACACAGGACAAATGTTTTGCGGTAGGTCAATGAATTGAGATTTTCTGTACTGTTTTCGTGTTTTTAGGTGGTGAGATATTGCGAAAAAGTTGTTTGAAGTACAGATTAAAAAAATATGCTTCGACTTGAGAACTTAATCCTGTTTTTGTTGGTTAAAATAAGTTTAATGAACGTAATAAGTAACTTTCATAATGAATATTCCGTGAAATAAATGATAGAGTCACATTTAAAGAAAACATCATGAGGAAACCAGCCTGAGTGATATTTTTCGATGGCATATGAAGCCAAGTCAGAGGCCCATGGGCGTCATAAAAACTCTGACACCAGGTTAGTCAATAACCACACGAAAAAGAAGACATTTCAAGAATTGAGTTGGTAAATGGTTTAGGTAAAAAGTAAAGTAACACTATGATAATAATGCTTTTCGAAAGAGCAGTAGATAAGCAACAGCTAAACTCTAACAACTAAACGGACTCTCTGTAACTTGAATTGAGTAGTGGGAGGCTGCCTATTCTAGATTTTTTTAATATAATTCAGCAATCAGTGATAAAATATAGATAAAATAATTATTATATTTCACAATAATTATATTCCAACGAGCATACATGACCTTTTATTTAAAATGCACAATGATCATGAAATAAAATAAATTGTACAATTGGGAGCACGTCTGTTTAATTACGAACAGCTGATCGATAATTTTAATAAAATGCATTATATAATAATAGACGTGTGCATTCTTGAATATTTTTTTTTATAGTAACGACCAATATTTTTTTGTAGTATCACATATATATCTGTTATATAAATTTTCAGCAAGGTTTAAAAACAAACTATTAACGGCAGGTAGGTATATATGAAAAATCATCTAACGGACAATAGATCAAGATAGGTTTATGACCGCCAACAACCAGCTTTGTTGGCGTAAAAACCAAGAGGCTGACTTCTGAAATATCGGTCATGTGTTCGATTGCCGTTTGGAAAAAATATTCCAATGGCCTAGTTACAGATAGTAGTTCCAGGTCTGCGGGTCTAAAACGGCCACATTAAGCAATTCCTCTATAAGTAATTCATCTTCTGAATTCCCAGCAATTCCTCTATGGTGACACATATTTTAGCTGAATCATATTCAATTCAATTCATATTAGAATCAAATTTGGTGTAAAAACTGCCGCACGAAAAAATTAAGACCGTAATTTTACCGGATATTTTTTCTTTACAGTTTTCATTCATCAAATGAGATTTTTATTTTTTATTTTTTCGCAGTTTAAAAGTTATTTCAATATAATACAAAACTGTCAAACAGATGAATGCGTAATATGAATTGAATGCAGATAATATTATGAATTGTCCGTTTGTGACAGTTTGTGTGCTTCATAATATTATCATATTATGATTCTGCCAAAGTAACCGTTTTAGGCCCCCTGGGTGTTTGTTAATGCCTGATACAGAAGAAAAGTGAAGAGACATTTTAGTAAAACAAAAAACAAACACAAAACAAAAGCCAAACAAGCCTTCTTTCACAAAAACAAAACACGACTGCAACTAACACTGAAAATGCACAAGCATTTTATTCATTTCTAGACCCGCATACAAATAGTGCTCGCAAACGATTCATAAATATTAAATAACGCGATAAAATTTAACAATGACATGAACAATAAATGACTCTCACCTGAAATCCCGTCGTAGGTCCACCATTCCTCCCAGCTGACGCCGTCTACGGCTGCAATCACACCGACTCTAATTAAGTCTGCACTATTCACAAAATGAACACTACTCCTTGTTATAACTTGAGTGATTTTATTCCCAGTTTGTCGACCTCGGGAAGTAAATGTAAAAATGATTTATCTTACATACGTGGGGGATTGGAAACTGAGCAAGGTAGGAAAGTATTGGTCTCGATATTGCCTGGCTGCGGTTTAATCGTAATCGATTTCAAGATTTCCTACAGTCGCTCCTTTTACCTTAAGGTTTGTAATTTTGATTCTAAATAGGTTTAAATACCAAGACCTTTATCAATCAAATTATACTTGAAAAGTACGTCTTAAACGTCAGAATAACAAATACCACCTCCTTTAAGACTTCAAATGTAATTAATACGAATTGTAACTTTAGAGTTCAAATGAAAATTATTATCTCAAAATACAATTTATTGGTTACTGTAACAGTTAAACGTATAATTGGATAAGTGATGATATGAAAAAAGTTAGATATAGTTGAAGATTCTTTTCACAATTTTACAAAAAAAAAAAAAAAAATCAGCTAAAGCATTGTCTAGTGTAACATTCAATTTTTATCTTTCTTCCTGTTTTCCTCAAGCGAATCAATGGAAATGAAATGAGTGAGCCAATGGAGCGGAAAAGCGTTATTCTTCTGAAACAAAACGGTTTTTCCTTGACGTGGTGCGATGTTTGACACCCGCTGCTATTGTTTGTTTATAAGTACCTTTGTACCGACTGCGAAGAGCTTGCACCGTGAACTTTGTCTGTCACTTGTTTCAATACGATTATATTTTTGTCTGTTGCTTTTTAGAGCATTTGACTGTTCCAGGTGTAAATAACAATTTACTTTTTGTTTTATTTTTCACAATTCTTTGTTCGCATATTTTTTTTTATGTTGACTAATAAAATAAAGTGATACCATAAACATTTGTGCGAAGAATATTCATTCGTAAAACCAAAGTTCAACTTGGTATTCCTGAAATACACTTCCTAATACTAATTCGGTAATTGGATAGTTTAAACTATAGTTCGCTCATTAGGTGCCGTCAGTTTTAATAAGATATAACAACATAAAAACAACATAACATTTATTTTATTAAAAATACTTTTTACGCCAAACCCTAAAAAATCCGACTTCATAAACACCACCGGCCAGCGGGAGAAGGATTTACAAAAGATTAAAATTTCTAATTTGAGCTGGCTAAAGTTCTCTTAATTAAGATTATGAGATTATGATACTCATAATAATTTCAAAGCAATTAATTCAAAAATTCTTATGCCGTAATTATTTGCCAGAGAATCTTTTCCTGGTACGTAGATTTCCCTCGCTCAAGTATGCTCTCTTCTGCTGCCTTTGTCACGAAGCTGATATAATTATCAAATTCATATTTATTGAACGCTCACTTTAATTAAAAATCAACACAGTTAAAATATCATAATACATGTAGTGAAACGTGCATTCGAAATATACACCAATCTCGAAAGTTACTCGATACACGGCTGATTTATGTTTTTAATTTAAATTTTTGCATTCGCCAGGCGAAGTTCGCCACGGACGCGCCGCCTGCATCGCAAATATATGTTACAGTCGAGTCGAGAGATCGTTTCCAGTTTCGATTCGATATAGCTTGAGCGAACTGTCGACTTTTAATCTTTTAATGCTACTCAACAAACTTCAGCCTCGCGGAGTACGCCCCCGTTTATTTGAAATAATATATTGCATACGATATTTTGCCTTTGCGGATATAGAAATGGGAAATAGCATGCGTTTTTATGATTTTATTACTACTTACGATAGTAAGCTCAAAGCTTTTAGAATCATACAAGTTATTAGTTCTGCTCAAGCGACAAGATACGTTATATTCAGCAAACTATAATGATTGCTTTGTAACTTCGGTAACAGAGATAATATTAAGTGAGCTCGCAAGCCTGCATGGACACTAAGTACAGCTCAGTGTGGCTTAGAGCAACTTTAGTGTCGAAAACAACACCTGAGGCTACGCGTGCTTCCTGCTCAATCTATGAATTATCCAACTTTGAAATAATTATATCAGACCACCACATTACAGGGCCGTGCACGAAATCGACTGTTTTTTTTTAAATTAATTTTGTTCAAAAGTTGTGAGAAACAGAATTTAAACAAAATTATTTGTGATTTGAAAAGTCGAATTCTTTGTCTTGTACATAGCGGATAGGGATTTTTCAAATAAATTAAGGATTCGTGGTAAATTACTAAAATTCGCAACAAGTTTTCCAAAACTTTAAGCGAGACTGGCGTTTGATCGTTTCGTTAAAACTACTTTTGATTTTAAAAATAAAAAAATATCATCAACTTCATTATATGGTCTACTTGTACATAGGGAATCACTAATTTCAACTTCCATACAAAATATAGTAGAAAAGAAATGTTGAAATAACCATTTTTTTTAAACCCTGTCAGTAATGTATTTTTCCTATTATTTAGAAAACCATACTTATCAAGAAATATAAAAATTATATATTAGATTTACAATTTTATTATATAATTATACTCTATCTTCATAAGGTAAATCAAAGGCGAAATAAACCATATTTTCTAGAGCGCAAAAGTGATGCATCTATTAACAGGTGCTGTGACTTACACGAATGGGTTACAGAAACTGTACTTTTATACTTACATAGACTTAATGTTTCAATTATTTCAAGCTTTCTTAAAATTAGATAAGTTACTGACGGAAAAGGGCTTTTTTCTTGCACGGAGCCTTAAATCGTGGTAGTAATATAAGTTTAACTTATAATTGTACCAGATGAAACAGATGACAGTTTATCAAATTTGACGACAAAGGTAAACAAAAGAGTAGCTAATTGTAATCAAAAGTTGACTTTAATAAACTACCTGAATATTAAATTTTTCACCATTCAAACGACGCGTGTGAAAACAGAGAATAATAAATATTGTTGACGGTACACGAGTAAGTATATCGAAACAAATGTGAGATTGAATTCTTATGCATTGTTGCATTTTGCAGACGCGATTGCTACGTGAAGTAGGAAAGTGCTCGCGCGGGAGATGCCAGTCAGCGTCTGCTTAGTTTTAAGGCTCGACAGAGTCTAGAAGTCGGCACACCTTCCTACGTAACCCCGCGGGAAATACTTAGCTACTTACTATTGTATGTTTCTCCTTGTTTACCTTACAACAAGATGTATCGTTATTTTATGTCACGTTGTAA
This sequence comes from Omphaloscelis lunosa, assembly GCA_916610215.1. NCBI lineage: Eukaryota > Metazoa > Arthropoda > Insecta > Lepidoptera > Noctuidae > Omphaloscelis > Omphaloscelis lunosa. Next base: position 11,929,867 of record OU744250.1, read on the forward strand.
TAGTTTCCTCTTTACCGTAATCACAGTAATTTATAATCAACAACATTTCAAAGGTATTGATGTCGCAATCAAATTTTGAAAACGTGAGCAATTCGCCGCCGACGAACTCCACAAAGAGCTTCAACCATGCATCGGAAATGAATCAGTTTCCGTTTCGAGTGAGGCAAATGATATATATGTGTCTAGGTTTGCATTCCAAACGGGACTCTACTGTCTACGTGGTACCGTTCAATGCACTGCAGGCTTAACACATTTAAACAGGATGCGCAACTTGTAGACACATTGTACTATTCGTACATTTTAAATGCATAGCGTAAGTTCGAGAATGTTCAAGAATTAAAATTAAGGAGTGCGCTCTGGGCTGCTGAAGTACGGCAGGGAACAAACACGGATGATTCGGATGTATCGAGACTTCCGTAACGATTTTCCGATGCATTGAGCCGTAACAGAACGAATGGAAATGTCATCGGTGTATGAAATAAATAAATAAAATCACGTGGAAAATAGGCAATTTCACGGTGCATTGGATGTTCTTTGCATGTGCAAGACTGCCATCGCGTCGTATCGCGAACTAGTGCCGACGTCCGCATAACAAAAGCTTCGTTCGCACGAATAATTTTAATCGTGCGATGAGTGCTTTTTACATACCCGATAATAAAACAGCATGATATTATCGTTGGGTTCAAAAACGATTTTCTCTTCTCAAGCGCTACACTCGAAATCTTTGTGCTGTGTGGCGTGGGTCACTTATGTTAATATTATATTTAATTGGGCTAAAACCCAGACTTAACATTAGAACACACATCAAAAGTGGAAAAAAAAATACCCTTAACGAAGCCGAGAGATAGTCCTCAACTTTTTGTGGTCTATTCAAAATAAATGTTTTTGTTTCATTATAGGAATAAATACGATAGCGCGGGTGGGCATTGTATATCACCAATGATATTATAACTCCTATTTATACATAGCTACATTTAGATTGTTTGTTTAGTATAAGTATAAATATCATGTTTTCATTCAGCTTTGTAATTAAGGAATGAAAATGCGTAGGTCGGTATACCTATTCCCCATGTTTTTATCAAAACACGGTTTTATTCATAATTTATTCTCCTATCATAATATTTTCTTTAGAATAAGATTTTTCTGAGAACGTTAACAATCTATTAGGAAGTGGTCCCTACGTCACAAGTTGCACGATGTTAATCAAATGTATCAAGTGGTACTTGATGATCAGAGATCATTAAATATTCTCTATCTTACATATCATCATCTGCCTAGCCTTTTCCCAACTATGTTGGGGTCGGCTTCCAGTCTAACTGGATGCAGCTGAATACCAGTATTTTACATGGAGCGACTGCCTATCTGATCTCCACAACCTATTAACTGGGTAATACGATTCCCCTTGGTAAGACTGGTTGTCAGACTTTTGGGCTTCTAACTACCCGTAACGACTGTCAAAGATCTACAAAAAACAGCCGAGACCAACGGCTTAACGTGCTTTCCGATGCACGGAGGGGTCTTGGTATATACAGATGGTCACCCATCCACGGACCAACTACGGCAAGCGTAGGTTAACCTGATCGATCGACCCGTGCGGCTGTTATAACTGAGTCACAAGCCCCTATATAAATAAACATACATAAACTCATACCTTTTTCACATAGGGGTAGGCAGAAACTACAGAACGACACTTGCTACGATCCTCAAAACCACGGATAAATTACTCTGTCGTTAAGAAAATATTGGATAGGTACTGACGTTGTACTTCATCATCATTTCAGCCGAAAGGCGTCCACTGCACATAGACCTCCGACCGGCGACATAGGCCTCCCCCAAGCATGGCCATTTTGGTTCTGTGCTTCCCGCATCCAGAGTATTCCTGCGGCCTATATCTTTTGGTACGTGGTCGCCACTCCAGAACCTTTCGGCCTCATCCATCGGCCATCTGTTCTGCGAGCAATTTGCTTACGTTCTACTTAGCTATTGTTTTATATATTATTATTAAATCATGTATTTGTTTATTTAATACTTTAAGCACATACATGTATAGAGGCGGAATTAATTATTAACTTGCCCATGATGATGATATCCTTTTATAAAAAACGAATTTAAAAATAAAATAGCCTGTGTTAATCCCGGAAGTCCAGCAAATGAATGCTTGTTTTAAATCTGATGAGTATTTGTAGATATATGTTACCATTATAAAAAAACAAACGTAGATCATTTTCATTTGAAATTAACACTTTTGGACAGGTATTTTAAGCTAAGCGCACATTAAAACGGCGTCGTCGGGCCGCAGCGCATCGCATTTCACTACAAAATAGTGCGGTGCGGGCCGCCTTTACTGTGAGATACAAGATGTACGAAAGTTATGTATAGTTCGATTTTAGGGTTTAGTACCAGAAGGGTACAACCTTATTAATAAGCCTCCACTGTCCGTCTGTCTTTCAACGAGCTGTATCTCTTGAACCCTAATAGGTAGACAATTTCACAGATTATGCATTTCAATTGCCGCTATAAAAGTTCAAAAAAATTAAATAAAATTTAAATTGAGGGGAAAAGAAAAAAAATCTAACTCTGGCATATGAGATGTCTCACTAACTAAACTATCATTCAAATTTCTTTGATTTTGGCTGTGAGAATCTTAAAGCTATTCTGCCAAAATATTTCTCTAAATTTAAAAATAATTTTGACACAACTAAAATCGAATTTGACAATCGCGACTCCACGTGGTAGCCGGAGGCACGCAGGGCAGCCTCGACGTGTTTTAGGAAAATTTTACTTTTTGTATTAAAAAAAATATCACCTACATGTAGGTGTATAGAGGGTTGAAATTTTCATTATTTTTGCGATAGGACTCACCATTTTCCAGATATAAGCGAAAGAAAAAAAATACAGTACTGTTTTTGCACCTGAAGTCGAACTGTTAGTGTGAATTTTAGTTCATGACATCAAATTTTATACCACAACTTTTTAATCGCGATTAAAAATAGTTAAACAATCAAAAGTGTAGGTGAAAAACGTCCACAGGGGGGGTCGTACCAGGCGGCGGCCGAACTAGCGACACGCGGGGTTGCGACAATCGTCGACAGGATCCGGCAGCTGGGACTCGAGGTGGCCCTGCACAAGTCCGAGGCCATGGGTTTTCATGGACCTCGGAATGCGCCACCGGCGGGTTCCCAGGTAATGGCGGGAGGGGTTCACATCGGCGTCGAGTCGACGATGAAGTATCTGGGACTTGTCCTCGACAGCCGGTGGAACTTCGTCGAACACTTCCGACGTTTGGCTCCCAGACTGGAGCGGGCCGGGGCTGCGTTGAAGCGGCTCCTGCCCAATCTAGGGGATCCAAACGCCTCCTGCCGGAGGCTCTACGCGGGGGTCGTGCGGTCCATGGCCCTTTACGGGGCACCGGTGTGGGCGCGTTCACTAAGGCTGCGGCCAGCCCGCCGGTTGAACGCGTCCCAGAGGGTCATGGCCATCCGGCTGGCCCGAGGATACCGCACGGTCTCCTGCGAGGCGGCGAGCCTCCTTGCCGGATTACCGCCATGGGATCTGGAGGCAAAGGTCCTCGCGCACATTTGGGAGTGGCGCGAGGAGGCGAAACGCCGGGGCTTAACTCCGCTGCCGCGAGAAATCACGGCACAGCGGACAGAGCTCCGGCGGGATCTCATGGCGTCATGGAGAGTGCGATTGTCGCAACCCAGCGCTGGGCACGTCACAATTGCGGCGATAAGACCCCTCTTTGAGGAGTGGCTAGAGAGGCGCCACGGCGTCCTCACCTTCCGCCTGACGCAGGTCCTCACCGGACACGGCAGTTTCGGGAGGTTCCTGCACAGGATAAGGCGGGAGGAAACGCCCGGGTGTCACCATTGTGTGGATCGCCCGGAGGACACGGTGGAGCATACGGTGGAGGTCTGCCCAGATTGGGCGGAGCATCGCCGTGTCCTCGTGGAGGCGATCGGCGGCGGTGATCTCTCGCGTCCGGCCCTGGTTCAGGCCATGGTACGGAGCGAGAGGAAATGGGAGGCCGTCACCTCCTTCTGCGAAGCGGTAATGCTCGCGAAGGAGGAGGCGGAACGCGTGAGGGAGAGGCAAATTTCGCGCCCTCATGCCCCTAACCGCCGCAGGAAGAGACGCCCAGGGCGTCGGGAATCGCGAGGCGATTTCCGGCCACCGTAGGCGCGGGCTTGCGGACGGTGAGCAATGGGTGGCTCACCGTCCGATAAGGACCAGGCCCGGGTCGACGGCGCGTTGTGTTCCACGCGCGCCTCAAAGAGATGTCAGCAGATTCGAAGGGGTCCACTAGGGCCGATGCCTGCCGGGGTTGCGAAGAAAACCGAAAGGGAGATCGTGGCCTCCGGCAACAGGGCAGCCGAAGGAACACGGGTGGGTTTTAGTCAGTAAGAGTCTGACACGCCCTCCCGCTCCGCCCAGAGCGGGAGAAGTTATTTGATGATTTCCCACACTCAAAAAAAAAAAAATTGGTGAAAAACGTCAAATTCTCAATAGCATAATTGCCATTTTCACTAAACTAATAACTCAGTGCCAACTTAGTGCTATCAAACTAAAATATAGTTAAGTTGTGTTACTTTAGTATATTTCATAATAGGAAATCGTCGTTTGACAGGAATAAACTAAATTTTGGTGAATTTTAGTCTAGTTTAGAGGCATTTGTGACAAGAGAATCGGCACCATCGTCTAGAGCACATCGAGTAGGGATTTTTTTTCATCTTCAAAAATGATGAAATAGGGAAAAAAAAAGATTCGTAAATGATTCCAGTTTTAGACCATTTTTGTACGAGCTCTATCTCAACAACTAAACAAGTTGGGAATTTGAAATTTATGCACATATATAATCAACAAATACTAAAAACACCGATTCATAAGGTATTTTATTTAAATATAGGTAAATGTAATTCATAGTATCGTAATGAAATACAATTTTATCCTGGTAATTTTTAAAATGTTTGATGAATAATTATAATATTATTCGTATTCTTAGTTCGTGCATTTATTTGCTAAATAATGTACGGTGGTACGGAACCCTTCGTGTGCGAGTCCGACTCGCACTTGACCGGTTTTTTTATCCCAGATAGTAATTCGACAGGTGCAAATGTCAAACTCCAAATTGAAAAAACAAACAACAAAAGTTTGAAATGTCAAATTACTATCTGGGATTAAAAAACGAACTTTAGGAGGAGTTTTGCAACCCGCTGCTGCCCACCCAAATCTGTGTCAGCCTTTAAGGTCCTTGCACATCGGGCCGCCAAGTCCATTGCCGGGACGTCGGGGCAGGTCCAATCCGTTACTCAATTAATCGCTCTGTGGATCGGGTGTGAAATTGCGATGTGATCTGTTGAGCTTTAAATAATGCCACTCTCGTTTATTTACGGGTAAGGACTTTTTTTACTAGTAAGTTAAAAAACGTTGTAATGTTATTTACTGTGTTACGCAGGGTGTGAAAGTGAGACGGAAATGCAGGTTTAGTATGTAAGAATGTATTTCGAAAAGTCGGTTCCTTTTATACGAAATCTATTGTAGAAATTAATACATAGTGGGTACATTTAAAAAGTTAGTTTGAACACAATAATGTCACTAGGGTAACATTATTGTGTTCAAACTAACTTTTTAAATCCCTACGTGCTGTATTTAATTTTATCTGTGGGGATGATATTCCGATATAAAAATTTAAAAAGTTAGTTTGAACACAATAATGTTACCCTAGTAACATTGTGTTCAAACTAACTTTTTAAATCCCTACGTGCTGTATTTTATTTTATCTGTAAGGATGATATTCCGCTACATCTGTATGAAATGGGTTAACGTAAATACCTACAATGGATGGGGTTTGTAAACATAACTTCTCAATCGTCAATTTTAATTATTTTATTTATATTTATTTTATCTACACCTAGATCCTACACCTGAGGACCTAGAGAAGGGGCAATCGCTTTCTATGCGTTTCGCGTTTCTGTTGCGACTTTTAATAAGATTGAGTTAAGCTCTGTAGCATAATTTTTGACTTTTCTATCATCGTTAGTGCAGATAGAATGTGTGTCTCTAGTTCTTCAGGTTTCTGAAAGTCTAATTAAGTCACAGAAGTCTGATTTTGAGGTACAGTCTGTGACCAAAATTATTTAAACCCCCTTGAGTAATAGCGAATTTGAACCTCATCGTGAATTTGGAATACTCCTTCGAGCAATTCAATAACTCATGTTGTTAGGCGATTTTAATAGTTATCTTGTTCACGTTGAGGTTGAAAGGTTTATGAGAACTAGTAACTAACTCGACTACTAAAAACCAATGTAGAGTATATGAATAAAATAATTACCCCGCGTCAGTGACAATAAAGTTACTGTCTACGCTTAATAGCAGTGACAGCTCACAAATATTTATATATACATACATAACATCACGCCTGTATTCCCCGAAGGGTTAGGCAGAGGCGTACCTATAGTATACCCAAATTTCGCCAGTTATGTTTAAGTCCCATGTCATAGGGGGCCAGCCTTTTGCCATCAACCGGGCACAAATCCAGACTCCGGGCTGCTACTGAGAAATTCCAGATATAAAACCCAATAACAATTTACCCGACCCGGGAATCGAACCTAGGACCTCATACTCAGCAGTAGCTTTGCTTTGCGACCACTAGACCAACGAGGCAGTCAAACATTTATATATATTTTACGTAAATCACGAAAAGTTACATTTATACAAGTCAATTGTTTAATAATTATTTTGTAATTACCAAAGCAGCTGTCCCAACTAAGTGATTACACAGAATAGAAAATAATCTTTCAGTATAAGAAGAATGTTGGAATCAAAGAGATTGTTGAGTGTGTTTGTCGAGACTTAATAAAGTGGTGTTTTTAATTTCACATTATTATTATTTATTATATATTATTTCACATTACATAATTTAAAACGGATGTTTTAATATAGCTTCTGATATTTTAGAACCTAGTTATCGTTAATTTGGCCATCTTTAACCCGGAAACCTACTGTCAGATTATACGATAGCTGTTATGATTGGGCGAAATGACGTTAGCCAATCAAATGGCTTGACATCAAATTATTTCAAATATGCTTTCAGGCTCCGAGGGTTGATTTCCGGCCACCGTAGGCGCGGGCTTGCGGACGGTGAGCAATGGGTAGCTCGCCGTCCGATAAGGACCAGGCCCGGGTCGACGGCGCGTTGTGTTCCACGCGCGCCTCAAAGAGATGTCACCAGAATTGACGGGGTCCGTTAGGGCCGATGCCTGCCGGGGGTGCGAAGAAAACTGAAAGGGAGATCGTGGCCCCGGCAACAGGGCAACCGAAGGAACACGGGTGGGTTTTAGTCAGTAAGAGTCTGACACGCCCTCCCGCTCCGCCCAGAGCGGGAGAAGTTATTTGATGATTTCCCACCCAAAAAAAAAAAAAAGGCTCCGAGGGTTAGCTCATTCATTTGTATGACTCATCTTTATTCAGTTGATGTTCGGTCCTCGTCTAGAAATAGTCTGCAAATCTCGTTTTTCCTGGGACTAGCTGACGGCAATCAGAGGCGCAGACTGTCGTTCACGTGGGTGGACAGCAATATACCTACTTGGTTGAATGGAATGTGAGTCTTTCCTAGAAATTGTGGTAGCCTTGAAAATGCGACCCATCACGTAATACATGTATAAAAAAAACAACTGAAACCAACCGGAAAAATAAGCAGTGGCACTCCGGGAGTGCCAAAAGAAGTGAAAACTTGATCAAGAAAATACTTGCATAGAACATTAATCCGTAACGTTATATAAATAAAGAGCATAATCGCGTTTACAAAAATGAGGTGTCGGTAACGGTGTCGCGAGTTCAATTGTTTTTTTTCCATCTCGAAAATGCCCAACGCGCCTAAAGAAGTTTTCACTTCAAAAAACACAACAAAGTGCAAAATAACTTTTGTTTCGGAAGTCGGCGTCTTTAGTTTTTTTTTTGCCGCTTTTTTAATTTATGGAAACTATGTCTCTTCTTCTTTAAAACCCGAATTAACTCTGAATTCTCGCAAAATCAGGATGGCTGCGACAAAACTTCTGTCCACGCGGATCCGTACGTCATACTTACGTGTATTAAGTTTAATTTAGTTTCTCTTATCTCAATTTTGTTTCTCTTTAGCCTAAGTTGTTTAAATAAAAATTATAAAAACTAAAATCCAACTATGACAAAGACAAATTAAAAATCCGGAGTCACACGTCGTCGTATTAGGGTGATCGTAATCGATTACGTGTGAATCCGGATTTTTTATTTGTCTGTCTATGATGTCTAGTTTATACCTTTTAAGTTGGTGTTTTTGTCGTTATTGGGTTTTAGTTTTTATTGTTATTTAAATTATTTTGTGATTAGTTCTAATAAACATATTTTTGAAACGTGTGCTAATAAAGAAAGCCCTTTCATTTGATACCTAACATGGCATCATTTAATTTTTTTTTAAAGTTAATGTCTTTGTATCCCCAAGAGGACGCCATATTCAATTTAATGTCACACGGCCTATACCAGCGAACGATCAAAACGCTTCAACGATACCTCATTTGTCAAATTATGATAAGTAGTTTAGAAATTATGAGGGAACTGATGAACATTCTATACATATCGGTTAAAATCATAACCTTGTTTCTTACTTTGCCGTAGTCGGCTAAAAGCTAGTTTATTACTTACCTAGTGATTGTCATAATTTTCCTTAATTAGTGCACTGTGCACTTTAGAGAACACCTATGTTCCGTGAATATTAGGACCCTGATTGACACTAATTGAAATGAGAGTATTCCGAGTGCCACCAGATAATACAGGTATAATAACTTATGGTGCGTCGCATTTGCAACAGAATTCGCGGTATGAACCATGTTACGTATTCAAGCGGTATCACGGCTGCACCGTATGCGGTATATCGTCTCTACCTATGCTAATTCCTTACTATTGCGTTTGAACATTTCATACAGTTTTAGTTTATGATTTCTTTTTTTTGTGTCTTTGGCTTCTTTAGGTTATTTACATCTTTTTAAATAGGTACCGAAAATAATTAATTGCTCCTCTAAAAACTTAGTAACCGGCGAGCGCTACATCCAAGCTAGTCGCGGTCATTTAGTATTTTTAGGACACCAAAATGGGAATTATTTGAGGATTACTAGCATAGGTACATCTACACTAATATTATAAAGAGAAAAGATTTGTATTTTTTTTTTTTGTAGTAAGTAAGCTCAAAAATTGTAGTCCGATTTTTTAAATTATTTTACCTGTAGAATGCTGTCATATCACTGAGTAACATAGGCTATAATTTATAAAAATATCACGCGGGCGAGGCCGCTGGCGAAAGCTAGTTTATTATATTAGAGTGTCCTTTAATATTTTGAGGATATCAATATGGCGATAATTTGGGGTTCGATTATACATGCCATGATTAAATATATTTATGTCATTGTTTGTTTAGTTTTATTACATTTTCATTATTGATTTTTGACGTTATAATTCTCAGCAACAGTAAGATATTTAATTTTTTTAATTATAATGACGACAGTGCCATTCGCTTTCTTGTAAAGAGTTATACATTATTTGAAGTGATTTGCTGAATTGACGCGGAATATATAGTACTTAAATTTTATTAATGGTAATTTTGTTTTATTATATTGAGAAACGAAAACTAATGAAACGTATTCATTGTAGATAGAAGTTTTATATCATATTAGTTTGTTTGATACAATTTTGTTAATTTGGAAAATAATGGACGCTGAATAAAGATATTTATTACTTTTCTTTATGATTTTTTCCGTGACAACTCAAGGAATTTAAAGAAATTCTAGAACTCCAATAAACAAGTAAAACATTCAACTTGTCTTTTAGTAATTTTAGCTTTTATTAGAATTTAATGGAACAATGTGAATTTGAGCGTCAAAGTTCCATCGCCGACGGATTTTCTTGTAAACTGAGTTCGTAAAATATTTGTAGTAAATTACACTTAAAGAAAATTAAAATGTATAACTCCAACTTACAAGAAAGAGAATGGCACTATCGTTATTCATAATGAAATAATTGAAATATCTTACTGTTGCTGAATATTCAGCGTCAAAAATCATGAATTTGCGTAAAAAGTTTAATAGGACTCTTAAATATTACTTTGTCGTGTCTATGAATATGAGTGCAAAACTTCTGCGCTATTGAAAACCAATAACCAATGAAGATTTCAATAAAAAAAATTACGTAGGTACAGGTATATCTATCATTGCATACAATATCGCATCTATCACAATTCCTCCGCGGATTCCACAATAATTTTAATCCACATACATTTATTCGTCCAACTTGTTCGAGATTAAGCACAAACTTAGTCAGAGTTGCATTAAGCATCACGTTAGCTCGAACTCATAATTCAAATTTCAATGTAAGGACAATATTCAGTGAAGCAAAGTTAAATTAAAGTCACATGCGGATTTGGCTGCGGTCCGCCGAAGCTTAAGGCGGGCTGTGCCACCTGCGCTCAGACCTAGTACTGAAAACACAATTTGTGGCGCGCCTTTTGTACTCTTGTTTACTTTTATGCATTTTATTTTTAAACGATTTTATTTTTATATCTTTATGCAAGAAATAAAATGGAGAAAAGAGAAAGTTTGTGAGATAAAAGGAGCACTGACATGACGGCTGATATGATTTGAAAGAACTTTTAGGGTCTATGACGACCCCAAAAGTGTCCTGTCTGTGACAAGAGGGTCAGTCGTTCATTTGAGGATCGTCACTAGTGGAGGCCATTTTAATGGAACTTACATATAAATATTATTATTGTTCCAAAGTCGGGCAGCAGTGCCCTCCTATTCGTAATCACGTAATCACTAATCCTTCCGTGTGGCAATGTGAAGAGCGCTAACAGTTCATTGAAGCGTAACCATTTGAAACCTACTTCCGGACTTTATGACGTTATGATCTATGTCCGCATATCATGTTTAGGAGATACAACTGAAGTTTCTTGCATTTCTCGTTAAGTTTAGGACTTTACGACTGTTTGAGTATGAGAGTCAAAGTTTGGCACTGCCGGATAGCTGCTGAAGTGTTATTAACTTCGAAATTAATTATATTCAAGATTTTAGGATTAACTTTCGCTTATTCTTATTTGTTTAAAAGTTTAATTGTGAAGTGTATTTATATTTTTTTTTTAATGATCCTGTGGCAGAAAAGGGTGCAGAGTTTTTAAGTCTTTGAATATTTAAGTAGGTTCGTGGTTACTTCGCCCTAAAATAAGAGCTTGGCAGTAACGATACAATTTCAAAAAATATTCCAGGTAACAACATCGCCAAGAAAACGTAAACAGTAATAACAAAAACACACATGTGTTAGAACAAAAGGCGACAGCGGATGTTGACACGAGAAATTCTCCGCCAATTTTTGTCTTGGCTTAAAAGGTGTGTAAATAAGGGAGTGCGATACAATGGGAGGAGAGTAAACAAGGTCATAAAGCACGTCACAAGGACGATCCTATATATAATCAGCTTAGTGATAAATTGGCAAACAGCACGCGAACGACACAGCTGCTTCCGAGCCGGTCCGGCGTGTCTCCGCGACGGCTACTACCTCCGCCGGCGTCAGCTAATGCTCACCCGCGAAAAGAATAACATTATCGTTTCTAATCCGTGCGAGCAGAAGTTTTAATAAACTGTCTAATGAACATGATTTGGATATATTAAACACTAGTTTTTCTCAGCTTAAGCATTTGTTGATGAAAAGGGTTTACGGAAAAGTAATTGTTTTCCTCGAAACGATTTTTAATTTGTATTAAGGCTCCCACAGACAGGCGTGACACCGGTAGAACAATTTCCTTGAAGTTTGCATAGAAATTGTTCGACCAGAGTCGCGTCGCGTCTGTCTTCGGGAGCCTTTAGTCGATCGTGTACTATATATTTCGTAATTTATGTGTATTTTGTACTGACCTTTATTTTTCGTTTTTATTTTTAGTATTTATCACTGAAAACTTGTAAATGGCCTTCAATTTCATATTGTTTAAGAACACTACTGGCAGTAAGTTTCCCGAATAGAATAAAATAAAATAAATAAATTATCTCGACTACTATAGTGTGAACTAACAACAAGATATGACGTCTATTAGTTCTCACACAGCTCACTTCTACACATTAGTCAGGATTTGTTGAGAACTCACAATAGCGATATCCTCGCACTAGAGAAGTAAGTAATCCCCAAGTTTGTTCTAAAGTTAGAGTTTCAATTTGAAACGAGATTACCATACAATAATATTACGTGTAGCTCTCCTGTAACGTCCATAAAGCCGAAAGTTCGGAAAGGTATTTTATTTTCAGACTCATAAAGACTGTTTTCTTTTATTTTATGGTAAAATATTTTACTTGCTGCTTAACCGCAAGGGGAGGAGACGAAGCTACGATAAAAACACTAATTACGAACCTGCACTTTGTTTTTGTTGACCTAAAGCTTATTTTATTTTTTGGTGGTACTTGTTTTAATGACGAAAACATTTAACAAGTAATTATCTACCAGAATATAATACTCATTCAAAATTTCTGAATGACCTGGAATTTAGACCGTGTTAGACCGCATCAAAGCATAGAATTTATATTATGCTAGTACAGAGCATTGTTATTCAAAATATTTATTTGGAATGTTATACTAATCATATTTACCTGTGTAGGAGAGCAGTATCTGCAGGAATGCCGACACTACAGCCGCACCAAGGAGGCTGTGCATTGTCTATGACACGTTCTCTTTCAGACCCGGCATTGGAATTTGTTTACATTTCACCGCTGGAGTATTCTTCCTTCTTTAACTTTTTCATGGTAAAAATAAAACGTTTGATAGTCTTCAGTGGGAAAACTTTGAACGTTCTTTTTTACTCGGTTTCATGGTTGCACCTGAAAAAAAAGAAAATGATCACTTGTCTTAAGCTCTTGGTTTTATGTTATACTTTGATTACATTTGCACTATGCCGTTACATGTGATAGGATTACAGGATAAGCCGTTTAGTTTAATGCAAATACTAAAATGTGAGTAATACGTGAGTATCTCTATAGTGTTGGTACGGATTAGTAATCGCTTACCTAGTGTTAGAAGCCAAAAGGTAAGTAATAGTTTTATCTATCACTCGTTAAGTTATGCATGGTATATAAGGCACACAAAGCAACAAAAACTTAACTTGTGATAGGTACCTATTCAATCTTATAGTGGTTTCATAGAAAAAAAATCGCTACTCTCTTCGGCATTTCTGGACGGATACTTAATTTCAGTTCAGTTTCGACAATACAGGATTAGTAGCACAGTGGTAGATTGCTCGCCTATCGTGTACACTACGCGCACCGCAATGACCCATTTGCCTCAGCAAGCAAACTATTGGAAATTGTGCGAAACGACCCACTGCCTGTTACGGCTGTTACTAGGTCTCTCCTGCTTTTTGAAAAGCTGGACAGAGATAAAAGTGAATATTTTATTTATTGTTTTATTTTCAAAGGTTGCCTGATATAATAGTGTTGTCCTTTGCCTTGCAGTTTAAAAGTTAATCTAGATTTTATGTATCTTAAACTCTATATGGATCAAGGGGAAGAATATCAAAAATAAATATACAATTCAATGATGCAAGGTTTAAAAATATGGCATATCTATTATATTTACTTAATAATTTAACTTTTAGAACAAATATTATTATTTTTCACAATTTTTTTTTTTTGCACCAATTTGCATTTCTTTTTTCTTCTTTGATTTATTAATATCAAGAGGTGTCCTATTTTCCCGAACAATAAACAGAACAGCCTGTATAATGTTTACATGTAACCAAAAACGCCGTTCTTTAGTGCAATCGTTAAACTGTCACCAACTTATTATTAACAGTGAAATATGGCTTATTAATAAGCCATGGTTGTGTGATAATATAACACAAATGTGTAGCATTGGCACCTAGCTCTTATTTATTAGTTAATGGCAAACTCATAAAGTAAGTAGGTACATGATAGTTTATTGATGAGCTATCTGCCACTATGATAGGGGTTTCATGTTATTTGGATAAAATTATTTATTTGCATAAAATGTTTGCCTAGGTTGTCACTGATAGTGTTAATTTCAGGCGTCTCTGTTCAGGGGCATTTACGACCATGATTATTTGCTCGTAAATGTCCCCGTACTTACAGGCTTTGTTACAATAAGCCATCCGCTTGTAGATTCATCAAATTATATGGAGTAGGAACTAATATTTGAGATAATCAAATATAGTTGGTGTGTTGCTGTTTGTAATGTCAAAATAACAGCTTTTTACTAATTATATTATATACAAAGAAAACACATTTTTTTTTTAAATTGTCTGTCTGTCTGTTTGTTCCGGCTTATCTCCAAAACGGCTGGTCCGATTTTAACGGGACTTACACTGGAATATCGCTGATATTATATACAGTAACATAGGCTACTATTTTATTTTAGAAAAAGAATTAGGGCCACGCGGGCGAAGCTGCGGGCAGCAACTAGTAATAATATAAATAAAATAAAATGCCTTATATTTCGTTGTAGATTACAAAAAGTAAAAAAGTTAAGTTCTGTTATTATAATAAATTTTTGTTAGTATTTAGTTCTTAAATTCATTCTAGTTTAGATTTTATCATATACTATTGCCATAAGGTTAGGTTTTATGTCAAATAGTTTACGTTAAAGTCGATTTGGAATAAAACCTACTGGGTGCTAATCGACTTTCTTAAAACTTCCAAAACTTCTGATACTCAAACAAAAAATATGAAACCGAAAGGGAAGTTCAAAAAAATTCGGCAAGGCCATCGTTTGTTCCGGCGGCCGCTGATAATGGAGATTTGATATGTCGCCGGCCATGTTGTAACGGTTGAATGTCGAGCGTCGAGTTTGTTCGCCTCATCGTATAAATAAGCATAAAGTTGTGGGGCATCACGCGAACGAGTCGTTAACCCTGCTCCAAGGCGCAGTAATGGAGAGGTGAGGGTGTCATTGAGACCACAACACGGCCACTTCAGCACGGTCCGAATGACAGCTAAGAAAGGACTGTAATTAGCAGTTGATAAGCTTTTGTAACGTGTATTTATGTTAGTGTTACATTTATATAGGTAACTGGAATGAAGATATTGGATTTGGAATGTTCATATGTGAATTTGCTGACAAAGTTTAGCATTAAGTTAGCATACGCTGTCGCAGTTTGCTTAGAAAATAAGGATATTCATCAAGTTTTGGCTTGACGAAAGCATGGTCAAGAAAAGGTGAGAAAAATGCATCTCACCCTGCAGGAATGTGGGTTGCTGGCATCTAAGAATTCGATGGCATAAAAGTGGCAGCACTGGTAGTGGACGAGGAATAATGATGTATGGGTACTATAATGTATCTATAGTGAAATCATTAGTAATAGCAGTATTGCTAGAAGTCAATATTGGGCAAGGTAATCGATAGGCAATTGTGACCAATGAGGTAAATGGTGGCTAAGAAATTATAACAAGGGGCAGGAAAATTCAAACATGCTGTGACCACCAATGCAATGCCCAGTGTGTGATTATGGCAAGTGTGTGGCTGTGAACTCGAACATGGCATTTTGGATTTCTTCGAAGTATCTACCTACCTATATTTTCCGAAGAAGAAGAAACGTTTAGTTCTGCGTATGATATTTCTATGAAATTCTCAATTAAAATTACGCATAGAAAAGCATTGCATATTAAAAAGCTCCTCTCGGTAATAGGTACTCAACTGATAGAGCTACTGAGAACAAAATGAATAAATGAAAATTAAATATCATGGGCGACTTGGCCGCATTATTGCAATATTTGGATTACGCGTACCTGTCACAACGCAGACATTAAAACCGTCGATTTTTTAATTCTTTACAAAAAGGCTGTCAATGAAACGAGCGCAGTGCACAGTGGAATGTCAGGAAAATATTTTTTGAAAAGGTCCGCTTTTTGAAAGCCACGTCGTCGTCGTATTGAATGCGTTTTAATGAAAAAACATGCGCCGATTCGCAACAGTCAAGGGAATTAAAACCTCCGAGCGCCGTTCGTGATCCCGAATGCATCGGTCGGAATTTTCATTTGTCCGAATATTATTTCCACGGGGAATTTTGCTGGCACTATTTTGTTTAAATTTATGGCTGCCTCGTTTTGTGATTTCGCTTGATTAACGGCTTGGATTAGTTGCCTACTGCAGATTTGTTTGGTTTGTACTTGACCTTAAATGCTTAACCAGTAGCAGTAGCAGCTATAAAGTACCGTAAACTTAATTTTGAACGAATAAGTAGACCTGTATTTTTATTCGTATTTTTGTGAATGCCTTGATTATGAGTTTAACTGTCACTAACGAGACACAACATAATTTTTATTGTTATCGACTTCTAAATCGATAGTTGAGTGATTATTAGTATGTGTGCAAATATAGAAATTGTTATATTTTCAATCACCATTGTAAAAAGTTACTGAAATTACCTCGGTTATTGCTACGGAAAAGTTATCAGTAATTCCTGGTGCAGTTTTAAAATGCAATTTTTAGGTAATGTACTTTATAATATGTAATAATACCTACACAGGTAATACACATTAATTATTATTGCTTGAGGATTTTATAGGTCTAAGGCTCCTATAGTATAGGGTCTGTGTTTAACATGATGCCTAAAAGGTGTAAGTGCAACAAATTAGCTACTTGTTAGTACATTACCCGCGCATCTATGACATATTTATTGGTAATTACCTAAAATATAGAAAAAAAGAAACTATTGCACTATCTAAAACTATAAAAAAAACCTTGCTTACCATAGGCAGGGGGTACAGACACATTTACAAAAAAAAAAAAAACTTTCACGGCAATTGACACAGTTTAGTGATTGCAGTAAGTAAGTAGGTAAATAATTATACATTCAAAATGGGATACTGCTGCATTTATGAACACGAATAACTTTAAAAACTGCAAAAATAATTTAGTTTATTCATGATAATTATATAGACTAAGCTATTTCTAAATAATTACAGCAGTCAATTTAAAACTAATGGATAAATTTAATATTGCGTATATCGCTGTGTTCTCATCCCATATTATCAGAAACAAACATACCTGTATTAACAAGAAAATATTTATAATAATTATGTAAGCCGGGTGTATAATTACTCTATAATAATGATCTGGTTAAGCCCTCCCTGTATAACAACGGTTTAATTTAATTTAGGTTAGAGGGGAGGCAATTTCATAATTACCCAGCATTTAATTATAATTGTCGCGGTTGTTCTCAAGTTACCACGTACTTTCAGTGGAATTTTATACGTTTGTACTTATCCTAAGTTTTTGATTGCACCACAGATTTATCTAAAAACAATATTTCAACAAAAATACTGTGATGTTATGGTTGTAGTGGTCTTTTTTTCAACGCAATATTTTTCGGAAATCTGTTCACCATTCGACTTTCAAAAGTTTCCTTCTGATTGGATAAAAACTTTCATTTACTTATTTATGCTTTATCTAAATTTATTTATTTAGATATGCGCGACTTTTAAAAACATTTCACTTATAAATCACGATTTTTTTTTAGTACTTGTGTTACATGACAGCATTTTATATTTGTTAGCCAAAAGAGCCGGTAAATGCTATCTAAGAAGATAATTTACTTACACAATTAGTTTCTACTAGATATATAAACAGCAAAACTAAATAAACAACAAAACGTTAGAGTAAACTTATAAATTAGGTATATATACAAAATATTTACGTACTTGGAAAAAGTTGTTTCAACAGGATTTAGTAGATTTTCAGTAAATCTTCCAACACAAATTTTTATTATAACAAAACTTCAGTAATTAAGTTGATAACACTGTTAAATTTTAATGTTTGTCTCAAATAATAAAGATATGCTACAGCGTGTTACGATACGAAAGTTATCGGAAAGTTCCCGCCATTTCGCGCGAAGACCTAGCTTTGAGTCCGACTACACGCGAGCATGTGCGCGCCGCGACTGAAGGCTTGTTTCGATACCTATACATACCCACTTGTCTACGTTACAAGTTTTGCACTGAAACTTCAGATGCAAAACGTTCTAAATTCAACTGTGGAATAAAGGAATATCAATTTTATTGCAACGGAAAAGAATGCATTTTGGATGGCAATAAAAATCTTTATGACCTTTCAAGTCGTGGGCGAACGGAAGGCTCTTTAGCGAGAGTATAAAAGGTATGCAGTGGCCATATTTTGGTTAGGGAATATTCGATCGTTTGAACTGTGGAGCAGAGTTCAATATGACAATGCAGTAAAAGTATGAAAACCATGCGGCACGTCAGAAAACGCGTGAAATTTTTCCTTGCGAGACAGAGACGGATAGTTTTTCATGATAAAGGGAACTGCCTACACGTAGCAGTGGTGGGGGAGATCTTAAAATGTTCTAAGAATCTGTATGTGAATATAGTCTTTTGGTACGTTTGTCTATGTGATTTTTTACATATACATGTATCTTGAAATCAGTGTAACATCTTCGTTATCTAAATCCATTCAAAAAGTACCCAATGCCAACATATACACGTAAGTGCATAAGAGCTCATTCATAAAACATAAGTACAGGGCAGCCTCTCAAAGGACCTAACTCCAAGTAAATGTTGTTTATTTTGTTAAGGAAGAAAGCCTGTACACAACGGAGAGCGCCACATGTCAGAACATGAATAAAAGAAGAGCTATGTTTCAGACTTTCAAAAGTTCAGTCAGTATTTTCAAAGCGATACCTACATTTTTCATGTAGCAACTTGGTCGTTAGTGCAAACTTGAATCAATAAACGTGTATCTTGGTTTTCAGTACTTTATTCATTTCATGACGCGGAACGTCGCATTTTAACATTTTGTATTTTATTTCTTAGATACGAAAATACTGAATGAAAATAAATACTGCATTTTCTTGACCGCTTTCTGAGAGTCCTGACATTTAGTATCTTGTAGATAAAATTATTTCTTTGAAGCTACATACACATAATTTTTACTTAGTATACAAGTCAAAATTCTATGCCCCAAAATATGAATATACACCGTAATTTATACAGCAATATATTTTAGAGTTTAAAACACAGTAACCACAGCCACACCGTAATATGCTACCCATTAGTTACTGGCTAGTTATCGCAAATAATATACTAAAGCAATTTATGAGTCATATGTTTGACCCTAAATATGCGCAATAAATTTTGGTTTACTTTGTCGTTTATGAGGGCGGGTGCAGACATAGCCCTGTGCGGGACATAACGCTGTACACCACATGTGCCACAGATTGCGGCAATAAGGGAAATTGTCTTTTTTATGAACGCCCCACGACAACGTAAAGTATTCACGTGAACCATGTCACTTAGGATAGAAAAAGATCTGGCCACTAACAATGGTCCCAGGTCAGGTTTAGCGCAATCTTGCTAATGTATCATCGGTTTTATCGCGTTAAAATTACGTGCTTCGGGCGTGTGGCATAAATCATGGCTGATAGTAACGCCTAATAAAATGTATAGCCGTTAATAGAGTTGTTAGATGCGCGTGCGGATTTTGCATCAAAATAGATGTTCAGAATCAAGTCACTAAAACTACAACTATTTTGATCATGGCACATCTGTGAAATAATAAAACAAGATGTGTGTTATAAATTTATGATTGCCTCTTGCACTTGTTACTTGTCTCCATTTTACTAGGTACCTAAAATTATATTATCCGTAACTTAATTATATTTTTACAAAATAATCACCCAAACCCAAAAAAAAGCCCAACGATTTCCCGATAAAATATAAACTATCTTTTCAAATTCCATTCATGAAAGTAACAAAGCTATACAGTGTGGCCCCTCCGGCCATTTGTCTCTCGTACCTGTGAAGTGTCCAGTGTGAACTGAAACCTGAAGTTAATTTCACGGGGTATTTCTCCCATTGCAAGAAAGGCTCCTTATTTTAAAGCACTCTTGTGTAAAATAGAATTAATTCATTTCCTCTTGAAATTAAGTTAGGATACCTTGCGACGAAAAATTAAGTTGAATTTTCTCCTAGAAAAATAGGTTGGAAGAAAGTCGTGTAAGAAAATGGGGTCCTTTTAGAGCTGTGTACTAAATAGGTACCTACCAACACAGATTCAATGTCTAAATTAATGTTTAAAAGTTTAATATTTATTATTACAACATACAGCAAGAACTTTTAAGTAAATCTTAATGAATGGCCATAATGCAATAGGAATATAAATCATAAAAATCACATCTCACAGACAGGTCCACAAATTTAATGGATTTTTTTTTTTTTACTTTTTTTACACGTAAACAATCAATTCTCCCGATGCAGAAACTGTCCATTACTTAAATAACACATTTTAACTATCAAAAATAGGAATACTCATTTCATTTTTATCACCCCACTGTTACAAGTTTACAGAAAACTCCTCCACTTCTGATACCAATTTCAGCGCTGATCTCCCAGCATTATCCGAAGGGAGGAACGGCATCTCCCTCACTAAAGTTGTCTGCTATTATTTTCATGACATATTTCACAATAGCAGAACGGCGTACCAACGGTGTAACACTACAAAATTCACGATGCGTTTAAGAGAAAGCGTTTTCGTATACAACGTTATGGTTTTGTTTTGAACTTTGTAGACTTTTAATAGTTCTTGGGTCTCTTTTAGATGTATAGTTTTGAGTTGAAAATAATATTTAAAAAATATAAATAAAAGAATGACGTGGTATTTACATACTTACAACATTTTCAAAAAGTGATTTCAATCATGTATTTTTAAGATTACATTGCCTATGTTTATTATTGTGAGGAGTGGTGGCCCAGTGGTGATGGCCATGACTTACGAGTTGTAGATCGTGGGTTCAAACCCAGGCAGGCGGTTTACTTTGTGTAATTTATTTCATCACTACTGCTCTTTAATCGGTGAAGGAAAACATAGTGAATAAACCGAGACGTCCTAGAATCAAAAAAATCGAACACATGTGACATCTACCAACCCGCACTGGGCTCGCGTGGTATCTACCACGCGACACGCAGTAATCTTACTGCAATGCCCACTCCCTCTCACAACAGAGAGGAGGCCTGTGTCCCAGCAGTAGGAACTTTATAGGCTGATTATTTATGTTTATTGTGAGAATATTCACCACTAATAACAATGTCTAACAGACATATCGCCGTCTGGTGGTGTCCCTAATATCGATATGCGTTCTAAATTACATAAACATTAATAAGTTACGTAATTTCCCCTAGTCAATCAAATGCTACCAATCAACTTGTATCACGAAATAACATCTCGCGGGAGATGTTTAATTAAAGTTCATGAAATCTGGACAAAAGTGTCATGTCTCATGTCAAGGCTTTTATATGACCAGTTAACATGGTCTCTGATTCATTACCAATTTAGGCAGTTTTTGTTAAGACTTCAGGTTGGCAGGGGTCTAGTCTTGTTGGTGACAAATCCGTGTGTTTTGTACTGGTAGAAAGAGAAGCAACAAACTGAAAACAAATCAACGATTCGCTACTGCCTGTGACGGTTTTTATTTTGTCTGCCACGTAATTGAATTTTGTGGTCGGACCGATCATAGAGCGTCGGTTCGCGATAGATTTGTTTACAAGTAACTATGCAAATATCCCGAAGTTAAACCTACATCTATTATCCATTCTGGTTTTGTTGTTTTTGTTGGAAAACAATTGAAAGTTTTCAAAAAAGAATAATTTAAGGCTATAAACTGTAAAAGACAACTCATTCTAGTGCTAGTTGCCTTTATATTTGTTTATAGTTTAACGTTATGTTATAACGCTGTAACTCATGTTATAATTTAAATGGAAATAATAGTGAACTCATTTAAAAATTTATTGCATTGCACATTACAAACGCATAAACGCACGAAAACTCAAAGTAAGGTAATGTAAGAGACCTCGAGAGCTTACTTACTAGTAAAAAATTAAGTGGCTTATGAAAGAGTTATGTAAATTCCTCTCGAATAAAGTGCACTTAAAATCCCCTAGAGTTATGTCAATGTAACCATGTTTGATGTCTGTGATCTTATTATATAACATAGGTATGTATTCATATTGTATGACGCCTTAACGAGTGAACGGATTTCGATGAATTTGGAACACGGGTAAACCATGACCGGGTTAGAACATAGGATACTTTTATCCCGGTAGTACGTTCCAGTGGGATAATTTATACAGCATGTATCAGAAAGGTGTAGTCAACATTAAGAGTGGCACAGACCAACAAACTGTACAACTTTCTCCAAGCAACATCGTAATATTTCCCGAAAGCTGAGCCCCCCGTGCCTCGTAAAACACGTTAAGCCGTAGGTTCTGCGCCTGATCTCTGTCTGGTCGTGTCGGATTGCTGACCTATTGGACTATGAGAGTGAGCGAAGAGAGAGTGCACCTGTATCTGCGCACACACTTGTGCACTTTAATATCTCCCGCGCCGAAGACTAGTCTCCGTTGATATTGGCCTCCATGGCCGAAAAACGGTCTGGAGGACTACATATATATATACAGGATCAGGAGTGACGAGAGGTATTTCGTCAGGATTTGGAGTTCCCATTTTATTGGGATAAACGAGACGAAGAGTTTTTATTATAGTAGGTACTACATAGTTACATTATAAGGTAAAACACAATACAAATGGTAATTAGTAACATGATAAAGTAGGTGAAATAGATAGTAACAACCGAAAAGACTTATAAGGTCTCAGTTCATATAGTGGCCAAGCCACTCAATGAAAAAGTGTTTCGCTCACTATTAGCAAGCCAATACAGCTATGTGTGTACACTAATGAATATACAGCAGTGCTGTACCAGATAAACCGACAGTTTTGTCGGGAGCAGGGCTCTTTATTGAGTCAGATATGAAGATAGACTGACTCACATAACGAGTGCACGCTTTTTTATAAAACAATCTCCCCACCTTGCAATCCCTCCACGATAAACTCTGTCCGATGGCGCACGGAAGTGCGTCACATGTTTACTTGATACAAAACACTAAAATGTGCTAAATCTAATAAGACTCACATTATAAAGTTATCAAATAATACAAGAATAATTGTCGTAAATAAACAATGGTGAATTCACAAAGTAAATCCTTTTAAAATTAAAGTAACATGTCATTAATTGTTTTGAACAAAACCATTGATTACAATTATCGAAATAAGTTGCCAAAAATCAATTAATGCGTACACCGAGTACTTAATAAATTATGTTCCGATTTATTAGACAATAATTTATACTAAGAATCACATAAATTAATAATAAGAAAAACAAATCATACCAAACTGTTGACTACCCACAATTATTATCGACAACTAACTCCGACATATATATATATATATTTCCCGAAAAAACAATCAGTCGTCCCATACATTTACATTTGGGTCGAGTAAGTTTTGTACAGAACGACTGTTTACTTTTTCGCGATTACTATGTTGGTCCCATAGAGAAAGTTGTTCAATTTGATGTCTGTACCACACACACCCTTAATTATGACCATACCTTTCTTGTATAAAATAATGTATACAAATAAAAATCAATTGTTGCATGTATGAAATAATATCATTAAATGAGAACGGCTCGATCGATTTAGCAGTTTTTTTTTTGGAAAATTCACTGAAAATATCAAAAATTCGGGCGGCGACGCCGGGCACAAACAGCTAGTTTATAATAAAAACTGTTGCGCATTTATATCGTGCAAGTATTGACATTCGTACGGCTACAGTTTACGAGATAATAGTAACAGGTTCATTATGACAAGGCTTATCGGACATTGAACCAAACGATGCGGATTATATTACAAGGTACCTATAATATTGTGGTAGTATTATTTATTATTTTTAACAGAGAATACGCAGAAAGGGTGTATGCAGTATGTGCGTATTGTGAGTAAAGTTCGAGTAGATTGCGCGTAGACCGTGCTTAGAAGGCGAGTAGAGAGTCCGTAGAACTTTCGTAGATGCACCTGTCGCCTAATTTGATATTTGGTTACTCTGTTTAAGTGTCGAATTTCTATCTTAAACAAAGATACCCAGGCTTCTAATTCACACACACAAACTGTGACTACTATAAAAATGAACTTCCAATCATCTTAGTAAAAACAATGTAAATCTTAAATCGAGCTTCCACGAAAAACCACTAACACCAACACAAAAAGTGGTACACTTAAGAATGCTTCCTATACATGAATGAGTCTGAATACATACCTTAAAGGCCGAAAGAAAAAAAAGAAGTATGAATCACCACCTGCTCCCATTCACACGCTTTTGCTAGATTGCTTTCGTGCTTGAGCAAGGAACGGATTTTTTGCACTTAAAAGATGAATTGTTTCAAGTGAATAGGGATCTTTACAAGCGGTATTTGAATTCGTTAGCTGGCTTAATAGATATTCTGTTTTGTGTATTAGTCGTCTTATTTAAATATAAAGGGGCTTATTTGTAAACGACACTTAAAATTAACGTCCCAGATTTTAAGCAACGTTTATAAATAAACCCTATCATGTTTAACTTAGATTAAAATCATATTATTTACTTATTTATGTAGGTACACACAAAACACACAATAGAGAAAATTTAAATTAAAAAAGAAAAAATCATTTTCAAAATGGATCTGATTATGCCCCTGCCACACACTCGTCGAGTGGCATGAGAAGTAGCGAAGAAAGTAGGCAGAGACGTAGTGTGGCAACGTTACTCGCCATGCCACACGTCATGCTCCTCGTCGTGCCCATTGCTCCCTCCCTCCTTTGCCATTTTTTGGGCGCGTGTTACAGGACGTAGTGCGAAGCGTCGCAATTAAATGCGCGAGTAGAGCAGTGTGTGTGCAGAGAGTGCAAAATCGCGGCAGCGCGAGGAGCAGAGCGATGAGCACCGCGAGGAGCATAGTGTGGCAGAAGCATTATATCGTATTCGTATTAAAACGTATGTTATATATTTTTAAAAACAAACTATTTGAAATACTTTGAATTATGTTATTAGTATGAAATCTAAATGAAAAAGATTACAGTTCATCCACTGCGCAACAACAGTCTACGGTGTAGTGCATGTTATTTGCTACGACAGCGTAGCTTGCGTAGCGCATCCGCTACGAGACGGCTACGCAGTCGGTGGTTTTAGTTTGACCATGGGGATTTAAGATTTAGCAACGAATTAATTATATTATTCTATAATGATAAAAAGCTGATTCTTCTTCTTCTTCTTCATAAATGCACCCTTTATAATAATATAAGCTCCAAAATTAAAGAAAAGCGGAATCGAATGTGAAACCAGACAATACAATAAATATAAAGCAATATCAAACCCCTTATTCCAAAATACAGATATTAAATAAGAAAGCCATTTGAGAAACGTAAAGAATCATTTATAAAGAGTAACAAAGGCTGGGAACACAAAAGGCTCCATCATTCAGAAGTCATAACTCATCGTAAGCATGCAGTCAATAGCTGGTGTCAGAATACTCCTTAACTCCATTCAATACTGTCTGTTTATAAATAATTCAATATTGGCCTGACGGATGTTTTCACTTCCCCGTGCGGGTACGGTTTGCAAGAAAAGTTGTACTTTGTGAAGTTTTGGTGGTTTTATATTCTGTAACAAAGAGTTGATTCGTAATAGGCAATCTCAAGGACAGTTTTTTTTTTTTTAATGGAAATTAATAAATATTTTAAGAAGCAAAATTTTTTTTTTGAATAATTTATTTTTGTCCACTTTATCATAGTCGTGAAAAAGAACTTGGCAAAGAGTATCACTATTGTATTAAATAAGCAAGCAAGCTTTTCATAATTAAAATTCCAGTGAGTAACTTTTAACAATCTTAGATACATATAACAATGTCTTATTATTTGAAAACTTCTAACAACTAAGCCAAGAAAGATTACTTAAAAATTCCGAACACGTTACAATGTTTGCACCTTTATTTATAGCCGGTTTAACCTACGTAGGATACTGCTCGGTATATTTCTCGCAACTTCGAACACATCCTTGGAGAATAACCTAGATCTATTATTTCTTCCTGATAAATGGCGTTGCTACACGTCTAAACATTTAATTTCTAATTTCACGCTAGCTTCGGATAAGAATTACTGAGTATAGAAATGATAGTAAATAAAACTTTTTTTCCAAACACGCTTGGACATTCGAGCATTATTTTGACAACCTTCTTCGAGATAAATCGAAAATGCTTTATTGGTCAAATACATGAGAGCGGCCGGCCAGCAATATTAGTATGAAAATTCATATTTGTCGTGTTTAGCGGCCGAATATAACTATGAAAACTCATATCTGTCGTTTAATTAAACAAGACCGAGTCGGATTCGCGCACTGAGGGTTCCGTACCATTTTAAATTTTCATCGTCGAGGCCTTTATTCGTCAGAAAATTTTAACACTGCACACTGGCTTTTAGAATATTGCAGTTTTAGATCACGCCATCTCTTGACCGGTAGGGGCACTAATGTTATTTAAGTTGATTTCTAAAAAAGTGTGCTATTTAAAGACACCGTTTTATTTTTCCTGTAATTTTTACATAAACTTCTATCACATAGAATAGTTTCAGATTTTTCTCTATGCAAACTTCGGAGATAAGGGGGAACCGTATATTTTTTTTACATTTTTCGTCAGAAGTCGAAAACTTTGACGCCTAAACAAATGTTTGAGAATGTGAAAATAGCGCTCTTTTATATGATACCCCAAATTCCCTAGTTGAAAAAAAGATACATTATATATTTTTATTTTTTTCTTAATTGCAAAATAGTTGGGGCAAACGTCATCTGAAACTATTCTAAATTTGAAGTTGATAGCATTAGTAGTTCTTGAGATAGACAGACGGAGAGACAGACTGAGTCGCACCATAAGGGTTCCTTTTTACCATTTTGGTAGGGAACCATAAAAATGGAACGAAATGTTTACTTCGACATATGACTACCAAGGAGGTAGCTTATGAAAGATTTTATTTTAATTTCAATTTGGCTTGCAAATATAGCTTTTTAAAATAAAAAATAAACAAATGAACATTTTGGCGCGTGTAAAATTATTATCGTTGTTCGTCATTGATTCTGAATTTATAATTAATTTACTAAGTTTGAATTTCCGCGCATTATTTGAGAAAAGTACTATACAAACCTTGGCCGCAACCAAGCCTTGATGGACTCACGCATGTGTGCCTGGGTTTCGCCTCGGCCTATACTTTTAATGCCCCTTTTGCAGTTCGCGGAAGTATTGTACTACTTCTATCTTGCGTTAGTTAATTTTGATAATTTTTATCACAGTTTTTGAAAATAGGATTAATGATACAAACATAACTTACTTCCCTTTCTTAAAGGAGGAGGCCGAAACAACAGAACGCCAAGTGTAGCTTAGTTCATTTTTCCTAATTATTTATTCATTCATGAAAAGGTTTAGACGAAATACGGAAAAACCATAAATCTATTATCATCTAACCCTCAAATGCTCGCACAGTTAAACTGAGCGTAGTTATCTAGACAATCTAAACACAAAAGACGTCTGTTGTTTCCCACCGTACTTGTAGAAAAAATGAGGGAATTCTCGTTTATCTTGCGCGCCATTTGAAGTGGGGTCCTCACAGTGATTATCTTCAGGTATCTTCAGGTGAACTTTGTGCTTGCACTCACGCGACCTTTTTAAGAAGCGTACTCGAACCAAGTGGCATGCTCAGCGATATTTTGGTTATATCATTAAAATTAATAAGGAAACCGTGTTTTTTTTTACCTTTGGCTATAGCTATTTGTTTTCAGTGCAGTGTTTGTTTACAACACAATTATGTTCGTTTTGCTTTCCGGAAATGAAGAATCATAGAGGTAGAGTTAAAAGAAATGATGTTACTTGAAAGTATTTACAAGTTAAAAACTTAAATATTCAAAAAATAGTAATAACTTCGAAAATATTTGAAAATAATATTCCAATCTCAGCTCAAATACATCGTGTATTTTTTTTCAATCAAAGTTTAATTATTAGCTCGATTTATTAACACGATTAATATCTCAAAATTATGTATCCATTATTTTTATTAATTCATTTGTTATTTCTAAATATGCCTTAAAGTTAATAGCGAAGCATGTTAATGTGCTTAAATAAATCTTATAAAGATTGTAGCCTAGTTTCGCTTTGTGTACCTTTTATTGCAAGTACAATAATCCTCGTAGACAGTGTAGAACAAAAAAACAGCAATTCTTAAAAGATTTACAACGATACGTAAAGCTTTATTCAATGTAAAACAATTTTATTGCAAAAATGCTTTGTCGTTCGTTCTGTTGTATATAAAAACTGATTACGTTTATTGTCATTGTAAATTACTTACACTCAAATAAGTGTGAAATTGGTTTCTCTGAAAACCAATGAATCGCTCTGTAATGAAACATTGTTAAAGATATCTTTCAGCTGTAATTTAAATGATTTCGCGTCGGTATGTTATTTAAAAGTTTTTTGTGATTTTTGCTTATTAAATTATTATTTGCTACTAATAATAATAAATCATTTATTCTATGAAGAAAGATAGAAACTACGTCTACTCCAAAAACAATTCAAAAGCATCAGAATTACTTATCGACTAATGCAACAAAGACAACAAACAACAAAACTCGATCATCAGAATATAAACTTAAAGACATTCACAGAAAAATTCAAAATAGTAATGCTATTGCTGTTTTAAGCCGGAGAAAAGCATTCGGAAACATGTTATACCGCTATTCAAATACAGCCGTTATTTCTTGGAAAATTCTTTTATGCTGTCGCAAAAGGAAACGCTCCGATCGGTGTACTCGCCTTTTAGACTGATATAAACATCGTGAGGAGCGTCCTGTTACAAAAAATATAGTTACAGAAGGCTGGCTCCATGCAATGAGTAAAAACAGGCACAGGCACACATAGACGCGTTCATACGGTGCGGTGGTGATGTCAAACTATCTCAGAATAATGCAGGCGCGAGTGCGGTTGCACTCGGTGTAGGTACGTAGACGCGTGTCAATGTTTACGTCAGTTTTCACTGCGTGTATGGAGCCGACCTTCGATGGTATATCTATTCTGTGGTCGCGTCGTGTCGGTCGACCTGCCGAGTCATCGCAACAACACTTCCGCTGCACCGAGTCACCTAGACTAGACAGTTCGCACTTCTCTATAAAATTAATGTTTTGCGAGAGTTTATTACGAAAGTTTTGTTTTGATTGCTGGGACGTGAATTAATGGCTGGGTTTGAATTCAGATTTTTACTTTGATAAGTCCAACCCACACTTAAATAGTAAGTAGAAGTACTACCTAAGTAAAACTTGGTTTGGTAAACTAATTGTCTGTCTATCAAGAAGTCCACGTTCGTCTTTCCTACAAGCATGTACCATGGTACTTTCTTTAGTTGTTTACAGTAAGTATTCACTTTACGCGTCCGACATTGAAAGAGACTGAGACCATGTAGTGGAGTGGGCAAAGATGCTCTGTCTCAGGGTCGCAATAGTTTACGATCAGTTTAAAGCGTTTTTCAAAAAGTCGGCTATTCAAAGCATCTCTTGTTTGTAATGTCTTTTTCTATATGCCTCTAATCTAACCAGATTTATACTAGCCAAAACAACATCCCTCGGTATTTCGGTAATGTCACACTCCCGAAACACACCATTTATCTTACACAAATGGGTAAAAATGTAAAGGATGTTGTATGCGGGGACAACCTGTTACTACCTCTGATGGCTTCTTGATGCTCTTATGATGTCCTGTCCACGACAACGGAGCCGAATATTTTGGAACATAAAATAGTTTTTTATTACTTTGTTATGCGCGGTATTGAAGGGGTTGAGTAGTCAAGGGATGTAAGACATCTCGAACATAAACTATAAACAAAATGTATTGGTTTTTCTTTTTATTTGTACTGAATGATTGAAATAAATCAAGTCTCTTTTGGCAAAGATTGTGGAGGCTGAACTTTTAGATAGCTTTCCAACTTTTTGGTGGCAAATAAACGAACTAAAAGGCTAATATTTGAACGGCTTGACCAGAATTCTTAATTCGTACTGCACTTAGATTGTGGCTAACCTCCAGAAAGAGGTTAAAGCCTGATTTAAAGAATTTATCACATTTTGATAAACGCTTCACTTTGGTATTGATGCTTCGTCATTGAAATACAAAATAGTGCGGTCAATTACTTTTGCAAATTTTATAGGAAGTCTTTGATGTCTGCTGCTATTTTAATCTTTGCTTTCTTTTAGATCTATTTTACTGTACTAAAGGAAAAGAGTAGGTATAACATACCTAAAGAAAAACAAATGCCGCACTCAATATTGCAAACTATCGTAATTGTCCAGTTAAATTCTAGTTAAAAGTTTTATACTATGTAACATCATCATTGCATTATGTTCTCTATTATTGCGTATTAAAGTTGATTTTTTATAAAATCAAAACTTGGAAACAATAGCTCGGTGTGGACAGTGAGAAGTATTAGTAAGATTTATAATTGTTATCTAACAGCGAAGTAGGCGAGGCAGACTTATTGCGAGGTCGCGTGCTAGCACTTAATATATTACAATGCCTTAGCCAAAACGTCTCTGTTTGCCACTATACCACTTTGTTTACTAACAAATAAAAGCTTTTTAATTTCTTAGGCGAATGTTCATGTAAGGAATTTGAGTTTTCTTGGAATCCCAAAAAAATAATGAATTAAAACACCCCGTATTAGAATTAATGAACGTTTTAAATGTTTTGTTTTATTTTTAGTTGTCTTTAGCTTTCGTAGAATTTTGTGTGGTAATTAAATATGTTTGTCCTTGCAAATTAATATTGAAGTTTATCCACCAAACTACACTGGGCAATTACGACCCACTCCCTATCACAGAGAGGAGACCTGAGTCAAAGCAGTGAGAACGTTATAGGTTGATAATCAACCTTATGCTTTCAAAGTAACAATAAATTAATAGGTCGATTAGCGTAGTGTTTGGACTTCTGCGCTACGTGTGGTGGGTTCGATATATCGACTATTCAGAGGCTGTATAGTCGATGGTTCGATAGCATAGTATGATGTTGACGATGTGTCAGGTACAAGCTTATAAACAATCAAATAACTTGTAGCTACCTACATGGTATTTGTGACGCACGTATTATGAGAAGAAAATTCGTGGTAAGGCAACGTTTAAAAACAACCTTCCCTGTATAAAATATAATAAAGAAAACATGTACCCGACATGAGCGTCTAATGTTAAAGATGATAATATAACTTGAATATTCATGAGCCTATCCTTGTGTTCAATGGTTTCTTGTGACATAAACGACGTGATTATTTATTCAGGCATGCGACAGAAATTTACTCGCCCTGTCAAGGTGATACATGCAAGAAGACCCATGTCAAATTTAGCAGTCAGGTGCAATATTACAAGCATTTTATTTTTATGTCACAATTTTTTGGACATGTCTCGCAATATATTTTTTTTTTCATTACTTTGTGTGTATGGCTGTAGGTACCTAGGTATGTCAGTTTGCTAAATTGAATAATGGTCACGCCTTGAATCAATTAACTAAATTGAATAAAGTTTTTTTTTTATTAAATAAAGTAATATTATGTCAGAAATGAAGCTATTGTGCGAGAAATTGTTAACTAAGTTTTTTTTTACATTCGTACATAAAATCACGCATTATTCCCACATTTTTTTTTAAGTTTAAGTTCTTTATAG
This sequence comes from Omphaloscelis lunosa, assembly GCA_916610215.1. Lineage (NCBI taxonomy): Eukaryota > Metazoa > Arthropoda > Insecta > Lepidoptera > Noctuidae > Omphaloscelis > Omphaloscelis lunosa. Next base: position 11,961,493 of record OU744250.1, read on the forward strand.
ATTTCAAAATAACTAGAAAAAAAAAACATGTTTTGTCAGCTACCACAGTAAGTAGTACCTACCAGATTAAATTCGGTCGCACGAACAAAACTTTATCGAGCAGTGTGATTCTGCAACCATATTGCCGTCCACCTTTTTTCATTTAAAAATGCCCGGTGAAAAGTTAATTAAACCCGTAGACGGGTCAGTCCCTGAGAGATTTAATTTATTGCATTGGTCCTATTCTTTGCCACGCCACTGTACCACGCAGAAAAAGTTATCGAAATGGTTAATCTGTCACTCGCTATGAAAATCAAATCTTTTATACAATTTTATTCGATGCAATCAAAGTCGTGTGGTTAATTTGATTGAATTCGAACTATTTGTGATTGTGTGCTTTGTTTTTTGTTTATCCGTTTTTTTTCGTTTAGCACCCTTGGGGTACGGAACCATATTACTAAGCCTCCGCTGTCCGTCCGTTCGTCCGGCCGTCTGTCTGTCAGCGGGCTGTATCTCATGAACCGTAATAGGTATACAGTTGAAATTTTCACAGATTCTGTGTTTCTATTGCCGCTACATCAACAATGAATAAAAATAAAATAAAGTTAAAGATGGTCCTCATACAAGAGACGTGTTTTTTTTTCGGATTTTTTTTACTAAATATTTTACGGTGGTACGGAGCCCTTTGTGTGCGAGTCCGACTCGGACTTGACCTGATTTTTTCTCTTTTTTCAACACCTATTGTGTGTGTAGTGAATATTAAGAGAAGTTATACAGAGGTATTCAAAAGAAAAATATTGTTTGTCGTGTTATGTGCCCGTATCCATTTGTCGGTCCTTTAAATATATTTACTCTAAAGTAAAATCTACAGATAACAACATAAAACTTGTCGGGATTCTGTAAAAGTGTTGGCCGACAGTAGCAAGATAAGTAAACGCCCTCGAAACGATCTCAAGTAGGTACTGGATGGGTCAGCTTTTTTTTCTAATGAGCTTGTATTCCGCGAACTTCGTCTTTTTAAGATTAGCTTGCTTTGGAAAATAAGTGTCATCTCTGTTTTTTGTTTTAGACAGCAGCAGACCGCAGATTTTTTTATTTAATGTTTACTCAAAATTAATTAATTTGTTTAATTTGAGTACATTATACAGTTATGTGAAATATATTTTTGCTGTGCAAGTTATTTTATAACTTTAGACTTTTGTCCTATCCTTTCTAGCAGCTCTATATCCTAGCTAAGCGAAATCGAGGCGTCCGAAACGTTCGAGGCGCGGCGGGCGCAGTTAATTTCACGGAGTATTTGTTTGCTGTGCAAAACACCACTTACGGCCATCCAAGAGCTCACTGTATTAGGGGCTAGTCACTATAGGGACTAGACCTTTCTGCAAGAAAAACGTATACTCATAGGAAATGTGCTATAAAAGTTTCGGGAGATAAATTATCTTGAATACGTAAGAGCTCTTTCAACGGTTTCTGCCGTGAGTTTTATAGAACCTTAAAGTACGTGAATTAATGATAGTAAACGTCTGTATTCTCTCCGCTCAGTTTTTTAACTGCGTTAAATTCTCACTTTCACATAATGAAGGTGACTAAACTTTTTTAACCCTCGTTTGCTCCTGTAATCAATTAACAGAATCTCACGTAAAAAGCTCAGCATTTCCTTGCATAAAATAAATAGCTGGAACGTAAATCCGCAATTGGATATCGTCTGCATTTTCAGCTCGTTCGAGTCTTAAATCAAAGCTATAGCAACACTAGCCTATTACTATCGCAGTTTAAATTTATGTGTTACCTATCGACGCCGAACACCTTTGAAAATTATATTTGGAATGTAGCTGCAGTGCGGTAGGGGTTAAAGGAAATAGCGTCATTAGCTTTTCTCGTATTTCTTGCGGGCAGACGTTTACGTTCACCTTGTAAGAGTTGCGTCAGTTCAGTGTTCTAGGGTTCGGTTTGTAAACAACGTGGTCTTTGATGTTCAAGGTTTTTGGGATAGTTTCGATCACTAAATTGAGTAAAAGGCAGCGTATAGTAGTGTATAGTACTCGCACATAGAGGATTACCTATGGTTGTAATCACCAAGAAAGCTAAGCGAAGTGACTATATTAAGCTAGAGCTATCCTACGAAAAGCAAAGTATCGGTATCACGTATTTTGTTGCATTGTATTTTGCTGCAAGAGCTTACTTATTATATGTTCTTGCAGTACTCTATTTTTATGATATCGACATTTTAAGCAGTGTTTCTAAGCACATGCAATGAAAACCTGTGAACGTTTTCGTATATCCAAACATCATGAAAATAAGATTTCCTAACAAAATGTATTCTTTGAATGTTTTGACGTTAAAAATAACGACACTCTATGCGCATTTTTTATTTATTTTCCCAAGCAGTGCGAGGTTTTCTCGAACTGAAATTCAATTACTATTTCTACTTGATGTATGTTATTCAATTTCGAAGAGTTTATTGTCGACAAAGTGAAAAGCCGCAGTAAGTATCCCAAGTTTCTTAACTTCTACCAGTCGTGACACTTTTTACCAGAATTTACGATACAGGCTGAAGCTAATATATACGTACAATGTACAGAAATAACTATATATTCTCCCTTAGTAGGGTGGATTTTTTAAAAGTGGTTAAACAGGGGTGGAATCTAGTATTTCGTTTAAAATCGCTCCCTGAAGGTCGACCAACGGCTGATGCGCGCGCTTTGTTGCAAAGGAGACAAAGGCAAGGAAACATTTCCTTAAGATAAGAAAATAAAACGGTGCACTAGGCAAACGTTCAGAGAAAATGTTATTGAAATAATCCGGGGATTCAAAAATGCTGCGTTACATACCCTTTGTGTAATAGTTTATTTTTATGAAAGTCAGTAAAGAAATTGTGCAGGGTTTTATAGGAATAATTTCGACAGCCAGATAAAGGGGGAATTCTGTTGAAAATGTAACGTGATTCCTATTATAACAAAATCTAGACATTTCACAAAACAAAATATAACAAAATGTAGTCATTCACGTAATGTTTCAGACGGACATATTTTATAATTACCAAGTTTCGTTCCGTCATTAAAATCATACCAAGTGGGTGCCTAAAGCCTTGACTTGACTGCTACAAGCTGATATGAAGGTAGTGAAGCATTCTCAGTACCTACAAATGATCAAAACGACCTCCGCAGTCTTCAGAAACATACGTTCCTATGTAGTATACTTCGCCATTTTTGTTACCTACTCATACAAAATATTCAATACCTTTTAAAAAAAAATCATCCAAAAATAATAAAACAGCATAAACAGAAACACTCAAAGAAAATTCTCCACACCAGTCACAGCCAGTCACACGCCATACGCGTATAACACAATCGCAATTTGGTACAAATGTAAAGCCTAAAGGAATTCAACAGAGCCCGGCGGAGCCCGCGTTCGTCTTCCTGAGTTCCGGAGCACAGATAAACCGCTTCCTCTTCCTGCCCCTTTACCTAACATGGTGTAACGGACACACTACAAAAGACGGCCAGTAAAATACACGTCTAATGTGCCAGTTTTCACCTTCGTATTATCGTGTGGATGATGTTTGGAGGTATTTTTCGTGTGTTGTTTTTTTTAGTTTTATGGGCTCCTGATTTTTTAATTTTCAACCAACAGGGATTTTTATTATACGACTGATAATATCTCTGTTACGTGTTTGTGTTATAGCTACACCTTTTTCTTTTTACAGCTTTTAGCGTGTGCCAGTAAGTAATACGGTTTGAGTTGGAAATGCGGGAAAAAAACATTGCTTTTGCGACGATTTTTGTACCTGTGGTAAAAGCAAACAAGACCAAAACCTTTAACACTCAAATTGGCAATCTGATTCTCATAAAAAATGAATTTATTCCACACCTAAAACTCCAATATAGCTAACATTTTCCACAAATTCCAATCCGCACAAATTTCCCAATTTGATTTCGGTTTACAGATCTGTTTGACATCCGGCAAACGAATGTAGGAGAACAAAAAAAAAACAACAAAAATTTGTTAGACTGGCCTGAATCCGAAATACCGGTCCACGCGCCCGCACGTAATTTAATCTTGTATCACTTTGACGAGGCCTTGTGTAAAAATTCATCACTGCACCGGCTCTGTGACGGATTAAAAGTAAACACTAGTCATTACTAACGGATCCCCTTTTGCGTTGCATATCTGTCTGTAGCTTACACTGAGTTGATTGTTTTTTCTGCAAAATCTTAACTCTGTAGTATCTCTTTTTATTTATTCCTGCTAGCATTTTAGGACATCTCAAACCTCTGTAGATTCTAAAGTTTGGTGGATACTGCCTTCATTTCACTACTATTTTAATTTGCCCGTGCAAATATTAATTGCCCTGTCAATTTGTCCAAAGAATCCCCAAGTACCGTAGCCTTAAACAGACCTCAAATAACATCATCACCGCTCAAACTGCTCATACAAAACCGAGCTTAATCACTGCCTACCCTCTTCATTATTAGAGCAATGAGTTAAAGCGTCGAACTCGAAGCAATAACTAAAACTAAACACGTTTGTAACAAGTTGTTTGTTGTGTTATCAGCATCGTGCCAAACGTTCCCGCTCGCACACTCGCCGCAAACTTACGCTCGCTCCTAATGAAAACTTTGTCTGAGGTGAACGCGAACTGCCGAATTTTATACCAATGTTATTATATATTTAATTAAGGCGGGGTGAACCTTCAGCCGAGTATGTTTCTTAAAGGGTGTATTTATTATAGCATCAAACTTTGGAGTAAGAACAGATGAGACGTATACAATACAGTCAACTGAAGACACTCACGCAATAACAATAGCTGCTTTCAGCGTAGTGCTATAAAGCTTAATCTTGCTGTAAACCAATATTTTGTTGGCTGTACATAATATGTAGTGACTCGCTTTTTGTAACGTATCCAGTAAGTAGAACACGCTACCTAACATTTCTCTTCTAAAATTATTTGTTTCGGTTACCAATGAAACTGGACGAAACTGAATGAGACGTGGGTGCGGGCACGTGTCTGTGTGTGACCTCAACACTCCGTGGGACAGTAACAAAGTTACAAGGACTGTGGGATCCTGTTATCAATGAATTCAATACATTCGTGAAAAGTCAAGCAAGCTCATTTGTTTTTTTTTTTTTTTATAAACCGGGCTGGCCTGACTACTTCGTAGGTTAAGGCTAAGTACTAGTATTATATTATCTATGGCTAAGTGTATGCTGAGAAGCAGCACAGTGGGTAAAAATTGATAAAAATCTCGCACGGACACAACCAAGAATGGGCGGTTTTGTCCCAAGTGTTGTAACACTTTTTTACCTATATCATAAGAAAGATCTCAATGAGTCTTTTTTTTTTTGTATGGTCAGAGCTCTGTATCTCATGCAGGGAAGGTGTTATAGTGGTTTCATTTATTTGGGTTCAGTTAGGTTTCGAGGTCTGGTCCTGGAGTCGGACTGACATAGTAGCATTTTCGTACAGATACTTTAGCACCTCAATGTACCAATAGTCGATCTGGCACCGTTGAAAAGACTGCAGTACTGCCCATGTCTCGATTGAATCGAAGGCTTTCTCGTAGTCCACAAACGCTAGGCAGAGAGGCAGGTTATACTCTTCGGTCTTCTGTATAACCTGCCGCGTATGTATATGGTCGACGGTGCTAAAGCCTTTACGGAATCCGGCTTATTCTGGAGGCTGGAAGTCATCAAACCTGCGCGCGAGACCATTCGTGATGATTCTTGAAAACAGCTTGTAGACATGGCTCAGAAGTGTGATAGTTCTTAAGTAGGGCATTGTCGCCCTTTTTAAAGAAGAGTACCACCACACCTCTGTTCCATGCCTGTGGCGTTTGAGCCTCGAGTATGACAGAATCGAGAAGCTTCTGGCTTCTTTCTTCTTCAGAGCGGGCTTTCCACCAGCCTTCAGAAGTACGACCGTAATTCCGTAATCACCCGGCGCCCTGTTATTTTAAGCTGCTTGAGAGCTATCTCAATCTCGTACAAGCTGACTTCTGGGATGTCTTCGGTATGGTGTCGGATCAATCTAGCTCTTGGGTCCGGTTGCCAGATTCGTATTTATTTTTTATTTTTTCATGTTCGTATTGACGACTTACGCATTCCTAAAGGACCTCTTGCTTGTTTTGTGGACTTGATATTTATTGTAAAATGTATGTAACACAAAATTTTAAAACGATTAAACCATTATTTAATACAAAAAACCTTTTTTCACTTGAACGCAATTTTAATAAAAACTTGGATGATTAATCACAAAAACGCCTAAATGAACATGTTTATACTAATCACAACTTGTTACAAGGGTTGGGACGCAACTCATATAATAACGTCCGTTGTCCTTTATCTGTAACCCATTAATTTTTGTTTTGAACTACTCAGGATAACCTATTTTAACACTGAAACTGCGACCTGACTGTGAAGTAAAAAAAATTTTACTTCGCACAATGTTAACAGCAACAACCTAAGCTCATCACTGATTTTTACCACTGATGTTTCAGATTGTTTTTGCTAGGACGCGAACTGTGTAGCTGCGTTGCAGCATGCGCTCGCGGCCTATGTCTGCCTCGCTTGTCCTACCTTGCAAAATCTCTACTGTGCTGTGCTGCGTCACCTGCATTTCAGCATACGCTTAGCCTTAATGGGCGCAAGCGCTATATACTGCTGAAGCGCTGAGCCTGAGGTCTTGGGTTCGATTCTCAGGTCCGGCAAAGTGTTATTGGGTTTTTCTCAGTAGCAGCCCAGAGTCTGAATTTATGCCCGATTGATGGCAATAGGCTCCGGGCACTTAAATAGCTGGCGAAATGTGTGTATATAGGTACACTTCTACCTAAACCTTCGGAGAATGCAGGCCAGATTTTATGAATAACACAATAGCGTCATCAAAAGGCATTTAAAAATAAACAAAACAAATCAGTGTCGTACAAACGTGTGTCTGTAAAGTAAATCAGCTGAAACAAATGTAAGGCATCAGTCAGCTAGGCGCGGCAGCTCAGCCTTGCCGCGTGCGCCCGTTTGTGGTTGGAGCCTACTGCGATAAATCTCTGCGCCACCTTGAGAACCTTCGCCGATCGCTTGCACTAAGTACCTAAGTATAACTTATTAAGTTAACTGTAAGTATCTTTATTGGAACTACAACTACATGTTGCAGTAATTGATACAATCTGAAACGTGTGTAATTACGATTGTTCTAATGATTGAACATTGTCCTTCTGGTTTATAAACGTTGCTTATAGTTATGTAATGATTAAACGTCAGTGTAACTATACATTAAAGCTTTTCTTAACTTTGAACATTGTTTTTTTTTATAAATGAAGTCACATACAGGCAAGCAATATCAGGCATGCAGGAATATAACATATAAAAGATTAAGTTATTTAAATTAAAAATGATTGCTGCTAAAAGTTTTAAATCTTTAAACTTTTCTTAGATTACGTACGTCACAATTATACAGTTCATTCCATACCACAAACATTACAGACAACTAATACCATTACTAAACACCAAGGCCCATACAATATAACACACAACAATCCCGTGTCCGACGCAAAAGCATCCGCACGCTTTGATCTAGCACAAAACGGACAAATGAATATGAAACCTGAAAATTACGGTGCAATATATCCCTGGTGTGGGCTACATTTATTTGTAGGTGAATGGTGTGCACATTAATCATAGCGAGCACTGGCGTCAGTGTAGCGAGTGCATGTGCATTGAGAGCCGACCCCACGCCACCGCAAACAACTGCTCCGGACTTTTAATCTCACCTGAGCACCGAACGGCCACCGCCGCGGTTACGTCCGTGATCACATGCCTCCCCGACTTCCCCTTGTAATGTTTACACTGTACTTACATTAAGACAAAAAAAAGCAATTATGTTACATCCCTTTCATTCAAATTCAAAACGGTGAAGGAAAACATCGTGAGGAAGCAAGTAAATGTCTTAGAACCAAAAATTCGAAGACATGTGGCATCTACCAATCCGCACTGGGCCTGCGAGGTGGATTACGGGGCACTCCTGCCTGTGTTTCAACAGTGCGGATATTATAGGCTGATTATTCCCTTTCATTAAAGTCCAAACAAAATTGAATTATGTAATCGCAAGTATAAATCTCCTCTTAATGGGCAGTTTAATAAACGATTCTATATTTCTTGTTTGCAAAGCTTACTCGACAGATTATCTGTTTTCTGCAAGGGTTTTGAATTTTATGGGCGTCCTGCGGCCGCTTGAACAAGCGTCTTTTCTGGCCTGTCTGGATAATGTATCGATGGTAGACTCTAGCAATCATTGTAAAGCATGGCTTTGTAATATTTGTCAAGCTATGGACAATAATATTCAGAATGGGTAAATGAGAAAACTTGAAATCGATTTTGGTTCAATGCTATTAACATTCTGGTATTAAAATTCTTATCTTCTAGACTTCAGAAGCTGTCACTAAATCTGGAAATGTGATTTATAATCAGGACACAATCATCTTTAAGAAGAGGACCCATTGATTACATTAATGTTTATGTTCATTACTAGGTACTTATAGGTACTTTCCCAACACTTGAACTATGTGAACAAAACAAAATGTCTGCAGACATTTAACAATTTTGTTGTTCCTGCGTGACCAAACAGATTGAAGCAGCAGATAAGCAGTAACTAGACATTTCCTATTTCCTATTCGATTACATTTGTGGTCGGGCCGCACTTGGAACCTCGTTTGTTTTCAACGAACACAGTCACTGTACTGTACGCTGCGCGCTGTTGAGAAATCTACTAATCCATATTCATTCGTGGAACAATAACAATGTATTAATACGGTTGTTTGGATTTCTTGTGGAATTGTGAGGATAAGTTTTCCTATTTGCAACGTTGATTACTAAAAGTAAATATAGTTCATCGATTCACCCGTGACCTTGCAGAAATCCATTACAAAATACAATAGACGTGGATAAATTTTGTAACCTATTCCGCTTAGCTATTTTTAAAGAGCCATAAGAAACCCTGAAAGAAAACGATACGTGTTTCACCTCTCAACGAAGCATCCTCAGGATGACGATTGACTTGTCGCGAACCCGAACACGGCGTGTTGCCACACCAAGTGCTGAACGCAGAGTGAGCCTTATCGCGCTCTTGTTCAGCGCTAGAAATAGCTCAGCGGAATAGGTTACTAAATATATCTACGTCTATTGTATTTTTTTTTTATAAATATGTTTTAACTTGTATTTTAAAGTGGTTATGGAAATGATTTTTCACTTCAAATAAAACTTTTTAATGCTGGGACTATGACTAAAAAATACGCGGCGCAGCAAGTGACGCAGCTGAACCATTAGTACGATGACCACTTCTGGCAAAGGTTAAAATGAACGTTTAAACAATAATACCCACATGACGGAGTATTTAACCAGTGAACCCATAAAACTAACTTTTACATGAAATATCCATAGAGTTGAAAATTTAAATATATATCGTATTGAAATGGATATGCAAGAGCGCGCGCCGTAAAGTGCGCCAATGGGACATATGGCACTCACTAATCATACTTTGCTTTCTGTTTTATTTCGTATTTCCATTACCGTATTTCAAAAGGTATTGACATATGAGGCACTTTTACGAGTTTTACCTCCTCACTCCTCCATAAATTTAATGCTACCTTGTTCGTTGCCTTAGTTCCAGCTTTGTTTTGTAAATACATATAAATGTGAACATTACAGGCGTATTGTATTTAGCAAGTGAAATATTCCCGTTGCCGCGGTTGCCAGGAAGAAATATGATAAATAAAATACCTTTTGTTTTAGTGAAAAGAACGGTGACTGCGTGTCTATGGAAAACAACACTCTAATAAATTAAAATAAATGTGTCCTGGTTTTTTTTTTTACCATCCCTATTTCCTTGACTTATGAGATTAGCGACCTACGAGTTAATTTCAACTCTTTATTAGTGGCTTTTGTGCACATGATAATTATTCAGATTTATTGCAGTTGTAATAGCAATCATGTAATTGCGTTTAATTAAAAGCGGTTTTTATTTTTATTAATTTATATATCTTTTGTATAGATTCTTTTCTATTTTGTGAATGTGAGAACGCTGTAGGCTTAGTGGACTGTAGATTTGTTGACTATTTTCTTAAGTACCTGGTACTTATTGAAAGACCTACACTGTCCTCCCATACCTAGTCACACTGTTATTTGAAAGAATTGTAAAAGCAAACTATTTTTAAAAGAGTAACCGTGGAGTTTCCTGCCGGCTCTTCTCCAAATGAAACGACCAATTGGAACCGTGCGCCTAGCTTCTGACGTTTCATAAGTGCCCATGTAGGTTTATGTGAAATAAAAATATTTAGATTTTTGTTTTTTATTTTTTAAATTAATTTCTAACCGACTTCAAAAAAAAGAAGGAGGTTCTCAGTTCGTCGGAATCTTTTATTTTTATTGGAAGGTGAAAAATCATATCATTCAGATATGATTTTTCAAATTACTATACTTAAATGGTAAATTAATAACCTATTTACATTAGGTACTAAATTAAAAGACTAATTAACTATCTGTATAAATAAAAATAAAAACAAAACGACATTTAGGCGTCAAAGTATTTGTCCGCATCGCTGTCATCCGGAAACGTGCCCAGAAGACTGGCAGCATTGCCACGTTGAATAGCAATGCTAATTCTTTGGCCAAAGAACGAGCCAACCCTCTGGTCACGTGAAGTGTCGACCAGTCGAAGAGGATTTTTTTTAAATTTTTATTGTGGAGTGTGTCAGCAAATGCACATACTACTACCAAAACTAAAAATAGTAATAAGTGAAGAAGATGGAGAAATTTATGACGAATCACAGTCCTTGAATTTTGAAAAAGTAAGGTAATTAAGTGTATTTGAAACCTTAGACTTCCAAATGTAATTTCACCTCGTAATGATCTCAACTATTGAAGTTTACGCGAATATAATTGCCCTTTTGAACTTGAACTAGTTTCACGAAGTTATGTCACCAATTTGGTAGTAATTTGCACAGTCCGCTGTTTTGACCGATAACAACATTATAATTTTCCCCAACACCAACAACTAGTTGGAAATGTTACTTTAATCACTTCATACGACCCCCTAAATTATACGTATTGGTCTATTTAGAACTAGCCGTGTTCGTTACTGAAATGATTTACAGGCAAAATTTTCATATTTATATCTTTGCTTTTGTCATACCTACATGAAATACTGTTGTTTTGATTCTAAAATAATTAACACATGGCAAGGTAGTATAGCAAGCATATAGCAAGTGAGTCATAACAACACCAAGGAAATCCATATGGTAATAATACTTACGTATTAAAAATTAATAATACTTTTTTAAGACTCTCTGCATATAAGTTTGGAGTTTCGAACAAAATCATCACAAACACCTGAAATTAAGAATATTTGTATACTTTTAAATGAGATTCGATTTCTTCAGACAGTGATGTTTTAAATTATAAAGAAGTGGTTTGGTGACGATCAATCTGTCAGTCTTTGGGTGAATTTCACCAATGAAACTGAACACGATCAGCACATCTTAATTGCGTTTAAGAGATGTCAGTGTCATCATTGCTTTGGAAATTTGACACTGACAGCTCTTGAACGCGGTTTAGATGCGCTGATCGTGTTCAGTTTCATTGGTAAAATTCGCCCCTATTGTATTTATTTTAAAACAACTACAGTTTTCTGGTTAAGTATGTAGGGACCTACTAGAATTGACTTTAACAATTTGTTTTTCGTACTGTCTAAGCAATAGGCCTGTGTCCAAAAAAATCTATCTTGTCCGTAGATTATTAAAAAATATTGAGCACGTATTTTTGCTTTTTTGACGTAATCTAAAGATTACGGCGATACACTGAGTTAAAATGTAGCATGACGTCACGCCTTGCTAGATTTAATAGTGCGTTGTGACGTAGCGAGGCCCCACTCCCCAACTTTAATGCGTGTTTTCTAAGTTATTTTTGATTAATATGATAAAGCAAAAAATACGTGTCTAATATTTTTTTAGTATCTGAAAGACGGACTAAATAGAATTTCTTTTTTTACCTAGGCAACTACCGTATTGGTTTGCACTTAGGGTGGAGACTATTCTACATATGAAAGATATATGGAAACAGTATCCATAAAAAAGCGAAAAATCTAACAAAAAGCTTTTGATAATGGAAAATAGTGCTTATTTTTCAAAAATAAAAATACACGCGATAAAAAAAAAACGAGCTTTTTATTACTAAAATATTTTTAGTATATATCCTATACCTACATCTATGTGGAGAGAGAGTTTACATCGAAAAGCTTTATCTCTAAATGTGTGTTGGTTTAATCGTGTGTAAAGAGCTATAAAAGTGCAATGGGCGATCCTCGCTAAACGCGTCCAGGTTTTTCCTTTTAGCGGCGAAAGTGAAGTTTTTCACAGCTTGGATTGCATTTTTATCTACATCTTACTTAAAACACTTAAGTGCGTGAAATAAATTAAAATATTCTGCTATGATGTAGCCATTTCTTTTATAACTTATTTGTTTTTTGTGTTAGAATATGTATAGGAGTACAATACTACTCTTGCTCTTCAAACAAGGCCTCAAGCAAATTTGACATCAATAATAGCAGAGCTTAAGCATTCAAGCATACAATTCGTTATAAATGCACAAAGGAGCATTGACACAAATTAGACAAGCACATCAATAGGTAAACACTGAATGGAAATTAATTTGTCCGTATTAGCTGCGGTGGGTCGGGTAGTTTGCCAAAAGGCAACCAATGTAAACAAGGTATAACCTAATGTAATAAATAATGTATGGAGGCCAAACATGGAAGTTATCCATGCCATGCCGAGAGGGATCGAGCTAAATTTTCATGATCTTGCGGTTTGTGATACGTGCTTGTTAATATTAGTTTATCAACCCTCTAGCCACATTGTGTACAAGATTTACAGATAGGTACCTGCTTGAGACTATTACTCAAGTGTTTTGCTTATCTGACCTGCACGAGGTGGGATTTACGTAAATGTTGTGGCCTGTACACAAGTTTGAAGGTAAGATACAACCTTACTTAGATATTCAAACCAATACACTTAATCCTCCCCACAATCTTGAGTAGAGTTTTCGTATAACATATTGGAAAACTGCAACGGTTTATGAACAAGTTCGTTTACCCACGGCATGAGATTTGTTCAGACTCCAAGTACACCCAACTTATACGAATCTGTATAAGAAGTAATAATCATTGGGGCGTGCACACGTGTTTTGTAGAAAATGCTTCGAATAGTACACCGCCGTCGGGTAGCAGGATGATATTGTGTATGCTGCCACGCGAAACAATATCGAGAGCAGGAACATGAATACATATTCAAAACAGAAAATAAAACGGATTCTGTATGATTAAAAATATAACATTTCGTTGTTAGGTATACGATATTGTGTAAGTTGTACACTGTAAATTGGGACGTGAACGGTTTTGTTTGATTCAAGAATATTTCAATGTTTATAGATGTTTCATGCTATAATTTCAAAACTCAACATTGGTGGTTAAAAAATGGAAAATCACACCTTGCGTTAGGGATCATAATTAAAAAGTTGGCGAAGTGCCGATAATATTTCAGGGGGGCACACGGGTCACCATTTCAAACAATATGGTAGCAAACAAGGCGAGGGCGGGGGGGCCTTTACGTCGCGTCTGCGGTGACCTCTCATTAACTGTGACTGAACGCTCGTTGTCACGTCGCGTCCCGGGCCCGGCAATTTGTTCGCCCTTAACGAATTCGCCAAAGTTATGTTTTTCATAAAATTAATTTTATTTTGCCTCATTGTGTTATGAATGTTGCCATGTAAATGAGAGCCGAGAGTTAGGACGATATTTTATTGCGGGCAATTTCATGAATGTTTACATGGGGAATGTGAATGCAGTTTGTAGCGTGCTTGTAAAATATTCGTGGCAAAACAAAGTTAATTGCTGGGGCTAAAATAAAATGGTCACTGCATGAATATGACATCAAATTAACGACAGATCTTTATCTAATATTGTAAATACCTAACGTGGTTTTACCATTATTATACCATACCATACCATTGCTAAGTTTTGAATTACAGCAGGCTAACCCAGCGAGGCGCGTGAGACGCAATATTGTTCCTACAATGCCAACGGATATTTCCGCTTGATGCATTTTTGATGTTTTTCTGATGTGGGTCTATCGGCCTCTGCTATCTAAATGTGATGAATATTCAACGTTGGTTTATGAGAGATACGATCTTAGATACATTTGCTTTAGATTATATATTTAATTAGGTCATTTTAAATGGCTAGTCAGACTCAAAGGTAAATTAACTAAAGGTGCTTTTTAGAATTTAGATTTTAAAACGAAGTTTATGTAGAAATGGTTTTGAGTATTCACAAAGGTTAGTTACGTAAAATAATATTATTGAAATATCTACGTATATTTTGAACTTTGCTTAGAAAGTTATCAGTATTTTAATTTAAAGAAATCTAAGAGATTTATTACTTGGATGCTAAAGAAACCTAGGTACGTGTAATACAACTATAGATTATCAAGTTCTCAGTAAGCAACAGCCCACGGGAAACCTGATAACATCGTTTTAAGATAATCTTTCTTCTCTTTGATATTATTCAATATAAAAAAGATATTTATAGGTCTTGCCTAAGAAATTCTTCAATGTTATTGATTAGGTATAAATCATCTACTAAAGATACTAAAGTGTGGGAAGATGATTTATCTTATCTAATCAAATTACTTATTTTGTGTAGCTTACAGAAAAACGAATTATTTTCTATACATGTTTTAATTTAACCCCTGAAAGTTGTCATCGTTGATTAGAAAAGTACAAAATACAGTTTTTAAGTTTTGGCAAGTAGATTATGGACTTGTTGTTCCTATCTGCTCTGTGTGATCAATTTATATAAAATAGAGCATAATCAAGATGGGGATAGTTCCCGTTTTATTTTAAGAATGTTCGCATTCTAACCTGTCTAAATCGGTCATAAAAAAACTTATAATTTTCCTAAATTTTGGACTGGTTTTTGACATTGATTTTTAAACGTTGTTAATTACGGGAATTGGCTTTCTAATTTACAAAACTAAAAAAAATATGGAGACATCTTTGCAACATAAGGATGTCCATACTTTTACCATTTCCCGTAGTTTACAGGGATACGGTATCCAAGAGAGCCCATCAAATAAAAGGACCTTCTGTGCATAGATAAAGGACGTTCGACTGTCGTCGACTAAATTGAATTTTGTAACGATAAATTCAGCACCAAATAAATATTAATGTGTCGTGAAGAGATCAAGATAATGTTCATATTCTTGGCAGATGAGTAGGGTAACAATAATATTATAATATCTAAATGTTGAAACAAAAAGTAAATGTAGTATCTTGAATATTTGATATATTACTTCTTGTAGGGATTTTTCCTGTTATTCATGTAGGTAGTAAAGATACAATTAAGAAGAAAATAAAAAAAGACTCCCCTGTTGGTCACAAGCACTACTGATGAGCATGAGCTCCTGAGTTCGATTCCCGGGTCAGGCAAAGTGTTATTGGGTTTTTTCACCTGGAATTTCTCAGCCCCGAATTTGGATTTTAGTCCGGTTGATGGCTATTACATGGCCCCCTATTACATGGGACTTAAACATAAATGGCGAAATGTGGTTATCTTATAGGACACCAACATTTGCCTTATTGTACCTGTACAAAAGCGGTTGTAGAATAAAACGATTGTTTCTGCTCATTATTCAGTGGTAGCGTACTTACCTACTTAATAAAATGAATGTCCTAGTTCAAAACAGTAATTAATATAATATTGCACTTTACTAAATTACTCCCTAGATAGTTTTCAACTTTGGAAGAAATATTGAAATCGAAAAGAAAGTGAAACCATTTTCTCCTCGAAAAATAAAACCAAGTTTTCGATCACGAAAGCTTCACCCATTTCATTAACAAACATCAATGAGGATCTAATTTTTCCCTCATGCGGGGCGGGGGACAAACGCTGAGAGAGCGGCCTGCATTTGCAACACGAGGAATCAAGAGCTAAGTCAACTCCCGACCGCTCTCTATTTGCACGCTCCATTCTGAAAGGTTAACTTCAGTTGGAGGACAAACAAAGACGCATTTTGTTTAATTAATCACTAGTTTAGGCTGGAATTTTAGAGTGGGTTTTTTATTTGTTATTGTCAACTAGCTGATTGCATTTTGTTTTTTCGTGTTAAGTATTAGATTAATTACAAAATAATGTATTTCTTACGAAAGTATACTTTTGTTATTCAGAAAATCGACTTAACTGATTAGAATTGAAATTATTGTACAAGTAGGCGAGTGAATTAATTTGAAAAGGAGCTATGTTCTAGAAATGAAATACAAAAATATGTTCGGGTTATCGAAAACGAATAACGTTTTCAGGTATCCAGATTTTTTGCGGTTTAAATATCGTAATCCGGATGCAAAGTTCAGCGGTAGGATTGAGCGTAATCAAATGCTCTTGAATCAAATGCTCTTGTAACTTGCACACTATTTATAAAAAAATGTGGTGTAGCAAAAACCTTCAAAACGTACAATATTTTCAAAAATTTGTAAAGAAAGAGCATTTGCCCAGAACAAAATATACCAGGCTAACATACGGTTAGACTTGTTCTACGTTCTTTGTTTCATTGACTCTTTTGACCTCAGATACCTTATTTGAACAACTTAACCATTGATCTACTTTCAATACCTCCTGGTTTTACTCGAATTGAATTTTATCGGAATGATCATTATTTTGACTTCTTCGTTGGTTTAGTGGTCGCAAGCGCTACTGTTGAGCATGAACTCGTGGGTTTGATTCCCGGGTCGGGCAAAGTGTTATTGGGTTTTCAATCTAGAATTTCTCAGCAGCAGCCTGGAGTCAGTAGCGATTGGTTCGCCCCCTATTACATGGTTATGGATTAAGGTACCTCTGCCTAACCCTTTGGGAATAGGTACAGGCGTGATGTTATGATGATCATTATCATGACTCAGTTACTTCGAGTCGATAATTATTTTGGCAAATAATTAAATCATTTTCATTTTTGTATATATTTACTCGGTGCGTTATTAAGTAAATAAATAAATAATCATTTCGATTTATTTTATTATCTACTAGCTGACTCGACCGACGTCCTGTCCAAATTTCAATAATTCATACGAAATTTCCATAGAAAATCCACTTTAATATTTCCCGAATTTTTCCAATTTTCCCAGAAACTTAAAAAAAAATAACCGTAAGAACCCGACTCGAACTATGATGTACATTTTAAAATGAAAAATAACCAAATCGGTTCAACCGATCTCATGTTATGCGCTTACCAACGAAAATCATTTCATTTCTATTATAAGATAGTAATACTATTGGTATTTCTATTTTAGAAGAGTTTATTTAAGTAAGTACCTAAAGCTTACTTTTCGTACGTAGGTGTGTAATCAGAGATGCTGCAAATAAATGGTGGTAGTTAGCCGAGCACCGCAGAGGGCAGTATCCGCGATTTATGTGCGAGAAGCCTCCGGGGGGAGACGTAGGGGGCGCTAGTTGTTGCGTCTTCCAAACTAGTGCTCTTCCTTTGTATAAATTACTTACTTTATCTCTGGTACTCGACTGTGAGAAAAGAAATACTACTGGATCTTTTCGAAACTTCACGTAAAGGTGAATATGCTGCTTAGAGTTGTTGCGTTCTGAATGTATTTGTGTTCGTAGTTTTTATTGGGGTTTTAGTATTCTTAGACACTACGTTGTGATGGGCAGAGAATTTTTCACTTAGACAGATATTTTTGACCATGTTACACCTCAATCTTGATAGGTCAAAACCTAAGTAATGTTAGGTTTTCAAATGTTGACTTACCTTTGTACAATACGCTTAGTAAAAGTACCCTGTATTCAGATAACTAAAACTAACGGTCTATAACTGATACAGATACTCACGTGCAATGATACAGCTCCCCTCCTTATAAGGTCCGTAAGGGAATCATTAGGTGTATTGCACAACCACTCCGAGTAAATCTAGCCGACAAATGAATGATGTCTGTGAATATTGTATTTACTAAATAGGTGCCAAATTAGGTAGAAACTGTTTGATAATATAATCTTTAAATTAAGGTTAGTTGAAATTTTATATCCACAATTTTAATTGAAACAAAATATTTATTGGAAACCACAAATTAGTTACCAAACATTAATAGCTCTATCACTGTGCGATGTATTTCAAGTATCAGGCTAACAAATTCCACGAAGTCCACTATTATAAATTATACAATACTATGTTCTACGATATGACAGCAAACCGACGAGCAATACAAATAATTTAGTTATTCTATACAAACAGAAACAGTGATCGCTTCAATAGCGGATTCGATTACATGCGGTGTTCGCGGTGGCAATCCGATGACCAAATATCCGATATGTTTCGGTTTTCCATTCGAATAGTGGATTGAAAAATGTCGTTGTATATTCCCATGCATGCATACAAACGTGCACAGGTATGCACATTATAAAGATTAAAAGTTTCGTGCTGGGAGCGAGCTAATTAATCCGACGTAGATATCCTACACGACGGGACGGCAATTACTCTGGCAGTAGTCACGGTGTATTCTCATAGGACGTCGTCTGCACTTTTAAATTATTAAGTTGTACTACCTCCAAGCTAAATGAAAATGGTTTGCATGAGTTTAGCGAAGCATTTGTGAACCCGTATAGTCGGGGCACAGTCGGGGCAAGATTAGCAAATAATCAAGCAGCCTTTCATTCCTGGCAAATGGCGTTCGCCAACCGTTCGATTGGCAATCGACATGAGCAGTAGAGCCTTCAGCAAATACAATAGCTATTGCAATGGAACTTGAATGGGACCGATTGTACAGCGGGTGGAAAGATGAGAGACGAGTAAACAATATTTTGTTGCTCTCGTTGGAATGTTTATCGGGATGATATGGTTTTCTTTGTTATTGCTAATGTTACGATAGATACCACTTTGTGATATTATGACAGTGTTCAAAATGGGTAGGTATTGTTCAGTTATTAACATAATTAAATATTCTTTAATATTATTTAGGAATAGTGCTTATTAGGTAATACGTACCACCTCAGTAAAATTGCGTTACTACTTTCTTGCGGATCCAGAGTCGACAGCAGCAAACTCTTTGCGCCTGAAATAGAAATATATATTTGAACGTAATTTGTACATTTTAATTTCATCTCAATATAAAATATTCTCATCGCTAAAATAAATTCAAATGGATTCTTATTCCCGGCTTGTAGAAATGATATATATTTTTCCCAGGATCACCTGAAAGAATTCCCACATATTCTTAAAACAGCTTTATCCGAGGATTCGGGCGATGTGTGTTTTTAAAATCCTTTCCGTAATAAATTATTCTGAGCGTCGGTGGCGGATGCATTTGTAGGATTTTTTTGCCACTTATCACATGTGGGACGGTTTGCTCTTTGTGGGCATTAACTACTGTCTTATACAACCGTATTTCGATGATATATTGCTTCTTATTTTATGCACAAAAGCAGGACTATATCTAAAGATTTGGCAGTATTTATTCAAATATATTATTCAAAGATATTGCTTGATTATTTGCTAATCTTGTCTTTAGTCAATTTTCTGCCGAAGAATAACTCCAAAAAATCCCACTCCTAATTACTTACTACAACTAAAACTACTTGTAAACATACTAATAAAACTTGTAAATACGTCTGTTCGTGGTGATGAAGTGTGTACGATTCCGCGCTCGCTATATCACACACTCTTAGAAAAAGATGGTGTTCATTTCCGCACATCGATCATACGAGTGACAGCGAAAGGGTCTTCTAATTCTGATAGATCGCAGACGTATTCATTACATGCGACCTCGTAATTTGTTTAGTGTTGTGGAAAGCTGCTTTATGCACTTTATAGAACAGTCTTAGAGTGCACTAGGTTACTAGAGAGTTGTGTTTTTACTTTGGTGTTCAGTAATGTATAATTTACGTGTAAAGCAAGTGTGAACTTGTTTCAGGATTTAAGCTGTGTTCATTAAGTTGTTAAGCAAACTGAAGGCATAAAAATCTTTTTACTTGTTTATATAGCATGTCTATTTATAGTAAGTAATACTACTTTTGTGTATATCAACTGTTGACGTGTCTAAACATAACTAAAAAATAATTTGCCTTATTGGTAACTGTGAAGGTTGTGTTTGCCTTAAAGTTTGTGCATTTCAAGGTGTTGTTTATGCATGTTGTGCAGTGTTTATAATAATAAAATGTTGATAAAACTTAACCTTTTATAACCAAAACATAAAATATAATAGGTACCTATTGAACATTTCGCTCCCAAAGCGTTACACTGTTTTACCAGGATTAAAAAGAATCAAAAGGGAGGAATTTGACGTCGTGAAATTTTCTGGAGTATGAACCGGACTGTTTCAATTTCACGCGGCGTTTGTTGGGCGACAAAGACACCCAAAGGTGTCATTTCGCAGAGAGCTGCCCGAACTTATGAGATAAGATGTTTATTTTTTATGGCTGTGAGCAAAGTTTTCTTTTCAAGTCTATGTTGTAAGTAAATTACGCGGTCTGCTAGATTGAAGACACGGTTGGATGTATAAAATGGAGATACATGATGAAAAAAGTAATTTCTAACAAAAAAAACAAAAACTTTGAAACTGATTTATTGTTCTCTGAGGTGAGATTAAAACGACACATCACTAGCACGAAGATTCTAAAACTCTAGAAACATAAGACGCCTACACAAGATCTAAAGTAACTGCCGGACAAAATCCACATCTTAAACTGTAAAAGTGTGTAAAAATATTGGCGAAGAGAGGCACTAGGGTACACAATTCCACTTCATCCGACGCCAGTGTCTGAGTGCAAAGGCGTGTCGAGATGCCGACCGGCCTCTACTTCGTGAAAATTCAGCGCCCGCCGGAAAATATGGACGCTGATGGGACCTTAATGTTTCCGCCATGGCCCGCTACTTGCGGTCAGCGGCGACAGTCTTCGATGTCTATAAAGCTTGGCCCAATAAAGATATTATGATGTGATGTCACGTTTTTGCTTCAATATGTCCTTGTGTATCTTTATAGATTTTGATTTTATTATGCCATGATAATCTAAGACAGATTTTCAGTTATAAAATGAGATCCTGAGAAAGCCGCTTCCCAGAAGGTTAGATTTATTAATTAGGTTACTAAGTATTACAACGAACTTGGATTAAGTACACTCAACAACTTTCAGAACTTCAACAGCGGTAGAACTATTTCAAACTTTGTTTACCACAACATGCAATTCTAGATTGATTTACTTTACTCTTAAGTACCAGACGAAAAATAATTAAGCGGCCAGTTCTCAATCTAGATGCGATTTGAACTGGCTCGCGAACTCATTAGTGGACGTATGTAGACGGACAGGACGGGAGCGACGTGTGATTGACGCAACGGAAATGATTTCGCCCGCCGCCGGCGCCGGTGCTATCTCTCAAAAGGTAATACCCTCTCATTTGTTCAGTATATTTGATATTTATACATGATACCGTAAACAACGTGGTTTGCTATTTACTTTTGGGTATAACAACAAACCCAAGGGTTCAAAAAATTGTTTAGTACTGGAATAAGCGTTGGACATTACAAGTTTTTGAATGAAAACCAAATTTTGAAGCGGTAACAGGCAAATTGAGTAGTCGAAGCAAACTACTAACATTCCAGCTTATAATTATACGTAGTGCTCAAAACCTAGGTTGGTTTAAATTCAAATACGCTTTAACAACCATGCACACCCGTTTTAAAACAGTCTGACTCGAAAAATAAAACTGAGATTCTCATATCCTGTACATACACTAAAAACCTTCCATATAAAATAGAACGCGACATTCATAAAAGAAACGTATGCTAATCCAATTTGAAACAATTTCATCAGCTCCTAAAACAAATAACTATAAACACGGCAGCCAACAAGCTTTTTGTTTGCTCAAAGCCCAAAAGGATCCATGGAAACAATTTCCTAGAGATGATACCGCGGGGTAAAATAAAGAGTAACAGCAAGTGGGGAAATCCGTAAAACGATTTCGTGAAAATTAATCCGATCGGCCACATTCGCAAAAAACACGCTTCGCTTATGATACAGACAGCTTTACTAAACGCTATACGAGCCGCTTGTGGACCCGATAGATAAAATTTTCTTTTATAGGCTTACCTAGGTACATGCATGTGAGACTAGGTTGTCGTTATCATACTCGTGTAAATTCATATGTTGGAGTTTCACTGACATTTTTCTTATGGGAAGCATAGAGTAAAATTGCTTTTACAAGATTGAATTATTTTCGTACGTTCCTAACTCAACCTTATGCATGTTTGTATGGAATTTTGGTAATGACATTAGTGCCGTGCCGAGTATGAGCTGCAGTTTCGAGCGAATCGATAGGAGTATATCATGTTAGCGGTCCAAGTTACTTGATTGAGTGTCTTTACATTACTATCAACGGTTAAATAAATATGTTAAATGAGGTAGGTACTTTCTTTATAATTGTACTAAATAATTGAGTATTTAGAAACTGTTTCTTTTTAGATTTGGAAATACAGTTAAAGGTTTTCTATATGTATCGAAAGTTTAGTTTAGTTGTTACAATAAAAGGTCTTCCCTAATTAACAGTAACAATAAAATTAATATTAAACATGAAAATAACTTTAAAAAATATTTTGGACAATCTAAATTAAACTCATTGCCAAAAAGCTAGCAATCTAAGTCGAATTTTAACTAGCTACAAAGGAACGAGATCTTGACTCGGCCACAGAGAGCATCAACATTTAATAAAAGGGGATTAACTCGTTTAAAGTACGATTGAACTCTCCGAGACTTGGAGAGTGGCAACCTTGGGAAGTTTATGCCGCCAAAGATTATATTTTGATTGCTGTTTATTATCATCCGTTATAGCTGTCTGCTGTATCCTTTAATTTTAACTCAGGCTTGGAGAGGAATGTTTATAAAAAAGGTTAGCGATGATCTTAAAGAGGCATGAGGAACAGGGTGTAAAGTTCACTCATCATTCATAGACAAGGATCCTCTGACCAGACGGGTGTCGTGTCTGGTGGGCCCAACGGTTGATGTTAGGAAGTTATTTATATGCTGATCGCGCCATAAACCCTGCTTGCGCGATGCAGAATTTTGCGTGAAGTCAGCGTGAGATGCCACCTCAATCTTTTTATTTTTAACTAGCAACCCGGCCTTGATTCGTACGGTTTTTACGACTTGAAAAAACATCGAGATATCTCTATTATGTGTAAATTTAATAGTAACTAGCTGCCGCCCGCGGCTTTGCCCGCGTGTGAATTTTTCTAAAATAGAAGTAGCACAAGTTACTGTTTATAACATTAGCTATTTGTCAGTGGAAGTCCCGTCAAAATCGGTGCAGCCGTTGCGGAGATTAACCGGAACAAACAGACAGAAAGATATAAAAAAAATGTTTTTTTGTTATAAGTATACTTTCATATGCATTTAGTAAAAAGCTGTTATTTTGACATTACAAACAGACACTTTAATTTTGGTTATTAATAAAAAAAAAAATGTACTACACACATAAACATTTCAGAATAAATTCTCTAAATGATTCTGAAGACAGCGTCAAAATCCGTTGCGAAGTTTAAAAGTACAACGTGGTCACACAGAAAGTCACGAAAAGTTTCTTTAATTTTTAATATGTATTAAAACAAGTCTGTTTTCTAAGCGCCCTTTGTGAGTACGGTAAAGTGTACACATTTTAGAGTACGGAGTATTCAGTATTTATAGGCATTCCTATTAAAACTGTTAAACTATTTATTTCTAGGTTAACAACAACTTCCTTGGCTTAGAAATTGAATAAATTGTAAGCAGAAGAATAACTTCGTAAGTACAGCCCACGTTTTATGTAAATAGTTTAACGGTAAGGTCGCTCTATTCATAAAGCTATCTGATATTTTAAACTAGTTTCCGACAAACATGTTGCCTTTTTCAGTTTTCATAATCTTTTAGTCACGTTTTTCTTTTTGCAGCATGTTTTATTGAAAGAGAAATTTGATGTATTTAACCCTCAGGCAAGGCCCTCAAGAAGCTATTGCATATATGTGAGTGCTATGTTGGAGCCCATGGACTAAGATAAACGAGCTGTTCGTTTTTATGGCACAAAACAAGACCTATGAAGTGGTACCACCAGTCTCGCTATGTGGTGCAACTCTAAACAGAGTAAAGCAGTTTAAATACCTTGGTCACTGGTTTACAGAGGATGGCACTGCTGACTGTGATATGGAGAGACAGCGCAGGGCATTGGCCGAACGATGCAACTTGCTGGCCCGCAGATGTGCAAAGTGTGACAATAACACAAGATAACACTGTTTAGGGCATATTGCCAGGCTTTTTATACCTGCAGTCTGTGGACCAGATACACGCAAAAAACTTTTAATGCCCTGCGTGTGCAATACAACAATGCTTTTATGATACTGCTGTCGCTGCTATGTTTCTGTAGCGCGTCAGTGATGTTCGCAGCGGCGCGTACAGATGACTTACAGATGACGATCCGTGTCACTACTGCGTAGGATGTGAGACAGTGACACCAGTCTCCTGAGCATTGTTGCTAGTAATGCTGAAGGCCACCTGTTGGGGCACCTGTGCGCAGTGTATGTATTGTCGCCAGTTGTCTCCAGAAGATGGCTTGATAAATATAGTGTTCTGTAAGTTGTGTTATATTATTGTTATTGTTTCTAGTTGTATAAGTTTGTCTTAATAATTACACTAACATTTATTATACACAAATTATGGGTAAAGTGCCTGAATCAAAGACGAATAAAGGAATAAAATTAACCGCCGGATACACAGTTGTAGAAATCAATAAAGGACATTTTTGAGATTCTAACGGACGTTTTCGGATGATTTTTAAGATCATGATGATAAATTTTTTATATTTTTATTTGTTTTTCTACTCTCAACACGTTGTCAAAGCTATAATCTTCTTGCTGGAATAATAAGGGCGAATTTCACCAATGGAACTGAATGTGATCAGTTTATCCAAACCGCATTCAAGAGCTGTCAGTGTCATCATTATTAATATAATAATAATAATAAAATGTTTAATTAACATTTTAATTTGAAGCCTTGACTCCTGAGCTAGGTGGTACCTGTGTCACAAGAGTCTGTGCTTTCACCAGTTCTTTGAAAATTAAAAATTTATTCAATAAAATAAAAATAATTTATTCATTGTTGTGGAATATTGACACTGACAGGTCTTGAACGCAGGAAATTCGTTTTAACTATTCCTTCCTATTTCGGATGCACAAATACCCAGCTCGCTTTATCTCCAAGTGGGCAACATTAGCGTGTGTAATGTGTAACCCACACAAGTCCGCTAAAACTAAGGAACACAATATTTCTCGCCTTCAAACAAATTGCGGTCGGGCGTTAGTTTGATTGGAGGTAGTTTGTTGCCTTTACAATGGGCATTAGTCCAGAATGTGTGTTTTCACCTTCAATAGTTAATGTCGGACGTATCTTTAACGTGCTCGCATGTTTCACGCTGAATTGTAAATAATTGTGTGGTATTTATTCTGGTGTTCGTGTTTCGGTTATTTTGGGGTTATTACTGAAACGGGAATTTGTCTTCAAGGTTTTTTTAGAGACTTTTTTTTACTTTAATTATCAGTGCAACAATTAAAAATAAAAATTGAAAAACTAAGAAAAAATGTATTGTCTGTACAACACAGTTTTTCCGTCCGTGTGTTTGTTGCAGTTGGAGTTATGGCATGGTGCACTTTGGCTTAAGAATATGTTCGTCTCCACTATAAAAAAAATGAAAAATATTTAATTAATTTTTTTCTTCAATTCTCTATTCAAAGTGCTCTAACACTTCCTTTGAGAAGTTAACCAGCTGATACGACGTATATTTTCATTACATTCATACCAACGTGTAAATAACATAGTCATTCTCGTTCACGACTCAACTCCCCCGTGTAGTGCGTAACTCACTGAAGGGTTACCCTTGCGAATCTGAATCGATACTAAGGGTTTTGAGCACATGATCGGTTTTCTCTAACAATGGGTTCAACGATCTTTTGAAAATGTAATGTGTTCATTCAATACTAACGTGCATTAACCGAATGTAAACTGTTCTAACTGTTGTTACTATAAATATGGATGTGCTTTTAGACAACTTATTTTCTCGGCTCCAATGAATGCTTATTATTGGCTTAAACTTAATTATTGTAATCATCATTGTCATTTATTCGATATTTTATGGATAAGATTTATTTGTTTTGAAAATGATTGCTATGGTATAGAAAGACGTTATAAAAAACCCAAAACTCACCCCGTCTAAGAAAACGGATTAATAATTAATTAGATTCATCTCATTAGCCATAATCACTTTTTGCAAGCAAATGTACCACAATCATGATATTCTAAACAATAAATCAGCAATGCACATGAAAACAAACAAAAGTGTGGAATGTCTTTATGAGGATTCATCCATTGTGCGATAATTTGACAAGGGTGAGAGCGGCGGGCACTCGCCCAAACTCATTAACATTTAATGAATTAATACTCACTATAAGACAAGAATGTAAGTAAGTACACAAACGATCAGGGGTGTCAGAACTTTAAAATTGTGGAAGAATAGAGAAGAAGTTGCATAGAAGAAAAAAAATTGTAACTCGACAGGCTGAGGAGCTAAGTTTTCAAAAACAATATTTGGTGTGTACCTACTCTTTATTGGAAATCTGAAAGATCAATTTTTGACCTAAGGCCAACAAGATCTTGAAAATTAAACATAACACAGTTTACATTCTTTCTGAGAATTCTCTAAAGTAAGAAGCTTTACTTCTCAAGTTCATAACTTAGTTCGACTTGTTTTTATGCTTTTATGATATATTATGAACATATTTAATGAACTACTAATTTAAAAATAATTGTAAGGAAAGAAGAGAAAATAAAATATGATCAAATAAATCAACATACATACAATATACCTAATTGAGACATCCCTGAATAGAACCACGCAGACCCATGAAAAGGGTTAAGAATGAATGCAAATCATTGTCAGAATGAATTTCGACACTAATGTTTAACAATAATAAGTTGAATGAATCAGAGTAATGACTATCACTGTACTGAACTGACTTTACTGTGACTATTATGTTATTTTATGTTTTTTTTTCACGGTTTCAGTAAACCTCTGATTTCAATAAATCATTTAGGGAAAACAAATACATGCTGATTGCATTTCACAAAGGATGAAACTTCGGCTCGAAATCTTAGCCATATAAAATGATAAAGTCTGCAACCCGAATGAAATCCAACATTATTATCACAAACACTGACAAGCAACACTTGAACGTTAGCAATATCTCACCACGGAGATACATAATAATCGATGAGAGCAACAGTTGACGTCGCGAGACCCCATTGAGACATAACTCGGCAATTTCCCCGGCCCGTAACCGATCCGTTCCGATCACATACGGAACGGAACACATGGGGGGAAATCTCTGGATATACCCCTACATTTATACAAGCTAGACATAATTCGATACTTTAAAAAGTGTTTAAAAATGATCGAAGTAGTTATAAACTCGATTTCATCCACGCATAATGTTGCATAGTTTACCTGGTAGAAGACGCAAGCGATAATGACACCAATTGTATTGTATATTCTAGCATGGTCTTTCTCAATGTAGATAATATTAAAGTATTTGGTCCACAATAAAGTGTATAAATAAATTAATATGAAATCCTAACCTTTCACAATTTAATATCTAAATAACTTTAAACAAGCTGCTGTATTTTTTCTGTTTATATGAAACGTAAGCATAAATTGATAGTAAAGAAGTACAGTTTACGTTTTATCAATAACTAAAACATTGCCCACGCTTCAACCACAAAAGTTACAAAGACAGCATTTTATTTTATTTTCATTGGAGGTGACCTTCATTTAAAATAGTTTTTGGCAAACCACTGTTTTGTAAGCCACTTCACATTCACACTATTCTTTTGTGCATTCCGATCATGCCCTGACACATCTTGCTATTTGTCTTTTCGTGTTCCGTGTGCACTCTCATCCTTCATTCTATCAGGGATGCTCAACCTGCTGTCACATCTAGCCATAAGTTTTGCCTTATTCTACTGAGGTCCTAACCTACACTACGTGATGCGGAGTGCAAGTGCATGTTTTTATTGGATAAATAAATTCATCCGCACAATACGTCACAGTAAAAAAGCATTAAATCATTCGAAATTGTGCTTTCAACCTTATTTCAGTTCCGGTGACAATTCGGACTCGCTTTTTCCATTCGGCCAGCTGTTGTTCACATAGTTTTGAGACTATACGAATAAATATGATTGTGTTATGAAATGGCAGTAGATAAACTTGCTCGGAATAAGGTGAGCACGCCTCTTTTATCCGGATGATTATACGAAGGCACGTAGACGGAATTTGATGCAGATAATATGAAACTTAGGATTGGGATCTTCGTACTTTTAAATTTTAATTTGTCAGTGTTGTATTTTCTTTGAATTGAACAGACAGACAGTAAAAAGGGTTTAGTTAGAACCTAACTTGTGTATTTAAACTCAAACTCAAAGCATTAATTTCAATTAAACCATTTTCAGGCACTTTTGAATTGTCAAGGAGTCGGTCAGTCCTAGTTACCCATTCCAAAGCGTTGTACCCATGGACGAGAACGGACAAGAAACTCCATGGAAACTCTTTTAAATTATATTGTTACAAAATTGTTTATACTAGGAAAATACCATAACTAGTCACCTATATACCTTATACTGTATTATATTTATAACTAACCTTTTTCCCGTGGCTTTGCCCGCATGGATGTCGGAAAATATCCCCCGGGAACGTACTAACGGCATTAAAAAAAGCGAAGCGATGATCAGAAAAGGTCATTAAACTCTTGTCCTAGCGCTGCGCCGCTGCCAACCATAATTATTTTGTTACGCGTAACTATGATTCTGATATGTTTTAAAGTATTCATGTAAATGATATGATGTCCAGAAAAATTTATATCTAAATTAAATACCCAATTTAAATAAGATATTTTATTGGATAAGGATTAATAAAATACCAGTCAAAATAGCTTCGGATATAACAGTAAATTTTTTATCAAATACTGATAGATAAAAATGGTTACTATGGGTCATCCTTAGAAGATAGACATAATCCTAATGAGGACACTTTGTTGAACTTTTTTAGATGTACATTTTTAGATGAACGTTAATTTTATCGGCTCTTACGGTTTACGCGGTGCACGCCAGTAAAGCTCCCAGTAGGCATGATTTTTCCGACATCTTCAACAATAATTGTTATTTATTTCAGTCAATTTACACAAAACCTTTAATGAATACTTAAAACTACGTCCATTGGTGAAAACCGTTTGAAAAACTGTTCGGTAATTTTTGAGTTTATCGCGTTCAGACAGACAGACTTTTTTTTTTTTTGACACAGCACCGTAGATTTTATTATCTATTTATGTAATTGTATTTTTAACACCCAGCCATTAATTTTTATTGATTTCATTTATGCAACTGATGTTCAATCGATACAGTAGCTATAGCTTATAGTATAGCTCCCTAGTCCAGGTATAATTTCCAGATTGTTACATATGCACGGGAACAAAATCCCGGGGGTAATGACCTATGCCAATGACTAGTATGTCAATCAATTTCAAACAAACATAGTTACTATTGATGGACATACCACAGATTACATAATAATAAGTACTTAGCATTACAGTTCTCTCTACATAGGGCTTCACTTAGTGGTTACTCGAAATCGGAACTAATCTTGTTGTCTTCGGTGATCAAGTGCTAATGAGACATTGCTAAGCTCTCATTGGACGGACGTACGCAGAACATAGATAAAGAGAGCCTAGGTAACTAAAAAAAATCACGCTCTAAAAAGTATGAAACAAGAAAATATTTCAGACAGAAATCAAGACATAGGTACAAAATTGGTCAAGGTAAAGCCTACCATTCCATTATAATTTTGTAGGTGTACGGGCATGCGACCACGGCTTTACGTTGACCATTTTTCTATGCTAATTAAAACTAGGTGAACGCTCGCTAAGGGCACCCCCTGTTGGGGTACGAACCTTGGCTTAGGGCGTCAACCGGAGGGAGGACATCAAGGATGGGACGGGCTGGATCAAAGTTTTGATCATGATTATTAGTCGGGGAATTTAAAGCTACGTGCTCAGCTGCAACAACTTCTGGCACCTCGTTATTGAGCAAGAGTTGGGGGGGAGTATCATTTACTAGGGGACGCGGTCGCGATCGCAAAGGACCTCGGCGGCGAGGTCGGAATGACGGGAGGCGTCTGTTTTTGTACACTGTGCTGGTTTCCCTATTGCTCTCCTGGAAGAGGGTAATGGGGTCGTCAGGGTCAGTATGGATTCGCTTAGGGCGGCGAGTTCGATTGATACTAGAGGGAGTGTAACTAGCAGCCTCGACAACCAGAGGGTTGCGATGTTTGGTGGCAGTATCGAAGTATTTTTTTTATTATTTTATTTAGGTTTTATTGTAAAATAAGTATTAATTTTACAGCCGCGCCGTACGTAGCACTGTCTCACTTTTGCTTGTTTTTAACAATTGAAACAAATTTATTTACTTAGACAATATGATATATATTTGTAACATGCTCGTCAAGCCCCTTCATTTGACACCAAACAAGGCAAAAAAAAAAAACATGCCGTTATGTCTCCTAAAGGGCGCTATATTGCATTTAATGTGACGTCTTGTAGCCTATAACCAGCGGACGATTAAAAGCTCCTACAAACAGGCGCGACATGCGACGCGACACAAAGACACCGCTCGTCGCGCGACGCGACGTACCTTCGTGTCGCGTCGCGTGTCGCGCCTGTTTGTAGGAGCCTTAAGACATTTCCAATGATATCTTATTTGTCAAATTATGATCGGTGGTTTAAAAGTTATGAGGTAACAGACTAACATACATACATACCGGTCAAAATCATAACCTTCCTTTTTGCTTCGTCGTAGTCAGGTAAAAAGTCTTTTTAGTTTCATCGTCGATAGATAAATGTGATGAGAAAAAGGAGACGAATATCCTCTTATGAGCTACTTTGTCTTCTCTTGTGCGCAATTTATACCAGAATACTTAGCTCTTGTAAAAAACAGGGTGTGTCATCAGACTAGATGCGTTGTGCATTGTAGGAGTCTGTGGCCACAAACAGGCAGCTGTCGGATGAATTAAACTGTGTCTACAGCTATAATCTAGTAGTTCTCTTTAATTTAACAGTTGTCGCAACAAAACAGCTAACATTCCTCCAAAATCAACCCAAAATCATAACTCACCAAGTAATTAATTAAAGCTAGCCACGGCTAACTAGCTCAGGTAATGCAATGCGAGGTGACGTCACAAGGAAGCTTCGGATTACGTCACGAGCAGATGGCAGCCATTGTCTCAGGTGTGTGTGAAGCGTGGTCAGAGCTGGCATGCCGTGAAATGTGGCCTCGTGGGGACACGGGGAAGTAACTGCGATAAGAATAATTGTGGCGGTTTTATTTTAAGGATGTTTTTTGTAGTTTATTTGATGTGTAAAACTACTATTGAGGGAATGTTAGCTTGTAGTGGGATATAATGCTTGTTTTAAAATTATGGGATTCGTTTTAGGCCCACTTGCACCTCAACTTAGTAAACACATTTAGCGCTAAACATTTAAAATACCGTAGGTGGCGTTCTGTAGTTTTTGCCATGGGAAAAAGGCGTTAGTTTATGTACCTATGTGTATATGTGTGTATATTTAAAACATCATTCTGACTCTGTCGTCTCCAAACGACTGACAGAAACAGAATGATATTTTAAATTCATTTAGCGCAAAACCTATTTAGTGATTTTTTGTGCAAACGGGCCTAAATATTCTTATTAAAGCATAAGCTAAATGTGCCAGCAATAACAGGTGGGATTCTCGACACTGGTGTAATGAATAAAAATCGCAAGTGCTCTGAGCTGTTTGTTTGGCCGTCTTCAAGTTGACAATTTATTTAGCATCCGGGATTTTCAAGTAGGGTACCACTTTATGCAACGTTTGTATGTTTTCAGTTACTGAGAAAAGGTCAATCTGTACCTACATTTTGTCATTGTCGAGAAAAATACTAACTGACATTTTGTCCTCTTTCCTTTTAATACATAATTCTGCGTAAAAGTTGGTAACACATACATAACATCACGCTTGTAATCCCCGAAGAGTTTGGCAGAGGTGTACCTATAGTACACCTGCATTTCGCCAGTTATGTTTAAGTCCCATGTAATAGGGGGTGAGCCTATTGCAATCAACCGGGCACAAATCCTGACTCCAAGCTGCTACTGAGAAATTCCAGATGGAAAAACCCAATAATACTTTGCCCGACCCGGGAATCGAACCCAGGACCTCATACTCAGCAGTAATGCTTGCGACCACTAGACCAACGAGGCAGGCAAAAGTAGATATTTAAATGATTATCTGATTCAGACTTTGACTGAATATTAATAGCTCTATCTTTGGCAGCTTTTTATGCTTGGTTATCTTATGGTACCTTTCAGTTTATATCTCTGATCCATTCACAAATACGAGTAGTATCAAAGCTTTTTAGGTGATCGCTATCCCAAGAAAGTTTTTTTTTTTAATTCTGTGGAATTGTATTATTCTGTAATATTTTAATATTGGGAATTTGGGAATATTTTTTTTTTTAGGAAAGTAAGAACGGTGTAATTTATTTTTTTACATTTATTTAGGTGGGTTGTTATGAAAAGAAATGTTTAGGTTACTAATGATCATGATAATAACATAAGTAAACTTTTACGTGCATTCCAATTAATATAAATATTAAATTACCAATTAATTAGGAACGATGTTTTCGATTTGGAAAACATCGTTCCTAATTAATTGGTAATTTCCGTTCCATAATATCGTTGGCTCTCTGTAACAGTAGACACTTCTATGACACTATTTACTTACGGTATGGGTATTATTGTAGTTTTAAGACTAGTATCCTAAAAACAATATAAAGTGACGTAAGTACACAGGACAGCGGGGTCATGTGTACAATATAACATGTCGTCGGAAAAGCTTTTAGTGGCCCAACAGACATAACGATATCTGCTGGGAACGGTAAGCGTAGGTACATAGAAGTATCTGGTGTAAATTAGGGCTGAAAAGTTAGGTTTTTTTTTTAGTGTTATTTTTTTGCCAGTTCTCATGTTTCTTATAAACAGGGTGGATTTTCCAGATGGGGGCAGTAAGGATAGGTACCTTAACTGTTGTCGCTACAAGAAAACTGTCTTAGGAGACTGTCTTTAAGTTTTTGAAACATTTTGATCTGCATTCACAGATTTTGAAAAAAAAAGTACAGTGTGTAGGAAAATAGGCAGTTTTCACAAAATCTTTTTTTGATGCCAATCGATCATGTTTCTTAAAAGGATAAGAAAAACTAACATAATAACAAAGAAATCTCAATGTTTTGTCAAGTCGTAAAAACCGTGCGATGCAGGGGCGGCTGCAATGTAAATAAATTGTGATGAGTAAGAAAACGAAAAAAAAGACAGCTTGGGTGTATAAATCTTTTAATATGAGTTTATAGTTAAGAAAATATCATTGTTTCATGGCACGAAAAGAATGCCCCTAGCTTTGTCAGTTTCTATACCAGTTTAATCGCTCAAAACTGTTTAGTGAACTTGGACATGGCAATGTTTTTATGAACCGTTTACGGTTATATAAAACTAAGGGTTCACATTTACTTTAATACTACAACTTTAATGTTAGCGATCAATCTCAATTTTGGTCTTTCTCAGCATTTCCCGACATGATATTGTAAGTTTAAAACAATATTGCGGACATACTCATACATTGCATACTCTCCGTAATATTTTTCCACCTTACCTTTTTAATACCCAATTAAGCGTTCACCTTTTCCATCATGTAACGACTGAAACAGCAAAGTGACAATTAATTCGGCTATCAATATTAAAAGCTTTCAAAGTCCGAATAGTGGGATAATGTATGGGGCAGGATTCAAAATGTCAGCCAACTTTTATGTAATTGGCCGTGGCCCGTGGGTCGTGGAGGTAATCCCGCTCGCATTCATTAGTGGCAGTGTAACTGCAACTTATAATCTGGCTGTCCGCACGCTGCTACCGGATACTTACTGTAGAAATAGTAAACGCGCGTAACTGTTTGTTGCAAGTTTTTGATTTTGTGGGGGTTCACGATGAAAATTTTGAGGTTCGTTGACTTTGTGAAGCGGAAGAAAAATCAGAAAAGGAATACTAAGGATTTTTTAGGCCTTGCTGTTTTACTTATTGATTTATTTAGAGTTTCAGGCCACAGATGGATCAACAGTCCTATAAACCTAGGCTTTTACTTTTTTCTGTTTCTTTGTTTATTTAATAAACGTATTTTATTTCCTTTCTTTTCTTTCTTTTAGGTACTTAATTATTATGTTTTATTTAGTCAGACGGCTTCAGTTAGAGCTTAAAAAATTGTTAGGAAACAGGAGGAGCAACACTACTAGCTGTTTTACTTGGAACATACCTAGGTATTTTCAGCTGTGAACTGCTGTGTTGATGTAATGTTCTAGTTAATGTAATGGCTTGGCAACCTTTCATTAGTATGTGCGGTTTATCGGCCCACAGCATCAACTTTTAATCCAGGATATCTGTGTAAACCGCGGTTATGGTTACTGCTTTGGCTCTAATTGGGATTGCTTTTCGTTAACGATTACAGCTTTTTTGACACGGTTTATTTATCAATATTGTCAGCCTTATAGAATTTCTTGGACTTGACAACGTGGTAGGCCCAGAAGGAAACGATGGAACGAGTAAAACTCTTAACTTAGATATTGGCC
This sequence comes from Omphaloscelis lunosa, assembly GCA_916610215.1. Classification (NCBI taxonomy): domain Eukaryota; kingdom Metazoa; phylum Arthropoda; class Insecta; order Lepidoptera; family Noctuidae; genus Omphaloscelis; species Omphaloscelis lunosa. The sequence goes on from OU744250.1 coordinate 11,996,321, forward strand.
TCAGATTGCAAAAGGCGGAAATAAAAAAATAGAGAGACGATACGTTTTTGCTCTGCAATGTATAATGGAAATACTCTGTAATATGTACACCATACGAATTACAGATATTTTAGAACAACAACATAGGTACAATGCCCTCATAATAATTATGAATTGAAGACACTTTCTTCTATGCAATTATTTTCTGTAACTAACACAATATTCTGATTTCGTCCCACTTGAGCAGACAATTATTAGGTACATGAAGAACTTGTGCAGTAAAGCCCAAAAGAACCTACGAAACGACTAAACTAAATCATAGATAAACAAAGTTTATTCAGCTGTAGATACAAAAGCATAATCGTTAATAAGGTTCCCACTGCTGGGACACAGGCCTCCTCTCTGTGAAAGAGAATGGCCGTAATCCAATACGCGAGCCCAGTGCGGGTTGATAGATCTCACATGTCTTCGAATGATTGGTTCTAGGATATGCCGGTTTCGTCACGATGTTTTCCTTCACCGTTTTGAGAGCAGTGGTGATGAAATATTTTACACAAAGTAAAGCGCCTGCTAGGGTTCGAACCTACGAACTCGTAAGTCGCGGCCGTTACCACTAGGCCACCGCTGAGATACTAGTGTAAAATAAACACTCCACTTTAGCACGTTGATACAAAATTAATCCGGCCCTGTAACAGGCAGGTTTGTTTTTCTTAACGAAGCGCCGGAGACGATGCTTTATAATGCACTTATGATTTATTGCATCAGAATCTCGCTGCGCCAGCTTTTTAATATTTTTGCTGCTATTTTACTTGACTTGTGTAGGTAAGCAAGGCAGGGCAGGGTAGCGTGTCCTGTGGGATAGTCGAATGTTCCAGTGGCAGCGGAGTGACGAGTGTATTTGGGTTCGTGGTTAGGGAATGGAAAAGCGTTGGGTGGTATTTGAAAATGTGCGAAAACGACGTTTTTTTTTAATTTTATTAAAAAATATATATATTATATGTATATAATAAAAACTATCCTTCTAAACTTATTTATTTATTATATATTAGATATATATATTTTTTTTTATATGTAATAAAAATATGTACTAGGTTAAGGTTTCTATGGGTCTATGCCAACCGAAATAAAGTTTTACATATATATATATATATATATAAACATTTGAAAATAAACTTGAAGTAATATGCTGTCTTATAAACGCAATCAATTAAAGTTAAAGTTTATACAAGTATTCCAGTATCATTAAAACATCTTATAAATTATCAACTACAGAACTACCTACCTGTTCACCAAAGATGAAGCCTTTTTACAAGCATGTCTTAAGATTTTGTAATAAAAACCCTGAAAACATCCTAACAAGCTAAATAAACAACAATAAAACCTTCATATTCTTTATTGCTTCAATAAATGTTCATACGAAAACAAGACGCTATGAGATGTTCGTATAAAACTCAAAATATTGCCGAAGAGACGTTTCTTATGAATCTGACACGCTGAATTCTGAGATTAAATTCATACCCCGAGGTACAATTCGTTCAGAATAACGTCGCATCGTCCACACTCCTACCGAGATGAAAAATGGTGGCATTATCTCGATTTCACTTGTCAAGTGAACAAAAAGAGGTTTTACTGTAGCTAGGACTTATTTAGTTCAGCTATCTAGAGATCTTTGCAAACAATTCAATAGATGGGAGCAGCATAAATTGAACACGAATATTTATATTTTTAATAGATATGAATATTATGGCAAAAACTACATTATGTTATGCATTGAAACAAAAAACATAAATCATGATACAATCAAACTAAAACTTGATTACAAACAGTTTCATACAAATTTTATAAAACAAAAAAAAGGTTATCAAATAAATTGTTGACCGAAACAACGCAAATGAAATAACAAAGCACAATTTTTACGAGCCATAAACAATTTCGCACGGAAGCCAATGTTAAAGCGTGGAAACTTCTTCAGTGAGACCGTTACACAATGAAATTAACAATAAGCTCGGTGGAAACAAAGAAAGCACCTAAGTTGATAAATAAAAAATATGCCAAGGGACAAATGAAGGGGAGCGACTACAAAAATTACAAAAAATCCCGGTAATTTTTGTGGCTTTCCGCCTGTGTTGCTACTAAATCTTCGTGAACACAAATTTTAACTAACATCATTTTTTTTTTTTTTACATTTTATAAATAAATAAAGTCAAATCTTTTATTTCAAATAGGGCCATGTATGGCACTTTTGAACGTCAAAATTTACAAAATAATATAATTGATTCTAGTCGCCCCTTCCAAAAAGTAGTTTTCGTATGAAGAAGAATAGGCAAGAAACTCCACCTTTATTCTTTTAAAATGTTTTACAATAGTTTGTACTATTATACGATACATGTTAATGTGGTTCTAGTAGTAAGCTAAATCGAGCTCGAGATGACTCGAAGCGTGTAAAAAACTGCACGAATCACTCGCACCTTTAAAATTTGAGACACACGTTAATTAGTTTACTCACAGAATACTTTCCATAGTCAGGTAGAAAAAGTCTAAATTCCATGTTGCTGTGAATAATTTCCTTTTTAAAATTTCAAATAAGTACTTGTATGTTCAATCAAACAATGAATGCAGGTTATATAAACAGCACTGTATCGTCTTCATCGCATTCTACTGTTTGTGTTTGAACAAACTTACTAAATATTTATTTAACAGAAACAAACATCATAGTATTATAGAAGGCATATTACAGCCGATTCTACTCGCTGTTATCTAGAGTAAATCAACTTAAGCAAATTGTTATTCAAAATTTCAAAACATTGAATAACAACTCAACTAAAATATTCATAAACGTAAATAATTGTGATATCCGTTTGGCTCCGCAATTACGTGGTGATATTAAAACTTAATTAAAATTTGTTTATCACGGCTCGAAAGCGATTAAAAGTTTAAACGAAGCTCGGCGACGTAGACCGCCTTCGAAACGAGTTTATTTACGTAAATAGTGTTTCGGTTCAACACTTGTGCTCCCAAACTGACTTTGTGCAGTGGAACTTCATGTTTATTTTATTGAATAGTTTAAATTGTAAACTATTGAGCAACATTTTGATGTATTGTTACGTAAAGAACATAAAATTGCAAAGGAATCTAATATTTCTAAACGTCCAAAAAACCTTTATATCTACAAAGTTTTCCTCACATGTCCAGCGTTTCCCCCAAAAAAACAATATCCCTGAAAATTTTCCACTACACGAAAAGAGAATTTAATTATTTATTCGAGTTCACAAACGAGTTCGTCACTTGGGGCGCATTCTACAGGGCTCTACTTATTTGGACTTCTACTTGTTTGTTCAAGTTATCTCGGAATTTATGTTAGGGCCGCACGAAGGCCGTGCCGCGGGACATACTAGTGGAAATTAATGAGGACTCCAAGCGGAGTTCAATACTCAGCCTTATAAAGTAAATGTGAAAAATAGACCGTGAAATGTATTTTGTATTTAAAATAACTATTTATTTTTGGCTACTATAAAATAACCATTGTTCAGAAAATGTATCACGTTTAATGCTGTGCCTACTAATTACAATTTATAATTCTGGTATTTGACCTAAAGAAATAATTTCATCTCTTCGACCATATTTGGGACAGCTGGTATATGGCTGGAACGGGTTGCCTTTCCTTCCCTATGCTGAACCAAGAGGTAAGCGGTAGGCCTAACACTTTCTCTTTCGATAATTATGCATAGCAGAAGCATAATTAGCCTGTAATGTTCTGCACATCTGTTTATCTGTTCTCTGTGAGAGGGAATGGGCCGTAAACCACCACGCGGGTCCAGTGCGGGTTGATAGATGTCACATGTCTTCGATTTTTTGGTTCTAGGACATGCCGGTTTCCTCACGATGTTTTCCTTCACCGTTTTGAGAGCAGTAGTGATGAAATAATTAACACAAAGTAAAGCGCCTGTCCGGGTTCGAACCTTCGACCTACTTCTCGTAAGTCGCTGTCGTTACCACTGGGCCACCACTGCCCTCCATATTATGAAAAAAAGTTTAGAATGACCAAGTATCTCCGTACCTACCTACCTACCTACTAGCATTGGTACATACACCAAGTTGCTATCGTTTTAAATAATGATGTCATCACAGAGCGTACTTTCAATAACAAAATTGCAAAACGACTTATATACTTTGTATCCTTTGAAACGACATGTGTAAGCATACAGCAAATAACTCACTAAAATTAAAGTCAAACCTCTAAATATATCGCTGAAAGCCACAGAGTGTTCAAACGGTAACTTCACCAAAACAATCATACGCTTACGTTTCGTGTACACTTAGCATAATATTCGGGGTTACGTCACTCTCAACTCTAACTCGGAATTAAATATAAGTTAGGCTGTGGCCCGATTGATCTAAGGCTGTGTTTTATATAGTAGGAATGGTCAATAACACTGACAGTTGATTTTTATGGGAGGATAAATACGTGCTTGCCGTACTCTTACCACTGTTCATTTCAACAGGATTTGTTTGACACTACCATTGAATGGAAATAACAATGAATTAGTTTTGAGAAAGAATCGATGACTGAATCGAAATCGAAATTAATATCAGATCGCTTTACGGCATGCCACCACACCACCATTAACCATTTGGCATGTGTCTTACAAATAATTACAAAATTAACAGAGAACAGTTTTTAATTAGAAAGACCTTCATAATTACCTCCTGTAGTCTATGGTGCACTTTATACGTTTCGGTCTCAATGGTAGCGATTTATAAGTAGCGATCGCTTCAGTGTTTTTACGATAAATCAACAAAAAAATCAAAAACTGAAATGAGAGAATGATGAGTTGAGTTGTCGAAAGGTTAAAAAGAAAGAAAATGACTGCTTAAGCTTTGGTTTTCTAAAAAAGTTTGTAAATGGTCGAACAATAATACCTATCCAAATACAGACCGTTTTTTGACATCTTAATGTCAAATACTGATAATATTTACAGATTTCCATGACGGCCATCGCTCTTCTAGGAAATCGTAGCTTTAGTATACACCTTGACCGTCTCCTGTAAGTTGTAGATGATAGGTAAGCTAATCTCAGATCGGGTAACCGCCATTACTTGTGAACCGCATGAGGTCGCACCCTTATTGCAAATCGCCGCAAGGGCTCGCTCTTCGTGTTTACAAGTTACAGGCTCGTTGTTTGCCTTTAATAAACACTATGTAAGCACCGCTATTTGTTAACTTTGCATATCGATCCAGTACATTAACAAAAGCGATCAAATTAATGTTTATACATAATTAAGTTAATTAGGTCTGTCATTATCTTGAGGTCAATGTTGTGAGAGAACCTATCGTTTGTAAAATGAAGCAAAATTAAAAGATAATATTTTAATAGATATAAATTAGGGTTTAGGTTTAAATATAATAAGCTCGTGCCGATACGAGAGATGAAAAATTACGGAGAAATATATTTTCTTCATTTCATAATCATATTATCAAAAGTATCTGATGTAAGTGTAAACAAATCCTGTTAATGTTTAATTCTTTCGCAATCACTCACTAAAGAAAACACATTCATTTGTAATACTAATTACAACTTTATCATTATACAGCTCTATATTTCAGCATTTTTGCCAATAATTATTGTTTCAATAACATTATTTAATTGTAATTGAAAAATCATCGACGAAAATTGAAGGTATAAAATTAACACCGCTCGTCACACAAAGACACTGCTCGTCGCGCGACGCGACGTACCTTAGTGTCGCGTCGCGTGTCGCGCCTGTTTGTAGGAGCCTTTAACCTCAAATACTTCAACTGTCAAATGAAAAACATCTATGGTAATTTAAAATTAGAATTTCGGTTTAAGTATTCAGGTAATCAAATTAAAGCACTCAATTTGTATGTGGCACTACAAATTGGCATCCATTACAGGTACGTTTTCTGATCATTTAGTTTACATTTTCACCAGATAATATGCTTTTGGAACTCACTATATCTCAACTATTTCTGCGGATATTGATAAAATAATAAGATACATACCTACATTATTCGGAAGAAACTAATAATACCAACCTTGATCAGAAAATCTTTGGAAGCTTTCGAACCATTTCAAACAAAAACAGAGAACTTTTAATTTAGAAACTCTAGCTCACTCATATATCTATGAAATTACTATTCATAATTCCACACAAATGAAAAATTTAACAAAGCACAAAACTTTTAATGCCTTGTACGAAAATAAAACAATGCTGAATTATTTCAACCATATTCCGCTTCCAGGTTTTGCCCGCGTCTCCACTCGCGTGGACGGAATCGGGACGGTAGTCTTTTTGTTCATCCCCATTGTATCTCATCCCCATCGCAGCACGATAATTTATATCTCATATTTTATAAACACGCTCACGAATTTATAAAATTCTATCGAAATCGATTGAGCATTTATAAGATTTGTGTGATTGTGTGCCGATTTTAAATCTAATAGGTGTGATGATGGTTAATCGGATTCTAAGGTCTACACTCCGAATTCAGTCCCTTAAAACTTATCTGGACTCTTCCACCGCAAAACTTCAGTAAATAAACAGTCTATTTCCTATCAAGAAACAACGAGTGGCCAAAATTATGTTTTAATTTGCATCTCTAATTCTTCACATAGTGAAGAATTTGTTCTGTGACAAAAATACCAATACCATATATTCCTAATATTACGATAATATCTCACCACCACATAATACCTTTCTTTGTCTCTGTTCAAGTTAGATTCTGAATGCGTACCGCTACCCGCTATTAACGTCACCGAACCCTAATCGCAGTTATTACCCCACAAATTACAAAACTTACACGATTCTTGTCACGACACTATTGTTTTATAAAAAAATACATGTTCCAAAGCAACCAACAAATGAAGACAAACGTTGTTTCGTACACGAAGTAAAGGCATGTCCGTTTACAAGACCGAGGCCCGCTGGGTACTGTCGTAAAAACACTATGAAATGTTTACGATGCTAGCCGACGCAGCTGCTTAATTCTTTTGAATTTTTCATATGGACAATGCAAATAACATTAGGTTGTGTAATACGCCTGACCCACGGCCGCAACTCTTTTTAGTTAGAACAGCTTTTGAAGATAAGCAATCTAAGAAGTTTGTTGCGACTCTATAAGACTTAAATATGGCTTTATTATTATAAGGAACTGCTAAACACGGCCTTTGTTTAGCAGTTGCTTAAGAACCATAAAGACTGCGCAAATGAAGTTGTGAGGAAATATTCTCGTATCTGCTGGCAAACGAATCGGTGATTAGGTACAGTCACAAGCACTAATATTTATACACTTAGCAACTTTTAAAAGTGTTTTTTCCTACTACAATGATTGTAATTTCATGTTGTAACGAACATAGTATTTTTGTAACTCTTCGTTTAGGTCTTTTCTCAAAGTTACACGCGATAGTTCAGTTGTTATTCTAAAAGAAAATCGCTATGAAATTTTGCTAAGTTGCCACATATTTGTGCTCGTAAATTGTACCCATGCGTGTTCAGAAGTTTTTGCCTCGTCTTTTCCTATTCTCTACCGTGGATGGCAAACAAACATGTTTTAGTTTAAGCACTAGGTAATGGCCATTAAATCTTGTTTAGTCTAGCAAGTAATTTTAATGAGTTGATTAATTAAAAAGCATGGTTTGGTCAATATGGCCAATGTAGATACATGATCAGTCGTTTGTTAATAATTTCTATTGTGGAAATGCAGGTTGTATTGACAATTTGGCTACCAGTGACTATCATTGCGCGTTTTGGAACTAATGTAGCATAGATGGTTCACGTTACCTGCTATCAAATGGTGGCCAGCTAGTGTAAACTGAACCTTTGATAGTACTTCATTTGGTGAAACCATATGGCATGGCGTTGGTGAAATGTAACGCGTTCTGGAATTAAATTGAATCATCAAATTTGTTTTGTTGTATGTCCGAGAAAGTACTACTTATCAAAAAAATCCTTTATGAAAAAAGTATTGCTGTTATCCAGTTCGGGTTGTCTCTTCAATGTCGACAAAGCATCTGAAATTCCCTTGATGTTGCACTTGTCCGTAATAATTTGTAATAGGTGAATTATTAATATAAAAACATCTGTATATACCCAGCGTATACTTAGTGTCAAGTCCAGAACAATGGTAGCCATGCGTTGGTAAATCATATTCATTACAATGTCATACGAACAAGCTCACTCCACCAGCCGGAACAGCCACTAAGTCATGGTCGCACAAAATCGCGCCAAATGTTCCCGACGTATGAGTGTATCATAGGTACACAAGATGAGCGATGATGTCGTGACTCATCTGCTCGCAAATTAACTGCTCTGATGAATGCGCTGCGACACACAACCACTTTTAGAAGACCCCTGACCGACCTACAACCTACCCTCATTATAACTGATTTAAGTATTGTTGTAGGGGCGTTAGAGCTCAAGTTATAGTGGTAGGTAATAGGTGGGTAGGCGCGGCGAGGCAACAGTGTTGATGTATCGCTTTCATAACGGCCATGGTTAATTAGTGTCAAATTTCAACGCTAATGTTTTTTCGAGCTCCCCTGACAGTATATTTGGTGTAGGTTATGAGTTTGTTGATCGCCAATGATTTCACGGATGGTTTGAGATATAAATTCTGATTTTCCCTACATTTATTATAATAATATCTGACATAAAAAATATGCAAAATGTTGTTTTGCTAATTTTATTACAATATTATTTCATTTGGGAAGATCAAAATCAAAAAAGAAGTGCCAAAAACAGACCTCAAAGTATTTTCACCACGCAAAATTACACGGAAGTGGGACAAAGTTTTCATCACCAGTCTTTACCTTTAACAAACCTCTTAATAAACGTTTAATATAAATTATGCAAACTAAAGTTAATTCCCTAAAGTTTTATTGACTTTCTTCACAGATTTACCCTAATGGCGTTAACGGATGCGCACTAAAGAGTTCTTTAAACTGCGACCCCCGTAATTCAAGTCAGGATTTAAACCTTAGAAGAAAGTAAGTTTGCCGGGACAACAAAGAGGAGCCATTCCCCTCAGAGTAATTTATACGTGACCGCGGGACCCGAGACCCGGGACTCGCAACTCCGTCGAGACTCCGGGACTCGGCTCGCGTGCCTGCGACCTGACACCTACTACATACAATTGAGCCCGACAATTTTTAACCTTCTTTTTGATTTCGTTCACGGTTTTTGTTTACGTGAGGGAGTTTACGGGACGCGTGTAGGGTTGTGTTTTATTCATATCGATTACTATGAATTTATTTCTTTAATGCTATTGTTCTTAGACTTGACAATGGCACGATATTATGAAGGTCGATTCTGAAATTACGAGTAATTTCATGAGTTAAAAACAAAGATACATTTTGTCCCAAATAGTTTGAATAAAACACAAAAACAACCAACAAACAGATAGTCACTATCAAATTCACGTGCTTTGAGAACGTTGTGCTTAATTCTAGAAAAAAAAATATATATAAGGAAATAAAACCAATACCTTCATTCAGAATAACATTTGATTGGTTCCATATCGTAAGCAGAATTGACCGCACCGAGTCAATGAGCTAATGAGTTTTCCGCGTTAACGGTAAATGGATATCGTTTCATAATCCCGCTGAGAAAACACAATCATAACCAAGAAATGAGGTTTCTTACTGCTTACTTTTGATAATAATATTATAAGAAAGCTATTTTTATTGCGTACGCAGGCGGATCTTGTGTAGCAATCTATAGATAATCTACAAAAAACAAGAGCTTACATTTTCTTATCGAGATTTTTATAGTCTTATCATAACTAGAGAGTAAAAAATATTGTAAAGAACAGCGTCAATGAACAGAAAATCTGATAATCTAGGTGTAAAAACTTAAGAGCAAACAATAAAGAGAGCATTTTGTTATTATTCACAGAAATTAAAAAAAAAAAAACTTGATTGAACCATCGATTTAGGATTATTTTTGCATCAGTGCATCCATTTGAACTTCGACAGAAACAGTCACACTTGGGCGACAATAGCCTTATAATCAACCTATAACGTCCCCACTGCTGGAACACAGACCTCTCTATGAGAGGAACCGGGCCACATAATCCATCACATAAGCCCAGTGTGGGTTGGTGGATGTCATATGTCTTCAATTTTTTGCTTGTTCGAGGACATGCCGATTTCCTTTTTCGTTCCCGTTTTTAGAGCAGTGGTGATGAAATTAATTTCAAAACGTAAAGTGCATGCCTGGGTTTGAACCATGTATCTAAGATACGTAAGTCGGGGCCGTTACCACTGGGCCACCACTGCTGCCCTACAATAGCCTTACGGAAAGGCTATTGGCACCCGTCTGGGACTAACAAAATTATCAAATATTTCACAAATACTTCAGTCTATATATTGAAACGTAGACCTCACCTGATTTTTTAATAACACATACAAGCGAGGACTAATTACTCACTCTGAGTCTAAAACCCAAAATTGGATTTCCATGTATCCTCGTTCGTCTAGTTGGTACGAGAATTTCGCGGTCGTGCGTGTGCCCTACCTGATACGTTTCGGAACAAATAGTTCCTGTTTGCCTGCTGTCTGTCGCACCGGATGCGGTTACAACCAACTATCGAACATTTTTAATTTCATGGCCCGTTTATTCACTATCACTCCTACTAAGAGTATTTTCCCTAGAAAGTGTGCGCTGTATTTAATTAGTTGCGTTTGTTTCAAGATTGCTTTTATTGAAATATTCTTGTAATCTGATACGTGTCTATCTTGTTAACTTCTATCTTTTCTTTAGAAATGTTCGTTTATTTGTTTAAATTCAACATTTGATAGGTATCTTGTAAGAAATTAAGATGTTAAATTTATCTATGCTGATTATTATAAGTGGGTAATTAGGCATTGTTTTAAAGCTATATTAAGTTGAACCTACACTATCGCTCCCACTGCTTTAGAAGTGAAATGAAATGAAATGAAATGAAATTGTTTATTCTGTAAATAGGATATCGGAATCACTTTTACACGTCATATTAAAAAAAAAAAAAATAAGCTAGATGAGTTCGGCGTTTCCTATCTGACTACTCTGAGAAGAAAGGCCGAAACAAACTCAGAGGTCACAGTCTCTTTTAAAGTCCAGACATAATCTTGGTCAGGCCATATGTGGACCATGTAGATTAGTGTCTGAAATGGTCTTTTGAGGAAAGAACTACACAGATTTGAGTGAACCTGTCCAGTCAGTGCAAGCATTTGTCAGTAATCGTGGAGCTCAACTCAGAACTTAAGGAGCTCAACTCGACGAACAATACCAAAGAAAGGACATTTGGGTAGGCCGCATAAACTACTCAAACTGCCAGACCATAATTAAAACTAACTGAAAAATGAAAATAATAATGATATCCACATAGTCCTCACATTCACAATAATTAATTAAAATAATATAATACTTTACAAAGTAATCGTGTCATTTTGAATATAATTTTCAACAATGTCAATGTGTATATAAAACTGGTATATTTTCATGATTTTACAAAATAATTAGAATTTTACAAAATAATTAAAAGTGTGGGTTGTAGTTGTGTTATGTTTCTAGACTGGTTTCTTTGTTAATTTTATTCGTGTGTATCTAGATAATTTCTGTCTTTAGAAATGTTTGTTTTCTATTAAACATTGTTATTAAATAGTTTAACTTTTGATATCTTGTGAAAGGCGTGGGTAAACATATTTTTTGATCATTATCGACTTCTTTTTTAAATTTATGGTTCATCGTCAGTTTATTAGATAAGGTACTCGTAGTATCAAATAACAAAGCTTACGTGATAGATGAAAATAAACTAGCAAAAAACCTTATCAAATAGGTTTACTTATAGCTATGCAAAATGTATTGTTTTAAAATTTCTAGTAAATTCTCATAAACGCTTTGGATTTCATGGAACTCAGTATCAGTTTTAATACTTTCGCTGTCCGCAAAAAGACACAATAGTTAATGAATTGCCCTGAACTGTTATGTGGTTTATGGGATCGTGAAAGTTTTAATTACCTACAAACCCAAAATCAATGTTTAGTCGAAAATAATAAGCACCATGAATATACAGTACACCCATAAAAACATTGACGTACGCAAAATTACTTTTGGTCAAGCTTCGAAATGTCTATTCACGCATCTGCTACGTATTTGACGCGCATTGAGCGGAGCCGACCAGCTTGTTTAATATCCCCGATCCGCGCAAATCCGAATGTTAACGCTGACAGTACGTTGATGTCTAGCCATGGAGGCAAAGCCGTGTGGTATTTCCAGTTTGACTGTTTAATCCGGCGCTACGCCACGCATCATCAGCTTATGTGCACGCGACTTTTATTAGACCATACATATCGCGTGCATGTGCACCGGCTTTATTGCGCTGTTTGATTTTTATAATGAACGGTATTTTAGGAAAACATTATTCTTGGACGGGTGCCTTGTTTTTTTTTTTTTTCTTATTCAACATGGAACCTTTTTTATGGGCTGTTGCTTTTAGGAATAATAAAACTAAACATGGTTTTTGGAAGCACTTGCATTAGTGGTCATTAAAATATTGAGAAAAGTGTAGCATTACCTATGCTGAGACAGGAGTCTTAATAGCCTAGCACAGGTCTTTTTTTTTCATGTTCTTTTTTTTACTGTGCGTCCCAAAGAAAATATTTTTCTTTCTGTCTTTGATTAAAATATGAGTTAAGCTCCTGGGGTCTAAAAAATGCCTGTATCTGTTGCTTATAAGTACCAGAGAACAACGTATAAACCAATCTGCTCAAACTAGCAAAAAAAAAAAAACGCAATACCTAACCATTAAAATAAAATGACGGAAAAAAAAACTACACAACACATCAATTAGTAAATAGTGCGTTAATCTATCAATCTATATATTTGGTATAAACATATTTTATTTGTAGCATTTTACCCCAAATTAAAGAATTTAAAAGTTCACTAGTAAACTTTTGATCTTTAACAGCATGAGTTTGATCGTAGTAAAGTTAATAATATCACAACGAAGAATGAATAAAGTTTCGAAGTCTCCATCAAAGGCATTTTGTGTTTCAATCGAGCTTACATCAAGATTCTTTATTAACTTTTATGTCATTTTGTTTTCACGTAATATCATATTTCAAAACAATTAAGATTTACTTAATTGTTAGTGTGCTCTAAGATAATCCAGTTTGAAATATTTAAAGTGAAGAAGCTATTATGTTAATATATTTAATTGTTAAGATTTTGGAATATTAAGTAACTGGATTTAGTAGCAACTTACAAAGTTTCGTTCCACTTAACATAATCTATATATATAAAAATGAATCCCTATTTCCCTTGGTCACGACATCACGGTAAAACGGCTGAACGGATTTGGATGAAATTTGGGATATGGATAGACCTTGACCCGGAGAAGGACATAGGATACTTTTTATCCCGATATTTTTACGGGATCGAGACTTATGCGGGTGAAACCGCGGGGCGCAGCTAGTTAGGGTTAAAATAGAAATATGAATCACTGGAGTAGATTAGTTTTGGGGGGCACATAAATGTCAGTATAAGGTAAGACTTGAATAAACCGAAGGTTCCTCTTATATAATATTTGTATTAGTATTAGTATTGTTTGTGAAAGAAATGGTATCCACGACGACAACTAGACCCAAACTGATTGATTGCAATAGGTACCTCTTTAGTACCGAAATCTAACGAAGTCAATATTTGCTTCGCCAGCAACTCAGTCGGCCGCATAAGAAGATTAGCCGTGATTACTATACCGTACAGGAGCATTCATTTTCTCATTCGTGTTTCGGCACGCATCAACTTGATTCCACCTCGTTCGTACCCCGGATCCGCGGATAACTTCTCCCTGAAGCGTCATATAAATAAATTGTTGCCAGTCTTTATTGCGCACGGTTTACGGTAGCGTTTTTCCCGCCATGTTATCGTCTTTGGGAATTCTCTTTTCTTATATATATCCGATCCTATTGTGATTTCGTTCGTACCTGTGATTATCATAATGTCTATATTGTGAATTCGATTTTACGTATACACGTTGATTATTTCTATTTCTGCTTTAGGTAAAGTTTCAGCCACTCAATCAAAGGTTTTATGTTTATCAGCGACACAAGTTTCACTATGTAACTAAATCAGCTTGTGTTGGGGACTAGTTCGGTCTAATTTTGTGAGTCGAGGTTCTAGGAATTTGACCAATTTTAATTGGGTGGACGTTGCAATCCGAATAACCAACTAGATGCTACTTTGTGAGGTAACACGGACCAATTAACTAGATGAGTTTGTTATCCATGAATTGACATGTGCAAACCAGATATGTAATTAAAAGGAAGATGACCTTAGTGCAAGATAAAATCAGGCATTAACGTGAACATGTATGGTCCCGTATCTACATTATATTTACAAGTAAAAAATATGAAGGGACTAATTTTTGAAAAATATTTTTCTTTCAGTTAAACCATTTTTTATAAATTTCAACAAATATTCCAATAACCATTCTCTACTATTGATATTTTACGACGTAAAAATCACACTTGGTTAAATCTAAAATACGGCAAACAATATTCAAAAGTATCAATATTCCGTCCCCTTCGGCTGAATTCCGAAAATTACAAGGATCTCAAATAGACAGATACTTATTTCAGGTATTTTGGCGATAATTTCAGGAATTTCTTAGAAGAGTGCTTGTATTGATAGGAAAATGTGCGAGAGACGGCTTTTGTCAGTGCTGAGCGTGGGCGTGGTTTATAAAGGTAATTTAGTATAAGTGACAATACTACGTGAAATTATTTGGAAAATAAAGTGTTTCGTTTTATCAGATAAAGAGAAATTAAAAATGGAGAAATTAAAGATGGATTTTTCATTTTACATTTTTAACCTTTTAACGCCAGGCAAGGCAACGAGTCACCTCATTACATCTACTACGGATACTCATTCGATCTTAAATAATAATATTTAATAATATAATAATATTTTGCTTTCTTTTATTATAGCCTTCTCTTTAGCGTCCAGACGCTAAAGGCTCGTGCAGACCAGCGCGATATCGCGGGCACTACAAGGGTCGCGCTGCCTGTAGCGCCCGCGATATCGCGCCAGTTTGCACGAGCCTTAAAGAACAAAAATATAAATAAAGTTGTGTTTTCCTGGTATTCTTAATAGATACTTCTCTGAAATATAGATCATAATAATTTTTCACTTAGCTACTGTGTTCACGTAAAATGCCAAACGAAATATAAACGAAATTGACTAAGTGCACAGTGTTATTTGACCTGATTAAAAATTACACAAACAAACGAGATTTTATGCAAACTAGTTAGGAGGGTTTCGCATTAAAGAGGATGCAAATTAATTCTATTAAGATGAGCGTTGTATGCGCTGCGTAATTACATAACGCCAGCGCGACGTAGGCTTTTATCACTTTTATCGCGGGAGGGTCAAACTCAAAGGTGGATCGGGGTTTCAAGAAAGAATATCATAAATCTGGAAAAGAAAGCATTTCCATTAATTCTCAGCGTACCTTGACGAGGGTCGAAAGTTTAACGGATTATAACAAGTGGCGGCACTAACTGTCACGAACAGACCTGGCCACGCCACGCCTCACGGCTTAATCGCCAAACTTTACCCTACGATTGGAGTTTTTGCGGAAAAGCTGCGGTTGTGTGGTCGCACCGCTAATTTATGCGCCGGCGACTGAATTGAGAACGAGCATGCCGCCTCTCCTCTCCTATTAGGTATTCAAGACATCGTTTAATCGACCTGCACCAGTCACAGCCGGATCGACGTTTTAAAGAGAATTTGAACGCAACGCAAATCGTTCTACAGATATTGGAAGCAATCCCTCGGGATGTGATTGCACATCAAGTATTCAAATATAATGTGCGAATTTACATTGCCAATGATATCCTACTGTTTTTATGTTAAACAGGTGTAGTCAACATAATGACCCCTAGAGTGAGAATGGGATAGTATTTTAAAGAAGAGGCTATAATGTTATTTTACTACGTTACGTTTTATCCCAAGAGTTACGTAAATGCTGAAACAAATAAATTTTACGTTGTTGTTACAAAAACGGTAAAAGTAAATAAAATTACCCGTATTCCCGTAATCCCTAAAGGGGTAAGAGCCGTAGAGCGCGGTCCCACGCCTATCTTTCGACACAACAACTTTCTTACTTCACTGTTGGTAGCAGGTGCAGGTGTCGAACCTCACTTCCTACCTAATATTATAGGTACTTACTTGATAAATTAACCTAATCCCGGTCAACCTTATTCCTGATATCAAAGATTTTTGAATTTCGAGAGACAAGTCATGATATTTCTTGTCCGGGTTCCTTCCTACATTAATTGTCGTTTCCCAGTTGTTGGACTAGCATGCCAGTAGATGGTGAGAGGCTGAACTGGCTATTATACAGATAAGACTCGCGACATCGAGCTGAGGTTAGTTCAGGTCTTTCGTGTACAGACACTTAATATCTGAATATTTATATTGAAAAAACAGTCACTATTAGAGTCTAAATAGAGTCCTAACTCTATTTAACATAGTTGGGAAAATGCTAGGCAGATTGATTATTAATTAAGATTAATTGCCTAGCCTTTTCCAGCCACTTGTCGGCTTCCAGTTTAACTGGAAGCAGCTGAATATCAGTATTTTACATGGAGCGACTGCCTATCTGACCTCCACAACCCAGTAACTGGGTAATACGATACCTCTTGGTAAGACTGGTTGTCAGACTTTCGGGCCGTAACGACTGTCAAAGAGCCACGAATGACAGTCGGGACCAACGGCTTAACATGCTTTTCGAGGCACGGAGATGGTCACCCATCTACGTAGAGTTAGGGTTAACATGGCTCTAAAAAGTCAAGGATTTTAATATTAATGTCAATGTCCAAAATAACGGGACTTAGGTATGTTGGTGGGGGAAACTATCTATGAATTCCCAAATCAGAATAATGGTAATTATATTTTAAAAAATCATTATATTTGTTAAACTAGTGCCTACCATTTGAAAGAAAGAAGAAAGAAAGAAAAAACGTTTATTTGTGGTAAACATGACGCAAAAAAAAAAAGTTTTAAATACATAAAAAAGTTAAAAAAGTTGGGGAAGCATGCGTCACATCCACGCAAATCGGCTATCGCTCAGCATTATGCTACGACCCTATGCAAGACATTTACTACTAAGTTGCTAGCAGAGATCGTTTAATTTTCAGTAGGCAGTATCTGCCTACTGAAAATTAAATGATCACTGCTGAAACGGCTAATAATTGCTTACTGAAAATAGCAAAACGTTTCCGATCAACCAATTGATCCTTTTGAAAAAATTCCTTAAAGCTTTTCCGACATCAAAATAGTAGATTGTTATACGAGGGGCTAAAATAACCTATTCTAACAGGGTAGTTTTACTCGGTTCTATTTAGACACCGAGTTATAATGGGTTTTAGCGCCGCGTGTACACAAAGACACCGCTCGTCGCGCGACGAGCAGTGTCTTTGTGTCGCGTCGCGTGTCGCGCCTGTTTCAAAGAGCCTTTACACTCTTCTTTCACTACGGTTGTGAGAAAATAATATAATCCAATACAATATTAAATAGTTTATTTTATTTTAAAAATATACAATTTGTTCAATCTGAATTTTTAAGGAAACTTTTTATCCCAGTATGCGGTAATACCTTTCCATGGGATAATTTCCGACTTCCACGCGAGCAAAGCCGCGGGAAAAAGCTAGTTTTACATAAGAATAAAGACTTTTTAATTTTTGAAGGCTTATTGGTTACAGGAAAAATTAAATTTAAAAAAAGTGTAAGGTCGGGGATCTCTTATCTGCTTTAGCACCCTCGAAAACTATGAAAACGACGCCCATGACGAAAAATTTGAAAAATTTCACAACCACCGTCTAGGATTTACATTTTGACCCCACTATCCACTTTAACACCCTCGAAAACCACGAAAACGATACCCATGATGAACAATTTTAAATTTTCGCAGCCACCACCTTGGATTTTCATTTTGACCCCACTATCGACTTTAACACCCTCGAAAACTATGAAAACGATACCCATGATGAAAAATTGGAAAATTTTCGAAGCCGCCATCTAGGATTTTTATTTTAATCAAATTCACACTTTCTCTCTCTCTCTCACATTACTCTTTTCTATTGTTTTTTTTTTCTGACAGCGTTCTCTCTCTTTCGCTCTCTCATTCTTTCTCTTTGAATTAGAAGAAGACAGTCGGAAGTATTACACTTTTAAGCGTGACGATTTCTGAAAATTTACAAGCCGCGTTAAAGAACTTAATTCCAAAAATTACTTTTTCCCCTAGAGCAAGAAATGCTATTTTTCCCCCGCTCTGATACGCTACAATGACGGACTTGAGCAAGAGGAATGAAAAAAATATTTATTTTTATACTGAGCTAAGTTTTTAATTCTCGACTAGCTATTAAATAAACTTTCGCTATCCTTTTCATTTTATCAGTATCCTCAGAGATGGCGTTTATAAGTTTATTTTATTTAATTACTTTTCTTATAGTACTGGTTAAGTTTTACCAGCACCTTTCGAAAAGTAATAACACAAAAGAAGCTCAGATACGCCATCTATGACAGACGCTACAAACCGGCTTGTAGCACAGCGCACTAGAGTATTTCAAAACCGTCGAAACATAGACAGTCGTCTTCGTCAGAAACTCCATTTATCGGTACTAGATGGCAGTACCAAGAGCGCCATCTCTCTTCACCGTTGTAAACTAAGCACACAGGGACTGTTGCTGCAGCATTGCAGTTGTAGGTAAAACAATACAGAACAGATGGCGCTACTAAGACATTTTTAGTTTATTTTATAATTTAGAATAAAATGGTATTGATAATTTCTCAAACATGCATGGAAATAATATTGTCATTATTTTCGAAAAAAGAACACGCAAAGTATCGAATTTACGGTCAAGAAAATCAAATCCACTGCAGGAGCCTTGTTTGAATTTGGAACATTACAACGCTCCAGCAATGTTGTATGAAACGATTTGCTGAGGTTATTAAATACTCTTTGATTCGATCTCTTTTATCATTCTTGGCATAGCTTGCTTAGTACAAATTGAGTTCACGTGGCTGTATAGCCATAAATGCCTTTCGGCACAGATGATAAATAGAAAATTGGCGGCAAAGCTGAAAATTCGTCTTGATTTGTTGTTTACATACATAATAAATATAAATATAATAATTAAAATGAGTTCCAACGGTTTATTGCCACAATCCAGGAACAGGTGTTATTTGAGGTGGAAGACCTTACAGAAAATGTCGTTGGGCCCAATGATTAAAAAACGAACTCTAGACATGGCATAAACACTTACTAGTTCTATTCCATTTGGTATATTGTTAGAAGTCGGAATATTAAACTAGCCCACAGCTGAGATTGTTTTATTAAAGAGACCATAAGCCCAATAAGACTCAATGTCGAATAATTTTATTACTAACACAGTGAAGTGAATTTACAGTTCCTTCGACATGGATTACCTAGGTACCTACTTTTGTGTTATAGGTATTGTGCTGAGAAATCCACGGGTTGTCAATAATACGAGTATATCATGTAAGATCTAGGATCTCAAATAATTACCAATATGCAATTATGTACCTATAAATTGAAAATTCTTCTTCTTTTTATTCTTCTTTCTTCTTCTTCTTTTGTTTTATTTTGCCCTCAGATCACACGGAGTTCTTAGAGCAAGGGTTAGATTAAAGTACCTACATCGTTAAACCATTGCTAAGGAAATTGTATACCTAATAATTATAAAAGTAACATTGAGGTATTCGACGACAAGCCATTTACAAACCTCCATAGTTATCAATAGATTATTATTATTGTTGTACAAATTTTCAATTGATTAACTATTCATTAACACTAAGTCAGTTACATCACACTAAGTCAATTACATCAGTACTATGTACTGGTCGCTAAACTGCTTGCAAACAAATCGATTTAGGGGTGTTTATTTTTAACTTTTTTTTTTAAATTTCATAATAATTCCAGATTTTTATTTACACACATATACATAATTTTAATAATTAAAAAACTTAAAATAATAACAATAATATGTAGAAGTATATTGGTGTGGGATGCAACTTGTGTCGACTCCCTTGCGCTATCCCACCATGTTTTGATGCCCTATGACTATTCCCCCCCTTTTTATATACTTAACAATTAGGTTCAATACTTTGACTGAACGAATCATATAAGAATAGCTACGGTTAACTGTGCAAGTGAGGAGCATGTAGAAGATTTTTCGAAATAGAATGTCGAAGTGGGATATTCAGAGACAGCTTAGAAAAGAAGTTCAGGACATTCAATCCTCGATAGTGCTTATTTCACTAGGAACCGTAAGTCAGATATATTTCTCCGAGTTACAAGTGGAAGTAAGTGGAATCGAGCGCATCATTCGTTGTAACTCAAATACGGGATTTTTTAGTAGGTATCTCATGAATTTCTTTTGTAATCGTTCCAATCTGTCTGAATGCACAGCATAATTCGGATTCCAAATTTGAGTACCATAAAATATAACCTACTTCAGATCAATCAGGTTTTCAGACGTCAGACCCATCATATTAATAAAAGTACCTATTTAGTCACACTCAGGTAAGTGGGTAATGCCTATGAGCTAATGTTTTTGTACGAGAGCTGCGACACACAAGAACGCACCCTGCGTTCTTGTGTGTCGCAGCTCTCGTAGTACAGTATTTCTATTTTCTTAATGTCTAAACGAATGCTAACTTCCATACCCATCAATTATTAGATTTGTCGTGTATAATAATTTGAATTCAGAACTAAGTACTTTATTGTTGTTTTGTTTTGATTTCCGTATGAACTATATAGAGCTGTTGTTGTGAACTATTTTCCTATCTCTCGTGCCTACGACTTTAGCAGCTTTCCTCCCATTTTTAAAATAAATTAGCTGCCCGGCCCGGCTTCGCACGGGTAGCATTAAGAACTTATTTACGGCGCACCTAACTACCTACCCTACCTACTCTACCTACCTACCCTACTTACCCTACTTACCCTACCTACCCCACCTATCCTACCTACCCTACCTACCTACCCTACTTACCCTACCTACCCTACCTATCCTACCTACCTACCCTACCTACCTACCTACCCTACTTACCCTACCTACCCTACCTATCCTACCTACCTACCCTACCTACCTACCCTACCTACCTACCCTACTTACCCTACATAAACCTCACGGAGCCCGAGACCTTTCCAACGAATGCAAAACCGTGGAAATCGGTTCGTGCGTTCTGGAGTTATAGCGTCAGGAAGGAAAACCCGACTTATTTTTATATAGTAGAATTACATTAAGTAAAAAGAGTATTAAACAACTCTGTATACTTCCATGTCGATTGAGAGCATCCAGTCTGCACCAAGTGCAAAGGGCAACTGATAGAAATCCGACAACTGACGAAACATGAAGTTTGCCAAGGGACATTAAGAAAATAGAACTACATACACCTAATGTTGCATTGCAGTCGGAGTACACTACTAAAATTTTACCAATCCAAAAGACAACTATTTTAACAAATATTAAAAGGTACGTTTTTAACGGCTTTTAAAAAGTCTACATAAATTATTTCTTGAACCGTAAATTCTTATTCTCAACGAAAATATATGTTTTGATAAGCTCCTTCATGAACGTGTGTCTATAAAGGGGTATGTTCATAAGACATCAATCGCCCTCCTACGCGATTTCATATGCAAAATGCTCTGCTCTGACAAATTACTCCATTATTTAAGATTTGCCGCAGATGATAGGGATTTTTTTTATTTTGAGAGTTTTTTGAAAGGTGTAAATACGCAAGGTTTATTTTTTGTCACTGTATGGAAACTCTTTTTGATATTATTTCAGAATAAATACCAGGCTCTATATGGCAATTGGTAGTTAGGTACTTACGCACCTCAGTTATAAACAATATATTATGATTTTGTATAACTATTTGTTTGATATTAATTTCAATAATATCGTGGTAATTCCAATAAGGACGTGGTCCAAACTTTTATAACCTTACAAATACAGGTGGTATTACAGTTAAGCCTCGTGCAGACCAGCGCGATATTGCGGTCGCGACAGCCAGCGCGACCCGTGTCTCGGCCGCGATATCTCGCTGGTCTGTACGAGCCTTTATACTCGAGAATTAACTAAAAATAAGCAAAATGTCTTAGTTGTATGAATTTAAATGTCAACGCTATATTTGCTATAAGTTATTCTTTGTTTATTTGTACAGCCTTTAAGCTTTAGCAAACAAAATTGAAAGTCTATGAAAAAGTAAACATAGGTAAACTCTAAAGATAGATCTTTAGAGTTATTAATATTTTTTAAGCAACTGCCCTAAAAATTCTCAACCATCAAACTATAATTCACTAATGTTTTGATACGCTCCAATTATAAGGTGCATGCATCTGCCCGTAAAGGCTTGATATCTGGCCGTAACATCGGAGCATGACGCGTCACGGCAACCCTCTCAGCCCGAGTGGGTGCCGGGGTGCAGGAGTTCTGGCTAACCGTTAAAATGAGTAATGGCGGCGATGGCGCAGGAGTTGTCAACCTCTGGATCATTTTGAAAATTTAATGAACTATTTAAGAATACGGTTCCTTTTGGGACAGTAGTTGACGTCTAGGTATAGGTTGAGTTAGTAGGTATCGTTTTGCTTGCATTAAGAATATAGGCAAGAAAAGCTTGTTGTTGAAAGAAAAAAGCTATGCAGTAAGGTTGATCGCTTCAGACTTACTGTAATGTCAATTGCTACTCTTGAAGGCTCTTCTAAAATCTTCTAAAAGGATTTATAAAAAATATTTTGTAAAACATCAGGTCTGTGGCGTTTAATCAACTGCCAGGTCATTGTATGATCACAGTAAATTACAAAGATTTACAATCAATATAAAGCCATTATCTTTTGCTTAACACAGTTTAACTTCTTTTGTCTTTATAACTTATACCTACCCTTTTATTATTTATACGCCTCAACATTTTATTACTATAATAAATTGTGTTAAAAGTAAATACAGATTATGTTTTACCATTAAAATACTCTATAAATTTCAGGTTATATTGTTATTTCATTATCAATTTAAGCTTGTTTTATGCCACAGCTAATATGTTCATCTGCTCTTCTGTTTGACATGACAGTCAATATACAGCCATGGTCCTTAACTATAGGAGGACACTAAGGTTTTAACATACAACAATTATAGTTATATGTATGTATTGTTCATTTACCTACATACATGCAATTAAAAAACATTTCTCAGTCATCTATAATTTCAAGAAAATGTTGACGACCCCTGTCCTCACAGTCAAAATGTACTGATTAACTGCTTATATAAATATGAAAAAAGTCGTGATTATCATTTAATTTCATAGTTGGGAAACGCTTATTGATTCCGAAGCGGAGCGCGTGCGCAAGGCACCTGCTTCCGTCGCCGATAGGGTTAAATCAATATTTGGACTAACGTATTCAAATCTTTTGTCTTTTTGTTATGAATTAGATTAGAGGACGGGAGTGTTTGATAAAAAATGCATTCAGTGTTAAGGTAAGAGTCAGGTGTAAGAAGTAGGAGTGACATGATTTTTATGCATTTTTTTTGTTATAATTATATTCCTGAAGATTTTAAATCTTGGCACTAAGATTTTTAACTGCTGGGGAGTTACGAAAGTCTACTGCTACACTGGGATAAAATTGTAGGTACCGAAAAGAACCAGTTTTACCTATTAATGCTAAGCTTCTATAACAGTTTTGAAGTAATAAAATGAATTTACATAAAGAACACTACTAATTTTAAAATGACTAATTGCGTAGTTAATATTATCATTAATTTATATTTGTCAAGTTATATCTTGTTCTCTGTATATAATCCTAATTATCTAACAAATAGCCAATTATTATTAATCCCAAAATTACACCGGGAGATAAATAAAGATATCAAACTACGTAGATTTCCTGTGTTACAATTAAAATAAATCCTCAACATCTCAGTATTTGACATGGAACATTTGTATTTGATCAAGTCGCACGGATAACAATCATTTCAAGAATCACAAAGAATAACTAAAGACACGGCCCAGCAAAAAATCAATAAAAGAAATTTTGATCTTAGATTGATTGGCCCTGCCTGACCCTTTACCGATGCGACCGGGTTTTTATAAACTTTCACAAAAAACTTTAAACGTAACAGTGTTTATTTGTGACAATTTGCTTTGTCGGTTTGTGCTGATTTACATTTGAAAGGAGCATTTTTTTGTGTAGCGGAGCAACCTGTAACGACACGGTGAATGACACAGGTAGAGCGGATTACGTTATGATCGCAACGTTTTGATCGTTGCTGCTCCATGTTGATGTGTGCGTAGGTGAACTGATACTTTTTTATTAGATGTTAAAAACTTTCTGACAAATAAGATGGTAGTGCTTTGATTTAGGGCAATAAAAACAAACTATCCATTAAGGTAACGATCGTGTTAGGTCATGCAACGGGTGATAACCTGTAGTTAAGTACTGATGACAATTAATTCTGAATTTACCGCCATTGAAAAAAGTCACTTGGGAACCAAAAACTAAATACATAAATAAACATAAACGCCTAATCAAATCGCTGTAGGAATTTAACATGAAATGTCCGTTTTAGCTACATAAAGTATCAAAACTCACCCATTCCATCAAACGCACGAGTCCTCCAGTTCAGGACATAGATCTGGGAGTCGGGCGGGATGAAGACATAATCATCGATCAATCGCGGCTCGTCACTGCGACCGCACACCGCACACGGGAACAGAGAGGTCACAGTCGCGTTACGTCTAATTCTGATCTGGATCGCTGTTATAGGAGGTTTAGTTTATTTAGTTTATTTTGTCTGGAAAGAGAAGATTTTAGATTACATGCTTTTTGGTCACTACAAAAAATGTGATTGATTGTAGTTTCTGATTGTAACAATTTTACTGGTGCTTTAAATCAAATAAAATAAATTACTCTTTCTTGTAAAGAGTCTTCAAAGAATGATTTGAACGAAACGAAACGAACGTATACTAAACAAAAACTGACGAGGACAATGACCATCCAGAATCGAAACCCACATATTCTGCACACATTAATAAGCTTCTTAACACAACAAAGTTCTTTCCCAAGAAATGAAATCATAACAAGTTGGCAAGTCAAAAGGAAGTAAGGCGACAATTCATACGCGGGTATCGCAATTGCACCGGTTCCTATAAATCATTTCACTCGAATAGATATAAAATATCGGCGGGGCACGTCGGTCGGCGCGGCCCGCTCATTGCGTGGAAAGCCCACAGAATGGCTGAGTTCAGCCGAGCTGCTACTAGTCCACACGCTCTCTACAATAGGCTGCAATCAATCTGTGATTTATTTTGCTTGAAGTAAACTATTTCATCTGCATTTGTTTGGAGGGTAAGGTACTGCTGGTGCACTTCATATCGGCTATGTTCGGAAGGATGATTAGGCCAAGTGCCTAATCATCATATAAATGATACCTTACCTTCTCCAAAAATCGTTCTTTTATTCACTCATCCGAATTCATAGTTCACCCGCACTCATGTGCTATTATAAGGAAAATAAAATTATTTTTAAACTGGTAATGTTTCCACTCATATATACGTAGATGCACATGTGTCTTTTGTTCACAAAGCTGGTAGGTAGACACTGCAAATTCCTTACTTCAGTGCACGATAACTCAATCGTCGCCAGGCGCCAGCATACGCATACGTATAAGCATATGGTTAGTGCGTTAGAGTGTGGGAGCGCGATCTTTCATGGAGTTTTTCTTCTCTCATATCAAAAACGAATTAAGAGCGTTTATTCTGCGTTGTTAAGTGGGCAACGTCGCAAATAGCTATCAAATATTTCGCTGTTCTGATTAATTTGGCAATATTACTGTATGGAAATAAGAAATGTGGCTAACTAGCGAACTAGAATATTAATAAAGAATTGCAACTGAAGTTGACGTTGTAACCGTTTTAGGTGTAAAAAAGGCATTTGGAAAGTTTCCAAATACTTTTTTACATCTAAAACTAATTATTCGGTGTTATGTTATTAATTATTGCATTTCATAATCTATATTCTAGTTGGCTAGTTAGCCACATTTCTTATTTTCATACAGAAATACTGCTAAATTAATCAAAACAGATAAATATGTCACAGCTATTTACGACGTTGCCAACTTTTAGGATAAACCCTCTTAAGTAGGGAGGTATATGAGTATAGCTTATAAAGTCATGATTATGTTAGTTGTGTCAGTGTCATGTCAAACTGGGTCTGACTGACTCAAGGTGCGTTGGATCGTACAGTATATTATATTTTGAACATTATAAACAGAATAAGAAACCTTTTCTATCTTTCCATCATAATTTTCTTCCTATCTTAAATCTAGGCTCATGTTGACTAACAATATAGTCTATTACTAATATCACAGTAAACATTAATGAATGACCATTATCTACTCCCACCATTAGGACCAAGCTATAGTTTCTCTCTAATCTCTAATACGGTACAGTAGGAGACAGCATCACTATTCTGGTATTACATAGGTACACCATTTTAGTGTCATTGAGAGTAAGGTAACCCTACCTACGGTTAAACCTATATTCTCATTAACTATAAAATTATAAAAGTAAGGCTTTAACTTTGAAGATAAGAGAAAATAAAAGTAGTTACAATATTTATCATGTGCTGATCTGAAAGTTTAATAGACCGATATTAATTTAGTTTTGTAACCCTTCATACGAACAACGTTTTCGCTCAAACGTTATCTTAATTCAACTTGAATGCTAACAAATATTATAACCACATACCTAGTATTGCTAAATCTCGCGAAGTGTGGAGGTACATAATTGACAAAAACCAATCCAATAAGGTCTGAAAGTTAATATTGCACGAATAAGCAAAAATATATTCTCAAAACTTTTACAACTGAGCGTCCATTGCGAAGAAAGTTACTCAAAATAATATAACCGATAAAAGTATATAAGGAACAATATTTATTTTACCTTGCGCAGGCGCAAAGTGGCGCGACTGCTCGTAAATCCCCGCTGTGTAGATAGCACCCACTCGCGCGCATTTCAGAAGCTACCGTCAAACATTTGATATCACATTTCTTTATTATAAACCATTTCCTATGGGAACCAGTTTATGCGTTATTCTATTGAACCGATAGCTGGATACGCATAAGTTTGTTATGATTAAGTGTGGAGCAAGTGCGATATAATTTTGGTATTCTTGTGATATGCGAACGTACTCGGGGACAACTGTGCACTAGTGTAGCTTTTGGTTCAGTTTACGTTGTGCTATCTATTCCAAAAATAAACACATCAATTATTTTTATACAAAAAAGATCTCGATCATAATCTATTTCTACCTACTTAATTTACAATTGCAAACTACGTCCAATCATTTTCATGACTTTACAGCTGTCATCATTAGACACAGCTCACATTATTTCAAAAGGCTGATCATAACAATATTGTTGCATTGTATTACCTATACAAAACAGTGGTATTTATAATATGATGAGAAAACAATATAAATAATAGTGAGTTGAAAGGCAAACAAAGCACACCGAATGTTAATACAAAGGCAAATCGAAAACATCTGCCGAGAGTTATACTTACGACAGTATATTGAGAAAAAAGAAACTAGTAATGTATGTAATCATATCGAGGAGTGTCCTTTAAAAATCGAAAGTTTGCGGTCGCTTGATAGTAAAAGTTGAGTAAAAAAGGACATTTAAAGCCAGATTTCATCCAACAATTATACGAATGCTGCTATTAGAAATCAGGAGCACACCTGTTACACGCATGAGCAAGGATTTTTTGTGGTCGAACCATTCACGAATTTACATATCTCCCAACTCTTCGTTGAACCTAACGAGGGTTATTATTTCAACCACAAAATGTGGATTTAACCGCTTCTGATTGACAAGCAACGGCAGAACATAATAAAGGATTATGTAAAGCAGTTTTTGTTGAAGGTCCACATAACATTTTCACCTTATTAGCGATTGTTAACAACTAATTTATTTCCAATAAGCGAACGCGCACAATTTGTGTGAAAACATAATTTGTGAAATTGCTACTGATGCCCAACAGTTATCGTTGTTTTTTTAAGCTTCCTGTTGCGGTTCTGAGCATTCAAACTGGAAAACGAAAGGCCTACATTAGGGTTTTTAAGTGTTAAAACGTGGCCATAGCAGGAGTTAATTATAACAATTTTTGGGTTATCGCCAGAAAACATGTCCCTTAGATTCAGTCTTATCTTTTCACATCACTAGACCTTATGAGACTTCAAGAACCTTGATTACCTACATCACATTAAATCCCTGACATCAATGTAAATAGCCCGTGCAATTACTTTAAAGTAACAAAAGGCACTTAATGACTGTGACCTATGAAAGATGTCCCGAGACTGATGGCTCCTATCGAATTCCTTAGTCATCCTTTATTAAGGCAATGAAATGGATTTATAGCTTCCACTACGATTTTATGTCAAAGTGTAGTTCATTGCCACCAGACAATGTCTGGGAGACAATGTAATTTTATGCTTAAATGAACTTCACCTGAAGTGGAACTCGCTCGGAAAATTTTGAATGGCAATTTTGGTGTGCCTCTGTGTCGCGCACCTTTGTCTTCGTGTTGAATTGCAGTTATGCTTTATATAACAACAGGAGCGTGACCACTTTCCAGTGTCGTCTGCTCATTTGAATGAAAATGCTGTCTTTTGACTATTTTGTAATAACTTGCAAATCCTGAACTTTCAAATTTCTTGTAACTGTTGCTTATTCTTGTTACCTTAATTGTAGACGTGTCGAATTCTAATTTTGTTTTTCGTGTAGTAAATTATCCGGCGTCTAACTATTTCTAAAGCAATTTTGCTTTCTTATCTAGTCTAGCATTCAGACTGTTTTAACTACCTATTTTCATGACATACCTATGTCGTTCAATTAATTTATCAACCATATACTTCAAAGGAATATTGCGTTAATATGAATTGCTCTACATTTATTTAATGAGAGACATTTCTGCCGCTTGGCTTACAACTTCGCTCATGTGAAATTTAATTTCTGTAAACTTGAAACTGTCTCGGTATATTTTTTTATATAATGGCGCATTTTATGAGTCTGTATGATGTAAATATGTGTCCTTTCAAACGGCAATGACTTCCTGTGTAAATTTGTGTTTGTGGATTCTCCTATTATTTTGTGAAAATACGTTGTTTGACAGCCACATAAGTTAGGGCCGAAATATCGTCCCATATTTTTATTCATATTAAGTATCCCAAAAACTTTCATCTTTATAATGAATATGCTTGATCAAAGACTAAAAAAATACTCGCTAATAACCACGGATGCAGTGTCGTAAGTAGCGACCAGGCAAACAGTGTAAGTCTGAACCGACCGCGATGTGGATAAAACACAATAAAGTGTTTATGTTCTCTATAAAACCCTCTGAAGCCAGCATCTCATATTTTATGTGAAGCCGCTGATCCCAATTACACATGAATGGTTCGTCATGATCAGACATTTTTGGGATCCAATAAAAACTTAGTCTTTGATTTATGCCCCCACTAGGAAGCGAACGTTCTCATTCAAATTCATCTTATTAGTGTTGCCACTTGTTAATTAAGTTTTTTCATTTAAAAAACTTGATAAAAATATAAACACTTACGAGATTACCTGTGAACCTAATGATCTTCTAGGACTTTTAATTGTGTGCCAAAAGTTGTTACCAAAGTCTTCACCATAAATTGCATTATAGCATAGCATCCCACCTACCAGACACAAATATTACAAGTTTGTTCAACAAAATATCGCACTAACATTATCGCTAATCATTAACGCCAATTTTCCAAATGACGTTGACGCATTTATTTGCGCGTTCCGATTGGTATCCGCGAGAAGAATAATTTGATGCAGATATATCTGAAGGGCCGGTGTAAAGCTAATGTGTGTGTAGTGTTGCGAGAATTCAATCCAACTGTGCGCTTGTCAATCAATAATGTCGAACGAGTTGAGCCACTTTGCGGACCACGTGAGATTAGTGTGGATATTATCGGTACCGTTCCGATTATCCAATCAGCTCGGTTTTGAGATGACATTCTAGTCTGCTTAGAAAGTTATAATTCAATAAAATAAAATCTGGATTTTGCATAAGTTCGGGTAACTTCTTGTGAATTTTCAATTGTTTATCACTGATGTTTAAACTTACCACCGATAGTTTTGATGAGAAACCTTGTATTCAAGATATGCCGCAGGTACTTTATTACAATATGATAAAAAAAATAAAGGCGCCAAGTAATCTCCCTTAGACTTTGGTAGATTACTTGGTAGGTACACTTTCACATTAAAAATGAGTACTCAGTTATGAATGTTAACTGGTGGTGGTGTGGTTACGGTATAAGAATCATTTTGAAAACTTAAAGCAGCTACTAAAAGCATTTGAAAGAGACAACATAATCAACGAGGATTTAACACCTACCATATCACTACTCGAACTCACCCGTGTAAAAAACAGAACGAACGGGTCTATCCACAGACTATTAACGTCCGATAAACGTTACCATGGGCCCGTGATAAAAGTGACCAAGCTAATAATTTATTGGGCATACCGAGCAGAAACTTCGTAAAAATAAACATGAATGGCTGCCTTATTGGGGCTTGATTTAATACGCTCAATAAAACAGTAACTAACCTCATATAAATTACTAAACAAATAAATAACATCGTTGGTCATCAAACTTTATCTCTGACGGTGATTGCATCAACATTTTTAACATTGTTTGTGTTATAACAATTCTGGATTCGATTTGGTTATAATTCAATTAAGTTTTTCTTGTTGGTTTTTTGTAGGGATTTTATTTTGACGTTTACTTTCGGGCTAATTAAAATGTTGTTTGATTTATCTAAACAATATTCAAGATATAATTCGTGTTGACATAAATAAACCAATAAGTACCTACTATTCATATTGTCAGCGTTTTTAATACTTTATAGAAAATCGTAAAGCAAGTTCAAAATAAAATCAAGTAGAGAGTCTACTCGACATGGACAAGGGACTGACAGTCAGACACTCACTTGTCTTAATGAATTAACCTTGGTTTACCGTCAAGGTAATTCTAGTTATCATTAATTACGTTTTGATTAAGAAGTAATTAAAATACTGAAAAACCAACCTTACCGACACTGTTATTTTCCAGTTTGTCGGTAAAAATTATGTTCCGAAACTTAATTAAGGTAAGGTTCGCTGTTAGACAAATTTTCACTGACCTGCTGAACATTTAAATTATTAATGAATTTCCAATAAAAATAAGGCAGAATGGATTAAATACTAGGATTTAATGAAAAACGAATGGGATAAGGTTAAACTCATTTCCTACGCGTTCAAACTTCTAATGAGCACCGAGAAGAAATTCATTACTTTATCTTAAACATCAAGCTGACAACACTGACGACGGTTAGTTAACATTTTAACTGCCCTTTTAATGAACGTTACCGACATTAGAGCTTAAGACATTCACCTTATTACCCGCAACCCGCATCAAGATTTATGTAATAAAGTTACGGAGAGTAAGTACCTATAGGCGATGTCTAATCACGGCACAGGGTCATTAAATTGAAGTAATAATCCTCCTACATAGTAGCGACCATGTATAAAGAGCTATAATTCTTTGTTAAGTTCCTTTGTAACTGGCTAAGGAGATTGATGGAGCCTCTCCTTAGGTGGCCCTCCGTAATGAGCTTCCAATAATTTTGTTTCGACTCGAATATAATAATCGATGACTTCTGTTCGTTTCAATTATTGGCTGTTATGTTTATGGTATTGTTATTGATGGTGAAGTGCTTCGAAATATTACGAAGGTGTTGAAGAGTACAGGTATTACAATTAGGTTAGTTAAACGTGTAGGTACGGGTAGTTCTAGTATAAAAATAGGCTAGTGGCTAGTGCTACATATAATAATCATTGGTATGACCATACCGATGACAATTATTCAAAATGCAACTATAATGTGTATCTTAGAACAAATTGTCCAAAGCAAGTAATGTTTTTCAAACTCATATGAAATTATTTATAATCGAACAGACGGAAAGGTTATATGTAAAATAAATTATATTTACAGTAAAATTGTATATTTAAATACACTACAAATCCACCATCGTATCATGAAAAATGATAATGGCATCATAACTGAATGACATAAATTGACATTTAAAAGATTCATGTCCTTTTGTCGAGCATTGAATAATAAGTGTCCTACAAAATAACACAGAAGCGATCAGAGCTTGATGACATCAGAATACACCATGTGTAATTCTGGTAATCCATTTAGATAATCTAAACTTCGAGCTATGTAGCAACTCGAACAAAGCTACTGGTTTAATGGTAGAGAAACTGTATGGCATTGCGAAAAACAGGGTTAAAAATGGTAAAACTTATGGCGCATAGGCTTACAATTTCTCATCTCTTATGACATAGTCACTAAAAGTTCGTTCATGAGTGAAGGTTCCCAACATTTCACGAAAAACGGTATTAGATGATTAGTATCCATGTAAATGAAGCTCTACCAAGCTAGATGGACCGACGACCTCAAAAAGGTGATTGAGTCAGACTGGATGCAGAAGGCCAGGGTGTCGTGACGCAGCCTGGGAGAGATCTATGACCGGCAGTGTACTGCGATATGGCGAGTTGATGAAAAAGAGGCTTAGATCTTATAAATTTATCATCGCGTTCGGAACAAGTATTACAACAGGCAAGGTGTACTAGAATGTCACTAAACATTTAACAGTACAATGTCATTTGTAAGCGCTTATTATAAGGGATAATACTCATAATAGGTTGAGTTTCGACTGTGTTCACGAGTCGTGACGCAGGCGCCGATAAATAACTTAACTGATCCGTGACCTTTCGTGACGACCGGCGACCGAGCGCCCTGCCCACTTAACATTTATCTTAGCTTTGATTTAAACACTATTTTCCCCTACTACACTTTTTTTTTCGGAGTATTTTTTTCGAATAAATCATCCATAAGTATCTTGTACAAGTTTTATGGAATACGAATGAAAATTATTAAAATAAAGGGACTGAATACAAATTCGTGGTTGTCATAGCGTAACCATTCCCAGCTGAAATGCAAAGTTAGGATATTAGTGATCTATGTCTTAGGATTTTTTTTTAATTCATTGACTCAGTTTAGGTAATCGAGTTTAGGGAAGGAATCGGAGTGTTCTTTCGTCCATTTCTGAAATTGAATAATCTGAACTTATCCTAATTATATCTAAACTATCTAAACTAATATTATAAGTAGAAAGATTAGATTTCTTGTATATTTGTTTGTAATAAATAAACTCAAAAACTACTGGATCGGTTTTCAAAATTCTTTCACTAGTAGAATTCTATATTATCACTGAGTAATATATGCTGTAATTTATAAAGATATCACTTGGGCGAATTCACTGGCGGGAGCTAGTTTAATATAATATTATAAATGCAATATTTAAAGTGAGTTTGTTTGTTTGTTACGGTTTCACGCTATAACGGCTGAACAGATTTGGATTAAATTTGGCGCATGGGTACACCATGACCTGGATAGGATAGGATAATTTTTATCCCAATATTCCCACGGGATTGAAACTTACGCAGGTGAAACCGAGGGCGCAGCTAGTATAATATAATAGAAAATCTGTTTACGGATTTTCCAATATTGACTCCAACATCTTTCCTCACCATCACATAGGTAGTTATAACGTATTCAAATGATAACTGCCATAAATTATAAGTGTGACTGACAAGCTAGGGTGTGGGACTGTAGGTATTGTCCTCCTCCACCTGCTGAACAAGGTGCCTTCACAATACAGGAGGAAAAATCGCGGCCATTACACTACAATCTCACCTTGCTAATTGTTTCCTTTCGTTTCTGCAGTAGTTATGGATTTTTAATATATTGGAGCTATTACGTACTTCCTTAACGAATCATAATAATATTGTGAAAGGAAAGTTTTACTTTATTCCGACTTTGGTTGATGTTGTTACGAAACTTTTTGATCCATTTTTTTTTAAATTATGTTTTGGTTTTCTGTCTTTGTCAGTGTGCTTTGAGTCCTAGCCCGTAATATAATAGTACATTTCTACTAAAGAATAATTCTAGATGCGAGGCCGCTTGAGGTAACAGTTCAGTTTTTTGGTGTCTGTAGGTTTGCATACGCCACATCTAAAAATCAACTTTAATTACGCCTTGTTTGAGATAAACATATAGTGTCTTCATTTCAGATATGGGTTGTATCAACGTAATCAATTCACAGACACCGAAAACCAAAAAAATCATCATTTATTTAATTAACTATCTGAAAACACCCTTCAATATCACTTCACGACTCCAATTCTAAGCGTACTTAAAAGTGAAATAAAGCACAAAGGCTCAAAAATAACAATACAGAGTACGTACAATCGAGAATCATTAGACATTTATACGACGTGAGAAAGGCGAGCCGTATCGTTAATTAAAGGCAGTAATTTGACATGCCCTGACAGCTAATATTATGTTGAAATTGATTTGTGTTCAAAGTTGAATTAATTTTGACAGAGTCAATAAGCCACCGCTTTCTTATGATCGGAGTGACTTTAGCTAGGTTCTTTGTTCCTAGTAATAATATGTGGAGATGGAAGAAAGCTATTTTTACCTGTGAGTTTGTAAATGATCATGCATACCTACGTATGTTTTATTTGTTTCAAAATATGTCATTCCCTATGGGGGGTGGTGAACGACGTCTTACGAATTAAACTCATCAAATTATACCTATAAAAGTTTCAGATCAATGTGAGTATTACTATGAGCTAAACAACTAACGAAAACATGTTTTTAATTAAATATACAGCAGCTGAAGACTACGTCGTCGGAGCTTCAGCAGTGCGATAAAACGATTTGACGGTTCTAGGCAAGGGCACCGAATATATTTTGTAACTCAAATTACACGCATTCAAAGTAATTTAATTTGCCTGAGTTTTTTCGTCCTCTCCTATATCCTATATAACACCACTCTTCAATCAAACACACATATGATAAAAATAACAATACACTATAACGCATAAAAGCTCCTTTAGACGCATTTATAATAATAACTACTTAACAGAACCTACACAAGAAATCCCGAACTTCTATTATTAACATACTTTTACTCAGGGCAATATGAGGCGAGAGTAATTATAAAGAGAGAGAACAAAAACCGATACGCTGTTACATCGACAATGGTCCGAGATAACAAGACAGGAACCTATTTAAAATACCTCTAATCGAATATGGCTTTTATGGTTGTGTTTAACACGATTATTATATTTTAAGAGGGAGTATATGACTTGCACTTCGCGCGTATCGGAGCGGCCTGAGGTGTCGAGCTGTCGAATAATAGCTTCGCGTCCAAACTGATTGATAAATGACGCACCCAGCGAAAACAGGCCAGCTACCTAATTAAATACTCCCGTCGGCACGGATGAATGACAGGAATGTATGATGAACTGATCGTTTGACTGACGATTGATTTACCTACTTGCCTTTTTTGTATGAGTTCGATGTTTGTCGTCATTTGTTGTTCTTCTTCATTATTTACTTCGAATTAATTGAAATCATCTAGCAATCAGATTTGTTTCCACCATGCTGAAATAACAAAAAATAAAAATTAAACTAACGTTTTTATATATCAATGACTAACACCAAATTAATTAAATCTTTTTTTATACATATAAAGACAAACAATACGCTCACTACTACACCGTTGTATTGGTTTCACACATAGAGTTATTATCTGAATTTAATTATACATCAGGTAAGTACTATTTACCTACAGCTAAAGAAAATAATGTTATTATAAAAACTAAGAGGTAATCCAAATTATTATAAAAATATCGTTGTAACGACCCAATTATAACAAAAAAAAATTGTGTCACACAAATTACGTGGTAACTATAATTTATTCAAAGATCACTGCTTTTTAAACATAATTACATAAGGAAATGTGTACGTACAAAGGTAATCAATTACTTTCATCATCATTTCAGCCGAAAGACGTCGAAAGCTAGACATAATACTTTGGAAAAACTTAATTTTCTATGTAGTTTATACTCAATGAGTTTCACATAAAATAGGTAAATTACAACTGGCTGTAAATAACTGACATTACGATAACAACCGACTTTATTAACTGTCAAAAAAATTATTTGTCGTATTGGGTGTCATGATTTCATTCCGTTTCTGAAATTTCCTTATTTATACCACGTAAACCATTGAAAAATGGTTTACTACCACACATCTGGTAACGTGAAAATGCTTAGAAATATTGTAATTGATTATGGGGGTGTCAGTGAGGTATCGCCCTTTGAATATATGCAAACATACATAGAAAAATGTCCGGAAACTACTGATGACACGAAAATATCATGGATAGCTGAATCTTTTCTGGGATTTCATAGACATAAGCCGTTTTTGAAGGAGATTTCATCTCATTTATCTGAAGAACTCACAGATGACGACCAAGATTATTTCATGATCATCTTCCACGCTGTCACTTTCCAGTGTGAGCCAAAAGATATGCAGTTACTCTATAAGTGCCTCTTCAATTTAAGCAAGCCTCTGCTTAAGACATTTACAAAGTTTTTGAGTAACAATGAAGTACTAACATTTATTTCACAAGTAGCACAATCTAGCTACGACACCAAATTCATCACCGAAAAAATTATTGGACCACTTTTCGAATGGCAGCCTTACATTAGCGATATGGCACATACCTATGCTGAGCATGTTAAGAAGATAGAGAGTAGAAAGTTAAAGCCGCAGACTGTCCCGGTGCAACCGAATGTATTAAACCGAAAAGGAAAAGAACAGACGCTTCCCGCCGCGCCCTTTCCGTCGACTTTTTTTCCTGCTACTCCTGTAAATTCTGTGTACAATAGAAAGACAAAAATGCTAACAAAAACAACAATAGATCAGAAATTGAAACAAATACATGAAAAAAATAAACAGAAAGCTGCACATCTATTGAACGATGTCAAAAATAAAGATTTTCACTACGCTCAAACAAAGTCTGAAAAATATTTTAAAAGAATCTCCAGTATCAGAGAGGAAATTGAAACTGAATTTGCAAAGACTAAGCCAAAACAAAGTGTTATTATGAAAGCAGATCCAGTACCAGTTAAAGAAAATGCTGCAACTGTAAAAAGAATTAATAAGAGAATACAATTAGCAGAAGCAGAAGAAGTCTTGTGGTTTCAAAACGCACTGAAATGTTGTAGGAATACTGTCAAAATTGATGAACTGACCGAATATGATAGACAAGAAAAAGAAAGAGAAAGGTTACTGGATATAGAAAAAAAACATCTGTTGGGCCAAATTACTCATGAAGAGGCAGTACTTGCGAAAAAAAAATTGTTAGACGAGAATAAAAAGAAACACGAAGATTTTTTGAAAGAAAAAGAAGCCTGGAATGAGGAAATAGAAAAGTGGAAAAGACTCGAATTGGAAAAAAATCGCAAACTAGTTGACAAACTTTCAATAGATGAATTGAACCTACTCCATGCTAAAAGTGAAATGGTGACGAAGAAAAAAGAAGCAGCAGTCGGAGTAAAGAAAGAATCGGAAGTGATCTTAGCAAATGCCATTCGAATAAAACAAGAGGAATTAGAGCGTAGGATCAACATGATCAAAGAAATTAAAATATTAGCAATGATTGCTAAAAAAGCTAAAGTGCCTAAAATAGTAGATCTGACTGAAACTGCTGGAATGGGTTTTCTTTGTGAAATGTCTTTGGCCGAGTTACAAGAAAGAATAAGTTCCATGAAAATTGTTTTACAAGAAGAACTGGAAACGAAAAAGAAGATGATCAGAGATGAAAAAAATGCCGCTAAACAAGACCTGGAGGATGCAAAAATGTCTATCAAGGATTACATGAGCGAGCGAGCAATGTCACGAAAACACAATAAAAAGTCCAATCTTACCTTGGTTAGTTCTTCGTCGAAAGAAATAAATGATTTGAAAAAGATTTTAGAAGACAAACGTAAGATGCGAATCAAACTGAGTTCCTGATTGCATCAACAACATTTATTAATAGATACCTACATAAATGATTATTTATCTTTATTATTTCTTCTTATTATGTGTCTTTAAATTAAAGAGACTATTAACAATAGTTCGGCTTTTAAATATTGTACCATTTACGCTGCTTGTACAGTCAGACGTGTTGTACTGACTCGGAATCGGCCCGGACGGCCGAATCGTGTTCAAAGAAGAAGCCACCACGCCGCATACACTTTCCTAAGTTCTCGGTGCAAATAATCCCAACGTCACATCTAAACAAACAGTAAAAGTCCAAATTGCCCTCGGGCAAATTCGGCATACACAAAGTGGCAGGGACATCGACGTGAAAACTGTTACCATAGATTCAGTACATGATTCTGAACCATTCTGAAAAATTTCAACGCAGGTTGTTGAAACTTTTCGAAGATACATAAAAAAAAAAATTGGGACTCCGGGAGTGACGACAGAAGTGAAAACTTAAATAATTTTATTGTGCAGGAAATAATTTATTGCGCGATGATGTCTTTTTAATGGTCAAACGCTGGTGTCGTAACAGTGTCACGAAATCAATGGTCTAGTCCCGTCTCAAAAATGCCTAACGCGCCTAAAGACGTTTTCAATTAAAAAATTGCTGTTCCACACATTATGACCACATAGGTATTAAAATTACAATTTTCTATGAAATAGCAGATTTTTATTTATACCCGGCGAAAAATTTCGACGCAGGGGTTCAGAATCCTGTACTGATTCTATAGTAACAGTTTTTGCGTCGATGTCCCTGCCACCCTGTATAATAGTCCGAAGAGATTTATGAATAAAAATTTGCCCATTAGGTACTTATCCCTTTTTTTTGGTTGAGAAATTATCAAATAACTTCTATCGCTCTGGGCGGAGCGGGAGGGCGTGTCAGACTCTTACTGACAAATATCCACCCGTGTTCCTTCAGTTGCATGTATGTTGCAAGGGCCAAGATATCCCTTTCGGACTTTCCCGCGACTCCGGCAGGCTTCGGTCCTAGCGGACCCCGTTAGTTCATTCCCGACATCTCTTTGAGGCGCGCGTTGAACACAACGCGCCATCGACCCGCGCCTACGGTGGCCGGCAATCGGCCTGAGATTCCCGACGCCCAGGGAATCTTCTGCAGTGGCTAGGGGCGTGAGGGCGCGAAGTTTGCCTCTCCCTCACACGTTCCTACTCCTCCTTCGCGAGCATTACTGCTTCGCAGAAGGAGGTGACGGCTTCCCATGCCCTCTCGCTCCGTACCATGGCCTAGACCAGGGCCGGACGCGAGAAATCACCGCCACCACGAAGACATGGCGGTGCTTCGCCCAAGCCGGGCAGGACTTCACCGTATGCTTCAACGCGTCCTCCGGGCGATCCACACAATGATGACACCCGGGCGTTTCCTTCCGCCTTATCCGGAACAGGAACCTCCCAAAACAACCGTGTCTGGTGAGGATGATGCCATTAGATCCCGCCGGAGCTATAGAGCTCCACTGTGCCGTAATTTCTCGTGCCAGCGGAGTTACGCCCCGGCGTTTAGCCTCCTCACGCCACTCCAAAATGTGCGCGAGGACTTTTGCCTCCAAATCCCATGGTGGCGATCCAGCAAGGAGGCTCGCCGCCTCACATGAGACCGTGCGGTATCCCCGGACTAGCCGGATGGCCATGACCGTTTGGGCCGCGTTCACCCGGCGGGCTGGCTGCCTCCTCAAGGAACGCGCTCACACCGGTGCCCCGTAAAGGGCCATGGGCCGCACGACCCCCGCGTAGACCCTCCGTCAGGAGGCGTTTGGACCTTCTAAATTGGGCAGGAGCCGCTTCAAGGCAGCCCCGGCCCACTCCAGTCAGCCAGACGTCAGAAATGCTCCACGAAGTTTTACCGGCTGTCGAGGACGAGTCCCAAATACTTCATCGTCGAATCGACACCGAGGTGAACCCCTCCTACCGTCATCTGGGAACCCGACGGTGGCGAGTTCCGAGGACCATGAAAACACATGGCCTCGGACTTGTGCAGGGCCACCTTAAGTCCCAACTGCCGGATCCTGTCGACGATTTTCGCAATCCTGCGTGTCGCCAGTTTGGCCGCCGTGAGACCTCCTCTAAACCAGGACTAACGTGTCATCAGCGTAGCAAATGACGCTGACGTCGCTAGGGAGGTCGGCGCGCAGCACCCAATCGTATCCGATGCCCGACAGATGCGGCTCCAGGACCGATCCCTGTGGGACACCACACGACATCTCTCGCCGGTTCCATTCTCCCTGGTGCCTGGGGTAGATGACGACCCTGTCCTATAAATGGGCCTCGACCACACGACAGAAGTAGGTCGGCGGCATCCGGTGACACCGGAGTTCCTCCCTGATACAACTCCAGGGCAAGGTATTGAAGTCATTGGCGATGTCTAGAGACATCGCCAAGACGAACCCACCCCGGACCACAGCATTTCCCGTCGTGAGAACCCGCACGCTCATGATGGCTTCCACCATAAAGCGCCCCCTGCGGAAACAAAACTTGCTCTCCGCCAAATCCGGCGCCACCCGCTTCAGCCACTTGCAAATGCCTCTTTCAAAGAGCTTGTCCACCTCGTCGAGCAGCACGATAGGCATAAGGTATCACTTGCATTATTACATGCAATAGGGATACATACATATAACAAATTATTTATATTAGAGAATATTTTGCTGACTAGTAATAGGTAATACAAAATTGGGTTCTACGATATTGAATTATTAATAATTTCTGAAATGTTTTGCTGTACATACTTTCCTCTTGATACGTTTTCCAATCTTCTCCAGCATAAAATCATACAAACATACATAATAGTCCTATACCTAATACTTAGTTAACCCATTTTTATCGATGTCAAGTTTAAAACACAAGTTTGGTTATTTGAGAGACCATTGACCAACATTAATACAATTTACAAAAGCCGTGATTGACTGCGCAATTTGAAAAGGCTAAATAAAGACGTATAGTCTAAATTAATTGATCGCACCGTTCATATTAGCATTTAAGCTCGAGATGAATATGTCGAGTTATAAATTTACACAAATTCACAGACCTAAGAACATTTAGACAAGCATTATGAAAAGGTAATTATTATTGTTTTGCCCTGTTTTGTCTAAAGTACACATTTCTTTTATGGGGTACTGTGTAAAATGTTATAATAAAATTCTACTCGATATTTTTCAACTAAATAAAAAGAAATTTAAAACATGCATTAAACGCACACTATGTAGACAAGCATATTATAAGTTGGATGATTATATGGTTGATAAAAATGCTTGGCTTAAGGCTGGTCCTGCTCCACAGCCACTTGGGGTCACTAGTTAAAATTTTAATATTTGGAAGAGTTGCTTCCCCTTTTTTTTAATTTTGCTTTTGACATTACGAACTTAATGTTTATTTTACCTAGTAAATTGTTGAATACTCCAATTATAATGATTTTCTTTCTTTTTGTTAGTAAAATTCTATTTAATCTCTTAAATACATTACAAACTATAGTTTTGTATAATTTAGAAGCATTTTTTCAAATTTTGTAAATATGAGTACCATGGAGCCGATTATTATGTTATTAAGATGTATTTTGACTTGAAAGAGCATGGCAGTTGAGAGTGTGTCATGTTCACTTAAATGTCTCGCTGATGGTGACGAGTGTGTTGGATCATTCGGTTCCCTACAAAATGGTTGAGCTGGATGGTGTTGATCCATGCGTCACGTTCGTGAACGGGCGCCGTCAGTTGAGATCATCTTTTATCTGCCAGGCCTTATTTTTAATCTTATATTTTCAATTGCTTTTAATTATTTTTTGTACATATATG
Source organism: Omphaloscelis lunosa (assembly GCA_916610215.1). Taxonomy (NCBI): domain Eukaryota; kingdom Metazoa; phylum Arthropoda; class Insecta; order Lepidoptera; family Noctuidae; genus Omphaloscelis; species Omphaloscelis lunosa. The sequence continues at coordinate 12,038,203 of OU744250.1, forward strand.
TGAGAACATCACATATAGAAAGAAGCAACAAGAATAATGTACCCAGGATTTTGTAATATCTATATTTAAAAGAATGTCCTTGGAGTTTCTTGCCCGTTCTTCTCCATTGAGATCTATGTTTTGGAATGGGCTAGCTTCAAATTTCTGACTAATCAACCGGCTCTTTGACAATTCAAAAGTGCCTGTAAATGGTTTAATTGAAAAAAACGCTTTGAGTTTGAGTTGTTTGCTGTGCTACCGTCTATCATTTCTTCTATGTTGTCTTCCGATTTTTCAAATACCTATGTAGGACATGTAGGTTCCTTTTGTCCCACGTAAGATTTTAATAAAAACGTTAAATTCTTTTAGATTGCTTGTTAAAATGTTACCCACATTTTCGCACATTAATATATAAGTACCTGGTCGACCGAGCTCCGCTCAGGTGAAAATAGAGAATGCTCATTAAAAGCATAGGATAGTTCATACTAATTCCACGTATAGTACATACTCATTCCATGCTGCCATGATAGTAGGTACTTACAAATTTCATGCAGCTACGATAGTAGGTGCTTACTAATTCCATCCTGCTTTTATCATTATTCTAAGGTAGCCATCTTATTCTTAACTTGGGGCGAACGAGCTCTGCTCGGGTGAAAATACGGAGAAAACCAATTTTCCCAGATATGAGACCTAGCTAGATCTTCTTTCATCGAAATCGTTAGAGCCGTATTCCAGAATGTGATTACAAATATATATATATATATATATTTATTTATATAAATATTGCTAATTTAATAGTATAGGATATATACTTTCGGTAGTGTTACTCTTTCCGCTCAATAAAGACGAAAGAAGCACATGTAACAAAAATAATTTAATACATTGATTAAAACATTTTGTTTAATTTGCAATATTATTCATATCTTACACATGTTTACGTCTGCGGGAATGAAGAAGTATAGTAGGAAGACTAATGGTGTCTCCAGGCGGGGCTCGATCGATGCGCACGCGCGAATTGCTTGCTGCACTTAATTAGTGCGCCTGAACAGAAATATTAGTAATTGGAATTTATAGGCCAGATATGACGCCTCACTTAATAAACGACGGAGCAACGACTCCGAATATAAAATAATTTATAAACATCATAACACTTGTAATATTGACACTAATAGTAATAGGTGTAAAATTTCCCAACATACAAAGGTGATAATCCGGGCTTATAATAATCCAATAACTCGACGTTTTATACATATTGTGGATCACGTGACGACGTATTCGAATCGAAGAAACCTAGTCAATATAATTTGGATTAAGGCAATAAATAAGGCGGGTTCGCCCGTTCATTTGTATCAGCGTATAATTTAAATTCTTTAACGCCAATGTTCAAGATTACGCGGCGAGATAGAGGTGCGGGCGCCCGTGTCGCGGCGACAACCACCAAATAAATTTATATTTCCGACCGACACCGGCCTGACTTCTCTCTTTGTAGATAATTCGGCCGGTAACGTTGAATGACTCTATTAACAGCTTCCCTTTTTGGGATAAATGTCGTCTTTGGGCTGTGTCGTAGCGCAGCCTTATCTATAGTGTGGGATGACCAGTGCTGTTCTAAACTTACAAGTTTATTGCTTGACTCGTATTATGTCTAATAAATCAATGTAATTAATAATAAAATTGAATCATGACGTTTAGGAATGTAAATTATTCAGTTACAAACTACATTTGTCGCCTTAACAACATTCGTTGCGCCCCAGATGAATTAATTATTATCTCCTCTGAAAATAATTGAAATAAAATCAATTAGGTATAAGTAAGATTTACAGATAGCCGATCTGTTTCTGTATTAATAAAATCTGTACACAGTGAAAGTATTCCGTTTGCACAAAATCCTATAGCACTATAAATACGGCATCTCATTTCAAGATTAAACTGATAACAGTAAAACGTCAATAATCACCTAATTGGAAGAGAACACTCTGGCAGCCGGGCAGCCGGGACATCCTTAGTGAGAAACAAATAAATATTGTAGCACACTACGAGATAATTTGCCCGATAACTTAATGTGCTTACATTTCGAATCTGCTCATGATTTTATGGGAAACTATCAAACCGTATATTTTTTTCATTCAATAGTGTTGTGAAATGGATGATTTGGTGCTGGATTTTTTTACAAAATTCCGTGTGTTTGATCATAACACGTGTGAACATGTAAATAGTACATACCGATCGACCTACGCGAATGGATGAACATAATCGTTAGTAACACTCATTTAAATGCTAATTTCATATTAAATCGATGATCATTAAATTTTTACTGTATCGATCATGGAGATTTTGTATGACTAATTAAAATTAATTTATGTTATGCCCGGAATGAGTGGCATGTCGCTCGGATATTTATATATATTTCCCTTTAATCATTTAATTTGAATTGCCTACATTTTATGTATCCGTCGTTTTGTTTGCTTACAACTTGATATTTTGATTAGTTTCAATTCACCAGAATTATTTTATTGATTTCAATTATCAACCGGTTAAAACCATCGCGATAATATTTTCTACTAAAAAGGTATAACTAATAATGAAGGAAATCGATATTTTTAAGCGCTAATGTAACAAGATTTTTACGGGTAGGTTTTACTTAACTTCGGAAAACCTTTATTTTGACACTTCATTCAAAAGAAGTCTAATATCTAATACGATTAATCAGCGTTCATTTTGTGACGATTTTACGATAAAATTTCTTATAAGATTTTATTCTGCGAGATGCACCGATATGCTCCTGCAGTTGAATGCAAAGCTAATTTTGTGTGTCAACCCAAAATCCTCGACACTTCTTATGGGAGGACATTATTGCCTCCGATGGAGCTCCGTCCCGAGTGGGTATATTAAATAATTTATGTTATGATTGCTCAGTCAATTTGCATAAAAATAATATGGGAATTTTATGTGCGAATGATGTCATATCCTCCGGTGTTTTGTTAAGAAATGTGTGAAAAAGAAATAACATGGATAAACGTTGTTTTTGTAAGTTAACGCGATTACATATTGAATGAGTTAATTTTTTGGAAAAGTTTGATTGCTTGCGATAAAAAATAATGATAATGCAATCCGTTAAATTGTACCGGATTAACACTTTCTATATGTGATACAACCAATTTAATTTAAACCATATAGATAAAACGTGTCAGTAACCTTAAAGCATAGGCTAATGGTTGTAAAATAAATAACTGCTTATCATCATAAAGCTATCAAATTATTTTGATAATTTATTATTAAAATAATGTTATTAATTTATTCAAATCCATCACTTACAAACAGATACCTACATACAAATCACTACAAATTAATTAGGTATTATAACTTTTATAAGGAGATAATGATGATAATGGAGTATCAGGCTCCAATACGTGTAACGATAACATGTTTTGTATGACGTCATGCAGGAGCCCGTCATAACATTTTATAATTTCTTACTGATCTCTCACCTTTTAGACAGCCATCATCGATGGAGAAGCTGTTGTTATGAAAAAGTTCACGAGATTTCATAAAGCTTAGTAGAGTCTCAACTATTTTTATACAGAGTTAATGTGTAAACTCAGGTGGGGTAAAAATGCAAGAGTGCCTTTATAAAAATATAAATATTTAAAATCAATAAATATATCCGTTGACTTTGTAAAAAAATTGAGACACGTGTTTCATAGTTTTTCAGAATATGTAGGTGTTTACAGGCCTATGCTTGTAAACACTAAGAATACTCGCTAAACTCTAAAGTGAGCCGTCCACCGCCAATTAAACTAAGTTAGTTTAGATTAGCTGGCGGTGGACGGCTCGCTTAAGGCGACGATAACCGACTTTTAGTGATTTTATACTGAAGATCATGTCTAAACGAGAATTGTTATTGATTTGGAAAAAGTACATGTTAAATTAGAGCATGTTTTTAATAACTTAATATTAGAATTGTGTTTTATTTTAAATTATGTTTATATTACATACTGAAATTAATTTGTAAAGTCATATCTAACGCGGATAAAAAACTGAGAATCACGCAAAATATATCAAGCGTAATTTTCTGAAATCTTCACCATTTTAAAGATAATTTAATTATTGATATTTGATTGAATGTGTTTTATTAAAATACCTTTTGTTTTATGTATGATGAATTAACAATGCGTTTAATTTGGGGGAGCGCTCTTTGATGGGCGAGTCCTATTACTGGCTGGACGTACGACGCGTTGCGTGAACTCAGGACAGAACACGCAAGTTAACCACTCAAGGTCACTGGCATATATTTGCGTCTTAAGTCATAGAGAACCAATTAAATGTTACCTACTATGCAAGTTGTAACCAAATAAGCACAGCTCTTACATATTTGGCTATTAATTTCGAGAATAATATAAAAACAAGTCTCTCTAAGCAAAAAAAAAGTGATTGGTCATAATCCAGCTCCTAGTATTAAAACAGAGCTACGAAATGGATAGAATAATGAAAAGGCGTAAAATACAATAAATATGTGTTGTTATAATCCGGCTCATATCGCTGTATTAGCACTTTTTACGTGTTAAAGTATTGTGGAGATAGTGGAGCGGTTCACACCGCGCTCTAATCTGTGCCCCGTGTGACAGCAGCAAGGCACATGGGACGCGTATTTGTGAAATGTGCTGTGCGCTGGGATGGAGTATTTTTTACGGTCCGTTTTTATAGAAATTGTTTATTTGTTATGGGATTTACTCGGTCCTGTAGTTTTTTTGTTAATATGTAGAATGTAGAATGACTTGTCGATTGAAAAATAACCAAGTCTCCAACTTTTTACAAGCTCTCTCTGCCTGAAAGTGATCATCGTGGTTCAGAAGGCGGTATGCCTATGGCTCTGCTTGCGTTAAACAATCTTGGTCAACACTGAAAGTTTTCTGGTGTTACACTCCCACACTTAATTATTTCAGTAGCTATGCTGTGCCAAAAGATTTACATGAAACTACATAAGCAATTTTATTATTTATATCCTCGCAACATGAAAACGAAAACAACGTTTTTTCATTTCATCTAGCAAAAAAAATCCCGTGATTCTTCAAGAAAAACATCACCGGATTCAGCACATAGTTGGTAGTGACGCACCTTGTCCGCTCGGCGCTTCAAACGACGCACAAAATTTATTGTTATTGGAGCGGCGCGCGTACATGCATCCTCACTCCGCGGCTATCACGCGCTACAACTTTATCGAAGCACCTCACTATTCCGAATAAACGTAACGACTTTATTCCGTGTACACGTGATTTTTACGACACACATAAATATGCTATTTTGATTTGTTTGACAATCTGTTTGATGGTGATTTGTTGTACCTATTGATTTATAAAAAAAAACTTCAAAGTTCTTTCGCCTTTTACTTAATTTAAAAAAAAATCGTTGCTCTATCTTTACTATTGCTAATTCTATATAAAAACTTTTACTTGATTATTTTTACATAGAGGCACTATTTGTACTTAAAGTCTTGTCGTTCAACACAAATTAAAATTGCTTTATTTTCCATTTCTGATTACTATTGACTTCACTACAATCGAATCTAATATTCTTAGAAAATTTCCAGAATAAGGCTGTTCGCGTTCTCTCGCTACGCTATAAAGTTTCTGCGCCATCGCCAATTTGTTAATGATACTAAATCTACATAATATGTACATTTACTCGCAAACTAAATATAAAATATTTCTTCTCCCTTTGCGTCTACTGCTTATGATTAGGTGAAGTGGACATTTTAACATTTTATGCCCAATAACATCTGGTCTCTAAACATTTGGAGCTGTGCTTGCTGCGTATATTTTCCGATACTTACTTCTTATTTATAATCCTTTCTATTTACAATATTGCAGGTATAGTTGATGTCATCGTATCCCGGCATTCCGCTATTGACGCATATGAATTAGCCGAAGGAGTCTGAGCTTATATCAACTATATTAAATTTTCTTTTCTTAGCATAGGTATAGGGTAATATTTTTTCAACAAATCAGGGGCATTCATCTTTTTTTAACTCTAATGGTAATACAAAAAAAAAGATTAATCGGTATAGAAATAATAACTCACAGATATCTACTAACTTATTTAAAAATGTTTCTTTTTGAATGGTTCTGCATTCAACCTTATGCATTAGAATTATTATTGAACCTCAACCTACACTGAACCTATAAATAAGGCGTCAGTTACATATAGTAGAATTATTTTTAGATTAATTGGGTTTTTCTGAAAGCTAGGAGAAGGCTAGTTTAGTTTGATGACTGGTATAAACGTAGTACCTACCTAATGACGAACACCCATTGTTACTCCAACAAGGTTTTACTGCTGATTCCGATCAGCTTTCACCAAAATGATTGTCGATATCCGGGAAGATAAATCGGTTTAATAACAATTCGGAAAAAAGGATAATTGTCGTTGCAATACGGACGAAGGGCTGAGAATCACAACTCTATCCTTCGTGGATTTAATAACCGACGGATTGCCGGATTTGCTCTGACTTTTTTAGTTAAAAGTTAAGTGTTTTCAAGCCCTTGGTGAAGGATGCAATAATTATGATATTATTATCTTTACCCTACTTTCGAAAAGTTACCTTTCTCTTGTAATTTGTAATCTAAAGTTAGTCAAAGAACGTTTGGCTTTAAGCTTTTATTTAACCTGGGTCAAATAAATGTATTTTTTTCTTTCTTTTCTTTCTTTGTGTTGCTAATTCTCGGTTCGTATAAACAAAAACGAATCATTTCCTTACCAATGGTACCATTTTTTGTTGCCAAACTGCATATAAAAAGATTCGTAAGCTAAGTTCACCTGTGATAGCTACTTCCATATGGGAGAGTCTTCTATGCAAAATTATATAAGTGGAAAATTGTAATTGGCCTTCTTCTACATATTACTTCTCACTACTGAATGTATTAGCTGTAAGTTTTCTTAAAATTAATAAAAATTAAACTATGAGGTCTTTGCTTCGTTATTGGTAAAGATACAGGAGGCTTACATAAAACATAACATCACGCCTTGTTTCCCCGAAGGGTTGGGCGTAGGTGTCCCTGTAGCAGGTTCACCCACATTTCGCGAGTTATGTTTTATGTCCCATGTAATAGGGGGCGAGTCTTTTGCCATCAACCGGGCACAAATCCAGACTCCGAGCTACTACTGAGAAATATCAGATAGAAAAAACCAATAACACTTTGCTCTACCCGGGAATCGAAGCCGAGACCTCATGCTCAGCAGTAGCGCTTGCGACCACTAGACCAACGAGGCAGTCAACAGAAACATGAGTCTTAATTTTAACCAAAAATGGTCCGTAAATAATAGAAATCGGTCATAAGTCATCTTAGTCAGTGACATGGAGAAGTTTGATTCTCCTTTTGATTACCGTTAATTAGTTAACGGTTATTGCAAAAGCTGGGTTAAGCTTTTGAAGTATTTATCTCACTTTCAGTGGATATTTCTTGTCTAGTTTGACAGAGCGATATTTCACTATTTCATAACGTTCTGTTTTCTCTAGTAGGTATATCTCCTATTTCTGTTTTTTTTTTTAATCCTGCATCGTGGGTTTCATAAATGTCAGACCCGTCGGTACTAAAGTCTTTGCAGGAATCGAACCCACAGGCCTCTTGAATCTGTTCCTGTAATATGAACCTTTTTGAATTCAGATTTCTTTATGTGTGTATTTTCAGTGGTAATATACCTATCTATGTAATACTTACGAATGCCTATAACATGGCGTCACACTTCTCATTATTGATTGCCTTTCCCACCCACTCTTCAGGGGGTATTGTGGATGACGGTGAGCAATGGGTAGCTCGCCTTCCGATAAGGACCAGGCCCGGGTAGACGGCGCGTTGTGTTCCACGCGCGCCTCAAAGAGGTGTCAGCAGAATTGGCGGGGTCCGCTAGGGTCGATGCCTGCCGGGTGTGCGAAGGAAACCGAAAGGGTGATCGTGGCTCCCGGCAACAGGGCAACCGAAGGAACACGGGTGGGTTTTAGTCAGTAAGAGTCTGACACGCCCTCCCGCTCCGCCCAGAGCGGGAGAAGTTATTTGATAATTTCCCAAAAAAATAATAAAAAAATGGGGTATTGTGGATACCTTCTTTCCTTTTGAATCATGAAGTTTACAAACCATCCAATCATCTAAGCATTGTATCTTTGTTCATCGAATCGAAAAGAGGGAAAGAAAACCAAAACATGTTTTAAATTATTTATTTTCATATTTTTGTAATATTTAGGTACGTATGTAAACTGTCTCCTATATTTTACAATAATTATTATTCTTTTAAGCAATAAATAGTATACAATGCTCGATTGTAACAATATTTACAAAAATTACTACTTAAGGGCAACTTGGGCCATCGTTGGAATGCAAAGTGCCCATATAAACGAATTGGTTCTATAAAATAGTGCCGAAATCATATAATTTAGTGATCTAATTCACTGTCTAACAAATACTCTTCAATGTTTGTAATCATCAAAAATTGGTGTAAATACGTCTAAATTTTGTATTCCATAGATATGAAAAGCGTTAGGAACTTTTTTTTCTCCTGAAACCATACTTTTTACCATTGATAATAATACTTTGGTATACTCTCTCGAAGTATCACAACAACTTAATACAAACCTGTTAGTATCCATGTCTTCTACTAATACGTGTCGCCCTAGTGTGCACCGAGCAACATCAGTCGCGAAGATCTAACTTTTATTTACAACTATATATCCTTTACCATTACAATATCCATTGAAATCGAGTTTAATGTTTCCCATATGTACCCCAGATCAAAACAGTTCATCAAATCACCAACTATTCTCTTATGTACCTACTAACCGGGATAGTTTGTGCATCATTAAAATTAATCATTCGCGTCTTCTTTACACTAATTAACAACTCCAATATCTACATAGGTATTTACATTAATTTACAAACTAACTGGAGTATTAGCACTCTAAAATATTAATTTACATAATTATTCGGAACATGGACATTCGATAGGAATGATAATTGTAATACTTTATGTAGGTAAAATGTAAATAAATTAATGATAATGACTATATCAACGATCGTGTTTAGTTAGTTGTAGTGGTAGGTCGTTGGACGTAGCGCGCGGCCGGCACGGCGACGCCGAGCTAGACGTGTGCGTCCGCCGGTCCTCGTTGTCACTCTCGTCGTGCACGTTGATCTCCTCGTCAGAGTCCGAGTGGGACTCGTATCCACGGGCTAGCTGGATAGACTGCGCCGCTAGAAGTGCTGCAGCGGCTGAATGTGGTACAAGCGATTTAAAGGCGCTGTTCTCTAAAGCAGGGTGTGGCTTAAAAGCACTTACATCGAAGTTGGTGTGCTGCGACAGCGCTTTCAGCGCGTTGGCGTCGAACTGTTGGTGTGCGAAGGCCTTCAGGGCGTTGGTATCCTGGTGCGAGAGAGCCTTGAAGGCGCTATTTTCGCCGCCCATCTGCGGGGTGTGATAGGCCACGCGCGCGGGGGAGAGGGAGCGCGAGCGCGAGCGCGAAGGGGGGGAGTGGGGGGAGTGGGGCGGGCGGTGCGGGGGCGAGCCGCCACCGCGCTTGAGGAGGTTCATGCGCTGGTGGCGTCTCCACTTGGCTCGTCTGTTGGAAAACCAAACCTGTCAGTAACGGTAAATAAAAATGATTAGTATTCTGTCTTCACAGTTTTAACAAATTCAAATTAATGCAAATTGACAAATAGTGGCAACTTTGATTTGGCATCTTTGACTGTCTCGAACGATATGGATATTTATGTAATTATGCAAAAGGTCAAGTAAATTAGAGTTTGTTACCTGAACTCGCGCTTCTGATAAAGACGTTTTGGATGCCAGCCGTTCTCGCGTGGAGACGCATGGGTAGTGGGATTTTTCGAATTCCTTCTCCAGTTCTTCGAGCTGGTCTTGGCTGAAAGTCGTGCGGTTCCGTCTGAACTTCGGTTGTTCTCCGTCTAGAGAGCCGGAGTCGTCACCGTCTACGTCTGTTTCGGCAAAAACAGTCACGAATGAGTAGGAATTCGACAGGGTAAAATAAAAAGTGTCACGGTATTTATGTGAAGATTCCACATAATTTTGTACAATAGAATCACGCTTGAGCTTTACAATTTAACAAGCCGTTTAGTAGGTAAGTACGTCCGATGGGATTTGAAATGGCAAAAATTGAAAAATTCCATACAAACTTTCATCCTCGATTTGTTAGTGCTCACTTCACAACCAGCGGCTTAGGCTGTGCATTGTCCATGAGTGAATTAATCATTTATTTATTTTTATTGTGTAGAAGATAGCAGACTCAAAAATTCTTACCGATTAGTCCTCGTCCAGAGGTTAGGAACCCTTGGTTGACGTCAGGGTGTGGTACTCCTGACTGATGGCCAGGTACACCAGGGGGTAGGGACAGGGAACCGGGGGGCCACACGCCACCGCCGCCGCCCCAAGGAAAGGCGCCGTACGGCGGAGGAGCGGCATACAGCCCGTAGCCAGCAGCCCTCGCGAATTCTGCCGCTGCACGTTCAGCAGCCCTGTTCCGAAGTATCCTGTTGATTGAAGATACGCTAGGAGCTGTTGCATTCGTGCAAACGCCTGTGGACAAAAGATAGTTCATTGTTAGAAATCATTTTAGTATAGCATAGTTTGTTAGAGTATTTGGTTGCTACGACGCTACGTTTTATGACTACGCTGCTACGTAGCAGTTTAATTACTTACTGGTTTTTGTCCCATCAACAAATTGGGTAAAGGATTCTATAGTTTTATTTCGTCTATACTCAGTACCTTCTCTGGTCGCCAAGGTGAAGCCTAATTTTTTTGGTATTTTGTAGTAAGTTGTCATTCCGACAAAGGCACTTCTCAAAAATCATCAATATTGAAAATAAAATGTTAAAATTACAACAACGTGCGCCAGTGAATGTTGTTTTTCAACGTAAATAATATGCGATGGTTATACTCAGTGAGCTGTATTTAGTGTTAATACACACCTTGCTAGAAACATTTGGCTTTGAGCACGAATATAGCAATTATGTGTGCAGTTTTGAAACCCGATGTCTCTTAGAACGCAGTACGAATGTGCATAAAATTACAGGCGCGCGTTAAAACCCATGCGTCATTGGTCGCGTTTTAAAATGCCCTGCACTTATAGCATTAAGTGGCACAATCAGCTTATGTTACACAATTATATCCTGCACGAGTTAAAATTGTAAATGATTGAAAACATCTCCTACGCCATAAAATGACACGAGTAAGTAAAGTAACTTGAACTTACTTAGTTCAAGTTGAACTATTCAAACCTATGTGATTTTTTCTATAATACAACAAAATCTTGAACAGCGTAAACTTATCGTTATCTAGGATCACTTAAGATGCAGGTATGTTTAACATGTAAATTACTCTTATGAGAATATTCCCTCCTTTGTAATTTAATTATCGCGCGGTAACGCCGTAATCATTGCCTACCTAAGCTTCATAGGCAGATTGTTGATAATCACAATGTGATTGACATATGAGGAACTTCTTGCCGTGTCTTACAAATCATAGGTGTAACCTTATCAATGGGGTTTGTACGGGTACATTATCAAAAATGTTGTTTTCCTCGGCATATGCGAACCTGTCTGAAAACACAGGGCTCCCCTGTGCTACACAGATTTCGGCGAAAAAAGGTCGTTCCCTCAACCCGAGCCTTTTACCTTCTTCCTTGATCCGTCAACTGTGATTAGCTCAAGAAATGCAGATATATAAAGAACTAAGTTTTGCCGGTGACTTCGCTAATGTGAAGGTCCGAAATTATCCCACGGAAACGCTCTACCAAGATAAAAAGTAGTCTATGTTCTATGTCCGAATTCTATGGTCTATCTGTTCGAAATATTATCGAAAGCCGTTCAGCATTTAAAGCGTGAAAAGTTAACAAACAGACAGAGTTACTTTTGCATTATTAATATTATAGTATGGATAGTCGAGACAAATTCTACAGTGAACACTTGACGAGCACGGTAGTCATTAAGCCACAATGGCACAAAGCTATCGAGTTCATGAACGTGTCGTAACGTAAACTAAATGTGCGCGCGAGTTAACTGCGTGCACAGATCGCGTGCCGGCGCAGCCTTGGAGAGCCATCCCATGTAATTTTCAGGAAACACTCCGAGTAAGTGCCATAATTTAATCATAGCCTGTCCGAGTGTAATTGTCGTAGGATTCGTTGTTGAGCTACCGAGCGCGCAACCACTGAACTGTTTTAAATAACTCGCTTTCGATTGCTCTTTTATGATATTCGTGCAACTTGTTGATTATTGTATCTAGTCATATATCATATATATAGATTAATTTATACTTATTTGTCACTACACACGTAGCTTTCTTTGCAATTTTCCGGCTTACCTACAAGCTATTTTTAGTTAGTAGTTGAGGTTCTATGTATTCAGAAACACTACAAGTTTCTGAAAGAACCTCAACTGCGGCACCTGCTGGAAACATCACATTTTATCATCAGCAGTATAAATATGTGCATTACACACGTTACTAAAATTCTTGAGAACGGAAGAAAATTATAATAAAATGAGAAAACCCTGAATTAAAAATCTACTGCATAGTTTATTAAATTGAAGGTGAATGACAGTTGTTCTTATAAACCCAACACTAATGTCTAACTAAGGGCTAACACTAATAACAGAAACCGTGACAACTACCCGTTGTGTCTATTCATTAGCCGATACCTTCCTGCCTTTAATTGATCAAACGGTGCAGTTTTAAGGACGTGCTAATTACAGGTAGAGGATGATTTGTGAACTGAACAAGACATAAATGTCAAGAATGGGGAAGACTTTGAACCATATCGTTCGATTGTACCTACATTACAGTTATAGCATAATGATTCAAGGAAGCGATTATTGTATTGTCACATAGGCAAGACTATAGTAGATATCTAGGTAATGCAATCGACATAACGACTTACTAAAGCTAATAACACTCGTAATCCGAAACAATTTTCATAGCTAATAAGAATAACAACTAGTTGTTCAGACTCTGTAGGTATTACTCACAGTTTATCGTACTTCCAATGTTCAAAGGTAACTTTGTCTGCATTTACGTAAAATAGATCCATTTATTGCAAGCCTGTCATTTAAGTAGGTAGGCACTAACTTAGGACAATTATGTCCAGAAACAATAATTGAACCTAATTGCCTAATTATTGTTGTTCACGTGAGCGGGAAAAGAGACATTTTCTAGACACGACTTGCTATACAAAATTGCACCATCGCGTTTGAAAATATGCCACCCTGTCAATTGTTTGCTATAAGGAAATGATTTGATAGACCTCACAGACATGAATAATAATTATTATAATAACGAGTTGAGACTATCGCGATTTATAAAGATAGATTTAAAGGCGGTCACCGTTGATAATGAAGCGCTATTGTGGGGCGTCTGGCGCGCTTCGGCGCAACCACCGCTTGACGTATCAAATAAAACACAAAACGTACCTGTTATAATTTACTCAAAACACAAAGCCTTATATAGTATAATGGTAATGATCAGTTGCGCGGCTTGGTTCATTGTTAGCACGTCGAAAAGCATAAAAAGGTGCCCTCTACACAATTTGTTTGGCTCGTAATCGGTGCGTTGAGACGAAGGCTCGATAGAACCGCCTTCTGTGCCGCTGGACGTCAAAAGCTTGATGTGGCTGAGAACACTATAATGGTGACTAGTCATCACTTACCAGTCAAGATCTCTAATTATAATGGGAGCAGCCGTTTTTCAGAAATAAAACAAACCGTTGAGAATCTCTTAACGTTTTGTGGGAGCTCAGCGACGCGTCGCCGCTACTTAATCTACTTCGTTTTCTATTCTTTTAAATGACAAAAAACTTCAATGATCTTTAACAGAACAGTTAAATTGGTTTTTGTCTAGTAACAAGCACGTAGCCTATCGATAGTTTCGATCGACATCGTTCAACGCGGGCGTGTTTTCAATTTGGATAAGTCGATAATTTTGTTATACAAAAACGTATCTTTAAACGCGTTACTGTCAATGATCTGATAACATGTTATTTCGACAACCTGCATGGTGCGAAATCATTCACTTTTCAACAGTTGATTGCATTTAGCGATTAGGTATCGATTGTAATGAGTAGAAGCAAGTTTACTAATATCAATCGCGTTTTTATTGAAGTCTTCACTGACAATGAGCGCCGATCAGTGGTCTTAGTTCAACTATTTGTTTAGAGCCAGATCATTATCCATCAACAGGTTGCAGGTGGGAATGCGATATCTATAATTGTTCTTTTAATGATTTGGGATCGGGCCCGGATCCCACATGCTTAGTCACGGTCATGCAATTTGTCTAAAGTCGTTTAATCATGATTAGTCACAATAGGGTCCGCTTCCATTAAAAGGTTTAGATGTCTACAACATAAAGAGCATCTTATACATCGGTACGCAGGGGCTGCCGGTAACGGCACAATTAAAAGCGATGTAGTTTTTTCTTGTTCTATCATTATACGGCGGAAAGCGATTAATTATCGAATTAACAACATTTATACGCGCGCGCTTTACGAAAGCGCTTGCATTACTTGCTGCAATTAGTGCAGGCAGAATAATAGGTGTTGATATGTAACAATAATTATTTTATCAGCTTTTAATTGATTCATGCTTCTTGAATTAAAGCACAAATTGAAATATTCAGTATTACGTTAAATATCAAGCAAGTGATGTAGTTTCCCATGGCATCCTAATAAAAAGCAAATTGGTTTAAAAATCTTAATGTTTCTGCTCGGAGTGTTGTTAGTTGGTACCTGCCTAAAAGCGTGGCATGTCCAAAGATAAGGCACTCCGGCGCCGTCTGGCTATAGACTGTTTAATCGGGTTAATTTATCGATAATTGACGGAAAACCTTTTTGTTTGTAATGCCGGGAAGTAACAGTAATTGTCACGCCTTTGAAGATTTACGCTCGTTTCTAAATTGAGACATTAACAGTCGAATCTCGTGCCTAATGGTTTGGAATGAATTTGTTTGTTTGTTTTCCTTATACCGGTTCTTCGATACGTTTGGCTGGTAACGCGACGGATGCCGGATTCTATCGAACCGCGCTAATTAGTTTTAGACAATATTTCAAACGACTGTAACTAATTAGCTTGACGATTATTTGGCGAAACCGTTTGTGTAAAGTATTAGACATGAATTCCGATATTATTTAGTGCTCTATTCTGATAAACATTGTTCAAGAATGATGAATAAATTCCAAGTAGACTGTGATAAACAATTGTGGCTGTATTAAATAGGGCAACTGTTTGATCTCAATCTGCAAGACACTATCAATGATCAATTTATACCTTTAGGTTATGATATCTTGTTGAAGCTTTGTTTAGTTGTGGATTGGGCACTAAAAATATTTTACTTAATTAGGCAACTGCAATGATTTGCTTATGTAGTCAGATTGCTCTTTTAAATTTATATTCTTAATTTATCAAGTGGAGCAGTTTCTTCTTTAAAGCTCACCTAAGTGAAATCATTGCTTACACAAGATCGCAGCTGGTCTAACACAACACTTAAATGTAGGTAATGGACAACATCCACCGAGTAGCGTAGTTGATATTTTATTTAACGCGCAATTACAACTAACTGGGCTTTAGATAAGAGTCCAATTTAGCTTTTCTATCAACAAAATCATAAATTGTAGATCAATCTGCCACAGACAGAATGCAAATTCTACCAATTAACATTTTAAATTTTTATGGTATTTAATCATCTCAAAGATCATGATAAATCTTGTTAATTGCTTGCTCTTTATATATAAATATGTTGCAAGCCCAATCAGACTTGTAGGCGCCTGTTTTGCCGTTTATTAAGTAGTTAATTATAAATTCTTTTGAACTCTCCGTTTCTTAGTAGAAAAGTTTTCCATCAAAGCTCAAATTCTAATTTGAAGACGATTAGACGCTTCCTTCACTGCTGTCGCTCCAAAATAAAAATCACGTCCTCATCGAGCGTCTAGAACCAGTTAACGAATGAGTGGCGTCACGTCGTCTAAATGAATTATTGTTGGCTTTATGGGGAACATAAAACGATGAGATCGGATGCAATCAAGCGGCACCCGCCGCGTCGACTGAGTAAAAAGGTGTCTGTACCTCCAGGGGGCCTCGCGCAACCGTTGCGCTAAACGCCTACCCTACGCACACGCGTCCACCCGTTTCAATTAGCTCTCAATGGCCAAAGTCACAAAGGATGTGCCAACCCGCAATGAATAATCGCCTTGCAATATCTAGCTCCCATATCATTTAAATAACAACCTGTCCTGCAACAATTAAAAGCAAAATGACAACTAACAATTTCGATCACTGCCAATAAATAGCATTACAATAAACGATAATCGGAACGATTTATTTATGTACAGATACCATTCTTGTGCAACTTTCGTCGCTTTTTAAACTCACAAAGCCCATTAGGTAATTCAATAACACGACAATAGCTAAGCAAAAACCGATCAAAACATGTTTTTGTAGCGCCATGTACCATTGTACAAGCGACGATTAAAGGTTCTCCAAAACCGAAATCCGAAATCATGACCGTGACCCTCTCGACGTCGGACAACACTGTTGATGTGATGCACTGCTGGGAACCAATTTAATGCTGTAACAAATCAATAAATGTATCGGTTTATTGGAAGCTGTGTAGCGATCGATTTGATTTATTTCGACCGTACAATAACGGCGAACGAGGTGGGACCTTGTTAGTAAATGTCAAAAGACTTACAAAAAAACGTTTCGTCTATCTCGTAGTAACTTGTACCGTAGTAAAATAATGATTCGGAGAAATTGGAAACAAATAAGAACGACGATCGGAAATGTAAGTTTTTAATATGATCGCTAAACACGAATCATAAAAACAGCATTAACAAGGAATAATAAATTATAAAAGTGTTTTTATGGCCGAGCAAAACATTTTAACACCCCAACCGTAAACTTACTCGTCATCCGTTTCGCTAATTAATCGGCGCCAGCCAATAATTTGGGCCTCCACGTAACCCATACAGTTTGTGGGCTAAGAATGCAATTAATCAAAATATGGTCAGTAGCTAGAGCCGCCCGTAACGCCTCGTAAACCGATATCGATTTAGTCGATAAGTTGCGCAAGCCATTGTCCAAAACTGCTTCGTCACTGCTAACAAAGACGGTAGTGGATACCTTATTAAAATTTAGCCGGCTTCGATGAGCTGCTCTGTTCTAATAACTGCTCGTCGGCAAACGATCGACAGAGTACTGACGCGCACCGCTTTCGAGTGGTTGCGTTTTTGACACATTCCTTTTGTAGTCACCGTTTGGATAAATATTAAGTTAAAATAAATTGCCTGTTCGGGACGTTCCATATTTTTATAAATATAATATGAAAGATTGATTTTTTACTATAAAAATCTTGAATAAGAGGAATATTTTGATTGATAGTTATCAACAGCGGACTATTATATTTCTGAATATTATCGTTAAAAAAATTTAATTGAGTGTAGATACGTGCCGACAATGCAAATGTAACTTTAATCAATTTAGCCAAGTGGAGTAGGTGCGCGTTGCTCGGGCACGCGCTTATGACAAAAGACTCGACTGTTGAGCGTGATCATTTTGTTATAATTTGATTAAATTTCTATTACTTAGACATATTTCTGACCAAGCCACAGAGTTAGAAACGATCGTTCTCTGGAAAATAATAAAGAATAAATTGGAAGTTTCTTGATTAAGAAAAAAATAGGACGACCTCAATTTCAATAAATTCGGAAGCCCAAAAACTGTAGGTATATTATATTATTGAGATTTATCAATAGTTTTTGGGTAATCCTAATTTTGAAAACTCGGCAAAAGAAAACAAAAATAGAAACAAAATATTATGTTCACCTGCGTGAAAAACATTAGATGTTTTGTTTACATGAGCGCCATGAGCGGTCAGTGCATTAAGTCTATAGTAATTTTAGAGGCATAAGATAATTATTTAGCTTTGCTTTTTAAATATTATGATGTAGGTCAATAAATATACTTAACGCAATTCTATATTATCCTAAACACAAAGATTAGGTACTACTAGACTTCGAAAACCAACAAGATCAAGAAGAGTTTTTGCCAGAAGAAGGAAAATTGTTACAAAATTTAGTTACGAGGTCGGCTCTATACATTGTTACTTCTGTAGCAGCAATAGTTATTCGGGCTCCCTGGCCAGCAGGTGGTCCGCGCCGGTCAACACACTTTGATACACCGAAACCATCGACAAATCTAATGGAATCAATCATAACTACAACCCCAGACCATCCAAATTGAACAATGCATTGCCGATGCAATAAAGCCATTCAATTTCGTATTAAATCGTAACCGCAAAAGTTAGCGGTAAATTTTTAATGTTTTGAGTCAAACTGAAGCAGAGTTTATTTAAATACAGCAACATTTACGACAAATATGTGAGCATTTACGCAAAACAACCGACTGACGTGGGATCGCGTGCAATTTTCGCATACAACGGAGGCATGAGCGCTCACTGCGCTCGAGCAATTATTTTAAACACATTTCAACAAATGACGATAATGTCAGCCGGCCGCAGAGATAAGAACAAAAAAAACATAAAAAATAAAAGCGTTCACTGAGCAATTGTTCGACCCCTCGTTCATAAGAACTCTTTCACATATTCATAATCAAAATTATATTACTTCATTTTGCACTTTTTGAGACCCTTATCTGAAGAAAATTCGTACCCACTCTCAAGTTCTGTCTAAATAAATGATTCTATATCAGGAAAAAGGTTTTTGTTGTCCTCATTTTTACTTTATAAATATTATTTGGCCTGACCTACAAGAAATGTTTTGCAAGTATTATAAAATCATGTAAATAAAACGTGTTTTATATAGACGTTAACCCAATCATGTGCTCTGAAGTTACGGCGCCCCCTGCAGATTTAATGGCTACGAACCAATTTAACAACTCAGTTTAGCACAGTGTTTCCCATCAAGAATGTTATCGTCTCCTAATCCGGTCCCCACTGATATCGTAAACCAGAAGTGGTCTTGTAAGCAAAACCAGTTCCAATGCGATCGCACGCACCCTACCGAACTGAACTGCACTAGAGAAACATCAAGGCGAAGAACGTCCTTTGACGACGAACGCTTTAATGACGTTTAATTAAGCTTGCGATTTTGAACCTTACTCTACTCGGCTGTTGGATACAAATAGATTGTACGAATTGTTGGCTCTTAAGCCGTCTTTTGTTTCAACTGACGACGTTTAACGTCACGCATGGGCACGAGAGGTGTCGTTGCTGCAATTATCGCAATTGGCTCGTTGGCCTCTGAGCTAAAGACGCCCATCGTACTCTAAGATATGTGTGCGCATGTTCGTGTGTCGTGGTAACATTATAGGAAAAGACATTTCAGTAAATGTCCACTCTAACTAATCGTTATGTTTGTACTATGGCTAACAAAGTGGGAATTTGCGAACAGTGTCAGGCTGCAATTATTTGTAATAAGCTGTATCAACTGGTAAAAATTATAAAAATGATTTGAATTTTACTGTGGGAACATAAAAAATTATGAGTATATACCGAATAATAAGTTAAAATTAAGAAAAAAAATCATTTCGCCAGAGGAAATTGGTGCTTTTTATTTTAATATAATACCATTATATATAAATATAGTTGCATATGTGTAACAACGACATATTTATAATCAAAGCCCTCGGCTATAGTGACACATTTATTGTGCAGTTGGCTTCGGGCCCGCGGCACTACGCGACGTTTTTATTTATTACTCTTTATTGCGTAGAAATTTTGTCAAAATTGTTTCATTTGATCTTGAGATCAAAGAAAAACAGATTGACATAATTTTCGATTTAATATATGCTATGGTTAACGCATACTAAACTTCAAGATTAGCCGGCTAAACTTAGGAGTTATTTAGATTTTAGATCTTCCGTTCCTTACCCGTAGATGATGATTTTGATTAATGAATTAATAAATCTTAAAGCACGACTACATTCATAATGACATGAATAATAATGAATAGTCCTGCAGCGATAATATGTCATGTAATTACGTGCAATCTTTTTATTAAATGTTATCTATCTATCTTTAATATTAGTTTTAATCTATATAACAGAATAAACTGACCGACTAACTGACATATCAACGCACAGCCGAAACTACTGGGACTAGGAACGTGAACTTTTGCACACGGTTTCCTTTATAATATAGGAGAGCACTAAGAAGGAGTTTTTGGAAATTCGACATTTAGTGGGGTGAAAAGCGGGGGGATTTTGTTTGTATAAAAAAACTTTAAATTTGGCACGAATACTTATCTAAGTAAATTATAAAGTTTGTCACTTTTTGTTTTTCTAAACTACCTAAGCTAACCCCTAAAGGAAAAGGATTGGGGGTGTCAAAGTCCGATTAACTCGAATCTCAGTATTTATACTTAAGACCAAAACTAAAGAATAACTCCTGCCCAACCCTTGCTCGAAAATGAGGTGCCAGAAATTGTTGCAGCTGAGCACGTAGGTTTAAATATCCCGCCTAATAATCATGATGTTAACCAAATTTTGATCCAGCCTGTCCCCTCTTGCTGTCCTCCCCCCAGCGACGCCTTAAGCCGAGGTTCGTACCCCACAGCTCCTGGCTGGAGGCTCTAAGTGTAGTAGCTTAAGGCACCCACAGGAAAGTCCGGTTAAGCAGCCAAGACCTTAGTGGTCAAAACTGCGAGTTGCCATGTTAAAAGAAAAAAAACTAAAGAATAACGTATATCACCGTTTTTCACGGGTCAAAAGGGTAGTCAATTTTACACGGAAAGATTTTACTGCGTGGCCTAATTAACTCGAAAATTATTACAAATAATGTTTAAAAAATACAATAGGAACGTACCAAACGCTTTTTTTAAAACAAGTCATGTTGTGGTGAAAAGGGAGGACATAGTTTATTTAAAAAATCTTATTTCCTTAATAATATACGTATATGAACTGAAAAAAATAACGCCTGAATAAATGATTAATATCGTAAACATTAATTATCGCAAACTGCCTTTCAAAGGTCATGTTAAATTGTTTAGAGGAAAGTAAGAAATCCACACGGATGAAGTCGTGGACAAAGTGCTAGTTATAGTTTAAATTACAACTGAGGAAATAAGTAGGTAGGCAGATTTTTAGGGTTCCATACCCCAAGGGGAATACCGGACCGTATTACTACGACTCCGCTGGCCGTCCGTCTGTCTGTCTGTCCGTCTGTCACCAGGGTGTATCTCATGAACCGTGACAGTTAAACAGTTAAAAATTTCACAAATGATGTATTTTATTGCCGCTATAACAACAAATACTAAAAAAACAGAATAAAATAAATATTTAAGGGGGCTCCCATACAACAAACGTGATTTTTTTGCTCGTTTTTATAGATAATGGTATTTTTTGGCTCGATTTTTTTAGTTTGAAATTTGAATCATGTAAGATTAGGATGCAGCAATTCTTGAACATAGGTATTTTCCAATATACTACAGCTTTACAGTCAACTTTCATATCTAAAACCTAGAACCTTAAAGAAAACTTACATAATATAATGACACCTAAAGCATTATATTGCTCGCACATAGACACAAAATCCAATAGATGTTCTCAAATTACATTATATCCGCTGTCAGCCGGCGGCCATTTACAAAGCTAACCTACCATATTCGGGCTTGCACTTGGATGGCTTTGCCTATTGCCCTGCCGAAACTGTTTGACACTCATCTAAAGTTCATTACTCAAAGACTTTAATCCTATAATTAGATAAGTGTTTGGTTTCTGGGTAAACAGAGCGGTTCGCAGTTTGTGGCTTAGCTGACCTTATTTTTTTTGTTTAGGTATCAAATAAAAATAATTCTTGGTATTATGTTTTGTCAAGTTTAGGTTATTCGGCGAATTGTGAGCTTTCATTATACTTAAAGCAAAATCTTTAGGATTATCAAAAAACCAAGTTTACCGGAAAAATGGCTTCTAATGGCTACACTAGCTGGATGAAAACTGAAAAATGAGTTAGATGAACCATTTTTTAGGTACAGTCATAATTTAAGATAGACCTGTAACATTAGGTAAAATTATATAAAGCTGACTAAAGGCTTGTTCAGACCAACGCGATATCGCGGGCGCTACAAGGGTCGCGCTGCCTGCAGCGCCCGCGATATCGCGCCAGTTTGCACGAGCCTTTAGTCAGCTCTATATAATTTTACCTAATGTTACAGGTCTATCTTAAATTATGACTGTTACAAACTAGTTCCTAGACAAATCTATCGCAATTACTCGAGCTACACAATTCGCACGTCATTCAGCCGCGATTTATCAAAACACGTCTCAAGAACGCTCCTCATCGAGTTAATAACAATCTGTAAATTGCCATAAATTATTTTAATAAGGTAACTCGGTAATAATTCGATGATCAGACGATTCCATATCGTGTGTGCGCGCACGCAATGCCTGTAACTTGAGTCGCTCACCGGTATTACGCGACAACGACGTTCGGTTTATTATACCTACTTATTATAACTAGAGATCCTTCGGATAGACCCGAACGCACTTGAATTTTGATTGACAGAATTGTTACGTGATTTAGTTTGTCTTTGATTTCAGTAAATAGAATAACTACTGCTCAGTTGTTTAGTGAATAAAGTTGTAGATACCGATTTCAATAATTTTGTTTTTAAAGGAAGTAAATAATTAAGATTATAATCTTGTAATTTCATGGTCTGACGTGTACATTAACGTTATATTAATTTTATCCCAAAAACACCATAGACATTTAAAAAATCATTGAATGCAAACACATTCTAGTTTAAATAAAGCTTAAACGGTTTCCGTCATTTAAATAAATACGTTTTTTTTTTCTGCGCCCACACTGACGCAGCATGACGATTGACAATAGATAGGTATACCAAGGCAACTTCTTAAAAGAAGATCAATCAAATTGTAACAGTTAAAACTGCAATGAATCGTTTTGCAGCATTTAACAAATGGCTACAAAAAGTTAAATAATACACTACAATAAAAGTTCGAGAAAACTTAGCTTTTAGCTAAAGATACTATCATAAAAAATATGTAGCAAGGAAAACATTTTTCAATTTAAAATATCACATCAGTAAGTAAGTAAAGTTTGAAGGAAAATATGTTCATGAAAATTTGTGAAAAATTATGAGCTCTATGTAGCTCTAAAGATAGCACAATAGCAAAGAACAACCTAAAATGGTCAGCTTATAATCTAAAGTAAAATTTTATTTTTGGACTATTTTGAAAAAGTTCAGTAGAGAAAACTCGGCTCATTAACTGGGAATAAAAAGCAATTACAGACGCTGTTAAAAAGTTACACATAGTCCCGTGCAAAACCCGCCACAAATGTAAACTATTATAATAGAAGTACCAGCAAAATGGCCGGACAATGTGTGCGTCACGTTAGCGGGTGCACGTCGTCGGGTGAGCACAGTTACATCGGGTCACTCGTGATAGCCCACAGCATTCATGGTACACGCATAGGAAACGGCTATTGAGGTACGGTTGATGGCCGTAATTGTTTGTTTGTGTCCATGATCTGGGTGTTGAAGACAATACCCGTATTTCATGACTATCTGAATATCCATATATTCGTCAAAACTAAAAAACTAACTGCTTTATTTAGCCATTTAAGTGTCTATATAAAGAGATAGGAAAAAAAAACAGAAAAAATGGTACCTACGTAAAAAATATTTACGTATTTTGTCTATAACTACATTTTCCGGAAAATCATGGCGTGAGCCGATACTCGTAGGTAATTAATTTATTCATCGAGCATTTTATTGTGAAAGCAATTAGGTACAGTTTATTAATTTCTGTATATTGATGAATGTAACTCACGTATTTTGACACTTCCTGGCTATGTATGCCTAAAGCACAATGCAATGGCATCACCATTGAATGTATTGGAATATTGAAAGAGTGCGCAACCGAGTTGAAACATTTTGCCGGTCCGTAATTCAAACATAAGCAATAATGTTGCCATATCCCGTAGGTAATTGGTGTATTTATAAACGCGGAAATGTTAATTATTTTAGAGTTGTAACTTATAAGGAGCTTTATGAATTACATTCATCTTATCGATTTTTTCTGATTTTCCTCCACCATCAAAGCGCACATTAGAAAACGTTTGTCTATTTTCGGTATGTGGAATCAATTCCAATTATTTGGCAAAATATTGTTTTCCATCGATATAGTTACAGTGCTGTATGGATCTTATAGCGCTTGATTGACATTCGAAGCGCTGTTGGTAAACATTAATAAATTGTTTTGAGAAAATTATTATATTTAAAAAACAAGATGGCGACCTAAGTTCCGATTTAGCTCACGCGCCAAAAATGTACAAGCGATAATTAAATCCTTTATTTGCTTAGAAAGTGGTACATAAATATAGGTATTTACAAAATTTTGAGAGATCCCTGTTCAATCTACCAATTAGGCATGCAAAAATGGAAAGTAATATTACAAAAAATCTAATCAAAATCAGAAAGTCAAATTAAAATTCGCAGAAAAAAAACTAAATTATAGAATTTTAATTAGGAAATTCACAATGTCAACAATTAAAACTAAAGTGTAGTGTCATTTAAAAAATCATTAATTTTTACCTTCAGATATAAGTCGTTCCCGGATCTCCCAGGCGAAGATGGTGGGGTTCTCTCTTTTGTACTGTTCGATCTTGGAGACCACTGCTGGGGTCGCGACCTTGGGCTTGCTGCCCCCAATCAGACCCGGCGGTCGGAGGGTGCCTGAAGCAAACATAATTAAAATAAATAACTATGGTATGGTAAAGACAGAGATCTAGAGACTAGTTAATAAATAGTAAATATTAGTATTAAGGTATCTGAAAAATATTTAAAACTTTACGCGTTTATAATTTTACATGTAGATAATAAGATCTTTATAAGCTTATTTTCAAATTATACACTGAACTTTTGAGAAGAGCTTTAGCGTTATGTCACGTTATGTGCTGGTAAATTGTAATTACTAAACAGAAAAGTGCGTTCTGTTGTGCAATTGTGAAGGTTGGTATCTACCTTCACAATTTGTAGATAAAAACGAATTGAACAAACTGTCACCTGCTGCTCGGTAAAGGAAATAAAAGAAAAATCAAAATCAAATTAGAGACTCAAATAAAAATACCAGTAATAGCGACACGATACCGATTGATGCAATTTCATTGAGTGCTAAACGTGAGTAAACGCAAGTTACTTGTCGCGATCAATTCTTGCAACACAATCTGTAGTTTTACTTTTTAGCCCTTATCCGACCAGTAATAAACCTCAAAATACACCTAAAAACTGCAAATCAACATTTGTATTTAAACATTTAAAAGGACAGTGGACGTGCGTCCCCACAAAAAATTGATAATCGAGCACGGCGGTAAGAATAACAATGAAAGCTTTAAATTAGTATTAATAATTACAGAATCATTGACATCGGCTAAATGAAGCCTGCATGTGACGAGACGTGAATTTTTAATTGTTATTTATCTCGAGCTTTGTTTTTATTGGGTTTGAACACGTGGGATTCACATAGTGATGTTTTAGAAAACAAACATAGGAAATAAAAAAATATAGGGATGAAATATCTATCCCGAAACAAGAAATGAAAATGCAATTATTCTTGAAACTTCTTGTATTTTAGAGCCTGGAAAATTCTTGCAAGTTCAGACTTATGGAGTGGCTTATGATTAGAGTTGCTGGTAAAAACTAACGTATTCTCGGGTGCCTAAGTCAGTTAGATAATGGATGAGTGCGTGCATCAGGACAATTACGTAAAAACAGCGCAGCGGCGGCATTCCGGCGGGCTGCGCGCGGACCTCTCGCTTTTTACGCGCACACCGCTCCTCCATACCGATAACACGCTGAATTATTCAACACATTATTTATATTCACATTTTTGTCAACGCCATTCAAGATGAATTCATAAGTCTCTTTATGTCTTGATAAGACTAAAGCTTACCGACCAAAATGGCGCGGCCGAACAAAAACTCAATTTCGCGTTTACATGAGGTCCGCGACACATCGCCTTAATAGGTGAAACCCATTTTAATATTGCGACCACGATATGAATTTATGTAGAAAATTGTGTGTTTCCATATGTAGTAGGTATTGACCATAGAAAGTTGGTAAGTATAGGTAATTAAGCAAGCGTGGCGTGATAAAAAACTGTAAAAAGCGAACGCCACGTTTTGTGTAATTATTTCAACATAGATTTGGAACAATGCGATAATATTCATAAGTTTATTAAAACCGTAATGCTATAATAAACCCTATACTCACACGAGGTAGAGAATAAGTGTGTTTGTTAATAGTTTTAGGTACACTAGGTAGTACATTAGCTATAATACCTACCTGATAACATGAAGGCGCTCACATACCTAAGCTCTTTTGTATTAATTAAAGCAAACTTCAAAATGTAGCGGGTGATGAATTTCATACAGTAAGGTATTTACAAAAACTTGCTACCATTTATAATGTCAAAATATTTATTCATGTCACATATTTTCACTCGTTTAGTTTGATTTAATACAAATGATTTTTAGGGTTCCGTGCCCAAAGTGTAAAACGGGACCCTATTACTAAGACTCCGCTGTCCGTCCGTCTGTCTGTCTGGCTGGCCGTCTGTCACCAGGCTGTATCTCATGAACCGTGATAGTTATACAGTTGAAATTTTCACAGATGATGTAATTCTGTTGCCGCTATAACAACAAATACTAAAAAAACGGATAAAATAAATATTTAAGAGGGCTCCAATCCACATACGTGATTTTTTTGCTCGTTTTTTATAAACAATGGTACGGAACCCTTCGTGCGCGAGTCCGACTCGCACTTGGCCGGTTTTTCATGGTTATTCTGCCAGCATGTTGAACATATTAATATTTTCTATCACAACTAACTGTCATATTATTGACAAGTGCTTTTTCGGTTTATTGCATACTTTCTTCAAACAAAATGACAAAATCTTATTGCAGTGACAAAAACGTCTGCACAAAAAGTTCTTTACATGTGAATCTAAAGGTTTTGGACAAAAGTTTACGGAAAATGTCACCAAAAAGCGAACCATTTCAAATGTTAGAGATAATTGCTTGGCCAGCGGTTACGTTCATTGGCGCAGGCGAGGCGACACCGGAACGTCAAACATTACGCTGTACGTGCTTGAAATCCAACAGTACCTTTCACTACGGTTTTGCTGTAACGATTGAAAACCCATATTGCCACTCGGCTGCCTCAGAACGCCAATAACCGTTCTCGTCTTGATTGAGAGCTAAATTGCGGGGAGGCCGGCACACTGATCATTTCGCGATAATTAAATCGGCTTGGAACGTAATCGCATGACCGGGACCAATTACTCGGCGTTGCCTAGGCAGAGGCGGATCGTGTGAGCCACTGAAACTATTGCTAAATGTGTATTATTTGCATGAAACTCAAGCGCGCTCCCGGCGCGTACGCACGACGTGCGAGGAAACTAGGCTCGATGCACATTTTCTGTTATTTGTACTTGTCAAATGTAAAATTATATTTTTTACTTGTTTACGAAATTAAAATTCTTGGAAAAGTTTCTACTAACATAAGTTTATGATTATGACCTTTGAAAATAAGAATCGCAATGTTTATAAAAAAAAAATGGTTATAAACTGCTAAATACCTAATGAATATAAACGTTTATTAACTTGCATCTATCAAATTATAACGTCAACTAGATAACGCTTAAAATGAAGAAGGATTTATTACTAATAGCGTGTTGGTGTTTATATGAATATAAATAAAACAATAAATTAACCTGACGATGTTTCAATTGCTTCATAAATACTAAACGTTGTGTTCGTTATGATAAATAAGCGTCATAACTATGATCGGCATGAATCAATTGAAAGTTTAACACTTCACCATAAACGCGAGAGAAACTATATAAACACATTCACAATGCACGAACAAGGTGTCGAATAATCCCTTCAAGTTTTTGTTGTTTTCCTTTTAAAAGGACTCATGTTGCAAAACAAAGATGAGCAATTAATCATCAGCGGTACGCTTAAGGAAGTGAGAGCCACAAAGGGACAATGCACACTCAAAACGATGGTTAATAAATTTCCACACAGGAGTCGTTTATGGACTCTTTAAGTCATTACACGGTGCGTCTACAAAGCTCTTTTTAAACGACACTGAAAAGGTCTGAATCCAGTTAATTAAATTTGTATTAAAAGTATTCAGAAGTGGCTCTTTATATTGGCTGGCGCTAAAGTTAACCGCGGCTCAGTAGTGCACTGTCATCTAGTTAATAGATCAAAATCTTTAGCGGCGAAGTGGGTCTGGATGGCCTGATTTATTGAACATAATGCAACGCGTGTTAACGACGCCTTGATTCGGTGATTGATCGACTTTTTTATGTGAAACTTGAATCAGTTCGCGCTTGCTCCCTCGGAAGCAATTAGATAATATTTTTATAACAAAAAGCAGTTCAAGAGCCGAAGTTACTGAAGTGGAATCACTAAGGTCTATGACATTAAACAATAGATAAGTATTATTAGAAGATATTAGTTTACTCAGACTACGTAAGTCAACTGTAACAATGATTGGTTAATCTGACCATTGTCCGTTAGTGACATCAAAAACCGAACTTTATAAAATTCATAAACTAAAACAAGTAAAATCATTCGCAGTTATTTGTCACGTTTTATTTGTAAACTACATGGGCTGGGATTGCTTCACTAACTAAAACATAATGTAATTTTATTTTACTAGTGTGTTAAAAACGGATAGACTCAATAATGTCACCTACTTACTACGTGATTACCCGAGGGTAAATCATAGATCCGTATGACAATCTACTAAAAATAACATCCTATTGACAACAAAGACCATTAAAAATTCAAATTGTCCAAGAGAATTGGAGCGGAAAAAGAAAAAGCATGATTTCTGAAGCAAGAATGTCAAGTGGGATAATTCAATTTTGATTATAGGACCAAAGCCTAAATACGGCTTCATTACGGGCCGCGGCGATCCGCGGACAATCATCTTGAGTAGGTATCATTAGCTACCAACTAATTTACGTACGACGAAATAAAATGACCGGTTTAATATGAAATTACTCAGTCTATGACTTTTGTGGTTCTTTGACTTCCTAAATTATTTGAAACAAACACATCCGCTGCTATATTGCTACACTTCAAATTACAAATTCAAATAGCTCAACTAATGTCACGGTATGCCGTAGTTTATGGACAATTAGAAGATTCGCACATAATTCAAACACATCAATTTGTGGCATAGCATAAACCCATGTGCTCAAGTTAATCTAGAGGCAGCAAACTAGACAGTGTATGGGCAATTTATTCGTCACTCCGCTCGCATCGCAACCAACAATTTAATACTCAAACTCGGCCATGAAACGTTATTTATGCGTGCCCATTTCCATGCCGTCAGCTTAGAAATTGTTTAGGCTAGATAATAACTTTTAAGCTAAGGCTATGTACCTATGTTAAATACTTAAGTGGTTGGACATGACGGCCCTGGGCGGGTTGTAGCCGGGCTTCCGTGGGAACCCGACACGTGACGTTATGAAATCACCAGCGGCGAAAATTGATTGACACTACACTCCTCTGTTCTCATAACATACGCTCGCCTTAATACCGTCTGTACGTTTATGGTATTCTTGCACATTTGACTATCGTCTTGTGTAATATCGTTTTAACGACCCGTTTCCACCCAAGTTTTGACGTACGTCATCTCCGTTGTAAAGCTGTACGAAAATTTTAACATAGTAACTTCACAGTCTTCTCGTGTAACTACATTTTAAATTTATTTACAAATAATTGATTCCCAGAACGCTACAATATCTAGCATAATATCTAACCGCTGAATCATTGCAAAAAAATATTATAATAACAGTAATCTAAATCGGCAGAAAAACGCTCAAAGGAAAATAAAAATAAAATTAAATACAAAAACCTACACTTTGGGTAAGAATATGAATGTGCAAATGGCGTAAAATAATACAGTGCGCGCTGTTAACGGTCGACTGGTTTTGAAATCGCCCGTTCACGAGTCCTGAGCAAACACAAAGTGTCTCACGTGTCCTAATTATACACCGCGCACAGAACTAATTCAGCAAATTAACTGAGTACAGCCAAGTGTCTGCAATGTCATAGTCAACTCTCGCTTCGGTTACAACTCACCTTGCTATTATATCGCGACAATTAACTGTATCTACATTCTTCACATTAATCAACGAATGCAATAATTACTGTGAGCAGTTGACAAACTCCCGGACATTAATTTCATGTTTCCTGTTGTGTTTTTTTTTATTACAAAATTATTGAAGATGATTGTAGAACGCATAAAATTTCGCAGGATTCGCTGTTGCGGATCGAGATGGAGATTGTATTGAAAGGCAGCTGTGATAATTGTAAAGGAAACAGTCAAATAAAGGGTTGTCGATATGAAAAATCGTCGATGATACGATAGTTCTCACATCGACAATCGAGATCTCGGGAGCGCATGCTCGCGGCGAGGCGGCGTGGCGGCAGCGCGGGCGCATTCATCCGCACCCCGGTGGCTTATAATTAACACGCTGCAAGTTTTATGAATCGATTAGGATCTAAGCTTTCGTCAATAGCAGCTTTCGTCGCGGCGGACTCTGCCGATGCTTTATCCTTATCGATGATTAATAGCGATTGAGATTTTTGCCCTAACCGTGTTATTAGATGCGAGGTAAACTCGGACCACGACCGCGTCGCTTTCGATAATTGCTGACTTGTCATTGGATGATCCGATATCATTTATAGTGTTAATAACTGGCTATTTGAAAAAAGGAGTAATTTATTTTGTTCTTATTCGATACCAATACTATTTTATTTTTAATTTAGTTGGAAGAAGGTACTTTCACAAATAAACTGTTGAGAAAAAATCTACTTTTATCAGGTAATTACTTGCTGAAATCCAATACAACGAAGCATATAATTATCTTACTAACAGAACATGTAAAATCCAAGTCTCATGAACTGAAAAAGCTGACATAGCAAGCTAACACTTAGCATTTTAGGTCACCTGTAGAGTTACTAACCGGCAATATTATTGACCATTCTAGGCGGGCGAGTGAAGTAATTATCGCAAATAACTTAGTTGCCGGCAGTAAGGCCCGGGGCCTTTCTGTAAAGAGCGCACGTATAAATCAATACATACCGCTGAAGACACCACTACGACAAACTATGTATAAATAATGCACACGTACACTAATTACAGTGGAGCAAATACCTAGTAAGCATAAGTTTGTTTTATCAATTATCTTCCCTCGAGCATTTTCAACTTTTCTAAAAGTAACTTTTCTGTATTAGTAACGTCATAAGGTTCAGTTTTGTAGAGTTGTTTAAAGGACAATAATAAGACATGAGTGTGCCCTCTAACTGTATGCCAGGACTATTCAGGTTGTTCGGTCAACTAAATCGATGTGAATGTGTAATTGACATTTGGAGGTCTAGCTATGAAATAATAAAGCAATGAGTTTCTTTCAAATCTAGGGAATAAGTGCCGTGTTTTCTTCAAAAATTATTATACTAGAATATTTCCAGTGCAGAATATGATGGATATGAATAATAGAGATTGAAAAAAATCTGAATAGGTAGGTAGCTATATGGATCTATCCAATAAAAAAATCATTTTACTGCTGTTATAAATTGGCCTTAGGAGATAGATACATAGAATATTCTTTATTATGTACACCATAAAAATTACAGACATAAATTTAGAAATTTTACATTGGGTGACACAATGGGCGGTCTTATCGCTAAAAGCGATGTTTTACAGACAATCTTTGGATGGATTTAAATGGAAAAGGAGAGACAATACTGCAGGTAGTCAGTGGTGTACCATTTACATATACTACAGATACACAGATACATAAAGCGTATACTTACCTATATATATATATATATATATATATATATATATATATTAAATAAATAACAGATATACATAAAATTATAAACATGAAACAAGAGCAAGGAACTATGTGTAATGATGAAGTTTTAGGATAGAGGAAGTGTTTTTTTGACCAGAATTTTAAAAGTGGACAAAGATTGAGCACGCCTTATCGACACGGGCAAGGCATTCCATAACCCTACTGCTTGAACTGTAAAATATTTGTCACAAAAGCTGGTGGAATGCATCGTTAGTCTCCAAATTTCCGATGATATCTATTATATTATGTGTGTTATGAAGGAATTTGAAACATTCTTATCCAATTTTATTGGATTTGGCCAACAAACGGTAATAAAAACACATGAGATGTCATACTCATAACGAAAAGCATAAACGCTTCGATACGCAGCTACCTATGTAATGATCGTCTGCTTTTTTCCCACCACCTACGGCGCGATAATAAGCAGCTTTTTCTTTAATTACCCACAACAGAAAAAAAGGATAGTAAACAAAAGTCTTTTTCCCTTTTAATTAAGCTAAGTTTAAAAATGACACTACAATTCTGCAACACCCGACGTCTCCTATTAAACTATTACGCGTATCGTTCGATTATAAAGCTAGTAATAACCAACACAACGTTCGATGTAAATTAGCTTTTTATTTCTTAAAACACCCACTTATTGACCGTTTGAGGGACAGCATATGGAAGCGTCGCACACTGCAGCCATCAAATATTCATCTAACACCTGTCGTGATAAAAGAGCTATTGAGAAAGGTAATGGTAGGTACTATTCGCTTTGATGTGGATTGCTTTATTTTCAAGCGAAGAACCACAAATTATGGGATTTATTTGTAGAACTCATTTTAGAACATTATTAGAGTTTAAAGAAAAGAAAGAATTTTAAGAGTGTCCATGGAGTTTCATGCCCGTTCTTCTCCTTAAGAATCTACTACACTGGAATGTGCAACTAGCTTCATCTTTCTTACTGACCGACTCTATAACAATTTAAACGTGCCTGTAATTGGTTTTATTAAAATAAATGGTTTAAGTTTGAAAAATAAAGTTGATTTCAAAGAATCACATGATTTCAGATTCAAGATTACAAAAAAGCTATCAAAATGTGCTAAGACAACAATAACACTCAAAATATACTAAAATGACGAAATTACCCGCTGGATCTAAAACACTACATAACACACATAACATAACATCACGCCTGTAATCCCCGAAGGGTTAGGCAGAGGTGTACCTATAGTACACCCACATTTCGCCAGTTATGTTTAAGTCCCATGTAATAGGGGGCGAGCCTATTGCCATCACCCGGGCACAAATCCAGACTCCGGGCTGCTACTGAGAAATTCCTAATGGAAAAACCCAATAACACTTTACCCGACCCGGAAATCGAACCCAGGACCTCATGCTCAGCAGGAGCGCTTGTGACCACTGGACCAACGAGGCAGTCAAAAGGAAATGAAGATATTTTTAAAGCTATAAAATGTATTTAATATAGCTTTAGCCGCCTCCTCTGAATCATCAAAAAGACATAAAAGGCTGGACTATACACGCATTACTAACATAATAATTCACCACTCAAGCTTTACGTTGATGTTTTCAAGATGCTTTGCTATTACATATATGCATTGGTATCATTGTATGTATAACCATTACATCCAAATACACAATTGCCATCTAAGATGGACTTAACAAATAATTTTATAAAAAAAAACAACCGACTTCCAAAAAAAAACACTACACAGTGTAAAGTAACTTTAAAATTTCGGAAGTCGGTGGCAAAAGACGAAAATTCAAAACCAAAGACAGCGACTTCCGAAATTTTAAAGTTTTTTCTCTCTGTGTAGTGTTTTTTGGAAGTCGGTTGTTTTTTTTAATTTTTTATTAAATAATTTGTTAAGTTCATCTTAGATGGCAATTGTGTACCACAGCTAAAAAGTGAAAAATGAAAACTTTTCACAGAAAAAACATCCGACTTCCAAAAAAACACTACACAGTGAAAAATTACTTTACAATTTCGGAAGTCCGAATTATTAACTTTTTAGTTGTGGTACCTTTGGGGTAGGTACCACAAAAAATAACACACATACACTACGAACATAGAATCTCCTCCTTTTTGGAATTCGGTTAAAAATACGAACTATCTTTGGATATTGAAAACCTTTGAAAGTAACCTTTTGTGGCGTTGGATATGTTGTGCTATCTTATGAATGCAATAACAATCTAGCCAGGCATAAGTGGTTCCTAGGTACAGGAATTCAGTAAAACCGTTATCTATAAAAAAAAAGTATTGCATTTCCGACAACTCAGCTCTAAAAGATTGGCGCACACTTAGATTACCGCTAGTGATTAATACATTAAAAGCTTCAAGAGAATGTACATTAATAGTTACAGATGCCTTTGCACTTTTTTAATTAGCACCTAATAGGCGATGTGTTTTTGCTAATCACTCGCACCAATCAAGTTGATTAAGTGATTAATTATATGCAGAAGCATAGACAGCAGAAGACACTGATACTCATCTCATTTACAACATACTGTGACAATCAATTCCTCCATGCTTGATTCATATGAAAGCCCTTCTACGACGTATGTTAAGTAATCTCAGTTAGCTGTGAGTTGCCTTTTTAGATATATTATATTTTTAGATATGATATTGTTTATGTTCTCTTATTCCATGTCGATTTATAACTGTATGAGATTCACTTTTACAAGATTCACAGGCAAAGCCAATAATAGGGTGTCAATGCTCATTGGGCTGTCAATACTGACAGCAGACCATTGAAGAAAAAAGACGATTGTAGTGATATCAATAGTCCTATGTTACATACATTACACAGGACTATTGATATCACTTCAATCGTCTTTTCTCTTTCAAGACGACAAGCAGCAGCGACATTCTTCCATTCAGCATTGTCACGGTTGTTTTTAATTGATACGGACAATTTCTTTTTCTTATAGTGTCATATTTACCTATGCCACAGCTTGATGAACATGACCAAACATGATTTCAATATCATCTTAAAAATAAACCTTAAAAGCTTACCAAGCAACTTGGTTACAGCACCTTGCTGTGACAGCACATGGTGCGCGATGTCGTAGTGTCGCAACCCGAAGCGGGACAGCTCCAACAGCCTTTGTTGCGACAGCAGGGAGGACAGGGGGTGCGACGCTGCGCCGGGGTACAGGGGGGTGCCCGCCCCGCCGCCCGCGCCTCCACCAGATGATGAAGGGGATACAGGTACTGGAAACAAAATGTATGAAGATAAGTATTGGTGCGGCAATTGCACCTGCAATTATTCTGGTGTTCTGTGTTAGATCAGATGGGAAAATACCAGCAGTTTTGTACCAACAATTATTCGGATGTTTATAAATGGAACATTGGAATAAATTAA
The DNA here is from genome assembly GCA_916610215.1 of Omphaloscelis lunosa. NCBI lineage: Eukaryota > Metazoa > Arthropoda > Insecta > Lepidoptera > Noctuidae > Omphaloscelis > Omphaloscelis lunosa. The sequence continues at coordinate 12,073,517 of OU744250.1, forward strand.
ACAATACCGTTTTAAGAAAACTTTGACTGTGTAGATCGTTGTCTCTGTCACCCACTCATCTACCTCTGTCTGAAACTCTGTGCCATATTACTGGTACATTGCAATTACGTATAAAGGTGATAATTGTAATACATCTTAGGTGCAGGTTATGAGCCGTTGATTTTATATCTGTATTAAACTAGCTGTCGTTTACCATTCCTGTAAGTACCTACTTTTAAAACTTTCTAAAGAATCAGCAGCAAGATTATCTCAGTTTAACTTCCATAACTCGAGGCTTTACAATAATAAAGTAATAAATATCTATAAATGCAACATGAATACATTGTCTGAGCGTAACGTCTGCGTAACTCTACCTTTATTTTTTAACATTACAATATTTGAAGCTCACACAAATGAAATGCTGCCAATGCACTATGAAGACTAAATGTCAATGCTAATAAAATTGTAAAGAATCAAGTTTATTTCTTAGCGCTAAAGTACGTAGTACGTACTTAGGCTTTCAGATAAAGGATATAATATGATTGAGACTTAAAATAAGACACGATTTATTTTATTTTATTGTTTTCTAGATTCACGGTGCATAGTTAGAAACACGTGAACCATAATACATGTATCACACAGTAAACTAGAGTGCTATCCTTACTTCGGTTATTAAACACACTTAATAAATTAAATAAATAAAGTTAGAAGAGTAACACTGTGTGGTGACAGCATACCAGAACATACCCTGTTTATCAGTAGGACCTACAACCGTATCGACACTTCTCCGCAGTCGTCTTTTACGACTTGCGCAAGATGATAAGCTCCACTGTAGAAGTGTGAAATTACTAAAATATTCCTTGCATTAATTTATTCATATTCCTATAAACCGCATTTTTATCAGCTTGGTATTGGCTTTTGAATAAATAAAAAATGTTAATCAGAAAACGTATCAATTAAAATCATTAGCTTCTTTTACGATTTCTATAAAAACCGTCAGGAAAAGTAATAAAATTAAGTCATCAAAACAAATAACAACAATCATTTGGCAGACTTTATGGTTCTCGTTGTATTAACATTCGTTTTTTACATGTGACCGTGATGGGAGTGCCTCTGGCGAAATACTCGACCCTGATTCCACGTAAGCGGTGATTCCGTGCGCGCTCATTACGTCCCGTCCCTGTGTCATTACAATACCGTGTCAAAGGCTCAGCAACCACTTTTATTACTAGCCACAACACGCTAACCATGCAGCCTGTGTGAATTGTCGTAGAAAACTTCACCACGCGTAGGTAATCAACTCGCAATGATAACAGACCTTCGTCCATAAACCCTTCCTCACATTTCACAAAATATGGTGTAAATCTAGCAATAAAATAAATAACTTTTTAATAAGATTAAGAAATACAATTTTTAAAATCAGACAGAATGGTGTAAAAATAAAATTTTATAGGCGGACAAACTGGATCCGTCGATGGCATAAATACAAAATTAAAATGTTTCTCAAGCATTAAAGTTTCGATCTCTCAACACGTACACATACATATTTTTATCCCCGCAATTTGTCGTTAACAGCAACCAGATATGCTAAAGGCCGATCGTAACAATGCTTTCTTATGAACACATCGTAACACATTCAATTATAAATTAAGCTATTAACTTAATATACCATAATTTGTTTATCAGGTTAAGCATCGAAATTAATGCAAGTGGCATAACTTGTCCATAACTTAACACTTTTTATTAGCGAGTCAATAAGGCGATTTCGTCAACGAAAGTATTATCAAGCTTTCATAAAGCTCTCAAGGGAAACTGACCCTTGTCGTGAACTAGTAAGGAGCACTTTAGATAGCAGGACCCATTCCGATGGAGCGCTCGGGACTCGACTACGACGAATAATTTCTCGTGTAATCGCTTTAATAATGGGAGAAAAAAAGTGATATTATCTGCCCACGGTCAATAAATTAACACCGTTTAGAGCAAAAATGTAGATTCTTAGTGTCGCTACTATTATAAATAAATTGGACTCAAACGAGTAGAGGTTTTAAAGGAGATCGTTCGTGTTGGTGAGTGCGTGTGTGTGTTTTTATTAGGGTGCGTGAGCAGTGAGGCCTTATTAAAATATTTCGAGTGGAAACTGGAAGGACCACTTAGTGGTGCGCGGGAGTTTCACGCCTGAGCTGATACAACATTAAATCGACAAGATAGCTTATTTGTGCTGAGCCGAGGATTAGTGGCAATAAATCACTGATTAGAATGTATTGACTGGCGTTGACTCCGGCGCATGGTCGCCGCTATTATTTATTGGTCATCAGTTTTTTAGGCTTTTACGGCCTCATTTTATCTATTTGTTAATGTTTAACGATCCCAACTAGACAGTTTGTTTATTTAATTAGCTCCGCCACTAATGCAAATTGTGATTTGCTTATCTTATTAGATGTGCGTGCTTAAACTTAGTTTTCATTTACTTATGGAAATGCGACGGTCGGGTGTCACTGGTGATGAGCAGTGAGAATCAGACACCTCTGCAATTATAGTCCTTATGGTTAGGTGAATGCACTTAAAACAGTTAGAATTAGATAATGATCATAAAATGCATCGCTAATTAACGAACATAGAACTAATAAGGCGCTAATCGTGAATTTAAACAGGTATGAAAATTACAATTTATATACATGTAGGCAATATTTTGTGCGGCAATAGTTTAATTGTATAAACAAACTCACGTAAGTTTGGTCGGTACACCTGCGCAGGCGTCGCATAAACATGTAAAGCGATGCGAGGCGGCGAGGGGGCCGAGGGGCAGCACCGCGAGCGCCGACTTCGGCCGAATGTAAAACAGTTTTACGCAAAAAATATTGTTCTACCCGCGCGTCTCGCCGCTATTAATGTCATCACGCGGCGGAAAATTACCACCTTTCGTGTAAATTTCAATACGAGATCGAAAGTGTACTCGATATTGCCCCTTTATGATCGCAAAGAATTACATGCAACAACAATTCTTTTGAAATTGTTTAAAGATACGCATGAATTATGTATATGAGTTGGGTTAAAGACCGTTGTTACTCGCTTCTGTATTAAAATGGCGATTTCAGTGATTTGAGTTAAATTGTCCGTGAAATGATCTCGAAAGAACAAAATACTGTAAATATCACGGATATGAAGTGAAGTATTAATAATAATTGCAATCGGAATGAAAGCAATCAAAATAAATGCATTACCAGACTGTTTTCCATTTGGGTATGCCAAATCAATACAGCCGTACTATTTATTAAAGTAGGTATCAATAATTGTTTAACTGTGAATTGAGATATTGAATCAGTTCTCAAAGAAACGAGTTTTAGTTCTTCTATGCTTTTTATTTTATAATGTAACTATTGCACGGTGGGTGCGGTGACTTATCAATCGACAATCGTGTTCGTCGAATACCGACCTCATACTAATCAACCTGGCGTTTCTATTAAACCTTATAGCAACATATTTACGTTCGAGCTTTACATATATTATGCAGAACTAGTAACTAATGAGTATGACATCTACAGAGCAAAACATTTACTGAGAATCTCTAATTAATAATATTATCCGTCTGTTACCTTTTCACGCCTTAACGGCTGAGCGGATTTAGATGAAATTTAGCACATGAGTAGATCATAACCTGGGTAAGGACATAGGATCCTTAAGTTTCCATGGAATAATTTCCGACCTCAACGCGGGAGAAGCCGCGGAAAAAAGCTAGTCTAATATAATCTATAAAATTATTTCGAATACTACCCATAAGGAGTTCAATAGATATGCAATGTACGTTTATATTTACTTGAAACGACAAAGGTTTGTTAAAGGTTACACTGCAGGACGCACAATAAAAGTAGCCATTTTAACACAAACAACGTAAAACGACTTTCTTGTGCAGGCGCATGGAGGACCAATGACAGTATTGTAAGAATTGTATCATTTAAGTGAGACAACCGTGTATATCGCGGTCGGTTTACCAGTCTGATACACAGGGCGATTCCGTTTATCCAACTTGCGTGGTAATAGGTCTACATTATTATTTTGGCATATCGTATTTTCGTCATTCATTTTTCCATGTTATGTCATCCCGACTATGTTCAATGTAGCTATGCAAGCCATTAGAAAAATTGCCTATTCCCTGCATTGAGCACTGGTTCGCTTGGTGGAACGTTACGCAAGCATTCGTCGAATGGGTCAGTACGCGCAGCGTAGCTGCGGCACCTACGCGGTTCTACGAAGCGTAGCCGCAGCGCCTACGTGAGTCTACGAAGCATAGACACTACTTCTACGCTGGTCTATGAACCCTATTCATTACTTTTACGAATCTATGCATGTCGGCACTGAACTCCCAGTGGGAAGTCACTAACAAAATCAACTCTACCTCGCCTTTCTTACTTGCAATCATGTTACCAAAATCTTTGCATTTTTATAGACCCTTTTTGTAATTTCTTTCGTTCTAAAGCACTTCGTCTAGAATAGACTAATATGATTAGAGAACATCAATGTGCAAGTAGGTAGGTAGGGTATATGTGGCGTAGGCAGTAGTTAAGCCCAAACTGATTTTGTAGCTTTATAAGTGCCATTTTCACAATGTACGCAAATTAAATTTTATAAGATTTTACTTTTTTACTGTTCACATTCATTCATTTAAATGTAAGTTTAGTTTTACATTTAAATAGGCATTGTAAACTTCTAAACCCATCTAACAGTTGTACCACAACTAATAAGATTTTTAAAGAAATTTAAATTAAAACAAAATGGGTTAATAATACCTATTGAACGTACAAAAAGAAATACAAAAGTGAAAATTATGTCATAAACAACAACCAAAATTTTAATCTTAAGGACAATGTTTTTCCTTAAAAGGGTTAGAAACATATTTAAGGAGATCCCACATTCCTGCTCATAAATTGATCTGTAGATGGATGGAAACTAATGGGCAGCTATAATTACCAACTTCACATGTTTATAGCCAATTATATACTGATGTATCTTCTAGAAATACTGATGGGATATAATGATTCTTTCATTATCATTAAAATACGTGGAAGGGAGGGGATGGGTTGGTTCGAAGGATCGCAACAGCCAGAGATCGTTTCAATGCTGAAAACAAATATCACTGACATAGTATTATTTGGAAGTCTATAGGAGAAATAGTGCTGCTTTTGAAACAAAAGCCTATCAAAGCTTTGATGAAAAGTTTTGCCAAGACCACACTGTCATGTCTTTCTGTTCCGGAAACTGCCACTAGATCTTTTAGCTTTTGCTATTAAATGCACATTCTATCCCTACTGTACCAAATTCTTCTTGTATAAACATGGACAGAACATTCCTTCATTGCGCTAAAATGTACCAGAATACCGGCGATATTTCGCGTATTTTTTTTTTAAATATTCATATTCTTTTGGCACTGATTAGGTCATGAGCTATCCGAATGTAAAAAAATGGCCTAGGTCGTAAGTGTTGAGCGTGAAAATTGATTCGCTGTTACTTTGTATAATAGACATCAACAAAACAATGCACTTGCTCTTGTTCTGGGTCTGTGTTCGTTTGGTCTAAACCCACCTAGACAGCGGCGGTTAACTTTTGGGAAAACTTCTTACACTAGCAATGCCATTCATTTTGACAATTCAACAATATTCATTGCGTTACTTACGCTGTCAAGCAGATGATTTTTTTAAGCATGTGAAGCAATGGATTCTGAATCTACTTCTAAATCTTTCGGATTTTAATTGAAAATCTGTTACACAAATTAAGGTGCTCAATGATGTGAATCTATCGACATCAGTCAGTTCTATTTGTAATCCATACAATTCGATAAAAATAAACAGTATAAAACTTGTACAAAAACCCGTACTTTTTGTTTGTGTTAATAAATTACGCTGGATGGTATGCTTGACAAACGTAACGTGGCTATCCTGTGTTTCGACTTCGTTGCATATTCAATGTGCTCGATTCGCGAAGATTTAATAGTCGGTTCAGACGGCATCCGCAGCGGAAGTAAGCTTTAATATAGACAATAAATGAACGCTTATACTTAACATTTGTTCACATTTATTTGTGGAGTTTGTTTGCATGATATAATTTGTGTTTTAGAACATATCAACTTAAAAAAAAAATCTTCTTCGACCGATGATTATGATGTGTCAAAGAAGTACAAATATACCGGACGAAGTCTTAAAATATTAGCACCAGACGTATGAGAATATGAATTCTCATACTGTCTGGTGCTCAAATTTTATAAAATAAAACAGCCAGGTTAGCTAGATGTGATACAGTATGGCAAGCATATGTTACCAGAAACACTTCTCTTACTCAGCCCATACACGCCTCTTAAGAAAACAAACGATATTGTCAGGTCGTTAAAAGTCAAAAACAATCTGAAGAATCACGGAATACTCTGATTTACACGAGACCTCAGTCAGTAGTGCATGCGTTGATTTAGACCTGCTTGCACCCCTAATTACTAAAAAAATTATGCGCTAAACGTATTTAAAACATTATGTCTCAGTCATCTTCAAACAATTGACAGGAACAGAATGATGTCTTAAATTCGTTTAGCGTTAAGCGTGTCCTTTGTATGAAAATTCAGTCTCACCCCCTCTCTGGGGGTTTAGTGTGAACTATGTTTAAGAGTTGAGAGGAAGCAAATAAACAAATCTTTATATAGGGGTCGAGGGGCGAAGAGTGGACTAAACGTATTGAACACTCATATAATGAACGCGCCTCTTTTTGTGAACCTCAATCTCGCTACCAACTTAGATGTAATGTAGAGCTCAACGGTCGCCTCCGCTCCGGTCCACACCGCTCGCTTTGCACGCTCGGCTCGCGTGTGTTTGGTCATAGCTCCAACCTAACCTAAACCTTTTGGTCAGGGTCCCCTAGCTTAGTTATTGCGACCAACTGTGAGAAAAGGCCAGAAAGTTAAAATGAGGCTCATTTATTTAAAAACCGTTCATCACTAGAAGCCCTTAAAAATTTTAGAAGTTCATTAATTTTAAAAAGCTTAACGTCATTAGAAGGTCATTAAGTTTTCAGAGAATCAATTCAATATTTTCCTGAGGGAAACATAAGCAGCAACCTGAAAACTTTTATTCAAAAATTGTTTGCTTAGATCAACTATAAAACTCCAACAGTGAAATGGTTTTCTTTTTTTTTGCTTTTAAGAAAACAACGTCAATTTTATTTTTATTTTTATAGTCATGTAAAAATACGGTATTCTTTCTTTAGTTAACTATTGCATAGTTACTAAATTAAATTACTAACTAACTAACTATACAAATAAATACAAAAGCAAGAGGACACTAAGACGTCGAAGTACATTATATATACGTAGTTTGATGATTCTGTAATAAAATATGCACTTTTCTCTACAAAAATCTTTAAAATTGTAGCTATTTTTCCATTGTTAGGGTTGGTCCGTTCCAAAATGGTAAAAAATGAACCCTTATGGTGCGATTTCGTGTGACTGTTTGTCTATCACAGCTACTTATTTCAGGAAATACAAGTGCTTATAACTGTTCCATTATAAATAATGTTTGTTCAATTTCATAAGCAAATGAAAGAATTGAAAAATATTGTTATTTTCGTTGCAATCAGAACCAAAATGGGACATTGAAATTTTTAAGTGAAGGAAGTAAGTCAAGGTATCATATTAAAGGATTTAATTTGCACATCAAAAACTGCAGTACTAGCTGCGCCCCGTGGATTCACCCGCATAAATTGCGATCCAGTGGGAATAGCAGAATAAAAAAATTCTATCTATAAATTTCTATTGTATATTCTATGTGTTAATTCAGGTTATAAACTATCTGTGTGCTAAATTTCATCCAAATACGTTCAATCGTTTTTGCGTGAAAGAGTAACAAACATCCATTCATCCTCACAAACTTTCGTATTTATAATATGTATATATTATATACAGGTTGGGTAAAAAATTTGAGTGTCTTTTTTTTTAATTACCAAAATTAATTTTGGTATTTTACAAATCATTTTAAAACAATAAATGGTGTTTAGTTGCTTCTAGGCAATGTATCATCACTACAAAATTGCTTTTATGACAATGGGTACCATCATTTATGAATATTGGAACTTTTTAAAATATCTTTTAAGTCTCCCGAAAAATTATTTGTAAAATATTTATATATATTTTTTACTGCAATTAACCTCAACTATTGCCCTGTCTCGTTTGATCCACGATTTTTTACCCACTCTGTTTAGTGCAGTATCTAGTTTTAGACTTTTTATGAAAAATATATCCGAAGTTTACAAAACTAAAAATCTGAAATAAATCTTGTTGCTAGAAGTTTATGTAAATATCACAGGAAAAATATAATTATATTTGTAACTAGCACAGTTTTTCAGTAATCAGCAAAAGTCCTTTACTTATATTTTTCATACCAATGTACGGAACTCAGTCAGTAGGCGACCAACTAACAGTTTGGAGTTTTTTTTGTTCCTTACTACTTATCCGTTACCAAAAAATCGACAAATCACCCCAAACAATTCTCATTGTTCCGTTCATCATTGCAAATGTTTTGTTCTCATTTACTCGGCCTGTTCCAAACTCTAGTCGTTCTTTTTCAACACTTCTTCTTGTAACCAGATAATAGCTTTTTTGTGAACAGAAAACGAGGATTCTAACTTAAGATGCTACGTGACAGACCGTCTGACTTCATCAAATTACAGGTTCTTTAATTCATTAACTATTGCAATTATTTAGACACGTTTTTCGTACGTTTTTTCAAGCTTAGCTTTCAAACCAGTGAGTGTACAAATTTAAAATGAATCTTTCATCTAATAGGTGTAACATTGATTGGTTTTGTTATATAGACCGTGTCTAATTAAACAGAAAATCCGGGAAATTTTACTGGCTGTAATGTTTTGGTCTTTTAAATTGATTACGTATATATTGATTTATCAAATTCTTTCTAGGGATATCGTGAACGGACCAATACCAATATACCAGTATAGATTTCAGTAAGTACTTTGTTTAAAATATGATGCATTTAAAATTGGCTGTTATGGCATTACAATTTCCTCAATAAAACGTGGGAAACCAAAATCTACATCGCTAAACTTTTATGTCAATTGTCTTATTAAAATCTCATTGGTATTGTAATAAATTCATAAAGTAATTTACGTCCAGAATTATAATGCGATTGATTTGTATCAACAATGTCCGACTATTACAGTTTGACGTGGAGCTGAAGAAATCCAGAATTTATACTAATATCATGCATATTATTTCATTAATGAACTCAAAAATTTGCTAGATTTATTTATAGCCTGAATAATTTTTTAGATAATTGATTCTAGATACAGATGTGCACAGAATACTAAGTTTTTGAATTATTTAGGTGAATAAATCTGAATTCTCATTTATGAAAAACAATTTATTTTGATGATTTTTAACAAAAGGTTCGTCTACTTCTTTAGCCTTAATATAACATTTCTTATTAGATTCCAACTGGAATTCATTATATAGTTTAAAGTTCTGCCTTTATGCTGTTTGTAGATGGCGGCGCATTTCAATAGCAGGCGGTCAGGCACGCACACAGTTGTGTCACCATCGGCATCTCGATGCATTTCGGCACGGCACACGGCACAAGCGGCACTTGCTGCACCACGGACCCACCGCTTGCGTCATACGGCACTTGCTCGGTGTGAACAAGTGTGCTCCACTGTTTATACAGCAACCCATGTATTCAATGTTTTAACCGACTTAATGGCTCATTAACACATTGTTGCTATTGTCTACTAATTAAGGAGCATCGTCTCAGTTTACAAAGCCACCTGATTATTATGCGTGATCACCATTTAAATGTTAATTAGATTTATTAAAGCACCTGATCAAACGCGTCTCGATATAAACGTTGACGCGAAAAAAACATTGCCAGCGATGTATTGTACTGAATAAAAATTTATTCGACGTTTATGAGTCAGGTAATTGATGTGAAAATACTTTATATTTTCAATTACATACATATATTAACGTCTTGCCAATTGAATCATCCATCATTGAATTTATTTCTCCTATTTACATTTTATTAACATTACTAAAGGTGAAGTATGTAATTAGGACTGAATCAAATAAAGTTAAGCTAACTATTTTAGACATTGATGAGTACTTAAGATACTATTCTATCTAATTAGGTACGTATGTATCTAAATTACATGCATATTCTATCACTTTTTTTATAATTAAGTTTTTTCCGATCTTTAAACTGGTAACCAATTCTATTTGTCCAATTATTTGCTATCGTCAATCAAAACGTTTCGAATGCTGTATCGCATACAAATCGGCGGGTGAATATTGAGCAACCTTCACCGGAAACGCTACTGGGCAATCTAGCAGCCGATCTATCGATTAATTAGTTCGATCGGCAGTACAATGCGGACAATGTTGTGCGATGGCCGGCACTTTTCGCTCACTCATCGCGGCAGCTGGCTCCAGCGATGACAAATGACAGGCAGTCGATGTGGCCAGAGCTCAGTACACGAGGCCAGTGACGTGACAAATATCGCGAACATACCACTTATCTTAAGTTAATTACATAATTATGAATGAATGATCAGCTTCGTGATGTGTATATTTAACTACTTATTTTTCAAATTGCTCTCTGAGAAATAAATACGCCGTTATCTGTCACGTCTATAATCGTCATTGAAGAAAAATACTCTACACTTGCATGGGTACAAGTGTACCTACAACTAAAGTAGTCATAGTAGATAAGTACTTGAGTTACATTTCCCTATTGCCAATATTCACTGAATTGAAATCATCCAACCGGTCATGCCAAAACCTCTAGTAAAATACAAACCAGTCCTTGAGTACAATAACTTTCGATTCAACAACCACTAGAACGTTACGTCACTGCATCATTTTTCAGTATTCAGAAATTATTGCAATTAACTCAAGCGCCATTTCGTTTTACTATTACATTAAAATTAAGTGCTTAGAGATAGGTACCAAGTTTATTTATTGAGATTATAGTAGGGCTTATCATCCCGCTCTTATAGTCAACTAAAAGAAATGTAATGTTTCCGTTTAATATAAAGTTTAATTAATTAAAATCGAATGCTTCCTACAGTCCTGTTTGTGAGAAACAATTATTATAAAACTGATTCCTGAACAAGTATTAGATTAACAAGTTTCTTTTACATCCAGAATCATTTCCTAGCTGAACATGATTGTGCCTTCAAGAATAAGTTATGATCTAAGTTCTTGTCTAAGTGCTTGTCGAGTTGGTTAGTGACTACAGAGGCTCTCTCATATGTAGGTAGGACCCCATACCCGGGTGTATCAAACGGGCAAGTTGTTTTTATAAGCCGCCATCTTTTTTGGCAAAGTGCACCACACTTGATAATTCCAGTTATTATACACACTTTTTCTTGCTTGTGCACGCCAGTCCCAATTTTCCCAATTATTAAGAAATAATAGGAAAACATAACTGCAAAAATTTATGAAAATTCTTTGAATGGAAAGAAAATAAATCAATACTCACGAGCAGCTTTTGAAAATTTATGAATTATTGGAAACGCACTAAACCGTTATAGTTACTCAGTGACGCAGTTATAATAGCTGTTATGTATTTTTTTGTTATAATTAGTCGTGTACTTCTAAATGACCACCTCATTAAAACAGGTATATTGTTTGCGCCCATTAGATAAATGTACGCGCTTCTCTAAAGGCTTGGCAAGATCAGATAAATGCAATTAAAATACTAATTTACAGGGGAATCTTATCATATCTTTTACGGTTATGTAAGGCGTTATATTAGCTGTAAATGTAAGTCGACTTGAACATAACTTGAAAAATTAAATCTTATGATGTTTAATACTGCTGCTGGACTTGCCTATGGAAGTATGGACACATGTTATGTTACAGTTTTTTTTTTTGTTTGTACGACTGTTGCGAAGCATTATAGAGTGCTTTGCGATCTAAAAAATTGTTTTGCCTCCTTTCTGCAACTGTTTTTTATTATTACACTCCTGCTAGTACACAGAACTAACAGATAAGTTAATGGAAATTAATTTTGTACTTTTCAAAAATTGATTTAATGCACCAGAAACGAAAAAAACATCAAAATAGTGAAAATAGTGAAATCCCGTTAATCCATTGTGAAACCTGAGAACATTGTAGCTTGCGAAAAAAATAATTAATTGAGTTTTTTGAAGTGAGAACTTCTTTAGGCGCGTTGGGCATTTTTGAGATGGGACTAAAGCATTGATTTCGCGACACTGTGTTGACACCTCATTTTTGTAAATGCGATTGTGCTCTTTATTTATATTTCATTACGGATCAATGTTCTATGTAAGTATTTTTACTTTAAAAGTTTTGGAAGTTTTTTTTTTTGTAATTGCTATTGTGCTCTTTATTTAGATAAGGTTACGGACCAATGTTCTATACAAGTATTTTTCTTCCAGTAAGGTGATCTTGTTCAAGTTTTCACTTCTGTGGCACTCCCGGAGTGCCACCACTTTTTTTTATAAATCCGTTTCAGCCATTAGAGGAGCCCTATTGAAAATGGCTCTTTTATTAAAAGTAGTTTAATTATAATTAATAAAAAAAAACTAACTAAATATCTAGTATCTGGGCGACCGAGCTCTACTCTGGTGAAAAAAGAGAGTGCTCATTTAATAGTATACGATAGAGTCTGGCCACACTAACTCTACAATGGAATAAATGAGCAACCCCAAAAAGATTTTTAAATGGTATACTTTTACATCAGTCAATTATGTCAGTTTCGGGTACTTGATTTGTCAGATTGCTTACGCTGTAAGTTGTTTTCACAAAATAAAGTAGAAAAATGGTTAAACCTATTAAAATTAGAGTGTGGGAGTTATTATACAATTTATGATATGTAAATTCCAAAATGTGAAGGAATAGGACGATGTCGTCTTTAGCCAAAAACGACAATGGTCACAAGATATTCTTTTTAGTTGACGTGTAAGTAGATCTAATGATTTTGATATTTTGCCTTTTATTTTTGCATAATAAACTATGTCGTACCTATGCTCTAGCTCTATATAATAACAAAACTGTATCAAATTCACATTGCATCTTGCTAAAGTAACTATTCTTTACCAGGAAAGAACCAAAATATAAACAAAATAACCTATCAAAAACAAAAAGACAAACAAAGTATCAAATTCTTTTTTTTAGTACAGACAGGTGTTGCCGTCTATAGATTTTCAAATTCCATAATTTTTTACTTATGCAGGCTTAGCGTGAACCCTAGTTCATACTAATCCTATGTATAGTACCTACAAACTAATTCCATGCAGGCATATCAGTATTCTCATGTCATTATTCATTATCTTGTTCTAAACTTTGGGTGACCGAGCTCTGCTCGGGTGAAAACGGAAAAAAGCTAGATCGCTTTTTCGCCCCCGTAAACCCCTATTTTGCAACTTTCATCGAAATGGTTAGAGCTGTTTTCGAGGACGTGATTACAAATATTGCTTTATTTAATAGTATAGGATATCTATAAATATATTTCGAGCTTCGAACCTCTTCCGTCGCCTAGCAACCAACAAAGCAAAGTTAAATACCAAATTTTACCCATATTGATGGGTAAAAGTAGTCAAAACATACTTCATGAAAAGCCGTTTAAATATTTTGCTGTTTTTGAATAAACGTTTTGAGGCGTGCACCTTTGGATTTTCCAAATATTTTAACATTACGACTTTGATTGCAGATCTTTGATCAGTAGTGATCTTGATTGACGGACAATGACACATATCTGCTATTGTAAAGAAGTAGGATTATCTTAACTTCCTAGAGGAACTAGACAGACGAAGAGTCTCCAAAGTGTTTCTGGACTTGACTTGGGTCCAACTATGATCTGCAATGAGCTGCTCTTTCTTTTTTGCATTGATACATGTAGGCAGTAGAATAGGTGGTATATAAAATGGCCTAGTGAACCGAAGTTAAAACCTAGTTAACTATAATTCCACAATCACACTGTTAGAAGGGTCGATGACTTTCCACAGTTTCAACTTAACTGGATTTTGGCTGCATAAACCAATTTGTTGTGTACGCTGAATTGCCCGCTTTCATTAACACACGACATCTAAATGCCTGAATAAAAGCGCATTGTAGGGTTTTGAATGTACGGTTAAGCAACGAGAGTTGAAAATCCAACAGTTACATTTAAGTACTTAGTTTTCGATTAGTGTTAGCGCATGCGGCTGCGATGATTATTTTGTAGTAGATAGATGATTAGCAATTTCGTAAGAAACCGTAATTTGTGTCCTATAAAACTCTCGCCGCCATCAGGGCTGTATTTTGGGTATTTTTTTTTTTTCAGGGTAATGCAATATTTTCGTCCTTCAAACAAGACTTTTATGAATGTTTGGTGTAAATATTGTAATCTTGACTGGTTCTTAACCGACTTCAAAAAAAGGAGGAAGTTCTCAGTTCGTCGGAATATTTTTTTTATGTATAATCCCGATTACCTACTCGACGACGGCTGGACCGATTTGAAAAAAAAAAATTTTTTATTTTAAAGCGTATACTTTCAAATTGGTTTCATTGACATTTGTTTACGATCTGATTATGGAATCTTGGAGAAATGGAGGGAACTCTTCAAATATTATAGGCACACCTATAGCGATTTGGGTATATTTTAAAGTAACTAGAGCATTTGCTCTCGGAAAGCACCATTTGGTAAAGTGTAACTGATGATGAAGGACACAGATGGCCACCGGCACTAATCAATAATATGTATTTCACGGGTTACGATTCGGTTACTTTAATATGTTGGTAAGCAATTGATGTTCGTCACAATTCATATGGTGCAGTTGAAGTACCTGGAAAACTTCTCAACAATTAAAGTCCATGCATCGGAAAAAGCAATGTTTTGTAAAACGTGATGAGCTGTCGACATTAGGCTATTGTAACTTAGATAAATTACAAACCAACCCACTAAAAAGTGAAAAAAACACAACCGACTTCCAAACTACAAAATGAAAAATAACTTTAATTTCGGAAGTCGGTAGCAATAAACTAAGTCGGTTGTATTTTTGTAAAAAAGTTTTTTTTATGGAGGTTTTATGGACATTGTCAATTTTATAAGCATTTTAATTTCAAAAATCATTGAGTGGGTACTTGAATTATTATTATCAGTAGTACCTACTCTGGAAAAGTATGCTGAACAACTAAAAAAAAAGCAATAACTACTTTGACTGTTTCTATTGGTCAATAAAATGACATTTTCGAACTAATTTTTGTGCCACAAACCTTTTAAAGTTCTTACAGTTTCAGTGGAAAAGCTTGAACTTTTAAATAATCCCATTAGTCAAAAAAAGTTACTTAAACTATTGAAAATACCTAAATATAAAAACTTTATTACGATATTTTCTTTGCAACACACGTGTGGAAAATTAGGAATTTATTTTATAATTTTCATTAATAAAAAGATAAATATTTCATTAAACTTTTCGTGATAATTGTGTAGTTAGTGCATACATGAAAAAGAAGAAGGCATAATAGGGCATAAGAGAAGGTGCCTGCAAAAACCCGACACCGTCGTCGCCGCCGGCGTCGGCTTCTCGACTCTACAGTGGAGACTATACTTTATAATTATAATAAAATAAAATTATAAACATTAATTATTTTTTATGGTTCCATTAAAAATTCAAAAGGTGAATTCAAATAAAACAGACTAACAAAGAGTTGATTTATGTTATTTCATCAATTTGCCGCGTTATTTTTAATTTAGTGTCACTAATCAGCCGATTGATGTGAATCAATTGGTTAGTAATATCTGCTTTCTATTTTATTATAGCTAAAGTGATTCCTCACTGTTTTAGATGTTCGCTGTGCTTTAGAAGGAAGAAACTAATCATCATCATCATCACCCATTGCTGAGCATTTTTTTATATTTGATTATATGACGTGTTATATTTATTCCGATATTCTATTTACAGAATAAACAATTTCATTTCATTACTTCGGGGCAGACGACATTGTTACCATCGCGGGAAGAACTTGGATGAGGCTGGCACAGGAGCGTGGGATACAAGGCACGAGAACAAATTATAGGAAAAAAAATGACAATTAACAGTAGTAAAGCATACATGATGACTTGATGAGCGACGAAAATGTATAATATTATTTTGGAGAACAAAAAAAAAATTTTTGGTAGCTTTACGCAGTTTTACTTTTCTATCTTTTTAGAAAGTCTATTAAAAGTCGGTTTTTTAAATAGTTTTTAGGATATTTTCAGACAATTGGTAAATAATCTAAATACTTATTGTATTAAAAAAAAAAACAAGTTTTTTTTCAATATATGTTGTCGATAAGGTATTCATATGAATAACAATAATAGATCAAAAGAAACCTGCTATGAAAATCGGAGTACTTTAAATAGACTTCGGTCCATGTGATAGTTACCTTTTTAATACAAGGAGTACCAACGTTTAATTCTTTAATTGGTGTCGAACAAAAAGTGATATAGTGACAGTTGAACTGTTTACATGTCAGGTGTATTCTCAGAAGTGATTGTGGATTCTGAAGATGAAATTGTTTTAGAAATAAATACATAAGTTTTAGAAAATGGTTGTGATGTTCTGAGTCATTTCAGAAGAAAACGTGAAAATAGCTTTTCCACAATGTAAGCCTTAATGTTTTTTTTTAAATTAACTGTGTATATATTTGCTGTCTTGTTTACAAATAATGCAATTTAACAACTAACTTCATCGTTCTCAAAGTGGGAAATGTTAAAGGCCTAAAATTATTCAGGCAGTCTGAAATTTACAGAAATGGCTATGTATCTTTTATTTTATTTCGTGTTTATCAGTATTTTAAATTATTTTGGTGATTCAGGTAAAAATTTATAAAGCTTTTTTTTTTAATAGACATTTAGGCACGGACTTTACTTATCTTTCTTTGAGACTACTTTGTTTTTGGCAATGTATTGTCACTTTTGTGTAAGATTCCTGTAGATTCAATACAGACCAGTGTTCAGGAAAGCTTAAAAACTTTTATAAAGCTAATACTAAGCATGCATTTTTTTAAACAAGGTTCTTGTGACACATCACTTGAAAAAAATGTAGATTACTTTCAGGGCATTTAAAAGCAGTTACACGAAAGCTTACCATTGGTTGATATGTTGAGCGACTGTGTGATGGCAGTGGGGGCTGGGGGTGCTGGCTCCATCTTCCAGGGGGCGCAGCACGAGACGGGGGAGAACTCGGGCGTGGGGCCACTGCCCGCCGATATCAACATGGTCGAGCCACCTTCAGGTCACGAGCTCTCTGCAACGCTAGCATGCGGCACCAACCAAAAAGTTCACTTCAAATAGTCCACGTTATTCAACAGTTCGATTGGCTCTAAGAACCCAGTTTGTGATAAGGTATGAGCACCTATAAGACGCGGGCCGGCTCGCACGCGCTCGCTTGAAGCTCAGCCAGAACACTGAAGAGCGCGCTTGTCGTGCCGGCGCGCCCACTCGCGCGCCTACTCCCATTTGCACGCCTCAGAAAAAATCTCCGCCGCCAAACAATAACAAAAAACTACCTCCGCCGAGCAAACCTCCGCGCACCTCTCACTCTAACGCTCTTAATTCGATTTCCGAACGCGTCAAAATTACAACACAGCTCGATTGCAACGCAACCTTCCGTCCCGTTCTTAGATTTTAAAATTTAAACTTATCAATACTAAAACAATATGCGTCTTAACTACATACACACAATGACTATATTGTTGTATCGCCAAAGTGCCTCTTACGACATTTTCGCACGACACACAAATGAAACTACTCCTACTCGCACTCGTTCGGTTCAGCTTAAGCATGAACCGTATGAAAGGGACAGGTGCTCTACCGCTCGATAGAATTACGGTAGTGAGCACAGGTGATCTTTTACCATTTCTTCATAAAGAAGGTGTTAATGTATATCTCTCTCGCTCTATCTTATATACTTTAGTGTGTGCCGGCAGAGACAAAGGTATAGTGCCGATTAGCTTCTTAATTAAAGTGAGTTCTACTTGACTATGCTTAGTATCCGTTTTAATAGTTACTGTATGGAGTGAGTTCCATTCTAATTAAGTTGAAGAGTAGTTCAATATTCTAAACTTTATCGGTCCGAAAAGCTTATGTGTACGAATTATTTATTCATTGATATTGGGGGAGCATACCGATGGTGAAATACGTTCTGGTAGAATACGTTAAATTCTAAATGTTACTATTCACCCTTTGACGCAAATAAATGTAGAACCACGTGTACAGCAATCTGTTTCGAATATTTATTACAGAAGAATTATTGATGGTTAAAATAAATTACTTATGATGCAAAATACAGTAGTAGCATATTTTGATAAACCGCTAGATTACATTACGGATTGTATCACTGGCGTGTTTTTGTACTATAATTACAGGGAAAAGTGTACCGGTGGAAGGTACTTTTATACGGGCCGCAGAGCAACTGACGCGCCTGCCCGACAACGTAGGTACCTGTATATCCGTTCTTTACAATTTAATTGGAAGTTTTCTTTACTCAATAACTTGTATCAATCTCGTCGAAGTTGTGGTTTCCTGTACACAGATAAATACGTTTTGTTCTGGGATTTTGAAAGGGTTTTTTATTAAAAATTTCTTTGAAAAATACTTGATGATTTCTTTTAATTATTGGCTTTCGACTTTAGTAATTGCTGAGATTATTAAGAAACGATAAAAAATTAACAGATAATGTTTTTAATTTAATACGAAACAAAAGAGTTCAAAAATAAAAACGACAGAATCTGTCATTCACATGGCACAATAAATACAGATATATAATTGTTAGGTACCTATAACTACTTACTGTACTAACTTGAAATACCTATTTACCTATGTATAGGAAATATTTATTTCTGGGGAATTATTTTATTCGAAATTTATTATGTAATTTAAAGTTAATCTGTATCTAATAACAGGTTAGTAAAAAAGTATTTTTCAAATTGTTTCAAATGAATAAACTAAAACTGAAAAATATTTAATTAAACTGAAAAATATTTAAGTACCTGCCACCTAAAAATGACCTACGATTCCTGAGAATTACATTTTTTTGTTATTAAGAACGCAGGAAGAATGCATCTTCACATATTTTGTGCGACGCAATGCTTCGCAATCGCGCGCCCGCGTCCTTTTATAGAGGTGACATATTTTTGACTTATTATACCTACTCGTAAGTAAAATTTTGTTGTCGTATACTATTTTAGGCCTACAGATTTATGGTAAACTACTTTTCAAGTAATACAAAAGTTTGCGCAAAACGCATACGCCATTGAACACAGTGCAAAGCCTCATACAAACTCGCGCGACGCGACAGCACGACACGAGTCTTAACAAAACAATTTCTTAGAAAACTTCACGGTAAAATAATTACCGGTGTCGCGTCGCGCGACAAGCAGCGCTAGTCCGCACGAGACTTTATCTTCAAATAGAAGTCTATGATTATGTTCCCAGTTCAATAAAAAAATGGCGTTAAGAACTAATTGACTTACAATTCGTTTTTGCAAGGTGGATTGACTTAATACGTGACTTACTTACACTCACTGATCCACCAAGAAGTGTAATTATAGCAAAAGCTTGTCATTTAGTTATTTTTGACAAAAGAGGCTACTAAAAATGAGATTATTAGACTCAATTAATATAAAGAAGATTATCTCAATATTTATAATGTGATCGTCCCAACTTTAGAACCGATTAAAGCTGTTTAGTTTCTTGACACTTCCTGAATAGAAAGATTGTTGAATTACTCATTCCTTCTCATGATTTTATACTTACCTACTGTATTAGTCAACCTACCCCAGGCCTGTGGTCAACCTACCCCGGTCCTGGAGCAGGTTGACTTCTTCTTGTGTAGATTTCTTGTTCTGCAAAATCCAGTAGGAAGGTACTATGGTAAAATTAAGATATGGATGTTAATTATTTTTAGACTAATGGTGTCACTATCAATTAAAGTCATTTTTATACATATATTTTTATGAAATGAAAGAAATATAATGAATGAAAGTTAATCAACCATTGTATTAAAACATGCTGAATTCACGTTACAAAGCATTCTGATATTTATTTAATTAGCAGAACAACCTATGAGAAAATTCGGTACCGGATATGCTACACAGCGCCGGCGCACGCGGTATGATATCTACTTTTTATTACCTTTTAGATAATTTTCTATTGGAGTGAAGAAATAGATATTAACTTCGGCATTAAATTAAAATCAAACTGCTTTTGGTATCTACTATTTGCCGCTGGTAATTTTTTTTTTTTTTTTGCCAAGTCTGGCTTCTGAAACTTTTTGAGTGAAAAAAGCGGGATTCTTTCGTCGAAAGCGGGACATAGTAAAAAACGTATATAATCAGAAGTTTAATCTTAAATATTTATCTTTTTATTTGAGTTATAAGCTACGTTTACGTGACTATAGATGGCAAAATAGCCATAGAAAATGTAATATAATAAAAATATGATATTATATTTTAAATCAGATTTACCTTATCGTTAGGTAGTTGAGTCTTCTTAGTGTTCTGAATAAAAAATAAGGGGAAAAAAAGCGGGACTGAGCCTGTCAGGACATCGATGCGAAAACTGTTACCATGGATTCAGTACATGATTATGAACTAAAATTTCAACGCAGGGGGCGATGAAATCTTACGTCGGTTGTTTAAAAAAAAAATCTGCTGTTCCATACATACATCCAAAACATGTTTTGTTCTAAATTGTTCTTTTACCATCTTTTTATACCGTGTTTTATGCAAATAAATATATTCTTATTCTTCACATTGACCGCGTAGGTATTGTACTTTTCTATGAAACAGCAGATTTTTTGTTAAATAACCGACGTAAAATTTCAACGCATGCAAAGAGGTTCAAAATCATGTAATGAATCCATGGTGACAGTTTTCGCGTCGATGTCCCTGCCACCCTGTACGTATGTTCAATATTAATGTTTTATACACAAGCCTTCCGGAATCAATTCTATAAATGATGGTGAAAACTGCATCAAAGTCCGTTGCGTAGTTTTGAATAACAACGCGGTCACACAGACAGACAAGAAAAGCGACTAAAAGTTATATTATGTATCGATATAAATGCACCATAAAACAATCTATAAGACTCTCACAGGAAAGTACTGTGTTGGCATTACATCTGAACTTTATTTTATTATTTTTATTTTTATTATATTACTAAAACACACATGTGTGTGTATTTTTAAAATAAAACAGTCCATTTCATTAATCAAACAAAGTTCAACAAATAACGGAAGATTCGGATAAAATCATAAGGGAAAATCTACATCTCTCAGGAAAAAAAAGATACTTTTCCTACCTACTTGAAAAATGTTAATTTACTGACTTTCCTACCGAGTTGGCAAAAAAATCTACATACATTTCTATAACTCACTGCGACACACTACACTGTAGTAATTGTTTTGAATTTAATCTACATGTAGTAACCCATGATTTTTGAAGTGAAAACTTCTTTAGGCACGTTGGGCATTTTTGAGATGGGACTAAACCATTTATTTTGCGACACCGTGATGACACCAGCTTTTGACCATTAAAAAGACATCAACGCGTTGATTACTGCGGTGCCGATTTTTTTTTCAAGTTTTCTCTTCTGCCGGCACTCCCGGAGTGCCACTAATATTATTTATACATTTTAATTCGCGCCATCGGCGTCATAGCACCAAACCAATTCCATTTTTCAAATATGAGAAACCAAAATAATACTGGCCAGCATTGCTATATAAAGCTATCACGCAGTCGGCCTTGTTTGTTTGTTTTTTTTTTTTTTTCGCATATATGGTAAAACTTTCTTTCGTATTTTTCTCAATGCTCCATGAAAACCAAAACAAGAGAAAATCTTGTACATTCTGGGAAAGCGAACCTTTATTTAGAGTCAATTCTTTTAAGTGGGGAACTTTTCAAATAACACTAATGCCCGTTTTCACCGACAACTAAGTGACACTTAAATGAATCCCTAAATTAAAGTCCATTGTTGAATTTTCAACTCTCAGCGCTAAGCCTATCGTTCAAAATCCAACAGTGCACTTTTATTTAGGGATTCATTTAAATGCCACCTTATACCTATCTACAAATAATATTTCATGCAGTGAAACCAACAAAATCAATTCTCCGATTCCAGAGCGCGCTCACAAACAAAACTATAAAATGTAAGTGTATAATGATGACAAATTTTTCTTTTTACCTTTCCTACAGGCCGACAGAGGCCGACAAGGAGGATTTAGTGCGTCGATATGGTGTGGGTGTCACCTAATGAATAAATTTATTTATGTGGACCTGGCCACTTTATCTCACTGAAGGTGAATACCGAACTGTTGTTACTTGTTACACGCCAGTTACGATTAACCTGTTACTTAAGCGTTATCCTGTATGCGGTCGTTATGTGATTATTTTGTAATTGGACTAGCAACCATAAATATGGTGGTAATCAAAATACGTGGTCAGATAATGTGGTGTTCAGTGATTTTTTTTCCACGTAACGGTGTTGATGCAACGATAAGTCTTGTGTAATTAGGTGGATTTTGGAATCATGACACTTTTCTTTACAATTTTTAAACATGGATAAATTATTAGAGATATCTTTTCAGTCCAAAATTAAGGTTTTAAAGGTAGAAGGCTCACTTTCTGTCATTACTATGGCATTTTCCATAAGATTTGTACCAGATTCAGATTGAAAATGTACTTAACAGTAATGTACCAGCTGATTACAGTTTTTTCTTTAACTTTTATTAACTCACCTTTTTCGATCGCTTTTATTGGAAAATATAATGAAGAAAAGTCAACGACCATCAAACAGTGTAATAGAGAGGAATATAGGTACCTTTCTAGAGACTGAAGTTTCAGTTGAACGAAAAAGTAAAACTTTCTTCAAGTTTCTACCCCTACAGAAGGAAAAGTTATTTCGAAGAAAAAAGATTAAGTTTTATTTAAAGTCAAAGTCAAATCATTTATTTCAAATAGGCCCATGTATGGCACTTTTGAACGTCAAAATTGACAAAAAAGAAGCTGAAATAATGGATTACTTGGCAGGTACTTTCTTACGTGCTACAAAAATAGTTTAGAACGCTTGTGCCCGTTTTTACCTTCACTAATTGACACTTAAATGAATCCCTAAATAACCAATTGGAATTTAATCGTTTTTATTATTTCTTATTCTATATAAATCTTAACAACCAGACACTTTCTTTAAATTATGTATGATAAGAATCAAGTCTGAAGATCTATTTATACCTCCATAAGTTACATAAACGATTTATTTTCCCTTTCAACCTTCTGAAAACGTCAGCAAAAAAAAAAACATGTCTACAAATACAGGCAGCTCTTTCTTTATATGCCTTTCGCATTAGCACCCGAGCGAACAATAGGGACGTCCACAATGGACTAACGAATCATCACCCACAGCACATACGGAATCAGGATTCTACTCATCGCGTGCACAGCCTCTTAGCCAGTTTACCTTGACCCCTACCTGCGTAACACTTTCCTTGTAAAGTTACCCAACACTCTGTCCCCTAGGGGTCAGAGTAAAGTGGTTAAGTGTTACTAAACATGGCTCGTCATTCGTCGTGGTCCGCGACGACAAAGCCGCGGCTTCTCCACAGACAGACATATTAACATTATAATGTGTACAAAATATTTGTGCTATCTATTTTGGACCACCCAGGTAGGTGACACATGATCGGGATGTACCCTGTGGGTACCTGCTAGAACAATGGGTGACGTTCTCCATTTCGCTCCCTTTCTGCTCGATTACTTTGATACTTCAAGATTATAAAGTAAGGTAGAGTAATTTTGCGTTCAAAAAGAGTACAGTGAAATTCTTTGAAATCTTGAATTCTGTCAGAATGTGTCTGTCTACCTAATAATAATAGATATTCCTCTCATCAAGGTTCATTCAGAATTTACAAAAAAAAAAAATAGTAACCTTCCTGTTTCACATTGCCCGTTTAGGTACTATTCATAAAAACAGCAGCTTTTATAAAAATAGAAGAGAATTTATATGAAATAATCTGTTAGATAGGTAAGTAACTGGTTCCTATTAAGAGCTAGTAAAGAATCCATAGCCAAGTAGGTACCTAATGGATTTCACTACAGACTGCAGATACTCATTGTATAAACTTAACATACTTATACAGTAGCTTTCATTAATTTAATATTCAAAAAGAGGGTGGAAGTCAGAGTTGCTTAAACCTTAAAATGTGACTTCTTATATATAAAAAAAATCTTAAATCTAACTTTCGCTCTTTTGTATTTAATTCAAATTATTTAAAAATAGGGAATAGTAGATTGTTATACAAGGGTCGAAAGGAATTAATTCCCATACGAAGTATTTAGACGCCCGAGCGCAGCGAAGGCGGCTATAGTCCGAGTAGGAATTGATGACTTTCACCCGTGTTAAACACTCTACTTTTCATTTCGAATTTAAGGAAAGTAAAAAGTTGTAGATTTTCTAAAATATTAATTGATAGTAATAACATGAGTATTCTAGTACCTATTAGTCTTCTTTTTAATTTTAAATAATGGAACACACCGCGTCACCGCCGCGGGTCGTCCCGTTTATAGGCATTTTTTTTTAATTCACTCTGGCTGTTTATACACTGACAACACTGCAGCATTTTTTTTTAAATCGATATTTATAAGGGGGGTGTTACACTATAATATCTACGATCACAAATCCATAATCAAAGACACAACTGAAATAGTTTTTACCTTTGTTATAAAACCATTAACAGTCTATTCGGTGCATTAAAAGTTTGAAAACTCGATACCTATAATCAAAATAGTAAAGGTTATTTGTAAAATAAAAATTCGCTTCCGAAAAATTTTGCAATGAAAAATTAAAACCTTGGTGTTTTTTTATTAGGTATCTATTATTGATACAGAATAATTTAGGACTTTTTTCTGAAAAAAAAACATAAATAATTTTTAAAAACTATATTTCCCTTGAACATCAAAAGCAAATCCGAAAACCTGAAAAAAAGAAAAAAGAATTTACTTAACTCAATAAAAATTCGGTGCAAATAACCCGAGTTCGTTTTCGATCTCAGTCATGCTTGTCAAGGCAATGCCGCGCGTCGCCCTGCCCAATGGGCGCGCTTGCATGCGGGGCGGAGCGACAAGCCACACCCCGCTCGCCGAGCCGACAATACGCTATTCACTGCTAAAACAAAAGCCGCTAATGAAAACAAAAAATATACCTACTGTTTACGTTTACGTATACCTAATGTTGGGATTACTTTGAGTTTAGGGATGTGCAAGTTTAATAATTTTAATGATTGGTTTAAAATTATAAATATTAGATAGGTGTGTCTACCTATCTAATATTTATAATTTTTTTGATACAAAATAACAAAAAGTCTTAAATGAGAATTATTTAATGAGTCAACGAATCTGTATAATAGAATTAAGAAATTAGAAAAAACGTTTAGGTACTTATTTGTTCAAAAAATTAAAAGTTTTTCATTTTATTTATTAATTATCATACCAAACAGAAAATTAAAAATTCATAATGAAATTACACCTGAAATACAAAATAAAAGAATAAATCGCTCTAACGTTAAGTCGGTAAATAATTAAATACAAACCACCCGGAAACTATTTATTTAGGTACCTATCCAAATTTCCAACAATTTATATCCTTAAAATGCTTTACATCGTGTTGAGCTTAAAAATATTGGTCTCAAACGGAATCGAATCGAAAAAGTCCAATATTTGTTGTGTGACTTTAATTTGGAGGGTTCACATACAGGCTGATCACAAAATATTTTATTTAAAGACATTTGTTGAACCAAAGATCCCACTGCCTTAAATGGCAAACTCAAACGATTCATTCATCATTTGTAATAGAATTGACAATGATAAAAAATTTTTTCACGCATTTCCACTTAAGGTCTAAAATATTTAGTTGAAGACCTAAAGAGAAAATATCCAGGTTTTCTTCATTAATTGTTTTCCGTCGAAAGGTTCGGGGAACCATAAAATAATGATAATCAGCATTTATTTGTGAAATCTGAAAACCGAATACTTACGTAGATTCTTATTCGGTTTTCAAACGTATGGTGTCAAGTTTGGCAAAACGTAATTGTCCATTTGATCTCTCTCGATCTCTCTCTCGATCCCTCTCTCGATCTCTCTCTCTCTCCGTCACTCAAAACCTTTGAAAAATCTTTGAACAGCAATATTCTAAATTTTAGAGCCTAAAGAGAGCAAGCAAAGTGATAAGTGTCATATATTAATTTTCGATCGCCTGACGTCGTGTAAGATTAAGATCATCGTAAACTCAAGTTATTCCTACTTCAAACTGTATCACCATGTCTTTATCTGAATTTGTTTACAGTCACAACAGTACGAACGACTTTTTCGTGCTTACCAACATCTGTATTAGCCATCTCAGTCATTATTTCCTTCCTAGAGAAATGATCTTTCACACAATCAATCCAAGTTTTAATAACCTAGCATGCATCATTTCTTATAGCCATCCACATTCTGATTATTTTAGGCCACACTTTTCTTTTTAATACGCTCAACAATCTTCCGCATCACATGCCCATATCCTAACAGGATATTGATAAGCATTGGTGTAGTATTGGTTGGTGGTTGGGCTTGTTCAAAGTCCGCCTGGCTAGCTACCACCATCTTATCTAAGTCCGTCGACATAACAACTGGTTCCGGATGAAGCTCGCTTCCACCTTCGGCTTGATCATCACTTACCACCATGTGAGATGCAGACCAATAGCTTCACCGTTCTGGAAAGTATCGGTTACTTCTTAGCTTTTTCGTCATTGGAGCAACTTACATATTCCCTCAACTTTCAAATAAATGCTGTTAATATCAGCATAGTTTCAGTTGGTCAAACCAAACAGGATAAAATTTCCAAAATTCTAAAAACTTTAGTTGGATCGGCTTTCAGGCGCTTTTGAAACAATTGTAACCGTCGATTCCACATGCTATCCAAGAGGTTTCGCTTTGCCTATATTTATATATTATTTCTAAAACTTGAAAACAAAGTGATTAGTTCAACCTATTGCAGTTATTGGATCTGAGCGGTCCACAACTCTAATAAAACCTGCTGTTAACTACGTAAAACACTCACAATAATATCAATGCCATTCATTTTGATAATTCAACAATACCTACTCATTACCTTATTTACATTGTCAAGCAAATTTTTTAAACATATGAAGCGATAGATTATGAATATCTTTCATAATCCTTTGCATTATGATAGAATGTGTGTTACGCAATAGGCTAGTTGATACTGAGAAAAATACGTTATGAATTTTGTATTGTAGAATGGTTGTGAGCTAAAAAATCAACTTAATTTTAGTAAATAACTTTAGATTAAGTAATATTTTTTGAGAAAATTGCGACACGTGACTATTCAGACCACAGTTACAGATTGTAATAAATAGAAACAAACTTTATACATCAGACATAAAGTTTCTTTTGCATTACCAATGAACGTACGAAATAAATGATCTTAAAAGAAACTACACTGATTGGTAGAGTGTCCTTCTCGCACAATGTGGCATTTTTCGGTTCTTGGACTCTGTCTTTATTTCTTTAATGTTTGGAAGGACCCCAAATGAGAGAGATGAAAGGTTACCGAATCCTATAAAATTCTGGCGATCATAGCACAGACGTTCTTCAACGTATCTACTGCCGACAATCTGAAAAAGAATAGAATTACTTACGTTTGTTTCATGTTCTGAAACGTCCTGTGGAAACCATTTCCAAGAGCCAAAAATTCGAAGACATTAAGACATCAACCAACCCCTATTATTGACTACGCAACGTCGTACTTTCTCGCACAGTGAGTCCTCAGTCCCAGCAGTCATAACATCATAAGCTGATTCAGGAAAAATGTGAACAGTTCGTTCGTAATATTCTTACTGAAAAAGCAAACAACGATTTGAAGGTAGGGAGATAGTATGGTTGTTTGAAGATAAGCCTACATTAAAATCATTACCATTTTTGGCTGTAATACTTTGTCTTTTGATTATTTTGTCATATGCTAAGTACCTACCTACTACAATATTTTGAGAAGTAGGAAATCACGCAGTTTCGCTCTTATGGAAATGTTTTTAATCGTACCTACCTATCATTCGACCAAAAGGTGGAACATGGTAAATTATTAATTACCTACTTATCGACGTTTATTGTCCGTGGTACTACCAGTATTAGAAGTAGTAGGTGAATACCATATAGGTACCTACATACCTAGTAATTTTCAGTAATCAGGTACGATCCCCGAATCAAAATTAGGAGCGAATAACACGTTCAATCAATTTACTAGGTAAGTAGATCTGTAGCGATCATTTACTTCGTATCCAAGTACGTTTAAGGCAAAGCTGAATAAATCGGTCAGCTGAGATAATGGTGCAACCTACCTACCCTATATTTATTTACAACGTTTGACAAAAAATACTGCATAACCTAATTTAAGGGCTAATTAGGTAAATGAACAGAGACCTTCAAGAAGGCAAGCATAGTTTAAAACGTATTTAAAACATTTTATTGTATGAACTCGAAAATTAATAAAAGTTTAGTAACACGCTATATACTCGCCCCCCGCCCCTAACATATGGCAGCAGTCGGAAGGGGCACGAGGCGCACTTGCCTAGACTGCCTACCCCGTGTTTTAACTCGCCTAATTGCTTCCCATTTACATACATTAACAGAAAAAAACGTCCACAACTGACGCCCAGCCTGCTATGTAAATAACAATCCTATGTACCTAAACCCATTATGCCGAGAACCGCACCGACCAAACCGATATACAAATTACCAAGTTTAATAACGGAAATCAATTGCCGTATGCCTCCGTCTAATTACAGGTTGTTGGCTGTCCATGGGAATGTGCCAGTAAAATACTGACGACCATTCTCCTACATTGTCGAAATATCAATTGTAAATAGTTTAAACGCTACTTTATCGGATATTATCTATTATTGAGAAAAGATGTCGGATAGCCTCTTATTATCCTTTCAATTCAATTATGAGCCGCTAATTACGAAACTTTAGGTAATTAAATGACGGTGAGAACCGAAAACTGACAATAGATAGTAGCAAGTAAAATTAAGCACCAAAATTTTTAATAGACGCAACGTCGAACGTTTTGTGAAATCTGTAGTCGATTGCTGGAGAGAGACTCATTGTTCTTTGTGTAAGAACCTACATTGGTATACTTACGTATGCATACGAATGTGCACATCAACTGTTTGCAATCTCTTTATTAACTTAACAGTAAAGGCATGTTGATAATTTAACAAACTATGCTTTTCAACCCAAACTCAAATTCAATGTTTGCGCATTTATTTCAATTAAACCATTTACCGATTTTTTTTTTAATTTTCAAGGAATCGGTCAGTCAGTAATATGAAGCTAGTTGCCCATTCCAAAGCGTAGTAGGTAGGTAGCCTATGGAGAAGAACGGGGAAGAAACTCCACTATATACTCTTTTTAATAAAAAATGTTACAAAAAATTGGTTACCTACATCATTCATGTTGAAATTATACATGCGAGAACAGTTTCGTCAGTTAAGTTTCAGTAGGTAAGTAATTTTCACAAATCTTCAGAAAATTTTACCATGAAATTTCCTCCCAAATTACCATTTATCTATAGAACCTTTTTTATGTCCTGTCAATTTAATTTAATCTATCCACTGATATCTGCATCTACATATGTACAACTATCCAAAACAAAATAAAAAAGGTCGGGTGGTGTCGTGGGACACCCGGCTGTAACGAAATTCCTTTTGCTGGATATTATGTATAAATACAGAGCCATCTAGTATAATTTTAGCTTGCTTAAAATACAAAACTTTTGATTCTTGAAATGAAACTGACTTTTGCGGGCATAACGCTTTTTGTTACATGACGATCAGTTTACGTCTACCGCAAGCCGCGTTAGAGAACTTCGTTCCAAAAACATTTAATCGTAAAAATTATTTTGGTGGAAATAAAAACTAGCTTTTGGCGACATCAGAAGCCGTTAAGACCTTTTCATTAATTACAATATTTTTATTAGCTTGCTTCATTCGTGGGTATGTGTTTCCAGTTAGTCCAATAGACATCCATTTTTCAAGCACTTCTTGGCATCCGATTGAGCTGAAACTTGGCATACCTACAGATATAACTACCGAAATATTTTAAAAATATGATACCACGGAGCTGGTCTCATGATAGAACCCAAAGATGGCCATAGAAACTCCTCAATTAAATTAGACAGCGTCATTAAATTAGAACTCGCTGGTTTTGTCTTGGCAAGAACTATAGCCCAAGGGGTTTTCTAGGGTCTAATGAGGGAGCAGACAAGTGGCCATTGGAACTCCTCAATTAAACAAGATAATAAAATAGTGTTTGGGCTCAATAACAACTTTTATATCACTAGGTTGTGTCCAGGACCTGATGGTGGAGCTAGAAGTTGTCCATAGGAACTCCTCAATCAAACAAGATAACACCATCGTATTTGGACTCATTGGCTATGTATTGACAAATGCTATTAGGTGGTGTCCAGGGTCTGTTGATGGAACCACAAGGTGGTCACGAGCACTGCTCAACCAAACAAGATAGCCCTGTTTTGTTTGGGCCATTTGGATTTGTTTTGACAAGTAGGTATCAGGGGCTACGGCTCTAAACATCTCGATTCCTACCGGTTTCCCTTCGGAAATTCGGAACACAACTACTCTACTCTATCGTCATAGAATAATCACACTATAAGTAGATGATACACCATAAAATTAAAGCATTACAAAATGCCTACATACATGAAAAAATTCTCTAATATCCAAACAACAAAACATTTTGCGCTAAAATAACTCGTAGGCGCGTCCGACTATCGTGAATTCAATTTCTTTAGAAAATAAAGACCATCATGACATCACTTCGGTCACGTGACATCGCGGTTTCTTAGCAGTCAGGTAAGCCGATCTGCAACGAGTTACGATAGGAATAGTAGTAGAAAACGCGCGCGCGGGAGCGAGAAGGAATGATTGCTATTGCACCACCTATTTCTGGCACACGCATTTGATTCGGTTGATTTCGTTGGATTTCGTAGTGCGTTCGGCTCGGAATTTGTAAACATTTCATAATTCGATTAACAATGTATGGTTGTTTTTTTGACGTAATCGCATTAGAACCATTTTTTAACTTGCATTTTGTTCGCTCAGTATTCATTTAATTCATTAATTTATCATTACTAGTCTACTACCAATATTTGTTTGTAGGTATAGAACAGTGATTATGATAGTGTTTATGTGTTTTGAGTTTAGTGAAAGTAAAGTACGTTGTAATTACGTATTTGGGATAAGTAGTTTATTATGTTGAAATGCCTTATTTAAAGTAGATTTGAAAAGTAATTAGTACGATCAATAGGATTAGGATGGCAGCATTAATAGTTTTAGATTGTTTATTGACACATTATTTACTTTGTGATGAAACATGTTTTTAAAGGTATTTTTTGAAAATATGAAACACTTAATTAAGTTAGGCCATGCTCGCCTAGATATGACTATAAATTACAAACGACGTGATGGTTTTTCAAACATTTTAATTTTTCCCTTTACGATAAATTCACTGACTGGCAGTCGTAAAGTAAATAATTTATATTAATCCGGTGTTTAATTTTCTCAGATTCTAGTAGTTTATGGAATAAAGGGGTTTTTAACATTTTAATCTGACGAATTCATCAAAAAACATGTAACTACAGACTGAAAAACATATTCGTAGCTGTTTCATGAGTTCGGGACTGATAAGAATAGAATTATTTTCACTAATTTTCATGTAGCTCACTCATAATAGAAAAGTAGATCGAAATACGTTATTTTGATATGTAAATATGAAGTAATTTTTCGCGGCCACGACGAAAGTCCGAAGTGATGTAATATTTTTTTTTTTGTTACTCCGGCTTACCTCTGTCGTTTTATCATGCCTCGCCACTGGTAGGTACGTTCACTCAAAGTGTACTCCAGGATCTGAAAGCTTGATCTCGACGCTCCATGGAACTGGAAGCTCGCCATAGGATTTCCTCAACTAAACAAGATAGTCTCCTTGCGGTAGGGTTCGTTTGTTTTGTCTTGTAGTCAAAAATTATCGCCAAAGGTGCAGCCTAAGATCTAATGATGGAGCCAGAAGGTAGCCATAGCAACTCCTCACCTAAACTAGATAGTCCTGATATGTTTTGGCACGTTAATTCTTATCATGACAAAAACTATAGTCATGGATCTGATTACACGTAGAGGCGGAAGGTGGCCACAGGAACTCCTCGACCTCACGAAATAACCCTGTAGTGTTGGGCTCGTTGGATTTGTGAAGGTGATAGAACAGATATTTAAACAAATTCTAATGCTTAAAAATCTCTCTAAAAATCTTTTTAAAAACAAGCTTTTAATTAGCTAAAAAGTACTTAATAAAACTTACGTAAACATACAACTTTAACATTTTCTTAAGCTTGAGGCTTATCTTAGTACAAGAAGGACATTAAGGCTGCCTGTCCACTGGAGCGGAGCGAGGCAGTTGAGCGGAGAAATGTACCAATACTAACCAATAGAATCTAAACTCCGCTTCGGAGCCTAGCTCCGCTCCAGTGGACACGCAGCCTTACGCCTCAAGCTTTTAAGAAAATTATAAAGTTGTATTTTTACGTAAGTTTTATATAGAACTTTTTGTTGTTCATTAAAAGCTTGTTTTAAAAAAGATTTTTACTATTTTTTATACGATAGCTTTTGTTTGTAAAGTACCAAATAGACAAATTATTTTATTTTCATAGAAAAAAAAAATCACAGCTATTCCTGCTATAAGAAACAAATCAAACCTAAGCAATGTGTTCAGAGGTTCAGCTACATACCTTTTGAATGGAGGCAACGTTGCCCGCCACAATGGCCGCAGTTATCTGCATCGCGATCAAACAAAAGCTACTTACAACTGTTCTTAATCATCATTTCACATACGCTCTCCACTGACATGAGACGTTAGTTTAACCTGAAACCAAGTACTGTTCAAACTGCAAAGTACAGTTGGGAAGAAACTGCAGTTTTTGCACTTAGGTACTTTTTTTCCTACGTATAGGGACAGGTACAGTTGCGTAAAGCTTTGTTTATTTTAATTATTCTTTCGAATATCATAGTGACTCATGACTATCAGTATTCCAATAAATGGGTGACATTAGAGCTGATTAAAACTATATATATTTCAATTAAAAATAAGTCGATTTTAATTCAGCAGAACTGGTCTTAACGTCTATATTATTAAGTTTACTACCAGATAATTTGCATAAATTCTTTCCATTGACAAATTGCACCAGTTTCAGATAATGACCACCTACATATTCAGGAATTTCAGCAATGCGCAGCTCAGGTGTTGCAGGTCCGGTCAAAGCCAACCTAGATCCACTTTAACTGCAACAACAACATTGTGTGTATCTGTACAAGTGTACACCATTTCGCAAATAAAGGAGGCGATTTTGCTCGCTTCGCGGTCCGGGC
Source organism: Omphaloscelis lunosa (assembly GCA_916610215.1). NCBI lineage: Eukaryota > Metazoa > Arthropoda > Insecta > Lepidoptera > Noctuidae > Omphaloscelis > Omphaloscelis lunosa. The sequence continues at coordinate 12,107,009 of OU744250.1, forward strand.
GGGCACAATGGACTGGCGATATGCATAGATACTGCTAAACGATGCAGGGCATGCAAATACGCAGCTACTCCGCTCACACACACATCACACCACGCTTTCCAATTGCTGGCCATTGTGCTGCCTCGGGAAATTGCCTCTCGTCTCATCATTTACATTGTGAACTGTTAGCGCAGTCCGTCTGTTCGATTTTAGATCAGATTTGCTGATAAGTTAGAGCGAAGTGAGTTTTTGTTGATGTTCCGGGCAGAATTCAGACTGACGAAATGCGATGTAGTGGTTTTTGAGGAAGCTCTGTTTTTTTTTAATGTTATGTGTAAAAGTGAAATGATGAAATACTTTAACGAATTTATTCGTTAAAGTTTAAAGGTATTGTCGCACGGGATTAATAACATTTGAAGAAGTTTCATTTTCATTACTAAAAACTCATTTTATGTTCTGAGAAAATACAATTATGAGGAGTTTTTAGCATTACCAACCAATTATGGTTGAAGTAGTTTAAATAACCAATAAATACATCCAATAACTGATATTAATATAATGTTACTAATAAAATTATCCTAACTTAATATTGTAGGTAAATGCGAAATTGAGTTTGTTTGTTCATTTGTTTATTACGCTTTCACGCTATAACGACTGAACGGATTTGGATAAAATTTGGGACATGGGTAAATCATGACCCGGAGAAGGACATAGGTTATTTTTCATCCTGAATCTCAGACGAAGTCGCGGGCAACAGCCAGTATCATTATAAAGTCCAATTCAAAACTAATTTAAACCACATATACAACATCCCTTAATTTCTTATAACAAAAACATTTCAGGCTGCTACCGGACGCGTATCCCTGCCGTGTGTAAGTGCGAGCAAAAAGCGTGATAATATTGATTTGTTTCTTCAGTCATTAGCAGCTAGCAATGTGTAGGTACTGCTTGTACTTTTTACAATACATGAACTGACTGACTACCCACACACCCAAAAACAAATACATGACTGTATACCCTGCCTTATATTTTTGCTTTAGGGAACAAAGCTTGAAAAACTTAAATGCAAGAAGGTCTACATGTGGCAAGTACAACGTCACGAAACCAACTTGCGTGATGGTCACTAGTACTGCTTTTGATTGATTGAATTAAAATAACTATAAATGTACTCGCACAACACCAATTAAGTAATTATCAAAATTAAATATTCCTCAAATGCCGACGAATTAGTCGAAACACTTTGATGCATATCGAACGCTACATATTCCATGAGTTTTCTATATAATTATCAACATTCATTTGAGTTTCGTAACTAATAGAAGTAGGTACATGAAAGCAAATCTCTTCCGGCGGCTTCCGTGTATTTACGGACGATCTTAGCAACAGTTTATTTTTTAATTAGTGGCCGCTTTTTCATAGGCCGGCGTCGATCAAGATAGCCGTTCGCGTTCATGTGAATGGCCTACGGTTGCCGCTTGCCTCCGCTGCCTTTCTTGCCTCACGCATCGGGGACTGGCTCACCGATTATATGCAAATGAGATGTCATAACACGTGAATAATTACACCCAGCCACGACTCGCCCTTTCGGACGAACCGCACAAATTGGATTTACGTGAAAAGCAAGTTTTACCCGCGACATGGCTTGATGTATGTATTTTTGGGGTGATATGCCAAGTATGAATGTATAAGTAATATTTTGATGATATCTTAGTTACGTTGATGTCGATTTTTTTTTTCTTTTTTGATAAGGAATGACGTAACAATTCTTGGAACAAAAGAATACAGTTCAAAAACATTAAAATTAACTACTTATAAATAATAATTATCTTAAGAGGTTTATTGTACCTAATCATTTTGAAACATAATAAATATTTTACTACGATGAAATTACAAGTAATTATTACGTCCCTAATAACCAAAGCCCCAACTGAAAGAAAACTACGACCTCATACACGTTCTCTCATACTCTATACCTAGTCGTGTAAGTAATTTTCCATTTCTATGCTATTATTTTATAATGTTCATTAAAATAAAACGTAGGTAGCGTCGCGCCACTTTTCACGAAAAGTCCCGCTGTGGAAATTGCGACCAACGTCAGGGGGCAGCGTGACCAAGCATGCGGCGTTAAGGGGCGCGCGGGTCGTTATGCTAATAGACCATCTGACAGAAAAAAAATCTTACACACCACCTTGCATGATACTGGAAAATCAACCGTATTTGGAGGTGGCTAAGTTTAATTGTTATTTAACTAAGTATGGTAGTTAAGACTGTTATTTCGGCCGTGGTCAACGAGGTCTGCGTGTTGGCCGCCTGTAGTCGCGATAGCGGGAAAATGGACGGTTGACTACGTTTATGGCTTACCCGCTTGTGCTCCGATTTAAGGCTTATATATGGTCGTAAATACGCTACACGTAGCTATGGTGCGATAACGCGCCTTAATAAGGTTTATTTTCTAAACAACCGCAGTTTGGTGTCGTTTGCTTGGATTTTACGACCCTAACCGTTTTGGACAACGTTTATAAGAAATTTACTGAAACAAAATAGCCTTTCGATTCTAAACTGTTCGTGGAGAAATGCAATGGTTTTGTATATTATGATATAAAATATAAAATCGAAGCTTTCTTTTCAATTTAACTTACGTAAATAAAGTCATCCGTGTAGGTGTTTTTGAAGTCTTCAAATTAGAATCATATAAATTTATTTTTTTATTTGTAGAGAATCTTGGATATGTAGCTTCTCACCATAATAACGATTTGGAAGAGCAATAGCGACTCACTGGACTGAGTAGGTAGGTCTGAAACAAACAAGTTGTTGCAAGAACAGATTTCAAGAAAGTCACATCATCTCAACAATAACAATTTGACGAAACCAGATCAAACAATGAACGCACATTTTATCTGTTTCCAATTTTGCTGAGCAGTGGTGACCCATGTAGTAACGGCCGTGAATTACGGGTAGGTCATGAGTCCGAATCCAGGCAGGCACTTTACATTGTGTGAATTATTTCATCACCACTGCTCTCAAAACGGTGAAGGAAAACATCGTGAGGAAACCGGGATGTCCTCGAACCAAAAATTCGCAGTCGTGACATCCGCCAAAGCGCACTGGGCCTGCGTGGTGGATTATGGCCCACTCCCTCTCACAGAGAAGAGAGCTGTGTATCTCACTAGTGGGATCATTATAGGCTGATTATTTTATGTTATTCCTAAACTTTTTCTTCGATTAGTAGTAAATACTACTTATACGGCTTTAAAACTCTGACACCAACTTAGTCACTAAACACACGAAAAGAAGATGATTTAATACTAAAAAAACCAAATCCAATAACAATGTCAAATCCTAAAATTAGTTGCTTAAAGTTCTAAATAACTAACACCACAAGAGTGCAAACAATAAATAAGGAAGCAGAGCATCATTCTGTCACTGCGCTTATTTAAATAAAGACTTAATTTTAACACTCACTCTTGACTACGTTGAGGTACTGACGCACAATAATTAGCACCCAGAACAAAACCCAAGGTTTTGCGAACAGCTTGCCAGCTACGTGGGAACTGAAAAATAACAAATAAGTGAAAAAATCACAACGAAAATATTCAAAAGTATCTGCGGCTTGTGGTTTATGATATGTAACGGACTAATAATGTGAAATGAAAACATCACAATGGATACGCAAGGAATATTTGTTCTTTGTTCAGCTCACTTTTTGTTGAACACTGAAACATTTTAACACAATAGTAGTACACGTTGGTTTTAATATGCGGTTTCGTACTTCTTTCCGGACAGTATCCACTATTATTTAAATTATAATTCCTATATTAAGTTTAAATTAAATATTTATGGCAACTAGGCCCAATTGCTAGTAACATTGTTCTTAATAACTATTGTTAGTAAACGAACACAGAAACAAAATGAAAGTTATATATAATTGGATGACTTCTGTGAAAGAACAGATTCGGATTTCGTTTTTTTTTTTTTTTTTTGAACATGTCAACTCGCAGTTTTGACCACTAAGGTCTTGGCTGCTTAACCGGACTTTACTGTGGGTGCCTTAAGCTACTACACTTAGAGCCTCCAGCCAGGAGCAAGCAAACTATTCTAAATTAAAGCTAGGGGAAAGCTCGCTAAGGGCACCCTCTGTGGGGTACGAACCTCGGCTTAGGGCGTCGCTGGGGGGAGGACAGCAAGAGGGGACAGGCTGGATCAAATTTGGTTAACATCATGATTATTAGGTGGGATATTTAGCTACGTGCTCAGCTACAACAACTGCTGGCACCTCATTTTCGAACAAGGGAAGAGGAGGATCGGATTTCGTTTAGGGATTTTATATATACCTACCTACTAAAACGTGACTTTTCCCGGAATTATAAACTATCATCATTCCATAGAAAATCGCGTTTAATCGCGTATAATGTTTTATATGTGCTAAGTACCATCTATTCCCCTAATGATTTCAACATCGCCTCATGTAATAGTACCAAATCGACGTTCAAAGATATATTTTAAAGGTTGGTTTACACTAATTAGTATAACAGTATTACTTAGACACTTCCTTTCCGTCATAATACCGATTTTATTAAATCTCGTAACTAATTCAGTGTGACCATCACCTTGTAGCCTGGGTATGCTGAAAATCACCTACTGTTCATACCGATACTGAAACGAGTGTCTTTGTTCAAGTTGGGATATTAAGCAGCGGTAGATGGCAAGAGGCTATATAAATGTTGTGCAGTAGATAAGCAATATCCCATTACACATAGAATGGGATATTGCTTAGGACTTGGAATATCAAACTAGAAGTTCCCAATCTATTTTATTAGACGCCTCTATTGGGCATCACCTAAAATTCATTGCACTCAGTAAACAGTCGAATCTTCCTCATTGTCACTCAAAAGGCACCAGCAAACGGGACTTAAAGTAATTTAAAAAACCGCTTAAATACAGTCAGCTCGTCCACCATGAATTTTACGACACAAAAGTCGAAAATGCGATGCGAGATGAAGCCTTTGTGGTTACAGCGTTTGATCTGTAATTAGGGTGTTTAATAGCATAATAGCTCGTAACGGCTTTGAATCGAATAGCATTGTGTTTTTTGTACGCCTCTAAAGCACCTCAACTTGTTATTGAAAGTGTGGAAAAAACTTCGGTGAATGCGTGTCCTTTTCTGATAATTATCTAACGATATAACTAGTGTTATATCATTAAATTAACCGTATTTTGATACTTTCTACTTTCGTTCTGATAAAAATCATAGTGGTTGGTTCGATGGATCGATAAAATTAAATGTAGATCGTCTGAATGATAGAAGATTAACTCATTTAACCGTGTAGCTAATTTATTTTTTGCATAATGATAGCGGTATCGTACCAGCTATCATATAAAAGACTTCGTTTATGAAAAAGAAACAGCAAGATGTGTCCCTTTAAAATGCAACGCACCAAAAATAACAACTAAGTATCTTCATATCTACAAACACGAGAAATTGGTACTATGTGCGATGTATTCGCATTTACAATGCATTTCACATGAATATTATGTGAATTAATCTGCATACTAATGAGTGTCAATTGTAATAAACTGATGACATGACGTAAGCAATTTGTGAAATGTCCACACTCGACGCGATCAATAAAAAACATGTGATCATACATTACTCGATCAAACAGAACACTTAAAAACATTATTTCTGTAACAACAAGATCATTTTACTAAACGGCAGGGGTGTTTAATTTCGTGGGCTTTTTGCGGAATGCGGGACATTGTGGAGGCAGGTGCGGCCGCCCGGCCCGGCTCGCGGCTCTCGACGACGCTAATGAACACAATGAAGACGTATTCCTACGAGTATATCCGGCGTTGATCGATTGATTTACTCGCTGCCACCGCGCTCGAGCTTTTTGTATTCGAATGTCGCCCGCCATTTGCATATCAGAGTCGCGGTGGAACGAATTTTAAACAAGACGTACGATGGGAGCCGTGATGTGCTAGATACGCTAAGCTGAGGGGATGCCACTATTTGCATATGATGGAGCTTTATAGCTATTAATTTACTGACTTTTCAATACTTGAGGGGAAGGGTGAGACACGTTATACGGTTTTGCATGATAAATATCCCAAGCATGCTTGCTTCTCCTTTCATTTTATAGAGGCTTATCGTCAATATTACGTGTGGTCAAGATGTGTATTTATCGACATAATTCATGTAACCTTTTCACTTAGGATTTTAGTATAAAAGACTATCTTTGGATCGACAAAAATATTATCTGCTATCAGACCATGACATTATAAACCTGATAAAATATATTTATAGAGAGAGTGCCCATCAAAATACATTTGTAGAGAAAAGATTAATGTCATTCAAATGAAGAGTCCATCTCTAGCTGTTAATTGAGCACGTTCAATTAAAATGTGTGAGTATGACATTATTAGATGGTGGTATCTGTTCGCGTGTTGAACAAAACAGATCGCGTCGTAAAACACGCGCGTCATAGGAAAATTACCGTTCGGAGTGTATATTTACCTCGGTAACAACGAAGTGCACTTCCAACAATTGACTGCACTCCCTATCTTGATGAGGAAACACGAACATTGCACACAAAACTCGCACATGTTTACGTTTAACAATTTGTGAGGTGACAATGCGAGACAATTCAATGGTGTTGCTGTTTTCATAGTAAAATGTCATTGAAATGTTGGAAATTTCAACGTGGCATGTGATATTGCGATGCGGTGGTCATGTAATCACACTTGTAGTAATTACTTGTTTATGTAAATGTATTGATATGACAATATAATTGACAGGTAGGTACGCCACATGTTCGTCCAATTACCGACCTCTGCGAAACAACACGTTGTTAGTGGGTAATTCTTACATATTTACAATGAAATAAAGATAATTATTACAAGTTCTGGGAAGGCTAAAAATGGATAAAGCGCTACGTAAAGTTGAAAATTTCGTCTTGGTATCGAAAAACTCGAAGGATTATTAAAACAGAAATCGATTCGCCTACAAATAAATTAACTTCAAGCGTATCGCTTCAAAAAAAAAAAAAAATGTTGATTCGCCGTTTTGGGTGAGTAAATTCTGGCAAATCACCAATAAGCCAACTCGATAAACGAAAAACTTTAAGTTTAAGTTTATTTTTAAGTTTTCACGCCGAACTTTATTAGGCATGTGAGTGTTAAAATGGACGTCATCATTAAACGTTTTACAGCACAAATCAAACAAACGTTAATTTAGCAACAAGACAAGTAATTATGCAAAACAATGTAAAACTGATATGTTAATAAGTTGACGGGACGATTTAGCACCCCCACGTATCGGACAGTTGTACACTGTACTGTAAGGGTGGCTTATCACTATCTCCATCACATATCAGTATCACGTATCACTCATTCTTTTCATCGATCCAAAACACTTAAGTATATGCTAATAGATATTGTAAATTGTTTGGCTTTGTTATCATTGATACAATTAGTTCGGACTCCGAGGGTATATTTCAAGAAGTATTTGTGATCTTTCTTAATGATTAACATTTTTTAATCATTTGTAATTTAAATGATAGTATGTTGAGTGTGTAATTAAGTGTATCCATCTAGGCATTTGTAACGCGTCTAGTGGGTAACCCTCGCTGGAAACGACAGAGGCTAGCAGTACCTACTGCTACGGATTTAACCCTTTATAAGGCAAACGGAATCGGTCGAAGTGGCGGTGCTTAGGGGAGTCCTATTTCCAGCAGTGGACGTCTTTGATGATGAAGGCAAAGGGAATTAACCAAAAATTGCGTTCCAAGTAGGTATTCTATTGTTTCAGAAAATCTATTTGAAGATTTATAAATCACTGACTAAATATTCAAAAAGATTTTAAATAAAAAACCTTTTTTACCAATAATTTTCCCTTTGCCTTCTATAGGGTTACGTCATGAGCTTATAGTTCCAAGCTAAGTGGTTAAAACTTTAATTATTGAGTTTTTGTTATTCCAAGCTTTTAAGTTTAACCCGCTAGTTGCCACGTCAGGCACATATGTGCCTGACGCTAGTGGAGCCTTCAACCTTTTTGGCCTGACTGTGAATGTGTTAAGGATAACCTAGTTATGTTCAAGGAACGTCAAGTCATTTTTAGCTCGTGTACAGTAGGAAATTCATTGCTACGCCACTTTGAAAACACCCTGATTCTTTTCATTAATCTGACAATTGAAAGCACCCACCTCATAGAAAGAATATGCCCTAGCTAATTGATACCAAATTATTATAAACCAATTCCAACTTCATTAATTATTTCAAAATTTATAAGTTCAACCCTTTGCTGATTAAATTTGAATACATTAAACCCTTAACTCACTTTTGACAAGCTGCTAATCATATTCAAACGCGCACCTTGCGATGCCCTGATGGCCGACTGTTAGAATTTTAAAGCATTAAAGACCCAAGGCACATAATTCGGCGGGCTCTGGACTAAAAAGAATCTGACCAAAACAATATTATGCATAGACAGGTGTGTTAATATTTAAAGGGTTAAGGACTGATGTGTCGTTAAACTTTGTCAATCATATTGTGTATTATTTTTATAAATATAAAAACAATGCTTGCACAATTTACTATGATGGGTCGCTTCACTTGTCTAGGCTACGCTTTTGTTGTTACTTTTCTAATTGATTTTGTTGTGAGTTCAAACAAAAAACATCAGATTATACTCTCGGCGCTTTTCTGGCGGCCATGGTAGATTTGATTTTCAAGAGTTGCAGTGGTTAGAAATAGTGTGGTAGACTACTCCCATGTCCTTATAAAAAACACCAAATTAAAAAACTTCGTCATGAATGCTAAAGCTGTACTAATTTGTTTCAGGGTAATGTAAAATTTTCTAAATACTCTCTGAATTTTCATAGCAGATGTATTCAGGTAATAAAATACTAATCGCCTAATTAAATATATCTAAAAGTGAATAAGGAAAAGGTAGGTACAAATTGTTAATGCCACGCAGACCGCGCAGGGGCGGAGTGTTTGCCCCGCAGCAATTAAAACGCCATCAACGGAAACACATGGTGACCACCCCGTGACCATCACCACCCATATCTAATACCAGACTCACTTACATTCCTCATACGTTAATTTAGGAACTTTTCACAACCATAACAAGACCCCTTTGTAAGTCAAAAGCATTATGAAATGAAGGGTCTTGGAATATTGAGCGGATATAAAAATTAAAATTGTATATAAAGTTCTTGAACGGCTCAAAGAAAGGCATTTATTGATGTGGCAGATAAGCAAATACGGAGCAACTGTCGGTAGCCATTGTTTTAACATGTGAAAATATGTTTCATTCCGTTGGAGATATTAAAACGGACGGTTTGTGTAATTAGAATTTAATTAGTTATGAGATTTTCGTACATTGTCTTGACGACTGTAGTTTTTATCTACGAAGACTTATGATTATCTTTTGTTAAGCGAATGTTTTCTAAAATCAGAGATTTTCACAATAATTAACTGTGTGATTCGATCATTAAAAAGCTGTCAACGAGTTGGACTCGCACACGAAGGGTTCCTTACCACCGTACAATATCAAATATATATTTTTTTTAATTGGTTTTTTTTTTTTTTTGTTAAAGTGTTATTTACATATTGTGAAAATTTCAAGTGTCTACCTATGACGGTTCAAGAGAAACAGCCCTGTTACAGATGGACGGGCGGACGGACAGCGAAGCCTTAGTAATATAACCTGGTTGGCACCCTTTGGGTACGGAACCCAAAACAGTCCAGTATATTGTTTTTAGTACTGAGTCAAGATCATGACATGTTATACTCAAGTATGTCGCTTCTCGTATTGACAGAGGTGGCAATACAAAGAAGTGGATTTTCATTAATTTCCAAATTACGTAGGTAAATGTTTGGTATGCGAGGTCAACTGTCCTATTGGCGAATAGTGTTAAACGACCTTGCAGTTTTCAATATTAATAATAGTCTGTAACAAAATGATCAAATATTAGAATAAAAATCTATCTCCAGGGAATACGAAGCTTAAACTGTTGCATAAAAAGCAATATTTTATTTCATAGTGGTGAATAAAAATAAACATAATAGATTTTAATTATTTCTGTTGGTCCTACTGAGTTGAAACCAGAATGAACCTCCTCTTTACAACATGTAAAAAAAAACCTGTCCGATCCGCGAGGGTATAGTGAGGCATCGTTTACTGAGAGTCTTTTATGTAGAAATTTTCAAAAAAAAAAATTTTTTTTTTCGAAAAATAAAAATAGGGTAGGGTGGGGCTTAAAGGTCCATTTTACGTAAATTGCCTTGTAACTATTTATGTGTATGGTTCAGAAAAATATCTTTTTTAGTAATGGATACTGCTATCCTTCATTTACAAGAAAGAACAAGTGAACATAAGTAATGTCTGTCTATAACCCAGATACTTGCATTTTTTAAAGTCGAGTCGAATGGTCCTTTTTACCCCAATGGTGGGGTAAAAAGGACCGGGGCTGGGGTAAATGGGACCAGCATAATTAAATAATTTTTAGGGTTAATTAAAGCAAGTAAATAAATTAAAACAATTTTAAATCAACCAGTCTTTATTATAATTAAAATAAACAAAACAACTTTACTTATTTTAACCTATGGCACAGCATTTCAGTCTTAATTAGTCCAGCTTTTTGGTCCAAAACCTAAGGTAACATTAAAACAACATAACTTTTTTACAATTACTCGTCATCTGAATCGCAATTAATACATATATAGGTCAAAGATGACAGTGAAGGATTAACACACTTCTCGTGGGACCAACCTTTGCAATTAGAACATTGCATCCAGCCTTCCCCAGGAATGCTCTCCAGGTATGATTCACAGCACACCAAGCAAAAACATTCCTCTTCCGAACTAGAACTGTCCTCCTTTTTATCAGTTAAAATTTTTTTCTTCACTTGCTTTTTTTTCTTAATTACTTCCTTTTTTCGGGAAACAGTTTTCTTTTTCTTATTCTGTTGTTCTAAAAGCAGCGCTTCCTTTTCCGGTGTGTCTGTTAAAATAGCTGTCTTGCGTCGCTTTCTTCCTCCTGTTCCCTTACGAGCTCCAGCCTTAGGGTAAGGTCTAATAGCTTCAGGAGAAAACACGTTACTCGTAGATGTTGATGGCTGAGGCTCATTGAAAAAGGATAGAACAGCGTGGGAAGTTGATGGCTCTGGCTCTATCATACCAATAGTGCTAGCAGACAGCAATGGATCACTTGATGACAATAAGAGCGAAGCGGTAGATAAATCAGCTGCTGCTGGGTCGCTAGGTATCAAACTTGGTGATGTGGATGAAATAGGTGGATAAGTTTCAATAGCTGCCGGTAACTCAGAATTTGTAAACGTCTCAGTAGACGTAGAATTTGGTGCCTGTTGATTATTAGGGTTTGGTCGATCCGTAACATAGCTTGGAGCGAAGTCCGATTCATTAAAAACTTCTCGATTGAATGGATACGCGCCCGTTTTTTGAAACCCATTTGAAATATTGTTGGGAGTTAGCGCCAGAGGTAATGCAGTTCGAACTATTCCTGGAAGGTCGTATATTGTCATGGTTTTGCCGGGATTATTCCGCATCCATGCATCTTGTGCTGATGACAAATACTTTTTAAGTGGACCGAATACTGACACATCTAAGGGCTGCAGCTTGTGCGAACAGTGGGGTGGATATGAGAGCATCACTACTCCATTATCTTTGGCTAGATCCAATACAGGCAAGAACAGTGATTGTCTACCAGAAGCAATACAGGAGAATCTTTAGTAGGTTTTACATAGCTAATGAAATGTTTCATAAATTGCAAGAACTCCACATCAGTCATCCAGCCGCTTGCATTTCCTGCACCTATGCATTCTGCAGGCCCATCTCGCACAAAATGATCCTGATATTTCTTCCTAGGAAACACAAACAATGGTGGCACGGAGCCACCAGTTGCTGAAACGGCAACCAGTAATGTAACGTTGGTTCCTCTTTCAGCGGATGTGACTGATCCAACGTTGCGTTTCCCTTTAGCCGCTATAATTTTGGAGGGTTTGGAGACAGTTGATACGCCCGTTTCATCGGCATTCCATATTTGAGATCCTCTAAATTTGTGACGATCCATGACCTGTGCTAATTTATCAAAATACTCTGCAACATTCGTTCGGTTAAAGGAAGTTGCCCTACTCAAACTGGTAGCCTCTGGTTTCCTTATGGAGAGACGGTCGTTCCTTGACAAGAAACCTTGTAACCAATCTTTGCCAGCCATTTTATTTTTGCATGCCATGTATTTGGCATCTGAAGTTTATATTTTGTGGCACATTCATATGCGAAGCGACGAACATCTTTGGGTCCTAAACCATGAAAGATTTGAGCAAGTGTAAGCAGATACTCACTGAGAGAAGATTCCTGTTCAGCGTTAAATACTAGTCGGGGAGTCCCGTAACCAAATCGTGGTGATTCTGGATTTTCTTTTAGGCGTGCAATAAATCTTATTAGAGAAGTTTTACTAATTTCATAGTCACGACAAACTTGACGTATGGATTTATTTTCGTTTGTGACTAACTCAGCCGCACGTTGCATGATCTGGACGGACTTTTTACCTCTATCGGTGGTTCTCTTGTAATTCCGCATTCTGAAAATAATACCATAACTGTTAAATAAATATAAATTTATAAGATACCTATATGTAGAGTGTCCTCATAAATGTATATGCAATTGTATGTTTGCTTTGTCTGACGCCGGGGGCGCTTTTGTCTTTCCCTTTGACAAGCGTTTCGTAGTTTTGTGCTCAATACAAAATATCGTATCTAAAGAAAGAGTTTTATTGAAATAACACCAAAAGCCAATAATAACATGATATAATATTTTGTATAGGGTTAAAAGGTCCATCTTGGGGCTTAAAGGTCCAGAGTGGACCTTTGTACCCCAACTGTATGTTGATTGAAGTTTGAGGTTATAGAGAAAAATCTACACAGACAATTCAATAAATAATGGCTTTACGTTAAACTGTATACGTTAAACTGCACCTTTAATAAAAGTTCAGTTCTGTAATGTCATCAGTACAACAGTCAGACTAAAAATAAGTGACATGAAAAAATTTACTTACGTGAATTTTTAGCACCGGGACCGCGTACAGTCTCGTCGGCGCTCGCAAGCTCACTGCGCGGGGCCGCGTGCGTACCCCTCCCGTACACCCTTCATACGCCTGTCGTTTATTTCGCCCGCGCATTTATTATCTCTGAGATAGACATGGTGGACCTTTTTACCCGCGGACCTTTAAGCCCCACCCTACCCTACTTGTATTTTTTTTCGATGTGGAATTTTTTTGGGTTATTACATGGAGCGCGGGCGGCCATCTAAGCCGGTGTCTACAAGTCATTTCTTATGACCCCTGTTGAAAATTTCGTCTTTTTTTAAAATGAATTTGGGGTAATTTTAGTACTAAAAATGTGATTTTTAAATAGCAATAACTTTTTTATTTTCAATAATAATTAGATTTTTTATTCGTTTTAGGTAATATTATTGGAGTACCTATGAGCCCCTTTCGGATCGGACAGGCTTTTTTTTACATTTGTATACAAATTAAACTGTTTCAGTTGCCATACAGCTTACATTGAAAATAATACAAAGAAAAATTACAATATTGGCATCAAAATCACATCTTAATGGTTCTTCGCATTTTTGCACATTTTCATTTTCATATAAAAGTAATCACTACATACAAAGTCATTACTAGCATTGTTATCTAAACATGGGGTCTAAAGCTTCGCAAGTAACCAATGAGGGCAGCAATAAAACTGTTAATTGCTCGGAAGGGGAATGCTCGGTGAAGCTCGCCAATGACTGAGCATTAGGGTCGAGTATATAACGCGATATATAAGTCTTCAATGAGCATCATTGTGTTCGTCGTGAATATATATTTGTTGTATAGTTAGTGGGTTTCATTTTGAGGACGTCTTAGATAGCGTTACTTACTTAAGCACTTATTTAACTAAGTACTTAAGTCTGTTGGTTTTCTTTAGATTTTTGTTAAAGTGAAGTGATTCAAGCTCAAAGCATTTATTTCAATTAAACCATTTACAGGCACTTTTGAATAGTCTGAGAGTCCTATTAGTATACCTATTAGTTTATACTGAAAAAAAAAGGATTTTTAAGTACTTTTGTGGGACCAATATCCTAATCTTAACTATTATTATAAAAGCGAAAATAAAAGTTTGTTTATTTGTTACGCTTTCACGGTAAAACGGCTGAATGTGTTTGAATAAAATTTTGTACATGGGTAGTCCACGACCTGGGTTTGGAGAAAGGATACTTTTTATCCCGGTAGTACTTACGTTCCCGTGGGATAATTTCCGACGTCCAAGCGAGCGAAGCCGTGGGCAAAAGGTATAGGTAGTTATTTAAATAGAATTAAAGGCTCCGTTGGTAAGTTAGGGAATTTGTCTTATCCCCCAGTCGTCATACTTAAGTTCCTTTATAGTAATGGATATATCTCTGTAAACATTAATTAATATTAAGAGTTGTCTCACCAAAAACCTAAAGTTAAAGCAGGCGGCAGGCGGCAGCATACAAAGTCAAAGGTTTTAAAATTATGCTAATTGTTTACCGTGGCCTATGAGCGCCTCGCCACAGACTATTATGTCGCAATAACAATGCTGACCATAGACTAGAATATCTATAACGATGGTTTTAAAGTAGTTAAGTAAAATCTTTAGTAACTAGGTAGGTATTGGCTTGCATTAAAAAGACAGATTTTATTTAACAACAAAATAAGATTTATCTGTATACACCCAGGTTTCCGAGTAAATTATATTTCCATTAATTGACATTAAGACAACAGACTCTAAGTTGACAATCTTGTATAAATAACTTTACCTTGCTCGGAAAAAATATCGAAATAAATTCAAATTCAAATTCAAATTTCTTTATTGCGAACTAAGTGTAGGTATACAAAGATGTTATAATAGGTAGGTTCTTAGAACTTAGTTGCCTGTTCAGGCATTGCAATTTAGACAGCTTTCCAAAAAAAAAAAAAAAATCCGTTAATAAACAGTTTACATTATATTATATTAATACCATTATTCATATATTTATCATTTTTATTATTATTATATATTATTCATTATTTTAATGGTTCGATGATTTAAGCTTGGACTAAAATTAGGACTCGTTCTGTGAGTGCT
The DNA here is from genome assembly GCA_916610215.1 of Omphaloscelis lunosa. Lineage (NCBI taxonomy): Eukaryota > Metazoa > Arthropoda > Insecta > Lepidoptera > Noctuidae > Omphaloscelis > Omphaloscelis lunosa. The sequence continues at coordinate 12,122,143 of OU744250.1, forward strand.
TTTAGATTTCATTACTCTTCCGATTAACTTCCAGGTCTTCTACAATTCTAAGAACAATATATTTTTTTTTTTACTTCTTTCAATCACTCAGATTGAAAACGATTAGTTTCCTTATCCACAGAGAAAACCAAGGGCTCTTAGTCCAGCGATCCTTTAAATCAACCTTGTTGTTAGTTAAATGATCTTTATTCGGTGCATGTCAGGATAAGGAGATCAATCACGCCAGATTGCTTAAGATACTGTCACAATATCTTATTACCATATATGTCAGGTTGCATTTCTAATTTAGCAATAATTTAAATACCACACCATTTTCAATACCTACTGGTATTCAGCTGGATCCGGTTAGACTCAGCGTTAACCGACCCTAAAATTGTTGGGGAAAGGCTAGGTAGGTAATCACGACCATTTTCAATACAGTGATTCAACCTAAACATTCCTCCAGCAGTTGTATTCTGTGTGTTCCAAGCACTACTGCTGACGGTGACACGGAAGCCCGCTACTGTGCGCGTCCATTGTCCCCCCGCTCCCCAATTGGTTACCACTTACCACACTTGTTACGCGAGACGTCTTCAAAGGCACGCCGCGCCATTGTCACTTGTCTACACCGGCCTTACGGTGTGAGGTGTGACGTAGTTTTTGTGGCAATCTAGTTAACGTTGGTTCACTTTACTTTTATCTAATTATAGGTGCATTGGTCTGCTGTTGAATTAAAAACGATATGTAATCAATAGTAAAAATAAGTCAACAACAAGAAATTACTCTTGGTTGGCAATCCAATTATTATTGATGGACCACTTGACTAACGAAAAATCTAGACTACAAAAAGACTGAACTTCAAGGTTCTTATAGAGAAACGAGCATCTACAAACTTTTCTAATTAAATTATCGTTCTTCAGTTTCTTCTTATGTCAAGTCACTCCTATGAGATACAGTTCCTTAAAACTTTTCGGAATGTTTAAAAATAGGGAAGCGGGTCGAGAAATCAAAAGCGGTGTGTCCTTGAACACATTATCTATAATTTATTTTCAAGACTAAAACTAAGTGTACATTTATGTAGGTATCCGAAGGTAGACTCAAAAGATATATACTAACTGAGGAATACGTGGCTATGTTCTTGTTTTAATTGATTATACTCGATTTATTTATACCCATAGAAATAATTTTATATTTCTATGTTGATACCATTTTACAATCAGAATAATCAAAAAGCAAATTGTACTTCACAATAGTCAAAACACCAATAACATTCATATCAGTCATGTTTAATAATTTAATAAAAAGATACTTTATCAAAATAGTGACATTTAACAACCTTCAAAGAACACGACACTTTTCTAAAACAAACATGAAATCGATTTTCTTTCAAATGATTACAAATATTTTGTAAACAACAGTTTCTCAATAGCTATGTTATTACAAAATACATTTACAAGAGAAATTATTTCAATCAACATAATTAAATAAAACATTTATAATAACTTTCCATTATATCGTATGTAATTTCAAATGTAATTACTTGAATTTATTAGCTACTTAGGTACTCACGTACGTATTAAGTTTTTTAACTATGTAGTTGATGTATAATTCCATAACATAGATTTTAATTATAATGCCGACTAGATACATTTCTTTCTAAAACAACTGACAGTCGTCTATAAAATTAAAAATATTTCCACATAACATCACACCTGCATTCCCCGAAGGGTTAGGCAGAGATGTAGGTACCTATAGTACACCCACATTTCGCCAGTTACTTTTAGGTCCCATGTAATAGGGGGCGAACCTTTGCCATCGACCGGGCACGAAAATGTTTTCCGTCGTTTGAATTCCGTTTGTAACACAATATTAACTGTATATAACAATTATTGTGCAGTTGCTAAGATATCATAAATATAGTGAAAATTATATATTCACATTTAAGAATTCCGAACGCAAGAAATTTACACCCATCACAAAATTTACGCCGTTGAAGAAACTACTTACTTTTTGCCAAAGAAACAAATTGCGTTCTCAAGTGACATTTCGAACTTGGAGTTGAAATTAAATGGAAATGAAATAGGAATAAATGGAAAATAAAATAGAAATAAATTGGAAATGAAATTGAAATAAGAAATGATTTGGAAATTAATTTAATTTCCACATCAACCTGCTCAAGTCTATCAATTTATTCGATCATGCTACTCCGCGTCCCAACTTACTTTCTATCTCCCAGGAAATAATGTCATTAACATACGCGTTACATAAAATCACAGGGCCAGGATCTTCTGACGTCCTTTTTAAACATTTTTTAATTAGGGCATCAAATTATTTTTAATTCAGAAATATTCACAGACGCATGTAAACCTGGAATTAACGTCCCTATTCGAATTACCCCAGAAAAACCTAAGAGGTTACTCCATAGAGTTGATCTGTGTAAGATTAAAATCATAGAGAAAATTACGGCTAACATAACAGATTCCACGCTAGCGGGTCGCAAAGGAACTTCCCAAGAACTGACCAAGAAACGGCCCTTACTATTTGCGCATAAGTGTGATGCTTAGCGCATCCTCCAAATAACGCTATCGGATGCGGGAAATTTTGCCACCTAAGAAGAAAACTTTAGGAAAATGTATGTCCGGGTGCAGAACATTACATTTTGGTGACAGAAGTGGGATAGTGTGACTATAAACGGGTAAAAAAATGCGTGCGTGAAATCTGTAGTAAAAGTTTAATAGTAAGTGTTAAAAAACTTGCGAATATACTTTATGGTATTTCAACTTCAGTCTGCAAGGTATCGTGTTCAAGGCGGTATACATTGGGTACCGAGTCTAGCATCAAGGTGTAGACAACACAAACAAAGACTCTAGCACATTTATCCCTTGAACTACAATCCATGTTCCAGGAGCCTAACGAAAGCATAACCGATTACTATCTCAGGGTAGATTTGCTACGCAGCAAAATAATAGAAAAGTTATCAACCGAAGTGCAAGATATAACCCTAAAGGGTCGTAAGGCAAATACGGAAGAAACCGCCCTAAACGTATTTGTTAATGGGCTCAGCTCAGACATAGGAACTATGTTAAGGGTCCATTCGTTTAAACATTTACGCAACGCGGGTAACTTCGCGATTCAGGAGGAAAAAATCCGAAACATGAATGCTGCTAGACAACAATTGCATAAATACGCATCACAGCCGCGAAATCCCATACCCAAAAATTCCATTCCAAATTCAACTCCGAAGAAATTTTGTAGATATTGTAAAAACCCAGGACATGACATTGCTGAATGTAGAAAAAGGGCTTATAACAATTAAATCAAGATTGGCTCTAATAATCACAACCAACGTCCGGTTTATTCTAAACAGAATGTTCCTAACCCGGCCGGTGTTCACAATTTAAACTCACAAGCGGCCGGAGAGATGAGCAACTCCTCGGAAATCGCTATAGACCTTTGCTCAGAAACCCAAATTTCAACCCACAGATCAATTTAGACCATCTGCAGCTCCAATAACAAAATCACGCAATATTCAAACTTCCAGGGGTAGAAGTGATAGCTCGTTAAATCCAGTCCATCGGGGACAAACGGCTATTGTTTCTGCCTCTCAGATTAAGTGTGACGCTTTGACACAAATTCACTCTGTCTATCGTAGACAATATCGTGACGTTTGCACTCAAACTGATCTACCATATCATGCTACTTCTACAAATTCAACTCCAAATCCTGAATCTACAAATTCAATTCCAATTTCACAAAGTCTTACTACTTCAACGCAACGTACTAAATCTAAAAATCAAAGAAATACAAGTTCCAAAACTAAATCAAAGCATAAAAAATCGGTCAAAACTAAAAACTCTGATATCAAATCATATAACATTTCCTCGCTAAACGTACCTCATGACAACCTTTTGCACTGTAAATTCCACATTGATGGTCAACCAATAACATTATTGGTAGACACAGGCGCAGCTATCTCAGTCATTCGAAAAGACAAAATCGGAAATAATCACATTAATTCATCTAACAAAGCGTCTATCGTAGGTGTATCCAACTCTAACTCAACAATCAAGACCTACGGTACCTCGGAATTAAGCCTCGATCAATTACCCAAACACAGTTTTCACATAGCTAACCTCAATATTACATCAGATGGCATATTGGGTAACGATTTTATGTCAAAATTCAATGTTAACATTTACGTTCAGTCCAAAACCATGCGCGTCTGTGATCGGACCTATAAACTATTCGATTTAAATGAAGACTCCTATGATTCACATCACAACAACCAACTAGTGAATCAACGGTCAGAAACTGTAATATGTTGTTATACAAATGATATTGCAAATGGTACAGTGATCGTCGAAAAACAGGTACTTCATGGAGATATCACTATTCCCAACGCCCTTGTAAATATCACGAATAACCGATTTCTAGTGACTTGTGTAAATTCCAGCAATCAAGACAAACACATCCCTATGCCTATAGTCCAAGTGAACTCATTCGATGAAACATTAGAGACAGACAGTTTCCCTATTAATTCCGTAAATACATCTAATAATAAATTACATTCAGTAGACGACATAAGTCAACTCGTTAGACGCGACCATCTAAATAATGAAGAGCGTGAATCCCTCGATAAATTAATTTACGAATTCTCCGACATTTTCTATGTTGAAGGCGATCCTCTTACATTTACCAATCACACCAAACATACCATTCCGACAACATCAGATACACCGATCAATACTAAAACCTATAGGTTCCCTTATATCCATCAACAAGAGGTAAAATCACAAATCGACAAAATGCTTAAACAAAACATCATTAGGCCTATTACTTCACCATGGAGCAGTCCTATATGGGTAGTAGGTACCTAAAAAACTGGACGCTTCGGGCTAACAGAAATGGAGAGTGGTAATAGACTATCGCAAACTTAACGATATCACTATCGGAGGTAGTTACCCCTTACCCAACATCACAGATATTCTTGACAAATTAGGTCATTCCATTTACTTTACTACTTTAGATCTTGCGTCTGGCTTTCATCAAATTGAACTGGATCCAAAAGATATTCCAAAAACCGTTTTTAGTACTCCTTATGGTCATTACGAATTTTTAAGAATGCCTTTCGATCTCAAAAATGCACCCGCTACCTTCCAACGTGCAATGGATAGCGTCCTTTATGGATTACAAGGCGAACGCTGTTTCGTCTACCTCGATGATATCGTAGTATTTGCATCCAGCCTCCAAGAACACGAACAAAAATTAACGGAGGTATTCAATCGTCTAAAACAACATGGTTTTAAGATTCAACCCGACAAATGTGAATTCCTGAGAAAGGAAGTAGTATACTTGGGCACATCATCTCCAATGAAGGCGTTAAACCCAATCCGGAAAAAGTACAAGCGGTCAGAGAGTTTCCAATACCCAAATCCTGCAAGGATATAAAATCATTCTTAGATTTAGCAGGATATTACCGTAGATTCATTGCAAATTTTAGAAAAATAACAAAACCGCTAACAAGCCTTTTGAAGAAAGATGTTCCTATCATTTGGGGTACGGAACAGCAAAAGGCCTTCGATACATGTAAAAATATTTTAACCACAACCCCGATTCTACAGTACCCCGATTTCAACAAAGAATTTGTTTTAACGACTGACGCATCTATTCATGCTATTGGAGCAATTCTATCACAAGGAGAAATTGGTAAAGACCTGCCTATCGCATACGCCTCCAGAACCCTGAATAAAGCTGAAACGAACTATTCCACAATCGAACGCGAATTGTTAGCAATCGTTTGGGCAGTCAAACATTTCCGCCCATATCTATTTGGAAGAAAATTTAAAATCGTCACTGATCATAAACCTCTAACCTGGCTATTCTCCATCAAAGACCCCGGTAGTCGACTCGTTCGATGGAGATTAAAACTCGAAGAGTACGATTATGAAATAATATACAAAGCAGGTAAAATAAACACAAATGCTGATGCTTTGTCTCGTCCTCCTATTTTTTAATTCTAATGTCATATATTTAACCTGCGAAGATTCCTCTGAATCTAATTATTTACAACTAAATTATATCTTTCACAAGAGCGTTCTATCAATCCCCTAAAAGTCAGAGTAATGCCAGATAGACTTCTAGATACCAGACTTAAACAAATATTCATTCCAACCTCATATCAATACTCAAATAATAATAACCTTTTTTATGAGGCTTTAGAATCATGTTCACAAAGTGATCCCTATTTAGATAAACCTAAATCTCTCTACGATGTAGATCTTCTTATACCTAATAATAATCAAAATCTATTCTTTTGCTGTACTAACACATTTCGATCCTTGGGACTCAGAAAGCTATTTCAAATCCCTGTTGTCTTGCCTCCAGCGAAATGAGATAAATCAATTGTATGTGCCAGATCTCAAATACGATCAAACTTGTAAACTTCAAGGAAACGAACAATTAAAAATCTCTTCATATATCGCTGAATTATATGACTGCTAGATAACTATTTGTATAAATAGAGTTAAATATCCGAGTCTAGAAGAAATCCCCGAAATTTTGAAAACATTTCACGACGAACCTGTCTCAGGTCATCGTTGTATTGCAGAAACCATAAGGAAAATAAAAGAGGAGTATTTCTGGAAAGGTATGACAAACGATATAAAAAACTACGTTGAATCATGCGTCACCTGTCAGAGAAATAAGATCCAAAGGAAATCCTTTCAGGCCCTTATGGTTATCACGTCGCAATCCACTGAGCCTTTCGAACGCGATTCCATAGATCTCGTTTCCTACTCTGAAGTCAGTGAAAACAACAACAAGTATGTCCTAACCTTACCAGATGAACTAACAAGGTACGTTCAGGCATACCCTATTCCTGACAAAGAAGCAGTTACAGTAGCATCAAGCTTGATCAAATTCTGTCAACACTCGGTGTTCTCAAACGTTTCCACTCTGATCAAGGCAAAGAATTCATGAACAGTGTTATGAAACAGCTCATGAAATTCCTAGGTTCTTCACAAACTTTCAACACCGCATATCACCTTCAAACGAATGGTGCACTCGAACGTTTTCATGCTACACTCTGTGATCATATACGAATGTACAATAGCCGTCGCCAGAAGAATTGGGACAAAATAATTCCATTTGCTATTATGTGTCACAATACATCCGTCAATAGTTCAACCGGGTTTACACCTCACGAGTTACTTTTCGGTTACAAACCACGTCCTTTCTATGCACTTAAGCCGATTCCGGAATACAGCTTCCGACTATTTAAAAGATTTAAGCGAATGTCTTAGGATAGCTAGAGACGCCGCTCTACGAAACATCAAAGTCACTAAAGAAAAGGCAAAAGAACGTTATGACGCTCAGATAAAAAATAGCCGATTTTTCCTTAGGTGACAAAGTGATGTTGCGAGTACCTACACCTAATAACCTAGACGCCAAATGGGACGGTCCATTCGAAGTAGTTCGTGTCGGATTCAATGAAAATTATATAATAAGAAAAGCTGGCAAGAACCAGTTAGTTCACGCAAATCGCCTTAGACCTTTTAACGTAAATTAGATTTATAAATAACAATAAGTTAGATAGGTTTATTCTATGAATAATTATTTAAGGCATTTTTTTTCTATTCACAGGGTCTGTCGTTATACAACAGCCCAAAACTCCACCCGGATAGGGTGGAGTTTAGTTTACTCAAGTTTTTAGTGATCCTAACTACATTTATAATTATTTATAATTTGTTCTATTATTAAGGTCCTATTATGCATAATTCTATACAAATTGTACACCTTTATCAGAGACTACATCAGAACTAAGTTACTCAACAAAAAACTTCCTTTTGTTGCAGGCCAACATCAGGAACCCTTGCCCATTTAAATATCTCTCAGCCCTTAACCTCACATGCAGGCATTTTCTACAAAGAAGAGGGAGCTCTATCAATTTCCGATGATTCATGGAAACTCATAGTCTATAAAGATTTAAAACCTATTTTTATATCCCATGAATCTCTAGTTCAATTGTCCGAAAAATTTCAAACCATGTCAACCAATTTTATTAAACTTCCGATAACTCAATCAACTAAATCCTACCTGAACGTTAACCTTCATAAGATCGAAAACCGACTCTCGGAACTCAAAATGTACCTCGGCAAAAACGCACGTACAAAACGAGAATTGCTAGATGGTTTAGGCTCTGTTCTTAAACGGCTTATTGGTACACCTGATGCAAGAGACGCGAAGCGTTACGAAGAATGCATTGATAAATTAGAAAAACAAGAACTTGATTTGGCGGATCTCATGCAAAAACAAATCCAGATCACATCGTCTACCATAAAAAATTTCAACGATACTATTTTCAAAATCTCTTACGATGAACAAATTATAAATGAAAATATAGATCGCATTAATAACTTCATTGATAAAACCAAAAATCTTATTTTTGACATAAAAATTAGCGAACACATATCAACTTTTTCATTACAAAGTCACCAGTCTCGAAAATGAAATAGACGACTGCTTGACAAGCATCCTATTTGTGAAATCCAACGTTATACATCATTCAATCAGATCTCTCAATAAGCTTTACGAACAATTACTGATTTCTAATAAGATAAGAAGTAATAGACAGTTAGTAACTTCTGTCTCAATTGATAACATCCATAGCCTCTTGGATTCGTCTTCTCTATCAGCATACGTGTACTCAAATCGTTTAGTTATATGTCCTAGAGTTTCCCTTAGTTCAACATAAATCTTTTACTTTGTATCATATGTACTCTATTCCTATAAGACATCCCAATTCCTCCTTCCACACCACTATCCTCCCAGAGCATACCTACTTGGCCACGGACACTAGTGGGCAATATTATGCGGCTACAAACTCCATGGATAACTGCATCATCTACGCACCAAAAAAACGAGTCTGCAAGAATATCGTCATCTACGACTCGCCGGTCGTCCAATCTGCGAAGTGGACATTCTACTCAGCAAAACAACGAGTATCCCTTCGACTTGCACGACAACAACCTTCCTGGCAGAAATTAACACGTTCCAGCCGATTGGCCCTAGCAACTGGTTATATATTCTGAACAATGAGACAAATTGTGTTCTTCAGTGCAGCGTCGAGATTTCCAACTTAAAACTACAAGGCTCAGGAATAATCACCTTACCTCAAGGATGCAAGTTACATACGGGATATAGCACCCTATGAGCCTTCCAGACGTCAGAAGAAAACATCACCATTCCGATCATCGTTCCAGACGTTAGAAGTGAAGATTGCTTCGAAACATTCAAAAATGAAGAATCGCAAAAGTTAATCCCCATTACGATCAATGACATGCCTCATGACTCTTTAAGAAGCATAAAGGTACATTTAGAAAGATATGCTGATGAACTACAAAATATGAAAGCCTCCAAAGCCCAATCCTTCCTGGAGAAGAACCAAACAAGCTTTTCATGGATATATCTTTCCATTGGCATGATAATGTTAATATACATCAGCATCAAACTTTGTAATAGATGTCCAAACGGATTTATACGTCGCAACAATTCTAGAACCTGCATACAAGTCATCAACAACTGTTTTGATCTTTCTTCCCGACGCCGCAATGTGCATGTTGCCATCCCCATGAGCAACTTGCATCATCCCACCACGAGGATCTCCGACGACGAAGATGACATCGAAGACCAGCAGCCATCATCATCTCCTCAACCTCAAAAATCAGGCGCTAACGCCCAATCTTTGTTCTAAGGGGGGTGGTGTTACATATTAGCCCTCTATCGTTATACATATGTGTCGAGTCTCTACATTTTTTATCAAGTATCCTAATTGTATTGTAAACAACCATTATATACTTGTATTATAAATAAGATACTAGTAACGTCATTCATAAATTAGTTAAGGACTTTGTTATTGGTCCATATTAGTTACCTTTTTCACTAACTGATCACCATTGATTATGTTTAGTTATCCCATAGGTTTCTTAGTATATAAGCTCAGTTCCTTTCGTTGTAAGATTAGTTCTATTTCCAACATCATCGTTGTTCAAACTGTTATTCTATTTCGCCTAGTTCCTAAATCTTAGTATTAATTATAAATATTGTGACAATTAAATAAAAGTTTATTTTTAAAAACGTTTTTGAGTTAAATCACGTAACATCACTACTGATACCCTGGAAGGAATGAATAAAAAATTAAATAATCTTTCACACCATATTAACGACTTATTAAACAAATCTCAAAAAAGAACCAAGAAAGCACTGCTATTTCAGAATTATTATTTAGCTACCAAAGCTTTTGTTCGTTTGTTGTTCTCATCTCAGTTAGTAACGATTCTTATGTATTCCATTAAGTTGTTGTTGTGACCTTTGTATATGTAACTATCGCTCTTAATAATCCTGTTGATTGTGAGAACGTATTTAAGGCGTCCTTTCTTTCATTAAAAGAGAGTCCTGTCTGATTAGTCGAACGAGTACCATCTCGCTTCCGTCTGAAATATTGGTAAACACGTTAGAACATAAAATTAGTTGTCGCAATCGCTGCTTGCACTCTGGGAGGATAGTGGTATGGAAAGAGGAATTGGGATGACGGAATTGAATTGTATATGACACTAATTCACTAACGTACCGACATCTCAGAACATTTATATTGTAACAGTCAGTGAATAAGTGTAATAGTTATATTGTATAACAAGTATACCAATAAATATAAACCAAACAACCTTTCCTGCTGTATCTTTCATTTTTTTGTTGGGTCACACTAATCTCCTGAACAATTAACATATCAAAATTTCTTCCAACTTTTAACCTCGCATGCGGGCTTAATTCACAAAGAAGGTCAAATCCTTACCTTCGATGAGTTAATTATTTATAGAGAACTTAAACCACTTTTCATATTTAACGAATCTCTCCTTCGCTTATCAGACAAATTACAATTGATATCTCAATTTATTCATCTTTCCATCTCACAATCAACCAAATCATTTTTCTACATAAATCTTCGCAAATTCTAAAACTGACTCTCTGAGCTTAAGATGTAGGTACTTAGGTAAAAACTCAAGTTCTAAAAGGGAATTGTTAGATGATTTTGTTATATAATATAACATTCTTTCCTGTATACCTCATCTTATTTACCTATACTATATTTTACATTGTTAATATTGTTTACTTCATTTATCTTTTAATCTTTGAACTCTATTTTAGTAACGATCTATGTAATGTATTATTGTTATCTAATGTACCTCATTTAGCTTAAGACTATTTATTATTCTCACTGTGTCAAAGGTTGTCATTAACTTATTAGTCAATAAGTGATAATTTAAGTTGTTATTTACTTTTCCCATCAATTTTTCCATATAAATACGAGTCCTTAATTTTAAAATAGGGAGTTCTATTTCGACATTCCATTGTAAAACTTATATCCGTTATCTAATAAAATAATATTTTATATTTAAAGTCGTTTTTACCGCTACCACATAACAAATTTGGCGCAGTCGGTAGGATCGCGTGTGCATAAGACGAAGTTAAAACGTGTAAATTCCAAACGGTCAAAATCGCCTAGTGAAGAAGCACGATAGGTGAAGGCTTTTGAACAACTTCGCCGGACCTTCGAGTGATGAAGCTCAGCAGCACGATCAGTATTTTACTGTTATGGTAAGTGGCCTAAAACGTACATATTGCTCTACTACCTCCATATCTCTCTATTCCTCATCGGTTATCCAATCCTATTTCCTTAAATCTTATCCACCATATTCACTACTTTCAACCTTATAAAAACCCTTAATCACGATGCCAGACAACAAAGTATTTTCTAGCTCAGAGCTAACTTTGAGCTAGAAAATAATACTACCAATATCAGGAATTAGTTTTACGTGAGTTCCTAGGTCTAAACCTAGGAACTCTCTTAAAACTAATTCTTGATTTTGACACCTCACAAAATTCTCAAGTATATCGATTCATTCGGTCGTGTGACTCCGCATTCAAACTTGCGAATATACATCAAGAAACAGTTCTTTTAACATACGCGTTAAATAAACTAACTGGACCAGGTTCATCAGATGTCCATACTAAACAATGTTTAAATGGTGCGACCTTAAACAATTTCTAATCCAAAAAAGCTCGCAAAGTAAAACACTTGCTCATTTAAATCTAGAATTACAATCTTACTTCCAAAAGCCTCAAGAAGGCATCACCGAATTCTTCCTTCGAGTCGATTTGTAGAAGTAAAATTCTAGAAAAGTTAACGGCGGAAATCACAGATTCCACGTTAGAAGAACGCAAAGCCACCACCGAAGAGACGGCTCTCAATGTCTTTGTTAATGGTTTAAGTTCAGACATAGGGATGATGCTTCGTGTTCGTTCTTTTACGAACCTATCGGATGCTGGAAATTTCGCAATCCAAGAGGAAAAAATGAACATGAATAAAGCTAGACAAACTTTACATAACATCCCTAGTAGTCGGACTAAAACATCAAATCAACCGATACAACCAGGACCGAGTTCGCAGTTTAAAAATTCGCTCAAACAATGCAATTATTGTAAGAAACCGGGTCACCTGATTTCAGAATGCCGGAAAAGGGAGTATAATAATAGTCAAAGAGGTCAACACCCACAAAATCAACGCGCAGCAGTTCCTTCTGCAAAATAAAAAAATTAAACTCAGAAGCGGCCGAGGTGTTGGACATGTCTTCGGGACCCGCTTCAGCCCACTCTTACAATGTCCAGACAACGATACCAAATCTGGAAACACTACAACTATAAATTCTACCAATTTCGAAAAACATACTTCCTTCCAGTCCATCGGGGACAATTTCGTGACGCTAGCACTCAAACTCTAGCCACAACCACAGAAGAAGTATTCATCCAAACTCAACCAAATCCTAAATCTGTTTCTAATTCTAAACCCAAATCTAAGTCTAAATCCAAATCTATGTCAAACTCAAATCCTAAATCTAAGTCGAACTCAAATTTTAAATCTATGCCAAACTCAAATTCTAAATCTATGTCAAACTCAAATCCTAAATCTTTGTCAAACCCAAATTCTAATTCTATGTCAAACTCAAATTCTAAATCTGTGTATACTGAATCCATTACTATTTCTACGCTAAACGTACCTCCAGAAAATCTTCTACATTGCCAATTCCACATTGAAGGTAAACCGGTAACATTACTCATCGATACAGGAGCCGCTATATCCGTCTTTAACAAGGATCCATATTGGTAGTGCCCCTCTAGACCAATAGTGCGTCGTATCAATTGTAGGTATATCGGGTAACCAATCTTCTATTCAAAGCTTCGGCAAAGCTCAAATTTCTCTAGATCATTTCCCAAAATTTAATTTTCACATAGCAAACCTCAACATTCAAGCAGACGGTATCTTGGGCAATGATTTCATGAGTAAGTTCAATGTCAATATCTAAGTACAATCGAAAATTATGCGTATACGAGATCTCAGCTACAAATTATTTCATATTGAAGAGAAACCAACAGAATCCGTAGATAACAAACAGTACATAGGCCAACGAACCGAAACTGTTATCACATGCTATACTGATGATATTCAAAACGGACCCGCCTTAATGGAAAAACAAACCATTTGCGACGATGTTACTATTCCTAACGCCTTAGTCACAGTAAAAGATAACAAATTCTTAATTACCTGCGTAAATTTCGGTAACATTGATAAACTTGTGTTAACACCAGAGTCCATGCATTTGAACTAGTTACAATTGAATCTTCGAATAAAATCCCAATAAACTCAACAAACAAACTTACGTTATCGGATAATCGAAACAAAGTAGACAAACTCATTCGCAGAGATCACCTCAATAAAGAAGAAAATCAATCTCTGAGTAAAATTGTCATGGAATTTTCAGACATCTTCGTCACAGAATACGAACCCTTGACATTCACAAATCACACCAAACACACAATCCCTACTACATCAGATACACCGATTAATACAAAAACTTATCGATTTCCGTATGTACATCAACAAGAAGTAAAATCTCAAGTCCAAATTATGCTAGATCAAAATATTATTCAGCCAAGTTCATCTCCTTGGAGTCTATTCGGGTTGTCCCCAAGAAACTAGACGCGTCAAGGAAACAGAAATGGCGTATAGTCATCGATTATCGCAAACTTAACGATATTACTATAGGAGACACTTATCCTTTGCCCAACATAACTGACATTCTAGACAAACTGGGCCATTCAATTTATTTCACTACCTTAGATCTTGCTTCGGGATTCCACCAAAACTTGACTCCAAAGATATCCCAAAAACAGCTTTTAACACACCATACGGACATTACGAGTTCCTTAGAATGCCATTTGGTCTGAAAAACGCACCTGCAACGTTTCAACGTGCTATGGACAGTGTTCTCCAAGGCTTACAAGGTGAACGTTGTTTTGTCTACCTAGATGATATAGTAGTATTCGCATCAAGTCTCCAAGAACACGAACAGAAACTTACCGATGTCTTTAACCGACTTAGAAAGAACGGTCTTAAAGTCCAACCCGATAAGTGTGAATTTATGAGGAAAGAAGTAGCTTATTTGGGACATATTATTTCTAGCGAAGGTGTGAAACCAAATCCGGACAAAGTTAGAGCGGTTAGAGAATTTCCAGTTCCTAAATCTTGCAAAGATATAAAATCATTTCTAGGCCTTGCAGGCGCTTCATTGCAAACTTTAGTCAAATAACAAAACCATTTACAGGACTCCTAAAGAAAGACGTTCCTTTCATTTGGGGTGAATCCCAACAACGCGCTTTCGATACTTTTAAAGATATCCTCACTACATCCCCTCTTTTACAATATTCTTATTTCAGCAAAGAATTCATTCTAACCACCGATGCCTCTATTCATGCAATAGGAGCAATTCTCTCCCAAGGTCCAATCGGCAAAGACTTGCCAATAGCGTATGCTTCACGAACTCTAAATAAAGCAGAATCGAATTATTCCACCATTGAGCGTGAGCGTGAAAATTATTCTTATACATTCTTCTCTACAAGTTCTATGTCTATATTAAGAATTACATTATAAGTAAACATAAGGTCAAGTCGCAATTTAACCAAAATCAAATTCTATCGCTTTCAGGGCAACCACGGGAATCGTTGCCAATCTAACTCAACTGCTGCCTACACATGCCGGATTATTTTATAGAGAAGAAGGCTCTATCTCCGTATCTGATGACTCATGGAAACTTATCGTTTACCGTGATCTTAAACCACTATTTATCGCTCATGAATCCTTAAAATGTTTAGCCTCTAGATTCGAACAATTTTATGTAAAGTACCCCGCTTTTCCTAATGTTCTCTCCACTAAATCGTATTTTAAGACTAACCTCGATAAAATAGATAATAGACTTTCTGAACTAAATATTTACTTAGGTAAGAACTCTAGACAGAAAAGAGAACTTTTAGATGGTCTCAGTTCCTTGTTGAAATACCTCATTGGTACTCCAGATGCCAAAGATGCGAAACATTACGACGAATGTAAAAATATGCTTGAGAAACGTGAACTCGATCTTACTTCTTTAATGCAGAAACAAATCCAAATAACGTCTAGGACTATTAAAAATTTCAACGAAACGATATTTAAAATCTCTTACGATGAACAAATCATCAACGAAAACATTGATCGTTTAAATCAATACCTTAATAGCACCTCTAAAACTATTTTTGATTTAAAAGTTACGGAAGAAATTTCATCAATCTCAATTTTAATACTAGAATCGGTTACCAATCTCGAAAACGAGATTGACGATTGCTTTTCGAATATTTCGTTTGCAAAATCAAACATAATTCATCACTCGATCATTTCTCTTAATAAACTCTATCAAAATCTTCTATTATCCAACCACGCTAGATCTAATAAACAACTAGTCAGCCCTGTTACTATTGATAATATTAATAAAATCTTAGATTTATCTCACCTTTCTGCCTATGTTTACTCAAATAGATTAGTTTATATATTAGATTTCCCACTCATTAAAGCTGAATCCCTAAAACTCTACCATATCTATTCAATTCCTATCCAACATCCCAATTCCTCACTCTATACCACCATCCTACCAGAGCGTACGTATGGCATACGTATCCACGAGCTCATTGGACAACTACAAGACATACGAGTACGCTGAAAGAAGAAGCGTGTGCCGAGATATCATCGTCTACAAATCCGATAAACGACCTGTTTGTGAGCTACAAATCCTACTCAGCGTCTCGAACGACATCCCAAGCATCTGTACAACTTCAACCTTCGCTGCACAAATCGACACATTCCAACGTTTGGAAAACAACAGATGGCTCTATATCCTCAGCAACGCAACACAGTGCATCCTTCAATGTAACAATCAAGTCTCGCATCACAATTTCTACGGTTCAGGAATCATTACCCTCGAAGAAAACTGCAAACTTCACACTGGATACAGTACTCTATCAGCACACCAAAGCAGAGAAGACAACGTCACATTTCCTATTATAGTTCCTGACATCAGAACTGAAGATTGTTTTGACGAAACTGAAGATCATCATTTTCCAAACCTTCTACCTATCTCAATCAACGACACCATTGGACTCACTCAACAATCTCAAACATCAACTAGATAAACATAACGAGGAAATCCAGAAGATAAAAGGAAAACCTTTCATCCAACGACATCAGAATAGATTTTCTTGGTTCTACTTCACAACAGGAGCCCTCATGTTATTATTTTTAATGTATAAATTATTCAGAAGATGTCTAAAATTTACCAATACTTTTGGTTGCAATAATGATGACAACCACTGCATCCAGATCTTCAAAAACTGATTCGGAAGAACATCACAACGACACCATCGATCAACACATCACATCCAGAACATCCCGATGACCACGTTGAACCAGACCACAACATCATGTATCTCCGAAGATGACAGCGACGACAATTCCTCCACTCCAAAAAGATTCGGCGCTAACGCCCAATCTTTATTCTAGGTGGGGAGGTGTTATATAATATAACATTCTTTCCTATATGCTTGTATACCTTATCTTATTTACCTATACTATATTTTACATTGTTAATATTGTTTACTTCATTTATCTTTTAATCTTTGAACTCTATTTTAGTAACGATCTATGTAATGTATTATCGTTATCTAATGTACCTCATTTAGCTTAAGACTATTTATTATTCTCACTGTGTCAAAGGTTGTCATTAGCTTATTAGTCAATAAGTGATAATTTAAGTTGTTACTTACTTTTCCCATCAATTTCTCCATATAAATACGAGTCCTTAA
The DNA here is from genome assembly GCA_916610215.1 of Omphaloscelis lunosa. NCBI lineage: Eukaryota > Metazoa > Arthropoda > Insecta > Lepidoptera > Noctuidae > Omphaloscelis > Omphaloscelis lunosa. Next base: position 12,139,402 of record OU744250.1, read on the forward strand.
TTTTAAGTTAGGGAGTTCTATTTCGATATTCCATTGTAAAACTTATATCCATTATCTAATAAAATAATATTTTATATTTAAAGTCATTTTGTAATGTATAGGCTACCATAAGTGCGCCAATGTACTTTTCCATTACTAATGATTTATTTACATTTCCCATCAATTAGAGAAATGATTTGTTGATTCTTAAATGATGCTAAATGATGTTATTCTCAAACGATGTTATTGTGACCTTTGAATTGTGTATTTGGCGTCCTTAAGGAATGTAAGATAAAGTAATAGTATATAAAGGGTCCTCTCTCCCATCGATGGAGAGTCCTGCCAGATCTGTCGTAAGACTATCATCTCGGTTCCGTCTGCAATATTGTTAACCACGTAAGCACATTAAAAAGTACTATAGTCTTCGCTGGTGTTATATTATTGACAAAGAACCCCTTCCGACCCGGTGAACATTACATTTTGGTGTCAGAAGTAGGATGATCGTGCGGTTGATCCAGTAAGTTAAAGTTCTAAGTGTCGGGAAAGTGCGTGCTTGAATAAAACCCAAGAAGTGTAAGTAGTAAGCTTCAAGAGCACACGAATACTCTTCGTGGTATCTAGTCTCCAGTGTTATCGTGTTCAAAGCGATAGCCATTGAGTGCTGATCTAGCACAGCGTCAAGGAAAGGCGTTTCAATAATAATACTACAGCAGCAACAACGAAGGTCAAGTTTATAGTCGAGGTGTACATACTCGATACTCGACGCTTCAGAAGATTCAACGGCGTGATCAACAAGGCTGTATCAGCGATTCTTCGGTAACTTCGCGTTACTACCTCCGTGCAGTCTCTATCTTCGTGGTAGTGTTCAGCGGTCCCCGAGCAGCAGAAAACTCTCAAAGGTATACTTCAAACTAAGTAGAAAAGCAGTAAAAAAAATGGCAACATCAGAAAGCAACTGTTTTATAGATATCGCATTAGCGGAAAGAATGATAAATAGATAGAATGGTGATAAGGCTAATTTACATGTATTTATTGACAACTGTAATAATGCATATAAGTTTCTTAATCCTGCGCATGGAATTGCATTTGTGTCCATAGTGCTTTCGAATATCGATGGTAATATTAGGTCGACTTTGTTGAATAGATAGTTTGATTCATGGAACGAACTAAAAGAGCATTTATTAGAAAATTATTCAGAGAAACGAACATTTGCACAATGGCAAATGGAACTAAATTCGTGTAGACAAGGCAACCACGAGCCCGTAGTAAGCTACTCTAATCGTGTCGAAATTTGTTTGATAAAATTAATTAAGTCACTAGATCCAAAACTTACTAATAGTGCCCGAGAAGCAAACATAGAATTACTAAAGAATCAAGCATTAAATATTTTTATTACTGGTCTTATATCCCAATTGCACATCTTATTACAATCACAAAAACCAAGTAACTTTGAAGAGGCAGTTTCAGTAGCAGTCTCTGAAGAACAAGAAATAAAATCCAGATTTAAAATGAGCAAACAAAATCAAGGTAGATATCAAAATAACAACGTTAGAAGAATGCATACTAATGGCCGAATAAATTTAGTAACCTGTTTCAATTGTAAAAAGAAGGGTAATTTCGAAAAAGATTGCTGGTTTAAAAATAAACAACAGCCAAGCAGATCAAATCATAGCAACAGACCCAACTTCTCAAATAACGATAATACCAACAACAGCAGTCGATTTGGTAATAGAAATAACAACTACAATTATAAAAACAAACATTCTCGTTCTGAAGATAACAAACCCAACGGTGATAATTTAAACTAAAATGGTCTGAAGATGATGGCCGATCCAAGGACAATAGATATAGTATAGGCCGAGTAAGATTGATCAATACTAAAATATCCATTTATGTTAGGTTAAATGCATCAGAATTACAAGGAGAAAGAAATTTCTTATTGATACGGGAGCAGAAGTAATTCTAATTAAAGTAAATGCTTTGCATGAAGATCTTTTATTAAATGAAAATAAAATAATAAAATTGAAAGGGATAGATAAAGATGCCAACCCAACTGATACGATTGGTTACGTCCATATGTCATTTCTAGTAGGACATAACAGAGTTAGTCATACACTTCACGTGATACCTGACAGCTTTCCTATAGAATGCGATGGAGTTATTGGCGGTGATTTTATGTCAAAATTCAATGCGATAATAAATTATAAGAAAAATACGATAGAAATTTATGAGTTGAAATTAAATATAGAGAACGAAGAATATAATCATAAAAAAGATGGAGAGAATAATTTTGATAATACGGAAGATTATAGTCTGGAATATGAAAAAAGTGATACTGAATACGAAAATTGTGACATAGTAGATATCAGGAAAGACGATGATTTTATTAGTGAAATAAAAGATAATTATGAATGCTCAAATTTTAAAATAGAGCCTAGGTGTGAAAAGATTGTTACGATTAACGTAGAATGTGATAAAAATGTGAAAGAAGGAATAATTTCAGAAACCGTAACTTTATCAGAAGGAGTATATTTGTGTCCAAGTATCGTCAAAATAAATAATAACAAGGCGTTAACGGTGTGTTTGAATACAACTGATAAAAACGTCGAGATAAATAAATTTAAAATAAAAATAAATCCCTTTGAACATAAAAAGAAAGCGGATGAGGAATGTCTAAAGATAAATAAAGTTAATAAATGGGATAGTAATCGTTTGAATAAGTTAGAGAAAACTCTTAGGACTGATCATTTGAATAAGGAAGAAAAAGAATCTTTGTTAAAATTATGTAAAGAATATAATCATATTTTTCATTTAGACGGTGACTAATTAACAGCGACAAATAACAATACACCAATTAATGTAAAAACGTATAGATATCCTGAAGCATTGAAAAGTGAGGTTAATGAACAAATTAGCAAGCTTTTAAAGGATAATATTATAAAACCATCCAATAGCCCATGGAACTTTCCAGTATGGGTAGTACCTAAGAAGATGGACGCATCTGGAAAGAAAAAATGGCGGCTTGTAATAGATTACAGAAAATTGAATGAAGTTAGTGTAGGTGACGTGTATCCTTTACCACAAATAAATGATATTTTAGATCAATTAGGACATAGTAAATACACACATCAAAAGTGTCTAGGGATCAAGCATTTTTATGCGGATTTCTTGAGATTGAGATGTGGCTTTGTAATAAATTTATGATTATATAAATTTATATGGATCCTTTTTGGTGCATTTCATAATTTGAAACAGGAACTGTTAATCAAATTCGAGTAAAAGATGAAAATCAGCTGTCAATATTTTCCCTATAAAAACATACAACGCATTGAACACATTATTAGTGCTACTGTTTCCCTACTACTGATTAAAACCAACGTTATTATGGAGCGGCGACGCCAGCCCGTCCCATCTTTGATGTCCTCCCTCCGGTGACGCCCTAAGCCGAGGCTCGTACCCCACAGGGGGTGCCCTTAGCGAGCGTTCACCTAGCTTTTTAGCTTAGTTTTGTATGCCCCTGGCTGGAGGCTTTGAGTGTAGCAGCTTAAGGCAACCACAGGATTGACCGGTTAAGTAGTCATGACCTCAGAGGTCAGCTACGAGATGCCCTACAGAAAAAAAAAAAAAAATAAAAAAAAAAAAAATAAAAAAATAAAAAAGGAGCGGCGACGTCATTTAAGCAGGGAAGAAATGCTCAGAGCCGTGGGAATGATAGAAGCTGGTTCCCGGCAACGTACTGTGGCTTTAGCTCTGAATACAAGTCAGAGTGTTATCAGTCGACTTTGGACACGTTACCGAAGCACTGGTACCGTGGCTGAGCGCCATGGAGGACGGTATCGCTGCACCACACGGAGACAAGACCGATACATTCAAATCTTAACTCGAAGAGCTCCAACAATAACCGCCATGATGTTAGCCGTGAGGCTTCATCACTCTTCAGGGAACTTAATTAGCGACCAAACAGTCAGAAACCGCTTGCATGAAGTGAACCTTCATTCCCGAAGACCGCTACGGGTACCACCTATAGCAATGCACAATCGTAGGATTCGATATCAATGGGCTCTTGAACACAGAAATTGGGCAGAAGAACAATGGCGTTTCGTGTGCTTTTCTGATGAGTCTCGTTTTGGTATGAGACCGGATACAAGACGTATACGACACTGGAGAACCCCTGGACGCCAACAGCGATTAAAATCCTGCCAGGAAGTCCATCCTTATAGTGGTGGAACCATCATGGTATGGGCGGGTATTTGGATCGGCGGAAGAACTGAGTTGATTTGGATCAGAGGCAACCTCAACGCTCAAATTTATGCTGAGACGATTGTATCTGACGTCATCGTTCCTCTACAAGTGCAAATCGGTCCCTTATTTCAGTTAATGCATGATAATGCACGACCGCACACCGCAAGAGTTGTAAGACAGACTCTCGCCGCAGCTAACATCAATGTCCTGCTCTGGCCTGCTCAGTCGCCAGACTTGAACCCGATTGAGCATGCATGGGATATGCTACAGAGAAGAGCTCTGCCGAATATGGAGGGTATCCAGTCGCAAGAAGACCTTTTTTTGTTGTTGCAACGAACATGGGCGGCCATTCCACAGCGTGATTTGGATGAACTCATTTTGAGTATGCCAAACCGATGTTCTTGTGTTGTTAGTGTTCGCGGTAGAAACACGGATTATTAATTGTTTAAGTTACCCAATAAAATTTTAAAGAAAACTGTTATTTCAGTCTTTTTTTCGAACTTTAATGTTAGTGGTTCAAATGTCAAAAATCCCTTTATTAGGAAAATGGCAAATTTCTTTATTAATGCAAAGGTGACTTGGTTTATCGTTACTGTGACAAACGAAAACACTTTATTTGATGAATCCTTAAAGAAAATTTTAATTAATATCAATCAGGAGAAAAGTTATTGCAAAAATATATGTTGATCCCTAGACACTTTTGATGTGTGTACTTCACAACATTAGACTTAACGTCAGGATTTTATCAAATAAAAATGGATCCAAAGGATCAGATGAAAACAGCATTTAGTGTTCCCTTAGGACATTACGAATTCAATCGTATGCCTTTCGGATTAAAAAATGCCCCAGCAACTTTTCAAAGACTGATGAATAACGTATTAACTGGATTACAAGGAATTAAATGTTTTGTGTATTTAGATGATATAGTTGTTTATGGAAGTCCATTGCAAGATCATAATACAAAATTAAAAGAAGTATTTGATAGATTGTCAGAACATCAATTAAAATTACAGCCAGATAAATGCGAATTTTTATAAACTGAAGTTATGTATTTAGGTCATTTAATAACACGGGACGGTGTAAAACCAGATCCAAAGAAAATAGAAGCAGTAATGAACTATCCGGTTCCTAAAAATCAAAAAGAAATAAAAGGTTTTTTAGGGTTAGCAGGCTACTACAGACACAGGGGGGGTCGTACCAGGCGGCGGCCGAACTGGGACTCGAGGTGGCCCTGCACAAGTCCGAGGCCATGGGTTTTCATGGACCTCGGAACGCGCCACCGTCAGGTTCCCAAGTAATGGCGGGAGGGGTTCACATCGGCGTCGAGTCGACAATGAAGTATCTGGGACTTGTCCTCGACAGCCGGTGGAACTTCGTCGAACACTTTCGACGTTTGGCTCCCAGACTGGAGCGGGCCGGGGCTGCGTTGAAGCGGCTCCTGCCAAATCTAGGGGATCCAAACGCCTCCTGCCGGAGGCTCTACGCGGGGGTCGTGCGGTCCATGGCCCTTTACGGGGCACCGGTGTGGACGCGTTCACTAAGGCTGCGGCCAGCCCGCCGTTTGAACGCGTCCCAGAGGGTCATGGCCATCCGGCTGGCCCGAGGATACCGCACGGTCTCCTGCGAGGCGGCGAGCCTCCTTGCCGGATTACCGCCATGGGATCTGGAGGCAAAGGTCCTCGCGCACATTTGGGAGTTGCGCGAGGAGGCGAAACGCCGGGGCTTAACTCCGCTGCCGCGAGAAATCGCGGCACAGCGGACGGAGCTCCGGCGGGATCTCATGGCGTCATGGAGAGTGCGATTGTCGCAACCCAGCGCTGGGCACGCCACAATTGCGGCGATAAGACCCCTCTTTGAGGAGTGGCTAGAGAGGCACCACGGCGTCCTCACCTTCCGCCTGACGCAGGTCCTCACCAGACACGGCTGTTTCGGGAGGTTCCTGCACAGGATAAGGCGGGAGGAAACGCCCGGGTGTCACCATTGTGTGGATCGCCCGGAGGACACGGTGGAGCATACGGTGGAGGTCTGCCCAGCTTGGGCGGAGCATCGCCGTGTCCTCGTGGAGGCGATCGGCGGCGGTGATCTCTCGCGTCCGGCCCTGGTTCAGGCCATGGTACGGAGCGAGAGGGAATGGGAGGCCGTCACCTCCTTCTGCGAAGCTGTTATGCTCGCGAAGGAGGAGGCGGAACGCGTGAGGGAACGGCAAATTTCGCGCCCTCACGCCCCTAACCGCCGCAGGAGGAGACGCCCAGGGCGTCGGGAATCGCGAGGCGATTTCCGGCCACCGTAGGCGCGGGCTTGCGGACGGTGAGCAATGGGTGGCTCACCGTCCGATAAGGACCAGGTCCGGGTCGACGGCGCGTTGTGTTCCACGCGCGCCTCAAAGAGATGTCAGCAGATTTGAAGGGGTCCACTAGGGCCGATGCCTGCCGGGGTTGCGAAGAAAACCGAAAGGGAGATCGTGGCCCCCGGCAACAGGGCAACCGAAGGAACACGGGTGGGTTTTAGTCAGCAAGAGTCTGATACGCCCTCCCGCTCCGCCCAGAGCGGGAGAAGTTATTTGATGATTTCCCACCCTCAAAAAAAAAAAAGGCTACTACAGAAGATTTATCGAAAACTTTAGTAATTATAGTCAACCTTTAACAAAATTACTGAAAAAGGATGAACCATTTATTTGGACGAGCTTACAACAAGAAGCATTTGAAGTATTAAAATCAAAATTATGCGAACAACCTATCTTACAATATCTAGATTTTACAGAAACTTTTAATTTAACTTCAGATGCCAGTAATTTCGCAATAGGTAGTGTTTTATCACAAGGTCAAATACCAAATGATCTTCCGATTGCATATGCGAGCAGAATTCTAAATAAAAGTAAAATTAATTATTCTACAACTGAAAAAGAGCTGCTAGCAATTGTATGGTCCGTCGGACATTATAGACCATATCTCTATGGGAGAAAATTTAGGATCATTACAGATCATAAGCCATTAACTTGGTTGATGAATGTTAAAGACCCAGGATCTCGATTAGCTAGATGGAGGCTACGTTTAGAAGAATACGATTATGAAATTATATATAAACAAGGTAAACTAAATCAAAACGCAGATACATTAAGTAGAATTAAGCCTGATTGTAACGAAGAAAAAGACTTGTGTGTAGTTACTAGAAGTGGAGAAAGTTACTCATCGTTTCTAAAGGAAATAGAAAGAAGAACTATATTATCAAATAATATAGAAGAATATAGTGATCCAATACCTAAAAAGACTAACAAAGCAATTCTTACATCATGTGATTTAGATTTTGTAAATGATAAGCAACTCGTCGAATATGAAAACTTAATCGAAGAATTAAAATCAAAAAGTCCTAAGCAATACAAAATTCTAAAGATAAACGACTCAGAGAAAAATGATTTATTTTTTGCATTCGTAAAAATAAACTATTGGGATAGTGTAACTTATGAGGCATATTTGAAACATTGAAAGAATTAAAAATTTTAATGTCTCAAAATAAAATTAACGAAATCAGTATAGGAGGTTTTTTTAGATTTCACTTAAAATGGCATAAAATTAGAACGATCATTAGATATTTATTTAGAGACACAGATATAAAAATCAAAATCTTTCATGACAGTGTCATGTCTCCAAAGAGGGAGGATATACCATTAATTTTAGAAGGAAATCATTCGAATCCAATCTCAGGACATATAGGTTTTCATAAAACTTACAAGAAAATTGAGTCCAAATATTATTGAGAATCAATGAAGAGTGATATTAAAAACTTTATCCAGAATTGTAAATCATGCCAAGAAAATAAACTGGATAGAAAAAAATGCAAACAGCCGATGGAAATTACAACTACATCGACAGATGCATTTGAAAAAGTTTCATCAGATATCGTAGGACCATTACCAGTTACAGAAAGCGGAAATAAATATATATTAACACTTCAAGATGATTTGACGAAATTTTCGCAAGCTTATGCTATACAACAACATGACGCTACGACAATAGCAGATTACTTCGTTAGGAACTTTATTTGTTGGGCACGCCACAATTGCGGCGATAAGTCCCCTCTTTGAGGAGTGGCTAGAGAGGCGCCACGGCGTCCTCACCTTCCGCCTGACGCAGGTCCTCACCGGACATGGCTGTTTCGGGAGGTTCCTGTTCAGGATAAGGCGGGAGGAAACGCCCGGGTGTCACCATTGTGTGGGTCGCCCGGAGGACACGGTGGAGCATACGGTGGAGGTCTGCCCGGCTTGGGCGGAGCATCGCCGTGTCCTCGTGGAGGCGATCGGCGGCGGTGATCTCTCGCGTCCGGCCCTGATTAGGGCCATGGTAGGGAGCGAGAGGAAATGGGAGGCCGTCACCTCCTTCTGCGAAGCAGTAATGCTCGCGAAGGAGGAGGCGGAACGCGTGAGGGAGAGGCAAATTTCGCGCCCTCACGCCCCTAACAGCCGCAGGAGGAGACGCCCTGGGCGTCGGGAATCGCAGGCCGATTTCCGGCCACCGTAGGCGCGGGCTTGCGGACGGTGAGCAATGGGTAGCTCGCCGTTCGATAAGGACCAGGCCCGGGTCGACGGCGCGTTGTGTTCCACGCGCGCCTCAAAGAGATGTCAGCAGAATTGACGGGGTCCGTTAGGGCCGATGCCTGCCGGGGGTGCGAAGAAAACCGAAAGGGAGATCGTGGCCCCCGGCAACAGGGCAACCGAAGGAACACGGGTGGGTTTTAGTGAGTAAGAGTCTGACACGCCCTCCCGCTCCGCCCAGAGCGGGAGAAGTTATTTGATGATTTCCCATCCAAAAAAAAAAAAAAAAAAAGGAACTTTATTTGTAGATTTGGTATACCTGATATTTTACTATCAGATAAAGGTGCAGATTTTACATCATCATTAATTAAAGAAATGTCCTAAGTTCTTAAAATGAAAAAGATTAATACAACTTCATATCATCCACAGTCGAACGGAGCTTTAGAAAGAAGCCATTTAACATTGGCAGATTATTTAAAACATTATGTCAATGAAGATCAATCTAATTGGGACAAATGGTTAGATTTTGCTATGTTTTCTTACAATAAAAGCGTTCATAGTTCAACTCAATTTACTCCTTTCGAATTAATATTTGGTAAAAAGGCAAAATTACCAACATCTATTACGAAACCACCAGAGTTTAAATATTGTTATAATGATTATTTAGAGGAACTTGAGTTAAAACTTAGAAAGTCCAGAGAATTAGCACGTAATAAATTAATCGAATCAAAACTAACAAATAAACAATCATACGATAAAAAGAGTACAGAGGTTCAGTATAATGTTGGCGATTTAGTCTATTTAAGTAATGAACAAATAAAACCTGGGAAGTCGAAGAAACTATCACCATATAGATCGGGACCTTATAAAATTATAGAAGTCAATTCTTCAGTTAATGTGACTATACAGATTAAGAAAAAGAAACAAAGGATTTATACTAACAGGTTGAAACATGGTTTTGTTTCAGAATGATCGTGATGATCGTCGTTCTGAAGACATTAATGATATTATATAGCGCGGAAGCAATTAGTTTAAGTTCATATAATATTACTAAGATAGATAGAGGAGGTATATATTTTGAGAATTTAGGTAAGGTTAACCATTACGATAGTGAATGGACTTTAATTAGTTATTTAGATATTTCAGAGAAAGAAAGAAAAATTGAATTTATAAGTAATACTTTTAGTAGGACTAAGGAAATATGTAGTCATAATTATTAAGTAAGCTTTCACTTTGTGACACATCAGTCACTATACTCGATCAAATTGTTCCTCAATTATTTACTGAAAATAATGTTTTAAAAGAATTAACAGGTAGAACCGATAAAGTTCATAGAGTTAAGAGATCTTATATTGATGGTATAGGTAAATTATTTAAGGTTTTATTCGGTACTCTAGACGTGGAAGATGCACAACGTTATGATGACGCGATTAATAAGTTAGATTCACATGAAGACGATATATTGTCTTTGTTGAAAACTCAAACTAATATTGTTAAAACAACAATCTCGAACTTTAATAATACCATCACTGATCTTAACAACAATGAAAAGATATTTAGTAAAAATTTAGAAATTTTATCGAATTATACCAAAAGCACTGATGCAATTCTATTTGATATCAATATTAAGCAAGATATTGATGAACATTTATCTTTGTTAACGTTAATTACATCAGAAGTCAATAACGAAATTTCAACCATCATAAATGCGATATTTTTTACGAAAAATAATGCTTTACATCCAATTATTATAACTCCTGAACAGTATATTGGTAAACTCAAGAAAACAATGTCATATTTACCTTTACAAACCAAATATCCACTGAGTTTGACGATTAATGATGCACCAGAATTATTGTCACTTGTAAATCTTGCATCTTACTATATGAATGATAAACTTGTTTTTGTTATTAAGACACCTTTAATTACTCAATGTACTTATGAATTGTATAACATTCTGCCTGTACCTTTAAGAAATAAGGATAATACTTTTATGTTGATATTACCAAAAGAAAAATATTTTATGTTGTCAATGAACAAAACGCATTATACTTATCTTGAAAATTTAGATGATTGTAAAAAATTGTCACATGATTACCTTTGTAAATTAGATTCACCTTTATATTCTGTACATGGTAACCCCACATGTGAAACTGAATTAATATTGGAGAAATCCAAAATACCTCTAGAATGTGATACTAGAATGGCATATATAAACCATGAACAATGGCATAAATTACACAATGGAAACAGTTGGTTGTTTGTTGTACCAGATAAAACAGTAGCTGCATTAAGTTGTAAAAATAAAGAGCCAGTTGATTTTGATTTAACTGACACTGGAATACTAATGATTGCTAATAATTGTAAGTTATATACTGGAAATTTCATATTACAAAGTGAAACTAAAGGATTGTTTAGTGAAAGAAATTCATTTTTACCTGCAATAGATATAATTAATGATGATTATTGTAGAAAAGTCAAAGATAGGAATATTACAAAAATAGAATTTATTCCTTTAAAAGCACATAAAAAAACTAGATATTGATAGTTTGAATTTAGCAAGTACGAAAATTGATCAAATTGATAAGTTAATTAATGAATTGGAAGAAGACTCAATATTTAACAAAGTTGTTAATAATGTTTATTTTGTCTATATTTTTATGTCAATTGTAAAAGTATTGGGATTTTATCTATTGTATCGTCTGGGAAAATATATTTACAATCGTAAATTCTTTTATACAAGTGGAAGTTAGCACTAGAAGATTCGAAAACTTGTTGTTCTAGAATTACAAATTGTATAACGTTTAAGGTTAATAATAAGAATGATATAGAGCGAGAAGAAATGCCATCAACTAGTTCAGATAATAATGTAATCACAACACCATTACATGGAAGTACTCGGATTGCTCAATTAAAAACAAACTAAATGGTGTGTATCTAGAAATTAGGTTAAAATGTTTATAAAATTATGTTTAAATTTAAATGTGTTAAGAAACTAGAAAATATTGTTAAAAGACAACCCGTTGTCTTTTTTAATGGGGGAGGATTACAATCCTCCCCCATTACAATGTATAGGCTACCATAACTGCGCCAATGTACTTTTCCATTACTAATGATTTATTTACATTTCCCATCAATTAGAGAAATGATTTGTTGATTCTTAAATGATGCTAAATGATGTTATTCTCAAACGATGTTATTGTGACCTTTGAATTGGGTATTTGGCGTCCTTAAGGAATGTAAGATAAAGTAATAGTATATAAAGGGTCCTCTCTCCCATCGAGAGTCCTGCCAGATCTGTCGTAAGACAATCATCTCGGTTCCGTCTGCAATATTGTTAACCACGTAAGCACATTAAAAAGTACTAATAGTCTTCGCTGGTGTTATATTATTGACAAAGAACCCTTTCCGACCCGGTGAACATTACAGTTTTTACCGCAACCACATAACAACTGTCATTGTTGCAAAATCAAAAAAACTTCCTCAATTGTCAAAAACTTCAACGACACCATTTTCAAAATATTTACTAACGAACAAAGTATCAATGAAAACATTGATCGTCTCAAAGACTTTACCAATAAAATTGAAAATATTGCCTTATCATCAAACTCAGCAAAGACAGATGAAACAAATCCGCGAACTAGTTACAAATATAGTAGATGAAATTAAGATTTGCTAAATCCAACGTAGTGCACCCTTCAATTATAATTATATGAACAATTAATAAAATCAAGTAATATTAGAACTTACAAACAATTTGTAACACCAATCTCCATAGATACGTACACCTTATTAGATTTATCATCACTCTCAGCATATGTACTTATATTCCAATCGAATACTATATATATTTAGAATTCCCCTTAGTACGATATACTACCTTATCTCTTTATCATATACATTTCAATTTCGTCATCCCAATTCCTCTTTCCATACCACTATCCTCCCAGAGTGCATACTTTCTTGGCCATCGATCCTAGTGGGCAATATTTTATGTTGACGCGTTCTCTGGAAAAAATGTAACGCAAACGCATCCAAGAGAGCATTTATAAAGTAAAAATTATAGAGTTAACTTCGTGATATTTTTTTATCGAGAAAATGTTATTGTTTTGTTTCTGTTCCACTAAAAATTTGGAAATATCATGTAGTTAACTCATGTTATTTTTAATTCATACCTCAGTCTTGTCAATTTCATGAAATTAGAAAGTAATGTTGTAGTTTAGATTTTTCAAGATATACTATAGAGAGACTCCAGCCTCAGATATGTATTATAAACTTTAGACGACTGTTTTAAATTATTTGAAAAGGAAATGTATCTAGTATACGAAAAATTGGTTTCTAAAAGTTTAAAAACATAGTACCTACAATGATTTCAATACCTAACGAAATCATCAAAAATAGAAAAGATTCACGAAAAATATTGTTAATTCCTATGAAAAAACTAAATAAAAAACTTCCTTAATTCAGTACCTAGATATTAGGTAAGACAATGGAACATTATACGCCGTGCTCACTTATTATTTCTTACTGCGAATTGTTTGCGCAGCCTGCTTATGCTCTTCTTATTTCGGCTTGTCTTCTCTTGTCTCTGATTGCCTCTGCTTAACTCCCCTCAGCATCTCTCAGAGATACCACAATCTAAGCATTGCTTCATTGGAACATGATCGGTGAGATAACTTTTATCTCTAAAACACTAACACTGCACTTCACTGTTGACGTTTGCCATTAGGGTCACAAGTAACGATCTCAATATTGACCCAAGCGAGTATAATTCACATAATTCTTCTGTACGTATTTCAAGATCTAACCCACTTCCGACACCAACTTTGTAAAACCGGAATGGTAGTCAAGAATGAAGAAGGTCCTGGCGTAAAATCAAAACTGGTATGCGTATCAACATAGTTTTTCCTCAAGACGGATAACTCACAAGATAACTGAGCGAACCTGAGATAGGATCACTCAAGGAGTACTGAACGATATCTGATGAATAACTGACGGGCAGAGGTAATGTGCCTGGTTTTTGTATAAAACATTTTGGTAAACAGAATAATTAAGTAACGAGGTGCAATGGTCACAATAACAACATCATTAAGGATCGATAACATAAACGAGAAATGGTTGACAATTCTTGCGATAAACGTAAACAAAAATAAATTATCTTAATGATCCTCAATTAAGCAATGGTCAGAATAATGTTAAACCTACTATTTGAAAACAATATTACAATCATCCACTTTGTGTATAAGTTAATGTACAATAAACTTAGTAGGGGATTCGAATATCACAGTGATTTCATAACATTCCAAAAAATCGTAACAATCAAGTTTACAAAGCCACACCACAATAAATGCGTCTCATAAATCATAACCTCAAGTTAATCACAATTCACACAATTGAATCCTCGTCAAAAATCACCACGAAGCTCAAAAAAATAATTTACGGCCTTAAAAACTCATAAACAATGTAAAGCAATGTGTCAAAATACTCCAGTATAATACGATCAACGCCTAAGGATGGTCGAAGTGTTCATAATAACCCAAAGAAACCCACTTATAAGTCAAACTAACAATTGATGTCACCGGTGGGTCGGGATAAAAAATACTATGAACTTCTGAAGCAGTTAATAGGGACCCTACACAAAAGCACAGCGGTGGTACAACCTTTGAATGAAGTCGACCTACTAATTCATATTTATACGGTGTGTCCACGCTCAAAGGGTTTGCTCTATCTAAATTCTTTTCTAAGGTATTCGTAATCATGTCACCGTGGAACACTGAATATCACGACGATGGTATGACGAAAGGTAATATTATATTAAATTAAAAGAATTGATACTCTGTGTATAAAAAGATTCACTATCTAAATGCTTCATTAAGTTTAATCACGCATCATCTACACGAGCGTCTTCAACAAATCAGTGAGTCATTCCAAAAAGAAATACACTTAGCCATTCATTACCTTCAACAAATGATGTTTTCATTGGTCTACAAGTTTTGTGATCATCAATAAAGTTTTTTGTCCTGTCAAAATATCTCGCCGCTAAATAGGATCGTGCAATTGGCTCTTGTGGCCAAACAAAATCATGCGCAGACGCTTGTGGAGAGGTGTAACAAAAGCTCAATCATATTTACATTTAGTCATTGGCTATTAATCAACACAAGTTATGCTGCACTTCAATAGGGACCTCGAGACAATCAGTGATAAACTGATAAAGAAATGGTTCTAATGTAAATAAATGGTCATCGATATGTTAGTGTCTGCACTGGGCTTGGTTACTGTGGAGTTGGCTTGTGCATATTTTTTAAAGCGACTAAACAGTTTGTTGCTTTCCATAAAAGCTTAGGAACATAATTGATGTGTTACTACTAATTATATTGAAGGAAATCCATAATATTCTGAAAACTGATTAAATTCTGTTGACGAAAATATTAGCTGCACTTGAATCTAATCACCAATTTCAATTAGTAGCTAATTTTAAAATTAATAAACTACAACAAACAACTAAACTTTGTATTCGTTACTATAGACAAAGTAAATCTGATATCTACATATCACCATTTCCCTTAGCAATAAAACAGCGAAATATTTCAAAAGATTGTTCCACACTATCTCCATCATAATGTGTCCGTAAATGAGCGCGCGCGCAATAACAAGTGAAGCTAACAAGCGGTCGATACAAACCGTCTCACTGACGCTAATCCTAAATTATAACACCTAACTAATCACTCGCACTTTACTATACTCTAACTTTATCTGCGAGGCACTAACAAGATCTATTACTTAACTATTCATATTGATTTGTTAACTGCCAGTGATATTTCTTAGTTTATTTTGAGAAGCTTTATATCGTAAGAAGCGTAAATACTCAACAATTATTTATTCTTTGTTAAATATTTTTACTATATTATAGCCAGACATCAATAATTCAGCAGACCAATAAGATTTTACGACTCAATACTGACAACTTACCAACCTTACATTTTTTCTTAGGTAATTACATTTTTGCACTATAACAATTCAGAAAAGTTATTCATTGAGACCGAATTCTCACATTAGCTTAGAGTTCTCACTATTAGGTAGACACACGAGAGAATATTAAGCCGTTACTGGAAAACATGATAATAACTAAGAAAAATATCAAAAGCGGCAATGAAAGCCAACGACACGAGCGAGGAATTAAGTTTGACAGTAAATAGAGGTGTAATTCAGCGATGTTCGTGCGCACGAGTTGCGGTATCGACAGGATAATAGAGGTGATCGCGACCGGCCCCACCACCGCCATCTAGTGCCGATCGCTTCACAACTTTATTAATCGTATCGATTACCAATAACACGGCCCTAAGAGTTGTCGACACTTTCTGGCTATATCGACTTGTGGTTCATCTATATTTGCATAAAAATACGAAACGATGAAACATCCTAATATCCAATAAAACTCAAATAAGACTCTTTAGACATAGCTAAGCGGAAAAGGTTACTAAATATATCCACATCATCATTTTATTATGGATTTCCGCAAGGTCACGCCTGAATCAATTAACTATCCTAATATCCCTCAATCTTCTATAACTCTCTGTCGTTATCAATCAATCAATGTAGGTATCAATCACATTTTATATCTGACCACCAAATGTGTGATTCGTGAAGTTGCGTGACGTAAGACTTAAATCATTCAAAATCAGTGACAATCAGTACCGAATAGGCAACTGACAACCTGCAAGAAAGTGACAGATAGAAAACTGAACTACTATTTATGTACCTCTCAGACTACTTTTAATACAATACCGTCCAACACACACAGACACTCGTATCATTTAATTTGAGCTTCTAATGCTCTAAGTATTATTTCCATCAGAAGCATGGCCTCAATTTTCTCGTCGATTACATTATTTCAGTCACTCCCATGCATCGCTTGAGAGTATAAATTGACAACTTACTGATGGCCTACTGATTACTGTCCTAGTTTTTGCTGACCTTTTGAGATGACAAGAGAACGTCAATTTGACTAGTAGTTAGCATTCCACTTTAATTTTCTTTTGCGAAGTTCTTATGCTGAAGTAATTTTAAGTAATGTTTATTGATAGTGTAAGTTTCGTCGTGAAAGACCATCCGTTCTTTCCCTTGTTACATATCGACTGATTGACTAATTTAAGTATATACCGATTTTAGGGGAATATTCATGTTAAGTTTTTCAATACGGCAAGGTTTGTTGACGACAGAACGGAACATTGATTGGACGGAACTAGAAGCAAAAATGACCATAATATTTGTACTGTATTCATAGGTTCTTATGTATCCATATGGAGATTCTAGGTACCTTAGCCTAGTCATATGACTTCTCAGTGTTGTTAAACACTTCAGCACCCAGCATTTCAATCGTGCAAGATCGTCAACTATTTGCCGACAACAGCCAACACTAAAGGCTTTGTTGAAGGCTCACTCATCGAGTTCAAAAGTCAAGCGGTGATCTGTTACCGTGCCTGTAATGCTGGGGTTACCCAACCATTGCTACAATTTCTAAGCGAGTAATACACCTAGCTTAGATGTAACCTAGTCAAACACTACGTGAACTTCTTATGTGGGTTAAATATTGGAGGCTGGACATTGACATATTATGTAAAAGGTGTGGTTGTTTAACTTATCGATGTAATTCAAAAGTTATGGGGTGTGTATTATGATTTTTATAGATTTATGCTCAATATTTCACATTGATTTTTGCCAATTCATCAACACCAACAACAACTGCAGCAGCCCAGCTTCGCTGGTGTTCCGATCTAAAGACAATCTTTGCCCCGGAATAACTCGATTCGCATATCATTTTTCGTATTTGTGACAACGCGTACAATTTGCAAAAGTATACCTAATGCTATTGGAACTGCACAGCGCCTTGATAATCCTTATTAGGTTCAAAATGTTCAGAGGATAATAAACCACAGTGAAAGCGCATTAGGACTGCCGCGGGTGATAAACTCGCCGCCAAAGAGCCTCTAATAAGTGCCTGTAGGACAAAATAACAAACACATTAGACACCATCAGGTGGACTTCACGGTTATGGGCCCTTCGAAATAAGTGCACTATAGAAGTGGTAGACGTTCCATGAGACATTAAAATCAGAATCAATGAGAACAAATCAATATTTATTGAACAATTCCTGAAACTATGAAAGAGTTGTACTTTACACCCAACGAATACAAGGAATCAGTAATTAACTGGAAAACATTCTGAAATATTTAAAAATGCGGATTCGGAATGACAAAATTCGGTATTTTAAATTATGTTCCACTGCCACGCAAATCTTTTTTCTTACCAAGTTGTCTCGATCAGTTTTATTTTTAAACCGACTTCAAAAAAAAGGAGGAGATTCTCAGCTCGTCGGAATATTTTTATTTTTTTTATGTATATTCCCCGATTACTCGAAGACGGATGAACCGATTACAAAAAAAATCTATTTGTTTGAAAGGATATACTTCCAAGTTGGTCCCATTGTAATTTGGTCACGATCTGATGATGGATCTTGGAGAAATCGAGGGAAATCTTCAAATGTTTTAGGCACACCTATAGCGATTTGGGTATTTTTTTATAGTAACTCGTGCATTTGCTCTCGAAAAGCACCATTTGGTGAAGTGGAACTGATGAATCAACACACTAAAAAGTGAGAAATATTTTTTTTTACCAAAACTATAACCGACTTCCAAACTAAAAAGTAAAAAATAACTTTAATGTCGGTAGCAAAAAAAAATATATACTGATCCAAAGACCGGCTTCCGAAATTAAAGTTATTATTCACTTTGTAGTTTAGAAGTCGGTTGTATTTTTGGTAAAAAAATTGTTGATAGCTAATACCCGAAATATGGCGTCCACCACATAAGTCAAGTTTGATATCTGGAGAAAAAGTATGATTATAAAAACCCTGTAATAATTTACCATATTCCTAGGTCTATACAAGAAAACGCAAAACCCCCTAATCGCCAGCTCGCGGCTAGCGTTTCATTCGAGTGATGATTTCGCACCCATCCAGCCTCGCCTGCTAATCCATTATCTAAAACAAAACCTTATGGACATGCTAATAAAGAACAGAATCTCTCAAATAATGGTAATTAATTACCAAACCTAGCTTCAAGCCAAATTCGACTTCGGATCTCCTGTTTTAGAATACAATTTTGTTTGAACGAGTAAGATCCTGGTTTATATCCTGTGGGTGAGTA
Organism: Omphaloscelis lunosa; assembly: GCA_916610215.1. NCBI lineage: Eukaryota > Metazoa > Arthropoda > Insecta > Lepidoptera > Noctuidae > Omphaloscelis > Omphaloscelis lunosa. The sequence goes on from OU744250.1 coordinate 12,158,356, forward strand.
TTATCCTGAGATCAATCAAAATCGCGCGAGAAATGTTCCTTTGTTGGTATCAAGCTTACAAATCGCACTCTTTACTGTAATTCGTTTGACTGTAATGACTTGCACCTTGGCGCTGACTTTTTTTCTTCACAAATGACTGATAAGCATTTGGAAAGCAAAACGATTATTGCGATACACAGGGCTCGAGACGAGTTGACTAGTGAAGATTTAAAGAAGTCTTTTGCTATGTTTTAAAACACTGAAAACTTTAAAGAACTGTCATTGGAGGCTTCATGTGTTTTATTGTGCGATCTTGCCTGAAGAAGACAAGATCGCACATATCAATATGTAATAACATAAAATAACATAACATATCAATTGCAAATTTAAGTCAAATTAACATTAAATACCTATGTCACTTACTTGAATCGCCTTTAAAACATCTACATATCTATTCGTTTGATTCCTGCATTAAAATCCAATAACAGATAAGTGTCTGTAGGTACTAAAAAACCAAGCTACCAATTCCTTAACTTAAAAATCCATAAAACTCCTGTAGGTTCCAAGCAAATTGTTAGCCGCGGATGCTTTATTCGATCCAGCTACTTATCCCCCATTTGCATATCGACCATTTATCACAACAACCACGAGAATTGAATGATGTTTATAATCCTTAATAAGGCGGCATTACGCCAATAAGCGTATATAAGTGAAATTAATTGAATTGCCCGGTTAGTGCGAGCAACGCGATTTAATGTGACTTCGCCTCTAGTTATCATGTATCAAACATTATGTCTGACGTCCTTAACCACCGCTTACCTTTTAATAACGAGTCGTTAGAGGAGTGCACAGAGTAGTTTATGCACAGAGGCAACGCGATTACTGTCAAGTTTACATATACCTATCTGCGTTAATTAGGAATTCATTGCAGTTGGTAATCATTTTAGTATTGTTTTGTGCTGTACTGTGGCTGAAACTACGATTGATTGTTGTTGTGATCAATTGCTGACCGCTTATTGTAACACAAGTCCTTAAAGTCACTGAATCTGCGTCAAGAGCTTACTGCCAAAAAATATAACAGCCCTAAAAATCCAGAAAAATAATCGTGAAAAGAATACGCTCATAAAAACCTAAAAGCTGTTCCTAACATTTTGATAGCGATTAGATACATATTTGTGTCTCTATCGAAACCTCTACTAAAAAAACATACATCAAGCCGACGTTTAAACAAGACGTTTAACCGCAGTTTGATCTGTTTCACAAAGCGCTCTACCGAACCCCCAGCGACGTTGCTCCTCCATAATGATTGATGGCTCCCGAATCCCGCGCCAGCGGCGATCCCGGGATTTATGCGCGTGACTCCCAGCTCCGACGTTTGCATCCGCTGTGCGGGACGCGAGGCCGCGTGGCACATCACTATGCGACACGTACGACGTACGTACATCACTACGTAGTCAGATTAGAGAATGAGGAAGATGAGATTAATATGGGAGACTGCATTGAGATTGTCAAGTTTTGTGATCCTGACCTGATTGATCATTTTTGGGGACATAATGTGTGTTGTAGCATATTTTTTGCAGTAACTTTTCAGGAGCGGATATCGTGAATTCGTGATGCCTACTCTATCTTAGGCATAAAAAAAAACATTGACTAAATAGTCATAATATTAATTAAAACATCAAAAGCTCATACGATAGGTTGTCATGCTGTGTCATTTTCAGGTTTAAAACTGAAAATGACACAGCCTAGAGCTTGTTAATCCGTTGGTTGGCATCGTGAAAATATATCTATGTGTTTTTTTTTTATATTTTTTCTTTCGTCAATTTACCCTATACTCTTTTTAACCAAACACGGGCCACCAATTAAACCCATCAATGTGCTAATACATACCCGTCCACATGTTAACTATAACAAGGATTTCCTTCCAATAAATCACACATCCAGTAATAAATTCTTCGCCCATACATTACAACGATAATCTAAGCCTTCGCAAGTGCAGTTATTACGATAAGATTTATTGCATACACGGCGATTATATTCCAAAAACTGTGATATTTGAACCCTTTTGTTTAACAGCCGCCAGCCAAACAATGAACAGGTGAAGCGGTCACCGGCGGAACACATCGCGGTACAAATCAACCTTTCTTTACACTTTTTGTTAAGTTTTTTTTGTTAACCATAGGTAAATGGTGTCCAGATAAAGGTCGAACTAACACCAGCAGTAATTAGAGACGATTAATAATCGGTTATCTTGATCACGAGCTCGGATACCATAATAATTGAACGTGTTCTGTTAGAAATTATTACGAATTTCGACTTTCTTCTGTGATTGTACCTATAAATTAAATAGATACTAATTTTCGGCAATTGGATGTACCGGTTACGTATAATAATAATCGAATAAAACCATGCGATCAATCATTTGCTCACAGTGAGGTGCATTTTGAAGTAACGTGTCAATTCATAAACGATAATATTGCGTTTGTTCCAACGCACACAGCGCTATAGAGATCGGAGTCGTCGATATGACTTCTACGTTCGAAATCAATTTGTTGGAATAAAGGCATGGTTCATGTCATAAGTGGTTTTATCTACGATCGAGTTGTGTCGGCGGCGTTTCGCGCATGCGCCGTGAAGGAGCGCGGGAATGTGACGTCCGCGCCGCAGCTTCTCCGAACTGCATCACTGACCATACCTTTATTATATCGTCTTAACATTTCGAGAGATGTGCTCCATAATGTAATGCAAAACATGTCATTATCGATTCAATTTAATTAAATAAATTTTAACAACTTTCCGCATCTCTACAAACTGCTGGTGGATCGGCTGAAATGACGGTCAACATAATGATTATGAGAATTCGCATTTCGAATGTAAAAAAGTTTATATTCAACAGAGCTTCTAATGAAATATTACATACATTAAAAATGTCGACAGTCGATGATTTTGAATAAAGAAACGTATGGACATCGATATTCGGCGTGGTAAACATTGTTCGTTCTGAAGGCAGAGTGACGGGACGGTGGCGGCCCCTTGCGGCGCTCAATTGATGCATCGCTTGCTCACCCACTGATTCAGGTTTGTAGCAATAATGTAGCTCTTAATACGTGCCTGCGACATGATTTAACTTATATCAGGTTTTTTTTCTCCTACTATTCAATTCATCGTGAACGGAGAAACTGAATATTTATGTGGGTATAATATTTGATATGCAACAAAAACAGAATGTATTTTAATAATAAATGAGAGCAACTCCCAATTGTGACTATGGGAAATATCATAAATGTTGCAGAGATATGTATAAAGGATGTTGCTACAGACTTTTAGATGCGCGGTAAGATAAAGAAAGAAGAGCTGACGCAGGCAGACGGCAGTAAGATTGAAGCCTGAGATCCTGATTTTTCAAGCAACTTTGACGAGACAAAAGTATAACTTGGAGTGCGATAGACCAAACGGTTTCACAGTTCCCATAGTAAGCTACTTCCAATTACTCTAAGTTAATCCTCATAAAAAGCCATGTGGTAACGAAAACTTGTAAACTAGTTGACTGCTACATTATAAAAGTCCTCAAAAACAGTTAATGAGACCTCATTATCGGTTAAAGGCAAAAACTTTACTGCCATTGTAAATAAACAGGTTAATTTATAGATGTTTTGTCTCCTGAGCAATGTTAGATAAACCCCTTGCGTTTGTCAAGATCTGTTTATTGATACAATAAAACAGCCTAGAAATAATTAGGAAGAAAATAACTCCCAAAACTTCTTAAATTAATTTGTTAGCCATAAAACTTATGAAGGTATTTTTTCCAGGCTATTAAGCAGGCAAGCCATGTGCCAAAATGCTTTGAATGGCGGAGCATAATTTGGTAAAAGTTTTTAGCAACAGCCACACGACACCGTTTAAAAGGCATGCGGTTTCATTGTGGTTTCCGAAACTTCGTAAAAAGATACCTTACGCTTTTCACCCTTTTGATGTCAACTTTGCAAATCTATTAGGGCTTTGTTTCATTGTCACCTGTTCCTTCCGATGTCTCGTTTATCATGTGCTTTGAAATTTAAAAGAAAGTTTAAAACACCCTGCAAGCTGTGCTTTTTTAAAACGTTCATTGTATGTTTCGGTCTTTAATCAAAACCAATTTTTAAAAGGATTCTAGTGAGGCTATGATTTTGCAGTAGGTAAGGAACGAAATATGTAACATTGGTCAGGTTATCAGGCTCCATTAAAAGTCCACTTCGTGAATGTTCACCGTTGTATTCGACACGCGATCCGCGCTTCACGGAAACCTCAGGTAGGCAGGCGCCGCCGAGGCAAATGCTAAACTTTGCGCTCGATGAATACTTGAACAAAGAAACTCGCTACCACAAATCACAACGAAATAATAACCATGTCGAACTACTAAAGCGACTTTTTGTTTCTCGCTTAGCGTTTTAACTTGCGCTGAATTAAATAAATTGTTACGTACGATTACACACACGTATTTGCTTCAAAGGAATTCGGATGCCTTAAGACAGAGCTATGAGTTTTTTCTGTGGTCGCGGCGGCGGCGGTAGGTGAGCCAGCGAACCATCGGTAGCTGACTCCGACCGATATTTCATGCGCAAGTTAGTTCAAACAAATCGTACGGTGTCCCATCGCATCACGTCATTATTTTTACGTCAACGGTCACGATCGAGATGAATAAACTCGTTACAACGAACCATGGACAATGCATTGTTTGGGCAATCATGTTTTTTGTACCCACCTCCGTATGGCAATAACACATGATGCGTTTAACCATTCAGTAAAAAACTAATTTGTAGATTTAATTTTTTGTTAAACCTCTATACTTTTTGCATGATTAAATAATACAATACATTGCATAATCGTTTTAATATAATTACTAAGTAATAAGGAGTACACCGTGGCTTCCGACGATTAAAACAATTTCGTTCGAGTTTCGCTTTACTCTTTTTGTAAGAGGCCAACACGATATCACGTTTCCATAAAATCACCGAAGCGACTATTATTGTGTGTTCGTTCTTTGTTTCAAGTCCACACCATGCCCTCATTTGATATTAAACTTTAGAGTTGAATTAATAAATGCTTGTTTGTTTTGTTCAAGGTTATGGTTAGATCATTTCGCCTCGCCTGCTCGGAGATGCCCAGTAGCCTAGGTAACTCGATAAGGTGGATATCGCTCTGCCTGCGCTCAAGTATTTCGTACGATTAAGATGAAATTGCTTTTGTTTTAGTATTTTCAGTTTTTGGGCATGTAGTGTAGATGTTCACATTGTATGATGAACTTTTGAAAAGAATTTTGTTGTTATTTCTGTTTATTTCGAATTCTGATGATGGGCAGTGACACGACAAGAAACTCTTTATAAAAGTAGTTCGGATAATATCGGCAAAACCAAAGCACAATACTTTTTCTGTGGATTTAATATACCTATCTTATTTAATTAATATTTCATGTAACGCTCTCTTGTGTTTTGCTTACTATCCAATGGGAAAATGTTGGTCAACACATAAAGTTTTTGAACAGTCACCAGCTAAGTCTGAATACGCATTTTCTCTATTGTCCTCACCCTGAAAAATTGCAAACACATAAATCGAATCACACAATAGAAATATACACATAGCGCGTCAAACAATATAATCATGGCGTTCTCCACAACACAGCTAAATATTTACTTTTCTCGGTGCTTTGCTACTGAATTCCCAATTCTCGTTGAAGCATATATCATACGTGTCGACCATAATTATTATGGATGTGTTGAAACAAGAAAATAGACCATCTGGCAATTCGTAACGGTCTGCCAGAAAAAAAGGCATACCTTTTTCCGTTGAATTCAGTAGCTTTTACGCCTCACTGAGTTTGTTGTTGACTGTTGTTATCTAATGTACCTGTTGGATGAAATTTTGTTTACACGTTGTTGTAACACTTTATCGGTGGAGCATTTAATATAATTATGTTGGTGTGAAATACTTTATAGTTTTTCATGTGCCTTTATGTTTTGTACTTTTTTTTGCATGGAACTTTTGCACTACCACGCAATAATCATGCATCGTCAGTTGAAAGTAATGAGAATTTAATAGTTTCTGCAATATCTTGTAAAAGCCAGTGAGCCCTTAACAAACTTAAGAGGAAGCTCACTAAATTGTATGTTACTTTGCATTAATATTGTAAAAAAGTTACGTAGATATACAATCAAAATTGAACTTTACTATATGATTTATTGGATCTTTTTCTTTCCATATATAAGACAGTTACGTAATTGGAACACATTCGCTCGATTCATTTTTTGTTCGAAAATCATGTCTTTTTTTAAAGATTATTTGAAACAAAAACAAGATTACTCGGCTTTTATGTCTAAAATAATTATTGTCATTAAGAAAATTTAGTTTATTATCCAAATATAAGATATTTTTCTCTAACTCAATGATTACTTTAGTTATAAACGAAATAAGAATTGAGACTTACGACATTTAGTTCCGTGCTTGGACATGAACAAAGAGCGCACGCGATATTCATCTTTATTACTGATGTGTTAGCGTTTAGCACATAGTGGAGTGGTGGGGTACATGGGGGCGGAGTTTGCGTGGAAATTGTCTTTGGCATGCCTGGTCTTAACACTATGGTGTGAAACAATAATTTTATTAGGTTTAATTTTAATATTAAATTGGCGACAAAGTCTAAGGGTACAAATTTGCGAGTTTGCGCTACTACTGTACCTGAGGAACAATCACTAGATTACATATTGATCGGGTGAACGGTTATCTCTCCTCTTTATCATCATGAACATCTCACAAGACTGTTTGGTTCATACTACCGCGCCAGCATAAAGAGGTGGTCCAAAAATTTTGGTAAAGGTGGAAATTATTTAGAAAATCCAGTTGTGTCGTTGGGAATTAACGCTGGATGCTTGGAGATAAAACATAGCAGTAGCAATTACCCGTGAACAATGCAACCCGAACAATCAAAACTATTAAACGTTTTTGATATAGGTATCTACTCCCAATCTTAATCATAAAAAAAACAGAGCAACTTTAAAAATAGTCTCTGGTCCCACCTACGGCGTTCGTATGTTCCCACTGCACGTCACTCGTCCACGTAACCAAATACAGGATGATATTATAGGACGCTTTATCGGAGCATTTATTTTAATTCGATCTGTCAGAGATCAGACAAAAAATGCTCGGCTCAGGCAGGCATCGCTACTGGGCGCGCCGGCGACTCGTAACGTGATCACGGCATACGAATTCCAACTGTTTTGATTGTGAGAAAATTGGATCAAAGTCTTACACGCAGGTAGGTACAGTTTCTTCTGGATATTTCTAAGGTACTTGTGCCATTGGAAAACAAGAAACGGAAAGCTTGTTCGATAAGCTTGATCTTCGAAGCTTCTTGCTTTTTTGGATTCAGACAGTTGAAACCCTTAGCCCTCTTGTCCAACGAACCTATAAAGCCCGTAAAGTGAAATGTAAAGACAACTAACCCAAGATTATAAAACGATACCACAAGGAACAAACCCTGAGCTATTTGCGTTTGCTTGCATAGATTCTTTACTATAAGGGATATGGGACTTGAAAGAAGCCTACGAAAAAAAATTCGTACATCCCGTTTGAAACACTAATTTTCTGACACTCGAAGCGCATGTAACGTTAGCAATACAGAATCATAACGTTATGTAGTGTTTGTAAAGTGCAGGCTGCTGCGCCGGGGCTCAAATTTCGCGGTGGAGCAAAGGCGCGCGCGACCGCGCAATTTCGTCGCCGCAATGCTGCGCCCGCGCCGATTCGCGGATATTATGACATAGAGTATGGGAATGAGAAATGAAAGTAAAGTCATAAGTGAAATTAACCTATATGAAGATACGTCAATTTATAACATTCGATTATTATTATTTCTGCACATTGGAACTCATGTTAGATGGTAAGTAACTCAATGGTAGATATATCAGTGGTTTTCGTAGATGTTAATTGTATTTTTATAAAGTTTCAAAACCACTACCCCACTATTCTATTATATATATAACCTATTACAACCGTACAATATTCGTTCTATCATAATAAGAACCCAAATGCTACTGACTGTCTTAGGAACAATAAAAACATGCCCGTAGCTACCCATTATTAAGCGATACGCCTGTATAATTTATAAAATTGTCAAAAATTATATTCCGGTAGTCGCTGGCCAGTTATAATATTTTTTGTGCGTTACACCCCCGAAACACAAAGCAAAAAAAAACGCCGGAGCACGCGACACGCGATCTGCGGTGTCCGACGAAAAAAATACTACATCGATAATCAAATCTCTGCGAGTTTGTTGGATATTAAACGGCTATAAATTATCCTAATAACTACAAACTATTATTTCACGAGAGGCATTCAGTAACCTACCAAGAATCTTTGTCCAGTTTGGATAGTATTTTTTGGGGATTGGCGCGAATATAGGGTAGCGTAAGTGGTTGACCACTAAAGATGGGGCCAAATATTTAGCAGGTCATTATGTCTCAGAATAGCCGTTTAAGTAAAAGGTTTTCGACTGCAATTTACTTAATAGATAATTTATGTCTAGATTAGGAGCTTATTGGTTCCGCTTTTGTTCGTTTGCGTAGGTATATAGTTGGGTTGTACTTAGATTAGAAGACCCTTGCCAATAAAAAACTTGAATTTGTAAAAACATGACAACCTTTTAAATCGTTGTGGCGCAGTATAATATTATAATATAACATTATTGGCAAGAACAATCCTGGTTAGTAAACTTACCAGTCTAGCTGAGAGAGCTACCTTATTAATTAAAATAGCCCAGTAGTGAGCCTTATGGCATAACCATTTTAACTTTAAACTTGAAAATGTAATGCAATGTCTTCCTATGTTTTGCTGTTTTGAGAGCTTAAATTCTAATATTAGTTCTAGTGTTCATCTATGAATCTCATTAGGTATATTGTCTTCATAATCCATAGCGTATTGTGACCGACGCAATCAAAAGCTTTGGACAGATCATAGAAAATGAAACCGGCGTATCTTTATACCATCAATCATGTTCAATTAGACATGCAGCAGTGTGTTAACAAAGATAAAAAAAGGGTGACAACACACTTAGCATACTGTAAACCCTACTAGCGCCATCTCCCCAACTCCCTATCGAGAACAAACTACAGAGCAGCAACTACAGAGCCGCATTAACATGCAGCGCCATCTATTATTAAACGTGTAAGCTGTTTTCACGATAGTCAAAGTGGTTTCTGAGCATTTTGTATTTCATGGAATAGATGGCAGTTCGATCGCATACTCAGCTGGCTTTCTAGATGGACTTATTTTTATTCCACAGATGTCTCATGATCTCTTTAAAACTCGAGCTGTATAGATCTGATAGATGGGGTTAACTGGCGTGTTAGCATCGGTTCATTATCCAAGTTTGGCTTCACCATAGCCTCTGTCCAGCAAGCTCAAGTACGTTTTAAGAGACGATTGCGATAAATTAGATTTGAAAGTGCCATTTAAACTTCTCACTTCTTTCCTTTCCTTTTTGAGAGGGCATTTTTCGGAAGTATCTACACTCAGTGTTAGTAAAGTATTTTTAGTACCTATATATTTTTACAATAAAAATTTAAGTTTATCTAGGTATTTTTTCTTTTTTGGGGAATAAGTTGACACTATCACTCCAGGAAAACCCGCTAGGAAGAAGACAAGGAAATAGGTTACGATGTAAGCAATAAATAAACACGTAAAAGCTTTCCCTTTTTATTTACGACATCGTAAGGCAAGGGTAGATTGGGAAACCAAACTAATGAGGGCCTTCGTAAATTAGGGTCTTATTAATTGTGTCATGTAGGTTACTAGGTTATTGCTACACCATTGATTTATTCCAGGCAGAAGATACTGTGAAAGCATGAAAAAAAAAAAGTAGGTACGGCCAACTATAAAAATTGCTTTATTGACCATGTGTAGGTATATTTACTTGCGAACACATAAATAAAGAATATACATTAATAGCTGTTGTTTTTTCAGGCAGAGAAATAATAATGCCACCTCGCTGTCCTGAATTTGTTTTCAGAGGTCGAACAGAGAATTATTAGGTTTGTTCGTCACGAATTTATATGGCAGCTCCTGGCTTGGAATAGTGCCCAGTGCATGACAATAAGCTCGCCCTGTATTAAAATTTTAAACACAGTTTTCGTCGGCGGCCTTTACCTACTGTAATTGGAGAAATGTGGGTGAACGAAAAAAGGTCAAGAACGGAAATAGGGTTGAATGGACGTCACTAAGCTCTGTAGTACGGTAGTACTGTACCAACTCTGTGGCTCTACGGGCCTGTATTAAATAATCCAAAAGTCCATAAGTTTACTGTCTTCAATGTGTATGGACTGACGACATAGTCCGGAATCGTAAAAGCTCTTGCCGATGATGACGTCGACGCCACCGCCAATAAATCTGCTGATGAAACTCTTCTACAGATGCCAACTACATGCTTAGAAGCTACAAGTCACGACAATGAAGAGATCATAAACCGACCCCAATGAATTTACCACTCTGTAGTTTTTGTAGACTTATCAATAGTGGGAAACTGCGTCATGTGCTCGCGTCGTGACATCCGTGACGTAGGTACTTTAGGTTGAAGTTATCAGAGCACATCTATCATATAAATAAATTATCTCGTACCTACATCTGGTTATCGTAGCATTATGATGAGATAGGGGCCTTTTTGACCTCTCACAGGTCTTCTTTTTTGTTTACATATCTTTTTATTATTTTTTTTATTTTAAATATTTTTCTGAAATTGTTATTGTTTGTATAATTTTCTTAGTTTTAATGTTGTATTTCCTGTGCGTGTCCCAAATAAAAATATTTTCTTTCTTTCTTATCTGTTTCTATAAAGCTTTATTGACGAAATCGACGTAACGATAATAATAATAGCTTTATATAAAGTTATTATTAGAATTCATGAGAAAGATGTTTGCAATTGCAATCCAGATTAAAGAAACCCTAAGTATTAGATTCGCCTTTCGCTGTGGTATTCATCTGCAACCTGTTAGACTAAACCGACCCGAACATATTGGAAAAAGGCTAGGCAGGTGATGATTACAGAAACTCTAAGTACCAGATTCGCCTTACCTCTTGATTCAGCTGCACCAAGGTAGTATTAACTTATCTGTGACCCTGTTCAAACATAGTAAAGAAAAGCCTAGGCAGTCAATGATGATTACAGAATCCCACCGACTATAACTAAACTACTATAATTTGTTTGCTGTACTCTAACAAATTTAGTGTGACACCTTATGGTCGATTTAGACGGCGGACACCTGTGACCATGCTTGAGGACTCAGGTTGGCTCTAAGTCGAGATATAGTTAAGCACCTTAATATTATTCAAAATGTAGTGCATTAACTGTGTCACCATTTAGAGAGTGTTGTATTTAAAGTACTGTAGTTTGTAGAGTTCAACCTACCGTCTAAATTCGGAATGTTAGGACACAATTGGAATGAATCGTAATCATAGCTGAACATAGAATGATAAGTGGGATGTGTGGTGTGACGAGTATTGATAGGGTTTGGATTCAGTAGTTATACCATGGATTTTGAACGTACCACCTATGACCGAAAAAAAAATATATAAAGTAGGTATCCTCCTATCCGATTAGGTTGATAGAGAAATAATAATCCTGTTCCAAGACTCTCTAAATATGAAAGTCAATGGCAACGTAAGAATAGAAGAATTTTATTGTGTTGAGGGTTAGATATGGCAAGGAGGCAAGTAAACACTTGATAGTGGTTACAAAGACAAAGTGCGACAATTCTAATTAAGTTTTGGACACCATAGAAAGCCACAATATCCATCCGAAGTGATTTTTAATCAATGTTGCTATTTTAGATACTACTCAAGAGAGGTTTAGATATATTTAGAACAATGAGTTTGAGCAACAAGAGTGAACAATAGCTGTTCAATGACAGTGAAGTTCTTACTCCGGAATATTATGCGATTTATGGTAACTTTATGAAAGGGACATGTAGAATCCCATCATTATCCAAATATCTTCATATGAAGACCCAAAGGTGCTTTATGTACGTAAAGAGCTAAGTATTTCATTCATCAAGTTTATTGCAATGAAGAAGATAAGTATCTATTTAATGCCTAGTCACGTATAATTGTAGCGTACCCTTCTGCGTAAGCTTACAAAGTATTACTTAAGCTATTGGTTTTATATAAATCAATATAGCCCCCCGTTTTACTGACAGGCAGACGTAATCCTCTTTATAGCTTGGCCGTCCAATAAATGCCTAATGATATATTTAACCGTGGGCGCAATACAATTTGTCTTCGAAAATTCACGATGAAAAGCTATTATTAGAAATGGCTATTCTTGGCGTATGATTCTTAATTCATAGCTCGGGTGTTTCCGTTGATGGCTTTCCTGACCTTTCACGGATCTCACACACCCCTGATTAGAATGAAACGAAGAGTACGGTTCATTTTTAGGGTTCGGTCCCTAAGGGGTGTCAACGAGACCCAATTACTAAGGTTCCGCTGTCCGTCCGTCCATCTGTCACAGGGCTGTATCTTTTGAACTGTAATAGGTGGGACCTACTACTATGGCCAGTAAAAAAAAAAAAGTTAAAATTGAAAGGGAGTCCCGATACAAGAAACGTGTTAAAGAATTAAGTAGTGTTAAATATTGTACGGTGGTACGAAACCCTTTTTAAATAGTAAAACAAATTTTTGAGATGTGGCTAAACCATTGATTTCGCGACACCGTGATAACTCCAGCTTTTGACCATTAAAAAGTTTTTTATTTTATTTTAAGCCAGGGTTATTATTTTTTTTATTCTGATGTAAGTAATTAAAACATTTCATCCTAGGTCTCTTCTCGGCTCATCATCCGAGTACTGGTTTAGCGCTCGATAAAAAGCTCGATCTTCTATTCCTTTTTAATTGAGGAAAATATGAGACAAAAGAATAACTTTGTTCAATTCCGAGATATTACTGAATGTTTTTCTTTCTTTTATTTTAATGAGTAGTTGCTGCACATACTACTACAATTAAGAAAGAAAATGTTTTGTTATTTAAAAATTTTCATGCTTACGAACTGATCGGCTGCCGCATTGCCGTAGCAGCATTTTGGTGTTACATAGTTTAGAAAAGGCTGCTCCCAGGCTCATGTTTTATAAAAAATAGGAGTGTAAAATAATTATGTTAAATTAACTCGTCGTAATAGTATACATTTATTAATTTAATAAACAATAATTTTATGTAGGAATCGTTCCAATGTAATCGATTCTTGTACAAAAATGTCACAAGACTATCATAGTTTATGTTATTTGCAGTTTTATTGTTGTTTTTGTCTCCATCTCCTTGACTCCCATTAGCAAGCTATACCAACATAGTGAGGGTTTTCAGAAATGACAACAGTGGCAGCACTGAGACGTCAGGTCTTGGTATCTGTCAAAAGTGTCAAGCGCCTTCATTTTCTTAAGTCGTCACTGAATGATGAACGAATGATTGAAACAAATGATGAACTTCATCATATATTTTATATTCATTGTCGAAATGGAAGACCTCTTGTCAAAGTTGCACCAACCGGCAGCGTAAATCTTTATGAAAATAATGAGGATTGTTTCGCCACCAAAATGGAAACAAGTACAGAATTACAACTCCATACAAATGCTTGAGAAATACTTTTCAGGTTTCGGGGCGTATCACAGTTACAACAATTAGGAATGACAATGTAAAGATTTTTTTTTCAACCTTCCCAACATATTAGCAGATTTACCATAGTTACAATTTTACTGATTGTCAATTTTGTTGCTTATCTTAATCAGTCGCTTAACATAACAGAAAAAGCGAAAAATGGAGCACCAACAAAAGAGCAACAAGATTTTCGTAACGGACAGAACAATTTCCCTTCCATTGTTTTCAGGAGTTTTCATATCAGATAACATAAAGTGCATTTCAGTCAATAAATCATACTCCTACTGATATTATCTTCTACGTTATTTGGAACGTAATATCTCAGCAAGTGTGAGGAAACTTAGATTTTTCCGATACGGAGATGCGTATTCCAATATTATTTTATAGGCTGTATGGGATGTAATATAAATACGATACGATACGCTTTCGAGAACCTCTCGAAGCATCTCTGTTGATGCCATGCACCCTCATAAAAATATAAGGTAATTTATTTGATCACTGCACAGGGATTTTAATAATCATTAGTTTATCAAAATTGTATCGTCTGGAAATGTATATATTTATTTTTACAACACTGCACGTTAACAAACATAATATTTCATCATTAATATGTGATGCTTTAATAAGAGGAGCTCGTGGCTAAGTAATAACAGCCGCACAGGTTGATCCATCAGGTTAAGCTACGCTTGCCGGGGTTGGTCCGTGGATGGGTGATCATCTTTACATACCAAGACTCCTCCGTGCCTCGGAAAGCACGTTAAGCCGTTGGTCCCGGCTGTCATTCGCGGCTCTTTGACAGTCGTTACGGGTCGTTAGAAGCCCGAAAATCTAACAATCAGTCCTACCAAGGGGTATCGTATTACCCAGTTACTGGGTTGTGGAGGTCAGAAGGGCAGGCAGGCAGTCGAAATATTATATTCAGCTGCATCCGGTTAGACTGGAAGCCGACCCCAACATACATAGTTGGGAAAAGGCTAGGCAGATTGAATATTTGAAGCTTTAATAAAACTTTAAGGAGCTATATAGTTGCCTACGTGATTTTGCACAATTTATGAACAGCTGATAGCACAAAAACATGTAAGTGAATTCGTAGTCCCATTGCAGGCATACATTGCATACTGCAATGCAGTCTAAACTTATGAAAAGATGCATAGGAATTTACAAATTAAACAACCGATTGCAATATCACAATTTAATGGACAATTATTAAAAATACAGAATATTAGCTATAATATTTTCGTAAATAACATTTATTTATTTATTATAAGATATAAAATAAGTTTTTAGAAGTTCGTAAATTCCGATAGCGATATACTTATTTTTATTTCATATATTTTCATTAAAGCGCATACTGACTTGTTTATTTGATGAAATTGGGAGCTAATAATAACTGATTGCTGACACAACTATGAAAATAGCATCACTGAAAACATATCCCGCTGTCACACGGAATATAAATCAAAAATGTTACGAGTCAGTAGGCACCTTTAATTTGGAGCTTTTAAATATTTCTATAAGTCAACGTCACGAGTATACGTAATCAAATATATAGTGATTATAATATAAAGTTTAGATTCGATTAGTAAATACGAGGCCTGCCTATTGCAGACCGCTGAAGATCACGAGACTCATCAGACTAATGCTGCGAACAGATACACTTCGACTACGTAAGGTATAGTACATTAGATATTCAATAATGTAATGCGTCGTTTCTGGTAAAGATTGGAATGCTTAATAATTGAGTAGAAAGATATGTATACGAAATCGCTCTACTAATGACTAGAAACACGTTAAGACAGATTATTTTATTAATTGCAATTTGAGTAACAAAATATAGATATAATAATATCTAATCGTAGCCCTATGTAAGAAGAAAATTTATTATAATAAGGAACTTTATTTTAATAAGATCAAATGTATTCCAATCTAAATTGATGCAGGCGATAATTAGAAAATAGCACGTTACTACACTACGTATTATAAGATTATAATCAGTAATTGTGGCTACAGCGAATACACGAATAAAAAGTTGTAGAGTCATCGGTATCATTGTTCCCATTCGTTAATTGATCGCATTATGAAACTTTCATAATGCACTTAAATATAATTTTAGTTCGTGTAATATTATTCCGAATCAGTTCGGTTCAAGTACAAAACACTTTGGTTATATTGGCACCAATTTATAAATTTAGTTTTTCGACATTTAACAAATAAAAAGTTTTCCCATAATAGATTTGGTAACACTTTCAAAATAAATACTAGAATAACTTAGGTCGATAATATCAATTGTAACTAACATGATCAAAATCACAAATTATCCTAATCAGATTACCTATAAAGAGTTTAGTCATACTTTTCAAATATAATCGATTAGACATCAAACATTAGGCGTAAATAAAAAAAAAATCTATACATGAATATTAATGAAAATACAGCACAGTTAGAAAAGGGGTGGCGAAATGTCGCTGTGGAACATGACATGTAAATTCCAATAAGCCCGTTAGACTCCGGCAGGCGGTGTAATGTACCATGAAAGTTTTAGATATCGCTCTCAAGCAGGCCGGGCCGGCTGCGGCGCGGCGACTCCTCGCAGTCGATCAACTCGATGTCGCCCAGGTGCTGCGCCGTGCCCAAGCTCTCGCCCATCAGGTGCGCTTGTCCATTTTTATTACTCTTAACGGTTTTACTTTTATCACCTTCCAGTTTAAGGATCTCTATTTGAACGCCTATCTCATCTTTATCGACCGCCGTCCTACTCGGACGGCGGTCTAGTTCCTGTCAGGTGGCTTGTATCTCGGTTAGCTCGTTTTCGTCGTACTGCAAACTTCTTTCAGCAAGACGGAAACTCTCCAGAAACTCATTCAAATCCACCAGTCCATCTTTGTTGATGTCCATTAAACGACAAATATCGACCAGTTGCTCCTGCGTCATAGGATTTGGCATGTACTTACCAATTAGCTGACAGGCTTCTGAAAATTCTTCAAGTGTTATAAAACCTGTAATCAAAATTTCAATTAGAGTTGATCAAATATTCGCAGAATTTATTAATTTCGAATCACTGTTTACCTGAATTATCTTTGTCCAATATTTTGAAAATTGCTTCCAAACTGCTTTTATTTTTATACAGAGTTTCGACGACATTGGAGTCAGTTTTACGGCCAATTTTCTGAAAGGGAAATTCGATAACGTAACATTAGATTCGTTACATTCGATTGTTAATGTGACACTCGTGTTCGTAAAAGCCGATGACTTTGTTTGGCAAACTATATTATCCTATATCGTCTTACATACATGGATAAAGCTTTTTGTTTTTATATTTGGCCTTGCGCAAAAGGCCAAATACAAAAAAAGCTGTTTCTATTTTATTTTTATTTACTTTGTTGCAGGGACAAAATGCTAAATGGATACCCTAAGGGATTGTGTGTTTAACGTGGTTTCAACTACATAATTTTGTTAACCAGCTATTGCTAAATCATAGTTATTTATTTTGCGATGAAGTAACGTAATATCAAGATTAAAAACAAAATACCAAGTATATTTAACGAAACCATTGTATGAACTTGTAAAGTAATGATACTTACGCTGGTGGTTAGGTCAAAGGTGTCCATGTACCGGACGCGCCGCGTGTCAGGGTCGGTCCGCACCAGCTTATCCTTCAGCATTCTCCAGGGAAGCCCCAAATGCGTGGTTTCTTCCATCGCTTGGCACCAATCACTGACCGATATGTAGCCTACAAACATTTGTGTCAGCCAATAAAGTTTATCACCACACGATAGCTACATTTTGCAATCAGGGATCAGTTTTCCATTATAATTACCTGTATCTATGTGACAAAAATTCTGATCTTTTCTACGAAAATATTTGTATACATTCCGGAGTAAGTCTATTTACGAAAACTCAAATATTTAATGAAGCAGTAGAATTCACGAATGAGGCATCGTCTTACATCTTTCATGCGGTATTAAATGAATTAGCAGAACCTTTAGACAGCAAGATCGTTCAAAGAAAACATACCGCTTTGATCCAAATCCAGGCTGCGGAAGGTTGCTTCCAATGATCTTCGGACCATCATAATCTGGTTATGTAGTTCTCTCATGGCCGAGGATTCGACCAGGCCTACTCGTTGTCTGAAGGTGAGACGACGGGTGCGGGAGACTGCGGCCGTATACTGGACGAATTGTCTCTCCAACGAGTTCCCACATAACTTCAGGTAAGCCCCTTTGTTGGACCCTAACTCGTAGTAGTTCGATGCAGAGAAGATGGTTATCACCTGCCGTATGGGAATACAATTTATGTATTTTTCATGACCCTGAACTTATGGTGTAATAATGGTGAGTTAATATTGGACTGCGAGGTCGAACATGTCCCCAGATAGATGCTTTCTCATTGAATTAGTAGTGTAAGTAATTAACGTGTTAACACATAATTATACAGAAATTATTAGGTACTATGACATAATACAGGAAGCAAACACTTGTTTTATTGTGTGGGCCTTCAACTTGTATATATGAACATAGCTTATTGCATAGCCCTTCGACATGGTAAGATCAATAAATCAAACAAAACAATTACGTTTTTCAATTTTCTACACGTGCAAGTTACGTTGTTAGATAAAGGAACACGCAATATAAACTAGATGAACCTTTACACTAGATGTATTCCACTATAAAACAAGAATAACTAGCTGACTTGCTGATGACATCACCAAGCGTCGTGTGGCAAAGTATGAAATGAAGCCAGTACTTAAATATGCAAATGTGAGTTCTGCCAATTTCGTTGGCAAGAAAACTCGTTGCAAACCAAGCGCTCAGCATCACGATTTGATCAGCATTTTTATTAGAATATCAAACCCCTCACAGTTAAAAAAGATACTATCTACGTTTTTCCTACCTAAAATTTCCATACAGATTCTATAAAAAGTTTTAGGAAAATCAAATTGGTTTTTAATGATCTCTCGAGCATAATAACGTTAAAAAGAAAACTCTTTTGAGATAATGAAACCAATTTTGACAGTTTATAAACTCAATTTTAATAATAAATTACTTATAAAAATCTGACGATTATGAAATTAAGAATACCTTTTACTTCGTTTTATTTCAAAGTTATTTCACCGCCAATTTCGGAATGGAAGAAGGCGGTCAATATTACCTTAGAAAGGGGAAAGAAAACAAAGAAAGGATATTATGTAAACTTACGTTTCCATTGTGCAGCAGTTCGTATCCACCAGGTTTGCACTCATGACTTCTAATGAGGAAACTCAACTTGTTCTTCTGCAGGAAATTCGCAGTGACGTCTGGACCGAAGTATGTTCCAGCACCACGTAGAGCGTTCGCCACACAACCACTAGTGCATTGCGGGTCTGACCAGAGGATGTCAAACACCTGAAAACATTTCAAGAATAAAGAAATGCCATTGAACAATGAACCATTTTTCTTGCACCTTTGGTCAATGCAAGGTTTAGGTAATTACAATAAGGTTAAAGCTTCATGCAGACTGGCGCGACGCCAGTCATCGTTCTACCGGTAATTGTTCTAGCGTGAAGGTAGTCGCGTCGCGCTAGTCTGCACGAGGCTTTAAGAGAAAATTAATGCATGTCAGTTATATTTTTATCGAAGCACACAGTAACTAATAGACATAAATGATGTAGGTATAAATTCCTAAAATCTTTTATTTCCAAATGCAAAACCAAACAAACATATTAACAGAACGTCTCCAATTTATACAAATTAAATCACATGCGCGCGAGCTACAAGCATTCGCTTTCAATCAAACTGACTCATATACATTATATTGTATCGATCGTTAAATAGCATTGCGGTGTCGCGATAATCAATGTGGTGAAAATAAGTGTCAGGCGGATTGAATGAACGACAATCAATGTCCTTCACGTCACGAGTAGGTACGGTAAGTTTGCGGTTAATTAATTAACTGGCTTCAGCCAATTGGTTGTTGTTTTGGAAACTTTTTTATTTTTATTGGGTTTTCTTAACAATATTGGTGAATTCGCTGCTTAGATTGTATTTGTTTTACAATGACTGAATTTACGTCGTTAAAAGATTAAGTGTCATAAATATTAAACATTACAAAAGGCAATGTTACTACTACTAAGAGAACTTTAGGATGCAAGAGCGAGCGAAGCGAGCTCGGGACTTGAGACACCCCGACTCGGACAGGTTAGATTCGATTTTTTTCTCAGCACCAATAGTATTGCGCACTTTGTTGTTTTCAAATATACACCAAAATGGGTCTATTCTATCCAAAATAAATTGCTACTATAAAAAAACGACGGGTTATAAAGTGCAGTGGTTCCGGAAAATACCGCTTACGGCAATTTATCCGATAGTGATAGGATAGCAGCTAGTAGCACTCTATACACTGCCTTTTTTATTTATTTTTTTCAAAATAAGAGCAACTGCTGTCTTCTAAATAAAATTTTTAATAAGAGCAAACTTTTATCAGGAATAATTTTTAAAACCTACTCTTTAGGCGTAGTTACAATTCTTTATTAGTAATTAGCTATAATAGGTAATAGTCATGTGGAGGAACCGTCCCATCCTATCCTAACTTATAAAATTTATTAAAGCGATAGTGAGTTTGTTTGTTACGCTTTCACGCTAAAACGGCTGAACGGATTTAGATTTTTGTCACATGGGTAGACCATGAGCTGGATTAGGTCATAGATACTTTTATCCCGATATTTCCACGGGATCGAGATTTATGCGGATAAAACTGCGGGGCACAGCTAGTTCCCAATAAATATAACTTGCAGAAAAACTAATCGGTCATCGACCTGTCACCGGAGGAATGAATGAACGACAATCAATGTCGTTCGTGTCAGATCGAATAAAGGTTTAAGTATTAATTAACCAAGTTCGACCACAGTTTCATTCACGTGTTTTACGATTAGGAGAATCAATTTATTATTCGGTGGAGTGTTTTCAGCCCGATTTGATTTATTTCTATGAAACCGCAATTAAGTATTTATTAGGGGGATAAGAGTGATTTATTGCACGTCTATCATCATGATCAATTTGTTGTTCCATAATTTAAAACTCATCCTGTATCGTCGTAATTGATAATTGGATAGCAAAAGTCACACACCACCACACCACACCATCACATTTTAGATGAACACACTGCTAAAATGTAAAACTATCGGCATTTACAAATTTTACTTTATACCGTATGAGTTGCGGGTGGTGCGACTGATATTCATTCATAATAATTAAGATAAAATATTATTTCATAACTGTCGACCTGCCCACAAAATGAACGAATGATAATAAATTTCCATAAAAAGTTGTCATGATTAGATTGTAATGTTGAGATGTGATGTTACGTTGTAAACCCAATACGACCATCTTTTATTAATCTCTCTGTATGAATAATAATAAGCCTAAACAGTATTTAAATACAATTTCGTTGAAGCTGTTAACTCAGGCCTAATGTCTTTTTATGAATTCTCTGTAGTCATTAGTTAAATTAACTCTAAAACCTTCATTGGAAGCCCTCTAGTTAACAGTTTTATTTACCATCATGTAGTGAATACATGGAGCGAATAACCGCCGACATGTCACCAACCCGACGCGGCAACGTCGAATTGATTGAATGAATGAACAACAATCAATGTCCCTCGACTCGAATACGTTTATCAAGCTTAAGGTTATTAAATTAACTAGCTTCGACCGCAGTTTTACTTGCCTCGACGATCAGGCAAACACATTTATTTTACTAATGGAGTAGGTTTAGCCTTATTGCATTTCTATGAAGTCTATTATTGCCCATTAGGGTTTTAAACTTTATTACCTAGGTTTTATTTGTACAGGTGAACAAAAGGACAACCTCTATATATATATGAATAGGTGTGCCTCCTATGCATAATATTATAAAATTGGCGTATAACGACCGAACCCAATAACCTATTTTCAGTAAAAGACAGATCGCATTTAATGGTAGACAGTTAATTTTTATCTATCATTGAATGTCATTCCGTAATGTTCCTTATTCTCTGACAGAATATTGGGACATTGAAACCATAGGTGGATAGGTATTTCTAGGTCTAGTATGCCAAAGCTGGTGATAGATAGGTTATTGGGTTTGGCAGTAAATCAATAAATCCTACCCTTTTTGATTGGTCTATTTATAGCAAAATAAATCTCGGCAGCAATTACTTCCTGTGCATGAATGTGAAAACTAGTTGAAAAGGCCTTTTGTAGACCCACAAGGCTACATTTTTAGTATCCGTGGTAAAACGTTGTAGGTATTTTACTGAATAAATATTTTAAAATATTTATTATTCAAAATATTCATCTTCAACGTGATTCAATCAGATACTTACGGAAAACATTTTAGGAAAATTGAAAATTGAATTTATTACGATGACAAATTTATTTTGGTCGGTAACGTTTAAGATGAATCTTTTGGGCCAGTAGTATATAGTGCCTACATAAAAATAACATTTACTAATTTAATTAAACAGGTATTTAATATACAAACATAAAAATAATTATACAACATGAAAGAAAATATAGTTTATGAGTACACTCGTTAAACATAATTTTCCCACATGTTTAATAAATATTCACACCATAATATTTATGTTACAACATTAATAAACTTTTGAGTTTTCATTGCCACTAAAAATATAAGATTAGTTACAAATAACTTGTAACTTCTAATTTTATATCAAAGAGTGTTACTTATAGAGAAAGATATTATAAAAGGCGAAGGAATATTTTTTAAAGACCAAAACAAGAGAGTTTTAAAATGATATACTAATAATCAGATTATTCTTTATTAACTTAAAATTGGGAAATTACAAAAGATCAAATGACCAATCAATCAATGAATCAATATAATATAGATTTCTTCACTAAATTATGTCTAGTAAGAGAATTCGTCTAGCTATACTTATCAAATGAGACCTTTGCGAAGTAACACCGAAACAAACAAAGGCCAAGGCTGTCGCTTCAAAGTCCTGAAATTTATTACAGTTTAGAAGTATTACAAGTGCTTACCAGTATATATGAAGTATCTATTGAATGATCGATGCTATAAGAATCTGTAAATATTTTTAAGTTGTCTGTCCAAAAGATGTTTTCTAATTAAAATGTAACCGTCTCCACTACTCCAGCAATGATTTATCGAACGACCTATAAACTATTGAAGACAATATTATCGCACTATTGAAATTCGTGACGACCATTAACGAAACGAAGATTAATGCTCCGTGTGAATCGATAAAATATTCCAGCTCGAAACACGTGAATATTTTATAGTTCAAACGCGTTCAATTTTCTTGGGTTTCTTTCGTAGGGTTTCTTGAACAATGGAGTTCTCGTAACTAAAGGAAATAGTATTAGGTATACCGTTTATATCGGCCGCCTCTAAATTGGAAAGGTTTACACCTCTATAAAGCTGACAAAGTGCGGAGGTAGGCTGCCGCCCCCTTGTTACGGTTATTTTGTCAACTACAGACTTTAATCAATTCCAGACCGGTGACCTAAATGCCTAGAACGTAGGTCGGGGAACTAGAGGAAACCCAATTTAACCCAAAAGTACCAAGCTATGCATCGCTCTCACTGTGTAAATCTGGATCATGTAGAAGTTTAATGACTTGCCTGTCGTTTTAATGATCCTGCCTTCTACACGTTTTATGTTAGTCGTTCCCGGAAATTATACCATAGATTTTAAAATCACGTCTTCGTCGTTCATCTTAAACTGTGGAGGATTTTATTAGTATTTATGAACACTGAAGCTGTAGCGGTAGGGAAGTTATATGCTTGCGTATGAACCAATACCTATGAAGATCTTTTAAAACAACACTGCTCATGCTAGTACCACTTGTCAATAACTCATAATACAAAACTTAAATGCAAATATTTTTGTTTCTGTTCCTAACCTCAAACTTATTAAGATCTTTTTTGTTTCATAGTTAATTAATTAAAAAATAAAAATCAAAGTTTATTTACGTTTTATTTTCGTACATTTCCCCTTCTTAAAAGTCTATTGAAAGGCTTTGCAAAGAAAGCCATATAAACGACTTTTAGAAGTGCTCTGCAAGCCTGTAAGGGTTGCGGAATCCAGTCAAAGCATGGAAAAAAATTAAATTCCTTCCAGCTTTTGAATTTTAAAAAGAGTAGGTAGACTTATAAAATAAAATTCCATCAGTGACGTAATGAACGAGAATATTGGCAAAGTGAAAATAAAATTTTCACTGGCATAAAATTAGATAGGTAAGTATACCGTTCCTCAAAAATAATATATTTTAAAATAAAAGTGTTTTACATTAACCTTTACGAGAAAAGTGTCAGCGCCATTAATTTTTTTAATAACATAAACCTTATAATGAAGGTACTGTTATAAAATAAAAATCAACCATAAAGTAATATGTCTATCAAAACAATTTCAACCACAAAAAACTCATATTATGAAAAAACTTTCCCCATTATTTTGATTGAAAATGAAAAAGCAAATAATACAATGACACCCGACAAATCAATTATAAAGATGGAGCCGTTCTTAGAAACTTAGAAATAATATTGCATTACGTGGAAAGCGCAGTTATTAACGGTTGTAGTTTGTAGGTTACAAACACGCATTGCATTAAAATTGAAGTGATAATTAGTCTATTCGAAGAGTTGAACACACCTTTGGTTTTACTTGGAATGTTCCAATTAGTCGCTAATTCCATATGAGGTACGGATAATAAAAAATTTAGCTCGAATAGTGTGATGTAGTCAACTTTAGGTAAATAGAGCGGCATTATTTACTGTAAAAAGTTTCTCAAGAGCCGACAACATCGGATTAATACTTTTAAAACATTTTAAAATAAACATCTTGTATCGACACGAAATATAAAAATTGCAGATGCCGTGGAAAAATAAAAGCCAGTCGGCAATAAACGTACATTTATGTATCACTCGTGAAAGCTATTCGAATGTACCCCAATGTGTGCTAAGACGACGACATCAAACGACTGTGCTTTATTGCTTTCCATTTCATTTACTGCGTTTTAAAGCAAAACGATCGTATCTATCACTTGATGCCACTGTACCTAATAAAAAGCATCGTATCGTACGACGGAAAATAAAAAGGAAACAGAACTATCAACTATTGCAATAAAATTTACGAGAATATGAATGGAAATAATTACCCGTTCGAACGAATGGGGACAATAGCGTAAATCGAACAGTCATCTGTAATTATTAAACAGAGCTATTTATTACGATTGAATCAGTAAATTACATGTTCCAGTTTCATTCATACAGTATTTTAAAGGTCAATGATGAGCTAAAAACATCCAGAATCGCAGTATATCCAAAAAAGGTATCGATTTCATTTAATTGGTCAATGTAATGTGATTGCTTGTGTCAGTTCATCGAACTACTTCTCAAAAATTTATAAGCATTGAAAGAGCAAATTAAGAATCGATTCTATACGAGTTGTAATGTTGAGAATCACAGTCAAAAGTCACCTGTCACTGTTTATTTATAGTTCATACAGACAATACAACGATCGCTTAATCTAATGCAACACTGCAGTGTTTTCCTCTAAGCAAACCCATCGAGTTGCGACTATAAAGTTTGAGGCATTAAGCGGATTACTTTGGCATAGGTATATTTATCCGAACACAAAGCTCCTTTTCTGCAGTCCCATCTTTGTTGTACCTCAATAAATTCAGTTCTAACCACGATTCTCTTTATGTGAATTAGAATAATAAAATCTCTTATCTTAATAATTGAATTTTCCTTTCAAAACAATATAAATATCTTCGTAAATAAATCAGAGAAAAGCAACAACATTGAAACCGTACTTTAATATTCTACAGTTATAATGATTTACTTAAAGAAATCATGTTATTTGTTTTTATTAAAACTGAAAGATCTTGACAAGTTTCAAATCAAATTATTCGATCTTGTTCAGTAATTGGCAAGATGAAAATCTATTTGAGTTATATTTGCTTTCGTCTTTTACTGCTATTCGCAATGCGACATACTACAACAGAAGTACAGATTGCAACTTGACATATTCAATTCCTTCTAATGTAACCCAGAATAAAAGAAACGTAGGCATTATTAAATACAGGGTTGTTACAAAATGACAGTGTGTCATTCTCAGATATAATATTCATTTACTCCGACAATCCCAGTCGGCGTACAGAACATTAAAAGCCAGTCGGGAAATACTAATTCATTATATCTTGTAATATTGTCGTCTCCGCTTATTCATTGCTTGTTAGTTATGTTTGAACAATATCGCGTGCAAAATAAATTACAAGAGTACGTAAACGTTGGTTCGTATAAAATGCGTGGAGCGGGCGACGAATTGTAAGAAGATCCGTCCTTTTGGGACCGAACTTCATAAAGCGGTCGCGCAACGTACCCAAGTTTATCTCGCGACAATCCGCGGGGGTCCGACCCGCGCAAATTGTATTACGACAAGGATGGTGGTGGCTGAAATTGCTTTCAAGCGAAAGAAATAAGATAAGGTCATTGATATACCTAATAAGGGAGACAAAGCCACTCAACGAGCTTTATACGAGACAAACGAATATTATCATCGTGTGCGGTCGACGATACAACCAAAAATTAACCCTTATAAAAGCATTTAACTGCGCAGCGTCGTGCGCTGCGAATCCTGCAAAACCTCGGTATAAAGTCCAGATGTAATGTTATGTTATATTTATGTAAAAATTTACGGTTTGGTAGACCGACAAAGGCAGAATTAGGCCATTTTACTACCAGGCCAATCTTAATAACCCTACTACATGTGCATGAATAATCCCGTATGAATATTTCAACAACACAAAAAAATGCCACCACGAACAGTAAATAGGAAGCTTCCACCCAAGTTTGAATAAAAGGTTTGAGAAAATCAATCTACAACATAGTGTTGCTAGTAAGTAACACGCGCGTAATCGTCAATAATAGACTAATAGAATGATAATTATGCAAATTGTTCAGCGTATATTTAAAACATTTCGCACTTTGGACACTAAAAAACGTCACATTATCTGGCGGAACTGATCCAATTGATTTGCCAAAATGTGTTCAACCAATGAACAATAGACATTTTTGAAATAACTTTTCGATTGAATTCAGCCTGGATATCATAGGAGTTACAATTATTTCACAGACACATGTTACATGAACACAACGCAAGAGTTAGCAACACAGGGGCCATAATTATATTATTTGGCTAGAAAGCTAGACTACGGATAACCCGCATTACCAACTTTTAATAGTGGATTTGTTTATTAATAGATCGTTATTAGTAAACCTATAAAATGTAATTGAAGAAACACTTTAATACTTCTGTTTACTAATTGGTAAATTTTTACGTACCCTTTCAATTACCTACACGTTGCTTGGTACCAAATAAAGTTTCCTATAAAATCGGTAATAACATGATATGAAATTTTACCGTGTTCCGACTGATAAGAATTACAACTTCCAAGAAACGTTAGGGTTAAGAAAAAAATAAAGGGTGAACAAAAGTACACACGAGTGAGTAGGGTGATTGACACATCGAGTAATAAAACTTATTTACTTTACTAATAAAAGAGTAATTACACGAAAAATGAATAGAACTTGAATAGAACCTCATTCCGTTCTCAACACCTGAAAGAACGACCTTCACCCTCACTAAATGTGAAACGGAAACATTTATAATTTGATGAGTACCGCTCTTTCAGGTTCGACAGCGCAGAGCTTTTTTTTTTTTTTTCTAACATTGTGAATTCTGAATGAAGCACGTAGGTTGTACCTATCATAACAAGAGTGCGAAGTACATATAGTTTATAATAACTCATAATCCCGAATAGAACGTGATTCGACGTTCTAAAGATAGTTGAAAGCAAAAGTTTTGATTAGTTGCTGAATGTTGGATCAGTCCGCGACGTAGAATAGACGCTCAGCTGGAAAATGTTCAAGCGGTGCACGAATTAACCTGAACAATTCATTCAACAGAAATTGCTTTTGAATAGAACATTGTTTATGAAAACGTTATTGATCGCATTGAATATGGTAATGATCATTTATATTAGGCATTCAAATATTCTATACATTCTGTTCTGTGCTTCACTCATCACATTCATAGATCAAAAAAATTGGCAACGACTTGACGCGTCTTCGTCGGTAGATAAAAACTCGTGATGCCAAGAAGCCGGCAATGAAACGATCGATAACCTTTAGATTGAATCGTGAATGATTGATTATACTAACGACTAACCTGTTTCCACTCCACTTTGTCTATAGCTTCGCCGCCCGCCGCCGAGCCCTCGGTCACTGGAGGCCGGAGTAGAGACACGTACTGAAAACAAGTAACAAACATTCGAAATTTAGTTTATTACGAGTTTCCGAACTTAGAAAGAAGTTTCTAAAGGGCTAACATGTTTGAAAGTTTTGTTAAGTGATAATCCACTTATAAGTTTTTAGTTCTAGCGTTATGTATTTCGAAGATAAAATTCACAGAACAGTTATAATGTGTAAATGTTCCACTATTTATACTACGTAATGCATTCAATAATTTGTCGTATCACAAATGGGCTAGTTATTGAAAGTCTTTCAATTAGCTCTAAGAACACTTAAGAAAACCTAAGTCATACCTTATCTCGTTCGAGACTTCGTATCATGTCGAGATCTGTCGTGTCCGATATGCCGCCGTGGACCACAAACACGCGGTTGTTGATGATTGTGCCCAGGGGGAGCCAGCGGTACACGCCTTCAATCAGCTTCAGTAACCGCTCTGCGTTGTGCTGGTGTAAAACAAAAATAAATTATACATAAACCCAGTATATTTTTCCAGCTAACGAAGGTGAAAACTACAGAAATCTACGTGTTATCCTTAACTTTGCCTACTGCATTCTAGTCTGTTTCAAAACAAAGTATAAACAAACCTACTTCACTTTATTCACCAAAGGGAATTTTGAACACATTCATCTGTATTTAAAAGGTTTCAACTTTATATCTGATCACTTTTTCCAACAATTATTTTTTGAATAACATTATTCAATTGTAATTGAAAAATTACTGATGAGAGTTGAGGTTAAAAATGAACCTCAATTTTCAAATGAAAAACTTCTTTAAAGTGATATAAAATTAGAATTTCAGGTTTAAATAATAATCAAATTAAAGCACTAATTGCTAGCGGTACTAGAAATTGGCATCTATACCACAGGTACGTTTTCTGATCCGTTTACGTTTTCGACAGATACTTTTGGAATGGACTATAGTTTCTGAAATTCAGTCAATAACATAGTTGACACAGTTTGCATTTTCGCTTATTTAAAGCTTCACGAAAAAGAATGATGCGGCCAAAAATGTATGCTCAAAAATGCTTGAGGATTGCTTTCCCCGGTTTGTTAAACTTTTTTACATTTACCGAAGTTTTCCAACGCTTTGCAGCGCTCGGAGTCAGGACACGACACGCTAACTATTTAAACATCCCTGAGCGTATAAAAAATGCATCCTAAATTTGGTTAATAATTTTTATAATATTTTCTCTATCAGTAAATTCTAAGGACGCCCCTCTTTAAAGCCTTATTTATATCAAAAACTTTTCATAAAAATGTATTACTGCTTTAGACATTTTAATAAATTGCTTAAAGCTTTGATTAAAAGGTAAAAGACAACTTTTGATATAGACTGGCACGAGGTATATTTAAGCTTACATATAGTTTATATCCATTTGTGTGTAAGGACAGAAAAGCTTTTAGTTACAATGGCAACTATGTACAATCATAGATACAGCTATAACCCTCGAGGAAATGATGTAATAACTGCACACAAAGCCGAGCTCAGCCGCTAGTGTAACTATAACAACTTAGTATTCGGATAAAAGACGACTGGTGATAACTACGGAGGTACACTTCAGACACAAAGGGAATAAATTTTCTTTAACGTGATTTCTAAGACAAAAATGTTCAGGACACTCTTTGTGCTGCGGATGCTGTAAAAATCTTATTCCGGGAGAACAAATACAAGGTTGCGAAGGAGCTCAAATTTTGCTTATAGTGTTTCTTTACGGTATATTTTGCGTGAATATTATTTAGCTTCCGACTGAACGACGATTACATCTACGCTTGACAGGAACCGTTTAATCAACAATCGGAAAATCATTGGGAGTAAAGAGTTACTTTATATCTTTATGCTAACGTCAAACATATCCAATCCTTGACAAATTGTGTAGATTTAGGAGCTTTTATTGTCTCCATTGTCAGTGAATCAAAGCTCAGAGCATCCATTCCAGAAGGATAAAATATAACTGATCTGGATTTTCGTTACTTCAAATTAGTTTTCGGTTCGGTTCACCTTTTATCGGATTTACGATCACGGATTTGTATCCAATACCCGTATATAATATAAAATGAAGCTCAATTTTTACCGTTTTAGGTAGGATTATGTCTGTGTAGGGACTACTGTTGCTTTACTTACCCGATATTTTTGCTGGACTTCTTTTATGAAACCGTACCTAAACAGAAAACATGTGTTATTAGTTGAGATTTACTTTACCATATATCTATCTAATATCAAAGATATTATCTATGAAGCTTAGGCCTACTACTAAGCTTGGCAGCGACCCGAAAATTTCGATAAAATTATATTTAATAATAATTGTTCAATAAATAAATAATTCCTATATACGTCATGTCATTTAAATTCAGCGCTTCAAAGTCTCATTGAAACATTTATAACAAGCTCAAAAGTAGGAGTTCGCAGTTGCGCCGTATTAAACACTGAATTGACTCTAAATGTAAAGTATCAAAATTATTTAATAAGTAAGTGATTAAAACTTTCCCAATTTTTTTTGGAAAGCAATTAAATTCTAATGAATCTAAAACGGTTCGGTCATGGCTACTGAAACTGTTACTTTTAAATCTTCCCAAATCACATTATTTTAGATAGAAATCATACACATCATACAAATCAGACGAACGATTAGCAAGTATCAATATTCCAAGAAAAAGCTGCCCCAAAAAGCCACGTAATCGTATTCAGCATAAAGAGCAATGCTCATAGCGTTCGTGTGACTAACCGAGAATTCATAATGAGATCTTCATGGTTCCCGCGGTTCAAGAACACTCCTCCTGGGAAGGCCAGCATGCAAGACAGCAGTAGGAGGAACACCTCCAACCCCTTCTTGCCTCGATCCACGAAGTCCCCGTTGAATATGTATGGGTTCTCAGGAGACGGCAGCCCATTCTGTTGAAGTGTAGAGTTTAATGGAGGTTTTATATGCATTGTGACATTGGAAGTGACGATGTCAACAGTGAACATGAGCGATATTGCTGACACACGAGAAGTGTACCCTTGTACACATTGCCCGTGCCATGACTCCGCCTATTTCGTGTCGCCGTAGAAGCTAAGTATACATGTCAGCACGTAGGCATTCAGTCATTTCAATGATGGGTCATTTCTAACGTCTAGATGTAAATCAAGTTGAAAAGTTTTCTAGTCAATTACTATATTTTGACAGAATAATTTAGTGATTTTTTTGTAAATCATTTAAAAACTAAGGCAGAATCTATTTATCTTCGGCAAGGGTCAGGCAAGAAATACTCCGATTTCAATTATTGAGGAGTGTAATACAGTGAACGCATTCAAAAAACGACCATTACTCACTTGAGGTGAACAGAAAACCTTTTGCACATAAAGCCTGCACACGTCATCGTCAAGAATTTTTTTTAAGACTACGCTTTTTTTCCATTTAACGGTCCACATTAGATAGCTGAAATGATTGTAGAAAAAAATTCTACCATTTCAAATCCCTTTAAATCTTTCATTTTCAGAATTGACTTTTTAACACTACCACAACTTGGCAATCAAAATGAGCGGGATTGATAAATTATCGATCAGTATGTGTATGAAATTATACGGCCAACTAACAAATTTAACGAGCCGAGAAAATCCTAATAAAGTTCAGCCGATGAAGGAATAAAATTTGAAAAACTGATGAAGAATCGAGAGCAGTAGGCTTACTTATTTTGTGAATCCTTACATCTGCAGCAATGGCCGCTATGAAGGTCGCTTACACAACACGTTGGCTGCTAATCGATACGCAGCCGGTTATTTAATCATTATCCTTTAGCCAATTTATCTCTATTTTATTTTGCCACGGTTAGATAACAACACATCTGATTTCATTTGCCCTAATTGGTGATTAACGTCATTTTAAAACACCTACATAAAATGCTACCTGACATTAAAGGGTCCTAAATCATAACTCACTTGTCCGTTGATTTTTATGACGCGATTAGCAAGGATTATGACAAACACCGGTTGTTGTGATAAGACCCTCATGTTTTTACAAACCGCCTGTTTGTATAAACTCAATTTAGGCAGCCCTTTCCATTCCCACTGGACCCGAGCTGTTTGTATGTACGTCAGACATTGTATGAAGGTTCATATAAAAAATATATTCTCGCAGGTGTTATTATACTTTCTTGAGTTTAGACTGGGTTGCAAAAATCGGCAAATGTTGTCTCCTATGCCAGAAACAAGGTTGCTAAAAACATGCCATTTTAGAGGTATGAGGAACAGGGTGTAAAGTTCACTCATCCTCTATAGAAAAAGGGGGATCCTCCGACCGTGTCGATGTCGTGTCTGGCGGGCAACTGCCGAACGATTGATGTCGGATAGTCATATATATGTCGTTCGCGCGGTAAACTCTAATTGCGCGATGCAGGATTTGTCTGACGTCAGGATTTTTGTGTGACGTCAGGTCTTTGATGCGTAGTTCGCATGTGGCTATGTAGATGCCGCCATACCATCAATCGATGGAGTTCATAGTAAGATTTTTAGGAACATGGGTGGATTTTAGTCAGTAAGAGTCTGATACGCCTTCCCGCTCCGCCCAGAGCGGGAGAAGTAATTTGATAATTTCCAAACCAAAAAAAAAAGGCCCCTACATGATAATGGGGAGCTTGGACATGAAACCTCCCCGTGTGCCTGTGGGCTGGAGTATGGATGCGTCCGGGGAGAAGGCCAGTCTCGGGACCGTGCACCCTGCCGGCAATGTCTCCCCATTAGGTACTGTGTGCCTAAGGGGTCTCGTTGTACATATGCCAATATCCTGTCAGAGGAACGCTCTAACGTGTACTCTGAAAGAACACACGTTGAGCAGTGTTGGAGTGGGAGCGGGCTCGGCGTGCACTAACTCTGCTGTCGAGCAGGCAGGAGGAAGACTTCTCTTCTGCCACCTTTGGTCTCGTAGCCCCGAAGATTGTCAAAGTCATGTCTCTGACGGAACGGGATGTGGCATTTGACGGGGATCGAGGATCTTGGCTTAACCACCCGGGCCGCGAGAAAGAAAACCTCTATAAAAAATCACCCAAACCTCCAAGCGGCAGCGAACCACTATTTTTGTGAAATTTAATGTTATATACTCGTGGGAACTAATTTGAATAAAAAGAACGAAAATCAAAACAACCAAAAGTCAGAGCTCGGAGCGCGAAGTAGCGGGGGCTGCCAGGAGGAACCAAAAATTCCTCCGGAAGCGCCCCAAATCGGGGGATGGCCAGCGGTCGTCCTCCGACGAGAGGCAGAAAATCCACTCCAGCCGGCGGGAAAAAAAAGCCTGGGAAAAAGGTGTGGGTAAAGGGCTCACCACCAAGGAGGCTGGTGAGCCGGACCAGGCTAGCCCAGCCAAATTGGCCCAGCGAAGAGCCTCGCTAAGGGGTGCGTTTTAGTCAGTAAGAGTCTGACACGTCCTCCCGCTCCGCCCAGAGTGGGAGAAGTTATTTGATAATTTCCCAACCAAAAAAAAAAGCCCCTCCATAATACGCAGGTTGTAAACGCTGCCCAAACATTACATTTTCGCTCACTAAACATTTCTTAATAGGAGTTAAGTGGACCATTGGGTTATGTTTGTAAGACGGAAATAACAATAGGAAAACAATATCTGCAAATTAACGAGGTCGTCCGGCGTAACAGGCGGTCTATCAATCAAACCGCGGAGCGACCAGAGGAGGTGGCACAGCGCGTGCGGCACGGCGGTACCAATTAGATGACGCGTGCGCCGCTCCCTGCCATGTTTACCGAGGCCCCAAGCCGACCTGTCGCCCTCCTGACGTCACACCTCTAATGACCATCTGCGAAAAAAACTCGAAGGAAACCCTACTAATATCCGACGGGACGAAGCCACCCCACATACAATATTTCCACAGCGTTAGCAAAAATTACAATGTTGCCGCTTGTTTATTTTCGGCAAAAATTTTGGAAGGGTTCTCTAACTTGTAACTTTTTATTTCGTAAACTACAAACATAAAATACACTTTGTAGCTGATCCCGGCGTGAGAGCAAAAACAGCGTGTCAGCTGCTTGTGTTCCCGCGCAACTTGAGAAAGGAGTAGGTAATCGAGTTTTTGATACAGTATCTATTGTAGACAGTTTTGCCTTAACCACGCTTAACGTACTAAAAGTTTTATATACATATTAACATTTCATATATATTTGAGCTAATTTTACATTAAACTTTATTTAAGGATAGTTAACACAACTAAATCAGGTAACCCATACCTGTCCTCAATAACAATAAATCCAAGAAAAGTGTTCACTCTGCGGGGGGTATATTAAATTTAAACCGCTCTGGTGTTCTAGATGCAACGTTTTACGATGAATTGACTTGCTTGCATTCGCATCGTTCGTTCAAGTAAGCCATTCGATTAAAATCATTACACTAAGTGGTGCTCGCAGAACCGGACTTTTATTCTAGTTTAAATTAATATTTTTCTAACAACCTCGTTAAACTGCTTTGACGTTTTTGAATGAAGTTGAAACTTATTTCAGATAACACGTTTCTACTTATATCCGTTTATGGGGTTCTAACAATTTCAAAAAGCTTTCTTAGGGGACTTCCAATGGAAAAAGTGAGACAATTTAAAGCAATTTTCTAAACTTAATGGAGAAGAAAACCAACATCTATACTCAGGACAGGTATAGTTAAAAATCGCAGTTAGAAATAAAATGAAAGGTAAAAGAAACCTATTGTCAATACTGAAATATTGGGAAACCATTGCTTTTTGTTGACTATCAACACAAACCGGTACATTTCCTATTGATAGATATCGAACGTGGAAGTCATTCATGGAATAGTCAATATTTACTAGCATTATAAGCTTTCGTGTTGTTTAGCTACAAAGTAATGACTATCAAGAGTACAATAACCCTTGGTACCATAATAACAGGGTTATTTTTCAGTCATTAAGTGAAATGTGCATGACGTGTAGGTAGTTATTACATTCCTAAACCCATGTTTACAACAAAATCACTATACGAGCAAACTTAACGAAAACATAGGTACTTTATGTGGCGTGTGCTAGAAGTTTTGATTACCCGAGTCGTTATTATGTTGTAAGTTTTTGATATTGTTTTAGCGACATAAAGTGCCCACGAACGTAGCCATGAAACAAGAAAATTACCCTGCGAAAGATCAGTAACGGTCGAATTCTCCAAACAATTTAAGTTTCATACTGAACGTGTCACTTTAAGGTTCATTGTACTTGTATTAACAAGAATAGGGGAGACCAGGGCTGCAATTAACAGAGTTAAGTATTGACAAGTGAGTTTCTCTAAAACTATACACACTACACCTACCGCGGGTGCTTTAATACGCCGACTAGATCACGCCGCATGGCTTGGGGTTGGTCAGCTGCGGAATGCGAATGTGTTATATTTTTTATTTTTATGTATGCTTGAAATATACGGTTTTATGATTATGTTTTTTGTTTTCCTAGAAGCATATTTCAAACTTGATAATGCTACATTGCTGTATTTGATGTAATTATTAACCAGTATTTTGTTATATTATCTAATACAAAAATGTACCTTTGGGGCTATAATTAACAAATAGGTGGGGTTAGTATTAACATGTTAAGTAGGCAATATGAATTCAAGATAACTTTACACTTTTTAACGTGTTAATACCTACTCCGAATGTGGTGATAGCGCCAATGTCTTATGAACCGGTAGCTGGACCATCAGACATTCAGAAAGATGCTGGTGATTTCTTGATCGAAACCATAAGACCTCTGCCAAAAGCTCTACAAAAAATTGCCGTTCTCACTAATAATCTAGTAAAGAATGCTTTAGAAGAAGAACATCATATCATAATGAAAAAGAGGAAAATGACAGTAAAAGACAATCACGAGGGCAATAAAATCATAAAGGAAAGGGTAAAAGCAAGGCTAAAGGAGATGAAAAATAATTAGAGACGAGAAAGTAGAAAAGGTGAAGAAAAATATTTGAAATGAAAGCAGTGACTCTGAAGATGATGAATATTTTTGCATTGTTTGCGGCGACTCCTATAATGAAGATACATCAGGTGGTGACTAGATTCGACCTATCTGTTGCAATGAATAGGCCCAAGCTGGGTGTATCAAAGGCATATCACATCATTCACTTGCCTGAATTGTATTTGATTTGTATTGCCAATTTATAAGAAAATGTGTTCCATACAAGTCTGTATTTATTTCACTTTTATTAATACAAAAAAAAATGTCATACATTTTTTTCTATATCAGTTTGCATAAAATAATGTTAATTGTTGCCCCTTCTGTTAATACTTACCTCAAAGCTGTTAATTCTAGCCCCGAATATGAGGCAAGAATTATTAACAACTGACTTTTTTGAGAAAAAAATGTTGTATTTAAGACATCATTTATTTTATGTTTGATTTATGTTATTAACATGACACCTAAATAATTAAAGCATCATGTAACATAAAAATTAAGTCTAGATAATGAATCATTTCGAAGCTACAAATAAAAATATATTTTTTTGTTAATTGTGGCCCCGATTTCCTCAACTGTCTAAACTCGTCCGTGAACACGATAAACCTCTAAAGGTTTATCGTGTTCACGGACGAGTTGTTAAAATAATGTGTATCATAGGTACCTTATGGAATATAACCAGCAGGTCGTCCAGCTTCCCGTGCAAGTCACCGCACACAGTTATCTGGCTGGAGATAGATGTCGTCGCCACGTGGATATTGGGCATTCTTTTCAGCACTTGAGTGGCCTCTTTTAATATCAGCCCGACATGTTTCGGATGAAGGCGGTGCTACAAAAATAAATTGGTTTTTAGATAGTGAAGCAGTACAAACAATTAGGAAAAATACACGTAATATTCCGTATCAGGACTTTGGCAAACGTAACTAGGGAATGTGTGAAAAACCATGAAATTCCTTGAAATATTTTGATCGGCGTTTCATGGACGTCGTGAAAGCGAAAATAAGAAGTTCAGTAAATTGACATTTCCTTTCGTAATATATCAGTGCCTACTTTGAACAGTAGTAACTTTTAAATCTAAATAGAAACAAACTAGAAAACGCTCAAATTAAGAAAACTGATCTGAAATAAGTTGCTCGGGAACACTTGTAATTGTAGTTCCTATCTATTCTACTTGTTGTTTACGAATGGGATCAGTCCAATCAACCCATCTCTACTTACGTCTGTCGTAAAAGGGTAGCAAGGGATTATTCTAGGACAGCCGTATTTGCCTTCCAACCGATAACATCGTGGATCGTTTCGTACTGAGATCCCACCCGAAATTAAGTTAGATGTTCTGACTTTTCCTTAAACTGGTAGTAACAGTGTCCTTGACAATGATGGATGGGGTCTTCACAAATGGGATAATCATTGGTGTTTACCTAGTACTGAGAAAAACATTTTTTATTCTGTCGCATGTTTCATAATACAGTTAGTAGGTTTGGAAGAATAAAAAATATAGTTATCACGTATCTGACATACCTTCTTCTTTCTAAATGCCTCAATCAGTAGGTCGATATCCTTCCTTTGCAGCGGGAATTCGATGTCGGGGCCGCGGGAAGGCTTCGGGGGAGCTGTCTCGTCAACGCCCCCTCCCTCGTCCGACTCCTCAGAAAATACTTGCTCCACTACAAAATAAAAGAACTAGAATTTTCTTTACCAAAATAATTTTAGCCTCTTAGCTTGTTATTGTAATACAAACATCAATCTTATTATTTTATTTTCGAAAGCCGCTGACTGAGCTAGCTTACAAAGTTATTAAATATTGCAAACGCGACTCCAATTTTGTGAAAGCATTTACTTACGAACAGTGCACAATAATACTACAGTGACTGAGTTATTTTTAACAGTGTATTACTGTGTAGCCGGGGGCATCACCCTAGATATTGGTATTTCTCATTTAGCTAAACATGAAAGCTTATGTTCAGCAGTGGCTGAAACTATGAAACGAGAATAAAAATACAGAGTATTTGCCGTTTGCATATTTGTGGATAGGTTTTATTCAAAAAGCAAAGTCTGTGTATTGTATAGAATGCATTCTAATACACATATTAGCTTCAGATTCACAGTTGAAGATTGCTTACATTGCGAGCAACGAAATGCGTTGGTGCAAGTGCTTTCGTGCACACAATACGAGAGCGAGCTTCATATTTCGAGTCAGCTCGCGGCAAAACACCACAATTCGTCTGTATTTGTAAGGACGGCAAGTGGATAGCCTTTACGAGAACTAATATTTACTTTATTTCTAGAAGGCACATAAAACAAGAAGAGCACGCTAAAGGCTTAAATGCATTCAGTATTCGCTAAAAGTTTACAATTTTCTAATCATTTAAATAAATCGGATGAATATATCCGGAAATAAGTTTCGAATTCACCAATGAATGAATCACGAGATCACAGAGATTTTATGTCAGAGCGCTCCGAGAACAGCCGAGACCTAGTTTTGTTTTGCATCGGTAGCAGAAGTCACTGCAGTTAGCTGAACTATGTAGCTGCCGTGACATGGCATAAATGAAGATACCACAACATTGCGTGCTGGCAGCACTTTGAACAAGGAAAAACAGCGGGAACGCAAGGAATGAACGGAACGGAAAAGCGACCGCACTGCATGCTCCAGCTAATGAAATTAACTCGACACGGAACAAGAATGTGTTTAAAAACTACCTGCGGCTACTCACAGACCATGTGAGTTATTTTAAATGACTTTTCAGTTCATTATTTTCTTGAAGTTCTGACTTCAAGTTAGAAACTTGTTTTGTCAACCAAAGGAACAGATAATGGTCACAGAATTGTTTGTTTCCAAAGGGCTTTTGCTAACGTGTTGAGTTCCAAACAATATAAATAATAACAAACTTTGAACAACAAAACATCGAATAGTTCGAAAGTTGGTCAGCGAAAAACTTTCCCACGTTTCAAAAAGTCGAGAAACTAGCGCGTATACGATAACTGTGTCACTCGCAGTTCATAACTTTGTTATATCTGCGGTCCACAGAAACTCGCGGCTCAAGTGTCTTCATCAGCCCGAATGTTGAAACCTCAGCTGTTGATATACAACTCAAAACAAACGTACCTAATTTTATTTGCGTAGCTGTAACATAATAAATGTTTATAATGCTCCTTAACCGCGTTTATGTAAGCATCGTGATTACCGTAACGTACTCCCAACCCCTGGAAAACGGGTGGCGAGTACTCGCGAGTCATCATTAAGATATAATCTACTTTACTCGTGAAAATGCCGAGGTGAAGTGACTTACAAACGGAAGCAGTCCTCGAAGTTCGCTCGGAGGAGGGGCGCCCACTGGTGTCCTTCATGTGACTCAGTAAGGCGTTGAAGAAGTTGTATAGCTGTAACAAAATGTATCAAGTAAATGCGCTACACCCACACCAGATATATAGCGTTACATTTAATTAATTATAATCATTCAAAAGGGGCTACCCGGGAATTAATAACATTGAAATAAAACATGTTCTAACACAATTAAATTACAAAAAAATGTCCACGTAACCCTGAAATCCCTTTAGAGGTTAACTGGGACAGCCTACTTATTAAATGTCAATGGAATTTATAATGAGTAATGTCCACCAGTCCTCTTGTATTTAGTTTTTCATTGTTGTATGCTTGTTGTGCCAATGAGTAGGTAATATTATTCAAGTTTGCCTTTTGAACGATAGTCCTCTAATAAAACTACAGTATTCTCCGAAATATGTAGGTATTTCGGAGAACACTGTAATTTTCTGCATTCATTAGATTTAATACAATGTGGGTACTACCCACTCACATATTTAGAATTATGATGGCCCGCATTTGGGTTTTGTTCACAAGCTACCCACAAGGATTCTCCGTTCGCATTCGAAATTGCGGCCACATCCCAATTTAATTAAATAAATTCGAAAGCTTACATGAGAAGTAAACATATTCTAACTTCTAAACTAAACAAAGTTTACCCTATTTGTACAAGAAGCCCGCAAAAGCGGTCACATACAGACAGACGTGTAAAATAAATTAAGCGCTTTTAAACATAATTTAAAGACTGAATGTAGGTTTCTACTTGTACCCATTATTTCCGTATGACCGCAAGCGAACTGCGACATGACCTGCTAGGTGCTGTGTCATTTACTTTAATGGCTAGCTTCACCCATAGACATCAAGTCTCGACTTTAGTGCAGTCATTAAAACACTATCGTTAATCACATTGGTAATGAATTGCAGGTCCTACGTCATTAAACTGAGGTTTTAATATAGCTAGAAAAAAAAATAGGTTTTTGTATAAAATTAAGAAATGAAAATCAAAGTCCGATGAAAGAATAGACATTATTACTTTCTGGTTTTTGGAAAATTAATACTTAGCTAATATTAAAGTTTAATAAAAAAATCTTTGAAAAAAGGGTTGTCTCTATCTTTTTTCTTTTTGGTGAATAGGAACAGTTAAAAATACAATGTTTTGATGTCTACTAGGCAATAGATTAAACTTTTAAAGTGGCTTAAATTTTTTTAAAAAACGAAGGCAAAATGTTAGGTCTTTTAAAAATGCTACCCTATTTGAAAGGCTGGCTAGTTTATCCAATGGCCATGCGTACATGCGTACGTTATTGTGCACTCGCGTGAATACTTCATAATCATGTAGGTGCCGCCGCTGCACCGCCTGCGCACTCAACCGTACCGCTATCTCGTCATATACACAACCACAGTACACAACCTTCACTTAGGAGACTCTAAACCCCATTGGGATAATTCTATCATTACCTAGAGCACCCATAAAATTTAAATAATTACATCATATACATTGAAAATTGAGGTTATGAAACGAAGTTAGGCTTAAGCAAGTTAAGCACTTAACCCACTCCTGCCCGTAATTTATTCAATTACCAAATGCAGCTTAAGATTCTTTTCAATAAAATACGAGTTCCGCGTTTTGCCGGATACATCATGTAGCTCATAAAGGCGCCAAATTGGAATTGCTTCCACTCCTCCACAAGCCAATAGTGAAGAAAAGAAAAATACAAAGGAAACCGACAAAATATTATAATATGGTAATGTGGTTTGTCCGTGCGTGGCTTTGTGCACTGAAACCGAATGATCGTACTGAAATGTTCAGTGAGCACATTGAGTCAATGGATCCGACGCCTCTTTGCCTCGGGCTAGATTGCTTCGTTCGTCTCAGACTTAATTTAATATGACATCGACGATAAATTTATGTGAAGGGAT
The DNA here is from genome assembly GCA_916610215.1 of Omphaloscelis lunosa. Taxonomy (NCBI): domain Eukaryota; kingdom Metazoa; phylum Arthropoda; class Insecta; order Lepidoptera; family Noctuidae; genus Omphaloscelis; species Omphaloscelis lunosa. Next base: position 12,199,476 of record OU744250.1, read on the forward strand.
TATAATCGAGCGTCGTGCATTTTTATAACGTAAACTGAAAATTATCCAAATAAAGTTAAAAGCAAAATATAAGAATTAAATAAGAAATATTTCACAATTTACATTTTGAAAAGTTGGCCGACCCACAACGATAAATTTAAATTAAATGGCAACGTTAATCGCTTCAAAGTGTAATTTATTCCTTTATCTATTTAATTATAAATCAAGGGTAACGAACGCCTCTTAGCGAAGCTTTCCGATATTGTTTGTAATGTTAATAACTTTTTACATTATTCTCAGTAATTCTAAGTACACAGTCTGCAGTTAGACCAATTTAAGACAAGCTGTAATTTAGTTGTTAAAAATCGTTCTAGTTTTAGTACAAAATGAAGCAGTCGGGTGTCTGCCTCTGAAATATTGGTGCTACCTAGATTAGTAATTACGTTGTACCCACTACGACTGTTGCGAATAGCAGGAACGTTTTATACACTACCACATTTAGTCACATTTCTGCTTGCTGTAGTGAAATAGTTTATTTAATTAAAAATCTTTGTAAGATGACGGTGCTAGTGATATATTCAAATGAAATAAAAGGTAGAGCAACACTTACACTATTAACAAGGTGGTGATCGATTCAGTTTAGGAATTTACTAGGAATCAATGCGATAATTAATATTTTTGTTTATGATTGACAAATAGATACAAATAAACTATAAAAACAAATAAGCTTTTAATAAATATTGAAGTTTTTGCAACAACATTCGCAACAGACGTTACTACACTCCCGGGAATCGCTGAAAAGTAATAAATGTAGTGCTCGCTCCCATTACAAATTTTTGCACGCTAAGTACTGTTGAATGAACTCGTCCAAATATTATTAAAGTTTCATTTGACATGACAATACTTTGAATTAATCCTACTTATAGTTTTGAGCCCCCGTAGGATACTCTAGTAAAGTTTCAGTTCTGTTCTATGTATACCTACTACCGCCAATCGAAAATTTGTGCAAACTCAGAGAGGGATAATGCTCTGAATTAATTCTGAAAGTATTTTCAGCTGCATTCAAGATTACTCACTGGCGATGAGTTCTACCGACTGTAGTGCATTCGGTCAACTAAGGATTTTGGATATATTAATTAAGTATGTAAATGTTTAGAGTTCAAAGTAATCTTCGACAAAACCCCAGGATTATAAACCACTCCTCGGGAGGAAGAATGTATGAGTAATTTCAATATATTTTATTCATACAGATATCACATTATGTAGAATCAGACAATCATGACAGTGCGAACCCTCTCAGGGAAGGATAAGTAATCTATTTGTATCTGAGAAGGGATTTCACATTGCCCTGAATATAAAATTAAATTCATAGGTTGCTTACCTTCACTTGGTCGTGTTCTCCAGCGTATTCGATGTTCTGGAATATCGTCCAAGTGTAGCGCCGGCGCACCTCCATACGAGCCAAGTACCGCCGGTACCACTGTTGGATCAAGATAGCAGCCTTCATTGCTGAAACAATATCTTATGGTCAGTATTTCACACCGTGGAGGAAGCAGCCCTTATCTTCGTAACTTTTTTCGATTTTAAAATAACCTTCGGACGTTATCGAGGCGAGATAAGCCCAATTCCAGAGCTTGAATGTAATTTAACTGAGCGTCGAAGAATCGCTTCTTAGATTGCCAGTAAAATACTTAGGAGAAAATGTGAAAACAATGAAATCGTCATTGTGATTGGAAAAACTGTTTTAGTTTTTTGTAGCTTTTTCTGATCATCAAATAAAATTGCGTTTTTATGATACCACAGAAAATGTTGCCTAAAGTGATCAGAATTCGTAGACTGGCGTCTGATTTCAAAGAAAAAAATAAGTACCAATAATAACAAATTGATCAAATAAACAGTCGCAAACATGATTGAAGGGTAAATAAATAAGGAAAATTATTTATAAGAAAACATTTATAGATGTAAAGAGACATGTTTACATGTTTTACATACAAAAGAAACATATGTATTCTTGACAAATATTATAATGGATTTCTCAGAACAATATTCGGCAAAACTGAAACAAAACACTGCAATACATTTGAATTTCTCGGAACAATATTCGGCAAAACACAAACAAAACAGTGCAATACAAACAAAACATTGGTGTTTGTGGAAAACCTCCTTCGCAAATTTTCGATTGCTGCGGCATGCGTGGAAACGTAGCAACCGATACTGCGACGAATTTTTTTAACTACATCTTGCTTGCAAAAAACAACAATGTTATATTTGTACAGAAATAAAAATATGCTAATTAATCACACGTTAAATTTGCATGTGCATTATTTAGAGAGGTTTGGAAAGAAAATTGGGAGCCCTGTACCCAACAGTGGGGCACAATGTAGACAAATAAAATGTAGAAACAGCCTCATTAAGCTAAAAAAGTGACAGTCTGAGAACAAATAGTGGTAGGTTGACCTTCTTTTCTAAATTAGGTACATAATTTAGGCTTCAATCCATCAAGTATAAGAGGTTAAGGTTATTCCTACACTGTAATATGACTAAAATACCTACATATTCTACTATGCTTCATTTATTCATCTTTTTTTGCAGCCTACAATGATTAAAAATGGAGCGAAAAACGAAAAAATTGATTGATTCATGATGCCTGATTGCCTGTTTCCCTTTGATATTTATATATATGGATGTATTAGTGATGGATTAATTAGCATTCGCATTCACTGTTAGCATGCGAATGCTCATTTAGCATTTATCAAATGAAATGTAGTTGCGAAATTCTGTGAAGTGCGAAGTGAATTTATCGCTTCATACTTTATAATATATTTAATTATGTGATCAATCTTAATCACTTATGCAAATGTACTAGCACAAATAAAACGTTATCGGCGAGTAAACTAAACGCACGCTAGGAGACGTCCTAAGGCGAACGCGCTTTTTAATTCGCATATTAACAAAATTCATATACTTCATTCTTACCAATTATCGTCATATTAGCAAATAGCAACACAATAGCAATTAGCGTGCTAAGATTCATGAATTCACATGCTAATGCAATTTATGCGAAATCGCATTAATTGATATTACTAGTATGTATTACAAGCTGAGTGCCCGGGATTTTCCATCGGCATAAATGACAAACTACCATATAAACTTTTACCTCCACTTTAACCCCTTTATGGGATGAATTTTCAAAAATCCTTCCTTAGTTTTCTTTCGCTATTTGGAACTCATGCTTCTAGACCCAGCGCTTTAAGCAATGCGGTATTTGTCAGTGATTGAATGAATTTAAGACTTTTATTATAAGTAGTTAAAAGTATTTTAAATACATTTTAATTCATTATCTGTACCAAAATTATAAAGAGAAAACATTTGATTTTTTGTATGTTTGTCTGTTACGCTTTCACGCTAAAACGACTAAACAGATTTAGATGAACTTTTTATCCAGATATTCCCACGGGATCGAGACTTATGCAGGTGAAACCGCGGGACACAGCTAGTAATTTTATATAAGTAGATCGACATTATTATTACCCGATAATTAAATTACGTACAGCAAACCAATTCTAATATAAGTTAGACATGCAAGTTCAGTTTGTTCCAAATAACTCATTAGCTCGGGGCGCGTAACAAAACATAATTAACTGTATCAACAGTTAGTTAAACTAAGTACGGTAACTAACCCACTGAGGTACGAACAACTAACTATGTGAGTCATTTAGTTATAGAGACTTGTACTGGCATTGGATGTCCTTCTGAAAGGTTCGTGGCTATATAATAACAGCCGCGCGAGTCGGTCGAAGGTTAAGCTACACTTCCTCGATCGTTCTGTGATTGGAGGACCATTAATAACATATCCAGATCCCTCCGTGCCTCGGAATGCACGTTATGTCGTTTGGTCCCAGCTGTCATTCGTAGATCTTTGACAGTCATTACGGGTAGATAGAAGCACGAAAGTCTAATAACAAGTCTTACCAAGGGGTATCGTGTTAGCCAGTAACGGCTGTGGGGGTTAGACAAGCAGTTGCTTCATTTAAACACTGGTATTCAGCTGCATCGAGTTGGCTTATAAATATACTTAGTTGGATAAAGCCTAAGCGCGTTGATTGGATGTCCTTTTGATAGGTAATCTCAGATTATTGCTATTTGCTAATCGCTAATCGATTTGAATATTGTGCATTATGTTCGTGTAGTCACTTTTTTGATCGGGTCATTAGTTGTATCTGATCGTCCATTCTACAATATGTGCCATTGTTTTATGAAAACTAGCATCGACTTTGCTACGAATGTTCGGAGTTCACGTATATGTAAAGTTAATATTATGTGTTGTATAAAATATAGAAAAATGTACCTAAATCAATACCAGGTAGAGTCTAGATTAATATGTCGAGGTGTACAAGTATTTTTTGTTGTTTTCTCTCATAAAGTAACCTACTTATTAACCATACAATCAATTCAACTTTCATTTTCTGTACTCGTATCATGGATAAAAGGCATCAAGGTAAAATGTGATTCAACCAAGACATTTTAAAATTAATTATTATGAATCAATCCACTTTGTCCCACCAAACCGCCCCACTGGTGGGGCAGAGGGGATTACTTAAAATTTTGCAGTGGAATCTGCCCCACTATTTCGATTTGATGAGGCAGATTCCACTAATTTAAAATCTTGATGGATTCTGCCCCACTAGGGTTGGCACCTTAGAATTTGATTATTATTGAATAAACAGATACATAGTTATTTTAATCCCCATTAACTTTACAATATATTCTAATAATCCGCGTTAGTTAGTCGGAATCGCTACTGCTGACCATGAGGTATTGGATTAGATTCCCGGGTCGGGCAGCGTTGTTGGGGTTTTTTATCTAGGATTTCACAATAGCAGCCCGGAATCTGTATTTGTGCCAGTTTGATGGCAAAAGTCTCATCCCCTCTTACATGGACTTAAACATAACTGGCGAAATGTGGGTGTACTACAGGTACACTTCTACCTAACCCTTAGGAGAATACAAGCGTGATGTTATGTTATGTTATAATAATAATATTTAATTTAAACCCTCATCGCAAATACAATTCGACGGCTTCATAATCAGTTTACAACAACATGTGTGTATTTGGATATATCTTTCACATATTGCTTCCACAGACTACACCCGCTCACAACGGTGTCAACCGTCATCTTGCCGAACATAGCCGCACATATACGATATTCTGAATTGCAAATTCACAAACCCAATTTCCATCGCATTTTTATCGTCGGCGCTCGTATCGTATCGTTGGTCTTATTACATCCTAAAGCCTAAACGTATGTAGGAGTAGGATATAATTTTATTGTAAATAACTTATATTGAACTTCAAGCAATGTGTAAATTTCAGCAAGAGTATTATCTTAGAAAAAACCCTTTTAAAGGGTACAGTCACAGCCATAATATGTTCGTCACCTTAAGGGTTATTTATTTCATCTGCTTTAATTGAAAGATAGAATCTCTTTCACCGTTTCAGCATTATAATCAGTGATGTGCTGGATATCCGTATCCGGGGATACATAAGAGAGAAAAAGATCTGTATCCGTATCCGTTACTTTGTAGCGGATCTTGAACGGATCTTTTATATTAATACATTTCATTACGTATATGAAAATTTAAAGATAAGTAGCAATGAAATACTCATTAATAATTCCTGCTGAAGCTGAAGAAAGTTGAGATCCGCATCCGTATTTGTGAACCTAGACCCTTATGATCCGTATCCGTATCCGCGGATCACATTTTTTAACGATCCGACACATCACTGATTACCTATAATATACTGTGTCGTAATGTCAATACCGCAGACTGACATTCAGCCATCTTCTCTACATGTCAGACCGAATTAAAAATTTGACACTGTCCGTCAGTGTCACGTTTTTAATTCGGTCTGAAAAAAGACATTTATATTTCATAAAAATGGCCAGGCTATTAAAAAGGTTTTAGATTGATGTTTTATAATGTCAACATTGGATAAAGGTGTATGCTATTTTATCGACTTTATCAGGTGATTAAATATAGTTTTCTATGCAATAGTATGCTCAGTGCCGTAGCTTCAAAAGGTATTATGTGTCCCGACTTGATAAAAGAAAGGTCACAATTCAGGTCCCCAAGAGGTGCAGCCTAGTTTGGGGACCACCCCATTTATAAAAAATAAAAGGCCACCAACAGTTACAGACATATTGATTGTAAGGTAATTATTGTAACAATGTTTTAATAAGTTTAATATAATTCATTATTATTATTAGAGAATTTGAAAACTGACGAAGATTTAAAAGACTTGACTGTACATCAAAAACGCCTACATTCGTACAATTAAGTATAGTAAGATATTAGGAGCCCGCATGAAGTTATATTATCGTCGAGTAAGTGCTCGTTGTACCAAAGTGCTACATTATTCCCTCGGATACTAATGGGAGCCGCTTTTATCTACCTACCCACCCAACACTACACTAAAGATTTAAGGGATGAAAGAATTGATAACAGTTAAACTATAGAAACAAACTGGGATGATTAATAAAATAAATAGTTCGTTTCTCTTTATTCTAAATATATCTTTGACACTCATATTTAGCTCGATTTTTGCTATCAGTCTTTACGAATGAATTACTAAGTAAATAGTATGTTTACTGACACAAACCGACTATAAATAATAAAATAGTAACGAAGTCAAAAGTGCAAATTAATGAATAGAAAAAAAAAATACTACGAGTGTGGGAGCGAATCTGATGCCCGAATGCTAATGATGTCTGATGTTAGAATTTTTGCCCGTTTATCTGTCTGCATGTATGTTCCGGATCGGCGCAAAAACGGCTGAACGGATGGCACACAGATAGTTTATAACCTGGCTTAACACTTAGGGTACCTTAAAGTAGTTAGTAATCCCAGTAGTATGTTCCTGTGGGATTGTGGCGTCACGTATTGTGAATTCGTAAACCCACATTAGTATACGTGGCGTCGCCTGTATTATGTTTAGTTAATTATAAATAGTCAGGAACGCACCCTTGTAAGTGGTAATAGCCACAATCCGGGGCGTTACCTACAGCGTGCCCTAGTAGTAGCGTCGCTCGCTTGCTTGTAAACCATCGCGGGACAAAGTACCTACTAATAGTGTACCTAACGTTAGACTTTCATACGTGTGACAATTATATTATTATTACTGCAAGTTGAAGTTTCTCTCCCTTCCGCTCTTTGACTACGCTTCACCTCCAATACGCGTAAAGGAGACAGGTAGAATACCTTCCACCTATGTCCCTAAAGGATATTTTCCGACATCCACGCGGGCGAAGCCACGAGCAAAAGCTAGTACTCACTAAAGTCTGTTCCAAAAGTACCTACACCTATGTTGAATGTGTAAACAAACCCTGTTCATGTAAAATTCTTACGCAACCACTTACTAAAGGGAATTAGGAACACATTAATCTGTCATCTCACAATTTTTACCAACAATTATTCTATGAATAATATTATTAAATTGTGATTGAAAAATCAAAATCAAAATTGTGGTGTTAAATGAATTAACCTAATTTATCGAAAGAAAAAAAAATCTTTAAAGTGATTTAAAATTAGTATTTCGGGTTTAAGTTTACAAATTAATAATCAAATCAAAGCACACAATTTGTAAGTAGTAGTACTACTACAGGTGCGTTTTCTGATCTATTTGTTTACATTTTCATCGGATACTTTTGGAACAGACATGATAGGCATCTCAGTTTAAAAATGCACGGCCGTTCCGATCTTTAATAGGTCAGACCAACTATTGATTTAAACAAAAATAACATTCGAGCCGTAAATGCCGTCTTAGTTCAGGGTGAAACCAACAATAATCATTATATTATCATATGCGCCTAAAGTTTTTCCGCCCTGTGTGGAGAAGCTAGGTTTATAAACGCGTTCTCTATGCATAATAGTACTTTATAAACTTATTCTTGAACAGCTTAAAAAATTAAAGTGAACCTTTACGAATTTATTTGTTGTAGGTCACGTCTCGTTTTTTTCGGTGGCATGTCGTCACACAGACAATTATAACATTTTACGGCAGTTAAACATTTGAATACTCTTAGAGAACAGTAGCAAAGTATTATAACCCACGACCTTTTTTACACAAGTCTTAAAAAACGCATTTTCCGTCCTAGTTACTTTAGGCACACTCACGAACGGGAATTTACTTTAATGTTCCATTATTATATTATCCTTAATTGGCATTCCTAAGTTCGAAGGTTAATAAATTCTTATTATTTTTATGAAATGAGACTTATGAGAAACTAGCTTCTCCCCGCGACTTCGTGTGCCTCTGTGCCATTCAAATCCGAACAGCCGTTTTTGCGTGAAAGCGTAACAAACAAACAAACTCACTTTCGCATTTATAATATTAGTTATGATGGCTAAGTTTAAACTTGAAGTTAGTATGTTGCATGTTTAATTTTTTACATTCTTGCTTGACATAATCCTCCTATTAATTTGACATTAATATACCTACAATTTAATTTCAACTCTTTAACAGTGGCTTTTGTGGACATTATAATTATTCAGATTTGTTACAGTTGTAATAGCAATCATGTTATTTCGTTTAAAATTGGTTTTTAACCGTTTTCAAAAAAGGAGAAGATTCTCAGTTCTTCTGATTTCTTTTAATTTTTTATGTATATTCCCCGATTACTCGAAGACGGCTGTACCGATTTGGAAAATTATTTTTTTTTTGTTTGAAAGGTTAGGTATACTTCCCAGGTAGTCCCATTTTCATTAAGTCAGGATCGGATGATGGGATCCTCGAAAAATCGAGGGAACTCTTCATGTACTTATATATATATATCTTCAATTATATACAAATTATAGGCACACCTATAGCGATTTAAGAATTTTTAACTCGTGAATTTACTATTGGAAAGCACCATTTGGTGATGGGGAACTGATGATGAAGATCACAGATGGCCACTGGACCTAATCAATAATAAGTATTTCACGGGTTGCGATTCGATTACTTTAATATGGTGGCCAAGCAATTTATGTGAAGTGGAGCTGATGACGAAGTACCAGGAGAAATCCTCAACAATTAACGTCCCTGCATCGGGAAAAGCAATATTTTGTAAAAGGTGATGAGCAGTTGACATTAGGCTATTGTAACCGACCCACTAAAAAGTGAGAAATAAAAACTTTTTCTCAAAAAAGACAACCGACTTCCACTATAAAGTGAAAAATAACAAAAATTTCGGAAGCCAGTGGCAAATAACAAATATTCGTGACTTTGGTTTTAAATTTTCGTTTTTAATATATTTATTTTTATAGTATATTTTATTTTTATTATTTTCTATTTTGTGAATGTGAGAATGCTGTAATTAGTGGACTGTAGACTTGTTGACCATTTCCTATTTTGTTAAGTACCTGGTACTTGTTGAAAGACCTACACTGTCCACCCATACCTATATTAACACGGTTATTTGAAAATATTGTAAAAGCCAATTATTTTTAAAAGAGTAACCGTGGAGTTTCTTGCCGGCTCCTTATGAAACGACCAATTGGAATCGTGCACCTAGCTTCTGACGTTTCACATGTGCCCATGTAGGTTTATGTGAAATAAAATATTAGAATTTGAGTAAATGGATGTGAACTTGATTAAATTAGGACTGTGTCTTAGTAGACAGCGGTAGACTATACCATATATTTATAATCTTATATCTACATAGACAAAATTACTAGTGACCACTGAGATGACGACTAATAGAAAAATCTGGAAGGAAAAATCATACCATATAGTAAATTGGCATATGCGCAGGAAAATGATGAAGATCCACATAGACAAAATATGTCAGTAATATGTAAATATCTATAAAACAGTCGGTAATAAAGGTCACTGAATATCAAGATTTCAGTCTCGTCGATAAATTGTATTTTAAAACCAAAAGTATTTTTACACAACTGCCAATCATATTGACAGTTGAAAAAAAATACTGGGTACACAAAAGATTTGCGTCGTCTGCGCCAAAATGTTGTACTGAAACGTTTGTTCGTAATCGTCTAGAATTTACTAATAAATTATACGAACTGAGATTGAATTTATTGGCAATCTTTCAGTAGGTAATACTAATAATACTAATGAATATAAAAATCTTTGTCCGTGGAACCAATAGTGTAATAAAAAAGCAAAACTTACCTTAGATGTTGAAAATAGCCCAATAATGATGATAAAAATGGCTATTTTAAGAAATCTGGTAGTTTTGTCATTGTGCCGATCTATGATTACGTTTTTTAATGTTTTCATAGCGAAGAAAACAGCAACTCTGGTAAATAATTATTACTTACTTGGTAGAAAGTAATTAACACGTATATAATTAAGAGTTCCCCGAAAAATCCACTAACATCTGATAACCAAAATGAACTAACTTCCGTAAACAAATATAAACTTGGATGGAAGGATGTTGAGGAATTCGATATAAGAGTAAACAGTTTGACCACTGAGGGTGCTCAAGGCCGAGGAAAACGAAGATTACTTACTCAGAATACAGAATAGCGCTGGTGAAGATAGAAAATAATTTATAGAATTAGAGATGGAGGAATAGTACTGGCAGAGTATATATCGTAGATATACTAGATATACTAATATCTAACGAATGCCGTTCCCAGTCTACAAACAAAAATTCTATCAAATACGTAACATCCAATTAGTCACTATAGCTAGTCGGCTGATTGGCAGAACCAATACATCCACCCAATCCATCCCATGCATCTACTGTTAAGATTGCCTGAAATAATTTTTAGTCACTGTCAATGTTTGAATGGTTTCAAAATAATCTTATGTATGTATAGCCGTGTGGGCTACACATCAAGCATCATACATTTCCAGTATACGCTGACCTCTCATTGTACGGACATTCTTCTCGATCTTACACAATGCGAGATCAGCATAAACTGGTAATGTATAGCTTGATGTGTAGCCGTGTGTACCATTGCCAGTGTTTTTTCAATTCATTGTCGTATTGTTGTCCCCACATCGTATAGTAATACCCTAATACGTTATAGATAAGATAATTAGCAAACTAATGATAACAAACCGTGAAAGTGCTTTAATCACACACCACTCCATAACCGGCTATCGGTTGACAGGACAAACATAAACGATAAAATGTAGGTCAATATACAACTTGTATGCAAAGTATGAGTGTGTCGTATCATTAGCTCGCAACCCACAACATTGACTGCCGGAAAATTATACAGTTGCACCGGCTAAATGATAAGTTTTTAATGGTGCAGCTACAATTTACATAAATAAAAACTTAAAGGTTCGTGTGAATGAGAATATGATGACATAATAAATGTTTCTAACCTACACCAATGAAGCTTAAATTTGTCTAACTTTTAAAAAAATACTACGAGTAATTAATGACCGTTTCGCCTCAGTTGAATTCGAATATCCAATTTCGGTTTTGAAACGAAAACCGTTTGGGAACCGGCTGCAATGTTTATTTCCAGGAATTTAGGTAAGTCGTTGGCCATTCATCCATGATTAATGATTGTATCGAAACGATATAACGTAGGCGTTTACGCCACGTAAGTATCTAGTGTGTAAAATTAACGCCCAGTACGAAGACTTTTCTGATTATAGCTAAAAAACGAAGAACAAAAAAAAACATCCTATAGGACGTTTTTGATGACAAACTGCAAAATTTAATACCTTAAAAAAATTAAGTAACCCAATGAAATCAACCACAGTTTAGTCTCACCGTAACAACATCAAACATGCTCTACATCTACACAATAAAGTCTTTGTATTTTCTGGGGCAAAAGTTCGCAGGCTTATATGATTTCTGCTAACCCAAAAGACCGCGCAAACCAATATTGAGAAAATACTAAAAATGTTCCACCAATAGAAAGCCGGTATACGATTTAGCATTTGTCATGTTTCCACCCTTTCAACGTTACGTAACACAATAAACTCGTGAGAGCAATCCGCCATCATCGATATAGTTATAGGATCCATTATAATGTTGCGATACTACACTACTCCGGCGCCAGATAATCGCGCTAAGAATATTAAACTGAAGAGAGAGGCAAAACTGAATTATACTGTCATTAAACGCTGCACTTCAAAATATTCAACTCATGCAGGCAAAGTTTGCGAAATCGTTAACTTTAAAAATATTTATAAGTTTGCTGGATGCTTATACCAAAGATAGCTGTTATATTAATATGATGAAGAACTTTTCAGGTTTTATATAACTGTTTTGACAGGAACTGCGAGACTTCAACGAAGAACGTACTCTCAAAATAGCTAAATAGAGTGAAAGCATAACGTGACCGCGACCAGGCGACTCAATAACCCGTTCCCCTATGTTTGACTACAATATAGACGACCTATAAATGTAGTGCGGTTATACACACAACTGAAACCTTAACTTGTCGCTTGAGCCCTTTGTTGTATTAATAGGTAAGACTGAGATCCAATTTACGTTAGTCAACCTTGAGAGCAAGCAAACGCTAACGTGTTCAAAAGAAATCTCGTAAATAAACAATGTTGTTAGGAAACAAGCACATATCTTACATTGTTCATCACTATCTACCCTCTAAATAATTTAAAGGAATGTCTTTCGTCTTTTCAGTTAGGATCTGAAAACTACAAAGATTCCAATCTTTTAATGCACATGACAGAAAGTTGTGAATGGGTCAATGAAGATTTGGATGAGATAGTTTCAAGTACCCTTTGAAAATTCTTCCTTTATATTGATTTCGGCTTTGATTTATTTTTATGTAGGTAGGTACACTCAAATATTTCATGGATCGTAAAAACATACCAAAGGAAAAGTTTTAAAAACATCAAGACCTTTATTCTGTACCAAGATCTTACTTATTCAATGACCGTAAATCTGAACGTGCGGGTGAAAAGGACTTTATGCCAAAATAGCCTTATTTTCCACTCTTTGCAAAGTCGAGACGTGAATATGTTCGTCTCGCAAAGATTTATATTTAAATATGAATAATGTAAAACAATCTGTGATTCTCAAAATTCATATCAGATTGTTATTCGTTGGCAGGCATCATTTTTCAGTTTTAGTGTCGTACGAATACCCTATGTTTGCGGACTTTCTATAATTTATTATTTGTATACAATATGGTAGGTACTTGGAAACTTTACCGCTCAAAATGGGTTTTATAAAACACAAGTATACTTACTTCTCTCCGCCTTAGTCATGCTGACGTCATCTCTCCTCCAAAATCTTAGGAAGGGGGCGAGAGCCTTGATGGTGCATTCTCCATTGAGCATTCTCCTCCCGAGTCTCTTCGGGACCTCTTGTTCTATCTCGGAGCTGCGGCATGATGACGAGTCGTCCCCCTGGGAGCGAGGACGTCGCCCCCCTCGGAAACTGACGCAGCCACATCCTTCAGCGAGGGAAAACATCGTGGGACTCTTGTCCTTTCTGTAAGTTTTCTTATCTTTCCGCTGGCGCGAACATCTTGGTGTTTTCTGGCGCGACTTAGGAATTGTGACTGGTGTGTTGTGCACAGCTGGACTGGTAAATCTGAAATAATAGGATTTTTTTTTTATTCCTTCGAAATTTACAGAAGATCCGATGCTCTAGTTTTCTGTGGTAAGGGCGGATGTAATAGAATATTATAGGAACATTAAAACTTAACTAACACCAAAAATAAATGATCATACTTAATTAGCACTTTGACGAATTAATGTGAACCATTTTGTTCTGTTTTATGGATAACCGACGTACGAGGCCGTAATTATTTAAGTATGTAAACGCTGTAATTAAACATCTTTGTTAATAAAATATAAGTAATTAAGGCCCAACGCGTTTCTCGTAATAAATTGTCCTTTTAAAGGCTCGCTAAAACTTTCTACATTCACACTTTGAAACGAGACAAGTTAGTTTAGGGTTCTATGTAAACGGCTCTTTGTCTTATTTAAAATTTAATGCTAGTTACATTTATGATTAAACCATTCTTTTAAGCGCGTGGTAAATATTAAAATACTACGAAGGTATTTTAATTCCTCTTAAAATTAACTTAGTCTTCTGATACCATGCAAGGTTTGTTATGGTTGATTTACTGGTTGATTAACTTATGCTCACAGTGTGGGAATAACCATACTATTGCTGCGAGGTGTCATGTACTGTTGTGACCTTTAATCCTCCAGGTGTCACACAGACTGAGTTATTGCGCAATTTGAAGCATAAGGTAGACAATACCTACCTACCTTCCTAAAGCTTAGAGCTATGTTCATTGTGTACAAGAAAATAAATGGCAAATAGAGATTTATCATCTCCCGTCCGACTTGTCATCCCCTAATGGGAAGTTAAAATGTCAAAACAAAGGAACTTCGGATATAAAAGTCGAAAACGTTCAAAATACTAAGCTGAGAAGAAAAACATCTCTTAAATTTATTGACGCCCACCCCTAAGTCTTGGGAAATTAATTTAGTTTATTGTGAACGACTGGAAGGAACTTAACAATGGCATAGGTCAGTCATAAGCACAATGGGTGCCACTTGATTAATGGTCTGCAGAATACCAACCTTTCAAGTAATATATAGCTTCTATATCAACACTGCATAACTTGATAATTTTGTTGGTACAAATACTTGAAAGAGCTTTAGATCTAGAATACAAGACCGTGCTGTTTTTTTTTCTAGACATAAAAAAGGCATTGTTCATTTTTATAAAACTTCACTCTATTCGGCAACAGTCTATCATAATTTACGAGTTTTGCACTTTCAAGAGACCAAGTTTAAGCACAGAAAGAATATAATGTGAAAACCAAAATTATCTTTAATCAATTATCATATTTAAATGACTTTATTCTCATAACAGGTATGCCACATTCATGATGGCGCTGCGGTTAGTGTAATTAACTCAAATGAAATATGAATGTTACAATGCAAAATATTGAGGTCTCATAACATAACACCACCCCTATAATCTCACAAAGAGGAGAGGAGCACCTTAGTATGTGCTTAAGTATAATCCTATATTAATCTTTGTTTCATCAACTATAAAAATTGATTACCCCATCCATCACCATTCCATGTGGCGATGTGCTAATCAAATAATGGCTGCTTTATAGGTCTAACGTCAACGTAACTCATAAAATGGCCAAAAATAGGCCAATCACAAAAAAGGTTGCTCTACGTATTGGCTTTATCTGAGACAGCCGGTTTGAATGCCGGTCATGAGCCCGATTTACTTTTATTTCCCTCGAGTTTTATCTTATGTGATGCTCTGCCCCGAATACTCACATATTTTTCGTCCTTTTGATACATTTTTGTACTAATATTCGAATAGAAATGACAAAAGAAAAAAGAAGATGACAGAAGAAAAATCAAACAAATCAAATAGTAATTTTACATAAACAGAAAAATAAATTCTCCTACGTGAGAACATCAAAGCAGTTTCTTTTAATCAAAAACACATGTAACAAAATAAAGGCACACTTTAACTAAAACTAGAAAGTTGGTATTTTCTTTTTTATCTACAAAACGTGCTGCTGTTGGAACGAAAATAGGCTTTGCTGCCTTTATTGCACAAAATTGCAATAATGTTCTTCGCGTTCGGCATTGCAGCAGAGTGCCCACAATTTCAGCGTTAACATATATACTTTATGCTAACAATAAAATTATGTTGTTAGTGACAACACGATATGTTAGGTTTGCATAAAATTAATTGATTTTATTTTCATGCTTATTGTGATTTTCTTTAACAAAAGATGAAAATAAATAGGTAAAAGTTTTACAGAGTTACTGAAAAACATTATAAAATATCTACCTACTTATTTTATCGATTTAGACATACCTATTGTTTGTTTTAACAATGCCATCTTTATTCCCACATAAAGAGATAAACAGAAAGGTCAAAGTCACCCTTAATCCTAAAAAACAGGTCAAGTGCGTGTCGGACTACGCACAATGAAGGGTTCCATAGTTGAGATTAATTTATTTATCCCAAGAACAAAGGTAACATTGTAGTCGAAAAAGATGTTCTCCTATACATTCTAACTGCAAATGTAAGTTTGTACGCACAATATTGAGATATTTACCATGTTATTTTAAGACCATAGACTTCTTAAAGGTTTTCCTGTAATCTACGAGTAAAGAGCCATACTATGTATTATTTTCAAAATTTTACGTCCAGTAGTTTCGGAGATAAGGGGGGAATTGTCAATTTTCATCGAATTTCTTAAACATCTTTAAAAGTATTTATTTTAAAATTATATTAAAAATATGTTTAAGATCCTCGCAACAAGTCCTTTCATTTCACACGGTACTGTTAGCAAAACTTTGTTTTTTAATTTTCTTTTTTGCCCCCCAAAACTGACCCCTATATTCAAAATTCATTTATTTACGTTACACGTTCTTGTTTGGGTCACAGAAATACATTTGTGTACCAAATTTCCACTTAATCGGTCCATAAGATTCGGGGCAAATTGGCTGTGACAGACGAACAGACAGACAGACAGACACACGAGTGATCCTATAAGGGTTCCGTTTTGTCCTTTTGAGGTACGGAACCCTAAAAACGTATTTTTTCTCTAGAAGACTTTACCCAATCACTTTGATTTTGATTCTCCAATAAATTTGTGATACATATTGAGTCACGAATTCACGATCTTGTTACATGCAGGGACAGTGAGAAATATATAAAAGCCTCGTGAATATAAAATTAATAAGGTTTTCAACGCTCGTATCGCGTCAACAAATTAAATTGAAACGGGTCAACCCACACCACACTCCAGCCCAGCCGTGGATATCCTAAAATGAGTATATGTTATTACATTATTGAAGATAATAAAGCGAAATACAGCCTCCCTCTGTAAGTACCTACATAAATTAGGAGCACAAGACTGCTAACTCAAATAATGTTGAGTAACAACAATATTTGAAAGGTGAGATACATGGAAGAAAGCGGTAATTACAACACTAATTAATGTTCATATACTCGTCACTCCATTCTGGCAACAAAAATAAAGAGACGTTTTGATTAATTCAGAGTACAAGCAAAAAAAAATGGCTTCATATGTCAGTCTGTCTGTCACGTCTTCAGGGACTGACATAATTTAGTCAGTTCTCATTTAACCATCTCACGCACCGAAAAACAAATAGAGCCACCCTTGCTCCCAACATAAAACGTAGCAACGATTGTGACGTGATTCGCAATCAAAATTACTTGTTACACAATACCCACGGCAATTTGCTTTTTCACAAAATCGAGTGAAACACAAAGATAGCGACATTACTCACGGACTTTTTAACTTAAGCCAAAGATCGAGTACGGTAGTTAGCATCATAAATGAGAAGTCCTTTTTCACAGCGCGTGATACAAAAGATTATGCGATGTAGGCCATGTAGCTGAATGGGGCGAGAGAGAGCATTTTGGGCAGCTATAACAATAAATCTCCACCCACGATTCTACATTTTTTATGAAAAAGTTGTCGGATTTTGGTCTCTTTTTTGCCTGGCAATGTTAATCTCGGCTTTTGCAAGGATACGCAACTTCCGGAATTTGATACACCGTCAGAAATGTTTAAATAAAATAAACGTTGGATGTAATCGTGTTAAAAAAAACGATAAACCTTTGATGTGTTAGTAGTTAAAACAAATTGGATATTATGCTGACAAATTCGAGAGACCCAAGATCAAACAAAGACGTTTTATTAGATCAGCCATTTATGGACCGTCAAAGTTCATGCGGTCTCGACCGATCACAGATGTAATTTCCTCTTAGTGAGTTCGGAGTCGCAAAATTAAGTTATCTGATAAAACAGAGCGGCTTTCACAACTGAAATGTACAGTGTGAATCTTTATAATGTGCACATATCAAAATGAGGGAATCTATGCTTAATTTTATCGATGGATAAAAAAATGAATTAAAAAAAAATGTTATGGCTTCTTATTGAGAAATTTTACGATTATTGTAAAAAAAAATCTGAAAACAGAATTCTGAATACAGATTTTTGCTAAAAAAACCAGGTTTATTTTCAATTGAGGGTAGTTTTTTTACACATTTTGAGGACGCCTAGTTACATCCAATTATTATGGAGTTTGTTTCATCGCGATTGATCATTTAGTTAAGAAGTTACACCGTTTTGTTACATTTTTTTTATTGAACAATTTTTTTTTTTTCTTATTTTTTCCGTCGTTAGGTCTCCCGTAGGTTTGCTCCCAGTTTTTTTTTTATAATTTTTGGTTTAATAATCACAATACAAGGTTTGCAAAAAAAAAACTCCAGTGGAATTAGTCCAATTCGCAGTATTTTACGTTGTGTTTCATAGAACTTCATGACTCGTGTTTGTTTGTGTGCAATAAAAATGTAACTCATTGGCAAGTACACTCGGGAGACCGTCACCTCTTTATTTAAATAACAGCTAACCAAGTCCCCGTATAATTGTACACCATAAAACGAAATTACTACTCATAAATGGGACTAAAATATCTTCAGCGACCGCTGTGTTGGTATGTCACAGTAATGCACAAGTTACTTCCCACAAAGTGCTATTAACTAACTGAAGGTAAACTCAACTAACATCCGGGGATTCGGGTGTAGTTACAAAATACCTCGGCACGCCAGTAACTCGCCTGGTGGAATAAAAAGTGAATTTGGGTGACGTCAACGCTCGCCATAGCCCCAGCTGCCGCTATGTCCTTATATAAAAGCGAACCCTGTCAGTTAAAGCCGGGGTAAGGTCAGGTAAATTATGTGTTGGAAAATAGTTCAGCACTTGGTAGAGCAAATGTCACATTCATGACTTTATTCCTACAAACTCCATATCTCACGCAAACCGTTCTTTGTCTTAAATAGTTTTCACGTCTAAAGTTGTACTATACATACCGGGATTTATTTATTTACTTCCATTCAAACTCGTAGAATTAGTTGGATTCTCCTCGAAGAAATCCATTAATGATCAAAGCTCCTAGTACGTAATGCTTCTGAAGTAATACGATACCGCGCGGCACAATGCCAAGTCGTATTATTTTCATTGCTAAGATAAATAATAATTACTGCAATAATAAACATATTTTTATTCATAACATCGTGATGCAGTTTGAAATAAAATCAATTCGAAACCCAACAGTTTCAAGTACTAATCACAGAGCTGAAAAGCAAATTATTTAAAAAAACAAAAAACCCGACTGCATAAACACATAACAGATTACCCTCCTTCTGGGGCAGTCGGGTAAAAAGACAAAAACAAGCATTATGTTATAATCTATAAAATTTTGTATTGCAGGCGGGGGGACAAACAAAAATTACACCATAATTTCAGGGTATTGGTTTGTACCCCGCGATCTACTTCAAGCTTTTTAGTTTTATTAAAATATATATATAGATATATTTGATTGACCCATTACAAGCTTTTATTAGATATCAATAACCTAGTTTTTTTTTTAAACACGGATTTTTAAAAAAATACTTGGTTACTATCCTTATTTTATTTATTTACCGATGCAATATATACATATTATATAGCCTATGTCACTCCACCAATTAAGACGAATCTAATGACACCTCATAAGTTAAAATTCATCAAGCCGTTTAGGCTGCAAAGCGTGCCAAAGAAATAGACATACATACATAAATACTCTCGAAAAACATTACCCTCCGTCTGGGACAGTCGGGTAAAAAACGGATGGAACGCACTAACGAAGTGCACTTTAAACGAGGCTGATCCCAGTAGTGATTCAATATGACAAAAGTACAAAGCTACAATAAATAAACGTGAGACAAGTAAATGTAAGAGATAACCTAATAAAAGGGTCATATTGGCGATAAAAGTAATAAAAGCCAGTCCTCTGAAGTGACCGGACTCCGAAATGAACAATTTTACTTTTTTGGTAGGTACTTATACATATGTATGTTAGATCACATCAAATAGACGTTTAACCTTTAAACAGACAATAAAATAAAAATGAAATATCCAAGTACACTACGTGAGGTGGTTTAACGAAACCTCCTCACGTAAGTGTACAGAAAAGATGACCTAGCGAACTTGTGAACAAAGCCAGACATCACTGACCGGCTCGTAGAACGATTGTATTTGAACAAGCCTAAACCAAAGAAAAAGCAGACCATGAAACTGAAAGACAAACCTTGTTAACCAAGATTAATTGCGACAGGCAAAACATTTGAACAAAGTTACGCCAGATAAACATACTTTCAACTTGAGCATTAGATTATAGAATTACTCCATCGGGAGAAGCAAATACAAGTAAAAGAGTGCATTAATTGCTGAAAATATTGTAATGGTCATCAAACGCTAATTTGTCACACGGTAATCCCAAAAAGATTACTTTTTCATGTAATGAATGTGTTATTTCAAGCTGATAAAATATCGTCGGTTACAAACGATCACCAGCGCATAATAACACAATAATGAATTGTTTCCCGTTCGATACCTCTGCCTGTTCGTATTTATTCATGTAACCGGCACATTTTCCTTTCCATTAGCTTTGTTATTAATTTATTGGCACTCGACATCGATGAGTTTTAGGCACTTATGAACTATTTGACACTTGAATTCCATTACGGTGTTTGTTCAGGAAATTATAGAACTACATCGTTTAGTGATTATTGATACAATTTAGACTGGGTTTTTTTCAGCAAGTATTTAGACGTGTGAATAAAGTTTTGAGGAAAAATTGATGTAGAAGTATCAGCACTCAACGAGAGTAAAGTGATTGACGCGTAAGTAAGCGTAAGTTTCCATGTATCATTATAGTAAGGTTCGATTTACATTGCCGCGGAACGGAAAGCGTTTTTTTTTAATGAACAAAGCATAATGAACTTTATTACAAAAGTGTAAAGTACAAACTAGATACTATGCAAATAACAGTTCGCGCGTTTTCTGGAGAATTCTCGCGCATTGTCGGTAGTTCCTGCAGTTACAAGCTCGTATCTAGTTTGTACATTACACAATTGACATAAAGTTCATTTTACCATGTACCATGTACGCATGTAGCAATACGTTACAAAAACTCACTTCCATTTCGTTCCGAATGGCAATGTAAATTGAGCCTAACACTACTTAAATGTTAAAGCGTCGTAAACATCAGTCATACCCTTGTAAAATTGGTGTTGACGGCGAATGTATCCGCAATCAATCATAAAATGAAAGCAGTCTCAGTTAGTTACACAAATACTTAGGTTAGTTTCCAAACAAAGGTACGAGGTAATGTTTTACTAGTACTAATATTGGTGTTCCTAAAATAATCCCATTCAAAGACGGTGTAATGAACTGAGTCATATTATCGCAATCACTGCCAATGTTACTTAGTATTCATATCCCGTTGAATGAAAATAAATGTTATTTGGGTACCTCTGATTCATAAATCATTGAACATTGTAAATGTTAAAAGGTACGTTAACCATTATCAGAATGTGGTGAAATATTGATCAGCCCAACGCACTTGGGTAAAACCATTACAATATTTTTCAGTTACCTATAATAACTATAACTCTATTCAGCTATACTTAATTGATATCTTATACCATAATGTACGTAATGTACCAAAAAACCTTGTGCAAACAATCGAACATAAACATATATCAACTCAGTAGATACCGCTGTCACTGCAAGGCATGTCTAGACATGTGTAATGTGTAATGTAACGCGAATAGTGTGGACGGCATACTAACGAGCACTGTGTTCGCGCTTGAAACCGACAGCCGAAGGATCAGCGCGAGCGCCAGTCCGAGCGTGCGTGCGTCTGTACAGTACGTCCACACGCAGAATTCGTGTGACATTACAAGATAAATTACATTACACGCGTCTTTACACACCTTTAGAGTACGCAGATAAATGAATGCAACGCCTACACCAGAATATATTCGAATAATAGTTGTATCTACACAATTTTGGCAGTTGATGCCCAACAACAAATCGTAGCACTTACACGAACAAAACATGTTTATATCACGCAAATTCCCCCGAGTTTTTCAGGAGCTCCATCGTATTGAACGCGGAATTTGTACACAATGACGTGGGTATGAGCTACGCTACACCGGAGCTTTTATGAAATACTTTATTACAATCATCATTCATCTTTAGAACATGTCTCGTTGGAGAACAGAAGATGGCGATTTCTGTGCTATGAAACGTTCCGATATTTATCTGCGGCAGTAAATCACTGTATCATCTATACTAATATAATAAAACAGAAGAATTTGTTTGTTTGAACGTGCTAATCTCTAGAACTATCAACCAAACAAACTTGGATTTGAACAATATTTTTTGCATTTGATAGCCCAATTCCTGAGAAAGATTGTAGGCTATTTAATATCACGCTACGACTCTTAGGAGCCGAGCAAACATTAAAAAAACCGGCCAAGTGCGTGTCGGACTACGCACATTGAAGGTTTCCGTAGTTGAGATGAATTTATCCCAAATAGGAACTTAATATTGTAGTTGAAAAACATGTTCTCCCATACATTCCAACTGCAAACGTAAGTTTGTACTCACAATATTGAGATTTACCATGTTATTTTAAGACCATAGACTTCTTATAGGTTTTCCTGTAATCTATGGGTAAAGGACCATTCTCTGTATTTATTAAAAATTTTAGGCTCAGTACTTTCGGAGAAAAGAGGAATGGCCAATTTTCATCTAGTTTCTTAAATATCTTTAAATTTGTTTATTTTAAAGATATTAAAAAAAAAAAAAATCCTAAAATTTCAACCCTTTCCTTTTTTATGCCACACGATACAGTTTGAAAAACTTTATTTTTAAATTTCCTTTTTTTGCCCCCCAAAAATGACCCCATATTCAAAATTCATTTATTTACGTTACACATCCGTATTTGGGTCACCGAAATACATATATGTACCAAATTTCAACTTAATCGGTCCATTAGATTCGGAGCAAATTGGCTGTGACAGACTGACAGACAGACAGACCTGAGGCAGACAGATATGAGGGTTCCGTTTTGAGGTACGGAACCCTAAAAAGTCAGATAGAACGTAAAGCGAAAACGAAGTATAATCGCGAGCGATGCGATGGGATTGGGTGGGTCGGGAGAACAAAAAATCGCGGGCAGAAGCTAGTATTTTTATCTACATATGCTATAAAACCTCTATAAAAGTTTCTGAAACAGTTAGCTTATTACCAACATTAAAACAGCCTGTGTCATAGCAACCATTATATCATCCAAATGAGTGTTATAATGATATACTAAATTTAATTATGCAACTCGAATTTCTAAAAAAGAACATTGTCATGTATGCAACTCGAATTTCAAAAAAAGAACATTGTCATGTATGCAACTTCTTGTTTCCATCAACTTTTCTAATGGAACGTTGAAGCGGGGGACAGCAGCACCCGCTGCAGCGCATGCGCGGTGATGTGCTGCTGCAGGCGACATACATATGTGCACTTGTACTGGATTTCGTGAGTTTTTTTAAATTCTTGATCTTGAATTACAAACACCCAATGGTTTCAGAACCTTTTATAGAGGCTTTATATCATGGGTGTAGATAAAGTCTTGTATGCAATTGAATATGTATAATTAGGTATTAAAACCCTCATGTGATATTATTATCTCCCACATTCGTGTTTTATACAAAATATATCCCCTTATTATACAACAGTTGCATAATTAACTAATATAAAACCCATCGTCGTGACCTCGTTTGAAGGAAATCTAAATACTCTAGGCTGCGGTAGAAAACTTTTGTGTTGATCGGATAATCCAATTCTGTACGAATCCCTTTCCTAACGTTAGAACAAACAAAATTTCCCTGTTTACTCTGCATATCCATTATTATTGTTGGCATGCATCGGTTTGCATTCATGTAAGTATTCGCCGATATCGCGCGAATTCATCTGGATCATGTAACAATATTTTACAGCATAAAAGTCATTATGGACTGTTATTTCATATTGTAGTGTGGTTGTTTAGCTTGTATTTTGTTAGCATTTAGCTTCTGTAGGTTCATTTTTAAATCATTTCAGTATTATTTTCGTAAGGCTTTTTGAGGAAGGCAAGACGGCTTATTGGTTATTCACTTGAAGCGGGCAAATCAACACTTTTAAATAATACATTTTTTTTTTCCAGATTATTCGCACGAAGTTAGTTTATTTGTAGGCGAATCGATAACTCAAGAAATCGATTCTAGATTCTAGTTCTAAAAAATAATGTTATTAGTGTTTCGGGCGAATCATCAATAAACTAGCAAAACATTCTGCAGAAGATTCAAACTGTTCATAAAGTATCAAAATACCTTCCAATACAATCGTACAGCTTGTGAGAATGTACCTTTAACTCGATTGGTATAATTAATAGTCCCCTGTGCTGCGGTTGCGTCAGTTAGGTCGGGTCAGTAAAGCGTGACAGAGGGACAAAAGGGTTTATGTACGCTTTCATAGTTGTAATAATAGATTTAATCACGTTTCTGCGAAGTGTGGTGGGCGTGCTAGTTAATATGATGCAGTTATGATTTGTGAGACTGGAGAGTAATTTCAAGCGGTATCTACGTTTTATGCGATCCATGCGCTATTTTTTCTAGTAACAATTACTAGAAACCAAAGACAAGACAATCAGTACATCTATCCATCTCATTATTTAGATGAAAAAATGTAGGTACATTGACGTCATTTCAGATAACCATTGGTTTTCAATCATAAAGATGTAACAAGCAATAAACACAGCCCTGTGTTAACGATTCTCTTTAGAAAACTTTTATGGGGAAGCCATTAAACAAGTCAAATTGTATTTTTTTTTTTTCAATATTCCTACTGTTCTGTTTTTTTCAGTACTTATGTCGAAATATATAAGCGAACACCAAAGAAAACCGATTTCGTTCGATTCTCGGGTCGAACAAATTTATTGTTTTTTTTTCAATATGGAATTTCTCAATAGCAGCCTGGAATCTAGATTTGTACCCAGTTGATAGTAATAGGGTCGCCCCCAAAATGTGTAGGTATACTAAAGGCTTTGAAGGGTTAGCCCTTCAAGGAATATAAGCGTTATACTGTTATATTACTTATCTATAATTTTTTTCTTCGACTGTTGTAGTGTCCCCATTTTACGTCCTAACAAGAACTTTATGTAAAGCTGATTAAGGTCTATCAAGTATGTAAAAATAAACAATCAATCAAGCTTTACTATCTTAAGGCTAGTGCAGACCAGCGCGATATCGCGGGCGCGACAGGCAGCGCAACCCTTGTAGCGCCCGCGATATCGCGCTTGTCTACACGAGCTTTTAGGGTTGCCAACCCCAAATTTTGAAGGACATTTCGGGTTAAAACAGGACACAGTATAAGAGCAGTAATTAAAAGCAACACGCAATGAAAACAGGTTCAATGAAACTTAATTTTCCCGCACTAGAGCTCTCTTGCGCGAAAATAGTAGTGAGAAAGAGATAACAAGCAGAGTGTGTTATATTTTAAATTTTTACTTGCACAGACGTAAAAACATAGGTAGAACGTTACTTAAGAACTATCCAGGACACCCCGACATCCCAAAAAACAGGACATGCCAACCCTATACTATCTTCTCAAACTACATATATTAGGTACATGAAGATATTCGCAGTAGCCAAGTTCCGAGTAATGTCCAATCTAAATTCAAATCCAGTGATATTATTATGACAATGCTACAGTAGGCCCGCTTCTGTGTCTTTCAAAGGCAAACAAAATTAGCACATACATGAAAATGCACTATCGCTTAATCAAACAGCTGTGGGGTATTCATAGTCGTTAATGCACGGAACTATACCTAGATACAGGCAGCTGTCAGGTATATTAAGAAATACATTACTCGCAGGTATATCAGCGTCTATTTAAATCATGCCGTGAAACTGATCAATCGCAAATGTCACCCACGACTACCTGTGTAAATTTTATTACAATTTTCCTGAATTATATGGCCTCACCCTTTCCAAGGTTTTGGGAATCTGTAATTTTACCACAGAGGTATACAACGGCCTGCAACGTGTCGTTAGATACTTCGGCCACATTGCTCGCAGAGGTACTAATAACATGGAACGTCTAATGGTGACTGGCAAAATAGAGGGCAAAAGACCTAGAGGCCGAAGCCCAAAAAGGTGGTCAGACCAAATTTCCGAGCATTTAACTATACCTATCAGTGCCGCACTCCACCAGGTCACAGATGGAAAAAGATCGTTGACAATTCAAATTCAAATTCAATTTTATTTTTTATTTCACATAAACCTACAAGGGCACTTATGAAACGTCAGAAGCTAGGTGCACGGTTCCAACTGGTCGTTTCCTATGGAGAAGAGCCGTCAAGAAACTCCACGGTTACTCTTTTAAAAATAATTGTTTTTTACAATTTTTTCAAATAATAGTGTGACTAGGTATGGGAGGACAGTGTAGGTCTTGATTTGATACGCAACCACGATTCTCAGCAGTGACAGAGCGATTAAAAAGAAGAGATTGGGAAAACATCGTTTTATGTTATCGTCTGATGATTGAATGTAACTCCTATTGAAATTTTAAAATACTGGACATAATATAATCTGGTCATAACCTACTTTTCTTATGACATTGCCAACTATGCGGTGTTAAAACTATATTAATGACGTAATAATAAAGTTGCCTCATCCAATTAAAAGAGACGAGTCGCAATAAAATAACAAAAATAAAAATAACTATGTCAGTTATCTCAAATAGCAATTAAACCAGACGAAAATAATATTTTTGGGAGCGTCATCTGTCTGCTTGTCAATGTGCTGGCATAAAATATTATAGCGTCCTTCCTTCTGTCATTGCTGTTCCCATGAACAAATAGCAGTTCCATACAATTTGATCATCACTCTATATTTATCAATGATCTATATTTTATGATGTTTTACTGTTCAGAGTGCTCGCATAAGTTATTGAGTAACTATCTATTTCAATTTCACCGTTATCTATTTGATTAATCGTTATTTGAATTTTGATTAATAATAATGTTTAACCTATGTAAGTTAAGTGCTTAAGGATTAAAAAAACAGTCCAAAAGATGAAGTTCATGAAATCACAAGATAAATAAATATATATCCTAAATCATTTTGATTTTCTTTTACCATACATAATCTAGCTATTTGGTAAACATACGGAAACAGTTTATTTATTTAATCTTCATTAATTGACTAAACACAGTTTGTTCTTGTTAGGTAAGCAATAACATCACGCCTGTAATCCCCGAAGGGATAGGCAGAGGTGTACCTATAGTACACCCACATTTCGCCAGTTATGTTTAAGTCCCATGTAATAGGGAGCGAGCCTATTGCCATCAACCGGACACAAATCAAACTCCGGGCTGCTACTGAGAAATTCCAGATGGAAAAACCCAATAACACTTTGCCCGACCCGGGAATCGAACCCAGGACCTCATATTCAACAGTAGCGCTTGCGACCACTAGACCAACGAGGCAAGTAAATATGTACTCAAAATTGGGATAAAAGTAAGTTGGGGTAAAAAAAACGGAAATCAACATTCGTCTCTGTAGTCTAAGTATGATTCCGATACAACAAACCTTTGAGAAATCAAACACAGTCCACATCAAAGTTCGACCGATGTTTGCTAAACTTGAAGCTAGAAAGTTAAACTATGGATAACCAGCTAGTCCACAAACTTGAGCTTATTGAGAAAATAGGGCTAAGGATACATTGCCATGTCTATTTTACCAACTGTACAACAAACAATTGTTTTACAAAAATAATATCTCATCACTTTAAACAGTCATTTTATTTCAGTATTCTAAAACGTAATTACTTAATCCAATATTCTACAATAGTATCTTGAAGCTTTAATTAAGAAAAGAAGAATATTATAATAATAAAACGCAAAATAAAATGTTTTAGCACAAATTGGTTCTAATTAAAACCAATTGGTGCTGAATTACTTTACACTTAGATAAATGTATTTAGGTGCTAAAATCGAAGTAGCACTCAAGGTTGATGGTCATTTTAATAGTTTGAAATGAGAACGTCGACAAGAGCGGTGTAATTCAAGCGAGGATAAAGTAAGATCAATGTCATAGTATTTAAGCGCCCGACAAGCTCTATTAGGGAAAGTGAACGAGAGCTGAAAGCAGCCAAACTGGCAATTAATCACCGCTTAATATGTCGGCTCAAGTCAATTATGAGATTTATAATACAGCTTCATTTTGTTTAGTATTAATTAATGGAAGCATTAATTACTTATTTGCATAAGTACCAGCACTGAACATAAATCATTTTTTTTTGGATTTTTGGCCGACATAATTACGTGGAAAATTGTTATTTCGTACTATATTTTTTAACTAAACAGGAAATGAGGAGTGGTGAAGGCGCCAACAGGAAGCGCTGGGATAACGAAGTCTTTTCCGAGCAGTCGTAAGAATGAGATGAAAAATAAGCAAATATTTACAAGCATAAGCAAGGCGTTTGGTTACAACAGCCTATTCTTTTTGCGAGGCTTTAAGACGGGTTGGTAAAATAAAGAAAATTGCGAAAGATGTACTTAGATACGGTTAGAAAGGCCATCGTTTATAATCGTAGGTGACGGAACAATGCAGGACCAAACAAAGAGCCATGGTGTATTCTCATTCAAACTTATGATGTTGAAGATCATAAAACAAAATTACTGAAGAGGTATGTGCAGGAGCAACCATTCTCTTGTCTATAGAATGGATTTATGATCGACTAGCAGCGCCCCGCGGTTTCACCCGCATAAGTCTCGATCCTGTGGGAATAACGGGATAAAAAGTAGCTTATGCTATATATTAATCCAGGTTATAAACTATCTGTGTGCCAAATTTCTTCCGAAAGTTTCTGAACGGATTTGGATTCACGAAAGTGAAAGAGTAACAAACATCCATCCATCCTCACAAAATTTTCACATTTACATCACGCCTGTAATCCCCGAAGGGCTAGGCAGAGGTGTACCTATAGTACACCCACATTTCGCCAGTTATGTTTAAGTCCCATGTAATAGGGGGCGAGCCTATTGCCATCAACCGGGCACAAATCCAGACTCCGGGCTGCTACTGAGAAATTCCAGATGGAAAAACCCAATAACACACCTTGCCCGACCCAGGATTCGAACCCAGGACCTCATACTCAGCAGTAGCGGTTTGCGACCACTAGACCAACGAGGCAGTCAAAATAATTTCGTTGTTAGCTTCAATCATTGGCAGCTGAGACTTTGTGATTGTATAATCCTTAATCCTACCTTAGCGGCATTATTATATTATTATCATTCCGCTGATGTACACACGGCTACACATCAAGCTATACATTTCCAGTATAAACTGACCTTGCATTGTACGGAAATCCTATACAATGCGAGATCAGAAAAAACTGGAAATGTATAGCTTGATGTGTAGCCGTGTGTACCAGTAAATAGATATTAGCCTGTAGCCATAGTGGGATGTTATCATACAGTGTGAGTATTTATAATGTGCACATATGGAATTGAGGAAATCTATGCTTAATTTTACTGACGAGTAAAATATTTTAAAAATCTAAATATTTTTTTATGGATTTTTAAATAAAACGGTGTAACCTTTAAACTAACTGATCTATCGCGATGAAAAAAGCAAAAGCGATGCTTCATAATGATTGGAAGTAAACGCCCTCATAAAATGAAAATTGTGGAAATTATACAGGTTTTTTTTTGCAAAAATCCGTTTTTTTTTTCAATCAATTTTTACATTTCTCAAACTCAAACTCAAAGCATTTATTTCAAATAAACCAATTACAGGCACTTTTGAATTGTCAAGGGGTCGGTCAGTCAGAAAGATGAAGCTAGTTGCCCATTCCAAAGCGTAGTAGGTACCTATGGAGAAGAACGGACAAGAAACTCCATGGACACTCTTTTAAATCACAATATGTTTACAAAATATTGGTTACATCATTCATGTTAAAGTTATACATGTGAGAACGATGCAGAACGATAAAAGCGTCCGTAATAAAAAATAAAACCAATAAAACAATTCAAAAATCAAATTAAAATAAGCCATGGCAGCTAGAAGATGACCAGTCCCTACTGACAGCGCCCGTTCACGGACATGACGCATGGATTAGCACCATTCAGCTCAACCATTTTGAAGGGAGCTAAATCATCCAACACACACGCCACCGCCAGCGAGACATTAGAGTGAGCATGACATATTCTCAGCCGCAAGGGCACATTCAAGACAATGAAAGACGTACCTAGTAAATGGTAGCTTTAAAGTAGGTACATAGTACTCACACATGTTATGAAATTATACAATGCTAAGGGATTGAATTTATACAATGCAAAGATGAGTAGTTTTTATTTCTTCAGCAACTCAAAAAGTATTTTTAAATGCTAATCAATTAGTTTATGCGCCCTTGTGCAGCAGGACCAACGTTTAGCCAAACATTTATATCAGCGATGTAATCCCCCAACTTATAATATGCTTGGCTGCATAGTGTGCGTTTAACAATCGTAAAATTTCTCAATAAGATGGGCCCATTTAGTATATTAAAAAAGAGTATATATAAAAAAATATTTAGTTTTTTTAAATATTTTTCCGTCGATAAAATTAAGCATAGATTCCCCTCATTTCGATATGTGCACAATATAAAGACTCACACTGTATTAATCCAAGCTGTAAATGCGTAGGTAAAGAATAGCCAGTAGCACAATAATCCCAACAATAGCTTCTTAAAAAAGGGTTAATTCGTTTAAAGATACGTTTCGTGCTAGTAACACATTGACGTTCATCATTGCGGTCCCGCTGCGTAACGCGATAGTTTTTCATACAATTTGATCAGTTTTCGCGATGATCTCGCTTACCGCAGCGACAGTGTGTAAACAGGATAACAGTTAAAGTAGCCAATATTTCAAACAATTTTAGTTTCGTTGGAAGGTGTCCAATTGTTTTACAAAAAAACGTGTTAAACAAACTTTTGAATCCACAACAACGAGCTGTGTCGTGATTTATATTATATCTTTAATAGAGATTATGAAGATAACATAGTTCCATTAACTATGTAAATTGCAAAGGGCTTATCTAGTGCCACACTCACTATTATATTTAGTAATTAGATAATTTACATGTTGATTTGGGGATTTAACCCAATATCTGCGTAAGTGAGAGTAAACTGAAGGGATAGGAGGGATATGCGACCTTCATACTATGCTTATGTTTACATAAGGCTGTGGCAGACGCCGAAACAGCCCGCTGTAATATTTACACTGCTCAAAGTCATATTACATCAATGTGTGGCAGGGCTTAAACTTAAGTTAGTTACACGTAAGTAACTGAAACCATGAATGAATTAGCTACTTAGATGTTCCCCCGCGACGCTAAAAGCATGTATATTATCAAATTAGCACCTACTTTGTGAATTCAATTTATGATTATCCATTTAGAATACGGAACTCCTCTAAATCAAATTTCACAGAACATTTTATTATACCTATCGAGGAAATGCCGCTATTCCACTAGAGGCCAATTTACATATTCATAAGTCTGTGAGGATAAAGGAATGAAATAAAACAACTGCGCGTACTTTCCCAACTTTACAGAAGGCACGATTTTCATAATTAGACAGACAGAAAACCAGATGACTCACCGAATAAAAGACAAATAAACCAACAAAAGTTAAATTCTGTTCCGAAACATTTTATTGATGGAGATCATTTATTATTCTACCTCACATACATATAGCATCTAAGGATCGCAGAGTCGAAGTACCGGCGTACACACAGAATACATTTTAGCAATCTTAGGCGAACTTAAACCTGTGGGAATTCGGCATCGAGATTCGAGCCCTAAGAATTTATCATGCAGGGCAACACCGACTTCGCTCTCTGTGTGAAATCGAACCGATTATGTGCTCACATTTATCCAAATTTTCCTTAAAGTTATTTAAAACCAAGCTGTTTTGTTTGACTCACAGGCATTTTCTTTCAGAGTATTGTTTTCCCGAACAAGGCCGAACACCTGACCTTAATTTAAATTGATGACGATAATACAGCCTTCACAAAAAATGGGAAAATGGGAAAATGGAGTTTAATCATCAAATTGTTTAATTTGCCAAAATAAAATAGACACACGTATGTCATGCCTGATTCAATATTTTGAGATAATACAGATTTGAGATAATACTTTTTGGCCGTCCATCTGTCTGTCTGCGGACTGTATCTCATGAACGGTAATAGTTGAAATTTTACAGATTATGTATTTCTATTGCCGCTCTAACAAAAATATAATAAATTTTAAAAATAATGAAAGTCGTGAAGCAAATTTGCTCTTTTCGGCGTTTTTGCTAAATATTGTACGGTTGGACGGAACCCTTCGTGTCCGAATCCGACTCGCACTTGGCCGGCTTATTTGTCTTCATAGATAAAAAAGAGAGAAAGGAGCATAGCATGTAGTTTCAATACCTGAATATCCCGAACACCTTATAAAAATTCCTCATCGACGAAATATTTAAAGTACTTAGGTAGCAAAATTCCAAGAAAACCGCAACTGCAAATTCGCTTTGTGCAAAATTTAAGTTTGTCATCGAAATGCGGTCTGATGAAAATGCACAGCACAACTTTTGTGGCACAAGAATAACTATCACAAGGCGTCTTTCGAAGTCTTGTTTTTATTCCTCTCTAAAATTCAACCATTTATCTTCAAAATATTTATCATGAATCAACTCAAAATACATGTTTCTCTCTCAGCATATTTTTTTAATACGAGGCACAAAAATACGTTTTGTAAATCTACTACAACCGGTCCTGACTTTTTCAATTCAACGAATTTACCGCTTTGTATCCATTGAATATGCAAGAGCTAACCAGTGGATGTTTGCAGATGCAGTGCTGTATCGTCGTAGTGTACAAGCAAGCTCTTACCAAGCTGACTATGGCGTTATCATTAAATATCCAATAACATCTGTTCAACTATAACATTGTTTATTAATCTAGTTCTCATCCCTTTTCTATCATGAGTAAGTTATGCCGGTCAGTCTTGGCGCCCAACCTGAATCCCAAAGGTATACTTGAAGCCATGTAAGATATATTACGGTAAGTTTATTATAATATACTGTAAGAATTTATGTTTGGGTGGCTTCATGCACGCAATAACTAAGATCATTTCTATTTTCTTTCTCTGAGGCGTGTCTACTTTAAGTACATAATAAACTGATATCTAAAATTAGCGTTCTGGAATGTTTTGCTCGGTCTGTTGATTACTAAACAAGCAAGTTACAAATCTTCTGAAGCGGCTGTTTGAAGTATGAACTGATCAAAGAACTGGTACATCTCACGCTTCTTGAAAGATAAGCTGTTATGACGTACGACTGGTGTGCCACATAGCTTAGCATGCTTATTCAAAACGATTATTTCATTAAGGTCATCAGTATTGTTACTACGAATTAGTTCAACGCAGTTTATTTTTGAAACTTTGTGCACATAACTTAGAAACTTGGCCTGCAAGCTAAATGTTTATAAATCACCTGTGCTGTGCCAAAGTTTGTTAATTTATGTTCTTACCCTCGGGGGGCGACATCAATTCTAAACTTTCTCATTTTTTTCCATTTCTTTGTGGGTACAACATTGTCGAGGGCTGATTGGATTCGATTACAAAAATTACACTTGGAACTAGATTTTGCAAACAAAGTATCATTAAGCTTTCTGAATTTTACTTTTGTTCGACTGCTGATTATACAAAAGCGGGTTGACATTATCGTTATCGAAAACTCCAATTACTCAACATAGGCATTCCAATAACCGCTAACTTAGTCGATCAGTGGTACAATTTGCCATAATCACTAATCTAGATAGGTAGGTATACAAGCTATTATAATATAATATGCTTCATAACATAAACGACGATTACGATCGACTACTGAATACTAACGAGCTTAGCAACTTACTAGGATTTACATTTAATCTGGATAAGTGACCGTAAGGTGGCAGTAGGTACGTCTTTTCTACAAGAAATAAATGATTAATACCCGTGCAGCAACTGAATTTTCTCATCAAACAACGACAGCTTGGTTGATCGCTCCAGGAACTTCATCTAAACGTTATCATAAGTTATTTTCAGAACCAATATTAGGACTTCTTCAAGGTATTAGCTTTTGGCCGCAGCAGAAAACCCCCTAAGCATACTAAATTTCATAAAAATCGTTGGAGCCATTTCCGAGATTCAGATTATTTATATAGATATGTACAAGAATTGCTCGTTTAAAGGTATTAGTTAATTAATAATTTTATTTGATAATTCAAGCAACAAGACTCATAGTGTTAGTAACTTACAAAATACGTTAGTAAAACATTAACACAGAAACAATTTGTGACATCACTGCTGCAAGGTGACAGGCCCGGCCGATACCTTACAGCAGTGGTTCACAAACCCACAATCTAGCCTGCCTGCTACCATAGACTGGATGCTGTTGGTGTTGCCCCGTCGTACCCTATTAACCAGGGATGCGCACCGCTTCCGCATCACAGTGTAGAAGCAGGCAACGCGTGCTTCAGCAAACATTCCTCATGCGCTGCAGTATCGAGCCAACCCCATCAGCACCCCCTTTTTTTTTTGGGTGGGACATTATCAAATAATTTCTCCCGCTCTGGACTGAGCGGGAGGGCGTGTCAGACTCTTACTGACCAAAACCCACCGTTTTCCTTCAGTTTCCATGATGCCGGGGCCACGATATCCCTTTTGGACTTCCTCAGAACCCCAACAGGCATCGGCCCTAGCGCACCCCGTCAGTTCTGCTGACATCTCTTTGAGGCGCGCGTAAAACACAACGCGCCGTCGACCCGGGTCCTTACCGTACGGCGAGCTACCCATTGCTTACCGTCCGCAAGCCCGCGCCTACGGTAGCCGGAAATCGGCCTGCGATTCAGCACCCTGAATGCGTTATTGTATTGAACGCGAAAAGCGCCGTATGATTTTTGAGTATAATGAGCCCACAGACTGCAAGAGTAAAAAGACGTGCAGTAAGCACTAAATATAGTGCAAGAAATAAATATAGTGTATAATTACATAATATACAGGGTCAAATTAAATTAGCTAGCAAAACTCCCCAGATGTTATGCATATCGCTATCGATATCAAAATTCAAAACATGATAAAGCAAAAAACCGGCAGGGTACGTGTCCGACTACGCACAATGAAGGGTTCCGTAGTTGGGATGAATTTATTCTAAGACCAAACTTAACATTGTAGTTGAAAAACATGTTCTCCCATACATTCCAACTGCAAATGTAAGTTTGTACGCATCATTATGAGAGATTTACCATGTTATTTAAAGACCATAGACTTCTTAAAGGTTTTCCTGTAATCTATGAGTAAAGAACCATTGTCAGATTTTTTTTTAATTTTAGGCTCAGTATTTTCGGAGATAATGGTAAATTTTCATCTATTTACTTAAATATCTTTACAAATTTTAAAATTATGATTAAAAATATTTGAGAATAATCGCAATAATAATAATAATAATAAACCCGCAGGGCAGCTTGTGGCGAGCTGTTGGGCAGTAGCGACCCCACGGACTCTATCTCCCGGGAGAAGTCTTGTTCCTCACCTCTGGCTTGCCTTTATTGGCCGGCTGGAGTAAACACTGACGAGGAACGGAGCTCCCACCTCATTCTTGCCTTAATTGGCCGGCTTGAGTGGAGATTCGCAAGAGCAAATGTGCTCGGAGGAAGGAAGTATTCCAGTAAGTGCTCGTAGGGATCTTGACCATCTTCCGGGCTCTGGGATTGTTCTGAAAGCCGTGGAATACCTCTCCACTCCTCAAGCACCTCAAGACATGTTGCCCCCTAGTCGCTACGTCATTATGTGCTAGCGACAGTTTTTCGGGGGCCCATTATTGAGTGTGCAAGTCACCCCCTGCCATCTTATCCGTGTATATTATATATCATTGGTCAGGCAGGGGTCATAGTCCTACATAGTGTTCTTGATAACCAATCCTCTATAGCCAGCCAAACCCATAGTCCATTTTTTTTGTTCCCATGTACTGCAATAGTCCTACATCAACCGGGGATTGTCCTTTTGTGCACTTGCACAGTGCGTACGAGGATAATCGTCGGTTGATACCTCATTTCATTTAAATATTTCCAAGGGGCCTCTGCGAGTTGGCTTCGGCCCCTCGTACGCCTTCCAAAAGACCGGGACCCCATGGTCCCGAGATATGTAAACGCAAAAATAATAATAATAATAAATAATAAATACTATGGCAACACAAACGTCAACACGTCTCAAAAATAGTTTCATCAAATTTCCATTGTTATATTTATTTTAAACGCAATTTTTTTGGTAAATCAGAACTCGAAAACAATCTAAAAAGGCTACAAATCAAAATAAAATATAAAAAAGATCAAAATGAGTAAAGAAATAGACAAAAATAAAAAAATGCCGTAACAATAAAAACAAGGAAAATTGGAATTGGAAGAATTGGAACTAAATGTTGACGAGATCGGCCGCACGTTTAGCACGCCCACCACCTCCGGACTCCTCGCTCAGCTCCGCCTCGCCGCCGCCGGTACCCAGCCCCACTGTGAGCGCTACGATGACACCGGCCGCGGTAGTTGCGTCGAGCTCGAGCGACGAGTATTTTTCCCCGCCGACGTCGCCAACACCTGTACGTCGGCAGGGGAGAGGCCGGCCACCGAAGAGCTTGGGACTTAGGGGCCAACCGGCCCCGAGCCGGGTCCCCGCTACCGGTGGTTGTGTGCAGCGCATGAGATGGACTCAGTCTATTAACGAGAACGTCATGCGCGCATATTACGGGTCTACAGAGGGAGGAACTAACCTCACTGCGTACCGTGTTAGGATGCTGTCTCTGTTTCAGGAACTAGAGCCAACCGTCAACGTCTCGGCCCAACGACTGTCGGATCAGGTGCGTGTCATCCAACGCAACCATAGGTTGGACGATACCGCACTTGATAGGCTGCGCTCAGAGGTACTGAGCAACCATATCGTCTCAACTCGGGCACAAACCGCGGCACAAGCGTCAAATATTGATGCAACCCCGCCGCGGTTCAATCATGGTGTTGAAGAGGAGGATGATAGGGTTGCCACAGTAAGTAGCCAGTGTAACAACCGATTGAGGAGCGCACTGGAGGATGCGTTTCGCGAGTATAGGTACACTCCGACCGAACTTAGACCACGATTACCACGCCTACCCATGCACAACAAAAATAGGGCGCTGGTGTGTGCCCTGGACTCGCAGCTTACGAATTTTTTCGAGAGCAGCGAGGATCTCATTGATACACACTCGACCCTGTATTGCGCGGCTGTTGCGGCATGTCGTTTAGCTAACGTCAAGTTTCCAAACTGCGACGGAGCTACTCGACCCAAACCAGTCGTACCAGCCTGGCAGTGCAGGATCGAGCGACGTATCGATGGGGCCAGGGTTCTCATCGGCAAACTATACTGCTTCAGGGAGGGAAATACACGACCACGAGTGATGCGCTTTGTAAGGCGGGCATTCTCGGGGACTGGAATCAGTCCACAAGACTATATGTCCGGTGTCACAGAGCGCATCGACTTCCTGAAGCAGAAAGTTTGTGCATGGGCGAGTCGTATTCGGCGGTACAAGCGGCGGGTTGATCGATACACGCAGAATCGCATGTTCCAGAGCGATGAGAGGTGGGTATATAGAGCTTGGGAGCGACCTGAACAAAATGTGACAGACGTGTGCCGCCCGGATGATGATGCCACAAGTACATTCTGGCGCAGCATCTGGTCGGTACCCGTTTGTCATACTGAGGCTGGCTGGATGCAGGATATCGAACGAGTGTGTGAAACTATACCAGTAATGGATGCTGTGTTCATCACACTATTAGACGTAGCCAGAGCAGTCCGTCCGTTACCGAATTGGAAATCACCGGGACCGGACGGACTGCACAACTTTTGATTAAAATGACTGAGTAGTTCGCACACTCGCCTGGCATCCCAATTCCAATCATCCCTAGAGTCTGGGTCGCTACCTCAGTTTCTAACAACAGGCGTTACCCACCTGCTCCATAAGTCAGGTAATCCCGCGGAACCCAAGAATTATAGACCTTTCACCTAGACCGATCACATGTTTGTCGACGGTCTATAAACTTCTTACATCCATTTTGAGAACGAAAATTAACACACACATTGATAGTAATTCAATTATGTCAGTCTCTCAAAATGGATGTAGGAACGGATCTCGCGGTACTAAGGAGCTTCTCCTCATCGACATGGCCATAAGCCAACAGGTTCGTCGATCCCGCAAGGATCTGTCGACATGCTGGATAGACTATAAGAAGGCCTATGACTCGGTGCGACATACATGGCTCATGAGGGTGCTGGAGTTGTATAAAGTAGATACAACTCTGCGCACCTTCCTGATGTCGTGTATGGGGCAATGGAGGACGGTCCTTCGCTACCCAGGATGTCGACGGACCCAGGGGAATGACGAGCCTGTATGGATTAAACGGGGAATATTCCAGGGCGACAGTTTAAGTCCACTCTGGTTTTGCTTAGCTCTGAATCCTCTAAGCACACTGCTAGAGGATTCAGGTCTGGGCTATAGGCTGAGGAGAGGTGGTCAGGTCATATCTCACCTCCTCTACATGGATGACTTGAAACTCTTTGCCCCCAACAAGTTGCAACTGATGGAGCTACTGAAGGTAACTGAAACATTCAGTGGCGCCATCAGGATGGAATTTGGTGTGGACAAATGTGCAGTCATGCATGTAAAGCGAGGGGAGATTATGGAATCCGAGGGAATCCAACATTCGGACTCCAAACACCTTAGATCCCTCTCCTCAGCCGAAAACTATAGGTATTTGGGTATGTCGGAATCGTTAGGCATCAACGTTGCTGACATGAAGCAATCGTTGAAGGAGCGCTTCTTTGATCGCCTGAAGAAGGTATTAATTAGTTTTCTTTCAGGCGGAAACAAGGTGCGCGCCTTCAACGGTTGGGTCATGCCGGTCTTGATGTACTCTTTCGGCATACTCAAATGGACTCAGACCGAACTTGACGCCCTGGACAGGAGGGTACGTACACTCCTGACCGCAAACCGGATGCATCACCCACGTTCATCAGTGATGAGACTGTACATCCCGCGGAAATGAGGAGGTCGAGGGTTTTTAAATGCAAAGACCCTCCACAACCGCGAGGTGTGCAGCCTCAGGGAATATTTTTTTTAAGCCGATGTGGATATGCACCGTGATGTGGTCGCAGTGGACAACGGGCTCACCCCGCTCTCCATGGCTAAAGAGAACTGGCGCAAACCTGTAGTACTTACTACAGATGACCGCAAGGAGGTATGGCAAAGCAAGGCGCTTCACGGGC
Source organism: Omphaloscelis lunosa (assembly GCA_916610215.1). Lineage (NCBI taxonomy): Eukaryota > Metazoa > Arthropoda > Insecta > Lepidoptera > Noctuidae > Omphaloscelis > Omphaloscelis lunosa. The sequence goes on from OU744250.1 coordinate 12,238,703, forward strand.
GCTACTTTCGGGCTCTTCACGAGCCCGATGTAGATTTCTTAGCGTCCGTATCCTGGCTACGTTTCGGTGACCTTTTCGGGGAAACCGAAGGTTTCATCTGTGCAATTATGGACGAAGTTATCTTGACGAATAACTACCGGAGACATATTATGAAGGACGGTACGGTTGACGTGTGTCGGGCATGCCATCGTCCGGGTGAGTCTATCAGACATATTATCTCTGGTTGTTCGCGTCTAGCTAACGGCGAGTACTTGCACAGACATAACCAAGTGGCCAGGATTATTCACCAGCAACTTGCTTTGAAATATAAACTTGTAGACTCTGAGGTACCGTATTACAAGTATGTGCCCGACCCAGTTCTTGAAAATGACCATGTCACGTTGTACTGGGATCGGTCTATCATTACTGACAGGACTATTGTTGCCAATAAGCCTGATATAGTGGTGATAGACCGATTAGCGTGCCACGCAATGATAGTCGATGTTACCATTCCACATGACGAGAACCTCGTGAAAGCTGAGAAAGAGAAACAAATAAAATATCTCGACTTAGCACACGAGGTTGTTGACATGTGGAATGTGAGCTCAGCTATCATTGTGCCGATTGTCGTAACGGCTAATGGCCTGATGGCCAAAAGCCTCGATCAACATCTCTCGAGGCTCTCGTTAGACGGTTGGATCAAACGCCTGATTCAGAAAGCAGTACTCCTCGATACGGCCCGCATTGTGAGGAGGTTCCTGTCTCTGCAGCCCTAACCACCGGTAGCTTGGACCCTGCTCCCGACACCGGCGGAATTCTATTTTTTATATTTTTAAATGTTTTTATATTTTATATGTTTTAATATTTAAAAATGTAATTAATAAGTATTTAAATGGAATAAAGGAAAGAATAATAATAATAATAAAATTTATTTCAGAATTGCTTCCATAACTTGTTAGTAACAATGTTAGTAATAACAATGAAAATGTAAATGAAAATAAAACCAAACAACGAAAATATCTCAGGCACTTGCTTTCGCGTGTAGGCCTATACAGTGCGCTATTAGTACGGAGTCCCATCGGCCTGCACACGCGGCCAGGATGGCGTTGGGGCTGCCGCGCACCCGCACCATTAAAGACGCACTTCGCTTGCGTATGACGGCGTGAAAGCCGTCCACGCGCGCCTCTGCCAACATACCACTGGCGCTACAGTACCGCGGCAGCCCCATCAGCACCCTGAACGCATTATTGTATTGCACACGCAGAGCGTTGTATGTCTTCTGCGTGTATTTGGCCCACAAACTGCATGTGTAAAAGGTCTGGCAGAAAGCTCTAAACAGTGTGACCTTCACTTGTTCAGTACACCGTGCGAATCTGCGCGCCAACATGTTACAGCGAACAGACAACGCCCTGCGTTCCCTCTCCACATCCATATCATCTTTAAGGTCCTCGGTGACCCAGTGGCCCAGATACTTGAAGTGAGTGACTTGGTTCAATGGTGTACCATAGAGTGAGACGGGAGATACCACTGTGACCTCTTTTTTAGGTGCTTTAAATACCATAATCTCACTTTTTTTTACATTGTATCTGAGCCCATGGGCTTCCGCATACTCTTCACATATACTGAGTAGCTTACGCGACGCACCGATTGAGGGGCTGAGCAAGACCGACATGGTATCCGCGTAGCTTATATTATTTACGCAAATTCCATCTATGTGACACCCGATGCCGGTGCCGCTCAGCTCACCAATCAGGCGGTCCATGTATAAATTAAATAACTTAATAAGCCTTTCTTTTGATATGTCACACGGTACGTGTAGCAATTTTTTTTTTTTTTTATTTGCCCCCACAAGTGACCCCCTTATTCAAAATTCATTTATTTCCGTTATACTTCCATGTTTAGGTCTTAGAAATAGATATGTGTACCAAATTTCAACTTAATCGGTACATTAGATTTGGAGTAAATTACCTGTGACAAACGGACAGACAGACACCCAGGCATACGACTGATCCTATAAGAGTTCCGTTTTTTTCCTTTTAAGGTACTGAACCCCAAAAAATAAATTAATTAGATGATAATTTTTTTATAGGGCATCATTCCCAGTGTAGTTGAAATATACGTTTAAAAATGAGTTTTTTTTTTTTGTGTAAACTTCACACCCGCGATACCCATCACGTCTGTGAAGTTTATACAAAAAAAACTCCCGATATCTAGCACAATACAAAAAATAAAACAGATTTCTCAACTCATACTTCAAGTAACAGCAATACCAGCGGTCGTTGACCCCAAAAAAAATCAAATCTTTTATTTTGTCGTGTTTAGATATCGATATTCGATACCCGAGTTTCGCTAGCTAATTTTAATTAACCTTGTAGATATACAGATAACGCGATTGTGCTCTTTATTTATATAACGTTACCGATCAATGTTCTATGCAAGTATTTTTACTTTAAAGGTTTTGGAAGTATTTTTGAAGTGAAAACTTCTTTAGCGGCGTTATGCACTTTTTTTGTAATGGGTAAAAAATGTTAAACTCGCGTCAGGACACGTGACCTGATCGAAAATTCGTAAGGCGGTTAAAAAGACATCAACGCGTTGATTACCGCGGTACCGATTTTTTTTCAAGTTTTCACTTCTGTCGGCACTCCCGGAGTGCCACTGTTTTTCTTTTTTTAGTTTTCACTTATATACTAAATACAGTAAATTGCGAAAGGAAATGTTTGTATTTAGAACTACAGAATTTATACACATGGATAGTTGTAAATATGGTTGAGCTCATTAGAAACAAAGACTGTTTCCTTTATCCGGTATCCAATGTCACGAGGTCCACCTGCGCTCTGTCCTCCGCTACCTTTAGTTAAATCAAGTGAGTATAGAAATACTCTATATTCAAACGTTATAACTAAACTAAACTGGTTAGTGATGTTTAACACTGCCGGTACATCCAGCCTTACCTAACCATGTCTAGCAGAACATAGGACAAGTTTTCACCAATATATAGATTTTTAGTAAAAAGAAAACCTAATAACTGAAAAGTTGGTATTACAAAAATTAGTCTTTGAATTTGCCAAAACTACGGATTTAACGGTTTAAAAACACTATTGTTTAGATATTCATTGTTTTAAATAATTTTGTATTACTGATAAATTAATTAATAAACAATGTAGTTTTTAAACATTGCAGCAATCACGGTACACAGGAAGTGGTTAGTATAACATGTAATCGAAATGTTAGAACTTGCCTAAACCGCATTGTTTTTGTTTTATAATGATACATGTTATCGACCACAATATACTGACGAAATATAGGTATTTATTTTAAAAACAGAACCCTTATAGGAACATTCGTGTGTCTAGCTTGGTGTCTGTCTGTCCGTCTGCCACAGCCAATTTGCTCCGAAACTACTAAACCAATTGAGTTGAAATTTGGTACACATATGATTTTTTTTAATTAATTTATTTGCTCAAACAGGAGTACAATAAATAAAACACAAATTGTCAGCATGCAAGAGATGTTTAAAGTATAGATAAAAACAGATCATCACGTTTGCCTTAAGCAATGGTATGCAAATATTAATAGAAATAAGGTATATTGTCACTACGAGTCGTCACTTAACTGCTTCTAGCTTTTAAGCAGTTTATTATAAATTTTTGGAGCCATGCAAAAGACACTTTTCTGCATAAGTGCCGTTCTATACTAATATAGACAAATTTGACTATTACCATTGCCATGCAAGAAAAGAGGTAAGGGTTGGATCTTAAGAATATTGCATTTTCTTATATGTAGAGTGAAGGTAATGTCTATATTTTGTATTTTTTAAATAAGGCTTGCAACTCTGAGTGGGTTTAAGTTTTAAACATCGACCTAATGCAACGCTTTTGCGTTCTAAATATAAGTTCCCGGTCAGTCGGTCAGTTATCTTTTGGGATAATTACCCCAAAAGATAACTCCGTATCTTAAAATGCACTCCACCAAGCCATAGTATGCGGTGAGCAAAGCATCTACACTAATTACTGCTGCCAGTTTGTACAGAGCATATGCTGAGGTACTTATTTTCTTACTGATAGTCTCTATATATGCCTTCCAATTTAGTTGATTGTCAACAATCCTAAAAATGTTGTTGTATCAACTTCGTCAATGTTATTATTATTATTATAGTTTATGTCTAGATTGTCATATAATGTCAAAGAGCGTTGACTGAATGAAGTGCATGATTTTAGTCTTATTCAATATGATTTTCAAATTGTTATTATTTAACCATTCTATAATTGCAAGTAGTGAGTTATTAATGTCAGATTTATATGTGTCTCGATTTTTACACACAATTGTCACTACACTGTCATTGGCAAAGAAAGAGGCTCATAGGTTCGTCTGTGGACTTGGTCCCAAAACACTTCCCTGCGGGACACCACACATAACTTCACGTTCTAGCGACCGATGTGACTCTTCTCGTTTTGTAGTTCATCTAAACATGACTTTTGACAAACTAAGTAAGACGTTCCCTATAAAATATTTGGACGGTAGGTATAAATGCGCTAATAATTTTAATGAAAGTAACGAATGAACGGCGAAGTTTTAGTATCATATAAAATTTGGAGATAACCCGCAAATAAAAACTTTATATAGGCCATACGTGTAGGAACGGCAGCAGTTTTAATGCGATCCTTTAGAAAAGTTGTCCCTCAATCCTCATTTACGTAATCCGTTCTCCGTGGTGCCGCTAACGATAACTTTGAACCTAATTATATTAGGTAGGTATCTGAGTAATACCCGAATTATTTTGATACCTTTGGCATTGCGGTAATAGGTATAAAGATAATAAAAACTGAAATATTGAACAGTAAATTACAGCTTAGTATTCTTTTTCCATTTTGTTTTAGTAATTTATGTGCAAGGATTAACTATGATAATCGAAATAATCCTCGAAAAACTAAAATTAAATATTCATTTATGTAAGAGAAACCACAATATAAATCATTCGCTGAAAAGAAAATGCCTGTCCTTGTAGCACGATAGCAGAGCAAACTTTTTAAACAAATAAAAAACCTGCAGTTATGTCGGTGCCTTTTTATCGCTGTTACACTTTGTAAAAGTTTTTACTACATTCCATTAAAATCGAGCATCTCTCTCTCGAGGGAATTTTCAGTGTGAAAATTGGCTATGATCAAGATAAACCAAAGAATCTTATCAGCACCAGCCAACATATTTTATTGGTGCCATAACTCTTTTAATAAAAAAAAAGCTTTAAATTCTTCCAGCGAGCATGCATGCTCTGAATACCATTGAAAAGTTTTTTATAAATCGTCAAGAGCCCATGTTGCATGTTTATTTATGCTCTACAGTCATCAATCAATTTTATCTTAATAAAAGAAAATTGATTTTATTGCATTGTCCTTGCACACATGCAATGTGAAGTTAACTTAGGAATAACGTTATATCTAATTATACTTTTCAAAAGGATATTTTATTTCAGGCGTGCAATCTGAAGGTCATTTGATCCTTCCCTTACATTTCCATATATTGGAAGAATAACGACATAATAATTTGATTCTTGCCCGTACAAACGGTACCCACTACCTATAAAAGTAAGGGGTAGACACTTGTGTTAAAACAGGCTCAATAAGCTTCTTCAACTTTGAAACAAAGCAGATCTTAGAAGACCAAGGAGACGCCACAATGAAGAAGAACATTCGTATAATAATAAGATTACTTTATTGTTTAATATCATCCCCATGTTTTTGTAAGCACTCGAATATCCGTAATTACGTTCCACAATTAGCTGTCCAATTTGCATGTTTAGCTAAGTTAACTAACTAAGTTTTGTTTGTATAAATGAGTTATACAAGTGAAAACTAACGAATAGAGACGCAGTCCAAATAATTTATATTCATGGCCGGTCAAAGAGGGGACAATTTTGCGGTGATAGGGATGCTGACTAAAAAAATATTTTTGTCCGTCTTGTAGATTATTAAAAAATATTGGACCATTGGACTCATATTTTTTTTTACGTTATCAAAAGATTACGGCGATACATTGAGTTAAAATGTGCCATGAGGTCACGAGTATTTAGATTTTATACTTACTTGTGACTGAGCGAACCCCACTCCCCAACTTTAATGCGTTTTATCAAAGTCATTTTTTATTAATATGATGAAGCAAAAAATATGGGTCTAATATTTTTTTATTATCTTACTGACGCGACGGACTAAACAGATTTTTTTTTTCTTTTTTTTTTACCCAGGCATCATCCCTATAAGATATAAGAGATAAGAATACCATGAAAAAGGACACCAAAAAGTAAAAGGAACAATCAAGGAAGAAAAGGAAAATACATTTGAGAAAACAAAGAGAAGAGTAGGCAATTGAAGGGATTGTAAAGTTTGCATTGATCATCCCGGGAATAATCTAACCTGATTGGATATGAACCTATCTATACCTAGAATATTATGGAGCTTTCTATCGACATATAGCTTACACAGACTTTCTGTTCCCAGAATATTTACCTAGAAAGAAAATTGAGAGCACTGATTTAATATCTATCAGCTTCAGAAATAAAAAATGTAAGTAAATAAATGGGGCATTATCGATTCACAGAACATCCAGTGGGAGTGCGGTGCTCCTGACAGACTGACTATGTCCCAGCTGCTAGAGTGTCCCAATTGTCGGTTCACCTGCACCCTTGACAATCTGAATATCTGATGATGATGATCTGCCTCTGACACTGCAATAAATACGGCCACCTAAGACAAGAATGTGCCTAAGAACAAGAAGAAAATAAATGATTCAATAAGCTACCTATACTTCTATTTCATTCACTGTAATGTTTACGTCCAAGAATCCACTTTGTGAACCATACACGTCAAGGAATGCGTGTCGTCTATTTAATATCAAGATGAGTTCATGCCCCCTAATGAAACAATCGCATATGAAATTCTTGTGCAACGATGCTGGGTCCGAACATTTCCCCAATGATTTGGCAAGTCGCCCCCGCCTATATTTAAATCGTAATCTTACTGAGTCAACGCTCTCGTCGCTCTACCACCCAAAATAAACGATCGCGCGAATACGACAATATTCGACCGAGTTCTAAATAGCAACAATAACTGCTACAACTTATTGAGCTTCGAAGATGCATGTGCAACCTGCATGCCAATACAAAACGGACATATTTTTCGAACACTCGTACAAATGATTTAATTTGTCGATATCCTACCAATGTTCATTGCCAACGTTTCAATAAAGTTTATTATCCCGTAACACAAACTCTAGTTAATTAATAGCGCAAATGGAATTATAAAAATGCGTTCCGACAGCGAGTGTCTCCGTCACCACTTGATATACTCGGTCGACGTCATGCACCTAATTCTTTCTCCGGAAACTCACTAAAAATATCATCACGATGAGCAACAATCAAAATCCGCAGACTCTTCAGATTTACAGCGAGACATCGCGTCAAGTGTGTGGGTGGGGCAGCGTTCTGAAAGATGCAGACGTTATTACATTACATCTGAGGAAATCCGAGTCACAGCAATAGAGATCTGCTACAGAAAAGATGCAATTTCCTGTCATGTACCTAATATTTCTATATTAAAGAGTTTTCATTTCTTATCAAAATTATGGCATGAAAGAAAATACTGAAACCACTTGAGATTCTCGAACAGTAAATGAGCTCTAGTAACAGCAACTGGAGTTTAACAAGAAGCCAACAAATCGCAACAACTATAATTTTAATTTATATACACCTAACAAAATTGTAGCCTCACGTTTCCAATATTCTTTGATCTATCGCGGATAACGTAAGGCTTCTCTTAAACTACCTTGTTAATACATTATAAGATACTGTTTAGCATATACGCCTATAGGTTTAGTACATTTATATCCAATTAGGTTAATTATTTAATTAACGCTATTCTACATCTAGTTAGTCATTACGTAACCTAGTTGTGTTGCTGTTCTGTTTATCGGGAATAATTTTCGCAAAAGGGGAAACTTAATAAAAACTTGTTTGTTTTCCCTAATTCGAGTAGCATTAAAATAAACGAGGCCCCGCCTCGTTTATTTTACACATTAACATTGTAACTCGATTTCAATACAAACATTTACTGAAACATTGACACAATTTAATGCTTACATGTAAGTACATTCAACCGCATATCAGTGGTGACAAAACCAATATAAACTGGCCTCTTATTCTATTGAATCTGCGTACTACACTAGGCCAGCTCAAGGTCAAAGTGTTACAACACACGTGCGGTCGACTGTACCTACGATAATATTTTTTTAATATTCATTCGTTTATCCAAAATTAAACTGAATGCATTGCTTTTTGTATAACTCTTTTTACAGGTGCTTGATTTTTACGACCTTTTGTTTCAGACTGAACGAAACAAGGCGATTCTACCCTTAGAAGCGCATTGTTTCGTGCCCATGCTTTCTTTGTCTGCTAAAGCCAGGCTTATAGTTCGGATCAACAATTCTAAGAATCTATATGAACCTTCTTGAGGAATATGTTCAAATTATGCAAGTAAGTTGTGCAATTGAGCATTCTGCAGTTTAAACGACTTGCTCTACACAGAGTAGTCTAGGTATTTCTTAGTCACACACTAAGTTCTTTCAAGTATCAAGTTGACAGTAGTCTTACTCCAGACCCTAAATTCGCAAAGCACACACCACTGAAGTAACCGTCCGCGTTCGCCCGACGTCGTTTGCACTAAACTCTTTTACCATTGACATAACGTAGTTTCCGAGTGGTTTAAGTGTTCTACTGGCAGTGAGTGAGTGAAAGCTGCAAGTACTAGGAGTGTAGGAGACCCGAGAATGACAAAGGCAAGTTGTCTGTGTGCGTAAACCCGTGGGAAGTCGCCTCCGCCACCCCCGCGAGCTGCTAATGCATTATTATTAATGAATTTTGTACATGTTCAAATTATTAACATTTTAATTTATCACATAACGTCACGTCTGTATTCCCTGGAGGGAAAGGCAGAGAGTACTTACTCCCACACTTTGCCAGGCATCCAGTCTCCGGGTTGCTACTGAAAAAATCCTAATTGAAGAACCCAATAAATCTTCGCCCGATTAGAAGATCAACTAGACTAACGAGGCAGAGAATTTTACTTTGTATATTTCAATAAATTGCAACTAGCAAAACATACATAAAAATTATTTAAACCTGTGCTATAAAACCTCAAATTTTGGTTTCAATGTTGAAGCTCACTTACTGTTCGAGTTTTCAGCTACAAAAGTTATAGGAAATTCACACCCGTATTTTACTAAATATTCATGAAAAATTATCGAAAATTAACTTCTACCCTTAATATATTTCATGTTATTCAATTTTGTATGATTATTCCCCCCCCCCCCCCCCTTTATATACATATTATTATTTTAAGTTTATTTTTAAACCACGTAAATACGTGCGTGTAAATAAAAATCAATTACGAACACAATAGTACATTTTGTATGTTTTGAGTAGGGTTTGCAATATCTCCGATGTTATTGGCTCAAAAATTTAAAAAAGGCAAGAAAGACCCCCCTTTTAAAGTTATTTTCCGATAATATTTCATGAATATTCTGAAAAATGGGGACGGGCACATGCCCGTGGGCAACACTGTATATAATGGTGAATGTGGCGATAGAATTGTCCAATTACTCATTGGGAAATGGTATAGTAGTAGGTAAGTAAGTACACTTGTATCTTTCCCTTCTAAAAATATAAGCATCACCCTATGTTATATAAATCTTCAGTAATATGATAATGAAAGAAATGAATACTACAGTACGATCAGCTGTTTATCAACCCACGCAAGTTACTAACCCTTGGCTAATGTCGGAGCGACCGTCACTGTAGAAAAGTTGTAGATATCTATTAATATTCATGCCAATCTCGGCTTCAACATTACATTCAAATGGTAAAAGAAAAGAAAACTTGGTCGAATTTATACGACACGATGAGAAGATATAAGTATTTCACGACTAACATAAATAGATAAAATGGATGCTTGCGAACTTTACTCATAAAAGTTCTGCAAACCAGTGCAAGCACTTGTTTGTCAAAACTACCGCTTTGAGCAATTTGAAACTTGGTCGTCATCGGCAAATCGTCGGACGAGTCACGTTAAGTCACGTAACGCTATTGATTAGCACTAACTTCACGGGAATGTTACTGCACTACTAACATGTGGGACGCACTCCATTTTATGCATTTCTCCACGTTATGACACCTATAAAAACTGCAAAACCCAGTGTACCATCGTTTACACCTTATGTTTTCGGTATCTTTCCCGACAATTAACGGCATCATTAAAACCATTTTTATTTCTGCAAACAAAATTGTAAAATTTTATAAAGCTGTACAGCCGCCGCATTGTTTACAGCGACTAATTTATTACTGGCCGTGACGAGTTAATCCAATTTTAAAAACAGCTGTAGCACAGATGAAACAATGCATGAATGAATGTATGTCGAAACAGGGAAAACAATTAAATAATTTCTTGTTTTATTGAGTTGCAGAATAAACATTTTTACGTCAAAGCTAATTTTTACGACAAAAAAGATATTTTCAATCTAAGTTTACTAAAATAATTCTTCAGACATAAGTTATTTCAATAGATTTTGAATGGTGCTGACAATCGTAGCTTTCTTAGGTAATTAGCTGTGTAAGTTGTTAAAGAAAATATTAGAGAAAGCTGCACCATTTTAAGCTATTTAAATTGTAAAACATATGATAGGGAAAATTATCTGAGAACCTATTGTACCTAACCTCAATTAACAAAAAGGACTATTAGTATTCTTCGGTTTCACACCGTTAATGTCAACAAAATTATAAATGAGTAAGAACGTAGAGTATTAAAAACCATGTTATTCCAATTAATTACAAATGTGCAAATGTTACACGATACGGTTATGTTAATAGTGTCTCTACACAATACATTCAACCCTCTACTGCGAGTATAACCCATAGAAATCAGTTCACGTCCAAACCCTGCATGTCACTAATGGCCGACACTAACAAGGGAACATGTCGTCGACACTAAACATGTTAACAAGAACCCAGCGCTGTCGAACGAGTTGACAAATAAACGACGCACCAGTATCAAAACAAACAACCGGTTCTTTTATCCAGGTTACTTCTAAAATTATATGAAATTGTTAAGCTGAGTGACTGATGCGAAATTTGTTAAACCAAAACATCGACATGAATCTGAATCCAGAGATCCGAAAACGAACGGATGAAAATTAACTCAATATCAAATCAGCGTGCTGCAATCATAAATGTACGATACAAGAATAATCTTATTGAGATGAGTCAAAACATTGATAATCAAATTACAGGGATATTGACACGAGCTCTTTATCAACCAGTAAATTTTTGGCATCTGGCCAATAATACAACAATAAAAAGCTTCTAACGATGGGCTCGGTGGAAAAGGAAACGCCCTACTAGTAACTATTTCTCAATAATATATGTAGCCCACATTCAAGTTTTAGTTCCGTCGTTTATTTTCCAATTGATTTTTTGTACAAACAGAAAATTCCCGCCTGAGCAAGCGTCATTTTTCCGCTTCTCGCTCTCCATGAAAATATAAAAAGTAGTGTACAAATATAATAATGTGCACTGATTGGCCGTGACGATACTTATTATTTGTAGTTTGTGAAGCTAGCTGTACCAAATGCAGTATTTCATATGCCGTACGCGTACGTTCTAAAAGTGGTTTTAACTTAGGTATGTTACAAATTAGTATCCGAAATGTCAAATCCAAAGCAGCGGCAGTACGTTTGCGCGCAGTGAATGTGGCGTCTTGTTTAGACCTTCATAAATATGTAGTACATATTACACAGTCCAAGAAGTGTTAGATACCTAACTCTTCAAGCCTAAACCACACAAATTCGACATATATGTAGGCTGGGACATGGAAAAGGACGTCTGCTATTAATCCTGGATATTTGTATAAAATAATAATAAAATGCAAAATACACGCGATGAAGTTGCAGGCCATAGCTAATATCCAATACACAAAAGCAAGTTCGAAATAACAATACGACAAGAATATTAAAAGCACATTTCTTGGATGTGTGTAATACATACTGAAGGATAATATTGTTATTATTAAATATAAAAATAACGAATCTATTCGAACGATGTTATGAGCTGTTATAATATTAGCTATGTATTCAACGAAGTAATAACAGAATATTTACGTAGAATTATCAGATCTCTTCTTTTAATAGAGTCTGCTATAAAATATACAAAATAATAACTTTGCATAGACTTTATACATTGTTGTGAACACTTTATAAATTTTTCGAATTATAAATGTTACAAAAGAACTCGTTTTTCTCTTCTAAGCCATCTTGAAGGTTGGAATAAGAATGTGCATTCTTTATTTTATTTCTACCCGTATTCAAGTTTAGAAAACTTTGTAGGTACATTTCTATCCTCTGAATGAACTTGATACTTGATGCGAAAACGAAAAACTTTAGCAAGTCGCCGTGTGTTGCAAAAGCAGTTGTAAATATCACAAGCCAACCTAAAATGAAAAAGTTAACGATACTCGCAGATAGAAATAAACATAATTTAAGTTAAAATAGAACAGCTCTACAGTAAAATATTCTGCACCGTATTCGATGTTTTTAAATCCAAAATAAAGGACTTAAGTGCTCTCTTTCGTGATCTGCGCCAGCCTAAATATCTTTTCATGATTAATGAAGAGAGCCTAAAGTACATGATTTGTCATCTATTCAAAAGCATTTCGTTATTAATTAAGCAATTTTTCTAAAAGCTTCTAGGTCAATAACAATGGAATTTGAATGGCTAAAAATAAATACTTACCTAAGTAAATTACTTTATAAAATTGAATTACGTAAAAACTGAGTTTTTCATTATTTTAATGTCTGGACTCTAGACAATTGTTGCAAATTGTAATAAGCATGACACATCATAAAACAATCGATTTACATGAACAATTAAAGTTAGTGTTATAAAAGCGCCGAAGCAAAATATTTTTTGAAAAGCCCGTAGTGTTTAATCAACTCAAATACAAATGTACGTGCCTAAACATATTACTATGCTCGCTTCACTTAAAAGAAAATTTCTGGTATTCTTTTGTAGACATTAAAAATTATCGAACACATTGAAATCACCAACCCGTACCTACTTTCAAAAGGAAAGGTAAAGCAATTCCTCTGGATTTGTCACGATCCCTTTGGTATCCCTTCCCTAATTGCTAAAAAGACGCACGCTTTGTCTTGTCAGTACTTTATTTGAATATCTAAACACATTTCCCAACCTGTCAGTCAACTCAATCGTCACTAGAATTCACGGCATTTATATCTCAAAGGATATTTAATTTACAATTTGTTGAATACAGAATTCTACTGTATTGGAGGTCTTGATTTACTATCGTCAACTCAAACGACTTCCATTATTTTCTGGATATATACATTTTATGTACTGTGTCGATTAATACAATAAATTTTCCATGTGGGTGTGCCAAATATACCGTGTTGGTATAACGATAATAATTCCCCAGTTACTGAAACCTATAACGTTATTTATATTTTATTACTGCCACATTTGGACAATATTACTGTAATAAGAGCGAATCGGTCACCCCTGGGAGTGTTTCGCCAATTAAATGGTTTTCGCCGAATGGAACAACATTATGATGCTGGTGTGAACAAGTTTGTGTAAAGATATGAAAATATGTCAAATTATCTTCATCATCGGTCATATTATGATAAGAGAGTGCATCGAAAACTTATCGTATAGGTGTATTGACATTTACAAAAATGTTCGGTACTATACCGACATGTTTTTAGATAACTGAAAATAATATTTTCAACAAAGTAATAATTTGCGTGTTACGTTGAACTCTAAATTCTGTACAAATAAACAAAGAATAACTTATACAAAATATAGCGTTGACATTTATATTCGTACAACCAAGATATTTTGCTTATTCTTAGTTAACTCTCGAGTATAACTGTTTTACCACGTTTATTTGTAAGGCTGTAGGAATTCGTGCTAAATATATCATTCTAATGAACGCTGGTAAGTGTGAACTTCTATTTGCAGATATTATTATCTGACGATTATCATAATAAATCATTGCGTCCAAATATTTTTCTTCTTCGTGGATTCGATATGAAAGCATCGTTCATAAGAATGTTTTCTTTGAACGTCTCGACTGTTTCTATAATCGTTCTCGTTTGGTCATGGTACAAAATTATCTGTCTGTGTAAATTCTGTAAATAATTATTCGCCAACCGCGCTGAAAGACTAAACAACAACATGTCACATTGATTTGCTACAATGACCGAAATATTCGGTTATTCTGCTCTCTTTTTTAATAAATATAGCGCCACTATCTGACCTATTACTACTGTCGACGAAAGATTTGTTGACAACGTGTTTATGAGTGTGTCAACAAAAATTTTTAACACCTGGTTTAATAATAAATATATTTCGTCTGTAAAACATTGCCCGTCACCTTCAGTAATATCCAATATTGCTATATCTACGAACGATCCCCAAGGGCTTATTAAAGCTCGCATCGAGATCGTCTCGAAACCTATAAACCGTTCACGTTTTCCTGAGACCCTTTTGCGTCAATTTCCGTTCGAGCTGCACTTGAATGTTGTTTTTATTAGCCTTTCATCTTCTTCGGAACTATTCCACAAATACGTCTATGCTTTGCCGCGAAAGAATCTTTGGCTCCATCTCATTAAGACGTTTATGTTTACCAACCAAAACTCAAACAACTTCATAGGTTTAAAGTTTAGTTTGAAAGTTGATTTCTCTTTGTTGTTGGTTGTTGCGTCAAGATTTCATCTTAGCTATGCAAAGCATCGCCTCTTCGTGTATCAACAATATGGAAAAATGGAGTTCTATAAAGTGATAAAAGTGAGGAATTATCGAGCCTTGGATCAGTTGCCAAAAGGATTTCACTATGACAAATCCTTGTAACAGCAGATAATCAGGGACTGTATTATTGATCGTATTAGTTGACCTAGTCTTCTGAACAGTCATAATAAATGTGTGTAAGTACCGATGTATACGTTTTAAATAAAATATAGAATCTTTAGTTATGAGATCATGGCTGGTAGAGATGAAGACATGGCACAAGACATACTGCGCTGACCCGAAATAAATTGTGATAAAGCCCAAGAAATATGCTGTTGAATAAAATATAGGTACTGAAATATTTGCAAATGTAATAGTATATCATAGGTACATTTATTCTACACTAACTTCTGCCCGCGACTTCGTTCGCATGGAAGATGTAAGACACCAACATTTTTCAACTAAAGTAATAGCCACACTTTTATAAAACTCCTTTTATTGGTTACTTTTTCTTTTTGTTCAGCTCCTAAGAGTCGTAGCGTGATGTTAAATAGCTTATAACCTTCTCAAGGATTGGACTATCAAATGCAAAAAGAATTTCCAGAATTCATAGTTCCAGAGATAAAGGCGTTAAAACAAACAAACTCTTCAGCTTTAATATTAGTATAGAAGCTAGTTTTTTTTTTTCTACAACAGAATGGACGGGAAACAATTAAACCATTTAATTTTAGACATACAATCGTTCTTTGATCAAAGACAAGGTGAAGTAGAAACTCGAGGATCATTAATTGAGCACTGGTTCTGTTAGTATCAGTGTCAGGTTTACGAGCTAACTACAATCGAGTGCCGGAAGACAGCCTCATCAATGTGCTAACGAGATTCTGAACCGAGTAACCGAACTGCCTACAGCATGTCGTTTGAAAACATAACTTAGTTATTCAGTTCCAAATTGACTCTGGAATACTCTAGCAAATGCATTCTAAGGGCGAATTTCACCACTGAAACGAAACGTGATCAGTGACATTATTATTGTGAATAATGACAATGACAGCCTTTGGACGCAGTTCAGATGTGCTAATCGCCTTCAATTTTATTGATGAAACTAGCCCTAAATCGTGTAAGCCAATCAATCGTTTGTTTAATATGGTGATGGTTACCATCCACCTACAGGGTCAAATTAAATAAACTAGCGAAACTCCGCAGACGTGGTGAGTATTGACATCTAGACATGATTTTTTAAAAACCGGCCAAATGCGTGTCAGACTACACACAATGAAGGGTTCCGTAGTTGGGATGAGTTTATCCCAAATACAAACTTAACATTTTAGTTGAAACACATGTTCCCATACATTTCAACTATAACTACATTTTATCAACTACATTTTAACAATAATACATTGCAAATATAAGTTTGTGCGCACAATATTGATAGATTTACCATGTTATTTACAGACTCGTTATAGGTTTTCCTACAATCTATGAGTGAAGAACCATTATCTGTATTTTTTTCAAAATTTTAGGCTCAGTAGTTTCGGAGATAAGTGGGAGAATGGTCAATTTTCATCTACCCCCATATTCAAAATTCATTTATTTACGTTACACGTCCGTCTATGGGTCACAGATCAAATTAATCGGTTCAAATTGGCTAGATTCGGAGCAAATTGGTTGTGACAGACGAACAAGACAGACAGACAGACACGAGTGATCCTATAAGGGTTTCGTTTTTCCTTTTGAAGTACGGAACCCTAAACCTTAAAAAATATATTCCTTTGATGATTTTTTTTGTCCACGAGTGCTGGTCATTTTTTTTACTTAAAGTATGAGTTAAGAAAATCCGTTATTTTTTTTTTGTTTTATCGTGTTTAGATATCGATACCCATCTCGTCTGTGAAGTTCACATAAAAAAAACTGATTTATTAAAACTGATATTTCAAGTGACTACTCTACTCGTACCTGCGCTGGATGACCCAAAAAAAAACTCATCTAATGAATATCTTGTTCCTTTTATCATGTTTAGATATTGATATCCATCACGTCTGTGGGGTTTTGCTAGCTAATTTAATTTGACCCTGTATATGAACAGAACCACTGCAAAACAGAAAAAAAATATAGAATTTCAGATTCGTAATTTATAGTTGAGGCTTTACTGATTTTGTTGTTGTTTTTTTCACAAATCATAGAGTGTTGGCGTTAGAAAATCTGAATAAATAAAATATTGGGCTATCTATCACTTCGTAAACGATTCACTGAATATCAAAAGCTCGTGCATGTTTTATATTCATAGAATGCGCTATTTAGATTTTTTATTAGCTTTATGTATTTTTGTTAGACGTCGAGCTTTCGATCGACAGGTTTAAACCTAAACCAATGAACCAATCCCTTTACCTAAATAAGTAGGTAAAACTAGGCAGACCGTGATGTAAGAATATTATATAAACTCGGAATATCAGTAATAAAACAGAAGGGTGAAAGTTAAGTCTATAACCTATGTCATAACAATAACTTAACGCGATCAGTGCCGGGAGATCTCCTGGAAGGTTCTTGAGTGAAACCTCCAGGAGGGTCACATACGGGAAACCGGGAGCCCTCGTGGAGGGCTCATTTTAAATGTAGGTTTTTCTTAGCGAATTTCGCATTATAAACTGGGAAAAGAAAATTTGTTGTATATTGTAACAAGATTTCAAACCTAATGCTGGTGACACTCCTGGAGTCAACTTGCAATACGAGTATGTATGGCGGTGGCGTATGAGCTCTATAAAAAATGGGTGCAGTCCTAAGTATTAATTAAGACTGTAGTGGTAAAAAGATCTTGAAAATTTAGTGTCTTAAGAATTTTTGTACATATTCAGTAATAAAATCATCCAGCTAACTTGTAATTTCCCATAGATACAGGGTAAATAAGTGGTTTGACTGGTGATTAAGATCTCTGCACAGCATCCATTCCAGATTCCATACGAATTGAAATTGACAACACTGGGACTACGTTTTTCTAAATAAATACGGTACTGCATACTTTGAAAATCTGATGATCCTAAAGCTTAGAGGTTGCACCTTACGAAAGTCAACTAGACGTTCCTTTGCATAAAATTCGACTTTGAATTTAAAAACCGTTCGTGCTCCCGATAATGAAATCCGTGACCAGGTTTTTTTATGGTAAGGCGAATCATACTTTTAACTATTTTTAAAGAAAACCTAGTAAAAACATAACTAAATTATTTTCATATTTTTCCTAACCACTTATTATTTTCCCGTTTTGTATTTTTTCGAAAATACATAAAATTGGAGACAATGGTGAACGGAACAGTTAATGACCAGTACCCTAATTTCGCAACTTATTTTCGTTCATTTTGACAGTTCAACAACATTCATTGCGTTATTTACATTGTTGAGCAAATTTTTTTCCAACTTATGAAGCAATGGATTAGGAATCTGTTTCAAATCGAAACAAATTGTGATTGATTGTGTATTACGCATTAGGGTACTGGGTGGACTGACCCGGGGCCGACCATCAACAACTATTTTAATACCTACATATTATCTAACTTACACTGAACTTTACAAATATATGCTACCGAATAATAGAAGTATTCGTAAGGTAGCATCTACAAATACGAATAATAAACGTATTCATAGATGCTACCTTAGTACTTACTTACTAAACTAGCTTTACGTTAACCAACTCAAAAACTATGTTCATATAGCTCTTCATTATAATCAGAATATCTTATTCATCCAGCAAACCCATCTTTAGTGATCACAAGCGCTATTGCCAAGCATAACGTCCAAGTGTTATTTGGTTTTTCCATTAGAAATTTCTCAGTAGCAGTCTGGAGTCTGGTTTTATGCTCGGTTGATGGCTCGCCTCCTATTAAGGCTTTATTTATGACTTATTTTAATAAGTCATAGCCGGCGTAATGTGGGTGTACTATAGGTACACCTCTGCTTAACCCTTCGGAGTTTACAGGAGTGATGTTGAGTTATGTCATCCAGCAAACGTTTTATTTCAAAATAATTTGATTTTTAACCTTAATTTCACCGCTGAATTCCTCACACATTTTTTCAAGGACCCCGCGGTATACCTCCAAGTATGAAAGTACCTATTCTCTTATAAAATAATCAACTTTTCCAAGATATATTTGAGGTAAAGCACTAGACAAAGAGGTAGGTACCTCGTGTACCTACCTCTTTGACTGAAGCTTAAAGGCTCTTTCAAACAGGCGCGACACGCGACGCGACACACAGACACCGCTCGTCGCGCGACGAGCGGTGTCTTTGTGTCGCGTCGCGTGTCGCGCCTGTTTGAAAGACCCTTTATGAGACTTAAAAATAATTTTTAATTCAAAATCGAGAGAAAGACGCAATAATTATGCATAATAGTGTGGGACGGAAGGAAAAATTAAATTATGCATAAATTGGCACTATCCGCAGTTCTGGAGTCAGTAAAAATCTATGTTTACCTCATACCATTAAATTAATATGATTTTCGTTTTAATACCCGCAATATTATTAGAAACCCTAAATTGGCAAAAGCTTAGCGGATTCTAAAGCTTGGTCTGGCGAGCCAAGAGGTTCGGGATTCGAACCCAAAAACACATCGCTTTTATATTAAATTCAATACCTAGACTATTTCCAAAAAAGAATACCTAAACCTACGTACCTACTTAAAACCTAGTGAACCATAAGGCATACAATATTTGGCTAGTGAGTGATAAAAGCCTGCTACAAAATCTCATTATAGGGATAATAAGCGAGGACTATGATGTTGCGTGCAGAATAAATAGGATAGTAGGTAATAGCTAAACTTCACGTGCCTGTGAAGATTTATCTAAGGGCCTAAATAGGAAGGGAACTACTTATTTTTCTGTATCTTCCTCTACTTATTTTCCTGACATTTGATTCACAATAACATAATAGATAGTACGTATGTGGACGGTGATCGAGTCAAGTGAAAATAAGTAGAGAATGTGTTTTTGTTTCTCTAGAAAAAATCATCATTATAACCGGATCCGATCGGATCCTTTAATTTTTAAATGTAATCTTGACATTATTCAAACTAAGTGTATTTCTGACGATTAATGACATTCGTTGAGTCACCGCTTGCTGACAGCTAGGTATTGCTGAGGATGTTGAGGCCATCACTGTCTGTGAGAACCCGAGTGGGTTTTCTGCTAAAGATAACGTTTGCGTCGACAACATCTGTTTCGCGAACGACATGGTGTTGCTGAGTCCATCTGTAGAAGGGCTAATGAAGCTGTTAAATAACTGTAAGTCCTACGCTGAGGGTAACGGCTTAAAGTACAACGATAGTAAGAGTAAACCACCTGAGCAAATACCATCAGTGTATTTCAACAGGGTATCTTTAAGTCAGGTCTCTCAGTTTAGGTATCTAGGGCATGTTGTGAGCCTATAGATGACGCAGACATTGAGAATGAGTGGAGAGAATTGTCGGTGCGCGCTAATTTGTAGGTACATAGGTTTGCGAAGTGTACTGGTAAAAATTACTTTGTTCAGAACCTTCTGTCAAAGCTTGTACACCAGCGCTCTATGGTCCTACGGACCAACTCCACCCAGCGGGCCTACAATGCTGTCAGAGTACAGTATAACAACGCCTTTAGGATTCTGGTGCGACTACTTTGATTTTGCAGTGCCTCGGGCATGTTTGCCGAGGGTTGATGACTTTTACGCTATAACGCGCAAAAAGTCAGCCTCACTAATCCGCAAAATTCGAGGGAGTGGCAACGGAGTCCTAAAGAGGATTGCAGACAGACCAGTATCGGCAGCTGTGGGAAGGTTTATCAGTTTATTATGTTGCGTGATGAGTTTTTGTATATCTTTTTTTTAATTACTATTTTAATTTTATTTCAATTTTATATTTTTTATTTCAATTTTAAGTTATTTTCAATTATTTATTTCAAATTTATGTAACCTAAATGCATTAATTTATCTCGTCATGTCTAACATATTTTTTTTAAGATAATGTAATTGGTACTAACAAAATATTGACAAAAATAGTCTGAATTAAATGAAACTCAGTCAGGAATCTCCCAATGCTGGGAACAGTACACCTTTATTTTTTGTCACTATAAACGAATCCAATAAAGTAGGTACCATTGCGCACAGATAGAGAGTTGTCATCGGACCAAGAAATTGTAGGATATCTCCTTAAAGTTCAGTAAATATTTTGTAAGTGTATAACGTAGTCTCATAAAGGGACAGAATAGGATTTTACTTTACCATTAATAGCCCAATTTCACGTCCAATAGCCAAAAGCGTTGGCGTTATTTTCAGTAAGGATTATATCGTCTGTACTTAAGTACTTTACTGAAGTAAACCGGGCTTAATTGTTGAGACAAAAATAAACACAATCAAAATATCTGGGATCTCAAATAAATAAACTGTAAGATTGTGAAACAATTGAGGAAAATTGGCCCAAAGTTAGTCCAAGTGAATAATATTGCAACACTTGCATAATTAGTTAAAGGTCTCATCAACATCATTATTTTCAGAACACATCGTATAATCAGCAATGTTCACAGATTCACGTTTGTAAATGAATGCCTATTTTCTATACAGTGATTCTTTATAATGTGCACATATCGAAATAAGGGAATCTATGCTTAATTTTATCGACGGAAAAAATATTTAAAGAAATCTTTTTTTTTTTGTTTTATTTGGCGTCTTATTGAGAAATTTTACGATTATTGTAAAAATTGCTGAAAAAAAAACAGATTTTTGCAAAAAAAAAAAACATGTTTATTTTCAATTGAGAGTAGTTTTTTGCCCACAATTTTAATTTTATGAGTATGCCTAATTACTTCCAATCATTATGGAGTTTGTTTCATCGCGATAAATCATTTAGTCGAAAAGTTACACCGTTTTGTTACAATTTCGTTTTTTAATTAAAAAAAAGATATAAAAAAACAGTTTGTTTCAGTCTTTAAAATTAAGCATAGATTTCCTTATTTCGATATGTGCACATTATAAAGACTCACACTGTAGAAAAGCATAAGTAAACAATACTGATAAAGAGTTGGATGTACCAATGTTTTGCATTGCTGTACCATTTTATAACTATTATTTTCCTCTTTATGAAAAAAGCAAGTAATGGTATAGGCAGGTATATTAGGTAGCTATAACCTTAATTTAATTCACTCATACTTATAACTATACAGGGTGGCAGGGACATCGACGCGAAAACTGTTACCATGGATTCAATACATGATTCTGAACTCCCTCTGCATTGAAATTTTTCGTCAGTAATTTTTTTTTTTTTTTAATCTTCTGTTAACATTTTGACCGCGTAGGCGTTGCACTTTTCTATGAAACAAAAGATTTTTTTTTAATGACCGACGAAAAATTTCAACCCAGGGGAATCCTTCTTATGATCCGGATGAACCTTCAGAATCATGTACTGAATCCATGGTAACAGTTTTCGCGTCGATGTCCCGCCACCCTGTATAGATGAATGTATAACCCATGGAATGCATCTGTAGGTAGAGCATTTCATTGAAAATCTGTTTCATATAAGTGCTAGCTATATACTTATATATCGTCGCTCGGCATCCAATACCGCGAATGTGACATTTTTGACGAAAATCATTCTTAAATGCAGAATTACGTATTTGAACGTGGAGAATGCAATAAAACTGATTTTCGTCAAAAATTTCACATTCGCGGTATTTGATGCCGAGCGACGATATGTGCCTACTTGATAAATACCTAAATAAAGTAGGTTATTACTTTTTCTAGTTCTATAGGTATATTATTATAATTATAAATTTAAAATGAGTGGGTAAAAACTAAATTATATATACCACAGTCAAAATTATAAACTAGAGCTTACCTATAACTAAAACTCGTTGCAAACTTTTAAACAAAAAGTAAAAATAAGTCACCGAAACAGCAATAAAAAGGTCCACAAAAAAAAATCACATTTTTCATGAAAAGTTGCGGTTATCGCGATGACAAAGTTACCGAGCGCCAGTCGTCGGCGCGCTCTGAAACTACGCTGAAACGACCTGCCCTTGCGGGAGCTCGCACTCGACTGGCTCGTGTGTCCACGGCTTATACATTTCCAGTATTTTCAGTCAATCTAGATACCAAACTTGAGGTCGGGATACGTATCGTGAATAATTTTATCAACGCTTAAACGATCTTTATAAGTGGTCCATAAAACTTTATTGTCTGGTTGCCAACCGACTTCTTAATCGCAAATTATCTGTAACGCATCATGAGACCGCGTATGCTTCTATCTAGACTCATCACTTGAACACACAGTAGTGTCTCCTTTCATACAATTGGAAGGACAAGGTTAGATGGTAATCATCTGCTGCTCAAAATGAAGCTTGCATTTTAATTTCTCCCTCTAATTGATTCGAAGAAGACACACTCATTGAAATTAATGGACAAATATAAGCCTAAATAACTAAGCATGCTGGAAGTATTAAATGAATAAAAATAAACATGAAAGCATATTCAGGGCTTTTCTGCACTATTGATAACATTCACCTATTATTCGTTAAAGTCAAATGCCTAGTTTTTTTTTTTAAGGAGTAAAGATCGTTTTTTCTAGTATACTAGGAAATGGAGGCGCGGCGCCGCGGGCAGTCCACAAAAGTAAAATGATTAAAATGGAAATAATGCAGGTCAAAGGACCCCTGAGACGAAGCCTTGAAGAAACCATGACAATCACAAGGAGTTAGTGGATCATGGCTAAAATGTCGTAGGCAGGCGCAGTCACAAAGAGAGGTCTTGGAGGCATGACCCCCCCAAAATCATTCAAGCTGTCGAGTACAAATAAATAAATTCTGATTCTGAGAGACTGAATAATTTACTTGTCTTACTAACTTAAAACCGTACTTGAGCCACGGTGACCCCGAGGAACATATACAAAAACATTAAGAAAATATTTTCAGCCATGGGGGACTGCCGACAGAAGCAAAAACTTTTTGTTTTTAATTAACAAATTAATTGTAGTGTCAGAAATGAAAATGTCATCATTTGTAAATTAAAATTAGTTTGGTACTCCGAGCCTATTATAAAAATAGAGAAACTAGCATGCAAGAGCGAGCGAAGCAAACTCAGAAATTTGGGAACCATGCTCGTACGCTACGTAAGATTCGAAAGGCTAAGGTTACGGCCAGATTCCAAAACTTAAACTGTTGTAAAACGAGTTTAAGCTTTTCTTCATAAGTCAACAAAGTATGCTCTCTTTCTGTATAATGGTCAAAAGAAAACATAATCATCTCAAGGTACAATGGGGTGCTAAAATTTTCAGGCTCGTTACGCTCGCACTTGTATTCTACATTGACTTGATTCTTGAGCTTTTTTTCCATAAGGCGACAAAGTAAAAAAATACTAGTTATTTTAGTAATACCAAATAAAATCTAATTTATCTCTCGGATAGATTAGATTTTCTTTTATGTGCGAAAGGAATTAGGTCTTACAGCTTTTTTGTAAAATCATCCCCCAACGGGGTAAAATAGGGGTTGATTTTAAAGTTTTCATATTTTTTTATACTTCATTAAAAGAGATTTAAGGGATAGGAAATATAGTCACAGTCTACGGAGTGAAAGACTGTATCTTAATTTCATTAAAATCGGTACACGGGGTCAAAAGATAACAATGTATATCTGTCTATCTGTTACCTTTTCACTCCTTAACGGTTGAACGGATTTAGATGAAAGAGATATGGATAGGCCATGATTTAAGATAGGACAAAGGATACTTTTATTCCGGTAGTACTTTCCCATGGGACGATATCCGACATCCACGCGGGCGAAGCCGCGGGCTAAAGCTAGTACCTACTATAAATCAAAAAGTGTTGGGACCAATTTGCCCACATCATTAAATACCCCTCACCCCTCCATGTAAAAGCTGCATTCCTGAATAGCATAAGTAATGTGGAGCTGGAGATGTACATGAATGAAAATTAACATAACAACACGCCTTTAATCCGCGAAGAGTTAAGCAGAGGTGAACCTACGTAGAGTACACCCACATTTTGCCAGTTATGTTTTAAGTCCGTCAAAGGGGGCGAGCCTACTGCCATCAACCGGGCACAAATCCAGACTCCAAGATATCTTCTGAGAAATTTCTGATGAAAAAACCCAATAACACTTTGCCCAACTTGGGAATCGAACCCAGGACCTCATGCTCAGCAGTAGCGGTTGCGACCACTAGACCAGCGAGTAGATGTATCTCCCTAAAATATTTTTCGGCACCCATGGTGACCCCCCCCCCCCCCCCCCCCCCCAAAATGCCTGATCGTAGGTACCTACCACCTACTCATAGCGGCTATCAGAAATGTTCGAATGCAAGTTTAATAGATTTTCCTCGTTCCTTCAGGAAAACCGCTTTAATAATAATGGACAAAAACAACCTACGAGAAAAATATTTATTTATTTAAATTAATAACAACTTACACTGTTAAAATAACTGAAGCAGTTTACCGAAATTAATATTACAAAATTAAATTATAAACCCACCCACAATACAGGAGAAATTCCTAGTGTGGGGCCACGTTTAAAAAA
This sequence comes from Omphaloscelis lunosa, assembly GCA_916610215.1. Classification (NCBI taxonomy): domain Eukaryota; kingdom Metazoa; phylum Arthropoda; class Insecta; order Lepidoptera; family Noctuidae; genus Omphaloscelis; species Omphaloscelis lunosa. The sequence continues at coordinate 12,264,056 of OU744250.1, forward strand.
AAAAATATGTATATATATAATTATAAAATCAAGCTGCGATACGTTGAAACCCTTTCCACAAATCAGTCTGAGGGATCGTGAAGTTAGCAGTTTAATTCGTCGAGGCTTACCCTTCCAACAGGCAACTTAAATAATTTCGGATTTTAAGTCACAAGGAAAGTTATGCTCGATTTTATTTATGCTAACCTCTGCTTGTAATCTTGTTTTTCAGTTTTGAGGTTCCGTAATTATGGAAGGCCTAATAAAATATTGGTTTAATTTGTCTTTCCTTCGGGTGTTTAATTTGTTTGGGGTGGAAGTACCTACACTACGGGCTCTACACTACGGGCTCCCTACACTACGGGCTCCCTACACTACAGTACCTACGCTACGGTGCGGCTCCACCAGCTCCGATTTGGTGGCCCTCAAAACATAAGTAGGTACGTATAACCCGACCGCTGCAAGCACTTACGTCACGCCCCTGCTGAAATGTTCCTTTATTAGTCCGCGGTAGAGCCGCACTTTTAAGGTTTATAAATGCTCTGTAGGAATGGTTGATTTTTTTTCACATCGGGTTTTTTGCGACAGCCGTTAATAATTGTGTGACCGTTCACCGCTATCTTAGGAAACCAAAGCTTAAAGGGCGTATGCACATGGCGTCTTTTTTACGTGCCATCGACGCGCGTATACGCGCTACATACAATCCTAAGAGTCCGTGCACGAAATCGACTGATTTTGCTCAATTTTGTTCATTAGTTGAGAAAAATGGAAACAGAATTTCAACAAAATTATTCGTGATTTTAAAAGTCGAATTCTTTGTCTTGTACAAAACGGAAAGGGATTTTTCAAATAAAATAAGAATTCGTGGAAAAGCACTAAAATTCGCAACAAGTTTTCCAAAAAATGACGCGAGACTGACGTTTGACCGTTTTGTTAGAAGAAACTACTTTTGATTGTGAAAATTAAAAAATATCAGCAACATCATTATAATTATAGTCTACTTGTACATAGCGGAACCACTTTTTTCAACTTCCATACAAAATATAGCAGATTTTTAAAATTATTTTTTTAGTAATCTTTTATTTTTTAAACCCTGTATGTAATGTATTTTTTCCTATTATTTATCAAACCATATCAAGAAATTTAAAATCCCACATTAGTCTTCAGCTATCCTTGAAATAAAAACAAAATTTTATTTTATGTTTACACTATATCTTCATTAAGTAAATCAAAGGCAAATAAACCAAATTTTCGAGAGCGCAAAAGTGATGCAACTATTAACAGTTGCTGTGACTGACACGAATAGTTTAGCACCACGGAAATTGTACTTTTATACTTACAGACTTAATGTTTCAATTATTTCAAAATTAAATAAGTTATTGACGAAAAAGGGCTTTTTTCGTGCCGGACCTAAGGGTCCGGACGGTGCGTTTTCTGCTTTGAAAAAAGTAGCGTTAGTTAAGATTAACGCTGCTTTTTCAAAATAGAAAACGCACCGTCTGCGTCGCCCCATAGACTACGTGTGATACAAGGAACGTGCGTCTAAAAAATGCGTGTTACATAGGCCCAAAATGCCCAAAAAACGGTAGTAGGTACCTACCTACAGTCGACCGCACGTCAATGACAATAAAACCAGTACCCTAATTGCGTAATACACGATCAATCACAATTTGTTTCGATTTGAAACAAATCGCTAATCCATTGCCAACCCAAGGTCAAAGTGTTACTACCGACGTACGGTCGCCGCGCCGCGTGTCGTCCTGAGTTCCATCCCAAACCGAGAATGGAGTTCAGGATCAGGACCAACCAACTCATAATACGCTCCCTCCAGCTAGAATAACTAAATTAGTGTGAGTGCAACGAAAACTTCAACTTTAAAAAATTTACACAAAATAATTTTTCTGGTTATAGAAATACGAAATTATGTGGGTAGGGTAACAAAGTGCGAAATAATCAAAAGCTCAAAATATTCCAATTTCTTTCTTCATTGCAATTGACTCGGCCTTTTTTTTTTATAAAACTATTACCATAAACCTGAAGATGGAGATTCTCATTTCGAAGCGTGTTTGTTGATTACAAAAGTACCTAAAGTCAGCAACGAAAGTCGATCATCACTTTAGTTTTTAAATAATACTATAAAATCCGTTGATTCTATTTCCGGTAGATCATAAATTCTTCTAAACCAGATGCCTTAAGATTGATTTTTATGTTTGCGTATAGAACACTTAGACAGGATGAATCAGTTTAAATACCTAGGACATAATATAGTCACGGCTGACCTCAGGGATGATGCTGACATGGAACGGGAGCGGAGGACTTTATCTAAATGAGCCAATATGCTGGCCCGCAGGTTCGCGCGTTGCTCGGATTGCGTGAAAATAACTCTTTTCAAAGCATATTGCACGTCCATGTTTTACTTTTTTAACTTATTTTCTTTAGAAATAGCTAACCGGTAAAGTTACTAAATAATATCCACGTCTATTGTATTTTTAAAGAGCTAATTAGTTAATTATGATTGAATATAATTTAGATTTAATGTATCGAATTTGTGTGTTGATGTTGTATATTGTTACGGCTAAAACCCGAAATGCGGCTACACCTAGTTTTAGCCGGCTTAAACTAGATGCGGCTGGTAGCAGTTGGTTAAACTTGCCTAAATGGACCCTGGCACTCGCCGGCCCCTGCGGCGGCACCACTCGCTTCGCTTGCTCGGCTCGTGCAGTGTGTTATATAGTCACAGTTCTAACCTAACCTACCTTTCAGCCATTTTCATTTGCTACAACTAAATTTAACCAACTGCTACCGGTTGCACCTAGTTGTAGCCGGCTAAAACTAGGTGTAGCCGGCTAAAACTAGATGCAGCCGCACTTCGGGTTTTAGCCGTGACATATATTTATGTGAATTTGTAGTTATTATTGAATAATTTAAAGATGCTTTCTATTATGGGTTAAATGGTAGGTAGGTACCTGAAATAAATAAATTTTCATTTTAATTGTGGAAATACCGCATGTTCTCTGTGGATATCTGTGGTGCAGGACTATTAACTACAGTGTTTTCATTCAATAAATCTCTCTCGTGACCCTGTTACCTAACACTGTTCTGTCAGTAGCGATTTTGAACTTTAATAAGTTTATGGTATTTTTTTTTTATAAGGCGCAATCGTTTGTGGAGGGTTCAAGAGACCCTCTAGAATCCCCAAATTTTAATAACCTCACATTCTTTCTACCGAGGCGGCAGCGACACGTTTCTAAACCCAAGCCGGATTATTTTACAGGTCAGTTTCTTTTTCAACTCTAAGGTATATAAATTACACAATATTCACACGGTTTTAACAAATGGCTTTACGTAGTGCCATCTACTCGCTCAGCTTTGCGTAAGATTCTCTGTACCGCCCAAAATGACAAAAAGCCCGGCCTAGAGTCCGCGCCACCACTGAACTCCGACGGAAAACTTGTGGAACTACTTTTTAGTGCAATTTGATCTAGTGACATAGACACTAGCGTCGCGCACAGACTACAATAAATTATAAAGCGTCGCATAAATATGTTTTGTGAAGTCGCGTCTATCGGACTTGAGAGTGGTGGCGCGGACTCTAGCTAGTCCCTGGGACATAGGGTTGCCAACCGTAGTCTAAAATAGAGTATGGTACTCCTTTAAAAAAAAATGAATATATGATACTCTGTACTCTTTAGATAAACCTCTCTGAAATCAGATATATTCAAATTCAGAATTCAGATATAATCTTCTAGAAAAAGTTGGCAACCCAACTGGGACTTTTTTTTAAATAATTTATGTCAAAATCGTTAAATTATCGATTCATAATAAAATTCTTCACAGTCTCAAGTTTTAAAACAAAAGCGTGTTATACCCTCTTTTTTGTCTCTTGCTTATAAACGAAGGTTACTCAAAAAAAAAAGATTGTGAATTGTGTTACATTGCAAATTTCCAAGTTCCCGTTTCGGATTTTTTGTTTCCATAGATTCGTAGACTTGACAGTATACTATAGTAGTCTTTGGTCAGTAACAAACAATCTATGAATAAAGTACAAGTTACTTGAGGACGTTGGATTACAAAATTAAATATTGTAGTTATCATCTAAATTCCATTGCTTGTAAGCCCGCTTGGCGACAGAAGTCGCTGAGATGTTTTCAGAAATCAAGTGTAACCCTGTGTAACCTATAAACATCAACAAGCATTTTTGTACAAAAGCGCTGGCGCTCAATTTTCTGAAGTTCGAAACCAATCGTAAACCACGGCGTCGAAAAAAACTGAAGAATCTGCCCATCTGGAAGCAGATAATCGATACAAGGTTTGTTTATATTTGTAACACAAATCATTCCTGGAAATGCCAACCAAATTACATAAAAACAGTGATAATGACTTATTAAAAACTGGAGATGTTTAGTGGGACCTGTAACAGTATTGTAAAAATGTTGATCTACTTTCCATTTGAAGACAACAATGTTATGAAACAGTTAGATCACAAGGTAAAGCCCACAATGAAGTGTCATGTCATCTCATATTGAAATCTCTTGAGTTTGTTTTCTTGTTTAGAATATAGTAATTATTCTTACTGCTACATAATCAAATAAAGATATTCCGTTTTTAAATCTAGGGCATAGTATATGTTTCAATTTTTGAAGGTCATTTCTCTCAAGTGTTCATTCTTAATGTAATAAATAATTCATATTCCCTCACTCAGATGCCAGCTGCTAGTTTTGGATTGGCCCAGCTTCCAGGAACCGGAGACTGTGGGATAAAGGATGTATGGAATCACAACCTTCATGAAGAATTCCAAATAATAAGAAAAGTGAGATAACTTATTATAATTTCTACTTTTCTTTTTTTTGAGTAATGAAAACTCAGTTTTAAGAATAACAACATAACATCACGCCTGTATTACCCGAAGGGTTAGGTGGGACCACGGGAATAACATTACTTGCAAAATGTGGTTGTACTGCCACATTTCACCAGTTATGTTTAAGTCCCATGTAAAAGGGGCAAGCCTATTGCCATCAACTAGGCACAATTCCAGATAGAAAAACCCAACACCAATTTGTTTTTTTTTAAATAATGGAGTGTAATTTTTTTCTTTTAGGTTGTCCAAAAATACCACTGGGTAGCAATGGACACAGAGTTTCCAGGAGTTGTTGCCCGTCCAATTGGAGAATTCAGATCCACTGCTGACTATCAGTATCAACTCCTAAGGTTTTTGCATTACTCTTTACACTTTTCTACACCACATAAATAAATAATTCTCATGTCTGTTAGGCAAAGATGGCAGGATGCCTTTAGTCAGTCATTAAATTAGTTCATATAAGCTAAAGGTTGAGATGAGTTGAAGACAGGAGACCTTTGCCCTAGCAGGACAACACAATGATGAAAGTAATAAAGTATTGAGATATGACTTATCAAAGAAAACCAATTTTATTTCCTACTAGCTTTTGCTTGCAGCTTCGCCCTCGTGAAAATATCTACCGGGAATGTACCACCGGGATTAAAAGGAAGCGAAGCGATGATCGCATCCTTAATAGCCGAGGAAAGCAGTGCAATGATCGCATCCCTAATAGCCGAGGAAAGCGGTGCGCCGCGCGCCGCTTGTTGCGCGTAATTTTGAATTTGTGATATCTTTTAAAGTATTAATTTTAAAGATATGATGTCGCGGCATATTTTAATCTAAATTAAATGCCCAATTTAAATAACATATTTTATTGGATAAGGATAAATATAATACCGGTCAAAATAGCTTCGAAAATCATAATTAAATTTATATCGAATTCTGAAAAATAGTTATTGTGGGTCATCCTTAGAAGATAGACATATGCCATCTCGGACTTTTTTGTTGAACTTTTTAATATGTACAATCCTGTAGAACAGAAATTTTATTAATCTCTCACTGTTAACGCGGCGCACGCCAAACTTTTTTGTTGAACTTTTTAATATGTACAATCCTATAGAACAGAAATTTTATTTATCTGTCACTGTTTACACGGCGCACGCCAGTAAAGCTCCCAGTCGGCATTATTTTTTCCGACATCTTCAACAATAATCGTCAGATTTCAGCCAATTTATACAAAACCAAAATGAATTATACTGCAAAACCTTTCTCATGAAGCACTCCGTCCACTGGTGAAAACCGTTTGAAAATCCGTTCGGTAGTTTTAGAGTTTATCGCGTTCAGACAGACTCGGCGCGGGACTTTGTTATATAATAATGTAAGGATATCATTACTAACTGTGGCCCGCGACTTCGTCTGTGATCCAAGATGAAAAGTCATGTCCTTACACAGGTCATGGTCTATCAGTGTGACAAATTTCATCCTAATCTGTCCAACTGTTTAGCGTCAAAGCGAAACAAACAAACTTTCGCATTTATAATATTAAGTTAGGATGCAGTTGGTACACACGGCTACACATCAAGCTATACATTTCCAGTATAAACTAACCTCGCATTGTACGGAAATCCTATAAAATACGAGTTCAGCATAAATGGATTTGTATAGCTTGATGTGTAGCTGTGTGTACATGTGAAAACAAAACAACCAATATCAATAAGAGATTGAAAGTCTGTAGTGTAAAACACAATATTCATTGTATAATTTCAGGTGTAATGTTGATCTCCTGAGGATTATTCAGTTGGGTCTCACATTCATGGATGAAAATGGCAAAACTCCTCCTGGTTACACCACATGGCAGTTCAACTTTAAATTCAATCTACAGTAAGTTATGATTACTACATATTGCAATTCAATATTTATCAATAAACGTAATTGATACGGAAATAGATAATGTTGAAAGAAAATTCATAGAAATATACCAATATTATTCATGTTAACAATGCAGACCTTAACCTCAGTCTGTTGTATTGTTTGAATCTCCATATCAAAATGAAAAGTAATGTTTTTTTTTTTTTTTGTATATTGTTAAATTAAATAATGTGATAGTTCTTAAAATCATGATATTAAAACTAGATTTTTCCCCTTTTCAGAGAAGACATGTATGCACAAGACTCGATAGATTTACTGCAAAATTCTGGTCTTCAGTTCAGAAAACATGAAGAAGATGGCATTGAACCCCTAGAGTTTGCAGAGTTGTTGATGTCATCGGGTACATTCTTAATAATTATTTATATTTTTAACTATATTATTACACCTTTTTTATATATTACGTATCTCGGCGTTGCGCCGGATTTATGGGGTAGTATGGGCCGAAGCCAAGTTCTACCCCTTTTTTTTTTCTTTTTTTTGGGTGGGAAATCATCAAATAACTTCTCCCGTTCTGGGCGGAGCGGGAGGGCGTGTCAGACTCTTACTGACTAAAACCCACCCGTATTCCTTCGGTTGCCCTGTTGCCGGGGGTTCTACCCCTGGAAATTAGTTAAATTATGATGAGATGATGGTGTATTCAGTTTTTGTTATGGTGAGTGTGTCTGTCTATGAGACTGTGTTTGTGTGGTGATTGCTGCACTTGTGAGTGAGGTGACGATTGATGTATCATTGTAATTTTGCAGAAATTTTCTGACAATCCTACAGGTATTCAAGATTGCAGCTTTCTGAAGAGTCTGATAAGTGTAGGGTGGTAAATAGAGTTTTTAAAGACTGGTAAAGTTGTTTAAGTATTACACCTGTTGTTGGCAAGACTATAGGAACTGTGGTGACATTGCTAAGCCTCAACATTCGGCTGATTTCTATTTTCATGTCTATATATTTTGAGAGCTTTTCTACTATAGTAGTATAGTTTCTGTAGATTGATGGCAATGTCTATGATTTGCGCAGTTTTGTTATTTTTATCTAATACCGTGATGCCTGGTCTATTGTAGTTATTATATTTTTTGCAGTAATACCAACAATTAATAATAATCCACATTGTCTTTGTGTATGTAAAATTATGTTGTCAATATTCTTCTTTTACAGGACTGGTTCTAATGGACAATATCAAGTGGCTGAGTTTTCATTCTGGTTATGACTTTGGCTACCTTCTGAAATTGCTAACCGACCAGAACTTGCCACAAGATGAAAATGATTTCTTTGAAAGTCTAAGGTTATATTTCCCAACAGTTTATGATGTGAAAGTAAGTTTTTGAATTTGTTTAAAACGATATATGTATATAATTTATATGACCTTCCCTAGATTAGTACATTACATTAATATTGGCATATTATAAGTTACACCCTTAATAGTAGATTTTTATGTCACGGGCGCTATTTTAAGTCTAGAATCTTATGTGCCGCGAGGGATTCAAGCTCACCCAAGATGACGAGCAGAATACTCTAGTTTTCACACCTGCGAGATAATAACAACCAGTTCGATTTTCAAATATGTTTATTTTGTAAATGTTTATTTTATAAAAAAAAAAAAATATATGAATTTCTAGTTTTGGTTCCAATTTCAAATCACATTATTGACCAGCGGGTTATAATGAAATTCAGTAAAATATTATTGCCTGACTAGCCCCAGGGGTATAATGACTTACTTTAGGTTAGGTTTGTATGACATCCTAACTATATACATTGTGACATTTGAATCACAGTTTTTCTAGAACAAACGTTGTTCAGACCATGCTCTACTACCATTCTAAAGCATCAAATATGTTATTAAAACAAACGAAACTAGGCGTTCTCAAATAAGTCTTATGTTACTCAATAGTGTTCAAACATTGACCGTAACATCCAAGTACTCACCGCGGTAGCGATATGGCATTCAAAAGAGTTATGAGGAGTCCACGTGGACTACAAGGGTGTCCAGCCAATGCGGGCCGAAATGCAAATAAATCATCTACCAATGACATGCAATCGCGCGAAGTATCGTTCCGCCCATTTCTTTTGTAGACTGCCGCGGGCCGCCTGCACCGCCCGGGCGGTAGCCAGGCTACCGAAATCCCTCGAGGGGGCCACGCGCGTACATCCGATGTACTTACGTCACAGGCACGTATCGCGGGTTTTTTGTGAAAATGAGTTCTATTTTAATGTGTTGGATATGGTGCGTTTTGCGTGCAATTTTGTACCTACATTCTGAACTGTGATGTAAGAAAGTAACTAAGTAGGTAGGTAGGTACCTACTTTACTTACCAAAACTAATAATTTACTTCAGCCAGAAGTTCTGACGGTCCTAAGCCCGATAAGTATGAAGGGAAAATTGGAGTCAAAAGTTGTCTTGGGCACACGGAGCTAACCTAGTTTTGTGGAAGTTTTGTTTTGTCTTGTTCCTGTAATATCCCAATAAATAAATAATACCTAAAAATCTCATGTTAGATACAATAGGTATCCGTACGTAGTACCTACAGGAAAGAAGTAAAACCATGTCTGATAGTACCTACTGTAAGTTCGCACCTAGAACGAAATGATAAAATTAGAGGTCAGCCACCTCGCCGCGCCGTCGCGACGGTGCAGTGAAAATACCTATCAGTTTACCATACCCAAAGCCATACCAAGCCATAAAAATCTATTTTAAAGTAGCCACTTATCAGTGATAAAATACCTACTGAAGTTAATTTTTAACTTTGGTATTTTCTAGTAAGACGTACAAAAATATGTGCTTACTAAATTTCATTTATGGAGTTTCCCTGTAGATAATGCTGTGTACCGTGCGTGAGCCGCGCCGCAACTCCTTTGATACGCGAGCGCTGCAGTGTCTGTGTTGTAGGGAGTAACGATAATTTCGACATTTTAAACTTTGTCTTTTTTCAAAAACAAATTATGTTTATTTTATTTTATTGGATGCTGTAGAAAGGTAGTAGACCATAGTCTGGACAACGTTTGTTATAGCAAAACGGTGATTATACACCGTAAAAAAAGTTTGAAAACTAAAAAACTTTGAATCCTAAGAATGTTGATAAAAAATTTTTACGGTTCAAAAGTTATGACCAATTTTTGTTTTCTTTCGATCACTTTGCAAAAATCTCCATGAAAAAAATCATTAAAAAAAAACTATTAGGGCTGACAATATAATTTTGTTTTCAGGACTTTGCAGACGAGTGGGCCTATGTGGTAATACTTTTACGCATATCCAAGTGATTCATACCTCCAAATAATCAGTATTTGGGCAAGTTTTTCAAATTCGTGGTCAACTTTCGCTAGTGTAACTTTTTGCCATAAAAATCGCTCGAAAAAGTAAATTTTTTCCAGGTCGAAACCTTTGCAGTAAATGTTTTTTTCTTATTGAACACATGGTTTCTAGCTGCGTAGGAGTATTACTACAGGAAACGCCCACTCTTCTACGTCTTGAAAAAAAATGAAAGTGATAGGTTTGATCGTTTTTTTTTTTATGATTTTTTTCTTTGAGCTCTATGCGATATAATTGAAAAAAAAAAAAAAAAAAACACCGTAAAAAAATTGCTCCGACATTCTCAGGGTTAATAAAGTTTGAAAATTTCCTTGTCCAACCCCTATTCGATTTGATCCATACTTCCAGGGACACTTTGTATAATATTATAAATGCAAAAGTGAGACTTTTTCTCTCGAAATTCCTACGGGGTCGAGACTTATGTGGGTGAAATCGCGGGGCGCAGCTAGAAAATTTGACATTATCAAGCAGGTCTGAAAATATTTAGTCATCTTCATACAGTTCTCGTTTTATTTATTTTGTTTATGATTATCATTTTGTATTCCAGTACTTAATGAAGTTATGCAAAAACTTGAAGGGTGGCCTGCAGGAGGTGGCAGACCAACTGGAACTGCGTCGAGTAGGGCCGCAGCACCAAGCTGGTTCCGACTCACATCTCACAGGAATGGCCTTCTTTAAAATCAAAGAGGTAACTAAATCGTTGAAATTGTTATAAACCAACCTACAGACACTCAAGTCAAAGGACAACGGACAACGAACAATGGTAATCTGCCCATAAACTATCAGATATACAGGGTGTAACAAAACGAATCACGAAGCCGTCATCCACGCATTCTGTACATACAGATACAAACTAAGTAACTTTGGGCAAAAATAATTGCTTTTATTTTTGGTGGGAAAATAAAAACATTGTGCCGTTTTCATGATTTTCAAGGGTGCAAAAGTGAGGTCACAATGTAAATCCAAGATGGCCGTTCTGAAATTTTTTAAATTTTTCGTCATGGGTGTCGTTTTCATAGTTTTTGAGGGTGCTAAAACCGATAGTGAGGTCAAAATGAAAATTCAAGATGGAGGCTGCGCAATTTTCAAAAATTTTATCATGGGTATCGTCTTAATAGTTTTCGAGGTTGCTAAAGCCGATAGTGAGGTCAAAATGTAAATCTAAGATGGTGGCTGCGGAAATTTTCAAATTTTTCTTCATGGGTATTATGTTCATAATTTTCGAAGGTGCTAAAGTCGATAGTGAGGTCAAAATGTAAATCCACAATGGCGGCTCTGAAAATTTTGTTTTTTAAATCATCCGTCAGAAGGCTTGACGATCTACACGACTGTAGCGCTCTCCCTCAAGACCGTACCAACCCTACCAACTCTGAAGGAGGCGGCAGGGTAGGCCTGCATCTCTACTTCCTACCAAGCAAAGCATGTCGTTTGTGCAAAACACCGCAAAAGCATAAATCCAGACCCAACGTATGAATTTTCAAATAGACTAGTAATTGAGAGAAGTCGTCATATTAAGACATTATTGAAAAGATCTTTCCATTGGCATATATCTTATCGCTTTTGTGGGGTGCGGCAAGTTTAACGTTCTGTCCGAACAATCGACTCTTAAAAACATTGTGCCTAAAAGGCGTTCCTATAGGAGGCCATTGTTTAAAAGTCGATATTGATAATAGCTTATAAGGTGATGTTTAAAAGGCACAGTAGTAATGAAAGTTAACGAAATATCAGAATTTACATGATACTTAATTACTCAAATTTAGGGCTCTGTAGCTCCAAACTAACAAACACTTAAGAGAAGTCTTCATAACAAGAAATATTCCCCTTGAAGTGATCTATTTATTAGCATATTATCTAAAAGCTATTGGAAGGTATGGCAGATAAGCAAACTCCTTGGTCAGTCTTCATTTTCTATTTCCAGCTGTAACTAATAGGACTTATTATAAAATTATTAACAGTTAGGTAGAGGACATTAGTACCTACACTATCTACTAACAAAAACTAAACACACTTATCTATTTACAGATATTCTTTGACGACAACATCGAAAGTTCGAGTGGACATTTATATGGATTGGGCGCGCCCTTCTCTGTGAATGTCAACAATTTCCAAGACAATGGCGAAAACGGAAACTCCTCTTGATCTTTAGAAAACGGGCATGTTATAAGCCTGACGCCACAACCTCGAGTGTTCCATATCTCAGAGTGAAAGTAATAATTCAACGTGTGCTGCGTACATAGAATACAATGGTGTGTGACATTTGGACATTATCTAAGTGATTACTCAACTTCTCCTTCATCTGTGAATAAACCTCTGTTTTGTCCACAATTTGATTTATACACAAATTATGTAATGCAAATTAGCGATGAAATCAAAATTATAAATGTAAATAAATTCTATACATATAATAATTATACAATTTAACTTGATATTACAATACATAATGTCAAAATATTATTTTTTACTTAGATTTATCCATATTTCGAATTATGTTTTTATTATTTTTTTCGTATTTTTTATAGCAATTATAGATTAAGACTAGATATTATTTCTTCGTAAGGTTTTATCGATTAATATTATAACCTAATACATTTTAAGATTTCGTAGTAATTATTTTTTGTAATGTTTAAAATACAAATACCTAATTTTAATCTTTTAAAAGTTTGTTTCATTTGAAACAATAATTTTAATTTACTTGGGCGGCGGCGCAGCGCCTGAGCGGTGCTGCTGCATCCTCATACATGTTTAGGCCTCCCCCACATTAGACGTGCGCGTTTCTCGGGCGTGTGAGCGACGCGGGCACTCTCCACACACGCCGCAGGGCAGCAAAACGCGACGCTCACGCAGCGCACTCGCGGCGCGCGCCCGGCACCCGCGCTTCTCACACGCCCGAAGATCGCGCACGCCTAATGTGGGGTCAGCCTTAGAGGCATGAGGTAAAGTTCACTCATTCTCTATAGAAAAGGGAGGATCCTCCGACCAGAGGGTTATTGTGTCTGGCGGGCAACTGCCCGACGGTTGAAGTCGGAATCTCGTATATATATCGATCGCGCGGTAAACTCTAATTGCGCGTTGCAGGATTTGTGTGACGTCATGTCTTTAATGCTTAGTTCGTATGTGGCGGTGTAACCGATACATCACTAGCCTCCGGAGACCGGAGGTCGATAGTGGGCGAGTCTTGTATCTAGCGATGCCAGCTGTGGTTCTAGTGAGTCAAAACTGGGTGCCGCATAGTTCGCGGTGGGTCGGAACTTTCTGTGGTGACTGCTGCGATTGCGGTGATTGTGGTGATTGCGGTGATTGAGGTGATTGCGATGATTCCCCAGTGAGTCAGGGTAGTGAGGCTGAGGGTGATGACCAAGATTGCGCTTTTACTGCATGCTGGTGGTCAGGATACCCGTTGAAGCCGTGGGTGCTGGTTGGCTATGTGACTCGCCTCACAAAAGCTTGCGGGAGTGATGATAATGATGACGTCACGCTGAAGTAGTTGCATGAAGGCTGCGTTGACGTTCATATTCGGGGTCACTAATTTAAGAGGCATGAGGAACAAGGTGTAAAGTTCACTCATCCACCATAAAAAAGGGAGGATTCTCCGACCTGACTGGTGTCGTGTTTGGCGAGCAAACGCGGTAAACTCTTATTGCGCGATGCAGGATTTGTGTGACTTCATGTCTTTGATGAGTTCGTATGTGGCGATGTAACCGCTACACATATAAAGGCGATAGAAGACACGATACGTTTAGGTTCAGCGACCAGTGATTATAATTATAGTCGGTTCTCGAAAGCTCAAAACAGCGACTAAACGCTACTATCCGCAGTTATTCGGATGCCAGTTGCAGCAATTTAGTGTGTTTTTGGCACCTGTGCTAAAACGCAAAACGTTGATAAAATGTAAAAATCGCCGATGTTAAAAATATCCTGTATGTTGTGGCCCTAAACCAATGAAGCCGTTCCGAGACGGTCAAGTGACTTGAAAAAAAAAATTTTTTTTTTTGCTTGCTCAAGCAGCTTGAGTCAGCATGAGACACTTTTCTCGTTTCGTACCCGGTCGTATAGGTGGTCAAACAAAGTAGTTTTTTCCGATTTATTTGTAAAATGGACTATAAAGATAAAGCGTTGCTCGCTCTTGCGTTAGCTTTGAGTTTAAATAAAAAGAAGAAAAAGAAACGTATTTGGTGCCAAGAATGGTACAAGTTAAGATATCACTTTACTCATGAATATTTGCCGAGTTTTACCGGCTACGGCACATCAAGCTATACATTTCCAGTTTATGCTGATCTCGGATTTCCGTACAATGCGAGGTCAGTTTATACTGGAAATGTATAGCTTGATGTGTAGCCGTATGTACCTACGAAGCATTATTGATGCTTGATCAAGCCGATTGCGAACACTTTCAAAACGCCGCGTCTTGCAAAAAATATAAAATCGCATCAAGCACGGGGCAAGCACGTAAATGCGTTTAAGGTGGAACTAGTTGATATTTTTTCCATACAAATTTCAGGGGGGTTTTACTCCACTGTTTGAGTTTTACTCCACTGTTTGACATGGTACATCCAAAGTTAAACATGATATCGTTTTGTATCATTATTAATTTTGTCTGTGCGGAAACAGAAGAGTAAAATATTAAGCCGTTAAAAAATTAGGAGCCCACAAAGATTCCTTTTTCTTGCTAATTTTAACGCAACTTTGGGGGTAAATAAGCAATAAAAGAAGTGATGAAATCTCCAAAACAAAGTCGGCACAGACAAAGCTCAGTTATCGAAGAGTTCAATAAACTTTATTTGTAATTGATTTATGCAGTGGTTTTTTCATAAAATTCTATTTTCAAAAGGACTTTTCGTAATTTTTTACGCGCTCGTTTTACTAAAATAGTTCGGAACGGTGTTTGTGTGCGTGCAAACTAGACGTTGTGCATGTAGACCAGCGTCTATCTGCTCATCACTGATAATATCTCTGTCGGACACGATGCCAGGTGAGACAGCGTGCTTTTCGGCCATGCCCACTAGCAAGTTCGAGCCCGCGACTAGTTCAACCTTAAGGACGCGTTTGCAAAATTGATAGGTATAGAATAGAGCTACTACATTGATACGGGTCACACACACAAGTGTACGCACGGTTATCTGATCTGCGGAAATAGTCGTCAAATGAACAAATTTTGATACTATGAAAGTTTTTTTTAAATTAGTTTATAATACATAAGAACCTACAAAAAATATTTCGTATTGTTGTTTATATTTTTACTAAATAATACATAGATACAAATACCTACTTCAGTGACTGCTAGGCACTGGGCGCCTTCTAATAGTAGAGAGATGTGAGCCATGGACTTTGGGCTGGTTTTATTAGTTATGATGAGACCTTACTTCCGGACTTGATGAAGTGACCTGATGGTGCACTTCGCTGTCTGTTACTGGAACTCCTCGACGAGTAGAACTAGGTGTGCCAAATTGGGGCTCGTTTTGTAAGTTATGATGAGACCTTACCTCGGGACTTGATGAAATGACCTGAAAGTGTACTTTGGTGACTGCTATTGGAACTTCTCGACGAGTAGAACTAGGTGTGCCGAGTTTGGGTTCGTTTTAATAGTTATGATGAGACTTAGGCGATTGGCACACTGCACCGTATCACGCAGCGTGGCGCGGGGCAGCAGATTTAACATAGTACCAGTTTGTATAGAAAACACAATCTGTTTGCGCGACGCGTTCCCGCGCGCAGATTATTTGCTATGGCTGCCCCGGACCACGCAGCGTGATGCGGTACAGTGTGCAAATCGCCTTACCTCTGCATTTGATGGAGTGACCTGAATGTGTGTGTGAAGGTGTTCTACTCGTCGGAGAGATCCAGTAGCAGTCACTGAAGTACACCTTCAGGTCATTCCATCAGGTCCGGAGGTAAGATGCCAGCAGTTGTTGCAGCTGAGTACATAGCTTTAAATTCCCCGACTAATAATCATTATCAAAACTTTGATCCAGCTCATCCCATCCTTGATGTCCTCGCTCCGATTGACGCCCTAAGCCGAGATTCGTTCCCCACAGGGGGTGCCCTTAGCGAGCGTTCACCTAGTTTTAATTAGCATAGTTGAATAACCCTTGGCTGGAGGTTTTAAGTGTAGTAGCTTAAGGCATTTACAGGAAAGCCCAGTTAAGTAGTCATGATCTCAGAGCTCAACTACGAGATGTTCTAACAAAAACAAACAAAAAACGCAGTTTTTCTTCCTCCTGAAAAGTTACTTCTTTTACACTTTCGAGGTTTTCACTCTAAGGCGTCATTATATGACCCCTAGAATCATATCTATGTATTACATTATTATATATCTAGGATCCTATTTTATGTCATATGTGGTTGGAGAGAATCAGAGAGAATTCTGAAGCCTTTCGGCACACAATTTAACAAATAGAACTCTTAAGAACACCAATGAACCCAACACAATGTATCCCAGCCGCCCGGCAGCAGTTAGCAAAGAGTATGTAAACCAAATGTAAACCTAACGGGCAGTTTTTTTTTTTTTTTTTTTTTTTTTTTTTTTTATTATGGCTTCGCACGGTTTGTGCATTAGCCAATGTCATGTATTTTTTTATTATTATTTTTTTTTTAATCGAAGAGACAAAGTTGGGGAAACAAAATTATTAATTATATTAGAACGGAATTTAGGATAGAACGGATATAGGATCAGTATAAGGAAAAGGATGAATCGAAGGAGTGAATAATGAGCAAATTACAATAACGAATATTTACAACTTAATATTATTTAAGGTAATGAATGAGACTATACATTTATATACCGGAAAGCTATTTGTACAAAGTAAGGAAAGTATTGAAGTAGGAAAATGAGTACCAAGGGACAAGAGATTACTAAGAAAAGAAGAACGGTCGTATAAGGGACAGGAGAAAAAAATATGATTTAAGTCGCCTACGTCTGTGCCACACGAGCAAATGGGGTCGTCGATGATATGAAGTTTGGCAAGATGGGCTGGAGAGCAAACATGACCCAGTCTCATCCGTATAAGAGCGGAGGTCTCCATCTTGCCAAACTTTGCCCTGCCAAACCACGGTTTTTCCGGAACGTCGGGCTGAATAGTTGAAAAATAACGGCCCTTTGATTTGCTTCCGATACCCCAGGCTACCTTCCAGGTATCCCGGAGAAAAATCTTTGGTAATGTCACAAGGTCAGTACTAAAATTCTGATATGGAACTAAGTCCCCACACTGCACTGCATCACCGGCAATTGTATCTGCCACTTCATTGCCGTGGATTCCAGCATGGGCCGGGATCCACGCAAATTGTAGTGTATTACCTTCAGAAATGGTTCTGAACGCAAATTCTCTTATTAAATAGACTATAGGACACTGCGATTTGTGTTCGAAAGGGGATTTATTGATGGCTAGAAGAGCACTTTGAGAATCTGTGAAAATAATAGTTTTCTTGAGCTTTAGAACCCGAATATATTCAATAGCTTTTAAAATGCCGAAACATTCCCCCGTAAAGACAGAAGTCTCCGGAGGTAATTTTATTTTTTGTACGATGTTGTATTGAGAATGGTAAGTCCCTATCCCAACACAACCTCTCGGAGAACGCTTGGCAGCATCCGTAAATATGTGATGGTACTCTATGTGTTCAGCCAAAAAATGATTAAAACTTAAATTGCAATCGGGACCTGGTTTACTTACACAGTATTTAATGGTGGGGCTGAATTGTAAACTCTCGTAACTACTGCTAAATAGGGGAAGTTTATTGGAACGGTGAATAGGAGAAGAAAGGGAGAGGAATTTTTTATAGCTTACAACTAAACAAGGATCACGTTTATGGGACCAGTAATCTGAAGATTCAATCTGCAATACTAAAGAGTCCAGTTTAGGAATGAGAGGATGAGTTGAGAACTGAAGAATCCGGAACAAATATTTGTCAGATAGAAATTGTCTTCTAAGGTATAAAGGAGCTTCTCCGCATTCTACTTGGAGTGCATTAATGGGACTAGACTTCATGGCTCCAGAAATTATGCGCAAAGCTTTAGACTGAATGCGATCCAATTTTTTTAAAGCCATAGCACTACAAGGTTCTAGAACGAACAATCCATAATCCAGGGTGCTTCTGATGATTGCATTGTAAATAAGTTTCAAAGAAAATGGATGTGCACCCCACCACACACCAGATAGGCATCTAAGCATGTTTAGGTGATTTTCACATTTGTTAACAATATAATCACTATGAGGAACACTACTTAATTTACAATCTAGTATTATACCTAGATATCTGAAATTATCTTTAACTGGAATACGTATTCCCATATAAAAGATGTTTACTAAGGGAATATTTCTCTTTCGGGTGAACAAAACAGCTGCGCTTTTAGACGTAGATAAATCCAAACCATTCAGATGTAACCATGACTCCAAAGTAGATAAAGCTGAATTGATAGCATAGCTAGCTTGTTCAACAGATTGGCTTGAAGAATACAATACTAAATCATCGGCATATTGAAGAACCTTAACTTGGTTAGCTAAGGAGGAGTCTAAATCAAAAGTGTAAATATTGTATAGGAGGGGGCTGAGCACTGAACCCTGTGGGAGACCTCTCCATACAAGATGAGGTACCTCATGATCTCCTATTATCATAATAACAGAGCGATCATTCAGGATTCTAATAATGAAATTCGACAAATTCAATGGAACTTGTAGGGCTTTTAATTTATTTTGTAAAACTGATAATACAACATTATCGTAAGCTGCATTAATATCAAGGAAAACTGCAATGGTCGAATGGTTATTAGAGAAGGATAGCCGAATATCGGATGTTAAAATACTTAAACAGTCAGTTGTACTTTTACCTTTTCTAAAGCCATATTGTGAATCTGCCAAAAGACCCTTACTTTCAACATACCATTCAAGCCGATTTTTAATTAGGTGCTCCGCTAATTTCATCAGAATTGAAGATAAAACTATGGGACGGTATGAAGAAGCATCAGATGGAGTTTTATTTGGTTTAAGGAATGGCAACACCATTTGACGTTTCCATTCATCAGGGATGTTACCTGTATACATAATCGAATTAATAAGCTCTAAATAGTAACCGAGGACGACATCATTTAAATTAGCAAAAAAGGAATACGGGATGCCATCAATGCCTGGTGCAGAATCCTTAGTTTTATGGATAACACCTTTTAATTCAGTGAGAGTGAATGGGAGATCTAGCGTCGTATGAGTGTCTTGGTTACTAGTTACAAGAGACAGGTTAAGGTTAGTAGCCTCAGGAACCCAAGGCGGAGCTAATTTGTCTAAAAATTCATTGGCTAAAGAATCCGGAATAGGAGAAGGGTCTTTATAAATGGACCTAAATCTACGAATATTGCGCCAGACGATCGTAGGGTGAGTATTCGGTGAAATTGATGTGCAAAAGTTACGCCAAGATTCAAATTTTTTCTTCTTAAAAAGTTTATAAGTTTCGTTAATTATGTTAGTAACGATTTCAAAATTACTATCAGACATATCGAGGTTATAATTGTATTCAGCCTCTTTACGTTTGTAAACCATTTCTGTGCATTCAGGGTCCCACCATGGAGGCGAGGGAATTGTATTAATATTGTTATTTTTTACAGGAAAAACTTCATCTGCTGCTGCAATTAATATGAGCGCTAAAGCTTCCGCACAACTGTTTTCATTGCCATCTGAAATAACAGGCAAGGAGCAAAGCTTGCTGTCAACAATGTTTCTAAATTTGTCCCAGTCATTATTATTTCTATTAGGTAGCTTATATTTTAATGTTGATCTCCTTAATGGTGCATTTCGTTTAGAAAGAGGATAAGAAATAACTATTGGAAAATGATCACTACCATAAGTAGAGGTCAGAGTATGCCAAGTTAGTGAAGAGGCTAAGTTTGGAGAACAGATAGAAAGGTCAATTGCACTTTGGTTCTGATTGGGATCTGAACGACGTGTGACAGCTCCTGTGTTCAAGATGCATAGGTTATGTAAGTCTAATATATCTAGTAATTCATCGCCATAACAATTAGAAGTTGAACAACCCCATGATTGATGATGGCAATTAAAGTCCCCTAATATTAAAAATGGCTTTGGAAGAGATGAAAAGAGATTATTAATCTCTTGAAGAACAGAAGAAGAAGGGTGGGGAATGTAAATAGAAACAAGACAAATATTATGAACTTTAATAGCTACAATTGAAATTGCCTCACTATGAGGAGGTAATGTAATGATAGAAAAAGGTATAGTATTCTTGATAAGTATAGCTACTCCACCATACCCATCAGATCTATCCTCTCTAATGGTTAAATAACCATTAATTTTAAAAATATGATTAGATTTGAGCCAAGTCTCTGCTAAGGCAAAGGCAAATGGCTCATATTTGTTTAAAAGATATATAACATCACTCTTTTTATTTACTAGACTGCGGCAGTTCCACTGGATTATTTTGGATGTGTTGTCCATTACAAATGGATTGAGATACATTGGAAGAAGGGGCAACGTTGGACGGTGAAATGTTGAACTGAACAAGAAGATTGTGTAATGCAGAAAGAAAATCGTTTATGGAAAAATTTGTGACATTTTTTTCATTATTATGATTATTAGAAAAAGCACAACCATCTGATGGTTGAGGAATATTGAAATCTTTAATAATGGCATTGTGAGCCTCTTTATTGTATCCTTGTACAGATTTGGGAGGGGAGCGTGGTTTGAGAAAGACAGTCTTTTTATAGCTAGTTGAAGCAGGCATTCTATTAGGTGAAGAGATGGATGGGGTATCTGCAAAGTTTTTGGATGGAGAAGATAAAAGTGTATCAGCATACGATTTAGTTACAAGGGGATATACTTTTGCTGCTTCAGCATAGGATACTGAACTTTGTGCCATGTATGTTTTAATTAATTTTTGTCTAGAAAATTCTGGGCAAACCTTGTTAGTAGCATAATGATATCCTGAGCAAAGGCAGCAAGATGCACTTTCTGGTTCTCTGTCACAACTGTCCCCAGTGTGGCTTTGGCTACATTTATAACAACGAGGTTTGGACCTGCACTGAATTTTAGTGTGACCGAAACGACAGCAATTGAAACACTGTACAGTAGGGAAAATATATAAATCTACAGGTAATGCATTATAGCACATAAAAATTCTTTTCGGTAGCACCTGACCATCAAATGTAACAACTATCGATTGGGATGGTTTCCAAATGGTAGAATCATCAACAATGGCTTTAAAATTAAGGCGTCTTACTTTTAAAATTGGACCACAACCAATTGGTACTGTTATATTATCAATAACATCCTCCGGAGACCAATCTGCAGGGACACCACGTACTAAACCCATTCTAGTAACATTAAAAGTGGGTATAAAAGCTTTATAATTATAAGATTCTAGACTATTATGATTAATAAAAGAATTTGCGTCCAGGAAATTCGAAAAGGAAAGAGAAATTTTATTGCGTCCAATTTTTTTGACACTACCGTTAATTATGTTTTGGAAGGCGTTGTGTTTAAGGAACTTGCCAAATGTGATTGGGTGCAGTGTCGTTCCATCATCTGGTGAAATTATGTTTTTTTGTACATGAATGACAAAAGGCGCGCTGTCTGTTTTATCATAAGTTTTACGACCTATCTGAGTAGGAGCAACTGAGGACGTAGCAGGAATATCGGGCACATTGATAGTAGGATCGTTAGTCGTTGTAGTAGTTGAGCAGTTAGGTTCTGATGCAGTAATTTCAGGTGTAAAATCCGTACAGCTACAACCCGAAGATACGGTACCGTGGCTTTTACGGGTACGGCGACGCTTATTGCAGTGCTTACAAATATGTGTACGGCTTCTTTTTAAGTTACGAGCCGAAGACGACCCATCGGTATCCATGCCCGATTCGTTTGATATAGTAACGTAATTGCCTGCCGGGGGAACAGAGTCCCCCGGGTCAGGCGGGTCCTTCATTTTCCCGCGCTAATATAAAATAAAATAAAAACTTACCACTACCGAAGAATCTATACAAACTAAAGTTGAATTACAAGAAAAAGAAAATAGAACACTAAAAACTACGGCTACTGATCTTATATTACAACGTTTTTCAATTTTTCAATTATAGCTTTAAAAGGACACGACCGCCAAGTTTGAGGTTTCCCGCGCTTTTTCTAACGGGCAGTTTTATTTTTTTATTTTTTTATTATGGCTTCGCACGGTTTGTGCATTAGCCAATGTCATGTATTTTTTTATTATTATTTTTTTTTTTTAATCGAAGAGACAAAGTTGGGGAAACAAAATTATTAATTATATTAGAACGGAATTTAGGATAGGACGGATATAGGATCAGTATAAGGAAAAGGATGAATCGAAGGAGTGAATAATGAGCAAATTACAATAACGAATATTTACAACTTAATATTATTTAAGGTAATGAATGAGACTATACATTTATATACCGGAAAGCTATTTGTACAAAGTAAGGAAAGTATTGAAGTAGGAAAATGAGTACCAAGGGACAAGAGATTACTAAGAAAAGAAGAACGGTCGTATAAGGGACAGGAAAAAAAAATATGATTTAAGTCGCCTACGTCTGTGCCACACGAGCAAATGGGGTCGTCGATGATATGAAGTTTGGCAAGATGGGCTGGAGAGCAAACATGACCCAGTCTCATCCGTATAAGAGCGGAGGTCTCCATCTTGCCAAACTTTGCCCTGCCAAACCACGGTTTTTCCGGAACGTCGGGCTGAATAGTTGAAAAATAACGGCCCTTTGATTTGCTTCCGATACCCCAGGCTACCTTCCAGGTATCCCGGAGAAAAATCTTTGGTAATGTCACAAGGTCAGTACTAAAATTCTGATATGGAACTAAGTCCCCACACTGCACTGCA
Organism: Omphaloscelis lunosa; assembly: GCA_916610215.1. Lineage (NCBI taxonomy): Eukaryota > Metazoa > Arthropoda > Insecta > Lepidoptera > Noctuidae > Omphaloscelis > Omphaloscelis lunosa. The sequence goes on from OU744250.1 coordinate 12,286,930, forward strand.
TCACCGGCAATTGTATCTGCCACTTCATTGCCGTGGATTCCAGCATGGGCCGGGATCCACGCAAATTGTAGTGTATTACCTTCAGAAATGGTTCTGAACGCAAATTCTCTTATTAAATAGACTATAGGACACTGCGATTTGTGTTCGAAAGGGGATTTATTGATGGCTAGAAGAGCACTTTGAGAATCTGTGAAAATAATAGTTTTCTTGAGCTTTAGAACCCGAATATATTCAATAGCTTTTAAAATGCCGAAACATTCCCCCGTAAAGACAGAAGTCTCCGGAGGTAATTTTATTTTTTGTACGATGTTGTATTGAGAATGGTAAGTCCCTATCCCAACACAACCTCTCGGAGAACGCTTGGCAGCATCCGTAAATATGTGATGGTACTCTATGTGTTCAGCCAAAAAATGATTAAAACTTAAATTGCAATCGGGACCTGGTTTACTTACACAGTATTTAATGGTGGGGCTGAATTGTAAACTCTCGTAACTACTGCTAAATAGGGGAAGTTTATTGGAACGGTGAATAGGAGAAGAAAGGGAGAGGAATTTTTTATAGCTTACAACTAAACAAGGATCACGTTTATGGGACCAGTAATCTGAAGATTCAATCTGCAATACTAAAGAGTCCAGTTTAGGAATGAGAGGATGAGTTGAGAACTGAAGAATCCGGAACAAATATTTGTCAGATAGAAATTGTCTTCTAAGGTATAAAGGAGCTTCTCCGCATTCTACTTGGAGTGCATTAATGGGACTAGACTTCATGGCTCCAGAAATTATGCGCAAAGCTTTAGACTGAATGCGATCCAATTTTTTTAAAGCCATAGCACTACAAGGTTCTAGAACGAACAATCCATAATCCAGGGTGCTTCTGATGATTGCATTGTAAATAAGTTTCAAAGAAAATGGATGTGCACCCCACCACACACCAGATAGGCATCTAAGCATGTTTAGGTGATTTTCACATTTGTTAACAATATAATCACTATGAGGAACACTACTTAATTTACAATCTAGTATTATACCTAGATATCTGAAATTATCTTTAACTGGAATACGTATTCCCATATAAAAGATGTTTACTAAGGGAATATTTCTCTTTCGGGTGAACAAAACAGCTGCGCTTTTAGACGTAGATAAATCCAAACCATTCAGATGTAACCATGACTCCAAAGTAGATAAAGCTGAATTGATAGCATAGCTAGCTTGTTCAACAGATTGGCTTGAAGAATACAATACTAAATCATCGGCATATTGAAGAACCTTAACTTGGTTAGCTAAGGAGGAGTCTAAATCAAAAGTGTAAATATTGTATAGGAGGGGGCTGAGCACTGAACCCTGTGGGAGACCTCTCCATACAAGATGAGGTACCTCATGATCTCCTATTATCATAATAACAGAGCGATCATTCAGGATTCTAATAATGAAATTCGACAAATTCAATGGAACTTGTAGGGCTTTTAATTTATTTTGTAAAACTGATAATACAACATTATCGTAAGCTGCATTAATATCAAGGAAAACTGCAATGGTCGAATGGTTATTAGAGAAGGATAGCCGAATATCGGATGTTAAAATACTTAAACAGTCAGTTGTACTTTTACCTTTTCTAAAGCCATATTGTGAATCTGCCAAAAGACCCTTACTTTCAACATACCATTCAAGCCGATTTTTAATTAGGTGCTCCGCTAATTTCATCAGAATTGAAGATAAAACTATGGGACGGTATGAAGAAGCATCAGATGGAGTTTTATTTGGTTTAAGGAATGGCAACACCATTTGACGTTTCCATTCATCAGGGATGTTACCTGTATACATAATCGAATTAATAAGCTCTAAATAGTAACCGAGGACGACATCATTTAAATTAGCAAAAAAGGAATACGGGATGCCATCAATGCCTGGTGCAGAATCCTTAGTTTTATGGATAACACCTTTTAATTCAGTGAGAGTGAATGGGAGATCTAGCGTCGTATGAGTGTCTTGGTTACTAGTTACAAGAGACAGGTTAAGGTTAGTAGCCTCAGGAACCCAAGGCGGAGCTAATTTGTCTAAAAATTCATTGGCTAAAGAATCCGGAATAGGAGAAGGGTCTTTATAAATGGACCTAAATCTACGAATATTGCGCCAGACGATCGTAGGGTGAGTATTCGGTGAAATTGATGTGCAAAAGTTACGCCAAGATTCAAATTTTTTCTTCTTAAAAAGTTTATAAGTTTCGTTAATTATGTTAGTAACGATTTCAAAATTACTATCAGACATATCGAGGTTATAATTGTATTCAGCCTCTTTACGTTTGTAAACCATTTCTGTGCATTCAGGGTCCCACCATGGAGGCGAGGGAATTGTATTAATATTGTTATTTTTTACAGGAAAAACTTCATCTGCTGCTGCAATTAATATGAGCGCTAAAGCTTCCGCACAACTGTTTTCATTGCCATCTGAAATAACAGGCAAGGAGCAAAGCTTGCTGTCAACAATGTTTCTAAATTTGTCCCAGTCATTATTATTTCTATTAGGTAGCTTATATTTTAATGTTGATCTCCTTAATGGTGCATTTCGTTTAGAAAGAGGATAAGAAATAACTATTGGAAAATGATCACTACCATAAGTAGAGGTCAGAGTATGCCAAGTTAGTGAAGAGGCTAAGTTTGGAGAACAGATAGAAAGGTCAATTGCACTTTGGTTCTGATTGGGATCTGAACGACGTGTGACAGCTCCTGTGTTCAAGATGCATAGGTTATGTAAGTCTAATATATCTAGTAATTCATCGCCATAACAATTAGAAGTTGAACAACCCCATGATTGATGATGGCAATTAAAGTCCCCTAATATTAAAAATGGCTTTGGAAGAGATGAAAAGAGATTATTAATCTCTTGAAGAACAGAAGAAGAAGGGTGGGGAATGTAAATAGAAACAAGACAAATATTATGAACTTTAATAGCTACAATTGAAATTGCCTCACTATGAGGAGGTAATGTAATGATAGAAAAAGGTATAGTATTCTTGATAAGTATAGCTACTCCACCATACCCATCAGATCTATCCTCTCTAATGGTTAAATAACCATTAATTTTAAAAATATGATTAGATTTGAGCCAAGTCTCTGCTAAGGCAAAGGCAAATGGCTCATATTTGTTTAAAAGATATATAACATCACTCTTTTTATTTACTAGACTGCGGCAGTTCCACTGGATTATTTTGGATGTGTTGTCCATTACAAATGGATTGAGATACATTGGAAGAAGGGGCAACGTTGGACGGTGAAATGTTGAACTGAACAAGAAGATTGTGTAATGCAGAAAGAAAATCGTTTATGGAAAAATTTGTGACATTTTTTTCATTATTATGATTATTAGAAAAAGCACAACCATCTGATGGTTGAGGAATATTGAAATCTTTAATAATGGCATTGTGAGCCTCTTTATTGTATCCTTGTACAGATTTGGGAGGGGAGCGTGGTTTGAGAAAGACAGTCTTTTTATAGCTAGTTGAAGCAGGCATTCTATTAGGTGAAGAGATGGATGGGGTATCTGCAAAGTTTTTGGATGGAGAAGATAAAAGTGTATCAGCATACGATTTAGTTACAAGGGGATATACTTTTGCTGCTTCAGCATAGGATACTGAACTTTGTGCCATGTATGTTTTAATTAATTTTTGTCTAGAAAATTCTGGGCAAACCTTGTTAGTAGCATAATGATATCCTGAGCAAAGGCAGCAAGATGCACTTTCTGGTTCTCTGTCACAACTGTCCCCAGTGTGGCTTTGGCTACATTTATAACAACGAGGTTTGGACCTGCACTGAATTTTAGTGTGACCGAAACGACAGCAATTGAAACACTGTACAGTAGGGAAAATATATAAATCTACAGGTAATGCATTATAGCACATAAAAATTCTTTTCGGTAGCACCTGACCATCAAATGTAACAACTATCGATTGGGATGGTTTCCAAATGGTAGAATCATCAACAATGGCTTTAAAATTAAGGCGTCTTACTTTTAAAATTGGACCACAACCAATTGGTACTGTTATATTATCAATAACATCCTCCGGAGACCAATCTGCAGGGACACCACGTACTAAACCCATTCTAGTAACATTAAAAGTGGGTATAAAAGCTTTATAATTATAAGATTCTAGACTATTATGATTAATAAAAGAATTTGCGTCCAGGAAATTCGAAAAGGAAAGAGAAATTTTATTGCGTCCAATTTTTTTGACACTACCGTTAATTATGTTTTGGAAGGCGTTGTGTTTAAGGAACTTGCCAAATGTGATTGGGTGCAGTGTCGTTCCATCATCTGGTGAAATTATGTTTTTTTTGTACATGAATGACAAAAGGCGCGCTGTCTGTTTTATCATAAGTTTTACGACCTATCTGAGTAGGAGCAACTGAGGACGTAGCAGGAATATCGGGCACATTGATAGTAGGATCGTTAGTCGTTGTAGTAGTTGAGCAGTTAGGTTCTGATGCAGTAATTTCAGGTGTAAAATCCGTACAGCTACAACCCGAAGATACGGTACCGTGGCTTTTACGGGTACGGCGACGCTTATTGCAGTGCTTACAAATATGTGTACGGCTTCTTTTTAAGTTACGAGCCGAAGACGACCCATCGGTATCCATGCCCGATTCGTTTGATATAGTAACGTAATTGCCTGCCGGGGGAACAGAGTCCCCCGGGTCAGGCGGGTCCTTCATTTTCCCGCGCTAATATAAAATAAAATAAAAACTTACCACTACCGAAGAATCTATACAAACTAAAGTTGAATTACAAGAAAAAGAAAATAGAACACTAAAAACTACGGCTACTGATCTTATATTACAACGTTTTTCAATTTTTCAATTATAGCTTTAAAAGGACACGACCGCCAAGTTTGAGGTTTCCCCAGGGCAGTTAGTATTTTTTTTTAGTACAGCAGTGTTGCCAGCAATAATTTTAAAATTGTACTAAGCATATTGTAAACTTACGCCAAAATTTCGTTGTACTTACTTTTTATCCGTCAATAAAACCGTCAATTTAGAATATCGATTTAGCCGCGAATGTCAAAAATGTACCCAAAAAAGAAATTGTGAAACGCAAAAGGCAAAGTCCGCTACCTAGCTGACTTGTTCATTAAAAACATCGAATTATCTTATTTACTGTATTAAACTTACCAAAAAAAACATAGTCGTCAGCTAGGTAGCGGACGTTGCCTCTTGCGTTTCACAATTTCTTTTTTTGGGCACATTTTTGACATTCGCGGCTAAATCGATATGACAGTAGCAAAACTGAAAAGGCAAAATCTCATAATTTTATGGACGCATTTTGAACCAGGAAATTATGAAAATAAATATAAAATTTCAATAAATAATATTCAATATGGCAAGACCTGTTTCTTTGATCCTATCTATACTATCAAATGTCATAACAACAAATGTCAAAAATCTTTGATCAAAGGTGGGTATTACACTATAACATATCTAGGATCACAGATCTATGAGTCATATTTATATGATAATGTAATACAAACATATAAATCAAATCGTCTTTGATCAAAGATTTTTGACACTTGTTGTTCTACAGGATCATAGAAACAGGTCTTGCCATATTGAATATTGTTTATTGAATTTGTACAATAGAAGTAACCTGATCAGAGTTGAAAACCAACTCCGGCTTGATCTTCGTGACTGAAAAACCTCAGAGATAGCACTTCTAGCATTGATTTAATACGATAACATAAACACACACAGACTTTACCATAATTTACATAATATTACATCACAAGTGCCTGTATGTAATGAAAATAGACTTAGTTCTCTTGGGAGCATCACCTATAAACCACTTTCTCCCATAAAAGGCTTACGGGATAGCACATCCTCTCGACGAAATATTGAATTACAATTTTTTTCGAAAAGCTTTCTCCCACAGTTTTCTTCTTATAACATCATTGGCAAATACATGGGTCCCCGTATTTTTGCAGTAAACAGCTACGCAACTGTGCTCAATAATTAAGTATGCGTAAAAGAAGTCGCTAGTTTACAAAAAATGTATGGCTAGCTGTTAAATTATTATACATTGGAGGTCAGCGCCATCTAAAGTAAGCAAGTGACAGTTTTTATCCCCATTCTTAAAATCTAATCTGGCAACATTATGATCTGAGCAATACTGGGCATATTTTGTAAACAAACAGACAGATTAAAAATAACTAAAATTAATTCAATCAAATATTCAAATCAATCAATTATTTCCTTTGCTTAATATTTATCATTCAATTTCTGTTTTTTTAGGACATATAAAAATGCCTGCCGCTAGTTTTGGATCTATTTTAGCTAGTTCCATAAAAGATGATTGCTCCATCAAAAATGTTTGGAATCACAATCTTCATGAAGAATTTCATGTTATTAGACAGGTATACATTTATAAAACTGTATTTCAGTTTATATCTTAATAAACCCAATTCTTTGATGACAATATTATTTGATTGGTACCTATATTTACGAAGGAGCGGATGGTTTACATTTGCTTAGCTTTTAGCAACCCAGAAATGATGAAAATAGACCTCACTTTAAAAAAAATCTACCTTTTATCACTAGATCGTGCAGAAGTTTCACTGGGTAGCCATGGACACCGAGTTCCCAGGAGTTGTAGCGAGACCAATTGGTGAATTTAGATCTACTGCTGACTATCAATATCAGCTGTTGAGGTATATATTCACAATATTATTAAAACAAGTTTAATTAAATTGGTTTGTTTTGCATATTGCTTTTGATTGAACCTTCAATAAGTAGTTGTTAAATTCATAAATGTATCACATTTCCAGATGTAATGTGGACCTTTTAAGAATTATACAGTTAGGTCTTACATTTATGGATGAAAATGGTAAAACTCCACCTGGCTGCACTACTTGGCAATTTAATTTTAAGTTCAACTTGCAGTAAGTATGACAATAAAAATAATATTTTTGTATTTTGTCCACTTCTAACTCCTATTAAAATTATTAATTAAATTTGATTGACAATTACAGAGAAGACATGTATGCACAAGACTCAATTGATCTGCTACAAAATTCTGGTCTTCAATTCAGAGAACATGAAGAGCACGGCATTGAACCTTTAGAATTTGCTGAACTCCTGATGTCTTCAGGTCATTTTAAATTTTGTTGTTCATGTAAAATATTGTATTGTACCTACTTCATTAGGCAATTCACTATTTAATTTACTTTTTCTCATTTTAGGTATTGTGCTTATGGATAATATAAACTGGTTAAGCTTTCATTCTGGTTATGATTTTGGATATTTGCTTAAAATCCTAACGGATCAGAATCTGCCACAAGAAGAGAATGACTTCTTTGAAAGTCTTAGATTGTATTTCCCTACTGTTTATGATGTGAAAGTAAGTATACATTCAGTCAGTCAGTCAGTAATATATGGTCATGATTAATTATTTAAGTTCTACTTGTTTCCAGTACTTGATGAAGTTATGCAAGAACTTAAAAGGTGGACTGCAAGAAGTAGCTGACCAGTTAGAACTGCGTCGAGTAGGACCCCAGCACCAAGCTGGCTCTGATTCACATCTTACTGGAATGGCATTTTTCAAAATCAAAGAAGTATGGTTTCACTTCATTTACTAGACATGTTACGTCCTATTTCTATTTATTTGTAATAATAAAAGAATATTTTATTTTACAGATATTCTTTGATGGCAATATTGAAAGCACTAGTGGCCATCTCTATGGGCTTGGAGCACCGTTTAATAGTAATGCAAACAGTTTCCAGGACGGTATGGAGAATGGCAATTCACCCTGATGAAGAAGAGTTTTGTGGAGAACAAAACACTGCCATCTTAGTGTCCTATTTATTGGCGATACTTAAGCAAAACTTTGTTTGTTAGCAGTACCTGATTATGTGAAAAATATTTGTGATATAATGTGTAGTATATAAACTGCACTGGTAAGGCTTGTTACTGGCCAAAGTTTCCCACACTAAAAGAAATTGAGTGTCAATTTTTAGCAATAACATCTGCTAAGAATTTCTTTAAACTTATCAGTATAAATTGGTAAGATATCAGAACTGATGAGCTGGCCTAACATCTTATTCTAATAAAAATAGAATAAGTTTTTAAATTTAAATTAGTTTATAAAGCTATTGTGTACTCTCAAAAAAAAAAAACCGGCCAAGTGCGTGTCGGACCACGCACAATAAAGGGTTCCGTAGTTAGAATGAACTTATCCTAAAAAATACAAACTTAACATTGTAGTTGAAAAACATGTTCTCACATAAATTCCAACTGCAAATGTAAGTTTGTTACAATATTGAGAGATTTACCATGTTATTCCATGACCATAGACTTCTTATAGGTTTTCCTGTAATCTATAAGCAAAGAACTATTCTCAGTATTTTTTTCAAAATGTTAGGCTCAGTAGTTTCGGAGATAAGGGGGAGGAATGGTCAATTTTGATCTATTTTCTTAAATATCTTTAAAAGTATTTATTTTAAAATTATAAAAATAATGTATTTGAGATCCTCGCAATAAACCCCTTTGATTTGATACGTCACATGGTACAATTCGCAAAACTTTTATTCTGCTTTGCCCCCCTATATTCAAAATTTTACATTACATGTCCGTGTTTTGGTCACAAAAATACATATGTGTACCAAATTTCAACTTAATCGGTCTATTAGATTCGGAGCAAATTGGCTGTGACAGACGGACAGACAGACACACGAGTGATCCTATAAGGGTTCCGTTTTTTCCTTTTGAGGTACGGAACCCTAAACACATAGACTTAGATAATTTTACCAATTGCTTTTAGTCCTAATCTAGAACATAAAAAGCTTACTAATCAATGTTTTGTTCAATTTGATAGCATAGGGAAAATGAATGAAGTGACACGATTCCTAATGGTAATTTTTATTTTGAGAGTACAAACTAGCCAGGTAGGTACTTGTATTTGAATGAAATCTTTGATGTTAATGGACATGAATATTTTTTGACGTTTAATTATTACAATAATACTAGAATTGAGAGCATTAATGTAGGAGTTTAGAGTTATAGCTTCAAAAGCATTTCTCAGGGCAGATGTTCATTAGGACATCTGCTTGATAAGACCTCCGTGTAGTGTGTATTTCGAATATAACTTGGGAGTTATAATATTCATTAGGGCCGCGCGCACTTTGGACACGAATTTGTATCGTGCGTAAACGCGTCCAAAGTGCGCACGGTAAAAACGATGTCTACAAACGTGTGCGATTACTATATCTATATTATAGAGCAATGGTAGCCCAGTGGTAACGGCCCGGGCTTACCGCGTTGTAGGTCGTGGGGTCAAACCCAGGCAGGCACTTCACTTTGTGCAATTTATTTCATCACCACTGCTCCCAAAACGGAGAAAGAAAACATTGGCATATCCTAGAATCAAAAATGTAGAGACATGTGACATCCACCAATCCGCCGTGGGTGTGAATTACAGCTTCACTGCTCACAGAGAGGCCCGTGTCCCAGCAGTAGCTGATTATGCTATGATAACTAGAAACCAATATGTTTGCAAAAACATAAAATTATTATAATAATAATTTTATGTTTTTGCAAACAGGTTCGTTTCTTACTGTACTATTAATTTAATTATAAATAAATAGGTTTGTGTTTTTGGTTATTCTATTTTAGACACTAAGATAAATGCTAAGTAGTCCTAACAAGTCTTAACAGAACACCAACTAGTGTTCAAAACTTCAAAATAAATAATTTTGTTTTATAATTACCGAAGTCTATTTTTTTTACAAAAGTTTAAATAGCATATTACCACAGATTTAGAGTACTAAATGTAGTTTTCGAGGATGTATACCTACTGCGTATACCACGAAAACTATATATTTTGCCATTACGAACAGTTTGCAACAAGTGGCAACTATTTTATCAATCGTATAAGCCAGATTTATAGTTAGTTCTCTAATCTGCGATGACTGCAAAGTACCTACAATAAGGCTGGAACACACATTCTGAATTTAGAGTCGGAATTGATATTTTTAACTAAGAAAGCCCGGAATTGCATACAATTTAGAGAAAATCATAATCTGAAAAAAAAAATGCAATTCCGGGCTTCATTAATTAAAGCCCGTTGCAATTTTAGCGACATTAAAATTGCGCTATAAGTGCGGAGGTAATTCCTGCCCAGAAAAAAAAATTGGGTCTACTACGTAGCAGTCTGTAAGTGTAAATGCAGTAGACTAAAGAAAGAGAGAGGAGGAGGGAGGTAAAGTGTTGTTTTGTTTACTTAGTGAAATATACGAGTATATAAGGTCCCATTAAAATAGATGGACAAATTTTAACACAGCGTACGTGTAACCCAAGATATCCAAGTAAAAAAAAACACTGATTAAGTGATTTTATTTTGACCTAAAATAATTAACCAACCAATAAGTAACCAAAATTTTTAGTGTATTTTCGTTAACTGATTTTTTTCTAGTAAGTATCTAATGCATTTTTCTTATGTATATTTTTTACCTTGTCCTTATTTTGGTGGTCTACATGATTTCTAAAAGTTTGTGCATGTATTTTAATGGATCCATATATATAAAGTGCCCTCTCGGCCTCAAAACTTAAGGCAAGTTTTGTGGGCACATTTCGCAAATCTTTAAGTGCCTGCTAAACGGTCGCCAACGGTGTCCCAACAGAGGTGTAGTTGATTGGTTTACAACTAAATTACAAATGCGGTTGGCAGCGGTGTAGCAGTCCCTTTAACCAATTTTGATGATTGTTTTTTAATATCCTAAGTGCTCTAACAGTCGTCGCCCCAATTTTGGCGTAGGTATTGTACGCACTATGACCCACGAATACTTCGTGCGCTAATTTGTATGAAAATGAATAGTTTATTTACACGAACCACATTTGACCGTCAAAATCAACCGTGTGGGCGATATCGATCACATCACAGCCACAACGCAACCACAAGCGAGATCGCGCACTAGCGGCCAGCCACATTGCAAACACAACGATCTTTCCGTCTGCAAACACTACCACATCGCAACTACTACCGTCAACGCAACTCATTATGCACACGTAACCACTGCTTGCCCACATTTTGTCGCTGCCATGTGGTGTGGTTGTGGTACGTGTGAATGGGCCTGAAAATAAAAAATGAAACGCAAGTACTAGGTAGGTACTTCAATATTCTAATTGAGGACTGCGCTGACGACCAAAAAGGCTAGCCTAGACAATACTCTAATGACTAAACTAGTCTTTTTGGTAACAAAAAGTAAGTTAACTAGCTTTTGCCCGCGGCTTCGCCCGCGTGGATATCGGAAAATATCCCACGGGAACGTACTACAGATACCGGGATTATCTACCTAATAGCCGAGGAAAAGGTCATTGACTCCTACCACTGCGCCCGCGTTGCCGTTAACCATAATTTAGTTAACAGACTTCCAAAAAGGAGGAGGTTATATGTCCGTAGCGTGTTTGTTTTTTATTATTTTATTTATGTCCACCGATTTCTCCATCAATTATAGATCGATTTTGAAAATTCTTTTTTTGTTTGAAAGGGTATGCTCTCAAGGTGGTCCCATATAAATTTTATTAACTTTGCTTGCATAGTTTTTGAATTTGCTTCAATAATACGTATTTTTTTACCACTTAATATATGGATGATATGAAAATTTCATGTCACTGTTATTTACATAGCAGGTAATGGTATTCGAATTTATTATTTAAAGTGGAGTAGGTAGCACAACAAAAAAGTGAAAAAAAAACAACCGACTAACAAAACTAGGTCAAAGCAAAAAATAACTTTAATTTCGGAAGTGGTGGCAAAAAACGAAAATTCAAAACCAAAGACACCGACTGCCGAAATTAAAGTTACACACATCAAAAGTGTCTAGGGATCAAGCATTTTTATGCGGATTTCTTGAGATTGAGATGTGGCTTTGTAATAAATTTATTATTATATAAATTTATATGGATCCTTTTTGGTGCATTTCATAATTTGAAACAGGAACTGTTAATCAAATTCGAGTAAAAGATGAAAATCAGCTGTCAATATTTTCCCTATAAAAACATACAACGCATTGAAGACATTATTAGTGCTACTGTTTCCCTACTACTGATTAAAACCAACGTTATTATGGAGCGGCGACGTCATTTAAGCAGAGAAGAAATGCTCAGAGCCGTGGGAATGATAGAAGCTGGTTCCCGGCAACGTACTGTGGCTTTAGCTCTGAATACAAGTCAGAGTGTTATCAGTCGACTTTGGACACGTTACCGAAGCACTGGTACCGTGGCTGAGCGCCATGGAGGACGGGATCGCTGCACCACACGGAGACAAGACCGATACATTCAAATCTTAACTCGAAGAGCTCCAACAATAACCGCCATGATGTTAGCCGTGAGGCTTCATCACTCTTCAGGGAACTTAATTAGCGACCAAACAGTCAGAAACCGCTTGCATGAAGTGAACCTTCATTCCCGAAGACCGCTACGGGTACCACCTATAGCAATGCACAATCGTAGGATTCGATATCAATGGGCTCTTGAACACAGAAATTGGGCAGAAGAACAATGGCGTTTCGTGTGCTTTTCTGATGAGTCTCGTTTTGGTATGAGACCGGATACAAGACGTATACGACACTGGAGAACCCCTGGACGCCAACAGCGATTAAAATCCTGCCAGGAAGTCCATCCTTATAGTGGTGGAACCCTCATGGTATGGGCGGGTATTTGGATCGGCGGAAGAACTGAGTTGATTTGGATCAGAGGCAACCTCAACGCTCAAATTTATGCTGAGACGATTGTATCTGACGTCATCGTTCCTCTACAAGTGCAAATCGGTCCCTTATTTCAGTTAATGCATGATAATGCACGACCGCACACCGCAAGAGTTGTAAGACAGACTCTCGCCGCAGCTAACATCAATGTCCTGCTCTGGCCTGCTCAGTCGCCAGACTTGAACCCGATTGAGCATGCATGGGATATGCTACAGAGAAGAGCTCTGCCGAATATGGAGGGTATCCAGTCGCAAGAAGACCTTTTTTTGTTGTTGCAACGAACATGGGCGGCCATTCCACAGCGTGATTTGGATGAACTCATTTTGAGTATGCCAAACCGATGTTCTTGTGTTGTTAGTGTTCGCGGTAGAAACACGGATTATTAATTGTTTAAGTTACCCAATAAAATTTTAAAGAAAACTGTTATTTCAGTCTTTTTTTCGAACTTTAATGTTAGTGGTTCAAATGTCAAAAATCCCTTTATTAGGAAAATGGCAAATTTCTTTATTAATGCAAAGGTGACTTGGTTTATCGTTACTGTGACAAACGAAAACACTATATTTGATGAATCCTTAAAGAAAATTTTAATTAATATCAGTCAGGAGAAAAGTTATTGCAAAAATATATGTTGATCCCTAGACACTTTTGATGTGTGTATTTTTTGCTTTGTAGTTTTTTTTTTTTTTTTTGGAAGTCGCATGTTTTTTTTTTTTTTGTAAAAAGTTTTTACGCGTAATTTTGAATCTGTGATATCTTTTAAACCATTCATATAAATATATAAATGAAGTGATGTCAAGGCATATTTTAATCTAAATTAAATGCTCAATTTAAGTAACATAGTTTATTGGATAATGATTCATATAATACGGTAAAATAGCTTCGGAAATAACAATGACTTTTTTATTAAATTCTGAAAGATAAAAATGGTTATTGTGGGTCATCCTTAGAAGATAGACATAAGCCATCAGGGACTTTTTTGTTGAACTTTTTAAGATGAACAATACCGTAGAACATAAGTTTTATCTAACTTATACGATTTCCGCGGCGCACGCCAATAAAGTTCTCAGTCGGTATGATTTTTTCCGACATCTTCAACAATAATCGTCAAATTTTAGCTGATTTACACAAAACCTTAATGAATTATACACTAAAACCTTTCGCATGAATCACTCCGTCCATTGGCATTGGTGAAAACCAATGATATTAAAACCGTTTTTTTGAGTTAATCGCATTCAGACAGACGGTCACGGCGCGGCGCACACTGGTCCCAAATGATAAAAAAGGGGACATTAAGAAATTTTTGACAAAAGGTCAACCGATTCAGCTTATTTTTTTTTTGTAGACAGCTGATGCAATTACAAATCACTTTTGTACATTGAGTTTTTGCCAAAAAAGCCGTATTTTCAGAGAAAAAAAATATTCAAATATTTTTTGTATGAAAGAAATCCTAATTTTGTCTTTATCTTCCAAGATTCAAACGTATTCAAAATAAAACTTAAAGCAGCTTGTAGAGATGCTAATTGCTCACTACTTTGTCATAGACACTCTTCTGCGATTTTGTGCTCCTTTTGAGTTACAGGCACTTTAAATATTTTTTGTATGAAAAAATCCTAATTTTCTCTTTATCTTCCAAGATTCAAACGTATTCAAAATAAAACTTAGCGCAGCTTGTAGAGGGGCTGATTTCTCACTACTTTGTCATAGACACTCAACTGCGATTTTGTGCTCCTTTTGAGTTACATGCACTTTAAATATTTTTTCCTAATAAGTCATATGAAATGTAAAATACAACTTTTTATTTGACTACCCCAACAGTGGGTAGTCTTTGTTTACAAATGTAATACTTTGCTAGGGCTGTCGTCAACATAATATGAATAAATAAATAAATAAAACAAACACAAAAAATAAAACAAAGCGCATTTTTTTTCAGTACCTGTAAACTTAATAACTAAAGTAAACTATTATTTTACAAATTTAAATAAACTAGAACATAAATTAATTTTAAGCGCATTTTTTCTCAGTACCTATAAACTTAATAACTTAAATAAACTAGATTACAAACTTACAAACTTAAATAAACTAACATGAACGTGCGTATGTTACAATGTGAATTATGCTAGCGGATCTTGTGGGGGATTATTCTCAATGTCGACGTATACTTCTTCCTCATCAGCATCTTCTAAATCGAGTTCATTGGGTGAAACGTCATCCTTTAGAAGATTTTCGGCTTCTTCAAACCTCTGCTGCTTTTGAATTTTGGTGAACTTCGGTCTTATGTTCGTAATGTACGGATCGGAGCTGATAAGTAACTGGTGTAAAATATCTTCATTTGTTTGCATTCTGCCTATCTTTCTAGTATGCTTTTCTCTGATTGAACGAAAATCTTTGTTTCTTGCTTCTGAGGCTTCTTCGGACATCATACCAATTGGAATAAAAGAAAAATGCTGGCAAATATCTGCACCATGCACTAAAAGTTTATGTACACTCGAAGGCATGTAATACCACGAGTACTCGCTGACATAAAGTTCTGCTGTTTCTCTGCAATAAATTCTAAATTTTTCAATATCTACATTTCTCCCAGAAGATATTTATTGCCTGCAAAATTACAGCAAATCTCTTAATCAAATTAGCATTAACTCCTGTTATCTCAGCTGACCTTTCGTAATCATTGAAAAACCGTCGAGCTGTATTGCCATCGTTTGTTGTCCCAAAGCCTTGTTTGACGATATCAATCATTAAGCCAGTTACAACAAAAAACTCATGCTGCGTTAACTCTTTTCTTGATTTTCGGAGCAGTTTGTCCTCACCCCGAGCCGCCCATTTTTTGAAATCTAAGTTGTAAGATATGTGCAAAATACATTCCATGCATCGCAACCACATGTGAAGTGAAGATAAACCATATTTGTACATATCATGGTTTTCTGGTTTGTTAAAAACGAGGTTCAAGTTGTTCATATCTTTCGGATTTGTTAAGCAAATGTTGCAATTGGCTGCAGACTGTGTCTGTGAAAGTGCCGTGCATACTTTGCCGTCGATCATCGTCATATGCAATTCATGAAATACTTCAAATTCGCCATCAAATAACTTTGTTGGTAGAAGGTTCTGAATTTCTTCTTGTAATGTTGCTTCTACTTGCTGAATATATTCTTTTGTTTCTTGTTTGAATTCGAACATAATTGGTCTGCAATAGTTTGTTGAAGAAGGGCGCGGATTTTCCCATACTATCACATCGTTGTCACTCATAAGGCGAAGTGGCACAAAACTAACCATAAATACAGAAGATTCTGAAAATATGTCACCAGTTGGTTTTTGTTTGTAACAACTTTGTGAAGAAGCTCCGTCACAGCCCCATTTACTAACTAGCTTCAAAACACCACCATTAATATTTGAACCAGTCACTTTCAAAATCTTCTCGGCAGTTAAATCTAGAACTGCCTGTAACTTAATTTTAGCTCCTGACTCCGATATCACAATATCTTCTTTTGCTGGATAGCATTCTTTCTTCTTCAACAGTAACTTCTGGTAAGATGGAAAAGCCGCTGTGCCATTTGTACTTAAAATGGACCTCAAAGTTAGATATTGCCATTTTGATAAACTCAATGCTGTGGCAAGAGCTAAGGTGTCTTCCTCGGAAATCGATTTATCAGAAGCTTTATATAAAAAGTCACTTACTTCTTGCACCTTTTCTGGCTTATTTGAGAGGCACTTAATAACTTTAGAACAAACAGTGCGCCCGTTTTCATTAAGTTTAGCAATAAGAGCATAGAACAGCTCTTCTTCGGAATGCTCCAAAAGAGACAAAGAACGTCTTTTCTTCTGCTTATTTGTTAAATCTTCAAATGGTCGTTTATTTCTAGTTCTGGGAGTATTTGTGGTAGCTTCTGATGTAGATGCACCCGCTTCCTCTTCGTACGATAAATTATGCTCTTCTACGTCTACTGAAATGTCCTCTATGGTATATTCTGGATCAAACAACATAGGAAAATTCACAGAAGTTAAAGTTGGCCACAAAATTTTAGACTCCAACCACTCCTTGTTTTTAACACCAAATCTTTCGTTTCTACCTGAATTGTCCCATCTTCTAGCTAGGTTTGACGTATAATTTTGGCAAAACTTTTTGATAATACTGAGCTCTTCGTTTGGAATTTCACTTGAAATACGATTTATAATGGTTTGACACAGTAAATCACTATTTTTAAGGCACCCACTATTACTCAAAAAAGAAAAAATGTCTAAATTAGTCACAAATGTAGTCATTTTGATACAAAAATGTTACAGGCAAATAAATAAAAGTTACAATGTGGTGATAGTTGATAAAAAATTGTGTTGTTTTTACGAGCACAAGACGCGTAATGAACAAAAACGGGTTCCGCTTGCCCTTATACTATTGATATATGACTCATTACCCAACTATCCCGTTACCTAATGGGGTAGTTAGATAATGGCTCATTACCTTACTACCTCATTACTTAATGGGGTAGTTAGATAATGAGCCAAATATTCTTGCAATTTGGATGAGTCACGAGAAAATAAAACATACTAAGATGTGCTCCTACATAAATACCGCAAAACTACAAAGGGAATTTTCAATTGCATTTTATATACCTATTCATCATTCAGCGTTTTCGACGCGTTCGACTAGATGACTAAATAGAGCCGAAATCGTCACTTATAGGGTAATTAAGCAATGACTCTATACAAAAAAAAAATTACATACGAGTCACACAATAACTTACCTGTACATAAACATGTCTGAACACGTTTTGAGATTTCCTTGTTTGTTTATTTGATACTGATAATTTCATATATTTGTAAGAGTTACTCTACAAGCTGCGCTAAGTTTTATTTTGAATACGTTTGAATCTTGGAAGATAAAGACAAAATTAGAATTTTTTTATACAGAAAATATTTAAAGTGCCTGTAACTCAAAAGGAGCACAAAATCGCAGAAGAGTGTCTATGACAAAGTAGTGAGCAATTAGCATCTCTACAAGCTGCTTTAAGTTTTATTTTGAATACGTTTGAATCTTGGAAGATAAAGACAAAATTAGGATTTTTTCATACAAAAAATATTTAAAGTGCATGTAACTCAAAAGGAGCACAAAATCGCAGAAGAGTGTCTATGACAAAGTGGTGAGCAATTAGCTCTTCTACAAGCTGCGCTAAGTTTTATTTTGAATACGTTTGAATCTTGGAAGATAAAGAGAAAATTAGGATTTTTTCATACAAAAAATATTTAAAGTGCCTGTAACTCAAAAGGAGCACAAAATCGCAGAAGAGTGTCTATGACAAAGTGGTGAGCAATTAGCACCTCTACAAGCTGCGCTAAGTTTTATTTTGAATACGTTTGAATCTTGGAAGATAAAGACAAAATTAGGATTTCTTTCATACAAAAAATATTTCAATATTTTTTTTCTCTGAAAATACGGCTTATTTGGCAAAAACTCAATCTATAAAAGTGATTTGTAATTGCATCAGCTGTCTACAAAAAAAAAATCAGCCGAATCCGTTGACCTTCTGTCAAAAATTTCTTAATGTCCACTTTTTTATCATTCGGGACCAGTGTGCGGCGGGAGACTTTGTTTTATAATATGTTAATATTTATAATATGGGACTGTTCTAGGCTGATCAAATTTTAGTTTAACCTAATTTGTCTATCACAAGTCGTGTGCCTGATGGGATATCCCTTGGGTTAAGTAGATATACCTATGGTGGATCAGAAAAGTATGATTTGTAGGTACAGTCAAATGTCAAGAGCACACATAGTCTGCGAGAGCACATGAAGCCTTACACTTGTAGTGCGAGTCTTATTAGTAGTAGTCCTGAAAGGAACTGAGAAAAATAATAATTTCCATATTCAATGTATGAATTGGAAACGTCGTTTTTCCCAAAACTATTCAGAACTGTAGAGCCGAAATATAATAGGTATTATGACTGAGCCTACCACCACATAGATACGAATATTACGTCCCTGGACCCCGCGTTAGACCCCGTTTAGGATATACGGAACTTTAAAAAACCATATAAGTCGTCCAAATAAATAAAATTGGCTTTATAGATAAGTATATACTCAAGTTTCTGTACATTGAAATGCCTTGTATTTACAAAATTTGTGAATCTAGGGGCGGCAGCAGCCCCTTTGCCCGCCCTTGGGCAAAATGTCAAACGTCCATAAAAGCTTTAAATACTGGATGGCGGCGGTTATTTGATCGGTCTTTGTGGATAAACGAAACTGAACCCTTTATTAAGTAATGGATTCTTAAAAAACAACACAAATTAATCACGACATTAGGTTTATTTACCATTGCAATGTTAATAATCGTTACATAGAAATTATGATCATCAAACCACGTGTTTAACCGCATGAGGTTTATTTCTTCTTCTTTTTGTGCTTCTGGGCGGTGTCTGGTGTATTATCTGCTTTGCGTTTGCTTGTATTAGCGCCTTTCCCAGTCACGTTCCCGCCGGGTATGTTTTGGTTAGCGGCACCACTCTTTTTCTTCTTTTCAGCACGTTCCTTCTCTTCAAGTTCTTGATTTTCTCTTTCAATTAAAGTGATGAGAGTGTTGCACCTGGGTAAAGCCAATGACTTGAATTAAATTTGTTTGTGACTTTTTATGCATGTGTTTATAAGATTTGTCTTTACAACTGACCTGCGTTGTAACTCAACCGCTGTTCTCGATTTGAGGAACCAATCAAATCTAAACTGCGGTGCAGCGTGTACAGATGCTCGAAGCTCCTCATATACGTTTTCTTTATCAAAGCCCAGCTTATGCAGCATGCACACCAGGAATCTAGAGAAAAGAAGTGTAAAAATATTGTTAAACGCAACATTTCTATACGGTACACATAAATACGTGAGAAATGAATTTAATCCAAATCACCTGTCCTCTTCCTCGACGTAATTTTTCCCTTTATTTGTTCCATAAGAGATTCTCAGTTGATGGAATGGAGCTCTGTATCGCGCCATCTTAGCATCCAGTGCTTTCTTGATAGACGCTCGCCTCTGTATCTTGGCTTCCCCCCTTTCAATTTGTCCCATTATTCTGTCGATGTCTTGAAGCTCATGACAACGCTCCCAAAATACTGCTGAATATTCCATGACCTTAAAAGTTATAATGATGCATTACTTTTTTTAACACGATTTTACGAAATCATGTGTGCATGTTTTAACCAATGAGTAAAATACTCACTTCTTCCGGAGTTTTGCCTTCAACATCTTTAGCAATATTTTCAATATCATCTCTGCCGTATTTTTCATTGGCCTTGATGAATTGGTTAAAGTCTCGCTTTGTCCAATTAGTAAACCCTGTGGATGAAGCGTTTGTGTTAAAACATTGCTAATTTTCAATGATATTTGATGTACTTTCTAAATCAGTAGTGACCATGCCTTGAGTTAGCAGCTGCTCTTTCTCCTGAACTTCTTCCTCTGTGAGAGCTTCAGCGTCATCTATCTTACGTTGTTCTTCTCTTTGAATCTTGGCAGCATCAGGACCCAATTCAGGATTACGGGGGACTTTGTACCTAATTAAATACAACATGATGAATATCCTTAACTTATATAATTATACTTGTATAATATTTTGTGAATTTATTCTATGTTTCAACCTTACCCTAGTGTTTTGCGATAATGGTATATTTCTTGATCCAAAAGTTCAAAGAGTCGTGGCGGGAAGAACTGGAAGTCTTGCACAATCGGCTGCTTTGGAGGACGCGGAGCCTAGACATGAGAAAAGTGAATATTATCATGTGATCATCATAAGCACGGTTCAAAACAAACTACAAGCGTTATAGATATTGTATGTATGTGAAAATATATATATTTAAATGGAAAGGATGTGAATGGAAAGTGATATTCTAGTTGTAATCTAAATAGGAAATAAGGCTAAATAAATAATTTACAGCAGAAATACAGATATACTACATTAATGCCAGTATAAAGAGCTAATCAATTTACACAATACAAGTACATGAATTAGATGATAATTATATTGCCATAGAACCACCACCAAAAGTAGACTGCTGCGCTGACCTCCGCATTTAGCTCTTTACACTTATTTACCTGTACCTTTGGCGCCTTCGGTTCGGAAACACGGAGTGCCTCCCGGAAGTAAGCGTCCACTGCATAGTTAGCTTTACGCTCGCGTTTAGGTGGTTCAATCCAATTACCAATGGGTAAAATTTTCTGCTTCTCTCTGTAATCCTCCCCTGAATTAAAAGAACGATAATTAGTATTTTAATTTACACAATTATGATCTTTTACTATCTACTTTATAGCAGAAAACCTTCAAACTGGTAGACAGAGTCTGTCGTGGCGCCGGGGGTGTCCATCGAGAAAGCCCGTAGTGAAGATTCTCCTAGACTCTCCAGCTTCTGCTTCAATTCTTCAGTCTATAAAGATAAATTAATGGTATATTCATGTTAAAGTGTTTATCAGAAATGGATCACAGTAACTGAACTACCTTACCTTGTGTTCTCCCTTAGCTAGTATGTCATCAATATCTTCTTCGGTGATTTCCGAATCTTTAGACGAGAACACATGGTTGGCGCCATGTCTGATCATGTTGAGCATTTCGTCTTTGTTGAGGTGGCTCTTAATGTCGACCAGGCGGCCTGACTGTATCACAAGTTTGTCTAACCTTAGCTTCACTTCGGCGCGTTCTACAATTTTTTCTTCCACAGTATTTTCAGTGATGAGTCGAAAAACTCGCACCTTAAATAGAATAAGTAATATATTGCCAGTCATAGCTGAACAGTTAATAAAATCCAGTACCTATATCGATTAATCTGCTTAAATACATGACTACTTACTTGTTTTTTCTGTCCTATACGATGGGCCCTGTCCATAGCCTGCAAGTCCATTTGTGGATTCCAGTCAGAGTCATAGATTATGACGACATCTGCAGACGTCAAGTTAATGCCGAGACCGCCGGCGCGCGTCGACAACATAAACACGAATTTCTCACTCCCCTCGGCGTTGTACTCTTCTATTTGCCTATTCCTATCTTCATGAGGTGTTTGACCATCTAAACGGCAATACTGAAAAATAAAATATTTTAAAATAATCACGAGTATTTACGACCCTCTCTGTAGTCTGTCATGAAAAGTCCAATGCATACCTTGTATTGTCGCCAAAGACAGTAATCCTCTAAGATGTCCAGCATCCTTGTCATTTGTGAGAATATAAGCACCCTAGAGTCCTGTTCTCGTAGTTTGGGCAGCAATTTGTCAAGAATGGCGAGTTTACCGCAGTTGTACACGAGATGCAAGTCCGTTGTGTAGGGCGGGCCAGGCTCCGCCCCGTCAAACAGGTAAGGATGGTTGCAGCATTTACGAAGCTGCATCAGAATGTTCTGCAGACGCATCTTTTCAACCTTTCCAGCACCATTCACTACAATCAGAACAATTCAATCAATTAATACATTGCTTTTCAAACCTAGTGATCATTAGCAAAATAAACATTTCCTAATTAAAATTAATGAAGATGTTTTTTTACTTACCTACATCAATGTCTTTCATTAGAACCTTAGTATACCATTCTCTTTGCATTTTACTCAAACCCACATACACTTTGAGCTCCTTTTTTGGTTTAAGTTTCCTCTCCACTTCAGATTTAAGACGACGAAGTAAAAATGGCCTCAAAACAGCATGCAACCGAGATACTAGTTGATTGTCACCAAGAGCCGCATTAGTGTTGAACCAGGAATCAAAGTCCTGAAAGGGTTATATAAATTAGTAGTTTCCACACTGCAATATGCCAGATAATTTAAATGTGTTATAACCATTTATCTAAAAATTGTAGTACTTACATCAGAACTATTAAATACATCTGGTAAGAGGAAGTTGAGTAGTGCCCACAGCTCATGGAGATTGTTCTGCAGTGGAGTACCAGTTAGCAATAGCCTGTTCATACTCTTGAACTCCCTAAGCAGTTCAGAAAGCTTTGACTTTTCATTCTTGATTCGATGAGCCTCGTCAATCACCATGTATCTCCAGTTGAACTTTTTGAACACTGATCGTTCTCGAATTATCATCTCATAAGACGTAATGCAGACATCCCAATTACCAGGCATGAGGACTTCTCGAATAAATGTGCTCTAATAAAAAATGAAGATTCATTCAAAGGGATGACAAAATATTTTTTGTAATAACTTCAAGTGTGATGTACCAAAATAAGAAAGACAATAAAATTATGGTTCCCTATTTAAACTTGGTCGTAGAACTTACCCTTGTTTCTTGGTCACCAATTAAACAAACTGCTTTCAGAGATGGGCACCATTTTTTGAACTCATTCATCCAATTTGTCAGGGTTGATTTTGGGACAATAACAATATGTGGCCCAGGAACATTCCTGTTACATTTAAATGAAATAATGAATTATGTGATAGATGATAACTTTATTTTTTTCAAACTTTAAGGGAAAACAGAACCTTTTTAAGACCACTGTTTTGTGCGAATGCTGTCACAAAGGTTTTTTATTAGGTAACTGTTCGCCAACAATACGTTCAAAGACACCTCTATTTTAAAATATCACTTTAGACAGTTTACTACTTAACTATATACTGGAAAAGGATATTGATTTGATTAAATTAATAAATAATAATAGAAGAAACACTCACTTGAAGTTCTTCATGTACCCAAGCAAAGAAATAGTCTGTAAAGTTTTTCCAAGACCCATTTCATCAGCCAAGATGCCATTAATACCATTTTCATACAAAGAGATCATCCAGTTAAGACCTCTTACTTGATAGTCACGCATTTCTCCATTTTTGATGAAGTGTGGAGAGGCTTCAAATCGGAATATAGATTTTACTTTAATATTAGTCTCTGCAAGGAGTTCCTCATCTTCTTCCTGTTCAGTCTTTCGGTGGCGGTGGCTAGACAAAAGTAATAAAATATCAAAAACATTCACAAACAAAAGAATTGTAGCATGTTATTTTATTGGGTGTGCACAAAATTTTTCAAAAGAATTGCACAATACTAGTGTACAATTCAAATTGTGCAATAGATTTTTTATACATTTTGTAAACATTAATTTCATAGCACATGTTTAATGTTTGTTTGTAATGGCAAGGTGAAGGTTAGTTTAAATTACTTACTCTCCTGGTAGTCCTCCTCCCGGGTCAACGTCTTGCTTGATCTTCTTAGGTCTGCCGGCTTTCGGTTTAGGTGGGCTGCCACCAGATTTAGGAGTATTTGTCATGAAATGAGAGAAAATTTCTGTTTGCTTCAATAGAAATTCGAATCTCTTCGAACGATCAGTTTCAATTTTACTTTCGAAGTCACCTTCCTTGCCCCGCGAGGACGTAGTATCGCTCGAGGATCCATTCTGTTACAAAAATGAGTCCATTTTAACACTATTCCTCACAATGAATCATGAAACAAGAGTGGTTATTGAAACCTACTGAATGTTCACCAACATCTGCAACGTCCATAGGTTCCTCTGTTTGAGACATGTTAACACAATAAATATCACTTATTAATAATTCAGATTAATCGATTTGAGGGACGTTACATAGCGTAATGAACAACTTTTTCTTTTATCTTATAAGTAACAATAACCGGGCGTCCGGGCGCGAAAATTATCCACCCGTTATGTCTGCAAGCTGCTTGCTGGCTGATGCGTTACCATAGAGTAAAATTAATTGCTTGATTGCAAATCGGGCGGACATTTCAAACAATGTTGCCATACAAGACTTTTAAGAACATACGTAGAGTCAGCCCCAAAAAGATGTATACGGACAAGGAACCATTTTATTGTCTATAACCATTGATTCATAACATTGTATCTACTGTACAGGAACAAAACATAGTATGCAATTTATTTTACCAAAACAATTTAAAAACATTGTCCCAAAAAACCTATACACCCTATGACCAAAACATGGTAATCTACATAAGTCTCACAAAAATGTATACAGTAATCATTCAATTCAAAAGTTCGACCTCGAGGGAGGTGTTAGAAATAAATATTTAATTGAAAATGCGATTTTATAAAAATTTGGCATTTAACTACTGCGTCAGACTGCCATAATAATATTGTCATTACAACGATCACATCTTATGGTAGTAACTGACCGGGAGCATTTGCATGTAATGTAACAGTTCAGATTTGACTATTTTATTAGTGAATGCGTCCAGGCGAGCATTAAGGTGCGTACCTATAATGATGTAATTACATCATTACTCACTGCTGTGAAAACCGAGCATTACAACTTAATCTATGTTACACGTACGATTACTCACAGTTCGAGCGGTTACAAAAGCGAATGCTTTAGTCAATACATCGAGCTGGCGCAGTATTGTAACGCACTGCTCAAAATCAAATCATTTAATATTTATTACTTGAAACTTGGTGCGTGACCAACTTAAAAAAGCTAAGCAACATTCGTAATGAATATCCATAATTTACCTATTTGTATTTCAAATAAAAAACAAATGTTACTGACGTCAGTGACGTCATGCATGAAATGAAAAGGACAAAAATAAAAATCTTGTTCTTGTAATAAACCAAGTTAAAGACATGTCATTCAATATAAGTGGTATGACGTTATCAGTCTTGTTGACCTTGTTCTGGAACTATCACTGTGAACATTGTGTTGGTCATAGGGAGTATAGATGGGTTTGCTAAAATAAATTGTATACCATGTTTTGTACTTATACGATGGATAATATGTTGTGGAACAAAGGTTGTTGACAATAAAATGTTTCCTTGTCCGTGTATACATCTTTTTGGGGCTGACTGTACTAATGCTGGGTATTTAATAAGTCCATGGATATATTAAATAAATACGCAGCGACTAAGAGAGGTATTATACTATCACATTTATGATAAACGATATTATAAAATTGTAAAAAAGACATATCAGGATAATTTGTGAGCTTCATAGATAGGTGTATGATATAATATGATAGTGTAATATCCTCCTAAAAAACAAAGTACCCGCCGCGCTGCGTCTGTCTGTCTGTCTGAATGTGATAAACTCAAAATCTACCTACCTACTGAACGGATTTTCAAACAGTTTTCACCAATGGACGGAGTGATTCATGCGGAAGGTTTTAGTGTATAATTTATTGAGTTTTTTTTTTATAAATTGGCTGAAATTTGTCAATTTTATTGTTGAAGATGTCAGCAAAAATCATGCCACTGGGAACTTTATGCGCGTGCGTCGCGGAAATCGTAAAAGTCCGCTATGGCTATATGTCTATCTTCTAAGGATGACCCACATGAACCATTTTTATCTTTCATAATTTGATAAAAATTTCATTGTTATTTCCGAAGCTATTTTGACCGGTATTATATTAATCCTTATCCAAAAAACTATGTTACTTAAATTGAGCATTTAATTTAGATTAAAATATGCCTTGACATCATTTCATTTAAATGAATAGTTTAAAAGATATCACAGATTCAAAATTAAGCGTGACAAAATAAATGGTTGACCGTAACGCGGGCGCAGCGGTAGGAGTTAATGACTTTTTCCTCGGCTTTTAGGTATTAATCCCGGTATCGGTAGTACGTTTCCGTGTGAACGTGGTTTGTTTCCGCCATCCAAGCGGGCGAAGCCGCGGGCAAAAGCTAGTTTAGCATATAAATTACTATCACGGCGCTATTCTAAGGTACTGGCACTGGCAGTACGAGAGGGTAGAATTCTTGTGTGTATATACGATTATGTCTTCGGTAAATGCACCGTAAACCATATACTGCGAATGTACTTGTTAAACATCTAGCTACTTTTATTTGCAAGTTGCTTGCCCTTAGAGTCTTCTAACATAGACCATTATTAATTATCTCTGATGAACCTAAATCAATTGTTGTACTGCGCCGTATCCGTCGGTCGGGTTCCACAAGGATTCTAACAATTACCTGGGCTTTAGGCGTCAATAAGTCAGGACAAACGGGACAAAACTATGACTGTGACAATTTGATAGTCAAAGATTCCTTTGTTTTATTAGGTACTAACTTTTGCCCGCGTCGATGCCGGAAATAATCCCACTGGAACTTACTACCTGGATAAATGTATTCTATGGCCTAACCACTGGGTTAGGCCATAGAATACATTTATCCAAATTATGGTTGTGTTGTATTACGCAATTAGGGTACTGACCCTAATTGCGTAATACAACACAATCATAATTTGTTTCGATTTGAAACAGATTTCTAATCCAATGCTTCATAAGTTGGAAAAAAAATCTGCTCAACAACGTAAATAACAATGAATGTTGTTGAACTGTCAAAATAAAACAAATTAGGTACGAAAATAAGTTACGCAATTAGGGTTCAGGTCATGGTCTGCCTGTGTGCCAAATTTCATCGATATATATCCATTCAGAAAGGTAACAGACAGACAAGAGTTACTTTCGCATTTGTAATATTAGTAACTAGTACCTACGAATTTCAATCCGTTAAGTACACACAGTACTGAACCTGTGTTCAAACCATTGCATCATTGCGCGGGCCACCGACTGCCATGGGGCACCTGAAAATCTCTTAACTCGCACTGTGGAAGACCTTTGCGAGGCCTTCTGGTGGTGTAAGCTTACAAACAAATGGAATCATCGATAAGACGAAGAATATTGCACCATTAACTTGAAGCCTGTCAAAGACCTAAACCAGTACCCTAATTGCGTAATACACGATCAATCACATTTTGTTTTTATTTAAAACAGATTGCTAATCCATTGCTTCATAAATTGGAAAAAAAATCTGTTCAACAACGTAAATAACGCAATGAATGTTGTTGAACTATCAAAATGAAACAAATTTGTCATAATCGTTTACGACAATAAGTTACACAATTATGGTACTGATAATTAATATTGACAATTTGATATGGTCAAAACACACAATTAATTATATCTAAGGGTTGATAAAAATAATAATGCTGACTATTATGTCTTAAGATTTATTTAATTTTCCTTACAGAATCGTTAATTAAGCTATTTAAGTAACCTGCTTTTTCTTCTGTTGTTGTCAATTTCGAATACTTACTCCAGGGTACCTGAAAAAATGGGAGTTAGTTTTTTGTGGTGTTACTATTAAGTATAATTTTTCATTGTCAAAGCTTGCTTTATAATTCATAATACCTACCTAGCTATGATGGAAAGTTTTTGCAGAAGGTTGAAAAAAGCAGGGAGCATAGGTTGCTTTAAAACAAACTCAAGAGTTTAGTATTTATTTATATGTTGTTTGATGGTATTGACTGGTTTCAGAACTCTGAAAAAGGTGGTAAAAAAGCAAAACTATTAACAGCAATTATTATTAGTCATAAGTAGTTATAATGTGCTTACCAAAACTCCATGATAACCTAGTGCTTCAAGTTCTCTAACTTTACTTGTAAAGAAGCCAGTTGCATTATCAGTATCATGTATTATTGCATTTCTGCCAGCTATCACCAATGCTATCCAGACATTATTATCAGGAGGCCTTTGTAGAAGTCCAAAGTTTTTGGTTGTAAATACATCTTTGACTACTACTGGGGCTCCACTAACATCATTACAAATGACTAAATCTGAAAAAAAATAAGGTATAATTTTATTGGTCATAGACAGCATTTTTACAGGAATTTAAGTGTAATAAAATTCATAAATATTTCTTTGTGTACCTCCTCTTTGATGATGAGGTAAGATGTGTTCGCCAACAACATACTCATTACCACCTCGGGTTACTTTCAAAACATTCATAATATCCAAGACCATCCTTTCGGTAATATTATATTGTTTTTCAAGTTGTTCATTTGGTATATAATCTGTGTATTTTTTTGCCATAATTTGAATGTATTTCTTTTGAAGAAGATTTACTTTAGCATCATTGCAAAATATTTCTGCTATGTTATTTAATATCAGAATTTCTCTCCCATAGTTATAACAATACTTCCCGTATGTCTGTTCTAAGAATTCTGTACTTAGAACTTCATTGATAAGATCCACAGGGCGGATGCCTAAAAGAGTTAAATATGCTATGCAGCATGCAAATGATCTGCCATGAGTGCTGATTTCTGGTCTTCTTTCAGGCTTCCTTAATTCATCCATAACTTTGGAGAAGAAACATTCTTTTGTTCGAGGTATTAAGTTAAATGTTCCATAAGTTAAAACTAATCTTTCAAGGTCTTTAATCCTTGTTTGGGTCATGGTTTGGCTTACATTTTCAGCAATTTTATGTAAACACTCCTCATGTAAGTTTAATGTAGAAGTTCCCACTAGTGCTAAATGCACATTACACATCACTGATAGACGAGGCACTTCATGCTGCAATGTTTCCAGTAGTCTATATATTCTGTTGTCAAGGGTAGTTTTTGTTGAGTATCGAATTAGTTTTAATATAGCAGCCAAAGATACTTCATGAATGATTTTTGAGTTTTCAATCACTGTGTTAATCATTTTCAGCACTAAGTCCATATCCCTTACAGGTGTTTTACTTTTGAAGAATCCCATACACATAATGGCCAAATCGTCGACAGTGAATAGCGAGTACTTTTTGTTTATCTCAATTTCTAAATTGTGCATATCAAATGGTGATTTTCTCCTTATTCCAATAAAAAACATTGTTTGTACAATTTGTCCCGGTGTTAGTTGCTTTGCTTTACTGGCTAATTTTTGCATGCTTTTAATTGAAAATTCACTATATCTTGTTACATTTATCATATAGAAAAGTGCTACAAAAGAAAGTAATTCATTATGTGTCCAATTCCTTATTCTGTTTAAACACTCGTCGTCCAAAGCTGCCCAGACTTCTATATAATTGCGAGTTCGGATTGATTCTGTTTCTGGCCACTTATTTAAAGCATAAAATATGGATTTCAACTCTTTATCAGTTGCCATTTTTAAACAGTCAGTAAGATGGTCTATGAATGTATCAAATATCTTATTAGAGATACACAAGTTGTGTTCTGAACAATATAAAGCAAATTTAGGAAAAATCTCTAAAACTTCGGCATGAGACTTCTTGGACCAATTCACTTGGAGTGCTTCTTTAAATTGTTCTTCACTTAAAGTCTCTTGCTGGATGTTGCAATTTAAGCTAATAGCATAGCCTTTGTCTTCTAAAATACTATAAGCATATTTATTTTCATGTTCCATAAACATTCTAGCATTCATGTATGAATTACTATGAATGCTTCTGCTACATTTTTGTACTCCATTTGCAAAATTAAATAACACTACGTTATTCCGATATTTTGGAAATGTCAAATTTCGCACAATTCTTACCAGAAAAGACATATTTGAAATAGTTTCACTAATAAACTTAATAAATAAATTATTTGTCACTGTTTCCCCAATGTTTTGATTTGAATTTGACGATTTTGACGTTATCACATTAGTTTACTGTCATTTTACCTTTAGGGTTATATTTGTTATTTTTATGTCCAACGGCGAAGAAGCAAAGGCCTTTATTATACAGCTTAGTCGAATGAGGTAAAAACTGAAAGCTCATATCAGGTGGCAGCACAGTTGTGAGTCTTTAAACCGCCATTGTTGTGTTTATGTTTACTTTTATGTCGATCACAAATTATACGAAAACTAGATAAATATGTATGAGACTTGGAGTGTAGCACTATTAAAAGACGAGCTAAGGACAAGGGAAGCGTCTACCACTGGTAAAAAAGCAGCTTTAGTGGAAAAATTAATAAATTGTGAACGATTTATACGTTATTTTGTGTTGGTTGACTTTAAAAGTTCGTTTTTTGTTAATGACTGGAGGCGTACGATAGAAATAACCTGATCAGAGTTAAAAACCAACTCGGGCATGATCTTCTTGACTGAATAACCTCAGAGATAGCACTTCTAGCACTGATATAATATGATAATATAAACAGACACATTGGCAAATACATGGGTATGCAGTAAACAGGTGCGCAACTGCGCTCAATAACTAATTATTTGTAAAAGAAGTCGCTTGTTTACAAAAACTGTATAGCTAGCTGTCAAATTATTAGACGCTGGAGATCAGCGCTATCTGGAGTGAGCAAGAGGCAGTTTTTAACCCTATTGTAGGTCGACATAAGTCTGACGTGGTGACAAATAAAACTAAATATTTTACATACAGACTACTTTGCCGACAAGTGCTAGTAGGTTTTGATTTGAGTCACCCTAACAATTTATTTCAAACTGACCTAAATGCGATAGTAACGCCCTCATTTTACAAAACTCTTTTTTGCCAAGTTATGCACGTAGCGCTTTGGTCGACGGTGGGTCGCTGGGTATTAAAGCTTTTTCCGTTTTATTTTTTATTTTTCAAAACCTTGTTTTAATACAAGGCGTGTGCCCGCCCCGCCCCACAGTGGAACGAATGTATGGAAGCGGTTGGACGTAGACATGTCCGAAAAATAAGAGTAAAATTATGACAAACTAATGATGCCATCTTATTCGATTACTTAATGCCTTCATAAATTGTGGTGATGAATTTCTTCATAACTCCCATATTTCGGGAGTAATTTGAGAAAATGTGAAATTTTACTATGAAAATGAGTGTATTGAGCTCTCTCCCTCCTGATTCCGGGCTTGTTTCAAGTAGCGGTCTCTAATATCGTAATGCTATTACTAAGAGCTATATTTAATACTAAGACACATAGTGCGCCAAATGTGCACTTTCTGGGATAAAAGGAAATGAAAATTTAAAAAAAAAAACGTTTTTTCCCCATTTGTATTTACTTTAAACCGCAGACAGACTTATTAAGAGGTCTATAAATATATTATATATATACAGAAATATATATTAACAAAAATATTCACAAGAACTGATGAGAGTATGACTTTTAAGTAAGTTGATAATAAATTACCTAGTTTCATTAAAAGTACAATAAATAATTAAGACGTAAGCTCTAATTTACTAAGTTACACATTTTAAAACAATAACATCATTTAATTATCTTCGTCATCATCATCATCATCAATTAATTCAAATTCAGAATCGATGTCCGCTAAATCATTTATGTTAACAAATTCGATATCACTTTTCTCAGAATCCGTAAGCTCATAAAATTCCTTAAAAGAAGATTTTTTTACAAACTTATTTCCTTTTGGACGGATACTTGTAACAAGTGGATCAGAAGACAGTAAAAGATTGTGCATAATATCTTCATTGCATGAGATACTGCTATGCTTTCGAGAATGCCCCTCTCTATATTTTCTAAAATCTTTATTTCTAGCCTCAGATGCCTCTTCGGATAGAAAACCAATGGGCACAATTGACATGTTCTGAACTATGTCTGGCCCATGCATTAAAATTTTATGAAGTGAAGAAGGCATATAATACCATGGGTATAACTCCACGTAAAGCTTAGCAGTATCAAAGCAGAACTCTCGGAATTTAGTTACGTTGATCTTCTCTCCTGATGAAATACACTGCAAGATCACACAGATTTTTCTTAAAAGCATAGCATCTATTCCGGTCAGTTCAGCAGATTTAGTGTAGTTTTCAAAAAATCTCCTTGCCGAGTTGCCATTGTTGGTGGATCCACTGCCTTGTTTCACAACATCGAGAAGTAAGCCCGTTTCTCTTCTTACAGCCTCTTGAACTCTTTTCTTCCTGTCATCAACTTGCCTTTTTGCTATATCACCCCTTACTTGCCATGATTTTATGTCTAATTTGTAGGAAATGTGTAATAAGCATTCCATTGAGCGAATCCAAGCGTGAAGGGTGCTTAAGCTATATTTATACATGTCCTCGTTTGCGTGTTTATCTTTGATTAACTCTAAATTATTCATTTCTTTAGGACAAGCCTTGCATATGTCACACACTGAAGCTGCTGTATTGGATATAATGGAATGAATTTTACCATCAATCATTGTCAACAGCAGTTGGTGTTTGACACTAATTCCATCAGTGATGGTGGATGGAGTTAAGGCTTCAATCTCTGCTTCGATTTCAGCCATCTCTCTCTGCACATTTTCTTTGGTTTCCTTTATAAACTTAAACAATATTGGCCGGCAAAATGAAGTGGAAGATGGTCGCTCGTTTTCCCAAATTGTTACACCTTTTGAGACGAGCCGCAGTGGTACAAGACTAATCATAAAATTACTAGCAAGATCGATTTGCTCATCTTCACTCGTCCTTTGATGATAAATGCTTTGGCTAGATGATCCGTCAAAACCCCATTTGCTGGTCAATACGAGCTGTTGATTGGGATCAACAGGGGTTTCTAACGACCTAATAAGTCTTCTTGAGGTTAAATCCATCAAGGCTTGTAATTTGATTTTTGCAGAGCTCTCTGTAACTGTGAGATCTTCTTTGGCCGGATAGCACTTAATTTTTTCTTTAACCAACATGTAGTAACTCGGGTATTGAAGAGCTCCTTCTTGAGTGTTGAAATCCCGAAGAGTGTTATAGCGCCATTTCGATAAGTTCATCGATACATAAAGAGCCAATGCCTTCAAAGGGGATATTTCCCGTACCTGAATTGATTTACCTTCAATGAAGGCTTTGATTTTTGAGGCCTCTTCTGGATTCTCCGTCAAGTATTTCATAACATAAGCTGTATCGCTTTGTCCTGCCTTTTGAAGCGCCCTTTCGGCCGAAAACATAATTTCAGCGCTGCTACTGCTGCATGAAAGACTATCTTCAGTGGTGCGTCTTCTTTTTTGCCGGTTACTAAGGTCCTCAAAAGATTTACGAGGACTAGGATGTGTACAAGTTGAAGCATCAGATTTAGCAGGAGAAATTATGGGCTCGATGACGTCACTTATATTTTCTGTAGAAGGTTCCATATTTTCATTCTGTAATTCCGGCCATTGAATTGCAGCCTGTAGCCAAATCTCATGTTTCTTCCGAAACTTATCTGTGCTTCTTCCAGACTGTGTCCATTTTGCATAAATGCGGTAGCAAAATCGACGACACCAGTCTTTTAAACTTGTTTCAGCACTTTCACATAACTGAACACAACTGTTATCTTTTAAAACACTGAACAAATAGTTAAAGTCGCGTAAATCTTTATGTGCGCGTGCGCATAAAGCAACGTGAATATCAAGATTTGTATTAAAATTTGGAAAATACATTGCGAGATTAGCTTGGATACAACGAGGTGTAAATCAACACTGATTTTAAAGTTACTAATAGTGACCTATTTATATAAAATCCAGGTATCCCAGGTATCCTTTGTTAAATATTGCAAGGTAATTAGTTATTGTGATAATTAGTAAATGATGCATGCTAAATTAGTGTATTAAGAGCCATTTAGTAATTAAATAATAGCAATGTTCTTATCAGTAATCATTAGTGCATCAGTTTTATATGTAAACCTTAAGTCCCTAATTATATATCCTAATTAGCTTATATCTTCTCTAATTGGCTGATCAGAAATGTTATTGTAATAAGGTAAACCTTTAGAAAAACGGTTTTAATCAACAAAATAAACAAAAAATTAAAAAATTGTGTTATAAAATAAACATCACTCTTTATCCCAGAAAGTGCACATTTGGCGCACTATGTGTCTTAGTATTAAATATAGCTCTTAGTATTAGCATTATGATATTAGAGACCGCTACTTGAAACAAGCCCGGAATCAGGAGGGAGAGAGCTCGATACACTCATTTTCATAGTAAAATTTCACATTTTCTCAAATTACTCCCGAAATATGGGAGTTATGAAGAAATTCATCACCACA
The DNA here is from genome assembly GCA_916610215.1 of Omphaloscelis lunosa. NCBI lineage: Eukaryota > Metazoa > Arthropoda > Insecta > Lepidoptera > Noctuidae > Omphaloscelis > Omphaloscelis lunosa. Next base: position 12,321,273 of record OU744250.1, read on the forward strand.
AGTTATGAAGGCATTAAGTAATCGAATAAGATGGCATCATTAGTTTGGCATAATTTTACTCTTTTTTTTCGGACATGTCTACGTCCAACCGCTCCCATACATTCGTTCCACTGTGCGCCCTGATGGAATTCCTCATGGGTAAAAACGATTAACTTCTATACAAACTTTCATAAATGTAAAGGGTGGCCCAGATCCGTGGCCCGGCCTAAGTGCAATCTGAATAATTTTGAAATAGATTGCTTATCCATTGCTTCATAAGTTCAAGAAAAAAAAATCTACTCTACAACATAATTAACACAATGAATGTTGTTGAGCTGTGAAAATGAAACAGACTATAAGCCGACGTACACACGGACATAATAAAATCGCGGCGGGATTTTATCACGCACTGAATTTTCAACTCTCAGCGATGAGCTGAGCGTTGAGCGTGAACGTGCTGAGACGCACTCTCGTCCCAGCGCGTTGAAAAAACACAATGTTGGATTTTCCACTCTCGGCGCTAAGCAGAGCGTTGAAAATCAAGTGCACGAAAAAAAAATCGCCGCAATTTTATTACGTCTGTGCGAACGTCGGCTAAAGGTCCATGGGAATGCGGTGTTAGGTACTCCCTACTCGAAAGCTTGAGGAAGTGATGACGATGACGTAGCTGCTTAAAGGTTGCGCTGGCGTTCACACTCGGGGTCACCAGCTTACAGGTTAGGAAACAGGGTGGAAAATTCCTTATCCTCTGTTGAAAAGTGAGGATCCTCCGACCAGACAGGTGTTGAGCGTGGTGAGCGTGGGCACAGATTATATAATGGGCTACTGGCCGACTGGTTGTTATCGGGTTTCTGTACATATAATAATAGGCATAGGTACTAATGGCGCTAGTTAAAACTTGTTTGTATGTAGCTGTATCTACAGATGTCGTCAATAGATCTGTCTAATGACAGCTCCAAATAATTAGCTTGATTATGTAAATAAAATATGTATAATATAGGTATTATATAAAAACTTGTATACAAGTGACATAATTTTTTAATCATTGGTATTTAATGAGCTATCTTCACACTGGACCCAATGTTCTGATTGCTCCCAGCAACCGAAATATCTTGGTTTTAAATAATAAAGATTGATCTCCTCAGAACGCCCCAGGCCAGGTACTGGCACAGGTCGTACTTTGTCTTCTTCTTCTCTGGTAGATCCCAAATATAAATATTTGTCTGTCCACTGTAACCATTTCTCCTGCATGAGAAATAAATATAAGATCACAAAATTGATAGGTACTTTTTAAGAATCAGTTGAAAAACCGGCCAATTGCGTGTCGGACCACGCACAATGAAGTGTTCTGTAGTTGGTATGAATTTATCCCAAAAACAAACTTAAACATAATAAACATGTTCTCCCATACATCGATATACGCCACGGTCAATTCTCCAACTGCAAAAGTAAGTATGACATCGCAAAAAAAAATTATGTCATAAAACCACAAATTAACGATTTTCGGTCATTTTCCATTACTTGTGCTGTGAGACCTTGCTTCTTGCCAAATTTCATGTTTCTAGATTAACGGGAAGTGCCCTATAGGTTTAGATTTATTTGTTAGTACTTATCTAATTATATTGCTTATAGATATTAATATATGATATGCTTGATTTTTAGAGCTTCAAGGAACCGTAGACCTACGTATTTGATATAAATTTTGACTTAAAACCTCAACGCGTTCGTGAGAAAAAGGGTCTTTAGTTAACAGACTGACAAATAGACGTACAACGAAGTGATCCTATAAAGTCCATATAGGATCTCTTCGTTGTTCGTCTGTCCGTCAAAACACAACCCTAAGGGGTCCGTTTTTTCCGGAACCCTAAAAACAAATAAGTATCAATTATACCTTCTCAGTATGTTTTATAAAACGTAATTCGATGCATGCTGCTACGCGAATTTCTTGTTGTCTAGTGTTTATTTGAGATGACAGTGTGAAAGGCCACTTTTTATCCGAACACTGTAGTTCTTTTATACTGCTACGCCAAAGACTCCAAAATATCTGAGAATGAGAATTAGAAATATTTTTCTCATGACGCATGTCGGCACGAGAGCTATTAGAAAATATTCCTTAAGTACTAGGTTTTGCCCGCGGCTTCACCCGTATCGAGGTCAGAAATTATCCCACGAAAGCGTACTACCGCGGAATATTCAACGTACTATCGAGATAAAAAGTATTATCTATATCCTTTAACCCAGGTCATGGCCAACCCATGTGCCAAATTTCATCCAAATCCGTACAGCCGTTTTACCGTGAAAGCGTTACAAACAAATAAACTCACTTTCGCATTAATAATATTATAAAGGACGTCGTGCTAGTGGTAGGCGATGATGGCGCTCGGCTGACCAACGTAACTACCTAGTATATACCTAACAAGTAGAGCAAACTGACAGTGACATCAAGGGCTTGCACTTTATAAAGGTAAACACGTTAACTAATATTGCTAGAGTATGAATGAATTATTGTCCTTACCTTCTTTTTAGGTATGTCTCCCAATTCAAAATACCTTATACCATTGTTAGCAAACGAGGCCTTTAGTGCCTGCTTTTGACTTCTTTTGAACACCGTCAACCTGATAGACTGCCATGGATACAATGATAGTATTTCTATGACACTTGATTCACGACACAGTGGAGTACCGTCACTAGTTGTTCTATTTTTCCCAGTGATATAGTGTTCAGAAGCAATTATAAAAGCTTTTGAACTTAATCCTAAAATAATCAGAATAATTCAATAATATAAGGTGTAAATATTAAAGAGTTATTGTTTTTTATTATATTATATTCTAATGTTCCATAATTAGGTACCTTTTAATTATGAAAACCATTTACAACTAACCCCATTAACCATTTAAGGGGGCTTTTATATTTTATTAATAAGTAGGTACTTACATAACATAACATCACGCCTGTATTCCCCGAAGGGTACGGCAGAGGTGTATCCTATCGTAAACCCACATTTCGCCAGTAATGTTTCAAGTCCCATGTAATAGGGGGCGAGCCTATTGCCAGCAAGCGGGCACGAATCTAACTCCGGGCTGCTACTGAGAAATGCCAGATAGAAAAACCCAATAACACTGCCCGACCCGGGAATCGAACCCAAGACCTCGTGCTTACCTAATAAGCACCTACAATGTCGAGTAATTGTGTGACGTAAATTAACGTACCAAGCTGCACCAAACGCAGTTTTACTGTGCCATCTCTCGTTATCTCGTTAAATGGACTTTCTACTAAAATTGTGTCATCAAATTCCTTGTATTCACTGGTAAGCAATTTTTTGATCGTTCCAAACAACATGGCGAATTTTATTATTGGCTTATATTCTGGTAATTCTCGTGATATAGACCCAGTTTTGTAATGAGAAGATGGATAGTGCTTTGATATAAATTATAGATTCATTGTTCTGAAACGTGATGACAGTTGCAATGCAATGCAATGGACATTTTGATCTGACAGCAGTGGCTATGTAGACGCAAACCAAAAACTCTCACAAAACAAAGTAGGTAACTACCTAAATATTATGATTGTTTTTGTGATTTTTCATTTGGCTAGATAGCGCCACCAATAGCTCGCAGAGCGGTAGCAAGCTCTAGCGAAACAGCCAATATTGTCTCCGACACACGACACCCTTTGCACGACAACATCTTTGTGCCACAAAGGCTGAAAAGCCGAAACAGTTTTTAAAGTGTGTCGTCCAACTCGCTGGCGAATGATCAAAAGAAAGACTAAGCTGTGGCGAGACAGTGCTTCCTTACCCAAACCAATTGTACTTTCTGCTAACGATCTCCCACCTGGACAATATTGGAAATGAGTTGCCTTAGACAACCTTGAAGTCTTTAAACAAACTCTGGACCCAGGTTGGTCGAAGCCAGGAAAACCCTTTGAGGTGGAGATTCATAGACGACTCCGCCTTGGACTGTAAATTTGATGCTGTTCCACAAGCGATGGGACACTTACTATCATGTCCTGCGTGTCCTGTCAGCTGTACGTTACAGGAACTGATGACGCTAGTGATTGCACCAAATACGTAGCCGTATTCTGGGCCAAGTCTATTTATATTGTCATCGACACGCTAAGAAGATTTGCCTGTCTTGCTTGAGCTAATCTCGGCTATTCTCAATATTATGTAGAGCTGCTCTCAATATGTAGAGCTGCTCTCAATATTTAGAACTGCTCTCAAATATGTAGAGCTGCTGTTAATACGTAGAGCCGTTCTCATTATGTAGAGTTGCTCTCAATATGTAGAGCTGCTGTCAATATGTAGAGCTGCTCTCAATATGTAGAGCCGCTGTCATTATGTAGAGCTGCTCTCAAAATGTAGAACTGTTCTCTTTATGTAGAGCTGCTGTCAATATGTAGAGCTGCTTAAAGACATGCAAAGTTAATTATGGTAACCCGGTAAGGTCCTACGAACTTACGTAGAAATATTTTAACTATGATAACTTTTAAACTCTATTAAAACTGCATGTACCTATAACGATTTCCAAACAATTCCCATTTTAATTTCCTAATAATATAGTACCTACATATTTTAGTCGTAGGAGTTAGTAGAATTTATCGTCTGCGATTTCAACTTTCGTTAGTCTTGTAGATCCTGTTATCAAATCTGACTACCTATGCAGCAGATCCTATAAATGTCCGAAAGAAGACTTTTATATGTGTACACTGTAATTATATGTAGGTAGACAGACATGCACACTTCACAGATCATGCGGAAAAAAACGCACGGTAGTGCGCGCTAGGCCTAATAGAATCTTTTCTTGTGGAAATCTTCATAGATAGACGCCCTTGCACTATCTAAGAAAAAACGTAGATCGATGAAAATCCCACGGTGTTTTTCCCGAAACTAAAAGTAAGAAATCAATTTCTGTGCTACATTTATACAAAAAATGAAAAAACAAGTTACAACACAAGTAATAATACAAGTTTTTGTCAGGTCCTTGAATAATTTTTATTATTCATGCAACGGCCTACTACCATTCAATAAAACCATTTCAATTTAAACCAGCATTTATTATGACTTAGGCATTCCACAGATATACAATATATTAAACCCATAATAATTACACATGGTTTCGGGACTACAAACATTAACTACATATCGACACAATTTTTTAACACCTATGATACAATAACACACATTATCGTAGTTTCATAGTCCATACATTTTAGACGTGGCACTACATAAATTACAATCTAAAGTTTTCCAATTCATAAATTAAATACCTAACTAACTTTGGTCGACTAAGTATTTAAATTCTAACCAAAATGTTTTATTTTCACTAGACGTCTAATTTTGAAATCATAATATATTAAATGATATTAAAAATTCGCTTGTTTTCTTCATCGACTGGCGTCCGCCTGTAAACAAACATTTAAGTGTTAAAAATGATAACAAGTAAACAGATGCATTCAGTGAGTAGGTACAATACGCGCCACGAAAGATGAGACTTGACCGCGCCTCCCGCCGCTCCTTCCGCCCCGCCCCGATGACGCTCCGGCGCAGACCTCATACCGCTAAAGAGACCCAAAAATCGTCTACTGCGCAAGTCAAACCACGTGGTGTGCAAGTCTCATCTTTAGTGGCACGCACTGTACAGAACAAGACAGGAACAATGTGTAAGGGCTGCCGCAACAGGCGCGACGCGTCAGCGCGACGCGACTCTAAAAAAACTTCACTATAGAACAATTACCGGTGTTGCGTCGCACCTGTTTGCGGGAGCCTTAAAGATCGAATAGTAATCAACCATCACCTAAATAAATTGTTAGTGAAAAACACGCGTGTCCATTCAACTACAATAAAAATTGTATTATACAGTGCACTTTGAATTAACTGATGTCTATTTTTAATAATTAATTAAACAGTCTCACAGCCTGGTTTGAAACTATTTTAGAAACGGAGACTTTGGGTATCGTTATACAGGGTGGTAACGGTAAGAGATTATGTCCATATCTAGCGTGAAATATTTTATCAAGAGAAGAATCACTGTCTTCGTTATTGTTAAAACTTCTATTGATACTTCCATGATCCTGAAATAAATTTTCATAACGATGATATCACTATGCAGGTTAAAGAAGATAATATAACAGATACAGATTTTTAGTCTAAACAAATAAATGTTAAAGTAATTATTTAACTTATTTTTAAATAAACTTGGGTAAAAAACTTAGGTGGTTTGACATTCCGAATGTAGAAATAAATACATAATAAGATAAACTATTTATGCAATCTGAAACTTTATCCCAGCCGTAACGAAATACATAACACAAATGTTATGTCAAAAACATTCCCGTGTGAATAATTATGTATTTTTGTTATCAAAACATCGTCGCGATGGTATTTTACAAATTACAAAAACAACCGCGAAAACTGCACTGTACCTGATTACATCATTATCTATGATAAAAAGGCCATCACAATTTTTTTTTTGTAATCTAAACAAATAAAGTTAATTCATAAAACCTGCAAGTATTTTATTGCGAAGCTATAATTAAAAAGAAAAATACACTCGTATTTTGATTTATTAGCGGATGTATAGATGAGCTATAGTTACATATACATAATTAATATTACATCATCAACCAATATTTTGGGCCAGTATTTGCATTTAGATGAATAAATATTGTATTATAGAAACAAAAAAATACATGAAATTTACATAACGTTTGACTTTCAATTTTATGATTATATTCTAGATAAACATGACATGTTAATATAAATGATATAACAGTACTTACCAGAGATTCAGTCTTCTTACGTAAATTCGATCTAGACAGTGTTAGAGCCAGTTCTGATTGTAGCCTATTGGTTATAGGGACTTCCTCATCTGCATCACGAAGACCATCGGTTTTATCTCCATTTAGGAACTCGAGCTTCGTTGGTTCCCGCCTGTTTCCACCTCCGTATGCATATTCACCAATCGTTACTGACACAGGACGAGAGTGCTTCTTCATCGTCGCTGTACCGTTCGGAGCTTTCACAAAATAATTTGACGGTGGCTTTGGCAGTACATTCGAAGGATTCTTTAACTTATAAGATTCTAGTGACTCCATGTCAGCCTTTTCGTCTTTCATATTTTTTATTTGTGGGGGAGGTTCAGTTTTCTTAATGTAATCTGGAGTAGGAGTTCTTGTCAGAGTTCCATTTTTCCTAAAGTTTGGATTTGTTAGAAGTTCAGCGGTAATTGTTTTAGGAATGGATTTTTGGCTCTCTATGACTTTATGGTTTCCATTCTGATGACCATTTGTAGCCGGCGCTTGATGACCATTTGTAGCCGGCGCTTGATGACCATTTGTAGCCGGTATCTGTTGACCATTTGCAGCCGGCATCTGAAAAGTATACGTGAATATTTTTATAGTCACATTGCAGGTAGGTCGTGAGAAGAGAGGATATAAAGTATTCGCTAAAATTTGAATCGATGAGAGTGTATATTTGAGAACCTGTTTAGGGTCTTTCCACTAGTCTTCTTGTGGGTGCAATAAAAGCGGTTTGAGTAACTTCTTATTTTTTTAAATTGTCTTTTTAATTAATTTTTTAATTCATCTCTTAGTTATTTTTAATTCATCCCACTAAGGTTGTTGTGGCTTCTTGACCAGGCTTTCCTGTGGCTGCCTTAAGCTTCTACACTCAAAGCCTTCAGCCAGGGGCTAACTTCTTCGGAATCATGTCACTTTTATACGTCCGCAAACAATAGGCACGTATAAATAATAGATCAAATGGTTACCATTAATCGTGTACGACCTCAACCTCAAACAACCTACGTAGGTACAGGTAAGTTCCCGATAGTTAGCACCTTGAATATAACTGGTTTAGATAGAAAAACACATGCACTACAATGACAAATAATTCATAAATAATAAAGAAATACTCTGTACTTTTGCACGTTTAACTAAGACTCCCTACATTTAGTCATATGGCTTTTGAAAGTAGGAAAATAAACAGGAAGAGACTCTTTGTCATGATGATATCAAATTCAGGTTTAAGTATCAATCCTGTGGGCATGCACTGATATAGAAAGGTGGTTACCGCTGTGGTTTTGTCTCGCGTAGTGTCACAGCATTATGCTGAGCGAGCTTTTAGTATGTTTGTATTTTTTTCTTTCTGAATGCTTTTGACCATAAGATATTACTTACTGGTGGTGGTGGAGGAGGATGGTCCGTGGCTTCCTTCTTCAGTGGGGTATGATTGATATGGTTGTAGTTGATTACATCTGCAGGTTGCTCTGTCTTCCTCAGAGGCAACGTTTGTTGTCGGTCCTGTGAGCAAAGTTGTTAGCCGTTAGATTTTTAAACATTCAAAGGTTCTTCTTAATGTACCTATGTAAATTATCGTAAATTCATGATAATCTAACGGTAAGGAAATTTCGCTTATAGGATGACACGAATTGTAACGACAGTGAACGCTAGAAAATTATGTTACTGACAGATGGGAAATTAATTATTTACAATAATCAACAAAACGATTAAATTAATAGTAACATCATGAACATCAAGTTTTATAACTAAGCTTGGATATGGAAGTGTACATTTTATTTCCATTTCAGAGTAAAAATATATGAAATTCCAATAGGTATGTGAAAAAACTATGTAACCGCAAATTAGCTTACAACCAAGATTAGTGGCGTATATTGGAATGAATGAATTCCTTACATACCATTACATAATACCTACCTTCAGCATAACTTAACCTTAACAATTTTTGCGAAATAGGAAAAATACAGCAAATAACTAATCTAATCGCCATTGACATTGAACTTTGACCAAACACATCATTAGCCAAAGGAAGTAGGTACTGTTGAAGTGGAGGCTAACAGAAAAAATATTACCGACGATGAACGTGAACAAAAACGAAGGCTATGTTTTAGGCAAATACATTACACTCGCATTATAGCAGTACACGATAAGCTCAGTACCTACATAACATCATGCACATATATCTACATACATTTATAGTCGCCAACAGTCTATGCACCTACGTGTTATATAAACATAACATAGTTTGTATGCGCTCGTGCAGGTTCCACGGTTTTAATTGTCTTTCCATGATTAGGTTCATTAGAGAGGAATTCTTAAGATATGTTTTGAGCAACATCCTTAATGATATACGCTGTTTATATTGTGTTCACGTAAACGTAAAATTGTATTGCTTAGTAACCTCAGCTGCCATGTGGTAAAGGTTAAAAATTGAACCCGCAAAAGTGAGATTCTGCCTTTATTTAAATAAATAAAGGCAGAATCTCACTGGCGGGGAAAAAAAAAAACAAAAAAAAAATCGGATGCGGACATGATGCGGATTGTTTTCTTATGATTTTTCTCAATAGAACAATTATTTCTATTGTATATGGTCGTCGTCGTAATTTATTTATTTATTGTCGTCTGAGCCAAACGTCATCTGGCTTAACACCAAGTGCTGATGCCAAACATACGAATTATTAATCAGCACTGAATCAAAATCACGCGAACGATAACGTGTTGAGCCTAGCGTGAAGGTTGTTAGTCCATCGACACAATAATATTAGTTTAATTAAATGTAAATAATGAATCATGCAGTCGGCACTCCCTTAAGTATTAAGCGGCGTTAAGCACACTTATCACTTTTGTATTTTAGATAGGGTTTCAGTAATTGTTCGTCTTATTTTTATTTTTTTGTGAAATTACTAGTGCAAGTCACCGATGAGGTGATTTACTTATCCTATTTCGCCCAGATATCGATACTATCCAAAAATCTTAAGAAGTGATAAAATTACTTAATCAGAAGAAAATGTACCAAGTTGTGATTTTCCGCTTGAGAAGTTCTGAGTCACAGGGATTTGAGCTGTGTCCGACACAGACTGGCCGCTTGCCCCCTTTATATCGCTCTCGGTAGAGCCGCGAAAAGGCAGCAAAGGTTGGCTCTTGGTACACTCGTGAGCTGTTCCATTAAAGCGATAAGGTAATCTGATTAATTACTAACGGTAACGGTTTTCCTCAAAATTAAGGAAAATGCCAAATTTGCAGGTGGGGAAATGTGTTTTGTTCCTATATATGTTTTAATTAAAAGTAATAATTTGATCACGATAGATACTGCCCGCGGATTCACTCGCATTCCAAGTTTTCTATATGGAGGTATGAGGAACAGGGTGTAAATTTTACTCATCCTCCGTAGAAAAGGGAGAGTCCTCCGCAGACAGGGAAGTTGTATGCTAGTCGTGCGGTAAACCTTGATAGCGCGATGCAGGATTTTGCGTGACGTCATTGTGATGCGTAGTTCAGATGTGGCGATGTAGATGCCGCCACAACTACTTCATGCACCTAAGTAAATGCCTAGTGTAAGCTACTAAGAAAACAATATTTATTGCTTTCGTTGAAAGCAGTTCAGTAGAGGAGACTTCAAGAAGTGAACCAACATATAGAATTTCTTATTCATAAAATTGGATTTCCGAGTTCTCTAATGACCTGTTATACTGTTACAATCATAGCTCAAGTAATAGATACATAATTATTTATGTCATTTGAATACAACAATGATGCATAGTTGTTAACGTCTCAACTTGTGAAGGAAAACATGCATCCTCTTACGGCCTTGTTCGATTCGCAAACTAGTACTTAAATGCAGATTTCATACAATAACTCATCATGTACAGAAGCACATTATAATAATAAGGATATTATCTATAGATTTAGACGTTATTGCGCTATTTTGGATAATATTATTACGACACACAACTTATCTGAAAAGAAACATACAAGATAGGTGTCTCCTCAAAATATTGCACAATTTAACATATGATAGTAAATCATTCGATAAACTAAATTAATATTATAAAGAGAAAAGATTTGATTTTTTTTTGTATGTTTATTTGTTACGCTTTAACGCTAAAAGGGCTGAACCGATTTGGATGAAATTTGGCACATGTGTAGACCATGATCTGAGTTAGGACATAGGTTACTTTTTATCCAAATATTCTTACGGGATCGAGGCTTATGCGGGTGAAGCGCGTAGCTAGTGTTGCATAAAAGCCTTATCCATGCACGGACTATGAAATCATATAATGATATGTGTGGATACTGGATAATTGCCTAAAACGTTATGGAAATACCTAACAATGTATGCGTATATATGTTATCTTATAACTATATTCATGTTAGTTTTTTGAGTACATCCTTTGTAATACCTATATAATTAGCTCTCAGTTTGAGCATCAGGCTAATCGGTAATCCCGAGAAATCCAATGATTTTTTCTTATTTAGTTCGCCAGAATCGTTTTAGTTTCGACGTAAAAAAATATGAGTTAGGTACGGTACTGTATGCCCAGTCGGTCGTTGGTAAGAAGTTTTAGATAGGTAGTTAGCCCGCCCCCAAAGAATATCATGCTCAACAATTTGTGCTGTATCATAAAAATATTTTGAGTTGCTGTAGATACTAGGTACCTAGTACATGGATGAAGTCAGGGGAAGAGATAATATCATCCGTAATCAAAATATTGCGTTATCGGTGCCCAGCAATCAGTCAACTCGGAGAGATAACTCCTAAAAACATGAGTGCTACACCTATTCATCACTACAGGTATATATACCTAACTATATTTTTTGTTATGAGTACTTTTTTTGAGTTTGTTGATGTTTTCGACAACCCTGACGTCAGCGTTGCTACGGAAAAATTAGAAGGTGAACAATAAGAGACAATAACAAATTACGTGCACCTCGCGCAGCCACAATACAAATATCTTTCTGATACATTGTTTTGCCATGAACAATTAACAATATTTTGAAATTAGAATATAAGCATAAACAGCACAGTCAAAGGTATAATGTTCTATCACGTTAAAACTCAAGTTCCAAGTAACTTTGTAGGTAGGTAAGTACATGTTTTGTTTCGCTCCAATAATAACAAGAACATTTTATCAATACTCAACTTACTTCATAGCACTGTATAATGACCAAAGGTTTCGATTTCCGAATGTTCTTCATCTTGCTAGTTATAGTTTACAAAAACACAGTTTTTACACAAGTCACCACATCACTTAGTTCAAATGATCACTGAAGACTAACACAGGAATTCATTTTACCGAAATTATAATTAGTATTTGAACGTAGCGTGAAAATTATGAAAATAATGGTTTAAGAGACCGTCAGGGTCGCATATTTTCCCCGTAGCGTGTAAAATCGTAGGAAAATTAATGGCGAGTCGCAGTGGCGAGACGTGCGGTGTGCGTCGGCGGAGTGCAGCGCGACTGTGCGGCCGGGCAGCAATCACGAGCGGCGATGGCGTGTGCCCTCGCCCACCGCTTACTCACTGCCGTTATCAGTGCAAAGCAGAATCTAGCGAAACACCGGCCGCGTCGCGCCGGACGCTGAGCCTACGACCGTGCACCACCAATCCATAAAAACTCCGTATCAGCCGGCAACCACGCGAGCTATTTGTCTATTTTAATAATAAGTGCAGCAGCAATTTTGCCTCGTTCTTAGACTCGATCCTTAGACCAAATCACCGACGTAAACGATGCCTGTAGAGCCGTGACTAATTTGAATATTTAGTTGTAATTAAAATTTTGTTTCGTTACGTAGTCCTTGCCTTGCTTTAGTGATACTCACAATGATGATGGACGACCGTTAGCTATTATTGATTTCAACTGTTATATCCATGTCCATCGCGTGCAAACTAATGACTATTTGGCTAACAAAAGACCTTTTATAAGAAAGTGTATAAAACTAACGTTGATTTTCATCACAGCTGCACCTAACTTTTGTCCGTGTAATTAGATAAGCACGAAATATCTCCAGATCACCCGAGTCTTACAACAAAAGCTATTGTCGTGTTATCAAGATCGAAATGTAACGTGACTGAAACTAACTCCAAGCTATCTGGCCTACTATAAGTACAATCCATCTCTTAGGAATATTTATTACTTAATTGAATAACGGTATCAAGTACGGAGCAAGGTGCTCTTAAAAAGTTATACCTACCTATTTCTGACAGTATCTCCTCATGGAACGCCGACGTGATCGCCATCGGCGTTCCACGAGGGTAGAAACTTATAAATAGTCTTCTGAAGTTAGACGGTCGCAATCTTAAAAAAAAAATGCATTTAAACCTCAAAAGAACAAGTCTACAGTTGCACCTTCGAAGCCTGCTGCACTAGATTTTGTCTATAGGAATGTTTTCTTCTGAATTATTGTAGTACACACGGCTACACATCAAGCTTTAATTTTCCAGTTTATGCTGATCTCGCATTGTATAGGATATCCGTACAATGCGAGGTCAGCTTATACTGGAAATGTATAGCTCGATGTGTAGCCATGTGTAGCCGTGTGTACCTATGCCACAAAAATCGTCGAATTCCCATTTTCGGAGTCACGACTGTTTGTGAGTGAATCTCTAGGATAATGATACCCATTTCGTAGACCTTTAACATTTCATAGCTTTGGTCACAAGCATTGTTTACAAATAGGATTAAAATAAACGGCAATTCAAATATGCCGATGAATCGTGGAAAGCCAATTTACATTTTTTTTTAAGTTTTATTACTGTAAATTATTTTAAGTTTAGCACCTAGTGTAAATAGATAGTTGTACAATAATTTACTATAAAATGACTTGGAAACCACATATCGATCAATTATGCAAGCGAGTGAGTCGATCGGTTTATGCCCTACATGAACTTGCATAGAAAATACATTCTAGGACACTTGGGCTTGTAGCGTCTATCCACAGATATGGCATAATTTTTTGGGGAACTCCACCAATAAAGATCTTTAAGGCACAGAAACGGTGCGTTAGGGCTATGTTCAGTTTAAATCTACCGAGAGTTGTGTACTTTTTACCCGACTACGGCGAAGCAAAAAGGAGGGTTATAATATTGACCGGTATGTATGTATGTATGTTCATCTGTTACCTCATAACTTCTAAACTACCGATCATAAGCGCGAAGCGTCTTGATCGTCCGCTGATTAAAGGCTATGTGACGTCACATTAAATTATAGCTGGTCTGCAAATACTTAATCACGAAATTATATCCCCAAAATATTTTAAATAAATAGTAAGTTCAAAAACTAAAACCCGACTACTGAAACATCACGCTCTAAAAAGCATGAAACAAGAAAATATTTCAGACAAATTAAATGTCGCGGTCGTGGTCGCAAATAAATTATAATGGCATGCGACCACGACTTTACCTTGACCATGTTTGTACCTATGTTTTGATTTCCGTCTGAAATATTTTCTTGATTCATGCTTTTTAGAGCGTGATTTTTCAGTAGTCGGGTTTTAGTTTTTGAACTTACTTTTTATTTAAAAAGTACAGTATCTTAAAATTGCCTTCACTGTATATTTAAATTAGCTGTCTTCGTGAAAAAAAAACTGGAACTTTTGTGTTAGTGTCTGAAGCTTTCAATCGTACTCAAAGAGATGAATGTCGTCTTTGTGTTCGCAAAACGAATACTGCCTTCATATGGCTCCAGTCGTTTATAATCAATTGCCAAAAAGCTAAAAAAAAATATATTATTTGTTTAAGCAAAAATTAAGAACTATGCTACTTAACTATGATATTTTTTAACAGATTTAGACAATTATGTATTATATTCTCATACAGTTATGTATTAAATCTCAGAAAGGTCCGGAGGTAAGTTCTCATCATAACTAACAAAAAGAGCCCAAATTCGACACACCTAGTTCTACTCCTCGGGGAGTTTCACTAGCAGTCACCGAAGTACACCTGAAATCAGGTCCGCAGATAATGTCTCATCATAACTAACAAAAAGAGTCCAAACTCGGCACACCTAGTTCTACTCGTCTGGGAGATCCAGTAGTAGTCACTGAAGTACACCTACAGGTCACTCCATCAAGTCCGGAGGTAAGGTCTCATTATAACTTTCCAAACGAATCTAAACTCGGCACACCTAATTCTACTCATCTAGGAGATCCAGTAGCAAGGTAAGATCTTCAATTCTATATAATAGAACATAAATTTGATGTATCTGTAACGGTTTACGCGGCGCACGCCAGTAAAGCTCCCAGTCGGCATGATTTTTTCCGACATCTTTAACAATAATCGGCATATTTCAGCCAAAGGCTTAATGAATTAGACACTAAAACCTTCCACAAGAATCACTCCGTCCATTGGTGAAAACCGTTTTAAAATCCGTTCAGTAGTTTTTCAGTTTATCGCGTTCAGACAGACAGACAGACAGACAGACGCGGCGGGGGACTTTGTTTTATAATATGTAAGGATGTGTACACATGTTTGAGCAAATAAATATGACTTATCTTATCTACTGCACAGCATTATCAGATTAATAAATAAAAAATAAAATAAGTTCAGTAATTAAATAAGGTTGCTCAGTGTTTGAGCCCTTTACCTAATTACAGTTATTATAGTGTATGTAAATCGTGATAATGATTCTTAATTGTTGTTATCGTGTGCATTTTACAAAAAATAATAACGCTCCAATAACTGCTTGAAGTTTATGTAACCATGTAGTAATAAATGATTCGTGTCGAAGTGACCCAATTAATTTCGTAAGGCAATTGTCTCGAAACTTAATGTTACATAACCTAGATAACTATACAAAGAAGTTGCACGGGTAGCTTAGTGAGAAAACTTTTAAGATAACAGAGCAAAATATGCCTTAATTAGAGACCAGAAATAGATTTGCTTCTCATTTATCTAATTAAGAACCACTTTTGTTTAATATATTTTCGCTTATGCGGCATAGGCGATAAAACCACGTAGGTGCTACGTAGGCACTGCGTAGGCTCAGCGTAGGCTCGACGTAGCACTGCGTATCATTGCGTAGCAGTTGCGTAGTACTCTTCATCAATGTCGTGTAAACGCGGCGCAAACGCTAGGTATTATTGTCTCGTTATACAATCATAAGAAAAAATAGATTTCACCAAGAATACACTACTGTTGCCTTAGAAAATGATTACGTAAACGAAAAATGAGGAACAACACTTTTTTTTATTTTGTTTTCAAACTGATAGCGTACGCGCCGCGTTTATGTAGAGCGTGCATGACGCATCGGTTTGACAGGGTAGGCCGCTTCTAAGCCCAGTTTAAAAATGTCAATTGCAAAATAATAATCGATATTACCTATTACCAGTCATGCAAGAATAAAGTGCATTTGAAAAGCCATCACTATAGAATAAACATTATCATAAAACCAACACACGTAACATCAAACACGTATAGCCCTATTTACATGTGAATGTCAAGCATGCGTGATTCATGAGCGAGATCGTTAAAACTTACCTATCCTCAACTATCGAAAAGAGAATAAAATAACACCTACTCGTATGAGGATAGTCACCACAGACGGGTTTATAATTTACAGCATTTACATATCTTCCTTCAATTCACTGCTTTATTGGCTGTCGGGTCAATATTAGATTCTACTTATGGAGCTAAGGCCAACCCGGTTTCTACGACAACCTGTTGGATTTTATGGTATAGAAACACATAGAAAATTCATCTATTTCTATCGATGTTTACAATAATACGAGAAGGAGGTTTCGAGAAAATTGTCTACGCTACGAACAAATAAGATATTCGTCTCAAAACTTAGAGTCATCTTGAGCTTGATCGCCAATTAGAATCACATTATAGATAGGAGGAAAGTGACAGAATTAAATGATTGATGATTTATTGTGAATAGGTTGGTATAATATCGTGTTAAGATAATATTATTAATAATAGAAAGTGATACATACTTTTTCTAAAATCATCAGGAGATTAAGACAATAATAAATGTCACTGCAATATATGAATGTTTTATGAAGGTATTTAGTGTATTCACAACATCAGACTTTGTATGATTGTACTTTAGTGGTTTTAGATATTTCCATTTCCTATAAGGAAATCACGAGTTTTCAAGTCAAGGAAAGCAGTTAGTGCGATGTATTTGGAGTGAGGGATTTCCGTCCCAATGATTCAAAAGATAGGTACCTGCCATTGTATATCGACATTAGTCACATTATTAAATATTATTTGTCCAAAAACTGTCTGATTTTATTTGAGAGTCGATTAGCTGCTCCGTTATTACCTACCTACCTCTTTATTACGTTTGGTTAATGTTACAACGATGGCACTCCTATACGAATAAGAGTGGTGCTGCTAAATGTACAAGTACAAAATATGCTCGTAAATACCTACCTACCTACAAAAACCTTATCAACAACAATCAAGGAAAAATTTACAAGTATAATTTTAATAGAATATAAGTTGATGTGATAAATTGTGCACATATTAATAGCACTAGGTTACAGATTATTAAACTCGGTGATATTAATCACAACAACAGAAATTCCGGCGCGAATATACTAAATTCTTTGAATTGGTAAACTTATCGTTATCACCTTAATTAGCGATTGTTTCGTCCTTATTGCTAGTGTCCGATACGCAACTGGGTTCATAGGTTCCGCTTTACTCATGTAAAACATCTACAGAACAAAAAAATGCACTTACCAATGGTTCTCCCTCATTGTTTTGTGTGTCTGGGCTTTTTTCGTTGTTGTCTATACTTGAAAACATTTTTCTGTGAACTTTTTTAAACTCGTCTATCAAGGCGTCGTGCTGTTTCTTCTTGTCATCCGTCGGTTTTGGTGGAGGCGGCTTTTTAGGTGGAGGTGGTGGTAGATTAGGCTCTGGCTTTGGTTTCTTCTTATTCTGCAGAAATTAATGGTTAATTAGTAGTTTGACAAAATGTTGAGACGCGTTTACTCTAACATAGCTACACAAGGCTACACTTCAAGCTATACATTTCCAGTATAAGCTGACCTTGCATTGAACGGAAAATCTATACAATGCGAGATCAACATAAACTGCAAATTTATAGCTTGATGTGTAGTCATGTGTACCGTTACTATCTATGTAAGTAACATTTACACCCTTTTAAAAAAACACGAAACATCCTTGGGTTTTGAAATATATTTGTTGAAGAGGAAATGCGAGCGACGCTTACGTTTGGTTGATAGCAAACTTTTCACAAGAGTATGTCAGCGCAGTTGATGTACTTACACTAATCAAATTTTCATCATCAATGTAATCATCTACTATAGCTATACCTACTAGATGATGACAATGGTGACGTACGTTAAGTGATTAGATGTCCCGAAAATCTAAAAATATTTACAAAATTTTTAATCAAAATACTGTTTGACATTATCAGGGCTCAACTTTCAATCTAATCTCAAATTCACGGAAAATAAAGTCTAAATAGATAATCCCATAATGCGCACATTCTCAACTTTATCGTTTTCATCTCACCTTGCGTACTTACCATCTTACGTCGCTGTATTTCCTCGGCAATGGCACTTGATAACGTAGCTGAACTTGACAAACTTGCAGAATCCGAATTGAAATCGTTTTTCAATGGCGGTGCTGGATAATTACATGCATTTTTCCCACACGTCGTTGTACTAGTATGATGAACTTCTACTACTATCGTTTTTTTATCGTTGTCTCGGTTCGTATGATTTGCTGTAAACGCATTCTTCCTAGGCGACTGATTATTATCGTAACTACACTGTATCGTAGCACCATCTTCAGTCAAATTGATTATGGTTCTATTCGATGGGCTAGTGATATACTCCTTCGTATTCTTGCATCGTAAATTACTTTTATTTTCATATGAGTGCGGATTGTTTGGTATACTAGGACAGTCGTAGTCGGGTTCGATGTCAGAAGGTGCATCAAAATTATGGATATCATGGTTTTTCCATTCAAAATCTAAACTATCCCATGTTCTTCTCTTCAGCCTGTTCATCGTTAATCTGCAAAAAAATGTCTGAATAAGAATCACTTCACAAAATTGTATTGTTACCACCGTGGGGTTTAAACACTGCGAATACCATGACGCTACAAAACGTCCAATAGCTGTTTCAAGTTCTAACCTATCAGCGCGGTCAGCAGCCTCTTCGGCGACGCTGGCGAGGCGCCGGCGCAGCGCGGCGGGCGGGGCCAGCGGCACGTGCGGTGCGAGGGGTGCGGGGCTGCGCTCTCCGGCAGCTGATGAAGCTGAACTGTTGTACCCTGAGCTCTCGGGAGAGACTAGGTCCGTACCCGCACCTTCCCGAATCACCAGCTCCAAACGACCTGTCGCTTTCATTGCTGATATTGCCTGTTGACAATATTGATTGCGTGTCAGTTGCGATGTGAGGATGTTGCCAGATATTGCGGAAATTGAGTACCGAGGAATGGTAGATAAAACACAATAATCGAACCCCAGGAAATGAAAGAAATCAGGAGCAGGTAGCACAACTGAGGACCATGACCAAGCTCATGAGCTGTTTAATGAAATTAGTTGTGAGTTTTAGGCATCATTAATTCTATATAATAAAAATGAAACGCTGTTCGTTGGTATGTGCATCGCTTGAGAACCGCCGGCCGGACCGATTTAGCTATTCTAGTTTTAGAATGTTCGTAATAGTCCGAATCAGGTTTTTATGGAAAAGAGAATTCAAATTCGGAAAAAACTGAACGTCCTTTTTTGTACGAATAGTTGAAATTTGAACTATCAGCTAGTTTCATAATTCTTTTGTATATTTTGAAAGTAGGTAAGTACATACTTGACAACGTAACGAAACTAATCTCTCTGTTTTATTACATCTTTCCAAGTAAGAGAACATTCACTAGTAACGAGAAAGTAAAATGCGGAGGTATAAGTAATGCATTCTTATACAGTCACGTTTGAAATGAGTTTTTTTACGACTTCATATAATCCGTACTGTATTTAATCGAATACTTACCTTATAATATTATCGTTACAGTAAAACACGTGTTTTCCTTCGTCACTAATATGCAGGAGCTATTGTAACCAACGCCAATCGACATTGGTTAAAACTCTCGTATCCACCTACGCCAATATCAAAGAGCCTAGAGGTTGGTTACTTGGTATAATCCTTTCCTTGCATCCAGAATCTTTTCCAAGGACAAGTTCAGGTGTTAGTGTTACGTAAACGGTTTTGGCAGTAGGGCAACCTATCGACTAACTTGTTAAATAGGACATAACCTTTAAAAAAAATATATTGTTCGTAGTACCTACCAATGAGTTTAGTTGAAATGTGCTGCACATAGAACTCTCGCAGGTAGGGACGGTTCTTGAACTTAATTTAGCGTAGAATGACAATAGGCTGAATCTGCTACTGCAAGGTCCGTGAAATAGAGAGATTTCCTCGCAAGCATTTACACAAACCTTGGGCTAAATATACAGCTTTTGAAAGTGTACCTCCAGTTCAGATGCAAACGCGAAACGGATATCATGCAATGCTGCTAGTTTTTGGGGCAAGCTACATAACGTCAACAAAAATACAGAGAAATAAAAATTATGTCCTTTGCTTAAGTTTATAATTTTATAAAAGTTTACGGTTTATTTAAATAGTATTAAGTATTTATACTTATTTATTTGCATAATGTACACTCAGTTACAGGCTATGCTAAAAAATGCAACCAATGCAGCCAAGTTCTTTGAAGAAAGCTACAAAACCCAATGACGATGCAGAGGTATGCTCAGATGAAGTTAAGGTTTATAATTGCACTGACGGGGTCCGCTAGGGTCGATGCCTGCCGGGGTTGCGAAGAAAACCGAAAGGGAGATCATAGTCCCCGGCAACAGAGTAACCGAAGGAACAGGGCTTGGTTTTAGTAAATACGTAGGTCTACAGTCCCATGGAGCTCAAAAAAAATCAAGCTTCTAAATTAACGCAATAAATAAAAGTTATAAAACTAAAACCCAGCTTCAACAAAAAACTCCGGAATCACACGTAATCTGTTCGATTTATGCCCCCTAACACGTGTGACTCCGGATTTTTAATTTTGTCTGTGATGTTTTCTTTATACCTTTAATTAATTAAGCCCTTTCATTTCATACCCAACATGGCATTTTTTTTTTCATGACTTTATGTCCTCTAGAGCGCGCCATATTTAATTTAATGTGACGTCACATAGCCTTAACCAGCGGACGATCAAGACGCTTCCAACCATACCTCAGTTATCAAATTATGATCAGTAGTTAAGAAGTTATGACGTAACAGATGAACATACATACATACCGGTCACGAAATCATAACCCTCCCATTTGTTTCGCCGTAGTCGGGTAGAAAATACGGCCGTTTATGCATCATATTTTGATACTCGTAAAGAAATCTAAACTTACAGGGTCAAATTAAATTAGCTACCGAAACTTCGCTAACGTGATGGGTATGGATATCTAAACATGATATAAATAAATAAAAAATGATTTCATGATACACTTTTTTTGCGCCAACGACCGTAGGTAGTGCAGTGTAGTGCACTTGAAATGTGTTTGAAAAATATGTTTGTTTTTTTAGGTAAACTTCACAGACGTGATGGGTATTGGTATCTCAACACGATGAAATAATAAGAATTAACTAATTTTCTCAACTTCTGCTTCTAGTAGGTATCTAATTACAATACCAGCGATTATTGACCTCAAAAATAGCCATCAATTCATATACTTTTTTGTTTTATTATGTTTAGATATCGAAACCCATCACGTCTGTTGAGTTTCGCTAGCTATTTTAATTTGACCCTGTACAGGATAGGTACTTCCCAATTTAAAAATCATGAAATTTGGCAAGAAGCTAAATCTCACAGCACAAGTAAAGGAAAAACTCCGAAAATAATTATTTTGTAGTTTTCTACAACTTAACTACTATTATAAATATAAAAGATTTGATTTTTTGTGTTTGTTTGTTACGCTTTCACGCTAAAACGGCTGAACGGATTTGTACGAAATTTGGCATATGGGTAGATCATGATCTAGGTTCGAACATAGAATACTTTTTATTTCGATATTCTCACAGGAACGAAACTTATTCGGGTGAGACTGTGGGGCGTAGCTAGTAATAACATTATAAAGAGAAAAGATTTGTATTTTTGTTTGTAATTAATCAATTCAAAAACTACTGGACCGATTATTTCACCAGTAGAATGCTAATTGTCACAGAGTAACAGAGGCTATCATTTATAAAAATATCACGCGAGCGAAGGGGTAGCTTACATTTTGCAGTTGGAGAATTGACCGTGACGTACACACGGCTACACATCAAGTTATACAGTTCGGAAATCCTATACAATGCGAGATCAGCATAAACTGGAAATGTATAGCTTGACGTGTAGCCGTGTGTACTGTATCGATGTATGGGACATCATGTTTTTAACTACAATGTTAAGGTTGTTCTGGGATAAATTTATCCCAACTTTGGAACCCTTCATTGTGAGTGGTCCGACACGCACTTGGCCGATTTTTATTTCTTTTAAGCTTAAAGTTACGAGTATTTACTTGACCTAAAAACTGCTGAAGGATATTTACCTCGTTGAAGGTAACGTTGGAGAAATCCAGGCCGTTACACGATAAGATCTGATCGCCCGGCCGGAGCCCTGCCTCGCGCGCGATGCCTCCTTCCCGCACGAACTGCACAAAAATGCCTGGCTTCCACTCCGGACCTTTGCAAATTCTGAAACAAATGTTTTTTGTTGTTATAAATATATTAATACTGTTCATAGCTCAAGTTTCTCGTTACCTTGTAGGCCACGAGTACCACATGAAATTGTACTAAGAGTAAATGTTTTTATCTACCGCGTACTTTTGAACACCAATTAATTATGACATTCATAAATATTTGAGTACACTGCAGTAGCTCTGAGCTTAGCACATTACAGTTAGGTCATCATCATAACCAACTTCCTATCCAAAACTCAAGTTATTTGCGGTCGGTGGAGCATGTCTTTTGTACGTTCATCTTCCATACATTTCTATCAGCCGCCTTCTCAGTAGTCACCTCCTTTGTAGCCATAATATCCTTTTGTCTTTTTTCACACAATACATGCACCGTTATAAATATCATAATATTATCAATAATATCCTACGACAAACTAACAGGATGTTTAACATTGTAGTAATAATATACTGACCCGCAGCCAAGCTTGGCTCTGGGAGGCACGAGTATTGACAATCTCATGTCTGTCAATCTCTCGTTGTCGTGACACAGCGTTGGCGACGACGACACGTCGGAGCTCAGCGACGCGCGCTCCGACACGAACTGCCATGACAGTGGCTCATGAGCCTTGCTGAAATGCGACAACGTGATCAAACAACTGTACACTTGTGTACACAACCAAATTTTCACGGTTAAGTTTGTCTACTTACTCTTTGACTGGTAGCATCCCCACATCTGCAACAAAGTGAGTATGTGAGTCATCTCGAGGATGTTTAAACTAAACTTAATAATATAGTTTACATTGTATTATACTCTCACGACATAAAATGCGATAGGGAATGATAGGCTCGCTAAAAAACTAAGGAAGTATTTTGGGTTGGCAGTTTTATCATTGCTAAATATGGTGCAAGCCTATAGCCAAACTGGTCATTTATGAAATGTTTCGGAACTCTCAACAATCGCTGGGCAGCGGGCACAGCGGGCCTCATTTCATCTGTCATAATTCGTTTTACGCAACTTTATCTAATAGACAATGTTCATAGGCACACGCCCACGAGCTTTCACGAGAGTTATAAAATCTCAGCGGCTTCTATTACCGGTTGCGCCTCATACGATTTGATTAATTATCATAATTTTATTCACTGTAACATTGTCAGATGATACGCCTACCGAGTGACGAGACGGATCTTAGTGGTGTGCGTTTAGTTGCGTAATGACTTTAATTATTATTGTAGGTATAGAAACCACTGCTAATATATTAATTTATTCGTTAATCAACTAAAAACTTCAAACTAAAACCCCTACAGTGTTATGTCACTAAACTTCCAAGATCCTTAAGTATTTATGTATTAATGAGTATGTTTGCATGTATAATAAATACATTGATCATCATTGGACTATTATGTCATGCCAGCGCAGATGTCTATGTCTTCCTATATTACATAGATAATTCCCACGACAATTAATATAATATTTTATAAAATAATCTCCTGGCTTGACAGGTGGATTGATGTTACACATTGATAGTCGGGTGCTGCCTGTCCCACTGATATAATTTCTTATCTCAGTTACATAATAACAATGACTGAATCATTTCGCATTGCTAACGGGGATTTAAATTGTTTGGTTTCTTAATTCTATTTTATCACTGGTCCAATTAGTTGTGGAGTTTAATCAATAAGCCGAGAAAACCAGAGAAAATTAGGAAACAATAGGTAAGATGAAGTTGATTGCACTTGAGTACTCCAAAAATTCTCGAGACTTATAATTTCTTATAACTATAGGTGTGTTTCCACCATCCATAAAATTTTAATTATCGGGGTTTGTTATTGCATGAAAGGAAAAAAATATCTACTTAGTAATAAAAAAATACAGTTTCTTTGGTTCTTAGTTTAGGTATGTCGCCCACGTACAATATGAGTGTAGATTGTGTAGATCGTTTGAGCAGACTGTATGGTACTCACGTCTGACTTTGATCTTGAGTCGTGACTGCGCGGCGAGGTAGTGCACCAGCTCGGCGTGCACCGCGTCGTCCACGCGGTAGCCATTCACGCTAACCAGCTGATCACCCACCTGCAAACACAAAAATATACACTGTCTTAACATAACATCACGCATGTTTTCTTTTGTTGTTTAGGCAGAGGTGTGGTACACCCAAATTCCGCTAGTTATGTTTAAGTCCTAATATATCTAATGGAGCGAACGTATTGCCATTAACCGGGAGCAAATTTAGAAGCCGGGCTGCTACTGAGAAATTCCTAATAGATAAACCTAATAACACTTTGCCCGACTTGGCAATCGAACTCAGAACTTCGTGCTCAGCAGTAGCGTTTGCGACCAACGAGGCAGAAATACATAGACTTTAAAAAAAAATATATATCGGAATTATTCCACAAAATTAATTTTACAATGAGCGACCCAGTGCAGACAATGATTTGCTTAAGGGTGATAATGACGAGCGACCTAGCTTATTCAAAATCCATCGGCATAAATATTTTACTAACGTGTTTTTTAAGAACCTTTTTTTTCGCACACGTAGAAATAGTAGATTGTTATACTGTTTACAAGGGTCGAAAGGAATCAATTCCCATACGAATAGTCCGAGTAGGAATTGATGACTTTCACCCGTGTTAAAAAACACTCTACTTTTCATTACGAATTTAAGGAAAGTAAAAAATTGTAGTTTTCCTAAAATATTTATTGTTAATAATAACATTGACAGAGTATTCTAGTACCTAATAGACTTTTTAAATTTTTAAATATGGTACACACCGCGTCACCGCCCCGGTCGACCCGCTTATAGGTATTTTTTAAAATTTACACTTGCTGTTTATACACTGACAAGATTGCAGCCTTTCTTTTATTGATATTTGTCTATAAGGGGAGTATTACACTATCATATCTATGATCAAAGATATAATTAAATTGTAACCTAACCACATTTAGTTCTATTTTTTAAATTCATTCCCGTCCTAGAGAGGGAAGAAAAAAAACATAACTTTCCGAGTATGAGAAATGAAAAAATCTTTGCATAAAGTTGTCTCTGAAATAAGCCAAAACCGAACAGACTGGATGGGGATTGGCTATACAGTCATCACCTCTAATAGGGATTTGAGAAAAGTTTTTGTTTGTGTAGATATTATTACTCTTTGAGAAATGTCTATAGGCTGATGTTTACTCAAGACGGAACTTCGTTAGGTTACTTATGATACAGAATTTCTCAGCGCAGTTGACCCATAACTGGTAACAACAAGACGCTAGTCGTGAAAACGTAATTTACATGAGCACCGAGAAAATTGTGGCAGGTTCGTAAAGAATTTCTCAGGTGTTGAAACAACAATAGACTAGGCTCATGTAGTTATTGCTTTGAAGTGGTGTTGCGCCACGACGGCAGAGAACAGTGGCGGTCTGGCAGCGGGTGGCGGCTTGACGCAATGTTACCAGCGTAAATAAAAGAATCGCAATATCTGATACGCAGTGTCGGTTGATATCGTCCAGTTGGTTCCTTATCATGATGATAATTAGCATCTATTTACAACAAATTCTAATAGCTTTTCCAGTTGCAGTTTTTCAATCCCTAAATCAAAGATGAGTTTTATTTTTGCCTTCTTTAAAAGCCCTTTGCACGTTTAATAAGAGTCGCTGGCGCTGGTTTGTGAAGTTTCATTTAAGTTTAAAATGCAGCAATTAATTTAAATTCAAAAACACTTGTTCAACAATTACTCGAAACTTGTTTACAACAAAAAGAAGAGCAAAAAGGCGTTGCTCTTCGTTTTACGATTTGTGACGTTTGTGAAGAAATGTAAATCCTGCACTGTACTGGCCATTGTTATCCAATTTTATTTACGGCCGTTGAAATGAAACTGCATTTTTACTGATTATTTTACGGTGAATACCAAAAATCTCTTATTTAATTCTTATAGATACCTTGTAAAATGTTATAGAGAGTTGAAATAGTCGTAGTTCCGAGTTTCAAGGCGTGCAGTTTGGCGTAAGTTGTTCTTTTTTTATTATGTTATGTAAAATTCGTTTTACAACTCAGGGACAGAAGCCGTGGCCAATACTTTTCTCGGCCGCCAGTTGTTCTAAGGGACTACGGGTGATATTTAAGAAAACCTTTTGTTAAGTTTGTAGTAAGTAGCAAAATAGTGAATAGTGATTTTCAGCGATATTAATACACTAAATTTGGAAATTCCAGCAGTCAGCGAAAGGAACGTATTTGATGAGAACTTTTAACCGGCATAATCAGTAAGTTTTAAACTCTTTGAACTTTAAAGTCATTAATCCCCGTTATAAAAATTAACCCACAAGAACTATCGCCAAAACTAACTTAATTAATAAATATCAACAGGCTTTGAAATAATCATTTATCATAGTGAGTGACGTTTGATTAAACGTCGTATCTTTTTTTGCTGAATCTAACGACTCTCTTTCGTACATTCACTAAAGCAGCTGTTGCAGGTATCATTGCATTTCACTGTGACTGACAGTTCGCATCGTCCATCAGCAGCACAGCATAGGGTAGAACTTTCGTCAGTTTCATCACGTAGTTCGAGCGCAGCAAAAGAAGCCGGACAGGTCGCTCAGTGCCCCACATATCGGACAACTTTCGATCAGACTTTCGTTACATACAAGTCGTCTTTTTTGCCAGTGACGCAAAAGAACGCCAGACTCAACGACGCCCTCCCAATGAATTCACTTTCTTTTTGGAATGGGTGTGATTGATGTCTTTTACTTTATTTTGTATGGGTGCGTAACAAAACACACACGTGCATGTATTTGCAAAAACTATTATTATTACGGCTTTATGTTCCATTCAGTTCCCTTGAACGTTTTGATTTACGCAAGTGGCATTGTGGGCTGGTAACTAATCATTATAAAAGTAATTACAGACTTGAAAATACCATTGTAATAAACAAGAGCAGCAAACTGTGCCATCAATTTAATTAGAACAGTGCGGCTTGACAGGTACACCTGTAACATTAAGTGCGCATAGACAATGGCTACGTACATAATGTGTGACGTCACATTAGTCTGAACCGTCTAACCGTCTGAAGTGTTCACATTTCAAAAAGTAATCAAGTGAGTCATACCGTCAATGTATTTTCAATACAATAGCTACTCTATTTACTTTTTACAGAGTGGCCTTGTTGATACAATATTTCTCTACCTTTATCATGAAAAAAACGATATTGTTTCACAACTTGCGAACTGCGAGTATACCTACTGTTTGTAATATTTTTTTCCGTGTCCGTTTTAAAATATCCGTGGTTCTATTTCACGAAGTACTAAACACATCATTTGAATACTTGTGATGTAACCGCATCATGCACGCTCACAATCAGATAAACAAACACTATTGACTAATAGTATCACACTGACCGCATGGTCTTCTGTGAAGGACCGCATTAGCGCTTTTCTATTTTAGCAAACGTTATACAAGAAGTATTAAGCCGAAGAGGCGCACGCGAACGGAAAGCGGTAGAAAGTCGCCGTACAGAGTAATTGAGTGACTCACGCACTGGACACGTACACGACCCGCCTCATGGGAACATGGACTATTTACAAATTGTCATATAATTGCACCGATTTACCGCCACCTTCCTGCACTTAGCATGCTACTGAATATAGTATTGGATATGTTTCAATATAATATATTGTAATTTATTGAGATCCATATCCTGTCGTATACTGCACGGTAGCAATCTGTATCCCCAAGTTGTAATGAAAATAATTGCAGTTATTAACATCTCAAGTTCTTAAAAGAAAAGTCTTTGCTGTAACATTGAAAAGTATAAATTAGAGACTCAACAGTGAGTGTGCGCCATCAGCTTTTATTGACACGTTTTGTTGACTTGCCATGAGTATCGATGCTCGTGTTGTATCAGTCTTTAGCACAAGTCAATGACTTCAGATACAGTTCATCTGAGCTGCAGTATTTCTGTTCGCTTCTCAAGAATCTCCGTAATTTCTCAAAACACCTCATTGTGTTATTTAAATAATAGCGGATGTACGTGAATTTTTCGTAACTTCTTTGTTGAGGATGTAATCGTGTGAAAAGTTTTGTAACGCCTGCAAATAATATGTGCATTCTTGTCTAACTGTTTAATTATGACGAGACGCCGCCGGCTTAACTTCAAAAGATTCTTTACCCATGTCAATTTTAAGTAGAAAGTAGTATTCATGTTCTGTTCTGTCCATGCTAAACTTTGCCCGTAAATTTAGTTTTCATCAAATCACTGAGACTTTACCTACTTAAAGAACCGGCTAATTAAATGTCACCTGTATTATCTAATTAGTTATTACTTAAGAGAATATAATATATGCTAATTGTGTATAAAATTATAGTCATAAAGCGGATATAGTGTTATGATGTGCAGATCTTACATAACATTTTCCAACGTTTTTGTATTATGAAAAAGATTTTGGAATTTAAGCTGAATTATGTTAAGTGTGAAAGAGTACTCCAATAATATTGTACTGCTTATGCTGAAATGTGAAAACTTCTCATTTCCCGTGATAAAATCACTGAAATCCTATGTTTTCGGCATCTGTAGATGCAGACACCTATTTCTAGCCCTGGGTTCACAAAACCTGTTCTTCGAAAATTGAAAAATTGCGGAGATTGCTTGTGTAGAGATATTTTATAAATATGTGCCTACCTACGTACGGTAGACCTGAATGTTAGAGATACCATTATTATTATTACCAACTGTATTCATTTCTCAATATTATCTTCGTAAATTCAATTGAATATTAATTCACTCAGAGCTGCAGCTGTTGTCTATCTGATTTCCGTAGCCAACCGAGTATTAGTAAACAAGTATTAGTAAACAGATTGACTAAGCCAAAACATTAATAATGTTATTTTGGCCACAAACCTTCATTATTGCATGTTAATCAACGTTAAAGATCTGCAGATACCGATAATGCCCTATTTCTAAATGCGAAGCAAAGTGGGAATGCAAAAAGCATAATAGATTTTAAAATAAACTGTCACGAGCGCTTTTCAAATCTATCAAGCATAATCATGTCTTGAACTCGACACAATAAAGCGGCATGTAATTTGCTGCATCACCTGTTGACCAATGAATCAAGTGCGCCTCACGACAACAAAGCAATGAAGTGTCTGACCCACATGTAGAAGACAACGAGGTGATCATCATGGTAAATGTACTTACGCATGAGATTAAATTGTGGCAAAAGATACCAACAGTGATGGTTACGTGAGCGCTCGGAAAGAATAGAATGCGTGTTGCGACAGTAGTTCAGCCTCGGATGTGGGTAATTGCACAGAAGCAAGCAGCTTGCTGGCTTATTGTGAGCAGTCGTTCGCACGCGCCCAGCGGCTGGGACACTAGGGACCGTGAGAACATGTAATAGGTAACAGCGAAAAAAAGTGTCAATAGAGATTAAATCTTCCCTTTGCTCATGTAAGAACGAAAAGAACACACGAAACAATGAAATAATATATTGCCTAATAGACGAAAGAACTTATAATAGTTCCTACAAGAACTCTCTGACACAATGTTTCCACGTATTGATCATTGTGGCATTCCACGCAACTACGATTATTCGGTTATTTGGCGGATAACAAGCTTTATTATGGTGTTACTACCAGCAAATGCCATAGCTAAATAATTATTGATGTTGCATAAGACAAATCGCCCAGCAACCTCTGAGTGATGGTTCTTTGGTTAGTCGTATCATTAAATAGAATCAAGTTTTGCGAAATTACAAGAGTTTCTATAATTCTTCAGACTAATTGCACTTTACATAACAATTTGCTTTAAGTTGAAAGTTTATTTACAACTGCACTATAATAATAATAAATACCGAACGTGGGCCCTGAGAACAGCTCCCATAGGTTACGACACTCTTCGCGTTGAGCATGAACTATAAAACCGACGCAGTTGCACACATCCTAAGTGAAGCATTATCCACGACGACTACAAAATATCTCGATTCAGCGAATAGCTAGTAGAAAAGGGGCCCTATATCAAAATAAATGTTGGGATCTTTTCATCTGACTGTAGCAAACCTCAAAAGGAAGGTATTTTTTTTTTTACAAAATAAATAAAATAACATCCTGAGGCGAGAGTTTAAGCTGATATTGTGACCTTACTTAGGGAATCCAAGAGCGAGCGAGGCGAGGTAGAAAACTGCCTCAGATAAGTACTTTACTAAGTTTTCATTGAAGAACGAGCGAAGCAGGCTCGAAGATAAAAGCGTTCTGAACTGGGATTCGTGAAGATTTCATTGGAATTTTACCAACTGCAAAAGCGAGTGAAGCTAGCTAGAAATTTTAAGAATCCTGACTCGGATAGGTTAAGCTGTCATTGTCATTTAACTAAGAGAATGTAAGAGCGAGCGACCTGGGGATCCCTGTGGCTGGCCCGGTAGCCCCGTATCATTGATACGGCGGTAGCTACGCCCCTGTTTCGATAACTCTCAGGAAGATCTATCCAGATCTATGTTATAAGATTAATATGTTTGATGACAGAACTGCGTCATACAAAGTTTAAGTATCTGGAGTCAGTCAATTAACACATCTAATTATTAATTTAGACTATTCTATATGTACCATAGTATAAAACAAAGTCGCTACTTTTCCGTGTCTGTGTTTGTGTGAGCACTTAGTTCTTCAAAAACATAGTTTACTTAGATATAGTACACACGGCTACATTATCAAGCTATATACACTCGAGAGCAATGAATCCGGGTCACTTAAAGAATCCTAAAAATCTCGGAAACTAAAAATGCTAGGTTAATGCAATAAATTGTATTTAATAGACAATGTAATACTCCTTAAATGAAGGTATTAAAACTTCTTAGTTATTGTAAAGTTATATCATAAAAAAAACAAATTTGAAAAAGGGCCACTTTCGAAGATGGAACTACGAAATTACAGCATTTGGTTTTGCTTTTGTTTGTAATCTGTCATTTATGTGGGTACATAAACCATGTTGTTAGTGCTCTATATTCATTATTCAAGCTGAAATTATGTCGCTTACGCCTCACACTGGTCCCAAATGATAAAAAAGGGGACATTAAGAAATTTTTGACAAAAGGTCAACCGATTCAGCTTATTTTTTTTTTTGTAGACAGCTGATGCAATTACAAATCACTTTTGTACATTAAGTTTTTGCCAAAAAAGCCGTATTTTCAGAGAAAAAAAATATTGAAATATTTTTTGTATGAAAGAAATCCTAATTTTGTCTTTATCTTCCAAGATTCAAACGTATTCAAAATAAAACTTAAAGCAGCTTGTAGAGATGCTAATTGCTCACTACTTTGTCATAGACACTCTTCTGCGATTTTGTGCTCCTTTTGAGTTACAGGCACTTTAAATATTTTTTGTATGAAAAAATCCTAATTTTCTCTTTATCTTCCAAGATTCAAACGTATTCAAAATAAAACTTAGCGCAGCTTGTAGAGGGGCTAATTTCTCACTACTTTGTCATAGACACTCAACTGCGATTTTGTGCTCCTTTTGAGTTACATGCACTTTAAATATTTTTTCCTAATAAGTCATATGAAATGTAAAATACAACTTTTTATTTGACTACCCCAACAGTGGGTAGTCTTTGTTTACAAATGTAATACTTTGCTAGGGCTGTCGTCAACATAATATGAATGAATAAATAAATAAATAAAACAAACACAAAAAATAAAACAAAGCGCATTTTTTTTCAGTACCTGTAAACTTAATAACTAAAGTAAACTATTATTTTACAAATTTAAATAAACTAGAACATAAATTAATTTTAAGCGCATTTTTTCTCAGTACCTATAAACTTAATAACTTAAATAAACTAGATTACAAACTTACAAACTTAAATAAACTAACATGAACGTGCGTATGTTACAATGTGAATTATGCTAGCGGATCTTGTGGGGGATTATTCTCAATGTCGACGTATACTTCTTCCTCATCAGCATCTTCTAAATCGAGTTCATTGGGTGAAACGTCATCCTTTAGAAGATTTTCGGCTTCTTCAAACCCCTGCTGCTTTTGAATTTTGGTGAACTTCGGTCTTATGTTCGTAATGTACGGATCGGAGCTGATAAGTAACTGGTGTAAAATATCTTCATTTGTTTGCATTCTGCCTATCTTTCTAGTATGCTTTTCTCTGATTGAACGAAAATCTTTGTTTCTTGCTTCTGAGGCTTCTTCGGACATCATACCAATTGGAATAAAAGAAAAATGCTGGCAAATATCTGCACCATGCACTAAAAGTTTATGTACACTCGAAGGCATGTAATACCACGAGTACTCGCTGACATAAAGTTCTGCTGTTTCTCTGCAATAAATTCTAAATTTTTCAATATCTACATTTCTCCCAGAAGATATTTATTGCCTGCAAAATTACAGCAAATCTCTTAATCAAATTAGCATTAACTCCTGTTATCTCAGCTGACCTTTCGTAATCATTGAAAAACCGTCGAGCTGTATTGCCATCGTTTGTTGTCCCAAAGCCTTGTTTGACGATATCAATCATTAAGCCAGTTACAACAAAAAACTCATGCTGCGTTAACTCTTTTCTTGATTTTCGGAGCAGTTTGTCCTCACCCCGAGCCGCCCATTTTTTGAAATCTAAGTTGTAAGATATGTGCAAAATACATTCCATGCATCGCAACCACATGTGAAGTGAAGATAAACCATATTTGTACATATCATGGTTTTCTGGTTTGTTAAAAACGAGGTTCAAGTTGTTCATATCTTTCGGATTTGTTAAGCAAATGTTGCAATTGGCTGCAGACTGTGTCTGTGAAAGTGCCGTGCATACTTTGCCGTCGATCATCGTCATATGCAATTCATGAAATACTTCAAATTCGCCATCAAATAACTTTGTTGGTAGAAGGTTCTGAATTTCTTCTTGTAATGTTGCTTCTACTTGCTGAATATATTCTTTTGTTTCTTGTTTGAATTCGAACATAATTGGTCTGCAATAGTTTGTTGAAGAAGGGCGCGGATTTTCCCATACTATCACATCGTTGTCACTCATAAGGCGAAGTGGCACAAAACTAAACATAAATACAGAAGATTCTGAAAATATGTCACCAGTTGGTTTTTGTTTGTAACAACTTTGTGAAGAAGCTCCGTCACAGCCCCATTTACTAACTAGCTTCAAAACACCACCATTAATATTTGAACCAGTCACTTTCAAAATCTTCTCGGCAGTTAAATCTAGAACTGCCTGTAACTTAATTTTAGCTCCTGACTCCGATATCACAATATCTTCTTTTGCTGGATAGCATTCTTTCTTCTTCAACAGTAACTTCTGGTAAGATGGAAAAGCCGCTGTGCCATTTGTACTTAAAATGGACCTCAAAGTTAGATATTGCCATTTTGATAAACTCAATGCTGTGGCAAGAGCTAAGGTGTCTTCCTCGGAAATCGATTTATCAGAAGCTTTATATAAAAAGTCACACAGTCAGTGGCTTATTTGAGAGGCACTTAATAACTTTAGAACAAACAGTGCGCCCGTTTTCATTAAGTTTAGCAATAAGAGCATAGAACAGCTCTTCTTCGGAATGCTCCAAAAGAGACAAAGAACGTCTTTTGTTCTGCTTATTTGTTAAATCTTCAAATGGTCGTTTATTTCTAGTTCTGGGAGTATTTGTGGTAGCTTCTGATGTAGATGCACCCGCTTCCTCTTCGTACGATAAATTATGCTCTTCTACGTCTACTGAAATGTCCTCTATGGTATATTCTGGATCAAACAACATAGGAAAATTCACAGAAGTTAAAGTTGGCCACAAAATTTTAGACTCCAACCACTCCTTGTTTTTAACACCAAATCTTTCGTTTCTACCTGAATTGTCCCATCTTCTAGCTAGGTTTGACGTATAATTTTGGCAAAACTTTTTGATAATACTGAGCTCTTCGTTTGGAATTTCACTTGAAATACGATTTATAATGGTTTGACACAGTAAATCACTATTTTTAAGGCACCCACTATTACTCAAAAAAGAAAAAATGTCTAAATTAGTCACAAATGTAGTCATTTTGATACAAAAATGTTACAGGCAAATAAATAAAAGTTACAATGTGGTGATAGTTGATAAAAAATTGTGTTGTTTTTACGAGCACAAGACGCGTAATGAACAAAAACGGGTTCCGCTTGCCCTTATACTATTGATATATGACTCATTACCCAAGTATCCCGTTACTTAATGGGGTAGTTAGATAATGGCTCATTACCTAACTACCTCATTACTTAATGGGGTAGTTAGATAATGAGCCAAATATTCTTGCAATTTGGATGAGTCACGAGAAAATAAAACATACTAAGATGTGCTCCTACATAAATACCGCAAAACTACAAAGGGAATTTTTAATTGCAATTTATATACCTATTCATCATTCAGCGTTTTCGACGCGTTCGACTAGATGACCAAATAGAGCCGAAATCGTCACTTATAGGGTAATTAAGCAATGACTCTATACAAAAAAAAATTTACATACGAGTCACACAATAACTTACCTGTACATAAACATGTCTGAACACGTTTTGAGATTTCCTTGTTTGTTTATTTGATACTGATAATTTCATATATTTGTAAGAGTTACTCTACAAGCTGCGCTAAGTTTTATTTTGAATACGTTTGAATCTTGGAAGATAAAGACAAAATTAGAATTTTTTTATACAAAAAATATTTAAAGTGCCTGTAACTCAAAAGGAGCACAAAATCGCAGAAGAGTGTCTATGACAAAGTAGTGAGCAATTAGCATCTCTACAAGCTGCTTTAAGTTTTATTTTGAATACGTTTGAATCTTGGAAGATAAAGAGAAAATTAGGATTTTTTCATACAAAAAATATTTAAAGTGCATGTAACTCAAAAGGAGCACAAAATCGCAGAAGAGTGTCTATGACAAAGTGGTGAGCAATTAGCTCTTCTACAAGCTGCGCTAAGTTTTATTTTGAATACGTTTGAATCTTGGAAGATAAAGAGAAAATTAGGATTTTTTCATACAAAAAATATTTAAAGTGCCTGTAACTCAAAAGGAGCACAAAATCGCAGAAGAGTGTCTATGACAAAGTGGTGAGCAATTAGCTCTTCTACAAGCTGCGCTAAGTTTTATTTTGAATACGTTTGAATCTTGGAAGATAAAGAGAAAATTAGGATTTTTTCATACAAAAAATATTTAAAGTGCCTATAACTCAAAAGGAGCACAAAATCGCAGAAGAGTGTCTATGACAAAGTGGTGAGCAATTAGCACTTCTATAAGCTGCGCTAAGTTTTATTTTGAATACGTTTGAATCTTGGAAGATAAAGACAAAATTAGGATTTCTTTCATACAAAAAATATTTCAATATTTTTTTTCTCTGAAAATACGGCTTATTTGGCAAAAACTCAATCTATAAAAGTGATTTGTAATTGCAACAGCTGTCTACAAAAAAAAAATCAGCCGAATCCGTTGACCTTCTGTCAAAAATTTCTTAATGTCCACTTTTTTATCATTCGGGACCAGTGTGCGCCTGAAGAATGCACCAGAATACTTACAATGCTGGAAACCGGCCGGAGTCAGCGCGATACAGCCAGGACTGTCGGTGTGTCGCTGTCAACAGTACAAAGAGTTCTCCGACGTTACGAAGAAACTGGTTCTAACCTACGCAGACCAGGAACGGGCAGAACCAGGTGTACCACAGCACGAGAATACCGATACTTGGTGAACACCATGCTTCGAAATCGCTTTCTCATAGGAACTGAACTCACAAATCAGTTTCGACGCCTCGGAGGAAGTAACCCAAGTGCATGGACAGTAAGACGTCGGCTTGCTGAATCTAACTTAAAACCCCTTAGACCTGCAAACGGCCCTAAACTGGAGCGTGGGCATCGTATTTCAAGACTAAGATATGCCCAGAGCCACGTAAATTGGAGTATTGAAGATTGGTCAAAAGTTATGTTCTCCGACGAATCAAAATTTATGCTCTACAAGCACGATGGAAGACACAGAGTGTATCGAAGACCAGGGGAAAGATTCAAGCAAGCATGCATCGAAGAAAAAGTAGCCTACGGTGGTGGGTCTGTACTTGTGTGGGCCGGAATTTCTTCTGAAAGTCGCACAGAGCTGGTGATCATAGAAAACGGCTCTTTAACTAGCGTAAGATATGTGGAAGAAATCCTCAATGATCACGTTGGTCCATTTATGGTCAATTTAGGTGAGGATGCTATATTTATGCATGACAATGCCCGACCTCATACAGGTAGGATTGTGAATTTATGGAGTGGCCAGCGCGCAGCCCGGATATCAACCCGATCGAGCATGCTTGGGACGAGCTAGGCAGATGCGTAAAACAACGAAACCCTCCCCTAATCACGCTTCGTGAGCTCAAAATTGCTCTCACAGAGGAATGGGAGAATATTCCCCAAAATCGTATAAGGAACTTGGTGTACAGCATGCCAAACCGCGTAAACGCAGTAATGGAAGCACGAGGAGGCAATACGAAGTATTAAAATTCAAAAAAATCGTAATAAAGTTCAAAAATTTCATGTTTCCTATTTTTGTTTTAAGGAGAGATCAGCAGTTTTTTTCTTTATGTAATTTTGTGTTAATAAAATGTATGGTGACTCATATTTTTTTTACTTTCATTTAAGGAGTATTACATTGTCTATTAAATACAATTTATTGCATTAACCTATCATTTTTAGTTTCCGAGATTTTTAACATTCTTTAAGTGACCCGGATTCATTGCTCTCGAGTGTATTTCCAGTATGATGATCTCGCATTGTATAGGATTTCCGTACAATGAGAGCTCAGCTTATACTGGAAATTTATAGCTTGATATGTAGCCGTGTATCCAAAAATCTCGATATATGTCATCATATTACTATATACATTGCACCTGTGCGAACCAGGAGCGGGCACTAGTAGAAATACAGTATATAAGTAATTCGCCAACTTTCACAATATAGGTAATAACATCATATTATCACGCCTGTATTCCCCGAAAGGTAGGCAGTCAAACCCCCGATGAAAAACCCAATATCACTTTGCCTGCACCTGTAACCGAACCAAAGACGTCACCAGTCGAAGCAGTCAAACCAAGTTGTAAGAAATGTTATAAAATATAAGCATGATAAAAGCATAAAAAACAAACCTTCAATCCCTGAACGTGTGCCTCAGAATTGAAGTCGACTTTGGATATGAAGAAGCCGGTGGCATACTCCCTGCCGCCTCTGAGCGCGAAGCCGAAGGCAGGTGCGGCTCTGCGCGGACGCACCAACCGCACAGCGCGCACGCGTCGGTCGCCGGGCACGGCAGCCGCGCGACCGGACCCTGACGTCGTCGTGGACGCTGTCGATGGCGCGTACATTGTTGCCCTGTGAATTGGAAAAAATCTTATATAAATACAAAATTGAGAATAGACGACTTAAATGTGTTCGATAGTTCAAGGCACGATTCTAATGAAGTAATGACCCTCAATCCGGGGCAACGTGGAATGATTTAGGATGTAGGGAAGGTAGACTCTAGCGAAAACTCTAGAAAAAGGCGGAAAATAAGTTGAATACAGGCTTTAACGATATATTAGCAATGTTGCTATTGGTATACATGATTGAATCCCTACTTTAAAAAGTTCACTAGTAATTTCAATGTGTAAAAGGCCATTTATAGATACTGAGAGTCTACACAAGTAATCGAAGCAACGATCAACTTCTCATCAGATTTTGCTCTTCGCTCATTTTCCCCACAACTGTTCGTAAATCCGAAGTGGGTGGTCAAACATTAATTAATAGCCTTATTTTAGATCCAGGTGACGTTAATAGTGGCTGTCAACCTGTTGCCACTAATACACGCTTTTATCATTAACCGACATACCTGGCGATGTTGACAGAAATAGTGTCAGTCCTAGAAATCTGATTTCTAAGGTGCAATAAACGTAGAGGAGTCATGTCGAGTCTTTCAATGTAATTATGAATATACTATAATATATATCTAACTCTTTTATAGAAGTGATTATTGTTAATAATGCCTTCAAAACCTTGTGAATAGACCAGTCTCTTAGGCATTTGAAGAAGTTTCGATTAGTACCTAAGCATAACCATCAGTTTATGACCTTTAAGGAACAACAATTCGTCACAAGCGAACTCGTGATAAATGTTTTGTCGCAAAGACACGACAAATCACGACAGCATCGTATCATATTATTACTACCGAAGTTCTATTCTACGTAGACACGCCTGTTTATATTGATACAAGATTAGGTAGTACCTATCGTAGAGGTGTCCAAAAATTTGATTTTTCAACATCTTACAACCCATTACAAATCATCGACATCTTATCATTAAGCAGGGTTTAGATATGCATCACATAAAATCTTATAGCCAAAAATTTAATTATTATCCTTAAGAATGTTTATGTTTACCTATCTCATAAAAAGTGAGAGTTTATCAAGATGGGGGCCCATCATCATAAGAAAGTATCATAGCGAATTCAAAAACCTAAAACAAAGTAAGCCAGCCAACATTGGTCATTTAAATACTTCTAACACTTTATGTATGTCAGTGTACCGTTATAGAATACTGTCCGCTCATAATATTCGGATAAATAAACATAGCTGACCATTATGTTACTGCCTAATACCTCCAGCATTATGCGAAATTGTTATTAATTAGTTTGAATATTGAAATGGTATGCCAATCCGATCACAGCCAAACGAGTTTATGTTTCATTTTCACAAATTCTGCTCTCGAATTCTTACTAGATTTGGTGTTGATTTGAATAATATTTATCTTTTATATATTTCGATATCCTGCTTGAGAAAAAGAAAAATTGTACAAAAAAAAAACCGGCTAAGTGAAGGGTTCCGTAGTTGGGATGAACTTATCCCAAGAACAAACTGAACATTATATATGAAAAATGAAAAACATGTTTTCCCATACATTCCAACTGCAACTGTAATTTGGTACGCACAATATTGTTCGATTTACCATGTGAATTTAAGACCATAGACTTTTTATGGGTTTTCCTGTAATCTATGAGTAAAGAACCATTCTCTGTATTTTTTTCAAATTTTATTTGTTGGCTCTGTCGTTTCGGAGATAGGGGAGGGGGGGGGGGGAATCGGGGGAATGATCAATTTTAATTTTTTTTTTTAAATATCTTTAAAAAAATTTTAAATTGTGATCCTCATAGCAAGCTCTTTCATTTGATATGTCACACGGTACAGTTTGCACAACGTTTTTTTTAATTTTCCAATTTTTCTACGAAAATTAAGTGACCCCCATATAAAAAAAAAACATTTATTTACGTTATACGTCCGGGTTTGGGTCACAGAAATTCATATTCAACTTATTGTTCCAGTAGATTCGGAGGAAATTGGCTGTGATAGACGGACAGACCTCCCCGTTTTACCTCCCCCTCATATCTTCACCCCCGTCCATTTGGGGTCCATTCGGACGGTACGGTGGGGTTCAGTATCGTTTCAAGATCCAGATTACCACTCGCCATCCGGTTGCCTCTCCGATTAGATTTTACGTGCCATTGCTTTAACTAATAAGTGTTCTGTTTTCTTTCCTTTTGAAGTACGGAACCCTAATAATGTGACTTTTAAGGAATAAGTACTGCGATGTCGGCTGATAAATGGAAGAAGACGAAATTCTACGTGAAACTCAAAATTTAATTAAGATAAAGAGGTAGGAGATAGATGATGATTATTATACCAAACAGATACAGAGCCTAATTGACGAAAGACAAGGGAACGCCTGGAATACTGAAGATATTGAAACGTGGGAACATATAATATGTTCCCTAAATGGAAAACTCAACCCCTCAGAAACTTGAAGTTTGTATTTGAAAGATGTTACCCATTATTTTATATAACAATATATCTAAATAGTAATACAGTCAAAAGCCTTATCGAATAGTAAAATATGAAAAGCGTTAATAATCGTTTTGATATAGAACATAAATCTGATTTGTGTGCGTCAAAGTTATTTCTGTCCGATGCTTTTTACGTTAGTTAAAAAATATGCATAATGTTTCTATTCTCCAAGAATTTTAAAATACCTTTTCTCAAACATGCATCGAAATATTGTCATTATTTTCGAAAAAAGAACACGCGAAGTATCGAATTTACGGTCAAAGAAAATCAAATCCATTGCAGGACCGTTTTTTGAATTTGGAACATTACAATGCTCCAGCAATGTTGTATGAAACGGCGTGCTGGGTTTTTTAAATACTCTTTGATTGGATCTCTTTGATCATTCTTGGCATACCAAAGTAAGTCTCTTTGCTTATAAATGCGGTTGCCTTTCGGCACACATGATAAGTAGAAAATTGGCAGCAAAGCTGAAAATTCGTCTTGATTTGTTATTTACAGACATAATAAAAAGTATGGTTTATTTCCAAACATTCTTTTGAGAAAAGCACTATATATGCTTCGGCGAAAATGGCAATTGCCTGTCTCGTATTAGTGATACTCGACCTGCAATTGCCTATTTCACGGCCTTTGCAATAATGTACTATTAAACACGAGTAAACTATATGACTAATGAATGGTAAATAAAAATATAACTGAGCAACTACTTTATAACTGACTAACTTTATTTAAAACTTTTATGACCAACATACCTCTGACTTGCTGATTTCTGTAACCATTTTATTTACCTGCGGCTTATCAATATATATAACTGCATATATGAATATTTATAAGAAACAATATTTCTCCATAAAAATGTCTTTAGAATAGAATACAAGCATGGTCAAGTTTCTGATCATTGCCATTATTCGGCCAGCTATGTGGAACGTACACCATATGAGTCTTAAATTTTTAATTATTCCAAAAACAGAAGTAAAGTTTGGTTTGGTATAATAAAATTATAATATTAATGTTGTTTAACTTTTAGACTCTGTTAATTAACTATTCTTATGGTCAATAAGCGTGCTAAAAAGAAACGAGTTTTTCAAAACAACATTTTTGATCTAGAATAGGAATCATCATCTTTGCTACCAAAAGGCGTTCACTGCAAGTATTTCGATGTACTTACGTTATTTTAAGAAAAAGCACATTGTGGATTAGCTGTTATTAATAGAATTAAGATGACATTAGAACAAGCTATGTATATCAGGAGCTTGTGTTCTGAATATTGTTAAGCTCCGTGAAAACGTAATGCAATGCGTAGGGCGAAATGTTAATTTCTTTTATAGTTAGCGTAATCATGAATCTTACACAATGAAACCTTAAACTTTAAGAATTGTCTGTATCTCTATATGGTTAGTCTTCGATTAATCATACAAAATTACAAACCGTTTAACTTCTTGCCATACAAATTGTACTAAAACGGATTTCACCAATCCCATCCTCAGCTAAGGGCATTAAGAAACGATCTCTGGTATTTCCCTTGACATTATCATACAACAATACAGCTTAGCAAAGGTCAAATTGTATTCTATTTTATACGTCAAAGTCGTAACAAAATATTAACAGGTATTTTGAAAAATTGCTGCTCTAACAAATTGTGTACACAATGAGAACGATGTAACTGTTTCCATATGTACAATTATTCTAGATTCGGTTGAAAGGTCAAATTGACAGTGTGGTAATTGGAATGCAAGTGCACAAGTGTTCTTAGACGCAAAATATTTTTAGACCGGCGGATTTGGAGGTCATTAAGTAGTTCGAATCGTGTAGCTTGTTACCAATGTCTCGGCAATATCACAAACTTTAAGTCATCAAGCTGTTGTGGTGAGGCTTACTGACATAAAAATGGTGATATTGTGATATTGGAAAACTCGGGAGACTTAGATGTAGGTAATCATGGTGAACTTGCAAGAAAAGGAAAAGAAGAACAAACAGTGATGTAGGTTAATGGCCAGTGTACAAGAGATCCACAGTACCCAGTTGATCTCTCGTATATACAACCAGTCGAGTTTCTTCTTTGTTCTCGTATGTTACATGTTGTTGAAATTATGGGAAGTTACAACATCATCCCGTTCTAGCTTAGGACGGGTTTTTTTCCCTCATAATATTTAATATTATGCCGAACACGTTCTAAGAAATGTTTTAGAAATGATAACCGTGAAGTTATGTTTCTATCTTGTTACCTACTATCATTGGTCTTTTAGAAGCTAATCGTTCCGTTATTTCACTGAGGGAATAGTCTTTGTCCTTGTTATTTGTATGAGTTATATAAAGGATGCGGGTTTACGGATGTCACAGTGGGAGGGGGGCAAGGGGCGAGTGCAGCCTCCTCGGGCGAGCGGTACAATGACCTGCGCCCGCGCAGCCTCCGGCAACTTGCTCCGCTGCAAATGTTCGCCACACTCATTGACACTGCGACACAAGTGATATTAACCTTAATTAACTTGTCCTATGCATAAAAAGCAAATTGTTTGGGTCGCACACATATTACTTATACCTAGTTTTCTCCGTTATATTGTGGCTTATTAGCGAGTCTTGACGTTCTTAGTCGAGTTCAACATCCGTTCTCAAATTGTGCCAAGACCCGGCTTGTTGCGGCGGGCTTGTTATTATCCCAAGGGGACAGTACCTTCAAATTTATTGATTTGTGTCTATATAAATTTTCTAGATAGATTCTACATAGATTTTCTCAAATGAACTATAGGGTCAGTGGGTCGTCTTAGGGGCGGATTTAACTATAGGTATTAAGCTCAGTAATAGGATTATAAGAAACACCTTAGCTAGCTCATCGTTATCTATTTTATTGTTATAGACACCTACTGTTAAGCGTGGAAAATTGTAGAATCGAAGTAAACGGTTTTCGAAAAAGATCAGAAAGTTTAAAGAAAAAACTCAGCCTACTTACATGCGGATCGAGTCTCGAGCGAAAGTCATTAGTAAAAACAACTTTGTGCAAATTTACAAGTCGCCAAATTAGTCATCTCTATTCAAACAGCAATCAAAAGGTTTTGTTGATCGAAAAGAACTGACCCAGCGAGAACATTATGCAAACGACTCGATAATGTAAGATCTAAAACGCTTTCGGCGCCTCATTAAGTAAGCGTATGGTAGCAAAAATATACCACCGTCTCCCTCGACTCCAACTGACAGAGCGAACTATTCAACAATATGACAGAATCGTGCAAGTGAAAGTTTAATAGAATTGCATAAAAGTACACTTGCCACAAAATGTTTTATCCACGTTACCTTCTATACGGAACTCTAATACTGACCTATTCAGGAAGAATGCTATTAATTGATGTCATTCAGCCGAAATTGTATTTATTGTTTATCGTTCATGGATTGGACGCAGTAACAATGCAATGAACACATTCCTTTATTGATTATTCAGCTTCTCTAATATATAAAGATAATGCTTTATCATTAAAATATTGAAAGTAAGCAACAATAGCGAACTTATTCCTCAACCCTAATTGAAATAGTCGCATTATGCAATATGTTAACAATAGTGTTCGTGACTTCGTATGGCGTTTGTTTAATTTCGTAGATATGGCATTGTTGTAACAGTGAAATAGAGTAAGTGTAGTGTGTGCGCACTATTGGCTAGCGGGCTAAGTAAGTCATGGTGCGGGTGGCAGAGTGACGCAGGTGGCGAGGGCGCTCAACCGTGAATCCCCGCCGCCCCGGCCGACAACTGTTCCCCGTTTTTTTCCAACAACTCGAGATCAATGGCCGACCGAATCCACGTCAGCATTATAAGATCACGGA
Source organism: Omphaloscelis lunosa (assembly GCA_916610215.1). NCBI lineage: Eukaryota > Metazoa > Arthropoda > Insecta > Lepidoptera > Noctuidae > Omphaloscelis > Omphaloscelis lunosa. Next base: position 12,365,369 of record OU744250.1, read on the forward strand.
TAATCTGCCTTTATTTTACGGGTTTATCCTTGAGAGCAAACGAGTTAAACGTGACCAAGGCTCCGATCGTTCGCAAACATAAAACGCTAGATAATACTTATCTCTATAAATCAATAGATTATCAAAACTTCACAGTTGAATATTGATGTAACTTGAGTCACATTCATATTATAACTTTACTGAATATCAAAATAAAACGGATCAATATTGCTAGGAAACACAACCGAAACTTTTAGGGAGTCGGTGCATGTTCGGGGCGAGGGGATTCTTAATTTCCGGCTAAACCGTGAAGCCTCACTATACATATATACAGCTTACACGCAACTGTATTGTATTACACCCTCGCTTCAATAAAAGCACAGGAACAAAAAAAAAAAAACTACTTGTTTGTCTACGAAGGTGACCGATGCGGTCAATATTCTTAAAACTGAATATTTTCTAACAAAGAAAAGGATGTGCCACTTAACAGAATTAGCAATGGTGTTGGAGTGTAGCGCAGCTCGCTTACAAGACTAGGAATGCCGTAAAACAACGCCCGGCGGACAAACCGGCCGTGGCGACTCTTCGCCAATTAACCGCCTCCGACCTCTGGGCCGCATGCCTGACCGATTATTCCGGCCGATACTTCTCATAGATACACAAGTGGCTACTGATCAATCCAGAAGCGCTCGATTGACCGGTTAATTTCCTAAACAGTGAGATGTATCTAGGCTAACAATGGGACTAACGCTATAAGTTACAGACTACGTAACATAAGTTAACATAACCTATGTAGGAAAGATCATCAATGCCAGTATGGAGCGCACACCGCAACGTGCAATATTACACAATGCGATTCATCTTGATGCCACCTCAAGTGTTGGGTTCATTTTCATTCTATAAATGAAGATATGAAAAGTAATATGATATATGGCATTTATATTACATAATTACGTAGTAAGCTATAAGATCCTCGGGTTATATCTATTCTGTTTGAATATTATCTTTGAATGAGCCTACTAATATTATGTACAACAATCTTAGTTGTTACCCGTTTTTTTTTTTAAGTAAAATACTTAATGATGGATAAGTGGACATAGTATTTTCTTTATTTATACCTCTGATAAGACATCATATGTTTTATCAGGGGTTATATATAACATTATACAATCATTTCCATGGAATAAAGTGGGACCTACCACTGTATGGCAAATCTGCTTTTTGCAATGAATCAACTATCTAATATCGCACATGGCGAGTGAACGACGCAAACAAAGAAGAAAGCTGGAAATCCAACTGAACAGAGGAGAAGGGTGAAAGAAATCGTTGGAAAAAGTTGGAGACGCCATGAATGGATGGAAAGTGAGCTGACGGACTAAACGACGCTGCGCCGAGGTTTCAGTTCACACGCTCCATACAAGATGCTCGGCATCTTTTCTAAATGAATATTTATAATTGTTAACACACCTCATTGCCGAGCACTATTTATAATACTGTACCATTCCATTTATAGAATATTTATGTTTGCGTTTTGCTCTGTTTTACATTATCGAATGTAAAATCTTTTGTTATTCCCAGGAATGCAAGCTGTAGAATAGGCCCGGTGCAATACCAACTCAAACAAGTTTCTTACATTTCAAACCAGGCGTACAGATAGATTGAACACTGAAATTACAAATAACTTTACTGACTCACTGTACCTACCCAAGTACCCACTTATCGATCAGTACCTTTATCAAATGCTAATTGATTTTTCTATTTCAACAGGTTAGTTGCTAATCTACGTCATAGATCTATCACTATCACAAAATACCGCAATCTTTAAGCACACATATACATTCGTATTCAAATTAATATACTGGATTCCAAGATATATTAATAGAATTTCGGCGATATCATTAGGTTTCTTAGCTAAACAAAAGTGATTTTTATATTATTATCTAATAAGCAAGTTTATCAGCCTGTTTGGTAAGTGTGAGGGGATACCCAGCCAGGATATCAAACTAGTTATCTATTAAAATTATCTTGAAAAACTCGTTACACTCAACTGTAACTATTTTGATGCATCTTATACCGTTCTTTTTTGTCTTGACGAACATAAAACATTCTACGTGATATACAGTTTGAACGAAAACCTATTGTTTTAAATGATTAATCTTGACGAGTGATCAAGTAGGTTGATATCAGAGCACGGGATGACCAAGGACATACAGTGTATAACATAACATGATGATTGAGAGTGTTATACCAAAAACATTGTGGAGATTGACAGATTAATCAATAATATTTTGTTTATCTCATCAAGGTACTCAAGAACGTGATCTTTAAATAAAAATAACGACAAAATTACCCCCATGCGACATAACGGTAAGTAACAATATTTTTAACAATAAAAAAAAAATCTGATAGGCAACTCACCTGTATACGGAACGAAGTTTAATTCATCAGTGTTTCACCTCGGATCAAATTAAAACTACGAAACATTATCGCATCGCTCAGTTTCATTTCACTTGAGTGTACAGATTTGAATGGATTTACTTCACTGGCTCACTGTTTAACAAAATATTACACACGAAACTTGTTGAGAGGATTTTACGGTTTAAAATGTATTCACGGTTGGTTTGTGGCGGCAACGTCAGTGGCTGGCGAGGCAGCCGCGCTAGCGACGATTTGTACACTGTGGAGCTGAGGAGGGAGGGAGCGGAGCGTCCGCGGCGTGCGCTCTCGACGGCTCACCGACACGAATGTCAGCAAAAATAAAAGCAGTTAAAGAAAGTTCGACGTCACCACGATAAAAGCCTTTGCGTAGCTGCTCAAATCGAAGCTAATAACTCATGTTACGCGTGTCGCAGAGCCTAACTGCGTGTCCCCGATGTATAACTACTAACAATAAAGTAGATATCGAAACAATTTGGAGTTGATACGAGTATCATTTGACGTTTACCAATATCAAAAGTTTTGGAAACTAGTTTTGTTGAACTTGTCTACGTTGCCTAGATCTTGAAGTACTTATATAAAAAAATCTAAAAGTATAAAAGCTAAAGCATATTATTTTCATAAACTGCTTTATTTAAGGCTCGTGCAGATCAGCGCGATATCGCGGGCGCTACAGGCAGCGCGACCCTTGTAGCGCCCGCGATATCGCGCTGGTCTTTATCATCATTCGACATTTCATTAATTGAAAATTTAATCGATTTATAATGGATATTAGGTATACTATACCTATTTAATCAATTACTGCGCGCTTTATTTATTATTTTGTTGTAGGGCTTTATGTTTTAAAACCTACCCAAACACGGTTAGCAAGTATCGGTCTGTATGGCGAGTTACGATCCTTATTTAAATTCCGCTCAGTTCGTCGGGACACTGGTCGTGATTTTATGTAGGTGAAGTAAAAGTAGGAAAGTTGTTTATATATTCTTAAGCATATCCTCAGAATACCTATAGGTAAATGGATTCACATCTATCAACCCCATTCGAACTGATCAATGCTGCGTAGGCGCGGTGTAGCGGCGTAGGCGCAGTGCATACGTCGCATAGAATCCTATAATTTCGGTGCAATTAACGTTTTTGTTTGTAGTAGTTATATATAAGCAGGTTATGTATTTCAAAAGAAAACAGCAAATAACCACATTTGAACATATTTTATTAATAGCACAACAACACTAAAACTAAAATCCATTTGCATTTATCACATCATTACCTTTTCTATGTCCGCCCGTCTCCACCTCATATCTGTTATTATTAGGTATATTGTGTTATTTTATATAATGTTATGAAAGATATGATGCCTTCCTTCTAAAATATCACCCAAAAATACAGCCTTCTATAACATTCTAGACCATTCCATACTTCTTTGGCTTTAATTAAAGCTAATATTTACAATAAACATCTATATAACATCGATTTGATCAATAATTCTCTAAAATACATCAAGTTCAACAACAATATGCTAATCAATTTAGGCGTTTAATTGTCACGTAGAAACATACGTATTTTGGAAATACACAATATCCATATTGCCCTGTATCGGTGAGTAGTATCTGTATCGTTCGTCACCGTGCTTCCCGCCGCAACACGCTACCCTACGGCCCGCGCGCGCCGGGGCCCGGCCTGGCCCGGCGCCCGGCGCCGGCGTTGGCGCCCCGCCTCTACACGATAATGTGAACCTAGTACAACAACCCTATGTATGTTCGACAACTAAACGGGTAGGTACCTATTCAAAAACAAATAGGTGAACTACATTTCCAATAATCATACAAATTTCAGGTAGGTTCATTTATAAATTCGGTGCCTACGGGATAAAACATGATAGTTATCAAAATAAAGTTATCTAAAAAATTATAACAACTTAATTTAAATATAATATTATTCTCTTAGATACTATAAACCTACAATTTGAGTAAAGTATCTAACGACAAATCTAATCTACCAACTTGATATCTAGAGTTTAAGTTAAGGTACCTACTTACACAATCATCCTTTAATAATTGATTTTAAATACTCCTCAACAGTGCAAAGAACCCTTACTTCCGAAGCATCTACTAACGAACCATTACTCATTGTTATCTAATAAATTATTATTTTTAGAATACAATATCGTTCTCCAATAAATATTCAACATACACTGCGTAGATATAAATAAAATATGTGACTACTTGCAAGTTTACAGGGTAAGGGTAAAATCGTAGTGAACGTTTTCCTAAATCGTCTAATCACTAATTACTTAACAAAATATTCTACTTACACGAGATGGTACATATTTATTAAGTTTGTAAGATTAGGTGCAACATAACGATTTGTGCAGATTGGTGGTAAGTACAACATTGAGGAAGATATTACACGCCGAGTTCCTAAAAAGAATTGTATACGCTCGCAATATCAACAATTATTACAAGAAGAAAAAGATATGTTAACTTTTAGTAAACATACCAAACATTTTTATAAATTAAAACTTGTTACGGATTTAATGTATACAATGCGAAGAAACGAACTATAACGTGACATATTATTTATTCTACACCTCTAAAAATAAACAACATAAGAACAGTAACTATTTCCCTGGCAGTTTATTAACGTTTTGATTAAGTTTATTTTATTTGGTGGTGCTAATATTTAACTACTATATTTTATTTGTCATAACTCATAAATATACGTATAGGTGGGTACTACTGTTGACCCGGAACACATTTACAAAATCGGTACTTTTGTTCAACAGAATCATTAATTCACACATATGTAGGTATATTTGCAAGCAACCTTGCTACTTAATATTTCACTGTGATGTGATTCGGAGTTAAAACAAATTAAACTTAGCAAAAAATCCTGACTCGGGTTACTCGTACGTAAAATTAAAATTCTTAAAAAAACAATCTGTTCCACTTTTAAACAGGAACATTTTTTTTTTTAATTTTTGTTATTTGCCGCAACTAGACCATTCTTAGATTAGAGTATCGGACCTATGTTTTAGTCCAAAATTAATTGCTAGAAGTACTTCAAAAGTATTAACTCTATTTATTATAACATAATACAAAAGTGTTCAACCAAGACACGACTACTTTTTTTAAATCCTTTCCTGAAGTAGAGTTTTAGCTCATCTTGATTGCCCAATTTTTCACTAGAGGCAAACACGTTCTTTGTTTCTATAGGTGCCTTCATTTTATCCCTAAAACACTCACTTGACTAAGGTTATAATAAAAAGCATAGATTTATTAAAACAATACAAATATCTAAGAATGAATTTTACTCTGATTTTCTGTTTGCCCACTATTTGCAGGTTTATCAAAATGGTAGGAATCACCAATGGTACCAAAATCAGTCATTTAGTTCAGTTCATCAGGCGATCAAAAAGTTTTTGATAACATTTACAATTATCTATGAATACGATTTTGAAAGTTTAATGAATTTTCGTCAAATAATATTATTTATTCATAGTTTTCACATATATTCAATTGGATTCAAGTCCAGAATTTCAAGAAAGTTTACCACATATTTCTCCAACATTATGTATTAAAGCTTTTCTTAACTAATAGAACACACATTTTAGATTAGTGTAGAACAATACGACAAATAATTTGTTTATGACTGATAATTCAATAAGATTTGAATACCTAATAGATCTGTGACAAACAGAGAGCGAGAAAAGTATTAAAGGATATATGTTTTCATAAAATTGGGTTCAGAAAATTTATTGGCTGGGCATATTATACATAAATATTGTAAAAAAACGAAATTGTGCTACTATTATGTTATAATAATTAAGAATCGGACATATGACCAATCTAAATGTAGGTGACGATGTAACTGCTACTAAATTTGTCTAGTAGACTCGACGCAGACGCAACGAAATATTCAGATTTGCTAAGTCTGACTCCGGACGTCAGCCTTTTTGAAAAACTATTCCTAAAAAGCAATTCTTCGATTTTTGTTATTTTGATCAACTGAGTATAGTAGTATAGTAGCTTACATGTGATTTGGCAACAGATTAGCTGATCAGACTTTAAGAATTCGATGGTTAGCCCCTGAAAATGAGAAAATACGAGTTGGTAAACTTTCGTTGCGCACGCATCGTCATACAATAATTGCAGAATATTATGTAATGACATTTACAATCATATCCAGTGCATATAAATCTCATAGGATGCTTAAGTAATATTGGCATACAGAAAAAGAAAATGTTTGTGCAAATATAGACGGAATCCATTGTTAATTGGACGATCTACTTTATATTAAATTGTGCTGGAACTTTGGTGTTTCTACCTATTGTTTTATAGCTCTCACTGGTGATGTGCATTGTAATCAACAAAATTTGGATGATTATCCACGGCTCTACGGCTGAGCAAGTACAAACTTGCACTACATTAACTAAAGTTTTATTTATTATGTTCTGTAAAAACTCTATTTTGTGCATCCTTTATACTGAAAGGTAGAATATTATTGAAATGCATCACATATAAAAGGTCTTACCATATTCTAAGATCTAGATTACTTTCTGATCATTCGTTTTACCCGTCCTTGTTTACTTTTATTGTTTTTGACAGCTTTTTCTTACCGAAGCGACCGACGAACTACATTTTCGAAGCCAGGGCAGAGGTGCTTTACACCCACAGTATTTAAAATTAATTTGAAAACGTCAAGGTACTGAAATTATTGCCATCTATCGGGCAAAACTCAAAAACCTGAACAGCACCTGAGAATTTTCTAAATAACACCGGTCGATCTTTAATTAGATCCGTGGCAATATATAATTTAAAATTAAGGATAACATTATTGTAATTAATATATATTTTAACTAATATTATTCGCCCCGAATTATTTTTCTAAAAAAAATAGTATTAAACGTACATCAATGAATTTTAGATTGCTAATATTAAATAATTCTCGTATTATCAGTTTCTACCCTGTGATTTTATCATTTTCTCTCGTCATTGATAAATAAATTTACAGAACACCTATAAATAGGTACATATATTTTTTATTTACTTCAATTCTGGATTTAAATTATTGATACACATCAATTTAATAATGATATAAATTGACACTGTGAGATGAAACTAGGTAATCATCTCTAAATGGTATCGAAAATATAATAATAATAATATTGTCTATGAAAAATATGTCTTTCTTAGCACCACTAGCCTACCATCCGTATGTCCGTCGAAGTATAACATTCCATGTTGTGATCACTAGTCGGTATTAATATTGCTATGCATGTTTTTCGCACAAGCTTTAAAATGGCACTTGGAATAATTAATTATTCTGGTTAAAATATTACGGATTAACTATTTATCCAACATATAATTAACAGTTTTTACTATATTTTTTTCAATTCCTTTCATATATTTACTATGAGCAAATAACATGAGTTACATAGGTGAACCATTTCTAATATTTCTACTCCAACACGCACCTTTAAACTAAGTACCTATTATAATATTATTAAGTATGATTTCATACATACAGAAGATTAGACACATTGACCATTCAGTTCACAAAATGTACTATTATAGGTTATTTACAGCTATTTATAACATTACTATTCCACTACGCTGAGCGAGGAGTAAGGAATTTTCTATCTCATAAGAAAAAGTGACTTGTGCAACCTAGGATACAAGCATCTTGATGACTAGATTGTACGTCTTACCTTGTGATAAATGTTGAAATAGTTCGTTTTATAAATTAATTATTATCATTACAACTATGGATTGAGCGACTTGTTTATCTCCTAAAAACCCAAATCGTAACAACTGTTAAGCTTTAAAACTTTTGCTGCCGTTACTTATTACTTTAGATTTTGAGTCACTTTGCTTATTAACTTCTGCCGGCGCCGATGACGATCCAGAGGAAGCTAAAGATGCGGAAGTTGAAATGACATTTGGCATTCCACTAGTTGTAGTTGAACTTATTGATGTGGAGTTACTTTTTGCTGTTAAGGGTTTTTCGTTGCTTGTTGAACTCTTTGGAGTGATTTCTGTTGATTTGTTTATAGCTGGTTGTGGTATTGTTTTAGCTGGTGCAGACTTCACTGTTGTTACTGTTGGTGACTTGACTACTGTCGTCTGTTGAGAAGTAGTAGTAGGAGCGAACACTGTAGTAACTTTTGCTGGTGTCGTAGTCGTAGTTAAACTTATAGGCTTGGTATTTAATGTACTTGTTACTCGTGATTTAGTTGTAGAGGTTTCATTTGCAGTTCCGGATTTGATATTTCCTTGAGTTGATGCATTACTAGAATATTCTTCTGTATTAAAAGGCTTTGAAGCTGAAAATGTGGTAGAAATGGCAGGCTTCGTTATTCGTGTATTTGAAAATGAGGGCGAAGTACTGGATGAACTTGTTATAAGTTTGCTTGATGAATTAGAATTCGATGTAGTTATTTTATCGACTCCCGTAGTGGTAGTTGTAGAACCAGATGCCATTTTAATAGCAGTTGTAGTAATTACGGGACCAGAAATCTTGTTTGTTACTGCAGTTGTAGTTGCTGATGAAGAAGGTATTTTATTGTCAGCTTCATAAGTAGTCGTTGGAGCAAATATTTTGTTGCCAACTGTAGGAATGCTTGATGGAGCAGATATTTTATTGCCCGTTGCATTAGTAGTTGAAGTATTAGTTATTATTTTATTACCAGCTGCAATACTAGTGGATGGAGAAGATATCTTGTAGCCAACTATAGTAGTAGTTGATGGAGAAGATATTTTGCTAGTAACTGTGGTAATACTTGGTGGAGAAGATATTTTGTTACCAGTTGTAGTAGCAGTTGATATTTTGCTACCTTCTGTAGTAATACTTGATGGAGCACATATCTTGTTGCTAGCTGCAGTAGTAGTTGATATAGCAGATATTTTGTTTGTTGCTGCAGTCGTAGTTATTGGTTTGGATAATTTGCTGCCAGTCGTAGTAATAGCTGAATGAGCAGATATCTTGTTGCTAGTTGCAGTAGTATTTGTTGGAGTGGATGCCTTGTTATCAGCTGCAGCAGTAGTTGAAGTAGAAGTTATTTTATTGCCAGTTGCAAAACTAGTCGATGGAGAAGATATCTTGTTGCCAGATGTAGTAGAATTGGATGGAACATGTACTTTATTAGGGGCCACAATATTAGTTGTTGGAGCACCAGATGTCTTGCTGGCAAGTATAGGGGTACTTATTGGCACAAATGATTTATTGACACGTGCAGCGTTAGTGACAGAAGCAGACGTAGTTTTCATAGCAGTAGCTGTAGTTATAGGAATAGCTACCTTGTTAGTGGCTGCACACATATTCTTGGCATTTGAAGTGGTTGTTGTAAGATCAAAAGTTTTATTGGCACTCGAAATTGTTGGCAAATATGTTTTTTTTACAGACGCACTTGTTGTTACAGCGGCAGGTTTATTGTATTTAACAGCAGAGTTAGTGACTGAGGCAGCTGTTCGGTTATTTGCGGCGTTGCTAGTTATAGGAGAAATTGTCTTGTTTAAAGCTGCAGCAGTAGTTGTGGAAGCATATTTTTTATTGTCAGTCTCACTGATATTTGTTGAAACTGAAGTTACGCTAGTAATTGGAATGATATTGGCACTAGATTTTGGCAACTTGGTGTTATCACTTATAGTATTTATTTCAATAGTAGAAGGTTTTTGACAGTCCCCAGACTTATTAAAGCCTTTGGAATCATTCGTTATAGGAGAAGAAACCATACTTGGTTTTAACTTTGATATAGGATCGTCTTTATCTAATACAATGTTTTGACGCTGCAATTGTCTGCCACTAAAGGAGTTAGTCGTGTCTTTAGTTTTATCCTTACTGGTTTTATCCGAACTGTTTACAGTATCGGATGGTTTCGTTCTTTGCAAATCCAGGCTGTCTGGCTTAAAAGTGTTCACGTCAGTTTTGTTTTCTGCATATGGAAGTGCGTTTGTCGTATCCTTTTTTGTTATGATTGCTTGATCAAATATTTCATTATCTTTGATTTTATTTGTCACTTTTGTGGAAGTGAACGACGCTGCTCCAGATTTGGCCTCCTGTGGAACTATAGTTTTGCTTTTTTCTAATGTTAAAGAATTAGGTTGCGATGTATACGTTTTTATATCGTTTGTTTGTTCGTTTTCGTTTTTGTTTGTTTCTTCTTTTTCTATTTTATTTTCTTTATTAATGTCTTTATTTTCAAGGGTATTGTCTTTAACGCTGGTTGTAGAAAAATTTGGCTGAATTAATTTTGTGTTTTTGGATGAAGACGCCACAGAACTTTTATCTAATTTATTGCTTTTGACATCTGGTTTATCAGTAGGCTTCTGATTTTTTGTATCAGTGACTTTGTTTTGTGTCGTCGGTGTATTGTTGACAGTTTTGAAAGGTAGGTTTGGATCTTGTTCTGTTATATTTTTGTTACTCTCAGGAATATACACTGCACTGATATTGGAAGTGACATGGCCAGAAGTTTCGCCTGCATTAATTCCGCTTTTCATAACACATACTTCTATGGTTGATAAAATTGGTACAGGAGTCATTTGAACTGGTTCCATGTGTTTTGTTTTACCATCAGTGTGTATTTTTGCTGTCGTAAATATTAATGGACTTGGATTATATCCAACGTGCTTAGATCCATCAATTTCGACGAGAATTTGACTTTTGGGAGCGACAAAAGTTTTTAAACCGTCATGATTACTGAACACATTAGTATTCATATGATTGTGTAAAGGAACGTTTGCACTTGTTAATTTAGAAATTGAATTTTCTTTCACGTTAGAAGTAGTCAAACTTTTATCCGTGATAACAGAGGCATTAGACAGAGCTGCCTTTTGCAATTTGTCATCCGATATTAATTTGTCTTTATCGGTTCCTCTTTCACTGGTGGCGTCAGTCTTAGTTTTTGACATCAGGTTAAATTTGGCACTTTGTTTTATGGTTTCGGTTTTTTCTTTATCTTTCTGCAAGAGAGGTTCTATTACCGCATCGTCAGCTTCAAGGCTGAAATTCTGAACTTTCCGCTTCATTGAACTTCTTTTGTTTTTTATTATTGCTCCGGGTTTTTTAATGTCGTTTTCTATTCCACTGGTAATAGAAGTTGAGTCTCCGCCATCTTGTGATGTCTGTGAAACATTTAAAACTCTTAGTACCTTTTCCAGCAACTAAAAGTTTGGGTGACAGTTGTAGTAGAGAATTAAAAATGTAGGTACATGTAGTATGTATTTCTAAAAATAAAACAGATTTTTCTATTGGCCCAACTAAATCACCCTGGACTTTTAACAACGCAGCACCTTTACTGGTGCTAAATAATTCGCTGAAAAGTTCACATACATAGTCACCCCATGAAAGACCAGTCTGAGAATAGAAATGACCTCAGTATTGGCTGATGAGCGGAGTAATAATAGGATTTTAATGACGAAAATATTACCTTCCGCATAGCAACGAGCGGATGCGTGTGCGGGGGTCAAGCGCCGCGCTCACGCAGCACGGGGCGGCCGTGAAGCAGCAGCACCGGCGGCGACAACTCGGACTCGTGCATCATAACCGCCGACGCCGACGGGCCCCACTCGTCCGTCGGACGCGACAGCGCCCGAGCTTTCTGCAACATTCGTTTATGTACTTCAATTTTCATTTCAATACAAAAAAAAATTGAAGTAATATCTACATGTAATTTTCCAAAAATGCCATGTACATCGTCGATTCCTCTTAGACGATTACAAGATCACTGTTAAAGAAAGTGTCCCGAGTCACGTATGTACGTCTATACAGGGTGGCATTTTATAATGCAACCTGAAGGGAATGTTTTCTTAAAGAAAATTTTTCTATCTATAGTATTAAGAGTACTTTCCCTTCAGGTAGCATAACAAAATTCGACCCTGTTTATCTAAAAATATGGCGGATAATACGAGTTATTACAGAACAATATTTCAGGTAACTATCATATCATACCTCCATAATGGTGAGATCATCAGGTCCGCTACAGATCTGATCGATAGCCATTAGTACGACCACGACTACGGGCAGCACTCCCAGGATCCACCCGACGGCGTCCGCCCACATCGGGTACACATAGGTCCCATACGAGGCCGGCTTATACTCGATCCAGTTGAATACCAGGATGAACTGTTGATGAACACCACCAAATAATCAAACCAGTGCCGAATTATGCTAATCTAAAAGATAAGTAACGAATTTACAATTTTTCCACACTGTTCTAAAAATACTTACCACTAAAGCAGCAGGTGTAATGAGTCGCCACATAGCACTCCAGAAGAATACCCACAGTTTGGATTGACGACCTATCATGCGCTGAATGTCTCCACAGAACTTCTCTGCACCGTAGATCCACGCTATCAGAATGCACTCGCCGATAGCTATGATCAGGACAGACCAATTTGCGGCATATTTGTCCATTAACTGCAACCAGTACATGCCACTCTGGAAGAAATGTTAATTGAATCAAGGTACTTGACACTATGAAACATTTTAAATAAACGTTTGTGAGCAGAAATCTTACGTTGGTTGTGAAAATAAGTCCGCCCAGATAACCAAATACAGCGACTGTCAATACAACCCAAACTTTCTTCTGACGGAAATTGGGAAATTTGTCCAAAATGGCTGTTGTGACTGTTTCCATGAGAGCAAACTAAACAAAAATATAAGATTATTAGTTTACAAATAGTACAAAACTAATTACGAGTATCTGGAATGCAGAAAAAAATAAAGGTATGAACGAAAGGTATAAAGTATATACCTGGGAGTCGAGTCCAAGCGTTAACAGCATGACAAAGAATAGTATAGACCAAAGTGGTGCCACGGGTAGTCTGGTGACTACTTCCGGATAGACGATGAAGGCAAGACCAGCACCTTGATCGACTACTCGGTCCACCTCGACGTCCAGTTCGTGAGCCAAGAATCCTATTACAGAAAATATTACCAGACCCGCAAAAAAGGATGTTAAGATGTTTGATACGGCAACGATCAATGAATCTCTGCAAAGGAAAAGGAGACACAAATTTTTTATACAAATACGTTAACGTCACGTCAGCTTTGACTAATTTCAAAAAGCAATAGTACTTACATGTAGCAGTTGTTAGAAAACTTGTTGTAAGACGAAAGTGTAATAAGACCACCCCACGCCGGACTTAATGCAAAGAAGATTTGTACAGCGGCGTCTCCCCAAACCTGCAAGTTTAATTGAGTATTAAATTTATAATTTCATTTTCAAATAAGTACAGCTTTATTGGTCTTTCATAATAAATACCTGAGCATTAAGAAGCTGACTGAAGTCTGGTGTCAAGTAGAAAAGGATTCCAGTCGATGCGCCTGGTAAAGTTACCCCTCGGAAAAATAGAATCACCAACACCACATACGGGAAAAGGGCGGTAAAGTACACTACCTACAATGAAAAGAAATAGAAGATAGTTAAATAATAGTTATTTATGCTATAAGTGATGTAGATGATTTCCGACAAGTGGCATCCTTGTTCACGAGCAAGCGAAGCGAGCGAGTTTATAAGTCGACACGAGTCGGAAATCATCTTACGCACGTGTATCATACAACGTTTTACTATGCATTGTGCGAGGAAATAATAAAAAAAAAACCGGCCAATTGCGTGTCGGACCACGCACAATGAAGAGTTCCGTAGTTGGGATGAATTTATCCCAAATACAAACGTAGCATAGTAGTCGAAAAGCATGTTCTCCCATACATTCCAACTGCAAAGTTTGTACGCACATTATTGAGTGATTTGCCATGTTATTTTAAGACCATAGACTTCTTATAGGTTTTCCTATAATCTATGGGTAAAGAACTATTCTCTGTATTTTTTTTTTCAAAATTTTAGGCTCAGTAGTTTCGGAGATAAGGTATGGTCAAATTTCATCTTATTTCTTAAATATCTTTAAATATATTTATTTTAAAATTATGAAAAAAAAAATTGAGATTCTCGCAATAAGTCCTTTCATTTAATATGTCACACGGTATAGTTTGCAAAACTTTTTTTTTTTAATCTTCTTGTTTCCCCCCAAGTCACCCATATTCAAAATTCATTTATTTACGTTACACGTCCGTGTTTGGGTTACAAAAATACATATGTGTAACAAATTTCAACTTAATCAGTCCATTAGATTCTGAGAAAATTGGCTGTGACAGACGGACGGACAGACAGACAGACAGACAGATAGCCAGACAGACAGACATACGAGTGATCCTATAAGGGTTCCGTTTTTTTCCTTTTGAGGTACGGAACCCTAAAAACGAGGGAACCTTACAGTAGTCGCATATGATGTGTGACATCTGACATCTTGTCTGACGTACATTAATAATATATAAACAATATTCTTCATCATTATCATCGCCATCGCTATCGCCATGACTTTGACTTTGACTTTAGCTTTGACTTTGACTTAGACTTCGACTTTGACTTCGACCATTGTCATCACCATCGCCATCGCCATCGCCATCGTCATCGACATCATCATCGCCCGCGCCATTGTCATCGCCACTGACGCCATCGTCATTATCATCATCATCATGTAATTTGTAAAACGTTTCTCAAATAATAAATACTCTGCGTCGCGTCAGGCTGACGACGGAGTTAAAAAAACAAAAAGTAAAAAGTAGTAGTAAAAAAAAGTGACGCTTTCCGCCCAGAGCCAGTAGTTGTTGCAGCTGAGCACATAGCTTTAAATTCCCCGACTAATAATTATGATCAAAACTTTGATCCAGCCCGTCCTATCCTTCATGTCCTCCCTCCGGTTGACGCCCTAAGGCAAGGTTCGTACCCCACAGGGGGTGCCCTTAGCGAGCGTTCACCTAGTTTTAATTAGCATAGTTGAATAACCCCTGGCTGGAGGTTTTAAGTAGCTGAAGGCAACAGGAAAGCCCGATTAAGTTGTCATGATCTCAGAGGTCAACTACGAGATGACCTAAAAAAAAATTCCGCCCAGTTTGGCTGCTTGAAAAACGCTCTTTATAACCAACTTCAAAAAAGGAGAAGGTTCTCAGTTCATCGGTTTTTTTTTTATGTGTGTTCCCCGATTACTCGAAGACGGCTGAACCGATTTGAAAATTTCTTTTTTGTTTGAAAGGGTACACTTCCAAGTTGGTCCAACTTGGAAGTATACCCTAAGTAGCAGTATATAAACTTGAAGTGTATAAGTCAGAATTCATCATCAGATCGTGACCAAATGGTCACGGGATCTTGGAGAAATCGAGGAAACTCTTCAAATATTATAGGCACACCTATAACAATTTGGATATTTTTTATGGTAACTCGTGCATTTGCTCTCGAAAAGCACCATTTGGTAAAGTGGAACTGATGAATTACAAACCAACACACTAAAAAGTGAAAAAAAAAACAAAAATACAACCGACTTCCAAACTACAAAGTGAAAAAAAACTTTAATTTCGAAGTCGGTGGCAAAAAACTTAAATACTGAGACACCGACTTCTTAAATTAAAATTATTTTTTACTTTTTAGTTTGGAAGTCGGTTATATTTTTAGGAAAAAAAAATTGAGCACATGCGTTGTTAACTTGTTTATAGGAGTAATAAATCTAATCATCCAGTCACTAATATCAAATGTTTTCTTAGTCAAGTGAGATCAATATCTTCGCTTCTTTTAGCCTCTCGTAAGCAACTCATAGGCCTCTTGTACGCTCTCGTAGGCGTCTCGTAGACAAGTCATAGAACTCTAGTAGACGACTCGTAGGCCTCTCGTAGCATCTTGTAGTCGTCTCGTAGACGACTCGTAGGCCTCTCGTAGCATCTTGTAGTCGTCTTGTAGATAACTCGTAGAAGTCTCATAGATGACTCGCAGGCGGAATAATTTACTATCATCAGAATAGTGAATCATTTAAATAAAACCGGCCTAGTCCGAATCGGGCTCATATAAATAAGGTTCCAAATCAAACTGCACTTGGTAGTCTTTGGAACGATCGTTGGCTAGCCGCACTAAAACCTTACTGTATTTTCCAAAATCAATAAACCTGCGCTACCTCCTAAACTATACATGAAAATGATATAGTCTCATCCTTTCATCCTCCCGTTCACATATTATAAAACAAAGTCCCCCGCCACGTCTGTCTATCTGTCTGTCTGAAAGGGGTAAACTCAAAAACTACTGAACGGATCTTCAAACAGTTTTCATCAATAGACGGAGTGATTTATGCGGAAGGTTTAAGTGTATAATTCATTAAGGTTTTGTGTAAATTGACTGAAATTTGACGATTATTGTTGAAGATGACGGAAAAAATCATGCCTTCATTAGCGTGCGCCGCAGAAATCGTAAAAGTTACATAAAATTTATGTTCTACAGTTTTGTTCATCTCAAATAGTTCAACAAATAAGTCTGCGATGGTCTATCTTCTAAGGATGATCCACAGTAACCATTATTATCTTTCGGAATTTGATAAAAATTTCATTGTTATTTCCGAAGCTATTTTGACCGGTATTATATTAATCATTATCCAATAAAACCCGACTACTGAAAAATCACGCTCTAAAAAGTATGAAACAAGAAAATATTTCAGACAGAAATCAAAACATAGCCAAAGAAAAGCCGTGGTTGCATGCCATTATAATTGTCAGTTATCAGCAGAATCAGTGTATTTTTTTTTCAACTCACTGCCTCCAAAACCAGATCTTATTTCACCGCTTTTAAGTTTACAATGCAGTGTTTTGAACATGGGTGCTTTTTTCTTTGCATTCGCGCTCTAGGGCTGGAAAGTACGCCACAGATAGTTAATATATGTAAAGGAATACCTAGAGACGTCTAGGATCCCTTTAAGTTTGAATAATGGCGCGCTTTCCAAATGTCATAGAGGAGTGGTCTTGATTTGTAATCTGTGTGGCTGAGATTTGAGAGAGTGAATTAAAGGAAAAATAATATAATTTGTTTAGTGGAAAAAGATCGGCAAATAAACTTTAAATGTCGTTTCTTTGTTTTACAGGTAATGTTTGTAGCTTAGGAATAATGTAATTACGTGTTTTTTCGAAATATTAAAGTGAAAGTAAAAAACTTTGTTTTACAGAGCAACACATGGTTTAATTTGTCGTTATAAACGAAGAAAAGATAACAAATAGACTTATTATCTTATAAAACGACATTTTTAGTGAAGAGAAATGGAGAAGTTACGATTCACATTTGCCGTGTTAGCAGCATCTGATGGAAAAACCAATATGATTGGTATAACCTCAATTGAGACCCCCGATGGACATGTATTTGATATTCCTGATGATTTGAAATCTGTAAGCAAACACACTGCAATAACGACTATGGATGTTTTTACCAAAGTTAAGAATTCTCTCAAGAAAAGACATCAAACACGGAAATTATGGATTCCCATAACCAAAGATATGAGGAAAATTTACTTAGATGAAGGTGAGAACTTATAGTTTGGTGACCAATATCTGGATGAAATTACACACGAGACGAACCTTTCCGAAAATAATACTAGTAAGGGCACTGAAAATAAAAATCTAGGAAAAATAGCAGAAAGATTTTTACTCGAGAAGTTTTCAGGAAAAGCATCAAATGTTAACCAATGGATCAATGATTTTGAAATTGAATGTACGCGCTTTCAGATATTAAAGGATGCAGAGATAATTGAAACTTTAAAATATTTACTTGAAAAACAGTGTCTAGACTGGTATACTAGTATGTTAATAAAATGTACAGTAAACGCAGGATGGGCAACATGGAAAACAAATTTTTGTGAAACATACCAAAACAAAGGTTGGTCACAAGTGAAATAAGCATTTGCATTTAAATTTCAAGGAGGTTCATTACGGGAATATGCCACAAAAAAAGAAAGATTATTACTAGAGATAAATAAAAAGATTGACACACAGACATTGATTCATCTTATTGTTATGGGTCTACCAGATTATATAATGTACAAAATGGATAAAGAATCAATAACATCAACTGCAAATCTTTTCAATGAAATTGGTAAACATGAACAAACAGTCAATAAAAATAATTATAATAAATTCAAGAGAAATACATTAGATAATAAAGTAAGAGATGAAAAAAATAAACCTTGCAAAATTTGTGAAAAATTAAATAAAGGTAGCCGATTACACTCAGAAGAAAAATGCGAGAGAGAGAGAGAGGGGTGGAGAGATGGACGTTTTTTAATCTCAGCGAATATTAGTCGCACGCCTTTTCGAGTCTGATAATTTTGTATAATAAGTACAAACTGTGTAAATAAATAAAATATGATAAGAAGAGCATTCGTTTGTGTCATAAGGTGTTTTTTACACACCAAATCCAACCGGGTAACCCCGCACCCGGATTTATAAGCTTATAGCTTATAACGTTGCAAGTCGGACAACTTTTGTTTAAAATGAGCCCGGCGGCCGGCTTTCTTTGATATGTAGACACCCATATAGATTCACAAATATGTTACTAACTAGATTATTTTTCAAAATATTTAGTTTAAATATACCGGGTATTCTCATTTACTGAGACATAAAATGCAAGCGACAGCCTGATGCCATCAAAATCAAAGGAAAAATATACAGCGATCCTTTGAAAATTCCAGTGGAAGAACAGCAAAAATGCTCAGTAATTTCGAATGTATTTTTGGCTTACAACAGTGAACTGACAAATAAATACAAATCTAGCACTCTTTAACTATAAATACATATCAAAGTCGCTTTTCGTGTCGTTGTTCTTCTAAAATACCCAATGGATTGCGGTTTTCACCATCGTTTAGAGAATTTATTCTGGAAGGTATTTATGTCTTAAACATGAATATGTACGAAGTGTTTGACTAACATACGATAAAGATATCTCAATGTTTTCTCAAGTTGTAAAAACCGTGCAAAGCATAAGCGGATCGCTAGTCTATAATAATAAAGGCGGAGTATCTATTCCATGTCAAAAAGCACGAGTAAGACTGTTGACTGACAAGTTTTGTCATATAAAAAACCGGCCAAGTGCGAGTCGGCGCACGAGGGGTTCCGTACCATTATTTATCTATAAAAACGGCAAAAAAATCACGATTGTTGTAAGCCCCCTTAATATTTATTTTCTTCTGTTTCTTTTGTATTTTTTGTTACAGCGGCAACAGAAATATATCATCTGTGAACATTTCAACTGCCTAACTATCACAGTTCATGAGATACAGCCTAGTGATAGACGGACGGACAGACGGACGGACAGCGGAGTCTTAGTAATAGGGTCCCGTTTTACCCTTGGGGCGGAACCCTAAAAAAGTAATTGTTTCCACAATGCAATATTTTATTTTATAAACCAGTTGCGTTTTATTTATTTATTTCCTCGTAAGTGTGTAAAAAACTTTGTTTGATACTCGTGGGCATTGCACTCAAAAGGGGATCTGAAAATTTACTATTTTTGCATTTCTTTCATTATAGCCGGTTTTGTTTTTTTTTTTTCAAAATATTAATAGGGTTTTTGGCTCTTCTAAAAACTATGGATGAATTAGATTAATTCGTAACAACAAATATATCATCTCTATTATCATCTGGATAGCCTAGCTGCCATTAGAAAATACTAGTAAAAATATCCTGTTTTTTATCTAATTTATTTTTTTCAAAGCTTCCTCTCTCCTACTATTTTGCTGTGCCCGACAAGGGTCCAAAATGATCACATATAATTTTAACATACCACCTAATTACACATTGTGGAATGCAAATAAAGTATTTAGTATAATATGTATTTGTTTTTGTACTCACCTTACCCGAAGACTGAACGCCCTTACACAAGCAAAGAAACACGATGAGCCAAGCTGCTAACAAGCAAAGAGCCATGCCCCAACGGATTTGGCCCGTTTCTTCAATACCCGATGATAATCCCAGCACTTGATTTCTGCAAGCAAATTATAAGGTTTTGTGTACAGCCACACAACGTACTCTATTCTACTGTGATACGATAATAATATGAAGGCAACTATAAGGTACGAAATTTTCTTTTTATACAGAAATCAGGGCAAGTGGCCCTCAGAAACTGTGATCAACAGGCGACTATGTCCATGAGCAAGGCGTTTTTGTCGATGAGCATACAATAGGGAGGTACTCACGTGAAATATTCTTCCGCTGGAGGTCGTCGAAGCGCTACGTCAGCTAAAGCGTTGATATTGTGCAACTGAGCGTAAGTTTGATTGAAGCATTTTCTCAGATAGTAAGTTCCGTTGATCGCATCACAGCTGTCTGCCTCCTCGTAAGAATAGCAATCTGAAATAACAAGACACACTTGTACATTCTCTTAACAGCAGCTACCGATAGTACACAATATTTATTAATCTCTAAGAAAAAGTACTAAGGGCGACTTGCAGCAAAATGATACAAAACTCGGTTTAATTAAATCTCGATTTTGCCCTAAGCTCGACTTAACTTAAATCTCATTAAGCATGTCTTGCACAGTCACATTTCACATTCGATTTAACTAAACTGAGATTAGGTCTATATTTCATTCGTCATTCATTCTTTGCGTTCCGTTCCCAAATAAAAAGTGATGGTAACTCAGTTCTGCGTATAGAGAAAAAAGAATTTGATTTATCAATAATGACAATGTCAAAACTTCAAAAGTCAGTTTAGTCAGTGTTCAGTGTTGGTTAAAATAATCGTCATTGGCGCTTTGTTAGGTTATGTATGAGGGTTTTATCATTAATATAAATTATAACTGAAAGCTTACCTGTTGAAATCACTTGGAAACTTATGAATAATTTTATCATAAAGGAGCTTTGTACAATGTTTACTTAACCGAAACCGTTTCAAGAATTCGTCATCTCGTAATGTACTAAACAAATCGCTTCTAATGTACACTCTAATAGAGAAAAACGGAGTCTCTAAATATTGTACGATCTCGTCATCATCCGATAACAAATCATGATGGTCAAATGAAAAAAAAAAAACATTTTTGAAAATAAACAGTGAAATTTAAAATAAAACTGTAACGACGTCTGTATACAAAATCGAGATTTAACAAACTTAAACCGACCCAGATGCCAGTTTAACTTTGACATTTATTTAAATCGAAATTTCAGCTAAATCGATGACATGCAAACCGTTAAATTAAGTTTAAGCTTAAGTCAAGTTTAAATCAAGATTTAAGTAAAAGCTGCAAGTCGCCCTAAGTGTGTTAGTGGCGAAGGGTTATTTTATAAAAGGAAATATTACTCACGTTCAGTACTCCAATCTGCATCACAATTCTGCCAGGGAAGTTGATAGAAAATGCTCATGAATGATACAGCCATGTAGTAAATAGTCCAAGCTATGATTAGATTATAGTACAACATGACGATACTGGAGACTATCACCATCCCGTAACCCAGTCCTTGGAAGAGTGGCGAGAACTTTTTGTACACGGCCACAGGGCCCAGGGCGGCGTACTGGCCAAACGATAATTCCATGAACATTAGTGGCAAGCCCGCGATTATCAGCATCACAGTAAAAGGTATGAGAAATGCACCTGTAATAAAAAGTTACTATTATTGCATTACAGTATCGTCATAATCCAAATTGGTCATCGGTAGACTCAGTAGAGAAATACGACATGTCATTGTGCACCTAACATTTACAAGCTTTGAACCAAATATATATTTGAACTTATCCGCTACTTGTTAGCCAGATCATAAAAGTTTTACTTTAACGTCAGTCAGCGAATGTGGCTTAGATTAATTGCAATATATTTACGGCACAGGATAGCCTTTACTAGAAGTGGTCATCGATTAGTGGTTCAGCAGCTTAAATATCATCAGGATTGTGCTGGAATATAGCAGTTCGTCGTGGACGTTGTACGACTGCGGGTCCCCTGACGTTATAGGTGAGTATGCAATATTCTGAACCTATAATCCAGACATTAAGAAACGGTTCTTAAACCGTCGTGTAACCGGCATTGCGTCTCATAAATACCAAGAGGTCAACGCGTTCTCATTACGTTGGTACATTCATCCCACGCAATTTTTCTGAGAAATGCATGCGCGATTTGAAGAGTCACCGCGATTTGCTAACGATCAAATTATCAAACAGGCCGTAAAAAGACCCATCACATAGCCGTCAACAGGCATTCTGTAGATCAAACTAAGTAACATTGCATATAAATAATTGTTTGGAATACGACTTCTATTTTTGGTGTAAAAAACGCTGTTTACAGTAGCGCTCAATGTAGGTAACGCACGCAAGGCATTGTGCTTATGGGTGCATGGAGTATTTAAAGTTAAGTATAGTTTAAAATTTCCTCAGAAAATGTTTGAACTTTGTCCAAAATATCTCCTTATCCAGAAGGTTTCCAGGTATATCCAGTACAAAAAAAAAAACAAAAACTTCACTTATGAGATGACAGTGACTCTCGGCTTCGTTAAGCGTCTTTTTACAGCCGTTATTTTACCTCCTCCATTGTTATAGCATAGGTAGGGGAACCGCCACACGTTGCCCAGGCCCACGCTATAGCCCAAGAGTGACAGTAAGAAGTCGAACCGTCCAGTCCAGTTGCCACGCGCTGGCTCCGCGTCTTCTGCCGCTGGCTCTGGATTCAACTCATCATTACTCTGGATAAGAAAAAGACTTCGTTCAGAATATTTTAAAATTATCAATCTAGCAAAAACTGCTTCGGAACCCGAAATGTAATTATTCCAGCTCATGGTTTCTTTAGAAAATGTTTCATTTAAGCTACCTGGTGTTCTAATTAGTACTTACCTACGATTTATAGAGTATTCGGCTAATAAATGAACTACGTGGTGTCGGAAATGCGGGTGGCATTTCCGATGATGCGGGAATATAATCACTTCCATATAGATTTGTAAGGATTTTTAAATTAAAAAACACATTCTATATTTTGCGTCAATAATGTTGGCCCTAATCGGCGATATGGTAGTATTATTGCGAAGTGAGTGCTGGGATCCAATTAACTGTCTTGTATAGTTTGTACTTGACTTGTATAGTTTGCCACTTTATAGTACCTAACGGGATATTATGGAGTGACGGATAATGATTCATTTTTCGCCGTAAACTATACGGCTCACTTAACTCGCAGACGAACGATTTTGTACACATGAACCTTCATAATATTTCGTTTAAATTAATACATCCATTTAATCGCTAGCAGGTAGAGAAACGAACTCCGGCAATACTAATTGTTCTAGCTCCGCCTACTTTTCACAGATTTCTTTATTTCTCCAAATATTTTTGGTCCAGTTAAGATATCTTCAGACAAACGATAGGGAAACATTAGCCACCACATGGCGAATAAAAAAGTCGTGGGAAAGTGCAAAGCACGGTAGAACATCAAAGCTCGATAGTAGTGACTATATATACTTACTTATAGTTTTCAGTTTACCACATGGTCCACTAGATACCTAACATTATAAAAGAGAGCCGCATTTAACATGAAGGCGAAACCTTTTAAGTCATATAATAAACGCGAATCAGCTGGTGCTAAGCACAGTTTGTCGACTCGGCTCAACATCGTCATTGTTACGAGACTCAAGTGATATAAGTATAGCTACCTATTTCATGTACCATGTGACCTACATATTGAAAACACCTATAAACCTCTTTACATTGGAAACCATTATAAAAACTAGTAATAAAATATTATATTAACTACTTTAGACAGAGATTCAATTAGGAAAATGTAGTGAACGGTAGTCGATACTCACATCAGAGATTCTAGTGTCCATTGCTGGAATATCCGTTGCCACTGCAGGAATCTGGGTCTTTGGCTTTTTTGATGTTTTTGGCATCTTAAATTATAGTAAAACAGAAACTATTTCAATAAATATTGCTGCTCAGGCATTATATCGGCCGTCACCACCGCGTCAATGACACAAGGAACACCGAGTATCGCACTGAACATCACACTCGTTACAACTAGACTACAAAGACCACTGAATCACTTTACAAACAAAGTAGACACTAAAACGAAGTGGTTTATAAGAAATTAATCAAAATGCAAGCGAGTTAAGTGTACATTAGATCGAAAAATACAAAACGCAGGAACGCGCAGATGTCAAGTTTCGCATCGACCGAACTCTGAATGAACATCTAGGTCAATATCAAGCCTCCGCCTCCGCCGCCCCCGCGCCCTTCTTTACCCCGTTGTGAAAATTTTCTTCACTACTACATCATAATATGGAAATTTCCTTGATTATCGTTTCAGGAACATAGTTAACACTCATTTACTATGATATTAACATCACTCTAAGATACAGCATCACACGTATCCAAGATTATTATTTCCACTCCACCCCATCATGCGAAACACCTATCAAGTATACATCACAATATTATATAAGTACCTATCTCTGATTATAACATCAATTTATTACAAATGTCGATCTCAAAGAGACAACGAACATAGTTTAGGTAATCGTAAAAAACATTAAACGTTATGAAAATGATCTATACGAAAGCTCTTTGTTAATAAATCCTTTGGGAATAAATTTTATTCTTAACAATAGCAAAAGAAAATCATTAGTTATCAAGTTTTTTTTTGGTGGGAAATTAGCCCTAGCGGACCCCTTCAGTTGTGCATCTCTTTGAGGCGCGCGTGGAACACAACGCGCCGTTGACCCGGGCCTGGTCCTTATCGGTCGGCGAGCTACTCAATGCTCACTGTCCGCAAGCCCGCGCCTACGATGGCTGGGAATCGGCCTGCGATTCCTGACGCCTAGGGCGTCTGCTGCGGCGGTTAGGGGCGTGAGGGCGCGAAATTTGCCTCTTCCGCGACCAGGGCCGGACGCGAGAGATCACCGCCGCCGATTGCCTCCACGAGGCCTCGGCGATGCTCCGCTCAAGTCGGGCAGACCTCAATCGTATGCACCATGTCCACCGGGCGATCCACACACTGGTGACACCCGGGCGTTTCCTCCCGCATTATTCTGAACCGGAACCTCCCGAAACAACCGTGTCCGATGAGGACCTGCGTCAGGCGGAAGGGGAGGACGCCGTGGCGCCTCTCTAGCCACTCATTAAAGAGGGGATTTATTGCCGCAATTGTGGCGTGCCCTAATTATCAAGCTTATCACAAATATTGAAGTCCGTAGCTTTCGTAGCATATTTCGTAGCACGGCGTAGCACTGACTTAAATTGATGCTACTGCCTATATTCCCAAATATTTTTATTAGATCGTTATTTGCATGTGCTTGGGGAACGGAAAACGTTTGGCAATGGCTATTAACTGGCTTTTTGACGAGATGGTTCCCATAAGTGCTAGTACTCATTCTATCGAAAGCGCGATTCGCTCTGATTTCCCTTTAGGTACTAAACTTACTCCACTCCGATTAGCCGTCGCAAAAGACTACCTTAGCGCGGGTAATGAAAACCCCCGGTTCTGATCAGATCACTCTATGTATCTACACCTTAAATAGTGTTAGCAGTTAAGAGCCATGCGACGCAAAGTTGAAGGAATGAAACCATCCAGCTAAAATAAGTGAAGGTCTAAATACTCCGCTGAAAGCTTTTCCTATGGTTAACATAATCTAGAAGATCATTTAGGCAGTAAGTACACCTGCGCCTAGAATACATAGTAATACAGGCGAGGCCTAATGATTGAATAGTGTTTTTGCGTATGTTGTTTTTATACTTAGCTACTACTATTTGAAGTTAATACCTATAGAAATATAATACCATGATGGCGCGCTTACGCTCTTGCTCCAATGGCATCCTGAATGTGTTTTCAGACCGGTGGTACTCTCCCCTCTTACGAAGATGGGTAAGCGTTCAGACACAAATAATCTAGTGTACCATTGGACGAATTATTCAATGGTACATAGGTTTTATTATTAATTTTATTTAATACTAACATGAGGCTAAGTTATACTACCTACTACTAACATTACATGGATGTTTATCTGAATTAAAATATTTGAAATAGAGTTTCAGTACTTTGCAGAGGTACAGCTTGTAAAAAAATCCCGTCCAATCCGGGGGGTGTTCTATTTATGTGGTAATTTCATTTATTTTTTTCAAAACTCTGCAATTTTTTCAAATGGGGAATTTTATATGGCCTGGGGCGCAAGCGGCCGTAGAGTAGGGGCGTCGAGAACTCCTAACTAATGACCTCTGTTAAAAATTTGCAAATTTTTACTAAAAGTACCAAAATCACTTCAATTTCAGTAAAAATGAAGACTAAATTTAAACTACTGAGCCTAAAATTTTGAAAAAATACAGAGAATGGTTCTTTACTCTCTCTTCGGTAAATCTCTCAATATTGTGCGTACAAACTTACATTTGCAGTTGAATTTATGGAAGAAAATGTTTTTCAACTGCGAAGTTAAGTTTGTATTTGGGATAAATTCATCCCAACTACGGAACCCTTCATTGTGCGTAGTCCGACACGCACTTGGTCAATTTTCATCGATATTCTTAAATATCTATTTTAAAATTATAAAAGAAAAATTGAGATCCTCGCAACAAGCCCTTTCATTTGATATATCACACGATGTAGTCTACAATTTTTTTTTTTTTAATTTTCTTTTCTGCTCCCCAAAGTGACCCCCATATTCAAAATTCATTTATTTAGGTTACACGTCCGTATTTGGGTCACAGAAATACGTATGTGTACCAAATTAGATTCGGAGCAAATTGGCTGTGACAAACGGACAGACAAACACACGAGTGATCCTCTAAGGGTTTCGTTCACAGATTTAGGTTCTGTTATTTCCTTTTGAAGTACGGAACCCTAACAACGTATATTTTTAATAGCAATAACGTTTTTTATTTTCAATTAAATATCATTTTACTGAAATTTTTATTCAATTAAATAATTTTATTATATTTAATTATTGTACTTTCCTGGTAACGTTACTGCAGTACCTACCTATGAGCCCCTTTCAGATCGGACAAGGGTTTTGTTACACCTTTTCATACTACATAACGCTATGTTAAAAACATAAGCGCTACATTAGCTTTTTCTTTGTCAGTAATGGTGGCACTTCACATCGCTATTCGGTATTCGCGGTTTTTACTGTGTTTTATTCGGCTATATAGTGTAGAAATCCGAATAACTCGAACAATCCGTCTACACATCGACATGAACAGCGAAAATGCCGAACATTCGAGAATATTTTTGCTATCTTTTTACTAATCTAAAGACAAAGATGGATGTGTTGACGGCAGCAGCAACTTATTATTTCCTCTGTGTTAATTACCAATATATGTTATGCGTACATAAACCACTGCACTCTACTGAGCAAGCCATGTGTGGACGGTAAACGAACTTGTTCGGTATATTCGCAATCCTTTGCTATGTGACCAAAAACCGACAACCGGTGGATACGAGTGTTCGAGTATTTGCGTATTTGTTTAATTCGTGAAAAATTGGCAAATATAGGCGAATAGAGTAACTTCACATCGTCGTATTTGTGCAAATAAGACGAAAGCGCGAACACGAATAGCGATGTGAAGTGCCACCATAATATTTCCTACGATTTCGCGCCGGGTTTCTGCAATTTTGGAATGTTTATATTGAGCAATGGACTTTCCACAAAATCTGAAACCGTGCATGAATAAGTGGATCTCGGCTTAACAATATGGTATTTTTATTTTATTATTATTATTATATTAATTGCTGATAACCCACTAAGGAAGAAAAAGTTTTTGTTACAGGTACAGGTTTTGATACCACTAACATAAAGGTCTACTGTACCAATTGTTTTTATTTCCTATACAAGAAGTGAGTTCCACTATTTACCTACATAGGTATCTATTTACGTTTTCATCACAGGTAAGCACGTAGTTTTAACTTTATTCGGCTTCATTTCTAGAATATTCTACAGACTTCCTTTAAGCGGATTCAGAAACAACAGACATGTTCGCGAAGTAAACGCAATATCCGCGAACTATCAATTTCCTCTTCTCAATGTACTTTCAAATACGATACGTTGTTGGAGAAATTGTGTGGGTGTGAGCGGGTGTGCCATATATGCACTTTTGTGTATCAGAGAGAGAGGAATACAAACAAGGAGCTCCAAATCGAGTAGCTATGTAATGTTTGTAGCTGGTGGCGTTCTGCAGGCAGCCCCGGATTTCCGCCTAAGCCTGCAAGGCTACGGTCTTAGGGCCCAGTCAACCTAGTTAGATTTGTTCCAATGAATGTCTTTTTCATGAAATCATGACTTTTGAGAGAAAATCCAACTTAGACCCACTCGCGCGTTCATGGGTTATCCTAAATAATTCGGAGTTAACAGCTAATTCAGGGTTAATCAAATAATTCATCTTACACCGCCAAGAGTAGGTCGGTGTCCGTTTTTTTTGTCCCGAATGTATATTAATAAAAAAATATTGTACACGTATTTTTTCTTTTTTGACGTAATCTAAAGATTACGGCGATACATTGAGTTAAAATGTGGCATGACGTCACGCCTTGCTAGATTTTATACTGAGTTGTGACGTAGCGAGCCCCCACTCCCCAACTTTAATGTGTGTTTTCTACGTTATTTTTTATTAATATGATAAAGCAAAAAATATGTGTCTAATATTTTTTTATTGTCTGAAAGACGGACTAAATAGATTTTTTTTACCTAGGCAACTACCGTGTTGTAGGTAAACCTAGAGTAAAGCCCACAACGAATGAACGTTTAGTCGGGTCAAATAAATAAATGCAGAGTTTGTAAGCTTGATAATTAACGATGTTAGTAATGTTTGATATTGCCATAAAGCCATAATCCCTAGATTTCGTTAATCACCATAATTGGCAAAGTGCCTTGTTATTACTTACTGAAAGTGATGCTCATCTACGTATATAGTGCTCCGACACAGTTTTTCTCGCAGCCACCGAAAGGAAGTACCTACATTCCAATATAAATAGTAGTTTAAAACTAAATATTGTCATTATTAATATATAGTAAAATAAAATTATGACTAAAATAAGTACAATTTATGAAACTTCCATGTTATTTTGGAGTTGTATTTTCTTTCATTTTTTTGTCTACTTACTCTTCTCATCGTCAAAATCGAGGACTTATGCCCGTTTTCACCGGCAACTAAGTGACACTTAAATGAATCCCAACATAAAAGTGCACTGTTGGATTTTCAACTCTCAGCGCTGAGTCTAGCGTTGAAAATCCAACAGTGCACTTTTAAGTGTCACTTAGTTTTCGGTGAAAACGGGCATTAATGACAGAAGAGTCGGAGATTATCTCGTGTAGAATTGTCAAAATTCGAGATAACTTAGGTGCCATGATATGGTTTGTCGAGAAAATATCAAGTTGGACAGAACGAGTCGACTATTATGTATGGTAGCGCTGTCAGAAAACGAGAAAAGTGACAGAAATAGACGACGTGTGTCATGTTAGCCCTGATGGCAAGTCATAAAGATTCTTTCGAGATATAAATCACTGGGATACTTATTCTGATTAGTTTAAAAGTTAGAGAATTTACACAAGGAGGTCGTACTTTTACAATTTTCTAAATTTCAAGTTTTCATTTGTTTCAGCTTAATTAACCATTTCGACAAAATAACCAAACAAAACAACCAGTTAGAGCGGGTCCTAAGCGTATTGCTTAGGACCCGTTCTAACTGGTTATTTTGTTTCCCTCCCCCTCCATACTCCTAGCTAGGGCAAATAACACGACTCCTGAGATAGCAAAAAAAAAAACCGAAAAATTATAAAAAAAAAGTATTAAAAAAAAACAAATTCTAAAAAACACTACAAAGTGAAAAAGGAAGTCGGAAGTCGGTGGCAAATAACGAATATACAAAACCGAAGACACCGACTTATAATTACCGACCGAAATATAAGTTATTTTTCAGTGTTTTTTTTGAAGTGGGTTGTTTTTTTTTTTGTAAAAACGTTTATATTTCTCGCTTTTTAGTGGGTCAGTTTGAAATTTATCTAAGTTACAATAGCTTCATGTCAACTGCTCATCACCTTTTACAAATGCTTATCTCGATGCAGGGACGTTAATCGTTGTCGAGTTCTCCTGGTACTTCACCATCAGCTTCACTTCTCCATATGCATTGTGACGAGCATACATTTCTTGGCATATTAAAGTAATCGAATCGCAACCAGTGAAATACTCATTATTGAGTAATTCCGGTGGTCATCTGTGGTCTTCATCATCAGTTCCACTTCACCAAATCGTGCTTTTCGAGAGCAACTGCACGAGTTACTATATAAAATACCCAAATCGCTATAGGTGTGCCTATAATATTTGAAGAGTTCCCTCGATTTTTCCAGGATCCCATCATCAGATCCTGACCTGTTGACAACGGGTCCACCTCGGAAGTATACCCTTTCAAACAAAAAAAGAATTTTGAATATCCGTCTATATATGACGAAAAAAAATTGGATTCTTTCAAAAAGTAGGCGAGATCTCGAAAACGAAATCTCGCCCGATTATACACAGATTTAGCACGCGAGATGTCGAGTTGTCATTGTCGACTCGAGATTGCATACCCTAAGTTAGGTTTGTAATAGGAATTACGACCTCAACCATAGCCCCCACTATTACCTACCTACTAATATCTCTGATAAGGTATGATTCACAACCCGCACTTTGAATTCATTTTGCTGTCACAAATGTGAACTTTAATCCTACAATTTTAATGTTCATATTCGTATGAAGCGCTTGCTCACATGCACAATGAAGTCGAATATAACAATTTTACTTAGGATAAATTACTATGAAACGCTAGTTCGTGACGATACATAACACTGTAGGTATCAAAAAGACAGCAGGCTTACTAGCTATCTATATTTCGTAATTTGGTGATCTACCATGAACGGATTTTTGTGGATTGAGTAAATGCCTGTGCGAATACGTTTTGGGAAACGGGTTTTATGTAGGGCCACAACTACTAAATAACCTGGTGTACCTACCTATGTGCTTACGCGTTATCCCTGATCTAAGTGCTCATTAGAGATGGGTAGCTCACTCATTTCAAATGAGGATTGTGCGAGGCACTCATTTTACAAAGTGTGCTAGCACACTGTGCTACCACGAATGAGGCGAGGCTACGGAGGCCTGTGAGCACGTACGTGCTGTGTGTGTCAGTGAGGCGCATGACTCGCGACACACACAGCACGTGTGGTGTGTGGCTACGACAACACGACACGGTACACATATAGAGTAGGCACACGCGGTGATTATTCGGTTAAGCGCGTTAAATTAAACTTAGACCTTAACTCCTTTACTTAGAGTCGTAAATGGACTTGCAGTTTAGTGAATGACTCGTTTCGTTCAATACTCACAATACGAGTACAAAATGTTCTGTGTAGGTAATCTGTGCCCTGTGGTGTGTGCTAGCACATCAAATTCAAAAGAGTGAGTGACTCTTTTGATCCAAGTGAGTCGCTACAACTGTGCTAGCACATGTGCTGAGTTACCCAACACTAGTGCTCATTCTGGCTGAAAGCTTGGGACTTGCAGGCTGGTTGCGGGTGCACTTTAGGTGGCCACACTGCAATTATGTAATTACTATTAACCCTAGGTTCGCACGGTTGTTACGACTTGACAAATTATCGAGATTTCATTATTATAAAACGTTAAATACGAATATAATGTTAAAATAAAATTACTGAAATAAATTCCCTTAATTATGGTGCAAACCGCATCAATTCATCAATTCCATTGTGTAGGGAAATTAAATTATCTAAGCGAACACAGCAGACACGAAACGCGACTTTATTTTATACTATTTAATTTATACAAACGAGTGTTCCGTTTGACCATTTGGTAATTGGGTCACAGAATCCAAATCTGCTGTTATTATCAGTATTCCGAGTCAAGTTTCAGGTAGGTTACAAAAACAAACAAAAACATGAATAGGAAAATCATTTAATAACCCTCCAATAAACTTTTTATACAACAATATGTACAGGAATGTATCAACAGTTTTGTGGTCCCCATTTCACAATATGGTAAGTATATGATTAACAATTTAAAAAAAACAACAGGTAAGTAGGTATATCAAAAAATCATCCAAGGAAAAACATAAAAATATATCAAAAACAGTTTCTGTAAATCACTCCTTATGATAAAATTTGAGCTTAAGCCTAATTATGCCACTAAACCCCAGTTATGTTATCGATAGCGATGAATTCATTTACTTTTTAGCAAGCAGAGCCTTGATAAGGGTCTCCAATTTCCTGGTATCAGCAGCAAACTTCCTAATACCGTCCGACAACTTATCAGTGGCCATCTGATCTTCATTGAAATGCCAACGAAACTGCGCCTCATTCAGGGAAATCTTGTCCATATCACACTGAGCAGCAAATTTCGGGTCTAGCACCTGTAATCATAGACAATACTTGTTATTATATAATTATGGCGTGATCCGATCATAGAAATGGCCATATCGTGATATGACCATATCTGCCCCGCCATTTCACGATACGTCGCCATTTCATGATTTGACCATCTAACATCTGCCATAGCGATGCATGGGCTTATCGACCCAAATACGCGTAAAAAAACATAACCGTCATTGCTGCCGCGTAGTTCGGTATTGATTCCTATTCGAATAATTTCTATTTTAGGGTCCTAAAAATAATAAATAGCTAAGTAACTGCGATCAACTTGGATGCAGCATTCGCCGGCCGCTGCTGCGGCACCGCTCGCTCGGCTCGCTCGCGCTTTGTCACAGTTCTAACCTAACCCATTTGATCGGGGTGCCACTAGCGGCGTGAAACACAACAAATTTTCGATAGTGGTCAGCTGGGAGTATCGATAAATAAGTTGTTTTCGTCGATCCGCCAGACTTTCGATTAAGCCGCATCGTGATATAACCGGCCAAATCATGAAATGGCGGCGTATCGTGAAATGGCCAGGCAGATCACGATATGGCCACTTCTACTATCGGACCACTACAGATACACCGTTTAAATGCAGACATTTTACAATCATAAATTCAAACCTTTATGTACATTCTAATAACAAAGAAGGAACCTTGTACCGATTACACAAATAAAATATATAATGTTGCATGAAGTGAAAAACAACGCAAAACTAATTACAACTCGCGCCAAACTTTGTGGCCGTCCCGAAACTAGGCTCATTGCATTGCGCAGAACACAAAATCAGGTATTAGCGGGACGCACAAGAGCTTGGGGGCAGGGCCACACCCCGCGCGCCCGCACCGCTCTCCCGCGACGCGCGCTGGCACCCACGCATTAGTGTGAGTGCACGTCCGTATACGAATCACGCACTTGTTGAGCTCTGAGAGTACTGTCGCGTTCAGAATTCGTTCGATCGTTTCGTTAATTTGTTGTTATAGTTTTTAGTTCTATAGTTTTATATAGTTATAGTTATATAGTTTTTATTTGTTGTTACTGTTACTCGTTGTTATTTGTTTATAAACATGCCTACCGAACGTTGTAATGTTTTACGACGCCAGGCTAATTACGTAATCTGCAGACGGTGGATCGAAAAAAAACCAAAGATAATTTAAAACTAATTTAATTTAAATGAAATTATTACAATAAATTTAGTGAAACCTATTCGATGCTAGAATATGGAATGACCGAAAAGATACTTAAAAATAATTAATTGCTATCATGAATTTTGCTGCATCGGCGGCTCGTGGCTGGACGGATGTCGACGCTGCAGTTATCGTGCGGCTGGCGTAAACAGGCGGGAATGCGCGAGGTCGGCAATATCCATTAGGGATCCGTATTTAACACCTCCATCCGCAGAACAGCAACTATTTGCTCATATTGAGAGAAAATGTTGCTGGGAGTTCATCTCGTTTTCTGGTCACATCTTCAGACGTGTGTATTTTAAGAGTCCGCTGCTTTTCTCTGTCGCCTGTTCTTGGGTTCCAGCATTTGTATCTGCGGCTTATTACCAAAATGATTAATATGGTTGCGCATAGTACAAAGATGTAAAATGGTATGGTGGTATGGTATAGAACAACCGGTTGGGTCTTGTTAATCTGAATAGGGCTTTCCATCAGAAGTTTGCTCTGGATGCTGTGAAGTTCTTCCAAGTTGACTGAATTGAAGCCGATGATGTGAGTGGAGTCAGTTGTTTGATTCATATCGTTGTAGGGGATTTTTGATAATTTTAGTGGCTGTCCTTTTATTTCGTTGCTGTCGTTAATGATTGTGAATTCCGTTGTTTGCAGATAGCAGTCTATGGGTAGGGTGACGAGATAACTTCCCTCCAGAATGTTGAAGTCTTTTCTGCCGCAAGCTAACTGTACTTTCGTCGGTCGGGGCAGTGATAGAACGTAGTGTTGGTCGTCCAGTTTTTCAACTGCTTGTTTGGAGAGTGAAATTTTAGTGAATTGGCAGGTGTCTTCCAGGCCTTGGTTGATGATGAGCTCTTGGATGCAATCAGGTTTTGTCCGGATCTGATGACTTGTCTTCCTTTCACAGAGATGGATGCTACTGTACTTCGGGCATTCAGCCTCCATGTACACGAATGATTTCTCGTTTGTTGCTATATAGGGAGAGGAAGGAATAAGGGCGAGTTGTTGCTTATTGGGTATAACGGATAGTTTGTATAAATCGTAAATGTCTGTAGAGACTATAGGAAAACTGTATACTATTACTATTCTTCTCTCAATAAAGTAGGAACCTGGTTTTATAAGATTATAATATTCTCGTAATTCTAAATTTAAGACTTGATCTTGGTTGTATATGGATTTTAATTTATCTATCATAGACCTTAAAACTTCTATATCTATCATGGAGTGATGGGTGCTGGATGCACGTATAAAAGCCATTATGTTTTCTAGTCTGATTATCTCTAACATTAAATCTTCTACATTATTAGTTAT
This sequence comes from Omphaloscelis lunosa, assembly GCA_916610215.1. NCBI lineage: Eukaryota > Metazoa > Arthropoda > Insecta > Lepidoptera > Noctuidae > Omphaloscelis > Omphaloscelis lunosa. Next base: position 12,400,479 of record OU744250.1, read on the forward strand.
GATTCCTAAAATTTGGGCAAACTTTGCAAATTTTATTAAACTGTGGTCTGTGTAAGCACTTTTCTCCCAGAGTACTTCTAATGTTGCATTAATCTTTTCCTGATTTTTTGTTATTTGGTCTAAAATAGAACCATGTTGGGACATCCATTCTTTACTTAAGCTGATGTGGTTGTTAAACTCTGATGCTATTTTATTTTCATTATTTTGTAAGGTTTTAATAGCTTCGTCGTATTTCAGGGCATCTAGATAGTCTAAGTTGCCAGTAACACTCTTTATTACTGACCCAAGGCCATCTACAAGACCTCTTTTGACTCTAGCAGGTTCCAAAGATTTTACTTGTTGTAGTACCTTACTAAGTTTGTTAGTAAGATAGTCAATCTGATATTCGTAAAGCATGTAAGTCTCGTTAGTAAGTTTGGTTTTGAAAGTCTTTAGTTGCGTCTGTACGGAATTTATTTTATCTTCTATGTCGGTCAATTGTATATATTGTATGAATGAATGGTAATGTGTAGTTAGTCTGGTTGGTCCCAATCTGTATGGTAATAGTCCTGGTCCATCGGCTAAAGTTTCAAGTCTTATCTCTTGAGGATGAGTCGCATGGATTGTTAGTAGTAGCAGGATCCTGTAACAATTGGATTGCTTTAGGAACACGTTTCAGTCGTGCTTTGGCTACGGGCCCACGTTTTTTCGAAGTATATATGTGTATGGGCAGATCAGCGAGTACTGTATCCTGTGTGTAACGTGGTGCAGTTTTTTGGCGACTGGCAAAGGGGTTTTTGATGAAAACTTGTTGCTGAGGAGCATATTCTACTTCAAGCTCGCGAGTTTTATTCCTATTGTTGATTAGGTCGGTACGATTCGCCAGAGACGAGTCATTAATGATTTCATAAACTTGCTTCATCTGTTGTCTATGATTTTGTGCATGTTGTTGTAAGATGTGCTCAGTCAAGTCTATGTCGATAGGGTCTCTGGGGTCAAAATGTCCCGTCAATAGGTCAAACGGTCTGCACTTTGTAAAACTATGGATTGAGCTATTGTATGCTATGATAGCGTATGGCATAAGGTTAACTATCGGTTCGTCTTTATTTTGCAGTTTTAGAATTCTGATGTGTTCCAATAAGGTTGAGTGGAACCGTTCGATGTTACCGTTGTCGTTCGGGCTATGAGGTAGGATTTTATGGTGTATTATCTTATGAAGACGTATGAATTCGGAGAAAAGTTGGTTCGTAAACTCAGTGCCATTATCGGTGATAATAGTCATGGGTAGTCCATGGTGGGTGCAAAACCGTAATAGAGCCTGTATGATACTAATAGCGGTACCGTCTCGCAGGTGATACGCTTGGGCATATTTCGTGAAGACATCGATGAAAGTAATGTATTTTTCGTTCTGAACTGTAAAGAGGTCCATGTCAATAATTTCTAGTGGTTTGGTAGCTGGGGGCACTATGTTAAATTGAGGTCTTATTGGGTTCCTGTCGTACTTAGCTTGACCACAAATGGTACATTCATTGATAAACTTGGTGATTTGTTCTTTCATCTTTGGCCAGTAGTATTTTCGTGAGAGGGCTAGATGACATTCATTAATCCCACGGTGGTTCGTCTTACCGTCATGGTAGTGTCGGATAATGTCTTGCTGTCGGAGGTATTCCTTAACGTTCTCGAGTTCTGTCTTGGCTAATATCAGGTTAAGTGAGGAACTTCTAAATTTGTCTTGTATGATGGGTACTATTGAATACATGGCCAAGGGTGGATTAATTAGGATACCCGTTTTGACCTTAGGATTCACGTATTCCTTGATAGCATTAACTATGTCGTTCTCTAAATTGGATTCTGAAATTTGGACCGCAATTCGAGTATGATTTTCGAATGGTTTAGTTACTGTCTGTCGGCGTTTTATGTCACCTACTATGGTAAGGTGAATCTGTCGATGAAATTTATTGAGGGGTTCGTCTGTAATGGGGATTTCTAGTATCGGATGTTCATTACTGGTATGCACGGTGTCAGTCGATGAGTTTGTTGGTGGAGGTGGTGCCTCCGTTGGGTTGTTGATCATTGATCTAAGATCGTTAGTACCTTCAGTCGATGGGTCGGTGTCAATCGGGGGTTTTGTTGGTGGAGTTGGCGCCTCCGATGGGTTATTAATCATTGATCTAAGACTTCTAATATTTTCGATCAATGAGTTGATCTCATCTGCTTCTTCGTTATGGATTTCTACACGGGAGAGAGCATCCGCGTTAGTATTAATTTTTCCTTTTTTGTACACTACAGTAAAGTCGTATTCGCTTAGTCTGAGTCTCCATCTGGTCAGTCGTGAATTTGGTTCTCTCAAGTTCATCATCCATTGCAAGGGTTTGTGGTCAGTCAGTACTTTAAATTTTCTACCGAAGAGATAAGGTCTAAAGTATTTTGTAGCCCAGACTATGGCAAGCAATTCTTTCTCAATGGTGCTGTAATTTAGCTCGCTTTCGTTAAGTGTACGAGAAGCGTAACAGACGGGTTTGTCGGAACCTATAGGTCCTTGAGACAACACTGCTCCAATAGCGACATTCGAAGCGTCTGTTGTGAGATTAAACTCTTTTTTGAAGTCTGGGTATTGTAGAATAGGGTCATTGGTTAGCAAGGTCTTGCAGGTTTCGAAGGCATTGACATATTCGGGGCTGAGGTTAATTTTACTACCTTTCTTTAGGCATAGGGTAAGAGGTTTGGTGATGCGAGCAAAATCAGGGATAAATTTTCGGTAGTAGCCTAAGAGTCCTAAAAATTGTTTGATTTCCTTAGGAGTCTTTGGGATTGGGTATTTTTGGACTGCAGAGATCTTGTCGGGGTTTGGTTTGATGCCATCCCTACTGATGATATGTCCCAGATAGGCGGTTTCGAGTTTTAGAAATTCGGACTTGTCCATCTGGATTTTGAAATTAGACTCTCTAAGTCTTTGGAAAACTTTTTCCAAATTGTCCATATGCTCCTGAAGAGAGGTACTGTACACTATTATGTCATCAAGGTATACGAGGCAGATGTTGTTTTGAAGGCCTCTTAGAACATTGTCCATGACTCGTTGGAAGGTGGACAGTGAATTTTTAAGTCCCATGGGCATCCGAAGGAATTCGAAATGCCCGTGTTCTACGTTGAATGCTGTTTTTGGTATATCTTGAGGGTCCATCTCTACCTGGTAGAAGCCGCTGGCCAAATCTAGGGTCGTAAAGTATTGGCACTTGCCTAATTTGTCAAGGACGTCACTAATATTTGGTATGGGGTATTTATCGTCTATTGTTTTTTCGTTTAATTTACGGAAATCGACTACGAGGCGCCATTTCTGCTTTCCGGAAGCATCAATTTTTTTTGGCACAACCCATATGGGCGAGCTCCACGCGGAATCGGAAGGTCTTATTATACCTTGTTCTAGCATTTTGGAAATTTGGTCCCTAACTTCTTCCCGATGAACGAAAGGGTACCGATAGCTCTTAGTATAAGCGGGAATTTCGTCTGTTGTTCTTATACGATGTTTAATTTTGTTGGTGAATGTCAATGGTTCTCCGTCAATGTAAAATACGTCTGCGTAGCGAGAGCAAAGGGTTAAGAGATTAGCTTTTTCCTCTGCATTAAGGTGGTCCGTACGTAAACGCGATAATACGTCGTCAACGCGATTTGTTTGCTTCATCTGCGTGCACTTAGCATTGAACAGTTCTGCACGGGTTGGTTGGTCCAGTGAAAATATGACGTCATTAGGAGTTGGGTTTTCTAACTCCACATAACCACGACTATTGGTAACAGTGGTAAGGCACTCGTGGATGACACAGTTACAAAATACTTGTGCGTTCACTAAAACGTCGCCATCCGGGGCATTGATGGGTATTTTGACTAACTTAGAGCTTTTAGCTGGGATGATGTCTTCATACAGATTAACATTGCGTGAGTTATATACTTTGATCTGGTTTGTAGCAGTACGTGTTATTAATTGGAAATCTTTCAAATCAATTTTAGCCTGCTATCTGGATAGTAAGTCTAATCCTATTAGGCCATCAAAGTAATCGTGAAAACGGTAAACGAATAATTTTATACTATCGGCCTCACTAAATTCATTAAAACACGGTAGCGTTATGGAGTGGTCATTTCTGCTGACGCCGTGTACGTTTGTAACTTCGAAAGGGTCATAATTAAGAGAATAATCATTGAAATACTTCTGTACAGCCTCGGGGCTTATAAACGACTGGTTAGCGCCAGTGTCAATCAAGAATTTTAAAGGAGGGCAAGCAATTTCTATGTAGGGTAACTGTCTTTGGGTCTGTAAGTTAAGGTCTATTTTTGCTCTTTGGATGTCTTGTCCAACTGAAAATTCTGGTTCTGATTTGCACTGCTAGGGCCAGGTTGTGGCTCCACCTCACCTGCCATCTGATTATCGGAGGATGTAGTCAAGTTGGAGTCAGTCATATTGATGTTGTAGTCCAAGTCACAAACAATGTAACAGTCATTACCGTCCGTGTAGTAGTCGTATACTGGCTCATAGTAATAATCAGCTGAGTAGTAGGAATTATCAGGCAAAGCAAGTTCGCTGAGGTTTAATTCACGCGTCTTAAAATAATTATTCGGTGATGGGTCCCCGTTTCGTTGCCAGTCGTGCCCTGGCCTCATCGGTATTGGTTTCGGTATAAAATGTTGAACGCCGCTCATAGGTTTCGGACCGGAATTTTGTGGTGGATTAGTCCTCTGCTGCAATCTGAAAACGTTGCTTTGAGGGTTGTAGTTTGGTATTGGTGCGCGGAACATTTGTTGGGTCCGGGTAGGCATGCGATTTTGATGCTGGTTGTGATTATTGAATTTAAAGGCCTGAGGCTGGGGTTGGTGACTACGCTGTCCTACTGGAGTGGGCCAGTTAGATACTGGGGGTCGCGGAACATTTAACGAGTTAAATGGCATAACAGGCATCATAGGAGGTTTGTATAAAATTTTGGGTGTGCCCTGAGAAGTTTGAGCCTTAGGGGCATCATTACGCTGTTGCAGGTATATAATATTTAATTATTCCTGCACAAATTCTAGGGCTTTTTCTATGGTTTCCGGACGCATACAACGTATACGTGAGCCTAAAGGTTCCTTTAATCCACGTACGAAAGCCTGCATTGTCACTTTCTTATAAAGTGTCCGTTTTGCTTCGATAGTCGTTTGTAAGGTCTCATGTAACGTCACGTAAGTCATAATTGTACTAAACAAAGTCTGACATTGATCGTAAAATTCTTGCGGGGTCCTATTACCTTGCGTGGCCAGCGAGAGGTCATTGTACAAGGCCGTTTCGTCCCTCTGATCCGAGAAGTTATTAATTAGAGCTGATCTGATACCTGCCCATGTTTCAGGAATGCCATTTGAATTAATGGTAGATGCGGCAGGTCCTGTTATCTTGTTTAAGATGCCATTTAAAAGACACAGGTTCCCTAACTCGTTGCCTGGTTCAGCGCTTGCATACTGGGTTACTATCCGGTCACAGATGTTAATAAACCTCGTCAGTACATTGGGGTTTCCGTCAAAATCGGGCACAAGGCGTAGGGCCTTGAAGATTACATCGGGGTCGTAAGGCATTATTATGGGTTCAAATAAACTGTTTAAATTAAAATCTAATTCACTATCTAAATCTCTACAAATATCTACTATATGTCGGCGAGCCTGTCGCGATGCAGGTTCCTGACGATTAGATTTTTCGTGATGAAAAATATTGGACATAAAAGTAACTAGGAATAGAGAGGGCAACACGAGAAAGATTCTGGTGTACTCACATATGTTTCATCTCTGGTTCTTTGCCGTGAATCGATGTCTGGATTCTCCACGCGGCTCTGCAGCTTTACTGTAGATTCTGGATACTCGTGACGTGACTTGATAGCCGCCCGGGTGACTCGCGATGGTGGTGATCGATATGAGATGATTCTAACGCGATTCGCGAACCGGCCCGCGAGTATCCTACCGACTGCGCCAATTACGTAATCTGCAGACGGTGGATCGAAAAAAAACCAAAGATATTTTAAAACTAATTTAATTTAAATGAAATTATTACAATAAATTTAGTGAAACCTATTCGATGCTAGAATATGGAATGACCGAAAAGATACTTAAAAATAATTAATTGCTATCATGAATTTTGCTGCATCGGCGGCTCGTGGCTGGACGGATGTCGACGCTGCAGTTATCGTGCGGCTGGCGTAAACAGGCGGGAATGCGCGAGGTCGGCAATATCCATTAGGGATCCGTATTTAACAGGCTCGTAAATAGGTCTACGATGTTTATAAATTTATGAAGAAAGAAGCTGAAGAAGGCCTTAAATACGATTTGAAGGCAGTACATAAACGGACTGCAGCCGCTACAGGAGTATCAGAAAGATCTGTACGACGTATTATATCGGTAGCTAATGAACCAAGTTCTGATTTACTAGCAGTTTTTCGTACACCCGGAAAGAAGAGGCAAGGGGTAAAAAAGGTAACCGGAATCGACAATTTTGACCAAAGTGTCATCGAAAGATGTATCCACAATTTTCATTTAACACAGAAAGAGTTGCCGACAATTGCTCAACTTTAAAAAAAAAAGAATATATTTTGAAGGATTCGCAACGAGAATAAATGAAATGGGATTTAAATGGAAAAAAACTGAAGACAATCGCAAATTATTAATTGAAAATACAAATACTCGCTGTAAGCGAATTGAATATTTGCGTGAAATAACGAAATATCGCGCAGAAGGAAGACCGATAGTTTACACTGACGAATCGTATGTCGATTCATCGCATACCACTTCACAGGCATGGAGTGATGGTAGCACTAAAGGTTTAAAAAAAAAGATATCAAAAGGTCAACGTGTCGTCATTGTACATGCTGAATCCAAATCAGGATTTGTACCCAACGGGCTTTTGATGATTAAAGCAGGTACGAAAACCGGAGATTACCATGATAACATGAATTATAATAATTATGAAAGATGGATACGCACACAACTTTTGCCGAATCTCCCACCGAGATCGGTGATGGTGATAGATAATGCACCCTATCATAACAAATTAGAGGATGCAGCGCCGACGTCAAATAGCAAAAAGGCAGAAATGGTGGCATGGCTTACGGTAAAAAATATCCCTTGCAGTTCTGACATGCTGAAACCAGAACTGTATAAATTAATTTCTATAGGTACATAAAGAAAAATTTAAAAAAATAATAATATTGATAAAATTTTAGAAGAACACAATCACACAATATTACGGCTTCCATCTTACCATCCCGACTTGAACCCCATAGAAATGGCTTGGGCATCCAAAAAAGGTTACGTGGCGAAAAAAAATGTCACAAATAATATAACTAATATTATGAAACTAGTGGAGGAAAAAGTAAATAGCATGGGTGAACAGGAGTGGACTGCACTATGCGACAAAGTTATGAATATTGAGGAAGAATATAAGAAAAGTGATGTCATCATAGATGACCTAACTGAAAAAATAATAATTTATGTGAGCGATAATAAATCAGCTGAAGAAGATTTGGATATTTTTTGGGATGAGAGTGATTCGGATGCGGAACCATCCACTAGTAAGGGAGATGTTTTTAGGAAAGGTGTGGCCCCATTGTGAATATAGTTTTTATTTATATTAATGTTTTTTATTTACATTTATCCTATTATTACCTAACCTATATGTTTTACAAATAACACATACATTGTATATTAAATAAAATAAAAAAAACCTATGAAATAAACACTAACTTTATAATCAACAAATAAAATTAAATTGGCATAATATAATAAGTATTAAAAATGTTAGAAAACGAAAATTGTTTGGTTGATTACGTATTGCCCACTCGACTGTACCATGCGCAAGTTCGGACTCGCGACTATACTCAAGGCGGTCACAAAGTTTGGCGCGGGCTGTACTTTGATTGATTGTAAATAGAATAGCCTTTTTAGTATCAGTTATTATACTTGTGCATTATTTCAGTATTATTACAACACAATGTGCATCACAGTCCGCCATGCAATTGTTTTCTTTAGAGAATCGTAAGCAATAATTTGGAATTTGAAATGTTACTGAGCTCTGTCACTTTTAATATGACTTTTAATTATGACTGCCAAACATAATTTATCAAAATCATTAAGTGTTCATCATAACAGGCGATCATAAACAGAATCTAACAAAAAGTTTACATAGTAATTCCGAAAATAATCACGATGAATCTTGCTAATAACACAACTATAAATAAAAAATTTGTAGACTCACTCTCTTCAGCGGTTGTTCGCTAGCAGCCAACTCCTGCAAGAGCTTCGGGCTGATGGTGAGTAGGTCGCAGCCGGCCAGTTCGCGGATCTCGCCGGTGTTGCGGAACGACGCGCCCATCACCTGCGTCTTGTAACCGAACTTCTTGTAGTAGTTGTACACGCGAGTTACTGATACGACGCCGGGGTCGTCTTTGCCTTCATACGTCTTCTTTGTATGCTCAACGTACCTGGAATATTATAGATCAGTTTAATACTTCTCCCACAGTAAGAGATGGCTTTGCTCAATACAATAAAAATGCCTTGCTTATCCAATTGACTCACCCCCTATTACATGGGACTTATTACATAACCGGCGCAATGCGAGTCTGCATATTCCTTCGAAGTACACAAGCATGTAGCTATATTTGCAAAAATGTGATTAATCTACCTAGCCTTTTCTAACTAAGTTGGGGTCAGCTTCCAGTCTAACCGGATACAGCTGAATATTAGTATTTTACAAGGAGCGACTGCCTATCTGACTTCCACTACCCAGTTACTGGGTAACACGATACCCCTTGGTTGTCGGACTTTCGGGATTCGGGCGACCCGTAACAACTGTCAATGATCTATACATGACAGCCGGGACCAACGGCTTAACGTGATTTCCGAGGTACGGAGGTGTCTTGGTATGTAAAGATGATCAACTATCCACGAACCAACCGCGGCAAGCGTAGCTGAACCCGATCGATCGACTCGTGCGGCCAGAGACGAATTATCCCTAAGGCAAACTAGGCACGTGCCTAGAAGCGTGAAGTTACAAGCGCGCGCGCAAGTTTCTGGACAAAAACAAAAATATAGTGTAAGTAAGTATGCATCTTCTTACACAATATAAAAGATTCTTTAATTCTATAGAGATGTAGAGCTTCCGAAGCGTGCACCACCTTCTAAACGTGTCCTGGCCTACCTAATAATACCTATTATAACTGCGAAAGTGTGTATGTGTGTAATGGTATATCTTACTTTTTCATGCAAAAAACTACTGAACCTATTGTGATGAAACTTGGTATGTAGATAGCTGGAGACCCAGATCTACACAATTTATCCTGAAATTCCCACAGGATGGAGCATCACGCTGGTGAAATCGTGTGGCGCAGCATTAGTTCTTATTTACATATGAGTACTAGTTAAAATTTATAATATATGGTCGCTAGAGGGGCGTCGATGAGGTGATTGCCTAGGGCGCCCTCGACATGTAATCCGCCTCTGTATACGGTTGTTATTAGGTGCTTAGCCACAATTTAAGCCCTAAATTAGATTTATTACTTACCAGTCCAAAATTCTTCCAACAAATGGTGAAATGAGGGTGACGTTAGCCTCAGCACAAGCAATAGCTTGGTACAAAGAGAACAGTAAGGTCAAGTTACAATGGATGCCATGTTTCTTCTCCAGTTCCCTGTAAATGAAATGGTTTCAAAATTACTATCAACATGGTCACCACAAATTACGTTGATTAAAAAAGGTTCTTTATATGCTAGTCAATACAATGAGGGTAGTATATAATGTGGTAGTTAAGTAACTGTTGGTAAGATATGTCGTCAAAGCTTAAAAAATTTAAATTTAAGTACAGGCAGCATAATCAGCCTATAATGTCCCCACTGCTGGGACTCGGGCCTCATATCTTTGAGAGAGCGTGGGTTGTAATCTACCACATGGGCCCAGTGTGGTAGATGTATTTTGTTACAGTACAATATCTTTGTGCTGTATCTGCAATCTACATCGCAATCTTATGTTTGGGCGCATTGCGTAGAGAGGACTCTTTCGTGATGTCTTCGTACTTGTTTAAAAGTTGCGTAATACGTGGATTCGTTCCCACTGCGATAGTACGAATTGCTTGTTGTGCCGCTTTTTCTGAAGTTACATGCGTTGTCAGCTCTGTAACTTTGTCGATAAGTTTGCGACCAGCTATGTCAACTAATAGTTTATAGTGCTCTAGAAAATCTGCTCCAATTATTGGTTGTGTAACATCGGCGATTATAAAATTCCATTTATAACATCGTTGTAGTCCTAAATTCAAGGTAAGCGTCTTCTCGCCGTAAGTCCTAATTTTAGTCCCATTTGCAGCGTATAGTGTGTATTGTTCATTTTGAAAAATTGAATATCTCTGTTGCTTGCTAATGACTGAGATATTTGCGCCCGTGTCAATCAAAAACTTCATACCACTTTTTCGGTCGGTAATGGTGAGGCGATTGGATGGGTGGATTGCACAGAGTTTCGCCGTTGTCTGTGCTCTTATTCGTTTCCCTGGTTCCGTACGTAAGTCATTGGTTTCCAACCGCATGGCTTAATGCAGTTCCTTGCATATTTTCCGAATCTTCCGTGGTAGTAACAAAATCGATTTGCCCCTCTATAGTTTGTTCTCGGCCTCATAATCGGGAATTGTTGACGTTCCTTGAAATGATTGTGCGTGTTGGGTCGATAGCCATATCGACCTTGCTGAATTGCGTCAATATCTATCTGTAATTTTGCTAGCTGGGTTAAAATGCATGCTGTATTGTTGTCGTTTGAAGTGTCGTTGCTAACAGCTGATATTTCGGTTACTTTTGAATTCATTATTATTTTGTCTGCAATTAGGCTCAGTTTGTCAATTTCCATGTCTTCCGTAACTGCTAGAACCGTAGTAACTGATGTTGGTAAAAGCCTGAACCATAGTAGTTTAATTGTTTCGTCACTGATTTTTCCTCTCCCGAGGACTCGCATTTGACGTAATAACTGCGAAGGTTTTTGATCACCGAGTTCTGTCTCTGATATTAATTTTTGAAACTGCCGCTGTTCTGTTTCTTCGTAACAATCAATTAAACGTTCCTTGATGTTTTTGTATTTATCTGTAGTCGGTGGCGAAGTGATTAGGTCACTAACCTGTAGTATTTCTTCCTTGGATAACTTTGCTATTACCGTACAGTATTTGTATTCGTCTCCTTGCTTCTGTGGTGCTAATATGGCTTCTAGTTGCGTGAACCATAATCTGGGTTGGTCTTTCCAAAATTCCGGAATGCGGGATAAAACCGAGGTGCCAGCAGCTACTTCAAGTGTTCCTTGCTGATTTATGTTCGCCTTGCACGGTGGTTGCGCCATGTTTCTTGCTGCGTATTCGTTCGTCGGGGTCACCAATTTGCCAAACTTCTTGGCAGTATATGGTTAGGTATAAATGAGACCAAAGATGTAGTATAGTCTGGTTATAATTATCCAAAGGTGCATCTTATATACTAACGACTACGTGTTGATCACAGATAGTAGAAACATTTAATAGATATTGAACGTGCGATAAAGAACATAAGATTGCGATGTAGATTGCAGATACAGCACAAAGATATTTCAATGTTTGTTTCTAGGACATCAGACCTACAATTTGTTAGTCGGGGCCATTACCACTGAGCTACCACTGCTCACCGAATTTGCTCTGACTGAACTTTAATTTGAAGATTGACTCTAGTGCTTACATCAGCTGAGCTGCTGAATTCAACTTTTTTGGTTCTATTTGATGAACATTATCCCAGTTACCTTGCAGCTTGGATGCCTTCCCAAGTCGAAGCCAACTTGATAAGAATGCGCTCCTTCTTGATTCCATACTCAGCAAACATGGTGATCAGCTTGATAGCCTTAGATATACTTGCATCCTTATCAAAGGACAATCTGAAATTTAAGAGGACATTTTGTAAATATTGGTATAATAAATAACTAAACTTATGACTATAATGATCCAAGTAGGTATGCAATTAATGAGTGATGTAAATTGTTAATTGCATGGTCCAATGTTATCTAACAAGCCTGATAAGATTTTATCAGGCAAACTTATAACAATAGTATTAAAAACTATTGTTTTAATTAGCTTGAGCAAGAAGACATTTATTCTTAAACTGGGTCAAAGTTGCTTTCTAAAATTCATTACAACTTTTAACCGGAACAAAAATATAACCACTATTTCTTAACGTAAAATGAGTCCAAAGCTACAATAAACCTAAAAGTTAAGGAATAAATGCTATAATCACCTGGCATCAACTTCTACTGACACTCTGCCAGGAATGATCTTGAGTATTTCACAACCAAACAAAACACTGAGCATGTCAAGGGTCTCAGCTACTTGCTCCTCCACAGTACTGAAATAATTATAAAAAGTTTTAAACATTTAACATTATTTTTTTTTACATTAGTATTCATATTTAACATTTAAGGATTAAAATAAAATTCAATAACGTGGGTTTCATTGAAAAAAAATCGAAAAAAAATTTTTTTTGTCTGTAATTTTGATTATTAAAAAATACTGGACACATATTTTTCTTTTTTTACATAATCAAAAGATTAAAATGTGCCATGAGTTTTTTTTTTTGTATGGCCTCTTGCAGATCAGCCTAGTAGGTTGACGGCTGCTTAACCGGACTTTCCTGTGGCTGCCTCAATAAATTAAGGCCTCCAGCCAGGGCATAAAACTTAGAAACTAAGCGACTACAAGCTAAGGGCACCCCCTGTGGGGTACGGACCTCGGCTTAGGGCGTCGCTGGTGGAGGACAGCAAGGGACAGGCTGAATCGATTAATATTATTATCAAGGGCATTTAAAGCTACAGGCTTAGTGGCGCGGGCCGGCTCGAGCTAGGGTCGGGGCGGGCATTGGCAGAGACATCGTGGCAGGCCTCAGCGGCGAGGACGGAAGGTCGCCGGTCGGTTATTGTTTTTGTGTGCTAAAGTACTGATTTCCCTACTACTCTCCTGGAGGAGGGCTCCACTGGGATAGTGTGAATATGCCTTGCTCGACGAATCTTATTTATGCGGGAGGGAGTGTAACGGGCGGCTGCCGCAATCAGGGGATTGGGGTGCTTTATAGGAGAGTCGAAGAAACGCTTTGAGAGATGTTTCATGAACTGCTGGACGGTGGGCATTTTGAGATCTAAGTGAAGATCCAAATTGCGGACATAGAAGGGGACTCTCGTAATCTTTTTAAGGAAACGGTTTTGAAGGGTCTGCATCCTATGGAGATGGCGTGGATTAGCGTGTGTGAAGACTATGCAAGTGTAGGTCATAATGGGTCAGATGACTGCAGTGTAGATGAGCGATTTGCACTTGAGTGACAATTTGCTGTGTCAATATGAATTGGAGCCTACTGAGAGTGAAAGCGGCGCGCGAACGAGCCGTCTTTATGTGCTCACTAAAGTTAAGGTGATGGTCAAAGATCACTTCTTGGTATTTAGCTCACTTCTCCCAAAGTATTGGCTTGCCATACATGGTGAACAGACTGGTGTGCCATGATGTCACAAGTATGTAGATTTTATACTTACTTGTGATGTAGCGAGCCCCCACTCCCCAATGTTAATGCATTTTATCTAAGTCATTTTTATTAGTATGATAAAGCAAAAAATACAAGTCTAATATTTTATTATTATCTGACTGACATACTAAATTGAATTTCTTTTTTTTTACGCAGGCATCATCCCTATTGTACATTGTTGGAACAGGAAACCATTTGTTCTTTTTATTTATATAATAAAAAGAATCAATGGTGTCATTTCAAAAGTGCAAAAAACTTAGTCTGATCTAAAAAGACTGTTAATCTTAAAGTGACAAACATACCTGCCAGTCTCTCTGGCATATTTGATAGCTTTATCAAGTATGTGCTGGTACTGCTCCATGGCAGCCGCAGAAAGGATCAAGCTTGGGTTGGTTGTTGCATCTGTTGGCTTGTACACTTTCATGGCTGCAAACATTCAGAATTTGTGCTAATCGTTTTAATGCCAAAATAGAAAACATCTTGTTCATTCATTTACAAATTGTTACTACTTTTCATGTATGTGTTAATGTTAATTATTAAAAGCGTGAACTAGTTAAAATTAAAAGTTCATACAGTATGACCTTCAACAAAATCGAGTTAAGTAATCAATATTATTAAAAGTTTTGTTTAGCCACTGGTTGACATTTAGAAACGGAACATCTAATAATATAAGTAACTACTATTAAATTTTTCCAAGAAATTAAATATGAAGTCATAATAAGGTCAAATTCTGTGTCACTGCCTTGATCAAACACATGTCAAGGACACTATAATAACCGGCAAGTAGCATTTTCGCTTAAGGAAATCAACACCACAAATTATCTCTAACCTTCAAAATCGCCGGTATCGGCTACCACCGTGCAGTATTGTTTTAGTTGCTCAAGGGCGCTCATTTTGGTACGTTTCGCTTGGGGTTCACCACTCATACTGATTGACTTTGGTTAAACCTGAAAGTGTTAATTATTACAATCACTTCGCGCTAACAAGTAGAGCGTGAATACGATTGAAGTTATACTATACGTCATGTAGCTGAAGGTGACCTCAGTACGTCAAGTTATAAAAAGTTACTTGGAATGGAAGAGTCACGCTTTGCACAATGATAACCTATGACTTAATAAATTAATAGTAAAAAACAATCTTATCACTAAACTTTTTGATAAATCACTTAAATGTACCTGAAAAAATAACAATATATCTAAATCGTTGCTGATACAAGTTTATTCTATAAAATACAAATTAAAGCAGAGCGTAGTCATGGACTTCAGGACTTCTATTTACTTTTAAATCTTTGTTGACTGACTTAGAGTCATAGTTTTTTAATGACATTGGCAAAATAATGACAAATAACAGGTGAGTGAGTGAGGTCTGTGCTGTGTGAGTGTCAACATCACGCATAGGTAGTGTGAAATAATTACTGTAAGGACGTATACCCCCCAAGTTATAATCGTATTTTATTGGTCTCAACCCTCGACCAAAAGTCATAACGCTGCATTTACTAATATTAAACAACAATTTGTTCGCAATGCTCCACTCATAGACGGCATCGATATCTTTTTGTAGGAGTTTGCAATCCACCTCTGTTCTGATTTGCGCAGCTAGCTTTAGATCGTCGGCATATAGTAGACATTTTGCGAATCGAATCTTACAAAATAGGTCATTGATCATGATCAGAAACAGAGGCGGCCCTAATACGGATCCCTGACTCACCCCAGAGCGAGTGTAATAAGCCTTCGACTCAAAGCCGCCATGCCGGACGAACTGTTTGCGATCCCGTAGGTAGTCGGCGAAGAAGTTAAGAAAGCCGGGTGAGAAGCCCGTAGCCCCTAACTTTGCCAAAAGCACATCGTTGTCCACTTTGTCGAACGCCTTCCGGAAATCAAAATACAGAGTGTCGACCTGCCTACCGGATTCCAGGCTACTAGATATGAAGTCAACATGAACCAGCAGATTTGTTCACGGTGCGACCAGGTCGAAAACCATGTTGAGCATCAGAAAGATACATATTGGTAAAACGGGCAGGGGAAAATTACCTTCCTCACTATTCACCGTGCCCGATTTAGGGTCCAATTCTGGTGTGTCCGGCAGAAATACGCTGGAAAAATACTCAGCAAATGCCTCAGCTGCTTCGACACCCGAATAGACCCTGCCATCAAGCACAACGTCCGGCTCAAACCCACCCTTAGATCGTAGGCTTGAAATGTGCTGCCAGAACAGTTTTGGATTTTTGCCTAGGCTGTTTTCCACGTTATAACAATGCAATCTATATGCCTCCTCGGCTCTCACTTTTAATTCCGACCGCAGTGCGCTAAATTGAGCATATGTAGCAACACATCGGGATTGTTTCCATTTATTATGGAGTTTTTATTTACGTCGAGTGTCGCTTACGATATCTCTAGTAAACCAGACTGGGTACCGCTTATTACCAGAGGTCCTTCTCGTCTTCTTTGGAACAGAGGAATCAAATATATTGTACATTAGCTCATAAAACTTACAAGCAGCGGTGGATGCGCCACTGCAGCGAAAAACGTCTTGCCATGGAGCGGAGCGAACAAGATCGAACAATAATGTGTAGTAATCCTTACAAAAGTTCCAATCCTTACTATGGTCAATATTGCTAGGGTCGAGTTTTTCATGTACCTTACGCCTTGGGATGGTAACAGCAATATCTAACGGCGGGTGATACAGATCAATCGGAACCAGCTCCTTACCCTCGAGATACTCACAGTTTACAGCAGCACCCTCCCGAGCCAACACTGCATCTAACTTACTGCCACGCATATTCATCACCTCATTCATCTCTACAACTTGCTTGGTTTTGAGCCCATGCATGATTGAGTGTAACAACATCCAAATACACAAACTTTGACATTTATAATATTAATACATAACATAACACACATAACATCACGCCAGTAATCCCCGAAAGGTTAGGCAGAGGAGAGCTCTGCGCTTCGGCTTTTTTAATCAGCGCTTGGTGAAAGCTTCTTTCTCGAATGAATCGAACAATTGCATGCATGTTCTCCAAACGCACCGCCAAACCACCATTGCCGAGCCAAACGCCTTTCCTCATTTTGATGGTGAATTCGAAATAATCAGGAATTCCGTGACACTAGCGCAGACGTTCGATTTTTAGTATTAGCAACGAGGTTAAAAACTGAAAGCTCATAACAGGTGGCAGCACAGTTGTACGTCTTTAAACCGCCATTATTGTTTATGTTTACTTTTGTGTCGATCATAAATTATATGAAAACTAAAAAAATATAAATGAGACTTGGAGTGTAGCACTATCAAAAGACGAGCTAAGGACAGGAGAAGCGTCTACCACTGGTAAAAAAGCAGCTTTAGTGGAAAAGTCAGTAAATTATGAACGTTTTATAATTTAAAGATTATTTTGTGATTTTTGACTTAAGTTCGTTTTTGTTAAAAACTGGAGGCGTACGATAGAAGTCACCTGATGAGAGTGGAAAACCAACTCGGGCATGATCTTCCTGACTGAAAAATCTCAGAGATCACACTACACACACACACAACACACAACACTACACACTACACACTACACACACAAAACACACAACACTACTCTATACTACACACACTCACCACTACACTACTACACTTCACTACTTCTAGCACTTATCTAATAAGATAATATAAACACGCACATACTTTACTATAATTTACATAATATTACACCACAAGTGTATGTGTAAAAACAGACTTAGTTCTCTTGGGAGCATCACCTATAAACAGCACATCCTCTTGACGAAATATCCCCGTTCCCGTATTTTTGCAGTAAACAGCTGGGCAACTGGGCTCAATAATTAATTATGTGTAAAAGAAGTCGCTTGTTTACAAAATATGTATGGCTAGCTGTCAAATTATTAGATAAGACGCTGGAGATCAGCGCCATCTGAAGTGAGCAAATGGCAGTTTCTATCCCCATTTACACTGCCAGTAAGTAAAGGGATGCTTTCATGAAAATGTACAAACGTGTGCGCCTAGTTGTACATTTTGTAAACCGAGGAAACCGTATACGTGCGGCTAGCCTTAAAGCGAGGTTGGACAAATGCAACGTGTGGAATGGCAACACACTTCATTAAAATGTTATATGTGGCAACATTCGTCTCAAAATCGTTTGAAAAACCGATATTTCCTTCCAGTTTCCAGTACGAGGACCTACTAAACTCGCCTAAGGCGAGCGAGTTGCACTGGTGAAACATTCACATAAAAATATGTTGAAATTTCTATTTTCAAAAAATAAAGATTTAAACGGATTACAACATGTTTATTATGTGAATGTTTTGCCAGTGCAAACGCATAGTAACGCAAACGCATGCGGCGATGAATAGAATATTTATATTTGCCTTAATGTGTGTTTGCACTGGTCGAAGCATTCACAACAAAACATGTTGAAATTTATCATTTCTGTCAATGTTCCTTAATGTTTGATACTTGACAGGAATTAGAGATTTCAACATGTTATGTTGTGATGTTTCGCCAGTGCAAACGCACAGTAATTCATTGCCAAATAATAAGATCCAAAAACTCATAATCAGTACTTTTAGCAGCAGTTTCTTTAGGTAGTCTGTGTTTAACAGTATGTTACCCTGATGTAATAGTGTTCAGTGACCCTGAGTGACTGTGGTAACAATAAATAGAAAATCGACTATTTCTTTTTCAATTCCATTTTGGGCAGCACTACTGGCCACACTTCTAGAAAATTCGGGTACCAGCACGAATGAAGGAACTAGTATGCGGCAATAAACCGGCGTTTGTACGATAGATTGATCGATTGTCGAGTTCAGCAACGTGTTTCTCTGTTCGTGTGATTCGGAAGATAAGCAAGATTTAAATATTCTTGTAATAAATTGAGTCAAATTTTAGTTCACGATGGCCGCTATGTCCGTCATTGGTATTGATTTCGGTAATGAATCATGTTATGTCGCTGTGGCTAAAGCAGGTGGTATTGAGACAATAGCCAATGATTACAGCCTCCGCGGTACTCCGTAAGTACAAAACATTGTTATTCTTGTTATTTTACAATAAAATATTGTAATTTTTCTGTCATCATGGTTCGCCCATTGACAAATCATTAGACCCCCATACCATCTGATTTGATTATCTGCTTGTCATGTTCAAATCTTGTGAATTATTTTCTTGATGCTTTATGAACATGATTAACTTTGCACTGCAGTAATCTAAGCAAATTATGATTATGAAATAGTGTCATAGTATTTCATCTGTGAACTTCCATGCAATCCTTGTTTTCAATGCCCTTGCAGATTTTTGATGTTTCATTGTAGGTTAGTCACACTTGAATTTTACAAATTCAATTGGATTCTTAAGAGATTATTAAATTGTTTTGGACAAGTCTGCTCAATATTTCATTGGTTTATGTGTAATTTACCTGAAATGTAACAACTAAATAAGTAGTAAAAAGTTTTAATTACTGAGTTAGAAAGGAAGTCTGGTAATTAGAATTAAAGCGTTTGTTTTCTTGAACATCACAAGAAATTCTACAATCTCACTTGTAATTATGTTAGACTGACCTAATTTTGAACATATGTGAAAAAACATTATCATTATATTCCCATATGTTCCTACTTTAACTATTCTTAATCAGAGTCCTATGAGAGCAATATGAAAGTATAACATCACCTAAAAAGTTTTGTTCATTATAAGATACCAAATAAACTCTACATATATGCACCATGATTAGGTATGAACAACTCAAAATTATAATAGAAATGAAATATAATTTTCCCCCTCATTTATTTTGGATTCTAGACGTAAAACTTGGTATTTAATTGAATAATTTTATGGGCTAGGGGGAACCCCAGGTCATAACATTATTCAATTGAGTTCAATAACTCCAATGCATAACTTTGTCTGCTTTGAAATAATTTTATTCCATGGTGCGTTTTAGTAATGCTTTCTGAGCATTTCTGAATTGGGTAAATTTGAGTTGAAACAACATGATGTTAGAAAAAGCTAACCTCAATAAAACTACCAAAAAAGAATTGTCTACCTCATTTTCCTGTTTATTTTATTTTTCTGCATGTTTACATTGTCTACATTCAATTCAATTGCATAAGTTAATGATAAGTGGAAGCACGGTGTCTCTAACACAAGCAATTCCTTGCTTAAAAAGTGATCTCCAATAATATTGTATCTAAATGCCTTTTGAAATTGAAATAAACTTTTTTTTTTGTAGCTTGAGACATAAGTAGATTTCAAATTGATAGTACATACTTAGTTACTTATAAAAACTGTTCTTATTCCTTCTTTTATGTGTAATGTTTATGTGTTTGTTCAGCACATTTATAAATAATAATTCCAAGTTTTACTATAACTCAAATGTAACAAATTCATCCAACTTTAATTGAAAAACTATAATACACATATTAGCACACCAATGTGAATATAGTGTGTCTTGTATGATTATCATGAGATAAGATCTATGCACACATGATTAAAAACTCCTTAGCTCAACATGTTTCTTCTAAATATAAACAGCTTCATTGGCAGTTATGATAAGACTTCCTTTAAAATTGACTATTGTATTTACAGATCATGTGTGGCGTTTTCATCGAAAAATCGAATATTAGGTGTGGCTGCAAAGAACCAGATGGTTACAAATATGAAGAATACTGTATTTGGTTTCAAGAGACTGTTAGGTAGAAAATTCTCTGACCCATATGTTCAGAAAGAGCTGAAACATTTCCCATTCAAGGTTGAACAAAGACCCGATGATGGAATTGGCATCCGAGTCAACTACCTGGGTGAAGATAATGTTTTCACTCCAGAACAGGTAATATTACTAATAGTTTCGAAGTCCTACAGAATCATAATATGTTAATTATCCTTGACATAGGGCCATGTGTAGTTGTTGTTCGTCATATTATTATCTATCATTTTGCTACAAATAAGTAATTAATTACAAGTCACATACAAAAGATTTACATGAATGGTTATATTTTCAGATAACGGCTATGCTATTTACGAAATTGAAAGATAGTGCAACCATAGCATTACAGACACCAATTAATGACTGTGTCATATCTGTGCCTAGTTACTTCACGAACTCTGAGAGAAATGCTCTATTGGATGCTGCCAGTATTGCAGGTATATGAGACTTTTTACATAATTGCTCTAAAATTAGGTACTAAGTTTGTACACTACTGACAACTATACATATTAATTGAAACTTCACACAGTAGAACAATTGGTTTATATCATACACAACTAGTTCTGTTATTGTAATACAAAATTGTAATTCAGTGGTACAATATGATTATGTTTATCAGTAAAACACACCACACCTAAATATTAGTTACTGTGGTTTGGTTTGTGGTTTACAACTAATTTATAAAAGTGTATGAAACAATATACTAATACATGGATTTTCAGGACTGAATGTATTGCGCCTTATGAATGAAACAACTGCTACTGCTTTGGCTTATGGTATCTATAAGCAAGACTTACCTGCCCCTGAGGAGAAGCCTAAGAATGTAGTGTTTGTTGACTTTGGACATAGCTCACTTCAGGTAATTATTTATTTGAATTTCTGTTAAATATTGGTAGAGAACGGATTACAAGTAGTGCATTCTTACATTTATATTTATTTGGTCTTCAGGTGTCTGCATGTGCCTTCAACAAGGGTAAGCTGCGTGTCCTGGCTACATCAACTGATGCTCAATGTGGTGGAAGGGACATTGATATGGCGCTGGCTGAGTATTTCTGCCAAGATATCTTCAGTAGATTAAAGTTGGATGCTAGGAAAAATCAAAGGTAATCATCAACTACAATTTTATTATTTATTTATTAATAGCCTTTATTCAGAGTTAAATTTGTATTGAGAAATCAATTACAATTGAACTGAATCAATTACAATTGAATTGAGACTCTGTGTGCCCTTTGGCAAAGACCTGGAAGGCAAAGACCAACATTTTCAATACGCAGGAAACATAGCAGATCCCTAGCAGTTTTAAGTTTTACACTAAGAACAGTGGCGTGCCTAGGGTTTCAAAATAACGCAAGCCCAATAAAATTTTAACCGATTTCAAAAAAAGAAAGTTCAGTTTTCGACTGAGTATGTAGGTACCTACGTATGTATCATCGCAATTTTCTCATAAACTACTGATTAGGTACAATAAATTAAAAGTGAATTCATCCATCCATCTTCTTCTTTCCTCCTCTTCTGCTAAATGACAAACAATATCGACTAATCTTTGAAAAACACTATGGTTGTTTTCAACGCGCGTGTTATATTTTGAAATTTCCTCAGATAACTGGCGTGATATAGATGTCTCAATTCGTTATTTACCAAAATTACCGAAAGAAACCATTGCACACAGGTGTTTATGGGAATTTGCGTGCCTTTTAATGGCGCCAGATATGTTATTTAAATCATTATAACCAGATGTATTCCAAACGGAATCTTCATTCGAAAAAAATATGCAGCCCCAGCAATACAACTTATTAGTATGCGAGCAGCCAACAATCCAACTAGTTTTATACACTGATCTATTAAATTTTCGTTTATGCGATTTACTAGTCTGAGAAATACACAGATTAGGCGTCGGTTTTAATGAAGAAATTAACTGTTTTTTCTGAGCAAATTTAAAGATTTTACCTTATCTTCGCCAATCAAAACTTGAACGCATTTTAAATCCTCACAAGGTACAATTACCTCCATTGTTGTAGGTAAGTCACCAAAACAATTGTATCACTGAGGAAATCTAAGAAA
Organism: Omphaloscelis lunosa; assembly: GCA_916610215.1. Lineage (NCBI taxonomy): Eukaryota > Metazoa > Arthropoda > Insecta > Lepidoptera > Noctuidae > Omphaloscelis > Omphaloscelis lunosa. The sequence continues at coordinate 12,422,757 of OU744250.1, forward strand.
ACACACAAAAAACTTGACACACACAACTTGAAAAACAAGATAACCTTTTTCCACTCAAGCAAATGAAACAAACAAACAACAAACAAACAACAACAAACTGAAGTTAGTTCCATTCTCGGATGTCGGGAACTATTCAGTGTTGTCATTTAGGCAAAAAAAGTCGCCAGGTATATGAAAAATCTAGCTAGATGTCGCAATTTTTTTATTTTTAAGATATTGCTTGAATATTTAATTTCGTTATTTTAAAAACTCGCTAGTTTTTATTGTTGCTAAATGTTAAAAAAGTTTCCAAACTCGTTAAAAATCTCCAAGACGGCACAACGTGGCTAAAACGGCAACACTGCAGAGTTGGCAAGCTGACAAGGTCACGCATACGCGTGCAACTTCATACCGAAAAAGCCCGGCATAAATCTGCCATAGTGATCGATTTGTTCTATGTACAAGGTTCTAACTCGTTATACGGCACATCGCTATAAGTGCGAAAGTGACAGATATAGTATTTGAAAGCCCCGTATGAGCCGGTGCGTGTAAGCGAGATAGCTATATGTAGATGCTACAAATGCGAAACTCTGCGCGCGAACAATCGCGATGTGTAGTAGTGTAGCATAGGTAGATACTTTGTGTTATTTTGATAAGAATTAAGCGCGCGAACATTTAAATAGTTCGGGTTTGATATTGATTCTCTATCGAGCATTTTAGTAAAGCATGCCGGGCTTTTGGGCTTATATGAAGGTACCGCCACTGACTAAGAACAACCTGTAAAAAAATTGTGTTGAATTAAAACATAATAAAATATCTATATTATTATCAGGGCTTTCCTTCGACTTCTTCAAGAAGTAGAGAAACTGAAGAAGCAGATGTCCGCTAACAGCACTCGCTTGCCCATCAACATTGAGTGCTTCATGGAGGAGCGCGACGTATCGAGCGACTTGCAGCGTTCCCAGATGGAGCAGATCTGTGCTGAGACCTTCACACGCATTGAGAGAACTATGAGAGCTATATTGCACAATGCTAGTAAGTGATTGATCAATATATTCGTGCACTGCTATTGATTTGTCTTCTTTTACAACACTTTACTTTTCTAGATTAAAATGAATCCTTTGCATATACATATCATTCATCATATTTTCAGAGCTGAGACCTGAAGACATTCATTCCGTGGAGATTGTTGGAGGATCTACCAGAATCCCAGCAGTCAAAAACTTGATTGAACAAGTCTTTAACAAGCATGCCTCAACCACTTTAAATCAGGTAACATATTCATTTATTTCGTGACTTTTAAAGCTATTAGCTACTGACATCTTACATTGCGGCTCACTACTGGATAAAGCTAGAGTCTCCTATTAAACAAGTCGTAGTCAGCGCACAGTGGAACGAATGTATGGAAGCGGTTGGACGTAGACATGTCCGAAAAATAAGAGTAAAATTATGACAAACTAATGATGCCATCTTATTCGATTACTTAATGCCTTCATAAATTGTGGTGATGAATTTCTTCATAACTCCCATATTTCGGGAGTAATTTGAGAAAATGTGAAATTTTACTATGAAAATGAGTGTATTGAGCTCTCTCCCTCCTGATTCCGGGCTTGTTTCAAGTAGCGGTCTCTAATATCGTAATGCTATTACTAAGAGCTATATTTAATACTAAGACACATAGTGCGCCAAATGTGCACTTTCTGGGATAAAAGGAAATGAAAATTTAAAAAAAAAAACGTTTTTTCCCCATTTGTATTTACTTTAAACCGCAGACAGACTTATTAAGAGGTCTATAAATATATTATATATATACAGAAATATATATTAACAAAAATATTCACAAGAACTGATGAGAGTATGACTTTTAAGTAAGTTGATAATAAATTACCTAGTTTCATTAAAAGTACAATAAATAATTAAGACGTAAGCTCTAATTTACTAAGTTACACATTTTAAAACAATAACATCATTTAATTATCTTCGTCATCATCATCATCATCAATTAATTCAAATTCAGAATCGATGTCCGCTAAATCATTTATGTTAACAAATTCGATATCACTTTTCTCAGAATCCGTAAGCTCATAAAATTCCTTAAAAGAAGATTTTTTTACAAACTTATTTCCTTTTGGACGGATACTTGTAACAAGTGGATCAGAAGACAGTAAAAGATTGTGCATAATATCTTCATTGCATGAGATACTGCTATGCTTTCGAGAATGCCCCTCTCTATATTTTCTAAAATCTTTATTTCTAGCCTCAGATGCCTCTTCGGATAGAAAACCAATGGGCACAATCGACATGTTCTGAACTATGTCTGGCCCATGCATTAAAATTTTATGAAGTGAAGAAGGCATATAATACCATGGGTATAACTCCACGTAAAGCTTAGCAGTATCAAAGCAGAACTCTCGGAATTTAGTTACGTTGATCTTCTCTCCTGATGAAATACACTGCAAGATCACACAGATTTTTCTTAAAAGCATAGCATCTATTCCGGTCAGTTCAGCAGATTTAGTGTAGTTTTCAAAAAATCTCCTTGCCGAGTTGCCATTGTTGGTGGATCCACTGCCTTGTTTCACAACATCGAGAAGTAAGCCCGTTTCTCTTCTTACAGCCTCTTGAACTCTTTTCTTCCTGTCATCAACTTGCCTTTTTGCTATATCACCCCTTACTTGCCATGATTTTATGTCTAATTTGTAGGAAATGTGTAATAAGCATTCCATTGAGCGAATCCAAGCGTGAAGGGTGCTTAAGCTATATTTATACATGTCCTCGTTTGCGTGTTTATCTTTGATTAACTCTAAATTATTCATTTCTTTAGGACAAGCCTTGCATATGTCACACACTGAAGCTGCTGTATTGGATATAATGGAATGAATTTTACCATCAATCATTGTCAACAGCAGTTGGTGTTTGACACTAATTCCATCAGTGATGGTGGATGGAGTTAAGGCTTCAATCTCTGCTTCGATTTCAGCCATCTCTCTCTGCACATTTTCTTTGGTTTCCTTTATAAACTTAAACAATATTGGCCGGCAAAATGAAGTGGAAGATGGTCGCTCGTTTTCCCAAATTGTTACACCTTTTGAGACGAGCCGCAGTGGTACAAGACTAATCATAAAATTACTAGCAAGATCGATTTGCTCATCTTCACTCGTCCTTTGATGATAAATGCTTTGGCTAGATGATCCGTCAAAACCCCATTTGCTGGTCAATACGAGCTGTTGATTGGGATCAACAGGGGTTTCTAACGACCTAATAAGTCTTCTTGAGGTTAAATCCATCAAGGCTTGTAATTTGATTTTTGCAGAGCTCTCTGTAACTGTGAGATCTTCTTTGGCCGGATAGCACTTAATTTTTTCTTTAACCAACATGTAGTAACTCGGGTATTGAAGAGCTCCTTCTTGAGTGTTGAAATCCCGAAGAGTGTTATAGCGCCATTTCGATAAGTTCATCGATACATAAAGAGCCAATGCCTTCAAAGGGGATATTTCCCGTACCTGAATTGATTTACCTTCAATGAAGGCTTTGATTTTTGAGGCCTCTTCTGGATTCTCCGTCAAGTATTTCATAACATAAGCTGTATCGCTTTGTCCTGCCTTTTGAAGCGCCCTTTCGGCCGAAAACATAATTTCAGCGCTGCTACTGCTGCATGAAAGACTATCTTCAGTGGTGCGTCTTCTTTTTTGCCGGTTACTAAGGTCCTCAAAAGATTTACGAGGACTAGGATGTGTACAAGTTGAAGCATCAGATTTAGCAGGAGAAATTATGGGCTCGATGACGTCACTTATATTTTCTGTAGAAGGTTCCATATTTTCATTCTGTAATTCCGGCCATTGAATTGCAGCCTGTAGCCAAATCTCATGTTTCTTCCGAAACTTATCTGTGCTTCTTCCAGACTGTGTCCATTTTGCATAAATGCGGTAGCAAAATCGACGACACCAGTCTTTTAAACTTGTTTCAGCACTTTCACATAACTGAACACAACTGTTATCTTTTAAAACACTGAACAAATAGTTAAAGTCGCGTAAATCTTTATGTGCGCGTGCGCATAAAGCAACGTGAATATCAAGATTTGTATTAAAATTTGGAAAATACATTGCGAGATTAGCTTGGATACAACGAGGTGTAAATCAACACTGATTTTAAAGTTACTAATAGTGACCTATTTATATAAAATCCAGGTATCCCAGGTATCCTTTGTTAAATATTGCAAGGTAATTAGTTATTGTGATAATTAGTAAATGATGCATGCTAAATTAGTGTATTAAGAGCCATTTAGTAATTAAATAATAGCAATGTTCTTATCAGTAATCATTAGTGCATCAGTTTTATATGTAAACCTTAAGTCCCTAATTATATATCCTAATTAGCTTATATCTTCTCTAATTGGCTGATCAGAAATGTTATTGTAATAAGGTAAACCTTTAGAAAAACGGTTTTAATCAACAAAATAAACAAAAAATTAAAAAATTGTGTTATAAAATAAACATCACTCTTTATCCCAGAAAGTGCACATTTGGCGCACTATGTGTCTTAGTATTAAATATAGCTCTTAGTATTAGCATTATGATATTAGAGACCGCTACTTGAAACAAGCCCGGAATAAGGAGGGAGAGAGCTCGATACACTCATTTTCATAGTAAAATTTCACATTTTCTCAAATTACTCCCGAAATATGGGAGTTATGAAGAAATTCATCACCACAAGTTATAAAGGCATTAAGTAATCGAATAAGATGGCATCATTAGTTTGGCATAATTTTACTCTTTTTTTTCGGACATGTCTACGTCCAACCGCTCCCATACATTCGTTCCACTGTGCAGCGTAAACTTCAGAGTATAATTCAAACTGCAGTGAGCGTTATTAGCGACCACATTAGCACACTGCTGGCTGGTGGGTATCGGCAACGCGTAGATTCAATTTTCATTTTACAAAAGAGGGCAATCCGCGCGATCTATAAAATGGGTCCCCGCGAGTCCCTTAGAAAAAAATTCAAAGAAATAATATACTGACTCTGCCTTCTTTTTATATCTTAGAAAGTATTTTGTACTAGCTTCTTGCTAGCCCGCGACTTCGTCCGCATAAAATTTCGGCCCCCGACCCCGTCGTAATCTCACTGCTTGCCCACGCTATTACTTCGTTTTTGCTTAGCGTTCTTTCTGACTTTTATCTTTTTGCTCGGCTCCTAAGAGTCATAGCGTTATGTTACATTACATAGCCTCTAACCTTCCTCAAAAATTGGGTTATCCAATGCAAAAATATTTTTTTCAAATCCGACTGGTAGTTCTGGAGATTACGCCCTACATAAAACTTACAATTTTACCACTCTATAATATTAGTACTTTATAAAATATATTGATTTTGCTGTTTATGGTTTCCGACGTTTATAGAATACTCTGCCTAAACCCCTTCCAATTCCACGCTTGGCATTCGAGTCTGATCTTAAGACAGTATGTAAATGTGCATGTAATATTTCAGGACGAAGCTGTGTCCCGCGGCTGTGCACTGCAGTGCGCTATGCTGAGCCCGGCGGTGCGCGTTCGAGAATTCAGTGTCACTGATGTGCAGCCTTACGCCGTGCGCCTTGCCTGGGACGCCACGAAGGGAGAGGATGGAGACATGGAGGTCAGTACACTTGACACTTATCGATTATGTCCGTGTGTATCTATGGAGTTTCTTGCCTGTTCTTCTCCATAGGAACCTACTACCCTTTAGAATGGGCAACTAGCTTCATCTTTCTGTCTTACTGACCCCTTGAGAACTCAAAAGTGCCCGTAATTGGTTTAATTAAAATAAATGCTTTGAGTTTGTCTGCAATAAAGTTTACCATGAAGTAAAGCTCAAAAAATATTGTACAACTTGTTTATCACAAATAAAGTGTGATTTGAGTGATTTCAGTTTAATCTGAGAAACTATCATTCTCTTTCCTTTTTTTGTCTTCTGCCAGGTCTGCTTTGTTTTATTGAGAAATATTGTGTACGAAAATATACCAGTAACTATAAAACTTAAAACAGTATTAATAGACAATGGTATCTGCTTCAGACACAATAAACTGAGTATTTACTTTATATTGATCTTTATCGTGTCCTCGCGTGGCTGTTGAATATTTAATGGAATTGCCGTCGCTATGACAATGAAATGTATCGTTTTTCTAATAGTCTAATAGAAACTTACTTAAATAGAGTATAATAAAAAGTTCTAAGTAACTAATACTGAGTAGGCAACTTTAAAAATATTTTGTTACTAACTGCGCCTCGTGGTTGCACCCGCATAAGTCTCGATCTCGTGGGAATATCTGGATAAAAGTATCCTATATTAGGATATATAGGTAGACCATGGGTAGACCATAGCCTGGGTTAGGACCCAGGCTATGGTCTACCCATGTGGCACATTTCAAGCAAATCCGTTCAGCCGTTTTAGCTTGAAAGCGTAAAAACAAACATACAAAATATCAAATCTTTTCTCTTTATTATATAATATTAGTATAGACCAATTAATTATGATTATGTCACTTGTAATTTCATTTGTACTTATGTTTATCAATGGTAAATTATGTTTTTTTATTCCAGGTGTTCTCCGCCTTCCATCCTGCTCCATTCTCAAAGATGCTGACTTTCTACAGAAAGGAACCTTTCTCTGTCAGTGCTTACTATTCAGATCAAGTGCCATTCCCAGACACTTTCATTGGTATGTAACACAACTTTAATAGAAATAACTGTGTAAATGCGACTGGTGTATTGAAAATGAATGCTTTAAATATTCTATCAACAATTACAGGTCAGTGGCATATCAGAGATGTTCAGCCAACAGCTGAGGGAGAGTCGCAGAAAGTGAAACTCAAAGTTAGAGTGAACATTCATGGCATTATAACTGTCGCCTCTGCTTCTCTTGTTGAAAAGAAACAAGATGCTGCTCAAAATGACAATGTAGATATGGAGAATACTAGTGAAAATTCTCAGGGACAAGATGCTGCTATGGATACTAATGGCGCTGCCCAAGATCAGCAACAAAATGGTCCCGAAAACCAAGAGGTGAGAGACGACGAAATGAAGGGGGAGCCTCAACAAAAACAGTCGTGGACACAGAAAGTAGGACAGTGGTTCAGCGGGGTACGTGTCGGTAGCGCGTGTGTCCGGTCCCGTGTTGTTTGTTGCCCGCCTTCTCTTCATAACGCTCTTTTTTTAATTCTAATGCTATTCAATCATCTAAGTCCTCTGTTTTGCAAACTTCTGGCAGCAGACATCACAAAATATATTTTCGTCCCCAGCCTCATCTTGAGGTCCATTTGCACAAATTTCTTGTGTCATGAGGTTAACACTGCCTCATGCAATTTCTTCTTGTTTTTGTTCTTTTAAACTTTATCTCTGTGTCCACGCATGTTTTTGTACAGCTTGAAGTTGTTTATTTCGTTTTTCCTGCCTTTTCGTTCTGCAGAAACCCTGGAGTGTGAAGGACTTGCGAAGTTTGAGTTTTTTAATTATTATGATTAATTAATAAGAAAAAGGTATTTAAAATAGAATTATGAAATGAATGCAAATGGGTCACCTCACTGCTTGGAAATACACTTGAACTTGTATGAATTGCATATTTTTAAAAAAGGAAGTAGCCAAGCAGTGATGGTAGTGGGGAATATATTTTAAATTTATTAGATTTGAACTTGTGTGCTTATTTGCAGGAAAATGCTGATGATAAAAAGGATAAATCCAAGGATAAGACCAAGAAGGTTCTTGTTAAAACCATTGAACTACCAATTGACGCTCAGACACATGGACTTGGTAAACATGATCTGAATGGATACATGGAACAAGAGGTAATTAATCATTTAACTGAGACAATTTAATTTAGTAGTTCTAGTCTAGTACTTTAATAAAGTTTGTTAATGCTATGTGAACTGAAAATTCATCGCGTTTCTCATCTATTCGGATTACTTGGTTCCAGGGTAAAATGCAAGCTCAAGATAGACAGGAAAAAGAACGGGCAGATGCTCGTAATGCTTTGGAGGAATATGTTTACGAATTGCGTGGTAAACTGTCTGAGGGTGAAACTCTGCACGAGTTCATAGCAGAAGATAACCGCAACCGGCTTGTTAACCAATTGGATGCTCTGGAACAATGGCTGTATGACGAAGGCGAAGATCAACACAGACAGGTGAGATACTCTAAAAGAAATAAAATCATTTGTTTATATTGTGTGCCATAGTAACTGTGCATTTGCATTGGCCAAACATTCACATGAAACTTGTTGAAAACTCTATTTTCCGTCATTGTATTGACTCGCGCTCGCATTGTCACGCCATTTGTTTTCGCGAAACATGTTTCTCGCTTCACATCACTTGACATGTTTTAAAGACAAATTTCGAAATAACAAAAATGTTTCGGTATGAATCTTGCAACATGCTTCGATGTTTACCGTCTCATTTGGAAAAGAGTAAGCCTTGCACGAAAGGCAAATGTGACAAATCTCTATACAAAACATGTTTATTGAATAAGTACAAACACAGCCAACAAGAAATCTTGAGATCTGTCTTAAAACTTACTCATGTTGCGTGCAGTGAGAATGCAAATTCAACAAGTTATGAGATTTGTTTAATGTGAAAAGTTTTGAAACATGTACATGTTGAATGTTTTCTGGTGCAAACGCATAGTAACAGGGTGGAACTCCCTGCTAGTGTCTGTGTTCCCTACCAAGGCTACCATCAAAATTCAATAACCTTCAAGTTAGAGTGAAAGACATCCTGTGTTATTTGTTCCATCTGAGACCGCATCCATCGTGTTGAAATAAATGTTGAAAGACCAAAATACCTGATGGAATAAAATCATCTTACTGACGTATTTCGTTCCAGGTGTACAGTGATAAACTGACGGAGTTGAGAACAGAAGGTGAACCTATCAAACAGCGGCGTTTGGAGTTTGAACTGCGCCCAGGAGCGCTAGATGACTTCGCAAGAGCAATCCAGTTAGCTAACAAAGCTGTTGACTTATACAAGTAAGTTACCTTTTTTGTTTAAGGGCCAGTTTTTTGATCCCTAGTTAAGTCGACCAATGGTTTAAAATTGCAACAAATGGTTAAATTTCTGCAATTTCTGTTTTTTGATCCCTAGTTAACACAACAAGTGGTTAAATATGTAACCATTTGTCAAAATATTTAATCACGGCTCCATCAAGGGTTTAGTAAAATGGCGGATAGTTAACTCTTGGTCGCAATCGGCTGTTTCATGTCATTTTGTTTTTAATTAAATGTGTATTTGAGTACTTCCGGTTTTATTATGAACAAAATATATTAAGATACTTTGATAAGTCGGAGACATCATCAGATGATCAAATTATTTCAGAATATATTCTAATGAAAGACACACAGTAAATTTGAATGATTACTTTAATTTATTTGTTTAAATGATTACTTACTTTACAATATGCGTTTATTCCACAAATAATACCACTAAAAATATATATATATAATTATTAAAAATGCAATAATTTTTAAATATTACGATTAAAAAAAAAAAATTGATTAATTTATTTGTATTTTGAAAAAAACATACCAATAATTTTTTTGTTGTTTTACTTCTATTTTTCCTGTTTAATCTATTTAATCTGCTATTTCAATTTATTGATGTTTTTATTTATGTATGAACAAGAGTTATTAATAAATATAACGAAATCACAATCAACAAACTCGTTATTTCACGACTTTGACATTAGATGCGCGATAGATGTCAAAATGCACGCGTATTACCACAACAAAATAATGACTCCCAACTCTTAAATGGATAAGTTAGTGCCGATTGCAATGGCAACATAGTTAACAATAATACATTCTAACCATGGTTGAAATGGGGGTCAAGAAACGTAAACTTGAGTTAACAATTGGTTAGAGTCTTAGCTATGGTCAGTTTAACAAATGGTTAGCTTGACTATTACTAGGGATAAAAAACCGGCCCTAAGAGAGTTGTTGAAAGTTAAGCATCGTATCGATTAGGAGATGTCCCGTAACACATGTCGCTAGAGATGCACCATTTGCAAATATTGAGCAAAATACACAATAAATTGATGTTAAAATTTTAATGCGTTTTTATTATTTTCAGAGCTAGTGATGTAAAGTATTCTCACTTGGCTGACGCTGACATGCAGAAAGTGGCTGAAGCTGCGAAGAATGCGCTGAACTGGTTAGAGAGCGCTCGCCAGGCTCTGGCGCACACGCCGCGTCACCAAGCGCCGCCACACACCACGCATCAGATCCGTCAGGAACGACAGGTACAAATTCTCAGTTAACCATACTGTAATAGTCCATTGCTGATGAAGAAATTTAAACCTTCGGAGGCCCTACGAATCGTAACCAGCTACCTTTAACGCTGAAATATTTGTGTTAACCTATGCTTGTTGATATTTCCAGACCTTTGAGAATACTGTGAACCCAGTCTTAAACAAACCTAAACCTAAAGAGAAGACCCCCCCGCCGGCGAACCCCACCGCGGGCGACGGACAGCCCGACGCCGGCTCCGCGCCCAGCGACGCGCAGCAGACACAAGAACAAATGGATGTTGAATGAATATGAACCACTCCTTACCAACTACCTGCACGTATAATATTACATCGTAATACTAAATAATTACACTCTATTTACGACACCACACAATTATAATGTATGAGAAAAAATAAACACCAGAGATATTGTATGAATTAACTGAATTTGTACGACATATTAGTCACGTGCAGTGTTATTATTTAGTTTTATGATAAAAGCCGCGTTGTCCACCTTGAAGGAACACACGGTCAAATTATAGTGAATATTTATTTTTATTCAAATGATGGTATGGCGGTGATTTTGATGTTATTTTCTACTATGCTACATTTTTTACTTATCGTTTTTTTCAGGCGAATAACTGTAATAATGGCGCATTTCAAATTCTAGGCGTATAACCCGAGTAATAAATAGTATTAACGTAATTTATATTTTGGTTACATTTTGTATACCTACTTAATGCATTTTTGTGCAGTAACTGCAATTTTATTTCATGTGATGTGATAAAATTGAATTTAGTTAGTAATTATAATATGTGTAGCCAATAAATTAATTCTAATGGGCGCATCAAATGTAAAGGTGAAATTGAAATTAGTGTATTATGTCAGTTGAGTATTTTATACTAAATAAGTACCTATGTAATGTGGCTTCCGTTGACGTCCGCAGACGGCGTGAACTTCTCTCGAAGTAAATACATCGCGACCCGTTCGATGTCGGTCTAAGCGCTGTACGAGAGCCCCGTTCACCTTTCAGTGGGACCGCGACGTGGCCCACCGGCCGTCAAACGTTAGTTTTGACGAATCACGCACGCGTTTCAGACGCGTCCGGCCTGACGCAAGTCAACGTCGTATTCTATGTCTACGTCTAGTGCGGCGCATCTGCTATCGCCGCCGTGTTGTGTCGGACTGTGCGTGTCTCGTGTCTGCAATGATTCTGTTTCGGCCACTTGCAGGACCCGTCTTGAAACACGGACCAAGGAGTCTAGCATGTATGCAAGTCATTGAGATCTGAAACGCGCGCGCTCAGGGAGGATGGAGAACGCTCCATCAGAGATCGACCTAGATCAACGAATCTAGGTCGATCTCTTGCACTCCCGAAGCGTCTCGTTTCCAGTCCGTGAATGCAGGCGCGCTCTGATCATAAATTCTGGGACCCGAAAGATGTTGAACTATACCTGGTCAGGTCGAAGTCAGGGGAAACCCTGATGGAGGACCGTTGCGATACTGACGTGCAAATCGATCGTCAGAACGGGCGAAAGATTAATCGAACCATCTAGTAGCTGGTTCCGTCCGAAGTTTCCCTCAGGATAGCTGGCGTCGCTCAATACATGGCCGTATTGATTACATAGGTACTTAAAATGACCTCGATTTTCAATTTCATCTGTGTGCTCATCCAATAGACTAATTTTAAGTTTCTTTTGTGTTATTTGTTAATACGAAATAACATTAGAAAACGAAAACTGACATGAATTAATACTACACTACACATGTCTAAAGGTGTCTACAGATTTGCATATTGTAGTTTGCGTTTAGTTCTTCGATATTAAATTCCATTCTTTGCAAGTCACTAGTAATGTTCAGTTAGCAATATTGTGAATACTTTTATGATGACAGATGATTAGTAATCACTAAAATCTCGGTATTTAGGATATGAAGAAATTACACGTGTAGTTTTTTTGTCTACCTGCATGGTCACAGTCCCAGGTTTGATTTATATAAATAGATGGTCCATAAAAAAACAATTTCAATTTTGTCACACAATACAAGATAAACATCCTTACAAATAATAGCTAGTTATTTTCTTCACCTCAACCGAGTTGCTAAATTGTAAACTTCGCGTCTCTGGATCAATGCAAAAGATTTAATTATAAAGGTTAAAACAATGCCGTGTGCTTTAACGCTTGTACATATTGCAAGTACACTACGATGAAGCCTCGCAGATTTATAAAATCAATGATTTAATTGTTGATTTCCTTAGCGTAAATTAAATTTTGCTGCACTTCGAAATATTATAATTTATAATATTGAGTTTTACTTTACGACACATTATCTGAAATACGATTGTCCAGGTCGACTATACAATAGATGGTCTTAGGCCGCGTCCTAACCAAAGCGATCGTCGCGCTGTTTATATGAATATGACATAGTTACACGATCAACTAAGTCATTGTCAAAATGTATACAAAGGATCGCGTACTCGCGCAACGATCGCTTTTGGTTAGGATGCGGGGTTATCGCTCAAGGCGATTCCTGCCATCTGTTCATCCTCAGGTTACCTGACTTAGGAAATACAGAAAATGCCAGTAAAAATAGAGAGGTCGTAATTTTCCGACTTTTGACCATACATCATTAATTAACGTTATTAACTACATAAAGTCGGATAATTCGGAAAATCCATCTTAACACAGCCGCAAATGCCAGAAGTGCAATGGATTTTTTGTTTTTATTGCAATTTAACCATCAGAAGGCTTGCTTGCACCACAGTTTACATATTAAACATATATCATCTCTTGTATCTCTTGGGATGCGTATGAAAACCAGCGAGTTAATACATCATTCTATAAGTCGACTACAAACAATTCAGAGAAATGTAGAAATATTTATATCTTTTAGCGTTCGTATGTTGTGCAAACCGCCATATAGATACAGTTTGAATCATTCCACACTTTTATTGGGTTCCTGTCAGAGCATATAATATTCTACACCAAACTATTGCAATGTAATTAACTATAAATGACACCTAACACGCTTCCCTAGTCTCTGGGTGTATGGGGGCAGTTGGTTGACATAAAATTGGTTGTTTTGTGCCCCTACCTTCCAAATGTGTTTGTTTAATGCAAGATGATTTCACAAATTTTTGTCTCACGTCATTGCTATTATAGGTTATTCTGGCCTATGTTGTACATTTGCAAATAAATGGTTCAACCATTACTATGTATGTTATTTGTGCATTAAAGCTTAGTAAATGGATAATTTAACATATTTGTATTTTTATTTTCAATACCACCACCACATACTTGATGGGTTTCGAATATGACATTCCCAATATATTGCAGTGTCTACTCAAAATTTTTAATATAACAAACTAAGCTCCTTCGCACGGTTTTTACGACTTTGCAAAACATAGAAATTTATTTATTATATGAGTTTCTAAGTACTGTTATATAATTCTTAATTAAGCCTTGCACTACACGCGAAGTTGATCGAAGTAAGAGAATACTAGAGTGAAGAAAGGCACTTCGATTCGATTCGTGCAACCTTCTCTCGCCTTGGGCGACTTCCAATCGTTGTTGGTTTTTGCACCCGAAGTCAAAGGACTCGAAGCGTCCTGTAACTCTTCGCACGAGTGTGTAATCACGTACTTTGGAACTTCGGTCAACTTCTACAAATACTTCGTCGAAGCAACTTCGCGAGTAGTGTAGTGAGGGTTTTAAACTTAAGACAATTAACTCCTATTATTGTATAAATAGACAAAAGAAAAAAGCCGGAGCTATCCCAAGGTGGTAAAATATTCATGTGCTTCTGGACTGAGGGCCGTTTTTTTTCTTCTTCCAAATTAAATTGAGACTTATAGGAAAAATAGTAAAAATTTAAAGCAAATGTCCACAAATTTCTTAAACCTGAATTAAAACTTGTATGAACAAATGACTTGGGCTCTCAATCCAGACGCTTGCATAAAATGGCATAGCATAAATCTCAGGAAGTTCTATGTGTGTCGATCATTTTTATTTTAGAATTTAGTTACGATTTTCTTAAATCTTTTAAGAAATTTCCAACTCGCTAGAATAGGACGTTACACATTTATATCGGTTTAACTGCGTCAAAACATGAGTTTAACTGTAGAAATACATAAATCAGCCTTTTATATATTATAGTTAAACATCTCTGTGAATTAGTTAAACAGAAATAATGGCTCAAAAGCAATTGGTTGAAAAGTAAACGAACGTTGAATTTTCTTAAAACCTTTGAACTCAGAGCCCAATATTTTCGGCTTTGTTGACTAGGCTCAACCTCATAGGTTAATACAAATTAGAATAAACATTTTTACTGTATTTTAATTAAAGTTTGATGTATCGTCCGTTGTTCTAAATGCTATACTTTAAGAGAAAATGCATTTTCAATATTTGTATAGGAGCAAATTTGGTGACCATAATGTGTAATAGAAGTATTCAACATAAGTATTGTAAAGCGCAGTCAGAAAGTCATAAAGAAACTAAAACCATTTATTTACAAATAACTTAAACTCACATAAATGTAACATACAATAACAGGTCAGATTCAATCTTAAAAAATAAAACCAAGGAAAACTAGCCAACGTTTTTCTAATCTTAACTATAATATCATAACTAATCCTTATCTCCTAACTAATAATATTATAAATGCCAAAGTGAGTTTGTTTATTTGTGTGTTACGCTTTCACGCTAAAATGGCTGAACGGATTTAGATGAAATTTGGCACATGGGTAGACCATGACCTGCAGATAGACATAGGTTTTTTCATCCTGGATCGCAGACGAAGTTGCGGGCAACAGCTAGTAACTATCATGTGGAAGAAACTTGTTTAAAGATGATAAGTATGATTAAATATTCATATTTCCCTTTGAATCATGTTTTTCTTTTGCATCGGTATCAGTAAGCCCGTACGACACAGTATGTAAATAAACAGGTTGTTCTCTACTATGTATTACAAAATCTTAACATCTAGTCATCATAGCAGATCATGCGGCAGTTTACGAAACCATGCCTCTTGTAATGACCGAGATCAGCCGGTTGCAACGCAGGAACATATTCAGTAACGCCTAATATTTTGAAACATTTACCTTGTAAACTAATTGTTTCGGGTAGGTCCTTTAAATTTACTTTATCTGTCCGTTAAAAATGAAAAAAAAAAAAGAAAATCAAATTCGAGAGCTTATAACTAATGACGGCCTGATATTTACATGAGACACAGGTATTATTTTCATTGCCAATACAAATTGCGTCTTCTAGGCTGGAAACACTAAAAATTTTAATCATGTCTAAATTTATGGGCAGTAATTCACCTATCTGAAGATCTTGCTTGATTTTTTTAAGCATTGTTTTCTGGAAACTGCACTGCAGATATAATTTAATAATATTTTTTCCAATATGTATGTTGCATTACAAGCACAATCAACGTTTACAACTTAGGTACTAAAGCCTATCGTGAGGTCAAAATGAAAATCCAAGATGGCGGCTGCGAAAATTTACAAATTTTTCTTCATGGGTATCGTTTTCATAGTTTTCGAAGGTACTAAAGTCGATAGGGAAGTCAAAATGTAAATCCACGATGGCGGCAGAATAAATTTTGTTTTTTAAATCACACGTGAGGAGGAACTTCGTTCCTGACGGGGGTCGGATCACAAGACGTTTTTTTTTTCTCATAGAGTGTGATAATAAGTAGTGTTCACCTCGGGAGCAACACTATTTTAAGCTCGAGTGACTTACTTTGAATCCCTCGCTGCGCTCAGGATCCTACTATAGAATCCTTCGCTCCGCTCTGGATTTAAAAAAAACATTCTCGCCTTAAAAATAGTTGTTTGCTTCCTTGGCAAAGAATCTACTATACTACTATACTGCCTTAGTAATTCCCAGCACGCTTAGCATGACCACAATAGAAACGGGTTTTTTCGATGGAAGAATAGACAAAATGACAGATAAACAATTACAATCTGTCATTTTGTCTATTTTTCCGTCGATAAAACCTTTAGAAAACCCGTTTCTATGGTTGTCATGCTACACGTGCAGAACAGCCCCTAGATTCACCATTTTATATGTCATCGATTCATAATTTGTCTATGGAGCGACGATCGCGTTGGTTAGGACGCGCCTAGCCAACACGATAGTCGCGCGGGTATGCGGTCCCGAACGCGTGTTCGCTTCGACAGAAAGTGTCTAATGATCGAAACCATCGCATATTCGCTCGACGGTCGCTTTTATAGAACACGGGATATCTACGTGCAAATAAGGCTTCTGCGGACCCGGGCGACCACAAAAGCGTAACGCTAGCGTAATTCGCTCTCTCAAAATCGCTGATTCGCTTTGATACAATATTACGGTTTGCGCCAGCCGTGACCGATTCAAAATTAATTCTACCGAAAAAACTTTTATAAATTAAACATCATTTATGGTCAAGTAGCAGAACCAAAGAGGCGCTATCACTACGCGAACAAAATGATTAATGTTTACGGAAATAAAACTGTTATTACAGATTATAGTTTTATTTCTGAAAAACGTTCTATTTTATTTTAACTTTCTTTATTTTTCAAGTTTTCTTTCTCAGATTGTATCTGACCTGTAATCATTTTATGTTACATTTATGCGAGTTTAAATAAATGGTTTTAGTTTATGGCTTTCTGACTCCGCTTTACAAAACTTATTTTGAATACTTAAATAAATAAATAAAAATTAAGTTTATTTATCTCCACAAATTACAGACATAATAAGTTGACAGATATTTTGTCAAAATTTTATAATTTCTGGGAGATCTGAAGTCTAAACTAAGCCTACTTCTATTATGTACTTAAGAAAAACATTATGGTCACCAAATTCGCGCCTATACAAAAATTTAAAATGCATTTTCTCTTAAAGTATAGCATTAAAAACAACGGACGATAAATCAAATTTTAATTAAAATACAGTAAAAATGTTTAGTCTAATTTGTATTAACCTATGAGGTTGAGCCTAGTCAACAAAGCCAAAAATATCAATTGCTTTTGAGCCATTATTTCTGTTAATTCACAGAGATGTTTAACTATAAGATTTAAAAGGCTGATTTATGTATTTCTACAGTTAAACTCATGTTTTGAAGATCCCTCAGTACAAACTGAGGGACGCAGTTAAACCGCTATATATCTGTAACGTCCTATTCTAGCGAGTTGGAAATTTCTTAAAAGATTTAAGCAAATCTTAACTATATGCTAAAATAAAAATTATCAACACAGAGATAGAACTTTCTGACATTTATGCTATGCTAATTTATGCAAGGGTCTGGATTGAGAGCCCAAGTCATTTGTTCATACAAGTTTTAATTTGTAGACCTTTGCTTTAAGATTTTACTACACACATCAAAAGTGTCTAGGGATCAAGCATTTTTATGCGGATTTCTTGAGATTGAGATGTGGCTTTGTAATAAATTTATGATTATATAAATTTATATGGATCCTTTTTGGTGCATTTCATAATTTGAAACAGGAACTGTTAATCAAATTCGAGTAAAAGATGAAAATCAGCTGTCAATATTTTCCCTATAAAAACATACAACGCATTGAAGACATTATTAGTGCTACTGTTTCCCTACTACTGATTAAAACCAACGTTATTATGGAGCGGCGACGTCATTTAAGCAGGGAAGAAATGCTCAGAGCCGTGGGAATGATAGAAGCTGGTTCCCGGCAACGTACTGTGGCTTTAGCTCTGAATACAAGTCAGAGTGTTATCAGTCGACTTTGGACACGTTACCGAAGCACTGGTACCGTGGCTGAGCGCCATGGAGGACGGTATCGCTGCACCACACGGAGACAAGACCGATACATTCAAATCTTAACTCGAAGAGCTCCAACAATAACCGCCATGATGTTAGCCGTGAGGCTTCATCACTCTTCAGGGAACTTAATTAGCGACCAAACAGTCAGAAACCGCTTGCATGAAGTGAACCTTCATTCCCGAAGACCGCTACGGGTACCACCTATAGCAATGCACAATCGTAGGATTCGATATCAATGGGCTCTTGAACACAGAAATTGGGCAGAAGAACAATGGCGTTTCGTGTGCTTTTCTGATGAGTCTCGTTTTGGTATGAGACCGGATACAAGACATATACGACACTGGAGAACCCCTGGACGCCAACAGCGATTAAAATCCTGCCAGGAAGTCCATCCTTATAGTGGTGGAACCATCATGGTATGGGCGGGTATTTGGATCGGCGGAAGAACTGAGTTGATTTGGATCAGAGGCAACCTCAACGCTCAAATTTATGCTGAGACGATTGTATCTGACGTCATCGTTCCTCTACAAGTGCAAATCGGTCCCTTATTTCAGTTAATGCATGATAATGCACGACCGCACACCGCAAGAGTTGTAAGACAGACTCTCGCCGCAGCTAACATCAATGTCCTGCTCTGGCCTGCTCAGTCGCCAGACTTGAACCCGATTGAGCATGCATGGGATATGCTACAGAGAAGAGCTCTGCCGAATATGGAGGGTATCCAGTCGCAAGAAGACCTTTTTTTGTTGTTGCAACGAACATGGGCGGCCATTCCACAGCGTGATTTGGATGAACTCATTTTGAGTATGCCAAACCGATGTTCTTGTGTTGTTAGTGTTCGCGGTAGAAACACGGATTATTAATTATTTAAGTTACCCAATAAAATTTTAAAGAAAACTGTTATTTCAGTCTTTTTTTCGAACTTTAATGTTAGTGGTTCAAATGTCAAAAATCCCTTTATTAGGAAAATGGCAAATTTCTTTATTAATGCAAAGGTGACTTGGTTTATCGTTACTGTGACAAACGAAAACACTTTATTTGATGAATCCTTAAAGAAATTTTTAATTAATATCAATCAGGAGAAAGTTATTGCAAAAATATATGTTGATCCCTAGACACTTTTGATGTGTGTATTTTTAACTAATTTCCCTATAAGTCTCAATTTCATTTGGAAGAAAAAAAATGGCCCTAAGTACAGATGCACATAAATTAATATTTAAGCTCGCTTCACTCGGTCTTCCATGCAAAGTTATCTTAGAAGGATCACCGTTCAAGCACTGCAGCATCAGCTATGCGTAAAAAGAAAGTAAGTAATGGTTCAAGTAGGTAACTTCAGAGTTAAGGAATACGAGGATAAGAAGTTATTATTTAGAAAAGTCGATTAAAAGTACAATTCCGTAGCCGACCGCAGACGGCAGCAGCAGGCGACGACGTGTCGCCGCGACGCGACTAGTTTCTATGAAACCGATGTGTCGCTAGCTACGGAAGGTATTTCATAGAAACCAGTTGTGTCGCGGCGACACGTCGTCTGCTGCTACCGCCTGCGGTCGGCTACGGAAAGGTACCTTTATGACGATCGTTGACGTAGTTGTTACGTAGGTCACCATGCATAGTTCTATGCATGGTGACCTACGTAACATATACTACATTATTTCATATGTTTATTTATAGTACCTAATTAAAGTGGGTTAAAACTTTTATTTTATGTACCTACTGGTGTATTTTATTGGCTTTTCCAAAATGTCTTCGATATATTTTTTTATAATAGCATAATATATTTTGGAAATGTCATAATTTAGGAACGAATCAATTTATACAGAGTGATATATATATGGGCCAGTAAGTAGGTACAGACATCTTAGATCTCTTTATTTCACACCTTTTTGACCGTTTTCATGTCGGTGGTCCGGCGGTAGTCACGGACATACCGTTTTCGATGTCACTTGTCTTTGCCCAAAATCTATCGAAGTAGCAACTAGCGACACGTGTCGCGGGACATTTACCTCCTACGAGGGGCTACTGCCCGTGAAATGCCTCTTGACTGTTCCTTATTCAATCCATGACTTTACAGTACTCTGGGCCTCTGGCACCGTCCCGTGCCCTAATTCCGTAATACACGATCAATCACAATCTGTTTTTCAATTTGAAACAAATTTCTAATCTAATCCATTGCTTCATAAGTTGGAAAAATAAATAGGCTCAACAAAGTAGGTAATTAACGCAAAGAATGTTGTTGAACTGTCAAAATTAAACAATTTAGTCATAATCGTTTACGAAAATAAGTTAAGTAATTATGGTACCGGTAAGATTGAGGCAAATTGACTGATCCAGACAGATTTGCAGCAACTCACTCACTGTCACGGTAATATTATTATACAGTAGTGTAAAGGCTCCTACAAACAGGCGCGACACGCGACGCGATACAAAAGTACGTCGCGTCGCGCGACGAGCGGTGTCTTTGTGTCGCGTCGCGTGTCGCGCCTGTTTGAAAGAGCCTTAACTCGGTCGCATGATAGAAATAAATGCCTACAGCCGCCGCGCGGTACGTAAACATGCGTTAGGGATGCCCGTCTCCAGCATTTTAATTACATTTGCCTACTTTCTGTTTCTATTTAGTTTTGTGATTGTAAATATCCTTTTTATATAAATAAATGAAATACTTTGTATATTGAATAGGAAGTGTTCAATAAAAATGCGTGTTGTTTTTTGATTGGTAGATTTAATTAAAAAAACATGTTTTTGTTTGAAAAACAAATCCGGCTTATAAATTTGCGACCGAAAAATATTTGCGCCTCGACTGAGTCGTACGAAATGCTTTATTGTTAAATTTTAAAGTATAATAAATCCGCATTCTTATATAAAGCTTAATTAAAAATTGTTTTGGGATTCATAGTATAGTATTTTCATTATTTTTATATTCATACACACAGATAATAAACAAATATTATTAATAATAAAATACCACGTCTTTACTTTGAATTATGCAAACTAACAAAACACACATGCACCGAAGTTTTAACACAAGCGTAAGTAGGTAGGTACCTATCGTATCATGATTCATTCAGAACCGCATATAACTACCTATTTCACTCGTCTCAATAACTTTCCGTTAGGTACTCTATTCGCTTTATTTATTAATCCAAACACCTTTTTTTTCGTGAGATAAAAGGAAACACTTATCCATAAAGACACACATTATGTACCTACCTACTAGTAAGTAAAATTATTTTATAGTCTTACCTTTCAGAGTTTCCAGGTAATTTAAAAAAAACTTATGTCTGGATGCGTTATTGACGAATTCATACAACCAAAAACAGCACAATATTTCCTACTCGTCATATTAACTGATTTTTAGAGAAAAAATCGCGCGGTTATCGTTAAAAAAACAACACACCGTCCGTTCGACACTGCGGTACAGCCGTGACTGTCTGCGCCCCGAGCGCACCACGAGATCGAGGCGCGTAGGTATATAGCTCGCGTTTCGTCCGTTTGTATGAAGTTGGAGTACTGTATTATAATATTACCGTGTCACTGTTGTTGTATCCAGCCACTGTGCCACGGAACACATATACTCCTAACAGAGCACGGCGCCTGCGCTCATGCTGTCGCCGCCGTCAGTAAGGTAGTGGTGGGGTAAATAAACGCCCAACGAAAGATTAAAAATTATAAGTGTAATGATAACGAAACAGCAATTTTATTATTAAAAAATACATCTTCATTACATTATTTGGGCTTACATTTTGGCGGGGGTGAAACTTCGTGCGCGAATACTCTTGGGTCCTTCTTTTTGGAACTATGGTAGGCTGCTTCCACAGACACGTACGTAATGTAGCCAGCAATGAAAACTGTAAATAATAAAAATGAAAAGAGGTTTATTTTAGTTGCTTTGATACAATATTGTTTGATTAATGTGATAGTAGTGCCGGCCGGGGTCGGAACGAGGTCACTAGCCACATTTTTTTTTTACATATTTTTTGGAAGGATTTTTTTTAAAGGTACCTGTTGTTTAAGGTACCTCTGTTTTTGTTTACTTTATAATGTGATCTGTGCGAGTCCCATTATATATTTTTTCTTTCTACCAGCGGACGTTGTCCTCGAAAAATAAACATTTTTTTTTTGTTATAACTTAATCAATATCAATACCCATCACGTCGGAGTTTCGCTAACTAATTTAATTAGGTCCAGTATAACGAAAGTGAGCACTAAGGATTTTTTTTTTTGAAAATTCGTCTGTTAAAGCGAATAGGATATTGGCGCCGTAAAGGGGGGGCGGAGGGGGCGGTTCGCCCCGGTTAACAAACACCAAGGGGTGACAACGACAACTCACTTGTACAGCCAAAGAATGAGCACAAAATCTTCTTCTACTTATCACTGGATGACTACCTACTCTTGTACCAAGCTACTGACATACTAATATTACCATATTTTGAAAAGTATCGCAACTACAATTTCAATATAATTTCTAATATAAATTTTCGAATATAATTTCTAATTTCCTAAAAGAATTAATTCGTGTTGCGCTTAGTCTGATCTTATACTGTATAACGCTATGTCTTTGATTTTTTTTTGTGCAGCTGTATTAAAACTTTGTTCTGCTGACAAATACAAGGTGCAGTTTTGAACCTGCAAAACATTTCAGGAGGTTGTTATGAGACTCGTACATAATCATATAACAATACGATACCAAGTCAGTAATCAATAATACTATTTCTTTTCGATTTTTCAATTTTATTGTTTTTCAGAATAACTCTCTTAATAACCCTCTTCAAAAAAACAGAATCACCCATTGCGATGTATCGCGCGTCATGTCACTGTGTGCGTGAATGCGATGACCAGTGACGTCAGCCTGTACGAGTCTCCGCCCACATTTCTATGAAACGAACGCGGCGCGTACGTTAAACTAAAATGAAGGTCGTTGCTATGGTTACGGGGAGCCCCCGCGATGCTCGTCATACCGCATTTCGATTAAGACTCGAAAATCTGTTACTGCGCATCGAAGGTTCAACCAACGTGCCGCGATCTGTACAAGTTGTTGTAGCTACAGCAACTTATAGCAAATAATTTTACCTTAGATGTAGTTCGAATTTGAAAATCACAATGTATACCTACATTATTGTTTTAAATTTCGCTAAATAATAACTCATTTTTAAGCATCATTACAATGCCGTGGCCAATCTGCCGAGCCTGTTCCCAACTATGTTAGGGTCGGCTTTCAGTTTAACTGTATGCAGCTCACTACATGGAGTGCCAGTGAATCACGTAGGGCGACTGCGTATCAGACCTCAACAAACCAGTTACTTGATAAAACGATACCCATTTGTATCAATGCATTTGTTAGACTAATTGTCTGACTTTCTGGCTTTTGACTACCCGTACCAACGACCATACGGCAGGGCTGTAAGGTCGTTGACCCGTACCGACCCGTGTGGTACCTAACGACCGTCCGAGAGCTACAAATCAATTCGAATCAAAGGCTTTAATTAAGTGCTTACCGAAACACGGTATTTCAATGATGTCCTAGATAAATTTAAAAAGTACTTACATCATTATGAATTAAAAAAATAACACAATGGTACTTGCTCAGTTGCAAACCCGCAACCTCATGCATGAGAGGAGAAAGCCTTAACCACTGGGCTATTACGATAAATAAATAATAATAGTAGGAAGTAGATACAACTGCGCCAAAAAAAGATCACGTTGGCGTCATTAGTTACCTATCAGCTGA
Source organism: Omphaloscelis lunosa (assembly GCA_916610215.1). NCBI lineage: Eukaryota > Metazoa > Arthropoda > Insecta > Lepidoptera > Noctuidae > Omphaloscelis > Omphaloscelis lunosa. Next base: position 12,446,490 of record OU744250.1, read on the forward strand.
TGAATAAAATGATAGGCGGAGATAAATAAACCTTACAAAGCACGTAAGCAGTTCCTGTTGCACAATTGTGAAACTACGATCGCGAGCGCGTGCGCGGGATTTAGGTAGGCACCTAATAATAATAATAAGGCATGTAGGTACTCGGCGCAGTCGGCGCGCTCTGTAGGTAAATTCAGCCCCAAGGACGGTTTTTATTTGTAGATTAAATTGGTTGATTTAAAATTTTCCTTCCTACTTTTTAACGGGCTGAGGACCGACAGAAATACATCAAGATAATTTGTGCTAGTTAAGTAGGTAGGTACCCATGTGTTAGGGATGTTAGGTGATTTATTTTGTCTGATAGGTATTTTTTGGGGTAGTTAAAAATTTTAAATCAACTTATTTACACTAATCAAGTTGATTTAGCTAACATCGTATTTACAAATTATTGTCTATGTACAAATAAATAAATAAATTACCTACTTATGTTACCTGGAGATATTGTTCAAAGTTTCCACCGTCACACTCCAGGCACAGTCTAGCACGACGTTGCTGATTTTCCTTCAGCTTACGTAACACAAACACATTCGTTTTTATTGTGTCGAAAGCACTGATCACTTTTGCACGTAGTTGGGTAACACTGGTGATTTCGTCCGTGTACACCAATCTTTTAACGTCTCCCCACAGATAAAAATCCAGGGGCGTGAGGTCCGGAGAACGCGGAGGCCAAGCCACTGGACCACCGCGACCAATCCAGTGGGTGCCAAACCTGTCATTCAAGTACTCACGTACTTGCCTACCGTAGTGAGGAGGTGCACCGTCCTGCTGGTAGTACATGTTGCGTTCCACTCCCAGGGGAACTTCTTCCAACATTTCCTCGACGACGTATTGCAACATCTCCAGATATGTGGCACTAGTGAGGTGACCATCGATAAAATGGGGTCCAAGCAATTGGTCTCCTATTATGCCAGCCCACACATTTAAACTGAACCTCACTTGAAAAGAATGCCTTTTATCTTCCTGCAAGGCGACAGGCAGGCCTTCGTTGCCGCGACCTTCAGTATGCTGGGGAACGTCGAACTGCCGATGATCGCGCAGTCTCTGCGTAGCAGCCAGCATTACCCTGTGTGAGGGACGTTGCCGATTGGGGAATAACTCCGCGAACATTTCGATGGCTCGAGATACATTGTCTCCACTGATGGCATACAAGCGGACCATCTCCACCAACTCTACATTGGAGTATTGGTCCGTCATTTTTACAACTAGGTACCTATCCCGACCGTTAATCGAAGGCGCACTTGAGGGGCGGAATTTGCAAGCGTATGCACATACCGGCGTCATCAAATACACTAATAAATTGGCCCGATTTATGCATTTGCGATGGCCGCGGGGGCGCGGGCGTGGCGGGAGAGAGGGAGCGGGCGGTGGTTGGTTCTTTGGATTTATGAAAGAAATGTCGGTTGCGTTTGTTTGTGTGTGTGAAAGCGCAGTTTAAGGACACGTACAGATTGGTCGCGTTTTAAAAAGGGGAGTTCACACTTACCGATTTCCGTAAATAAGAATAAAATGAAAAAAAAATACCTGCCCATTTTATTGTTGATTCGGGTCGAGAATCACTAACATAATTACCTCCTAAAATGTTTTGCAGATCCAAAACTGCACCTTGTATAAAAAAAAACTGAAAACACTTTTCAAAGGACATTGACCATCCATATATGGGAGTTGGACCAAATGCTGCCCAGAATGGACACATAGTGCATTATATTCCTTGGGCTTATACTGTCTGTAAACCAAAGCTCTTCAAAATCTTTCCGAGGAGTTTTGAGAAAAACTGCTTATTTTTTCTTGATTATTTTTATTGATGAATAATGACAATCAATGACGCATTTTAACCATAAATGACAGTAATTATATGTTATAATAACACATTATTATTTCCTTTATTTCATTTATATGCATATCATTTACATTTTTAAACATTTTTTATAAAAAAAACATTAAAAATATAAATGTAGCCCACCGGTATCGGGAACAGGGTCCAAGCTACCCGTGGTCAGGGCGCCTGAGAGAGGAACCTCCATAAGATAAGCGCCGTGTCCGGAAGTACCGTTTTCTGGATCAGCTGGTTTCATTTGATTCAGCTGTCTAACGATAGCCTCCTCAGGTGTTAGGTGCTGTAACGACTATTGGCACAATGACTGCTGCATCCACATCCCACATGTCGACAACGTCGCGCACCAGATCAAGATACTTAATCTGCTAATCTTTTTCGGCTTTCACGAGATTCTCATCATGCGGGACCGCTATGTCAACAATCATTGTGCGATGCTCTAATCGATCTGTCACCACTATGTAAGTGTGTCAGGAACATTAAAAAAACACCTGGGATGATCGTTTCACTGCACTAGGGCGTCGAATGAAAGACTCGCCAAGTTTTTTAGCATATCGCGAACAAGTCTTGAGAGGAAAATGAAAATAGGTCAGTGATGTATGATAGATCTAGCAGTTCCTTTCAAAATATATTTTCGGTAGTTGTTCGTCATTATAACTACCTACATCTATAACCACAAAGACAGAACCTTCGGTTTCCCTAAACAGATCACCGAATTTCAACCACGATACAGACGCTAAGAGTCTACATCGGGCCCATGTAGGACCCATTATTCATACATCTTATTACCTATTATGTATAAACGTTTGATCGTCATCATCGTCATCGATAATTAATAATTGTATCGAGAAACAGAACAGCAGGGTAATGGCTATAATTGGGGTATTGCCCTTCCTTAAAATAGCCTTAAAAAAAACAACTATTCTAAATATCAACTAATAATAAATGATAAATGATTTTATTTCTGTAAATAGGTTTGTACAAACACTTTTACACGTCAATAAGCATAGTACTGTGAAGCTAAGTTATGACATCTAAACAATTCCGAATTAACCACGGCATCTTACAATCACAATAAAATAATTCTTTATTCCGAATCTCATTTGAATTCAGTTGTTTTAAGGAAAGACCATATAGTAGTAGTTGGACATGATTGGAGAAATAATAATGATGTCATAATAAATTACTTTTTTATTTTTATCTGCATATCACACCCGACAATTAAGTATTAACTGACTCACACTTTACAAAAATCAGTCAAGAAAGCCAAAAATAAATTGACCAGTACCCTAATTGCGTAATACAACACAATCACAATTTGTTTCGATTTGACACAGATTGTTAATCCATTGCTCATAAATCATAAATCATTTATTTATTTGCAAACATGGGTAAGAGATACATAGATATTTTTCCTTATAATAAAGTTCTCCATATTTTATACAAGGGTATGCAAAGTGTAATAAAATTTAAAACTATCAATAATGTCAACTAAATTCAATAAATCACAATTCTAAAAAGAATAATAAATAATTTAAAATAAATCAAACAATAACTAAATTTAATAATAATACATACATGTTCAAAATAATAAATAACTAATGATTTTCCTAACAAAGTAAATCAGATGTAGCAGGCTTAGCATCTTTCATTTAAATAGGCATTAATATGATAATAACATTTCACAACTAAAAATTTGTGTGTTTTGGTTTTAAATAGATCTATATCTTTAATTTCCATGATGTGTTTAGGTAGTTTATTGTAAATTTTAGGTGCATACCTAAGAGATTTTTATAGAAAATAGCTTTATTATGTGGTGTTGCGCATATTTTATTTTTGTGTCGTAAACTCTTTGGGTGGTTATATAGATGTATATTTGCTTTAACATAGCTTGCTACTTCATAAATGTAGAGACAGGGAAGTATAAGTAGCTGAAGCTTTCGAAAATACGGCTCACAACTGTTTGTGCTTTGTATGCCACATATTGTCCTTATGCATTTCTTTTGCGCTTTGAATGCCATTTCTCTATCAGTCGAGTTCCCCCAAAACATCAGTCCGTATCGCAATGTTGATGACACATATCCGTGACGCCATTAATAATGTTGCCCGATTTGAGATTTTCCTTAAGTTACAAAGGGCATAGGAACATTGGCTAAGTTTTTTGCATACATTTTCAATATGTGTTTTCCAGTTCATCTTTTTATCGATCCAGATAACTAAGAATTTAGTATAATCAGTCTCGCAAATACTTTTGTCACCATAATTATCTTATATCTAGTTTTTTATTGTGTGTTCTTTGTTCAAATGAAATGTAAGTTGTTTTTTCTAGATTGATTTTAAGGTTATTTTCGGTAAGCCAAGTTATTATGTCATTTAAGTTATTATTTATGTCATTTCCGAAAGAAAGAAAAAAAAATCCGCAAATATATAATAATTTCGAAAGAAAAAAATCTGCAAATAAGATCATCCGATTAGAAATAATTTTAGGCTTGTCATTAATATATATAATGAATAATAATGGTGCTAGGACACCGCCTTGCGGTAACCCGAGTAAGCATTTGCGATATTCAGAAGTATATATAATTTCTATTTTAGCATAGGGGCAGATTTTCTTTATGCATGTAAATTGTTCCCGATTGATTAGGTATGATTTAATAAATTGAAGGACATTCCCTCTGATGCCATAATTTTCCAATTTGTTCAGGAGTATTTTGTGACTAACATAGTCAAAGGCTTTCGTCATGTCCATAAACAACGGTACTACAGGAGTTCTATTATCTGCATTAGTAATCACGTGTTCAACAAGCACATATATCTATAGCGGAATTAATGCTTCATAAATTTTACGTCAAAATTAAACAAATTAGGCATAATGTAATGGGGTTAAAAACTGCCACTTGCTCATTTCAGATGGCGCTGATCTTTAGCGTCGTATATTTTGACAGCAAACCATACATGTTTTGTAAACAAGCGACTGCGACTTCTTTTACGCATAATTAATTATTAAGCCCAGTTGCGCAGCTGTTTACTGCAAAAATACGGGGCCCCATGTATTTGCCAAAGACGTTATAAGAAGAAAACTGGGAGAAAGCTCTCCGAAAAAAATTGGAATCCAATATTTCGTCGAGACAATGTGCTATCCTTTAAGCCTTTTATGGGAGAAAGTGGTCCAAAGGTGATGCTCCCAAGAGAACTAAGTCTGTTTTCATTACATACATGCACTTGTGATGTGATTATTGTGTAAATTATAGTAAAATATGTGTGTGTTTATATTATCATATTACATCAGTGCTAGAAGTGCTATCTCTGAGGTTTTTCAGTGAGGAAGACCCGAGTTGGTTTTCAACTCTGATCAGGTTAGTTCTGTCGTACGCCTCCATTCTTTAACAAAATACGAACTTAAAGTCAACAAACACAAAATCCTATAAATTATAAAACGTTCATAATTTATTGACTTTTCCACTAAAGCTGCTTTTTACCCGTGGTAGACGCTTCCCCTGTCCTTACCTCGTCTATTAATAGTGCTACACTCCAAGTCTCATCCATATTTATCTAGTTTTCATATAATTTGTGATCGACACAAAAGTAAACAAACACAACAATGGCGGTTTATAAAGACGTACAACTGTGCTGCCATCTGCTATGAGCTTTCAGTTTCTAACCTCATTGTTTACGAAAATAAGCTACGCAATTAGGGTACTGGTAGCCGCGTACAAACAGGTAAATTGATATAAATAATTGCGCTTAGACTAACCACGATGAATATATATTAAAATGTAGGTAATTTTATTGAGAGTAGAGTAGTATAGGGTTGCTCGTGAAAATCTGTTCATAGATAACGGTAGCCAGGCTTTTAAGTTTAAAAAAAATGGAGCAGGTAAATATGTGTGACAAAGAAGCGTTGCTGTAACTGTTTAACTGCCTGTAAAATATGAGAGAGTGCGCATGCTTCCTATTCGTAGTATAGACAAGGAAAAAATAGTATACTATAGTATAGAGAAGTAAGCCAGATTTACATTACTAAACTAGTTGCATAAACTTAGTTATTCATTGATAGTTTCACGTGTAAATAGATAATTGTTCAACGTGAAACTATCAATGCACAACTAAGCTTGCGCAACTAGTTTCGTAATGTAAATTCGGCTTTAGAGATGGATCGTCGACGTATTTGGCGTTAACGAAACTAGACCGTCCAATTTCGTTCATCGACTAGTCGATTAACTAGTTGAATTCGTCGACGAGTTTACGCGTCAACTTGATTAAACTTTGCGACGAAGTCTACGGCGACGACGCGTGACGGCAGCGATATAGGCATTGACTCCTACCGCTGCGCCAGCGTTGCTGTCAACCATAATAATTTTTTTTTACGCGTAATTTTGAATCTGTGATATCTTATAAACCATTCATTTAAATGAAATGATGTTACGACATATTTTAATCTAAATTAAATGGTCAATTTAAGTAAAATAGTTTATTTGATAAGGATTAATATAATATCGGTCAAAATAGCTACGGAAATAACAATGAAATTTTTATCAAATTCTACAAGATAAAAATGGTTATTGAGGGTCATCCTTAGAAGATAGACATATGCCATCACGGACTTTTTTGTTGAACTTCTTCGTCTTTTTAAAATGAACAATACTGTAGAACATAAATTTTATGTAATATTTACGATTTTCGCGTCGGACGCCAATAAAGTTCGCAGTCGGTAAGATTTTTTCCAACATCTTCAACAATAATCGTCAAACTTTAACCAATTTACACAAAACCTTTAATGAATTATACACTAAAACCTTTCGCATGAATCACTCCGTCCATTGGTGAAAACCGTTTGAAAATCCGTTCGGTAGTTTTTGAGTTTATCGCGTTCAGACAGACAGACGCGATGGGGGACTTTGTTTTATAATATGTAAGGATAGGCTGACTTGTAATTTGACGTATTCCTTCCAGGACGTGAAAGTGTGACCCATTTGCAACAATTAGGCAACCCATAAAGCCAATACATGGGATTCGAGAAAATACAAATTTTATTAATTTTTGAAAATTTCTCAGAGTTCGTCACTAAATATCACTTTTCTCCAAACTGTCAAAATGAATGGTCTTCATTGCTATTCTATTGGATACCTAATACTTTAATGAACCTTTCGATGTAACCAAATTTTCCAAAACATCAAATCTTAAAAGGAAGAAGTTTATTAACTATTTTCAAAAATTATCTATGGACATGAAATTTGACGCAGTTATTTCAAAATTAGCCAAAATTTTACTAAGATATTAAGCGTACAAATTACGGGGAAGACATTTATTTAATTAGCTATCTAACGAAGTACACAAGTTCCAAAAATATTAAGAGGTGCCGATGAAACAATCGATAATGCTGGCAAAGGTCGAATTAACAAATTGTTGAAATATTAAAAAAAATGTGTGATAATCGAATTAATTAACAGATTTATGCTATTCCTCCACTTTCTAACCTTCCAGCAATCCGGCACAAAGCGGCACAAAGCGGCTTTTATATTTTTAACATGACTCACGATCTACTCGCTGGGCACGGTTCACTTGTTTCTTAGTTCGCGTATGTTTAAACGTAATATGTCCCACACGCACCCTTCTTAGACGTCCAGGCAGTCAAACACCTCACTGCTCCCGCTTGACCAGACGGAGCCCGCAGATGCGGGTTGGCACCAGTCGGGGACTGCGTTGAAGAGTGCTTAAGTACCCCCGGTGCAAGTGTGCGAGGGAAATACGGGGTGGTTTTAGTTAGAAGAAGGACGTTAAGATGCTGAGCTCATGTGATGTTAATTATTTGGTTTTTGAGTATGGTAAGGTATAAAGACAGCATTGCATCAACCGGCACTGTTTCTGGACTCCATCATCATATAGACCCGCTTGAATAAATGAAAATGTTTTTTTTTTTTTGTTTCAAGGAAAATAACATACCGTGTCAATTAATGGATTAAATCTACCTACAATCGATGGAATTAAATACCTAGGCACATACATAACATCTACATTAAGCAGGAGAAGGAACTGGCGGCGACGTCGTAAAAAGATGCCCATCCATAGATAAATATCACCTGTTTCTCCACTCAAGGATGCATACCCGGTACGTACATACTACAAAAAAAAAAAAACAATTAAATGAATGAACTTTGCGTTGTTAAATGTAATCTGTAATAACATAAAATAGTAACTATTTATTTTATGACCTAGTTATCTAACTATAGAATTGTAAACATACAGTTTTCTACAAAACAGCGAACAATTCTATAAAACGATGTTTAATAGTAAGATATTATGTAGGTAGTGTACTTGGTTCGTTCCAACGTTATTTATGATGAATCTTGCGGCCGTTGGGTTTTGTTTGAACAATTGATTTGTTATTGTCAATCGTCTTTTTCGTAATACGGACCGATTGCAAATCAAACAAATTGTTCCAAGACTAGGAAGAAACATAATTCCACTTAAACAAAAACGATGTATAGTTCAAAGCACGAAGCGAGTAGTCAGTTAAACCTCGGTCACACGCAGCGAATACTCACTGCGATTAGGCATTCGCATCGAGAACTTGCTGTGTGTGACAGGCTATTCACTGCGACTAGATTCTTCGCCGCGATTAGAATTGAGCATGTTCAATTTTACTCGCAACGAATTCAACTCGCCGCGAGCATTCGCTGTGTATGGCGGGGTACTCGGTACTGCGAATAGCCATTCCGCTCAGCGCGCCGCTGTCAAAATTCGCGTGTAGAAATCGCAGTGTTTGCCAGGCAGGCAGCGAATACTCGCTGCAAGTATAATTTGCAGCGAATTCACTCGCAGCGAGTATACGCTGTTTGTAACTTTATTTTCACATCACCTGCTCACTAATGTCAAAATATATGTCATGCAAATCTAACGTAATAAAGCATAATAACCTATTAATGTACAGCTCGACCAAAGATTTCTCACTCCATAGGTTTTAGTTGCCATTGACTAATAAAATAGTCTAATTTACGCAACTTAATATATAAAAATCCCGGGGATATTTTTGAATGCGTCATAATTAAAAATACTTATTTTTGTTAGGTGTTACCGAGTCATAATTAATATATGGCTGGCGGAACTGGGTGTATTATGCCTGCCTGCCTGAACTGCGACAACTTGTGCGCCTTCCATGATCCCCGACTGGTGCCAGCCCGCTTTTGCGGGCCACTTCATGCCCCCGGCCGTCCGGTCAGAAGCCCACACCGGGCCATACAGGGCCATGGCCAGGTCAAAACTACAGTGGTTTTAACTGTGACGAAGTTAGGTGTAGTGGCGGAGCTGGGTGTATGATGCCTACCCTAACCTAACCTAACATTGTCGGAACTGAATAACCTCGGGACAGATTTTGATGCACTTTGGCTTGAGTAAAGGGAGAAGTAGATAATGTCTTCAAAACTACAGCGGTTTTAACTGTGGTCCCTTTGCGCACACTCCTTTTCAAAAATTCATAATCGAATTATAATAATATTTTCTCGAATCCCATGTATTTTTGCCTAGGCTTTATGGAGTGCTTAATTGTTGCAAATACGTCACACTTTCACGTCCTGGAAGGAATACGTCAAATTACAAGTCACCCTGTATACATATTTGATTGACTCAGTACTAGCTTTTATTTGGTACCAATAATGTAGTAAGTTTTGAAGTGAAAACTTTTTTACGCGCGTTGGAAATTTTTGAGATGGAACTACACTATTGATTTTGCGACATCATGACGACACCTCATTTTTGTAAACCCGATTGTGCTCTTTATTTATATCACGTTACGGATCAATGTTCTATGCAAGTATTTTTACTTTAAAGATTTCCGAAGTATTTTTTTTTCGGTAAACACAATTGTGCTCTTTATTTAGATAAGGATACGGACCAATGTTCTATACAAGTATTTTATTCCCACCAAGGCGATCTTGTTTTTTTGTTGTTAACCTGGTGTAGGTTTCTGTATTTGCAGATGCAATGTATAAATATTATGTAGCCTTTGTCACGCCCACAAATAAGACGAATCTGACGACACCTCATAAGTTAAAATCCAACATGCCATTTAGGCTACAGATCGTGCCAAAGAAATATACATACTCTCGAAAAACATTACCCTCCTTTTGGGTCAGTCGGGTAAAAAAGAATTTGATACTTTGTCTTTTTGTTTTTGATAGGTTATTTTGTTTATATTCTGATTTATTCCTGGTAAAGAATAATCACTTTAGCACGATGCAGTGTGGATTTGATACAGTTTTGTCATCGTATGGAGGTAGAGCATAGTACGACATAGTCTATTATGCAAATATCAAAACGCAAAATATCAAAATAATTAGATCTACTTACAACCCCTAAACTGACTGATATAAAAGTACCTATACCATTTAGAAAACTTTTATGGGTTGCCCATTTATTCCATAGAGTCTAGACATCTGTAGCTAGGGTTGCCAACTTTTTTATATTAAATATAGTATTATCGAAGCCATTGCCTGTAAGAATATAGTAGACAGCGAAAAAAATTAAAAAAAACAATGGCACTCCGGGTGTGCCGACGGAAGTGAGAACTTGAAAAAAAATTGGCACCGCGGTAATCAACGCGTTGATGTGTTACTCCACGTACCGCGGCAATCGATGCGTTGATGTCTTTTTAATGATCAAAAGGTGGTGTCATCGCGGTGGCGCGAAATCAATGGTTTAGCCCCCAACGCGCCTAAAGAAGTTCACTTCAAAAATTGCAGGAATGTTTCTGGTTTGTTTTATTATTTTTTTTAATTCTCTTTTTTTTTGCTGCTATGAACCTCTATTTTTATAGGTAGGTACTGTAAATTAAGGTTACAAAATACCATTAATTCAGCTTTTATGAAATTATTGCTGGCTCTATTGCGATCATCTCACCATTTTGTATGGAAATAAAAATATAGTAATTTCGCCTAAAATATTTTTTCTTTAGAAATATAGTATTTACGCCTCTAATATAGCAAGATTCTATATTATATAGTAGGGTTAGCAACCCTATCTGTAGCCGACCTAGGCGAAAGCCTGTATTTCGGCTATCAGCGCCAAACTCATCAAATAATACCTAAACTTGCCTAAACACTTAAAAATAGCCATCAAGTAGAGATGTTGGAATTTTGTACATGAAAAAAAAAAACATGTTTTTATGTTGCGGGAAAGATGCTGTTGGCAAAGTGGTGGAATGTTTCAATGTTGCGAGCAACATGCTAATATTCCGTATCGAAAAGACGCGCAACATTGTTTTAGATATATATATAGGGCTTTAGGTATTACACCCCTCACAATCCGAAGGATTTTGAAGGAAATTCATAATCCGGTTCATATGTTTGAAAAATTCGACTGCTTGACATGACAAGGTAAATTACGCAATATTTAAAAATTGACAAAATGAATGGCAATGGGATTGTGAGTGTGTTACGCAGTTATACCGCTAGTTATTAAATTCTAACTAATAATCTACGTACTTGGGAGCCAGGTATACATAGTTCCTAAGGTCCTTGGAATCATGTTAGGGAGCCCATGAGCAAAAGCAGTGGCGAAAGGTTTTAGTTCGTGTTGCGACAGTTTATAATAAATTATTCCACGAATAACAGCTAAATCACCGAAATGTCTCCCCATTTCAATAAAATTTAACAAACAGTACAACCACAGCAATAACAACAAAATGTCAATCCGCTCCAAAGAGTTAGAATAAGTACCTATACTTTTTTTCTAGATTAGTTTTTTTATGCCAATGAATTATTGCACAGACCTGACGAAAAAGTTCCTACCCTAGCTAATGAAAGGAAATGAAATGAACCTAAAGTCAGCTTTACACGCACTTACCGCAAACTACAAACCGCGTAAATATTCATCACAAGCGCTGCCCGCAAACTTACATTGATGTGTGCACAAAAACTGACACTCGTTCGAATTTCAGATCGGCAGCGCCGGCTGCGGATCGTTAGGTTAGCAAGTGTTTGCACAAGCACAAACCCACCACAAGCCAAACGCCCTACCCATAAAGTGTGTGTGTACAGATGTTCTATGTCACGAAGTCCGTTTGGCTATGAATGTTGTCAAGCGTGCGCATGCACATTGTTTTTGTGTGCGTAACCTCGAGAGCGCTCAGTGTCGATCGGGACACGGCACAGAGTACATTATATATACGGACATAGAGTCATCACTTAGAATTATGATACTAGCGACATCTATCGGTATACGACACCCGTGTAGTAAATTGGTCGGGTGGGTTCTTATTCATTATGTTCATTGCCTATTCCTCAAAGTAATTTCCAAAAGCCAAATCTTTATAAATTGATTTTAACTTTTGGAAATTACTTTGAGGAATAAAAAAGGTTAAGGTAAAAAAATTCTCTCTTTGATAGAGAGAATGGGATTCAGGGAGGTAAATCAAACAACAGTTTAGCGGTTGTCTTTTTATAATGTTTTCTTTTATTGTAATAATTAAAAGCATACATTTTCATCATGTCATTTTGGTCTACAGTTAATCTGGTGCCATTAATGATTTTATTAATATCTCGGCACCAGTTACAAATGAAAAATTTGCAGCACAGCTCCAACATATACTCAATTGTTTGCGACTTGTGGTTTTCACAATCAAATAATTTAAAATCAAGATCTACATAAATCAAAGTTTTTAAAGTTGTTTTTATGTTTCCAGTTATAGATTTGTTTTTAAGATAATATGTGATTAAATCTTGTATTTTTGAAAAAAGCATTACTAAATCATTGTTTGGATATGTTAGATATGATTTTCCCTTTTTGTATTCTCTTATTTTCAAAAAATCACTTATATTATTTCTGTCATAAAAACAATCTTTACATTTTTTACAATTTTTGAAAACGTTTATTTTTGCTTTTCTTAATAAATAACCAGTTACATACTGTAATGTGGCTAATATTCTGGGGTTATTTTTTTTCACCTCAAAGTCTACATATTCTACTTCATCCTCCAAATCGATCGTAACTGTGGGCATGGGCATAGATTGCCTCTCAGCATTTCTAAATAACGATTCCATTGATTTAAACATTGATTGGCAACTATCTTCCTCACAGTTGGAACCAGGTGAGTGCTGGCCACTTAAGTTGTTTATTAATAATGCTGCGAAGGACGATTCGAAGCCAGCTACAGTAGGGTTAGTGTTTCTGCACCCATGGCTTCGAATCGACCCAAAGAAATTCTCAAGAGGGTCCTGATTGAAATGCCTCATCCACACAGATTTAATGTTGTATTTTTTAAAAATTATTTCTATGAGGTACTCCACATTATTTATAGTATGTAACCAATTAATTATTGTTGGAACTGTGACCTGCTTGTCCTGTGTTTTACCATCATTATTTACGAATTTCATTGAGCTTAACACTAGTTTAGCTTTCGACCAAACGGTGCCATGGTCTGATTTCGGTGTTACTTGTGTCAGTAAAGTTTTTCCAGACCTTTTCTTCGAATTATCATAACTCCCATTTATAGAATCAAACAATTCATCAAAAAAAAGGATGACATCAGCAGTCTGTGTACACTCAGATGGGAGTATGTTCCTTTCTGAAAAACAAAAAATATCATTTAAATTTAGCATTACAGCATAACTGAACTCTGAGCGTTTATGGAATGTTTCGAAATTTAATTACCTGCTAAAAATCCCATGGTAACTGCAACTTTTTGGCTCAAAACTTGTGTTGCATATTTTACTTTCATTTTTTGAAATTTATCTGGATTAATATGTCGATCAGTTAGTTTGTTAACAAGTCGTATCCCTTTATATGCTGGGTCTTCTTCATATAATTTGGCTACGTGTTCCCATTTTGCCACTTTTGTACAGCCATTTATGGAACATACTAAATTTTTGCTCATCAAATTGTTCCTGATTCCCTTAATTAAATGAGGTGGGTCGTATAAAGGAATGACCTCTTTATCATCTACTGCAAAGATATTTCCTCGCAACTCTTTATTTTCCCTCAAGTAATTTGCTCTTGTCTCCTGAATGAGAGAGTTTATCGCACTGACGTTAGATGCACCTTGGTCACATACAGTAGCTAGGACATGTAGTCCTACACTATGCAGTTCCCTTATCACTACCTTTATTTGTTTTGCTAGTTCAGCTGAGTTTGTGCTACCTGAACAAAATGTGTAGGAAATGGGTTGTTTATAATTTCTTTGAACTCCTCTTATCAAGAACACAAGAGCATGGTCAGCTAGTTTGTTTTGTCTTGACTCCCCATTATTTACGAAGCCTGAAATTTCGTCTCTTCTTTGATTGTAATCAAAATGTGGTGCAATGGACATTTCGTCAAATAATAATATACAAAGTTTGTCATCTGCTTTCATCTTATCCACTCTTTTTTTAATTGGTCAAAGAGTTTTTCATTAATCCCAGGTTTTAAATTTGCTCGCGCTATTAACCTGCTTAGGGTCATAGCCGATGGTAAGACAAAAATTTTTTGAAGCCACCTTCAAGTCCTAGGGCTCCTTTTGTACAGGCTCAATGCCATTATTTTCTCAGGCTCTGTAAATCTGCGTCCCATTTTATTTTTCCCAGTTTCACGAAACTGCATTAATGTGAACATCGCAGCCAAGGCAGTAAATTTTTTTATTGTTTTTTGAAAAGTTTTGTTTTCCCACAAGTTTAATGCCTTCTTTAATCTTGTTGCATACTTTTCTTTCTTTATTTGCAGCTTATTAACAGCCTTTATTAATTCTTTTTCGTCAAACATATGCGTTTTCTTAGGCAATTTTGTTTTTTTTACTGTTAACTTTGGTTCCTCTACCTGAGCTGCAGGTTCACCTGTAATATAATACAACACTGTATAGTATGTATCTATGATAAATAATGAATTTTAAATCAATATACATACTATCATATTTATTTATTTAATATTTATTTTATTATATTTTTATTGTACACCTCATAATAACAACAGGACAAACATTTATAAAAACAAGTGTACAATGGACGGTCTTATCGCACAAGTTCGATGGACTGCACAAAGTAGATATATTTAGGGTTTTCAGTGTACAAACATTCTTCAGTTTTCAAATTCTAATTAGACATAATAATATAAACTACATAAATACAATACCAATTAACATTAAATATATAATTAAGAAAGGAGCGGGCATGTTGCCTGGGCATTATACATAGTGCCTTGATTAATCACTTGTTCTATGATAGAATAAGGATGTAGGTTCATTATGTTACATATACAATACAACATGTAACATAATGAAACCACATCCTCCTTTTGTCCACTGCGGGTATGTTTTCCATACTAAGGGTCCCCAGGTCCTTTTCTCTATGTTAAAATAATGTAAAGGAGATAACCAATATTAGAAATAAAAATATGTTACATTACATAAATTATAAATACCTGTAGAAGTGGACGGCAATACAGCATCCAATAAAGCAGTATCACTCCTATTTGTTATTTCCATCAGTGGAACTCTCACCAATTCAGATCCTGTAAGAGAATAAAAAAATACAAAACTATAAATTTCTCTAAAAACAATCTAAGAATACTCAATCACATAAACCTTAAAGTTGAGGACAGTGACACAACAAATAAAGTCAAATATTTTAGAAACCAGATAGATGTTATTGTTGTTCCAACAATACTTGATATGTGCCTGTTGTGTATTGAAACAAATATTGACAGAAAAAAAGGAACAATTTAATGCAACTGCAAAGGTTAAATAATGACACTGATCTTCAGTTCTCATAACAGTTATTGGGACATTGATAATCACAAAGCATGGCTTCTTGTAACACTGATGCTGCTGCTTGCTACTGGTCTGCAATAATAGGCTATTCAAGTATTTGAAATAACTTAACCATGATTTGTTATTTGTCAGAACTTTGTTTGCTGATCAACAGACTGTGACTCATGGCACCTGCTCATGCATGTGAGGGTGCTTTAGAGTACTGAAGTGGTAGTAGAGCTCCCCATTATAACATTACATATACATTCTTACCTGGCAAGAATAAAGTGGGAACTGCATCAGGGCTCAGTCTTCTAGTCCATGTCAAATATTTTGTTTCAAAATGGGCATGGCACACTCGACGGTTTCTGTACACATAATGGGGATCCAAAGACGATATACTTATTCCAACTGCTCGAGTCCATTCAATATATCGCTCCATTTCCTTGTCAGGATTAGGGAATGAATGGAGAACTGTACCATCTTTGCCTAAAAAACAGATGATTTAATTAGAAGAGAATGCTCACATCTACGGTGGTTAGTGAAATTTGCAAGCGGTCATTTTAGTTATTATTATAATTCAACTTTGCACACATAAGTACAATAATATCTAACTGTATTTTGTATTTAATATCATGGATCTTCATCAATATTTACTTACGAGTTTTATCGCACCGCGGCACACAACAACCTCTCTCGGAAGCGGCCATAATCCAGGTCAACAGTGTACAAATCGTCAGGCAAATCAGGGTCCAGGGTAACAGGCGTAAGTCCAAGGTATCAAGCGAAGTCGTCGGGGTCCGGGGATGAAGCAAAGTTGTTGAAAAAATCATAAAAACACAGACGGAGCACATTCACGGATCACAAACGGAAACGGAATGACATTGACATAAATAAATAAAATAAAATAAATATGGCGGCGCACCGTTTCTATTCTCAATATTTTTAATAAAAGAATAAGCAAATAGGTAGAAAATAACAACGTAATTATGTAAAACAAAGATATCTTTACTAAAATATTCGGTTGTTCTACCACAAATAGTCTTTTATATTTAAATCTTCTTTTCAAGTAATTACATTAATAATAATAATCTGCTTAATACGGAACGGTATTGTCGTGGATTTGTATTTAAGCTATATAAAGGTATATATACATGGGCGAGTATAAAAATTTAAAACAGCGACATCTACTGCAATATGGCAAAACATTTTAATGCATAGAAATGTCATTGACAAAATAAATGTATGGGAGTGTTAGGACACTGGGACACGGTCCGGATCAGTAGTGGTTTTTAGTTCGCGCCAAATTGTTTCACGGAGTAAGGTCAGCATGGCAACAAAACGAAGAAGAGTTGTCCATAGTGAGGTAATATTTTATTTATACGTTTTCAATTAAAATGGTGTACAAAGATACTTAATAATATAGCAATAGAAGTACTTATTTATAAAATGAATGTTTTTTTGTGTTATACAATGTTTATATTACTTAATTATTTTGATTACATTTTGTTTTAGGGTCGAAACATGATAGCTAGTGTTTATCATTTTCTGCGAGAAGAATATGAATTTACAAAATCATTAATGGAACTCAACTGTGATTTGTCTCATTTACGAGACATTACACGCCGTACAGCTGAAGCTACGGGTGTGAGCCAAAAAACAGTTCAAAGAATATTAAAAGAAGAGAAGGAATTGCCATCCACTTCATCAAAATTCACTTCACCTATGAAGAAAAGGAGAAAGCGAGATAATAAAGTGGATATAGATAATTTTACATGCCGATGTGGTTCGCAGTACTGTACAAGATTTCCATATTGTCCATAAAGAAATTCCAACATTAGCTAAGTTAAGAACAGCATTGAATGAAAAAATCGGATTCGAAGGTTGTTTAGAAACTGTTCGCAAGTTACTGTTGAAATTAGGTTACAAGTGGCGCAAAACAGAGAACAACCGTAAAGTCAAGACGGAGCGTCATGATATACAAATGTGGCGTTTAAAATATTAAAAAAAAATAACAGAGTACCGCTCTCAAAGTCGGCCCATTGTCTACACCGATGAGAGCTACGTCCTTTCGACACACGTGCGAAACAACACCTGGGCAAAAAAAAGGAAAGATCTCCGTTTTTTAAAAAATTAGCACAGGCACTCGCTTTATTTTAGTGCACGCGGGAACCAAGGATGGTTTTATTGAAAATGCTTCCTTGGTTTATAAGGCCAACTCAACAGCTGGTGATTATCATTCAAATATGAGCTATGATAACTATGTAAAATGGCTAAATGAAAAGTTGCTACCCAATTTACTTCCGCGCTCTGTCATTGTCTTAGACAATGCATCTTATCACAACACACGGGCTGAACGACTACCGACGCAATCTACAAAGAAAGTCGATATGCAGCAATGGCTCAGGGATAAGGGTATAGCATTTGATGAATCTCTTCTTAAATTGGAATTGTACGATACAATAAAGAAGTACAAAGCCCAACACGTAATCTACAAGATTGATGATTTTATAAAAAGCAAGGGTTTTGATGTCTTACGCCTTCCCCCTTATCACCCAGAATTAAATGCGATTGAAAATAATTGGGGGATCGTTAAAAATTATGTCGCATCTAAAAATATCGAGCAAAACATGACGAATACGGAAAGACTGATCAATGAAAGTTTGGGCCAAGTTAGCAGTGAAACGTGGCAAAAAACTTGTGCTCATGTTGAAAAAATTGAAAAAGACTACTTGAAATATTTTGATCTCGATTTTGAATTTATAATCAATGTACAAGATGATTCTGACGACAGCAAAACGGAATCGGAAATCGAAAATTTATCTGATAGTGATTGAAAATACTGAATAGTCCTACTTGTTTCGTTTCCATTCTGTAACACCAATGCTTAATTAAATGCCTACATATTCTTAATATTTTTGTATTTATTGCAACCTAATCTAATTTATTTACAAAATGTATATACTTTTAAAACCAAAATTTTATTTAGATTATTAAACCTCGACTTGAATATATCAGATTTTTTTGCTAACGTTACCTACTTTTACACACACAAGCGCGCTTGTCGGGATACGTCACCGACACTACAATCAAAGCCGAACGGACTTCGTGAAATAGAATATCTGTAGTAGGGCGCACAGTGCTATGTCTATGATTACGCAA
Source organism: Omphaloscelis lunosa (assembly GCA_916610215.1). Classification (NCBI taxonomy): domain Eukaryota; kingdom Metazoa; phylum Arthropoda; class Insecta; order Lepidoptera; family Noctuidae; genus Omphaloscelis; species Omphaloscelis lunosa. Next base: position 12,465,233 of record OU744250.1, read on the forward strand.
TAAAATTCGATCGGTTCTCAAGTTACATAAATAAACCTCTCTGTCTAGATAATTATATGTATGGTCAAAAGATTTTTATCCTAAACCTCTAAAGTACTTCTTACTGAATACAGGCAGCGCGACCCTTGTAGCGCCCGCGATATCGCGCTGGTCTGCACGAACCTTTATTCAAATTACTTCACCGGGATTTTTCATCGAGCACCTCACTCACAAAGGCGGATCTAGGGGGCGCGCTGGTACTGGAGCGGACCGGGGCTGCGTTGAAGCGGCTCCTGCCCAATCTAGGGGATCCAAACGCCTCCTGCCGGAGGCTCTACGCGGGGGTCGTGCGGTCCATGGCCCTTTACGGGGCACCGGTGTGGGCGCGTTCACTAAGGCTGCGGCCAGCCCGCCGGTTGAACGCGTCCCAGAGGGTCATGGCCATCCGGCTGGCCCGAGGATACCGCACGGTCTCCTGCGAGGCGGCGAGCCTCCTTGCCGGATTACCGCCATGGGATCTGGAGGCAAAGGTCCTCGCGCACATTTGAGAGTGGCGCGAGGAGGCGAAACGCCGGGGCTTAACTCCGCTGCCGCGAGAAATCGCGGCACAGCGGACAGAGCTCCGGCGGGATCTCATGGCGTCATGGCGAGTGCGATTGTCGCAACCCAGCGCTGGGCACGCCACAATTGCGGCGATAAGACCCCTCTTTGAGGAGTGGCTAGAGAGGCGCCACGGCGTCCTCACCTTCGGCCTGACGCAGGTCCTCACCGGACACGGCAGTTTCGGGAGGTTCCTGCACAGGATAAGGCGGGAGGAAACGCCCGGGTGTCACCATTGTGTGGATCGCCCGGAGGACACGGTGGAGCATACGGTGGAGGTCTGCCCAGCTTGGGCGGGGCATCACCGTGTCCTCGTGGATGCAATCGGCGGCGGTGATCTCTCGCGTCCGGCCCTGGTTCAGGCCATGGTACGGAGCGAGAGGAAATGGGAGGCCGTCACCTCCTTCTGCGAAGCGGTAATGCTCGCGAAGGAGGAGGCGGAACGCGTGAGGGAGAGGCAAATTTCGCGCCCTCATGCCCCTAACCGCCGCAGGAGGAGACGCCCAGGGCGTCGGGAATCGCGAGGCGATTTCCTGCCACCGTAGGCGCGGGCTTGCGGACGGTGAGCAATGGGTGGCTCACCGTCCGATAAGGACCAGGCCCGGGTCGACGGCGCGTTGTGTTCCACGCGCGCCTCAAAGAGATGTCAGCAGATTCGAAGGGGTCCACTAGGGCCGATGCCTGCCGGGGTTGCGAAGAAAACCGAAAGGGAGATCGTGGCCCCCGGCAACAGGGCAACCGAAGGAACACGGGTGGGTTTTAGTCAGTAAGAGTCTGACACGCCCTCCCGCTCCGCCCAGAGCGGGAGATTTGATGATTTCCCACCCTCAAAAAAAAAAAAAAAAAGGGGGCGCGCTGGTCTGCACGAGCCTTAACGTCAAAATTTGTAATGCTTACGAAATATGAAATTCGAGATATGTTGTTATTATCCTGGTGATCGGACATTTTCGACCCCTGCTGTAACTTCGATGTGGATATAGCAAAAAGCCTGAATTTTCAGTGACCAAGTGACCAGGTAGGGCATCTCGTAGTTGACCTCTGAGATCATGACTAATTAATCGGGCTTTCCTGTGGGTGCCTTAAGCTACTACACTTAAAACCTCCAGCCAGGGGTTATTCAACTATGCTAATTAAAACTAGGTGAACGCTCGCTACGGGCACCTCCTGTGGGGTACGAACTTTGGCTTAGGGCGTCAACCGGAGGAAGGACATCAAGGATGAGGCGGGCTGGAACCAAGTGAGCATAGTATAACTAGGTATATTCTCGTAAAAATATCACATATCACAGCGCGATTTTTTCGCACACTAGATTTTCAACGCTCTGCTTAGCACCGAAAGTCAAAATCCAACAGTGTGTTTTTTGACGCGCTGGGATGCCCTCTGTTGAATTCTCAGTTGAAAATCCAGTACGCGATAAAATCCCGCCGTGATGTTTTTACGTCCATGCGAACATAGGCTTAGTATTGAATATAAGAGAGTCATTACATTTATGTATGTCTAAAAAGAGCAAACATTTTTTTTTTCCCACAGATATTATAAAATTTTCGGACACACATTTTTATAAACAAACGTTTTGCCAAATATATTTTCTAGATACAGTACAGTGCCTGAGCCATTCCGTGAAAAATTGACCATAAGGAAAAAGTACTGTCACAAACATTAATAAACAATTTACAAGACTTTCTTATTCTCTGTCGAATGCAGTTTTTTTTTAATGTACTGTTTAGTCTTAGGCTTTTAAAAAATGTATAATGGAGTCAATTGTTGGTAATTTAACAGATTAATAATTAAAAATAAGAAGCAAAACAGGCAATTTTAGCGTGTCACACCTCCTGTCACTAACTTTAACCAACCGATATTCATGGTTTTATAACTCACACCTCAGCGTTTTAAAGAATACTGTTTTGTTTTAATTTATACCATTAATTTTATAAACAAATCTTATTGATTTCAATAAAATTCTTGAAATAATGATAATCTAATTAGCTCCAAGGTGGACATTCCACTTTAATCACTACTGTTTTATTGGCTTTCAGTAGTTCAAAACTAACAAGTTAGGTATTTTATTTTCATGATACCTATAGTAGATTATTAACCAAGGGGATAAAGCAGTGTCTTCTGTCGCGGGTGACGATTTAAATCGCGAGCGTAACGAAGGACTCAAGGTTTACTCCCGAGCGTAGCGAGGGTGTTAAAAACTTAAATCACGAGCGAAGCGAGGGATTTAAGACGAGTCCGGAGTGTAGCGAGGGATTTAAGCTTTATCACTGAGGAAAATACTCTACTTTTCATACCATTTGCGAAAAAATTAACATAATAATAATATGAGATAAGCATTTATTAAAAATAATGACAATTAAAAGTAAAAGTTAACATTCGAAACATTGGTCCAATTATTGATAGAGAGAGTTACATTTTTGTTTGGTACCTACATTTATTGTTGATGAGTTGATTTGAGACTTGCGTTTCATTGTAGATAGTATATGTACGTCGGAGATAGTGGTGGTGGTGCATCGTGAGTTACGGACGAAGATAAGATGCCGGAAGTTGATGGTTGTGGCTCTGATGGATTAAGTTTTATATTTTTGTTAATTTGACTGCTTAATATGGTTTTATTCGCCATTGAGCTTTCGATATAACCCTCAGCTACTCCATCAGAGCTCCAACCACCGTGTCGTTGTTATTGACGTAATATCGGCCCCTGAATCCGCCAAGAAAGTCGCCGAAGTTCTTCTAAAGATTGACCGGTGTAGAGTTCAACATCTTTAAGTTTTAAATATTTAGCAATTTCCTTTGGCATATTGCTAATTTTATTTTTGCCGATGGCTTGTCGAGTACATTTCTCATTCTGATAGTTTATAAAAAATCTATTGTTTTCCATGTTGGTGGGACGTAATGCTTGGTATTTATGAATGATTTTAGTATATTGTCCTTGTACAGTGAATGACCGATTTTTCTTTGTCTTAGTTTCCTTTACATTATCTAATCAGCAGCAACTCATTGGAATGATTTTCAACGTCCTCCACCTTTAAGTTTACAAGTTCACATCCGCGGCAAGCACCATTGAGTCCAAAAATTAAGGCCACCTATAACAAAGATAAAAACAGGTAAATATATAGAATAATTACCATTACTAAGATACGAAATATTCATAGTTAAATCATGTATACATACTTTTGTGGCCAGAAAAATTTAGTCAGGAGTTTCATTAAAAAAAAAAAACCACATTTTGAGTCGTAAAAATTTTAGACTTCTTCTCCCTTCTGATTTTCTTTTTAAAAAAGCCAGTAATTTCGTGAATATATTTATTTCAATGCTGTGTTTGATGCTTATTGTAGCTTTCAGTTTTGAGTAAGTATATGCACCAAAGTGTATTCGGATTCTTTGTCTTGGATAAATAATCAAAACAGACAAGAAGTACTTATTCTGAAATTGATAGGCCTTTCGCACTTCTCCACTTTGAAAATTCTTCATAAGTTTTCAAACCCAGCTCGGGTTTGAAAACGAGCGAGAGTTCGAGCGAGAGTTCGAGCAATTAACCAACTAGGTGCCAGAGTTTCTCTGAGAGATTTTTTTAAAGATACTGGTATCCTCACAGTGGCATCGCAATTCATCTTCGCCAACATCTTATATATTAGGCAAAATATACACTTATACACAACAGTGATATACACAATGTTAACACTAGAAATAAGGACAAACTACGAGCTCCCTTTCACCGGCTTCATAAGGTTCATAACTCATTTGTTGGGCTTGGTATAACCTTTTATAAAAAGCTACCCTCTTCTTTGCTAGATTTGCCCTTTAATGCATTTAAAACTAAAATAAAATCCAACCTTTGTTCAAAGGTATACTATTGTATCAACAACTACTTAAATGATAAGAATAGTTGGTTGCTGTGATTAACTCAAGACAATGTTTATGTTCTTTCTCCAGAATTAGCTTACCAACTGACAGTTTATATGAATTTATATAATGGTTTATTTTATTGTTGACATAATGTAATCATTACAATGTTTTTGTTATGAGTTGTATTGGAATTTATGGTTAGGTCGACAATTGATCATATCATTTGTTGCCTGAGCAATCGGCAGCAAGTTCGTCATGCTCCCTTAGATGTCACTGCTTGCGGTAGCGTCGGGGGTCGGGTTGCCTCCTTACCTCAAATATGGCAAGGGGGGTAATAAAATATGTGTGTGTTCTTATTATCATATAAGATCAGTGCTAGAAGTGCTATCTCTGAGGTTTTTCAGTCAGGAAGATCATGCCTGCATTGGTTTCCAACTCTGATCAGGTTATTTCTATGGTACGCCTCCAGTCTTTAACAAAAAACGAACTTAAAGTCAACAAACACAAAATAACCTAAATTATAAAACGTTAATAATATATTGACTTTTCCACTAAAGCTGTTTTTTTTACCCGTGGTAGACGCTTCCCCTGTCCTTAACTCGTCTTTTAATAGTGCTACACTTCTAGTCTCATACATATTTATCTAGTTTTCGTATAATTTGTGATCGATACAAAAGTAAACATAAACACAGTAATGGCGGTTTAAAGACGTATAATTGTGCTGCCCCCTGTTATGAGCTTTCAGTTTTTAACCTCATAGTTGACAGCCCTCAGCTGTCATAAACGTGATATCTAAATCGGAACGCAAATTATTGATGTCAGCGTTGTGAGCGATTAATTCGGAAAGCTGCCTTTGTCATTAATGTCATTTACTGTCAAGTCACAAAGTGTTGTCAATGTAGTTGTCAAGCTTTATCTCAAAGTTTTAAAACTATCTCGATTCTCTTTCTCACACAATTTTTTTTTATTACTATTTGCGAGATAAACTGCCATTGCAGCTTAGGACCACAGAGTACATTTTATATAGGGAGCCTAGGACTTCGCAACAGCTAGCTGTGTATTCATTGTGGTATTTGGATTTAATGTGATGTCGTCGGTTTGCCTAGCTGCTGGAGACATATTCGTTCCAGTGACAATTGATGAAAATGATCTATATGCGGGAGTTCTTAAGTTACTTAAAAATATAAGACCTAACTGGACTCAAGAAGATATCAAATTAAAGGTAAGCTTGCGTCGCCTTGAAAATATCGTATTAAAATTCATGGATATGTTTAATATTAGACATTTTTTTATAAGGATTTTACCATTATGTTAGGTTATAGATAAGTAAAAAGGCTAGACAATAAAATAATATGCTGCAAGACCAACTATAAATTCCATGTAAATAATGCATTGACAAGCATATTGCAGACTAGCTTCCGCCAGCGGCTTTGCCCGCGTGACATCTTTATAAATTATAGCCTATGTTACTCAGTAATAATATAGCATTTTACTTGTGAAAGAATTTTTAAAAGCGGTCCAGTAGTTTTTGTGTTTATTCATTACAAAAAAACATGTAATATTAGTTTAGACTATTGCTAACTAAATGTGGATTTTTTTATGTAAAGTAAAAGCATACATGAATTTTACATATTTTTTTCAGACTTTAACAGATGGAATTACAAATAAACTAGTATCTTGTACATTTTTGGAGTCAAGTGGTGAAAAGGATATTATGCTAGTTCGCATCTATGGAAACAAAACAGATTTATTTATTGACCGTACTGCTGAAATCAGGTAAATACCTTAATATGATTAATAATTGAGTAACAGTAAAAACAAAGGTCTTATACCACTTAATTTTAGTGTCAAAAAAAGTCCCAGTGCAGTTATGAAATTTACTATGCTTTAATACTAATTAGAATTAAGCCCAATATTTGAGTTTCACCTTGCCCACACTTGATGCCCCCTGGAACTTTAAAATTTTACAGTTAGTTTATAGTTTGGTGGTACTAAAGGCTTGCCCAGATTGAAGGACTCATGCCCAAAAAAAGTTGATTGAAGTATTTGAAATCATAATGAGGTAAAGTTTTTTGACAGTTGGCAACTTTTGAGTGTAGCACCTTCATTAGTATAGTAAGCACAGAAGTCAGGGAATTTGTAATAAAAATATAAACATTTCAAGGTCATTAATGTCTTGTTTATTTGTGTTTTAGAAACATCAAAACACTGAATGTTCTTGGGTTAGCACCTCAAATTTATGGAATCTTTGAAAATGGACTGGCATATCAATACTACCCTGGAAACACCCTTGATGGTGAATCAGTTACCAATGACAACATATGGCCCTTAGTGGCAACACAAATGGCAAAAATGCACAAAGTTGAACTAGGAAGAGATGTATGTATCTATTATAATTATTTCATAGCTAGCTAACTATAATTTCTAGCATTATTCACCTTTCATCAAAGCTAAAAAGTCTAGGATGTGTGGGCGGGCATAAAGCATAATTAATGAAAAATAAAAATCTCACCAAATTGGTCTCATAGAAAAAAAATCATAGGGTCTAGCAAATAAATGGTTACCCATCCAGGTATTGGCCGTGGTGTACATAACTAAACTGCAATGGATGGATCATCTGCCATCACCACAGGCATGTTTTGCTAAGGTATGATGGACATATGGTATGATCTCATAAGTATTGTGGAAAATTATCTCCCGGTTACAACACAATATGTGAGAATACTATTATAGTCTCTATAAGTCTTTCAATGGTTTATCTTAAATCAAATTGGTATTAAACCTGCTTTGTTCAAGAAGCTAGAAGAAGAAAGAAGATAATTTTAATGTTAGTCATAACCAGACACAGGCTGTGAATACACAAGTGTGATACTGAAATCCTGATACATAAGAGATATCTTAAATTGTGATCAAACATATTGAAAAACAAGAAAAACAACACAATCACAATCTGTTTCGATTTGAAACAGATTGCTAATCCATTGCTTCATAAGTTGGAAAAAAAAATCTGCTCTACAACGTAAATAATGCAAATGAATGTTGTTGAACTGTCAAAATGAAACAAATTAGACATAATTGTTTACAGCCTGTGTTGCAGCCCAGGGGGGGGGGGGGTCATGACCCCCATGACCCCCCCCTGGGCTGCGTCTAGATCGACCACTGGTATTTTTTCTAATATCATTGATAAGTTTAATCAATAAATACTTTGTATGATGTTGCCGCGGAGGATGTGTTTGCTTTTGCCATTGGCACACATGCGCGAACGACACGGAAAATAAGACTATGGTCTGTTATTATAATTATGATGATTGATTATTGTGATTGAGTTTTCTGCCGGCTTTTTTCCATAGGAAACGACAAAACGAAACCGTGTTCTTAACTCCTGACGTTTCATATGTACCCATATAGGTTTATCTGAAGCTAGCAACTAGACGTAAAAATTAAATGAGTACCCTAGAATAGTGTCAAGATAAACCGCCTCGCCCCGGTCCTGCCGGCCCCATAATTCTTAAGAAGTATTTTTTAATGATATCCCAAACACAGTCTTCATAAATATTCAGTAAGAAGCAGTTTAGACTAGGAGGCTGTAAATGAAAATTTTCGAGCTCGCTCCACTCGCTACAATTTTAAACTTTCTGCATAAGTTGACAAAGGAACTCCTATTTAAGTATGACTTTAAAAAAAAAACCTTATCTACATAAGGCGGTGTACTAAAATATTCGAGGTCGCTTCGCTCGCACTTGAATTCTATATTCTTCTAACTCTCAAACTTTTCTGCTTATGTCAACAAAGCTACTCCTATTTACGCAAGGATGTTTAATAGAAAGGAGCAAAAAAATTCGAGTTCGTCTTGCTCGCTCCCTACATTTTTGCTTTTCGTAAATAGCCTATAGAGGAGACGAAAATGCACCTCCCTGAAAAAATTATCCTACTGGTTGCGAAGTTCATGGTGTAGGTAGATTATAATTAGGCACGTTATACTTGATTTTTTGCTGTCATTATATATTTTTAGCAAAATTTTACTAGAAATACCTACATAAACTGAGAAGACCGGGGGCACTCTTTTTTTTTTTGCTGTCCCGGGGCCCCCGGCAGGCTTAGTCCGCCACTGTTTGGAACCTGTCCTGACTGGACCTCGACTATGTGACCCCCCCCTGACTCAAAGGCTGGATCCGCCCTTGCGTGGAACACAACGCGCCGTCGACCCGGGCCTGGTCCTTATCGGACGGTGAGCTACCCACTGTTCACCGTCCGCAAGCCCATGCCTACGGTGGCCGGAAATCGGCCTGGGATTTCTGACGCCCAGGGCGTCTCCTACGGCGTCTAGGGGCGTGAGGGCGTGAAATTTGCCTCTCCCTCACGCGTTCCGCCTTCTCCTTCGCGAGCATTACTGCTACGCAGAAGGGGGACGGCCTGACCAGGGCTGGACGCGTGCTCCGCCCAAGCCGGGCAGACCTCCACCGTATGCTCCACCGTGTCCTCCGGGCGATCCACACAATGGTGACAGCCGGGCGTTTCCTCCCGCCTTATCTGGAACAGGAACCTCCCGAAACAACCGTGTCTGGTGAGGACCTGCGTCAGGCGGAAGGGGAGGACGCCGTGGCGCCTCTCTAGCCACTCCTCAAAGAGAGGACTTATCGCCGCAATTGTGGCGTGCCTAGCGCTGGGTTGCGACAATCGCACTTTCCATGACACCATGAGATTTCGCCGGAGCTCTGTCCACTGTGGCGTGATTTGTCGCGGCAGCGGAGTTACGCCCCGGCGTTTCGCCTCCTCGCACTACTCCCAGATATGCGCGAGGACATTTGCCTCCAGATCCCATGGTGGCAATCCGGCAAGGAGGCTCGCCGCCTCACAGGAGATACCTTAAGACCCAAACATCGTAAAAACGAATTTGATCCATTTCTACCATAATATCGAAATACCGGAATACCGTATTAAAAATATTTAATATCCAAACAAAACCGGTACTGTAAAAAGGTTCCGATAGTCCACGCTGTAGTTTATTTGTGTAAAAACTACAAAGACAGATAATTCTAATTTCTACAATTTACATTGACACGTGCAAAGTACGGTGAGCAACGAACGTCGATTAACATGCTGTTACATTTACATAATTATCCTTACATATTATAAAATGAACTCCCCCACCGCGTCTGTCTGTCTGAACGCGATAATAGACGGAGTGATTCATGAGGAAGGTTTTGGTGTATAATTAATTAAGGTTTTGTGTAAATTGGCTCAAATATGACGATTATTGTTGAAGAAGTCGGAAAAAATCATGCCGACTGGGTGCTTTACTGGACTGCGCCGCGTAAACTACAAAATAATAATAATAATAATTTTTATTGACACAAATACAGCTTTTACAAACTTTGTTTGAAGCCCTGGCTCCTGAGCTAGGTAGCAACCTGTGTTACAGGAGCCAGTGTCTTCGCCCATTTATGGTTAATTTCATTTCACAAAAGATACATAAAATTTATGTTCTATTGCTCATCTTAAAAAGTTCAACAAAAAAGTCCCCGATGACATGTCTATCTTCTAAGGATGACCCACAGTAACCATTATTATCTTTCAGAATTTGATAAAAATTTTGTTATTATTTACGAAGCTATTATGACCGGTATTATATTAATCCACATCCAATAAAATATGTTATTTAAATAGGGCCTTTAATTGGGATTAAAATAAGCGTTGCTATCATGTCATTTAAATGTATAGTCTAAAAGATATCATAGATTCAAAATTACGCGTAACGGCATAATTATGGTTGACGGCAACGCGGGCGCAGCGGTATTAGTCAATGACCTTTCCTGGGCTATTAGGAATGTAATCCCGGTAGTACTTTCCCGTGGGTTATATTCTGACATCAATGCAGGCGAAGCCGCGGGCAAAAGCAAGTTATATCTAAATTGAGGTATTATTGGAAGTACACCCTACGGGTTGATGTTGATGTTTGTCTTAATTATGAATGATAACATATATTTATCATTCATAATTAAATTAAGACGATATTATTGCATCTAAAAGTTGAGAGTTGTGCTGTTTTAATTTTACATGTTTATATTTTTTATTTATGAAATGTAGTGTTAATCGGCTTTTGTTGCGGACTGTACCTACTATTAAATTATGGTAACAAAACATGTAGGTAGACTAGTAACTGCGCCACTACAATGTATCTGCTTCCTGTCTAGAATACATTTGTTAGCACTAGTAGAGACAGAAATAGATGCACCTTTGTGTTTATGGCAAACTGCACGCGAAGATGCATGTATGCACATAGTCAATTTTTGTGATATTATTATGCAATGGGTACTCAAGCCGATTCACAGCACAACAGTCAGAAGAAAATAACACGTTACTGCTGATATTTACTCGACAGATTAGTGATGGCAAGTTACGAACGATCAGAAAATAGATGCTATATCAAACGAGGAGCGTCGGAACAAAAACCGATATGTCGCATTTATGCCATTATTTTTTTTATTTTTTTTCCGTTGCAAAATGTTGTATTACATACCCTTCAGGAAAGAAATCTATTCAAAAACAGACATTTCCAGCTTTAAAAAAATATCACAAAACAGTGGTCCAATCAAAACCCGACACATACATATCTAAGGAGGTTCAGTTTCTAGTTGTCGTATCAAAAACCGATAATTCCTTAAGAAGTTTAACATAATTTAATAGTGGTCGGTTCAAATGCCGAGAAATACATATATAACTATCGGCTAAAAAGAAACAGGATGTAAGAAATTTATTATTGAAACAGTTTGGAAATGATTGGGAGTCTTACAGCGAATTGCTATGGTATAAACAAGTACTAAATGATGAAAACATTGATGAAGACGAGGAGAATGATGATCACGAGATTCAAGATTGTGAAGATGAACAATGTGATTGCCTAGAATACGAAATCTCGAATATTGTTTAAGAATTTTAGTTAATTACGATTTTGTATAATAATAAAAATTATAATATCTACCTATCTGTTTTTATTTAAGTACCTACTTTACATAAAACAAGGCTAATTTACTGTAATTCTCAAATTTATACCATGTAGGTACATAATTTGAAAACTAAATTGCAGTTAATATGATCTGGTTTTACCAAAACCCGATAAATCTATTTTAATCATTTCAAAAACCGACATATCCAAATGATCGCGTCAAGAACCGATATATTCAAACGTGTTCACCCAATATCTCGCCAAATTATGTATCTACCTTCCGTTTCGTTTCACAAATCAATCTGGGTCCCTTTTAACTGCATATTGACATAATTTATTTTTCCACAGCTGTAACATTGAAAAAGTTACAAACTTTTTTCTAATTTGTGTAAAATACGGTAACTTGGATATATCGTTCTTTGTTCCAATGCTCCTCAAACCATAACTACTTAGGTAGGTACTTCCTATACATTTACTTCGTGGTAGGAATACATTTAGTAATCGACGAGACAGAATTGAATAGAGTCGTTCAATCAAATTAGGTATAAGTATCTTGTTTTGTATCCTATATGAAAGTAGGTAGATGATACATAGGTACATATTAATGGCGCAATAGGTAGGGTTATTCCACTAATCCTCATGAACATTCCCCATCAATGCGGATTTGTGAACTTTTCTTCCATAAATCCCCATTGACGTCTCATAGAGCTCATAATGAGGATTTGTGGAAAATTAACTACTAAGAGACCAAGTTATGATACTTATCTCTCAGTAGATAGGCACGGCACTTTACGTAATTATAAAATAGTTTCTTACATTTGATTGTCTTATCTAAAGAGAGCACAAATATATTTCATTGGTACAATTATGTTATCAAAACCGTAGTATAGTATGTATAAGTAGGTATGATTGCGTGAGGGAACTTTACGACGCGGCGACGAATAGTGTGATAAATGCCTCAATAAATGTACATCACTTTTTTATGTTACTCGAAAGTATGAACTATTTTGAATGCGAGAGTAGAACTCTCAGATCTTAAATATAGGTACTTTAAAACAGAGTTATAATTTCTATTAAAATTATTTGCATTTTCAGAAAAACGCAAAATGAACGATGTGATGAAAATTTTGTTTGTTTTTCAATTTTATTGACATTATACAGTGTGAGTCTTTATAATGTGCACATATCGAAATGAGGGAATCTATGCTTAATTTTATCGACGGAAAAAAAAACGAAATATATGTAAATATATATTTTTTTTTACTTACATAATGGGCGCCCCGAATAGCACCGACATTCTCAGGGTTAAAAAGTTTGGAAATGACCGTGTGCACATCCCTATTCGATTTGATCCATACTTCCAGGGATACCCTTTTTTTTTTTTTGGGTGGGAAATCATCGAATAACATCGAATAACTTCTCCCGCTCTGGGCGGAGCGGGAGGGCGTGACAAACTCTTACTGACTAAAACCCACCCGTGTTCCTTCGGTTGCCCTGTTGCCGGGGGCCACGATCTCCCTTTCGGTTCCCTAGCGGACCCCGTCAATTCTGCTGACATCTCTTTGAGGCGCGCGTGGAACACAACGCGCCGTCGACCCGGGCCTGGTCCTTATCGGACGGTGAGCTACCCATTGCTCACAGTCCGCAAGCCCGCGCCTACGGTGGCCGGAAATCGGCTTGCGACTCCCGACGCCCTGGGCGTCTCCTCCTGCGGCGGTTAGGGGCGCGAGGGCGCGAAATTTGCCTCTCCCTCACGCGTTCCGCCTCCTCCTTCGCGAGCATTACCGCTTCGCAGAAGGAGGTGACGGCCTCCCATTTCCTCTCGCTCCGTACTATGGCCTGAACCAGGGCCGGACGCGAGAGATCACCGCCGCCGATCGCCTCCACGAGGACACGGCGATGCTCCGCCCAAGCTGGGCAGACCTCCACCGTGTCCTCCGGGCGATCCACACAATGATGACACTCGGGCGTTTCCTCCCGCCTTATCCTGTGCAGGAACCTCCCGAAACAGCCGTGTCCGGTGAGGACCTGCGTCAGGTGGAAGGTGAGGACGCCGTAGCGCCTCTCTAGCCACTCCTCAAAGAGGGGTCTTATCGCCGCAATTGTGGCGTGCCCAGCGCTGGGTTGCTCTTCCAGGGATATCCTGTATAGGCAAAAAAGAAAAGATTTCCGATTGAACTGACTGATTATACCTAATAATTTGTAAAATAAATCAGTCTTCAAAACATACAAAATCAGTGTAATTTCGAATCATTATTTTCACAGTAATTTGATCATTATAAATAACTAGCTTTTGCCCGCGGGTTCGCCCGCGTGGATACAGGAAAATATCCCACGGGAATGTACTACCGATACCGGGATTACATACCTAAAAGCCGAGGAAAAGGTCATTGACTCCTATCGCTGCGCCCCCGTTGCCGTCAACAATAATTCTTTTGTTACGCGTAATTTTGAACCCGTGATATCTTTTAAACCATTCATTTAAATGATCATATTAATCTAAATTAAATGCTCAATTTAAGTAACATAGTTTATTGGAAAAGGATTATTATAACACCGGTCAAAATAGCTTCGGAAATAACAATTCAATTTTTATCAAATTCTGAAAGATATAACTGGTTATTGTGGGTCATCCTTAGAATATAGACATATGCCATCGCGGATTTATGTATTGATTTTTTTAAGATGAACAACACTGTAGAACATACATTTTATGTAACTTTTACGATTTCCGCAGTGCACGCCAATAAAGTTCCCAGTCGGCATGATTTTTTCCGACATCTTCAACAATAATCGTCAAATTTCAGCCAATTTACATAAAACCTTAATGAATACACTTAAACCTTCCGCATGAATCACTCCGTCCTTTGGTGAAAACCGTTTGAAAATCCTTTCGGCTGTTTTTGAGCTTATCGTGTTCAGACAGACACGCGGCGGGGGACTTCGTTTTAGCATTAACTTTAGTAAAAAATATATTTAAAAAACAAAATATTAATAATTTTAATCAGTCTTTTTAGGCGTTATGAGCACGATTTTACTAAGGTCTTCTAAAAACTTCGTAGTTAATGCAATATGTCTTTCTTCATAGTCCTTAATCAGTTTTGCGATAGCTTTTTCGTTGAGAATACTTCTGCGCTTCTTGTTGGTGATGGGTTTCGCTTTCTAGTAGTGTACGTAAAAGAGATACAATCACAATTATGTGGCAAGTTTTAAAAAGACAGACATTATAGTCCAGCCGGCCGCATTAGCTCTATTGTTTATTATTACTGGTTGTTGCCCGCTCAGGTAAAATTTTTGCAATCCTTCTCGCCCGGCTGTGCTTCGAATTTCAAATAATTATTGTAGTCATAAATTGTAAAATAGATTTGTTATGTGATTTGATTTGATCATATTGTAACAGTTATTTTATATTTTTGATACATTTTATTCAAACTATAATTACCTCTATTAAAACTATGATACGACATTGTACAAAATTTCAAATAAACTACTTTTGTTTTATGTATTTCAAACACATACATATAAGCACTTTTTATGTCGACCGTACAAGTTGAAAACACGTATTGGAGTACTCAGGGAATAACCCGAAATATTCATGTTTGATAAAGTTCAGCAACTGTATAGCTCGAACTTATTTCGAACCAGAACGGAATTCCTAGTCATTAGCTAGGCGACAACACAGTAATGATTAAAATATTCATAATAATTATGTTAGAATTGTGTTACGTTACAGGTGCCGAAAGAACCATTTGTATGGGATAAAATTGAACAGTTTCTAAGTTTACTTCCCGATCCGTTTACATCAGAAGTTAAGCAAACCCGGTACGTAAAATACTTGCATGTTCTTACTTAAGAGGAAACCAGAAGACTCGTTATTCCGTTAATATTATATCTACCAACTTTACTTATAGATTGGATATTTACTTTGAATGTATTAACATTATCTTTAACACAATAAATGATTTCTTAAAAAAAACAACATACTCGTAGCGTCGGATAGCAAACTGCAATCTTGATAAAGATTATTATGATAATATGCCGCGGACGTCTCAAAACTGATGGTGATAATAATTACAAGTTATCGCTACATCTATGGATCACGTTTATCAGACAAATACCCATTCTCGCAATCCGCAAGGCCTATATTATTATGGTGCTACTAAGGTACTGTGAGTAAAAAAAAAGAGGAAAATTCAAATCATCTAAACGCTACACTGCGATGCGACGCCGCACGGTGGGCTGAAAATCGGCTTTCATAGACTTAGGGATTTCAATTTGCAAGTGCTTGTTTTTATGCTGGATATTGCTTCTATTAGTCATTACTATGTACAAAAATGACACCTGAGTTAATTCTGCCCAAAAACGAAGGAAATATATTTTTTTTAAGAAAAAATTGTATGAAGCTAGTATGAAAAATCGAATTATCTCCTAAACGCCATGTTTAACCGTAATATCCTTGGAGGTGGTCATAGTGCTAATTATTTATGATTTTTTGGTTGCCAATTTGACGAAAAATTTAATGCCGTTTTTTTTTTTTAAATCGTCAAAATAGTTTTATTTATTTTTACATGTAAAACGATCCCTTTTAGTGTCCAAGTTAAAAAGTTCGATATTGTTTGAACCCAAATATTAAGAACACACAAAACAAGAAAAATTTATTAAAAAAATTGCTGTTTTTTGACACATTTTTATTAATACATAATGAAACATCAAACATACAGGCTCGACTTCAAACGGTGGGCAGCGAGAAGTGATGAGCACAAAGAAATGCTACAGACAAGGATGAAAATAATTCAAAATAAATTCAAAGATGAGCTCAATCTGTTGATTGATATAGTAAAACAAGACTCGGGAACCACCTATGACGGGAATACTGCAAGAAAATTCTTGAGTTTCCTAATAAAACCGCAGCTATAACCGGTTTGGATGAAGACCTCATCAAAAGATTTTCTGTAATTTTACAAGCAATTACAATTACTAGCTTCATACAAATTTTTCGTAAAAAAAATATATTTCCTTCGTTTTTGGGCAGAATTAACTCGGGTGTCATTTTTGTACATAGTAATGACTAATAGAAGCGATATCCAGCATAAAAACAAGCACTTGCAAATTGAAATCCCTAAGTCTATGAAAGCCGATTTTCAGCCCACCGTGCCGCCCGGGTTACTCCCTGTTGGCAACGCTCCCGTTTGGCAACTCTACATATACATTGGTTATGTTTGTAAATATTACGTACCTGAGCACACGTTAAATTACAGTCAGAATAAAAAAATCTAGTGTGCCGAATTTATTTAATACATATTTGCTATATTCAGTTCTAATTTTATATTTTTGACTTAATATTTTATTTACTTGATTTTGCATGTTTGTGTAGTCAAAATAAATATATAAATAGTTATTTGCCACCGGCTTCCGAAATTTAAGTTATTTTTCACTTTGTAGTGTTTTTTGGAAGTCGATTGTTTTTTTTTTTTAAGTTTTTATTTCTCCCTTTTTAGTGGGTAGTTTGTAATTTATCTAAGTTACAATAGCCTAATCTCAACTGCTCATCACCTTTTACAAAATATTGCTTTTCCCGATGCAGGGACGTTAATCGTTAAGGAGTTCTCCTGGTACTTAACCATCAGCTCTAGTTCTCCATATGCATTGTGACGATCATTCCGTTAGTGTATTGTGCACTGCAACCATATTAAAGTAATCGAATCGCAACCCGTGAAATACTTATTATTGAGTAATTCCAGTGGCCATTTGTGGTCTTCATCATCAGTCCCACTTCACCCAAATGGTGCTTTCCGAGAGAGCAACTGCATGAGTTACTATAAAAAGGAATCATCGAAATCGGTTGGCGTGATATTGAGTTATTCATCTATTTGTCGCGCACATACTTAATGCAAATTTAAGACTTATATGGTTTTCTCACGCCATTGTCAGAAATGGACCAAATTGACATGGGAAGCACCAGCTTTCAAATAAAAAAGAATCATCAAAATCGGTTCACCCAGTCGAAAGTGTCGAACATAAAAAAAATACAGTCGAATTGAGAACCTCCTCCTTTTTTGAAGTCGGTTAAAAATAGAAATACTCATTTGGAATGAATAAACAAAGTTAACCCATATATTTTGCTCTGCTTAGTTTAAATAATTACTAGTCATATTTTTTTTTAGGGGTGTCCCCTAACAGCCTCTTAAAAAAAAAAGCCACTCTGGGCGTGCCGACAGAAGTGAAAACTTGAAAAAAAAAAATCGGCACCGCGGTAATCAGCGCGTTGATGTCTTTTTAATGGTCAAAAAGTATTGTACTTTTCTATGAAACAGCAGATTTTTTTTTATAACCGACGAAAAACTTCAACTCAGTGATTTCAGAATCATGTACTGAATCCATGATAAGTTTTCGCGTCGATCTCCCTGCCATCCTGTATGATACATAAAAAACTTAAATAGGTACATACTTTTTTCAATATTTACATTCCTTAAAAATTTGACTTAACGTACTGACTGTACCTGGTGCACGCGTTACATCGCTATAGATAAATATATGTAGCGCTGCCAAACGGGAGCGTTGCCAAATAGGAGTAACCCCGCCGCTCTTCGCCTTTTTTCTTCTTACGTGGCCTACCCGTTAGTGTATTGTTCTTATTGTATTGGTACCTACACAGACAAGTAAAAAGATGCTGCAGCCCATACCTACTATCAGTCTCTACCTTACTGATGAACACTATGTCAATTGTCGGATTAAAGAAAGGGTCATCTGCTTACGGGATTCTGACATTCTCTTTGAACGCATGATCCATTTATTTTAGAGACGGTATTTAATTTTGGCAATAAACGGCAGCTAATAAAAAAAAATCGCGATGAATATGGCGAAGACCAAGATGATGACCAACAGCACCTAGGCTAGCTCAACATAGGAATTGGGGTGTGCGGATTGAATATGTTCACGAGTACATAAGAAGTACCTACATGTACCTCGGCCAAATAGTCTCCTTACAGGCTATATGATAAAAAAATTGTTTGACCCACCAGGAATGACTGAAAGAGCTATTGGTCGATGACACGCATATAAAAGGGACCTCTCCCTCTCTCACTGAAGAAAAAACTCATGGCATGACCATTCTTCCTATTTTCACCTATGCAGCGCATTCATGGTCACTAAGCAAGCATCAAAAGTCTTCACTTGGAGTCTGTTAGCGACCAATCGAACGCAAGAGAGATTTTCCTAAGACTGACTGATCGAATAAGGAACTTGATATTGTGTTCGAAAACTCAAATAGCTGATGTAGGTTAACACAGAGTGGATCCCATACAGCAGCAAGGGCGATGTGGCAGGCCCACGCCCACGAGGAAATGACGGGACGAACTCTACTCTTTTCCACATACAGCAATAGATAGGGATATGTCGAAGGAGGGAAGGGACGCCTTCGCCCCGCAGTGCGACTGTGCGACACAAAAGGCTAATAATAATAAATAGAAAAGAGTATTTAATTTAAGCACCCAACGAATTACAAACACTAAGCAAGTCGTCTGTAGAAAGCTAGATTTATATGTTCTGTGGGTCGTGCGATTAAAGATGAGACTTGACCGCGCCTCCCGCCGCTCTTTCCCCCGCCCCGATGAAGCCCCAGCGGGGACCTCATACCGCTAAAGAGACCCATAAATCGTCTACTGCGCAAGTCAAACCACGTGGTGCGTCAAGTCTCATCTTTAATGGCACGACTTGTACATAGTAGGCGAGCCATAAGTTCTGTCACATAGGTAAAATTTCGAATTTAGAATGCAAGTCGAGGAAAATATTATGGGCATTCGAAATTTGAATATTTAAAGAAAATAAAAACAAGGGTTTCTGGAATTTTGTTCAATTTCTAAAATGGAGTGGACGAGTCGCAGTAATTGCATTGCATCGTTGCGGTCACGCGCCAACTGAGATTTTCGAACTGCTGAAAAATTTGAAAATTTCACTGAGATTTATTTATCGTAGTATCAAACGATTCAGGGAAGATTCAAGATTAGAAGATAAACAAAGGAGCGGTCGACCTCGTACTGTTCGGACTCCAGCAGTCATCAAAGCAGTGAAAGCGCGAATCCAACGAAATCCTGTCCGCAAGCAAAAAATGTTGATTCTGCAGATGGGACTAAGCAGAACTACTGTTAAAAGGGTGTTAAATGAAGACCAAGGATTGCGTGCTTATAGAAAAAATAAAAGCACGGCCGAAGAAAATCAGACTCGAAAGAAGCATTCCTGATTAAGCAGTCGCCGATATTGACATGAACGTCGTTTGTGCTTTGATTGATGACTGGCCTTGCAAATTGAAGGCTTGGATCGAAGCAAGACGAGGACATTTCGAACAATTTTAATGTGGTTTAAATCTGTATTTTATACCCTTTCATTTGATATATAAATGGTTGTAGTGCGTAACTCATTGTGTCATTTATTTAACTTTCCATATGTGACAAAACTTATGACCAGACTACGTATAAGATAGTAGATGATTCATCATCATCTACTATCTTATACGTAGTCTGGTCATAAGTTTTGTCACATTCATTTGATACAAAAAAAATTTGATACAAAAGAAAATTGTTGATACTAAACAAAATTATTTTTCTTTTTTATAGATTCGCAAATAGTTTCAACTCAATAACCAAACTAAGGATAGAGTACGAGCGTCTCAAGTCGCACTTAATAAAAACAGAAAGTCCTATTGTGTTTGCTCACAATGATTTGCTTCTAGGAAACGTAATTTACAACAAAGATGAAGGGACAATATCTTTCATTGATTACGAATATGCAGCGTACTGCTACCAAGCGTACGATATAGCCAATCACTTCAATGAATTTGTTGGTGAGTATTTCATCAATCATTATTCTTTACTTTGACATGAAACTCAATGAAGTATACGCAGTCGAGGTTATTGACAGTACATTTGAGTGTATGCGAGCAGAGCCGAGCAGTATGCGGGAAGTTGGTCATTTCGTCGGTTAATCTATCAAATAAAAATGATATACTATTCGTTGGTAAGCGCATCACTTGAGAACGGCTCGACCGATTTGGCTATTTTTACCAGACTACGGCGAAGCAAAAAGGAGGGTTATGATTTTGACCGTTATGTATGTATGTATGTGTGTATGTATGTATGTCCATCTGTTACCTCATAACTTCTGAACTACCGATCATACTTTGACAAATGAGGTATCATTGTAAGCCTCTTGATCGTCCACTGGTTATAGACTATGTGACGTCACATTAAATGCAATATGGCGCCCTCTAGAGGACGAAGTTATGAACTAAAAAAAAAAATTGCCATGTTGGGTATCAAATGAAAGGCAAGCCCTTTCATTTGATACCCAACTGAGCACATAAAAATATTTTTATATATCATATTGTCTAAGTAAATAAATATGTTTAAATTGTTAAAAATAAGCAAAAGTGAGACTGTGCTACGTACGGTATACATGCGTGCGCATGCGACCACGGCTTTAGGCTGAAATATTTTCTTGTTTCATACATTTTAGAGCGTGATTTTTTCGTTTTAAAACGTTCCTAATAGTCCGAATTCCATTTTTATGGAAAGAAATGGAAAATTGGTGGAAAAAAATTGTGTTTTATTCTATAGGATTTTTGTATGAATATGAGCGCAAGACCATAATGAAATTTTGTCAGGACCACGTTTATCTGGGAGTTTTAGTTATCTTCCACGCGCATCCTGCTAATTGCGTAAACATTTTTCGGTAAACGATTAAGACTAATCTGTACCCTAATATTTTCGTAAACAATTATGACTAATTTGTTTCATTTTAACAGTTCAACGACATTCATTGCGTTATTTACGTTGTTTAGTTTTTGTTTCCAACTTAGGAAACAAAAACTCGTTCACTTACTACTCATTCAACTTCACTCAAAACAGATTGCTTATCCATTGCGGATTAGCAATCAGTTTCAAATGGAAACAAATTGTAATTGTGTTGTATTACGCAATTAAAAATACTGTTTAATTTTGATAGTTCTAGTTCAACAACATTAATTTTACGTTAATGAGTAGGTAGTTCTTTTTTTCCAAAATTGTGAAGCAATGGATTAGCAATCTCTTTAAAAATGATTCTGATTGTGATTTATCGTTTTTTACGCAACCAGGGTGCTAGTCGGGTTGTAAACACACATTTATTTCTACCCACATGCTGAGTCAGCATCGCTGACATGTCGAGTAGATTCGTAACAACCCACAACCGGGGAAAAGCGGGTAGAGTGCTTTCCACGAAAGATGTTCCGGAGACGCGGCACTGTAGTAATGCGATGAAATGTTGCCAACCTTTAGCGTAGGTTGTCCTAAAATAATGTTTTACCGAACCCTGATTTAATCGAGTTGATTTCAATAATGCAAAAAAACCTCTAGCATAGTACCTACACTGCACATTTGCTCTCGCTCTGAAAATAAATAAGGTCAGGTGGGGTAAGGGAAACATACTTCATTTTTATATTTTATGTTGAGCTCTAACCCTGTATTAAAATGTCGTGTAATCATCTTGATAGACACAAGATCTACTTCTTTAAGTCGGCTTTTTAGTATCGAATGAATTTTAAACTAGCTATAATGCGTGTAGCTGAAAAATTATAAAACGTTTAGGCTGGTTCTGTTGTTTCACTTTCCCGGTTTTTGGGGTAAGGGAAACACTTAAATTAAATCTAAAAGTATTATTGCTAGTACAGATTATTTGTGTACAATAAAAAAAATAAAAAACCAACAATCAAATGAAAACTTTAGTCCATTGAAATACGGTTTAAAATAGAAAATATTTACATCAATCGAAATTCGGGGTAAGGGGAACATATGGGCTTGAGACAGGGGTTGTCAACTAAAAATGAAAGCCGGGTTTTTTTATTATATTTTTGTTTATTAACATTAGCCTCTTATATTTCAGTCTCAATAGTAGGTAACACTTTTGTTGGAAAGAAAGAAAGAAAAGATAGAAGAAATATTAATGGAGTTGAATTCCAACTTATCGGAGTATTATTTTAGTATTTACTTATCTAAATCTAAACCACTTCGACTCTTAACTACTTATCTTATATGTATAGGAACTTTAGTTAGCTACTTAAACTGAAGAGTTAGATTATAAACTTACGGTTGTTAAAATCTTACGCTGACATATATATATATATATATTATATAGATATATTTAAATTTTCACATTTTGGACATCATAATGCATTGTATCTAAAACTATACTGCCGTATTCGTACCTGTATAGCCAATAATGGGAAGAACTGGCAAGAAACCCAGAGGCACAGGGCCCTAACATGTAGGTATTTTTTTATGACAGTATTACAAATTAAAATTTACGACTATTAATTTGTAATCAAAAGACTGATGTTTGAATCAATAGGTACAAAATTTGCCTAAGTATATGTGTCTCTTAAAATGTTGATAACCCCTGACATCGGGAAAGGGAAACATATGTCCCACTTAACCCGGCTATGGTAATTCCCGTTACCCCGGTAATTAATTTATAGGTTATGTTTTGAATCACATTGAATTTTCTTATTTATAGCGTAGTTTACTCAAATTCAAATAAATAACATGAAAATAGTACGTATAAAAGAATACTTACCGATATTGAAAACCTCTGACATAACGTTTTGTCACACAAAATAGCACACAAATGACACGGGTCCAACTCATGGTTTTGTAGCACGCCAACTGACTTTTTGTTTTTGTCAAAGTCGGGTATTTATTAGATTTAGCGGCATCTTTGCTTTTGTTTTGGAACTAAATCCTAATTACTGTTTTATCGACCGATAAATCACAGAGCTACATTCTATTGTTTTAGATTTACGAACCACTGTTTAGCTTCCCCCGTAGTCCCCCTTACCCCACCTGACCTTATTGCAAAGATTGTATAATATCTAGCTTATTGTGATTTCAGTTAGAAGACATATTTACTTTATTATACCTATAATTATCGGAAAATTACAGCTAGGCATGTAGGTACCTTCAATAGTTCAATTGTTAATAACACAAATATGGATTGACCATATTTGTGTTATACGTACAAGTTTTCACAAATAGATAAGTACCTACTTAAACAAAATATATGAGTTGAGAGTTGAATGTTTAATATTGTTATTTTTTATTAGCATAATATTTCAAAGACAGTAGCATATTTACCTACTCTATATGTATACCTAGAAAAAAAAACCTGCCAAGTGCGAGTCGGACTCGCGCACGAAGGGTTCCGTACCATTATCTATAATTTGTTTTACCAAAAATACAACCGACTTCCAAACTACAAAGTGAAAATTAACTTTAATTTCTGAAGTCGTTGTCTTTGGATCAGTATTTAAGTTTTTTGCCACTGATTTCCGAAATTAAAGTTATTTTTCACTTTTTAGTGGGTTGGTTTGTAAATCCTGATGAATTACAAACCAACCCACTTTACCAAATGGTGCTTTTCGAGAGCAAATGCACGAGTTACAGTTATAAAAAATACCCAAATCGCTATATAGGTGTGCCTATAATATTTGAAGAGTTCCCTCGATTTCTCCACGATCACAAATGACAATGGGACCAACTTGGAAGTACCTTTCAAACAAAAAATATTTTTCAAATCGGTTCAGCCGTCTTCGAGTAATCGGGGAACATACATAAAAAAAAATATATATAATATACTCCTCCTTTTTTTTGTAGTCGCTTAAAAAACAAGCAATAAATCACGTTTGTTGTATGGAAGCCCCTTAAATATTTGATTTATTCTTTTTTTTAGTATTTATTGTTATAGCGGCAACAGAAATATATCATCTGTGAAAATTTCAACTGTCTAAGTATTACGGTTTATGAGATACAGACTGGTGACAGACAGACATATAGACAGACGGACGAACAGCGGAGTCTTAGTAATAGGGTCCCGTTTTACCCTTTGGGTACGGAACCCTTAAAAAGGAGTTTCCTAAAGCAGGAATGTCCATTATAATCACTATTGTTTTTTTTATAGGGCTCTCAATAGATGACATTGACTACGACAAGTATCCCTGCGAAGAGTTCCAGTTGGAGTGGATCAAAGTATACCTAGCAATATATTTGGATGTGGATCACCCCTCTGATGCACATATTTACAAAGTTTATACAGAGGTTCAACAATTATCATTGTTGTCTCATTTCCTTTGGGGAATATGGTCACTTGTGCAGTATGAACACTCCGATATAGATTTTGATTTCGGCAGGTGAGTTCAATCAATTTGGGTTACAAAACAGATTCTGATAACAGTTTCGGTAAAGCATACTGCTGGGATGAGAATGTTAAGAGGAATATACGGGACAATACTTGATCATGGTTTGTTATCATAAAATCCAAAATTATTATTTATAAGTATCAATGAAATCAAACAATCTTATTTTTTTTTTTTCTAAAACTCAGTACCTAGGCGACCGAGCTCTGCTCTGGTGAAAATAGAGAATGCTCATTTAATAGTATAGGAAAGTTCATACTAATCCAGGTATAGTAAGATATGAGACCTAGCTAGATCGATTTTCCGCCCCCGTAAACCCCTATATTGCAACTGGAGTAATTTGGTTGCAAATGACCTCTCCTACATCTCCTTAGCGGATTGCCGACGAATAACCAATAACCCTGTATATTTGTTTGTATATACACACATCAAAAGTGTCTAGGGATCAAGCATTTTTATGCGGATTTCTTGAGATTGAGATGTGGCTTTGTAATAAATTTATGATTATATAAATTTATATGGATCCTTTTTGGTGCATTTCATAATTTGAAACAGGAACTGTTAATCAAATTCGAGTAAAAGATGAAAATCAGCTGTCAATATTTTCCCTATAAAAACATACAACGCATTGAAGACATTATTAGTGCTACTGTTTCCCTACTACTGATTAAAACCAACGTTATTATGGAGCGGCGACGTCATTTAAGCAGGGAAGAAATGCTCAGAGCCGTGGGAATGATAGAAGCTGGTTCCCGGCAACGTACTGTGGCTTTAGCTCTGAATACAAGTCAGAGTGTTATCAGTCGACTTTGGACACGTTACCGAAGCACTGGTACCGTGGCTGAGCGCCATGGAGGACGGTATCGCTGCACCACACGGAGACAAGACCGATACATTCAAATCTTAACTCGAAGAGCTCCAACAATAACCGCCATGATGTTAGCCGTGAGGCTTCATCACTCTTCAGGGAACTTAATTAGCGACCAAACAGTCAGAAACCGCTTGCATGAAGTGAACCTTCATTCCCGAAGACCGCTACGGGTACCACCTATAGCAATGCACAATCGTAGGATTCGATATCAATGGGCTCTTGAACACAGAAATTGGGCAGAAGAACAATGGCGTTTCGTGTGCTTTTCTGATGAGTCTCGTTTTGGTATGAGACCGGATACAAGACGTATACGACACTGGAGAACCCCTGGACGCCAACAGCGATTAAAATCCTGCCAGGAAGTCCATCCTTATAGTGGTGGAACCATCATGGTATGGGCGGGTATTTGGATCGGCGGAAGAACTGAGTTGATTTGGATCAGAGGCAACCTCAACGCTCAAATTTATGCAGAGACGATTGTATCTGACGTCATCGTTCCTCTACAAGTGCAAATCGGTCCCTTATTTCAGTTAATGCATGATAATGCACGACCGCACACCGCAAGAGTTGTAAGACAGACTCGCCGCAGCTAACATCAATGTCCTGCTCTGGCCTGCTCAGTCGCCAGACTTGAACCCGATTGAGCATGCATGGGATATGCTACAGAGAAGAGCTCTGCCGAATATGGAGGGTATCCAGTCGCAAGAAGACCTTTTTTTGTTGTTGCAACGAACATGGGCGGCCATTCCACAGCGTGATTTGGATGAACTCATTTTGAGTATGCCAAACCGATGTTCTTGTGTTGTTAGTGTTCGCGGTAGAAACACGGATTATTAATTGTTTAAGTTACCCAATAAAATTTTAAAGAAAACTGTTATTTCAGTCTTTTTTTCGAACTTTAATGTTAGTGGTTCAAATGTCAAAAATCCCTTTATTAGGAAAATGGCAAATTTCTTTATTAATGCAAAGGTGACTTGGTTTATCGTTACTGTGACAAACGAAAACACTTTATTTGATGAATCCTTAAAGAAAATTTTAATTAATATCAATCAGGAGAAAAGTTATTGCAAAAATATATGTTGATCCCTAGACACTTTTGATGTGTGTATATTTGTCCTCATGTTCTCGAAATCGGCTCTAACGATTTCGGTAAAAGAGACAATAACCAATAAACCTGTCTATACAAATATTGCTCGTGTATTAGTATAGGATAATCTTCACGACCTGTCAGTTACATACTAACGATTAATTGTGTTATGCGAATTTGATCCATATTATTAGATAAGTATTAGAATATTTCACAATTAAACAATTTCTGGAACGCATTCTCTTGACGGCCGGCCTGTAGTTAGTTGATAGGGTGTTAGAATACGTGTTAATCCCAATTAAAATAATATTCTTTCGAAACTTATTTATTTGATTTTTTTTTTCAGATATGCTGAAATAAGATTGAACCGATATTATGAGTTGAAAGACAAGATCTTTAAGCAACTAAGTTGACTAAACGTTTCTAAGGATAAGATTGTAAAAAAATTATCCTACATTTAATACAATACTTACCTACAATACTTATTTACATTTAATACAATTATTATCAAGTAGAAAAGTCAACATATTTATTTGCATTGCTTGGCGATGCTATTTAATTAATATCAGAAACACATTCCTAATTATTATTGAAAATTTTTGTGTATATTTAAATATATTATAATAAAATGTTAAACATATAAAATAACTTAGCTACTAGGTATGGTTTTTGTTCATCCCTACTGATCCCTCCTTATCGAATGGGCGCGATAATTTAATCCAGTTGTGTTTCAGTCCAGTGGTATTTTCTCGGGATAAATAGTAGGTAGGTACCATCAGATGCTAAAGGTAAGTGCACATTACACGGTCTCAGCGCTGTCTTCGCATTTCAGTTAAAAAAAGTCTTTATAGTGTATACTTTTTTACAGTCTTATAAAAATCTTGCTAATCACTGATTTAGCTCTTAATCAATGACAAACTTTTCTTCATAAAACATTAGGTAAGGTGGGTATTAGACTATAACATATCTAGGATCACAGAGTCATTTATCGAGTTTTTTTTTTGTTTTTTTTTTGTCGTTTTTTTTTTTTTTTTTAAGGGGGTATTATACTATCATGTCTGACTAAAAATTTATTGAAATTGTAAAATAGATATTTACTATAGGTATATACACTATCATATTATATCATATACCTATCTACGAAGCTCACAAATTACCCATAATATATCTATTTTACAATTTCATTATATCTTTGATCATAGATATAATAGTGTAATACGACCACAAACATAGGAATCAAATCGTCTTTGATCAAAGATTTTTGACATTTGTTGTTAGATGGATCATAGAAACAGTACCCTAATTGCGTAACTTATTTTCGTAAACAATTATGCCTAATTTGTTTCATTTTGACAGTTCAACAACATTCATTGCGTTATTTACGTTGTTGAGCAGATTTTTTTTCCAATTTAGTAAGCAATGGATAAGCAATCTGTTTCAAATCGAAACAGATTGTGTTGTATTACGCAATTGGGGTCTTGTCATATTGAATATTATTTATTGAATTTTCGTAATTTCCTGATACAAAATCCGCCCATAAAATTATTTGATTTTGCTTTTTCAGTTTTGCTACTGCCATATTCTAAATTGAAGGATAAAAAGTAACTACTTACAACGAAATTTTGGCATAAGTTCACTGGGCAGCCGGGACAAATTGTTTTGGCTTCAATGGTAATCTTTAAAGTTCTATTTATTATGTGCCGAAAGGCTTCAGTATTTTGTTTTAATAGACTTGCAACAACATAATAATATGAAAAAAAAATAGGATCCTTGATATATGATAGTGTAATTCACAGATATGAGTGTAAGCACTCATATCTGATATGAGTTCATCATATCAGATATGAGTGTAAGATAGGAGATAGGATCCTATGTATGGTCCTATGATAGTGTAATATCCCCGTAAGGCTCTGCCACTAATTGACATTTTGACAATGTCATTGCGGTGCTGCCATTTGTAAAAAAGTTCCCTGTGGATCTATATTGTAACTCATTTGATTTTTAGCTGTTATGTACTTATTTTGACAAATCTTAAATACAAGATCATAACTAAAATAAATGTATTATGTACCTACAAGTTTATATAAAAAAAACGAAGAGCTCATTGGGCACCAAAAAATCGTTCGCATCGTTGTCCGATTATTTCCGATCCATTAAAACATTCCATTCCTGGACATACGACACACACATTTTTTTTTTTTGGGTGGGAAAATATCAAATAACTTTTCAGGTTGTTGAGCAAAATGTATTCCATTTTTTCACGGTTTCCGTGAGTCATTCTATGTCCTATAGCGTGTCCCTTGCACATCGTGCGAAAATAATTAACATTATATCTAACAAATTCATGAAAAGTCTGAGCTTTTTACAAGTTTAAGTAATTCGATTATTAAATGTGTGAAATACATTCAAAAATAGCAATTGGAGATTGTGAAGTGTTTGTTTTGTTGTTATGTTATATAATGTTTAAGTAAAATGTATTGCAAAACTTTGTATATTCAATAGAAATTTATTTTTATTTAACATGCAAAATGTCATGATTTATGTAAATTTTTTAATTTTACAATTATTGTTGTGTGTGTGCCAGGAGACAACACAGTGTCGGATAGCTGAATTTCATGATTTCCAATTATTAATTAGTTTTAGTGATTTTAAATACTAAATACGTATATAAAATTTAAAGTATGTGATTTGCCTCAAATGATTGTTGTATCAGTGTAATCATGAAGTTTAAAAGTATCTCATTTGACAGTTACCTGGTTTTTTTACGGAACGGAATTGGAAACATAATGTTTGGAGCGTCGCTTAGCTTCTAAGTCAGTGTGGTTTAGAGATGGGTTGTAACAGGTTAAACACAATGTACGGACGATAAAAACGTATTTGAATATCAGTTGAATATCTTTTTTTTTAATTTTTTTTTATTATGGCTTCGCACGGTTTGTGCATTAGCCAATGTCATGTATTTTTTTTTATTCGAAGAGACAAAGTTGGGGAAATTTCTATTCGTTTTACGTTTGTTTTACAATGGTAACTGGTCGCTAACAGGTAACACGACCTAATTTAGGAGTCACTTTTTCGTAAGTGTTTGTTCTTGTAAGACCACCAACAGTATTTTTAGGGATAAATACTACATGCTTTTTTTTAGCGTAGTTTAACCGCTTTAGTAAGAGAGAGAAGTAAACATATTTCGAAGTAAATAAAAGGTGTTTTTCTATTTAGATAGGGTCATTCCTTAATGAGAAAGAAAGAGAAATTGTTAACCTTGCAATATTTCTTCCTTTGTGTGAGTGTGTATGTAAGTAACAGCCGTAGTAACAGTCTGTGTGAGATCAGAGGCGGCCTTACCCATTGCGAGGCTCCGGGCAGCAGGTCTTTGCGAGGCCCATTTGTCCTTCGTGAAAAGTATGTAATGCGAAAGTAGGTTTGGTTGTTTGGTTTAGGTATTTATCATATTTGAGGAGAAATGTTAAAGTTATACAAATAAATAAAATTTGAGTTTTAGAATATTTTACATTGAAAGATTTACAAAATGAACAAATACAGAGATAGTTAATTGATTCAGACGTGACCTTGCAGAAGTCCATTATAAAAGCTAAGCGGAACAGTTACTAAATAATTATATCCACGTCTATTGTATTTTTTAAATACAGAGATGATAAATTTTATCGTTATGTTATAACCTTAATAAGTAATTCAGGATCAAAATAAAAAGTCTTAAATAAAAAATATAGTTAAAAAAATCTATTTTTTTTTTTTTAATTTTCTTGAGTTGTTGCGCGAAGGCCTCTGCAAGAGCGAGGCCCCGGGCGATTGCCCTGTTTGCCACCCCCTAAGGCCGCCGCTGTGTGAGATTGTTATAACGAATTAACAGTAACAGCCGCGGTAACAGTCTTTTAGGGTCTGTTATTTTAAGTAAAAGATACGTTGCATTGTTAGGAACAATTGTTATTTGTTGTTTTTAAACATCTGTTATTTCTACCTGTTTGAGTCTCGAAACCTAAAGGTGTCTTCAAGAAGTCTAAAATGTATAACGTTATTATAAAACGTCTTTACCTATAAAATTGCCGTTTTTCCGTACTGGCTATTTCAAGTCCAACGAAGGCATATTGAATCGCATTGTTACTTGCGACGAAAAATGGATTCTGTTCGACAATCGCCAGCGCTCAGCAAGTTGGTTAGATCCTGGTTCAGCACTTAAACAATGCCCCAAACGAAAACTGACGCCAGTCACTGTTTGGTGGTCTGGAACCGGTGTCATTCACCACAGCTTCTTACCAAACGGGATTAGCAGTACTGCAGATGTGTATTGTGAAGATCTGCACATAATGATGGAGAAGCTCCCACATCTCCAACCAGCTTTGGTCAATCGTTCGGCTCCGCTGCTCCTGCACGACAACGCGCGACCTCATACTGCACAGCAGACGGTCTCCAAGTTACAAGAGTTGGGGTTGGAAGTTCTCCGTCATCCACCGTACTCACCAGACCTTGCCCCTACAGACTTCTACTTTTTCCAGAATTTGGATAATTTCTTGGCGGGGAAAAAATCAATAACCGAGAGGCAGTTCAAAATGCCTTTGAAGAATTTGTTGCCTCCCGTCCAGCAAACTTTTTCAAAAGGGCATCCATAAGCTACCACTACGTTGGCAAAAATGCATTGATTGCATGGGTAATTACTTTGATTAATAAAAATAAAAAATATAGAGAAACAAGGGCGTTAACTTAATGAATGAAATACGGCAATTTCATAGGTAAAGACCTAATATTAAGTACCTAGTTGAATAGTTTGTTAAATAATGCTAAAAGTGTGCCAAGTTTGTATGTGTGCAAGATAGAAGATAGATAGATATTAGTACTAAAATGGTGTATCATTGTCATTATATTCCCTACTTCTAATATTATAATTGTGTCTTTCACCTCTTTTACTGAAAAAAATAAAATTTTCCTCACCTACATGATGTTTTCAAAGCATAGATAAATATTGACAAGGTACCGTCATGATGTTAATATTTTTAAATAGTTCCCTAAGAGAATCACGCCTGCGGCGGCCAAATATCCTCTGAAGCTCTTTTCTGCAGAATAAAAATAGAGTCGAAATCTGCAGCTTGTCCCCATAGTAAAATACCGTAAGACATGATACTATGAAAGTAACTGAAATAGAGTAGCCTCGCGGTATCTACATCAGTAAATGACGGATTTTTCTTACAGCATATGCTACTGAACTTAGCCGTACTGCAAGAGATGTTAAATGAGGACCCCTTTGCAGCCTTGAGTCGAGCGTAATCCCCAGGAAAACAGTTTTATCTACGAATTCTAGTTTCTCCTTATTCAATAATATATCACAAATTCACAATCCCTAACTACTTTTAACATTCCGTTACCATTTAATACTAAATTATTAGCAGTGAACCAATTTTGGACCTGCAGTAGTGCGCTATTTACGTCTTCAAGGTTTGATGCACGTCTTTCATTTGGGTGAATCGACACCATTAATTTACACTTGCTATTGCCTATCATTTAAATAAGATTTTACTAAACTGAGTGCAAGTTTACCTAGTCCGTAATGCTCAAATTTCAAGAGTAAGGTTTCATGATTTACGCAGTCGAATGCCTTACAGAGGTCACAATTTTGTTACACCGGCGGCGCCAGTCGTATAACGTCCTTCGGTGAAACCATATTGTTAATCGTGTAAGGTTTGGTTGGTATTAAAAACAGTAGCGGATAGGGGGGGGGGGGGGGCTCAAGCGTGCTCAAGCCCCCTTCCAAAAGCGTGCGAGTTCTTCCGTGAGAAATCTTATAGTGAACAATATTATTCTGATTAAACTTTTTAACAAGTATTACTCTATCTACCTAATGTATCATTGTCATCTTAATGAGTTAAAGGCTTGCTACACGGCTAAGTCTATTTTTTTACGGCTCTGATTCCCAACGGTTTTAGTCAGTGGCGACAACATTGTTGCTATTGGAAATATATCGAATTTGATACATTATCGATACTTGATATTTTATATCGATATATCAAAATGTTAAATATCGATATTTTTTCTGCAAACCTATCCTGGATCTGCCAGTGTTAAAATGATTAAGCATTTGATTGAGCATTACCTTTTCGAACACCTTGCTGAATGCTGGCAGCACGTATAGTACTCGGTTGCCCCATTTCAAAACCTAGTAAGGGAGATTATTTACAAAAGTCGTTTTATTGCATAATCTTGCTAATCTAATTAGTCCCCACCAAATACAAAAACACCTGCGTTGAAAACTCACTTATATGCAGATATAATTAAACATCGAAACCTAGTACGTGCCCCATTCACTGTCCCGTGCCCACTTTAAAACCTATAGGCCTAAGTTACTTTAACCATTTCAAAACCTAGTATCTGAGACTTGCTAGGTTTTTAAATGGTCGATGCACCTTACTAAGTTTTTTTGAATCAAAACCAACCTCGAACGAAGAAAGAGTTTCGAAGTTCCGCAGCAAGCCATAATACGTAGCGCGTTCTCGCTTCAATCGGCGTCGACCGTAAAACCCCTCCAGAAATTGGATTTTCAAATTGAATAATTGATGAAAATTGAACTCACTAATCTCCCAAAATACTGAGCCAAAAATAAAAACATAGTTCCACACTTTTAAATTACAGAAAACCTATAAGAAGTCTATGGTCTTAAAACAACATGGTAAATATCCCAATATTGTGCGTAAAAACTTACATTTACAGTTGAAATGCATGTTATGCATGGAAGAAAATGTTGCTCAACTACAATGTTAAGTTTGTTCTTGGGATAAATTCATGCCAACTACACAACCCTTGATTGTGCGTGGTCTGACAAGCACTTGGCCGGTTTTTATAAAGGAATAAACTTTTGTATTCAATTAATCATTATTTTATTTACATTAAAAGTTACTTTTAAAGTTACTAAAATGTTGTCAGTGAGATTGTTCTTTAACCCTAACAAAAGTGCTCTTACTATGTTATGAAACTAGTTGCTACATGAATCTATCTCGTGTCAATTATCAAAGTGGTTTAGGGAAAAAATAAGGGGTTTAAAATATGTAATATACAGATATATTAAAATATTGATAGTACTATGTGTTCATTATTTAGTATTTAATACAACCAATAGCATTTTTTTACCTTACATAAATACTTTTCAAAGGCTGACCCTAATTACGTTTTTGCGCTCTCCTGTAAAATTTCGTTTTTAGTCCTTACTAGGTTTTGAAATGGGGCAGCCGTACTGGTCTATAAAATTTTTAGTGTCTTTACTGTCTCCAGATTTAAAAAGTGGATTTAAATACCTTACTGTATTTCATTAAATCCGGGAAGACTCCTTGATACAAATTAAATATTAAAGCTAAGTATGGTGCTATACTCTAGTCTTGAGTATGGATGTACAAACAATGATCTTCGGTCAATTTGATTTTGATTTGCCGAAAAGCTTTTATATCTATCGTAGAGTTTCACACACTTGTGTACCTACTACTAATATTATTATCCTCTGCGCTTTTATGGCTTGATAAGATTGGCTGCTTGCCGTGGCCAAAACAGTGTTGCCGTTCTACAAAATTTTAAGTCTCTAGATGATCTGAAAAATTCCGTCAGATATAGGAAAAAATATTTTTAGGAACCCGCTAAAAGTCACTAGATTTAAAAATATTTTTTTTGTGTTTTTTCGTTTCCAAACGCTTTTTAAGATCTTTAAGTTTCGCGTAAATTTCCGAGTGGCAATAACATATAATACGTTAGTTTATCTCTTTATAATTTTCCCACTCGGTTCTATAATTGTGTGTAATACTTTTTTTCATCGGAACTCCCTTGCTGACCATGAAAATCGAGTTTATTTCACGCACAGTAATCACACTAAACACTAAGGGCCTGTTTCACCACTTCCGATTAGGGTCTCGTTAACTTACTTGGCAGATAATATCTTAAAAACTCTGTTCCATTTTTTAATTTATTCGGTAATTAGGTAGTGGTTATTCGGACATCGCGAAATAGGCCCTAATACTAATAGGTACATTTACTTGAAAGTAAAATGATTGTATTCGTAATTAGGAGAGGGCGATACAAATCGTATACAATAACTATGTATCGGCACAATATCCAATATCTAGGTATATATCGGACGGCACTGAATCTATATATCAGGTATCCGCGTACCTATAACGAATAGGAGTTACAGAACAAAACACTATATCAATATCGCATGATGGTCTTATGATATTCGGTTCAAACTGATTCAGGTACAGTAGTACGGTGGGACCTTGTCCTAGAGATACGTGCTTGCGTGAGTGATATAGTTATAGATAATGTCTAATACAAATTTTATACATTATTTACATGAGCATAGAGATTAATATCGAATACATTATTTTCTAAACACTTGTAAACAGGAAACGATCATTAAACGTCAAAGGATTTAAAATCATATGCATT
The DNA here is from genome assembly GCA_916610215.1 of Omphaloscelis lunosa. NCBI lineage: Eukaryota > Metazoa > Arthropoda > Insecta > Lepidoptera > Noctuidae > Omphaloscelis > Omphaloscelis lunosa. The sequence continues at coordinate 12,500,217 of OU744250.1, forward strand.
CTCAATAAATATAAATCTAAAAAACCGAAACGACTACTAGTTTCATTTCAAAGGGCCATAATATTCACTGATTTCGATTAGTTAAAAATAAAATACAATGATGTACATGAATCGAACAAAACCGAAACCTAAAAATCACAGTACTACTTTCGTTTCTGAGTTCCACACAGATTCAGCCGATATATAGGTATTGAAATATATAGATGCGATATATTCTAAACCGATACGATTTGATATAGTGCAAAGACTACAATATAATATATAGTGTAAAAGCGATATTACCCATGCCTATTCGTAATATCTGTGAGTGCGAGTGAATGGATGATTAATTTATGTATCCGTATTTCGGTCTCACTCATTCTTGATCTTGATGAGCGAGAAAGGCAACAAACGAACGAACAAATTATGATTGACTCTACAGTTCGTTTATAGCAGGGGAATTCCCGTTCAGGCCGATTCTATGTTAGTACTTATTACCAGCGCTAGACTTCAAAATCGGATCGGATTGGAAAATAGGGATACAAGTCATGATTTTTATTCCTGAATAAGTCGCCTACCCTGAGTGACAAAGTCGCTAGATTGAAAAAAGACGTCCCTAAACACATCCAAAATCCGCTAGATCTAACGACAAAGTCGCTAAAACGGCAACACTGGGCCGAAATTTAGCCGAGGGAAGGGAGAATTGTTACCTTACCGTATTGTTTGATGTTTGCCACTCGGAGTATTTTAAATGACTTTTTTTTAAAACTTCGCGCGTTCTCTCTCGCACACCGCTCGACGTCTCGCTGAGCAACAGAAGTAAAGTTTGCGATAACGCGAGAATGTAGCTCCACCCACCTTATGTGAAATACAAGTATCAACCATAAATAAAACAAAAATTAAAAATATTTTCTCTTTTTATAAAAATCAAAACACCGTCTTAATACATACAGAATAAATTCATTCATGAATATTATGGACATTATTATTCTTCATCAGTGGAACTTAAAATTATATTCAGTTCACTATGCTAAATGTATATAAATATAGTTAACATTACTGCCTCTTTTAAGGTCAAAATTGTTTTAAAAAAATATGGTATTTGGCCACTTTAGTATTTAAACTAGCATCAACTGTTTTCTACTAATTTAAAACAATATTGACCTTAAAAACTTCTTGCAACACTTAAACATGAAAAAAAAAAAGAAAACAGTAGTTGTAACCATTATTCATAAAAGACAATGTATTTTATATCTCACATAGATCTATGTTCTGGCCATACGCAGGACTATTTTTTTTAAGTCTGTGAACATCGTGTAAATGTGAGAGAATGCATTCTCCGATACTTCTCTAACATTTTTTCAGTAGACATTTTGTAAGATGTGTAGGTATAAGAATATGGTCATAATAATCATTATAGAATATTCAGTTATTGGAAGCATCAGTTTTTCTTTTTAGTTTGGCTAATATCTGGTTCCATTATGTTAATAGAACATAATACAATTAAGAATTGGACGATGACATTTTCCTTCAAACTCATGCAATAGTTCATCAATATCATTATCTAAATCATCACTTTGAGCCATCTTCGTGACCATGTCACTTATTAAAAATGCACCAATGGTAGCTTCTTCATGGTTATCTTGAATATCCATGTTCACAACATGGACAGGTTGGTTATAAACCGATCTCTTTGAACCAAACCATTCTATAACTTGATCATATACTCTCTCCTCACATGTTATTATGACGTCGAATAACTCAGTTGATATCTGGAACTTCTCTGGACTGGGTTTAATTCTTCTGTTTCGGTCTAACATATGTAGTATACCGTTTTGTGTATAGTATACTTTATCCTTTTCCAATAAATCATTGTAAATGTCGTCATAGGGAACCCCAAATTCGTAACAATTTGGGCGATCTGCAGAAGAACCTGGTAACTTAACCTTTTCTCCGGTGCCATAAGACTTAACTTTAAAGCCTTTCTTCGCCAGAAATGCGTGAGCTTCCATACTACGGTTCATGTTCGAAGAACAAACAACCGCTATGTAGATATCACACATTGTTTCAGTTATTTATACTTCGATTCTAGATTGAGTTGAGTCAAAAAAAAAAAACATTGCGTTCAGCTATGATTTTGAACAAATTGCATAAGTCCTCTCATTTTCGAGTCTCATACGATACAGGCACAAAGAGAGCATGAATTATAATAAATTCTTTTGTTTGTTTTATCGTGGGCTTTACCGTGTGTTTAATGCCACCGTGACGAGACTTAAAAAATCACACACAGGGCAGGAGACCGAAACAGACAGCGGCAGCAACAGAACCTGACAAACAAGATGACAGTATGTCGCGTGTCGATGTCAAAAATATTTTTTTTTTTTGCTATTTGGATAAAGGGCTTTAGAAAATTTATAATTTTGCTATCTAGCTGTCTAACTCGAGACATTACTTAGAGACATAATATATGTGAAATGGCTGATCTGGTAGCACTCCAGAAGACGTGGCTTCCCCATGACATACCGTTATTGGGAACAATTTCTAATAAGTTTGAATATACAGGTAAGTCTGCTGTAGATACTTCTGTGTACTTGCTGAAGGGAAGACACTGGAAGAGTCGCCATACTCTGGAGAAAAGGTATGATTGATAGTGTCACTATAGTGCCGTGTGCCAGCACTCGACTGACGGCTATACGAGCTGATGTTGACGGCCGCTCCATTGTTGTTTTTTGTGTATATATGCCGACTGACTCACCGGATAACCTACAAGTTATGACTGAGGTTTTGGGTAAAATCAGTGCAATAATAGCTAGTGAGAATGTTGAAAACTTGTATATTTTAGGTGATTTTAATGCTCACCCTCACGAATTATTTTGTAATGGAATGATACATTTTTATTCCGGTCAGTCCTGGATCTGTGTTGACTTGGAAAAGTTAGGCATACAGACTAATACTTACACGTTTGTTAGCGAGGCTCATGGCTGCAGGTGATTGGACCACTATATTGTATCATTAGCGGCCTGGAAAACTTTGATCGGGTTACGTGTTATATTTAGAAGATGTTTACTTGTCGGATCATTTACCTTTACTTGTTAGTTGTGACATAACTGTGGTACGGCTTAGGTTGGTGACGAGCGACGTACGGCGTGACTCGGTTGTATGGGGTGGGAGAGATGAAACACAGATAAAAACTTACCATGATCTATGTAGTAACGCTTTTCGAGCTATTGATTTTCCCACCGATTTTACGGAAAGCAGCTGTGGGTCATGCAGCTGTGATGGCTACAAAATTGTATTGGATAGGTTGTGTAACAATATTGTGGAAACCCTGAGTAATGCCGCTGTTGAATCTAGCGGGAATCGTGACTCAAAATTAAATCAAAATAGGCACTTATGTGGCTGGAACAAACATGTCCGTGAAGCTCATAGAGTGGCCAAGCTGAGGTTCGAAAATTTGATAGCATGTAACCGGCCCACTTTAGGTATTATTTATGACGAAATGCGCGAGTCGCGAAAATTATTCAAAAGTCGCTTGAAGTGGTGCCAAAACAATCAAAAGCAGCTAAAGATGGACATCCTGGCTAAACACAGATCGGCAAAGAACTTCTCTAATTTCTGGAAAGCTACTGGAAAGCACGAAGTTAAGCCTGGTCTCCCGGTGAGTGTGAATGGAAAAAGCGAACCCGAATATGGGGGGGGGGTCGTCGTCTGTACATTTTACTGTTAGTCAAGTAAATTGCGTTTTAAAGAGAATGACAGGCGGTAAATCTCCCGGTCGCGATGGGCTTAGGGCATCTGCGGCATGCGGGGGTTCACCTACCGAGGGTCCTGGCCATGTTTTTCACGATGTGCATGAGTCACTCTTACTTACCACATGACTTAATGAAAACAGTTGTAGTGCCTATTGTGAAGAACAGGACTGGAGATATTTCAGAGAGAATTACCGGCCCATATCTCTGGCAACGATAATTGCTAAAGTAATTGCTGAAATGAAATGAAATTGTTTATTCTGTAAATAGGATATCAGAATCACTTTTACACGTCATATTAAAAAAAATAAAAATAAGCTAGTTGAGTTCGGCGTTTCCTATCTGACTACTCTGAGAAGAAAGGCCGAAACAAACTCAGAGGTCACAGTCTCTTTTAAAGTCCAGACATAATCTTGGTCAGGCCATATGAGGACCATGTAGATTAGTGTCTGAAATGGTCTTTTGAGGAAAGAACCACACAGATTTGAGTGAACCTGTCCAGTCAGTGCAAGCATTTGTCAGTAATCGTGGAGCTCAACTCAGAACTTAAGGAGCTCAACTCGACGAACAATACCAAAGAAAGGACATTTGGGTAGGCCGCATAAACTACTCAAACTGCCAGACCATAATTAAAACTAACTGAAAAATGAAAATAATAATGATATCCACATAGTCCTCACATTCACAATAATTAAATAAAATAATATAATACTTTACAAAGTAATCATGTCATTTTGAATATAATTTTCAACAATGTCAATGTGTATATAAAACTGGTATATTTTCATGATTTTACAAAATAATTAAAATGTTAAGTTTTATCACAAGGCTTAGCAGAGCGAGCAGTTCAATCCCATGCTTTTTTATCTTCTAAATAATCTGAAATTTTATAATACCCTTTTTTACAAAGTTTAGTTTTAATACAGATTTTAAATCTATTAATGGGTAAGTTTCGAATGTCAATGGGAAGTTTGTTGTAAAAGCGTATACATTGACCCATGAACGAGTTGCCTACTTTGTGGAGACGTGTGCGATGCACAGCAAGATTGTGTTTATTCCTGGTATTTAAACTATGAATATCGGACATTTTCTTAAAATTTGATATATTTTTGTGTACATACAATAGGTTTTCAAAAATATATTGTGAGGCTACAGTCAGAATATTTATTTCTTTGAATTTTTCTCTAAGGGAATCTCTTGGACCTAGGTTGTATATGGCTCGAACAGCTCTTTTCTGTAGAACAAAGATAGTATCAATGTCCGCACAGGTTCCCCAGAGAAGAATCCCATATGACATAAGACTATGAAAATAACTAAAATAAACAATTCTGGCTGTATCCACATCAGTTACCTGTCTAATTTTTTTAACAGCATAGGCGGCCGAACTTAGTCTTCCTGACAATTTTTCTATGTGTGGGCCCAATTGTAATTTACTGTCAATAGTGATTCCAAGAAAAACTGTCGAATCAACAGGGTCCAACTCTGTTCCATTTACTTGAACATTGGTAGATAGCTGCCTGACATTTGGCATTGAAAATTTAATGAGTTTAGTCTTTTTTTCGTTCAGTAGAAGATTATTTACATTAAACCAATGCACTACTTTAGAGAGTGCATCGTTAACTTGTTCAAAGTTGACTAACTGACGTTTGATTTTAAAAATGAGCGAAGTGTCATCTGCGAATAATACTATCTTGTGATTATCCCTTATGTGATAAGGTAAATCATTTACATAAATTAGAAATAAGAAAGGCCCAAGAATTGAACCCTGCGGAACGCCCATGGTGACCGCAGATCCTGCAGATTTCTTGCCATTAACATCGACCCTCTGGATTCTGTTGTTCAGATAAGAAGTCAGAAGGTCAAGAGCCTTGTCCCTCATACCATAGTGGTACAGTTTCCTGGTGAGTGTATCATGATGTACGCAATCGAAAGCCTTAGACAAGTCGCAGAAAATGCCAAGAGCATCTTGCGACTCCTCCCAGGCCTCGAATATGCTCTTCAGTAATTCCACGCCCGCGTCTGTAGTTGAACGACCCTTTGTAAAACCAAACTGTTTGAGATGAAGTAGATTATATGCATTGAAATGTCCTAACATTTGTTTTAAAATTAATTTTTCAAAGATTTTGCTCAAAGTAGGTAATATTGAAATAGGGCGAAAATTTGTGGGATCAGTTGTGCTGCCAGATTTGAACAATGGAATCACTTTGCTAAGTTTCATCAGATCAGGAAATACACCAGATGCAATACAAGAGTTAAAAACGACTGCTAAAAAGGGTGAAATTACATCAATTATTGAGGACACGGTATGTACTGATAATCCCCAAAGGTCAGCAGTTTTTTTTACATCAAGATTTTTATAAGATTCTATAATGTCTTTAGCAGTAATAACTGTGAATTCAAAAAGTTTGTCACATTCTGGTACACATTCTTTAAGTATTGAGTAAGCAGAAGTAGAGGACGACGATGACAGAGTTTTGGTTGTTAAAATAGGAATATTAGTAAAAAAAATTTCAAACTCAGTTGCCACCTCCACGTCTGCCTTAATATCTACATCATTAATTTTTAGATGGAAGTCACGATTCCGTACTGTCGTTCTTCCCGTTTCTGAATTAATAATATTCCAAGTTGTTTTAATTTTATTTCCAGAAGATTTTATTTTATTTTTAATGTGTATGCCTTTTGCTGAGGAACAGGCTCTTTTAAAAATTTTTGAATATTTCTTAACAAATTCTTGAAAAGTTTCATCATAGTTATATGTTTTTTCATGATACAATTCAAATAACCTCTGCCTAATTTTGTAAATACCTGGTGTTGCCCAATCACTGAATATAATGCGGTCACAAACAGGCAATGTTTTTGAGGTAAAAACCTTCCTAAACTCACTATTGATGAGGTTAAATAGTAAAGCGTAAGCTTGATCCGGGTCATTTTGATAAGGCAAACCGGGTAGTTTTTCCATTAAATTATTCTTAAATTGGCCTAAGCGACTTTTATTTACAGGAATAAAACTCACAAGTTTTCTTTGTGCTCTGACTGTTTTCTGAGGGAAAGTGACTAACTGGCCACAGTGATCAGAGTCTAACTCATTTATAATTAAATGGCTAGAAGGTTTTAAGTTTGTAAAAATATTGTCAATACAGGTAGCACTAGTGGCAGTTATTCTAGTCGGCTCAAAGAATATATTGTACAAATTACATGACTTTAATAAAGTTATAAATTTATTTACTACAGCAGATTTTTCCAGTATATTAATGTTGAAATCTCCACAGACTACAACTGTTTTATTACTGTTACAAGTCTTTAATAATACTTCTTCCATATATTTCTCAAAAATATCATATGAAGCACATGGGGGCCTGTACACGCTCATTACAATGAACTGCTCAAGCTCAATGCAAGCTATTTCAATAACTCGCTCAACAGAGAGGCTCACAATATCCTTACGTTCTTTAAATTTCAAATTGTTACGAACAATTATTAAAGAGCCACCACGTATCATATTAACTCTGCTGAATGAGCTGGCAACCTGGTGGTTGTTAAAGCTGAACATGAACTGGTGGACTTTCAACCAATGTTCAGTTACACATAGGATATCAATATAACTACAGTTCATGAACAGCTCCAATTCTAATTCCTTACCTATCACACCCTGTATATTTTGATGAACAATTTTTAGAGTATTATTATTATTACATTTATTAAGATTACTACAATTCGATGGGTTAGATATCAAAGAACTTTTTGTAACATTTTGATGATTTAAACCAGTATTTAAATTTTCTTCATTTATTAAGCAAGAGGTTTTGTCTATTGTCCTAATTTCTAATTTAAATGATAATTAATGTCATTAGTTGTTGCCAAATTATTGGCAGAATTATTTAAAATGTCATTGCATTGCTCAAAAGAAGCAAGTTGTTTAGCCAAATTTTTGGCTGAAATAGAAAAAAAATATGATAGCGACACAGCTATCTGTCCTTTGTAATAGTTAGAAAGATAGTACATAACAATATTATGTCTATCTCTTGTCAAATACAAATTATTACCAACATAATTGTTAGTGTCAACTAGATGGAACAGATTATTATTGAATGTCCAATTATACAATGTTATATTTAATTCAAATCTTAGATTATTTTCTTCCTGTGACAAACTGTTACTATATGGACAAACTGTTACTATATGCTAAAGTGCTGGACGGTATGCTTAATCCTGCCTAGATGAATACATTAAATAACATGACGCGCAGTGTGGGTTTAGACCCGGGCTATTCACGGAAGCTGCCGTCGTAGGTCTCAAGCATACCGTCCAATACCATATGGACTACAGGACACCGGTATATACATGTTTCCTTGACCTCTCCAAAGCTCTTGTGTCATATCATGGGCTCTGAAGAAAATTGGGGAACGCGGATGTACAGTACTGTTGAGACCGCTCGCGCTCCTCTCAACATCGCCGCGCGCTGGCGGCAGTGAACGAGGGTTGCGGGGACAGCGGGGAGTCAGCCGGCCGACGGCCGAGCGCGGGCCCCGCGACACAACGCCATGGAAGTCAGCTGTTGCTCTCCTTCGTGCACGGCTGCGCTCACGCGTCTTAATATCCATTTTCTTATTCATATATGTAACCGACCGTTGTAATTTTATTTCCTTTTAATCTTAATCATTATACTTATTATACAGTCCGCTACCATTTTATTTTGCTCCACCACGACCTATCGTCGCGTTCATTGGTCCTTCTACCGTTAACATTTTGAACCGAACAAAGAAAAAACGGCAATTTTCAAAATTTAAAATCAACGGTTCGTCGGTTCGAGAACAAAGGACTTCATCTTCGAGTTCAACTTAACAAGAGGTCTTCGTTTTCTACGTGTCATCGCCTGCATTTGGTCATCGTGAACGTCGATGCGGCAACAGTCGTCTTCATCGAGTTCAAACCAACGGGCGGCACAAGAAAAGATCGTCGAAACTTGGGGCAAGAAGACTTTGAAGGCAACTTTACGTCAACATTCGTCAACTGGCTTCGGGAAGATTCCAGGATCTACACGTCGGAGCCACAGCCGTCAGCTGATCGTCAGAGGTTGACAGCATAAAACCGTGAGAACGTTCCAATTCCTTTGTTCCAGCATTTTCCTAACCATCTTGCTTAACCACAACTTATATAATAGTTACATTTCAATCAAGTAGTAATTTCATCAATCCATTATCTTCAGTCCATCAACTTGTTTAAACAGTTTCCTTTGTTTTATACTGTAGATACACAGGTTTAAATAAGCCAAATAGCCGTTATTTTGATATTTTTTATGCATTTGATATTTTTTATTCAATCACCGTCATAATTTATGTCATTTTTATTCAATCACAGTCTTTCTTATTATCTAGGACATTTTTATTCTTAATCGTATTCATTACTCTTTCCAATTAATATATTTTGCATTATTCCTTCTAATTGAATTGAATTTGATTTGTTTTGTGTAAGGAAAACATTGCATCATTCGCTTTGCGTTACTCAGCAGATTCGATCGTAAACGCCTAGCGCTTTTGTAATAGCAATCTCATATCGTGCCGCTTATAGCTCCCGTGCCTACTTCACAACTTATTGCTAATCGATTACTATCAGTAATTTTCGCTTAACATTAATTAAATAGTATCTTTTATTCTTTTTATCTTTTCTTTCTTACTGCAACTGCTAAATTTTTACTGTCATGGCTGACATGAAAAGTTTTATTAAGAAGCGAGCTTCAATTAAAGCCAAGCTTACGCAGTTTAATTCTTATTTAAATACTTCTAAGTCTTGCGAAAAGTTGAGTGAGGTACAAGTCGTCGAAATCGAATACCGACTTAGTATATTTGAAAGCCTTTATGAGAAATATGATGCATTACAGGATGAATTGGAGGCGTTGGTGGATGAACCCAGCGAGCAATATGCGGAACGCGAAGAGTTTGAAAAGCTGTACTACAGCTTGGTGGCTTCTGCACGCCAGCTGATCACCGGCGCAAGAAAGCTTCATAAGGGGGACTCCGCAAGCGAGGTGGATTCTTGTATTACTAGTGCACACAAACACAATTCAATTCGTTTACCCAAAATTGACTTACCCAAGTTTTCAGGTAGCTATCATGATTGGCTGGAATTTAGGGATACCTTTGTTTCTATAGTACACAACAACACATCTTTGGATAAAATAAATAAGTTACACTATCTGCGTGCTTCCTTAAAGGGTAGTGCTTCTCTTGTTGTTGATAACCTTGACTTCAGGTCGGAAAACTACGACACTGCCTGGAAGTTACTCTGTGAGAGGTATGACAACAAAAGATTGCTTGTCAAAAATCATGTGCAAGCACTCTTTAACGTTCAGCCTATAGATAGAGAATCAAGTAAGTCACTACGTTACATAATTGACACAACAAATAAAAATCTTAGGGCTTTGACCACGTTACAAATCGTCAGTGGGAAGAGCACAGAAACACTTTTTCCGAACCTCCTACGTTATCTGCGTTCACTAGCTTCATCAGTAGCAGAGCAGACTTACTGGAGACACTTGAGGAGTCTAAGCCTATAGTAATAGCTAAAAATGAACACACCACACCTGCGACCAAATCTAAGAACAATACTGTGGTACCTGATAAGTCATTGAAAACATTGTCATGTCCCATGTGTCGTCAGGATCATTTTATTTTTGCATGCGAGCAGTTTAAAAGTCTCTCGGTACAGGCTCGTATTGCAAAGGCTCAGGGTTCAAAAGTATGCATGAATTGTCTTCGTCCAGGTCATGATGTCTCCAGATGCAAGTTAGGCCATTGTAAATATTGTCGTCAAAAACACAACACTTTATTACATGTCGATAGTGATAATGTTCTTCCTAGTGCACACAACACTGCATTATCAGCTAGTCAATCGTTTACATCTCGAGTAATTTTACTTTCCACAGCGCTCGTGAGGGTGACCGGCGCTGACGGTAACCACCATACAGCACGAGTCTTGCTGGACAGTGGAAGTACAACAAATTTCATCTCGGAGGACTTTGTTCGTAAGCTACATGTTCCTACCTACATTACCAAGTCCAAGGTAACAGGTATAAATTATCAAGTTTCTAGTTGTACTCAGGGGTGCTCAGTGTCATTAAAATCAATTGATGATAGTGAGTACGAACTGAACATTGACTGCCTCGTATTGCCGAAAGTATCAGCATCAGTTCCTAATACCTTTGTTGATACTAGCAATATTCGTATACCTACGAACGTGCGTCTTGCTGACCCCACTTATTATATTCCGTCTTCTATCGACGTCCTTGTTGGTGCGGAAGTCTTTTGGGGTATCATAAGCACTGGCCGTATCGCATTAGGTACTCATATGCCCACTTTGCTTGAGTCAAAATTAGGTTGGCTCATTTCGGGTGCATATCATCAGTCTGATTCCTCTTCACATGTTTGTATGCACAATAATAACTTACAAGTAGATTTAGATCGGTTTTGGGAGTTAGATTCTGTGTCGTCTATACATAAACACTCTGCTGAAGAGAGATCATGTGAGCAACATTTCATAGATACCACATATCGTAATTCTGATGGGCGATTTGTGGTAAGTATTCCCTTCAAAGAGTCACTGGACGTATTGGGTGATTCATACATGATGGCTAAGCAGCGATTCCTATCTCTTGAACGTCGTTTGGGTAGAGATCCCCGCCTTAAAAGCCTATATGTTGACTTCGTTAATGAGTACATAGAGCTGGGGCACATGTCTGAATCTACTAGGCGCCCACTCGACTCAACATGTTCAAACTATCTACCACATCATGGTGTTCTGAAGGAGTCAAGAACCACCACCAAATTAAGGGTAGTTTTTGACGCTTCCGCCAGAACTACGTCAGGTAAGTCCTTTAACGAAATACAGATGGTTGGTCCCCCTATCCAGGATGATTTGTTGTCTATATTGCTTCGATTCCGTCAACATAAAATTGTCATAAGTGCGGACATTGAGAAAATGTATCGACAAACACTTGTTCACGACAATAATCGTCCTTTGCAAAAAATCCTTTGGAGGGCAGAACCGACTCATCCGTTAAAGGAGTATACGCTTAATACCGTAACTTATGGCACGGCATCTGCACCCTTTTTAGCCACCAGGTGTTTACTTCAACTAGCTGAAGAGTGCTCAGATTCATCAACAAAGTTTTCGATAGCACGTGACTTCTATGTGGATGATTTCTTGTCCGGTGGATCATCTGTTTCAGAAACTTTAGAAAAAAGCCGCCGTGTTGATGATGTTCTTCGGTCAGCAAGGTACAATCTTCGGAAATGGCGATCTAACTCCAGTCAGGTGCTGCAAGAGCTTAGCGGTGAGCACGACGTTTCTGATGTCGTGGACCTGAGTGACAACGAGCAGTCGAAGACTCTAGGGCTCCTATGGAAGAGCTTAAGTGACACATTTTCATTTTCTATTAACTTAAACTCCACTGACAAGGCTACTAAGCGTCATATCTTGTCAACCATAGCACAAATCTTTGATCCCATTGGCCTTGTCGTTCCATGCATAGTGGAAGCCAAAGTTATCATGCAGCATCTGTGGCTGGCCAAATGTTCTTGGGACGAGCTGGTCCCCACACATATTCAGTATGCCTGGAATGACTTTCAAAATAGCCTACACCTTTTAAATGAGTTCAAGATACCTCGGTGGGTGTTATGTGAATCTGCGTCCCGTTTACAGTTGCACATATTCACTGACGCTTCCGAAAAAGCTTATGGGGCATGTGTTTATGTTCGCAGTGTTTCGAGTGACGGTAAGGTTAACGTGCATCTCCTTACCGCTAAAAGCAAGGTAGCTCCAATCAAATCCACAACCATACCGCGGCTCGAGCTGTGTGGTGCGTTGTTGGGTTCACGGTTGTACTCAAAGGTTCGTCAGTCAATTACATTACATTTTGATGAAGTACATTATTGGTGTGATTCCACCATCGTCTTGGGATGGTTATCTACTTCACCAAACCAACTAAAGACGTTCGTTCGTCATCGTGTATCTGAAATTCAGGAGAATGTAGGAGGGAAGGCTTGGCACTATGTTCCGTCAGCTGAAAACCCCGCAGACCTCGCTTCGCGTGGACTTAGAACTGACAGGCTGTTGTCGTCTTCATTGTGGTGGTCAGGACCACAATTTCTTAGCAAAGATATGTCTTCATGGCCTCAGTTCCCTGAATCAAATCAAAATAATTCTGAATTACCAGAAACAGTCTCCTCTTATCATGTTTCTAATCAAATTGTTGAAAGTCCTATTACTGCGTTATTTTCAAAATTTTCAAACTTTAGTACATTACAGCGTGTGACGGCATATGTCATGCGATTCATATTTAAATGCAATAAGAGGTCATATGAGTCTGGTTCACTAACTTCTACTGAACTTAATAATTCTTTAAACTTACTATTAAGATTTAGTCAAATGGAATCCTTCCCGGAAGAATATCACGTACTTAAATCAGGTAAACAGTTACCAGCAAAGAACAAGCTATTATCTTTGTCACCTTTCTTTGATAGTCTTTCTAACCTAATTCGTGTTGGAGGAAGGTTAAACAACTCATTTTATGATTATAATGTTAAGCATCCAATTCTATTGTCTAGTTCTCATATAATCTGCATTCTCTTGTTCAACATGTTTCATGTCCGCCTTTTGCATGCTGGACCACTGCTTCTACTAGCCACTGTTCGTCATCACTACTATCCTATTGGGGGTAGGAACTTGGCTAAGAAGATCACACATCAATGCGTAAAATGTTGCAGAATCAAGGCCAACACTATTCAGCCTATCATGGGTAATCTCCCAGAGCAGCGTCTACATTTAGAGCTTCCTTTTTTAGACACAGGGGTAGACTACGCCGGTCCCATCGTGATAGCTGACCGGAAAGGTAGAGGATGTCGGCTCATCAAATGCTTCATTTGCGTGTTTGTGTGTCTAGCTACGAGAGCCATCCACCTCGAGCTTGTGTCGGACCTTACAAAGGAAGCTTTCTTAGCTGCACTAAATCGCTTTATTGCTCGACGGGGAAAACCCCGTAACATCTTTTCCGACAACGGTACCACTTTTGTCGGTGCTTTCAATGAGTTGGCCAGGCTGCTTTCGCAAGACTTAAACTTCACTGACATCGATCCAGGCATAAACTTTTCATTTATACCTGCGTATACTCCACACTTCGGAGGCCTATGGGAGTCTGCAGTTAAATCCACCAAGCATCATCTACGACGCATCTTGGGTTTAACAAACCTTACCTTTGAGGAAATGGCTACTTGTTTAATTCAAATTGAGGCTATTCTAAACTCAAGGCCCTTAACTCCACTGTCCAACGATCCTTCCGACCTCACTCCTTTAACCCCGGCACACTTCCTTATTGGTCGTTCTCTAATTGTGCTGCCTCATCCACAGATCCAGAACGCCAACGTCAACAGCCTCCAAAGATTTCGCCGTATAGAATATTTGAAGCAACATTTCTGGGCTCGCTTCTCACATGAATATGTTCTGTGGCTACAGGAGAGAACAAAATGGTGCCGGTCGTCTGGCGAGCTCAAGGAAGGAACACTGGTGATCATAAAGGACAAAACCTTACCTCCTCTTATGTGGCTTCTAGGACGCATCACTCACGTTCTCCCAGGGAAGGACGGCGTCGCGAGGGTCGCCGACATTCTCACCAGAAAAGGTGTCCTTCGGCGCGCCTTCAACACCATCTGCCCGCTGCCGGTTTCTACAGTTGAAGACTCTTCAACGGGGGGAGTATGTTGAGACCGCTCGCGCTCCTCTCAACATCGCCGCGCGCTGGCGGCAGTGAACGAGGGTTGCGGGGACAGCGGGGAGTCAGCCGGCCGACGGCCGAGCGCGGGCCCCGCGACACAACGCCATGGAAGTCAGCTGTTGCTCTCCTTCGTGCACGGCTGCGCTCACGCGTCTTAATATCCATTTTCTTATTCATATATGTAACCGACCGTTGTAATTTTATTTCCTTTTAATCTTAATCATTATACTTATTATACAGTCCGCTACCATTTTATTTTGCTCCACCACGACCTATCGTCGCGTTCAAGTACCGACCAAAAGACCATAGGCAATCGCACAAAGCAATAGACTGACGCTTCGGTTTGACTTACGACCTTCTTCTATAAGATGTTACAATACTATTTATACATACACACTCACTTTGTCTGCAACTCATAGTAGTTCATAATTTCAATGAATATAGAATACGGCGTGCTAGCTCAGTGGATAACGTGCTTTGGTGTGTGCGATTATGGCGAGCCGAGCGAGGGTTCAAATCCCATCTGTGGTTTTCTTGTAATTTTTAATAATTGCATTCATAGTTTTTGTTATTTTTTAATAATTATTATTCATAGTTTTTGTTATTTTTTAATAATTATTATTCATAGTTTTTGTTATTTTTTAATAATGACTAGTTCAATAATCATTCGTTTTTTGTTTCGGTCGTCTTGTTCACATAAATATTAAGGTTTAGCAGGTAGACCACAGAAAACTAAGTAAATCATTTCGATTTCTGTGGGGTAGACAGACGCAGTTCGTTACGCGTATTCGCGACTGCTACGGTCTGTTCCCAGCCAATCTCAAAACTTTGTTGGTTCGTGGTTATTGTTGGTGACGAGTATTTAAGTATTAGCGGTGTTGTGGTTATTGTTTTCAAAATGCAGTCAAATATAAATATTGAAGGGAGATCAAATATTATTGCGCTGCGTAAAAGTGAATGTAATTTAGACAAATATCTAATGAGACCGGACTAAGTGTGAGTGTTATCATTTAAATATTTCATATTTTACTAAACATAAATCTTAATCAAAGGTATTGTTGATAGAACAGAGGTATTGTTGAGACAGAAGATGCATTTAAAATTTTAAATTCATTATGAGGTTTAATTCGATTAGTGAATGATAAATAATTATTATGTGTAATAAATACAATGTTATTCTTTGTTCTAGAGAAATACTGTGAGGGTTAAGAGGAATGAGGAAGAGGCTTATTATCGAGCAGTAGCGACGTCAAATGATGGAGGAATATGAAACAAATGGTTTCATACCAACGAGATATTTTGCTGAATTATTAAACACGTCATTATGAACCGTTCGCTGTGCACTTTGAAGACTTGTATCACTGAAGACCAGCTAGGAAGCCGTTTTCGACAGAAAGGCATAAACAAGAACGTTTAAGTTTCGCACGATAATATTAAGACTTCAAGTGGGACACTGCTATATTTTAACCTTAAAATATTTACCGTACCAACTTAATAAACAACAGATTCGTTATTGCATGAATTTGTGGTAACGATTTTTTAAGCAAGTTACAATATGTTGTTTGTCGTATTTCTCGCAGATAGACCGAAAATGTTTAAGATTATTTTAGTAATATTATTATTTTAGTAATATTATTATTTTAGGATTACAATTTGAGGTTAAGTTTCAATCTTCTTTTCGTAAAGAAAATGAATACTTAAGCTATAACCTCAATACCAACAAATATTTACTAAAGCCAAATAAAATGTAAAATAAATAATGTAAACAAACTGCCCATACTTTACCTTAAAATCACCTATTTTGTAAGTAGTTTTTTTTTTTACATTTTGATTACTTCTCACTATTACTTCGACCATTAACAAAGCTAACTAATAATAAGCTAGCTAATATTTATGGTGAAAAAATCAATTTAAAATTTAAAACATTTTATAATACAAATATGTCAAAATAATATAAATTACTTCTAAGTTTTTTGACATCTATTTCACATTTTTACACGTAAATTTGGTTTGAATTTTAGCATTGCCATAAACTGGCCAAGGTCAAGCGCATGATGCGTGTTGTCTAACAAAAGCGACGGAAATATATATTTGTTTCGGTAGTGAGGCGCAAGTACGCGACGATACGACAGTGTGTAAAGCGCAATACTGCGTTCTCTGTGGTGTGTGTGCCGTGTTGTTTACACATACAGATATACGGACTATACCGCGTGTTCACAGCAATATGTTTCTTAACGTGCTTATGCACTTTTGAACGCTTACTGTACCGGTGGGTTTGCTCAATATGTTAAAATATTATACTTACAAAAAAAAAAAATTGTGAGGTGGGATAATATACTCTCTGAGGCATATACGCTGGAAAGCGGGGTGAGACAGGGAGGTTTGACGTCATCCAAGCTTTTCAACCTATATATAAATGACCTCATCGTCAAGCTCAGTTGCAAGCGCGTCGGTTGCTCGATAGACGGCGTCTGCGTCAACAACATTAGCTATGCGGACGACATGGTGCTGCTAAGCCCGATGGTGAGTGGTCTCGGAGAGTTATTAGGAGTGTATGAGGCCTATGCTGGACGCATGGCCTTGTATAGAATGTTCAGAAAACAGAGTATATGGTCTTTAGGGCCGGCGGTGGATGCCCCAGATATTCACATAATATAACTTTGAATGGCTTGTGCATAAATCGTGTCAAAAAATTTAAATACCTGGGGCATTTAATTACCGAAGGTCTTGAAGACGATAAAGAACGCGTCCCAGAGGGTCATGGCCATCCGGCTGGCCCGAGGATACCGCACGGACTCCTGCGAGGCGGCGAGCCTCCTTGCCGGATTACCGCCATGGGATCTGGAGGCAAAGGTCCCCGCGCACATTTGGGAGTTGCGCGAGGAGGCGAAACGCCGGGGCTTAACTCCGCTGTCGCGAGAAATCACGGCACAGTGGACAGAGCTCCGGCGGGATCTCATGGCGTCATGGAGAGTGCGATTATCGCAACCCAGCGCTGGGCACGCCACAATTGCGGCGATAAGACCCCTCTTTGAGGAGTGGCTAGAGAGGCGCCACGGCGTCCTCACCTTCCGCCTGACGCACCTGCGTGGATAATGAGGACCTCTCACCAGACACGGCTGTTTCGGGAGGTTCCTGCACAGGATAAGGCGGGAGGAAACGCCCGGGTGTCATCATTGTGTGGATCACCTGGAGGACACAGTGGAGCATACGGTGGAGGTCTGCCGAGCTTGGGCGGAGCATCGCCGTGTCCTCGTGGAGGTGATCGGCGGCGGTGATCTCTCGCGTCCGGCCCTGGTTCAGGCCATGGTACGGAGCGAGAGGAAATGGGAGGCCGTCACCTCCTTCGGCGAAGCGGTAATGCTCGCGAAGGAGGAGGCGGAACGCGTGAGGGAGAGGCAAATTTCGCACCCTCACCCCCTAACCGCCAAAGGAGGAGACGCCCAGGGCGTCGGGAATCGCAAGCCGATTTCCGGCCACGCGATTTGCGGACGGTGAGCAATGTGTAGCTCACCGTCCGATAAGGACCAGGCCCGGGTCGACGGCGCGTTGTGTTCCACGCGCGCGTCAAAGAGATGTCAGAAGAATTGACGGGGTCCGCTAGGGCCGGTGCCTGCCGGGGGTGCGAAGAAAACCGAAAGGTAGATCGTGGCCCCCGGCAACAGGGCAACCCAAGGGACACGGGTGGGTTTAAGTCAGTAAGAGTTTGACATGAAGAGCGTGAGAAGTTATTTGATAATTTCCCACCCAAAAAAAAAAAGGTATTCACATAATATCACATACGTAACATGCTGGCCCAAAGATTCTCTCGCTGCTCTAAGCAGGTTAAAATAACTTCATTTAAGGCGTATTGTCAAAGTTTTCATACGGGAAATCTGTGGGTCAGATACACCAAAAGATCGCTGGAAGTCCTGCGCGTCCAGTATAATAAAATTTTCAGGATGATGTTGGGGCTGCCTCGTTTCTGTAGTGAATTGTGGATGTTTGTTCAGTATCGCAGAGATGGCTTTCATGCCGTCATCCACAAGAAGACTGCATCCCTGATCTGCAGAATGCGTGGCAGCTGCAACGGTATTCTGAAGACTGTAGCAGATAGGATCTTTTCTCCGTTATGGAGATCCTTTATTACGAGGATTAATTGAATTGAATTTAATTGAATTGTATTTTTCTTTTGTGAAATGTATGGATTTATAATTATCAGAATTAAATGATTTTTTTTTTGCATCAGATGGCGCTGATCTCCAGTGTCGTATATTTTGACAGCATACCTTTTTTGTAAACAAGCGACTTCTTTTACGCATAATTAATTATTGAGCTCAGTTGCGCAGCTGTTTTCTGCAAAAATACGGGGATCCATATATTTGCCAAAGATGTTATGAGAAGAAAACTGCGGGAGAAAACTCTCCGAAACAAATTGTCCAATATTTTGTCGAGACTATGTGCTATCCTTTTTAAGCCTTTTATGGGGGAAAGTGGTTTATAGGTGATGCTTTCAAGACAACTAAGTCTGTTTTCAATACATACAGGCACTTGTGATGTGATGTCATGTAAATTAAAGTAAAGTACGTGTGTGTTTATATTATCATATTAGATCATTGCTAGAACTACTATATCTGAGGTTTTTCAGTCAGGAAGATCATGCCCGAGTTGGTTTTCAACTCTGGTCAGGTTATTTGTTTCGTACGCCCTACACTATTTGCGCTGTAGCATGGTGCGGGTGACAGTTTCAGTAACATTTCGTTTCACTCTTGAAAGTTGCCGCGATTTACAATTTATGACTTAATATTTCAGTTGTACCACATTCGTAATATATTAAATAATTAATAACTGTAGTAAATTAAATTAAACCCAACCAGAATGTTCTAATCAAGAAATAAAATCAAATTGAATGAAAAATTAAGCAAAGTGTTATGCGTATAACGTAACGCCATAGACGTATTTAGTGATGGGATGTACTGCTACGATGGATAGTCGATATTTTTTATAATAAAAAACGTATATTGTGCGTAGGTCAATTTTTATTTTTAAAAGGTCTAATTATACAACAGAACATTTATAGGGTAAGGTTGCTTAAAAGGTTGCTAAAAAAAAATACATGTTATTCGTCTAAACTCATATCAGAGTCAGGAACATCTGAATTGTCACTCAATTCATCATCTGAATCTGTGACGGATATTATTAACGATGACTCAATTATGTTGTCAATATGTATGTCACGATCCCAATCAGACATAATGTCCCTTTTTGTTTTATTCACGACCTTCGACCAGTCTTCAGGTTGAACATTGTTGATGGCCTCTTGTAATAGGGCCAACATCTTATTTGCCGTAAATGGCGGCGAAGTATTATTTCTTGCGGCGTAACCTAAAAATAAACGAACTTATAAAAAAAAGTATTCAAATAATCATCAATCAGCCTAATCTAGTATCTGGTAATGTTTTTAAACTAGGTACATGCTACGATCGGAAAGCTGATTTTTTTATAAAGCTTCAAAATGGGAATTGAAATTAAAAGCATACCTTTTATTTGGGCCCAAATCAGCTCAATAGCGTTATACTGGCAATGGTAGGGTGGTAGTCGAAGGACCTGGTGGCCTTTTTCTTTTGCCATCTCGTCCAGAGCATAGGTAGGAGTTGGTGGCTTATGGCGTCGGACTAAGGCAATAAGCTCCGTCTTTAACATTTTTATATCTGCTGTAACTCCGTTTTCACTCAGCCACTTCACCAACTCGCTTTTGCGGTTGGATTGGTTTGGGGGTTTATTAACTTGCACCGAATGGTAGGGTGCGTTGTCCATTATTATGGTCATAGGCTCTTTTAAATTGTTTAATAGACCTATGAACCAATCTTTAAATTTTTCGTAATTCATCTCCTCATGATACTCCGTAGTTTTTTTTGACTTAAAAGCCAGCAAACAATCAGGGACGAATCCACTTGTTGTACCTGCGTGACAAATAATAAGGCGTTCGCCTTTGCCTTCCGGCACTTTGGTACACGATTGTGCCGTATCGTCGGTCCAACTTTTACCCACTGTGTGGTTGGCGTTTAGCCACGTTTCATCCAAAAAGACAACTTTGCTCCAATCACTTATGTTTTTGGCCTTCCTTAAAAATCTACATCTTGCTAGGGCAATGTCAGTCCTATCCATAATAATCTTTCTTTTGTTAACTTTTTTGTAAACAAAGCCAATATCTTTTATAACTTGCCGTAGCGAAGTAATACCTCCTTTGAACAAGTCAGCTTCTTTTAATGATTTTAGAAGCTTGAGCAATGTGGGTAGCTCCATTCTTCTATAATAATCATAAATATGATTTCTAATAGCAACCTTAGCAAAATCATCCAAATCTGTGATTGGCTTCACCTTGGTCCGCTTTTTGTTGGGTGTCGATAATTTATTTTCAAACATCCCATCTTGGCCAATTTTCTCACGTGTTATACGCGAAACAGTATTGCGGCCAATATCAAGAGCTTCGGCTACTCGTTCTACAATATGATTCAATGGTAACAACGGTCCATTATTTTGTTGTTCTCTTTCAAAGTAGTCTCGGAGGCGAACAACAAGCTCCCTGGCCTGACTACCCAAAACAGTTTTTTTTGTATGCTTAGGCATGGTAATAACAACAAACTCAACAAACTTATAACAAATAACAATTTAACAAAAATGAAAACAAACAATGAAATCGTAATACGTGTCACATTAAGTCACAATATAACGCGCTTGCACTCGTACTCGCACTCACAGCATCGCACGGGTAAACAACATGGCCGCCGCGCCGATGCACCATAGAGCAAAAATGTTGTCACGAAAAAAAAAACATAAACCCGATTTTGATTATTTTATATAAGTACAAAGATAATTATGTAGCCATAAAACATTTATATTGACAAGTTTATACACGTAGCACACACGTAGTTACACTGCACAACTGAATAATACACTAATTTTCATAACAATATTAAAGAGAACTAGATTCACGCTGCGAGTATCGTTAGCGATAAAAATGAATTGCATAACCTCACATCCCTACGTGGTACTGACAAATGTCAACGTCATACGGGCAACTGTCACCCGCACCATGCTACAGCGCAAATAGTGTAGTCTTTAACAAAAAACGAACTTAAAGTCAACCAACACAAAATAACCTATAAAATATAAAACTGTCATAATTTATTGACATTTCCACTAAAGCTGCTTTTTTACCAGTGGTAGACGCTTCTTTTGTCTTTAGCTCGTCTTCCAAAGTACAGTTCGATTCAAACTTAATTGCGGCTCGGAAGTGCGCTACGAGCTGCGCAGTACCCCACCCCGCACCCCCGCTCACCCACGAATTCGGTACTGCGCAGCGACTCGCCTCATGTTCCGAGCCACCATTAAGTTTGAATCGGAGTGTAAACATAAACACAATAATGGCGGTTTAAAGACGTTAAACTGTGCTGCCACCTGTTATAAGCTTTCAGTTTTTAACCTCATTTATTTATGTTGTCTAAATTTATTTCACGTCTATTTATTTAACAAGGAAGTATCGTTAGTTTTTTTTTTTTTAACTTGGCAACTCGCAGTTTTGACCACTAAGGTCTTGGCTGCTTAACCGGACTTTCCTGTCGGTGCCTTAAGCTGCTACACTAAGAGCCTCCAGCCAGGAGCAAGTAAACTATTCTAAATTAAAGCTAGGCGAACGCTCGCTAAGGGCACCCCCTGTGGGGTACGAACCTCGGCTTAGGGCGTCGCTGGGGGGAGGACAGCAAGAAGGGACAGGCTGGATCAAAATTTGGTTAATATCATGATTATTAGGCGGGGTATCTAAAGCTACGTGCTCAGCTGCAACAACTGCTGGCACCTCGTTTTCGAGCAAGGGTCGGGGAGGAGTATCATTCAATCGGGGCCACGGTCGTGATCGCAAAGGACCTCGGCGGCGAGGTTGGAATGGCGTACTAGTGGCCCCATTTTTCTCCTGGAGGAGTGTAATGGGGTCATCTGGGTCGGAAAGAACATGCCTCGGACGGCGGATCTGACTTATTCGAGACGGGACATAGTTAGCTGCTTCGACAACCAGAGGGTTGCGATGCGATCTCGTTTCTGACATAGAAGGGGGCTCCCGTGGCTTTACGAAGGAAACGGTTCTGCAAGGCCTGCAACCTATGGATGGAATGGGGTTTGGCCTGGGCAAATACTGCACCCGCATAGGTCATTATAGGTCGAATGCACGATGTGAAAATTCGCAATTTGCATTTAAAACGAAGTAGAGTCTACCTAGAGCGAAAGCGGCTCGCGAACGAACCGTCTTTATGTGCTCAGAAAAGGAGAGGTGATGATCTAGGATAACACCTAGGTATTTGGCGCGCCTCTCCCAAGGGATCGGTTTGCCGAACATGGTGATGGGTCGGAGGAAAAGGGGGGGTCTAGTTTTCGGTTTTGAAAAAATAACCGCTTGACTTTTGTCAGGATTGACTTCTATTCGCCATTTTCTAAACCAGGCGCCAAGGTTATTGACAGCCCTTTGGAGGTTTAGCAGCATGTTAGCTGTATAGCCTTTGCAGATGATCGCTGTATCGTCTGCGAACAGAGCCAACTGCGTCGATCTGTGTGTAGGGATGTCGCTGGTGAATAGCGTGAATGCGAGGGGGGCTAGTACTGAGCCCTGAGGGATTCCTGCCCTTATGGGGCGGGGGGAGGAAAAGGCTCCGTCGATACGGAAGCGAAAGGTGCGGTTCGACAAATAGTCTCGTATGATGAGCACCAGGCGATCTGGCACACCGAATTTGTAAAGCTTATAAATTAAGCCGTTGTGCCAGACTTTGTCAAACACCTTCGCTATATCGAAGAAGACCGCACTCGTCTGCCGGCCTTGGATGAGAGCACCGCTGACTAGCTTGACGATACAATGAACCTGATGCACGCTAGAGTGCTGAGTTCAGAAGCCGAATTGTTTTTTTTGGGATGAGGCCCTTAGTCGCTGCATAGTCTCTGAGGCGCTTATAAATAAGCCTCTCATAGATTTTGCCGAGAACCTTGAGCAGACTGATGGGCCGGTAACTAGAGGGCTCGTTTTTGGGTTTTCTGGGTTTAGGGATACCTATGACAGTGGCCTCTTTCCACGTCTGGGAAAAATGTTATTACTCAGAGCACCATTGAAGATGGTGGTCAGAAGCATAATTAAATGAGCTAGGAAGAGTTGGACCACCCTGTCGGTGAGTCCGTCTGAGCCGGGGGCTTTACGGGTTTTTAGACCTTTGATAATCTAGTGTTCGATGGGGGGCAGAGGAAAATCAGGGTCGTCAATGGGAGGGAAAGAGGCTCTACGTTCGACTTCGGCGTCGACCTCATCGAGGTGAGCTTTGTCTACTGGTAGGGAGCTGGGAGAGCATTGAGCTTCTAAACTGTCGGCTAGGCACTCGCCTTTGTCGATGTCGTCGAAGGCAACTGTTTTGTCCGGGCGGACTAAAGGGGCATATGGGCCGACTGGGGGGACCTGAGTTTCCTCTGGAGTTCCCAGAAGGCTACAAGTATCGTCAGAAATAAAACTTAGATAATACACACATCAAAAGTGTCTAGGGATCAACATATATTTTTGCAATAACTTTTCTCCTGATTGATATTAATTAAAATTTTCTTTAAGGATTCATCAAATAAAGTGTTTTCGTTTGTCACAGTAACGATAAACCAAGTCACCTTTGCATTAATAAAGAAATTTGCCATTTTCCTAATAAAGGGATTTTTGACATTTGAACCACTAACATTAAAGTTCGAAAAAAAGACTGAAATAACAGTTTTCTTTAAAATTTTATTGGGTAACTTAAACAATTAATAATCCGTGTTTCTACCGCGAACACTAACAACACAAGAACATCGGTTTGGCATACTCAAAATGAGTTCATCCAAATCACGCTGTGGAATGGCCGCCCATGTTCGTTGCAACAACAAAAAAAGGTCTTCTTGCGACTGGATACCCTCCATATTCGGCAGAGCTCTTCTCTGTAGCATATCCCATGCATGCTCAATCGGGTTCAAGTCTGGCGACTGAGCAGGCCAGAGCAGGACATTGATGTTAGCTGCGGCGAGAGTCTGTCTTACAACTCTTGCGGTGTGCGGTCGTGCATTATCATGCATTAACTGAAATAAGGGACCGATTTGCACTTGTAGAGGAACGATGACGTCAGATACAATCGTCTCAGCATAAATTTGAGCGTTGAGGTTGCCTCTGATCCAAATCAACTCAGTTCTTCCGCCGATCCAAATACCCGCCCATACCATGATGGTTCCACCACTATAAGGATGGACTTCCTGGCAGGATTTTAATCGCTGTTGGCGTCCAGGGGTTCTCCAGTGTCGTATACGTCTTGTATCCGGTCTCATACCAAAACGAGACTCATCAGAAAAGCACACGAAACGCCATTGTTCTTCTGCCCAATTTCTGTGTTCAAGAGCCCATTGATATCGAATCCTACGATTGTGCATTGCTATAGGTGGTACCCGTAGCGGTCTTCGGGAATGAAGGTTCACTTCATGCAAGCGGTTTCTGACTGTTTGGTCGCTAATTAAGTTCCCTGAAGAGTGATGAAGCCTCACGGCTAACATCATGGCGGTTATTGTTGGAGCTCTTCGAGTTAAGATTTGAATGTATCGGTCTTGTCTCCGTGTGGTGCAGCGATACCGTCCTCCATGGCGCTCAGCCACGGTACCAGTGCTTCGGTAACGTGTCCAAAGTCGACTGATAACACTCTGACTTGTATTCAGAGCTAAAGCCACAGTACGTTGCCGGGAACCAGCTTCTATCATTCCCACGGCTCTGAGCATTTCTTCCCTGCTTAAATGACGTCGCCGCTCCATAATAACGTTGGTTTTAATCAGTAGTAGGGAAACAGTAGCACTAATAATGTCTTCAATGCGTTGTATGTTTTTATAGGGAAAATATTGACAGCTGATTTTCATCTTTTACTCGAATTTGATTGACAGTTCCTGTTTCAAAGTATGAAATGCACCAAAAAGGATCCATATAAATTTATATAATCATAAATTTATTACAAAGCCACATCTCAATCTCAAGAAATCCGCATAAAAATGCTTGACACTTTTGATGTGTGTATATACTTGAAGAGGAAAGGACCCAATATTGGGCCTTGTGGAACAAAATTTCTCAAAAGTTAAGGACAGTTTCGTTAGACCATTTTCCTGTTATAGCTTCAATGGTTTTGTAATCTACCCTTACTGCTCCATCTCAAAAATCCAAAAATCCACCATGTATAGTACCAAAAAAAGCATCGGAAAGATATGTGTTATCTATCCGTTACTTCTATATCAATACTAATCATGAATACTCTTTTTAGTACATTTTCTGCGTGAAGAGAAAGACTGTCGTTCTCAGTGGGAGAAGCTTCCAATGGTTTCATCATGGTTATTTCGTTTTTAAATTACTGCGTTTTTTTTAAATATTCGTAGAAATGTCAAATTATGAAATCATTCTTTAGAAGAATTTTATCAATTATTACAACAAAAAAAAAAAAAAAAAACTAGCCGAACAGAATTTAGGCGAGCATATGGCATAATGTCCAATTTTTAATCTGGTAACACTGCTCAGCTGTCTGTCAGTGAGGCAAATAACCTTAAAAAATTGTGAAAATAAATACTACTTTATCTGAATTAGAATTAATTAAATTTGTCATTTTTGCCTCAATATGTTACGTAATTGCCGAAAAGTATTTTTTAAGAATAATGTGTGTCCACTTGTTATTCATAAAAAGAATTTCTTATCCAATGAATACAAATGTACAGAAGCTTGGAATAACATGAATTCCTCGCCTGTGTTCAATAAAATAAGTATACATGATTTCTATAATGTACTAGACCAAAATTATGCTTCAAAAGGCGTAATAAGTGCAATAGACGTTGACATGTTTGCCAACGCAATTAAAGACCCAACCCATCTTGAAGAACTAAAGGACCTACTTCATAAACTCAGGACTACAGCAGACACAGGCAACATGTTAGATTCGACACAACAAGCTACTGTGAGGAATTTCATTGAGTATGGTGATGTCAAAGAGCTGGTAGAAATATTAAAGGATCCTCTAAACTTTGGTGTGTTCCTTGATGATTACACTGCAAACATACTATTGGACAAATTAATAACATTACCGAACTATGAACTAGCTGCAAGGGTGGCTTCTTTGATAATGCTGCAAGAAGAATTCAATAATGAAATAACATGCTCTCTGTGCCAATATGCTTGTTATAAGTACATCAGTAACTACACAGTCACACCACCAGAACCTACACCTCCTACAGAGAAAAACAAGAAAGTTGAAGAAGTTAAGATAAGAGTTAAATATCTTCGAAATCCTTTCTTTGATGATCATTTTGACATCAAGGATACTCTTACTTTATCTGGCAAAACATTAGCATGGATTTCAGAACAAGTCCCCAACAATTTGAACAATAACCTGCAGATTATTGGATGGCTTGTCTACAAAAAATATGATAAACTATCAGCCTTCTGTGAAAAAATGAGCAATGAAAACACATTTAAATTATATAAAGAGGTTTTAGAACTTTTACAAAAAGAGAATGGCAGTGCGGAAGCTGAATTAAAAGCAACTTTAGAAAACTGCATTACAACATTGGACAAAACTGAACAAAACTCAGATATATCCCTAGAAGAGTCACTCAAAGTTGGCATTGAGAATGCTATCAACAAATCGCACAAGAATGATATTTCACAGCAAAAACAGGTCAGTTTTAATGTGTTACAGCCCCTAAGGAGGCTGTGTAATAAATTTAAATATTATTCTGATGAGGTAACTTTACAACTTGTAACTTAACATTTGTATTATTTTTAGCTATTCCAATCATGGGCGAAATTAAGAGATGAGAAACTTGAAGAACAAGCCCAAAGACTAGACCGGGCTCGCCGCATACAACTAATCCAACAAAAACAAAATGAAATGAAGGACCAAGAACAGAAATTATGGTTCTTTGATAATGAAGATCAAGTTGATCTTGAAATAGAAGAAAAAGAACAACTTGTTGACAAAACAATCTCAAAGAAAACTGCAACTAAAACTTCTGATGAGAATTATATTCCACCTGAGATTCGACCAAAAAGAAAATAGATTTCTAGGATGTTAGAATAAAAATAGAATACTTTAATTGTTATTTTATTGAACATTATACAAAGTATTCATATAATTAATGCATAAAATGAATTACACTAAGCAGTGTTATTAATAAAATATAATTACAGGAATGATAATAAATAACTTCTTACACATAAAATATACAGCAGAGGCCTAGCATGGTACCAACTTACAGCTATGTACCTGCCTAAATAGACATAAGTTCCACAAAAATGGTATCCATTACGAAATTCTATAATGTGCCAATTTAACTTCTGACTAAGTATGATGTAAAAATCATTTTAACCCTCTTCCTGTATCTTAGTGAGATCAAGTTGTATTTTCCTTAAGGTATCTTCAGTTCTCTTAGCTGTCTCAGTCTTTATGTTCTCTTCTAAATCAACAATGTCCCTTGCTAAAGTACCAGTATCATTGACAAGGGAAACAATTGTATTACACTCTGAATGTAACAGGGCCAACAGTTTGTACGCCTTCTTTGCTTGGTCATCCTTTTTTGCATCCTAAAATAAAATATATGTTTTTTTTTTTGTATGTATTTCATACAATTTACTTATATTACAATTCTCATTTAATTATACTAACCCTGAAGAGAGTCTCATCAGCTATAGAAAAGCACCTATCTAGTTGGCCTTCCAATGTGTTGATTTCTTTTTGCAACTGTCTTGTGTCATCTAATATCTTCTTTATCTCCATGTTTTGCTTGTCAACATTACTTATTATTTCCAAAATTCGTTTCGTATAGATTGACCTGTAATAAAAAGAGTATGAATAACTGGAATTCAGTACACATTATTTAAAGAATACTTGTTGCTAACCTTTTATTTCCACCTCTTAACTTGCCATAACTCTCCCGTAATTCATTTCCTAATATATATTTTTTGTCATATTCTTGTTTCAATGCTTTTGCAGACTCTTTCAAGCCACTCAAAATCTTTCTACACCTGCTTCTCTCAGACTGTAAATATTATTATCATTACATTATCTGAATGATAAGCAAACAATGTGAAGACTAAGAATAATAATATATATATACATACTTCCATCAAGTTCATATTATTTGTAATTTTGTCAATTTCCACCATTATAGACAAGTTCTTTGATGTTAATTCTTCACTTTGCCCGTGCAAACTATTGATGTTTGTTTGTACTTTTTCTATAAAACCATCATCCACACCGTCTGCATCAACATCAGTTATTCCAATACTGTTCAGGATGTTGTGTACATTTTTCAAGTCAGCATCTGCTCTTTCAAATGATTTTTGTGCCTGTAATAACGATAATTACATGGTTAAGAGGATATTTTGTGTACTTCTTGAAACACTTCTATGGCAGCTTGCTTATTCAACCCTCCCATTACTGTTCGGGAAATGGATTTCTGATTGCAGTACACTTAGTTTACTTATGTTGTTTTATAAAATAATCACTTATTTACAAAAGGAGTAAAATGATTTACTCAACCTGAGAAAATTCAACTTCCATCGCATTCTTTTCACTCTCAAGTGTATCCAACTTCTGCCTTAAAACAATAACCATTTCTTTTAATTCTTTAAGGCTTTTATTTGGGTCTTGCTTTATTTCAGGCTCTTCAACAGCTATCTGTTGTTCTGTATGAAGCTCTGGTTGTTGAGTTGGTAACACTGATACACTTGTTTTGCTCAGCTCTTTAATTTTAAGCAACTTTTCTATTACTTGTTCATCACTAAGACTTGTCTGACTCGATGTAGTAGTCACATCTGGAAAAATAAATCATGAGGGACATAACTTCCTTCCAAAGGATTGAAACACTCATGTTAGTCAAAATGTATGTGTGTAGAGGAATATCATAGTAGTTTCACCTGTGGTACAAAAATCCCCAATTTTATTTAAATAAGGTTTGCAGCATGGTGGGATCCAAATAGTCTTCAGTTCTTCTCCAATTTTATTGCTGATATCTTGCTTGAGCAATGACTTTTTGTTAGATGGCAAGCTTGTTGGTGCCTGTTTACCTTCATTTGGTAATCTCTCTATTAAAAACATAAACACTTGTCTCAGCTCACATTCATTATGATATAAGAATGTTTGATAACCCACATCATTTTTGTATCCTAAATCCTGTTATAAAATAATTGGTAGAATGTCAAAAGAAATGATATTATTCATAAAACAACGTGAACAAGTTTAGTATGACCTTTCGCCTACCTTACAAATAGATGCAATCTGGGAAGCCACTTCTATTCTATGAGATATACCAGAAGGCAAGTTTCTTGTTACCTTAACAGATGGATTTATGGTGCTTAGACATGTTGATGCCGATTCAATAATTGTATGGACAGGCAGTTCGTTAATACTTTTGACCTCATCATTAATGTTTCTGAAAAGTTTCCAAAGTAAAAAGCAGGCTGCTACAAAAATTTTCAGTAGATGCATAAATAATTTGCTTATTAATACAATTTTACATACACATTTAATTGACGAAGAAAATGCAAAATAATGGAATCCACTTCTTCCATGCTTACAAACTGAAACCCACCAAACACCAAAAAAGCAAAAACCAATAGATTTTGGAATTGTTTGAAGGGTTAAAGGTGAAATACAGTTCATTCACAATCAATACCTATATTAAAAAGTACTCTGTGACAATTAATCACAATTGTTATTGCCGTTTAAAAAATATTGCATAAAACAACTTTTGTTGATTTTTTAATAGTGAACAATTCAAGCTATGACACTGACAGTTTTGTTTGGCAGTGAGCATAGACTATTTTAAACGGCACTGAGTAATACCATAGACATTTAATAAGTATGGACTGGAAATACCTACAAAAAAAAGGTGCATACCTACAACTCAAAATGTCTCTTAAAATGGCTGCCAATGCTAGGGTTGTACCAATCAGAGAAACATAGTTTTACTATTTCGAGTATCGATACTAGTACGTAATAGTATTACGAATCTTATTAGATATCACGGTAGTCCGTTGTAACAGAAAAAACGAGTATTGACAATTTATCACTTCCCAAACAATTTTCCGCATAATTATAATTTCATTTATAGAATTATTACTTAGCAAATAAAGTTTTCACAAATAATTGTAACGCAAACCTAATGTTTGGCAAGTGAACGTT
Organism: Omphaloscelis lunosa; assembly: GCA_916610215.1. Taxonomy (NCBI): domain Eukaryota; kingdom Metazoa; phylum Arthropoda; class Insecta; order Lepidoptera; family Noctuidae; genus Omphaloscelis; species Omphaloscelis lunosa. The sequence goes on from OU744250.1 coordinate 12,530,942, forward strand.
TAAACAAAGCCAAATATTTAGTATCGAGCGAGCATGCAAGTCTTATGCCTGTTTTCACCTTTACTAAGTGACACTTAAATGAATCGCTAATAAAAGTTCACTGTTGGTTTTTTAACGGACTCAGCGCTGAGAGTTGAAAATCCAATAGTGCAGTTTTATTTAGGTATTCATTTAAGTGTCACTTAACTGTGGTGAAAACGGGCATTAGTGAATTAAATTTTTAACAATTTTATCATAAATGAACTTTCGGAATAATACACATCCTTACATATTATAAAACAAAGTCCACCGCCGCGTCTGTCTGTTTTTCTGTCTGTCTGAACGCGAAAAACTCAAAAACTACTAAACGGATTTTCAATCAATTTTCACTAATGGACGGAGTGATTCATGCGGAAGGTTTTAGTGTATAATTCATTAAGGTTTTGTGTAAATTGGCTGAAATTTGACGATTATTGTTGAAGATGTCGGTAAAAATCATGCGGACTGGGAACTTTATTAGCGTGCGCCGCGGAAATCATAAAAGTTACATAAAATGTATGTTCTACAGTATTGTTCATCTTAAAAAATTTCAACAAAAAAATCGTATACACATCATAAAACTCTGTGGAACGGTCTCTCGGTGCTATGAACCAAAGAGTACAGTTTGCTGTAAACCACGGGCCGGACCTAGCAATATCATTTCAGCGAAGCGAAGGAACTAGTATCAGAAACTATTACGGCAACGGTACAACACTATTCCACCATGACATATCATTGTAAACAAACGAATGAAATGATGAAATAATAAAAAGGACTGTTGGACGGAAATAAACCCATATAATTAAAATTTAAGCCGTATTTAATGATCGCCTAGCAATTTTTTCATCGAAAGTTTATCACTTTATGTATTATTGCATGAAAACCGGCTACTAACCTGTGCAAAAACAATTGAGGTTGATTTTCCTTCTTTCTTGCACCACACTTCACAATACAACACACAGGCATGTTGAATTGGTGTTTTCCAACGTATATATGTAGTTTTAAAGGAAAGCTCCTCGTAATTTTCTCACAAATCTCAATAAAACAAAAAGTAAACAACCACTTGACAGCAGAACTACCATGAACTTGTCGCATATTATGGCGGATATGGCACTTACCTACAACTGTTACTATGTTTCAACAAAATGTTGCCATTATGAGGAACAACTGAAATATTGTCGTCTCTTTTATTAAATACGATTACCACATTAGAAAGAGTGAAATAACACGATATTTCACATTCTAGTTCGTATTTCACCCATATTTGTATAAGCAAATTTATGTATAGAATATCGCGGCGCCTCCATGTTTTTTCTATCTCAATGAGTAATACCCTTTTTTTTTGGGTGGAAAATCATCAAATAACTTCTCCCGCTCTGGGCGGAGCAGGAGGGCGTGTCAGACTCTTAATGACTAAAACCCACCCGTGTTCCTTCGGTTGCCCTGTTGCCGGGGGCCACGATCTCCCTTTTGGTTTTCTTCGCAACCCCTGCAGGCATCGGCACTAGTGGACCCCTTCAAATCTGCTGACATCTCTTTGAGGTGCGCGTGTAACACAACGCGCCGGCGTCGACCCGGGCCTGGTTCTTATCGGACGGTGAGCCACCCATTGCTCACCGTCCGCAAGCCCGCGCCTACGGTGGCCGGAAATCGCCTCGCGATTCCCGACGCCCTGGGCGTCTCCTCCTGCGGTGGACTGAGTAATACCCTGCAAATCTAATCTAAAAATCTAAGCTAACTCAAAAACTATCCAAGCAAAGTTAATAAAATTTATATAGGACCATCTTGACATCATACCCTTTCAAACAAAAAAGGTTCTTTTTAAATCGGTTCACAATTGACGGAGAAATGGGCAGATATAGGTACATTAAAAAATAAATAAAAAAAGAATGACGCTACGAACATATAACCTCCTCTTTTTTGGAAGTCGGTTAAAAAAGTAGATTGGACCATAGACATAATAAAAAATCATCCTAATCGATCCTAATGTCTAATGAAAGCTGACAGTGATTTTTTAGCGTTTTCATAAATTTTGCAACACTGTTACAAGTGTCACTTGTTGTTTTTTTATCCTCTTACGAAAACAAAGGACAATGGGCGTTATTATAAAAGTTGCGTCCCAACCATAGAGTATAGTAGTACCCTTGTAACGAGTTGCGACTAGTTTAAACATGTTCATTTAAGCGATTTTATGATTAATAATCCAAATTTTTCTTAAAACTGCGTACAGGTCAAAAGTAGTAGAGATCACAATAGACCATTACCATAAAATGATGGCCGTTTTCGCCTTGGCTTACATGCCAGAGGCGGACGCGGAGGCGCCGCCTCCCCACGAACTCGCCCGCCTCGTGAGCCATTGCGAGAGATGCGGGTTTGAGGTCGTTTTCGGAGCCGACGCTAATGCTCACCATCAGCTGTGGGGTATGGACACGCAAAACGAGAGGGCCTTGGTTGTCTACTTATTCTCGACTAACCTATCCCTACTAAACACTGGCTCCGAACCAATATTCGTAACCAGGCGAAGCCGCACAATCATAGATCTTACTCTGGCAACAAAGGGCGCGACGGAAATGACCACTGGGTGGCAGGTCTCTATGGAGGCCTCCTGCTCTGATCATAGATGGATCCGCTTCGACGTCCAGGTCTGTGTCCCAACGATACCACCATACGGCGTTATCCGCGCAAAACGGATCGAGCCACCTACACACACAGCCTTGAATCCAGGCTTACAACGCTAAGCAATCCAATATTTGCGGACACGAAACTGATTGAGGTACAAGTAAGCTATCTTACTGAGTCAATTGTAGACAGCTACCAAACTGCTTGTCCAGAGACCACGCCGCACAACATACCGGGTAAACAACCCTGGTGGGGCACTTATCTGGAGCGCAAACGTAGTAAGATAAGAACAGCTCTGAATAGAGCCATGAACACATGTGCGGATGAGGACTGGGATAACTACTACGTGGCCAAATCCAGCTACAAAAAATGCATCAGATTCAGGAGCACCTCGGTATGGCGCAAATTCTGTGGTAGCATCGAATCTTGTCAGCAAGCAAACAGGGTAAGGAAAGTACTGGCGCAACACAATACACCTGGGCCCGCCACCATCCGCAAACCTGATAATACACTCACGTCATCGCCTGAAGAAACAAGAGGAGTCCTAATTGAAACTCACTTCCCTGGATGCGTCTTCGACTGGCAAGATGAAACCCAAACACGATCAGACAATGATTGGAATGACGCACGCAGGATGATCACGTTGGAAAAACTCCAATGGTCCATCCGGAGCTTCCATTCTTTTAAGGCGGCTGGTCCTGATGGAGTGTTCTCCGCTTTACTACAGGGGGGAGGGTACTTCTGTCGCAATAAGAGTGGTGCCTTTAATAAGAGCGTGCCTGGCATTTAGATACGTTCCTAAAGAATGGAGGGAAGTGAAAGTAATATTCATCCCCAAGCCTGGTAAGGGTGCCAACACAAGCGCCCAATCCCATCGACCAATCAGCATGACCTCCTTTCTCCTTAAAACTGGAAATGTCTCTTCTCAAATGATGTTATCATGGTATAATAATAGGCATATTATTATACCATGGATGTTATTGCATAAATCCAGAACGGGAGAAGACACTGGCCCCAGTAACACAGGTGTTTTTACCTAGCACAGAAGTCAGGGTTTCACTTTGATGTGCTTTGATTGTACACATTTTTATAAAGAATTTTATATTTAAGGCCATGTAATAGAGAGCTAAGGGATGTCGCACTGAAAACCATATCGCTACTTGGTAATCAGCACGCATACAGCTCAGGTAAGTCAACTGGTGGTCAGCCAGATAGAGAACCAGATAGCCAACCGCTATTACACAATAGGGTATACAGATGAATTTGCAATCCTTGTCACGAGGAAAGTGACGGGAACGATCTGCAACCTCAGCAAGCACTACGTATCGTAAAAGTTGATCCGGGGAATTTGAACTATCAGTGAACCCCACTAAAACGGAACTAGTCATGTTTACCCAAAAACGAGCATAAGGCCCTTCACGCCTACCCAAACTGTTTAATACAGAATTTCAGTTGGCCAATGAGGTCAAATAGCTCGGTGTCGGTGTTTTAGACAGTAAGTTAAACTGGAGTAGTTATGTAGACAATAAGCTAAACAGGGCCTGCATGATCTTCTGGCAGCGCAGGAAAATGATAGGTAAGAAGTGGGGCCTATCCCCCAGAATCATACTGTGGTTGGTCACAGTAGTGATCCGCACCATGATCGCTTACGGGGCCGTGGTATGGTGGTCCCGCACTCGGCTGGTTACAGCTTCCAACAAACTACAATGCATGCAAAGACTAGCCTGCGTGGCGACCACGGGCTGCAATCGAAGCCATGCTGGGATTACCCCCGCTCCACCTGTTCATACAGCAGGAAGCGACAATGGCAGCTGTACGTCTTTATGCAATTAATCTCTGGGGTAAGAGAGAGACACAACACACCGCGATGCTTGAGGGACTCAATAAGTTCCCTATTAGTATTACGAAAGCTATTAATGACCGGGTACTCAAACAATTTATCTTCGATAAAAAATACAGGATTCAACTTCACGAGGATCGCCGATGCGAGGGTTTTCGCCCCGCAGAGCTACGAATCTACACCGACGGATCCAAAACAGGTAGTGGCACAGGTGCTGGAATCTTCTCGGAGAACTTAAACATACACATAGCCACACCATTAGGAGTCCATAACAGTGTTCCAGCCTGAATACATAGGTATATCTCTTGCCGCTTCAACCATAATGGCCAGGGAAGTTAAGGGCCATTCGATACGAATACTCTATGACAGCGTGGCTATTCTGCAAGCGCTAAAGTCACACTGTTGACTGAGGCTGATATACGAGTGCCACCAGTGCCTTAACCAGGTGGGTTGGGTAGCCTTAATAATATAACTATTTAATGGATCAAAGGACACAGCGATTCACGGGCCAACGACGCATCCGACTTGCCACAAGGGGGTCGAGCATGGCACCAGTGGGACCTGAACACATTGCGCCTATTCACTATTCAAAGTATGGTTGAACTGCGGCATACAGTTACAGCAGCTGTAACTGGCCATGGGTCATTTAATAAACACCTCTTTGTCATAGGAGTCAGAGACAGTCCGCTGTACAGAGTCTGTATGAAGGATGACGTGACAGCAGCTCATGTGCTGTTAAACTACCCAGTGGTCACCACATACGGGCCAAGTACTTCGGTAACCCAGGTACCCTATGTGAGATTATTAGTGACACCAAGGCGTTGCTGGCCTTATTTGAGGAGCTGGGGTGGATCTAATAACTGATTTTCCCACCCATACAGAAAATACACGCTTTGATGTGGAGTTGTGGATACCAGCCCATATTACCTAATAGTACTCATGAACTTACTACTGTTTTTGATATGGCTTGTTAATAAAAATAATAAGAAACTTCCTTTACGATGGATTTAATTAAACATCTAAAACATAAATAGAATTGATTACTTAATTATTACACTTATTTATTGATCATTTTCAAAATCAGCAGGATTCTTGCGTCCAAGACGAGTGTGTTCCCGTTCTACACCTTCATAAACTAGGTAACCAATGATGAAAGCTGAAACAATGAACAACATAATAAAGTTAAATGTTAAAAGATTAGAGTATTATTAAAAAGGTGACCTAATCAATAAAAAGTAAGTGGTAAAATGATAGTAACTTCACAATCATTTAATTTATTGGTTTAAAAGGTGGATCAGTCAATGGATTTAGAGCTTGCAGGGAAGTGTTTCAAAAGTTTGTTCAATAACATATCTGTGTCAAAGCCTTGGTTATTAACATTCAAGACCTTGGTTATTACCACTAATATGTATTTTCTGTTAGCAGAAAGTGATCTACGGACAGCTCCTCAGATACGCTGATTGATAGCTTTTTTGAAGTGCCAAAGAGATGAGTGTTACCTATGACACTCATTGCTTTAAATTCTTAAGCAGATAAATACTTCCCATACATTCTGCCTATCATATTGCATAAGTAGGTATGTGCATTACTGGTTGATCAATGAGGTATATAAATAAATAAAGTAATGGTATTTCAAGATAGTTGTTTTTTACTTACGTGGGGCCCACTTGAGCACGCTCTCGCGGAATCTACGGAAAATGTTGGGTATCCCATTGGAAATGGCTCCAGCGTACGCGCGTTGTTCATGTGGCGATAACTTGTATGTAATCAATCCTCGGATTTTAGCAAGCTCTCCGAAATGCTTTCCCATTTTTGTTTGATTATTTCACACTGCAAGATCAATTATGTAACCAATAATGTGCCCAGGGCAACTATAACAATGTTATTTCTTGTGTCAAAATCAAATGACAGCGGTTGTGGTACGTATAGTCACAAATAGTGATGGGCGTTGAATCTAAAAGTACTCTGTGGTTGAATCAACGAACTAGTTAATTCAACCTTCGTCGACGTACTGTGAACGGATCGACGGTTCACCGATAATCGATGGACTAGTTGCATCTAGGGATGGCGATCTGAGAGAGATTAATCGAAGAATCGATTTTTCAGGCCCAAAAGATCAATTTTTTAAATCGATATGCAGAACTGAATCGATTCAGTGAATCGATATTTCACCCTTGAACATCGCCATTCAATTATTTTTTGTTTTAAAATTATTTACAATTAGTTGAATGTACCCATAAAATTACGGTATTGCTGGCTAAAGGGTTAATTAAGTACTCAAAAACTCGCGAGATTTCATGTAATAAATACATTTTGAATATAAATGTCTTCTTTCATACCTGATCTGACTTTAATATGGTAATAAAAATAATTGTAATTATCGAATTCCTTGAACTAAAAAAAAAACTGATTTTACTAAAGAGATATTAGAGTGAGCATGACATATTCTCAGCCGCAAAGGCACATTCAAGTCAATGAAAGACGTACCTAGTAAATGGTAGCTTTAAAGTAGGTACATAGTACTCACACGTTATGAAATTATACAATGCTAAGGGATTGAAATTATACAACGTAAAGATGAGTAGTTTTTAAATCTTCAGCAACTCTAACAGTATTTTCAAATGCTAATCAATTATTTTATGCGCCCTTGTGGAGCAGGACCAGCGTTTAGCCAAACATTTATATCAGCGATGTAATCCCCCTGCATAGTTTGCGTTTTATATAAGATTTAAATTTCGTTTCAATCAGTTGAAGTATGTGGGGAGGTATTTTATTGTAACATTTTAAACAGTACCCCATGAAAGATGAGTCCACTTTAGCCAATCTGAAACCTGGTTGAACTAATTGGTCCCTATTTCTAGTGATATAATTGTGACTTGCACCTCTTTTACTAAAAAGATGTAGATTTTTCCTTACGTACATAATGTTTTCATAGATATATTGACAAGGTACCGTCATGATGTTAATATCTTTAAACAGTTCCCTTAGAGAGTCGCGCCTGCGGAGGCCATATATGGCTCTGATGGCTCTTTTCTGCAGAATAAAAATAGATTCGATGTCTGCAGCCCGACCCCATAGTAAAATACCATACGACCTAATGCTAAGTAACTGAAATCATCAGTAAATTGACGATTTTTCTCACAGCATATGCTGCTGAACTTAGCCGTCCTGAAAGGGATGTTAAATGAGGACCCCATTGAAGCCTTGAGTCGAGCGTGATACCCAGGAAAACAGTTTTATCGACAAATTCTAGTTTCTCTTGATTCAATACTATCTCACAATTACTACTTTTGACATTGACGTTTTTTATGAGAAGGTCATACGTTACGGCGTTAGGTACGTTCGGTCACGCTCTTCTAGGAAACCGTAGCTTTAGACGTTCGGCAGGTCGACTTATAATAGTCTGACGTGGTGACACACTGATGGCAATAGTTTGCCGGCAAGTGCTTGAAGGTTTTGAACCCACAAGCAGCGTTTTTGACCGAATTCTAAAAGGAGGTTCTTTATGTATGTTCGGGCATAACTTCGTCGTAAATAGACGGATTTGCGAAATTCTTTTTTATTTTTTGAAAGGGGTGGTCCTATTGTCATCCAGTCAGGATCTGATGATGAGATCCTGGAGGGGAACTCTTCAAATATTCTCGGCCCACCTATAGCGATTTGGGTATGTTTTACAATAACTCGTGCAGTTGCTCTCAGAAAGCATCATTTTTTAAAGTGGAACTGTGATGAAGACCACAGATGGCCACCGGAACAATTCAATGATAAGTATTCCACGGGTTGCGATTCGATTAACATGGTTGCCAAGCAATTTATGCTCGTCACAATGCATATGGAAAAGTGAAGCTGATGGTGAAGTATTAGGAGAAATCCTCAACGATTAACGTCCTTGCATCTGGAAAAGGCATGCAATATTGTGTAAAAGGTGATGAGCTGTTGACATTAGGCTTTTGTAATGAGGTTAAAAACTAAAAGCTCATAACAAGTGGCAGCACCGTCGTACGTCTTTAAACCGCCATTGTTGTCTTTATGTTAAATTTTGTGTCTTTATGTTAAATTTTGTGTCGATCACAAATTATACGAAAACTAGATAAATATGTACGAGACTTGGAGTGTATCACTATTAAAAGACGAGCTAAGAACAGGGAAAGCGTCTACCACTGGTAAAAAACCAGCTTTTGTGGAAAAGTTAATAAATTGTGAACGATTTATAATTTGTAGGTTATTTTGTGTTTGTTGACTTTAAGTTCGTTTTTTTTTAAGACTGGAGGCGAACGATAGAAATAACCTGAACAGAGTTGAAAACCAACTCGGGCATGATCTTCCTGACTGGAAAACCTCAGATATAGTACTTCTAGCACTAATCTAATATGATAATATAAACACACACATACTTTACTATAATTTACATAATTTGCATCACATTACAGGTGCCTGTATATAATAAAAACAGACTTAGTTCTCTTGGGAGCATCTGTTAATGTGTTAGGGGTCTACCGTGAATTATGGATCCTTTGGAGTAAATTAAAGAATAACTAAGGAAAAGCTGTGTTTACTTCATTGCAAAAATATTTTAGACTACACTCTATGACACTTGTCACTAACTTATTCTCTTTTCAAAATAGCTAATACAATTCGACAAAGCAAGTTTCATATCATAACACTATAAACCACTTTCTCCCATAAAGGCTTAAAGGATAGCACATCGTCTCGCCGAAATATCGGATTCCAATTTTTTTCGGAGAGCATTTTCCCACAGTTTTCTTCTTATAATATGTTTGGCAAGTACATAGGTCCCCATGGGTTTTTGCAGTAAACAGCGGCTCAACTGGGCTCAATAATTAATTATGTTTAAAAGAAGTCGCTTGTTTACATAAAATGTATGGCTAGCTGTAAAATTATTAGACGCTGGAGATCAGCGCCATCTGAAGTGAGAGAGTGGTAGTTTTATCTCCTTATAAATATATTACTATCTAACCCACTAAAAAGCTTGAAATAAAAACTTTTTACAAAAAAAAAAACGGTTTCCAAAAAGCACTACAATACAAAGTGAAATATAAACAATTTTTATTGTGTGGTTATTATTATTCGTATGCGTTTGTAGCAATATGAAGAATGTATCAGTCTGTGCGTGATTATCAAATTTTCGTAGTGTGCTTTATGTTTTCTCGCCCGCCTCAAAAAACTTGTTTGGCGATTCGTTGCTTGTCATCTCCAAGTTAGATTCCATCTCTAGCTAAGATGATTATGATGACCAGCGACTTTAGTTATTTTATGAATTTGCTATACTTACTAATTCAATGGTATTTCGACAGTCTCATCCACAGACTACAAGTCTCATCAAGTGGAAATGTTGAACAACGCATTGAGATCATTGAGATAGAAATTAAATGTCTATGATTGAGATGAACGCGATGAATCGTGATGTCGATGTCAAATGTCAATCCAAATGTCAACAGTACATTGGCATTTTAGATTGCCGACGTCAACAAAACTGCACAAATTTTATATTTATGCACATTTATTCAGCAGCGTTTCTTTGACATAGCGCGATTAAGATTTTGAATTTAATCGCAAATGCAGTGAATTTTAGTGTCTGTGTATTTTGTAATTGAAGCGACATCAAAATTCGGTATTATCATGGTTAAAATACGTTCATTTCTAACATTTTAATAGAATGGTGAAGGAATTAACCCGGTGATTAATATTTCAAATAAATTTAGCCAGATCAAACTCGTAAAATTCTACCTGAAATTATTTTTTGTTATCTGGCCAACAAAATAATAATATTCATGGTGTTGTAAGTACGTAGCTTCATTTTATCACTGTATTTTTAATAATTCTTCCCATAACTACTCCCACTTTTAATCAGTTTCTTTGACTTTATAACATTTACCGTAACCATACTTTATTCCACGTATTCGCGATTACATTGTGATATCAAACAACTTCTGAAAACAAAATCAGTGTTTAGTGATATCAATAGTAAAATCAAATTAGTAGATAAAATCTCTTAGCTTATCGTAAATTCATAGTGGAGTAAATTGAATATAAGACAATTTCCTTATCAGGTTCCTATGAAGTCAACTGACACAACTCATGAGGCTTCAGTAAATACAGAGCCTGTTGTCAGTGAAGTAGTTCACGTAGCTGAGCCTGCTGAAGGTCCAGAAGAGCTTACAACTGCCGCCACACAGTTAAACACTACTGAAGACATGGATGGTGATGCTAAAAAAGCACAATCATATGCACACAACAGAAGAGTAAATAACTACGGTAAACACAGTACATTATATTATATTCTAAACTCTCATGCCACTGCTTGGAAGAGGTTTCTTCCCTAAGTGAACACATATTTAAAAGCACATAATAAATCTCTTATTATACTGGACATAATGTGTATATTTTATGGTGTTTCCAGGTTACATTAAATATGTAAGCTTGGTGGTATTAACATTGCAAAACGCAGTATTAGGTCTTAGTATGCGGTATGCCCGCATAAGAGATGTGGAAATGTTCTCATCAGCAGCTGGTATGAATTTAATATTTACTTTTAAACAAAAAACTTTTTATATTATTTAAAAAAAAATATTTATAACAAAAAAAAAAATTAATTCTGCAATATTTTGCAGAATTATTTTTAATCAGTACCAGAACTGATAACAGAGTTTTATAATCAGTCATGCTACAACTATAACTAATTAATTGTAATGTTATATTTTCAGCTGTTTTAATGGCAGAAGTATTTAAACTAATTATATGTGTGTGCCTTGTGATGCAAGAGTCTGGTGGTGTTCAAAAAGGAGCAAGGTCTATGTACAATATAGTCATATTAAATTTCCGAGACACATTAAGAGTTTGTGTGCCATCATTTCTGTACATTGTACAGAACAATTTATTATATGTCTCCGCATCTAACTTAGATGCTGCTACTTACCAGGTAACTCATAAAATCCACTAAAGTATAATTATGAAACTTTTAGAGCAGTTAAATGTTAATTATGTTAAATTTCAAATAGACGCATAGATGGAACCATCAACAATAACAACCTCATGTACTTAATACAAGTAGAGATCTGATTAAAGATCAAGCCCTGGATGTATTAACTAATAACCATAATAAGTATGCACGTAGTTACACTAACAACTCTATATACTGACTGCTGTTATTTTCAGGTGACATATCAATTAAAAATACTGACAACGGCATTTTTTGCTGTGCTCGTATTGAAAAGACATCTCAAGAAGTGGCAGTGGATGGCATTAGCAATCTTAGCAGCAGGAGTAGCTCTGGTACAATTATCTTCCACAGAAAAAGCAAAGGCTGCTAACCCACATTTACCAGAGCAATCAAAAATATTAGGATTTGGTGCAGCATTAGCAGCTTGTTTCTTATCTGGTTTTGCTGGAATATACTTTGAAAAAGTACTTAAAGAATCAGACATATCTGTAAGTCCAAAATTAATTATTTCAAACACTTGTATGGCCCTTGAGGCTTGTATCCCTTTTTTCTACTGACACACCGCTAATTATGGTAATTCAAAAAATATTTGTAAGTGAAAACAATACCATTGATTGCATTCAAGTGTTTATTGATAAAACACTTGAATGCAGTCAAAGGTACTGTTTACTATGCAAAGTTTTAAATGATAAGACTGTTTATTATTGAGAAAGGTATGCAATTCATATTTTAATTAATCGGTATTAAATTTACATAACAAATAAACTAAACAGTTCATATGAAACAAAAGTTCTAGCTCAGGGCCAACCCGTCTTTGTATGTAATCAAATGCAATGTGATGTGTCTTGAATAAAACTTGTTGACTTGTTTCAGGTATGGATGAGAAATGTCCAATTGAGTTTACTATCATTGCCATTTGGAACCATCACTTATCTTATAAATGAAGGAACTCAAAATAATTTGCTAAAAGGCTTTGACGGTTTTGTTTGGTATCTAGTCCTATTGCAAGCAGCAGGCGGCCTTATAGTTGCTGTGGTCGTCAAATACGCAGATAATATACTAAAGGGTTTCGCAACTTCTGTTGCAATCATCATATCCTGTATAGCGTCCATATACATATTTGACTTCAACTTAACTGTACAGTTTGCAATTGGCACAATGTTCGTAATTGTTTCAATTTTCCTGTATGGTTACGTACCTAAGAAACCTGAGCCTCGGACATCTTTAAGTGTATGATCATTTCTATGATATAGGTTTAAGCATTCTTTTGATTTCACTTTATAACCTTGTATCTCTTTTTTAAATGCTTGCCTATATCCATAAATCTTTCAAATGAATAATCATAAAGTATAATCAGGGTATTATAAAGTGAACCTCAGAAGTTCTCAAAATGTTAGTACTTAGTAGTAATAGTTACAAGATTAAAAGGAGGAAGCCAATAGTTAACTTACTTTTATTAGGCAATTTATTAGTTATCACCAGTAAGTACCCATTTTGTGGCAAAATACATTTGCTTAACCTAATTCGTTAGGCAAATGTATTTTTAATACTTGCATAATACAGAAAGAAAATTTAATTTTGTATACCTACCTACATAGTATAATGCCTACCCATTAATGATCTATTTAATTGAGGACATGATCAGCAGTGGATCCACTTGCTCATATTCTGACAATGAATACTAGCTTATTTTCATGAGAAACAATTTATTAAGTTTATAGATGTAATCAAGTGATGAATTTGAGGAATAATAATTAGCAATTTAAATACTTTGGTACATAGCTAATGATAATAATTGATTTTTATCAAGAATATGACATTCTAGTTAAGTTTTATCAAATGTTTTAAGGCATCCAAAATAATATTTTGTTAGGGTAAGTACATAATTAATAATGAAATAAGAACTAAAAGCAGAATCTATGCTATTTTATATTTCTTATTTAATCATGTTAATAAATTATATACAACTTAATAAGAATTTATAATCTTTCTCTTCCTCATTTGTTCCAGCCAATTATCAAGTTGTTGTTGTGGTGTTTGTGGATTTCTCTTATAATAGTCTACAGGTGGTTTTCCCTCTTCCAATCTTACAAAATAATGACTGTACTGGTATCTTACTTCTCCCATGCGACCCCTAGCATGTCTTCTAATTCCTTTTATCACCATTCCTTGACCAGAAAAAGATTCAGCTGAAACAGAAATTGATTGTTGATCAAAAAACCTACAAATATTTGCCAAGTATATATAATATATTTTTTATGGGAACATACTGATTTGTAACAAAAGGTGCAAAGATGTTCTTAACTCTAATCCTGGTAGCTTAGGGCAGCTTGTACAATTCACATTGTACTCTTAACCTGTAGGGTGTTTAGAAATGAAACAGTAGTAAGTACTTACCAATCCACAAATTGCTCCTAAATTCAACATTGTGTTCTTTCACAGCAAGGTCTTGAGCTTCGAGTATGGCTTCCTTAACAAATATTGCTCCTTTTTTGTTTACAAAACTCAGTTGTTTCACAGCCTCGTCTACTGTCATTCCTCGGATGAAACTGGCAATGTACCACAGCTTTTCAGGACTGTATTTTATATTAGTCTTCTGAAGACATACAAACTGAAAATATTCTATTATTGTGTGTCTTATTTTTTATAAATCAATAAATATTTTTGTTTTTTTTTAAATGATACTTTTCATCTATGTGCCTACTAATTTCCCATTCATTTAAAAAGACAAACATTTTAGTTTTAACACATTTTTTGTAATTTCAGAAAGAAGATGGTGAAGGCATTAAGGAGGATCTTCAATACTGATTCGAAGCATAATAAATATTGTAAATTATTTACAGAGCATACCTGCATATATTATTTTTGTAATTACAATTTAGATCACCAACCAGAATTAGAATATTTATGTACAATTTGATGATTAGGTACTTATTTTAATTAAGTGTATGGAATATTTATATTTGTATCATGTTCATCAAAAATAATACATTTTACAGATGATCATGTAAGGATTGGTGACTTAGTGGTTTAGCTGACTCCAGCTATTTAGTTTTAAGTGACAATATTAACTGTGAACTGATAGCGATAAAGTAGTTTCATATACTATTCAGGCTACACCTAGATATTAAGAATAAGAGGTAACTTACAGCTGGCCTTGGTTCTTCATCGATGGACTGTGGAGGGTATATTTTTTTGTTATGCCTTAAAAATCTCTTCGGTGTATTATCTGTTTTCGACCATGCTAAGGCTGACGAGCTGGTGTGCATGTTCTTCAACTGATTCGTTATTACATTTTTTAGACATATGTTCTTGAATAATTGATTCATGTTAGATATGGTTCAAATCTAATTATGCCAGGAATTCTACTATTCTAGTTGGTACTATGTATTCAGCTTAAACGTAACCTAAAAATAAAGTATTCTGTCAGTCTTGTTTAGAACCTTCACTCACTGTCAGTGTCACTGTGCTGTTACTTATAGACGCTCCCTGAACTTCATCAAATCTACCCTATATTATATTGTAGTCTTTGATCAAATCACGCCTATAGTTATTCTCGTTGGTCAGCAATTTCATTAAAACCTCCCGCACTATGAGTAGTGGGATAAGTTGACAAGCTAATGCTTTTTCCACTAGAGATGGGTTGCAACAAGTTAGACACTATATCTATTATCACTGTCACTGTTACACAAAAATAACAGGTCCAAATATCTGTTATTAAATAACAGCCTGTTATTTTTGTATGGATGATAAATACGTATTTAAATATCAATTGAATAATGGTAACTGGTCAGTAACAGGTAACAAAACCTATTTAGGAGTCACTTTTTTGTAAGTGTTTGTTCTTATAAGACCACCAACTGTATTTTTAAGCACAATAAATACTAAGTGCTTCTCTTTTTAGCGTAGTTTAACCGCTTTAGTAAGAGTGAGAAATAAACATATTTCAAAGTAAATAATAAGTGTTTCTCTATTTAGCAAGGGTCATCCTTAATGAGGAAGAAAAAGAAATTGTTAACCTTGCAATATTTCTTCATTTGTGTGAGTGTATATGTAAGTAACAGCCGTAGTAACAGTCTGTGTGAGATTGTTATAATGAATTAACAGTAACAGCTGTGGTAACAGTCTTTGAGGGTCTGTTAACAGATATTTATATTGATAAATAAATAAATGATAAATGATTTTATTTCTGTAAATAGGTTTGTACAAACACTTTTACACGTCAATCATATTTTAAAAACTAGATGAGGTCGGCGTTTCCTATCTGACTACTCTGAGAAGAAAGGCCGAAACAAACTCAGAGGTCACAGTCTCTTTTAAAGTCCAGACATAATCTTGGTCAGATCATGTGAAGACCATGTAGATTGGTGTCTGAAGTGGTCTTTTGAGGAAAGCATCACACAGATTGAGAGGGCCTGTCCAGTCAGTGCACGCATTTGTCAGTTATCGTGCAGCTCAACTCAGAATTAAGGAGCTCAACGATTCGACGAACAATACCAAAGAAAGGACATTTGGGTAGGCCGCATAATTACTCAAACTGTCAGACTATAATTAGAACTAAGTGAGAAAAAATTAAAAACAAAAAGAAAAAGGAATGACCCACATAGTCTTCACATTCACAATCATTTAAATAAATAATACTTTAAAAGTATATAAAATTCATTAATGTCAATGTGTATATAAAAACCAGGAAATAATCTTGGTCAGAGCGTTTCATTTGAGGACCATGTAGATTTGTGTCTGAAATGGTCTTTTGAGGAAAGAACCATACAGATGTGAGTGGACCTGTCCATTCCACACGCATTTGTCAGTAATCGTGTAGCTCAACTCAGAACTTAAAAGGAGCTCAATGATTCGACGAACAATACCAAAGAAAGGACATTTTTTGGGTAGGCCGCATAAAGTACTCACAACTACCAGATGATCATTAAAAGTAACTGAGATAAATAAATAAATATATATATATAAATGACCCACATAGTCCTCACATTCACAATAATAAAAAAAATATATATATTACTTCACAAAGTAAATATTGATGTCATTGTGTATATAATTTTAAAGTAAGCAAAAAAAAAACAAAGTTCCGAAAGTAAAACATAAAAAAAATATAAAATTGGAGCAGCTCAATCCCATGCCTTTTTGTCCTCAATGTAATCTTTAACGGCATAAAAAGTCTTCTGGCACAACTTGCGTTTAGTAAATGATTTGAATTTATAAAGGCTTAGATCTTGTACGTGGCTTGGAAGTTTATTATAAAAGCGTATACATTGACATCTAAAGGAGCTACCTATTTTCTTGAGCCTTGTTGTAGGTACAACAAATTTGTGTTTGTTCCTAGTATTTATGTTATGGATATCACTGTATTTTTTAAAGAATTTTATGTTTTTATGGGCATATAAAAGATTATCAAAAATATACTGAGAAGGCACAGTCATTACATTTATCTCTGAGAGAGTGTCTCGGACTTAATTTATAAATAGATCGAACAGCTCTTTTCTGCAAAACAAAGATAGTTTGAATGTCGGCGGCATTTCCCCACAACAGAATACCGTACGACATTACACTATGAAAATAACTAAAGTACACTAAACGGGCTGTCTCTATGTTAGTTAAATTACGAATTTTTCTAACAGCATATACTGCGGAGCTTAGCTTTTTTGACAATTTATCTATTTGTGGGCCCCACTGAAGCTTAGCATCCAAAGTTAAGCCCAAGAATACTGTGCTATCTTCAGGATTCAATTCTTTGCCCTTTATCAATACTTTAGTTTTCACCTGCCTAACATGAGGTAGGGTAAACTTAATGCACTTAGTTTTTTTTCATTCAGAAGTAAATTGTTAACATTGAACCAGTGAACTACTTTTGAGATTGCGGTATTTACATCGTCAGTAACTAGCTGCTGACGTTTAAGTTTAAACAAAAGTGAAGTGTCATCCGCAAACAACACTATATCATGGTTATCCTTTATGAGGTAAGGCAAGTCATTAATATAAATAAGAAACAAGAAAGGACCAAGAATTGAGCCCTGTGGGACTCCCATTGTTACTAAAGATCCGGGAGATCTTTTTCCATTAACGTCAACGCTCTGAATCCTATTACTCAAGTATGAAGTAAGAAGATCCAGAGCGCTGTTCCGGATCCCATAGTGGCGGAGTTTCCTGATTAACGTGTCATGAAGAACGCAGTCAAATGCCTTGGACAAATCACAAAAGATGCCCAAGGCATCACATTTATCTTCCCATGCATTATAAATCTGACCTAAAAGTTCAACACCGGCGTCAGTAGTTGAACGACCCCTTGTAAAACCGAACTGTTTGCTGTGTAATAATTTATGTCTATTAAAAAATATTTGCAATTGCTCTAAAATTAATTTCTCAAAAATTTTACTAAAGGTAGGTAGTACTGAAATAGGTCTATAATTTGTGGGGTCTGATGTACTACCTGATTTAAACAAAGGTATAATTTTACTATTTTTCATTAGGTCAGGAAACTCCCAACAGTCGATACAATTATTAAAGATAAGAGCTAAAGTAGGTGCTACAATGTCAATAATAGACTTGGCAACTTCTACAGAGTTACCCCACAGATCTGCAGTCTTTTTTACATTTAAAGTGTGAAAAGTTTTAATTATGTCTCTACAGGTAATATGTTCAAAAAGAAATTCCGAATCACAAAAATTAACATTTTCCTTTAGCAAAGACTCAGCAACAGAAGGTGATGAGTTTAGGGATTTAGTAGTTGAAAAGAAATTTTCAAAGGCCGCGGCGACTTGGGAGTCTGATTTTATTATGTTGTCATTAATAGACAGGCTGTAGTTAGTATTTCGGTTATTAGACCTTCCCGTTTCACTATTTATAATATTCCAAGTCGTTTTAATTACATTATTACTATTTTTAATCTTCGAACTCAAATAACGCGACTTGGCCATACAACAAACTTTTTTAAATAATTTCTAACATATAAAATCAATTCAGCTGTGTTTACATAAGTCCTTTCAATGTACAGTTCATAAAACCGTGTTCTACTTTTATGTATACCAAAGGTAGCCCAATCACTAAAAGATGGGTTACTATTAACCAAGATAGTCTTGGGAATAAAGATGGAATTAAATTGCTTACAGTATATATGAAAAAAATCATCATATAGATAATTAGGATCAGCATGAATAGACAAAACTGGTAATTTATTAATGAGTTTAACTTTAAAATTTTCCAAGCGACTTGCAGTTTTGGGGTTAACAGTGATATCCTTTTTAGCCACTTTGTTGTTTTGGTTTGGGATAGTAATCCTCTGCCCGCAATGATCAGAATCTAGTAAATTTATTATTTCTTTGTGGCTTGGTATAACATTTGTATAAATATTATCGAGGCATGTGGCACTAGTTGAGGTTATTCTCGTGGGCTCTAAAAATAGGTTTACAAGATTGTAAGACTGAAACAGACTTATTATTTTACTACAAGAACCTGAATTTTCTAATAAATTAACATTAAAATCACCGCAAGTGATAATGGACTTTTGAGTTACCAATCTTGTGTAAAACTTCATCCATTACCTTTTCAAAGCAGTCATACAATCCTGAAGGGGGTCTGTACACACTTAATACAATAAACTGCTCCAATTCTATACAGGCTATTTCAACTGTTCGATCAACAGATAGGCTCACAATATCCTTACGGTCTCTATATTTAAGCTGGTTACTTACTAAAATTAATGAGCCACCATGTACAGCATTAACTCTACTGAATGAACTACCTACCTGGTGATTATTAAAATTGAACAAGAACTGGTGGCTTTTAAGCCAATGTTCTGTTATACAAAGAATATCAATACTGTTAAAATTCATAAATAATTCTACTTCTAAATCTTTGTTCATAAATCCTTGAATATTTTGATGCACCAGGTTAATACTATTTACATATTTTAAACTTTTATTTGATTTTATTTTGCAATTCTGTACATTATTGCTAGAGGTTGCCTCTATTGTCTTAATTTCTAATTTAAATTATTATCAATGTCAATATTTGATACCAAGTTATTGGCTGAATTATTTGACATGTCATAGCATTGCTCAATAGAAGCAATTTGTTTAGCCAAATACTTGGCTGTAATAGAAAAGTAATATGATAGCGACACAGCTATCTGTCTTTTACAATACTTTGAAAGATAGTACCTATACATACAAAATCTATCTTTTGTCAAATACCAACATAATTGTTAGTGCCAATTAAATGGAATAAATGATTATGACTTGTCAAATTATGTAATGTCATATTAATTTCAGATCACAAGTGAACATCACAATTTTTCTTAAAGTTAGGTTGCATAATGATCTATAATATTGGAGTAATTCTTCTTTGTTCACATTACCCCTATTACCAACAAATATTAATAATATACTATCTTGGTTAAAATTGCATTTCATAACTTTTTTCATTATGTCAAATAAAGAACAACCAGGCATACAGTAGTTCATTATTGAGTGCCCTGGATATTTATTTGTCAACAAGTGGCCTAGATCCTTTCCAATTTCATCACAAAATAATATTATTTCTTTATTTACACTCTTTTTAGGCAAAAAGTTAGTAATTGATAATGGCAAACTGGCACTAGACTGCGGTATGGTGGTGTCACATATTGTCAATGAATGGTCCGGTGTGCGTTCAATAGATGGTGGTTGACAATGTTCACATTTGTTAGTTTGTGAGCTTACCAGCTCATTCATTGCCAAAACATATTCCCTCATTTGGTTTTCAGAGGCTGTATATTTGATGGTCATAGAAGCAAGTTTCTCCTGTAGCTGGTCAAGTTCATACTGCAAGTCTTCTGTGTCAATTTGGTATTTCCTAGTACTTTTTTCTAGGTTAAATGAATACATGTCTAATTGTTTTAATAGATGCAACCTTTCTCTATTAAGTTTTACATTTTTGATGAAGAACTTTTGTTTTTTGACCAATTTCTTAGTTTTAACTATGTATTTGTTAATTTTTATGTATTTTTTTATTTTATTTTTACTAGTAACTACCCTCATTGATTTACATGATTTTGAATCATTATTACCTGTTAAATCTATTGTGTAAGAGGGGTTTATAGCAGAAACAATTGATGGGGCTATAGGCACCAATTCATTGAATAGACTTTGATTCAACGAGGCAGTTATGTTAAGATTTGTAGTCTCAAGTTGTTCAATCTGACTTTGTGCCTCATGTAGCTGCTGTGGTAGTAAGTATTTGTGACTAAGAGCTTGTTCATACTTATTGCTACACTGGCTGAACCCGTCCACAACAACTTGGAGCCTGTTCCGGGCTGCTATGGCATCAGTGTGAGTATGGCGTGTGTGTTGTTAGGAACAATTGTTATTTGTTATTTTTAAATATCTGTTATTTCTACCTGTTACGATAAATACGCTTCACTCCTATTTTCCACCCGTCCGTCATTGGATAATGGATGAGCCGCATAGATATAAAATGTAACAGTGAAGAATAGAAAAATATAAGTTTATTTATTGTTGCGTTACGCGTTTCATTCCTGGCCAAAAGGTCAGAAGCGGGATATCTAAGTAAGAATTTTCCTTTCACGTCTACAGCTCTGATAAACCGTAAATAACGCACTTTATATAATTATTTCAGAATTTCGGTAAATACTCAGTCATGTGTGTTTTTTTCTTCTATCTTGTTTTTGTCCCATGTTACTTAACTGGCGAAATGTGGGTGTACTATAAGTACACCTCTGCCTAACCATTCGGGGACTACAGGCGTGATGTTATGTTATGTGTGTTGTTTTTGTGAGGGATGGATATTTAAATGAAATATTTAAGCATGACCAAAGATTGTTTCGCTTTTATTTGACACACCTGTTATAGGTATCTAAGGTAAAAAGACAAACGACATGCAGTGTCAAATGGTACTGGATGGTCAGCACTCACAGTTTTCCTTATATTTCAAAATTGCAGTTAAATTTATTTTCCATTAGACCATCTATGAAATTTTAGTTCTAACCAGTCATTAGAAGTTGATATGAGGGAGTTGTGTGTGTCAGTGCCCAATTAATGGGCAATAGATCTGACCCATTACATGGAACTTAAGTTCCATATATATGTTTAAACATAAGCTGGTGACATGTGGGTCTACCACACGTCTTCTCTGATAATTTTGCGCAATAAGCGTGATGTTATGTCATGTCATGATTGCGTATGTGTAATTATAGGTAACACATGACAGATACTAGTTTTAGACCTCCTTGAGATGGATGGACATGAAGAAAATGCCCGAGGTAAAAGGGCCTTATATAAAGGGAACCCGAGGTAAGGGCCCTGTTATAAATGAAACCCAAGGTAAAGGGATAAAAAAATTCTTGTGATGTGACCAGTCGAGCAAGCAGTAGATTGTCTTCTACATGGAATAGACAATCGTACGGTGAAGGTAAAGGCTCAAGCAATCCA
Source organism: Omphaloscelis lunosa (assembly GCA_916610215.1). Lineage (NCBI taxonomy): Eukaryota > Metazoa > Arthropoda > Insecta > Lepidoptera > Noctuidae > Omphaloscelis > Omphaloscelis lunosa. Next base: position 12,552,822 of record OU744250.1, read on the forward strand.
GCTCTATGAACTAGAACAGGTACGTAAATATTTTAGGACTGTTAAAAGTGGACCGAGTAGAGAGCCACAAGATTCTACCTGGAAACTAAATAATCGACGTTCTAGAAGCAACTCAAATATACCGGGTCAGCTAAACCAGGTACGAATATTAATTCCAATATAAAATGTTTTAACTGTTATAAAGTTGGTCACCCAAGTTTTAAATGCGAAAAACCTCTTATAAAATGCACGCCATCAGACCAATAACTGTCTTAGGAATAAGAGGACAACAAACGAATCGGATAAAAACCAAACACCAGGTAATGACCAGACGCAAAAATAAGTTCCAGAATTCACAGCAGAGGGTTCCGGTTCAAGCAAGTACTCTCAAACTCATTAAATCTTCAGATTATTAATCGCCCAAATCTACCGGTACTCAGAGGTATATGGTAACTTAATACGTCCGCTAGGAGTTGCAGTGACTTCCGTTGAAGTTCAAGGACTGCGAGAAATAATAGATTTATACGTTGTAGAAGATTATGTGCTTGTACACCCCGTTTCGTTAGGTCATTCATTTACAGAAAGGCCTGATATATTCATTTTTAAAACACCAGATGAAATAAAATTTCAGAGACTACCGCAAAATAAATTAGATATTATGGTGTCTACTGATACCGAAATCCCTGGCAATAAATTACAAGCAAAAATAATCTGTACGCATACGCAGTTGGATTGTGATGTTTAAATAAATGGTACTTTACGAGGTACTGAAGGTCATGAGCATTATTTACTTCCCAGGCAGTACGAGATCAAGAACGGATGGGGAGCAATCTTGATTTATAATATATCAGCGATCCCTATGCACATCAATAAAGTTACTTTTAACTCGCTCTATAAAAATAAACACTATCTCATCGAGTAATACACTAAATGCGTTCAGCGTAACGTTCGATGATACAGAAATGGAAACCTCAGTAAACTGTAACCCTCTTTTGGATGAAGACCAGTCCAAGGAACTACAAGGTTAGCTTGCAAGGTATAGTGATTGTGTTTCTAATGGACTACATGACTTGGGTTAGCCAGTTACCGAGATGACCATCGAACTCAACGATGCTGATCCGGTGGTTTACCGCTCGTATCGCATGTTGTTTGCTGAAAGGTCATATTATAATTTCTTATCATAAAAAACATGATACAGGAGATGTTAGACAGTGACATAATCAGGGAATCATCGTCGCCTTACGCGAACTCGATCGTCATGGTTCAGAAAAAAACAGGCAATAAAAGATTGTGCATCGATTACAGGGCACTCAATAGAAAGACCAGGAAGGACCACTACCCGTTACCCAGGGTGGAAGACCAACTGGATCTACTTGCTGGTAACACTTTGTTCACGTCCTTAGATCTAGCTTCTCACTATTATCAGATTCAGTATCTGAAGAATCCCGTCCTAAAACCGCCTTTGTGGTGACATCTGACGGGCAATATGAATATAATCGCATGCTTTTCGGGCTAGTCAATGTACCATCGGTTTTCCAGCGCACCATCACCACTGCGGACCCACCTTAACGATTCAATTTTAACGTTGACGCTGTCAACATCCTAATCTAACTTTTTCACATACATATTTTGCTATTAAGGATGAATCTTAAGCTCCGGAGAAGCTACGCACGTGTAGCTGTTCCTCCTAGTCGGCCTAGGGCGGTCAGCTATTAGGGGCGGCAAATATGTGCGATATGTGCCCAGCAACAGTGAGAACTGACTCGTGAGTTACTGAGCGATAAACCTCGTACAGGGGTAATGGATGCGGGGTGCAACGGCGATTTCCGAGATCGTCACGCCACGCGCTGCCCGCCCGGCCAGTCTTCCACAGCCGCCGCGCCGCCGCCGCCCGCCGCCCCTTTGAACTGGCTGGCCAGATCACCATTTCTAACGGCGCCAGAGTTCTTCCTTTGTGGCTTTTTGAAATCTCGCGTTTACCAACATAAACTACAAACCTTGCAAATCTTGAAAGCCAACATTTAACAAGAAATAACCGATTTGGTTCGATTTACGGCATTTTGAATTCAAAATGCCGTAATCGAACACAAATGTGCATCAACTTACAAGGTACCTTAACATCAATTTTACACCTTTAAACTTTAAATCATATAATGTTTCCGTGATAAAAGCCCAATATTTATAATTTTCAACAAAACGGCAGCCAATTCACATTATGTCATGAATGTAAGTAAATTGACAATCCTTTTGCGTAGTATAATATTATAACGAATGTAATTGTTATTTAATTTCATATGTTTACACCGCTAAATTAGTAGACATTAAGAGGCGGCTGGTACAAAACGGAGTGAGGCGTAGGGCGGCCAAGCCCAACACTGCTATAGTCTGCCTCGCACGTGCGGCTTGCTCGAATAAAGCGCCCACGCAGTTTAACGCTGTCAACGCTATGCACGCGGTACACAGAAGCTTGCATCTGCATAGCTTCACTGTGGGAGGTGGGACGTGGTAACATAGTCGTGGGTTAATATTCGTGTATAGTGTGTGTTACAGTGGAAACGTAGACACACTGTTATCAAACAAATGAATCCACGCAGCTAAAATGTGCCGCGTGCCTGTGCACCACAGAGTACTTTGTCTATGCACAGCGTGCGTCGCGGTGGGCCAGCGTGTTAAGAGTTAAATAGGTAACAGAAAAGTTAGAGAAATAAAAGGCCTGCGTGGTTCCCGTGGGGCGCCCCTTCATGTCTGGCGCTCTGGGCGGGCGACCATGCGCGCCCTATCCTAACACCGGTACTGCCCAAGTTACATACTAGCAGTCCTGCGTTGCAGATAGCCTCTAGCTAGATACTTTGTATGCATTGTAACAGCTAGACGTTTTCATGTTCGGCTAATGATATCTTTCAGGCGCTGAAAAGTAGTGACTAAAAACTAGGTTGCCTAGATTTGTGCCATATAAAAAACAGTGGCACTCCGGGAGTGCAGACAGAAGTGAAAACTTGAATAATTTTATTGTGCAGGAAATAATGTAATGCGCTTATTGTTTTTTAAATGGTCAAAAGCTGGTGTCGCAACAGTGTCGTAAAATCAATGGTTTAGTCCCATCTCAAAAATGCCCAACGCGCCTAAAGAAGTTTTCACTTTTAAAACTTTTTCTTGTTCTTATGGAACAAATCTAATTTAGGGAGATTCGATGTACCTACATTTGATACTGATTATAATTCTGTAAATACTTAATTGTTACGGTCGCGAATCATAATTTTGATCAGCGTCAGGGTGTATACCCTGACGCTGACCTGCAAATTGTAAAAAAGTAAGTAAGTAAGACTACCACTGAGGACCCACCTTAACGATTCAATTTTAGGTGAACAGTTGGGGGGAGGAGAGAATGGATCTGCTGATCCATTAATTTCCCTCATTGTTTAACACACGATCGATCAATCATAATCTGAATCATTTTGAAGGATATTGCTAATCCATTGCTTCATATGTTCGAAAAATTTGTCTGCTCAACAAAGTATGGAACGCAATGAATGTTGTTAAACTGTAAAAATAAAACAGATTGAGATTGATCGTGTGTTACGCAATTAGGGTGCTAGCTTTTGTGGGTGAGATTGAAATAATGAGCCCTTAAACTTACCTAATAAGTAGATATTATACATAATTACGTTACATATCGTTTACCTACCTATAATGTACGCTACCTCCTGCTTAATTAGCTTAAATACTGTCTGCTCTTTATTTATTAAATTACTAAAGCATATCTTAGGGTAAGCAGAAACAATTTTAAAATATAATAGAACAAAACAAACCCCAGAAAATAATAGTAATGTTATTATGGCGTTTCAAGTATGTAAGTTTATGCAGTGTTGTTTACAAAATAATTCACGCAAACAGAGTTCAGGGCAAGCGAGAGATTAATTAAAATATTATGTCAATCTCATCCGTTATCAAACTATTATAATAATAATAATATATAAATATACTACTGCTTCTGTTGAATACATAATAGACATATTAACATTTATCGTGTTTATTACTTAACTCCGAGATAGTGTGTAGGTAATAAAATTAATACTTTCATTACTTTTTTCTCGGCAGGCTTACATACTACAATGACAAAAGTGATCGATACTTAAGAAGCACAAAATTGCTTTAAAATGGACGGATAACAGAATTCGCGTATTGTCAAAGTTTTATAAGAAGTTTACAATTAGGCCACTGTAATGCTAATTCAGGCCCCAAATTATATAGACTTTAGTTTTAGAATGGCGTTTTAGCAGCAATTATTGGTTGGATAAACGCATTATAAGGGCTGAGAAAACAGGTTAAAGCAGTGCTACTTAATAACTTTTTTTTTTTGGATGGGATATTATCAAATAACTTCTCCGGCTCTGGGAGGAGCGGGAGGGCGTGTCAGACTCTTACTGGCTAAAACCCACCCGTGTTCCTTCAGTTGCCATGTTGCCGGGGGCCACGATCTCCCTTTCGGACCTCTTCGCAACCCCGGCAGGCATCGGCCGTAACGGACCCCATAGGTTCTACTGACATCTCTTTGCGAGCATTACTGCTTCGCAGAAGGAGGTGACGGCCTCCCATTTCCTCTCGCTCCGTACCATGGCCTGAACTAGGGCCGGACGCGAGAGATCAAAAAAAAAAATAAGGGCTACGGATGAGTTTTGAACTCTGTAGGTTTATGTCTGTAGGTTATGTTTTAATCTGTAGGTTTGAGAGAATTAGGGTTGCGAGTATCGGTTTACTGTGAAAAAATATTATAAAAAGCTAAAGAATTGTAAAAAAAATATGCTTTTACGAAGAAATCTTCAGTTTTAGTCATTATGATGCTTGTCTTGTAGCGACCGGTCAATACCCTATGCTGAAGTCCTTTTTAAAGCATAAGGTATTTACTATACAATCCAATTTTAATGTTACCGTAATATAAATGGTGTAAACATAATGAAAAACTTAAGGCATTTCTTTGTAATAAGGTTAAAAACTGAAAGTTCGTTTAGTTTTTATGGGAGCATCACCTATAAACCACTTTCTCCCTTAAAAGGCTTATAGGATAGCACATCGTCTTGACGAAATATCGGATTCCAATTTTTCCGGAGAGCTTTGTCCCACAGTTTTATTCTTATAACATCTTTGGCAAATACATGGGTGTGGTATTTTTGCAGTACAACTGGGCTCAATAATTAATTATGCGTAAAAGAAGTCACTTGTTTACAAAAAATGTATGGCTAGCTGTCAAATTATCAGATGCTGGAGATCAGCGCCATCTGAAGTGAGCAAGTGGCAGTTTTTAGCTTTAGGCTTGATTAGAGCACCGTTCAGTTTGTAATGGAAGTATACTTCTGAACGTTTTCGGGTTCGGTATAAATTTAGTCAAACCTTTGCTTTTGGGAAAGGTTTATTTAGTTTTATGTTCCCGTGATTACATCTAAGTACCTAACTATTATGTAAGCAAGGAATGGAAAGGTCTACTTCACCCAAGTAAAGGACCGATTATAAATTAGCCTTTTATATTTATGCCCTGGCAGGAGAGTCACAAATAAAACATCTTATCTCAACCTTAATTTCTTTTTGTTTTTATACACTCAGCCAGCCGTACTCGCATTACATGGATTGATAAAATCTTCCAAATAGCTCGTTAGATTTTTTGGTTTTCCTATACTTACTGAAGTATATGCCGACGACGAATGGAATCTTTCCAAATATGTTACGGAGTACCTATCGGCCTAAATTCATACCTACTGACAGAGTTTGCACATAGCTTAGTAAGCGAATCAGTGATGCCATTGTCCCAATATTCACCCTGCTCTGTAGATGTTAGGTGCCCTTGCCTAGGTGTTCGTAGGGGAGTTCTAGGGTCATTCGGTAAAATATCTGGGAATCTGTCATTCAATATTTCTGAAATCTCTTTTAACGCAATTTATGTGTTATTATTTTACTAGCAGCATCCCGCAGTTTCACCCGCATAAAGGTGGTTTTACACCGGCGAGGCGAGGCGTGGATGGGATGGTCGAGAATTGAAATTTGTATGGCAAAATTTCTATGTACGCCCTGCCCATCTTTGCTGTAAAAAGTCTAGATGCGCGAGGATGTGCGAGGCGAGAACTGAAATATTTGTTAGTACAATATTTAACTTTATTGCTGTATGAATAGAGTATTTATTTATTTGTAAAACGGATATATAAATCTCGCACCGGCCATCGAGAACCCGCACGGTCTCTCTCCGTCAAGCGCTGACTCGCGATGTCTCGCGATGTCTCGCGCTGGCACTCGCTGGCACGTGCCGCGCCGGCTGTCTCCGACCACCGCGAGACATCTCGGCATGACTATATTCTCCGCTAGCCGACGCGCCAGATATGGCTGGCCGGGCGGCGCGTAATTTCAATTCTCGCCCATCCTATCCACGCCTCGCCTCGCCGGTATAAAACCACCTTAAGTCTCGATCCCGTGGGAATATCAGGATAAAAAATGTTAACCTAGGTTATAAACGATCTGTGTGCCAAATTTCATCCAAATCCGTTCAGTAGTTTTTACGTAAAAGAGTAACAAACATCCGTCCATCATCCATCCTCCCAAACTTTCGCGTTTATGATATTAGTAACATTTTGACATTTTTTATATAATTGTTTCAATGTTCCACGATGTTATCTGTATCCCTTTCTTCCCCTCAAATTGTTTGTTCGAAAATCATTATCCATAACATGTTTTCTATAAACTTTAGTAACCATAATGTTAAAAAATCTAAATTTTGTTTTACTTAATTATCTTTACTTCTAAAACTATTCTATCATAATATCGAGAATAATTGAATCTTCTAATTTTGCATGAAATAAAGTCACATGTCCTAAGTGTTGTAATAAATAATGTGTATTATTTCGAATGTTCATCTATACTAATATAATACACGCAGCGCCGGAGCCGTGAAAAAAGCCATATTACTTGTGCATCCTTACTATTATGTATTGTATCTGTTGGATTTGGTAAAATAATAAACAATTGTAATACAAAATAATTTTAAATTAGGACGGTTTTAAGCCTTTTGTATATTATTGATTATGATATTTATGATAATTAGGGATTTCAATTTTATGGCATGTTATATTATGTGACATTAAGTTCGGGCAAGTTATCATTCGGACAAATGATAATAAGGACAAAAAAAAATTGCACTTTACATTATGGATAAAAAAGTTAGAGAACACAATAGAGAACCTATCTGTAGAGCTGGATTGGGATTGCTCTACGTGGTAATCGATTCTTTGAAAAACAAGTTCATTTTTTTCATCTATCAAATTTAAATTTACGGAACCCTCCCTATTATTCGGCAATAACGCTTGGCTATGCCATAAGCCGGAGCCTCATTTTTGATGTCTTTATTATGTTGATTAACGGACACATTTTCTGTCTGAATAGTTAATAATATTCAAATTAACACTTTTAGTTTCGCACCACGACTTTTATAGTTTTCGGTTCATTACGATTAAAAATAAAACAGCACGTTTGTATAGCATGCGAACTATAAGAAGCTGGTTATTGGCTTATTTTGATGCTGGTTATAGGACTTATTGCTTGTTAAAATTCTTCTCAGTATATTTTTGTACGAATAAAGAATATAAAATATTACGATGAAATGATTTTAAATAGCTGGCATTAAAACTGCACCAATGTACACTTTACCTATGTAAACGGTCGTTATAAAACATGGGGAAGTTATAAAGAATTTTAAAATGCTTTATGATACCCTAAGCCATAATTATTGCTTACCTACTATCGTGATTTATTTTGATTTAATAAAAAAAAAAGGATTATTTTAATATCGATTTATAATATCCACTGTGGCAACACTGTCAAAGTACAAATACGAAACTTCTAAATGTATTTTCACTAAAGCAACTGAATCTATTGTTTTACTTTGGCAACACTTAGAAATGACGGTTATGATAACGTTATTTTTGGGTGGGGCACAAGTCGTTGTAAATGGTAAAATGTAATGCATAGTTAGCCGTCATTCGATTGTGAAACACTCTTTTCTTGCTAATTCTTTTAATCCACACCGTATTAAAAGTATTAGCAAGAAAATAGTGTTTTCTTTATGAGTCAGAAGTGACAAGAATCACGAGCCATATTGTAGGTGAAATCGTTAGTAGTTTTATGAATTCTTTACTTTATTAATTATTTTTGTCCCAAAAAAGTTCGGTGAGCAGTGAGTGTGCTTATTATGTCGTTTCATAATTCGGTAGCAATCATTGTGGCGTATTCCCCAGCTGGTTAATATTTAAATCATAGTAATTGGGCCGATGCACGTGCTACCTTTGGTCGAGGCTACTCCTCGATAGGGTTATCGTTGCATTGGACTAATTATAATAAAATAAGTAAAAAGTTGGGCCGATGCACGTGTTACCTTTGGTCGAGGCAACTCCTCGATAAGGTTATCGTTGTGTTGGACTAATTATAGAAAATAAGTAAATAGTTGGACCAGTGCACGTGGACTCTTGGTCGAGGCAACTCCTCGATAGAGCTATCATTGTATTGGACAATTTTGAAAATAAATAAATTAGAAATTGTGCGAGTGTATGTTGGGAATTTCGCCACGAGATTTAAAGTATTTTATTTCTGTTCCGTTAACTGAATTTTCTGAGCAGCTATATAGTTTGTTGATGGTACTTGGTGGTTGGTGTGTTGGTGGTTCGGTTATGGTTTGATAAACAGCATGTTGGAAATAAAAATGCTGTTGAAAATGTAAAAATAACTAATTTATTACATTAGCAACTGGACATTGTACACTACACATTGTACTCATTCCAAAAAGCAACAAAATTGAACAGAAATAAAAAGTGGCTAAGAATAAATATAATAGTTTAAGTATTTACAGCAGCATAGATTTTGTTGATTGCGGCAATTCAAAATGATTTATTTGCATAATGTTCTTAAGATAATATATCGAGCTCTTATTATGTCTTTAATGTCGGCGTGCAAATTTTATACATTTAAATGATAAATATTATTATATTTATATGACTAATGACTGCATTAGCTATTATACAGGGTGTGGCGTAAATAGTGGTCCACCTTTAAGGATTCGATGTACCAGATAGTTTACTATAACCTAGTACAATTTTAACCATTTGTAACCAAGAGTTCCTGATTTTTTTTTTTCTATTTTTATACGAAATTTCTATCTTTGGTTACAAATTCGGTTGTAGTTTAAAAAAAAAAAACGATTTCTGTTAAGAACTGCTGAATACTAGAGCTATCGTGGAAACATGTTGTTTTTTATGTTATATTAGAGCTTTTGAAGAAATAGTAAGTTCTTTTCTATTTTTACTTTAATTTTTAACATATCATGAAAATTCAAGAGAATTTTTTGTAAAAAAAAATGTACTACACTGGATATGCCCATTCATTTTAAAAATATGCCTACTAAATACAGATTCCAAAATGGTATCACAATAACAGATCTTATTGTCTAATAGAAAGATATTCAACTTTAATTGAAGCAAAGAAGATTTTCATTAAAATACATCTTAAATCGTAGTGACGTTAACACTTACGATTTTTGTAATAAATGTACTACACTGTCAGTGCCAATAACATTTTCATCACTATTGTTGCAAAACGATCTAGTAGATCTGATTTGTCACGTATTTGACCGAAGCATGAAATAAAACAAGTCGTACTAGTCATTATTTATTAAAATCTTTGACATGATTAAACACTTAAAAATTATAAAAAATGTTCAAAATGGCCACCATTTGCAGCTATACACGCTCTGCAACGTCGAATAAATGACCGTTTCATTCGTCGAGCAAACCCGCTATCGCTGATTTCTCTTGTTGCTGTCTGGATTCTAGTCCTCAATTGGTCAATGCTAGTGATTTGTTCCTTGTAGACTTTTTCTTTCAGGCAGCCCCAATAAAAGAAATCCAGGGGATTTAGGTCTGGCGAGCGTGGAGGCCACAATATTGGACCTAAGCGCCCTATCCACCTATCTGGATACGCTGCATTAAGGTGCTCTCGTACTGTAACAGCATAGTGAGCGGGGCAGCCATCGTTCTGCAGCCACATGTCTTGTTGGACTTCAGGAGCAACATTCTCCAGAATCGACGGCAAGTTCATCCATTTTATAGGATTTAATACGTTTTAAGAATATGGTTAACGCAACTTAATTTTAAAATGTATTTTAAAGAAAATCTTCTTTACTTCAATTAAAATTGAATATCTTTCTGTTAAACAATAGGATATGTTATTGTGATACCATTTTGGAATCTGTATTTAGTAGGCATATTTTTAAATGAATGGGCACATCCAATGTAGTACATTTTTTTTTTACAAAAAATTCTCTTATATTTTCATGATATGTTAAAAATTAAAGTGAAAATAGAGAAGAACTTACTATTTCTTCAAAAGCTCTAATATTACATAAAAAACAACATGTTTCCACGATAGCTCTAGCATTCGGCAGTTATTAACAGAAATCAAAGTAAGAAAAATATGTTTTTTTTTTAAACTACAACCGAATTTGTAATCAAAGATAGAAATTTCGTATAAAAATAGAAAAAAATAATAATTCAGGAACCTTTGGTTACAAATGGTTAAAATTGTACTAGGTTATAGTAAACTATCTGGTACATTGAATCCTTAACGGTGGACCACTATTTACGCCACACTCTGTATAATAAAATGAATAGCGTATTTGGCGTGCACTGGGGTTCAGTCAAGTAGGTGAGCTGTTCAGAGATGTACGAGTATAGTGTTGATAGACTCCTATGCGGCGTGCACTCGGGTTCATTCAGCCATGTAGGTGAGCTGTTCAGAGATGTATGAGTATAGTGTAGACCCCTATGCGGCGTGCACTCTGGTTTAGCCATGTAGGTGAGTTTTTAAGAGATGTACGAGTATAGTGTAGATAGACTCCTATGCGGCGTGCACTCGGGTTCAGCCATGTAGGTGAGTTGTTCAGAGATGTACGAGTAAGTGTAGACCCCTATGCGGCGTGCACTCGGGTTCAGCCATGTAGGTGAGTTGTAGGTCAGTTTAAAAATATACGAGTATAGGGTTCAGTCATGTAGTCACCTACATGACTGAACCCTATACTCGTACCCTACAATACTCGTACATCTCTGAACAGCGTGAGCTTTTCAGAGAAGTACAAGTATTGTGTAGATAGACCCCTACGCGGTGTGCACTCTGGTTCAGCCATGTAGGTGAGCTGTTCAGAGATGTACGAGTATAGTATAGATAGACCCAGTAAAGTTTACGAGTTCTATGCGGCTTACACTCTAGTTCAGCTATGAAGGTGAGCTTTATAGACATGTATGCGTATAGTATATAGCAGCTACGTAGGCGAGGTGTAGTTCAGAGTTTAAAATTAAGGATAAAGTGGAAAGAGTATAGTTTAAAGTTCTATGTAGCTTACACTCTTGTTCAGCCACGTAGGTGAACTTTATGGAGATTTATGCGTATAGTTTATTGCAGCTATTTAGGCGAGCCACTTCAGTTTAAAGATAAACATGTATGAGTATAATTTAGAGAACCAAGCGGCTTACACTCTATTTCAGCCATATAAGCGAGCGTTATTAAGATTCATGCGTATAGTTTACATCAGCCATGTAGGCGAGTTATAGTTCAGTTTAAAAATAAAGATGTGCGAGTACAATTTAGAGTTCCATACGGCTTTCACTCTAGTTCAGCCATGTAGGTGAGCTTTATGGAGATGTATGCGTATAGTTTATAGCAGCCACGTAGGCGAGCTGTAGTTCAGAGTTTAAAAATAAAGATAAAGATGTATGCGTAAAGTGAATTACAGCCATGTAGGTGAACTAAAGTTCAAAGCCTTATGTGATCTTATATAGCCATGTAGGTGAGCTGAAGTTCAAAACCTTATGTGATCTTATGCAGCCATGTAGGTGAGCTGAAGTTGAAAGCCTTATATGATCTTATGCAGCCATGTAGGTGAGCTGTAGTTCAGAGTTTAACGTAGGCACTTCAAACAAATTCTAAAATTCAACAAATTCTATGCAGCCGTGTATGTGTGCTGTTAGTAACCCATTTAGATGTGCTGTTAGTAAGCCATGTAGGTGTGAAATTGATGGCCGAAAGGCAGTAGATTGTAAATCTTATGACATGCTCGAAACCAAAAGAACCGTCTTGAAGAAAGAACAATGTCAGCTTGCCATACATTGTATTATTTGAAATTAGATTACTGCGTCTTAAAATTAAAAATATCTTGTTTAGCTCTGCGTCATTTTCTCAACTAATTTGTGCAATGTTTTTGTTAGAGAAAGCGGAGATTAATTCAGTGTTGAGCTTTTGAACAACACATGACAGAACGCAAGCATCATCAAGAGTTGCAAACTGTCAACGATTGTCAATGTCAAGAACCAAGCTATATTTTTTTTTTAAACTTTGAATACTAATCTTTTTAGTTTAAAATTGCAATTAAATTTGATAATTTTCCTACTTTTCTGCAATATTCTTAGGTAAGGGAGAACACAAAAAAGGTATGTAATATAATTATGTAGCTTCTTGTATAGGTTGTGTATATAACAAAGATAACCTACGCCAAGAACCCGTAATATTATTGGATCATATTTCCATGCCATATACTTGGACCATTTGGAACCGTTTGTGCTAGTTGTAACAATTATATTTAACCATAGTTAAATCAAATCAAATCAAAACTATTTATTTGCTAGAATATGGTACAATAGATATTACAGTCATTTTGGTTGTAGCATATCGTGCCATGATATGGCGTGCAAATACATTTTATATCATCACTAGCTGCCCGGCCCGGCTTCGCACGGGTAGCATTAAGAACTTATTTACGGCGCACCTATAAACTACCTACCCTACCTACCCTACTTACCCTACCTACCCTACCTACCTACCCTACCCTACTTACCCTACCTACCCTACCTACCCTACCTACCCTACCTACCATACTTACCCTACCTACCCTACCTATCCTACCTACCTACCCTACCTACCTTTGTTATAAACCTCACGGAGCCCGAGACCTTTCCAACGAATGCAAAACCGTGGAAATCGGTTCGTGCGTTCTGGAGTTATAGCGTCAGGAAGGAAAACCCGACTTATTTTTATATAGTAGATTACGATAGGTTCCATCGACTTATCCTCTAAACATTATTAATATTTTTTATACAGTACTTACTAGTAATATTTTATACAGTAATATTTTTATACGGTAAAAGTTTAAACAGATTTTTTAGAAACAATATAAATGGTAAATCTTGAAGGAAAATAGGTAAATGGTTACATATTGTATTATACATGCAGTAGAAATGTCTCCTTAATAATTTTAATTTTATTGGTGGCAAACGTAGTCTGTCTTTATGGCATATCCGGCTATTTAACTTGTCACCAATATTTTAGAATTGATTATATGTAATTACAAAAAGTTATTGGACACGTTTACAAAATATCTCATTGGTAGACCAATTCAAAATTATCGATAATTTATTAAGTGATTTTGGAGCACCGACTAGAATAATTTCAGATTGGAAAAGCTTTGACCTCGAAACAGTTTAAAGACTTTGTGCTAGGGAAATTAAACATGTACTAAACGCAGTTGCTGGTTCTCAAGCAAATAAATTGCCAAGCATAAAGGTTCAACCAGACGATTTTTACGGTCTTGTCTACTCAAAAGTTTGGCAAAAACAAACGCATCTTGGACCAGCAACTGGTTTAAGTACGATGGGTTATTAACAATGTCATTTTCGCGACAGTAAAAAAATAATAATAAAGTGCATTAGAATTATTTTTTCGACATTTAATTTAAAGGGGCGAGACTGACAACATCTTCGAGAATGATGAGCCTAATCAGTAGGTAGGAGATTTATCCCCACCCTGTATAAGAATTAAAGCCTGTATAATATTGTTTAATGATAATTATATTTGAATCATTTAACAATTATAATAAATATACAAAACTTAAAGACGTAATAAAAGAAGATTATAAAAGATGAGTATGTTTAGTAAAAAATACTGAAACTAATTTCAACAGTGATGGCAAAAGTAAGAAATTACTCCCTTTTATCGGTTCGTTTTGAAGTAGCAAAACGTTCAGGTAATTATAGATACGAAGGTGTCGAACGTGCCAGAGTTAAATAAAAAAAAAATATAAATAAAAAAATGAAATTGGTGTCACCATGGTTCCACATCCAATTTTTAGGAATTGAAAAATCCTCTGGGTCGGAATTTGATTTGTCAGACTTTAATCATTATAATTTAGAATCGGACAAATACCTGTTAACACGAATTGCTTGCTGCTATTCATGTATTTATAAAATAGTTGTTAACATTCGTTTTAATCCCGTCGCGAGTGCGGCGGCTGAGCGTGGGTTCCTGGGTTCGATTTCCAGGTCGGGCAGGGTGTTGTTTGATTTCCACTAGTAATTACTCGGTAGCAGTCTGGAGATTAGAAATTGGAGGCGTGACACCCCGTGCCTCGAAAAGCACGTGAAGCCGTTGCGTCCTGCACGTGATCCGGCCGACCCCCCTGACCCGGTCGTGTCAGGTTGCTGTTCAGTCGTAATGTAGGAGAGCACAGAGTGCATCTGTTTGCGCCAAAGAGAATTAAGGCTTTATAGTCTTTGGTTTGCGCACACACTTGTGCGGTATGCCTCCTACGTGCATGGCCGGTGTTCGTTGAGATTGGCCGCTCCGTGGCCGGGATTCGGTGCATACTAGTTTCTCTTTTAATCAGGTGCTAGGTATGCATTGCCTGCCGCAAATGTATAATGTTTATCATAATGATACAGTATCTTGATTATGTTTTTTTTTTTTTGTTTGGTTACTTTTTTTGCTATTTGATGTATTGCCTCAGTGTGCGTGATTATTGCGTGCTTCGGAGTTAGCACGCCGTCGGATAGCCGAGTGTCGTGATTTCTTTGATTTAATTTTTTTTAAATATTATTTTAATATCGATTTATAATATCCACTGTGGCAACACAGTCTAAGTACAAATTATTAATATTTTATGAAACTTCTAATTGTATTTTCATTATGGCAACTCAATGTATTGTTTTACTTTGACAACACTTAGAAATGACGGTTAAGATAATAACGTTATTTCTGGGTGGGGCAAGTCGTTTTAACGGTAAAATGTAATGCATAGTAAGTCGTCGTTCGATTGTGAAATAGTACAGTGGTATGGATTAAAAGTATTAACAAGAAAAGAGTGTTTTTTTTATACTACATATGGCTTACACTTTTGTATTATGCTTACAACTGTATTAGAAGCTGTACTGCGGCATAAATAATACCTAAAATAAAACATTTGGCTGCACAAAAGATTGAAAAAGAGGATTACATAGCTTTAGGAACTACAAAGTTAGTAAATGCTGCTATATAGAAGCAAGACGTTGCTATAATTCTCTAATAAAGCTAGAAGAAAAATTCTGTTCTCCACTTTTTCCATTATATCGATTTTGTGTTACTTGGTTCCTACTTTCGCCCCAGCCAGTGTAAGGTCAGTTTCATTTGTTTGCGTACGTAGGGTGCAAAGACCTTAATTAACCATTTGGCTGAAAAAGGCCCCGGAGGTGGTCTTTAGAATTAATATAGGTACTTTCACAGACTAAGTAGTACTGGTACTTTCAATATTTTCACGTCGCGAGAGCTTGCTCCGAATTAGGTACTGACACATTTATTGAAAAATGTGACGTTCAGTATTCTCTGCCTATATGCGGTTTAAATATTTAAACATGTTTTATTATTCTGTTTTCACAACCCTAGTGTTTATAGTCGGTATATTATGGTGTGATGTATTATGGATGTATATGGCAATTTATCTTGATAAATTTATTATTAGGTCAAGTGGCTGTGTACAGGTCAGTGCCTTCCTTCATAGGTTGATGAAAACGAACTATCTAGAATACTAATTAATCAACAACGTGTCAAAATTAAACCCATGTCGAGTGATTTCATAGTCTATTGTTACTTCAATCAGGTAATAGAAGCAGCTGAGATGAGTTTAACAGACGCTTAGCTAATTTTTGTGTTGATTGCCCCTTCAGAAACCGGATAAGTACCTAAGGGATGTTACATTGTACCTGCTTATGTATTACTAAAGGCTCTTAATCTGCCTAGACTTTGCAGCTGAATACAAGTATTTTATATGGAGCGATTGCTTATCTGACCAGTTACTGAGTAACTGGTCAGACTTTATTACTTACTCCTTGGTAAGACTGGTTATCAGACTTTTTTTGAGCTTCTGACTATACGTAGCGACTGTCAAATATCTACGACTGAAAGCTGGGACCTACGGCTTATCGCGCTTTCCGAGGCACTGAGGACTCTTGATATGTAATGGATTGTAACCCATCCACGAACCGACCGCGGAAACCACAGCTTAGCCACGACCCCAAAGGTTCTGCAGATGCTTTAGTGTCATCCTAGAGATATACGTTCGACTAGAAACTATAATCGAACGGTAGTAGGATTCCGGTGACCGGTGAATTTACGAATCAAGATGGCCGCTACAGTAACTTGCAATTGTGGTGGAGTTTGTTGCATTTTCTTGGTCGTTATTACTCAGGTTTTGAGACAACTGAATAATAGGCTTTTACATATTAGGTACTTGGTAGCTTTAAGTACAGGGTACGTAGTCATAAATAAATTATTTATTAGTGATTGTATGCTTACTTAACGTTTTTTTTATTAGAACAATATCGGCATAGGGTGGGGCTGATCCGTGATTATCAATTCATTTTTTATCATTATAACGGTGTAAATTTTCGTATTAAGTAGATAACGAGCTATGCCCCGCGGTGTCAGGTGTCACCCACCGTTTAATTTAAAATAAATTTGTCGTTCTTTCTGACTTTTTTTTCTTTTTGCTCGGCTTCTAAGGGTCGTAGTGTGATGTCAAAAAGCCTACAACCTTCTTTCTGAGTGGTAGTTCCAAAGATTAGAGCGTTCAAACAAAAAAACTGTTTAGCTTTATTACATTATACAGGGTTGTAGGGACAACTGTTACCAAGGATTCAGTACATGATTCTGAAATTTTTCGTCGGTAATTTAAAAAAAAAACAGCTGTTTCATAGAAAAGTGTAATCTACGCGGTCAAAATGTATGGAATAGCAGTTTTTTTTTATAACCGACGAAAAATTGCAATTTTTCGTTTCGTTCAGAATCATGTACTGAATCCATGGTAACAGTTTTCACGTCGATGTCCCACTGTATTATATTAAATATATAGTATAGATTATTATATTAGTATAAATAAGTAATACTATCTACGTTCTGGTGGTTCTTATGTTAACATGGTGTTATCTTATTCTCGTACCTACTTTGAGATTTGCTCCCCACAGCTCCATGGTGACCTGACTATCGCGATTGTTAATAAATAGTATATAAAGTAGTTCACGGTACATAATAAGTCACACATAACAGCGCGGCTGTGGCAATCGGTTCCTCCTTCATTTAATGCTGGTAAGAAGCAAATTAGTTAATTTACTAGAAGATTTTTATCCAAATGAAATAGGTAATAAAGTTTATTTTATTTTATTTGTAGCTATAGGTATTTCTAAAAATATAATAAGAAACTACCTATAGCTCCAAAGTATACGGCAAAGAGTAAGTTCCTTTAATTTGGATAAAAATCTTAAAGTGCAGTAGTAAATTCACATCATTACAATATGTTTGCTCACAACAATATTCAATATTCATTTATGAGATCAATCTTACTTTTGTAGTCCATTTTGAAATGCGCTAAGATAGCCCGCAAAATTCAAATTATCTTTCGTTTTTTGCAATTTGCTTGATCAGTGTCAGGTTATAATTATGTTGATTAAAAAATGATTAGCGACCGTAACAAATATGGCTTTACGGAATTATAATCATTAGAATCGGCTATACAACTCCTTAAGTGAGCATAATCCTCAAATGGCATTATTTCTTGAAATAGTCATTCAATAGGATTACATGAACTTAGTTGTATTGATAATTTTTATGAGAATTCTAATAAACATTTGGTACGGTCGCGAATCATATTTAGATCACCATACAACCTGATGATAATTGCGAAAAACGTAAGAAAATTTTAATTTTGCCGGCTACCTTGACGATTATCGCGCGAATATGCGATCGTCGTGATCATTAAGGGGATGGCCGGTCAAAGCTATTTCTAGATGGCGTGACCATAGCTCGCAATAAAATAAAACCACCTCTCGCCTTGTTTAATAACTTGTTTTGGAGCTAGCTACGACAGCGCCATTTTAACAACACGGAAATCTGGAAGGCGCCCTCTGTCGACGTGACAATACGTTTGCGCGACTATTGCTTACCATCCTTAATTAAAACAAAGCCTTATCTACAGCTTTTACAAAGTGGACTGTCCCTTTGTTTATGATATAGCTATAACTTTAGGTTTAAATACATTACTAGGTAAGTAGACCTACCAATTTATCTAAAGATGGCAGTTACGGACAACGTTGTTAATAACGTCCGCAGCCACTTCAGATGAGTGCCTCCCATTCCATAGACCGCTACAACGAAAAATCATGAGGGCTATTAGCCAATTAGAACAAACCCCTTTTGCAGACCAATTGGTGATCCCGTATCTATTGTTAAAAACCAGACAGGAGGATACCTAGATACCTGTATTCCGTAGAAAACACACGAATCTTCAAAATGTTTAAGTATTAATTTTTCAGTTATAAATCACAATGGCAACCACAAAGTTCAGCGGACCTTCTCCTTACAAACTGCATCAAACTTATCCGAAGGAGGACTACTTCCACACAAAGTAAGTTTAAAATACTTGAAAATTCTTGCTTTCAAGTCGCAAGTTTCGTTTCAGGCTAGTCCAGAAAGCTGCCTGCCTATTTGAGCGAAAAAGTGCAGAGCTGGGACTTGAAAACATTACCTACTGATAGAATTCCACTAAATTCTCGTTATTCCAGCTTCAGTAGACGGACACTGCACTACACAGCTGCACCCTAATTGCATAAAACACGATCGATCACAATTTGAATCATTTTGAAGGATATTGCTAAACCATTGCTTCATATGTTCGAAAAATTTGTCTGCTCAACAACGTAAATTACGCAGGGAATGTTGTTGAACTGTCAAAATGAAACGGATTGGGATTGATCGTGTGTGCAATAAGGTTGCTGATCACCTTGCTCGCCTCCACATATATAGACGGGCAGTGTGTTTAAACTCGCCAGGAGCGCTATCTCTAAGTAAGGATTCTGAGTGAAATATACCTACGGGTTACATTTATTTTTTCTACAGTTACGTTAACAACGTTACCACAAACCATGCTGTCAAGCCGCCGAACAAGCCGGTCGTGGCTGCTATCTTCGGGGTTGGCCGCGCCGGCTCCATCCACTTGAGCAGCATCATCAACAACCCTCGCATCACCCTCAAGTACGTCGTTGACGACCGCACTGAGAGGTTCGCTGACCTGAAGAAATACTGGAACTTCAGTGATGATGTTGCTTTGCTGCCTTCCAATGAAGGACAGCGCGTCTATAACGACAAAGAGTGAGTACTAAGGGCAAATATAGAAAAAAATATTTAAACTTACTAAGTATAATAACCGTCAGTAAGCAGTAAGTTTTACATAATAATATTATTGCTGAATAACGAAAACACATTATCAATTACAGAGTCAACGTTGTGTTCATCGGGTCCCCGACCTGGACTCACCACGACATCGTGGTCAACTCTATTGCCAACAACAAAGATGTGTTCTGTGAGAAACCCATCGCGGAAAACATTGAGGAGACGAGGAAATGCTACGAAGCAGCTAAGGCTAAGGGCCGCGTTCTCTTCTCCGCATTCAATCGCCGCTTCGATCCCTCCTATAGAACTTTGAAAAACAGGGTGAGGAACGGAGAGGTTGGACACGTACAGATCCTCAAAGTTACCGCCAGGGACTCTCCCCTGCCTTCCATCGACTACCTGAAATCATCTGGTGAGACATTTTGTAATTATGGAAATTAGACGAACAGAGGAAGCGTAGGTTAGGTAGGTAAGAATAAAAAGAATCACTCCAGTGGAATATTTTGAACGTAGTTAGCTGTTTCAACGTAAAATAATCATGATGTTTTATTTACTCAACAAAGCCCAATCAATGTCATCACTTGTAAATATAAATAACTCCGAAAAAAATAGTTTTATAGCGTTCGGCAGTACGAACGCAAGTGCCGCATGACTATTTGGTAATGATAATATTTAATTAAGTAAACCATAATGTTGTTATTTTGTTATGATAATCTTGTGTTTGTGATAGACGTTATTTTGTTGTTATAAAAGATAACATCAACAAAGTGTTATCAATAATTAATAATTAATTTATAAACATTTCATTAGCAACAACTGCACTTGCTGGCTACCTATCTACAATGCCAGGACACGTGGAATTACGAAAAAATTTATGAACAGATTTTAATTTTATATAAAGAATCTAGTTAGGTGGATTCTGAAAAAGCTTTTTTAGCAAGCAAGTTTATAGTGGCAAATTGACTTGTATTTTTTCAGGTGGTGTATTCCACGATTGCCTGGTGCACGACATCGATATGGCTTGCTGGGTGTTGGGGGAGCTGCCCTGCCGCGTCCAGGCTTCCGCTACTGCTCTCATCCCCGAGGTCAAGGCTATTGATGACTTCGACACCATCGCCTTCCTTCTCACTTTCCCGTCTGGAACCGTTGTGCTTGGAGACAACAGCCGCTACTCTGCCTACGGATACGACCAGAGATTAGAAGTTTTTGGAAACAAAGGTACAATAACCCTGACATATCTTGTCCATAATTCTATATAAATCTATGCTTATTATAAATTATAGTTGCTTTTCGTGTCTGTCTGTCACTGTGTCGTTCTTCTAAACTACACATCGGATTTTGATGTAGTTTTCACCATAATTTAGAGAATTTATTCCGTAAGGTTCATATATATATTATTTACTTACTTTCATATTAAAATTATAAAGTTGTAAAAACCGTGTGAAGCAGCGGCATCGCCGCGGTCGCTGCTGTAAGCATAAGTTTTTGTTCTTGTTAATTCCGTAGATATGCTTATAATAGGAGATAACTAACCATCAAACGGCCGCCATGGCCCACGCACAATGGTCCACCTTACGGACTAAGTGCGGAAACATAGAACATAGAATAGGAGATAACTTTCAGGTCCTCGCTCACCAGCCCGATTTATCAAGTGCCTTGCCATCTATGTGCTATGCCATGCTAGTTTTTTTTTTTTTCTCTAGGAATGATTAAGGTCGAAAACGAGAGGCCTTACCACTCGACCGAGGTCGTTATTGGCCATGAAGGCATCAGACAAAGTCCCATCTACTACTCCTTCCCCTCCCGCTTTAAGCAAGGCTACCAAAATGAATTGGAGCACTTCTTGGACGTCGTCACCCGTAAGTACCAAAAACTTTAGTAGGTTTAAGTATCTACCTATAATTATTTGTGGAGCAGTAAGATGTTTTTGCATGACAGTTTTTGCGTGAAAAATTGATACTGTATTAATGTCTTTATCAAAGCATATAATTACGAACAATAATGTACCTATTAAAGTAGGTACTAACTCCAATAAGTACAATTTTAATTTATTTACTATTAAATATTTCTTGGTATTTTTCTGGCTAAATATTTTTTTTATTTCTTCAGGTGGAGTCCAAATGGAAGTGACCGACTACCAGACCTTGGCCGTCAGTAAGATTGCTACGGCAGCTGAAGAGAGCGCGCGCACTGGCAAAACTGTGGAAATTGAATGGAGTAAAGACAAGATTCCCTCCAACTATTCATAAGCACTAAGAATTGACAAGATTATGGTTATGAACAAGTTGCAATGATTGTAATAAAGATCATTAGACTTCGCTGTAATATTTTTTTGTTATTCATACGATTATTTTTTTTAAATAAAGCTGCAAGAAATGTTAATTAAAAATCACAACACATTTTATTAATTTTACCTTGTGACGACCGACGACTGACAAGCATCAATTAAATGATAGTGTAATGATTGTTTCTGTTAAAATACAACTTCTGTAACAACTGTATTTGCTATGTAGGTATTTAGTTTTTTTTTTTCCAATTACAGAGACCATAATTTAGAAGATTGATTTATGACGGTTTGTTAGACAAAGTTCAGTGATCAATAGTTTTTACGCAAAATAGCCAATGTAATCGATTTATCACTGAATTCATGCCATCCGTACACATTTAAAGTACAAGTAATTTAATTATGCATATAATTAAATATATAAATAACTATGCATAAGTTGTAAGTCCGGGGTGGTGTACCGGACTTTTTTACGCAAAATAGTCAATGTAATCGATTTATCACTGAATTCATGCCATCCGTACACATTTAAAGAACAAGTAATTTAATTATGCATATAATTAAATATATAAATAATTATGCATAAGTGTTAAGTCCGGGGTGGTGTACCGGACTTACAACTTCAATATTATAAATTGGGGTACCTTTTTAGTATCTATCTAGTACTATAAAATCTGTATTACTCAAATCATTTCTAAGGCAACAGTAAAAAGGCATTGTAAGGTATAAGGTGTATACTGGATGGCCGATGCTGGACACACACTACTTACAAAAAAATGAATAGGAGGCATTAGGGGGCACCCTAATTTTGACGCATTTAAATGAGTTGCTAATTTAATTAAAAACATTTTTACAAAAAAAAAAACAATCGACTTATTTATTTTTCACTTTTTATTTGTGGTACTTATCCCACACAAATTCGAATACAACTACATGCTATGTAATTATGTAAATAACAGTGACAGGAAGTTTTATAACATCATCCCTTTTTTTTGGGTGGGAAATTATCAAATAACTTCTCCCGCTCTGGGCGGAGCGGGAGGGCGTGTCAGACTCTTACTGACTAAAACCCACCCGTGTTCCTTCGGTTGCCCTGTTGCCGGGGGCCACGATCTCCCTTTCGGTTTTCTTCGCACCCCCGGCAGGCATCGGCCCTAACGGACCCCGCCAATTCTGCTGGCATCTTTTTGAGGCGCGCGTGGAACACAACGCGCCGTCGACCCGGGCCTGGTTCTTATCGGACGGTGAGCTACCCATTGCTTATCGTCCGCAAGCCCACGCCTACGGTGGCCGGAAATCGGCTTGCCATTTCCGACGTCCTGGGCGTCTCCTCCTGCGGCGGTTAGGGGCGTGAGGGCGCGAAATTTGCCTCTCCCTCACGCGCTCCGCCTCTTCCTTCGCGGGCATTACCGCTTCGCAGAAGGAGGTGATGGCTTCCCATTTCCTCTCGCTCCGTACCATGGCCTGAACCAGGGCCGGATGCGAGAGATCACCGCCGCCGATCGCCTTCACGAGGACACGGCGATGCTCCGCCCAAGCCTCCCCGCCGCTAGGGAGGTCGGCGCGCAGCACCCAGTTGTATAACATCATCCTAAAAGACTAAGTGGGAAAAATACGTATTATTGAAGCTAACTCAAAAAGTACCCAAGCCAAATCCGTAAAAATAATTGATAACCTTTTTCAGGAGTCAGTTAATAGAATTTTGTTTTTTATCGGTTTACTGGCTTTTAGCTCAATGAGGTTAAAAATTGAAAGCTCATAACAGGTGGCAGCACAGTTGTACGTCACCACTGCCATTGTTGTGTTTATGTTAATTTTGTGTCGATCACAAATTATACGAAAACTAGATAAATTTATATGAGACTTGGAGTGTAGCACTATTAAAAGACGAGCTAAGGACAAGGGAAACGTCAACCACTGGTAAAAAAGCAGCTTTAGTGGAAAAGCCAATAAATTATGAACGTTTTATAATTTACAGGTTATTTTGTGTTTGTTGACTTTAAGTTCGTTTTTTGTTAAAGACTGGACGCGTACGATAGAAATAACCTGATCAGAGTTGAAAACCAACTCGGGCATGATCTTCCTGACTGAAAAACCTCAGAGATAGCACTTCTAGCACTGATCTAATTAACTTAATAGAACTTTACAATAATTGAGAGGTTTCTCCCACAGTTTTTTTCTTATAACATCTTTGGCAAATACATGGGTCCCCGTATTTTTGCAGTAAACAGCTGTCCAACTGGACTCAATAATTAACTAAGCGTAAAAGAAGTCGCTTGTTTAAAAAAAAAATGGCTATCTGCCAAATTATACGATGCTGGAGATCAGCGCCATCTAAAGTGAGCAAGTGGCAGTTTTTATCATGAAATTATAAGGGCCATTGTGTAGGAATAAAAAAATTACCGTGGCAACACTGGTAGTTTTGACACTGAACTGACAGTGACAGTTACTCATGGATTTCCGCGGTAGTTGTCTCTATTGGTGTGCTTGGTTTCTATGGCCGCTGGATATATTATTTCTCTCCTAAATAACTAACAAGGTACGAACCCATTCTAACTATTCAATTAACAAACAATGATTCTTGATACACTTTTTCAAGTTATATTGGTCGAATAAAATGAGATAGCCTCCAACTAAAAAGTTAAACAAAGACATCCCTACCGCAAAACTTAGTTTACGTGACTTGGACGAAGGAATTTACGTCGTCTTTCCTAATTTATAAAAATAATTGACTGTCTAAAAGTAATAAAAAACAAACTAAATATTATCGATTATGATGGCAGATACTCTTTGATTATATACCTGTATCCAATCAAAGCCTGTTCTTGTTCTAGTTTTTATTTACTGCTGCACATGTCACAACAAGAAAACTATTTGACTATGTTATTCTTTCAGACAGCAAGATGGCTAATCAATGGGGACAAAAAGCAGAGGAGTTGGAGGTATCAAACAAAATAGCTGGATTAGGTTTAAATAAAAAACCTATTACCCAGTCTAATGAGTCTGATGAATCTCCTGATGCAGCAAACCCGGCGGACACCTCTCTTTTAATGAAAATTATAAGGCAAGGTTTAGTTGAGTCTAAGTTGGACATTGAAATTCAGAGAAAAGATCCTAACTCTCCCCTGTATTCTGTGAAGACATTTGAAGCTTTACATTTGAAACCCAATTTACTAAAAGGAGTATATGCAATGGGCTTTAATGCTCCTTCTAAAATTCAAGAGACTGCTTTACCAACCCTCTTAGCTGACCCTCCACAAAATATGATTGCTCAATCTCAGTCTGGTACTGGTAAGACAGCAGCTTTTGTGTTGGCTATGTTGAGCAGAGTAGATTCCAGCAAAAATTATCCACAAGTGCTATGTTTGAGTCCCACCTATGAACTTGCTATACAGACAGGAGAAGTTGCTGCAAAAATGGCCAAGTTCTGTCCTGAGATCAAGCTGAAGTATGCTGTTAGAGGTGAAGAGGTGCCTAGAGGAACTAAGATATCTGACCACATTATTATTGGAACACCTGGGAAAATGCTTGATTGGGGTGTGAAATTTGGCATGTTTGACATGACCAAAATCAGAGTATTTGTACTAGATGAGGCTGATGTCATGATTGACAGACAAGGTCATCAAGATCAGTGCATTCGCATTCACAAATGCTTACCTTCAACTTGTCAGATGATGTTCTTTTCTGCTACTTATGATACTGCTGTGATGGAATTTGCTGAAATTATTGTCCCTAATCCTATAATTATAAGACTGCTACGCGAAGAGGAGTCATTGGATAATATTAAGCAATATTATGTCAAATGCAAGAACCCAGATGAGAAGTATAGAGCCATTTGTAACATTTATGGTGTAATAACAATTGGTCAAGCAATTATTTTTTGTCACACAAGAAAAACTGCCAGCTGGTTATCTGAAAAAATGTCCAAAGATGGACATTCCGTAGCAGTGTTATCTGGTGAGCTGACTGTTGAACAAAGAATAGCAGTACTTGACCGTTTCAGAGCTGGTTTAGAAAAAGTACTGATCACGACAAATGTGCTGTCCCGAGGAATAGATGTTGAACAAGTGACACTTGTTGTTAACTTTGATATGCCAATGGACATGGACAAGAAAGCTGATTGTGAAACTTACTTGCATAGAATAGGGCGTACTGGTCGTTTTGGTAAAGCGGGTATAGCCATTAATTTAATTGACTCTTCACAAACCATGAATATTTGTAAAGAAATTGAAGGTCATTTTGGAAAAAAAATTCAATTACTTGACATTGAAGATGCAGAAGAAATTGAAAAAATTGGTGCATGAGCATTTGTTATCACATAATTATTATAGTTGCTTGAAACTTAAGTTTAAGTCCCACATTGTTACAATTACATACATATTTGGTATTTTAATAAATAACTAATTTTGTATTTATTATTGGTATTATTTTTATATCATCTTGTGCTTGGTTTACATGAAATAAAAAACTAACTACATAACTCATTATATTTTTATTGCATACAAGTCCATTACATGCAACTTATTCATAAATCACACCCCACTACAATAGTATTACTCTGGACACCATACAGTTAATAAACAATATGATAATAAATTAAGGAAAACTGGTTAAGGATAACAGCAATTTCAAAGTAGCATTTACCCTATTTGCAGAATAAAAACCAGATTTAATGAATTCATAAAACAGAAGCTTAGAAGTTCAGTAGTGCTTAGCTTACACTACATACACAAAGACTAAAGCGTAAATCACTGGACCACTAAAGAATGTAATTAAGCAGTGATTTGTATTAGTATCACTTCAGGCTGGAGTTATTTGGTACAGTTATTTCGGCATTTGTTATTGTTAATTATAAGGCCCATTTGCATGTTAACAGCTAACTCAAGAGTTAACAACGAACTCAGAGTTAATCCAATTAATTCTCTTTGGAATAACCCTGAGTTAGCTGCTAACTTTGAGTTTTTTAACTAACCCATGAATGCACAAGTGGGCCTAAAAGACACAAAAGTATAAAGATGTTTAGTTTCACAAATCACATGTACACATTTCCAGGTTAATTCATAAAACAAAGTAACCTTACTTTTATATTATAAAAGATAAGTATTGGAATAAATTACTAGTTTTTCATTGACTATTTTGTAATAAGTAGCACTATAGTAAAGTACCACTTAAATTTATCTGCCACCTTGTGCAGCTGGTTCTGGGTTGCTTGCTCCAGATATCATAACGAATATTGCAATAGGTACAATGTACATCCACTGGAAAACAAAAAAAAAAAACAAAATTAATAAATTTATCATAAAGTACTGCAGTTACACCAGTATTATATACTAATCTTTAATTATTACTGGTATAATAACAACTTACATATTTGGCTAAGAATGATTTGTTGTCCTTCACATCTCCCTTTTCTCTTGCTTCTCTCTCACGTTCAAGTTTTTGGATATAAGTTGCTGTGTCAGGTCTGTCAGAAAAAGAAATCCTCATCATTTTAAGGAATTTACAATTTAATCAACTACTAAATACTTTGACAATATCAATGCATCTAGTACATTGGTTGTACTTACACAGGAGCTTGCTCAACATAACGAAGATAGAAGTTAGAGTTGATCTTATTACTGCTGCTTTTGTTAAGCAATGCCTGTGAAGAATTAGTAACTTGGAAGCTGACTGCAATCACTGCCCCATTGGGCAATACCCATGCGTTGATCACATCTGACAGCCCATTAGCAAGGAAGGCTTTGGCTTTAACTGATGAATAGAATTCTGTTCCTTTGCTGTTGTCAGCAGATGTTACTAGTGTTTTTATGGTGTAGAAACTATCAATGTCAGCAAGACTCTGAAAGGTTTTTAATACATACAATTATTTATTCTGATTAAGAACAGTCAACAAATAGAAAAAAAAAAATATATATTTGAGCTAATGATTGATATGTACCTTTAATTGATCTATATGTTGTTTACTAAATTGTATTTGATCTATAATTGCAGCTCCTGTGCGAATACTCTTCAGTGCTATGTTGCCCCTAGAGCAATACTTTTCAGATCCACAATTTAGTGAGTGCTCTATTTTAATATTCAGCCAACCATCATAATCAATGCAAGCCTGTAATAGAAACAAGAAATATATACAAAAATTAGCAAGGTGTAGATGTTAGTAGAATGAATAAATAAAGTAAAAAAATTACCACAAAATTAAATAATCCAAGTGATAATATAACTGCGAAAGATTGGAAATACATTTTTTGAGCTTATTACTGTAACCTAGGTTAAAATATTTCCAATAAGATTTTCAGACTTATTTCTTCAGTGATATTCAGTTTCGTTCGGTGGCTATTTGACAATGACAATTGACAATTGAGTAAATTGACATTGACTTGACAGACAAGGCACTTTCTGACAATTTCAATAATTGTCCACGAATAGCTAATCCCGAAATTCTAGTCGATTACTGAGTTGACGTTTTTTTTTGTTAATGTTTTTCGTCTTTCCTCTCGGTTTCTTGCATTTTTTTCCTCTCGCTTTCCTGCATATTTTTCCTCTCGGTTTCCTGCAATCTGTGGGAGTGATTTGTGTGGGAGTATTTCAGGAAAAGAGACGGAAGTGTGTAACAGGAAGCCGGGGAAGCGCGCGCTATTTGATTTGACCAATGAGCTCGCGCGGTGCTAGAGTGGCCGTCAGATGGTACCAACCCATTTTCCGAGAGGTTGGTACTGTCAGCCAAGATGTCATTCTATGTGACTACTGTAAGCCTCGCTCGTTTTTTTTTTGTGTATTTTGTCGCCTATCGACCAGTACCGTAATTGCGTAATACAACACAATCTGTTTCGATTTGAAACAGATTGCTAATCCATTACTTCATAAGTTGGAAAAAAAAACCTGCTCTACAACGTAAATAACGCAATGAATGTTGTTGAACTGCCAAAATGCGAAAACAACAAAATAAGTTACGCAGTGGGGATAAAAACTGCCACTTGCTCACTTCAGATGGCGCTGATCTCCAGCGTCTTATAATTTGGCAGTTAACCATAATTTTTTTTTAAACAAGCGACTTCTTTTACGCATAATTAATTATTGAGTTAGGCAGCTGTTTACTGCAAAAAATATGGGGACCCATGTACTTGCCAAAGATGTTATAAGAAGAAAACTGTGGGAGAAACCTCTCAATTATTGTAAAGTATGTGTGTGTTTATATTATCTTATTAGATCAGTGCTAGAAATGCTATCTCTGAGGTTTTTCAGTCAGGAAGATCATGCCTGAGTTGGTTTTCAACTTTGATCAGGTTATTTCTACCGTACGCCTTCAGTCCTTAACAAAAAACGAACTTAAAGTCAACAAACACAATATAACCTATAAATTATAAAACGTTCATAATTTGACTTTTCCACTAAAGCTGCTTTTTTACCGGTGGTAGACGCTTCCCTACTGTCCTTAGCTCGTCTTTTAATAGTGCTACCCTCCAAGTCTCATACATATTTATCTAGTTTTCGTATAATTTGTGATCGACACAAAAGTGAACATAAATACAACAATGGTGGTTCAAAGACGTACAACTGTGTTGCCCGTGTAGCTTTCAGTTTTTAACCTCATTAGGGTACAAGGTCTCCCAGTACAGGAAAATACAAACTACCTTATTACTAACTTGTCATTTTTTTTAGCTTCACTGGACATTAGTAAAGCAGGGATGGTATAAAGGTGCGTTTACATCTATTCAACAATTGGTTGAAGCAACGGTTTGTCGTACGCAACAGTTGTCAATAATGTTGTATGGTTAACGTTGATCAACGTCTGTTGCAGTAATAGATTCGATGTCGTCCGAGGCAAAGTCGCAAAAGAGGCAAAGTGTGTGTGTGTGTTATTATGTGCTTGCTGACGCTACTCATCTTCACGCACGCTGCATTTACTGCGTGTTTGTACACATGGTTACCACAAGTAAAGCGCGCGTCACTACGTGAGATAATAATACTGTAATAATTGCTATATCTTCCTGTGGTTGAATGTCTTATACTGCACGTAATCTATACTAATATTATAAAGAGGTGAAATTTAATTGTTTGTTTGTAAGTAGGGCATGCTATTGCATCAAATTATCCGGATCTCCGTCGAAAATGTTATCCGGATAACATTTGTCTTACTATCCGGATAAAACGAATAATACGGATAGTTCCTTTTGTTTGTTTTCTATATTTTATTACATCAAAATCAGTAATAATATAACATTTAACGTTGTGTTTTAATAAAATAGGTAATCGCAATCGTGACAATTCATGGTATATCTTCTTATTCATCTAATGACATAAATACTAGATTCATCATAAAGATTCATTCAAAGATTAATTTTAAAGAAATTGATATACTAACTCTATCTTTTCTTTATATATTTGAAAGTATTTTGTATAATCGCAAAAACTTAGGACTTTTCAAAATAAGAAGCGATTTCCATAATATAAATACACGTAGTAGACATGAAATTGTGATACCCAAATTTAGATAAACAAAAACAAGCAAGTCATTTCTTATGAACAGTATCCGCTTTAATAACAAGTTGCCAAAGTCGGTTACAGAACTTAGTGATGGGAAGTTCAAACCCACATCAATCGTGTCCTTATCACTTTCTCGATAAGGACACGATTCACCGACACACACCAAGAAAAAATCATCTTAATCAAGTTACCAAGTCTAGTCAAGTCAAGTCACCTTCTCATCACATTCCTCCATCCAGCGTCGAAACTAAAAAGGTTTTTCGTCCACTGGTTACATATTATTATCCTACTATATAATTATATATTATTATAATTATTTTTACGTCTCTTGAAATTTCTCGTGACCCTGGAGTTCTGGACCTTTGGAAGGCGTACGAGGACCCCAAGAACCCAACTCATAGAGGCCTGTTATACATTTTTAATGAAAAGAGGCACCAACCGATGATTATTCCTGTACGCACTAATATATGTGCATCCAAGGACAACCCACAGTTAGTGTAGGACTATTGCAGGATATGGAAACAAAGATATTGGGTTATGGGTTTGGATGGTTTAAGTGAACTGGTTATCTAGGACTATGAAAAGACTATGGCCCCTGCCTGATTAATGTTTTATATAAAATACACAGATAAAATGGCAGGGGGTGACTTGTACACTCAATAATGGGCCCCCGAAAACGGTCACTAGCACATAGTGTTTTAGCGAAAAGGGGGCAACACGTTCTGAGGTGCTTATGAGGAGGGGAGAGGTATTCTACGGCTATCAGGACAATCCCGGAAGTACGGTCAAGATCCCTACTAGCATCTTACTGGAATACTTCCTTCCTCCGAGCACGTTTGCTCTTGCGAATCTCCACTCAAGTCGGCCAATAAAGGCAAGAAAGAGGTGGGAGCTCTATTCCTCGTCATTGTTCACTCTAGCCGGCCAATAAAGGCAAGCCAGAGGTGAGGAACAAGTCTTCTCCCGGGAGATAGGGTCCGTGGGGTCGCTGCTGCCCAACAGGTCGCCATATGTTGCCCTGCGGGTTTCTGTATCTCTCTTGGTCTGGGTCCTCACCCTAGAACTGTTTCGGCAAAGTGAACTCTACCGGTACAGACCTAGAGTAAAGGAGCGCGGAAGCCCCACCACGACGTCAACGTAGAGATACGACGGTAGGGATATAAATTATATATATTACAATATTATTTATATTATATGTATATGTAATATAATATGTATATATAATATCGTCACATCTACGATAAAGTTGCGAATGTGTAATTTTCGCGTAAAACAGCTTTTTGACTCAGCTCACTCCCAATGTGATAATACATACTGTGGCAAAGTTTAAATCGTGTCTGTAATAGTTTACAAGAAAGCAGTAAATGTGCGGATCACAGATTTTACGAATTGCAGCGTTTCATGCCGTCATATTTTTTTATAATTATCCTATTTCGTTTAAAACGACTACCGGCAATCAATTTTATTCGAATCTTTTGGAATTTTGGGTTGTTCGGTCGACGTGCAATTTTTTTTCTGACGGCTCATTTCATTGCAGAAAAATCTTTAGAATAGACGATATTTTTAAGACTATGACAACACCGAAATTTATTAATCCAGTGCTTATATTGCCTTCCTTTCAGTGTTAATTATAAATGTGCTCACTGTGTTTCAGTGAACTGTGAACTGGGTTCTGGTCCTCGGAACGCGTCACTCGGACCCCGTTGGGTCCCAAATAACGGTAGCACGAGTTCACATTGGCGTTGAGTCGACGTTGAAGTATTTAGGACTCGTCCTCGACAGTCGGTGGAGCATTTCCGACGTTTGGCTCCCAAACTGGAGCGGGCCGGGGCTGCCTTTAACCGGCTCCTGCCGGAGGCTCCACGCGCGGGTCGTGCGGTCCATGGCCCTTTACCGGGTACCGGTTTGGGTGCGTTCCGTTAGGCGGCGGCCAGCCCGCCGGTTGAACGCGTCGCAAAGGGTCATGGCCATCCGGCTGGCCCGAGGATACCATACGGTGTCCTGTGAGGCGTCGAGCCTCCTTGCCGTATTACCGCCATGGGATCTGGAGACGAAACGCCGGGGCTTAACTCCGCTGCCGCGAGAAAACACGACACGGCGGACGGCGGGATCTCATGGCGTTATGGAGAGTGCGATTCGGTGTCCTCACCTTCCGCCTGACGCAGGTCCTCAACGGACATGGTTGTTTCGGGAGGTTCCTGTTCAAGATAAGGCAGGAGGAAACTCTCGGGCATCACCATTGTGTGGATCGCCCGGAGGACTCGATGGAACATACGGTGAAGGTCTGCCCGGCTTGGGCGGATCGCCGTGTCCTCGTGGAGGCGGTGATCTCTCGCGTCCGGCCCTGGTCCAGGCCATGGTACGGAGCGAGAGGGCATGGGAGGCCGTCACCTCCTTTTGCGAAGCAGTAATGATCGTGAAGGAGGAGGCGGAATGCGCGAAGGAGAGGTTAATTTCGCGCCCTCATGCTCCTAACCGCCGCAGGAGATGCCCTGAGCGTCGGGATTCGCAGGTCGATTCCCGGCCACCGTAGGCGCGGGCTTGCGGACGGTGAGCAACGAGTAGCTCGCTGTCCGATAAGGACCAGGCCCGGGTCGACGGCGTGCTGTGTTCCACGCGCGCCTCAAAGAGATGTCAGCACAACTGAAGGGGTGCGCTAGGGCCGATGCCTGCCGAGGTTGCGATTGCACGCTTGCATGCTGCATGCTTGAAGCAAGCAGCCTTATTTGCATGCTTCTAACTGGGACCACTTAAAACCACTTTTGTTCATAATCAACTGTTACTTGCGAGCAAATGTTATTTCGGCTAAGTGTAACTTCGATAAAAAGTTCTTCGACAAAATGAAACGTCGGAGTAACGAAACAATCGAATTGATAATAGGTCAACTGATACAGTGGCAGACGTGACTTCGATGAAGTAAAAAAAAAACGAAACGATAATAGTTGAAAAGTTTTAGGAGAAATGAAACATGGTCAAATATTTTTCGAACTTATCATCGGTTTAGTTTTTTCTCGAAAATGCCCACCGCGCCTAAAGAAGTTTTCACTTAAAAAAAAAACAGTGGCACTCGCGGAGTGCCGACAGAGGTGAAAACTCAACTCAACACGTTGATGTCTTTTTAATGGTCAAAAGCTGGTGTCGTCATAGTGTCGCGAAATCAATGGTTTAGTCGCATCTCAAAAATGCCCAACGCGCTTAAAGAAGTTTTCACTTCAAAAAAAGGGTCGACTATACAGTCATTGACCCGTGATAAGTATTCATCTTTTTTATTGTAATACTTACAGTAGGCGTTGATTAAGTTACGATTGATTTTTCCACTTTGTATGGTTATGCAAAAAGGGGTAGGTATTTAGGTAAGCAGTATATTTTTATAATTTCACGAAAAACTCAACGCTTTCTAAATCAGTAGATATCTAGAAATGCATTGTAATATTGCGATTCGCGTACACGAAATCGTGACGTCACAGGCAATAGTGGCGTGCAGCGCCTAACTAAACAGCTGAAAGGCTCGTGGGATAAAAGAGTTGGTCTTATTAGCGCGGGCGTACCTACCAATCTAAGTTGTTAATTCCCTACAGCGTGGCACGCACCTACGGGATTACAATTGCTTGTTGTTTTGCAATAAAATCGTGTGATTGTTGAGTTCTGTGTAATAGCAGTTTGTTTGTGTTTTTATTTTTGATTTTGGTAGTTGATGTCTTTTGTTCAGCTACGAATATCTTGATATCTTACATGTGTCTGTGGGTTCGACCTTATGATATCGGTGTTTTTCCAAAATGGGCGACGCCCTTATAATTATTTGGCTTGATATTGCGAGACTTCCTTAAGTCTTGTTGGTCTAGCCTGCCCTGTCATTTACGCCTTCAACAAAATTTCAGTATAGATATAACCTACCTGGCATAAAAGAGCTAATATTTACGAGCATAGTGATTTTCGCTTATTTATGAGCATGTATAAGCATACCTTCAACTGAAATGTACCTATACTTCATTTGAAATAAGATTAGACATTTAAACAAACCTTTTTTACAGTACGTTAAACCGATTTTAACTTCTATACCGTAGGCATATGATGGCATTAAAAGAAAAAAAGTGGTTATAATTGTTTACTGCAGCTGCCATGTTTCATGCCACCAACACAATAGAAGTCAAAATCGGTTAAACGGACTGTAAAAAAGGTTTATTTAAATGTCTAATTTTATTTCGAATCAGGGGCGGCGAGTCCATACAACCCGATTCCTACCGGCTTCCCTTCGGAAATTCGGAAGACAACCACTCTATCGTCATTGAATAATCAAACAATAAGTAAAACACACCACACCAAAAAACACCATAAAAGTAAAACATTACAAAACGCCTACATATATTATAATTTTTTTTTTCTTAATATCCATTCATAACAACAAAACACTGCGCTAAAATAACTTGTAACCGCGTCCGGCTTGAGGCGATTGGCGGTGGTGATTTTTTGCATCCGGCCCTGGTTCAGGCCATGGTACGGAGCGAGAGGGCATGGGAGGCCATCACCTCCTTTTGCGAAGCAGTAATGCTTGCGAAGGAGAAGGCAGAACGCATGAGGGAGAGGCAAAGTACGCGCCTTCACGCACCTAATCGCCGCAGGAAATGCCCTAGGTGTCGGGAGTCGCAGGTCGATTCCCGTCACCGTAGGCGCGGGCTTGCGGACAGTGAGCAATGAGTACCTTGCCGTCCGATAAGGACCAGGCCCGGGTCAACAGCGCGTTGTGTTCCACTGACGGAGTCCGATAGGGCCGATGGAATGACAGGGTTACCGTGGCCCCTGGCAATATAGGCAAATGAAGGAACACGGGTGGGTTTTAGTCAGTAAGAGTCTGACACGCCCTCCCACTCCACCCAGAGCGGGAGAAGTTATTTCATAATTTCCCACCCAAAAAAAGGCGCGTCCGGCTTTTCGTGAATTCAATGTTTGAAGAACTTTAAAGTCCATCATGACGATACTTCGGTCCCGTAACACCGCGGTTTCTTATCGGCCGGGTAAGCTGACCTGCAACGAGTCGACTGTACGTAAAGTAAATTATTCGTATTTAGCTGTTTTATGAGTTCGGGACTGGTAGGAATAGAATTATTTTCACTTAATTTGCATGAAGCTCATAATAAAAAAGTAGATCGAAATAGGAATTTAATGAAACGGTTTATTGACACCGTTATTTTTATAGGTAAACAAGAAGTAACTTTTTGCGGCCACGACGAAAGTACGAAGTAATATTTTGTTCTTGATAAAAATATAAAAAATCAAAGCAATTCAACCGATTCGTAGGTACCTACCTATATGTCACTGCAAAAGATCAACGCAGGTACTTATGAAACAATTCTTTGTTAAGAATTCGGGTCCAGATAAAAGATTTTTTACGTGCTCTCGTACGGGATGAAATTAAACATGAATACTTGCTTTTACCTCTGACGTGGAACATTCCGCTCCAATACATTCACTTTGAACACAAGGGAAACTCCAAGGAGGTAATCGGGTTTAGTAACATATATCTCTTTTAACCCCCGCCGCAATGAGATAAATGACTAAAATCATCTTGGCTTTATTGAAATACCTTGGCTCGGCGGGCACGTAAAATATTTTAAAGATTTCTATGATCGGAAGCATCGACTGGCTGTGTAGGGCTAAGGGTTATTGAGGGCGTATAGTATCTGGGAGGAAGTTGTCGCTCTTACGTTTTCTTTTTTTGTCTGTTCCTGATGTAGGTACATACGTAACTTAGCTTACGTTTCATAATTTTACCATGCTAGGTAAACCGTTTATTTTTAAAATGAAATCGTTGATTTCAATTAGACCTGTACCCTAATTGCGTAATGCACGATCAATCACAATTTGTTTCGATTTGAAACAGATTGCTAATCCTTTGCTTCATAACAACGTAAATAACGCAATTAATGTTGTTGAACTATCAGTTACTATTATAGCAACGAACTAACGAAAATAAGTTACGCAATTAGGGTTGAAGAACTGAATCTAGTTGTCTCTTCTAATAGGTAGTTTCGTACGGAGAAGATGGGGCAACAAACTCAAAAAAAAAAAAAAAAAACAGTGGCACTCAGTGCCGACAAGTGAAAAAATATCAGCACCGCGGTAATCAACGCGTTGATGTCTTAACTCCACGCACCGCGGTAATCCACGCGTTAATGTCTTTTTAATGGTCAAAAGCTGGTGCGAAATCAATGGTTTAGTCGCCTAAAGAAGTTTTCACTTCAAAAAACAAAATCGTTTTCTATATTTTGTTTAAATTAGTTAAAATTAGAAGACAACTGGGCCCAGGTGATCCCCACAGTATTCCATATTTCTATTTCTCTATTACGTAAATTCTCCTTGGTCAATGAGTGACGAACGAGTCCAAGTGTGTTGGACACGCCTTTTTTCAGCCACTGCGTGATGATCTTGGCCCATCTGTCCTGGGTATTATAAAGTCTTGAGTTGAGGTCCGGAATATTAGGTAATTTTTTTAAGAGAATAAAGAGTGCCTTTAACATCAACAAAATTTTCATTTTTTTATGAAGAATTTCAAACGTATAATTTTCAAGTCGCGACAAAAAGCCGTCGTTATTCTACAAAATAACACAGACGCTGTTAGCTTTCAGTACATTCACATACATTTCGAGTGCACTTTAATACTATTTTGCAGATAGGTCAACTAACTGGCTCGACTTAAGCAAAAAGTGCTCAGGTCGCTGTGTCGTATCGTACGTTGCACCGGCGAGGGCGAGCGGTGAGACACCCACTACTAACGTAATTTAGTACTAGTTGAAGTGGATAAGCGCGAGTAGAATTATTTATCCGATGGGAACTCTTGGTGTAGGTGACACAAGAGAGTGCGGGGTGCGCACGGCTGTAGCGAGAGCAATTTACATGTAATAAATACGTAACGGCACCGTAGCCACATCGTAGCGGCACGCGTAGCGACTTCTTAGCGATATAGTAGCGGCACGCGCAGCGACATCGTAGTGATACCGTAGCGACACGCGTAGCGACTTCGAAGTGTCACCGTAGCGGTATCGTACTGACTTCGTAGCGACACCAAAGCGACATCGTAGTGACACGCGTAGCGACTTCGTAGTGTCACCATAGCGGTATCGTACTGACTTCGTAGCGACACCAAAGCGACACTGTAGCGACATCGTAGCGACATGCGTAGCGACTTCGTAGTGTTACCGTAGCGGTATCGTACTGACTTCGTAGCGACACCAAAGCGACACTGTAGCGACATCGTAGCGACACGCGTAGCGACTTCGTAGTGTCACCGTAGCGGTATCGTACTGACTTCGTAGCGACACCAAAGTGACACTGTAGCGATATCGTAGCGGCACGCGTAGTGACTTCGTAGTGTCACCGTAGCGGTATCGTACTGACTTCGTAGCAACACCAAAGCGACACTGTAGCGACATCGTAGCGACACGCGTAGCGACTTCGTAGTGTCACCGTAGCGGTATCGTACTGACTTCGTAGCGACACTGTAGCGACATCGTAGCGACACGCGTAGCGATTTCGTAGTGTCACCGTAGCGGTATCGTACTGACTTCGTAGCGACACCAAAGCGACACCAAAGCGACACTGAAGCGACATAGTAGCGACACGCGTAGCGACTTCGTAGTGTCACCGTAGCGGTATCGTACTGACTTCGTAGCGTCACCAAAGCGACACTGTAGCGACATCGTAGCGACACCGTAGCAGAACCGTAACGGCACCGTACCGGCAGGAATAGTGCATGGTCATTTCTGATCTTATTATTTATGTTTAGTTTTAATTCTTAGTTACTGTACTAATATTTTAAAAACACATTTTCTGTCTTGGTCGAATCTGCTATTTAAATCTTTGGCTATAATACAAATAAAGTCTATAAATCAAGTCTACATTCTTCATTTGCAATAATATCTGATCTGTACTTAAAACTAAGTCTGAGAACTGAAACAGTAATTTTTAACTCTTCGACGTGGCAGTAATTGAAAAATGCAGTTAGTGCTTTCGCTTTAATTTCTAATGCATGGGCGGAAACCGGAGTTCTTTAGCACTAACTTATTACTGTGACGTAACTGGCGAGTATCTGAACTGTGGATAAACTATTTAACTGGCAGGAGTTACGAGTATTTAATGTGAGAAATAGGATTTGTTTAATTTTGTCGCTCTTTTCGTATTTCCGGAGCGCGCTATTGTAATAGTTGCAGCCGTAGTTCTATTGTTACTTCCATTTTTTATGATGCAGCCTGGTACACTGTTGTAGCACCTAAAATAGGTAAATATGTATTTATAAAATGATTATTGTCTTTTGTAAAGATAATTTTAGTATATTGATAAGGTTCTACCGTAAATTGGCAGGCATACAGGCAACATATCTACGATACCTCCACCAGACTCTGTTTCCTTTTTGACGCAATCCTCCATTCATCTTTTATATAACCTGGTGGACCTATTTACCTACTTCTCCCTACCTGTGAGGAATCATAGATAGAACCACATAGTTCCAAGATATTGTGTTGAATTTGTGCAATGCGCAAAAGATCTTAGTATGAATAAGACCTAACATTACTCCGGTGACTCTTACAAATGGCTCAGGGTGATACACCAGCTGATGCCTGATATCTTTCCTTTATGATTTTCTTTTAACCTGAAAAGGTCAAACATTGAACACAGTGGTGCAGAAAAGGAGCCAAAGTAGGTGTTATCATAAATAAGGAAGTGTTTTTAATTAAATTAGAGGCTTGGCCGTCGCCGGTCCCATGTGACTGTGAGCAAATCTTGCTTCTTTTAGGAACTATAATTTATTCTATTCACGTCGCTTTCATTCAATTCTTTACAAAAAAATATATTTAAGTTAGTACATGAACTTATTTTTATTAGATATGTAGGTACTGCATATGACGGACCTCACCCACAGCAAGAGAGCCTATGATTTGCCAGAAGCCTAACACTCGTTCATAAAACACATAGGTGTTCTCCGGCTTTTTTTAATATTGCAGGAGACGAAGTAATCAAGCGAACATTAATGAGAGTCATTAAAACGTTTAAATTCAGGATTATGAATAAACAAGTTGTGTGCGTGGCCAGTGCTGTGCCGATGGCATAAATATTGCATGCGAGGGAACGAGAAATTAAACAACGTGTCGGTGTCTCGGTGACATTACGTGATGCCGTACTTATTACAAATTGTTGTATTTGTCTAATAGTGGGAGGAGAATTACGTCTTTTTAGCCATAGTCGAAGTCAGGTATGTTCTAATTTATTTTCAAGCGTATCAGGTGATACGTTATAACTTTGGTTAAAAGTGTCGCAACATAGGCTATCGTCTTTAAAGTTATTCCAAATTAACTACTTTACTAAGTTCGGTTAGTACGAGGAGATGCCTATCAAAGCACTAGACAGAACAATTAAAGGAGGCATTACGAGCTTGCTAACTTAACGAATCGTACGACGTGCCAGCGAAGCAAATAAAACATTTAGTTGTCACTTGTTTCGCGAAGAAATCGTTAAACCAGTACTTTGAACAAACACTCCATCAAAGTTTTTATGACATATGTAGATCTCGAAGAGGTAATTATTTTGAACATTGGCTATCTGCTGTCAGTATCGGCGTGTTGACGTGAACGCAGCACGGTATCAGTGCTGTCCAGCCAATAACGTGCTGTAACCTATATCCCGGCCGGTAATTGAACATGTTCGGCTTAATGAAGTTTTCCCTATATGATGGTATATCATAGGCCGATATTTTGATGCTTCTGTACATATATATATGATCTGTAGGTATATAGATTATGGTGTTAAAATAAACGAACAAAAAGTTTTCATACGATTCCCTTTCGTTTGAAAAAGTTCTTGTGACGTTTTTTTCTTTCAATTTTCATCTATAAGAATGACTTCACTGAGCCTAAATAAAATAAAATCAATAACGAAAATAGAGACCATCGCAAAACTATTGATTCATCGGTGTCTAGTCTAGATACCCACTTACCTACGTGTACGTTGTGAGAAAACTTGAAAACGTGATTGCTGGTATTGTGACATCTCAAAAGCACTTTGATGAGAACTCTTACGGGAAACTTGCGCTGCCATGTCCGATGAATTCTCAGTAATTTTATTAAATTCATAACTGCCTGTGAAGTGTTTACCTGCTTAAATTCGTTTACAAGAAGGTGGAAGGCTATAGGTATAGGATAATGTCCGCAGCGTGGTCGTTGCGAAAGGGTAAAGAAACTTCATTAACCGCATGATTTGACAAGAACGCCATGATCAGGCAGTATTCATCAAAAACAAATTAAGTTGCCGTGCTCTGCCCTCCCTCAGGAATTTACAGGACAATTTAGGATTTATACGAGTGTAATATCATGAAAATTTGTTTAAGTACGCCATATAATCACAATGTTAGCCGCGTGTAAACTGAAAATAATATGCTCTTATAAAATGCTTCCGACGCGTAAATTGGAGTTTAATATTTCAGTAGTTATACGAATAATGCGACGTAAAAAGGACTCGTTATAAACTTATTATGAAAACATTTTGATTATTATCATTTTGTACTTTTGAACCTATTACCTAGAGGGGCTTATCGCTAACTAAAAGCCTCACGGGTTGATCGATCAGATTAAGCTATGCTTGCCGCGGTTGGTCCGTGGATGGGTGACTATCTTTTCATACCAAGACCTATCCGTGCCTCAGAAAGCACGCTAAGCCATTGGTCCCGGCCGTCATTTGCAGATCTTTCACAGTCGTTACGGGTAGTTAGAAGCCCAAAAGTCTGACAACAAGTTTTACCAAGGGGTATCGTGTTACCTAGTAACTAGGTTGTGGAGGTTAGGTAGGCAATCACTCCATGTAAAATACTGGTCTAAAATTCAAATTCAAAATATTTTATTTCACATAAACCTACAAGGGCACTTATGAAACGTCAGAAGCTAGGTGCACGGTTCCAATTGGTCGTTTCCTATGGAGAAGAGCCGGCAAGATACTACGATTACTTTTTTAAAAATGAATGGCTTTTACAATGTTTTCAAATTAATGGTATTCAGCTGCATTCGGTTAGACTGGAAGTCGACCCCAACAAACTTTGGTAAAGGCTAGGCAGATGATGACTTGTGCACCTATTATAGTACGTTTCTTACTTTTACTTGCATAAAAGAAATACCTACCTTTGTAAGGATCGTAGTTCGTGGCGTTGTGAAGTCTGTGGTGCCTATGTGCCCCTATCGTAACTGAAAGCCTTTGCATCTATATAAGTCAGGTATGGTAGATACTTTTTTATAGCCGAATTATAGTGACCTGGCACACATATAATGAATTTACAGCAGAGAATGGATACGACTGGGCATGTTCGATAGGGGATTTCATATCGAGCGGCCGGCTAACATTAAAAGGTTAATCGTTCACATAAAACACGGCACAATAAAGAACGTTTCACCATTCATAAGGCACACGGAGTCAGACATCTCGCGTTATTATACTCGTAAAGTTCGCCCTTTCCTTGCATAATGACATGACGAATTGCGCTCGCGATATTTTTGCTTCTTTATACGATGAGGTCATTACGCGTCAGTTACGACGCTAAAGGC
Source organism: Omphaloscelis lunosa (assembly GCA_916610215.1). NCBI lineage: Eukaryota > Metazoa > Arthropoda > Insecta > Lepidoptera > Noctuidae > Omphaloscelis > Omphaloscelis lunosa. The sequence continues at coordinate 12,594,693 of OU744250.1, forward strand.
CGAAAAGTAATGGCTTCCGGATATAACGTAGTTGATGCAAGTTTGAAATTGAAAAAAATATAATCAACCGTTGTATTTGCTGAAAACTCTGCAGCTGAAATGAAAACATTGTGCACTGCCTACAAAACTTTAGCAGCCAACGTGTTAAATATACGCGAGAGCGTTTTTTTTTTAAGTGGCGTGGAAATTTAAAACAAATTCGGTCGTGGAGATAATGGAGAGCGCGAGTTTCGAGTAATAGAGAACGTGTGGTTGGCAAGCTGTGGCACGGCCGCGTGAAAAAGTACAAAAGTTGTGTTCGCCCGTGTTCAAATCAAGCGGCGAACAAACGTGTTTGTACCGCAATAATACATCTCTTCATATTCCGTACTGTTTAAATAACCAAGGCTCTTAAAATGATCAATTAGTTGGTTTTTCCATTTGAAGCTTTATTTAAAAAAGGTTTTAACTGCGACACACTTAAAGTTTGATATTTTCAGGTTCGAATAGTTCTTCAAACTCGGTGCAACTTTTACTCCCTTTCAATTCCGATTCATAATTCTTCTTAAAACTTAAATGCAAGTTAAAAGCTTAAAATAGTACCTAGCACTTTCTTGATTTTTTTAATTTTTATGAAGTTCCTTCGTGGGCTGGCTAAGTATTAAGTGGTTTTTTTATCAGTATACAGTTACTTCAAATATAGTAGAAATTAATGAGGGCAGCATGATTATGGCCGTTATTAGAAATGCTTTACGTAGGTAATTTGTTTTATGTGGTTTTTAAATAAATAATTAGTTTTAAAAACACCATCATCAATTTCTAAAATTTGCGTGATCAATAAATTGGAGATTTTAGGTAGGTAAGTGATGAATCTGATCTTTTTGTCTCAATTGAATTAAATTATTCCTTCAAAATCTTTCCGTGTGTTTGTGTAACACACAGACAAGGCGTAGGCGTATGCGGAGTGATATGGGTATAGCTTTTCTGATTGTCCTATAGCTTTGTCGTACTCAATTGAGTTTCACACATCTCTCTCCAATTCCGTATCGATCATTACAAAGAAAAATGAAGTGTATCTTTAATAATTTCATAAAAATAAACGAGCAAATCTCCTCGCCAGAGTGGGAGAGCAGTTCGTGCTCGGAATAAATTTCTTCAGAGGGATCGTTTTCAATTTCATGGCTCAATCTTCGGGATCTCAGTGAGAATATGTAAAGGGGCATTTGTCGGTGTCAACACAATGTAATGAGCCCCTTTCGCATTAGCTACGTGCTTACGGCTGTTTTTATCTACCCTCATCCATGTGTCTATTGGTGATACCATATTATGGATATTAGGATTTGATTTTTAAGGTCCTTGTCGTTGGAAGACGATGATTGTATGAAGCAGATATAAATTGTATTCTGTTATTAGAAGTAGAGTTTATTGGGGCTTTTTTATTGTAATAAGAGAACATGGTGTGAGATGCTTAGATATTACTTATTATCTTGTCCTGAGATAATGTATCATAAAGAGCTACTTTTTATCAATTTTAAGACATAAAAAGTGGTTTAATTGTTTCGTAACTGCAATTAAGAAAACCAATTAAAGGTAGCTTTATTAATTGGACCACAAAATTTAGGTAACCGTGACAAAGATATTTCAAACGCTACTCGGCTAACCTAACTTATCCCTCGTTACGTACTTTGGCAATACGTAACTTAGTTAATTTAATAAAGTGAGTAAAATCTTGTCGCGGGTTAACGACTTAACTCTATCACAAAGAGGCATTTTGAATTCTTAATTACCGCCGTCGGCTAAATGCAACGAGGTGCGAGAGTTCCTTTAGCTCTACTTCATATAAAACTTGCCCTTTTTATAATTAGCTTTCTTTAAATGATAGAATTGTACTATCGATGGTGGAGTATTTAATGAACTAAATATGTTGTGTTTTATCATCTCAATAAATATTATTTATATAATTAAATAAATGTAATAGCAGTGATAGCTAAGTGGTGTGACCGTCGGACTGCCAAGTCATAGGTCTTGACTTCGAACCCAAGGCACGCACCTCTGACTTTTCGGATTCATAGTGCGTATTGTATAATTATCACTTGATTTAAAAACGGTGAAGGAAACCATTGTGAGGAAATCTGCGGCATGCCTGAGAGATATTTCTCGATGTCATATGAAGCCAACTCAGAGGCCCTTGGGCGGCTTTAAAACTCTGACACCAGGTTAAAGTCACTAACCACACGAAAAGAAAGAAGATTAAATAAATGTTTTTCTGAAAGGATTTTAAATTGCTGAAAGTTCCTAAAATTTTTTAGAGAATGTAAAAGTTTAAAAGATTAATTAATTAATAAGAAGCGCAAGTATTTCATTAAACACAGCATCAATTACGTTTGTACACCTGTTTGTATACTACCTTGATTTTCGTGAAACCAGACATTTTTCAAACACATTTCATGCGCATTTAACCAAAATCGCAGCTTTTAACCCAATTAACGGGGAGATAAAATCATGGCGTGGTTTATATGAAACAATAACGAGGTGTGGGAATACGGCGACGCTGACCCTCGGCCCCCGGCGCTCGGCCCTCGGCTCGTGAGTGACGGGCCGTGTCTGCGCCTCCCTGACCCTCGTATTATGACAACAGACGTATCTATCACAATATGGGAACGTTTATGTTTGTGCTTTTACTAGATAAAGCCTACGACTCGGAGAATGCATGCGGTATTAAGTTTTCGTGTTGAGTTTAAAACCGCGTCCATACTAATGTTTATAGGATAGATGAAATATGTGCGATTTGCGTTCTTTGTGTTGGTAATTTGTTTTTGTTCAGTGTTTATCTGCACGTCAGACATTTTTGGTTCTAAGTTTTGAAAGTATTAAAACTTTATCCATTGTTCTTGCAACTGATTCCCTCCTTCCCACCGTATGTTTAGCAGAACAACGTTTTTTTATTTTTCTCAATAAAATATATGTGGGTAGATAAATATTATGCATTCATCCCAAACATTGAAGATTTCAGCTGTCTACCTATATTCTTTTAAATTCTTGCATCGAATTTCTCCAGCCAATCTCCTCTGCCTTTGACATTGAAGTTCCCGCTATTGTGAATTGTTTCAGCGGAACATTCCGCTATTGGAGCAGTAATAACGTTTGTTCAAGAAATTCAAACGTGAAACTATTGCGAGGCGCGTTCGAGGGGTGTGCGGCGTGGCAGAAACGTCGCCGCGATATTGTGCCGATGTACCGCAACCCGACACCGCACATCGCACACACGCCGAGCCATTTGCACAAACATTCACTTGAAAACATAACAGTAACTGTGTGGAAATTGATTTGGCAAATCGTATGGATTTGATAGGATGTCAAGCTGTTAGCCGCAATAAAAATATCGTAATTTACATGAGTCGTCGTTATATGTGTCAGTATTATCGTCGCGTCACCTACATTTGATCTTGCTCGTTATTTTTGATAGGTAAGCATACCATGTTTTGGAATTGTCATATTTTCTGGAATGTTATTTTCGTTAGCTCGCAGAGGAGGAACAATTTATTTATCTTAGCAAACTCTCTAAGGCATTGACAAAGGTCTCAGATGCGGTGATTACATTTCATTTTTGTGTAAAAACAATCTAATTCATATGTTTGTGTTTACGGAGCGACCGCGGCAAAGTCGTCGCTATTGAGAACCGAAATGTCACAATGAGTAGAAAGAGCCCTTGTTGATGAAGCTGTGTTCGACACGGAGCGAGGGGGTGAGGTGAGATTGCGACCCTTCTGATTACACAATGTTGGCTTTCATCCCTTGTGCAAGTCGCGCTCCGGAAATCTTTTGTGATTCGACTTCGGTTATTGTGGCGTGGCATACTAATACGAGGTAGGTGACGCCGCTGAAATATGTGACGAGTTGAAACCACAGGACCAGCTCATTTCATACTCCACACGTAATAAACGTACCGGCTGAAGAATACGCTGCAAATTGACGCCCCTGCGAGTCCCGTAGCCACCACACTCTTATTATAGAGCGAGTATTCCACTAAGCGTAAGTATGATATTTTATGCCCGTATCGAACACTATCACAAGTTTCATACAGAAATTATATCAGTGTAGCTAATTAACCACTTCAACTACAGTAAACTTTCGTGTCACAGTTTTTGTTTTGTGTAAACTCGTGAGACAACCCAGCTTTTGAGACAGTGGGCAAGAACTAAATTAAATTTGTGCCGCCTGTCGCCCTCATGATCTAGTGGAGTCTGAACTCACAGGTCACTCGCACACTTCACTTGCTTTATGGTCACTGCACTAAGATACTGAATGTTTCTATTTACACAAATGTTTTGTTGTGTCTTTGTTTTTCTTATTTTTTTTATTTTCGTACTTACTAATATTAAATAGGCACATAACACATTTGTAACGAAACAATATCAACTCATGAATATAACATCATTTCAAACTTTAACGCATTGGTGCATTGTTGTGTACTATTTTGAAGTATATTGTGTATTATCGCATCACCATATTCACCATTCACCCCATATAAGTTCACAAGTGGCCCATTTAGTGCCGGGATTACACGATCGCAGCTTTGTTAGGTAAGTAATTACATTGAAGTCTTTAAACTTTTTAATGGTTTTGGTTTTCCATATAGCTTACGGTTCAAGATGTTCAGAGAAAATGTATCATTAAGGTAAACCGTGTTAATTTACACATGTCGTTAATTACTATAATGGCTGAAACTCCAATAAAAGCTATTTAGACGTTTTGAGAATAGTTAAACCAACCATTTAATAAAGGATGGTAGGCAAACAAGCCTTGGCAAAAAATACAATTAAAACGACGGAAAAATACCTACCTAAATATAAATAATGTCATTGATTGAAGGCATTTATATCAAATCTACTGTTGCAGAAATAAGAGCTTTCATTCACACAAATAGGAATAATAAAGCTGTGTAAGTAATCGAATCATCGTCCCTTTTTACGTTAAATCCTTAAATTGCCACAATAATATTAAAGAAAGACGAAGAAACTGTAATCCAAGACAAACTTACATTCTTGGGTAAAGGATTTAAGTCAGTATGTCAGAAGCTCTCTCGGAGTGTGTCTCTTCTCTGATAAGAATACGTAAGAGCATAAAAATAAAAGTTCACATCGAAGGAGCGGGAAAATGTCGCCGAATAATATTTGGGATTCCAGTTTTATTTGACTGCAGACCCTCTGCGAATGGAGACAGAGATTTCCCGAGATGGCCCTATCAAACATTTATGGAGTAGCTACATAAAAGGACAACACTTAAGAACAGTTTCAATAAGTGTTCGACGTAACACGAGCGTAACGATATTACCGACGACGCATAAAACTTCATGGCTCCGTTTGAATCTAACATTTAACTAACGATGCGAACATTTTTATAAACTTACGATTCTTTTGTAAATCTATGGAAACAGTTCCCTCACAAGTTAATCAATGTAATTAATTAAGTTTGCATATATGCATCATTCATAGATATGACTACATAGCAGTAATCAAAACATGTCAGCTCGCAGGCTATTATGAGATTATCTAATCGCTACATGAAGCACTAGCTATTGTACTTACGTACGCCTGTGTAGCTTGCCACGCTATTGTGTCATACCTAATTAGTAATTAAGAGAAATGTATCTTCACTGGAGCTAATTACAAACAAACATGCATGCCTGAATAAAAATTTCGATTTGATTTTTACTGAGCTCCGATTTTCTTGAATGGGGAAGGGTTTAGCCTTTTGAATTTATTAAAGGACCCTACTAGAAAAAATATTTTAAAAATTGTATTCTTTTTTCAATAATCATATCAGTAGATCAATAATAATAATAATAATGTATTCATCTGAAGACAATGAAACGTATCAATTCTGTCAGCATTTGAAGACAAACCGTTTAGATATCGATGCGGTTTGACCGAGCGCGAGCGCGAGTAGCTCGTATAAATGCAAATCAGCCGATTGTAGTCTTGCCTTGATTAATTTAAAACATTTACCAGTACCCTCTTACTCTTAGCGGCTGCTTTTTAGTTTCATTGAAGCTGCCATTTATTTCAGCGACAGCGAATACATTTTTTATTTTTCTCGAATAATAACGTCTACGCCTTTCAATATTTGATGGCAGCACAAACGTTGCCTTTTGACTTCTTTGTCACATCGTTCATATAATATTTATCGTTACTGTAACAAAGAAATTCCATTTTGGGGCAAATGCGCAAATAGTTCGACATTTGAATTTCCCCTGTGTAAATGTTATTACAGTACGTTCCGTTAGTGTGTTGCAGGTGAAACATTCCGCAATAACAGCCAAGTCGGTGCCTTGACAAAGTGGGATTGCCATATAATGCCGGAGTCCCGCAGAGGAAGCGCCGCGCGCCGCGCGCCTTGTCTTCACAATACATTTGCATAAGCGAAAGATGGTAAATCGTTGATCGGTAAGAGTACCGTGCAATCGTAATTCAATACAACACTCTTACGATTCCATTGTAAGTTAACTTTATATTTCATGCTAACTTAATTAAATTTTAATGTGCTCTAAGCTTACGTTCGCCTCAATCACCTGAGCAGTCTGGTAATTCTTTTAAAAACAAAATTAACTAAGTTACTCGGCTAAGTAAGACTGATAGATATTTGTGTGGGAGTGAGCAGGAAAATGCTGTGATTGACATAATATTAATGATGTTTCGTAATTTGTTTAGATAAATATTAAGTTATGAATTTGTTTTTTGAAAATAATGATCATAGCTACGAATAATGGTCACACATCCATTTTAACATAGTTTTTCTTTCACCAAAGGTTCGACACAAATTTATTACCATTGTTGTTTTCATTGTAGCTTTCAGTGTAGAATTGATGATCCTACAGGGATTTTGATCAGGTTGGAAAAATTATAATCTTAATAACTCTGACAGAAATAGCTCAATATGTTCCTTAGTAAAAACGATTCACAAAGAAGCTAACATGGAGATAACGAGAAAAAATAATCCGTGTGTCGTTTCCTCTTCACTCCTGGCTCGAGCCGTGAGATTATCACGCACACCGTGATTATGATTAAGCGCCACCAGCCGCGGAAAAACTGGCAAGAATAAAATTAAAATTACATTTTGTGCGTCCTCATTATACTTTTATACCTCCCGGAAAATGCTTTACATTTATATTGTGTTACTATATATATTTATGGCATATTTTTAATGCTGTTAGCCAATAAATATCATTAACACATCTCATTTACCATTTAAAATCTGTGTTTGTGAAAGTGGCACTTATTTACCGCGTAATGTAAATAACGTATGATTTTCCGTTTTACATAGTACAAGTACAGTTAGCATCGGGTATTACGTAAATACTGGTTGCAGACAGGTATCGCGGCCAGGTGGCTTTAACAGCCGTATTTGTCATCCGCGTACCAACTCCGAAATGTTCCTATTTATCACGAATTTGATATTTATCTACTGTTTCTTGTGTTGTAAACACTGTGCGACTTAACAGTGTGTGTTTACTAGATTTTGGTATTTAAAATATGAAGATATAAAGCATTGAGAGTCATTTTTTTTCGACTCTTCGCCCACTCTACATCTCTTCTCTAGTCTTCACCCGACTATGGCGAAGCCTAAAAGGAGTGTTGTTGCTGTATTGTTCTCGTCAACGCTAGATTTTTGTGATCTTTCGTTCAATTGAATATTAAAATTCATAGGCATATAATATATGATAGGAACATCCGTAAAATGAAGGGAAATAAATACCCCGCAAACCCTACACTCAAATTTTAGAAACAAAACTAAAAACCAATCACACAAACATATTTGGAGGCTCATCAAAATACTTATAGTTTCCCGCAAGAAGACGGCAGAGGGCACTGTCCACAAATAGTGAGTGTAAGGGTCGTTTTGTTCGGCGAAGTTTTTATACTGTGTACGCCTGGCCACATAACGAGCACCTGCGGCCTCATCTACATAATGTGGACAAGTCGATGAACTCGGAGCTGGACACTTTCTGCTTCAGGCCGTAACTTGCCAGCCTCCAGTTGGATACTTATTTTTAAACAATGACCTTCACGGTGATACATACCTACTTCTCATTTAAAGTTCTTAAAATCCCATTCCATGCACTCCGAAGCTTTTGAAGTACGTATCATCTGCGATGGTGTCAGTTTTCTACACTAGAGAGAATAACATGCATATGCTTGCTTCTTTAGCTTCACGGCTTCAGAGGTAAAAAGTTGAATTTTCATGTCCCCCTCAGGAATAATAAGTTTTCCGGAATAAGAGGTAGCCCGCATGTTTGTCTCAGTTTCAAAATAACAAGAAGAAATATTGTTTTGCATTATCCACCTATAAGTTAATTTCTTTAAAAAAATATTTATTACAACTGTAACCCTCTCCGTGGATATTCCATGAAGTTGGGTAAAAGCGGAGAATTCTCCAATAAAACAAAAACAACAGAATTTTAAAAAAAAGCTCCAATTGTTTGGTATACCTTTATTTTTGAAAATGCTTGATATTTTCATATACAAAGCATTCTTAGTCTCAGTTTTATGTCAATATTCATAAGATTAAGAACCACATAGTTTTGAAAAATCAAGTCGTCAAGCGTGACGAAACTGCCGAAATTCTCAAAGTGCAAAACTACGTAACCCTAGTAATGGAAAAGATACAGCATCCCTAACATCCAAGTAGATATTATCTTTATTTATAATCCCAATAAAAAGGAACACGAAAACAAAAAACTGCGGAACATATGTGCATGTCGTGTGTAATGGGAGGTGATCTGATAAAACGGCAGGCCGTGATGCTGTAGGGAGCGCATTTAAAAGGTATCCGGAGAGTCGTAAAGAAAGTTGTGCCCTTAGCGACAAATGAAACAACGGGGAAAACGTAAACTTATAACATTCCACAACAAACGTTATCGTCGAGTCGTTGGGGTTATGCTAACACCACTACATGACCGAAGTATTCAATTTCTTTAAACTTGTCTTATAGAAAACTGTACTTTCTTTGATGCTCCATGTTTGTTCCGTTACATTTTATTGCTCAAAAGATTGGATAAACAAACAGAAATCAAAATGTGTACAAATATTTGCACTCGATTGTCTTTGTTTATTGAGTCGTAACTAAAAAAAAGTGTTGGAAATAAATGTAACAGTTCACAGCTCCTTTATGTCACACGGAGGATAAAGTAAACAAATAAAATTCAGTCTCAACGAGTGTGTTCGTTCGGCTCGTCTTCTGTTTGACTATGGCCGCTGCGTTATTATTTGCACGGGATACGATTTACATATAAATAGGACACATAGACACATTACTGCTGAGTGGCTGCAGTTATCTAATATATCTGGATCTTGATCACTTATCAGATCATGGGAAGCACCGCTCTTGATTGGGTGACGTTGTAATTCGTACTAAACGAATAGGACGTTTATGGAACACAGTAGGTGATGACCAATATAAGGCTTAATTTCGAGTATTACACGTTAGCCTAATAGATCATTTGTACCATAAAGTATTTATTAGCACAACCTGCAATACCCGAACGGCGAACATTCCATAAAGTTTATGGTATGTTCGTCAAAATCAACTTATTTGATTGACCACTCTAGTGCTTTTTATACTTATTATCAATATCAATATATCTCATATCTTATTATATATATTCTGAATAATCGTAATTTTAATTAACCTCGATTTTAACCAAACAATTTTGGTAATTTTTAGGTTTCAAATTTTAGAAGGTTATATTTGAAACACGATACACTAATGCTACTTACAATAGGTCTGTGTTACAGTACAATATCTTTGTGCTGTATCTACAATCTACATCGCAATCTTATGTTCTTTATCGCACGTTCAATATCTATTAAATGTTTCTACTATCTGTTTTCAACACGTAGTCGTTAGTATATAAGATGCACCTTTGGATAATTATAACCAGACTATACTACATCTTTGGTCTCATTTATACCTAACCATATACTGCTAAGAAGTTTGGCAAATTGGTGACCCCGACGAACGAATACGCAGCAAGAAACATGGCGCAACCACCGTGCAAGGCGAACATAAATCAGCAAGGAACACTTGAAGTAGCTGCTGGCACCAAGGCTGTCTCTTACGTGACAATAAAAGATTAAAATTCAAAAACATTACGCTTCCGGGTTCCACAATAAACATCACCTGCGACACGTCTACTGGAAAAAGCCGCCCCTACTTACCAAAGCATTTTCGCAAACAAATTTTCGATACCATTCATGGTATGAGCCATCCAGGAAAAAGAACTACGAGAAAAATGATAACCCAAAGGTATTTATGGCCGTATATGAACAAAGATATCAATAATTGGTGTAGATCATGTTTAGCCTGCCAGAAATCAAAAATACAACGACATACGATATCACCTCCTGGTGCTTTTATGACAGCGCAACGTTTTGAGCATTTACATATTGACATCGTCGGGCCACTTCCGATTTCACAAGGGAAGAGATATTTAATCACAATCATAGATCGTTGTACGTCATGGCCCGAAATATTTCCGGTAGAAGATATAACTGCAGAAACAGTAGCCAAGACGCTTTTCGAAGGATGGATTACTCGTTTTGGTTGTCCATTGCGCATTACTACGGATCAAGGCCGACAGTTTGAATCAAGAATATTTGAGTCACTCTCTCGGTTTTTGGGAATACATAAAATTAGGACAACACCTTATCATCCGCAATCCAATGGAATGATAGAGAGATTTCATAGAACTTTAAAGGTAGCGTTAATGACAAGAGAATCCAACGAAAATTGGTTAAAAGAAATCCCAACAGTTTTACTCGGGTTGCGGAGTAGCTTGCGAGAAGACACAGGTTATAGTTCAGCAGAGATGACATATGGAACGCCAATACGACTCCCTGGAGGGTTTTTTGAGTCATCAGCAGCACAGTTATCAACGTACGAAGAATTTGTAAAACAAATTCAAAAGGGCATCACACAAATGACGTCAATTCCGAAAAGAAAAAACCATAACCAAGCTATATTTGTGCATCCCGAACTCAAAGAATGCTCACACGTATTTGTTCGGTGTGATAGAATGAAGAAAGCCCTGACGCCGCCGTATGAAGGACCCTACCCAGTAATTAGTAGAACAGATAAAACATTTTGCATTAGAATTAGGGATAAGGAGACAGTGATATCAATTGATAGATTGAAACCAGCTTTCATGATCAATGACGAATCAAACTACGTGCCAGATTCAAAGGATTGCGACAGACATTCACACACGTACGCTACACGATCGGGACGTAAGGTAAAGCCAGTGGTACGTCTATAAAAATCGCTGATAGAAGCAAGTTATTCGTATATATATTAGCATAGATCTTAACATATACCATTAATTCACAACTACTCGTAACAACAAGACATCTAAAATGGGAAATCAAAGTTCTAAGGACCAGATAACATACAATACGGACAGTTGCCTCAATCAAAACGAAGCGGACAAACTCCGTAACCTGATCCAGGAGGACTTACGGTGGACAAGAAATGTTGCGATGGGACAGATTATTTTAACAATCGGTGCGATCCTAATTTATGGCATAATGAAAACACTGGACAGAAGAATGAAGAGTTTAACGGAAAAAAATAATAAGCACTCGTGCAACAGCTAAGTCAAAATTACAGACGTCAGCAAATCGCACCACAACAGGCGTCATCAAATTCCACCGCGTACAATAGCATTATTATTTATATACATCAGCAAATAACTAGTAAGGTCTAGATCAAATTTATATTGTAAACACTATTACCATAATATTTACTTTTTTTTTTTTTTCTTTTAAAGGGGGGTGTACTGTTACAGTACAATATCTTTGTGCTGTATCTACAATCTACATCGCAATCTTATGTTCTTTATCGCACGTTCAATATCTATTAAATGTTTCTACTATCTGTTTTCAACACGTAGTCGTTAGTATATAAGATGCACCTTTGGATAATTATAACCAGACTATACTACATCTTTGGTCTCATTTATACCTAACCATATACTGCCAAGAAGTTTGGCAAAGTCTGCGTCAAAATAAACTAAGGTTGACTGTATATTTAACTTTAAAATAAGTTCATTTATTTTCCGTAATTTTTGCAGCACATTTGTAAGGTACTGTGAAAACAGCACAACTGCATTAGTTGAATTAGCTAATTACTCAAACAACTGAAATCCCACCGTATTGAATTGCGGACGTGTAGCAAGTAAGCAAAATTCTAAAGATGCAATCCTAATGTTGCCCCTCGTTAACAACGCGGGGAAAAAAGCGACAGAAACAAAACGTTGTCGTTGCGGTTTCAATTAGGGTGGTCGGTGGCTAGCTCTAATTACCGAGCACGCGGTGCGGTGCGGTGCGGCGTGGTGCGGCACTGTCCGGTCGCGACTCGCTGCGGCCGCTGCGATGCTCCCCACACTAATCACTCGCTTGGGATTTTAACTCGAACAGATATTTAAGAATTAGCTCAATTATGATATTTCGAATATCTAGCAGTATGACTGGTAATGCAATTACCTGTTATATACCGTAGTTGCAGGTATAGATTTGTTGTTGGACTGTGTTACGGCACAAATAAACTTGATAAACTATTCTCTTCACTTGAAAATGGATGATTTTCACAAGAAAATTCTAATGGTCTTTCCACGAGAACATGAAAGCAAACCAACATTAAATAATAGATATTTATTAACAATTCAAAACGCGTACCCTAGGTAAACAAAATGCACCGTGATCTACAAATTGACAATTTTATTCAATGGCTAGGGCAATTTCTTTTCAGGCCCATTTACATGACGCGTTTCAATCGCCGTAACCACACGCCCTCGTCCCGCCGCCGCGCCGCCGGGAGAAAACGACTAGTGTAAATGCTTGTTCGTAACACATGAGATTTTATCCCATTCGAAGAAGAAGAATCTTTTCGTGGGATCCTTTATTGTTTTGGTGTTGACATTATTAGCTTGTATCATTTATTTATTGATAAAAACATTTACAATATTATTGACATAAATCCAAGTATGAATTAAAGTGATGATATCTACGCAGATAGAATTTTCAAATATGGCTTAAAAATAATATTGTTGTTGCAACAGTATTGTACAATGGTGAAAAGTTACTGTGATCGCCATTTTATTTGCCAAACGTGGGGATTTGGACAGTATCTCATAATTGCTGTTAGTCTAGATATCGGTCTACACTTGTACAGGGAAAAGCTCAAGGCGGGGCCGAGATGACGGGGACTTTGGCTTGAAAAACTTACTGCTGACTAGATAGCGCGAGTGTTCACAATGCATAATGTAAATGAACCCATTACCCTTCTCTATTGTTGTACTGCCATTGTTAACGTAACGCTAATTTCTTATTTTACTTCTATGAGCATTCTTTAATATCTAAGTAAATATTAATTTTATGCATAAGGCGGCTAATCATAAGAGCTGGTAAAAAGGCATACATTAAGTACGTAATTGACTAAAAGTGCAACTAAAACTATGAATTTTTAATCTACTTATTTTTAAATACATCTTGTAAATGCTTTAATACTTGTATTATTTTTTCGTTTATAAAATTCCAATGTGCAAAATGTATAAATCTATATAATATGTTATTTATAAATTGCAATAAAATGGTTGTTATTTTAATAATACTGTGTAGATTTCTTTAAATTAACAATAGTAAAATAGTATAACATTTCTATTTTATGGAATAATATTTTCGATTAGCCTACTGACATCACTTTAGCTATTTGGCACTATGGTCTGTATTAGCTACGCTGAGGTGCATCACTATACACTGTTGATGTATCTTCGGTCATCATCGGCATAGCTCGGTGTCGTCGTCGTGCGCAACGCACGGAGCTTCGGGCGCGGCCAGAAATAGTTTCCCCGACGCACACGCACATAGTTGGTAAACTTTAGTACTTCTCACGTTTTTATTAGGCTTGTCTGTTCTAACAGCTTCTTTTAAATTATTGATCACTATGTTTTGAGCGTTGAGTTTGATCTGCAATGATAAAATTAAAAATTAAATTAACGTCCAAAGATATTTTCATCAGCAAAATCAAGTGACATCAAAATAATTAGTTACAAGTAACTTACTGCTCCAACAACAGAGTCAAGTTTGATGTTGCCGTGCGATGTAATTTCTATTTTCCCGGCTCTGCTTTCCAAGAAAATGTTCTCTGGTGCCCTTAAATCCAACCTCCTAGTGAGAGATTCCAACCTTAAAAAATAAGCAATAACATACATAAACACACGCCTTCTTCCCATGGGGGTAGGCAGGTACTATACAGAACGCCACCTGCTACGCTCCTTTCATTTTCCTTTTGCCTCGTTCACGTCCATACATCTGGTCATACACGCACGCTCATTGCGAGTACTACGCGAAATATTATTTATGTTATTATGAGCCTGTTGTGACCCACTGCGGTGCATTTAGAGCCCCAATAATTATAGATGCATGTTTAAAAGTGCGTGTGCATGCTATCGGAACTGGCCGGCAAATTTCGAACTCAATCGGAACAAGAAGCAACAAGGAGTTATCCCAGGTCAGGGAATATAAAAGCGTTTCTCTTTCTAATGGAATGTACTTACTGTAAGTCAAAAGCAGGAGGCGCACGCACTATCGGTACTTGCACGGCGCTGCGCACGTTGATGCCGCCGGGCGCGTCCACCGCCAACGCGTCGGAGAACACACGCACCTCATCGCGCGAAGCTGAGAACACAGGACTACCGCGTGCATCGCGCACGTGCAACGCGCGACCGCTGAACTCGAGGTGGTCGCGCTCTGGAAATGGTCAAATTAAATAGTTTGAGGAAATTGGTGACGGCAACTTGTTAAGTTCTTGTTATACTTAACATATGGTACTTGTATAAATGTGAAGCTAGACGGAACTCACAATCGAATTTATCAGTATCAGTCCCTGGGCGACCGAGCTCTGTTCTGGTGAAAATAGAGAATGCTCATTCAATAGTATAGGAAAGATCATACTAATCCATGTTATAGTACCTACTTATTCCATGCTACCATGATCATTATTCTAATGTCATTATTGTCATGTCAGTATTAATTATCTTGTTCTAAACTTTAGGCGACCGAGCTCTGTTCGGGTGAAAATACTGAGAAAACTAATTTTCGCAGATATGAGACCTAGCTAGATCGATTTTTCGCCCCCGTAAAATTTTATATTGCAACTTTCATCGTTAGAGCCCATTTCGAGAACGTGAGTACCTATTTACAAACAAATATGTATATAAAAGTATTGCTCGGTTAATAGTATAGGATAAATATTATAACAGCCAGAAGATACTGTCGTAGGTAAACCAAAGCCATTAAAATAATCGGATAAAGAAATTGCTCTTGGCTCGTAGCTCTGACTACGAATGTGACCTTGCTACGACTGCTACGAGAATCGAGTCTCGTAGCAACCGTAGCTGCTACGAAAGAAAGAAAACAGCAAGGTGCCTTATATCATTATAATGTAGTTAGTGGGACTTATTTTTTTTTTGTGTCTGATATCAAAGTTATTTTATAATAGAAAACTTTTGTGCCGTGTTAGACTAAATAATAAGAATAATACTAACTAATGAAAAGCTTCGAGTATTCCAAGTGGTCTGGTTCAGCGACCAGCACGGTGAAGTTGCGGTGCGAGTGAATGGTGATGGGTTGTGCCACTTGTGATGTGATGGTGGATGCCACCAGGTTGTTCACCACCCACGTCTGACCGTCCACGTGGATGCCGCCCTTCACTATCCGTATAGGTCCCACACTGTTCTGTAAAATATGCGAAAAGAAGAGTAAAACTTGAAAATTAACTTATTAAAGGTTATAAAATTGTTAGATTAATTTATCGTTAGATAATAGAAACACATTTTTCTGAATACGGTCTGGTGTCCGCAACTCCACGGCAAAGCGCGTATTTTGCGTCCGATTATACGTGCATAAAAAGAGTAAAATGATTTATGTTTGACTTCATCTTATCATAATAAGTATTACTTTGTTATAATGTCAATTATTAATTTCTTGTGATATTAAGCAAAAAGCTTTCTAGTCTTACCATACTCAGCTTCATAGCGCCGACGATCCACAACGTGAGCCCAATATTTAGAAACACGAGTATCATCAAGAACACTAGTATGCAGTATAGAGTTGTTCTCCTCCAGCCCCTGGTGAATGCTGTGGGTAGGCATCCTTTACTAGAGGTGTCCTCGGAGGTGACGGCCGTTGGCGGTGGTTCACCAGTAGGTGTACAACCCCACCCACGGATGGCATTCGTGCTTCTGTCTTCCACGCTCATATTTTGTGACCTCTGCCTATTTTATTAGGCTGATTTGCTGTAAAGCTGTAACATAAGACATATATGGATTTAATTAATAGGAAGTGAGAGTAGGTATTTAAGTTAAATCGTAAAACTCAAACCCCAACAAGAATTGTTCCAGTTACCATAAAAAAGAAATAAGTCAATTAAAATCTAAAAAGAAATAGAACGGACGGTATAGTTTCTGTAGTTTCATAAAAGGTACTAAAGGGCCTCGATAGCCCTAAAATATCGTGTAGTTATTGCAGAAAACATATAAATATATTTTATTATCGTTTTGGTAGTACGAACAACACCACGAGAAATGTAAGATCGATACGTCAGGCGTAGGACTTATGCAAGTGCTGTGCCCAGGGGTCCGGGGCAGCCACCTGCACCCCGACTTTGTTTTACGAATGCTGGACTTGCACATTCACGTATCTATAAAGAAAACAAACATTTTAAACTTTAAAATGCAATTGAAGTGGATATATTTAGTAACCTGTTCCGCTTAGCTATTTCTAAAGAGTCTTAAAAAAGACCCTGAAAGAAATCGACACGTGTTTCACCTCTCAACGAGGCATTCTCAAGATGACGATTGACTTGTCACGAACTCTAACACGGCGTGTCGCCACACCAAGCACCGAGCGCAGACTTACTCTCTTGGCTTACTCTTTACAAATAGCTAAGCGGAACAGGTTACTAAATATATCCACTTCAATTGCATTTCATAATCGATTTCCGCAAGGTCACGCCTGAATCAATTAACTATTTTAAACTTTGTATAAGGCCTTCCAGGTAATTTAATATTCCCGAAGTCATTATTTTGGTCTCTGCTTCTATTAACCGACTTAATTAAGTTGTTATGAATAATGCCACTCGCCAAATAAGATTCCATCAATATTAAACAGACAATTAACTGACACATTAGTGTGAGTACATGTATTACGTCTACATGTAGATTATGTGTTACAAGTATTACATACTGTTAACGTTACGTATGTATGCATACGTCGGTGAACATTGTTGCACATCCCATTTACAATACATTCTCTTCAGCGTGATTTTTCAATTAGTTGGCTTGTAATTGAATGAAAAACAAGGTAGGAGCGAGACAAAAGTTGCAGATAAAGCGCACAGTACTAATGAACGGCGCACAGCGAGCACCCACTAATGAATATAGCACTGGAGCTTTTCGAAAAACATCCATTAAGTAGGCCGAATGTTGTTATTAAATGTTCACAGAAATTTACTCTGTTAATTTACTTTACTGGCTTGTAAGTAGTGCTGTAAGATATGCATAAGTATGCAGCAATAAAAACTAACACTCGAAAACTGTTTTTATTTTATTATTAGTTTATATAATTTAATCAAATGTACCAACTTCAACCAAATCTACTTAACCTATTGCTAACTTTGGTAGGTATACCAAAGTTAGTAAAATAATAATATACTTGGGATAGAAGATAAATGTAGTTGACGTGACAGTTGACATGGTTGACATACAGACAGAAAAATAACAAGACACATTTAATTCACATGTGTACACTCATACAAATAAATCAAATTGAAGCGTCTGTTTGTATTGTCAAAAACAGCTTTTTACTAATATGAAAGTATAATTAATTAATTATAGCAAAAAATAAATGTTAAAATTTTTTGTTTGTCTGCTTATTCCGGCTAATCTCCAAAACAGCTGGAGTAACTGAGGCTACTTTTATTTCCTACTATTATTTTATAATTTACTACTTTTGTTTTAGAAAAAGAATTACCACGCGGGGGAAGCCGCGGGCAGCTGCTAGTGTATAATAAAATAGAGTGCAACAGTATGGAGTCAATTAAAGTTGCAGACGTGTAGGTATTGTTTATTTTTGTTGAGTTCCATGCTCTCTGGTTATATTAAAGTCGTTTCACACAATGTGATACAAAGTAGAATGTTGATTTTATTAAAAGTCTCATCTTTATCTAAGGATCTGTAAAGTTGTCAGCAACTTAACCATTTTTAATCGACTTCCAAAAAGGAGGAGGTTATATGTTTTTTTTTTGTTTATGTCCACCGATTTCTCCATCAATTATGGACCGATTATTGAGAGAGTTCTTTTTTTGTTTGAAAGGGTATGCACTCAAGGTGGTCCCATGTACATTTTATTAATTTTGCTTGGATATTTTTTTACTCAGAATGTAGAGCCGTAGAGGTATCTGGACCTTGTCAGTAATTTTGTTTAAATTCCCAGTTAGATATTTTTAAAACGAATACCTACTATTTCTGTTTTAAGTTGGTGATGTTTTTAGCTTGAAACCAGCTCATGTTAAAATAATGTAATTTAATGCGCGATATTTTAATATGCATACATTATAATTAAAGTCATAAATACATATTTGCAGTACCTACTTATTTTATTTGCAACGTGAATGATGGGAAAATAATTACGGAAATTATTTCTGTCTGCCACGAAATATAAAGTTACAGTTGACACCTTTATTTTATATTGGTTTCCAGTGCATTTTTAATAATTGCATTTTCAGTTTTGTTCAATACGATGCCTAGACTGTTTTTCAATAGTTTCCGATTTTTTTACGTTGGTTTATTCATAATCGATTCGCTATTATAACAACCTTTTTTAGGGTTCCGTAGCTAAACGCCAAAACAGAACTCTTATTATTTCGCCATGTCCGTCTGTTCGTCCGTCCGAATGGTAGACAGCCATTTTATTCGAAGACTTTTGCACTATATTGATTAAAAATGGAAAAATGTAATAAATAAATGAAAAATACTATGTACCGCCAAACAATGGTGGAGTGTCAAAACAATTGTCGGTGACACTTCCCATACATGTAACCGACACATGACAAAATAAATGAAATGCACACAAGCGTGTGATATCGTTGAATCCCATAATTTAAAAGATTATGATATCCCTAAGTGACTTTTTTATATAATTAAATAAATATTGAGTTATGGGATATTTTCGTTTACAACCGCAGTAATGGTTTTCATCGTTTTTTCATTAATAATATGTACGGAAATACAAAATTATTTTACACTATGCGTGGTCCTACACGCATTTGGCTGGTTTTTTTATAGCTACATTATAGAACCAGTGGATGTAATGGGCGTTCTATTCATAGCCAAGATCAAGATCAATTACTCATAAAGATATTTCAAAGTACACACAGTGTATCGCTATTGCAGTGTGTACTCATCCGTTTATACAAGCTGACCTGAATACTTTTACGTCTAAATGATTTATGGTCTTATCTCAAATATACTTTAAGTTGATAATAAACTAAAAAGATTTAGTTTTCGAATTCACTTTAATAATAATAGGCGGGAGCCTGCGAAGAACGGTTCCGGTCCACTTGCGACCAATGGATTCTGTGCGCGATATAATATTTATTAGCTATGCTTGAACTGCTCGAGGTCGCCTGTCTAGCCATATAGTCAATATGAAGGAATTTAGTTCAGTGGCTATTATGAAGCTAAATGCAGATTTCAGCTCAACTAACATCTATTGTTTATATAATATCTATTAGTGACCCGCCCCTGTCTCGCACGGGTGCAATGGCGTCACGTCAAAACATTTACAAAAAAATGCACTAGAATATTATTTAATATTACACTTAGGTGTATGACATGAATAATATTCTAGTCCGTTTTTTTAAGAAGTAGCATTTTAATTATTTTCGTAAGCTTCTTATTAAATATATTTGATTGGCTATTTCTTCTCCACCTTGCCACCGCTTCGACCTTCTATACTACAATGGATTTTGATGCGGTTTTCACTATCATTTATTCCGATAGGTTTTGTGTAACTGAACTATAAAACTCACATGCATTAAAGAAACCTTGATATCTTATCAAGGCGTAAAAACGTGCGAATCATAACTAATATTATAAATGAAAAGTGAGTTTGTTTGTTATGCTTTCATGCCAAAACGGCTGAACAGATTTGGATGAAATTTGGCACATGGGCAAACCATGACCTGGAGTAGGACATAGAATACTTTTTATTCCAGCGTTCCCATGGGATCGAGATTATGCGGGTGGAACCGTGGGGTGCAGCTAGTATACTATAATACAAAAACAACCATCATTGATCTAAATAAATCATGCATTCCTGTTCCAAAACTGTAAAGAATCGATTCGCACTCTCAATTGTAGGTATCTGAGTACTAATTTGCTATTTTAATCCCAAATGAGGAAACAATGAATTTATAAACTCTAGAAGTGTATAAAGGTAGATGAATTGATTATGCGCACAAGCTCGGCCTGTCTGACCTATTTACATTTTTAGTTTAAAGTGAACTAACAAATGCGTTCAACGAATAATTATGAATGACCAAAACTAAGAAAGGCACTCTTGTTCAAAACGTACACTTTTGGACGATTGCGCATTAAAATTGCATTTCCAATTTTTATTGTTGCGCAAGTCTAAAATAAACTGCAGCGCTTATTACTTGCATTATATTCATGGAAGAGCATCTCCTGGTTCTTTTACAAGTTTATAGAGGAATGCCTTTGATATATTCAAATTTAATCAAGTACAAGAGTACAGTGTAACACTAATTGATTTATATTGCAAATATCCAAGTAATTTATTAGCTGACAAGTGTTATTCAAGTGCATAGACTAGTGATATTAAAATATATCGGCTATAATAATTAGCTTTGCAAATTTATTGGAGTTCGCAGTGAGTAAAATTACCCAAAAATCGTTTCGTTGTCTTCGACGTAGTCAGAACCCTTTTTCGATACCCATGTGAAGAGAAAAAGCTGCTAGATCATATCTAGCAAAGAGACACACTTGGAATAGTGATAAGATGCAGGTGTTTTTAATACATACGAACAAGTACCTAGGTATAGCTTGGTTAGAATTACTTATTGTCTGTGGTTAGTAGATAGTATGTTATTGCATCTATGTCAGCGTCGGTATAGCAGACTTTGTAGAGGAAGCTTTTCACAGTACAATAGGCCACTCTAGCCGAGAATGAACATTCCATTATATTTGAGTTTTACCCCACATTGATATTACGGATATTAAGCCTGTTCTACCATCTTTGAATTAGATATAAATAGTGAACATACATAAGACAAGTAAGTTAGATTAGAAACATTACCTACACTTGATGAATGTCGATAAATAATATTCATCAAGAGTTGTTTATTTTTTGAGTATAATTATACACTTTACTCGATGCTAATGCAAAGATGAAAAACATAAACATAAACATTAAAAAATCATAGTAACAAAATACAGGATTTTTTACACGAATTCGTTTTATTAATAGTTAGTTGGGATTGTGTTAAATAAATATAATATCGCGTCCCGTGTAATCAGACATACCGGTGTCTCGTCGACCGCTGTGGTTAACGCCGGGCATCGAGTATGCAAATTGTATGATAGCTGTGTTTTGCGCACTTAATTAAACACATGAAGTACACAGCTAATGAACTTCATTTATACGTTAACTTTTCACTATTTCATTTGCTGTTCGGCCATTAAAACCATAACTTTCCAAATATAACTTTAAATGTTAAACTGCCGGATATCGTTTCTGAAGCAAACAGTATCGGTTATATTAATTGAGCGATGCGGCCGGCTGCACCGGGAGTGTGCTGTGACTGAGACTAGGTAAATTCATAGGTGGTGGAAGCAACACTCGAAATATCTGGCGCGAAGCGAGGTGAGGCGGCGTGCTCCAGAATATAATATCAGGCAGTGGAGTGGCCTGCGCTCGACTCGCGCCCGGCTCGCCCTCAGTGCGCCCAAGCCGCCGTCGCCGACGGCCCTCATAATAAACGATATAGTGCGAAAATAGAAGCAGAACGGGTATCGCTGTGCTCTCCACGTAAATAAAATACCGACGTTTGCAGCGTTCCTGTCTCTCGCTGGCCGCGTTTCTGTTTCATGAATGTCAGTAGGTACGAGCACGGCGATCGATCTGACGCCAATGGTTTAAAAATAAATGGCGCGCTTTATCCCACGTCAACGCTTGCGTTTGTAAACTAAGTAAATTGGCTTTTGTGTCACATTTTTGGAAAAAAGTTTCAGATTATGCACTTATTATTAACACTGTATTTTTAATGCACTTTTCAGATTTGACTTACTTCGGACGGTATAATATTTATAATGTGTACATTTGGAGACGTCACATGGCCACACTAACCACATCAAGCACTACTACACGTATGGCGCGTGTGTGAGCGAGCTGTCTGCTCCAGCGTCATAACAACACTGGCTGCGCGAGCGACGGCGCTGCCGAATCCAGCTCGTTTTGAAGTGTTGCATTTTTAATCGGGCGCCTGTCTCGCGCGGGACATAACTCGACAACGCTCTGGATACAGCTGGGCTCCTCTCTATTACCAAGTCTAGTTAACGTTAACGTGTCATTAACTGACACGTTCATATAAACTTGTAAATAATTAAAGCGGACACGACCCTGACAACAGTAATTACCTCCGTGATACCTTCCTCGTACCGCGCCGCGCCGGTCTAACGTTCTTGAGATATGACTATTGAATTTTGGAACACGGTAAGATTCATCGGTTTGCGTTGTACCGTATATTTACCTACGTGTGAATTATTAATTCCTTCCCAAATTACACAATACAGTCGGACTGTCGATATTTAGAGTGATGTATGATATTTTTTCTTTATTACCAACTGGTCAGAGCAAACACTTGGAATAAAGAATTCGTAAACACATTTTGATAGTCAATATTTTATGTAGGTATATTTATTTTTTACGATCACGACCGTCACACGCCACTGTCTGCCTTCCAATATAAAAGAGAATTCAAATACTGCTTAGGTTCAACATAAAAGTTTACGTGTCCATAACAAAGTAGCGAGCGAATAATAATCCGAAATATTTCATGTCCTTTTTTTGGGGATTTTTGGAAACAGCGATGAAATCATATTGGATGTCACTGAATGTTTTCATGGAAGTTTTATTGAGCTGATAAATGTCAGCCCCGGGGGACACCCACGCCGGCATTTTTGGATAAGTATAAGAGAAAAGGGCAATGTTAGTGAAGTCTTCAGATTGTTCTTTTGATAAAGAATACGTACCTGATGTGGCGTCGAGGGTCCTTATGTTGTGATTCGAGTTTTAAACATAGAAAATCATAAATTTATAGACAGTAAAATATTTAAAAAGCTGTCCTATTTTTTATGTTTGTGAGTGAGATGTTTGAAAAAGAGAGAAGCAAGTGTGATTTGTTTCAGTCCCGCTTAATTCAGGCCCCGCTCCCACTCGATCCTGTTTTAGGAAACAATCCCCGTGATCCCCGCGTGATGCTGCATAATGTCGCCGCTCCCCGGACCCCGGCCCCGGACCTACAAGCTATTATCAATTTAAATAAAAGTGCGCTCGACGACATTGTTAGAACGAAGAAAAAATATTTAAAAGACGGAGCGTCGTGTAATTCTACCCTATTTTAAAGCTTAAATCATATTTTCGTGTTTTATTTTATGTTGATTTGAAGAAGCATGATAACTAAATGGACTAAATGTATATTCAAATTGTTTTCATCAAATGGGAAAACCTCTGTGGCTTTGCCAACACTATAACAAAAGCTTGTCACTGTAAGATGGTGAGTTGTTGGGAGGCCTATTATTTCCTCGTCATGAAGCGGTTTACACTTAGCGGCTAACAATTGTTAATACTATTTATATATGTGGATAGAAATATTTAAGATAGGAGGTAGATGTAGCTAGCCTAACAAAATTCAGATCAAAAGTCAATTTCAAGCACTTTCAAAAGCAGTTTGAAATTCTCCTAATCCTTGTGTAAAAAGGTAAAGGAGTTTTAGAAAAGTAAATAGTAATGATAATATTTTATTGGTCATTCTAAACCATTAAGAATTTCATACAACTTGGATGGCATTCAAGTAAAAAAATATCACCTTTCATGTGGGAGGGAGTAGCGGAGGCGAGGTGGCGGTGCGGTTGCGGTGCGGCGGCGGTTCGGCGGCGTTGCGTCCGAAGCCAAAGTTCTCCATCATACCTGCGTCACTTGAAAATTGAAAAACTTTCGCAATGCCTTTCTTATGGAAATAGTTCGCGTTTACATTTGAGTGAGTTGTCATTGTAGGGATTCAGCGCGCTGTCTTATTGAAATAATAGTTGACTATAAGATCGTATTATTTCTAATTGGCAAATCGTGAAATTCCGACTGCGATAAATTAAAGCAGAGGGTGTTTATTGCTCACTTTGCAATCAAAAGCTGCGTAGATATTTTAAGGATAGCAAAATGCAAAGCATCGCGATAGCTCGTGTAAATCCGCATGAAATATTGATACAGTTTCGTGTAAACGTGTAACAAATGCGGTAATTTAAGCCACCTGCCTGCGCGCGGTGGCCACTCCGCTCCACTCGCTCTGCTATGCACCACTTTTGAACTGCTTACCTCATATTGCTGCGATTTTATGTTGATGCTATTTTTGCCGAACCTATTGATTTTTTATAAAATACCTAATTATAGACAGTATTCTATGCAACCGTAGAGAGTAATGGAACGCAAAATTGGGCACACAATTTATATTTGCAAATTGTATGGCAAGTAGTATCTACATACATCGTGGCGGTGTCAAAGGATAGAGATTGAATTTGACTAAATAACAGTAAAGTATTGAAATGGATAATCTTTTCGATTCATTCTATACTTTTATTTTAAGTGAAATTTTCATTACGAAACGATGTAGCGTCCATCATTTGTTCAGGGTCGCGGTTCCAATCCAATCAAAATGCGTTATTTTATTCAACGTAAATAATTTAAAGTCTAAAGTTGTAAATATAGACAACCAACTATGTAGGTAGACTATAGAAATTAAATTGAATAACGATACAATTATTTACAAAATCAAAGGGACACTTAGGCGTCTTCTATTATATTAATATTTATTATAAAATATAAGCTCAAAGTTCATATAAAGTAGTAGCCAGATATTTACAAATATACCATCTCCCTAAATCATCCATCAAGGTTCATTAATAAGGACAGTTATTAGCTACAATAAAAATACCGAGACATCGATGGGGTATGTTGAACAATATTTTCCGAGTCGGTATACAATGGGGTCCCGGATTCCCCACCGTCTCCACAGCCTCTTATATTTTTGTTCACCATCTATTTACAAGAACATCTACACGGGTGCTCCGCCGTGTTGATTTAGGTCCGGTGCAGGGTGTGAGAAAACCTCTTTAGTTAACATTTGCGCTTCATTAGCTTCTTACTGTAATTTAATCAGTTGATAGTTTAAATATTGTTTGTAATGAAAATATTTGTATGGTACAATGGCAAATTAAATCAGCTAGCACTAAGCAAATCATCCAAGCACTTATTTTATTGAAATGAAATTGGACGAGAATTGAGAGTGAAATTTCAAGGACGCGTCACGTTTAGGCACATGTCGTTGCATGAGAGAGAAGAAAGATATAACTTTCTTTCTCTCTACCTCTCACACTAAATCTCTCTCGTTCTTTATTAGGGTTCCGTACCTCAAAAGGAAAAAACGGAGCTAAGGGTTCCGTTTTTAGGGTTCCGTAGTCAACAAGGAACCCTTATGGTTTTGCCATGTCCGTATGTCTGTCCGTCCGTCCGTGGCTTAGCTCAGAGACTCTTAGTACAAGAAAGCTGTAATTTGGCAAGAGTATACTCGACCAACTTACGCTTGCAGTTGCAAGAACACGTTCTCCCATACATTTCGTATGGGAGAATATGTTTTTCAACTACAATGTTAAGTTAACTCTTTATTGTGCGTGCTCCGATATGCAAATGGCCGGTTTTTTCCTTTTCAGGTTCGACGGAACCTACGTACGCACGGGCGACATTTTTTTTACCGTACTCTGGATTTTCAACGCTCAGCTTAGCGCCGAGAGTTGAAAATCATTTTTCAAAGCGCTAGAATGTGCTCTGTTGGATTTTCACCGCTCGGCTCGATGCTGAGAGTTTTTAATTCAGAGTACGGTATAAAAACGTCGTACGGTATAAAAAAAACGCCCGTGCCTACTTGGGCTTATATTATCACATTGTTGTCCGTCTGTCTGTGTGACCGTCAGTCTGTGAAGACTCTTTCTCTCAGGAACGAGTGGAGGTCAAGTTGAAATTAATATGAAATACGTAGATCTACGGTTTCTTGGGGCTCTGAAAAATCAAGCTTCTAAGTCAACGGAATAAAAAAATACGGCCATTTATGCGACATATTTCTAAACTAATGATATAAGAGAGAGATGCGTTTTTTTCTGTATATGTGTTTCTTTGTAATGCATAAACTTAAAATCTACTGAACCAATTTTAAAAATGCTTTTACTTATAGAAAGCTACATTATCAGCGAGTAAAATGGCCTATATTTTATCGACTTCCACGCGAACCAAGCCGCGTGCAGTACCAAATACATCAATCTTTAACTCGAAAATGTAGGATACTTCCCGTTGACGAAATCATGAAGTTTGTTAAGAAGCAATGCCTCATAACAGAAGTAAAGGAAAAAGTCTGAAAATCTTTGTAGTTTTATCACATAAAAAAATATATTTGCGATTACAAATTTATATTTGCACTTGGAGAATTGACCGTGGAATAACTACGTTACTTCTGTTTCGACTGCAAATAACTTTAATATTATTTTGCTTTCGGGTTGTCCCGGCTCGATAGTACGTCCTCACTGTGTGCTTGCCGATAAAAATCTGTGTAGTTAGCAAAATCTACGAACACCCACGAAGATTAACATCACTTAATTGCGCCAGCGTACAATCTCACAGCAACACGGACTTTAACCAGTTGTTAAGTTTTGATTTACAAGCTGTTAATTACAATGCCTAAAGTGCAACGCACTCCACCGAAGACTCACACACCAGGGCAATCACAGTCGGTTCCTGATATTGCGTCAGCTTCCAGTAGTAGTGAAGCCAGAAAGAATGTTACCCTTAGAAATAGGAAATAATGTATCGATGGCTCGCCCAACGAACTGGTGATGCATTCCTCTTTCTCCTGCACATACAGCGAATTAAATGAGGAACTTGTGCAACTATTGAACTCATGGAGGACTGACAATGACCGTAGGTTGTCTACGTGATAATCTGAGAATGATGCAATCCTCTCTACGTTGATTAAGGATGTTAACGAACTTAAAAATCTGTGCCCTGGAATTCAAAACTCCGCCACTGAGCTCCAAGTTAGCATGAGCACCTTTAATATGAATCTCGAGAGAGCAAAAGTCACGGGGTCGGGTCTAGGCAGTCAACACGACGAAATCCCAGAGCTTACCTCTCGTTTTGGCCTAAAAACTACTAACAGCCCCATGAGATTACCACCAAATGTAAGGGAGTATCATGTAACGATGGCTTCCGTAGGAGAGACACCAGTGGATCAGAATTGACAGACGGAGATTGGTGTATCCTACGTAGAGATACAGTGATGGCGTTACCATGAGCAGGCAATATAACCTATGAACGGATTGCGGTGAAGATCTGTGGGCGCGAATCCAAATGAATGGCCGAAATATGTATGTGTTGTCTACTTCAAGCCCTCTGCCACTAACGAAGACTACATGAGGTGGTTTTGTAAGGTTGGAAGCATTATTCCAAACTTGCGTGGATGAGTTATGATCTTAGGAGACCTTAACTTAAAAATCGCGTCAGTGAATGTTAACAATTATTGCTGTTATTTTTTAAACTTTTGTAATCTGGTAGAGATGAATGAGTGATGTGTTGGTTCAGGGGGGTGCCGAAGTAAACTGCGAGTACGTCGTGGGCTCGGTGCTAGTTTATATCAACCTGTATCATCCTCCCTCGGATATTGCTGTAATCATGTCAAAACATCAGGTTAAGGAAATATTATACCCTAGCAACATTGACCGAAGTAGATACTGGAATTTCAGAAAAGGAGACATACTCTTAAACGATCAAATTCATGCCGGCCCTTGGTAGGATCTCCTGTGCGGCCGGGATGCACGCTCGGTTACTAGTCAGCTTTATACCATATTTTATGACCTCTTCGATTCATGTAACCCAAAAAAAAGAGGAAAATCTCTGCCAACAGACGATATCTGGTTTTATTTACAAGAGATTTAGTCAACGACACTCAGCGTAAAAACAAATTGCATCACAAATGGAAACTTTCTCGCTGTAACCTTATACATGCTCATGCAGCTGTGTCCCCTGTGTGTCGTACTTTAAGGATGCGTACCGCCCTCCTGACCACCAATCCTGATTCCTGAATGTGATCTGTTTGCTGATGAATGGAGCAGAATTATGCGTGTTTGTTTGATGTTTTGTGAGAGTAAGTATGCTAGGTTGTCCTCTATTCTCTTATAGTATTTGAAATATTTTTGTTTACTATACCTTTGTCAATTTCTATGTAAATTAATGTAATTGGTGTTACAGTTTTAATTAACAATGAACAATGGGAGAACATGTTTTTCAACTACAATGTTGAATTTGTTTTTGGGATAAATTCATCCGAACTATGGAACCCTTCCTTGTGCGTGTTCCTACTTCATAAAAAATACCACCCAAGTGCGTGTCCAACACGCACTTGGGTGGTTTTTTTTATGAAGTTTCTCTTCTATCACGTGTACGGTGCTCACAATTTTTTGGAACGATTTTCTTTAACACGGTTTGCGGTAGGAGTAAGCTGGTAGAAATCTTCACGGAACGAAAAAACATTATGCCCGAAAAAGTCAGTGTAAGTCATTCAGTCAGTAAGTGCCAAAAACAAAAACTTTTGACACTAGAAACTTCAGCCCATACTAGATGGCTCTAAACTAATAATAATATTATAAAGAGAAAAGATTTGATTATTTGTATGTTTGTTACGCGTTCACGCTAAAACGGCGAACGGATTTGAATGAAATTTGGCACATGGGTAGACCATGACCTGGGTTAGGATATAAAATACTTTTTATCCCAATATTTTTAGGTGATCGAGACTTATGCGGGAGAAACCACGGGGTGCGGCTAGTACATAATATACAGTGAAAGGAACTTCGTTCCACGATACCTGCCGTGTTTAGGTATCGATACTTATCACGACTGCAGAGTTTTGCTAGCTAAGTTCATTTGATCCTGTTTACTTATTATATATATTATTATTCACTTGGACTAGGCTTTGGCAGATGTAGACTTTAACGACATAGACAGCCATTAAACTGAAAAATGTAAACCAGCTGCTTGCAACTTCAAAACTCTGAAATCAAAAGTTAACGCAGTCAGTTGCAATTGGGTTGTGGAGGTCAAATACAAGTAACTCAGAATGTGCAATACCAATTCTGACACATTCAAAGGTTAGGATTTCGATTATTAGCAAACTAGTAATTTTTAAATAGAATCGTAGAATTAGGCCTACAAATTCTGTTCGTCCATAGGTAGTTTAGCACTCATGGCCATCCGGCTGGCCCGAGGATACCGCACGGTCTCCTACGAGGCGGCGAGCGTCCTTGCCGGATTACCGCCATGGGATCTGGAGGCAAAGGTCCTCGCGCACATTTGGGAGTGGCGCGAGGAGGCGAAACGCCGGGGCTTAACTCCGCTGCCGCGAGAAATCGCGGCACAGCGGACAGAGCTTCGGCGGGATCTCATGGCGTCATGGAGAGTGCGATTGTCGCAACCCAGCGCTGGGCACGCCACAATTGCGGCGATAAGACCCCTCTTTGAGGAGTGGCTAGAGAGGCGCCACGGCGTCCTCACCTTCCGCCTGACGCAGGTCCTCACCGGACACGGCTGTTTCGGGAGGTTCCTGCACAGGATAAGGCGGGAGGAAACGCCCGGGTGTCACCATTGTGTGGAGGACACGGTGGAGCATACGGTGGAGGTCTGCCCAGCTTGGGCGGAGCATCGCCGTGTCCTCGTGGAGGCGATTGGCGGCGGTGATCTCTCGCGTCCGGCCCTGGTTCGGGCCATGGTACGGAGCGAGAGGAAATGGGAGGCCGTCACCTCCTTCTGCGAAGCTGTAATGCTCGCGAAGGAGGAGGCGGAACGCGTGAGGGAGAGGCAAATTTCGCGCCCTCACGCCCCTAACCCTAACCGCCGCAGGAGGAGACGCCCAGGGCGTCGGGAATCGCGAGGCGATTTCCGGCCACCGTAGGCGCGGGCTTGCGGACGGTGAGCAATGGGTGGCTCGTCCGATAAGGACCAGGCCCGGGTCGACGGCGCGTTGTGTTCCACGCGCGCCTCAAAGAGATGTCAGCAGATTTGAAGGGGTCCACTAGGGCCGATGCCTGCCGGGGTTGCGAAGAAAACCGAAAGGGAGATCGTGGCCCCCGGCAACAGGGCAACCGAAGGAACACGCCCTCCCGCTCCGCCCAGAGCGGGAGAAGTTATTTGATGATTTCCCACCCTTAAAAAAAAAAAAAAGGTAGTTTAGCACCACAATATACACACATCTATCAGGGTATTAGAGAAATTTTCATATCTCCTAAATAAATAAAAGTCCTAAGGCGGAGTCAGTCGGAAAGAGTCCACTAGTAATGGTGCAATCATCTAATGAATGCTTCCGGCCAGATAAGCTTCGATTAAATGCTCTCTTTATTGCTAAAGGAAAGGCGCGTTCCCTTTATGTGCCATTGAGATATCTATTTTAGTACAAAGATACGGGAAATATGATACGATTTAAAAAACGTTGGCAATAGGAGTATCTGTGTTGTGATACTGGTTGGTTTATCCTGCTTAAGAAATTGGATATATTTATTCATTTGTTTTGTACATTTGCTGGCAGTCTAGGGTTATGTCAATATGAATAAAATAAAGTGCTTGTGCACTGAAAAATACTACCTCGTCTATATTTCAAGATTCGTCGTATCTAAGAATTGTCAATTATACCATTAAACGTTTCCTTCTGAATGCGCGATCGCGATTAGATTTCAGATAGTAAGTAACCGTAGATACGCGTGTACGTGTAGGTAACACTCTACAATTTATCGCCTGCATATCCCTTCAGCGGGTAGATAATGACCGCAGTAAAACGTTTAAGCACGGAATAACTGCTGCTGGAAGCCGTTATTACAATATTATGAATGGCTTCCCTCGCGCCTCGCGCCCGCTTCTCGCCTTTGTAGGCTCTATCAAAGCACACTATATGGGAACCTACGTAACTCCTTCGTAGCCAGTTCCGTAGACATTCGTAGCATTTAACTACGAAATTAAAATTAATGATTGTGAAGTAGTTACTTTTAATTCGTACCTGCAATGGAATATTGCAAGGTGCTTTGTTTTAAAACTCATATTTTTTTTTTTAACGTGACCTCATAATTATTGAAAGTGAGCAAACCTGCAGACAACAACCAACATTGAAACAAAAGTTTAAAACATATACAAATCGTAAAGAGAAAATGATTTTTAAATTATTTCCCCTGGAACATAAAAGACAGCGACTGAATTAGATTGTTTCCCTAACTGAGAAATTGCTCTGGGATTGAATGCGCAAACAAAAAGCGATTTAACATCAATTTAGGATAGCTGGAATCACGTACGTCTTTCTACGATGTAATACAGTGGGACTGGGGTTGATTCACATCTTAACCCATGTTGCGTAGAAAAAGTGTTCTGTGGACGTTCTTGTGTGGTACGAAATCGGTTTTAGAAATAATTATGGAGCATTCTATGTATATGCTATGCGGTATGAGTGGCATATTTCATTTTTTTTTAATCAATATTATTTATTTTCTTTATTTACTCCAAAAATATTTTGCACAATAAAATTGACAGCCAATTCCATCGCAGATTTGTGCCATAGACTATACACTCCGGCGCGCGTCCCTTCGCTTGTCACAATAGATTATATATAATAGTCCATACCGTGGACAAGTGATGTTGGAACGTCGTGTCGGGTGTGCGGTGATTATTTTAATTTATCAAACAATGTTTTTGTTTTCCTTTTTTATTTGTTTTATGTTATTATTTTTATTGTTTTATTTATTTTGTAATCCCCTGGGATTTATAGGTCCGTAGGTATGTCCGTGGCATCACAGCGGGCCCTATCAGAATACCAGCGCTGCGGTATTTATTTATTTTTAAATATCGCAGCATCATGCTCAGATAGGAGCCTTTTTGGCCTCGCACAGGTCGTATTTTCCTTTTTTTTTTTTGTAGTCTAGAATGCTCCTTTTTTATTTTTGTTAATGTTTGTGCCTTTTTTTTATTATGTTTTGTATTTCCTGTGCGTGTCCCAAATAAAATATTTTCTTTCTTTCTTCTTTCTTTCTTTCATATTGTAGGTAGACTTCCTCTGCATTCAGCGTGTCTCCCTCGCAAGAGGATGCGAGCTCTGGTTTGCTCCGGGCGACGCGACGCCAGTAATTAGCAGCGCTTTCCTTCCGCTCGCTCAGCCTGTCACACACCGCGCGTCGCCACGACTTCGGACCCCTTACGCTACTTCTTACCTCAATTATACTTGAACCCTACGATTTTTGTCAAACGTATGAGACATTTTTTGCACCCACGTGTCTCCATTGTTCGGTGAAAGGACACATCGTTACGATTGTGATGTGGAAATTTCTTTGTTCATTTATGGTAAAATGTTGAATAAGTTGGGGTAAGAAATGACGAAACATATGAAGGTCCACATGAAAGTAATTTGTTTCATTGTCATTCATCAACACAACAAAGAAATTCTAATCAGTCTGGTTTCTGTGGACAAATATGGTAGACGTTTTAAAGTGTTTTTTTAGTTGAGAATGCAAGACCTTTGTGTCACTAAAAGGAAAAATTAATCTAATTTTAGAGGATACTTTTCTTGTTCATATTCAAATTGTCATCGCCCTTTAAATTCCTCGTAATCCGTCCAATTCTGAACCGTCGAGCAGCGCCCGGGTCGCAGTAATCAAGACGGCTTCAGCTGGATTTCATTCCGCACACCAGACGAGCGGACGACTGTTATGGTTCATTTCTGAAAGATAAACGTTAATAATAAAATAAGACTTAATTATTATAAAACAAGAGGGAATGCCGCCGGGAACTTATCAGGACTTTATTCTAAAATCATACGGCTGTGTAAACTGCACTTGCACTACATTAAATCCAGTGAAACTCGACAGGGTGCATGAATGTGTTGCGCATTTAAAAAAACTCATTACAGGCGGCAACCGGCACGCGGACGAGTGGCGTCTTTGAAGGCCCGCGCTGCTACTGCGGTATTATTCCAGATTATACCGGCTTCCATACAAATGAAATCTCGCTTAAACCCACTGCAATTTCGGAACGAGAAAATAAGGCTCAAAAGTTGTTTTACTGCACTCGCACTTTCTCGAAATTCTTTTGAACTTGTGGGCGGGGCGCGTTCAGATTAGTTACGCTCCGTGGGACTGTATTGACGAGACACACAGACGACGAAGACTTTTTCTGTGCCGGCCCTAATTTAAGATCCATGAATAAGAAATGAAACAGCAAGCAAACTAAGTACCGATGTGAATTGTATTTGAAGCATGCACGTAACTTTATCTGGTCAATTTGAAGTGGGGCCTAAGTGTAGCGAGACCGCTTCGAATAACCATTACATATTTAGTTAGTATGTCCCCGGGGACTGCGCTTGCGGTTCTTGCCATTAGCGCGATTGAGCACTAGCCGACCGACCTCTGCTTTGCTTAAAGCCGCTTTCGATACTTATGATTTTTACAAAGAACTCTATTTAATTTATTGATGACCTGATTACGAGAAAGCTACGAGTCGATACATTTATTATCCGCGTAAGGAAGTTAAAGTAAAATATCGATGCTTTGTTGGTTGCGGCGGCTCCGACTCGTATAGATGCAGATGAGCTAACTATTTGTCTTGCTTGATAGCAGGGGCTTGATTAAACCGTGAAACATTTAGCGGGGTTCACCTGCTAGGCTCGCAGCCCTCCACGCGGTTCAACTCACCGGCCTTTGTAAATGTATTAGTTTTTATTCGCGTTCATTATTATCCTTGCTTAGTATGAAGCGGGGGTGAGTTGGCATTTAGTTAGTTTGTTTATGCTAGCTATTTTTAAAATAATCGCATGGGCACAGGCACGGGGCGAGCGTTCACACAGTGATTAGGACAGATAAATGACGGACATTACTTGTAATGAATGTTTAGGTGGTCGTAATCGCATCGCGTAAAGTGTCGGCGCCATTACTTCACAGCTGCTGTTGCCGAGATATTGCCTCAAGCACCATTTACCGTTTTGGCGTGGATTTATCCTTCCACATACTGAAGGGACAGTTTTACATGTTAAGATAAAAATTAGCGGTCACGTTTTATGAAGGGATTTTAGAGTCTTCTATTTAGAGTCGGATGAAGAACATAAATATTCATAAATATTTTGTTTGTAAAGTTATATTTGTGCCGTGTACATTTAGGTTGGTTCCCCTCGATAATATATACATTTACACAGTTGATTATAAGCCCATGCAGGGAAGAGTAAAAGCAGTTAGCGTTCGGTAGGTGTGCCGATGGAGGAGTCACAATTTCCTGCACTTAACAACACAGGAAGCAATTTTGACGAGTCATCAAACGACGGACACCGATTGACGTCGCCGAACATCAGCCTATCATTAGGTGCCGCCAGGAGACAAATTAGAAACGGTAGCTTTATTATGGCAGGTGTGCATTTAGCTGGCGAGTGGCGGTTTAAGTTTGAATAACGAAAATTAAGAGGCGTCCTCGCAACTTGTTCCTTTTAAATGTACCCAAGTAGTCGCCAACAAAAGTGTACAAACCGTTGGTTCTGTCTGCGGATGCCGGGCGTCGTGGCGGCGTCATCAAAGTTTGGGAATTGTGGCCATCTGCCGCGCGCCGCGTCGCTCTCAGATTACCACCGAGAGCTTCCTTTAATCGTTTTATTAATACGCCGACAAATCGTTTAACTGCCACTTGCTTCCGCTTCGTTGCTCATTTTACCAGATTTTTGATAAAGATAATTTTCTCGTGGGTTTGTTGGATATTATTTGGAACGTTTCAGCGAAGTTTCGAATTAGTTCACTGGAATATTTCTGGAAGTTAACCGTAATTCAGGCTACCTGCGTTGATGTATACCTACTTATATGTTTCCAGAAATAATAGATTAAATAACAAACGAATAAGCACCAGAAATCTGTATTAATTCAACTTTATAGAAGTATGGTTTAGGGGTTGGTTAGTTCAGACAGTTGTCGCATGACAAACCCGGATTATTTTGGATAAATACGAGTGCATTCTTATCGTAAACGCCTGTTATGTTATTAAGCAGCTAGAAGTTCCAAAAACAAGTTCTTGAAGAAAGTTTTTCGTGAACCACCATACTTGTAGACTAATTTATGTAAAGTTGTCAGTAAATAACCGTTAAATATTCCAGACGGGTTCCTAGCAGACGGCAGTGTTGCGTTAGACGAAGTAGTTCCTAGTGGCTTGTCCGCCGCCTGCAGCCTGCGCCTGTTATTAGGGCCCGTAAATAATAGTATTAAAACACTCGCCCTGTTTTATTTACAGACACTACAAGTACAACTCACCGCGACCACATAAATAAAACAACACATAGCCTACTTAAATCTTCACTTGTTTATCACCTTACTTATATGAAACAAAGTTTTTCGCACATGAAATGCATACGAAATACGGATACACATATCTGATGGCAGCGTATGACAGGAGAAGTGGTGTTGGCGGCGCGATGTGCGAAATTGACACCCGTGTCCAGCGCCATTGGCTCTGATTGGATTAGGTTCGAAGCGGCGTCGCACGCCGATGCCGAGCTCAAACGTAAAATTTTACGTGACCACTTTCCAAATGTCGACTTTCGTGACGCGATTGCATACTTGAACGCCGTCTGCGTCGTTCTCTGCAGCTTTGATCGCTCACTATGCGCCACAATATTATGTAAATTCACCAAAGCCAGCAATAGAGCTACATTACTTACCTATTGACGTTTCGCCTGTAAACGTACACTTCTGAAATTCAATTCCCAGTATCGTGTCTTACAGCCCCCACGGATTATCGACTCCGATAGTCCATTAATAAATTGATACGACTGCAACAGTTATTCGAACTGTTTCGTGATAATACTTATTGCCTAGAAGTGTATAAGAAATTCAAGGGTCCTATTAAAGTGAACGCAGCGGGTATTACGGCGACCGTGATCCTCTTACCTTGATGGTACCGCTATCGAAATGTTTTGTTGGACAGACCACGGGAATGCTTTTGTATACTTTGTCTCTTCTACTTTATTTAAGTATCTATTGGAAATAATAGAATTGGAAATTAAAAAACGAAGACATCCTACAATGTACAATAAGCTACTTGGTGAATGTTTGCAATTGAAATCGATTTCTTTTTGTGTATGTACCGTCATAAATTGTATGCTAAGTTAACCAATGCAAAGCCATTTTTACGTTCTGTACATGTAATCTATATTTTCTTAATGTCCTCCGCTTATTCTTGACGCAAAATTTATGCGCCATTTGCCGCGCCATACCTCTTTTCATTCGAACTAGGTACAACTTTGACTATATTTAACACATTTTTGTATATCAACGTATGTGTGTGACTTAAGGCAGTGTATTTTATCGCAAGCTTGTTCAAGTTCTTGGCCCGCAGGCTCTTTGTGTGGGAGCATCTAAATCTCATAAGAATGCTGTAATATCCACATCTCATTACACGTAACTTTGAAGAATTATGACTTGGCAAAGTCCTTTATTGGAAATACCTTCACGGGCCTGAAATATTGCTATGTCGTGAAGAGCTAAAATTTCTAATTAGAAATTCTTTAGTAAAACTTTATTAAGTTTTTACTTACTGCAACGAACCTAATGAAAATGCCGCGCTGTCAGTCGCCCCTGTGCTCGTACCTACTTATACCTATCTAAATTAAATAAATTATACTCGGAAGCGATGCTTTGGTTTTATGCAGTCTTTATTAAGTATTTTCTTAAACCTTCAACGAATATTAGCAATTTAATTAAAAAAGCTATTTAATTTTATAGCACAAAATATAAACACTGTTATTAAAGATGACTTGTTACGCCGTGTAGTACACAGATAAACATGAAACAATGCTCATTATACTGTACTCGCGGTACGAGTGTTCAGCTCAGGTATATTGGTGCAATTGTGTTTGTTTGTACAAGAGGTCAATGTTTGATTTGCTCGTACATTTTTATGAGTTATGGATTAGGTGGGTCCGACAATGTTTGCGGTTTCCCTATAATTGTTTACCACTGCGATATTGTTTCGTGGTATGCCTTGAGTTTGTATTAAGCAATATTTTTGTGCAAGCCACTTTATAAATGTTAAAAACCAGGACAAATCTTTGCTAGTTCCGTACAAATGGCACATGTTATTTGGCGACAATATTTATGCGAATATTTTCGTTCGGCTCGAACGGAACGTAGACGCGATACCTCCGTCGTTACCAGTGCATTAGACGTCGCGCAAACAATTACATTACCCTTGCATGCATAGTTTGGCACGGAACCAACCAGTACTACCACTCGTTGAACACGACCGACTATTTTCAACTGTTATTGTATGTTAAATTTGAGTTTATGGAACTCTTTACCGACTGGCAAATCGATACCCATTTTACGATGAACGGTGAGATACACAAAGTAAAAGTTGTTGCGACTGAATGGGAACGCGGCGATGATTCCCTTTCGTGTTTTAAATTCGAGATCAAAGTGAACGTTTGGTTTAGTGTTTAAACATTGTAATTTGCTTATTAAAATACATTGTAGGGTACTTATTTGATACATTTAAAAAAAAAAAAAATGTGAAAATAAATATGAGGTTTCTTCCATTA
Organism: Omphaloscelis lunosa; assembly: GCA_916610215.1. Taxonomy (NCBI): domain Eukaryota; kingdom Metazoa; phylum Arthropoda; class Insecta; order Lepidoptera; family Noctuidae; genus Omphaloscelis; species Omphaloscelis lunosa. The sequence continues at coordinate 12,632,715 of OU744250.1, forward strand.
AGCTTATTGTCTGGGCATCTACTACTGTACATCCAACTGTTTGCGTTTATCCTGATCCATGACTAACTTTTAAAATGGTATTATCATGTAACTATCAAAAACAAAACAACTTAACTTCGTTGAACGTATTATTTAAAATGGGACGTTTGAAGAGACCGTGTTGTATCTAAAACAAAGAGATCTTCAAGAAATGGAGGAAATAATTTAGTTCTTTGTGCTGGCAATATCGAGCAAGCAGACAGACTGCTGCGCCTCGGGCATCGCGGTATTAATCGAGCCAAAGCTGATTATGCACTTGTTTCGAAATTTGTCTTTTTGGGTTTTCATTTCATTTCTTAGGGGTTTAATTTTGTAAGGGTCTTAGGTTTTCGTAATTATTTTGTTCTTGAGGAATTATTAGTAAGCTGTAATATGTTTTATTGTTTTTCTGGGAAGAGTTAATACCCCTTATTGGAATCTATAGGGTCATATTAGTCTAGTCGAGCAAAACAAACACAAAGGCACCCAGCCGTACCATCTTTTCTCGAAGCCATTCAGGACATTTTCAACCCCCTGTAACTTCGTTGTGGATAAAGCTAGAAGCCTGAATTTTCAGTAACCAAAAGGCTTAGTATAATTTGGTATATTCCCTAATTAAATTCAATTTGAACCAGTCGTTTAAGAAATTTAAAAAAAAATTGACTCACTCACCGATCATCAAAATTCTAAAGTACTTCTAGCACACACACAAGCTCCAAATTTTTAACACAATTAGTGTATAGCCTATAATGCAAGGAAAAATTTAAACATACCACAATTTCAGTTTTGTTTTCTAGATATACGAACTGCATAAATAACTTTGTAATTGAATATTATTTATGTACAAAGTTACTTATGCAATTGTCAATTAAACTGCATTGAAATTGAATGAAGAAGCAACAATAATTAGGTATAACAACCTTTGGGACCTACCTGTCTACGATACCGCAGAGAGACACACAAATCCATGTTTTATTAAACTGATGTAGGTTCAGTATCAGTATCGGGGTATACAAAAAGGTGTGAGATTTAATGTAAAAGCAAGTATGTTAATTTATTCAGAACCTATCTATTTGTCATTTTTATTTATTTTTTAATAAATAGAATGACTTGGCAATCGCACACGGCAATAGAATCTACATTCTACATACAGCAAAATCTACCTAATATTAGCACTGCGCTTTATTTAATTAAGACTATTTGAAATAGTAGATTATTGTTAAGTGATTATGATGCCATGCGATGGCCTAGTTATTCTATTTATTAAAGAAATAAAGGTAAAAAATAGATAGGTACTGAATAAATTAACAGATTTGATTTTACATTAGATCTCACATCTTTTTGCGGCAGAAGAACTGCGTTGCGAGACTTGTATTTTTTACATGTTATGTTTTTGATGGGTTATACGCTATTTGCTATGGGGGATGAGCAATATTGCATTATGTTCGTATCCTTTCATAGTTTACCGCAAAAAGACGAGTCAAAAGGTAAGAATCTTGCAGATAGTTAAAGATTATTAAATCTGTTTTTAAATGACTACCATTACTCTACACCTTTATGGAGCTAAGCAGTCAATCATGACATGTATTTTACTCCGGTTTTCATGAGGCAAATATATTTGTGCTTCGACGACTGGTTTGCACACCTGTGGTTTTATGTTCGATTTCGTTAAGTTCGTTCCACCTTTTGATATTTTGTAATTCTTATTTTAGGGTTCCGTACCTCAAAAGGAAAAACGGAACTCTTATAGGACCACTCGGTGTCTGTCTGTCTGTCCATCTGTCACAGCCAATTTGCACCAAATCTTAAATATCTTTAAAAAAAGTATTCTTAAAGATATTTAAGAAAATATATGAACATTGACCATTCCCCCTTAACTCCGAAACTACTGAGCCGAAAATTTTGAAAAAACAATCAGAGAATAGTTCTATACATTTAGATTACAGGAAAACCTTTAAGAACCTGTAATTATATCTTATTCCAACAACGTAACCCTTCATTGTGCGTGGTCCGACACGCACTTGGCCGTTTTTTTTACAGTAAATAGTATTTTTTTTTTCAAACAATTATATATAATATATATTTAAGTAGAACAGTAAGCTATAACTTGTTATACAGAATCTGTAGAAACTATGAGCACGGTCGGTGTTCCATGTATGTAACAGAATGAGCTTTTCTACATCGTAATAAAACTCTAGACACCCTCACGATCTAAGGCTACATTTAGTACAATATAAATCGGAATTAAACCTTTTTGTATCACCGATTTGACTTTTTGTAATCTTGTCATTTTATTTTCTGAACGGTTACTGTATAAAATCTTTTATATTTTTTGATATTATCTTGATATAATGTCGCGTTTTTTTTTCCTTTGCAAGCTAAGATGTAATCGTAAAACGACAGGTTTTATAACCGTAATAACTAACTTTGTAATCGAGAGCTGAGTAAGCATGCGGGTTTCATTTTACGGGGGATAGATATCTTTACTTTTGTTTAGGTCTATAGAAACCATTTATGTAGGTATAGCCATTTATCTGCACCTAGCTTCTGACGTTTCATAAGTGCCCATGTAGGTTTATATGAAATATATTTTTTTTTAAATCTATTTTGTTTAAAAAAACATAGACTCATAGAAACGTAACTCTTTTTTCATTCGCTGGACATTCTATCATGATCATGATACATGATTTTATTTTTAAAATCTACGAATAAATCCATAATCAACGAGAAATAGGTAAAAGAGAAGATTAAAATAAGCGGTCTAATGTGGACAAATGTAACAAGATTGCATTCATGTGTAGTATCCAAATGGTCGTGTGTCGTAGCACTTGTAGCCAGAGTGCTACGCTGCTACACCGCTACGCCGTAGCCGGCCCACACCGCCCAAATACCCACCAGGCGGCTTTAAGCCGTATTTATATTTAACGTTTCGGTCGCGAATATCGTTCTGAATAAATGGCTCGAGGTACACTGCAGACTGGATACAATCATAGATATAAGTAATTTTGAATGTAATTCTTGAAAAAGACTAGTTCCGAACTTGTTAGAATAAAAATTGGTTGTCCAATATAAGAATAAATTCTACATAAAAATACTTATAAAAAAATGGTAAGATTCGATTCAATTTTACCAGAGAAAAGCTAACTGAATATTTTACTTTGCTGAAATTGAGTCCAAGGTAAGTAGTTTGTTGATATGCGTTACGAAGCATTAATTAGTAACAAATAATGGGTTTTGAAAAAAAAAACTAACTGAAGATTACTTTTGCCCATATCCAGTTAAAGGAAACGTTGTAACTGTTGTAAGTTTCCTCGCTGGTTGTGTGGCCTGACTATAAGACAGGCAGAGCGTGCGGCCGGCCTACGCCACAGCGCGGCGCGATTTGCAAGATCCTCTCTATCACTGCAAACACACCGAACAGTTTCCACTGTTTTACTCCTAGTGTGCGCTGTTTTAGAGACGGCCTAATACAGAATGTGATCGACTTATCTAAGAGGATGTATTTGTGATAACTAACTCAGTCTGATTTTGGATAAGCATCATTTCAAATATCTGAAATTAAATAAATTATTTACCAACCGCTCATAAATTCCTCTTTATTTGTGCATTATAAATAATTATGTCTTTTATATGTATTATGAAAATTGTACATATTAAAAAAAATATAAAAGTAAGTAGTAAGTAAGTAGTTAATTATATTACAGCGTGGAAATAAGTACCAGTTTACAATGCGTATTGCTTTTTTGTGAAAGGTTGCCAAAAAGATTTTAAAAAAAATCGAAACATGTAAATTGAGTTTTAGAAATACCTAAAGATGGCCGACGGAACCCAACTCCTTGCAGCTACTTGGCTGTATTTCAATCGTAGAGCTAGGAAACTGAAAGGATGTCACTAAAAGGTATTATTAAATTCCCATTTGAAAACAAACTTGACTGGAAACATTTGTAGAATGTTGATTTATACCCGGCTGTCAAATATTTAATTCAAATTAGTAATAACAGCCGCGTGTGACGTAATTTAAAATGAAAATGCCAATTTATACCTGACGGTTATTGTAGCCGCTGGAACATTGCAATAAATAGTTCATACAGAAGTAATTTTATAATTATGTGCGTACCTAGTACCACCAAATAGCTATACAATGCGATTGCGACATAAATGCCAATTGTCGAATTGTGATCCGTGTGTCAGCATTTATTGCATAGCACGTCTGTAATTTGCATACGTTTGAATACTAAGTACCGCCAACGTCATGGTTTGAAGCTACTTTAATTGAATAGTTCGATTTATGCTTATTAGTTCTACTTTGTGTTTTACTGTTAAATTAAGGGTTATTAGCGATCACAGTTATCTGTGCTGATCATTCGACTAGCCGCTATGATACCAATATTAGATATTCATTGGAGTTTAATACAGTAAACATGAATGTATTCGGAACAGTGGCAGATCACGTAAAGTAAGAGGGCGGTGAAATCGTGTTGAGTTGGCAGCAGATCCAAGACACGGGTTAACCAACAGTCAGGCCAGATATCAGGCGGGGGTAATAAGTTATTTATAACAAGTCTCTTCTAGACGGCTCGTGTTCTACGTGCTCCTTAACGTTCACTCGTACTCAGAGGTGTTTATGTCCAAATTTCGGCTTCTGAAATAAGTAGAATTTCTAGTTCTCCGCAATAAGTATGGATATTTTTTCTTTAAAATATGTTATGAAGAGAAGGGGAGGTAAAATTGAAACTGGCGTCATTACTTAGTATGCATTGGGCGGCGCGACGTGTTGCGATCGCCCCCGCCGCGGGATCGACGCTCCGGTCACGTTTTTCCAATTGTTTTCTGACGACGTGTATCATTCTTTTAAATCAGATTTCATGATTTATTGTCGCAGCGTACTCGGTGTAGGTAGGTACGCCCGAAGTCTCATACGGTAATGATTTTTTTGGTGAAGTCGCATGACATATCAGTATCATTTGTGTTACGAGCAGCAGACTCAATTTCGCGCACGAGAACGATCCACAATAGCGTCTTTAGTATTCATGGGTCTGGTGGAGATATGGTATGACATTTGCAATTTTTGTTTCATTAAGAATTCAGATGTAAGGGATTGTGGGAATGAATTGTTACGAGGCGTCGCGCTGTCGTGCGGGTTGCGCTGTTACACACATTCCACTTTGTATTTATTACGTATATTTATAGGCATTTGAAATAATAAATTAATTCTTACGCTGTAGCTAAATCTTCAACTTAACAGCGATGGTAGCCTAGTGATGTGACCGTCGGACAGCATGTCATAAGGTCCCGAGTTCGAACCCAAGGCCTCTGACTTTTCGGGTTCATGTGCGTATTGTATAATTATCACTTGCTTCAAAAACGGTGAAGGAAAGCGGCATGCCTGAGAGATATTTCTCGACGACAAAAGCCAAGTCACAGGCCCATGGGTGGCATGAAAACTCTAACACCAGGACACTAATCAAATGAAAAAAAAATAAAAATTTTGTCACTCTATTCATATATATGTCATAGGTATCTTATATTGAAATCAAATTCGACTTTATATTTGTGTTTACAAATTAAAACAAATCTGTATAGCATAACGTTTGCTGGCTATTTAAATAAATTTTGCTCACTTAATTTTTATGCTTATACAATATACATATTTCACAATTTCTGTACTTTTTATCGCAGCGATACTTTGACAAAAACATGTTATTTACAGCTTTATGTATGGTCGTCGTTAATATCGGTCATTTATTAGCGGTGACCCGAAAGGATATTATTTATGAAGTTTTAAAGGCAGTTTCTGTTCGCTATCCATCACGCCCAGTGTCAATAACGTGTATCAGCAGAGTGAAGTTAGGGTATCGATCACCCTAACTTAATTGTACTGGTTTGTACGTAGCTCTCTCTTGTAGATGCGGATAGAACACGTGCTAGAATTTATCGTCAAGGTTGTTGTGTTCAATAATGTTAAAAACTTTTGATAGTATACTTGCTTTCATATTTTTTACAAGCTTTTTAGGCAATCGTTATAGATATGTCGGAGACTGGTCTGTGACTCTTTCGTTATCATCAGCGATATTTTAACTACTGTGGGCGTACTGTGGGTAGTGTTGGTTATTGCACCATACAAAAACCGTTTGCAGATCAGATCACGTTATAATTTACTATTAAATTAATCACACTAGCAATACACTCACTAGGTGCGATACATGGCGTTTATTAAAATCACAAATTAACACAATAATCACAAATTACAATTAACACAATAATTGAGCATAACGAATCGAGTACAGTTCTGCGACATCTTAACTCCGATGCGATCAGAGGCTGAATCCCTCCTCGCCGTGGCCTTAAACCATCACGACTCTGTAGAAGCGCGCTTTTGGTATGGGTAGATCACCTGACGTCGCTTTTGGCGCGTTTGCGATTCGTTTCGTGTCCGTACTAACGACCTGACAGATATGTTCGTACAAACAAAAGAAAGTACATATACCTACCTGAAGTTAGCTGCAGAATCGAGAAATAAGAACTTACCTACATGAATTCAAATTTTAAGTTCTTAAGCAATTCAATACGCTGTGGAAAATGGTACCTACCTGTAGCTACTTCAGAACTGAGAGGGCAAATGGAGAAGTGCTCAAGGGAATTTTGTTTGTTACTGCGAGTCGTCTACGAAAACACCTTTCATTTTCTTTTGTTGTTAATTGGTTAGAATAGAATAGAAGAATAGAATATACTTTATTGTATACGTACCAAAATTGTTACACAGCTATACAATGACGGTCTTATAACTGATAGCGATATCTTCCAGACAAACATTGCATACTGTTTTTTTTTGTAGGTACATAAACACTTCAAATATTAAGAAGAAAAAAAATAAGTGGGTAGCACTTACATTTTTTTTTTGTTTTATTTTATTCTGACGCCACTTGTCTTGTACAAACTATGACAATACATACCTTATCTGATTCTATTTGAAATCCAATTTTTTTTCCGTTAATTTACTCAAATAACATTATGCAAAATAGAACTTTCTCGTTGTCTATAATAACGAAGAGACCCGGACTCACCTGCGCATTTGTATACGTACCTGAGTGAAATCCAAATTTCCAAGTGAAGCTTAATCCTGAATGTGTTCCCTCTAACTTTGCTTTTGCTGTTGTTTTAGTTATAATGGTTCACTTTGGTGGCCAGGGAATTATTGCTAATGCAACTTGCATTCGTGATGTATTATGTGAATATATCATCTTTTATTAACTGAATCCTAGCCTTGTATTTGCAGTTCAGATTCATGGTCTGGAAGCACTGGACATTTATGTTCATATTATACTGTTGTTGTCTTTCTATTATGTATTCGACATTAGAGGTCTGGAAATAGATAAATTATGTTTTTCGTTCTATGTGCCTGTGTATTATAGTTAAATTATTTTGGCCAGTTCCACGATAACATGAATATGATTTTTTTAAAGAGACAAGCTTAAAAAACCGTCTTGTTGCATACAAGTATGCGTTTATTTTTATAAAACTATATGTAGAAACAGTTTAACTATATTTTGTTGTGATAAAAGGGAAATGTACAAAAAATATTGCAATTGTGATGAAAAATGGTCAGGTTTAGGATACGTTGGTACAAAACTCTAATTCAAATCCATCAACATATTGGTGATGATGGATTGTAATCCGAGTTAAAATCCCGATAAATAAGTAATCATCCGGGTCGTAATTATTATTGGAAAAAAAGTATCATTATATTTACATCTACATAACAAACAAAAATAGTCATGTATAGGCAAGTGAAGCCACAACACGGTCACATATGGCCGCCAGTCCTCGACCTCCAGCAAAATGCTGACATACTGATTCTATTTTGCCGCTCAAGCGGTTAGAAAAATATGTTATTCTCAGAGTGTGACTCTTGAAATATGATGTTATTGATCCGCCGCTCGGAACAAATAAAATGTAGACAGGGCTGCTGTTATTAGATATTTTGAATGTTCTAAATAGTAAATAAACTATTATTTTTCAGACAGTAATCGGTTTAGAAAGAGTTTTGGCAATTAAATAAACTGACCGTAAATCAAAGTCTTTGTTGGAAAACAAGAAGAATTGTTCGGAAAACCAGATTAAATGTGTGAAGTTTTTATAACCAAAGCTAGAGATTTAAAGTAATGAGAAAAAACTCAGTTCATGTGACAACCCAATTAAATATTGTCAACTAAACTACAGCTAGAGGTATCGCGAAACACAAATCCAAAATAAAAACTTCAAACCTGTTTAAGAGTACAAAATTATGTTAACTACTAAATCTATTTCCCTCGCGTTCGTTTTGTAACCGGCGAAAAGCTAAGCTTCGGCACAAAGTAGTAGTGTTGATGGATTTTATGCAATTTTCAGTATCTATCACATCCAGCGCAGGATGGCGGGGCCCGCTGGGATTAAGTTCGATCTTTTCGCAATACTTACAGGGTAAACAGCTTGAGCGCCCGCGCCGCGCTGCCCCACATAACTACCGGAGATAACAAGCTGATACACCTACTAGAAATATTATTTTAACAATTGTTCCACAAGCTAAGTCTTTATTTGAGAATATTTGACAGCTTTGTTAGCTGTTATTGTGTTAACACTTTGAGGGACAATAAAAAGCCCAAGCGTTATAGCAATAAAACTTCTATTGTGTCTCGTTCTTTGTCCTTGAAAACGGTAAAATGTTAGAGATAGAGCTGTGCCACAGATAATATGCGAAGTCAAAGTGTGCGTGCGAGGTAGACTCATGGCTATTTATTATTTTTGTTGTAACAAATCCTTTGTAACGAACCAACACTATATTCAAGCCTGCTCTATCTTAGATTTCCTACGTTACTCCTAATTTAAGACTTAATTCAGAGAAATTAAATAAGCTGGAGCTTTGCGACCGTTTAATAAAGAGCTCTTAAAAAAAGTAATGCGAAAGTTCAATCAAAGGTGTTAAATACGCAAACAAACTACAATTTTAAATGTAGTAGGCACTTCATTATTATGAAGTGGGAACGCTTATAAAATTTTGCCAAATGCCAGCTTTGCAGCGGCAACCGACTAGATTGTACGATGGCTCATTCATAGCGAGCCGAGAGTGAGAAATTAGTTTTTTAATAATAAATTGCTCAGTTTTTGTTGCTTACACTACATCCAAACAAGAATTTAAATTGTCTGAAAATATTTATAAGCCATAAAACATGACGCGTCGTAATTAAATCGCTTTTATAAACTTCCGTCATTCCGTTCAATCAGCTTTCTGTGCATCATTCCCGGCCTTTGTTGTGATTCAAATATTTCAGTCAATCTTTAAATAGCCTTGAAATTAAACACACATTGAAAATGCAAGTAGGTGCCTGCTGGTTTACACTATACAATTAACGTTATAAAAAGTTTTCCGATTTTCAAGATAAGGCGCTAGCAACGCTTTCAAAGTGAGTTAAAGATTTTTTACTCGTTTCAGTGTACGTCAAGGCAATGTATTCCGTGAGAAATTGCTCTTAGCGCGTAGGTGAAAGTGCATTAACGAGTAATTAACCTAAAATATTATCGGAAATAGATTGATCAACATAAAGCCATATAATGACATCACACTGACATGGATAGAACAAGCTGCACTCGTGTTGTGACTATATGTCGAAAACGTGCGTGGAATAAATTTTTGTTCATAGAAACCATTTTCAATTTCACGGCTCAATCTTTGTGTGCTCGGGGTGAATATGTAAAAGGGCATTCGTTGATGTCAACAAAGTGTAATGGTTTCGTGCTAGCGCGCGCTTGATCTATGAGTTAGAATCCAGACCGATTCTAAATTGGAAAAAATATTATACCACCTGCCTATTCAGGGGACACACGGCCGTTCTATTGAATTCAGCGTTTGTCCGTGTTTGTTTGAGGTCTGCATAGAATTCCTTGTACTGAAAACAAAAACTTGCGAAACATTGAACACCCCAAGTAATTAATATTACAAGTTTCACTTAACGTTTTTACTCCTTTCTCAATTTACTAGGTGTTGATAGATACGCTAGAGTGTTTTCATCGATCAACGTCGTGTAACTATTGCTCCGAAACGGTAATTGTTGATTTTATCCGGAGATTACCGTTTTATTCGTATACTTAGTGTTTATAACGGCGTCGTAATGTCGGTAGGATTTTGTGATTTTATTTGTGTCATTTAAGTGAAAAATTGCCCATACAAGTGTCAGGAAAAAACGGGAATAAGTAGGTAGTGGAAAACGACGGCAGTATGGGCAGGGAGCGACTTTTGACAAATTATTTAAGAACGTGTGTTAGGGGACGTGGGCTATTATACGCGTGATTGATAGTGTTGATAGCGAGCCGACAAACGTTTCCTTTTTAATCTTTTCGCGAGTTTAACATAGATCTTTTGTTAAAGAATGATTGCCTTTTGTATAGCGAGGCGCTAACATATTGTTTATTATCACTTTGATATTTTGTTCGAGTTACAGGGCTGGCAGGGCGCCAAGTGACATCCACACAAAATGTTGGCTGTTTTAGAAGCCGCGTACACTAATAATTTGGAGATCACACTACCGCAGAAATGTTAACTTATTTGAGTATAAAGGATCGGGTCGTTTTCCATATGAAGTGATTTAAAGTTTATTAAGATAATGTATGTTTTAAAGCTGTTTAGATACCTAAATGAGGGCATCAAATTACAATCACACTGGTGAATATCACAGATAAATAAAACGACTAGGTACCTATACCCGACAATGCGTCTCGTATTGAATGCACCTATTATTGGAGGCTCTTACGTTTAGAGCAAACAGCCTCTCGTCGCATTTCGACGCCTATGAATGGTGTGAGAAACTTAAAGCATTCCGCAGTTGTTTGTTCTGTCTTATTCCTATATGACTCGCATGCTGCACGCATGCAGAATATTAGTATGGATGCATGCGAGTAATAGAAATAATAATATTAATTATACATGCGAAAAGAGCTTTGTCTGTCGTCTGTTGCTTTTTCACATCTTAAGAACGGATTTTAATGAAATTTGGAACCTACATAAGTAGACCATGACCTAGTCAGGGTTAGGGCAAAAGCTAGTCTCAAATAAACGATTTTCAAATCCTTTGTATGATGATTATTTTTACTAAGAAGAGAATGATTAATACCTTTATATTACTCTTTCGAATTCGTTTTGTATAATTATTAAATATAATGCAACAGATTTTTCGTAGCATAATCAGCCTATTATGTTCTCACTGCTAGGACACAAGCCTCCTTGGGCTGTAATCTACCACGCAGGTCCAATGCGGGTTGGTAGATGTCACATGTCTTAATTTTTTTGGTTCTAGGACATGCCGGTTTCCTCACGATGTTTTTCTTCACCGTTTTAAGAGCAGTAGTGATGAAATGATTTACACAGAGTAAAGCGCCTGGGTTCGAACCCACGACCTAGAACTTGGGCCGTTATCACTGCGCTACCACTGCTCCCTCAAATTTTTCGTAGGTATTAGATAAATTACCGTAAACTAAATAAAGTTATAAATAAGAAACACGGAAATGTTTAAAGTTAAACATTTATTTACAAAATAATTTCCTGTGTCAAATGTTAATGAATTGGTATTTACAAAAAACATACAGGTGAAATGTCGGTTCGTATATATTTAGTTAAGTATTTATGAATGAAATATCGGAATCATTCGTTATAAGCGGTGTGCTGTGGAATGTAAACAAGGGCGCACTTACATGGGCTTCGTACATAAAGCTTATTCATTTTATATGGGGATATCCATCATGTTTATATCGGACCCCGGTGTGACAGCGCGTAGAGGTTGTCGGCGATATTAGGCGGAATTAACAACAGTTTGTGATACTTTGACGCGGAATAATGTTGGAAATCATTCAATATGGACACTTTTTACGAGTAAAAGAGGAGTTTGAATCGAAAATAATTTCTAAATATAAATCGTTCATTGGTATTTTCCAATTTTATTTTTTTAATATCCTCAACGCGTTTTAAAAGCTTTTACTGTTGCAACTTTCTGTAGTTGTTTTTACTGTTTATTGACAACAGAGTATGGGTATTGATTGTAATAACAATAATTTGGTGGCATAATTGTTTACAGAGGGCGCTAGTGGGCACGAGGGCCGGTGGCCGGTGGGCACTACAGGTAGCGTCTACGTCGGAGAGCCGCGGCCTCGGGGGAAATCAACACAACAATTACAGCGCAGACCTACTTCCAATAACACCCGCCAAACCTTTAAAAACCGAACGACGTGCTCCTATTACACTCTCGTGAAATATTGCTTTGTTCGACACAAATCGCCGCCGCAGTACATCGAAAGCTACGTAAATGATTCTTATCTCGAAATGAAAGGTATTATGTATTTACGACGCTGCTCAGTTCTGTAAGTCGGTTTGTGATAATACTATGAATATTCAGAGGCTTCGGTCGTCCCTGAGGATGGAACCCTTCCAAGCATAAGAGAGGAAATGCGGATGGTGAGTTCCAAAACAATATGATATTATCGCGGCGTTTAGGCGGTCCTAATAAGATTTACCTCAATATTAATGCGCATCGCGGCGTCCATTATTTGGAGGTATTATCTAAACACGGACGGTATATTCCGTCACTTTCATTTCCAGCATTTAATAATAGGCACTGACGCGCGGAGGGTTGCCAAGTGGTCTTTAGGAAACTATTATACTGTCTACGAGTGTTTGATTGTGATATATTCGGTTTTATGGTAACAAAAGAACAACCCTAGTATTACAGAACAATCGTGTCCTCCAACCTTTAGCTCCATAAAAGAGTATAATGATTAATTGTTTTTCCGACCTCTTCAAAACACCGCCTTATTCTTTTAAAGACTTCCGTTATTTTCCGACTCGATGACGGCGAGACGGTGATTTTCGACTATAAATTAATATTAAATTACGGATTAGGAGCGAAAATATTTTCAGCTGTTGTTTTTCTATCTACCAAGCTTTTAAAATGTTATTTCAGAAGTTAAGTATTAAAATGGAACGTTCTGTTTTGGTATGTTTTTTTTATTTTGTTTGATGAATAACAGAAATACATAAAAGTAAATTGAAATACGATATACAGATTAGGTTAATAAAAGGTTTAAGACAAACATTTGTCACAACATACCTTCCACGGAATCTCTGCACGCGCACGTGTCATCAATTATTGTTTTTGGTTAGCGATCTTGTCGTGGTGCGGAGCGGCCAAGCAGACGCGTGAATTCAATCTATCGGCTCACGCGCTACGGAGCGTCGCGTCGGCCGGCGTCGGGCGGTGCTTTGAACAGGGCCACTAAAAGCGATTCGCCGTAAACAAGAATTAACGCCAAACCTGCATCGACCACTGCACTCTCCTTTATGGTGACATGATAAAAGCTCTCCGTTTTGAGAGCTAACGTACGTTATACTACTGAAGTATGTGTGGTTTATCCAATAAAAATCTCGAACTTTGTTTAAAAAATTCGATTATGGCTTTAAAAGTTGTTTAAGTCTAACTGCACTGGCTCTATTAGATGAATATATTAGATGAATATATACGACACAACTTAGATGTATCATACATTTGAACATTTGCATTCATTCATTTCAATTTTACGAATATATTTGGTTATATGACTTTACAAGTTATTGCGTTTGCGTAAAGAGCATTTTAACCTAGTAATAAAGATTGGTGATTTTGAAGGCGCACTCACTCAGATCGGTTTTACGAATTCTGCCGATGCTACATCTAAGTTATTTATCTAAGTTTAATAAAATTTATTCAATCGAAAACTAATATTAATTCATTCAATCAAACTAATACTTCACAGAAAGTAATTATGAACTTGTGTTTTAGCAAGATAATTTTGTTTGCCATTTCGTATCGAATTATATAACAACTTACTTCCGCGGATTAAGCACGTTCTACTTCTGCACAGAAAAAGGGCAAAAGTGAGAATGTAAACGTATATTTGTCGCAAAAAACAATAAATTGTTGCTCTGCATGATCTCTTTTGTCAGAAAAATGTTTAATATACGTATGTCTATATCGAATCGACCCATCGATGCTCGTAAAGAGGAATTAGTGTAGCTCTGTGTTCACCGCACAGCCTTTTATGGGCGAACAATAACACCATCCTCACTCCTTAGTACTTATGGTTTGATAACGGCTCAAGTCTTTTAGTTCAGGTGAATGTGGTGAAACATTATGTTGTTGGATTTATTAGTGTGGTAAGAAGGTTTTTAAGCTATTAGCATGGGGCCGGACAAAGTGGTAAACCAAAAGGTGGACCGAAAATAGCGAGTCTTTAGTTTGGTTGGTATTTAAGTTGAAGTTATGGTGTACAGATGTAATGTGGTTCAAAAGTGTATCATGGGGTTAATAGCAAAATGTTTGAAAACATAAATAATAAACATTCAAAAAAATATTGAAGTATTGAATTTCCTTTAAAATGGATTTTCACGTTCACATTTTATAAGACCAACCTTTTTGTTTAAATACGAATCTGTAAAGAAAACAGTCACTTTTAATGTGTGCAATTTAATACTATTACCGTAAACGCCAAGTGGCGGCCAGAAGGTACAAAGGCTATGTTTTACCAGTGATGTGTCGCAGAGGGCAGCGCTCTTCTTAACAAGACGTCCCTGAGGGCCTCGCGAGCCTCACGGAATGTTAAATACTCTCACTCGTTAGTAACTTTCGGGTACTTTTACTTCTCGGTCCACGGTGAAAAGCTGCAATGTAAACAAATAACGAATTAGTGAATGATGAAGGTAAACTTTAATAAATATCTCATATTATATTATCTATTAAATATCTCGTATATCTAGGGAGTGTTATGATTGTTAACTTATTTTTTTTGACATTATATTGTTTTTTTTTTTCTTGAAATTTGTATCGGTGTTAAAGTATCATAATTTTATCGAATTTTATTTTTGATAAATCTACAGAACAGTCTATTTGCAATTTAGAAACCTATCACTCATGTATTCTTAATATAATTATATATACATATATATTAATTTATATGTATTCATGTTGTTTTAGTTTATAATTAATACATTTTGATATAATGTGAACATTTTTGAAGAAATAAATAAATATTTTCAATCAATCAATATCTTTATGTAGATCATAGGTAGGTATTTTACGTTATGTATCTTTGTTAACGTTTAATCGAGGCCGTTGCCCAGCAGTGGGATGATGCAAGCTTACAGTAGTAGTAGTAGTAATCGTGTAAGCTATACAAAATAATAACCTACATAGAGCCTGAAATTATAAATTATACGTTACATACGTTTCATGAAAAAATGCCCCTTTGTAATTTATTGGTTCAAAAAGCTTTGCATTTTTATTGCAAAGTGATTCTTGGCAAGGGTTGCGTGTAAACTGGGATTGAAGCGGCTGGCTTGAAATGCATGCGGCGAAAGGCGTCAAAGGCTTTATTCACACTCATCGACACGTGACGTCATCATCGCCGGGGCCGCCCTTTGCAGGGAATTTAAAAAAAACCGTGAACACATGTTGTTGAAAACAAATTTAAAGAACTTTTAACACTAGCTAAATACTAAACGTATGAGGGAGCTACTGTGTACATGTAGAATGTTTGTTTTAAATATTTAAATGGAGTGACAAAATCGCGCATAGGATTTAACTCGTAATTCGATGGTAATAACTTGCTACGCATTATAAATTAACGAACTAATTGCAGATCGATTTTACATCGCTACTTATTCTATCGTAACCAATTTATTA
Organism: Omphaloscelis lunosa; assembly: GCA_916610215.1. NCBI lineage: Eukaryota > Metazoa > Arthropoda > Insecta > Lepidoptera > Noctuidae > Omphaloscelis > Omphaloscelis lunosa. Next base: position 12,648,470 of record OU744250.1, read on the forward strand.
GTTAAAGTTGAGACACCGCGAATCGCAACCATTCTGAGTGAAAGCTTAAAGTTTCAGTGAGGCAGTTACGCTCCCCTTCCGGGCGATCAACGTAAATTATTCCCCCAGAAGAAATCTCCAAGGGCTGAATGACGGATAAGGGACGAGCCGTTTTATTGCCTACACCGGCCCGCCTTTGTAGCCGCTTTAAAAATCGACCCTCGAATGTTAATTGAGGGATAATGTTATTCAATACTGAACCGCCACTGATTTAATTAGCCACAAGTGAAGCAAAAAAGCCAATAAATATTAGCCACTTAGACATCAATGTAACTTTGTTAACGACGCTTGTAAATTCGGCCACAAGGCGTCAACCAGACAAATGCCGGCTATATTCTAATAACTGGCATCCTAAATCGTTTAGCTATTCTCTGTTCTAAATGGTTTATGGCAGTAATTTTCCGCGGCTGAAAGGCGTTGTAAGTGATAATTAAAACCCCGTTACTGCAGCTGTTACTGGCGTTATTTCAGAGTTTTAATATTTCAACTACCACGTACAATATCATGAAAAAGCGATTAAATGCATATAATGTAGAATATTAGCTCGTATCACGATATTTTATGACTTTCTTGTAATCTCCATAGAATGTAATGTACCTATTGATATTTAACAGACATTGTGTTAACGAGTATGCGAGTACCAGTGTTTTAAAGAAGGCGCGGGAGGATGTCCCGATCCGCGCGCGTCGGGCCATGCGACGCCACGGCTGTTACTTCCTGTCATACGCCTCCTCGTAGCGCACAAAGCTGTTCACGGCTCCAGATCGTTTTAACTAAAGACATTCTTATCAACAGTGCTCGCATTGAAACAAACATAATACAAATATAATCTCTGGGAGACGAATATAATCCGCTTACTAAAAGGGATTCCAAAACTCGTTCCCCTGACATAATCGACACGAATTTTTCACGTATATTTCTTTCATTCGCAAATCCAATTTAATTAAGGCGAGGAACTCGCGGTTAAAATCCTATTTAAGCCGTTTTTATTACCGCCCGACGGGCAAAGACGGTTCGCCACTGCGCTCCAAGAATTTGAGCGCTCGCGAGGATTTCTCTGGCTTTTATCTTAGCAGTTCTGAGTAGAATGGTAAGCGATATCAATGCAAATTATTTGTTTAAAACTTCGATGTATGCCGAATTCACGATCATTTGTTTTACCATAGTTAAAACTTGATAAACACCATATTCTTTACCTAGTTGGATACAAAATATTGTATTTCTGTAAAAAAACATTAGATTACTGAAGTTTTTCTAATTGTGAAATCAAAATGGGAGTTTGTTGAAAGGCCTTTTTTCATCAATTTCCCATTCATATTTTCAAATAATTGACAAACACCATGAAAATTAAAAAATAAATAGCCGTACTACGTACAACGGATAGTCAGCGAGTGAGGAGTAATGCGATTTTCAAGTAACAAACAGGCTCACCTTAGCGTGGGCTCTGGGGAGCAGATCTCTCGGATGTTTACCCTCAATTCGGGAAAGATCGCGCTAATCCGGCGCTCCCGGAGGGGCATCTCTTCTGATATGTTACCGGAGCCCTACCCTCGACCTCGTACAATTACTTTTCGTGTTGTTGCAACACACATTGATTGGGTAATGTGGGGTGAACCGAGATATCATGTTTTGTTCCTTTGGTATATTTGATTAATTACTTTATCTAGTTTATTTTGACTTACTTTAGACAGTTTATAACTTAAGGTACACAATATGATAGAATGTTACAAAATATATAGGTACGTTAAATTAGGTAGGTACGGGTGTGGGCACTCGTACGTAATTACTTGTTGGTGACTAATAAATTCACAAACGTAAGTATGTCCAGCACCTTCTGGTGCACTTGTTATTTCATCATCGTTAATCTAATTATTTTCGGCATCAAAACATTAATGTAGTCGATTAGTGTAGATTTAGCAGTACATATTAAAATGCTGTGAAAGATTTGGTTCACGAAGCAATCGTAAGAATTTGAACTGAGGCCAAGCGAGCCTCGGTAATGATCCGAGAGTGCATGCATAATTTACCCGCAAAGAGCTTGTTTTGTAATGTTATTAGTTCGTAATCTCGCCGGAAAACAGCTAACAAAATTATTTTGCGCCAGCTAAAATATTAAAATAATTTATTTTGAGCACCACTACGTATACCTAGGGCTTCGTTACATTTCAAATTGAAACGACATAATATTTCATTTTGCTCTTATTACTGGAGTAATTTACCAGTTTACTGTGGCAATTTAACACTACATCTTATGAAATAAAGGTTCCTTTGTAATGTTGTATAATTAATATGCGGACTCTGAAACAGATGAATGTGTGTCGTCTGTGGAAAGCAAAACAAGATAAATGTCAAGAGAATATTTTGATAAACAAAATCGTAATTCACCCTCAAGTTTCATGTTTTATTTAATATATTAAGACGGCTTTGAATAATACCATAATAAAACGTTCGGACTAATCCAGTGGAAGCGATGAGCGAGAAATAACTTTAACTGTAGCAGTCTGACTTTGCAATGATAATTTAATCACGATGTAAGTGAGTCGACGACTCTTATTATTGTCTCGAAGGTAGTCATAAATTTTCCGGATTATGTTACGTAAAGCGTTATTTTATAGCACATGCGATTTTATTACTGCTTTAAGTGGATTGAAATGTTGTCAGGATAAGGTATAATCAGGTAAAATTGGTAGAATGTTGAAGCATAATAATAAATGATGAACATATCGTATTCCATTGCCGATGTAAACATCTTCACGGGGAACCAAAAATAACTTTAATTAATTGGAATTACTCGTACAAAAATTAAAGCATAAAAGTAAAGGAACGTGTAATCTCTAATCATTCAAGTGCTGAAACTATAAAAAAATATTCACGAATTTATTCTCCTCTACCAATGTGTATTCATTACAATGGGGATGACCCGAGCATGCTGTGCGTTGGCTGATAATTTGATAGCCCAAACACGCCGCACGGCTGTTGTCTGCCAGTCGCACAAACAGGTGTCCCGTGTTTATGTTTCACACATTTATTGATTAATGATTCATTTCAATACGTATTTTTGTGCCTTTTCTGGCAATGTATAATATGTTACCGCCAGATTGTGAGAACCGGTAGTTTATAATCTGTCGGTATTATTTCCATAGATTCACTGTCGAAAAATTCTAAAATGGGTTAGGTTAGAACTGTCACCAACCGCGAGCGGGCCGGTGGCGGCGAGTGCTACTTCTAATTTTCTCAAAGCTAGGCTATGTAGTATTAGCGCAAGGTGTGTTACGTCGCAAACAAGTTTGATACCAGTTCACAATTTTGTCGGTTTCCAATTATATATAAATAAACTAACGAAGTTCATAATTATACGGTGATATAATATATAATTGATGTGATGGAAAGAATTCACAAATAAATTGATGTCAAAACTGTATTCAAGTATCCATACTTTCACGGTAAGATTCTTTAAGCCGGATTTACGTTTCAATTCATTTTATTTATTTATTCACGGTTCAATTCATTTTATTTATTTATTCATTTACAATTAATATTGTCTTGAACATTACATATTAAATAAAATTATCACATGCAAAAACAATACATTTAAAAGTCTTATTAAAATTAATGTGAAATGTTTAGTTCAAGAGCCAATTAATTTAAAATATGTCAATAAATAAATAGAATGTCAAATAAATAGCAGGTATAATGTCAAAATCAAAACAAAATCGTTACAAAACTAGTCGCGAAATCTTAGTTATTAATTGATATGGTCTAAGATCCGCAGAGAAACGACGTCACCCATCTGTTTATTGGATGAAAAGTATTTTATATAAAATTTAGTATATTAAAAAATATATCGCGAGTGCAAAAAAAATCCTGGCCAGATTATGACTAATAACATTCAAAATGTTCAAATGCAGTCTTTCGTTTAACGATTAATTCGTGTTAGTAACAAATTTTTCATTTAAAAAGCAATATCACTTATGACTATTGTGTGCCAAGAACATTCCTAAACTTAGGTGGTCAAGTAGTCACCTATTTCATTAACTCTGAATTGACTAACAATTGGCAAAAGTCGAGTTAGCTTTGCTGCTAACTCTCCTTGAAAAGCTCTTTCAATTGGTGTGTATCTTGCAATGTTTAAAAATAGGTCTTTTTTATCACAGTCTGGCCATGGATTATTTACCCAACCCACTCGCGATATATTTTCTAACATACTAAATTTGGTTTAAAATACTTTTCATCCATTCAACAGATGGGTGAAGTTCATTCCTCTGCGGATCTATGGGCAAAAACTATTATAGTATAAAATAATATTTAGACGATAAATTGTAATTTACAAGAAAAACAGAACAAAAAAAAAAACTAAATAATCAAGTAATTTACTTGGTTTCCGTACGAGATTTTCGTGTGACCACTGAAAATCAGCGCTGTGCTGTGGGTCCCCGTAGCACAGCATCATACTGAATGGAAGCCTTCTTGTCGCAGTCATGACGTGCCGGCAGCTGCCGCATATTTCTGGTTTGTGCTTGTGATTATATTTAAATCTATTGGTTAATTTTATTTTATTGTTCTCTCCTTTTATGCACGTGTTTCTGTGACAAATAAACTTGTTTTTTTTTCTTTCTTTATGTAATAATACATATATGTCGGATCCGGTCATTAGTACAGACACGAAACGAATCGCAAGCGCGCCACTGGTGACATCAGGTGATCTACTCACACCCAAAGTGCGCTTCTACAGAGGCGTGATGTTTTAAGGCCACGGCGAGGAGAATACAGTCTCTGATCGCGTCGGAGTTAAGATGTCACGGAACTGTACTCGATTCGTTATGCTCAGTTATTGTGCTAATTGAAATTTGTGATTATCGTGTTGATTTGTGATTTAAATAAACGCCATGTATCGCACACAGTGTGGGTATTGCTAGTGTGATTAATTTGATAGTAAATTATAATGTGATCTGAACTGCAAACGGTTTTTCTATTGCGCATTAACCAACACTGCCCACATGCCACAGTACGCCCACAGTAGTTAAAATATCGCTGATAATAACGAAAGAGTCACATACCTGTTTCCGACATATAAAATATATAATTAAACAAATAAAACGATCAATATCTAAATTTCAATTCATAATAAATATATTAAATACAATGCAATAACTTATTTTCAATTAATAATAAATTCTAGTCATTAATAAATGAATAATCGTGCAAATAAATTCAGTATAATAACCAAATATCATATATAATTTAAACAAATACTGAACAACAGGAATAACTAACTAAAACTATATCAACAAAGATTTACTTACTCAAGCAGGTATTATTTGTAACGTATAGAAATAAAGCGAAAATATTTAAGAAAATGTAGTAATAAATTAAAAATACAATTACCAGAAGACATACTTAAATAATATAAACGCTCTTCAAATAAGCGCTCTTCCTCCTCTCTCCTACTATGCTGTGCCCGATAGGGTCCATAATTGTTTCAATAATTTTAAGCGTACCAACTGTTTTACAAACATTATGGGATGCAATAAAGAATTGAGAATTCATCCTATGCCAATAGTTTCAGGTGTAAATAATTATCTATTTCACACATGATTCCATGATTTTATACATGATCTCAGTAGTAATATTATTCTATAATGTTATTCCTTTATGCTGAACATTACATATTAAATCAAATTATCACATTAAAAAACAGTAAATTTAAAAGCCTTATTAAATTGATTGACTGTTTAGTTCAAAAGTCAATTAATTTAAATAATGTCAACAAATAAATAGAATGTCAAATTAGTAGCAGGCATAATATCAAAATTAAAACAAAATCATTACGAAACCGTCGTGCATCTTAATTATTCAGTAATAGTTTCAGGTGTAAATAATTGTCTATTTGACACATGATCTCATGATTTCATACATGATCTCACTAGTAATATTATTCTATAATGTAATTTTGAAGATTTTATTTTTCATGGTCTCAATAGTAACAGTTGAAGTGTTTTTGTATATACTTTTATTTTAAAGGTATTTTTTGCATGCTTTTATAAGTAAGCAAAATATGTCGAACTTCTTATATTTATATTTAAGATCTTTTATATACCATATGCAAAATAAATAAATTGTATTTAAGCATTATATTTGCGCAACTAGTTTCGTAATGTAAATTCGGCTTTATAGTTAGTAAAGTCAAACTGTAATGCATTTAATTTCGGCTTTGGAACGCCTGCTTCAAATCATTAGTTTGTCTGTCTCACAAAATCCAAGTTAAAAGATAAAATTTTCTAATAACTAATATTTGAGAAGTTATAGAAACAGGTAGTATCAACCGCCGCCTACACCACTTTACCGAAACTAAGAAGAAATGTTAACATTAAACAACGGCCGTATAATTAAGTACAAGTCAATAATCAATGAATGTTCAATGAGCTTACACAAATCAGCACACTTTGCAGTGCAACATTGCAAATATATTTGACAGCGGCGTTTATAAAGGGAATGATTAACCTAAGCCTGGCGGTAATCACGGGCCTAAACATATTCCTCCCGGCGTGTCAATAAGGAGATGCAGAGAACGTATTCAGTGCCACGCATCGCAACTGTCGACATTTGTGCTAGCTAAGCACACATGATGTCGCTGTCTACTCAATAGCTCGGCTCTGAACTCCGAATTCGTTCGTGCTTCGTGTGGTTGTCGGTTGTGATTTTTGTGGTTCCTCGTTGGATTTACAGTCACGAGCACTAATATGTATACACATAGCAACTTTTAAACGTGATTTTCTGCTAATTATTGTGATTTTACGTTATTACGAACAAAGTATTTTGGAACTAATATTAAAAAAGTCTAATCTTATGTTTTAATTTTGCTAAGTAAGTATACATGCTCCTGAGATGTTTTGAAGTTAAACAAGTCCTAAATGTACTATAACTAGTTAGAACAAAAAACAAAAAAAAAAGGTTTTAGTGACTTTTGTGTGGAAAACCACAACTTTCCTGATTAAGTATAAAACCGTAAACAATAAAATAGTTTTGTCATTCAACGAATGCAAAAAAAAAGCTTTTTCAACTGTAGGTAGATAATATGTACAGTTGTAGTAACCTGAAAGTTACCATAATCAGGCGGGACACGGTTAAGATTGCTCCACCGAGTGCATTAGCTTCGAGACAATTGAATTAAAACAAAGATATCCACCGAGTTGGCATTGTACCAATTAACTATCTCCCTGCTATTGAGTTACCACTGTACAATTTACGCTTTTAGCTGAAAATGACTTTATAGTCTATTCGATTTTGTTCGGCCATTGGCAGCTTTTTAATGTACTGGCTGACCAGTTTAATTGTTCCGCCAAACATGACTGGAGGTCAGTAGTTAACCCTCTCCGGCGAGCGGTGGCTATCGACCGAATAATAAGTTCGCAAACTGTTTGCCGAACTTGATAGGGTACCCGAGATATTATCATTTTGTCAGCTGTAGCTTGGGATCGTATTTCTTACTTCTAAAGCAGAAGTAGGGTGGAGTGTTTGATTTGCAAAAAGACAATTTAAGAAGAAATTACGTTGTTTGATTCTTTACTGATTAAAATGCGGCTACAGAATGTATTTATTTTATTTTATAATGTTTAATACTGGGTGATGAATACTGGTGAAGAGTTACGTACTGCTCTATAGACCTCTATGAACGTGGAATAACTCATGGAAATTTAATTAAAATAAATTAAAACCGATGTGGATCGCTCGGACACGGACGGTAGCGGGTTCATTCGCCACTATAATATTTCAAGTGTGTAAATCCTGGCGTTTGTTTTCATTTCAGTTCTCAGCGCTGACAGGTTTTAAAGGAAGCTCGGCTCCGGGGGCCTTCCGTGTCGTGTGCAGGTGATAAATCGTACGTAACATCACTTTTTACTAACGAGACAAGGTGTCGTGTAGCTGCTTGCAAACATATTCAAGTAACGATTGTTAAAGCCGCGTCGACGTGACGTTTTTGTCGTTTTACACGGTATGAACGATTTTTTTTTAGTCGAAGTTGATGGTTCGGGTATCAGCGGAATGTTTTCGTCCGATTTCGGGGAATGGAGATTTTTCAGCGCGGTTCAGTAGGCGCCGTGTCGTACAACTGCACCGATGACAATAAATATCGGACGCGGCGAGCCGTGAAATCGAATAGGCTCCGTCTGTGAGCGCTTTACAATCAGCAGCCGGCTGTCGCACGCCTCCGCCCGCCCCGACATAACTTACTGACGCATAACTACTTATTTTAAATCTTTTATTTGGGTTCAATTAAATTGCAATAGTTCAAAATTTTTATATGGACCTTACATAGGTAGGTATATATGATACTATTATCAACTATTTTTTTTTAGTCTCATTATCATGGTCCAGATCTATTTAATCTGTTAGTCATCGTATCTTCACTTAATAAAAAACATCGTGGCAATAAACACAATCTGGCGCCTATCTTAACCCAATCGATTAGTTGGAAAGAATAAATAATTAAAGGTCATTAGACATTAACCCTCGTGCAGCAAACGCGACGTTGTAAATATCTTAATAATACATTTTAAACATTCGTACGCAGAGTGCTGGAGTAATTTGCGGTTGCGATGCGCCCCGCCACCCCCGTGTCCCCTGACGCGAGTTCGATTAGAGTACAAGTAATTCCGGAAAGGAAATTGAAATCTTAAAGCAATACCCCACGGACTTTATGTTTCTACCACTGCTCTGAATGAAGAATAAAATGAAAAACAAATAGAGTATACCACCCTCTCTGAACAGTCTCCGTATTACAAATAACAAAACACTGCGCCACATATTTATGTACAAGTTATAGCAGGGCGTTAAAAGTGGCAAGTATATTATTCTAGTTGAGCACTAATTATCACAGTTTCTAATTCCAATGTTTCCATACAGCTCTTTCAGTGGTACTTTAGAGCTGCATTCACAAACAGCGGTGGAGTAATCGGGTGTGGAGTAATGAACACGAGCCGGGGGCCCAGGAGTTTAATTTTCCTCTTCCGCGGGGCTGTCCGTGCCGGCCGGGCGCCGGGTGCGGGAGCCGGGGCGGCGCGAGCGCCGGGCGTGCGGCGCTCATTAATGCTGCGACAATACCTCGCGCCTCATCATTTGCAACGCGACGATGCAACGCCTTCATACCCTCATATCGAACAATGCGTTCAAACTTTCTATGGACATTGTTTGTGTATCGAATAGTTTTGTTATTACTGTTATATTTTGATAGCCGTAGCGTAAACGGCGGAGGAATGTGAATTATTGTTTTGTTGTGAGTTTAGAGACGGTACATGAGCAAAAGCATATTTTAAATATATGGACAGTTAACAAAACCATTTTATTATTTGCTGTCGGCGGCAGCAAATAATAAAGTAATAAAATACGTTTATTTGCGGTAAACATGACGCAAAGAAAGATAATTTAAAAAATACGTAAATAACAAATTGGGGGAAAATATGCGTCACATCCACGTAAAATGCTTTTGGTCTCGTGTGGTGTCTAATGCAATTTGGGAGGAAAGCTTTATACAATTAGGTAGCTAAAAATTAAGTAATTGACTTAATTTTAAGCTTGCCTACGTACCTTAGACAAAACTTTGTTTATGTTTTATTATACTCAGCCATACGCTCACCATAAACGTAGTCCAAACTTGACAAATAAATCTCACAAAAATATCGCGCACTGAAAGTTAAAGCTACTCCACATCTTTGAAGAGCCTGGGCGGCGACCGATGGTGACGCGAGTGCTAGACCACAATAATACCTGATATCTGAGTGGGAATGCGACATTAGTCTCATGAATGAATCATTGCGACCGCGTCCCCAGACCCCGGCGGTCGTATTCGATTAGCACGAATAATTCCGAAAGGGAAATTGAAAAGCTAAAGCGATGCCCTGAGGACTTGCTCTTTCTGTTATTTGCGGGTAGTACCGCAGACGTTACGAGAATAAACAACTACATTCACTGTTGCGTACTGTATTAACGTTCGATATTGATATTATCGCCTTGTTCCACTCTTATTTATGTTTCAATGCTCAAAGGACTAATGTTCCATTTGTTTAATATTTTTTTTAGGGTTCCGTACCTCAAAAGCAAAAAAACGGAACCTTTATATATAATAACTCGTGTCTGTCTGTCCATTTGTCATAGCCAATTTGCTTCGAATCTAATATACCGATTAAGTTCAAATTTGATACACATATTAGGGTCGTTTTCAAAATTGATGTACATTTTTTTGTGTTTATTTTGTGTTATCGTGACAAAAAGTAACACAAATGAAAAGTAAGGGCAGAGTCACAACGAAGTCGACGAATTTAATCAATTATTTTTCTTGTACTTCCTTACATTTTTGTGGATGATGTTAAAGGCTCTCGGTAACGTTTTTGTCGTTCAGCGGACGTTAACGGCATCTTTCCTAAAACGGAAATGGAATTACTATTCACATTTAAGTGAATATACTGTGACAAGCCATAAGTGTCACATGACACAAAAATAATAACACAATGGTCACACAATTGAACAAAATTAACGTTTCCCTAGCCTTCAAACAATAATATTTTTGTAATTTCACCCCCAAGTTACTCGTGAAACATGCATATGACTTTATTATACCATTATACTGACATGCTGCACTGTAAAGTATAATACTTACAGAATTCACGTAAATTGGCATTTTTAACACAATTTCTTAAAGTTTCGCGTCGTACTTAAGAATTTCTGAAGTACGAACCGCACGAATCGAAACCCACAGTTACTAAACAAAATGACGTAGCCGAAAGAAACTAGCACCCTCTCATTGTAACTATTTTGACGCATAGATTTTCCTTAATACATACATAATGTAATTATGTGTCCACCAAAAAATGTACGTAAATTTTGAAAACGTACATTAATTTCTGTGACCCAAACGATATGGGGGGGGGGGGGGGATATGGGGGTCACTTTTCGGGGATAAATAGCATTATTTAAAAAAATTTGAAAAAAATACTTAAATTACACGAAAACCTATAGGAAGTCTGTGGCCTTAAAATAACATGGTAAATCTCCTAATATTGTGCGTACAAACTTACATTCGCATTTGGAATGTATGGAAACATGTTTTTCAACTACAATGTTAAGTTTGTCCTTTGGATAAGTTCATTCCAACTACGGAACCCTTCATTTTGCGGACACGATCTTGGCCAGTTTTTTATTAAAAAAATCGTTTTCTGTTAATGTTTTTAGGCTAAAACTAAAAAAAAATAGCTGTTTTTAGAACACGGAGTATAAAGTTATGCCCAAATTAGATCTCGAAAAATGGTAAATCTGAAGTTTAGACTGGTGGTAACTTTACACTATATTTATTTAAAGCTTTAGAAAAAAAAACAAATATTTTTAATAGGGAAAAATTCAATAAAATACCCAATATTATTAAAGCCTCTGGACAAGCTCGGATTAGTGAAATTAGCATTTGTACCCTACTGACAGTATTTTCCTTAAGAATGTCTAACACCTGTTTGCAAAACTTAATTTGTGACTATTTAAGAATTTAATAAACTACCAACCCGATCTAAATTCTCAACTCAGTAAATTATACGCAAGCGCTAAGTGTAACAGTAACATACCATGCATTAGCAACTGGAAGGAAACTATTTGCTGTTAATGAAAGGTATTGTTCGGCACATTATTTCCTTTGTCTTCAAACCTAGTTGTAAACAGTAAGTAGCGGTCGGGACCGGTCGGTAATCCAGCCTTAATTAGCCGTTGGTTGAGCGGACGTACGGACGAGCAAACACTTCGCCGAGCTAACCAAACGTGGGACCGCTATCGATACATTATTGTTCCACAGTTTAAAAGCATGTTGGTCTTTATGCTAGGGTTTTGTATGAAAAGAAATGGTAAGTTTTTTTCATTGAATTAACTAAGTTATAGGATATATGATACAATTAGAATTGCAACTAACATTATTATAATACTTCAGGCTTCTAAACCTTCAAGCTAGTACACAAAAAAACAAACTATCTTTTTATGTGTAATAGACTTTCTGTTAATTATATTTATTTTTTATTTTTCAAACTTTTGTAATAAACCGTGTCCACTACACATCACTGGGTTACAAACACGGTATTTGTAGTGTATGTTTGTACACCGTGTGTGTTCTGTGTAAGGTTAGCCGAACCGTTCGGGGAGTACGTTGTGTGTCGCCGCCCTAATGTAACAGCCAACGTGGACGGCATACTGTTCCAATCCGGCTTTTATCACGCCATACGCGGTTTCTACTGCGCATTCATAATTACTTTAAGAACAAATTATACTGATAGAGGATTTCGTATTGTTTAGTGTTTATAGTAATTGGTCAGATTAGGCCGGGTTCATTATTAGAGATTTTGCAATTTAAGTGAGAAGCGTGCTACGACTTAGCACCTCGTAACACCTCGTGGACCTTTATCATTCACTTTACTTTTGATCATGACGACAACTTTATATAATTTTGTAGCTGAAATTTACGATCATTGTTATTGAAAATATACATTTACTGCTAAAAAAATCCTGTGTTGGGTTGGTCAAGAATCTCATCACCGATCCACTTGCTTAGAGTTAAAGCTTGCTTCACACCATGCTATGAGCTCTCCAATGAATTGAAAGCTGCTAAACGCCGGTACTTTTGAGAAAAGCTTGTCGAATAATAATTATCATTCCAACTACATGATTCACCTGACAATCGTAATCAAATCAATGATTTTGTAGATTTATTAAAATCCTTAACTCAATTTAATCAATCATATGGAATATCGAATGAAAGTTTGAAAGAACTTTGAATTATTTAACAAGCAATCTCAAGAGTATATTGCCCGGCGATCTCCCACCTTCGCTAATCCCACTCTAATTGGTGGTCAGATGGCTATTGGACTTGAAACGGCAAAGCCAATGCAATTACGAGGACAAAGGATTTACTCTATAATAATTATATTTATCTACGTAGAACTCTTGCTATCTCAATTAAAAACTAATTTGAAGGGATTTACCGCTTTATAGAAGAAACTTTCAGGACAAATAACCATTCGAAGAAAAAAGAAAAATGATTGATAGTTCCACACAAATACTTCAAATAACTCTTAAAAGAGCCGTTAATATTGAAAATCGAACTTGAAACAACATTTCCGAACACAATATAATCTGAAGTAAAGTCATCTCCGACATGAAAGAAACACATCGAAATTCTTAAGGGGAAATATTACTTTGCAATCGCGAAATTTTTCGCTGAAACAACTCTTGGGAAGGTAACGTTCATTTCGACAAAAGACGAGCAATATTCCGTGCACAAAGGAAAGCACCCGATATATTCAATGCAGTGACACAAGAAATGGCGGCACAAAGCGGTAACAAAGCTCATATTGAGAGTTACACGGAACGCGTCCGCCACTCCGCCACTCCACCCGCGGACTCCCACTAATATTTTACCTCTTACATTTTTATTAATAGTCGTGTCGATGTCGTGCTTGTTCATTATCTCTTATTAATGCAGGATCATGATTGAAATTGTTTGTATGTTTTCTGACGTTATTATAACAAAGCTGTTCTGTGTTTACGCATTGCTGTAGTATTGAAATAAGGACACTTAACTGACTATTTAAAGGGGGTGATTTTTTTATTAACAATCTTAAAAATAACTTTACCGTTTTTATTAAAACTAACTACTACTGTATTTACACTAGGTACTTAATTAAAAGACTATCTGTTTTAATAAAAATAAAAATAAAACGACACTTAGACGACGAAGTATTCGTCAGCATCGCTGTCATCCGGAAACATACCCAGAAGACTGGCAGCATTGCCACGTTGAATGGCAATGCTAATTCTTTGGCCAAAGAACGAGCTAGCCCTCTGGTCACGTGAAGTGTCGACCAGTCGACGAGAAATTTCCTTAAAAAGGAGACGCGCACTCGGGCCCCATGATCCGAGCGTTTCGACCCCAAACGGGTCAAAGCTGTAGTTACCCTTAAGGTATTTGCGCCGCTTGAGGGTCTCAGTAGCCGCAGCAGGGGCGCCAGCACAGCCCGCCGTGGTATCAAATTTTCTTTCGTTTAATTGCACTAGTCCCATGATTAGATGAGTAGAGCCAGGCAGCACTGTCGATGCTCTTTCTTGTGCCAGTATTATAATTGTGTAAATTAATTAATGTACGTAACCGATGTTATTTAATTTGTAATACTTGGGCGACCGAGCTCTGCTCTGGTGAAAATAGAGAAGGTTCATTTAAAAGTATAGGAAAGTTCATACTTTAGGCGACCGAGCTCTGCTCGGATGAAAATACGGAGAAAACTAATTTTCCCAGATATGAGACCTAGCTAGATCGATTTTTCGCCCCACCCTTATTGCAATTTTCATTGAAATCGTTACAGCCGTTTTTGAGAACGTGATTATAAATATATATATATATATATGTATACAAATATGGCTTATTTAAAAGTCACACTAATATAATATTATAAAGGCGAAAGTTTGTGAGTGTATGTGTATGTTTGTCTCTTCTTCACGCTCAAACGGCGGAACAGATTTAGATGAAATTTGGCACACAGATAGTTTATAACCTAGATTAATATATAAAATACTTTTTATCTCGATATTCCCATGGAATCGAGACTTATGCGTATAAAACCGCGGGGCGCTGCTAGTATAGGATAAATGGTGGTACCATCGACAGTTGGCTTTGGATGAATATGACAACGACTCAACTAACGATAAACACGCTTAAAATAAGACTTTACATTGCGGGTGAGGAGATTACTGTCCCTTTCTCGGCCATATAGTTTCTTCTTACGCGCAACAGAAGATAGAAGAAAGTGCTCGACGCATTGACAGTGCAAAGTCAAACTCAAAGCATTTATTTCAATTAAACCATTTACAGGACTTTTGAACAATCAAGGAATCAGTCAGTCAGATATATGAAGCTAGTTATCCATCCTAAAGCTTAGTTGGTACCTATGGAGAAGAACGGGCAAGAAACACCACGGACAATCTTTTAAATAAAAAAAAGGTTACAAAATATTGGTTACATCATTCATTTTGAAATTATACATGTGAGAACAATGAAGAAAGACGTGCACGTTAGAGGCGTCCGTAATAAAAAGATAAAACAAAGAACAATTCAAAAATTAAAATAAATAAAAAATAAGCCATGGCAGCTAAGAGATGACCAGTCCCAACTGACGGCGCCCGTTCACGAACATGACGCATATTAGTACCATTCAGCTCAACCATTTTGAAGGGAGCTAAATGATCCAACACACGCGCCACCATCAACAAGACATCTGAGTGAGCCTGGAGTAACCTCCAGTAGACCAATGCGAAGACGGTGGAACGAGCTTGGCTCCTAACGAAAGGACTGACCAGCATTAGCACAAATGAGAAAAAAAAGGAAAAGGGAGGAAAAGGAGTGTGGAAAAGGGAGATAATGGACTTTGCCCACAGTGCAGCAGTGTGATAAAAGAGGCCAAATACACAGAGAAAATATACTTATGGGAGAATGCCGACCAGATATTTAGTGTCAATCTGTAACTATTCCAATTGCAACACCTCATAAGTCAGAGCCCCCTGAGACATCGGTTATCTCTCCTTTACACCAGGTACAATGTTAAAAAATAGTGATGAAATGATAGTACTTACCGTAAGTAGGTACTTCCGAAAAGACCTTTTCACAAGGATCTTTATTTCTGCTGAACGCAAGGTAAGTAATACAGAAAGGAACACTGTTAAAAACTTAGCTCACTCATCACTAAATGACATACTTGGAAAAACAGGTATTTTACTTGCAAAAGTAATTCCAATAATTACTTGTAAAATAATTCCAAGCCGATCTGGAATTTATTATTCAATTGTAGAAATTCAGTTTTGTAAATAAATTGTGACACAGCAAAATATGCATGCTAAAATATTACTTATATAAATTCTTTGAAAGCACAGGTTTCTATAGCCCGGTATCAAGTATTTTTATTTTTAATAAACGTGAATATTTTCGTAGTTAATTAATACACAAACTGAATATTTGTATTACTCATGGAAAACATTTTCTATTTAAATTAATAAAGCATTTTATATTCTCGGAACTTCATTTTAAAATAAAAATACTGTGTATATCTGATACATGTTTCGCAGTTATAATTATTACAATTAATATTGACTTAATCAAGACCTCCACAAACCCAGTTACCGGGTAACATGCATTACCCCTTGGTAAGACTGGTTGTCAGACTTAATTAATATTGACTATAAACACCAAATCCGGTGCCAAAAAATAATATCAAAGTGAAAATAAAATAGCTATTTTCACTACAGCAATTTAGAAATGGTATTCCTATGCCCTCGTCAAAAATCTTATACATAATTGATCACCTCAATCTGTCGATAATATTTTTTACTTGTGACTCAAACACTAATCAGTTCAACTTAGTTCAGAGTTTGAGAAATAATTCAAGAGATTTACGCATGCGCCTGTTTTACGCGCCACCCCTCGAAGCCTTACGACCGCCTCTCTGGCGGGCACATTACCTGCAATATGAACCCTCAGATCTTAAACATAGAGGTTTCTACTTCGCAGGCACGTCATCTCTCGAAAATTTTGAGGCTCCCGTCATCTTCAGTTCTAAAGCCGTCATTATGTTCGCGTACGAAGAATTAGATTTTCGGGACGTATTCTCCCGAATTCTCACTCCATCGCAGGAAAAGGCTTCAGGGGTTCGATGAAAGTGAAAATGAACTTTAAGTTGTGAGCGATATGGTGAGTATTTGATCGTTTGAATTTCAGTTGGAAGGATAATGTTTTAGAGTAAAGAGTACAGCGTTCAGTCGGCTGCGAGCCTTGGAGGTGAGTGCACTGGTCACTCTGCCGGGATCCGCGCCGCGAGCGTAACTTAGTTCGTAACGCGGGAGAATATAGACTTGGCTCTGTTCTCAAGTAACTTTCAGTGATTAGTCAATGAATGCAGTTATGTTTCTTAGTATTTGTAGTTACAAAATATACCCACTGTTATAAAATAAACTTTTATAAAATCAGCATCATAGTGAAATTAATAACTACCATTCCACGACTATGGCCAATAAAAATATTGCTGGGTAATGATAATTGTAGTGAGTATTCATATATTCATTTAACTGAAAGTATCATTTTATGAATACTTTACCCACGTATAAGAAAAGTTTGCTTTTAACTTGAGTTTTAGCTTTCTGCAGGCAGTCTTAAACAATACGTATTCTATTTCCATATTGATTAATGTTCGGCAATTTCTTAGTCGGTTTGCGAAATAAAATTACCCCAGTCTGTAAATTAAATTAAATTGTGTTGCTGTATCTTGTAAATAAATAAGAGGGAATGTAAATCGTAGTTAGCGTGGCCGGGCGGCGGCGCGGGGCGGCCGGCCGATCCTGGCATATTTGCTGTTTCGCCGACATTCCCCAGTTAATTAAAGCCCATTTGTACACTGTCTTGCGAAATATAATTTATGAAACGAGAAAACATTTTAACCTTTAGGAAATATTTGGTTCTGAAAATATCCATTGCTATTAGTGAGTAGCTGCTTAATTATCGTATAATTTATAGGTCACACTTTAGGCCTTAATTGCTGCTATTGCTGGTCTTACGGTACATAATGTCTCTTTTGTAAATTTTACAATTGTTCGGCTCTATATATCTAACGCAAAAGGTATTGATAAACAAGTAGATGCCTCCACTCCACCTCCTTGTCGATTCCAAATAAGCCCGCCTCGATCCTAAGCTCCGCCTACTCGTAGAAGATAAATAAGTGCTTATGTAAACAGTTTTATATACTCCCTTGTATACAGGTATATTGTCCTCCAATGTACATCTGAGTAAATGGTTATGTAAGCTGCCACAAGAGTATGAGCAAGTCTCTTGAGATGTGGTTTATGTACCTTTAATTATATAGTCTTTAGTAACAATCGGTATGCAGTATTAGTTGCTGCAAAAATTTCTATTTAAAAGTATTTGCACGAGTTAATCAAAACAAGTAGATAGCTTGAATAAGTAAATTTTAAAATAACGAAAAATGAAGACCAAGGTTTACAACTAGATTTTCATTACAGATGAACAATTTAATACAATAAAACTTAGAGCAAAGTTTGAACAATAAATACATAACAGAGGAAAACGGAAACAAAACAAAATGTCCATGCTGCGTTTGATTTTACAAAGTGAGCAAACACAAAGGAGATAAATCTAGAACAGTTCTTGAACAGGACAATGTTAACAAACAAAATCAACAGAGCGGGTGAAACTTTCACAGCTAAGAAGTCGAAACTGTGTATACAATGTCGGTGGAGAGCAGCGCGCTCTAACAAGCCGGCCATCCGAACTTGTTAAACGTGGCCAGGGAGTAATTCACCGAAGCGGTCACTAACTGAACACTCAGACAGTTCGCGGCTGTGTGTGGCAAGGCTAAGAGCAGGGATTTGTTTCTGCATGGCAGCCGCTGTGTAGCCGGGCAGAGCATGGGCCGCGGATGATGGAGGCGCACTCGGTGGCCCGGAGTCGGCAGACTCCCGCCGCTAGGAACCACATTGTTTACACCGACCATAAAGGACGAAAGTGAGTATGATCTTTTTACGTTTTCTTCTACTTTGAAGTTTTTTAACCACTTTTCAAGTCTCCGGACTTCTTCTGTCTGCCTTGTTAAAATATGAGCCAAATCTTTTAGCATTATTTTACGGGACTCTGAGATTTTTACGAGTGAAAGTAGGTACCGTCAAAATCTTTTAAGAAGTTCCCCGTTATAGTTAGGTTAGGTTAGGTTAGTAGCTTATAAAAAGTTTAAGAATAAATGTTAGGTATTGCTTTTAGAGCTTATTACTGAAATAATGCGTAAAACGTGTCCGTATGGAGGTGCAAATGTTAAGAAAATAAAAGTGTGAAACAATGATGTAGAGCGAAGGAAATATTTACAAATCAATTCACCATAATTCGTATTTTCAGCATCCTAGAATTTCTTTTTAGTTACCTTCAAAAAGGGGTGGTTGTCAATTTTGTATGTAGCTATGTTATGCAATTTTTCCGAAATCAACCGATATGCTAGACGATTTTGATTGTATGAAACAGTGGAAGTCCAAAAAAAAAGTCAAATCATTTATTTCAAATAGTGGGCCTATTTGAAATAAACGATTTGACTTTTTTTGCACTTTTGAAAGTTAAAATTTACAAAATAATATAATTGATTCTAGTCGCCCCTTCCAAAAGGTAGTTTTCGTATGGAGAAGAATGGGCAAGAAACTCCACCGTTACTCTTTTAAAATGTTTTACAATAGTTTGTATAAGTACGTACATTAGTTAAATAATTATATGTGAAGACGATGCAACTAGAATAAAATTACTATACCACAGGTAAAAAGAATTAAAAATGAAGCAACGACAGACAATTTAATTATGTGATAGATACACGGTGCTCACATATTTACAACATTGTAAAAGTAGACGATTTTCCTAATTTTTAAAAATTAATAAGTTAGTGTGTGAGGAAGTAATCACAGAATGTCCATCCGTCCATCTAGTTGGTCCCTTATCTGTATGAACATAAGCGAAGCAAAAGGAGTATGTAAAGATTCTACCCCCATAGGAAGAAGGCGTGAGTTTATGTAGCTATGTATGTAGGTATAAAAATAGCACTCTTCGATGAACAATGATGGCAAATCACCTCGATTGCAGCCAATGGCGGGTTTTCTGATTTACACCACTCAAAGTTAAAAACATAAATGAAATAAACTGAAGTAAGTATTTATTTGTTTTGTGATTACATAATATGATATCTACATACAATTATTGGTCATGCTATTATTTAAAAGTTAAAAATTCTGAAAAAAAGAATTACCTCTTTTCCCAAAAATATTTCCTAACGTTGCTTATGTATTGGGAAGCTTTTCGTTAATTTATCTACTTTAATTTGGTTTATAGAAGACTACCTTCCGTCAGTGACTTCGCCCGCGTGATAACTTTATAAATTATAGCCAATGTCACTCAATGATAATATAGCATTCTACGGGTTAAAGATTTTTTAAATTGGTCCAGTAGTTTTTGATTTTATTCATTACAAACATAAAATAAAATCTTTTCTCTTAATAATATTAGTTTAGATATACTTATAAAATACTAAATAACAAACTAAACTGTTTTAATCACCGGGTGCTGATTGTGTAGGTAATTAATTTACGAAACTCAGGAATTATAACAAAATTTTAGAACTTTCCCCGGAGTAAATATTTCTTGGTGTAATAAATTAAGTTAACCAGCTCAAGACCGGTGGCGGAAAACTAATAATAATCAGAGAAAATGTATTTTGTACAAAACACGCCTTCATGAAGTGAAGCTGGTAAGAGACATTACTATCATGAATATCTTTATTGCTATTCCGACGTGGTTTGATCGATTGAGTACCTAATAGTCGTTGAGCTCTTTAAGTTCTGAGTTGAGCTATACTATTACTGACAAATGCGTGCACTGGCTGGACAGCTGCACTCAAGTCTGTGTGATTATTCCTGAAAAGACCATTTCAGACACTAACCTACATGGTCCTTACATGATCTGACCAAAATTATGTCAGGATTTTAAAATAGCACATTCTCTTTTAAAATCCTGAAATAATTTTGGTGCCCCTGGGTTTGTTTCGGTGTTTTGTTTCTTCTCAGAATAGTCGGAAAGAAAACACCGACTTCATTTAGTTTTTAAAATATTATTGACATGTAAGTGATTTTATAAAATTTCTATTAAAAAAAATCGCTCTTAAACAATTAGAACTAGATTGTGGATGAATATGTGGACGAAGATGTCCTATGATATCTTTTCTATATCTATACGAATATTATAAAGAGGAATGATTTGTTTTTTTTTTTTGTATGTAACGAATAAACTTTAAAACTACTGGACCGATTTGAAAAATTCTTTCAGCAATGGATAGCTACATTATCAACGAGTAACACTGGCTATATTTTATCCCCGTACTTCAACGGGAACGGGAACTACGCGGGTGAAACCGCGTGACGTCCGCTAGTATTTAAGAATTAGGTATTCGATAGTTAAGGAATCTTATAAAGCAAGAAAAAACTGGGATAGCTGTAATACATATTTAACGCACGGTTAATTATTCGAAAAAATAAAAGTTAATATGTAAAAAAATCAAAAAAATTAAGGCTTTTCAGAAAAATTCACAATCCGGGTATGTCGAAGTAAAATAGTAGATACGTATAATTTTGTTTTTTCAGTTTTATTTAATTACTAGATTTTACCAGCGGCTTCGGTCACATGATGGTCAGATTATCCCACGGGAACGTACTACCAGAATAAAAAGAATCCTGTTTTAATCCAGGTCATGAAATAACCGTGTACCAAATTTTATCCAAATCCGTTCAGGCGTTTTTGCGTGATTGAGTAACAAACACCCAAACAATCAACCATACAAACTTTCACATTCTAACTAATATTATTATAAAATAAATGCGAAAGTGAGTTTGTTTGTTATGGTTTCACGCTTACACAACTGCACAGATTTGAATGAAATTTAGCACATCAATAGACCATGAACTGGAAAAGGACAGAGGCTACTTTATATCCGGATCGCAGACGAAGTCGCGGGCAACTACTAGATTCAAATATTAGTAAGATAAATTAATAACTACTTTGTGCGAGAAGAATAAAAAAAAAGATGGAAAGAAGATGACCTATTTTTCAATCTCATACATCTTGTTAAATTTAACAATAAAGACTATTGCCACCGACTGCATGAGGTTGAGAAATAGGTTATCTTGTATTATTTTTATCATTCCAAATTACATTTAAACATATAATTTGTTTATGTTTCTGTAATCAGCTTTTAAAACCCTTCATTTTGATTCCCCCACTCGATAGGTTTGTGAGATTTCTTTTTTGAAAATTTTGGCGTAAAAAATTCATCATTTTGATTTTTTTTAAATATACCCAGTGATAGTCGCGCACTAAATACGAATCTAACGACATATCATTCATGAAAATTGGTTCAGTTGTTTAGTAGTTACGAGAGAACATAAATACATACAGGTCAAACACATAATCCTTCTTTTTTGGCATCGCCGCAGTTGGGTAAAAATACCAATCAAATCATTTTTATGTCAAGAAACAAAAGAGTTATAAAAAAAAAACAAAAGAGTTTTTATTATAATTCAAAGTAATTAAAAATACTGGCAATTTTCTCAGAAAATTTTTGCAGCGCAGCCACTAGTGATTTCTATAAAATAATTACTTTTATATTTTAATTGCTTTGATTTATTTCTGACCGTTTCACATTCATTAAACATAAATCGTTGTTTTTTATTTTTATTCGCTTTTCATAGACGGATCGAATAAGTAGATAGTAAAATTGGTCTGGAATGTAATAAAAAATCCATGCAGGAAATTAATATTGTGCGAATTCAGCTTTTTGTAATAAGAACAATTTTACATCTCACCATGAAAGTTAATAAACTTATTGTGGGTGTACTATAGGTGCACCTCTGCCTAACCCTTCGAGGATTACAATCGTGATTTTATGTTATGTTAAGAAAGTTAATCAATTTAAAAAATAAGAATCATTTAAGCGCCTTTTTATCAATAAATTCTTCTAAACATCAGAACCAAAAAATAACTCGTTGTACTTAATTTCTATGAGCCACCATGTTCTTGTACTGTGTGCTAAGCATATTGCCATTAAATACTTTTTAAAGAAAATTGGCTGTGACGGGCTCTCCATAATATAATCACATCTTTTTGCCAATCTTATCTAGAATCTACAAAGTGTTACAGAATAAGAGTAGAATCTCAATCTCAATGGAGATAAAAATTGCTCACGTCAGATGTCACTATAGTTCTATAATCTATTTCAAAAGTATCTAATGAAAGTTTAAACAAAACCTGGTTCAGTTTAAATTTCCACGGAATCACTTACTACAGCGAATTTTAACACAATTATCTGTATTTTGAAGGTTTCAACTTTATATCTCATCACTTACTCTAACAGTTATTGTTTGCAATATTAAATTGTAATATAATAAATAGTGATAAATACAAAAGTAACGAATTAAAAACTGTGCATTTAATGTATTTGGAAAAAGCTATTGATACGAAGTGTGAACGATTCTGACGCCGAAAATGTAATTATTAGATTTTTTGTCCCTTTTTCTGTTTGTCTGGATATGTTCCGGATTGACGCAAGAACGCAAGAATAGATTCTATTAAAATTTTGCACAAATACTCAGCACCCTAATTGCGTAATACATGATCAATCACAATATGAATAATTTTGATAGTCAGCACCCTAATTGCGTAATACATGATCAATCACAATATGAATAATTTTGAAACAGATTGCTAAGCCATTGCTTTATAAGTTGGAAAAAAATATCTGCTCAACAACGTAAATAACGCAATTCATGTTGTTGAACTGTCAATATATTACCACGCTATTTGATATGGGGGATTAGAAATATTGTATTATGTCCATATTCCTCAACAGATTATTGTTTTCCGCGAGATTTAATACACGATTACAAAAAAAATCGTGTCTTTGGGAAACTTGTTCGTTATCATGAGTACAATCCTGTTTTTAAGTATCGGTTACTAATTACCAGTCACCCTTTATAATATTGCAGATCGTTATAGATTTAACCTTTTAAATTATTACCAGCATTGCATAAATAAATACAAGAATCTATTTATTTCTCAAGTATGGTATTAGAAGTCTATTATGGGGAAATTTTGTGTTCTGTTGTTGTAATTATTTTTTATCCCCATCAAAAATCGCCATCAAAACTTAATTTCATTTTTAATAATACAAAATTGGAACAAGTAAATGAATCTACTCTCCTCGGTTTGTTTATACACTCGAGAGCAATGAATCCGGGTCACTTAAAGAATCCTAAAAATCTCGGAAACTAAAAATGCTAGGTTAATGCAATAAATTGTATTTAATAGACAATGTAATACTCCTTAAATGAAGGTATTAAAACTTCTTAGTTATTGTAAAGTTATATCATAAAAAAATCAAATTTGAAAAAGGGCCACTTTCGAAGATGGAACTACGAAATTACAGCATTTGGTTTTGCTTTTGTTTGTAATCTGTCATTTATGTGGGTACATAAACCATGTTGATAGTGCTCTATATTCATTATTCAAGCTGAAATTATGTCGCTTACGCCTGAAGAATGCACCAGAATACTTACAATGCTGGAAACCGGCCGGAGTCAGCGCGATACAGCCAGGACTGTCGGTGTGTCGCTGTCAACAGTACAAAGCGTTCTCCGACGTTACGAAGAAACTGGTTCTAACCTACGCAGACCAGGAACGGGCAGAACCAGGTGTACCACAGCACGAGAAGACCGATACTTGGTGAACACCATGCTTCGAAATCGCTTTCTCACAGGAACTGCACTCACAAATCAGTTTCGACGCCTCGGAGGAAGTAACCCAAGTGCATGGACAGTAAGACGTCGGCTTGCTGAATCTAACTTAAAACCCCTTAGACCTGCAAACGGCCCTAAACTGGAGCGTGGGCATCGTATTTCAAGACTAAGATATGCCCAGAGCCACGTAAATTGGAGTATTGAAGATTGGTCAAAAGTTATGTTCTCCGACGAATCAAAATTTATGCTCTACAAGCACGATGGAAGACACAGAGTGTATCGAAGACCAGGGGAAAGATTCAAGCAAGCATGCATCGAAGAAAAAGTAGCCTACGGTGGTGGGTCTGTACTTGTGTGGGCCGGAATTTCTTCTGAAAGTCGCACAGAGCTGGTGATCATAGAAAACGGCTCTTTAACTAGCGTAAGATATGTGGAAAAAATCCTCAATGATCACGTTGGTCCATTTATGGTCAATTTAGGTGAGGATGCTATATTTATGCATGACAATGCCCGACCTCATACAGGTAGGATTGTGAATGACTACCTTCAAGAGATGAACATTACTAGTATGGAGTGGCCAGCGCGCAGCCCGGATATCAACCCGATCGAGCATGCTTGGGACGAGCTAGGCAGATGCGTAAAACAACGAAACCCTCCCCCAATCACGCTTCGTGAGCTCAAAATTGCTCTCACAGAGGAATGGGAGAATATTCCCCAAAATCGTATAAGGAACTTGGTGTACAGCATGCCAAACCACGTAAACGCAGTAATGGAAGCACGAGGAGGCAATACGAAGTATTAAAATTCAAGAAAATCGTAATAAAGTTCAAAAATTTCATGTTTCCTATTTTTGTTTTAAGGAGAGATCAGCAGTTTTTTTCTTTATGTAATTTTGTGTTAATAAAATGTATGGTGACTCATATTTTTTTTACTTTCATTTAAGGAGTATTACATTGTCTATTAAATACAATTTATTGCATTAACCTATCATTTTTAACATTCTTTCAGTGACCCGGATTCATTGCTCTCGAGTGTAGATACTCACATAAATTGGAAATCCCATTTACATAAAATAAGAGGAAATCTTGTAAAAAATTTCATATGCCCTGCGCGAGATTAAAAAAAATCGGCCAAGTGCGAGTCGGATTCGCGCACAAGGGGTTTCGTTCCTTTATCTATAAAAACGAGCAAAAAAATCACGTTTGTTGTATGGGAGCCTCCTTAAATATAAACAGAATAAATTAAATACTTAAGGGGGCTCCCCTTAAATATTTAATTTATTCTATATTCTGTAAATATGTTTTTAGTATTTGTTGTTATAGGGGCAACAGTAGTACATCATCTGTGAAAATTTCAACTGTCTAACTATCACGGTTCATGAGATACAGCCTGGTGACAGACGGACAGACAGACAGACGGACGGACAGCGGAGTCTTAGTAATAGGGTCCCGTTTTACCCTTAGGACATGGAACCCTAAAAACTACCAAAGTACCAACCTGCAAACTGCACTTGTCACTTACTATGCATTTGCCCAGGCATGGCTCAACTATGCGGTCATGCTGTGTGGTAACAGTACAGATTTTTTTTTTTTTTTTTTTTTGAGGGTGGGAAATCATCAAATAACTTCTCCCGCTCTGGGCGGAGCGGGAGGGCGTGTCAGACTCTTACTGACTAAAACCCACCCGTGTTCCTTCGGCTGCCCTGTTGCCGGGGGCCACGATCTCCCTTTCGGTTTTCTTCGCAACCCCGGAACAGTACAGATACAAGAACCATTTTTATTTTACAAAAGAAGTTAATTGGAATAATAACCAACATATAACTAACAGATAGCTGCAAACCACACTTTCGAAAACACAAAATACTCACACTTCCCTGTTTATATATCTTAGAATTATGTAAATTTGTCAGAAAACACCTAGATTTTTACACCACTTGCGAAGAAACACAAACAAGATACACCTTTCAACACAACAAAAACAAAATAAAAACATACCTCAATCTCGACTTAAAATGCACTCAACCAGCCCTTTTGTTATGTCCATAAAAAATATAATAAATTGCCAAATGACAATAGAGAAGTAAGCAAAACAAATATATTTATTAATAAATTGAAACAATTTCTGGAATCCAAGTCATACTACTCAGTAAATGAGTTATTAGATGACAAATCGATTGCAAAATATAATTATTCTCTCTTTTATAAAACAAATATTATGAAATATAATATAATAAGGAATATAGGAAATCAAATATGAATACATAAATAATAACATAATTTAATAATAATAATGAAAATACTTCTAAGCATTTAAATAATAGTAACTACATTATTCATAACATTAAAATAACTTATATACTATACATATATACATAGACCTAATAATATATATATACATAATTATACACCCAATTAAACACATCAAATAATTTATGATAATATTAAATTGCTACTTAACCCTTTTCCTCTCTCCTAATTTTCCTGTGCCCGACAGGGTCCATATTGGTTTTTTACTTTGTTATACCATCTATGTAATACATATGGAATGCAATAAAGAACAACAGAAACAATAATGACAGTAAATAACATACAACAGTGCTGCCACCGCCTGACGAGCATTCAGTTTTTAAACATTAGAATAATTCGAAGCACAATATAAAAGTTATATACCAGATATAATTCATCAAATTATTATTATTTCTTTTAAGAAAATAATTACATTTTTATTGGACGAGTACAAGCTGTATGTTTTCTGTCCAAACTGCTTTCTGTTCCCACACGACTTCTTGCGGCGATTCAGTAGCGCGTTTTCATACCTAACGCGCGTCTGCATCGCTATTGTAGGCCGTTTGTCGCATTTGCTTCGCGCGACAGAAACGATTCAGTAGCGATAAAACCGCATAGTATCAAATCAGCATCGCTTCTGCATCGATTCCAAGGTAAAGGGGTCTGAAATCGATTCTAAACAAATTAAGTATTTTTAGGACTTGCGTTTATTTTGCAACACGTGTTACTTCTTCACTACTTGCCTACTTAATATAAAAATTATATAATTGAGAGGAAATCATCCCATATAAAGTAATTGAGGCATTTTTGTTAAATATCGTTCCTTCATTCAAGGTGAGGAAAAATATAGGTATTGTATCTCCTAAAGTGTAAAATAGTCCATCAATCTACTTAGCCTTTACCAAAAAGGGGTCGGCTTCCAGTTTAACCGGAGTTGAATACCAGTAGTTTACATGGAGCGATTGCCTACCTGACATCCACAACCCAGTTACTGGGTAACAAGATACCCCTTGGTAAGACTGGCCTTAAGTGTAGTACTACTGCGATATTATTTGGACACATGTATGCTACTGGTTTCTAAAAGCCAATTAAATTTAATATGTTGTAAATTTCATGTCAGTTGTATTAATTGACTGTTGTTACTTTGGTCGACCAATCACAGGGGTTGACATGAGTTTGACAGCATGTTAGTTAATTAGGGTTCCGTACCCAAAAGGAGTCAACAAGACCCTTTTAGTAAACCTTCGATCATTCTATGCGTTGCATGCACATTAACTTGCGAAAATATTTAAATTCTACACATTTTTATCGAGATATTAACGGTTCACAATTAACCGGACAAATTACTTTATTGGGCGTTCGGATTGCGGTAAAATAATAACTTCCGCCGTCGGGTGGGACTGGAAACCTTAAACCAAACAAATGAGTCCTATTATTTCTCTCAATTTAGTCTAACAAGCGACTTAGAGTCAAAGGTTCGACGAGGCGGGGAACTCAATGGCCGTGAATTTTGTAATCTTCATTAATTTCAACTGAAAGTTAACTTTCGCCCTTCCTACTTTTGTTCCTGTTAATTTAGCTTGACTCTTTCAAAATAATATTGTGTAATGTTTATGTTTCACTTTCACGATCATTTTTATTCAGAGCACGGAGGCATAACTTTTGGTAAATGTGCAAATTATGTTTATTGTCTTTTCCTTAAGAATTGGACATAACTTCAGGGTTGGACATAATTATAATATCCAAGTTAATAAGTAAATGATATCAAAAACTTAAAGTTTAAATAATGCTAATACTTACCTCTTTATTTCACGCCTACTTTTACATTTTAAACGGATCATATGTTAAAGTCGTAACAAAAGAAATTTTCATTTAAATTAAGTGTATAAAGTTTGGTCTGTAAGGAAACGGGACCGAGTGAACTTTTGCAGAAACATTTAAATTCACTGGTAGCTCTTTTATAACGTTCAGTTGTAACATCCACACACTATTCGTCCATATTATGAGTTATTTTGAATGTTTGTATCAATTTTCATCATAAAAAAATCAACTATAGACAGATACAATTTTCTATCTAAATGTCAAATTGTAAAATTCTAACTTATTTCTGGTAAGACTTTTATTTTACAGTAATTAATTGTCTATTAAAGAAGGTGTAATTAATTAAGGATTTGAAACAGCGTATTGTTTGAAATCATCGGTGTATTTAGTATTGTAATTAGCATGTAGTTAATTCTAATCACCAGCAATGAGTTGCGTTCTGACGCTACATAGGAATCTAGACTAAAACTGAATTGTCGAGTTTTGTACAAATAGCAACAGCAGCTTGTTTGAATAAAGAAATAAGTAACCTATGTGTATGTGCGTTAATTAAGGTACCCATTTATTCTTTTGTGAGCTTCCGTAGCCTCATATAGTAGCCTGATATAAAAAATATAACAAAACTAGTTTAGTTCAAGTAAGTCAGAAAGGAGACATGGTTAAAAGCTAGTAAATAATAATTCACTCAACGAATATAATATCACATTACCTATTTGTGACAGTTTCATACGAAAAGGGTCACGTTAAATTATTTCCATTTTACAGAAAATCTTAGTAAATAAACTCAACCGCTTGAAAATTATTTTGTCTGCCATAAATCTAAATGTCAACCTCAGAAAGGATTAGTTGTGATATACTGTTGTGCATATAATACAAATACTGCAGGCGTTAACTTGTCTGTTGGCAACTCCTTTGTGTTTGTAACGCGTATAATGTATAAATATACTGAAAAAACGTGGTGTAAGAAGTGAATAACGTTGTTTGTTGTAATAATAAAGAGATTCGAATGGGTTGCTAGTGCCGCCGGCAGCCAGCAGGCGGCGCTGGGCGCGCTCGCATGTGCCGCGAGTGCTGGGAGGGGGGCGGGGAGTGCGCGCGGTGTGGGCCACCGAAGGACAGCGGAGTTACTTGTACACAGTTTCCGTTAGTCACATTTTCGCAACAAGGTATTCACATTTCGAGGACTGGAAAGTTGGCGTTATCGCGTTTAAAATAGAACGACAAACACATCTAACTTTGTGATGCAAAATGAACACGACGAACCGGACAAACCGTTTCGACTGCTTATTTTATTTTGGTTGAAAAGGCTGTGTAGCGTTCAAATGATACTTAAAAGGCTTAAATTGGGTATGGTGGAAAGACAGTGACAGTTTAAAATGTCACGAAGTCGGTAGGCACAGAGAATAATTTTATGCTCAGTAATTTATACTGCAGTGGAAATATAAGTTGTCACACACGTACAGTGTTATTTAAAAGTAAGAAAAGAAGTTAAAACAAGAGTTTTATAAGTATCCTCTGTTATAAAAATATAGGATTACGCTCACATACTTTGCGATGAAAGTGTAACATATTCAGAGTCGGTCTCGACACGTGCCGAACTCTCTGAGAACATTATAAGTACGGGTAAGTGCACAAATTGATTTATTGAAGTTGAGCGGGTTCAGAGTTGCGCCTGAGTATTCACAGTCCTTTGCGTTACACAGATAAAGTGGAAATAAAAAAGAAACTTCACAAACAGAAATCCCCTTGTCGCGAGATTTACGAGCCGACGCACCTCCGGCGCAAATAACTTATGTACATGTAAATTTTATGTTCCGTTGAAACAAACGCTTGTATGTACAGACTCGGTGAAACCTCTTATAGCGGCGTGTCAATTATCCAAAAGCCCGCACTTGTCCATGTGTTCATGTGCGTACAGCGTACGTCACGCGGTCGATCAACTAAATTAGGTTAACGATCAAAAATTTCTAACAACATTAGCGATCAATTTTCAACTAATACAATTGAAAGAAAGTTTTAGTAAAACCAACAATTTGTTTTATAAAATCTGAATGTATAGAGCATCCAAGTAAACGTGATCATTTTCGTGATAATTATGTAAAGTCACGCAAACCGTGTTTTAGATGTTATGAGTCCTAGTATATAATAAATTTTCTTGGTGGGACAATAGACACGGTAATGGGAATAATCTTCTATAATCGTACTTTTACGACTGAATGATTATGGTGCTAATAAGAGCGTGATTGACTTACAGATTCACCTGTGAACGTTTTTTCGGTTTGCATAAAAAGTGAGTTTAATTGAATTGCATGCCAAGTGAGGCATCGCCATAGCTAGTAGGAAGTGGATTTTGATGTTGTTCTGACGTGATGTTTATTCATTGAATTAACATCCCGCAAATGCAAGCACAATTTAAGCGCTATTTTCCCGGCATTTCTGTTTGTCAATTAAAATATTTGGAATCACGAAATCATTTCAGTCACGGTTTATTTGATTACTCGAATCGAACTCCACAAAAGATTGCAAATTGCTGTGTTTTATTATTTTCCTTAGTTTGGTAAATTATAAATTTATTTTGTGCAAATAACGTAATATTATGGATCAGAATACAGAGGACTTAGCCACGTAATATCCTAATGGAAAAATATAAATATTTCAAACTATTCCATAAATGCTCATGGACTGTATAGTTTTGTGACCAAAATAGTTTTTGTTTTAAATAAGTTCCAACTATAGGTACTTTTAATGGTTTTTACTTGAGTTCGTTTTTATTGACCCTAATATTATAGTGACACCAATAAACACGATAACTTTTATCATTGTACCTATTTAATTATTTTCAGATGCGTTGGTAATATTATGTCAATCGATTCCGTGTTTCTTGAAATAAGACTGCATAGCGCGTGTATATTTACCCATTCAAAAACGAATTACAATACAAATATTTCGTACATACCAATCGCATAATTGTCAAAATAACAATTGAATAGGTGTGAACCGTGCGAGTTTAGCGTGCAGCGCGCTGCGATTTGTATTGCGTGTCACGTACCCACGGCTTTGACTTGTTTGCCCGCCAGCCACGGGGCGCACATTCCATACCTAGACATTATTGTCGCCTTCCATTCTCTTTTGATTTTTATACGTGAAAATTTTAACCAAGCTTTGCATCAAAAACAAATGTTATGCTCTCTAAATGAGATGTGAATATATTTATCTGCAACAGAATATTTACGAGGGATAAACAACAATCGGTGTGCTGAGAGGAATAGATTTATCGTGCGCAATCACAGATCAGATGTTGGTATTCGGAGCAAAGCCCCGGGGAGCAGGCTTCGCATCGACTGAATTATTTACACTCATGTTACTCTCAGAGGCTGCGGATCTGCGAAGGTGCACGCGTGAACAGAAATATAATTTTTGTTTCGGTTAATCTGGTCGATTCTGTAATTTACCTACGTGTTTCAATTAAAAGTAATTTGTAAAAAAAAAAAACAATACTGATTCACTTGTTAAATCGGCTAGTAGGTAAAATACAATGAGCCACAAATAACATTTATATTTTTAATAAACATAATACAGGTAAAAATTTTAACCAGTGTGCAAACTTAAACATGTGACTTTACTCATCATTATGAACAACTTTTAGTTTGAGACCAAACCTGAAATCGCGAAAAAAATCAGCTGTTCCCTACATACACACATCAACACCGTCTAGGGATATTTCGGATTTTTTCAATTTAATCAAAAAATTGTTATAAATAACATACAACATGTTTATATTTTTATAAAGCCCATTTATCAGAATAGACTTCAGAATAAAACAAAAATATGTTTTTTGTGTAAATAAAATGATATTTAAATAAAGACGAAAACTGAAATAATGGTAAAACTAACGATGAATGTGTTTTTTCAAGAAAAAGTGAAAAAAAAATAATTATTCTATTTTTTGCAATTATGCGAAAAATCAGTAGTCAGCTAAACTACCTATGACGTTAACAACGGTCGTGCAATGGTTTTTCATGCTTTGAATCAAGTTATCAAAGTCTTTCTGCGGAATATTGTCCCAGGTCATGCTAAGATGCCAAAAAAGTAGTTCAAGTCGCAATGTTTGCAGGAAGATCCTTCAGAGCCCTTCTTTGGAGCATGTCCCACGCGTGGTCTATGGGGTTTAGAACTGGTGATTGCGCGGGCCAGACTAAGACCGATATGTCGAGCTGGTCATCACTCGCGCTGTGTGCTGACGGACATTGTCGTGCATGCGTATGAATTCTTGACATTTTTTTGTAGTTATATGGTTTGGGTACCCCCAGCTAGCTAGCTAGGTTAGCTAGCTAGGTTAGCTTCATGCAGTCTTCTCCTCACAGTTTGGTCACTCACAAGCAACTGGTTCTCTGACTGGAGCCTTTGAACCAACTGCATGGCCGTAACATTTGGTTGTCTTCTCGCGGCAACTTACAAAAATCGGTCTTGTCGTTGAGTGGTTATGCGCTTCCCACCTAGGTGTCTTTCAGCCACTTCACCAGTAGCATGATAACATACCCATAACCTTGATATCACGTTTTGTTTTGTTCTAATATCCTCAGCAATACTCCGTTGAGTAGCCCCAGCTTGAAGCATGGCTTCAAGCTGGGGCTACTGAACTGCCCTTAACATTTCTTGTCTCGTTAATTGGCGCCGCTGCATGATGCATACAGTGGCATAAATTCGAAATTTTAAGCCTTTGGGTGGGCACTGGTGGGTACGTCTGCGGTGCAGGATCGGTACCGCGTGACATCACGGTACTGCATCGGTACCAAAAGCTTACCGAGTGCTTTATATATATATATATATATATAATTATAAATGCGAGAGTGAGTTTGTATGTTTGTTTTTTTGTTCGTGTTTCAAGCTAAAACAGCTGAACGGATATGGATAAAATTTGGCACATGGGTTAACCATGACCTGGATACACACAGGACAACACACACCATCACACATACATAGACACACAAACAGGATACAGAGAGGGGGGAGGATACAGAGCACATATATATAGAGCGATACTTTTATCTAGATAGTACGTTCCCGTGGGATAATTTTCGACATGCACGCGGGCGAAGCCGCTCGCAAAAGCTAGTAAATTATATAGTACGAGAGCCCACGGTCAAAACCATGTCACATCTTTTTACGGCCAAAACCGTATAAAATCGTTAATTTTGATGATTCTGAACCCTGAATTCTGACTGGGTGGGCAGTACCGGTCAGAAATATCAGTTTAATGGGAGCCCATTACTGCTATGTTAAAAAAAAATTAATCACAATATGTCTGATGTCAAATGTGGCCTGAGCGCTTTTTAAAAAATGTCAAAAAAATAAACCGGTCTGTCTCATAGCAACCTGGTTAATTTTTTTAAATGTCTTTTTTATTTACCGGGGTTATTTGAAACCTGTTTTCAGAATTTTTAAATGTCACTTATAATTCCAAAAACCAAAACAACGTTTCGGAGTCGCCCAACAACCGCGCGGTGCTTGTTCCGCTCCTATGCCTCAGGACACTGAAGATGAGTCCGACAATGATTAAAAACTATGATTTTTTTCCAATAAACAGTATTTTTCGAACGTTATCCCAGTTTCATTTTGCACAATTTATAAAAAAAAAATTGATCGATGGTTTCGGGTAAGCTCGCCGCAATATGAGTTATTAATCATTTTTGATTATCGAATAATGGTCTGATTAGTAACGTGAGGCACTAAATTTGTCTGATATAATTTTTGTCATTATCTGTACAACCTTTTTCATTATGTCCAACAGTTTTTAGACAAAATGCTATGTTACCGATCGCTAAAATTTTTTAACTAGTTCATAATGGTTTCAACACATATAATGCTCATATTTTATTCTGAAAAATAATTTATTCGCATAAAATGACCAATGTTCACATAAAAACAAGATTTTCAGACGGGTTGCTATGGGTTTTACTCATTTTTAATTTTCTCAAATTATGGTCTCCTGGGTACGTGTGATGCTACTGGTTTCTGAAAATTGTGTTTTCGGTATCTAAAATCTATCGTTGAACTACATTCTGAAAATCAGAAAGATTGCTATGAAACAGTTCGGATTTTTTTTTATATATTTAAAAATGCGGTCAGGTCAGACGTGACGCGGAAATTTTCTAAAATTATGATTTTTTAATTTCGGAATAACGAAATCTATCGATTTTTAACGATTTTGTTCATAAAACGATAAGGCAAAAATGATGGCTTTCGTACCAATAGAATTTATTTGAATTTGGAATTCTAAATTAAAGCAGTGTGCGCGTGCGGTACCGTTTCGGTACAGAGTGCTTACCAACCAATGAGGAAATACAAGCAGTACCAAAACGGTACTGAAACGGTACCGGAACGATACCGTACCGACCAATGAGGTAAGGGCCTAACTGCTAACTTGTTTTAAAACTTTAATTTGACACCAAAAATTACCAAAAACTATGGTAGGTAAATTGAAACTTTCGAACTTCGTTAAAGTTATGCCGCGCAAATCTTTTGTATTTAATTTATTTTTTCAAATTCAAATTTGGAATCATTCAAAAAGGTCTACAAAATAAGTTTTCTTCAAAATATTTAAAAATCGGCCAGCATTTTTTGAGTTTAAGAACTTTATACAAAATATCCCTAGATGGTGTTGATGTGTGTATATGTTCGCAAAACTCGTCAAAATGTAGGGAACAGCAGATTTTTTATCGCGATTTCAGGTTTGGTCCCATAGTATACCAGTCCCATAATATACCAGTTTTATATACACATTGACATTGTTGAAAATAATATTCAAAATGACATGATTACTTTGTAAAGTATTATATAATTTTAATTAACTATTGTGAATGTGAGGATTATGTGGATATCATTATTATTTTCAGTTTTCAGTTATTTTTAATTATGGTCTGGCAGTTTGAGTAGTTTATGCGGCCTACCCAAATGTCCTTTCTTTGGTATTGTTCGTTGAGTTGAGCTCCTTAAGTTCTGAGTTGAGCTCCACGATTACTGACAAATGCTTGCACTGACTGGACAGGTCCACTTAAATCTGTGTGGTTCTTTCCTCAAGAGACCATTTCAGACACTAATCTACATGGTCCTCATATGGCCTGACCAAGATTATGTCTGGACTTTAAAAGAGACTGTGACCTCTGAGTTTGTTACGGCCTTTCTTCTCAGAGTAGTCAGATAGGAAACGCCGAACTCAACCAGCTTATTTTTATTTTTTTAATATGACGTGTAAAAGTGATTCCGATATCCTATTTACAGAATAAACAATTTCATTTCATTTCATTTCATTTCAGTAAAAGTTGTTCATAATGAAGAGTAAAGTCATGTGTTTGAGTTTGTGCACTGGTTAAAAAAAATCCTGTATGGAACAATGATCAACTCAATGTTCGACAAAACCAAACCGATCACAAATCTCCCGTAAATCACTTCCCAGTGTAATTAATACAATTAAAATCAATGAAGCAAACAATTTAACAGCTACAAACAAATTTTGAACACTTGATATCTGCGGGCGCTAAGCCTCAAGTGAGGAAAAGTGAGTAAGTTGTCGTTACGGAGTGTATGAGTGGAAAGCCGGCCAACTTGCTCCCAACTAAGTTCAAGTGCTTGTAAGTAAAGCGTCTGCGGGGAGCTCGCCTTTGCGAATTACTTCCAAGCGATTTCGCGATCTCGAAATGATGAGTTAAACTTCCACATCTGCCGCCGCCGAATAAAATGATAAGTTTACTTACAATAGTAGAACTGCCACTGTTTTGATTATGGATAAGGGGTTGATTATGCGCTTATATAACACAGTCCACAATACAGTGTAAACTAAAAGTTTTCTTTCATTTTTGATCTTATTAATTACACGTACTTATTTCAAGAAAATTTACTTTGTTACTATTAAAACCAGTTAAACATGTAATAAAAACTACTAGCACGGGGAATCGTGTCCAAGCTACCAGTGATTAAGGATCCAGATACCTGTATCTGTGGCGGTTGCTGAACCACATCAAAATAAATGCCGTGTCGAGGAACATTTCCTTCCGCATCAAGCTCTTGAATGAACCAACTGCAGACAGCTCTATTTTTCTAAACTAATATTATAAAGAGAAAAGACTTGATTTTTTGTATGTTTGTTTGTTACGCTTCACGGCTCCTAATTTCATCAAAATTGGTTCAGCCATTTGCTGTACCGATTTTGTTGATATTTGGTATGGGGGTACTCAGAACCCTGGGGAAGGACATAAGCTACCTTTTATCGACATACAGTGTGGGCGAAGCCACGGGCGGAAGCTAGTGTTTTATAAATTGCGGTCTGCTTTGGATTAAAGAGTAAATTATATTATTATTATCTTATTATATAAATTATATTATTATATCAATGCATAGCTTTTAAAATCAGTACACTAAATATTGCAATCAAAAATTCAGTAACATTTAATGTTAGCGTGTTCAATTGATCAATTACCAGCTAATACGAACTGAAAGCGAAGTTTTGGGTAAACTAATTATAAAATTGTGGTCACCTGTTAATATGAATATAATTCAATTGTACAATCCATGAAATGCTAATTGATGGAATGCTGACAGACTTAATGATTCATTTCATTCCGTGTGTAATGATGTTACGTATTGGTTCGGTGCAGTATTTCACAATGGAAGTACTAATTATGTTAATCTATACAATGGTGTGAGTTTTGCACTCTCGTATAAGTTTTTTTATAAACTACTCGGGAGTTTTTTGACGATAGGACGTTTCATATTATCGTTGATTTTACTCCCAGCCGTTTTAAATCACATTGAAAATATTACTAGTGCCTGTTAGACACAGCAATGGACTTAAGAAGTAAAGTGATTTATAGTTACTTCAATTTGTTAAAATTAATAAGAAGGAAAAAAGCAGACTATTCGGTAGCGCTTCTTTATTGTCTTGTAACAATCTTTTAATAAATGGCCTAGGTTTATTTGGAGAAATAGTCTATGAAAAATTATACTTGCCAGCGTCAGCTTGGGTAACGTCCTATTTTTATGTTCTGACCTTTACTCTAGTTATTAAACATTTCATTTAGTTTTTACTATATTATAAATATTAGGTGAGACATTGTTAATAGGTATAATATGAATAAAAATGTAAAGGAGAGATATATTTTCATTCGATATTTTTCTTCAAGCAATTACTAATTAAATCATTGAATTGATGTTGTGCAGTAAGAGACAATAGTTGTCCAACTAATTAAAACTGGTGCCACAAAAAGGCTAACCGTATGCTGAAACGCAGGTCATCCAGCACAGCACCAGCACAGTATAGATTTTGCAGGGTAGGGCAGGCGAAGCAGACATAGGCCGCGAGCGCATACTGCGACGCAGCTAAATAGACACGTTCACGTCCTAGCTAGTACAAATAATCGATCATTGAAACATCAGTGGTAAACAACAAGTGACGACCTGTACGCGTTGCCCAGAAATCTGTGCCGGCTCTACAACGAGACACAGAGCAGGTCAGATACATGTCTGCGTCGTACGTGCCTGCGCGCAACGTACGCAGCTGTCAGTGCGTTACATGCATTACAAAATCTGCTCTGCCCTGCGCTGCGTGGTCCTGCGTCACCTGCGTCTCAGCATACGCTTAGCCTAACCCATTGACCCAGCCAGGGTCGGGACTACTATGACAAGTATTCCGGGTAGGTAGAGTGCTATCAGGATCTTTCGGCGCCTGAATGACATTGACAGGAGGACGTTGTTGGCATACATTTGTGAAATTGTCATAGAAAATGTATTGACAAAACAATATGGCGGCGTTAGTTCCGATTTTGGCCACGCGCCAAAATTACCTTGTAGCGTTGTACAGGCAACAGGGTGCGAACATAATTCTGACGTCTCGAACTATAGAAAGAGCCCCGAAAAATTGTAGTTGTCC
Source organism: Omphaloscelis lunosa (assembly GCA_916610215.1). NCBI lineage: Eukaryota > Metazoa > Arthropoda > Insecta > Lepidoptera > Noctuidae > Omphaloscelis > Omphaloscelis lunosa. The sequence continues at coordinate 12,686,930 of OU744250.1, forward strand.
ACGTAATGGTTTCACTGTTATCACAGGAAAGTAAGATTTTTCTGTTAATGAACATTATAAATATTAATCGTTAAGTGATAAGTACTATAAGAATTTCAATGCAGACACAAAAACCCAGGTTCAAACATCAGTTTGGCGATCCAAATAAAGACACAATGCTTGTTTTTTTTTTTGTTTTATTCCAATGTAATCAAGCAGCTGTTTTATTTTATTTTAATCACAAAGCAGCATGTCAATAACTTACCAACTTTCTTTTACAACCATAAACCAATTAGCTCCGACTGTCAAAAATTAATCTGTCTGTAACCAAACATTTTAATCCATAGAATTGAAAGATCAGTAGCGATGCATGCAGCGTCGTCGATCCCGTCGGGTAAGCGTTGTTTTATGGTCGTCGTGCCGCCAACAAAGTTCGGCAACTGCTTTATGATCCTAATTTATAAGTGAGCGGCGTCGGGAGTATTTACGACTCTTTTTGGAGTCGTCCCGCGAGTGCGTTCAGCCTCGCATTACATGTACGCAGAGGACTATTTGAGAACGCGCGTGGCTGTGTGTCTGTGTTGTCTGTGCGTTCGTCAAATGTTTCAATGGCGTGTTTGTATATTATTGTGATAGGTTGGTGTTTTAAACATAATTTGTTAGATATGAGGTATTGAATTAGTATGTACTATAGATAGATATGACTAAGTAATTGACAATGAATTTCATATCAGTTATTTGTTTTATTCATAACTAATAAGCTTATTTTAGTTTATTTAACCGTAGAGACAAGAGATTGTTTCGGATTTTAATAAACGAACAGAACAAGTCAGAAACGGAATGAAAACAAAATTCGAGGTAAATATTACTTTAGACATTTATTCATTGATGAATGTATTTTCTAACTTATTAAAAGGATGTTTTTCTTTTATGATACAAGGGATACGTGTAACGGATTATTTAGTAGGCTAGTAGTTATGTTTAATAAATTGAGCCTGAAAGCGCTTTCACGTAAAATTCACAGCAGCTTAAAATACATGATCGCTACCACCGAGCAATGTGTTATTTTGTTAAAAAAAATTTGGAGAGATAAAAATATGGCTTTAGTAAATTCAGTTTTACTTCGTTTATTTTTGCTATGCTAATAAATCGTAAAACTTAATTCACTCAGTCAAGTATCAAAAATCTTCTAAAATAAAGAAAAGCGAATTCAATTATTTAGCACTTTGATTATTTTTAAGAAAACTAGCTGCACCCCGCGGTTTCAGCCCCATACCTCTCGATTCCGTGAGTATATCGGGATAAAAAGTATTACATATCCTAATTCAGGTCACGGTCTACACATGTGCCAAATTTCATCCAAATCTATTTATCCGTTTTAGCGTGAAAGCGTAACAAACAAACACACTCCCTATCGCAACTATAATATTATTATAGTTAGGATGAGAATGATTAATTCAGCAAGATTCTGCTGCCACAACGATTAGACAGGTTGTACTGGCAAATTATATATTTTTTTGACCATTAATGCCGAGGTCATTGTAATTAACTACCTATATATGATAACTTTTCATATACGTCATGCGAAATGGCACCCTGGACATGAAGAGTTCCAAGCCGGTGATTTACAATCTCCGAGCTGGTATGAGGTTTAGGAGCATAAATTAATTTTCAATTTCCCTTTGACGTTTCGCTGAGCCGGGACATGTCTCCGGGAGAAGGTATTACCCCATACATGACACGTGGCGCCTATTCGATGCACCCACATCGTTGCGAACGGGTGCTGATGTTGTAAAACGCTGGTTGCCTGTTGGTGCAAAAATATTGGGGGATAAAACAGTTTGGGGTGGACAAAAATGTGTGGATACAATATTTAATAAAATAGGTCAAATTGAAATTTAAATAATTAATATGGGGTACATACTACAAAGGGACTTTAATTTTTTTAAACTAAGATGTTTCCTGAAAATTTTAGAAGCATAAACTTTACAGAAATAATTGAATTGGTTACAGAAACAATTGAATAACACTGATTAGATTATATTCATAATATTAATAAAACTACCATCAACTACTATTATAAGCGCTTCTACATAACTAAAAACGCCTGCCTCGACCTAGTGGGCGCAAGCACTACTGCTGAGCATAAGGTCCTGGGTTCGATTCCCAGATCGGGTAAAGTGTTATCGGGTTTTCCATCTGAAATTTCTCAGTAGCAGTCCAGAGTCTAGATTTGTGCCCCGTTGATGGCAATAGACTCGCCCCCTGTTACATGGGACTTAAACGTAACTAGCAAAATATGTGTGTACTATAGGTACAGCTCTGCCTAACCCTTCGGGGAATACAGGCGTGATATTATGTAAATACGTACGCAAAATAGAAACGCTTTAACCTCCTAAGCCTGAAACGCGACAATTGTAAAATATTTAACTATATTACGCATAATGTATGCAGATTAACATCCAATGCAGTCAATAGGCCACAATTTGGCGTCGATAGAAATATTAGAGCGTTCGCGAGTTACGAGGAGAATGCGGTACAGAATGTAACATGCAAAAGCCATTGAGTAGCAGTGAGTGAATGGGTGTCCTCCGTTGGGTGGCGACCACCCGACCATTGTGAACATACTACGTCACATAACTTTGTTGTAGTTCCGACATTCTTGTCTAAATAAAACAATATGCACTTATATAAATCTATGGAGTTTGTGCACGCTGTTAGTGTTTGTGTTGTGAGTTGGTTTGTTGAAAGTGATTCTGTGCTAATGTTGAGTGGAGTTGTTAGTTTGTAAATGGATTAGTTCAATGTTAATTATAATGAAACGCAATTTTAGGATTAGTTTTCGTTTTGTGTACCTAGTACCTATTAAAGATAAAGATATACTCTTTAGTGAATATTGCTGTAAATTCAAAGAAAACTACCAAAATAAAACAAAACAAACATACAGGTACCAACACTACGATTGAACACGAAACTTTTATAGTCCAGTCAATATTGGGCGCACAAAGTTATAAGATGCAGCGGAGATAGGGCGCGTAGTTTCGTCGTAGCTACGTAGCTACAAACAGCTACAAGCGCTACGAGCCGCTACGAAGTGTGGCGGTGTAGCGCTGTCGGTTCGGCGGTGCATTGGTTCAAATATCCGTCGCTCGGCGATGGCTCACCGACACGAAGGAGGAAGGAGATTTCAATGCACTTGATTTATGACCCACATAATGGAGCGCTACGCTGCATTTTGCTGCATGCAACCAACCGTCGGCGTCGGCCCTCGACGCTAAACATCCTCTGTATTTATGAAATGTACACAACTAAACATAATTTGATCATTTAAATACGTAATAGCTGCTCCTATATACTATACTTGCGTCTGTTATTATGTCTGAACAAAATTTGTAGTTTGTGTTATTATCGACGTATTTTCACAGTAACTTTAAGAAATATTTTGAAGCGTAGTATAAAATAACATGAGCAACATGAAAGCGGCCATCTAAAATATATTAGCAAAGGGTGCTCGGTTCACAGTCTTAGCGATGCGTCATTGGCAAATTGAAAACTTAATTTATAGCTCTCCCATCGTCTGAGCTTACACAGCTTACTGTGGGCTGACAGCCTGAGTGCTGGGGATTTTCTTATTTCCAGGCCGCGGCCTACACGAGACGTTCTCTGAAATGTTGAGGGAAAACATTAACTGACTTCTTTCACTGGTATTGCCACCTTTTTCTATGCGGGAAGGCGAAATGTGAAAGAGTTTGTGAATGAGATTGGGTTGCACTGTTTTACGTTTAATTGCAACATACTGCGCTGATTAAAATGTGTGCGTGTTGTCGAGTATAGGGACCTTAAAAGAATAGTTTTTTTTTCTCTTTTCATGGGAATCAAAAATATGATCTTTGATTACTATTTGACACAACTCCGCTCGTGTTTTTTCGTCAACTGTTGAACATAAAGGCATTTTCCATGTCTGGTAATTTGACCATAATCCTTTGGGATCCTGCAATATGGCAGTTTATTCAGAGGCTTATTTTTATCAATGGACCTTTATAGGCTAAAAGCATAAAAAAAAACTAAAAAGTTATTAAAAAGCAAAACACCCGCCTGCGATGCCAAAATTTTAATGATAATAATGCTTGTTTTTCTCTTTTCAGTTATGAGTTTTTGCAACCGGGTTTTTTTTTAAATAGCTTTTAGTTTTTATCATTGCCCATTCCAAATTACATTTTAACTTTTAACTTTTGTATAATATTAACTACTATTCTAATATTAATTAACAAATAACTTAATTACGCAATTATCACTACATTTGCGTAACTAAGACGAATCTAACGACATATCATTCATCAAAATCGGTTCAGCCAAACGGCTGAATCGATTTTGTGTGTCTCGTAACAGTAGTTACGAGGGAACACACAAACGAACATTCACACACACACACAAACATAAATACAGGTCAAACACATAACCCTCCTTTTTGACTTCGCCGCATTCGGGTAAAAAGTGTAAAAGCTCAAGGATTTTTACACAAAGTCGCGATTAGTTTGAATCCATTCGTGTAACAGCAAGTTGCCATAAATTATGCTTCGTGTGTTGTACAAGATGCATTGCATGTATTCCATCGCGTTGCTCCACATGCTTCTGGAATGACCAAGGTATGCTCTGAAATATTCGGCGTCACTGAATGGTATATTTTACCAATATGAATGTGACGCAAAAAGGTTGTGAAAAATGTAGTTTTTGAAAAGGCTGTGTATGATCCTAGAAACATCTGTCAGTGGGAGTGTGTACGGTATTCGTGGCGCAAAGTGCTACGTTATTCAACTTAATAGCCATTAGTTTGGTTCGTTAGCGGAATATTGCTAACGAATGTGCGGCGGCCGCGCATTCCGGCCGCCGGCGCGTGCTGAAACGCTCAATTAGCACACACTGCTAAACTATCCCACCTAGCGCTTCTATAAAATACCAGTAATTTCAAACTACCCACTGTATCTGTCATAACGCGCAAACAATGCGCTATCTGTTTACTGCAGTTGTAGAACTGAACATTGTGCCATCAATATAACTCTTGCCTACCACTTCTTTCGCATACAAACTTTGTCCCACTCAGTAGTGAACTTCTGAACACTTCGTTCTTATCCACGTCTCCTAACTCTCTAAGAAACAATTCTATCATGTTCCATGTTCATTAGTTTTTGAGTCAGTCAAAAACAAATCAACAGACTCGTCGGTAAAACTGTTTATTCCTACCAGACATCCAGCTATTTGAATATTTAAGGGCAACAGCTCTTGTTCGCCGACGAATTTATATTTCTTCACATCAATCTCTTTAAATAATACGATATATCTTGCACTCCACAGACCGAGGGGTTTTTGCCGTTATTACTGCATTCAAAATTGAGCACCGAATATGAAATGATACGCCTTTATGTCAGGGTTGCTAAACCTAAGGCCTGCGGGTGCTATGTACGGGCCACAACGCTTTTATGCAGCCCGAGACCTGAAGTAATTAAAACGAGAAGGTGAAACAGGCTAAGCAAGTGAGCGACAACTGACTATGGTTTGCGGACTTCTAAATGAGGGTTGTTTACCTCTGACGTAATGTAGTGAATTTATATTTGCTGTGAAAAAAAAAGGAGTAATGAATTGTATTTAGTTAAATGTACTAAGAAACGTAGCGCTGGACTATCGAATTGAATGTTGGCTTAATTTAGTGTATTTTTGTACAAGTCCTGTAAAAAGTTTTTTTTTTATGATTAGCCATACAAACCCAAATTGGGTACTACGAATATAAAACAAAAAAAAAAACGACATGTACAGTCACGATCTAAATCCAAACTGTGCGAAGTTCAAATCACGATCCGTAATAACCTATTGCATATTTAGTTTCCATTCAAAACGAAAAGATTTTAGTTTTGACGCTTCATGTTTTATTTATATCTTTGTGGAAACGATTGATACGGCGGTGATAAAGATGATAATTTATAGATAGGTGTGTAATTTTAAACTCATGTAAGTTTTAAATTAATTTCCTGCCGTTTATTTCCCAATCCCTTTTGGATAAAATTATCATCTACAAATGCACATTTACTCTCACATTCGGTTGCAATGTTTATTTTTAAGTACCATTTCATTATCTCAATTTATTCTTGGAAAGAGGAAAAGGTTGCCTTATTAAGGAGAATCTGGCAACAGAGGAAGCTCAAAAGTCGAGCTGCCGTGATGGGGGATGATTAATATGGCTCATTTGCGGTGCCCACCCCTCCGGCTACCGAGTACGGCTACGAGACTACGGGCTACGAAGCGCTACGAGGCGCTGCTACGTGCCCGTCTCTGCGTACATCGTTTACGCTTCCGCACAGAGAATTTATTAGATTCCACCCCATTTCTACCTTTTATCTCTATTATGTATTTAATGCAATAATATAACATCCCCGACACATCGTAACGTTAACTAATCGTAAGCGGAACACTGCATTAATCAGTATTAATATTATTTACCTCTCATAGCATGAAGAGCGAAATTATATTAGTAAGTAAGAATCTCGGTGTAAAAGGAACTGTAACAATATATAATCATGTTTTCTGCGTTGATCCAAAGCAAAAAGTATAAAGACGGGGCAACCGGTAGGTATTATTCGTGTAATTGGTTTCTAATGCCGCGTAAACCCTCCAAACGTGTTGGGAGAGTGGACCGGGAGATAAAGTGCACGAACCTTCTCGCGCAGATTTCACCTTTTTTATTTTCCCAAGTCTTAGCAAAAACATGTGCGGCTTTACAAAAATTGCATCACTTTAGGAATTAGTTTATCTTTGTTTCGAATGAGTACAACGCAAATGAATTAGAATTTTTTTAAACAGAAAAAAAATGGTTATAATTGGACAATATCTACTTGCCTTACGGAGGGGATTATTTAAATAGTTAATAACATTGATTTAATCGATATTACTGCATGTTGTTTTTCTTACATAAAGAAAATTAAATACCGCACTTTGAACGTGCGCAGAGAGCGGTTCTTAAAGTGTGCTGTTTCAAGCCAAGACTTTATCCCACCGTCAAGCTCTATGAATATTGTCAGGTCCTTACGGTTAGGCAATTGTTTGTGCTGACCACTGCTATTAAGCAACACTCTATTTCCAACTATTCACAGCAAACAAATCGCCGTAACCGTATAGTTGCCTTGGCTGCCCCTCTTAGAACCTCTTTTAGTCAAAGATTCTTTGTTTTCCTCGGACCTTATCTTTACAATAAATTAAACCAAATTCTTTCCCTACACTCATTAAACAAGCATAATTGTAAAATCACTTTACATGCCTGGCTACAAAGCCAAACATATACTGCCACAGAATCTCTCTTTAACGTATTAGTCTAATCAGATTCATCCTCTAACACTCACTCCAACACACACACATACACTCACGCACACACAAACTTACATTCATAAAAACCACCAACGTTTGTACTTTAACTTTTTAATTGTTTTACTTATATTACTCTAGTACTCTCTTGTCTCTTTTTCTAATAAGCTCACTAATTGTTTGAATTTTTTGTTATTTGCTGTGATACCAGATGTAAGCTATCAAATGTGCAACTTTAAACAGGTGGGGACCTGGTGACCTGTATTACAGGTGTTACTACCTACCACAGGCACCAGCGATCCGCAACCAAAAATCGTTGGCTACTTCGTATGATGTAAATATTGTTTGTATTTTTTGGCTTGTGGTGAGAAATAAACAATTTTTATTATTTATTATATTATTATTATTAACAAGAAAGTGCGAAGTATTTAATTTTAAAATATTCACTGAATTCTACCGATCTGTATCACGCTTTCATATTTCATAGTCTTAATTATAGATAGGTACCCACTATATTACCGGCTATTTACTAAGATAACAGGGAGTGAAGCAGGCTTTAGATACTTCTGTACGCACTGTCGCCTCAGTTTGGTAGACGAGTGAATGAATGTACATTTTGAAGCTTCATGAGTCCCCTCTTATTGTATCAGGCTTATCCTAAATCCTGAGCGAAGCACTCGCTCCAAAGAATCCATGTGATGTTTCAATTGAAAAGTCGCTGAATATTGTAGTTGAATGTTGAGTCGTGATAGAGTTACCTACTTAATGTTTATTTTATATTAATCCTATCTTCATATTTATAGATCTTTTAGAAAGTACATTCACATAGACATAATTATTATGAAGTCTTATAATAAAACAAAAATATATATGCTAGAGAACTATTCTATCATCTTGGACTGCCAAAACAAAATAATAATTTAATTTAATTTTAATTTTTATAATTTATTTCAAATTCAAGATATTAAGTACATTATAAATAAAGACATATTCTAAAGGATCTCATATTAACAAAAAATCGACAAGACATCTGTGTCTGAACTAGATAAATAAATATCTGTATTTCAGGCAACAGCGCTCATTCCTAAAATATACAGTTAAACGCTTACAAGTTCAAAATTGTTATAATTATATACATATTTCGTTATTTTTAGATCAATTATTAGCAAATTAAATAAGAATGCAAATAAAGTAAAAATGGAGTAATGTGGAGTGGGGTGTGGTGTGGACCTCCTTTTGTGTTGAATGTAGATGAGTGAGTGTGTGTAGGAGGGTGAGTATATGAAATTAATGTGGTACTATTAAGAGGTTTTCAGTTTCGTCATAGGTTAGTTTATGAATGTACTGAAACACTTCAATCTTACAACTTCTGCTATTTAAGGCAAGTATGTCTACAATTCTATCAATTCTTCTATAAAGGTACGGACCCAAAAAGAAGAAGTACCTATTAACGAATGGGTGTTTAAACATGGATCTGTCTGTACTGGGTATAGGTTTTCTTCGCCTGGATGGTATAGCTGGTTTTTCAAAGGTCACTAATTGGCGGACAGAAAGTACCTCACAGGCTTTGTACAGATGAAAAGTTGGGAATAAATAGGGACAGAAAGTGCTTACTTTGAGAATTGCTCTCGGGCTACTTCAATAATAATTATGTGAAGCATTTACTGCGACCGGTCACCAAAACAGTCACAAAGTTTCACCGAAATTAATGCTGTCATCACATGTGCCCAACATGTTGAACAAAATTAACAACATAAGTACCTACTGATACAATAAATAAACATTGCCAAGATCGGAATCCCATGTGGTCAGAGCACTCTGCGTGTCAACTCTCTGAAGTTTGCAGTGAGAATGCATTTCAGTTAAGTACATTCCGCATTATAAATAACATTGTTTCGCCGTCACTGTTCTAAAATGCAACGACAGACTTTCTCTTATTGTACGAACGTAGTTTTGTGTCCTTTTCTAAAAGAAGCAGTTATGTTTATTTTGTTATTTTGTATTGTAATATGATGTTTTCTTCTTCTTTTGTGAATTTTCTTGGCTCTTCGCCAGGAGCCGCTTTATATCAGTGAGTAGCCTGTGTATATTATGAAGCTAGATTTTGATTTCACTTAGTCGCTGAACTAATTGATAATAATATTAGGTTATTCTTTGCGATAGGTACTAAAGTTTACTTATCTTTATTACTTGATACTCACTTAATAATATTCCCAAGAAAATTGAATAGATACTGCATTTTTTTGTAAAGTGCTGTTACTTTAACAGCTATTTACGCGTAATTATTTCGACAAGGTAGTTCAAAACCGGTACACAAAGTTAACTATAAAATCTTATAGGTAGTTGAACATGACTGTCGCCGGTCGCGACGAGACACAGGAGGATATTTCCTTTCCTTTCCTCCCGTGATGCACTTGTAAATATATCCCTTACATCCTCGGAGGGAGCTTACTAGAATTTTTCAGTGTGCATTGCCCTGTCGTGCTCGAATCCTTGTAAATTTATGACCCTCGCTCGCTGACGGTGGCCAGTTCCACGAATATCGAATGGGCTGCTTTTATATGCGTCGCATAGAAATATTTTTTGGTGTAATAGTACCTAAATATCGTCGGGCATACAATAACTATTAATTGGTATTCAACTGGTATTTGAACTGCTGCTCGCGTTATTCTAGCTTGGTTTGGTATAAAAATCTGATTGGAATTGTGGTTGGTAAGCGTTTACTCGACAGTTCGTGTTGTTTACGTCAATTCTGTTGAGAACTGCTGCATGTGCAATATTGTGTATAAATGTTATGTCGGTGTGATGGTGAACAAAATGCGTAGATAAGCTCTGTTTTTGACCTACTATAATGGATATTTCTGAATGGTTATAATGGAATAAAATATTCTCTTGCTTCAATAATTGAAGACGTTGTTCATGACCGGATTCACCTGCATATAAGTTTCTGTAGTCCGCTTAAAGCTGTGAAAGAAAATGTAATATATCTACGCTGACGGCGGTTACAGAAAGTGCCAAGCCATTAGAAGACATCTGATACAACAGCCACTTTGCTTTTTTTATTATGAAAGGTTAACTATAATTTTTATTGAAATTACAAAAATAACTATGTAACCTATATAGATATTATTTTTGTAATTTCGAGATAATTAGCCTAAAAAAATCTGTGCATTGTGTGCAAGTTAGGTACGAGATTGCAACATTGAACTACAACACTTCTGCTCATGTCGGATAGGCAACGATTTTTAGGGTTTCGTACCTAAAGGGTATAACGGGACCCTATTACTAAGACTCCGCTGTCCGTCCGGCTGTCTGTCTGTCCGTTTGTCACCAGGTTGTATCTCATGAACCGTGATAGTGACACAGTTGAAATTTCCACAGATGATGTATTTCTGTTGCCGCTATAACAACAAATACTAAAAAATAGAATAAAATAAATATTTAAGGGGGCTCCCATACAACAAACGTGATTTTTATAGTTAATGGTATGGAACTCTCCGTGCCCGACTCCGACTCGCACTTGGCCGGTTTTTTTTAAATAACAAAATCATTTATCTAGAAAGTCCTCGTTATTTGGGAATAAGGTATAGTCGTGACAATTACAATGCTCTGCATAACTGGGTAAGTTTATCAGCAAGAAACACACTTTAATCATATTTACATAATAATAACCTTAACTAATATTGGGTACTGACCTATTGTGAAAATAGCACGAATTATGGATTTACGATCGTCGGATTAAGTACGTCATACACGAGGATATGAAATGTTTATTCTGGGTCATAAAAGCCTTGTTTTAAAAACAATAAACCGTGCTCGAAAATAAAACTGCATTTTTTTCGCTGTCGAAGTAAAAACATACGTTTTTAATGGTACCAATACGCGCGGGAAGTCGAGTTGTCAGCCATACTTTTTCCCTCTGCGACTGCTCGACAACATACCTCAAATTGGAATGTAAAACCGAACCAATGAAGCTAGTTTTAACGACGAAATATGGAAAATAATGCTTTATAATCTCTATTTACTTTGACCAAGTATTTTACATTAGCAACAGTGTCTTTTACCGCAAAAAGGTTCATTATCTCTGCCTTTGTTTGTTATACGTTTGTGTTACGAAATATATTACCTTTTGTTCTAATATAGGTACTAGTTGTGCGCCATAATTAATTTATATTATAGTGAGACACATCCAGGTTTAATATTGTTTAACTCAGTTTAACTTATGAAATTTTAGCTTTTCAATCCGTTCAAGTCCTAAACTCGTCGCAATCTGAAAAAAAAATATAAATGGTGAAATCTATGAGATAGTAAATAACTCTGAAACATTTTATGTTTTCTATATATTACTTACATAATTATATCCAAGGATCCATGCCTCATTTAAACAATGGTATGAATATAATACACAGAACTCTACGGTAATAACAGAGAATCTTTTACTTTACCCAACACAAAACCGCAAAAAAAACAGCCAATCACAAACAGATATTTACATTTCGCTCTCAATAGCGTTGTTTAAACCAATGATTTTTCTTGCAGAATACCGTACGCTGACAAGATCACTCCGGAGCCGATCCTCCACAACAATAGCAATAGGGACACAAAAGCCGACTCGATCAGGAACAGCTATAATAGCCAGTTCAAAGTGGGCATCTACGGCTGGAGGAAGAAATGCCTGTACATCCTAGTCATGGCACTTATGCTGATGATGGTCATCAATCTCGCGTTGACGCTCTGGGTGCTTAAAGTGTTGGATTTTAATTCGGTAAGGGCTAGACTGGCTTTAATTACCGTATTTAAACTTTGTGGAAGCTCCTTCGCAGTCGGTGGACCGAGATGAATATAACCTAGCTTGCACGTTACCAACTAAACTACTATGTAACGTGAATACTTATCTCCGTCCACTGATTATATAAAGAAGCGTTTGGTAATTTGTGCAGTAAGTATTTTGTAGCTAATTGCTGGTGTAATAAAAATCAATGAATTATAATTTTAGTTTAATTAACAATTCAATCGTTTTATTTATTTTGTAGGAAGGAATGGGCCAACTTCGTATAGTGCCGGGAGGCTTACAACTATTGGGGCAAGCTCTTATGTTGGACTCTCTGTTTGCGTCCACCATCAAGTCACGTCGAGGATATCCAATTTACATGGAAGCTTCTCGAAATTTTACCGTTTCTACGAGAGACTCGCACGGAATGCTACAGAGTAGATTATATCTAGGTGAGTTCTAATTTTACCTGTGCTTGCAACGCTACCTGCGTTAAAAGCTTTACAAAGGAAATAACACTTACCTATGTAGTTTTGTTCTTTAGTTGGTAAGTTTGAATGCTATAAAACATTCTAGGGCACGATCGTTTCGAACTGAACGTAGCTCGGCTAGAGGTGCGCGACGCGCGGGGAGCGCTGCTACTGGGTGCCGGACAGGACTCGGTGACCGTGGGTGCCGACACGCTCACGGTGGTCAGCCCGGCCGGCGTCACCGTACAAGCCGCCGCGCAGACACCCCTAGTCAAAGCCCCCCCTTCAAAACCATTGGTGTAAGTATATTTGTGTGTTTGTACTTCAGCAAATTTACGAGCTTTGTCCTCGTCGCAGAGGAAGTTAGAACTCGTTAGTTTGAACATACAGTTATGTCAAACGCACCTACTGAAGTTTGTTGTCCGATCGCAACCATGCCTTTACCACATGTTTCATGAAATTTATAGGAACATGCTGTTTATTAATTATCTGATTTTCAGAATTTTCAATAAACCTTTAAACAGTTTATTATAAATGTGTGATGTAGCTTACGTTAAAATAATGGCTTTACAGATTTTTGTCTATTAGTTCCAATCGGTATCGATCACAGATTTAGAGTAGGCATCGATCATCATCAAAAACCTGCTTCACTTGCCTTATTTCTCAACCTAAAGTCACTGCTAATAACATGATTAGCTAGTAAGATAACTAATTCGTTCTCCCTCACGGCAGGCTGGAGTCACCGACGCGTTCGCTAGAGATGCACGCGGCACAGAATATCGCGCTGGAGTCGCGCGCCGGAGACATCAGCGCCAGTTGTCTCACCACGTTCCGGCTCAGATCCGTCGCCGGCTCGGTGAGTCACACGGCATAATTACCGGATAAAGCTACATTTTCACTAAGAAGTAATTACTGTGAGATTTTGTTGTGTGTTCGATTTTGGGTGGAATGTAACACGGGCAACGTACTCGGACGTGTAATGAAGATTTTAGCATACAAAACCGTGTGGTAGTTTATCCTTTTTTTGAATTGCTCTTCAAACGCACCTCTACAATAACTTTAAAGTAATTTTAAAATAAAAGCACTTTATTCACCTTTACAGATTCGCCTAGACGCACCCAGTATATTTATGCCAAAGTTAAAATCGGCGCTGCCATTGCCGCCGTCAGCGGCTCACACGCACGATCCCCACCATCAGAACATATACCAGCTGTGCGCATGCGCGAACGGCAAGCTGTTCCTGGCGCCCCCACACGGCGTTTGCGCAGCAAGGGAAGAGAGCCTTATCTGCCGATGATGAATTTATATTGTGATCCTGTGACATTGTTGTTCATTGACGCTTGTTATGCATTACTTTCGCGGGTTTTTATGCGCTATGTATATTAAAAAAGAATTATGTAATAACAGCACTTGGCCGAAAATATGGCACTCCCAGTTTCAGAAAGAGATAACGCTCAGATATAGGTTTGATCAACAGAGACAAGTTGAGACAACGCTCTACAAAGCCAATTTTTTTTATAAACTAGGTGTGCCATATAGCCGGCCGTGTACTGTATCTTAGTTCATAGTGGATGTGTCAACGTTGTGTTCTAAAGAATTATTATAGCTATGAATGAATTTACATGATTATACGAGGTAGATCATGCCGAAGGACTGCAAATTGAAATCATGAAAAATATTATTTCAAATAATTTAATTGTTGATCAGAAATGCTATTATCACGATGAGCAATGGACAATGTGTCAAATGTCAACTCTACGATAGTGTTTATTGACTAATTGTGTGCAGTACCTCCAAAAGTACATCGAATCAAAAAAAAGAAGGAGAATCTCTATAACGTCCTCTGATTTCAATTTTCAGTCTGTTTACAGTCTATTTTTTAATACAGTCTCGGTGGATTAGTAAGTCTCAGGCCGGTTGTGCTTATCGTTACGACTTGTGAAAAATTCTGTTATTTGCTTCAGAATAATGTTATTGTTAATAATTAAAACACGTGAGTCTTACTTTTTGATGGAAATAATAACCTTAAAGAGTATAATAAGGTAACAACGATGTCAAATAACTGTAACGTAGAACGAATTACAAATAGATACTATGTTTGAGCCCCATGTTAGTGAATTTTACCTACTTTATTTGTATGAACGTGTGTCTGTTCGCCTATACGTTGAAGGGGAAGGCTAGGAGTGTAAACTTTACACATACTGTCAAAATGATGCAGTGGCTTGTTCTTCAACCACTGTGTGCCCGCATCGGAAATAATATTTGTGTAGCCAATCGCTACAGATATTTCTTCCTAGTTTAGTTTGGATGTTTATGTGTGTACCTTCTATGTCTGGGGACATTCACAGTGGTAAATAAAATGTGGGCTATACGTGTGAAACTCTATTCATTTCTGTACTGTTTTCATTAACCAGCTTATTATTAAAAACTCTTGAATTTCAACTACAACGACTTTCGGAAACGTATCAATTCAGATCTATTATAATAATAAAATCTAGTGCCTTTTGGATCGCGTTTAGAATAACGATTGGCTGAACGAACTTCAATTCATATTTTGTTATGCGTTGTGAATAAAGTTCCATCTGATTTTAATGTTTGCCACCCCTGATGTTTGCGGAACATATTTGCAAACACACAAATCAATTTGTTTTACGTTATGTTTGAAATGTAATTGTTAATTTTGATGTAAGTATTTATAGAATTTCCTGAACAAAATGATTACCCCTTAACAAAATCTACTGTCAATTAGGATCTTTTACCATAGTCTGCTGCTACATAAAACTACTTATAAATACTCGTATTGTAAAAACACATATCCTTGATTTGTTACTATTTATATATTTACTTAAAATCATACCGAAAAAGGGCTTATTTCTTTTAAAGATAATGTATAATATATACAGCAAAGGTCACAAAACTTCATGACATTTAACGTAATTTACACTTTTAATAAAGTTTATTTTTCGGCTAAAAGGGTAAGTTGACGGGTCTACGTGTCATAGGGAACATTATATTAAAACAACTATACGCAATACTTGTAGTAATCATTTATGTATAGACTTCGTGTAGAGATTTATATGATGTATAGCTAATCTGTTACGCATAGGAAAATGTATATTAGACGTAAACGTTTGTTGATATTGTTGTAAATATATGTAATTTATGGAATTACTTAAGTAAATATGCATACTATGTCGATGTGATTTTAATTTTCGTATTACTCTGAAACAATTATCAATAACTCAAAAATGATTAACAAAATACAACACGTTATTTTCTTAAACAGAAAATTGGTCCTGCAAAGAAAAGGTAAGACATCTCTCAATGCACTACAAAATGCAAAATAGACAACGTATTTGCAAAAACTATTCCAGAAAATATACAATAACAGATGCATAGGATAGCGACACAAGTTTCATACAAGAACATATGCACAATAGTCTTTGCCTTACTTTAAAATCTCTAATTACCAACATCCCGTTCCTTTATTCTTTGTATCAAAGAAACCATCTTACACAAAAACGTAAAAATAACATTAACTATCAATTAAACCAGAAATCCCTATTACGAGTATAAAATATTCAAAAAGTTTTTAATTGAATTCTACCGGCAAACTGACACAGGTAATTTTATTATAAAACGAACTGGGAATAACTTGAAAACTTTCATCATTTAATTTGGTTTTAAAGGCAGTTTTCGCAAACAGAGCTAACTGGATCTGTGCACTTTTATTGTAGCTGGACAGATTACACTGTCGTTAACATTTATTTATCTTCTCGTCCTTTAATTTAGTTAACAATGAAAGTGTGTATGGCTTAGAATATATTAGATTTCAATAATGGAAGCTATTCTAAATAGTGACAGGCCAGTGTGCTTAAAGTTTTAATTTAGTTGTCCCCATTAGCTCATGGGTTTACCGATCGACTGTATATCAGTCTTTGTAAACACCCGCTTTTCAGACAAAAATCTAGCATGTGTAAGCGTACATGTTAGATGCAAAATTAATAGTAAATAAAGCATTAGCCGCAGCATTTCTAAATAAAAATAAGAGTGGGTTTTTAAACAACACCAAAAGTAAAACAAAAGTTACGGAAATCTCAAAAGACATGTATACCAACCCTGTATGCACATTGTAAGTACTTGCAATCTTTGTAACAGTGTACATAGAAAATACCATTCATCTGCACCCTTTGTGGTATTTAGTTCAGCAAGATATTATTGTAATACTCCTTTTATAATAGGGCTGCAGTGGCGTGCATTCTCCAACATTTTCTATTGACTAGTGAGGCCCCGGGGACGTTGGACGCTGCATATTCGGGCAATCTGGACAGTACAGAGCGCAAGGCTATTGATATGAAACTATTCCTATAGATTTTATATCAAAACGTTTTTTCTCTGAATTGGAATATAGCACTTCTATACGCAGTTTTTTCTTTATTCAGAAAGGATTTCATAGAACAATAGAATTGACTGTTTATATTTCTTTCTCAAATATGAAAATTACTATTTTTATACATCTCCTCTAAAATTGCTAAGGTAAATAAAAAAGGCGCTATCTGACCTTAAGAAACTTTCTTAACAATGGATCTTATTAAATACCGAGCCGAGACAAATAATTAATAATGTACAATCGATACGACGGATTTATTGTGAAGCTCAATGAGACTGTGAACAGTCGCGGCTAAACTTTAATTAAAGATTCATGATAAATTGTCGCAGGAAGCTGCATTCTGCGCGGCGTCGCACGTGAATAACGTTCTGAACGCTTAAATAACTTAAGACAGTAACCTAACAATAAATTCATGAGCCAGCCCCCTTTGTTTCGCGCCGCGATGTTTTAAAGCGGCTAATTGGCAGGAAACACCGCTAAAATAATCGCAAATTAGTAGGTGGCGCGCGTTGTTTATAAGCATACAGTGGCGGTACATAAATCTTCTTCGTTTAGAGTTTGCCCCAGACACAAGGCAGCTTACCTTGTGTCTGGGGCGCGGTTAAGATGATTGTGTCTTTACTTTAGTAAGTTTACCTTATCTCAGGCACAAAACTGTTAAAACGCAATTAAATAAAAGTAATAATGCACCGCCATGAAATTATGCACTTAGAATTGAATATTTAGAAATAATATAAGTCTCTCAGTTCCATCTACACCTAATTGAATTTCGGAGTCCTTTGTTGCGGTATAGCCGTGCGGGAACTCTTAAAGCCATTTCAAAGACACCTCGCTCCTCGGCATCTGAGCGAGAGGAAATAAAGTTATGATTTATGTAGTGAAATATGTTCGGGGAGGCCAACGCTCTAAGCGGCCCGACGCCTCCTGTCGTTGACAATATAAATTCGTATCAAAACGAGAAGACAATTGCTTAGAAGCGTATGCCCAAACGTAACCGAGTTTATTATTTACGAGCTTTATATCGATTTGTTCGATGAAACTTATTACGAAATACATTTTACATTCTGTTACCAGAGGAAGTAATTTTCTCCCTCACAATCTCGAAACGTGCTGGCGGTTTACTAGCAATCAATTGGTTTAAGTGCGCTCCAACGTTTCAGCTAATGAAAACCCCAATTAAACTAGTTGCTACGAGGTATTAATATTTTTTTCTTTCATTTGTATTGTAATTATTGTAATCCGCGCGGGACGATAGGTCGTGAGAGGTCGGATAATGTCGGAGGCTCTCGGGTACAGTCGACTGCAGTTATCTGTGCGGCTGTGACACTCAGGTCGTGTTCCTTAGCCCGATTTGACGGAGGTCGAGCGTGGTCTGCCTCGATTAGGACTCTCAGCCCGACAGGATTTGATTACGACACTCGGAAGCTAGTAGGGATTATAACAGGAAGCCGAGTTAGAATATCACGTATGTTATGATGAATTTACTTCGTGTGTGCTGATTGCATCTCTCGTTTTAAATTATAGGCGGAAGGGATGAAAATTAAACTTTAAATGTAATAGTTTGACTGTTATTGCTTGCGTTTGTGTGCGAGCATGAATAATTGTAGAGAAAACTTTCCAAGTAGGTAGGTACCCTTAAGGGTTGGCATCATTTTCAATAAGCATTTGAAATCTTGACAACTGCTGCCCACGTTCTATCGCATCAGCGGTTACTACAACAACAGCATCAATAGGACAACCACCATTCAAACATTACAGAATACAACAACACAAACAAACAAAGACTAAAGAAACATTCGCCGGAATTTGAACTGAGCCCTTCCCTTTAAATGTTTCTTCTGAAGTTGATGTTTCAACGTGTTTGTTGAGCATTGTGCAGCGGTTGTTGTAGTAACCGCTCGCAACAACAATAGTACTATCTTGACAACCTTAACCCACATTGCTCCCCGAGAATAAACCCACCTAGAAGGAGCCAAATGTACCAGCTACAATGTATAGAGGAACAATAACAAAAAGAAGCTTCCTAGATGAAATAAAGCGTCGTCCTAATGTTGTGGGTCACGAGTACCTTTATGATTCAATTGTCTGTGACCGGACCGTCTTCAAGCGGACCTGCGTCACGTCATGGTCACGTCACAGACGTCAGCCCCCTCCCAATATAATTAACACGTTCAGACGCTAACTACTAACTTCTAAAAACACTCACTTAAATGTATTAAGCTGTTTCATGTTTACATGAAATATGTTATACCGTTTTACACTGTCGCTTTGTTATCTCTAAGGTGTTTTATTTTTGAACATTTGAAATAACAAAGAATATTATCCTCATAGCCCGTGCCTTATTTGTTTGAACAAAATTTGCGAGTACTATTGATTTATCTATAAGTACTTAAAAAGTTAAAAAAATTAACAAAGCAAAGCTTTATAAATGAAGTGAGTAAACAGTAAACATAACTTGAGTTATCATTGATTATAATTAAAAGTATATCTACCTATTACATATTAAATAGATACATAATACAGTTTCTTGGAGCGATAACAAAAGATACCAGAAATAACTCTAATAGACACTTCTGTAATAATAATCCTAAGTAAGCACTAAGAACAAAGAGTGATAGTTGCTACTAAAGCAAATCGTTCCCAAAGACATATTGTTACAATCAGATGAATTTAGAGCAGCAGGAATGCGAGCAGTGTCTAATCTAATGTAATGCAACCAAACTATGGACAGTGGGCACTGGGATAGAATCGGATTCCGAGCAAGCATTTGGGCCCCGGACGTTTGATCCCTACATACACATCTATCTGCAGCTAAATGCCTCTACAAGCGAACCAGCCCCACTTCGAGCATAATCGCAAGGTGCGCTATGGGACTGATTAATATTCCGAAGTGCCATTCAGATTAATTTACCGTTACCGCCCAAATTAATCTGACATTTAAAGACGGTAAACCCCGCCCCGTGAACACTTACGAAACTTTGTTCTGAATCAGTGATGTATCTTTAATACGTGTGGGTATCCGTGAAGCGATGCGATGCATATGCAAGTTTATAAAGTGTACCGCTAATCCGGCCCGCGCGAGCGATAGTGTTAATGCGAGGCATTAAACTCAGGCGCGGGCGCCGGACTGCCTGCTCCGTGCTCCGTCTACACTTTACCACCAACAATGACACGTTTTATGACACCCTTCATTAAAATGGCAACGTCGGTATTAACTACGTGACTGCTAAAAGAATTCATTATTAAAATACCTCTGAGACTACAACTGTCTTAGTTAATGTGAGCTAAGATTTAAGACGGTGTACGTGTTCCTTGAAATTTAAATATATTTTTTCCTTATGAACGCTGTGGATGTATGGACCTGCAGTAGAATTTTACGATCGCAGAAAAACACGAACATTGAAAATGTTTCACGTGTTTATGGAGAGTGTTTCAAACTAGCTTAATGGGTACTCTAGCTCCACCCTTGTCATGCACAGTCTTAAAAATAAATTAAGAAAAGCTGCCATGTTTATTGTTCCGTTTCATTCTATTATTCACTTTTCAGTGCTCACTTTGTATTTCAACTAACGCTCTAGTTTATGAATGTCGTATATAAGTAAATTAGTTTATTTCCTCTTGGCGACAATTTAGCTCACGCTCTTGTCACAAATTGTCGGCGAGGGTAAATGCAGACTATTAAGGAAATACAGCAATTCAAGCAGCCCTTACCCTACATTACTGCGCAATCTTACACCGGTGAAATTATAAGCAACACCTTCTTGTGCCGTGTCTAGAGGCAATAACACAGCACAGCCAATCACTGAACGGACGTTGTGACGAAAATATCATAGCGTCATTGTTTTCAACTCATTGTCTTGTGAATTCAGGACAAATAGTTAGGAATCATTAAATGTCGTTTATTTAAGCTGTAGATAAACTTCTCGGTTGACAAAAAGTTTCTGTATACAATAATTTGCAATCAAACGTTGATTACACTCATCTTGCAAACGTATATTAAGCTAAAACCGCAACAATTCATAAACACGTAGTAACGAGTTGTAGCCGAATAGCTGCAACCACCCAGCGCACGGCGCAGTTAGCACGGCATGGTAAATAACTGTAAATACGGAAACCGCTAGGTTAAGATTTAAAGTACAATGTAATGTCGGTAAGTATGCGCGATAGTAAGTGATACAGTGTAGGTTACTTTATCACTGGATCAGAAGAGAAATTCAGTGTTAATAATAAATTCAGGAGACTTTAAGCACACTGTATTAAGATAGTGTGACGGTTTAATAAGTCGTATTAGATTATTAATGCTGTTTCATTGTTGTAGGGCTCGCAACTGTGTGGGGGTCCAGGGTTCGAATCTTATGTGGGTTGAATTGATACTGGATTTTGATTTTATGTAGGGTCCGAGAAGTGACGACAAGCTTGCTGCTTTAGTATGGACGCCTATTCCACTGTAGTGACTTTTGAGATAACTCTGCGTCGAAATCTGTGTTATTGATCTTTGATTTTAAGCACAAGTGCTTAGGCTTCTTATAGGCAAGTGTGTTTCATAGTCCATCACATCGTCACCACATCACAGCCTACCTAAAAACGTAAACGTAAACTGTACAGGAGGATAACTCAGTTTCAGCAAGTAGTCTGGATGAACTTATGTTCACAACCAAATCACCTACTCACGAAATAAAATAGTGACTGCAAAGTTAAGAAACAGACGATAAAATTTACAATTCTGTGTGTCAGTCCGGTGCAGGACAAATAGTAAAACTCTTCCGTGTGAGTTGGCGCACTGAATTCAAATGACGTAAACAAACAAATACGCCGCACGTATCAATACATACTACATACATACATACCAACACAAGGCTCACTATTTAGGAACAGGACATGTTTGCATTTTTTTTTTTCCAAACATGGTATTTTTATTTCAGTTTTGAGCTGTAAAAACCTGTAATTTGTATATCCTCCGAATCTTTTCAAGACACTGCATGAGTTTTCGTACTTCTAGATTTAGGAGTCAGGCATTAAATTACTGTTTATGGTAGTTGGTACTTTTGAAGGAAAATACAGTAGAATTTGTAAAAACTAACGGCACGTTATATTCTGGCTCTGCGTCCGCTGGCTGACACATAACTAGTGATTACCATGGCTACCCGTTCTCGTGCCTTTTATTAAGGTAACTTTAACCTTATGATAATCTCTAGGTATTATACTACTGTAGGCTATCTGAAAACGATGTTTCCGGAGGAATTTTTTATTCAATATATATTTTTTTCATTCAATATATTTTTGTTTGAACTTTTCACACAGTATTTCATATGCATGAATAGTAAAAATAACCCCGGTGATACCTAAACTTAGCTTGCTAGCTAATCTAAAGCTTTTCCTTTTTTGCGCTATATGGCAAGTGGTGTGACCCATTTCATGAGAAATGTAATTACCAGTAATATAGTTAGCTGCAGCAAAAGTAGATTTCCATTTTTTTTTACTCTGTTCTAAGCCCATCTAGACTAGGACATCAAAACAATTAAATATCACTATATTTAATTGTTTTGGTCTCCTAGTCTAGATGGACTTAGAACAGAGTAAAAATAAATGTTTTGAAGTGTAAAAACAAGTGTTTTTTGAGTGCAGTTTCATAATATGCCGAATTTTAGTGAAACATAGCGTTGTTATGGTGACGTGGAATTGATTCCGCGGCGTCACCTCGCGCGCTCTCCACCTGATCACTCATTCGCGATATCCAATTTGTCGGAACTACTCCAAAACATAGCGATCCGCTTCCTCAGTGAAATACAATTAGTGACGCATCACTGTTTTCACAATGTTTTTCTTTGTGTTACAAGCTGTAGTGCAGATTTATGTGCTCTTACGAAATATGTAGGATATGAATGATAGAAAAACGTCACTCAGTTTTTTCTAAGATGACTAGAAATGTGAGTTGTATTGTATTAGAATGATATTGATGTTAATCCACCGTACCTCTAAGACATCTACCTGCTTGTGATAGGATAGGATGAGTTTCACGTCAAGTGTAACTAACAAGTGGGAATCACTCCTAAAACCTCATGCTCGCCAGTCGCTTTACCCATTGCAATAAAATAAACGGTCAATAGATAAAAATAATTCCAGTTAAAGAACTTTTTATTAACAAAAAATACACCGTCCGACATGCCAATTTACATAAGACGACGAACAAAATATCTGGAAAAGTTTAATCTAGAGTGTTGTGCGTCTGTTTCCGGAAGTGATGTCGTGTGGAGCTTCTTTATCTGTTAGCGGCACGCTGTGTTTTCTCACAACTATTTCACTAACTTATTTTCTGTAAGTATGAAATATTGTGCTGGATGTCTGCGGGACGACGCGGCGCGCGGCGCTCTGCCTGGCCGAGGACCAGCCACTGTCTGTATTTACTACGGGAGTTTGCTTTTTATTTGCTTGTCAAACATTACTCTTATTACTTATAAATTATGACTTATTATTGAATTACGATGTACTTAGAATGTAAAACAATGGTATATAGTAGGAAATAATAACAAAGCAGCTGCCTGCGTTCGCCTGTTCGCAGATTGGTCGATTCCTACAATGGGATCTTTGAACATATAGACATTTTTGTTTGTGCTCCCTATACGTTCAGAAGTCTTATACTCAAGGAGCTTTCTTGAACATATTTCCTTCTTATTTGTGTACCATTTCTAAAAATTTATATGGATATACTATAAACATGTTAGTTAAGAAAAAAAAATTGTAACCCTAGCGATTATTTCCACTGTCACTGTCTTGTTGCTTATCCGTGAACAGCGTTGTGGGCTGCAATATTGTCTGTATTTTTTTATGTATTTCTTATTACTATATTTTGTATTATAGTTGTTTGTTCCTTTTGAATAAAATAAAATAAAGCAATGACCTACGTTTGTTTTTGTAGCATTGTAGTGTAGCAACGTTAAGATAGGTATGGTACAATAATTATAATATCTCGTAAGTCATTAAATATGTAAATAATAAAATATGTAGGTACCTAATAGGAATTATACCACAACTAGCATATAAAATAAAACATTGCTGAATTCACACAGAGCCTTTCTATATGAAAACTGTAACAAATTGTAATTTGATTCAACAGACAGAAAATAACATTTTTCTTAGTTCAGCAAGTTTTCGTTCGTTTATGCAACAAACTGCATTGGGTAAACACACGTGTCGATTGTGCAGAAAGATACTTAATATTATTAGTAAGTAAAGTCCAGGAGCGACTATCAGTGGGCTGTCAGCCCACCGGTTGTTGTTCAGAGTTGAGCAACTTTCCCTCTTCACGTGAAATCGACGCGATGAATTATGCATGAGAATTAAGTTTGACGGCAGATAAGCGGCCGAAAGATTTATTTGCCGATATGATGTGTAGAAAACAATCCAACTTGTTCCCACTTTCTGAATTATGGTCGTTGTTTTATTGTAAGCACGTCAAACGTTTGCCAACTTTTAGACAGCTATAAGTTTTAACTTTATTTACAGTTTTTCTTATAGATATAAGTAATACACAATTAAATAAGTATCCACGACTTCGGTACTGTATGAGAATATATGAAACATGGAGAATGTAAATCACTAATATTCTATTAGGGTATTGTGTATTTATCATTTCCAAAATGTCACACAAACACGGAATCGGTATTGTGGCGGTGTAGCCTTTTATCAGAGTTACGCACGCTCTTACAGGACCTTCCCGGAAATTTAACTTCGTTAAGAATGAAATATGCCCCGTCGTTATTCCACGGCTTGTTGCGCGAATACTTACATTTCGAGCTCTCCACCTCTAGTTTTCTCATCAGACCCAACGGAAATAATTTCAACCGAGACTGAATTATGACAAAACTCCGACGGACATTGCCGCATCCGTAATGAGAATGAAGTCGAGATATGTCCGTAATTTATTATCACATGCTCCGAGAACGTGCAATCCGCTCTATAAAATTAACCGTTTTTACTATAAATGCTATTTACGGCGGTTATTCGTGTATTGACGGAGAAATAACCTCATATTCATGAGCAGCACTAAACGTTTACAATGTAGCGTCAGAGAGCAATAAAGCGAGCAGTAGATAAAGTGAAATAGTAGGTAGGTGGGTGGTACAAGGAAGTATTTAATTAAATCTAGCGGCGGGGGCTCCAGGCCGCTTTACATCACCACCGCTAATCACAGGTAGGCCGTCGACACGTTCGCCTATTTGAATACCAAGCTGTTATTTTGAAAGTGCCAGAAAACTCATTAACCACCTGCTTAGTTAAGCTTCCTATGGCCGTTTTAAAACGGTTTAAAGCTATAAAATAATGTAGGTACGTTTGCTTTTGTTATCGTTTTATTTCGCACGTAAATATATTTAGGTTTTATAGTGTGAGGAATTGTCATGGACTCCCCTCCAGTCTACGTGCGCCGATAGCACAATATCTCTGGACACCCACTGCGTTGAAAATGTGCGTTCAAGATTGGCTCTCACCCGATCTGTGGAGTCCTTCGGGAGCACAACTGCTCGCAAAAGTCCCTCCCCGCTCGCTGTTGACTCTACCAGTAGAACCGAAAAGAGATCTTGCCCGATTGTATCAACCATGACCCACCATTGCTCAGAATTCCATGTCGGGCATGTTTTTGTGTGTCCTGATCCCTACTAAAGCGACAAAGTGCTACGTTTCTATCTATTTATTTAGCCCGTAATGTCCTACTACTAGGTAAAGATCTCCCTTTCCCTTTCCCCTTGGCAATAAGACAATTGATTTTTAATTGAGTTCTTTTCATGTATTCCCGTTTATCCCACTGCCGTCGTCCCACTGTTAGGACGAACGGGAATTTAGTAAAATAATGTTTTTAATAATAATTTAAAAACATAAACAGACTCTTTGCGAAATACAGTCAATTTTTACTTTTTAATAATGATGTCATTTCAAGGATGAAATACTTTTTTTTGGTAGTCTCTCTATTTAAAACGAAATTCTAGAAATGTGACATTTGCATTGATAATTTTTTTACAAATATTTTTAACTATGAAGAAAACCGACGTTTTTCGAACGATTAAGAAAGGCGAATGTGTAACTAGCATATATGCACAAACTTATTTGCCCGATGACAATTGTGATTATAAAAAACCCGTAACCGAAGCACCTGAACAGGATGTAGAAGCATCACAGGAGAAGACCGATGAATGGGTATCACCAAGTGACTTATTAATAGGCATATTAGATTTGAAACCACCCTTTACATCTAAAATAACTAGAGGTACGACACACCAAGGTATTCTTAAAATAGGCGATGCCATCTTGGATCGAGAGCATGCAAAATTCTTAAAATATAAGAATGGTAAAATTAAAGAAAATGATGCTGCTTGGAATTATATCATGGAACATGAAAAATCTGCAACAGTTAAGAAAGTGAAGGACATTTATCACGATATTCTAACAAACAAAAGTAAGATCTTAATGAAAGAAGTAAATGTATTCTTTGAAAAAAGTTTGCAAGAACTTGAAGATTACTTACGGTCAGAAGTACAAAACGTGCTGCTTACTGCTCACGCTAATATTATAAGTGATCTAAATTTCGAAATAAAAGAAAATTTAAAAAAAGAAAGGGTCATTTTGGAAGGAGTTCTACAAAAAAGATACGACAGCGAAGTCAAAAAAATTACTCATTACTATAACCTTCTTTTAAATAATGAAATTTACAGAAATAATAAACTCATTAATAAAGCTATTTATGAAAGAAATGATGCGCTTAAAGCGTTTTACAAACAGTTAGAAGCACAGAATATTACTAGTACTATGTATATTATGAGTACAGAGAGAAGAAAATGTAGAATCAGAAAATTTATTCTTGAAAGTATTCAAACCAGTGAAATAGCAGAAAAACTTCAAAAAATCAGGGAACGTCAAGATGTTATAGACGCATATAAAGCCCGGGAAAGACAAATATCTGAAATTAATAAAGAATGGGAAGCTAAAATAAAAAAAATATTGCAGTTATTTTTGAAATTTGTCAGTTTTAGCTTAAAATTACTACCTGAACAGACAACATTCTTACTTGATCTGGAAAAAATGGTTGTCTTACAGTTAAATGAAATGCAAAAGACACCTTTACAGACGACCTCTATTTTAGTAGATCAAGACGAGCAGGGTATTTTAAAATTTGAAAAGCCTGAATCAAAAGAGAATGTCTGTGATAAAGAGCCCTTTGTAATCGAGGGTGATCTGTCAGATCCAATCCCACCGACATACGGCAGCAGAGAGACTCTAGCTTCGGATGTCGATCTGCCGTATATGAGACTTCAAAGGAAGTTTGTTTATGCCAAATGTGGCAGAATGGACGAGGTAAGGGCATTTCTTAAATCACAGCGTTGCAAATGTGTGACTCAACCACCTACACCTCCATCTACCTCTACCCCAAGTGAATCTACAATAACACCTGATATAGAAACACCCGCTGAAGTTAAAAGCGACTCTTCTTTTGAGCCTTTATTCATAGATAACATTGAGATACTTCGAGACTGTCCCGTAAGACAATGTAAAGATTGGGCTAGTAATATATCCGCTTTTCCATGGTTGGTTTCTTACTTGGATTTTACAGAAGAAAAATATCAGAATGTCAAAACTATACTTGGTAAACTACCTAAAAAAGATGCAGTACCTGATCTTATTGATCCTATGATCATGACTAAGAAAGAGTTGCCTTTTGCCGCGACCAAGGAGCCCTATCACACCGTAGGGACACAATATTCTAGCCAAGAGGATACTTCTATTGACTTTAAGTGTCCGTGTATGGGAAATTCGACCGCAAAACCAAAATATACGGAATCTGAACCTCGAGTAAAGTTGTCTGAAAGTAAAGAAATTAGAGAAATAACAATGAGACGCCAGAATTCACTACAACGAGTTATAAAGGAACATCCTAAATTACTGAAACTACTCACGGATGAAAATTTTGATTTTACTTACACAATAAAACTATAGGTTGAATAATTTCATGTATTTTCTAAACCATTGCTAACTCTTCTCCTTTGAATAAATAATTATTTAGTTTCTCATTACTGAAGTTTCGTATTCAGCGTTCAATAAAGGTTTAACAGAATATATCTCCGCGCCAATATAAACAATATGTAGGTCTAATTGAACCAGGCGTGAGTATTAAACTGCTGACGGAGATCACAAATTACTAGATGTATCTTTGCGGTTACTCGCTAAACTCTATTCATTTGTTCTTGTTTGCTATACGGTATCTGTTTACGAAGAAAGTTTGGATGTAGTATATGTAACATTATGCGATAAACTTTTCAGTATACTTGATACTGCAAGATACCACCAATTTTTGTGACCTGGCAAATAATTTATTGAAAAAACATAGTAATAGTTATAATAATTTGTAAATTGACATAAGAGATTTTAATAAATAAACTAAATAGCTATTAGAGTCATAACTGATAAATTATAATTATCTTTTTGAATATGCTCAGTAAGAACTCACATTAAAACGCTGATAGAGGAAGGAAACACAAATATTTTTTCTTTTACAGTTTATTGAAGTCACAAACATATACTAAGCAATGATATAAATTAGATCGTTAGCTAAGAATAATGTAGGGACGGGTGTGCTCGGGTATATTGGGTGTTAAGGTAAATTTACACAAGTCCCGTAACAAGTTAACTTATTAAGTCGTCAGCGTGACGATGCGTGGAGAGGCGACACGACATGAAGCGACGCGACGCGACTCATCGCATTCCTAGCGTGGCGGCATTTAGCATAACATTACTCGTGTCGACGTATAATTTAGTTATTGTTTTATTAAATGAAAAACGTGTGACGAGGGCTAAGAACAAATGTGTATTGTCTGTTTATTGAATAATTGGTCGTTCTAAGTTTCTATGTATACAAGGTGGCAGGGACATCGACGCGAAAACTGTTACCATGGATTCAGTACATGATTCTGAACCACCTTTTTTTTTTTTTTGAGTGTGGGAAATCATCAAATAACTTCTCCCGCTCTGGGCGGAGCGGGAGGGCGTGTCAGACTCTTACTGACTAAAACCCGTGTTCCTTCGGTTGCCACGATCTCCCTTTCGGTTTTCTTCGCAACCCCGGCAGGCATCGGCCCTAGTGGACCCCTTCAATTCTGCTGACATCTCTTTGAGGCGCGCGTGGAACACAACGCGCCGCCGACCCGGGCCTGGTCCTTATCGGACGGTGAGCCACCCATTGCTCACCGCCCGCAAGCCCGCGCCAACGGTGGCCGGAAATCGCCTCGCGATTCCCGACGCCCTGGGCGTCTCCTCCTGCGGCGGTTAGGGGCGTGAGGGCGCGAAATTTGCCTCTCCTTCAAGCGTTCCGCCTCCTCCTTCGCGAGCATTACCGTTTCGCAGAAGGAGGTGACGGCCTCCCATTTCCTCTCGCTCCGTACCATGGCCTGAACCAGGGCCAGACGCGAGAGATCACCGCCGCCGATCGCCTCCACGAGGACACGGTGATGCTCCGCCCAAGCTGGGCAGACCTCCACCGTATGCTCCACCGTGTCCTCCGGGCGATCCACGCAATGGTGACACCCGGGCGTTTCCTCCCGCCTTATCCTGTGCAGGAACCTCCCGAAACAGCCGTGTCCGGTGAGGACCTGCGTCAGGCGGAAGGTGAGGACGCCGTGGCGCCTCTCTAGCCACTCCTCAAAGAGGCGTCTTATCGCCGCAATTGTGGCGTGCCCAGCGCTGGGTTGCGACAATCGCACTCTCCATGACGCCATGAGATCCCGCCGGAGCTCTGTCCGCTGTGCCGTGATTTCTCACAGCGGCAGCGGAGCTAAGCCCCGGCGCCTCGCCTCCTCGCGCCACTCCCAAATGTGCGCGAGGACCTTTGCCTCCAGATCCCATGGCGGTAATCCGGCAAGGAGGCTCGCCGCCTCGCAGGAGACCGTGCGGTATCCTCGGGCCAGCCGGATGGCCATGACCCTCTGGGACGCGTTCAACCGGCGGGCTGGCCGCAGCTTTATTGAACGCGCCTACACCGGCGCCCCGTAAAGGGCCATGGACCGCACGACCCCCGCGTAGAGCCTCCGGCAGGAGGCGTTTGGATCCCCTAGATTGGGCAGGAGCCGCTTCAACGCAGCCCCGGCCCGCTCCAGTCTGGGAGCCAAACGTCGAAAGTGTTCGACGAAGTTCCACCGGCTGTCGAGGACAAGTCCCAGATACTTCATCGTCGACTCGACGCCGATGACGAACCCCTCCCGCCATTACCTGGGAACCCGACGGTGGCGCATTTCGAGGTCCATGAAAACCCATGGCCTCGGACTTGTTCGGACCGAACCCCCTTGCGTTGAAATTTTTCGTCAGTTATTTTTAAAAAAATCAGCCGTTTCTTACATTTTGATCGCGTAGGTAACTGCACTTTTCTATGAAACAGCAGATTATTTTTAGGGGTTCAAAATCATTTACTGAATCCATGGTAAATGCAGCTTTTTAATTTTGGCTACCTTCTTAGAGATTTCCTTTTTTATTAAATAAAGCAAGTTTTCCACGAAATAACTAAAACTCTGTAAAGATTATTCTTCAAACAAAATATATTGACAAATCATGAAATAAAGCGATCGCGATGTTCAGTTAATTAAACATAATCTTAGCGATGTCACAACGAAGTGACAGGAGTGGCTTTTGAAATCAAGATATAAAGACAAAACAACCAACAACAATAAAGCAGTTTACGTTCGTTAGTAGTATACATTGTTTACTTTATCAATTGCTGTATGATTTCACAATAACAATACCGCTGGCAACAAGCTTCTCAGTAACCGACACAGCTACATCAAGTACTTGCATATTTTCAATATAACAGAGCAAAAGCGTCTCACTTTAAACTTATCGATACAAGCGAAAAGCAATTCAGTTTGTAAAGAACTTGGGGACGATAAATTAATTATTCAAGCGCCCAAGAAAGGATTTACTGGTTTATAATTGTGTCTGAATAAACAATGTAAGCATTTAATTGCTATTTTTTCATTATAATTAGCACAATATGAGGATACTAGTTGTTATAGAGTAAGTATTTAAAGTCTTAGTCATCGTAGCCCGGGCTATAACTTTTATTCCAATTTTACTATCGCCGGCGAAGTTAAACAGTGTTATGCTAAGTTGACGTTTTGCCATTCCATAATATTGTGTTAAGCGCCAGTTCCCGTGAAATCTGACACAACTGCACAGTCTGAATAAACTTGCCAACTTCTACGTAAAGGGTTCATTCATCTTTTGATTCTGTTTCTATGTTATATAAACTACATTTCAAGTTAATTTACTTTGGGTCTGTTGCGCGATGTAGCAACATTTTCTGATAAGAAATGATAAAGGTTTGAGGTAAATTATTGTATTCCGTTGAAATGAGTATAAATAATTTCTGTCGAAATGTAAGACGCTCTCGCTCTTATTATTTATCGGAATAGGTAAAAAATTACACAAGTACATATATAATGAGCACCAATAACTACTTACTTTTACCCAGACTATATTAGTTTTAAGCCTATTTAACTAGTATGGTAATTAGTTGTTCTTAATGAAATTGAAATATCATAACATTTTATACTACATAACTTCTACTCGCATGTTACTGTAGAACCTACGGCTAAATAACAATGACTGCTTAGCGCTCAGATATAAGTTCCTTACAAAAGCGATAGTAAAAAGTGGCACAGCACATTGAATTATTATCATACAGCACATTTAGGGAAACCCATACAAGAGTGGGTTGGTAGCAGCGAGGAGCAACTGGGGGCGAGCGAGTAGCGACTATTGATCAAACTACACGACACTGCACTACTAAATCTTACACGTTGAAATATACACCCAGACGCTGTATATATGTTTGTTTATTTTTCTTTCCGTTTAAAACAACCATATAACTTCGGTACACGTGTTGAGTTTCAAATGTTTCTTTATCTATAGACTATTGTAAACGATAAAAAATAAGATACTGATTATCATCAAGTGCATCATTTTGGATAAGGCAAAGTATTCATAAATTAAACAATGCATTGTCATTCAAAGTTAGGGCTCACTTTGGTTTAAACAACTTGGATTTTTTAAGTGAAAACTTCTTTAGGCGCGTTGGGCGTTTTTGAGAGGGGACTAAACCATTGATTTCGCGATACCATGACGACACCTCATTTTTTTAACGCGATTGCGCTCTTTATTTATATTACGTTACGGATCAATGTTCTATGCAAGTATTTTTACTTTAAACTTTAAAGATTTCGGAAGTTTTTTTTTTTTTTTGTTAACGCGATTGTGCTCTTTATTTAGATAAGGTTACGGACCAATGTTCTATACAAGTATTTTTCTTCCACCAAGGCGATCTTGTTCAAGTTTTCAGTTCTGTCGGCACTCCCGGAGTGCCACCACTTTTTTTCATCATATTTTGGTATGATTTTATTATTTTTATATTTGTAAATCAGCGCTATATTTATATTTAAAGATTAGAAACCCTTTCGTATTGGAAAGGTTGCAAATGGGTATCGTGATAGGCATGGCCCTATGTTTATGTGGTGGTCATGGAAACGCGTCAACAAGCCACAGACTTAACAATGGCGTACGGAAGGAGGTGTTTTATACTGCATTTTGTAAACTACAAGAAAAAAAATAAAACAAAATTTAAAAATGCACACATAGCCTACAGACAGCTGAAATGGCAATGAATAGGACACATGTTAAGAGAAAGTAAATAAAAATGGATTAAGTTAGTAACATAATGGTATCCAAGAGATAGATAAAGAAATAGAGGTAGACAAATCAAAAGATGGGAAGATGACTTCAAGAAAATAGGTCCGGTATGGACCCGTTTAGCAAGAGACAGGAATACGTAAAAATCTTTAGAGGAAGCCTTTCTCGACGGACAAACTGTTTCACACAAACATCCAGTTGACGATAATTAAACTTGATAATCAAAAGCCGACAAGTTAGAATTATGATTCAAGCAATTAAGTTTTATTTTGGAAGTAGGCATTTAATAATTGTTTGAAATTGAAAGAAAAAGCAATAAAGACTATTTAATTTATTTTATTATTTATTAAAAACAACGTTAACTCACTGTCTTCCTCACACCGAAATCAAGGACACAATGCCCAAAAGATACGCAATTGTTCGATTCTGAACATGCTTACAAACTGGTATGTCGTCGAATATTTTAAAATAAGTCTCAAAGAAAACCAATGAAATATTATGTAACATAACATGACACCTGTAATCACTGAAGGGATAAGCACATGTACTTATGTACACCCACATTGTATATAGTACCAAAATCAAATGTTTGGTTCGCTTCCCGGTAACAGAAAGTCCATTTAAAGGTAACTTGAAGAAAGGAGTATTACATCTGATTCAGCAATTAATGTAACTAAGCATTATGGACCGCTCAACCACAAGCTACAGTTCGATTCAAACTTAATGGCGGCTCGGAAGTGCGCTGCTCGCTGCGCAATACCCCACCCCTCACCCCCGCTGACCCATGAATTCGTTACTGCGCAGCGACTCGCCTCATGTTCCAAGCCGCCATTAAGTTTGAATCGGAGTGTACCAGCTACCAACAACTACTATCTCACTAAGAATGGACAAGAAAAATCTAACTTAAATGGATAGTTGCCATGTCTATCCAATACAATAGTCTGCATTTGTTCACCGGTAGCGTTGAACGCTGAAAACACTTGATGCGACTGCCGCGCGCACCACGACAGTTTTGTTATTAAATCTATTCGGCTCGCATTGACAAACTAACCACGTAAACTGTAGAAGTAACGTTATTCATGATGGATAGCGTTCGAGTAGAAGGAAAAAGGAAACCACGGAAGCTCATGAAAATTAACGAAAGTATATTTATTTCTAATTACATGCGAAATAATAAGAAATACTGGAATGATGTGTTTCATAAAATGGATACGTTTACACAGTCAGTGGTAAGTTGTACATACCTACACCACCATCATCATACAGATTCAGCTTTTTTACAACAGAATAGGTACCGACACATTTGTGTATTTCATTTGCAGAATATGTTGTGTGCCTTGTCTGTGCTTAATTAACGCATTTTCTTACTTTCCTCATCAACAGTCAGGATTACGGTAAGAAAACAAATATATAACTTTATCTTAATTTTCAGGAAGACGAAAGTAAGGCGTTAGCAGAAGTGCTGCCGAAGAAATTATATGAAAAAGTTTGTGCTACACTGAATATTCCCAAAACTGATACCGAAAAAGAGGAACCTGAAACAATTGAAGGTATTAAACGTTTTTAGGGTTCCGTACCCAAAGGGTAAAACGGGACTCTATTACTAAGACTCCGCTGTCCGTCCGTCTGTCTGTCACCAGGCTGTATCTCATGAACCGTGATAGTTAGACAGTTGAAATTTAAAGACAAAAACAAGTATTATGTTATATAATCTATAAAATTTTAATGTTGCAGGCGGGGGACAAACCAATAACCTGAAATTATGGTGTAATTTTTCTTCAGGTTATTGGTTTGTCCCCCGCCTGCAATATTAAAATTTTATAGATTATATAACATAATGCTTGTTTTTGTCTTTTCAGTTATGTGTTTTTGCAGTCGGGTTTATTGTTTTTTGTTATAGTCGTAGTTTTGAATGGCACATTTGCTTTAGATTATGTAAAAATATTTATGTTTTAGTGCAACTACCGCGACGCACAGTGAAGGAACCGCAAATAACTTCTAGAAAATGTCTGTACATAAACAGAGAGTTGGATTCGGACACCGACGTGGAATATTGCCCCAGGTGATTAACAGACCAGGATCTCAAAAGGCCTTTAAAAACCAAAATAGGCCTATCATGATTTATTGTTTTCCAAACGGCTGCGTGTGAAATATTTGAGTAATAAGTTGTATCTATAAAGGTCTGGAAATCGACAGGTCATGATTTCGAGTCTCACCCGTTGAACTATTGACATAAGCAGGTGTAAGCACCAACTTTGAAAACAATACTTCTATAGAGGCATGAGAAGTATTGTTTACACAACTATTGAAGCTTACTCAGACGGGTGTTATGATTGGTGGGCAACTGCCCGACGATTGATGTTGGGATGTTGTATATATATAAATCGCGCGGTAAACTCTGTTTGCGCGATCCAGGATTTGTGTGACGTCAGGTCTTTGATGCGTAGTTCACATGTAGCGTGGTAGATCCACGAGTTGGTGTTCAAGGCTTCTTTGTAAGCTATAATATTATTGGTGACATTATAGCTGTCCCTTTATTGGGTTTCACTACACGCAATAGACGTAAAGGTACTCGGGAACATACTAGATTATAATCGATTTTCTTTTACCCATTCTCTCTGTTTTAGTGATGAAGAAGACCAGCCCAACATCCACATGGAGTTGTTAAGCAAGCCGGTGCGCGAGCAGATCACCTGGCCCACTCGGTACCTGCAGCCCGAAAAGGAAGAGGAGAAGAGCCTCGTCAAGAAGGCTGATGACCTCACCGATAGGGTACTCTTTGGCCTCGTTTACTACATAAGGAGAGTTTCTTGGCCTTCGAGAGGCGAGAATGTCCATGCAAGAAATTCTCCCCGTGCGAGGCTATACCTACTACTATTTTTTTACCAGCTCAAAATTATCTTCTCTTAAAATTAGGTTACGTCGACGCTACGTCTAATTTATTTTGTTCAGCGAAAATTAAAAAAAAAATAACAGTAAAATCTGACATTCTATCTCATTATACATTCATTATACATTACGAAATTGTTTTTAACTTTTACAGATTGCAAACGAGTTTTGCGAGTACATGAAACAACTGGGAGGCGACCAGCAGTCCAAACTGTTTACACCGAAAGCTATCAAGGAACTTTTCCAAGTAAGTTTTAGCATCTATCAACTAAAATACAATAGACGTTGGTATATTTAGTAACCTGTTCCGCTTAACTATTCCTAAAAAGCTTTAAAGTACCCTGTAAGAAATCGGCACGTGTTTCACCTCGCAACGAGGCATCCTCAGGATGACTATTGACTTGTCGCGCGTTGAACACGGTTGAATCAGTTAACTATCTATCAACAAATTTCCTACCTATATAAGCTTAGCCAAGTTTACAGCTAATTAATAAGCCTTTAGTCTGAACACCAGCCATCTTTTTTGCTGCCTGCTTGATTAGTTAGTTTATATTTATTTTAGTTGCTAGAAAGTATGGCTTATATGTAGACCTAACTATGGCTTTAGAGCAACCTGTAAAGATAAAATTAAGGTGTTGTAATAACAATAATAATAACAACCTCAGTTTCTAACAACAGGCGTTACCCACCTGCTCCATAAGTCAGGTAATCCCGCGGAACCCAAGAATTATAGACCGATCACATATTTGTCGACGGTCTATAAACCTCTTACATCCATTTTGAGAACGAAAATTAACACACACATTGATAGTAACTCAATTATGTCAGCCTCTCAAAATGGATGTAGGAACGGATCCCGCGGTACTAAGGAGCTTCTCTTCATCGACATGGCCATAAGCCAACAGGTTCGTCGATCCCGCAAGGATCTGTCGACATGCTGGATAGACTATAAGTAGGCATATGACTCGGTGCCACATACATGGCTCATGAGGGTGCTGGAGTTGTATAAAGTAGATACAACTCTGCGCACCTTCCTGATGTCGTGTATGGGGCAATGGAGGACGGTCCTTCGCTACCCAGGATGTCGACAGACCCAGGGGAATGACGAGCCTGTATGGATTAAACGGGGAATATTCCAGGGCAACAGTTTAAGTCCACTCTGGTTTTGCTTAGCTCTGAATCCTCTAAGCACACTGCTAGAGGATTCAGGTCTGGGCTATAGGCTGAGGAGAGGTGGTCAGGTCATATCTCACCTCCTCTACATGGATGATTTGAAACTCTTTGCCCCCAACAAGTTGCGACTGATGGAGCTACTGAAGGTAACTGAAACATTCAGTGGCGCCATCAGGATGGAATTTGGTGTGGACAAATGTGCAGTCATGCATGTAAAGCGAGGGGAGATTATGGAATCCGAGGGAATCCAACTCTCGGACTCCATACACCTTAGATCCCTCTCCTCAGCCGAAAACTATAGGTATTTGGGTATGTCGGAATCGTTAAGCATCAACGTTGCTGACATGAAGCAATCGTTGAAGGAGCGCTTCTTTGATCGCCTGAAGAAGGTATTAATTAGTTTTCTTTCAGGCGGAAACAAGGTGCGCACCTTCAACGGTTGGGTCATGCCGGTCTTGATGTACTCTTTCGGCATACTCAAATGGACTCAGACCGAACTTGACGCCCTGGACAGGAGGGTACGTACACTCCTGACCGCAAACCGGATGCATCACCCACGTTCATCAGTGATGAGACTGTACATCCCGCGGAAATGCGGAAGTCGAGGGTTTTTAAATGCAAAGACCCTCCACAACCGCGAGGTGTGCAGCCTCAGGGAATATTTTTTTAAAGCCGATGTGGGTATGCACCGTGATGTGGTCGCAGTGGACAACGGGCTCACCCCGCTCTCCATGGCTAAAGAGAACTGGCGCAAACCTTTAGTACTTACTACAGATGACCGCAAGGAGGTATGGCAAAGCAAGGCGCTTCACGGGCGCTTCTTTCGGGCTCTTCACGAGCCCGATGTAGATTTCTTAGCGTCCGTATCCTGGCTACGTTTCGGTGACCTTTTCGGGGAAACCGAAGGTTTTATCTGTGCAATTATGGACGAAGTTATCTTGACGAATAACTACCGGAGACATATTATGAAGGACGGTACGGTTGACGTGTGTCGGGCATGCCATCGTCCGGGTGAGTCCATCAGACATATTATCTCTGGTTGTTCGCGTCTAGCTAACGGCGAGTACTTGCACAGACATAAATGATAAATAAATGATAAATGATTTTATTTCTGTAAATAGGTTTGTACAAACACTTTTACACGTCAATCATATTTTGAAAACTAGATGAGGTCGGCGTTTCCTATCTGACTACTCTGAGAAGAAAGGCCGAAACAAACTCAGAGGTCACAGTCTCTTTTAAAGTCCAGACATAATCTTGGTCAGTGCACGCATTTGTCAGTTATCGTGCAGCTCAACTCAGAATTAAGGAGCTCAACGATTCGACGAACAATACCAAAGAAAGGACATTTGGGGAGGCCGCATAAATTACTCAAAACTGTCAGACTATAATTAGAACTAAGTGAGAAAAATTAAAAACAAAAAGAAAAAGGAATGACCCACATAGTCTTCACATTCACAATAATTTAAATAATATAATACTTTAAAAGTATATAAAATTCATTAATGTCAATGTGTATATAAAAACCAGGAAATAATCTTGGTCAGAGCATTTCATTTGAGGACCATGTAGATTTGTGTCTGAAATGGTCTTTTGAGGAAAGAACCATACAGATGTGAGTGGACCTGGCCATTTCATGCACGCATTTGTCAGTAATCGTGTAGCTCAACTCAGAACTTAAAAGGAGCTCAATGATTCGACGAACAATACCAAAGAAAGGACATTTGGGTAGGCCGCATAAAGTACTCACAACTGCCAGATGATCATTATCAGTGATCAGATGAACATAATAAAAAATAATAAAAAAATATTATACTTCACAAAGTAAATATTCATGTCATTGTGTATATAATTTTAAAGTTAGCAAAAAAAAAACAAAGTTCCGAAAGTAAAACATAAAAAAATAATAAAATTGGAGCAGCTCAATCCCATGCCTTTTTGTCCTCAATGTAATCTTTAACGGCATAAAAAGCCTTCTGGCACAACTTGCGTTTAGTAAATGATTTGAATTTATTAAGGTTTAGATCTTGTACGTGGCTTGGAAGTTTATTATAAAAGCGTCTACATTGACATCTAAAGGAGCTACCTATTTTCTTGAGCCTTGTTGTAGGTGCAACAAATTTGCGTTTGTTCCTAGTATTTATGGTATGGATATCACTGTATTTTTTAAACAATTTTATGTTTTTATGGGCATATAAAAGATTATCAAAAATATACTGAGAAGGCACAGTCATTATATTTATCTCCTTAAATTTATCTCTGAGGGAGTGTCTCGGACTTAATTTATAAATAGATCGAACAGCTCTTTTCTGCAAAACAAAGATAGTTTGAATGTCGGCGGCATTTCCCCACAACAGAATACCGTACGACATTACACTATGAAAATAACTAAAGTACACTAAACGGGCTGTCTCTATGTTAGTTAAATTACGAATTTTTTTAACAGCATATGCGGCGGAGCTTAGCTTTTTTGACAATTTATCTATATGTTGGCCCCACTGAAGCTTAGCATCCAAAGTTAAGCCCAAGAATACTGTGCTATCTTCAGGATTCAATTCTTCGCCCTTTATCAACAATTTAGTTTTCACCTGCCTAACATGAGGTAGGGTAAACTTAATGCACTTAGTTTTTTTTTCATTCAGAAGTAAATTGTTAACATTGAACCAGTGAACTACTTTTGAGATTGCGGTATTTACATCGTCAGTAACTAGCTGCTGACGTTTAAGTTTAAACAAAAGTGAAGTGTCATCCGCAAACAACACTATATCATGGTTATCCTTTATGAGGTAAGGCAAGTCATTAATATAAATAAGAAACAAGAAAGGACCAAGAATTGAGCCCTGTGGGACTCCCATTGTTACTAAAGATCCGGGAGATCTTTTTCCATTAACGTCAACGCTCTGAATCCTATTACTCAAGTATGAAGTAAGAAGATCCAGAGCGCTGTTCCGGATCCCATAGTGACGGAGTTTCCTGATTAACGTGTCATGAAGAACGCAATCAAATGCCTTGGACAAATCACAAAAGATGCCCAAGGCATCACATTTATCTTCCCATGCATTATAAATGTGACCTAAAAGTTCAACACCGGCGTCAGTAGTTGAACGACCCCTTGTAAAACCGAACTGTTTGCTGTGTAATAATTTATGTCTATTAAAAAATCTTTGCAATTGCTCTAAAATTAATTTCTCAAAAATTTTACTAAAGGTAGGTAGTACTGAAATAGGTATAGGCATACCCAAGTGGCCAGGATTATTCACCAGCAACTTGCTTTGACATATAAACTTGTAGACTCTGAGATACCGTATTACAAGTATGTGCCCGACCCAGTTCTTGAAAATGACCATGTCACGTTGTACTGGGATCGGTCTATCGTTACTGACAGGACTATTGTTGCCAATAAGCCTGATATAGTGGTGATAGACCGATTAGCGCGCCACGCAATGATAGTCGATGTTACCATTCCACATGACGAGAACCTCGTGAAAGCTGAGAAAGAGAAACAAAAAAAATATCTCGACTTAGCACACGAGGTTGTTGACATGTGGAATGTGAGCTCAGCTATCATTGTGCCGATTGTCGTAACGGCTA
This sequence comes from Omphaloscelis lunosa, assembly GCA_916610215.1. Lineage (NCBI taxonomy): Eukaryota > Metazoa > Arthropoda > Insecta > Lepidoptera > Noctuidae > Omphaloscelis > Omphaloscelis lunosa. The sequence continues at coordinate 12,727,260 of OU744250.1, forward strand.
ATGGCCTGATGGCCAAAAGCCTCGATCAACATCTCTCTAGGCTCTCGTTAGACGGTTGGATCAAACGCCTGATTCAGAAAGCAGTACTCCTCGATACGGCCCGCATTGTGAGGAGGTTCCTGTCTCTGCAGCCCTAACCACCGGTAGCTTGGACCCTGCTCCCGACACCGGCGGAATTCTATTTTTTATATTTTTGGGACGCACTCCCCGGTTGCGATATGTTTTTTTAGCTACGTAATTAACACACTGTTTCAGATCGAGTTCGACACTCACGTCGCCCAAAGCCTCAGAGTCATACCGAAAGAACTACCAACTGTTGAAGAAAAAATAGCCATAACTACGGGACAACCGGAGGTAAAGTATTTACCTATTTCTTATTTCCCATTCAAGTCAGTCAATAAGTATCCTTATTCTATAAACAGAAATGCTGGACAGTTATAGTGAAACATTGATTTGGGAAATTATTGATCGAGTTCATGTTCTTACTAGCTTTTGCCCGCGGCTTTATCCACGTGGAGTTCGGAATAAAAAAATGCATATATAAGTATTCTTCGTGAAACAATACGTATTTATGCCAAACATGATAATCAGTTAAAAGGCGTTGGAGTTTATCAATCTCATATAATATATACAAAGTACCAACATACATTTTGTACCAAGCAGAACAATATCTACTGTAATTCATCATCATTTTGGATCCTGTAGATGTCCCGCTTCGCAACATTAGGTCGTGAAATCACTAAAGACATCAAAGCGGAACAACGTCCAGTTAAGATGAAGGCGTTTGGCCAGAGTCTGCCCATGCAGGATCAGTACCATCCTCCAAGGAATCATACCAAGAAGCTGTGGCGATCGGCAAGACATGTGCCCAGAGATCTTGTTACGCTTAAAACTGTATGGGAAGGCATTACTAACCTGAGGTAATTTGTAATCATATTAGGCAAACCATTACTCGAACAGCTTTGATCGCTCCATAGAATTGGAATGCTTTATTTGTAAACATAGGTAAAGTATCGTATGAGAAGTTAAATATTAGGTAGGTTCTCTATGTCTTGCCATATAGTGTACATATATTACCAGGGATGTTAAGGAGTTCCGTAACCGTAACCGAAACTACTGGATATCTGAAATAAAAATCTATCCGTAACCGTAACCGAATCTGATATAAATGTTTCGGATAATTTCGGATAGGGGCGGAGTCTAAATCAAACACGTTATGACAGGTTTTTCTGCCCAGCTGAGCCGACACACTAACCGCGCGCGTCACTTGCATGTTTTTTTTTTCCTATTTCTGTTTTACTATTACAATTTCGTAAAAATCTAATATCCGTAACCGAAATTTAAAAAAATAATTTCATTTCCGTAACCGTATCCGAAACCGGTATAATATTATTTCTATATCCGTATCCCTATCCAGATCCGAAATTTCATATCCATAACATCCCTAATATATACTCTGCATAAACGGGAAAAATAAAGTCCGTACAGATTAACTGGTAGAAAATGCTAATGGCATTAAGAACGGCTCAGTACATTTGTGTGCTTAAAGTATTAAATAAATAAATAATAGTAGTCATTTTCTTGTATAGGAGTGTTAAAGAGTACTGTCGTTGGATGATCCACCACCCTGAGCACCGACGGCCTCCGTACCTGAGCAGCCTAGGTCTCTTCGACCCTGCCGTCTTGGAAGCGAGGCTTACCCTCGAAGCCGAGTACCAAATGACCCCGCCCATCGGATCGCCCCACGACACTCCGGCGCCGATCGAGAACATACGCAAAAGATTATCCCAGTTGATGGATTCTGTATAAAACAATTAAAATCGATATTGAGGATTATATCAACGCTTATCACATTACGATTAATCTCACTATGTTCTACAACAAATATTACTTGTCATATCTATCGATCGTTTCTAATCATGTTAGCTGAGCTACCTAAAACTAGCAACCACCATTTTTATGGAAATTACGTTTTTATATTTGATTTTATGTTTTACTGTTGTATGTATTCTTAATAAAAATAAACGGAGGATGCTCAATGAAACATGAATTAATTAATTTTACATTTTCAATTTTCGTTTTTATTAGGAGTAGAATATTTAAAAATTCTGTAGCTACAGTTTTTAAACTGACTAGAAACAATGTAGGTAACAGTAACCTAATTGGTATCAATAAATAAATATTCTTAATTCTTTATAGCACCCATAATAAAATGAAACGATAAATTTGTGTGTGTGTGAAGATAACATTCAAAACTTCAGACAGCAAAACATAAAATATAATTTAATTTAATCTTCTACAAAAACAGATTCCATATTTTCGGAAATAAGATTAAATGTATGATGGTTGATGATTGGAACAGAATATCAACAAGAATTTTATATATAACTAGCGGACGTCACGCGGTTTCACCCGCGTAGTTTCCGTTCCCGTGGGAGTATGGGGATAAAATATAGGCCGCTATGTTACTCGCTAATAATGTAGCTATCCATTGCTGAAAGAATTTTTCAAATAGGTCCAGCAGTTTTTAAGTTTATTGGTTACATACAAAAATCCAAATCTTTCCTCTTTATTATATTAGTATAGAAGTATAGATAATAACAAATGTACTTATTATTATCAATATAATTTTTGTTTATATTCTATATAAACAGCAGTATAATGCATCTAGGTACAATCTTTATTGGCAGTTAAACAATAAATTTTTCTGAAACAATTTAATTGCATTATGAACAATAATATTTCCTATTAATAAATACTTAAGATAAATGAAATTCATAGTTTTCATTGTGCGATACATATACACAAACTGTCGTCCAAGTGTAGGATTCGGTGCTAGATAATAGATAACATTTATTTGCTTTTTTGATAACAATCATATCATACGCTATATAAAACAGTAAGAAGTCAGAGATTACCATATTGACGATATTTTTTCAAATGCATTAGTTATCTGTCAATAATTAAAATGGACAAAGAAGCAAGTGAACGTGAGTCTATCACAGAGTTCGACTCTGTGTTGTATCGTGAAGTGGGACAGTTTGGAAAATATCAGTTATTAACTATTAGTCTGTTGACTTTCCCTTCGCTCATCTGTGCGTTTATGGCGGGAGATTACATATTTACCGCGGGCAGCCTTCCTACACGATGTGCGGTGCCGGAGTGTGACGGACCAAATCCAGAATATTCACCGGACTGGATATCAAATGCTGTGCCTGCCACCGCATCCGGGTTTGATAACTGTAACAGATACGTCAACGCAACCAGTAGTGTGATCTCACCCGACGGACTTTGTCCTGCCAGCTTATTCGACAAAGATATCATCGTGGCATGCGACAGCTACGTACACGACAGAACTAACACTATGGTGTATGATTTTAATCTAGAATGTCAGGAATGGTTGAGAACCTTGCCTGGAACGTTGAACAGTGCAGGAGGAATGGTAGCGCTCGTGCTCGCAGGGTTCATATCTGATCGTCTTGGCAGGAGAGTGTCTATAGTTTTCTTTTCGTTCAATGTGGCTTTAGTAGGAGTCATTCGTGCGTTTTCAGTGAATTTCGCAATGTACTCAGCGTTACAATTCATGCAAACAGCAATCGGTGGAGGTGCTTTCAGCGCTGCTTACATACTGGCCGCTGAAGTTGTGGGGCCACAGTATCGTGTGAGGACCAGTGCTACTATATCCAGCATGTTTGCTCTCGGACAGGTTGTTTTAGGCGTACTTGCATTTGCTGTGCGGCCATGGAGGACCCTCACACTGGTGCTATACGTACCAGTATTCCTCATAATATCTTACTATTGGCTATTATCTGAAAGTTTCCGCTGGTTGCTCAGTAAGAACAAGCAGATAGAAGGAAAGTCCACTTTAGAATATGCTTCTCGTTTGAATGGCAAACAAATCTCTGCTAAGACTATGGACTTTTTGTTGACTGCAATACCCAACCAAATGCAAGAAAATAAACAGGTTAACGAAGAAAACCTCTTGTTTAGAGTCATTAAGTCACCTGTTCTTCTGCGAAGATGTTGCACGACGCCCATTTTGTGGATGACCACTACGTTCATTTACTACGGCTTGTCGATCAATTCTGTTGGTTTATCAGGAAACATGTACTTAAACTATGTTGCGATTGCGGCTATCGAAATACCTGGGTTTTGGTCAGCTGTCTTAGTATTAGATAGAGCAGGTAGAAGAATTACATTATTTTGTGGTTTCATGATCTGTGGAATTTGTTGCTTAGCTTTTGCTTTTGTCCCTAAAAGTATGTACTCCTTATCATTAACATTGTATCTTATTGGGAAGTACTGTATCGGTCTAGTCATGACGTCTGTATACTTGTATACAGCAGAACTATATCCTACCAGGTATAGGCATTCATTTTTAGGGTTTTCTTCAATGTTAGGGCGGATTGGATCGATTGTAGCGCCGCTAACTCCTGCTTTAATGATTTACTGGTCGGGTATACCATCCGTTATGTTTGCAAGTACAGCAATAATATCTGCCTTATTAGTCTTCACACAACCTGAAACCCTTGGCCAGAGGGTACCAGATACAATTGAAGACGCTGAACGACTTGTCTAGTCGTTCAGCGTCTTCAATTAATTAATTAAGTAACAAAGTAAAAAAAAAAAAAATGAAAACTTATTTAACAATCAATTTATTCTCTAGGTATCTAAGAATTTGTTATCAATTTACTTAACTATGCAGTAATAATATTATTACAATTGTCTGAAACAATGTTATTGAAAAGCGCCATCTATGTATACTTTGAAAAACTATTAAAGTTTTGTTTTACGCGAAAGACACTACGTTGTTGTTTTCCGCCACCAATTTTCCCTTCCTTACTTGTTTTCAAGCATTCTACGTAGTATTGAAAAATCATAGAAGATGGCGTTGTTCAGATAAATATTTTATGTACACTATTATTTTGCAATTATTTCATAGAATGTTAAACTAGTTTTTATTACATGAATATTTAATAGAGTGTAAGTTGAAATAATTATGTTTGAAAAAAAAACGTGTGAAAAATGAAATAAGTTCCTATTCTGTCCCCATTACAGAAATTGACGTTTATAAAAACCTTCTAATAAAAGAAAATTTTGTTTTTCTGACTTTTCCTGTCATGTATTTCCGTAACTATTCCCTTTATCTTTACAATCTTTATTATAGATTTTAGCGATAAAAGTAAGGAAGTAATAATTTGCCATGCCCTGCGGGAAGCGCCCCCTTGTCAAAAAATGGGACAAACCACGAAGTATGAGGGTTATTACACCATCTCCTTATGAACAAACTTTACATAGCGTAAAAGTACACTGGCAGAATGTCATCAGAGATTTGGAGATGTCCTACAAGGATGAAAAGGTGATCATATAAATACCCATGTTGTTTAGAACGATAGTAGGTATGCAGCCTTGCCTTCACAATGCCTCGCCAACGATTTGGTAATTGGATAGGAGTATAAAGCGTATTATTTAGTTGTTGTTTACAGAGTTGGACGATACAGCCCACTAGTAGAAACAATACGAGATTTTTTAAAGTTTAAAAGGTGTTCAGAAAACGGAAAAAGAGGCTAAGCATTACGATAGTGTCCAGCTTCTTTCATAATCAACAAATACTTGTGTATCCTAGTGACTTTTACGAAACCCACACGAAAACGTATGCCCTATGGTTTTCCGGAACGTATATACCTGAGAGATAATGATAGATCATAATCTGATATGAAGAATAGAATAGATATTTATTGCACACCTCAAACGCTTCAGCGTGTGAGTGCTGTACTCTCGATATGTCGCCTAGTCAAATTTTTGCAACATAAATCTTTGCTATTATGGAATTCATATTAGCAGGGAAGTTTTAAAAACAAGAGACTGGACATTATAAGATTCATATATTTTTAGATAGACATACCTTGATAAAGGCTATTAGAAATACCTTGATATGTATGTATAAAAAAAACTTACGTGTAGTCTCGTGTAGTGCTGTTCGTTGGGAAGTGTGTCGTCAGGATTCACGTCGTCACACACAATAAATTAATCTACCCGATATATTACTTTCCTCTATGGATTAATCTAAATATTTTTCTATTAGTTTTCTTTCATTCTTCGAATAAGCCCTATTGATTTTCGTTCTTAAACTCATAACCGTTCAAAAGATATTAGCTAAATGCGATGAATATTCTTACATTTTTACGTAAATTTTAAAAAGTGCATAAAGTGCCGCTAGCTAATCTTTTGATTAAAAAAAAAAAACTCTTTTGCTCAATAAAATTGACATTTTGTGTATGCACCTACAAAAGGCAATGTTACTACTACTGTTCCTACTAGGAGAACTTTAAGATGCAGGAGCGAGTGAAGCGAGCTCGGGACTTGGGGCACCCCAACTCTGACAGCTGAGCATACATTGTCAGCCAAAATAAGCGTGTGTACCAGATTTCAGCTCAAACTGTTAGAGATAACTGATTTAAAATTCAGTTGCAAGATTCCACTTGGACAAACACACATACATTGCAAGTTAAATAAAAGCTTGTAATAAAAAGCAATAGTACTAGAATCAAAGTATTTATTAAAATTACAATTACAGTTAGTAGATCTATTTAAAACAATTAAATGTTAAAAGGTAATGTTTGATAATGTATCAAACATTACCTTTTAACCACATAACTGTCTTTCCACAACTGGTCTAATGTAGACCAGTTGTGGAAAGACAGTTATGTTTCTTTTCGGTACATTTATTGAAGTTGAGGTAGAGTTTATTTGAGTATTACTGTTAAGTAAAGTTTCAGAAACTTGGGTCTGCTGAGGACCATTTTGGATCATGAAAGTCGGTGAAGGTTGTCCAAGGATCAACGGTTTTTTAGTTTGATGTTGTCTCCAATGCGGCAGCTCATTTTATCCTTATTTTGTATAGAATTTTCAATGTAGCCCTCTGCTACTACATCAGATTTCCAGCCACCGTGTCTTTCAATCTGGGTCATGTGTGCTCCTGAATCCGTCAATAGGGTAGCCGATGTTCTCCTGAAACAATGGCCCGTGTTTGCAATGCCCGTGAAGCAGAAGGTTGAGATGGGACTAAACCATTGATTTCGGGACACTGTGATGATACCAGCTTTTAACGATTAAAAAGATATCAACGCGTTAATTACCGCGGTGCCGATTTTTATTTAAGTTTTTACTTCTGTCGGCATTCCCGGAGTGTCACTGTTTTCTTGAAATTTTTGTGATTGAAAAAAAAAACAAAAATTAGTGTTAAAAAGTTTGGAAATGACCTTGTCCACGCCCCTATTCGATTTGATCCATACTTCCAGGGATACCCTGTACCAACATTATAAATGCGAAAGTGAGTTTATTTTTTTGTTACGCTTTCACGCTAAAACGGCTGAACAAATTTGGATGAAATTGCATAAAGGTAGACCATGACCTGATTTAGGACACAGGATAATTTTTTTCCCGATATTCACATGGGATCGAGACTTAATGCACGTGAAATCACGGGGCGCAGCTAGTACTAATAATAAAGCTGAAGAGTTTGTTTTTTTGTTTGTTTGAACGCGCTAATCTCTGGAACTACAAGTCGGATTTGAACTTTATTTTGCAATTGATAGCCTGTTACATACATATGTAATATGTTAAAATCATAACCCTCCTTTGGTTTTGCCGTAGTCGGGTAAAACTCTCGTTTTTTCACAATTCAAATTCGACTCCATTTCTTTTTGTGCTCTATCATTCGTAGTGAAACTACTTGTCATATTAATGTACTGTTGACGTATTTCAAACCTAAAACGAATCATATAATTTAGATTATTTCTTTAAATAAATGATTATTATAAGTTGAAGGTATAAAAATAGACGTTCTTAAACAAATAAATGCTTAATAACTTAGAAGGCGAGAATAGATTGTTGTTGGTTATGCTTTAGTGAAGGTGGTGAATTCGACTCACTATTATCATCATCTTTTGTATTTAATTCCTGTAAAATGAGTTCATTGATTGCCCTGTGAACTCCAAGCGTCAGGTACTGTTCAGTTTTGGTTTTATATTTCTTCCTATTTTTATAAATAATTTAAATGTCATCATGAAATCTTTATTGAAAAAAAAATGTTCTATAATTCACAGGACTCACAAGAATACACACATAGTCTAAATACCTATTCAACACTAATTGCATTCAATAATACCTATACCTTTTTGAGTGTGAAAAGTTTAAATAAATAAAGTACTAATTTTTTCTGTAAACAAAATTCTTTAAATTACGTAATTTTCATCGCACCGATTTGCAAAAAATTTACATAGATTCATCGTCGACGAGCCCCATCGGGCGACTTATTTATGAATGAACGAGAGTGATGACAATACTTTTGATAGGCGAAAGAAAAGATGACGATAACATTATCGTCATCTTTTCTTTACACGCATGTGTTCGCTCGGAATAAAACAACGTATGTGCCAAATCGAAATGCCGTCTTTTGTAAATGAAAGAAAGAAAATATTTTTATTTGGGACACGCACAGGAAATAAAATACAACATTAAAACTAAGAAAATTATAAAAACAATAACAATTTCAGAAAAACATAAATAAAAAAAATAAAAAATTGTGTAAGACCTTTGCGAGGCCAAAAAGGCTCCTATCTCAGCATAATGCTACAATATTTGAAAAAACAAATACCGCAGCGCTGGTACCCGATAGGGCCCGAATGAAAAGTATTATTAAAACTAAAACTGCTTTTCTTAAAATTTGATACGATTACTCTCTATGTTTTAAAGTAAATTCCATAGAATAACTCATAAGCGTTACGACATGATACTCATAAAAACATGAAGAAAAATTGACATTTGCATTTTTTTTTGTATCGAGAAAACTTCATTGTATCGTATATTCCTTTTTCAAGATACTAGGTCATATAGTCAAAAAATATTCACCAAAATTTTAAAACCCTATTCCATAATACTTAAAAAGTTACACGATAAAGAAAAAGACCATTTTTTTTCAATATATCACCTTATATGCTGTGTCTTTATTTGAGTTCGTCCAAAAAATGATACCGTTACGTGATTGAGATTCAACTATACCGTGATAAGCCATAAGAAGTGTTTTGCTACCTACTAGGGAGAATAATCTATTTAAAACACGGTTATTTATAGTTATGTAGATATATAAAGGATTCTTTTCGCATAATGTTTTTTCCTAATATACTTTGGCATAACTATTTTGGTATAATAATAGTTTGCCATAATTGTTTTTGGAATATAGTTTTTGTTGATATAATTATCTTGTAAGTTAATTTATTAGCATTTTAATTCGCATAATGTTACTAGGCGTAATGACTTAATAATGTTAAGGTATACAATTTATAGGAATAATGGAAACATATTTAATATATTAAATTTATTATATAATCTGAAAATGAAAAGAAGTAACAATAACCAATATTATTTGTGTGTATCAATAGGTTAAGGTGCGGCAGGGTGGCCCTTGGGGGTGCATCTCATATCATATAAATTTATTTCGTATATTTTCATTACAATAACGTTCACAAGATGTGATAAACGTGAGATATACAACACTAACACCAACTGTTGATATAATTATATCAACAGTTGGTGTTGGTAAGTTTTAGAATATATAAATGTAATATGTAAGGAATTTTCATTACATATTACATTTATATATTCTAAAACTTATTTCGTATAACGTTATTGGATATAATATTTATTTATTTGAAAATCTTTAGGTCTATCATTTAAAATATAGGGTAGGGGTGTGCAAGATTGCGCAGTGTACAAGAATGCGCATAGCGATTATCCAATCAGGAAACAGTATTTTGCGGCCAACTTCAGTTGACAGCGCCTCATCAACGTTCTAAACGTGCGCGCACAAGAATTTTCGTTTTTAATACAATTTCCGAAGATTTTATTGAAAAAAAGTAAATTTGGTACCTGTGTTATAATATTTAGGTGTTTTGGAAACGTGATTGTAATAAATGTAATCCAGGTAAGCTGTTTTTATGTGTTTATTTCCATCAAATTACTATCGAAACGTGTTTCACTCGAGCTAATACGACGTCCTTGCCAAAAGATGGCAGTAGTGGTCTTTCAAAGGTCTTTAGTGGTCTATGTGCAAGAATGCGCATAGCCATCGTGTACAAGATTGCGCGCGCAGTCTTGTACACTATCGGCCGTTGATTTAAGATATTATGTGTTTTATCATGACCATGTATTGACTGATAAGCTACTAAACTAATTATTTATGTTTTTAGGATGTCAAGAAGACTTAGAACAACGGAGAGAAAAAATGTGGATTCGAGTGTAATCGAAGAAGCTCGTAAATTGATTACAGAAGGAAAAAGTAAGCGCCAGGTAGCTGCACAGTTTGGTATGGCTGAGTCTACTCTTAGATTAAGATTGAAGCAAGCGAATTCGCCGCAATCCTTAGGTAGGTATAGATGTACCTTTACCTCTCAAATGGAAGCAGAAATGCTTAATTATGTTCAGAAGCTTGATGCCATGTTCTATGGAATAACTCCGACTAAGTTAAGGGTGTTGGCTTATGACTTTGCTGAGAAAAATAAAATTGCACATCAGTTTAACAAGCAGCTGAAAATTGCTGGGAGAGATTGGCTTAGAGGTTTCATGAGGAGGAATCCTTCTTTAGCACTAAGACAACCAACTTCAACCAGTGTTGCAAGAGCCATGGGCTTTAATAAGCCGCAGATAGATCGGTTTTATAATAATTTGTTGGATCTTTATGACAAATATCACTTTCCCCCGCACAAAATTTTTAACATGGATGAGTCTGGGTTCTCCACCGTTCCCAACAAACCCCCTAAAGTTCTATCTATTAAAGGCAAGCGATGTGTTAATAAAATCTCGAGTGCAGAGAGAGGCCAAAATGTTACAGTGGTTTGCGCAATGAGTGCTGGTGGACAGTTTATTCCACCAACTTTCATATTCAAAAGAAAGAGAATGAAGGCAGAACTTCTAGATAATGCCCCCCCGTCAGCTATTGGAATGACTTCTGACAGCAGCTTTATAACAAGTGATCTGTTTCTTCACTGGCTTCAACATTTTAAGGAGCACGCTATGCCAACTCTAGAGCAGCCGGTGCTTTTGATCCTTGATAATCATTCATCCCATTGCACGCTTGCAGCAGTTGATTTCTGCCGTCAAAATAATATTATTCTTCTTTCATTGCCGCCGCATAGTAGCCATAAAGTACAGCCTCTAGATAGATGTTTCTTCAGCCCGCTAAAAAAATATTACGCTGCTGAGTGCGAAAACTGGTTGAGGAACCACCCAAGCAGAACAATAACCACCTTTCAACTTGCTGCAATATTTACCCCTGCTTATGCCAAAACTGCAACTATTGCTAATGCTATTGAAGGATTTAAGGTGACGGGAATATGGCCTTTTAAAAATGATATTTTTTCTGACATCGACTTTTTAGCTAGCAGTGTAACTGAGAGACCATTAGAATCTGAACATGTTGAGATGAATGTAGCATCGCTGACTGTAGAAGATCTTGTTTCAACCAGCATACCGGCCGAACTGGAGACAACTGGCGACGACAATGAAAGACAACTGCTTTCAATAGAAGAAGACATTTTGGACGCAGCAAGTAAGCTTTGTACAGAGCAAGAACAACTCTCTGACTGCGATATTAACCAACATTTGGATTTGCTAAGTCTAGCATCAATTCCATCAACTTCATCTTCTGTCACACTGTCAGAGCTGTCGCCATATCCAAAGTCATCTATAGCGCGACCCTATAGTAAGAGAAGCAAAAGATCTGAAATTTTAAGCAGTTCTCCACACAAAAGAATACTCGAAGAAGAACTGAAAAAGAAGAATGAAAAACCTTTACCTAAGAGAAGCAAGACTGTTAAACCAAAGAAGCCAGCAACTGCACCCAAAAAGAAAAATTGGGCATGTCCAGGTTGCTCTGAAGTATACAGAGAGCCAATTATTGAAGACTGGATCGAATGTAGTTCATGCAAAAATTGGTGGCACGAAAAATGCACAGCCTACTTAGGCCATGGTAGCTTCAAATGTGATATTTGTAAGTGATGCGCACTCTTGACCTACGTGCGCAAACTTGCACATCTGGCTGCGCAGTCTTGTCCTCATACGTTGTGCAAAAGTGCGCATTATGGATGCTGTAATTTTTTTGAATAGTTCCTAAACTGTTAACTTTAATTTGTTTTTTTTAAGTTTTATTACTAGGCAGATAACCTAGGTAATTGAATAAAGACTGATCTTGATTTTATACTGCTTTGTTTTTTTTTTAGAGAATGTTGTAGTAAAAGTGCGCAGTGCTGATACCTGATACCCTATGTTGATACCATCATTATGGTTAATACCCCGATTCAGAGCAATCCGACTCGAATAGGTTAGATTAGAAGGCTAAAACGGGAGCGGCCGCCGAGCGCTAGATCACCTTTATTGTTGGTAAATCATTCAGGTTAGGTTAGGTTAGAACAGTGACCATTAAAGCGCGAAAGCGAGCGAGCGAAACGAGCGTGCTGCGGGAGCAGCTGCCGAGCGCCAGATCTCCTGTTGTTGTTGGTAAATCATTTGGGTTAAGTTAGGTTAGAACAGAACAGTGACCATTAACGCGCGAAGGCAACTAACTATAATAGAAATTACAAAAAATAAATAAAAAATATTAAGTATACAATATTTTTTTTTTTTTTTTTTAACTTTAATTAGAAGTCAGAGCTCGTAAAAATTCACAGTCACCCATACATGTATTAGACTAAATAGGTTATATGTCTTTTGAGCGGTATATCAAACGATTTTATATTCAATGCATGTTATGCTTATAAAAAAATCTTATTTTAAAATTATATCAATCGTTTATTATATTAACTGATCACTATATCAAATAAAAATATAGTTTCTGTTGTTATATCTTGTAAATATTAGATATTTTGTAATTATATCATATATTACTTACCCCCTTGGGAGATGAAAGAAATTAACACTAGCGTCTCTTCAAAAATAAACTTAAGTTTAGCCGGCTAATGTTAAAACATCTATGAGATTCACTGTAAAATAAGGAATGTGAACTTTTGGAATGAATGAACTCCGTGCATGGTGCTAAAGATGTTCATCGTAGTGGTACTACTGATGAGAGGCTCTCAAGCCTTTACTACCTATGCTTTTCCTAGTAGCGAGGTCTACGAGGGCTTTCGATTTTTTTTTTATATATTGAAATGGAACTCCGTACACTATGCAACTTCACAATTTGATTATTGCGACCTTTATTTAAATCAAGATTAAAGCATGCATATCCACTACAATAAAGTTTTTTTTTTAGTTCTGGGATACAAATTGTGCAACCGTACGCGAATTGATGGACCCAGTTATCTTCCAGCGCATTGCCAAAATTTTTGACCTTTCCACGAAGGCGAAAGAGTATGAGCCCGGAGACCAATATTGTTACGTAGTTCCATCCGATGACCATCATGACATGTCAACAACCCGTGTGAGTTTTTTTTTTTATATAGTTAGTTTCTTTTTTTTTAATACAGTCAGTTTTTTTTTTTTCAAGTGGGGTTTAAATGAAGAAGCGATTCAGTAAACAGCATTCAATTAATTTTAGTACCCCCTATTTTGAATTTAGCCTCACTAACATAGGTTGTTGAGAACAGAGGACTAACTGGTGGCAATGAAACACAATATGAACATTACTACCAGATTTATTGTTGTTTAGAATAATTAGATATATACGCTGATTTTAGGCAAGCATGGCTTCAGTTAAAATACTTGTTAGCCCGATATTCCTACGGGATCGCAACTTATGCGGGAGAAACCGCGGGGCGCACCTAGTCATTCATAAATGCTGACGCCCTCTAGCAGCAAGTGGCAGAAACAGAAGGATGCACTTTTACACTTTTCCGCCGCTGAATTATAGAGGACGCTACTATGTATATCAGTTACATAGGTACTTACTCAAAGTAAATTATTGCAAAGAAACAACAACTTTTATTTATGTTTAAATAGGTATATAGCCCATAAATAAGTTTTCTAACGAAGTACATTGTTGTTCAATCATTTATGTGTTCTCAGGCGGCATTAAAAATGAGCGGTTTTTCTACTCACACGGATTTCTTAATGGAAGAAGAGGAGGAAGAAGCGCCTGAAGAGGAATCAGACTGGACTGAGGATACCATAACACCAGTTGAAGATAAAAAGCCAACAAGCAAAACATTAAACGTACCAAAGTCTATATCCAAACTTCTATCCAAATCTTTCTCCAGATACTTGTCAATGATAAAGCAGCAAACTCCCGAAAATAACGAATTTGCAGACAAGTTCTCATTCTTTTCGCCGCAAGAGTCTTTAGCGACTAGCGCTGATGATATGGATGTGCGAGCAGGCAGTATCTCAGAGCATGAGCATAGGTAAATCCACAGCCACTACACTATATTATATTATATTCATCATCATACATTGAGACTACAATGCACGTAATGTAAGCGAATGTAATCACATTAGCACGGGTTGCTTAGTGGTCAGCTAGAAGCCAGGAGAGTTACGGACACTCACATACCCATACTCTCCAACAGCGCCTCAGTTATCCAATCGTCGAAGAAAAAATATAATACCTCGAAGTTAATACTTGAATGTCACAATGCACTAGAACAGGTAACGGTGTCTAGTCGCAACACGGTGACACTGCAATGGATAAACGGACACAGCGCTAGGTAACGACGCAGCTGACGAACTTGCTAGAAGGATCTAGCACGGCAGTCTGTAGACCCGAACCTGTCGTACCAATCCCTTTCAACCACATACGCAGGTAGCTACAGGTGTTCTCCCTCACACAAGCGGAGTACTGGTGGACCTCGGCACCGGGCTGCAGGCAGTCCAAGGTAGCTATGCCATCCCTAGATAGCAGATTAACCAGGTGTTTATTACGCCTGGACAGATACGGTCTGCGCCTGGTGACGGGGACCATCACAGGACACTGCTCGCAAACAAACACTTCCACACGATAGGCATAACGGACAGTCCTCTGTACAGGGCGGTCATGGAGGCTGAGGAAACCGTCGCGCACGTGCTCTTTGAATGCACAGGCGTCACCCAGTTTAAAACAGAAACCCTCGGGTCACCCAGATCTTTCACAGATGTTCTGAACAGACCAGGAGTTTTGAACTTCTGGAGGGAGGTGGGCTGGTTGGAATAACCACCAAATGGCAGCCATGGCCCACGTACAATGGTCCACCTGACGGACTAAGTGCGGAAACCAAACCCTTTAACATAGAACATACCGGTCAGTTGGCATCAACAAACGGTCAACGTGGAACGGTCAAAATTACTCTTGGTAAAGTTGGTCTAGTATTGATCTACTACCACGAATTTAGACGAACAATACGCAATACCTCCTTCTGCGAAGCAGTAATGCTCGCAAAGGAGGACGCGGAACGCGTGAGAAAGGGGAAAATTTCGCGCCCTCATGCCCCTAAACGCTGCAGGAAACGCCCTGGGCATCGGGAGTCGCAGGCTGATTCCCGGCCACCATAGGCGCGGGCTTGCGGACGGTGAGCAATGGGTAGGTCACCGTCCGATTGCGGAGAAGTCCGAAAGGGATACCGTGGCCCCCGGCAACATGGCAACTGAAGGAACACGGGTGGGTTTTAGTCAGTAAGAGTCTGACACGCCCTCACGCTCCACCCAGACGAAGGAGGAGGCGGAACGCGTGAGGGAAAGGCAAATTTCGCGCCCTCACGCCCCTAACCGCCGCAGGAGGAGACGCCCAGGGCGTCGGGAATCGCGAGGCGATTTCCGGCCACCGTAGGCGCGGGCTTGCGGACGGTGAGCAATGGGTGGCTCACCGTCCGATAAGGACCAGGCCCGGGTCGACGGCGCGTTGTGCTCCACGCGCGCCTCAAAGAGATGTCAGCAGATTTGAAGGGGTCCACTAGGGCCGATGCCTGCCGGGGTTGCGAAGAAAACCGAAAGGGAGATCGTGGCCCCCGGCAACAGGGCAACCGAAGGAACACGGGTGGGTTTTAGTCAGTAAGAGTCTGACACGCCCTTCCGCTCCGCCCAGAGTGGGAGAAGTTATTTGATGATTTCCCACCCTCAAAAAAAAAAAAAAAAACGCTCCACCCAGAGCGGGAGAAGTTACACACATCAACACCGTCTAGGGATATTTTGTATAAAGTTCTTTTACTCAAAAAATACTGGCCGATTTTAAAATCTTTTGAAGAAAGCTTATTTTGTAGGCCTTTTTGGATAATTCCAAATGTGAATTTGAAAAAATAAATTAAAAATAAAAGATTTGCGCGGCATAACTTTAGCAGAGTTTGAAGGTTTCAATTTATTTATCGTAGTTTTTGATAATTTTTGGTGACAAATCTAAGTTTTAAAACAAATTAGCAATTAATTTAGAATGTATGCTACTGTGTGCATCATGCAGTGGCGCCATTTAATAAGAGAGGAAATGTTAAGGGCAGTAGGCATGCTCCAGTTGGGGCTACTCAACGGAGTATTGCTGAGGAGATTGGAACAATACAAAACGTTATATCAAGGTTATAGTCACGTTATCGTGCTACTGGTTAAGTGGCTGAAAGACACCCAAGCGGGAACCGCATAAGCTCCCAACGACAAGACCGATTTTTGGAAGTTTCCGCGAGAAGACAACCAAATGTTACGGCCATGCAGTTGGTTCAAAGGCTCCAGTCAGTCAGTCAGTTCAACTCCAGTTGCTTGTGAGTGACCAAACTGTAAGAAGAAGACTGTATAAAGCTAATCCTCATGCCACTAGACCGCTTCGTACTCTAGCACTACGGCGTGGAAATCTTGGACGAAGATTACAGTGGGCTCGTGAACATTTGCTGTGGGAAGATAACCAGTGGTGTGTAGTGCTGTTTATCGATGAGTCTCGATTCGGTTTCTATCCCCATTCGCGAAGAGTACGCGTATGGCGAGTTTCTAGTCGTGAGAGTCATCTGCAACACCCGGAGGAAGTCCATCCATACCACGGCGGGACAATATGGTTTGGGCGGGAATTCGTGTTGGTGGAAGAACAGAGGTATATTTTTCCACTAACACAGACAACACAGTTTGGATCAGAAACACCATGACCGCTGAAAAATAGCGTAACCAGGTGCTAGTACCAATAGTCTACCCCGATCGACTATAAATGGGCCAAGCATTCACGCTCATGCACGATAACGCCTGTCCGCACACAAAGTGAGTGGTGACCAGCTGGCTACCGGAGCACGACGTATCGGTCTTAGACTGGCCTACGCAATCACCAGACCTAAACCCTATAGAGCACGCGTGAGACATGCTCCAAAGAAGGGCTTTGAAGAAGTTTCCTGCAAACATTGCGACTGAAGAACAACTTTTTTGGCATCTTAGCAGGACCTGGGACAATGTCCCGCAGCAAGACTTTGATAACTTGATTCCAAGCATAAAAAACCGTCGCAGGACCGTTGTTAACGTCATGGGTGGTTTTGTTACTGATTTTTCGCATAATTGCAAAAAACTGTATAATTTCGCTTTATTTTTCACTTTTTCTTGAAAAACACATTCATCGTTAGTTTCACCATTATTTTATTTTTCGTCTTTGTACAAATAAAATTTTATTTACACAAAAAAAAAATGTTTGTTATATTCTGAAGTCTATAGTATGTTTTTTTTTTTTTTTTAACAACCGAGTATCGAAAATTTTGACTGCGTTTCTATTGGTCCACGTAATTAAGATAAAGTCCGTTGCGCACAAACGCTGTAGTTACATGACATGCAGTTGAGTCATCGACTACCTGCGCGTCGCTCGTGTTTTAGTGAGTGAACCAGACAATATTGATGGCGGATATGTCTCCTGTAGTTAAGCGTACTAAGCGCCCTTCGCAATCTACAGAAAAACAAATGATGTACAATTTGTTTAAATAATTTCAAGAGTCTGATTATAATAGTAAAATTGCCAAGACAATAGCAAGTTCAACAGGAATTCATGTCTCTACGGTTTACAAGGTAAACATTTTTTTTTACTTACCCACTTGGCATTTTGAAAATGATTTAAACATGTAAAAATATTTAATAAATTAAATAGATAATAATTAATGTCATATTGACACATTAAAAATGATATGTATAAAGTAAAGAGGTCACAACCTGATAATAAGGCGACACTACAAAGTTATCTCCATCTTGCCGCTGAGGGTAATTAATTATGTTATATTACAGATATTATTGATGTGTTTCGTTTTTTTTTTAGGTTATTGGAGAGATGAAATCAGGTGGACCACCAAATTCACTGAAAAAGAAAAGAAACCGCTTGAGTATTATTAATAAATTTGATGGTTTTACGAAAAGCGCAATCCTAGACATCGTAAAGAAAGATTCTGATTTCCCGTCTATGTCAAGATCAACATTATACAAAGCACTGAAAAAATTGGGTTTTTCCTATAATAAAAGAAGTAGAAACAGTATTTTAGTAGAAAGGCCGGATATAGTTTTATGGCGACGAAAATATTTTGACGAAATAAAGGCAGCCAGACAAATGGAACTACTATATATTATTTAGATCATACAAATTCAAAAGTCTGGGTTGACAATACGAGATCTGCATTCTTAGATCAACAGGATTGAAAAATCCGTCAGGTAATATATTGTGTTTAAATAATAATAACGCTCACACTCACAGTCCCCCACTAATCCGTTTAATTTTGTATTTTTTAAATATATTTTTCTTGTAAATATATATGCACACTATTTCATTGACGGATGCTTTATTATTATTGCAGGAAAAGGCAAGCGGCTTATTATTACATAGCGGCAGTGTTAATGGATTTGTAGAAGGAGGATTGAAATATTTTGAATCAAAGAAAGGTGACTACCACCAAGATATAGATGCCGCAGTGTTTTAAAATTGGTTCCAAGATATTTTACCTAAATTGGATGAGAATGCAGTTTTTGTTTTAGATAATGCATCGTATCATTCTTGGAAACTTGTCAAATCACCTACAACTTCATATCGTAAACAAGACATTATTGAATGGCTACGGCCGAAAAATATTGCTTGTAACGAATCATTGTTTAAGTTGCAACTTTTGGATATGGTTAAGCAAAACAAAGATCGTTCTGAAAAATTCGTTTTAGATGAGATGGCTAAGTCCACAAATCGTCGCGACATACGTTTGCCGCCGTATCATTGTGAGCTCAACCCAATTGAACTTGTTTGGGCTCAAGTGAAGAACTACGTGGCAGCAAATAACAAAAGTTATAAAATTGATGAAGTTCGAATTCGTTTGTTACAAGGAGTAGCTAGAGTGGATGTGGATAAACAAAAATGGTCGTCATGTGTTAATCATTCGATAACCAAGATCGAAACAAAAATGTATGGAGTGGACGATCATGTAGCAAATATGTTAGAGCAGTCTATTATTGACGTATCTGCAGAAAGTTCATCAGAATGAAGTGTAGACGATAGTGTTTAAGATTACAAGAATTGTATAATAATTATTTGATTTATATGTTCTAGTGCATAATATATATATACAATATTGTTTTATTGTTATTTATTTATGAAAATATCATATAACGCGAACAGAAAATGTTATTACGAAAATACTAAATATGTAAATTTAAATCATAAAATAATAATTTAATTTTCTCTACAGTAGAACAATGATCCATCTCACTCTGTCAATATCGGAAATGTGCGAGAGACATACTCAGTACTCGTTTGTTAAAAAAGAGACTATAGTCTGATAAATGGACTTTATAAAAATATATACATGTTATTTGTAACAAATTTTGAGTAAATTGAGAAAATCCAACATATCTCTGGACGATGTTGATGCGTGTATTTGATAATATCCCACCCCAAAAAAAAAGGACGTACAATACGCCCAACGTAAGATGAGACTTGACCGCGCCTCCCGCCGCTCTTTCTGTCGCCCCGATGATACCCCGGCGCAGATCTCATACCACTATAGAGACCCATAAATCGTCTACTGCGCAAGTCAAACGAATTGTAAGTCCCTAATCAAGTTCGTCTTTATGTGCTGCAACTTTATTTATTTTCTCATCAGGCATCAGCGACCATTACAAAATCCATTTTTTGATATGCTATACTGCAATAAATCTGAAACGGACATGATCAAGTGGAATTCCAAATACAAACAAAAGACTTTCGAAGTGTCAGCTTCCGACGAATTTAGCAAGAGAGCAGAAATTATGACGAAACAAGTAATCGAATCAAATTTTTTCTTTATCACCTACAACAAATTTCTAAATTACAACATTTTACATATGTTTATTTAGCTTTATATATATTATTATTCTGTATTTCTGTATGTCTGTATGTCACTGAACCTAAACGGCTGGACTGATTTCGATAATTTTTTGTGTGTGTTTGAGTGGGTCCCTGGATGGTTTAGATTCACATTTGGACCCGGACCCGGTAGGTGATGCTGCGAACGAGTTCTAGGAAACAGGACAACGTCTGTCCGGTCAGCTAATTTCAACCTACAATCTTTTGTGTGCATTTTCAGATATCCGCTGAATTCTACGAATGGTGGGTTGGTTTGGGTAATGTTGAATTCAAGAGTGAAATCAAGAGACCCGAAGACATTGAAGCTCTGTTCCAGGTATCTTTATAATATGTATCTCAATATTGGATAGAAGTGTTATACTGTTTTAAAGTAACGGTATAAAACAAAATAAATTATCTCGAAAAGAATCAATAATATTTACATGAATGTCTAACTTTCAGGTGTGGTTCGACGAGCATTCCTCACGCGGGCTTGTTCTGGATCCCCAGATAATACCCTGTGTCTTAAAGAGCATTGCTGTAAACACTGGCGTACCAAGGGTATGTTTTCTAAACTAACTACATAACTAGTAAAAATAATTTTAAATTGCAACTATAAAGGCAAAAAATCTTCGAGCTTACCAGGATCTTACTAGATTGGACTGGGCTGTTGTCACTTCACTTCGGTTAAGTGACTACAAATACAAAATAATTTTGTCGAGGTTTAAATTATTAAAGCGTAGTAATAGTATGGTCGGTGGCGTTAATTTGAAGAAGTAATTTCATACCAACTATTGTATTATTTATTATTGTTATTGTATTCTGTAATATTTGTACCTTTTAAAGTAATTGTAAAATAAAATTAATATCTTTTTTATCACACCTGCTCTGAAAATACATACTAATTATACCAATTAGAGGGAAGAAACGCCTTTATCCCGCCCTTCAAATCCTTTCATCCCAAGGTATGGAAGTTTGTATGAAAATCCTTCCGACCCAAGGGTGGGAAGTATGTATGAAATTCCATTACATACCCGGTTTTTCTTTTTTTTTAATTTGTCAGCAGTCATACTGCCAAGAGACTTTAACTGTCTACTAATTAAATTTCAAGTAAATTGTTACTGGCCACATACAGTTTTTTTTTACCAGTTACCAACCTCCTTGGTGCATACAGAAAATTAAAAACGAAATTATTTTTGTATATAAAACGCGCGGAATCACGGAAGAAGTGGCTGCATGACCTTATGATCTTAGTGGTTCCTCGTAGCTCATCATCGCAGCCTTCTTCAAGCCTTCAACTAACTCAAGATGTAAACATGTCTCAAAATATCAAGATACCCGGACAAAATGTAACATCTTATAATAGCTGCACTTTTAATAATTGTACTTTTAACTAAATATAAACATTTCTATGCATTTATGTCCATAATTTTCCTCGTAGGTGTAATAAAAAGCACTATACATCCCTCAGGATAAAGTACAGTTCCATACCTCAAATGGTTTGCGCCCCTCGCAAGCTCGTGGCGCAAATGCCATAATCTCGGTATGGAACTGTCACTTTCTTCCCTCTGAAGTAATGTACTATTACAATGCATGTGCTCGAAAAGAGCGTTTTCCAAACATCCAAACTGGGCGGAAAGTGTCACTTTTTTTGACTAGTGCTTTTTACTTTTCTGTTTTTTTTTTTAAATTGTTTAAATCCGTCGTCAGCCCAACGCAAAGAGTTTCTATTATTTGAGAAAAGTTTTACAAATTAGATGATGATGATGATTATGACAATTGCGTCAGTGGCGATGACAATGGCGATGTCGATGACGATGGCAGTGGCGATAACGATGACAATGGTCAAATCGAAGTCGAATTCAAAGTCAAAATCAAAGTCAAAGTCAAAGTCAAAGTCAAAGCCAAAGCCAAAGTCAAAGCCAAAGTCAAAGCCAAAGCCAAAGTCAAAGTCAAAGTCATGACGATGGCAATGGCGATGATGATGATGAAGAATATTGTTTGTATTATGTATATATATATAAATATGAATCCCTATTTCCCTTGGTCACGACATCACACTAAAACGGCTGAACGGATTTGGATGAAATTTGGGATATGGATAGACCTTGACCCGGAGAAGGACATAGGATACTTTTTATCCCGATATTTTTACGGGATCGAGACTTATGCGGGTGAAACCGCGGGGCGCAGCTAGTTTATTTATACTATACGTCAGCCAAGATGTCAGATGTCACACATCATATGCGACTACCATAAGGTCCGCTCGTTTTTTTTATTTCCTCGCACAATGCAAAGTAAAACGTTGTGTTAAACGTGTGTGAGATGATTTCCGCACATACGAGTATATCATAAATAACTGCTAAATGGGTTTTTGGGTGTCTTCTGTTGTTATGAGTTTTCCTTCTATCATCAATTGATCGCTATGAATTATTGCATGTAACCTTTTTACTTCTTGCTTTCAGCATTTCTTCGCGTATTAGTTTCCTTACTCTTCGCACATTATTATCCAGAAATTCAGATAAAAATAATCCACTGCCCTGGAGGACATGTTTGTTTCCTTTGACATAGTAATCATTATATTGCATCATAGGTTTTTTTAAATCCACAATGGGGAAGATCTGGCCCACATCTCGACTGATGATAAGTGATGATCAGGCCGAAGGTTGAAGCGAGCTTCACCTAAACTCCTCAACTCAAAGAGGAACTTGCTATCTTACCTCTAACTGCCGAAACACAACAATGCTGATAGCTTTTAAATCGTTAAATGGGTAAGTTTCGAATGTCAATCGGAAGTTTGTTGTAAAAGCGTATAAATTGACCCATGAACGAGTTGCCTACTCTTTGGAGACGAGTGCGACGACGTACAGATAGATTGTGTTTATTCCTGGTATTTAAACTATGAATATCGGACATTTTCTTAAAATTTGAGATATTTTGTGTACATACAATAGGTTTTCAAATATGTATAGTGAGGCTACAGTCAGAATATAATTCTCTTTGTTTTTTTCTTGAATGGGTATTGTTAACGTTGTTGTCATAGCGGCAGACTTAGATAAGATGGTGGTAGCTAGCCAGGCCGACTTAGAACAAGCCCAACCACCAACTAAACCGAGCAGCAAATTTTGCCCCAAATGGGAATCGAACCCGGGACCTCTGGGTCTGAGACAGGTGGTATAACCACTACACCACAGAGCGGTTATTGAATATTATTAATTTACTGCTTATTCTGTGAGTGTCTTCTATCTAGCCCATTAGGTCGACATTCATAATCTCGCGAAATAAATCAATTCGTTTCATGTGTAGATTGTTGACTGGTTCCTTGTAGTATTCAATCAAGACCATACGAATGACTTTCTGTGCAATGATTTAGGTTTGACTGATCCTTAACAGTTTTTGTTTTTATTTTTAGATCTTTATTTCAATTTTTAGTTTCTCGTTTTCGATTCTTATTTATGTATTTTATTATTTATGTACACACAGTAAAATATATATAGATAATAGGTATTTACCTATGAAATTGCCGTTTCGCCGTACTGGCTATTTCAAGTCCATTTTTTCTTTTTTCGTTAAGAATTCTAAGTTCAAATTATTTATATTTTTAAAATATGGAATTCTTTTTTTTAATTAGTCATTTATTTATTGGTAAGCGTTCTGTTTTCATCGCATTTGTACGTTTTTCGTCATCATGGATACGTTAAAAATTCGAGTGATTATGGAGTATGAGTATTGTCGTGACAGCAAACCGGCAGAAGCGGAACGCAACATCAACGACGTATACGGAGCGAAGACTACAAACGATCGCACCACCCGTTATTGGTTTGCCCGCTTCCGTTCTGGAAATTTCGACCTAAGAAATGAACCCTGTGGTCGACCGAAAACTTTAGTCGACAATGACGAATAAAAGGCGATTGTAGTAGCTGATGATTCTCAATCTACAGATGAATTAGCAACAGCTTTCGATGTTAGCATCAAAACAATATTGGTCCATTTGCGTCGAATTGGGAAGGTAAAAAAGCTTGACAAATGGGTGCCCTACGAATTGAACGATCGCCAGCGACCAAGAGTCACTTTGTGTGACTGTTGAGCGAAGGCATATTGAATCGCATTGTTACTTGCGACGAAAAATGGATTCTGTTAGACAATCGCAAGCGTTCAGCAAGTTGGTTGGATCCTGCTTTTTTCACGAAAAACGGCAATTTCATAGGTAAAGACCTAATACAACATAATTATGATTTGAGTACAAAGGTACTGCTTATTTCTCTTTTCCTCTCTGATTGTAAGTATATTGCAGTACTATTTGTTTCTTGAATGTCTATTATTTTCTATGCGTTATGCCTCATTATGACTTTTGTTTCACGTTCAACGACGTCTCTTTGAAATGGCTTTGTTTGTTTCAATCTGGATTGTATTTAGTAATTCTGTGATAATTGATTTGTTGTTTTCTTATAGGCGTAACATTATCACTTAAAATTTTGCAGTGTTAGTTGTTGATTTTATTGTTGTTAACACGTTGCTTGCCATGGTGGGTCAAATTGACCGATAATATATGTCTTAATTTAATTAGTGATTGTGTACTGCCGAACAAGACGTGTTCTACGGCGGTTCTATTAGGTTATGTATGTCTTTTTCACGGTTCTTATCAAATATCTAATAGAGTTTAATTTATTGCGTTTCTTGACATTTCTCGGCTCCTTGTATGCCTTCAAATAACTAGGACCCAAGCCTAACCCAAGCCAACTCGTAGAGGCCCATTAGACGTATTTAATTAAATAGGCACCAGCCGACGATTATCCCTATTCGCAGTATGCAAGTGCATTCAAGGACACCCGCGGTTGGTGTAGGACTATTGGTCTGGATATGGAAATAAATTTATTGTATTATGGGTTTGGCTGGCTAAAGTGAACTGGTTACCTAAAACTATGTAGACTCCCTGCCTGACCAATGTTTTTTATACAAAACACAGATAAAATGGCAAGGGGTGACTTGCACTCTCAATAATGGGCCCCGGGAAACGGTTGCTAGCACATAGTGTCGGAGCGACAAAGGGGCAACATGTCCTGAGGTTCTAATAAGGACTGGAGCGGTATTCCACGTCTATCAGGACAATCACGGGAATACGGTCCCTACCAGCATCTAACTGGAATACTTCCTTCCTCCGAGCACGTTTACTCTTGCGAATCTCCACTCAAGCTGGCCAATAAAGGTAAGAAAGAGATCGGCGTCCTGTTTCTCATCAGTGCTCACTCCAGCCGGCCAATAAAGGCAAGCCAGAGGTGAGGAACAGTACTTCTTCCGGGAGATAGGGTCCGTGGGGTCGATACTGCCCAACAGCTCTCCACATACTACCCTGCTCTGTATCTCTTTTGGTCTGGCTCCTCATCCTAGACCTGTTCCGGCAATAACTTATTTTAATGTTTATTATTATAATGTTTTATTCTAGGCTTCGTGTATAAAGGCGCTTAGGAGGCAGATAGCATACGACATCAACGCGGAAACCAGTCCAGCACATCTTATGGCGTTTGGAACTAGCCTGCCAGAGAAGTTGAAGCATATACCTCCGCAGAACAACACGTACAAGCAGTGGCGCGGTGTCCAGATCCCTGAAGATCTGCGTACCATGTCGTGCGTCTGGGAAGAGATACAGCATCTCACGTAAGTGCTTAGATCACCCAGCCCTAATACTTTACAAACATTTTTACAAATATTAGGATCGATGAGCGTAGTGGTAAACGAGTCCTCGAATGGAGATCGCGAATCTACATAGTATGGAACGATTTCCAGCTTGATGGACCGATGGCGACCTTCAAAAGGTAGTTAGGTAAAATAAACTCGATTCGGAAGAAGATCCAGATGTCGTGATGCACCGTGGGAAAGGCCAATGACTTGCAGTGGACAGTGATAGGCAAAGTTGATTGACAAGCTGTTTTACCCGGGTGTCATCCCGTGGCTTCCGCTATATTCATCATCACCCATTCTTTTGTCGTTCTCCTGTAGAACCATCATAAGGTTTGTGTCATTTTAAGATAAATTTGTCAATATAACATAGTACTTTTTCTGTTATGTCAGTTCTTAATCTTCCTAAATACATATGTCCAGGGCCACAAAGGCATTCCAGCAGTGGCTGGGAGAACACCCGCATATGCCAATGCCTCCGTTCTTTAAGCAGCTGGATGCTCTTGGCGACAAGAAGCCGCTGTTCGTGGTGCCTTCGGACTACATTCTCAAGGACAAGGGTGCTTCGACCACGTCTGCTCCAGAGCTCGCCCTCCCAGTCTCACAGTTTTCTTTGGAACTAAAGGAGGTGCTCAGCAGACTCATGGACACATGAGCATAGAGGAGAATGGTTGCTAAGTAGATATATTATTATTTGAATTCTTGGTTTTCTTGATTTGTGATTTGTTAGCTTATCTTTATTTAGATTTTGAATAAAACTTATCTTTCGAACTGTGTATTTTTTAAATTAAGTTATAGTTATTCTTCATCTGCATCATCATCATTATTTCAGCCCAAAGACGTCCACTGCCGGACATAGACCTCCCCCAACCGTTGCCAACTTATTCTTCATTTATATTATTCTTGGGAAGCAGTGTTATATTGATAATTTTAAAATTAGGTATCCATGCAAATAAATGAAAGTAGGTACCTAAAATTGTCAGCTTGGGGCCCCCCCCAAGCTGACAATTTTAGGTACCTAATTGTAATAAATCTGCCTACGTAATACTTGAACGGCCCCTAAAGGTCGTGAACATCTACCTTTTTATTATTACTAAAATAACTTGATGCACTTAAACCCTACCAACCTTAGGTTCCTTGAAATCAAACATTCGATAGCTATTCTAATGTCCTGATCTTAAGTGGTTTTTTCAAGATTTGTAATTAACAGGAGTATAGTAAGACGTCTTTCCACAGATTAGGTGCTTACATTAATATTTAACCGACTTCAAAAAAGAAGGATTCGATGGGATATATTCCGTGTAAAGAAAAGAGATGCATATATTAATAGTTGATCGCTGACTGTTTACAGCGCCGGCGAGGACTCGCTCCGCAAGTTTATCGTTGAGCGACAAGAGCTATCAAAGATAATACTCGCTCAGCGATACTTGCTCAGCGATGCTCGCTTGGCGATCCGAATTCACGCCGAGAGACCAAACAACGGTAATTTCGCCCCTGAGGGAG
Source organism: Omphaloscelis lunosa (assembly GCA_916610215.1). Lineage (NCBI taxonomy): Eukaryota > Metazoa > Arthropoda > Insecta > Lepidoptera > Noctuidae > Omphaloscelis > Omphaloscelis lunosa. The sequence goes on from OU744250.1 coordinate 12,754,702, forward strand.
TGATGCAAGGAATCGCCCGTCGCACTCCGACACTCGCTGATAGCCGACAAAACTATCGGACTACACACTCGCTGCTCGCTGTTCGCCAATTCGTTTTCAGTTGCTAGCTCTACTCGCTACTCGTTAATCGCCGGCAGTGAGACAACTGCCTACAGGATGCGCCGGCGCCGTCTGTTTCTTAGTCTATCTGACTATTTAACCGTAATAGGCAGCCAATTGAAATCCGCCATACTGTTATTTACTGATTTGTTTTACTGTGTTACTGTGTTATTAAACTATCGTTAGTTTCGGTGGTAGATAGGTTCGGAATCACAGTGCACGAGTTCAACTTGCACTTGGCCGGGGTTTTTCAGTTTGTGACCTGAATGAGTTATCAAATACTGGAAATATAGGTTAAATTACTCATGGTAATATCCATATTCTCAAGGTATTGACCAATAAATTTTGATATATCAAATCCCCGTTTTTGTTGTTGACAAAAATACGTTCAATAAAAGCAATTGACCTATGACGATTTTTTGTGATTATTATTATCAATGTATATCACGTGTAATAAATATGTTGATATGAATCCTATAATTGCGTATCTTATAAGTGCAAAAACGATTAAAAGCTAATAAGAAAAGCAAGAGCATAGTCATCATGTAAATATATTTTCGGAAAAAAAAATCTATCAAAATTAACCGCTTTTCCTGGTTTAAAGTCTACTTTACTGAGATCGATAAGTTTAATTTCGTAAATCGCTAAATCGTAGTGAATAACTAGGAACTTATTATTAAAGCTGTTTACATAACTACTGAACCAAAGCTATTATTATAACTAATATAATAAATGTGAAAGTGAGTTTGTTTGTTACGCTTTCATGCTAAAACGGTTGAACGGATTTGGATGAAATTTGGCACATGGGTAGACTACAAAGAAGAGAAGGACGTAGGTATGCGACTTTTCATCCTGGATCGCGTACGAAGTCGCAGGCAACAGCTAGTAATTTATATATATATAATATAAACAAGAAAGTATAAGACCCTCGCGGGTTCTGCCACCAAATGATAAAATAATCATGTAAAATGTAAATGCTCAAAAATATCGAAGACATCGGCTAAAACATCAAAACGTCACTAATGCATAGCCTCCTCTGTTTAAGTCGGTTAAAAACAATCAAACAAGTGGCGCTTAGATAAATAAACCCATTGCTATCGTTGAATTAAATCTCTTCAACATAAACAAATATTCAATACTCAATATCTTTATTGCTATACCATAATGTGTACTTAGGTGGTAATTATATAATTATGATCATTATGGACCCTGTAGGGCACAGCAAAAAGGGTAGGAGAGAGGAAGCACTGTTTTAAGCGAATTCTTCCGCGTACCGGAAGACGTAGCGTTGGAAGGCTTGTGAAGGCCGCAGGAATCCGCTTGATGCGGGAAGCACAGAATCGGTCGCAGTGGCGGTGCTTAGGGGAGGCCTCTGTCCAGCAGTGGACGTCTTTCGGCTGATATGGCGATGATGATGAACATAAACAAATCTGTAATTACCCTTAAATAACTGTAACTATGAATGTGTTATCAATTTTTCCTTCGAAAATAACCCAAAGCGGAAGTGTACGTCGATCGTAAAATCGCGATAATTACACATTTATTATAGATACGTCTTTACTTGATAACAGATAGGAAACCGATCATGTTTTTATTAATTCATTTGCAATCTAAATCGCACGAGCTTAGTGTCAACAAACATGTCGTCCAGAGAGTCATTTATGTATTAAAAAAATTAAACAATAAGTTTTAAAAAAGTGGAAATTAAAATATAAAAATGACGGATACTAACGCGTCGAGGAAGGAAGTTTTAGATGAAATTGTAAATAGGGGGAAATTGGGAGACAAGAAGTTCCACTCGGAGACATCGCTGCAACAATTTGGTGAAGACGAAGGACCGGATCCTTCGGAGACTAGTACAGGAGGCGATCCTGGAGTACGTACAAATATTTATATTTTATTTTATTTTACAAGACTTTCTCCTTAATTCATGCATAGTCAACAATTGGATTAAAAATTAGAGATCGAAAAGGGATTTTAAAATAATTAGGTTTTATTGAAGACATTTATAATAATTAGGTTTTAAAGAATTATTATATCCTAATGTCTTCGCAATTTTATGTAATTTACATAAACGTATATAAAATACTTCGTTGAATGTAATTTTTTTTATGATACCTGAACTATAAACGCTTTTTTTTTCTACTTTTGGCAAAAAAATATTGCATCGAAAAAAAATGTTATAGTCGTATTGCTAACAGAGTACATATTATTTTCCCTCCTAATAGTCAAACAGTCGAAATTTCTGAACAGGCATTGATCTCAAGTTTTGAGCTACAACTTCAACCCGTCGAAAACTGTAGTCAGACAAAGCATTTAAAGACAAAGTAAAGTACAAATTTCAATCACAATGCAAAAATCTTTACTGAATGAATGAATGACGCAGTGAATCGACGGCATTTATAGTGATGTACGATGGACTGTCTGACTGTCTGTCAGTTGTCCAGCTGTCCCATCTCGAGAGCTCATATGTGTCTTACTCACAGCTGAGATGTACCGCCGACATACCAACTGCCGGACAACGTTACATATTGATACACAATGCCTCAACGTGAGTCCCCATTGTTTAAACTAGCGGACCAACATTCAATTAAAATAAGTTAAACCTGAATAGTGTTATTGGTATATAGCTTTGTGGGACTACCCGTGAAATGTTGCTGTAGCATAGAATAACTAGGTATTGTGACGTGACGGGTGATAGAGCTCAAATGCTATCAAGAATCGTTGCCATGCTGTCATGCTTAAAGCCGTGCGAAGCTAGGAATCACGTGAGTAGTACTCATACTGATTAAAATGACAAAGTCGCTATCAAAGCAGCTGGCGCCAGTCATATACAATGACTCAAGTTTACATAAAAACAAATCACTAAAGACAGTTGTTATGAACTGTCTTTCATGCATTATTGATAAAACCTTTTTCCTTAAAAAAACTAGAACTTAATGCTCATCAAATCGATTATTATAATAATTATCATCACGTCATAGCGCTGATGTATTTACTTAACAACGATACTAATCAAACGTAAAATTAATTGTGATACGCTTATCTATTTGTCTTAATGCATGAATTAGCACTTGGCTACCTACTTTAGTATTTTATACTGGTGCGAAATGAAAGCGCCACCACAGAGATATCAACGCACATTCAACTTTTTATGGTCACTATATCTGTATAATTTCCAATTCCAATCGACGAAATGTGCATTTAATGATCAAAATCAAAAGCCATTTATTGAAACTAGGCTGAGAATCAGCACTTTTTGAACGTCAAAATTACAAGCCAGTCCCCCAAAACCCGCTCTTCACCATTTCCCAGTGCTTTACCTGGGAGGAAGAAGTGGCGCAACCAACTCCCCAGCAACATAGTTGCCTGTTAAGTTAAAAGAACTTAAATCAAGTTTCAAACATTTAAGAGCAACTGAAAATAATTCAACAAGTTACGCTTTTATATAACTAACTATGCTTATTTACAACTTTTTATTATTACTTATATACTTTTTATTAGTACATATTTCTTAAAACTACGTTATGTATTAATTCATTCATTTATTCATTAATTTCCAATTCTAATCGACAAAATGTTAAATGTGCATTTAAAAAGCAAGTTTTAATACACTTAGGAGCTAATCTTGTAGAAAAAAAAAAAAAAATCTTGTCAAAAAAATGTTTGGAATTAATATCAATTTATGAATAGATACGGAATGAGCATCAGACCTACAATTCTTATTTGCAATCTTACGAGTTACCTACTTATTTAATCGTCTTGTGTAAGAAGAACACTCATATCTTTGAGAAAGAAAGATACTTAGAGAAAGAAAGATACTTTGTCTCAGAAGGTTCATGATATCTTCTCGGCATTATGTGACGGAAATACAGATTTTTTTCTCTTTAGTGCATCTTTATTATGGACTAATAGGATTATAATGGGCTCATAAAAATATTTAAATACAGACTTCCATACAATATAAAGCAAATCTTAGAAAAAAAAGAACCAGTAGGTAACCTATTTTGTGTGCTTGATTTACAAAAACAAGTTAACCCTACGCTCGTAAATCTATGTTCTCACGTGTCACAAGTAGGTTAACGGACAATATAAAATAGGAACTTGGTTTTTCAATAACTAATGCCATTCCGAAACTTGCATACCAGACTTAGTCACATGACGAGATTGATATAGATTCAACATTAACAATATGTCCAATTGTCCATACCAATTGTAGGATACGCAAACTCGCGCTCAGATTTGGAGCATTACCGGCGGACATTTATGTACATAATGTGATCCTGTTTTATGCCATTAAACGCAAAACAAAAAGTTCAGAAATATCTGCTAACCCTAAATTATAACGACACAAAAGAATTACTACAACCATAACTTAAACAAATCAGACACCCACTCATACATTTACACCTACACTCACTCATACATATCTACATTCACACTTACACACCTACACGCACTCATACAACACACACCCGGCACATAAATAGATACTACCTCTTCCTTGTTAATAATGAATTTAAACCCCTTTTACTTTCTTCCCCGGTTTCTCATCCCCAAAATTGTCAAATTGTCAAATTAGTCTAGTTTATTTTTATATACTTTTTTTTTACATAAGTGCACAGTAATAAATTGTAAGTAACTATTATAACATCTTTAATGGACGAATGGATGACCCCTGTAACACAGGTTTTCCTAGCATGGGGGTCATTGTTCAATATTTTGTATCAGGCTATTTCCATGTGTAATTAAGTGTCAACCTGTATCTGAGTACTAATAAATAAAAAAATAAAAAATACCAAGCTATGACTCAAGAAAAGTTTTCTTATCCTGTTTTTCTGTCCTCAGGTCCAAAATGCGTCAGTCAATAACAGCTCCAGTTCTGAGGACAACCAGGGTCGCAGGCGCACCATGTCCCAGCCAGGGCCAGGTTCAGGCAACCTGTTGACCGCAACCGCAGCCCGGGCGGCGCGCCGGAAACCGCAAAGAAATGTCATGTACCACCCTGATATTGAGCGAAGTGTAAGTGGATTTTAACAATGTGTTAAATCTTTAGGGGCTAATTAATATGTAGTTGTAGTTTGGGTCAATCAGCTGAAAAGCTGTTGCATTTAGATAATTTATATCGTTTTCTAATATTTGCATTATAAATATAATTTTTCTTTTTAACATTGCGCTTGTATGGAGAAAGAAATATAAAGTATCCGGTTGTGCGGTTCTGTAGTGGTCGTCAGTCTTATCGATAACAATATAATACTCACCGTGTGGATACGACTGCTACTGCTCCACAAACTAGTGTCTTATCATTTCAGTTAATTAGTCAGGTCCATTTGATTAGTAAGTCCTTATGCCACCAGTACCTACCTTAGCTTAAAGTCGTCTCTCATACTTACAAATATTATTTAATATCAACATTTTAAAATTCTTAATTTAAAAATATACATCCTCCAACAAAGGCGGTACGAATACTTTGAATTTCGAATGTCAGACATTCGCTGCGATGACTGACAGTCAATTAATTGCCGGTTGCATTAAACCATAGCATCGTACGTGGTTATGTCAACTAGTAACCAGTATTTACTACGTCTGCCTGCTCGGGAGGGATCACACATCATAAATTCGCTTAAAGGCCAACAGATTACTAGATTTACTTTAACAGCCGCTGAATTGGAGGGTTAACATAGATTTGTAAGCAGATTTAACTGGAACAAGCTGTGACATCGGTGTTTATGGATCATTCTGTTCTTCTTCTTTTCGTGTCGTTAGTGACTAACCTGGTGTCAGAGTGTCAGAGTTTTAAAGCCACCCATGGGCCTCTGACTTGGCTTCACATGCTGTCAAAAAATATCTCTCAAGCAGCCTGTTTCCTCACGATGTTTTTTTTCCTTTACCGTTTTTGAAGCAAGTGATAATTATACAATACGCACATGAATCCGAAAATTCAGAGGTGCGTGCCTTGGGTTAGAACTCGAGACCTATGACTTGGCTGTCCGACGGTCATACAAATAGGCTGTCACTAACCACGACCGATATGCTCTTTTCATTCTCTTGATATGCTCTTTTCGCAAGAGAAGCCAGTAGACGCATAATTATGTCCATTACAGGACGTCTTTTCGCTAAAATGATGACGTTGTTGAAGGCAAGTCAACCAACGCCTATAGCTCGTTAGCTGTAATGACGTTTCAATGAATGATTTCAGTTTATTTTCGTCTACTTCAAATCATGTCAAAGTATTTAGTTTAATTTGACTTTAACACACTGGCACCCCTCGAATTTACAAGGAATCGGTCAGTCCGTCAGAAAGTTACTTGCAATAAAACTTTAATAAAATGTTTACTTAAGCATTAAGATATCACTTACAACTGAAAACGCTTTATAATTTTACTTGTCTCAATTAATCTTATCAAAGAGGATTTTAGAAGGAAATGAATAAGTCATGTTATATCTAGCTGAATCAATCACATGAATGACAAACGATAAAATCGAAATACTGGGCATAGATTATTGGAACTAATTAGTTAGCAATTAATAGATATATGATTGATAAATATTATGAAATGTTTCGTAAGGAGCGGAAAAATATAATATTTTAATATGAGACGTGATACACACTTGTACCTATACGGGTCGGCATTAATCGGTACAGCGCGGTAGCGGGCGGCAAAATCGAATAACCTAACTATATAATATAATATTATAAATGCAAAAGATTGTTTGTTTGTTACTCTTTCACGCTAAAACGGCTGAATGGATTTATATGAAATTTGGCACATGGGTAGACCATGGCATGGGTTAGGACAAAATGTATGTATTTTTCCCGATATTCCCACGGGATCGAGACTAACGCGGATGAAACCGCGAGGCGCAGCTAGTATCTAATAATTACTTCAGGTCAGATTTATAATTGAATAAATAATGCCAAATCAAAATTTGCTATTCCGAACAAGTGTTATTATTTATTATTAACAAAAAAATGTTTTGCTTGCGAATCCAGCTGAGGGTTAATACGATAATAATTATAAAATCCCTATCAATGCAAATAAATCTAAATGGGCTATCCCTCGAGTCATACTTCCGTATAATATCTTTTAATGACAAAAAGAAAATACGTCCATAAAGTTACAACTGCAAGCATAAATAAATAAAAGTGAATAATAAAATGGCATGAGCAAGCTTTTATCTAGAACTCGGGTTTTCTATATTGATAAGATCCTGATAAGATTTATTATTTATTGAATGAGTTCTGCATAAAGGTGAACGCACATTAAATCCGAGCTGAACGCGTCGATCGAATCGAAGTCAACGAGAACGCTAGGAACGGTCTTACAGATTCAGACGAATCGACGCGGGCAGGTGTACGAGGTTTCAGACAATTTCATATAAAGAATTCAAAAATTTGTTTCATTCGGTTCGTTCGAAGCATTCGGCTCGGATAACTGTGCGTTAACTTTAAAGGTATCAATATAAAGACAAACAAACTAGACTACTCTCTTAAAACAATGACGAAGCAAAGGTAAATCATCGGCTAAGTAGATTATGAAAAAACAGCAACCTAAAAATCAAAATCTCACCGTTCAAACTTAAGGATACGCTAGTCGGTCATTCTTACATACAAACGTAGTATGGTCATTACTCGTCTGTTTGACAATGTACGTTCAAAACTAAAAATTATATCAATTTGTCTTGTAATTATCTAGCCCTTTATGGAAGCAGAATTCGAAAAAAATAAATTGGTTTGGAAGTTATGACTTTATGAGCGTTGGAACTACCATATTTCAACACTAATTTTAACTCACCTTTGGGCGTAAATAAATAACTTATGTACTATGAAAATGGCAAAAAAGAAACCGTACTGGGATAAATAATTTATTCAAAAATTCAAATAATTTTAATTTGAGTAGATACTTTTTGAAGTTTTTCATAATACCTATACACCCAAAGGTCTGTTCATGAAATTTTACACGCTCATTTTCGTTATAAATCATCGTCTATGTCACTAAATAAATTAATAAATTAATCAATATAAACTAGATAAATAAATAACTATACTTAATAGCATGCATATTATCCATGCTCACCAACGAGTTCGAGCCGACGACTAGTGCAACCTTAAGTGAAGTGAGTTTGAAGTGATTGACACCATTGACAGCTCACTTGAGCTCAGTTTTCACTATTCGATTTTCACAAAATAGATCGGCTGCTTTATTAATTCACTTGCTTTAATAGCGTGAAGAAAAACATCGTGATGAAACCGGCATGCCTTGGAATATTTCTTGACGCCATGTAAAGCCAAGTCAGAGGCCCATGGGCGGCTTTAAAACTCTCACTACCCACACGAAAAGAAGAAGTACAAACCAAATAATTCGACAGACAGTTTTAAAAATGATTCAACAATGTTTTTTGTGTGGAGCTCTAAAAATACCTTTTTATCAAAATTCTAGATGCGATTCAATAAAGATTAGTAAAAGCCCCGCACACTGTAAACAATTGAATCATTGGCCTTTCCGCATATCTGTCACTAGAAATACATTATAATTAATCTTCAGTTGACTGAAGGTCATCTCAGTTTAATGTCTAGATCAGTGTTTTTAAATTTTTATCATGACGCGACCCCATTAGTATGAAAAATTTCTCGCGGCCTTCTGCCCTCCACCGTTTATAATCTGTATTATATTATAATACAAATATCTAATACGTACAATCGATACGTATCGACTAATTACATAATTAACAGACATATTACATCGCCAAACGCCTCCACTGAAAAGCGATACAATGTATTTGTGGTGACAATGTATCCCACTTGCCTCTTAATTAAATCCTAAGTATATTTTAAGTAAATTTTATGTCGTATAATTGATGGATTTATGAGGGTCATGGCTACGAGGGATTTCCCAGTAGAGTAATTACGTTTTTAAATGCAGCTATAGATGAGACAATTTTGGGAACCAACGTAAATCTGCTGGAATTATCTAAAGCAACAATACAAACTTTAAAAATACATTTTTAACATTATTTTAGTCTTTTACTAAGGCCTCCCCTTATAGAGGATTCGACCCCTTAGGAGGTCGCGACCCACACTTTGAAAAACACTGGTCTAGATGTTTTAAAACGGAAAGTTTACACGAAGAAAATGAAAGGCCATTGAAAAAGTAAGACTGATTATCTTTATTATCATTCAATATTTTCGATTTTAAGGTTACTATGAAGTGATAAAATGTTTAATGAATTTATCAATTGAACTGAGGTCAATGCTTCATATCGATAAATAAAGGAGTCATTTGGAAAAACCTGTCTATGCTGAAAACTTTGTTTTTTTTTTTTTTTGTTAGCGTTTTTCTTATGAGACTCTTAAGGCTACACATAGTGCCGGAGGCAAGGCCCGCCAGCTTTTGCCGAGCGGCACTCCTTTATTTGGCGGCTCCTTTGTGCGGTAAGCCCGGCGCGGCGCACCGCGGCTTGCCAGGCGGCAAGGTTGGCGGCACTGTTTGTAGGAGCCTTAAGGAATTAGGTACCACTACAATTACATCGCCAAACATATTGCTATACTGCCATAGTATCAACGCTAGGCTGCTCGGTGATCATAGTTTGTTGTTATTAGATACTAAACAGAGGATTGCTGCTGCCTCTCCTTGTAAGAAGGTTGTAGGCCTTGTAGACCAATATCGATGCTTCAATTTGTTGACGATTTGGGTACCTTTTAGACAGGCCTTTGCTGTCCTCTCATACCTTTTAACACTGCAATATGAAAACAATGTCAAGTTCAATCATTTTAAAACGAGTAACATTGGAGTTTCTTGCCGACTCTTTTCCATGAAAAACCAACCAACTGAAACCGTGCACCTTGCTTCCGACTTTTCATAAGTGCCCATGTAGGTTTAATGAAAAAACATATTTTGAATTTGAATTCTCTTGGAATTACATATGAAAGTTAAAGAGATTAGCCTTAACACAAAGTTGTACAGTCAAAGTTTTTCACAAAAAAATCTATATGCCGCAAAGCCTTTTCTAACTGCCCTGTGTAGGGATACCAGAGGCAGGCTTCAAGTCTTAGCAGTCGTTGCTCAATTTCACTATTCTGTACGGAGTAACTACCATTTGATCTCCACATCTCAATTTCAAAAGGCTACTTTTACAATGTTTGTAAATATGTGAGCACCATGTATCTATCACATAATTAAATTATATGTCGTTGCTTCATTTTTAATTCTTTTTACCTATTGTAGTATAGTAATTTTATTCTAGGCGCATCGTCTTCACATATAATTATTTAACTAATGTACGTACTTATACAAACTATTGTAAAACATTTTAAAAGAGTAACAGTGGAGTTTCTTGTCCATTCTTCTCCATACGAAAACTACTTTTTGGATTGAGCGACTAGAATCAATTATATTATTTTATAAGTTTTGACGTTCAAAAGTGCCATACATGGGCCTATTTGAAATAAATGATTTGACTTTGACATTACACAGACTGACTCACGGGCTGTCAAACTTGCAGGCTTCAGAAGTTCTGGCTAATTATGCACACTGTCATGTATTTACGGTTATCAATACAAACATCGTTTACTGCAGAAAATTGTATACTTTATCTAATTCTTATGACCGCTGAACAACCAAAGATCGAATTTTATTTTGTAGACGTTTACTTTATAGTCCGCTCTTTTTGCATAAAAAAATACCAATCTTTAACATAATAGGTACCATAAGCTATTTTGCACACATATTGTGTTACATTTCCGTGGATGGGTGACCATCTTTACATACCAAGACCCCTCCGTGCCTCGTAAAGCACATTAAATCTTTGGTCCCGGTAGATCTTTGAGTCGTTACGGGTAGTTAGAAGCCCAAAGTCTGACAACCATGCAGTCTTACCAAGGAGTTTCGTGTTACCTAGTAGGTTGTGGAGGTCAGATATGCAATCGCTCCATGTAAAATACTGGTATTCAGCTGCATCCGGTTAGACTGGAAGCCGACCCCGACATAATTGGGAAAAGGCTAGGCAGATAATAATGATGATGATTTTTGTTGCGTCTACATTAATTGTAAAATAAATGATTCAGTAATACGGTAATAAACGTACATCATTGCTACTGGCAAAAAACAAAATAAAAATTGGTCAAGTGCGAGTCGGACTCGCACACGAAGGGTTTCGTCCCACTGTACAGTATATAATACTACGTTCTATAAAAAATACGGTGCTTGTATTTTACTTTTTAACTTTATTTTATTTTTATTATGTTTTGTTATAGCGGCAATAGGAATACACAATCTGTGATTTTTTTTACTGTCTACCTATTACGGGTCATAAGATACAACCCGTTGACAAACAGACGGACAGCGGAGGGTTAGCAATAGGGTTCCATTTGGCACCCTTCGGGTACGGAACCCTAAATATACGTACCAAGAAAATCAAAACCATTTAATCAAAACAGAGTCATTACTAATTAATTATGATTACTTATCGAGATTATCCGATTACGCCATGTAAATATTATTTACAAAATTCTTTCGTCGTTCTTAAGATAACGCCACATATTTTTATTTTTTCAAACATATTTGCAACAGGCTGTTTTAGCCCGTAAACAAAAAAAAAAGTTAATGTATTTTAAGCGTCGTTCATAGTTAAACAACGAATTCGTATACATATATGGGCCCAATGGCTTGTAATGATTTCTACAAGAGCAATATGTGGATATGCCGTCGGCAAAATAAATTCTAATCTGTATTTTTTTTATTTTGCTTTATTTAGTATTTTTACGGTGAACACCTTGTTTTCATTACTAAGAATAATACCTATAATAATCTGTATTGATTAGCATAAATTGTTAGTAAAAAGTTAATGTTGATTTATTACCCTAATCATTTAATTTACAGGCTAATCAAACATGTGTCAATTTAATATATTTCTACTACCTGTTGCTCGCGACTTCGTCTGTGATCCAGGATGAAAACTAGCCTATATCCTTCTCCAGATCATGCTCTACCCATGTGCCAAATTTCACCCAAATCAGTTCTGCCATTTTAGCGTGAAAGCGTAACAACAAACAAACTCACTTTCGCATTTATAATATTAGTTAGGATTAACTTAAAATGCAATTGAAGTGGATATATTTAGTAACTTCCGTTCCGCTTAGTTATTTCTAAAGAGTCTTAAAAAGACCCTGAAAGAAATCGACACGTGTTTCACCTCTCAACGAGGCATTCTCAGGATGACGACTGACTTATCGTGAACTCGAACACTGCGTGTTGCCACACCAAGCACCTAGCAAGTCAATCGTCATCCTGAGAATGCCTCGTTGAGCTAAGCGGAACAAGTTACTAAATATATCCACTTCAATTGCATTTTATAATAGATTTCCGCAAGGTCACGCCTGAATCAATTAACTAGGATTAACTTAGGTTATTATTGAACTAGATTCAGCTATATCATTGGTCTATTGCTACATAGATAAGTGTGTACCGTATGACATACATAGATCTTAAATTTATAAATGGTTTTAGATACACTTCTTACAAAAGTGACGCAGATATCATTGAATAAGGATCACCTGCAGACATATCATTAACTTAAAAACAGACTACGTTATTTTAACTTTTAATAAAAATGCAGTTGAGAATGTCCTTTACAAAATTGGTTCACAATATATTCAGTTGAACATATTAATGAAGGCTGTCTATCAAAATGATCATTCTGCAACAAAAATAAAATTTATAAAAGGTTTGTAAAGCGCCGGTACACTTCCATAGCGTCGAGCGGCGAGCGCGGGCCGTGTTTGTGAGGCGGGTCACTCTCGCGCAGCCAACTGTAAACCTTTTGAGTCCAGCCGGCCGCGGCCCACCCTTGCCCCTGCCCCCCTGAATGCCCCCACCCCCGCTGACCAGCTCACCCCCACCTGCCTGTTAATACCGAGTGCGGACACACCGTGCCGCCCCAACGCCTCGCCTAATGAAAATTCGATCTCTACTTTTTATTTCCCTTAGAGCCACTGTAAGGTTTATAAAACATGCTCATTCGAAAACCCGATTGTCATAAGTGTTGTTCAATTATTAACCTTTGCCTAGCGGTGATTGATTAAGCGATAATTAAGTGATGACGCGCTTTTATCTATCGATACGAACTCTAGGCGGGAAAATGCAAACGTACCGACACGTGCGTACTGATAATTATGTGGAGAGTTTATCATCTGCGATAATTTGGGGACGTTTTCAATTTGCTTAGTCGTGAAAATTTTATTTAGGAAAGCAGAAAAAAATGTCTACCATCAACATACAACTCCCAAACTGTATACTAACTAGAGTTGTAACTCTTAGTACAAGTATGTACTTACAATAAGCCTCTGTCCAAAATATTATTTATGTGTCCGGAAGGTAAATTAATAAAAAAATATTGAACACGTATTTTTTCTTTTTTGACGTAATCAAAAGATTACGGCGATACATTGAGTTAAAATGTAGCATGACGTCACGCCTTGCTAGATTTTATACCGAGTTGTGACGTAGCGAGCCCCCACTCCCCAACTTTAATGCGTGTTTTCTAAGTTATTTTTGATTAATATGATAAAGCAAAAAATACGTGTCTAATCTTTTTTTATTATCTGAAAGCCGGACTAAATAAATATAATTTCTTTTTTTATCTAGGCAACTACCGTATTGTAAAATTCAAAATTATTAGGTTTTGTTTATTTGTACAACTAATTATACACTACCTCATTTTTTTTTTGCTAATTTGTATTGAATAATAACATCAAAAGCATATCATATGCGACAACATCAACAATAATAACAAGTATGAAATCTGAAACCGTTCCCGTTTTACAATACAGTTAAGTTCATTGGAAGTATCGTAGCGTACAAAGCGTTTTTTTCGCTAGCGTTTACAGCGCGGGCCGAAATTCGTTGCAGAGGAACGCTGAAACACCGTAATGGGATTATAGTGAAATACAGGGTGGTGTCGATCGAGAGAAACAAGCGGCTAATGAAGTTATTAATCCGATTTTATACGGCTTTCGATGTCCATGTTCGCCACTTTTTTAGCCTGCCGCCGTCGCTATGCAGATATGAATTTGCAGGCAGGCATTTGTAGGCGAACACGGATTTTATTGCATTTCTAAATTCCTCCTGTTTTTCACAGGATTCCGCGATAGAGAGACAATCGCCCAGGGTTTTTAATCTTAGTAGAGGAGAGGAGTCGGGATCTGCTACACCTGTTGGTGAGTACCAATTGAAAGTGGGTTTTATTGTTTACTATCATAGTTTACTAACAATATATTTTTATTTACAGGTGATCGTGCCAGTCCAATGCCATACAACGGTAACATCAAAAACGGAGACGCAAAATCACTGAGTAAGTATCAAACCCTTGATTGTATAATGTGTAATAATTACATAGAATGGCCAAACGACTTCCTAAAGATTCGAGTAGCTCGTTTATCCCTTTTGATATAGGAACTCCTAGTACAAGAGCCAGGGCTATACAGATGTGTGCATAGATTAAATACATCTATGGATGTGTGTGTCTCTGATGTGAAAATAAATAAATTATATAAAATTATTACAGCCCGACAATCTAACAACTACTTACGCAATCAATTTTTTCTACAGCTATGAAATCTAGAACTATACCTAATGCTGTTTTTAAAGCAGTATCTTCCGACCCGGTTTAAAAGATTAACAAAATCATAAATTAAATTTGACAATCTTAGAAAATAAATTCTCTGTGCTAATGCTACTATCAGTTCGCAATCAGGGTATCAGTGCAAACCCACTGACTTCCGCAAGATTTAATTAGCTAAATATCACGAGTTTTTACCGATTACTTCAGATTTAAGAGTAATTTAAAATTATTAAGTATACGCACAATATTTTTATTTAAAAATTAACACAATTATTTTGGCATTGTCATTGTGCAATCTGTCTATGTGTAAGAGTACCCATATACCTAAATAATATGGGTACCTACATAAGATAAGTATCCCTTCATTTGTTACATATACTAGGTACTAAAAAGATTCACAAGACGCTAGCGCCGCTTGTCACATTAAAGTAAAATATCACACCCACGTGTAAAATTTAAAAAAACATCTCATAATGGTAAAATGATAAATAATTATCCAAATTGTCTGGGCTGGATTATTGGTCCACGATTGAAGAATTAACTGATAAACAGAAGATTACATTCAATACGGATTAATTTCTCGATAAATTACACCCACCGTATTTAAATTTAAAGTATTATTTTCTTTATAAAGGTGATACATGATACTAAAGGATGGAAACATACAGACTTATTTTTATTGCGTTCATAATTCTTTGCGATTATTTTTAAATCACATTGCATGAGTGAAAAATGGAAAACTATTTTTTTTTATATTTACACGAGTGTCAAGTAGATATTTTATCACTACCCTTAGATGATATTGGCGAAGTGATTTACAGTAGGGTATTTCTAGACCCAGTCAAGCTACAGTCCAAGTTACTCGTCAATTTATTCTTTCACTGGAGTATGTTAGGTTAGCCAAGCAAAACACGAACTCCTCTGACAAGATGAATCAAATATCTCTCTAAAACAAATTAACTACCGTAAATTCCGCGGCTCAGGTAGTTCCGCAGTGTCATCCATTTCCCAGCTTCATTAACTAAGCCTAATCGTTGATATAAAACAATGAATAACAACTTCATAAAAGTTTGAAGGAAAACATGAAAAATATATAAAATCGCAGAGAATATCATATCTAACAAGCAATTACATAATTAACTATTATCTACCAAGTGAATCATGATAATTTTTTCATTTAATTTTCTTGTTAACGTAAGCATGAATAATATCTTCCTGAATTTTACATGATTTAATTAGGTGGTAAATAGCAATATTCCATGAGTGGTCTAGATACCCAGTAACGTGTTTTATAAAGAGGCTACCCGTGCGTGCATTACGAGACCCGTGCGTAGAGATAGGGTGTAGGTTGACATATTTTTAGCTGGGAAGCACAGGGCAATGGTTTATTAATTATCCTATTATCCTTGTCTCTCACTTAATGCTATGTTCGTAGTTTATTATGCTCAGCTAACATAATTTTTATATAGTGTTTTACAAGTTCATACTAATTGCACTTTGAAGTGTAACCCAACGAGACGTTAGGTTGCATTGCCCAATTTTATTAATAACTAGCTTGTGTCCGCGATTTCATCAACGTGGAAGAAACAATATATCCTATGGCAATCAAGAATACATATAGTGTAGCTTTCTATTAGTGAAAGAATTTTGGTAATCAGATCAGTACTTTCAGAGATTACCTCTTACAAACAATATTACTTCTTCATAATATCAGTTTATGATTTTATAAGTAGGTATAATATTAGAAGACTTCATCATAATGTTATTGATAGTTATTTCAATTGATGCTAATTCCAACAGATAGTTACCGCCTATACCTGCCGCAGAGCGACCCGCGAGGGACCGCGACCCCTCGCAAACGGTCAGTGGCGACCATGGATGCCCAGTCCATTCGCTCAGTAGATACCCAGGCCCCTCCACCAACCAATCCTGATGACAATAAGAAGCTTACCAAGTAAGTTCAGCAACTGAGTATTAGGTAATCAGTGATGCCCAGTCTCTGAGAGTCCATATGCTCAGTAGATCCTGTATTCCTCTCATAGTAGTAATAATTTTCATGAGAATATACCTAGGCTCCTCTACCCATTCTTGAAAAAACCGAATCAATTTTGGCTTACAAACAGAGTAAGTAACCGTCCCTGATTGTTTTTATGGTTGCCGAGGAAACGACCAACTGGAACCGTGCACCTAGCTTCTGACGTTTCATAAGTGCCCATGATGTAGGCATATGTGAAAGAAAATATTTTGGATTTTGAGGAGTGGATGAAATCAGGCTGCCGATGACGATCATGTATAAGGAAATAAATTTACCAATCTGTGTTTTATTTATTTAGGATTTGCAACAAAAGATGTCCACACTACATGACACATAATTAATGGGCAACATCGGGAGTAGGTGTACTCCTTCATTTATAGGAGACCACAGCATGTAGAATAAAGTTAAAAACTAAACTAACAAAGTTAAAACATTAATAACAGGTAAAATTTGGAAAATAAAATGAATTTTTAAAGGACATAAAAAGGAAGAAAATATTACATTTAGAGATACTATTAAATTAAGTCTAATAAACACTTATTATATTTAGACAGAGACTCGCAGATGTCTAAGTTCGTAGTTTTAGCTAACGTGTTGTATTGTCTACAACACGTTAGCTAAAACTACGAACTTAGACTGCTTGGTTTGCGAAAAGTGGAACAATTTCAGTTAGATGTACCTAAGTGAAATTGTTGCACACACAGTTGCAACGTCTGTCTTTTTTTTTTATTAAAACAGACTTTTTATTTAATTATTCTTTGCACAAAAACGAACACGTCCGTTAGTATTTAGTTTTTGGAACAGTTAGCGCTGATTTACATTCATAGTGTCTGTCCCGGGCGTGGTTCACTGCCATAGTTCACTGATCGCTACGGCCGAATTCACAGACTCACCTTTTAAGCTACTGAAGTGTAATACACGAAATATTCAAAACTCTATCAGTAGCCGGAATTTAATACTATACTGTCTGGCTGACCCTACAGCAATTATTACCTCAAGTCAAGATTTTATTAGTACTTAGTTCATATAAATAGATATATTAGAATTGACCAAGTCAGCTTCCAGAAATTGGCCCAGTATACATCCATCTGAATAGGATCTTCTTCTTTTCCTATGGATAGTGACTCACTTGGTGTCAGAGTTTTAAAGCCAGCCAAGGGCCTCTGACTTGGTTTCACATGCCGTTGATAAATATCTCTCAGGCACGCCGGTTTCCTCATAATGTTTTCCTCGTTTTTGAAGCAAGTGATAATTATACATATATATGAATATTATACTCTCGTTACAGGCGCTACATCCGTTACAGGCGTATTATAATCCTTCAATATTTTGATTTTTTTTTTTCCAGAAAGTACCTGACCCTAATAGTAAGCTGCATGTATGCGATACTGTTAGTAACCCTCGGGCTAGTGGTATACTTGGGCGATTCCTTCGTCAACCAGTCTATTTCAGAGGTAAGGCTTACTTTTATCTCTAAGTCCCTATCTTTGCCTGATTTTCCGCTATGCCCTAGTTCCAACGTGCTAATGCAGCCTTAGGGTTAGTGCAGATAAGTTCTACATGTAATCTTATCAATGGAGTCGAAATGGAATCATTGACGCTAAATTGTTTATCGTACCTCATTTAATTGGTAAATGATTATTATTATTTTGACAACAAAATAATATGAACTGTGCTATTTTACACACATATTTCATTCGATGATTGAACGAACTTCTTTGAATGTTAAGACATAGTTTAAAAAGCACATTATGTACCTGCACATTATGTACCTGCACATTATATAAACTGAACTTGCTTTCTACTGTGTCATTTTAAGAGTTACTATGAAAATTACCAATGCACAAGCCTGTACCCACCATTATTATAAAGGTACATAAAATAAAAAGTTTTTACAACTTAAGGAACTTACGGCGGCCTATTTCTTCTATCGATAAAATATTTTCTAGATTTTTCTTGAAGAACTTCTTTATATTTCCAGGTATACTCCATAGTGCTCTGTAGCATTGGAATGGTATATATCGTGTACCTAATAGTCGATATAACAAGATATAAAGGGATTGTGGTCAGAAATCATAGAATTAAAGCTCAACACGAAGAAACAGTTATGGAGTATTTTAGAAAACAAGAGGTGAGTGATTTTCTTTTGTTTCACTAAGATTAAAATAATTTAGCTATCGCTGCTTGAAGATTTCTTTTTTCAGTCCACAATTGACGAAAAAATGAATATTGAAAAAAAAATTACAGTTACAACTTAGGTACTTTTGATAATAATTGTACCTCTCAATACAAAAACACAATTTATAAGTATCATCGATAATTTCAGGAGCAAATGGGTTCAATAACGCCCGGAGACCGCACGCCTGAGTCCGCATACCGTATGCCAGGCTTGCCACCTCCAGTGCTTATCCCCACCAAGCATGAGTACTGCTTCAGTCAAGGCAGGCATTCTGGAAGTTTCTACCTGAAGATGGGTGCCGCTGGTAAAGATTAATTTAATTAACATCCAGAAAGAAAGAGTTATAGGCGTAGAAGTGTATTTTAGTACAGTGTGTTTCAAAAGTATCTGATGAAACTGTAAACACATGGATCGGGGAACCTGTCGATGCCAATTTCCAATGCCACTCCACTAACAAATTGAATGGTTTGCTTTGATTATTTGAAAACTTAAACCCGAAATTCTAATTACAAATCACTTTAAAGAAGTTTTTCATTTGAGATTTGAAGCTAATGTAATAACCTCTATTTTTGTCAATGATTTTTAACTACAATTTAATAAAGTTATTCTAACAAGAATAGTTGGAAAAAGTGTTGAGATATTCAGTTGAAACCTTGTAAATACAGATCAATGTTTTAGTAATTTTGTAAAAATTATACCTCAACAGAGTTTGTTTACAATTTCATCAGATAACTTTGGAACAGATCATAGAATATTCAGTATTCATATTTTGTCAGTTATCTTTTATGTCTTTAGCGAACATTGCAAACCTGTTGCCAACCATGATGGTTAGAATTAATCCAGGCTTCGGGTTGCTACTGAGAAATTCCTAATTTGAAAATTCAACGCTTTGCCAGACCAGCACCCTAATTGCAAAACACACTTTTTATTATTATCAGAAGGATTTTGAAGAAAAATCCTAATGCATTGCTTAAATTATGTTTGAAAAAATCGTCTGCTCGACAGCATAAATATTGCAATTTATATTGTTATATTTTCAAAATAAAAGGTATTACCATTGTAAGTGTGCTACGCAATTAGCCCGCCGGTGATCGAACCTATCTTCGGCGACTGCTAACTTTAGGGTCTACCCAATCTAACCATTCGACAAACTAGGTAGTCGCTGGCTAGAACATAACATAACACATAACATCACGCCTGTTTTTCTCGAAGAGTTAGGCAGAGGTGTACGTAACACCCACATTTCGCCAGCCACGTTTAATTCCAATGTAATATGGGGTGAGCGTATTGCAATCAACCGGGCACAAATTCAAACTCCGAGCTGTTACTGAGAAATTCCTGTTGGAGAACCCCAATAACACTTTGCTCGACCTGGAAATATAGTAATCGGTAGCTAGAGTATTCTATTATTTGCGTCACAAGAGTCTCCACTTGTAATAAATAAGGCCTTATTATCTTATCCGCCAGGCGCACCCTATGCAGTCAGCCTAGATAAGAACCTGGCTGACTGGCAAATTTTATTTATTACCATAACTATTTTCACTCACGAGAGAAGAACAAACCTACTGATGCCTATATTGGTGTCGTGTGATATTTATTAATAACGAGAAAAAAATCGTTTTAACATCCATCAGCAGACAACCATAGAAACAGGTTTTGTCGACGGAAGAATAGACAAAATGACAGATTGCGATTGTTTATCGTCATTTTATCCGTTGTCCTTCCGTTGACAAACCCCGTTTCTACTCTACTGTGGTCACGCTAAACGTGCTGCTGAAACCGTTTTTATTTAAAAAGAAATATTACATATTGATAATGTTGCGTAAAAGTTGTAGCACATTTCGGTAGTGTTCAGTGTTGCATATTTATTATTGACTGATAATAAGTAATTATAATCAGATAGAATGATAGGAATCATTAAAATCATGTTATTGTGGCGTGCATTGTCTTTATCGAAATCTATATATAAATGCTTTTCTAGAAAATGTTTAATCCTGTAAAAGTGTGATACCGTCTAATTTTATTTACATATAAAACTTGATGATACAATATCACATCATTTTATTGATACATAAAATATTTACATTCAATAAATAGGTAACTACATACTTTAGATCAATAAGGCACCGTGCTACAGTAGATAGGGTACATAATTATTGTTTGAATATTTCACTGTAATTTCAGCTAATATCCTTTGCACATTCCACGCTTGCTAGGATAAATCCAACAACGTCAATAACGTACAGTTCATCAATTATTAGTAATTCGACATAAAATTTGCGGCCTTAACTGTCCCACTAGGAAGGGGACTGTAGGAATAGGCACAAAGCACGGAGACGCCTCGGTGCTGGCGGCCGCTGCTAGAGGCGGCATTGTCAACACTGTCCATACACACCAGGCGTGTCATTGTTACGCACTAAGACTCAAAAGACGTATAGAAACTGACCGCTTTGAATGGCGTCCGTGACAGTAGTTGTGTGCTCAACCCTCTTTCGTCGTTACGAATTTATTAGTAGTGCTGCACTGTTTCAATACGCTGCCGGCGCGGAGGCGCGGTGCAGCGATTCTATGTGCTGTGCATTTCTCACTACGCTCATTGATTGCGTATTGACGAAATCAGACTTTTTAAAATAATTTCCAAGTAGTTTCTTCACCATGTATTCCTTTACTGTGCCAGCGATGATCAAGATGATCTCAGAAAGTTCCAACATAAGTGAATTTGTCATATTGATACTTGCCTTGTGCAAACTTGTGCTCTCGTTCTCGAGAAGCGAGTTTTGTACTTGTAAACTACTAATAGTGTTACAGCTTTTCGGACCCACAAATGTTATTTTTTCCTACAGGTTTTGCTCTCGGCCATTTAGTCCACTCGCTCCTACTATTGGCGGTACAAATAGGACAACTGACCGACGATAACCTCGATAACGATGAATGTGTGAACATGTTCCAAGTGGTGCTCGATGTCATGTTTCCTCTCTACTGCTTCCTGCAGCTGTACTTCATCTTCAAATTCTCTAACGTCATCATCTTGAGGGCACAGGTAAAGATCTACATAGAAAATATACCATTCGTCTTCTATCTCTCATGGGTACAAAATGATAAATGTGACCAAACGTATGGACACAATGAAACGAATTTAAATAACACTAGAGCATACAGATTATACGTACATGACTTCACCTTCATTGTACCTACGCGCGGTACTTTGCCCATAATTAATACAAGAATTGGCGTGAAGAAGCACAAAATCGAGAGAACTGGAGGGATTGGTGGAGGCCCTTGCCCAGGCGTGGGACAGTTTAGGCTAATAAAAGAAAAAACTAAAAAAGAAAACAACTATATAGGATCCAGATTCAGATCTGAATCAATGTTTATAACGTTGTTATGTAGTTACAAAAAACTTATATAATATTATTATGGCAATAATAATCTCCTACAGCCTTACAAATAAACGTGGTATAACAGTTATACTCGAGAATTAACTAAGAATAAGCAATATGTCTTGGTTGTACGAATAGAAATGTCAACGCTATATTTGGTATAAGTTATTCTTTGTTTATTTGTACAGCCTCTAGAGTAAGACGTCAACGCCAGTTTAACATCAATAACTTTACCAGATAAATACAATCCATGTGGATTTAAATGAATAAAAATGTATAGTGATTAAATGAATCGAATGCCAGATTACTAATCCCGAGGTCCGGAAACGTGGGACTGAGTACCAAAAGAGTCCAATATACTTTTTCCATCCGTCGAACTACTGTTTTTTTTTTTTTTTTTTTCATTCCACTATTGACAAAGCAGAAACAAAAGATTGCAAAGTTAACTTAAATTATTATTAAATATTATTTGTACATCATGTGTGAACAAACGCTACAAATAATACCAACGATTTCAGGGTTTAGCTCACTTCGCGTTCATGCATCTAATCGGCAGCAGTCTGTGCTTCTGGGTGTCTGCGATCGTTCGTGAGACTATCTTGGGATTGACGCTGTACGCCACTTCTAGGCATGCCAACGGCGAATACTCAGATTATGGTGAAAACGTCACTATTGCTGAACATGGTGAGATTTTATTGAGTATACATTTTAATTTTAAACTCTAGAAAAATATTTTTGCTATGACCGACTTTATTAATTATATTTTGATTGTAATAATCTGTTTTCTCCAAGCATTTACGTTTTACTGCTGATACCTCCCTATAAACTGCAGTAATAATCATTTCATTAATATTTTTTCAGATAAATCCCTGGACGAGAGATTCATCGACATAAGCAATCTATACAACCCCGAATGTAACAGTTCCGCGGCTATTAATTCGATATATGAGAATTTCTCTCCGTACCTCTATCCGTTCAACGTGGAATTTAATATTCTTATTGGTACGTATCACAAATTACCTTTGATTGGTAAATTGGAAAAGAAAGAGGCAAAGTAAAAGATGCAAATCGAAAAAAAATCATGCGTAGAAAAGTTTTTAAAAGTCATTGCCATTGATTAGATTTTTCTTCTTTTTGTACTGGCTTCCAAAGCTGATTCACTTATAATATTATTCCAGCATTGTGACATAAGCTATGTTTTATATTTTCAGTTGCTATTTACTACATTATCTGGAGCAACATAGGAAACTGTGACAACGAGGAAAACGATTCTGATGTCAACTCCAACAGCGAAGACAGCTACCATATGTGCAGGTACCGTATTATTAAATTATAGTTAACATACCTATATCTATTAAATCTAAGAAGAGTTCTTTCAGCTCTAAGATATTCAAAAATTTCACCTCCTGTTAAATCTTAAATCGAAAACTAATATATACGAGGATTGTTTTACGGGGCAAATTTAACCCATGAAACTGAACACAATCAGCACATCTAAGCCGCGTTCAAGAGCCACAATCGTTGTGATAAATTGACACTAACAGCTCTTGATCGCGTTCAGTTTCATCGGTAAAATCCGCCCTAATCTTGTTTTACACACTATGAAAGTGTTAAAATATTTATGAATATTTTTCCAGACTCCCAACAGCGAATGAAGACAATGACTTCACGAGCAATATCGTGATCTACGCTGACTGCCACGCGTCCAACCGTGGCCTGTTTTTGGGTCTCATTGTCATGGTCATCATCACGGGCATGCTCATCATCGGTTTCGTATTCAGCAGCGTCGGAGAGTAAGTTGTTAATATCTAATTGCCAAAAATGATGAACTCAAAGACGTTTACTATTTTCATCTTCAGATATTTCAAACAGTAGCTGTTACAAAAAGATTTGTATTTAATCAGGCTACTGTATTTTATGTTTATTTTTACGAAAGGTTTCACATAATTTCCTATTGTAACTACAAAACCATAAAACTTTCCGAATCCTTATAATCATAAAACCATCTATTGTTCCAGTGACTTTATGGAGCTTGGCTATCTTCTCAACTCTTGCACGAGGCTAGGACTTCACTCCGTGCTGCTCTTCGCTATCGTCATCGCCTTCAACCAGATACGTCAGCTAGACATCAACGAACACCCGATCTCACTTCTCGATGATGTGCTGCTTTTTATCTGCCTGCCCGCCTTCTTCATGGAGACAGTCTTCTCTTTGATTGCTACGATCACCTTTTCAAATGTTATCAAGAGCGTTGATTTTATTGTTATGGTGAGTATAATTTCAGAAATATAACTGATCTTTATACAATCGCTATAAAGTGCTACTATTTTACATCTTTTGCTTAATTTTCGTATCCTCCTGATTTCCAGTTGTTTCAATATATATTCATATTATCTCACTGAAGCGGAATTTTTTCTACAATTTTATTATTTCCCAGGTGATACAAGTCTTAATTCAGACACCAGTGATCATGGATGGCCTCCGCCGCTGCAGCAATGCCAAGAAGCTTCGTAGGAAGAAGCCAGGTCGCGAGGTCCTAATGTTCCTCCTCATCGCCAACGTTGCCATGTGGATCTTCAATACCTTCTCCTACAAGTCTCCCGACAGCCTCGACGAGAGATACGAGTTCTACGGCAAAGTCATCTGGACTATATTAGGCCATATTAGTTTGCCTCTCATCATGTTCTATAGATTCCACTCCAGTGTTTGCTTCGCTGATATTTGGGATTCTGCGTACAAGCCAGGTTCAGAACATTGATTACCTCGATGAATTTAACTAAAATTGTAATTAAATTTAGTTTATCAAATAAGTAGTTGTCGAATTAGATTATAAGTGATTGAAAATTTAGAAAATTTTAAGTTTGATTTGTATCAAAGGTTGTGATTAACATTGTTCATTCTCCGCACAAATTAAATTTTGAGATATAAAATATCGAAAGCATGTACAGTTAGTTACATTTATAGATCATAAGTAGATAGTGTAGCAGCAATATTGCATTTAACAAAAACAAAATACAAATAACAAATAGAATCATGTAAAAAAAAAAATGTAAATAGCCATGGTATTTATAACAAAACGAGATAATAATATTGTTAGTAGGTATCTTTATAAATAAAACAATGTTGAATAAAGGCTCTTTCAAACAGGTGCGACACGCGACGCGACACAAAGACACCGCTCGTCGCGCGACGAGCGGTGCCTTTGTGTCGCGTCGCGTGTCGCGCCTGTTTGAAAGACCCTTTAAGGTAAATTAAGTTGTTGATAGTTATTCGTATCTAGTTTTTAGCTTTTTAGACTTTTTACATGAAAGTATACAATTACAAAAATATTGAAATTAATAATGTTTATTAGTTCATAACGTTTTCTTCTATATACATGGTCAAATTAAATTAGCTAGCGAAACTACGCAGACGTAATGGGCATCGATATCCAAATATGATAAAAAAGAAGAAATTAATATGATGCTTTCTTAGAGGATCATCGACTGCAGTAAGTGTAGTCACTGGAACTATCAGTTTAAGAAATCTGTTTATTTTTGTGTAAACTTCACAGACGAGACTGGTATCAATATCTAAACACGATAAAATAAAAGAAAACGGATTGTCTCAACTCATACTGCAAGTAACAACAGTACCAGCAATCAAAGACCCCAGAAAATAAAAACATCAAATCGTATCCCGTTTATACATAAATGAATATTGTCCTGTTTATCAATCGATACCTATCACATCTGCAGAGTTTCGCCAGTAAATTTAATTTGACCCTTCACTTAATAATCAATTACAGTGGACGTAAATACCAATACATTTAGCCCAGGTACACACGGGCAATTTTCCCGCTACGATTTTTTTTCGCACACTGGATTTTCAACGCTCTGCTTAGCGCCGAGACTTGATAATCCAACAGTGTGTTTTTTTGACGCGCTGGGTTGCACTCTGTTGGTTTCTCAATGCTCGGCTCAACACCGAGAGTTGTAAATCCAGTGCACGATAAAATCCCGCCGTGATATTTTTACGTCCGTGCGTAGGCCGTGGTACGTGGGCTTACAGTCCCGGTTAAGAATAGGCTACCCACACCCATAAAAGAAACTGGATATTGTCAAGATGACACTGAATCCTCTTGTCTGCTTTAAAACTAAGTATCTGCCAATCGTAGTACCTAATTAACATTCCTTAAAAAATCTTAATACTTGTGAGAACCACATCAAAATCCGTCAAGTAGTTTAGAAATAGTCGAAAACTCGAGTAAATAATTTTGTTGTAAACTATTCTGAGATAGGGATGTCAATTCTTTCGGGAATGACATATCTCTAAGAGTATTTCCAGGCTCTTAGGCATACTGGTGCGACGTAATATTAACCTTATCAAACAACCTCTGCAGGTGAACGCGGTTACTAGCAACTACAAAGCACGTATCAATACACCGTCTTAGCTGACCAACTGAGAGAGCCCGTTAATTATGTTGCGGCCCCTAACGCAATTACCGAATATTAGGTTAAGTACAGGGACAGACAGGCACAGCGCACTTAGCCGACGGCCGAGATACAAACTAGTTACTGCGACCATGCTTAGGTACATGCGAACACTGCATGCATACATAAACCTACTGCAATGGTAAATGATTTAAAGAGAAAGTGAGCAAAATCAAGTCCTACCGCGAAAATGGCAAGTTTCAGAAAAACATCGAACACTAAAGCTTCGTCTAAAGCTCGATGTTATTTTAACTTCTGTACTTATCTATCAGTATCATAGATTTTTATATGAAAAATAAATCTGCTGCATGGGTCTTAATTGAGCAATCTAATAGTTGTCAAACTGATTTTTAATTCTATTGCCAGCGTCAACTAGTTAATTGCTGAAAATCTGAGTCAAAATGTTGTATAAACATTGTGTATGGTCGTTAGCATTTTAGAGTTCAAAGGTTTATTCTTTTATGGAATGTATGTTTTTTAAAATAAATTTAGGTATTAATAAAGCATTATCTTATAATTTAGAACAGCTTACAACGTAATAACCAAAATGTTATCTATTATAAAAAATTGTTCAATCAATCTGCCTGGCGTTTTCATGTTTTTCAACTATGTTGGGGTCGGCTTCCAATCTAACCGGATGCAGCTGAACACCAGTATTTTACATGGAGCGACTGTCTATCTGACCTCCACAAGCCAGTAACTGGGTAAAACGATACCACTTTGTAAGACTGGTTGTCAGCCTTTCAGGCTTCTGACAACCCGCAACGACTGTCAAAGATCCACGAATTACAGCCGGGACCATCAGCTTAGCGTGCTTTCCGAGGCACGGAGGAGTCTCGGTATGTAAAGATGGTCACTCATCCACAGACCAACGTCGGCAAGCG
This sequence comes from Omphaloscelis lunosa, assembly GCA_916610215.1. Classification (NCBI taxonomy): domain Eukaryota; kingdom Metazoa; phylum Arthropoda; class Insecta; order Lepidoptera; family Noctuidae; genus Omphaloscelis; species Omphaloscelis lunosa. The sequence continues at coordinate 12,782,370 of OU744250.1, forward strand.
TAGCTTAACTTGATGGATCGATCCGTGCGGCTGTCATAGTCACAAGCTCCTCCATATATATTATCTCATATTTTGCAGCGTTAAATATCGAAAAAAATACCTAGTGTATATTTAACTTGCTTCAGAACTAGATTATATAAAACAAACCACCACCTGATATTACAATGAATAAATTCAGAGCCTATGGTACCCAGCCGTTCATTTATGTGAGCATTGATTAAATGCCATCTCACACAAACACGCTGACCGATATTCATATTCATTCGTTGAATTAAAATAAGGAGAATTCATTTATAAAAGGAGTAAATATCCCACTTCTACTTCAAATGCGATAACATGCTTAGTTAGTAAAGTAATAAGGTTTCATTTTGTTTGGTCGTCTAGTTGTTTCCATGCTGGATCGGCAGTGGAAAATATTCGTGAGTAAATCAGTAGGGCAGCGCGACGCACGGAACTGCGCTCGGCTGACCAATGCCACTGTTGTCTAATTGTTTCCGATCTCTTCTGAATAACCACCGCGTTGTATTGACAAAATTTGAACACGTGACTGACGGACGATAAAGGTATTCAATGCTCCAATGATCTTTCACTTTATACCAGATTTCGCTAAACCAATATTTCGATAGAAGCCTGCCAGAATGTACAGGTTTATTTTAACTACAATTCTGAACAAAGATAATAAAAATATTTTAAAGCAGCTGCTCAGGTGGCCGCCTGCCATTACACATACCATGTCACTATTAAAATTAATATTCCTTTGTTTTTCAGGGCACTTGAACCGTATGCATTAATTGCATCATAAAAGCTTTTCTCGTGCGTACCTACTAATTGGTTTATATCATGGGCCTTTTAATAAACAACAGATTAAACGAATTTCCATTTCCATTGAAGACTAATGAAACGAAACCTCAAGTACGTTCCGTCAATTGGCGGAACCTAAGTATTTAAATAAAATATGGTCTCTATTAATTGAATATGTAAAAGCTTTTGATCGTGCTTATAACCCGAAAGAGCCTCATAATATTTTGTGGATGTATGCGTGAAATGATTTTTATGGACAGCTAGAGTTCATTTATTAGATGGCAATAGGATATTATGGTGCGCTGCGGTAGCTGGTCACGCTCGAGGTCGCGCCGCGGCGCCGGCGCACACCGGAAGGGTGCGACACTCCGCAGCGGAAGCCTCCCCACCACCCGTGACCTGCGTGTGCACACGCGCTTTGTTGTCCACCAGTGACACACGCGATCTCCTCTTAAACTGTGGAAACTAGAAATTAAAATAAACCTTAGTGATACAACAAAACTTGAAGCATAAAGATCCAACAAATTCTAGAAAATTCACAAATTCAATCAAGTAATTCATTTATTAACAAAACACAAAGAACTACAAAACAATTACTTCCCATAAATGCCAAAACCCCGTGTTGCCAATCTGCGGCAGAACAAACGACAACACATCTCGACATCGCTCTAGTCCACTACATCAATGGTATTAGAAGTGTAACAGTGGAGAGTCCTCCACGCCCTACTGTTCGGCGCTTCTCGACGTCGAGAGGCAATCCTGAATCTTCTCCACATGTCGACGGACAAGTAAGATTAACAATCTATTTGGATTTTTCCTATGTAATTATCATATACTATTAAACGAGCAATATTTGTATACATTATATATATATAAACTTTCATCGAAAACGGCTCTAACGATTTCGATGAAAGTTGGAATATAGGGATTTATGGGGCCGAAAAATCAATCTAGCTAGGCAAATTTCTCATATGTGGGAACATTAGTTTTCTGTATTTACACAGCCTCGAGAATGTAATACAACGTTGGTATACCTGAACGATATGGTTATCTATTATCACCCGAGCAGAACTCGGTCGACTAGATTCTATAGAATTGGAACGAGTTAATCAAAGGCTTAATCAGCAGAAAACATAATTTAAAGCATTCTTTACAAAATATTTGTATTAAAAATTCACAGACATCATTAATATAATAGAAATAAAGAATATTCAAATTTAAAATAAAATAAGTATTTGACATTTTGATAACATATTCTAAAACTACAAAAATGAAAGAAAACGTGAATCAAAGAAGATTTCCTGTAACTTACAAACAAAGTTACATTAATAAATATAACGTACCAATTTTTGCGACATTTCTGAACAGATTCAATATATTACAGCCATATTTCACTAAAAGCAAAGTGCTGACCGGCGGTAAAATCAAATATATAATAAGTATCACATTGGATTATTTTCTTCACGTAACTGAATTTTCCTTTACTAAAAACTGTGGCAATAGAGAGCCGGCATTTCACTATAAGGAGTAGTGTAATAAATATGTACAATTAGGCTCATTTACTTGTCCATAATATGACTACATAATGAGGTAACGACCTGATTACACTGTCTTTGCAAGTCATTGTGGTATGCATAATTGCTTGTAAACATACTGGAAGTAATGTTTAAAAGGTGGAGCGTAGCTTTCAAGACGTGTGAGTCAACCCTTTCCTGCGCCCGTCCCCGACATTTTGTGCCCATAGACAAACGACGAGTGATCAACCTACACGTGCTTGCGGACGACTTATTTGGGGTGTCAAATTGAATTACTTTAGGGAACAAGTATTTTGGAAAATGCTTTAGTGATGTACACTGACACGGCTTTCAATACAGTTAACTATATTCCGCCACAAACACTTTAGTTTTCTTATTAGAAACGAAAAAGATTATAAAAACGTGACCGTGACGTGAATTTAATATGAATAATTAATAATGAAATATGATAGATTTCTTACTAGGAACTTGTAAAGCCATAGTTATCCTTAATTTTTTACTATTCTCGGGATATAGTCGACGCCTGATCAAAGACGCGTCGCCACTCACCCGGAAAATTGCCCGCGCCCAATGAATATTATTATACTCTTCAATAGGTACACGTAGTTTATTCTAGTTAGGACAATATTGCGCAACTGCTTCAACTGTTTATAATAATGAACACTAATGTTGATGACCTTACAAAACAAAGACGTAAAAAAAACTAAATGAAAAACCATGTAGAAGTACGCGGTTAAAATCAAATAAACTGCATTCAGCACATAAAACCAGTGTTGTGAAAACAACAATAGCTTTTATGTCATTCAATTTAGCTCTAAACGTGTGCCGACCTCAATATTTCATGGCAAAGCTGTGCCTACAGTTGAAAAATATTGTGTAACACAAAATAAAAGATAAAAGCGTCCCGTTAATTTGGTATTTAATCGGCAAAGGCTGGCGGCACACGTGACGATGTCGTACGGGAGCCGAGGTGTGGGCATGTGGGCTTAATCCCGTGTTGTAACTGTGCAGGCGACGACACGCTTCGCCGGCCATATTTAGAGATATGTGACGATCCAGCGGCTGCCCACTGAACCGCGAGAGGATGTGAGTTATTAAGTGGTACACTTTCAGGTGATCTGTCGAGTGAGAGAATCGTGTCCCCGCTCCGCTCGCCCCACGCGACCTGCAACTACTAAATGTTTTGTGTAATTTTATGTTAGATTTTATTATGTGGTAGTCCAAATAACTTTTCCTTGTTGTATTGGCTACTATATACAGAGTTTTAGAAATTAGTGTTATTTTTCAAAGTTTAATGTAATTTGAAATCATCATACCTAATTAACTTCCACAATTTGCTTTACTGTTACCTTTATCAAACTATCACAACAATTCTCGATGCTAATTACAACCAACTTTTCAATTACAAATTAACAACAAACGCTTTAATTACACCCTCTCAAAAAGCCCAAACATCGTCTGAGTACAAATAATGACACATTACTAAATTGAAACGCCGCATCCACTGATTTGAAACAAATAGAGTGCACGTAAACATGATTCGTGTGTCGGCCTCGCTCGACTCATCCATTTGTAACGAGCCTGTGATGTTATTCATTCCATATCAAACGTTTAGAGAGTATTACACTGATTCCGACTGTTTGGATTTACCTCCTGATGGTCAACTGGCTTAGCCCTATTATTAGTTATGTAATCGTTGATTGATTGAACCAACGGCAGTGGAGTCTTTTGTGTTGTGTTTCTTTAAATAATTGGATTAGTATGGAGAGCACGAGTGGTCACGTACCTACTCGTGAGCAGAGATAACATTTTGACAGGGTGTCAAAATGTGTATGTATAAACTGACAGTGTTTTTATTTGTATAAACGACGTCAAACTCATACAAAATAAAATATTATGTGATTTTTTTAAGAAATTGACGTTACGTTTATCTATTTCATTTTCACGACATAGTAGTGCTCTCCAGTAAAATGTCGATTTTGCACATAAAACAATATAGATTCCTACGCAGGTAGTATCGATTTATTTAAAAGAGCAGTCACTAAATACGACATTCTTAACCCTAATCTTCACTGGAGTAAATAATGTGTTACACAAACGAAAAGGAAATCGAATTTTACTGGAACTGTCCTCGTCCAAAAGTCACCCTCGGTCACTACGATTTTCTGCTTCCTGTGGTAATGCTTGTAAAATTCGGACGAGCACATAATCGTTTATACTTCCTATCTTTTGCTTTAGTTACGTATATGTAGCACAATTTTAATAAAAAAATATGATATTGACATTTTTAAAGTAAATTTTGTAGGACTTACTCTTAAAATAACGAGTATTTTCTTGCCCTTCAAACTAACTTAACTAAGCGGCCAATTTAATATGTCCAACGAGAGCCAAATTGCATTTGATCTTGGCATTCTAAACAGCAAGGAAGTTAATTAGGCAGCACATGACGCACAAAGCTAATGTGGTAGTGAATCTGGTGCAGCCGGAACTGGTCGCCATTGGCTCGGTAAATCAATATCCGGTGGGCACGCCTATCACCGGCCTTTGCCGCCATTTCCATAAAATCACTAACTGCTTTCTCAAGTTTGATGCAGTGGAGTTAGGGTTGTTCGGTGCTCTTAATTTTATTGCTGATCTGAAGTTTGTTGGACTACCCGTAAATATGTATAATAAATCGGTTATTAAATAGTATCCATTTAGGCGGAGACTCACTTGTAACAATTGTTTGTAATGTATCAAGTTTTTGTAACGTGTTACTGTTGTCAGTGCAGCGAGCGCCGGATCCTCCACTCGACTGTCGGCTGTATAATGAATTCCTTTGAAACGGAAATATGAGAAACGAAAATTTCATTTCAATAGCAATCATGTAATTGCATTTAATTAAAATTGATTTTTATTACTTTATTTATGTTTTGTATAGATTATTTTCTATTTTATAAATGTGAGAACGTTGTAGGCTTAGTGGACTGTAGATCTGTTGACCATTTTCTATTCTGTTAAGTACCTGGTACTTATTGAAAGACCTACACTGTCCTCCCATACCTAGTAACATTGTTATTTGAAAGTATTGTAAAAGCCAATTATTTTTAAAAGAGTAACCGTAGAGTTTCTTGCCGGTTCTTCTCCATAGGAAACGACCAATTGAAACCGAACACCTAGCTTCTGACGTTTCATAAATGTATAGGTCTGTCAAAAAGAGAAACACTTGTACAAAGTGGTGTGACATTCGGTAGAATTTTAACATATAATTATGTTAAAATTCTAATTAATAATAATAGAAAAAAAAGGGAAAAATTAGAAGTTATTCTAATTGATTATAATTAATCACTATGTTATCGGATTTAGAAAATATTATTTTATACTAGCTTTTGCCCACGACTTCTAACTTTTTTTCTTTTTGCTCGGCTTTTTTCTTTTTACTCGGCTTTTCTTCTTTTTGCTCGGCTTTTCTTCTTTTTGCTCGGCTTTTCTTCTTTTTGCTCGGCTCCTAAAGGTCGTAGCGTGTTACATAGTTAGTTAGTTTACGGAAGGCCCTGTCTCCTCTGATACAGTTTTTAACTAGTACAGGATACAGGTGATCTTTTCCACTAAAGTTGAGAACTGTATTGCATTGCATAGTTTCTGCTTATCAATAAATGGTGGAAAAATATCGAGACCTTCCTCGAGAATTGGACGGGGGCTGAGATATGGGTTGAAGGGAGCAAAACATTAAAAAAATTGACGAGGCTACCGGATTGAAATGCGGTTGCTTTGAAGTTTAGACCCTATTTATATCATTAAAAAAATTACCATCCGAAACTCGCGGACCGTTTTTGCACTCTCGTATTTAGAAAAAAAAAAAGTTATGAGACAACCGCTCCAAAATCGGTGAGCTTATTATTGGCTATATGTTGTAAAAAAACCATCTGATCTTGCTGGGCAGTTTCTGAGAAACAACGCTTCATAGTCGCCAAAAAACCCTTTTTTTTTCGAATTGTTTAAACCTAAATCGAAAAAATATTGTGAACATTGTTTAAATCGGATGGTATTCAAAATTTAAGCTCTATAAATGCAAGGAATTGTGTGTATCAATGCCATCCAGTTTTGATAAAAAAAAAAAAAAACTTTTTTATAAAAAGATACAACCGACTTCCAAAAAACACTACAAAGTGGAAAATAACTTAAATTTTGGAAGTCGGTGTCTTACGTTTTGTATTTTAGTTATTTGCCACCGACTTCCGAAATGTAAGTTATTTTTCACTTTGTAGTGTTTTTTGGAAGTCGGTTGCTTTTTTTTTTTTAAAGTTTTTATTTCTCGCTTATTAGTGGGTAGTTTGTAATTTATCTAAGTTACAATAGCCTAACCTCAACTGGTTATCATCTTTTACAAAATATTGCTTTTCCCGATGCAGGGAAGTTAATCGTTGAGGAGTTCTCCTGGTACTTCACCATCAGCTCTACTTCTCCATATGCAATTGTATTGCAAGCATATTAAATTAATCAAATCGCAACCCGTGAAATATCAATACTCAATAATATTGAGTTATTCCGGTGGCCATTTGTAGTCTTCATCATCAGTTCCACTTCACCAAATGGTGCTTTCTAAGAGCAACTACACGATTTATAATAAAAAAGAGTCATCGAAATCCGTTGGCATGATATTGAGTCATTCGTCCATTTGTCGCGCACATATTTAATGCAAATGTAAGACTTATGTGGTTTTCTCATGGATGCCAGTGTCAGAACTGGACCAAATTGAAATGGGACCACACGGGAAACACCAGCTTTCAAATAAAAAACGAACCATCAAAATCGGTTCACCCAGTCGAAAGTTCTGAGGTAACAAAATATATATATATATATACAGTCGAATTGAGAACCTCCTCCTTTTTTTGAAGTCGGTTAAAAATTCACCCCTTTTTCGGTGATAAATCATCGGTAAGGAGCTTCAAGAATATATACAGCATAAGACTTGCCTAGGTAAAAAAAAAGAAATTCTATTTAGTCCGTCTTTCAGATAATAAAAAAAATATTAGACACGTATTTTTTGCGTTATCATATTAATCAAAAATAACTTAGAAAATACGTATTAAAGTTGGGGAGTGGGGGCTCGCTACGTCACAACGCAGTATAAAATCTAGCAAGGCGTGAATGACATCATGCCACATTTTAACTTAATGTATCGCCGTAATCTTTTGATTATTTCAAAAAAGAAAAAATATGTGTCCAATATTTTTTTTATTATCTGTAAGACGGACTAAAAAATGATTTTTTGGACACAGGCCTATTATAACAATGTTTGAGGGTGGCCAAAATGGGGGTGATATTTATCAAAACCTGATGGATACATTGCCTGTTTGATACATTTGCATTGATATACACAATTCCTTGCACTTATTAGAGCTTAAATTTAGAATTCTATCCGATTTAAACAATTCCAACTATTTTTTTTTGGGTTTGTATTAATTTAAACTATTTGCTAAAAGGCTTTTTTGGTGACTTTGAAGCGTTGTTTCTCAAAAACTGCCCAGCAGGATTGGATGGCAACATATAGTGTTACCATTAAATAAACTTTAAACAATAAATAAGCTTTTGGAGTGGTTGCCTCATAACTTTTTTCTTTTTCTCTAAATTCGAGAGTGTGGTAATTTTATTTATTATATGAATATATAATAAACTTAAAAGCAACCGCATTTTCATCCGGTCAAAAAAAAATGTTTGCCCCCCCCCCCCCCCCCATATCTCAGACCCCGTCCATTTGGGGTCCATTCGGACGGTACGGGGGTTTCGGTATCACTTCAAGACCCAGATTACTACTCGCCATTCGGTTGATTCTCCGATTAAATTTAATGTGCCATTGCCTTAGATAGTATAGATGAATGAATCACTCTTAATTTTCTTCAGGTTCACATAAGATAAGGTAAAAATAACGCACACCCTTTTTCATCATAAATATTAAAATGTCAATGCTATAATTAAACCACCCACTTTCGTATCTCCATAAACATCGTGCTAAATATAAAAAATTACGTTGTGCTAAGTTGCATTTTAATATCACGGTTATTATCCTTATTAGGAAACCCCTTTCTAATCCCAATAATTACAGTAAAACATTTAAAAAAATGCGATATTATTCCATTTCATATAGCCAGGATTTTATTAACATTATTATACTTAATCAAAAACATCCTGAAGAGAGATCAACTACCCGTGTTTCATTAAAAGTTTGTTATTGAACCGAAGTTTCATTGCTTCATAGAGTTTGAAACATGTCGGATGGAATTTTCTTGCAATGTTCAATTCGTAATAGGAGTAAGCAAAGCCGGGTTCATACGGAGTAAGTGATGTAAGAGTAACAATCAATGCATGTTTTTCTCAGTTGGTTGCGACGTTCGAAGTATCGATAACTAATTTCATACCATTGCGTATTTTATATTTAAATTACGTTGTCGACGAAAATCTAAAGTGCGTCTGTCCGACTGTCCACGGTTTAACTGAGAGACCCTTGGTTCTCAAAACCTATAAATTGGGCATATACATACATGAAAAAGTTACTCTCCTTAGGCCTACCTGCCTCGTTGGTCTAGTGGTCGCAAAGCGCTACCGCTGAGTATGAGGCCTGCGATGGATTCCCGGGTCGGGCAAAGTCTTATTGGGTTTTTCCATCTGGAATTTCTCAGTTGCAGCTCGGAATCTGCATTTGTGCCCGGTTGATGGCAATAGGCTCGCCCCCTATTTCATGGGACTTAAACATAACTGGCGAAATGTGGGTGTACTATCGGTACACCTCTGCCTAACCCTTCGGGGATTACAGGCATGATGTTATGTTTATGATAAAACTGTTTTTGTTGTTTTTTTTTTACTCGTCTTTTCCAATGTGTTCCATTGTATCGTTAGATAGGTCTTCCAAAAATATTGGGAGGTGGAATGAATACATTTCTTGAGTCTAAACAAATCAAACTGGTTGCTTATTTAATTACATAATTAATTATGTTTATGCCATTAATTCTACGAGTACATTCTGTGAGTACCTTAACTCGTAGACTGATAAATTATATTTCAAAATGTTAGGAAAAATCATCTACGGTTAAAATATTTGTTAATTTAATACTTTGTGCCTATTGTTTTACAGTAATTGTGTTCTAAGTACATATCATCTTCACATATTATTATAAATAAATTTTAAAACATTTTTAAAGAGTAACTATGGATGTTCTTGCCCATTCTTCTCCATACGGAACTACCTTTTGGAAGGGGCACCTAGAATCAACCCGATTTTCTTGTAAATTTTGACGTTCAAAAGTGCCATAAAATGGTCTACTTGAAATACATTATTTGATTTTGACTTGGCCGGTTTTCGTAAACTATTTTTGGTGGATACGTGTTAGGCTGAACTAATACTCATTGGATAACGACAGACACGCCTATAATATCTTTAGGAGGAGTATGGTGGTGTTATGTTTGAACATGTTGGTATTTATTTACCTACATGTGAATGTAACGGAATTAGGTCTCATTACAATCTGAAACAAACCTATATCCGTTTCTACTGTTTTCCAACTTTGTAAGTATGAACACAGTATAGGCACAAGTTTTTTATGTCAACAATGTAGCGTCGCCATGGGCTTTATGTCTAATGAGTAGCGACTGATTCGTTTTTGATGATAAAAATGTCAAAAATATATTAGATTAATCGTAGATGGGATTGACCTACCGAAACCCTCATGTCAATCCTGTTGAAAGTCATTGTAGATATACGGAACGCTTTGAAAGCGATTGCCACTTGTCTATGCCCTCAGGATACTAAACGTCGTGGCCCCTGGCAATGTAGGCAAGTAGGCAACTGAAGGGACACGGGTGGGGTTTAGTCAGTAAGAGTCTGACACGCCCTCCCACTCCACCCAAAGCGGGAGAAGTTTTTTGATAATTTCCCACCCAAAAAAAGGACTAAACCTACTTACGTACCCACTTAAAGAAATGTATCATAAACAAACTCAAAATGAAACTCGACGAATCATTTAATGTAATCATTAATTCATTACATACATATAATGTACACATGCTCAGTGGCAGCAGCGATGTGGTGAATGATAGTGATAGTGCACGTCAACCTTCGACAACACTGCAGAGCACCCTGGAGAGATGTCCGCTGTGTACCCAGGCACGGTTTTTTAAAGGTAACCGGGGTCTGAATGTGCATATCGGAAAGGTGCACAGACCTCCAAATGCACTCTCTTCAGACCCTGTCTCAACAGTCACACCAACCACACCTGCTACATCCAATTTTGACCCGTTTTGGAAAACCCTTTCTAAATTCAAAAACTCTGTACCTGTTTTGAAGCGAGTTCCCCGCGGTGCTAGACCTCTTGTGGCACAACACCTCGCAGGTTGCGTCCGTCTTGCCATCCGGGAGAACTCGCGAAGTGCTTGGGAACAGCTGCTCACCTTTCCTTACAGAATTCTACATGTACAAAAGAATTTGGCAACCAAAAAAACACTAACCGCACAAATTAAAGAAAACTGTAATATTTCGGCTCATAATTTGGATTCCAAATTACCGACACAGAGATATACCTCTTCAAGAAGTATATCCCATTTCGTAGAATCGAAGTTAGGGGAAGGTGACATTAGTGGAGCAGCCACGATTCTCTTTAGTAGTGATGTGGTGGCACCGTGTTCTCCAGAAACTCTCGCAGCTCTGGAGAGCAAACACCCTGCCCCAGTGGATGGCATTTCTTTTCCCGACCCCCCTGATCCGGATAATCACTCCCTCACCATTACAGGTCGAGAGTTGATCACAGCCATTTGTTCCTTCCGGAGCGGCTCCGCTGCTGGCCTCGACGGCCTGAGTCCTCAGCACCTAAAGGATCTTATCTGTTCAGGCGCCGGGGAAGCTGGTGAGTTGCTCTTGAAGGAGCTTACGGCTCTGATTAACCTTATGCTCTCCGGCAAGGTGAACGAGGCCGTCATCGACGTTCTATACGGGGCCAATTTATGCGCCCTGCGCAAGAGGGATGGCGGCATTCGTCCTATTGCCGTGGGAACCACATACCGTCGTATGGCAGCAAAGATTTGTTGTAAATTTTATGGTGAGGCGGTTTCGAAAAAATTTCAGCCCCTGCAGCTAGGTTACGGCTCCAAAGGGGGCTGTGAGGCTGCCGTACACGCCTTGTCGACCTACCTAAATTCTGGCAAAGGAGAGGTCATCCTGAAGGTTGACATAAAGAATGCCTTCAATTCAGTGAATAGGGACACCTTGCTGGCAGAAACTAAAAAAGAAATACCCCAAATCTATAGTTTCCTTTGGCAATGTTACAGACACCCATCTAAATTACTGTTTTGGGACAACCTCCTGGAATCTGCTGTTGGTTGTCAACAAGGTGACCCCCTCGGGCCAGTGATTTTTAGTTTAGCCATTCATCCAATTATTCGACAGCTAAATTCCAAATTTAACGTTTGGTACCTCGACGATGGAACCCTGGGAGGCGATGTAGAAACTGTTCTAAATGACCTTCATTTCCTAAAAAATGAACTACATTCCATTGGCCTTGAACTCAACCTTTCGAAGTGTGAACTATACTTAGCGGACAGTACTGACAGACATGATACACTTTCCAAATTCAACACAATAGCCCCAGAAATCAAAATTATTGAAAAAAGCTCTCTTCGTCTCCTCGGGTCACTTATCTTTGAGGACTCCTTCCCCGGTTTTATTGAGGAAAAAATTCAAAATTTCAATGACGTTTCCTTTCCGAAACGTTCCAAATTAACATGCATTCGGCTATAACCTTAATCCGTTACTGCTGTTTCGGTCCTAAATTGACATATTTCCTCCGCGCCTCCCATTTATGGAAACACACTCATCTTTTAGACAAAATGGACAAAATTAACCGGCATACATTAACCTCGATCTTAAATGTGGCCTTGGACGACCGAGCTTGGGCACAAGCTACTCTTCCTATCCGTATGGGAGGCCTCGGCGTCCGCAAAATTTCTAGTATTAGTTTACCGGCTTTCATATCCTCGGTTCACGGTACTGAGAAATTAATCAGGAAAATCCTAGCTTCCACACTGATTAATTTTGATGTGCCGTGCCTCACCGAGGCTATGGATGCCTGGAGACTCGCTTGCCCGAATTCAGATCCGCCCGACAACCCATTTTCCCAAAGACGGTGGGATGAGCCGCTCTGCAGAGTAGTACAGAACAATTTACTTGAGACGTCTGTTACTACTGCGGAGCGTGCGCGCCTGTTGGCTGTGGGTAAGTGGGAGTCGGGCCTGTGGCTTCATGCACTACCGTCGTCGAACTTAGGCACTTTGTTCGACGACACTACCTTCCGCATTGCTGCTTCCCTGCGTCTAGGAGCTCCTTGTTGTTCTCCTCATCGCTGTCACTGTGGTGAAGTTGTCAACAGCCTCGGACACCACGGCCTGTCCTGCAGCCGAAGTGCGGGTCGCTTAGCGCGGCATGCAAACAGTAATGACATCATCCGACGAGCTCTTGTCACCGTCGGCGTTCCAGCTGTATTAGAACCCAACTGTTTGGCACGCGACGATAGCAAGAGACCGGACGGCATGTCTTTATTTCCATGGAAGGTGGGTAGGCCTTTAGTGTGGGACGCAACGTGTGTCGATACTCTAGCGCCATCCCATCTTCCTGGCTCGGCGTGCTGTGCTGGCGCTGCCGCTGCGGCTGCGGAAAACCTCAAGCGGCGAAAGTATAATAACCTTATAGGTAACTATATTTTCGAGCCGTTTGGGGTTGAAACCCTAGGGCCGTGGGGTCCGAGTGCTCACGGTCTGTTCAATGAAATCTCCAAACGACTGGTTGACACTTCTCGTGACCCAAGGGCTGGTTTTTACCTTGGCCAGCGGCTAAGCATTGCCATACAACGTGGCAATGCGGCCAGTCTCTTGGGTACATTACCAGTCGACAGCGACGCGGAGGAATTTTTCGACGCCATATTTTAGTTTAATTTTAGTTTAGTTTTAGTCTAATAGTTTTAGTTAGGTTAGGATATTATATTTTTTTAGTTTTGTCATACTCTTGTACATATATGTATGTAATGAATTAATGATTACATTAAATAACTCGACGAATAATTAAAATGCTCCATTCAATAAATATCACTTAACACAGAAGCGTCATAACCCGCATTTAATTCATCCCTTAAATAAAAATGTAGGTGTAAGAGGCGTAAGAGCATACGTCGGTGTAATGAAGATTTGAAGATAATCGAAAGAGCGGGCGCACGGCAGACGATTTATTTGCAGCGCGACCGTCCGGATAATAATGCCTTTAACAACGCTTCTGGGCGCACTGAGCCGTGTTCTGACGTGTCAGTACACTTGCCTGCAACTTTTGTCGGTGAAAATAAGGTTTATTTAAGTTTTATTATGTACTATGAACTAGACTTTTGGAAGATTTATAGTTTTCATGATGTTAAAAATTTCGTGTTTATAATAGGTAAATAAATACGCTGTATATGCTGGCTGCCTCCGGCTCTAATTGAAAGGCCTACCTATGTGAATATCTTAGTTTTTGTGAAATAGTAATTAGCCATTTTATATAGTCATCGATTTTGTTGTTTTTAGATAACTCTGCCATAAAAATCTAACCTACAGAGTATTTATCTTAGTAGGTATAGTTAACTAGGAGAAATTGCACTGATATATTTCTGATAACAATAAAATTAAAGTATGTGGAAGAAATATATATGTACACACGGCTACACATCAAGTTATATTTTTCCAGTATAAGCTGACCTCGCATTGTAAGGAAATCCTATACAATGCGAGATCAGCATAAACTGGAAATGTATAGCTTGATGTGTACCCAACAAAACTTAGAAATATTATTAGACGAAAGAAAATCAAACATTTTCTTAGAATTCTCTCTAACTTCGTACGTGAATCCAATCTTATATTATTTAGGAACTCTGTGAGTTTGACTGTTATTGAGCTGCTTATTTTCCTTACTTTTCACTAAACAAAAAGAAAACCAGTTCATTTGTTTTTCAGCGAATTCCACTTGATCCCGATTCGCCGACACTCGTTAAATCAAATATGTTGTATGTTGTTATTATTGTTATGAGTAATCTTTTTACAGGAGAAAAATCGACTTGCGCTTAATGAAAACGATATTTTCTAACACTTAATATAAACGAAACTAGAAATCTTTTAACCAGCAAGTGATTAGAACGAGGCACGGAGACCGTACCGCCTTCAAGTCATGCTGTTCGCTTGTTGATAGACTTTCGACCTCACATTAAGTGTTTTCTCTAAACCCCTAACATCTGGTAAGTATTACACAACATCTTCACTGTGTTTTCGGCACATTTGGAAGTGTTGTGAACTTACATACATTTTGGCACTATTAAATTAGTGTACCGTGTCATGCTCAGAAAAACGAATAAATAATATTATACCAATTATTAATAAAAATAAGCGTTTAAAACAATGATGAAAGTATAATTATTATATCAAAACTAACACGAAATTAAAAATCCTAATATTTAGTACCCAAGAATACATAACCTACTTTTTCCGATCCGTAGGTAAAGTAACTTACGGGTTACGAATACATCTGAAAAGAAACCTACACTTAGGACGTCGTATTAATATCATAAAAACTCACCCAAGGATTCTCATATTCTAAAAACATTACCTTTTCGACAACTTTTTGTAACGTCCTAAAACATGAAAAATCTTGTAAATTTAAATGTCAAAATAGCCGTCACTTACAAACAAATTGACCAAGAAAACTAAAATTAAAAGTAGTTTTAACATCGTCACTTATGTTATTGAATAAAATAAGTTTGAAACTCGCCTAATAAGCTGGAGTTATATCCCGACAGGCGCGTCAATAAACATGACAAAATAGGCCCATAATAAATATGGAATAGGGTTTCCAATCAAGTCAACTTCGCGCCCTCCCCCCGTGCGCCCGGCGCAGGAAACGACACAGACCAACTAACTTATAAAAGGTACGGGAAATACACTCCGGCTGTGTGAGAGATACAAAAATTGTAAGGAAGAAAAAATCAGTGCTCATATAATCATAAGTACCGTAGCTTCAATCAAAAGCAGTTTTTAGACTCAGGAGAAATGATGAAGGGTAAAATCTTTGTGGTATTTGCGTAATACCTTATATAATTTTGTTTTTAGAAAAACTGGTTCTGCTTGCTTTATTAGTTATTAAAAAAATCGATAAATTTACATTTCATATTTTGTCAGGCAAAGATATAAAAGTGCTCTACACTGAATTTGTGTAATGGTCTAAGATCCGCAGAGAAACGACCTTCACTCATCTGTTTAGTGAATGAAAAGTATTTCATATCAAGTAGGTAAATAAGAAAGGTTGGCTAAAATATTCCTGACCAGACGATACTTAATTTAAAAAAAATCTAAAATTACTTTTTTTTTTTTTTTTTTCAGAAATTCTACTCTTTCGTTTAACGATTAATTCGTTTTAGTAACAAATGTTTCTCTTAAAAAGCACTATCCATTGATAACTTAATAAGTGACTACTTGGCCACCTAAATTTGAGAAATTAAAATCAACTAAATTGTTCTTGGCGCACAATAACCATATGTGATATAATATGGCTATTGGGCGCCAAGAACATGGTCAAAAAAGTCGAGTTAGTAGCAAAGGTTCTCCGTGAAAATCTCTTTCAATTAGTGTATATCTTGTAATGTTTGAAAAAAGAATTTATTTATTAATTACAATCTGGCCAGGAATTTTTTAGCCAACCCAATCGCGATATATTTTCTAACATACAAAATTTGATTAAAAATATTTTTCATCCATTAAACAGATGGGAGATGGTCGTTCCTCTGCGGATCGTCTTATAATAATAGACGACTTTTTTAACGCAATATTGATAAACTTTACAATGAATACAAATCTTAAATTATTGTAACGTAAAATTATATTCAAATCCATCTTAATCCCAATACTAAACCGCGCTACGAAATATCGTAGCAGTTCTCGTAGCGTCCTAGCGCTGTAGCACGGGCGGAGGCGGCGCGGCGGGCGCCCTGCATATCTCGCCACATAATATAGACAACTAGGCGACGCCTTGGGACAAATTTTTAAATTGCCTCCTGGCCCTACAGTACCGACTGACGGCAGGTCAGCTTCGCGCTCATTACTCACGCAATTTCATCAACCATGTTTTTTTATTAATCTTTTAAATTCTTATTCCTGAAATTATATCAAAAATCGTTCTGAGTACACTAATTTCTTCGTTAAATTGGGTCTATGATCTACGCAATATTACACATAAAAGTAAACAGGCCAAGACACGTGTAGTGGCAGCCTACTTTTTAAAATGTAGCACCATGTAATATCGAGTTATCATTAGTATAGCTCAGTTCATTTCTTCCCTACATCTCAGCTCTATCAGCTGTCAAATCAGAGTTCACTTCCTTTCTAGGCATAACATATTTTGCTCAATCATTTTTGTCGGTCTGTTTTTTTCTTTAGCCATCCATATTCATACTTAACTGTATTCATGATCAAATACAAATAATATTAAGTTTGTACCCTTAGTCTACACGTACACAAATCCAAAATCCTAAACAGCACGCATGATACCTTCAACTAAACCCATCACAAAATATTCGTATAAATAAAGTGCTTCCTCATATCTGTCCCAAGTCTAAATATTCGCAGAGAGCACAAGCAATGGAAACAAAGCAACGCTATGGGCCCAAGATAACGCAAACTACATCAAGATACGTGAGAGCCCACTTCGGAACTTTGTGGCTATACGCGACTTCTGTTCATGCTAGAGTAGGCTTATTTGTTTGTTTGCTATTTTACTTTAAGTACCTACTTCAATGGTTATTCAATTTATAAAAATCATAACTTTTAGAACGGTGACGAATCGTTTTTCGTATGAGTGAAGAACTATCCACTGGGGTAAAGATATCTTTAGCAAAATTAATTAAATTAATAAAAAAAAACATTACGCATTCTTTCCACAATTTTAGTACATTTATTAACTATTAAGTTAATAAATAGTTAAGTTATTAAGTTAATAAACATTCGTACTAAAATTGTGGAAAGAATGCCTAATGTTTGACCAATCAGTTATCATTTCACGATAATCGTGAGGCCTATGTGTCCAGTTGTAAACGAGCTGATTATAAAAAATGATTTTCTTTTCAACAAGACAATTCTTGTAAAGCAAACACCACACATTTACTTTACGTTAAACTCCAATAATTTCATCATTCACAAAATGTTTCCCATAAACAAACACGAACATTCAAAACATAAGTATGTAAACAAGTTAAGTTCAAGTTGTAGCAACATTTATTCACACGAATATGTATTCGGATCCATATTTGCATAATTCAGGCACCGCCAGAATGATTCCGTAGTTGTGTATTACACAAAATGAACGTATCCCAAGATCCCACTTACAAATTGAACCGAGTCGGTGGGCTATTCTGCACACCCACTACTGTTGTTTGGAACACATTAAAATTACTAACACTCAGTGATTTTAGTTTTGTTAATTTTTCGTTGTCGAATGAGGTTTTGTAAGGAGTTGGAAAGACGAAAGGGCTCTATAAACAGATACTACATAATTTAAAATTCACGAATCAGTAATCTGCTATAGGTACATTGAAATGATATTGATTTTGGAAAAGGATAATAATATATTACATGAATGATTCCTACAAACTTAAAAATCCAACTACCATAATAACAACCCGAAACGTTTATTGATTAAACAACAACAAATCTTAATTCAAAAATGCGACCGCGATTAAGTGGTATAGAATAGAGGCGCTTACGGCCCATTGGGACGCTCCGGCCCGAATGGAGCGCGCATACTAATTCGTGGTCGTTCGAGGAGCATTCAAATAGCAGCCGAGCCCGGCTTATGGGATATGTGAGACGGGGCCCAAGATTTAGTTTACAACTTAGATTACGGCCCTGGTGGTCAAGAATTAAACAAGTAATCTAATGGTACGCGTCACGTGTCCCTACAAACAATCTAATTGAAAGGTTTTCAATTAAACATACACAGCACGCCTTTTGTGGTGCAGGCTAATAGGATTTTGGAGATTCAATTAATTTCATTGAAGCTAGTTTTAGTGTATCATTAAATTATAATATTAAGGATCCATGTCAAAAATAATGCAAAACAACAAATTTTACTCACGGCATTAGCATAGGTACAAAAATTCTCTAGAGGAATAAATTATAATTTAATTCGGTACAACTCGCGGATGTATAGATATAATTAGAATTGTATAAACGAAAAATCCTATTTTGAAAAATAATTGACTTTACGATAGAAATTTTTAAATTACTGTTCAGCGGACACAGCTGACGGACAGCTTTTAAGAAACGCTTTAAAGACTTCCTAGTTAATGTTCAAAATCTATCTACCTTTCTATTGTTTCATATTTACATATTTTGAAATAAGAAACAAAAACTTAATTAATGTGTTAAGAAATCAAGTTAATCTTTGTAAAATATATAGTCCATCTCCTAAAAGAAATCCAAAAAGAGCTACTTGACAATTGACACCAAGTCGCTGAAGCAGCAGACCTCCAGATTGCGTCTGAAAAGCTTTACCTGTTGCACGACTCGTTTCTGCCTACAGACCGTGCACGGTGGCTTACAGCTCAGTCGTTTTCTTTTTGTATGCATTTACGTTTCAGATTAAAAGATCCAATCGCCACCCCAACGTTCGGGGGCCTTCGTGTAGGCCCGGCAGGCTTCGCCGGTGTCGCCCACAGATGATTGGCCGGCGCGGGAATGGGGTGAGTGATGACGCGTTCGAGGGAAGTTTTCGCGCTGGAATATCAGTTGTGGTTGCGGGGTTGAGCAGCGCGGCTGTGTGCCGCTGCCTCGGTCCGGTCGCCTCGACGTGCGCCGCCCGCCTCGAGGGTAAGTGAACATTTCATTCGATTAAAAAGCAATTTCTCCTGAGAAGTGTGATTCATATACCTTTGCCTAAGCTTTATTAACTTCAATTTAGATAAGGTGGAAAATATAAACTTGATTATTTCGCGCTAAACATTACTTTAATAAATATAGGTTACCGAGCCATAACTGCCTTTCTCGTAAACAATCTGATTAACTGATATTGCGTAAATGAAAAGGCCTAATTGCTCAATATAAATCTTTCTTAGTAAATTACCTATTCACATTACACATGAAATTGCTTTTTCTGAAAAACTATTGTTTGTGTAAAGTTTTTCAGGAGCAGAGTTGTAAACAGTTGTAAACAGTCAAGTTACAAACAGAAGAACTACGAAGAGAAGTTTAGAAAATAATTTTTCAGGTTTTTCTTCCAACCAGCGAATATTGTTTGCGGAAATGCAGACTTTAATGAAAATCGTTTTCATCAAAGTATTTCCGGTTTTAAGTCCTCAAAATAAAATACCTATAGCATAAAAAATCAGTCTATAATTTTCCCACTGCTGGGACACAGGCCTCCTCTCTGTGAGAGGGAGTGGGCCGTAAACCACCACGCGGGCCTAATGCGAGTTGGTAGATGTCACATGTCGTTCTTCTAAATCATTTTAAAAAAATGACGAAAATTAAGAAACTCTTCTAAATCGTTGTTTAACCATTTAAAAGCATACTTTTAAACATTAACAAATTTTCTATGCAACTCTAAAATAATCGGTTATTTCGGCTGCAACCAGCGCAATTCACACATTTCGCAAAAACAAGTATCTCTTCACGATCGGCACACCTATGTTTGTTTCACGGAGGTTTTACATGACCTACTTTGCCTGAGCTACCTATTACAGAGTACCTACTTATATTTACAGGACTGTATCGAAACATGTCTGGATAAGTAGCCATATTCAAATAGTATTTGTCCCTTATTTTCTTTGCGTCAACATCATTTTCCAGATATAAAGGGTTGAGAGATTCCTATTTATAGAATTAATTCAGATACATGGAGAGTTTATCGGCTATAGCTAGTTTTTTAGCGGCTATAATTAATTATCTTTTCGATATTACGGATAAGAGAGAAATAGGTATAGATTTCATTTCATGGGAAACAATCTTATGAACGACTTAGTCATATGTCAGATGATCACATTGATCACGTTAACTTAATACAATAACCGCACTATCCTTCGGACAAATGAAAAAATATAACAGAATTAGTATTAATTTATGTACCTAATAAGTTAACCGTTTTTATTTATGCATATTTTTTAGTGTCAAATACTTATTAATAACTAGCATACTTATTAATAACTAGCATATAAAATACTGGTATTAAGCTGCGACCGGTTAGACTTGACTCGACCCCAACATAGTTGGGAAAAGGCTAGGCTAGTGATGATAACTATTGCTGACTTATTCATAACTATAACACAGAATGTTAGCAATGTCACATAAACAAACAGCCACTGTGTGTACTACCTTCAAGTAAAAGAGTACCATTGAAATCGGATCTCATAGGGCGCAGATATCCAGTTCGGATATCCAGTCCCTTTTTGCCCGTTTTTGGAGGAAGTACCCCTCCAATGAAAAATTCCCGTAAAATCTATAAAGTCATAAAATCTGTATATCAAGTTTTGTCCAGATTGGTTGTAAAATACGACCTGTAGAGGAGTACAGGCACTGGCCGGCAAACCGGCCTGAGAGATATTTCACGACGGCATGTGAAGGCAAGTCAGAGGCCCATGGGCGGCTTTAAAACTCTAACACCAAATTACTCACTAATCACACGAAAAGAAGAATAAGAGGAATACCAACAAACTGACACACGAAAGCAAATATTGCCAGACTTGAAGCAGAGACTCGAGAGTGTGACCGGCTTAATTATGAAGACATATTTCCATTAAGTAAAGATATCACTCGTGTTCAATACACAACGTTTCCATTTAACAATAAGTCTCATTAATTGTGTTTACTTTGCGATCCAATTTATTGAGTATTTCCCTCTCTATCTGCGGCTGATTACGTTTAAAATCAATTTCATAATATAATCGGGATTACATTCTATTTGGCGATTTATTTGCTATGTTTTAAGCAAAATAAATTACTTATAAAAGGGTTATGTTTTGGTAAATCTAGTATTATCAAATATTTTGATATTGTATATATCAGTAATGAGTATCAATTTATTTTAGTAATTACCTAAATCAACCATTCATAACTGCATAACGGTTGTTTTGTTAAATATTATCTAAATGTTTTCTGGGACTACGTAAAACCAACATCTTCAATGTGATTCTAAATAAAACCGGGATTAACAATGACTGTCTCGTTGGTCTAGTGGTCGCAAGCACTACTACTGAGCATGAGGTCCTGGGTTCGATTTCCGGGTCGGGCAAAGTATTATTGGGTTTTCTATATGGAATTCCTCAGTAGCAACCCAGAGTCTGGATCGGTGCACGGTTGATAGCAAAAGGCACGCCCCTTATTACATGGAACTAAAACACTGGCGATATGTGAGTGTTACTATACAACGCTCTGCCTAACCCTTTGGGGATTACAGGCGTAATGTTATGTTATGTAATATGCAAAAATATGGACTATTTTTTACCCCGAACCAACAATAAGATGACATGATTATAAGATGTTATAAGTTTGACCGCTATGTGTGTGGCACTGTAGCTCTTAAACAGGTGAACTGATATGAATGCAGTTTTTTTTTATTTGAAATCGAGTTTTTTAGCAATCTTTCTTAGATGTATTTTATCAAAATAAATATATCACAATCGGTTCAGCTGTTTCCAGGTCATCAGCTCTTTTGTGTTAATTTGAAATTATGAAATGAATTAATAAATAAAATTTGAAACACCCATATATGCTACATAACTATGCAAGATTATGGAATTCTTGGTCTCATGCTGCAGCTAGCATATCCAGCACATTAGTACACACTAGAAAAAAAATATTTGTAGATATCTCGTCGATTCATTTTGGTCAGTATTTAATTCTACATGCAATGCAATGGTAGCAACACGATGAGCTTATGCGGCAGTCAGGATATGCAGCACACTAAATTACTCTTAAAAAATAGTAGCAGATATGTAGTATTTGGATTCATTTTTAACTTTTTAAATGTTCGCTTTTCTTTTCTGCGTTGGGGATTTTTTAATTTGGTTCCAAATCCCGACTTGTTATTTTAGCCTACACTTTCCTACTACTGAGCAAAGGCCTCCCCCAATTCCTTTCAAGCATCCTTTTCCAGGGCTACTTCGATCCAACCCTTGCAGTCCCGTATTTAAGTGTATTATCTATGCCTTGCAGTACTTTCTTGAGTCGAAATTATTTCTATTCTTTAACAAGTATATAATTATTTTCTTAGTTAAATACAACGAGAGATAATCGACAATCAATATTTCATGAATATCCATAGCTAACTTAAATTGTTAAAGTAATCCCAAATCTTTGTGATGAACGAAACAAAACTTGTTATAACTACCTAAATTATTATTCATCTTTATTATTTATATTACTAGAATTGTTGTTTAAAAGTTATTCAACATTATAAATTAGTTTAGAGAATAATAGATTCGTTTTATACATAAAATTGACGGTAAATATAAAATTTTGCGTGGTTTCTTTATTTTTAAATCAATTTTCTAAAATAACAAGCCTATTTATTAAACTTATTAACGAAAATGGTTAGAAAATATTTATATTATTGGTTAATTTCCTCGAATTTGAAACCTCTAAACACAGGTCTTCAAATGATAGATAAATAAAAATAAATAAACTTGTACAGTGTAACTAAACATTTTCCCCTAAATAATTGGTTATGTGTAAGCGCATCCCTTTGTTTGTGGTACTCAGCCCAAATCGTTTTTGAGCAAGCATATGCAGGGCGAAAAGTTGAGTAGGTGCGGTATGACGAGAGAACACCGAAAATATATTTGAAAACATAGTTGGTGTATTCTGACGATGTTCTTATTTTTCTACTTAACTTTTAATCATAACTTTCAAGTGTTTGATATTATACCTGAATACCGACAAATCTTCACAAGAGGGTCAGCTTTAAATTTAAATATCAATCAAAGCTATTCGATTCGTTGATTTAGAGATAAATGCAAAATTATGACCACTTTTGGGTTCTTTTGTAAATCACTAAAATTTCTTTATATTTCCCAAAAGGCTCCATCAATCCATCAGATATTTATATATTCACTATCAAAATAGGTTATACTATTGCACAGAATAACTTTTATTCGCCTTGAATATCCTTATAAAAATTGCTCAAATCTGAGTTTTCAAACTCGTCAGATTTAGGGAAAGCCCACAATTTCCTCATCAGATTTGCCTATTTAAGTCATTTTGGGTTAGACCGCACACGATCATACCACAAAATCAAAGACTCTGAAGATCACTTTATTTTTGCCCCAATATCGAAATCTGAAAGTGGACTCCTGACAACGGAGCTCCTATCTGAAACTGCCGCGCCTACTCCGCTATCAACTTTTTGCCCTGCACATACTTGCTTAAAAACCCTCTGGGCTCCCTTAGAATTGATACATAATAGCTGCCGATAGCACTTATTATTTATACATTTCGTCATTTACATTTTTATTAATTGAAAATCCTACTATTAGTATTACTATTAATTTACATATCTCGGGACCCTGGGATCCCGTTCCATTGATGTTTATTTTTTTTATCTAATATTATACGTATTATCATTAGTATTATGTCGTCCGGTTACGATTTATTTCGTTTGTTAAGTTGGACAGAGCTAGTTTAATTAAATCTTATAAAGAGAAAGTTACAAAATTACCTACGAAACAATATCATAATAATCAAAATGCTCCCACGCTTTGCAGATTGATTAATAAGAGCGCATGCAAATAAGAAATGATCTTATTGCATATGAGATTCGAGCTCAAAATCCTCTAACAGTACAGGACAGCTACAAAATGCTTTATAACAAAGGGAAATTCCAGCTTTTCACCCATCGGCCGAGTCATCTAGTAATGAAACAGTAGGCTGTGACTGAGCCACTCCACAGCCCACAGTACACAAACTCGCCCCCATTTTATTTTCACTCACTGAATACTTAGGTAGTGTTTTATTATGTACGCTTTATGGTAATATAAATATAAAATGCATTCAGAACCACAATTGGCGTTGTAGGATATTGTTATAGTCCAGTCCTTTTACTGAATATAATAAATGTATTTACTCGTAAAGGAGTTTCTTAATAAATGAGACTGAAAAAGTAATCTCTCCTAACCTCAGTAAATAGATGGATATATTTATTTATATTTCTTTAATTATTCAAAAACATCTGCATATACACATTAACAAACACAAACATTTACTTTTTAAAACCCTGATGAGGAAAACAAAGAGATCTGTTAATTCCGCTATTTATAATAATAATTTACCAGTTTACAAAGAAAACATTTTCAGTCGGCGGTTAGGTAAGTATATCAAAAACAAATATGTGTATGTTAATAAATTCCTTTTATGTATATTGATATAATTTACCTGTTTTCTGGCAAGCAGGTACACTCGTAAGCAAATAAATATTGACAGGATTGTTGAAAAACGTACAAACATTCATATTCATACATTTGATTGGTTTTGCGACATTCCTATTTACTTTTTAATGAGTTTTGACGAATCGACTTCGAAACCAATCAAACTTTCGCACGTTAGCCGGGACTTTAGAAATTACATCATCATTATGAAAACAAAACTGATACTTTGAATTCTACGTTACTTCTTGTAACTTTTGACTCTGTATTTGAGTCGAATCAAAACAAATAGCAGTAAAAAATATCGTGGCGATAGCATCTCCATAAATACTCACCGATCAACATAACAACTAAACAAAAACTATTAATTTACCCGTACACATCTTCGTACCCACAGGCGTTATCAAGTCCCATACATTGTCATTTTAATAGGAGCGGACAATGAACATCGCATAATCATTACCCGCACGGCATATGAAAGCAGTTCGGTACTAGATTGATCGAATTCTGCCTGCCGTAGAATGACTATTGCGAACACGTACGATTAGAGGCACACACCGAGACGCGTCGGCGTGAATAGGCCTGCCGGCTCGACGTCACGAGGTGTCATGCATGCTCTCGAATGTACTGTGATTCGATAACTGCACCATTTCAACGAGTCATATACCGCACTACGTCAATCTGAATTGTAACGGTACGGGCAACTTGCGCTTCGGACATTGATAACAGTTAGGCAAGAATTCATGAGAGGACTGAATATTGCCTGTATTATTACATTAAATCATGTTAAATCATGAATGTTTCTAGTTCTACAACTATAGTTGATAAACAGTCGAATATATAATGTAACATCGTAGGATTTCAGTTTAAATAAACTAATATCAGTAACTTATTTTCAATTCTAATTAAACTGTTAAATTTCCAATAGAAAAGTAAGAAAATTACATAATTTTAATATTCGAACAAAACGGTTAGTCGTTTAAATGTGTTTAACATTTTAATCTACAAACAAGAGCCATCGTACCCCTCATATTACATCTTACGAAGCCATATTTAATAACTTTCTAAAGATAATTATATACTTACAACACAAAACCTACGCGAAAATGGTTTCATTTTCTTGTGGGTTATGTGTTTTAAGTAAAAGACGAGCGAAAATATCCGCGATACAAGCAAGTGATCGACGTAATGAAAGTTGTTCGCATCTGCTTCATTAATTAGCAGTCGTATTGTATCGTAACGCGATCGCATTCACCTGGATTAGCACAACTTTTGGAACATTCATTATATGTGAAACAATTAAGTGTTTTCGATATGGGTTTGAAATCAGAATAAATAGGAAATCATTATAGACGGACACATATTTAATGATTACTCTCCCAAACGACAAAAATGGTGGATGGTGTAAAAGAGCAACTCAAGCAGCACGTATAATACGATATTTCCTTAAAAATGATTGCTACGACTTTCGTAGCAAAACTACTACGAAGATCTACGAAATTTAAAAGTTAATTTTCAAGCTGCTAACTAACATTGTTAAAGCGAACCGCATCTAAACTTAAAGGGGCTAATAATAACACAGACATAGGCCGGTTACAATTTGTAAAGTCCGCAGACGAAATAACGATTATGAGCGTTCACGGTCGGAGGCTTACCTCGCCCGCTTAACTTTGTAAGTCTGCCACAATTACTTCTAGGATCGCTTAATAAGGCGACCTGAGAGAAACATTTAGAGGATTTTTAAGATTTCCTCGTCGCAATGGCCGGTCGCATTCATAAATGAACTTCGTTACACGAGCGGTGCGCTTTAATCCCCTCAATAAAAGTAATCGTGCGTGCGCTTATTGGAATTGCTTTATCAAAAATACTGCCCTGTCCGTTTTTATCTGAGCAATATTCGTTTATATGATTTTATTTTACAACTTGAGGTTTTTGTGTCCATTAAATGGCACGTAGTGCGGATTATTTGGTTTGCGTCTACTATTAGTAAAGTTTTTGAATACAATATTAATAAATACGTTTCAAACGGCCTATTGCATCAGCGGTAGGGCTTTGGTTATTAATTCGTGATTTTAAAATGAACTAAGTATTTGATGATCGATTCACGCTTATCAATCTCTAATCTTCACGACACGCTCTCGAATTGCTAAAATATATCCTACTTATTAACAAATTATTATCAAAACAACGTCACAAAACCTTGGAACTCGTCCAAATTCACTAAAATACCTGAATAACTGTAACCTAACATTATGGCAAGCTAGTTTTAAATTGTAAAGAGTACAAACTATTGAGACCCCTGATAATTATTATATATTTATATCCTAAGATATCATTTGTTCGTACCAAAGCTATGAAGAGCCGAATTTACCCGGTAGTTGGGTGAAATCTTAGCCGGCTTGTTGAGGTCTCCCTGATTGTGGTGAGCCAACCTCTGCACTAACGAGCTAGTCAGCCCAGCCCTTTGTGGCACCGCAACAGACCCAATCTTACTGCACCTTCGTGATCAGTTGTCTTAGACGCCTCGTGGATTTGTTGTAGATATCATTTTTTTTACACTAAGTATTTTCATGCTTGAGACATTGAAGAAACAGTTAGTTGTAATATTAATGTTTAACTTAATATACAGCTTCAATTAATGATTATTCGATGTACCCGTAATTTACCTGACTCTACCATATAATAGTGGATTACTGAACAGATTCCTAGAAATCACTCAGGGTGGGAATAATTATTTATTTGATCCTCTAAGGGTAAGTGGGGGTCTAATTAACTCTGCCAGGATCACAAACATGCTTTATTTGGTATGGTGTTTCGCAAATCATAAATGGTTCACTTAAACAACAGCTGAATACCATAAAGAAAATAAAATATTGCTAAAAGACATTTTATCAGTTAACAATGCCACATAAAGGAGACATCGGAAGTATAATATTTTGAAGTTAGTGGACCAAACTGAACGTCCGTCGCCAGACGACAAGTGCAGTGGCCATTGTCCTCACGGAACCACTTTATTGCTCCCGGAACCAAATAACCTCCCTTTATACCAGTTTTATATCGAGCGGCTTATTGGACCACTCGATAAACGAGATGGATATTTCAGTAAAAACACGTGCTTTTTGTAAAGGTTCTCTTAAATGAGACACGTTCGTGATGCGAAGCAATTGGCTATTGTCGCCTGAAACTCGGAATAAGTGAGGATTACTGGAATGAGTCAGGGATGCAATTAAAAAAAAATACAATTTCGTCACTACAAAATACACAATTTAAAATCAAAATCACAGTGGCAATCATTTAAACTTCTACGAAAGATTTTAATAGTGATATCATTTAGGAGTGAGATAAACACTACTTCGAAAATGTATCTGTTCTTGAAAGATATTCAGGCGCAGGGTGGATATTGGCGGTCGTGAATTAGAAATAACAACACTTTTCTTGAGTACACGTCATATAATTTACGGAAATAACACTTACTTGATAACACAACAATTACACACAGTATAAACACTTTACAACTATAACAACTTTACGACACACTATACAAACTGATAACACATAACTGACTGATAACATAACAAAACAGGACACGAATACGAACGAACACACTTTTTTAGATGGAAGCGATTCCTTATATAGTCTTTGTACCACAGCGCACTTGCCCTGTGGGTAGCGTACGCCGTTAATTTTATTTTCCTGTTAGAAACGTAGAATTCAAGGTGAGGGGCGCAGTATGCGAGCGGGGAATGCGGGGTACGCCAATATTTGGGTGTACCAGGGGGGGTGAGGGGAATGAAGGGGGTAAGAACTGCGCAGTTGGTCTGCTTATGTATAAAAATCCTTTGTTCTTCCCTAAAGGTGTACATCCCCGGTACTTTTCCTTATATACAAGGTGTCTATTTATAGCAAATGGTCAAACTAAGACTTTCTCATTGTCAGAAACCTTATTTTCTGCTTAGTTTGGCATCTATTTCACCATTTACCTGGTATATAAGGGAAATCTTCCTACTTTTACGTACAATCGACAGGATTGACTGATCTGTAGCTACTACTATTACTTATAAGCATTAATATAGCTAGGTTACCTCACAAGAGGGGCAATAAATCAGATTTCCTAGCTACTGGTGGCAAGTACCTAACTATATACCTAAAACTATATACAGATAGGTTTTAGGTCGCTGTGCTTCTCAACAATCCCACCCCCCGTAAGAGGGTTCAACCGATTACTTTTCCGTCGGTAGGAAGCACAACGACCTTTACAACGGGCCGACGCAGGACCCCATGATTCGTTCTTACATCTATCACTCTTATAACAGAGTCCGGCCCGGGATACACAGTTTTAATGACCCCCTTGGTCCATTGGTTTCGTGGCTTACTATTGTCTATGATCACTACCACGTCACCCACTTTTACGTTTGGCACGTCGTTGGCCCACTTATGTCGTTGCTGTAGCGTCGGCAGGTACTCGCGCAGCCAACGCCTCCAGAAGAGGTCGGCCAGCGCGTTCACCCGTCGCCACATGCGGCGGGAGTCGAGGTCGACTGCATGCCCACGCGTACAGGGAGCATCTCCCGCGGCTGTGCCAAGCAGGAGATGGTTGGGGGTCAGCACCACCGGGTGCTCGACGTCGCTGCTCACGTAGGTGAGAGGCCGGCTGTTGACGATGAGCTCGGCCTCAGCAAGGAGGGTATAGAGTACCTCCTCGCGAGGGGCGCGCTCTCGAAGCGTCGCTTTGAGTGCATTCTTCACAGAACGCACTAGTCGTTCCCAGCACCCACCCATATGTGGGGATGCCGGGGGGTTAAAGTGCCAGGCAATGCCGCGGCCTGTGGCTTCACTTTCCACTTTGTCGTGGTTCATGTCGCGTAGCGCTGCGCGTAGCTCTGCGTGTGCGCCGACAAAGTTGGTGCCTCGGTCGGAGTACATGTCCGAGGGTCGCCCGCGGCGCGCAATGAGGCGCCGCAGAGCAAGAATGGCTGAGTCAGCACTCAGCGATGCTGCCAGTTCCAGGTGGACGGCGCGGGTGGTGAGGCACGTGAATAGCACGCCCCACCTCTTCTCCCTGCGCCGACCGATGGCGACCTCCATGGGGCCAAAATAGTCGACCCCACAGTGGACGAAAGCTCTTCGAGTTACCTCCAGCCTTGCGGCCGGGAGGTCACCCATCTTCGGTGTCAGCGGTTTGGCCTTCTCAAGGCGGCATCGTTGGCAGCTTGCGGTGACGGTCTTGACTGTCGACCGCAGGTTGGTCACCCAGTACTTTTCTCTGATTCTGTTGACCACAGCTTCTTGGTTGGCGTGTAGGGCCGCCGTGTGGTACCAATGCACCAGGCGGCGTGTGAGCGCATGCCTCCCATCCAAAATTATGGGATGGCGCTCTCCGAAGCTGAGCTCGCTGCAGGCGCCCAGCCTGCCGCGTACTCGTACCAGCCCATCTTCGAAGAACATGGGGTCGAGACTTCGTAGTTTGCTGTCGTTAGGCAGCGGGTGCGCCTCTCGAAGCGCCGCGATGTCTGCGCCGTAGCTCTCCCTCTGCATCAGTTGCAGCAGACGTGTCTCCGCCTCGCGGAGGTCTGCGCTGGTCACGGCGGATGAGTCGCGTCGTTTGCGGCAGCGATCTGCGAACACTAAAATACGCGCCACGACGTATGTGGCGCGCGTCCACGTGGGCAGCCGCTCATATTTTAGTAACGGTTCTGCCGGTGCTCCTGTCGCGTGCACCCGTTGGATTCGTTCCAGGTGCTCCTCCGCCACTGCGTCGATCTCGACGCTCACCGGCCACTGTTCCTGTGGACAGCGAAGGAACGAGGGCCCGGACAGCCACTCGTTGCCGTTATTGGGCCAGTCCATTCGGGTGGCTTTATCGGCCGGGTTCATCGCGGAGGGAACCCAGTGCCAGTCGCCCTGTTTCGACCTGCGGTCTATTTCCGCTAGGCGATGGGACACGAACCTTTGGAACTCCAGGGCATCGGAGTTTATCCATTTTAGGACAGTTTTACTATCCGTCCACAGATACTTTCGACAAATATTAAGTCCTAACTCTTTCTCGACTGTGTCGGCCAGTCTACATGCCAACACAGCGGCTTGCAGCTCTAGACGCGGGACGGAAACTAACTTCTGCGGAGCCACTCTGGCTTTGCCTATAACCATGGCTACGTCTCTGTTCCCGGAAACATTTATCCCCGCTAAATAGGCTACAGCCGCGTAGGCCGACTCGCTCGCATCTCCGAAGACGTGGAGCTCAACACCCTCCGGCCTCAGGCCGTACCAACGAGGGATTGTTAAGTCCGTGAGGTGTCGTAGCTTGTGCAGCCACTCGAACCACGTTTTCGCCTCTGCCTCTTGTAGCTGGTCATCCCACTGTATTCCCGTGTGCCACACCCGCTTCATCAGTATGCGGGACTGTATGACACACGGGTACAAGAAACCCAGTGGGTCAAAAATGGACATTATGAAACTTAAAAACTCCCGTTTAGTGGGGATTACTGTACCCTCTATTATGTCTTTAGGGAGCCTTTTAAATGATAGGTCGAATGCTAATTTGTCCACACTCGGCGACCATATCATACCCAATGTACGCTCTGTGGCATTATCGCTTTTTTCTAGTGAAACCCTATCAGGCATGTCCGTGTGCAGTCTGTCGCGCAGCTCTTGGGAGTTGGTGACCCACCCCCGTATATTAAACCCGCCTTCGGCGTGGATGCGGGTCACTTCCTCCACCAATCGACCGGCTTGCGCGACAGACCACGCACTGTCGAGATAGTCGTCCATATAATGTTTTGTGTGTATGGCCGCTACCGCCTCGGGATATTTGACTTTATATTTAGCTGCGTTTTTGTTTAATATGTAAATTGCTGATGTGGGAGATGACACGGCACCGAAAATCATTGAGTTCATGACATAGACACTAGGTTCTTTACTGCCGGTCGTGTTCCACAGAAACAATTGCCCTCCCCTATCTTGTTCTCTGATTTTAATACGTAGGAACATGTCTGCGATATCCCCGGTGTAGGCAATAGGTCCTACCCTGAATTTAAAAAGGACACCCAGAAGGGAATTTAAAAGGTCGGGCCCTGTCAATAAATTGTCATTTAACGCGGTCCCATTATAGGTCGCTGCGGCGTCAAACACTAACCTTAGCTTCCCGGGTTTGTTCGGGTTTTTGACTCCAAAATGGGGCAAGTACCATACCGGGTCATAATTGACCCCGTCTTTAACTTGGCTGGCGTACCCCTCTGCTATGAGCCTATCTATTTGTTTAGTGTAGGCTGTAGCGTACACTGGGTCTTTGTTTAGCCGACGTTCTATACCTGTTAAACGTTGGCGCGCATGTTTATAGTTATCGGGTAGCTGCGGGTTGTCCTGACGCCACAGCAAACCTACTTCCCACATGCCGCTCTCTGTCTGCTGGCTAGTGGAATCTAATATTTTATTCGCCCTCTCGATGTCTTGGTGCACCCGAGGCACCTCTGAGATTCCGATAGCTTCTAGCTCTAACTGTTTTTTAACTAAATTATGCAAGTTGATATCGGGTTCTACTACACAATTTACACATTGGTCACTAGTGTGACAATTTCCTATGGGTCCGTGTACCACCCACCCTAAATTGGTCAAAGAGGCAACTGGCTTACCCGATTTCCCTCGTCGAGTCTCCCGGCTGGTCAGCAACTCCCAGTTGTCCTGCCCCAGCAACAGAAGCGGCCGGGCACCACTCATTTCCTCACAACCCAAGTGGCGAATGTGGGCGTGCTCCGCTATCAATGCGGCGGGCACCGTTTGAGCGGGCAAATCCAAATTATTTAGTGTACGGCACTTTATGTCGTACGTTTGCCCGCTAGGCCCGCGCACTGTTACGTCGATTACACGCGAGGCTTGATCTATTATTTCTTGACCCCGCGCACTCCGTAGCACTAGTGGTATCTGTTGACCTTTGACATCTGTGGCTAAAGAGTCGTCTATTAGTGACACAGTGGCCCCGTCATCGAGAAGGGCATAACAGGGTTTATCTATCCCGTCTACTGTTACACATACCGGCATAATTTTTAGTAGTGCTTTGCCGGTATAATCACTGACGTTAGTTATAGTTTCTGTATTTTTGTCGGCATGTAATAATGTATGGTGCGCGTAACTACATTTTGCACACTTATTTGCACGACAAAAATTCTTATTATGTTTCTTTATCAAACATTTAAAGCATAATCTATTTTTCTTAATAAAATCCCAACGTTCATTAATTTTTAACCCCGTGAACTTTTCGCACTTATTTATTTTGTGTAATTGCCCACACAATGTACATTTATTGTCATCGTCTGCCTTGGCCTGTTGTTCCTCATTCGAAGTCGCATGTAGGCGTTGTACTATTCTAGGTTGCCTATTGACTTGAACATTGCCTCGTGGCTTAAATGTGCTATTTGGTGTTGCGGGCGTATCTACATTCATTTGAACATAAAAAGACGTGGCTCGGGCTAGATGGCTTAAGAACTCCGCAAACAATTCTAAACTCGGAGACACTCGCACATCTATCCCTTGACTGGTTGCCATGCCCATTGCAAATTCCCCATAATTAGCTCGTTGTACAGGTGTAAGCTTATTAAGTAGTTCACTTACCAGTTGGGGGTTGTTCAGGTATCCATTCGCCTTCACGCTCCTCAGCAGTGATACACAATTACGCACTGTTGTCGAGAACTTTCTAAGTTCCCGACCACTTTCTGTTACCTTAGGTAACGCACGCACTTTTCTTAGGGCACACTCGAGCACTAGGTTTGGATGCCCAAACTCTTCGTCCAGAGTCTTCATTATCTCGGACGGGTTGGTTGACGTTCGGAGTAAATCTTCCACTGCTAGCTTCGCGTCTCCCTGTAGGGACGTTTTCAGACGCGCTAGGTTCTCGTGGGGCTTGAAGTTATACAGGGCTGTCGTGTCGTGGTACATATTCTTGTACGACAGCCATTCTGCTGGGTCCCCGTTGAAGTACGGCAGCTCGTACGCCTGCCTTGGTACCGGTCGCGGCCGCGCTATGTTTGAGATAGCATCTGCTAGTTGGTCTATTTTCCTATCCCGTGACCTACTTCTGTCGGTGTCGTCGGCGTACGTGTTTTCCCACTCGGGCGCGTTTCTACCCGGCGGCGCTCGCGATCTACCGGGCGCCGCGACGGGCGTAGCGGGGTACGTTGCTTCGGTGAAGTGTACCGACGCGGGCGCGTATTCAAGTCGGGGCGCGGGCATATTATTTTGCGGCACTGACACTGGTATATCGCGGGGGTTTACAGACGACGCGGGCACTAATCTCGATTGTAAGTCGGTAGATATATTGGGCACGGGTACCTGACTAACGGCGGCGGGTGTCGTTTCCGTTATCCAGTCTTCTATACGTTGAGTTGTTCCTTCTTCTTCTTCTGAGGAATCGTCGTCGGCGGCAGCGTCTATCTCGGCTAGATCTACATCCAGCTTCTTCTGTATCAGGTTTTCCTTCAGGCGCACTATTTCCTTCTCAGCCTCGTACTGAACCCTCCTTCGAAGATAGTCGGCACTTCTCTGGCCGCTTTTCGAGGAGACGTGGCTCGTCCTTGATCTTGCCTTCTGTACTATATCCAATCTCACTGGCGTGGCGACTCCACGATGGTCTATCACACGACCGGGCCCGGCCAGTGGGATCACAGGGGCAGGAACCATTGACGACGTAGTAGGCGCTACTGATGGTGACCCAGGTGCCATTTCAGACGGCACCCCAGAATCAGCCTCTAAACCTTGACGCTGGTTCATATCAGCCTCCAACTTTCGTAACTTACTCCTAGTTGTAACAGTGCTTCTGGTACTCATCTTAATTCACAACGGATCCGGCGATCGAAGGACCAAATTGAAAGATATTCAGGCGCAGGGTGGATATTGGCGGTCGTGAATTAGAAATAACAACACTTTTCTTGAGTACACGTCATATAATTTACGGAAATAACACTTACTTGATAACACAACAATTACACACAGTATAAACACTTTACAACTATAACAACTTTACGACACACTATACAAACTGATAACACATAACTGACTGATAACATAACAAAACAGGACACGAATACGAACGAACACACTTTTTTAGATGGAAGCGATTCCTTATATAGTCTTTGTACCACAGCGCACTTGCCCTGTGGGTAGCGTACGCCGTTAATTTTATTTTCCTGTTAGAAACGTAGAATTCAAGGTGAGGGGCGCAGTATGCGAGCGGGGAATGCGGGGTACGCCAATATTTGGGTGTACCAGGGGGGGTGAGGGGAATGAAGGGGGTAAGAACTGCGCAGTTGGTCTGCTTATGTATAAAAATCCTTTGTTCTTCCCTAAAGGTGTACATCCCCGGTACTTTTCCTTATATACAAGGTGTCTATTTATAGCAAATGGTCAAACTAAGACTTTCTCATTGTCAGAAACCTTATTTTCTGCTTAGTTTGGCATCTATTTCACCATTTACCTGGTATATAAGGGAAATCTTCCTACTTTTACGTACAATCGACAGGATTGACTGATCTGTAGCTACTACTATTACTTATAAGCATTAATATAGCTAGGTTACCTCACAAGAGGGGCAATAAATCAGATTTCCTAGCTACTGGTGGCAAGTACCTAACTATATACCTAAAACTATATACAGATAGGTTTTAGGTCGCTGTGCTTCTCAACAGTTCTACAGAATATAAGTACATATAAAAGGTAGGTACTTCTGATAGTGGGTAGATATTAGAGCTCTTTTAAATTGGATAGTTATCAATCAACGGTCATTTTTCAATTTCCATTGATGGAGCTTTGAGAGCCAGAACAATAACGTATTGATTATTCATTGCTACATTTCCGGTCATTCGTTTTATTTTTAAAAGGACGTGGACACATTAGTCGAGTAAATATTATAATAGTAATTTATGAGACTTTCATATACTTGTTAAATGATTTATAATATAAAGTAGAATAGTCCATAGCTCTATCCTTGTAATGGAGTTGGTTAAGGTTCAAATATGTTGAAAAAATAAAAAACAGTAGGTATATTTTTCAATCTGAACCAGGAAAGAATATTACAAAATCCATACATTCATATAAGAACAGGTGTAATGGTTGCACGTAGCACAACGAGGGCCTTCACAACGATAACTTACACCCCGTTAACATCTCCTTCCCACAGTGTAATATAAACAATATAAACATACTTTGTTTTATATTTTAAACGAGTATGCATTTATATAGCGAGCGACCGAGCGGCCATTAAGACCGTGAGACGCCTTAACCGTTTTATGAACATGAAATCTTTCACGGCCCTATTGTGAAAAACTACCTATATTATTAACACTTTTGCAATTCCGTTTGGTCTTTAACGGAAAAACATGATTTTCTTTCCGGAGTCAGAAAAAAATCTGTTAGGGGTAAACAACCTTACAAAGGATGCAAAATAGTTGAATGGCAGTAGCTACTCAAAGCTTCTAGTAATACTAAGAAAAAGAAATATCTTAATTATGTCTAAAAACACTACAGTGTTACGGTTTCCTATTTAGAACTAAGACGTTTTATTAAACACAATTGACTTGTTTTTCGATAGACCCATCTAGTGTAACGCTATTTACATATACGGCCTTCCTTCACTTTATAAATCCTGTCCTCGATGTGCACTATGAAGGAGAAAGATGAAATGAGGCGTGCTGGATAGCGTGCGACGCAACTACCGGAAGTAACGTCAAAGCTTTCATTGTTTCCGGGCGAGGACCGGCGCGCGCGCCGCACCCGCCCTCAAAATGAGCATTCTTTCTTACATTGTGAACAGATTTTAATTGTATAGAGCTAGTGAACCGCGAATAGTAATTTGTAATAGTTCGAATTTTATATTGATGTGGTTCATAAATTTTGAACCGTATGTCATTTGCTGCGATGACTTGAATTGACTTCCTGAGGCAACTAATGGGTTCATTGAATGAGATATTGCTTGTATTCAATGTTATTTAACCTATGCATAATATTCTAAAATACAAGTACAGTGGGCGGCATCAATTGGGTACCCCAGTTGTATTAAAATTTTAAGACAACTGACATACCCAATTGATGCAGCCCACCGTACATTATGTTACGAGTAGTTTAAGTAACATATTTTAGGGGTCATGATTTGCGAAATTATTAGTTGTTGTAATTGATAGTAAACTAGCACGAAATCTTTTTTATGAGTACAACAAACTTCGAACTTTTAAGAAATCGCACTTAAAAATGTAAGCTTATTTTATTAGCCTACGATACTTTAACCAAAAAATCTCCGCGTCATGTTGCCTGTTAATGTTCTGTAGTGTAAAGCATTATCTATTTACTGTAAGAGTCGACCCAATTTAGCGTTGAACTCCGCCATTACCAAGGACCCTTCGACAGCACAATAAAAATGATTTATAGAGCTACGAGATCGTCCGCTCAAGAATATAATACGACTTTATTTATTGCCAGCGAAACTGATAATAAACATCTGGGTGAGCGCCTATTTATTTTTCAAGAGCTTTCTTACGAACGGCTAGATTTTACACACTGACTTTTGTTTGAAGATGTGAGCTTGCCTCCGCCTACTGAGAAAACATTCTTTTTTTTTTTGTATGTCTTTGTAAAGAAAATGCATCTTGTGATTGAAACAAACTAATTCCCAATGGTAAATAATAAAAAACTGCACTCACAAAACAAATTTAGAAAAAAAAACATCTGACTAATACACTAAAAACTATAGAAAAGCGATAAGTGCCAAACAAAACCCCTATCGTATGTGCCTTTATATGACCACCTTTTCTAATCTAATTAATTGCTTCAAAAATTAATACGTCAATTTAGCAGAAGAATTTGTTAGCGTCGGTCGCCAGCGTCAGGCGCGTCAGGGCACGGCTGGCCTGACGTTATTATTGGCCACATATTTGCGGCTCGCCGGCAGCCTCGCTTGCTGAACAAACTAATCTGAAAATTACACGCACCCCACCTCGGCTCTGTCCTTATGGCCATCATACGAACAATACATTGACAAACTACCCCTTCAGTGGCCACGCCAACGTCATAGAGCTGCCAGGATAACACATACATTCTAAAACTTTTCAGGCTCGTATGCCAATGAAAATTTTACAACATATGTCACGTATTTTACGAGCTAACCATTTTAATTATCTCACTGAAACAATTTTATCATAATCTAGTCTGAGCGTGTTCGGATTATCCCAAAGATTTATCAAAATAAATACTTGTTTCCTTTTCTCATAAAATATTTGCGTAATAAAATCCGTTAAACGTTCCCACAAAGTAGAAAATCCTTCGTTGAGGTCGAGACATTAATTTGAGGCAAGCAATAAAGGGGCAGTGAGATGTCTTCACAGGACGCGGCGTGACGGCGGCGCGGCGGCCGCGCTCCGGCCGCTCGGTGACGCTCTTAACCGCTGCTCTATAAATTTCTCAATAAAAAGTCTGCTTTATATCCAGTCACACTGAAATGAACCTTCAGGAAGCCACCTAAAATCCATTGCCGACCTCAAACTACACGAGAAAGATGTGCACTTTCATAAATGACGGTAAACGAGAAAATAATTTACTTTGATATGATTCTCCTTCCGTACGAGCCGGTCATGCGAAAAGATAACCTAACCCTAGCAGATAAGGCTTTAAATAGAACGGATAACGTCTGTGTAAATACAATTTTTGGCAATTGATTTTACCTAGGAGATTAATGCCGCGGCTTTAGCCCGCCGCGCCGCCCGCGCCGTGTCGTAAAATGTAAGCGAGCCTTATTCAATTAAATTTGGCGACATTATAGCAATCTCAGGCAGCTCATTTAAGAGCAGGATAACGCGGTGACAGCCTACGCTTTGTTCATTGTGTTATTTGATTGGCTAGGCTGAAATTCAATGTTAATTTATTTGACGTACAGTATTACAGCTAGCCACAACATAAATATCGCAGTTGCGGTGGCAGAGTCTTCAGGCCGTGTGCGGGCAATTTGTATCATAAAAATCCGGCCAAGTGCGTTTCGGACCACGCACAATGAAGGGTTCCGTAGTTGGGATGAATTTATCCCAAATACAAACTTAACATTGTAATTGACATACATGTTCTCCCATACATTCCAACTGCAAATATAAGTTTGTACGCACAAAATTGAGAGATTTACCATGTTATTTTAAGACCATAGACTTCTTATATATTTTCCTGTAATCTATGGGTAAAGAACCATTATCTGTATTTTTTTCAAAATTTTGGCTCAATAGTTTCGGAGATAAGGGGGGAATGGTCAATTCCCATCTATTTTCTTAAATATCTTTAAATGTATTTATTTTAAAATGATAAAAAAAAACATAATTGAAATTCTAGCAATAACTTCTTTCATTTGATTTGTCACACGATACAGTTTGAAAAACTTTTTATTTTTATTTTCTTGTTTGCCCCCCTAAAGTGACCCCCATATTCAAAATTTATTTATTTACGTGACACGTCCGTGTTTGGGTCACAGAAATACATATGTGTACCAAATTTCAACTTAATCGATCCATTAGATTCGGAGCAAATTGGCTGTGACATACGGACAG
This sequence comes from Omphaloscelis lunosa, assembly GCA_916610215.1. NCBI lineage: Eukaryota > Metazoa > Arthropoda > Insecta > Lepidoptera > Noctuidae > Omphaloscelis > Omphaloscelis lunosa. The sequence continues at coordinate 12,821,709 of OU744250.1, forward strand.
ACAGACAAACAGACACACGAGTGATCCTATAAGGTTTCCGTTTTTTTCCTTTTGAGGTACAGAACCCTAAAAAACAGATATTTTACATTTAGTTTACTTGACAACAATCACATAAAAACAAAAATGCACAAAAAAGTCTGACAACCAGTCTTACCAAGGGAAATCGTCTTTCCCAGTAATTGGGTTGTGGAGGTCAGATAGGCAATCGCTCCATGTAAAATACTGGTATTCAGCTACATCCGGTTAGACTGGAATCAAGTAAATCATATAAAATTGATTAAATGTATCCATCTATCTGCCTAGCAAAGCCTAGGCAGTAGATAATTTAATATAAACACAAAATATTTTTTAAATCCATTGGAACTTCTTAAGAGACTTTGAAGACCCAAGCTTTTAAGCAAAATTACTGAAGAATAGAGAGATCAGGTAAGAAATACCAAACCCGCAGCCGGAACCTAGAAATAACAACGCACCATTAGCCAAGCCGTGTTTATCCTGCTGAAGAAAAGGGGATTGTTGATTTAGAACCTCTAACCGCTTGAAAAACTACAGACACAATACAAAGACTTAGTTGATCCAGCACCTAATAAAAAAGGCGTTACAAAGGTATTCTAGTGGCGTGCATCATTTCACAGTAGAAAATAATAACACGTCGCATATAGCGCACACATTTTAGATAAAATTGGAATGTAGCGCTGTATGTGCGCCGCGAACAATTCTTGTAATTTGCGGACAGTCGGTCCACGTCTATTTCTAATCGATTCCGATTGTGACCGGCTTCTATGGTTCAATCTGCCGGCTGCTCCATAAAAGTTGCACGCCACTGATACTCCGTAGGCTCCGTGCGATACGAATTTCTCTCGCAGCCTCGTAATAGCCCATCGCTGAGCTTATTACCCGACGCCATCTATTGAGAACGGCTTTACAGGGAAATCCCGAATAGCCTGTAGACGGCGCTCAACTTAATAATATCTACTCGCAACTTATTTTTTAACTTTCCGCTTAACAACGTTATTGGGTAGATTTACACGGTAAAGGGTTTTGTGTTGCAATTTGGTTGTGATTTTCAGGTTTGAAACAGGTGTTAATATAAAAATGATCTTTTGCACTAATCATTTTGCATGACTGTACTCACCACAAACTTCAAAAAATCACGCGTAAGAAACTGAAAAGATCCTTTTAAAACAGGGAAGTAAAAAATTGGCTACAATTTTACGCAAAAACGCCTAAATTAATCAACTTCTAACAGGATAAAATAACATCATTAATACCTACTTTGTTGTAACTCGCAAATTGATTAGCTGGTCCCTTTCAAACTTTCTGCTTTGTTATTTAATCAAAGATCTAAATGTTTCGCATACTTCTCCTTAAACTTCGAACTTTAAGTATTTAAAAAATTGACAACTTCAGTTTGGAAGGAAAAATCCCTTTCCAACTTATAAGTACCTACATATCAAACGAATAACTTAACGTAGTAAACGGTAGGCGATGCTAATTAAAGTGGTTCCTAAGTTTGGCAGATGTTGTGGTACGCGGGCAGACGAAGCCATCTACGTGGAAACTTTTATCCCTGGTGGACGGCCAACTTACAATCCAAGAAAGTAGTCCCGCTCTAGACTGCCACTTAATTTAACATGGATCTACTCATCAGGTAGATTGTAGTCGCCCACTTACAACTAATTGATATTAAAGTCAAAGACTGCAATTATTCGCAAAATGACAGAGTATCCACTCCTAGCCATGAGAGTTAAATCGTTAAACGAAATTATAGCTTCCGGATTGAAACTGCCGCAAAGGTAACGAAAAGCTGAAGTTAGAGCTGCGTATTTGTAAGTCACAGACGAACCGGATACAATTACAGACGGCAATCGTCGCGGCGACCGTACCGTAGAAATATAAGCTCTCTTATCCGTAATGGAGCGGCTCTCTCTCATTATTGCGGTCCGGCGACGCTGCACACGGCCGGCTCTGTGCCGACCGGCTCGCGACCTCTCACACCACACTTTGAATATCGACTTGAAATCTTTTTATTATTCTTATCCCGCACTACACTAATCTAAGACTGTCCGTTTCAGATTTTCCGTCAATTTGTATCCTTATAAAGCGTTTCGTTGTTGCATTTCTGCCAATTGCTTCCTATTTCCACTTGAGCACGAGTTATCGAAACAAGCAATATTATTACAGTTTTATTGGATGCAATTCGATACATTTTAATACAAACCCAATGAAGTAACAGGAGGGTATTCTGTTGCTTTTGTGTGCTTTTAACGTTGGTCTTTAAAATGAAAATTCACAATGGATAGTCGTGAGTGCTGACGGGTCTCCATACGTTTATTCCAACGCACGATCTAGTTTTATTGTAGTGGCCTCATGTGAAAGCCAATACACAAGGCGTGGAGTGGTTAATGCGCCGACCGTAATATCAATAAAGACGGCGATGGAAGGCGGAACAGGGGTGCTGAACACCTGTCTCCTCCTCCAGGTGTCGCCTTCGTGTCGACTTTCCTCCGATACTTAAAATATGGCGTGCTATTTTCTCAGCTCCGGTTACTCGTTTGTATACTGAGATTTGTTCCACTGTTGTTTAACGAGAATCATTCTCGTAATCCGATGCTAACGCGATATTTACAATTTGGTGAAGTGATTACATTTGAGCGAGCCGCAACCCTTTCACGAACCTCGGACAGTATCACATAATTGAGCCGTCTATGGGTCGGGGTGTCACTCGATCTTACGTGTGATTTCTGAAATATTTTACAATAAAATATAACTTGAAATGTGCTTGTATTAAACATGAAAGGTGTAAACTACGGAAATTTGTTTTTCCTAGAAGAAAATGAAATTTCATGAAATAATTTCAAGCGTAAATGTTTCAATGGCAAAAGATATATTTTTCTTTAGACAAAATAACACTTTTCAATGTCTATTTCTGTTTGTTCGCCACGGTATTGTTTGCTTATTTAAATATGTGTCAGGGATTTCTCCCCCATAAAAAGGGGTGATAAAAGCTTGCTATGTCAACACGCTGTACAAAAGTAATCTCAACAGTTTTTCTTCTTTTTCCTTCGGCCTCACTTTTTACAAAATTTTCACAGTTGTTGAACTACATACTTAGAAATGCTCTTTGGTTGCGAGGGTTAAACAAACTTTTTATCGTTTTTAATAAATGGGCCAGCATTTTAGCAACGTATTTACGAATTAAAAATCTGACTAGTAATATTTCCTACACAAGGATATAAAATACAGCAAACATATAATATTACTAGTATGACCAGTGGGCAGCAAAGCCGCGGAGGCTGTCATAGCATAGTGCCACAAACACACGGCAGTGGTGTGCCGTGTGAACCCACCACAATTAGGCCGAGTACACACGCTTTGATATACACGTGCTATTACCTACTCGATGAAGGACTTTTGTATTCAATAACATTTTATGTAGTAGGGAAATATTCTTCTCAAGATTGCTTCTGTGCATTATAATATGTGTGGCAGAAACTGCGACTGCGTCGTTGGTCTATTAGTCGCAAGCGCTACTGAGAACGCGGTCCTGGGTTCGATTTCCGAGTTGGGCAGTGTTATTAGGTTTTTTCATATGGAAAATCTCTTTATTGATTTATTCACAAAAAAAAAACTGATAGGTATTCGGAAATGCAGTTAAACAGATCATAACTAGTAAAATTTCGTGAGGATGTGATTCAGAAACCAAAGTCTAAGTTCTCAAGCCAGATAACTTTTTTAAAGAGTATTACAACCTTAATGAATAACTTAATGCAAATGCTTAAAAAAAACCCAGCATTATCCAATTTAAGTTTAATTTTCAAACCATAAATTCGGTTTAGCTCCCCGGCGGGCGGCGCGGGATTGAGTCGCTGACTCTCCGTAAAATTGCAACCAACATTTTTATCCCTTTGTATTGTACTTCGGAAATTTAAGAGAGGATCCCTCTATTCTTTATAATTCTGTAACTCGTTTTGATGGTCTATTGGCGAAGCACTCTGTTAGCTATTATTTTCATTGTGGTCGAGGATTCTGAAGTATTTTGTGGAACTTCTAAAATGTTCTTGTTTGTTTTAAAACCTCTGTTTTGTGAATAAATAATCCTTATTTGAATATTTTGTGCCTTTAAATAACATTTCGTGTAATTGATTCGAAGAAGTATATTGTATTAAGTTTGTAGTTTTTAACTATACTTGTTATATTACCAATTAATAATTCATTGTGGGACTTATATGTTGAAGCCGTTTTGAGTTGAAACACTAGGGTCATGGGGTCCAGTGCCCACTTAATTTTTCAAGACATCGTCGCCAAGCGGGTGGCCTGTTCTTTGGCCAAAGAATTAAGCATTGCCATACAACGTGGCAATGCTGCCAGCCTTTTAGACACTTTTCCTGTTGACAGCGATGCGGACGAATTTTTGATGCCCTATTAATATTCCCCCCTTTTTATATACTTGTACATATTGTTATTATTATTTGAAGTCTGTTAGTTATTTAATCTGCCTAGCGTTTTTTCACAACTATATCAGGGTCGGCTTCCAGCCTAACCGGATGCTGCTGAATACCAGTATTTTACATTAAGCGACTGCCTATCTGACCTCTACAAACCAGTAACCTGGGTAATACGATAACCCTTGCTAAGACTGGTTGTCAGACTTTCGGGCTGCTGACGACCTATAACGACTATCAAAGATCCACGAATGACAGCCAGGACTAACGGCTTAACGTGCTTTCCGAGGCACACAGGAGTCTCGGTATGTAAAGATGGTCACCTATCCCCGGATCAACTCCGGCAAACATAGCTTAACCTCATGGATCGACCCGTGTGGCTATTATTACTTAGCCACGAGCTCCTCCTTTTAAATTATGTAAATACATGTGTGTAAATAAACAAAAATATCAAATTGAAAAAAAAAGCAATAAACTGGATGCTTCTTACTATTCTTTTTCCCTTTTAGAATCAAGGTCTTCGTTTATCCCAGGTGTTAAAAGTACTTACATCTAATAATTATCGCCTAGGCTGAGGTTGTCTAGCAAAACACGGGGAAACGTTGGCCCCTCGCGTCAAATTAAGTTTGCGAACACAATTTTTCTCCAGAAAGTAAATTTATTTACATCTCGGCGCCTATACCAGATAGCTACCTCGCACCTATTTTTATATAAAATTTATTTTACCGGGAATAAAAATTTCATTCAATTTACTCTTATAAGTCGTCTTTTCTATATTAGGTACTGGGCCCATCTCTCTTGTTACCGTAGCTTGGCTTACAGGTACATTCAGGAAAAAAAAAAAGAGCTGATGAAAATTTTGATCTCTCTCTTCCAATAAGGTTTTGTGTAAAGACCAAGTCAAATCAAAAAAAGTCAAATCTAGCCACAGCGGATATAAGAATTGAAAGTAAAATTTTTCTACAAGAAAAGTAATAATTTTCCACGTTATTTTAACTCCTTATCCGCTAAAATACGATGGTCGTTTCAACGTTTCAAAATATTGTTTCATATAAAAGGTAAAATTAATTTTACCAGCACGCGACGTGCAGGGAGAGACTCAAGAAGCCGTACAAAAACAACGATGTAATTCTTTAGCACGACACATTTTATCCTAGTTAAGGAAACCGCGTCGTCGCGCACACATGAGTTAACTCTCCGGGGCTGCAGTCGCAACGTGACATTTAAATATGAATATGTCGTTGCCGCCGCTTCCGTATGAGCCAGCTAATAATCTGTGATTTTTCCGCACATCTGCTCCCGTGCACGGTGCCTTAGCGCAGCGACGCCGGACGACTGGCGCCTTCCACACGTTGCAATTAAAGCGTCGATGCATAAAAGACTTGCAATTACACGTTTCACATATCCTTACGAGTTACGTTTCTGTCGTCAATCTCACTTTATTGGAAAATTCTTACTGCGAAACGGTTTTACAAAATCGTCCCTTAGTTGAAACTTTTCCTCCATGGTACACACTTTTCTTGTAAACTTATAAGATAACAACTCCGCGACAGGCATTTGTTTGGGAGTAATTCGAGTCACCGGCGACGGAAAAACATTTTCTCACAAATTGATGTCACTCCACGAACAATAAAACTTTTGATTCTTGTAAAAGAAAAAGAAAGCGCAATACCTGGTTCATTCGCTCATTTGACTGCTTTTAGAAATATACTCGTACTCAAACGTATTAAGTATATCTACAGATACATTTATTTAGCGGAATAAAACACAAAATAAAGTGAGTTTGCCATATAAATGTAATAAATTATCCGAATCATTACCTTAACGCCTTTTCCCCCAACTGCTTTAAACCGTTTTCCCACGTGGAATTCAAATTGTGCTCATTTTACGACGACAACATTTCTTCCTAGTTACTTAGAGGTGACAATCGCAAAAATAAAGTGAGTACCCGACAGCATCCAATAAAGTGATTCCGGCCAAAGGAAGCAAGAAGATAACCTACTTACTGATCCGGCGTATTCTATTTGCCTGTAATAATCGCGATGACAATCTCATATTACATAAAAGATTTGCCCCTCTTTTCGATCGAAATACGATTTTCTCCCTTCGGAGCTATTGCCGCTCGTCTCGAATTTTTTCGTCATTGAAAACGGAGCTACTACTATGGGATATTTTTGAATGTATTCGAATGAATAAGAAATTTTGGCGCCACGGAGAATGCATAATACGTAGGCTGGGAGAGGGGCGAGGAGGCTGTATCTTACGAGCGTCTGGCGGATAATAGAGGCAAGAGGCTCCACAGAGGCCTTGCACGACCATTAATAAAAATATACACGTAATTGTTTGTTTGTACACCCGTCTTTGATATTGACGCTTACAAATGCAGAAATAAATACACAAATAGTATCCGTTCGCTAAAGAAGCTTTCTATTGGATCGTGAACAGATTGTTTACTGAAATATAAGATGATCAATTAACCTTTAGCGGATGTTGCTAAATAATGAAGTTCTGGTTGATTATATTTGTTACAGGACCATAAGTAATGGATCATTTATCAAATCCTCTTTTCAGAGGCTACGCAGAGTTTCATAAAAACTTAACTGTTTAATAGCTTTGTGTATTTTAATGGTTGTTGTAAATAACGACTTATGCGTTATCTATTTCAAAAAGGTTTTTCTAAGAATTATAATGAATTTTTGCAATTTTAGACAAATTCAACAGCATAACAAACGTGGCAAACTATAGGTCTCTACAGCTTGCCACAATTGATTCCCTGAAGTTAATTGATGTTTTCTAACATTGCCTATTACTTAGAATAAAATAATAGATACCCTTCATAATCATAAGTGTAATGTGACATCAATTACACTTTATAAGTGCTTAACTAAATTTCAATCTTGGTAGAACTCGGGTGTCGTCAAACAACCCCTCACAAATTGTGCTAATGTGAGTACACATCCAATACTCCTCTAACACTATTCAAACAAAAGTAGGCCGGTGGGTTTCGGACTATTATAGAGACATTGTCGCGATGCGTGTCATGTACAGTGTAAAGGTACAGCTTGACAATTGCGAGATAACGTGAAAGTGAGCGAATTTGGTAGTCGGCAGCGCTTTTGCAGCATTAGGCTTGGGAATAAGTTTGTTCATTACGAGGGGAACAATGCGGTAGGCTCGACGGCAGCGGAGGAAACGTGCGCCGACGCTGCGACAATGGGCCCGCCGCCTTATCGCGCCGGAACGCGTCGGGCGCGCGACGCCCCTCCCCGCGCCAGCGCCGCCGCGCCGACTTGACGTATGAGCACTGAATAAATGGGAAAACTTTTAGCTGCCGTTATGGGAGAACGAACAATTGGTCATCTGTTGCGGAGGAAATGCTTAAATGTCCGTTAATCTTGTACGACAGACGGACGATAGGGGAGACAAACTCTTTGTTCATGTTAGTGCCCTACTTATTCTTAACGCCTTTTTTTTGTGTTGGTTAAACCTTATATGATACAAGAGAAATGTTCATATTTTTTGTGCACAAAAACTGAAGAACTTACTTAATTTTATTATTGTTGCCTAATTCTTTGTGTATCGTGTAGGTACCTACTTTCTAGGGATTTTATGTGCTTAATTTTTTTCGTGTTTGTTTATTATTTTAATATCAACAAGTTTGGAAATAAATGCCATTCACCCTCATGCAGCTGTACCCTAATACTAAAAAGTTAAAAGTAAAGGCACCACCATTTTAACGCGGTGGTCGCCAAGAACGTTCTAAAGTCGTTTGTTTCGTAAGCGAGGGCACTGCCTAATTAATTAATTGCCCATCCATTTGTTAATTAAATTCATGGTAAGTTTTGCTTTCCTAGAAAAGTAATCGTAATCATCATTTTCGTCTCACTTAGTAATCCTATGAGGTCCAGTTAGAAAGAATCCAATAAGGACAAAATACGTAAATCAAATGTGTCAAGTTAAATATAAAACCGCACTAATGCAAAAATAAAATTGTGGTGCCCCCCACATTTATAATAAAGTACCTAATGTTATAAAAATATGACTGTTTTCATATTCAAAAGGGCACTAAACCAAAATATTAATAGAAAAAGTTATTACACAATTGAGAACTTCCTTAATGATGAATCACTGACTGATTGACATGCTAATTTGCTACTTGTTGAAATTGACTGTAATTCGAACGATTTAACATTAATTTTTATAATGTAATGTTATAGTTTCCTAATTGCTAATTAAAATTACAACGTCTTTAAACGAGACAGTTTTTTTTTTGGGCCCCAGGGGCATACGATTAATCGTCTATTAATCGTATTATACCTAAAAAATAGTATTCAATTTATCAATTAACATAGTAGATTTATTTAATAAAGTCTAACCAGAATCACGAAATCGTCTTAAATAGAAAATGGTTTGTTAAAGCAATTGATTCAATTCCAGTTGTGGTCGTCAATGTCATAAATGCATGTATTGAAGCGATTTTAACGATTTTATGAAAAATTTACAAATTTTATACTCACAGTTCGAGGTAGTAACCAAATCTGTTTTTATTAAGGAAAAAAATGTACCATTGACGCTGCAGCAGGCTCTCCTATGTTAAATCCAATTTTTAAGTTTGTGTACTCTCACGTAAAGTGGTTTAATAAAAATTAACGTGCAACGGATTTTAGTTCATGGTTGCTTGTCAGTTTGACTCTAGTGATGTTACTCAGTCATTAACGGTCAGGCACTCGATTGTCCCGATTATACAATTCAAAAACTCAATGCGAACTGAATCTAAGGTACTAGACGGAGGTTTTCAGCAGCTTCTTACGTTTGAAACGCACGAAAAAAAACTTGTAGGAAAGAATCATAGTAAGATCCAAAATACAACAAGAGCAACCGTTCAATATTGGTACATTGGGGTTTTAGTCAGTGACATTCTGCTAAGATCGGTTTTGTTCGACTTTGTAACGAGCGTTTTCTCCTACTCACATTCCACTGTCAATCTGATAATCAATAATGATACGATGATGATTATAATGACAAATTACACGTTATCAATTGACAGCACTAACCCACAGAACATTTTGTGACTCTGTACATCACAGTATTTTAACGGTTTATTACACAAAATATAACTATTGGTTTATGCCATAACTACCTAAATATTGAATTATAGAACTAGGAATAACAGTTAACAGTTAGTGAGGCTTTGTTGGTGATATTTATCTAATCGCTACTACATCGAGTGGCACTTCGAGAGAAAAAGGACTCGAGCCTTTATTTTATTTACTCGAGTAACGAGAGAAATTCGTGCCTCATCACTATCTGACACTGTCATAAAGACAAGTGTCAAGTAAAAACGACGTACATTTAGTTTTTTCCGTTTCTTTCGGATTGCATGAAATTGATATTTCTGTTTTGCTGAGTGTAATTAAAAATTATAATGAATATGGAATCTTCAAGATGGTACAGTATTTACTCCAGAAGGATGTTGCGTAATTGTTCAGTAAGATTTTAATGCAATATGTGAAGACATTACACACTGTTGCAGATGATTATGATGATTAGACACTGCTGCAGATGTGCGGTAACTTTTGAACGCATGGATTGTAAGTATTTTTATCTTGGACACGGTATCAAGATGAGAGGTGGATCGACCTGCATGTTTTTTAGATGGAATCCTAGTGTCTGTCTATTGAAATTTGAGTGAAAAAGAGCGGTAAATTTAAGTTACATCGGCTATCCCCGGATCAACTATGAAAAATCGTATTTGATACTTGAATATTTTTATGCAGAATATTTATTTATGTTTTTACAGATTAAAAGGAAAACATAAAGGAAAATAAAAATTTGTGTAGATAAGCTTTTACGATCATAAGTTTGTAAGTCATATAGAAATTAATATTACTAAATAATTTATGTCAATTATGAAGTTTTTTTTTTTTTAATTTGATTATTTATGCTGATTCTATTTATTAATACTATGATTTTTCTATGAAGGTTTCCATAGCAGAAAACCTCGGAAGTTAAACTGGATTACATAAATAATAACACAGATTTTTATATTGATGTCACGCGATTTCTCATCGCTATATTTCCCTAAGACGACCCACTGACCTTCAATTATGATTCCATGTTTAAAACTGTTGTATTTATGGACCAGGTCTAATATATATAAATCCTTCTTACTTAGTGTCAAAACTAATTCAATAGTTTACCAGTAATTTTCGAAATTATTGTAAACAATTTTACTTTCTCGTTAAATGCATCCTCGCGTTCGCTTTTCACTCGGTTGTAATTATTTATCATAGTGTATAACAAATGTCTCGCACTGCTTCTCAAAGTTTTAGGCATTGTTTTACTTGAAATACGACAAAATATACACAAATTCGTTTTCGTAAGAGGTTATAAAAACAACAACTGACAACAAGTGACATTTGCAGCAGTGTTGTCAATTTATGAAAACGTGAAAAAATCACTCTCAGCTTTTATTAGACAGACTATATCTACTTCTTAGCCGTCTGACGTTACTTACTTATAGTAATAAAAATGCTTTGTTATATAAAATATGATTTTTTATTTCAAAAAACGTTCAAATAATCTTACTATTTATTACTGAACAGTGCACTATTTTACTAGATTATAATACCGATGAGGCCAATCTACTCACTAAACAATAGGTAGCTCTTTTAGTGTTTTTTTAGGTTTGATCGCATTTCTCAGTATTCCCGTTAGATGTAGTATAATTAATACTACCACTGTAATCTAGAGATAGTAAGGTAAAAATCAACATACGTTTCATTAATAGACGCCACAATTTTTGGTGGGCCCAATCGCCGAACAAAAAAAAACTATCTCCTTTGTTGTAAATTAACATGATTTGCATGCCCATGTGACGGTAAAATATGGAGGACTTTCTTAATAAAACATCAATGCATCATTTTATTTATTTATCTGAGGGTGTAAGCTATAATTTTTTGGTTCCGGACCCGTGCTTCACCTAGGTTCTCTACCTGGGTGAAATGCAGTAAATTGTTTTCCTTATAGGATTCAAAAGATCTAAACAATTATTTAATAGGAGTGAATTTATATGTACAATAATAGAACTAGTTTAATTAAAATGATTATTTTCTTTTCAATTTGTATAATTTAATTATTTACTAGTTTAAAAAAACCATATAGATCTAAATAAAACCTAAATAAATTGCTAACAATGATATCGTAAAATGCCGATTCTTTAGACTTAACGCCAACTAAACGCCGTAAAGAAAACTGTGAAAAAAACCATTTTATTTTAGATTCGCAAATGCAATTAATTAAAGAAATTTGGGCCATTTTCTTACCAAAAAGGCGTTAAAATAATTCCTATTGATTATATTATAATATAAAATTATGTATTTTTCTTAATCACTGGGCTGTAATGATCATCAATTGGAGCATGAGACCTTCGTGTTCCACCCAGGTGGAGAACCTAGGTGAAGCACGGGTCCGGACCCATTTTTTTTAAAATAAATTTATTTAGGTGTAGGTAAATTTACGAATTTTACTGAAAAAAGAAAAAAGAAGACTTCCTTAGAAGAATCCGCATATAATTCGGGTTTCGAGATGACGAAACCGTGATTAAATTGGTTCGTTGTCGACGAAACCTGCAAAATGTGCGGCGGACATCACACAGCAAACGCAAGTACACGTCGCGACAGAGAAGACTGGACAGCGTCGGATATCGTGCAATTAAATCTTATGCAACATGTTAATGTAAGGACGGATGAAATGAAAATGTCCACATATGTATCCCAGCTATTTCCACGTTCTGAATACTCGTGCCCTATAGTTTATTTTGAATGTGCAAGTGCTTTTTTAATTTGACAGGTGAGTGAACACGCCTTACTCCCGCCTATTGTGTTGTAAAAGTATCGAAATTGAACGAGCGCTGTCCATTTGTAGGCTGTATGGAAGCCGACAATAACTGGGTAGCCATTCGTTTCTCGCTCTCTGAATATCCAAATGATTTTTTTTACAATTTCATTGCATTGACTGGTGCAAATGGCAGGCGCTGATTTCTGTTCGTCGGCAGGCCGCGTGTAGTGCAGGCACAGCGGTGATGCGGAACACCGATAACTGAATTACGAACATTATCTGACATTCTGTAACTGAATATGTGAAATCTAATTGTTTTGGACTGATGCATGGATGCCTAGTTTAATTGGTTAGTGTTAGCTGGTCAGGCACACAACGGTGCAATATAATTGAATGAGTGAGCCGCATTGTATACGATATAAGTGAATGTTTACGCAGCACTCTAAAACCCATTTACCTGTGCTCGGAAGAGGATGCCAATCTCTTAGGTCGCATCAATGGATAGTGCTTATTATCGAAGACTTATTAGCTGTGTTTATGAAAAGCTCTTAACATACCAATTAATATGGAGAAAAGTGAGTTATTGGAATCTATGTACGCGAGTTAAATGATGTTTACATATAAAAATATTTTCTGTTGAATAGAAAAAGTTTAAGATACTTTGCTTTTACATCTCTTTGTCTGTTTAGTGATAGGTAATCACGAAGCAGCAGCCCAACGGCTTTAAATTAAAGGGACAAATGTTAAAGGTAGGTTTTTCATTTAGTTGTTTCTAGAACTGTTATAATGATTGAATGAAAATGTTTGAAGAAGATTTTACTTATTTTTGTAAATTTTAAGAACCCCAATAAATGTTCAAACCAACAACAATGCAGTCGGGTATTTCTTTTTTTTTAAATTATTTTTGTGTTTACGTTTTGGAATCTTCTCCTTAAGGTTCCACTAGTCGACTGCTCGAACTCGTTGTTGGCGCGGCTAATATGCGTGCTATTTATTAAAGTTATTTATTTTTTTAGTTTGTTTTATTTCGTTTTATTTATCTAGTTATTTATTTCATGTACAGACTTTTGGGCCTATAGATATTTTGGAAAAACTACAGCATGTATCTACTTAAAATAAAAATGTATGAATTTTTCAGGCCCATAAATAAATACCTTAAACTAAATATACATATAATATACCTTTTATTTTAATTAACCTATTCAAGCATTGCCTTTGTACGTATTTTTCTGTTCCTTTCTTCTTGTCTGTTTATATGTGTGTGCATAAATGGTTAAATAAATAAATAAATAAACAAATAATTATTGAACATGAAGTGATGACTGTGTCGGCGTCGTGTTGCGCTTGGTGGTGCCAGAACTCTTCTTTTATGAAGGTTTCTAGGTATAGAGTTGGAACCCGCAGCACAAACGACTTGAAGTTTATGTTATGGCGCGGCGACTCAAACTTTTCTACTCTCAAGGTCCACTTGGTCTTGGTTCTGATGTATTCCACGATGTTTTCAGTCATCGCGGAGTGATGCAGACGGGATACGTACAGCTGCGTTGACGGCATAGCAGCACGCAGGAACATATTTGGTCCCGCCAGAGCAGTACCACATCAATTACGGTAAGTGGGCTTCCTTCGCTTGGATTCCACCGTCACGAAGCCTTCCTTGTCTGGCTGCCCTTTCTTAGGGGCTGAGGACAAGATACCCGGGCCGGCTTTTAAATGCCCCCTCGGTTGTTTTTGCACTTTCAGCAAAAACTTTCTTCTGTTGCTGCTCCTTTTGGATGGGAGGTTGTGCAGCCGGTTCTGAGTAAGCACAGCGAGGTGTTGACATGCTAACTTGTGACGTCGCCTCTACTACGGTAGAGGCGGGATCGGTGCGGCGCGGTATTGCATTGCTTGCAGTGGCAACGCGGCGGTATAATTTTTAGTTGCGAGCGTACACCGTCATACAGACGAGTAATCACCATACTACTTATGTATCGAAGAATGACCGACTAGTGTACCCTTAAGCACTTTGATTTGGTACCTTACATAGTCATGGTACATTTTTGAAGTGAAAAATGTTTTAAGAGCGTTGGGCATATTTGAGATGGGACTAAACCATTCATTTCGTGACACCACGGCGACACCTCATTTTTGCAAACGCGATTGTGCTCTTTATTTATATTACGTTACGAATCAATTTTCTATGCAAGTATTTTTACTTTAAAGGTTTTAGAAGTTTTTTTTTTTTTCGTTAACGCGTTTGTGCTCTTTATTTAGAACAAGTATTTTTCTTCCACCAAGGCGATCTTTTTCAAGTTTTTACTTCTGTCGGCACTCCCGAAGTGCCACCACTTTTTTTTTCTGTATGTTCTTTTTAAAGTTGAAAGTCCGCCATTTTGATTTTTTTTTAAACAAATCCTAGCGTAACATCGCGCGACATAGACGAGTCGATAGACACCTTATGTATTAAAATCCTGCCAGCTATTAGGTAACTTCGAGGGCATAAAGAATCCCACATACAAACATACATAACGCGTGAAAAACATAACCCTGCCTTTGCTGTCCCACAATCGGATAAAATGCAGGTATTTATTATCAAATTGCAAAAAATATAATTCATTATCCAGTCGCATTTTGTAAGGACAATGCTCAAACCAACACAATCTTACCAAATCGGTTGCCCGTACTGTCCCATCTCCAGACACACCATTAATCAATTACCCGTAATTTGAAACTACAATTAGGTGATAAGTCTGTTTCAATAGGTAACTATTAGGTTCATTGACAAATGGTGGATGACGGCATGGCCTGGGCTTGTAGTTGCTAGTAATAATAGGTCCATATCAATGCAGATGACTATGAATGGGATCATTAGCATCCGGGCTGTGATCATCATTTGCGTGCACACGGAATTGTACCGCTGATGTAACTATTTGTAATGGTATTATGGGTTTATGTATAGATTTATACATTGTCTTTTATTTAGACACTGTGTAAATATACTAAAATTGTTAAATACCATAGCGCTAAATTAATTTGAAATATTGTCAATCGTTTGAATCTGACAGAGACAGTTTTATATTTAATATAATTAAAGCAATTGTAGATAATAATGGTATAAAATTTGTATTATATTTTATTTATAAATAAAATATAATATTAATACCTTTAGTATTAATAACCAAACTTTATTGAATGTAATTTTATTACGTCAATTTCGTACGACTTACCAATATTGAAGGGATAAAATTTAATATGCTATAGTTTTACAATCGTGTGAAATATTGATTGCAGGCTATATTTTTATTACTGTGTGTATTGCCTGTGCGTTTTCGAAATAAAATATTTTTCTTTCCTTTCTGTTTTCTTTATTTCGAAAAGCTTAGCGCAGTAGTCTAATATCTTCTTGGTAAGTCGTAGGTAGTGCATACTTGTAGAGTTCTATTAAATACTGTTTCGTAAAAAGTACACACGTAACAATAGATTTCGAGCTTTCAGAAATCGGACCTACGTATTTAAGTTGTTAGTTTATTTTGACTAAGTACATGGATTTTCCTAAAATATTACATATATTTTCTCAAATTATATTAGCCAAGTATATTTCATTTGAATTCTGTCACAGACCATAAATATTTTATGTGTACATAAATACCTAAATAAGTAGTTACATCAGCTCCGACTCTCTTCATAATATTGTTGTCATTGTTAAGTATCATGTATTGCATGCAGCTTGAATGATCTGTGTATTGTACCTACTTACTGCATAAGCATTTATCAAAGTTTACATAGTAACAACTACCTAAAGCTTATTTATTACAGGTCCATAAACTGTTCATCCTCTCATTTTATCAGCTTCCGTGTTTGCATTCACTTGGGAGGCACAATTCTCTACATTTAACTTTTAAAATCGAATAAAAATGTAATTTCCCTTGCTTGCTGAAAGCTTTATGATTCGTATTCATCGGCAGCAAGGCTACTTATTCGTTAGCTATTTCATAAAATTTAAATCCGCTAGTGAATAGGCGTCCTGCGCACGTGTGCTCTGCATCACCTGACAGGAGAGGCTGAATGCAGAGCGTACCGTCGTCCAATTTCGCGCGCTAAATTGTTCATAACGGAAGTTCATATCCGGACGTCGGGCCGCCCTGCGCTTCAGGCGAGATTAGGCGGTAATTACCATTTCCTGTGACACAGGACGCAGACACGACTAGAGAAGAAGCGGCTTCTCTGCAGGGCGTACCACGCTCAGCGCCACCGGAGGAAGGAACAATTTGCCGCAAAAATTATCTAACTTCCTACATTATTGCTTACCTAATTAGCTATCGTCTTCCTTCGCACATACGACGACAGAATCGGAACCCGAGGAAGTACAATCTGCCTAATATACAACGTACCAAGTGTCTCAATAAAAGCTCTTCGGAAAAGACATTTGAAAGTATTCGCTAGCCAAATGCCGGTATAATAAATTGAGTGTATACCATTACTGAGTCGGAAAAACTGATTATGTAGGAATTGAACGGAGTGCGGAAAGGTTGCGCTGTTGTGCGGCGCGCGCGCCTCGCTGCCGCCGTTGATATGATTGAATAAGCGAACACCGGGCTCCCTAATGAAACATATTGAACGTGTATCGAATCACTTAGGCACGCCGGTGCGCTCCTGCACTCGCTTTTTGGAGTATGTCAACAAGCGTAGGTGAACCCTATAAATAACATTACGGTGGAGTCTCGTTTTAAGAGAGACAATAAATTGAATTAACTCCGCCAACTTTGAACGTCAAAGGAGAATAAAAAAATTCAACTTCATTTTACGGAATATAATTTCACGCGGCATCAGCGTCTCCCTTTGTGTCGCTTAGAAAATATTTACGCAAAGCTGTGCCCCGTAAACCCACAAAAAGGGAGAATCCTAATTAATTCATTAATGTCATTATAATTAAGACATTTGCGGTATTTAATGTGCATTACTTTCAATCTCTGTCGTGGTAATATTTTACGAAGGAAATTAGCAAGGGTTATTTACTAGACTTAATTAATTGGATGAACCACACCAAGATTTTAGAAGAATTTGTAGTATCTTATTTATTAGATATCTAATTACGCGAAACTGACAATTAGAAAAAAATGGCTTTTAACCAAAAGTTCACTTTTACGGACACTAGCATCATGTATCGTTCTTGCTTAAAAAACGGTGATGGAAAACATAGTGAGGAAACCGGCATGCCTGAGAGATATTTTTCGATGGAATGAAAAGCCAAGTCAGAGGCGATGGGCGGCTTTACAACTCTGACACCAAGTTAGTTACTAACCACATGAAAAGACGAAGCAAATTGAGGATCCATCAATTTATAGTGTAAATCCCCTAGGGGCTTATCACTTTTATCAGTTTCAGACTAGACAAGTATCCGCTTTCAATTCATGCTATAGTGGTGTATTAAGTAGGTACCTGTTAATAAAATCTTAATTTCTAAAAAATAAAAGGTGGATATGTTTTATTAGTCAGTACTTACATATACACTTACACTCACACACACACATACTCTCACTCACATATACTCTTACTTATACTTCATCTTATCCGGCGACAGCGACCCGGACCCAATTTTCGTAACTAATCAATACCTACCTAGATACCTAAATGTTTTATTCAGATTTTTATAAGCCTTTCCATATTCCCAATCTAGTTTCTATAGAATTGGTGTTTCCGAAAAAAATCCTAGTTTATCCCAGTAAAAATATATACGTATTTTGACACGTCAATGCCGTTTTCAATCACGTTTCAGAAAGGTCCAGTGCAACGGTGAGGCGTGACCGGCTCACAAACACTGCGGCCGACGGCAAAGCTCTTTGAACATTCGCTAAACCTACTACCTAGAAAAACTACTAGGTCTGTACCTTTGTAAGGTATAGTTCGCCTCAGCTGCCGCGCTGTCAGATCCAAATGGATTCATTGATTTTTTTTTTAATTTAGAGCACCGAAACCTCTTTCTCTTTGTAGAAAAGATTCTCCATATTTCATAGATTAGGATTGTACATATTTTTGTAATTATAATTATTTTGTAACCAAAATACGTGTAAATACAGATAAATATCCCCATCACTGAATTTAGAAATAAAGAAAGAAAGAAAAAGTATTTATTGTTTTTTTTTTTTTTTAGTATTTATTTAGAAATTGCATTGATCTCTGGATTTGGCTTACTAGGTTTATAATACCAAAAATGAAAACCTTCTGCTTAGTTTAGATTTCAAAGGTTCTATCAGTTTTCACAAATTGATCTGATCTCCTGTTTATGTATTGTGTTCTCAAAATATTTTTTTTTTTCGAGAACACTTTATTCAACAATTTGATCCTTAATAATATTACATTATTAATAATTCAAGCGAATGTCAAGATAAATTCTTAATACCTACATAGAAACTTATAATAAAGTCAACCGGAAACACACAATATTTTAAATAAATCAAAAGGAAGTAGGTAACATAATAGGAACTTTTATAAATTCGACCGGAAATCACAATATTTTAAATAAATCAAAAGAAAGTAGGTAACATAAATAAACGTTTACGAATTCGACCGGAAATACAAGTATTAATTCAATAAATAACATGGAAGTCCGATTAAGTACAAAATAATCAAAACAGGCATAAAATTAAAATCAAATAATGGTTTGGCGCCCATATGTACCTATCGAGTAGAAGAATAAATATCTAGATTGTCATAAAGGGAAAAAAGTACACTTCTACCTTACGAGATAGGCTTGCTTTTGTCCTTGAAACGCCGAATTGAAAGCACCTGCGTTAAAGTTTGCAGAACAGTCATAACTTCGAAAAAAAAAAATATAACTATTATTTCTAAATATGTAATATTATTATTATTGTAATATAATATTATTTTTATGTAATGTACAGTCTGATGTACAATAAAGTACATATATATATAAATAAATAATTTAAATAAGGTCAACAATAAAACCACGCACTAGATTAAGTACCAAACAGAAAACAACTTTATATCCTTTAATTTCATTTTATAGTTAGTTTAAATTAAAGGCTAAGACGGAGAAGTTTACCGTTGGAGGTAGCCTCAAAGTAACTAAACACGGAAAGTAGAGCCAAAGTTATTATTAACCAAACTATCTGCGACGATTAGTAACTTAACATTCAACATACCTACCAGGAACAGAAATATGTAAATTTAAGCTTTTTAGTAAATACAGGGTCAAATTAAATTAGCTAGCGAAACTTGACAGATGTGATGGTACCGATATCTAAACATGATCAATCTGCCCAGCCTTTCCCAACTATGTTGGGGTCGGCTTCCAGTCTAACCGGATGCAGATGAATACCAGTATTTTACATGGAGCGACTGCCTATCTGACCTCCACAATCTAGTAACTGGGTAATACGATACCCTTGGTAAGACTGGTTGTCAGACTTTCTGGCTTCTGACGACCCGTAACGACTGTCAAAGATCCACGAATGACAGATGTTCAAACATCGATACGCATCACGTCTGCGGAGTTTCGCTAAATCAATTTGACCCTGTATACCTTAGCAAGAGCCCTGTAAAATAGAACAAAGATACTTAAAGGACTACTACCACTACTACACTATTTCATACTTAGGTATACCCACGCTCTAAAACTCAAGTAGCAAATGTTAGAGAAGAGTCAGGCTATGGGTCTCGGCTGGACACGTTGATCTAATGCACCAGGACAGGAGACAGGAGACAGGAGGCGAAGATTTTCACTCACTGGACGTCTGAGGGAGGTTAACACCGCAGAAAATGGTGTGGCGATCAGTGCACATTTGTAGAACTGGCGTGACCAGAAATCGAAAAAAATGAGAATAAGGAGTTTGGAAGGAGTTTAGAGAGAGGAGCCGTCTTCCCAGCAGTATAAAAAAAATATACTAATCGACAGTATTTTAAATAGGAAGACACGTACAAAAGTTGTATACACGTAAACACAACTGATTATTCTTAAAGTCAAATGCTAATATGGAACCCATGTGTTGAATGAAACTTCTACTTCCTGCTAATCGTAATCCTAAAAATAATCCCAGTCTATGTTTTCCTGAAATTCATTTAAGCAGTATTTCGAAACGCGGTTCCTGGTAATCGTTAGCAAAACCAATGGTTAATTTCGCATCCTGGAAATTTAGACAGAACAATATTGGATTTATCCCGTTAGACGTCCAATCACGTTGAGGATGTGAGGCTGTCTGTGCATCACAAAGGTACTGAAGAGGAAATGACAGCTCCAGTACTGTTTCCTTATTAGGATTGCGAACAACGCAATCTCGGGCTGTACACATATTCATCTCCGCCATATAAATATTGAAGGAAATCGAAAGATGCTTGTGTTTTGTTTGCAGGAGATGGACAGAACTGATCATTAAACCGTTCATGTACTACTTCAGATTAAATTTAAAATTGTTTCATATACTTAAATACTTTGTTTAAGATTTCATCCTAAAAAAAAACTGGCCCATTGCGAGTCAGACTCACACACGAAGGGTTCCGTACAGTATTCAAATCGACCAAAAAAAAAAAAAGGCGAAAAAAAAAAACAAGTTTCTTGTATGGGCACGTTTCTGTGTATTCTTTCAATATTAACTTAATTTTATTTTTATTATCTGTTGTTAAAGCAGCAATAGAAATACAAAATCTGTGAAAATTTCAAGTGTCTTCCTATTACGGTTCATGAGATTCAGCCCGCTGATAGACAGACGAACGTACGGACAGGTGAGGCTTAGTAATAGTGTTCTGTTTGGCATCCTTCGGGTACGGGACCCTAAAAACGAAACAACTGACAATCACTTAGAGAGAACTGCCAATACGATATTTGATTTAAATTGGTTTCTGTCCGATTCCTATAAACTTACCAAAAACTACTTTCAACATTAGTGAAGTGTTTCAATTAATTATCTTTACTTAGTAGAACGTACCGGATAAGTGGACAAGTGCGAACAGCACTAACATTATGTGATGGTAACTTGAACAGACACTATTAGAGAAGATGACTGTAAAATGTAAAATGTAAATAAATAGACGTGGATATTTACACGTACATAGATGGTCGTGTTTTATAAATTGATCTCACAATTAGCGGGCGACTGTCGTGCTGTCTAGTTGATAGTGTGATAGTGCTGTCAAAATTGTTGTGAGTTCAAAGCGTTCAAATCTAAGCCCGTGGCCGTGACAGTGGGAATGGTGATCGAAATGTTTTAAAACATTTCTTTAAAAAAATTGAAGTTTTTGTAAATTTTTAGTAAGAAGGATCGGAGTGGGAAAAATGCCTAAGGTAAGTTTTTTCATAACACATTTTAAATTGAACCCATTATTTTTGTAATGAGTTGAAATATTTCTTATCCTAATGAACATAGTTAGGTAAGATGTTAAGACATTATCTTTTTGAAAAACAAGCAGCTGCCTTTACATTGTGTACTAAACATGTACAATTTATATAAAATCTGAGTATCTTTATCACTAAAACCTTACCTTATTTATCTAAAAAAATAAAATCAACAATTATTTCTATAAACCACCAAATTCTTTCATAATAAATAAACTCAAAACCCAACTACGACAAAAACGCCAACTAAAAATATATAAACAAGACATCGATATCGACTTTTTCGATTTTCGTAGAGCCGGAGTCACACATCATTACTAAGTCAAGTACACACATCAAAAGTGTCTAGGGATCAAGCATTTTTATGCGGATTTCTTGAGATTGAGATGTGGCTTTGTAATAAATTTATGATTATATAAATTTATATGGATCCTTTTTGGTGCATTTCATAATTTGAAACAGGAACTGTTAATCAAATTCGAGTAAAAGATGAAAATCAGCTGTCAATATTTTCCCTATAAAAACATACAACGCATTGAAGACATTATTAGTGCTACTGTTTCCCTACTACTGATTAAAACCAACGTTATTATGGAGCGGCGACGTCATTTAAGCAGGGAAGAAATGCTCAGAGCCGTGGGAATGATAGAAGCTGGTTCCCGGCAACGTACTGTGGCTTTAGCTCTGAATACAAGTCAGAGTGTTATCAGTCGACTTTGGACACGTTACCGAAGCACTGGTACCGTGGCTGAGCGCCATGGAGGACGGTATCGCTGCACCACACGGAGACAAGACCGATACATTCAAATCTTAACTCGAAGAGCTCCAACAATAACCGCCATGATGTTAGCCGTGAGGCTTCATCACTCTTCAGGGAACTTAATTAGCGACCAAACAGTCATAAACCGCTTGCATGAAGTGAACCTTCATTCCCGAAGACCGCTACGGGTACCACCTATAGCAATGCACAATCGTAGGATTCGATATCAATGGGCTCTTGAACACAGAAATTGGGCAGAAGAACAATGGCGTTTCGTGTGCTTTTCTGATGAGTCTCGTTTTGGTATGAGACCGGATACAAGACGTATACGACACTGGAGAACCCCTGGACGCCAACAGCGATTAAAATCCTGCCAGGAAGTCCATCCTTATAGTGGTGGAACCATCATGGTATGGGCGGGTATTTGGATCGGCGGAAGAACTGAGTTGATTTGGATCAGAGGCAACCTCAACGCTCAAATTTATGCTGAGACGATTGTATCTGACGTCATCGTTCCTCTACAAGTGCAAATCGGTCCCTTATTTCAGTTAATGCATGATAATGCACGACCGCACACCGCAAGAGTTGTAAGACAGACTCTCGCCGCAGCTAACATCAATGTCCTGCTCTGGCTTGCTCAGTCGCCAGACTTGAACCCGATTGAGCATGCATGGGATATGCTACAGAGAAGAGCTCTGCCGAATATGGAGGGTATCCAGTCGCAAGAAGACCTTTTTTTGTTGTTGCAACGAACATGGGCGGCCATTCCACAGCGTGATTTGGATGAACTCATTTTGAGTATGCCAAACCGATGTTCTTGTGTTGTTAGTGTTCGCGGTAGAAACACGGATTATTAATTGTTTAAGTTACCCAATAAAATTTTAAAGAAAACTGTTATTTCAGTCTTTTTTTCGAACTTTAATGTTAGTGGTTCAAATGTCAAAAATCCCTTTATTAGGAAAATGGCAAATTTCTTTATTAATGCAAAGGTGACTTGGTTTATCGTTACTGTGACAAACGAAAACACTTTATTTGATGAATCCTTAAAGAAAATTTTAATTAATATCAATCAGGAGAAAAGTTATTGCAAAAATATATGTTGATCCCTAGACACTTTTGATGTGTGTAATTAAGGCATAAATCGTACAGATTACGCGTGACTCCGGCTTCACTTTGGTTTCGCATTTCGCCGTAGTCGGGTAAAAATTACATTTTCTGGAAATTTGCTTTTTACAAATATTCCCAACCCAGCCAATAAATTGATGATCCTATATTATCGTTATCAGTTCGGAATATTGCTTCTAGTCATCATCATGTTTTCAGTCGAAAGACGTCCACTGCTGGACATAGGCCTCCCCCAAGCGACGCCACATCGACCAGTCCTGTACTTCCTAGTAGTAGCTACATACCATTAATTTTCTAAATTGTCTTAACTACAAAGAAGATAGCTATAATATGATGTATAGTGGCCCTTTCCTTTTCTGAGACAACAAGACAAACCAATATGGACCTATGGCCAGTGAGTTCTGGAATAGTTGACATTCCGTATCAAAATCTTAGTGATGGGACATTTAATCGAAACATTTGACGCAAATTATCGATAGGAACATAATGAATTTGTTAATAAACAATATTTTAAAAAAATACTGGTGTGTACAAGTGAACTCTTTTGTGAATTTAAAGATTGTATTGTTTGGAAAAGCATCTCGATGTATTTATAGATGCAACAGCGTAGGCGACCGCTTACACTATTGCGTCTGCGTGCACTTACACACCTTCAGTCCTACTAAGTTTTTCTTTTTTAATACAATAAATATCATCTTTCATTTGCATAGATAAGGAGGTACCTATTATTAAAAATGAAAAAAGAAACCTCGTAACGCCACAAAGTCTACCGCCACGATACGGACGTAACGATACCAAATAACAAAACATCAAAATATAGTTAGGTATAAAGAAAGCATGAAAACTTCAGTAACAATATTTATTTACAACATGAGTACATGTAACTTAGATACATAGGCAAACATTTAACAAACAGTTTGCACGTAGGTATATCGTTAGAACATAGCTGAAGGGTGCAAATTGGAACACATCACGACTAGAGGCGATAATAAGTGCATGGCGTTCTATCGACCACTTAATATATTAAACATCTCTAATATAAATTGGTTGTTGGACTAGGAACACGTTTTATCGCGCAGAATATGTACATAGGCCGTACTTACTAATAAAAATGTTATAAAATTGTCACACATACCGGAGAACCTACAACATAACTGGCAAAATGTGTGTAATTACTGTAAGGATAATGGATTAGTAATAATATACAGTGTGATTCTTTATAATGTGCCCATATCTAAATGAGGGAATCTATGCGTAATTTTATCGACGGAAAAAATATTACAATTTTTTTTTTTCTTCTATGGAGTTTTTAAACAAAACGGTGTAAGTTTTAAACTAAATGATCTATCGCGATGAAACAAACTCTCTGCCTAACCCTTAGGGATACTGGCGTGATGTTATGTTATGTTGTGTATGCACATACCAGAGGCAATGACGGATCAACATTTAAATTGAATAACACAACCGCAATACAGTAATATTTTTAGGTGTCCGTAGCCAAATGGCATAAACGGAAACCTCATAATTTCGTCATGTCCGTCTGTCCATCTTTTAT
The DNA here is from genome assembly GCA_916610215.1 of Omphaloscelis lunosa. Taxonomy (NCBI): domain Eukaryota; kingdom Metazoa; phylum Arthropoda; class Insecta; order Lepidoptera; family Noctuidae; genus Omphaloscelis; species Omphaloscelis lunosa. The sequence goes on from OU744250.1 coordinate 12,846,761, forward strand.
TATTATCAATCTGTCCGTGTGGCCACTTTATTCGGAGACTATTTCGGCACTATTTCGCTGAAAATTTATAAGAAGGTGTATTCTGTACACCGTTAAACAATGGTACAGTGAAATTACAAAAAAAAAAACATTAGGGTGCACTCCCTTTACATGTAACAAAAGATAAAAAAAAAATGCACATGAGCGCATGAGGTATTGTTGGGTCGCATATATAAAAAGATTATGATGTTTCTAAGTGACTTTGCTATTTAATCAATAGTTTTTGAGATATGGGGTATATTTTCGGTTACAACTGCAGAAATAACTATGCTTTTAAAATATAAACTTATAAAATATATATAAAATATTAACCCATAAATATTCATACCGACTATGGAACCCTTCACGTGTGCTCCGACACGGTCGGTTTTTTGTGATTTTTCGGAATATTATTAACATTAAATATCTACTTACTACACAGACATGCTTTCTAACACATAGTTCTTATTCTTGCAATAGAATTTGTAATTTAATAACTCACAAGATAAAAATATAAATTAAAATAAAAAACGTATCTAAGAAAAATACTTTTCTTTTTTTATAATTTCCTCTCCCATGACATAGCTTCACAATAAATAGACTGCATAAACATAAATTTATGTAATATAATTAAGAGCTGGCCAGTATGCCAACTAAATACACAAAGCAAGTAATCTACAAACTCATATTTAGTACTAAGAACTAAGTACCTTTTCATTATAGAGAATATTATATTTTCCAGGAATAACGCACCTTTATTTTGCTCGAGCTGAGTACACATTACATGAATTGCAATACTAGGAACTGCATCGATTCTGTTAATATTCAAGACGATTCACGTAGACTGTTAATTGGATAAAATATCATATTGATAGATATTAAAAGTCCAAGTTGATATAATAATGTGATCTCACAATTTTTTACCGTTATTTGCTGTATCAAGTATCAGGTACACACGGCTACACATCAAGCTATACATCTCCAATTTTAAGGTGATCTCGCTATAGGATTTCCGTACAATGCGAGCTCAGCTTATACTGGAAGTGTATAGCTTGATGTGTAGCCGTGTGTACCAAACAAAATGAGTATGAATATGACAATTAACTAATAAGTAAAATAATGCAGAAGCAATATTTTTGTGTACAATAAAGTATATTCTTTTTATCTATCTATTCGTTAATTGGTGGAGTTTCTTGTCCATTCTTCTACATGTGATACTACCTTTTGAAGGGGCAACTAGAATCAATTATATTTTTCTGTAAATTTTGACGTTCTAAAATAGCTTATATGTGCCACTTTAAAATAAATTATTTGACTTTGACTTTGAATTCCTTATATCACGCACGCTTTCACCGATATGGTCATCTCACACCGTTTAACAGGTATAAAACTGTCATAACTATCCCGAAAGACTGTCCCCAAACCTTTTTTTTACATGCCAGTGCCGAACGGGTAAAGATAAAATCAAGTATCTACACTTCATATTTTTCTTCCACACCGAACAAGAAACTTAAACCGCCGTATATTCTCGAACGAAGCATAAAATGTTAATCCATTCTTAAAGACACACGTCCAAGTAAGTTTTTCACTTCAATATTAGTTAGTGGTCGTTGTTTGTGTGAATCTCGGCAAGTTTAAAGTGCAGCGACATCGTTTGGCATCAGGTGCGATACACTCACGCAAATATTTTATGAAAATACCTAGATTATTAACACTAGTGATGTGACTCTTATCGATGTTTTGCCGAAAATTAGGAGACTTATGAAATGTTTGAGACTTATGAATTACAATTCGATACTTATGGGAACTTCAATAGTCAAGAACCAAAATCCAGTACGAACCGAGAATATTATAGTAGTAATAGTATAACGGGCTGAAGTCCGCAACTCTACGTATCGTATGAACCGAGGATAAATAAATAATTTATTGAGGATTAAATCATGGTCAGAAATCTGATTACAACAGGGTATCTCGGATATCTAAAAATAACAGTACGTACCTAGTGGGGCTTATTATAAGGATAAAAAATAATAATTCAATAACAACCTGTAAACTTAAAGATTAGATTAAAAGATTTGGTTTTTATAGCCGAGACTATCTAGATAAACATGACAGACGGTTGCAAGCCTTTCATGATGCACCTTATCAATATGACGTCATTAATATGAAATCCATTTGTAAATGGTTGAGAAGATATATATAATAATATCGTTAAAATACTATTAACAGTCGACAAAACAATTACATAAAATATGCGGTTTTGTTTATATTGATCAACCAATCAAACTTGAACGACACTTTATCTCAAAAATACTAATTAACATTATTACAATTCTTTAAATTAACCTGTATTTACTTATCTTTCAAAAGATTAGATAACACGTTCAAAAACATAATTATTACAGACACATAGCATCTCTATGTGGGAAGCTCTTGACGGCCGGACTGTAATGTCAGTTTTGACCAACTAGCCAGCGAGCTTGTTGCAATTGCGATTTTATAATCTACTATCGTTATGTTGGCTCCACATCACTGTCAGTGAGATGAAGCAGTCGACCGCCTCGGACACCAAGGCCTTTCCTGCAGCAAGAGCGCTGGTCGGTTGGCACGGCACGCAAGCATTAATGACATTATCCGTCGGGCTCTTGTCACCGACGAGGTGTTAGCTGTTTTAGAACCCAATGGCTTGGCACCCGACGATGGGAAAATGCCAGACGGAATGACCATAATGCCTTGGAAGGTGAGTAGGCCTTTAGTGTGGGACGAAACCTGTGTCGACACCCCCGCGCCTTCCCATCTTCCTATCACGGCGGGCTGTGCTGGGGCGGCTGCTGCAGATGCAGAAAACCTCAAACGGCGCAAATATAACAACGTTTCTGGTAGCTATATTTTTGGGGCCGTTTGGGGTTGAAACACCAGGGTGGGATCCAAGTGCTCATCGAGTATTCCGAGACATCGCCAAGCAGTTGGTCGGCTCTTCACGTAACCAGAGGATTGGCCGATTTTTAGGTCAAAGATGATGTACATAATTTATATATTTTAGTTTTAGATGTAAATACACAAACAAATGTTAAAAATTTAAAATAGAAGCTATCATTATTCATCTATTCTACTTTATCAGTCAGTCTATGTCTAATTGAGGGTTATTTAATTGAGACTACGCATTCATTCTTTTAACTGAGCTAAGTATAAAGTAAACATTAGTCAAGTTAACGACTACGAGTCTCAATAAACATAACATCACGCCTGTATTCCCTGAAGGTTTAAGCAGAGGCGTACCAGTAGTACTCCCACATTTCGCCAGCTTTTTAAGTCTCATGTAATAAGGGGCGAGCCTTTTGCCATCAATCGGGCACAAATCCAGACCCCAGGCTACTACTGAGAAATTCGAGATGGAAAAACCCAATAACACTTTGCCCGACCCGGAAATCGAACTTAAGAGCCAGCAGTAGCACTTTGCGACCACTAGACCAACGAGGCAGTCAACAACGAGGGAGTCTCAATAAGTTATTTTTTTAAAGTTATTTATTATTCTAAGAACAGAACTATTATTATACAGTATTCTACGAACATACAAAAAAACAATGATTGTACATTGTTTTTCTGTATAAACAAAATGCTAAAGTGTAAAGTAAAATACTTACTATTAAGTAAACTGTTTTTTGCTTAATTAACTGCTTTTTTGTGATTTTTTTCTAATAAATATTGCAAAATAAAAAAGAGAAAAGAGGACCATACATGGAACAACATTAAGTTCGTAATGTCATAAAGAAAACTATACGTTTCTGGGATTTGATCCTCCAATTATATCCGCTACAAGCAAACTTAAAACCTCCTATCACATACTTACAGACAGCCTATGTTCATAATGTCCTTCGGAAAACCTCGTGTTTCGGCAGTTGTCGGATTTCCATCAGTTGCCCTTTGCACTTGGTGCAGACCGGACGCTCTTAATCGACTTGGAAGTACCTATGTAGAGTTGTTAATACCGTTTTAACTTAAGGCAATGTATTTTAAAAAAATGTGAGGAAAGTCGCAGGCACGACAGATAGGAAAATAGTTTTACAGCTCTATATAGTTCACACAGAAATCAAAACAAAACAACAATAAAGTACTTAGTTCTGAATTCAAATTATTATACACGGTAAATATAATAATTGATGGACATGGAAATTAGCATTCCTTTGTATTCGGAAATCCGATGATACCCGAAGGACATTAAGAAAACAGAAATACTGTTGGTACATCTCATAAATATTATTCTGTATCGTTGCTTATCGATATACTTATCATAAAATGTTTTTGTTAGAATACAAAAAGCTGTTATGCAGCTATATCAGATTTGAACTTGCGTGATTTTTGCTGGGGTACCGGTAGTTGATGAATAGAATATAATATATCTATTTGCTTTAAAACATAGTACATCAAGGTCTTATTAATATATGTAGTTATGATCTTACATGTTTCACCATGTACTGGTATACTAATATTTAAACATGTAAAACGTATATATTTTATACGAGGTAATGACATTCATAAAAAGTAATAAAAAAAATAAAAATATCGATATCGAAACGTCGCCGCGTGGGTCGTGACTAGCGGCGTGCGGAGGGGTGTCGGTACCGCGGCCGCATCCTACAGCCAAACGGTAAACACTTTGCTGTAATCTCGAGATGAGAAAACTTTCAGTTCTCTTAATTCAGAAACTTATTCAACAACCTAACAACCTTAGAGCGGACCGCCCGGCGGACACAAGACAAACAAACTCACCATTTAATCTTACACTTTGTACTACATTAAAATAAAATCGGGTTTTCTTAACTAGCCTTCGAGTTGTGTATATAAACCGTAATGATGGAAGTAAAATAGATGTATCGTCTTCAACGACACAAACACACGTGACTTGTACCTGTACATAAAATTTGTATGAAATATAATTCCATACCATTTTTTTTTTCTGTCCTAAAATTATCAAAAAATGTTCTGTGTACTACCTACCGACGCTGTCTGTTTCACTAATTTTACTAGACATATCATACGATTGCCTATCGATTTTCTTTCTTTTTTTGGTGTTGTTTCTAAATGATTAAACAAAAAATGCGTTAATCAATTTAATTATTTCCGAATTCATTATAAAATTGTTTGCACAGTAAATATTGCTTCTTCAGTCACCGGAAATCTGATCTATCATCCATGCAATATGCATCCACAGATGAACAATAAACACCACTAAAAAGAAGGAGAATATATTTTAATGTGTGGGGTATGCCATGCCTACATTTTAATGCAACATAAAGAGTACTTTGTATAACCACAGAAATACAAATGTAAAAAAAATAATTCAGGATCGTAGAAGTTACAGTTCCTCTAAAATTTAATTCATTTCTCATAGCAGATTTTAACGATAATAATACTAGCATATTCATGCTTGTAGTCGCATGAAAATTATAAAACATTTTTTTAGAGATGGGACGTTCAAAAGACGTTGTTTTCCATTTTATCAAATTTATACAGTCATGGTGATCATGGTAGCACCAATGAGAAGACACATATCGTAACATTGTTGGACGTTTGGATGAGTGACAAAACGCAGATATCTTATAACATATTTTTTTCCATGATAAAATGCATTAAACCCATCTGGAACCCACAAACTTTCAGATGCCATTTTGAAAAGGCTACGATTAATGTTATTCAAGAGGTCTTCCCAGAAGTAACTGTTAAAGGTTGTTTTTTTCACTATAGAAAAATCATTTGGAAAAAAGGGCGAGAATTGAATCTGAGGAAATCCAAAAATTTGAAGACGCAAATTGAACTTGCTGCAGTACTACCGGAACATCTAAAGAATGAGATAAATTCACAATAACAATTTACGTGATCCTATAATGTTTAAATATTTTTTGTTTGAATCCAGTCAATTGTTGTAAATATTTTTGATTTTCGTTTCAATGCAAACAATTTATAATGGAAGTTGATTAAATAAAATATTGACATAATTACTTACTTATCTAGTTAAACATATTTATTAACGCATTTTTTGTTTAATCATTTAGAAACAACAACACCTGGTGGGGATTGTTACTTACGTTTTCCAAAAATCCCCACTAGGCTGAGTTTATTTAACTAGTGGCGATTTCTGTAAAAAAAAATATTTGTCGGTGGGCATTTCTGGAATAAATCAAACTATCTATGTTAATCCAGGTTATCTGTGTGCCAAATTTTATCCAAATCCGTTCAGCCGTTTTTGCGTGATTGAGTAACAAACATCTAAACACACAAACATACAAAATTTTATATTTATAATATTATTATATATATAGTCGGAAAATAGCCCAGTCCCAAGATTCATCAGGAATTTCAGAATTCACACTAATAATCCATGACATTTAAATAGAGATCAATGCCCGAAAATCGTTCTAGAATATGCCTTACTGCTAATTAAAATGTCTTTAGCACTAAACCGTTAACCACTAACACTGGCCAAGCTTCAGACTATTAGCCCCAATTCTATTTTTATTAAAATCAACATACTTTTTATCAAGTTATGGAAAAATTCCCGCATTCACTTGCGTCTACATTACATATATAAGCAATAACTACTCTTTTGCGAGGGGTAGATAATAGAACAGATACATAATAGAGTCAGGTGCAATTTAATCACAAAGGACACGTAGTTAGCTGGCTATTTACCAGAAAGATGATAAGAAAAAGCCCACACACACCGGGGCTCATAACTCAACCAATGATCGCACAATATACAAGCAGCGCTACTGAGTTTAGTTACACCAAGATTTTTATATTCAAATTGAATGAAAACTCATTTTTACGACGTACTAATTGTCGAGAGAATTTCGAGAGATAACGACCCTATTTGATAGCCTTATCTTCTAAAGGTAAATATTTGCTATAAATCTATTTTACTGAAAGGCTACAAGGCTCCTTTTCCTGAATTGTAACTATTAATTAACAAATTATCCATTACCTTTAGGCGTTTAATGATTGTAATCATAATACATTTTATTATTTTGTATCTAAGCATAATCTTAAATAATTGTAATCTTATTCTGAAACACAGTTTTTATAGTCACGTACATTTTGATTATCGACATGTTCACATCGATTTAATCAGTCAATTGTCAGTAGAAGTGTCGCTCTCAAGTGGAACATCTCGCCGCCGTAGGCAAACAAACATTAAAGGATTACCGGATAACTACGTATCGCGGTACCTGCCTAATACCTATACTACACTACTGTAAACAAAGACGTATATCTCGTTCACTTACCTCAGTGTAAGCTTGCCTTAAACGAGGACAGTCCGTCGTAGGATTTTTATATTATATGAGAAAAAATGGATAAATAAAAACACATTTACTGGAAGCGATTTGTTTATGTTGTGTCTGTTCTTTCTGACGAGTCTGCTAGTGTCGTGGGAGATTAGGGCAATGAAAACATATACAAAGAAAAAATCTAAAGGATATTTTGTAATTATAGATAGGTAGGTGTTTGTTTTTCAATCATTGCTAATTTAGGAACCTACATTACATTGAGTGTCGCATCAAGAATCGGTAACAATTTTACAAATCTTATATTTCAACACGTCATTTCAAAATTCTTCCTAAAAAAATTAATAAATATTCAGTCATACAACATTCAAACCTCGAACAAACTTATGTGTGAACAGCATTCGGTCATGAAACTGTAATTAAGAAACAAGGCCGCGTGATAATCGTGATATTTCGTAGATGAGTCCAGCCAATAGAAGCCCACTGTGCGAGCCGACCGACTTACACCCAGGCGTCACCATCACTGACATGGACACGGTGCACGAAGAAAATGATAACGACAGGTATGAATATCTTATTTTTATTTTTCCAGTATTGTGAGAGAAAATAGAAAAAAATATAGGTAGCTAAAAAAAAATTGGTAGAACTTACCGACATATTGTTGCCCTGTTCCCTGGAGTTTCTTGCCCATTCTTCTCTCCATACGAAAACTACCTTTTGGAAGGTGCGACTAGAAACAATTATATTAGATATTTTGTAAAATTTGACGTTCAAAATTGCCATACATGCGCCTATATGAAATAAATTATTTGACTTTGACTTTTCACGGTATTTATTTTCACATTCATCTTGACATTTATTTTTTTATTAGACGCAAAAAAAAATATAAAGAGTTGTGTTTATTTTGTGAATAAATATCTTTTTCTTTAGACCCGTACTTTGGTACAATACTTGATGTAAGAACAAATTTTTGTGCAATTAGGATGCATTCTGGTCGTTTGTATCGTAGCTACAAGTCAACCGTATACACAAACAGTAGGTAACTTGAATGGCGATTTCTGTAAACGTTTTTTGAGGTTGGTAGGTATAAGACAGCGTTTCTCAGTCTTTTAGTTTTTTTCTATGTATTGACAAGTACCTGTTGTGCATTAGATTCTCGGGTCCTAATACTAATATTTATTTTTACAAAATAACTAAAGGGTATTCGAAAACCTAAATCAAAGCTGCCATTAGATACAAAGTGAAAAAAAAACCGGTCATGTGCGTGTCACGCACAATGAAGGGTTCCGTAGTTGGAATTAATATATATCAAGAACAAACTTAACTATTTAGTTGAAAAAATGCTATCCCATACATCGCTATACGAAACGGTCAATTCTCCAACTGCAAATGTAAATCTAAAAGAGCAAAAAAAAAAAAACTACAAATTAATAATTCTGAGAACTTGCTTCGTGCTAAGTGTTCATAATTCTAGGTCAACGGTTTTTTATTTATTTGCGAGTATCAAAATATGTCACATAAATAACCGTATTTTTTTTGCATTGACTTAGAACCTTGATTTTTTTAGAGCTCTCAAGGACCGTACTATCAACCTACGTAATTTCAACTTAATACCCCCACTCATTCCTGAAAAAAAGGGTTGAAACAAAACGAAGAAGAAAGAATCCTATATATAACGATTTCATTGTTTCATTTTCGAATACGGAACCCTAAAAAGAGCTCGGATAATAAAACAATCAATTATAGTGGCGGACTATAAACCTTATTCATAATTCTAAATACCTGACCCACTCCTACATGAACAAGCACGTGTCTATTGACGTGTGTCGGCCAGCATTCCATTGTATAGTATTGAACATGAAAAGCCATTCTTTTTTTCAAAAGCGCGGGGAAATGGATACGTCGACGTCGGCTCGCTGCCGCTGGACAAGCCTTAGTCGTCATAAACAAAGGGTAGATACTAAGCATTTAATTAAAGTTTCTTTTAAACCGCATTTTCCTTTGTCTCGTGACTCAGTTTTATCTGTTATCTAAATACTGGATCTCCTTGCATGTAGTTTATGCCAAGACCGCTTTAGATATTGCACTCGTGCTACCGCTTCTGCTACTTATTTTAAGGAGATTTGTTTTAAGTATTAATCAAAAACATTGTTTTTGTAGAGTAACTTTAGTTACTTAATAAAAAAATGTTCATGATTACAAAATAGGTATAGTTCGTAGTTGCTATTGTTTGGAAATCAATACAAATCCTACACACAAGCATGACGATATAAAAATCTAGGTGTATTATTCTTTTGGAATATCAATATTTTGAACATACGGGCCTTATTCAAAATAGGTTCAGTAAGGATACAACGAAGCTTAGGAAGACATTTCCGGCGAACGGATGCACATTTTGGAGATTTTGCGCTCAGAACCATCCAGTCGAAATAGTTCAATACAAGCGCAGTTCAGACGTTTCTTTAAATATTCATGTTACAGTATGTTCGAATTTAAACGGTAATTTAATATTTCAAACGTATAGCAACATCGTGTTTCCTTTGGCAGAGTGGAATAAACTGCGAATGAAAGCAGTGAAAAGATACAACATAATTCTTTTAAATAATCCAGTTTTAGAAAATCTTTTTCAGTCCAACAAAAACGATACAATGAAAACAGGCTTAATAAAGTTTAACAAAGTTTTTCATAATCTTTTTCCCATAAAAACATGATCATTTTGGTACACAAATGCTGTCAATGCGGCTGACATTTTTTGTGGGCTACGATTTTCTCGTGACATTTTATAACACACTGTATTTGAGCGAGAAGTATGAAACGCATACACAAAGAGGGATTTCGGTGCAGTCGCAAAGAGCTTCGAAAATATTTATGACGTTTGATAGACTGCTTTGTATCGCGATCCCGTCCGCTCCACTGCTGAGCACACATTCCTAGAGGATGACTGCTGTGAATACCGACGAATAAACAAATACATCGTTGTTGACAATATTTCTGGTTTAAATAAATCCTATCTAATCCTTCCTTTTGACTTTGCCGTAGTCGGGTAATATATTTCATTTCAGCCGAAACACGTCCACTGCTGGACAGGCCTCCCCCACGGACCGCCACTTTCACCGACCGATTCTGTGCTTCCCGCATCCAGCGGATTCCTGCGGGCCTTACAAGGTCATCGGTCCACCTTGTTGGAGATCTTACAAAGGCTTTAAAAATATACTCAATCATTGTAATATTTATGGAGGCTCTAAAGTATCTTGATGAGCAAATCGATCAAACTCCGAATAGCTTTACTTTTTATATTGATGACAGTTATTTAAATATTATAAATAACTTTTTTGGATATTTAACCACAGGAATCACGAAACCTTGAATGACGTATCGTAATGCTCAGGCAAGAGACGGCCATCTTGTTCAATTGGCCATTTTCAGTCGGATAGCAAACCTAACTGTATAGCACAAACTTTTCTGATTGCTAATATGTTTCAACTAAATTATAGTAAACTAAACAAACGTTTTGATATTCTATCAAACCGCAATACTTTTAAAAACCGAGTTTTCAAATAAGACATCACAAAAATATAAATATAATGGTTAATATATTGGATTGCACACTGTTGTATTTCACAAAATTGCATCCAATCACCATTTCTATTTGGTATCAGCGTATTAATATTGGTTCCCAGAATTATTTTCACTTCAATGTGTCTCTGAATATCCCATTGAAGCCACTCTTTTCCTAGATGACTAAAATAAGCCTTCTTGGAAAAGTTCTTCCCTTGTTGAGTAAATCGCTGTCGTATTTACACCTTTATGTATAAGTAAGTATTTATTATTGATGAATCTCACGTGCTGAGATATGTAGGTACTACATTAATCTCTATATTTCCTCATTTTATTTCATGTATGTATGTTTGTTTGGTTTCATTTGGTTATACGGTTGTATTAATATATTCATTGTTTCGTACCACACATACATGCACACAATCTGTATGGTATTAGTAACAACGACTTAAAAACTATGTTAGTAAACATAAACCAACCAGGTTCATACCGTAAATTTTAATGTTTGTTTTATTTAGTGATGAATCTTCATATTCGGACTTGGGCCAGCTTCGGGAGCGGACCCGAGCCATGCTGGGCACACCAGCGGAGCCCCTGGTGCAGCACTCACACTCACAACCCAACAGTCGCAGAATGTCTTCCGACATAGAAGCTAAACTTGCAGCTAATTTGAACACAAGGTATGTGAAAAACAAAACTTCTATGAGTAGTGAAAATTTAACAGTAATCATCCCGTAAATCATACCAAGATAAAAGATAAATCAATCATTTCAATCATCAGTGTTTACACCTTGAACATAAACAACAACAAGTACAACAACAACAACATTGAACAACAACAACAAAAATCGTTTTCAACATTTTGAAGTTGTACAATAAGTGTTCAAAATTATGGCCATAATAATTCCATTAACTGAACTCCAAATAAATGCTACCTTGCTTGCCATGCCACTTTTTACACGAAATGGTTACTGACACATTAATTACCATTTTAAATACGCATAAGTGCAAAGTTATCAATTAATACCTATGGTCACTCTGGTGGGAAAACCGGCCATCTTGCAGTGTAGCGACTTTTATGACTTCATGACAGATGATAAGCAGAAGTCACTAGATTATAAAGTATCGGAATTTATCGTTTGGAAAAATTATGACTACAGTGACTGTGGCCATCATAATATCTTTTGAAAGAGCCTTTAGTTTATTCGAACTATGGTCTACGAGAACTCATAGTGCCCTTTTACACAGACATGGAAATTTGTTCTCTTTGTCATAATACTAAATTGCGTATTATTACAGACGGCCCTCAGCCATAATCGCAGCGTTTCGTCGTCCGTCGCAAGCGCTAGCGTTGTGCGCAGCTACACAGCGACGGTTCCTGTCTGAACTATCCCCTCACTCTCGGACATCAGTCGCGTCCACGTCACACGACACTCCACCCTCCGCCGCCGAAATATTAGGACAGTAAGTATTAATATTCCTACTTTATTAAATGACGTCATAAATCCACTGAAACAGTTCTCGGAATCGTAAATGAAATGATCAAGCCGAGTTGTTTTTTTTATTTGTGGCTAGTTAGCTTACGTTATCAGATTATTCGTAATGCCTGACTGGATGCAGATATAATTATTCATCAAATAAGTATGAATGCTTGATATGTTGATGACCTACATGATTACGACGAAATGCATGATTGCGCTGAAACGTAGTAGACTTTCACGAATTGAAAACTTTTACACCCCACCTGCTAAAGCCAACGACACTTGTTTTATCTTTAATATCCATACCTGCTATCAGGAATAAAATAATAAATCAAAACGCCAGAAAATCCTTGAGTAAATATTCGTAAGGCTGGAACACACTACGATAAATCAGCGGCGAGCTGGCACCGGCACATGCCCCCGACACACGCGCATCGCACCGCAAGATCCAAATACTTGACATGGGCCTCCACACCGCAAACTTACACTATTTCAGCCATTATTTCCTATTTTACATAAAGAATGATAATATCTAGCCTTCTAGAATTTCCGCAGTTAAAAACTTTATCGTTGATCGTGAATCAATAACGTTCTAAGAAGTTACGGCATTAAAGTTCTAAGAATTTCTCTCATAAAATATCATTCAGGTGCGGTTTGTTTTCTCAGCCTACGTATAGAGCCATATCCAGCTACTATTGCCCGTATTATTGGGAACGATAAACATTAATTCAATTGTCCTTTAGTGCACGTTAAAATTCCTTGAACTCTATTTTGATTGATTTCCAAACTTTAGAAAATTATGACTCAAAACTGTTTGCCCACAACATATTTCGGCTACCACACAACCCGTATCTTCTCCTAGAATGTAAAATGATGTCATCAACCGCTTAGTTATGAATAAGCACAGAGAGAGAGATCTATTTAGAGGTGAATATTATTCTGTTGGATAGCGTCATGTAGTCCGCAGACAATGAACAGCCTCCGTCGCGTCAAAACCATTGAAAAGCACCCTTTATTTGTTAATAGATAGACACGTGCACAATGGAACTGTGAACATTCAGCGCAAACATCACCATGTGAATGTAATTAGATTGTGAAAATGTTTTTGAATGAAACTTGCCTTACTGTTCCTTTAGATATCATGTTTGTTACTCATATTGATTTATCCAACACCCTAGCTCTTTCTATAATTTTTATTTAATATTGTGGAATGAATAATCAAATAATTGAAATTGATACTAACATTTGTACGCCTAATGGCAAAGCATAGAGAACTTACCTATGTTTACAAATAAATACTCTAAACTCTTTGTTCCTGTTTTGGACAATATTTGGCTGTTGAATTTGTACCTTTGATGCACTTCACTATAAACAAAACTACCTACTACCACTTAAAACATTCTAATCATCGCTTACTTAAATTGTGATGACTCTCCAAAAACTATTTAAGTATGGTAATCATTTAAAATGTATGTTTCAAATATGTTTAACGCTAAAAGTATATATATACTGATTACTGGTACAAGCGACCTAAGAATAGTACTATTATAAAGTGTTCTTCAATCGAACAAATATTCTTGGACCACTTTTTAAAGCTTTGTAAATTATCTGTTTCTGATGCTAGTTATTCATTTCTAGTTATTAAACTAACATTATTTTTTTAAAGTGAAGCTTTGAGCAAGGCGCTTTCTGCCTTATACTGCAAGCTACTGGTGGTGCTGGGGCTGGCCTTCCCCATCACCGAAGTGATCGCCGGCGGGGTGCCAGATGGCTACTATCAGGTCAACTATTGTTATTTTATTAATTAAATATCTGATTGTACACCATTTGGAATTAAAGACCACATTTAATATAATAACTTGATAAAAATAAATTTTTGGAAACGTTGAAATGCAGTAAACACCAAAAATATAAAACTGTTACTATCCCTGAATATTCATACGTGCCATATAATTTTAACTTTTCCATTACAATGAAGTTAATGAACTAATGAAATCCCAACAGTTAGTAGGATATAGAGCTTTGTGTCATTAATAATAAACATTGTTTTTCTTTTTCAGGGATTCTATTTATATCTCTACTTAGTATCTCTAATATTCGTAGTATTTCAATACGTAAACATAATGCGTCAAAAGGCTGTCAACCTAATCATTCACGACTACGGTAAGAGCTTCCAATTCCTTTTCAACGAGCACAATACCTTCCTAAACAATAATATCTACCAACATGCTTAGGTAATTAACCACATTTGCCTTACAAAATGAGACATTAAAATCACATTTGTTTGCATAATTACGCCTGCAAAGAATATTACCTTCTTTAGTTTTCTATCCACTAACGTTTTAAGCCATTCGTATAAATGTAGCGGAAAATTTAACTCTATGTATGTTGTTTAACGACCAACTATATGTATTCATTTAATTTTTATAGAGGACACTCTGAAAGAGGATAGAAACGGAAAAGTTACACCTAGAGACAGACCAAAAATAAAAGAGAACATTTCTCGCTACGGCAGTTTTTATTTGAGGCTTGGCGGAATTGGTAAATTGCAGTCATTTCCTGTTAACAGTTTTATTTTCCTTTCCATTTCAGTTTGATTTTAAATCTTTATTATTTTTCAGCATTCGGAATTGGTTCGATGGTGTACAGCGGTTTAGAATTGGGTGAATATTTCGAAATGACGGATAAATGTCGCTCCGTTTTGTCTGTGATTACACCGGCTTTACGAATGGCCCTCACTCTGGCACAAATGCAGTTCATGTTCCTCACTAACAAGGACATAGAATCAGGCACTTTTAAACTGATACAGAGATTCGGTTTTATGCATATGGTAGCAACGAATTTGTGCGAATGGTTGTATGTGTTAGTTGAAGAAACGAAGCATGAAATACATCATTTAGAACACACGATCCTAGCGCCAGCCAATGGTACACTTCTAGAAACAGATGGTATACCGTGCAGAAGGTCAAATATGATGGGTGCATTACTGCAGAATGCTGCACCTTTCTTATTTCCTTGCACGATCGAGTACTCCCTTATCTGTGCTGTCATATTGTATGAAATGTGGAAAGAGGTACCTACCTATTGAGAGCGATCTTGATCTGAAACCGACAGACAGCTGTTCACTATAAACCAATATATAATTAATTTTGAAATAATTACAGGTCAAATGCACTCCAGAAGATTTTGAAAAGAAATTAGATGTTCCCAAAAATAAGTCGCGCAATAATTCAGTGACACCTGAGAAAATTCTGCAACAATTTGGTAATATTTTATCTCTTCAACATTCTTCTTCTTAATAAATTGTGGTCAGTTGTACTAACCTTGCAATATTTTTCAGCTGGCATGTTAGGAGTGAGTTCTCCTCACGGTAGTCGCACTGCCCTCCACCATTTTTCTGTAGACTGCTCACATGCTCACCGAGGACTCTTCGCTGGCATCTTGATCATCGTCTTTACCATCATTTCTCTCATCATGTTCTTCGTATTGGCCCACCATCCTAATTCTATCACTGTAACGTATAAATATTTTTAAACTATTATCAAAAACTGTATTGATTTCTTCTTCATTAATATGTCGTATTTGATTTTTGCAGGACGCTATATTTGAAGTGAACGTATGCGAGTTAATTTTATACTCGTTATCTTTGATGGCATGCATTACAGCTTTTATACAAATGAGAGCGTTAGCTTATAAAAGGAAATCAAAGGGTATGTCATGTTTCTTTATATTTTTTGTTACATCCTTATCATTTTCAGAATTATTACCATGATTTTAAAATATTATTTCCTTAACATCTACTTATACTAGATCCATAATTTGTAACAAGCTGTTTACTGCATGACGTTTTTTTTTTAACTAAAATTTCATGTTTGATTTGCTAGCTCTCCTAGGTCTGGACCCATTCCTGCTAATACTGGCCCAATCAGGAATGTTCGTGTACTGCATGTTCAGTCTCATTGGAAGTCATCATACTCAGAACCAGAGGAACAGTGTTGGTCTCACAGGGTTTTTCTCTGAATTCTTATCGCTCAATCAGGTACTGACCGGAGTTTACTTAATTTTAAATTCCTGAAATAATTATTGTATTTCTTTCCTTAGGAATATAGTACCTTAAAATTCCCGATGTGATAGCTTTTCTGTCAATGATGTTTCGTCTGCCTTAGGTAAAATAAAAGTAATCGTTCCTATATTAAGATTTTAGGACTTTATATATCCAGCAAGTTCTAAAGCAGCTGTTCTATTCATGGATTTATTATTTGTGAAATTAATGTGTTTCAGACAATTCTTCAAACTTTATTCATAATCGACGCGTGGTGGCGTCGCAGCACTACATCGGAACAGAGAAGAAATAAACCGGGGCGACAGCTCGTCACTTTTCTACTGGTTGCTAATATGGCCATGTGGGCTATTAACACACTAGAAAAGGTAACTGTCATTATTATATCCTTGGTTTATTAATATTGTTCATATTTTTATACAGGGTTATAAAAAAAACAGTGGCACTCCGGGAGTGCCAACAGAAGTCAAAACTTGAACAATTTTATTGTGCAGGAAATAATGTATCGCGCGTTGATGTCTTTTTAAAGCTGGTGTCGGTAACAATGTCGTGAAATCAATGGTTTAGTGCCATCTTAAAAATGCCCAGCGCGCCTAAAGAAGTTTTCACTTCAATATGTAGGTAATTAAATTATTATTATAGTAAAATTGGTGGTAATTACATTTTAGTGGTGGTAGTTTTCGCGTCTTGTGAGTTTTATATTGTACATAAAGTCGACCTAATGTTACTACCCAATAATAAATCGATCGATACAAGAAGCTATGGAATAGATACTGTCTAAACTAGCGTTTTAGTGGAAATGATATCTGTGTATTTATCTATTATAGTATATTGTACTTTTATACTTTTTATTTGCATCAAAGACAACCCTATTTTATGTCCAGAAAATCAGTGTCCATTCCAAGATTTCCTGGAAGAGATCGCAATAAGCGATAAAGCCGGCTATTGTATATTTTGTAGTGTATTACTTTTTATTTTTTAATGTATAATGTGGCGTACAATAAAGTATATATAAAAAATGATACCAATTCAATTTGATAATATCTACCTTTGATATAGTTACCAGGAAATGTTGCAAATAAATAGTTCCATCACTAACATTGCAATGACCAAAATGAACGGTTTAATATTGAAGTTATTTTAGTTAAATTGTTCGTCAACCAAATGAATAAATGTTGGCATTTATCTATGAAATAAATTATATTTTCATTCCATAATAGATATAAACCAAAGTTTGAGTCTTTTTATGTGGCCCACAGATAATCTCCGCTTAGTGCTTTTAAACTACACAAAGATTTGAATGCGGTTTTCACTATCATTTAGAGCAGTGTTTTTCAAACTTTTTCATGACGCAACCCCATAAGTATGAAAAAAAGTTTGGCGGTCCTCTGCCCTCCACAGTTTATAATCTGTATTATAATTACAATACAAATATTGATATTATAAACTAACTATACGTACAACATTTTTTTTATAATGACTTATCGGCTAATTACATAATTAACAGACATATTACATCGCCAAATGCCTTCACTGAAAGGCAATACGATGTATTTGTGGGGACAATGTATCCCACTCGCCTCTTAATTAAATATTTAGTACATTTTAAGTAAATTTTATGTCGTATAATTGATGGATTTATGAGAGTCATGGCTATGAGGGATTTCACAGTAGAGTAATTACGTTTTTAAATGCAGCTATAGATGAGGCAAGTTTGGAAACTAACCTAAAAGAAAATCTGCTGGAATTATCTAAAGCAACAAAAAAAAGTTTAAAAAATTTAATCTGATTTTTTTTCTCTTACTGAGGCCTCGCGACCCCCTTATTGAGGCTTCACACGTTGAAAAACACTGATTTAGAGAATTTATTCCGAAGAGTTTATTTGTATCATACTTACATTTTTATTTAACTTACCATACGCAAAATACGCGCTTGGACGTGTAGCCACCAACCTATTATACTATACAAATATTAAACTAAAATATAACACCGAAATCTCGATATTTTGACATGTCGTCACGTTAGTACATTACACTCGTACGAAGCTAGGGCGAGTCGCTACTTTTAAATAAATGATGGAAGGCATTATTGAGCTCTTTAGATTTCCAGAATGCAGTCGTTTATTGAAAATTATTTATCTATTTTCCAGAGTCGCGCTGAATTCCGTCCAGCTCATCTAGCATTCTACGGTCCCTGGGCATGGACCATCATCACCCATGTATCAATGCCACTGGCCATCTTCTACAGATTCCACTCCACAATTTGCCTCTTCGAGATTTGGAAGAACTGCTTCAAGAACAAACCTATTTACTTAAATGTTTAAGATGCTTATTATTAAATTGTTTAAAAACTCAAAGTGAAAGTCAAATCTATGTAAAACATAACAATATGTAGGTAAGTAAGAATAAGTGTTGTAATGTTTAAATAGTATAAACTGAAATGAATGTAGGTATTTCCTATAAAACTATTAAGATAAATAAATATATTTCGTACCTGAATATTTGTTTTATTTACAATCCACGATGATTATTTTATCATAATAAATGCATTGAATAAAAATAAATCGTTTTGCACGCCTCATAACGTGAAGCGATTGAGGTAATGCATTACTCTCAACTTGCCAAAAATTAGTGCTGTATACATCTGGAACTTTGATTGCCTATAAAAATACTTATTAAATTGAGTTACCTACCCTTAATTAAAGAGCTTAAATGCTGTAATAACAAAGTCTGACTCTGCACAGTCAGCATAAAGAGTCAAAACAATAGAAAACTCTAATTACCTATCAACTCAGCCTATCGCAGTGGACACTGCTGGACATAGGCCTCTCCCTGTCCTCCGCCTTCCGCATCCAGTCTATCCCAGCCACTTTCTTAAGGTCGTCGGTTCATCTGGCTGGGGGGCGTCCCACTCCATGCTTGCCGATACGCAGTCTCTACTTCAGGACTCGTTTGCTCCACCAGCCATCGGTCCTTCGAAAAACATGCCAGCCCACTGCCACTTCAATTAGTTTACTCTGCAAGCTATGTCGGTAACTCCGGTTTTTACTCCGGTAATTACCTGTTTTTTTCTAAAATTAACAACAAATTGTAAAGCCGGGGAATTAAATTGTTTATTAAATTGACTACCAACTTAAATCGTCGTCATTTCAAATCACAACTGTCATTCTTTGACAGTTTTATGAAAGGGCTTATAACACGGCAAATTGGTGAAGTGTGTTAATTTATTAAACAATTAATTTCCCCGACTGTACATCGTACATCGCTGTGATAGGTCATTTCAGTTCAGTTCATAGATTAGAATAGGTATACTTCATTCATAAGCCTACTTTAGATAACAGAATAAAAATACATATTTTTATCTTGGGGATACTTAATATATTTATGTAGACGTCATCATAGATATACACACAAAAAGATAATAAGTAGTTGTTTTTTTTTTTAGATCCTATCCATCATCATGATCCAAAGTCAATCTGGTGGTCACTCACAAATGTTAATCCAAATTTTAGGTTAAGCACTTCCTGTAAAAATCAGCATTTGTGATGAGAAAAAAAAAAAACAGTCCGATTTCAACCACTGCTGCGAATAGGCTTCTCTTTTCTTGTGCAACGCTCCTGTGCCAGCCTCATCCAAGCTCTACCGCGATGGTAGCAATGTTGTCCGCCCATCTCGCCGCCGGACGACACTTCGTCTTCCAGTCCATAACCACCACGAATGACAATGCATATTATATTGGTTATCTCTCACACATTAAAACACAATTATAGTAAGCGGTCCACCGTATTACGAATTGGCTCACTGTCTTTTTTACCCGATGTACTTAGGTTAGGGTTCTGTTCCAAAATAGTAAAAAAGAAACCCTTAGGTACAACTTCGTCCGTCTGTCTGTTCTCTATCTTCAGGTCTTATGTTTATGCAAATTGGCCGTATCATAAAAGGATAAAGAATCTGAATTCCAGCTTATTCAAACCTGTTGAATAGATACATTACAGACTTTATTATTTATTAAATGATTTGAATTTATCTTCACTAATATCTGCCAAGTTGAGAGAAAAGATTTGTATGTTTTTTGTAATGCTATATCTCAAAAACTACTGGACCGATTTTAAAAATGATTTTACCTGTAGAATGCTATATTACAATTGAGTAACATAGGGTAAAATTTATAAAGATATCACGCGGACAAAGCGACTGGCGGAAGCTAGTAATTAACATAAAGACTTGTTGACACATTTAAATGCCCGTTCTCCGCAATGACGCAATTAACACTGTCCGCTCTTTGTCATAAACCAATATCAGTCATTGGTACAAAATTGTTTACCTCAACTCTGCTACAAATGGTGTAATTATTTTAAATTACTTCATTTATAGTTATGACTTTTAAAACTAAAAAGTAATTTATACTCGAACACATTGCACAGTAAGTAAATGCATAGACAATGAAAAACAATTTGCACAAAATGGAGTTCTAAAATTGTAGACAGTTACGAGCATTATTTTGTTTTTCAGTTTTTCAGTTGTCAGAGCTAAAGTGTATTAGTTAGACAGAGATCAGCGTTATTTGCATGCGTCGCCCAAGCGTCCGTCTTTTTTTTCAAGGGGACTTGTAACAAGAAAAATCTTATCAGACCAAATTAATCACCAAAATATGTATTTAACAAACCATAATTTGACTCACCGTTAAAATAAAGGTACACGTTAAGTCCAGTCATATTAAAAGTATTAAAGCGTTACCACGTTGAGACTGTCGCTAAAGACGTGTCAAGATAAAGGGGCTATCTCAGATAGTTGCGATGTTTTATCCACGTCCTAGTCTTTGTGTTGAGTGCTAATAATTTTCAGTTTACTTGTCAATCATGGACGATGTCATTGAAGAAGATATAAAATGGTATGTAAAGAAATTATTATAAATTTAATTTATTTTTGTCGAAATAATGTTTCAAAAACGAGGTCTCGATTTTCAAACGCGTATCAAAAGTGGTTTAAAATTTGAAATGTTTGTATTCGCTAATTAATTATTTACTTCATTGTGATACGGGCCAAACATACAAAGATAGGTAAGTATTAGTAGTTGCCGTTGCCATATAGGAAAAGCCCATTCAACATTTTATTGGTGCATTTTTTATATTGCCCATTGTAAACAAATCTACATAGTATTAAGTTACATCTTACGTCGTACATACCTCTTTTTTCTCCATTCCTTTAAGTTGCTCTGTCCATTGTCAGTCTTGTGTTTGTTTAACAAGAAGAGAAGCATATTCTATCTGTCATCTACTTATCTAATGGGCATCCTTATCATTTTTAGGGTTCCGTACCTCATAAGGAAAACACGGAACCCTTATAGGATAACTTCGTTGTCCGTCCGTCAGTCTGTCAAGACCCTCTTTCTCAAGAACGCGTGAAGGTATTAAGTTGAAATTAAATTCAACTATGTTGGTCCATTATGTTCCCTTGAAGCTCTAAAAAAATTAAGCTTCTAAGTCAACTCAATAAAAAAATACGGCCATTTATGCGACATATTTTGATACCCGCAAATAAATCAAAACCTACAGGGTACTTCCCGTTGACTTATAGTCATAAAATTTAGCAGGAAGCAAGGTCTCTCTGCACATATAAAGGAAAAAGTCAGAAAATTTATAGTTTTTAGTTATACCACCAAAAAAAAACAGTGGCACTCCGAGAATGCTGACAGAAGTGAAAACTTGAAAAAAAATCGACACCGCGGTAATCTATAATCTATAATTTTTAATGGTCAAAAGCTGGTTTCGTCGTGCTGTCGCGATATCAATGGTTTAGTCCCATCTCAAAAATGCCCAACGCGCCTAAAGAAGTTTTCACTTCAAAAATGTAATCACAAACTTACATTTGCAGTTGGAGAATTGACCGTGACGTATATTGATGTATCGAAGAACATGTTTTTCAACAACAATGTCAAGTTTGTTTTTGGGGTAAATTCATTCCAACTACAACCCTTCATTGCGTGGTCTGCGTGTCGGACTTGTCTTGGCCGGTTTTTTTTAATCGATAAATTGCAATGAAAACAACTGCTAGAAACCTACAACTAAAAAAAAATTGGTCCAGTGCCGTTCTCACATAATTGAGACAAATGACCCAGTTTCAGTGCGTAGCTAAGATCGCCGCGTGGATATGAGAACGCAGGGAAATTATCTCTAGAAGTCCGAAACTAAGACTGACTTAACGTGTTTACTTAAGGTATATTAACAGTTTTCCATAGTTTAGAGAAGCCAATGTTTAAATGTAGATTACGAATGCACACAAACATAAGATATGCTCTAGATAATTCAAGTACCTACAATATGTAGCTATTTAATGCTTAATGCAGAAGGAGTAGAATATTAATAATCTCTGTAGATCGTCGACTTTCTTAACACGTCTCGGATCTGTTCAAATACCAAACTATACTAGGCTCGAAGCTATTTGACTACTAACACTATTTTCCTGTCAGTCAAACTAACAGATATCTTTTTAAATTAATAAATTTATAGGACGCCCGACCTGCGAGACTCGAAGTCATTTTACGAGCATGGGTCACATCACTACCACCCCATCAGACAGTCAAGCACCGCCCTAGAACGAAAACTTCGCCACAACAGGTTTGTATCCATTTTCAGTGTTATAATTAAACTTCAAACGCACAAAAGGCGCCGTAACAGTGGGGCTTCATTCTCATTAATGCTTTTTGGAAGAGTAGTTCATATATGTTTTAATTCTAGTCCACTTAAGATTGATAATTTAAGTAAGCTTCATCGATTCGGTATTTTGAATATAGTTTTTAACTAACGCAATTCATATCTGTCAGTTGTTTTAATATCGGTAATATGGTATTCATTTTACACGCATCATTCACTTTTGAAAGCACTGTCCAAATCAAATTAAATAAATAAAACATTTGTTATCCTTTTAGGGAACGTACCCATACTACGTGACCCATTCTGAGGGGGGAGGGGGCTTCAAAATACCACGCTTGGTCACAGGGGCGGAGGGGAGGGACTCAGGTTTTTGTCGCGTAGTCAATATCCTATAGGGAAATCTCGTGCTTTTTCGAGCTATATTCAAATATGGCGCGCAGCATTTAGCGCTTTTTAAACTCACAGGTGGCAACACTGACGTAAATATGGTCGTCAGCTGATTGAAAACGAACAGTTTGTAAATGCAGTGCAGTTTTCAAGCAAGTTCACGAGAGTTCGTACCGATACTATAATGTCGTTGTACGATCGGCTGTACTATGCATTTATTAAATGTTACAAGGATTCCTTGTCAATGCAAGCAATACAAAAAAAGACAAATGAGTTTTGGGTGCCTTTAAGGGATGAGTACAAAAATAATCCAAAGGAGCTGGAGCATCTCACACTGTTAAAAATTGAGAAACTTTGTTAGATTGGGTCTAAGAAAAGTGCTCGTCTCCTAAACTCTTGGCGTTACGCGACAAGCTCTGTATTAATAAAGACAAATATGTTTTTTTATTTTTTTCAAATATATATATTTTTTTTTAACTTTCTGTCGGCAAAAAATGATTTAAAATTATATTTATGAATTACTACGTGAAAACTAGAGGGGGAAGGGGATCTCGGCATATACTACGGGTGGTCACCGAGGTGGGAGAGGGGTTAAAAAATTGTAAAAAATGGGTCACGTAGTATGGGTACGTTCCCTTATTAATCTTTTACTTTTTAATAAAAATGGAAACTGTGTCCATACTTGCCTGTTTTTCATATGCATCGTTACAGAGCTTTAGTATTTTTTCCATTTTAGATTTTTTTTTACTTAAATCTAGTCGTTGTCCGTTACGGGAAAACATAGTTATCCAAAGCAGTATAAAATAGTCCAGACTTCAAATAAAACTTTTAAATCCCGACATCTGCAGAAATCGTAGAAAAAAGTCATGTAAGGTACCTTTGAGATGGGAAACTAATTAATCGCTTAGAGATGAGCAGAGGGTAGCTATGCAGCATCGCATCTGCATATATACGGCCAGCTCGTTAGGAGGCCCGTCTGAAAGTGACACCGCCCGCGCTAATTACCCATGAGGACAACATCTTACCGACTCTAACCGATGAAAATTTAGCGCTACAATATTTTATTTGTTGGACTATATTTTTGCATGATTTTATTCCTGAGTTGTTAATTACCGTGCAGTTTTCTAGGATATGACTCGACAAATAAGATAGATGAACATATAATACAAAACCTCTAAGCATTTTTCATTTATATTTTTTATTATATTATATGCAAACAACATCCTAAATTAATACTTAATTCTGGAGGTTATTGGGATATGTCCCACTAATTGTTGTCCTTGTAAGGTAATCTTTTGCTTCATTACCACGTTTGCTGGCTTTCGATTTAAAACTATTTACAATTCCAGGTTTCCTCATACAAAATCTCGTTAGGAATAACTTAGAAAGAATATGAAATTGAAACAGTAAAATCGGCGTGTTCACCAGGTTCGAACACACGACGTCGTGCTCGAGAGATCCTTTAACCTCCTTGCCATCATTTATTTCTTGTTCTCCTTAACTATTCGAAAACCTTTTAATTTTGATGACGTAATCATTATTACAATCTGTCACGATCTACCTATAGTTATTAGCTACATCAAAGAAAACGTGTCAACCACTGCCACGTAGATACTTGCTAATTATCGTTTGTCTTACTTATAACTTACTAATAGTATGTAAGTGTGTATATTCATATGACAAGTAACGTTTATTACACGAATCCTGAAGAACGTATTAGAAGAAAAAAATCTTAGGCAGCTACGGTTTCGTAGAAGAGCGGTGCCCAACACATAACGGCCGCTGGGACGGCTGTCATGAAAATAATGGAAGTGGCAAAGATTTAAATAGTTAGATTCGCCACACCGCGTCAAAAGATAATCGCGTTTCTGTTTCGTTTTGACACCTCTGACACACAATAACGCAGTGACGGCACTTGTTTGATATGGAAACGCTATTTAATAATATGTAAGCTTACTCTTCTCAGTATGGACACTTTTTCGCGTAACTAAGTATCTACGGTGAGGGCAAAAGCGATTTAATCTTCGGGCCGCGGGGTTTCACTTTACGGTAACAAAAACGCTCTCTATTAAAGCACACCAACTTACTTTCATAAATAACGTTTCAGTGGTGTCATTCGCCGGTAAATTGCAGTCTTAGGAAACTCTAGCTTTACACACCGTCTCTTAGTACAACGTCAATTACGCTATCTATTCATAATTATTTTTTATCCTAGAATCAAATCAGAGTTAATCACAAAGATCAACTACGCTGGCCTTAAAAACTTAGTACTACACTTTTAAAATTGTAATTTCTCCTTAACTATAGAAGTCACAGTTTTGAAATAAAAAAACGTTTAAAAGAAAATTTCATCAAATTTCTTTGAAATTAAACAATACAACAACAATAAGACATAAGTAAAAAATTTAACTAAAAAAAAGATAAAACCAAATAATAGCCATTTTTAACTTACTGGCAAAAAACTCAAACAACATTTATAAGTATGTTTTACGCCTTATTTTAATAACTAGTATTGCCTTCTCGAGCTCTGGTTACAGCTTCGAGCCGCTTTGGCATACTGAAGACGAGGTTCGAAAGCGATGTTTAGGATTATTCTCCTATTCTTCCATCAGGACCTGTTTTAGGGCCCTGAGGGTGATAGAAGGTGATCTGTGGCTTCTGCATAGCCTCTCGAACTTATTCCAGGCATGTTCGATCGGGTTGAGAGATCTGGACTTTTTGATGGCCAAGCTATCAAGTTGATACCAACCACTTGTACGACCCGAGCGGGCGTTATCCTGCATTAGTATCAATCCATCACCCATATTTACAAAATATGGCCCTGCATACTCGTTAAGAATCTCTTGAGCATATCTTTCCACAGTCAGGGTACCATTTTCTATGGCCACTAGCTCTGTGCGACCTTCTGAAAACATGCCAGCCCATACATGTACAGAGCCTCCACCGTATTGGTCTCTTTCTGTGAAGCAGGCTTGAATGTATCGTTCGCCGGTTCGCCTTCCATCGAAAGTAAATGGTCAGAATCGAGACTCATCAGTGAACTGTAAATAGCTTGTGTACTTTAAAAGTTATTGCCATTCCGAAATTGTGGTACAAAGTTTTGAAGGCCAGTGTATAACTAAAACCCACGTGAAAATATTTATCATACGAATGCTTGTGACGTCGTCACTGGAATTCAAACACAAGAGAATCCCGATTAAACCTTAGAAAATCGGAACTATTAATTTGATTGCACAAGTCAAAGGATCAAAGACTTCATTCTATGTTAAATACAGTTGGTGTAACCACATGTAATTAGATTGGAAGTCGACTTTTATATCGTTATGAAAAGGCTAGTCTGACGAGGCTGCACTCTTGTCTATTAAAGTTTATCATTAACCGCCTTTCCGCGGTAGTTTTTTTTCCACGAATTTTTGTCCGTCTCCAAAAACAATACAGCATAAATACATACCTATTTTGCCAAAGACGTATTAGTCGGTTCAGAGTTCCCGGCAACAATTACTGGTTCCCAACCAGTAAACCTGTTTCAGCATTGATTGAACACTATACAATAGGGTGAGCAGGGTATATAGGCAGAGCTTATTGTTATGAACTGTGCCGATTGTTGCATCTCTATGTATTGATTGCTCTACTATAGGCACCTGTAGGAGCTGTTATGAAATAACCTGTAGCGAGTTCAAAGATGTGTCTGTTACATTAATAGTTCAAGGGTTCATTGAAATTAACTATTCGAAACTCTGCACATTACACTTTCAGGAGTAGTTAAAGATCAAGAATATTTTATATTTTTGTTTTGCGCGCTTCGGTTTAAATTATGGAAATAATCTTACAAAAGAAAGACAAGGAGTCTGATATTGGACAAATAATGTTAAGATCTACGTGAAGTTTTCTGCTGGGTTCACCTAAAATGAGGCTCCGCTCCCGGCATCCCATACGCAAACTACATATGGGATGCCGGGAGCGGAGGCTCATTTTAAAGGTAGGTTTATCTTAAAGAATACAGCATTATAAACCGTGATAATAAAATCTAATGAATAATTTAACAAGATTTATTAGATTTAACAAAATTTATTATTATCAGTGATCAGAGTTGGTAGATTGATTTGGGATCAATGAACTGGCACGTACATATTAGTATGGATATGCCTCCGGAATTCCGGGTTTTGAAATTATTAAGATTTTTTGAATACATCAATATGAATAACAAATGTTTAACCCTTTTGCTGTTATTGCATTGAATGCGAAAAAATATTAAGAAGTATTTACTTTTAAAAAAATAGTAACAATTACAAGCAGCAGATAATATACTTACAAGAAATAACTACTAAATTAGTCATATTATGTAAGTTTCGAATGAACGCACAACAGTAAGATTCACTTTATTACTTGATAAATAAGAAAAAAACAATTTTAAATGTTTATCTATCGCATTCTATAAATTTCTAATGTAGTAGTTTGAAAACCCTTACTTTTACAAAACTTGATTCAATCCCGTAAGTTCCAAAATGGAATCCCGGAAAAAAGGCTTATCCATGTTATGATTTCTATGACTATTCATGATGCGAATACGTAAAATCAATCTACCTACTCCGATCACTGATTATTATATATGCGTTGGTTTTAAAATCCAAGCATTTTTTTTGTTCACGTTTACAAATATTCACTAAAAAATCAAAAGGTTGGAAACTACTTATAGTGACAAGCCCCCCTGAAAACACTGTTTTACTTCGTTTTACAGTGCTTTATAACACGGTTGTAAACCTAATGCCGTTAACCATCCGCGATGGTTAACTTTAGCGCAAACGTAAACCCCTCCCGGAGGGTTCACTTCCAATATGTATGGCGACATGGCGTATGAGTTCTATGAAAAGTGGGTGGAGTCGAAAGTGTTAAAGAACTCCTTAGTTCAATAACGAACCGGTCATTGCGGCGACGCTTGGGGGAGGTCTGTGTCCAGCGGTGACGTCTTTCAGCTGAAATGATGAATATAGTTCAATAATCTACCCATAATTTTTAACCGACTTCAAAAAAGGAGGACGTTATTTATTTATCTTATCGTTATTTGAATGGGGTCCCAGAGTGAGTCAACTCAATCTTAAATGCATCACAAACTTTTAAAACTAAATAAGAATGTTTCTGAATTTGCTATAGGTTTGCAAATATTGTTTTAGAGTTCCTGAACGTGTTATGCAAAGTGCCAGATTAAAAGACTCACAAAACTATTTGCGGAAGCCATTGTTTCATAATGCTTTGCAATTGACTGAAAACATGATTTATCTTATTTTCGGTTTTCTTGCCGGAAAATTCTAGAAAATATATTAATTACCACATAGTCTTGATCCAGTGTTTTTTCTTAACAAAATACACTAACGAGCAATATCAAGCCACTTGTAATCCACACATGAAGTAAAACAAATCTTGAAAACAGTTTTATATGTGTTTTTTATGCGCTATTAAATACACTTGAATGTTACTTTTTACTTGCGTGGTTTCGGAAATATTTCATGATAATTTAGTGGCTTTTTTATATTGCTCGTCAGTGTAATGAGTTTTCTAACACAAATAAATGAACCAAATATTCATAAGTACAAGTTCAACCCTGTCACAGTTAGAAACTAATTACTAAAACACACGGTTGCGACATGCCGCTGCGTTTTGTATCATGCTGAGCAGTTCGTGATTTGCTTTACGACGCACAACATCTATGATAGACAAAAATTGTGTAAAAAACGTTAAAGGTGGACTATTCAAAAGCGGGTTTTCAAAGGTGTTTAAAAAGATTTGGTGATGAAAAATAAGGAGAAATCTAATCAAAATGCATCGAGGGACTGGCGACGGCCGTCTGAGCCTCTCATAGCGGTACCTGAAGATGAAAGGTGAGGCAAGGCGGCAGGGGTGGCGAGGAGGTTCATTAAAACCCACTATTAGAAGATAAACGCCGCTTCAAACAAAACAACTCGGTGTTACGTTTAATCGACACCGCTTTATGTAACAGTTTTAATATTATTATGTACGGAATTTGCTTTCAGTGTTTATTTTGTAAGCGGCTTCGTGTAATTAGATAGCGAGTTATTTCCAGCTCTCTTTTATAGTTTCGCGTTTAATAATTTAATGTGAAGCTTTTTGATGGATGGTTGTTTTGTCGTGAAATATCTAAAAATCTACCTTATTTTATACATGTTAAGGTTTATACATTCATGAAATCACGAAAAAATATTATTAATTTGAACTTTTCTTTTTTTTTTTTTTTATTATTATTCCTG
Organism: Omphaloscelis lunosa; assembly: GCA_916610215.1. Classification (NCBI taxonomy): domain Eukaryota; kingdom Metazoa; phylum Arthropoda; class Insecta; order Lepidoptera; family Noctuidae; genus Omphaloscelis; species Omphaloscelis lunosa. The sequence goes on from OU744250.1 coordinate 12,876,463, forward strand.
ATATACAGGTAGGGACATCGCCACGAAAACTGTTACCATGGATTCAGTACATGAATCTGAACCCCCCTGCGTTGAAATTTTTCGTGGGTTATTTTTTTTTTAATCTGCCGTTCCATACATTTTGACTGCGTAGGTGCGCTTTTCTATGAAACAGCAGATTTATTTTTATATAACCGACGAAAAATTTCAACGCGTGGGATTCAGAACCATGTATTAAATCCATGGGTTTTCGCATCGATGTCCCTGCCACCTTGTATATCAGGAAACTTATACTTGAACCCTTTTAAGAATGCTAATGTTCCTGTATGTTCAGAATAAGAATATTTCTTGCTAAATTAACTTTTACATTTGTATGGTTGTTTAACTTGTACCTGGTCTATGTTTACAGAGAACACCCACCGCACTCGCTACCGCGTCTCAGCGTGGTGATGCCAGCCAGTTCAAGTTCCAGCATGGAACACATTGCCAAACCCGTTCCCAGAAGAAAACCACTCTCACACGGCGAGTAAGTTCTATAAATCACATGCAAACTAATAGCTTGCATACAGGCAGCATTTCTGCGTATCCGAACGGCAAGACGACGTCAATTTGATTGAAATTTTTGCCAACCGAATTGTACTTGAGCTTTTATAACCACCTTCGAAGTAAGAAGTAAGAGGTTTTCTTATGCTCCAAAAAAGAGCAATAATATCCCATCCGCATAAACTACCAAAATAACACAAGTCTGCGTTCTGCATCTTTCGATACTAATGCTGCCGTTGAAAAACAATCTTTAGGCATTATTTATTTCGAAGGAGGAGGCGGAACGCGTGAGGGAAAGGCAAATTTCGCGCCCTCACGCCCCTATCCGCCGCAGGAGGAGACGCCCAGGGCGTCGGGAATCGCGGGGCGATTTCCGGCCACCGTAGGCGCGGGCTTGCGGGCGGTGAGCAATGGGTGGCTCACCGTCCGATAAGGACCAGGCCCGGGTCGACGGCGCGTTGTGTTCCACGCGCGCCTCAAAGAGATGTCAGCAGATTTGAAGGGGTCCACTAGGGCCGATGCCTGCCGGGGTTGCGAAGAAAACCGAAAGGGAGATCATGGCCCCCGGCAACAGGGCAACCGAAGGAACACGGGTGGGTTTTAGTCAGTAAGAGTCTGACACGCCCTCCCGCTCCGCCCAGAGCGGGAGAAGTTATTTGATGATTTCCCAACCTCAAAAAAAAAAAGGCATTATTTATTTATTTCCAAGCAAACAAATATATAGTTAAAAATTGGGTTCACAAATTCCTAAAATAGCGTCAAATTCGAAACATAAACTCTAAAATAGAGCAACTATGCAACTAATTAGTTAATTTCGTACACCATTCACTAAAATACTAATCCGGATAACCTAAACAATGGATAATGGCGTCCTAACTAAACCTCGACGATTTTCATTAATTTTGTTGGTGTCATATTAATTTTCACAAGCTTCGTGTTTTAGGTTATTTACAGCTAATTGATTTAATATATCATATTGTTTCAGTGAATCGATGACCGTGGTCCTATCAGCGTTTTATGCTAAATTATTAATAGTATTAGGAATAGCTTTGCCAGTAACGAGCACCATACAAAATGAAGTTTATACTAATGTTATATCTGATGTAAGTATCTACCTAGATTATTATTTAAAAGCTAGCTAGTGACACGGACCTATCTGAGTTAATTCACAAAGAATGCATTGCATATGCAATATGTAAGTTACAAAATCTTGAGTGAAATGTACATAATCGCACTGTAATGATAGATTTAAGAGAAAAAATATATAAATAAATATTTAAGGGTGCGTCCATAGTATCATACTGTACAAAATCACTTATAAGGAGTGGCAGGGACATCGACGCGAAAACTGTTACCATGGATTCAGTACATGATACTAAACTCCACTGCATTTAAATTTTTCGTCGGTTATTTTAAAAAACAATCTGCTGTTCCACACATTTTGACCGCGTAAGTATTGCACTTTTCTATGAAACAGCAGATTTATTTTTTAGTAACCGACAAAAAATTTCAACGCAAAGGGGTTCAGAATCATGTACTGAATCCATTGTAATAGTTTTCGCGTCGATATCCCTGCCACCCTGTATTATAAAGAAATAAAATACGTTTGTTTGTTTGTCTGCATTACCTTACAAAATAAAAGTTCAATGCTTGTTTTTCTCTTTTCAGTTATGTGTTTTTACAATCGGATTTCAAGATTTTTAAAATCATTTGTTTCATTTCAAGCTTTTAAGTTTTATAAATATTTATATGTATATGTGTTTTTATTTATTTGTATTTTAATAATTTCTAGCTATTATTTGATACCAACATTGTTGTAATTATTTTTTTTTTACTTTATCGTACCTTTTTTTTATATTGCAGATGCAATATATAAATATTATATAGCTTATGTCACTTTCACAACTAAGACAAATCTAACGATACCTCATATTATGTTAAAATCTATCAAGTCGTTTAGGCTACAGAGCATGCCAAAAAAAATAGACATACATACATACTCTCGAAAAACATTACCCCCCTTCTGAAGCAATCAGATAAAAAATAAACATGACAATTCCTTAGCGGATACGCTGTAGTATCCAGCCCACAAAACAAATTATAAAATATTTAGGTGAGCAATAGATTTACATATTAGTACAATTTACTCATTTCTAATGTTAATTTGATATACAGCTTGTATACCAAATTAACATTAGAATGAATTTTAATAACCTTTCATTATAAAAAAAAATGTTAACTAAACTTTAACATAAATAATGTTAAAGTTTAGTTAACATTTTATTTTTTTCATGTTTTGTACTAGTTATCTCATCTTATTTCTTTTTAAACGCAAATTAGTAGAGGGGAGAAAAGTATGTATTTATAAATCAGGTACATGAAATACAAGTAACTTTTCAACCAAAAAATTATATTGCAAAAAAGAAAAAGTGATTGTATCATATTGATAAATTGCAAAATCATTCCAGTATCTCAGGGTCGTAGCTATCCCGTAGCAAGTGCTACGAGGGTCTACGCCTCTACGGGCCTACAGACCTACGGGCTACGATCTGAACTAGAGTCAAACGAGTAACTTTAATTTTACAAGTATAATTATATTTTATGTAATATTTCAGGTTTTCACAATGTATTTATACATAATTAGTATGCTCTTCTTGGGGTATACGTTTTATCACCTTCGATTAGCTAGAAGAGATAAAGATGGTGAGTACTCATTTTTCCAGCTTCTGCTAACTTGTATAGCATTAAATGCTTCGGTCAAATTAGGTTTACAGAAAAAGTATGAACTTTTGTACCCTAGTCCAAATATTTTTAGATGAATCCAGTTCCTTTACGAATATTTCGAAATCATGATCTTGTATCATTTTATATACAGAAAGATAGTCAAATTAAAGTGATAAAAAATATTTTGAAAAAAATGTAAGCAAGAAATGATTTAAAAAACAGTGGCACTCCGTGAGTGCCGACAGAAGTGAAAACTTGAAAAAAAATCGGCACCGCGGTAATCAACGCGTTGATGTCTTTCTACTGGTCAAAAGGTGGTGCCATCACGGTGTCGCAAAATCAATGGTTTAGTCCCATTTCAAAAATGCCCAACGCGCCTATAGAAGTTTTCACTTCAAAAATCCTGTTAATAATATTACAAAAAATTCATTGCAGAAAATGTGATACGCACCCGTTACGGCAGTTTCTACCTTCACATGGGTGTAGCAGGGTTCGGAGTAGGATCCATCATTTACTCGTGCCTGCAGTTCGGAGGGTACTTCGACCTCTCGGGGGACTGCCAGATGGCCATCGTGGCCATGAAACCAGCCTTCAGGATCTTGTACTTGGTTGCTCAAACCGTCTTCATATTTTCGTATACAGATGTGAGTAGTATCCTATTGAACTTCTATAGCTTCCGCCCTCGGCTTCGCCCGCGTGGAGGTCGGAAATTATCCCACGGACGTACTCGAATAAAAATACCCTATGTCCTAACCCAGGTCTACCCATGTACCAAATTTCATCCAAATCTGTTCAGCTGTTTTAGCCTGAAAGCGTAATAAACAAACAAACTCAGTTTCGCCTTTATAATTTATTAGTTAGAATTCAAGTAGTTTTTTTTTGTCAGTCTGTGTGATCGCGTTGTTTACACCATCCTTTAGAGAATTTATTCCGAAAGGTTAATTTAAATGTGTATAATACATTAATATTATAAATAAATCTCGATGTTTGGCAAGTCGCAAAATCCGTCCGAAGCTGGGGTGGGTCGCTAGTTTTGTTATAATTTTACTACCATTACATGACTTTTATAATTCTGGTATTCAGCTGCATCCATTTAGAAGCCGATCCCTACATAGAAGGGAAGAATCTAGATGATAATTTAATATTTTCGTCATTTTGTAGACGAGTTTAAGGGGAATCCGTCAAGGAATTCCGCGGGTTACATTGAAGGTAACACCTTAAATACCACGAGTTATCCTTCCCTCAAGTTGAGGAACATAAGTAATAATGCGTGGACCTGTGAAACCTTTTAATTTACACTTATAATTATGACACACTAAATATTTACGTGTCTGGTGCAGCACGAGTAAAGTCACTTAGTCAACCCCGCTAACAACTTTGCTGACTGGCTATATATACCTGTCATCTTACGTACCTTCATATTTTTTTCTTGAAAATAGCGACAATTAATACATGTTCATTACCCGATTTCACAAGCGCTAAACGATTTTAAAACAGTTCTATTTATGTTAATCATTTGGAGATGACAGAAACAGAATTATGTTTTAAATAGAAAGAAAGAAAATACGTTTTTTTGCGGTGATCATAACGCAAAAAAGAACACAAACACAAAAAAAAGCGTTTAGCGTAACGCGTTTAGTTTTAATATGTTTAGTGTTAAATTCATTTAGTTATTTGTAGTGCAAGCAAGCCCACTTGCATCATTTACACTTGTATATCAAATGAAGACGGGAAAGTAAAAAAAAAAAAAAACAGATTGTGTGATTATAAGCAAGAAATAAGATCACCATCAGTCGTTTGACCTTGACCATAAGAGTACCTGTCAGATCAGTAGCTGATAAGTGAAATATCACGAAGATTTCTATTGTGTGGTTGCTTATATTTCATTGGTCGCTAACAAGCAAACAGTTACGGGCGCTCATTTCCCGATTTGAAGTATTTCAGACATTCGGCAGGATGCATACTGTAAAAATAAAGATCTCTCTCTTGAATAAATAAAGTACCTACCTTGATAGGTACTTAGGTGTATCCGCCTAGTGACTTAAAATACAAACAAATCATAGAATTCTCCAAAGGCTTATGCGTAGGTGTACCTTATTGCTGTTTTACACCCCCAGTCTTACAACAGCTTTCAGGCAGATATTAATGTGGGCGAGTCTATTGTCACTTATAGGAAATATCCACTTATCCAGGCTACTACTAAGAATTTCCAGTCTAAACAATTTTATCAGTCTGGGTATGGCACCCACACCTTCGCTATCTACCTACATACGTTTACTAATACTTTTGAAATTACTACGTAACACTTACACAGATTAAGGTTCATCTATTCTAGGCTTATCATTCGTGACTATCGATACAACTTCACAAATAGTTGAGTATATAAGCGCGAAGTTTGGCTGTGCGCTACGGGAAATGTTTTGTGGCTTGAGTCTTGAGGAAGGTTAACTTCAATCTACAGTCTTCATTATACTAATCACTCGCTAATTGGTGCTCAACCGCATCGTGGCTTCTCAACGGAGCAAAGTTCTGCAAAATTGTTCGTAATTTCGTGGTGATCATGTTTGTTCAATGCTGTACAATGATTATTCGAGGTTGAACATAAAAAAACCTTCATTAAAACCGCTGAACAGATTACATACCGACGGGTTCCGGGCTATTTGTATTAACCGACATTTTTGAAACTTTACACCAGAGCAGTTTAAAGTTTCGATTTTTAGAAAAAAAATAATAACTTTAGCAAATCGCATTATTTCTTTAAAAAGAAGGATGTTACTGTTTTTATAACATATTCCCCATAATCAGATTTTTTTTTTCTAATATTCCTATTTTTAACGAAGATAAATGTCGCTTAATACAAAATGACCCATATTTTACTTTTTTTTGTTCCAGGCTAAATTACTTAACCGCCTATGATTATTGTTTCTTGTTCCAGGCTAAATGACTAAACCGCCTAGGTTTATTATTTCTTGTTCCAAGCTAAATAACTTAACCGCCTAGGCATGCAAATAATGGCTCTAAGCTAAGTGCTTTAATCAAAGAGTTGGTCATATTTCAAACCCAAGCTAATTGATTTAAATACCATATCTTAAACTTATTAATGTATGGCTAATTAGTTTATGCGACTGATTTAAAAAAAAAAAAAAATTGTAATCATACTTGAATAATGAAGTTTGCAGAAATTGGCGGTTAAAACATTGATAAATTAAAAGGTACATAAATAGGGTGTACCTACCTATCTTGTTAATAATTATGAAATGAGAAATAAAACACATTATAAATTGTTTGAAGATAAGTTTTTTAAAATGACAATCACCTAGGAACAGCAGTAACTTCTTACCTTACCAAGGTAACAACTAAAGTTTTTATCACAATTTTATAGGAATCAGAAGTTAAACAGTCTTTTTATTACGTAGCCTACAGTCTTATTACCTGAAATAATTATTCTCATTCTTTTTCATTCCTAAACTTTAACATTTAAGTATATAAAAACTTCTTTTTTGAGATCTCTTCAATTACAAAAAAAGGTTTATCTATAAAATAACTTCTTTTAAAAATAATCACATAAAAAAATAAAATACTTACGAGCGTTTCTTTGGTTTTCATTTCTTTACTTATTTTCTTCCATATTTTTTTTTAACTTTCTCAATAATCAAAATCAAAAACATCTCTCGTTAAAAAAAAGTTTAGAAGTGAGTGGGAGACGCGGAGACGCCAGAAGCGCCCGCGCGGGGTGGCGGGGGCATTTAAACTCGCGCGTTTTATCACGATGGCGCCAATATCATTGTTTTAACCAACGTCATAATAGTCAATCCATATAAAATTTTGATTGTATTAATGTGTATACTATTCTTATTCCGTTTAAGTTAAACTGTTTGAAATGCTAGAACTTTACTTTTGATATAACTGAAACGACACTGCAAATCAAATATTGAATAAAACGAATAGGTTTAACCATAATCTTTAAATGTTTACGGTTGAAACCCTAAATAGTTCATGCGACCGACATATCATTATCTACTGCAAGCTAAATGGTTGAAGTGACAACATCTAACATTTCATGTAGGTACAGAGCTAAATGTATGGATTGACACTGGGTATGAATTTGACAAAGAGGCTAAATGTATTAAACGATATTCTTGTATATTTACAAGGTAAAGCTAATTTTATTAAGCGACACTGGATAAGAATTTAACAAAGAGGCTAATTGTATGAAGCGACATTTCTATATATTTATAATGTCAGGCTAAATGCTTTAACGTACGTTGCCTGTAAATTGTTGCTCCAGGAAAAAACGTTTAAACGACTGCCTGGTATTTGGTAGTCAGCTTAAGTACACAGTTCCTAAATTTGTCAATATTTTATGTCGCTTCATTCATTGCAGTCCAAAATGGGCCCAAAAAATGCGGTTGTACTAAGCGAAAAAAAAGTGCTCCTATCGTCACCAAACCCAGCTCAAATGACGCAGAAAAATTCGCTGATTCCAAATATGTATAAAAGTCTATATCGCTCAGAGTGTCGTTTAATACAATTAGCCCGGAACCCGTCGATACATATACTCATGCCTTCGTCCCATGGGGGTAGGCAGAAACTACAGAACGCCATCTGCTACGATCCTTAAATACTCCTTTTGCCTCGTTTACGTTCATAGATCTGTACCCTAATTGCGTAATACACGAGCAATCAAAATCTGTTTCGATTTGAAACAGATTGCTAATACATAAGCTTCGAAAAAAAATCTGCTCAACAACATTAATTGCGTTAATTACGTTGTTGAGCAGATTTATTTTTAATAGATTAGCAATCTGTTTCAAATCGAAACAAATTGTGATTGATCGTGTATTACGCAATTAGGGTACTTTGGTTACAAAAAATCTAATAGACATTACGTTTAACGTTTGTGTAACTAATGCGGGTGATACCTACACCTACAAGAAGAAGAATAACAATCGAAGATTACTATACACCAATAATTTAAAAAATTAAGACTTTATTAGTTATTAACTTTCAATCAAGCTTATTTTTTCCAGATATTGGATCCCATGCGAGGGGTAGTGCTTGATAGATTCGGGCTCATGCACTTAATAGCTACAAACGTTTGTGAATGGCTGAACGTCGTCGTTCAGGAGACACGAGATGATATCATGGCAATGGCCTATGACCGCCCAGCATTCATCCGATACGCCAACGTAACTGGCCCTTCGAAAATACTTATAAGGGATCATGTGGAAAATACAACTTACACACGTGAAGAAAAGCTAACTATTGGTATCGAGGACAACTATTTATCAAATTTGACATTAAACTACTTGAATGTCACAACCCACAATGTCAGTTGGACCTGCAACGTATCTGATATGATCACTCCTCTGATTCGGAGCGTCAACCCTTATTTGAGGCCGTGTGGTGTAGAATACAGCCTTCTGTGTTCCATCATCATACTTGTAATCTGGAATGATATCTGTACAGTTCCCGGATCGGTAAGCTGCTTGTTTTTTAGTACAATGCAGACATAATTCAAAATTTTGAAAAGAAAAGAAAGAGAGAAGAAGAGAGAAAGAAAAAGGAGTATAGAGAGTAGAAAGTTGTTGTAATGTAGTACCAGTAATATTTCCACAGCCAATAACACAGATTCTACGATTACCTTATAGAATTAACTTATCAGCATCCTCGACCTACTTTCAGGCCTCACATATATCTAATTGGTTCCAAGAATCTGCATCATAGCTAGGAACGTTAATTAAGTCAGTGAATTAACTCAAACCTTCGTTTCCAGAAACCGGTAAAAGACCATGTTTATATTCTTGCAAAAGAACGTCATTGCTGTGCTCGAGCTAAATCAAGCAACCATTTCTCTGTTGACTGTGGAAGTACACATAAGGGCCTGTTTATGGGAGTGGCAGTCTTGGCTGGCACCATTGTCAGTCTAATGCTGTTCAATGGACTGTTCCAAAAACCTGAACATATGAATTTAGCTTTACTGCAGGTAGTTACGCAAAAAGGTGTTTTATTGAGATCTCAAAATGGTAGCCGTGTAGATTACCATTAATTATGTTTTTTTATTTCAGATAAACATTTGGGAGTCGATCCTGTTCCTGATAATGACCATCGGGTCGGGGGCGTGCATTCAAAGGATGCGGACGCTGCCGCTAAAGCGTGTTGTCTCAGCGTTGCCGCTAGAACATGCACTGCTGTTGGTCACGCAGTGTGGCGTCTACTTGTACTACTTGTTTCAAATCATCGGAGCTGGGTTTCTAATTCAGCAATATCCCGGAGAATCACAAGCAACTCGGTAAAAATTGGGTATTTGCAAATCGAACAAGTCTTTTGGGACCAATCTGTATGAACAGTTTTTTATTTGCAGGGTAATATCACCTCTATGTGCTGTTATTCAAAGTTCGTGCCAGACGCTGCTGGTACTGGACGCTTGGTCTCGACGCTGTGCGGGCACTGGCCGACAAAGACCGGGCAGACAACTAGTAACGTTCCTTCTCGTCGGAAACTTCGCCCTATGGCTCATAAACAGAGTAAAAAATTCAAGAGCAGAATTTCATCCTCTGCAGGTACCGATGAGATTTCGATCGTTTACCTATCCACTTTATTACTCAATATCTTTATTGCATTACCATAATGTGTACTTAGTTGGTAACTATATAATTATCATTATGGGCCCTGTAGGGCACAGCAAAAAGAGTAGGAGAGAGGAAGTCCTGTTTTAGGAGATCATTGAGTTGTTATTGTGGGGACAACTTTTAACTTACATATAATCAAAGTCAGGAGATCACAAATAAGATACTGACATATCGCTTAACTATTATTTATGTTTTATCTGCAAAAAGTACTTAAATATTTTAGTTATTTTTTTTTCTTTTTTTTAATCATATCACACAATAATATATGTTATTCAAGTGGCCTAAATAAATTACATTACATTATATTAAAACAATCTCAACCTTAGAAGAAAGCATTTTTTTATTTCTAGGATATTATCCTACAAATTAAAATCTGGATCATCTTTCTTATGCTGGGGCAACACCAACGGGAAACGCCGTTGATTATCGCGATGATGAACTTTATTTCTACGGGTTAACGTCCATTTGCATCTCGCTAGAAGCCTCTTTTATTTTTGTATTAAAATAGAAACTGCCAGTCCAGTCCACTAAGTCTAAGCCCGATTGGCCCATTTTCTTCTTACCTAAATCTAATGTAGGCATGAATTTGTCGGTATTCAAAACACGAATTACCTAAGTCATTTATATTCTATTTACAGATGGAATTCTATGGAGTTTGGGCTTGGACACTCATTACGCACGTGTCAGTCCCGCTTCTTGTGTGCTACAGATTTCAAGCCACAGTGTGTTTCTATGAAATCTGGAAAAACTCGTACAAAAGGACTAGGGAAGCCAACAACGTTGATACGGATGAACTGGAATTAAAAAACCACACACACACTGCTTAGATTTAAATAGTTACCTACCCAATAAAAATGACTGAAAACATTAAAGATAAGGTTCTGTTTTATTTTGTAAAGCTACGGTTTCTTAGAAAAGCGGTGAACGCTCACGTAGCGTCCCCAATTTACGGGTGAATCGTTATTCGTTTCGGTGACGTTTCACTGAAACGTTGATTATGAAAGAAGTTGGTGTGGTTTCCTAGAGAGAGTTGTTGACACCGTAACGCAAACCCCACCCCCAAAGATTTAAATCGCTAGATTTGCCCTCACCATACTCAATCACAAGAAACAGTGTCCATACTGAGAAGAGTGAGCTCACACGTTATTAAATAGCGTCTCCATGACAAACAAGTGTAGTCACTGTGTCATTTTGTGTCAAAGGTGTCAAAACGAAACAGAAACGGAACTATCTTTTGACGCGGTAGGGCGAATCGAAACTATTTAAATCTTTGCCGCTGTCATCATTTTCATGACAGTCGCCACTGCGGCCGTCATAAGCGGCCACCACTTTTCTAGGAAACCGTAGCTTATCGAGCGTCACAACTCCATTGTCACACGGTGAAGGTAAGATCTTGAGGAAAGTCTATAAGTCTGAAATCACCAACACGCAATCGTCGTGCACGTTCCTTCTGCTTTTAAAAAGTGGCATAAATTACCCTCTATCTAGCAGTGGGACAACAGGTTAGCAAAAAATAGTAATTAACTTTTATTTTTTGTTACCTAAAGGTTTCACGCATACGCACTTGCAATTTGAAGTAGGTATGACCTATCTACTTACACCTCTGCAAGAAACTTGCATTGACAACTTCTGCAAGTTTTGGATCAGATGTAGGGACCATACCTACTACAAACCGCAAGGATGAACAATTAATGTGTGATTCAAATTCATAAAACTTTTCAGAAAAGAGATCTGTAAATTTAATGTTCTCTCGTAGGAAGAGTGAGCTCACACATGATTACTCCCCTCTCATTTTTACGCGTTTCACCAGCGATATCCCTATTAGTAAAAAGGCGCAGTTGGCTCTATTCGCAAACGATACGGCCATTTACTACAGAGACTTCGGCCCCGACTCGATAGCCACCATTCTCCAAACCGCAATCGATAAACTCGGCGCCTGGTTTAGGAAATGGAGGATTGAACGCAATCCCGCCAAAAGCCAAGCGGTTCTATTTTCGAAACCGTTTAAAAAGACCCAACCCCGTCTCCCCCGACCCATCATCATGCGTAGGCAAGCCTTTCAGAAAAGAGATCTGTAAATTTAATGTTCTCTCGTAGGAAGAGTGAGCTCACACATGATTACTCCCCTCTCATTTTTACGCTTTTCACCAGCGATATCCCTATTAGTAAAAAAGCGCAGTTGGCTCTATTCGCAAACGATACGGCCATTTACTACAGAGACTTCGGCCCCGACTCGATAGCCACCATTCTCCAAACCGCAATCGATAAACTCGGCGCCTGGTTTAGGAAATGGAGGATTGAACGCAATCCCGCCAAAAGCCAAGCGGTTCTCTTTTCGAAACCGTTTAAAAAGACCCAACCCCGTCTCCCCCGACCCATCATCATGCGTAGGCAAGCCTATCCTTTGGGAGAAGCGAGCCAAGTACCTAGGTGTAGATCTTGACCACCATCTCTCCTTTAAAGAGCACATAACCTAAGCCCGCGCGCGAGCCGCACGGGCACTTGGAAGACTTAACTCTATCCTAAATGCACGTAGCAAATTGTCACTACGATGCAAATTGCGTATTTACACAACGTTCATTCGCCCAATCATGACCTATGCACGTGCTGTTTTTGCACAAGCAAGACCTAGTCACATCCATAAGATGCAGACATTACAGAACCGTTGCCTTCGGAAGGCCTTGGGAGCCCCCTGGTTTGTTAGGAATGAGATCCTCCATCTCGACCTAAAAATCCCCATCATCCACTAACTTCTCAAACGCTCTTCCAAGCGTTACTTCGATACTGCCGCCAAACATCGCAACCAACTGGTTGTCGAGGCCGCTATTTACACTCCCTCTAGTATCAATCGAACTCGCCGCCCTAAGCGAATCCTTACCGACCCTGACGACCCCATTACCCTCCTCCAGGAGAGCAGTAGGGGAAACCAGTACAGTGTACAAAAACAGACGCCTCCCATCATTCCGACCTCGCTTGGGTTCTTTGCGATCGCGACCGCGTCGTTGTTATTGCAGCTGAGCACGTAGCTTTAAATTTCCCGACTAATAATCATGATCAAAACTTTGATCCAGCCCGTCCCATCCTTGATGTCCTCCCTCCTGTTGACCCCGGCTAAGCCGAGGTTCGTACTTTAATTAGCATAGTTGAATAACCCCTGGCTGGAGGTTTTAAGTGTAATAGCTTAAGGCACCCACAGGAAAGCCCGGTTAAGTAGTCATGATCTCAGAGGTCAACTACGAGGTGCCCTACATATTTTTTTTTTTTTTTTAACTCACACATGATGAAATAGCGTTTCCATTACAAACAAGTGACGTCACTGCGACATTGTGTGTCAGAGGTGTCAAAACGAAACAGAAACGCGATTATCCGCGGTAGGAAGAATCTAAAAGGCTTGCTACACGGCTGCCAACCGCGTCCCGGAGGTGACCTTGGAGGTTTACAACCATGTAGATGGTGGTTTACGACCAAATTTCAAACAGCTCGACCTGTCGCCAACCAAGGTCACCTCTGTCGGGGATGCGGTGGGCAGCCGTGTAGCAAGCACTTAACGATTTAAATCTTTGCCGCTGTCATCATTTTTATGACAGCCGCCACTGCGGCCGTCAAGTGCGGCCACCGCTTTTCTAGAACAGCGTAGCGTTTGCTTTAGGCTCGATTCTAATAAAATGTAATTTAAAACTATCCACATGGAATAATTGAGTACTATAAAGGTACGACAATAAGATTACTGGTAGGTATATACAATTTCTATGGACTACAGTAAGATTTACTCAAGTTCCTCGACTATTCATCCATGCTGCAGCAGGCACACACGCAGTGACATTATTCGCCAACGTCTCACTGGCGATTTCAAAATTTGTGTGGTGACAATGATTTCAAAATTTCAAAGTTGGACGTAAAATCCTCACCACATTTTCTCAAAATAAACACTTGTGCCAATACGAAAAGCCCGATACCCACTACAAAAATTATAGAAAAAAAAATAGCAGTACTTAACCTCGCCGTCGGTTGCGTTTGTCATTCCTGTCAAATTTGTGTACAATATTATCCTCATTTTAGAATTTAAAAATAAGGTATTTCTGAAAAAATATGGCTTCTGTAATGGATGTAGATGAAGAAGAAGTCGAAATGGCTTCTTCTAGTAGTGGAAAAGGTGACAAAAAGAGATTTGAAGTCAAAAAGGTAATTATACATTTCGCAAACTCATTGTAACGGTGCGCTATGATTTCTTTGTTGTTGTGTTTATTTCTGATCGATTTTATTTCGATTTCAGTGGAATGCTGTCGCTTTATGGGCTTGGGGTAAGAAAGATGTTAACGTTATTGAACTAGCGACTGATCAGTCATATAAAAAAAAGGTAATTAATGTTTTCTGTTACAGATATTGTGGTCGATAACTGCGCGATTTGCCGTAACCATATAATGGATTTGTGCATAGAATGCCAAGCCAATCAGGCATCAGCTACCAGTGAGGAGTGCACAGTAGCCTGGGGTGTCTGTAATGTAAGGCCAGTCCTCAAATTCTATTGTTCTCGGGTGTCGGCAGATGGTCAAACATTTTTGTTTTTTTGTTTTCAGCATGCTTTCCACTTCCATTGCATCTCACGTTGGCTTAAAACTAGGCAAGTTTGCCCTCTAGACAACAGAGAATGGGAATTCCAGAAGTAAGTAGATGTAACTTTATTTTGTTTGATAATGTCAATTTGATCAGGTTTCTAAAAGAAAACACAAATTACCCTCAATCCCATAACTTTTTTGCGCCAATACTGTCACAATCCTCAGTGTGTCTCTCATAGATGTCTCAGTTAACACAACTTATGACCAATAGTCAACTCATCATTTACCTATCAGAATCTTATTCAGCAAATATAGCATCTCTGGATACATGGTGCTTTTACCTATTATAGATATATTTTGGGATGTCCTACACCCTGCACTACACCATTACATACCTACTGATAAATATTTGTATCACTTGAGTTGAGTGAGTTGGTTACTAAAGCTTCAAGAATAACTTTAAATAGCAATCAGGATTATCTTTAAAAAAAAAGAAGATTTTTAAGTATGTTTTAGGTTGATTAACATTTTACTGGAAACAATTTAATTGCCTGTTGATTAGCTCAATAAATTGGTGCAAAGTAATTCCTGTTGTGTCTATACAATTTTTATTTGATGCAAGTTATTTTACTGTATGCAACAAGCAAGAAACTTGCATTGTGTAAATGGGACTTCAAATTATAAACGCAGTAAATTTTCAGAAGTTGTCAAAAATACAGATTGACAATAGTTCTTCCACTCCATGGTTTCACTTATGCATAGAGTGGTAACACCCCAATTTTATTGAGCACTGCCTTATGTGTGATATTATTGTTTCAGGTATGGACACTAAAGCAGAATGACAATAACAGCCATCCCCGCAAGAAGTCACAGCTTATAATTGAGAATGGGCATACCAATGTCAATATTGCATTAAGTTGATAATAAACTAACTCAAAAGTATTAAATTTTTCGTTATTAATTACGCGATTATTTGTAAATTGTGATTATGGAACTCTTGTAATGAAAATAAAAAACCCATAAAAATAGAATCCTGTCTTCCATGAAATGTTTATTTTTTAGGGAGATGATGGATTTTGTCATCAACAAGGGTCCTCCATTAAATTTTCGAATTTTGCATCAAATTAAACAAAATTTAGAAAGAAACTTGAGGCAATTTATTGTGATAATTATTGAAATGAAAAATATTTCATGTTTGTCAACAATATGCAACTTGTTTTTATCTAAAGTACAGATTTCTTACATACACTATTCCAATGAGGAATATCACATTAGCTAGTCATACAACCAGCAATTCACAAATAACTGCAGAATTACCAATCCAGCCACATAGTTGTGTGCATCATTTTTCTAATACAGCCAATACTTTTAAATTATAAAGTACACAAATTATTCTAAAATTTGTAAAAATGACCACTCTTAGAGGTAGGTACATGGTGTTATTAACATTTGTGGGTATCCTAAATTGACCCATTCTAGCTATCAATATATTGTTGTTTTTAATAATAACACACATAAATATGCTTGATATACTACCTAAATAAAAAATATTAGTTGAATCACTTTTATATTTCATTGAACCCCTAGATGATCGTGGAACAACATAAGTAATGATAATTTAATTTTGTAATTTAAATATTTCTCTAGACTGTATTCCATTACCAATGATGCTCTGCAACATTATTCCATTTTAATTACTTATGTGACACATTTTCCCTTTGAAGCTAACTATTTAATGATTATTCAGTCTGTCGCGTCTACAGAACTAGCCTTAGAACACTGACAAAAGTAACATTTAAGGTTGAACTAGTCGCAGGCTCCAACTCACTGGTGAACGGGCATCATGTCCGACAGAGATAGTATCAGTGATGAGCAGTTAGATGCTA
This sequence comes from Omphaloscelis lunosa, assembly GCA_916610215.1. Taxonomy (NCBI): domain Eukaryota; kingdom Metazoa; phylum Arthropoda; class Insecta; order Lepidoptera; family Noctuidae; genus Omphaloscelis; species Omphaloscelis lunosa. The sequence continues at coordinate 12,892,783 of OU744250.1, forward strand.
GTATATATGGTAGTCTATGGACGCTAGTCTACACGCACAACGTCTAGTTCCCACGCACACAAATACCATTCTAAACTATTGTAACAAAACGAGCGCGTAAAAAATTACCAAAAGTCCTTTGGAAAATAGTTTTATGAAGAAATCACTGCAAAAATCAGTTACAAATACAAGTTTATTGAACTCTTCGATATTTGAGCTTTGTCGGTGCAGACGTTGTTTTGGGATTTTACGCTTTTTTTTTACTTATTTACGCCCAAAGCTGCGTAAAAATTAGCAAGAAAAACGAATCTTTGTTGGCTCATAATTTTTTATGACTTTTTATTTTACTATTCTGTTTTTGCAGAGATAAAATTAATTATGAGACAAAACGATATCATGTTTAACTTTGGATGTACAATGTCAAACAGTAGAGTTAATACCCTCCTGAAATGTGTGCCTATGGAAAAAAAATAAAAATATCGACTAGTACAACCTTAAATGCAGTCTTCCTCTTTTCAATCTTTTGTAAATACGGATCTGCTTCAGTTCCTACTCAACTGAACCCCTGTTTAGTCGTAAACGTACCCACACTCTAAAGTTGTCCCTAAATTTTATGTATTTCAAATACTTCAACATTATAATCATTAATTTTACTGTTATATACAAACTATTTTCCTACAACTGCTGAACAGCTTTTTACAAGCGTAACACCTGTCGCGGCTACATTTCTTCCCATACCTATAATAAAAATCAACATGAAACTGTACATATTAACATTAGGTAAGTATTCACATTTTGCCTGTGAAAATTTATCAATATTAGAACCAAATTGGATAAAATGTTATTTCGTAAATTCAGCTCAATTTAATTAATTTCTACAATGTGGAATTTTAACAATTCATAATCCAACAGGTTTTCAATAAAGCTCTCTTCATGCCTAACTGCCTGCATGCATACTACACAATCTTCTGACTTTGGAAATGATTGAATCCTGTCTCGAGACTACACCCTTGTTCAAATTGAAGATTTACCACTACATATTACTAATAATAATTATTACTCTTTAAATAGAGAATTTATTTTAGCTCATCGAAATATCCATACCATATTCAATATACACATTTCATTAAGACATTGATACAAGAACAAATAAATTATACAATGCAATGAGATCTACCTGTAGCAAGTCAACAAAGTGTCAACACAAATAAAAATGGTAAGAACTATGCTCCCAATTATTAAAAAAAAAAACCAGCAACAATGTATCTTTCTTACCGAATGGCAGTTTAATCCACCAAGACTTATTTCACTGTAAGTCAAATAAGTCGTATCTGGCTTTTAATAGACAAAACCCATTGTTTTTGTACATATACTTATTAATAGAATAACATTAGTTTTTATATCAGATACTAAGTCTAGATCAACTTATTTGACGATCGTGAAAATGCCTGACACATAATCTATGGGATTATAATGTAGTGAATTTGCGCTAATGAAATCAATAAAAACTTTAATGTCTGTTTTAATAAATAGGTATATCATGGAATCATCAAATTAAAATCTGATGTTTATCACACATTACTCAAATGTCAGAACTTCACGTCACCAAAATAAATACTAGATAAAATAATCCTAATCAGTGTCAATTAAACTAATAATTGAATAATAACGGTGGAAAAATAACCATAAGGTAGTTGCGGCTGTCAGTCTGCTGAAATAGCAGTTGGCAAATCAATAGTACGACTCTCATTGCCAAATATCAATCTTAAGCGCTTCATTGGAGGCAGAGGACGGATGGGGCTGTGCTTGCGGTGACGCTCCTTAGACCGACGTCGTTTTTTGAGGCGACGCGCCGTCTCTGGATCTACGCCCTCTAGCCGTAATACTTCATACTCAGTCGCCTCTGTCGTATTACCACAATCCATTACTTCTTCCACTACAGGGCTCCTTTTCACTCGTAATGTGAGTTTTAGTCCGCGCCGTGGAGGTGTACACGGGCATTCACTACTTTTATTTGAATTATCTGCCAACCACGGTGGTCCTGAGTCTGTTTCTTTTTTGGACTCCTCAGTCCTACTTGTAACTTCTATTTTTGGATTCTTGTTCGGTTTGTTATCTTTTGATTCACTTGGATTCACATTTTCTCTAAAATCATAAATCTCACTTTTCACACAAGCATTGTCACTTATACATTTATTATCAACCTTTTGTTCTTGAACATTGGAATCGCTTACAGAAGTTTCAATCTTTTCTTCAGTAGTAGGAATACCAAATTCTGTTCTTTGCAATAGAGATTCTTTTGTATCACAATTATTATCTGGTTTTTCTATATGTGTGTCTGTAATATCAACAGAATCAATATTCTCATTTTGACTGTCATGTGTTGGTTCAGTTTTAATATTAATTTTATTTGTATCTAATACATTCAACTCGGTCTCTTCTTTTGGTGTAGTAAGATTCCTATCAATTTTAACATCACTACCTTGTTTTGTTGTATGTTTAGGTTTAGGACAAGAAGACTGTGTGCAGGTATCTAGTAAGCGTTTGTGACTTCGTAAAACTATGCCTGTATGGGAGTCGCGACTGCTGCGTGAACTAGTGGTGCTGCAGCAGCGAGACGGGGGTGCTCGTCGCTTAACATTAGCTGCAGATACCATTGTCATGCCGTTCGTCGCTCGATTGCTATCCGTCCGTCGCCGCAACCTTTCACCTCGACTGGAAGCTGAAGATTCTCTACTGCCCTGTGCCTCTTTACTGACAGTCCCATCTACGACATCTGCAATACAACCTTGAGCTATTAAAAGTTCAGCATCATATTTTGTTAAACCTTTTTGCTTCATTTCCTTCATGCTAAGTGGAGAAACTATGTCAGAATTTTGCCTACTAGATATTCGGGATTTTTCTGGGATTTTGCCATTTTCATTTTTTTGTGACTGTTTTGCTTTTGTTCTATTTATTCTATTATCAGTTTCTCGAAATCGGTATCTAGTTGCTTGCTCATCATTGTGTGCATTTTGGACAGAAAATGCACCTTTCCCCCTTCTTTCACATGTCTCACATTCACAATAACAGTTACCATTTCCAAAAAAGTCCTCTCCGTAGAAACATGTTATTTCTTCTCCAACTTCAATATCTCTCAACACACGAACAAAAGCCTTGCCACGATCAGTAGCTTCAAAAGTACAAGTCGGTCTACAGTCATGATTAATGTATGCTGCAGGACCAAGCCACAACTGGGCACAATTCTTTCTACAGCTATACATTACAGAGAAATCATTTTTTCCTGGATGAAGTAATTGTTTTTCTTCTTCTTCTGTCATCTCAGCAATACATCCAACAAGAAAATCAATTCTTTCATGCTTGAAAAATTTTTTGGTTGTCGAAATTTTGGCTCCCACTCCACCTTCCAAAGAATATCTATAACATGGTTCAATAACAAAGCCCGCTTTTTTATCGAACACTCGCAAATAACGATAAATCTGAAAAAAAAAAAAAATTGTGAACAATCTTTATCAAAAAAAAAAGTTTTAATTTTCAACAATTACCTAATGAGTTAGTAACAACGAGGTAAGAAAATCAACTCATTGTCATAGTTAGCTCCTAGTAATTTTATTGATAATAGTTTTGACAAGTTTGAATCTCAATATAAAAAATACAATACAGGCTCAATCAGTTATTTATACACAAGATTAGGAAGTCTACTAAAATAAATACTAACATGTTCTCTTAGCTTGCTTTGTTGGTGTTTATTTTTGCTAAAATGTCTTGGCATCCATTCACCATTTGCTAGTCTAGTGTATGCTTTATTGTAATCCTGTGTTTGGATGAATTCCTTAATAATACTCTTCAGCTCTTCTTTATTTGTTTTTAGCGGTCTATATCGAACATTCATTTTGTGTGTGGTGATGCCAAGATAAGGGTCCACTATTAGTGCTGTAGCCAAGTCATCGTACTCTGACAGCTCACGGGGAGTCATGCCCATTGGTTGCATCTTGTGGAGCACTTGCCTCCCTGGGTACGTCGCTGATCCAACAACCATTCTGAATACCTGAATAACAAAGGACGCGAAAGCTGTAGTTACACACATAATTTTTTCATGTTGATGAACACGATAATGATTGGAATTCTTCAACAATATATAACTAATCCTAATACTAGCATTCTCATCAGCGGTAAAAAGTAATATTCTATTACCCATACAATCTCTCAATTTCTAAATTATTAAAGGACAAACATGGCGGCCGAACACGAAAACCAAAAACCGACACGTCAAAATGTTGACACTGTTTTTTATTCTTTGGAATTACTCAATTATCAAAAAAACACTAAACATTACAGAACAACTACTCAGCTATTAATAACACTTACTTAAATCATTGAACGTAGGTAAAATTCATGATTATTTTTAATAACAACTTCACTATCTAGAAGCACTTTCAGACGCTAACCGCTAGGTTATTTACATAAATCATACATATCTTAATTTTAATTTTAAATTCTATTAAATTACTTCATAATTATTTTACAGTAATCAAAACTGAAGCAAACTGATCATATTGATATTCAAATTAATCTCCAAGGAAAGCTGAAAAACAACCATGTTTTCGTGCACTCCATTCATTAGTAGTGATGTACAGTTGGAATAGTAAGATCACGAGAACGGTAATTTATAATTTTATCGATGGTCTCCTTGGTAACATCCCTCAGAAAAAAAACAGACTATTGCCATTCCTACAAAAGGTACAAACATGGAATTAGTAAGTTCTTTGAAATACTACAGGGTTAAGTAAGTAATACGGATCTATATTCGCACCTCCACGTCAAAGCGCGTTTTTATGTATGGGTGGGAAAATCGGTTATTCGTTACACTCCAGCTCCTCAAAGAAGGCCAGCTATTAGAAGGATTATTGGATAATACCTGGCCGCCATAATACCTGGTCAATCCGATATAGGGATGTAGGAGAGATCATTTGCAACGAATTTGACATTTTATATTTTAAAATGTATGAAATAAACATTTAAATGTACCCATTAACCCTGATATACAGGGTTAATGTTTATACGTAACTATTTTCGAGTAATGAGGTTAAAAACTGAAAGCTCATAACAGGTGGCAAAACAGTTGTACGTCTTTAAACCGCCATTATTGTGTTTATGTTTACTTTTGTGTCGATCAAAAATTATACGAAAACTAGATAAATATGTATGAGACTTGGAGTGTAGCACTATTAAAAGATGAGCTAAAGCGTCTACCACTGGTAAAAAAGCAGCTTTAGTGGAAAAGTCAATAAATTATGAACGTTTTATAATTTATAGGTTATTTTGTGTTTGTTGACTTTAAGTTCGATTTTTGTTAAAGACTGGAGGCGTACGATAGAAATAACGTGATCAGAGTTCGTGATCAGAGAATTAGGCATTATTACTGTGTAGAAATAAGAATAACTAGTAAACAAAACATTGATTGTGAAATTTCAAAGCAGATTTTTTTATTAATGTATAAATTGAGTACATAAGTGGTACGATCGTAATACAAACTTATAGATGGTAAAACACGTGATGGGATTGCTGGGGAGCATGACGTGTTTTGAGGTCTTTTCAATTTTATTATATACTTAGAGAAGATTTTATGATTACATTAAAGGTTTTTAACCAAATTTTAACTATAATTTCCTTTTTTTATAGTTGTAGTACATTGTTTATTTTTTAAATTAAGGAATAAAGAGGCTTTATTTATAATATTTAAGAAGTTTTTTGTTTTTTTTTTTATTTTTTTATTTCATGATGTTACTTTTTTTTATTAAAAAAAAAACATTATTTTCTTGGTCTTAGACTCTGCACCACACTACCACTGAAGTCCATTTGACGCGGCGATAGTGTCTATATCATTGCATCACACTAAATTAAAAACAAATTAATTCCACAATTTTCCGCGGGCTTTCTGTCGTGGCGCGCACTCTACTTATTATTTTATTAATAATCTTGAATTATGATTTGCATACCAGATACCTTATAGAATATAACGGAAACTTACTATGTTTATTTGTCAACATATTGTACACGTATTCCTGCTATATTCAATTATTTGGTATCGACAGATTTCGCAAATCTCTATAAACTGAACTCCTGTTCACTACTCTAGTAAATGTCAAATCAAATGATGAAAATCGAAACGAAATTTTATCTGTGACGCGAATGAGATAGCATTCGTTCACCTGTCCTTTGTATTTTTCAATTTTGGTTAGAACTTGTAATACTCGGCCACATTAAATTCATCGACCAGTGTACAATACTGTTTCAAGTCCTATCATAAATTCCAAGGTACAGTGCTCCTCAATTACCGTATCTCATACTGTGATAACTGTTTGAGACACTATTTATAAAATAGCTGGGAACATTGTAAAATGGCGTCCCATTTTTCCTTACCCTGCTATGTTTATAAGTTTTTTTTTGGATTTGTTTTAGATGCCTAACATAAAACTGCAATCTTCGGACAGTGAAATTTTTACAGTTGATGTTGAGATTGCAAAATGCTCGGTAACTATCAAGACAATGTTAGAAGATTTAGGAATGGAAGACGATGAAGAGGAGGTAGTTCCATTGCCCAACGTGAATTCTGCAATACTAAAGAAAGTGATTCAGTGGGCCACGTATCACAAAGATGATCCACCGTTGCCAGAAGATGACGAGAATAAAGAAAAACGAACAGATGATATCTCATCATGGGATGCTGATTTTTTAAAAGTTGATCAAGGCACTCTTTTTGAACTAATTTTAGCTGCCAACTACTTAGACATAAAAGGTTTACTGGATGTTACATGCAAAACTGTAGCCAATATGATAAAAGGTAAGACTCCAGAAGAAATTCGCAAAACATTCAATATAAAAAATGATTTTACTGCAGCTGAAGAAGATCAAGTTCGTAAGGAGAATGAATGGTGCGAGGAGAAGTAACTCAAGAGCCTTAGTATTATAATTTCACTGTTTAGAATTAATTGGTATCTAAAAATATGTTGTAATTATTGTAAGTTTATCGCTATTTAATTTCGTGTTAATTTGTAACGTGAAAAATTTCAGGGCTTTGCTAAATAAAGGGACTAAAAAAAAACAAATTGGAATAACCAATAATGTATTAAAACATGTATAATTTAATTAATTACCATACTATTTTAGGACATTTTTCCGTTAGTTCCATCTATGGTGAAATGCTTTCATTTGTTTAATAGAATAAATTTCCTGAAATCTCTGTTTTTAACTGATTTTTATCCACGACCATAAGAGTGTGTTATTACTTCCCAGAATTTGGTCCTTATTAGCAACACCATGGTGCATTAATACAGGTTGTTATTTTTTTTTTCCTAATCAATGAGTTCCATTACTAGCTAGAGAAATTGTTTTTTCAAATCTAATGATGCAGTTTTAGTTTTTATCAAAATCGCCCCCAAGACTTCTTTAAGCATTTTTCCCTAATACCTATAGTTTCGGATTTGGCCATCCATGCTGATTTAAAACATTCACTCTGCTTTATATACAGACGAATTGATTACTACTATACTAAAAATATTTTTTATTCATTATCTTTTATTTAATCTAGTTAATTGGCGGCCTAAGCAGTAGTATTGAGGGTTATTTAACAAGACGAACTACCTACATATCACTTTAAAGCGATATCGGTTATGCTGGGGCCACACCAACGGGAAACGCCGTTGATTATCGCGATGATGGACTTTATTTCTACGGGTTAACGTCCATCATCGCGATAATCAACGGTGTTTCCCGTAGGTGTAGCCCCAGCATTACGATATCGGCTGCAGAGGTACTTTCGTAGTTACAATGAACCTTGAATAGAGAAGTGTTACGACCGCGACGTAAATAAGGCATTACTTTAATGATTTCGTAAATTTTAGTTATTTTGGTTTTCCATCTTTGCCAGCTTTATCAAACAATTGACAGGCACTTCTGAATATTTTCTTAACCTTTTGGGCGCCATGGTCACATATACGTGACAAGCGAAAACTGTCCCTGGACGCCAACGACACAAATACGTGACAGAAAAAGCGGTATACAGAAACACGAAATAAACAATTTGAACATTACTTTAATGCCTGTTTATTTATTGGTAGGTATTTGCGCGGAATTTGTGGCTTGGCGTTGAGGGCAGGTTCATGTGTTTTTGCTCTTGATAGCCCAAGAAGAGAATATTTTTCAAATCATTTGTGTGTGCGTTACCCCAGCCAGATAATGTCGAAAATCGTCATCTAAGTGCAATAGATAATTAGATATATAGCTTCTGTAATTGGTAAGCAGATTTTTTTATTTGGTAAGCTGATAGTTATTTAAGTAATTATTTGATAAAAACAGTTCCGGCTGGAGTAACGTTACCGCAGCCAGATCTTTTGTTTTCTAATGAGTATGTTGAAATAAATGTTATCTAAGTAATTAGATATCAATTTATGTTACAACCTATGAAATTGCCGTTCTGCCGTACTGGCTATTTCAAGTCCATTTGTTTCTTTTTTGCTAAGAATTCTAAGTTCAAATTATTTTTAAAATATGGAATTCTTTTTTGAAAATTTGTCATTTGTTTAATGGTTAGCGTTCTGTTTTCATCGCATTTGTACGTTTTTCGTCATCATGGATACGATAAAAATTCAAGTGATTATGGAGTATGTGTACCGTCGTGACAGCAAAGCGGCAGAAGCGGCACGCAACATCAACGCCATATACGAAGCGAACACTACTAACGATCACATCACTCGTTATTGGTTTGCCCGCTTCTGTTCTGGAAATTTCGACCTAAGAAATGAACCACGTAGTCGACCGAAAACTTTAGTCGACAATGACGAATTAAAGGCGATTGTGGAAGCTGATGATTCTCAATCCACAGCTGAATTAGCAGCAGCTTTCGCTGTTAGCATCAAAATAATATTGGTCCATTTGCGTTGAATTGGCAAGGTAAAAAAGCTTGATAAATGGGTGCCCCATGAATTGAATAATCGCCAGCGAGAAGCACGCTTCGAGTTGAGCCTTGCACTGCTGAACAGGCACACAAACGAAGGCATATTGAATCGCAATGTTAATTGCGCTGCTGCTCCTGCACGACAACGCGCGACTTCATTTTGCACAGCAGACGGTCTCCAAGTTACAAGAGAGAGCTGGGGTTGGAAGTTTTCCGTCATCCACCGTACTCACCAGACCTTGCCCCTACAGACATCTACTTTTTCCAGAATTTGGATAACATCTTGGCGGGGAAAAAATTCTATAACCAAGAAACAGTTCAAAATGCCTTTGAAGAATTTGTTGCCTCCCGTCCAGCAGACTTTTTCAAAAAGGGCATCAATAACTTACCACTACGTTGGCAAAACTGCATTGATTGCATGGGTAATTACTTTGATTAAAAAAAATAAAAAATATAGAGAAAAAGGGACGTTAACTTATTTCACGAAAAACGGCAATTTCATAGGTGAAGACCTAATATTTTCTATGGTTGCGAAGATATTTAAAATCCTGCTGCGCTAACGTTTGCACGATTGTGGCATCTCGGAATTGACTAAACGGATGATTATAATCATTGTACAGGACATCTGGCTAATTAGTTATAAATTTGTTACGCAATAAAAGAATCCACAATAATGCACCGTTTTGAAGATATTTTAGTAAATAGAAATATGCTTTAACAGGTCCTAGTACTTCCAATAAGCGCTCCAAAGACACTAGAAACGTTACTATATAGGTAATTCTACTGCCTATAAATGGTACTGAAGTTTCATTAGTATCCTATACGTAATTTAATGTTATGATGAAACTTCAATTTGTTCTGGCCAAGGCGCGCAGCCGAGTTATTTGACGATAGATTAATAGATAGTAATAGATAGATTCATTCATACAGTTCCATTATATACCTTATGATCTATTGCACTTAGATGACGATTTTCCACATTATCTGGCTGGGGTAACGCACACATCATTTGTTTGTTTGATGACATAGTAAAATAATGAAATTACTCTGATTATGGTGTACTCCTACAATGACAATTTTCTAATTTTGCTACTTAACTCTAATAATTATAATTATTTTCAAGTGTTTGATAAGTATTTTCAAATATCTGAATACAAATCTTCACAAAAGGGTTAGCTTTTTTAAATAGCAATCAAAGGTTGATGTAGAGATAAATGAAATTTCAACGAAATTACAATAAAATTAGTTTTATTTCCCAAAAGGCTCAATCAATCCATCAGCTATTTATATATTCACTATCAGGACGGCAGAACAGGTTACTCACCATTGCCCAGAATAACTTTTATTCGCCCTAAATATCCTATTAAAATTGCCCAAATCTGAGTTTTCAATCTCGTCAGATTTTGGGAAAGCCAATACCTAGATACCTACTTATTCATAATGACCTTTTTTTTTTTGGTTGGGAAATCATCAAATAACTTCTCCCGCTCTGGGCGGAGCGGGAGGGCATGTCAGACTCTTACTGACTAAAACCCACCCGTGTTCCTTCGGTTGCCCTGTTGCCGGGGGCCACGATCTCCCTCTCGGTCTTCTTCGCAACCCCGGCAGGCAACGGCCCTAGCGGACCCCGTCGATTCTGCTGACATCTCTTATTCATATGACCTGCACCTGCATGAATCACTTCATGCAGATTTTGGTTAGGCAGGAGTGATTCATTATTTTTCTGTGATTTAGTACTTAGTTATAATTGTAACACACTAACAACACACTAACATAGAATTTAAGTTTTATTTTTTATATCTAACCAACTAGCATATGGATCATTGTTGTCTAAGTTAAAAAAATAATTTAATTTAATTTATTCTACTCTTTGGGGAAGCCCACAATTCTTCATCAGATTTGCCTATTTAAGTCAGTATGGGTAAGGCCGCACACGATCATATCAAAATCAAAGGTTCTGAAGATCACTTTATTTTTGGCCCAATTTCGAAATCTAAAAGGTGGACTCCTGACCACTATCTAAAACTTTTCAAATATATTTTCGGTGTTCTCTCATCATGCCGCACTTACTCAACTATCAACTTTTCGCCCTGTATAGGTTGCTCAAAAACCCTCTGGGCTTCCCTACCAGTAGTGTAGTGAGAAGAGTGTGAAATACAGGGTGGATGTGACATCGACGCACAAACTGTTAAGTACCTACAATGTTTCTAGACCCCCAGAATCGGTTATTTAAAAAAAATCTGCTGTTCCATACATTTGATCGTGTAGGTATTGCCTTTTGTATGCACAAAATAAAACTAGACATAATAGCTAAGCAGCGTAAATGCAAGGAGTTTTGGAACAGTAGATACTTGTAGACTGAACCCCAAGCCGAGTCTGCCGGCGAGCGTAGCAGGAATTTGTGACCCTCAAGCCATTTTAAAGTTTGTGAATCAGTTTCAAGTTGATCCCTTGTCGGGACCGGCTACGCCCATGTCTTCGTCGGTGATTGGCGTAAATTCTCCGTGCTTAAGGTTTTTGGCCAAAGAAATAGCTAATGTCATTAAACAGATGGTCGGAGGCAAGTCTCCGGGACATGACCATCTCAGCGTCGAGCACTTGCGATGCGCGGGAGTTCAATTACCGAGGGCGTTAGCAACATTTTATTAATTATGTACAAGTCACTCGTACTTGCCAGATAAGCTTATGAAGACCATAGTCGTGCCAATAGTGAAGAACAGAACGGGCGATGATACAGACCCCGCAAACTATAGGCCTATTTCCTTGGCGACTTACAGCTAAGGTACTGGACTGTTTCCTTGATATTACACATGGAGAGTCGTATAAATATTCACGATGCCCAATTCGGTTTCAGACCCGGACTATCGACGGAGACTGAAATCTGTTCAGTATTATGCTGATAGAAAAACACCGGCCAATGCATGTTTTCTGGACTTATCGAGGGCATTTGACCTGGTGTCATACGATATCTTTTGGGAAAAGCTGCGAAAGGAAAGTTAACTGTACTGTTATTTCTTTGTTTAAGTTTTGGTACGAGAATCAGACGAACTATGTCAGGTGGGGTGGAAAATGTCAGATGTATATGGGTTGTTGAACTAAGCAGCACCCGTAGCTATAGGCTGTCACATTGACGAAGTTTGCATAAACAATATAAGTTACGCTGACGACATGGTGCTGCTGAGTCCATCAATAAACGCACTTGTTTGGGCGTCTTGTTAGGACTGTGTGAAGACGACGCAGTCACAATGTAAAAAAAAAAACAGTGGCGGGAGGCCGACAGAAGTGAAAACTTGAACAAGAAAATACTTGCATAGAACATTGATCCGTAACATAATATAAATAAAGAGCACAATCGCGTTTACAAAAATGAGGTGTCTGTCGCGAGTTCAATTGTTTTTTCCCATCTCATAAATGCCCGACACGCCTAAAGAAATTTTCACTTAAAAACGTGAATTATTGGTATTCAAGGCAGGCACCAAATGTTACACTAGCGTCCATAAATAATACTCTGTTATCTGTCTAGACTAACAAAATTTAAGTACCTGGGTCACTCATGACCTGAATGATGACCTGGACATAGAAAGGGAACGCAGGGCGATGGCAGTCCGAGGTAATATGCTGATCCACAGATTTGCAAGTTGCATGACGCAAGCCAAAATAACCCTTTTCAGAGCATACTGCCAGTCTTTTTACACGTGCCGTCTGTGGCTCAGGTATACGCATACAACGCACGCAGGGCATACAACGCCCTGCGTGTCCAGTATAACAATGTATTCAGGATGCTGTTGGGTCTACCACGCTTTTGTAGCACTTCCGGGATGTTCACCGAGGCCAGGGTTGATGGTTTTCAAGCCATTATACGGAAACGGTGCGCTTCTGTCCTCGGTAGAATACGTGCTAGCTCCCACAGCCAGTACCGTCTTTACCATAAGGGCACAGGGGGCCCGTGCCCAGGGCCCCCGACCCCACGGGGGCCCCGGGATGCCGATGCAACGCTTGCACGTTGAAGACAAGGAAATTTGGTAATAATTCCTTCTGCATATGTGGCTTCCCTGGTACTTTAAACGGCATAATTATGTAAGAGTCTATTGCTGCTCACTCTCCTCTTTTTATTACATTCATCCTATTATTTGACATTATAAGTTTTTTTTTTTTTTTCTAATAGAACGTTGCCCCATACTAGGAATTTCTCCTGTATTGTGGGTGCGTTTACAAACATTTAAACTCACATACACAAACAGCCAGACCCGGAACAAATACTTGTAGGTCATACAAATATTTGTTCCGTGCGAGAATCGAACCCGCGACACGCAGCGCAGCAGTCAATCGCTTAACCACTGCGCCAACCGTGCCGTCCAATAAGCCTACAATTTAATTTTAACTCTTTATTAATGGCTTTTGTGGCCATGATAATTATTCAGATTTGTTACAGTTGTTAAAAGTAATCATGTCATTTCGTTTAAAATTGTTTTTTTTATTTTTATTCTTGTATATATGTTGATTCTTTTCTATTTTGTGAATGTGAGAACAGTGTAGGCTTAGTGGACTGTAGATTTATTGACGATTTTCTATTTTGTTAAAGTAGCTGGTACTTGTTGAAAGACCAACACTGTCCTACCTTATTAACACTGTTAAGGCTCTTTCAAACAGGCGCGACACGCGACGCGACACAAAGACGCCGCTCGTCGCGCGACGAGCGGTGCCTTTGTGTCGCGTCGCGTGTCGCGCCTGTTTGAAAGAGCCTTTATTTGAAAATATTATAAAAGCCAATTATTTTTAAAAGAGTAACCGTGGAGTTTCTTGCCGGGTCTTCTCCATAGGAAACGACCAATTAGAACGATGCACCTAGTTTTTGACGTTTCATAAGTGCCCATGTAGGTTTAGATGTGTAATAAAATATTTTGAATTTGCACTAAAAAGCGGTTTTTTCTTCTATCTTTAGGTAGATAGGTACTCACAAATATAATAGATCGGTCAACATTTCTAAATTGAAATATTAATCAGGCACCAGATATGCTTTTTAAACTTTACTTTTATTTTTCTGACAAACGTTTTAGTTTTCTTTCTCAGTTAATAACAATCGATTCTGACCAGTTGACAAAAAATGCAAAGAATTTGCAGAAGATATACTTAAATTCTTATGAGCTCAAATCATAATGTTTTCATCAAAGAAATCGGCGGATTTGACTATCTCATCTTTACAAAGTCCGATAAATTAGAAGAAACTTTTTCAAATGTTGTAGTCGCAACAAGAATATTCCTTTTCTTGATGATTACCAATTGTAGTGGAGAGCGCAATCACAACTAAAGAAAATAAAAAAATGAATTACGAACGATATTGTTATAAGAACGACTAACTAATTAGGTATGTGCAAAGAACGTGATATCCTGAGAATAATAGACGCGACACAAAGACACCGCTCGTCGCGCGACGAGCGGCGTCTTTGTGTCGCGTCGCGTGTCGCGCCTGTTTGAAAGAGCCTTGAGGATATAATAGATTTTGTAGAACAGAAATCCCGAAAGAAACCATTATCGTTAAAGGCTCGTGCAGACCAGCGCGATATCGCGGGCGCTACAAGGGTCGCGCTGCGCTGCCTGTAACGCCCGCGATATCGCGCCAGTTTGCACGAGCCTTAATTCGAAACCAACTCAAACCTACAGCATATTATTTATTAACGTACCTACCTACTTAATATTTTATTTATACCAATTACCCATAAGTAAATATAAAATCATAACAGAAAAATATTTTTTGTCATTCACTTTTTTTTTACTTTCCAAAGGGCCCCAAATTTTTGTGTGGCCAGGGGCCTCGGCTTGCCGGATTACCGCCATGGGATCTGGAGGCAAAGGTCCTCGCGCACATTTGGGAGTGGCGCGAGGAGGCGAGGCGCCGGGTCTTAGCTCCGCTGCCGCGAGAAATCGCGGCTCAGCGGACAGAGCTCCGGCGGGATCTCATGGCGTCATGGAGAGTGCGATTGTCGCAACCCAGCGCTGGGCACGCCACAATTGCGGCGATAAGACCCCTCTTTGAGGAGTGGCTTGAGAGGCGCCACGGCGTCCTCACCTTCCGCCTGACGCAGGTCCTCACCGGACACGGCTGTTTCGGGAGGTTCCTGCACAGGATAAGGCGGGAGGAAACGCCCGGGTGTCACCATTGTGTGGATCGCCCGGAGGACACGGTGGAGCATACGGTGGAGGTCTGCCCAGCTTGGGCGGAGCATCGCCGTGTCCTCGTGGAGGCGATCGGCGGCGGTGATCTCTCGCGTCCGGCCCTGGTTCAGGCCATGGTACGGAGCGAGAGGAAATGGGAGGCCGTCACCTCCTTCTGCGAAGCGGTAATGCTCGCGAAGGAGGAGGCGGAACGCGTGAGGGAGAGGCAAATTTCGCGCCCTCACGCCCCTAACCGCCGCAGGAGGAGACGCCCAGGGCGTCGGGAATCGCGAGGCGATTTCCGGCCACCGTAGGCGCGGGCTTGCGGGCGGTGAGCAATGGGTGGCTCACCGTCCGATAAGGACCAGGCCCGGGTCGACGGCGCGTTGTGTTCCACGCGCGCCTCAAAGAGATGTCAGCATAATTGAAGGGGTCCCCTAGGACCGATGCCTGCCGGGGTTGCGAAGAAAACCGAAAGGGAGATCGTGGCCCCCGGCGACAGGGCAACTGAAGGAACACGGGTGGGTTTTAGTCAGTAAGAGTCTGACACGCCCTCCCGCTCCGCCCAGAGCGGGAGAAGTTATTTGATGATTTCCCACCCTCAAAAAAAAAAAAAAAAGGGGCCTCGGCTTGCCCTAAGACGACGTTGCCCACAGCATCCTGAGTGTATTGTGTGATAAGTGGGACAGCCCCATGCTGGCTCACTGGATACGGCTGCACACTTAGGGGTCATGCGTTCTGCCGGGGTTGCGAAGAAGTCCGAAAGGGAGATCGTGGCCCCCGGCAACATGGCAACTGAAGGAAGTATTTATGGCGGTTCTAAGCCCGTAAAAGTATGAATTGAAAATTGGAATAACTTTTAGGTAAGTATTGTGTTTCATTAACTCAGGTGTATGTATTTATCAGCTGTAGCGGAAGGGTCAACGACCGCGCGTCGCTCGCGCAGTCGGTCGTTCGCGTTGTAGGTATTCCTACTATGGGTTCTAGGTTGCTTTCAAGTTTTGTTTTTCACAATTTTAAACCCGCGATTTTTGTTTTTCATTTTATTTTTATAAATCTATTGTGAAGACATAATCATTTTGCTGCGGAAAAAAAAACCATTAAAATTTCAGCTTGTATTTTAACAAATTTTTAGTCTGGAGGGTCTAAATTCATGGCAAGTTTGCACGTCACTTGTCACTGTCACTTCCAGGGTTATAAGTACCTAGGTATATTTTCCGCTATCCAATTTCGCTATTTTGTCACTCATACAAAGTGTCCGGCCGGGAACTGGATGTTTTATCATAGAATATAGAAATTTGCGATAAGTACCGTTGAATGTACAATGTAAGGGAAGAGGGAAGTCATCGTAATGATGTCTCGTGGACTTCTTTCTGCAAGACATCAGAAAACCATTCTTAAAGATAGCCAATTTTGCAGCTCCTCAAATCTGCCGCCCTAAGCTCAAGCCTACTACTCTACTCAGTCTGTTGGTAAATCCGCCGCTGAATGAAGTGTAGTAGAAGCTAGTTAGCCCTGTGTTCCACGGCACAAAATCAAGCGGGAGTTTACCTCAGGGATCTATTTTAGGACCAAAGATTTTGTAACAGTCCACTTACTTCTTTCGTTTCCTACCCTTAAATATGATGTTGTAGCCCATATATGGGCAACAACCGGCCCGCGGGCCGGATCCGGCCCGCTGTAAGATATTATCCGGCCCGCGAGACATTTTGAAAAAACCCAATTTAAAAAATATTACATTAGGTACTCTCACGGGAGAAATAGTGAGGCGCCAAACATCAAATCCTTTGATGTTTGCCGCCTCACTCTTTGGAATCGCCGCCACTCGGCTTGCTCGATCAAATTCTTTGAGGTTTGCCGCCCCACGGGCGACAAATCAAAAGATTTATTGCTTCTCAATTATTCTAAACTAGTTTATTCCAGATTATTCCTTCATTTTGCCCAATGAAGTTTTACCTTTATAATATCATTGATTTTGCCTATATAAGTGGGTGGATGGCCCGAACGTTAGTTCAGTTCTATTCTCTTTGAGTATATATGTTCTGTGGTTCTATTTGAGCTACCGAGGTGATAACTTGGACAAGCGATATCCTAGCGAACTGCTCGAGCCGTCAACATGCTTTGTGACTTTGTGTGCATCTTGAGTGGTTACTAACTATAGTTTGTTATTAAGTTTATTGAACGAAAAGTAAACAAAAATGATGTCTGGTGGAAAGAAAGGAAAAGTAGATACAGAGGGTCGCCAGTTTCAAGAAAAATGGACTGAAGAATTCTTTATCTTGCACAATGGTAAGCCTATTTGTTTGCTGTGTAATGAATCCATTTCAGTAATGAAAGAATTCAATATAAAGAGGCATTACTCAACTAAGCATGCTACGCTACACTCACTGACAGGACAATTAAGAACAGACAAAATCCAGAAGCTTACCGCAAATTTGGAAAAACAGCAACAAATGTTTCATATACAAACTCAAACTCAAAGCATTTATTTCAAATAAACCAATTTCAGGCACTTTTGAATTGTCAAGGGGCGGTCAGTCAGAAAGATGAAGCTAGTTGCCCATTACAAAGCGTAGTAGGTACCTATGGCGAAGAACGGGCAAGAAACTCCATGGACTGTCCATGGAGTTTCTCTTTTAAATCACAATATGTTTACAAAATATTGGTTACATCATTCATGTTAAAGTTATAAATGTGAGAACGATGCAGAACGATAAAAGCGTCCGTAATAAAAAATAAAACAATTCAAAAATCAAATTAAAATAAGCCATGGCAGCTAGAAGATGACCAGTCCCTACTGACAGCGCCCGTTTACGAACATGACGCATGGATTAGCACCATTCAGCTCAACCATTTTGAAGGGAGCTAAATGATCCAACACACACGCCACCGTCAGCGAGACATTAGAGTGAGCATGACATATTCTCAGCTGCAAGGGCACATTCAAGTCAATGAAAGACGTACCTAGTAAATGGTAGCTTTAAAGTAGGTACATAGTACTCACACGTGTTATGAAATTATACAATGCTAAGGGATTTAATTTATACAATGCAAAGATGAGTACTTTTTAAATCTTCAGCAACTTGAACAATATTTTCAAATGCTAATCAATTAGTTTATGCGCCCTTGTGGAGCAGGGCCAGCGTTTAGCCAGGCATTTATATCAGCGATGTAATCCCCCAACTTATAATATGCTTGGCTGCATAATGTGCGTTTTATATAAGATTAAAATTTCGTTTCATTCAGTTGAAGTATGTGGGGTTGAAATATGTGGGTATTTTATTGTAACATTTTAAACAGTACCCCATGAAAGATGAGTCCACTTTAGCCAATCTGAAACCTGGTTGAACTAATTGGTCCCTATTTCTAGTGATATAATTGTGACTTGCACCTCTTTTACTAAAAAGATGTAGATTTTTCCTTACGTACATAATGTTTTCATAGATATATTGACAAGGTACCGTCATGATGTTAATATCTTTAAACAGTTCCCTTAGAGAGTCGCGCCTGCGGAGGCCATATATGAACAAAGAACACAACTTGATAATGTTGTGAAAGCTAGTTTTATAGTTAGCTCAAAATTGGCAAAGGCATTAAAACCATTTGCCGAAGGAGAATTTATCAAGGAGTGTATGTTAGAAGTTTGCAGTATTTTGTGTCCCGAAAAGAAAAATGAATTTGAAAAAAATAGTTTGTCAAGACGAACTGTTGTTCGACGTATAGAAATGATAGCTAATGATATAAAAACAACATTGACTGACCGTATGGCTGGTTTTGAATCATTTTCCATAGCATTAGACGAGAGCACCGATTTGTCTGACACAGCTCAACTGGCTATATTTATTCGAGGTGTTGATAAGGAGTTCACTGTTACTGAGGAATTGCTTGCTTTACAGCCGCTTAAAGGAACCACTACAGGAGAGGATATTTTTTTTGAAGTTCAAAAGGTATTCACAAGTTTTGGCTTGCCATGGAAAAAATTAATTGGAGTATGCACTGATGGTGCACCTTCTATGGTCGGCTTACGTAAAGGTTTCATCGGAATTTTGAATGAAAAGCAACAGAATTAAATGTGCAAAAAGATGATTTGATAGTCCTTCATTGCATTATCCACCAACAGAACTTGTGTACTAACTCCATTCGACTCCAGAATGTTATGAATGTGGTAGTAAACACCATCAACTTTATTCGATCCCGAGGTCTTAACCATCGTCAGTTCAAGGCGTTTTTGGATGAAATATCAGCTGAATATAACGACGTAACATATTATTGTGAAGTCAGATGGCTGAGCAAAGGAAAAATGTTGAAACTGTTTTACGAGCTTAGAAATGAGATAGCAGACTTTATGAAAATAAAAGATAAACCACTACCTATCTGAATTCAGTGACCCAAAACGGATATGTGACTTAGCATTTCTGGTCGATCTTACAGACTATTTGAATGATTTAAATTTGAAACTTCAAAAACAAGGACAGTTAGTAAATTATTTGTACAGCCATTTGAAAGCGTTTCAGATCAAACTACGCTTGTGGGAGTCACAGATGCTGTCTGGTAATAGTTACCATTTCAACACGCTCTCTGCGTATGAAAATATTGCTTATGCTCAATATGCTGAAGAACTCAAGTTACTGTCGGAACAATTTTCTAACAGATTTAGCGACTTCAAAAACATGGAAGACTGTTTCAGTTTATTTGCTACTCCTACAAAATGTAATGTACAAAATGCTCCAATACACTTAAAAATGGAGTTGATCGAGATTCAAGAAAACTCACTCCTAAAATCCAAATTTGAAGACGTAGAGTTGTGCGATTTCTACAAAAAATACCTACAAGACAATTTTCCGCAGCTTAGAAAATTCGCAAGAAGATTGATTTGTGCGTTTGGCAGTACTTATAAATGCGAACAGTTCTTTTCATTGATGAAAGTTAATAAATCAACATATCGTACAAGACTGACTGACGATAATTTGGAAAATTCTTTACGTCTTTGTATCAGTCGAATTAATCCAAATATCGATGGATTAGTTTCCCAAATTCAAGCTCAAGTGTCTCATTGATTTCGGTGTATTTAACTTTCGTAGTTTGTAACAATTGCAAAAACGATTTAATTATAATGTACCATTTTTTTTAATTTCATTTTTTTATTTTAATAAATTGTACTATAATAACATTGTCGTATTATTTCATGTCTAACATCTATCGCAAAAAGTATGATCACTACTTAAAAATGCACTAAGTACCTACCTACTTTTAAGTTAGGGTACCTACTGGTATATGACGATAGTAGGTAAACATTTGTTAAATAAGAAATAGGTACACACGGCTACATATCAAGCTATACATTTCCAGTATAAGCTGACCTCTCATTGTTCGGAAATCCTATACAATGCGAGAACAGCTAATACTGGAAATGTATAGCTTGGTATGTAGCCGTTTCTACATGTCTGGGTAAGCATGTGTGCAGATATCGCTTTATGTTTAGTTCCCTGGCTTGTGCCGCCTTATGTAGGTACTGAAATTAAAGAATCCGAAAGCAGTATCTATTCTATAATCATCTAAAATATTCTTATTGAAATACAAGATTTTTGTAAAACAAAATTACATGCTGGTACATTATAGGTATTAATGGTATAAATAAGTAGTTTCTAACTAAACTATGCTACGAAATTTGTCCTCGATATTGGAAAACCTGTCGGAAGCAAAATAATTGTCGACACAACTAAGGATTGGGCTGTTGAATCGACCGAGGTATGATCCGCAAGATGCAGCGCCAAAAAGAACTCCCAGAATGAAACCTACACCAATTAACGTTCCTAAGGCCAGTCGATATTTATCTTGAGTAATTAAAATCTCTCTACAAATACACACGAAGTCGTATAAAGATCTGAAACAATTACCACATTACTTTTACTTTGTGTAAATGTTGAGGCAGGTAGGTAATATATCCTTGCGTTTCCGGTCGGCCCTGGTTCAGTCCATGGTCAGAAGCTAGAACGCGTGGGATGCCGTCGCTTCTTTTTGCTAGATGATGCATGCAAAAGAGGAGGCGGAGATCCCAGAGAGCGTACCTCTCACTCCACCAGTCCACCCGCCTATGACCAGCGGGGCGTCAACGGGCGCTAAACGATCTTTAGCCACCATAAGGAAGCCTTATTGGGGCACACTCGGTGCTCGACCTGCACCCTAATTGCCTAACACATGATCATTCACAATCTGAATCATTTTGAAGGAAATTGCTAATCCATTACTTCAATTTTAGAAAAAATTGTCTGCTCAACAACGTAAATAATTCGCAATGAATTTAGAAACTGTTACAATGAAACAGATTGTGATTGATCGTGTGTTACGCAATTAGGGTGCAGATTCAAGCCCGAACAGGAGGCTATATTGGGGGATATACGGTCATAGGATTGGCCGCACATGGTGATGCCAGTGGGTGATGGGACCGCTAGAGGCATGGCGGGCTAAAAGTTGTCGGGGGTGCACGCGAATGTTTGAGTGTCTCCCTGGCCCACAACTCATGGTAGTACATAACGGGAACCGTGGGGTTTGAGTCGAAGTTCGATTTTAACAAAGTACGGTACATAACTAAGGCCGTCTTTGGTAAAAAAACCGTTCAAAAGTGCCATACATGGGCCTATTTGAAATAAATTATTTGACTTTGACTTTGACCGTACCAACCTGCAACATCTCGTATTATCACACAATATTCTGTCTGTTTCATCCAAGAGCCTAGCCAGCTGCCGTTGCGCCAGTGTAATAACTGGACATTTCTTATGAAGGATATTGGCGATTTCGCCCTCGGGGTCTATATCACAACTGCATCCGGGAGAATCCAGGTTACTGTCCATTCTTCCATCGCAGCGAATATCACTTCTTGGTGACGTATCTGGCGCCTCGAAATTATTGTTTTCACAAACGTTTTCATGAGAGCCCCTCCTATTCTTTTTGAACGATTTCCTAGAATACTTGTAAATGTTCTGTACTTGATAATCGTCTGATGACATGAGATAAAAATCTATAAAATTTTGTAAGCGGTGTTGCGATTTCTTTTTGAAGTTGGTTTGTTTTCAAAACACTTCAAAAAGCCTTATCCCATAGCTTTGCTAAATTGAAGTTTTAATCATAGACTTATAATATCAAAAAGGTCCATTTGCATCAAAAAGTGTAAACATTGCAAAATGTATCATACCGTCTAAGTATTTAGGTACCTATTCTAAGGCATAATATTCTAATGCATAAACACACTATCTGAAAACAAATAGACATCTGTTGGAAAACGTTCTGACTTCTTCCATATACCTATTAAGTTGTTGTTGTTGTAGATAACTATTATCGGTTAATAACTTGTTATTCCTTGACTGTAGAAGTATACCTACATACGAAAATATCTCTTCCATAAAGGCACCCGAAGACAGACGCGACGTGACTATGGTGGAACAATTTCTAAGCTAGCACATGAATACAACTTAGCTTCTGCCCGCGACTTCGTCCGCGTGTTTTAACATAAAACATATTGTTACGAGCTGGGTATGGGATAAATTAATTACTACCAATCAGACAATTAAATTACTTTATTAAACACAAAACACTTATAACTTAATCACAAATACACTACTGATCGCTATTCGCTTAGATATCGCACTTCTAGTTCACTTCGATTCGCTTCGTTGTATCGCCTAAATCAGACTGACTGCATCGTGCTTTTTTTTATCATGGCAACTCGCAGTTTTGACCACTAAGGTCTTGGCTGCTTAACCGGACTTTCCTGTGGGTGCCTTAAGCTGCTACACTAAAGCCTCCAGCCAGTGGCAAAAACTAAACTAAATTAAAACTAGGCGAACGCTCGCTAAGGGCACCCCCTGTGGGGTACGGACCTCGGCTTAGGGCATCGCTGAGGGGAGGACAGCAAGAAGGGACAGGCTGGATCAAAATTGGTTTAAATCATGATTATTATGCGGGGTAGTTTAAAGCTACGTGCTCAGCGGCAACAACTTGCTGGCACCTCGTTTTCGAACAAGGGTCGGGGAGGAGTATCATTTACTCAGGGACGCGGTCGCGGTCGCAAAGGACCTCGGCGGCGAGGTCGGAATGACGGGAGGCGTCTGTTTTTGTGTATTGTGCTGGTGGCCCTATTCTGCTCTTGGAGGAGTGTGATGGGATCATCAGGGTCGGAAAGTACATGCCGCGGACGGCGGATCTGACTAATTCTGGAAGGGACATAATTGGCTGCTTCGACAACCAAGGGGTTACGATGTCTAGGAGCGGAGTCAAAGTAACGCTTGGACATACGTTTAAGGAACTGGTGAATCGTAGGGATTTTACAGTCGAGATGGAGGATCTCGTTTCTGACATAGAAGGGAGATCCCGTGGCTTTAAGGAGGAAACGGTTCTGCAAGGCTTGCAACCTATGGATGGAATGGGACTTGGCGTGGGCGAATACTGCACCCGCATAGGTCATAATGGGTCGGATACACGATGTGTAGATGCGCAGTTTGCACTTAAGTGACAATTTGCTGCGTGCATTTAATACGAAATGGAGTCTACCTAGAGCGAAAGCGGCTCGCGAATGAACCGTCTTTATGTGCTCAGAAAAGGAGAGATGATGATCTAGGATGACACCTAGGTATTTGGCGCGCCTAGCCCAAGGGATTGGTTTGCCGAACATGGTGATGGGTCGGGGGAAAGGGGGGGTTCTAGTTCTCGGTTTTGAAAAACTAACCGCTTGACTTTTGTCGGGATTTACTTCTATTCGCCATTTTCTAAACCAGGCGCCAAGGTTGTTGATAGCCCTTTGGAGGTTTAGCAGCATAGTAGCTGAATTGCCCTTGCAGATGATCGCTGTATCGTCTGCGAACAGAGCCAACTGCGTCGATCTGTGTCTGGGGATGTCGCTGGTGAATAGCGTGAAAACGAGGGGGGCTAATACTAAGCCCTGAGGGACTCCTGCCCTTATGGGACGGGGGGAGGAAAGGGCTCCTTCGATGCGGAAGCGAAAGGTGCGGTTCGACAAATAGTCTCGTAAGATGAGCACGAGACGATCTGGCACTCCGAGTTTGTAGAGCTCATAAATTAAGCCGTTGTGAGTTCGAAAGCCGAACTGTTCGTTGGGGATGAGGCCCTTGGTCTCTGCATAATCTCTGAGGCACTTATAAATAAAGCTCTCATAGATCTTGCCGAGAACCTTGAGCAGACTGATGGGCCTATAACTAGATGGCTCGTTTTTGGGTTTTCCTGGTTTAGGGATACCTATGACAGTGGCCTCTTTCCACGTCTGGGGAAAAATGTTATTGCTTAGCGCACCATTGAAGATGGTGGTCAGAAGCATAATTAAGTGAACTGGGAATAATTGGACCATCCTATTGGTGAGTCCGTCTGAGCCGGGGGCTTTACGATTTTTCAGACCTTTGATAATCTCATGTACCTCATCTGGTTCGATGGGGGGCAGGGGAAAATCAGGGTCTTCGATGGGAAGGATAGAGGCTCTACGTTCGACTTCGGCGTCGACCTCATCGAGGTGAGCTTTGTCTACTGGTAGGGTACTGGGAGAGCATTGAGCTTCAAGACTGTCGGCTAGGCACTCGGCTTTGTCGATGTCGTTGAAGGCTAATGTTTTGTCCGGGCGGACTAAAGGGGGCATATGGCCTAAGTGGGGGGATCTGAGTTTCCTCTGGAGTTCCCAGAAGGCTAGGTGGGTAGGCTCGAGGTCGCTCAGCATCTTGTCCCAGCCCGTTTCACGCAGCTCCGCCATACGTGTCCTTACAGATCTCTGTAAGTAGCGCATGTGGGCTTTGTTGGCGGCGCAGGGAAACATGCTGTAGGCACCGACAGCTGCGTTCTTCTCAGTCAGCAGGGCGCGCGCATCGTCCGGGAGTTTCAGGTAACAGGGATCTGTTGCCGGAACCTCCCTTGAGCAGTCGCTCAGGACGGTTTGCACGTGCTCTGTGAGTGAGTCGATCGCAGCTGTCGTGTTAGCGATTGAGTCAAACTGGTCGGGGATAGAGTCTAATAAGGGGGTCGTGTTGGATTTCAGCTGATCGCTTACTTTCTTCCAGTCCGTCACCTTTCTAGTGGAGAGAGGGTGGTTAGGGTCAGAGGGACCTATGCGGGATACAAGATGGATGATTACTGGACGGTGGTCAGAGGTAAGCTCGTGCACCGTTTCTATCGAGTCGAGTCGTAAGTTTACGTTCTTAAGGAGCGTTATGTCAAGGACGTCAGGGGTGCAGTTAACCATATGGGGATAATAAGTGGGATTCATCGGAGCGATGATGTCGAAGTTAAGAGTGGAAGAGAGGTCGAACAAGTGTCGGCCCCTGGGGTTAGTGGTGTGGCTATTCCATGAAGGATGTTTGGCGTTGAAGTCCCCTGCCATAATGACAGAGTCGCTCATGTAGCTGTAGGTCATCAGAAATAAGTTGGTAGTTTTCTGAGGCCTGAGCTGGGATGGGAGGGATATAGACCGACACTAGACTGATCGGCGGTTGACCAGTCATGCCTAGGCGACAGACTGATACTTCTAATCGGGAGAGAGGTGGAGGGTCCATAGGGATGCAATACAGATCCTTTTTGTAATAAATGAGAGTGCCACCCGCGTGACAGCGCGTCCTATCATTTCGGATTAAACGATAGTTGGCTATAGAAGGGTTCCGTTTGTGGGGTTTAAGGAAGGTTTCCTGTATGAGGAGAAGATCTAGCTGATGATCGCGGAAGAATTCCGCGATTACATCTTTCTGATTGAATAAGCCATTGGCATTGAAAGTTCCTATCTTTAGGGATCGGGGTTTAAACCTTTCATAAGAGGCGTTAGACATTATGAGGGTCTAGTGAAGGAAGTGAGGGCGGAGGTGATATCCTCGTATGCCAGGAAAACATTCTGGATTCGCTTGAAGCATCCTGATTTCCTGGCTTCTACTATATCTAAGGCCATTTGTGTAGCCCTGGGGGTACAGAAGGTCATGAAGGTGGAGCTGATAATGCCGAATGCATTTTTAACAGGGTCCATGTTTGTATTATTATTAGCCACGGGAGTGGGATTGGGACGCGGGGTAACCGGGTTTGTGTTGGGTTTTACGGAGGGCGCGGGGGGTGCGGAGGGTGCGCTACGCTGTGTAGGCGCGTGGGGAGCGGGGAAGCCAGGGGGAGGAGGGCGGACTCGCGGGTCCATTAGGGAGTATAGCGGGGTTTGATGGGGAGGGGGGCGCGGGGTAACCAGAGCCGGGAAGGTCTGCTGGTGGTTATAATTAAGTTGAGACCAAAGGCTAGGTCTCTGGAGGCTAAGCCTCTGAGGCATCTGAGTTGAGGGGAAGGGTTGATAATCCCTTTGTCGTTGCTGCCTAGCGTCTAGACGCTTAGACAGCTTTGCTGCATTAGCCTTAGGGGCTTTGGGACATCCTCTGTAATTAGCCGTTTGGCCTTCGAGGCCGCACAGCACGCAACTTGGCGGGGTGACGCATAAGTTGCGGTCTTTGAGCCGGGTGCAGTCTGCAGTGCCATGGTCTCCCACTTGACGCACCTGGGTTTCGCATGGCAGTGCTTTTGACTATGGCCATACAATTGGCAACGGTGACATTGCCCTATGGCGCTATGTTTCCAGGGCTTCTCGATGGAGAAGCCCACTAAATGACATATCGTCTTGACATTGAAAATGGGGTGATGCCCCTCGGTAGGGGAGCACACGACAATGACCATGTTGTACGCTTCCCTGCCACGCGAGCGGTGCATACGGTGCACTTCATCGACGGGGATGTTCTGCGACTGAAGGTCGGCAAGGATGTCGGAGGAGGGGATCTCTTTGGGGATCTTTTTGATCACTACCCTAATCTGTGTCTTCTGGGAGGGAGTAGGTGTGGAATGACACACCTCTCTCTCTCAGGACCCTGGTTAAGTCCCTATAGTCTTTCGACGTAGGGACGAGTACTTTAATACCCTGTTGGGTTGAGACTGCATCGTGTGTCGGCGCTCTGCTTTTATACCGCCAATATTCACGAACATTCCGGCGATGTGTAGAACGGTTCCATTAAAACATCAACAAAAAAAAAACATTACCAAGAAATACAAAAGTAGTAGGTATAAAAAATAATAACCTACTTGTACCGAATAAAGAAGTAGGTACTTTATGCCCTCGGCGTACGGTTGAAATTACAATGACAATTCCTAAGATTTTTAGTAAGTACCTACTTAACTTCAAACTAATAATAATGGCATGCTTCTCAAAGTTTTTAGCGCAAACACACTGTAATCACGTGCTTTCTCGAAAGATCTCGTACGTACGACGTAACAATATCTTATGGCACTCGGCATTAGTGCAGCTTTCTAGAGTCTGTCTATTGAAAGCTGAGTGAAAAAGAACAGCAAATTTAAAAAAATTACGTCGGCTATGCCCGGATCAACTATGGAAAAACGTATTTGATACTTGAATATTCTTAGGCAGAATATTTATTTTTGTTTTTATAGATTAATAGGAAAGCATAATGCAAAGAATTGTGTAGATAAGGTTTTATGGTCATAAGGTTGTAAGTCATATCATTATCATCATGATCATTTCAGCCGAAAGACGCCCACTGCTGGACATAGGCCTCCCCCACGCACCGCCACTTCAACCGATTCTGTGCTTCCAGCGTGACGGCCGCAGGAATCACAAGATCATCGCTCCACCTTGTGGACATTCTGAGTTTAAGGTACGCCACCCTGGTCGACACACTCTCGATCTTCACCACGTTACTCACAAGGGACTTAAATTATGGACGATAAACCCAACACCACCTTGGGAATGCTGATCGCCCTCCCGGAAATAGAGCAAGTTCCCGGATTTGAGAATTATCGAGTCCTCCTCCTCTTTTCGGACTTCAGATAACCTCATATACCCCATCGTAACCTGCTCGATTCTTCTTCGAGTTCGATGATCTTCTCATCGGTTCGGAGTGTACGCGTGTTGTATGTTGCCAGGTCCAGTTTCCGGTTATTGTGGTAGCCGGATCTCTTCCGGGGGTTCTTTGCACCCCTTGCCTCACCGTGACCTAGACCGCTACCTTTGCCAAGGGTGGTGGGCTGCCGGGCACTAGGGGCCATTTCGTTTTTGGTGCTTGTCATTTTTGAGGGGGTATACCATAATCGTCACGCTTGGCAGGCGGGTTAGCGATCGCAGTATGGCGTTATAAATGCATAGAGAACGTTGCTGCCCATTCTCTAGTAAGGTCCCTTAGTCGCCTTTTACGACACCCAGGGGAAGAAATTATTGTTGTAAGTTTATTGTCAAAGTGAAAAACGAAGGACATGTTTGTTGTTTTATAAAACTTAGAGGATGGTCTGATACCTAAATTTAAATCACAGATTCCGACAAAAAAATTTAAACTTTATTAAACCTTAATGAAATTACAAAAATGGCAATTAACACAAATATTAAAGGTTATTAGTATTACAAAAAATAAAATAAGGACATTTTATTAAAAAATAATAAGGTGTGTTTCCACTTCTGGCTCTGATCACCACCTTCATGCGATCAGGCATGCTCTGAATGATGTTCTTGTTTTCTTGGGGAATTTCATCCTAGGCAACCACCAGAGCGGTTTTTAAAACATGGAGAAACTAAGGAGGGTTGAGACTTTCCCGGATTCGCTTTTTAAGCATGCCCCATGTTCTATGGGATTCATATCTGGGCTTTTTTCCATAGCAGAAAACCTAGATGTTAAACTGGATTAC
This sequence comes from Omphaloscelis lunosa, assembly GCA_916610215.1. Lineage (NCBI taxonomy): Eukaryota > Metazoa > Arthropoda > Insecta > Lepidoptera > Noctuidae > Omphaloscelis > Omphaloscelis lunosa. The sequence goes on from OU744250.1 coordinate 12,921,572, forward strand.
TTATAATATAATAACACAGATTTTTTTCATTGACTGCCTCGTTGGTCTAGTGGTCACAACCGCTACTGCTGAACATGAGGTTCTGGGTTCGATTCCCGGGTCGAGTAAAGTATTATTAGGTTTTTCCATCTGGAATTTCTCAGTAGCAGCCCGGAGTTTGGATTTGTGCCCGGTTGATGGCAAAAGGCTCGCCTCCTATTACATGGGAGTTCAACCATAACTGGCGAAATGTGGGTGTACTATAGGTACACCTCTGCTTAACCCTTCGGGGACAACAGGCGTGCTGTTATGTTATGTTAACACAGGTTTCTATACTGATGTCACGCGATTTCTCATCGCTATATTCAATTATGATTCCACATTTAAAACTGTTATATTGATGGACCAGGTCTAATAACTATAAATCCTGTTTACTTAGTATCAAAACTAATTCAATAGTTTACCAGTAATTTTCGAAATTATTGTAAACGATTGTACTTTTTTGTTAAATGCATCCTCGCGTTCGCTTTTCACTCGGTTGTAATTATTTATCATAGTGTATAACAACTTTCTCGCACTGCTTCTTAAAGTTTTAGGCGATGTTTTACTTGAAATACGACAAAATATACACAAATTTGTTTTCATAAGAGGATTTATGAACAACAATTGACACTTGCAGCAGTGTTGTCATTTTATGAAAACGTGAAAAAATCACTCTCAGCTTTCATTAGACACACTATCATGCTGGGGCCACACCCAGGGCCGTAGCTAGACTTGAATTTAAGGCAGGGCAGCTATTGTTACAGGTAGGGCGTAAGTAAAATTGTTGATCTGTTCTGGTCAATTGATTTTTGGCTTTCCTGACTGATATTTAACTGTCGAGGGTGACATATAGATAAAAATAAATGTATTCTAACATAAATTATTATTTCTCCAAACATACCTACTAAATATAAAGTCTTTCCTTAAAACAACTGAATTCGAATAAGATTCGGAATAAAGAATCATTTTACTGTGATTGTAAGATACCGTGGTTAATTCGGAATTGTTTAAATGTCATAACTTAGCTTCACAGTACTTTGCTTATTATTAGTTGATATTCAGAATAGTTCGTTTTTTTATTTAAGTTAGTGCATTTATTTTAAGGTGGGGCATTGCCCCACAATGCCCCCCCTTAGCTACGGCCCTGGCTACACCAACGGGAAACGCCGTTGATTATCGGGATGATAGACGTTAACCCGTAGGAATAAAGTCCATCATTGTGATAATCAACCGCGTTTCCCGTCGGTGTGGCCCTAGCATTAGTGATAGAATTTTTGTTATTGGGTCAGTAGGTAGGTATAGCTTGTCCACTCTGAAATAACGCGCTCCACTACCCCATTACCGTGTGCGTAAATGCGGTCGCGGGGCGCGACATATTACAGCTATAGCTGACAAGTTTTACTTCCAAAGATTTTTCTTTTATGAATATAAGTAGGTAAACAAACAATTTTACGTCTCAATAATATTAATTTGGATGTACCGTGTGTCCGATCGGATTTCCGTTCAACAAAGACGAAGAACTTCCATACAAACTTCCATCCCCTATTTACCTTTTAACCGATTTAAAAAAAACGGAGGAGGTTCTCAGTTCGTCGTTCCGTAATTTAAGTAATTTTTCACTTTGTAGTGTTTTTTTGGAAGTCGGTTGTTTTTTTTTTTAAGTTTTTACCTCATCATTCATGCATTTGCTCCCGGAAAGCACCATTTGGTAAAGTGGAACTGTTGATGAAGGACACAGATGGCCACCGTAACTACCTAGGTACTCGATACTTAACATGTATTTCACGGGTTGCGATTTGATTACTTTAATATGGTTGGGAAGCGATTGATGCTCGTCACAATTCATATGGTGCAGTGGAGCTGATGGTGAAGTATCTGGATAAGTTCTGAAAAATGTAAGTCCCTGCATCGAGAAAAGCAATATTTTGTAAAAGGTGATGAACAGTTGACATTAAGCTATTGTAACTTAGACAAATTACAAACCAACCTACTAAAAAGTGAAAAAAAAAAACTTTTTTCCAAAAAATACGTTACATAAGTTTTTTGCCACCGACTTCTGAAATTAAAATTATATTTCACTTTGTAGTTTGGAAGTCGGTTGCATTTTTTGTAAAAACGATTTTTAGGGGATGAATTTTCACAAATTCTTTTTTTAAGCGGTCTAAAATCTTGTGCAAAATACCATGCCGCTAGACCCAGCGGTTAAGGCTGTGTATTCTCTGTCAGTGAATGAATGAATTTAAGTTTTTTATTAATAGAAGTTAGAATACACTTTTGTCTAGTATAAATTCAGGGTATTATAGATTGGGCACGCCACAATTGCGGCGATAAGACCCCTCTTTGAGGAGCGGCTAGAGAGGCGCCACAGCATCCTCACCTTTCGCCTGACGCAGGTCCTCACCGGACACGGCTGTTTCGGGAGGTTCCTGCACAGGATAAGGCGGGAGGAAAGACAAGGTGGTCGCATACGGTTGAGGTCTGCCCGGCATGGGTGGAGCATCGCCGTGTCTTCGTGGAGGCAATCGGCGGCGGTAATCTCTCGCGTCCGGCCCTGGGTCAGGCCATGGTAAAGAGCGAGAGGAAATAGGAGGCCGTCACCTCCTGCTAAGCAGTAATGCTCGCGAAGGAGGAGGCAGAACGCGTGACGGAGAGGCAAATTTCGGGCCCTCACGCCCCTAACCGCCGCAGGAGGAGACACCTCGGGCGTCGGGAGTCGCAGGCCGATTTCCGGCCACCGTAGGCGCGGGCTTGCGGACGGTGAGCAATGGGTAGCTCGCCGTCCGATAAGGACCAGGCCCGAGTCGACGGCGCGTTGTGTTCCACGCGCGCCTCAAAGAAAGTCCGCTAGGGCCGATGCCTGCCGAGGGTGCGGAGAAAACCGAAAGGGAGATCGTGGCCCCGGCAACAGGACAACCGAAGGAACACGGATGGGTTTTAGTCAGTAAGAGTCTGACACGCCCTCCCGCTGCGCCCAGAGCGGGAAAAGTTCTCACCCCAAAAAAAAGGTGGAAATTCCGATCGGGCTACTATAGAATATTGATCTTGGTTGACAATGACTACTTATGACTACTTATGCGGAATGAGTGGTTTCGCTGTGACTTTAATAATCTGCAGTAATAAGCATGCACGCAAAATGGCGCAGTAACTTTGTGCTGTCTACCATACCTACGCATTTAGTTTAAAGTACCCACATATCACACGCTTACTTTAAAAATAATTCTAGTCAGAAAGGATTAATAAAAATTATTTATTTGTATAATTATACAAACTAATTCATATTTATGGTACTTGTATATCACTTCGAGCCCTCCTAGCTCTTGAATATTGTCACAACATCTGATAAATACTGCCTTGACCAAAGTTATCACATCATAAAACGCAGTGATGTAATAGGACTAGCTAGTTTAAATGCATTGATTATTATGGAATTAAGTTTAGTTTAAATTACAGCAATGCTCAGCAACTACTCGCCAAGGCATTTATGAATAGTTACTTTATAAGTACCAGGTAAAAAGGGAAGCGATCTATTGTCGATTAATTGCTGAAATAAGGTTTGTACAAACTTATGTACGTACCCACTCTATTTAAAAATTCGATCCTTTTGATACAAGACAGCGCTTATCAGTTTGTTAAGTGAGCAAAATTCCTTCGAATCCTAGTGTATAACATTTCAAAAAATAAATTAAATATTGTAATTGCACTATAACACTTATCACCACAGGGTTAGTCTCCAAATGAGTGGTGCATCCATTTCTTTGAGTACTCGTAGACAACGAAGAGGGCGGCTGTTGCCGGGATTGTCCGCACTAACGTTGGTTTGAGTCCGCTGTATAAAGCCAGTATACCTGGAAATATAAAAACATAATTAACAGATGGCTGCTGATTGAATCTCGGCCAATCTCAACAGATACTAGCAGACAACGCAGGAGATATTAATGATGGCCGTAGATCTGTTATACGGGCTAGGAATTGTATTTGGTAAAACCAGCTGATGCTTGCAATCTTCGTTCTCTCACAAACTTCAAAACTCCGCCGATAGACCTGCAAAAATTGTTTCTAAGAATCCTTTCAGTAGAAAGGATTCGTCAAAGGTTGTTTTGGTCATAAGAGAGATAACGAGGGTCAAATCTTTCTTATTTTGATCCTCAGTAGGTTACGCTGTGCAGTGTGCTTTAGCTGTCTCTTTGTAAGTCTCGTTTTTACGGCACTATTTTGTGTAACTATGTATTAAGTATGTAAAGAGTTTCTGTTCTTGTTACCATCTTGGTTGAATTGGTACTGTTAAGGTGCTGATAAACTTGAGCATTCATTTTTAATGAGCATTCTAGCGAATGTTACATTACAGAAAAATAAACGGGAGCGTTTTAGCGAGCATTCTAGCGAGCGTTCTAGCGGGCATTCCAGCGAGTATTCCAGCGAGCATTCTAGCGCGCATTCTAGCGAGCATTCTAGCGAAAGGACAGTAAATTTGCTTCGAGCTGTCTGCCGAGCCGAACCATTCTGTCATTGAGATTGTTAAAGTATATAAATACGTTACCTTTTTAATTAACTAGATATATCATTGAGGGACAAAATAACGAATAAAAAAATAAAAATTAATGGAACATTTCTTACAAAATATGTATATAAATATCTATGAAAAAATATGTATGTGAATGAAACTAAATGTTATAAATGAATATAGTTAAATAGTAAATAAACATAATACCCAACAATATCATAGGAAAATTAACTACTAATATTAATATAATAACATACTTTTTAGGAACAACCTGTATCAATCTAAATCACAGTCCTTCACCACTTTTTGTTTTAAGGATGGTCAGTTGATTGATCATCGCTGTTCGCTCGTTAGTAATAGATAAATATTTCGCTTATTACCCGCGTTGTGTTTTTATTATTGTTACATGTTATACACTCGAGAGCAATGAATCCGGGTCACTTAAAGAATCCTAAAAATCTCGGAAACTAAAAATGCTAGGTTAATGCAATAAATTGTATTTAATAGACAATGTAATACTCCTTAAATGAAAGTAAAAAAAATATGAGTCACCATACATTTTATTAACACAAAATGACATAAAGAAAAAAACTGCTGATCTCTCCTTAAAACAAAAATAGGAAACATGAAATTTTTGAACTTTATTACGATTTTCTTGAATTTTAATACTTCGTATTGCCTCCTCGTGCTTCCATTACTGCGTTTACGCGGTTTGGCATGCTGTTAACCAAGTTCCTTATACGATTTTGGGGAATATTCTCCCATTCCTCTGTGAGAGCAATTTTGAGCTCACGAAGCGTGATTGGGGGAGGGTTTCGTTGTTTTACGCATCTGCCTAGCTCGTCCCAAGCATGCTCGATCGGGTTGATATCCGGGCTGCGCGCTGGCCACTCCATACTAGTAATGTTCATCTCTTGAAGGTAGTCATTCACAATCCTACCTGTATGAGGTCGGGCATTGTCATGCATAAATATAGCATCCTCACCTAAATTGACCATAAATGGACCAACGTGATCATTGAGGATTTCTTCCACATATCTTACGCTAGTTAAAGAGCCGTTTTCTGTGATCACCAGCTCTGTGCGACTTTCAGAAGAAATTCCGGCCCACACAAGTACAGACCCACCACCGTAGGCTACTTTTTCTTCGATGCATGCTTGCTTGAATCTTTCCCCTGGTCTTCGATACACTCTGTGTCTTCCATCGTGCTTGTAGAGCATAAATTTTGATTCGTCGGAGAACATAACTTTTGACCAATCTTCAATACTCCAATTTACGTGGCTCTGGGCATATCTTAGTCTTGAAATACGATGCCCACGCTCCAGTTTAGGGCCGTTTGCAGGTCTAAGGGGTTTTAAGTTAGATTCAGCAAGCCGACGTCTTACTGTCCATGCACTTGGGTTACTTCCTCCGAGGCGTCGAAACTGATTTGTGAGATAGTTAATTGATTCAGGCGTGACCTTGCGGAAATCCATAATGAAATGATGATGTGGATATATTTAGTAACCTTTTCCGCTTAGCTATTTCTAAAGAGTCTTGAAAAGACCCTGGAAGAAATCGACACGTGTTTCACCTCTCAACGAGGCATCCTCAGGATGACGATTAACTTGTCGTGAACTCGTACACGGCGTGTTGCCACACCAAGCACCGAGCGCAGACTGCGCAGTCTGCGCTCGGTGCTTGGTGTGGCACGTTGTGTGTGGCACGGTGAAACACGTGTCGATTTCTTCCAGGGTCTTTTCAAGACTCTTTAGAAATAGCTAAGCGGAAAAGGTTACTAAATATATCCACATCATCATTTCTGATTTGTGAGTTCAGTTCCTGTGAGAAAGCGATTTCGAAGCATGGTGTTCACCAAGTATCGGTCTTCTCGTGCTGTGGTACACCTGGTTCTGCCCGTTCCTGGTCTGCGTAGGTTAGAACCAGTTTCTTCGTAACGTCGGAGAACTCTTTGTACTGTTGACAGCGACACACCGACAGTCCTGGCTGTATCGCGCTGACTCCGGCCGGTTTCCAGCATTGTAAGTATTCTGGTGCATTCTTCAGGCGTAAGCGACATAATTTCAGCTTGAATAATGAATATAGAGCACTATCAACATGGTTTATGTACCCACATAAATGACAGATTACAAACAAAAGCAAAACCAAATGCTGTAATTTCGTAGTTCCATCTTCGAAAGTGGCCCTTTTTCAAATTTGATTTTTTTATGATATAACTTTACAATAACTAAGAAGTTTTAATACCTTCATTTAAGGAGTATTACATTGTCTATTAAATAAAATTTATTGCATTAACCTAGCATTTTTAGTTTCCGAGATTTTTAGGATTCTTTAAGTGACCCGGATTCATTGCTCTCGAGTGTAATTAAGAGGGCTATCACAATTTTTCTTGTATTTGAGTGTTTGACTCGAGTTTTGATGTTTCGTGGTTTAGGTATAGCCACAAAATAAAAAAAAAACAAAAATGTTCAAAAAGGTTGATTATTTCTCTTGGGAGTGTACAAAATAAATATTTCAATTTGTTCACATATATCAGTAAAAAACTTGTTCCTGCAAAGGATGTTGCATACAGTTTTACTTTTGGGCAACTTTTGATGGTGTGTTACATCGAAGATGTAATAATTTAATAATTTGTAAAAATGTCCATGGTACAACTGTATGTTCAACTTTGGAATGCTCAATTCAGTTTATTATGTTTGATTTAGTAATACACCAAAAATAATTCCGTAAAACAGAGAGTTATTGATAATTTTTCGTCCGAAATTATATCTATGAATATATAATCCAAATTTAAACAAAAAGTATGAAATAACTAAGGTTACTATGACACCTTGCTTGAAAAAAAAAAAGTCTTTTTAAAAGTAAATTACTATTTTGAAACAATTGTTTTATACAATGCTAAAATCAATATAAATCTCAGGACGCGCCCCCAACCGCCGCAGGAACAGATGCCCAGGGCGTCGGGAATCGCGAGGCGATTTCCGGCCACCGTAGGCGCGGGCTTGCGGACGGTGAGCAATGGGTGGCTCACCGTCCGATAAGGACCAGGCCCGGGTCGACGGCGCGTTGTGTTCCACGCGCGCGTTGTGTTCAAAGAGATGTCAGCAGATTCGAAGGGGTCCACTAGGGCCGATGCCTGCCGGGGTTGCGAAGAAAACCGAAAGGGAGATCGTGGCCCCCGGCAACAGGGCAACCGAAGGAACACGGGTGGGTTTTAGTCAGTAAGAGTCTGACACGCCCTCCCGCTCCGCCCAGAGCGGGAGAAGTTATTTGATGATTTCCCACACTAAAAAAAAAAAAAAAAAGGTCGCGAGGTCTTAAGCCAACAGTTACATAGACTTGTTCTTGCTCGGTCATTCAATGGCGCGCTCCGATCTAGTACAATCTGTGAAATGTACTAGTTCGGCCTGCTAGTACTATTACGCCACCATTCGCCGCCTCGTACGCCATTCAAAGGTCCGGGACTCCAGGGTCCCGAGAAATGTTAAGAGAAGTATAAATAAAAATAATTCGCTAGAATGATCGTGAAAATGTTCGTAGCGATGTTTAGCTCTATGCTTGGCTCTGTTCGTTGTTCAGCTCGACAAATTTAAAACGGCGAATGCCCGATGTTCTGTTACAAGTGAATGCTCAAATTTACCAGCACCTTTACAATAAGGGGTCAGGATTGTATCCAGATTGGTGTGTTGCTACCTACATATTTATTCATTAATTAAATAAAAAAACCCACAATTATATTTAATTATAAACAGATTTCAAAAGAGGAGGATGTTGTATTTTGCATTCGGCGGGGTTTTTTTTCATGTACATAAGTACACCGGTTTTTCCTGAGGAAGCTCACGCGGTTGTCCCTTTTAAACTTTGCTTGGGTAGTTCTTGAGTTAGCTTCAATATTACTAGGTACGTAGTACGTATTTAATCCACTTGGTGTATGTTGGTGCTTTTATAAAACTTCCTGCCACTGTTGTTTTTGTAGTGGTATACGAATAAGTGTCGGGTAAGTACCACAACTAAAATGTGAATAATGTCGGAAGTCGATGACAAAAACCGAAATCAGAAACAAAAACACCAGACTTCTGAAAATAAAACTATTTTTACCCGACTACGGCAGAGGGTTATGATGATTCACGATTAAGTCAGTCGTTTTACTTGTTTTTAAGGTTCCGTACCTACGTCCGAATGAAAAAACGGGACCCCTCCTATAGGGGTCCCATTTTTTCATCATCACTCGTGTGTATGTCTGTCCCTTTTGACACAGTAATAATACTATCAAGAATAAGTACATTAGTAGAAAAACTTTCATTAGAAAAACGGCTCTAACTGCTACGAAATAAAGGTGCTGTCAAAATCTTGATAAGATAAATAATGAATGATGAAAAATGTCGATGTCTTGAATTTACGATTAGCGTTCATTGAATTATGTTTCTTTCTTATCGCTTCCTATGCTGGCGAGGTCAAAGTGACTGATGAGATACTTTATATTAAGTATTGTGCGTTTAATGTTGTCCTAAACAAGTAGGTAGGAATTATCGACTGCGTTAAAATATGTTACAATTGTTTAACATTATCCTAGATATTATAAACGCGAAAATTAGTGAGGATGGATGGATTTTTGTTACTCTTACATGCAAAAACTACTGAACGGATTTGGATGAAATTTGGCACACAGATAGTTTATAACCTGAATTAACACACAGGATACTTTTTATGCCAATATTACCACGGGATCGAGACTGAAGCTTCTGCCTCGAATCTTGCGGGCAGCGGGGCGGCGGCGGCAGCGGCGCGTTCAAATGCATAGATTTAAGGCTCTTTCAAACAGGCGCGACACGCGACGCGACACAAAGACACCGCTCGTCGCGCGACGAGCGGTGTCTTTGTGTCGCGTCGCGTGTCGCGCCTGTTTGAAAGAGCCTTTATATGTAACTGGCCTCGAAAGCAGCGGCGCGGGGAGCGAGCGGTTCCATATAAAACTATGCGTTACCGCGCCGCCCGCCGCCGCCGCCGCCCCGCTGCCCGCTGAGTTCGAGTCCGCGGCCTCATGCGGGTGAAACCGCGGGGCGCTGCTAGTTGTTTTATAAAGGCGGGGGCAGATGAACGCAAACGATAAAGAAGGCGTTATTTGCGCCTAATGTATTTAAAGTGATTTGATAATTGTTGTTCGGAATAATATTTCGGTCGAATTAATTTTGAATCGGTCGCGGTTCGCGTAAACCGTAATATTGTATGAAAGCGAATCAGCGATTTTGAAAGGTGTTAATTACGCTAGCGTTACGCTTTTGTGGTCGCCCGGGTCCGCAGAAGCCTTATTTGCACGAATATGCGATCGCCGCAAGAGATCAAACACGGACATTGTATGAACAAGTAACAGGCTGTCAAGAGAAAAAGAAAGTGTGAATTTGGTCAAAATGAAAATCCTAGATGGCGACTGCGAAAATTCCCAAACTTTTCGTCATGAGTGTCGTTTTCATAGTTTTCGAGGGTGCTAAAGCCTATAGTCAGGTCAAAATGTAAATCCAAGATGCTAGCTCTAAAAATTTTCAAATTTTTCATCATGGGTATCGTTTTCATGGTTTTCAAGGGTGCTAAAGCCGATAGTATGGTCAAGATGTAAATCCAAGATGGTGGCTCCGAAGATTTCAAATTTTTCATAATAGGTATCGTTTTCATGGTTTTCAAGGGTGCTCAAGCCGATACTGAGGTCAAAATGAAAATCCAAGATATTTACATTTGACCTCACTATCGGAAATTTTAAAATTTTTCGTCATGGGTGTCGTTTTCTCTTTATGAGGCTGCCAAAACCGATAGTGAGGTCAAAATGTAAATATCTTGGATTTACATTTTAACCTTTCTTCATGGGTATCGTTTTCATAGTTTTCGAAGGTGTTAAAGTCGATAGAGAGGTCAAAATGTAAATCCACGATGGCGGCTGCGAATTTTTTTTTTTAAATCATACCTGAGAAGGAACTTCGAGCCTGATGAGAGTCGGATCACAGACTTTTTTTCTCATAGAGGGTGATAAAAAGTAGTGTTCACCTTGGGAGCAATACCAGTTTAAGCTTGAGTGACATACTTTGAATCCCTCGGTGCGCTCTGGATTCAAAGAAAAACTCTCGGCTTAAAAATAGTTGTTTGCTCCCTTAGCAAAATAATCTAGTATTAATGTCTTTGAATAAGACAAATGATCCCCTTAGATATATTTTAGGACACATACGCAATATGCTACGCATTTACCTTCGCCACGTGTGACGTGTACCTACTTATATAGAAAAATAAACATTTATACAACAAGAGATATTGAAGACATGCAAATCTTTGCAAATAAACTAAAAGATAACAGACCTTCTTTCTGTACAATTTCGTATCCGACCGTTAGGAACTTCTGACTCTTGTTTGATATTTGTATTCTTGACTTGATAACGTCTGTGGGGAATATGATAGTCCATAGGACGAGACCGCCCACTGCGCCTGCTATCATTGTCCTTACAAAACCTATGTCATCTTTGGTCTGACCTGGTTTCTTCAATAATTCTCTTGTTCCTGTAACATTTTAATAATCTTTTAAGCCTCGACTCTTTGGTAAATAAATGTTGCAGAAAAGCTAATTAGTTTAAAAGTTTGCTGGGTTCATCAATCAATTTATTGATGAACCCAACAAACTTTTTGGGGTATCTACTTGTCAAATAAGAATTTAATTACCTTCATATCCTCCAAAAAAGAAGAAGTAACCAGGCATTTCTCTCATAACAGTTGGCACCAGTCCTCGGAACAGACCTTGAATGCCATATTCTCTAAATATCTGTTGTGTGAGCTGCAAGGGCGACACTTTTACCTGCCAAAAGGAAATTCCATGTAAACATCACTTTGATATAATAACATACAATTAATTAGAAGGTCGCATTAAAATATAGCGCAAATAAGATAAAGAAGTGATTTACTGTGATAACATGCTAGCACATAAATAAACATTAGATAAGTAATTTCATTTATTGAGTTTTAAATGACGTTCGTTTACTAAATATATCTGTAAGATGTTTAAAATAATTTTATAAACACGAGGTTAAAACTGTCGAGAGCATTATGAAACATTAAATCATATTGATTTACCCATTATGTTACCAAGAGAATCTCAAGAATAAAATTCATCATTTGATCGAAATTTATGAAACAATCTGCATGCTTAAATTCAGATAGCTAGGACAAATGAAATACCCAAAATAATCATCGTACAACAGTTTGTGAGGATTGCACATTGATTTCCCGCAGGGCTTGTAGCCGGCACTTGATTAATTCAGTGGGACACAGTGTGAATGAAGAGAAGAATGCTGCAAGGAAACCTGCCGACGCGTTACCCAAGGTTGATAAATTCTCCACTTTCTGAAAAACAAAGGACATCAATAAGTTTAAATTCGAAGAAAGTCATACTAAGGGAACTTTGATAACCTTTTCCTTATCATGTACCTAGTTGAAAAAAAAAAGAGTTGTAGTTGATTCAATATTATGTTTTTTTTTGTTACTAAATTAATGAGAAATAGGCCTTGGTAAAACATAATTATCTTTACGACAGACATACTTAATAAGCCTCTGCCTGCCCCAGTGTTTTGGTACTTGGGGTCAGCACAATAATGTGCAATTGCACCAAAAATAATTAAAGTCATCAAATTAAAGAAACTTATTTATACTTTGTTAGTGAAATAATAAAATTATAATTATATAAGCACAACATTAATTGCCAATGACAGTATTTTTAAATATTCTTACCTCAACTCCATTAAGGCTACAGATAAACTTTTGGCAATATCCATAAGCTGCAAATAGTACAGAATTTTCTGCTACATTGGCCATGATAGCTGGAGTAGTGCCTGCATATAAACCTCTTAATATGCCATCATTCTTTAAGGTTACCTTCAGACAATTATACATTCCTTTGTAAAGATGTGGGAACGTTTGCATCTTTACTTTGACTGTGTCTAGTGGCTGTCCAACATACACCAATGCTATCCCACCTGATCAGAAAAAAATTAATAAAATAAAGAAAAGGAAATTAAAACCGGCCAAATGCGTGTCGGACTACGCACAATGAAGGGTTCCGTAGTTGGGATGAATTTATCTCAAATACAAACTTAACTTTGTAGTTGAAATACATGTTTTCCCATACATTCCAACTGCAAATGTAAGTTTGTACGTACAATATTGAGAGATTTACCATGTTATTTGAAGCCCATAGATTTGTTACAGGTTTTCCTGTAATCTATGAGTAAAGAACCATTCTACATATTTTTATCAAAAAATTTGGCCCAGTGCTTTCAGAGATAATGGGGGTATGGTAAATTTTCATCAATTTTCTTAAATATCTTTAAAAGTATTTATTTTAAAATTATATAAAAAAATATATTTGAGATCTTCGCAAGAAGCCCTTTTATTTGATATGAAATGATACTGTTGCAAAACTTTTATTTTTAATTTTCTTATTTGCTCCCAAAAGTGACCCCCATATTCATAATTCAGTGTTTGGGTCACAGAAATACATGTATGTACCAAATTTCAACTTAATCGATCCATTAGATTGGGAGAAAATTGGTTGTGACAGACGGTTAGACAGACAGACGCACAGACAGACAGACACACAAGAAATCCTATAAGGGTTCCCTTTTTTCGTTTTGAAGTATGGAACCCTAAAAACAAGCATAATGCCCCTGCCACACTCGTCGAGTGGCATGAGAAGTAGTGAGGATAATAGGCAGAGAGGAAGTGTGGCAATGTTACTTGTCATGCCGCACGTCATGCTCCTCGTCATGCCCACTGCTCCCTCTTTTGTCAGTTTTTGAGAGTGAGTCAAAGCACGTAGTGAGAAGTGTTGCAATTCATTGCGCGAGTAGTGCAGTGTGTGGGCAGAGAGTGCAACATCGTGGCAGCGCGAGGAGCTGAGCAACGAGCAGCGCGAGGAGCAGATCAATGAGGAGCGCAGGGAACAGACCAATGAGCAGTACAAGGAGAATAGTGTGGCAGAGGCATTTGGTATTTACAAGCCAGGTGTGAGTGGGAACGCCGTCCTAGGAAGGCATAAGTGACCTTATTTGTGTTGTTCTTCAGAAAGGTGCTGTGCGTAGTAATCACAACTGGTGTGCATGTATGACCAGATGTATGAACATTAATGAAGCAAAAGCAGTATGTAGCAGGTGGTGTTCGGTATTTCTGCCTACCCCCGTGGGAAGAAAGCGTGAGTTAATATATATGTATGAAATAAAAACATGCAAGCATTGTGACCCTGAATATGTAAAAGAAAACAATCTTCTAAAAACAATAAGAGAGTACTGGATGATTATTTCATCCCATTTATGGCAAAAAACTAGGTTTTGGTTTATGATCAAGATTAAAACTTTTTAAGTAAGTAATCGAAAAATGATAAAAATAAATTTATTCTTACCTAAAGAGCCAGCGGTGAAATCAATCAAGCCATTCTTTAAGTTTCCGGTGGAACCTGATGAATGAGCCATGGGACGCACTTTTGAATTCTTTTACCATAAAACCTGAAACAAAATTGAATAGTCCATAGAAATCCAAATGTAATTTATAATCTGTTAAAGTCAATGATGACTAGAATTAAGCAGTATTTTGACAAATTTAATAAATTCTGGTTTCGGTTTCATCTGTGTTTCATATGATAAAAAATAAACTAATAACAGTGTGAATCAGTGTGCACCAAAAGTTTGGCGGATGTACATTCGAAAAACTTCTGGTGCACACTGTTATCAGCTAAATAAAGTTAGAAAACAGTAAAGAACTTACTATTATTTCCTTCTTATTTCACAAATCAAGTCCCCTAAATATATTTCGTAATCTTTACAATTGTTACGAATTGTAATTCCCGGTTACAGCAAAACAGAAACACTCAAAGACATGCAGTACTGCAAAGTGCACATGACTTACAAATGACAGAAAAGTTAACCATTAACCAATCAATTTATCTAACTGACCTGACACTTTTTTTTTTTTTTTTTTTTTTTTTTTATTTTGGCTTCGCACGGTTTGTGCATTAGCCAATGTCATGTATTTTTTTATTATTATTTTTTTTTTAATCGAAGAGACAAAGTTGGGGAAACAAAATTATTAATTATATTAGAACGGAATTTAGGATAGGACGGATATAGGATCAGTATAAGGAAAAGGATGAATCGAAGGAGTGAATAATGAGCAAATTACAATAACGAATATTTACAACTTAATATTATTTAAGGTAATGAATGAGACTATACATTTATATACCGGAAAGCTATTTGTACAAAGTAAGGAAAGTATTGAAGTAGGAAAATGAGTACCAAGGGACAAGAGATTACTAAGAAAAGAAGAACGGTCGTATAAGGGACAGGAGAAAAAAATATGATTTAAGTCGCCTACGTCTGTGCCACACGAGCAAATGGGGTCGTCGATGATATGAAGTTTGGCAAGATGGGCTGGAGAGCAAACATGACCCAGTCTCATCCGTATAAGAACGGAGGTCTCCATCTTGCCAAACTTTGCCCTGCCAAACCACGGTTTTTCCGGAACGTCGGGCTGAATAGTTGAAAAATAACGGCCCTTTGATTTGCTTCCGATACCCCAGGCTACCTTCCAGGTATCCCGGAGAAAAATCTTTGGTAATGTCACAAGGTCAGTACTAAAATTCTGATATGGAACTAAGTCCCCACACTGCACTGCATCACCGGCAATTGTATCTGCCACTTCATTGCCGTGGATTCCAGCATGGGCCGGGATCCACGCAAATTGTAGTGTATTACCTTCAGAAATGGTTCTGAACGCAAATTCTCTTATTAAATAGACTATAGGACACTGCGATTTGTGTTCGAAAGGGGATTTATTGATGGCTAGAAGAGCACTTTGAGAATCTGTGAAAATAATAGTTTTCTTGAGCTTTAGAACCCGAATATATTCAATAGCTTTTAAAATGCCGAAACATTCCCCCGTAAAGACAGAAGTCTCCGGAGGTAATTTTATTTTTTGTACGATGTTGTATTGAGAATGGTAAGTCCCTATCCCAACACAACCTCTCGGAGAACGCTTGGCAGCATCCGTAAATATGTGATGGTACTCTATGTGTTCAGCCAAAAAATGATTAAAACTTAAATTGCAATCGGGACCTGGTTTACTTACACAGTATTTAATGGTGGGGCTGAATTGTAAACTCTCGTAACTACTGCTAAATAGGGGAAGTTTATTGGAACGGTGAATAGGAGAAGAAAGGGAGAGGAATTTTTTATAGCTTACAACTAAACAAGGATCACGTTTATGGGACCAGTAATCTGAAGATTCAATCTGCAATACTAAAGAGTCCAGTTTAGGAATGAGAGGATGAGTTGAGAACTGAAGAATCCGGAACAAATATTTGTCAGATAGAAATTGTCTTCTAAGGTATAAAGGAGCTTCTCCGCATTCTACTTGGAGTGCATTAATGGGACTAGACTTCATGGCTCCAGAAATTATGCGCAAAGCTTTAGACTGAATGCGATCCAATTTTTTTAAAGCCATAGCACTACAAGGTTCTAGAACGAACAATCCATAATCCAGGGTGCTTCTGATGATTGCATTGTAAATAAGTTTCAAAGAAAATGGATGTGCACCCCACCACACACCAGATAGACATCTAAGCATGTTTAGGTGATTTTCACATTTGTTAACAATATAATCACTATGAGGAACACTACTTAATTTACAATCTAGTATTATACCTAGATATCTGAAATTATCTTTAACTGGAATACGTATTCCCATATAAAAGATGTTTACTAAGGGAATATTTCTCTTTCGGGTGAACAAAACAGCTGCGCTTTTAGACGTAGATAAATCCAAACCATTCAGATGTAACCATGACTCCAAAGTAGATAAAGCTGAATTGATAGCATAGCTAGCTTGTTCAACAGATTGGCTTGAAGAATACAATACTAAATCATCGGCATATTGAAGAACCTTAACTTGGTTAGCTAAGGAGGAGTCTAAATCAAAAGTGTAAATATTGTATAGGAGGGGGCTGAGCACTGAACCCTGTGGGAGACCTCTCCATACAAGATGAGGTACCTCATGATCTCCTATTATCATAATAACAGAGCGATCATTCAGGATTCTAATAATGAAATTCGACAAATTCAATGGAACTTGTAGGGCTTTTAATTTATTTTGTAAAACTGATAATACAACATTATCGTAAGCTGCATTAATATCAAGGAAAACTGCAATGGTCGAATGGTTATTAGAGAAGGATAGCCGAATATCGGATGTTAAAATACTTAAACAGTCAGTTGTACTTTTACCTTTTCTAAAGCCATATTGTGAATCTGCCAAAAGACCCTTACTTTCAACATACCATTCAAGGCGATTTTTAATTAGGTGCTCCGCTAATTTCATCAGAATTGAAGATAAAACTATGGGACGGTATGAAGAAGCATCAGATGGAGTTTTATTTGGTTTAAGGAATGGCAACACCATTTGACGTTTCCATTCATCAGGGATGTTACCTGTATACATAATCGAATTAATAAGCTCTAAATAGTAACCGAGGACGACATCATTTAAATTAGCAAAAAAGGAATACGGGATGCCATCAATGCCTGGTGCAGAATCCTTAGTTTTATGGATAACACCTTTTAATTCAGTGAGAGTGAATGGGAGATCTAGCGTCGTATGAGTGTCTTGGTTACTAGTTACAAGAGACAGGTTAAGGTTAGTAGCCTCAGGAACCCAAGGCGGAGCTAATTTGTCTAAAAATTCATTGGCTAAAGAATCCGGAATAGGAGAAGGGTCTTTATAAATGGACCTAAATCTACGAATATTGCGCCAGACGATCGTAGGGTGAGTATTCGGTGAAATTGATGTGCAAAAGTTACGCCAAGATTCAAATTTTTTCTTCTTAAAAAGTTTATAAGTTTCGTTAATTATGTTAGTAACGATTTCAAAATTACTATCAGACATATCGAGGTTATAATTGTATTCAGCCTCTTTACGTTTGTAAACCATTTCTGTGCATTCAGGGTCCCACCATGGAGGCGAGGGAATTGTATTAATATTGTTATTTTTTACAGGAAAAACTTCATCTGCTGCTGCAATTAATATGAGCGCTAAAGCTTCCGCACAACTGTTTTCATTGCCATCTGAAATAACAGGCAAGGAGCAAAGCTTGCTGTCAACAATGTTTCTAAATTTGTCCCAGTCATTATTATTTCTATTAGGTAGCTTATATTTTAATGTTGATCTCCTTAATGGTGCATTTCGTTTAGAAAGAGGATAAGAAATAACTATTGGAAAATGATCACTACCATAAGTAGAGGTCAGAGTATGCCAAGTTAGTGAAGAGGCTAAGTTTGGAGAACAGATAGAAAGGTCAATTGCACTTTGGTTCTGATTGGGATCTGAACGACGTGTGACAGCTCCTGTGTTCAAGATGCATAGGTTATGTAAGTCTAATATATCTAGTAATTCATCGCCATAACAATTAGAAGTTGAACAACCCCATGATTGATGATGGCAATTAAAGTCCCCTAATATTAAAAATGGCTTTGGAAGAGATGAAAAGAGATTATTAATCTCTTGAAGAACAGAAGAAGAAGGGTGGGGAATGTAAATAGAAACAAGACAAATATTATGAACTTTAATAGCTACAATTGAAATTGCCTCACTATGAGGAGGTAATGTAATGATAGAAAAAGGTATAGTATTCTTGATAAGTATAGCTACTCCACCATACCCATCAGATCTATCCTCTCTAATGGTTAAATAACCATTAATTTTAAAAATATGATTAGATTTGAGCCAAGTCTCTGCTAAGGCAAAGGCAAATGGCTCATATTTGTTTAAAAGATATATAACATCACTCTTTTTATTTACTAGACTGCGGCAGTTCCACTGGATTATTTTGGATGTGTTGTCCATTACAAATGGATTGAGATACATTGGAAGAAGGGGCAACGTTGGACGGTGAAATGTTGAACTGAACAAGAAGATTGTGTAATGCAGAAAGAAAATCGTTTATGGAAAAATTTGTGTCATTTTTTTCATTATTATGATTATTAGAAAAAGCACAACCATCTGATGGTTGAGGAATATTGAAATCTTTAATAATGGCATTGTGAGCCTCTTTATTGTATCCTTGTACAGATTTGGGAGGGGAGCGTGGTTTGAGAAAGACAGTCTTTTTATAGCTAGTTGAAACAGGCATTCTATTAGGTGAAGAGATGGATGGGGTATCTGCAAAGTTTTTGGATGGAGAAAATAAAAGTGTATCAGCATACGATTTAGTTACAAGGGGATATACTTTTGCTGCTTCAGCATAGGATACTGAACTTTGTGCCATGTATGTTTTAATTAATTTTTGTCTAGAAAATTCTGGGCAAACCTTGTTAGTAGCATAATGATATCCTGAGCAAAGGCAGCAAGATGCACTTTCTGGTTCTCTGTCACAACTGTCCCCAGTGTGGCTTTGGCTACATTTATAACAACGAGGTTTGGACCTGCACTGAATTTTAGTGTGACCGAAACGACAGCAATTGAAACACTGTACAGTAGGGAAAATATATAAATCTACAGGTAATGCATTATAGCACATAAAAATTCTTTTCGGTAGCACCTGACCATCAAATGTAACAACTATCGATTGGGATGGTTTCCAAATGGTAGAATCATCAACAATGGCTTTAAAATTAAGGCGTCTTACTTTTAAAATTGGACCACAACCAATTGGTACTGTTATATTATCAATAACATCCTCCGGAGACCAATCTGCAGGGACACCACGTACTAAACCCATTCTAGTAACATTAAAAGTGGGTATAAAAGCTTTATAATTATAAGATTCTAGACTATTATGATTAATAAAAGAATTTGCGTCCAGGAAATTCGAAAAGGAAAGAGAAATTTTATTGCGCCCAATTTTTTTGACACTACCGTTAATTATGTTTTGGAAGGCGTTGTGTTTAAGGAACTTGCCAAATGTGATTGGGTGCAGTGTCGTTCCATCATCTGGTGAAATTATGTTTTTTTGTACATGAATGACAAAAGGCGCGCTGTCTGTTTTATCATAAGTTTTACGACCTATCTGAGTAGGAGCAACTGAGGACGTAGCAGGAATATCGGGCACATTGATAGTAGGATCGTTAGTCGTTGTAGTAGTTGAGCAGTTAGGTTCTGATGCAGTAATTTCAGGTGTAAAATCCGTACAGCTACAACCCGAAGATACGGTACCGTGGCTTTTACGGGTACGGCGACGCTTATTGCAGTGCTTACAAATATGTGTACGGCTTCTTTTTAAGTTACGAGCCGAAGACGACCCATCGGTATCCATGCCCGATTCGTTTGATATAGTAACGTAATTGCCTGCCGGGGGAACAGAGTCCCCCGGGTCAGGCGGGTCCTTCATTTTCCCGCGCTAATATAAAATAAAATAAAAACTTACCACTACCAAAGAATCTATACAAACTAAAGTTGAATTACAAGAAAAAGAAAATAGAACACTAAAAACTACGGCTACTGATCTTATATTACAACGTTTTTCAATTTTTCAATTATAGCTTTAAAAGGACACGACCGCCAAGTTTGAGGTTTCCCGCGCTTTTTTCGACCTGACACTTGACAGCAAAAGTTTCAAAAAAAAAAAAAGGGTTACCATTTATTTATTTTTTGCCTTAAAGCTTGGAAAGTGAAATGAAACTCATTAATTTTTTTGTAAGTACATTTATTTTTCTTTTTGATGGTTGGTTATAATTATGTAACAGCAAATCTTAGGTGGGTATTACACTATAATAAATTGTAAAATAGTCATATAATATGGTTATATCTCCCTTAGGGGATATTACACTATCATATTATATGATAAGACCTATCTATAAGCTCACGAATTACTCATAATATGTCTATTTTACAATTTCTTTATATCTTTGATCATATATAAGGTAATGTAATACGGGGGTATTACAATGCAAAACTATTTCAATACCTGCGAATGTGTGCCACTGATGTGCGCAATAGAAGCCTATCTGCCTGTTCAGATATAAGTATCGCGCGCACGGTAGCGATAATGGTCCGCCTT
This sequence comes from Omphaloscelis lunosa, assembly GCA_916610215.1. Taxonomy (NCBI): domain Eukaryota; kingdom Metazoa; phylum Arthropoda; class Insecta; order Lepidoptera; family Noctuidae; genus Omphaloscelis; species Omphaloscelis lunosa. The sequence continues at coordinate 12,942,166 of OU744250.1, forward strand.
CTAATAGGCACTTTGGACCAGTTTCGTATCGCTACCGAGCGTGACAGCGATATCGCTTATACCTGAATATGCCTTTATAATTTCTAAAGTGACGATATTGTCGTGGATGTATAAACACGTCCACGCCCATAAAATGTATCGACATACGTTCAAGTTATCACGTTATCGTGGACGGAAGTTTAAAAGGATTTTCATAATATTTCCATACATTTGACTTCCTTGTGTTGTCGTGATGCAGTGGACGGCCACGATATTTTACATTATCGACGTTATCTTTGCCTTATATTTATCCTCAGAACGTTCATAGCGGCCAAACTCGAGGCACATAGTTGGTACCTATAGATAGGCTTACCATAATCATGAAGCTCTAAATCGGTACAGGAGTGGAAGACAGAATAGGCCGAAGAAGTCAACCGAATAATCTTAAAATTTCTTTTCGGCGTTTTAAATAACAAACGTTGGTAAGTCACCTCGAAACGTAATTAAGTCTGTACCTTCACGAGTGCGGCTAGTATCACCTGGCAATGATAGGAAAGAGAAACAAGGAGGGCGGGCGAGTAGCGCGGAGGATACACAGTGCGCCGCCCGCACACCGCACCCACCCCCGCGGGTACTGGGCACTATTTAGTTCGTTCGTTTTTCATAATACACGTTGCGACGGTCGTACAAACCACTTACGTTTACATAACCGGGACAAAATACCAAACCGGCCGGGACGACGGGACCAATGCATGAAACCGGGACCATGCCGGTCAAACCGGGACGTATAGTAAGCCTACCTATAGACCCTATAGTTGAGCATTAGACAGACTAAAGTGCAGTGGAGATTGATATAACAAATACATTTTTTTTTTAACATGCCGTCTTTACTTGTCTTCAAAGCTACCATCTCAGTATGATACCAGCTCAGGGAAACCAGAATTCCAAAAAAAAAAGTATTTTATTAAAGAAATGACAAAGTCATTTTGATTTAATGTTTAATGCTAGTTTGATGTTTCATGCTAAGGGTAAAAATGTAACTTGGTAACCCTGCCGTTACATGACAGGTATTGATCAGTATTGCCAAATAAAATTTGGCCTTATAGTGTTGCCATAAAAGATAAAACAATCAAAATAAATTCGTAATTTATGATTGTGGTGTCATGAAAAATTCTCAAAGATAGATCTTACCCTTAGCATTGTATGTACAAATGATTGATTCATGCGGAAGGTTTTAATGTATAATTCATTAAAGGTTTGTGTAAATTGGCTGAAATTTGATGATTATTGTTGAAGATGTCGGAAAAAATCATGCCCGCTAGGAATTTTATTGGCGTGCGACGCAGAAATCGTAAAAGTTACATAAAATTTATGTTCTACAGTATAGTTCATCTTAAAAAATTCAACAAAAAAGTCCGCAATATCATATGTCTATCTTCTAAGGATAACCCACAATAACCATTTTTATCTTAAAGAATTTGATAAAAATTTAATTGTTATATCCGAAGCTATTTTGACCGGTATTATATTAATCCTTATCCAATAAACTATGTTACTTTAATTGAGCATTTAATTTAGATTAAAATATGCCTTGATATAATTTCATTTAAATGATTTAAGGTGGAACTAGTTGATATTTTTTCCATACTTTCAGGGGGGTTTTACTCCACTGTTTGACATGGTACATCCAAAGTTAAACATGATATCGTTTTGGTTCATTATTAATTTTGTCTGTGCGGAAACAGAAGAGTAAAATATTAAGCCGTTAAAAAATTAGGAGCCCACAAAGATTCCTTTTTCTTGCTAATTTTAACGCAAATTTGGGGGTAAATAAGCAATAAACGAAGTGTAAAATCTCCAAAACAAAGTCGGCACCGACAAAGTTTAATTATCGAAGAGTTCAATAAACTTTATTTGTAATTGATTTATGCAGTGGTTTTTTTCATAAAACTCGATTTTCCAAAGGACTTTTCGTAATTTTTTACGCGCTCGGTTTACTAAAATAGTTCGGAACGGTGTTTGTGTGCGTGCGAACTAGACTTTGTGCATGTAGACCAGCGTCTAATTGCTCATCACTGACACTATCTCTGTCGGACACGATGCCAGGTGAGACAGCGTGCTTTTCGGCCATGCCCACTAGTGAGTTCGAGCCCGCGACTAGTTTAACCTTAATTTAATTACAAGATATCACAGATTCAAACCGGCGCAACACGCGACGCGACACAAAGACACGGTGTCTTTGTGTCGCGCCTGTTTGAAAGAGCCTTTACGCGTGACAAAATAATTATTATGGTTGAACGCGGGCGCAGCGGTAGGAGTCAATGACCTTTTCCTCCCTTTTCCTTGGCGTTTAGGTATGTAATCCCGGTATGGGTAGTACGTTCCCGTGGGATATTTTCCGACATCCACGCGGGCAAAAGCTAGCCTATAAAATATAAAAAATACTCTGTGCAGAGTATCAATCGATTGAGTTCTGTACATATTACTATACACTATGGTTCTGCAGTAATTCAGTACCTTAGAGCAATGCTCTAAGTTCAGTACCCTAATTGAGTAACTTATTTTCGTAAACAATTATGCTTAATTAGTTTCATTTTGACAGTTAATAATAATAATGTTTTTTTTTTTTTTTTTTTTTTTGTTTTTATATGAATATTTAAAAATGTAATAAATATGTTAAAAATTTAATAAAGGAAATAATAATAATAACCCCACCGCCCGCCGCCCGTATCTCTACGTTGACGTCGTGGTGGGGCTTGAGCGTTCCGAACTTTAGGCCTGGGCCGGTAGAGTTTACTTTGCCGGAACGGGTCTGGGATGAGGAGCCAGACCAAGAGAGATACAAAAACCCGCAGGGCAGCTTGTGGCGAGCTGTTGGGCAGTAGCGACCCCACGGACCCTATCTCCCGGGAGAAGTCTTGTTCCTCACCTCTGGCTTGCCTTAATTGGTCGGCTGGAGTGAACACTGACGAGGAACAGAGCTCCCACCTCTTTCTTGCCTTTATTGGCTGGCTTGAGTGGAGATTCGTTCAATCATGGTTTCCACCTCTTTTTCTCGTGCAACTGGCAGTCTTCTTGGTCGCTGACGGATTGGTAACTCGTTGCCTGTATTAATCTTATGCTGAACAAGTCCAGTTCTCCCTATGTCAGCATCGTTTGAAGAGAAAGTGTCGGCGTACTGAAGTAACATCTTCTTAGCCTTGTCCATTTCTCCTTTAGTTAAATCGCAGTTTTCCAAAAGCGTTGACACGTCAAATTTTGCACTACCAATTTTATTTCCGGTAGGCGGATCCTGCAATTGACGCATCCAAGCTACTTCCTCGCAAGTACCGATCAAGGTGCCCTTCTTGATCACATGCTCCTTGTCACTTGGATTCAGTATGCGTACTGCTGAGACGTTGGTGGCCTTGACCAAAGTACGTGCCATCTTCCATGGGAAGTCATTGTTCACCCTTTCTATCAGAACACTTCGATCTTTGTGTCTAGAATTCTGTGGTAAACTAATTGGCACAATTGTTTCTGATCTGCGAGGAAGAACAATCTCTTTCAAGCAGTACACTTTTCCTGATGGTGCACCTTCCATGAAGACTTCATCTGAACCACATTTCAATACTCCTTGATCAACGTCGATCTCGCAACGATGTTTCCGCATGAAGTCCAAGCCCAAGATGCAATCGTCCACTATATCGGCCACGATGACATTGTGCTGGTAAGTTCTATCACCCAATTTTAACTCCACCTCCTTCTTGCCTCGGACGATTATGTGCTGACCGGTAGCTGTTAGTAATCGTATACGGTCGTGGTTATCGACGTAGTCCCCAAGAAACCGACTTGCTAGGTGAGAATTGACGACCGTGTGAGAAGCTCCAGTATCCAACGTCAGTTTGCATGGTGTTCCGTTGACTTCGCCTTTGATGGTCAGGCTGTTCCCATCATGTGCTTGCGAGATCAAGATTCTCGGGGCTCTTTCAATACCAGCCAGCACCCGCCCCCCAGTCCTGGCATTTACTCGTTTCCCTGCTGTGGCTGGGCAGTCACTTCAGCCACCCTTCCCTGCTGGTCTTCTCTCGGGGTGCTGCGCTTAGGACAGCTTGACCGAAGATGACCCCTTTCTCCGCAAGTGTAGCACCTAGGACTGTACCCTTGCGGCCGGTCGCGTACAGGTGATGCTACAACCTCCCTGACGCGGTGCGTTCGGTGGTCCTGCCTCACTGCCTCTACTTCTAAGGCATGGGCCAAGGCGTCTTTCAGCGTCTCATGATGCCCAAGTCTCACAGCGGCTCTAACTTCTAGGTCGCGTATTCCATCAACGAACGCTTGTACCAGATTCCCATCGATAAGTGCAGGGGCAGACTGGTATGCTTTCCGAACCAGCTTTTCAACTTCGAGGGCCCACTGCTGTAGGTTCTCGGCACTACGTTGAACACGATCCTTCAACTTAGCACGAAATACGTGCTCCAGGTGCGCGTCACCGTATCTGGACTCTAACGCCTCCAGCAGCTGCTCGTAGGTTACATTCTTGCCGAGCGCCTCAAGAATGTTTAGGGCCTGGTCTCGGAGGCCCAAGGTGAGCGCGGTCATGGCTTGCGGTTTTGTCCATCCATTCGCCTTCATAACGGCCTCAAATTGAATTTTATAAGCCGACCACGAAGATGTGCCATCGAATGGAGGCACCTTAAAGCCCCGCGCTGAAGGTGCAGCAACTACTGAAGCTACAGTCACGTCTCCAGTCTTCAGTTCCCCCAAAGCCTTCTTCACCCCAGCGATCTGAACTTCGGCTTCTGAGAGGCGTTTCTCGTGCTGCCTGATCCTTCATCACCTTTAGGTCTTTGCCAAAAGTTGCATGAAGATCTTTTATGAGGAGCATCTGCTCTTCTTGGCGGCGGACCTGCTCCTCCTTGTCTCGCTGCAACTGCTCCTCCAACCGGCGAGCCTGCTCCTCTTGGCGGCGGACTTGCTCCTCTTTATCTCGCTGCAACTGCTCTTCCAACCGGCGAGCCTGCTCCTCTTGACGGCGAGCCTGCTCCTCTTGACGGCGAGCCTGCTCCTCTTTGTCTCGCTGCAACTGCTCTTCCAACCGGCGAGCCTGCTCCTCTTGACGGCGAGACTGCTCCTGAAGCAGCGCCATTAAAGCTGACAAGTCTGGCGCCATTGATGCTGTAGAAACTGCGGATGGGCCAGCGACTGGCACTGAAGTAGGCTGGACACCACCCGGTGTCTGTGTTGGGGAATGTCCAAACCGCCTTTGGTCCATGTCCTGCTGTTGCTGACTCCTGGTACGGATACCATCCGTGTCGTCCTTCGGTAGAATTGGCATAATTTATCCCTCACTTCTGACACCAAATTGTTACGAGCTGGGTATGGGATAAATTAATTATTACCAACCAGACAATTAAATAACTTTATTAAACACAAAACACTTAAAACTTAATCACAAATACACTACTGATCACTATTCACTTATATATCGCACTTATAGATCACTTCGATTCGCTTCGTTGTATCGCCTAAAGGCTCTTTCAAACAGGCGCGACACGCGACGCGACACAAAGACACCGCCCCGTCGCGCGACGAGCGGTGTCTTTGTGTCGCGTCGCGTGTCGCGCCTGTTTGAAAGAGTCTTAAATCGGACTGACTCATCGTGTGTCGGCTCTCTGCTTTTATACCGCCAATATTCAAGAACATTCCAGCTATGTGTAGAACGGTTCCAGAAAAACATCAACAAATAAACATTACCAGGAAATACAAAAGTAGTAGGTATAAAAAAAAATAACCTACTTGTACCGAATAAAGAAATAGGTACTTTATGCCCTCGGCGTACGGTCGAGATTACAATGACGAGTTCTAATATTGTTTATAAGTAGTTACCTACTTAACTTCAAACTAATAATAATGGAATGCTTCTCGAAGTTTTTAGCGCAAACACACTGTAATCCGTGCTTTCTCGAAAGATCTCGTACGTACGACGTAACAATACTAATGACCGCAAGGAGGTATGGCAGAGCAAAGAGCTTCACGGGCGCTATTATCGGCCCTTACATGAGCCCGATAATAGCGCATATAACCTGTTAGCGTCCGTATCTTGGTTGCGATTCGGTGACCTCTTTGGGGAAACCGAAGGTTTTGTCTTTGTGATTATGGACGAAGTTATAATGACGAACAACCACCGGAAATATATTGTGAAGGACGGCACGGTTGACATCTGTCGGGCATGCCACCGTCCCGGGGAATCAATCCGACACATTAATCTGGCTGTTCTCGTCTGACTAACGGAGACTACTTGCATAGACACAACCTTGTAGCCAGGATTATCCACCAACAACTTGCTCTGAAATACAGTCTTGTGGAATCGGAAGTACCGTACTATAGATATGTGCCCGACCCAGTCCTCGAAAATGGCAATATCACGTTGTATTGGGATCGATCTATCATCACTGACAGGACTATTGTTGCCAATAAGCCAGATATAGTGGTGAATGGTGATAGATCGATTAGAGCGTCGCACAATGATTATTGATATAGCAGTCCCGCATGACGAGAACCTCGTGAAAGCTGAAAAAGATAAACAGATTAAGTATCTTGACCAGGCCCGCGAGGTTGTCGACATGTGGGATGTGGATACGGCAATCATTGTTCCGATAGTCGTGAAGGCCAATGGCATAATAGCCAAGAGCCTCGACCAACACCTGAGGAGGCTCTCGTTAGGCAGCTGGAACAAGGGCTTGATCCAGAAAGCGGTACTCCTGGACACAGCGCGTATTGTTAGGAAGTTCCTCTCTCAGGAGCCCTGACCACCGGTAGCTTGGACCCTGTTCCTGACACAGATGGGCTACTATTTTTTATATTTTTAAATGTTTGTTTTTTTTTATTTGATATAAATATTTAAAAATGTAAATAATATGTTTTAAAATTAAATAAAAGATAATAATAACCCCATCGTCGTGATGGGGCTTGTGCGCTCCGAACTCTAGGTCTGTGCCGGTAGAGTTTACTTTGCCGGAACAGGTTTGGGATAAGGAGCCAGACCAAGAGAGATACAAAAACCCACAGGGCAGTATGTGGCGAGCTGTTGGGCAGTAGTAGCGACCCCACGGACCCTATCTCCCGGGAGAAATCTTGTTCCTCACCTCTGGCTTGCCTTAATTGGTCGGCTGGAGTGAACACTGACGAGGAACAGAGCTCCCACCTCTTTCTTGCCTTTATTGGCTGGCTTGAGTGGAGATTCGCAAGAGCAAACGCGCGCGGAGGAATGAAGTATTCCAGTAAGATGCTGGTAGGGATCTTGACCATACTTACGGGATTGTCCTGATAGTCGTGGAATACCTCTTCACTCCTCATAAGCACCTCAGGAAATGTTGCCCCCTTGTCACTTCGACACTTTGTGCTAGCGACCATTTTCGGGGGCCCATTATTGAGTGTGCAAGTCACCCCCTGCCATTTTATCCGTGTATTATAACATTGATCAGGCAGGGGACATAGTACTTCCATAGTTCCAGGTAACTAATCCATAGCCCAATGTTTTGTTTCCATGTTCTGCAATAGTCCTTCACCAACCGTGGGTTGTCCTTGGGTGCCCTTGTATAGTGCATACAGGGATAACCCCCGGTTGGTGCCACATTCCATTTAAAATAGTCTAAGGGGCCTCTGCGAGTTGGCTTCGGCCCCTCGTACGCCTTCCAAAGGTCCGGGACCCCAGGGTCCCGAGAAATTTCAAAGACTTAAATAATAATAATCCCCACCGCCGTATCTCTACGTTGACGTCATGGTAGGGCTTGCGCGCTCCGAACTCTAGGCCTGTGCTGGTAGAGTTTACTTTTCCGGAACAGGTCTGGAATAAAGAGCCACACCAAGAGAGATACAAAAACCAGGGCAGCATGTGGCGAGCTGTTGCGCAGTAGCGACCCCACGGACCCTATCTCCCGGGAGAAGTCTTGTTCCTCACCTCTGGCTTGCCTTTATTGGCCAGCTGGAGTGAACACTGGCGAGAAACAGAGCTCCCACCTCATTCTTGCTTTTATTGGCTGGCTTGAGTGGAGATTCGCAAGAGCAAACGTACTCAGAGGAAGGAAGTATTCCAGTAAAATGCTGATCTTGATCGTTCTTCCGGGATTGTCCTGAGTATTTTATATAAAAATATTGGTCAGGCAGGGGCCATAGTATTTCCATAGTTCTAGATAACCAGTTCACTTAGCCACCCAAACCCATAATCCAATATCTTTGTTTCCATATCCTACAATAGTCTTGCACCAACCGGGGGTTGTCCTTGGGTGCTCTTGCATAGCGCGAACAGGGATAATCGTCGGTTGGTGCCTCATTTCATTCAAAAGTAACGGGCCTCTGCGAGTTGGCTTCGGCCCCTCGTACGCCTTTCAAAGGTCCGGGACCCCAGGGTACCGAGATGGGTCAAATACAAATAAATAAATAATAATAATTCTTTATTCAAAAAAGTTCAACAAAATTAATTGCGTTATTTACGTTGTTGAGCAATTTTTTTGTTTTCCATCTTATGAAGCAATGGATTAGTAATCTGTTTCAAATCGAAACAGATTGTGTTGTATTACGCAATTAGGGTACAGGTTAGCATCCATGTCCAGTCGCATCGCATCTGATACTGATGTGACTTGCTGAATTAGGATTAGACGCCCTTGTTCCACTTAATTAATGAAGCAAAGAGCTGAAAAAAGAGCCAAGTAGAAACCCACTTTAGTAGGTCGTAGTAGGTTCTTACTTACTAAATAATTACAGGACACGAGATGCTTGCTATTCCAACTGTTTATTGGTTAAGAAATACAGACATGCAATTAAGCAATGATAAATGTATGAACATGAAGCGGAAATCGCGCTACACATCGCTAAATATATAAGTGTTATTTTATCTTAGTTTAATAGTACCTATTACATTTGTGATATTACTAAAGAATATTATTTGGCACTATGTATGTCTACAGTAATAAATGTATTCTTACTGTATTCAGGAAATATGATAAAATCAGGTATAAAGGTATCAATTAGTAAAATGTATAAAAAATATTGGGATAAAACTGTGCTTCCTAAGCTCTGAACTTTCAGTCTCTTGGCCTCTCAGATCATACTAAGTCTGCCTTTGGCTTTGCCTGTGCTTTTGCCATTTGTGCTTAAACTGTTTACTCCAATTCTTCCATTAAAATAAAATAAAAAAACAGTGATTGAATTCCATTAGTCATGAAAACATCCTACAGGAAGAAGAGTTCTTATGTCTAAAATTATTTCTAATTAGAACCATATTGATAGTTGATTGTACAATTTGATACAATAATTACACAATATCAAGTAAATAAATAAGCTAATGACCAGACATTAGGGAATGTAGATTTTATTTGTCTTACCTATTTCATTTTTTTTTAATCATTTTCCTCATATCTGTACCTACATTTGTTTTTCAGTAATGATAAGTAATAGGTAAACTTGTGCCTATTAAACATATAGAATGCATAACATTATTGATTATACAGTACCAATATTTTAATACATAATAGAAAAAGTATATTTACAGGATATCTAAATAATTTTTGATATCCTGTAATTTCATTTGAAAAATAGTGTATACAATTATTATCATGATACCTACATTTATTTAGACATTTATGTAAATAGGATAGGTGTAAATTATAAAGTTCATAAATTTTTACTTATAAAATAAAATTATATCTTATAAGGTTTCTATAAAAGGGTAGAAATATTTACTATTAATAATGGATTCATATTACATCACACACTATTTTTATCTACTTAGATAAATATGTTTTATACACATAAATAGATTACTCATTATACAGACTGATATATGTATAAATAATCATATTATCATAAAATTATTAAGTAAATTATTAAGTAAATTATGCACCACAAAACTTACAGTAACAACAATGAAGACTCTTCTAAAACAAATTAACATTAATAAGTCTGCAGGAATCTCAACAAAAACAAGTAAATAAGTTGCTCTGATTACTACAACATTGTTAAACTAAATATCACATACCACTGTAATTTATAAATCTTTGTAAGAAAAAAAAAAAAACAATTTTGAGCCAGATTAATTAATTCTGGATGTCCAGTCTTTCCCTGAGACGAATGTATATCTTTAAAATGGGTCTCAATGTTGTGGCAATCATGCTCGTCAAAACCAAAATGAAGCAAAGAACCGTCAACCATTCTGGGTTCTTCCACCAGTTGGAGAACAAACCGAGCAAGATAGTTGTTACCCCCAAACAGAATGTCAGTAGACCAGCAGAAGTATGTATCAATTTAGTGTAGATGGGTGGAAGGTAATTTTTCAAATTCAAACTGTTAAGAGCACCTAAACCTCCCAACATAGTGAGCAACATAAAAATGAATGATGACAATCCGAATTTAGCATGGAAACTTACAAAATGTGGAAAATCATTAAGAAACTTGTTAGTTACTATTACAATGAATCCTGTTAACACTGTAGTACCAGCTATCACTTGAAGGACCCAATGGCGAGCACTTCTCAATCGTATGGGCATCCATCCTGTGGCTAAGTCACCTGGAGTTAGAGCATGCATTGCAGAAGTCATAAATATCATCCACTGAAAAAATGCAACACATAATATAATATAAGACTAGGTTATCGCGCAGTTTATTATTAGTTATTTTGCACTAAACTTACCCCAAGTGTCATTAAAGTGGGATGAAACGAAAACAAAGAGACGTCATCTTTGAAACAGGAGTACAAAATGATTCCCAGAAACAGCAGCCCGCATATGTTAGATACGAGGTTCAAGTAACTTGGAGATGTATCAGTATTAGGGGTTACTAAGCGCGATGTTTCGGATTTTCTGTCTGATGGACCCATTTCTCCAGAGCCAGTTTCCTCGCCTAGTTCCATAAATCAAACTTAAAGTGTTCTTCGAAATGGCGGCTTTTATATTATGCGGGAACGATACTGCTTAGTTCGTTTATATGCAAATGAGAATAATATATTTATGTGCTATGTTAATTGATTTTTATTGATTATTTATTTCAGTCAACTTCAGTGTGTGAAGGTTGACTGTACTGAAGTTATTTTAGGTCACTGACATTGACAGAATGTCTGGGCACTAGTAAGTACTCTGAACACTATGAACGAATGACAAAACAAATAAATATTACGTTAAAAAAGAGGGAAGAAAGATCTTGCCAAAAACAAGATATTTCTTAGATCATAGCAAGTTATGTTATTGTCCGCTTATATTCTACCACTCATTGCAGTCACCTTTTGGCGCTTTAATGAATGGGGGGCTTTGTTGGTAAATATATTTTGTAAAATTGTTGGAATGGGGATAAAAACTGTCACTTGCTCACTTCAGATGTTGCTACTACCATACTAACCAGTGTCAAAACATTTGATTGCTAGCTGCCAGTAACCGGTATCCGTTGCGCAGTTCTGAAACTGCAAAAATAAGGGTACCCATGTATTTGCCAAAGATATTAAAAGTCAAAAACGGAAAGACAGCTCTCCGAAAAAAAAATGGAAACTCTATATTTCGGCGAGACTAGAATAGCCCTTCCGCTCGACCAGGAGAAGTTGTATGTTAATTTCCCACCAAAAAAAAAAAAAGAAAAAAGGCAATTGATTATCAATCCTATTCTATCATATGCTACTAAATGAGCAATATATATTAATATATAATATTTGTAATCACGTTCTCGAAAACTGCTCTAACGATTTCAATGAACATTGCAATATAGAGGGGGTGAAAAACCACTCGAGGAATGCTCGGTCGACTAGGAACTAAGATTTAAATTACTATTTTCGACATTATTTTGCTGGTATAACGCACATGTCCGGTTTAATAAAAAAAATCATCTCGCACCACTTCACTTTGAAAAAACTCTGCTGTTACAAATATTTTTGTTGGTAATACCAACACTTACGTCAGAAAAACTTCAATATTGTACTGTATTTTGATTGGCCCATTCAAACCTCCGCTTTTGGGACGTAAGCTTGTTATTTCTTTCTGTCATTTGCAAACAAACAAAGACAGAGAGTCTAATACAAGTTGAAACTTGTCCGCTCCTCGATCCGGCTCGCTCGGTTGTTTACCAAAATATTTTAAATGTCATATCACATTAGTCTGAAGTTTTCGGCTTTGTGAGGCGGTTGCCTCATGTGTTTTGCGAATAATTTATCATACCAAGAACTGCTATTTTCATTCTATAGGAAAGATTTCTTTGAAAGACTATCCGATTGCTCATTTCAAAAGACTGCCTTTGCTTTGTCGCAATGCATTTAAGTTTCCAGCACTGCGCCGTGTAGTAGTGTTCAGTTTTATTTTACAATTATATATTAAACTAAAAACGTGTGCGATATTATAATAGTGTTTTTGCTCAATTACATGTGTACCTCTTACTTGCATGTCAGAGACAGTTGTGACTGGATCAGACAGGAACAAGATGATATTCACAATGTTGAGGTAAGTCAAATATTTGTGTTTAAATTACTCTGAATATAAAATTGGCTAAATTTTCTTTCCATGCACTAAGAAAACGGTATAATAATATTTCCATATGATTGAAACCTCAACTGCCTCTTAAGATGTTTCTAGTAAATAAATTGTTCAAGTACTTCATATACATTCCTATTTTATATATTTTTCTGGAACATTTCTCAAGCACATGTGGTTTTCTTATCATTGTAATCTTCTTTAGTACACATTGTTAGTTCAAACTTTTCTCAATAACTTCACTTCTGCGAGCATTACTTAATATCAACCTTTAGAAATTTTGATATTGTTCAATAAATGCAAATCCAGCTTGCTCAATATAATTATTTTTTGGAAAATAGCTACTGTACTATTAATGAGTCACAATTAGCAATTCCAACATTTTAATACCTACTTTGTTTTTTTTTTAAATCACAATGTAGTTAGAAAATTACTAGTTTGGTAACGGGACTGCCTTATCTTACTTTTATCAATCAATTCAAAGTTTATAATTTAATTCTAAAATAATCTTACACACATAACATCATGACTGGTTTACCCTGAAGGGTTAGGTATAGGTGTAAGTACTAGAATTAATTTACAGTTTTGATATTATTATCGTGATTCTAATATTATGTCATTCCTATTAAAATAATTTTATTGGATAATTTGTAGATTGATTTTATGTTCTAGAACTCCCTTTCCAGTCTTGGCTGTTTTACTTTGGGTGTATATTATTTAAATCAAACTACCTATGAAGGGCTTTACACTGCAATTTACTGAAGACTTTTTCTTAAAAAAGATTACTTTGTTTTTGTGCATACTGTCAATGCAACAAACCATGAATCATTGGCAAATGATTTCCTGTACCACCCAACTTTAATATTTCTTAACAACAAGATTATTTGCTGGTCAACATCATGTTGACTCTAAGCTGGTGGCATTCAACCTTGATGTTCTGTTATCCATTATTACACATCAACTACATGAACTTGCTTATGCATTATGATAATGAATTATTTTTCTAAACAAGCAGTAGTACAGTTTAAAATTTTAACTGTTTCTTGGAACTTAGTTCCTTATTGCACATTATACTCTACATCTATACACTTGGTAAATTAATGAATTTTGACTGTGACAACACTTGCCAATTTTTTTTTTTTTTTTCGTTTATTTACCCTAACATATTGTCAATTTACACTTAATATACAGCTAAAGGAGCTTCATTCCAACTGGAAGTCCCACAACTCCTGGTATTACTACTACTATTTACTGCTATTACTTACTTGATTATATTTACTTTTATTTCTGTACTTAAATGTTTTGATACTGATGTATGAACAGAAAGTTCATGTTTTGTTTGGAACTGAATCAGTCAATCTATGCAATCTAGAGCTAAGGATGCACAATCTAATCCAATCTGACACTTAACAATACAGTATCATACAAAATGATACAATACTCAAATACAATTTAACATTACATAAATTCATTTAATATTACTTAAATTAAATATACATTTTTTTTGTACTAGCCAATATGGGTAATTTAAACTACAGGTCATAAAGAAAACGTTGAAAGGATACATGAGAGCTCAATTTTAAAGAAAATAAAAGTGAAACCATAAGTTATAATGTGTACAGGTCGTGCCATTAAAGTTGAGACTTGATCGCGCCTCCCGCCGCTCTTTCCCCCGCCCCGATGACGCCCAACCTCATACCGCTAAAGAGACCCATAAATCGTCTACTGCGCAAGTCAAACCACGTGGTGCGTCAAGTCTCATCTTTAATGGCACGACTTGTACTTTCGAAGATTAGTGTTAAACTTTTTTGAATAACTATTTTGAATATACTGCCTATACATCACAAATTGCAAACTAAATCATGTAACAATTATAGTTCTAAAGTTGCTAAAAGCTATCTAAAATATTAATTAATATAAAAATTAAAATTGTACCTATATATACATATAAACTGTTGTCACCATTTAATGTTTAAAGATTTCAGCTAAAAGGCTCTTTCAAACAGGCGCGACACGCGACGCGACACAAAGACACCGCTCGTCGCGCAACGAGCGGTGTCTTTGTGTCGCGTCGCGTGTCGCGCCTGTTTGAAAGAGCCTAAACACTTTTTTAAAGTTTCTGAATCACATTAAAAAAAAACCGTACAGGTATATGTACATATATGTCGCAGCGCAGGATAATTAGAAAAATTTATCTTTGTAAAAATCCTAAGGAATGAATTTATTGGAAACTAAGAAAGATTTTCGTAATCATACGAGCTGTTAACTGGATAGTGGCTACGCTTGCCGCGGTCGATCAAATCAAATGTCACTTATTCAAAGTAGGCTGAGAATCCGCACTTTTCGAACGTCAAAATTACATAAGACTATTCCCCAAAACGCCCGCCGTTCACCACTTCCTAGTGCTTTAGCTGGGAAGAAGAAGTGGGGCAACAAACTCCCCAGCAGCACATCCGTAGATGGATCACCATCCATTCTCTTCTGAGCCTCCCCTGTGGCACTCAGAATTAGTTAAGCCGTCGGTCTCGGTTGTCATTCGTAGTAGATCTTTGACGTTACGGGTAGTCATACCAAGGGGTATCGTGTTACCCAGTAACTGAGTAACGGAAGTCAGGTAGGCAGTTTCTCCATATAAAATACTGGTATTTAGCTGCGTCCGTTAGACTGGCAGCCGATCTGCCGATCCCAACCGAACCGAAAACTCCCAAAGAGCTGCCCAGAAGAGAGGAGGTAATTAGAAACAGAATAGGGTGAGGAAACGTCCTTCTGCACTTTAATCATAGAAAATGTACCATAATGAACAAAAAGCATGCTTTTATGTAACGAGACTTGAAAGTCCAGCTATCAGCGAAGATATCCGATGGTATTGATGGTATACTTCGACTCAAGATAAGTAGGAACTAGTTATCAAACCCACAACTCCAAACAATGACTCCTGCTCGTGCGAACCGGTCGCCCAGCCTGTGCTGGGGTTTCCTAGTTGAAATCGAATGACGTGTGATCGAACAATACTTGCTCGAAAATGTTAACTCGATAGACTTGAAATCGATAAACTAGGAGCGCGACAATTCACTACCTCGATGCATCAAACTTTCGAATAGTTATAAGCTCGAAATATCGGCAGTGCGAACGCATATTAGCTTGAAACATCATTTCTCGAGCGAACAATATGTTTCAACTATTCTGTAAATCGACTAATGTTAGCAATTATAAATCATGAAAAATAATAACATGGTAATAAAAATAACATTAAAAATACCTAGTTATTTTACCAAATAGGTAGGAAATAAACTTATCTATGTATGAAATATGGAATAATAATGTAATAAATAAGACTAAAAAGTATTAAAAAAAAAAAAACTGTATGATTAAGGGCTCCCACACAAAACTGCGAATTCGCATCGCATTGCAAAAATATGCGAGTTCGGCCTAGGCCGCGCGCACTGTGAGCTCGCAGATTTTTGCAATGCGATGCGAATTCGCAGTATTGTGTGGGAGCCCTTACACCTTTAAAAAATCGAGTAAAATTTTCATTTACTTTCAAATTTATTTGATTATAGTTGAATTTATATTTCTAAGCAACTAATCATGAATATAAGAAAATATATTGGCTACTCGATACATATACTACTATTAAAAAGAAAATTCTGTTATGAGGTTATTTAGAGCAGTGGTAACGGCCCCGACTTACAAGTTGTACGCCTGCCTGGGTTCGAACCCAGGCAGGCGCTTTACTTTGTGTAAATAATTTTATCACTACTGCTCTCAAAACGGTGAAGGAAATCATCGTGAGGAAACCGGCATGTCCTAGAACCAAAAATTCGAAGACATGTGAAATCTACCTACCTGAACTGGGCCCGCGTGGTAGATTACAGCCAACTCTCTCTCGAAGAGAGGAGGCCTGTGTCCCAGTAGTATAGGCTGATGATGATGATGATGTACATCTTAAAAAGTTCAACAATAAAGGCCGTGATGTCTAAGGATGACCCACAATAACCATTTTTATCTTTCTGTATTTCATATAAATTTCATTGTTATTTCCGAAACTATTTTGACCGGTATTATATTTAATACCAATAAAATATTTTATTTCAATTGGGCATTTAATTTAGATTAAAATATGCCTTTTTTTCTGGGTGGGAAATTATCAAATAACTTCTCCCTTTCTGGGCGGAGCGGGAGGGCGTATCATACTCTTACTGACTAAAACCCACCCGTGTTCCTTCCATTGCCTGTATGTTGCCAGGGGCTACGGTAACCCTTTTGGACTTTCCCGGAACCCCGGCAGGCATAGGCCCTAGCGGACCCCTTAAGTTGTACTGACATCTCTTTGAGGCGCTCGTGGAACACAACGCGCCGTCGACCCGGGCCTAGTCCTTATCGGACGGCGAGCTACCAATTGCTCACCGTCCGCAAGCCCGCGCCAACGGTGGCCGGGAATCGGCCTGCGATTCCCGACATCCAGGGCGTCTCCTGCCTGGGGGTTAGGGCGGGAGGGCGCGAAATTTGCCTCTCCCTCTCACGTTCCACCTCCTCTTTCGCGAACATTACTGCTTCGCAGAAGGAGGTGACGGCCTCCCATTTCCTCTCGCTCCCTACCATGGCTTGAACTAGGGCCAGGCGCGAGAGATCACTGCCGCCGATCGCCTCCACGAGAACACGGTGGTGTCCCGCCCAAAGCTGGGCAGACTTCCACCGTATGCTCCACCATGTCCTCCGGACGATCCACACATTGGTGACACCCGGGGGCTTCCTCTGGACTTAATTGAAACAGGAACCTCCCGAAACAACCGTGTCCGGTGAGGGCCTGCGTCAGGCGGAAGGTGAGGACGCCGTGGCGCCTCTTTAGCCACTCTTCAAAGAGGGGACTTATTGCTGCAATTGTGGCGTGCCCAGCACTGGGTTGCGACATTTGCTCTCTCCATGACGCCATGAGAACCCACCGCAGCTCTGTCCGCTGTGCCGTGATTTCTCGCGGCAGCGGACTTACGCCCAGGCGTTTCGCCTCCTCGCGCCACTCCCAAATGTGCGCGAGGACTTTTGCCTCCAGTTCCCATGGCGGCAATCCGGCAAGGAGGCTCATTGACATCATATCATTTAAATGAATACTTTAAAAGATATCATAGATTATGGTAGGTTTGACTTTTTCCTCGGCTATTAGGTATGTAATCCCGGTAGTACGTTCCCGTGGGATATTTTCAGACACACGCTGGCGAAGCCACGGGCAAAAGCTATTACTTGATAAAATAAAGTCAGTTCAAGAATAAAAAGCGTCTCTAGCACATTTGACTCGTTTCCAGTAACTATGTTCCGGGCAATCGAGAAAAAAAATTGCTTTTGTCAAAAAATTAATCCGCATTATTCCGTTTCTGCATTTGCTGATTGCTGGCTTCCTATTTCTGCCGCAGGTTCTGTTTATTTTGTGGACTCATTACTTTCATATTACTTTAATATTAAAATAATACTGCTCATGAGCTGGTGGTAGGCCCCCTGCATGGGGAAAAAACAGCACCTCTGGGAGATCCCAGAGGTTTCTACTTTTTCACACGTCACTTGACAACATACTCACGAGGACATCTAAAGGTTTTTTCACCGATGAAATGAAACACCTACTTAACGCCAGCCTGTCGCACCGCGCCAGTCTGCACGAAGCTTAACATTGCCTATCTATCAGTCCTGTTCTGATTCCAGAACCAGAAGTAATTTCGGTATTTGCAAATGCCTACGCCTAAACGCTGAGATTTCGCGATGGAATTGCAGGGACAGCCTGAACGCATTGTTTTATTTTAATACTTGTAATTACAGCTGACTTATCTGGAAACCGATTTGTTTTGTAACAATTTCTCTCTGTCCTTATAGTCTGTATTATTGTACCAATTGATCGCGTTCAGTTTGTTGTTACTTCAAAGAAGTGTTCGAAACCTTTATTTTTTCCCACGCGTGTATTTCTCGGGATTACCATCTCGAAGACTCACCGTGTATGAAAAAAAGACGTTTAGGCACAGAATCAATAACAGTACTTAAGTCCCAATTCTAAAACCTAACTTTAAAAAAGCAGGTCCCGATTTATGTTTAGTTTCAAAAGTTAAATGAGAATATTATCTTTAGTTAGTAAAGGTAAAGTATTGCACAGTATTGCGTCATCCGCAATTATATTAACCTTCTGGACCTTGTCATAAGTCTCATTATCCTTCATCCTAGCTACACATAATACGTTTTATCGCTGCCGCGCCGAGCCCGATGTACATGTATCGGCCAGCCATCTCCATCCTGCTCTCGCGCTTGTTTTATTTTTAATTTCGTTCGTTTTGCTTTTCAATCGTATCACACCGCGCTTGGCACTCGCAAACCGGACCATGACTCATTCTCTATTTCACATAACTGGAGACAAAACATCCAAACAAAAATAAAAGACTTCGTACGTAATAGGTAGGCTGGGTAATGGACACACCTTTGTTTTTTACAGTTTTTTTTTTTTTTCATTATGTTGCGTGTTATTTTCTTGGTGGTATGCCATTTGTGATTCTGCTGATTGAATGAGTCTGATATTATTTGTATTTGTTGGGAAACATCTGGTTTACTGGTTTATTAACAGTGCAAGAGCTGTGTTGTTTATGAAAAGATACCGTCGGCGTCGTCTAGTGCTCAGACTCAGATGAGACCAATAAAAAAGGTGGTCGGAGATCTAGGAGATAGACGAATCTAAATCATTTCGACACTGACGTTTTTCTGTGCCTTCATTTGTCTTTTTGATCGACTTAAAAAATAGTAGAGGTTATTACTTGAACACTAGTTTCTGTATGTTTTCAGTAGTTTCAATCATCACTAGATATGTACAATACATATTATTTATAGGTACTTAAATTGGTTTAATTAATTGTCAAACGAGTTAACCACGGAACAAGGAAAATAGAAGATGATTAGTGTTAATTAATAGGTATTTAAATTATGCTAGTTTTTTTTAACCGATCCGATTTCAAAGCATTAATATCTTTAAGATTTCTGAACTAATTTACGATTTTCATTTGGTGGAGGACACCCAATTTTTTCATTCAACTTCAGTACTTAAGAGGCTTAGATGACCTAAACACAAGTTTTATAATGCCTAAAAGTTTTGCCGAATTTACTATAGCAACTTAAAAAATAGGTACTTGCTTACTTAGCAAGTAGTGGTTATAACAAAAGTGAGAAAAATCCGTTTTTATTATTATATTACCTACAGCGTTGAACAAGAAAAATAGACATATTTTTCAGTGACTTATTCAAGTCGCATTACTTATATAATTTTATTTTATTTTATTGTAGCCATAAATAATTTGCATTGTTTGCATGTTAAAAATCCAATTATCTAATAGATATGTAATGTACTTAAGCCAAAATACTTGCATACAGACTATCATTACATATTTTGGCGATATCCTAGTTAGAGCATTGTTAATTTCATACACATGTTGCATTATATACCTACTTAGGTATTCTCGTTCTATTTACAGGCGTCAGCCACGACACGAAGGAAAGTTCAAAGTTCGCAGAGTCGTTTCGTTCGTTCTTTTGGTTTCAGTACCTACGTTTAGCTTTTAGTTCGCTTACCAGAAACTATAAGTCTATTTTTTTTATTTCAGTAGTTGCAGCAGCCCACCTTAATATGAGCGTGTTATATTAAGACAGTCGCCCTCCCACAAAGGAACTTGTACCTATTTGTTCGTGTTATTATCTACTTGTTCAATGCGTCAAGGTCGACCACCATAAAGATTTTAAAATGATTCTACAACCAATAACTGAGTAAAATAATGGGTTTTATGATAATATGTTTTGCGATGAGACCTTGAAAGCCTCGCATCCGTCTAACGGTACTTTCACTCTCAAGGACAAACAAGACTGCATGATCTGAATCTCCTTTCACAGAGGTTTATCCTCAAAGCAATAATTACATAGGTGATATTCAATGAATCAATACGATTGGATACCTCAGACCGAATAAAAAACCAAGACATAGCGCTGGGAACAATACATTGAAGCATGCTAAAGGCTCTTTCAAACAGGCGCGACATGCGACGCGACACAAAGACACCGCTCGTCGCGCGACGAGCGGTGTCTTTGTGTCGCGTCGCGTGTTGCGCCTGTTTGAAAGACCCTTAAAACTACACCTCCGCTCTGTGCGTACACGCTCACACGCACACATTTGCAAAAAGAACTACACCTCACTAAGTACACACATGTTTACGAAACCAGCTTCACGTCTAGAGTTACCATCTGTCCGGACTTCTAGACTTTTGTCCGAACTTTGCCCGGTTCTTTAATTTGTCCGGATTTTTCGGTTTAGATGGAATACGAGTAATAAAACTTATTTAAGTAATATCAAATAAATATTTAACATTTATTACTTCTCATTCATTCATCTAAAAACAAAACATAAATATTCTTTAACAATCAACTTAACGAGATCAAACAATAATTGGATTTTGTGACTAAAATGTTTGCACTTTTATTGAAATGTCAGGCTTTTTGTTAGCGGGGTTGCGAAGAAAACCGTAAGGGAGATCGTGGCCCCCGGCAACAGGGCAACCGAAGGAACACGGGTGGGTTTTAGTCAGTAAGAGTCTGACACGCCCTCCTGCTCCGCCCAGAGCGGGAGAAGTTATTTGATGATTTCCCAACCTCAAAAAAAAAAAAAAAGGCTTTTTGTTAGGACTTTTCAAATTTCTAAATGGTAACCCCTACTTACGTCACTGTTGACCGCGCTATTTTGGTTTTTCAATTCAAGTGGGAAGTAGGAGATTCAGAAGAAGCCCCTATCCACGAATCCACGGATATTTTTATAGAGCAGTGAATCACGTTATGGTTGTGGCTAGTCAGCTGCGAATGCTGCGATAAGTAGGTAGCTCGGTAGGTAGATTCTCTACCTAGTAACTAAGCAAATCATCATAGGCTTTTTATAGGTGCCTTTAAGTAGGTAAGCAAATGTACGTAATAGCTGCTAATGAGAATCAACAATAGGCGCATGCTGCGACTTGTTACGACTTATCCAGTTTACTTGTAATTCTCAGTGTTTGGCTATTTAGACCACAATGATTCAGTTCCGCTCAATTATTTTAATATTATAAATGGTTTGATAGAAGCAATGAATGCACGATACATGTGTTTTATAATTGCGATTCCCCGCCATCCTTGTAAAGGATTTAATAATTATGTTGTCATTATGATGTTATTTATATCAATATAAGTACTGTCGTTTTATTGCGTAGTAGTAGTAAAGTTAACTTTACTCTACGCATTTATTTATCGGTCCCATCTAGGGTTGCCAACACTACTATATAATATAGTACCTATCCTGCTATATTAGAGGCCTAAATACTATATTTCTAAAGAAAAATAAAGTAGACGAAACTACAATATTTTTATTTCAATACAAAATAGCGAGATGAATAGGGCCAGTATTAATCTGATAAAAGCTGAATTCATGGTATTTTGTAACCTTTAATATGGAGTGTAAATAAGTATGAGTTTTTTTTTTTTAAAGAACCTGTTAATTAAGGTTTATAGTAGCAAAGAATATACATAAGAATAAGATTTTTTTATAACACCTTTTTTTTTCGTAATCTACTATATTTTTACAGACAATGGCTTCGATAATACTATATAAAAAGTTGGCAACCCAAGTCCCATCCCATGTGGAGCCATAAAATGTATCAGCTCTTGTCGATAGTTCGCAACAGTCAGGTCTTTAGCGTTTAGCAAACTTAAGTCATCGAATAAGGTCAAAAGCCAATAACCATTAAAATTTGTTCTTGATCTTCTATACAAATAAATAAAATTGAAGTGTCTGTTTGTAATTTCAAAATAACACATTTTTACTAAATGCATATGAAAGTATATACGGTACATACAACAAAAACACTTTTTTTTTTAATTGTTTGTCCGTCATATCTGTCTGTCTGTCTGATTGTTCCGACTAATCTCCAAAACGGCAGGTCCGATTTTGACGGGACTTTCACTGGCAACTGTACAAATAAATAAAATTGATTTATATAATTCCACGCGGACGAAGTCGCGGGTAACAGCTAGTTTTAAATATAATATAACTCTCGATTACCTACTCGGTTTCTATAAAGACGTCAATGACCTGCGCAAAATGTTCCTTAATCAATAGGCATTAATTTATCACAACACCCAACAAGATAATGATTGCATCATCTTCAATATGGGATTTTGAGGCAGCTCGGCCTGTAGCGGGCAAGCTTTGTATTTAGAATAAATTAAAATAGTCCGGTGAATAAGCGAGTGACGTCGTGGCGAGTCTCGGAGCTACTCGCACATAGGTGGCTGTATTAACCGCATCTCTCACTGTTCCCTGAGTGTAGGATTGGAACTTGGAACTACGATCGACATTGTTTAACTTGACGTAGCGTCTTAAATAAACACTGATTATCTATTACAAACTGATGTTACCTATGTAGGTCCATTGTACATTATTTTTATTTAATTTAACATGTTAAGTACATCGAATTAAGTAAGAAGGTACTATTTTTTAAATAATGCTAAGAACCTCATTCAAAATAGATGTGCCTCAGGGTTCAATGCTGGGTCCTTTTCTATTTGTTATTTATTCATGTGACGTTAGACGCCTAACAGTTGTCTAAAAAGCAATCTGTTAGTCATTCATTATCCTGTTCAGAGTCAATACTCTGCTGAGGTTACATAATTTTATTGTCTCATTACAAAATGATAAGTAAAGTAAACACATTGCGAAGCTCGTTTTATTACACACATGACAGAACGTCGTCATACTCTAAAACTAAACTTACAATGCGAATTTATACTGAAACATTACATCGAAACAATAAACATTTTTACAGAATACAGACAGGACACTTTATTAGTGTATTGACAAACGGGACTGACTAAACTAGTCCTTCGTTCTGGGAATTAGGTCTCACGGTTCAGATTTTAAGTAAGCCTATGTAGAATTTGAATCATCGACAACTGAATGAATGGCGTATTCATAAGCTGTAAATAAAATGGCGTTTATAAATCTTGATTTGCCAACAGAAATTTGGTTTTATGATGTTTGTAAATATGTCGTACGTAACCCATTAATTAACCTAATGAGAGAGCAAAGAAATTGGGCAGTGCTATCAATTTAGGTTGAACTAAAACTTGAAAACTAAAGGTGTAGGGATTTATAAGGAAACTAAAACGGTACTTATTTTTCCGTTCTTTTGTTCTTATTTGTTTATATATATTGTTATGTGTGTACATAAATGGTTAAATGAATAAATAAATAAAAATAAAAAGTAAAACTGCTTGTGTCCAACATGATAGTTACAATTACTTACAATCTTGTCAAACCTAAAAAAAATTGCGCTGTATGTATTACAGTTTAAAACAAAATCCACGAAAAACCCTTCCACCATTGATTTGGCAAGATCTGCTCATTCTTTAATCATCCCTTTTTAGACAAAGTTTCAAAAGCTGTTTCTTTATTGTTTCAGGTTGCTGGTGTTGTGTGTGCCCGTGCTATGCCTGCCAGCGCACGAAAACCCCGCGTCCTGCAGGGAAGACGCACAATGTTCCCTCGGCTACTACTGCGAGATGGACGCCAAAATCTGTAGCGAGTGCCTCTCCTGCGAGGACCTCGAGCGGGAACCACCACTGGCTATCAACACCTGCATCAAGTCCGTCGCTGAATGTGGATCCTGTATCAATGAGTTAGTATCGAACTTGTATTGAAGACTGGCTTCTTTTCACCATCTGTCAACAGTCAGAACATTGTTGGTCATCGTCTAGCTGATATCCCTTAGCTTTTAAGATGATTTCTGTACACTTAGAGTGGTTACGCACTACGTCCGATCCGAATCCGAGAAATGTCGGTCTGAAGTAACCATAGAACTATTTGTATGAGGGGTTTCGCACTAGATCCGAACTCTGTCCGACCGAATTTAGAACATTAATTACCAATTCGGATTGAACTCGGATCTTGAATTCGGATCGGACTTAGTGCGTAACCGCTCAAACAGATTTCATGGTCCCAAGTTGTATGCTCGTACAATTTCGTAACCCAATGATAATTTGTTGCCTGTTAGATGCGTCACGCTAATTTGCTGACGAACTGACGACTCAACTAACTTCCTACTGTGTAAACGTGCGTAAGGAGTGATAAAAATATTGATGTTTAGTAGACTAGGCATATTTATTATCTAAATCAATAACAAAATGAGGAATATCAAGTGCAGAGGACATTAAAATAATAAATATTGCACATACTAAGCTAAATTATTGTGCAATTACATGTTATCCTACTCTTTGTTTGTGTCAAAAGATGAGGCACGTTTTTAACCAATTTCAAAATAAGAAGAGGTTATGTATTCGACGTGTTTTTTATTAATACAGGATCCAAAGATTCCTCAACATATCAAAACTTGGTTTGACGATAGTGACACATAGAAGTCTTGTTTTTACTATGGCGACTAGCCAGAATTCTAAACGGAACAAAATTAGTAGATACATTATATGTATTGTTTTCTTGATTCAGATTATGATTGATCGTGTGTTACGCAACTAGGGTGCTGGCTTAGTGTATCTACGGAGTTTATTTCAATTAAACCTTTTACATGCACTTTTGAATTGTCAAGTCGGTCAGTCAGAAATATGAAGCTAGTTTTGGTATTGCTTTACTGGTATTGTTACCACTGATGCGTGGTGTGCGTGGCTGCTGAACCACTATTCAACCTTATAACTAAGGGCATAAGGGTGAAAAGTGGTTCACCGCAATTGCCTGCGGTTGTACATCTGATAAGTGTTTACTGGAATTAAGAAGTAAATGATACGTCGCACTTGTTTGAAACTCAACTGTCTATTTCCCTCCTCGCTCAATGACTTGTTTGCTGATGAATGGAAGACTAGAGATAATGTTAGAATATCTATAGTTCTGTGAGAAGACAGAGTGAAAGGATTAACTTCTTCTTTTCGTGTCGATGGTACTTTTCTTCGTTGTATTTTTAATATATATATTTTTTAATTATTTTATATTATATGAGCCTATTAGGTGGCCACGTTGATTGCGGCATCAGTGATTAGGATTAACTTAAGGCGACGATAACCGACTTTGAATGATTTTATACTGATGATAACGTCTAAACGACTGTTGTAAATTATTTGGAAAAAGATATACATATGTGAAATTAGAGCATTTTATTAATATTTTAATATAGGCATATTTTGAATTATGTTTATATTACATAGTGAAATTAATTTGTAAAGTTAGATCTAACCGGATAAAAAACTGAGAATCGCACAAAATCCATCACGCGTATTTTTCTGAAACGTTCACCATTTTAAAGATAATTTAATTATTGATCTTTTAGTATAAAATAGCTTTTGTTTTATGTATAACTAGCTTTTGCCCGCGGCTTCGCCCGCGTGGATGTCGGAAAATATACCACGGGAACGTACTACCGGGCAGTACCGGGATTACATACCTAATAGTCCAGGAAAAGGTTATTGACTCCTACTGCTGCGCTCCAACAATAATTATTTTGTCAGGCGTAACTTTGAATCTGTGATATCTTTTAAACCATTCATTTAAATTATATAATGTTATGGTATATTTTAATCTCAATTAAATGCCCAATTTAAATAACATATTTTATTGGATAAGGATTATAGCTTCGGAAATAACAATGGAATTATCCTTAGAAGATAGGCAGGTTAAAAATTCCATTATGGACCATTGATTTATGGGAGGGTGAGGGTGGAGGGGGAGGGTTGGGGGAGGGGGCTGCCCCCCTACATCATCCCCACATCTCGGAGCCCCATGGTTTTGGAGATATCCATGCTTGAAGTTTTTAGGTTAGAATGAATTTTGAGGTTATGTTTTCCGGGCTTTCGTAATGTTTTGGACATTATAAACCGGATATATTGAAGGAAAGAGTCGGGGGGAGCCAGGTCGACGGAGCCCCGCTGCGCGGGGCTCCTACTTCTGGTTGGTTTATAAAAAAATAACCACGAAGGGGATGGCGGGGTCTATTCGCTCGCTTCGCTCGCTCACACGACCCCGCCATCCCCTTCTAACCTAACCTGTCCGAGTCGGAGTGCCCCAAGTCCCGAGCTCGCTTCGCTCGCTCTTGCACTCAATAAAACACCAAAGTATAAACGTTTTAGTATTAACCTCTATATTATTATACTCTTTGGTATTAACGAACGAAACGCGTCGCTACACGTTTCGTTCCACCTAATGTAAACACAAAAATTCGGTATTTGTGTGTAAAAGAGTTAATGTAATTGCATAATACAAC
This sequence comes from Omphaloscelis lunosa, assembly GCA_916610215.1. Taxonomy (NCBI): domain Eukaryota; kingdom Metazoa; phylum Arthropoda; class Insecta; order Lepidoptera; family Noctuidae; genus Omphaloscelis; species Omphaloscelis lunosa. The sequence continues at coordinate 12,968,924 of OU744250.1, forward strand.
AATTATTGTGCACACTTATTACACACCAAATTAGTATATCGTATACAAAATTATATTTAAGTAAAACGTGACATAAATTGAATATAATACACCTCGAAGTCGTCAACGGAACGTGAAATGTCAACTTTGACATCTACCATGACAAAAATGGAGTGCTATTTTCCAATTTGTATGGAAACTTTAAACAAATTAATCTCGTAAACTGTGAACGTCCGAAACTTGAAAATTTGTAAAAAGCTTTCTATTTACGAGTACTATCTACAAAAAAAAATATGAACTTCGAAATCAATGGTCCATAATGGAAAGTTTATCCGATAGGCATATGCCATCGCGGACTTTTTTGTTGAACTTTTTAAGATCTTCAATCATGTAGAACATAAATTTGATGTACATCTCTAACGGTTTACGCGGCGCACGCCAGTAAAGCTCCCAGTCGGCATGATTTTTTCCGACATCTTCGACAATAATCGTCATATTTCAGCCAATTTACACAAAACCTTAATGACTTATAAGCTAAAACCTTCCGCAAGAATCACTTTGTCCATTGGTGAACGTTTACAAATACCGTTTGAAAATCCGTTCGGTAGTTTTTGAGTTTATCGCGTTCAGACAGACAGACTTTTTTATATAGTAAGGATAAATTAATGATGCGTTTAATTTGGGACATCGCATCGCTCATATCTGCGTCTTAATTTAGTATTAATGGCTAATTTGCTGTAGTAAATATATACATAATAAAATAGTAACGAAGAATTTTTGTCTGTTTGTCTAGATATAGGTATGGTCCGGATTGGCGTAAAAACGGCTGAACGTATTTGGCTGAAATTTGGCCCACCAATGGCCAATTTGGAATTAACACATAGGGTACTTTTAATCCCGATAGTCGGTTCTCGTGAGATATTTTCGGACATCCACGCCGGCGAAACCTCGGGCAAAAGCTAGTGTAAAATAATAAGTATGACGTCGCCTCACATTCTCGTGTTTACCCGCAGGCTGGTGGTGGATCGTCGCGGTGACGTGAACGCGAAGTGCGTGCCGCCCGACCCCCCGCAGCTAGAGGCTACACCCTCCTACGTGTGGATTCTCATCGGCATCGGAGTGCTGCTGTTCTTAGCGCTCGTCGTCGGCATCATCGTCTACCTCCTGCGCAACCCTGAAATCTTTAAACCTGCTGGTAGGTGATCAGCTTTTATTCTCCGTACTATCTTGATCTACCCAAAACTCAACGCCCGTATTTTCAGGAAGGCAGAGACGTATAGTATACTAACACACAATTCACCAGTATGTTTTAGTCATAAGTAATAGGAGGCGAGCCTATTGCCAATAACAGTGCAAAAATCCGGACTTCAGACAAATAACACGCGTAGGTACACGGAATTGCCTTTGTGACATTATTTTATAGATAAAATCTAAAATTGCGTCGCCAGTCTATAAGTAGAACAGTAGATTAGTAGAATCGACGCTTCTACAGAAGCTGTCGGAAAGAGGCACATAATATAGTTGCATACTTATTTGTAAGTCAATACCTACACATCACATTCACAATAGTTATGCAGTACCACTAATCCCACTAAACATAAGATCCTCTCCACTATCCACCCAGGTTAAAAGATTTTACAATTGCCGTACAGCTTAAAGGGGTGTTGCTAATATTGGAAAAGCCGTTACAATAGATTAATCTTATAAAACCCTCAACAAAAAAAACTGTGAAGGTCTTTTCCTAAATTAAGTTATAAACCCTTTAATATTACTTCAGGTTCAAACCAGTCGAGTACAGTGACGGCTCGTATCACGGCGACGGCCCCCGAGGCTCCCCCGCCATATAATCCACTGCCACAGTCGTCATTCCATTCACCACCGTACTCGGACGTGGAGCCAACTGCCTATAATGAAGGTAAGGAAATTACATAAATAATAACAGCCTGGGTGGCTGACCATCTATTACATATCGAGACCTCTCCGGGCCTCGGAAAGCACGTAAAGCCGTTGGTCCCCGTTGTCATTCGTAGATCTTTGACAGTCGTTACGGGTAATCAGTTGCACAAAAGTCATAACCAGTTTTACCAAGAGGTATCTATCGTGTTACCCAGTAACTGGGTTGTGGAGGTCAGATAGGCAGTCACTCTATGCAAAATACTGGTATTTAGCTGCATCTGGTTAGACTGGAAGCCGACTCCAATACAATTGGGAAAAGGGTAGGCAGATTGACTTTCACAAGTTTAGACTGCCAGACAGCCAGGTAAAGTATATGAAACCCTTGACTATATTGAGGAGCATACGTCATGTCGTACGATGCAAATGGCGACTTCAAAAATGACGTCATAAAGTGATAAAGAGGGCCATTCATAAATTGACAAAGTGATTAACGTTTTATTAGGTTATTGTACTTAGCGAATTTATCGATGAATGACCTAAATTTGCCAATTCACATTTATTAAATTTCATTCACTGATTCAAGAAATATTCTGAATCGGGGTCAAGGTTGTTTATGCTTTTCAATATCGATAAGTCCAAGTGCTTCGACTTTACAGAAGGTTATTTTATAAATTAAATTAAACTTTATTTCAGACTAAGGTCCATAATTTTGTTAGTATAATGGTGTTAGTAACAATGGTGCTTAAATAAATTAAGTAGTTTAGTATTTTAGCATTTTTTGTTATATGTCATATTTGACGTCACTGCCATGCCATGACATATTTCCTATGCTTTTACAGTTTTAGATTTATAACATGAGTTATCATGTTCTACTTTTTATATCACTACAGCACACATTTGACTAGTCCTTGTAATAATTAAATGTAACGAAAATAAAACTAAGGATATCTCTAATCTCAAAAACGCTTGCGAGTATGAATCGGTACAGGGAGGGGAGCATGTTCAGCAGTAGGTAGAGGTTCCGGGCCAATCATTGATATATTGAATGGATGACACATCGCGAATGGTTTGCTAATATCTAAGTGAGTTGCCCATTATTTGTGTCATGTATTGTGTATATATGCCTTATCATTTTTTTCGAACGTTTCGAGATAAGAGGAAACGTCCGAAAAATAATTATACAGAAAATAAAAAAGTTCAATGAATACTTAAAGAAGAAAAATGTAAAATGAACATAGTTTTAGACAGTATAAATAAATTCTATGCACACCACCTGCTCGGTAATTTCAAATTATATTTCATGCAAACCTATCCTAAGGAAATAGCCCATTTTTTTTTTTTTTTGTGGGTGGGAAAATAACTTCTCCCGCTCTGGGCGGAGCGGGAGGGCGTGTCAGACTCTTACTGACTAAAACCCACCCGTGTTCATTCGGTTGCCCTGTTGCCGGGGGCCACGATCTCCCTTTCGGAAATCTCGAGGCGATTTCCGAAAGGGAGATCGTGCGGTCGATCCTCCTGCGGTCGATCCTCCTGCGGCGGTTAGGGGCGTGAGGGCGCGAATTTTGCCTCTCCCTCACGCGTTCCGCCTCCTCCTTCGCGAGCATTACCGCTTCGCAGAAGGAGGTGACCCAAAGAGATTAATCACGAACGTTGTATGAACAAGTAACAGGCTGGCAAGAGAGAGAAAGTGTGAATTTGGTCAAAATGAAAATCCAAGATTGCGGCAGCGAAAATTTTAAAATTTTTCGTGATGGGTGTCGTTTTCATAGTTTTCGAGGGTGCTAAAGCCAATAGTGAGATCAAAATGTAAAACCAAGATGGCAGCTGCGAAAATTTTCAAATTTATCATCAAGGGGTATCGTTTTCATAGTTTTGGAAGAGTTTAAAGTCGATAGTGAGGTCAAAATGTAAATCTAAGATGGTTTAAATCATACGTGAGAAGGAAAGTTCCTGACGGCGGTCGGACCCCACACGTTTTTTTTTCTGATGGAGGTATAAAAAGCAGAGTGTTCACCTTGAGAGCAACACAATTTTAAGCTTGAGTGAGAGGTACTTTGCATCCCTTGCTGTGCTCAGGATTCTATTTTAGAATCTTTCGTTCCGCTCTGGATTCAAAAAACACTGTCGCCTTAATAATTGTTGTTAGCTCTAGGCAAACTATTTACTATTACAATAAAAATAGAATTGCTTTTTATTACCTCGTAGGTGTGAAAAGTAGAGTAGGTATTCTCCTCGGAGATATAGGTGTTTTCGTCTAGGGCCAGTTTGAATCCCTCGCTGCTCTCAGGATTCTATTCTTAAATCTGTCGCTTGGATTCAATAAAGCGCCCATGACATTAAGACAGCTTAAGCCGCCTAGTGAATAATCGACTATTATTAGTATTTTACGTCGTTTTAATAATTTTGATGACTACTGATGAAGTATTATTTTGTAACAGACGAACAGTTCATCAAGCACTCGCCGTCGTCTCGGCCGCAAGATGCGCGGGAGTCGGCGGGCAACCAGGCCGCCAGAGTTTATAACAGACCCTTGTATGAACGAGATCCACCACCACCCAGGTACGTTGACATTGCTGAAAGGCCGGTATGGCACTAGTAAAAGCCTGTTTCATTAACTCCGGAGAAGTTCCGGTTATCTGGCAGGTATTTTCATTATACGGTGTTAATTTTTAAGGTTCCGTACCTCATAAGGAAAAAACGGTACCCTTACAGGATCACTTCGTTGTCCGTCTGTCTTTTTCTCAGGAACGCGTGGAGGTATCAAGTTGAAATTAATATCAAATAGGTACGTAGGTTTACGGTTCCTTGGAGCTCTAAAAAATCAAGTTTCTTAGCCAACGCAATAAAAAAAACGGCAATTTATGTCATATTTGAATGAATATGAAAATCATTCGCATGTAGTATTCGTACAATTTTTTGTAATTTTTTTGTTATTGCTAACTTAAATTAGCGGTTGGTCTGTATGTTCTCCCATACATCGATATACGTAACGGTCAATCCGTTACGTATATCGATGTATGGGAGAACATGTTTTTCAACTACAATGTGAAGTTTCTTTTTGGGTTAATCGCAACTACGGAACTCTTCATTATGCGTGGTCCGACACGCATTTGGCCGGATTTTCTTAATAATTCGTCTGCATATCTATGAATTCTATCCTATGAAATAAGCCTTAGACGATATTTGACATAGAAAATAAATAATGTTGTGTAAGAAATGAGAAATTCTTTGTTCGTACATGTTATCTTACTTTAACGAATATCCTTAGAGTACAAAATATATGTAATAAATAAATAAATAAAAATCATTACTGCAGACCATATGAACCATGAAATACACAATTTAAAAAAATAGTTAATACAAAAATAAAATACACAGAAAACTCTTCTTTCTCTATAATCTCATAATATTTTTTTTTGTTTTCTTCTAATAATATTTGTATATCTGTTTATTTACTTGAATATCTGTACCTCAGGTCTTGCGAGGAGTGAATTTATTAAAGGTCAGTCGTCCATATTCCATTCTTCGTTTTCAAGTACTCTTTTTTGCACATTTCCTGGCGGTTTGGGGTTATAACGGTGTTTTTGCAAAAAAAATAAAGTATAGGTATGCCTTTTATACCTTAAGTAGTTTGCCCCTCCCCCCCCACTGCCACTCGTCCAACGTGTGGTTCGAGAAAATACCACTGGCCAACGTTGGGGATAGGTTATTTTCTCGATCCATACGTTGGTCGAGAGACGTTGGGGCCAACGTTGCGGCAAGCGTTTGGAGCCGGTGTTATGCTAATCCTTTACCATTTTATTCAGATCTTGTTATCATACAAATTACCTGTGTCTGGTGTGACCTGTGGTGATTTCGGTTTCTGCTGTAGCTACAGTGATATCATAACTATGTACATGAGTTTGTTTCAAAGATGCTTTGATGCTTTACGAAAAATTAGTCTCTTGTATGACGCGCTTCGGGGATTTTTATACAAGCAATTTCACCGGTTTTTTGCAAAGCGAAAATTTTCAAGCATGATTCACGATGAGGCCACAGGATCGCAACGTCTAAGGAATCCTTATGATAAGGCGTCTCACTCAAAATTCTACATCCGCTAATCTTATATCAATCACACGCACACATATTCAGATTCCGCCGGGTGCCTTGTCCTTGAAACAATAGATAATAGTGATAATTTATTTATTATCAACATTATCAGACATTATTTTTGCACATGACTTTCTTTTCTAATTTATTGATGTAGTTTAATATTGTTTATCCGTTTTATGTAATAAGCTGTATCTTTTGTGTGTTGTTGTTCGTAGTGCTGAGTCTCCCGTGCCTGAGTATACGGAGAGCATGACGCTGCCCATCCATGATGAGGACACGATGCCGAGCCCGTGGATACCCGGAACAACCAGCAACGGAGATGTTAATGCCAAGTAAGTCTTTTTATTTTGAAGTTTCCAGTTTAGAAGGTGCCGATACTGGTGGAGAAATTGAGTCATTGATGTTTATGAAAAGGGATTGAATGATTCTTACAGTTGACAGGACACAGTTACACATATTATAAATTATAGTCGCTTTGCGTGTATATCTGTGACCGCGTTATTCTTTTAAACTACGCAACAAATTTTGATGCGGTTTTCACCATAATTTAGAGAATCTATTCCGGAAGGTTTGTGCGTATAATACATTTATAATGAATTTAAATATAATAAAGCAATCTTGATGTTTTACCAAGGCGTAAAAACCATCGAGGCTGGGGCGGGTCGCTAGTGGAAGATAAAAAAATACATTTATTGCCGACGCCCAAGTAAGATATTATAACAAGGGCAGGCTGCTGTCTCTACAGTAGCCGGAGCGGTGGCATTTTCGACCTTTCATTAGACTTGATTAGACCTTAAGGTGGATCCGCGGTGGTAACCCGTGAAATTCAAATTTTCATAGTTTACCTGGTCTGTGCGACCAAAAGTCGTGCTCGTGGCCGTCTAGTGTGCAAGATCCCTTAAAGCCCGCTTGCACCACAAATAACTAATTCGTTCTATTCATGTCCATCGTTTGATGATGAAATGATGATGTTGAAAAGCAGTATGATGTTTTAAATATGATGTTATAAAACATCGTTCTCTTTTTGTCGTTGGACAAAATCGCTAAACGCAATAGGTTATTTGTGATGCAAATGGGCCTTAGTCTGTTACTGTCCTCAGATAAACGCCCTAATAGGCTGCACAGTACTGCTGTGTACTGTAGCAATGACGAAGTTTACTTACATTGGTATAGTTACAAAGGTTATCAAAAGATTGGATATGTAGCTCTATGTAGTTAATGTGAGCCATTTATTGAATCCTTGGATAACGATACTAGATAAAACCTGTGGCCTAACTGGATAAATCAATTATGTTATTTCATTTACTACAATGAGTCCGACTGAAAATGGATGGATTGGACGAAATTAGGCCTGATTTGCATTTTCGGCAGAAAACGATAAAATGATGTTTATTTTTTTGTTTGTCGATAGATCTTTCTTTGGTAAAAGAAATACAATGTCATTATTGTTTAATCATTACTTATAGTTAGCTGTTTAATCCACAGGAAACTTTATACTTTTTCTCAAATTCATAATATTCAAAAAATCGGTTGCCAAATACTATAAATAATTTTACTTCTACATTGTTTTTTTCTTTTAGTTGTTAAAAACTATCGATTATGTTGAAAATTAATTAAAAGTTCAAATTTAAAAATGCTAAATATTTTTCTGCCGAAAATGGATATTTCGACCGAAAACGAAATTCAATCGGACTCTGATAAATGTAAAATAGTAGATTGTTTGCCGAGGGATCAAATAACTATTTTAAAGGCGATAGTGTTTCTTTGAGTTCAGAGCGGAGCGAAGGATTCTAGAGTAGAATCCTAAGGATTCTACTCTAGAATCCTTCGCTCCGCTCGCAGCAAGGGATTCAAAAGTACGTCACTCGAGCCTTCAATAGTGTTGCTCTCGAGGTAGATACTCTACTTTTTATCACCCTCTATGAGAAAATAAATAAGTGCAACTTATGAATACCTACATTTATTTATTTCATTCTCTCAAAACTTCTTTAGGCGCGTTGGGCATTTTTGAAATGGGAAGAAACAATTGAACTCGTGACACTGCTACCGTTACCGACACCCCATTAAAAGTATTTGTTGCGCAATAAAATTGTTCAAGTTTTCACTTCTGTCGACACTCTCGGAGTGACACTGTTTTTTTTTTTTTTTACACAATATTTTCTTTGCTCCTTCGCGCTTTTCGTCATCATACAGCCTGTTACTTGTTCATACAATGTTCGTAATTTATATTTTTGGTGATTTGAACCGGACAATAACCACATTCCAAATTCAAACCACTTTTATCCCCTAGGGATTAAAAATATATTTTGGTCCCTGTTTACGAAGAATAAACTAGCTCTTTTTGAATAGATGTGATAAAAAAATATATTTCGTTCTGCAGTTTCGTGAACGACAACAACGCTCACGACACCGAGGGCGCGGGCGCGGCGCTCCCGGCGCTGTTGTCGGCCGCGCGCGACACCACGCTCGTGGAACACTCCGCCCCCAAGAAGCGATGTGTGCGACAGGTACGTACTGTTACTTAGGAGATATTGACTCATTGGCTACCGGAACACTGCAGATTTTCTCGAAACTGATATGTAGTTTAAATAAAATCAATAGGGTATTTCAATGGATTTTATTATTAGATTTCTGTAAACAAAAAAAATAAAGCCATTGTAAAAAAAACTCGAAATGGTGAAGTTGTATGCGTTATTGTTTATGCTAGACAGCGACAGTGTTGCTAAGATCTGACGTCACAACACAGGAACGCCATAGTGACAAGAGCGTTTATCCTAAAAGTTGGCAACGTCGCAAATAGCTGTCAAATATTTACCTGTTTTGATTAATTTGGCAGTATGGAAATATGAAATGTGGCTAACTAGCGCACTAGAATATTATTAATGAATTGCAAATATAACACTGAATTTGATGTTGTAACCGTTTTAGGTGTAAAAGAGGCATTTGGAAACTTTACAAATACATTTTTTACATCTAAAACTAAATATTCGGTGTCACAATATTAATTATTACATTTCATAATCAATATTTTAGTCCACTAGTTAGTCACATTTCATATTTCCATACAGTAATATTGCTAAATTAATGAAAACAGCCAAATATTTGACATAGACGTTGCCCACTTTCAGAATAAACGCTCATAAGAGGGATGCGCTAAGGTAGCCCGCAAAATTCATTTTTTTTTCGTTTTTTTTGCGAATTGCAGTGTCTTTTATGATGATTAATATGATTCGCAACCGTAACAAATATGGCTTTACAGGATTATAATCATTACAATCATGAATACAACTCCTCAGGTTAGAACTGGCCTGAAATGTCATAATTTCATGAAATGTCATAATTCCATGAAATGTCATAATTTCATGAAATTGTCATTCAATAGGATAATATGAACTTAAAGAGTTATATTGATGATTTGTATTATTATAATTCTATAAATAAATATTTGTAACGGTTGCGAATCATATTTAGATCAACATACATTCTGATACTTGACCTGCAAATTGCAAAAAACGTATTTAAGTTTTTTGCAATTTGCAGGGTTTAGGGCTACTCTGCCGCTTTTGCCTATCGGTTTGCGTGACAAGAATAGAACAATAATTTAAAAACTTGTAACTTCACAAATCGTCTTTTTAGGGTTCCTCACCCAAAGTAAAAACGGGACGCTATTACTAAGACTCGCTGTCCGTCCGTCTGTCACCAGGCTGTATCTCATGAACTGTGGTAGTCGACAGTTGAAATTTTCACAGATTATGTATTTCTGTTGCCGCTAAAACAAAAATTTAGAATAAAAATTATTTAAGGGGGCTCCCATACAACAAAGGTGATTTTTTTTTCTTGTTTTTATAGATAATGGTACGGAACCCTTCGTGCGTGAGTCCGACTCGCACATGGCCGGTTTTTTTGGTTACATCTTTAAATAGTCAAACACCCCATAAACGAACTACCTACACAGGTATTTACTGACTTAGTTTACTTACTTTTTAATTTTATTCTCTTAGGACTCCCGGGATAGCAACTGCGGTTACAGCAGTAACAGCAGCTTCCCGCGCTCGGCGTCGCCCGGCGCGGGCGCCGCGCCCTGCAGCTTCGTCACACAGATTAACGTGGTGCAGATCAACACCACCAAGTGACGTCACTCCGCCTTCACGAATACTCGACTACTCATAGAAGTTCACGTTATTTAAGGAGAAATGACCGCGTGTTGCACCTGCTAGAATTGGCCGCCTCTATCTAGGGTCTAGCACCTAGATCCCAACCTACAACCTAGATCTAAACTTGCGCTACAACACATAGACGCTGTCATTTTTCCTTTAAACTTAATCTTTTTATCGTTACAATTTTGAAATTTGTGTTATTGTGGATGTTTTAATTATATATAATTTTTTTGTAGAAATAAATAATAAATGTCACGAAAAAAGTTCTGAAAATAGTTAAAAAAAGTTTTAAGTTAACGTCAATTCTAGGTTGATGTTTATAAGGTGCCTTATTAGGAGGATTCTTACCCATTTTTACTGTGATGTAGTTTTATGTGCGTTTATTCCTGTGCATATGCAGTCAGCCCCAAACAGATGTATACACGGACAAGGAACCATTTTATTGTCTACTACCATTGTTCCATAACATTGTATCCACCGCTCAGGTACAAAACATAGTATACAATTTTAATTACCAAAACAAAGTAAAAAAATTGTCCCTAAAATCTATACACGCTATGACCAAAACAATGTTATCTACGTAACTCTCACAAATATGTATACAGTAATCATTCAATAACGAGATAATCTTAAAGTTCATTCAATTCAAAAGTTCAACTTCGAGAGGAGGTGTTAGAAAGAAGTCGAGTTGAAAATGCGATGTTATAAACAATTGCCATTCACTGAAACGCGTCAGAATGACATTATTAGTGTCATGACAACGATCCACATCTTAAGGTAGTCACTCACCGGGAGCATTTGCGGTAAATCTAAATTCAGATTCGAGTATGTCATCAGTGAATGCGTCCAGGAGAGCATTACAGTGCGTACCTGTAATGATACAATTCTTAACATTGCAGCAGTGAGTGCGCAAGACCGGGCATTGTACCTGAATCGATGAAACATTTACGAATACTCACAGTTCGAGCGGTTACAAAAGCGAATGCTCCTCAGTCAGTGTGTCGAGCTGGCGTAGTATTCTAATAATGTTAATTACACGCGAATATCCGGTGAGTGACCATCTTAAAAGCTCAAGCAACATTCGTTATGAACATCATGATTTACCTATTTGCATTTCAAATCTAAAATCAAATGTTAGTGACGTCATTCATGAAATTGAGAGGACAAACATAAAACTATTGTTCTTCTATTAAACGAAGTTAAAGACGTCTCATCCGATATAAGTTGTATGACGTTGTCAGTCTTGTTTAACTTGTTCTGGAATTATCACTACAATTGTTTTGGTCATAGGCCGTATTGATGTTTTGGGACCAAGTGTTTTAATTTGTTTTGGTAAAATAAATTGTATACCGTGCTTTGTACCTTTATGGTGGATACAATGATCTGAAACAAAAGCTGTTGACAATAAAATAGTTCCTTGTCCATGTATACATCTTTTTGGGACTGACTGTACCAGTCATGTGAGAGATCTGTACGATCAATTCATGATCTCAGTAACATAAGGTAATGAGATTTATCTTAGATATGCCAAGGTGAACAGTCGGTAGCTTAAACGATCGAGAGAGAGAAAAGACATTATTTAATACTTGCTTGCTCAAGTAATATTAATTTAGAAACAATTTGGATCGTTTACTATATAAGTCGTTTAAGAAACCAGACTTGTAAGTATTTAGTATGATTCAGATGTTATCAAATTTAGGAAATATAACTATAACTAGTGGAATTGTAGAGAAAACTGTGTTGGGTTCAAGATACCACTGAATAATTTAACTATTAAATGTTTCATTTATTTATTTATTTTGCATAATATCTTAATTTTAACGCTTTCAAGGCTTAAGATAAGATAAAAAATATTTTCCTAATCAGTATCTAGACAATTGTATTATAGTAATGTATTCTTGTGTTATTTCCAGAGATCGGAATAGGTAGAGTATATTTACCTAAATTTCAAGGAAGTTAGTAATATAGAGTGGATAATACCTCGTCTATAATCCCGGAATCATGAACATGACGATTGAATCCCGGGATTTAAGAAATTGCAAACAATTTATTGCACTGTAAATACATTCTTAACAAATTATTATTTCGAAGAATCTTATTAAGTTTTTAGGGTTCCGTACTAAAATTGTTAAATTAAAGTGCATTGTTTTACATAAAGGAAAATAAATTCTTGAAAAGTTGACTGGTTATTGTGTGCATACTTAAAATTGCGATAAAAAGCATCATTATAAAAATATAAAGCAAAATATCTAATCAAATCAATAATATTTACTTACAAATACAAAACTTGTTAACACTATACGAAGAATCAGAGTTAAGTAGTTATATACCCTTAAAAAAATATTGAACAAAAAATAATCCTATTTCTGCTGTCGTAACATAAAAATAAACAAGTGGTCTTTTTTATTTAATCAATCAAGTTTTACAAATTAAAATCAATCAGAAAAATCATTATTATCTTCGGTGTTCGAGTCAGGGTTTGTACCTTTTTGCTGTAGAGAATTGAAATAGATTACAATACACGCCACGAAAGATGAGGCTTGACCGCGCCTCCCGCCGCTCCTTCCGCCGCCCCGATGACGCCCCGGCGCGGACTTCATACCGCTAAAGAGACCCATAAATCGTCTACTGCGCAAGTCTAACCACGTGGTGTGTCAAGTGTGTCTCATCTTTGATGGCACGCACTGTACCATTATTTATTTAAATTTTATTTTACTTACACAAAACATTTGAATACACCAACCTAAATAATACGTGATTTTTAAATGTCGGGATATTTAGTTTCATCATTCCGTGATTTTAGAGGAGGTATTACCCACTCTATGTAACTTATTCCCTCGAAGTTTAGGTAAATATAATGTACCTATTCCGATCTATGGTTAGTACAAATTTATGTTCCTTTCCGTTGAAAAGTCAGTCTAAAACAATGGTCCAGAAAATTATTTTATATCTCTATCATGATATGGTTGTCATTTTGTTTTGGTATGTAAATATTTGAATTATTATTTTACACGGAGGACCTTCAGATTATATGAACAATTTATGAATTGTGATAATTTAGTGTAATATTTTAATAGTAAAAGCTCATTTACTCGATGCAAGTGTCTTGTCTATCGCATACAATAAAATTGAAGCAATAAAAGACTTGCATTGTCCAAACCTTTAGACTTACAGCTTTTAATTTTGCTTCAACTAATTGCATTCAACTGGCAATAAAATTCTTATTCTAATAAATCTTTCAAATATCCAATTAAATTGCAAAAGTTGTAATCGCAGTTGAAGCAAACAGTGATTGAATTAATTATAATTATAAAATATTCAAGCAAATGTCAACATTACTTGAAATTATTACATATCATATAGGTGTACCTATAGTACATCTACATTTCGCCAGTTATGTTTAATTAAGTTCCATGTAATAGGGGGCGAGCCTATTGCCATCAACCGGGCACGATTCCAGAATCCGGGCTGCTACTGAGAAATTCCAGATTGTAAAACCCAATTACCTACACACGTATCACTGAGAATATAATTTAAAAATAATGTATTAATTATTTTCTTCTCTTGTGAAATGCCGTTGTTTTTGTTCTGAAGGGCCGTTTCAATTAAGAATACTGATTGATGGTTATCAAGTGCACTATATTATACCGTGGTAAAACTTCGCAAAATTTGTTTATGTTTATAGACCGTATCGTTGATTTCAAAACACAGTTTATTTAATTATAATTAAAAATATTTTAGCATTTATCTGAAACCAATACTTACGTAGTAATGATAATTCTTATGTCAATATATTCTAGTGTGCTATATTTGCATAAATGCATCCATTATTTTAATTACTTTGTTTTGCATGTTTTTTTTTTGTTCTAAAAATATGTTATAGTATGCGTGCGATTAGGGTTTGAGATCGCTAGTTCAGTTTTAGACAATTTTTAATGTTCGAGAATATCCTGCTTTTAATATCAAAACCGAATTCGGCTGCTGATTAATAATTTATTGTTGATTACTCCGATATGATGTTGGAATCATAATATTGTAATTTTATTATTCTATTTTGATTGTAACGGTTGTTTTTCGGTTATGAATATCAAAATCAAATACTCGCTGTAACTCACTGCCTGATACATTTCCTACATTCAATATTATGCTGATTACTTAAGAGATGTAACAAAAGGCTGTGAAGCACTTATTAAAGTTACACAAACTCTTTTGTTAATTTTTAATGTTAAGTCATTAATGAGCTGTAAGTTACACTATTCATTAATGAATTAGATGAGATTTTTGTCTCTTGTGAATAAAGATGTATGTAAATATTAAATTGTCTTTTCATTTATGTTAGTCTAACTGCATTTTCACACATCTCCCTGCATCTTCCCACTCGTCTTGTTAGTCAGGTCCAGTATGGGTGGAAGATCATTTTACTGCAAAACCTTACTAAATAAATCCAGGACAATCCCGGAGTTAAGGTATTTGAAAGCCGTTTTAGGGTCCCGTATCTAGTATAAGGGCGTAACTCTAAGCCCTCATACACGGGTGATTTTTATCTCGCACTGAATTCTCAACGCGTTGTTGGAGTCTCGGCGCTACCGAGAGTTAATAAATCCAACAGTATTTTTGGACACGTTGTATGCATTCTTGCATTTTCATTGCTCGCCTTAACACCGAGAGCCGGGAGTTAAATTCCGGTGCACGATAAAAAACAGTTACGTTAAAATATCGCCCGTGCATACCTGGGCTTATTAGTACTCGTTCGTTTTAGTATTGCTTACGACGATTGCGATATTATTATTACTAAGTAAACCCCGCCGCCTGCCTGTATTGGCCTGTATGGCTGCTGTGTCAGGGTTGTAGGTATCTTATAATCTGTAAACAGTTAGGTAGCTAGTTGACATTTTCACAGAATATGTGTTACTATGGACTTTAATATAGTCCATAGTAACACGTATTCTGTGAAAGTAGTTCTAAGAGACACTATATCATGCAAGCCAATAAAAAAAATAAAACATAGTTAACTAATAGCTTTGGAGGTACGGAACCCTTAATACGCGAGTTCGTTTCGTACTTACCACGCCAGGTTATGAATATGTACCTATTCATTAATTACATTGTTAACTCATTCAAAAAGTTATAAAACTAAAACGCAACTACGACAAAAAAGTCATCAAAAAAGGTATAAATAAGACATCAAAGACAGACAAAATAAAAATCCGGAGTCACACGTGTTAGGGCACAAATCGAACAGATTAAGTGTGACACCGGATTTTATAACATTTATTTTTATTTAAATTATTTTGGGATTACCTATAATATTATATTTCTGAAATGTGCTAATTAAGCCCTTTCTTTTTTTACCCAACATAATGACATCATTTTTTTTAGTTCATCGCTTTGTGTCCTTTAAAGGGCGCCATATTCATTTAATGTGACGTTAAATACAGCGGACGATCGAGGATCAAGACACTTCCAACAATACTACATTTGTCAAATTATGGCGAGTACCTAGTTTAGAAGTTATTAGGGAACAGGTGAACATACATACATACTCATGTAGAGTCTGTGTATGGGGTGTGTAGTAGGGTGGGTCGAATTTTTTTTTTTCCAAATTTCGATTTGTAATAGTGCGGAAAACATGACCTGGGTAGAGACTTAAAAACATATACATTTATTTTTTATTAATACTAACATTAATTACCCGCGCATGACGTTTGAAATTTCGGAAAATTTGTTAAAATTGGATTTATTTTATCAGAGTTTATTGTATAAACTACATGGCGTAAAATGATATTATATTCTTATATTCATAGATACACATAATACAAATAATAATCAAACCAAAATATTAGAATAATCGTGCGTATTGTGCGGGGGAAGGAGCGGGGAAAGAGAGCGTAAACTGTCGATCACGCGTCGTTGTCTCAGTGCGGTTAATTAGTTGCAGGTGAAAGGTCGCACGCATTTATCTAATTTTTTCGCTATTTTAAGTAGTTTTTGTTAGTTTTGTGACATTGTGCATCATGGAGATTTCAAATAATACCCGAAAATCCACAAGTTGTCCTATTTTTGGTGGTCCGGAAAAAATAAACGAAAATCAACTACCTACTTACAAACAAGTTATGAAATATTACAATTTAGTAAGACATCAGCTTAAACTTGAGAACAATTCAATAAAAGAGCCATCCATTAATAAGATATCTGAAATAGTGTCATCTAAAGTTGAATATTTGTGGAGAAAAGCGTCTATTCCTACTGTGTCTCATAATCGTGTGATGCAATTGATTAAAAGTTACCACGCGAAGTGTAAAAAATTATTAAAATCTTTCAAGCGTTTATCAGAAGAAAAGATTCAAGATTTTCATAGAAATTCGGAAAGACTGTTTGATTTGAGTTCATGTAAGTGTAAAGATTTAGAGTCATGCAAATGTTCCAAAGACCAAAAGATTCCTAAGGAAGAACGAGCTTTTTTAATAGATCAGAGAACAGAGAGAAAAATGATTATGGGAACTGTTGATTTATTGACTAGTAAGAGGAAAAGAAAACTTAGTGATAGAAAAATTAAGCTTAAATCCTATTACTATTCTAGCGTTTGTGAACCAGGCCCTTCTCATGAAAATCCTAATACCTCAATAACGTCTGAAAGTAGCGATGAAGAACAAACTTTGCCCTCAAGTTCATCAAAACTAGCATCAAAAAACGTAAAATAGCATCTCTCAAGAATTTGTCAACTATCTGTGACCGATACGGGATATCCGACAGAGCAGCTGCTGCTGTCGCTTCTGCTGTTTTGCAAGATGTGAAAATCAACAGCGAAGTAATCGATAAGTCGAAATTGCGACGAGCGAGACAAAAATTACGAAAAGAAACATTATCTCAAGGCCAACTAGATACTATTCCTGCCTTATTTTTTGATGGACGAAAAGATAAGACCCTTAAAATTGTTATTAAAGGGGGAAAAAAATACCGCTCAATATCCGTCGAAGAACATATTTCAATTATTAAAGAACCAGGATCAGTTTATGTCGGATATGCCGTTCCAAGCCATGGAACTGCAAAAGGGTTGGAGTCTGCTATCTTTCAAACAGTGACAGGTCAACTGAATATGTCTCTAGAGGATACTCTTGCCATAGGTTGTGATGGGACGGTAACCAATACGGGCAAATACGGCGGAGTCATACGGCTCTTAGAAAAGCGTTTACACCGACCACTTCAATGGATCATATGCCTTTTACACTTAAATGAACTGCCCTTAAGACATTTATTTGCAAAACTTGATGGCACCACAACAGGACCTAATACTTATTCAGGTGCTATCGGAAAGTTATTAGATGATTGTGAGAAGCGCTCTGTTGTCGTGTTTGAAAAGATAGAAGGTATGTTACCAAACATTTCAAATGTAAAAGACCTCAGTTCTGATCAACGTTACCTTTATGATATCACATCTGCCGTCATAAGTGGTAAGTCCTCTCCTGATTTGTCTAATCGCTCTCCGGGAAAAATGTCACATGCCAGGTGGCTAACAAAGGCCAACAGGATTTTGCGCTTATATGTGTCTACTGAGATACCTACAAACGAACTGAAACAACTCGCTACTTTTGTAGTTAAAGTATATGCTCCTATTTGGTTCGAAATCAAATTAAATCCGACATGTAAAGATGGAGCAAGGCACTTTTGGAAGTTGGTATTTTATTCTCGATATCTTCCGCAAGAATTGAAGAGTGTTGTTGATCCTGTAATAAAGCGAAATGCTTTTTTTGCGCACCCAGAGAACTTGCTCTTGTGTATGTTATCTGATGAACAGAAACATGTGAGAGAACTTGCCGCTAAACGCATTTTAAAGGCAAGGAAACCATCTGAATCCCTTCAGCTTCGAGTCTTTGAAGTGCCTAAGATAATTTTAAACGCTTCGTCTTACATCGATTTGATAGACTGGCAGCAATCTTACTCGCCACCACCTATATTGACCAATGTTCCGGATGAGACTCTTCATTCCCTAGTTGAGTCAGGTGGTGATGATGAAGTCCTTTTTCTGCGGCTACCATGTCATACTCAAGCTGTGGAGCGGGCTGTAAAAACAGTAACAGAGGCATCTATGCAGCTTTGCCACAAAACAGCAAGAGAAGCTTTAATTAAGAATAAAATTATTTCACGAAAGCTTATGCCTAAATTCGAAAGTAAGAAAGATTTTAACGTGATTTGAAGATATTTTATTTTTATTTTGTCTTATTATTTGTTTATTTTTCTTTCTTAATAATAAAATTTAGTCCAAAAGCACTTTATTTTATTAGTTTACGTAGTTGTTTTTCCTGTGAGCCACCAGAAATAGATTTTCAAATAATTCACAAAAAAACAAAAATTTCAGTTTTTCAAACTAAATGCGCGGGTAGTAGCGGTTAAATTAGAAAAACAATTTTTCGCTATATTTTCATAAATGGATGTGGGTCACGTTTTTTTTACTATTACAAAACGTATTGGACAATTTTATTTTTTTCCATACAAAAGCGACCCACCCTAGTGTGTAGTCTTTTGTGTACCAATTTTGGATGTTTGAGGAACTCTTCAGAGTAAACACAGCTCTAACGATTTAATTAAGTTTATTACCTTACAAACAATAAAGGGTTTATCACAATGCGCAGCGAGAAAGAGTTTTTATCCCCGCCTGCTCGATAGGTTATAATAATGTACTCTGTGGCGCTGACTGTCTAGAGCGAGCGAGGGGCGCACCAAGAGCACGGGTAGGAGGCGGCGCGTTTAGCTGCTAGTCGCGCGTTCGGCAAACATCGTTCTTCCTCGGAGATGCTATGTTGGCAGGGCGGCCGAAATGTAGGTATAGGCTACACTTACATACATACATACTTACATACCTACATACCGGCTAAACTCATAACCCTCCTTTTTGTTTCGACGTAGTCGGGTAAAAGTGAGTCATTTTCTGGCGTAGTTTTCCAAGAACTTGAAAACAGCGTCGCACGAGACAAACGGACAGCAGAGCTTGAAGTGGGTTTCCGTAATTATAGTCAAGTGTCGGTCTACCCATCCTCAAAATAGAGGCATAGGTATTGTTGTTGAGGAATTATCCTATTTTACCTTGAAACCATTAATCTTTGTTCATAGCTTTCATTGTTCTGAATATAATATTGTAAACGAAAATCCCCATTGTCACGCGCGACATGTCTTAACTTGATTGAAATGTGCTTGTTCTATGCAAGTTCTTACTGGCTTTTTTTTTACTTTGGATGAGACGTAACACAGTATATTGTTTTATCATCAGTTTCATGGTTGTCGTCACGGGAATGGGATAGCTTTAGATTGCGTGTTCACTTTCCTATCAGGATCTGAGTTTTATAAACAAAAGTAATAATCTTGTTGGTGTGGATCAGTGAATGTTTTTTTTCCGTAGACCGTACGGACCCAGTCCTACATATAATTTACATTTGTGTGAGTGCCATTGCCCAGTAATAAAAAGAACGGACATCAGAGAAAACTGCCTAAAAATGCTCCGGTAAGAAAACATACCGATCCAACAACAAACTGTACCAACGTGCATTACTTAAGTAACTTATATAAGATGCAAGCATGTTGGTACAGTTTGCTATTATTAATAATGTACAGGTCGTGCCATTAAAGATGAGACTTGACGCACCACGTGGTTTGACTTGCGCAGTAGACGATTTATGGGTCTCTTTAGCGGTATGAGGTCCCCGCTGGGGCGTCATCGGGGCGGGGGAAAGAGCGGCGGGAGGCGCGGTCAAGTCTCATCTTTAATGGCACGACCTTGTACCTAATTATTAAAGTTAACCAGCCATACCTAATACTTTTTAGGTTCCGTATACGTACTTTTGTACCTACCTATTAGCCGTTCAAGCTTACTAAATACCTATAGCTTGCCGCGTATAAAATATGGCATAATTGCATCGCATCGCGTACCGCTAGCAAAAGCAAGATTCTCAGTTGGTTCGCACTTTGATTTAGTTAAGTAAGCGTTTCTTAAAATATGAATCTTATTCCAAAGAATGTAATGTTCATTTGTTCACATATTGTGAATATGAGCAAGCGTTTCGTACGAATATCAACATTAACTTTATAGTAATCTATAAAGTTTATATTCGTAAACGGTAAAAGTACTTACTTCACTTGGAAATGTAAAGTCAGAGAACAATCTTGAATCTTCCCCTAACACGGTCAGCAACGAAAGTCAATGAAACTGTTAGGTAGGTACTTTTATTTGCAAACAGGTTAAGACCTTATAAAAAAATTGTCTTAGCTTAAGGGTTTGCTAAACGGCTGCCAACCGCGTCCCGACAGAGGTGACCTTGGTTGGCGACAGGCAGAGCTGTTTGAAATTTGGTCGTAAACCACCAACTGCACGGTTGTAAACCACCAAGGGACCAATGTCACCTCTGTATGGCCGCGGTTGGCAGCCGTAGCAAGCCCTTAAGCTAAGACAAGCCCTTTAGGTAAGGCATGTAAATTAACACAAACTATTCTATAAACTGCTTTTCAGCTTTTATATGCTTTTACGTGTCCGCGAAATAAATTTCGATCTCCACGCTTGGGCGAAGCCGCGGGCAAATGCTAGTGGCTAATAATGTTTTGAAGGTATTAAATTTTAAAAGTAGGTACTCTGGTTTTTTGACATTTTTGCTTAGTAATTCTAATTAATTGAGTGAATAAAACTGAAGTATTAATCGACTTTCGTTGCCGACTATACCTACCTACTTAGGTAGGTACTTTAATAATTTCGATTGAGTGAGCAATGTATGCGCAGCACCAGCTCTATCACTTGATCAGGGTAGAGCGAGATTGTCTTTCGGCGTCCTTTGATCGACGCTTTCACTTCACGTAGATTCTACTTCAGTTATTCCCAAATTTTCAAAAATCAATTTTTATTGCAAATCTTAACACTTATTGAATTTAAATTAAATTAAGTAGCTCTAATTAGTATTTGTTTTTTAACATTAAGAAAGTTTTTACTGATATTTAATTAAATTAGTATTTGATTTAATTTTAATCAGTCACTAAATTGCTCGTGTTACAAATACCTAATTAAAAAAAAAAACAGTGGCCCTCCAGAGAATGTCGACAGAAGTGAAAAACTGAACAATTTTATTGTGCAGGAAATAATGTATCGCGCGTTGATGTCTTTTTAATGGTCAAAAGCTGGCGTCGTAACAGGACACTGTTACGACGCCAGCTTTTGACCATTAAAATCGAAATCAATGGTTAAGTCCCATCTCAAAAATTCCTAACGCGCCTAAAGAAGTTTTCACTTAAAAAAACACTGGCACTTTGGGAGTGCCGACAGAAGCGAAAACTAAAAAAAATATATTTCCAAAACATTTAAAGTAAAAATACTTGAATGAAATGAAATGAAATTGTTTATTCTGTAAATAGGATATCGGAATCACTTTTACACGTCATATTAAAAAAAATAAAAATAAGCTAGTTGAGTTCGGCGTTTCCTATCTGACTACTCTGAGAAGAAAGGCCGAAAAAACTCAGAGGTCACAGTCTCTTTTAAAGTCCAGACATAATCTTGGTCAGGCTATATGAGGACCATGTAGATTAGTGTCTGAAATGGTCTTTTGAGGAAAGAACCACACAGATTTGAGTGAACCTGTCCAGTCAGTGCAAGCATTTGTCAGTAATCGTGGAGCTCAACTCAGAACTTAAGGAGCTCAACTCGACGAACAATACCAAAGAAAGGACATTTGGGTAGGCCGCATAAACTACTCAAACTCCCAGACCATAATTAAAACTAACTGAAAAATGAAAATAATAATGATATCCACATAGTCCTCACATTCACAATAATTAATTAAAATAATATAATACTTTACAAAGTAATCATGTCATTTTGAATATAATTTTCAACAATGTCAATTTGTATATAAAACTGGTATATTTTCATGATTTTACAAAATAATTAAAATGTTAAGTTTTATCACAAAGCTTAGCAGAGCGAGCAGTTCAATCCCATGCTTTTTTATCTTCTAAATAATCTGAAATTTTATAATACCCTTTTTACAAAGTTTGGTTTTAATACAGATTTTAAATCTATTAATGGGTAAGTTTCGAATGTCAATGGGAAGTTTGTTGTAAAAGCGTATACATTGACCCATGAACGAGTTGCCTACTTTGTGGAGACGTGTGCGATGCACAGAACGATGCGATGAATAGAACGTTGGTCTGTAACGTAATATAAAAAGAACACAATCGCGTTTACAAAAATGAAGTGTCGGTAACGGTGCCGCGAGTTCAATTGTTTTTTCCCATCTCATACACCTACCAAGTGAAAAATAACTCTAATTTCGGAAGTTTTGAATTTTCGTTTTCTTGCCACCGACTTCCTAAATTAAAGTAATTTTTCAATTACTTCCAGTGTTTTTTTTGGAACACGTTTTTTTTTTGTAAAGTTTTTATTTTTCACTTTTTAGTTGTGGTACCTACTAGTAGGTACTACTACAAGATATTCAAGGTGAGGTAGGTGGTATATTTGGTGTATTTTTATCAGGCCCGTCTGTATCTCGATGTTGTGTTTATTGGTCGCAAATGCGCAACCGCTATCATGCAAAGAAGATGCACATTGCTCGGAGGGATACTTCTGCGAAACACAAGCTAATGTGTGCCAAGCATGTTTGAAATGCCAGGATCTGAAGCGGTTGTCGCCAAAGCTGGTTGTAACAAATGAATGCATCAAGACTATTAACAGATGTGGTCCTTGTGCTGAAGGGTAAGTTCGTAAATAAAGTTTTTTTATCATGTTTTATGTCTCCTAATTAGTCAAGTCTTCTCGATACGGTTGCCGCTAACCACCAGTGACTAGTGGCGTTCGCCATTAGTCCGTGTGCGGACTGCCTCGTATAGAAATACTTTTGTAAAATTTCCAGCTTCATCAATATCTACGGAAATGGCATTAAAGGAAAGTGTGTAGTACCAGAGTTCCTTGAGTTCGGAAGAATACCATATTACGTCTACGTGTGCATGGCTGTTGCTGTTCTTGGCCTGCTCATCGTGGCCACTTATATGTATGTCATAAAACATACTGATATCTTCGAAGTCCTCGCTTATTGTAAGTTTATAAGTACCAATATCTATAAAATGATGATGTGGATATATTTAATAACTTGTTCCGCTTAGCTTTAGCTCGTTTAGCTTTTTTTTATAATGGATTTCCGCAAGGTAACGCCTGAATCAATTAACTACCAATATCTATGTTAAATACAAAATAGAGATTTCAACGAACAACACATGATTTCCCGAGATGTGGGCTTAATTACGACTGTGGTCACCGATAAACTGCCGCTTTACGTGAGCAAGGTTTTTTAAATAACCTCATTTTGTATTGATTTTTAGTGGTATCTCTACATAAGTACAAAGCGTATTTTATTTTAAATCGCGTTTTTAGGGTTCCGTAGTTAACAAGGAAACCTTATAAATAGTTTCGCCATATCCGTCCGTCTGTCTGTCCGCGGCTTAGCTCAGATACTCTAGTCCTAGAAAGTTGTAATTTGGCATGGGTACCTATACATATTAATCACGCAGACAAAATGGTGAAATATATTTTTTTTTACTCTGCCTCCCCTGCACGCCTAGTGATGTTTTTTTTTCGTCTTTCCCATGGTGTGGTGTGTCGTTGTAAAGGTTGTTCAAAAATGTTGTGAGTGTTAAAACCATTTTTGGATTTTTGATTTTAACCCTGCCAGCTAAATGGTTGTTTTTGTATATGCCGAGTGTAACGGAGTTAAAAGGAAAACTATTACAGCTAAGTAGGCTTTACAAGTTAATGAGCACGGAGTATTAATCGACCAACTTACATTTGCAGTTGGAATTTATGCGAGAACATGTTTT
Organism: Omphaloscelis lunosa; assembly: GCA_916610215.1. Classification (NCBI taxonomy): domain Eukaryota; kingdom Metazoa; phylum Arthropoda; class Insecta; order Lepidoptera; family Noctuidae; genus Omphaloscelis; species Omphaloscelis lunosa. Next base: position 12,992,893 of record OU744250.1, read on the forward strand.
CCAACTACAGTGTTAAGTTTGTTCTTGGGATAAATTCATCTCAACTACAGAACACTACTGTGCGTGGTCCGACATGGACTTGTCCGGTTTTTGTTTTTGTCTTTTACTATTGGATATGTGTTCTTATTTCACAGTGGCCCAATTATAATTTTTCAGACCATCCAGTATCGAGAAGTCTACTGGCCGCTGGCGCTGAGGCTCCAGTGCCCAATATGGCGTCTCCTCGACATCTCTTGAGTATTTTCTTGCTGTGTTTTGATAAGGTAGGTACGAAAACATCAAAGTTAATATGCAATACTTCACTTGTAGAAGACAAAAGTAAGGTATGTAATAATATAGTGGTAACAATTACCACTTTGTTAGTAATAACACTAATAATTTTTCAATAAATCAATAAAAGACGGTAATATAAACCCTAGAAAAGTATTAAAAGTTAAATTCAACTACTGCTTGTTGCTCAAAAAAGTTTTGAAACTTCATCAATTTTTTACTACAGTTTAAACGTCCTATTCTGCCGCGGTCATGATGTGACGTCATTTCCCATGTTACTGCTTTGTTTACATCTGTTTTTTAGGGTTCTTTAGCCCCAAATTAAATTGTTTTTTTTTTTGTGCTTTATTCAAACAGAAATCGTACTTACTTGCTAACCTTAGTGAGATTTTAGATTTATATTCACATAGTATTTTTACGTCAATTCCGGTACTGTTCGAGGCGACGCATTTTGAGTTTGCGTTGCGTTCCACCAAAAAAACGCAATATAAAATATTGAATTGTACAACAAGCACCTAATTCAAATTCAAATAATTTTATTCAGGAATACAGCCATATTAAATTCACAGCAGATTACAAAGTCTATTAATTAATTAATTCTAAAATAATGCAATTTTTTTTCAATTGGTATGTGTGTCTTTACTACTATAGTGTAAATATAAATAATGAAACTTTTGATTTATGTGCATATTCCCTACTATTATAAACATGAAAGCCGATAAAAATCTATAAACACACAACATCACGCCTGTAATCCCCGAAGTTAATGAACCCCCTGAAGTTAATTACCCCCCGATGATGTTGTCGTTGCTATCTCCTGTGTCAATGATTAAGCACTCTGGGCAGCCACCTTATTAATAATTTTTTAATTAATAAATCATTCGTTTTATTTTTGTAACTACTTGTTAATTCAAATTATATTCTAAAGTCGGTACATGGAAAGTCTGATTTAGTCTAATTAATAAAAAAAATCCTTTTAATAATCATCATCATCATAATTTCAGCCGAAAGACGACCACTCCTGGACAGACGCTTCCCCCAAGCAATAACAAATTTTAATTTTCAATTATCTTTTCCTATTTATTGTTTCAGAATCCTACTAACAAATAATAAACTCACCAACGGCAACGTGAGAACAAATGGAGATGAATTAATTATTAATTTTAGTTAAAAGAAGAAAACAGTTTTTTTTTACCAAATCCGAAACAAAGATACCAGAAGTTTAAAAAAAAAATAGATACCCTGAATCAAAATAGACATAAAATCCGTGCGATTTCGAGGCGTCTTTGGTTTTCGTTAGATAGGTATCGATAACTTCGTGTGTTCCATACTTTATAACCGTAAAGCAAGAATTAAAACGAGTCACCTGACTAATGTAGGTACTTAAGATTGCAATAAGTGTTCCTATAATTGTATTTTGTGATTTATTAAATAAAAGCACTTGGTAAAATTTGAAAATATTGTTATTATTAACGAAGAACCCGTCATGTACAAGGAGCATAATGCTTCAGCATACTGAAACCATTAGGTACAGTCACGAGCAAAAATATGCATACAGTTAGCAAAATTCAAAATAATTTTCTCGTGAAATAACGATTGCAACTTGACATAAGTCCTATGTAGAGTGGGGCTGGGTTTCAAAATACTATATTCCTAACATACAATTACAATCAATACAGTAGGAGAAAATAACTCTAAAAAGTTGACAATTGTGTACAAATTAGTGCTCGTGACTGTACACATTACATTAACTCATTTCTATTGAAGTAAGCATAATAAAAATAAAAAAAACACATTTAGTGGTGAACATAATTTATTAAGACTAATCCGTCTAAAAGCTAGGCCTTCACAATTAACAAACAAAATATTCTAAGACATCACTACTAAGGCGTAACCAATCTTTATTTAAACGAAACGTGCACAACACACTGCTTCAAACCTTAATCATTAATGCTTTACTTACTTCCATAGAATAACAGCAATAATTTAATTGTGTATGTTAACAAGCCCTGTACGCTACTTAATAAAGTAAATGCAAGAATTTATTTATGGCAGTCGCGGTAACTGACAATGGGAGCGAGACGACACAAGACTCGCCATACAGGTTGATTGGTAATTGGATGCATTCCTTGAAATGGCATGCAATAGTACAGCTAATTTGCAACATTTTTGACCCGATAACTTGGGGTCCAAAATAGGTTGTTTTCATGAGTGTTGTGTTGGAACTATCGATTTTTTTTTTTGGAAATTTCGCAACTTCCAACCATAACTACTAAATCGACTCTCTTTGTACGTTAAACTAATACTTCTTTGTTGAACGAATGAATTAAAAATTCATAACATGAGCTTTACGACGCCTGACTGCTAAAGATATGGGTACTTTTTTAGAAATAGTTTTTCGAAGGATTCATTTATTCATAGGCTATCAGAAAAGTATCAATTTAACGTCCAAAGCAAAGTAAATTTTTCACTATTAGCAGATTATGATCGAGAGGTAGAAAATTTGCAAAAAAAAAAACTTAAAAATCTCGACATCTCGATAACAACCCATTTTGGACCTCAAGTTATTGGGACAAAATGTTGCAAATCTCACATTACCCACCACCCCTTAGCTCTAGTACCACCCTTCTTTTTAAGTAATGCAAACAATTACCAATCAGCCTGAACAGTTGTAGGTAGGGTACAAGTATTTAGTCGTGAGTGGCTATAAAGAGCGCGAGGGCGTGCAGCGTGGCGGTGTCGGGCTCGTAGTGCTGCGACAGCGGCGCGCGCGCACTGAACACAAGCGACTCCCGCGCTTCGCTCGTGTACACCGGCACTTCGACGCTTCGCTCCCAAGCACATGGGCTATCCGACTCCTGTACACGATGCAACACTTTCATGTTAGTTTTTTATGATAAACAAGTTTATAAGATGTATTACTTACTAGGAGAATATAACGTAGAACTAAAAAGGAAACATCTAGATGCTGAATAGAGGATTTAATTTTTCCTATACACTATTTAGCCAGGCTATTAAAAGTACAGACATAATGTATATTGAAATCAGAGATCAGAACGCCAATTTCTGTAATGAAAAAAAACGTTCAAATTCAAAGTCGCAATCTCATCTCAGTAACAATACAATAATGTCAAAATCTTGTGAAAAGTCTAGGTAAATTAGAGGGTTTTTTGACAGATTTAAGACAGATTAGAATGAGAATGTTCTCGAAAATACGGGAATTCCCTCTCTGTGTTACCTGTTGCACGTATCGCAGCAGTAGAGGAGGCGCGGGCGTGTGCGGCGGCGCGGCGGCGGCGCTGGGCGCCAGCGAGCCGGCCGCCCACGCAGCACCACAAAGTCGCAAGCCGCGCAATACTATACCGTCTTGGGTACTTTCGCCTTCATGAAATTTAAATAAAACATCTATACATAATAGAAAAACACACGAAAAGCAACTTTAATTGCACGAAAAGCGACTTTAATTTATAATAATATTATAAATTATAGTCGCTTTTCGTATCTGTCTGTGTGACCGCGTTCTTCGTTTAAACTACGCAAGAGATTTTGATACGGTTTTCACCAACATTTAGAGAAATTATTCCGAAAGGTTTATGTGTATAATACATTAATATTAACCTTATATAGACGGATCTAACGTTGTAGGTTTTGATCTGACATAATAATTGTGGGCACAGAATTGTAATACGGGGAATTATGAAAAATAAACTGCTTTAACGTTGACACAATTATATTGTCAATTCACGATTAAATTAAAGCAAACAATATTAGAATCGGTAACTATGATATTAATAGAAATATTAGTAACTTTCAGTTCAATCAATGGGTACTTGACCTTCTGGTTTTTTTCTAATAAGAGTACCTACTTGTGAGTACGTTTTGAATTTAACATTATAGCGGTTACCTTTAAACTTTGAATTTAACTTTATTTGATTGCGTTCTTCATTCTCAAGCAAAACAAAATCACCTAGTGAAAACTTACCGAGCTTTGCTTTGTACTATCAAACCTTTTCGTTATCATACTCAGCTGATTTTTCAATTCTACTTGCTGCACTTTCTCTAATAACATCCAAGAGAACGCCAGTTTCTACGTCACTTGTCATCAAGGACAGGGCCCTTGCAACTTTGCCTATCATCCATTCCAGTGGTGAGCACATAGTCACTCTATTGGCTGTACAATTTATAGCAAGTTGAACGTCACCCAATGAATCTTGCCAGGATTTCCACGATTTCTACGATTTAGTTTCTACAGCCGTAAGTATGGACTTAAGCACGATCATAATGTCTTAGGCTATACACCACTAATGATGCTATAATTACAAGTTTAATCTTACGTAATAAAGAATCATGTTTAAGATCATTTTTCCGAAGAGATGACGTATTCACCCTACTCACGTTCACGTAGAGGATTTAGGGATGTAATTAATGAACTCCAGGGATATGGCTTTGTAACACATAAGCTAGTATACTTTAGAATGAATATTAATTAACAACACAGCAAGCAAATCGGTTCTTTTTAACTATGTTCCGCTGGGTTGTAGAAGTGGTTAATCTAATGAGAGGGTGAAAAGCAATTTTAGAGCATTCTTCATGTTTTTAACTATAGAGCGGCCTTGCATCTAAAGGATGATTTTAGAATCTCTTGTACCCTTACCAACAAGTTTCTTTTTGTTAAAGAAGCTTTGGAATATATAAGGGCCATATCACACTGGCGATTAGCGAGCGTTTTCCAGCGAGGCGATTATTTAACGAGCTCGCTGAGTGTGCGTAGCGAGCACGTAACGTGTGCGCAACGAGTTCGTGGCGTTTACGGAACGAGAGCGATTGATCTGTTTTAGTGTACAATTTTGTGAAAACGCGGCGAACACGTCGCGTGGTAGTAGCTAGCTCGCTTCGTACCCACGGAGAGCACGTTCACAAATCGCTTCGCTGGAAACACACTGGCAAATCGTCAGTGTGATTACGCTCTAAGAATTGTTAAAGATAGACTTTCATTTGAGAATCATTTGACAATTTATATTGTGTGAGAGAATTTTCAGATGATTGAAAGCAATAATCCACATTTAGATGAATTTTTACAACTGACAATAACTGATTTAAAATGGTTTGCTCTTGGGACCATCTCAACAGGCTTAGATCTTATTATGGGGAACACATCCGCCAGACTCGTATTTATTCAGTTGAGGTAAATAATACTATCGATGATGACATCAAAGGTCATCGACCTTTGATGTCAGCAGTCGTATTTATCACACGTATTTATGGATTAGCAGATTATGATGCTGTGGCCAACACTACTGCAATGACAGTAATATCCCACTACTGTCATTACATGAGCACAGCACCCCACTGTTCGCTTACCGGCGAGACAGATACAACAATAACCTTCTATGACCTCTCTCGCTTACCTTCCTGCCAGTTCCACTTGACGGCCAGAGTGAGCGCGTGCACGTGGCATGCGAGGCGCGCGGCCGTGTGTACGCGGAGGGCCCACACCACGCGCGACGGACGCAGGAATGAGCGCAGGTCCACCTCTGTTCACGATATAGTTTTAATGGATAGTACCTAGTATAATTCCATCCTATTATTGTCCCACTGCAGGGCAAAGGCTTTTACTCATAAAGAGAAGGCATGAGCATTGATCACCACGCTTGCTCAAGATGGGTTGGCGATTTCAAACTTATATTAACTATATAAGTCCAGATTTCTTTACGATTTTTTCCTTCACCGATGACAGTAATGTCCAAGATAATCTGGATAAACATTTAAATATTCTTTGGATGATACCGTAGAATGTACCGCAAAAGTTGCAATTTTGAAACCTGGATGTGAAGCAAAAGGCATTGCCATACCATGCCGCTAGTGGCACTCGTGTAAAGGCACGGCACGGCACCACAAGGGATTTTTATGCGACGAATAGGAATATAACTTAGTAATATCATAATAAAATTGAAATTTCAATGATAATACGCAAGGACGCCGCAGCATGCCTAAGGATACCGCGGCATCGTTGCCGCCAGTTTGCGCTTGCATGTAGTTAGACTGAAGGATCCCCTGCCGTTTCGGCAGTGGGCGCAGGCTATAAACGTCTAGAAAGCTCACACGTTTTGGAGAAGCAGCATCCGTCACTATATATCTCATAGCTTGAGCTATTGGTTCATTCTCCAATTTTGCATAGGTTGTGATTACACAAGGTTTTTTTTAAAGTTTTCGTCAAGGAGACTGTTAAGCGGTACCTGCACGCCACAATTGCGGCGATAAGTCCCCTCTTTGAGGAGTGGCTAGAGAGGCGCCACGGCGTCCTCACCTTCCGCCTGACGCAGGTCCTCACCGGACATGGCTGTTTCGGGAGGTTCCTGTTCAGGATAAGGCGGGAGGAAACGCCCGGGTGTCACCATTGTGTGGATCGCCCGGAGGACACGGTGGAGCATACGGTGGAGGTCTGCCCGGCTTGGGCGGAGCATCGCCGTGACCTCGTGGAGGCGATCGGCGGCGGTGATCTCTCGCGTCCGGCCCTGATTAGGGCCATGGTAGGGAGCGAGAGGAAATGGGAGGCCGTCACCTCCTTCTGCGAAGCAGTAATGCTCGCGAAGGAGGAGGCGGAACGCGTGAGGGAGGGGCAAATTTCGCGCCCTCACGCCCCTAACCGCCGCAGGAGGAGACGCCCTGGGCGTCGGGAATCGCAGGCCGATTTCCGGCCACCGTAGGCGCGGGCTTGCGGACGGTGAGCAATGGGTAGCTCGCCGTCCGATAAGGACCAGGCCCGGGTCGACGGCGCGTTGTGTTCCACGCGCGCCTCAAAGAGATGTCAGCAGAATTGACGGGGTCCGTTAGGGCCGATGCCTGCCGGGGCTGCGAAGAAAACCGAAAGGGAGATCGTGGCCCCCGGCAACAGGGCAACCGAAGGAACACGGGTGGGTTTTAGTCAGTAAGAGTCTGACACGCCCTCCCGCTCCGCCCAGACCGGGAGAAGTTATTTGATGATTTCCCACCCAAAAAAAAAAAAAAAAAGCGGTACCTGTGGGCATATAGTCCGGCTTCAATTGTTTAGTTTCAAGCCTGGCACTTGCGGCGCGCGCTCGCATGCCGAACTCGCGCACGTACGTGTCCACCGCATTCGGACCACACCACAACATCTGCCACTCCTCGTTTACCTAGACAAAGTTAAGATTTGGTCTATAAGAGGTACGGGGAAACTGTTTTAGGAAGCTCTTGTTTAATACTACTTTTTTATCCCAGAACAGAAAAACGAGCGGTTATTGTGGAACAGACCACTAGAGCAAAGCCGCGAGTTGCTCTTTCCACCAGAGATATGCGAAGACAAAAACGAGCGAACTGCAAAATACACAATATGTTTGCAGCTAAGCTACAAAAATATTGTGTCTATTTCTCCCAAAGCTAAGTGATGTAGCAGAGCGGGTAAGTTGTGCTATGAAGATGCGATTAGCGCGAGGTAAAGAACTTAGCTTCACTGATCACTTTTCCACTTAAGCTATGAAAATCTAACGATCCTACTGGTTGATATCATATACAGCCATCGCTACGAAGCTTAGCACATGTCTGGTGGACAGGCAGCCTTAAGGTTACGCTTCCCGGTCATTCTTCCATACAAATTTAGTTTGGTGATTATTCGTTTGTTTGACGGTGTACGTTAAAAATTTAAAATTATGTCAATTTGTCTCATCATCTAGGTCTGTAAGGAAGTAAAATAAATTAATTAATGGTTTGGAAGTTATGAGCATCGAAACTTCGTAATTTCAACACAAATTTTAATTCATCTTTGCGAGTAAGTAAATAAATAAGTTATGGAGAAATAAAAACCATACAGGTATAGATAATTTATTCGAAAGTTCAAATAATTGTATTTTGAGTAGACACATCCAGTAGTTTTTCCATAATATCTAAACGCCCAAAGGTCTGTTCATGAAATTATACGCGTCCGATTTCGTTATAATCTTCGTGCATTTCACTAAATAAATGTGTAAATAAAAGCGAGATACATAAATAACTTTACTAAATAGCATGCATATTAGTCACGCCACCAACGAGTTCGGTCCGGCGGCCAATCGGTTCTTAAGGAGGCTGCATTAATGTAACCCGCGAAATTCAAATTACGATTTTTTCAATTTATTGGTCAGTATCAGATTGTGTATTGATCAATACATGATCTGCGATTGTAACAAATATGAATTTCCAGAATTAAAATCATTAGAATTTTAGAATCATCAATACAACTAAGTTAAAATTGGCCTCCATTTTTCTATCTGAAATTTCTCAGTAGCAGCCTGGAGTCTGGATTTCTGCCCGGTAATGGCAATAGGCTCGCTCCCTATTACATGGGACTTAAAACATAACTGGCGAAATGTGGTTGAACCTGCTATAGGGAAATTTCTGCCCAACCCTTCGGGGAAACAAGGCGTCATGTTATGTTATGTTGAAATTGGCCTCCAATGACATAATTTCGTCGAATCATAATATTTTGATCAACATACGAGTACGACCTGCAAATTGCAAACATTGTAAGAAAATTTAAATTTGGCGGGCTATCCTGACGCTTTTAAGCTAGTATAATAAAAGTGAGTAGTGACATGCGTGAGTGCGGCGTGGTCCCGCGCGGCCGCGGCCAGGCGCGCGTGCAGCAGGCGCGCCGCCCGCGCCGCGTCGCGCGCCTCGCCCTCGCACACGCAGCACCACCAGCCCGCGCCCGCCTGCACAGGACCAGCTCTTAATTATTTATTTCCAAAGGCACTTTTGAACATCAAAATATACAAGAAAATGGAACTGATTATACTTTTCTAGATAGATACCCCTTCCAAAATATAGTTTCGTATGGAAATGGAGAAGAATGGATACAATTCGATGCAATTATGAGAGCGGCGAAACGTGGTTATACACTCAGTGTAGTAGTTAGGTATACAAGCAATATTTTTTTTTTTTTGCGAAACTCCGTAAGTTTACCCGAATGTTACTAAAAAGTTCAAAACAATAAGAATATCCTCAAACATATTTAGTGTGTGTTTTGATACACCATAAAATGGTCACTACTTAATTATTTTTTTCAAGACATTAATTTTTGACATCTAAAATTCGCCATTGATTTGATAAAAACCTCTTGTATTAGAATCCATTCAGCCGTTAGGATGCTTCGAGAGTATTAAGAATTGCACATACAAAGATACGTGTGAAAATCATAACTCTGTCTTTTCTGTCGCGCAATCGGGTAAAAATATTCAGCTTTCCACTACGCTGTCAATATTCATTACAAACATTTTTAACTCCAAACACACGTAAAAGTGTGAGTCAAAGAATTGGTTTATTTTTTAACTACGAGTTGACCCGAAAGACTTTATCCTGACCTAATGTTCATACAAAAATCCTATAGATAAAAGGACGTTCAGTTTTTTCCGAATTTGAACACCTTTTGAAATTTTTCTTTCTCTAAAACTTATTCGGACTAATTTAAAACAAAAAGTAGCCAAATAGGTCCAGCCATTCTCAACTGATGCGCTTACCAACGAACAGCATTTAATTTATGTAACTAATTATAAACCGAAAAGATTTGATTTTTTGTATATATGTTTTTAATGAATAAACTCAAAAACTACTGGACCGATTTAAAAAATCTTTCACTTGTAGAATGCAATATTATCACTGAATAACATAGGCTATAATTAATAAAATATCACGCGGGCGAAGCCACTGGCGGAAGCTATATTAGATAACAGGGTTTGCACAAACCTTTTCAAGTTGGTACTCTCCCTTTATGAAAGGACTTCCCGACATAAGTTTCTTCCACAGAGAAAGGAGCGACTTTAGTGGTGTTATGTTATCGCTCTTGTTGATCACGGTAACCGTCGAGTCTAATTCTGAAATGAGAAAAGTATTTCCTATAGAAACTTCTAGAATACTCATAATAGGGTATTTGACTAATATCACAATACATGAATTATAATTGATGGTACAGAAAAAAAAACTAAGACATTTGTAGAAAAAAATTGCGGAAAAAAAGGAAATAAGAGTTTAGTAGTTATATGTTGGTGTTGCTGCCTCGTTGGTCTAGTGGTCGCAAGCGCTACTGCTGAGTATGAGGTCCTGGGTTCGATTCCCGGGTCGGGCAAAGTGTTATTGGGTTTTCCATCTGGAATTTCTCAGTAACAGCCCGGAGTCTGGATTTGTGCCCGGTTGATGGCAATAGGCTCGCCCCCTATTACATGGGACTTAAACATAACTGGCGAAATGTGGGTGTACTATAGGTACACCTCTGCCTAACCCTCCGGGGATTACAGGCGTGATGTTATGTTTATGTTGTGTAGTTATATGTTTTTATCCTTGTCACGCAATACTTTATTTGTACTGAACGGGGTGAAGGTACTAGGGCGTGCCTAGCAAGATGTCAGATTGAAATAGTGCTGTCTCTGTCTTCATAGACTTTAAAACGATTTCTAATTCGTAATTTTTTTAGATATTTTTTTTTAATGTGAAAGATCTATAGCTGCGGGTCAGACGGACTGTTGGACTGGCGACGCGAACAGTCGCCATATTTATTTAGTCGTAAACTATTTCGATATTTCACATCAGTCTGTCAGGCGTCCCGTGACGGCTCATTTTTTAAAAATATCTTTCGAAATGTGGGTGCACTATCGGTAGTATGATTGTGCCTTACCCTTCGAGGAATACAGACGTGACGTATGTATATTTTACTGTGGCTGTCTTTAATTTTTCGAGTAATCTAATAAAAACCCTGTCATGTACGCTATTCAAGTTTATTATTCACATTATACGTTATATTTCCTTATATTATATGTCATATTATTATATTTACTAAAGGTACGTTAAGTAAGGTAAACTTTCCGACCCAAATGACCCCATAACACTCCTCCAGGAGAAGAATAGGACCACCAGTACATTACACAAACACAGACGACACCCGTCTTTCCGACCCCGTCGCCGAGGTTCTTCGCGATCGCGACCGCGTTCCCGAGTAAATGAGACTCCTCCCCGACCCTTGCTCGAAAACGAGGTCCTAGCAGTTGTTGCAGCTGAACACGTAGCTTTAAATACCCCGCATAATAATCAAGATGAAAATCTAAATTTGATCCAGCCAGTCCCTTCTTGCTGTCCTCCCCCCAGCGAGCCGAGGTTCACCCATCCCATCCCCACAGGATGTCCTTAGCGAGCGTTCGCCTAGTTTTAATTTAGAATAGTTTTTGCCCCTGGCTGGAGGCATTGAGTTTAAAAGTTTAAGGCAGCCACAGGAAATTCCAGTTAAGCAGCAGCCATGACCTCATAGGACAACTGTAAGGAGCACTAGTTAAAAAAAAAAAAAGGCTCTCTACTACGAGTACCTTTGAGCCGGGTGATAATGTCGTTGGCGGCATTCTTTTCCCAAGCTACGCGGCAGTTGGCAGGCAGAGCCAGAAGTTGTGGTGAGTCGATGTCGGGCAATGCATCGAAGGCTACTGTGTACTCCTGTTGAACCAACATTAAGTTATTTATTTAGGATCTCCCCCAAAATAATACACAATGCATGATGATACATAAATAATGGTCAACATCAGGTATGTTGTTGACATTAGTTAGAATTTTAAAGAGCATTAGAACTGGAACTATGGTGGAATTTAGGACACTGGTTGCACGGACGATGAAGTCATGGTATAAAAAAAACAACCGACTTTAAAAAAAAGCACTACTAAATGAAAAATAACTTTAATTTTGGAAGTTGGTGTCTTTGGTTTTGAATTTCGTTTTTTGCCACCGACCTTCGAAATTAAAATGAGTTATTTTTCATTTTGTAGTGTTTTTTTTTTGGAAGTCATTTATTTTTTTTTGAAGTTTTTATTTTTCGATGTACGTAAACGTATGATCGTGGTCGTACAAATTGAGTGCGCACATTGAAGACGTTTCTCTCCGTCAAATAGGTAGAGATAGGTGATATCGCATTGAACGCACGAAACATCCCAATAAGTTCGAATTGCTTTTGGACGTCGGACGGAACTATAGCTAGGACTAACTCGCACTCAGTCTGCGCGCTCCCTTTGTACTTGGAAAGTCGGGATCGTTCATGCGTGCTCGTATGTGTTCGCATGAGTAAAATTCGTACGAAAACGCGTCCAAAGTGCGCACGGCCTTATTCTTTATCCTTGTCACGAACACGAACGTTGTACGGAATGGTGCAAAGTTACAATACCGTTTCTGTCTTGTGACCTCAGTTTTGTCTAGCATATATAGACTTTACAATATCGCAATTTCTTGAGATATTAAAAAAAATACTGTGGCTTATTTTTTATAGGTTTCGAGAAATCTAATAAAAATAAAAAATCAGGCAAATACCCTATTGCAGTATCTATATCCTACCCGTAGTGAATTGGAGAGCGGCAGTGGCATAGTAAGCGGCGCCGGTCTCCACCGCTCGGACATGGCGGCGTCGCCCAGGTACCGGCGCCGCAGCGCGCCCAGCACGCGCGCGTCGGGCGCGGCGCACACGCGCGCGGCGTACAGCGCGCCCACCGCGCGCCCGCCGGCGCCCGCGCGCACCGCGCGCGCGCTGGCCTGCACCTCGCCCCACTCCCACGCGTACCACTGCGACCAACCTGTACAGACGGTGTTTTATCGACTACAATGTATGAGCCTAAAAGCTGTACGCTGTGTAGCTATACTTTATAAAAATTGCAGTTTCTGTGTATCAAATTGAATATGCCTACACTATTTGCGCTGTAGCATGGTGCGGGTGACAGTTTCAGTAACATTTCGTTTCACTCTTGAAAGTTGCCGCGATTTACAATTTATGACTTAATATTTCAGTTGTACCACATTCGTAATATATTAAATAATTAATAACTGTAGTAAATTAAATTAAACCCAACCAGAATGTTCTAATCAAGAAATAAAATCAAATTGAATGAAAAATTAAGCAAAGTGTTATGCGTATAACGTAACGCCATAGACGTATTTAGTGATGGGATGTACTGCTACGATGGATAGTCGATATTTTTTATAATAAAAAACGTATATTGTGCGTAGGTCAATTTTTATTTTTAAAAGGTCTAATTATACAACAGAACATTTATAGGGTAAGGTTGCTTAAAAGGTTGCTAAAAAAAAATACATGTTATTCGTCTAAACTCATATCAGAGTCAGGAACATCTGAATTGTCACTCAATTCATCATCTGAATCTGTGACGGATATTATTAACGATGACTCAATTATGTTGTCAATATGTATGTCACGATCCCAATCAGACATAATGTCCCTTTTTGTTTTATTCACGACCTTCGACCAGTCTTCAGGTTGAACATTGTTGATGGCCTCTTGTAATAGGGCCAACATCTTATTTGCCGTAAATGGCGGCGAAGTATTATTTCTTGCGGCGTAACCTAAAAATAAACGAACTTATAAAAAAAAGTATTCAAATAATCATCAATCAGCCTAATCTAGTATGTGGTAATGTTTTTAAACTAGGTACATGCTACGATCGGAAAGCTGATTTTTTATAAAGCTTCAAAATGGGAATTGAAATTAAAAGCATACCTTTTATTTGGGCCCAAATCAGCTCAATAGCGTTATACTGGCAATGGTAGGGTGGTAGTCGAAGGACCTGGTGGCCTTTTTCTTTTGCCATCTCGTCCAGAGCATAGGTAGGAGTTGGTGGCTTATGGCGTCGGACTAAGGCAATAAGCTCCGTCTTTAACATTTTTATATCTGCTGTAACTCCGTTTTCACTCAGCCACTTCACCAACTCGCTTTTGCGGTTGGATTGGTTTGGGGGTTTATTAACTTGCACCGAATGGTAGGGTGCGTTGTCCATTATTATGGTCATAGGCTCTTTTAAATTGTTTAATAGACCTATGAACCAATCTTTAAATTTTTCGTAATTCATCTCCTCATGATACTCCGTAGTTTTTTTTGACTTAAAAGCCAGCAAACAATCAGGGACGAATCCACTTGCTGTACCTGCGTGACAAATAATAAGGCGTTCGCCTTTGCCTTCCGGCACTTTGGTACACGATTGTGCCGTATCGTCGGTCCAACTTTTACCCACTGTGTGGTTGGCGTTTAGCCACGTTTCATCCAAAAAGACAACTTTGCTCCAATCACTTATGTTTTTGGCCTTCCTTAAAAATCTACATCTTGCTAGGGCAATGTCAGTCCTATCCAAAATAATCTTTCTTTTGTTAACTTTTTTGTAAACAAAGCCAATATCTTTTATAACTTGCCGTAGCGAAGTAATACCTCCTTTGAACAAGTCAGCTTCTTTTAATGATTTTAGAAGCTTGAGCAATGTGGGTAGCTCCATTCTTCTATAATAATCATAAATATGATTTCTAATAGCAACCTTAGCAAAATCATCCAAATCTGTGATTGGCTTCACCTTGGTCCGCTTTTTGTTGGGTGTCGATAATTTATTTTCAAACATCCCATCTTGGCCAATTTTCTCACGTGTTATACGCGAAACAGTATTGCGGCCAATATCAAGAGCTTCGGCTACTCGTTCTACAATATGATTCAATGGTAACAACGGTCCATTATTTTGTTGTTCTCTTTCAAAGTAGTCTCGGAGGCGAACAACAAGCTCCCTGGCCTGACTACCCAAAACAGTTTTTTTTGTATGCTTAGGCATGGTAATAACAACAAACTCAACAAACTTATAACAAATAACAATTTAACAAAAATGAAAACAAACAATGAAATCGTAATACGTGTCACATTAAGTCACAATATAACGCGCTTGCACTCGTACTCGCACTCACAGCATCGCACGGGTAAACAACATGGCCGCCGCGCCGATGCACCATAGAGCAAAAATGTTGTCACGAAAAAAAAAACATAAACCCGATTTTGATTATTTTATATAAGTACAAAGATAATTATGTAGCCATAAAACATTTATATTGACAAGTTTATACACGTAGCACACACGTAGTTACACTGCACAACTGAATAATACACTAATTTTCATAACAATATTAAAGAGAACTAGATTCACGCTGCGAGTATCGTTAGCGATAAAAATGAATTGCATAACCTCACATCCCTACGTGGTACTGACAAATGTCAACGTCATACGGGCAACTGTCACCCGCACCATGCTACAGCGCAAATAGTGTAAACTTGACACAAATTTCGTCGCGCCCATACAAAGCGTTTGCCGCGCGGAATCCGCGTCCGTATCTCAAAAGAGCACTGTAGAAAATGTTTAAGAGGGCGAAATGCATTGGAGTGTCGTTAACGACCGCCGAAAAAGTCACTTTTTTGGTAATAGATTTTTCTACATTTTTACTTGCAGACTAAAGCATCTCTCTCAAGGTTATTGAAAAACTAACTAGCAGGGCCACTGTCGGTACAGGAACAGCTTAGCTGTTACGCAAAAGATAGATAGATAGAATACACTACAATTCTTATTTACCTACACCATAAAAATTACAGATAACAGAAAACAATGAATTTAAATAAATAAATAGGACAAACCTTGTGGTATGTAGGCGCGTCGTTCCTGTACCAACGCGTGGAACAGCGCAAGCGCAGCGTGGAGTCGCACAGTATTAGCGTCCGCGGAATACGCGCCCCATGCGTACAGAGTGCCCAACACGTTATTTTTCACTCCTTCCGGCGCCTGATGATCAACGTATTCACAATTTTAAACACGAAGAATCTCTACAATTGTTTACCCTTTCACAATTTTCAGATCAATGGGGAAAATGTTGTGTGGAAAGTTTTCAGTATGAATGTGGATGGCTGTAAGGGTAAGGGAAGACCAAAGAAACGATGGATGGATTGTGTGAAAGATGATATACGTAGAAAGGGGGTACTAACGAGATGACGACTGATAGAGAAGTATGGAAGAAAAGACGTTGCGCCGACCACAAATAAATTAGGAATAAGGGCAAGAGAATGTGATAAATTTTCAGATCTAAACGAGCAGTTCACCTTAAGACTCGACTTTATACAAAAAGATTTGCTTATTTAATGATTTAGACTTACCTCAAGTATGACATTAACGCAAGCATTAGATATAAGTGCGGGAATTTCACGGTCTTCCGATAATATCCACAGCCTGAACTCCTCATGGAATTGGTCAGCCTGTAAAGTATTTTCATTTATATTATAAATCTTCATTTACTAAAAAAGGTAAACAAAAACGTTTTTAATTCATTTTGCACGTGAATTTTGAGTGGTTTTTCGAGTTATATACATACCGGTGACTCAAGGAATCCTGCGATGAATGCCTGTAGATCGTTTGTGAAGGGAGAAGCGCCCACCACGATGGCTAACCAGTTGCCACTGCGACATGCCTCTAGTGCAGTCTCCCATGCCACCCTTCCTCCTTCTATTCCGACCTAAAATTTTACGAGTAAAGATAGCTACATCCGTATATCTGGCAGTCAGATCGACAACCAACTTGAAACCAACCAAAAGGCTAATCTTTCTTCAATAGCATAATTTGTTCTCAAAAGTATATTAACGAACTGACTGATATGGTAAAAGACGGCAAGGGTCGTAAAGCGTCATCGAGGGTGCAAGACTGCCCCGATGTAGTCAATCTGCGTGCCTAAAATGTTGACTATGGTTACAGATAAAGTGATGCAAGGATCTTTTGCCGCTTGAATGACATTGATTTGCGCTGTTGGCGAACATTTGTGGAATTGTATTAAAAAACAAAATGGCGGCATTACTTCAAATTTTGGCCACACGCCAACGGATCCTAGTACAACTATAGGTGCTGGTTCCATGTTTATTTTATTAAAAAGTGTGATGGACTAAGTGGACATCTAAAATTAAGTAAAAAATACGAGTAGTTCGGTAAGTATGAAAATAATTACATGTGTGAGTTGTCGTTTAGTAGCAGCGGCTGCGAGGGCATCGTGTGCGTGCGCAGCTAACAACAACACGGGCCGCGCCACGCGCCGCGCGCGCCCGGCGCACGCACCCGCACGTACCACGCGGTCACCGCCTTGCAACACGCCTGCACCTGTACCCAAGAATAAAAAATATTATGTTTTGTTAATAAATATTATTAAAAATAATAAATATTTTGTTTAATATTATGTTTTGTTCCAAAAGTATCTAACAAAAGTGTTAATAAATCGTATTCAGGTTAAATTCTTACGCAATCACTCTCTAAAGGGAATTAGTAACACATTCATCTGTACTAGAAGGTTTCAGCTGTATATCTTACCACTTTTTCCAACAATTATGGTTTGAATAATATTGTAATTGAAATCATCGACGAAAATTGTGGTTATAAAATTAACCTCGCTTTTAAATGGAAAACATCTTTAAGGTGATTTCAAATTAGAATTTCGAGTTTAAGTGTTTAAATAATCAAATCAAAGGACTCTGTTTATAAGTGGCACTACATATTAGGATCCATATGTACGTTTTCTGATCATAACAACAGAATATCTATGTTCCTAAACGTAAAAAGCGATACTCAAATTCACAACAGTAGACATGGCAGTACTGCAGTGTTTCGATTGGCTTACGACTAACCCAAAACATATAATGTGTGCCGACAGGCTGATGCTCCATACAAACGAACTCGTATACTAGGTACACGCAAATTATTATATTATTATTCGTATGAATGGAATGTCGGGGGTTTGCCTGTACGCAAATGCGCACATTATTTACTATCAGTTTCGCTCTAGTTGTGATCAGTAAATCTGGAGTCAAAAGTGTCCGATCTGATGATAGCGGTTGTGATTTGTTGATGGAAATAAAAGCAGCTACTAAAATCAAGATTAACTAAAGTTATGTCAGTCATTTTCAGTCTTAATGTTGAATAAAATTAATAGGATATTTATGCGTTTCAAGAAAATTATCTCTTATCTATAAAGAATGTACCTAGTAGTTGATCAACGAAAGCCACAATAGCTCGGTAAGCGCTGTCTGGTCGAGTCACCGCCACTGCCACCACAGTTTCAAAAGCGGTCAATTTTAGTCTGCTTAATATATTGATATCCCCTGATTGGAGAAACTCCTTCCAAATATCTTCGTTTTGCAGTGACAGCCTATTGTAAAGATCTTCATTTACAACCTGGAATGAATGGCCAAGTTTTTTTAACGGTTTAAGTTATAAGTTAAACTGTATTTGTAAAACTAAGTCTGTGTATATGGACTGACCTTTAGTTTAGCAATTTTCTTAATGCATTCCTGTGGTATCCAGGAGTGTTTACTTTTGATTTCATTAACATTACCAGTATCTTCTAGGTCGTGATTCCCTATGAATATCTGCCATAGCTGGAAACGAAATAACAGGAAAATGAACACAGGGCTAATTTTAAAGACTTGCTAAGAATTTTGTATAAGTGAGGGATCTTACCTCGTTTGGTATCAAATCCTCATAAACTTGCTTTAGTAGATATAAAACGACTACGTATTTATCTTTCTTGTGCAGACCCAACAGGACCCTCTCCACAATTTTCCTAGTGACACACTTGACAACTTCGGCGTTATTTATTTTTGTTTGATCCTGGAATAATTAATGAATTATTTTTTAAATTTCGTTCGTCTTCAACCGGACTTAATTTTGTTCGCATATTTCAGACATTTTTTCGGACTAACCGAAAAAGGGAGTTTTTGATTCAGCATCTTTATTTTTTTGCGTATTTTAGTGTGTGTTGGAGGGAGAGACGGATGTAATTATGTATGTTTGTTATGACACAATAATATATCCGTGTACAGCTTTAGTAATCTTTCTTTTAGGTATAATATCTTTTTTTGACTTACGGGCTGTCTCCTCACAGCATCAACGAACACATCGAGCACTGCATCAACGGGCAACGCAATGAGTGGCCAGCGTGTGGCCAGCCCGTTTGTGGCCAGGGCCAGCATGGCCGCGCGTTGGGCCGCACTCTCATACATCTTACAAGCGGCCTGGCTGGCTTGTTCCACCTCTCGAGCGGCCGCTAACGCTTCAACTATGGTGTCGTTAGTAGCCCTAGTCTTGCTTAGAGAGGCGAGCACACCCGCGTCTTTTAAGATGTCGCCTTTGTTTGATAACTCACGGAGGAGGTTTTCCTGTTAACCAGTTGTAAATCAGTCAGTGATAGTTAATTTTTCATAAAATTGATCATGGAACTAGACAACTAAATTAACTGTGAGACAAAATGCCTGTAACATGTAATGTGCAGACCTGCAATTCATGTTGTTGTTTCTGTAGAGTAGCTTTCTTCAGTTTGATTTCTTTGGATTTTTCATCCACCTCTGGATTTTGCTGTTGCAAGGCGTAGTAGATGAGTTGATCTAAAAAGTAGCAATGACTAAGTAAAGGCCAAGATTACAGGAGTTTCTATAAAAAAAAACAGTGGCACTCCGGGCACCGGCACTGCCGACGGAAGTGAAAACTTGAACAATTTTATTGTGCATGAAATACTTTTAATGAGGTGTCGGTAACGGTAACAGTAACAATGTCGCGAGTTCAGTTGTTTTTTCTCATCTCAAAAATGCCCAACGCCCCTAAAGAAGTTTTCACTTGAAAAATTGATTTTAGGTTATTTGTGTAACCGAAATCATTTGCACACATTGTACAGTCAAAAGCTAATTTGTATAAATATAGTAAGAAAATATACACACACAATAAAACAGATAAAATAAATAAATAAAAACTTAGAAATTGTATTGTGGCATTGTGTACCTGACGACTGCTTCAAATACAGTTCAGCATAAATCCCACTACTGCCTGACGCTCGTTGTCAACTGGAGCTTATGTTGAGAGGACGTCTTATATTGGACATCATATAACAGACTTCGTTCGACAACTTACCAGTAAGTGCATGTAACGTAGGGGTAAAGTTAACAGGCGACAGTCGTGCGGCCACGTGCGGCGGCAGTGCGGGCGCGGCGCGACACTGCAGCACTACGCGCGCGGCGCCGCCCGGGCCGCGCGCGCCGCCCCACCACGAAGAGTGAACGCAGTCCACGTCACTTATGACCAGGGTGCGGCCCAGTCTGCAGAACACGCAATGTATGAAAAGCTACTGGCATTTTCTATTCTATTCATATTTTTTACTAGCGACCCACCTCAAGGTTTTAAGACTTGATAAAACATTGAGATATCTTTATAATATGTAAGATAAATATTGTTTTTATACACATAAACCTTCAGGAATAAATTCTCTAAATTATGGTTAAAACGGCATCGAAATCCATTGGGTTGCCAAGAACAAAGTGGTCACACACACAGATATGAATAGCGACTTTAATTTATATTATATATTGATACCAGGGATGTTAAGGAACTCCGTAACCGTAATCGAAACTAGCGGATATCTGAAATAAATCCGTAACCGTAACCGAATCTGATATAATGGTTTCGGACAATTTCGGATAGGGGCGGAATCTTAATTTAGACTCGTTATGACAGCTTTTTCTGCCCGGCCGAGCCGATACACTAGCCGCGCGCGTCACTTGCATATTTTTTCTATTTCAGTTTTACTTTTACAATTTCGTAAAAATCTAATATCCGTAACCGAAACTATCTGAAACTAACGGATAATAAGAAATAATTGCATATTTGTATATCCGTATCCCTATCCAGATCCGAAATTTCATATCCATAACATCCCTAATTGATACATTGTACACATAAATTACAGAGGTAACAATAGTACAATATCAACTTATGTAGTTACAAAGGCGAGCTTAACTGCTTTCTCTTATATTAAAGAGCAAAATTATCTTTAACCAGGTGGAACCAGAAAGAGTTCAAAAGAAGAAAAAAGAAGACATTAACCTATCACATGAATAGAGCTTTATTATATTAATTCAGTCTTATAAAAGACGGAAGATTTGTATGAACCCCTTTTAACTAAATGTGAGAAATTTTATAGGTAAATTTTACATTTTGAAATTACGAAGTAACATGAGCATCAGTGGTAAACAGAATTATGTATCACAACTTGAGTTCCCAAGGTACAGGCGCCGCTTAGTTTGGGGATCACCGCATGGTATGGTGGTCGTGGTATTGTAATAATATTACAATACATTTTATTATTATAGTAAATCTAAAATCTTACCTGATGGCATATTGTACGGTGGTCACCAACTTCTCACTCCGCTGCGACACGAAGTCGCACGGCGAGTCTGCGAGCGTGTTCTTTAGCCAAGTCAGACCTTCCCCGTCGGGGTCCACGATCAATGGAATGAACCCGCACTTTTGACTCTCCAAGAACTACAACGAAATTGTAGCTCTTAAGGCATTTAATTTACCTATAGACAACTACTACTTAATTTTTTAATCTAACCATTCAAGGTTTTTCAAAAATTTGTTTGCCGATTTGTGCCCGGCTGGTGACAATTAGAGCTCAATAAGAAGTAATTAACACTGGCGATATATGGGCGTGTTATACAGATATCCCAAGAAAAGTATGCGCTTTGAGAATAATCATTTATCTTCGGAAATACGAAGGCGCGATGAGATCTAATATAGAGCTGTTACAGCCATGGAAATACTTTTCAAAACTATGGCAAATTGCGGTCTGCAACTGGAGTAGGTATCCTGACAGAGAGAAAACTTCATACAAACGCGCAATGATAGGTGCACTACTACAAAGCGCGGCTGTACAAAACTTAGAAGCTTTTCCTCTGTAGGGGGTTACTCGGTGGCGCGAAGCCATGCTAATTAGCATGACCTTCATGCTAATTTAAAAATTCGAAGATAACCGAAGCCTATACCTCTTCTAGTTTAACTGTCATATCTGTTACTTATTAGGGGAGTACAGGCATTAATGTTATAAATAGATTTTATCTACACCCATGCTAAATCCTCTATAAAAGTTTCTAAAATAGCTTATTGCCAACATTAAAACAACCAATGTCATATTAACCATAATATCATCCAAACGAGTGTTATAATGTTGTGACTTAAAAAAAATAACATTGCACACACGTGCGTTTCACTAACACAGCGCCGTAATTAAAAACAAAAAAACTAATAGGTTATTCCAATTCACGTCGTGTCCCACCATTTTTGTTCGATATTAGTCGGTATTGCAAAAAAATATTACTTTGTTGTTTACAAAAATGAGTGATACAAGCTTTCAGAACACACCAGCAGATATTTCTAATGCAGCATTTCTAACCAATTATTACCAGAAAAGTCGAGAAAACAATATTTTACAACTCCCTATGGTTTCAGAACCTTTTATAGAGGATTCATATCATGCGTGTAGATAAAGTCTTGTATGTAACTGTACATAATTAGGTATTAAAACACTCATGTGATACTATAAACCCACATTCGTGTTTTAATACCTCTTATTATACAACAGTTCCATAAATAACTATTATCTTCATCAATCATCATCATAAAAATATGTTAGCATATAAAAATGCTTGCCTGGTCAACCAAAACACCGTTTTTAATCGCCGAAGTATCGGACGGCAGCCCGTCAGCTTCCCATTTCAACTGCTTTTCAGTAGGCGATAGGAAGTTTATTATAGAAAACGATGAGTCTTCGAATCCTATAATGGCACTCCATTTTATTACATAGGTCCTGTAAATAAAATCAAACTGTATAATACTTATATTACACTGGTAAGCAGTAGTTTTGTTTTATGAAGTTTCATAGATCAGCGTGGCAGAATCCTACAAAATCAGGTGATTTTGAAATATTAACATATTACATTTTTACGTAGGGTACTATAAAATTTCAGATTATTTAGGAGATAAAAAAGCTTGTGATTGAGCTGCTCGCTCTACATTATTTTAATTATTGTGAATGTGAGGACTATGTGGATATTATTATTTTTATTTCTCTGTTAGTTTTAATGATCGTCTGGTAGTTTAAGTAGTTTATGCGGCCTACCCAAATGTCCTTTCTTTGATATTGTTCGTCGATTTGAGCTCCACGATTACTGACAAAAGTTTGCACTGACTGCACAGGTCCACTCAAATCTGTGAGGTTCTTTCCTCAAAACACCATTTCAGATACTAATCTGCATGGTCCTCATATGGCCTGACCAAGATATTTCTGGACTTTAAAGAGACTGCGACCTCTGAGTTTGTTTCGGTCTTTCTTCTCAGAGTAGTCAGATAGGAAACGCCGAACTCATCTAGCTTATTTTTAATATGACGTGTAAAAGTGATTCCGATATCCTATTTACAGAATAAAGAATTTCATTTCATTTAGCGAAAAATACTCGAATTATAAAATGAAAAAAAATAAATGTTAATTGATTCAGGCGTGACCTTGCGGAAATCCATTATAAAATGATGATGTGGATATATTTAGTAACCTGTTCCGCTTAGCTAAGCGGAACAGGTTACTAAATATATCCACATCATCATTTTTTTTTTTTTTAATATAGATGTTTCTCTAATCTAACATGAAAAAAACATTTGGAACGATTTTTGCGGTTTATTCCGGTAATATTCACAACACAAAAATAACAGTCATCGTGATGATTAATCGGTTCACGCCAAATCATAGGACTTTTGAACTTTAAAGAAGGTCATTTTTAAACTAGCCCATAAACGCAATGATGTTACGCAACTATCACATACAAAATTTGGGATCCATGGCTTACTAAACACTTGTAATGGCGTCCCAACGACGTCCAGATAGGCCTTTTTATAAAGTCAGACGCACTTAAACGACATTCTCGAAACATATATTCACCACAAACAGCACAAAAACTATTTGGATCGTTTAAGCAAGTTCTTCTTAATGTCGACATTGTTGGAAATTCCGTGGACTACTCAATAAAATAACATATTAGACTCCAAAATATATTGTGCATCACTACAGGCAAAACGATCAGCAGTACGAGCACGTTTATGAAAGTGACATCTGTCTAGAAAACTTATTCTATATCAGCAGAGTTTATACTGGGACACATATACGAACTCCATGATGTGTATTAGGCACATACCAACATCATTGTTGTAATTATTTCCAACACTGGCCCTTGAACCAATATAAACTCATGTAAATCACATTACACACGTTGAACACTATAAATAATCTAAGCATAGATACATCCGCTGTCTAAAAAATAATAAAACATTACAACAGCACAAGACATAGCAAAAGTATAAATTTATCAAAGTATCCGTCACATATAAACAGTAAATATTCAAAACTATGTGATACGGATCTAAAACAAATTATACTTCTGCAAGTACCTATACCTTACTTACTGCTTAGAACCATTATGTCATTTATTTAACGATATAAATAATCGACATACAAACTTATCGTGTTTTTCCTTTGCCAACGGTTTCGTTAAAACGTCGGCCACCATTTCATCAGTAGATTGGTATTTTATAACGACTGTACCTTCCTCAACGATTTCCCTGATGAAATGATGTCTTACGTCAATGTGTTTCGTTCTGGCGTGGTACATAGAATTAGTGCACAACTTCAGTGCAGACTGATTATCATTAAACAATGTAATCCTATACTGTACCCCGTAAATTTCGAACAGAAACTTGCGTAGAAAAAGAGCCTCTTTACAAGCATCTGACAGACACATATATTCGGCCTCTGTGCTTGAAAGAGCCACGGTTTTTTGTTTTTTACTCTCCCAAGAGATGGTAGAATTTCCCACTTTGAACACATAGCCGGTATATGATCGGCGATCGACCTCATTTGACGCAAAATCAGCGTCAGCATATGCAATAATATCCAACCCTGACTTCTGAAAAGTTAAATAATGATCAGGCGTACCTTTCAGATAGCGAAGAACACGTTTTGCCGCCTTCCAGTGAGTCTCATCGTACGCGTCGTTGAACTGGCTGAGCGAGCTTACAGCGTGCGCAATATCCGGCCGGGTACATACCGCTATGTACATCAGACATCCTATCAGGCCTCTGTAGTCGTGCGTACAATCCTTTTTTGTAGATTTCACGAGCTTCAGACCTGCCTCCATAGGTGTTTGTGCAGGTTTGCAATCTGACATATGAAATCGTTCTAGCACCTTCTTAATATAGCTTGACTGGTCTAGAGTTATTTCCTTGTTCTGTCTGCAAAGCCTCATTCCAAGAATGTGATGTGCTGGCCCTAAATCTTTGATTTCGAAGGCCTTCTTCAATTCTTCTTTGATTCCTGCCGTATCTCGGCAACCAGCTGAAGAAAATAGCATTATGTCATCAACATAGAGCGCAATTATAATAATAGATTTCCCGCTCGACTTGACATAAACACAAGGTTCGGAAGATAAACGTTTGAATTTCATTTTGCTCGTCAAAACGCTATTTATTTTCTCATACCAAGACTTCGAAGCTTGCTTCAGTCCGTATATGGCCTTATTCAACTTGTAAACTTTATCTTCTTGGCCTTTAATCTTGTAGCCCTCTGGCTGTTCCATAAAAACGGTTTCTTTTAAGTCTCCATTTAAAAACGCCGTTTTTACATCCAGATGCTCGATATTCATGTTATGTTCTGTTGCCAAAGCTAGCAACGTACGTATAGTAGAATATCGTACTACAGGGGAGAACGTTTCTTCGTAATCAATACCGTATTTCTGGGTATAACCTTTTGCAACTAGGCGCGCTTTGTACCTCAATATTTCCCCGTCAAGGCCAAGCTTTCTTTTAAAGATCCACTTGCATTTGACAGGCCGTTGCTTCGTATCGCGGTTAGTCAGAGTCCAACACTTATTATCGATGAAGGATTTATACTCTTCCGCCATCGCGGCTTTCCACTTACTCGCTTCTGGGCCATTCAGTGCCTCGCGTACTGTCTGAGGGTCCCCCGTGTCACTGCATACAGTGCGTGCTACACTAGCTGACTCAAACTCACTAGTTTCGTCCGTAGAGTTCTCGTAGTCTTCCAGTGTGGAATCTCCTGGGAGGTACGTCTCATCCGCAGGATCATCTGGGCTCTCACTACTGCTCTCAGAATCATCTATCACAATGGTCCTGTTATCTTGACAGTTTTCGTTAGATATTTCTGCGGGTTCTTGGGGTAAATCGGGCAAGGCGGGTTGCACTAGAATATTATCGGCGACAGTTACATTGTTTGGAAACAAACCAATCTGAGTGTAACGTGAACTGTCATTCATATCTGATGAAGTGTCATTCCAAAAAGCATGTTCTAGAAAACTGACATTTCTTGCTTTAATGATATTCTTCGGGCTCGCCGGATCTATCAATCTGTAACCCTTTGACTCGTCACAGTATCCGACAAAAATATATTTCTTACTTTTGGGATCCAATTTGTCCCGTTTGTGCTGTAGGGCATAAGCTTGACATCCAAAAATGCGTAGGTAACTCAGATTCTCCTTTTTACCTGTCCATTTTTCTTCCGGTGTACTCCCCATCACAGCCTTAGTTGGAGAGCGATTCTTCAGGTAGACGGCGGTGTTGACCGCTTCTGCCCAGAATTGCTTTTTCAAGCCTGCTTCCTGGAGCATGCACCTGGCTTTCTCCGTAACGCTTCTGATCGCGCGTTCCGCGACTCCGTTCTGAGCCGATGACCTTGGAACCGTGGTCTGATGTCGAATCCCATGCTTCTTCAGGAACTTCTGAAATTTAGAATTGACATATTCACCACCATTGTCACTACGAAGAACTTTTATTTTCTTATTGGTTTGGTTTTCTACGAGAGCTTTAAATTCTTTAAACAACTCGAAAACCTCATCTTTCCTCCTAAGAAAATAAACAAATGTTTTTCGTGACAGGTCGTCAATGAACAACAGAAAATATTTTTTTTCACCTAGAGACGGGCACGGCAGTGGTCCCATGACGTCACTGTGAACTATTCCAAGGATTTCCTTGGCCCTAGTCTCAGATTTCTTTGGAAATGGCAACTTAGTCTGTTTACCTAACATGCAAGAAACACACGACTGAAAGGTCTTGTTGTCATAAGAAATACCTTTGACCATACCTTTTCGCAGTAACTCCATGCTTCGGGTGTTCAGATGTGATAGACGACGGTGCCAAATTTGTTGCGTTGACTGGCTTCCAGTAGCAGGGTACTGCGGCGTTTGCTCCACGCTGACGGCAACAGGACGACTGTCATCCTTCAGTTGACATGCCGGCACCGCTTTGCTGTCACCTGTACCTACAGATAAAGACGAACACATGGCCTGCGAGGATAGCTCGCTACACGAAACAGAAACAGTTTCAATGGCATCAAGTTCATAAATACCATCTCTCAGAGTAGCTGTAGCCAAAACCTGCCCGTTGTCATAGACTGTACACACGCCAGAACGAAACACAATTTCGTAACCTTTCTTATCCATCGCACTAACAGATAATAAATTAGCAGATAACTTAGGGACTAAGTACACATTACTTATCGATCTCACACTGTTGTCCTTTAACACAGCTTGCGCAGTTCCTTTTCCAGCTGTTTGCAATGCTTCACCATTTGCAATTAAGACCTTCTTTGGCTTTCCAGTTGTAAAATCTGATAAAAACCTGCGATCATTGCAAAAATGTTGCGCCGCACCGCTGTCGACGTACCAAACGTCTCGCTTGACGCCTGCGGCCAACGCTGTGAGATGCGCCTGGCCTTTCCGGCCACTCTTCTTGCCGTCAGAGTTGTCAGGACAATCCTTCTTGATATGCCCACTCTTTTTGCATCTGAAGCACTTAATTCGTTTGGGTGCTTTCCGGGCTGCTAAAGCCGTAGCATCTTCGCCTTTCTCATCGCGTCTTGCATTTTCCAGAAGCAATTTCGCTTTGACATTTTCGCTTGACAGTGACGTGTTCGAATTTTCTAGAGCCATAATCAACGGGTCGTAATCGCTTGTCAAACCGCTGAGTAAAATCACGGCCACGAAGTCATCTTCCAAAGCCGCTCCGATGTCGCTCAGTTGTTGCGATGTATCCATAACCTTATTAACGTATGCCTCCATACTCGCACATTCGCTTAATTTGGTGGCGAACAATGTGCGAAGCAATCCGAGCCGTCGTGACAAGCCTCGGTCTTCGTATGCCTTCTGAAGGTTGCTCCATGCTTCGCGAGCCGTCTTGGCATTTCTAATTTGTGGAAATACACAAGGCTTCACGTTTAAAGCGATTTTTGCGAGCGCTTTCTGCTGTTTCTTGGCATCTTCGTTTTTATTTTCAGTTGTGCCCACACAATCCCAAAGATCGTCATGAATGAGCACCATCCGCATCATGAATTTCCAGGATGGATAATCTTGGATCCCGGATAATTTTTCAATAGAAACATTCTGAATGGCCGTTGCCATCTTTTGTTTCCTAGCGAATAAATTTTGAAAATAATTTTACGAAAACACACGCACACACTTGGAAAACGGTTATTAGAGTAGCGAATAACCACGCTCTGCTACCATGTTGGAAATTCCGTGGACTACTCAATAAAATAACATATTAGACTCCAAAATATATTGTGCATCACTACAGGCAAAACGATCAGCAGTACGAGCACGTTTATGAAAGTGACATCTGTCTAGAAAACTTATTCTATATCAGCAGAGTTTATACTGGGACACATATACGAACTCCATGATGTGTATTAGGCACATACCAACATCATTGTTGTAATTATGGAAATGATTTATTTATGGAATTTATTTATTTTTTGCACTAAAAAATATTAGTAAGCCGCATAACGAAATTTTAAGAAGTACCTGTATCACAAAAACTAGAGCTGCTAGAAAAAAAACTGAGGGTAGATATTAAATCAGCGAACTCAAATTACTAAGAAACAGTTTAGAAACTTCATAAAACAAAAAAAAAGTAAAATTTTGTTTATCTGTGTTATGATTTTGTAGTATATAATAAAGTTTTAGCAATCAATAATACCTTGCTTGTGGTTCCGTAACATCTGGTAAGTACACGATGTATGCGGCTGATAACAGTGATCTCTGATTGAGTTGCGATATTTCTGTTGATATGTTTTCCAGCTGAAATCAAAATCATCATTTCACATCCATTAACTATATTTTAAATTATGAAATAGAGGGTAACCAGGTAAAAGCAAAATCATATACAGCCTAAGCAGTGCGCACTGCTGAACTCAGACATGCTCTCTATGAGAGAGAGTGGACCGAAATCCACTACTTGGGCCCAGTGAAGGTTGGTGGACGTCACATGTCTTCGATTTTTTGGTTCTAGTTCAGTATGAGCTAGATCCAGGTTGCTTTAACGTTTTTTAAATTATGCACATTCTTGCGTGGTGATGAAAAATTGCCTCACGCCACAACTGGAAACTGCCGGTGCGTTGATGACTTTTGAAGGAAAATTTTTGAAGAAGGTCTATGCTATACACGATATATCTAAGCGTTTCGTCTTACATCGTTTTCCCACGCAGTGAACTCATGCGCGAGCTGGTCAATCAAGTTAGTGGCCGCCGTAATAGTTTCATTGGCCTGTGTCAGTCTCAGTTCTAAAGCAGCGGCGTCACGTGTGTGTTGTCCTAGTTGCTCTTGCAGGGCTGCGACCCGTTCTTCTACTGTGGTAAGGCCACTCGATAGTGCTGCCATTTGCTGCTCCGCATCAGTTAGGTTTCTGACAGCAAATGGGAGAATAAAAAGTAGTTTTAAAACAGAAAAATGCTTTTTGAAGTGAATATAGAGGATACTTATCCTTGTTTGTCGAAAAATGGAGGAGCACTCCAAACTTTGAAGTTATTGGTGGGGGAATTTCCTATCTTCTACACACGCAATGGACACTGTACTGAGTGGAGAGGTTACTGGTGCGTTTTTTTATAATTTATTTATTTCTGTCTAAATAATTAAGCACCTCAATAAAACAATACTTATTAGTAAAACATTATCCTCTTATTGAGATGTTTAACGTCGAAGAGTTAAGATGTGTAAAACTGTATAGTTAAGCAGACGTTAATCATAACTTAACTTTGAACAACTTTTTTATAAAATAACCCCAAAATGTGATGTAATAAAATTGAAATTGGCATATCACTTGTGCAAGTGCGCCTGGTGCGCCTGCAGCGGCCGCACGCGCTGCAGCGCGGCGGCGTAGTGCAGGTTGGCGCGCACCCACGCCGCCAGCGGCGCGCACGCCGCGCTGGCGCGCTTGGCTGCCGCGGGCTCGAACGAGCCGCCGCGCGTTTCCAGTAGCTTCTTTACGCTTGCTACTGCACTTGGACTGATCTGACTCGCGTCCATGCATCTGGAAAAAACATCGATATTGTTGTTAATAGACAAAACTAACTAGGAATATTTGTCTAAATGCAAACCAACTCTCCAAAATAATGCAATAGTTGATGTTTCCGATGTCGCTGGATGACTTCGATCATTTCATCTTCTTCGAAAAAAAAACCTTCCTGTTCTTGTTTCATGTTACTTGGAATCGATGCGACACGTTTTTTTCTTCTATTCTCTCCCGTCAACCGTCACGCTACGATTCACTGCCTTCTCTTTCATATCATTCCTCAGACAAATAGAAACATAAATATAAACACATTATTTAATTTACCTAATATCTTCCTTAACTCCACGTTTGGAAAGGAAGTTCTTCATGGAATGCCATGAGGTGTCAGCGATACCCATGAGTCGCAACACACCTTCTAATACGTCACGTACTACTTCTGGAGGGGCTCGCAGAGAACGGACCTGAGACAGGCGGATTTTTATTATTTTACTATAATAATTCTCTATAATCTAATATTAAAATGAAAAGAAGGGAAGTATGTATTTAATCATAATTTTGAGCAAAATACTTACTTCGCTTAGAGACTCGGGTCGTATATCTCCGACAGCCGAACGAGCTGCCGCTATAATTGGCTCTACAGCAGCTAATTCAGCTTCTATTTCTTTTTTCCTAAAATAAAAGATCAGTAGTTTATAGTAAATTTTCACATTTGGGAATCCGGTCGTATATGGCATATTAAATTTTAGAAAAAGTTCGGCTTGGCAGAATTATAAAAAAATAAAAAATTGTCCTGTAGATCGTATTTCGGCCATGGTGGCCAATCTCAACGGAGGCGCGGCAGATATTATAGTGCACAAGTGTGTGCGCAGACACGGGTGCACTCTCTCTAACCTCACTATCATAGTCCAAAGGGACGGCGATCCGACACGCTCTCGCTCTATGAGGCGCAGGCACACGGCAACACGTGCGCGAGGTACAGGGGTAGCACACCGCCAACTTCCAAACTCCGGGCTGTTACTTAGAAATTTCTAATGGAAAAACCCAAGAACCCCGACCTGGGAATCGAGCCCAGGACCCGGATCAGCAGCCGCGCTTGCGACCACGTTTCATATTTTACATTCGATGCGAGAGCGACGGATGCGGGTTATAATTTCGGCCTTGCCCCACGAGATCAACGGGGCAGTTAGGTTAGTTGGGGGCTTTGTAGAGCTTCGTCTCTGTCACTCATAAATGACAGTGTCTTATTAACGCAATGCCTCATATGATTATTATAATATTATTTCGATGTTATAATCATGACTTTATTTATTATTTTTGTCTTATATGTAAATGAGCTTTGTAAAATTTTGGTGTACATAAATTATATTCTTTGCATTATCTATCTATTAATGGCAGTCGCGACCACTGTAAAGCTGGGTCTATAAGATAGAGAGGAAGCCTTACTGTGCCTGCAGCTTCTCATTCTCAATCTCAATATTTCTCTTCAACGTCTGCATCTCGTCCTTATGGTCGGTGTTAGCGCGCACGGTGGCGCTGATCTGTTGTAACGCATGCGCGGCAGCGGCTTGCTTCTCTCTTAACGCTATCTCTTGTTGTCCCGCTTCCGCTTGTAGGCGAGACACGTCGGTGCGAGCGCGACGGAGTGCTTCTACGCCCGCCTGTGAGATGATCGTGTTAAAGTATTGTGTCAAATAAGCGTACTGGCTATGAAAAAGCAGTTTAATTTTTAATATATTTTTATTATGACGGTTGTGACTGACACAACGAATTTTGTTGCAATAAGTGCATGTAATTTTTCAAATGAATAAGTAAATAAATTTTTCCAACCATAATATAACAATCTATTATTATGCAACAAAACGATCGGTAAGAATTTCAATGCTGATACTGATCTAAGTGTTTTCTATTACCACAGATTAATACAGACACTCCGCAAAATTATTTCAATAAAAAGCGACTCTTGCTACGACTCAATAAAGTGCAATTCAGGTCGCACAACGCTAATTTACCTACAGTTATATTCACCTACAAGTTGCCTCTCTTTCTATCGCGTAACTCTTATACCTTCTGACCACGTTAGGGTTTTCATCTTTTAGACAATAATTAATCTGAATATTTAATTACCAGTTATGTGCCTATTACTCTACTTTTGTGAACAAATGCCGTTTCAATTAAACCTAGGCTCGGTACTAACATTAATTTGTCTAGATTAGTCTCCATTATTTATTCTTATGTACCTACATAATTGAGCAAATAAAAAGTATGTACTAATACCCTGTTGTCTACATAATCAAAATCTTACAACATAATATTTAGTTATGGTTATAGTTAGTCCGTGGTAGGTGCCTATTTAAATAGCAAACCCTACATAAGTAGCAAAGTGCCTATTTAAATAGTATTTTTAAACTTATGAAGGAAGATATGAAGGCCTGAACCTGACCTTGTAAACAGAATTTGTAAGAACCTAACTATACTATACTAATAATATTCTAACTAATTAAATACGGGTGACATAGATAAGAGTATCAAGTGTAAACATTTGGTAGTTAGGTACCTACCTAATTATTAACTACTTATAGGTGCATTTCTTTAGCTTTCGGCGTCCTTTGGAAGTGAGAAAAACATGAGGTCAGGATCCTTATTATTATTTAAGCAGCCAAATGTGATGCAATATACTGTTGCTTAATTTTTTTGTTTTAATATCTTGCGACGAACGGTCGACGCAACGCGGCGCATGAGTATTGAATTGATGTACGACCCGGCGGCGACGCGCGGCAGCCCTACTGAATTGGCACAATGAGACGAGCCCGCCGCGTACTTGTAGCTTCATACCTAAACTGTGGAGTGTCCCATCTGTATTAATCTGTGCTATTACTAAATACTCAGTAATAGCCGGAGTCTGGATTTGTGCGCGGTGGATGGCAATACGCTCGCCCCCTATTCATCATCATCATGCATAGTGCGACTTCCCCTCTGCTGGGCCATATGCCTCTCTTTGCTATTCCCCTAGGTTACTCCAGGCGAAAAAAAAATCTAGCCCAATGAAAGTGTACTAAACACATCTGCTTTCGCGGAATACAGGTGTGTATGTTGTTGCACTTTGATAAACTAATTTAACATATGCCTTTTTGTTGTAACGCCGCCATTTGTAGTAAATTGTTCTAAGTACTGAAAACTGAACAGTTCTTTGTTTGCATCAAGATTGATATTTTAGATTGGCCTACGTTTAGAAAGGACAGAGGGCCATAAATAATCACATCTCACCGACAGCATAGTTTGCCGCTGAATAAGCGCTGCTTTCTTCCTATTCATGATATTATAGTACGTCTTGACGAAGTTGACGTATCTGCATGGCGCGCGTTTCCACTCCACATCGATACTCTTGTGAATATTCACGAACCCGTCAATGGGTAATGTGTCCAATTGCTCTTTTGATGTATCTACTGCATTCTCTTTCAGTAATCTAAAACATAGAGGTGAACATTAAAAACATGGAACTATCAAAAGCATGATCGTATTCAAATCATGGCAAACTTTTAAATGTAGAGTTCGTTTACGGGTAAAATATAACGTCACAACGCTCTTTAATGTGCTAGTGAAAAAATAAGACAAATGCTAATTCGTTGATATATGCTCGATTCTTAATGTCTAAAATAAAATCTAACACATCATCATTATCTTGTCTAATAGTGTATGTTATGTGTGAAATATAATACATAAGCTTAGTTTTTATAGCCAAATTAATAGTAAACCTTTATTCTATACCACAGAGAATCTATATACTAATAGTGTTTGTAAAGAAATTAGTATCCAAAATAATAATCTTATGCTTGGCCTGGAGGCGTAGTTCACACTATCCCCGCAGTAAGTAGTAACAACGTGCGTTATAGCCAAATTGCGTCCAGAAAACTTCCAATAGACCTTATTTCAATCATTTCTTTTTGAGACCATATTAACCGAACTTTACAAAACAATACCTACACAAAATAAATAAGAAATACACAACATACAGTGCACAACACACTACCTACCTTCATCAACCAGGTGTACAGTGCAACATGTTTCAAGTCTAAGTGCAAAGTGTCTCTCGTCATTAGACGCCTGTACCTCTGCACAATCAGTCGCGGGCTCTCGCGCAGCGTGACATCAGACCAGCGGTCCAACCAGACCACGTTACCATCGTTGTATAGCAACGGATACTTGTCCATTAGATCTGACAGGTTGTCCTGGTTCTTGTCTAGGCATATGATGATGC
This sequence comes from Omphaloscelis lunosa, assembly GCA_916610215.1. Lineage (NCBI taxonomy): Eukaryota > Metazoa > Arthropoda > Insecta > Lepidoptera > Noctuidae > Omphaloscelis > Omphaloscelis lunosa. Next base: position 13,027,450 of record OU744250.1, read on the forward strand.
CAAGGTTTTCTTTAATATCTGTAAAAGATTATTTTTAAGGTGTGTAGATATCATACTAAAAAAATGTGACACCACGATAACTCTATTAATTGTTTCGAAATAGCATGTCTTATTTGCGCAGCGTCTACGCTACGTAATCGATACATTATTTCACGAACATCTAAACTGGATTAACACCAGATACGAAGGCTCCCTTATACGTTTAAATAAAACTGACACTGTAAATTCAAAGTGATCTAATAACATGATAGAAAATCATTTATTGTGGTCCAATACCTTTTATTCGGTGAGGTTTTATAAGAGCAAACTCCTGTATAAATTGTGGAGCTATGTGTAGGACAAATATAATTAAATAATAAAATTGTCCATTAAATAATTATTACTGTGTACAATGTTTGTTAAGATTATAAGTTAATCTGTTACTTTTCTTTTGGCCAAATAATCATATTTTTATTTAGTGAAAGAAAAGTTACTTCTGAGCGCGTTTTGTTCAGCGTTGGGCAGCAGTTGGCTGGGCAGCGCGTGCGGACTGCGCGCGCGCCGCAGTGCTTCAATGGCCGACAGCGCGTCACTCGTGGCCGCACTCTCACACACTAGAGCTAGGGTGCGCTTGCCTTCACCGGCCGATGATAGGGCCTATCCAATCAGTAATTTAATCCAATTAGCCAGCATTCGTGTAATTTAAAAAAAAATGAGAACCTTTTTGAAATATAGGATTTTAGGAAAATATGTTGACATTGGGGAATGAATAATTACAAATCTTAAATTAGTTTGGTCAGTAGTTTAATGGTGTCATTATAATAAGGCCTAATAATCCTATTAGGCGGTATTTTAAATGACATCAAATCGGCTTAGCAGTCACCCGACTTAGCTACTTACTTCCTTTCTCAGCCGACAACCTAGCCCATAGCGAGCCTCAACTCACGTCAATTCTTAAGAACTTCCAGCAAAATCTGAACATTCAGGTCGATTACCAACTTCGCAGATTGTTTTACCCTTAGGTTGTGCTGATACGAGAGATGAAGACAGGTCATTGAACAAATTATTTATTTATTTATTTATATATACTACCAAAACTACACTACTACTTACAAATCAACATTTTGAACATCAAAATCAACTTACATTTTTGAACTGCGTATTGAATTGTGTATTGTGGTTGATAACGAACAAGGAGGCAGGTAGTGCGGCCGCAGTAATGTGCGCGGCGGCCAGGCGACCGACTCCCGCGCAACCCACACACACCAGTAAGCCTCCATTGGTCTGTCAAAACATCACAGATAAGTGTATCATTGTTTAAGAAGGCATCACCAGTCTATTCTGATCCAACTATAAGTGTTAGTTAATCAGACCTATATAGATCTGTATCTATAAAACAAAGTCGGATTAGTTACACTCAAGAACGGCTGGGCCAATTTTTATGATCTTTATGCCCTTCGGGACGGAGACAAATCCAACAAATTAATTATTCTGCTATTCGTAGCAGAATAAGTATTAAAGCATCGGAAAAAATCACGAAATAACAATAAATAATTAATTAATTCGGTAGGCAGATAGTTAGATGTGCCGTAGATAAGTACTTAGTGCTACCATGTGGTCTCAACTCGAACAAATTATAATTAGTGTTGAAAAAATAATCATAGATGGCAGCATAGGGAACAATTATAAATTAACAATCACTAAAAACGAATAAACGGCAGAATTTGGCTGAAGTAAGATTAGTAAAAATCAAAACTTCCTTGTTTAATGCTGATTTATCCATTTAAACTTGTAAATTACGTATTTCCAACAAAAACGATAAGTGAAACCTTTTACTTGAATTCGAACCCATAGAATGATAAAGTTCTGAGTTGATGAGCTCTTTGCAATAGATGGCGTTTTACTCAATTTGTCATGACCTACTGTATAAGCGTTTGGTAGGAAAATCAAACAACATAATTTTTATAATCTAATACCTACTTTATAAAGAAATAAAGGAATTGAAAGAAAAGTTTCAACATGTTTTTGGCAAATACCTACCGACTTAATTTTTTTTTCATTTTACCAATACCTTTCTAAAAATTCTATAAAAAACTGGCCAAGTGCGAGTCGGACTCGCGCACTAAGGGTTCCGTACCATTATTATCTATAAAAACGAGCAAAAAAAATCACTTTGTTCTATGGGAGCTCCTATAAATATTTATTTTATTCTGTTTTTTAGTATTTGTTGTTATAGCGGCAACAGAAATACATCATCTGTGAAAATTTAAACCGTCTAACTATCACGGTTCATGAGATAGAGTCTGGTGACAGACGGACAGACAGACGGACAGTGGAATCTTAGTAATACGGTCCCGGTTTACCCTTTGGATACGGAACCCTAAAAAGGATTTGTACGAAACGTTTTAAAAGTAGATAGGTAGCTAATGGTGACGATTTTTATTAGAGTCAAGTGTCCTCCCCCACCCTGCCAGCTAAATGGTTGGTTTATGTGAAAAAAGATCACAGGAGGAGTATTTATAACGAAATTAAAAGGAAAACTATCACAGCTAAGTAGGATCTATAAGTTAACGAGTAATAAATCAACCAACTTAAAGCGGTTGCAAAAACATGTTCTTCCGTATGTTCTCCCGTATACCTTCCGTATGGGAGAACATGTTTTTCAACTACAAAGTTAAGTTTGTTCTTGGGATAAATTCATCCTAACTACGGAACCCTTCATTATGCGTGGTCCAACACGTACTTGGCCGGTTTTATTTGATATTTTTAAAAACATTAAGCCGTCCTTTGCACGGATGTAATTAAATCGCGTCGGGATTTTATCGCGCACTGGATTTTCAACTCTCGGTGTTAAGCCGAGCGTTGAGAATCCAACGCGCTGGGACGTACTCTCGTCCCAGCGCGTTGAAAAAACACCCTTGAATTTTCAACTCTCGACGCTAAGCAGAGCGTTGAAAATCAAGTGCACGAAAAAGTCGCAATTGTTTTACATCCGTGCGAACTTGGGCTTACTGTCAAAATTAGTTTGGATGAAGAACGCGTGATTTCAGTTTTAGGGTTTTAGCAATAGTAGATTTGGTAACGAGGAGATGAAAATCTAGATTTAAGCATTGAAATACAAAAAAATACATAAAGAGGCATTCGCTGCCGCGTGAAAATTGCTAGCTCACTCACAAAAATGAAACTATTCCGTCAACTCGAGATATTTTTGTTGTATTGTTAATATACTTGTCCTTGAACGTACCGTGCGATGTGCGATGTAAAGAATCTATCTTAATGCCATAAGTATCTAAGTCGACTTCTAGATGGCGTTATAAAACTACAGTCTCTGGCAATTTGTGAGTCGCTAATGCTGCCATCTGTTGAAACAATGGAGGAAGGAAAATAGCCAGCTCAATAGCCAGACTTAGGGAGGTATCATTTCTTTGTATGGGATTGGGTATCTGTACAAGTATATTATCTGTGGTGCTACCCATGTGACGCCGGGCCGGGTAAAGCTAGTATAAACAAAAAATAATTAAGCAGGATAATAAAACAGCAAAATTACCGATCGCGCCATCGCCGGGCAGAGTATTGCTAACTCAGAGCAAACCTCAGCTCCGGTTTCTCCAAATACATTGTGCTCGTTTTCCGACACTGAAATAAAAAGGCACATTGGATTAGTGGCATTAGGGAATGAATCATTCGATAGAATATTAACCAGTGATTGAACTAAATAAATTTGATTTATAGGGTCAGCATAGCAAAGTCTTTGGAATCCCATACACTTAAACCGTTTGGATGGTGATATCAGTCACAAACACCTTTAAAAAAATCTTATGACTGTAATACTTACAACACTGGTTAATAAGTTGCTCCGTCCTATGATGCCAGTCGTTATAATCAGTAAGTTCTAAGTAGACGCCCTCACCACGCAACTTGCACCCAAAGAACATCTCTTCATTGTTCACCTTCAGATGTTTCCGAGATATAGTGCTGAAGATGGCTTTTTCTTCATCTGATACCAATCTTTCTCGGAAAATGAAGTTTGCTTCTGCACTAATGGCCTAGGAAAGTTTGGAAAAGTTGACAAATACATAGGTGATGTCCGTGAAATACGGGTATTTCAAAATGTTCAAACTAGTAATCAAACTATGCACCACGCAGGGTTGAATCGATCGTACATCCGCAACTGCGATGGTCGTTTAGATTTGCATGGCAACTATAATTAGGTCGGACTATGCTACGGTGAAGAGCATAGCATTAGTACCAACCTATAAGTTGTAAAATTATGACAATCAAATAATTGCAAAGTAGTTTTTACCATGATAAGTTGTTCAGTATTAGTCGGCGTGTACCACTTGACGTTTTCGCACAGCCTCTTCAAGTGTGATGCGTTCCACTTATAATGTGTTTGGGAATAGAATGAGTCTGTCACCTGTACAGAAAAAATATAAATTTAAACAATCTCATTCAGTTTCAGTACTTCTTTTGTTCGACTCTTCGTATTTTTTTCACAGTAGCTAAGTACTTTGCATAGTTTGTCCACTTTGAAATGACGCGCCCCATTTCCGGATTACATTTCAAAGAGGACAAGGTATGAATAAAATATATACCTCTTTAAACATAGCTAGCAGTTTGTCAGCCAAATTTGATATTTCCTTCATCGGTATGCTTTTGTCGACGCTACTCCTCAGATAATGTGTTGCTATTTCTGACAATTCCTCATCATCGGGTTCGCTGAGAAGACAACCATAGAGTTTGATATTAATCAACTTCGCGTGACGCAATCCACTGCAGGACACAGTCTGGTAAGTTGCGTCATAACACTAGGGCCTTAATTCTACTAATTTACAAACGTTTCTCGATTGTGTTTCTGACAGATTTGCCAAACAGAATATAATAACACTAATTATTCGGCCAAATTCATAACGGCCAAACACAAGCCTATACCATAATATGTCAATGCTGCCTGATAAGATGATATTACCTCAAAGCTCTTAGCTCTAGAGCTGCGGCGAGTCGTGGAGAAATAGCGTTGAGTGTGGTGGCAGTGGCTAACACTCTCAGTCGAGAGACTTGGCACCACTGTGTGCCGGTACCACCCTCTTCATCGCTTCCTCGCGTCCAGAAACCGTTGTGTTGTATCAACTGTAAACGTTGATATTTGTGGATTGAGTTCGATAATGGGCAATTTTTGACTAGGATCGAAATGACATGTCTAATTTAGGGCACCTGGCTAAATCATTTTTAACAGCATCCACGCCTGTTGATGAGTAAGGACGCTAGACTAAATTGAATTTAATTTTGATGGACTTAATCGATATTTCATGGGGATTAGTACACGAAAGTGCATGCAAAATTCTTGTCGGTTAATACCGACAAGAATTTTGTGAATTTACCTCAGGGACAATTTAAACCTTCAGGATATTTTAATTAAATCAAATATTGATTCAATTAAAACGTCTTGAAGGTTTAACACAAATCAGACTACTTAATACAAATTTTAAATTCATTTACTGACAGACAACGCATAATCTAAGCCGGTGGTTCTAGAAGCTTGAAATTTTGCACAAGTGTTCCTTATATAGCGAAAGTGAGCACTAAGGATGGATTTTTGAAAATGCATCCTCTAAAGAGGTTCAATATTGGAATATGGAAGTTCGTAAATTTGCCGATGGTATTGTAAAAATAGAAAAGCGTAGTGATCAAAGTCACCTGTAACAAGAAAGAGTGCACGGGGCTAGATTTCCAGTCATCCATTCGAGCTCGATGTAGCGCGCGGATCAACAACGTGCCGCGACTGCCGCCGCTCGCACCACGCCCTCCCGAGCGGACCATGTTGTTCTATATGTACATGAGAATACTTAGAAAATAGTTTATTGTCCAAGTGTAGTATAGTATAACGGGCTGGTCTCCACATCGTCTAAGCGCGTTTTGAGTACCGGTGGGAAAATCGATCAATCGATCCATTAATACAGGAAGATATTGTCCAAGCATAGATCAAGCAGGTTCACAGGTTTACACAGGTTGAGACGATATGAGTAGCTCAAAATATTACCTACAGCTAGGTTACAAAGTATTATTTACCAGTGAACTCTAAACTTAGGTCATAATTAGATAGGAATTACTGGTTTACAATGCTTTTGGGTATTATTTCGCAAACAAAATGACGACTCTTTAACGCTCCACAAAAAATATATAAAAGTGCCTAAGACGTAAAATAAAATAAGTATTTATTCCTACAATTATACACTTTAGTGCGAGCAGAGCATTGATTACTAGAAATGCGTATTTATAGCATGTTAAGGACCATAAATAAATGAAAATTTTAAATCTTAGTTTTGGAATGGTCACCTTACCCTTTTCAGCTCTGCGATGATGTCAGCTGGTTCTAAAATCGGCGTGCAGTCTATTGTTAGGACGGCCGAGTTACATTCCTTCACTATGTATTCCGCTAAAAGGCTGAAATGTAATCGCATAAAATGGATGATACAGGGTGGGTTTTATTTTCTTCTTATTTAAAAAGTAACACTCTAGTTTTACAGCATCTCTCACACACAAACAGAAAACTTACTTGTTGTTTGCAAATAAAAACTCTACATGATGTTACTTTTACTTTTTAATTTAGGTATATAATATATTTAAGCACTTTCTCACCTAAAGCGCGGGTTCAATCTAGTACAGGTATATAAACAAAGAACTGTGCGTGTGTTCTATTTTAATTTTAAAACTGTAGGTTTACAAAATGTTACAATTTAATAAATAAACGATTATTATATTTTATATAAAATCATTACATCACACACCATAATTATTTATTAAATTAAAATGCTGAAGATCTTTAATATCGGCCATACTTACTTCTTAGCACAAGCATCAGGTCCTACCACAAGAAGATGGGCGGTATGCGACATCACGCATGCGCGCAGAGTCGGTTCACACACGATTAAACGTCGCGACATTAGCAGTGTGTCTGTCACCCACTCATTTACACCTATTGGAGCTGCTACTGGCGGGCCCATTAGCGTTGATAGCTTTATATAGAAATGGTACAATTTTATAGGCATAATAATATAATCAACAGTAAAAAGTATAATTATAACCTTCATTTCGACTCGGAAAACAGAAGAATGGACTTCACACATCACTACGTTGCAACGACGCAAAGTATGAATGTAACATCATCGTCTGGTTATATTTTAGGCCCGATGATGAATTTCAGTGATGTTTATGGGCCCATAATAGCGCAGTGAGTTTTGGCCCGAATCGGAATAGTGATAAACTGATAACTTACCTCATCATGAAAACTATCGATAGCACTTTCCTTGATTACGTCGACCACACTGCGCTCAATGGCAAGGTAGACCATTTCTTCAGGACTCACGCGTGTTGTGTTAAACCCTGTATCTTGGGCTATGTACTCGAACTGAGTTAGTATTTGTTTGACCTATAAAGAATTACACCATAAGAATCCCTCATAGTTGTTTTTTGTCACAAATTCAAGCTTTAGAATAGAAAGAAAAACAAAGAAGTCAAATCATTTATTTCAAATAGGCAAATGAAAAGCACTTTTAAACGTCAAAATTTACAGAAAAATATAATTGATTCTAGTCGCCTCTTCCAAAATGTAGTTTTCGTATGGTGAAGAATGGGCAAGAAGCTCCACCATTACTCTTTTAATATGATTTACAATATTTTGTATACTATAATTATATGTGAAGACGATTACTATACCAGGTAAAAATAAATAAAAATGAAGCAATGACAGAAAAAATAATAATGTGATGGATTACAGGCTTTGTAAAAGGACCTATACGATATTCCTAAAAATTTTACAAAGTAAAACTAATAAGTCAGTGTGTGAGTTCAAGTAATCACAGAATGTAAAATCAATGTTATAATAATTAATTATACAATTAAATTACCAACCAGTTTGATTTTGTCTAGACTCTAAATTGTCCTATGAAGCTAGACCAGCATGTTTCCAAGCATTCTTATCTTACAAATTGGATATAATCCAGAGGATTATATCCAATTTGTAATATGCTAGTTTACAAAGAGTACTTTTTATATGAGTTTTAAATTTTCTTTCAGTTAATTGTAATTTATCACAAGGTATTTTGTTGTAACATTTAATACATGTACCCCATAAAAGATGTATGTACTTTAGATAATCTGAAAAACGGTTGATCTATTTTATCTCTATTTCTAGTATTAAAATTGTGTCTATCAGTTATTTTATTAATAAAGATGTAGATTTTTTCTTACATACATAATATTTTCATAAATGAATTGGCAAGGTACCGTCGCGTCATAATATTAATCTTTTTAAATAGTTCCCTGAGAGATTCACAACGACATAGATTATAAATGGCTGTGACAGCTTTCTTTTATAAAATAAAGATGGATTCATACACCATTATAAATTAATTTTATAATTATATGTAAGACTATGCATTTAGAATACATCATAGTAGGTAAACTTAAGGGTAACCTAAGTAGTCTTTAAAAGTTGGCATCTATCGTATTTTTTACTAATCGCCCCGCATCGATTTAATATGTTTGGAGTGAATAAATAAATAATAACTATTGTATAGTTTTGATACGTAAGTTTCTCACTATAATTAATTACTTACCACAGTAATGTTGTGTAGTTTCAGAGCAAGATCAGCCTTGTGATCAGTAAGCCACTGAATACATTTCTTGATAACTTGTTGCAACAAGGGCAGCGCCATTTTTGCACTTTCGTTGTCAAAGTCAGCTTTGCGCATCCATCCCTCTAATACATCCAGATCACAGCTAACATCGTCACTGTAAAAGTATTTTATAGGGAGGTTATAGACATTACATTTTTACCTGACTACGGGGAAGCAAAAAGGAGGGTTATGATTTTTGACCGATATGTATGTATTTATATATGTCTGTATGTTCATCAGTTACCTCATAACTTGTAAACTACGGATCATAATTTGACAAATGAGGTATCATTGGAAGCGTCTTGATCGTCCGCTGGTTATAGGCTATGTGACGTCACATTGATTGCAATATGGCGCTCTCTAGAGGACATAAGGTCGTAAACTAAAAAATATATTTAATTATGCCATGTTGGCTATCAAATGAAAGGGTTTGACAGGCATATTACAAATATGTATATAAATCATATTGTCTAAGTAAATAAATTTGCTTAATTTGCTACAAACAAGTAAAAGTGAGACTGTGCTACGTACGGCGAGGCTGTCAAATTAATACCTATTATAGAATAAAACCGAAGCAAAAAAAAATTAAAGTTACTCTGCAAATACTTTATCACGAAATTATAAGCCCAAAATAATTTAAATAATAAAAAGTAAGTTCAGAAACTAAAACCCGTCTACTGAAAAATCACGCTCAAAAAATATGAAACAAGAGAATATTTCAGACAGAAATCAAGACGTAGGTACAAAAATTTTCTTGTTTCATACTTTTTAGAGCGCGATTTTTTTGTAGCAAGCCTTGAGGTTGCCTGTATATGTGGCAAAGACAAGTTGTCGTTTATTTTTCAATACTTACACACAAATAAATAAAATTGAAGCGTCTGTTTGTAATGTCAAAATAACTGCATTTTACTTAATGCATCATCATAGCCTTTTCCCACCTATGTTGGGGTCGGCTTTCAGTCTCATCGGATGCAGCTGAATATCAGTATTTTACATGGAGTGACTGCCTATCTGACCTCCACAACCCAGTAACTGGGTAAAAGTGATTGTCAGACTTTTGGGCTTCTAAAGACCCGTAAGTATTTTACTAAATACATATGACAAAAAAAAAAAAACAAAAAAGAAATCTGTCTGTTTGTTCCGACAAATCTCCGAAACGGCTAGACCGATGTTGACTGGACTTCACTGGCAGATAGCTGATGTTATAAGGAGTCACTTAGGCTACTTTTATTTTAGAAAAATAATTAGGGTCCATGCGGGCGAAATCACGGTCAACAGCTAGTTTTTCAATATGTATGTAGTCTGATTTAAAAGCAATGTCAATAATTCTCAAATTTAAAGAAAAATGCTGATCACAACATCTGATTGCTAGTAATAAGCCTTTACTCACTAACCGACTAACACAATAAGACTAGATAAGATGCAGCCCATCCACCCGCATAGTTGCAGGCCCTATGTACTCTGAGTACCGTTAAAATCCGTCAAATATTTGCAAATGACGTCGCAACTGACGTGAAATTTAGGTACTTAGGGCGACTTTTTTTTTAGGTCTTGATCTCGTTTCAGATGTGCTGATCGCGTTCAGTTTTATTGTTGAAATTGAAACTGAATCCTGTAAGTATTTGCCACTCACCTCAATAATATAATCCCCATACGCGACACAGTAGCGGGCGAGGCGTGTTCCAAACTATGCGTCTCGAACAGAAAGTTGACGTTGGAACCGAATTGTATCCTCCAGCCCGAAGGCAGTGTGAGCAGCCTATTGTCATCCAATACGGAGTTCAGTGCCTCTATCCACTCCGGGTCGATGTCACCGTCACACACCACCCAGGACCATACGTCTTAAAAGAATATGTAAAACAAATGAATCAATAGAAATTGATAATTAACGGCTGGCAATACAAATTTCAATAAATGAATACAAGTTTCGATAAAGGGCGTCCTAACTACTTTCGATTGAGTTAATCACACGGTCGAATAAGCCCTATAGGCCCAATTCTAGGATTAGTATTTCAAGAGCTTACCGATTTAATTTTCTAGACGAAATCGCAATTTGTAAAATAACGTATAACTTCGATTTCTGGTCTCAGAAATAGGCAAAAGAACAAAATTTCAGGCAAAGTTTTATTCTCCCACTTACCGGCCGGTTGGTTAGATATTTCAAGGGCAGTAGAAGATATAACGCCATCGGTCCACTGCCGCGTATCATGATCGATGTTTCCGAGCAGCCACTCCCGACTCATCGCCTTCGGACATATTATGTATTCCACCACGTTCTTGCCTTGGTGGGCAAGTGCCTTTGGAAAATCATTTATGTAATAAGTAACAACTTAATATTTAACTTAACTTTATCTTGTATAATCTCTTTCTACAGACAAACCGTCCTACAGACTGCTGATACGTTTTTTTTTTATATCAATAAAATAACATAACATAATAAGGCAATTCCTTAGCCTGCGACATAACAAATTACTCACAGATTTTAGCAGTCGTCTGATTGTAGTTTTACCGGATCCTGGCGGCCCTACTATCACGACTCCCATTCTTTGCTGCATTTGTTCGTACAATTCCACGCACTTTTGTAACTGTCACAAGAAAAAAAACCTCTTGAGGTTATATCTGTATTCCCAAGTAAGTAAAGCTGAACTACTATTTTTACCTGTAATTTATTGTGCACCAGCTTGAGATTATCCACGGTAGCTTCAAGAGCTGCGTTTATCGGATCTGAACCGGATTCCTCAGTCGGCACTTCAGCGAAAACCAACGATAAAATATTTTCGAATCTGCGGACAGAACGCAATATTCAATTCAGATGCACAAACTTGCTAAAAATCCACGTATTTATGATATATTCATTATAATCAACAGGTTGTATTAGGGCAATAATAATAATCAGGTTTTAATTTTGTGTTAAATTAAGGTTCAGTTTTGTAGTGTATATTTAGGTAGGTATTCAATAATTGTTTAACTTGTAATTTATATAAGAACATATTTATATGTTTTACTAAAATAAGTATTACATATTAATGTAACATTTATTTGCATGCCAGGAAAAATGTAGATTGTACATAAACCAACTTCAATATAATAATAAACCAATCAACTTTTTATAACTGGTAACACCTGTAATTTCTGCTTATAAATAATTCTTGATTATAATATACCTGTGAGCATCGTGTCGAGTCAATTTGGACAGGTTATTGAGAGTGAGCACACGACGTGCGGCGGCGCGTCGTGACGTAATGTCGGCGCCGCGCTTCTGTAGCATCGCGGCGCAACTGCCCACTGCCGCCTTCAGGGCACGCAGGCCCCAGTCGTAATGACGTTGGTCGCTCAGCAGAGAGCTGTATGAACAAAAAACGATATTATTAAAAGAGAAGTAACTGTACAGTACTCGCTCCTTGTAAAATACTGGTATTCAGCTGCATTCGGTTAGCCGACCCTAACATTTAATAATAATAATTAATAAGTTTATTTCAATAACTGTTTACAATGATACCTTTTTTTTTGTGGTTGGGAAATCATCAAATAACTTCTCCCGTTCTGGGCGGAGCGGGAGGGCGTGTCAGACTCTTACTGACTAAAATCCACCCGTGTTCCTTCGGTTGCCCTGTCGCCGGGGGCCACGATCTCCCTTTCGGTTTTCTTCGCAACCCCGGCAGGCATCGGCCCTAGTGGACCCCTTCAATGATACCCCTACCTACCATAAAGGCGATATGTTCTTGTTACAAATTAATTAGACATCTGTAGTCGAACTAGGCGAAAGCCAGTCTTTCGGCTATCAGCGCCAAACCCCTCGAAGAATAAACATAGTTGAGAAGAAGGCTAAGCATATGATGATGAAGGGCAGTAGGTAACTGTAGAAAACTAGAGACATACATATAGACACTTAAAATAATTAGTTTTAGGAAATCGCTACACCGAAGCTGCAAAGTAACCAGCAATCAAGTTTTGGATGGAGGAAACAGCCATTTGGCCACTAAGAAAATGCTATGTAGTTATTAATTAATCACAAACCTTTAATCTAGAAGACAGGCGCCACTTTAACCGCAATCCAGTGGTATGACGTCACACATCACCTACCTAGCAAGAGTGAAGACATTGTGCAGGTCTTTAGCCAGTAACTCGGCGTCAGGCACACAGGCCGCGGCCAGCAGATGCGCAGCCACTACGTCGGGGCGCGGCTGCAGCATGGCCGCGGGCCGCAGCACGCGCTGCAGCGCGGCGGGGAGCGCGCGGCGCCCGCCGTAGCCGCGCCCGGCGGGGTTCATAGTAGCTGCTACCCCGCACCAGTCTGATACACTCACCTTGAAGAAAATGCATAAAGTAATCTATCGTGTCTAAAAAGACAATCTCTGTTAACAATGGCTTAATTTTTAAGTGAAAACTTCTTTAGGCGCGTTGGGCATTTTTGAGATAGGACTAAACCATTGATTTCGCGACACTGTGACGAAGCCTCATTTTTGTAAACGCGATTGTGCTCTATATTTATATTACGTTCCGGATCAATGTTCTATGCAAGTATTTTTACTTAAAAAGTTTGAAGTTTTTTTTTTTTTTGTAAACGCCATTGTGCTCTTCATTTAGATACGGTTATGGACGAATGTTCTATACAAGTATTTTTCTTCCACCAAGGCGATCTTGTTCAAGTTTTCACTTCTGTCGGCACTCCCGGAGTGCCACTGTTTTTTAATGAATTAACAATTCTTCTCAACAGAAATTGTTTTCCAATTGAAATACACATATTTTGTCAATGCGTTTATTATTTTATTTCCATATTTTAAGGCCTACTTATAATGCTTACGTCGGGTTATAAGTTATACCTGGTAAAAAAAAAACTATAAAAAGATCTCCATAAATTATACATCGTGATCCTTCTGCTTAGCCCCAGGTAATATGAGCGTGATGGAAGGAAAAGAGACCACCATGATGCACCTTCCTTGAATGCATATTCGTTCACGCAGTCTTCCTAGAATACGCGCATTATAACCAAAATGGGTACCTAATTAAGTTTATTTACAAAAAAAAAAAACAAGTAAATATGTTTTTTACTTGTCATTGAAATTAGTAAAATAACCAAAGAGCAAAATAAACACAGGAACTGGCAATTAAAAATGCAAAAAGGTTCTCTCCGGCGGGGAATCGAACCCCGGTCTCCCGCGTGACAGGCGGGGATACTTACCACTATACTACCGAAGACTTATTCGCTAGAGCGAAATAACGGATCTATTGATATGTCTTATTCTTACCTTGAATAATATTCGTCATAAATAACCTCGTGTTCGAGTATTTCTATTATTTTTAATTAAAGTTGAAATATTATGAACATATTCTATTTTTTTAAATATTAGTTTAGGTTAACATACACAAATGATCTAAGCTTGTTTTTCGTTACAGAAAAAAGTGGCGATATGGCGCCTAGGATAAAAGAATAGTTAATGTAGTACGTTTATGTGATTGTTGCAATAATTTCCGCTGTAGGCTCGTGTTCAGATAAGGTGAAAAGCCTCAGAGATGCATGATGTTGGTCAAAAGCCTGTCGTGGTATAAAGCGAACTTGTATGTGAAATCTGAATCATCAATGTCAGTTGTAACTCTAACTCTATGTAGTACATAGTATCCAGATTCTTTTGATCTTTATAGAAATAACAATGTTCTTCCTTACATGTTTCCCGTTGAGTAGCGCAGTGCGTTCAGACCCAGGTGTCCGCTCCGTAGTGGCAGAGAGTAACGAAGATAGTTGATGAGAGACGGCAGCCAACGTGTGAGCTGCCAGACGATTGAACTCGTCGAAGCAGCCCCAAGCACCACATAGGGCTAGACCGCTTAGCAAGCGACCCATACATTCCGCGTCTAGAGCCTGGAAAATTAAAGATTTATTTAGAAGATGAAGAAGAGAAAACAATACTTTAATTGGACAGGATATAGTCATATAGACTATATCAAATAATCGTAGAGGTTTGTAGAAACATGCCAGCGCTGATTTGCTAGATTAGTTTTCTCCCTTAAACGGTTGTTATTTCTCGTGACAAAGTTTATCCTGTTTACTCTTATGTATGTATCTATATATTAGTATTTATTCTTATATTTTATAGTTAATTTCGAGCTTTCAATCCTTTTTGTTGCGTTGCGCCTGCCATTTTTTGTCTCTGCATCACCCTAACTAAGGTTAACTGGCAGAAAATGCCTCGGCCATTAAGCCTGCTTTTGTACAGTACTTTTTTAATTGTGCATAAAGTTTGAATAAATAAATCAACGTAAGACAGAAGAAAAAAAAAAAAATGAATTAAGTAGAGAAATTCCAAACCAAAAAGAATTTATAAAGCAAAACGATAAAACTAACTTTATGTGGTCTGAATGTCAGTAATAAAGACTCGGGGATTCCTAGAGTGCCTACTCATCAAATCACGTTGGTGATAACAAGTAGGTCCTGTTTGTCTATGATAATGATGTGTAACAAGTTATTAAAATTGTTGATCCTTCAAATAGTAACAATCTTTATTTCCTTTTTGATTTGTATGCACGTTTATAATGTAACTCTCCTGTTGTAACGTGATTAAGTAATTCTTAACTAAACCAACGTAAAAGAGCTAGTAACTATGTTACCTCATCGCAGTTGAAGATTAATACTAAGCGACCAACTAGGCCGCCTAAAGCTTTCACAGATTCTGTCTTCCCAGTCCCCGCTGGGCCGAAAGGGTTTCCAACTAACCCCAGATGAAGAGACTGAAATTGAGAAGAAAATAAGTTAACATTGAGTTAGTATGCAGACTGCATCGTGGGAAAGCCCCTTAATAGGTGGATGACTTATTAAAGGTCGCAGGAATCTGTTGCATGCGGACAGCGTAGTGCCGATCGTTGTGTCGTAGTTTAGGGACTTATTAACAACAGTGACGTTCGGCCGAGATAATAAATGGCGATTTAATTGTCTTAGCCACAGACAATATTCTTTCCAAACATCTTTAATTAAAAGGTTATTCTTATATTTTCTCTTGTATTCAGTAGATAGTACATGAGTTTTACCGTGCACCAAAGTCATCGACTACATAATTTAGGGAATATAAACAACTTGAGCAGGAATTTGGAAAAGACTAATAAAATTACGAGGGTGTAAGCAAAATATTCATTATTCGGAACATCGGTGACCAATCTGATTGTCCGTCCTTAAAACAAAAGTGGTTTAGGAATGTTTTTTAATTGATACAGGTTGTTCCTAAAAGTACAAGTTTTGTTATTGCACCATAACTTCATTAATTACCTGTGTTAAAATAAGAAAACAGTCGTCAGCTAGTTCGGTTCGCACAAACTGTCCAGTGTTGACGCCTAGGTACTCGTATGAATATGATATCTGCGCTAGACCCATTTTAGCTACCACTTCCTTTGAACTAAGCAAATAGAACCTGTAAAAAAACAATTTAAATCTACAAACACTTGACAAAACGAAGTAACTAATTAATAAATAGCATGACGGCAAGTAATTTGAATGCGATTATTTGCCTCCGCCTTTTAATAAACATCAAGTTACTTACCTCAACTGTTTTTGCCAAAGCCAGTCGCTAGTTGACACGATATTGTTGTCTATCAAAATTCTGATGACAGACAAATAATGAGCACATTGTAATATGAGTGCTTGCCTTTTGCGTCGCTCACTTTCGTCCTCTATTTCGGCCGAAGCGTAGTATGAATTCTCTTTTTCAACATTCGCTTTTAATTTGTGTAATTCTTTTGAAGTAATAGCCCTTTCTGCTTGCTCTGTGAAGCGTATGTTCTGTGCCAGACACAGTATTTGCGTCGGTAGCGAAAATGGATCCTGCTCCTGTAGCGAATTTGTAACTATGCATTTCAAGGTCATGCTCTTTAGTGACGAACGCATCTCAGCTTCTAAATTCTTCAACCATACCTATGAGCAAAAACCAGATGGTTAAATAGTTCCTTATCGGTAGATGGTCTAAAATTATGATGAAATTTTAATAGTGATGTCTGAATATAGCATACCTCTACCGGGCAATCGATATCAACTGGGTGGTCCAACTGGAATGTTTCTCTGTAATGACTACACAAAGCGGTAATAGACATGTCTCCTGGTCCAAGACGCACGCCTGTGATTCCAGGGAACAGTTTCTTGAGATGGGTTTGCATGACAGCTTCCCTTCCTTCAGCGCCGGCGCGAGCTTGGCCGAGTAGTTCCAACAAATCATCGTCGCTCAGGAAGTAAAGCCTCGGGAATACTGATCGTTTTTCCTAGAAACATGTTTGCCAAAAACAAAAATCTTTTGGATGTTGGTAGGTTCAATGAGTTTTAAGTTACTTTTTGAAACTGGTATATCGATACCCTAGTTCACACTCGTACTAATTACATTTTTTTCATTTTTATTCCTAAATGAAATTCTGCGGCTTTTGATCTTACCAGAGTTACGTAAAGTCTGCTCCTTCTATTAAAAAAAAGTGTCACAATGATATTTAAAACTATTCTGACAAATTTTTGTATTTATTTTCGTTAGCTTCCATATATATTTTTTAACTTTATGTCCTAACTGCATTGGTTTCATAGTTTCGACGTGCACACTTGTATTAACTGAGGCGGCGAGCTTCTAAGACATAAATTTTCAGCATGCAGACTTTAAAATTGTCATAATTACAAATATAGTATCTCAAAAAGGTATTATATAAGTACTCAATTTGTAATGTTTTTGTAACCACTGCTACGATATTAATATGCGAACATAAGAATTGCTGTCCTGTAAAATTGGTGTAAATGTAATTAGTACCAGTGTGAACTAGGGTATCGATATCTACTTTTTGCTTACTAGTGTAGAACTAAAGTAACTCAGAAGAATAAATAAATAGTGAGTGAACTGTGTTCACTATGGGTGTAGGTGTACTATAGTTACAGTTTTGCCTAACCCTTTGGGGAATATAGGCGTGATGTTATGTTATGTAGAGAGTAGTGGTGGCCACTGGGGTTTGAACCCACGCCCTACAACTCGTAATTCGGGGCCGTTACCACTGGGTAATGGCCCCGAATTACGAGTTGTAGGGCGTGGGTTCAAACCCAGGCAGGCGCTTTACTTTGTGTAAATAATTTCATCACCACTGATTTCAAACCGGTGAAGGAAAACATCGAGAAGAAACCTGCATGTCCTAGGATAAAAAATTCGAAGACATGTGACCGCACTGGGTCCGCGTGGTAGATTTTAAGCACGCACTGATTATTATGCTGTTATGTGCGTGTGAACTGTGTTTATTATTTTTTTATAAATAGGAAGGATTTGCAATTGATGGAAGGTACCACAATAGCTGTCAAATAAGTGGGCAGACTTATGCCTATTGAGTGAGCGTAATAGATGACGTCATGTAAATAAAAACTGCCTATCCATACAAGTAACAAAACCTGATTCGCAACTATTAACTTCATCTAGTTGTAATTGCCGTTCAATTATTCACGGTTTAAAAGTTTGCAAACCGGAAACTGCACATTATGATAACATATTATTTATTTCAATCATTTCATTAGTTTTACTTACATCAATGTAAAGATTTAAGGCCGACTGGCAAGCTAGAAGTTGCTCCGAGATAGAATCCAACATAGGCTGGAGTCTCGAGGACTGGAGAAGTGCAGATAGTCTCGGGTCTGATTCCAAGATCCTTGTCACTTGTCGGAATCCCTGGTCTACTTTCCGGAACTTGACTCCTAATTCACCATCGTCGTTGGAGAGTATCGGTTCTAAATATAACCATCTGTAATGGAAAATAATAGGAAATCTACTATATAAAACTTACACTCAGTACCATAGACCCTGTCCTCAGATAACAAAGGAGCAAGCAGGGAATCAGTCACTACCAATTTAAAAAAAAAAGTGCGTGTCGGATCAGGCACAATGAAAGGTTCCTTAGTTGGGATGAATTTATCCCAAGAACAAACTTAACATTGTAGTTCAAAAACATGTTCTCCCATACATTCCAACTGCAAAATGTAAATTTGTACGCACAATATTAAGAGATTTACCATGTTATTTTAAGACTATAAACTTCTTATAGGTTTTTCTGTAATCTATGAGTAAAGAACCATTCTACATATTTTTTTCAAAAAAAATTGGCCCAGTAGTTTTGGAGATAAGGTGGGGTATGGTCAATTTTCATCGATTTTCTTAAATATCTTTCAAATGTTTTATTTTAAAATTATATAAAAAATGTATTTGAGATTCTCGAAAGAAGCCTTTTCATTTGATATTTCACAAGGTACTGTTTGCAAAACTTTAATTTTTAATTTTATTATTTACCCCCAAAAGTGACCCCATATTTAAAATTCATTCATTTACATTACAAGTCCGTGTTTGGATCACAGAAATACATATGAGTACCAAATTTCAACTTTATCGGTCCATTAGATTCGAAGAAAATTGGCTGTGAATGAGGGACGGACAGACAGACCGACAGACAGACAGACGGACGGACGGACGGACGGACAGACAGACAGACAGACGGACGGACAGACAGACAGACCGACAGACAGACAGACACACGAGTGATCCTATAAGGGTTCCGTTTTTCCTTTTGAGGCACGGAACCCTAAAAAATGTATCTCGGACTTTTAAACTCAATTCAGCTGTTTCTACCTCGCTACAACTAGGTTCTTATAAAGGTGTATAAATAAAGTATGACAGTCAGTGTTTTTACAATAAATTCATAGTTGTACAAAGTCCATTTAATGACGATGAAGACTTATTAAGTTATGATGGGGTTGGGTTTAGACATGTGCTGCCTCGCTAGAATGTAAGGCTATTTATTTGGGGGTTATAGAGTCTCCAGAACCTTCCACAACAATTATTTTTTGTCGGTTTTTTTTTACAAACATTATTATTTTTTAGGTTAGGAAGTTAAATATTGGCCCCACTGTACTTTATGGACCGCGCATGAGAAGCTTCTCATTTTTGCGTGTTAGATTCCTCTGAACCCTGCAGACAGAAATGGGACTAATAGAATCGACTACGTCTTACTTTAAAAAAAATATTTACTATATAATTTTTATATAATAATTATTTATATAATAATTACTATATAATTTATTTTATTTGACCTTAACCTTAGAGACGTTTGACATTGACCTTGAAAATTAACTGTTGGGTGAGAGAATGACTTGCCCTCTTCCTCTCTCCTCCCTTCTACTACCCTCTACATTTAATTTACCAACATTTTTTATGAGATTTATGTCATATTAAAAACTCGTTTAAAAAAGGAACGATGTATCTCTGGCGGGGGGGAGTGGGGGATTTACTAACCCTGCCCTCCGCCCCTACCCCCTATCGAGGCGGCACATTTCAAAACTTTAACCTTATGATGTATTGCTAAGCTTACCTAGTGCTCGCTACTGTCATCGGTGTGGGTTTTTTGATTAGGCCAGAGGGGGGGAAACACCCGTATTTTCTTTCTCAGTATCAATCTGTGATACCGACAAAAAACATACGGGAGGAAACCTCTAATTTACATACATTTTGACTTTGATTGTCGCTGAGATGAGATGGCGACTAAAATTTGAACGATTTTTAAGTACTAGAATTGGCCTGCAGCCTACAGTTTACTGCTGGATTTTGCCAATCTGCTACTTTTACTACTAGACACCATCGGTGCGGCCACTGATTATGAAGTTCATGTTAATCTCTATCGACATTTTAATCCTATATTCTCGACTTGGCGAAATTTAATAGCTCTGAGAATCAAACCCTAAACCTACAACATGAGCGAGTAAAATACTGCTGTAGTCGAAAGATAGGTTAATAATTTATCCAGCTGCAAAAACTCTAAGTATTAGAAAAAGTTGGGTTTTGTAGAGCGTTGTCCCTGTCACTCATACGGTCATATCAGTGCTGTGTGACAATCTCTTTTTAAGGCTCGGGCTCGAAGCTCCTACTGTAGGTAGCTTAGGTGGTCAGGTAGTAGTTAGGTGGGTTCATTTTATTGTTCCTATGAACAAATTGACATGTCGAGCTAGCTTACAATTTCCTTGTGTGCGTAAAGGACTTCATGTAGCAAAGTATGTAGTGGAAAACAGAATCTATGGTGTAAGTACTCCTAGGTAAGTACGACATGTTCAATGGTTAAAACTATTTAAATTTTACTTAACAAAACAACAAAGATTGTTGAAACAAAGTAAGTAGGTATAGTTTAAATAGATCATAGATTGAAGTAGCTAAAAAAGTTATCATTATCAAATAAGTAACGTTCTGATTCTGACCTGCGACATTATTATATACTGATAAGGAGGCATGAAGTAGCAATATTAACGTACTCGAATGTAGCAACTGTTTGACATGTACTTAAGTTCCATTCAACCAATTTATTTATAATTAGGTAGATAATGATTCTAGTTTCATAGAAGGTACCCATAAGAAGGGTTGTAATATTTAAATGCGTAGATAGTAAATGAAAATTAAACACAATTTATGGCAAAGTTTTATTAACAATTAAGTATTGGTGCCTCGTATATTACAATATCGTTATGTAAATATAGAATAGCGTCTCAAATGCAATAGAATGACTAAAAAAATGGAATCAAATACAATCTCAATGTTTAAATGCATGCTTTATCAGCCATAAGACTGAGACTTAGAAGTCAATATAAAATAGGGAAAAAGTGTAAACTTAAATGTGAAATGTAAAATTATATGAAAAATATTTAAGATAGAAAAAGACTTTTTGAAGTTAGTATAGGCTAAAAGGAATAATGTTGGGCTACATTTCTCAAAAGAAAAAATAATCCCTTTCTGTATTCTTGGTACACACAGCTACACATCAAGCTATACATTTCCAGTATAAGCTGATCTCTCCTTGTACGGAAATCCTATACAATGCGAGATCAACATAAACTGGAAATGTATAACTTGATGTGTAGCCGTCTGTACCTACTGAACAAAAAGCAAAGGCATTTCAAAATACAAATCTTTAACGATGTTACAGCAATAAAAGCTCTTTAATATTTTAAGTTTACACAATGACCTACGTATACGTATTTATAAAATACTTATGATGGTACAATATACCTAGTATTATCTACTCTGGCACTACAATTAGTTTACGGTAAATACAAACTATAAAATTAATTATTTCATACAGACACACAGAAAATATATTTTATGGCAAAACAGCACAAAACATAATATAATGCTCATAAATTACCTATAATTAACAATAGTTGTAGAGAACCCTATTTTTTTTCTTTTGAATTAAATGTAAGTTTAAATTTTTTATATCCACATTATGTCAACACATTAGAAATTATAATGTAATTCTTTGGAATAGTTGTCTAAATAATGATACAAAATATATTTATACTTATAATCAAATAACGCTAATTTTATTGATGATATTAATTATTATCGGAAATATATATATATATTACACGTACTTTGTGAGTGCCACTCACTGGAACAAACCTGGAATTGCGTATTTTTCAGGGAACACTGAAGTAACGGTTTAATAATGATGAAACTATTTTTAATTTTTATGGTCTTTTTAAAGGTACTTTAATATCTGTTAGATTTTACATATAGTAATCAAAACATTGTACTATTTAGATGAATACAAAATATTATTTGAACCGAGTTGTCATGTAAGTACAGTAATGAAATCTTGAGATACATATCATGTTACTTTTGTTGTATAAAACCCACGCTTCTTTGCAATATAATACAGACACAATGTAGTTAAACTACATATTATATCATTATAACGAGCAATGACTAACACTGCAAAACACACAGTATTATGGCACAAATGGAAACAGTAACAACATTCGGAATATCTGTTTAAGTATACTTAGTTACAATTCCGACGACAAAAACTATATAATATATGATGACCTATTTACGTTGTGCACGACCTGTAGTTATCAGACCGTTTTGAGATTTCGGATAGGTAGTAGTTCATTTGTGTATTGAGTTCGCCTATTTCCTTTTCTAATGTATTTAACTGTTCATTGTGATCGTTATACAATACTTCCATGTTAGCTAGAAGTTTAAGTTGAGATTGAGTGTCACTGGCTAGCTTTGTAGCACGTTTAAGTAAAAGTTGCGCTCTTTCTCTTGAATTTGAAGTCTGGCTAGCACGTTCAGCAAGAGACATATTAGTATGCTTGAAATCTTGCCTTAACTGCCGTGCTGATTGCTCAGCTCCTTCAGCGCGACTAACAACATCATTTGCTTCTTGTTTCACCTGTTCTGCATCACTTTCTATCTTCAATATATCTTTCTGTAAGTCAGAAAGTCTCAAACGCAGGCCTTCTACTTCTTCTTTTGTCTCATTGGCTTGTTTCTGTGCTTGTTCTGTTTCTGTGGCTATAGGAACTAAATCATTTTTGGCGGCCTCGATATCTTTGTTGGCTTTATCGATTGCATTTTCTGCAGCATCTTGGGCTGCCTGTGCTTCATCTAAAGCGTCCAAAACTTTATTTGCCATTTCCAAAGTTAAATTAGCTGCTTTATTGATGGTGGTAGCATTTAGTTTCAAAGCCTTAGCTCGTTCTAAATCTGGTTTAGTTTCGGCAATTATGTTTTCAATGTTAGTCAATTGCGATACTGACGAATTGATACGCTGAGACAATTCCGTTATTTCTTTGGGCTCTATACTTATAGACAAATTAAGTATATCATTAGCTAAAGTTCTGACGTCTGCAGGAGTGTTTGAGGTATTTGATAGGAATTCCTTTAATTCAGCAGTTAAATCTTGACTTTCATTTGTTACTCTTTCTGCAGAAGTTTTAAAGTCATACGCTTTGCTAAAAAGGTCTTTTGCTCTTGATCTGACATCAACAGTATCTTGTTTGACTGTAGATATTAATTTAAATAAATCCTCTGCAGTGAGTTCATGTTCTTTAATTCGATATTCGGTCTTGTTTGCAAAATCTAAAGCTTGTTCTGCTTTAGTAACAGCTCCTTGATCACAAGATATACCACCGCATTTTCCACATCCAGCACCACCACAAATATCACAACTATCACTTTCTTGGCCACACATTTTTTCATTTAACTTTGGCATCTTTGACTCCAACTGGGACAGTTGATCACGGATATCACCTAATTTTTTATCATTTTCATTTTGAGTGTTATTGAAGTTAGCATATTGCATTTCTATGAGACGGTCAGTATTTTTAATTTGTCGATCAGTATTTGCGATTACTGTTTGTACATTTTCAGCGTCGTCAGCAGCTTTGACAGCTCTTTGTTTAGCTTCTCGGGTCAAGTTAAGAGCTCCTTCTAAGTTAGCCTCCTGTAGTTTGGTTGCGTTATTTCCTAACTCAGTAGTTTTTCCCTTTAACTTTTCGATACTTGCTCTTAGGCCCTCTAAAGTAACATTACCAAGGTTGATTTTAGACGTAAGAGCATTAAGATTTTCGTTGCTGTGTTTTACTTTCTCGTCAGCTTCAGATAATAAGTTTTGTAGGCTGGTCACATTAGACAATAAGTCTCTTACTGTCGTTTTTCCTTGCTTCGCGCTGTCAAGCATATTTTCTACTTCAGAAAGCTTTTTGGTCATTTCATCAAAATCTCGTGTGTATGCTCCAGTAGCACCGACTACTTTGATTTTACTAGCATTGCCGATAGCGTACTCTGTTTGCGAACGTAGGTCGTTGATTAATCGATCCCAATTATCGAAACATTCACCACAGGCGTAACACCATGGGGCCTCACCTAAGTAGCCTCTGGCGCAAATGTCACATTTATATCCACCGATGCCTGGTTTACAAATACACGAGCCATTTTCTCGCATACACTGGCGTGAAACAGAACCATACAAATCACATTCGCATTCATAGCACTCAATGCTAGGAACACCCCAATGGTTTTCTTGACATTGATCACATTGTCTGCCTCCGTGGCCTGGTTTACACTCACATTTTCCTATGTATGGATTACATTGCGGTGATAATGACCCAATAGAGTCACATTCACATGGATCACAACCTGTTCCTAAAGCTATTCTCCAATGGTTTTCTGTACATTGATCGCAATTCACACCCATGACATTCTTGAAACAAGGGCACTGACCTGTGTTCCTGTCACAATTTCCTATTGTGAAGTTAGTACCCAACTCAGAGCAGTTACATTGATAACATGTCTTGTTTAAAGCACTTCCGTAGTATCCTTCAGCACACACTCCACAATGGTCTCCAGCAGTATTATGAAGGCATTGTAAACATTTTCCACTGTAAGGGTCACAATTGCCAGGTTTAGTGATATCTATGTTTTCGTTACATTCACACTGTTCGCAAGTACCCCTAATTGGATCTCCATAATAATTGTCAGCACAAACATCGCAGAGTGGTCCAGCATAGCCTTCTTTACATTCACAGACTACATCCTTTGTATCGGGGTCTAATTCACACCGGTCTGCGTGACTGCTCTTATTTGGATCACCTATTATTCCTGGACATGGGCATGGTCTACAAGGTATGTCGATACCAAGTCGAGGATCGCCGTAATATCCTTCAACACATCGTTCACAACGGTGTCCTTCCGTGTAGTCTCTGCATTCTCTACATGCTCCTGTTTTATCATCACATTCGACTGCGTGTCCATTACAGTCACATTGTTGACAGTTGGGGAAATTGAAATATCCAGGCTGACACAAGTCACACGCTCGGCCATACGTATTGGCTCTACATTTACACTGTCCACTTGTTGCATCGCAAAAGTTATCAAGGGATCCTATACTGTTACAGTCACAACGCTTGCATCCAAATTTGCTGAAACCGTAAGTGCCGGGAGCGCAGCGGTCGCATCGAGCTCCAACAATATTTTCTACACATTGACAATAACCAGTATATTGATCGCATTGATGGCTCTTAGACCCTGTAGGGTCACACTGACAAGACTGAGAACCATTTCTGATGTAGAATCCGATACTGGCATGATACTTTTTACAGATTTCAGGTACGTTTTCTCTATTTAGGTCGTAATAATATGGATCACCACAATTAAACTGATCGAACTCTTCTCTCATGGAACTATTATTTGCTAAAAATGGAAGGTCATCAAAAGATGGAATAAGAACAATAGAATCAATTAATATTGAAGCTCTAGAATTTGGAGAACGACTGTCTTGACGTCCTAAATAAATACGAATTTCGGTTTCTTTGCCTTTTTCCAAGCATATTGCCGGTTTCACCAATACACTGCGTTGATTTGCTGGCAGGTTCGTTTTTATGATGTTTTCCTCTGGTCGTACATTTGCACATGGAGAGTCTGAATCAATCGGTAATGGTCTCTTCACTAATATAGTTGCCTCTTCCCAGCTTATAGACGATTGCGGTTCATACCTTATTAATACATTGTAATTCATACTCTTCTCTATGTTATTTATAACAAAAACAAGCGTGCTGCTTTCAGGAAGCTTCATAAAACCAGGGCCGGTCCAGGTCTCTTTCCTACCATCTGGATAATTTTCCCTAATGACAACGTGGCACAATTGACTTTGAATAGCATTATCATCAATCTGGGAATCGCATTGACTCGATTCGCCTTCAATAACAATAGAGTCAAGTGCTCCGACAAAAAAGTTTTGAATAGGTTGATCACAACGACGACCAGAAACATTTGGCCGACATTTACATTGTCCTGTTATCACATCACAATCCCGGTCTAATGAACCACCAAAGTCGCAGTCACAAGGTTGACAACCATCATCACTATCTGACAAACCGTAAAACTCTGGCAAGCACTGATCACAATTCCTTCCAGTAACATGTCGTTTACAGAAACAATTTCCATTTCCAGCGTCGCAACCTCTTTCGTTGATTGTACCTAAGTTGTTACAGGTGCACGATTCACATCCGTCAGGATTACTAGGATCAAAGTGCCAAAATCCATCGCTACATCTGTCACACCTGGCGCCGTCGACATTCGTCTTGCAAAGGCAGCGACCAGCAGTTTTGTTATTAGCGGTGTCTGTTTCATCATCACAAAGGATTTCTTTATCTGTGGTGCCGTCTGGATCGCAGTCGCAAGCTTTACATATGTCTGGACTCTGGATATCTAAGTTGGGGTCTTTATAAAACTTAGGCTTACACCGTTCACAATTGACACCCATAGTATCGTGTTGACAGTTATCACACACGCCTCCACTAATTTTACCGGTTTTATTGTAAACAGCAGGATCAAAATGACAAGTCGTTGCATGATTATTACATGTACACCTCTTACAAGCATTTGAAGTTTTCCCAACAGCTGGTTGCCATGGAAGATCATTGTAAAAGTCTTCACAGTATTCACAGTTTAAGCCACGGGTATTATGAGTACATTCGCAGCGTCCGTGTACCATATTGTTCTTAGACTCCACTCCTGGCATTGGTAAACAACGGGATGCGTGCCCGTAACAGGAACAAGAACCTCTCACTGTCATTTCATAAATAGAATAATAGTACTTCTCTTGAATTTCCGCTCTGTTGTCCAGTTTATCATCACCAAGAGTATGCAGTTTTGTGAAATTTATTCGAAGATTGGTCATACGTAATAAGTTTTGCACTTCTTCCGAGTATGGGTTAGTCACATTTATATTAGGTGGCAAAACTCTAAATATCACTTCACCTTCCGTGGATGGGGATACACCAGAATAACGCGATTCACAAACCACTTCTGTCAAAGAACGCTGTGTGTGCTTTGGAACGCCTGGGAAATGTTCGTCGCAGTTGTGCGCAAAGTATCGGTACACGCGCCAGGTCTTCCCAAAGTCGAAAGATCTCTCTACTAACATAGCTGCAGGCCGAAAAGTTTTGAACTGTATTATCAAGTGCGTAAGATGGAATTCCGCCTCCATATTGAGTTGTACCGTCACATTTTCTTTGCCATTTTCAGACTGCCACCAGGATTTCGTTCGCGTTCCCGGGTGGTACTTGTAGATGATGTTTTGTATTCGATGGTTGAGAAAGGGGTTGTGAATAGTGCTGTTGGTCGAGTCACACCAAAAGCATTTCTTCGGTTCCAAATGCGACACGATACAGTACCGCTGACGTCCCTGTCCCCCGCACGTGGAGGATGCAAAGAGTCTTGATTCACGGCCAATAAGCAGGTTGCCTGTAGCCGGGTAGCAGGAACTTAGTTCACACGAGCGGTCGTAAAGGCGGGGGTCGGCGCGCAGGCGGTCGCGCTCCCTGCTGTACACGGCGGCGCCGCCGGCGATAAGCGCCGAGAAGATAAACAAAGCGCGTAGAGCCATGACGCGATCCGGGCTCTCCGCGCGCCGCTCACTGCACTGGCGGCCGCTGTGGGCCGAGACACTCTCGCGCTGCCTCGCGCCCCCCGCCGCCCCGCTGCCCTACATACACAGGACCGCACTTGGCTACCAAACGAAACATTTGTTATGAGCATAAAAGTTCCAATGGTAACTTTTGCTGTAATTTCCCTGAAATATATTATTTGGTAACAATTTTTTTTTGGTTACATTAATCTTAATATAATAGGTCAGTTCTGAATGATTCAAGTAAGACAAAAATAAAATCTTGCGCCTAAAATTGATGGATTTTATATCATAATAACTTATTTTGGAATAAAATTGTAAGAACTCCATTTGTAAGTGGTTGTTGCTTTATCTCTTAAGTTTTGCGGGATCATAAAACGCGTGGTATTCGAGCTTAACCGAAAAGCACACTCTGATCGAAACAGGTACAAATGTGCTTGGAATGCGGCTCTGTGCGAGGCGACGACCGCTCCCGCCCGCACGCCCGCTCGTGCCGTTCTCCGAAACGGGCACTAAGCAACAAAAATAACATCGCATTTCGGGATGCGCTTTTTGTTTTGGTCATTATTATGGCAACAAGCTTCCCTATTTCTTGTAATCTCATCTAACAACCAGGGATATTTTAGTACCACGTTGTTTATTATTGTCAAACTTGGGAGTTCGGACTTATAATTAAAATACTGTCTTGTCCTCAATAACAGTCGATATTTTTTTAATTTAAGGTTTTAATGTTCGTGTGCGATGGACAATAAAATGCGTACATATGAGATCCCTTTGGTTAGGTCACGCTGTGTCCGATACGGCCACTCGGTTCGTCAGAGCCGGCCTTCCGCCCTACACATCCGCCGCTGATAATACATTCGCGATCTAAATGACCGACCACCCAGACCAAAAGCACACAATTATTATATTCTTTTAAAATCCCTGCGAATTATTCTTATAAAGATTTTTTAAAACACTTTGCCATATGACTCTACCTATATATTATCGTAGTTTTGCACCTGCAGTCACGTCAAATTGTTTATTTCTAAAAACGCTAATAAAATAAGATAAGAGTTCCATCATATTACGAAGATTACATACTACAACACGAACCTATCGGCTCCTATGGGGCTCAATACAAAACAATAGGCTCGAGTAGTGAAGGGGCCCTCAAATTGTTTAGTGAACTGAACACAAGAGAATTTGTGAACGCTTGAATTGCTTATAACAATTTAAAAGTTTTTCTGTTTGTTTGCAGACTCATTTTTATAGCAGTGCACGCAAATTACTCTGAATATGATAGAATTACAAGAAATTCAAAATTATCTGCACTTTAGCTAGATATTTCTTGTTTTAGTTAAAATAATCGGATAAGACAGTGGTCTCCAAAGGCATGGCGAACGCCAGATGTTCCGATGGATTTAAAGTCACATGAAAGAGACCGCAGCTCTAGTTTGAATGTTATAAACCAGAAATAGAACAGAGAGCCATCATTTTAGAGAAGAGCATACTTATGCGTGTGTATGAATGTGCATTGATAAAGCTCAAGAGAAACTCGAATGACATCATTTGTCTAAACTAATATTATAAAGAGAAAACATTTGATTTTTTGTATGTTTGTTTGTAATGAATAAACTCAGAAACAACAGGACCGATTTTTATAATTCTTACACCAGTAGAATGCTATATTATCACTGAGTAACATAGGCTATAATTTATAACGATATTATGCGACTGAAGCCGCTGGCGGAAACTAGTATTTTATATGAGTTTGAAGAGTAACTAGATATGTATGTGTAATTAACAGACAATACAAAATGTTGACCTAGGTACGGTGCTCTACTTAGAAACTTCAACGATATTACCACATTAATGGTCAGTACCCTAATTGCGTAACTTATTTTCGTAAACTATTATGCCTAATTTGTTTTATTTTGACAGTTGAAAAACATTCATTGCCTTATTTACGTTGTTGAGCAGATTTTTTGTAGCAACTTATGAAGCAATGGATTAGCAATCTGTTTCAAATCGAAACAAATTGTGATTGATAGTGCATTACGCAATTAGGGTACTGGTCATACATGCACGCCGGTTGCGAGTACTACGCTTTTTATTTACATTCCCTGGAAACTTAAAGCTAAATATGAATCAGAACAAAAATAGTAAGTGTGAGTGTCAGCCGATTACAAGTCTACACTTATAAAAAGAGTCTGTTAACAAACACAGCAATGCATACAAAAAAAATTAAACAATAGAACATCAAAGCTAAAAATAAAAATACATATAATATGAATTACCAATATCAATAACATATCTATCACCAGTTTTGGCAAACTGGAGATGGAAAAACTTATCTATCAATGGTTTTAACGTCCCAATAATCTGTCAGAGAATAAGGACCTTACGGAAGTGTGGGACGACATTCAATGACAGAGAATAAGGACCTTATGGAAGTGAGGGACGACATTCAATGACAGAATTATACTGTTTACAATCAATAGCGATCTGTGTTTTACTGAAAATAGGTTATTATTGGGTTCGGCCGTTGAAACGCTGCTATTGAACCAACATAGTAGTAGTAGTACCTAGTAGGTATTAACTACCTATAATGTAAAGTGAAAAAGTTAAGATACGCACTTTCTGGCCGCGGACACACATTGACACCTACTTACCCACTTCTTGATAGTAGTGTCATTCAAATCTAATGGTCATTCAATTTGTTGTTACTTATTTAAGTATTATAGGAGTCGGTAGAAAAGTGACACGAAAAATTGGTTTGAAGAACATGGACTAAGAGTCTAAGACAGACAACGGGACGACTTTAGCACAAAAAAAAAAGTTAGCCTGACATTTGATGGAGCACCGGCCAGCTTTGTGCAGGGGTTGTAAATGTCATACCGCAAATGTTTATGAAGGAAGTTACTAAAAGGTTATTGCTTTGTTTTAAACTTTAGTCGTCTCCTTTCGTGGACATTTTCTGGCCAAATCATGGATGAACAAACTGTTGATTTCATATTAGTATGTAAAAGTTTTGGTAGGGTCGCTTCTTCTTTTTAGACATAATTATATATATAGAATATACTTTATTGTACACCAAAATTGTAACACTACTCTTTTAATTTTGTTTTACCTAAGTAATAAATATTATTTTAAGCCGAGCAAACTAGATAGACCTTGCATGATTCTATGATCTGGGCCTTTAGCTTCTTAGGTGGGATGTTTTTAATATTTTTTATTTATAAACCTCTTTATTCTGAATTGTTTTTACTCTGTTGTATGTTGTTAAAGTATATCTTTAAATTCAGCATGCCTCTTGGCAAAGACCGCTAGCTGTTTCCATTGAATTCTATGACGAGCCACTCTCCTCCAGCCCGCTGTAAGTTTTATCTCGTCCTCCCGTCTCCTTTGTAGGTTTCTTCTTTTCCGTTTATTATTTCCGGGATATCAATCAGTTTTTAATTTACACCATTTTTCCTGTTTTGCTCTCATGATGTGTCCAGTCCACCTCCATTTTTGCTAGTCAATTCTGGTCAAGATGTCTGTTACTTTTGTTTTATCTCTTAGATGTTCATTTCTTATTCGATTCATTTTACTTGTGCCTGTCATATTACGTTCCATAGATGTTTGATAGTATTGGAGTTTATTTCTGTGATGTTTTGAAAGTGCCCATGTTTCGCATCCATACGTTATACACGGTAAGATACAGGTGTTGAAAACTTTTCTTTTTATGGCAATGAGATCTGGATTGCATGACCTCCTTAAATGACCAGTATTTTCTCTATCCGCCGGCTATCCTTGTGGTTATTTCTTTACTTGTTTAGTCTTTAGGGAGATATGAGCTACCTCAGATGTGTATTCGTTCACATACGCTAGTGTGTGGACGACTTTTATTGTTATTCATTTAGAGTTAGTTAGTAGTTTTGTTTTTGTTACATTCATTGTTAATCCAACTTTGCCACTTTCCTCGCTTGAGCTGGGATCATAACTTCCAGGCGATTTAGGTTTTCCTCGGATAGAATTATATCGTCACCTTATCTGAGGTGGTTTAATTTTTCTCCATCTATATTGAGACCCAGGTGTGACCAATCCAGTTTGCGAAATATGTTCACTAGAACTGTAGAAAATAACTCAGTGGACATGGGGTCACCCTGCCTCACCCCTCTTCTCACCTGGAACTCGGGACCCAGTGTTTCCAATGGTATTCTTGCTTTGCTTTTTGTATATATGGTTTTCATTATATTTATGTAAATTCCAAGAACTCCTTGAGTTGACAAGCTCTCCCATATGGCTTCTTGGCTTATGCTGTCAAATGCCTTGTTGTAGTCAACGAACGCCATGTATACTGTTTTGCTGTATTCATTATTTTCTGCAATATTTGTTTCATCGTGTGGATGTAGTCTATTGTTGAGAAGTGTCTCCTGAAGCCAGCTTGTTCCTTTGGTTGGTTTTCTTCTAATGCTCGATTAATTCTTTTCAAGATAAGTTTTGAAAATATTTTGTATATGTTGGAAATCAGACTCATAGGGCTGTGTAATAGGATGATATATGTTTCCTATTGTAATGGTATCCATTGATTAGTCATCATTCTGTTGAACAGTTTTGTAAGGATACTGTAGTAAGTATACTACTTACAAAACTGTTTTTAATAACGAACGGCTATTATTTATTCTAATAAAGGCGACAATTCTTAGTCACAAATAAAGAATGGACCCAATGTTCAAATTATATGATAAATAAAATGACGTCATAGCCGGGTGAGTTAGATTTAATAGCCAGCGGCCTCTTAACTAGTCAGATAACTTGTTACAATTTCAACAGTTTCAACGATAACCCCTTATCAGTGCCAAGACTAGAAACGTCTTGTCCAATAATAAAAGTACCACCATTGAGACCACATATCTATTTGATGGAACATTAATAATAATCATTTATAATTGGGAACAGCAAAACCTAACAAGCAAGCATTGATAACTTAACAAACGATTTATGATTTTTGTAAGTATGTAGGTACTGCCAACGGACGCTATAATTCCTCTAATATTATAATTCGAGCATGAGGCACGTCAATCAAATCAGGATATTAAATTTACATTTAATTTAGGTGCCTCATGCTCCAGATATAATTCAGAGTCTATCATATCAGCTAACAAATTGAACTTCGCTGCTATCACAACAAGGAACTAAATAAAAATAAGCTTACAATTGAGGCTAGTTTAAATAAAAAAATAAACATTAAGAATTAACGAGAATTTGGTTAACAATCTTAAAGAAGACGACAGTGACGCTGTGAATGAACGCTTTCCCGCCGATAAGGGTTCAGTCTCAAAAGGCGGTTATGATGTCAAAGTTCACACGAGATAAACACTTGGCTACTGATCCAATCTATTATCTTACTGTTGCCGTACGTAGATGGACATTTTTAGCGTTTAATTCTGTTTTTTACTTATTTTTATTGGTACTAAAAACCCCTCGACTGTGCTATTGCCATGTTGGCGGACGAGGGCTTATAGACAAATTTTCACAACCATTTCATCATACAAATCTATGATATGAAAATAGTATGAATATAAAAAAAAATGGCTCTAAATGAGATTTAAAGGTAGGTAAGAAGGTACAGGGTTAGATTAGAAAGTCCAAAAACTTTTCTGATTCAAGCAACTAGGTACCTACCTATGTCTACCTAAACTAAATAACAAACAGGATGGCAGTTCCAAAATTATCCACAGACTTTATGGTGCGGCAAGGAACAGAATAATCATAAAATTCTCGTTTGACGTAGGTATTACCTCACTGCGTCCGTCGTTGACCGAAGCCAAAGAAAGGGCTCTATGGATCGTGTGGCATTCCACAGGCGATACAAGAATACATTCACTAGATAATACTACAGCTATACGCTTGTTACGAAATACCTAATGGGTATTAAGTTAATATTAATTTATGGTAGGTACTATTTTAAAATATGAAGTCATGAAATTAGTTTTAAAATAGTTATCCCTCCAAGTTTTGCTTCGACATGGTCCCAGAATAAAAATCGATAAAAATTTACAACGTCATAATAATATGATAAACAAAGCGTATCGTAATTTTATTTTACTACTCTAGTTGTTCTTCTATTTTTCACCTGGCTGTAAATCGATAATATCGCCGAAGGGCTTTGTCTGTTAGAGTAAGTCAATATCTGGATGACCAAGCTTTGCTTTATTTCTTTCTAAAAATGAAACCTAGCTAGATCGATTTATCGCCCCCGAAACCCTCTGCAAACAAAATTTCATGAAAATCGTTGGAGCCATTTCCGAGATTCAGATTATATATATACCTACATATATACAAGAATTGCTTGTTTAAAGGTATTAGATTAAAAAGCAATTTTATGACAAGCTCCACACGTATTTGCACCCCTACTAAGTTTATAACGAATGCAGCAATTAGTATCCGATCTTTTACAGTGTGTGTGTGTATGTGTACTGTATGTAGTAAAAAATACTTAATATTGTTGAAAGGTAATAATACAAGTTGTTCTTGAATGTTTGTATTGATTTTAATTAGTATTTCCATACTAATTAAGGACAACCAATATGAGAAATCACGTGGCAAAGCAAAATAACTAAATGCTTTGTTCGTTTTTGTACTACTTCATACCTAAAGTTTATTGAGATTATTTCACATCTTTATTTTTGTTTCAGAAGGCAATTAAATCGTACACTATCTTTATAGCATGTCGCCTAATTTTGTAACAGTGATGTTGGAGTCAGGACAGCGACCCCGTGTTATCGAAACAGATTTACATACTCAGTAGCTAATCTGTACAAGCTTACAGTCTACTAACATTTAGTTAGGTACTTGCTTTTATTTCATCATCTGACACATTATGCCCGTAGGCACGCAGTGAGTGTCTACGGTGTCAGCACATTTCAATACAACGCTATTTATATCAATAACTGTCTACATATTTTTATGTTTCTATATTTCCTATTGTGATTTAACGATCGTTGACCATAAAAGGTGAAACTTTTATTATCATGAGAGCCAACGCGGTGTTTAAGTTAATTGGTATTTAGTTTAACGTATGTAGGAAGGAGGACGAATTATAAGAATCATACGAAAATCCATTCATGTAGTGATTAGACAATATGAGCGATAATTTTTACGAGATAGAAATGACCATTCCATTTATTGGGTTATTGGCTACTGCCTCCCCGAATCGAACTTAGCCAGACATCTATGCCACCAGCCTACAAAGTTGATTGGTAAATAGTGAGTCACGCGTTCTAAGTTGAATAGCTACTTGATCGTTCTATGTAATTTTAGAATAGTTAGCAATGAAATAGGCAAGAACCTACTTGTGAATGAGTATTCTTCACATAAGTTCCTATAATTACAAATGTACCTATATGGTAGACTGGTAGCCTGCACCATATTAGGTAAGAGAGAGCAACTCAAAAGCTGCTCTTGCTGTAATATTTTAAAAGTATTTACATATTCGCTTGTAATCTTTTAACAAACCGTCAATAAAATTCTGGCAGTCTCTCTCTTTTTCTGATTCTGACTTTGGTTTGCTGAAAATAAGCGTCAGTAATAATATCAGTTGCAAATACTCCGATAAGAATTGTCACAGCACTGCTATAATTATTGTAAAATGTGCAAGTTCGTATGTACGTAACGCCTTGATATCGGATATCGACTATAGTATTACCTACAGTTAGCTCTACACTCGAGAGGTTGAAACGAAGGAAATCCCCGAAGTTTAAGATAATGTTACCAGGTTAATTTTACATAATGAACTCTACTAGATTTGAATTCTACTAATTTAAATTTTAACTGAATTTTACAAGTTTTGTATTGCTCCGATTTGTGGTTATATTGATTACAATCAAACTTTTTATTGACGTTTTAATACATAGCTATGTGTTCAAGGCTGTTATAAAAAGTTATACTATAAGTGCCTTGAAACATTTCTATGAACACGAAGACCATAATCAAAACATAACAAAGTACATAATTAACACAAACATAAAAGAGCAGTGCAAACGGGAACTACGCGGAATAGTTGGTCAAAATAGCTGGCGCATCTGTCGCCCATATGTTTACGGCCATACAAATCCTTAGACGTGCACCAAACGATTATGTTACACGCATATTTGTTTTTGTAGTATGGTTAGGTATTCTAACTTTTATAAGTATTCAGTTCAGTTTGTGTAGTTCAGTTTTGTAGTAAGTGTAGTAGTTTAGTAGTAGTGTAGTGTTTTAGTGTATATTTTCATAATACTTTTTAATAATACGATTTTTTTAAAAGCTCATCTGTCTATCTATGCTAAGCAATGTTGGCAAGCTGATTGTTACTGCGGTTGCGATAATTATGTAACTATTCATAGGTACAACACAACCCTACAATCTATTTCATTCAATTGTTTAGTATAACTATTCAAAGTTATACCATTGGTCCTAACAAAACTTGTTCTGAAAGCGAATTGAATGACGCAATAACGTGCAAGCAAATTGCGTGAACGTAGTTTGGATACCGGCAGTATTCCTTGCGTGCGTTAAATCATATTTCGAATCCAATTCCAAAATTACCTAGCTAAAATATTATAATTATAAACCTACTTCTCCCTGAGATAGATAGACAGATAAAATATAGAATATTCTTTGTTATGTACCAGTAAACGCAAATAAAATAATGTACACCATAAAAATAGCAGATATAAATATAGACATATTGGTGACTAAATAGGCGGATAAGACTGCCCATTGTGTCATTTCTATGTAAAATTTCTAAATTTGGAAACATTTGCAAATTTTAAATTGTTTAGGGTGCTTACAGACCTGCGTTGTGCGTGATGCGTGGCACGTAGCAGCGCCCGCGCCGCCCTCAGCCGCGCTTCCCACGCACCGCATGCGTCCGAGCCGTTAGCACCGCCCGACAGCGACGACACCACCCATTGTTGTTCCTCGATCTACACATAAATGGTCAATTATTTACTTTGTTTTGCAGGGCCTAAGACGGGTTGGCGGTTTCCGATTTATACAGAGTGGCAGGGACATCGACGCGAAAACTTTTACCATGGATTCAGTACAGGATTCTGAACGCCCCTGCATTGAAATTTTTCGTCGTTATTAAAAAAAAAAACTGCTGTTTCATAGAAAAGTGCAAAACCGGCAATGCGGTCAAAATGTATGGCAAAGCAGATTTCTTTTTTAATAACCGACGAATTTCAACGCAGGGGTGTTCAGAATCATGTACTGAATCCATGGTAACAGTTTTCACGTCGATGTTCCTGCCATCCATATATATCCTACTTATATTATAAATGTGAAAGTTTGTGTTTTTGGATGTTTATTAGGCAAACTAGACTTAATCACGCAAAAAAGACTGAACGGATTTGGATAAAATTTGGCACACAGATAGTTTATAACCTGGTTTAACACAGCATACTTTTTATTCCGATATTCCCACGGGATCAAGACTTGCGCGGGTGAAACTGTCACATTTATTTCGCGTCGATATCCCTGCCACCCTGTTTATCCTAACTATACATATATATTAGGGTGGAGCGTCAAAGTACGAAAAAATAAGTAAAAAAATTAATCACAATGGAACTATTACCAAAAGTTGTGTCTATTTATAGGTTTCCCAAAACAAAAATATTTTTTAAATTGGACTATTAGAAATACTGCCCCAAGCCACTTGAAGTTTGAGTAATTTCGAAAAAACGAGTATTTTTCTACCTTGTTTATCTGCATGAAATTATCTTATAATAAACTTAAAATAAATAAATTATTTTAAGTTTATTATAGTCAGTGCATTGAGACACCAGAAAAAATTGATGATTTTATAATACCACTTCTGAAAAAGTACCTTTGTCACACTCAACCTACAGAAGATGCGTAAAAATAGTGACAGAAGCCTCTGCTGCAGTGTGTGGTCCGATTAGAAGAGATGGGTTCATAAGAACACGTCTTCGATCACGTAAAATAATGCCGGTTTTTGAGACAAAGAAAGACTTCAAAATTCATTGATTTTCCATTTTTTTGCTATTTTTCTCTGTTTAACTAACACATAATTTGCTAAAATTAGATAATTGGGGTTATTAATATTGTTATTCTGATAGTTTTTAAGCAAATAAACGTAATTTTAAAATAAATTTTGTGTTTTAATAAACTACAATGAACATCAGAAAATTGCCCAAAAATATGTATTTTTCCAAATTTCAGAGGCCTTGCGGCAGTATTACCTTAAATATATTGAGAAACTTAATAATATAGTTTTGTCTCTTATTACAACTGACAACTTTTGGCAATAGTTCCATTTTGAAATTCGAAAGAAAATTTTTACGCTCCACCCTAATATATATCCTACTAATATTATAAATGCGAAAAGTTGTGTTTGTTACTCAATCACGCAAAAACTACTGAACTGATTGGAATTAAATTGAGCACAAATAGTTTATCCCCTCAATTAACACAAAGGATACTTTTATCCCGGTAGTACTTACGTTCTCGTGGGACAATTTCCGAAATCCACGCGGGCGAAGCCGCGGGCAAAAGCTAGTAATAATATAATAATCCTACTATCCTAACTAATTACCACACTGTTTATCCTAACTATACATATATATCCTACTAATATTATAAATGCGAAAGTGAGTTTGTTTGTTTGTTATGCTTTCACGCTAAAACGGCTGAACGGATTTGGATGAAATTTGGCGCACATGTAGACCATGGTCTGGAATAGGACATAAGATACTTTTTATCCCGATATTCCCAAAGGATCGAGACTTACGCGGGTGAAACCGCGGAGCACTGCTCGATGCTCGTATAATATTATAAATGCGAAAGTGAGTTTGTTTGTTACGCTTTCACGCTAAAACGGTAGAACGGATTTGGATGAAATTTGGCACGTGAGGAGACAATGACTTGGAGAAGGACATAGGATTTTTATCCCGATATTCCCACGGGATCGACACTCATAGGGGTAAAAGTGCAGGGCGTAGCTAGTTAACTATAAGTCCAGGTTTTCTCAAGATGTTTTCTCGATGCTAGTGATGCCCAAGATAAATTGAGAAAGTAAATATGAACATGTACCAATGTGTGTGAAATTGTCTGAAAATATTTTTTTTATTAAAATAAGAAGCTAACAAAATGGCTCCCCGTTTCTGAAAGACACAGTTATCTTCCTCTTCAAGATTTACTACAATACGACAGCATGTTCAATTTAATCTGTCGTCAAACCTCATTCCTGGATCTTTGAGACAAAGACTCGACAAAATGAATACCTATGGTAGCAAGACCGAAATTAAAACAAAATAATGATAGCCATTAATCGGGCAAGGTTAGCCTTGGGAACAAAACACGTCATCGGCAAAAAAAAAGTGCGGTTTTAAGGAATTTTATAAAGATGAGACAAAAACTTTGAGGTTGAACCTGAGAGAGCGAGACACTAGAGTAAGTCCTGCGCTGGCGCGTACTGTGGAACCTTTGTTTTAAAAGAAAACAGTATTCATTCACAATTTTTTGCCTGCATTGTCGCTGTATTGTGGGTCTCAATTAAATAATGCGCCTGAGTTTGGGGCTGCCTGGGGACCATAGTCTTCTGTTGTAGTTTACACATAAATCATAGAGAGAGAGTGTTAGTTTTTGCAATTTTTGGCCATACATCACAAAGCTTATTTGTTATTAGTACTAATCTATTAATTAAAAATGAGATTTCAATTCCATTAATTTACCCCACATGTACGAACGAAATGAAAAATACCTTACTGAATATGTTGCGCAGCCGCTGCACGCATCTTTGTCACACTGATGCAGCTTAGTAACAGTTTATTAACACTAGAAAACTAACAACCAATCATACAAAACTCACCTTACTAAGTATTTCCTTAAAGTCCTTCACTATAGGTGTGGGTCGCTTCGCTTTATCGTTGTAGTACGTGATATTGAACCGAGCGCCCGCGAACCAAATTTCAAGCTCGTTGAGAGCATTCCTGATTGCAGACTCGCTGGATGCTGCTGTACAGATTTTCTATAAAAGTTACAAGCAAAATGTAATCCAACCAAGTCATTAGGGAAACGAGTGTTTATAAGTAGAGTGTAAACTGTTGCCTTCTTCTAAGAGCTCATTTTTAACAAGCCAGATACATATCTTTTATGCGTGGAATAAAAATGACGTCTAACAGTTTTTGTATGGAAAAATGGTCAAGAATTCAAAATTTATTCGCAGTATTAGACATACTGGTATTGGGTATAAAAGTTTGATTCATTTCGCCCTGTCTTTCTGTAAAATAAAGTCGTTATTTTACTGATACATCCATAAATTTTCGTAGGACAGGATACTATTTTCAAATATTGAAGCTATACACACCATAAAATAAGAACATAAATCAAATCCGTTATTGCTATACTGACTTTTTGGACGTCTAGAACATCTTGAAAACATATGAATTTTTTGTAACATCTGTACTTTTGGTTGTTGAGCTGAAATAACAATATTGAAGGAGTGTGTAACGGCTGTACATTACCTGTAAGGACTTGATATGTTTCTTGATATTCATCGCAGAAGTTAAAAGATCTCTGACTTGCAACGCGTCTGGTTTCTTGTACTGCATTTCCAGAAGGCTGAAAACCTCATGCCAATGTCGTTCGGTAAACTCGTTGCCTCGAAGATATTTTAGTAAGGGTGCCAAATCCTGTTCAAATAGGAGTGAGTATTATTATTTAGTCTGTTTTTTGACGAAGGAGTTCTGAATCTTTGAGAAAATTATTATCATCTGCAGAACAGCTGAAATGCATCCAAAAACAGCTGCATTAATAAACGTTTTTGTATCCTACAACTTCGAAAAAATTGCCGAATTATGTCTGAAATTAAATTCACGTGTCGACTTCTATGGAGACTGATGATATCACCGAAGTCTACATTTTGAACATATGTGTAATGATGTCATTGCACTAGCTCAACATGTATGTGAGCTGCAATACACCGAGGTGATATAAATAACTAGGTGGTACTCAATAGTGGGACACTTAGGAGTCACGCTGGCAATAACATGCCGAAACGACAGGTTTCAGACGTAAATAATGCGGCCTCAATACGGGTGTAGGCGGCGGTAGAGTACGGAAATACGAAGGTATAATGATGAATTTCATAAGCCATAGTTAG
Source organism: Omphaloscelis lunosa (assembly GCA_916610215.1). Lineage (NCBI taxonomy): Eukaryota > Metazoa > Arthropoda > Insecta > Lepidoptera > Noctuidae > Omphaloscelis > Omphaloscelis lunosa. The sequence goes on from OU744250.1 coordinate 13,068,469, forward strand.
AGCATCATGATGTAGATCTCCTTCTTCTCTATGGGTTTTTTTTTTGTCATTTAGGTCATACATAAGCAGGTACACAGGTTAAACACAAGTGTATGTTGTGGAGATGTCATAAGTGGTTTAAAATATTACCTATAGCTAGGTAACATAGGTAGTGTTAGTTGCCAGTGAGGCCCAAACTAGACAGTGAGCATCTGCCTAACCTTTCCCCAACCATGTTGGCGTTGGCATCCAGTCTAACCGGATGCAGCTTAATAACAGTATTTTACATGGAGCGTCTGCCTATCTGACCTCCACAACCTACTATTACTGGGTAACACGATAACCCTTGGTAAGACCCCCAAACTAAACAGTATTTTCTGTACTCTATTATTAGTCTATATCTTTATTAAATCAATAAATATTGCCAAGACAGTCTTGGTATCGGTTAAAATAAGGCAGAGTTTTCTCTCCCACCTTATATGTTCCATTTTTTAACTTGGGAGTAGATATTCAAAATTAATTACCGAATACTTCTCCAACTCCTGTTGTATGTATAAGGTAACCATAGTAAATGGTTCCAAACGACCTTTCCATTTGACTGAAAACTCTTCTATCAAATGAATCTTCTTCTGGAATACTATCCACTCTTGTTCTGCGATGGATTCGAACTCTAAAAGAAAGATGGATTTGCAAATTGGCTTCATTATTATATAATGGATGCTATTCAAAGTACCAGGAACAAAAAATACAGTATGAATATCAGGCATGAGTGTGAACGGTTTTTGTTTTTCAAAATGAGTACATTACCATCATTGTAGTCTTTTAGCGGAGTCCACAAGTTGACATATTCAGCCATGAGCTTTTCAGCTTGATCCCATGTGTCGGATAGTTCTACATTCATTTGGAATTTTTCACACTCTTTTCTGTAAAGGACGAAGATTTTAATAAGGTCGCAATAATTTTATCATTTACCAACCAAACAATAAGTAACCAGAACCAATAAATATTTGACCCCTACACTGTTCAATAGTACTTACTGGCTGAGAAGAGATAGTGGTGTAATTAGCAGGCGAACACTGGGAAATAAATTAAAACTGGAACTTTTGAACGAAATAGTCGCAGCATGTAACAATAACTAATATATTCTATACAAAAATATTCTTACCGCCTTTATACTATTTGTACCTACTATCCATTCTTACCGTCATTATACTATTTGTACCTACTGATATTGAATTAGATTAATTACCAAATGTTTTAAAACGAGCGCTAATCCTGCCGACAAACTGTCGCGCAGTTTGGCAGGTTTGTAAAATTTTAACAAGTGTTTTATTTTATTGTAAGTGTGGCGGCATCCACAACGTCACATGCGAACTACGCATCAACTACTGTGCGATCAGAATATATATAACTTCCCGACATCAATCGTAGGGCAGTTGCCCACTAGATACACCATACGTCTGGTGGTTTACTATAGAAGATGAGTGAACTTCCCTGTGCCTCATGCATCTATATAAGGTTTATTACAATGCGAATTCATAACAGAACTATTGGAAGAACTTTGTCTAGAAGAAGACAATCAACTGTTTTAAACAGAATTAGTTCGAGATCTACACGTAAACGTTACTTAGCACGTACTTTGGCTAAGCGTTATTCCTGTCACTGTCGCACAACCGTCTTACTAAAAGTTAGAGACGGGAACACATCTAAGCCAACACATCTGCTGAGTAATGTTAACAAAGTAAGCAAAAATATAGGAATATAATATAGAAACTTACATCAAGTCATCTCGATCCGCGACAAACTTGTTGAAATTCTCATGCGCTTCGAACACGGAACGACATCTATCGAGCATTTCTGCGTAGTTCACCCCGTGAGTATCGTCTAACCGTGGCTTAGCTTGAGTCCACCGAGACGTCCACGCTTCCACACTTGTGTTCAAGTTATCCCATTCACCGCTCAAACTTGACTTTACTATTTCAGCCTACAAGTAAATATTAATAATAATTCAATGTGAGAACGTTTATAATAATAATAACGTTTAATTAACGTTTATTTTTTATTTTGTTAAGTACCTGGTACTTGTTGACAGGCCTACTATTTGAAAGTATTGTAAAAGCCAATTCTTTTTAAGTGTCCATGGTGTTGCTTGTCGGGAGATGACTCCATAGAAAATTACCAATTGGAACCGTGCACCTAGCTTCTGACGTTTCATAAGTTTTATAAGCCCATGCCATGGTTAATGTGAATTTATTTTTTATGTAAGTTTTTTGTTTAGCAGCCTGCTCATTTTAACATAGCAAAAATTGAGTAATGTATTATTGCCTACTGTTTTATTCATACCTGATGTTCAAACATTTTCTGTTGACTGAGCATCAGTTCGTGTATCTTCTGCCATTCTTTCATCGTCCCATCCACGGATGAATCTCCTCCCCACGTTCGAAGCATATGACCTTTACGTTTCAGCGCCTCTACTGTATTTTCCATCTGTATGTTTAACAAACCTTGTATTAGTAAAGTTTTTGCATTTTGCGTTTATCATCAGAATTTAAACCTTATGACAATGAGTAAAAAAGTCACATGAAACGGGCTCATAGTTTACAACGACTATAACTGGGATTTATATCTTACATTATTCAGTAACATCCTTATCCTTACCTCGGGCATTTGCTTCTGCAAGGCTTGCTGTGTAGCACTCATTTCAGCAAGTTCCTTCGCATTTTTAGGCAAAGCTTGGTTCTCCAACATAACAGCTGCAGAGGCCACGAACGCATCTATCTTTGCTGCATCTGATCTACAACTGGCCACTAGTGACGTCATCAGACAGCCCCAAAGGTTTCGCGCTTGGGCTTCGAACTCGCGCCGTAAAGTTGTTGTACCAACTGATATCCATTCTATCTTTTCGTCTTCGCTGGAAGTTAAGTAATTTAGTTATTTATTTATAATTTTTAAGTTCAAAGCTATAGTTTGCTGCAATCATAAAATTTTGCAAAAAAAAACGTTTGAATCCTCCCTTTCAAAAAAATAAACTAAAACACCGGTTTGGTTTTTCGCCTAATTCCTTTGCCCATATGTCTCATTTTTTCATTGCTTCGATTTCACCCTGAAACCATTTAAAAAAATCACAATATAAAATGCTTCAACTCACAAGGTCATTTTAGCGACCGCCTGTCCATACGCCTTGCAGGCTTTAAAGTTGCTCTCCCAATGTATTGGTTCTGTAAGATGTTCTTTACATAACGCGTCGAGATCGGGTACGCACGCCAACGCCGCGCGCCGCGTCCACGACGCACATGACGATTCCAGGGACGATAGGGCTGCTTCGAGTTGAGTTACTGCTTTGTTGCCTAGCCAGCTGTGCCTTAACATTGCAAAAAGAATTTAGTATATAATTTAGTGGTTACACGAAAACGAAAAACGTTTTCAAAGTCAAATCATTTATTTCAAATAGGCCCTTGTATGGCAGTTTTGAACGTCAAAATTTACAAAATAATAGAATTGATTCAATTCGCCCCTTCCAAAAGGTAGTTTTCGTATGGAGAAGAATGGGCAAGAAACTCCACCAACACAACAAAACTCCAGCTCTTTTAAAATGGTTTACAGAATTTTGTATAGGTACCTACATTAATTAAATAATTATATGTGAAGACGATGCACCTAGATTAACTATTTTATTTAGACCACGAGTCTTTTGGAGGTCAGATAGGCAGTCGCCCCAAGTAAAATACTGGTACTAAGTTGCATCCGGTTAGACTGGAAGCCGACCCCAACATAGTTGGGAAAAGGCTAGGCAGATGATGTGTCTTTCGCGTCTGGCGCTTTGATGTTGTAGCTAGCAAATAAGTCGCTTATTTTCGACTCTATGTAACGTCTGTAAAGTTAATATTTTTTGGCAGAGTTAAACGCGCTAAGCTACACTTTTCCTGGTGTGCGCCGGTCCTTATAGGAAGAACATAAATTGCTATCAATGCTGCAAAGGCACTAATATCTAGCTGGTCTTAAAACACAGCATTGATAATTAAATTACAGAAAATAAACAAGGTCACTTACTTCTCAACGATAGCAGCAAAGATGGACTGTTTGTCAGTGATATTGTTCTGCAGCCCGACGAATTGTGCGGGCATGGAGACGAGGCGCCTCAGCTGATGATAGTGCTGAACTCGAAGCTCTTCTATTGCTGGTTGCACGCGAACTGCGTAACCTCTGAATAGAGATATTTTATTGTAATTTGATCCTTATGTCAGTGTCATAAGAACGCATTCAGTGATCATTCTTACGGGTTCCCTAAAGTTTTCATTTGTGTCCATTAGAGGGCACATAATGTAACTGCACAGAACAAAGAATGATACGAAATCGTCTTCCGAGATTTGATTTGGTTTAATAACATTTAATGATCAATTTGTTTACTTAATAACAACAAGTACCTACTTATGGCATGTGCAGAATTATGAGATAGGCCAATAGTGAGTCTCTAAGATTGATTTACGTTTGATTGGTTACACGGCTGAATGGATTCTCCGTAAATGGTTACTGAGAATCCACTCAGCCGTGTAACCAATCAAATGACAATTATCATTCACCGCAACATATCAATATTGAATTTAATATTAGACCTTACCGCTAGACCAGTTCTAAGCGAACAGTGAGCCATATAATTAACATGGACAGATGACAACAATTGACATGAATAACGATTTAAATAAATATTAAACATCCTGCTATTTTTACATTTAATGATCTATTAGTCGCTTGCGACTGCTAGAATAATAAAAAAAATACTAGCTTCCGCCAGCGGCTTCGCCCGCGTGATATCTTCATAAATTATAGCTTATGTTACACAGTGATAATATAGCATTCTAATGGTGAAAGAATTTTTAAAATCGGTTCAGTACTTTTTGAGTTTATTCATTACAAACAAACATACAAAAAATCAAATCTTTTCTCTTTATAATATTAGTGTAGATGTAGATTAATATCATAGTTTATTTTAGCCTATAGCAGTCCACTGCTAGACATTGGCCTCCCCCATTGCACAGCATTTAGTTGGATCCTCGGCCTATTAAAAAACATAACCCTGTTTTTGCAGTCGCGCAGTCGGGTAATAAATCGGACAGGCGATAGGTGACGGACGACAATCCGACAATATGACAATTTTTTATGTTTTAATACATAGTTTTCTGCTTTAATAAACAGCACCTATTGTGAAAATGTGACAATAAAATTATGTAAATTTTTGACAAATATAGCGCATTGTCAGTTACCTATATTAAAGGATCAGTCAACAATCCGTATCATTTCATTTCTCAGTGTCAGATATTCTAGCTTGTTTATTAACGTGCATATAAACTAACGGCACTCCCGCTCTCGTGTTGCGTAATCCCATGCTTGATATAATATGCGTTGGTTATTTACCACGAACAGATAAAAGAGGTCAAGAAGGCTTCCTCATGCAACATGCTATTAACTGATGACTAGTTAAAGCTAGGTCGTAATCGTAGTTTCAGATTAATTAAACGGTTATTGATACGTGATTAAACATAATAATTAAATATTTGGAAAATCCAAAAGTGCACGCCTCATAACTCTCATTCAAAAACAGAAAAATATTGAAACGACTTTTCATGAAGTATTAATTTATTTATTTATGTATGTTTTGATTGGTTTTTTTACCCATCAATATGGGTAACATTTCTAACCTCTCCCGCAATCTTTATGTAGTGTCAAAGAGTATTTAGGTTTGCTGTGTTGGTTGCTAGGCAACAGAAGAGGGTCGAAGTTGGAAATATATATACCTAGACATAATATTTTTTATTACTTAGTTTTTTATTCATTATAATGAAACTACTTTAAATAAAAGAGCCATTTTTAATAGGGTTCCTCCTATGGCTGAAACAAATCTTATTAAAAAAAAATTACTCAATTGATTCTGGATTCACACTTGATAGACGGGAAAAAATGTAATCTATTTTGATGCTTTTTTTCGTTTCTGCTGCATTAAAATCAATTTTTTAAAAGTATAGTACAATTATAAATCTCCATTAAATTATCTATACAATAGTATATAAATTAAGTAGGTTCTGTGTACCACAGCAGGAGTGTAACAATAAAAACAGTTGCAAAAAGGATGCCTAACACATTTTTCGATCGCAAAGCACTCTCTAATGCTCCGCATTAAGAGTCATGCTATAAAATTGCCAGACAAACGATGCACTTGTAACCATTGGAGAATAATCTTTGATTAACACTATCACTGTCCCATGAGGTTTAGAGCAATTGTTTAACTATTGTGTCTGTTTTGCGGACAGCGAAACTCGTAACTTCAGACTTTTCACGGAACAGCTCTTTCTCTTTCTTATGCATAACTTTGCTAGCTTACGGAAGATATGCGGACACAATTTGCCCCCAAATACCCCAAATACTTTGAAAGACCTACAATAATTATTAAATCTACCTACAAACACGAGAAATTCTGGTAGATTGAATTAAAGTTTGGGCCTTTCAAAGGTTCCATCGCAGTTACAAACGACGAGTAAGTAATCGTCGTCGGGCGTTGGTTAATGTGTTTTTTTTTTCTGATGACTAAGATTCTATGAACCGTTCTATACCTACAAAAATAAGAAAAAGTTGTCATAATTACCGTAAAACCAGATCTACTTTGACATGCGGGAAATGCTTGTGTAGCGAAAGCAAAGTCTTTATGTACTGATACTCGAGCGCCTTGTACAGCTGCCAGTCCCAATGAGATCGCCACAGTTCTGTGTTCTTGTAACCGTTTGACTCCACCTGTAAAAAGTCGTATAGTTTTTTATTGGAAACGGAGTCGAATTCAGAATCAGTGGAAAGCAATATCAGTGGTCAACAACGCTGTCATCCACTGGAAAGCAATATCAGTGATCAACGCTGTCATCCACTGGAAAGCAGTACCACCTATCAGTGGTCAACATCGCTGTCATCCACTAGAAAGCAGTATCAGTGGTCAACAACGCTGTCATCCACTAGAAAGCAGTATTAGTGGTAAACAACGCTGTCATCCACTAGAAAGCAGTATCAGTGGTCAACAACGCTGTCATCCACTAGAAACCAGTATTAGTGGTGAACAACGCTGTCATCCACTAGAAACCAGTATCAGTGGTAAACAACGCTGTCATCCACTAGAAAGCAGTATTAGTGGTAAACAACGCTGTCATCCACTGGAAGCAGTATTAGTGGTAAACAACGCGGTCATCCACTAGAAAGCAGTATCAGTGGTAAACAACGCTGTCATCCATTAAAAAGCAGTATTAGTGGTGAATAACGCTGTCATCCACTGGAAAGCAGTAGCAGTAGTAAATAACGCTATCATTCACTGGAAAGCAGTATCAGTGGTCAACAACGCTGTCATAACTCTGGTGTTTGGCCAAGCCTCTACGGTAAGAAGCAGAGTGCATCGCATGTAGTTGAGTTGGGTTTGGGAGGCTGGTGTTGCACCATGAGATGTCAATATAATGAACTGATTAATGAATCTGGATTTTGTTTGTAGTAAATTTTTCCTTACATCTTTATGAATCAATCAATCAGTATCGCGTATCTCGAAATATTAGACGTAAATGTATACTCACTGTGTCTATAATATCTCTCATTTCTTTGACACCTTTCTTCCATTCAGATTGTTTGGCCAAAAGTTCGGTCTCTATCAGCTTCTGAACAATATTTCTGATCGCTACGTGTTGGCTAGTTAGATAAGTGTTCTGAAATAGAACGATAAAATAATAATCAATTAACTGTTTCAAACAAACTTGAACTCTCGTTAATGTCTTTTGAAGAACATAATTTTATAAAACCTTCATCGCCTGTTAGACACAAATCAAATTTGTAAGATATATTAGAGACGCACGGGGAGGCCTATGTCCGGCAGGGCCAGTCTTTTGGTTGATGAAGCTACAGTCGGTTATCTATTAAAGTGAAGGTACGGGAACACGTAAAAGTTGACAGAAGCTCAAACGTGTTCTCTTTATAAAGTTTATTTTATTAATATATATTTATGTATATTCTTATATTTTATAATTATTTGCGAGCTATCTATCTTTTATGTTACACGAGTCATGTTTTGTCTCTGCGCCACCCTTAGGTTGACTGGTAGAAAATGGTTCAGAATTCCGCCTTTGGATAATATATATTTTACTATTTAGTTTTATTTAACAAATAATTATTATGAACCACGGAGTTTGTAATGAGAGGAAGAATTACCTGTGTTTCCAACTTTAAGACAATTTTCTTGAGTTTTTCGGTGTAGTTAGATAGTTGTTCGACGTCGTCCCAGTAAACTGCCTTCTGATCTTGGACTAAGTTGGACAAGTCCAGTGCTGCTTGCAACATCATCGGACGTGTGGACGGGATCATGCGCTCGCCCAGAGTGTTGTGGAATGAGGCCACCTGGAAACATAATATCAGCATCCAAATGTTTATTTATTATCTATCTTTATTAGAGCACTTGAAAAGGACGCTGGAAATAAACGCATTCATTTTGTTTGCTGGGTTTTTGAATTCGAAGAAAGTGTGAATTATGTATTTTTTATATCTTAGATACTGTCACAAAAGTGGTTTCAGATTTTTTTTATGAGTTAATTCCATAGGTAAACGAATTAAATGGTAAAACAGCGCTGTGGCTCCGTCTCGCATAGTGTTACAGCATTATTCTGAGCGATGGCCGTTTTGCGTGGATGTGGCGCATATATTCCCCCAATTTGTGTTTTTTACTTTGTTTTTTTCTTTGCGTCTCGTGTAGCGCAAATAGATGTATTTTTTTCTTTAAGCTTTATACCTGTTGCAACGGCCGTGCATGCGTCAGCGCATTGCTGAGCGTATCAAGCGCTGCTGCAGCGGGCGGTGGCGGCAGCTGCATCGCTGCAAGCGCACGCGCCTCTAGTTCAGCGCGAACCAGACCGGGGTTGAAGTTCACCACCATCAGACGAGTACTGCCGCTGAATTCCACTACCGGTTTGTCTGTAGATATTTGGAGGGATCCGTTCTTTGCTTGTGCCTAAAGAACATTTTAAATTGAATTTTACATAACCCATTAACGTGTTAAGACACGTGCAAAAAGTTCCAATTAGCCAAATTAAAAAATATCGATTATAGTTCGTAAAAAATTGAAAATTTTAATCGATACTTTGAAGATAATAGCGCTTGAATTTCGCAAAAGTAAGAATTTCGCCTAATTGTAAACACAGCATATTTTTATCATTTTAATCACCTGCAGATCGCGACACCACTCTTCATGGAGTTGTGTGTACATATTTTTGAGGTCTTTCAGCACTTTTGTAGCGAGACTGTGCAATTCAGAACTACCGTCAAATTCTTTCAAGTACTTCTCTGCACATATTTTGATTTCTTTCACCTGGAATGTTTTATAGGTTAAAGCGCACACACAGAACGGATGCGGGTCGGGCGAGTTTCGTTTGTTGGCGTCCACATGAATTCAAATCTGCCGAGCCTTTTCCCAACTATGTTTGTGGTCGGCTTCCAGTCTAACCGGATGCAGCTGAATACCAGTATTTTACATGGACTGACTGACTGCCTATCTGATCTCTACAACCCAGTTACTGGATAATATGATACCCCTTGGTAAGGCTGGTTGTCAGACTTTTGGGCTTCTGACAACCCGTAACGACTATCAAAGGTCTACGAATGACAGCTGGGCCCAACGGCTTAACGTGCTTTCCAAGGCTCAATATGTAATGGATGGTCACCCATCCACGAACCAACCGCGGCTAGCGTAGTTTAATCTTCGATAGACCCGTGCGGCTGTTATCATTTAACCACAAGCCCCTCATTGTCGGTTGCGAAGAAAACCGAAAGGGAGATCGTGGCCCCCGGCAACAGGGCAACCGAAGGAACACGGGTGGGTTTTAGTCAGTAAGAGTCTGACACGCCCTCCCGCTCCGCCCAGAGCGGGAGAAGTTATTTGATGATTTCCCACCCACAAAAAAAAAAAAGCCCCTCAGTGGTCCATATACATACTGGTTTATAGTCCCGCTTTAATAAATCATTTATCATTGTTTTCTGGCCATTACCTTCGCTTCTGTGAGTTTAGCCCACTGTATTTGCAGCACCACAGTAGACATTTCAGGGGGCTGATACATCTGGACATCCACCTCATCTGCATCCATCTGAGTTTGCACACTCTTCAGCATTGATATGAGAGATGACACGAATATCTCTAGCTCGTTGTTAAGCGCGTGCTTTACGAGAGGTCGCTCTATTAGTGCACTGTATCGCATGAATTCGTACAGCATCTGCAAAGAAAAATCCTAAGATTTATGATCATAGTCGAAATATTGACAATAGCTAAATTACAACTAGTAATTTTGATTTTTTATTTAGTGGTGCTTTATAGTAGATACCGTTAGTCTTACTTTACCTGTTTAGTAGACATATTATGCAATCTGGGTTTTAACTTTTCAGCGACTTTTGTTTCAGCGGGACGTAAACTTGTTGAGAACTTGGAAACTGCTGTATCCCATCCGGGATTCGGCCCGTTACACATCCAAATATTAATACCTACAAATAAATACGAAGGTAATTTAGAAGAAGCAATAAGAAACATATTTAGATGGACCGAAAAGGCGGCACTGACTTTGAAAAGGCGCGAACAGTTGATGAGTCTGCATTTCTGATCTTTCATTGTTCGAAAGTAATTTATTCAACTGACAATGTGTAGATCTAATGTCATGAATCTGAAAATAAAGTTTAAAATAACGCATAATTTTATTCATAAAACTTTATTTGCCATTTGAGCCAAAGGCATTATTTAGCCAAGAAACCTGTACTGCCATGGAGATACCAACCTCTTTCAACCTATTTTGAAAGTTCACACAAAACGGTGGCACATAAGGTTTTCCATTCCACGCATGAAGCGCGTAGTTAGGCCAGTATGTTTCGGTTAACGATTCGCAGGCGCTGTTCCAAGTCTGAATCACTTTGAAGCTCTCAGCTAGAAGGTTTAGTACTTCACTATCCTTGGCTCCATTGTGGACTTTCCAAAGATCATCGGTAGACACTGTCTTTTGTATAATTGAAGATATTTCATGACCTAAAAAATATTTAGAAAATAGTAAAAAAAATACCATTGACATTTAAGAGTCCGTGCACAAAATTCACTCGACAGAGTTTAGGTAAATTCATTGCGATGCTATGTTTGTGTGCACCGTTCACGCACACACGCCTAAAGATCGAGCGTAGTGATCGCTTAACAGTTTTGATCCTGTAGACGATATTTTCTTAAGTTACGTAGGTACGGTTAAGACTAATAAGTCTGGAATGTTTGTGTATATTCGTATAGTATATTTATAACAATAAACATATTTGGTGTTAGATGCATTTAGGTACATTTAGACATTCAATAATATTGAGATAAGCGTTTTACATAAATACGAGTACTGATATGAGTGGTGGCAGTTTAGAATGGTGTGCTGGTGCCCACGCTTATGTATTGAAGTGAATGTTGGGTGTGGCAAGAGAAGCATGAAAGTAGAATAAATGCTGTGGAAATGCGTTCCTTGCGAAGCATGTGTGGTTTGACTATGAATGATAGGCTGAGGAAAGATGTGATAAGACAGCGGTGTGATTTAAAAGAAGATGTAGTGACAAAAATTGAAAAGGGTATGCTGAAAAGGCTTGTTCATGTTGAGAGGATTAATGAAAGGCGACTAGCAAAATGTATTTACAAGACAGATGTGAAGAGAAAGGCCGGGCGGGGACGCCTTAGGAGGACATATACTGACCTTATTGGTGATGTTTTTTTATAAAGGGCAGGTGCGTAGTATTTGGAATCGGCGTGCGTGTATGACCAGTACCATAATTGCATAATTGCGTAATGCACGATCAATCACAATTTGTTTCGATTTGAAACAGATTGCTAATATATTGCTTCATAAGTTGCTAAAAATAATCTGCTCAACAACGTAAATAACGCAATGAATGTTGTTGAACTGTCAAAATGAAACAAATTTGTCATAATATATTACGAAAATAAGTTACGCAATTAGAGTACTGATATATGAACGTATACGAGGCAAAAGGAGTATGTAAGGATCGTAGCAGGTGGCGTTCTGTAGTTTCTGCCTACCCCAATGGGAAGAAGGCGTGATTTTATGTATGTATGTATGTATGTACGAGTAGTGGTGCTGATTTTGTTTTACACCGAACTAAACTAACTAAACTATCACTAAAATTCCTTACTTTTAGCTATGATAATCTTAAAGCTATTCTGAGAAAAAAAACCCTAAATTTAAAAATAATGTTGACATAACTAAGTTAGAATTTGACGATCGCGACTCCACGTGGTACTTGTTTGCCCTAACCCCATGAATATTTTTTAGAGCCGGAGGCGCGCACGGGGGACAGCCTCGACGTGTTTCATATGGAATTTTTCACTTTTTGTATGGCAAATAAAAAAAAATATTACCTACATATTGAGTTTTATGGGTGTATGTGTTACATAAAGGGAGTCGAAATTTTCATTATATTTGCGATAGGACACCATTTTCAAGATATAAGCAAAAGAACAGAAAACAGACACAGTACTGTTTTTGCATCTGAAGTCGAAGTGTTGGTGTGAATTTTCGTTCACGACAACTAATTTTATTCCACAACTTTTTAATCGCGATTTAAAATAGTCAGATTTTGTTAGACAATCAAAATTTCAACATATTTTTTCTGCTATATTTTGTATGGAAGTTAAAAAAAATGGTTCCGCCATGTACAAGTACACCATATAATAATGTTGATGATATTTTTTTAATTTTCAAAATCAAAAGTAGTATCTTCTAACGAAACGATCAAACGCCAGTCTCGCGTCATTTTTTGGAAAACTTGATTGGTGATTTTCTTCGAATCCTTAATTTATTTGAAAAATCCCTTTCCGCTGTGTGCAAGACAAAGAATTCGACTTTTCAAATCACAAATAATTTTGTTTAAATTCTGTTTCCATTTCTCACAACTAATGAACAAAATTGATCAAAATCAGTCGATTTTGTGCACGGACTCTTAACAAGACAACCTAAACTAGAGGGCAGTGCAATGAAATTAATTTAGATAGATAAATCAATTAATATAAGAACCTGGTTGCAGGTTCAACAATGTACTTTGTAAGTTTTGATTCATTTATAACATACCAATAATATCAAACACATGAACCATCCTATCTTGAGCATATGGCGAGGTAGTGATCCGCCAAATATCATCTAGAATTCCACCTATGTTTTCTGCTGACTCTCTAATCTCATCCATTGGACTGGAATGTATAGTCCTGAAACAATATATAAGGAATTCTATGAACGGATTTAGAAACGTGTTCTGTGGGATTAGAACAGAGATGTCATGGGTATACGTCTACCTACCTTTTCCTGTAAGTATGACACTATGAGTTAGAAAAACCTAGATCAAACTAATTACTATGATAAAAAAAAAATATGACCCAATTACCTTACTTCTTCCATTATATCTTCAAAAAGTTCACAAAAAGTAGATGCGGCCTCCTTCTCCTTTTTATTAGCATCCCTCTTTTGACCCAATGTTTTCCAGTATTCCAGTTCATCTTGAATTGACAGCACAACTGTGCATAAAGGGGAGCATCGAAATGTTAAAACAAAATTCACTACTATGTGTTTCATTACAGATTGACTGCAGCATTGTGATAAAGCTCTAATTATTTCCCTCACTTTTTTTGTGATGGAAATATCTACTCAAGAGCGCTGGTGCAACGATAATTTATTAGGAGTTAGGAATGCAATAGGATTTCACATTATATAAGACTAGCTCTTACCCGCGGCTTCACCCGCGTAATATCACATCGAAACGTACTACCGGGATTAATAACTAATAGCTGAAGAAAAGGTCATTGAGTCCTAGCGCTGAGCCCGCCGCCGCGCCGCCGCCGCCATGAAACATAATTATTTTGTTACGCATAATTTTGAATCGATGATATATTTTAAAGTATTCATTTAAATTATATGATGTCAAGGCATATTTTAATCTAAATTGAATGCCCAATTTAAATAACATATTTTATTGGATACGGATAAATATAATACAGGAAATGAAATGAAATTGTTTATTCTGTAAACAGAATATTGAAATCACTTTTAAACGTCATATTAAAAAAATAAGCAAGATGAGTTCGGCGTTTCCTATCCGCCTACTCTGAGAAGAAAGGTTGAAACAAATTCAGAGGTCGCAGTCTCTTTTAAAGTCCAGAAATAATCTTGGTCAGGCCATATGAGGACCGTGTAGATTAGTGTCTGAAATGGTCTTATGAGGAAAGAACCACACAGATTTGAGTGGACCTGTCCAGTCAGTGCAAGCATTTTTAAGTAATTGTGACGAACAATACCAAAGGAAGGACATTTCGGTAGGCCGCATAAACTACTCAAACTGCCAGATCATCATTAAAACTAGCTGAGAAATAAAAATCATAATATCCACATAGTCCTCACATTCACAATTATTAAAATGATGTCAAAACTGGTATATTTTGATGATTTTACATCATAATTAAAATGTCAAGTTTTATGGTCACAAGGCTTAGCAGAGCGAGCAGCTCAATCCCAAGCTTTTTTATCTTCTAAATAATCTGAACTTTTATAGTAAGTACTCTTTTTTACAAAGTTTGGTTTTAATACAGATTTTAAATCGTTTAATGGGTAAGTTTCGAATGTCAATGGGAAGTTTTTTGTACAATCGTGTACATTAACCCATGAACGAGTTGCCTACTTTGTGGAGACGTGTGCGATGTATAGCAAGGTTGTGTTTATTCAAAAACTTTTAAAAGTGTGTGCAAAATAGCCAAAGCTCTTTATATCTTATAATCAATAAAATAAAGTCGGTTTTGTTTGAACACTTATAACTCGAGAATGACTGGAGAGATTTTCATGGTTTTTGATTTGTTGTATTTGTCTCCGTCCCGAATAGCAGATAAACTATTAAAAACATTGGAAAATTGAAGAAAAAAGTAGGTAGGGTAGGTAATTAAGTGCGCCTTAGCTAAGTCCTTAATGCTACCCGTGCGAAGCCGAGCCGGCTCAGCCAGTTAGCAATACATTAAAATCAACTGATGATAAAATAAAAATTACCTGGCAAATAATAAATAATGAAACAGGTAGGAAAAAAACAGCGAAATACTGAATTTAATTTAGAGACTGCAGAGCACATGGCCCCATTAACTCAGATATAGAAATAGCTCAAGAATTTGAAGACGTTTTTGCTAATATTACCCTTAAAACTACTGAAGCTTTAAATTCCTCACCCGCGCTTTCTGCTGCCTTACTTAGACAGAGGAGTTTATGTTTTAGCATACAAACCCACAGGCTGTTATAAAAGCTTTTAAACATCTTAAAATTAAATCAACAGAAGATCTCTGGGGTATGTCTGTAAAAGTCTGTAGATCTATTATCGAAACCATTGCGCCCTATTTAGCATACATATTTAACACCCGTGTAGACCAAGGATTCTTTCCGGATCTCATGAAACACAGTAAAGTAGTTCCATTGTTCAAATCCGGTGATAGCAAAGAACCCAACAATTATAGGCCTGTGTCAATTCTGCCAGTTCTCAGTAAGGTGTTAGAAAAGTTGATGCTCAATCAAATGTTACGTCACTTTAATAAAAATTCCATCTTTCATTAACAACAGTACGGTTTCACCAAAGGGCGTTGTACCACTGATGCCGGTGTCACCCTAATAAAGAACATTTTTAATGCCTGGGAAGAAGTACAAGATGCCATTGAAATCTTTTGCGACCTCTCGAAGGAGTTCGATTGTGTAGACCAGTCTTTACCAAAGTGGGCGATAACGGCCCCTTGTGGGCGCTGGAGACCTAGAGGGGGGCGGTAAAGGGCCCAGAAAAAACTGGGGGGTGTTGAAGTGGTTTAGGGGGGCGAGGCTGATTTGTAATTTCATCTATTTAATATTTAAAAATTCCCTGACATTAAAACCTACCTACTACACAACATAGATTATTTTGTTCATATTTCTGCCTTGTTTGATTGTATAAAAACTAAAAATATTTAAATTCAAACCTGTACCCTAATTGCGTAATTTATTTTCGTAAACAATTTTGCCTAATTTGTTTCATTTTGACAGTTCAACAACATTCATTGCGTTATTTACGTTGTAGAGCAGATTTTTTTTTCCAATTGTGAAGCAATGGATTAGCAATCTGTTTCAAATCGAAACAAATTGTGATTGTGTTGTATTACACAATTAGGGTACTGATATCAACAAACTTGTTAAAAATCATCAGATTCATCCTTCACATTAGATTACTTTTAAAATTAAAATTGATTGTGTTAGTTTTAATTAGATTAAAAGATACTCTTAAAATTATATACTTGCGTTTTAATTGCTCTCACTGGTAAAAAAGCCTCGTTGAGAATGTAAGTTTAAACTCCAGATCAGCTAACATAGCACTATAATTAAATTAATTAAAGTAATGAATGTCATTGTGGTTTTTAAGATGTAGTAAGGTAAAAAAAGAATTGGGGGCGATGAAAAATAATTGATTTTTAAAGTGAGCGGTAGTAGAAATAAGTTTGAGAACCTCTGGTGTAGACCATGTGACACTTCTGCTGAAACTAAAGCACTATGTGATTAGGAATACAGCTCTTGATTTTCTTAGATCATACTTGAAAGATAGAAAGGTTAAAGTCCAGGTAAACGGCGTAAACTCATTAGGGTCTGAAATGGCCATATTGGGTCCATTCCTCTTTTTAGTTTACTGCGAATAATACGATCTTGTGATTTTCTCTTGTGTGGTAAAGTAAGTCATTGACATAAATAGAAATAAGAAAGAACCAAGAATTGAACCCTGCGGACGCCCATGGTGACCGCAGACCCTGCAGATCTCTTGCCATTTACATCGACCCTCTGAATTCTGTTGTTTATATAAAAAGTCAGCAGGTCAAGAGCCTTGTTCCTCATACCATAGTGGTAAAGTTTCCTGATGAGTGTATCATGATGTACGCAATGAAAGGCCTTGGACAAATCGCAGAAAATGCCAAGAGCTTCTTGCGACTCCTCCTAGGCCTCGAATGTTCCACGCCCGCGCGTCTGTAATTTAACGACCCTTTGTAAAACCAAACTGTTTCTGATGAAGTAAATTATGTACATTCAAATGTCCATTGGTCCATTTGAGGTTATATTTGTTTTAAGATTAATTTTTCAAAGATTTTACTCAATGTAGGTAAAATCGAAATAGGCCGAAAATTTTTGGGATCAGTTGTGCTGCCAGATTTGAACAGTGGAATCACTTTGCTAAGTTTCATCAGATCAGGAAATGCAATACAAGAGTTAAATATGATTGCTAAAAACGGTGAAATAACATCAATTATTGAGGACACGGTATGTACTGATAATCCCCAAAGGGCAGCAGTGTTTTTTTTATCTCATAATTTAAAAAAATATCTATAATGTATCTTTAGCAGTACTAATTGTGAATTCAAAAATTTTGTCATATTCTGGTACACATTCTTTAAGTATTGAATAAGCAGAAGCGGAGGACGACGATGACAGAGTTTGGTTGTTAAAATGGAAATATTAGTGAAGAAATGTTCAAACTCAGTTGCCACCTACACGTCTGCCTTAATAACTACATCATTGATTTTTAGATGGAACTCATGATTCCGTACTGTCGTTCTTCCCGTTTCTGAATTAATAATATTCCAAGATGTTTTAATTTTATTTCCAGAAGATTTTATTTTATTTTTAATGTTTATGGTTTTTGCTGAGGTACAGGCTCTTTTAAAAGGTTTAGAATATTTCTTAACAGATTATTTAAAGTTTCATCATGTTTATATGTTTTTTCATGATACAATTCAAATAACCTCTGCCTACTTTTTTAAATACCTGGTGTTTCCCAATCACTAAATATAACGCGGTCACAAACAGGCAATGTTTTTGAGGTGAAAACCTTCCTAAACTATTTCTATAAAATGATGTCAAGGCATATTTTAATCTAAATTAAATGCTCAATTTAAGTAATATAGTTTTTTAGGATTAATATAATACCGGTCAAAATAGCTTCGGAAATAACAATGAAATATTTATCAAATTCTGAAAGATAATAATGGTTATTGTGGATCATCCTTAGAAGATAGATATATGCCATTGCTGACTTTTTATTGAACTTTTTAAGATGTACAATCCTGTAGAACATTCATTTTATGTATCTCTGACTCTTACGATTTACGCGGCGCATGTTTGAAAATCCGTTCGGTAGTTTTCTAGTTTATTGCGTACAGACAGACAAACAGACACGGCCGGGGACTTTGTTTTATAATATGTGAGGATATGTAAGGATAAGGATGTAAAGGTAAGGATTTGTAACCATAATCAGCTTATAATATTCCCATTGCTGGGACAGAGGCCTTTCGGCAAGAGGGAGTGGGGCTTAATCCACCATGCAGTCCCTGTTGCTGGATGTCACTTATCTTCGAATTTTCGGGTCTAGGTTCTAGGACATTCTTCTCGATGTTTTCCTTGAACGTTTTGAGAGCAGTGGTGATGAAATAATGTAGACAAAGTAAAGCACCTGTCAGAGTTCTGGTAAGTCACTCAACATATAAGATACTTACCATTTATGTTAGTGTTCCCTCTTCCATGGGCCAAAATCCTTAAGTTAGATTCTAGATCTAACAGATTTTTTTGTAATTTATTAGAATATAAGTCACTTCCCTGAAAATTAGAACTTTATTTATAGATCAACAATAATCTTAATCATTTAGCCAAAAGACATCAACCAATCTTGTGCTTCTTACATCCATAAACTAATAATGCTATTTGTGTTATAGTTTGACCGATACCACTGTACCGCACCTTAGGAATGCGCGCAGGTGGGAGGCGGGACACCTTGAGCGTTGACAAATGAGCGGCTTGCACTGCCTCCCTGCGGCCTCTCGCCGCGCACATAACTACGGCGGTATCGGTCAAACTATAGGTAAAACTGTTTAGGAATAATTAACTATGTACTCACTGCAGCCAGCAGAGGTGTGTAGACTTGTCTCCAAATCTGATATAATGACTCTGCTGTGTTATTAGATAGAGTCAATATATTAATATTGTGAACAGCATCGTCTTTTAATAACTCTTGTGCAGAGGTTTTGTAAAATACAATAGATTTGTTTTTATTATCTTGTATCTGAAAGATGGGTTGTTAATGTGCATTGAAATCTTGTTAGTGTTTGATTCAAAGAATCATTTGTTCATTCAGTGAGAAATTTCTTATCTACAAAACCTTATTGTCCAATCTGGTTATTAAACTAAAAACCCTTGCATGTAATCAAAATATTATATTAAAAAAACATTACAATTATCTCAATTTGTATGAACAAATTCTGTTTGAAATATTGACACTATCTACAAATCTAATAATATCTGTCATAGATCTTGTGGTTTATTGAACTATCATAGAATTATGTTATTCCAACACCTACTCTGAAAATACTCACTTTAGTATAAAGAAATATATTTTCATTTTGCATATAGCCTTGTATTATAAGTATTTGTGGGTTGTTGATAAAATCAGACAATGCAGCTTCTGAATTTTCATCCAATTTCAAATCCAATTTATTGTAATAGTGCTCTGAAAGATAATTTTTTAAAAAAAGGTTAAGACTACAAACTAAAAGTGAAGTAATTACTTTAGATTATTCTGGGTATAAACGAATTTATTCTTACTGCATGTCAGTGAAAACTTTATAGATTTATATGGGTTTTTGCAGCCCCTAAGACGACCCACTGACCCAGGCCTGTTTTAACCATGTTTTAGCAGTCAAGCCTAGCAAGGTTTGTGCTGATTATTCTGTAGGTTTTGCTTTAGATACAATATGTACAAAATGTACAATAATATATAAAATAAATAATTATGTACAATATGTATGAAATACAATTTACGATCATGATTATTCAAATGGGAAACTATTAAGATTATCTAGAAAAATTAGTTAGCGAAGTCACAGATCGAAGTGTACTTACCAACAGTAGTAAATATAAAATCACGTATCGGTAACATTTTTTACTAGAGCAAAACTAACAACAATTCGATAATAATTCTACCAATGCAAACAACATCACTCTCAATCAGTAAAAGATTATTTTACGACGATTTTATGAATTCATTGCAGTTTGCTCATAGACTTGAGTTTGCTTATTTTTGAATTGTTCAAACTACACAACACTGTTACCATGGCAACCATATCCCGCATTTATCTACCACAGATTATTATTGCTTTTCATGGAATTAGTAAGTATTTTAAAGTACAAATTATTTTATAGGGGGATGTACTAAGGTAGTCTGCAAACTTCAGTTTTAACACATTGTATTAGGTTTTTGTATGTTGATCAAAATAATTATGATTTTCGACTTGTTACAAATATCATCGTATAGCCTACAGCAGTCCACTGCTAGACATATGCTTCTCCTATTGCCATTGAACTCGATTTTCTGCAACTCTCATCGGTCAAGAATTATTGGTGAAAAATAGAGATTACTATAATGCATCAATGCCGTGCTCGGTCTAAGAGTCCATTCACACGAACCACACCACATCATAGCGACAAAATGTGGTCAAACTGTGGTTATGTATGAATTTAAGTATTCATATCATACAAATTAGCGCCCAACCACCTGTTGTGTTTGTGGTTGTGGAACGTGTGAAACATGCCTAAAGGGCTTACTACACGGCTGCCAACCACGTCCCCGACAAAGGTGACCTTGGTTGGCAACAAGCAGAGCTGTTTGAAATTTGTTCGTAAACCACCAACTACACGGTTGTAAACCACCAAGGTCACCTCTGTTGGGACGTGGTTGGCAGCCGTATAGCAAGCCCTTAACTCTCTCTAATCTGATAGTATCATGACTCTATCGACTTTTACAGGTCGACATAAAAGAGTCTGATGTGGTGACATTTGGAACTAAATATTTTAAAGTGTAATGCATGTTAAAGTTAATGCATGCAACCTACCTACTAAAATCTGGATATGCAAACTATTTTGAGTGCAATGTGTGTCACCATAGAAACCTTGTTGTTTTATGACTGTTAATTTTTGTTTTGTCAAATAAAAAAACCACTGAATTTTGAGATCGCTTTTTCATGTTACTGATAATGTTTAAATCAAGATTACTCTTCACGTAATAGGTTATGGGCCCCTTTATTTCACTTATTGTTATATTTGTTAGAAACTAAGCATGGAGCTAAGTAAAATACAAATATGTAAGCTTGATGGAAATAACTGGACACAATGGAAATACCGCATGTCTGCTCTGTTACGGGGCATGGACGGAATTTTGGACATTATTCAGGGAAAAACTCAAAGACCCAATAAGCCTGTAGCTGAGGGAGGTGATGCTGATGCTGCTTCCGCAGTGGCTTTGACGGAGTATAACAAAAAGTTATCGGAGTATGTTAGGCTAGAAAGTACTGCGTTACTGCTAGTTACGAACAACATATCAGATGAAATCTTAGACAAGGTGATTAGATTCTCTCATCCTAAGGACGTATGCAGGAGCGGATCTACTTAAAGGCTTTTTGGGCTGCAGCCCAGGGCCCCGCGAATACAGAGGGCCCCCAACCGAACTGAAACCAATAGACGATATTGTCAATAATAAAAATTATCTAGAATTTAAAAAAATCCGATCATTGGGTTGGCAATACTGCGATCAATCAACCCGTATGCGCATCTATGAAACGGAACGGGGAATTCCCTGTCGCTTGTTTTCGGTCGGTGTATTCCGTGTATTGTCTATTACTGGGGACTTCCCTCCGCTTATCGCCCGACGCAATTTTGTTATTTTTCCGCACTTCTGCTATCGTCGACTATATTAACGAATTGACTTTGTTATTGTTAGAAATGTGTTTAGTGCGTGTGTTTAGTTTACTAAGTGATAGATAACTTAAAAGTTATAAGGACCGGACCTTTCTTTTAATTTACTAAAATTGAAAGTATTCAGCATAACTAGACTGACAGAGTCTTACACCTCTTGCAGTGAAATTTTTTGGCTAATTTATGAAAAGAAACTTGTTGATGTTTTCCCAAACTGCTATACCATCTTTAAGATTTTTTTAACGATGCCGATCACTAGCTGTGAAGCGTAGTGTTCTTTCTCCAGGATGTCGTATATAGAAAACAAATACAGGACAACAATGTCGAACTATCGACTAAATCATTTATCAGTTCTTTCGATAAAATACGATTTAACAAAGGACCTACAGTGCGATGACCAAATAAAAGAATTTGAAGCACAAAAATGCAGAAAGGTTGCTTTATAATTTATATAACATAACCATTTATAACCTGTCAATTTATTTTGCAGTAAATAATGTTTTAATAAATAAATAAAATATTTTGTTTTCCTATTTTCTTCCTGTACTTAACATATATTACATTACATATACCTACATCACTACAGAAAACAGTTTCTTGTCAAAATGGCAATTAGTTGAGTCAGTAGGTAGGGCCCCCTAAGCAGTATTAGCCCAGGGCCCCACAAATTCAAGATCCGCCCCTGGACGTATGGGATGAACTACATAGACTCTATGACGGTGTCAATGAAGACAGGTTATATGAAGTATGTATGGAGTTCTTTAAATTTCAAAAGGATACTGCTGATGACATGGCAACTCATGTATCGAAATTGAAAAATATGTGGCACCAACTGAATCAGGAATTATTAAAAGATGAAGAAAGTAAGCAATTACCAGAAATACTTTTAATTTGCAAGATTTTAGATACACTGCCAGAAAGTTATTTTTCATTTAGGTCGAGTTGGATGTTGATGTCCAAGAAAGACAGAACTGTTGAGAATATTACCAGCCAACTTTGTGCGCATAAAAAAGCGCTGTTAGGAAGCAAGGAAGGCACGTCTAGTGAAGCGCTTCTCACAAAAACAAGTAAGAAAGGTGTCGAGAAACAGAAGGAACAGACATCAGAGAATAAAAAAGTTACCAAGTTCAGATGTCATATTTGTAAAGAGGTTGGTCACTTTAGGAAAGATTGTCCAAACAAAACTAGTAAGAAAGACAGAAGGAATAGTAGTGACAGCACCAATATGATAGTACTACTGAATCTGACTGAATGCACCCAAGATCGTGAAGGATGGTTTGTTGATAACGGAGCTACTCACCACGTTACGATGAGAAGAGATTTATTTGAAAATTTCGTGCACTTCAGTAAACCTCACACAGTTTCTACGGCTGATGGAAATGTCATAGAAGCCTTAGGAAAAGGGACAATTAGAATTAATCCTAATGTTGGAAAAGAATTTTTGCTCAGCGATGTCTGGCTTGTTCCTTGTATTAGCAAGAATCTTTTTTCAGTGCTAGCGACACAGGACAAGAATACAAACAGTGTATTTGAGTCACGAGTAACTACATGCTCTATTAAGGTGAATGGAATAGTCGCCGTGACGGGAACCAGAACAAGATATGGTGGGCTCTATAAGCTAAATTGTAAAGCGATTAAACCGAAGGTAGCCGCATCGATTAATGCGGTAGATACCTTGCAGCTTTACCATGAACGCATGGGCCACCAAGATAAAAGGCATGTGAAAGGTCTTATAGAACGAGAGTTGAACATAAAGACAAAGGATAATGGCATATTATGCGAAGGCTGTATTTTCGGAAAAACTCACAGACAGAAGTTTGGTAGTAGAGAAAAAGCTAAAATGCCTGGAGAACGCATACATTCGGATGTTTGCGGTCCTTTTCCGTTTTCAGCCTCGAAATTTCGGTATTTCGTCCTTTTTAAAGATGAACACACTCGTTTTCGCTACGTCTACTTCATGAAGACAAAATCTGAAGTACCTGAAAAGCTGAAGCAAATGTTGGCAGAAGCTAGAGTAACAGGACACACCATCAAAGAATTCCTTAGTGATAACGGTGGAGAGTTTGACAATGAACTAGTTCGGAAAGAATTGTCGAAATACGGAATACATCAAAGACTAATAATGCCGTATACGCCTGAACAGAATGGGTGTAGCGAAAGAGAAAACCGTACGATTGTGGAGTCAGCTAGAACAATGATGCATGCACATGAAGAGCTGCCTCAACAGTTGTGGGCGGAGTTGGTACAGACAGCTGTTTATGTGTTAAACAGAACAGGACCAACTTCCGTGGAACACAAGACTCCGTTCGAGCTTTGGTTTAGGAAGAAACCACGGATAAAGCACCTTAGAATTATTGGCTCGGTTTGCTATGTACATTTTCCTAAACACAAAAGGAAGAAATTGCATAAGAAAGCTATGAGATGCATACTGGTTGGATACGATAATGATGACGGTTATAGACTATGGAGCAAGGAATCCAATTACATAGTCAGGTCGAGAGATATCATTTTCAATGAAAAGCCATTGGAAACGAAATTCCAAGAACCAGAGGAGGAAGTCACAGAAGTGGAAATTCCCATTCAATTACGAAGGGAGTATGACGAAGTAGTGACACCTGCTACAATCAATAATCAAGTCGTAACGATTGATAACGAAATGAATAGTCAATTGGATATTCATACACCTGTTATCGAAGAAGACAATTTCGATGATGCTGTATCGACTCACGAAGAATCAATTGAACCAAGGGGAGAAAATTACGATATTGATAATGATGATCTGGAGCAGTCGATTGGAAATGATGATGTTAATGAAGATGAAGATAATCTTGAGGAACTGATTAACACACAAAGTGATCGAATACTGCGAGATCGATCATTGATCAGACGTCCGGCCAGGTTCAATGATTATGTCATGGTTACAAACGGATTTTTTGAACCAACATGTTACAAAGACGCAGTATCCTGTAACGAAAGTGAACTTTGGAAGAAAGCAATGGACAGCGAGATAAGTTCTCTCAACGAGAATGAAACGTGGGTTCTAAAAAAGTTACCAAAAAACAGAAAAGCAATACCATGTAAATGGATTTTTCGCGTGAAGCTGAATGCAGATGGATCAGTTGACAAATACAAAGCAAGGCTAGTTGCTAAGGGTTTTCGCCAGAAGAAAGGAGAAGACTATGATCAGACTTTCAGTCCTGTTGCAAAAATGACCACGGTCCGGACTGTGATTAGCATTGCAGCAAGCGAAGGTATGAAGATGACTCAATTTGATGTGTCAACGGCATTTTTATATGGAACACTCTCGGAAGAAGAAATTTATGTTAGGCAACCCGAAGGCTATAATGATGGTTCTGGAAGGGTATGCTTACTGAAGAAAAGTCTCTATGGGCTAAAACAAGCCCCGAGATGTTGGAATCAGAAAATTCTTAATTTCTTCAAGGAAGTGGGCTTTAAAATCAGTGAAGCCGATACCTGTTTATTTGTAAGAGAGAAAGACCACCGGAAACTGATTGTGGTTCTCTACGTTGATGATGGGCTAGTAGCTGGAACCGATCAAGAACTCATTGATGAATTTATTGAAGAGCTGAAAGAAAGGTTCAAGATTACAACCAAACCAGCTACCTATTTTCTAGGTATAGAGATTTCAACCAGAGAAGGTATTGGAGTAGTAATACATCAAACATCTTACGTTAAGAAAGTTTTGGACAGGTTTGGAATGCAGGACTGCAAACCTGTGACTACACCAATAATCAAGGAGAATATAGTCTCACAAAACGAGAACGATGAGTACGTTCTGAAAAACTATAGGCAAATAGTTGGAGCACTTGCATATGTAATGGTCGGAACAAGACCTGATATTGCGTACGCAGTCAGTGTAGTGTCAAGGAGTCTGGAAAAACCGACTCAAGCGGATTGTGTCAGAGTAAAACGTATCATGAGATACCTACAGTACACAATTGATCTCGGCATTATGTATAAAAATAACTATAAAATTGGAATTATTGAATCATACAGTGATGCTGACCACGCAGGCGATATTGGAACTGGAAGATCGACTTCTGGAGTACTTTGCCTATATGCCGGAGGACCAGTCTCCTGGATGAGTCAGAGACAGCAAAGTGTTGCTATTTCAACAACAGAAGCTGAAGTGATCGCTGCCAGTGAAGCTGCGAGAGAATGTGTATGGTTGACTCGGCTCATAGGAAGTCTCGTACAAATTAAGGGTCTTCCTACGTTACTAGTGGATAACGAAGCAGCAATAAAGTTAGCTGAGAATCCAGAGTTTCACCGACGCACCAAACACATCCGTACACGTCACTTCTTCGTAAGAGAGCTTGTGACTAATGGAGAGCTGCTAATAAAGAAGGTAACAAGCGAGCTTCAATTAGCGGATCTTCTCACTAAGCCGTTGCCCAGACCTAGGCTTCGCAAGCTTGTGGATACTATGGGACTACATTGAGAGAAGGTGTTAAAGTTAATGCATGCAACCTACCTACTAAAATCTGGATATGCAAACTATTTTGAGTGCAATGTGTGTCACCATAGAAACCTTGTTGTTTTATGACTGTTAATTTTTGTTTTGTCAAATAAAAAAACCACTGAATTTTGAGATCGCTTTTTCATGTTACTGATAATGTTTAAATCAAGATTACTCTTCACGTAATAATGCAGACGTATGATGATGGCACTACTTTGCCGATAAGCTATTACTATACTCTATGCGATAAGTGCTAGTAGGTTTTGAGTCGCCCACAAACAATGATTTTAACAATTTATTTTTTACTCATTTCCGATTCGAAGTGACCTGAGTGCGATAGTGGCGCCCTCATTTTCATCTTACTCTTTCTTACCAAGCTGTAATTTCTTTATTTCCTTAATTTAATTTTTTAACATATTTATTACATTTTTAAATATTCATATAAAAACAACAAAAAAAAAAAACATTTAAAAATATAAAAAATAGTATCCCACCGGTGTCGGGAACAGGGTCCAAGCTACCGGTGGTCAGGGCTCCTGAGAGAGGAACCTCCTGACAATACGCGCCGTGTCCAGGAGTACCGCTTTCTGGATCAAGCCCTTGATCCAGCTGCCTAACGAGAGCCTCTTCAGGTGTTGGTCGAGGCTCTTGGCTATTATGCCATTAGCCGTCACGACTATCGGCACAATGATTGCTGTATCCATAATTTCTTTTATTTTTAATATCTTTATATTATTTTAGACGAAATTGGCTACTTCATTACATAATATTGATGATTCTCATGATTAAAATGACGTAAACACACGTTTTTTTACTTATGCAGACTTAGCGTGGCCAGACTCTAGAATAAAAGCAAATGCAAATAAAAACTGCCAAGTATATTATTATAGGTACTATGAAAACTGCAATATTTTTTTTCATCTATCTGCTATCTCAATGGTTTTTTTGTTGTCAAGTGTCATCTGTCATTGTCAAGTCACGTTCTTATTGATTGATCTATTTTTGTTTTTCTACTTTTCTCGGGAGAGAAAAAATTGAAAGCCAGGGCTAACTAACTAACTACCTACTCTTTCACTTTCTTGTTCATCAAAAGCGAATAATATGTTTCGTCCTGTAAGATCTCTTAGTGCTGTGAGTAATACCTAAATATGATTTACCATCATTCGGTTTTTAAATTCATCTGCCAACAATTTTTTTTTACATCAATGTTCATCAGTCAACACCTGAATGAATGTGTGTGTGAAATAAAAGATTATAACCTTAAAACCTTACAGGTGAAAGTATCTCCAAGTCATACAGATGTTCTAAAAGGAATGTATGCATTAAGACTCCCTATAGGCAATTCATTTGCTAGTCTCCCTATCTTTTCGACATACATATCTTAGTTTTTTAACCCACTCTGGGTAAGGTATTTTTACATCATACAATATTACAGATAATATTATGCTTTAGACATGCACGACTAGTACGTACAACAACACATTTCATTATAAGCTAAGCTGATTTTATTTTAGAAATGTAAATAGCTTGATATTATATCATTGTGTGTACATTAAATTATTTACTAGCTATTGCCCATGGCTTTGCTTCTGAGGAGGTCAGAAATTATCCCACGGGAACATACTACCAGTATAAAAAGTACCCTATGTGTTAATCCAGGTTATAAACTATCTGTGTGCCAAATTTCATCTAAATTTGTTCAGCCATTTTTGTGTGATTGAGTACCAAACATCCAAACTTTCAAATTTATAATATGTGGGATGTAAATATCCTTTTAGTCATTCTTTTACCTTTGTGATTTATATTTCAATGATATTGCTTTGCTTGCTTTTCCAGATCTGCAAATTAGCAAAAAATCTTCCCAGTGTCGCTCAAATGAGCAGTGACAAGCCTGTGGACTTTGATTATTCTTACATAGAAATACCTCATTATGATGTTGATAAACCACAAACATTGGAGAAACGTAAGGCAAGGTGAGAAAATATCTTAATTAAATTCTTTTGATGTTTAATAAATTGTCTGCTAGGTAAGGCTAAAGTATCTCAGCATATTGCTGTAACAATGTTGCACAACTTTTGTTTCCCATTTATCAAAATAATAAAACAGTTAAATATAAAAAACGAAGGAATATAGCCCTAACTCCTTTAATTTCCAATGCACTGCAAAACTGCTATTTAAGGCACTTATCATTACCAGGTCCCTATTGTGAAATAAAACTGTTATAGCATAGTTAGATGGTAGGGATAGCATGATGTGCTCTTTTAATACAAGTACAGAAAATTCTGGCGATAAGCCAGAAATTTGGTGACATGGATTTAAAAAAAAATTAGTATTTAATGTTGTGGTTAGTGATGTATCTTGTTAAAAAAATAGATGTACAGCAAGCTATTCATAATGAGTGAAAAACTCCATTATTTATGTAAAGCAAAAGTCAAACATTATAATTATACAATGTTTAACATGAGCCCATTCAGTCTAGTTTGTTGTAAGTTTTTAATTTATATATTTTCTGTTTTGGTTGCAAGTCAGCCATATTCTTGAACAAGATTTATTTATTATGCAACAAACTATAATTTGAAATGTAGGTACACATTCATCAGTGGTTCCTTGTAATCATAATAACAGTAATTATTTAATTAATTATCATAACATGTTATTGCTTACTGCAAAAGTGGAATGACTCTGCGAGTTACATAATAACAGTCTTGTTTAATACCTACCCTATGCAGGGTAAAAAGTATGAATAGCGCTTAGGTAGCTGACTGCATTGCGAGATGTTACTGGCCGGCCGTGTGGCGCCTCGACGTAAGGAACTGACTAAAAACCTTATTTTTTGTGGGAGTACTAAGAGAGGCTTTAGAACTTACTGCGCATATGCTACCTGTCCTCTTGTCTTGTTACATAATTGAATGTATAACCATGAATGGGGTTTTTCATTTATTACCGTGTAAGACAATTTTAACGACTTTCTGACCACCCTCCCGTACGTAAGAAAATTAGACTTGGTTGAATCCTCTCCCTCTCCCCCTTTCAGTCTTACGTAAGATCAGTATCTTCCAAAATTGCAAAGAAAAAGTAGCAAATATATCCTCCGTTCCCGCTCGCGC
Organism: Omphaloscelis lunosa; assembly: GCA_916610215.1. NCBI lineage: Eukaryota > Metazoa > Arthropoda > Insecta > Lepidoptera > Noctuidae > Omphaloscelis > Omphaloscelis lunosa. The sequence goes on from OU744250.1 coordinate 13,097,889, forward strand.
GGGAACGGTGGGGCGGGTGTGTTGCCATTGATACTGATATACTACGTGCGTTTCGATATTATAATTTTTGCTTACTTTTGTGATCTTACGTAAGACCAATGTAGACCCCTCCCAACTTTATGTAAGAAAAAATAAGACTTGTTCGGAGCCCCTCCCCCCTCAAATCGTCTTACATAATAAATGAACAGCCCCTAACCATAATGGAAATAGCAGTATGTAAGTTTGGGAAATAATCGTGCGAGGATAACTGATCTCCAAATTTATTTGAGGCAGGCGCAACATGTTGGCGAACTACAAAGATAACGACAGATCTCCCAGAAGAAGTATATACTTCAGCAATCATCGTCTATTTTCGGAAATCCGAACGCGCGATCGTTCAGATTTCCGAAGATAGACGATGATTTCCATTCTTTCATTTTTTTATTTCCATGATTGTAACAGCTTTTTATTGTATTTGATAACAATAAAAAGCTGTTACAATCATGGAAATACACACATCAAAAGTGTCTAGGGATCAAGTACGTTTTAAGGCTCTTTCAAACAGGCGCGACACGCGACGCGACACAAAGACACCGCTCGTCGCGCGACGAGCGGTGTCTTTGTGTCGCGTCGCGTGTCGCCCCTGTTTGTAAGAGCCTTTAGAGTATCGCCGCAATCGAGGATTATTATTTTAACTTTTTTGGATCGTTATTCTTTTTAGTGAATTCATTACTTGAATAAAGAATTATCTTTAAGTTTTATTAAAAATAGAAAATCAACTGTCAATCAGGATTCCTATAAAAGTGTGTAATAGCGTTTTTACAAAACCATTACAATTTCTGCATCGGAACTGAGAAAAGTTGCATCGATATGGAGCGACGACATCATTTGACACGAGAAGAGATGATGAGAGCCATCGGAATATTGCAAGCTGATTCCAGGCAACGTACTGTGGCTGTTGCTCTTGGCACTACACAGAGCATCATAAGCCGCCTCTGGACACGCTATCGTATCACGGGCAGCTTGGCCTGACGATTGGCGAGGACGATCTCGCATCACCACTCGCAGACAGGACCGGTACATCCAAAATACTGCTCGACGGAATCGTACCATGACCACGATGATGTTGGCTACAAGGCTCCACAGGTCTTCAGGCTTGCTGATAAACGACCAAACCATCCAAAATCGCTTACGTGAAGTGGGTCTGCATTCCCGAAGGCCGCTGAGAGTTCCACCTATAGCACCCCGCAATCGTAGGGCCCGTTTACAATGGGCTCGCGAACACAGAAATTGGGTAGAAGAAGACTGGCGTTGTGTTTGCTTTTCCGATGAATGTCGTTTCGGTATGAGTCCGGATACAAGACGTACTCGAGTTTGGAGGACCTCTGGATGTCAAGATCTATTAAATTTTATCAGGAAGTTCATTCATATGGAGGGGGAACAACAATGGCTTGGGCCGGTATTTGGATCGGTGGAAGAACCGATCTCATTTGGATCAGAAATCTAACCCAGCCTCAGTGCTCCGATTTATGCGAGAAGCATTGTTTCAGACTTGATCATCCTCTGCCGAGTATGGATGCCGTACATATCCCACACCTTTTTAACTTGTTAGAAAGAACGTGGGCGGCCATTCCTCAAAATGATTTTGATGAACTGATTTTAAGCATGCCAAATCGCTGTGATTGTGTGATTCGTGTCAATAGTGGAAACAATTTAAAAAATCCTCATATTTCCCTTTTTTGGCCATTTCATTGACGTCATTAACTTAGGTTAATTTGCCATAATTTGCTATCTTAGCCAGTCTGGAAGACTAGATTTGGTAAATATTAATTAGATTATTTTTTTAAGTGAAAACTTCTTTAGGCGCGTTGGGCATTCTAGAGATGGGACCAAACCATTGATTTCGCGACACTATGACGACACCTCATTTTTGTAAACGCGATTATGCTCTTTATTTATATTAGGTTACGGATCAATGTTCTCTGCAAGTATTATTACTTTAAAGGTTTTGTAAATGCGATTATGCTCTTTATTTATATATCGTTACTGATCAATGTTCTATGCAAGTGTTTTTATTTTAAAGGTTTATTTTCTTTCACCAAGGCGATCTTGTTCAAGTTTTCACTTCTGTCGGCACTCCCGGAGTGCCATCACTTTTTTATAGTTAAAAATGTACTTGATCCATAGACGCTTTTGATGTACTTACTTATTTTGTATTAGGCCATGGGTACAAAATGACAGATTGACAACTCCATGCAATTTCAAAAAACTACACACACAGCAACGACAGATGATCAGTACCCTAATTGCGTAATACAACACAATCTGTTTCGACTTGAAACAGATTGCTTCATAAGTTGAAAAAAAAAAATCTGCTCAACAACGTAAATAACGCAATTAATGTTGTTGAACTGTCAAAATGAAACAAATTAGACATAATTGTTTACAAAAATAAATTACGCAATTAGGATACTGGAAAGGTAACTTATCACAGAGAGAGCTTCATACAAACGCGCAATCAGTGCATCTATATACCACTATCACAAAGCGCGCGGCTATAAAATAATTAGCTTTGCCTTTGTGGGGGGGCGCGACGAACTAATTAGAAATGCATACCTTTTTCTGGTTTATTTGTATGAATATTTTATATCCAATAATAACTCAACAATTTTATTTTATTAATTTTAGGAAAACTTACAGCAAAATCTAGTACAATTTGTAAACGATGGCCAATTACAAGCTTCCACTAACGATTAAAGTGAGTAACATTAACAAATACGCGAAAACAGCGACGTAAGAGATACAGAACAAATGAATTATCTCACGCTCGAAAATTACAATAATAAAGAGAAGAAAAAAAAATATACAAAAAAAAGAGGTTATACATCGAAAAAACAATTGTTCAAACTTTTCTTCACTTCCTTAACGCTACTAATAAATAAATCTAAATCTAACTCGACATCAACGTGTGAGTGGCGAGCGTAAGCTCAAAGCGCTCACCGACTGAAAAGGAGATCGCTGGGCGTCATGCCAAATTTTGGAGTAAACGCTCACGTAAAGAGGAGAAACGCCCAGGGTTGATAGGCCTCTCTTCTAGCGAGGAGAACCTACCGGCCGCTAAAGTGTCGATAGGCAGGAGAGGGCGAGGTCGCGCAATTCGTGGAGCGTCAGCAGCTCCTTCGAAGTTGCGCGATCCTCTAGGACGCTTCCTCAAGCGCCCCGACACGCTGGCACCCAGCGGAGGAAGTGACTCGGGGACCAAGCAAGTGAAGGGCGCTTCTACCCAAAACTCGACCTCCTTGGTCAGCACAAACGGGGCGGTCAACTCTGCTAGGAGAGAGGAGAGACGGGCTGGCTGAAATGGCCAGTCAGGCCAGAGAGCGGCGATCTGCTCGCTTGACCGCCGCCGAGAATTTATCGGCGGCGGCCCTAAGCCGCCAAGTAATGGACAGCGTGAAGGCCCTGAAAGTTGCCACCAAGTCTAGCAACTTGAAGGGCGAATATGCATTCTGCAGTGTGGGGGCATGGTGAGTGCCCGACTGGAGGCCATGCAGATGCGCCTCCCCCAAGCTGAAATCCTCCGGCCGCCGCTTGCGGCAGATAGGCGAAGGAAGGAGGAGTCCGCTAGGACAAAACCCGTGCAGGGAGCCAAGAAACCTGCGGAGGGGGCCAAAAAGCCCACGGAGGGGCCCAAGAAACCCGCGGCGAGTACGTCCTCGCCCCCTTCCCACTCAACCGCAGTCCCGGCGACCACGCCTCACACTCACGAGGCCTGGACGATGGTGGTAAAAAGGGTCCGCAAGAAGAAGACTGCGCAACCGGCACCCGCCAAGGGCCCAGCTCCAAAAGAGGGCACAAGGCCAGGACCTCACGCTCTGAGGCTGTAGTTATTACTACACTGCAGCCCGAGGCGCAAACATGAGTGTGATGTATAAGTCGGTCCTGACTCCTGACGCAAATTAAAGCTGAACTTCAGCGAATTTGCCACGCCAGCTTTTTTTTTTTGGGTGGGCAGCAACAAGTTCCCGACGTATGGCTATTAATAAGACCCCTCCTCCCATAGTTTGGTTAGTGAGAGAGAAATTTCGATCACATCTCCATATAAAATATCTGTCATCAAATAATTGACTATCAGATATACCATCTTTAAGCCATGTCTCTGTAAGAAAAACGACATCAAACGAATTGATACAAACATTTCTATAGAAAAGAGATGTTTTTGTCTGTAGCCCACGAGGCAAGCTAAGTGCCATTATAAGTCAAATGTAACATTAGAATAATAATATCGTGAGAATATAAGGCACGTTCATATGTCCCAAGTAAAAACTATAGTAAATAAAAGTCGATGTAAATAACAAGTTTGGATGGTGTAGGCAAAATAAGGCGGTAGTTATATTAAATAAAACAGATCTGATCAAACATGCGTAACAATTTGTTTTCAAGGTCAAGAAATTGTTGACTAAGTAAGTGTAGTAAACGTAAAAAAAACATTATTCAAGTGTAAGCACATCCCGCTCTCATTAGCACATAAGTAAAGTTTGAAATAGCAAAAACCAATGCCGACACCGAGCGATAAGAGAAAAAAAGGCAGGCAAGAATGGAATGCGTGCAAAAAAGATTATTAGCGTTTCTCAATATCATGCATAACGACTCGTCGATCAACAATAGTGTGTCAGCAGACCGACTAAAGATATTGCCTAAAAAACTTTTTCAAGTCATGTTACTGAACAAGACTTGAAAAAGTTGTGATGCTTCGGTGACGGATGATTTTTACGAATAAAGATTTTGCAGCTTGTTACCCAAACATACTCATATCAAACATACTCATTTCCTTTGCCAAAATCTTGGTTTTGTTTAGTAAGGCTTTGTTATCCAGCGTCAGGTGGTCGTTGACGTAATCACCCTGGAGTCCCAAATCGACGGCTCTCAAGATCTTATGTTTTCTAGCTGCAGCAACAAAATCATTTTTTAAATAACAATTGTATACCGAGCAAAATATTACTTTGTTATGGCTGTTATTTCGCATGGGAATCCTTGCAATGTTTATCCTGGACCTCTGCTCGTTGTCACGACACCGAAGTTCAAGACTCCTACAGCGTTCCTGCAAGGTGCTGATGTTGTCTTTAGTCTTCTTTAAATTATCTATTTCCTGTTCCAATCCCGAAACTTTACCTGCCAGATCTTTTACTAAGCTGTGTACATATTCAAGAGATTCCTTCATTTCAGCAATGGAGCTAATGACTCAGAAAAATCCTCTCTTATGGATTTCAGTTCCGCCAACTCCTTGTCGATAAGCTTTTTTACCTCCATCAACGCCGGTAGTGACTCCATCTGCACCGTCAGTCTCTTCAGCTCGGATAGCACGACTCTCCATATCAGTCGCCGTGGTTGTAACTGACCCGACCCGGGGACTGGAATTGCACCTCTATGTTAATTTTCGATCACCGAGCTTTCTCCATCCAGTTTCAGTGATACCAGTGCATTCAAAATCAAACTGACCTTGACAGGCAGTACATCTGACCCCGTCATTGACTTGACTGTCGCACCTCTTGCACTTAAACATTATATTACGAGTTTTGTTTATTCCGAGAATTGTTTATAAAAAAAAACTTAGAGACTTTATCGATACGGAGCGTCGAGCGTTAGCGTACGCACAGTTCACTGTCTACCGATGACTGAGAATTTTTAATGTTTCAGGCTCGTGTACCAATCCCGCAAGAGAGGTATGTTGGAAAATGATCTCCTGCTGAGCACTTTCGCCAAGAAGTACTTGGATTCGCTGACTGAAGAGCAGACAATCATGTATGATCGCCTTATCAATTCGGTGAGCAACGACTGGGATCTGTTCTACTGGATGGTCGGCAAGCAGCCCACGCCAAAGGAATACGACAATGAAGTTATGGACATGCTGAAGAAACACGCTAAAAATGAAGACAGAGAATCTCTGAGGGTGCCCAGCTTATACTGAATTCTTCCTTATAAATGTTATAGATGAATTTTGTTACTTGTTATATCTTCGTAGACATTTACTGCATCTTTGTAGACATAAAATGCAATTACGCAGTATTCGATTATTTTATTAGTAAAATGTAAATCTATTTGTTGGATAGTTAATAATAACGCTGATAATATGAAACTGGTTTGTTTTGTTTTAGAAATAGTTTTGCGTCATAAATTCACAATTCGATGATTGTTAATTACAACAAAAATAAAATAATAACGCACTTTATGACGTCTGCCTTGTCTTTCGATGGCGTCATTAGAATTCACACGAAATGATATATTTTAGATGTTTTCCCTGCGCATGTCAATGCTGAAGGTAGACCTGTCGTACATAGAAAATATGTTCACATTAGTTCGTGTTCTCACACAGCAGAGTACACTTTCATGAAAAAATCGAACATCGTATCTAACGAGTGTTTGCATTGTAATTGTTACCCTTACAATGGTCTATAGATATTTGGACGATTTTGTCTTTTGTCAGTTCGAGTGTGTACGTATTATTATGTAGAATAATTCTTAATGTAAATTAGTTTTCGTGCGTAAATAAACATTTATTTGCCAGCGGTATTAACATATTCATTTAAATGTGTATGAATGTGGAAGCTCGGTGACCTAATACAGGCATTTCACTCGACCTCACAACGGAGCCTAAGGAGCTACGCAGTGGAGCTCCTTAGTTTTGTGTGAACCGCCGGCCGCTCGCTAATCGCCTACACGTCGTACCGCCAAATAAATAACTCCTATTTTGATTAAATACTGCCTTATCAAATAATATTTAATAATTTGTGTTGATTATGAATGAGCACGTCACACACAGGTCATCCACAATCTTATCATTTTGCTGTTTAAATGTTTGTGCTTTGATCCAGTGAAGTCAGTTAACTTGAGGCAAGTTGTGAATGTACATTATATCGAACAGTGCGCACTAATTCGAAAATAATACTTATTTTTGCTGTACTTTTAAAGAAGTGTTTTGTGAACAATATAATAAAAGAATAAATTGTGTTAAGTGTTAATATTTAGTGCTAAAGATGCCTATTCGCCGCAGTCAGGTAAGGTTTTGTTTTTTAGTTAATATTTATTTAAGGAGACAGTAGTACCTACTTTAAAAACGTTACTTTCCTATAAATTAAAATATTTTAATATCTAAATATGAGAATTGGTAAAGCGAATATCAAACTTAGCGGTTGTTTGTCGTTGTTAGAAAAGGCATAATTAAATTCTCGATTGATAACATCGTTGAACAATTTTTTTTTTATAAAAAAAGACGTGGGTTAGGATATTGAATTTCTAAGAAATAAGATAATTGAATAATAAAATGGAAGTATAATAGTTACTGAAGATAAGCCCAAAACAAGACATTTTTCTGAAATTTATCCCTTGGAAGAACTATATTCCACAACCCAAAAAATATATAAAATATATAGTTGATTATTACAATTTATTTAATTCTGTGCTACAAGCAGCATGCTGTAACTAACCATAACTTATCTAGGTAAAAAGGCAAGTAGCTAGAAATTTGTATCGACCGATCGACCGAAACTGACCTATCGGGATCGATACAAATTAATTAATTGTATTGTCTCAAGCGCCAATAGTGTTGTCTATACAGAATTGGTTCATTACGTTTATAATGTTATTTTTATTTATGTAAATTTTGCAGGTATTAGTGAAATGGATCTTCGAGAACCAGCACAAGTTGCAAATGGTTCGTTACTGCAGTTCTTCACTGCGCTACAAGGAGTTGGAAGAGAATGCGGCGCAAGCGCAGTTGGAACACGTGGCGCCCTCTATAGCCACGCCCGCTGAGAAGCCCCGCCCACATATTACGCCTGAAATCTCGTTCAAGGTAAGCTCGATCGCAATTTAATAATGCTTCAAACAAGGTACTAACAAATATCTGAAACATAATTTATGAATAATTGATTTTATGCCTGATATAATATTTAAAATCTAAACCCTAAGATTTTAAATTATCGTGTATTGTGTTGAAAGCACTCGAAGATAACTGATCTAACATTCAGAAATGTAAATCTCGCAAGGCACCAGTCGACAAGATTTTTTTTATTATTCGAGTCTGCCCAGCCTTTTCCCAACTATGTAAGGGTCGGATCCTTCTTTTATTATTTTTTATTTAAGAAAGGATGTAACTTAAATGATTTATTTACCTTAAATTCGATGTGAAATTGCTAAATCATGATGATACTATTTTTCTTTCATTTTAATTGTATTCAAGAAATGTATTGTATATGATTTCCTGGATTAATTTAATTACGCAGTTATTGACGTATTTAACTACATGAAAGCAGATAATTATAACTAATTTATTGTTTTTCAATCGAATGTACTTACGTCGTAAATGTCTGTTTTGAACCTTTATCTTGTTTGTATGGACTCGTGTAACTGTACTTTTAAACGGCTATCTACTTGTCAGGAGGGAAGTGCATGATACCTATATGTATCGACTTGGATCCACCATGCCAATTGACACGTGACCGTCCACGACGATGTTATTCTATACTGTTACAGGGTTAAATGTTTACATAATATACTAATTTAAACACATTAAATGTGATGTAATCGACTGACGCTTTAAGTAAGCTACGAGGCGATAGTGACTATAATAAAATTCCCTTATAAATTATTACATATAATATAAACAATTGAATATCATCGATAAGTTTACAAAACAGTAAAAATTAATAAATATAGTACCTATAAGTCACTTTAGTTACGTAAGCAGAGTTTAGTGCTCAGTTCAACGTTTAACTGGTCATATATTTTTCAGCACGAGGACTTACAAGTGAGGCTTGCGGCTCCATACCAACTCAACCCAAAGCCCGAGGTGACGGACCTTGGCTTCGGCAAATTTTTCAGCGATCACATGCTCAAAATAAACTTCTTCAAGCAACTAGGAGGATGGCAGAAACCAGAGATAATGCCATTTGAAAATTTGAGTTTGCACCCTGCTGCCAAAGCGCTACATTATGCAATACAAGTATGTTCATTACCTACTTACATTTAATTAGTTAAATTCCTTTACTTAGAAGCAGTACCAACATATTTCTTAATGTCAACACCTCTTTAAAACACCGGGACTTAACTTTTCATCAAAGCAGTCATTTTTGTAGCAGAGATTAAGGATGCAAATGCGTAAACAAATTGAATGTATTTTATGATTCTGGAGAATATTTACAATTTCTAGGAATTATTGCTCTTATTGACGTTACACGCTTTATCAACGCAGTTTTATTACAATAATATATGCGAATGACGTCACTAGGAACCTTACTGTTTACATGTGTGCAAGGAGATAAAGTGATTATAAATATGTTACAGTTATTTGAAGGATTGAAGGCGTACAGGGGGGTCGATGATAAGATACGATTGTTTCGACCAGAATTAAATATGGAAAGGATGAATTTAGCAGCACAAAGGTCTGGGTTACCAACTTTTAATGGAGAAGAACTAATTAAATGTGTATCAAGGCTGGTGCAAATAGACCAAGAGTGGGTACCACATTCAGAAACCTCCACCTTGTACATACGACCTACGTTAATAGGCACCGAGGTAAGCGAATTATTCAATTAATTAATAATGTATTATCAAATTATAATCAGACAGTTACGTATGCCTTTACAAATACGTTAGTAATATCTTGATGAAGTCAGCATATACCGTTATAAACAGGATCTCATCATTCTTATGTGAGTCTTAAGGAAAATTGCATTTCTATGAATCGAGCCAATCGGCCTTTTAGAATAAAGGTAGATCTGTCAGATGTGTTGCAATTATAAAATTTAGAGAGGTATATGTATTTTAGTAACGTAAAAAGTTGGGATGTCAGTAAAATGCGGTGCTAAGCTGTATCGGGCTGTAAAGCTTAGATAATCATAGTAAAACGAAGCCATAATAATGATATAAATTATAGAGTGGGTGACATGCTATATACAACTCCATTCTTGGTTTATCCATAAAATTTCAATGATAAGCTTTTGGACACTTAAAGTAGGTAGCTTATCGTCATATAAATAACAATCAGAAATAAGTACATTAAAGTTTTTAATGGTGGCAATAAAATCAGTGCACATGCGGAAAATGATGTAGCCCACTTGTTCTTATCTTCTATAATTACTAAACGCCTCTTATTGATAAAATTTTGCAAACAACAATGTTATCGTAAAATTCGGAGATAACGCGAATAGATTTGTTCAATCATGCCATAATTATCAATTTTGTTTTTTTTTTGTACTGTCATAGGACGGACATAGGTGAATGTTTTCGTTATATGTTCACTTGCCAATATACGTAAATGTAGGCATGTATCGATCGATATTTTGTTTATCTTTGTATAGAGTGAAGGACGATAATATTACAGATCGGTCATTGTTGGCAAGTGGGTATCGTTTTGCTCTTATCAAATATAATGAACATTTACTTTTGTTTTGAAACTAGTTTTTGTTCCAAGTTTGGCGCGCATTTTTTTCTTTTGGCTAAAATTTACTTAGGCAATAAGTATATTTCTCAGTGATAAGTACAACCTAAAAACTGAAAGAATTCTTTGGTTTATTGGCGACCTTGACACTACACAGTTTATTCATTCTTATACCTATCTACCTACATTTTATTGAGCCTTAGTTTATTTATTAAATAAATAAAACTTTTATTTCATCATTAAAGTTTTTGTTACAATAATAGAACTTTATTAACAAATGTTGCAATTCTTTTTATTGATGGCAAGTGTTGCAATTTTTTTACTAATACCTATTTTTCTTTATGAAGATAATTATAAACTTATTGCTTCAGATTACAGCATTATCTATAGCACACGTTTTCAGTTGTGTGTGTGCACGTTAAAATGGAACAAACATTCGACGGCACTTATCTTATTTTGCTATAATTTGGATATTGAGTTTGGGTTACGTTCCAAGTCTGCACATAACTTTCAAAGTTTACGTCGTTATCTCGACTTATTATAGACTGTCACTTGATTTGTAATTTATCTAAATATGATCAATAAAAAGAAATACCCACTTTCTTTAACATAAAGGCTCCTACAAACAGGCGCGATACAAAGGTACGTCGCGTCGCGCGGCGAGCGGTGTCTTTGTGTCGCGTCGCGTGTCGCGCCTGTTTGTAGAAGCCTTAATAATAATATTTTGGGCAATAAAGATATGCTGAAAGCCAAAACTAACAATGCTAGAATAGATTTACTTACTCATAAATAATAAAAATAGATCGTAGGTACTTTCGGAAAATTGCATTTCGATAGCGATTAATTACCTACTTATGAGCTATCTTATTTTTCTATTTGTTTTTATCACTTGCGTACCCGTGATATCGGTTCAAGGTAACTTTAATTAACGATACAGCTCAAAGGTATTTGCTTAGGTATAGATTAAGCATTTCGAAGAAGGACCCCTAACCAGAGCGACAACACAAAAACTTAAAATGTTAATATCGTATAACATATTATATTAAGAATGAAAATGTGGATGTTTATTTTCCATATAGTGGAACTAGCATAAATTAATATCTCCAACATAAAAGGAGGTCACAATCTCTTGCCTTTATAAAATAATAATAATATAATGTTTCCATCTTACTTGTTTGATTAAAATTTGTTATTTTTCCAACAGCCAACGTTCGGTATAATGGCACCTGAAACGGCGCTATTGTTTGTTATCCTTAGTCCCGTAAGTACGTACTATAAGACGAGTACCGATGGTGCCGTGTCAATATACGCAGACCCTAATGTGGTGCGAGCTTTCCCCGGAGGTGTGGGTAACCGAAAAGTTGGTTCCAACTATGGACCCACGATTGGTGAGTTCTGTTTACATGCAAATATTCCTATTCATTTTTTTTAAGAACGACATCTTTTTCTGCTACAAGAAAAAATGTAATATTTTGGAACCAAACTTTAGAATACCTATCCTGTTTCAATTATACAAGGCGCAATATTACTTTTGCTTGAATATTTGACCAATATGCAGTCATAGATAAACTGTCTTGTTTGTTGAACTATATTAGTTTATCAATAATTGAATGTAACCGATGTGATCGGGAATAGTCATGTTCTGATTATGTTTACAGAGGCCACAGCTAGGGCAGCCAAACTAGGTCACCATCAAGTGTTGTGGCTGTTCGGACCTAACCATGAGCTGACCGAAGTCGGCGCTATGAACATCTTCGTAGTTTACATCAATGAACAAGGAGGTAATAATTATAAACAATATAAATTGCTCCATTATTATTTGTTTGTAACAATAAAAAATAACGTACTACATGCCGTGAATGGTTGGATATCCGTGTGACTGGTTGATACTGTCATGTTATCTGGTGCGTCGTCGGCACTTTGACCTTATGACCGGTAAATTCTTGTCTCTTATCTGAAGCAACAATTAGGTTCAGTAACATCAGTCCCAACGTTTTTTTCCAGATCAGAGTGTTTTTTGTTTAACCTCGATGAGAATTATGCAATTAAAATATTATATTTGCAGATAAACAATTAAGTACTCCGCCATTGAATGGTCTCATCTTGCCTGGAGTGACTCGTCGCTCTATTTTGGAGCTAGCCAGCCAGTGGGAAGACTTAATCGTGACGGAAGAAGTTATTACAATGGACAAAATTGTTGAGCTAAATAAGAAAGGGCGGGTAAGTTTCAGCGTTTAGCTTTCTCGATGCGATTTAATTCGATAGTTTCGAGTGTTTAATACAACGTTTGCTTTCAGTTGCTAGAGATGTTCGGTGCGGGCACGGCTGTGGTGATCAGTCCTATCAGCAGGGTTGGCTTCTTGGAACATGAGATCCAAGTCCCAACTATGACGCAGGCGCAACCAGTATACCAGAGGGTTAAGGACACGTTGTTGGCCATTCAATATGGCCACATAGAGCACCCGTACGCGAAAGTTATTTCATAGTGTTGAGTAGGGGCGCATTGCCGTCGTGCGAACATTGACTATTTAGTTGTCACGTCACTGAGAGACAACTACTGTGAATTTACATATGAGAAACTGTTCTGTGCTGAGGAATTATCAGAAAACTTTCTGTGCCTAAGTGGGTGGACGATAAATTATATTATTTAGATAACGTTTATTGATAAGTTAAGGTTACATTGAACAGAGAGGCGAAGAATGTATAAATGCTGCGCATTTGGTACTACTAAACTCGCCTAATTATATTGTTATCGTTGGTGCTATCAGTATGTACGTGTTTATTTTATTTATTTATTCATTATCTACTATCTTCGGGAGGACGTAAGTAATAGGTATTATTTCACTTAGTTGTGACATGCGATTGAAGTATCAAGTGAAGTAAAAGCGAACATTGTAGACCTTATTATAATTATGCCGTAAGGTGCTATCTTAAAATCGTATGCAACAAGCCACCCAATAAAAATTTTGACTGTATTAATTGTTATAAAATAATGGTTAATTGAAGTTAGGAATATTGTAAATATAGTAGTAATAAATGGCAAAGAATCATCATCATTATTGAACATAGGCCTCCCCCAAGCACTTCGACCGGTTCTGTGGAGCATCCAGCGGATAGGCATGGATGTGAAGGCCGCAGGAATCGGCTGGATACGGGAAGCAAAAATTGCTGTTTTAAAATTAATAAAGTGAGTCATTCCGTAGTAAGCAAAAGAAGAGACTAGAAAATATCTGAAAAAAATATATAAACCGCCGTAAAATGACAATAACATGACTGCCGACAGCGACAGACTTGTAAAATGATGTGATATTATCGTTAAATTAATATAAAGCCGAAGCTTACTCTGTATATAATTGTATTTTATTAAGTTTAGACGTTAAAATGTCCCGCTGGAATATCCGACCGCAAAATAAGGCGTTAAGAAAAATACAGTGGTTGGAGAACTATTATTAAAACATTAAACCGTCTTTATACGGTTATATATGATAATTACACTGCTGTGTATCATGTTTGTGTTTTCATAAAAGTTCTCCAGTAATATTATTACCGATTAATGTACTGAAATATTGTAAATTATTTCCAAAATTTAATTCAGTGCATTTAAAATAAATCACTAACTCGTTAACTTCCATCAAAAGATATGAAAACAAAAGAGGAAGTAAGCTAACTGATAACGTGCATATTTCTAGTCTAAGGTAAGAATCTGTATGAATTCCTTTATATTTATAAATACATTATTTTTAAACTTAATTTGATATTTTTATTTACAATTCTTATTGTGCTTATACCGAATAGGCAAATGAATTTGAATAACTTGAGATTAAATTTTAAAAAGACGAAGAAGATTAGGCACCATTTATGCAAAAACACTCAACAGCTGCTATATCATATACAAACATACAAATTGGGTTAATTTTAGAATGAATAATATAATAAATGCATAAATTGAGTCTCAATTTTTGTTTAGTACGAAACTATGCATGATAGAATATCTTAACATAAAGAATGGAAGTTTTGAAAATGTACTCATGTGTGGTTTGGGACTAAAAAGTTAGGGGTGCTATGCTACAATACAAACATATTCGGTTCGGCACAGCTGAGCTTTCTGCCAGGCTGTGCCGACTCATGTCGAAGTGCCGAACCGAACAAGCGTGAAGCACACCTTACATTAATACTTGCCAGTGCATTAGACCCACAAAGCCCTCAATAGAGAACTTGCAGGATACCGAGTAGAGTACATAGTTACAGTAAAAATCTAAGACTCCACATAATGCCTAAGCAGGCCTGAGTGCGACAGTTCTCAAGTCAAAGTTATGAGGTTATTGTATTAATTACGTATAAAAGATAAAATTAATTGGTCTCGATTTGGGTAAAGACGAGACGTGAAGAGGAAGAGAACGATGAGCTTACAATTACCGGGTTGATGACTAAACTGTCTTCCGCATACCAAAGTTAATGTCCGCGATCATGGTATAAAGGATAAGAGATTTAGATATCAGTTTAACCGTAAAAAACAACGTAAGTAACCTCTGAAGGGATGACCAGAGAAATTGGCATAGTTATGATCCCATATTATCGCCACCACGGTTTGGAACTTAGAAAACCAGAGTTGCTTATTAAACATTTTAAAAACTGTAATAAGAAAAACGAATTATGCCGTAATCATATCTAGGCATTCCTCAAGCCTCGTTCACACGTCAAGCAGATTGTATCGTGACTTCTGCAGAGTAAGTACTTATACCAGATACTTATCTGTGTACCTTTGTGATAGGTACTAATCGCCACTTCTATCTTTAAATTACGTGGCGATACTACAGATGTGTTATAAATATATCTACTTAAGTTTTCTTTACCCTACCCCAAGGTAAATATCTATTTTCGTAAATATCTATTTTCGTAGTTTGACCGAAACCGCTGTACCGCGTCTTAGGTATATGCGCGGCGACACGGGGGGCAGTGCAGGTCGCTCATTCGTCAACACTCATGGCGTCCCGCCCCCCACCTGGCCAGCAGTGGTTTCGATCAAACTATAGGTAGTCCGTTACTTACAACACAATCATAATTTCTGAGGTCAGTCTTCTAAAGTCACACGGTTTTGTATACAGTTATCAATCACATGTTATTATTTATGCGAATTTGCATCTTCGATCAAATGTGCATAAGAAAAAAACACTTTTTAGGGTTCCGTACCTCAATAGGAAAAACAACTCTAAAGGATGATTTCCAACAAACGGCTGGCATTGCATCGGATCGGAACGGATTTTACAATCTTTAAACGATATTAAACCGTGTACACAGTATTTAGAGTCTATATTACCAAGCCGCGCACAGCAGCTTGACCGCGGACGCCTTTCGCGACATGCGATCGTAGCCGAACGAAAGTATGCTGCGACGCGCGATCGGCTCCGTTCGCTTGTCGTCGTATCCGATCGGATCCTTTCGGCTGTTTTATGATTATTTATTCTTCTTAATGCAGTAGCCAACAATACTACGTCAACCTTAACCATTTTAAAAAATTAGAACACGTCAACAGACTAGGAATGAAACTATTTCAATAGGCGTAGAAATGGATACGTTTGCAAGTGACGGTACGGAGCCGATCGTATGTGTCGACATCACAGTACTTTTATTATAGTCGACATCCTGCCGGATGCGATCGGCTGTCGCCGCATCCGTTCGTATCCTTTCCGATCCCATGCGATGCGAGCCGTTTGGTGGAAATCATTAGGATCACTTCCTTGTCCGTCCGTCCGTAAAAAGGTCTTGTCAGACAGACAGATAGCTGTCTGTCAATACCTTTTTTCTCAGGAAAGCGTGGAGGTATCAAGTTTAAATTAATATCAATTACGTAGGTCTGCAGTCCCTTAGAGCCCTAAAAAAAGCAAGCTACTAAGTCTACGCAATAAAAAAAACGGACATTTAAGACCTGCGCACACTGGCGGACGGCAGGGCAGAGCATTGAAAGAAAGAAAGAAAGAAAAGAAAGAAAAGAAAAAGTATTTATTGGGACTCGCACAGGACATTACAACATTACAAATTAAACTAAAACACACTCATTAAAACATTATAAAAAATAAAAAAAACAAATAAAAAAAAATAAAAAATAACAGAAAGTCCTGTACGAGGCCAAAAGGCTCCTATCTCAGCATATGTTGCGACATTTAAAAAAAATGTCGCAGCGCTGGTATTCTGATAGGGCCCGCAGTGATATCACGGATAGATAGATTATATCACGGATAGATAGCATTGAGGGGGATTCCTTTATTCGCTAGCATGCGCGATGCGCCGGTATGTTCCAAGGTGGATCACTGAGAATTTAAATATAAACCTTATTTCCAGCGCATACCGGTGCATAACACCGCCTTCCGCCGCGGTATGCTCCAGCGTGCTCTTCGATGCTCCAGAAAAAACTGCGCTGCGGTGCTCCAAGGTCGATCACCGAGCATTGAAATATAGCCCCATTTTCGATTGGATAAGTATTAAATTCATTTGATAAATTTAAAATCCTTGGCCGTCCCTTATACGACATATTTTCGATACTCGCCGTTGACCTAGCAAGATCTCATAAGGCTAGTAATTGGACTTTACTAGTGCTATGAGATCGTTATTTTGTAGTTTTATCACATAAAAAACATATTTGGCGATTAAAAACTTACATTTGCAGTTGGAGAATTGATCGTGACGTATATCGATGTGTGGGAGAACATTTTTACAATTACAAAGTTTGTTTCGGTTTTTAGTATTTGCCACGATAAGTAATAGGTCTGTACCTATGAAATTGCCGTTCTGCCGTACTGGCTATTTCAAGTCCATTTTTTTCTTTTTTCGCTAAGAACTCAAGTTCAAATTATTTTTAAAATATAGAATTCTTTTTTGAAAATTAGTTATTGTTTAATGGTTAGCGTTCTGTACGTTTTTCGTTGGACGTCATCATGGATAAGTTAAAAATTCGAGTGATTATGGAGTACGAGTACCGTCGTGGTAGCAAAGCGGCAGAAGCGGCATGCAACATCAACGACGTATACGGAGCGAACACTACTAACGATCGCACCACCCGTTATTGGTTTGCTCACTTCCGTTCTGGAAATGTCGACCTAAGAAATGAATCCCGTGGTCGACCGAAAACTTTAGTAGAGTACAGCTGAATTAGCAGCAGCTTTCGATGTTAGCATCAAAACATAATTGGTCCATTTGAGTCGAATTGGCAAGGTAAAAAAGCTTGAAAAATGGGTGCCCCACGAATTGAATGATCGCCAGCGCGAAGCACGCGTCGAGTTGAGCCTTGCACTGTTCAACAGGCACACAAACGAAGGTATATTGAATCGCATTGTTACTTGCGACGAAAAATGGATTCTGTTCGACAATCGCAAGCGCTCAGCAATTTGGTTAGACCCTGGTTTAGCACCTAAACAATGCTCCAAACGAAAACTGACCCCTAAAAAAGTGATGGTCACTGTTTGGTGGTCTAGCGCCGTTGTCATTCATCACAGCTTCTTACAAAACGGGATGAGCATTACTGCAGATGTAATGTGAAGAACTGAACATAATGATGGAGAAGCTCGCACATCTCCAACCAGCTTTGGTCAATCGTTCGGCTCCGCTGCTCCTGCATGACAACGCGCGACCTCATACTGCACAGCAGACGCTCTCCAAGTTACAAGAGCTGGGGTTGGAAGTTCTCCGTCATCCACCGTAATCACCAGACCTAGCCCCTACAGACTTTTTCCAGAATTTGGATAACTTCTTAGCGGGGAAAAAAAATCAATAACCGAGAGGCAGTTCAAAATGCCTTTGAAGAATTCGTTGCCTCCCGTCCAGCAGACTTTTTCAAAAAGGGCATCAATAAGCTACCACTACGTTGGCAAAAATGCATCGATTGTATGGGTAATTACTTTGATTTAATAAAAAAAATATATAGAGAAACAAGGGCGTTAACTTATTTCATGAAAAACTGCAATTTCATAGGTAAAGACCTAAAGCGCTGCAGACCTAGCTGGCAGTATCAATTCAAGAAATCAAACGAAGTTATCCATAAAAATTGCCAATTTATTACTAAAAGTTATAAATTAAAGTGGTAAAAGTGAAGTTTATTTATTCCGGTGGCAGAGGTAGATCGTCGTCAAATTCATCGATATGCTTTTTCTTGATCTCCGAACGGTTTATAGACCTGATGACTGGCTGCAACCCATCCTGATTTGGCGTGGTCGAATACCTTCGGACGAAAGAATACGATATAAGTAGTACCAAACTTCCAACAACAACTCCGTGTATTCGCGAGAAACAAAAATTGCACAAAAAAAATTCAGCAACCTTTTGTTTTTCATTTGTTTTTGTGTTGCGGTCAACATGTTGCTGGTAACATGGAAAGTTGCAATGTTGTTGGCAGCATGTAGAACCGCGTACCAACCTCTTTTACATAGTAAATAAAAGATGGGAAAATATTTTTTTACTGTGACAATGATTGCCGTTCACAAAACGTTAAGTACGCATTGAATGAATTGAATTGATTAAGGAATCGACCCAATAAATATTCAGACGATTGACCCCGCGGCGCCACAGTCAGAGGTTTTTTTTAGTATAAACGTCTGGTGCGCAATAGCGTTAATGAGGTGATAGTGTCGTTCTCACACTACATTCACCAAGAGGTTAATTTGTTAACAATGACAATTTACGCCTTGGATGCAGGTAGTCTGAACGTGCAGCCATGCAAATAACATAAAATCCAACTTTAAGGCCACGTAAACCAAGCTTACATAAAAAAAATGACAAATACGGGTCATATATCTAACTATAGCTCTTTTTTCCGTCCTTTCATTCTATTAAAATTTTAGAATTCATAGTTCAGGAAGCTACTGACGCAAATGCAGTTAATGAATAATAAATTTGCATCTGCAAAAATATTGGCAATACAAGAAGTACTTACGAGTATGCTCTACTGTGACCGCTGTCACCTCGCCCGTCGCTGGAGCGTCGCGAGCCGCTCGGGGGCACGCCGGGTGCACTGTCCACGCGACTACCGCCTGTACATACAAACGTCATACCTTCATTTCCTTTTACATTAAAAATTCATGAAACAGCGATTACGGGCATACGCGACTTAGATATGCGACAAGGCAACCCAGCATGTTCTATCTTTGAAATTATATGCATGAATCATGCATCAGAAGTCATGTTCAAAACAGGTGCGCATCATAGCATTAAAATAGTCCATGTGAATCACCTAAACAGGTAGCACTGCAATAATATTAAAATAACGACTAAAAACAAACTAATTGAAGCGATAAAGATTTTTTTTTTCTGGAATTGCCGCGATTTAACCTAATTGAAAAGATAACTCCGATAAAAAAGAAAACAAATAACGGTGTCAAGACAGAAAGCTTATGCAATATTTTGTAGCAATTGGTTCATTGGATTTAGTTTGACTGACCTCTTATTTGATCGATGGGTGATAGACTGGCCCCGGAGGAGACGCTTCCGGCTGATGTAACCGATACTGAAACAAAATAATCACTACAATTTTGGGGTTCACCATTGTACACTGCATTGACTTGATCTAATTTCTTAGATAAGACTTATTGCGATGCTTGTCGAACGAAATACATGCGCATTAAAATTTCTCATTGACAAACAAGGAGTGCGTAGTATTTTTCCGTCGTAGATAATTCTAATGAATTTTTTTACGAAATCAACAATATTTCTCAAGGTTTTAGATAGAAAATATGACTTATTGTTGTCTGTGACTTCTATAATAATACGTTTCGATTTGAAAGATTTACAAATTATTTGAGATCAAAGTTCTAAGTGGAACTAGTCAATTACTAATTACCAACCTTGTTGTTCCTTCTGTTTCACCCTGGCTTGTGCACGTTGCAGTTCCCTGGTCCATGAGGTCGTCTCGGACAATCCCTGGTCTCCACACAGCTTCACTATCAATTTTAAACCTGCACGAATATTCATTGATTGATTTACTGCATTTACAACTTGGGGCGTCAACATACAAGATAAGTGCAAGACTAATGTGAACTCTTTATAAATAAATAAACAATAATAACACTGGGTCTGTCTTAAAGCGACGTGGTCCTTATATGTTATTATAAAAATAAGACAAAAAAAATTCTCATGGATCAGTATATAAATAAGCTGTTCCATACATTTGTTCATGTAGATATTGAACCTTTGTATAGAGGAGCCGATTTATTTTTTGATACCGACGAAAACCCGCTAGAATTAGTAGAATCGTGTACTGAATCCATTGTAAAAAAATGTGTTACGATGTCCTTTCCACCGTGTATAGGTAAGTAAGTACCTATCACAATCCAAGCCTTTTCCCAAATACGTTGGGGTTGGCTTTCAGTCCAAAGATGCAGCTGAATATCAGTATTTTATACGTGGAGGAACTGCCTATCTGACCTTCACCTTGGTAAGACAGGTATTTGGTAAGTAAGAAACTAATCATGTACACAATTATCAAACTCTACTAACACTGAACGTTGTCAGGGAACCGTGCGTTCATCTTCTTGTATAGGGAGAGCGCCTCCTGATACCGTCCGCTGGCTCGTAGGCACGCTCCCATCAGCAGACCCCATTGTGGCTACGAGAAAATGGCTGTTATACTTTCGAGTTCAGCTGACATGAGAATGCCAAAAGGGGATGTGTGGTGTTACGCGAATGGATAGAATAAAAAATGAGTATATAAGAAGAAATCAATTATATAAAAAATATCAAACTGAAACCTAATCTAATTTATTCTATGTAATTTAGTTTATTTATTGTAATCAATTTAGCTTTTAATAATTTATTTTCATCTAAACTATGTATTACTTTGTTTTAATTATGTTATTATCTGCGCATAATGTAGTGCATGCTGTGATTTTCTATAAGTAATGAGGCGCTTAGACTTAAGTTTGCAATGTACTTATTATAAAGTAATAGTGTACTCATTGTTGACGACCCTAATAATAAATAAATAAATAACAGTTTGAAAGTGGCAACGGTCACTGGAAAATCGTTTGGAAATCGGTTGCCATCGTATTGGCATGTGATGCGGAGGAATGAGGAAAATGTCATGAGGAAACTTTTGAGTATGAATGTGGATGGTTATGTAAGGGAAAACCAAAGAAACTATGAATGGACTGAGTGTAGGATAATAAAGACCTATTATGGTCTTTACCTATGAACTTGCCGTTCTGCCGAACTGGCTATTTCAAGTCCAATTTTTTATTTTTTCACTAAGAATCGTACGTTCTAATTATTTTTATTTTTAAAATATGGAATTCTTTTTTGAAAATTCGTCATTTGTTTAATGGTTAGCGTTCTGTACGTTTTTCATTAAAAATTCGAGTGATTATGGAGTATGAGTTCCGTCGTGGCAGCAAAGCGGCAGAAGCGGCACGCAACATCAACGACGTATACGGAGCGAACACTACATACAACATACAACGATCGCACCACCCGTTATTGTTATTGGTTTGCCCGCTTCCGTTTTGGAAATTTCGAACTAAGAAATAAACCCCGTGGTCGACCGAAAACTTTAGTCGACAATGACGAATTAAATGCGATTGTAGAAGCTGATGAATCTCAATCTACAGCTGAATTAGCAGCAGCTTTCGATGTTAGCATCAAAACAATATTGGTCCATTTGCGTCGAATTGGCAAGGTAAAAAAGCTTAACAAATAGGTTCCCCACGAATTGAATGGTCGCCAGCGCAAAGCACGCGTCGAGTTGCGCCTTGCACTGCTCAACGGGCACACAAACGAAGGCATATTGACAATTGCGAAAAATGGATTCTGTTCGACAATTGCAAGCGCTCAACAACTTGCTTAGATCCTGGTTCAGCACCTAAATAATGCCCCAAACGAAAACTGAACCCTTAAAGTGATGGTCACTGTTTGGTGGTCTAGCACCGGTATCATTCATCACAGCTTCTTAGTAAACAGGATGAGTATTACTGCAGATGTGAACTGTAAAGAACTGAATATAATGATGGAGAAGCTCGCACATCTCCAACCAACTTTGGTCAATCGTTCGGCTCCTATGCTCCTGCACGACAACGCACGACTTCATAATAAAGCAGACGGTCTCCAAGTTATAAGAGCTAGGGTTGAAAGTTCTCCGTCATCCACCGTACTCACCAGACCTTGCCCCTACAGACTTCAACTTTTTCCAGAATTTGGATAACTTCTTGGCGGGGAAAAAATCCAATAACCGAGAGGCAGTTCAAAATGCCTTTGTAGAATTTGTTGCCTCCCGTCCAGCAGACTTTTTCAAAAAGGGCATCGATAAGCTACCACTACGTTGGCAAAAATGCATTGATTGCATGGGTATGGGTACTTATTAACAAAAATAAAAAATTTAGAGAAACAAGGGTGATAACTTATTTCATGAAAAACGGCAATATATTCATAGGTGAAGACCTAATAACTAGAACTTCTCTGAGAAGTGTGGAAGAGACAGACATGTTGCATCAGCCACAAATAAATTGGGATTAGATGATGATGGTGACTTTTGAGTTACGTGACATCTCATTACAAGGTGGCTTCGGTCGTTGATGATTTTAGCTGATATTATTATGAAAAATTGTGAATTTAGTTGCGTAATTTCATATACGTAAAAATCAAACACCTAGTTTGATTTTTACACTACTCACAGCGGTAACGACGCGTATTTCACCTATGTCTAAATATGTTTTTAGACCTTTTACATAACACAGCTTTATTTTTATCAACACTATAGATAGGTTTGTACTGGGATACTGGCATTTCAGAGTGTTTTAAGCCGATAAGTAAGCTATATTTTTAAATATAGCTGTTATTAGAACTATATTAATGAATGAAATACAATGTATAATTTTTTTTTTTTTTTTTTTAATCTTTATTAATAACAGGGGGTTTTTGTCCATACGGATATGCCAACCCCATCGTACCTTATCAACTATTTAACATTAATTAAAATATAACACTACAACTATAAACTACTACAACTGTAACAGAATAATCATTCAATGACTAGGCACTACTTTCACCAGTTCACATAACCTTTTTGCAATCGCTGATCCAGGGTTTGCTAAAATGTTTTGAATTAGCCCCACGTCCAAAATATTCAATTTAAATTCATTGATCAACGATTCCCTTTCCTCTTAATACACTCCATCAACAAATGTTGCACATCTTCAATTTTGTTGCATATTTCACAATTAGGTGATGCGACCTTTCGCATTAGGAAAGCAAATTTTGCCGATGGATAGTGCCCAGAACGCAGCCTTAGTGCTAATTTAACATAACTTCTACTCAAACTTGTATCCTCAAACCAGGGCACGCGAGAAGGCTCATTCTGAATTACTTTGTACCAAATTCCTTTCACTTGAGACTTTTCATCGAAGTAATTCTTCCATCGGTCAAAACATGACAGCTTAAACTTGGCGCAATATTCCCAGTAATCTGGAATGTAAGGCTTTTCGCTATTCATATCCACTGCAAGTTTTGACAGATGGTCAGCCTCCTCGTTGCCCCGTAAGCCTATGTGTGCTGGGACCCATTGCAATACTACCCTAGTCTCGTCTTTGTTGAAATGATTAATTAAATTGAGAATATCATAGGCTATCGATGCACCTCTGCAACCAGAGACGCATCGAGCCACATGTTGTATGGCGCTCCTGCTATCAGTAAAAATAACTACTTTATTAAGTCTTTCACTAACTGCATAAGCCACAGCTTCATATATTGCAATGAGCTCCAGAGACATTATACAAACAGTTGCATCAATTTTAAAACTAGATTTATAACTTGTATTTTGTAAAAAGAAGGCGGCTCCACACCCATTTACACTTTTTGAACCGTCTGTGAAAATTTTACTCCAATCACTGTACTTGGAAACTAATTCTGATACAACTTCATGAACCAATACATTGGGATTATAATATTTTTTTGAGTGCTTTATACATTCCAAATCCGTTTTAATCGCCTTTTTAATTTGTATTGCGGATACCCAAGTATCTAGAGTAAACATTTTAAGAATATCCGAGGACTTAATTTGGAGCTGCCCAACTTCGTTAAGAGTAGTAGCCAGTAATGGTTTCTTTTTATTTGACCAGTAACTATAATGACTAAGAGAATCTAATTCTGAAATTGAGTTTAGACAAATACTACTAGACCAAGAAAATGATTTGAGGATATATTTGAATGCAAGATATTGTCGTCTTACAAATAATGGTGGTATGTGCAGCTCACTTTCCATCACATGGATTGGAGTACTTTTTATAAAACCTCCTACTACTCTTAGGGCTTGATTTTGCAGCTTATCCAATTTGGACACATGTGTTTTTGCACTAGAATCATATAAGTAACACGCATAATCAATTCGGCTTCTTATTAAAGAAATATACATCTTACGAATGTGTTTAGTATGAACACCCCAAGAGGAACCTGCTAGTACTTTTAATAAATTTAAGAATTTTGTACATTTACTAACTATTTCATTAATATGTTTGCGCCAGAGTAAACTTCTATCTAACCATACACCCAAGTATTTAACATATTCTACCTTTAATAACGGTTGCTCATACACTTTTAGGGAAGGCAATATTCTCCTTCGACCTCTACTAAAAACACAATAATTCGATTTGGTTGGTGATAGTGCCAATCCAATCTCACCCAGTAAAGTTACTAAACAGTTTAACGCATCTTGTAAATTACGTTCAGATATTTTGATTTGTTTGTCACTTAAATAGATAACAAAATCGTCGGCATATTGCGATATCATGACATTTTGAATTTTACGACAGATTTGGTACGTAACTAAGTTAAATAATAAAGGGGACAGAGGGTCCCCTTGGGCTAATCCTCTATTAGTCCATCTAGCACCAACCCCTTCATTATTGAATGTCTTAATTTTTAAGTGCCTTTCGTTCATAAAGGACCAAAGGTAGACACAAATTCTAGACCCGACCTGAACATCATCTAATACTTTAGTAACTGACTCAATTGAAACATTGTTATACGCGTTTTCAATGTCCACAAAACATGCCACTGTAGAAACATTTTTAGTGAAGCCAATTTGGATGTAAGAAACTAGTCGAGATAGTGAATCCAAACAGGACTGTGATTTTCTAAATCCTACCGTATTTGGTGATAGAAGTCGGTTTTTTTCCGCGTACCATTCTAACCGTTTGCAGATCATTAGGTGAAAAATTTTACATACACATGAGATAAGGGAAATAGGCCTTAATTTAGTCTCGCTATTATGGTTGATTGCGCCTTTGGGAATAGGGACTATTTGTATGTCTCGCCATTGCTGAGGTACGGTCCCAGATTCAAAAATATAATTGTAAACTTTGAGTAATAAGAGTTTTCCAGATTCCGGTAAATTGTATAACATTGAGTAGGATATGCCATCCTGCCCCGGGGCCGAATCCTTCTTTTTAAGACAGTTATCGAATTCCTGACTAGTAAATTCAGCTTCTAAATAATCATTTCTTGACTTGAAACTCGGGGCAAGATTAGGAGCATAATCTGGAGTAAGTGAGCGTAACAGCGCAGTTTGTTTTTCAATGGGAGAACACGATCCTTGCTGTTTAAAACCTTTCATCCATCTCATGCGGCGCCACATCTCGGCTACCGTCATAACTTCATCAATCGAGTCACAGAATTTTTGCCAACCACCGTACCTAGCTTTCTTAATTAACATTTGCGATTCTAAGGTTTTCGATTCCAATTTGGTTAAATTTTCAGGGGTGGGGTTTTTACGAAAATTTGACAAGGCTAATCTTCGCTGTGCGACTATTTCTGATAATTTAGAATTCCAATAATTTTTTGGTTTAAATTTTTCCTCTGTCTCTAAACGGAATTTCAAATATGGAATATGTTTATTAGCTGCGAATTCAATGATATTTAGAAAGTAGTCATACATTTTCTGAACAGATATACTATTAGAGAATTCATCCATAAAATTAATTTTATCTGAAATTGTTCGACGATAATTACTCCAGTTTGCATTTTTCCAGTTTCTTTTTCTACCTATATGTACTAAGCTGGATAAGTTTGCCGTCATTTTAATAATCAGGTGGTCACTGCCAAGATTTTCATTAAACACCTGCCAGTTAAATTTTATTGCTACATCAGAAGACACAAATGATACATCCGGCGATGTTTCCTGTAAATTGCCATTTACTAACTTAATCCGTGTCGCCATGCCGTTATTAAGAGAAATAAAGTCGTTTTCTAGGGATGCGTCCAAAATTTGAATACCTCTCACATCAGATTTAACCGACCAGTTAGTATGATGACCATTAAAGTCGCCACCTATCATTGTTTTACCTGTAAAGTGGGAGAAAATATAATTCCAATCGGATAACTGAGTTCGTACAGACGAAGGACAATAAACCGACACAACATATTCTAAGTCCTTGCAATTTAACAACTTAACGCATATTAATTCGATACCCGCATTATTAATATTATATGATACTTGGTGAGATTGAATCGACGTGTGAATCAGTAAAGCTACACCACCATAACCATCGTATCTATCGTTCCTATAGACATTATATCCACTAATGTTTACATTAATCTCACAATTGAACCATGATTCGCTTATTATTGCGATGTGTATGTTTTCTTGTAATAAAAGTTCAGAAAAGGATACAAGTTTAGGCCGTAAACTTTGTGAATTCCATTGGAATATGTTCATCTTTATAACTTTTTGTAAATTATCCATTACAATTTATATACCCTAAGATTTCTTCTCCGAACATAATATGAATAAAAAAATTCTTTAGTTCCTCGCCTACAATTTTCAACAACGATAATAATTTTTCTTTCAATTTGCGTTTCGATTTACAAATATTCTTTATCTTCATCCAAATCTTCACCCATTCAAATTTATACAACAGATGTGTACTTTGCTTACTATTTCCTTTCTCTTCCTGTGAGTTATTTATTTCTTCAATTATTTCCTCAATTATTGACTGTTCTAGAGGTTCATCATTTTGCTTTTGATACGTTTTCTGCTTGTTCGATTTTCGTTTTAAATTTTTAATATTTTGCTGTGTATTTACACTCACATCATTTTCTACTTCTTCCGTATTAGATAACGGTTCTTGATGTATTAAAACATTCGTCAATACACTACTATAGGTTTCCTTCCCCGTGTTAGTCGTGGTTGCAGATGGATTATTATTGTTTTCCGGCAAGATCTCATTTATTATTTGTTTATCTTTCTTCTCCTTTAGAAGTTGTAAGGCTCGTCTGTATGGAACATGTTCTTCACTCATGATGTTCCGGATAGTTCTTTCTTTTAGATAAACGGGGCACTTTTTATCCAGGACAAAGTGATTCCCCTTACAGTTTAAACATTTGAATTCTGTTATGGTACAGTTTTCGTGTTTTCCTCCACACTTAGGACATAAGATTTTTTTAGTAGGGCAAAATCTAATGAGGTGACCGAATTGCCAACAACCCGAACATTGTGTGACTGGAAATACATACGCTTCAACTTTAAATCGGCAGTCGTAGGCATAAATATAATGGGGTAACACATTACTTTTGAAGCTTACTCTAACAGACTCACAATCAATCCACTTCCCTTCTTGCGTCAACCGTTTTAATCTCCTTACCGATAAAACATCAACGCTCGATTTTAAAATGTTCATAAGTTCTTTTTCACTTAGTTCAAGGTCGATTCCTTTCACTATTCCATAAGATATCGATATTTCTTGTATTAATTGACACCGTAAACCCATTTCTTTGATTTTTTTACATTCAATTAATTTTATAGCATCTTCCTTTCTTTGAAATTGAATGAGTACCTTATTGACGCTTTTATATTTTAATTTAAGGATATCTTTAATGTTTTCGCAACGTAGTAATTTTGCGAAAGCTATTGGTTTCGGTAAATTCTCCATCGAGGTAACACAAACTTCATGATTAGCTACTATTTCGGATGTGTCACTGTCTTCTTTATTTTTCACTTGATTATTACTTTGGTCCAACGAGTTACTTCTTATAAAGCGTTTAGGTTTGTTTCTAGTTACAGTAATAAAGTCATCTTCACCATTGTCATCTTCTCGTTCCTTTCTCTTCTCTGCCATTCGTACAGTTCCACCATCATCACTTCTTCCTTTTTCTAAAATTTCCTCATCCATCTTATTCATCTCATTTAATTGTTGTTCGCATCTATCCAAAATTTCTGAATCACTCAGATCTTCACCACTTGAATCACCTTGCATTTCACAAAAATTAAACTTTGGGGGTATGCGTAAAAAGTTTGTCACTCGCAACGAAAGGCAACAACGCGTGCGCTCAGCCCAACGCCACCGCGCAACGACAATGTATAATGACATGAAAAATTTCAAATGATATGTTTTATAAAATAATTACTTAAATAATAGTATAAAAATAAAAGCCCTCTTCCTCTCTCAGACTTTTCTGTGCCCGATGTGCACAATGATCATGTCTTTGTAAAACCGACCACCGAAGTTCATATTGTCGAAAGTAATAAATATATTGATTATTGAGAAATAAAGCATTTAGGTAGGTACGATATATTGTATCGTTCTCAAATAAATGTTAGTACTGAGAGTAATGTTGTTTTCAATAATATAAGGTCAAAAGTAAGATTACTATATACTGTCACTGTTACACTGGTACATTATTATTACAATGTTGAACACATTAATTATGAATTGACGCAACAATTTGGAAAATGGAATGTTCCACGATAAGGAGTAAATAGAATACCAACTGCTGTTTTTGTATTAGCATAAGCATAATCAGCCTGTAATGTTCCTACTACTGGGACAAAAGCCACCTCCCTGTGAGTGAGCTGTAATCCACCATGTGAACCCAGTGCGAGTTGGTGGATGTCACATGTTCTCGATTTTTTAAGGTTTCGTACCTCAAAAGAAAAAAACGGAACCCTTATAGGATCACTTCGTTGTCCGTCTGTCTGTCTGTTTATCAAGACTCTCGAAAATTAAAACTCTCAGGAACGCGTGAAGGTATCGAGTTGAAATTAATATCAAATACGTAGATCTATGGTCCCTTGGAACTCTAAAAAAACCAAACTTTTAAGTCAACGCAATAAAAAATACCGCCATTAATTTTGTAAACCTATAAGATACTTCCCGTTGACCTAGAAGCATGAAATTTGGCAGGAAGCAAGGTCTCACAGCACAAGTAAAGGAAAAAGTTATTCCCAAAATCGTTAATTTGTAGTTATACCATTTTTTTTTTTTAATTGCATACTTACATTTGCAGCGACCGTGACGTATATCGATGTATGGGAGAACATGATTTAAAACTTCAAAGTTAAGTTTGTTTTGGGATAAATTCATCCTAAATACGGAACCCTTCTTTATGCATGGTCCGACAAGCACTTGGCCGGTTTTTTGTTCTAGGACATGCCGGTTTCTTCAAGATGTTTTCCTTCACCGTTTTGAGAGCAGTGGTGATAAAATAATTTACATAAAGTGCCTGCCTGGGCTCGAACCTACGACTGTAACTAGTAATTTATTTGTGTTCTCAAGTTTAATTATAGAGATTGTATTAAATGGCGTAGCGTGATTACAATCGAGCTGGTTCGCCCTGGTTATTTAGGTAAGTTTTCTGTAGAGAATATTTGTTGAGGCGTGTTCATACTGCGGGGATTCGTAAACAAACATTGAATTTAACAAACAGCCGAATGATTTCTGTTCAGTATAACATGGGGACGTACTTTTATCAGGTGTATCTCGCAAATACGATTCTACAGACTTGCGGAGTCATTCTTTTTAATGGCATATTTATCATTGTGTGCAGTTAATCAGCACGAAAAAATGTGTAAGTTACGTTTTCGGTCTCAAAATTAAAACTATAATTCAGGTTACAATCGAAGCTAGCGCAGCTGCGGTACGAAGACACACCAGCTTGCATGAGCTTTGACAGTCTGCTTACTGATTATCTGCCGTATTATAATTCAATTCAAACATAATAAAAAAACGTGTTTCAGCGTTTTTGTAAAATCAGCCCACAAGAGGGTAAAATAGAGGATGATTGTGAATTTTAAAAGAGATTTAAGGAATTAGAAATATATTTTTCATATGTAATAAATTAATTAATTTTAGTATTTATTTCATTAAAATTAGTCCACCTGGTTAAAAGTTATTACAATTTAAAGTTATATAGTTATTAAAGTTACGCTTTCAAGCTAAAACGGCTGAAGGAATTGGGATGAAATTCGGCACATGGGTAGACTGTGCCCTGGGTTAGGACGTAGGATACTTTTGTCTCTTTATTACGTTCCCGTGGAATAATTTCCGACCTACACGCGGGCAAAGCCGCTGCCAATAACTAATTATTTCATAATAATGGCCAAGCCATAAAAAAGTTGATGTTAACTAGACATTAGGCAAAAGTGTATGCTATTTTGCCCTTTCTAATAAAGGTATTACATGAGAGTTTTTTATGCAATAGTCTGTTCATTGCCGTAGCTTCAAAAGGTATTGTGTCCTGATAAAGACAAGAAAAACAAGACAATTTCGGAAACTTAACTACATACATTACTGGGCTGCAGTCTCGCAGCTCGGCGGTAGTACTGCAGCGCGACATCGGGCTGCGCCTCACCGGCAAGCCACTCCAGCGCAGACAGCTCACATGGCCACACTGCTTCTACCTGCACCAGATCCAAATACACCAGTATAAGTGACGGTTTACTGCGGGTCTTTAGCCACGTAGCCAATAGGTACTGAACAGATTAGGATGAAATTTGGCACACATATAGACCATGACCTGGGTTAGGACATACCATACTTTGTATCCCCTTATTACGCTACCTTGGGATAATTTCCGACCTCCAAGCGGGCGAAGCCGCGGGCAAAAGCTAATCGTAAATAAATGTTGCTTTCATTTTTCATTTGCGTACACAGCATGTAGCCACGGTAATATTATTATACAGTAGTGTAACTCGGCCGCATGATAGAAATAAATGCCTACAGCCGCGCGGTACGTAAACATGCGTTACGGATGCCCGTCTCCAGCATTTTAATTACATTTGCCTACTTACTGTTTCTATTTAGTTTTGTGATTGTAAATATCCTTTTTATATAAATAAATGAAATACTTTGTATATTGAATAGGAAGTGTTCAATAAAAATGCGTGTTGTTTTTTGATTGGTAGATTTAATTTAAAAAACATGTTTTTGTTTGAAAAACAAATCCGGCTTATGCTTTATTGTTAAATTTTAAAAATTGTTTTGGGAAACATAGTATAGTATTATTCATACACACAGATAATAAACAAATATTATTAATAATAAAATACCACGTCTTTACTTTGAATTATGCAAACTAACAAAACACACATGCACTATCCTCAAATCGCGCGGTTATCGTTAAAAAAATAACACACCGTCCGTTCGACACTGCGGTACAGCCGTGACTGTCTGCGCCCCGAGCGCACCACTAGATCGAGGCGCGTAGGTATAGCTCGCGTTTCGTCCGTTTGTATGAAGTTGGAGTACTGTATTATAATATTACCGTGATGTAGCTGGTAGCAGTAAGGCTAATATCTATAAAGCGTCTATGATTTCGCTCTAGCCAATTACTTTAAGCGTTTAATGTGAACCTTATTCGTATTAAGGTGCATATTTTTTAGTATAAATGAATGTGATCAAGCGGTATAAACGAATATTTATTTTTTTATTGATAGTGAGCAGATCAACCTTTAATAAGGCAGAAAAACATAGAGGGCTATGAAGACGGTTTTGATGTGCCTCCCGTTTCAAATGCTCTGGGGATTATTACAAAAAAACGTGCCTGCTTTTCCGTTTAAAATAAGTAACTATTGTTAATATATGGTAATTTTTCGTAGATTAGGTATGAAATATCTATTATGGCGAGTGTTAGTGAATAATGTATCAGAAACACCAAGGTCGACCGTTTGGTCCTACAAACGGTCGACCTTGGTGTTTCTGATACATTACATTACATCATACACGGTTCAACCAGACATTTTTGTATTTTTTTTTTGGAAATACTAGGTAAAAGTGGCCATGAATATGAAAAACTTTCACTGGTGCAACTCAAAAATAAGATTCTTTTGACTTGATGCGAGATCTGAAGGCCCGTTTGAAATCTAGTCGCAATCTTACTTCAGCGACAACCAATATATATATATACACATTTTATATATATGGAAATTAGAGTTACTTTTGACAGATTTGAATGCGAAATTTCTTAAAAATACGCAACCATATTTCTAGATTGAACATAGAACGTCCTACTACAGTCTTCTACTGCGTTCTAGACTCATTATACCTACTAAATGCATAAACGATGTGTTCTACTTTTTTTTTAGAACACCGTCTTTTTTAAATTGCTCGTCTACTATGGAATACAGGTTGACTTTTGAAACCTATTATTTTGAGTTACGTTTAGTCTTCCAAAATTTCGACGACTTTAAAAGGTAGCTGTGATAGACTGGATGCGGAAGGTGGAGAACCAGGTGCTGTTTTGCAATTTGTCATAGGACTCTCCCAAATTGCGTTACAGCACCTGGTTCTCACGAGTTGATTGAAAATAATGCTTGCTTACGTCTTGGTAATGATGTTTGGCAGTTTGTGTGTCACCCATCTCGCTGTGCAGATGCGCAAGCGCACAGGTCACCCCTGCGTCCCAGTTGCCAATGAGGCTGTACCTAAAAATTATAGAAAAATATATCTTACAGGTTTAAGAAACCTATCAGGACGGTTTTATTTTACGTTAAACAATTACTGTCGTTAGTAAACCCAAGTTTAAATTTATATCAAGCTGCCTTATCAAGTTTAGGTAGTCTAAATTACAGACAGCGCCTATTTAACTTTGAATTTCGGCGCTTCATTACACTAATGTACAGTTTATTATGTGCGTTAGTAGACTACTTACTACGAATTAAACACGTACCGACCGTGAGTACAATTATCCATTTAAGATTATACTACTCTAAAAACAACCTTATTAAGAGTGGGTCGACAACACAGTACAAAACATTTTCTCAATCTTGATGCAGCAGTTGCAAACAAAGTAACTGGCAAAATGTAGGTACAGTCACGGGCATAAATATATTTCTATGGACACTTCGGCGATAATATCTGATTTTATGAATCAATAATTAATATCTGTTCTCAAGAAGACAGCAAATGTATGACACGCAATGACAAATTATAGGATACCTCAGAATTTATAATTAATATCTGTCTACTCATGAGTGCCGCTCATATTTCAAAAATATGTGACACTGGCAACATCAAAATCTGATAGTAATATTTAGTCAGTTTAAATATCTTGTCTACACATAATTAAAAGGAATTCTTGAATTCTCGGGATATACAACAACAACATTATTATTTATTACGTTATTTTTCAAGGGCACTTGGAGTCCCGTACCTTTGGTATGCCCCACATTTATGCATGCTGAGAGGTGACACATCTTTTTGAAGCCGAAGTGGCATCCTACATTTTGGCGTTGCGTACCTATCTCGCCAGATAGTTTTGGTGTTCCTTCTATGTCATATATTTGTGCCGCTACTCGTATATGCCTTCCATAGATGGTCACATTATGTACTTTCTATCTTCTTTAGAACATAATTACCAGACCAGATATTATTGCCGCACTGACGATAGGTATATATTTATGCTCATGGATGTACGATGGGTACAACTCTGACAACTCCTTCGGGAGAACAGTCGTGATGTTATGTATTTGAGGTAGCTACCAGTGATCAGCCGCGCCAGCGTCCCGCTTGCCCTGGTGTCGCCTGGCGAGCCCAGCGGCCGCCAGCGAGCGCAGCGTAGCACCCGCGCCGCCCGCGTTACGTACTAGCGACCACCTGGCCATGGCACCTCCCATCGCTGTTTCGTCGCCACTTCGCTCTAGGGCTAATGCTGAAGAAGAGATTTGAAGTTAGACGGATCTTAAAACTTAGTTTTACTTGTTTCGCATAGAATTGGGAGTGTGTTGTGATGTTTAGAGACCCAGTTATAAGCAACATTATAATAATAATGCTCGAAATATGCAACAAAATCGAATCGATCAAAGTATATTAAATTAAAACAAATTACTTAACATATTACATTTTCAACAAGATATTTTTGTTTTTGAATACCCATTCCCGTCTTACATTATATGAATGTATATCTACATTTTTTTATTTCTCCAGTTAGAAACGATTCAAATTATAGAGAACATGCCATAAATATGCACAATCGTTTTAGGTAAAATATGCAATAATATGCAAACTAGAAAACCGGCCAAATGCGTTTTGACAGGGACGACCATGAAATCCTATTGAATAAGGTTGCGAGGAAATTTGCTTCGCTGGTTCTCATCCTATATTAGAAATGGAACACAAAACGTTGTCGTTAATAGTCATCAGTCTGATGCAGTGCATATAATCTCGGGTGTTCCACAACGTTCAATCTTGGGACCACTATTGTTTATTCTATATATTAATGAAATAGACAAATGTTTTAAAAATACTAAGTTTCTTGTATACGCTAATGATCTAAGAATTTTCTAAGAATTCAATTAGAATATCGAACGCTAACAACTTTTAAATTTAAATGTGAACCGTCCGAAAACAGGACGCCAATGAACGATTTGGCGCGCTGCGGCCACCTGGTGAACGCGGGCGGAAATACGTCATCATCGACTTATAACATAAATGTGACAAGAAAACTGAAGATGCTAGACTCAAATAATGTTTATATGACCCCGAATGAGTCTCCCGACACAACAAGCGTTTTGTTTGAAGGTAAAACGCTACTATTTATTTGTTTTAGTGTGATTTATTACTCTGTTGCCAAGCATTCAATGACAATCTCAATTTTGCATGATGTAATTTATTATTATTAATGTGATGTAATTATTTATTACTTATCTAGTGGCACTCATTATCATATTTTCTTTTGTTAATATGTGGATAATGTAGTGGGCAGCAATATTGTTACTATTTTGTATTATCTATTCTCTGTTCCTACACATATTGTAGCTGTTTATTGTCCCTGAATAAATAAAATAAAATCTGTCAAAAAACAAGCTGCCATTCCTAATCCTACCAATCGTACTAATTACTTTTCAAATGTACTCTAAATAAGTAATTTCAACATAATAAACTATCTACTTACCCCAAATACCTAATTACAACGTACTTTACTTTCACATTCACTAAACTCAAAAAATAAACAATATCTTCATCACAATAATCACTGCTCTATAACTACAAACAAATATAACTACTACTACTAGTAATGTTATATTAATGAATTCAATGAATACTGAGCGAACAAAATGCAAATTAATACGGTTCTAATGCGATTACGTCTAAAAACCACCACAAATTGTCAATTGAATGATGAAATGTTTACGAACTCCCGCCAAACGCATTACGAAATTCTACGAAAACAATTGAATCGAATACGTGTGCCAGAAAGAGGTGGTGCAATAGCAATCATTCCTTCTCGCTTCCACACGCGCGTTTTCTACTACTATCCCTATCGTAACTCGTTGCAGATCGGCTTACCCGGCTGCTAAGAAACCGCGGTGTCACGTGACCGAAGTGACGTCATGATTGACTTAAGTTCCTAAAGAAATTTAATTCGCGATAAGCCGGATGCGGCTACGAGTTATTTTAGCGCTATTTAGTGTTTTGTTGTAGGGATATTAAGACAAAAAAAAATGTATGTAAGCGTTTTGTAATGTTTTAATTTTATGATGTATCAATTACTTATAGTTTGATTATTCAATGACGATAGAGTGGTTGTGTTCCAAATTTCCGAAGGGAAGCCGGTAGGAATCGGGTTGTATGGACTCGCCGCCCCTATATCCGAGGCGTCCCAATAGAATCTTAGAAGTAGTCTAAAGCTTTTTGTACCTTTTCAAATAAAAGCGCGTAAGTACTTTCGTATGGATTCCACAAGTAGACGCTGTATTCCAATTGACTACGTGCGAGTGCATTTAAAATTATTTTGATGGCTTGCGCGTTGCGAAAATTCAGCAGGTTGAATATTTTTGTATTGTTTTTATTATTTTGCCATCTCTCAGGTCTAAGAAGAAGATTGAAGCTCGCCGTGTCAGATGCGCGTGTGCTCGCTAGCACGCTGGTGACATTACTTATTAACTCTATGTTTTAAGACTATAGTGATCGAAGCCAGTTACCTAGATCGTGCGCAGCTATAAGGTCAGCGGGGTCGAGATGCGTGGCGGCAGACAGTTGGTCAGCCGCGTCGCGCCAGGCGAGAGGGCCTGTGTCAGACGCGCGAGCGCTCGCTAACGCGCTGGTGACGCGCGCTGCGCAAGAGTACGGGTCGTCGCGGGATGCTGCTTCACTCAGTTGGCGGGCTTCCGACCAGTTGCCCAACTGGATATTGTAAGAGAAAAGAAAGAAAGAAAGAAAATAAATTTATTTAAACCAGGTTAAGGCATACAATAGCAAGAGCAGAAATTATTACTATTTTAGAAGTCGCGACTCTCTCTGATTTCTGCAATCATATTCTAAAGGAATGCTGCCACGAACCTCATTTTCTAACTAGATTTGAATTAAATATATGACAATAATAGCTTCCGCCAGCGGCTTTTATCCCCCGGGAACGTACTACCGGGATAAAAAGTATCCTATATGTTAATCCAGGTTATAAACGATCTGTGTGCTAAATTTTATCCAAATCCGTTCAGCCGTTTTTGCGTGATTGAGTAACAAGCATCCAACCATACAAACGTTCACATTTATAATATTATTATTATATAATTATATTATATTATAATAGGATAAAAATGAGATTCGATATTGAACGTCAATAGAATATAGGTCCAAGTTTCTAATACATAAATAAATCTGCTGGTACTTTTCTTTTTAACTATTGTGATTGTAATTTAGTAATAAAAATAAAATTATAAGACCATATCAAACAAAATATTTAGTTTTTTGGGTTTCCGTAGTCAACAAGGAACCCTTATACAGGGTGTTAAAGTAATTGCGTGCCATAGCTTAGAGGTAGGTTCAGAATCGATAAAGGAAGCCAGGAAAAAAAAAATCCGCATTTTTTTTTACTGTAAACTGTATAAAATCATTATTCTATCTAGGCCAATGAGATTTTTAATTAAAAAATAGTAAATTCACTTGTTTCACTTAAAATAGCAAAAATAAAACTCGAAAGGGCTACCTCATCAGCTGTTTTGCTAAGTTCATTTGCGAGGTCAACACCCTACGGATGTCCGGTGCCCTATTCGCTTTCAAATGCCGACAAACGGACCGCGGCGGCGAGCGGTCTCGTAAGAAGCTAAGCGACATATCCCAATTAATCTAACAGACGCGTCA
Source organism: Omphaloscelis lunosa (assembly GCA_916610215.1). Lineage (NCBI taxonomy): Eukaryota > Metazoa > Arthropoda > Insecta > Lepidoptera > Noctuidae > Omphaloscelis > Omphaloscelis lunosa. Next base: position 13,135,629 of record OU744250.1, read on the forward strand.
CATGAGGCATTTTAATCATGATCTACATAAATGAAGGACCCATTTACTACTTTTATTTTAGATTCACTATGGGGGATAATTATTTTTCTAAAGCTACATCGATTTAAATAAAGAAGATTTAAAAAATACGTGTAGAAGTGTATTGATAGTCACGTGATTTTTCGTTTTTTTTTTTATTAACAACATTCATTTTAGTTTTGAATGTAATTCAACAATGTAATTTACTGTTTTCTAAAAAAAATACATCCATTTTCGCAATTAATTTCGTGAGTAGGTAACTAGGTACAACTAAATGTATTTGTACAGTCTATCATTTTGTTGATCTGTGCTCGTTGTAGCACTGTAGGCACAGAATAACTAACTGTAGGCAGCAAATGCGGCAAATTGAAAGAAAGATCAGCATAGTTCATTTCTTTTGCATTTCGCCGATTTTATCGGATTTTTGCCAGTTCCTAGATTTCGTTGATCGCAAACGGGCGTGCTGTTTATCGAGAATTTGTGATCTTAACGTAGTTTTTAAAATCAAAAGTAATTTTCTCTGTGTGTGTGTTTGTGAGTGACGTTCAAAATGCCTTCCAGACCTGAACAATTCTTCAGTGCCCGCGAATACGGGAATACACTCATGATGTGGAGAGATATCCCGAAGATAGCCATCCACGAAATTCTCGTGTAATTAATAACACGGGCGTTCTAACGTGTCTTGGACAATCCTACAGCGCGACAGTGCTGGCAGGCTCGTTAGACCGAGTGTTGCGAACCACATACTGAGTGTCGTGCGGCAGAACCGGCGACTGGGAATACGCACGGCAGCTCGCATAGTTCGTGACTGTTACAGGTCCCAAGTCTCACGCTGGACTGTCCTTAGGGTTTTACGCAGAGATTTGCAGCGAGCGTACCGATTTCACAAGGTGCAGGCGTTATTGCCCGCATCAGAGTTCGTCGTTTCTCGTACTGCCGGTGGCTGCAACGAAAGCACGTCGCAATGCCTACGTTTGCTGCTAATATGATTTAGACGGATGAGTCTACATTTAGTCGCAACGGAATGTGGAACAGTGTTTGGGGTTACGTCAAGGGTAAGGTATTTGTGACCGAGTGCGATACTGCAGCAGATATTAGAGATCGTAACGTACCTATTGTGAATGTGTTTGCGACGCTGTGTGAGGAGTGTGTCCAGGATCCCACTTTTTTGGTCCGTATCCACGCTGAAACTCTGCGCTGCGCTCAGATCTGCGAGCGAATTGGTGGCGGCCACTTCGAACCCTATCTCATTAGGAATGAGCGAGATTAAGGTAAGTTCATTAATTGAACATCACTGGATCGCTAAAATTTTATCAAGCATCTTTTTTGTTATCAATCCTCATTGGTATCGCTAATTTGTGGGAATAAGCTTATTGTTAGTTTTATTTCCGTAGCGGGTACTTAATAATTAAGAGGAGGCTCCCTAAATTGTATGTTAATTTGCATTAATATTTTGAAAAAGTAACGCATACAATCAAAATGAAACTTTAGTATATGATTTATTGGACTTTTTTCATTCCAACTAAAAGAGCAGTTACGTAATTGGAACATTTTCGCTCGATCCATTTTTTATTCGAAAATCATGTGTTTTTTAAAGATTATTTGAAACAAAAACAAGATTACTCGGCTTTTATGTCTAAAATAATTATTGACAGTAAGGAAATATAGTTTATTATCCAAATGTAGGATATTTTTTCTCTAGATCAATTATTACTTCAGTTATAGACGAAATAAGAATTGAGACTTAGGACATTTAGTTCCGTGCTTGAACACGACCAAAGAGCGCACGCGATGTTCAACTTTATTACTGATGTATTAGCGTTTAGCACAAAGCGGAGTGGTGGGGTGCATTGGGGCGGAGTTTACGTGGAAATTGTGTTTGGAGTGCCTGGTCTTAACTACCATCGGTTATCAAGACTAACTAAACATGATCTTTTGTGTTAGGTACCTATCAATGTTGACGTTCACGTTCGTCCGGCAGCGGCGGCGATGGCGCCGCGGGCGGCCGCGCCTCATACTTGTGTGTGTGTGTATGTGTAGGTTAGGTAGTTAGTATGACTTTCGTAATTTTATTTATGACGTAAGGTGTAACCTTTTCACGAGGTTTGCGCGTCGATGTCCCTCCCTGTATTAGCACCTTCTAACTTAAAATAGCAATCGTTTAGAATTAAAATTATTTTATTTGTTTAAATGCTTTAATTACTTAGGTACCTACTATCGGACGCGAATCGAACTAACGCTACAACGGCGGTATGTAAATTACAATTCCAATTTTCCACGACAAAAACGAACTTTTTTTTTTGTACGGCGATGCGATAATAATGTTTTTATTTTGTTTAAATGCTCATTAATAATTTCCTAGAGTTACCTACATACTATCGAACGCAATGAAATACCTACGCCCGAACACTTCGATAACGCCGGGTGAAGGATAGGTAACTAGGTAGGTACGTACAATTCCAAGTATTTCTTCTTCCTAAATAACACTTCGAAGTGAAAAATGTTAAAACTTAAAACATTTGTGTAAATAAGTTGATTTTTAATCATTGTAAATACCTGATTCCAATTTTTTAACTACGCCTTAATACAATACCTACTCGTATTTCTGTTGAATACTAGTTAAACAAGATCTTTTTTGTAGGTTTTGTATTTTGACGGTCCTCAGCCCGTTAAAGTACGAAGGGAAAATTGGAATCGTAATTTACGTACCATCGTAGCGGTAGGGGCGCAACTTGATTTCCCAACCAAAAAAAAAAAAAAAATCATTAGCAAATAATGCGCCGGCCCTTAGTATTCGGACGCGAGAAGTGAAGGACAAAATGACAACGTGTTCGATAGTAGGTAAAAAGCAGTTAAACAATTTTTTTTTTTTCTGGCTTCCTTTATCGATACTGAACTTACCCCTAAGCTATGGCACGCAATTACTTTAACACCCTGTAGTTTCGCCATGTCCGTCTGTCTGTCTGTCCGCGTCTTAGCTCAGAGACTATTAGTACTAGAAAGCTATAATTTGGCATGAGTATACATATTAATCACGTCAACAAAGTGGTAAAATAAAATCATGAGAAAAAAAAAAAATTGGTTACCTCCCCTACATGTAAAATGAGGATGTTTTTCAAAAATATTGTGAGTTTGTGAAAACCATTTATAGATTCAACACCGTTTGCGAAATATTAAGCTTTAAAGGGCAAATTTATGTTAAAGTCCCCTCCCCATCCAGCTAAATGGTTGGTTCTGGATATGTGAAAAATTCTTCCATACATTTCGTATGGTAGAACATGTTTTTCAACTACACTGTTAAGTTTTTTCGTGGGATAAATTCATCCCATCGACGGAACCCTTCATTGTGCGTGGTCCGACATGCACTTGGCTGGTTTTTAGTAGTTTCAATTCGCTGTAAGACGATCGACAGAAACATTGATGACACAGACACGCAAATTGACACTCTACGTCAATTAGGCGTCTAAGCCGTGTTATAGCCATTTCATACAACTTTCAAAGATCGACAGTTGTGATTTGAATATACGGACAATTTAAATTGGTATTCAATTCGCTTAACCAGTAATTTCTCTGACTTTATTTGATAAAATTCTGTAACACTCCACTCACAGCATAAGCCACAAAAGCAGCATCAGTATTAGCTTCAGCGCGCAGCACCCGATCATGAGGATGCGCACGCGCCACTGCCTTCAGCCGCTGCAGCGCTCTCTGCGCCGGCGCGCCCGTGGGCGGCCGCAGCGACCGCAGCGCTGCAAGCGCCCCGCCGAGCTCGAGGCGCGCACCCGCTGCGCCGCCGCTGTAGCCGCGTAAGGCTTCCACGCACCATGACATGCCGCTGCAACATTACAGTTACACTAGGATTTGTTGAGGACCACGGATTGGATAATTATATACAACATGTAAAAAAAACCCTGTCCGGTCCGTGAGAGTGTTGTTACTGAGAGTCTTTTAATTTTAAGGAAAAAGAAAAATAAAATCCCCTCATTTTTTTTTTCAATAGGAAATTTTACTGGGTTATTACATGGATGGCGGGCGGCCGTCAATCATAACTTATGACCCCTGTTGAAATATTTCAAATTTTTAATGAATTTGGTGTAAAAAAATGAGAATTTTAAATAGCAGCAACTTTTTCATTTATATATAAATTAAACAGGGTAGGGGAGTTTAATCCACCCTGTCTAACTCCACATTCCATTACGTACTCATCCGACCGTCCATTTGCCCATTTTACACAATTAATTTGATGTGTGTACAGGTATTTAAAAACACTCATCAATTGACTGGGTACATTCGTATCACACAATTTAGACCATAACTCGTCATAACACACCATATCAAATGCCTTTGACATATCCAAGAAACACGCAAAAACAGGAGTCTGGTTGCCTGTATAATATTTTACAGTCTTTTCTAGACATAGATTTGCTGTTTCCGTAGATAAACCCTCTCTAAACCCATATTGAGCATCATGGAACTTGACATTATTCTTTAAAAAGTTGTTAAACAAAGAGTCAAAAACTTTAGCCTCAATCGTGGATAAGGAGATTGGTCTGTAGTTCGCTTTATCTGATATGTCACTAGTCTTATTTTTTACAATAGGAACTACAATAGTTTTCGTCATATCCTTTGGCAGATAAGCGTGCGACACACAACAATTATAAAACAATGTCAATACCTTGGGCAAATGGATACCAGCGTCCTTTAAATGTTCCACACTGAGTCCGTCGTGTCCCGGGGACTTTCCGCGCTTCATATGTACAAATACATTCTTTACTTCTTTTGCTGTATACCTTATTTTTAAGCTTTATGAAGAAGGCCGCTCAAGTTCACCATTGTTTGAGAACGGGCCCAGTGGAGATTTAATAGTAAACAAGTCTTTAAACAGGTTTGTGATCTCCGCCGTATCAACCTATGGTTCAAGCTGTTTGTACTTTTCCAGAAGTTTTTAAAATTATTAGTACTATGAAGGCAAGCTATCTTGTCCATAACAATTTGTTCTTGATGGTGTTGGCACCATTTCAACTTAGATTTAAATACATTTCTTGTTTGTAGCATAATATTACCCATAAAGCCGGCCACCCGATGGCCCTTTAAGTTAAGCCCCGGCGTTTCGAATCCTCGCGGCACTCCCAAATGTGCGCGAGCGAGGACTTTTGCCTCCAGATCCCATGGCGGTAATCCGGCATGGAGGCTCGCCGCCTCACAGGAGACTGTGCGGTATCTTCGGGCCAGCTGAATGACCCTTTGGGACGCGTTCAACCGGCGGGCTAGGCGCCGCGCGCCGCCCCAATTATTATTGCAGTATCTATGTGCCCTTTTCGGATCGGACAGGGTTATTTTTTACATATTGTATATGCTCACGTTCGCCTATAGGACTTGGACCATAACTACTAGGCGAAATATGAGTGTACTGTAAGTACACCTCTGCCTAATTCTTTGGGGAACACAGGACTGATGTTATGTTATGTAAAGTTATGTAATTGGTCACGTCTAAGCCACAGCAAACACATAACCATAGAGTAAGTGGCAAGCAGCAAATGCACTTCGAGTAACAAAACAAATTCAACAAAAAAATGCTAAACAGGATTTTCCCAACGATTCACCCAGAAATTCTAATAGCTCAGCTAGGTGACTAAGGATACCTCTTTCTGTAGCAATAAGTACAGTTAAGTATTTTTCTCAAACATGCATGGAAATATTGTTATAATTTTCGAAAAAAGAACACGTGATGTATCGAATTTACGGTTAAAGAAAATCAAATCCATTGCAGGAGCGTTTTTTGAATTTGGAACATTACATCGCTCCAGCAATGTTGTATGAAACGGCGTGCGAGTTATTAAATACTCTTTGATTATATCTCTATCATTCTTGGCATACCAAAGTAAGTCTCTCTGCTTAGTACGAGTACAAATTGCGTTCACGTGGCTGTATAGCCATAAATGCGTTTGCCTTTCGGCACAAATGATAAATAGAAAATTGGCGGCAAAGCTGAAAATTCGTCTTGATTTGGTATTTACATTCATAATAAATAGAAAGAAAAGAAAGAAAATATTTTATTTGGGACACGCACAGGAAATACAAAACATAATAAAAAAAGGATAGACATAAGAAAAAAGGAACAAACATTAACAAAAATAAAAAGGAGCATTAGATTAAAAAAATACGACCTGTGCGAGGCTAAAAAGGCCCCTATCTCAGCATGATGCTGCGATATTTAAAAATAAATAAATACCGCAGCGCTGGTATTCTGATAGGGCCCGCTGTGATGCCACGGACATATCTACGGACCTATAAATCCCACTAGGGGATTACAAAATAAATAAAACAATAAGAATAATAATATAAAACAATAAAAAAGAAAAACAAAACTATTGTTCAATAAATTAAAATAGTCGACGCACACCCGACACGACGTTCCAACATCACTTGTCCACGATGTGGTGACAAGCGAAGGGACGCGCGCTGGAGTGTATAGTCTATGGCATCGGCTGTCAATTTATCTGTGCAAAATATCTATGGAGTAAATAAAGAAAATAAATAATGAAGAAAGCGCGGGAAACCTTGAATACGGCGGTCGTGTTTTTTCTTTCTAAGTGAATTTTAATTTCCTAAAATAAGTTTGTTGGGATCTTTTTGTGTAAATAATTAGTTTTTTGTTTATATATTTCTAGTAGTTAGTTTTTTTTTTAGTGTGTATTAATAGTTGGTAAGTTATTATAAATCTTCTATTATGGACCCTCCAGGGGATCCTGGGGGGTCGATATCTCCGGTCGTAGCTCACTACGTGACAATTTCAAATAATGAAACCAGTGTTGATACTGATTTATGCAGTATCAACAGTAAATAATAGTAGAAGGAAGAGGGTTTCAGCTCGGCCCAAAATTTGCAAACATTGCAACAAAAAAAGGCGTAAAAATGGCGGCAAAAAGGATTGTAATTGTGAACCAGAGAATCAGGAGATGGAAATTTCTCATTTCGAGAATGGTTCAGACCCCTCACAAAAAATTACTACTCAGGTATCTAATGAATCAATCATTGTACAAAATAAAACATCTCCACAGTCTGCAACTCAGTTGGCTAGGTTGACTTTTAAGTCATCAGATGCTGCTCCATATGTCGTTCATGTGCAACGTGAACAAGTCACTGAAAAAACATTTTTACATCCCATTTCTTTTGGCCGTTTTTTGAAAAGAAATAATTTTAAAAATGTGATAAATGGTAGTCTGAAAAAAATCGGCAGAAATCGAATTTCATTGGCATTTTCTCACTATGAAGATGCGAATCTGTTTTTAAATAATACTAAATTAGCTGAAGAAAATTATAAAGTTTTTATCCCTGCTTTCTCCATAACCCGTATGGGTGTTGTAAGAGGCGTTCCTGCCGATTGGTCCGATGAGGAGGTTCAGGAGGCTATTTCTGTTCCCATAGGCTGTGGAGAAATTTTAAAAATTAGGAGGATTAGAAGGAAAGTAATGGTTGATGGTAATAATGTATTCAAGAACACGGAAACAATTATAATTACATTTGATGGGCAAGTTCTACCAAAGCGGGTGTTTATGTGTTACACAGCCTTGAGTGTTGAATTATACATTTACCCAACTATTCAGTGTTATAATTGTTGTAGGTATGGTCATGTAAAAAGTCTTTGTAGGTCTAAGCCTAGATGTTTTAAGTGTGGTGATGGACATTCAGGCGAGTCCTGTTCAGTTCAAGATGATGATGTCTCTTGCTGTTTGTGCAGGGGGTCTCATGAAGCTACTAGTAAGAAGTGCCTTGAATTTGAGAGACAGAAATCGATAAAAGAAACAATGACCAAAAGTTGCATTTCTTATGCAGAAGCATCAAAACTACATCCTTTTGTTTCTAAGAAGTCATATATTGACGCCTTAACTACCACTCATGTGTCAGATAGCTTTACTCCTTCAGCTCCACGGGTTAAGCCTACATCTAATCAGTCATATTCATATAAAAAAACCGTTTATACTAAACCTCGTTCACCTACAAAATCCTCTATAGGTTATGATCGTCAATCTCATCATGACCTTATTAAGGACTATAATAACACTTCTTCACTAAATAATGGCACTGCTCTGATTCCTAAGGACAATCTATCTGAAACTACAAGAGATTTAATCATAGCATTAATTAAGTCTTTGTCACAGTCTAACTTAATTTCACCGTCTCACGTTGCCTCTGCACTCGAAGCAGTTACTTGCACTTCTAATAATAATAATGGACAGTCCAGCCAAGGTAATCCAATGGAATTGCCGAAGTGCAATTTCTAAAAAAACTGAAATAATTTATCTTATAAATAAATATAATCCATTTATTTTTTCTTTACAGGAGACATGGCTTAGTCCGGACTCTTGGTTTAGGATTCCGGGTTATGCATGTCTCAGAGAGGATCGATTTGATAAGTATGGTGGAGTAGCCTTACTCATCAAACATCCTCAATCTTTTACTCATTTTTCCATTCCTGCTCATAATAGTGATTTTTCTATTATTGCAGCAGTTGTAAATAAAGTTTGTTATGTTTCTATATATATTCCTCGTCCATCTACTCTGATTTTCGATGAAATTGTAAATATTCTTTCTATTCTTCCAAAACCTTTTATACTACTAGGTGATTTTAATTCTCAGCATCAATGTTGGGGTAGTTCCTTGACCAATAGCTATGGGGTTAATCTTTTGGATCTGATTGACACTCATAATCTTTGCATTCTTAATAATGGTTCTCCAACACGACGCACTGCTCCCAACGAGGAAATAAGTGCTCCTGACTTGTCAATATGCTCTCCCAGTCTTACACCTTATTTATCTTGGGAAGTCTTAACTTCTACTCATGGTAGTGACCATTTTCCAATATTACTTTCATTTCCTTTTTATAATAAGCATTATTCTAAACCTCCTCCACGGTTAAAGTATAGACTTGCAGATGCCAAATGGTCATTGTTTAAGGAGCAGTTGGATTTCTACATTTCGGAACTTCCTGAAATTAAATTTGGTGATGAACACTTATGTGCTGAAGCTTTAGCAAAATTAATAATAAGAACTGCCGATAGTCATTTTCCTATAAAAAATACAGCTCTAGGTTATATACCATCCCCTCCATGGTGGGATAGGGATTGTTCAATTGCAGTTAAAAAGAGGAAACAAGCAGAGATTCAATATTATGCCAACACTACAGATGAAAACTTTGATGTTGTATGTTCTGCCATTACTGATACTCGTAAATTATTTAAACAAAAGAAGTTCGAAGGTTGGAGACGTTTTCGTCAGAACATATCACCCAATATTCATCCATCAGTTGTGTGGCGAAACATTCGTAGGTTTAGATCTGCATTTAAGGAGTCTCCCTCATCTTTGCTTCCTTCTTCAACGAAAGACCAATTTTTAGATAAGCTATCACCTTCGTATGTCCCTGAGGAAATAACTATTTATTCTATACCTCTTTCCGATTATGTCAATCTTGCAGAACTCAATAGTCCATTTTCTCTTGCTGAACTCAAAGGTATTTTGACCCACCTAAAAGATTCTGCTCCTGGAGTTGATGGTATTCCATATTCCTTTATGTCAAATTTAAGCGAAACGTCACTTGACTATTTTTTAAATCTTATAAACTCTATTATGGTCACTGGCAACATTCCCACATCCTGGAAATCCCAAATAGTTTTACCAATCTTGAAACCTGACAAAAGCCCGTCAGATAGTAATGCCTATCGTCCCATTGCACTTTCTTCAGTTTTATTAAAAGTTACCGAGCATTTGGTAAAGAACCGTTTAGAATGGTTTATTGAGAGCAATGATTTATTGAGTGACAGTCAGTTCGGTTTTAGGCGGGGCAAAAGTACTTTAGATAGCTTAAGTATTTTTGTCACGGATATTAGGTTAAGTTTTTCTGTAAATAATCACCTTATAGCTTCGTTTTTAGATATTACTTCCGCCTATGACAATGTAGTTATTCCGATTTTAAGAAATAAATTACAAAAGTTAAATGTGCCTACAATTCTTTTTAATTTCATTATGAATATTTTATCTGAGCGACGTATTAATGTTTTATTAGAGGATTCTACTTATGAATCTAGATTAGTGTGGAAAGGGCTTCCTCAAGGGTCTGTTTTAAGTCCTATATTGTATAATATATATACATATGACCTCGAATCTTCCCTGGACAGTAAAGTAAAAGTTCTCCAATATGCTGATGACCTGGTTTTATACTGTTCTCATCGCTCTATTGAAACGGCTTGCTCTTCACTGTCTTCTTCTCTTAATCTTTTAAAAACATGGCTTGATCGTAATGGACTAGAGTTATCATCTTCGAAAAGCTCTACTGTTTTATTTTCACGAAAGCGGCTTCCTCCTCCTTTTTCTATATATTTTGATGGTCAACCGATTCCAGAAAAATCTTCGGTCAAATTTTTAGGAGTTATTTTAGACTCCAGGCTTACTGGTATTCCCCACTGTGAATATATTTTTTCTAAATGCGAAAAAAGGTTAAATATGTTAAGATGCCTGGCTGGAGTATGGTGGGGTGCCCATCCTTATTGTTTAAAACTGCTATATAATGCTATAGTTAGAAGCGTATTAGATTATGGGTCTTTTTTGTTAGAACCAGGGAGTATTGTTGCTTTTAAAAAACTTAACAATATACAGTCAAAAGCACTAAGAATAATCACGGGAGCTATGAAATCTAGTCCAATTAATGCCCTTCAACTTGAATGTGTGGATCCTCCTCTTTCACTTCGCCGTCAGTTCCTTTGCGATAAATTTTTATTTCGTTCATTGCAATTTGCTAACCATCCTCTACATACAAAACTTCCATTACTTTTAAATCAAATAAATTCTTCTAATTATTGGTCTCATAAAAATCCACCATGTCTTATTCAGAGTTACAAAAAGTTTATTGCCTTACAGGCTCCAAGCTACAGCTCAAATTTATATCCTCTTTTTTGCAGTAATTATGAATCTATAGTTTCTATTCCTGACATACATTTTTCCTTGGGTTTAAATAAAGGGGTTGATTTTACGAGTTTCTTATTTAATTCAATCAAATATAATTATTGGAAAGATTGGCATCATATTTACACTGATGCGTCCAAACACGATAATTCTGGTTGTGTAGGAGTCGGAGTTTTTCATTCTCAATACAATATAGTTCAAAAGGTTAAACTTCCGCCTGAATCATCAGTGTTCACAGGAGAATGCTTTGGTTTATTCAAAGCTGTAGAATATATACACATTATGAAATTAAAAAGACGGTCATATTTTCAGACGCTTTGAGTGTTTTGCAAGCTCTTAGCAAATTTCCATTAAAATGTAAAACAGTTTATCCCTTGGTAATATCTATAAGAAATTTATTGTACAAATGTTATCAGCAAGGGCTTGTAATCAGCTTTGCATGGATTCCGGGACATAGCAACATTTTGGGCAACACCAGGGCTGACCAGCTTGCCAATGAGGCTGTTGATTGTGGAGATCGTTTTCCGTATATTAATTATTGTCATGATCTTGCAGGCAGTGGCGGTACCTTCATAGAAGCCAAAAAGCCCGGCTTGCCCTAATAAAATCATAATTCTCAAGAACAAACCTAGGCCTACCAATAAAAAAAGAAACAGTCAATGAACTCGAACTCAATCATGCATGTCATAGGAATAACCAAATTTCGAAATCCCCGTTTTTTCTGCCGCGCGCACTGAGCTAGGTTGCCAGATCTACGCACTCATTGAACTCGAATCATTCATTTAGTAATCATATTAATAAAATTTAAATTCCGCGCGCTTTGTTGCGCGCCAATACAATGCATTCAATTGCGCCTTCTCGCTCACACTCGTGGGCTTCTTATCTGGCTTGCCTTACCTTTCTTTGTCTCGCAGTTTTCGCCTACAAACTGCTATAGAAACATTTACATTAGTTGATATATTGGTAAGTACATATACGCAGATTTGTATGAAATGAAAAGCCCGGCTTTTGAGTGCACAGAGTACTTTTTTATTTTGAAACGCGACGACGAATTTGTTATTGTATATGTTTAGAAATTAAAATTTTGAGACAAGAATTTTATTTTCCACGTGCTGAAGTAATGAATTAGTTTTATTGTTTAAAATGATGTGATAGTTATTGCGGAGATGTCATTCCGCGCTTTTGTAAGTGATATTTTTATCATCAAATTCGGAGACTGTGTTCGTAAAGGTATTTTGAGTTTGGGCATATTGAGTAACTTTACTTCACCGTAACCAACCTCAAATTACTGTAACTATTTCTCGGAAATAAAAAACAGTATCTTTGTTAGTCGAAGAATATTATATTGAAATACTCGTAGGCATTCGATTGTCTATTATTCAAATTTATGTAGGTGAATAGCTGGTGCCATGAAAGCACATGACTAGGGTTGTTTTTATGGAATTCGTAGTTTTAGTAAACCATTGAAAAATAAACCATCTTATGTACTACATCTTGAGATCATAAAACACAATAATGTTAGCATCGAAGAGATTATTCATAGGTGTTTTGAAATAAATATTAGAGTTGGCTATTGTCATTAAAATAAATTATAAAAAAATATTTAAGTAGGTAATATCTTATGTTAACGTTTTCAATCGACATTAAATTTTAAACTCGTAAAATTATGCGTACGGCAATAGAACAACAAATCGATAATGTGGGAGCCATCTAGTGGCTTCTGATTGAAAAATTTTGCATGTGACAAGCGAATATGAATTATGGTAAAAAGGTTCGGCTAAGCGGTGTGATTACGCGCATTCATTAATGTAGATGGCGCTACTGACAATTACATACTAATGCCAGACCTCTTCGAATTTTAAAGGTTTTCTAACCAAAATTATAATAATGTTGTACCATGAGCAACATATGAAAATCAGTCAATCCCTCACTTGGCTGTTTTTTTATCGTAAAAAGTCTGGCGGCTTGCCCTAATTTTGACCCCTAGGCACGCCACTGCTTGCAGGTCTCCCCATGACGTTCCTTCGGGAGTCTTGGGGAGAATTATGGTCAGACAGTTCAGTATTAAAAGGTAAATTTTATTCCACCATACAAACGTGTATTCCAAAAAAACCTTGGTTTTTTAAATTAAAGTTAAATAAAACTTCCACCAGTTGTATTATCCGTATGAGACTGGGACATGTTTGTATTCCAGTTCACCTTGCACGGCTTCATATCATAGATAACGATATTTGTGAGTGTGGCGAAAGTGTGGGGTATCTGAACCACATTTTCTTCTCGTGTTCTCTTTATAATCATTCTCCTTTTATGGACTCCTTAAATCGTCATGAAGTTCCTCTTCCTACTTCCATTCTTACTCTTTTAGCATCTAATGATCCTATAATATACAACTGTTTATCTATTTTCATTAATTCTAACTCAATCCGTATTTAGTTTATTATATATTTTATTTGAAAATTTATTCCTTTTCCGATCCTGACCAATTTATATTTCCAAATTCCGTTCAGATACCATTTTTTTTTAATTATTATAAGTTCCCCCGTTTTTGTTAGTGGCAAATGCGCAAACAGCGACTTGCCAAGAGAGAAAAAAATAAATAAAAAATAATATAGATCAAAAAAATATACCACTGTTTACAAGAGGTATTAATACAAATAAAGCAGTGAGTGAATAATATAAAATAATAAATATAAATAATAAAATAAATCATAACATTGCACCTAATTCGGAAACAGAATCTCCCCCGCTGGCCATCTACCACTACATCCACTGCAAACCTCATCAGAAGTTCAACAAACAAACATAAATGTACCGGGGAAATCAATAACATTTTCTTTTAGTAATTGCCCCAATATGACTAATGTAACTTTTAATATTAATTAAATTAAATGTATAATATAAAAGTATGCTTTATTTCCCTGCATTATTTTGAGAAAAGCACAAATATGCCTCGGTGGAAAATTGCCTGTCTCGTATTAGTGAAGTCCTCGCCAACGGCTCGGCCTTCAAACTCATACTCGACCTGCAATTGCCTATATCACGGTCTATGCAATAATGTACTATTATACCTTCGTCAGTTTTTTAATTATTTCTTTCTCTATTATCAGAACACATAAAACCTTTTGAAGCTACGGTACTGAGCAGACTATTGCATAGAAAACTATATTGAATTAATTGATAACAACAATCAAAATATATAATACACCTTTCACCAATGTCGAGTTGACATCTAGCTGAAACCTTTTTTTATATCCTTACATATTATAAAATAAAGTCCCCCGCCGCGTCTGTCTGTCTATCTGAACGCGATAAACTCAAAAACTACCGAACGGATTTTCAAACGGTTTTCACCAATGGATGGAATGATTCTTGCGGAAGGTTTTAGTGTATAATTCATTAACGTTTTGTGTAAATTGGTTGAAATATGACGATTATTGTCGAAGATGTCGGAAAAAATTATGCCGACTGAGAACTTTACTGGCGTGCGCCGCGTAAACCGGATACATCAAATTTATGTTCTAAAGGATTGAAGATCTTAAAAAGTTCAACAAAAATGTCCGTGATGGCATATGCCTATCTTCTAAGGATGACCCACAGTAACCATTTTTATCTTTCAGAATTTGATAAAAATTCCATTGTTATTTCCGAAGCTTTATTAACCGATAGAATATTAATCTTTATCCAATAAAATATGATATTTAAATTGGGCATTTAATTGAGATTAAAATATGCCTTGAGATCATATAATTTAAATGAATGGTTTAAAAGATATCACAGATTCAAAATTACGCGTTACAAAATAATTATTGTTGGAGCGCAGCGGTAAGAATCAATAACCTTTTCCTGGACTATTAGGTATGTAATCCCGGTACTGCCGGTAGTACGTTCCCGTGGTATATTTTCCGACGGTCACGCGAACGAAGCTGCGGGCAAAAGCTAGTTTAATTGTAAAAGTCTGTCACTGTAACATTTGATTTCGGTCTGACATGTAAAGAAGATGGCTAAATATCAATTTGCGGTACTGACATTACGACGCAATGAATAATTCTGAGCAGGTAAACCAGATTCTATCGTGCAATGAGCAAATATATTTTGGTACTGTACAGCCAATGAAATATTTATATACCCACCCCGAGTCAGGTCCCCTAGAGCCAGGTCTCTGCATGGCTGCAGCGGCCGCAGCCAGCGCTAGACATCGCTCGGCGTGCGCGGAACCTCGACGTGACCATCTCGACAGCCGGTCGCCGCGGACCACGTCGCGGACGACGCATTCGTAGGCGTCGTTTTCCTGAGAAGAAAACATAGGAAAAGTATCAGTTAACTGAATAATAAGGACGTTACTGCATAACTATAAGCTTTGTAAAAAAGGGTATTATAAAATTTCAGATTATTTAGAAGATAAAAAAGCATGGGATTGAACTGCTCGCTCTGCTAAGCCTTGTGATAAAACTTAACATTTTAATTATTTTGTAAAATCATGAAAATATACCAGTTTTATATACACATTGACATTGTTGAAAATTATATTCAAAATGACATGATTACTTTGTAAAGTATTATATTATTTTATTTAATTATTGTGAATGTGAGGACTATGTGGATATCATTATTATTTTCATTTTTCAGTTAGTTTTAATTATGGTCTGGCAGTTTGAGTAGTTTATGCGGCCTACCCAAATGTCCTTTCTTTGGTATTGTTCGTCGAGTTGAGCTCCTTAAGTTCTGAGTTGAGCTCCACGATTACTGACAAATACTTGCACTGACTGGACAGGTTCACTCAAATCTGTGTGGTTCTTTCCTCAAAAGACCATTTCAGACACTAATCTACATGGTCCTCATATGGCCTGACCAAGATTATGTCTGGACTTTAAAAGAGACTGTGACCTCTGAGTTTGTTTCGGCCTTTCTTCTCAGAGTAGTCAGATAGGAAACGCCGAACTCAACTAGCTTATTTTTATTTTTTTTAATATGACGTGTAAAAGTGATTCTGATATCCTATTTACAGAATAAACAATTTCATTTCATTTCATTTCATTTCATTAGAAGTTATACTTAAAAAGTTAAAAGCCTCCAAAGCTTAACCAAAATACCAATCGACTTCCCCGAAAAACAAATTAAAATTTTTAGAAGTTGTGAATATGATTTTGAAACCACGTTATGTATGGTGGAAAACAAAGTATCAAAACCCACCACTCTCATGAGAGTAATACCAAAATATCCAAAGTCCCAACGCATAGTGGGATTGAAATTGCAATCATTCTGCATAAATAGAGAGTAAATGATAATCAGAAAGCAGACAGAGGAGAATAACCTCAGGAAACATGGGACAAGGGCAAGCAGAAGATGTATTGAAGTGATTGATTGCTTACGTCATCAATAGTGATGTCCTGGTGAAATGTAGGCGGCTCTACATCGAGCATCGCGTGGAAAGCCGCTTTGGCACCTTCAGCGTCGTTCAAAGCCACTGAACACAATACAAGATGCAGGCCTGGAATGAAATAGACGAATATAATGTAGCTATTCATTCGTTTATTCACATTTGTAGTAAAATTTCATTATTACAATATTCAACGCAAAACGCAGACGGAGTGGCGTCAAAAGAGTAATTCAACAACATTTGAAACTCAACTTTAATCACTTTAGCATACAGTTGATATTGGTATAACGAATGATTATTCACTTAAGGACTGTTGTCTTAAAGTGGAAGAGCATACAATTTTTATAACTCACCCGTCTGAAAGTCTCCTTGTTCATGCATAATATGTTGAAAGTTGGTGACAGCGTCTCGGAACTTACCCATGCGCACCAGAAGTAGACCGATGTTGTGCATGACTTTCATCCTAAAGAAAGTCAATTTTAATAAAAGCATCTTCGATCATGTGAGGAGGATCGTGCAATAGAACTCAGTTTGTATATGACGTGTATCTTTATATTCAAATCAATATTTATTCCTCAATTTTTCATAATTGCACCTACTACTGTTTGTCTCTGTATCACCCAAAGGTTGACTGGTAGAAAATTCCTATGGCATTAAGTCCGCCTCTGGACATTTGTGTGCCTAAAGAATTAATTAAATAAATAAACTCTCTAACTTATAGAATAATGATTAGATGAGTTAGGCGCTTATCTGCTCGATCGGTAAAATAGAAAGAACTTCGTAGTTCTGCACTTCACTTAGTGTCGATCTTTCCCCTTCTGCCCTAGTTTAGTGACGAAGCAAGTATCCAAATTAAAATTACCATTTAACACAGGTATACTGCACACATACATTAAAACCTCTTTTCATACACTCCCACTTTCGTTCACTCCTCTAGCTAATAAGTTTTAATATGTCTATTGTTATAACAGATGACATATATTCTGACATCTGTCTTTGCATTAATCAAACAAAATATTCTACGAGGGAAGACGTGAACAGTTTCACCAAAGGAATAGAAATAGATCAACAGCAAGAATATGGGAGGTTTTACCTCAAGTCTTTCTCAGCAGTTGGTGTCTGGTCTAGCGCCATTCTATATAACTTTAATGCTTTTGGGTGCTCTCCCATTTTAAAGTAGATGTTTCCCATGTTCACCTATAAATGCATAACAAATATTTCGTAACCTTTACCAAAGAAACAAAAAATACTTCACATATGCAGAACCGGGACAATTACGCCCGTGGTCTAATGCCGCGGTTTTAAACGGGTTCGTAACGGGAATATCACTAGTTTGATTGTATTTAAATTTTATTTTATTATTTTCTATTCTGTATAAATACCGATATTTTATTTTATGTAATATAGGTTTTGCCTGAAATAGACAAATTTTATTTAAATTATTTATTTTATTTTACTTGTATACGAAGCAAAATATCTATTCTGTGATCATACAAAATATTATGATTTTGTACATTACCTTCAGCCTGTTGGCATGTGGAAACAGCTTATTCCTGGTAAGTAGTTGGTATGTGTTCAATGCCTCTGTATACATTTCATTGAGCGCGTATTGTCCTGCGAGATTACAAAGAACCTGAAACCATAATATTTTCGAAATGAAAAATTTTCATTATATAATTCGAATGACTGAAATCAATGAAGAAGAGTTGGGGGAGAATTCGTGGATAGTATTTAAAGAGAATAAATGGACAGTCTATTGCCATAGTTTTCTATTATTAAACTTTGGAGTAAAAAAAAAATAGTTAATAAGTACCGAATAACGCATGAAGTTTGTTGACTCTTTGGAGACGAGTAAATATGAAAATAATGTGAGTACTTACAGCAAAAGTTAGGTCCAGATTGTGTGTATCACCAACATTCGCCTGTTCTTGCATACGAATCAACTGTCTTTCCATTGCTGACGCTTCCTGTGCTTTGGCTAAGGCCTAGAAAATGATCCAAAGGTTGTTATAACATCGATCGACATGGAATACCTACATTTTATTTTACTGTCGTGTAATTTGCCAATAAATAAAGTTGACTTTAGCATGACTCACTTGTCCTAAATCAACTTCCTTCTTCGGCGCGGTTTCATCATCGGGGTCGGTCCGTGCGCTCAGCATGCATGACTCTTCAACGAGTGTCATTATGCGCGCCTCCGTTTGTTTTACCCGTTCTTCGATACTGTAAACAGTATATAGCTAAGTATAGTCGACCTCGTAATTGCTTTTTCATTTTGACAACAATTCCCACTAAATTCAAACTTCAGTAAGTTTGAAACTGTCCCAATAATTTAAGGTGATAAAGCAGTTACGAGGTCGACTATACAAAGGTTTACCAACTTACATATATTAAGATTTACAGTGTAGATCACACATAAAAAATATCATAGAGGAATACCTATCTTCCTTGACGTCATCCCTGGTGGGGATATCTCGGGTGGTCGAAGTGTACCCAGCAGCTCGTACGGCGGTGACGGGTCGCGCGGCAGTCGCAGCACGGGAGCTGTTACCGCGGACGCTCACTGTTCCCATGCGCATCATCTGTATAATGGCCAAATGGGTCCTGAACTCATAATAATGATATAGACTGAAGTTATCATTTTGCTCACATTTCAGTAGGTAGATACCTACGTCTAAAACACTGTAATTCATTCGTATTATAAGTGGAAACTTGGAATTGGCCTTAATTGTACTAAAAACTGTAACCATTCTTTGTTATTTGTTGTAAGTATTCCTAATAAAAAATAGCATGGCAGCTGCTACCGCCGACGCAGTGTGCCCATGCGCATCATCTGTACCACGGACAAATAGGTTCTGAACTCATAACAATGTTATTGGTATGTGACAGTAAGAATAGTCTAAGTTTATTGATAAGTCCACAAATAAATAAGTGTAAAATATTGTACAAATAACCTCCATTAGATATAGAATAAGTATAAAACAGTAATTACCCGTTCAAAGCAGATATTTAATTACCCTATAAATATTTTTTGCGAGATTATGTACTCTTATTTATTTTATAAAATAATAACTGAGCTGATGTCGTCATGCACATTGCAGGTTATCTTCGGTCAACAGTAATTGAGACTCACCCCTGTGCCCATTCTGCTAGTACTAGGCACCTTCCTCCCGATGCCGGCAGTACGGAGAGTTTCCTGGAAGTCTTGGTCTTCTCGTAAGTTGCGCGTATCCAGGGCAGGAGCCACGTCGTTGAACCCCGCGTACAATTCGTCATCTTCGTCCACCACCATCGCAGTACGAGGCTTCGCGTCGGTACCGACCCGAGATGCGCTATAATAACGCGAACTCAACATTCTTTCTCTTACCAATTAGTAACACGTGTATTATCTACGAACACGTCTCTGATACGAATAAAAAAAAATTGTAACATTTGTTGTGACGCCGTAACTATGGCAACGGCTGTCATATCAACGACAGAGGTCAACGATAATAGGTCAGAGTCAGAGTTAATTATAGTAATGCATGAAATATGAATGGTCACGTAAAATATGTCGTGTGAATGTTTATTTAAAGGCGACAGTAAATAATAAGCCATATTCACGTTCAATATTTATTACATACTTCTAATACATACAATCAAGGTCCATCTCATAAAAGTCACACCAATGAAACAATTTAATAGTTTTAGCTAAATAAAAACAACTGACTGAAATAGACATCACATTAAAAAATCATCTTTCTCTTTTATAAATCAGTGCTACTGGAAGACGCTGAAAATATGATTTGCTTGTTCAGTTAACACACGAGATAAGAAAACGTAATATAGCCTAACTTAAACACTACGAAGTTATAGAAACAAAAAAATTACAAACGAATGAGACGCCACTGCGTCACCGAAGCCTACTCCTGATTCTGACTGTTAACCATTTTCTTATACATTCAAAATATTGGGTATAAAAATAAATGATTTTCAAAAAATTTATATTGTATCGTTATCCAACATAATAACAATGATCTCTTATATGTACATTTATGATTTTCATTATGTATGCGATTTAATAAACTACCTACTGAAAATTATATTAACAATGAAAAATTATTTCGTGACCCTAAAAGACTAGTAAGAAATGCAAGGTATTCATATTTTTGTACACTTTTCACTTATTATTAAGATAACACCAGATAAACATAATAGAAAAGTCTATTAACGTGGATATGACTTAGATGTTAACAATGCATAGTTATATTTACTTGTCATCTATAAAATTTTATTATATTTACATACATTTAACAATACTCACTGACACCAACACACTTTCGCACGTACATTAATGTTTTATTATTACCAAAGGTCGACAAGAATTATTTCACATTTATATGGCATTATTATCTTAGGTCGACTTAATGTTGTCACAATTATATTTTTTATTCATTATTAAACTCTTACATGGCTAGATTATATGTAGTCGTTATAACAAGCGTTTGAACATAAAGCACAGAAATATAGCACTATACTTCACCTCACCATAAGTTAAATGTTTTAATTGACTTTGCATTAATTGATGGTCAGTTAAGAATTATATTCTAGCCATGGATATAACGAAATATATCAACATATTGCACCCATTTAATCACAATTATAGATTTATTGTTCTCGATATTAAAAATGTATCGCAAACTAATAAAATGGCATAGCTTAAATAACTCAAAATTATGTACCTATTGTTGGGACCTGTGTCTAAATTAAAAATAATAATTAGTAAACTGCGTCAGAAACGATTTGGTGTTTATCTTTTTAATAGTTACTCTGCTTATAATAACATTCTATAGCCTCTTATAATCTACTTTCGTTCTCATATATTTATATCTTATTCCATAATATTAAAGGGCTCCCATTTTTTTTTAGCTTTTGGATTTTAATATAGCTGCCATATTATATCTGTTTGTTAAATGTAGCATGTATTGTCACTTGTTGTTAGGTCAAACGTAATGTATACTCATAATTTGGATTTAGGGTCACTGTGATCACATTATGAAGCACCAATGTGTGACAAGTGTATGTATAACTCAAGGACACTAGTCATGCACAACTCGACGAGATATTTTTGAATGATTTAGTATTGTAAAGCGGGCGTTGTCCGTGTATAACGTTTGGAGCAAATCTTACGCGGACAGTTCGAGAGATCGGTGTGTGAGCGTCCCTCGCTAGATCTGGGTGGAGAAGCGCGGCCGCGGCAGCTCAAACACGTCGCCGTGCACGGAGCGCGCCAGCGCTTTGATACTTGCTGCTATGTCTTGCGGCTCCTCCTGTAATCATACAAATACTTTTATAATAATCTTTATGAAAATCCAAGGCTGCGTTATGGCATCATATTTACGTGAGCAGTGGTCTGTAATATTCCACCCACCACATACCTTTGTTTATGGACTATAAACGAAGGTGTGTGGTGGGATTTCTAAGGTGAATTATATATAATTAGATGATGAAGCACGGGGAAAACGAAATCAGAAATGGAGAAAACAGTCAGGCAAACCGACGTAAAACTACTATAAAAACTAAGATAGCCAGATTTGCTTCTCAAATTCTGGTTAATTTGAGAAGCAACACTATAGAAATGTGACAAATTCTTACATCATCATCTAAATCTCGTTGAGAGGGGCGCTCGTTGGGGAACTTCGGCATGTTCATGGGGAGAGAGCGCGCGATCACCTCCACGCCTCCGCCGCCGCGCGGCCGAGAGATGTGGATGCCTTCGTCGTTACTGCCTTCTGCGTAAGTTTTTTATTGGGAAAAATGTATTTCTCAACATGTATGAAGAACCAATAACAAGCAGTAGGCGTGATAACAGTGTAGCCTTATCCGCGTTTTCGGTAGGGACTTTTCGCGAGTGTTGTCGGGAATAAATATTTATATTAGGTAGCCTTGGCGTCCAAGGCCTGCTAAGCATATATACTTAACTCGCCTGGATAAAACAACTTACACTTTTTAACCGACTTCTAAAAGGAAAAGGTTCTCAATTCGACTGTACTTTTTTTGTCCAACTTCTATAAAAGGAGGAGGTACTCTGCCAATTATGAATTGATTTTGATGATTCTTTTTTGTTTGGTAAGTTATACTCCGATACTAAATAAATAATTTGAATCTGAATAAAATTTATATGGGACCTCTCCCATATAAATTTAGTTCAGATTCAAATTATTTATTTGTAAACGTAGGTTACAGATACACAGGTGTGTGTGAGATGTTACATTTTTGTAAATTCTCTATGCTTTGCCATTAGGCATACAAATGTTAGTATCAATTTCAATTATTTCATTATTCATTTCACAATATCAAATAAAAATTATAGAAAGAGCTAGTGTTGGATAAATCAATATAATGTTCCCCTTTTTTGACAATTAATTCAATTGATTAAAAACTACAATGTCAAAACAAGTACCAAATTAATAAAATATTTCAAAAAAAAACTTTGCTTGGGTAGTTCTTGAGTTGGCTAAAAAAGAGATTACGAATTATTGATAATACATACTTTTCCCACTTAATAAGTGGATGATATAAGTTCCTGTCACTGTTATTTACATAGCAGGTAGTGGTATTCGAATTTGTGTGGGATGGTATCACAACTAAAAAGTGAAAAATAAAAAACTTTTTACAAAAAAAAAACACTATAAAGTGAAAAAATAATTTAATTTCGGAAGTTGGTGGCAAAAAAACAAAAATTCAATACCAACGACATCGACTTCCGAAATTCAAGTAATTTTTCACTTTGTAGTGTTTTTTTTTTTTTGATGTCCGTTTTTTTTTTTTTTTTAAACAATTCCGTTTTTCATGTTTTAGACTAGGTATAAGACATTCAGAATCTTTTCAGTCATCTGAACTGATGACTTCAAAAAAGCAAGAGGTTTCTCAATTAGACCGTCTATATTTATGTGAGTGAGTGAGTGAGTTTTATGTGAGTTCACGGATAACTTCGTCGTTTATGAACCGATTTTGATGATTCTTTTTTTGCTGGAAAGGAGATATACCAAGGGTGGTACCATGATCTGATGATGGGATTCTGGAGAAATCGAGGGAACTCTTCTAATATTATAGGCAAACCTATGGCGATTTGGGTATTTTTTATAATAACTCGTGCAGTTGCTCTTGGAAAGCACCATTTGGTGAAGTGGAACTGATGTTGAAGACCACAAATGGCCACCGGAATTACTCAATAATAAGTATTTCACGGGTTGCAATTCGATTACTTTAATATGGTTGCAAGCAATTTATGCTCGTCACAATGCATATGCAGAAGTGGAGCTGATGGTGAAGTACCGGGAGAACTCCTCAACGATTAACGTCCCTGCATCGGGAAAACAATATTTCGTAAAAGGTGATGAGCAGTTGAGATTAGGCTATTGTAACTAGATAAATTACAAACTACCCACTAAAAAGCTAAAAATAAAAACTTTACAACAAAAAAAAACAGGCTTCCAAAAAACACTACAAAGTGAAAAATAACTTAAATTTCGGAAGTCGGTGGCAAATAAATACAAAACCAAAAACACCGGATTCCGAAATTTAAGTTATTTTTCACTTTGTAGCGTGTTTTTGGAAGCCTGTTGTTTTTTTTTTTTTTGTATAAAAGTTTTATAGTATAAGGTAACTCCGATCAGACTTTTGACCGCAAAATGTGCCTTAACTACTTTAACTTGTGATCTAGTACAAACCACGTATTTGAAATATATTAGTAATTGATTATTGGGAATACTTACGATCAGAGTCGTAGTCGTCTTGATCAGAAAGCATGTTATTCCGTGAGTCAAAACCTTCTAAGTCAAAAAGATCTTCAGCATCTAACGAATCTTCTTCGGGCGGCATATTTCTAGGGGGCTGTAAACGTTAACATAAAGGAATAAGTATAAGCACTAGAATAATGTTGACGGCCCTCAACAACAAAACGTCTAAATACATCTTCTAAATATTATCTATCACCAAAATATTTATAGAAAATATTGCAAGATTTATTTTTATCAAGCAGCACAAGCAGGTATTTTTTACATAAACCAAGTAGGTATACTTGGATTATCTAATACCTTTAAACAAGCAATTATTGTATATATGTATATAAATATAATATAAGCAGGGGGTTTCTGGGGGCGATAAATCGATCTAGCTAGGTTTCATTTTTAGAAAAAGTTGTTAAAAAAAAAGCCAAGCAAGGCTTGGTCATCCAGATATTATAAATAATAGCTGCTTGTGTAAAACAACATAAACAGAATAACGCCATTGACTTCGAAAGCAAAACTAATTTCAGTTTGGTGTCATAACAAACATGTGTATTGGGTCACATGTGCCGACTTATAACAGGTATTTAAAATGTACCACTGTATGTAAACACAATATTATCAATTATCGCGTACTTTTCCTCTGTTATGGTGGTTATATAGTAACAAAACAAACAGAGCTGTAAATTAATATTGCTAATAGCAATTATCTTTATCATAGTAGGATAATAGAATATTCTAGAAAAATGATTACTAATTGTGCAAAACTTCTTTGTATGTTATTCTAAGATGATGCAAGATAGAACCCTTATGCTTAAACTGTAAATGAGTACCTATGATTTTTTTTTTTTTACACCCTATATGTATGTAAAACCTGCCATGTAGGTAGGTAGGTAGGTAGGTGATAGTGTCTGGAAAACAGTTTTGCACATAGAAACTTTTTTATTTACACACTGTGGGCTCAATATGAGTAGTTCCATATTTTCCATACAAAAGTTACTCGCTAATAGAGGTCATTAAAAGTTATTTGGGGCTGGATTATGAATGGTAAATAGATACCTTAACAATATTCTGTGAAACTTTTTTGGCATCTTTGAAAGACGACAGTCTTCGTCTCTGTAGGGGAGGCAGGTGAGGGGAGGGAGGTCCATTGTCGATGGTCGTGTCGATCCGCCAGCCGTCCCTGTCGACGTTGTTGCGCGCCTTGCTTATGATACTGTAACAAAATGCTTGTTGTGAACATTTATACTTTTACAGTAGATAATAAACACTGGTTTGACTAACATTAACTACATGGTGAAGTTCATAAATAAACATGTTGTGATTTTAGAGGGGTTATCAAGTTACAATTTAATATTGAAACAGAATACCTAGCTAAAATTTTATGGTCTCTTTGTGCTCTCTCTCTGTAAGCCTCAAACTCTGCATATTTCTGATCTCTGAATTGTCTGACAGACTCTTCAACCGCTTCCAGCTGTAACTGCAGGGTCTGATTCATCTGTTTACTGAGAGTGCCTATCACCTGCTGGGTCGGCAGCCAAACATTCCTATCACTGTTTATAAAGTTGTTTGTATCCACATTTTCTTTCATTTCAATGTCATTAGTTACTTCTGGCACTAATAAGTTAAATACTGGCGAATAGTTGTTTGATTTTTTCAAATTGTTTATCCGCTCTTGTGTGGTCTGTAACATAAACAGGTGAATCCATAAGTCATGGACAGAGAATTATCTTTGTTGGTGATAAGATTGTGATGTAAACATGTTCTATTTAGTTTTAATATAGATTAGTAAAGACACACAGGGCTACAAAAAAAAAACATGTAATATACATAATGGGCCCTTAGGATAGTGACTTGTATTATAGATCATTCGGTTTTTTTTAATTCATAAAGAACTTGTTACCATTGAATTTTATAAGGTATTATTGTAGTTGTTAAAATAAAAATTAAGCACAATTTAAAACCCATTAGTTACTATATGAAACCTGTTTTTATTACTAACATGTTTACTTTCTTTTGTTTGCAGTATAAGATAATCAGCAAGGCCACAAAATCAATATCAAATACTAAATGCAAGCATAAGTGTGCATGTACTGCACATATATTTTTTTTTTTGCAAAACAGATGGTGTTATTTACATTTTGTAATAAATCAATCAATTGCTATATTTCAGCTGACTGACATGAGTGAAATTAACACTGACCTGATTAGATTTACAAACAAGCAATGCATAAGTTCCATTTTTGTCATGTGATATGGCGTGAGTGGGCTGGCCACAAGCCAAGCAGGAGTGTATGGTCCACCTGCCCACTGGACGCTGCTCCACCAATGCAGGCTGAGCAACCTGCCTCTTAAGGCTGCCTAAGGAGCATGATAGCAGTTTCTACAACAACAATTTGGGATTATAAATAACTATTTTAAAACATGTAGATACTAAATATTCATGATAAATTATAGTTCCAGTAAAACTGGTTTGCAGTCTTTTTGATACTGTTTTGTACACAGAACAGGAAAGCATCGAGATGAATTTGGAATATAAAAAGCTAAAAATAAACCAAGAAGTTAGTATAAAGTTTAAATAGGAGGATATGTCTTAATATTATGTATCAATAGTACGATCGTAAACAAGTCGATAAAGTGCCGAAAGCACATGTACTTGTGTATTATGTATGAAATACATACAAAATAATATCAAAATAAATGTGATCACAGTGATGTTGATAAGGTTTCATTCATATTTTAACATATCAAGCTATGAAAACCCTTCCTATAAGTCAAGGTCAAGACATGTTTACTGACGGTACCTCACTGAAAAAAATATCCCTTTGTTCCATGGATGTTAACTCCAGTTTCCCAATAACGACATTGTCTTCAAGTTTATCACCTTCCAGCGTTACATTTAGGCATTTACAAACACAAAGAGCCATGTTGTCCGGAAGGATTGTGTGTTTTGGACGAAACAATACAAAAATACACAAAAAATTAAGTAAATTATGAGTACAGTAGTCGCAACTTTCAGATAAACGCGTAGAAATACGTATAGATAGATAGTTATTTTTGTTCACAACACACACATTCACAAAACAACAAGGAGTTTTCACAGGCAACTAAATTAACACATATCGATAGCTTCGTCTCTTTTGTGAATTGATATAAACGCCTAATTTGTTTGCAAGAAAGAAAGAAACAAAATGTTTTTCTTGGTTTCTGCTAGTAAATACACAAGCTAACTAACTAGTCTGTGAAATACACAATATATCATTGTTATTTCTCTAGTGGGAGGTAAATCGAATCGACTAAAAAAATTAGAAAACCAGAAAATCGAATATTATTAACTACTTCATTATTTTTGAATTTGACGCTCAAATCAGGTCCCACAATTAGCCGAACGGGTCGATCCAGGTTTAAGCCACGCTTACCGTGGTGGGGCAGTAGATGGGTGACTATTCTTTACATATCGCAACCCCTCCGTGCCTCGGAAACATAGAACATATTTGTCGGAAAGTATTAAGCCGTTGGTAGGTACCGACCGGCTGTCATTCTTTGACAGTCGTTACGAGTAATTAGTACTCAGAAGCCCGAAAGCCTGACAACCAGTTTAACCAAGGGATACCGTGTTACCCAGTAACCGGGTTGTGAAGGTCAGATAAGCAGTCGCTCCACTATTACTATACTCTATGTTCAATGTAAAATACTGGTGTTCAGGTGCATCCGGTTAGACTTGAGCCGAACACGACCCCAACATAGAAGAATTAAATATTACTGGGAAATAGCTACGCAGATTGATTGTTCGGAAAACCCTAACGGGCCGAACGGGGGCTCTAGTTGGCCGCCCAATAAATGATGACGACGAGCATGTATTCGCATAACGACCATTCTATATTTGGACGACACCGTAGAAACTTGCACAATTTAGTTTACAACTAAAAAGACTTGCTGTTTATTCCTGAGAATCAATTTTAATTACTAATTTTAGAATGGACTTCACTAAAATAATTGTCAACCTCAAAATCCCACATACGGTTGCTGTCAGATAAATTGTGCTGCTCAGTGCTGCTGTGCTGCAAGTGTCAAAGAATCATGCATCATACGTTTAGTACGTGGCGAAAAACGTTTTTTATAAGTTATAACTTAAGATTTTAATGAAGTTTCTTCTAATTTATAAACTATAGTGCATGCGCTAGTTGTATACAACCCTTGGAAGGTAGTTTTTTGTGAAAAAACTTACAATGTCGAAAAGAAGTCAACCCAGTTGGTCCCCACCAGCTAAAACTGGGAAGAGGCCGGTGCTAAAGCTTTATAACAGCTTGACACGACAGAAGGAAGAATTCGTGTGCGATAATGGTAACC
This sequence comes from Omphaloscelis lunosa, assembly GCA_916610215.1. Classification (NCBI taxonomy): domain Eukaryota; kingdom Metazoa; phylum Arthropoda; class Insecta; order Lepidoptera; family Noctuidae; genus Omphaloscelis; species Omphaloscelis lunosa. The sequence goes on from OU744250.1 coordinate 13,164,102, forward strand.
GTATCAACTGGTACAGCTGTGGACCTACGGTGTACGACGCCTCCCATATGGGCCATGCCAGGTACTAAATATTAAGTTTGTCCTTTGTCCTTTAGGGATAATTTAAGTGTGTATCATTACATTGAAACTCATACTATACGCACCTTGTGTAATTTTCAGTCAAAGTTAGATTAACAAACTTGTATGTAAAACCTGTGATTGTAAAATGGGTAGTTTTCTGTTTATAAAACTACTCCTTAAACGCGGCTATTGAATAATTTCTTCAAAATGCTCCGTCCTACCCAAGTTTTAATATGCCTAAGTATGGTAGTAATTATAATTATCTTAGTTTTCTGAAATTAGAGATATATATTTACAATCTGAAGAAATGGTCACATATAATCATTTTTCAGGGTTTTTAGAAGCTTTTTAATGTTTATTTTTATCGTATTTAATTGCATGATAACTTCTTTCAATTCCAGATCATACATATCTTTTGACATATTAAGGCGAGTAATGGCCAACTACTTTGGCTACGACATCCTGTATGTAATGAACATCACAGATATTGATGACAAAATCATAAAAAGAGCAAGACAGCACCATTTGTTTGAGAAATACATAGAAGAGAAGAAAAGTCTGACTTGTATTATAGACGATGCAACATCAGTAGTGAACTACTACGAAACAATTGTTAAAGAAGCCACTGACCCTGATAAAAAGAATGCTATGCAAAAGACATTAGATTGGTAAGCGATTTCTACATTATATGCAAAATAAACAAGCCAAAGAAATAACAAATAACTTTATCAGCATTTCTTCACTGCTCCAGTGAAGTATTATAAATTAAATTAATGCTTTGTGTAGAAGTCAGTTTTATTACTTACTGCTTTTAGATAAGCAACTTAAGTATATGCAAGTCCTTATCAGTAAAGTATGTCATACCATATAAAATAGTTTCCATCCTAGTATGTTACTTATACATATTACTGTGAATAATCTCAAGTTAACATTACCATTTATCAACATCCTTCCTTAATATGAATCTATTTCCTTGTATTAAAAAAAAGTAGGATTAAACTAAGGAAATCGCCAAATTCGCCAAAATCATAAGATAAAAACTGGCCAATTAGTAATCAATATTTTCATAAATGTTTTTGGAAACATCATGATAAAAAAGTTAATTCTCAATGAAAACTTTAATTAAAATGATAACTAATATCTAAACAGCATCAGTACTATTAACAGCATGACGTATGTCCATGATAACAATTTGGCTTTGATGTCATAGCAGTAAACCCAATCTTCATAGTGTAACCGCTGATTTGAAGTGATGGGCGGTTGACTTTACAATATCAATTTCAACAAAACTAATGAAATCATATTTACAGCATTGCTTCAGCAGTCAAAACTCTGAAAGCAGCAGTGGAAGGTAAAGATGAAGCAAAGATCACAAATGCAAAGTGTGAACTACTACAGTCTGCTAAAAGCCCCATTTCAGAATGGCTTGACAACCAGTTTGGGGCCACAGTTACTGATAATGCTATATTCACAGCACTGCCTAGGTATTGGGAAAATGAATTTCATAAAGATATGAAAGCATTAAATGTGAGTATTTTTAAATAACAGTTTGAAATTCTAAGCTACTATGGCCTCTATAACAACAAATAATAAAAATAAAATATTTTTTTAACTTTAGATCATCACATACAACTAACTTGTATTTTTTTCGACTTGTTTTGTTTGATCTTAATAACGGCAATAATGGCAACCGTGGTACGGAACCTTTTCTGTGCGAGTCGGTCTCGCCCTTGACCGCTTTTCTTTCAAAGTTGATGTTATAATGGAAACCTCTTTATTTTCAAGAAATAGTTTTTCAACGTTTTTTTCCTATGCACACAAATATTTTAAATCTTCAATTTCTTGCAGGTATTACCGCCAGACGTATTAACGAGAGTAAGTGAATATGTACCACAGATAGTCAAGTTCATTGAGAAGATAATAGATAATGGTCTTGCTTATGAATCAAATGGCTCTGTTTACTTCAGTGTGAGCGAGTTTGATAGCAAAGACAAGCATTCTTATGCTAGATTAGTTCCTGAAGCTTATGGCGATACGAAATCATTACAAGAAGGAGAAGGTAACAAATCTCTTCATTCTCAATATGTTGTATGCTTTTTTGGTAGGGTTGGTTGTATACAAAAGATTTGGTCTGGTTTTAATTTACAGTTCGTGGCTAAATAGTAACAGCTGCACGAGTCCATCCATCAGGTTAAGCTATGCTTGCTGGGGTTGGTTGTGGATGTGTGACCATCTTTACATACTGAAACTCCTCCGTGCCTCGGAAAGCACGTTATTCCGTTGGTCCCGGCTGTCATACTAGGTCTTTGACTGTCGTTACAGGTCATCAGAAGCCCGAAAGTCAGACATCCAAGGGGGATAGTATTACCCAGTTACTGGGTTGTGGAGGTCATATGCCTGACTTGTATCCTATACCTATATGAATATCAGTATTTTACATGGAGCGACTGCCTAGTCGCTCCATTTAAAATTCTGGTATTCAGCTGCATCCGGTTAGACTGGAAGCCGACCCGAACATAGTTGGGAAAAGGCTAGGCAGATTGATTGTCATTTACAAGCGCCTTTCTTCTGTGCTGTTATTAATTTATGATACATGACTGTATCTTGAATTAATGGATCTCTCATAACAATAGTTTTATCGTCCTCACAATTTTGTACACACCGCAAATTCTACTCTGTAGATCACTGTATTTACATCCTTTTTAGTAAAAAAGATCTCAAAATTAACGTTAAGTAGGTAACTATAAAATCAAGTATTTCTGCCTCAGGTGATCTTACCGACGACACAAGTGAAAAGCGTTCTCCCAACGATTTCGCTCTATGGAAGCGCAGCAAAGCGGGCGAGCCGGTCTGGTCGTCGCCGTGGGGCGCTGGCCGGCCTGGTTGGCACATTGAATGTTCAGCCATGGCGTCCGACGTGTTTGGCGATAAGCTGGACATACATACCGGGGGCGTTGACCTCAAGTTCCCTCACCATGACAATGAGCTAGCTCAGAGTGAGGTGAGTTGAAACGCGGCTTAAAAACCGCAAAGTTATATCAATGGACGATTCTGAAAAGATATAGCAGATTTATTTATATTACATAGTACATATTACAAGGAGTTAATCTAAAAACATCTTAGATACTAAGAAAAAAAACAAAAAATGGCATCAGATTTGACTGGACCGATCCCACCCCTTCTTTGTCTTTTCTGATGTTAGCATGAGCTAATACGGGTATAATGCGAAATGATAGCCCGGCTGCGCGTGCGCTGGTCGTACTTATACATCGTCACTTCGTTTAAAGTAAACGAAAACAAATGATGCTCTTCTTAAAAAAATTGGTCCAGAGCGAGTCGGGTTCACACGAGTAACCGAGTTCCCGAACCAAACTGTACTTAGCAGTCTTTGGAACGGTCGGTGGCCAACCAGCGTATATACTGTATTTCGCAAAGTCAATAAACCTGCGCTAACTCCTAAACTCTACATTTAAATGACATAGGGTCAAGGAAAAAATGGTCTGCACTCTATATAATTCAGCTAAGTAATCATTTTTATTTGATAAAAAATTATACTGATATGTCAAAAGGCCTTCGCAAGTAACCAACAATTTCTCGTATTTATTTTTAAGTAATGATTACTGTGTCGCAAACGCTATAATTTTCCTGTAAAATGGCGATCTATATTTTATAGCTAATTTAATCATAATTTTACCGTTAAGATAAAGGGAAAGGGAAGGTAATGATTTGCATATGAGTACAGTATATGAGTTCATATGATTGTTAAGTTTATTTTATTTGACTGTAAGTAAGTCATTTTCATTTATTATTGTCATAATATACTCATTACAATGTTTTTAGGGTACCCTACCTCAAAAGGAAAAAACGGAACTCTTATAGGATCACTCGTCTGTCTCTCTGTCTGTCTGTCCATCTATCACAGCCAATTTGCTCCGAATCTCATGGACCGATTAAGTTGAAATTTGGTACACACATGTATTTCTGTGATCCAAACACGAATATGTAATGTCAATAAATAAAGTTTGAATATAAGGGTCACTTTTGGAGGGCAAACAAGGGATTAAGAACCTGTGATATATCAAATGAAAGGGCTTGTTGCGAGAATCTTAAAATAATCTTATAATTTTAAAATAAATACTTTTAAAGATATTTAAGAAATTAGATGAAAATTTACCATCTCCCCCCTCCCCCCCCTTATCTCCGAAACTACTGGACCTAAAACTTTGAAAAAAAAAAAACATAGTATGGCTCTTTACTCATAGATTATAGGGAAACCTATAAGAAGTCTATGGTCTTAAAATAACATGGTAAATCTCTCAATATTGTGCGTACAAACTTACATTTGCAGTTGGAATGTATGGGAGAACATGTATTTCAACTACAACGATAATTTGGTATTTGGGATAAATTCATCCTAATTACGGAACCCTTCATTGTGCGTAGTCCGACACGCACTTGTTGTTATAGGTTTTTGTTGGTATATTGACGTGTGCTAACTGACATTTTAGTAATGTAAATTATTTTGCATAAGTACCTACCATTGTACTCTTTCTTCCCAGCTAAAGCACTAGGAAGTGAATTAATTGATTCAGGCGTGACCTTGCAGAAATCCATTATAAAATACAATAGACGTTGATATATTTAGTAACCTGTTCCGCTTAACTATTCCTAAAAATCGGCACGTGTTTCACCTCTCAACGAGGCATCCTCAGGATAACGATTGACTCGTCGCGAACCCGAACACGGCGTGTTGCCACCGAGCGCTGGTCGCACTAGGAAGTGGTGAAGAGCGGGCGTTTTTGAGGGACTGTCTTATGTAATTTTGACGTTCGAAAAGTGCTGATTCAGAGCCTAGTTTGAATAAATCACTTTTGAATTTTGCTTATTTTAAGCTATGTCTTCAAAGCCAAGACCGAACACGGTATGTTAATTAAAAATTTTTTCTTAGATCGAAATGAAAACCAAAAGAAATAAAATGTCTTTGGCTGCCCATCTGTGCACGTCTCATCAACCTAACATTATGTCAAAATTCAAATTCCTACGTTGCATAGTTCTCGAGAAAAACCTGCGACAGACGTACAAGAAAGTGAGATTAGGTTCCGATTTTCATTTGTTGGGAACTTTAAAAATACTAATATATTTTTCTTCCCATCCCAGGCCCACTTCGACCAACCTGGCTGGGTCAACTACTTCCTCCACACGGGCCACCTGACGATAGCGGGCTGCAAGATGTCCAAGTCGCTCAAGAACTTCGTCACCATATCCGAAGCGTTGCGCCGCCACACGGCCAGGCAACTGAGGATCGGTTTCCTCATGCACGGATGGAAGGAAACCCTCGACTACTCAGATAATACCATGGATATGGCGATACAGACTGAGAAGCTTTTTAATGTGAGGATGCATTTATTTCCATAAATTTATTGTTCTCAAACCAGCTTTAAAAGTTCAGTCATCTTCATCAAGCTACATCAGTCGACTGCTGGACATAGGCCTCTCCAACCACACGTCATTTCACCAAACTTCAGTTGTTGGCCTTCCATCCATACGGCATGATAAATAATATTGAGGCACTAAAATTGTATAATTTGATAAAATATTTAATTATAAATAAAGGACCATTTTTTACCTACTTACACCACTAAAGTTATCTTTGAAAAATAGAAATAGTCAAACGTTAGATCAGTTTGGCGTTAAATATTGCAAACCTCTCTCAGTTGATCTAGACCTCACTCATAATATAAAATGTAATATTTCAGGAATTCTTCTTAACCGTAAAAGACGCGTTACGTAGTGGTTATGACGAGGGCTGCGGCGGCGTGTGGGACGCGGAGGAACTGCAGCTGTCCAACAAACTTACCGCTGTCAAGGAACAAGTGCATGCGGCGCTGTGCGGTTAGTACTTTGAACTTAAAATATACCTGTGCTTAAGACATCATTTGTACGGTAAGAGTTGAAGATCAGATGAGACATAGTCAGAAGAGAAAGGATTAGCTAAATAGTAGAAGAATTGATGTGAAACGAAACAGCAATTGAACTCACTGGCAAAGGGTCTAAAATGATTTTTTTCAGTTTCCCTTTTAAAATATGGCCACATCTACAGTAGTATTGAGTGTACTACCAGAAGCCGATGGAAAATTAGTACTTTTGTCTCTATAGAATGCACTCATTTTTGTAACTGGCTTCAGTCATGAAGATATACACCCCTCGTCGCTAAACCACCGTCTAAACCACTATTTCTTCTTTTGGAGGTAAGCCCGGACTTAGAGACCCACCCAAAGCCCTTAGGCACTTCGATATTTGAAGCCCCCAATCCAAAGCCATTTTGGAAATTTAGTAAATAAAATGCACTTTTTTTTGTTGGCGTTTTGATATCAATTGCAAATAATAAATGGAATGAAAAAGCTAATTTTGACTCGACTCAACTGCACTATTCAAGTAGGTAAGTGAAATAATTGAATGAAGTATAAAATTATGTTTTCTTGAAAATATATTTTATTTCTCTCAGAGTATAATTTTACTAGCTGTGCCCCGCGGTTTCACTCGCATAAGACTCGATCCCGTTGGAATATCGGGATAAAAAGTATCCTATGTGTTAATCCAAGGTATAAACTATCTGTGTGTCAAATTTCATCCAAATCCGTTCAGTAGTTTTTGCGTGTAAGAGTAACGAACATCCATCCAAGCTCACAAACTTTCACATTTATAATATTATTATAATATTTCCGCCTGCCGTCAGACAAACAAGCTTCCTGGTCGGGGTAGTTGGGTGGTTGGGGCCCCTAGGCCAGTGCCTTGTGTGCCTAGGCATAAATCCAGGGCTGCTTGGAGGCGTTGAATATATATTCATACAATTTGTCCACAGACAACATCGACACTCGCAGTGCACTAGACTCTCTACGCGAGTTAGTAGGCGCAGCACACATATACCTCCGTAAGACGACACCACGCAACGCTCCGCTGTTAGCGGCCGCTGCCAAGTACGTCACAGACATACTGCACGTGTTCGGAGCCGTGGAGGGGCCGCGGGGAGGAATCGGCTTCCCTGTCGCTGATGTGAACAGTGTCTGCGTGAGTATCATATGTTATATATTTAGGTACATACACATAGTTCGTGAGACGACACCATTCACCGCTTCGCTGTTAGCGGCCGCTGCTAAGTACCTACTAACTACGTCACAGACATCTCTCATTTTCTCGCCATAGTTTCCTGAAAGTTTGCGTGCTACGAAATAAATTGTATTACAAAAAAACTCCATTTGACTCCACAACAGACACCTTCGAATAATATTGTGCCCTTGAAAAACTGAGTAAAGTGACCATTGTTTTCCACCGCAGCTAGAAGAAACAGTGATGCCGTACCTAGAAGCACTGAGCACGTTCCGCGGGCGCGTGCGCGACGCCGCGCGCGCGGCCGCCGCGCCCGCCGTGCTCGCGCTGTGCGACCAGCTGCGGGACATCGATCTACCCGAGTTGGGAGTACGATTGGAGGATAAACCTGGTGAGTGGAAGCTTCAGCTGTCGTTGTCTAGTTCCGAAGAGAGCCGAAGAGTACCGAATAGTTACGAACTTTGCACGTGAGGCCCTGTACTAAGTAACTGTGGTCGGCTCAAACTTGATGTGAGATTAGACAACTCAGTATCAAGGAATTGACATATTGATTTAGTCTATTGCTATTGAAGAGTCGACTTTATTGTTGTTGATTTAAGCTAAATTGAGCTAGCGTGGTGAGCAATGCTCATGTATTCTCTGTATGGAAAGAGACCTTCGCTCTGCAGTGCCACAATAATAGGCTGGTGTTATTATTATTCTCCTTAAAGGCTCTTTCAAACGCGCGACGCGCGACGAGCGGTGTCTATGTGTCGCGGCGCGTGTCGCGCCTATTTGAAAGAGCCTTTATTCATTTTAACACATAAAGATTACATGATTAAATATTAGATTATAAAAAATATAAAAACATTTATTATTATTATTACGTTACATTTATAAATGGCAACTGTTAACACGTAGCTACATTTGATTCATGCAAGCAAATTTTATACCATACGATAGCATATTTAATCATATTTTTTTTTCCTCTTAGATCGCACAGTAGTAAAACTAGTGAGCAAAGAAGAAATAATGAAAGAGAGAGAAGAGAAGGCTCGGTTTGAAGCGGAGAAGCAGAAGAAGAAGCAAGAGTTGCTCGAAGCGCAGCGCGCTAAGGAAGAACTGAAGAAGATACCCCCTGGAGAAATGTTCAAGCGGGAGGCCGACAAGTATTCCAAGTTCGATGATAAGGTAACTTGCATTTAGGCATAACTTTTATAATTAAATGCACAAAAGTAATGTATCTTCAATCTATCTTGATGAACTGTTACTGTTTTAAACATATTTATCTACACCCATGCTATAAATCCCCTATAAAAGTTTCTGACACAGTTAGCTTATTGCCAACATTAAAACAGCCAGTGTCATAGTAACCATAATATCATCCAAACGAGTGTTATAATGTTTGTACTTAATTTCATTATGCAACTCGAATTTCAAAAAAAGAACATTGTTATGCACGCGCGTTTCACTACCATAGCGCCGTAATTAAAAAAAAACTTTTAGGTTGTTCGAATTCACGTCGTATCTCGCCATTTTTGTTCGATAATAGTATAAACCCACATTCGTGTTTTAATACCCCTTATTATACAACAGTTGCATAAATAACTATTTTTAACCCTTAAATAATATTTCAAGTCACCGTCAGGCGTCACATTTGAAAATACTAAAGCATGGGCAAAATGCAAAGTCCAGTAACCAGCAGTTACCCTGTTTCAGTCTCATTTGGTTAGTGTTGTTCAATCCAACCATTTGAGTCAATATTACTAGGACTTGTAGACAAGGATGGGTTGCCATGATTGCATTATTCCAACTTCAAAAATACAAATTTTCTTCTAGGGTCTACCAACCCACGACCATGAAGGCAAGGAGCTCAGCAAAGGTCTCGTGAAGAAGCTGCAGAAACTGCAACAAGCACAGGAGAAAAAATACAACGAGTACTTAGCATCCGTCAACACTTGCTGACAAAAGTTTGTTGATACATCAGCTTCGACTAAATACTCTAGACTCGTATCATCTTGATCGCATTGTACCTTGTCGTTAATGTAACACATGCCGTCTTATTACAAAATGAGTTCTATCCTATTGTATTAATATATATATTTTTTAAATCTTTAAAACAAGTAAACCTTCGAGCCAGTTATTAAATTTGAAATTTATTCAAAGCACGGTAAAGTTCTTAATACAAAATCAATAAATACATTTAAATCATCATTAAGAAATGACAAAATTGAACGATATTTTAAATTAATTTAGCGCTAAACGTATTTAGTGATTTGAGGTGCAAATGGACCTCAAACTTGGTTTAAGGCTCCTACGCACAGTGCCGACGGCACGAACCGCGTGCTTTTGCCGAGCGGCACTCCTTTATTTGGCGGCTCCTTTGTGCGGCAAGCCGGGCGCTAGCTTTCCCGGCTGCATTGCGCCGGCACTGTGTGTAGGAGTGTAGCCTTTAGATGTCAGTTTTAATTAGAACTTTGACGCCGAAATAGAATTAAAAATTCAAAAATAGCTTGATGATTTAAACCTGGGTCTTGTTTTGTAATAAGGCCGATGGAGTTATTTAAAAAGTGTCGGCTTTGTACAGCTTCGTCTTTGTCACTCATACAATGTCTCTTTCAAAAGCTCTATTTGTCATGTTAACGGTCTGCACGCGTACCATGACAACCATAGAAACGGGTTTACTCTCAGAACAATAACTAAAGCATAGAAGGCGCTTTACGACATTTGAAGTGTACGCTGTCATAGACAAAAGAATATTGGCTAGTGATGTGACTATGCATAAAATAAATACCGATATCGACTTCTTAGTTTATGGTATCGCTCCATGACAATAAATCTAAATATGCTAAGGTGAAATAAAGAACTTCTGTCTGACCAACATATTTATTTATAAACAGCATAAATTATTAAAAAATTGAAATTACCAAGAAAACGCTTAAATAATTTTAAAAGAGCGATTGGCCCCGGAATGAGTGACAAACACTTGAAATCACTGTCCTTTAAAAATTATAGTTTTTGTTAGAAATGTCCTTACTTTTTCTACAGGAGAAGATAATTATTTTGCAATATAATGAATTCTAATTGTTAAATATTCTTTACTTATCAATTTAATCAATAAACTTCTATGATCATCCAATACATCATTATCGAATGAATGTTCGAGTAAATCATCAAAAACTGACGTTGGTAGCAATATTTGCGATATTTTATTTATCATTGACAAAAAATACTTAGGTTGTCCTACAACTTTGGAACCTGCACGAATTTCGTATTCACGTAGTATTTTTTCAGCTCTAAACTGTATTCACGCGTGTTGTCTCCCTGTTGCTTGGATAAATATTTTTCAATAACTGAATTGTCTTTCACACAGTCCAGTAAAAGCATATTTTCTTTTTAATTTTTTTCTTTTTCTAAGAATTCTATTGATCTTGAGTTTAAATTCTTATTTTTATTTTTTAAACGTTTTGTCTTTTGTTGCAAGGAATTAATTTTTAGCAAACGTCGTTTAGAAACTTTTTTTAATCTTTCTAGATCCTGTTCTAACTGAACTACACGATTAATCAATCGTTGTCGACTTGGTGACGTGACAGATGTTGCACTGGATACAGATACAGCTCCACTGGTAGATGCAACTCCACTAGAAAATGTAGCTCCGCTATTAACCTGGAAAAAAAATTGTTTCGTTTACCGATGTATTATAAATCTTTGTTCTAGTGGTCAGAGCATTCGCCTCACGATTCTGAGGTTCCGGGTTCGATTCCTTGTGGGGACTATTTCCCCAATTGATTAGGACAATGCAAGCTGAAACACCTGATTATCTGAAAAGTAAGATGATTCCGTGCTTCGGAAGGCACGTTAAGCCGTCAGAGGCTAATCAGGGGGTTTGGAAACTCTGATATCAGGGTTTGATGGGTCGTCTAGGTCCAAACAACCCACACAAGAACTACATTAGTATTCTAAATAAAATGAAAATACTAACCTCAGTGGACATTAATTCCTCCTTGCGCAGATGTAAGGATGGCACTGCAGTTAAAAATAACCTGCGCCATTTATGGCCAATGTTAATAAAGCAGTCATCGCTGAAATGTTTGGAACAAATACGATGTTGTTTTTTTCCATTCACAGTTGTTACGTGCAATAGCGTTGATCCATTTTTACCTCATCATCAACATCGGACGGAAATCTGAAAGTGACAAAAAAAATTATAGCCACACATGAGTTTAAATTATTACACCACACAAGAGCCACACGGATTTTTGACACTGTCATTTCATTACTCATACGTACGATTCGCTCACAAGACCGTAGGTATTTATTTAACTCTTAAATATTTAATCCTTCCCAAAACTACGTGTAAAGAAAAATAATGTAATAATTTAGATGACGCTAGTTTATCGATATTGTATCGATAGTTTGTTTTTGCAAGCACTATTGCAAAAATTTATATGCCGATTTAAAATTTATAATTTCCATATAATCGAACTATTTAATTGCATAAAATATTGATTTCAAAACACTACCTAGTATACTTAGGTCAAATAATTTGAAATAATGCCAAAATAACATAAAATGAGAATGCAAAACTGACAAAATGACCATATTTGATTACTTATCGATGGAAGCTTATGATTTCCGCATCATTTTCTTTGTGGGATGAATGAGATTTACATCCCACTATAATGCATGACATTATTTAATCTTTAAGCTTTGCGATTTACACTAAATCACTGTTATTTTTGTACAATTTTTACAAAAACATGAAAACCAACGAAGCACTTCAACTGGCACGCGCCTATAAGCATTATACGAAAAAATGCGATGAACAAAGTCATAGATAAAAACCTGAGACGTTAAGTAGCTTTTAAACTTAGTACTATATAGGTAGCCAAGGTATCCAAATTGACGTTTACTTTGTGATGATTTGCATTTTGAGCAACCTACATCTGTCTCTCTCTAATGCTGTTATGAGTGTATAAGAAAACAGAGACGACTATATTAGTTAAATTTAGCTTCCTTCTATGCTTTAGTTATTGTTCTGAGGGTTTACTACGGGTTTTTTCGACGGAAGAATAGACAAATTGACAGATTGTGATTGTTTATCTGTCATTTTGTCTATTCTTCCGTCGACAAAACCGGTTTCTATTGTGGTCATACCAAGCGTGCTGGTACTTACTGTAAAGTGCCCGATGTCTCAATAGTGATGATGTGTTTCATTGCGCAAGTTGACTCTGACAGTGTCAGTAGTACTGTAGGGATGGCGATTCGTTCCGAAAAATATCGATGTTTAAATCGATTCGAATCGTAAGCTGATGTATCGATTCACAAAAAAATCGAGGTCTAAAGATCGATTTCTAAAAAATCGATTCTCGATTATTTTTTTCAAGTTTGCATTTATAATGATACGATTTATAATCCATTTTATGAAAAACGAGAAAGATACCATAATAAAATGATCTCTTTTCAGTTTTTTTTTTAGTTCAAGGAATTCGATGATAACAATTATTTTTATTACCATATTAAAGTCAGATCAGGCATGAAAGAAGACATTTATTTTCAAAAGTATTTATTACATGAAACCTCGCGAGTTTTTGAGTACTTAATTAACCCTTTAGCCAGCAATGCCGTCATTTTAACGTCATTCAAGTAATTGTAAATAATTTTAAAACAAAAAATAATCGAATGGCGATGTTCAAGGGTGAAATATCGATTCACTGAGTCGATTCAGTACTGCATATCGATTTAAAAAAATCGATCTTTTGGGCCTGAAAAATCGATTCTTCGATTAATCGATCTCAGATCGCCATCCCTAAGTAGTAGTCGAGCTCATTGTGAAAGACACCCTTTGGCCTATTGCTGTCGCCAACGATTTTGTTGCCGGTGTAATGGCAACGCGCCTGAGATGCTTCTGGTATTTCAGATGTCCATAGGAGGCACGGGCGGTTACCAGCTATCATCTGCCAAGTTGCCATCCAAAACACAGTTAACTTGCTCTGAGTTTTTCCACAGTGCTAGTCAACTTATGTAATAAAACTCAAGTGGACATCGCATAGAATTGTATTATAGTATTCAATTAGGTCAATTTATAAAGAACATACAAATTATTTATGCCTTCGCTGTAAATAAAATATTCTAAACTATACTAAATATAAATAAAAGAGAGTTATGCTTATGCTATTGGTGAGCGAGAATCTTGAAATGATGTGGTTGGTGGTTTTAAATATAAGCTATACTGGGATTGGTATTCTGCCTTTCATAGTTCACAATGTATGTTCTTATTGATTTAATTATTCTCTCATTATCCATGGAATTGTTTACATTCCCAACCAGTATCTTTTATTCGATTCAGCATTTTTTGAACTTGCATTTTTTAATGTTATTTATTATTTTTACGGAGTGATTGAAGGTTTCGATAAATATAATTAGCATTTTTCAGTTCTGTGTTTTTTGGAGTTAGATAATCACCATCATATCAGTCGGATAATGTCCACAGTTGAACAAAAATGCCTTCTCATAAGTTTCCACATATTTATTTGTGGGTTAGTTAGATAATTCTTGCGATTAATGAAGTACAAAATATATTTTTCTCGAAAACGTTTTGGTCTATTGACGTTTACATTTCGTTGACCTGGATAGATTCGGTAGATTTTCTTACTTCTAGTGGTCGTCAATACGACCACTAGAACAACAAAACACAAATACAACACATACAAAGTTACACATCAACAAAGCCACAACACATTTACAAAGTTTCAAATTAAATTCAAAATTCATTTATTGAAACTAGGCTGAGAATCAGCACTTTTCGAACGTTAAAATTACATAAGACAGTCCCCTAAAACGCCCACCTTTCACCACTTCCTAGTGTAATATTAATATTTGAAGCTTTGTAAATGTATTTAATTCAAATGACTACAATAATCGACCTCTTAATAGCTATTAGTAAACTCTACGAGTGTGGGCTCATTAGATTTCTCCCAAACACTGCATTTACTAAAAATTAAAAACGTGCTTCATAGTTTTTTAAACTGTGTAAAATTATTGTATTTACCGTGAAAGCATATTTTAGTTTATTTTATTTTATTACTTTTTAACTAAATATGAAAAATCTAGGATCGTATTGTTTGACTTGATTTGTGTGCGCATATGAAAATCGAAACGCACCCGACCAATGGTAGAGAATGAAATATTTTGAGTGATAAAAGTCACAAGCAAAATATGTAAATGAAAAGTAACATTACTTCAGTATTAAGGCCTTTTATGTTAATATTTAATTATCATGTACATTATTAATTAACTTCATTTTCATGTAACGTTGTATTTTCTTTGCAATAAAAACATAACTGAATTCTTGAATATGAATTGTTTTCTTTATCCTGTTAATACCCTGATTAATAATAGAAATGGCGGCATAAACCTTTCACTGTCTTCCTAATGATGAGGGTATAGCCTAGGAGTAGTAGCCTGTCACATCTTTTGTCCATTTTCACTAACACTAGACGATACCTAAATAAATGCTTAACTAAAATCGTGCTGATGAATTTTCAACTTTCGGCACTCAGCTCAGCGTTAAAAATCTAACAGCGCGCATTTACTTAGACTTTAATTTAGTTATCGCCTAGTGTTAGTGGAAACGGGCATTAGACCTAAGTACTTAACTGCAATAATAACTTTACAAGGTTCTACAATTAGTTCAGCAACCACGCAGACTAAACATAAACAGACGCGTTCAAATAGTAGGTACACAAGCTAAGCACGAGAATTAATCTGCCGTGCATTCGAAATGTCTCAACTCAACACTCGCTTCAAAATTGACTCGAAATTATTTTACTTATTTCTTTTTAACATTTTACGTAAAGGTTAAGAGATTTTTTAAATAGTAACAGTACCTGCTCGGGTAAAAATAGATAAACATATCGTCCAGGTATACCAATGTTATATCACATTCCCGAGGCAGTGAAAATAGAGAAAACGAATTTTCCCAGATATGAGACCTAGCTAGATCGATTTTTCGCCCCCGTAAACCTCTATATCGCAACTTACATCGAAATCGTTATAGCCGTTTTCGAGAACGTGATAACAAATATATAGGTATGTACAAATATAATGGTAGATCTGCGAGGCATTCTGCTACGTGTTTAGTCCCAATAAGAGGACCCAGACCACATGGATTTTTTTTATATTTTCTTATGTTCACCCGTCTACCTAACACCCTGTATATATATATATACAAATATTGCTCATTTAATAGTATGGGATTACATCTGTCCCAATTTTGTAAAACAATGAGTATAGTATTTTCATATTTTGTTCAACAATTAGGATTAAAAAAACTCAAGTGTTAAACGACCGTTGCTGCGGACTGACTGTGGATACAAGGGTTAGAAAAAAACGTTTTTTTTTTTTTTAATTTTTTAAAACAAATAGTTCAAAATGTTTTAAACAAAAGTTTTTTTTTTTTCGTTTTGCATTGAGCGATTTATCAAATTCATTATCAACACAAATCAATCAGGCCTTATATAATTCATTTCAAGACAATTAAAAATTTGCCTAAGGAAACGTTTACAAAAAACGATAATAATCACATATAATAACGCTCATGCGCAACGCAATCTGTTAAAATACTTTTTTTTTGTTATCAATATAAGTAGGTATGTATACAGATAATGAACCACCCAGTACACTGCACACACGGCTACACATCAAGCTATACATTTCCAGTATAAGCTGACCTCTCATTGTACGAAAATCATACACAATGTGAGATCAGCTTATACTGGAAATTTATAGCTTGATGTGTAGCCGTGTGTACGTTCAGAATTGCGAATTCCGATTTTCGTTCTTAGTTGTACCTTTTACTTCAAAGTATATTTAAATAAATATGGGGAAGGCCTAAAAATTTTTGCGTGGAATTACCTCTTTTCGACAAGTGACGAAGTATAGAATACATAGTTAGGATGAACTTTATTCAAATAAGGAGGATCCACAAATTAGTTGCGCGGAATATACTGTGATTTTAAAACACTTTAATAAAAAAACATTGTTTTATTTCAAGCTGTTTTAAATACGTGTTTTAAAATAACTTGTTTGTTTTATGCCAACCCTGGTGGGTACCTACTTATCATCATCACAGGCAACATTTTGCGCTCATTTTAAAACATGATCTCAGTTTTGAGGAAAAAAAGGCTGGAAATAAAATAACAAGTCACGGCGCCATTGAAATGAAAAGACAAAGTTTTAATAAAAATGTTTCACAAAAACTGCATTACACAAAAACAAATCTTTGTGGTCGCGATACCTCTTGATTGAATGACACCCGTTATTGTGTCTTTACTTAAAATGGCATTTTTCCATCCTTCCGCTAGTTATTGTATTTTTTACTCTGCAAGCAGGAAATCTTGCTTTTGTGGTTTTAAGGTTCCTAACAGTCTCAAGGTCTCTTTGACGGCTTATACCAAATTAACTCTCATCTGAATTCCTTGATGGAATAGGTAGAGATGTACCTACTTACCTATAGGTAGTTCGCCAGTTATGTTGTTAGTCCCATGTAATAGGGGGCGAGCTTATTGCCATTGCCTTACAAGGGCACAATTCTACAAGACTCCTTTCAGCTGAGATTTTATTAAATTCTCAGTAAATAGCAGCACTTTTCGAATCTGGTAAACTTATGAACACTGCCAGACTCAGGAGCTTTTTTTTTGGGTTATCAATTACCTTCACCCGCTCTGGGTGGAGCGGGAGGGCGTGTCAGACTCTTACTGACTAAAACCCACCCGTGTTCCTTCATTTGAAATGTTGTCAGGGGCCACGGTAACCCAGACCTAGGACCTCAAGCACAGTCGTCGCGATTGCGTACACTTACCAACGAATCAGTCACAATTGATACCTACCTACCTTTCTATGGGGAAGTACTTATATAAATAAACCATTCCACCAAAACCTTATTAACTTGTACCTTACTTTATATTATAAGTAGGTAAATGCGAAAGTATCTCTGTCTGTCAGTCTTTAAACTTTTCACGCCTCAACGGCTAAACGGATTTCGATGAAATTGGACACACGTGTGCCAAATTATGGGTTATGGTCTACCATAACCCTGGATTAAGACATAGGATACTTTCTATCCCGTTAGTACGTTCCCGTGGGATAATTTCCAGCCACCACGCGGGCGTAGCCGAGGGCAGAGGCTACTTACTACTTCATATAAGCACTGTTGATAGCTATTGACACATATGCTTCTTTCTATTCCTGCCAGTCGACACATTCACTGTACTGCCCTGCTAAGCCCAAAGGCATCTCAACCGGAGTACCTAAAAGAGAAAAAAATGATTTTTTGTGAATTGTTTTTAAAATGTTTTAAGTTAATAGCGGTATTTCGCTTATAACATTAGATGCGAAATTGTTAAAGCTATTGAATGGTATAAAAAAAAATTAAAAGGGCGGACCTCAGAGATACCGCCTTAGGGGTTAGCAGGGCAGTGCAGAAGTCTAAATTTATGCTCAGACCTCAGAACAAATAAAAAACCGGCCAAGTGCGAGTCGGATTCCCACACGAAGGATTCCGTACTAAGATAGAGCAAAAAAATGCCGAAAAGAACACGTTCCTTGTATGGACCCCTTTAATTATTAACTTTATTTATTTTTTATTCTCATAAATAACGGCAATAGAAATACACAGTTTGTGAAAATTTAAACTGTCTACCTATTACAGTTTATGAGATACAGCTCGCTGACAGACAGACAGACAGCGGAAGCTTAGTAATAGGGATCCGCTGGACACGCTTCGGGTAAGGCACCCTAAAAACTAAGACATAGCTGTCAACAGTGACGTGAGGCCAGCTTCGTAGACATGTATGCACTTAGAGAGGTGTAGTTTGATTGTAAGTTGGTGTAAATGTGTGCGTGTGAGCGTGTATGCACAGAGCGGAGGTGTAGTTATGGCATGCTTCACTGCATTGTTCGCAGCGCTATGTCTTAGTTTTCTATTTGGCCTGAGGCTCAGCCCTTTAAAGTGCCATGCCAAAAGTCCTGCTTACAAGGTAGATCGTATGATACTTATAGAAAATAAAACAGGTAAGATTGTAATATGAGTAGTTACCTACCAAACCTATACCGTAGGTTAAGTAAGTAAGTTGGTAAGAGTAGGCCAACAGAACAAAAAAACGATCAATCTAGATCACCATCCCAATCATTCATCCAATGTAAAATTCTTTCTTCTACATAAAACATTCCCCATCTAACAAGCCCCTCCTTTATAAGTTAAATAACCTTGAAAAAAAATTGATACAAATTAAATTCTAAATATCGAGGTCTTCAACAAATCCACCGATTATTATCTGTATTTAAATAAACATTCAAAATGAATAGCCTTGGCGTCTCGCATCACAATAGATCGCGCACCTATCTGTAAACGCTTGAATGATGTCTTTATAGGCGGTGGCCGCGTGCTCAGCGACAAAAATACTTATAAAAAGCTAAACAGTAGTTTTAAAAAAGGTAAAAAGTGAGGTAAACAATCTGGGCGCGTTTTTTGTGTAGTGAAGCTGACGATCATGTTTTGGTGGGGTGGCACAAGTACCGCACGCGAGTGGGGCCCAACATCTGCAGTTGGTAATGAGTGCACTACTTCATGGCTTCGTTTTGTTAATTTGATACATTAGAGGTGTGATTTTAATGGGTTGAGTGGTAGCTTTATACAGTCTATTTGTATGGACTTCATACATCTAATTCCACTGTAAGGCATCTGAATAAAGATTTAATGTAAAAAGGTGGTAAAACAAAGATATATTATAAAACAAAGATATAGATATAATGAACGATCACCACTAGGTAAATCTAAATTAGACTTCCTATGTTGCTCTTATTGTCTATCCTTGCCCCACATTGAATTTGTATTAAAAACCAGTTAATACATGATATCCAATGAATCGGAACAGTTGCCTAACTCATAACGGAAATTCCCAGCGAATTGTAGAAAACAGCTTCTGGTGGTGAATGAAATTTAAATAGTTTTTGGATTTGATCACAATCGCTTTGATCGTGGTCAGATTTACAATAGGGCGAAGGGAGGCAAATCTTGCAAAACGTCGGGCCGCCGGCTGACCGCCCGGCGAGATGTCAATCACACACATTTGAATAAGAACATTGTTCCGTTTACATATTCCGTTAGATATCGCGATAACAAGATTTCATTATTATAAAGTCAACGAACTGAAAGTTGCATTTTTGGTGAAAAATAAGACTTTTTACAAGTAAATTATTTTGGAATCAATCAACTGGAATCTCGACTAACGGTCGCGCTTTTGTAACCAATCGGTATGAGTGAGCCTACATCATACGGTATGTAAATGTGATAGGGTGCCCTTTTTGGAGAAATAACGAAATTTTACTGTTCAGTAGATATGTGACATTTGATAAGATCTTTATACGTTTGCACATAGTTATAAAAATTGCCCAATGAGGTTAAACTTGATGTGGGAAAGAAAACCAGTCGGTAGAGACTTCTATTGATTCTTTACAATTAGAATTCGATTAAGGCTCAGTAAATATTTGACAAAGAATTGGAAATAACTGTTATTTTAGTAACGGTGAGTAGGAAATAATAATAATTAAGGTAGTTGCGACTAAATTAAGTAGTGATGACGAGAACATACCAATATTTAAGTACTTTGATACAAGGCTACCCAGTTAGGTTCCTACAAGTGTGTTCATAGTTAATAACGTTAATTGACGACTATTTCTCAATATTTAAGCAGTAGCTTACAAGTTTAATTGGTGCCCTAATAAGATTTATAACGATAGCAATTAAAAGTTTTACTTTATAAATTATGATCGGCGGAAAGCTCCCTCGCCGGGTAATATTTTGCGCGAGACGCTGTTAGCGCTTGTCCCCGTCGCGCGGCGGTCGGGGTTGCAATTATGGCTTGTTTTTCATCGTAGCCCCCGAAGCACTCCGCTGCCTGAAAAAAGAAACCAATTTTGCACGCTCATTAATTATTTAAATCTCATTAAACAGCCGCAAGTTTCCCTCTCTTGTTTTGTAATTTTGCGACGCTATTCTCCATCTACATTACCTAATTTAAGCCGTTGGACACCGAGAAAATTTCTTTAGAATAAAAACTCGCAAAACAGCTAAATTGGTGGTAAATCTTAACACTGTCGAGTTTTTAACATCGTTGATTAGTCAGAAAATATTGCTGATGTTTTTACCGTCGGAGAAATGAAAATAAAATTTGAATTTGAGAACGTCCGATTTAGCTATTTGTGTAAAAAAAAAATACTACTTGTGGGCGGACAACAGTGAATTAGTGAATTTGGAAAATAATAGTGTTAGATATTGTTAACCTACCTAGTTTCAGATACGACATGCGAAAAGACTCTTATCTCAGATTTTATGTAAGTGTTTTTTATAGAATGCAAAAGCGACTAATAGGAGGTATAACGAAATGACGAGCTGAAAGGAACTGTCATATAAATCCATTTACAAGCTTCAAAGCTATTTAGTAAAACAGGAAATTATACAGCGTTGTTGTTGCTTCGTAGCGAGTGTTTGTGTGTTGATGTCAGCGGTGGTTTCCTATTAGATCATAAAGTCTGCCAGGAGTGTCTTGTGTTGGAGAATATTTTTGAGAATTAGGAAATTAAACTGTGCGTTGGCACATGAAAGGTGCGGAAGCGCGGTGTTGGGCGGTCGGGCGGTTGTTCGCTCAATTCGCGCGGCTGCCGTTGACTCGCGGCGCTCACTCCACAATGTGCCGCAAACTGAATTAATTATGTTTTCAAACGAATTTTCCGTAAACTGATTTTTATTTCTCAAATTTTATTAATCTGTTTGCCCACAGATAATGAAAAATTGGAACTCAATTACTAACAATAAATAGAAAACTAGTCAATGACACGTGAAAACTTCAGGATTCTTCTATACTAGAACCAAAACAAGTTGAATCGAACCTGGTTTTGGCGCGAAATACTTGTAGAACAAGATTACACTACACCATACACTGTGTGTGTGTAGCTAGTTGACGTAGCTCTGTAAGCTCAACAGGTTATCCGACATGTGCCTCTGAAAAGTCCTTTATTTACTTCAGCAAAAACCAACACATGTGTGTTTGTATCATTACATGTGCTTTTACGCGTTAGTTATAGCCGTGCCACCAAGTAACAGCTCGTTGACGCTGGACAGTGGACAGTTTGATCGTAAATGCATATAATCGTGTTTATTGTAATATCTTTCTTGTTGATCGAATGAGTGTTGAGGTGGGCGGCGGGCGCCCCGGGGGTTGGGAGGCGCGGGGTGGAGATCACTCGCCCGTGCTTTAATTGCTTTTCACTTAGCAACCGCTCATGAACAGAGAAGGCTCGCGAAAATGAAGAAAAAAATCATTACATCAACATCTTTTAGAGATTGGCCAGATTTAGGACGTTCAGAAAGACAGCGACCTTCTTATATAACGCTTTCCTCTTTCTTGTTTTTCCAGCGCGCCTCATTTCCGGAAGGGGGTCGGGACGGCGGTGCGGGCGCGGGTGGCGAGGGGCCTAAGTAATTTCGCTTAAGAACTCTAAACGTAATTAGTGTAGGGCGTGCAAAGGGAAGGGCTTGAAACTTGGAGAGGGTTGCGTCCCGCGCCCGCGCCGCCGCCTCCGCGCGCCGACTGAATATTTGATCGCGCTCGTCTCGCGATAATATTTGCCGGAGGAGCTTTTCCGTAAACACGGCCACATTTCCCCACCTAGGTACTTATACTTTCCTTCATTCCGCTTTCAAAGCTGTCGCGCGCTTTTAATTGGAGCCGGTGTTATTTATAAGTAGACTTGTGATAGAATTAAAATCGTTCGCAACGTCGCTCTCGAATACCTATACAGAGAAAATGTTTTAATATTAAGTTTTTTGACGAGTTATTTTTCCTTTCAAGAAAATCCTCTTTACAGCACTTCAAACAAATTACAGCCTCTTCCTGAGCTCATATAACTGATAGGTATTCAGTGAGTTTATATTACATGTTTTAATTTTATTTATTGCGTCAATGATTCCTGGTAAAACGTCCCTTACGTTTGTATGTTGCGTAGGCAACATTGAATAGAATGGTAATATCCGAAAAGATCTTAAAAACTGTATAATGGACACTTTGATACCGTTTTTTCACATTTTATATTATATGAAACAAAGAGGACTTTACAATCTTGTATTTACGAGAGTATCAAAATGAGGATTGTCAAACTTAGTCACATTTAAAGTTAAACTTGCTGGTAAAATGAACGAGTTTCTTTGTAACTTGTAACATTGTAAGTAGAGGTTAAATATCAACATTAAATTTTAATTTACAAGACCATAGACCGAAGCAGGGCTCGGGGGAACGGTGGGGATCGAACACCCCCGAAATGTTGTAAAAAAAGCTCTTCATTTCAGTGTACCTTACCTACAGCTACGTTAACATATAATTCTAAAAAATCAATTAATAATAGATTCACCTACAACTTTGTCAAGATCGTTCGAGATAAAAACGTTGCTACCTTGACTAATTAATTAAAAATGATATAAGTAGGTATAAGAATTACATTTTCAGGGAATCTTCCTAGCAGCCTCCTCACTCTTGAAATATTTTCCTAGGTACGGCTTTGTGTACCTACTTTATTGGATGCGTACCAAGAATCCAAGATATAATTACAGAACTAAGAATTGAGAATTAATTTGATAGCTTAAGGCAAAAGCAATAATTTACGAATTCAAAGGGCCTATGAAACAAGAGAGGGAATTAGAATTTGTAATTAGTACAAAGCGAGCGACCGTGCCGACGCGGCTACTCCTACAACATTTGATTAGCAATTATGGTAATTTGACTTAGAGCAGGGTAAGATTTCTCCTAATTTGTTAGTTAAATTATTATCACGACTGTTAGGACATGAAAAATTTCCTCCAATTTGAATATCATTAATTTGTTAAATAAGCACAAATATAAATAGAAGCAGGCTATTCAGGGTCATCAGTGCTCATGCTTAGCTGGCTGCAATTGAGCTTACCAAACATAAATGTTTCTTTTGAAATGCAAAAATTAAAGCAATCAGTTGCAAAACAAAGATACAAAGACACCAACATTGCTCTAGAATATTAATGATTTAATCATCAAGTTTAATGTATTGTGAGACAATAATAAAAACGCCGCACCGGCGTGGGTGCCAGCCGGCATCGGCAGGGTGACTACAAAGTATCTGTGGGCCACAGTTTTAGCAGCGCTCCCGCGCTCCGGTGCAATTTAATTATCAGCGCGGGGGCCCGCTTTACCCTTTTGTATCTTAACCCCCGGATGAAAAAAATACTCACCCATAAAATAGAGGACGGGTACGAAAAAGGAGCGTATGCAAATTCAGGATAAAATATAGCCCGTAAATGCCACCGTTTCTAAAAGAATATTAGAGACGTTTTTCAGTGGGTGGCTGGGGCGCTACTTTATACTTTGTCTCCTCGCGCTAAGTACTGCACGGCCGTGTCCGCGCTACGGAATCCGCCTTCATTTGTGACTGTTGTTCACTTATAAATCAACGTGTACCCTCTGCTTGACACATGTATTTTTATAATCGTGTGGATATCTGATTAAATTGGCGAATGTATTTGCCTAGTTATACGTATTGAAGTTTGGTTTAGGCTTAGTATTTTAATCTTTGTAGATAGAGCATAATAGCCTTGCTAGTAACATGATTCGATATTAGTTGGAGAATGTTCAGTTATACCATCAGGTTAATGTCAAATTCGACCAATATCCGTCAGATTTATGAATGACAAAATAACATGTTAAGTATTAATGTATAAAAAAAGTTAGTGCTACGAACTTTGCGAGGCTCGTAGCACTATGCTACGAGTGTTTTAGGTTCTCATGATTGCGATTTTACTGCAATCGAGAGGTGTCTTTATATTTGTTCGACAGATTATGTCGTTCGTCCTGATCATAACACGTATTGTATAGGAGTGTTGCTACATGCACCATCCAGATGACAGATATAAGCAAACGAATCGCAATACAGAGTTTATGAACCTCGACAATCTACATCCATATTGTCACATCGATCATACGTATTTAAATTGTTAAAGGGATTATGTAACTTAGAGTATTTATAATTTAATGAAACCTGATTGACACAGTGTGTTTGAGAATTGTACACCTGGGACGTTGGACACAGTGGACAGATAATACCAAAAGTGGAACGTAATAGTGAATGTATAGTGATACTTTAGTGGGGATTAATTAAGTAGGGTGGCACTTGGCAGCAATCACTATGTATACGGTGTGTTCGAAATTTTTTATTCGGGACGTAATGAGGGGTCACCTGAAGAGGAATGAGTTAATAGGCGTTTTAATTATTGAGGACGCGGCCGCCCCGCGGAGCGCCCGCCGACCGGCCGAAGAAAGAGACAACATCAAATATTTAGCGCGTAATGCCGGTCGCTCTCTCGCTTGTAATTAAAGCGTTCTTTCCTTTTTTCAGCGGCCTGATACAATATTCAGCATGAGAAAGAAGCGCTCCGGTGGCGGGGTGGCGCCTCCATTGTATTCGCTAAGGAAGATAAATTAAAAAATATAATTACAAGGCGGCCGCCATAATTCTCGGCAGGCGGGTTGTGGGTGGCGGGCGGCGCGGGAGGGGGATAGTGGAGGAGCGGGCGCTCCCGGAGGAGGCTTCTTAAATATTTGGGGATAGCGCGTACCTACGCATTACGTAAATTAATGACACGGATTCGAGGAAGGATGGCGCCCGCCCGCGCCCGCGCCCGCTCCCTCTCCCGTCACCGCTGTTTGTTTTGTTTTAATGTGCGTTGTTAACGACGTTATTAGACGCGAATTATAATACGAGAGCGTCCGAGCCGCGCCCGCTCGCACTCTCCTCCCGCCCAGATTGATTGGACTAATGACTTTCTTTTATATTCTTATAATTGCACAAATCCGACTTCACGGTGCTTCGTTGATTTCTCCAATTTCTAACTTTTGATGAAATATAATAGTCATTCATTTGCGGAAATACGCTGTTATGAAAAGAATTTCGATGTTTTATCTCTCGTGATTTATTAAACTTAAGTCGATCAAGTTCCGCACTCATTATATTTAATAAACTCGGCCTAAATACGGAGTTCTTACTTAAATATGATTAGTATCATATTTTATTCCGTTCTAACATTAACTTTTAATAATGTAGTGTTTAATATCAAAACTCAATGTCACAATTGAGTAAGGTGGTGGTGTAAGTAAGTAAACAGGAAGCGTGTGTGTCGGTCATGTGTCGCGAGGTGAGGCGCGCATGCTCACACATAGACTCAACAAGTGTCTCCATGTGCACACGGGCTCACGTCCCCCTCCCCTGTCCAGCCGTCCGGCGTCCGGTGCCGGCTGACAGCCTCCGACACCAGTGTCCGACCGCGTTACTTATCGCACTAATGCCTGACGTGGGGAAAATACCTCAATGACCCATTACGTCTATTCTCATCGATATAAGCTCCTTCTTTGATGTCTCTGAAAAGTATTTGAATGACTACGAATTATAGTAGATTATGCACTAAGGGTATAAAGTAGTGTCTTATGTAACGGGCGCCGTATTGAGTCCCGAGCAAAACGAAGGACTCTAGCGTTAACTCCCGGGCGGAGCGAGGGAGTTTAGAGTTAACTCCCGAGCAATGTGAGGGAGTTAAGACAAGCATCCTGAGTGCAGCGTGGGATTCAAGGTCACTCAAGACGAAGGCACCTTTATCCTCGAGAAGAATACTCTATTTTTCACACCATTTACGAGACAATAAAAACCAATAGTAGGTACAAGAATCAAAGTATTTATTAAAATTACAATTACAGTTAGTAGACCTATTTAAAACAAATAAATGTTAAAGGTAATGTTTGATACATTAGACCAGTTGTGGAAAGACAAAGTTATGTTTTATTCGGTACATTTATTGAAGTTGAGGTAGAGTTTATTTGAGTATTACTGTTAAGTAAAGTTTCAGAAACTTGGGTCTGCTGAGAAACATTTTGTATCGTGAAAGTTGGTGAAAGTGGTGCTTGAGGCAGCGGGCTATATAAATAGTGTTTCGATGTGGAAGGTTGTGGTGACAAAGGTGTCCAAGGATCAGTTATCAACGTTGTTTTTAGTTTGATGTTGTCACCAATGCGGCAGCTTATTTTATCCTTTTTTTGTATAGAATTTTCAATGTAGCTCTCTGCTACTACATCAGATTTCCAGCCACCGTGTCTTTTAATCCGGATCATGTCTGCTCCTCAATCCGCCAATAGAGTAGCCGATGTTCTCCTGAAACAATGGCACGTGTAGAGCTCGGTATTTGTCAATCTCAGGTATTTCGCAAATTCTTTCGGCATGCTGCTGATCTTATGTTTTCCAATGACTTTTCTGGTGCACTTGCCATTATTATAAGCTACAAAAAATCTGTTAGTGTTTATATTAGAGGGCAGAGAGCTTGGTTCTTTTCGATAATTCTTACGTATTCTCCACGGACGACGAATGACCGCTCTTTCAATGATTTTGTATCTGGCAAATTTACCAGCAACAAATCTGAATGTTTTTTAATATCTTCGATTTTAATGTTTACGAGTTCATTTCCACGACAAGCACCATTCACTCTAAAAATCAATGCCACCTGTAACAAAAATAGGTAGGTAGGTTAGTATTTAAATAGGAAGGTAACTTACGTAATATATCAATTTTCATGTTATAAACTTTCTTATTTTTAATAATAACACGTAAACCTTACGAAGGTTTACAATGATAAATTATTATTTAACTTAGAGTTGAAACATCACATCGGTAGATCGCGCACAAGCGATCGATTCATGAGCGGGTAGCTAGTACCTATACTTACCTATAGTAAGTATGTAGCTATTTTAGTTACTAAAAATTGAATCAATAGGTAGGTACTTACTTTTGTAGCAAGAAAGCTGTGGTCAGGGGCTTCATTTAGAAACGTTTCCACATTTTAAGCTGTGAAAACTTTTGATTTCTTAGGACGATGTTCTTCTGATTTCCTTTTTTAAAATGCCAGTAATTTGGTGTATGCATTAATTTGTATATTATTTTTGATGCTTATTGTTGACCTGAGCATAGAATAGATACACCATAGGCTACTTGACTTCTTTGTACATGATAAATGCTGGAAGTAGACTAAAAGCACTGATTCAGATACAGACTTGACGCCCTTTGTAATTTTCCATTTGTAAAAATCGTCGTAGGCTTTCATGTACGATTCCTTGGACTTTTCTGGGAGTAGATTGTTGGCAATGCAAATGGCTTCGGATTTAATGTACCGGAGTCAAATCACTATCGTCACTCGACATTTTTGTGAGAATTTGTAGTTAAGTAATTTGTTGCATAACAAAGCAAAGCAATTTTCAGTAATCGCACCTCTTTTTAATTTGTGTTCTATTTTTCTTTTATTTATATTCTAGGAACTCATGGTGGCCAGTTCGATTTTCGAACAATTTATTTTATTGTGCAGATCTTAATGGTGAATGCATGGAATTAGTATGTACCAACTACCTATCGCAAATGTTCGTATGCGATTTCTACTTTATGTTCCAAATTCAAATCACATTAATAAATAGCGGGTCATAATGAAATTCAGTACAATATTAATGCCCTGCTAGACCTCAGGTCTTAAATGACTTACTTTAGGTTCGGTTAGCATGACATATAATTTGACATTGTCGAGCAGGTGGTGTGAAAAATATTAATCATTATGATTAATATTACCACTACGACGTGACAGTAACTACTTAATCGTAAATATAAACATCTATTATGATTTGGAACTAACAACACTTACGAATGTGTTTTAGGTACACCGCATCAAAATAAGGAAGTAATTTTGATGATCATACTAAACCCCTATTTATTTGTGTGTTCCACCATAACCTCTACCGTTATCCCTAATTATCCATCGCTTAGCAATAGTTACAAGCAGTTACAAACAGGATCTCCATACAAAACATTGATCTTCAAATGTAATACATAGGGTTATAGAGCTTTAAGTGCGCGTCTCCTTTTTAAGGAATTTCTCACCGACTGGTCGATACTTCACGTGACCAGAGGGCTGGCTCGTTCTTTGGCCAAAGAATTAGCGTGGCAATGCTGCCAGTCTTCTGGGCTCGTTTCCGGATAACAGCGATGCGGACGAGTACTACGACGCTTAAGTGTCCTTTTATTTTTGTAGGTATTTATTCGTATAGTAAGTTAGTTTTGCTATTTATTGTATATAAGAATGTTAATGTGTAACACATAGGTAGGTATATGATTTTAATACCCATCTCCTGAAGAAAAAATAACAAATCCGTAATTTACATTGGATTTTATTGAATAGTTAAAAGGAGAATGGAACCCGACGGCAGCCTACTGAGAAAGGAGATATGAATACTGTATCTATTATATTCCGTTCTGTTTTCCCCGATTCACCCCCGATACTATTTTGCATAAAGAAAGAAGATAACCGAGATTAGAATAACACGCCAGATAACGAACGATTGGAGATAATCATACATACAGTAACTACGTATGTTTTGAATCCGCATACCGATGAGCAAGAACTTGTCATAGCTGTAAGGGTTCCTTACATTTACTATTAGTCGTTTTTTTTTTACAATTGGTCAACTGGTCGCAAGCGTTACTGCTGAGCATGGGGTCCTGGGTTCGATTCCCAGGTCGGATAAAGTGTTATTTGGTTTTTTCATCAAGCATTTCTCAGTAGCAGCCCGGAGCCTGGATTTGTGCCCAGTGATGGCAATAGACTCGCCCCCTATTACATTGGACTTAAACATAACTGGCGAAATGTGGGTGTACAAGTACACCTCTGCCTAACCCTTCAAGAAATACAGGCGTGATATTATTGTAAAATATGTGAATGTGTAAATAATAAACATGATACTTATGCGATCTTTATATCGTCTTCGTAGCTCGTAATACCAAGGCTACGATGATCCAGGTGATCATACGAATACCTGCAAGTGTGACAACTTACGAAAAGTTAAACCTATCTACAGGATATTGGTATTGCCTAGTAATTGGTTTGTGTAGGTCAGATGGTAGCATGCATGCTCTGTGTAAAAACTTAATATTATTCTGGATGTGGTTAGACTGGAAGCCGACCCAAATCTTGTTGGAAACAGTCACGCGGATGTGTCCATGATGTCAATTATTTTAAATTACAGTTCATGGACGCGTTCTCCACATACTTCATTGCCAAATATGTATGTAAATGTACCTGTACCCCTAAACAACAAGAATTTTAAGACATGTAAAAAATATAACATTCTAAAGCGTGACAGAATAGGGACAATATTATACTCGCATCTATAAGTATTCGCCGACCGCCGCGCCGTAGTTCCAAGGACCCTCAAAAGAAAACTTATTAATTTTCGTCATTATGAATTCCGCGAACGAAACTCGAACGTCTAATTTCAACCCTAACTTATCAAGACGCGAATAAAAAAGTTCACCCCCCGGCGCACCCCACGCTCACCCCCTTGTTTAAAACGCCGGCGAAAAAAGAAGCACATAAAAATGCATGAGGCCTTCCTCGTTATAAGGAAAGGGTAGCGCCCCCCCCTTTCCCCCCACGGGGAGGTAGCTGTAAAAATCGTCTCTAATTTAAATTTGGGAAGTTTCGCGTGGCGCGAGGCAACTTTGATGTCTTGATAAATGTAAGGGAATTCCACTAATTCCACGTCTTCAGCAGTGGCAACTTTTAATTGGGAGCACATAAATCTGCCGGCGGGAGTAATGGCACGCGCATTAATATCATCTTGCGACAAAAAGCCGCTCTGAACAGGTACATTTAGATAATCATCGCTCATTGTTTCCGGCATCTCGCGACTCGAGATAGCGTCTGCTCGCCAGTGGTGGCTGACATGTACGATTA
This sequence comes from Omphaloscelis lunosa, assembly GCA_916610215.1. NCBI lineage: Eukaryota > Metazoa > Arthropoda > Insecta > Lepidoptera > Noctuidae > Omphaloscelis > Omphaloscelis lunosa. The sequence continues at coordinate 13,194,145 of OU744250.1, forward strand.
ATGCGATTATCTTATCACACCTCTGAATGAACACCTTTAGTTAGAAGTTAATGCGTCGTTTACGCTTTGTGCCTTCACAAAATTATTCTTCAGCAAACGTCTTTGTGACTTAGCAAGTTCGCATCAACACTGACAGACTATATTAAACTCATCTATCATCGTCAGTACCTCAGTAGGCAACTACCTTGACTCTTCCAACTCTAATTTAAGTGTAACTCTTGCAACACCACTAGTTACACTTATACATTATAATTACAACAATGAAAATGGCCAAAGGATTCACTCGAATCTCCCCATTATTAAGCTCACATACACACTATTTACAAGAGTCCACAGCCCTGACCATCTGATTACCATATTTATTACGGATTCTTAATAATAACAACAACATAACATCACGCCTGTAATCCCCGGAGGGTTAGGCAGAGGTGTACCTATAGTACACCCACATTTCGCCAGTTATGTTTAAGTCCCATGTAATAGGGGGCGAGCCTATTGCCATCAACCGGGCACAAATCCAGACTCCGGGCTGTTACTGAGAAATTCCAGATGGAAAACCTAATAACACTTTGCCCGACCCGGGAATCGAACCCAGGACCTCATACTCAGCAGTAGCGCTTGCGACCACTAGACCAACGAGACCAATTCATGTAAATAAAGTTACCGACGGTTTGATAAAAGTAAACTTTCAGTTGACTTTGTTTTCGTAGGCGTGCTACGCGCTACGAAAGTGCTACGCGCTACGAAGACGTGACGTGTTCACATGTTTGATGTTTACACATCTACATAAATAACTTGAATCATTAAAATAATTTATTTTTATTGGTTTTGTTTATGAATGAATGTTCTTTTCTTTCCAATAATTCATTTCAAACTTCACATTGAAGATAGAGAAATGTGCTCATTGTTTGTTTGCACTAAGAAATATGTCAGGGAACAAAAGAATATATTCCTTAGACAAAACTTTTCACTCGAAGTAATTAAAACAGAAGCCAAGTTTGTTTTGAGTGAACAATTATGAACGCGTGGTGAGTATCGCGTTTTCTTCTTCCTCATTAAATCGGGACAAAGCAAGCGCCGGCAAACTTCGACGGGTGTAATGTTATTCATTTGGGAAAGTCAAAGGTTGTATTTACAAAAAAAAATAAGTCGCCGGAGAGCGGACGGTGGCATTTTTTCCATTCGGCGCGTTCCATTAGCGTGCCTTTGTTTGGCGGGAGCGCGCAAATTAATTTAGCTCTCCCGCCATTTCCTCGCGCCGCCGCCCGCGCGCCGCCCGCACCCCCTGCCGCGCCCTTTTTTGTCTACGCCTTGCTCTACGTATCGTTTTCTTCTTTATGGCTCATTAGGCAGCATTGTCGCCATTGTTTTTTTTTTCGCCTAACCCACGAGATCTAATTATTATGATCAGCAAATCTCGTACATTAATGTTATTGGGTTAGTGTGGTGATACTGAAGCAATACCTAATAACTTATGTATGTTTCTAGTCAAATCAAAAGTAGATAAACAAAAGATTTCTGTGCATAGTGAACATACTTAATTCAATAAGATTTTGTTAAAAACGTTTTTAACTTTAATTATGAACAGTTATTTAATTTAGGAAAAAGTTATTGGCCCAATCAATAAAATGGTGAACGTTTAAATAAAAGGACAGACTAACGAAGCTTCGGAGTATCAAAAACGTATAAAAATAAATTGCTCAATAGAGCAGAATCGACAATTGTCATCGGTACTTATCCTCTTTGTAGTAAAACCGTTGAGCAAAGGGGTGCACTACAATATTAGTAGGTAGGGTAACATCAAGGGGAACTAGTTAAAATTGTGTTATTTATTATAGGTACTTAGACTTATGTCTAAAAATAATCAAAATATTTGATTATTTTAATTTAATTTGCCTTACTTAGACAATAAATTTAAATTAATGATCTCGTTGTTTTTTGTAGGTTTTCAGATTACCTTGGCACTAATGTACAATCATGCTTTATTTTAACCCTTTCAATTGATTTATGTAAATAAGTTACAACTGGGTTCATTACAAACTGTCACGGAAACAAGTTGGCTTACAAGAGTCCACGCCACTACTCAAGTCCGGTGGAAAATTGTGAAACTATTTTTTTTTAATGCAGTTTGATGCAATTACCTATATGCTAGCGCCGCGTCAAAAGGACTTCAGTGGTGGCGCGCACTCTATTTTATGAAGGGTGTGAAGCTGGCACACTATAAACTGCTTAGTCAAAGCTATCAAAATTCTAGACTAATCAGACTTCGTTGTGCATGAAGACACGTTTAAACCGGCAATCTTAACTCAATAAAGTAAGTACTTAATACTTATGGGTTTTAATTATAAAACAAACTCACCTACTTGTTTCTGTAGTAAAAGCTGCGCGGGCGCTGCACGTAGCGTGGGACACGCGCTCAGGGCCACAAAAACCCGACAACTGACGACTCGCGACTCGCGGCCGTGACCCACAGTTTTTTGAAACGCGCGTGCCCTCGCCTCGACGCTCGGCTAAACAACCCTTGCGTATTCATAAACCCACACGTCATACGTCGGGGTACGTCTCGACACAAGTATTACTAAACCATTTTTATAGAATATTAAAATGAGTTGTATTTTAACAGATTTGGTAGATTTTAGTGTCCTATAGAGCTTATTTTGCACTGAAAGGGTTTATTTATACGTTCTTTTACGTGAGATTGAAATCAATTGTCCAGCAAATGCGTGATTTGACGATATTAAAATTCTACCTATTATAAAAGTCTGAAAAGGCCCACGAAATAGTAGTCATACTCGTTCCAAGAGAAGCTCTTTGTTCTACGTTAATTAAATTCTCACTGCCTCTACAGCAGAAAATGTGCGTCATTAGAAAAAAAGGAATTTTATCTCGCTAAGTTGGTGGACTGAAAATTTATAATTAATTACTTAGCAGACACATTTTAAATTCTTAATTAAGCAATCCGTACTTTCTCCCGCCTATAAATTAGATCGAGCCGTTTCCATAGAGACTACTCATCCTTTAAAGCGGGCCGGGGGGAGGAGGGGGGGCTTTACAAAAAATATAACTTAGGGTGAGTAAAAAACCGTGGGGTGACTCAGCCGGCCGCTGCACCCCACGACGAGAAATCTACGATCAATATTAACTCTTTTTTTCAACGGGGAAACGCTGAATTTTTAAGTCGTTTTAAGTCACGACGAAATGTTGAGGAAATTATGCGCGTGCTGAATGTATCGGGCACGCTTCACGCGAGCACGGCGATTTACTGCTAATATTTGAAGTTCACGATCGTCATAAATCACAGTGTCCATACGAGTTGTGCATCGTACGATTTAACTCGCGTGCATTTGTCAAGGTCGGACAACACATGTTAGTGACATCGATGAAATTCAATTGTTATTTTTTAACCAAATCGTTTTTTGTAACAAGTTGCCAAAGTCGGTTACAGAATGTTACTTAGTGATGAAACGTTCAAAACACACATCATACGTGTCCTTATCAAGAAAACATATTATAAAATTAAAGACTACGTTGAAGACAAGGAAATTTGGCAATAATTCCTTCTGCACATGCGGCTTCCCTGGTACCTCATTAACGGCATAGTTATGTAAGAGTCTATTAACTGCTCCCAAATTACCATGTTTATTTTAATTTTAATTTCTTACACTCGTCCTTGACATATTCATCCCATTGTTTGACATTATATACCTACGAGTTAATTTTAACTCTTTATTAGTGGCTTTTGTGGACATGATAATTATTCAGATTTATTACAGTTGTAATAGCAATCATGTAATTGCGTTTAATTAAAATAGGTTTTTATTTTTATTAATTAATTTATCTTTTGTATAGATTCTTTTCTATTTTAAGTACTTATCTGGTACTTATTGAAAGACCTACACTGTCCTCCCATACCTAGTAACACTGTTATTTGAAAGTATTGTAAAAGCCAATAATTTTTAAAGGAGTAACCGTGGAGTTTCTTGCCGGCTCTTCTCCATAGGAACCGTGCACCAAGTTTCATAAGTGCCCATGTAGGTTTATGTAAATTTAAAATATTTTGATTTCTTTTTTGTTTTGTGAGTTTCAATTTTGCTCGGAGCTACGAAGATTGTCTTTACAATTATTTCTTTACATATTTCATTTCGTTAAAAATCTTTAAGAAAACTGCTTTTAAGATATAAAATAATAGAGAACTTGTACGATTATTACTAATATGATAGAAGATTCATTCAAGTCGTATTTGAAAATTACAAAAAATACCAATGAACCTTTTAAAATGGTATTAACTTGAATAAATTAATAATTAATTAAATAAATAGAGGAACTCATGGCTAAGTAATAACAGCCGTACGGGCCGATCCAAAAGGTCAAGCTACGCTTGCCAGGGTTGGTCCGTGGATGGGTGACCATCATTACATACCGAGACTCCTCCGTGTCTCGGAAAACTCGTTGGTCCCGGCTGTCATTTGTAGATCTTTGACAGTTTGTTACGGATAGTCAGAAGCCCAAAAGTCTGACAATTAGTCTTACCAAAGGGTATCGTGTTACCCAGTAGTTACCTAACTGGGTTGTGGAGGTCAGATAGGCAGTCTCTCCGTGTAAAATACTGGTATTCAGCTGCATCCGATTAGACTGGAAGCAGATCCCAACATAGAAAAAAGGCTAGGCAGATGATGATTAACTTGAATAAATCGTTTTTTTTGTTCATAGAATTCCTAACGCTAAAACTAGAATTGAATACCTAAAAACATTTTTTTTTCTATAATTGTATGTTACAATTTAACTAACTAACATACGTACTTTATCTATTAAACATTTGCATGCCGTCACTACATGGCGGAATGTGTCGTTGCACTGAATTTTATATGCAACATCTTCTGTACCTATCACATTGTATGCAAATAAACGATTCTTTTTTATTTTTCATTAAAAACAAAACAAACCATTACATTTCAAGTTTTAAAAATCCCTTATCACAGAAATTCATGCTTGATTATTCAGTTTACTTTTCCATTATAATACAAGGTGAATCCTAGCTTTTTATGAAGAAAACTAAAAAAATACCAACATGCATACGTAATTAGTCAGAGTGCATTAATAAAAAGCTGTGTTCGGCCCGGTGTGTGCGCACACGCATAAAAAAGTTCATTAGAAAAAAGCTATTTATGACAGCGACCATTATCATCCAATAAATCAGCTGGCCGCTCTTCTGTTTTTCGATAATGATTCTATTATTATGGAAAAGCGTTATGTAACTGTAACATTTTTTTCCTAGTGGTAAGTAGTGTGGAGACGGAACCTTTGTGGCAACGTAAACTAACATTCTATTTTCCTTGTGAAATATCAAGGGGAACTGTTGTTTTTGAGATAATTTTGATCGCGTTCATTAGCAGGAAAAAAATAATGAATTATAAAAGAATACAATTCTGTAATTCATACCACAAAATATTGTACCTAGTCTGCACTGATCAGAAAAGATTGGCAGCATTTAGATCCATATATTGAATTTATGTTCTGAACCATATAGATTCAATAAAAATTGTATGGACATTTACATAAATATTTTATGTAAATGTTCGATTTTTTCTACCCTCATTAAGGTTTTATTTTTATCTTATTAAACTAAATTCGTCGTAATTCACATAGGGTAAAATAATGATTCACTTCACCAGTGCTACGAAGAAAGCCCTCTCCACGAGCGTGAGCGGTCGTAAGTTTTTATGCGTGTCGGTCGGCTCGGCGCGGCGCCCACTGTACGGGTTACAAATTGTGGGGTGAAAGGGGTAGTTTTTTTCTAATCGACTTTCCTAACAGTAATAAACGATATTTATCTTTGTTAATTATGGTTCGCTCCGCGTTTGGTAGCTCTGTGCGTGTTTTCGCCTCAAATGCTTGTGTTATTATCGAATTATCTATGTTTGTCGTTAATGTTGAATTTGTTTGTATTATAGCCGCGGGCCGTGTCTTAATAAAGTTCCAAATGGAAGATTTCGGCGTTTTTTAAGTGTTTTGTGATACAAATGATTTTGGGTATTGTGTAACATATTATCTACCAGTTACATGAACTTATATAACACTACTCAATTGTTGTTATTGTTTTTTTTTTTTTTAATTATACTTCCCAAACCTCTTATTTCAGTAAAAAACCTACATGTAAGTAGACAAACAGCCATAACCATGAATTTAATTGAGAAAAATAACAAACTTATTAATTAATTGTTTATCAAGATATTTTTAATATTAGAACCTGCACTACAGGACTATTTTTGTACGCTCATACAAACATTACACATGCGAATAAACGTTGAAAATGCAGGTAAAATAATCAAAAATGAAGCGCCGGCCAAATTAACTCACCTACAACTAACATTAATGTGAAAGAAGCAAGTTTAAAATTAATTATGAAATATATCAGTGCTTCCTGGGAGAAGCCACGGTCTGCAAAACTGAGTATAATTGTGCAAGGGACTTAAAATTTTATCTTCGAATTCATAACTAACTTGTGCTTTCTAAAATGTGTCTAGTATTGATTCATGTAATAAGTTACGCCGTTCACGATTATTAACCCTCATTATTGCAACCCTGTCATAAATTAGGGCTGAAAAGAAAGGAAAAAATTAATCGAGTTGAAAAAAAATGTAATTTAAAAAGAGCTAAATATGCACTTCGAAATTTTAAAATGAGAAACGAGGGCACTGATCCCACGGGGCGCATGCGTAATATCAACCCTTTTTTACCCTTTCGCTTCCCTGAGCTTTTTTTGTAAGCGTTTTTGTAAAGGGTTGCATGGGATAGGTACCTGCCACGCGACTCAGCGGTAGGGTTGAATTTTTTCATAATGGTCCGATACGCTGTTTTTAGTGATGCAGTTTTTTCTGTATGGAGCTCGCCTGGAGAACAATAAAAAGTGCATTGACCTTTAACAACAGATCAGCTGACGCATAATGGTGCACTTGTGAACAAATGTGCTATTGATTTTTATTGTCGTTCAAGGTCGCACTATTTTATTCATGCAGCAACATTGCGATGTCATAGTAATTTGTTCGATTTTTAAAAATTGCTTTATAGACTGCATGCAACTTGAATGGTTGATTTATTTATTTAATAAAGGAAGATAGATCATGGAAATATATTTTCCATTTCCATTTCATTGTGTATTTTTGCAATAACTCTAGTAAGAAAAAACTAGCCCCCTTGAAAATAACATTATACGTATTGCTACACGATTTGCTTGATTTATTTATATTTAAACTGAATTTAAAACAAAGCGAATTTAAAAGATGTGTACTAACTTGTATCATGCCGGTTGACAACAAAGAGAAGCTAATGTCGGTGTTTTTACCAAACACTGAGCACTTTAAAAGCTCGTAGCAGTAACACTAGCAGTAAATGTTTACTCTTAACAGTTGTTACAGCGTAACTGGCTCGTCACGTATCTATTCAACAGATTCAACCCATCAGTTTCACAGATGAGACACTAAGCTGCTTCACACGTCATCATGAATGCGGCCAGATCTCTCTGACGTACTAGAATACAAAACAGGACTACATTATATGAATGCACGTGTATATTCGCGTGCGATGCAGTCTAGATACCTGTGAAGCGCTTGTATCTACTGCATACCTGAGTCGATATTTTTAAACCACGATTTTTTGATAAGTATGTTTATTTCAAGTTCTTCTCGTGTGTCCGTGTATTTGGATTTGACCAATTTATAGGAACCTAAAAAAGCCCACGTCTCATAAAATTAAATAGGTACATTCTGTGATTTTAATCCAGAAAAAATCCAAGCTAAACATAACGCAATTTTTTTATACATTTCAACTGTACCCTTTATGACAATACAGTCAACACTAAGCGGGCGGATGGTGTCATCTTTCGGTGTAACAGCCGTACATTTTTGTGCAAAATCTGTAAAAAAGCGTTGCACCGGTACTTATTAAGTTTAACCCACCAACACTGTAACCCACATTGATCAAGGTGTTAAGGGTTATCAAGTTGCAGCCCGTTACGCGTTCTATTTACCACGCTTTTGTTAAAAACTCTTTTTTGATATTAAAAATAAAAAAAACGTGGCCCAATTGCGCTACCCGACGCTCGTTTTTTGCGCTTATGAACTTGTGCCGAATTTGGCCTGAGTGGAACGAAGTATGGCTGTTTATCATAGTTTTTATATGACTGAGATAGTTAGCCATATGTCGAGATTGAGCATATATGATAAAATACTAGCGAAAACCCGTACGCAAAATATGCGCTTACTAGTGAAAAAACGTAATCAATTTTCATGTGCATAGGTAAGCATAATTTCAGTTGATCCAGTTTATTTTGTGCCACTTAATAACAATGTAAGTTACACTAAGTTACAAGTGATACATAACATAACTTTACTACAGTACTTATTAATAATATGACATCACACTTAAAAGTACAATAATTGATAACGTGTGAATACCAATCGATGTTTTTATTAGTACAACCTTCACTTTTCCGTCAAGCATATTAAGGTATTCGACATATTATTTTCTTCACTTCTAAAGGACGTTACTTAATGATGAAATTATACTTAATTTCTTCTTCTTCTAGAATGTCCAACCGTGAACTGTGATCATAATCTATAACAACCTGAAGTGTAAAGTTATGCATTTATCAAAATGATTAAAAATCAGAATTTTTTTACATAACAAAATAATGACGTAGGTAAAGGTTCAGGAAAATTAACCTACGTAAAGTCCAGAATCAAAAATCATGACGGCAGGTGTCCCGTACACTCCCGGGTGTCACCATTGTGTGGATCACCCGGAGGACACCGTGGAGCATACGGTGAAGGTCTGCCCGGCTTGGGCGGAGCACCGCCGTGTCCTCGTGGAGGAGATAGGCGGCGGTGATCTCTCGCGACCAGCCCTGATCCAGGCCATAATAGGGAACGAGAGGGCATGGGAGGCCGTCACCTCCTTCTGCGCAGCAGTGATGCTCGCGAAGGAGGAGGTGGAATGCGTGAGGGAAAGGCAAATTTTGCGCCCTCACGCACTTAACCGCCGCAAGAGACGCCCTGGGCGTCGGGAGTCGCAGGCTGATTCCCGGCCACCGTAGGCGCGGGATTGCGGACGGTGAGCAATGGGTAGCTTGCCGTCCAATAAGGACCAGGCCCGGGTTGAGGCGCGTTGTGTTCCACGCGCGCCTAAAAGAGATGTCAGCAGAACTGACGAGGACCGCTAGGGCTGATGCCTGCCGGGGTCGCGAAGAAGTCCGAAAGGGATATCGTGGCCCCCGACAATATGCCAACTGAAGGAACACGGGTAGGTTTTACTCAGCAAGAGTCTGACACGCCCTCCCGCTCCGCCTAGAGCGGGAGAAGTTATTTGATCATTACCCACCCAAAAACAAACCTGTCCCATACCCTAATTAATACACGATCAATCACAATCTGAATCATTTTGAAACAGATTGCTAATTAATTGCTTCATAAGTTAGAAAAAAAAAACTGCTCAACAACGTAAATAACGCAATGAATGTTGTTGAACTATCAAAATGAAACAAATTATTCATAATCGTTTACAAAAATAAGTTACGTAATTAGTGTACAGGACCTTAACTGTCCCTAAGTTATTAATAATGATTAGTATCATTAACTATAATCTATATACCCGTAAAACTACCTTCGCAACGTGGACCTGCGGGATTATTAATGATGGAATTAGAGCGTTAATAACAACTACCTAGAAAACTAGTCCTAGACACTCGGACTACTTCTTAATCATAATTACAAGTAATCAACAGCTGGTACAACCTCTACCTATCAGTTCCAGATGAGCAGAACATTTTTTACATATGATTAGTTATCTAAAGTGATTAAGTTTGTTCAAAGGGTCTTTGTGAAGAAACAACCCATCTAGGAGCACACCGCATTCGCGATTCTAAAATTAGTGGCAGCTGTCGTGCCGCCCCCGTTTTACCTACACCTTACTTTTTACCAAGAAAAACAAAAAAAAACTTGGGATCTTTTCGGTCATATAAGTTCAGAGTGAGCCGGCCGAGATCTGATTTCGCAAAGATAGAGTTTCATCAGTAGACGAGGCGTTTTTAAGAGTTCTTTTTAATTATTTCTAGCTCTGCCAGAAAGCGGGTCACGGCTCGGGTGACGCGTTTATTATTCAAACAAGTCTTTTATTAAATTTAAGAACCACCCAAGAGAATACTGGCGCGTTGATACTATTTCCTAAATTAATTAGTTCTGATTCGATTCTTGTTGATTTGATTGTTTTAATTAAATAATATGTATGTCTAGGATTATATTAGGTTGTATTTTGTAAGGTCCTAACTTATAAAACTTGTAAAAGATATATTGTCCTTCAACCGAAATTCGATTTCGAGATTGCAAAAGCTTCGATGACGATGATACCTTCCTATGGCAGGTACTACTTATTATCGCGTTGGCAAGTTAATAATGTTCTAGGTATTTTACTATCGGTCAAAAAGTACCCAATATCAAAAAGAATTACATAAAGATTCTATTACTTCACACCCTGTAGTGTGTTTACTTTAGACTACCTTAGATCAGCACCCTTTCTGAATACATTTCAATAAGACATACGAAAAACCTCATTGTAATGTTTTTCGCTATGCATGTTACTGATGTAACGTGCCGATGGACCTTTGTCTCTATTATGAAAACATGGAAGAAAGGGCATTACAAACAGATTAAATGCAAACAGACCCAACGGCTACTGTGCGGTAACACAAACAACTAATGCTAAGCGGACGAAAACAAACTCTTTTGTGTGGCTTCTTTCGGAACGCACCCTGTATACGATTTCAGTGACAATTAAGTTCTGTGGAGGACTAAAAATGTCGCTCTAATACCGGCCAGTGATACTCCACGGATTAAAGGATTACGTCTTCGTTGTAAACAAGTTCGCGTGTATTCTCTACTCCTTTCTTACTGTAGTAATCGGTCTGTGTTGCCGCAATGTTCATGGAATCTCTGTTTGGGAAAAGCTTGGTGTTTACATTTATTTGTAGTAGTGGTTATTGTCGTGGACGTCTGTATTACCTACAGTAGATCTAATAAACAATCTATATTTGTGACTGGCTATAAATATATGATAGATAATGCTAGGTAGGTACCTAAATACATACATAGCAGATTTTTTGCTTGTCCAACTACCTTTATGATCTTCTGCAATCACCAACTTTTTGCAAACAACATAATGTCAGCATGGTTTAATAAAAATGACTTGCAAAACTCATAACCAACCCCGCGAGACGCTTCAGACTGAGGATCACGTGAATCGCGACAAGTTCCATACATACGGGTTATTAATGACATTGTACAGATACGTCCTTTTGTTGTCAATTAAATACATCAAAAATGTTAAAGGAAGCTATAATTGCGTTGAATAGAAATTTTCAAAAAGGGGACATTTAGCGTAAAAATCAATAATCAAACGTCGTAGTGACAATGGTCGGCGGTTACCCGGACTGACTATGAAAATAAATGCTGCTGCGTGACGGAGCGCGGGTGGACGTTTTTTTAAGGTAACTTCAAACTCGAGTGCCGGGTCGAAACCGTGTCATCATCCACACTTGAGCTGCCAAAGAAATAAATAATCGAATTGTATGGAAAATAATTATCTATACTTTAAAAGGGCTTTTGCCATTGGTCGCATACAAGTAACTAAAATAATGTATTCAATGTTGTTATTTGAGTAGATCGGTGATGGACTTAGCATAAATTAGTGGTTTACCTAATTTTAAATTAGGTACTATCTCTGCATTCTGACCATGCCAGAGCTTGAAGGTTACGTCGTGCTAAGATACAATATTTTGTTTTCAGTATCTTGTTAACTTCCATGTAGGTCTAAACTCATTGTTACTAGATTTCAAATGAAACTCGATTGAGCGTAAAATTCATACATTCTGAATGTCTCAAGAATAACTATAGAACACCTACAAGACTCCATACATTCAAGTATCCTCAAAAAGGGTAAACAGAGCGCAATAATTTATTGTCATCTATGCAAAAAACTGCTCGAACGTATCGCACACGTGCATAGACTCATTTCACAATGCGTATCCAATGCATTCACATATATTTGCTTAGCTCCACACGATTTCTTCTATTCACACTCAAATAGTCCTTTGACTCCTTTGTGATATTCATAAGAAATATTGTCAATAAAAATTGTAGCATTTTACTGAACACTTTCTCTAGTACCTAGATTTAAAAATAAAATGATTATATTAAGGGGTACTTCTTACTTAGAAATGAAACATATCCACTAGTGTTATGTAATTGGGATACTAGAGACAGTCTCGCCGAAAACTTCTTGTTGAGCATTGTAAGAAACAAATGTAGCTTAATTTACAGTGATTTTTATTTACTCGAGAAAGATTCTCACACTTGTTTTTTATTTAAGTAGGAGAATAAAATGCATCTCAAATCATACAATAGTTTTACAGTAATTTTTTTGTTGAAATTATGAAAATATTAAATTATTTAGTGACATTTTACGTTTCTGTAACCGTTTCTTGAAAGTTTTTGCGTTACTTTTACTAACGGGTAAAAATGTGTCGGTGTATTTCGATGCAACAGCGTTAAATTTTGGCGTCGGAATGTGAACAAAAACCATTTTGTTGGTTTCGACATTATTAGTCCATCCTTCCTGATGTCTTCCGGTATTTATGCCATTTGGCTGAATGTTCCATAATATATTAGAGAAAAATATCAATGTTTTATAAAAGAGTCTAATAAAACACGAATCAGTTAAATAATTTACCGATCAAGGTATTAACCAGTTTTGCAATCGTCCTCATGAATTTCACAATTTGAAGACAGCCAGAAATACGCAATTTCACCATTGATTCTTTTGGTTTATCAGTTTTTTTTTTTGCCCACAAATTACCGTTTCCTTATGAAATATTTGTAACCTCACAACTGTTATCTATTTCTGCGCGAGCGACTTAATGTGCATTCTAGAAACAAAGTGCAACACCTGTCTCCGCAGACGTAATCAATAGACGGCTTCGTTTCCGCCACCGCACAACCGCACACAAAAACAAATGAATGATAACTTATTACAAAAAACAATAATAACAAAGCCGAAAGTGTTCCGAACAGCAGATTATGAGCACGTTCAGTTATTAATTTATACGTGGCATCGCGGTAAAAAACTCAACCCTCGCCTTACTTAGAAAAAACGTAGCTCGCGACGCAAAAGGGAAAGGGTGCCTCGCCCGAGTCGCGACTCGCGTGCTGCATTCTGTTTTTTAACCGTACTCTGCGGTTTGTTTTTTCGGGTGATGCGTTCCTGTTTTTTAACAACACAATACCGTTGTTAAGAATTGTTTTTTAAGTGCGTCATATTGACGCGAGGCGCGAGCCCAAGGCGCGATCGCTAGTGTTTTTGTGACTGATCTTATTTTTAAATCTCATCGCTTCTGGTAAATGGGGTATACAAGTTTTCAGTGTTTAGTCACAGTTTGGTAAAGGGGAAGACTTTTGTTTTTTATATAAGTCATGTACCTTCATTGTATTTATATCTAAGGAGCGGAAAGGAGGTGGGTAAAGCACGAGCGGCGAGACATATGGTTCGTTAGACAAAGCCGATGTTTTTCACGAGAGGCAGGTGTTGCATAAGATACAGTGACGGCTATATGTAACTATGTCAATTTACTAAACAAGAATACGGACATTTTATAAGATTAAGTTGGTACTTTGATATAGTTTCTTACTTATTGACATTTGATTTTTTTTAAATCTATCTGATAAAACGTTATGTTGTGAGTTTGAGTAAACAGGTGTAAATATGTTAATAACATGCAACACTTAAATCTCTGGCTAGATAATAGCACAACAACGTTGCTATAAAACAACATCAATAATGTTTGGAATTTGTAAGTGCGCTATAAAAAATGAGCTATGAAAATGCCATTAAATATTAAAAGTGGAGAAACAGAGAGCTTAACAAGAAATAAAACATCGTTATAAGAGGCTAGGAGACGACCAAGGCGCCCCCGGCCGGGCTAGCTATCGGCGCGCCTCAGTTAATGCCTACTTATACCTTATTATATAGCGGAGTTTGCGTTGAGGAACAAAATTAATTGGTTAAAACTCCTCTCAGTATCCAGGGCGGGCCGCCCCCCTCCTCCCTCTTAATTCCGTCGTCCCCCCCGCAGGCCCGCCACCTCGCCCCGCGCCCCGCCAGCTCCTTTGAACGCAACCTACCTAGAGAAAAAACAGAAAAGTATAAAGTTCACTCCCCAAGAGTTGCAGCTTAATTAATTATATATTTTTCGTCCTGTTTAGTTTTTAAATTTTTATTTTTTTACGATATCGATATAGTTATTGATTAAATAAGTAATGATCAATTTAAAATTCGTCAGAATGAACATGTAAATGAATAAAATATATAAATGATAGAGATAAGGTTTCTCAACGTTCATGCGAATAACGCTGACTAGCTGCAGCATTACTTGTGCACACCGATTCTGTTAACCGATGTGGTGGATATGCATACCTAGTGCAAACTATTATCTTGTTTTAATATTCAAGTAATTTGCTATCAGGTGATATGTGATATGTGAAAACTTATTTTAACCTTTTGAGTCCGTCTGACCGTTTTGTTTGAAATTCGCTTTTGACGTCAAATTCTTTCAATTGCAGCTATATTTTTTACTCCTAAAAATAAATAATCATAAGAGCATCTTCCCGTATAATCTAATGAGAACTGCATTTTGAGGGATGTTTATCCTAAAGTTATTCGGTTTACCAGACTTTCCTGTTGTTAACTCTGTCTCTGTTAAAAGTAGCGCTGTACTTATGAGATTAACAATTTCACATAAGTACTTCCTAAGGCCTAAGCTGGTCTTGAGTTAGTGAAAATATTTTTAATCCAGCAAAGAAATGATTATTGTAAGTATTGAGTGCGTGATTTCCACATAAATCTACTGATTTGCGAAAAAAAAAACATGTATTGCCCCGGTGTGTGCCGATCATTTATATTTAACCATATTTAGAAATTAATGACCATTTCAAAACAACCATTTACTAAAACTACAGTAAAATTAAAACATCTAGTAACTTTACAAAACACAAAACCGTGTTAAGTTTCTCATATTCTAAAATGTTAATTTCCGAGCTACAACTCTTGGAGTGTGCGTCCGTAACGAAGGGCGAAAGCAAAGGGTAGGTCGGGCTCGCGCGGGGAGCGCGGGGTTCGTTGCCACTTCTCCAAATAAATTATAATTCGCCCGCTCGTCCTCTACCCGCGCGTTTCGCGACTACTGTTTCAAACACGCCTATTACTTAGCTATTAATCTTGATTTACTTCATAGATAACTTACGACGGTACGTACTCTTTTTCAGCAGATGCGACTGAGATGTTTGATAATACGCATTTTTATTGTTGTTTGAGAGTGAGGCGGTTATAACGTTGTATTATACACTGCACTGATAAGGCAAACTTATTGTATACAGTGTAGCGTATCTCTACTTCGTGGTCTCCAAATTGACCGATTTTACTTTTGTTTTATTGGGTAGTAAAATGCAAATGAGTGTCCTTTTATAAAACGTAAACCTAATTTAACTTCCTGATTGAAGAAGCAATTAGAAAACATATTCCTTACTTCGTCTCCGTCTGTGCGACTTCCAACCTCTAATCAAACTGTCGGCATAATACATCTCCCACATCCACGTAATAGTTATAAAGGATATTTCGCAAGAAACACACGAACTAATCGTGGAGTGTGACGGTGTGCGGGAGGGGGGGGGCAGGTCGCGGGGTGCGGGGTGAACGATTAATTTAATAAATACCAACCGGATTCCGGTGCGTTTGTCTCCCAGCTATGCGGTGGCGTGAGGCGGTTCTTGAATTACGACTCTATCTTGCCTTACATATTGTATTTATAGCTGATAGCATAAACACTATTAATCACTTAGGAATGGCCACGTTTTCGGTGAAAAGAGTTTTTATCACAACTACGTCTACACACACCAACACTTCTACTACTACATCATCATTCATCTAAAATCCGCCAACAGCTGGACATAGGCTTTCCCCAAGCATTACCACACACACACACACACACACACACACGTAAATAGTTCAACGCTAAAGTCTCTTTCAAGTGGAAAGTAATTTTCGTAGCACCCGTAGCTCGTAACCCGTAGCCCGTAGCGCGTAGACCGCAGGAGCTTGAAGATTAATTTATTTGTCACTAATTGAGATTACGTCCAATGAATCTATTAAAAGTTGTAACGATTTTGTAACTCAATGTAACTTAACATCACGCCTGTAATCCCCGAAGGGTTAGGCAGAGTACCTATAGTACACACACTTTTCAAATTGTTGTAACTTATTTATTACATCATAAATGATATAACTGGATATTGGTATCTGTCCTTCCAAATTATGCGTGTATTTACATCAATTAATTGAATTGGATAACTAAATCCAGTTCATTCAAATTGTAAACTATGATTGTGTTTCCGTCCTCTCCTAAAAATATCACATGTGGCAAAGATCAATGCATTACTTGCGAAATTAAATTTAATTGCATAGCTTATAGAAACGTCAATTTGGGTCCGTCTATGGTTTACTATGACCCCTGCGGGAAGGCAGAGGTAGTTCAAACACTCAATCACAAAATATTCTCTCCAACACTTTGTATAAAACCAAGACCTTGAATAAAATTTCGAACAGTTGACATAAAAAGACCTCATTCAATTTTAACTATTTTGCAAACGCAGTCGTATTTTTGCATTCATTATTTTACACCCTCACCCTTATTTGTTTGAGAGCTATTTTGTAATGTTACACTCTGAAAATTCTGCTATGAATTTAAATATTACGTTTTAGAATGACTTCTTAGAATGACGACAAGTCAGGTAGACTACTGAAATGTTGGTCCCAAGATATTATAACAGTTTAAACTTATAATATCAAGCATATTGACACACTCGATCACTCTGTGTAAGGGTCAATAAGACAGGCCCAAAACAAAGGAGCGTATGGAGAAAATAATGTTGTAATTATTTTAATACATCAAGACAAGCCTCACTGGTTAGTAGGGTTTCTAATGTGTCCACTATATTTATATCTCTATTTCTTGAAATGAGGATTATAATTTCCTTTGTTTTTCCATCCGTATTGTCAACAACAAAGTTTGTTAGCGACAAATCTTTTAAGAAATTGCTATTTATTTTAATTGATGTCCAGTTCTTCTGTATCTCTCATATCACTTATCAATAAAATACCAAAAATACTCACTTATATAAAATGAACACGCCGCCTCCATACAAGGTGACTCGACCCTGAGCGTGAAAGAGGGACGTGGTGCGTCTGTGTGCGTGTCGTGTGCGTGCGACGCACATCGATGTGAGTGTATTAGTGCGACAACTCATTACTTACGCCCGATCTTAGATAAATTACACACTTTTCTTACTTAGTAGATACTGCGAGCCTATCGCACACTAACAACAAATTAGTTTTATTGAACACTTACGCTGTGTATTATTGGTGGATAGATGGCCCCTGAAAAGTATCGAAGCCTTTTTGATATCTTTTGAATCTAGAGGTATACCACCTCTAGATTCAAAAGATATCAAAAAGTAAGATGAAAATTATGAAGAGTGATAGGTAAATGTGTGTGAATTCATGTAAAATTGCGATTTCCAACTGTTTGGAGTTTAAAATGTTCAGTTTTGAAGAAATAAAGTGTATCAGGGTATGAAATAACAAAAAAATAAATAAATAACAAACATCTCTTTATTGTAATAATTATGTACTGGACATTGATAAAGAAATACATATATAATCGTCGTACCATAATTTATGTCACATTTATATCTTATAATATTTTGTACAAGTACAGTATAATTCCGAATTAAGTTATTGTGAATGTGTAAAGAATACCTGTATCTCGATTTTACGTGAGGTAGATCGGTTATGGCTTCTAACAGAAATATTTTAGTAGACATCAATATTAACTAGTGTTATGCTACGGATTGGTCTGTGTTGTGGGATGGCACTGAATAATACATCGCTAACTAATCATTATAAACAATATCAAGCAAAACAACACTTCAAAATATTTAATTAAATAGGAACTCAAATTAATTGCGACCATAGCGTTAGTGCGTGTATGAATGTGTTTCTTATCGTCTGAGAGAGCGCAGAGATGCTTGCGAATGTTCGATAGATAGTGAGGGAACAAGAAACACAATCACACACGTCACCGCGATGGCAAGTGCTCACAGGTACCGCACGAGCGGTCACCAGCATAACGAATAAAAATCAGTCTCAAACTAATGATCACCCGCCAACGACTAACAATCCTGTCAGTAGTACGTTATCTCCGAGGAGATAAACAATAGAAAATATTTCCAAGAACTTTGGCTCTTTACCCTGGCGTAGTAACCGTAGTCAAATGAGGTAGATAACGGCAGACGCGCCTAACTTTACACTAACTACCAATATTACAACATTGCAACATGAAATTACGACTTCTAATCGAAAGTTATCTTTAAATTTGTACACATTTATATTTGTACCAATCATTTCTTTGGAAAAAAATATATCGTTACTTCTACACTGATTTCTTATACCTAGACCCTATACTTCGAACAGACTAAAGACAATAAAATAATAATAATCAACAAATAGTACAGCCTTACATACAATCATTATAAATCATGTGCGCTAAAACATTCAGAACAACTACTTTGACATTAAATTATATTAAAAACATGGAAAATAAAACATTACATCTAGTAGGAAACTAATACCCGTAGAACAAATTGCAATAATGCTCACTACACCGCTCTCGTGTCAAACGAGAACACACAATTATAACACAAAGGCCATGTGCACAACGAGGTGATCATAATTTAACACTAAGAATAATTATGTACAACACTTTAAATATTTTTGACTGTTGCCTTACAACTACAAGTAAATATTTACCTTAACGAAATGAGTCATTGTGCACATGGCCCTACTTAGAACATCGTTTCTATTAACACATATATTCAGTTGTCTCAATATGAATACAACACAACCCGTCGAGAGTTGCTTCGGTATCGAATTTAAATAATTTGTAATATAATTTTCGAGACACCAACTTTTCTACAACGTACTTTACAACACTACATAAATATGTACACGTAATATTAACAATACCGTATTCGGATATTAGATATCGTAAAGATATCGAAACGTCTACAAACTAATAATAAATAATCTTGTAAGAGACAGCATTATGTACAGAAGCACGGAGCGCGCGGTCGGCGGGACCGGCCGCCGCTCGCCAGCCGGAGACTGCCTCGCTCACATTCATACTTAATTACAAAAGCTCCAATGATCGTTTACAATTATCCCGTATCATGTACCTATTCGAAACCAGTATAATTATTATTTGGTATTTTGCCAAAAAAAGAAATGCCCAAAACGTGTAAACTTTTCAAAGAGCTATTGAATGAAAACTTAAGAAATGTATAAAAGAGTGATTACGAACCGGTTATCGCGAGTCGCTACGGATCGGGGCTCACACAATAGCGACAGCTTTGTCAGTCGTAAGTCGATATCGAGCTCAATACGTAATAATTACCGCTTGTGGAGTAGCCTTTGTCGCCGAAATAATGAGGCAATGTCGCGACCTTCTCCGACTAGACCATATTCCAGTTTCCGTTCGTTAAGCGCGAGGGAGGACACCGATTGAAGATCAATAAACACCAAGCATAGCGAAACATTTTTTTAATATTTTGTCACGAAACAATAGACGATACCAATAAATCAAAAAATATCTTTTGTGCAATATGTTCTTTAGGTGTTTAGCAACGTTGCAAAACAAAAGAATAAAACGACGTCGTTTTTGCCTCACCTCGCCTTGCGATTATGCAAATAGTACAACAATAAACTTCTAAACTGTAACGTGGATGAAAAAAGTACTTTTTATGGCGAACATTGCAAATGCAAAATCGTAAAAAAGAATAGAGGACTACCTAACGAGACTATGTCGGTAGTCTTACCGAGAAAAGCAAAAAATTGCTCTATAAAAAAGTAACCGTTGCCGTATTTAGAACAGCCGTAATTATTTTTACTTTACAAGGAATTTGCATTGAATCATTGAGTTGGCGGCGAGCGTCTCCGGAACAAGCGAGTGGGAGAGCATCGGCGTCGGCGGCCGACGGCAGCGCGGGTCTACGCGGGAGGAACTCGTATACCGGCTCGGCGGCGCGCGGGGCGCTTGGGGCGCGCGCGTTCTACGCGGAGTGGACTCGCAGGTCCGTGGGGGAGTCCGGCGTGGCCGGCCTCCGCGGCAGCGACAGGTCCTCGGGCTCGGTCTGTTCGGGCCACTCGTCCCAGCGCCAGTCGGCCGCGGCGGCCACGGGCGGGCTGGGCGTGTCGGGCGTGCAGCCGGTGCTGGCGCATCTGTGCAGCGCGGCCGCTTGCCGCCGCCTGAACCGTGCGCCGCAGCGACAGGCGAAAGGTGCATCACCTTCATGTACTAAAGCGTGAGCTTTTAGTTGGTTGGAGTCTGAGAAGCGCGCAGGACAACGAGCACACGCGTATGGTCGCTCGCCGGTGTGAACGCGGAGGTGTCGGCGCAGATTGGCCACTTGCACGAAGTGGCGCGGGCAGTGCGGGCAGCTGTACGGCTTCTCACCCGTGTGAAGTCGCAAGTGTGTCTTGAGGTGGTGGTCGCGCGTGAAGCGCTTGTGGCACTCGCCGCACTCGAACGGTTTCTCACCAGTGTGAGTACGTTCGTGGTTTTGCAGGACGTGTTTATAGCCAAAAGAGCGTGAGCAGACCTTACAGGTAAAGAGTTTGTCTCTCGGTGGGTCGGCAGCGCCGGGCGAGGAGCCTGATGATGGCGGGGAGGGGGGTGCAGTGGCTGTCTCGTCGAGCTTAGGTGTGCGGCGTCGCTTGCGCGCGCGCTCCATGTCGTGTGGAGGCAGTAGCGGCGCGGGGGGCGAGGGGGGCCAGGCCGCCAGCAGTGCGCCGGAGTACAGCTCGGCCGGCAGCCCCGCCACCAGGGCGGCGGCGCGCGTCGCCAGCAGCCGCTCCGCTAACATGGGCAGAGATTCTTGACGCATGGTCGACAGCGGTCTTACTGACACACCTGAACAAGAAAAAGTTTGGAGTTAGATTACATGTTACTTCAAAACAATAAAGTTTCAGTAAAGATTATTGTCAGAGGTGTTATTATACTAGATTGCATTAATCTAAGCCACTTAAAGATTTTCTTTCCCTCTTGGCCTACTTTCGTCAAGGTGGAGGACCTAAAAAATTAAGTTATAGTTTCTTTGCCATCACTTCCGTCACGAGTTAGTTTCGACCTAAACAAACAACACAGTCGAACCTATCGATAGCATACTTATCAGCGAGAGAGGACAAAAAACAGAGCAAAAACTGAACCAGACGTTGTAAAGGAAACATTTGGTCGCAATCACGCCGCTGCAGGTCGCTTCCGCCCCGACCTGTTGCGCAAATTGTGGCTGCCACACTACCACTACTCGCTACCGTTCGATCAGGTTTCAAATCAATCTAATTACTTTCTTTGCCTTGATTATTGGTATACATGTATACCTGCATATCTCCCTAAATAAATATTTCCGGACTAGCCGTCATTTTCAAAATGTCAGGAGTGAAAAGCAATCATTTGGTGTGACGAGTTTGTATAGTGTCGCGGCGAGGCACGGAACGGGCGCGGGAGGGGGGCAGAAGCGACCAGACCACTTACCTATATAATGGAATTAATTATTCCTCGAGCGGCAAACTCCGCCCGCCCGCTCCGCCCAAATTATATTCAAATATTAATTTCGTTGAAGA
The DNA here is from genome assembly GCA_916610215.1 of Omphaloscelis lunosa. Classification (NCBI taxonomy): domain Eukaryota; kingdom Metazoa; phylum Arthropoda; class Insecta; order Lepidoptera; family Noctuidae; genus Omphaloscelis; species Omphaloscelis lunosa. The sequence goes on from OU744250.1 coordinate 13,215,976, forward strand.
AAAGCCTTTTTGAGAGCACTTAATTAAAATTAGACAAAATCATAATTGAAAGTTCTCCTCGAGGCGTGAAGAGGCGGCACGAGGAGGGAGCTCCTTACATTATCTACTTAGCCGTGGAATTAATTCCCGGCCGGGCTCTGGACTCAGCCATCGCGCTTAATTGAAAAAGGCAAAATATTTTGTCGTTCGCGAGTGCTGACACGAGGCACTTTACACTTTTTATTAAAACGAACAATTTATATCACAAACGTAGAATTTAGAAACTAAAAGAAACTTTTTGAAATGTCATATTCTAATTTCTTATTGTAACGAAGTATTGATAAGTACATAAAGTCTGTAGTATAAGATAATTTTAAAGTTTGTGATTAGGCGGCGGCGTCGCGCGCGGCACGTACCGGCTTATCCCATAACTTTTTAATAACATTCCTCGTTATGTTTGGAGGACGAACAGCGAACCGCACTCGTGATGTGATCAGAATTATAATACTAGGCTTAATGTAAAAGTTAAACAAGTAAATACCGACATTTTGTTGTAAAACAATCATGTATTCTGACGTTGTTTCTAATTAGGTTCGAAAACAGATCAACAGATGAATTTACTTTTTGCAGCGGTGAATGTAGATATAGAGTCTTTTAGAAAAATCGACATTACGGATAAGTGAACATTGAAATGAGAAAAAAAAAGATAGTGATACAATTTTTAATCGTTCTCAAATATAGCTGTTACTCCTTTTACATTATACGTAATCGTTTCGATAAAGTCATTGAAAAACCACTTACCACATAATCTTACAAAGGCTACTATATTATCGATTACTTATTGAGTACGTTTTTTGTCCAGAGCAGCGTCATAATGTATCATTTTTATTAGGCGACCGGGCCCGCTGGGTGACAATGTTGGTGATAAATTTTTACAGCGCGCCGCACCCTTCCGCACGGAGCTTTTTATGTGCTAAAGAGTTGTAATTATCCCCTCTTTATACGCCATAAATATTTGTCAATAACCCATATTCAATACTTTTATGGAGTTGCCTGCGGCCGCCACTCCATAACTCATTATGTCGCAAGGGTTCGCCCGATAACGGACGTGTCAATGACGTCCTTATTGCCTCGCACTTGCTACGAGCGGTACATTCATATGAGCTTTTAGAGAAAAGTTTGCTACTTTATTTGAAGATACTATTTATAATTTTAATGGAGCAGTAATAATTAGTACAATTAGTTCTGAATTACAAAATCTACGTATTTTTCTAATTTTATAAAATTTTAGCATTCTTTCTGAATTCAAAGTTCATTCATAAGAGCTTTCGTGTTTTATTTTTGTTGCTCGATAATTTCTTAAGAGACGCGAATTCTTTCAGAAATTATGGTTTACAGATAAACCTCTTGAGTCAGACAGTGTTTCTGCGGGTCAATTAAACGTATGTCTGTCAAGTCGGCTAGTTTAGGTTACTCCGCTCATACCACAGCCCTTGTAGAGGTAGTTAATGTCTCATTTTTGTTAATTTCAAATACAATATGAAACTTCCCAAACCTTGTTTGTCCAGAATGACCTAATTACATTGTGTGCCATATAATGGGATTAACCTGCGGCTACCGGCGGCTTTGGGTACGTACTCACTCGCACAGATTACAGAGTTCGTACGGTTTCGGCGGTTTAGGGTTAAGCGGGATACCGCGCCGCCTAATGGGGCTTCTCTGACATAACAGTAGCCGTAACAAGTAACTTAACTGATGTAAGTACTTTATTAACCTTGGAAGTAGAAGAAACTTCATTATTGGTAGAAATGGTCGAACCGCAGAGTTTATAGCACAGCTTATGAAGTTATATTAGGCCCTTCCTCTTTTAAATATGTATGTTTTTCTTTTGAGAAAGGTATAATAACGATTTTTTTTTTACTTTACCAATCTAAGTACCTTGATTGTAAAAGAAAATTAAGTTTCATTATTGGTGGAAATGGCAGTATCTATATACAGCATAGCGATAGAACCTAAATAGGCCATTCCTTTAATAAATCTACTGTTTTTCTTTTCATCAACGTTTAAACATTTTTTTTTTAAATTTACCGATTTAAGTACTTTGTTTTTTTTTTAAGCTACCTTCATTATTAGTGGAAATGGCAGTAGGTATCTATAGTGCAGCGATAGAACTTAAGAGGGAATTCCTCTAATCAAACGTTCTCTTGATCAACATTTAATGAATAATTTCTTGATTACGAATTGGCAAAAATCTGTCGATCAAAATTCTGGTTTACCGATGTTTTCAACATATTTATTCAAAAGCGTGTTCCGTTAATGGCTTTTTAATTAGATTTATCGATATTATATTCGTACACAGATTTGTAAGTACAACGAATTATAATTTTGCAAATTATCATTATTTATTTAAGCTGAACGGAATAATGATCTCAATAAAGGTGTGCCAATAAAGTTGAATACAAAGAGCAGTGTACGATTTGCAAACAATTTATTCAAATGAATAATTAGTTAAATGAGCCGATAAATATAAAACAAAAACATAATTAAACTGTTGAGACAAAGAGTTGGGAACTACCTTCCAAACTACCATAATATTTCTAACGTAGGTATAAGATGCTTTGAAAAAGTTTATTATTTTATTGGCTTTGCCTTTGTACGTTTGGACTGAATTATATTTCAATAAGTACAAAGTTTATGAGAAACTGCTGACAAACTTTGAATATTTATAGATAAATAAATACAATATCTTTATTAAATATAATATATATAATCAATAAATTATTAATATGAAACTTTGCTTGTAATGTTGATGGTTTATTTTGGATGACTCTTGTGATAATTTGCGGTAATTAACTTATCAAATAAGTATTTTAATGATTTTTGATTTATTGTGTTAACATACAACGTTTGTTGAGAAGTCTTAAATATAATATACAATCTAACACTAAAATATATATATTATGTAACAAAAATGAAAAGTAAAAAAAAAGGTAAGGAAGAGCTCATTGGGCATTAAAAAATTCGTCCGCATCGCTGTCAGTTTGAAGTGCCCAAAAGGCTGGCCGGCGTCGTTGCCAGGTTGGATGGCAATGCTGATTCTTTGACCTAAAAATTGGCCAGCCCTCTGGTCACGTGTATATTGATTTGGTTATGGAATTTTATATCGTAGACGGGATTATTGGTTATAACGTCGACAATCCGTTTGGGGGATGTAGAAGAGGTCATTTTTAACCAAATTACCCCTGTTGACCCCTATGCCAATGTCAACCATTTTCGAGTAATTAGATTTTTTTTTAATGTATGAAGTAAACATATAAAATGTACCCGATAACCCTGATATACAGGGTTAATGGTTATACGTCGGCAATCCATTAAGGGGATATAGGAGGCGTCATTTACAACCAAATGACGCCTTTTGACACCTATGCAAATGTTAACAATTTTCGAGTCATTTGAAACTTTATATTTTTATTTCATACATTTTAATATATAAAATGTTAAATTACTCGAAAATGATTGACATTGGCATAAGGGTCATCAGGGGTAAATTTGGTTACAAATGACCTGTCCTACATCTCCTTAACGGATTGTCGACGCATAAAAAATAACCCTGTAAATAATTATATTAATTATCAATAACAGTTATTTTGTTCAAAAATGAATACTCTTTTATTAAATAAAATAAATATACGTAAGAAATGCTTCTTAAAAGAAAGGCACATTAATTTTTATATAAAGAATTAATTAGAGCATCGTTTCACATATGCCTCACTAGATGGCGTTAGTAGTTAAGACAGGACCCCCATTAAACATGCATTTAACTACAACAAATCCTTCAATAAAACCAATTTAAAATACCTTAATGAAATAATTAAGGAATTGGTAAGTAATTATGTTTAGTTTATCGTATGGCTTACTAATTACTTACGAGTATTTAACCGACCGGACGCGTAGTTAACATATATAAACAGTATAATTATGTAGGTAGGTACTATTACGTTGAAGTAGTTATTAGAAACGAAACTTTCGCAATTACTCAAGCCATTACATACCTATACAATTATCGTCAATGAAAACTCTTACTCAATCTATAAATTATATCTGCTACAACTACTTCGATAATTTGTGTTATTCAAACCGATAGATAAGGATTTTTTTTCGAACAGCATGTTCAAATGAAAATAAGAAAATTATAAGTAACCTCTTACAATGATAAACAATTTACCTTAAACGAATATGATCCAGTACACTGTTTGTTCTTTATTTACCAGCATTTTGGGAGTGATAAGGAAATGTGATTGCATAAATTACTTTAATACTTTTGTTTTAAGTTAATTTTGCGTAATATACTTATTACCTCTTTCAAGAAAACGATATACAATCCAATTTGAACGTATTAACAAGTAAAATTAACTCACATATCTCAAAATACTGGCAAGTATCACATAAAACAACAATTAATAAAATCTCGTAGCACGTACTACGCGGCGCTTCGTAGCGGAGCCGTAGCGCGCGGCTACGCGTTCGCTACCGCCTACGGTTCACTGAATCTGCAAAGTTCGCTGAATGCAAATAAACATGTGTGCGGTGAGCGCGGGCGTGTGGGCGGCCAATCGCATCGCTCGCGCCACGCATGCCGCGCGCCGGCTACGTTTGAAACTTTATTCACATATGCACTTCCAGATTCAGCGGACCGAGGAGACAGCGAGGCACACTAAACTAAAAACTTCACAAACCTCTCGAATTCTGCGTCGACTGCAGCGACAGGGCCATCTCACTCCAGGTTCACGGCAAGATGCATTTATTAGCACTAGTTTGTTTATAAAGTTTATCGTTGTTCAACAACTTGTTATCAAAGTCCTTGTAAGATTGTCAAGAAAAAACTAAGTGATAATGTTTATTGGAGAGCGATTACATGTTATGTCGGCGCGGAGTCGCGATTGTGAATGATTCGGGCACGCGGTGCGGGCGCGCTCCGTGTGACCTACCACAACACTGGCGGTACAGCGGCGGAGAGCGCGAGCCGCGGCCGGCCGCCCCTCCGCGCGGTAAACACACCCCCACGCCCCTCCCTGCGGCCCCCTGCGCGCCCGGCACCCCCGGTGCACTCCACGTGCACGCAATGCATTCACTTTTTATGGCCGCTACTACATTATGTTCCTTCCTGACGTTGTTTTTTAGCCCTCGCAGTGAGCGCCACATAAGCACTTTTTATGTTTTACGAGCGCTCCCGTGCGCCGGCCGGTACTTTCTTTGCCTGCAACTAATTTGAGAACATACCTACTCAGCTTTATCTCGCAACTGTTTGTTCTTTGGTGCTTGTAATTATAATAATGATAGCGATTAGAATTTTTTCTCTTTGAGTTATATTTGTATTAAATTAAAATGGAATACTTTAATTGAGTACTTTGTGTAATTCATAGAGCATGTATGATGATATTATATGAGCGTCTCTCACACGCCTTTTTCTTTTACTTATTATGTTTTATGTAAATTTTAGCGTCTAAGTTGTCTTTACTAAAGTCTAACAGCTAAGTCTTTAAAATTATCATTTCAACCCCTGAAAAAAAAGAGCAACTGTTTATATATTGATTTAGAATAATTTAGGGCTTGTTATTCTAATTAAAAAAGATTACGAACAAACGCCAATTTGAAAGTGTTGATCCAAAATTCATGTTAATTTACTTTTCCGCAATACAGTAACATTTTTGATAACCATAAATTGTTTAGAGAACAATTGATTATTTGACACCTACTGTTTCAACACTTGCCACATGTGGGACCACACTTCAAAAAAAAAGTAAATCACTATATCTCATGTGTCTCACAATTTTTTTCATTTTTCTTTCAATCATTTTTTTTTTTAATTCAGTGTTTTTAAAATGAAATTCCTATGAGTAGAGCCTCGAACACTATGTCCGTATGAGTTGCGTTGTGTCCTTAATTCACTTTTAGAAAAAAACTATTTTTTTAATAATTTCAGACACCATTTCATAGGCATTCATCCTCATTTCAGCCGAAAGACGTCCACTTCTGGAAATAGGCCTCCCCCAAGCACCACCACTTCAACCGATTTTGACCTTCCCGCATCCAGCGGATTCCTGCGGCCTTCACAAGGTCATCGGTCCATCTTATGAGAGGCCTTCCAACGCTACGTCTTCCGGTACGCGGTCGCCACTCCAGAACCATTCGGCCACATCGGCCATCCGTTCTGCGAGCAATGTGCCCTGCCCATTGCCACTTATTATATATCAGTTCGGACTCTATCAGTTACCTTGGTTCTCCTGCGGATCTCTTCATTTCTGATTCGATCACGTAGGGAAACTCCAAGCATAGCCCTCTCCATTGCCTTTTGGGTGACTTTTAGCCTTCTGATTAGGCCTATTGTGAGCGACCACGTTTCAGTACCATAGGTCATCACTGGCAACACGCACTGCTCAAAGACTTTCGTCTTGAGAGACTGTGGTATGTGGGACGAGAAGATATTGCGTAGCTTCCCGAACGCTGACGGAGTCGGATTCAACGATTGACTTCTTTCGGACAAACTGTCCAGCTAGGTAGGTCCAACTTCAGGACCTACCTAGCTGGACAGTTTGTCCTAGGTAAACATAATCGTCCACAAATTCGAGCGTAGTGTTTCCGATCTTCATGAGAGTGGATGTTACATGGGCATTTAACATGACCTTTGCCTTGTCCATGTTCATTTTAAGACCCACTCTTTCGGCGGTTCTATTGAAGTCATCGAGCATTGTACTGAGGTCTTTCATGGTCTCAGCCATGATAACTTTGTCGTCGGTAAACCAAAGGTTAGTGATGTACTTGCTATTGATGTTGCTGCCTAGCCCTTTCCAATCCAGAACCTTGAAGACATCCTCTAGTTCAGCGGTGAACAGTTTCGGAGAGATAACGTCTCCCTGTCTCACAAGTCGCTGCAGAACGATAGGTTTCGAGGTTTGGTCCTGGAGTCGGAACGACATAGTGGCGTTTTCGTACCGACATTTCAGCACCTCGATGTACCAATAGTCTTTCTGGTACCGTTGAAGAGACTGCAATACAGCCCATGTCTCAATCGAATCTAAGGCTTTCTCGTAGTCCACAAACGCTAAACAGAGAGGCAGGTTATACTCTTCGATCTTCTGTATAACCTGCCACAGTGTATGTGGTATTTCATAGAGCCTAATTGAAATAAATTATTTGACTTTGACATAGCAATTTAAAACAATAGAGCTAAAAAAAAATAATTCGATTAGTTAACGATACCAATAGTTATGATAATTTAAAAAATACTAAATACATTTCCGGTTAAAAAGTGTACCGATTCATAAACAGGTTAATCGATTAAGAATAAATTACTAGTAATTAAGCCGATTTTTTACGATAAGAAATCATTTTTTAAGTATTTTTGATAAAATATGGCCATTAACTCACATTAATTCCTTTGCTTTGTTGAAATTGTTTTTTTTATTTTGTGCTGGAATGTTAATTGCTTCAGTATTCATCATTTTAACTTATAATTATTGTATTTTTAGTTTTTTGCTGTAGAGTTGGACATGGGTGATATTTTAAACGCCTTAGTTAATTTCAACCAGTTCTATAAATTACTAATTTCACTATAGGAACAAAATATCAGGACCTTTGACTATTTCTGATACTTTACTTCTATTTATCATCAAGAACCATTTAGTTCCTGCTCTGTTGGATACCTATTGACCGTTTCTTTTATTTTGTGCAAACTTGAAACGAGGTGGAGCCGCAGTCTTAGATTTTAACCGGCTTCCAAAAGGAGAAGGTTCTCAATTCGAAATTTTATTAACTTTGCTTAACTGATTACGAAATTACGAAATTTTATTAACTTTGCTTGGGAGCTTTTGAGTTAGGTTCAATAATACGTATTTTTCTCCCACTTACTATGTGGATGATATGATAAGTTCCTCTTACTGTTATTTACGTAGCAGGTAGTGGTTGGTATTCGAATTTATATGGGGAGGTACCACAACTTTAAAGTGAAAAAAAAAAAAAAAAGCAACCGACTTCCAATAAAAACCACTACAAAGTGAAAAATAACTTTAATTTGGGAAGTCGGTGTCTGGTTAACAATCTTCGTTTTTTGCCTTCGACTTCCGAAATCAAAGTTTTTTTTGGAAGTGGGTTGTTTTTTGTTTTTTGGAAGTCGGTTTTTTTTTTGTAAAAAGTTTATTTTTGCAATTTCTAGGTCGCGACCATAACAAATATGTATTTACAGAATTAAAATCATTAGAATCATTAATATGTGTACCTAACTAAGATTTGTTCTATAAGAACAAATCTCTTATTGAAAAGTTCTTTAAGATTATATTCGTATCATATTATAACCAGACACCGACTTGAAAATTGCAAAAAACGTAAGAAAATTTAAATATCACGTGCTACCACCACTGCGGATCCATCTAACTTCTTATGAACAAAACTACTTATATTACTGGGAATATATATCAATTTATTCCTCAGAACATGAATATTTAAAAATAGAACAAGATGAATGTTCTTCAATGCCTTATATTGCCTGTATAAATAGATGTTTTACTTCGAAAAGGCGATTTGCCTATCAATATCTCTGAATGTATTTTCAGGACAAATTGTTACTATTGTAGGTACTTACTTTAACATCTGTACCATATTGAATCTCGCCATAGTCAACTTCTGACGAAAGAACTGGAAAAGTTCATGAAGATTCAGAATAACTCATGAGGAACTGATACACTATAATTACACAACATAATGTTAGCTTCGTATGCGCATCTAATTTGGTAATACATGTGTAGGCGTAACAAGTTACCGCTCCACAGAACTTTACCGGCGGCCTTGCAGTAGTCACGAGGCAATCATTAGCCAAAGACAACACGCATAAAAAGCATAAGTGTCGACCATAGACGGCGGACCGCGTAAATTTACCATTTTTATTGTACCCGCTATTTTTACCACTTTATTTTTACCATTTTAGTGAGCACGCGCCTCCCTAGTGTTGCTTTTTGTCCCGACTTTGGGAAATAAACGAGTGGCTGAATGGCTGCACCTATTTTAGATTTTTGTGTTTTTTAGACAACATTATGTGAAGTTATTTCGGGTTATAACATTCAGAGAGACACAAATGGGTTTAATAGACGATCAACGTCGTAGATATATGGTAACTTGTGTAGAGGTAATCCATCTTGATGGACTACAGCCCGAACATAAAAGTAATCTCACAACTTTTTAATTGAGCCTATACAATTCGAGAAAGTCATAGGTTGAGAACTAATAAAGGATTGAATATTTTCTTTTCAGACAGAAATAATACACTTACAACGCGCATTTAGATCTACACCTACCTTGTTTGGATTTTCCTATTCATATAGGGATGGGCACCTGCCTGAAAAATTAAATGAGAATTCAAGAGCCGATAAGACGAGTAAGATGGGCTAATTTGCTGGTCTAACAAAAGTCATTTCTTAACGACGAGTAGGAATATTACTGACTACGTCAACTATTTTAATTAATCTATTTATAAAATGTGTTTTTCACCGAAACTGCTGTTATTATGGAGCAGCACACTTATCAGCATCTATAAATCAAACAAGACTAAAGACACCGTTCTTTAACAATACGACGCACGGCGAAAAAGATTCTAAGTTTTTTAAGAGCACTGCTCCCACCTGCGGTTGTCGCGTGCCCAAAAATTGTACACGAAATGCACCCCTATAACTAGGAGCTTTAAGCTCGATTGCGCTTGCAGGGAATATGTGCAACTAAGTTTTTTAGATAAAAAACTATGTGTCTGTCCCTTTCCCTCGTAGTGCATGGTCCTTATCTGTCAGGATGTTTAAGTCTGTTATCTGGCACACGTCTTGCCACCTTGCCTCGGTTTCGGGGGCAGGCGGCCGTGTTTTACCCGGGTAACTATAAATTGGGCAACAACAACATCCTTGTCCCCTCTACATTCGCAGTCAACTATAAAGTTTGCCAACGAGGCAGGTGGCACACTATCTGACATCACTACGACATCGTTAATTAACGTAAATATACTCTAAATGCTGAATTATAGTTTAAGTTGACTGATGCCATCTTGCTAATGTTGATTTAGGAATTCTTGTTTACCGCACATGCCCTAATGACAGATGGAAGATTGGACATAAAGTTGATCTACGATTTTATGTTTGTGCTCTCAATTTTATGAGTTTTGTCTACACACAGATATAAAATTGTCGTAATATGTATGTCGTTACCTATAACGTTATTCATAAAGAAGCCTCTGTCCAGAGCGAAAATGAGCGCTGAGATTCCTTTGTCTCGAGAGCAGGCGCGCCCCATCCTCCGGCGCGCTCTTCAAAGGACCCAACTCTTTGAAGACGAGAAACCACAATTAAGCCTTGCCGAAGAGAATTCAAGGACGCATCACTTTGCTCGCAAATAAAAGGTATTCGTGTAACACTTTTACTTTTTCCTTTCTTGCGCGCAGGGTTATTCGCACAAACGTGTATTGTTTGGAAGGCTTATTCAATGTTGTAAACAAAAAACCCTTCTACAGTCGACGCAAGCATTGTTCTTCAGATAACCCTTTCACTTTACTTGAGTCACTGTTATCACTGATATTGATAATAATGTAGTAATGGGTACAGTAACAGTGTATAGGGACGTCATTATGTAATGCAGCATTCTTACGTGGGTTATTCATAGATGCTATTAAGTCTTCCTGTATGTCTTTCATAACGATTGGAACTTAAAATAGTCGCCTTATCATAATGGCTTGTGCTTGAAGCAATGAAAATCGAGAGTATAAATATCTTCGTCGGGTGCTTTAGATATAATAATGAAGCGAATAGTAAAATATCGCGCAAACCTTATTTTGGCAACTTGACGTCATAAACCGAGCATTAAAAGCGAAAGTAAACAAAAAGGGTCCAGAACAAAGTGTTCCGACATGCGCAAGTAATTTGTCCTATTGCGTTGTTATCTGAAACAATACATATTTTATACCCGTTTTGCAAACTGGGGCACAACGACGCTTTATGACGCCTCCGACGCATTGTACCATATAGATAAAGCCTTGCGAAACTTTTTGCACCAGTAGTTAACAATTATTGACAATAGACATCGGATATCGAGAAAAATCACCAGGTTGCAATAAAAAAGCGAGGCCACATTTGAAGTCTTCTGTTTCTCGCAAAAACTTTGCCGGTAGGTTATTTCGGTGCGACCATTTACTTTTATTGTTTTCAAGAAATCATATTTTTAGGTAATAATTGCCCAACATAGGTAAACTTAATCATTGTTTGCGTACAATTGTGATTTGATCCCTTCCGTGTGAACGACAGATGTGCGCTTGCCACGAAATTACACAAATTGTGAATATTTTTATTCACATTAAAGCGCGCTCGGCCGTTACGAATCAATCGCACACAATGAAGCGAATTTCTACCAGTTTTTTTTTTGTGTTTGTGTGCGATTTTGATGTAAATTTTTAGTAAACTTTGGACAAAATCTGGTTTTCCTTTCTATTATAATAGAAGGGCGGTTGATCAAGAATCGATATCGTTACAACAATCTTATGATTGATTACAAACTTGTTTTAGTTGATTGACACCTCAATAGAACGTGTCAGTTTCAAGTGATCGTTGTGTTAATTACACCGTTTTTATTTTTAACAATTATATCGATTTTCATTAATACGCCAATCAATATGTCGACTTTTGTCATTTTAGGGAATCGTTGGGTTTTCGATATTGCAAAGTTCTTTTATATTAATTAATTTTTGTCACTTATAAAACCAGTAGGATCAGTGATACAATGTAATTGATGTTACTTCATACTATCAAACCATTTCAATCTCAATGGATAGTAATTAAATTCATCTATTGCTTTTAGGGCAGCATGAGTAATCTATTCTTTTGAATTTTTCTAAGATCCAAAAGTCCGTTACATTTATTCGTCTCAACCCCAACAAAGTAAATTCTCATATAAAATTCTCGGCTTTTACGAGAGCCTACATCGTGCAGGTGAGAGCTACAATCGAACAAGAATAAAGTATAAAATATCGCCTCCAAAGGATTCGCATTGAATATTTATCCCTAGCCGCGTAGCCCTGTCCGAATGCCCTTTGTTCTCGACGGCCGTTTAAACTTTTGATTCTGCAACTGGCAACAGTCAACTGGACCCTCGGAATTGATCAGGATAGCCGACAGGGTGAAGGAAACACTTAAATATAGACTCTATGTTCGTCTATATTTGGTTCAAAAAGGATTGATTGTGCAGGGGTGGATAGGCCCTTCATAGCGCGGCAGGTGGCTATTCCATACTTGCGTCACGGGCTCTCCCCTTCCGGGTGTGATGAATAATTCCCTTTTCTCCGGGAGAATTGTCGTTGCGAACTATCCCGGCGACTCGATACGCACCGTCGGCCGCTCCGCATAAATGTGAATTATATCCTACACTATCCCACTTACAGAAGTCCTCTTTTTATTTCAACGCTAAAGCTGGATTTATGTTTTCCCCCAACTGAACATTACGACCGGTTACGTGTTATTTGGCTACCAGACAAAACATATTCTTGTTACATAATAGTAGATGCTTATTTATAGAATTATCTTTATCTATTAACTATTTGTTTCATTATTATGGGTTGTGAGATTATTTATCTGTAACATGTCATTGTTGTCATGGCAATATGTTTACAAAACATATACAGTTTTATTTCTAGTGTGGGTGAAAACACTGACATATGAATTTCATTAAGCTAACAGTACCTCTAAGCAAAAAACCTAGAATTTCTTCTTCTAAGTTGTTCAAAGCTAGTAAAATATCCCTCTCTCTATATAAAGCTTTTTTTAAGTTGATAACTTAAAAAAGCTTCGAATTAAAAAAGTAAATAAACCTGGTTGTATGTTCATTAATAAAATGTCATTCCCATTCCAGAAAGTGGATTAAAAACATGTGATTTATAAATATCTTGAATGAAGGCCATACAGATATATAAGTTCCTCCGAAACCCATATTACCTTAGGTGAATATGATATGTACAACTTTAGATAGATGGACCGTATCCGCCGTAGGTATCCGAAGTGATCGGAAGACGGTGTACATTATGTAAACCGTTCATTTGTAAATGTTGGCATTTTCCCGTTCACAAAGGATTAATGCTATCGCGCGGGCATTGTGGACGCGGTCCGGCGGCGGGCGGCGGACGGTCACTGCTCGATCACTCCTTCTTTCAGCCTATTCATAACGTCTTTCAAACGTCTCGGCCCCTTTGTGCGCCCGTCGCACTCCTTCCAGTCGAAACTGTCACCTTTTGTATCACACGACTCTTCGTCCGCTGTCAAACGCCTTGCACAAATTCAAAAATAACATCGACATACATTTTTTGTAATGTCCCTGTACAAACGATAGATAAGTTCGCGTTGATCTTTGTCTGATGCAAACAACGGACGTGTCCTGTCGCTTATCTGTGGGTATTGATCATGAATGGCTATGGAATAACCATAAACCTAAAAGTAAACTGAAAAAACGTTGCATATCTGATCCGATAAGCAAAGATTCATAACTCCGTGTATCCTTTCCTTAGAAAAACATTTGAAATATCTCAATAATCATAAAACTCAGAATGTCTAACCCATATTTACTTTTGAGTATCATGTTTTAACTTTTACAGCACATCTCCAAACTGACGACTAAAGTGATGAATATCATAAATATATCCTCTGACGAAAAGATCATCAATTTAAAACCCATTAAAACATATAAAAGATTGCATTATTGGAACACAAATCAAAATATTCAATGACAGGTCACATTAGGACAATGTGGAGAGTTCACAAGATGAAACTGAAAGCAAATCATCTTACGCGGTGTGAGGACGCCACACAATACAATAGGTGCTTAGCTTGACGCCAATTCGCAATTTTTTAAAAATAATATAGTAGTGCACTCGTGCCATCGCGCACGACACGACATGACGCGTGCTATTGTGATGCAGCCAAATGCATAATTTGTGAGCACATGCCGTTTTTTACCAAAAAATGTGGATAAAAAGTGACCTACCAACGACTATGTAACGGGAATCCGTTGGACGGTATCTATTGAATATTTTTTGACCCGTGGACATGGACAACAAATAAAACGTCCAGGTGCGAGTTCGCATAAAAGATATTATTATATACACTACCCATTGTTAATAAGATTAGAATTTTACATTTTGATGTGATGTTTTTTGCTGAAATGTACGAGGTTGGGGTCAGTCTTTCCAGTAATCCTTAGGGTTGTTTGTCTACGAGAATATTAATAAACTTTAAACACGATAACTATGGCCACTCAAAATATTTCAAATTCATTGACTCGCTAAAATTTGAAAAAGTAACATAACCGATACATAGAGGATATATTTCAGTTAACCCACTCTCTCACACGAGCCTTGGGTTCGATAGGTAAGCAATTTGCTTCCTGTGGCGCTAAGGTCGCGCTCACAGTTGAGACCAAAATATTTGCCTCAGTATAAAATGTTTATGCATTTGTGGCGTACCAAAAGATCAAAATACTACTACTGCATGAAAAAAAATCTACTAGTGGTGAGAATCAAATGAATGTGAATGTTCGTTCGCGCACCTCGCTGGGGATAGCGATGTGAGATAGAAAAACATGAAAAATTACACTACCTATTGTATTTCTCTTGGAAAAGCTTTCAACAAGAATACCTTTACAGTACATAAGTGACAAGGAAAACATTCTTCGTCAAGGTTAAGGTTGTTCGTACATACATAATCTCAGACTGTTACCTAATTTGACAGAAGTCACATTTGGTGATAGCATTTGAAGTTCTGTCCCGAGGTAAAGTCGTGAACACAGAAAATCCTTTCCGGTACGCTACCCGCTCATCGATATGCGCTATGAAAGTACAATGAGTAACCGCAAGTGGAAAACTAAATAAATTTAAAAAACCTAATTAAAATAAAAATGATTATACCATATTATATTAACACAGTTTCAGTAGAATCGTGATAAATAAATTTTCATAATGAAAAAGAGAGTGCTGAAATCTTCTATGCAGTAACTATTCGTATTAAAATAATTATATGCATACTTATTATTAAACTTGTAAAAACAAGTCTACAGATACAAATTATTATACTTTTCAATTTATTTAGGTCTTTTTTCAAGTTTGTTTAACTTTATTTAATGTGAAAGTTTTAGATTCACAAAACCATAATAACACAATGTATGGATCAACCAAAAAGCACAACACAAAATGAAAAAGAACTCCTAGAAAACCAAAAAGTCTAGTAACACAGCGTCCAGCTGAGTGCCGATCTCCGCAGCCCTCGCTCCTGCCTCTGACAACATCTTTGACGCGATCCACACAACAGCCCTTGCGTAACCTCTCGCAAACCCTCCGCTTGTCCAATTTCATACACAAATCAATACACACAATAAACTGTTAAAGACGTTTCTATTTACAATTTGGTATTTGTACCCATTTCTAGAATTTTCTTTCTTAGGATTAATTCAATAGGTATTTTTTTATTTGAAAAACGGATTTTTCTGTCCTAAAAATCATGAAGGACTGATATTTTGGTAGAATTTTAAAATAAAGCTTTTCTCTGCTACACTCGCCCTTCACATGAGAGCTTTTTCTGTAATTTTTGCATCACCTAAATTGCGTGCATTCCACACGAAGGGATGCACTCCTTGGGCAAGTACCCATAACGTGATTGACGTCCGATATGATTCGAAAAAAAAAAACTTAAAGGAAGTAAAAAATATTGATCGGATTACTCAAATTGAAGCCCAGCTGCGGGACAGTTTGCGGACGCCGCACTTTTTTCATCGTTTCGCAACAATCCATCAATACTGCACCATTCAGCAACTTCCGATCTCAAAAGTCCAATTTCATTTCAATTCGGACGTATCTAATTGTGAATTCATTAATCTTTAGCTTCACATCTCCTGCCACTTGTGTCTGGTCAGTTGTTGACAGGAAATCGATTTTTGTTTTTTTACAAACAAATTAATAGAGAGCTACGAATTCCCAGAACAATTAGCTTGGTCACATATTGTCTGTGCCCTACTTGATGGGATATGGGATAATATCTTTTGCATGGCCAACATGACTTGCTAAACTGTAATCTATAAGTTAAGAGGATTTCAGCAAATAGAAAACACAACATTAGTTAACCCGTTTCTTTATTTGTATATATATATATATAGAAAAACTATTTCCATTTTATACATGTTTTCAATTAAATAATTAACAAACCCTTTTTAATCTTATGCTGAAATCTCGTAGACACTCTGAGGCCCATGAAAGCTGGCTAGAAAATAATTAAATAAACATAAGTTTGCATATAATATTGTTTGAATTGAGTAAGTAATAGTTTACCTATGAAATTGCCGTTCTGCCGTACTGGCTTTTCAAGTCCATTTTTTTCTTTTTTCGCTAAGAATTATAAGTTCAAATTATTTATATTTTTTAAATATGGAATTACTTTTTGAAATTTAGTCATTTGTTTAATGGTTAGCGTTCTGTTTTCATCGCAATTTGTGCGTTTTTCGTCATCATGGATACGTTAAAAAATCGGGTGATTATGGAGTATGAGTACCGTCCTGACAGCAAAGCGGCAGAAGCGGTCGCAACATCAACGACGTATACGGAGCGAACACTACTAACGATTGCACCACCGGTTATTGGTTTGCCCGCTTCCGTTCTGGAAATTTCGACCTAAGAAATGAACCCCTGCGTGAACGAAAACTTTAGTCGACAATGACGAATTAAAGGCGATTGTGGAAGCTGATGATTCTCAATCTACAGCTGAATTAGCAGCAGCTTTCGATGTTAACATCAAAACAATATTGGCCCATTTGCGTCGAATTGGCAAGGTAAAAAGCTTGACAAATGGGTGCCCTACGAATTGAATGATCGCCAGCGCGAAACACGCGTCGAGTTGAGCTTTGCACTGCTCAACAGGCACACAAACGAAGGCACATTGAATCGCATTGTTATTTGCGACTATAAATAGATTCTGTTCGACAATCGCAAGCGCTCAGCAAGTTGGTTAGATCCTGGTTCATCACCTAAACAATGCCCTAAACGAAAACTGACCCCTAAAAAGTGATGGTCACTGATTGGTGGTCTAACTGAGTGGTGTCATTCATCACAGCTCCTTACCAAATGGGATGAGCATTACTGCAGATGTATACTGTGAAGAACTGAACATAATGATGGAGAAGCTCGCACATTTCCAACCAGCTTTGGTCAATCGTTCGGCTCCGCTGTTCCTGCACGACAACGCGCGACCTCATACTGCACAGCAGACGGTCTCCAAGTTACAAGAGCTGGGGTTGGAAGTTCTCCGTCATCCACCGTACTCACCAGACTTTGCCCCTACAGACTTCTACTTTTTCCAGAATTTGGATTACTTCTTGGCGGGGAAAAAATTCAATAATCGAGAGGCAGTTCAAAATGCCTTTGAAGAATTTCTTGCCTCCCGTCCAGGTCACTTTTTCGAAAAGGACATGAATAAGCTACCACTACGTTGGCAAGAATGCATTGATTGCATGGGTAATTACTTTGATTAATAAAAATAAAAAATATAGAGAAACAAGAGCGTTAACTTATTTCATGAATAACGGCAATTTCATAGGTAAGGACCTAATATATAGTTTGATAAACATTTCGCAATGTTTTTTTATCAAGCTACCTAAATCACATAAGCGTATTTCACGCACCCATAAAAAGTGTTTCAGATAACTACACTTTTTATATAAATATCGACAAAATTGACATCTCGATCCTTTGAGGTTTTTAATAACCGTTTCCTGTCCAATACGACACAGAATAGAATGTTATAGAAAACTTTAGTGTCAAAAGAGCATTTAATACAGATTTACTATTGTGTGGGCGACGTCACTCAAAATTATATCAATGTCGAAGTTTGATCATAAAAGGACAACGTAGGTAGGTAGCTATTAAATATATTGTTGAACATTAGCAACGCGTAAACACGTGCAAGATGTTTTGGTAAAATTTATTTATATCACAATTATTCATAATACTTAATTAATTAAAACTAGATAGACTCCTCGTCTGAATTAAAAAGCTTGGCCGTTTTAGCTGATAGCTCTGTTTGTAATTTATCTTAATCTAAACCTAAGCATGAGCTTTAACACTATTTTTGGAGGCTCTACTGTAGCTCGATGTTTATGTAAATAGGCGGCGGCGGCGCTACGACTCTCGTGAGTTAAATTGTCATTGATAGGTACTACAGAAGTTGTTCTACTATTTTCTTTTGTTTACGACTATTTTAATTTTATCAATAGTTTTGCGTTATACACAAGCAAAACGTGCACCTTTGACATATAAGTATCAAAAATTGCACAATTATTGCTGGTTGCTAACTTTTTGCAGCGGGTCAACATAAAGCCACAGAATATTATATTTCTCTCGAAAGAAAATATCCCATTTCCGCATCTTCCTACAACAATGAGTGCGCCAACAAACTATTCAAATACGACGCAGGCGTTCGTACACCCAAATATTTTTTGCCCACAGCGAATTAATGGATAACCAAAACCAATGCAAAATAAAAAATAGCCTTATTAAATGTTGGTTTCGCGTAATAACACGTTGGTGGTTTTTTCTTTGTTTCCAAGAGCCGCGCCAAGATATCCGGTTACGGCCGTTAAATATTTTGCCTCACGATGAAAGGGAAACTTGTAGTTTTTTCTATGAGATTTCGTTTTTGCTCACTAAACGCGGAAGTCGTGTACACTTATGCAAAAGCTGGATTTCGGAATCGGTTTCGCTTTTATTCCCTCGACGAGCTCCAAATAACATACAATTACACACGTCCACATTCAGAGTAACGAACTTCTCTATAATTGCCATCTTATTGTTAAAACTTTATAATTGAATTGCTTTTTAAGTTTTCGCAGTTTTCGTTATTCAACGTATTAAGTCAAATATCTACATTTTTCTGAATTCAAAGAATTTTTGCAAAGGAACATTTATCAAGCCCACAAAGAGAGTGAAACCTCTCTCAAAAGAGGCCTGCTCCGGACAGATTTAATTTGTTGCGAAGGCCTTTATAATTGGAACATAAAGATTGCGAGTAATTAATTTTCGCAGCGAGTCAGAAGCAAAGAGGCCGCGCATTGAGCCTGAGCGGCGGCACCACCGCGCCTAATTAATATTAATGACCCCAGGAGGCGCCGCGTCCGCGCCCGCACCCGCACCCGCCGGCCACCTCGCGCTCAGCTTCCTTTATCTGACACCTACGCATAGGACAATCGCGTTAATTTCTATCTGATGCCTTTATATGCTTTTACAGGAATGTGAGAGCGTCGCGGTGTACGTGGGCGTAGCGGCGCACACGAGACGTTGTTTGATTAGATATGTGCGAGGATGGATGGGCGGCGTGCGGGCGGCTTGCGGGCGGGGCGCGGTGACCGATGAGACTCCGCTAAAAGCCGGACGGAAGCCACGGACACCCGACTCAGGTTACACCAACCGTGGGAGACGACGCAACCATGCCAGGGTTGATGGCTAGCATGTTTGATATTACATAATGTTTAATATTTGCAAACAAAATTATGTTTACAGTTCCGTTTAGATTTCGCAAGAACAAAATCAATTAATTCTTTTATTTCTGTTTTCCTTTATAGAAATGCATATTTAGAAATTAAATTATGTTTCGGCTAGCCGAATGAATAAGTTAAAAAACGCAAAGCACTATTGATTTATGCAATTCTATAGTTACAAAAAAAATATAGAGTACCTGTCCCGTGCCCGCATGCGGTGACCGCAAACAATCACATCTGCTGCTAGTAAGCAAATATTATTACATCGTGAATTTTACAAAATTCTAACACGACCAATTCGTTATGAGTATCATTTCAGCGAATTCCTTTAAAAAAAATGTCAGACTCAAGTATTTTAGTAAGTGGAAAAGTAACTCTATATATAAAATGAAAGAAACGTAAATTATGCGTAGTGCCAGCCCTGTTATTATTGCACAAGCAAAAGATGAGCGATATTCCGCGAGTTCTTCCTGCGGGTCCATATGCGAGCCGTCTCATCCACACTTAGCTATATATAAACAAAAACCACCGTCACGTCACACATCAGTTTTTGTTCACACTCCGATTCCCTTCTGTCTACAAAAATTACGAAACAAGGTTCCTATCTATTAATGAACTCGTGCACCTTCATGTATAACAAATAAATGTCTTTTTTTGGCCTACAGAAAGATTTTAGCACAAGATCACATTTTTTTTTTGGGTTCTTTCCTACTCTCTATTTTAGATCAAAGGTAGAAACGAGTGTATTTTAAGTGATCTTTTAATGGTTCAACAAGAGGTACGGTCCGCGGATCGACTGTACTTACCGAGAATTGAGAAACCAAGGAACATACTCTTCCTACGACGTATTTTTACTTACCAATCGTAAATTATGAATTTTGATTATTAAGAATCGGCCTGTAACGCGCGTAGCACGGGTCTACGGAGTATTGGTCACACACTTTTAAGCTTTTTTTAAGTAAAATACTTTTACTGAACAAACTATTTTAACTCGTTTATCTATTCTTTATAATAAGTAGGTCAATAGTACCGACATTTGATTTAATAATTTAAAAAAAAGCGGCATGTATCAATGAGAATGGTTAAAAGCAGTTAAGAGTAACATTTCGCGCGGCTTCACTTATACAAAAACCGGAGCAAATGTAGGTAAGAAGGTTATAATCGAGCTTAAAGTGGGTTAAGCAAAAAGCGGCATATGTTTTATTGCAAAAAATCCTTTGAGACGCATAATGTGCACGTGTGCGCGTTCGAGTGCAGGCGAGCGAAAGTCTTCGCGTGCGATGCGCGATGCACCACCAACATCACGACTTGCGTATTGACATTGCAGCTTATGATGTTAATTTTGATGGTGTACGAAGTTTACTTTTAGGATAAGAATATTATTTTATTTTGGTAATAATTTATCACCCTTTTAATTGAACGATCGTCAACGTTTATATAAGTTGGTGGTGCATCTATCTGATGAGGGAAATGCATAGCCACTATTTTCATACGTTTCAAGCGAAATCTTGCCCAAACACTCAATACTCTCTAACTCTTAATGCAAAAATTTACATTTATGCAAGCAGAAATAACTTAAGGAAGGTTTTAATGAAACAGTTGAAGTCTACCAAATTGTAATTTTTCAAATCTAGTGTTTCTTTTGTATTGCAAGTATTTTGACTAACATATATTGTAAGTTCTCGTTTGCTTACGATTCTCTGCGGTCTTACAGTGCAATGAAGCGATGGTTTGCTTGCGTTACCCGGGCCCACTAGAGTGTGAAATCACCCGTTCACGTACTATTGTAAAGGGCTTGTACACATGCCGACAAAGTCCTTTTAGGCATCACTGACTGTACTAACAAGAACTTGAACAGATACATGTTTAATAGAACACTCGACTATTATCCACTCGAAACCAAATAAAATACATTTTAAATTTGGTCGAACATAATTTTAAGTATATAATTTATCAGGAAATTGTAGAAAGAGTTTGCGGCTGTTTTATTGTGAAGCGGGAGTGAAATAGGGCTGTTTGGACATTCATCTTTATTGCAATCTTTAGTGAATTTGCAGTCTTCTTATGCCAAGATAATAAAACGTAGTAGGAAATGAAGTCTTTTGTCTCAGCAGTTTGTATTTTACTCCTCACTACTCTAAAGTTTATATTTTTACGATAGCAACCTTCATTCAGAAAAATATTCGGAAAACATTAGTGGCAACAAACAGGTAGCCTGCTAATAAACGTCTCAAGGTTACAAGTGTTTTATTTACTCAAAGCGAAAATACATAGAAGAATAAAAGACATCATACATAGAGTCATATGTAACCACGTGTAGGTATGATAACAATTGCTTTGAAACCGGAGCTCTCGCAATCCGATCCGACAAAAGACGCCATCGAAAGTGCAAGTGTTGCAATAATACTTCATTTCCACTCTTCCAAGTTACGCATTCCAATATTTTTTTTTCTATCATTCGTTTTGTTTGCCCGTCAGACGCGAGTTATAAATGATCGTAACTTGCGATATCGATTTTCAATAAGTAACAAATAAAACATTGATTTTGTATGAATATGGACTCTATCTTAATGATTTTAAGTTAAATTTGCCTCTCTTGGTCTGGTATAAGGACAAAAAAATAATCCTTACCTGAATACAAAGAAGAGATTTAGGTAAATTTGCTTGCAAAACTATTTCTTTTACAGCAAAATGCAATCAAATTGTGCAAAACGGTTATAAATTATTATATTCTTGGATGATAAAGTGTAATTAAAATAAACTAAAGAGAAGACATATATTTGTCATACTAAAATATTAAATCATTTAAATCATATTATATATACCTTAGACGGCTTAGACTATATAACTATGAACTTAATTGTAACTGCTTCAAAGCAATTTCCATTAAAAATTCCAGTAATTTCAACAGCTGTTGCAAAACTACAAGCTATCGATCGATATAATTAATTTGTGACAGGTATTTTAAGTACTTATTCCTATGCATCGCTGTTGTTACAAGGTTGTATCACTTACAAAATGCATAAATACCCAATTTTTGCGCAATATTCGTCAAATGTTAGGTCAAAAACATTTGGTTCCAATTCGTTTTTATAAAGACAGATAGAAATGGATACCTACTGCATACTTAGTGAAAAACGATACATCCTTTCATTGGAGTATCCCAAAGGCGAGTAATTAACCCGAGTTTTTGTGACCATCCCATAAACATTTGATTTATTTTTAGGCACATTCGTAAAAGAAGAATTTGCGAAATATTACAGCCCGTTCGGCGCAATAAACTCTGTTTCTCAATCTTCTTTCTAATGAATCCTATTTAATTTTCAACTAGAAATATTATAATGCTTTCTGCATCTAACGTTACATCATAAAAGGTACAGAGTGATCCTTATTTTAACAATCTTAAAACATTTTTTCAATTATTAAACAACCCAGGCCTAATAAAATCTACAAAACCCTTATCTTATCATTTGTCACGCTCGATGCAAAACTTTGAGACACGCCACCATTCGGTGGTCGGTCCCTTCAACGGAGGCAATTCCGGGAACACAGTAAAAAGCGCAGGTATATTTGAGAGTGAAAGGGTCTGTGCAATACGAGAGCACCGCAGTTTCTCTCGGATACTGACCTTCGGGGCTTCGGTTTTTGTCCGATCAGATGCGCCACACTGATCCTTTAGCAAATGTTAAGCAGAAACACGTGGGAATATGCGCCCTTCGCCTAGATTGACGGAGATTTCATTATTATTTGCATTCTATGAATTTCTGTTGGAAGGTTGCTATCATTTTGTATGCATCCTGATCGCTATCAGTTCTTCAGTAAGGTGAGCTTTGATGTGTATGGGATACTTGAAACTACGTGAAAGAGAATCTTTATGAATAGCTGGTAGGTGACATAGCATTAGATACTTTAAAACAAAATCGCTATCTTAGATAAATAACTACCAAAACTTTCAAAATATCAACTTCGGAGCACCCCGTAGCCGTCCGCTACTGAACGTAGCCCCAATCGTAAATCGCTACTGTACCACTGTCCTTTCATCTAAAAAGTAGGTAAATAAATAAACGAGGCACCTATTATTCGCAAATTCGAGACAAGAAACAGCAAATATAATATCTACAACTCACGATGTATGAGATACCCAACTGGGCACAAAGAAAGTACATATTAATAATTCCAATCGATTCCATACGTAGGTGTTTATACTCCGTTTCTTCGAGAAAAAAAGTATGAAAGTAGTCACAATAACACAACGCCATCAATACTGTAATAGTTGACGTAATCATTGTCAGGAGTTAGTTCCCACGCACACATGGTCTATTTAAACAGCCAATCGAATCGGACCCTTTTCTACGTAAAATTTGAATTTTTGACGTGAAATTTTATTTGCGCAAACTTTTTTCTATGCAATGCGTCGATGCACTTTCTACAGAACGCAT
Organism: Omphaloscelis lunosa; assembly: GCA_916610215.1. Lineage (NCBI taxonomy): Eukaryota > Metazoa > Arthropoda > Insecta > Lepidoptera > Noctuidae > Omphaloscelis > Omphaloscelis lunosa. The sequence goes on from OU744250.1 coordinate 13,239,975, forward strand.
CGTGGGAATGCAGGTGAGGAAGGGTTTCGTAGACCGATACATTGTTCGCCCCCGACTTCAACCTGGTTGCACAAAAGTTAACTTAGCCTATTGTGGACACGTCAAGTGATGTTCGCCTAATAGATAATTTATAGCCGCCGCAGTCCGCCTCAGATGATCTAAACTTTAAAATATTAGGGTTGTTTTGGGTCCTGCGACAAACCATATATCTTGGATCTCATATTTAAAGATTTGGCAAGATAATTTGCTTCGGCCCCTTTGTACCCAACCTGCAATCTTTCTGCTTACTTTTTGTTTAATTGCCGCTTTTGTTTTTTAATCGATTTTATTCGTACAAAGGACATGACAAATGAATGTTGTAGGTTTTTTTCCAACACTATCATAACGTTTCTTGAACAAGGAATTTGATGTTCCAAGAGAAAATGTCGATGAATAGGTAGGCATTTGTATCCCTATCAAAGTGTCAATATTTTTAGATTCTTGATAAAATTATGAAGAATATTTTTTTTTTTTTATCTTAACACAGTCTAATTTTAAATTAATACCAATTAAAACTATTAGCTACAGAACTCCATGAACAGCAACATCTATATCACCAAATAGCGCAAGCATAATCCCTTTAAATGTAGATGTGTAGAGGAGTATTATAACCGCGTTGACAAGCCCTCGACGCTCACAAACGAGCAAGGTGTTACCTCTCTAATCCTCATGTAGGTCCCAGCATCACGTCACATCTCCGAAACTATCGCACACTTTATGACACTTGCATAAACGTAAAATCAACAAAGGTTAATTTTAACTGTCACCGGATTAACGTCTATGTTCAAATGTACAGATTAACAACTGCGATAAATTCGCTTCGCACGTGTATGTTTCATTTGTAACGCTTAATTTCACTGGAGTTGAATTCGTCATTCCTAAATATAGAACTACCATTATATGATATATTATCTTAAATTCTGAGCCAATTATTGTTTTACACAGTCACGTTACACGAAAACCAATGTTAAGAAGACGTAGCGGCAGCATTTAGAAGTGTATTCATATTATCGATTGATCGTATGACAGACACATAGCCCATTTTTTAATGACTCTGCCATTATAGGAAAGGTCTCTTTGTATGTCCTATCCATTATAAAAATTGTTGCATAGCAAAAAGCTTTCAATATTTTCATGCATTGAAAGCTACGGGCGACATCTCGTAGTCACGTGCCGCATATTACTGCATATATAATATTTCCATACATAAATGCTTATATACAAACGCCATCATGATTTACGCTTCCACTTAACCCCATCCGACATCCCCTTACAAAACAACAATTAAACCAACCCTTTCACTGCCGAAAGGGCACGCCCTATGTAAAGTTGCTTCGCGTAGATGCCGCCACGGATTTATTTATACCCTAACCCTTTCACCCAATCAAACGCGTCGTGTGTTGATAAAAATAAAATAAACCGCAGCGGTAAAAAACTTCAAAGAAGACGCGAGGCGGCGCGCGCGCGGCTTCGGAAGGGGTCTAATAATAACCCTTTCGTGGCGGTAGGGTTATCAACCAATCCCGAGGAAGGCGGGGCTCATCTCTAAGTGAATTCTTTACGTTTTTTATTCTGAATCGCTTGTGAGCTTTTGATTAAGATTAAGTTGTTGGTTGGATATCGAATTACGAGATCAAGAAACCTGTTTATGAGAATCAAACTTGTATGACTGTTCGGCAACTAACGGTTTTAATTATCCGTTGTACCTTTTATTTGTTTATGAACTACATGGTATATTTTTATAAATAGAAAATGTAATTGGATAAAGGTGCCAAGTTTAATAACTTTCTAAACAATGAACAAAAGTAGATTTTCCAAAAACGCTGACATGAGACGTCAGTGTTAATTACTTCTATAGGATTGCTATTACAGATGTTTAAGAGATGAAATAGACATGTAGGTACTCCCGTTGAGTAATGATAATATACCAGTGCCCCACCTACAAAGACAGAACATTCGGATGAGTTGTAAACGCAATGGCAGCAGTGTGGTGATGTGGTGTATCGTGGTGGTATAAAATGATCCCGCATGCGACAACAAATGAATTAAGTACAGTCACCCTCTCCCATCAATTGAACACATTCGGCCATATTAGTTTAGTATAGTCGCCGAGAAAAGTGGATTCTTAAACAAAAATATGGTATGAACATTATATAGATTTCCTTAAAGTTAAATAATTTTCTCTAAAGTGTTGAAAAACTGGCACTTCGACATAAACATGATAATAATATATTAAAGTGATTTTATGTTGTACAACATAAAATCTTACTATTTATACAATGTATTTGAAGTATTTGCTACGCTTGACGTTGTTTGCAATTATTATAAACTGAAAATTATCGTTCACAATAAATGTTTGAATAATGGGCAACCCTTTTTATGCTTCACGGATAAAAAATGATATCTAGAATTGCCTTTTAGTCCCGTAATATTTTTAGTAAAGCCGACAGCTAAGGACTTTGTTTAGTGCTTTGCAAATACAACTTCAACATGATACTGAACATATCTAGTGTGTTTTGATAAAATAATATTACTGTATTTCCAAGAAAATCCAAGTAACAATTACCGCTCGAAAATTAGTAATGTTTTATTTGGTTTAGTGAAGTGGTTGTATGAATTTAAAGTTCATTATAATTACTTATTATTTCCACGCATAGAGTAGATTAAATGATTTGTATTTTGATCATTTCCGTTTGTTATTATTATAAAAATGTAATCCGAATTAGTAATTTTATCGGTAGATGACTTTATATTATATCTAAAAAAATTGTTAATGAAAACAAAATTAAAATAATTATACGCCAAAGGCTTCTTCTCCGACCCTCTATTATACCCTATTTTTTACAGACGCTAATCCGGTAAACACCTACGACACTCTTATTTTAAGCGGCTTCAAAAAAGAGGGGGTTCTCAATTTGACTGTTTTTTTAAAATGTTTGTTACGCGATTACTCGGCCAATTATGAATTGATTTTGAAGATTGATTTTTTATTTGATAGGTTATACTTTAGAGGTGGTCCCATATAACTTTTATTAAATATGCTTGGGTAGTTTTTGAGTTAGCTTCAATAACACGTATTTTTCCCACTTAGTCTATGTGGATGATATTATAATATCAAATTTCTTTTTCCTTTTTTTTTGGGTCGGAATTTATCAAATAACTTCTCCCGCTCTGGGCAGAGTGTCAGACTCTTACTGGATAAAACCCACCTGTGTTCCTTCAGTTGCCATATTGCCGGAGGCCATGATATCTCTTTCGGACTTCTTCGCGACCGCGGCAGGTATCAGCCCTAGCCGACCCCGTCAGTTCCGCTGATATCTATTAGAGGCGCGCGTGGAACACAATGCGCCGTCGACCCGGGCCTGGTCCTTATCGGACGGCGAGCTACCTATTGCTCACCGTCCGCAAGCCCGCTGCTTCGCAGAAGAAGGTGACGGCCTCCCATGCCCTCTCGCTCCGTACCATGGCCTGATACAGGCCTGGACGCGAGAGATCACCGCCGCCGATCGCCTCCACGAGGACACGGTGATGCTCCGCCCAAGCTGTGCAGACCTCCACCGTATGCTCCACCGTGTCCTCCGGGCGATCCGCACAATGGTGAAACCCGGGCGTTTCCTCCCGCCTTATCCTGAACAGGAACCTCCCAAAACTACCGTGTCCGGTGAGCACCTGCTGAAGGTGAGGACGCCGTGGCGCCTCTCTAGCCACTCCTCAAAGAGAGGACTTATCGCCGCAATTGTGGCGTGCCCAGCACTGGGTTGCGACAATCGCACTCTCTATGACGCCATGAGATCCCGCCGAAGCTCTGTTCGCTAATAATAAGTTCCTGTCACTGTTATTTACATAGCAGGTAATGGTATCCAAACTTGTGCGGGGTAGGTACTACAACGAAAAAGTGAAAAAAAAAAAACAACCATCTTTTAAAAAAAAACACTACAAGTGAAAAATAATACTAATTACAATATTAATAATAGTTACACTTTGTAGTATTTTTTTTTAAGTCGGCTGTTTTTTTTTTCTATAACTGCGTATTAAATAAGATTATTTAATACACATACATATGCTCGATAATAATTATGTCCCATCACATATTTCAATGACAATAATACATTTCAACGAGCCAAAAAAATGTCAGTCGTTTGAGGTTTTGTATGAATTCAAAATCGTCCCACATTTTCGCTATTATTGATGAATAATAAAGTTTATTTAACAGTTTTCTGGCGATCCACAGGATACAAAAGTGATTGTGATAATGTAATATAATGTGTGTGCTACACGGCACCTAGTTACTTTTAACTTCAAAACCTTTTTGTTCGTAACTGTACTGACAATTTGAGAACATATATTTACAAATTATCACTTATTCCTTTTATGGAGATACATATTATTATCATTGACACGATATCCTTGTTAGTGCTATTAAAAGCATTTTAAATTTTAATCCGTAGAACCCATAAACTGGACGAGTATTTTTGATAGCATGATAACGTTTAAAGACTGGAAGATCTTTAGACATAAACAGAGCCTACCGCATGTTATGTTTCACACGGACAATGGTAATGAAAGGGGGATTATTCACCAAATTACTTTAATGCCTCCCCAACAATGTCCGGCAACTTGATTGAATTAAAATAGTTACAAAACATGGCCAACACAAACTACGCTGAATAAGTAATGTATTAGCGACACGTTATGGACTCGTGATACTCCCAGAACAACAATAACTGTATGGAAACATAAATTGTCCCCTATGAGTGCAGGCCAATTATGAATGAGTTCTGGACGAATTTTACTTTCTTTCTGTAAATAATGAGGTGCCTTTTAAAACGTCATAAAGCGGTATTCGGCCGGCGCACTGATAGGGGCGTATTCACACTGTAGTGGTCGCTATGAGGGCGATTGTTTCCTCCTAATTGGTTAAGTAGCACGACCTAATTGTCGCTGGACACGACACCTTCACTTCGCTGCCTAATTGCCTCTCCCGCGATTATTTAATTTATATTTATCATCCGGTTGATGCACTACTTGGTCGTGACTGTAAGTAAAAAGCAGTAGTCGACTCCGACTATGTAGCATGATTTGTAAATCTAAGCCTTTTACAAATATCTTCAATTTATTTAGAATTGTGAGAAAGTGTATGAAAGCCCTATTCGTTTGCAGTTAGAACTCTGTGTGTCCAAGTGTCATCTGAATCAGAGCTTTACACAAATTTTTGCTGGCCTATAGATTTTGTTTTAGCACTATATTTAAATGAAATAGATGACTATTTAAAAGACCATAATTCATGGCTATTACAACAAACAACAGTAATCGTTCGTGTAAACAAATTAAGCATAAATGAATGACGGACGCGCGGTTTTACGTCGGTTAGGCCAGTTTATCACTGTTGTAATCCAACGCGCATTAGTCAAATTAACACGGCATAAAGTTTGGCGTGCCCAGTGATTAGTTAGCGGACGCCGCGGGTGTGACTCTGCCTAATTGACCTAAAAGTACTGGACACGAATCGGTCGAAATTACAAGCCACGAGGGCTGTCCACTGATACAGGGAATAGTTTTGTATAAGATGAAATAAATTAGTTAGTATTTTTCAGCAACTTCATACATCAGAGTCAACCGCAATTAAACCAAAAACACATATCAATAGCATCATTGGTCAAAATGGTAATATGTGAATCGCACAGGCTTTTAAATTTATTCACAGACTACAATGACAAGTTGTATCACTATCACACTACCATACACCTAAATGCATGAAAAAGTTATTCCGCAGCACATTAACAAGTTCTACAATTCTCTATCTTCTACGACAACCGTAACACTTATATAACAATCACAAAACATCTAGAACAATACTACGCGTACTACGAGTATAATAACAGGTCGTAATCTTATCAGTGACTACCGTATAACAAGCTTGATAGCCCTGTTAGTGGCCGGCATGGTAATGTGGCGGATTGATAGGCCCTCGCCCACTAACCCTAATCAAATTAATGGCAACTGAATTCTGATTAACGCCAGTGGTCGCGCCATACATTTCTATAGGAGCCGCGACTGTCGGGCGTGGCCGATTTATCGCACCTTTTAGCCCATTCAAATAGCTATCAGTGGAATACAGCCGTTTTATTCATTGCTGTTAAAATAATTGATAACTTTGAATCTAGGTTCTGTTGTGATGCTTTTTGTAGAAGGTATTTCTGATTTTCGATGTCTATAATGATGGAATTAATTGATCTTTGGTTTCATCTAGATTCTTGCACAAATTAATGCAAGGCAATAAATAACAAGCGTCCTCAAAAAAATATTGGTTATTGGGTATTTGATGCTTCTCCGTGCACATCTTCGGTGCACATTACTAAACAATACTCCTAATATAGGTAACCATATCAGTTACCCAGTTTTCATAAAAACTTTCACACATTAAATAAACCACTTTATATGTTTAATCTTAATCCAGTAAAACATAATACAATTCGACAGAAACCTTTTTCTTTCAAATTTCAGTTAATCTAACAAGAAGTATACTTTTAATGGACTTTTGAGTTGGTTTCATCAGATCGGGGTGAGCTTTCAGCGTAGCGGGGGTAACGCGAGGAACAATGTACTGAAACAAACGCAGAGGACTAGAGGGTCATTAGTGAGTGCTCGCACTGTAACGATCTGTGCTAATACCACACGCGGTAATGGCGGCCTCGTCACGTCGCTAACTTTCTCTCGAAACTTTGTTTGACATAATTAAAATCCATCTCAGCCAACGTCACGCGGACACATCCGACGTGTAATTTTCCTTTCAAAGAGAACTTCCGTTTTAGCTCCTCCCCCGCCTAATGAAAGATTACTTTCCTCCGCCTAAAAAGGCTTTTAAGCAACGCCAACGAAATGACCGAAGTTTTATACTTTAATGACTTAGTGCAAAATTTGCCGATTCTCGAAGAAATTTTAAACTTAGATTAAGATTTCGATGTTTGAAACTGCGAGATGTTTTCGACAGAATTTTCCAAAGCTTACTTTGAGTGAGAAGTATGAATTTTAAGCAATCTTGTCTAATTGCTTTTTAATTGCTTTTTATGAATAAGAGACTCAGGACGAATATTAAAAGATGTTTGCTTATAATTACTTATTTTAATGAGAGATTTAACAATAAATCATTAACGATTGTTATCACAGAAATGTCTAATATTCATAGGAACATAATCTAATATAAAGTCGATTCAAAAATCCTTAATTGTGTATGTGTGTGACCTGAAACGAAAACTAACACATATCGCTTTGAAATATTGAATAACCAAAATGTTAAATGGTTAGAACACCCCCTACATGCAGCACACACTTTCAGAATTGCACATACGCAGAACCATAAAAGTAATTATAAAAGGGGATAAGCAATAACAATTTATCTCGTACAAGAAAAAGGAGTGTCCGATGTTTGTAAGGAGGAACAATAAGATCAGTCGGGTACAGAGCTATACGGAGACACGGTGGACCTCGGCCGCACTTATTAATTGCGAGCTCCCTTCGCGTGGCCGCACGGAGGGCGCAAAAACGCGTCCTCCCGAGCCCTGTCAGCGAGGGAAAAAATCAGTGAGCGATCGTCCCCTCGCGGCCGAGTCCATCATATTGATTGAGGGAGGGACTACCATTGGTCAGCGTCCCCCGCGCCCGTTCATTTATTATAGACACTGTGATGCTGCCTGCCGGACCACCGCTCGCCGTTTACCGACTCGGTACGATACTAACAATCTTGCCTGTTCATTGTAATGCATCTTTATATATTTTTAATCAATACTTATGGCATAAAAGAAAGTAATGACTTCTGATATATTTGTTCATTATACTTTAAAAAGCAAGAACAAATTACATTCCATTGACCCTAAAGTACCTAGTTGGTAAGTATACGGGTTATTCATGAAATTCTAATAAAAATTCTAATGAATATATATCCAACTGATTTCAACCGAAGTCTTCAACATTATAAACGACCTTAATTTTTCATAGCAGATAGATTGATACAAATTACGCAGAGCCACTTACGTAAGGAACTTTGAAATGGGCTGGCTACAAAGAAATCGTTTAAAAGATAAGTTAGAGTTGACACGGGTAAGCGAAGTTGATTCCCAACAGAATTACAATCTTCGAGATAACATTTTTACATTAGAATGTCCGAAAGAAGCCGTCACCGTCACGATAACGAGACAACTAAGATTCGTGAAGTGTCTCGAATCCCGAACTGCCGAATCTCACCGGAAACGAACTGTGACCGCGACTCTATTACAATTCCAAAGAAAATAAAAGCGTCGGGGTGAAGGGAAAGTTTTATTCTCCTTAAAATATGTAGAGAAAGTGAAAAGTAAGAGAGGGTGGCGGTGGGGGCCGCTCCCGCCAGCGGTCAGCCGAGGGATGATGGATCACCGCGCCGCGCGCCGTGCCAACCGACCTTCTCTTCGGTTCTCAATTACACCAACACATAACAACTCATTTCGGATGATATGTTTACGTATATTTTTGTACTTACGCCCATTTTATGTAAGTATCTGTGAATATCGACAGTTACGTCGATATCTTGTGATATAAGCACCTTGTTTTGTTTTTATATCTTCTGACGTTACAGACACGATTACAAGATGTTTTTTTTACGAGCAGTGTGTAATGTTCTTTTAGTAATATGCGTATTTTTAAAGAGAACACACAATACCAATTTACCTAGATAACCTTTGTATCTACAACAATAGTATGAAGGGCCAACCAAACACAGCAGAATCCAAGAATCTTGCGGGACATTGCAAACTCCATCATACAGGGTCCCGCACTCGTTCATAGATCGGGTGAAGTTTGTGCATCGTGCGAGCGTGTGTGTGTGTATGGGTCGTATGTGTCGTGTGTGGGGTTCAGCGATGCGGTAGCGGGTCGGTGTGGGCGCCCCCGCCCCGGCGCGTTGCTAGGCAACCGTTTGTTTTCGCGCCGACACTGGGCGGGATAGAAGGGGTAGGCTCATGATTGATCAGCCTATCCCGCCACCGAATGCCTACAGCTACATATTTTCTTGCGGATAACAAGCTCTTGAGTCTTGAGTTTGCGGCAAGTTTAACGAAAAATTCGAAAATGATAGAGACATAAGTATATTTTATATTTACAGTGATATAATCTTATAGATTATAATCCCCAGGAATCAAATAGTAAAAAAATAATAAACTTAATGTAAATCCCAGATATATTGTAAAGTAGCGGGAACTTGTTCTCCACCATCAATAACAAAACCAACTATACAAAAAGAAGCCACGATATACTAAAACATCGACATAATATAAGTTGTAATACTGAACAAATTACCACAATAAACAGCCTCATCTGTACGAAAATAAACCTCGTCCGTATTGGTACTTAGCAGTACACAGATACGGAGAGGCTCTCAATTATCTGAGAGGACTTAGTGAGTCCTTGGCAACGACAATTATTTCACCGCTGCCCGGTAAAACGGGCTTCTTGGTAACCAACCTATTTGGACTACTTACGGACCATATTTTAAGGATTTTTTGCGAGACCTTTTATGTCGACCACATTACTTGTAGCTGTGCAAATTGCTACAATTTGCTTGTTGGTTATTAAACAATTATGATCTTGGTGTTATTTTTATGCTTCCAAGGTTTTCGAACCTTTTTTTCAGTGTTGGGAAGCAGATAGATGGGTGAGTTAAAATTATGTTAAAATAGCTGATTGACATTGGTTAACTACATCTTGGAGATTATTCATGGTTAGAATTTTCCATCGAACTGTATGTTGTAGTAGCATGGCTGCTAATGTGCATACGAACTAAATCTTCATTACTTTATACCATTCATACCATTTCCTTTAGATATCGTACCGCAAATAACTTACAAATGACCGATCTTCCCATTTCGACAAGAAAATGAACCTTATTAACGCCACTACGGTACTGTTACGGCACCGCTACGATACGGCTACGGTGGTTGCTACGAGCGATCAAAAGCTCTAAATTCAAATAACCACCGGTTATAGTGCGGTGGAATTTTATAGATGGGTTGCTGAAGGTAAGATGGATGGCAAAGTAATCACACCGTTTAAGATAGTATTAGTTAGTTATAAGTTTAGCTGGCCCCGACAACTGCTGCTAAACATTTCAACAGCCGATGATAAAATCTCATAAAAAAGTCAAATGTTGTTTAAAGAAAGTCCGGGTTAGTGTCAGGTGTAAGTTCCATCGTTACTCTGTGATCTTCCTGAAGTCTACTTTAGACCTTTTCCTCGAAATACCCAGCATATTATGAACTGTGAAAATCCCAAAACTGTAGAAATACGTAAAAAACATTGTGTTCTTTATGCTGTCCTTTCTTCAAAACAATGCATGCTACTTTATAATGATACTAGCTGCGCCCCGCGGTTTTACCCACATAAGTATCGATTCCGTGGAAATATCGGGACAAAAAGTATCCTATGTGTTAATCCAGGTTATAAACTATATGTGTGCCAAATTTCATCCAAATCCATTTAGTGATTTTTGCGCAAAAGAGTAACAAACATCCATCCAGCCTCACAGACTTTCACATTTATAATATTATTAAGTAGGATTTCTAAAGAAACAATACACATCTCAAAAAAATTGGGTCCGTGTTTTATGCGTCATATTTTTGCTAATTTAGTTCCAGTGTCGTTTTAAAGGCAATATCATTTAAAACTGCTCCTTTTCAAAATTACTTCTCTTTGTATTTTCTGTTACATTTTTGCTCAACAATAAAGTTTGTGCCACGGGTTTGTGCCAATATTCAAATTCGCAGAAGTGCGACGTCCACAGTTTGCATAACTGTTTTGCGATGCACAAAGTATTTGTTCTCTTATTATGCAAAACAACAGTTGATAAAAACTGTTACTCCCACGTTTGACACGTTTTACTAGGAAACTTAGCACACCTATTAAGAAAAAACTTTATAAGTAATTGTACTCTGAATTATACAATATTGACGATATATACGTTTCGCCCGCGTGGACCCTAATAATTTTTCTAAATTAAAAGAAGCCTTAGTTACTCCTTATAAAATCAGCTTACTGACCGTGAAAGTCCCGTCAAAATCGGTTCAGCCGTTTCGAAGATTTGCCGGAACAGACAGGGACAACTTTTTTAATATTTAATTTTTTGTTATAAATACCGAATATTACTATTATATTTTGTTATAATATGCGTTTTGTAAAAATATCTTATTTGGACATGACAAACAGACACTTCAGTTTTATTTGTATAGATTTAGAATGAAAAAACACCGACTCACCCTATAATTACATTTTGAAAGTCATAGTAGAAAATGGGACTGAAATTAATTTATATTAATCGTTGGCTCGAAAAAGAAGGGAAAACTAATAAGGTGTAATTACAACGCGCCTAATTGCAGCAGTTGACATCCTTTTGCCGAAAAAACTACTGCTCTAATCGAATTTAATGATAGGGTTACTTCTGACTACTAGCCGACGACAAATAGTTTAGGACGAACTTGTAATGGGCACAAATTGGTAGCAACGGAATTTTGTATACAAGTAGGTAGGTTACTATTTAGATTCAATAAAAAATCGACTACCTATATTATACATTTTTCGTTTGCAAATATTAATTAAAAATATTCTCCCCAAGGCGCATATTTTCATCATCCCCGAAGTAAATACTGGACAAAGAGTCAAATATGGGGCATTATAATCTAAGTTAGTCACTTGAAAAAATGTAATAAAGCGGACATATTTCCATGCATATCTTTTCAAGGAATTCCTCTCGTAGGTGGTGAGGTGAGGGGCGCGGGGGGGGGGGGCGCGTGCCGCTCCAAATTACTGCTATTATTTTATAATCCCTCCTAGTTACGTTTTGAATATTAATGACATTCCACAGTTTTCCTTCCAACGATCCATTCTAAGCAAATTTCGTTTAATGTCACGTGCTTCCGACCATGGCATATTATTCCTTAATACGACTTTCTGTAAACGGCTTCAGTAGTATTATTTAACTTTATATGATGATTTAAGATTTTTCTACATTCTAAAATTGACTATTATAAAATAAACTCGAAATCATTAAAAACGAGAATGATTCCCATCAACTTGCATGAAACGTAAACTCTGCATGATACATTTGATTCACACAGCTCGGCTCCGGTAGATGACCACCCTAAGAACGTCTAATTGATAAAACCCCTTGTCTGTAGCAACCGAGAATGATATTATCTGCCCATACACGCAACGGTCTGTTAAATTATGCTAACAAAGTTATAAATGAACGTTCACAATTATTGGGCGCTAGCCGCGGGCTGCGGGAGAACTGACTAATTAATACATTCACCTACCGCGATTCAACGGATACTTAAAAAAACGTGACCCCAACGGCTGCAATAAGGTGGATTCGACTTTTTATTGAGACGTGTAAAAAACGCACACGCGCCTTCGAAATCCGATTAAAAAAGGGGTAGACGCGAGTCTTGAGGAAAAAACGACGGGTCGTATAACCCTAAATCGAAAGGATACTGATAGAGCTATTTGAACGCCGTTAACGTCCAAAAGGCGATTGTTTCGATATCAATTAATTGGATCGTGTTTAATCGATAATGTTTCTGAAAAGCAATGTGTCTTTACATCCGCCTTTATAAAATATGGTAATTTACGCTATCGTTTTCCTATAATTTGGAATATTTTAAGTTATTAGCAATTATCATATTTATTATGGAGCTAAACTGGCAGTGAACAGTGATGCGGTTCCCTATGCCCTTCAGCCTGAAAAGTTTGGTGTCTCGTTAACACCATTAGGTAGGTCCCTAATGGTGTGAAAATCCAGATATAAATAAAAACAACGAATTTCAATTCACTTTAATAATGACATGCGCAAAAACTATCTCTTATAACAGTTATTAGGCGCCCACTTATAACTTATGTTAGTAACATTACTAGAAGACCCACACATTTTCTACTGTTTATATAAAATACCCTTTTTTGTAGGGCTGCATTAACGCAATATGTTGTTTTATCAAATTCAATAATCCTGGACCAACAGGTGTCGGTATAAAAAAGTAACCGTGTCCACGGAAAGTTGTTTGCTGCCTCAACTGTCGCATCTATCTGATATTTTTTGCAGCTAAACAAAAACTAACCCGATACAATATTCGTAACCGTTATTAATATTCACTTAACAATAAAGAAAACCTGTTTGTGTGTCTGTTCTTTGAAGATCTTTTTAATAAGTCTTCCATACAAAAGCACGCATGTTCCAAAAAATCTATACAATAGACCGGTGGTGGGTGGTGGGGAGTGGTTCCTGAACCTAGTCGACCATGACCGTAGAAAGCTGGGGCTTGCCTTGGAGCTATCTTAGGCTGGATCTGCCAATGCACAAGATACAGTAAACAGGGTGATTGAAAGAATCAACAAAAAGCTGTTTTGAACTATGGACTATCTTATCCTTTACTATTAAACGAGCAATATTTGTATATATATATTTGTATTCGTTCTCGAAAACGGCTCTAACGATTTCGATGAAAGTTGCAATATAGAGGTTTACGGGGGTGAAAATTCGATCTAGCTTAGTCTCATATCTGGGAAAATTCGTTTTCTCCATTTTCACAGCCTCAGGAATGAGATACAACGTTGGTATACCTGGATGATATGTTTATCTATTTTCACCCGAGCAGAGCTCGTTCGACCAAGTACTGGTTAACTTAACTGTCCAGCAAATATAGAAAAAATATTTCTATCTAAACAACAACTGAAATTCATTAAAATCTCAGAACTGCTACAAAACAGTGCCCAATGACAGGCGAAACCAAAAGAAAGGGTTGTGTTTATAATCTTTTTTAAGCCCACGCGTGTCACAGAAAAAAAAGGGTTGAATAAAGAAATATTGAAAGTGAAACTTTACGCTCACCTGATGCGTCTACGCAAGTTTTTTGAGCTTTTTATGAGTGGAATGTGCATATGTTTTAAGTCGAGCTCAATTACGAACGCGTCCGGGCCGCAAGTGCGCGCGCGCACAAAAAAGTCACAATAGAAGGGTTGGGGAAGAGTTGTAAAGAAATAATGTCCGTGTAAACATCGTGTAATTGCACACAACAGGTAAAAGGGTTCGCTTTAATTTAACTTTTCTATGCTCAGTTTAACGCATATCTCGTACTTATATAGTAAACGAACTTATAAGTTACACTAATGTTACTGCAACATTATTTTCGAAAACGTGCTCGATTCCGAAAACAGGAAGAATATTTTTCATGCAACCCCAAAACATGTTGCTGCAACAATGTCTTGTAAAGTTTGTTTACCACGAAAACGACGCAGGATAGACACGAAAAACTTTATTTCTAAGTATTCATCTTTACGTTTCTAGAAAAAAAAAAAAAAATCACGTCATTTCATCTCAATTTTCCGGCAAGTATTGTTCAACGCTTTTTCTATTTTCTACTAACCATATTTTATTTTCTAGAAAGTCTCTTTGAAGCTCATTTTATTTAGATTTTCTCGGAAAATATTGTGTAAAGCATTTTAGAACTCGCTACGGCTTAATGATTTCGCAGCGATCGTTACCTAAGAATTAGCTTTTACTGAGTAAACCGGTAAAAATAATCAGAAATTATTTTAATAAAATGCACATGGAACATCATCGTTTGCGTAACAGTCATATTGCATTTTATCGAATCTTTGGATGTTAGATCATAGATGTATTATTTAGAACTAGCGTGTAACTAAAGTCAAGAAAATAGAAAAGTAACCAGCCAAAAAAGGTAAATTAAAAAAAAACCCCATTGACGCAGTCAATTAAATATCAGAGGTTTGACTTTTGTTGATCATACGCCAAATGTGGTTTAAAAAGATATTGACTTTATTATTAATATTTTCTCTTTTGTTGACACTTCTCACACTAGAGCAATGGTAGCACCAAGATTGCTAAAAATAAAAATAATCCATATTATTATACAAAGTACGACTTCTACAGAAATCCTGGAAACAGGTGTCAAAGAAAAACTTATCTACCCATGAAGCTATGACGGTGTATCTATCAATCGACTGTGTCATTTCTAGAAATGTTTGGCTATTTTAATAGCTAGTACATACATCATTTAAAATCTATTTTATTATTGTATCTATTGATACGAATCAATACAAGAATATATGGTCTATATATTCTATCACACGTAGGGTTAACATCCGTACGGATTTGTCCGGACATGTCCGGACTTCTAGACGTTTGTCCGGACTTTGTCCGGCTCTTTAATTTGTCCTATTTTTTTGGTTTGGATAGAAAACGAAAACAAGGACAGACCCGAGAAAGATGGATTGACGAGATCGAAATACCAGCGGGCCAGAATTGACCTGCAGCAGCACAGGACAAGAGAAGAAAAGAGTGGCAAGAAAGGGAAGAGGCTTTTATGGCCCAAAGAGGGGTGCTTACTTAATTTCCATATTACTTATTATCAACTTTTTTTTGCCACACTTTGTTTATTATTAATTAAGGAATAAAGAGGCTTTAGTATTATAATTGTCTTTGACTTATCTCGGGACCTTGAAGTCTCGCACCTTTGAAACGCTTAAGAGGGGCCAAAATCAACTCGCAGAGGCCCATTAGACGTTTTTAATTAAACGAGACACCAACCGACGATTATCCCAGTATGCACAATACAAGTGCACCCAAGGACAACCCCCGGTTGGTGAAGGACTATTGCAGGATATGGAAACAAAGATATTGGATTATAGGTTTGGGTGGCTAAAGTGAACTGTTTATCTAGGAATGGAAGACTATGGCCCCTGCCTTACCATTGTTTTATATAAAATACAAAATTTAAATCATTTATTTGCTTGAATATGGGTAAGTCCATGAGGTGATATACAACAGAAGATCTTTAAACCATATCCTACCTTAATAGGTGTGCAAATATCTATTTCAATCAAAAATACACACACAGATAAAATGACAGGGAGTGACTTACACACTCAATAATGGGTCCCCGAAAACGGTCACTACCACATAGTATCGCACCGACAAGGGGGCATCATGTCCTGAGGTGCTTATGAGAAGTGGAGACGTATTCCACGGCTGTCAGGACAATCCCAGAAGTACGGGCAAAATCATGCAGCAGCATCTTACTGGAATATTTCCTTCTTCCGAGCACGTGAATCTCGATGTATATAGATATATATGGCGATATAGCTTTGAAAGGTGAATCGCTAGCCTCATAAAGTGTCTTAATTATAATGAGTTAATGTGGCTTATTAGGTATAAGTGTATTTTTGTTCATTATACCGATGTTAAATAAAGATATTTGAAAATGAAAACTCCAGGAAGAAGACTTCTTCCGGAAGATAGATAGGTCCGTGGGATCGCTACTGCCCAACAGCTCGCCACATGCTGCCCTGCGGGTTCATGTATTTCTCTTGGTCTGGCTCCTCACCCTAGACCTGTTTCGGAAAAGTAAACTCTAGCGGCACAGACCTAGAGTTCGGAGCAAGGTAGCCCCACCACGACGTCAACGTAGAGATATTATTATTATCAATTGATACCTATCAGAAAGCTATTTATTCATAGTTGCTACGTAAGTGCAGACACTGTACCATTGTTGGCTCTTTCATGCCAGTTATAATAAAAGAAAAACCTATAGGTAATGAGTTCTAAGAACAAAATGCTATCGTGGCTACATGATAACAGCTGCACAGGTCGATCGAAGGTTAAGCTACGCTTGCCGTGTTTGGTTCATGGGTGGGTGACCATCCACTTCGTGCCTCGGAAAGCAAGTTCAGCCGGAACTGTCATTCGTAGGTCTTTGGCAGTAGTTACGGGTACATATATGCCCAAAAGTCTGACCAAGTCCAGTCTTACCAAGGGATATAATGTTACCATAACTGGGTTGTGGGGGTCAGATAGGCAGGTAGATTGAATGAATTCTAAAAATATGTTCCCTGGCAAAAGCTAAAAATATACAAGTGTATTTCTTAAAATTATTCTACATGCTACTTTAGAAACTCCTAAAATAGTCAGCATAAATAACTATAGCAGAACATTCCCTCTATTAGCGGTTTCAAGGGCCATTATCGTAATTCTGTGTGTCTATAGTCACTGTCATAGAAATTGGAACATAAATCGAACGGTGACAATAAATAAAAAAGTATTAAAAGCTACCTCGACAATCAATCCGTACCCTTTTATTGTGGCCGATTGTAAAACTGATAAAGGGATGAACAGACTAGTTGTCCGCGAACCTAATTTATAAATGATTGAGATTTCATTTTTTTCAATTTTTGGGGTAAAAATGTGCGATAACGATCGAAGTGTCGCTTTTATTGTGTTTTGTAATCTGTTTTTGTCCAAGTAGAACTATTTTAGAATAAACCCTTTTTCGTTAGAATACTGAAATTATGTGACCAATTCAAACTGTAACTTTGAAATAAGTATAAGGTACCTAATTTACATTAAAAGTTGGAAATAATACTATTTATTAATATGCAAATATTTTTTAAGACATACTAATTCAAGACAATACCTGCACCCGGCGGCATCTATAGTCTCATATTATTATTTCGTTCTCTGCAGTGTTCTTCTCCCCATGCGTGTTCACAGTAAGTAGCTGAACGGTAATCAGATCTTTTAATTATTCCCTTCTCAATAATTCAACTAGTTCACTTATTATTTTATCCCATAATAATAAAAGATCCTAATTCCCAACTGTCGATTCTAAAAAAGGATTTTTTGTATAATAACGGCAATCGATATATGCGAGGTAGTGATTACTAGTTTCAAAAGCACCCCTTTCTGACCCACTTTTTACCAGTTTTTAACAATTTTTGGTGTTCCCTCTTCAAAGAGCTCCCTTTGAAAGTCCGGGCGTGAACGAGTTGATGATATTACATTTTTTGTGAAGAAAGGGAATTTACGAACAATCTAGTGTATTAACAACAAAAACAGCGATGTTGTACGCATTGTGAGAGTTTTTTGCAAGTTCGCGTGCGCTTGCGCGTCGGCGGGCGTCCGCGTCCGTGCGAACCCTTCCCAGCGCGCGGATTGAGTCCGGAACCCTTCCTATGTGCGCGAGGGTCGCCGTACATGCCAGCCGCGCCGCGCCGTGCAATGCCACAACGTCTCCACTGGGACCCGTCACATACGACCTTTCTGCCCGCAACCGCTCCGCTACAATTCGCATGTGTGCCACCCGACAGCTGCATCAGTTTTTATATACGCTCTCATATTTTTTCACAATAGTGTAGCGCAGCGCACCCTTGAAACAGTTTGCGTAATCGATGACAAAACTAAATATTCCGCCCGATGATTTCCGTAT
Source organism: Omphaloscelis lunosa (assembly GCA_916610215.1). Taxonomy (NCBI): domain Eukaryota; kingdom Metazoa; phylum Arthropoda; class Insecta; order Lepidoptera; family Noctuidae; genus Omphaloscelis; species Omphaloscelis lunosa. The sequence goes on from OU744250.1 coordinate 13,258,310, forward strand.
TTTTGGAGAATTCTAAATCGTTCGTCGAAAGCTGACGGGCTCGAAAAATAAATCCATTGTGACAAAAACAAACGGGTCACTGAATGAAATCTTTTATGTTTATATAAATTATACAGATTTCAATGTTAATATTGCATTGTTTAAACAAAACTGTGTTGCTACTGAATCTTGATTAACAACAGTAAACGATTGCCTGTCATCAAAATAAATCTAGTTTTTCAATGGAATTCTAATATGTGTAAATATGTGAAGGATATCGCGTCATCCGATCACTTTCCAAGAATTGATCTCTATTTTAATCTGCTAATACGATCAGCAGGTAGACAAGAGCCTTGTAAAGTTTAAAGCATTTCTAATAAAACATAATTGCTTTAAAGCGATTATTTGCAATTATAATCAGGTATAATATCAACCGAAAGAAATACTGAATATGTAATACAGAAATGAAGAAAAAACCAGAGAAAATATACCTTGATTGTTCCTGATAGAAAGTTTACTCCACATATGAGGGTTTCCTAACAGGTGTCTCAGTCGCCAAGAGAAACTCTGTTAAAATAATTGGTCATGTTTTAGTGCAGAACCAGACCTTAAGTTTCTGGATTGGTCGAAAGCTCTTAGCTCCCTAAAACTGACCATTCAATTCACGTAACCAAGTATGGCCACATGCAGTTTCATTGAATATTTACTGCATGAAGCTCAACATTGAGTTAAATCGTTTGTTTGTTTAACGGTATCGAGATAGCCAGAAATCCCTTATGAGATAAATATCCCTATAAAGCATGGAAAGCCAATCAAATCTTATTCATCTATTCTACATTTAAAATCTGGAATCTAGCCCAAAATCCCAAGAACTTCTCAACCCTATAAAGCCGAAGAATGAGTCATAAAATGAACATACAACCATAATACTGTCTATACGCCATCATGGCTACGAGCTCTCGCTAAAATAAATTATTATAATCACAACCGAACTCTTTGTGTGTATGTAAGGATTGAGTTTTTATATAATTCACCCCATGTGAGCTCACAATGATGGCCGGTACTATTGATTATGCAAAGCGAAGAGCGAGGATGCAATTGTCCGCTTTTTGCGCCAAGGGACGGACCCGACGGACACAGGGGATGGCCTCGTAGCACCCCTATGTCTTGTACACATGCATGCGTGTATACAGTTCAGTGATGGTATTTTTATTATTAATTAGAATATGAATAACATGGTGTCCAAGACACTGTTTTAATGGAAACCGCTGTAGGTACATGCAATGATTAGTATCAGACTTCAGAAGTCAAGTATCTTAAACTTTCGCAAAATAATGTATGAGAAACGTATAAACAAATTTTCCTCGCGTGAGTAAATCAAGTCAGATTTATTCAAGCGAGGAATTTTTTTTTACCTTCAAAAAGAGAGCCAACAATTTGTCGTGCCAAAAATATAAGCTAGAGCCGACAGTCAGAACTAGGCCCGTCAATAAAAGAATCCTTTACGAATTCCCCATCTCACCTTACAAATTAAATGGCGACGTCAAAGGCAAGACGACAGCGACACTAGACAGACAGCAAACGTTCAATGAAAGATGGGCCCAAGAAACTATCGATTGAAAAGACACAATTAAAGTTAGAGTTAGGCAAGTACGCCGTTTGTTGTTCTGAGCCACGCTCGTGTGTGTAACCCCACGAAACTTTCATCTCTGGAGAGCGTGTGTGGGAGGAGGGGCGGCCTCCCTACGAAGGGAGTAAAAAGTAGTTCTGACTTGTTCACCTCTTTCGGTGTCGCCCACCGCGGCTGGATTTACTCGTGAGCTTTTTATTGCCGAATTTTATTATATACCTACACGGTTTAAATCGGTAACTGGCTCCGTAAATAACTTTATGGATGCGTACGAGTATATAAGTATGATGATTTTGTATTTAGGTATATTAATATGTTGTAATTGTATTACGTGATGACAGATAGTGAATTAAAACTTGACAAGTTGAAACTTGAAAGATTCTAAATATTTATTGTAATCTCAAAAACGAGAACGGTTATTAGCTAGTTTAACTAATTTGCAAAAAATCCTGCTTAAATTGACATTTTTGTGGTTGAACAGGAAGACTTAGTGAAGTTAGACCATAGTGGTTGTTACAAAATTGATCAAGCGGAGCGTAAAATAATAAAATAATACCAAAATAATCAGATGAACCTACAACTAGATTATATGTTTTTTATTTTTTGAATTATAAACGATCGTGAAGGATCGTAGGGCGGCGAAAATATCCTGAAAGCGAAGGAGCACTTTTTAGAAACAAGAATGTCTTGTTCTCAGATCTTATAAAAAGGAGGTAGTAGTAGAAGACAATAGGTACTTCATTTATGAAACCTATGTTGATATTGTAGTGAATCAACAAAATTAGTACGTGAGTACGTGGGCTGATGGCAAAATAGAAGTGGTATTGACCGAGTATCAACTATTATCGGCATGTCACATCAATTGAAAACGTTGTGACGTAAAGCCTTTACGTAAATATACACAAGAGACAACAAAAATAGTGTTTGTATGTGCTAGTACAAAGGTAGTCACGCCCGCGGCTAGTGATGTCACATAAAACATACGCAGCCAAAGGGTTTGTGCGTGCAGACGCGTGTCGGTGCCAAGACGATGCTATCTGTCACTCCACCCCGCGTCTCCTCGCCTCTCACCGCGTGGCACACACCACGCCATAAAAAATCCCTTCCACACATAAAATCGAACTCGTGCTCATCCGACACGCAACAATTGGATTCGACTGCGGGGACGCGTTTTCTACTTAAAAAGTAAATTTTATTTAAAAAAATGCCCTTCCCCTGTACTACTGTCGGTTTAAAAAAGCCATAATACGTCCCTGACGATGCGCGCGCGCCGGCTGAAGATTTGACGCGCTCGCGCATGTGTTTATAATCGTCCCCTCGTAATTTTACATTTTTTCACAAAATTTTAAACCATACAGTACACCGGTTACTGCGTTCACTGCAGTTGAGATAAAAAAAAACGCGGATTGTTAGTGTATCGAGTGGACATCAAAAGAATAAAAAAATAAGTGGATCCGTAGTTTTTCACGTGATCGTGTCCATCCGAGCGACCGACGGCGGGCGACCGGGCGGCTGGACGTTATGGGCTCGGTAAGGGCGCAACGGTTTTTGTGTGACCCTCAATTTACAACACAAGAAGGGACATGACATCGTCTCCCCGTTGTACCTTGACATCTTGGCGGGCAAGGAATGTAATGTAAATTTAGTACAAAAACGGGAATTTAAATAAGTGTAGTGGCCCGGGAACTGGCCAGGGGCCCTTCGCATAAAAGCGGTCGTTATTAATCCGGCCTCTAACGACAAAAACATACATGTATGCTAGTGACAGTGATTGCTTACGTGTCCAGTAGCTTCCACCTTTTTATTACCTGCTATAATAGTGAACGTTATTTTGCAAATAATCTTGTAGACAAATATAAACACGGAGTTATGAGAAAGGCGTATCAGATCTTTAGGTAACAGGATTACGTTATTAATATTTTTAATGTCTGTATTGATCGGCTGATAGACTCTGAGAAATACCAATTGAACGGGATCGGACAGGAAATTAACATGATGTGAGTTTTCCTTCGGCTCGAGATACAGAAGCAATAAATAAGATTGGCAAAGCAGAGCAGTGGTGCGTGTCAGCTGAAGATGGCGGAAAAAGAGTAAAAAAACATTACGAGAAAATGACCACACTACCAAGTGAAGGGATACATAATATTGAGATCGATAGTCCCGAAAGAGACTCGATATATGGAATGGTGTCCTGAACTAATTGGAGAAACTAATAATATGACACTGGCGAATTCAATCGGCATACCTAGGATAAAGGCTGCAAACCTGAAGAGCTTAAATATAAAAAATACGAAGATTACATTACATACAAATTGTTTTTAAGTAAGTAAAGTAAATATCAGAGTAAGTTTAAACTTACTCTTATACTTACTCACTTTTATAAACTGAAGCCTCTTAAAATCGTAGCTACGTAGCTCACAAAACATTTGTGTTTGTTTGATATTGACAGTTGAACTCACGGGAGGAAAAGTGGAAACTAAACTAGGTATTTGTGTGCGGTTGTTTAGTGTGTGTGCTGTGCACGACATTGGAATTACAGAAGCTCTGTTTTGAACCGTGCGCTAAAACATTTCAAATTTTTTAACGGATTCAATCTGCTACAGTGGAAGAAAGATCACTAGTAGGTATTTCCGAGACTACAACTTCATTTTTATGTTTAACCGACTTCAAAAAAAGGAGGTGGTTCTCAATTCGACTGTATTTTTTTTATGTCTGTTACCACAGAACTCTCGACTGGGTGAACCGATTTTGATGATTCTTTTTTATTTGAAAGCTGGTACTTCCCGTGTAGTCCCATTTCAATTGGTCTAGTTCTAATAATGGCATCCATGAGAAAACCATATAAGTCTTAAATTTGCATTAAGTATGTGCGCGACAAATGGACGAATAACTCAATATCGCGCCAGCCGATTTCGATGATTCTTTTTTTTATAGTAACTCATGCAATTTTTCTTGGAAAGCACCATTTTGTGAAGTGGAACTGATGATGAAGACCACAAATGGCCAACGAAATTACTCAATAATAAGTATTTCACGGGTTGCGATTCGATTACTTTAATATGGCTGCAATGCAATTTATGCTCGTCACAATGCATATGGAGAAGTGGAGCTGATGGTTAAGTACCAAGAGAACTCCTCAACGATTAACGTCCCTGTATCTGGAAAAGTAATATTTTGTAAAAGGTGATGAGCAGTTGAGATTAGGCTGTTGTAACCACAGAACATATAAAGGAGGTTGTAACTTAGGTAAATTACAAACTACCCACTAAAAAGCGAGAAATAAAAACTTTTATACAAAAAAAAAAACAACCGACTTCCAAAAAACACTACAAAGTGAAAAATAACTTAAATTTCGTAATAACTTAAAGTCGGTGGCAAATAACTAAAACCAAAGACACCGACTTCTGACTTCCTCTGTTTTTGGAAGTTGGTTGTTTTTTTTTTTTTTTTGTATAAAAGTTTGTTATTCTGTTCGGGAAACTTACAACTAGAAAAAGTACCTATAAAATACATTAAAAATTAATAGTACACGATCGATTAACACAAAACAATAATCGTTTAGACGCGTCAGCTTCTTTTCACTTTTCCGTGAAGAAGCTTGTCACCAAAAAATGTTTAAGCCGAGAAAAAAGTGTATTAAATATATCCAAATCATGTTCACTAGAAAGTTTATTAAAACTTCTGCTCGCACGGATTAAAAACGAATTCTAATTCGCGGACTTGGAATGAGAGACAAGTGTAACAAGCCAGATTTGTATTAACTCTTTAATTATATAAATACAACTTGTAAAAAAACCTGTCCCATCCGTGAGGGTGTTATTGAGTATCATATTGAGATTGTATTTATGTGGAAATTTTCAGGAAAAAAGGAAAAAAATCGCCAACTTTTTTTTTTCAATCGCGTATTTTACCGGGTTATTTACATTGAACGCGGACGGCCGTCGTTTAGCGGGACTCATAACTTATGACCCCTGTTGAAAATTTGCTGAAAATTAATTCGGGGTAATTTTGGTACACAAAATGTGAATTTTAAATAGCAATTACTTTTTTATTTTAAATAATAATAAATAAATAAAAACTTTTTGTTAATGTTATTGCAGTACCTATGTGCCGCTTTCGGATCGGACAGGGTTTTTTTTTAAATATTGTATAATATAATTTATGGCCCAGATCGTACATTTGAAATGGGACGTGAACATTTCAAAGCTTTAACCTGTTGTGTTGTGAGCCCAATATTGGTCAAGTAATCAACTCTTCCTATCGCAGTACACTGCTAGACATGGTTACTCTTCATGGATATTATGCAACAACACCCGATTCAACGCCTTCTGCTTCCAGTCAGCCCCAGCTGCCTTTTTAAGATCTTCGGTCCATCCAGCTGGGGATGTTAATAGCATCCCAAGAAAAAATTGTGTAGAATGTACTAGAGCAATAGGGGCTTTACTCAAACATTACAACTATTAATTTTATTACAGTATACTTTATATTGTCCAATGAAAGCTGAGAGTGAAAAAGAACGGTACATTTAAAACAATTACGTCGAGTATCCCCGGATCAACTATGAAAAAACGTATTTGATACTTGAATATTTATTTTTGTTTTTACAGATTAATAGGAAACCACAAAGCCATTCTGACATTTTTATAATTTTTTGACAATTTTATTTAATGACTATTTTAAAAATTATTGCATTTTGGATTTTTATCTGTGAGTTGTATAATTTAAATGTAACTATGGACTAGATTATGTCTGAAATAAATAAATAAAAAGCAAAAAATTGTGTAGATAAGCGTTTATGATCATAGGGTTATAAGTTACATCATCATCATCATTTCAGCCGAAAGATGTCCACTGCTGGACATAGGCCTCCCACACGCATCGCCACTTCGACCGATTCTGTACTTCCTGCATACAACGGATTCGGAGGTTATCCTGTTCCTGCATACAACGGGGGGTATGCCATAATCGCCACGCTTGGCAGGCGGGTTGGCGATCGCAGTATGTGTTATAAATGCATAGAGAACGTTGCTGCCCATTTTCTAATAAGTCCCTTAGTCGCTTTTTATGACACCCAGGGAAAGAAATTATTGTTGAAAGTTTATTGTCAAAATGAAACACAAAGGACATGTTTGTTGTTTTATAAAACTTAGAGGATGGTCTGTTACCTAAATTTAAATCACAAATTCCGAAAAAAAAATTAAAACTTTATTAATTACAAAAATGGCAATTGACACAAACATTAAAATAAAGGTTTTGTTGCAAAAAAACACAAAACATTTTACTAAAAATTAACAATGTGTGTTTCCACTTCTGGCTCAGATCATCGCATGCATGCGAGCAGGTATGCTCTAGATGATGTTCTTGTTTACTGAATTTCGTCCCGGGCAACCACCAGAGCGGTTTTCAAATCATGGAGGGTCTAAGGACGGTTGAAATTTTACCGGATTCGCTTTTTAAGCATGCCCGTGTTCTATGGGATTAATGTCTGGGTATTTTGCTGGTCCCTCCAATTTGGTAATTTCATTTCCATAGCAAAAAACCCAGGATGTTACAACTGGATTACATAAATAATAACATAGATTTGTATACTGATGTCACGCGATTTCTCATCGCTATATTCAATTATGATTCGACATTTAAAACTGTTATATTGATGGACCAGGACTAATAAATTTAAATCCTGTTTACTTAGTATCAAAACGAATTCAATAGTTTACCAGTAATTTTCGAATTTTTGTAAACAATTGTACTTTTTCGTTAAATGCATCCTCGCGTTCGCTTTTCACTCGGTTGTAATTATTTATCATAGTGTATAACAACTTTCTCGCATTGCTTCTTAAAGTTTTAGGCAATGTTTTACTTGAAATACGACAAAATACACACAAATTTGTTTTCTTAAGAGGTTTTAAAAACAACAACTGACAACAGGTGACATTTGCAGCAGTGTGTCAATTTATGAAAACGTGAAAAAATCACTCTCGGCTTTCATTAGACAGACTCTAATTATGAAGTGAGGAGTTTATTTATAAACCTTGCTTAAAGTTAAGTGATTAACGTATACTTAACCTTACATTTTTGACATTAAAACGTCTTTTAACTTTAAAAAGTTTTGCCTGTAAAAAAATATATTTGAAAAAATTGTTTATACCACATATTTTTGGAATAAATAGGTTTTTTTATTTATTAGAAGGCCCGATGATAATCGGGCCTTCTAATTTCCGTAAAGCCACCACTACTGCAACGTTTATAGTAGTGATAATTGGACATGTTGTACTTCTGCCAGTATGTGTGAATGTTGCAGGACAGATCCCGAGGGTGGCCGCACAGACGGACAGTCGCCGCGGACGAATGTCTCCCGCGCCCTTCTCACTAAACCATGTTGCAGAATCTAAGCTTGTAAATAGGCTGACGTTTGAACTTGAAAACAAGTAGTAGAACTAAGAAATTAAGATTGTTTATTAGTGGTTATAAGAACTAAATGGTACTAATGTAATATTTAATTATTTAAAAATGCTGTAAACCCTCTAAATGTTGATAACATTTGTCACATAATATGGGTACATATAGAAAATCCTGGTAAAAGATTGGGATGGGAGGTGACTCAAATTATGCTGAACAACTAGACTTACTCAAGAAATAGAAACAGCCTGTGTGTCTCAATTTTCGTTCCCTTTCCACGTTTGTTTTCCTGAGTGAATCCCGACAAGTCCCGGAAAATCAGGGGCTGTTTGCCACACTAAGCTGATGTGGGCTGCAGCATCGCCCGGGGAGCGCATTTACATTAAACTGTCGTTTCGCGGGAACTTCGTCACGTCGTCATCACCAGCCAATTGCTCGCACTCGCCACAACAATGTTTCCCTTCGGACACACGAATTTAAACACTTCGAAAGGTTATTACTGCCAAAAGAAGTAATAAGGTTGCGATTTATGTCATAAATGTTGTAATAATGTCAGCTAATGCGAACTAATACCGGGTTTTTACTCCTGCAGGACTGAACTATCCGAGAGAATTTACTTGAAAACTTACAGTACGGGCCTTACATCAATAGCTAAGCACATACATAGCAACGGTGACGAGGGTTAGTCGCCGTAACCCTTTAATGCGGTGGGTATGAGGGCCGGGCGGAGGGCGGCGGCGGAAGGGTTGCCGCCTCGACGACCCGGCGGCTGGGCGGCGCCCCCCCGCACCCCTCGCACTTTTACGACGAGCTTTTTTATCGTGCGTGCTGTCGTTTTTCCTTTTCTATTTTTTATGTTTATTTCCCCGAAACCATAAATTATGTTTGAAAGAAGGGAACACTCGGACGTTCGACAGGAACCGGGGTGACGTCGACTAACTTTTCTGTTCTCCGCTTTTCTGTTTTTTTATGGCCTCTCGTGTGTAATGTGCGTAGGGGTGAGTGCATCGTTGCCATGACGACTGCATGGCATTAGGAGCGGGGGCGATCTGCGCCACTCCGCACTCCGCTCTCGATCGTCGATCACATGATATATGTAGCCGTTATAAATAAACCGTATGTATTTGTTGTTGTAACGCGAGCCGCCACCGCAAACACGCTTGTCTGTATTCATTCGATCCTTGTTTGTGAACAAACTAGCGAGATGGACGCCGCGACAATGTTTGCTCTATCAGGACGCTACCGTGTAATTTTACCATCGGAACATTAAGCGATCATCTCTCACCAGTGGATATGTGCGTATTTTTACAGTAAATTAGATATACAAGCAAATATTCTTTATAGATTCTTGAAATTGTTTGGATACAAGTCAACTGGAAGGGAAAACTCACCATGCACTGGCTCGCACGTTCAAATTCAAGTATAACAGAACACAATATTAATGAGACGTCTTTGGTACACGCATTCCATTATCAATCAACCGCAAAAAGCGAACAAAGCCGATGTTGTATCCAGTTAATTGCTCACCCTTGCCGCGCGACAAAAAACCGCGCCATATTGCGTCCAGCGCCCGCGCACACTAACCACCGCGAAAGAGAAATTTACGAATAAAGCCCCAATGGTTACACGCTGCATTTAAAATTAGAACCCTTTAGGGCGCCACACCGCCAGACAAAGGGCCGAATGGCAAATTGCCGGCAGGTAGCAATAGCGAATATGTCGAAATTGAGTCCCGATAATTACTAAGGGCTCTAGTTTAATAAATGGCTCTTTTTCTAAATTATGAAGGGCTGATCGCGCCATACGGACATACCTGCCGCGAACCCTTCGCCCTTCACATAATGAGTTATAACTCTTCATTGCTTTTATTTGCAGGATTTTTTATGAGGTTAGCGAGTGGGCACCGGGCAACCCAATTCGATCGTTTAGAAAGTGGCCGCCGCTGACCATAACTCGCCACCCAAATATAATGAGTGCGGCACTGTTCTAGATCCAATAACCCAATATTTTTTCTGTACAAAAGTATCGTGAAATAGTTATTGATGTTACGAAGACAAAACACTGGTATCATAGAGCTCGTATCTCTATCTTACAAGCGTAGGTAGGTACGAGGTTTATTTGTAGATATGTGTAATATGCCTAACAGCCTACCTCCTAAACCCATTTAGTCTACACAAATACAGTAAACAACATTTGCCACTGACAAAAGGAGCTCCTTAGAAATGGGTTTTATGTATCAATGTTTGGATAAAACAAACTGAGAGGATACGTAACTGTATGACAACAAACCCTTTTGGCCGGAGGCAACAGACTGTGTCGCGATGACTTGTAATTCCGATGTTTTCGCTGTTAAAATCGTATTTCCTGAAGGCGACATTGATCGGAGCCAGCGAAGCGAACACGAGAGTATTTCTAATGTACGGGACAAAGCCTGTCTCCCAAACAATGCCTTCGGAGACTATTTAAAACGAATCCCTTGGCGACACCTACGCACACAGCATCAAGCTGGTGTGTGGTGCAAATTGTAAACTTTTAGCTTTTCCACGTGAAGGTTTTTATGACTGCCCAATTTCTGCCATAACACGAATCTGGCATTAAAAAAATCTGCCGTAACCTATCCTTAACCAAATAAAGGTTATAATTTATTAAATGAGCTCATTATTAAAATTTGATTTGTCACTATGTAACAGAAGCGCATATTGTTAATTTCGAGATGGGTTCCCCGTGATTTTTTTTCCAGCGTTCAATCTACATCACTCTTTTACAAATCATCGTTCGTCAGAATACTTTACAATCCCGTGTACCTACAATAATTTAATAATACAAATAGATTGAGACATTATAAGTTGAATACGTCTTAGTTTCGGCTGCAGGTTCACGTTCAGAATCCTCAAACTCTTGTAACTTACACCACACTTAGCGGAAGCTCACAGAACGCTCCGATGGGTTTAATCATCTAACCATCGGCAATCCTTTACTAGTGCAAGCCTTTCACGAGCGATAGACCAGAAACATAATTCATATTGTCAAATATTATGGCGGCTTCGACAATGCACCCTTTATCCCTCTATCCCCAATTAGGCTGAAGAGAATATTGTCGCTGAAGTTTCTAAAGATTTATCGCTTGTCCTGGATTAAAACGTTTATTGTGACTCAGAAGAATAGCTCAAGTAAAAAAGTTGTCTGATATCCATTACAAAGATATTTGTTAGTAGTTAGGAATAGAAGCGGACAACGAACCGCTACGTGTTCGCGCTACAAGGTCGGTCTTACATAATTTTCTGTTATGGCCGAAGAATTACAACTATCAATATACAAAGATGTCTGACTGGAGATAAATAAAATGATCTATGTGTACGATATCTTCGAAAAAGTTGTTCAGTTGGTGTGATTGAAAATAAGTACTTATGAAGAAGCTTCTTAGTTCATTGTAGAGAGAAATGTTATGTTTTTAATTTATTCCTGAATCCTCAATAGGTTTTTTTGGCAACCTGTGTTATCCCTTTCTATAATCCAGTTAACTCGATGTTTACCAGCACGCTTATGCTAAGCGTGCTGGTAAACAACAATAGAAACGGGTTTTGTCGACGGAAGAATAGACAAAATGACAGATAAACAATCACAATCTGTCATTTTGTCTATTCTTCCGTCGACAAAACCCGTAGAAAACCCATTTCTATGGTTTTCACGCTATGCGTGCTGATTGCTCCAACATTCGATTAACAATATTGTTGTTAGAAAGCTTCTAACAAAAATATAATAAAAAAAATATGTGGAATATTTTTGTAAACAAATATCTTTTAAATTCGTTTAGTCAATGATGTTTTTTAAATTCGGTTAACGCTAAATGTATTTAGTGATTTGTGGTTCAAACGAGCTACACTGGAAATCAGTTTTTAAAGACTGCTGTAGAAGCCTTCGAACAACAATATTGTTAATCGAATGTTGAACCAGTCAGCACGCGCAGTCTCTTCTCTGAAGAAGGGAGACTAGGTACCTACTCTGATTTCTATTCATGACCAGACGGTATTCATGAACTCTGCTATTAAATATTAGTTTTTAAAGCATTTGCTTCGGTAACTGAGGCCCACTAGCACCACAAATCACTAAATATATTTAGCACTAACCGAATTTAAAAAACATCATTGACTAAACGAATTTAAAACATATTTGTTTAGTGCTAAACGTATTTAGTGATTGGTGTTGCAAGTGGACCTTAGTTTACAATAGCATTAAACCATTCCGCTCCAATTTCCAAAAGAATTCTATATCAGTAAAGTAACAACAAAAATGCGGGCAGCGCCGCGGGGCCTCTCACTAATACCATACGATAATGCAATGTTACTCAATTGTTAACTTTTTACACGTAACTTGACCAGCCAGTAGGAATCTGGGCACAAATGCTGTCCATTAATACATGTCAAGTAGCGGCACTGAACTAAGATCACATCATTAATATTAAGGAGTACAAGTAGGCGTTGGTGGAAAAGGATAAATTTCATGGAGAGGTGCTTTCACCCTTTACGACTCCAATCTATTTGTCAGAGAAAAGGAAACACATTGAAGCAACTAAAGAAAGGAATCGTCTCTCTGGCGACCTAATTGTGTCCCTAATGTACGTACCACGTACGTTATTGCCTCTAACGATGCCGATTTCATGCTTGTCTTTACACCACTATGGTAAGTACAGAGGTAACGATATAATTTTCAGTTGGACGTCCTTTAATTATTTTGTGGTGTCTTTATTATTCGACTTTTTACGGCAAAGCCAGAAGGAAAGGTTTATGAATCGCACTGTCTATGTATGTAAATTCATTGTTACCTCGTACATTGATTTTAATGTGGTTTCGATTTGATCTCATAGGAATAACTAACATCTCATATCATTTTATTGACTCTAAGGTGATAAAACAGGTTTATTATGCTTTGTGTCAATCAATAATTACATATTGTATTACTTCATGGGGAGGAGCGGCTAAAACAGTTTCACTACCACTGGAGCGCGCGCAGAGAGCTGTTCTGAAAGTATCCACATTCCGGCCTATCCTGTTCCCGACCCAACTTAAAAGTTGGGTCGGGAACAGGATAGATTTATATAAATATAAATCTTGCAATGTTCTGACAGTGCGGCAGTTATTCATTATGAATACTTTATTAAAACAGCACTGTAAATTGCCGTACGATAGAGTTGTCACTGAAAAAAGACGTAAAGACATCTGTATGGATAATTATAGATTAAGGCATTCGTTTATCTATAGTTTTTTTATATTCTTAGGCCCATTTTTGTATAACAAAGTAAACGCAATTTTGTCTATGTATGCATTAAAAACGGTACAATGCAAAAATGTTATTACAACTTGGTTACAAAATTTGTCTTATGATGATACAGAAAAGTTACTGGTTGTTTTAAGTTAAATATTATTTTTAATTAAGTATTGTCCTATCATTAGTCTGTTAAGTTACTCACTATTTATGTCTACCATCAATTTTAGAAAATTTTAATGTAATTTAGCACTTATTACACCTGAGATACAGGTTTATCCTAGTTCAGGTCGAACCATTATTATATACCTACCATTTTAGTATAAGGCTTAATATTGTAAATATGCATTATTTAATTAAATAAATAAATAAATTGAATTGAAATTGAAATTTTAACACTACGGGATTGTCAGAAAAGTGTCTGTAGTTTAAAATGAAATTATTTATTCTGTAAATAGGATATCGGAATCACTTTTACACGTCATATTAACATTTCAAAAAAAGTTAGATTGTCGACATTTCCTATCTGACTACTCCTGAGAAGAAAAGGGGAAATCAAACTCATGGGTCAAAGTCTCTTTTAAAGTCCAGACATAATAATAAAATATTTATTTATCTCAACATCATATTACAGACACTGGTACTTGATAGGTACTAGATCATGTGAGGACATGTAGGTCCGTGTCTGAAATGGTATTTTGAGGAAAGAACCACACAAATTTGAGTGGACCTGTCCAGTCAGTGTAAGCATTTGTCAGTAATCGTATAGCTCAACTCAGGACTTAAGGAGCTCAACCACTCGACGAACAAACTGGGGGCCTATAACGGCCGCTTTGGCAGAATCATAATATGATAATAATAAGAATCACACAAACTGTCACAAATTGACAATTCATAATATTACCTGCGTTCAATTCATATTACGCAATTATCTGTTTGACAGTTTTGTATTATAATGAAATAACATTTAAACTGCAGAAATAAAAATCTCATTTGATCAATAAAAACTCTAAAGGCTCGTGCAAACCAGCGCGATATCGCGGGCGCTACAAGGGTCGCGCTGCCTGTAAGCGCCCGCGATATCGCGCTGGTCTGCACGAGCCTGTAAGAAAAATTATCCTGTAAAATTACGAAAAATACGGTCTTCATTTTTTTCATGCGGTAATATTTACACCAAATATGACTCTGATATTAATTGAATTGAATATGATTCAGCTAAAATATGTGTTACCATACAGGAATTGCTGGGAATTCAGAAAATTAATTGCTTTTTGAGGAATTCCTTAATGTGGCAATTTTAGGCCCGCAGTAGTTTAACAGTCTGGATTGGCTGATTATTAACTTTAGAACGTTTTCCACTTTATAGGTAGAATGATTGGCTAAAGTGCACCCTCGAATATACCAACGATTAATTCGTGGCGTATAACTGAAAGAGCTGAAAAACCGAAAAAGGGCTCATTGTACTTATGATTATGAACTACTTTTACTACGCGAACAAGTACTGAAATCGTTAAAAAAAATCTGATGCTCCATACATTTATCTCGACGAAATGTAGAGAACAAGTGTTTTATTTTCTGTCACAATGACCACGTTTCAGGTTTTCAGTTATTTCATTTACGCCTTGTATGTGCATTCAGGAAACCTTTGAGTGTCATACAAATACACGTGTTGTTTCTAAAAAGGTACATTTTTTTCTAACCAAAAGCAGTGTTAAGTAAAAAATGATATTATTTAGAATAAAACAAAATATAAAACTGCATATTTGTGCAGGTACATAGAATAGAACTGCAAACTATCCTTTCCTACAATAAATTAAATAAACTGTCCGTCAACAATGCGCCGGCGCAGCGCTACCTCGCACAAAGCGGAGCTGCCCGGTCAACCCATTAGCGTATGCGCGGCGGGGGCTCATGATCACTTTGCTCACTTTAATTTATGTACTTTGTGCCATTGTCCACCAACAAAGCATGCATTTTATAGCGTTCGGCTGCCGGACACCCAGATTAACATCTATGCTTGGTTTCGCCTTTCTCTCGTTTTGTGCAACACACAATGGAAATAACCGGGTAGCCACCTGGCAATAATGGCTTTGATGCAGGATTTTACGTCAAAAAATCTGCATGCCTATATCATTTTGATGGTAAGATAAATCCGAAATTCTATCCAGTAATTTAAACAAAAAAATTAATAAAGAAAAGCTTCATTTAATTTATCAATAAATCTTATTATAACTAACATTGTTAATTGAAACGACATATAATTCTAAAATATTTAAAACTACATAGATACCTAAAATACATTTGTTTCTGAATTAATACAATAGTATTAACTACATGATATTTTAAAAATAATTCATTAAAAATTATTTAAATCAGAATTTGTAGGTAACATACCTTGAGCTAGCAAGGCTCAGAAAATATTTGAAAGACTATTCTAAGATAAAGTCCTGTACACAGGCCGAAACGATATAGTGACACGTGTTTTTTTGTCAAAATATTGCCATTGAAATGGCTTCCTAAAACCTTCAATTCGCTTAAGAACAACCAATGTTAATTAATCCAAAAAAAATCAATAACTACTTATAGTTTTAACTATGGATACAGGTGTAGCCATACAATAACCTAAAATAAGAAAAAAAAATACGAGTCTTTTTTCAAACCGGTCAATAAACGACAAGCCCATAACAGAACCTACTCATTCTCTATCCGCGCATCACCATCATCGGACACCGCCCTCGGGTTATTCACCAGCTCGCCGTGAACCCGCACACGATACACGCACGTATAAACCGGGTGTCCCCAGTTCGACAGCACTCTGACCTTCACGAGATTATGACCCTTAGTAGATGGAAACAGAACTTCAAAGTACTGGATAGGTTTGGAATCTTTGTCGTATTCGAAACTGCCGTAGTCATGAGGGTATGGGTCGTAGCGGCTTTCTAGACCCTCCAGTTGGAAGAGGCGCGGAGCTGACGATATCTCTCTGTGAAAATAGATATTTAATTCGTTTTACCTCAACATCAATTATATTTTATTATTTATTACATATATACAGGGTGTGGCAGGGGGGACATCGACGCGAAAACTGTTACCATGGTTTCAATAAATGATTCTGAACCCTCTTGCGTTAAAATTTTTCGTCGGTTATTTTTTTTTAAACCAGCCTTTCCATACATTTTGACCGCGTAGGTATTGCACTTTTCTGTGAAAGAACTGTTTTTTTTTTAAATAATCGACGAAAATTTTCAACGCAGCGGGGTTCCGAATCATGTACTAAATCCATCCATCCAACAGTTTTCGCGTCGATGTCCTTGCCACCCTGTATTTAATTACAATGCAATATACATCACATAATCTCTAAAAATGGTTAACACATTCGAAAAACCCCTAAAAGTTGTTTAGACTAGTTCGATCGTAACGGACGATTCACCTACTGTTGATTTACCTGTGGTCAATATTTGTAATTATTTTAGTCGGTTTAGTCGACGGAGCCCTGCTTTGCGCGGCACAAATATAATCACGAAGGGGATGGTGGGGTCTGGGTCTAAAGGCCCCGCCATCCCCTTCTAACCTAACCTGTCCGAGTCAAACTGTCCTAAGTCCCGAGCTCGCTTCGCTTGCTCTTGAAAATATCTTAGTACAGAGTATCAAATGTCCTAAATATCGTGATAATATCGTATCGTGTCGTAATATTGTGTCATGTCATTCAATATCATATTACTAGGTTTTTTTTTTTTACCCATATAGAAATAGGAGTCCCGCCAAGCGGGGCTCCGTCGACTACGCTGACGACAATAAATTCTATTTACCCAAGTAAATTATAAAATACTATAGACAATACAGCAGACATTGACATTGTACTCACCACTTTAGAAATCAATCCAGCGCGCAGTATTAATAAACTGTAGGCGAGTCGTCCATTAGGTAGGTATTTCATACGTAGTTGATTAATCTAATGATCTTAAAAAATCATTAGATTAATCGTTCGTTAGTGCGATTAATTTTACTGTAATCAAAATTATGTAAGTAAAACAGTAGTTGAGTCGACCAATATGCATTCAGAACATATGTGAATCAACCGTAGTTGTCTCGAAAATAGAATAACTTTAGTTATTATGATATGTAATTCCAAATCCAAACCGCCTTTTACGAACTGAAATATTTTAGCCTTGTTTAGTATT
This sequence comes from Omphaloscelis lunosa, assembly GCA_916610215.1. Taxonomy (NCBI): domain Eukaryota; kingdom Metazoa; phylum Arthropoda; class Insecta; order Lepidoptera; family Noctuidae; genus Omphaloscelis; species Omphaloscelis lunosa. The sequence goes on from OU744250.1 coordinate 13,275,761, forward strand.
TTATTAAAAAGGACTGGTCAAAATTTGGAGGCCCCCCATACCCTGGGCGGTTTTTAACTTTTACCGATAAAATAAAGTTTTAAATGTGAACTTTTTTCTTCTTTGGTTGTGGCGCGAGGCCCCTGCATGAACTCATTCACAGAGTACGATTATTGGCAGCCTTTTTCCACCCACTGCTGAATATATACCTCCTTCCGTTTGTGCCATGCTTTCTTGGTCCGTGCGAGTCTCATCCAGGTCTTCCACGCGATCTTCTGTAGGTCATCCACTCATCTGGCCATTGTTGTGCCGCTTCTTCTTCTTGGCTCTGCTCCACCTGCCATCACCACGTCTAGCCAAGTCTCCTGCCCACCTCCATTTTAGAGTCGCTACCCGTAGTTCTTCGTCTTGAACCTTAGTCCTACGTCGGGTCTATGAGTTACGGACTCGGTCTTTCAGTGATAGGCTTCATAGCTCTTTGTGCAATTAATTGGAGTTTGTGCAAAGTTTGTACAAAAAGTCTTTAGTGAGCGTCCATGTTTCGGCGCCGTATGTCATGGTAGGCAAGACACATTGTTCATATAATTTGGTTTTCAGGCATTGTCGTATCTTCCGATCCCTAAAAATATCATCCAGTTTGCCAAATACCGCCTAGCCCAGTTGTATGCGTCTCGAAATTGTCTTAGTTTGGTAGTCTCGTTCAAAAGATACTATGTCACAGACATACGTAATTATACTAATGCCAGCGACCCGCCACCAATTGTCACAGTTGGAAGCACTCCGCTGGTGAGGTTGGACATCAACTTAATCCTGGACATGTTCATCTAAGGCCGCCACTGAACCGATATTTTTCTGTTACATTCTCAATACTGAATTCTACAGCTAAGATGACAATAAAAATTAAAAAAAGGAAATTACCTCGTCGGTGAAATATGTGGTGGTATGTGTTCAATGCTGATGCTCGTTATCCGAACGGTGCCCAGTAGACGTATAGTGGCTTCTCCCCTGGGCCCCTTGAATGCCCAGCACTCTCCGGGCAGGGTCCCCGGCCGGATCATGGCTCGAGCGCCGAGGCATTCGCGACAAACCCACGTGGTCAACATATGGAGGGCCCAGCCTACTGATGACTCGTAAATGACATGCTCTACGGTGTCTCCCGTATCCAACACTCTAGCACCAGCGGTCTCGAGCGCGTAGTCTGCTAGCTGTTAACAAGTACCAAAGTTCCACACTCTCTCATATTTATAGCTACTGCACTACGTTTTACTTTTAATCTTTCAATTCAGAATGATTGGAAGAGGGACGATGTCGTTAACCAATTTATTTCGCTGCGATGATACCGTGTAAGTGTAAGTGTGGCGACCCACGTGTGTCGAATATTAGATATTCCTCTATGATCCATCCACGGACCGACCGCGTAGCTTAACCTAACCGATCGACCCGTGCGGCTGTTATTACTTAGTCACGAGAGTTGCTGTATGGACTACAAAATATGTATTAAAAACTAGCTTCTGCCCGCGACTTCGTCCGCAAGCCTTATAACCTTCCTCAAGAATGAGGTTAAAAACTGAAAGCTCATAGCAGATGGCAGCACAGTTGTACGTCTTTATAAACCGCCATTGTTGTGTTTGTTTACTTTTGTGTCGATCACAAATTATACGAAAACTAGATAAATATGGATGAGACTTGGAATGTAGCACTATTAATAGACGAGGTAAGGACAGGGGAAGCGTCTACCACTGGTAAAAAAACAGCTTTAGTGGAAAAGTCAATAAATTATGAACGTTTTATAATTTATAGGTTATTTTGTGTTTGTTGACTTTAAGTTCGTATTTCTTTAAAGAATGGAGGCGTACGATAGAACTAACCTGATGAGAGTTGAAAAACAACTCGGGTTTGGTCTTCCTCACTGAAAAACATCAGAGATAGCACTACTAACACTGATCTATAATGATAATATAAACACACACATACTTTACTATAATTTACACAATATCACATCACAAGTGCCTGTATGTAATGAAAACAGACTTAGTTCTCTTGGGAGCAGCTATAAACCACTTTCTCCCATAAAAGGCTTAAAGTATAGCACATTGTCTCGATGAAATATCGGATTCCAATTTTTTACAACATCTTTGGCAAATACATGGGGCCCCGTATTTTTGCAGTAAACAGCTGCGTAACTGGGCTCAATAATTAATTATGCGTAAAACAAGTCGCTTGTTTACAAAAAATGTATGGCTAGCTGTCAACTTATAAGACGCTGAAGATCAGCGCCATCTGAAGTGAGCAAGTGGCAGTTTTTAACCCCATTGGGCTATCTAATGCAAAAAATCAATTTCAAATCCGACTGGTAGTTCCGGAGATTACGCCCTACATACAGACTTATAAACAAACAAACATACAAACAAACAAATTTTGACGAAGGAACGAATTTTGACGAAACTGTCAAACTGGTTGGAAAAAGTTCCTTCGTCAGTTTGACAGTTTGACTGTCTATTTCATAGAGGGTATTAAGTTAAACGAACGAAATAGGTACTTAAAGGGAGTGTAGTAGGTACACATGAAAATGAACAACTTTTACATGCCATGTCCAGGGATAAAATACTTCAATCTTAGCTTCGATTTATTCTAACGATTCTTTCAAGTGTAAAAGGCATTTCCAAAATCTTTTTCCAGTGATTCTAATTTCAATTCTTAGAAAATCGAAGCATTGCATTGTAGTTACTTTTGTATGGTTAGAAATTATGTTTGAGAGATGATAAATTTCAGAAGTAAACTAAAACGGAAACACATGTTAGTAAAATATGAGGAGATGATTGACAAAGATGGAACAGGCACAAACAAAGTGGCCATCCGACGGGGTTATTACGACACGTGTTTTAGGGGTAACTTCCTTACTAACAACCTGTATCTAAAGAACGAAATGTTCCAGTTTTTTTTTTTTGTACAGAACAACAAATGTAAAGAATAAGCAACCTCAATAGAAAATAGTATGTAGAAATCTGATGAAGCATGTAGCGAAGACTACCAACATAGCATGCTGCATGAGACGTATAAGCACTTTGCTTGGCTCGACGCAATATCGCCTTATTTCCCGCCACAAATTGCTGGTTCCTTGTATGAACCAGAAGATAATCGGGTTAATCGATATCTACATCTCTTTCTAACTGAATAGATAAATAGGACAATTTCTATCGCAGGTATGCTGGAAGAGATTTCTTTAGAAATCCTTCTACGTATTTTTCTTTTTCCCTTCTACAAATCTGCTTATATGTGTATGTTTATAAATAATCGACTAAATATATTGCACATCACTAACCTGTCTATCATAATCCGATGCATCGCCAATCTGCCGGTTGTTGCGCAAACGCATCACGGGATCGACGAGTGCCTCCTTAGCGCGTCCGGCTGCCGCCGCCACTGCTGGTAATGCCGATGATATGCGCTCCATCTCACTCTGCAGCCGCTCGTGCTTGCGATTCACCTTCAAAAACATAACATCATGCCAATGCCTGTAATACAAGGAGTAGGCATTGGTGTACCTATTACACCTTAATACTTCAATTATTATTGTTTTTTTTTTAATCCACAAGCGTCCCGCCCCTCATTCAAGCAGGTTTTACGACATTATATAATATCAAGATTTTTTTATATGTAGGTTCTTTATTATGAATGCATTATACCTACTCGTATAAATAAACCTCCCGGAATAGATGCTAGATAATGATGATACCGTTACGTAGTTTAAAAGAACAACAATACGGTAGTTGCCTAGGTAAAAAAAAAAATTCCATTTAGTCCGTCTTTCAGATAATAAAAAAATATTAGATACGTATTTTTTGCTTAATCATATTAATAAAAAATAACTTAGAAAACACGCATTAAAGTTGGGGAGTGGGGGCTGGCTACGTCACAAATCAGCATAAAATCTAGCAAGCAGTGACGTCATGCCACATTTTAACTCAATGTATCGCCGTAATCTTTTGATTACGTTAAAATATAAAAAATACGTGTTTTATATTTTTTATTAATCTAACTTCCGGACTAAAAAAAAATTTTTATGAAACAAGCCTATTTATAGAAGATTCATTATTTTAACACGCAGTGCCGGGAGCCCTCCTGGAGGGTTCACCTAGTCACATATGGGATGCCGGGAGCCCTCGCGGAGAGCTCATTTTAATGTAGGTTTTTCTTAACGATAACGGCATTATAAACCGTGAAAATAAAATCTAAATTATATTTAACTAGATTTACCTATTAGCATATGCGTTAGTAATAAAATCCAAGCAATTTTTTTTTCACGGTTACAAATGTAAAAGGTTGAAAACTACGTAGTATAGCGACAAGACCCCCTGAAAACACTATTTTACAGTGTTTTATAACACGATTTTAAACCTAATGCCGTTGACAGTCTTCGATGGTTAACTTTAGTGCAAAAGTAATGCCGGTAACCCTCCCGGAGGGTTCACTTCCAATGTGTATGGCGGCATGGCGTATGAGTTTTATGAAAAGTGGGTGAACTTGAAAGTGTTAATGCACCTACCTAATGATCCAATTGCTACTGGAACATCTTACCTACCTCATGGAACAACTAACCCCATGACGGAGTGGATTATTCCTTGTCGACGTTTTGCAATAAAATGTTTCTAGACAGCCAAGTGTATATGAAGTAGAGTAGGTGCACTTGATAAATATGACCATTTAGTTTAAAGAATACATTCGGTCTCTAAATATCCGAAAGTCTTGGGAGATCAGGCCTTGTGTAAACGGGTTTTACGTGTTTGAAAATGGGCACTTTGCAGACATTGGGTAGGATTTATTTTTGTCATTAATTATGTCACAACATTTTATTTGATTTTGTATGAGCTATTTCATAACTTTAATTTATACTTTGATTCAAACGGACAACTGCACTTACCTCTGTGTATTATTATACAGTGTGAGTCTTTATAAAGTGCACATATCAAAATCAGGGAAACTACACTCTATTTTATCGACGGGAAAATTATTAAAAAATAAAATAAAAAATATTTGTAATTTTTATGATTTTTTAAAAATTTTGGGTTACACCTGTTGACCCTATTTACATAAATCGTCATAATTTTTAAACTAAGTGTGTTATCACAGTGGAATACATTTTGGTTAATTTGATTTTAATTTTTTAAAGATAATAAATCATTTATGCAGAAAAATACTTTTGTTTTAATCATCCTCCAGTTGAGAGGGCGAGCCTATTGCCCTCAACCGAAAACAAATTCAGAGTCCAGCTGCTGCGTAGTAAAAAAACCCACTAAAAACCCAATTTAAAACCTAACATATATCATTTAGATAGGCCTTTCGCAAAAGTTGCCCATCAGTGCTACATCAGTGTCTTTACGTAAAAATCGAACAAGGAGCTCATGTAACAATGCAAGATCGCCAAACAATGATGTTTATTTGATGGAACAGCAAACTTTATACCGCTGCCTAGTTGTTCACTGCACAATTTGCGCGAGTTTGGGCGGGTAGAGTTAGTTGCCAATTGCGGTTGCTGCAAATTGGAACATTTTCCTCTTTACTTTATATGGTACCTACCTCATGTGGCCATGCAACTACTGTTTGGAAATGTAAGCTGTGCCTTCCGAGATTGAGCAGGGCGGCGGGAGCACCGGGCGGTAGGTACAAAGCCGAGATTTGAGCTGTGCCTGGCAAGCTGGCGAAGGCGCGCAGCGGAAACGAGAAGAGATGTGCGTTTATCTCAACATCCAACGCTCGCCGCACGCATCTCAGTTCCGCTCTAGCCAGCATACAGCTCCGCTCTAGCCAGCACACATCTCTGCTCCAGTCTAGCCAGTACACATCTCCGCACAGCTTCGGTGGATACACTCTAGCTTAAAAACATCTTTTCTCGTCTCCGCTTCGGACATCTCCGCACTTCTTCGCTTTGGTGAAGTGCGGGCCTTAGCGTCATTAATCATTGTAGTCCCGCCCAAAAAGTTCACAAAACTTTTATATACTTCGACTTTCATGGAACCACTACCGCCATCTGATTTAAAATTGTCGCGCTCGTGCTACTAAATCCGTAGCACTTCGTAGTCTGGTTTACGTAACAGTTCGCATCAACATCCAACGCCATCTATCTTATTGAATATGAACTACCGGCAAGTGATCCTGATCACAGAGTACTTTTTATGGTGGTGATTATATGAAGCTCTGTGATGTGGTGTGGACGGAGGGGACGTTACATATTGACCGCTTGGTTTTATATCAATTGCTGTGCCCCCATTATTTTATTTTTTTGGTGGGTGGGAAATTGTCAAATAACTTCAGCGTGTCAGACTCTTATTGACTAAAACCCACCCGTGTTCCTTCAGTTGCCATGTTGCCGGGGGCCACGGTATCCATTGCCGTGCCCCCTTGCGTCGAGCCCCCTGAGCTGGCACGAGCACGAAACCCCTTTCTTTTTTTTTTTGAGGGTGTGAAATCATCAAATAACTTCTCCCGCTCTGGGCGGAGCGGGAGGGCGTGTCAGACTCTTACTGACTAAAACCCACCCGTGTTCCTTCGGTTGCCCTGTCGCCGGGGGCCGCGATCTCCCTTTCGGTTTTCTTCGCAACCCCGGCAGGCATCGGCCCTAGTGGACCCCTTCAATTCTGCTGACATCTCTTTGAGGCACGCGTGGAACACAACGCGCCGTCGACCCGGGCCTGGTCCTTATCGGACGGTGAGCCACCCATTGCTCACCGCCCGCAAGCCCGCGCCTACGGTGGCCGGAAATCGCCTCGCGATTCCCGACGCCCTGGGCGTCTCCTCCTGCGGCGGTTAGAGGCGTGAGGGCGCGAAATTTGCCTCTCCCTCACGCGTTCCGCCTCCTCCTTCGCGAGCATTACCGCTTCGCAGAAGGAGGTGACGGCCTCCCAGCACGAAACCCCTGGCTGGAGGCTTTGAGTGTAGAAGTTTAAGGCAGCCACAGGAAAGCCCAATTAACCTCTAAACTACCGCAAAAAATGCATGCATATAAAAAAAGAAAAAAAAATCGGTCACGAAAACATTTGTCGTATTATTGCGACTGGGGTAGTCAATAGGTTAACAATTTAATTTTTCACCCAAAATCTGTAGGTACCTACGTAGGTATCTAAATAGATTAATGTTAAAAAGTTTCTATTAATTTTTAGGTCTATCTATTCTCCTCTGAAACCTGAAACTGGGTTTTTAAACCTCAAATGCCAAGATGCTTTGATTCCGACTCATGATATCAGTGTCATAACAGTGTTTGATTACTCTGATAAAGGTCACTGAAACAGGTCCTTTGACTTTCACATACAGGAGGTATATGTTATTATGTTTACCTATATTTTATTATGTTTTTGCAGATATCATAAATATAACATAATTTAAAATTAGCAACCTCAGACAGCCCTCTAGTAAGCTGCATGACGACGTATTTGATGTCAGAGAAATCTCCATCCAGCATCTCTTGCGTGGGTCCCCAGAAATACGCGTAAACATGCAGTCCTAATAACATAGTTAATGCGACGCACACGAACGAACGAAACACGTTTCGGAAGCACCCATCCTGCCTGTATCCATATTCCATGAATAATTTAGCTAAATATGTTTGATTTTTGCACTAAAACTTCTATTTGATTAGTACTCTGTCATCAGAAGTCATCTTGACAGTGTACAATAATCTCCATAGGGACCCGACACACCACAACCTCACTACAATACAACGACAACACGTGGACGGGTATTGTATAAAAATGAATCGTTTTGGGTATTTGTATAAAAATAAATCGTTTATTCACACGGACCACGCAGCCACAAAGCAGCCAACAAATAGACCGCGCACTAGTGGCCGGCCACATCGCCAACACAACAATCTGTCACTACTAGCGACAACGCAACTAGAGAAGTTGCAGCGACACTATTCACGTAACCACTGTTTACCCACATTTTAACGCTACGATGTGGTGTGGTTGTGGTATGTGTGAACCCTTATACCGCAGAGTGAATTTCTTTGAGTTAATCCACCAATCTACGATGTTTGCCGATTTTTGCAGCAGTCGCCAAGTCAAGCCATGTCCAGATTTACGTCGAGTGGTAAATCACCCCCAGTCAATGGCGTATTATACGGGATATCTTTGATTGAAAAAATGAAATACCTACTTTTGTATATTTAAATCGTATATTAATACAAAATGGCTACAATCCGCAGATTGTTACATAAAGTGTAACCACGCGAGAAATATCGTCCAAATTAATGTAGATTTATTTACTGTGTGACCTTTCAATGTTTCCAATTATTATTATGGTGCCTAGAATTTGCTCGCATTTTATACATGAAGAAATTACTATCAACATAATTATTTATGTTACAATGATGAACTAAACAGATTATAATAAAATTATCAATATTGGGCGTCATCATTCTCCTGCTTACCCCAACCCATTTATTTTAGGTCGGAGCAGCACGTCTTTGCTATTATCAGTATTGTTCAGTAAATTAGAAAAAATACAAAGCCACATTGAGCAAATCTAGGCACCAACAGATTGCAAGTTATGTAAAAATCTGCAGCAAACAAGTCTATGCTTTCTGGTTTTGCGTGGCGTATTCGATTTGCGCAGCGGCGACGGATTTCATGGCCTCGTGTGCGGAGTGCACGTTGCCGCGCCACGCGAGCAGCACGTCGCGGAGCTGCTGCCACTGCGCGCGACCGAACGTGCGGTGCATCGTGCTCGACACGCGCACTGAACGCTCCGCCTGATTCATGCGTGCACGCACCAGCTTGGTCTTCAGAACTGAAATGGACATAGAAGTGATTTTATAACGCTATATGGCTTGGAAGTGTTACTTTTAATTTTTAATTATCTTTTTATATTTGCAAGTACATAATTGTACCACTAACTGTAGGTCATATAAATATTGATCCCTGTCATAGCACGCAATAATATGTCTGAAATCCATTGATATCTTGATTACCATATAGTTTTAAATGTCTGTATTTCAAATTACCTTCAATGATGAAAGTTTCAACATCTTGTTCTTCAATTTGCAGTTCTGATATAATCTCATCATAAGTTAGTTCAGGGTTGACTTCAGCCATTTGCATGAAGGACAGTATCCTCATTTTCTTTACATTTTGTTCATGGTCTAAACCTGAAATAAATCAATTTATTAAATAAATTATAGCAATAATAACATCATGATTATTGGCCTAACTAAATCGTACATACCTTGAGATTGAACAAATTCTTTGTGATTTTGGTAAAAGGTCTGATAGCTGGACAACTTCTCTGATACGAAAATGGTGAGCAGGTCATGAATAAGTTCGCCTTCGAGAAATCTAACAGGTTTGAGGGATAGCAGGGGATCCAGTAGGAATGTAGTGGGATCAGCCAGTGCAGTGGAGATGCATTTGATGGCATCCTCTCTGGCGTATGACGCATTTTCGTCAGTGTATGTGCCAAGCAGTTCAATCATAACCTTTGAAGCCAGTTCACTGAAACCAATACAATTTGCTAATGTGAATAATAAAATCTTGTTGGAAATTACACTATCTAGACAGTTTTCCTTTGTAATCTTAGGTCTGATTGGAAATTTGCTTGCAAATTGGAAATTTGAAAACTAATGGAATATCCGTACCTAAAGCAGACATATCATCAAATAGTGATTATTTGTACAACAGGCAAGAATCCCAAACCTTTTATTATTTTAATGCCAAGTTTACATAGAAATGAAACATAACTGTGAAAGGCTGGTGTACTAAAAAACTTTGTTTATCCCTTGACACAAGCCCATCTATAACTCTAGTGGCATTTGATTGCATTGTGTTTAATTATTAACACTACAATTATATTGCTAACAAATCCAACAAAATGTTACCTGTTCTGATCTTTCAAAACTGAATGCAACAGTCTGTAGAGTTTCTGCATTTGTTCATTAGTGGGCGGACAGCCTGAGAACTCTTTTCTAAGTTGTTCGACACTGGTGAACACCTCCCGTACGAAGCCGACGCGTGCTGCTAGCTCAATGACGTGGTAGTATACATGGTAACGTAGGGGAGAATTTGCCTCCAAATTATTGTATAGACGCCATAGCCTGTAAATTAAAATTAAATTATAATAGCACATGTTCAAGCCACCAGTTAACTCACTGCAGACTTGTCTTAGATTGTTGCAATTGTCCCCATGATTAAAAACAACTTAATCTGTGATATTGGCCAATAAAATACTAATTTATGGATTTATTCAATAACTATGACTTCTAGTTGAATTAATTGAGATAAGAGCTATAACAAAATAAAGAACTTACGACTGTAGCACAACCATGCCAAGTTTGGGCCCTGGTGCCTTTGTGAGCCTTTGACTAAAAGCCAAAATCAAATTTTCTCCTCTCTCCAATGGGATCTGAAATAAAATGAACACAATTATATGTTTACAAATCACACAGTGCCAAACTAGACCTTAAGAATTATGTTTGTTATCTGGGTAGCAGATTTCATTATATATTTCAATATGTTGCGTGGCTAGTACTTTCCACATTTCAAAAAGGCTTTATGTATACTGAATAATGAGTAACATAATCTACTTACAGAGACCATGATAGAGACAATACTGTTGAGTATAGCTTCAATCTCGGATTCATTTGGTTCCTTGAAACAAACATCACAGACTCCCACTATTTTGTGCAAGTCGTCCTCAATACCTTTCGGCGACTTCTCTTCTGCTATCTCTGCTCCGAGACTCTTGAGGTATTTCCTTAGTTCTAGTGCCTGAAAGCGTCGACGTTAATAATTACGTCAGTAAAAACTAATTTACACTTTCACAGACTTGATGACTAGGTTATGTTGACGTTAACTTACTTGATCTTCGAGAGATATATCCATAAAAACTGCGGGACCCTGCATTTTGAATGTTGCAAACTACGTGCACTCCTTTTAATTCAATCGAATTCTTTCTCTGGAAGAGATATAATTAAAAAATGCATGTGCCACAAGCAGTATATGACACGGCACAGCTTAACAAAAAGAAATACCACAGATTATAGTTTGACGTTTACGGTTTTGAAATACACTGCTAAAGTAAAATCAGATTCACACGCTTGGCACTTGCCGCAAACTACAAAACTCTTCAAACGCACAAACATGTGCATGCATCACTAGGGCTTACCGCAAGCTTTCTTTGATTTCTGCACAAGAACTGGCGTTCGTGCGTGCTAGCAAGCAAAATTGTTCGATCGTGTATTTGTATGTAGACTACGGACAACCAAGGAATTAAGTGTAAAGCTAATGCCAGACGGTCGTCAACAAGCCTCTCTGCAGAGGTGACCTTGCCCATTTCTGCCATGTAGACAGTAAAGATGTGTTCCTCACTGTATATGTTCTGTGGATGCCTCGTTTGAGGTACTCGTGATCGCAAATTCAAAGAGTGACTCGAATTTCAACATTGAACCACCTCACTCGTTCACGCATCCTTACTTAGCCGCTTATTTCCAACCAAGGCAACTAACATATGTTCTGTGATTGCACTGCGGCAGCTAGTGAATGCGTACGCACGTCTGCTCGCGCGCTGGCAATATGGCTGACCAAAAAAAAAGTGTCCTTTTCCATTCCTATAAACGTTCTTATCACGTTCATATGTCGTCGAAGTCCACTTATTCAAATTTAAATGACTCAGAATGAACCGTTCTTTTAACCAGCGCTTCATCCACTTTTTTTTATCTATAGTACACAAAAGTGCAAAAGAAAAGCCAAGTTTTTGCCATTTGTGTGGTTTCGGTTCGCAAGCCCAAATAATGACACTGAAGTCGGAGCTTGCAAGGAATATATTTACTGGGAGCTTGTCACCAACAAAGTAGCCAATCTACCCGACGGCGTTGCCACTGCGTAGTGACACTGACACTAATAAATATTTTCACAGGCCGCATTCCGAGTTACGCCTATTTATATATCACGATTATGACAGCTCAGAGCTATCAACAATTCGGAACGCTCGTGAACGCGCTCACATTGCTCACAGTACAGCAGTGGTCGCTCCTCAACGTCAAAACTTATAAAATAACCCCAAAAAAGTAAAAATACATGCATAGAACATTGATCCGTAATTTCATGAAAATAAAGAGCACAATCGCGTTTACAAAAATGAGGTGTCGTCATGGTGTCGCGAAATCAATGGTTTAATGCCATCTCAAAAATGCTCAACGCGCCTAAAGAAGTTTTCACTTCAAAAAATGCTATTGGTTGTATGAAATACTAAATAATGAACATTATAGTACTATCAATATTTTAATGTATGTGTATATTACATATTTTTAACCCCTTACTAACTTTAATAATTGACACGAGATAGTTTAATTCATGTAGCAACTAGTTTCATAACATAGTAAGATCACTTTTATTATGGTTTAAGGAAAATTTCATCGGTAGTTAATTGATTCAGGCGTGACCTTGCGGAAATACATTATAAAATGCAATAGAAGTGCATATATTTAGTAACCTGTTCCGCTTAGCTATTTCTAAAGTCTTAAAAAAAAACCCTGAAAGAAATCTCATTGACAAAATTCTAATAACTTTAAAGTATGTAAATTAAATAATTATTAACTGATTACAAAAGTTTATTCAATAATAAAAACCGGCCAAGTGCGTTTCGGACCACGTACAATCAAGGGTTCCGTAGTTGGGATGAATTTATCCCAAGAACAAACTTAATATTTTAGTTGAAAAACATTTTCTCCCATGCATTTCAACGTAAATATAAGTTTGTACGCACAAACTCATATTGGGAGATTTAGCATGTTATTTTAAGACCATAGACTTCAAATAGGTTTTTCTGTAATTTATAAGTATAGAACTATTTAATGTTTTTTATTTTTTATTTTAGGCTCAATATTTTTGGAGATTAGTTCTCACTAATTTCCAATCGCATGGTCGATTTTCATCTATTATTTTAAATAGAAAATCCAATTCCTGGAGGGGTTTTCGATCGACGCCGATCTCGGAACGCAGCCTATAAGTTTGACGTAGTCTGTGGTTTGACGTGAGTTTGACCATAGACATTTAATAAGTAGTTTTTACATAGACATTTAATAAGTATGGACTGGAAATACCTACAAAAAAAAGGTGCATACCTACAACTCAAAATGTCGCATAAAATGGCTGCCAATGCTAGGGTTGTGTCATTCAGGGAACATGGTGTTACTATTTCGAGTATCGATACTAGTACGTAATAGTATAACGAATCTTACTAGATATCACGGTTGAATCGTATTAAAAAAATATTAGCTAATAGTCCGTTGTAACAGAAAAAAACGAGTATTGACAATTTATCACTTCCCAAACAATTTTCCGCATAATTATAATTTCATTTATAGAATTATTACTTAGGAAATAAAGTTTTCACAAATAATTGTAACGCAAACCTAATGTTTGGCAAGTGAACGTTTAAACAAAGCCGAATATTTAGTATCGAGCGAGCATGCAAGTCTTATGCCTGTTTTCACCTTCACTAAGTGACACTTAAATGAATCGCTAATAAAAGTTCACTGTTGGTTTTTTAACGGTAGACTCAGCGCTGAGAGTTGAAAATCCAACAGTGCAGTTTTATTTAGGTATTCATTTAAGTGTCACTTAGCTGTCGGTGAAAACGGGCATTAGTGAATTAAATTTTTAACAATTTTATCATAAATGAACATTCGGAATAATACACATCCTTACATATTATAAAACAAAGTCCACCGCCGCGTCTGTCTGTTTTTCTGTCTGTCTGAACGCGAAAAACTCAAAAACTACTAAACGGATTTTTTCAATCAATTTTCACTAATGGACGGAGTGATTCATGCGGAAGGTTTTAGTGTATAATTGATTAAGGTTTTGTGTAAATTGGCTGAAATTTGACGATTATTTGAAGATGTCGGTAAAAATCATGCGGACTGGGAACTTTATTAGCGTGCGCCGCGGAAATCATAAAAGTTAGGTACATAAAATGTATGTTCTACAGTATTGTTCATATTAAAAACTTCAACAAAAAAATCGTATACACATCATAAAACTCTGTGGAATGGTCTCTCGGTGCTATGAACCAAAGAGTACAGTTTGCTGTAAACCACGGGCCGGACCTAGCAATATCATTTCAGCGCAGCGAAGGAACTAGTATCAGAAACTATTACGGCAACGGTACAACACTATTCCACCATGACATATCATTGTAAACAAACGAATGAAATTATGAAATAATAAAAAGGTCTGTTGGACGGAAATAAACCCATATAATTAAAATTTAAGCCGTATTTAATGATCGCCTAGCAATTTTTTCATCAAAAGTTTATCACTTTATGTAGTATTGCATGAAAACCGGCTACTAACCTGTGCAAAGACAATTGAGGTTGATTTTCCTTCTTTCTTGCACCACACTTCACAATACAACACACAGGCATGTTGAATTGGTGTTTTCCAACGTATATATGTAGTTTTAAAGAAAAACTCCTCGTAATTTTCTCACAAATCTCAATAAAACAAAAAGTAAACAACCACTTGACAGCAGAACTACCATGAACTTGTCGCATATTATGGCGGATATGGCACTTACCTACAACTGTTACTACGTCTCAACAAAATGTTGCCATTATGAGGAACAACTGAAATATTGTTGTCTCTTTTATCAAATACGATTACCACATTAGAAAGAGTGAAATAACACGATATTTCACATTCTAGTTCGTATTTCACCCATATATGTATAAGCAAATGCGTTTTTACCATTGAGATAGAAAAAAACATGGAGGCGCCGCGATATTCTAAACATACATTTGCTTATACATATATGGGTGAAATACGAACTAGAATGTGAAATATCGTGTTATTTCACTCTTTCTAATGTGGTAATCGTATTTGATAAAAGAGACAACAATATTTCAGTTGTTCCTCATAATGGCAACATTTTGTTGAGACGTAGTAACAGTTGTAGGTAAGTGCCATATCCGCCATAATATGCGACAAGTTCATGGTAGTTCTGCTGTCAAGTGGTTGTTTACTTTTTGTTTTATTGAGATTTGTGAGAAAATTACGAGGAGTTTTTCTTTAAAACTACATATATACGTTGGAAAACACCAATTCAACATGCCTGTGTGTTGTATTGTGAAGTGTGGTGCAAGAAAGAAGGAAAATCAACCTCAATTGTCTTTGCACAGGTTAGTAGCCGGTTTTCATGCAATACTACATAAAGTGATAAACTTTTGATGAAAAAATTGCTAGGCGATCATTAAATACGGCTTAAATTTTAATTATATGGGTTTATTTCCGTCCAACAGACCTTTTTATTATTTCATAATTTCATTCGTTTGTTTACAATGATATGTCATGGTGGAATAGTGTTGTACCGTTGCCGTAATAGTTTCTGATACTAGTTCCTTCGCTGCGCTGAAATGATATTGCTAGGTCCGGCCCGTGGTTTACAGCAAACTGTACTCTTTGGTTCATAGCACCGAGAGACCATTCCACAGAGTTTTATGATGTGTATACGATTTTTTTGTTGAAGTTTTTAATATGAACAATACTGTAGAACATACATTTTATGTACCTAACTTTTATGATTTCCGCGGCGCACGCTAATAAAGTTCCCAGTCCGCATGATTTTTACCGACATCTTCAAATAATCGTCAAATTTCAGCCAATTTACACAAAACCTTAATCAATTATACACTAAAACCTTCCGCATGAATCACTCCGTCCATTAGTGAAAATTGATTGAAAATCCGTTTAGTAGTTTTTGAGTTTTTCGCGTTCAGACAGACAGAAAAACAGACAGACGCGGCGGTGGACTTTGTTTTATAATATGTAAGGATGTGTATTATTCCGAATGTTCATTTATGATAAAATTGTTAAAAATTTAATTCACTAATGCCCGTTTTCACCGACAGCTAAGTGACACTTAAATGAATACCTAAATAAAACTGCACTGTTGGATTTTCAACTCTCAGCGCTGAGTCTACCGTTAAAAAACCAACAGTGAACTTTTATTAGCGATTCATTTAAGTGTCACTTAGTGAAGGTGAAAACAGGCATAAGACTTGCATGCTCGCTCGATACTAAATATTCGGCTTTGTTTAAACGTTCACTTGCCAAACATTAGGTTTGCGTTACAATTATTTGTGAAAACTTTATTTCCTAAGTAATAATTCTATAAATGAAATTATAATTATGCGGAAAATTGTTTGGGAAGTGATAAATTGTCAATACTCGTTTTTTTCTGTTACAACGGACTATTAGCTAATATTTTTTTAATACGATTCAACCGTGATATCTAGTAAGATTCGTTATACTATTACGTACTAGTATCGATACTCGAAATAGTAACACCATGTTCCCTGAATGACACAACCCTAGCATTGGCAGCCATTTTATGCGACATTTTGAGTTGTAGGTATGCACCTTTTTTTTGTAGGTATTTCCAGTCCATACTTATTAAATGTCTATGGTTTTTACTATCTCAATGAGTTTGACGCAGACTGACTGACAGTGACAGATCGATAGCGGAATTTCATTTCATCAACAAAGTAAAAAAAACGTAGCAGTACTATGTTATTTTCTTGATTATGATAAAGTGTTAACGGTGTAAAAAGTACGATTTCAATCCAAATTGCTCCAACATGAGTAGTTTTCATAAAACCAGCGATTCACGCGTCACTATAAGTGGCACTAAAGTGAAAAACAGTTTACCGATAGTATCGTCTGGTATTCCATCTCTGGACCATGTCATTGGTAAGTAATATTTATTTTCATGCGTTGATAACCAGTAAAAGAAGTATTTCCTTGTTTTTCATGTAATAAATCAGTTCTACTTAGAATTGCTAATTCCTGTGTAAATATAACCTAAAAATATACCTGTACCAATGTGTCAATCAAATTATTATATCACCAAAGGTACACACATAAATTTTTGAAATTTTACAGGCGGTGGTTTACCGGCAGGAAGTATATTTGCTGTTGGTATGTATATAATTAATACTTCCTAATGTTGAAAATGTAAAAATAAAAGAATGCATCTCTCTTGAAAAATTATTAATGTAAAACGACAAATTCAAACTCAAAGCATTTATTTCAAATAAACCAATTATAGGCACTTTTGAATTGTAAAGGGGTCGGTCAGTCAGAAAGATGAAGCTAGTTGCCTATTCCAAAGCGTAGTAGGTACCTATGGAGAAGAACGGGCTAGAAACTCCACGGACACTCTTTTAAATCACAATATGGTTACAAAATATTGGTTACATCATTCGTGCGAAAGTTATAAATGTAAGAATGATAAAAGTGTCTGTAATAATAAATAAAACAAAACAATTCGAAAATCGAATTAAAATAAGCCATGGCAGCTAAAAGATGACCAGTCCCTACTGACATTATAAGACATTGACAGTATTGTTTTCTTTTTAGAGGAAGATGTCCTGGCTAACTACAGCAGAATTCTGTTGAAGTATTTCTTATCTGAAGGTGTAGCTTGCAAGCATGATTTGTTTATTGCATCAGCTGATGAAAATCCAGTGAATATTGTAAGTGAACAAATTAAAAATAGCCATAATAACATTCCCTTTTCCATTTCCCTATCATTGATTATGGCTATATGTGTGCTACTATGACCTGAATGCAGATCTCCTCAACAAACTTGACCGTCTTCTCACGAACTGCATACAATTTGTTTTTAATCTGCATAAATATGATCATGTCTCTATGCATTGGTCGCTACTAAAGTGGTTGCCCTTGCCATTGCCCGTCAGCGCAGAGAACAAAGGGTGCTGACCACCTTATTTTCATTTCTTGACTCTCCCACTTCCCCTAGTTATCTAGCCACCTACTTCAGAACATTTGTAACAACCACAATAAGAATCTACGGTCATCAAATAATCGCATTCTTCAATGTCGCACTCACCGCACAGACTTCATTCACTCTTCCTTCTTCATTCATTCAATTTCTCTGTGGAATTGGAAATCAGGATGGCAACCACCCGATCATCGTGAGCACATTCGTAAGAAGCTGGAAGTATCATCACAATGTTAATGTTTTCACATTGTTTGTCTTATTTGATTTAGTATATCCATGTATTTATGTATATTTATTTGTGCTTATTTTTATAAATATAATTAGACCTATATATTATATTTATAGTTTGTAATAAGTATTTTCATATTTGTTTTTTTTTTTAATTTTTTATTCCTCAATTTTTGTAATTGCACCTACCGCTGTTTGTCTCTGCATCACCCAAAGGTTGACAGATAGAAAATGCCTATGGCATTAAGTCCGCCCCTGTACATTTCTGTGCTTGAAATATTAAATAAATAAATAAAAAAATCACTATACTAAAGAAAGAAGTTGGACAACACACATATCTTTAAATGCTTATGTACTCTACCCCTTTATTAAATTTTCAGTCCAAGGAATTACCCTTACCCACCATAATTCCTCAAGATGATGAGGTCACAACAACAGCTATTGATGTAGATAAGATGAAAATAGCTTGGAGATATGAAGGGCTCAGTCAGGTGGAGTCATCATTTGGTAGCAACTCTAGCTTTGGACATCATTTTGATCTGAGCAAACATATTGACGCCAACACTATTGATAGCTGCAATATCGAATATTGCAAATTGGATATGGATAGTGGGAAGGTCAATGGTAAGATACTTTTTTTATGTAGTGTCTAAAAGTAGGTATAATTAAAAGAATTGTAAATTTTGGTTGTACTCAGTCTCTGGATTCACATTTTTATCAACATTAACAGCTGTAATTTATTTTCTTACAATTATGAAATTAATTTCTTGTTTTTCATTACAGGTTTCAAAAACAGCCTATACCATAAATTACTGACTAGTATTAAAGAATTAGTTTCTAAGGAAGAATATCAAAGTAATGTTCTGAAGAACAGCAATATTTTAAGGATTGGTATACACTCCTTGGGATCTCCAGTATGGATGGCAATGGACTGTGATGAGGAGGCCAGTGGGAACTATGGACAAGATCTGATCAAGTTCATGTATTGTCTAAGAGTTATACTCAGGGACACTAATGCAGTTGCATTTGTAACTATTCCTGCTCATCTATTTGATGTAAGTGTCTTGATTAGGAGAAATAATAAAAGACTTCAAGGACTGGTTCAAAATAATGATAGTTCTGTGTTTTTTTTTACAGGATGATCACATAATGAAAAGACTTTTGTACTCAGTTGATAATGCAGTCAGAATAGAGTCATTTGCTGGCTCCAGTCGTGAAACTAACGCTGTGTACAAGGACTACCATGGTCTGTTCCATATTACCAAGTTGTCTGCTATTTACTCACTTGTGCCTTTCGTGCCGCCCAGTCTCGACATGGCGTTCAAACTAAAGAGGAAGAAGTTTGTCATAGAGAAGCTACATTTGCCTCCAGGTCTGTTATATTATTTTTGATTTATTATTTAAATATTATTTTTGTCTATATTAGTTTTCTGATTACATGTCCTGTACCCTAATTGCGTAATACAACACAATCCCACACTCTCATCACACAATCGCATCCATTGCTTCATTAGTTGGAAAAAAAAATCTGCTCAACAATGTAAATAACGCAATGAAAGTTGTTGAACTGTCAAAATGAAACAAATTAGCCATAATTGTTTACGAAAATAATGCCCGTTTTCACCTTTACTAAGTGACACTTAAATGAATCCCTAAATAAAAGTGCACTGTTGGATTTTCAACGTTAGGCTCAGCGCTGAGAGTTGAAAATCCAACAATGCACTTTTATTAAGGGATTCATTAAAGTGTTACTTAACTGTCGATGAAAACGGGCATAAGTTACGCAAGTAAGGTACTGGTCTGTGTCCCTTGCCACTAAATATTTTATTTATTTATTCACCTAGGCTAGACCCAATGCGATATTGTAGTACACTTAAAAATTATATACTGTATGACTAATCAAAACCCATATTATGTTGTTATCACATTCTCCACCTCTCCTCCCATCCTCTTAAAATTAGCTTACACAACTGGATAATAAACGTTACTATTGTGTTTCAGAACTTGAAGAAACCAAAGAACGGGAACAAGATGACATCACAAGCGTACCAAGCGTGAACTGTGGTGGATTTAAGAAAAGAGACATTGAATTTTAAAAACGTTTAAAACCTACATTATAAGTAAAATAACATATAAAACGAAGAATATTTTTTGTGATAAAGTAAAATATACAAATATAAACTGTTTCTTCGAATTTTTATTAAACCCCTCATAATGTTTGTAATTTAATGTTGCTGTGAGCCTAAGCGATGTCTGAATAAAAGTAGTTAGTATGTCCATAACGAACCTGTAATTCCACAGTGTAAATGTTGAGGCATGCATGAGCGACTCATGCATTAATTTTAAACAAAAATGCCTTAATACTCAGTCACCCCACCTGTTCACCAGAGCGTATCTCCCTAAAACCGGCGAATCTATTCATCGTCCGTTTGTTTATTCACATACTCACATTATTAGTTGTAACTATAGCGTTTGACCACATTTCTCCGTGTCGTATTACACTGAATCCTTGTGCCTTTTATATTTTATCTAGTTTTATTCCATTTAAAAATGTGCAAAAATGAAACAAGTGCTAAAGTGCTCTTTGGATGTTTCAACACCGTATTTTTTGTAAGTAATTTATTTATAGTAACTACTGTTTTCAATTTTCCCTTATTAATTTAGTTGTGTACATAAAAACCAGTTACCTACTGGTATAATCTTTATTTCCTGGTATAAAGCTCCTAAGGACGATAAGTACCTACATATTACTTAATGAATTAAAAAATCAACTACTTTATAATGTTATTTCTCCCGCAGGCATGCGGTTTTGTGGAAGTAATATGTGGGTTTCTATTACTCTGTGACTCCAAAAGAATACTCCTATCACGACTTCTGGCGGCGCCTGATGAAGACTTACTGACACATCCACCATTCTACTACCTGTCCCTGGCTCTACTGGTCGCCGGGTTGGCTATGTGTGCGACCGGAGCGCTCGGCTGCTGGGCCACCTACATGCCCAGTTACACGGTCCTTAGTATTGTAAGTATTACCTTTTCACCACTACTATTTAGCGTACTTTAAATTGTTATTGGAAGGTGAGGTATTGAGTAACATAGGTCATCGACCGAAATATAGAGCGTTGGCTTCAAGGCGAAACTAAGTTTTGGGTGTTACTCAGCTACTGGACTGATGATAAAACAGATGTACTTAGGTAGGTGCTATATACCACTATGTATCTATGTAGTAAATAGGGTCCGTCTGGCTGTTTGCTTATATGAGATTTGATTCTTGTAAACACACTAATACAAGAGCAATAATTTCAATTAGGTTAAGTACAATAGTCATTCTTTCAGTACTTCTTGGTGGTGCTGTCGATGTTGCTATGCGAGTGCGCTGGAGGAGTGTTAGCAGCCATTTGGCCGCGGTGTCTGGGCCTGCAAAGCTCACGGGGCGGCGCGGTGGGCGCCCTACAAACTTACTACGCGTTACCTGACTTTGAACACTTTACTGTGGCCGTGGACTTGGCTCAAACTGAGGTAAGTTATGTTTATTAGCATTTTATTGGGGTGTGATGCCTTTAACAACTACAGAAACTTAATACAGCATAAACTGACCTAATACTGACGCTAAGCTGTGGCAATACCTAGAAATTAATTACTGAAAACAAGGAAAGTTGCTGTGCAACATCATCACATCAGTAATGCACCATTTTTTACCTCTATCTACCCCTTCGGAGGGTAAAGGCGTGACATAATATTTATGTATGTCTTTCAGTTGGAGTGTTGCGGTATGACGGATGCTCGTAACTACGACATGTCAATCTGGCAACTTAGACGGCTCGGTCCTCGTGGGATGTCTGTGCCGCTGAGTTGCTGCGTACAGTACGAAGACAACGTCTCTTACCTCAACCCTGCTCCGGTCAACGCGTCGCGATGCCAGGAAGTGCAGCCTAATCCCACGTTTAGATATGTGCCGGTACGATACACTATTTTTTTTGTTAATTGCTCAATACGTTGCTAATCCCGATGGGGCAGGCTCTGACGACGACTTGCTTTAGACGGATTACTGTTACTAAATGTCCTGTAGCCCAGGTTTTGACCTTGGCGGCCCCAGCGTCATTAGCGCACAGGTACCCTGCGGCGTCTCTTCCTCCCCTTTTTACCCGACTTCCAAAAAGGAGGAGGTTATATTTTTGTCGCGTATGTTTTTTTTTTAAATTTTATGTACCTTTGTCCACCGATTTCTCTGTCAAAACTTTGATTCGGTAGTTTTTGAGTTAGCTTCAACAATACGTACTTTTCCCACTTAGTATGTGGATGATATAAGTTCCTGTCACTGTTATTGAAATAGCAGATAGTGGTTTTCGAATTTGTGTGGGGTAGGTACCACAACTAAAAAGTGAAACATAAATATATTTTTTTACAAAAAAAAACAAACAACCGACTTCCAAAAAAAAAAACACTACAAAGTGAAAAATAACATTAATTTCGGAAGTCGGTGGCAAAAAACGAAAATTCAAAACCAAAGACACCGACTTCCGAAATTAAAGTTATTTTTCACTTTGTAGTGTACTTTTGGAAGGCGGTTGTTTTTTTTTTTTTTAAAGACCTAAATCACTCAATTTATGTCTCAATGTACCTCTCCAAAATATTGTTTGTGATTAATGATTAAACAGTTACTTATTTTCACATTACCTTCTTTTTTTTGTTTCAGGGTTGTCTAGGACCATTGGAAGACTGGTACCAACAGCAGTATTTAATCCTAATGCTGGGATTATTCATCGTTGCCCTCTTCAAACTGGGAGTCCTGTTGAGCACAGTATTCTCGTGTATTCGGCTCAAGAGACGCCGTCAAATACTACAAGCTTTCTCGATAAGGGCTCTAGACAATAACGCAAATGAGAATATCTACGAACGTAAACCGAGTCCCGTACATGAGGAGCCAATCACTGCGAAATACACCCAGCCGAATAATTTCTACAGCCCGAGAATACGAAACCCCAGAATTTTCCACAACAAACCAAATGAAGTTGTATGAGAATTAGCAACGGAGATAAATGCTTTAGAGAGGAAGTTGGAGAGCTTTTCTGATTATTTGTACAAGCATCAAGCTGACTCTATCATGTGGTGATCAGATTATCAGCTGAAAACCAGATTTATATTCTTGCTGGCTCTTTTTCATAACGATATTAACTTTTTGCCGAGTTCGTCAAAAACATCAGAAGTACGAAATATGTGCCATAATTTTCAGAAATATTTACTACTACAGCAGCGCCCCGCGGCCCGCTGTTTCACCCTCTTACGTCTCAACCCCGTAGGAATATCGGGATAAAAAGTATCCTGTGTTATCCAGGTTATAAACTATCTGTGTGCCAAATTTCATCCAAATCCGTTCAGTAGTTTTTGCGTGAAACACCCATCCATCCTCACAAACTTTCGCGTTTATAATATTATTATTATAGGATAGTAGGATTTTATAAGAGTATATGAGTTCATTTGTTCTCTAAAGCACTTGCTCCGGTATGACGTTAGTACCATTATTATGTGTTCGATTACTTTAAGTTAGGGTTAAAAATAAATAAAACACATTCACTCAATATGCAATATTATTTTCAAAAGAACGTTCAAAAATTGGTCCTAAAGTTAAAACATTATTAACAATGGCTCTGGAATGTTGCTATCATTCACAATAGTTGGTTTTACAGCTGTAAACTATATCAGAGAGCTAAACCTTCAACGGTTGGATTGTTTTTACATAATGAATTTATTAATTTCATACCCATCTCTGGTATACATTGATCAAAAATTCCTAAAGTTGTTTAACAACAGTTTCGTATATACACTACTATTAAAATAACGAAATGGGTGAATATGCATTCTCAAATACATACTAAATAATAAAAAGAAAATGCACTTTACAAAGAATATGCTACACATTCGTTGAAAAAGTAAATAATAAATGAAACCAACAATCTATTAATTCCAGAATCTCTCAAAACCCCAAACTAAAATGATATCATGAGATCCTTAACAATAACAATAATCTATGTATAATAATTGATACTATTTATAATCTATTGTCCATTGAGACCGACATCACAGTATAATCTACAATCATCTTAGGTACAGGAATGATCTTATTATATTCTTAGTTCATAAAATTTACATTTTGCACTATTTTAATGTATTGGGCTGTCCCCAAGTGTGACAAACCAACAAAATATGTGTTGTGGAATAAAAATCAATTCGAATGTCGATAGAATGTCATTGGTTGGGCCGATTAAAATTGTAAAATAAGGAAAGCCGCACATTGGCCAAGTTTTAGCAGACAACAATGTAAATAAAGTGTAAGTTGTGTAATGCTAGAATCGAGGTGATTAGCCTTTTGGCATCGGACGACGCAATAGCAACGTAGTACTCAGGCGGATGTCGGAAATGTTTGTTGTCTATCGCAATCTTGCCACAGTTATTAATGCAATTAGTTGTTTCCAACGCTATTGGAATAGTAACTAGTCACCAATGACCACCGAAAGTACCTTTTCACATATTAAAGGCTCGTGCAGACTAGCGCGGCTTATCGCGCGACGCGACACCGGTAATTGTTATACCGTGCACTATTCATAGAAATTGTTTTATTAGAGTCGCGTCGCACTAGTCTGCACGAGGCTTCACTGTCATAAGCTAGTCACCTCGATTAATATTTTAAAACTATGTTGTAACATAGCAGTCAGTATCTATTGCCCCATTTATTTCATATGTTTTCATAAATAAATTCAAAAACGTAAATAAAATATTGTCTTTTGTGCTTTTCACCTTATAAACTACAATAAAATCTGAAATAAATATACATTAGCCTACTCTGCAGCTAAATAATAATTATCAAAAGATGAATAGAATGTCAGTTTCACGGATACTCTGAGACTATCGGTAGTATATTAAGCTTATGCTTATTAATATTACAAACATTTTAAAATTAAAATATTTACAAAGGAATTATTAACAATAGTAAAAACTATAAACACTACGAAATTGATATTTTTCATAATAAATAGTCTACAAAAACAATGTGGTCCAAAATGTAAAGTGGCTTAATGTCGGTCACTTACAGAATACTCGTAAGTGGTAAGTAGGTTCTACTGGCCATACTCCTCTCTGGCCTTGTTAAATTCCTGTGTAATAACTTTGGTCATCATTTGTTCCGTATTGGTCGTACATTTGTATTTTTTAGAATGTATAATAAACACATTATGTAGACAAAACCCGAATATGATAAAGTCTAATTGACTTTAAAGTGGGTCAATTAGTAATTATATTACTCTAAAACGAACACATATAGCAGTGTCGATTATAATTTAAAGGATGTCGTTTAAGAACGAGTTGTCTAAGGAGTTGAGGAGCTCCTGAGCGGTGAGATTGCTGGCGTCCGTGGAAGGCATGTTGTCAAGGAAGTCAAGATTGAAGTCTGTTGTTTGTCCTGTGAAGGAAGACGTGTTATGGAGCGACGGGAACGAGTGCTGCGAAACGTTCCCATTCTGGTTTTGCATGGCATTCTGGGACATCATAGAGTTCTGCTGCATAGGATTGTTCTGCGCGTGCATTGGTCCCTGACCTTGCATGGGCCCGTTCTGCATGGGACTGCCCTGGTGGCCCATGCCCATGCCGCTTTGTTGCATGGACATGCTCTGAGACTGGCTCATGTGAATATTTGGCATCTGTAAACAAATGAAAATGTTAACATGGTTAAGAAAAGGTTTTATTATTTAATAATATAGAAGAGGATGTAATAACAACAACAAATGACACGTTACCTGTCCTTGCACGCTCATCATCTGGTTCTGTTGCATAATGAGATGAGACATGGGCGACTGTTGTTGGTTGGACCTAAAACGTAAACACAATTATGAGCAACTACATAATAACATAACTGTCTATAAGTATGTAATGGCTTCAGCACACAATGTAACGGAATGACGCTTAAAAGTACTTAAAAAATACTAGTAAGGCCGGCCACATACATAGGGAATCCCGTTTAGAAATATCGATTTGGAATTTCGAAGACAGCAAATCCATAAAAAAAGGCCGGCCACATCTAAACGAAATTTCAAATCTGAGAAAATTTCGAACGGAGAACTACTGTAGGTACGTGTGTGATAGATCCTTGATTTTGTATGAATTAATTGCCTTCGAAACGGAATTCCGTAAATAAGAAAATTAATAACGAAGGGACCATTTATAATGACATCTCAGCGTTCTGTGTGTTTACTCGGGCAAACATGATAATCTTGAATAATTGATAACAGTATTGGATAAAATTTAAATTTCTTGCAAGAAGCAAAGACACATACCGCTGTTGCTGCTGGTGTTGCAAAAGCTGTTGCTGTTGCAACCGCGCCTGTTGCAGTTGCATCTGTTGTTGCTGCTGCTGCGTTATGCCGCCCATCGTGCCCATACTGAAGCCTGAAATGTAGAACAATAATTATGTTGGGTGTCTTATTTTAGCAGTATTTGATGGAATGGGGTTTTCAACAGCAAATTTCCAATTTATCACCGCATATAGCTTCCAAATGTGTTGAAATTTAAATCATCGTCTGCTTTCATAATATGGCTGAGTATGCTTAGAACCAGTCAGCCCTACCTTGTTGACTAGCTAATATTTTTGTTCACAGCATAAGCTTTTTGAAACCTCACCTTGATGATGATGCGGGAACTGCTGCCTGGAAGCGGCTTGCTGCTGCATGAGCACGTGGCGCCACTCGGGCGAGTACGTGCGCGCGTGGTGCGGGAAGGGGCGCGGGGGCGCGGGCGCGCGCCGCACGCCCAGCGTGGCCGGAGAGCCCGCGCCCCCTGCGCCCCCGGGCCCGCACGCGGCGCCCACGCCCCCGGGCCCGCAGGCTCCGCCCGCGCCCACGAAGCGCGCCTTGTACTCGGGCGGCGGGGGGCGCATCTGTTGCTGTTGCTGTTGCTGCGCGCGTAACATTTGCTGCTGCTGTTGTTGCAGCATCTTCGCTTGCTGTTCACGTGATATACCGGCTGCGGCGACGCCTGTGGTGGTAAAGAAATAGATAATAGATTATGCCAAGTCCGAGCTTCGATTTGTTTTCTGTCAGCAACATTATGCGATTCAGCCATTAGCTGACAAAGATCTCACTATCAATGAGCAAAACATTCAAATTGCCAGCCAACTAAATACCCTAACCCAAAGTATGTAGATGTACTTCAATAAATAATAATAATAATTAATGTAAAAAAAATAACAATGAGTATAAAGTAAAAATGTGAGAGGTATGTAAAATCATGGCCATGTAAAATCGAGCACTAGGTACTGACATTCGCCTCAATTCAGGTGTGGAATACACATAGGATAGATCCGCATTATAACCCGCGAAATTCAAAATTTTTATCGTTTTTTTGCAATTACAGGTCAATGCCAGGTTGTATCTTGATAAAAATATGATTCGCTTCTACAGATATGTACTTACAGAATAAGAATCATTCATCATCACATCTCTCTAAGTTAGATTTGTTCCTTATGAACAAATCTCGTATGGAATCAATGACTTTCAATCAATCACTTTATTTCTCACCGCAATATACATAAATTATTTTACATTGGTCAGATTCGACAAAGATACACAATTCAGATGAGTATATATTGTGGGAGACTGGTGCCCAAGCTAGTCTCATGGAATAAATCTAACTTAGAGAGATGTATCAATGATTCTAATGATTATATTGTAATAGTCGCGAACCTGCAAACTGCAAAAAACCTAAGAAATTTGAATTTCACGGGCTACAACTACAGACCTACCTTAAGTAAGTAGTATGATAGTGCGGTACTAACCAAGCGGCGGTCCGCCCTGCTGCTGCTGCGGGTTGCCCTGCGGCCGCGCGCGCATCGCCTGCGAGAAGTTGATGCTCTGCGACTGAGACACCGAGTACGAGTCGCAGCCGCCACCTGCAACCGTGACACGAACATTTTGTTAATCATCATTCTCTTGCCGTTTTCCCAATTTCTTTTACTTTCTTGCCCATTCTTCTCCATACGAAAACTACCCTTTGGAAGGGGTGACTAGAATCAATTAATTTTTTTGTAAATTTTGACGTTCAAATGTGCCTTTTATGTGCGTAATTGAAATAAATTATTTGACTTTGATTTTTTCTTTCATACTTCTCTATTAGAGGTCATCGCGGTCGTCACCCCCTATAGCCATATCATCTTTGTTAACAAGAATTGCATACGCTAAACTTTGATTGTGTTCAAGTTAACTATGATTAGAAAACATTTCACCTAACTATACTATTGTAGGTAGTATTATAATATCTTTGGCTGAATAGTTTATAGTAGGTGTTTTCTGAGAACAGAATAAATACGATG
The DNA here is from genome assembly GCA_916610215.1 of Omphaloscelis lunosa. Lineage (NCBI taxonomy): Eukaryota > Metazoa > Arthropoda > Insecta > Lepidoptera > Noctuidae > Omphaloscelis > Omphaloscelis lunosa. Next base: position 13,304,117 of record OU744250.1, read on the forward strand.
TATTCCCAATTTCGAGGGAAACCACGCGTACACTCAATGCTCAAGCTAATTCCCGGAAATTACGAAGAAAATTCCGACATTCAAATTTAAAGTGCCATTGATAAATTAAATTATTATAAACATTAGAAATTCACCGTCATTGGTTGTCCTCAAAGACATTTATAAGCTTTTGCGTATATTAGGCCCACAAGACAACTAAAGACATTTAAATATAAATATCATATACTTATGTGATCCAATATTCCACTCACTGTTTTAAAAATGAGTAAGCAACAAAAGGTACATAATACGTCAGTACCTACACGGGATTTGTACATAGGTATATATGTAGAAAAGGATTAATCTCTCGTACGTAACCGTCGCAAACAACGACGAGGAAAAATGTGAAGAACGCAGGTAGAACAGAAATCGAAAATATGAATACAACGATTAGAAAAACTTTTTCCTGAATAACAGCACGTCTAAATTAAAAAATATATTACTATCATCGATTTATCATATGTAGTTACATAGTATCTTTAAGTAATAAAAATACCTAAATAATCTTTTGTATTTTTCACAAGACTTGATAATTAATATGCGGTCTAATTAACCCAACTGAAATCCCCTGGCTGTAAAAATGTAGATGAATCCAACACGTCTGCCTCGCCCCTTCGGGAAATACTGCATGCTTGATATTTTGTTATTGATCTCCTTATCGTCGTACTCGTATCGTACTCAATACAAAACTGTAGTTCGAATCGAGCACAAACCCCTCTACATAACCTAAGTATGTAAATACATGTAGAGAGGGATGCATCATGCAAGTGCAGCGTAGTGCGTAGGTAATAAACACGTCAATCTAATGTCATCCTCATCCGAGGTGCGCGACTTGGCGCATTCTCGCAGAGCGTCAACCTCGGCCCTCCGCCCCTCGACCACTCACCACACGGATTACGTAAAACTGGAGTTGCAGAAGCTCCACGCTCTACAGACTACAAAGAGACGCCAAATGCGACTAAAATCAATAAATGTTTACATGTCTGCTGAGTAGATTGTAATTAGATATTGTAGGATAAAATTAGTTAAGAGAATGGCAACCCTATCCTAATATCGGAAGCCATGTTAATATTAATGAAGAGCAGAAGTAACGAAACATTATCGTCCTAAAATCTTTTTGTGTTGCTGGCAACATTACATACATTAATGAAAACTGAAATTTAAAATGTGAACTGTGAAATAACATAATCAGCCCATAATGTTCCCACTGCTGGGACACAGGCCTCCTCTCTGTGAGAGACAACGGGTCGTAATCCACCACGCGGGCCCTGTGCGAGTTGGTAGATGTCACATGTCTTCAAAGATTTTTGGTTCTAGGTCATGCCGGTTTTCTTCACGGTTTTGAAAGCAGTGGTGATGAAAATAATTTACACCAAGTAAAGCGCCTGTCGTGGTCCGAACCTACAACCTGAAACTCGTTAGTCGCGGCTGTTACTACTGGGCCACCACTGCCACGCCACTGCTCTCAACACAACACAAAATTATGCTGCGCAACTTCGCCATGAATTCGTGGCTTAAGTAAGACCATCCTAAGTTTTAGGATGTTTTGTTTCATACATAGATAGGGGGTGAGAAATCCGCGATCGCTGTGCTTAGACTGCACTGCGATCGATTAGAGAGAATAGTCGCAGTGACTCTTAAGAGGAGACTATGGCGCATTGGAGTTTCTAAGGATCGTAACAGATGGCAGATGGAATAGTGGATGGTGGATGGATCGATAGTGGGGTGGATGGATGGTAGTTTTTGCCTAACACCATGGGAAAAAGGTGTGTATGTAGATAATTATTTATTTAAAGTGGGCCTTCTGTCTGTTCTAATTTTGCAGTAACACAACGTACACCAGCTTGCATTTACACACACGGTATCACTTAACGCAATAGCATAAAGATGTTAATAGTTTGATTGTGGCTACATACCATGAACTATGTGCTTGTAACTTATGTATGTACAATGTGTCCAACGCGCATATGTGTGTTGTTATGAAAAATAAACTTAACACGCGAGGCTTCTTCGCTTTTTAATACTTTGTACCTGGGATATTTTACGAGATAGACATCGATTGTTGTAAGTAGTAAAGCGGTATTAATGTGCACACCGACCCTTTTAATATTATAAAGGTTTACACAATGCCACAACAGGCCAACTGTCTTATCAGAGGTGTAATATCAAAAAGACGACCGACTTAGTGTTTCAAAGGCGTATGTCCTACTGTAAACTGCATCCCCTGTTTGATCGTTGGCTTGCTAGCCGTTAAACTTTTAGCAATCCCTCCCTACCTTTAATACAGTACCGAAGCATTTGTAAAGTCAATAAAAATTTTAAAAATAGCACAATATTAAGCACTCAATGACTCTAGTCAATATCAATGGACCGGAATTGAATCATCATTTTTAGCGTGTCGTTAGCATGACTCGTCGCGTATTGAGAAAGCGATAATACGCATGCGCTTGATAACAACTCGTGAATTTGTTAATTCAGATAATGTTTTAACTCTGTTCATTCAAACTTATTTAGATTGTAACGATGCTTGCATTATACACTGTGATGATCCTAAAGAAATTAAATTCTTGTTATAAAACGTAAGAAAAATATACTTTCATGATTACTGTTTAGAACAGTCTAAACATATAGTTATTATTTTTAGTGTTAAAGTAATTAGTAATAATTTTAGCTAATAATAAGCTTGCAACACTTTTTTATGATATGTTTTTTCTGTTGTGTTGTGGCAATACTTCTTTTTGCTTCTTGGTCTAGTTGCTACGTAAAACGGTGTACCTCTTGACTGTATTTTTTATATTTTCAATAAACTCCATAAGTTTTAAATTCCCACGCATTTTATTTCGTACATGCGTGCTGTGGTCCTTCGAGAAGTGTATAAAATCAGTGCCGAGCAGCTTCGCAAAATTTTGTGCAGATTTTGTGTTCCTTGGGGTCGGCTTGCAATACAAGTCGGCGTTATTGGCGAGGTTTGTGCGAGGCCCGCAACTTCGTTCTATGCAAAGCTAGAACGAAAATCATCGAAGCATCATCAAGATACAGCATCATATCATCGAGTAATCGTAAAAATTACGATATTCTGAACATCGAGTTTGGCTTTTACCAATTACCCACATTTTCATTTTGAGAGTGGTGGAGTTCGTCAGTACCGTCGGTGTTGGCAGCAGTGAAAAGTGAAGTGAGCGCGGTCCATATCCGCCCGGCGGCCATTGCGCCGGAGTCATTCACTTAACTGTCACCTGTCACTCACTCAGCTGTCAGTGTCATCGGTTTTGTAAAAGTAAACAAACATCGTTGTACCGGTTTCGAGTCAACGAAGTTCGTATTTACAAAGTGCGGCTTAGAAAATAAAAGTGCGCGAGTGTTCGTAAGTCGTAGAATAAATAAAGCGTTACGTCCTACCTACGTTCAACAATGGCGGAGTCCAAGGAAGTTTTGCGTAAACATCGACTTCTTCGTGGCCAATGCAAGGCTACAATCACGCGCATTGAGACGTTTGTGAACGACCCTATCAGTTTTGCGTCTGCTACCGTGGATATCCTGGAGGCTCGCAAGGAGAAGCTCATCACGGCGCTCAAGAGCTATGAAGCGGTGCAATTGGACATACTAAGTATTGATGAAAACGACTGCGAACAGGTTGGTCCAATAGAAGAACAATATTATTCTGTGCTAGCTAAAATTAATGCCTCTTTAAAACAGATAGGTAAAAAATCGGTCTCAGAATGTCATAATGTTTCTACATGCAAATTGCCAACCATTGATATAACACCCTTTGACGGGAAGAATTTCACTAAATTCAAGCCATTCTTTGATTTATTTATGGCTGTTATCGATAATAACAGATCATTATCTGATGTGCAGAAGCTATTCTATTTAAGAAAATATGTAACAGATGATGCTTTGGCAGTCATTGTCAATTTGCCGTTAGTCAATCAGTCTTACAAGGAAGCACTAGGCTTGTTGGAGAAGCATTTTGATAATAAAACGCGGTTAATAGGAAATCATATCAGCGGTCTATTAGATTTACCAACAATGCAAAAAGGCACTGCAGCCTCAATAAGGTCTTTTGTGTCAAATGTACAGCAAGAGCTGCATGCATTAAATAATCTGGGACAGCCCATCGATACATGGGACATGTTGCTAATTTCTATTCTAACAAGAAAATTAGATCAAATAACTAATAGGGCTTATCAATTAGATAAGGATCTAGAAAAATTGCCTTCTGTGGCAAATTTTTTAAGCTTTCTTGAAAAGCGCGCTATAGCGTTAGAAGATAGCCTACCCCCCAATAGTACTTCCTATGAAAGTACAAGTAGGTTCAATAAATCTACCCCATCAAAGGTGACCAATGTTGCCTCACAAGTAAAAGAAATGTGTAAACACTGTAACAAAAGTGACCATGCTCTTTTCAGCTGTCCGGAGTTCAAAACGGCAGCACTAGAGGTCCGCCAGCTATTTGTGCGGGACCATGACTTATGTACCACATGTCTAAGGACACACAGGGGGAAATGTAAGTTTAATTTCAAATGTAAAATATGTAAATTAGGGCACAACACTTTGTTGCATGAAGAAAAGGCTGCTCCTATTGAGCCTGCAGTGACTTTGTTGTCTAACCCTGTTTCCAACAACATTTTGCTTCCAACTGTAAAGGTTAATTTATTAAATCAACATGGTGAAAAAGTTTCTATCCGAGCATTGCTTGACACGGGCAGCCAGGCATCTTTTGTTACAACCAGCCTTGTAAACAAACTTGGGTTGATTGCTATGAATCAAACCCATAATATTATAGGTATAGGTAATAAACAAACACAAATCAATAAACTTGTGAATATAAGTGTGCTTCCATGCTACAATAATGTAAAATTAAATTTAAAATGTCACATTGTTGACAAAATAACAACAGTATTACCCCAACAATTTATAAATGTATCCGGGTGGAATTTACCAAAAAATGTGAAACTTTCAGACGAAGAGTTCAATATCCCAGCTGAGATTTCTTTGTTACTGGGTGCGGATGTTTATTTCAATGTTTTGCTAGATGGTTGTATTAAAATTCAAAATGGACCGGTATTACAAAACACCCTATTTGGGTATGTAGTTGGTGGTAACGTTCCTGAAAAAGTGAGTAATATAACTTGTAATATTGTATCAAATTTTGCTATAAATGATCATAATAAATTAGAAAATGTAATGGAGAATTTTTGGCTCTCTGAAAAGATACCGGAACCTATGAAGCAGAGTTGTGATGAGTTTGCAAAGGCTGAACAAAGCTTTCAGAGTTCTATGAGCCTGAAAGATAATCGATTCTATGTAGATATGCCTCTCATCACACCTCTGGAAGAATTGCAGCTTGGCGATTCGTTTTCAGTTGCCTACCAAAGATTCCTGATGTTAGAAAAAAGATTTAAATCAAATCCTCTGTTACTAGAGCAGTATAAATTGTTCATAGATCAGTATGTAGAGCTAGGACATGCTAAGGTGGTAGAGGTTGCTAATTACGATATTGATAGAGATCCTGTGTACTTTCTAGCACACCATGCTGTTATCAACGAGGCAAGTAAGACAACCCGACTTCGCGTTGTGTTTGACGGGAGTATGAAGTCCCGCAGCCAGGTGTCCCTCAACGACGTCATGCTAAACGGCCCCGTGGTACAGAGTGAGCTTTTTGATATTCTTATTTTGTTCAGGACCTACATTTACACAATAATTTGTGATGTTCAGAAGGCCTTTCGCAACGTGATGATAAACAGCCACCACACTTGCCTTCAAAATATTTTATGGCGAGATGATCCTAAGAAGCCAATCAACTGCTTACAGCTTCAGACTGTCACTTACGGACTGAAGGCCTCTACATTCTTGACCACTCGATGCCTACTTGAATTAGCTCAACGCTATAAAGATAAATACCCACTTGCTGCTGAAACAATGATCAAGAGTACCTACGTCGACGATATACTGGGTGGGTCAGATAATATAGAGCAGCTGCATGAGCTAAAATCCCAATTGGTAGAACTCCTCAGGTTAGGTAGTTTTTCTCTACACAAATGGTGCTCAAATGCCCTTGAAGTCCTAGATGGTATTCCAGATGAGCAAAAACAATTTGAACATGTAGACATGAGTGGGGATAATTTAGTAAAGACTCTAGGTTTAATGTATGATATAATTTCAGATAAATTCACTTTTTCAAGCCCCAATTTTGATGAGGAACATAATTTAAATACAAAAAGAAAAATTCTGAGCTTTATAGGGCAGATGTTTGACCCTCTCGGCTTAGTAGGCCCAATAATAGTGGTAGCCAAAGTATTCATGCAGGAGCTATGGTCTTTGCAAATAGGATGGGACTCCATAGTACCCAAGGAACAGTTTATATACTGGAGCAATTTCCTAAACAATTTAAAGTTAATGGGCAAAATAAAAATAAATAGGTGTGTCAACATTAAAGATGTTTCTTCTGTAGAATTGGTAGGGTATTCTGATGCATCAATAAAAGCCTTTGGCTGCTGTATCTATCTAAGAATTTTAAAAAATGATGGTTCAGTGCAGACAGATCTACTCTGCTCCAAATCCCGTGTTGCTCCTTTGAATAGAAGTAGGACGATTCCCCAGCTTGAACTCAATGGTGCTCTCCTTTTAGCCCAGCTGACGCATAGGATTGGTAGAGTCCTGGTGGGTAGGTATTCCCATCTAGATACGTTCTTGTACAGCGACTCCCAGATAGTGCTTGCTTGGATTAAGTCAGGCAATGTAAAGTCAAATGTTTATGCCAACAATAGAGTCAAGCAAATAGTAGAACTTACCGATCAGACTCAGTGGGGATTTGTTAGGACCTGTGACAACCCTGCAGACTTGTTGTCGAGGGGCGTCTTGCCGCACAAGTTGCAGCAAAGTGAGCTATGGTGGCACGGACCAACCTACCTATCAGACAGGAAACATATACATACTAGTTTTGAACATTGTAAATCGTCTGATTTGTCCACAGACACTGAACAAATTGATGAGCTAAACGTACCGTGTAACTTGACACAGGTAGAGCCATCGTTTTCAACAAAGCTATTTGAAAAATACTCTAGCGTTTATAAATTACAGAAAGTGATAGGATTTATTTACAGATTCTATAATAACTGTTCGAAAAATAAAAGTAAAATAACGGACAGTAACCTGTCGCCTCAGGAGCTTCGCGACTCTATGTCAGTCATCGTGCGCTGTACGCAGATGCAATATTTTGCTAGAGAGGTAGAGTTACTTTCTGCTGGAAAAAATATAAAAACAGGAATAGGTAACCTCTATCCTTTCCTTGATAAAATAGGTGTAATTAGAGTAGGAGGTAGGCTCCATAATGCCAAGGAGATGTCTTTCGATAAGAAGCATCCATCTATCCTTCCGAAAAACTCTCACGCAACTAATCTCATAATAGAAAGAGAACACTTGCGACTCATGCACGCAGGCCCTAGGTTAGTTTTGAGCTCTCTATCCCAAAGGTACTCTATAGTCAGCGGTATTCGGGAGGTCAAGAAAGTGGTGCGTAAATGCGTCAAGTGTTTTCGTTTAAAAGCTGAGGCTGCTAAGCAGCTGATGGGTTCCCTCCCGCAAGAAAGAATCACAGCGTCCAGGCCATTTCAGCATGTCGGCGTTGATTTGAGCCGGATTGCCACTCTGTACCACGGGGCCGTTCAGCATGTCGGCGTTGATTTCTGTGGACCCTTCGACATGAAGGTTGCTAGGGTTAGAAATCCTATCGTTAAGAAATGTTACATTGCGCTTTTCGTTTGCTTTGCTATAAAAGCTATACATGTAGAGCTCGTATCGGACTTAACAACTGAAGCCTTCTTAGCATGTCTCAAGCGTTTTATTTCGAGGCGTGGTATGCCCACAAATATATATTGTGACAACGCTAAAACCTTTAAAGGAGCGTCAAATGAAATTAAAAGGTTGTATGACTTACAGTCCTCCAAAAATCACAGGGATACTGTTAATGGTTTTTGCTCTCAACATTATATAAAATTTAGGTTTATACCCAGTTATTCACCTGAGTTTGGAGGATTGTGGGAAGCAGGTGTTAAAAGTGTAAAACATCATCTAAAGAGAGTGGTAGGGAACCAATGTTTAACCTATGAAGAGCTCAATACAGTCATTGTACAAATCGAAGGAATTTTGAATTCTAGGCCTCTACTTTCTGCAAATTCAAATGATTGTAATTATTTAACTCCTGCACACTTTCTGATTGGAACAGCTCTGGCTAGCTATCCTGAAGTTGATCTAACAGATGTTTCAGTTAATCGTTTAAAATTTTGGAATCTTTGTACCAAACTTAAACAAGATTTTTGGAAATCATGGTCAATGGATTATTTAACACAGCTTCAAAGCCGTCCCAAGTGGAAATATCCTCAACCAAACCTTAAAGAAGGTGATTTGGTAATTGTAAAAGATATGAACACTACTCCATTAAATTATAATATGGCTCGAATTGTAAAAACATATTCAGGTAGAGACAATGTAGTAAGAGTAGCCGATATTAAAATGAATAACAAAGTGTATAAAAGGTCAGTAAAACGGCTATGTCAATTACCTGTAGAGTAGGTTACTGCCGGCCCCAATTATGTTTAGAACAGTCTAAACATATAGTTATTATTTTTAGTGTTAAAGTAATTAGTAATAATTTTAGCTAATAATAAGCTTGCAACACTTTTTTATGATATGTTTTTTCTGTTGTGTTGTGGCAATACTTCTTTTTGCTTCTTGGTCTAATTGCTACGTAAAACGGTGTGCCTCTTGACTGTATTTTTTATATTTTCAATAAACTCCATAAGTTTTAAATTCCCACGCATTTTATTTTGTACAATTACTAAAATAATTGTATTCCTTTTATTCTTGCATTTTTAATCCCTATGTTCCGTTTTATAGTCATCCAATTCTATATAAACATGTATATCAGTAATGTAGGTACTTAGCGGAGAGAGCCCCGTACGGGTATGACCTCCGCAGATTGATCGATCCGCGGAGGTCTCAGCCCTTTATTGAAACCTTTTTGTTGATATTTACCTTGATGGTGTTGCGGCGATGGCGTGCCCTGGTTGTGGAAGCTGGCGTACATGCCCTGCTGGGCAGCCACGGACACGTGCCCACCATTGCCCGCGCCAGTCACTTGCATGTGCTGCGCTGCTGACACCTGAGACCAAGCAGAACACCTATTTAGTTATACACACAAAGCAATTTAATCATATCATATACAGTGTGTTCTCAAATCTTGATACACTGTATTTCAGCGCATGTGAGAAACTGTTCCACCGATGCGATGGTGAAAGAAAATTGTGGAAAATCAAAAGGTGAAGATAATGTCGAACGAAAATAATTTTGTTTCTAGAGTTTATAATGGTATGTTAATAGGGAATGATTGTACTACAAAATTAAAACCTTCCTATTTTATAAAACTGAAGGCCTAGTAGCCATTTGTTTAGCATCTTTGTCTAATATTTATATATAATACATATTATGTATAGTACAGGGTACAGGGTATAGTACAGGGTGTCCAGTAAATAGCACGACATACTGCAGGGGGTGATAGCTAGGGTCACTACCTATCAATACAACACAATATAAGTTCAGCAAAATCTTACGGATTTTTTTTTTCACCACTGTAGGTTAAACTTAAGTGATAAGAAAATAGTTCTGTGCAAATTTAAACAAAAAATAGTATTTCTTGAAAACATTCTTGTCTTTGATAGAAAAAAGACTTATCAATGAGTAAATTCTCGAATAATTTGATGTAAAAAAAAGTACTAGAAAAGGATTTTTTCATTACGAGATGCTTAAAAATCTGTTTCAAGGTAGAGATTTTTTGGTATTTCGGAAAATTTTGTAAAACTGTAAATCCGTAAGATTTTGCTGAACATATATTGTGTTGTATTGATAGGTAGTGACCCTAGCTATCACCCCCTGCAGTATGTCGTGCTATTTACTGGACACCCTGTATATAAGGTCCGGTCTAATGTTTTCAGTTTCACACGTTCTATCGTTTGTAAACCTACAGAATTCTTTGGACTTGTTAATTTTATGTGATAACTTTATGATAATAATCGACGTAAAAAAACAACGTACGTGATTTCTATTGTTGTAAACAAATTTTAAAGATGATGATGTTCGGAAGAGACATCATTTGTTAAATTCATAGAAACTTACATTCTCATGTGAATACAATAGGTAATTTAGTAATAGGTAGGTACCTAGATTTTCTATTCGTGGGACATGACGACGTAAATATTGCGTAATTACTTGAGATTTATAACTATTAGTTATTCTACTGAATTTATTTATACTCAACAGATAGCCGAATCGTAATATTGGTAATGCATGTTTGATCGGGAAATTCGATTAAAATGCAATCAATTAAGTCTAACTATAAAATTATATAACTATACATCTCGAAAGATTACCACAGTGTCCCTCGAAAGGTTAGGCACAGCTCCTATATAGTACACCCACATCACATGTCGCCAGTTAATTTTAAGTCCCATGTTTATTCAGGGGGCGAACCTATTGCCATCGGCACATCGGAACCGGGCACAAATCCAGACTCCGGGCTACTACTGAGAAATTCCTGATGGAAAAACACAAAAACATCTCAGCATGCTCAGCAGCACTTGCGACCACTAGACCAACGAGGCAGTCCAGTCGGATTTGATTTGAAGTTAATTTTCCATTTGTTAGTCCAATTCTTGAGATAAGTCTGCCAGGCCAAGGCCAGGGTTGGATTTTGTTTTTAGTTTTATAAAACAATCAGTAAAGTTATTTCCACTTTGTATTGGAAGTCGGTTGTTTTTTTTTTTTTTGTAAAAAGTTTTTATTTGTGGTACCTACCCCACACGAATTCGAAAACCACTACCTGCTATGTAAATAACAGTGACAGGAACTTATCATATCATCCACATACAAAGTAGGAAAAAGTACGTATTATTGAAGCTAACTCAAAAGCTATCCAAGCAAAGATAATAAATAAAATTTATATGGGACCATTTCGAGAGCATACCCTTCCCAACCAAAAAATTAAATATTCAATATCGGTCGACAATTGACCGAGAAATCGGTGGAGATAAATTTAAAAAAAAACATACGCGACGAACGTATAACCTCCTCCTTTTTGAAAGTCGGTTAAAAATGTTTTAAACAATAAATTTTTCTTTTTTCAATCAGGCCTATTAAAATTGATTTCTAGACATTTTTTTTAAATCGATCAGAATAACATTTTCTTATCTATCTACTCTACTCTAAACTATCTACTTTTTTCTTTTTGCTCGCCTCCGGAGCAAAAAGAAAAAAGCCAGAAAGAACGGTAAGCGAAAACGAAGTAAAAGCGCGACCGAACGATGCGATGCGATGCGGCGCGATGGGGTGTCGAAATTTCACGCGGAAGAAGTGGCGAGCAGAAGCTAGTCTACTAGAAGAACAAGAAGCTAGTAACGATCACACGAGTATGTAAATGTTTAGTTTTTACAGCAGCAATTCCTATATCAGCCAGTCGTATAGGTACCGATAATAAAGTCACTGTTGTTTTGAGATAACACGAGACTTTTTATTAATAAAATAATTATTAGCAACTAAAATGCTCATCATTTTTGTTCCCACTCCATTCGGCTCAGAATTCCTGCGTTGAATTTCGTAAGAGAAATTTTTAACTTAAAAGGCAGGAAAATCAAATGTTGTTTTTCATTGGTTTCTTTCTTGTAAAACCGTATCAAGTTTAAAAGTTTTATTTATTTCTTACTGAGGCTGAAATCTTCGAAAAATTTACATTTTCTAAAACAATAGATGTTTTTCAATTTTTATTTTTTTTCACTTTTACCTAAATTGGTCGTGTTGACAGGGTAGGTATGTAGTTAGATATATTCTTGATTAGCCGTATGGAATTTGGCCTGTTTACTTAGATATCAGCAAATATAGATACCTACCTATATGTTAATCTATTTATCTCAACATTTCAGACTGATACGGGCATCAATTTACGTAACATCTGCAAGGAACCAGTGAATACTAGTAACGACTCTCGAAGAAACCTTAGCAAAATAAATCGAGATATTATTATGTTTACTGAAAGACGTGATTTTAAAGTTATAGAGTTTACGTTACGTAATTAGGTATTTATACGAAATATTGATTCGCCGTGAGACCGCGTTACTTCATTGCTTAACCAATGCCGTTCCTTTCTTAAGAGTGTACAAGTCTGAAGTGAAGTCTGTTACAAGAGCATAGCAACAAGGACTGCAGTACCGATGGTCTAGTTATGGCGATTCCAAGGGTTTCAAACTTACTTAAAGATTCTCTGTGTAATGAATATAAAGGTGCAGAGATAACCTTTATGAAATAAGTCCCTGAAAGCCCTTATGAAGGGACCTTCACACCTGCCCTCTGCACCCACTCTCGCCACTCAAGCGGAAAATCGTAACATGCAATGTGCAATATTCTCATGGTTCAGCATGGTATTACAGATTATACGATGAAATGCGTATGGATGATATTCCAATACCAGGGCTAAAAGCTATAAAGTGTCCTAGGTGAAAAATATATGGTAAGTACTAGCTTTTGCTCGCGGCGTCGCACGCTTGGTATGGTCGCAAATTATCCTACGGAAACTTATCACCATTATAAATAGGTATCCTATCTCCTAGTCCTAACCCAGGTCATGGTATATCCGTGTACCCATCCAAATTAGTTTAGCCGTTAAGTCGTGAAAAAATAACAGACAGACAAGAGACTTTCGCATTTAAATATTAGTTATTACCTATATTATTACGAAGGAGCTTGTGTCGAAGTAATAAGAGCCGCACGGATCAATCCATCAGAATAAGCGACGCTTCCCAGGGTTGTTCCGTGGATGGGTGACCATCTTTACATACAGAGACTCCTCCGTGCCTCGAAAAGCATGTTAAATAGTTGGTCCCGGCTGTCATTCGTGGATCTTTGACAGTCGTTCCGTCGTCAGAAGCCCGAAAGTCTGACAGCAAATTACCCAGTTACTGGTTTGTAGACGTCAGATAGGCAGTCGCTCCATGTAAAATAGTGGTATTCAGATGATAGCCAGAAACATATAACTTCGGAAATTGTACAATTGTTGTCATTTATAATGGAACCAATGGAAGCCTTATTATGAAATTTTGATGAACTACCTGAAATTCGGACTTTAGCATAAATTCCGCGAGTGAAATCAAACTAAATCGTACTTCGATCAGCCAAGATTGGCCCCAGCGGCCATAGAACCACAGATTACAACAAATATGATCGAGCATCGTATTAAAATGAAACCAAGCACCTAACGAGGCGCGAAGGGATTCGGTTTTCATCCAACCTTCATACTAGGGCGACCGGACTATCACCGTCCGTATTCAAACGGTCCGTGGAATCTTGGCTTTAGCGACTACGCCTACCGTTTTTTTTTTTTGCTGGTTTGTTTTACATCTATTCAATAAAGTGTCACTACCTGTTCAGCAACTTTTTTTGATTGGGTCTCCACCTTAAAAATAATTAATAGAGCATAATTATTACGTATATTCGTACTTATCCGCTTTTGTGGTAAATAATTCTATAGCACCTGTCAATTTGCAAACCCTTAGCAAGTTCAAAGGATGTTCAAATTCAAACGAACCGGTTATGTTATATTATAATATGACATTTAGATATGTGTTCTGCTTGAATATAATTGCTGACTGATTGAGTAACTAATTCTTCATTCAATATTAATTTATTTAAAAATGGAGGTGGCGTGATTGTATTCATAGGTCGATTAATGGATTTATGACAAAATATTAGAGCGGCAAGCAGCGATTAATGGATGACAGCTGCCATTCTAGCGGAGACGAGCACACGTCATAGTCGCCGTCAAGCTCTTAAACCTCGACGCACGGCAAACCTGTTTGGAGCGGCCCGTCCGCCTGCACCCGCGATTTTTGTTACTCTCCAACAATATCATATCGTCCGCTAACCCGTATGCTGTTTGCACTATTGTCAAGCCAGACGACCTAACGGCACCTCTCTTATCCATCCGTACATCATTTTTTCGTATGACCCATACCTTGGATTATTATCAAGAACGCAGGTAGAAACACTGTAATATGAACAAGCTAAAAGGTACGTTTAGAGAATTGGATATATAATCTACATAATGAATATGTATTATTTGCTAAAAAGGCAGAAGCAGTTTCTGGCCTTTTTCGGGTATCTATAGTATACTTACTTTTATTTTCCAACCTCAATAGTTAGGTTGCAAGGCAAATTATCGTTTTAAGAATAAATTAGCATTTTGTGTTTGCATATATACATCACGGAATAAAAACCAGCAGCAAGTCAAATGATCCTGTGCCATCTTTCTAATGTAAAGAACCAGGGCCAGCATGTAATGACGTGTGACCATTTTACTTTGAAATGATCTGCGCACATAAAGTACCTATGTATGTAGATTCTTATATCTCATTTGCGTTGAAACCTTCAGCATGTCCTCTGATATTCTCAGAATCACATTTAAAGGCTAAAATGACATCACGGAACCATGATGAGGAAATAGGAAAAAACAGTATCGTCGCGGAGAATTTTCCATTGATTGTTTAGCTTTTCTTTATGATGTAAAAATTGATTGCACATTGCTCCCAAGTACTCACAATAGTTCCTGATTCGGTGAACAAAGTGCAATTAAGTATATGAAATATTATAGGGATAGGGAATTCTGCAGCGGAATTGACCTCGCCTATAGCAACAGTAGCAACCTATAGCCACCAATTAACGTAGTAGATATCTATGTACTTATAATAGTTATTTATGCTACAAGTGCGGAAAGTAAGTGATTTCCGACGAGTGTATAAGTCGACACGAGTCGGAAATCATCTTACGCACGTGTATCATACAACGTTTTACTATGCATTGTGCGAAGAAATACAAAAAAACGAGAGCATTTGACCAAAAGGCCAAGAGGCTGACGAATATAAATGATATACACTATTCATCATCATCATGATCATCGTCATCGCCATTGCCATGACTATAACTGACTTTGGTCATCCTCATCGCCATCATCATAGTCATCGCCATCGTCATCATCGTCATCATCGCCATCATCGTCATCATCATCTAATATGTAAAACTTTTTTCAAAATTAAAAAAATACTGAAAAGTAAAAAGCACCAGTGCGAAAAAGTGGCACTTTCCGCAAAGTTGGAAAACGGTTTTTTCGAGCACATGCATTGTAAAATTCAATTCTATAACTAGGACAATACAATGAAGAAAATTAATAGTTGATAATTACTAAAATTCTCATCCTAACAAAAATCCAGGAAGCATTCGAATTCATTTCTGACTACTTTTTTATTTAACATTGATAAAGCAAGGGTCGGCTAAACTTTAAATATAGATCGCCGATATTGCTTTAAAGGCCAAAGGATGTCGTTGGGTAGGGAGCGTCAGGTATAACGTCACAAGCCCCTGGGTTCGTCACCGGTGCGCGCTAGCTGCGGAAATAGATCGGCCCACGCGCTTTCGTCACTTACACCCACGTACCAAGCGAGACAGCTTTCAGTTACTACGATACCTTCCTTTTTCATTCATCTCCAATTAATCTATTTTCGATTCTATTTATTGTTGCAAAACATACACTGAAGCTGAATGGGACTTGAAAGAGCATAAATGGCGTAATTGCGGAACGCGTTCTTTCAGATCCTTTGTCCATCTCTGACTCCCAGTGCCAGGGCCTCTATGCGGCTTTCTAAAAGACTCATGTTGTATAATAGCAATTCGTTCAAAGGATTTGCCAATTAAATTAAAATTTACTTGAGTGTTCGTCGATTACATTTTAAGGCTCTTTCAAACAGACGCGACACGCGACGCGACACAAAGACACCGCTCGTCGCGCGAAGCGCGCCTGTTTGAAAGAGCCTTTAATGTTATTAGGCAGTAATCCAGATTTCGGGTCTTATGATGATTTAAAATAATTGCTTTTAAATTAATTCTCTTTCTCTTTATTACATAAACTCTAAATCATCATCTATTCTGCCTAGCTTTTTCCCAACTATGTCGGAGTCGGCTTCCATTCTAACCCGGATGCATCTGAATACCAGTATTTTTTTTATGGAGCGATACCCCTTGGTCAGACTGGTTGTCTGACTTTCAGGCTTCTGCCTGACCACCCGTAACGACTGTCAAAGATCTACGAACGACAGCCGCGGCCAACAGCTTAACGTTTTTTTCGAGGCACGGAGGGATCTTGGAATGTATTGTATGTAATTAATGGTCACCCATCCTTAGACCGACGTCGGAAAGAGTAGCTTAACCTTCAATCGATCCGTGCGGCTGTTATTACTTAACCACGAGCTCTTAAACTCTTTAAATAAAAAGTGAAAAATAAAAATCGTTGATATCAGAATAGGTACGACACAATGATTCCTGACATTAAAAACATCTCAGAATGCACGTCGTATTTTACTGACAGAAGAGCTTTTTGTACATGCGTATCCACATCTAGTCTAAAACACGACAGTACTTGAGAGAGAAAAGCTTATAATTACGGGAGAGCCGAGGTGTCGGGCGGGTGGTGGGACACGTGGCTCACTCCCGGACTCCGTACAGGAAGCTATCGGGCCATCGAGCCCTACTCTTTTTATTCCATTCATTTTCTAGTGTCATCGGCCGTGTCGACGACACGACTTTCGAAACAACCGAGATTTGAATGTGATACATATTGTTCTAATAACACATGAAACCAGATTCTGCGTCAGCCGACTCATGAATACTCTGACCTTGTTTTGAGTGGGAGTGTTATGTCATAAAACGATTTGAAGTAAAATACAGAAACACATGTATAAGGTCACTTTTAAGCGATTTTTTTTGCATAATATCATTTGGGGAATGGAAATTTATTCACAGGAAATAGAACAACAAAAAATATTTGGTGATTTTATGAGGATTGTCTTAGTGTGAGAACACTATTAGAAATATTATTTATTATGTATGTTCAATATTGTATAGGTACACGTACTTAGCAGGTGACACGCATGGCCGCGGAGTGGGTACCTACATCTAGTACAAACACTGTCCACCGTTGTTCAAGACTTAAAGGGTTATCTCTCTTAACAGGATATACTGATGAGCTTAGATTAAAACGAATACTTGTATGTACTACATAAAATCATGATGAGGTCATGATTCCAGTCGCAGATCCGTGAAATGTTTAATTACTTCGCCATTCTCGCCGAGGCACTGTGTGGCAATCGTACCTATACAGTATATATATACAGCTATTCAATTAACCGTCACGCCATTGATCCCCGAAAGGTTATGCTGAGACGAACCTTCTACAAAGTAACAAAAATAATATATTGTAGTTCGAAAATCTACTCTAGTCATTGAATCAGTCAATCGATCTGCCTAGCCTTTTCCCTACTACATTGGGGTCAGTTTCCAGTCTAACCGGATGCAGCTGAATACTAGTGTTTGACATGGAGTGACTGCCCTTCTGACCTCCACAACGCAGTAACTGGGTAACACGATACCCCTTGGTAAGACTGGTTGTCAGACTAATGGGCTTCTGACTACCCGTAACGACTGTCAAAGATTCACGAATGACAGCCATAGAATAAGTAAAAGTAATCAACATTTTGAAGCAGATCCAGTGAAGAGGATATAGATGATATAGTATAGCCGACCTCGTAATAGCTTAACCACCCTAAGGTTGAAAGTCACTTGCACGTTGTACAACGACAAGGTTAATTTGTCTATGTGATAGGTAGACAGTAACAACCATATTGAAGCGGCATGGATTGGGGTGGCCTACTGGGCCCAACACATGTAACATCTAAAAAGATTTGATTTTTTATGATTGTTTGTTACGCTTTCACGCTAAAACGGCTGAACGGATTCGGATGAAATTTGGCACATGGGTAGACCATGCCCTGGGTTAGGACATAGGATACTTTATTACTTAATTTCCCGATATTCCCCCGGAATCGGGACTTTATGCGGGTGAAACCGCGGGACGCAGGTAGTAATAATGTACTTACATTTACCATCGACTCGGAAAAAAAGACGTTAGTGAAGTTTTGAATTTACTGGAAATTGTTGTCAACATTGGTACAACAATTACGAGGTCGACTGTACGTCATCATCGTTTGCATTTTTTTCGTGAATGAACTGAAGCGCTGGAAACATCAAGATCGTGTTCAATTCTAGCATAATCAGCCTATAATGTTCCCACTGCTGAGACAGGTCTCCCCTCTGGAAGGGAGTGCCGTAATCCACCAAGCAGGCCCAGTGCGGGTTGGTGGCTGTCACATGTGTTCGATATTTTGGTTCTAAGACATGCCGGTTTCTTCACGATGTTTTCCTTCACCACAGTGATGATGGAATAATTTACACAAAATAAAATGCCTGTCTGGGTTCGAACTTAGGACCTAAAACACGTAAGTCTAGTAGTAACTTTCAAATATTTGCTGTATAACGGTCAAAATGTATGGAACAACAAATTTAAAATAAAATAAAAAAACCGATGAAAAATTTCAACGCAGGGGGTTCAGAATCATGTACAGAATCCATGGTAACAGTTTTCGCGTCGATGTCCCGGCTCCCTTGTATATACATACTCAGTGTTAAAAAGGATAAACATAATTATTTTTGAGCAAATTTGTACAGCTGCACACTACATTTATGTAAACAGAAACAATATACCCTTAATGATCAGTAAGCTAGCATAGCCATCAATTAAATCTCATTAGTATTATTATGTAAGTGGGTAACATCGCTTTGTTGCAAGACACCATACTACATACTAATGTACATCGAGCCTTGTTTACAATGGACGGCCTTTAAGTAAAACATGTGGCTTTCGATACATCTGTTTATTCGCAACACGCACGTGAACTTACATACTACTTGTCTTGTCATGTCATTAACTATAAAGTAAGTACGATAGTCTTTAAGCGCGCTTAAAAGACAATTCTTTTTGAGGTAGTCGTACAAGAATGGCACGAAACCACCAAAGGTATTGTTAAGTCAAATATTTTACGTTTGAGTCATTTGTCTATCCAGCTAGCTAGCCTAGCATATCAATGAACCGCGTAAAGCATAGTATAAGTTCATATTGAAATGAGTATGTATTTCCATCTCTACCTAGTGGTACTTGTTATACAACTAAAAATATAGTCGCACAGACGTCACATTCGCCTCTAACTATCCGTGGACCGCGGTAGGTAAGTGTAGGCGAGCGCGGCGACCAGCGCGCGCACGCCCTCCCCGGTCGATACTACACCAGACTCCATGTTTTTTATGTCTTTTCACGTCACGAATTGCTCAACAAAAAGATTTCCAATAATTAACTAAACGCAATTCCCGGGCATTTATGACGTAACGAGAAAACGAGAATTTTCTATATTTTCTTTTAATGAACGACTTTGGTGCATTTATGTACGCAGCAGCGCCATTTAATTTAAGCGGGGAGATACCGAATACCGACACTCGTTCTTTGGGAGTTTGGCGCCACGTTATGAATTTATTTAATCGGGGCCAATAACAAGATAATATTATGAAGATTATAGTCATTCTTCGATGTATTTCATGTATGGAAAGGAAACCAAAAACGGTTAAACAGAAGTTTTCATGATTTTCGCTGATTTAAATCGCTACACATAGAAGTAGGACAAATTAAATACACAGTCGTAATACGCACTTGCATAGTGTGCCAGCAAAAGGGTTCCATAGAAGATGACTCACGTTTGATGACTGTTGATGATGACAGTCGTTACGAGTCCTCAGAATCCCAAGTCTAACGACCAGTCTTACCAAGGACCCCCTCACTGGGTTATTACCCAGTTACTGGGTTGTGGAGGTCAGATAGGCAGTCGCTCATGTAAATACTGGTATTCAGATGCATCCGGTTAGACTGGAAGCCGACCCCAATATACACTCACATGCACGGAAACTTGGTCACTTATGAATTTATCGATAATTCATAATTAAATATATTTTTGACACTAAATTAAGGGTAGGTGTACTCTTTAAGTGTTTGTTATGGCTTTTAGAACTTAGAAATTAGAAAATGACCACACCATTAAGCATGTTTTCAAAATTAGGCACTTTTGCAGAAAAAAAGGATTTGCACTATCAATTTAAAAACACAACAAAATTTCCAAATTTCTTGATTGTCTCTTCGTTTTAATATCGGGATTCGGGTGTTTCCTCCTCTAGTCCTAATAACCGCTTGCATACGATCTGGCATGCTTTGAATGATGTTTCTGATATCAACTTGCAGTATGTCTTCCCAAGCGGCCAATACCGCACTTTAAAGTTGGTTTAAAGTTTATAGCGGGTTGGAGGTGCATATTTATTTTGAGCATGTCCCAGTTATGCTCTATTGGGTTTAAGTCCGGACTACGTGCAGGCCACTGCAATTTTGTAATGCCAACGTCTTGAAGGTATTCTTCAACGCAGCGTGCAACGTGTAGGCGAGTATTATCGTGCGTAAGGAGGAATTGGTCGTGCCCAATGAACTCCGAATATGGCAAAACATGATTGAAGGACCTTTTCATTTAAGCGGTTGTTAACAATATCCAACTCCGTACGAGCATCGGAACTTATTCCTCCCCAAACCACTAAAGAGCCTCCATGAAAACTCACAGTTTGTGTGGCGATAATGGGTAGAAACCTGTCTACTCTTCTTCTCCACACTCGTTCCCGACTATCTAGAGCACGCAAAGCGATTCGACAGTCATCTGTGAACAGTACTCGAGCTCATTGCTCATGGGTTCAGCTGGCGTGTTTACGTGCGAATTGAAGTTGAGCTACTCGATGAAGTCTGAGAAGTTCTGGACCACGTGCTGGTCTACAGGTTTTTAAGTTTACTTCCTCCATTAGTCTTCTCACCGTACGCTCACTAACATCCACATCTCTTGCGATTTGGAGCCTCGAGCGTATCTCAACGGCGTTATGGTATCGGTTTCCTCAAATTTCCAGGACAATAAACTGGTCGTCCCAGGCCGATGTGCATCTAATACCTCCGCTGCCTGGTCTGCGGGAGTAGTGGCCTGTCTCCTAGTATAGTTTCAGGGTAATTTGCATTGACGAACGTGGTACGTTAAGCACCACAACGACTTCGCGCTGTGTAAAGCCTTAGTCGATTAAGGCTTATAGCCTGTGCAAGCTGTGCTGGTGTTAATGGCATTGTTATTGGTTACAAAGAACCTTTAGTGTTTGAATTAAAAGCATGAAAACACAATAATTGAATAACTTAACCGTAAACTTTTCACAAAACACAAATTTAAACTTGCAACTTAGTCCCTAAAGAAACCCGATTCAACTAAAAAATTAACGCTACAGTGCACCCAAACATAATGAATTACCCTCTTAAACTAAGGATAAACATTATTTGACCTACCTTCATAAGAAACAACTATTAGAAACACTTAAAGCTTTTGTTATCGCAAGTATTAGCGAGATAAGCGCCAGGCCAAGATTCCGTGCCGCGAGTGTAGTTGGGAAGAGACTACTGCAAGTAGAGTTGGTATGGTATATCAATCTGCCTAGCCTTTATACCATCATCATGTTAACACAACTCTACCAACTACTACGAGTGAAGGCTCGTGCAGACTGGCGCGACTTGTCACGCGACGCGATACCGGTAATTGTTCAAAATTGTTTTAATAATTACCGTGAAGTTTTCTTCAAAATTGTTTTATTAGAGCCGCATCGCGCCTGTTTCTGTGAAACAGAAAAGTACTAACCTGTAGATTATGGTGCGGCTGAGTAAGATGCAACTGCTGCTGCTGCGACATGTGCAGGTGCTCCATGGGCGGCGCGGGCCGCGGCCGGTACCCGCCGTAGCCGCGGTAGCGCGTCCAGTCGCCGCCCGCCGCCTGCTGGTGCTGCTCCGCCATGTGCTTCAGCGTCTGCGCGGCCGGCGACATCTCGCCGCCGCCGTAGGGCCGAGGAGCCGGCTCGCCCTCCGGCGGCTCCAGCCCCATTCCTCCACCGTTCAGTTTACCGCCATCGATATCGAAGTCCTTCATAAACTCCGGATACTCCGATATCTCCGTAATAAGGTCTTCGAACGCGTCGTCGCCGTCATCCTCGCCGATCAGATCAGCTAACCCAGGGAACGCTGACGCCGCATCACGCTCTAGTGCCGCTGCACACTCATCCAGTCCGACGAAATCGTCATCGGCCA
Organism: Omphaloscelis lunosa; assembly: GCA_916610215.1. Taxonomy (NCBI): domain Eukaryota; kingdom Metazoa; phylum Arthropoda; class Insecta; order Lepidoptera; family Noctuidae; genus Omphaloscelis; species Omphaloscelis lunosa. Next base: position 13,326,336 of record OU744250.1, read on the forward strand.
CTTCTGACTTGCACTCAGCTTTGCATTCTCGCTCGCAATCTAGCGGAGTGGGTACCCTCGGCGGAGCTTGCGGTAAGGGGGGTGAACTAGACGTCTTTACGGCGTTTGCGAGGGCTTTCACCGTGACGTTAGTAGAAATTTGCTGAGGTTGCGAGTCCGCCGCGGAGGTGGTGAACTCCAACTGCTGAACGATTTCTACGGAGAACTTCGTGAGGGCCTCACCTCCGACACCGCCGCCACCACCGCCTCCACCACATTGGAGTTTAGCAGGCGGTTCGTAGTCACCACACCCAAACTTTTGTTGCTGAAACAAAAGGAAATATGATCTTAATTCGGAGGTATCAAAAATAATTATAAACCGGTATGTAATACCTTTACCTACATGTAAATATTGAGGCACGTGAGATAAAAGTGCTATAAAAATACCGATCAAATTGTGATAAAAATTAATTACAATCACTTTTACCTAACGTGTTAAGTACGTAACTTTGTATTGTTGTTTTTTCATTCTCTTTATTTATCGGGTTAACATTACGGTTTCTCATTGCGTCACGGTTTTTCAGGCCAGGTGTAAATTTTGTTACAACACTAGGTACATTTAGTTTAAACTGATCCAAAGAATAAAGAAACCAATTTTTTTTTCTCTTATACAAGCTGGACTTTTTTTTAAAAAGTCCTGTTTATGGAAACAAGCCATAGGACAAGGGGAGTGTGCTGTAGGTTCTGCTGACCTTGCTACTACCTACCCTATCCAGTCTTGAAACACATCACACACAACAGGTAATTAAAATTTTATTGAGTATGAAGCAGTGGAAGACCTCGTACAAATTAAATTTGAGTGCACCTGATACTTAACAACAAATTTTAAGCCAGACATTGATAGGTAAATGCTTTAATCACGTGCGTGACTGTCACGCGTCCACTATGCGATAAAAAATTAAATGTACTCGCATTAATCTAAGGGATCTAAGGCATTCTTTTCCAGGTAGTGGTTTCTCCATGTCCTCCGAATGATTTTAGGCTTCATTTCATTAAAAAAATCGTATGATACATTTTCCAGTCGATTTTCAATCTTGAGTATCAAAATAATCGTTTTCTGTCTTTATCTTTAAGATATGCAAACTCTAGTTCCGGCATCGACTATTTATTTAATTATATTGAAGACGAAACTGACTATTATCATTACATGTATGCAAAATGCAAAGAACTGGTTCAGTTCCTTCACAGTACAAACGCTGTTTACTTATGTATGTCTTGCCTAATTATCAGATAACACTTGACCATTTGTCGCTTAGAATTTCTTCAGTAATTAGTGCAAGCGACTTGATGATCACGCTACCAAGTGTTGTAATTGCATGAGCACGATAACGCTAAAGCCATGTATGTAAATATTGATCATTGGTGAATAGTTTAATGGAACGGACTGTGGGAGCACAGCGCAGCTCTAGTCTAGGAAGGCACCGTCTCAAAGTTGCCACTACACCTAAATTAAACTATATTCGTGCATGCTTTAGAACTTAGTCATTGGATGTACATAGTTTGTCAATGCCGGCAGATATTGCCATGGTCTGCTAGCTCGCCGGTCTGTGCTCCGAATTACATAATGTCAATTTATGGCCCAGTTTTGAGAAGCTATTTTCTAACATTTGAAATAGTTTCATGTTAATAAGTGACAAGTTATTAGCAAGATTTATTAGTAATTGACAACTTAATGGCTTTAGTGACCCTCTGGATTCCGGAATTCGATCGTAGATCAATGTTTCTAGTTCGTTAGCAATGATACACGTCTTTGATAATCTAGAACATGTCGAGTTCCTGATCAATTCAAAGATTTCATTCAACAGCAGCATTCCTTTTGATAAATGATTTTGGGAATTTGCAAACACCATTTGAACCGTACTAAGCTCAGTGTCAGTAAACTTCAGACCTAAAGCACCTCGGAGTGCTTCGGACTGCTAAGCCATCGTGTCAATGGTTTCTACAACATCAAACTATGGTAACTACGTAATACGTAGTTACTTAATAAAATGTGTCAGAAAACAGCGCAGGCGCAGGCGCTCGGAGGTCGTCGCGGTGAGCGGCGCGAGACAATGCGAGGCGTTTGTTGTGAAACTCGCGCAGTTTGCACAACCGCAGACCGCCCTACCGTACCTATACATACATAATCTAGCGCAGGTAAACTAACTGGCTAGATAACTATCAGGAAGCTGTATAGTGTAGCTAGTAGCCCAACACACGTAGAGAGGAAAGCAAACTATGGAACCTTCAGATATATTATTCAAACACAAGATTTGATAGGAGCGAACAGCACAGCAGCTAGACATATTTCTCTGTTTTTTCACGAAGGTCGTTTTCCAATGCAACATAGTGTCGAAAACTTGTTTGATTGAGAACTTAATTGTACTAATTTCTTTGATCGTTAGCTATTATGTTATAATAGTTAGTAGTATGTCGCGTGCTGAGTAAAGTGAAGCGCTCGGAGGCACGGGATGCGGTGCCAGAGGGTCAAGTCAATTGACGTCGGGCAACATCCGGTGTGCGATGCGGCGCTTATACAGCACGTGCTGCCACTAATTAACTTCCCATCTCGACCGTCTGATGCTCCATATATTGTGTCTAGCGTTTTAGAACTAGACTATGAGACTCAACATAAGACAATATTATCTTAGGTTAAAAACACTTAGGATTAGTCGTGAAAATGTAGAAGAAAAGTTTATGCAACTGGCAACAATAATAGAAAATAGCATAGCAAATGAAATAGAAAATTTAAATCGAAAGGACACCAAAAAATATACGACAAGACACAAGAATTGAGTCATATCGTTTCATATTTGATTGCCTTTCGAAAGAGTAAAAGAAAAAAAAAAAGAAAGTCATGGAAAAGTACCCGACCATTTAAAAAAACTTTGATAGTAGCTTGTCAACAATGGGAAGCCGTTGAAAACTCTGCAGGAAGTTAAACTCAAACGTAGGGAGGCTGAATTCAAAAAGCAATCTTCGTAATAACCGGGCTTGTATTTGTAACAGAACAATACAATGACGTGTAAAACGCAAACACGTGACTTAAAAGTTATAACAGTAATGAGGAAGTAATCTTACATAACACAAAGCTAGGTAAGATAAGTTACAGAAACTGGTAGAGTAAGCAAAGGTCTTGTAATTAAAATAAATCAATTTAAAGGAGCTCATAGACACAAAAAGGAAGAAACCCTACGAATAAAACGCGGTATGTATATGTATTGATCGGTAGCATACATTAAGTAAAAGTGCTAATGACGTTCAATAGCGTTTCAAATGCATTTCTTTTACTACGGTACGGTATTGTGCCCAAATATTTTATGACGAATAACGGGAACCCTAAGTGAACATAGACGGACATAGATTTAACATGTGAACGGAACGCAACCGGTTTTCAAAGTGGTTATTCTTGTTTTTGGCCACATTGTTCTTAATTTGACACTTATTAGGATTTACATTACATTTGAAATGATTAAACTGACATTATATTTATGAAGGTTGTGCCCAATGGCAAAATGTATCGACGCAATAAACTACGGCAAGATTCTGAGGTTCTGAATAATGTTTGCAGTCTAGTGCATGTTTTCTCTCGCAGAAGACGGTAGAGTCTATAATATTCATACTACAATTTGGAAATTATATTCAACAAAAACCCTTAGATTTTTTATACTGCTACTCTATATAATAATATAGTCTCGTACTTGGTCGGTTCATTAAGAAATTCTAACATTTTAAATAATATGTAATGATGTCACATAGTGGCAAGCGAAGAAGCTCGCAGGACTTGCGATCATTGACATTATATATTAAATGCTTACGATACTAATATTCTTTAGTGGTCTTAAAACCATTATGTACTACTGAATCGACAATAGAAATCTTTTCAGACAAGAGATATATATTGTGTGAATAAAATGCATATTCGATTTTGAAGGTATTGGTAATCTGGGTTGGGTATTTTTTGTTGTGCTTTTCAACCACTTTTATCAATTTCATTATGGTTACTACGGTAAGTAGGAATTTTTACTCTGAAGCGAAGCGCATCTTAAAACCTTTATGAAGTGTACTTAAAAAAAATATTAACATCATATTAACTTACCACGTGGACGACACTGCTGTGCAGATTGCCACTGATGGCTGGCAGGTCTGGCTTACGATCACTCTTCTTCGCCTGCCGTTTAGCTTTCCCTTCGAGGAAACGCTTCTGAAGTGCGGTGGTCTCCAGGTTTTGCTGCTCACACGAGCCGGTGAACGATTGGTCGAACCTCGGCACACATTCTGATTGGCGTCGTCGATACGTTTCTATCCTTCGTCTGTAACAAATTAAATAAGATATAGGTTGTTTTCTATTTCGAAAACCCTGTATTTAATTCGGAACAATTTTCCTGTCTTCAGATACTTAAATTTTATAAATTCGAAATGAGGACATTTTTAAGTACATATTATCATCTGATTAGTCAGGATGATATTGTGCAGTTGTATTCATAATAGCCTTATTTACCACGGAATCTATTCCGTGAGCCTTAAAAATAATATTTCCTTCCAACCTAAAGAACGGGCGGGGGTAATTCCCTTCTACTATCTATGAATTCTACAATCAATTGCTGGTCAGTAAATCGAATATGGTGGTGGTAAAATCCTTAAATAAGATAGAAAAAAAACCCAACCAGCTGATAATATGTTGACGACCGGATTCCTGAGTCATCTCTTACGACACCTACTACAGGAAGTGTGTACCTAGTTAAGCCGTGTATTGTTTGGGTATGTACTATGTATCACAGTTCACAGAATACTGCAGATAGAATTCTTACAGCTCAGTACTAGAGCACCCTTCATTTCAAAACAATTTCAACTAAAGAGGCTGATGAGTCACGCCACGAACGAAATGCATTTGAGCCCACGTATTCATACTTTGCAAGACCGTATTTGCGTAAGCAAGTTCATATAGGTATCATTAGCCTGAAGCATCAATAATTAAATGCAAAGTTAATAATAACAAAGAAACAAATGCCGTGGTCGTACAAAACAAGTGGAGGTACACAGTAGGTGTACAAGTACGGTGTACCTAACAAACAATATTTCAAGTGATGCTCAGTCAGCCGCAACTCCCGAGCGCGGTCACCTTGAGCAAATGTTAATGCGGACAGTCTGTCGGCTTTATAAAAAAATCATTACAAGCTTTTCATTTATTCATCAGTATTATTCTCTGGCGATAAAATCCTCAAGGTCACTGTCGTTCTCCGGTTAGAAAACAATTTTTAAAGGCTTACTAGGTAAATATCATGCCAATAGAAAAATTCACACTCCCTCAGATAGGTATTGCTAATTTATTATATGCATATCATCAAAAAAATACATGTGTGAAGCTATTTAATTCCATATAGATACGGAGGACATGTACGAGTAGATATGAAGGGCTAAGTAAACCCAATCGCACGGGTCGATCGATTAGGTTAAGCTACGCTTGCCGCGGTCAGTCCGTGGAAGGGTGACGTACCGAACATACCGAGATACATATCTGAACATACCGAGACCCCTCAGTGCCTCGGAAAGCACACTATCCCGGCTGTCATTCTTGGATCTTTGACAGTCGTTACGAGTCGTCAGAAGCCCGAAACTCTGACAACCAGTGTTACCAAGTGGTATCGTGTTACCCAGTAACGGGGTTGTGGAGGTCAGATAGGCAATCGCTCCATGTAAAATAGTGGTATTCAGCTGCATCAGGTTAGACTGGAAGCCGACCCCAACATAGTTGGGACAGGGCTAGGCAGATTTTTTAACGAGTAGATACGGCCAAATTGTACAGGAAATGTAAATGATTTCCTCGCTATCAAATATGAGGTAATCAAGGCGATTAATAGAGTTGATTTAAAAACAAATTATGGTATACGGTGGTGGTGTATGGTGTGTGTTTTGGTGTGGTGTGATGGTGGTATGGAGTGATGGTGGTGTGGTGTGGTGGTGGTTGGTGGTGTGGTGTGTTGTGTGCTGTAAATATACATTGCTCCAACTTAGACACTCCAATAACGTCTAAGTTACAGCAATGTATGACATAAGACATTGCTCTACAATCGACTACAAGCCACTGAAGCCACTAGTTCCACAGCAGCTCTTTTGTTACCAGCAGGGTGATTGCGAAACACACTTATAATGGCAATACCTTTCATTTTGACAGTGCATCCGCGTTCATTGCGTTGCGTTATTTACATTGCATTGTTGAGCAGTCGAATTTTTTAAACCTACATATGAAGCAATGGATTAGGAATTTCCTTCAAAACCCTCGAGCTGGGATTAGAAGTGTGTTACGTACCACAATTTGGGTGCAGGAAACATTATATACGTGTCCAAAAAAGACGATAAAGATCAATAATTATGTAATGTTTTGTTTTCTTTTAATGACCCGTTTTTTTTTTTTAGCCTATATTGTGTTCCACTGCTGGGCAAAAGCCAGGCCTCCCCTTAAGGAACACGGCAACTGAAGGAACACGGGTGGGTTTTAGTCAGTAAGAGTCTCACACACCCTCTCTCTCCACCCAGAGCGGGAGCAGTTATTTGATAATTTTCCACCCAAAAAAAGGCCTCCCCTTTTCCCTTCAAAATCTCTCTGTTTTTTTGCGGTTTCAGGCCTTGCTGGCCCTACAAACATAAGTAGATCGTCACACCATCTTTGCCGCGGTCGACCTCGACGGAGTTGTTTTCCTTCAGGCGTCCAGTGAGTGAAGATCTTTGCCCATCTCTCCGGGTGCATTCGTACGACGTGGCCGGCCCACTCCCACTTCAGCCTGGCTGTTTTTAATGACGCGTAATTGATAATATTTCAGGGTACGAATTAAAATTCTGAATTTTCTAATGTACTCTATGTTATTAAAAATGCGAACGTGAATCTTCTATCACTCTGTCTTGGTACACGTTTTTACGTCTACAGTACTACCTAACCGATAATGAAAATTAGGCAAAGAAGTATGGTATAGTCAACCACGTAATTGTTTTACTACACCAAAATGTGTATATTTTTGTGAAACCTACCACCTAAGTTCACATCTGGAAGCAATAAATATATTGAGTATTGGGTATTCCTAGTAAATTAAAACCTAAGGTTGAAAATATATAACTTTCACATAGAAAAATAGACCTTGTCGCTTTATGACGTGCAAGTGACATTCAACCTTAAGCGTGGTACAACCGTAAAACTATTACGAGGTCAACTATACCTTGGTATACTTCGAAGGACATAAGGTTATAAAATTAGGCACGGTTGGAGTTGCAGGAACAGCAGCCCAATCTGAGTGATTGAGCTGCTGTGCCCATTTCTCTGTGCCCGTTCGTCATTCATTGTTTTTTTTTTTTTTGTAACAAGCGAGTTTTCGAATCGGCAAAAATTTCAAAATTCCTTACAAAATTTCAACCCCTGTTTAACCCCTTTAGTGGATGAAGTTTCAAAAAATATTCCCTAATGAAAGTAACTGTTGTAAAAAAAATTATGCTTCTAGACACAGCGGTTTAGGCTGTGCGTTGTCTGTCAATGAATGCAGGCAAGTAGATTTTTAGTCTATTTTCATTAAAAAAATATTAAATTGTAAATGGTGAATGTTGTCATTGTAAATCTTAATAATATGGGAACCATAAAAAAGGCGGGACATATATTTCACATTTTTGTTTTTTTTTTAATGACTTATACACCCTCACTTCTACTACTTCTACTCTCTACTACAACTTAAATATTTTAATAAATTAATTTTATTAAAATATTTAAGGTTTTATTGAGCAATTTTTTATTATTATTTATTAAAAAGTGACATTCATTTTGGATTTTATTTACATTGTTATATTTTTTAATAAATGACATGTAATTCGTGGAATCTGATTCTGACGATAAATTATCTTATAGTTCCATTCTTATCACGTGTATCGTAAAATGTGTATCAAATAGAGCATGAATTAATTTCAATAAAATACCCACCCACTAAGTACACAATAGTTTTCAACTACAGCAAAATCAGAATGTTAAGTAGTTACGTACGTATTCGCTCCGTTATGTAAGGTCTATGTGCAAGCATTTATTACATAAGCAGTGTTAGTGGCGTACGTCACTGTACCGATATCAGTCTGTTATATTGCACCTATGTATACAAATCAAGAACTACTACGGGTACAGTATCAATCGGACGCTGTACGATGCCGAATCATTAACATTGAACATCGCACTTCATCACGGCCTACGGTAGTCTTTGGTAGATGTAACTACTCGTAGGTAGGTACCTCAACTGTACATTCACTTTCCCTAAAGCTATGCATTTTGTGTTTAACTAGTACGCTTCGCAACATGGAAAAAGAAAATAATAAATAAGTAGCTTTGAAAATCAATAAAATTAATTAAGCTGCTACTGCTTAAAATAAACACAATTCTGCTAATCTCTTGATAACGTTAAAATATGGCGTCTTATATTTACTAGTATAATCAGTAAATTTTACATGATTATATGTAACTTTGTTTATTTGCTAGTGCAGTGCATCATGTTTTTACCTACTTCCTTCTTCATCCTTGATGTATGTCTCAACCTGATAGCAATAAACAGGTCGGTACAACTACAAAAGTCGCAGCGTTACAGAAAAGGACGCAGGTAGATAATTTGTCTTCACAATCTACCTACGTAGCCTGTATGTACACACCTACTATGTACCAAATAGAATAATAAAATTGTCGAGTGTAATTAATACGTCATAGATAATAAAATAAGCACTGATTTAGACGCTAACGGTGTGAACAAATTCATGAATATATAAGTCGTAGTACTGGGTGGTTACTACTTACTTATCAAAATAGTGATGATAACTTCTTTTAATATAGAAAAATAAATAGTCCGACACGTGTATGCTTACATTGTTGTGTTATGTGAAAATTTAAATTAAGCTGATGTTATGTAGGGAGGAATAACATTTGCCAACAAATATTAAGGAAGCTATGCTATGATAAGGCATAACAAAAATATTCCTACGAAAAAGGATAAATCCTCATAAAAATCATAACATAACCTAACCAACCCAACCTATTTGGAAGTCATAATTTTTTTTTTTTGATGAGCGTTTAAAATAATTAAAATGTTAAATTGTAGGCAAATAATAAATAGCTACTTATTTTGTTCGTATCAGTACGATTTATTTATGTATTTTGATTCAAATAAATTTATTACATTTAAATTAAATCTGGAAGACTAGGCGACTCAATACGATGAGTGTACATAATATGCAGTTACTCAGAACTTGAAAGTCAACTGTATCGCAAGTGAAAACAACTGAATAGGTACACTACTTTCACGGATGAATACCATTTTAAACTAAAGGCAAATCAGTGTAACATTTTTGCACAATTGAACGTAATGGTTAACTGCGTACAGGTCGTGCCATTAAAGATGAGACTTGACCGCGCCTCCCGCCGCTCTTTCCCCCGCCCCGATGACGCCCCAGCGGGGACCTCATACCGCTAAAGAGACCCATAAATCGTCTACTGCACAAGTCAAACCACGTGGTGCGTCAAGTCTCGTCTTTAATGGCACGACTTGTAAACATCTGTTCTTATCGAGTGGGAAACAGATTTATGGTAGCGAGTGTGATCCACTGCTATTATCAGCACCTGACAAACTTTGGGTTATACTTAGGCGGTGTAACAAGACGCGGTACCGTGCGCACTGCAGGGTTACCAAAAACATCGCATCCAAGGAGTAACTCGTACCTAAAGGTCCCTAGCTGAGTCAACCAAACCATGAGTCATTCCTTCTAAGTGACTCCAAGGAATGATACAGCGAACTAAAAAAAGAATAACACAATTCAAAACTTCTACGCTTTCAATATGACTTAAGTGTGTTGTGTATGTGTACGCACATTATCCAGCTCAATCCCGAGCATCTGGCATCCCTAGCGCAATGTCGCACACGCCGCAGTGTGGCAGTACATACACTGTGTAAACTTGTAGGTGTTTTTGTTTAGTTCATTGACCAGCCGGTCGCCGCGGCTGTGCGCTACGCAAACAACGCCTTCGATAAGTCCCGATTGTGTGTCACGCTATGTCACTGACATTGTACCTGATAATCCCCACATACTACGGGATCATCTTTCTACAGACACAAACCTTAAGAACAAACAGTCAAGTATTTGCATATCACATGTTTGCTACGCGGTAAATTAACACGTCGATCTGCGTTGTTAGAACATACTTATGGTACAAATGACTTTATTATTTGATTAACTCCCAATTTACTTGTATTTATCAGACTTTGGAATACATATTTGAATGCTGTAAATTTGTGTTTTCGCTACGTTCATACCTGTACCCTAATTGCGTAATACACAATCTGTTTCGATTTGAAACAGATTGCAAATCCATTGCTTCGTTTGAAAAAAAAATCTGCTTGACAACGTAAATAACGCAATTAATGTTGTTGAACTGTCAAAATGAAACAAATTAGGCAAAATTGTCTACGAAAATAAGTTACGCAATTAGGGTATTGGTATATTTACTTCGTGGTTCATACAATCCGCATAGCAAGTACGAAACCGATCAAGAATTTTGCATACTTACCTACCACGACTATGAGTGTCCTGAATGCATTTCAATGAATGCGAACACGGACTACACACATTGCCACTACAAAATCGTATACAAGGTGTATATTTTGAACCCAAGCAAGAACTTGAATGGGGTCATTGAATGTCTTATTGCCAACCCAAAACAATAAAAGGATACCTCAATTTCAACAAACTTTGACCGATAAAATCTGGTATTAGCATGTCATCAATGTAATTCACTCCTAGTCATTTCATTGAAACAGTTGTAACAAAAGAACTCCCTTTAGTTTTTAACAAAAATATATTTTAGCCTTGTAACATTTCAAGTGATTGGGCCTAAAGACTATACTCTTCCAAGGGCCCCATTCTTACACGCAACCCTCTCTATTAAATTGTATTAGGGTTTTGGTGTGATTGCAACAGTATTAAAATAGATAGAAATAAATTACTGTACAGGTCTTTTTGAATCAATACTTTTCTAATCTTTTTCTCTTAAGTAAGTCAATAATAAAAGTGAGCATCGATGACAAACAACATTACGAAGATTGCAGTTTAATAATAGGAACAAATAGGTACTAGCTATACCTACACATTCATGTGAATTGCTTTGTGGTTTATTTTCTTGCAAACTGTAATAAGTTTAAAAGTTTTTGTCAAAATTATCGAATACAAAACTATTTCAATTAAATCTGATAATAGGTACGAGAAAGATTTTATCCTAACATTATTATGGTCACACTGTTAACCTGTTAGGGTAGGGACAAATAAACGAAAAAAAAAGTTGCGTTCGCTAAGTGAAGTTTCACAAGTGATATCCTTGTATAATAAAACAGGGTATCCTTATGGTGAGTTTAGGAGACCGTCTCGCCGATCAGGGTGTATCCCTACAAATGATCCCATTAACACGGGGGATCGTCCCTCCGAGCTACGGTGCCAATATCGATCCGGGCCGAACAACCAACGTAATGCATGTGCCCTCATAACTTAAGACTCGACTCTTATTTCCCCCATACGCAACTCATTTTGCTACCGTCTGTGCTAGAAGGCTAGAACAGACTTTTAAGTGAATTTACGAAAACTTCGAGCGTGTGTGCAATGAGAATACGTAATGTTGCGTTACAAGTTATCACGATAAAAGCAAACTGTTGTCACAAATCATTATACATCGTTATACTAACTCTCTTTTTCACGAATGAGTAAGTGTGAAAGTATAAAAATATTTGAGTGGCCTACGAGCGAACGCTCTAATTTAATTAGGACTTTTATGATTCTTGAAATGCATGTTATCTATTGTGATATTAATTAATGATTTAATTAATTATATCATTAATTTTATGGACTGCTGAATCTATTCATTTTAACTCTGCATAAAGAGTACGAGTACTACCGACTCCAATTAAATAAATCTCATAAATAGTATTAGTTGATAAACTACCAATTCAACGTGATAGATCAAATGTCAAGTATTCATCACGTTGATTGACACTTGATTAAGTGTCTGTATTTCTCCCACATCAGCACTTCATCCATATTTTTTATATAGATGACCGACAACATACCAAGTGCGGATGAACATTTTGCATTTATATAGGGTGGCAGGGGCGGAATCGCAAGCCGATTTCCGGCCACCGTAGGCGCGGGCTTGCGGACGGTGAGCAATGGGTAGCTCACCATCCGATAAGGACCAGGCCCGGGTCGACGGCGCGTTGTGTTCCACGGGCGCCTCAAAGAGATGTCAGCAGAACTGAGGGGGTCCGCGAGGGGGGCCGATGCCTGCCGGGGTTGCGAAGAAAATCGAAAGGGAGATCGTGGCCCCCGGCAACAGGGCAACCGAAGGAACACGGGTGGGTTTTAGTCAGTAAGAGTCTGACACGCCCTCCCGTTCCGCCCAGAGCGGGAGAAGTTATTTGACGATTTCCCACCTAAAAAAAAAGGGGTGGCAGGGACATCGACGCGAAAACTGCGTTACCATGGATTCAGTACATGATTCTGAACCCCCCCTGCGTTTAAATTTTTCGTCGGTTATTTTTTTTTAAATCGGCTTTTTCATAGAAAAGTGCAATACCTACGCTGTCAAAATGTATGGAACAGCTGATTAAAAAAAAAAGCGGCGAATAATTTCAACGCAGGGGGTTCAGAATCATGTCGATGTCCCCTCCCACCCTGTATTTAGGCCGGCCACATACATACAGAATTTCGTTTCGGAATTCCATTTCGAAATATCGATTCGGAATTTCGAAGGCAGCAAATCCATACAAAATCGAGGATCACACAGGTACAATAGTAGCTCTCCGTTCGAAATTTTCTTCTATTTTAAATTCCGATCGGAATTTGGAATCGGAATCCCGAAACGTAATTCCGTATGTATGGGGCCGACCTTAGTCTCAAACACAATAAATAATTGAAATCTTATAATACAATGAGTGTTATGTCTAAATCTGAACCATTAAATAGATAGAGTTCGAGTTATCACCATTCTGCGCTGTTTATGCACTATGCACCCTAGACAGCTACTGCAGGTTATCCCATATTTAAATTGTACGTACGAGGTCTCTGTTCTTAGAAATCGGCCCAAAAGCATTGTGCAAATGGAAGTTACAGCGGCACGAGAACAAAATGCCGTCGCTCTACTTTCTAAAACGCAACCAAAATTATTAAAGGATCTCTTAACTAAGTAATCTTAGTATGCATCAATGTATCAAGTTACAAGTTGGCTGCAATGTAAATAAAACATGGCGCAGCGCTTATGCACTGGCAACTGGGTATTCAGTACCGTTAGATACACACCGAGACCCCGACATAATTTCACTGAGTGCAAACCGCGATGCACTCTTCAGACATATAAACTACAACACTAGTAAGGCTACTCTACTCTGGAATTTCTCAGTCCAGTTTTGTAGCAATTGTAGCATATTACATAGGTGTGACGATGTGACCGACGCCATTTGCTTACTTTACTCGTATCAACAGCGTCAATCGTTTGCGCTTAGAAAGTCAGATTTGACTTGAGCCAAGCAACGTCTACGAAGGCATTTTCAGATAATGCAAGTGCTCATTAGGGAGAAATTTATAACGCGTACTTTTTATTGTTTTTACATTCCGGAAATTGAATTTTGCAGTACTTGCAGAGAATTGTTTGTAGTGAGGTGAGCACTTATGAAGAAAACCATTTCTACGTTTTCTTTCTTTCTTACTTTGGTAAGATTTGCTATACCATACTATACTTTATATTGTTATCGTTAAAAGACTTTGTTACTTTTAAAATATTTTACTGGGTATTAATTAATTGTCTCGGGTATTTTCTAACAGGGATGACCTCTTCGATCAATACTAGGCCACCGTGCAATACCCGGTTGGCGGCACCGACTGATTTTTTGTGGGATAGAAACTTGAGAAGATCAGATAATTAGACAAGAAGGTTCACTCGTAGATGAGACTGACCACTTATGGGTATGCCAAATTAATCTTTCTTATTTTGGTATTGTACCAATTGAGTGAGGATAAGAGTCTCGCATTGTATAGGATTTTAGAACAATGCGAGGTCAGCTCATACTGGACATGTATAGCTTGATGTGCAGCCGTGTGTACATATGAAGGTAAGACGACTTTCATTACCTTTCTGCCCATATTTCTTAACGAATGATGCAGTACTTGAGTATCTACAAATTCACTATATTAGTTCTTTTCGAGATTTAATTGATAAAAGTGTAAATAATATTTATAATATCGTGTTAATTTCCTTCATAAAGGAAAAAAATGAAACAAAACTGTGAGCGCTATCAACAGGAAGTTTATCAGTAGCGCTTGTAGCAACGTTTGACAATAACCCATTGGTTTTTAGGATTGCGATAAAGTATTACTTAATTTTGCCATTGCATAGGGACTGTTAAGGCTCGTGCAGACCAGCGCGATATTGCGGGCGCTACAGGCAGCGCGACCCTTGTAGCACCCGCGATATCGCGCTGGTCTGCACGAGCCTTTAGCTTTGGTTACTCTTTTCTCGATACCTACATAATTCGGCTTATTGGTAACTCGCACGAATTTACTCGCCCGAAACGGGCGAATAGACACTTTTAATTTTTTTTTTTTTTTCTTGAGGCGATGCGTGTTATGCACTAAGGAAAAAGTACACTAAATTAACTTACTGCATAAAATTCAAAACGTGCCAATTGCCTAATACATATTTCCGGAGTTGTCGATTTGCCCACAAATAAATTAACCTCGTGCAAATCGCCTCAAGAAATAATAATATTAAGCCTCGTGCAGACTGGCGCGACGCGACTCCGGTAATTGTTCTACCGTGAATTTTTTTTTAGAAATTGTGTTGTTAGATTCGCGTCGCGCCAGTCTGCACGAGGCTTTAAGTATAAGTGTCTGTTCACCCATTTCGGGCGAGTAAATTCTTGCGAGTCACCAATAAGCCCATAATTCCAGTACACGTAGGGTTCCGTAGCCAAAAGGAGACTTGGTGGTTCAATAACCAAGTTATTATTTCTGCAGTTATAATCGAAAACATTCCATACCTCACAAACTATTGACTTAAATAAAAAAGTCATGCAAAAACTCTTTTCAAGATCCCAATCGATCCTGTTTCTTACAAGGATCAAAAAACTCTATTGGACCAACTGAGGTTTGAGTACTAGAAAAGTCAGAAATCGCAAAAACTTTTCCTATACATTTTGTAGGAAATGAGACTCCAACCTAGTTTTCACGATGGATAATATAAAACCAGTATAGTTTGCACCATTTAATCCTCAGCAGCTACACCATCGGTTGGTGCAATAATACAGCCAAAACAGCATACCGTTTTTGTAAAGTAAAGGACAGAGAAGGATCATTGTTTTTCTATTATTTCTTTTAATCCTCCTAAGTAATGGGCGCATGAGTCGGCCTGGGAAATCATCCCTTAAATGGGCGCAGCTAACGTCCCAATTCCCAAGTTGCCTTATTAGATCTCAGGACATGAAATTCGGACTGGCACGCACATGTAATAAAATTATTGTTAAGCTCATCGTACACACATTGAAGATAATATACAGGGTTATAAGTTATTCCTTAGACTCCAATGCAAATGCCAATAATTTTCGAGTCATTTGACATTTTATATTTTTATTTTATACATTTTAAAATATAAAATGTCATATTACTCGAAAATGGTTGACATTGGCAAAAGGGTCATCAGGGGTAATTGGGTTACAAATTAACTCTCTTGCATCCCCCCTTAACGGATTGCCGACGTATATATAACCCTGTATATTATAGTACTTAAAAATCCTTTTAGGTAAAATATATATTATCTTCACTGTGTGGTGGTCAATTAACTTGTATGGTGAGCGATATGATGAAAATATAATATATATATTATATTATCTTCAAAGTGTGAGACAACCTGTAGACATACGTATTACTTTAATTGTATTATTTTATCTGGATGCTGTCAAAATCAAATGTGATGAACCACTGCACCTATTTACGAAGCAATATTAAACCTATATGATAATAAGCTCGACAGACATTACAAACTGATTACTACTTATTAAAAAAATTGCTGTGTAAAAACACTTGTATGTGTATATGTCGCAGGGATATTGTCAAATCGATGATATTATAATTTCACTAGTTAAATTATAATTGCACGAAACTTTGTCGACCGCCTCAATCAATTATAATTTCTCTAGTGAAATTAAAATATCACTGGTTTGACAATATCCCTGTGACATATACATTATGGATTGCAATTTTGATAAAGATTAATTGAATTTAACTTATTAAAAAATTGCATGATCTAATTATGGACTATCACTGACTGTTTTGGGAGCTATCTTTAGTTACTTTTGATATTTATTTATTTAACATATGATATGGATCAAGATCTGTGGATTCTCAGTCTAATTATATGAATTATAAATAATATTTTGAACCTCTAAGAATGCTGTCATGATGAATCTCAATTTTAATTACACCAGATTTAAAATTCATGATAAAATACAATTAATATTAAAGCTTTGGTTTAGAACAGCACTATCAAAGTGTCTGTTATTTAAGCTCAGGGTCACAGACTTCATGTCCGTCTACTTTCTGATGTGATTTAAATACATTTTTAGTTTGTTGATTTGTTTAAATTATTCTTATTGGAAAAGGTATATGTTTTTCAGAAACAGTTATATTTTATTAAAATAATCCAAGCTTTCAGGTAGTAGAGAATGATCATTTCAAGATATTGATATGAAATTAACTGCAACAGCATATTTCTGTACTGACTCAACATACCACAATGCAGTACTGCCATCAACATTCTGCTCAATCACTTCAGTTGAGTTATGCTCAACAAAATGCACATACCTTAATCCAGTGTAATAATAATACATCTGTATTCTGATACTGTTATGTTACTGAATAACTGCTTTAATAATCATCTTTTACATGAGTCTAAGAGCTATTTCAGCATTGTCCTAGAGATATACTAAAAAATTAGTATTTTAATGTAGTTTGTACCTTATACCAATCAGAATTGGCATTTCAAATCAGAATTTACATAATGTCTAGATGTATATCAATTTCACCATCTTCTGTCAGCGTCCCATGAGATATCATTATAAACCATAGTGTAATAAATAAATAGCCTATGTTACTCAGTAAGTCAATGATAATATAGCACACTACTTGTGAAAGAATTTTTTAAATCGGTCCAGTAGTTTTCGAGTTTATTCATTACAAACAAACAAACATACAAAAAATCAAATCTTTTCTCTTTATATTAGTTTAGATTTTAATGTATATTATATGTATATCACATGTTCACTAAATATTATTTTTTTTAAATATTAATAATGGCTACTTATAATTATATGAGTGAAAATAACCAATCAGCAATAATAATAATATAAAGATGAGTCATACAAGATAAAAATCGGAAATAACATTGATACTTTCTGCAGATGAGTTAATAAGCAAAATCCGCCCCTAAGATGACCCACTGACCAAAGGTACTATTTTTGTTGAAAATTAATAGGAAATGTATGTGGAGTCTGAACATAATACGAGTACAATGCTTATGCAAAATAATGTTTAACTTAAATATATTGAAATATGCAAAGCAGTCAAGAAGTATGACACTATTCCTTATTACACATCAAGTTTTTGTTACTCTCTTATCACCCACATAGGCCAAAGGTATTGAGATATACACACAACAATGAATTTTTCTAGGTGAGAAAGTACTGCAATTTACAATAACGTTTAATAATATAAATGTGGTACACTCACCTCAGGCGATCGACAACAGCTTGTCGTTTGGGTGGCAGGATCATCTCCTCCATGGGCTGCAGCATGTTGGGCGGGTGCTGCGCGGGCGCGGCGCCGGGCAGCAGGCCGCCCGCCCCGCCGCCTCCGACCAGGTGCTCCACGGTGCCTGCTCACTGTTCACTTCAGTTCCGTCATACTCCGCACAAGTCCTTAACGTGCCTCCTTCAGTACTCAAGTACTACACCGCAAGTGCAACAGCACTATCAGAAACACACAATTCGTTCTTAACATCGTCAACATAATATTCATGTTGTCAAACTTTCAAGTCTATAACTCCACTGATTATTAACCAAGTTTTTTAATACCTCTGCTTCCAAATAATCATTAGAACATTGTGACTTACACGTCAGTCTAAAATTATATAAATAAAGAAACACGTCAAATGATAAAAATGTTTTGGAACAAGTTATGCAGTCAACACATCGAAAACAGTTTCGGGTATAAATCGTAACAAACGTTACAATTTTATTGGGCACTATCGATAATATAGTTGCACAAAACTACAAATATAAGGTTTAAATAAATTGCTACACTGACTTCTACAAAACAATTTTAGAAAATCTTTGGCTTAGCCAATCTAACATGAATGGCCAAACATCAACTAGTCTCTCCCTGTCATGTCACTGACTGACGCTTGCTTACTTAGCGCGTTTCAGTTCAGTTTATGAAAAGAATGCTCAAAGAAGCATTACAAAATGTTAGATTTACAAAAAAAATAAACACTTGTACTTATTTTAACGATTATATTAAATGTATACATAATAAATAGTGTTAGCTTGTAATAATTAAAAGTTGTCATAAAAATATAAAAAATATTTTTTTGTCTAAAAATAGATGTAGGCGTTTACAAAAAACAAAATTGCGCGCATAACCATCCTTAGAAACTAACTTCCAATCTTCCAACAAAAATACAGCCTCAAATAGATACAATTCAATCATTTTACCATTACCATCGTCGATGTTTGACGACGAATGTGGCTCACGTTGGCTGATGTTGGCCGTTAGTGGCGGCCGCTGCTCTTCTTAAGGCTCATGCAGACCAGCGCGATATTGCGGGTGCGACAAGCAGCGCAACCCGTGTCGCGCGATATCGCGCTAGTCTATACGAGCCTTTAAACGGTAGCTATCTATATGGTACATTCCGAATTATGCAATAGTCGCTCACAGCACTCCCATCTGTAATTTGCATTTCGATTTAACTTTCTCTATTATAATAACTGAGAGCGGTCAACAATTTGGAACGGTCGTGAACGCGCTCACAGTGCTCATTCAACGTCAAAACTTTTATCACAACTTATTTGACCATAAATTTCTTCTTATTTGGTTAGGTAGCGACTGTAATCAGAAACACAATTTCAAAAACACCACATTAGTTTAGAGTTATGATGCAACTCAAACAAAATAGCACGGCTATCATTTTTGACAGCGTTCGCGGTGATATTAAATTAAGGGCATGGTCGGCGTTATCGCAAGATGGCACATGTCTTGACGTCATTATGATACTTACTAGCTGCGCTGCGTGGTTTCACCGACATAAGCCCACATTCGCACGGACGTAAAAATATCGTGGCGTGATTTTACCGCGCACTGCATTTTCAACTCTCAGTGTTGAGCCGAGCGTTGAGAATTCAATAGAGTGCATCCCAGCGCGTCGAAAAAACACACTGTTGGATTTTCAACTCTCGGTGCTGAGCAGAGCGTTGAAAATCCAGTGTGTGAAATATCCCACCGCGTAATTTTATGGCTGTGCGAACGCGGGCTGTTTCGATCCCGTGGGAATATCGGGATAAAAAGAATCCTATGTCCTAATCCAGGTCATGGTCTACCCATGTGACAACATTCATCCAAATCTATTCAGCCGTCAAAGCGTAACAAGCAAACAAACTCACTTTCGCATTTATAATGTTAGTGATGACGATCCACGGGACAATGAACAATGTTATCACGCCCATACTAATTCGGAACGGGTTTAAGCACGCTCAAATCGATTACTATACAATTCGGAATGTACCCTAGGTGACAAATTACCAGAGTTTCCACTTTTAGGGATTTCTCTCTTTTGTAGGGAAAAATTACCAATATTATGCATGATTTAAGGATATATTATTTTAACTGGGATTTAGGGAATTTTGGGGAAAAATTGAACTTGACCTTATTGTTTATAGTAGGCAGCACCCAATGTATTACTTTATTCTATGGCGCCACTGATTTATTATCTGGGATTCCCTCAAACTCGGAATGAATATAATACGTCTAATTTTAGTTTAACATGATCACCGTGACTAAAAAAGGCGCAGATCTTGCATCACTGGTAGTCGTAATGGAAGAAATGAGAGTTTCATCGTCACCTGTCACGTAATGAACTTCTCAGTGTACTTTCTTACCTCAGCAATGCTTTACAAAAGAAAGACTTGTGTCTCACCAATGTAATTCCTCTAATTACCACCACAAAATTACACTTGCAGGATATTACAAAACAGTGCGAATATGTCAATAGCCCTCTGCAAATAAAAGTTCAGCTCGAAATAGAAAAATTAAAATCTGAAGTGCACCTGGTTGCTGATGAAAATGCAACTGAAACATTTAAAGGGATTAAGATGTATTGTAAAAGCGTAATTAATTAAATAGAAGACAGATTCAATGACAAATCAATTGATATCATGACATTTTCAAATAGATTTGAGGCTTTTCAATCATTAAAGTTTTGTGACAAATTTCCTACGCTTAATGCAGAAAATGTGATAGCAGACCTTAAATAATTTAAATTTTACATCAAGTAGGTAAATGCTAGAAAGCGGAATGTACACAGGTGAAAAACCAATCGAAAAAATCTTAGAAGTAGACTTAGGGTGCTGCGAATTACAAAAACTTTAAGAAATCCTTCTTGTCATTTCCGTAACCACTGCCTCCGTCGAAAGATCGTTTAATACGATGAACAGAATGCTACTTGAAACTTTGATGCATTGTATGATGATTAGCATCGAGGGAGCAAAGACTCCAAAAGAAGAATTTCTAGAAAAAGTTGTTGATTTGTACGCAAGAAAACAGCCACGAAGAATAAGATTTTTGTAAAGAATTGTATTCTTCGTGGCTTTTTACAATGTTGCTTTGACAATTTTGGTTCAGCTTATAGCATCTTTTATTCATAAAATATTAATAATAATTGGAATTGACTTTAAATATTACTTTGTCTCCTTTATTTACTCCGCCCCCAGATCTCTTAACCCCCTGGAGAATTTTGCCTGAAAGAAACACTGTTCAATGCTATGTTAAATGCAGCGAAAAAGCGTAAAAGTATGTTTCGGCTTATCTGATCTTGTAAATTTATTAATGGTTTTATGTGGAATGTTATATTATTATTTATTATAATAATTTTGTCTAAACCAAGGAATTTTGAAGATTTTTCAGGGTAATTTAGGGATAATTCATTCTGAAACTGGGGAAAAACCAAATGCGTAAGTGGAAACCCTGCCAATGACTGCAAATGACATTGACAGATGACAGCTGTCCTAAAACTGCAAAACAATTGCAGATATTTGCAAGAAAAACCCTAATCTTGAATTAAATAACCTCTAGAGATTGTAAAACAGTGTTATATCATAGCGGATTTTCTCAAACAAGTCCATTTAATTTAATTTACTTATTCCAAACAAATTGCACAGCAATGTCTGTTTTGAGATTAAAAATTTTCTACTCCACATTATGTGCGAAGAGGTTATTCATGCAGCCGGTAATTAACGCTAGATATCTTTCCGCCTGTAACATATTCACAAAACAGCCAAACGGTAAGAGAGAGTTTTATGGGTAATTGTAAAGTTACAACATTTTTATCACAAGTTAAAGAAGGTAAAATGTAATAAATAGTTAGCGTTTCTAAATCCAAAAATGTCAATCAGAGGATTATTTTAGGCTCCACTGCAGTTTATTCCCAGGCTCTAAAGCTTCTATAAATCCTGTTCACAAAAATAAAGTTTTCTATCGATTAATTATCGCAATTTTTGACTTAAAGAAATCATTTAAATTTTGCAGATTTATTTCTATCAAATTACCATACAAGCAGATGCTACAGTGCTGCCACAGAAGAAGTTGAGTCAGAACTACCTAAAAGTTCTTCAGTGAAAGATTCAGGGAAGGAAACTTTAAAAGGTCCAACGGAAAGAAGAGAATTTCAAGCAGAAACCCGCATGCTATTAGATATTGTGGCAAGATCTCTATACTCTGACAAAGAAGTTAGTGTACTTTCATAAAACATACTATGATTGACTATTTAACATACATAACATCACGCCTTGTTTCCCTTTCGGGTTGGGCAGAGGTGTACCTATAGTTCACCCACATTGCACAAGTTATGTTTAAGTCGCTTGTTCAACGGCACGGTTGGCGCAGTGGTTAAGCAGTTGATTGACGCGCTGTGTGTTGTGCGTTCGATTCCAGCACAGAACAAATATTTGTATGACCTACAAATAGTTGTTCTAGATTTGGGTGTTTGTGTCTGTGATGTTTGTGTAAACGCACCCACAATACAGGAGAAATTGCTAGAAAAAAAAAATGTAATAGGGGGCGAGCCTATTGCTATCAACCGGGCACAAATCCAGACTTCAAGTTGCTACAGAGAAATTCCATATAGAAAAACCCAATAACACTTGTCCAACCTGGGAATTGAACCCAGAACCTCGTGCTCAGCAGTAGCCCTTGCAACCACTAGACCAAAGAGGTGGTCCAATTGACTATTTCTAGGTTCCTCAGCTCAGATTTTTTATTGTTCTATTTTTTTATTTATATACACTTGCTTTTCCAATCCACTTTAGACATCGGCTGAATGCTTTGCTTGCCATAATAAGAAATAGAATATAACTCATAAAATGCTTACTCATGATACCTAAAAGGCATAATGGACAGTCCTCTGAGCAGGGCGTGCATGGAGGCTGAGGAAACCGCGCACATGCTCTTTGAATGCACAGGCGTCACCCAGATTAGAACAGAAACCCTAAGGGTCACACAGATCTTTCACAGATGTTCTGAACGAAAAAAGTACCCTAATTGCGTAACTTATTTTCGTAAACGATACTGACTAATTTGTTTAATTTTGACAGTTCAACAACATTCATTGCATTATTTACCTTGTTGAGCAGATTTTTTTTTCCAACTTATTAAGCAATGGATTAGCAATTTGTTTCAAATCGAAACAAATTGTGTTTGATCATGTATTACGCAATTAGGATACAGGAGTTTTAATTAATTTCTGGAGCCAAACAGCTACCATGGCCCATGCACAATGGTCCACCTGACGGACTAAGTTCAGAAACCAAACCCCATAACATAGATATGCTTACTGATGGATTTATTTATATATTATTCTCCAATAAAAACAAGTGTCATTATGCTATAAGGAATAATTTTTGGGTCACTGTTAATATTTTACTTACTTACAGGTTTTCATTCGGGAGTTGATCTCCAATGCTAGTGATGCATTAGAAAAGTTCCGTTACCTGTCTGTCAGCGGGGACTCAGATACTTTAAAACTGGCTGAGATGGACAGGCCACTGGAAATAAGACTATTGCCTGATAAGCAGAATAGGACTCTCACCTTTCAGGTAAATACTTGAAAATAAAATTATATACTTTATGTATATAGCAACACAATTCATAGACATTTATTAACCTGTAACATAACTAATAAACATACTCAGTTGGATTTAAAAAAAAAAACTAGCTTCAACTTTTTTTTTGTTTTTTATTTACTTTTATACTTTTATTGAAGTTTATACAATTAAGATGGGCATCAAGCACATAATGTAACTTTTTCCAAAAACGAAAATTCCAATATGTATTTTAATATTTTTATTAGGATACTGGAATTGGTATGACAAAGGAAGAGCTAACTGACAACTTAGGAACTATAGCTCGATCAGGGTCCAAATCTTTCATCGAAGAGATTAAAAAGAAGGGTGCGGAGGAGGCTAACTCAATCATAGGGCAGTTTGGTGTTGGGTTTTACTCAGCATTCATGGTTGCTGATAAGATCGAGGTTTTCACTAAAAGTTGCAAAGAAGGATCACAAGGCTACAAATGGGAATCAGATGGGTAAGTTGTTCATTTGTCATGTATCTGCTGTTTTTTAGGGTTGTGTACCTCAAAAGGAAAAGAACCCTTATACTTACTCACATATGTATTTGTGTGACCCAAACACGAAAGTGTAACGTAAATTAATTAATTTTGAATATAGGAGTCATTTTGGGGGGCAAACAAGAAAATTAAAAAAATTAAAAATCCTAACAGTATCGTGTGACATATCTAATGAAAGGGCTTGTTGCGAGGATCTCAAACCTATTTTTTATATAATTTTAAAATAAATACTTTAAAGATATACAAGAAATTCGATGAAAATTGACCCTTTATCTCCAAAACTACTGGACCAAAAATTAAAAAATAAATACGTAGTATGGCTCTTTACTCATAGATTACAGGAAAACCTATAAGAAGTCTATGGTCTTAAAATAACATGGTAAATCTCTCAATATTGTGCGTACAAACTTACATTTGCAGTTGGAATGTATGGAAGAACAAGTATTTCAACTACAATGTTAAGTTTGTATTTGGGATAAATTCATCCCATCTACGGAACCCATCATTGTGCGTAGTCCGACACGCACTTGGCCGGTATTTTTTACCCCTACATTGTTTTTGGTGTATTAAAATAAAATAGTCCACTTGTGTGGCAGAAAATTAGGTCATCTATTTGAAATGTTTCTGTAATAAAAAACATATTGTGTAAAAAAATATATTCTTAAATTTCAGTTCTGGCACATATGTAATACAAGAAGCAGATGGAGTACCTATTGGCACGAAAATAATTGTTCACTTGAAAACAGACTGCAGAGAATATGCTGATGATGAGACAGTTAAAAGTATGTGGTTTCATCAAGTTTTTTTTTTAAAGATATTTTACAGATCTGTAATACAGAAACGAAATTATATCTACTATGTTAACTAAATTATTTTTTATTAACACATTTCAGCTATTGTAAAAAAATACAGCAACTTTGTCAGCAGTCCTGTCTTCCTGAATGATGAGCAAATAAACCAGATTAAAGTTCGTATTTTCTTGTTATTTATTCATGACATTACCCTGGTAACTTTGAGAGTATGTATTCAACTATTTGTGCATGATTACAGCCTCTTTGGTTGATGGAGCCAAAAGAAGTAACTCAGGAGCAGCACATTGATTTCTACAAATTCATCAGCCAGGCTTATGATAAGCCCAGATATACATTGCATTACAAAACTGATGCTCCTCTAAGTATTAGGGCAATATTGTATGTACCTGAAGGGAAACCAGGCCTGTTTGAACTATCCCGCGATTCCGATGTGGGAGTAGCATTGTATTCTCGAAAGATCCTGATTAAAAGCAAGGCCGAAAATATTTTGCCAAAATGGTTGAGATTCGTTAAAGGTTTGTAAATGATTTCTCTTTGTGTTTCTTAATTAGAGAATAAATCGCTAGTTTCTTTTTGAATTTATTTCTTTTAACAATTTCTTGGTGATTACAGGTGTTGTGGATTCCGAAGACATTCCATTGAATCTTAGCAGAGAGCTATTGCAAAATAGTGCTCTTATTGTGTAAGTTATACAAACAATGTACATTTGTGTCAATATTTGTATGATGGTCACATTATTAATTCATTGGAGTCGCAGATTAATACAGATGGTTCACTCTCCAAAATCATTTAAATAAAAAGCGAGTCTTGCTACGATACAATAAAGTGCAATTCAGGTTGCACAGCGCTAATCACCTACAGTTATATTCAACTAGAAGTTGCCTCTCTTTCAACTTTTATATCTTCTGACTACGTTACGCGAATTGAATTGGATCGACAATACGAGCCCGTCGCGTACTTGTCGCTTCATACCTAAAATGCGGAGTGCGCCTTCTTTACTATTTTGTGCTGGAGTGAATAAAATTGATAGGTGCTAGCTGTCTCAGGACAAACTACGTTTACTTTGCCTTTTCCAGAAAACTTAAGACTGTGCTGACTAACCGTTTCATCAAATTCCTGATTGATATGTCGAAAAAAAATCAAGCTGACTATGAATCATTTTACAAAGAGTATTCTATCTTCTTAAAAGAAGGAATTGTTACTAGCCAGAGTCCCATAGAAAAGGTGAGTGCTTAATATTGAAGTAATGTTTTCGAAGCATAATATTTCGTTCAGGCTCAAAATGTCCCTTGGTTTCAAATAGTCCCTTTCCCGAAATGTCCCCTCCCCATAATGTCCATTTCCCAAAATGCCGAAATGTTTCTCAAAATGTTCCTTTCCTACGACAGCTAAACGTTTGAACTGGGAATATTTAAATATCATAAGCCAAGCAGTCAATCAATTTATAATCACATAAACCAAAACGTCAAAACCTATAAATTATCCACGTGATAACTGTTAACATAAATCTTTAAATATATAATTCTTCTGTACGTGTGTTTGTCACCTAACTCCTCCTAAACAGTTGGACCGATTTGGATGAAATTTTATGTCTAGGTATGTAATGGGTCCTTGGATGGTTTGAAAAAACAATTGGACCCGGTAGGTGCCGCTTCTCGGTCAGGACAACGTCTGTCGGGTCCGCTAGTTATTTATTATAATGGAATTGTGTCTTGTAATATTTTAGGAGGAAGTTGCGAAATTGCTCCGATTTGAGTCTTCTAAGCTATTTATTATAATGAAATCGTATCTTGTAATATTTTAGGAGGAAGTTGCGAAATTGCTCCGATTTGAGTCTTCTAAGCTTCCAGGCGGGCAAAGAACATCGCTTAGTGATTATGCCTCACGCCAAAAAGAAGATCAGACATCAGTCTACTACTTAGCCGCCCCTAGGTTTGTTAAACATCATTTTATTTATTTTTATCAAAACTTTATGCACAAGTAAAAAATACTGTACAAAGGCACAACACTTAATGACCGCTCTAAACTTGAGGCTTATCTTGCTATAAAACATGCACAGAGGTGCAGGTTTCTAGGTATCGCTTACTTCCGTTCGGCCATAAAGTTTGTGGGAACTGGACTTCGTTAAATTATTAATTTATATATAGTACTGTTCTAAAACATTATCAACACAAACACTTAATTTTTTTCATTGCAGTCGTGAATTGGCTGAAACTTCGCCTTACTACGAATCCCTCAAGAAACGCGATGTGGAAGTGTTATTCTGCTACGAAATGTACGACGAACTAGTGTTACTGGAACTGAAGGAATTCAACAACAGGAAGCTTGTCTCCATAGAGAATGATATGCAGACAGCAGCTAAGGAGGAAACAGAAGACATTATTGGTGCTTATACTTTTACACCAGTGACTTTTAGCACATTTTTGATACGAAACATCTAAAGCCGCGGGTCAGACCGAATATTAGCGTGGTGACGCGTCGCCACGCCAACAGTAGCCATATTTATTTCCTGTTGTAAACTAGATAGTTTACAACAGGAAATAAATATGGCTACTGTTGTTTTATGCCTATTACCTGTACATAATAATTTCGATGTTTTTTTATTATTTGATAAAAGATTTACAAATTAGATGATGGTGACGGTCGCGATGGCAATAGCGATAACAATGGTCAATTTTAATATTAATAAAGTCAATTTCGATGTGTCACATCTGCCAGGCTTCCCACGACGGCAATTTTTAAAAATTTCATTACGTTGTTTAAAATTGTTTAGTATGAATTTAACATCTATTACATACATAAATTACTAAGTATTGTTATATTCATGACAGGCCATTTCATGTGTTTTCAACAGGAAGCGACGCACTCCTTCAATCTCAAGTAGACGAAGTTGTGAAGTACTTGCAGTCGCAACTAGCTGGCAAAGTATTCGAAGTTAAAACAACAACCAAGTTGGAAACGCATCCGTGTGTTATCACCGTACAAGAAATGGCGGCAGCTCGACACTTTATACGGACTCAAGCACAGAATCTAAGTGAAGAAAACAGATTCGCGCTGCTGAGGCCACATCTAGAGATAAATGTCAAGTGAGTATTTTTCCGCGAAAAATATTTATTATTAGCTGTAACCTGTGTTACTTGTCCAATTAATAAAAAAGTAAAACTTAACTATTAAACGAAAAAAAATAACTATTAAAACCGCAGTGGTAACTCGAGAAATACAAATTTTCTTGACCTGGAAATTGCAAATATGGTAGGTAAAAAAAAATCTGCTCCACAACGTAAATAACGCAAATAATGTTGTTGTTGAGCTTTCAAAATGAAACAAATTAGGCATAATTGTTTACGAAAATATGTTACGCAATAAGGGTACGGAATCGAACCGACACAAATACGTAAAACTAACATCCTGTATTTTTTTGCAAGTCGAATTTCGCACACGAGTCGCAATACTACACAAAACAAAACAATGTACATAATTTGTAAGGATCTCAATCTCTATTTATTAAAAACACTTTTCATTATATTTTCCAGGCACCCAATAATCAAGAAACTTCACAAACTGGTATCAACCGATAAGGATTTGGCCAAAATGGTGGCAGAACAGCTATTCTCCAACGCCATGGTGACAGCAGGACTTGTACTGGACCCCAGAAACTTGATTTCGCATATTAACGAACTTTTAGTTAAAGCTTTAGAAAAACATTAGACATTGTAGTTAAAATAAATATAAAGATTTTGTTATTGTATTAGGTTTTTTTAATTTTCAATTTAACTTTATAATAATATGGTATTTGGCGGTATTGCTTGTAAAGAACAAAACAAATGGGTGCCCAATTAAAAAAATACCTAAGCCTACTTTTTCATTTTTGAACTGTGAGCAAATCAAGCACAAAAATAAATCCTGAAAAGGACTCCGAATGTGTTACCTGCATACAGAAATAAAAATACCACCAAATAAATAAGTAAAATAAAATAAAACTTATTATTATTGAGTCTGGTTTTTTTTATTAGGTATATTATTGGTAATTTATTTTTTTGCATGTATGGACGCTATGCTATTCCGGGTTATCGGGAACGCCTTTCGTTAGGCAACATACTGAACTTACCTCTTTTGAAAAAAATAGTTTTGATTTATCCGAATAGGATTTCATTCGATTTTTTTAAGGACTAAGGTATTTTATAAAACTAAAATTTCTACCCTGTCTTCTTTTTTTATTTATATGAGACTATCTCGAGAACTTGATTACAAATATATACACAAAGTACCTGGGCGACAGAGCTTTGCTCTGGTGACAAATTACAAAGTCAAAAATAATTTTAATCTCGGAAGTCGGCGTCTTTGGATCAGTATTTTAGTTTTTTGCCACCGACTTCCGAAATTATAGTTATTTTTCACTTTGTAGTTTGGAAGTCGGAAGTATTTTTAGTAAAAAAAAGTGGGTTTTTAGTGGGATGGTTTGTAATGAATCTAAGTTACAATAGTCTAATGTCAACTGCTCAACATCAACTCCACTGCACCATATGAATTGTGACGAGCATCAATTGCTTATCAACAAGTACTTAATTGAATCGCAACCCGTGAAATTATTGAGTAGTTCCGGTGGCCATCTCTGTCCTTCATCATCAGTTCCACTTTACCAAATGGTGCTTTCCGAGAGCAAAAAAGATCCGAAATGCACGAGTTAGTACAAAAAATACCCAAATCGCTATAAGTGTGCCTATAATATTTGAAGAGTTCCCTCAAATTTTCCAAGATGCCATCATCAGATCGTAACTAAATGATAATGGGACCAACTAGAAAGAATACCTTTCAAACAAAAGAAGAATTTTTCAAATCGGTCCAGCCGTCTTCGAGTAATCGAGGAACATAATAGAAAATATTCCGACGAACTGAGAACCTCCTCTTTTTTTTGGGTTCCGTACCTCAAAAGGAAAAAACGGAATCCTTTTAGAATCACTCGTGTCTGTCTGTCCGTCTTTTACAACCAATTTGCTCCGAATCTAATAGACCGATTAATTTGAAATTTGGTACACGTATGTATTTCTGTGACTCAAACACGGACGTGGAACGTAAATAAATTCATTTTGAATATGAACCTCATTTTTGGGGGGAAAACAAGAAAATTTAAAAAAGATTTGTATTCTATACCGTGTTACATATCAAATTAAACGATTTGTTGAGAGGATCTCAAATATATTTTTTCCATAATTTTAAAATAAATACATTTAAAGATATTTAAGAAAATAGATGAAAGTTGACCATTCCCCCCTTATCTCCAAAACTACTGAGCTTAACATTTTGAAATAATACAGAAAACACTACTATACTTGTAGATTACAGGAAAACCTATAAGAAGTCTATGGTCTTAAAATAACATGATAAATCTCTCAATATTGTGCGTTCAAACTTACATTTGCAGTTGGAATGTATGGGAGAACAAATTTTTCAACTACAACGTTAAGTTTGTATTTGGGATAAATTCATCCCAACTACGGAATCCTTCGTTGTGCGTAGTCCGACACGCACTTGGCCCGTTTGTTTTAAGTCGGTTAAAAATAGAGAATGCTCATTTGATAGTATAGGAAAGTTCATACTAATTCCATGTATAGTATGTCCATACTAATTCCATGCTGCCATGTCATTATTCTAAGGAACTAGGTTTAAGGTTATTATCATAGGATACATATATATTTGTAATCACGTTCTTGAAAACGGCTAACGATTTCGATGAAAATTGCAATAAAGGGGTTTACGAAGGCGAAAAGTCGATCTAGCTAAGTCTCATATCTGGTAAAATTCCTTTCGTCTGTATTTTCACCCGAGCAAAGCGCGGTCGCCCAAAGCTTAAAACGATATGGCTTAGAATAATGACATGGCAGCATGGCTTTCCTATAATATTAAATGAGCATTCTCTATTTTCACCAGAGCAGAGCTCGGACAGCCAGGTACTTTGCATATATATGTATTTGTAATCACGTTCTCGAAAACGGCTTTAACGATTTCGATGAAAGTTGCAATACAGGGGTTTACCTGTGCGAAAAATCGATCTAGTTAGGTCTCATATCTGGGAAAATTGGTTTTCTCTATTTTCACCGAAGATGAGCTCCGTCGCCCCAAGTTTAGAACAAGATGGCTACTTTAGAATAATGACATCGTAGCATGGAATTAGTATGTACATACTATACATGGAATTAGTATGAATTTATAAGGTTGATTAAAAAACTGGATTCATTATGTGAAATACGAATTGATGAGGATAAAGATGAAGAATATTCCAATGGCACCGTCGAAATCCTAAAAAATAATAAAAGCGTGGCTTGAAATGGAATGTTACACGAAACAACGAAACGTACTGAACGAACGCATCGAAACACAACGTAAAAACTCTTGAAATCAAAAACTGAACGCAGCGTCTATTGAGCTTGCTGTAGCAGTAGCAGGCTAGCGGCATTTTTTCACAGTGAGAGCGGCTTTTTGTTCAAACCTGTGTTTAGACTAGTTAAAATTGTTTTCTTACTGTGGTTGTGTGCTCATTGAACATTTCATATGATACATAATATTCAAGTAAGTATTTTGTTTTATAAAAGCGTATTTTACGTTGAAGTTGTGAAACGCTTCCCTTGTCCCTGTACCTGGAGTGAATTTTTTAAACATAGTTACAACGCTCGCTCATCAGCATATTAGCATTTACTAACTAACGTAGAGTGAGTTATATACTGCTGCCGACCCTAGCGGAACAGGGCTTTGTGATTAAAGTAATACAATTTTGACGCCCCGCAGGTATGAGCACAATGGATATAAACAAGGTGGATTATGAGGACGATAATAAAACTCTGGACAAGAAGCAGATTGAGGCCGAAGAGAAAGAAGTGATGTTAAAGGCTGACGTGGAGAATATTGAATCTGCGGAATTGAAGACCGATGACGGGCCTGTGAAGACAGCTCTCTCTGGGGATCTGACGGAACAGGGCCGCGAAGTGAAGCCCAAGTTTATACCTATCGGGGCCATCAAAATGCCTGGTTTTTTCACAAAGAACTCAGATAAGGATAAGGACAAGTCAAAGGTACAATAATATAAAATTATTTTACAGTTCTATAGTTATTGTATATGGGTTTATAAGAATTGATTTAGTTTTGTTTGGAAATTTATGTTCTTATTCCTATGTCATAATAAAAATGTATTAAAGTAATTTTTATGGGATGCAGGATGAAGAGGCAGCTATTGAAAAAGATACTGATAATGAAAAGACTGATGAGAGCTCCAAAGTAAAGGAGAATCGTTTCCAATTCCTGCAAAAGTTTACAAAATTCTTGCAACACTCTGAGAATGAAAATGGTGAGTTACAAGTTACAGCCATGTGTATATTTTAAAATAAATTAACAATAAATTTATTAACTCCATGCATGTGGGGTAATCCAGTAAGTAAATTGAGTTAATTATTGTATTAACATAATTTATAAGGGTTCCTAATGTTGTCCATAAAAGTAGACCTTTTAGATAGAACCAAATATTTGATATAATAGCAAAACACTTGGATACATTTCTTATTTCAGACGAAAAAGATGGCAAGAAGGGTTTATTTAACATAAAATATCCAAGGGTTTTCCAAAAA
This sequence comes from Omphaloscelis lunosa, assembly GCA_916610215.1. Taxonomy (NCBI): domain Eukaryota; kingdom Metazoa; phylum Arthropoda; class Insecta; order Lepidoptera; family Noctuidae; genus Omphaloscelis; species Omphaloscelis lunosa. The sequence goes on from OU744250.1 coordinate 13,358,776, forward strand.
CGTGGTAGTGCACCCAACAATGCAGATGCTACTCTTGCCTCTATGGAAACTTTGGATGACAAGTTGGACACCCCCAATGATGGCATGGAAACTGTGAAACTGGAGCCTGTTGTAAGTATTTGATGACTAAAGCCCCACTTAGAAGGTGCAAGTTTCTGGAATGTTCAAGAGTAATAGTTGCTTCAATTTTATGGTATGCCACAGGCAATAAACTTGCACTGTGTAAATGGGGCTTAATAGTATGTTTCAAACTTTCTGGAAGACTTCTATGATCATTCATTTGTGCTGTCTGTTGTATGTCTCTAATCTCCTGTTCTTAGCTGCAATGTAAAGTAGGATGTTAAATCCCCCACTTTACATTGTGATATTAGATTAATACCTTTCTTACCAGGATATGCCAATTGATTTTACCAGTAATAAAGAAATTTCATTAGCTTTTCAGCTTATTTTTATTAAACACTATTATCTAAATCACAATATATTTTCATCACTGCACCATTTCAATTTAATTTGTTAAACTCACATTGTCTAAGTTGCACAGCATGTTTAAAGTTAATAACCATTTTAATTATCTTTTTGTTGGTGTTTTAATCATAGGAACAGTTAAGATAAAACTGCAAATTTAAGTTTATGAACAAATAATACAAGCAAACGAATTATTAATGTCTGTTATAAGACTGAACACCTCTGGTGTCCTTTTGAAATCGCATAAATCTCTCGCCTTTACTGTATTTTGATCTCATGAAGGGGCGCGTGCTTTACTTGTGGTAACCAACTGTACAATAAAACCCCATGGTTTAGGCTGTGTGCTTTCTGTAAGTGAATGAATGAATTTGATATTATTATGAGATTGCCTTGCCCTGCAGTGGGACAATAATAGACTGGTATTATTATTAAATAGATCAATTCAGGGTGAACAGGAAATTCATTGTATTCATTCCAAAATGTGATAGTGTGACCCCTTTGCAACATTTAAGCACCCCCTTGACGAATTTTGTGACATTTTCAGAAATACACAGATCTTGGTCTTTCTTGAATCCCTGGAATTTTCGCCTAGGCTATATGGGTGCTTAAATATTGCAAAGGGGTCAAACTATCACGTCCTGGAACGAATATGTCGAATTTTCATTTTTTTTTTTTGACAGTTGAAAAGGGTAATTCATTATGTTTGAGTGCACTATAGCGTAACTTTTATTTTTTAGTAGAATTAGATTTCTTGAGCAACTTAGTTGCAAGTTAAAATTATGTGTTGAAAGATTACGGTTAAGTTATTCAATTATTGGTGCTTTTTAACCAATAAAACACACACAAATTATCTATTATACCCGATTTTCAAAATCAGAATGAGCTTAAGAGCGTTTATTCTGAAAGTGGGCAACGCCGCAAATTGATGTCAAATATTTCGACGTTTTGATTAATTTAGCAATATGACTGTATGGAAATAAGAAATATGGCTAACTAGCGAACTAGAATATTAATAATGAATTGCAAATATAACACTGAATTTGATGTTGTAACAGTTTTAGGTGTAAAAAAGGGCACTTGAAAAGTTTCCAAATACTTTTTTTACATCTAAAACTAAATCTTCGGTGTAACGATATTAATTATTGCATTTCATAATCAATATTTTAGTTCCCTAGTTAGCCACATTTCTTAATTTCATACAGAGTAATATTGGCAAATTAATGAAAACAGGTAAATATTTGACAGCTATTTACGACGTTGCCAACTTTTCGGATAAACCTTCTTAAAGAAGAGACTCGCCGGTTATTCATTTTATAAATAAAGTCTATTTCTATATATTGAAAAGAGATATTGTAAAATATCATCCAAAACTGAAGAAAAATGCTTCTAACATTTCATACCGTTTGTATGGTCGTTCCACTGTTCGGCGTGGCGTTACAAATGTATCATCCAGATTTTTTTTAATACATAAAACAGTAGACAAATAACATAAAACAGTTATTTCCACTTTGGTGTCATTGAACTCATTGATAGCTAAACGACAGCGGCAGCGTTACAATTGTATCAGTCGGTTTTTCAGAATTCATTAATAAACAGGGTGTAACAAGTCCCATTACATACCCGTTGTTAGCATTCTATACATCAGAGTAACATTGAGCAAAAATGATTGGTGGAAAACAACTTTTATTTTTGACTAGCTGATCCGACAGAAGTTTTCCTGTCCAAATTTTAATGAATTTGTTTGTGATCGTTTTCTAAATTCAGGAAAAGCTCGTTTGGAAAATGGTAAAAATAAGAAAAAAACTTATTTCTAAGTGATAATGTTTGAACCGCGAGTTCTCAAACAAAAATTCCATAGAAAAAAGGACATTCAGGTTATCCAGAATTTGAACATTTTCCGGGAAACTTCTCCAATTTTTCTTTCCATACAAACCTAATTCGGAGTATTAGGAACATTTTTAAACAAAAAAATAGCTTTCTGTTTAATACATAAAAAAAAACCGGCCACGGGCGTGTCGGACCACGCACAATGAAGGGTTCCGTAGTTGGGATGAAGAAAGAATTATCCCAAGAACAAACTTAACATTGTAGTTAAAACTCATGTTCTCCATACATTCCAACTGCAAATTTAAGTTTGTACGCACAACATTGACAGATTTACTTTTTTTTTTTTTTACCATTTATGCTCACACATATCGTCGTTCATATTGCAATTAGTTCTATGTCAAAAATGACAAGTTTACAGGAGAGTAAAAAAACATCATACTGGAAAAAAATCTTTTATGACATCAAAATGTTTTTTAACTAATGATTCCTAACTATTGTGTTCTATTAAATGTGCATTTTGAAATTTCCATAAATAATTATATTTTGTTAGAAATCTGACATAGAACCTATTGAAACTACAGTTGACGTAAAATTTGTGACATTTAACATATTTATAGTTTATTTGTGTGAAATAATACACAGATAATTTCAAATAACATGTATAGTATTTATTCAAGTTATTTATAATTAAAGTAGGAACAATCAAAACTATATATAGTTAAGAAAAATAAACAACAAAATAGACGTACATTTCTTGACAAACTTAAATGTTACCTTATAACAAAATTAAATTGAACTTATTTTAAAATTCACGAATTATACATAAATGGCAGGGTAAAATGAAGAAGGTGATGTAACGAATGTATTAATTAATAATTAGTATGCAATGGGACCATTGCAAACTAACTATTTCGTTTATGAGGACAGGCATCAGGATCTGAACAATTATGTTCCAAGGAGTCATAAAAAGGGTGATAATCTTTAGGAATCAGTGGTTTTAACTCTTGTAAATGTATAAATTTTGTGGTGTCAATAGGGAGAAATAATTGATAAAGGGCAGTATTATCATTTTGTGTGTAGTTTTTGTTTGAGCGTCGCGGTAATTCTTTGAAGTCGTCATTAAAGTCCAACTTATACCGTATGATCCCATCTGGATTATATTGCAGGCTTACAATGTCGACTACAAGTGGATCGCCCTTTTTGTTTCCTGGTCGAATGCTGGAGTATCTACCACCTTCACACCTGCTGAAATCACTGTAGCTTAGACAAACTACTTTATACGGTTCAGGCTTGGTTCTTGCGCTCTTTATTATATTGATGTAGTCTCCAGGTATGAAAATATCTCGATGAGGTGGCAACTTTCTTTCGATGCTGCTATGTATCGAGTCGACCTCCATCTGGGTGTGCCCAACTTCGAGGTATTTTTGTTCGATGATTATGTTCTTTTCGACTGATAATTCAATTAGAGCATTAGACAAATTCAAGGATCGGTTTTGGTAACCACACCCGTCACTCCACAGAACAATTTTTTTGGTATTTGGTGCCTTTTCTAGTTCTGCCTTTAGGTGTTTCATCATAATAGACGTAAAGACATCACTGTCTAAGCCACCGCTTCCCTCGTGCCATAGATAGCATATCACTTCTTTTGTTTTTAAATTATAGTGTGTGTAATTGTGAACTTTAAGTTTTGTTTTATAGTAAACAGCTGATGCCTGAATTCTTGGGCATAGAAGTACCGCTTGGACATCCATAGTGTATACTAATACATCATGTTCAGTATTGTTTTTGTCATTATCCTTACTTTGTCTTGCTGATTCTTTTTTCTTCAAGTGACTCCTGTACTCATCTCCATTAATATTACCATTCTTGTAGGCTAAGCACTTGTTGCACTGATCTTTTCTGGGTTTATAAATAGACGAATTAAGCTCGCGGTACTTCCTCTCGAACGTCGCAACACAATATTGCCTCTTATTGTTATTTGAACAAAACTTTTTATATTCAGCATACAGATCACCATGAACACTATTCCAGATTGGTTCTAAATATAATTTTGAGGAAGACGATCTGCAATAATGGGACTCTACTTTCGGCAGACTGTCGAAAAATTCTCGAATTGAATTGGATGCATTATTTTGAGTCCTTGCATTACACTCATTACCATTTTGAGAGATAATGGAACTTTCTGTCGCATCTTTATTAGGAACAACCCAATCCCTCAGTTGTCTTTGGCCAATGCACAAAGTTTTCATAAACATTTGCTTACAAACATGAACTCTCTTAGCATTATCTTTCAAAGACAGGAAATATTTAAATGCTTTGTCTTTCCTAGAATCTATGCTTGAAGAACGTCGATGCTGTGGTGCATATACACTTACTAAACTTCGGACGTATACTTTACGAGCTTCCCAAGAACTCAGTGCCCAATAAGAATCAAAAATCAGTTTTCGGTCTTCTTCGGTTAACATTTCACATTCAAACCTTTGTTTCGGTCCCCCATGTTTCACTTCGGTATGCCCACCACATTTTTCCTGTAAGCCTTTAGCTGGTCTTAACAGTGTTTGTTTGTATTTTCCATTCCTATCCTTCTCAAAACCTTCATACTGTTTACCTTGTAACCTAGCCTTAGAGTTTCTTAATCTCTTCCATTTTGTTTGATCTGCTTGACCCTTACGACTGCGTTTCCTTTTGTGAGTATCCTTACGAGTAAGCACTCCTGTCTCCTCATCAAGGACCTCTTCGTTGGAGCTCTTACTTTCTTCTAATGCATTAGAAAGAAAGCCAACACTACTTTCTTCTGGCACGTAGTCTGAGTCAGAAGACGAGCCTTCTTCGAACAAGACTTCTTCACTAGACGTGTCACACTGCTGCAGAGTTTCATCTTCATACAACTGGCCAGTAGCTTCGTTCAGTCGCTGCTGGCGAGGATGTTGCGAGGAACTTGTAGCTAACTGAATTAACCGCCTTCCTCTTGTATTATTCATCTGCAAAAACTGACTAGTAGCTTCGTTCAGTCGCTGCTGGCGAGGACCTTGAGAAGAACTTGTAGTTAACTGTATTAACCGCCTTCCTCTTGTATGCATCCAAAACCAAAGCAAAATTCAAAAGGTTCTATGTCGGGTTTGTAACTCCGTATTGCAACATAGGTCTTATTGTTTTATTGGCATTATTTCCAAAAAGGTCAAAATATTTTTTATTTTTTATTAATAAACGTTATTTTTTAATACATTCACGTCACTATAGGTCTTAAGCACTTAACAGCAAAAAAAAGCAGTCAAAAAGCGGACTCACGGCGCTTTTTGTTAAAAGTTAGGTTAAAATTTCTCATAAGTGTAATTAAAACCAGGATATTAACGAAAACCAACTAAAACCAGCACACAATGATACGTAATTTATGATAATTATCAACTTACCTTAGAAACAAAGCACAATTTATAACTTAATTAATAATTTTCACTTGTTTTTTCTCAGAGTAAAAATCCGTTGCCGCTCAAACTTTGAAATAGAACAATTTGCCGTATATGATTTACTACTGAGTCGATCACGTGACATATTGCAAGTTTCAAACGCCGCTTTCCTATTGGTAGATGACATTGAACCATTTTCGGTCGCGTTCAAAATTAAAATTAAAGCATACATTAGAAATAAAAAAAAAAATGAAATTTTCGACATTGAACAAATTGCAATATGAACGACGATATAAAGAGAGAGAAGAAAGGAACAGAAAAATACGTACAAAGGCAACGCTTAGAACACGACCATGTTATTGAAGTGAAAACTTCTTTAGGCGCGTTGGGCATTTTTGAGATAGGACTAAACCATTGATTTCGCGACACCATGATAACACCTCATTTTTGTAAACGCGATTGTGCTCTTTATTTATATTGTGTTACGGATCAATGTTCTATGCAAGTATTTTTACTTTAAAGGTTTTGGAAGTTTTTTTTTTTTTTTTTTTGTTAACGCGATTCTGCTCTTTAGTTAGATAAGGTTACGGACCAATGTTCTATACAAGTATTTTTTTTTTCACCAAGGTGATCTTGTACGGTTGTACAAGTTTTCACTTTTGTCGGCACACCCGGATGCCACCACTTTTTTTTTGAAGACTATAAACTTCTTATAGGTTTTCCTGTAATCTATAAGTATAGCACTATTTTCTGTATTTATTTTTAAAATTTTAGGTTCAGTAGTTTCGGAGATAAGGAGTAATTATTATATTTTATAAAAAAAAAAAAAAAAAAACTAATAGAGACCCTTACAGTAAGCCTTATAAGAGTTCCGTTTTTTCCTTTTGAGGTACGGAACCCTAAAAAATAAAGTCTGGCAGAACACCCAAATAAAAAACCCCAAGACACCAAATTCTGAAATTATCAAGTTTCTAAATCAAAGGAATGTAATTTTTCATTGTTTTCCCGCTTTTCACTCCGACAGGGGCTGATTTTTTGAGAAAGCGTTTGTTGGGACCTTATGAGTATCGTGGTTGCAGAGGGATAATAAATGAAATTCAGGTGTACAAAATAAAGTCTATTCGGATGACTATGAATCTTAAGCACAATGACGCTTCTTTCATTACTTACACGGTACACAAGTTATTGCTACGTGGGCGGTAGGCTGGCGGTGGAGGCAGCGTCAGTGGTAGAATGAGTGGCGCGCGGGTTCAAAATTCGTCACGGTAAACAAAACATCATTAAAGAAATTTTTAACTTGAAAACATAAAGTTATTAAGTTAAGGATAATATAATTAATGACAATTGTGTTATGCTTGCTGAAGAGTTTAATAGAGTATTTTCCAAATTTTTGAAAACTGCTTATATTTAAAGATTGGGACAGACGATTTAACAGGTAAATAAAAATAAATTAATTAATGTCTTTTTTTCTCCATTAAACCAATTAAAGCTGAATTTACTTATAACGGTTTTGAATTTACCGCCAAAACGCTCGGTTCGATGACGTCTACTGTGTGACGTCAACTTTGTGTAAACAATTTTAACACCTATGTAGTCTGTGGACGATCTGTAATTACGGAGTAATTATTTGATGATTCCATTGTTAGAGTATTTCGATTTTACTTATTTTCCACAATGGAAGCCAGGTTTCTGAAAGCCGACAGGGCAAATCTTCCTGTAGTAGATGTTTTTATGGCTGCAAATTTTTTCGCTACTAATCCTAATTTCTGTGCTTCGAACGTAAAATAAGTTAATTATTGGACTTTCAGATGATTACTAACTCGATTTCACTTGTTGTGTACACAAAGTTGACGTCACACAGCAGACGTCATCGAACCGAGCGTTTTGGCGGTAAATTCAAAACCATTAAAAGTAAATTCAACTTTAATTGGTTTCATGGAGAAAGAAAGACATTAATTAATTTATTTTTATTTACCTGTTAAATCGTCTGTCCCAATCTTTAAATATAAGCAGTTTTCAAAAATTTGGAAAATACCCTATTGGAATAAGGTCATACTACTACCTCATAATATATCCGCGTATCACTTTGCGGCATTACTATGTCTACATGCCAACTTACAGGTAACGTCCTGTCGTAATCCGATCGCTCACCTGCGCTTGAGCCGATTCGTTGAAATCGCGCAGCTTTGGACAAACAACTGACTCGACACGCGATAATGCTTCAGCAACGGTATTTTATGGGCCGTTTATATATTGTATGTCGCTTATAAATCGCTAATATACAATAATTGTCTGACCGTCCTCGTTCATACGGTTATGGTAGCTGCATCACCACTGGCTTGCGGCGTGGACCTCTTGACCTTGATTGCGCACTGCGCCAGTTTCCACGGTTTCCGCGTTCCCTACTGCGTCCACTTAGGCGTCCTCCTCAGCGGTTCCTTCTCGTTCTCAGTAATTAACCCGTTCATAAGAGTCGCTATGTCCGACGTTACGATGACGCTGCCGAAGATATGGTGGCTAGGTACCTCTCCACTGATGTCGGTAATGTGGAACCCTTTTAATACCCGCCGATAGGTCCCGAGTCGGCGAGGAGTTGTTTTCCGCGCGTGCACACTAAACTTCTGCTTACTGTTCGTTCACTTTAACACACTGTCCCTATCCCATTTCTCCACAACCATGTCTCTAAGATCACGTCGAGGTCACCACTGTTGGGACCTTATGAGTATCGTGGTTGGAGAGGGATAATAAATGAAATTCAGGTATACAATATAAATTCTATTCGGATGACCATGAATCTTAAGCACAATGACGCTTCTTTCATTCATTAGTTACACGGTACACAAGTTATTGCTACGGCGCGCGGCGCTGGCAAAACGACTGGCCGCTAAATTTAATGCGCGGGGAACATTGGGGTTTTGCACCGCTAGCACTACTGCTACCTGTAGGTCCCTACAGCGTTTAATACGTTTCCATCATTTTATGATTATATATGTATATCAATTTTCGAGTAAATCGAATCAAGTGAAGCATGATCCAGTATGATCATCCCCTAATAACTTGATCACCCCTTTCCACCCAGAGGGTTGAATTTCGAAAAATCCAATGAAATGAAATTATTCATTCTGTAAATAGGATTTCGGAATCACTTTTACACGTCATATAAAAAAAAACCGGCCATGTGCGTATCGGACTACGCACAATGAATGGTTCCGTAGTTAGGATGAATTTATCCTAAATAGAAACTTAACATTGTAGTAGAAATACATGTTCTCCCATACATTCCAACTGCAAATGTAAGTTTGTACGCACAATATTGAGAGATTTACCATATATTTTAAGACCATAGACTTCTTATAGGTTTTCCTGTAAGGGACCGTTCAAGTATTACGTAAGCACTATAGGGGGGCGGGGGGTCTATGCTTTGCTTATTTTTGATGACATGCGGGGTGGGGGGGTCTAGATGGTGATTACGTCAGCTGTAATAATTTACTTTTTTACACATATGGCAGCCCACACATTGTCAATGCTTGAAAACGAAACGCATATTCGGGGATTCCCACAAATAATAAATACTGTATTAAAAAAAAAAAAAAACAGAATACTTACATTAAAAGAAAAATGCATATACCAATGTTTACGTAAGCATGGGAATAAATAATTGTAATAAATCTGCTTACGTAATACTTGAACGGCCCCTAATCTATGAGTAAGGAGCGATAACACGTTTTTTTTTTTTTTTGGTCCAGTATTTTCGGAGATAAAGGGTCAGTATTCATCGAATTTCTTAAATAAACACTTTTAAAAATAGTGTTTATTTTAAAATTATATGTTAAGGATCCTCGCAACAAGCCCTTTTATTTGATATGTCACACGGTACTGTTAGCAAAACGTTTTTTTCCTATTCTTATTTGCCCCTAAAAGTGACCCCTTTATTCAAAATTCATTTATTTACGTTACACGTTCGTGTTTGGATCACAGAAATACACATGTGTACCAAATTTCAACTTAGTGGTCCTTTCAATTGGGAGCAAATTGGCTGTGACAGACGGACAGACAAACAGACAGACACACGAGTGATCCTATAAGGGTTCCGTTTTTTTCGGATCCCTCAAAATAATTAGAGATAAGCTAGATGAGTTCGGCGTTTCCTATCTGACAACTCTGAGAAGAAAGGCCAAAACAAACTCAGAGGTCGCAGTCTCTTTTAAAGTCCAGACATAATCTTGGTCAGGCCATATGAGGACTATGTAGATTAGTATCTGAAATGGTCTTTTGAGGAAAGAACCACACAGATTTGAGTGGAACTGTCCAGTCAATGCAAGCATTTGTCAGTAATCGTGGAGCTCAACTCGGATCTTAAGGAGCTCAACACAATAAAATGGCATTCTTATTTTTTGTTTTAAATATTATCACTTAATGCTGAGTTTCATATTTATGATACCGCGCGTTAAGTATCTTCCATACAAACTATACCCTCTAAGTATGCCGCCGTTACCTACATGTAATTTTATTCAGCAAGAACTCGTGATCAACCTTGTCGAATGCCTTTCGAAAGTCAGTGTAAATCGCATCCACTGCGACACGAGAATCCTCATTGCTTCCATATATCCACTTCATTTATGAAATATGCGATTATCAAATAGGAAAAATAGGAGCTAGTTAACATATTATGACATGTTATTTATATTTTATAGGAGGTAGAAGAAGGTAAAGTGGCCACTAAACTTCCACTGAAAGAAAGGATTCGCCAGAAAAAGTTTATTATTGGTAAGATTTTTTTCAAGTACCTACTCTCTACTAGTTCTCGCCGTCGTATGTTACGTTAGGCGATTGGCACACTGCACCGCATCACGCAGCGTGGCGCGGGGCAGCAGATTTAACATAGTACCAGTTTGTATAGAAAACACAATCTGTTTGCGCGACGCGTTCCCGCGCGCAGATTATTTGCTATGGCTGCCCCGGACCACGCAGCGTGATGCGGTACAGTGTGCGAATCGCCTTACGTCATGCTCCCTGGCGGAACCACCTTTGCTTTAACAATTATAAGTTACATATAGTCTATGGAATGTCTATAAAATTCTAGTCCTATTAAAAAAAAAGTCTATCTCTAGTTACGACGTAAATTTTTATTTAAAGTGGTTGCGCTGCGGAGTAGCTAAAAGTTTATATGCAAGTACATAGTAGCAGGCTATTTTTGTTTAGTAAGGTAATTTATGTTTTACATTATTATTATTACGCTTTAAGATTTGGGAATACCATATTCTGGTGAAATTCTGCATTCATAGATTTTATTTTGGTTAATCCTTATTATTACACACATCATCATTAATAAGTAGGTAAATAACGAATTTGTTGATTTCAGATGATATTGTGGTCGTTGGGATTGTAATACTAGTCCTGATAGCAGTTATTATTGGAATCATAATCGGAGCTCATGCTGGACCGCCAGTCGAACGCCCTCTGCGTCGCGGCCGGTACATTACGACTTTCTCCAACTGCGGGCCTGTTGAAGGGTATGTGTGCTATAATATGTTATTTGATATAATATGTTTAGAATATATTTTTTTTAGTCTGCGTTTTTTTTTTTCAGTATTCTGGATGAAGGAGTCTACAAGTTCTTTAGTATTCCATATGCTATACCCCCAGTGGACAGAAGGAGATTCACATATGCTCAATCCTTTAACCTATCAACATGCTGGAATGGAACTTATGATGCACGAACGAAGGGCCCTCTCTGCCTGCAATTCTTAGAAAATGCTACAATTACTGGTGTAGAAGATTGTTTAACTCTGGATGTGGTTACTCCTCATGTGAGGTATGACTCACCATTACCTGTTGTTATTCTGATTGGAGCAAACACTTTAGCTGGAGGAATAAGTCCTGCTCAACCTTCTGCACTGTATTCCCGCACCAAGGAAGTCGTTTTTGTACGTCCTAATTTTAGATTAGGTCCTTTTGGATTTTTAGCCCTAGATATTTTATCGAAGAGTAGGTACCCAGCTACATCAGGCAACTATGCACTTAGTGATTTAGTAAAAGCATTGAACTGGGTACACTTGAATATTAAGCATTTTGGAGGAGACCCACAGTCTGTAACTTTGTTGGGTCATCGAGCGGGAGCAACATTGACTGCTGCTTTGACTACCATTGGTCAAGCTCAGAAATTATACTCCCGAGTGTGGCTGTCATCACCTTCCGTAATATTTCCCGGTGAAACATTAGAACAATCCCAAAAGTTGAACACAAGATTCAAAGAAATGACTAAATGTAATGATGCCAGTTGTCTACGACAAATTTCTACTGCAGAGATTCTAACTCCAGATATTTGGTTGGAAAATTATATGGGAAGTCTACCAAAAAGTGATGAATCCAAGCATTCTTTGTTGGTGTTAGATGGAGAGTTACTTCGAGTCCATGCTTATGAAAGTTGGGATACTCAAAAAGAGGCTAAGAATTCTGGAAAGGACAAAGTTTTTAAACCAATGGTATTTGGTACAACTCAACATTCTAGTCACTCAGATCTCTTACAGAAAAAATATATTGAATGGACAGCTGATATTGTAGAAAAAATTGTCAATGATAGTGTGATTGGCGAAAAAAATTTGACTTCTTCGGTGTTCACACATGTCAACAAAACGTATGAAGGTTTGGTGGAATTGATTTCATCCATTCGTACGACGTGTCCTTTGGTAAGTCTCGCTCGATTGCGTCTGGCTGTTCCGATGTATGTAGTGCTTGGATCAGGCGCCGGCGGCGGTGCTGGCGGCTCCGGTATAGCAAGCATAAATGCTGATGTTGAAGCTATTCTTGGAACATTCGAGTCAGAAATGCCAGAACAGCGTCGGTACATGGCTGCTATGCAACAGCTTTTCTATTATTACGTGTGGCACGGTCATTTGCCTGGACCAGAAAGTGGATTGATTCAAGTAGGTCAAGATTTGCTTCCTCTTAGTGGCTTGCCTCTTTGTGACTTACTCATTAGAGAAGATATTGTACCGAGGTATGCACACATTGACTAATATGAAAGTCAATCATTTTAAACCCTGCCACATTTTTGTTATTAAATAATATGATATCATAATACTTGCTCCAATGTTTTAGAACTACTTGATATTATATATTTTATAATCATTCTCGCTGTCTATTGTGTATGTGCATATATAATAATAAATATGTTCTTGATAGTTCATGAGAAGTCAAAATTGTCTGAATAGAATACCTTCTGTGTTTATCATTATTAATTAAAATCCTAAAGTACAAAATTTCCTAAATAATGTTCATGTCCTTGGAACCTACTCATATATCTTCTGTTGTAGATATACGGACGAACCCAATAACCTATTTTCAGTAAAAGATAGATTTCTATTGATGGTAGACGGTATAATTCTATCTGTCATTGAATGTCATTCCATAAGATTCCTTATTCTCTGACAGATTATAGGGACGTATAGAAAAACCATAGATAGATTGTTCTTCTATCTCCAGTATGCCAAAACTGGGGATAGATAGGTTATTGGGTTTGACCGTAAGAAAATAACAGTTAGCAAATTTACACCATAGATTATGTAACAATTTAATATTAAGGATAAAATAAGTGAGACTGATGGAACATTGATCTCATCTGATCAGGCAGTCTCTTTTCTACTAATTTTATTAGTAATGTATGTTGAAATTGTTTCAGTTACCTTTATTTTTAGAAATATTTTTTTCTACTTTTATATGAACAATGAATATATTTTATATATATGAATTAATAGGACACATTGACCCTGAGGTTTTATTAAAAGGGAAAACTTGGAAATTTTTGTAAGACTTAATTCAAAAGACTGATGAATTTTCGATTTTTAAAAACCTAGGATTTTTTAAATACCTAATTTTTTATATTTAAGTTGTGATGTAAAAATATGAAATAGTTGCGCTGAGTACACTTGAATTTCTTTTCTTATTAGAATATATATTGTGAAATTTCCAAAAAAAAATCGTGATCTTCCCAGTTATATGAAATCTCAAGATCAATGTCCTAATAGTAGATATCTAATAAGATTTATTGCGTTTATTAGCTGACTTAGCCATAGATTTTGTGTGTGAAATAAAACTTATATGCTTTTTTATAGATATTCTTAGCCAGTGTCTGTAGCCGCATACATCACATTTAATCCCACCTTTCCTTACCAAATGTATTTGATTAATGGGTATTTTGTAACTGTGTAGCTTTTTATTGGGGCTAGCCCTTATTTTTATTGTGTAAATGCCAAAGGGAATGCCATAGATGCGTTTTGCAGCGAGGGGGAAAAGAAAAAGGAAGGCAATTGGCAACAATGCCTCTTGTGATTTCAGACCCTCAAACATTTGCTACTGCACTTGCATTTAAGATAAGGGGTGAATTGCATAAATGCAATTAAATTTTGAATTTTATTAGTAAGTACTTATTTAGTTCACTAATAATTGTGTCTCAAAGTTAATGTGATTTTACAAAGTCTGATCAATCCAAAGAAAAATTGATGAATTTACTGCATTATAATTGCTGTATTATTTAAGTTATTTATGTGTTATTAATATAATTTAGTACGCAAGGAATCTCCATATCGATATGCTCTTTTGTTGCCAAAATGCTTTTTGTAATTAAGTTATTATTGCACTAACGCTATCTGTAGTATAGGAACAACTTTGTGTAATTTTGTAAATTGATCCAAATAAATTGGTTTAAGACTGATGTTTTTTTTTTTATTGCGATTTTAAAACAAGTGTTAACTAAAATTTGTTATCCCGTCAAGTCAATATTATATTACCCTTAGCTGCCCTCGTTAGTCTAGTGGGCGCAAACGCAACTGTTGTGCTTTGTGTACTGGGTCCGGTTCTCGGTTTATGCAGGCTTGCCCCCAATTATTCAAAGCTGATAGATTAACAGACGGAGAAGAAATGTGGGTGTACGGTCAACAACATAACATATTATCTAAATTGAATCAAAAAATTTTTTTCGTGGAGGTCGTAAGCCCGCGTAGCACCGACAAAGTGACCCTCGAAGGGTCGAAGCCTCGAAGGGGGCTTGAGGGTTCTTGGCATTAGATTTGAAAGTGTTATAAAACACAAAAAAACTAGCCAAGTGCGTGTCGGTCCACGCGCAATCAAGGGTTCCGTAGTTGGGATGAATTTATCCCAAGAACAAACTTTAACATTGTAGTTGAAAAACATGTTTTTTCAACCGCAAATGTAAGTTGGTCGATTATTACTCGTTACTTTGTAAAGCCTACTTAGCTGTGATAGTTTTCCTTTTAATTTCGTTGTATATACTACTGCCGTGAATTTTTTCACATATCCAAAACCAACTATTTAGCTGGCAGGAGGGGGGCGACACACGTGACTATTAAAAGTTTGCACTTTAAAGCTTAATATTTTGCAAACCGATCCCTTAATCCAAAAATGGTTTCCACAAACTCACAATATTTTTGAACAAAATTTTCAACCACACCCCACACTGGTATAGATGAGAAAAAAAAAACATTCCACTTCACGTGTACTTTGCGTGATTAATATTTATACCAATGTCAAATTACAGCTTTCCAGTACTAAGAGTCGGCAGTAACAGACAGACAGACTTATATGGTGAAACTATAAGGGTGCCTTGTTTACTACGGAACCCTAAAATACTGGCCAACTGCTTGTCGGTCCATGCACAATAAAGGGTTCCATAGTAGGGATGAATTTATCCCAATAGTCCAAGAGCTAGATCAAATAATTTACGAAAAATGATCGATCTAGCTCTTGGACTATACTTAAAAATTGAACTCATTATATCTTCTAAACTAAGACCCGACTAAATCTGTGACTTGGCGAAAAATTGTGACTAATTAGCGATAAAATTTGGGAGAAAACATCTTCGCTAGGTACCCTAGCTTTTGAGACTCAATGGGGTTGGCCGGTGAAAACTTTAGATAGATGGCGCTAGCATAGCTTTCACCTCTCAAGATTATGTTGTGTTTTGGCTTTCCTTGTTGACTGCGTTTTTTTATAATTTTAAAGGAACTGCTATGAAAAAACATGTATTCGACATGGCAGAGAAGTGAGTTAAAAGCTAAATTCAAGAAATGAGGTGCATATTTACGACGAAAGAAAGCAGACCTTATCAAACGAAATCAAATGTTCTTTAGAAAATTCTTAAATTTTGGTTAAAGCTACGCTAGCGCCACTTTGACAGCTTCCCAGCTTGGCCCTTTAACTTTTGAACCAGTGACTGACAAATTCTGGCGACATATTTCGACTAATTAGCGACAATTTTTTTGTGTTATCTTAAAATCCCTCATAGTGGCCGTGCCAGTATCAGTCACGAGTGCGGGAGTTATTAAGTATATAATTTATGTTATGTAAATTCCAAGATGTGAAGGAACAGCACGGTGTCGTTCTTAACCAAAAACAACAATGTTTACAAGTAACGATAAATTGACGTGTAAGTAGATCTATTGATTCTGATATTTTGTCTATTAGATTATGTGTGACTATGTCGTACCTATGCTGTCCCTCCATACGATGACAAAACTGTATGAAATTCACAGCAAGGGCGTACCCACGGTGGGGAAAGGTGGGGCATGTACCCCACCCTGGTCCCTGACTCGAATAAAAAAAATTGGTTTATAACAAACAAAATTAATAATTCATTTGATAAAATTAAAAATTACCGCGCGAAACAATGCACTATCGATGAATCGAGCGCGCAAACGTAGTTATAGAGTACTAGCTGCGCCCCGCGGTTTCACCCGCATTAGTCTCGATCCTTTGAAAATATCGGGATAAAAAATATTCTATGTCCTTCTCCGGGTTATGGTTTACCCATACGCCAAGTTTCATCCAAATCCGTTCAGCCGTTTTAGCGTGATGCCGTGACCAAGGGGAATAGGGATTCATTTTTATATATATAGATTAACGAGAGAATTTTCTACTACTTATCGAGTTTATTTACATCTGCCCCACCCATAAAATAATGCTGGGTACGCCCATGAATCCACACTGTATCGTGCTAAAGTGACTACTCTTTACCAAGAATAAATCAGAATATAAACAAAATAACCTATCAAAAATAAAAAGACTAAGTATCAAATTCTTTTTTCGTAAGACTGATGGTGTTGCCGTCTATAGATTTTCAAATTCCATCGTTGTTTTTTTTTTACTTAAGCAGACTTAGCGTGGCCAGACTCTATTCTCTCATACATTCCAACTGCAAATGTTAATTTGTGCGCACAATATTGAGAGAATTATCATATTATTTTAAGACCATAGACTTCTTGTTATCTTTATATATAGAACAAGTTTATGTATTTTTTTATTTTTATTTTAGCGTCATCAGTTTCGGAGGTATGAGGGGAATGATCAATTTTAATTTAATTTAATGTCGGATAACCACCCTGGAGCTACCTTAACCCGCCATTTCATGGAAGACCTGTAGAGAGGCCCTAGTGTGAGTTTCAGTTAACCATCGTTCGGCGCTCCGATTGGCCTTTCACTGGTGAAGGGCCAATCAGAGCGCCGAACGCAGTCGATGCGTAAAGTCGAGATGGTTAAAAGAAACTCACACTAGGGCCTCAGGAGTCAGCCAAGACGAATTGAGGCGATCTTAAAGCTTAAAAATGGAAAAACCCCTGGTGAGGACAGGATTACGTTTAAGCTCCTGAAACCGGGACGAGGTTCTGTACTGAAAGAACTTCGGGAGCTCTTCAACTCTGTCCAGTTCTCTGGGAGAACTCCAGAAGCGTGGTGAAGGAGTGTGGTCGTGCTCTTCTTTAAAAATACCTTCCAAATTTCTAGCTGGCTTGGCTCGCTCTTGCATTTTCTTAGTAACATTCTAACGAAGTCTTCACTAATCCCGGTTCAGAATGCTTCTATTTTCGAGACTGCTTCGCTCGCTTTTCAATGAAAACTTAAATTATCTGACTCAGTTTCACAATGACAGCTTAGGCTCTCGACTCAGGATGCTATATAATTTAAATTGTAAAAAAAAACCCTCCTCCCTTTTGAGGTTCGCTACAGTCAGATAAAAAAAGGCCCCGAACATATTTTGATACAGGGCCCCTTTTCTACTAGTTACGCCACTGACTATAAACTATCAGTATAAGTAGGTACCACTACTTGCTGCTTGATAACAGTGAAAGGAAGTTTTATAACATCATCAAGATAGGTATAGGTATACTTATTTACGTATAGTGGTTAAATACGTATTAACTCAAAAACTACTCAAGCAAAGTTAATAAAATCTTTAAAGTAAGCACCGTGCAAGCTTCCTCTACCAAATGAAAAGAATTGACGAAAATGTCGATTTAAATACGAAGTCCGAAGGAGGGGGAAGACAGAATAACTTGAATCGAGAGGGAGACCAGTTATCCCAAGGCGGAGTAGAGTTCCTGATAAACAAAGCCTTTGTGACAAAGTTGTGGAAGTCTCTAGTGTCTCGAACAGGTTAGCGTACCTTGTAGTGAAGCTAACCGAGACGTATAGCCTGAAAGTTGTTCAGGTTTACGCATCGACTTCGGCAAACTCGGACGACAAAGTGGAGGAAATGTTCGAGGACATCTCCAAGACCTTGCATTGCACTTCTAAGACCCACTATATCGTTCTCATGGGGGATTTTAACGTTCAAATGAGAGTACAGAATTGCAACGAATCGGTAGTAGGACCCTACGGGTTTAGCAGCAGAAATCATAGGGGCAAATGCTCAACATGAACACAGAATGTAAACTTCCTTGAGAAGCAGGGGTTTTTTTAGATCAACTCCTGTAAGACACAGCCCCAAAGAAAATGGAAGTGGATGTGACCAAGCCCCGATACTATGATGAAAGACGAGATAGAATACATTATTACGCATAAAAAGCATTTAATTAAAAATAAATCAATTATGATAGTCATAAACGTGACTCCGGTTATACGAAAACCGACCTTACCAATTTCTTTTATTGGATTTTTGAAGTCGGCTGAAATTATAAAATATGAAATCTTTGGAAAATAATTTATTATTTTACACACTACAATAAATTGTTAAATGAATTGTAAGGAAACGCCAACTACACTATTGGCGAGAATAATTATAAACTATTTAGAAAAATAAACAAGCCCAGATGAAGCCTTCTCAGGTTAAAATAAATAGGTTATCAAACAATTAAATTACAATTAAGTATAATATAGTTTTTGGTAGTGAAACATTCAACATGGTTTTATAATGAACAATTTTCAAATATAACATTCACAAAATACACAATGGACATTCAAATATAACAATAGTTAAAAAAAATATAAGAGTCCTGCTCTAGTCTCATTCTATGAAATGTATGCTTCAATGGTTACGCTCTCTCAAGGGGGAAATAATGGTCTGCAAGTTTTCTTTGCCGATTTTAGTTGATTTCCGTAAGACTGAAGGTGATTTAGGTTTATATTGTAATAGTTCTGAATCCTTCTTCATCTTGTCAATGATTGAAGACTGCTTTGCCACTGTCATTGTCAACTCCTCGTTTTCTTGGCGAAGCAAAGATAACTCGACTACTAGAGACTGTTGATCTTGGATCTGTAAATAAGAAGTGTATCAGCATTATTTTGTTCCAACACCACGTCTTATACATTTGTATTTAATTCAAGTACTGACCTGTTGTTGAAGGCATTGATTTTCAGCCTCAAGGCGATCGATCGCGGCGGCTGCCTGCGCTAAAAGCACTCGCGATTGTTCGGCTGCAGCAGTCGCCTGCCCCGCGTGTTCGGTGGCCAGTTCACACAACTTTCGTTTCTTTTCAACCTATAGAAAAATAAATATTTTATAAAGAGAAGGAAGTACAACCAAGAAATATTTCATGACTCTGGCAACTGACCTCCTCGCGAAGTGATTGAATTTGAGAACACGACTCCTTTTTTAACAGCTCTACATCATCTATTAGCTCGTTCTTAATAGAGCCTAATTCGCGATATGCTTCTTTCTCAACATTTTGTAAGCTTTCTATCAACGAAACATTGTGCTCCATAATGCGATTGTGCTCCTTAGCTAATGCTGCTTTCGATTTCAGGATATTTACTAAAGCTTCCTTGTATTCATTACACTCCATTGCAGTATTGTTCAGAGTGGATTTATAATTTTCAAGCTCACTTTCCAAAATTTCTTTTGTATTTAATAGTGTTTGTACTTTATCTTCCAAATGTTCCAGTTCATTATCAGATTCCCTCAAGCGCATTGTCAATACTTCAACAATATCTCTAGTTACAGACAGAGATGTTTCAAACTTATTCTTATCCTTTACAGCCTTGTCCACTTCTACTGTAAGTTTATTTACTTTATTTTCAAAATCTATGAGCTTCCTTTTTGACTCATCTTTGATTTCATCTCTTTCTTTTATTAGCGTCAGTTTTTCTTTGTTCAAAGAATCATTTTCATTTTTCAGATTATTAATTTCCTTCTGAAGAATTATTTTCTCTTCTTCAGTCAAAGTTATTTTATATTTCAAGTCCTTGATATCATCTTCTAGGTACTGCAATTTTTTC
The DNA here is from genome assembly GCA_916610215.1 of Omphaloscelis lunosa. Classification (NCBI taxonomy): domain Eukaryota; kingdom Metazoa; phylum Arthropoda; class Insecta; order Lepidoptera; family Noctuidae; genus Omphaloscelis; species Omphaloscelis lunosa. The sequence continues at coordinate 13,378,977 of OU744250.1, forward strand.
TGCTGTTGTGTGTAAAGATCATGAATATTTCTGGTGCGCTCTTCAAATTGTATCTCACATAGTCTCAATTTTTCACGAGTTGCTTCATCAATCTGCTCCATTTTAGCTTTCATCTCAGCATCCTTATTTTTTAACTCTTGTTGGAGCTCCTGAACAGCCTCAATTTTGTCTTTTATCATTTGACTTTTTATTGTTTCAATAAATGTTTTATAATTTGTCTTAATATTTTCTTGATCTAATTTGGATTTATTTATGATTGTTTGCTTTTCTTCATCCAATTTCGTTTTTAAGGTTTCCAACTCTGCTTTGTATTCACGACGAATGCTCTCATTCGCTTCTAGCGCAAGAGCATGATGACCTTTTACCATTTCAAGTCTTTGACGGGTTTCCTCTAAATCTGTTTCTGCATTTGTTAATTTTTGTTGCAAGTCCTGGCATAAGCTATCTCGAATAGTAATAATTTCTTCAACAGATCTCAATTCTAATTGTTTGTCAGTGACTTCTGCTTCCAATTTTTCACATTGTTTTTCTAGTTCATAAATTTTGTTTTTAAGATCGTTAATTGAATAACCTTCAGTTTCACTGGTCTTGTCTTTTTGTTTATGTTTCTGTTCTAAGTCTTCTAAACTAATCTGGGAAAATTGCTTATCCAACCTATTGTAGTTATTTTGTGTAACTTCTTTCACTTGCTTTTCCAGCTGTGAAATTTTATGTTTCAATTCCTCAATTTGTTTTGTATATTCAGCAATAGAATGGTCTTTATTTCTGAAACCAAGATTAAATTAAATTTAGTTGTTTTATAATAAACTAGCTTTTGCCCACGGCTTCGCCCGCTTCGAGGTCGAAAATTATTCCACGGGATACTACCGGGATAAAAGTATCATATGTCCTAACCAGGGCCGCATTATCCCTAAGGCAACTGCCTAGGGGCCCCGCGAACCGAGTTTTTATTTTTTTTAATATTTCATCGGGTGAAAATTTTATTTGAACATTTGTATCCTCAATGCCAAATTATTGCCTTTTTTTATTAGATATGTTGTATTTGGGGAAACAATTTTAAGGCATAATATTGTTTGGCATAACGTTTTCGCACAACTTTCAATAGCATAATGAGTCTTTGGCATAATGCAAAGGTTAGCAAACTGTCATTTGGTCTTACTTTTTTTGGCGTAATTTGGAGGTGCATACATTTTTAAGGCATAATATTTATTCGTCTATAAACCGTGAGGCTATCGACCATCTGTGTGCCAAATTTCATCGAAATCCGTTCAGTAGTTTTTGCATGAAGGAGTAACAAACATCCATCCATCCATCTTCAGAAACTTTCGCGTGTATAAGTAACTAGCAACGTCCCGCGGTTTCACCCGCATAAATTTCCGATCTCGTGGGAACATCGGAATAAAAAGTATCTTATGTGTTAATCCCGTACCCTAATTGCGTAATACACGATCAATCATAATCGTTTTGGATTTGAAACAGATTGCTAATCCATCACACTAATATTATAAAGGCGAAAGTTTGTGAGTGTGTGTGTATGTTCGTCTCTTCTTCACGCTCAATCGGCTGCATAGATATAGATGAAATTTGGAATTGCTTCATAAGTTGGAAAAAAAAATCTGTTCAACAACGTAAGTAACGCAATGCGTTTGTTGAACTGTCAAAATGAAACAAATTAGTCGTAATCGTTAACGAAAATAAGTCACGCAATTACGGTACAGGTTATAAACTATGTGTGCCAAATTTAAAAAATCTGCTGTTTCATAGAAAAGTGCAATACCTACGCGGTCAAAATGTATGGAACGACAGATTTTTTAAAAATAACGGACAAAAAATTTCAACGCAGGGGGGTTCAGAACCATGTACTGAATCCATTGTTTCAGTTTTCGCGTCGATGTCGCTGCCACCCTGAATAGTAAGAATTAAGTAGGATAATATTTTTCTTTTTATAAACATCTAAATGATATATATATATATAGATGAAATAAAGGAAATAATAATTAATAAAGTAGGATACTTAGGGCTAGGTTTTGCATGGGGGTAACATCCGCATGATGCTAGGTTATTTTTCCCAAGGGAACATACTACTGAGAAAAAACTATCCTACGTCGTATACCTGGTCTGCCTGTGTGCCACATTCCAGACATGAAGGTGTGAAAACTTTCACATTTATAATAATAGTATGGATTAATTCTACCAAATCTAAAGCAATTAGTATTACCTTATTTCCACTTCTTGAGATTTAATAAGTTCATTCAAAGTTTCATTCTTCATGTTAGTGAAAGTTGGGTCATTTCTCTTCTTCAGACTGGTAGGAACTTTGATGGTAGACATAGGTTTTAAAGGCTTTGGCTGTAAATAAATGATACAAAATTTATAAAAATAGAACCATATTCCTTTTTCATGCCTGAATATGTCTGAGAATATTATACAAATCAAGCGCTCACAAAAGTCAAAAGTCAAATAATTTATTTCAATTAGGCACATAAAAGACACTTTTGAATGTCAAAATTTACAAAAAATAGAATTGATTCTAGTGGCCCTTTCCAGAAGGTAGTTTTCGTATGGAGAAGAATGGGCAAGAAACTCCACCGTTACTCTTTTAAAATGTTTTACAATATTTTGTATACATTAATTATGTAATTATATGTGAAGACGATGCATCTGGAATAAGATTACTATACCACAACTGGTAAAAATAATTAAAAATTAAACAATGACAGAAAAAATAATTATACTATAAGTTATCACAGAAACAGCTGTTATTGGAATGTTATGAATGCCATATGGCAGGCAAGTGGTAAGTAGCATGGGCATTTTCGGATTTTTATGCAAACAGTTAAATATCTGTTTTCAGATTTTGAAATCGATTTTGAGCAGCTCCCGCTCCTCAGGCTCGCAATTTAACTGTCTATAGTAATATTATTTGGTTGTAAGTGCATCGATAAAAACTATCCGAACATAAACAAATACTTGCTTTGGCAAAGCTACTCTTGCTACTCTTGATATGATGCGATTTCTGACTGAAATCGATTTTAGATACGTTTTTATATTGGGGAGTCTGCTGCATTTATGCTTTCGTGGTTGCACAACGACATGCTTTGTTTGGTAATATAGATGCAGGCCTACCCTGCCGCCTCTTTCAGAGGTGGTAGGCTTGGCGAGGTCTTGAGGGTGAGCGCTACAGTCATGTAGATCCTCAAGACAAGTCTGGCGGATGCACCTTCCCGAGTTTGCTACCCGTAAGAAATAGACGTAACTGAAACTACCATGCGCCTTTGCATCCCTTCTTCAATTCCCTTAACCTCATTCTGTCCCATCTTATGCCTTCCTGTCCCGGATCTCACAAATCCTCCCCACTCTATCCTATACGTATCCCCTCTCCTCCCTATTTCACCTTTCCAACTTCCACTCCTAACCGTGACCCCCATGACTGGGTGGTGGCGGGCTCGACTATCACTAAAACCAGCTATTTGTTTGTTGAGTAGGAGTAAGCAGTCAGCTGCGCTAGGACCTGCGCAGTTGAGCGCCGTGAGCGGGGATGAAGGAGTTCTGGGGAGTTGAGCCAAGCGGCACTGGCTGTAATGTGCCTGTAAGGCAACACGCCCCCTTTGGTCCGAATTTTAAGCGATACGGTGGCCCTACCCTGTAGCCAGAGGTAAGGAAATGGCTACAGTGTCCCGTCACAGGCGAAGTGCGTGAGATCCGCTGAGGTCGTCCTCGGACGGCCAAAGCGGTAGGTAAAGGTCATGCTGACGGTGTAAGTGAGGGTTGATCAGTTCGTTGGCCAACGCCAACCCGATCAAGGACCCGATGTCGCACTGTAAACCATATATCTCTCTGGTAGTCCTAAAGATCGAACTTTTTTGTAGTGAGACGTTCCCAGGTGTGGGCTCCATGGTGGGTGGGAACCAGAGAGATGAATTTAATTAACAGTGTTTTTATTAATATGGATATTTCAAGGTCATAAAAAAAATAGCACCGGAGTGGAGGCGAAAGCCGATGAGATTCCCAAGGGAGGTGCTTGCACTTTCCTTGCCTCTGGTGGCCATGCAGCTAACACTGCGGGCACCAGCGCTGGCACCGGTCCGGCTGTGGCGATAACCACAGCCAAGACCAAAAATAAAGATAGAAAAATAAATACAGCGACGACGTGTTCTCACGCGCCTGGCAATTTGTGCAGAAACGCAAGGGCAAGGGTAAACATTCTCAAGCCCATTGCTCTTGCACCGACCCTTCAGGTCCAAATGCTGCACCGGAACAGGGAAATAAGAGGGACAAGTTGACGAGGAAGGAGCGCCGACAAAGAAGAAGTCCGGCAAAGGCTTCCCCAACAAACAGGCCACTGTCGCTAATTCAGTGAAACCGACGGTCGGCCAGCTAAACTTCTCCGCCGGAAACCGGTCACAGGCAGAGGCTGACACAAGCCGACCAGCGCCCAGTCAACCGCCAACCAGCGCAGTGCTCCGGAGAAACCTGAAGGTGACACTACACAGCGACCCGATTGGAAGGATCAGGCCGCAGCCAAGCGAGCTCTCAACGAAACCTTGACACCTCGGGGAGAGCATAAACGGCCGCGTCTGTACGGGGCCGTGGTCTGGTGGCCCCGCAGTCAGTTGGTTACAGCCTCCAACAAACTACAACGCATGCGAAGACTAGCCTGCGTGGCGAACAGGGGCTGCAAGTGGACTACTCCGACTGCAGCAATCGAAAGCTTGCTGGGATTGCCCCCACTCCACCTCTTCATACAGCAGGAAACGACAATGGCGGCGGTGGGTCTTAATGCAATTGATCTCTGGGGTAAGAATGTAACACAACACACCACACTGCTTGAGGGACTCAATAATGAGTTCCCTATCACGAAAGCCGTAAATGACCGGGTACCCAAACAATTTATCTTCGATAAAAAATATAGGATCCAACTTCATGAGGATCGCAGATACGAGGGTTTGCGCCCCGCAGAGCTACGAATTTTCACCGACAGATCCAAAACAGGTAGTGGCACAGGTGCTGGAATCTTCTCGGAGGACTTCAACATACACATAGCCACTTGACACAGGAACACGTGTACAGGTCGTGCCATTCAAGATGAGACTTGACCGCGCCTCCCGCCGCTCTTTCCCCCGACCCGAAGACGCCCCAGCGGGGACCTCATACTGCTAAAGAGACCCATAAATCGTCTACTGCGCAAGTCAAACCACGTGGTGCTTCAAGTCTCATCTTTAATGGCACGACCTGTACATTATTTCTCTCTGCCGTTACCCCCGCACACCTCAGTTCTATGTTGAATTATTAGATTGTTATTAGCTAATGTATTGGCCAATATCACAGCTTTAAAAAAAAATTGTCCTAGTAAAGACTGATTATATTAATACACTTACCGTTGCAAATGATCTGACACTGGGTACAGAGCTGCATTGAGATTGCGCATCAATATTGGTTTTAGAAGATGCTGGGATGACAAATAGCTTAGGCTTAGCCCCTGTAGCAAAGGTTTTAATATTCGGCTTTTGTTTGTCATTTTCTGGTTTGTTTGGTTTACTTTGACTTTTTTTTGTAGAGCCAGGAGCTGAAAATGAATTGTTATGATTAGGGTTATTATTTGTTTATCATTGAAACATAGTTTTAACGCCACAGATCTAATGCTGTCTTACTAAATGAAGTATTGGGAGTACCTATTGTTAAATAAGGAACAGTCAATCAACCGCCCGCCCGTGGCTACACTTCCGACTACGAAATCCGCTCTTATTGCAACGGAATAAAGACGCTGTCGAAGTTAAATAGTTACTATGGCCCTATATGCCGTGCGGCTAACAGTACGTACCTATTGTTCATGGAATCATGGTCTAGGGTTTGCTATGAATTTTATTTTATTTTAGTTATAGCTAAAACTCGGTCAACAGAAGACGATAGCTTTGATTTCCTAATATTGTTATACTATGGGCAATCTACTGCTTGCTGTGAAATTGCAGGCATCAAGATAACGTTCTATATTTCGTGAATAATAAAATAAGCACTATTGATAAGTACCTACTGAAAAAAACGTAGTATTTTGGAATTTACGTATTTAACAAAAATTAACTTACCGAGTGGTTCAAATCGCTTTGCTTTTGAAAACATGATTTACAATGTTAATTGGAAAAATAATGATGTTTCTAATATACTTGCTTCGATGAATATCCGTAAAAAAAATCCAAGTAAATAACCGTCAACGTTCACTCTCAAAATACAATAAAATAACGATCGTAGGAATAATAAGGGGTGAATGCGCGCGTAAATTATTATTATTTACAAACAATGCTCAATGCTCCCCTGCGCTCAGTGTTACCAACAGTTAAACTAACTCTCCACTAGATTAAACTTCTAAAAGATCGACGAAAGAAAAGACAAAAATCGGCCCTACTCTAAAAATCGCTAAAATTTCCACTATTTTTTTTTTAGTTTTTACGCAAAAAAACAATATGTATTTATATTGGTAAAAAAAATCTTTATTTTCATGTAATAAATTTATATTTATAAATTATTTTTGAAATCAGTGAATCAAGATACAATATTATTTTAAACTTATTCCACTTATTTTCGTAAACAATTACGCCTCATTTGTTTCATTTTGACAGTTCAACAACATTCATTGCGTTATCTACGTTGTTGAGCAGATTTTTTTTCCAACTTATGAAGCAATGGATTAGCAATCTGTTTCAAATCTAAACAGATTGTATTGTATTACGCAATTAAGGTACAGGAAAATAAAAATATTCATTAAAAACAACTATAATTAAAATTTTACTGATGTTCTAATATTCATTTTCTTTTTGTCTGCACTGTCATCGTCGGTTTCACATTTGTATGATTCTTTGGTAAATTCATTAAATTAAATTAAGTAAAAATGAGGTATTTCGTAAAATTTTAGTGACTTATTGGTTCAGTGATAGCATTTTCAGTCATTTAAACTGAATTTTGCTAAACCATTAGAAAAAACAAACACCTACTGAAAGCAATATTTCGCGACTAAAAGGGGGGTCGAACCACCAGTTTTAGTGGAAAATCCACTAAGTTGGTAACACTGCCTGCGCTGATCAGCCGATGACCGTTATATCACGTTCCATTTTAAGTTCGTCAAGAGTCAGTTGTTTAAGGTAACATGGAGATGGTATCGAATGTCTTTATTATAATATTTGTTTTTGTAAGTTCCTTCCATGCAGTTTTTGAGCCATTCATTATAAAGTTATTTCAATCAACTTCAATACAGTGCGCCTAATATACTTTAGACGAGCATGGCCACCAGCGAAGATATACTGGGCAGACTGTTGATAGAAGCCATTGGAGTGGAGACAAAAAATCACGTTTTGTACAAGTTGACCCATTATCCAACATTCATACTCTAATCATAGGCTGAAGCATAAAAGTATGTACAGGTACAATATGCGCCACGATAGATGAGACTTGACCGCGCCTCCCGCCGCTCCTTCCGCCGCCCCGATGACGCCCCAGCGCGGACTTCATATACCGCTAAAGAGACCCATAAATCGTCTACTGCGCAAGTCAAACCACGTGGTGTGTCAAGTCTCATCTTTAGTGGCACGCACTGTACTATAGGTATTAGGCTGAAGCTTAGGATACTATCCCATAGGATTGTTGTTAGTTGTTACCTACCAGTCCTATCCCAATTCAGTTAATTGTTATGATAAGTTAGGTGGCTAAAATATACATTAAAGGCCGGTGGAAATTCCGTTCTTAAGGCCCTCATAAATTCCATCATACTCGAGGGCAAAACGCCTTAGACGAACAGAGGTATGGTGATACTTTTCTTTATGAAGGGCGGCAATCCTTAAGAACTATAGGCATATCTCACTTTTGAGTCATGTCTACTACAAACTTTTTCAAGTGTCATCACACTCATCACGAACCATCTCGCGCGCTAGTTTGACGACTTCCAGTCTCCCGAACAAGCCAGATTCCGAAAGTAAAGGCTTTAGCACGGTAGATATATGCTGCGGCGGGTTATATAGAAGACCGAAGCACAGATAATATAATACTCGAAGAGTATACATAACCTGCCTCTCCTCTATGGACTATGAGATAGCCATCGATTCAATCGAGACATGGGATGTGCTGCAGTCTCTTCAACGGTACCAGATAGAAAATCGATACATCGAGGTGCTGATGTTTCTAGAAAGCAAGGGCGTCGCAAGCCGATGGCCCAGGGGGGGCAAGTTGTCAGCAGATTTGAAGGGGTCCACTAGGGCCGATGCCTGCCGGGGTTGCGAAGAAAACCGAAAGGGAGATCGTGGCCCCAAGCAACAGGGCAATAACCGAAGGAACACGGGTGGGTTCTAGTCAGTAAGAGTCTGACACGCCCTCCCGCTCCGCCCAGAGCGGGAGAAGTTATTTGATGATTTCCCAACCTCAAAAAAAAAAAAAAAGAGGGGGGCAAGTTGATATATACCGAGGATGGGAAAAGTATGATTTGTAGGTACAGTCAAGAGCACATGAAGTTTTACACTTCTAGTGCGAGTTTTACCTCTTTTTTTTAAAGTGAAAACTTCTATAAGCGCGTTGAGCATTTTTGAGATGGGAAAAAACAATTGAACTCGCGACTCCGTTACCAACACCTCATACACATATACCACATACACGCACAACAAGTACAATCGCGTTTACAAAATGTAAACGCGATTGTACTTGTTGTGCGTGTATGTGTATAGGGTCCAGATGAAATGATAAGCGATTTGAGGTTATACTGAAATATTGGTTATTTAATAAATGGTTCACAATATACTTGATTATAACCTACACGATAAATTAGGACGTGGCAGGGCGATGGTATGTGAGCGACTGGCCAGCCCGGTGGGTTCCGGCCGGGCGGAATATCAAAACTGCAATTCAGCGATCGCGTCGCTAGGGTCGCTACATCACACCCCCCCTTTCTCCAGACATTTTTTTAGACAGGTTTACAATGGTGCTTACATAATCCTTACTCACTAGCTTATCTAACAGCTTGCGGTCTCTCCATGTTTGAGAGCCGTCTTTACAAAAACATGAAAAAATATATATATATAGGATACATTTAGGTTTAAGGGTAGCTGTCATAACGTCCGTTCTGCAATAATTAATAACGCCACTAGGGCCGGCAACTTCCGTTATGACAGCGCCAAAATGCTAACACTCAATTTAAATGGGCTGTTTTACATCGCAAATTATAAATGTCCACGTGAAACTCCTTTTTAAACCTAAATTGAGTTCTATGTTAACTACACCATAAGTTTTTATCTCAGTGTTATTCGCCGCGAACAGCTTATACGAACACTCACGTCTATCCTTATTACCTCTCACTTTACCCACTGGTATCACTGAAACGTTAGCTCCTGTGTCTACTAGGTACACCATGCCGCTTCTGTAATCCCGCACGCAGAGCCGGTGGTTTCCCGCGGTACAATCTGCCACCGATGTTGACTGCACCGCCTCTAGTTTCCCGCGCTCTGCCGTTTCTTCGACCAATTGCACGGCGACTCGCACGCCCGCGCGTTTTCCCGGTAACGGAAATGGTGTTTACATAGCCAATCCGGGGAACTCGGTGTGCGACGCGGCCTTGACTGGCTCCTGTCCCTGTAATACTTCGGCTGCCATTGCCGCCCTCTCCGGCCTTGCCCCGGGTTCCCGTCTCGCCTCCTGATGTCATTTATTTCTCCGCGTAACTCCTTCATTTCCACTGCCAGTGCGCTGAGATTCGTAACCAAATCCGTGGTCGTGTCGCATGTCAAATCCGATGTGCTCGGTGCTATTGACGCGACTTCACCGGTTCCTAAGTTTTCCATCACTTTGTCCGCTGTTTCAGCAAGGTCTTCCATTGTCGTGTCTCGGCTCATTGCCAGAACCGCCCGCACGCCCGGGGGTAAACGATTCAGCCACAACCTTTTTAGTGGCTCGTCTGTTACTTTGCAATTCTTTGCTAGGGCCGCCATTGCCCTGTACAGCTGCGATGGTTTCTGTGTTCCCAGGTCCATCTCTCCCATCAGCCTCTGGAATTGCTTATCCGCGCTTTCCTTATAAATCGCCAATAGACGCCTTTTCAACGCTGCGTACTTGCCTGACTCTGGCGGGGCTTCGATTATATCCGTAACTTGCCGCACTGTGTCCTGGGTTAACCTGGCGATTGCTAATTCGAATAACTGCGCGTCACCCTGTTTCTGTGGGGCCATAATAGCCTCGAACTGACAGAACCATGATTTAGGCAGATCTGTCCAAAAGTCTGGTATTCTTGCCTGCACCGATACTGCTGCTACTCCGGGGGCAGCTGCCTGCGTAGCCGTGACCATCTTTGCTGATGCTGGGGTAGTCATCGTAGCCGTAAGTAGTTACTATTTTCGAGACTATTCACTGTTGCTTGCACCCACGCGGTATTTTTAACGCGCACCTGCCACGTCGCCACTGAGTCGCTTACGGCGCAAAAAACTATTATATGTAAACGTTCGGGGTCACCACTTGTTGTGCGTGTATGTGTATAGGGTCCAGATGAAATGATAAGCGATTTGAGGTTATACTGAAATATTGGTTATTTAATAAATGGTTCACAATATACTTGATTATAACCTACACGATAAATTAGGACGTGGCAGGGCGATGGTATGTGAGCGACTGGCCAGCCCGGTGGGTTCCGGCCGGGCGGAATATCAAAACTGCAATTCAGCGATCGCGTCGCTAGGGTCGCTACATACTCTTTATTTATATTACGTCACGGATCAATGTTCTATGCAAGTATACTTTAAGTTTTCACTTCTGTCGGCACTCCCGGAGTGCCCCTTAATTTTTTTTTCTTTGTTTGGGAAATTATCAAATTACTTCTCCCGCTCTGGGCGGAGCGAAAGGCGTGTCAGACTCTTATTGACTAGAACCCACCCGTGTTCCTTCAGTTGCCATGTTGTCAGGGTCCACGGTATCCCATTCGGACTTTCCCGCGACCCCGGTAGGCATCGGCCCTAGCGGACTCCGGCAGTTCTGCTGACATCTCATTGAGACGTGCGTGGAACACAACACGCCGTCGACCCGGGCCTGGTTCTCATCGGACGGCGAGCTACCCATTGCTCACCGTCCGCAAACCCGCGCCTACGGTGGTCGGGAATTGGCCTGCGATTTCCGACGCCCAGGGCGTCTCCTGCGGCGGTTAGGGGCGTGGCACGAAATTTGCTTCTCCCTCACGCGTTCCGCCTCCTCCTTCGCGAGCACTACTGCTTCACAGAAGGAGGTGACGACCTCCCATGCGCTCTCACTCCGTATCATGGCCTGGACCAGGGCCGGCCGCGAAAGATCACCGCCGCCGATCGCCTTCACGAAGACACGGCGATACGGGCAGACCTCCACCGTGTCCTCCGAGCGATGCACACAATTTTGACACCCGGGGGTTTTCTCCCGCCTTATCCTGAACAGGAACCTAACCTCTACGGCGCACAATAGGGCCAAAATCGACGCTTAAGTGGACATTTGAATGTTTAAGAATTACACTTCAGTTTAATTTTGATTATATGTATATCAGATATTTTGCTACTTTCCAAAATATTCATTTATCGAAGCAGCAGTTTCAACTCAATAGTCCCGCTAGGAACTGAGAAAAATAATAATTTCCCATTTTCAATCATAAAATTGGGCGAAACATTCGCAAGCTTCTGTGAGATTTTCGAATGTCATCGTTTGCATTAGCGCCGGGTGTGTAATTTAGTTGATGCGAATGATAACCGAATCAATATTTGGGGCAGGCGCGCACTAAGCGGCCAAGCTACGGCAGCCAATACAACATAATGTTGGAGCCCACTCACTAGGCAGCCAAGAATTTTCTCAATATTCCGGCTGCCGCAGCCTAGCTGTTGCTACTTTGCTACCTACTGCATGGGGGCACTAAATTTATTTGTCATTGTTGTCAACACTTCACAAATTTAAAACAACACATTGTTTGCTATTCAGATTCCTATGAATAGATATTAGGGCAAGACAAAAGCAGTAATTCCAATTGCTTTTGTGATCTTATTTCACCATGGGTTAAATAAACTAGTAAAAACCACATAAACACTATATTATTACGCGTCATATTTATTACAAATACATTTTTATTCGATACTTGAATGAAATCACACACATTTACATAGAAGGTGGTGGTGGTGGTACAGGTAATAAGGGAGGGGGTGGGGGCACCCCCATCAGTGGGGCTCCAGGTGGAGGAGGCAGGCGCATTCCATGGTTCTCCCACATCTTAGGAGGAGGTGGAGGCATGCGTAATGGCTCCATTTTGAATGCAAACTGCAGGAAAAACTGTTTTGTATCTTTATTCCAATGAGTCCAAAATTTTGAGTCATGTTTCTCCACTTCTCTGCTTGGCACTTTGAATGCGATTGTCTCATAGGGCTCAGCGGCAAATAGCAAATATTGCCATCTTCTATCTGGAGGTTCTATCTTTTGTTCATATGCTGACATGAAGCGATGCCTCGGCTGCACACCTTCGGCAATTTCTAGAATAAAAACAATGTTTCAATGAAAAGCTGAATTAGGTCAATTATAAACGTTTCCACTAAGTAAGCTTTAGGCTACTATGGGACCATATAATAGCCAAAAAGCAAATCACAAACAATGAAGACTTTCATGCCTTCTCAATGAAACTTTTAAATCTCAACCATGTTTTTCAAAATTTTGAAGGCTTTGTCTTGGCCACAAAAACTCCAAACTTTTTATTGTTTACCTGGGTAGTCAACTTGGAACAATAAACTTTGTTGGCCATTTTCAGGGTCTTTTTGCTTTGTTACTCTGTAACCTGGACGTCCAATCTTTACAAACTTCTTGGGTTCAATCCTTGGCTTCTCAGGAGCTAATTGTTGCGGTGCTTCCTTTGCTTCCTTAGCAGCTCTACGAGCTAAGTTGGCCTGATGCTTTTTACCTTGAGTGTGAGCTAGATAACTGCCCTCATTATTGTGGAGGGTTAGACATAGCTTGCATTCATATGATCCTGTAATAATAGAACGTTTTAAAACCTTGAAATATTACTCTAAAAATCCAAAGTATAATTAACAAAGACGAAAAATAGTCATGCATTGCCAGTACAAGGTACTACTATAATAACTTCCGAGCATTAAGTTTGAAATATTATACATACCTAAATGATTTTTCATAAAATAGGGATCTTTATTCAAATCAATGGTTTCCAGCGCGAGCTGGCGAAGTCTTTCGCGCCGGTCTCGATTGCTTTCCGACCATGACGCCACTCCTCCACCGCCAGTCTTTCCACCAGGGCGGTTTTGAAAGTCCATTTTAACCTAAACTACTATACCTATTTAAATGAATCTAATTATGATAGTTTCATTTCTTTCATAGAAAGACGTTTTGAAAAATAAACGATCGCTTACAAACAGAAAACAGACAGCCTCAGTATATTCAACCTACTCTGTGCAGACAGCCAGACAGCGTGACTGTAACAGTGACAGCCGACATGACACTGCAGTGTTGGCATATGGAGGAGGCTTGAAATCTGTATTTAAATTTTAAAATTCCGTATAACCAATCTGAATAAAATTCCGTATTAAAAGTAAACTATTAACACTTATCCATATCTTAATAATCATTTTTAACATGTCTGAATTAACATTAAATCAAAACAGGGTGATTTCCCTTAAGTTGTTTTGTATGTAGCAACCCTGCCTATTGTCTCTGAATGTCTGAACATAATTTATTTCGTTGCTTCGTCTTCAATAAATTCAAAATTGATGCCGGAAAAGATTCGCTCTACCGCCACAGTCACACTCGAGTGGGGCAGACTCATTAAACCGAAACGAATGTGGTCCAAATCGGGTAAAGAACTTTTCCATCGGTGGGATTACTAGCAGTCATTATCTTTTCCAAAATTCTTCAATATTGTCCCAAGAATCCGTGGAATGCAGCTATATAGGTGTTGTTCTTTATATGTCGCCATTTCGTATCTAGAGCTGGCATGTTTTCAGCGTCAATAATATTGGGAAACAAAAGAGCTATATCAACCAAAGATTGTATTTTGCGTGATTGTACGACATCCGGACTTAGAAATTCCATTTTTCTCGTAATATTATCTTTGAACTTGTAGTGGATTTTTATCTGCTCTGCTCCTTCTATATAAAAATTAAGGCAACGTAATTTGAATGCTTTGACGTCATTTGGATTAAGCTCCATGCTGTTTGATCCCAGAGACATGGCCACTTTTGCTCCAAGATAAGTTTCTTCTATAGGTTTGACGTTACGAGGATCAGCGCAGTCAATATTCTGTATTTCAGTTCGGGATTAATAAGAGTCATTTAAGTAACAATCTAGAAGACTCCTAAAAGCGACACAAATATTTTCTTGAAGTTTGTTTGTTTTCTTTCGGGCGTTCCGACTGCATCAATTGGTTTAAATCATTGAATATTAAAAAAAAAAAAAATTGGAAATTGTAGGTGGTAATCAGCGTTTGACGTAAATTGACGTAATTTTAGTAGGCAAGTTTTTAATCTTGTCTAAACTTGTATGGAGTAGTGACAGGCGCTGATTAATTAACAGGCCTAAACTAAAATTTATCTTCTTAATGAAATACAAAGAAAAAGATTTCAGTAGCAGCTCGGAGTCTGGATTTATGCCCGGTTGATGGCAATAGGCTCGCCCCCTATTACATGGGACTTAAGCATAACTGGCGAAATGTGGATGAACTATATAGTACACCTGTGCTTAAGCCTTCGGAGATTACAGGTGTAATGTTATGTTTTTGAATACTACAAAAAATATATCGGAATATTCTGTGCTCTGTACTGCATATGCCTGAGGTTGAGTCTATCTGTACGTAAATCCGTATAAAAATCGTAAGCATGATTTATCCGTATTGGACTTCCTAAATCCGTACAGATACGGACAAATCCGTATATATGGCAACGCTGTATGACAGTAAGTCTAAGCCCAGTCATTGAAGAAAAATTACAGAGTGGCCAAATAAAATATTTTTATTTTGTAATATTTAACGAAATTTGTACGATTTAACGAAAAGATTAAAAAAAAAGAAAATTAAAATCGGGAACTAATTTTTCTTGCACGGATCGACGGGGGGTTTTTTGATATGAGAAATATTGATAAAACTCTGATTGCAGTACATGCAGTATTGTGGACCTGGTGCATCCAAATTAATATAAACTCGTGGATGACCTTCCGCACCACTTCCTCCGTCACACCACACTTTTCTGCTTGCAACTGGTTTTGGTTTTAATTTTGAAACCATTTTGATAGGCCAGTTAGGGTTTACTACTTTATGAGAGTTCATGAAACGCACCATTCTATAGTCATCGGAGTCCCATATCTGACCCGTATGGGTACATTTATCTTTTTTTTTTGTAGACATAAAACGGAGATTTTTGTTTTTTGCAATTCTTAACACAATACGTGCTATAATATTATTCATGATAACTGTATTTATCCAGTCGTTACTTCAATGAAATATATTTTTGACATATTTCGTCAAGATTCAAGAACACCGATTAATAAACAATAATGTCAAGAATTTGCTGGCTGAAAATAATAGTAACATGTTAAAACTTCCATGGACTTAAGTCCATGAAAACTTCTGACTCATAAATGACGGGAAGAAAAACGAAAAAGACATGTTGCGATGACCCCAAATAAAGGCTAGGCTAGGCTTATCTATTCAGGTTTAGGCGATATCGTTGCCGCGCTCGATGATCCAAAGGGATACATTTGTTCGATAAAAAATACATTTTGTCTCTGGTCTTTCAATAGCAAACGTCAAATTCAGTGCTGTCGCTATCAATTCTTATTGTCATTTTGAACTCCGATTCCGATAGCTAATACCATAGACATTTAATAAGTATGGACTGGAAATACCTACAAAAAAAAGGTGCATACCTACAACTCAAAATGTCGCATAAAATGGCTGCCAATGCTAGGGTTGTGTCATTCAGGGAACATGGTGTTACTATTTCGAGTATCGATACTAGTACGTAATAGTATAACGAATCTTACTAGATATCACGGTTGAATCATATTTAAAAAAATATTAGCTAATAGTCCGTTGTAACAGAAAAAAACGAGTATTGACAATTTATCACTTCTCAAACAATTTTCCGCATAATTATAATTTCATTTATAGAATTATTACTTAGCAAATAAAGTTTTCACAAATATTTGTAACGCAAACCTAATGTTTGGCAAGTGAACGTTTAAACAAAGCCAAATATTTAGTATTGAGTGAGCATGCAAGTCTTATGCCTGTTTTCACCTTCACTAAGTGACACTTAAATGAATCCCTAATAAAAGTTCACTGTTGGATTTTCAACGGTAGACTCAGCGCTAAGAGTTGAAAAACAGTGCAGTTTTATTTAGGTATTCATTTAAGTGTCACTTAGCTGTCAGTGAAAACGGGCATTAGTGAATTAAATTTTTAACAATTTTATCATAAATGAACATTCGGAATAATACACATCCTTACATATTATAAAACAAAGTCCACCGCCCGCGCCGCGTCTGTCTGTTTATCTGTCTGTCTGAACGCGAAAAACTCAAAAACTACTAAACGGATTTTCAAACAATTTTCACTAATGGACGGAGTGATTCATGCGGAAGGTTTTAGTGTATAATTCTTTAAAGTTTTGTGTAAATTGGCTGAAATTTGACGATTATTGTTGAAGATGTCGGATAAAATCATGCGGACTGGGATCTTTATTAGCGTGAGCCGCGGAAATCATAAAAGTTACATAAAATGTATGTACTACAGTATTGTTCATCTTAAAAAGTTCAACAAAAAAATCGTATACACTACATAAAACTCTGCGGAACGGTCTCTCGGTGCTATGAACCAAAGAGTACAGTTTGCTGTAAACCACGGGCCGGACCTAGCAATATCATTTCAGCGCAGCGAAGGAACTAGTATCAGAAACTATTACGGAAACGGTACAACACTATTCCACCATTGCATATCATTGTAAACAAACGAATGAAATTATGAAATAATATAAAGGTCTGTTGGACGGAAATAAACCCATATATTAAAATTTAAGCCGTATTTAATGATCAACTAGCAATTTTTTCATCGAAAGTTTATCACTTTATGTACTATTGCATGAAAACCGGCTACTAACCTGTGCAAAAATAATTGAGGTTGATTTTCCTTCTTTCTTGCACCACACTTCACAATACAACACACAGGCATGTTGAATTGGTGTTTTCCAACGTATATATATAGTTTTAAAGGAAAACTCCACGTAATTTTCTCACAAATCTCAATAAAACAAAAAGTAAACAACCACTTGACAGCAGAACTACCATGAACTTGTCGCATATTATGGCGGATATGGCACTTACCTACAACTGTTACTACGTCTCAACAAAATGTTGCCATTATGAGGAACAACTGAAATATTGTTGTCTCTTTTATCAAATACGATTACCACATTAGAAAGAGTGAAATAACACGATATTTCACATTCTAGTTCGTTTTTCACCCATATCTGTATAAGCAAACTTATGTATAGAATATCGCGGCGCCTCCGTGTTTTTACTATCTCAATGGCTAATACGAGATATCATTGAGATAGAAAAAACATGGAGGCGCCGCGATATTCTATACATAAATTTGCTTGTACAAATATGGGTGAAATACGAACTAGAATGTGAAATATCGGGTTATTTCACTCTTTCTAATGTCGTAATCGTATTTGATAAAAGAGACAACAATATTTCAGTTGTTCCTCATAATGGCAACATTTTGTTGAGACGTAGTAACAGTTGTAGGCATTGACATATATATTACTGCGTAACATAGACAGTTTTTTTGCGGTCGTGTTGCGCTGCGCTGCTGTGTACAAGAGTTCCCGATATTCCGGCTCAAGCGTTCCTTGGTGGTTCCCGAGTCGTCTCCGTAGTCACCCGACTACCATCACGTCTATTAATTGGGGTCTTTTTCAAGACACAATTAATATCGACTTTCTTTAAGATTGTCGTTCAAAACGTTCGTCGAGGCAATTTTGGCCCCTTCCGGGCAAAACCACAGTTTCGTGGTCCTCGGTGGATACCTTACGGTGCCAACGAAACCGAGGGGGTGTTGACCCAATCACACCCGCCGATCCCCTTCAGGGTTAGGCAGTCAATTGGCCGGGTCCCAGTGTTCGGCCTTGGGGGGTCTCCTAGTCGGCACTGGTGACAGTTTTGCCTCCACAGCGACTCACCTAGCGTGGTTGGGTATATCGATACCCTTCACACTAGACTGGATAGGACCCCGTTGCACAATAAGATAGGCAACGGGCCAAAGCAAGCTTAGGGCTCACCCATAGGCACACATCCTCCCTGTCTACACCCGACAGGGAGGGATTACACATCCCCGGCATACCCACCGGGGAGTTAGGATTATTAGGAAGTTAGGAGTATTCCCGCGTAAGAGTCTCTCTCCCCCGTCATTATGAAGGACCCGGTAAAGTGCCTAGCGCTCTTTATCAAGTTCTTCCAGGGTGTTCTCGAAGAAGAGCCCGCCCTGAAGACGAAGTATGGAGCTCGGTTCGCCAGGCTCCAAGCTGAGTCTGAATCTCAGTCCTGTCCCTCTGACAATAGCATCGCTAACTTTAGCGATGCCCTAGAAACCCCCCCGGCTACAGAGCCATCCCGACCCCTCAGTCCGTCAGAGTCAATGGACACTGATGCTCCCATCAGCGCCGCTTCCTCAAAGCGGCCCACTACCCCGTACCCCTATGGTTCGGACGACGACGAAGCAGAGTCCGCCGCTTCTTCTTCTTCCTCATCCTCCTCCCAATCTGACGATGGTTTCACAACCGTCCAAGGAAAGGGCAAGAAGAGGAAGAACAAGAAGCAGAGCTCGTCCCAGGCCAGCAAGGTCGTTGCGCTTGAGGACTTAGACTTTGCTCCCTCGTCGCCCGCACCACTGGTACCGTCCTTAAAAATCTCTCCCGCTACGCCCGCGACTTGCGCTATAGTAGCTTCCCCCACCACCTCTCTTCCGATTACGTCATCCGCTAGCTGCGCTACAGTAGCTTCCCCCTCCACCGTTCGTCCGATTGCGTCATCCTCCGCGAAGGACACCCCCGCGCCTAACGCCAAAAAGATCCCTCTCCCGCCACCCTTGTTCATTCAGGACAAGGCGAAGTGGACCGACATATCGAAATGGTGTGTCGACCACAAAATAAACTTTTCTAGCGCCCGAAATACCCAACAGGGTATCAAAGTCTCCGTCCCTACGTCACGCGACTATAGGGAACTAACCCGACTTCTGAGAATGAGAGGTGTGTCATACCACACCTACTCACTCCCAGAGGAAAAGCAGATCCGCGTAGTAATAAAACGTATCCCACGCGAAATCCCAGCATCTTCATATTCTTGATGACCTTCAGTCACAGAAAGTCCCCGTAGATGAGGTCCATCGCATGCACCGCTCTAGAGGCGGAGAGTCATACGACATGGTCCTTGTCATCTGCCCGCCCGTAGAGGGCCACCACCCGATCTTCCAAATTCGTTCCCTGTGCAAGCTCACAGGGTTCGAAATTGAGAAACCCCATAAGAGTGGCATTGTCGGTCAATGCCACCGCTGCCAGCTTTATGGTCACTCGCAAAGGAACTGCCATGCTACACCTAGATGCGTCAAGTGCCTAGGTGAGCACGGCACTTCCGATTGCCCCCGTCCAAAGGATCGTTCCCTTTGTACCGACCTCCCCAGCTGCGTTCTATGCGGCAAACAAGGCCACCCGGCCAACTACCGCGGTTGCCCCAAAGCCCCTAAGGCCTCTTCTCCCAAACTGGCCAAGCGTTTCGACGCCCGCCAGCAAAGGGAAGCTCCCTCCTCTTATAGGATTCCCTCATCCCATTTGCCCCAACGACTAAGCCCTCAGAGGCCTAGTCCGTGGAGTTATCTCCATCACCAGCAGTCTTTCCCTGCCATGGTGCCCTCTCAATTCAGTAACTTCCCTCCCCCTCCCCCCGCTCCCCTCCCCCGCCTTATGGATCCCCGTATTCGCGCCGCCGCGCCACCCGCGCCCCCTGCGCCCTCTGCGCCCCCTGCGCCCTCTGCGCCTCCGGCGCCCGCCGCGCCCCCCGCGAAACCCACGTCCGCTCCTAAAGCTACGCGTCCCTCTCAATCCACTCCCGTGGCTAGCCCCAACGTCTCCGTTGACTCGTTCAACGTAATTACGTCAACCTTCTTGGCCTTCGTCTCCCCTCGCGCAAAGACAATGGCCAACGAAATCCTTGCGGCCCATGGCAATCTCCTCCAGATCCAGGCCATCTACAACGCGTATCCGGACATTACGCAAGCCCTAACCTCCCTCGCTACTAAACCCCATTATGGATAACACGGTCTTAGCTAGGTTCAAACCGCGATCCCTAATTATAGGTTATTTCAATGCAAACGGCATTAAAAATCAACGCGAAGAGATTGCGGCTTTCCTCCGCGATCATCAAATAGACGTTCTCTTAGTCCAAGAGACTTTTCTAAAACCTTGCAACCGAAACCCATCAATAGCTAACTACCGGATAGTTCGCAACGATAGGTCACGTTGCCATAGAGGAGGTACCCTGATTTACTACAAAAAGCAGCTTCACTGCATCCCAATTGACCCTCCTCCCCTCTCACGATTAGAAGTTTCGGCCTGCCGCCTCGGCATGTCAGGCCACCAGCCGATCACTCTCGTGTCGGTCCATCTCCCCCCCGCTAATACTTCGGAGAATTTCCAACTCCTCTCTGACGACCTCTCGATTCTACTCACTATGAGTAACTCGCTCATTTTAGCGGGCGATTTCAATGCCAAACATCCCTCCTGGAATAGTTCGGTAACTACCACAAGAGGCCGACACTTGTTCGACCTCTCCCACTCTCTGACCTTTGACGTCATCGCTCCAATGACTCCCACCCACTTTCCGGTTAACGTAAATCATGCCCCTGATATCTTAGATGTGGCGCTCCTTAAGAACGTCAACCTAAGACTAGACTCCATAGAAACTATTAACGAGCTCGACTCTGATCACCGTCCGGTAGTCATGAGATTAGACCCCCGCATAGGTCTCCGCGACCCAAACTCTCCTCCTATCACTAAGAGGATCACGGACTGGAAGAAAGTAAGCACTCAGCTGAAATCCAACACGTCCCCTCAGTTAGACTCTATTCCCGACCTTTTCAACTCTATCGCAGACACGACGTCCGCGATCGACTCACTCACTAATCACGTACAAACCGTCCTGAACGAATGTTCAAGGGAGGTTCCAGTGACGGACGACCGTCACTGGAGCTTACCGGACGATGTGCGTGCATTGCTGACTGAGAAGAACGCGGCCGTCCGTGCCTACAGCAGCTTCCCCTGCCCCGCAAACAAAGCCCATATGCGCTATTTACAGAGATCTGTAAAGACACGCATACAGGAGCTGCGTGACGCGGGCTGGGACAAGATGCTCGGCGAACTAGAGCCCAACCATCTGGCATTTTGGGAACTTCAGAGGAAACTCAGATCCCCTCAATCTTCCTCCATGCCCCCCCTGACCCGTCCCGACAAGACCATAGCCTTCGAGGACGTTGAAAAGGCAGAATGCCTGGCCGACACCCTCGAGGCCCAATGCTCACCCAGCTCCCTGCCAGTAGACCAAGCTCACCTCCTAAAGGTCGACGCTGAAGTCGAACGTAGAGCCTCTCTCCCTCCCGTCGATGACCCTGATTGTCCACTGCCTCCCGTCGCTCCAGACGAGGTGCATGACATTATCAAAGGTCTTAAAGCTCGTAAAGCTCCCGGTTCAGATGGACTCACCAATAGGGTGATCCAATTATTCCCTGCCCACCTGATAATGCTTTTGACTACCATCTTCAATGGTGCCTTAAGCAACAACTTCTTTCCCCAGTCGTGGAAAGAAGCCACAGTCATAGGTATCAGAAAGCCCGGTAAACCCAGTACCGAGCCCTCTAGCTACCGTCCCATCAGTTTGCTCAAGGTTCTCGGAAAAATCTATGAGAGGCTTATTTACAAGCGTCTCAGAGACTTCGCCGAGACCAAGGGCCTCATCCCCAACGAACAGTTCGGCTTTCGAACTG
Source organism: Omphaloscelis lunosa (assembly GCA_916610215.1). Lineage (NCBI taxonomy): Eukaryota > Metazoa > Arthropoda > Insecta > Lepidoptera > Noctuidae > Omphaloscelis > Omphaloscelis lunosa. The sequence continues at coordinate 13,401,034 of OU744250.1, forward strand.
AGCACTCTAGCGTGCATCAGGCCCACCGCATCATTGAGTTCATAAGCGATGGTTTCCAACGCGGCTCTTTGACGGGTGCAGTTTTCTTCGACATTGCGAAAGCATTCGATAAAGTCTGGCACAACGGCTTATTATACAAGCTGTACCAACTCGGCGTGCCGGATCGTCTCGTACTCATCTTACGGGACTATCTATCGAATCGCGTATTCCGCTATCGCATTGAAGGAGCACTTTCCTCTCCCCGCCCCATTCGTGCAGGAGTCCCTCAGGGCTCCGTGCTAGCTCCCCTCATGTTCACGCTATTCACTAGCGATATTCCAAACCCAGGTAGAAGGACGCATTTCGCTGTGTTCGCAGACGATACGGCCATCTACTTTAGGTCTAGATACCCCGACAATATCGCCCACACTCTCCAAGGCGCAGTCAATCGACTCGCTGCCTGGTTTCAAAAGTGGCGCATAGAAGTCAATCCCGAAAAAAGCCAAGCGGTTCTCTTCTCGAAACCGCGCACAAGGCTTAGGGACCCCCTCCCCCGACCTCTCACTATGTTCGGTAAGCAGATCCCTTGGGAGAAGCGAGCCAAATACCTAGGTGTTTTCCTCGACCACCATCTCACTTTCGCTGAGCACATAAAGAAGGTTCGTTCGCGAGCCGCTTTCGCTCTCGGTAGGCTCCATTCCGTCCTAAACGCACGCAGCAAGATGTCACTTAAGTGCAAATTGCGAATCTACACAGCGTGTATTCGTCCCATCATGACTTATGCGGGTGCCGTCTTTGCTCATGCAAAACCCCATCATATCCATAGGTTGCAAACGCTCCAAAACCGATTCCTCCGTAGGGCCACAGGCTCCCCCTGGTACGTTAGGAACGAGAGTCTCCATCTCGACCTTAGAATTCCCACGATCCACCAATTTCTAAAACGCCTTGCAAAGCGTTACTTCGATTCCGCGGTCAAACATCGCAACCCTCTGGTTGTCGAGGCCGCCAGTTATGTCCCAAGTAGGATTAGCCGTACCCGCCGTCCTAGGCACATTCTCACCGACCCAGATGACCCCATAACCCTCCTCCAGGAGAGCAATAGGGCCACTAGCACTCTACACAAACACAGACGCCTCCCGTCATTCCGACCTCGCCGTCGAGGTCCTTTGCGATCGCGTCCGCGCCCCCGAGTAAATGATACACCTCCCCGACCCTTGCTCGATAACGAGGTGCCAGCAGTGGTTTCGGCTGTGCACGTAGCTTTAAATTCCCCGATTAATAATAATGATCAAAACCTTGATCCAGCCCGTCCCATCTTTGATGTCCTCCCTCCGGTGACGCCCTAAGCCGAGGCTCGTACCCCACAGGGGGTGCCCTTAGCGAGCGTTCACCTAGCTTTTTAGCTTAGTTTTGTATGCCCCTGGCTGGAGGCTTTGAGTGTAGCAGCTTAAGGCAACCACAGGATTGACCGGTTAAGTAGTCATGACCTCAGAGGTCAGCTACGAGATGCCCAACAGTTATAAAAAAAAAAAAAGACAGTTTTTACTATCTCAATGCTGCGTAAGGACTGGGCGGACCGTATGTTACAATGACGCCTCGAACGTGGTCCCAAAATGGTCTTCCCTATAATATAACGAAGTAAACTAGAACGCGTTCGGCTGTCTTCGGGAGCGGTCGTAAATTTTACAAGCAAAAATGCCAAGTTGTGTCGTGAAGGGTTGCGTGAACTACGACAAAAAGCACAATAAAATAAATGATAACATTTCATATCACCGGTAAGTTAAAAATATGTAATTATATCAAATTCTAACATTATTTGAAACAATTTTCTTTCTTATTTGTCTCAACATTTCGCAAAAACGACGCGAAGCCGCATCAAAGTGCGACATAACTTTGCAGCGGCGCGCGTTTTAGCCGATGAAATGAAAAGATTTAATAATTAATTTTAAACTCGTACTTAATTCAATCTTATAGTAATCTATAAGATTTAATTATGTTTAAAATTATTTTTTATTGTTTATTAAAAGCAAATTAAAATGTGTTTTTATGTACCTACTTACTGGTAAAATTCTATAAGTACACTGAAAATACGTATTTAATTTGCAGATGCAAAAGGTTTTCACTAGCCTTCGAATAAAACAATTTTTTTACTGCAATAAATATAAATTTCGAAAAGTAAAAGGTTTTTTTTATTTCTTTATACCTCAAAAAATACCCGCTCTTACAAGGTTACGTCTATGAGCAGACCACGCCGATTGACGGTAGTTCATAGTATTTCTAATAGATGGCATTAGTGTTTCTGTATGGACGACCGCGTCCGGCAAACGTTCGGACGACCGTCTTTACTATTTAAATCAATGGTTGTAGGTAAGTGCCATATCCGCCATAATATGCGACAAGTTCATGGTAGTTCTGCTGTCAAGTGGTTGTTTACTTTTTGTTTTATTGAGATTTGTGAGAAAATTACGAGGAGTTTTCCTTTAAAACTACATATATACGTTGGAAAACACCAATTCAACATGCTGTGTGTTGTATTGTGAAGTGTGGTGCAAGAAAGAAGGAAAATCAACCTCACTTGTCTTTGCACAGGTTAGTAGCCGGTTTTCATGCAATAGTACATAAAGTGATAAACTTTCGATGAAAAAATTGCCAGGCGATCATTAAATACGGCTTAAATTTTAATATATGGGTTTATTTCCGTCCAACAGACCTTTTTATTATTTCATAATTTCATTCGTTTGTTTACAATGATATGTCATGGTGGAATAGTGTTGTACCGTTGCCGTAATAGTTTCTGATACTAGTTCCTTCGCTGCGCTGAAATGATATTGCTAGGTCCGGCCCGTGGTTTACAGCAAACTGTACTCTTTGGTTCATAGCACCGAGAGACCGTTCCACAGAGTTTTATGATGTGTATACGATTTTTTTGTTGAAGTTTTTAAGATGAACAATACTGTAGAACATACGTTTTATGTAACTTTTATGATTTTCGCGGCGCACGCTAATAAAGTTCCCAGTCCGCATGATTTTTTCCGACATCTTCTACAATAATCGTCAAATTTCAGCCAATTTACACAAAACCTTAATGAATTATACACTAAAACCTTCCGCATGAATCACTCCGTCCATTAGTGAAAATTGTTTGAAAATCCGTTTAGTAGTTTTTGAGTTTTTCGCGTTCAGACAGACAGATAAACAGACAGACGCGGCGCGGGCGGTGGACTTTGTTTTATAATATGTAAGGATGTGTATTATTCCGAATGTTCATTTATGATAAAATTGTTAAAAATTTAATTCACTTATGCCCGTTTTCACCGACAGCTAAGTGACACTTAAATGAATACCTAAATAAAACTGCACTTTTGGATTTTCAACTCTCAGCGCTGAGTCTACCGTTGAAAAACCAACAGTGAACTTTTATTAGCGATTCATTTAAGTGTCACTTAGTGAAGGTGAAAACAGGCATAAGACTTGCATGCTCGCTCGATACTAAATATTTGGCTTTGTTTAAACGTTCACTTGCCAAACATTAGGTTTGCGTTACAATTATTTGTGAAAACTTTATTTGCTAAGTAATAATTCTATAAATGAAATTATAATTATGCGGAAAATTGTTTGGGAAGTGATAAATTGTCATTACTCGTTTTTTTCTGTTACAACGGACTATTAGCTAATAATTTTTTAATACGATTCAACCGTGATATCTAGTAAGATTCGTAATACTATTACGTACTAGTATCGATACTCGAAATAAACACTATGTTTCCCTGATTGACACAACCCTAGCATTGGCAGCCATTTTAAGAGACATTTTGAGTTGTAGGTATGCACCTTTTTTTTGTAGGTATTTCCAGTCCATACTTATTAAATGTCTATGCGAGATATAGATGGGTTGTAACAGGTTAAACACGATATTTGTTATCACTGTTACTGTTACACAAAAATTACAGATCCAAATATCTGTTATTAAATAACAACCTGTTATTTTCGTACGGACGATAAATACGTATTTAAAAATCAATTGAATAATGGTAACTGGTCAGTAACAGGTAACACGACCTAATTTAGGAGTCACTTTTTTGTACGTGTTTGTTCTTGTAAGACCACCAACTGTATTTTTAGGCACAATAAATACTAAGTGCTTCTCCTTTTAGCGAAGTCTAACCGCTTTAGTAAGAGTGAGAAATAAACATATATCGAAGTAAATAATAGGTGTTTCTCTATTTAGCAAGGGTCATTCCTTAATGAGGAAGAAAGATAAATTGTTAACCTTGCAATATTTCTTCCTTTGTGTGAGTGTGTATGTAAGTAACAGCCGTAGTAACAGTCTGTGTGAGATTGTTATAATGAATTAACAGTAATAGCCGTGGTAACAGTCTTTGAAGGTTTGTTATTTTAAGTAACAGATATTTATATTGTTAGGAACAATTGTTATTTGTTATTTTTAAATATCTGTTATTTCTACCTGTTACGATAAATACGCCTCACTCCTAATACGAGAGCCCACGACAGACACGACAAAAACCATGTCACATCGTTTTACGGTCAAAACCGTATAAAATCGTTAGTTTAGATGATTGAAAGAAATGTCACAATTTTATAGGAGCCCATTTTCTGCTATGTAAAAAGAAATGTGCAGACGGTTTCATCACAATGTTGATATTTACGAAAAAGTTTGTTTTCAGACATTTTGCGTGTTCAATGTGGCCCGAGCGCATTATTTTTTGTCACAAAATTTTCAAAAAATTAACTTTTGTACCGGGGTTACTAAAAACCTGTTTTCAGACATTTTTAATGGCACCTATAATTCCAAAAACCAAAAGAACGTTTCGAAGTCCCGGAAAACGTGCGGTGATTGTTAAGCTCCTATCCCTCACGACACGAAACGATTTTTTTTTTAAATGGTGTCAACAAAAGATGCGCACACTTTCTTCTGAAAAATAATTTATTCGCATCAATTGACCAATGTTCAACTGAAAACAATTTTCAGAAGGGTGTATGGGTTTTATTTTTTGTCTCATTTATAACTGATCTAATCGGAGTTGCATAATAATATGCTATCGAAATGTAACGTGATCGTAGGTCAACGAATTGAATTAGATTCGAGTTCAATGAAACGAATCAACAGCTTCTTTTTTTTAAATGGCATCTTGCATTTTGACCATTAAGATCTTGGCTGCTTAACCGGACTTTCCTGTGCAGGAGCAAGTAAAACTATTCTAAATTAAAATTAGACGAACGTTCGCTAAGGGCACCCCCTGTGCGGTACGAACCTTGGCTTAGGGCGTCGCTGTGGGGAGGACAGCAAGAGGGGACAGGCTGGATCAAATTCGGTTAACATCATGATTATCAGGCGGGGTATTTAAAGCTACGTGCACACCTGCAACAACTGCTGGCACCTCATTTTCGAGCAAGGGTCGGGGAGGAGTATCATTTACTCGGGGGCACGGTCGCGATCGCAAAAGACCTCGGCGGCGAGGTCGGAAATGACGGGAGGCGTCTGTGTTTGTATACTGTACTGGTGGCCCTATTCTTCTCCTGGAGGAGTGTAATGGGGTCATCTGGGTCGGAAAGGACATGCCTCGGACGGCGGATCTGACTGATTCTAGAGGAGACATAATTAGCTGCCTCGACAGCCAGAGGGTTGCGATGCCTCGGAGCGGAGTCAAAGTAACGCTTGGACATGCGTTTTAGAAACTGATGAATTGTGGGGATTTGACAGTCGAGATGGAGGATCTCGTTTCTGACATAGAACGGGGCTCCCGTGGCCTTACGAAGGAAACGGTTCTGCAAGGTCTGCAACCTATGGATGGAATGGGGATTGGCGTGAGCTAATACTGCACCCGCATAGATCATGATGGGTCAAATGTACGTTATGTAAATTCGCAATTTGCACTTTAGTGACAATTTGCTGCGTGCATTCAGAACGAAGTGGAGTCTGCCTAGAGCGAAAGCGGCTCGCGAGTCAACCGTCTTTATGTGCTCAGAAAAGGAGATGGTGGTCGAGGATAACACCGAGGTATTTTGCGCGCCTCTCCCAAGGGATCGGCTCGCCGAACATGGTGATGAGTCGGGGGAAAGGGGGTGTCTGGTTCTTGGTTTAGAAAATAAAACCGCTTGACTTTTGTCGGGATTTACTTCAATTCGCCATTTCCTAAACCAGGCGCCAAGGTTGTTGACACCCCTTTGTAGGTTTAGAAGCATGTTAGCGGAATTGCCTTTACAGATGATCGCTGTATCGTCTGCGAACAGACCCAACTGCGTCGATCTGTGTTTGGGGATGTCACTAATGAATAGCGTGAATGCGAGGGGAGCTGTTACTGAGCCCTGAGGGACTCCTGCCCTTATTGGGCGGGGGGAGGAAAAGGCTCCGTCGATACGGAAGCGAAAGGTGCGGTTCGACAAGTAGTCTCGTATGATGAGCATCAGACGATCTGGCACACCGAGTTTGTAAAGCTTATAAATTAAGCCACTGTGCCAGACTTTGTCAGACGCTTTCGCTATATCGAAGAAGACCGCACTCGTCTACCGGCCTTGGATGAGAGCACCGCTGACTCGACAATACGATAGACCTGATGCGCGCTAGAGTGCTGAGTTCGAAAGCCGAACTGTTCGTTTGGGATGAGGCCCTTGGTCTCTGCAAAGTCTCTGAGGCGCTTATAAATAAGCTTCTCATAGATTTTGCTGAGAACCTTGAGCAGACTGATGGGCCGGTAACTGGAGGGCTCGTTTTTGGGTTTTCCGGTTTTAGGGATACCTATGACAGTGGCCTCTTTCCAAGTCTGGGGAAAAATGTTATTGCTAAGAGCACCATTGAAGATGGTAGTCAGATGCATGATTAGATGGGCTGGGAAGAATTGGACTACCCTATGTGTGAGCCCGTTTGAGCCGGGGGCTTTGCGGGTTTTGACCTTTGATAATCTCGTGTACTTCATCTGGTTCGATGGGGGGCAGAGGAAAATCAGTATCGTCAACGGGAGATATGGCGGCTCTACGTTTGACTTCGGCGTCGACCTCATCGAGGAGAGCATTGAGCTTCTAAACTGTCGGCTAGGCAGTCGGCTTTTTCATGTCGTCGAAGGCGATGGTTTTGTCAGGGCGGACTAGAGGGGGCATCTGGGCTGACTGGGGGGACCTGAGTTTCCTCTGGAATTCCCTGAAGGCCTATACCAATCCGCTTCACGCAGGTCCGCAATACGTGTCCTTATAGATCTCTGTAAGTAGTGCATGTGGGCTTAGCAGCGCAGGGAAAGATGCTGTAGGCACGGACAGCTGCATTCTTCTCAGTCAACAGGGCACGCACGCCGTCCGGGAGTTTCAAGTAACGGGGATCTGTTGCAGGAACCTCCCTTGAGCAAGTGAGTGAGTCAATCACGGCTGTCGTATTAGCGATTGAGTCAAATAAGTCGGGGATAGAATCTAATAAGGGGGACGTGTTGGATTTCAGCTGAACGCTTACTTTCTTCCAGTCCGTTACCTTTCTAGTGGAGAGGGGGTGGTTGGGGTCAGAGGGACCTATGCGAGAGACAAGATTTATTATGACTGGGCAGTGGTCAGAGATAAGCTCGTGCACCGTTTCTATAGAGTCAAGACAATATAGGTTTACGTTCTTAAGGAGCGTTATGTTAAGGACGTCAGGGGTGTAGCTGATGGCGTGGGGAAAGTGAGTGGGATTCATCGGAGCGATGATGTCGTAGTTAAGAGAGGAGGAGAGGTCGCACTTTGTCTTAATGTTAAAGCTGGGATGATGCCCTTCGGTAGTGGAGCACACGACGAGCACCATGTCGTATGCTTCTCTGCCGCGCGAGCAGTGCATACGGTAACTTCATCGACGGGGATGCTTTGCGACTGAAGGTCGGCTAATATGTCGGCGGAAGGGATTTCTTTGGGGATCTTCTTGATCACCACTCTAATCTGTTTGTCTTCTGGGAGGGAGTAGGTTCTCTCAGGACCCTGGTTAAATCCCTGTAGTCTTTCGACGTTGGGACTAGAACTTTAATACCCTTGGGTTGATCTGGCGTTAGTGTAGGCTATTTTAAGCTCTACACACCACTTTGAAACAGCTGTCCACTTTTCCTTATCCTGAATGAATACAGGGGTGGAGGTGCAACCTTTTTAGGGCCGGAGTTTGAAATAGGTGCGTCATTCGGAAAGGAAGACGCAATCGGGCGGAGGGAGGTGGAGGGGGAAGCTACTGGGGCGCAACTAGCGGTAGTAGCAATATCGATTGTCGGGGGAGTAGAAATTATAGAGTCGTCTATGGCGACAACTTTACTCGCTTGGGACGAGCTCTGTCTCTTCTTTTTCCTCTTGTTCCCCTTTCCTGTGACTGGCGTAAAGCCATAGTCGTCTGAATGGGAAGAAGAGGAAAGAGTAGAGACTTGAGCCTCTGTATCAGGGGTGTAATAGGGGTGGGGAGCAGGGGCGCGGGCTGGAGGAGCGGTCGCGTCTTCCGTGTCCATACTGTCAGAAGGACAGGGACTGAATTGGGCTTCAATGACATCGCTGAAGTCAGCGATGGAGGAAGACTGGATGTCGGTCTGCTGTGAAGCAGCGAGACCTTCGAGTTCGGTGCCAAACTTATTTATTAAAGTAGGGTCCTCCACCCCCGGCAGGCATCGGCCCTAACGGACGCCGTCAATTCTGCTGACATCTCTTTGAGGCTCGCGTAGAACACAACGCACCGTCGACCCGGGCCTGGTACTTATCGGACGACGAGCTATCCATTGCTCACCGTCCGCAAGCCCACGCCTACGGTGGCCGGAAATCGGCCTGCGATTCCCGACGCCCTGGGCGTGTCCTCCTGCAGTGGTTAGGGGCGTCCTCCCATTTCCTTTCGCTCCATACCATGGCCTGAACCAGGGCCGGACGCGAGAGATCACCGCCGCCGATCGCCTCCACGAGGACACGGCGATGCTCCGCCCATGCCAGGCAGACCTCCACCGTATGCTCCACGCTCCACCGTGTCCTCCGGACGATCCACATCAGAGTGACACCCGGGCGTTTCCTCCCGCCTTATCCTGTACATTAAACTCCTCGTCCGGTGAGGACCTGCGTCAGGCAGAAGGTTAGGACGCCGTGGCGCCTCTCTAGCTACTCCTCAAAGAGGGGTCTTATCGCCGCAATTGTGGCGTGCCCAGCGCTGGGTTGCGACAATCGCACTCTATCCGCCGGAGCTCTATCCGCTGTGCCGTGATTTCTCGCGGCAGCGGAGTTAAGCCCCGGCGTTTCGCATCCTCGCGCTACTCCCAAATGTGCGCGAAGACCTTTGCCTCCAGATCCCATGGCGGTAATCTGGCAAGGAGGCTCGCCGCCTCACAGGAGACCGTGCGGTATCCTCGGGCCAGCCGAGGTGAGTAGCTGTTGAGGGAAAACTGTCCCCAATGCCGACTAGGAGACCCCCAAGGCCGAACACTGGGACCCGTCCAACTGACTGCCTCACCCTGAAGAGGTTCGGCGAGTGTAGTTGGGTCAACAACCCCTCGGTTTCATTGGTACCGTAAGGTATCCACCGAGGACCACGAAAATGTAGATTTTTTCCAGAAGGGGCTAGGTGACTCTAAGAGTAAAATTATTCGTTTCAGAAATAAGATATTAATTGTATCTTGAAAAAGACTCCAATAAATAGGTCGATGATAGTCGATAAACGACTATGGAGAGCGTCGCGGTGCGCGACGATACGATGACTCAGGAACCACAGTGGGAACGCTTGAGCCAGAATCTGGAACCACAGCAGCGCACAGCACGTCCGTCCGCGACCGATGCCGGGCGCAGAGTGCGAATCACCGGCCGAACGGCGTCGAACGATAACTTCTATATGAGGTGCGTAGCCAAGTGGCACTTGTTGACAAGCATTATCGCTAGTTTTCGTATGATGGAAACATTAGCGAAAGCCAAGACCGTATAGAAAACGAAACAAAATGGCGACTTTAAGCAGTCGGTGTTACTATGCGTTTGCACCAGAAAACATTCACCATGTAGATGTTTCGAAACTTGTCACTTGAAACAAATCTCATTCCATGTTTTGTTGAACTTGCGTTCGCGCTGCACGAAAAATGAGTAAGTCACAAGACAGATGTCAAGATTTGCTATTATCTGCGTTCGCACTGTCTAGAAACATGCACAACAGACACATTTTGTTTGTACAGAGATTTGTCACGATGCGTTCGCACTGTTGTTTGTTTAGGTCAAATTATGTCTCGCAACTTGTCTATTGCTTGATGTTTTGTGTTATAAAAATATGGAGTGGTCCAAAGTAGACATGGTGAAGTTTTTTTAGAAAGTCGCGCATCCAGTACCTAGATTTCTTCCTAGGTTTATGCCGTTCCAGGTTTTCAATACTGGCAGCTAGAAACAATAAATCATCTTCATCGCTTGAATCCATTTTATTACCTACTTTTGATAATACCCATTTAATAAACGTTGCAATATTGTTGACTTTGTTTAGTTTCGTTATAAGTAATTTGACTCCGCTATGATTTGGCGACAAATCAATCACTGTCAATATCATTAAGATTCACAGAACATAAAAGTCGGCAAAACGCAATGAAATGTCAAAACAAATCTTATAACATGTTGCTGGAATCTGTTGGATTCATACAGTTACATTTTGGTAGGAAATTGGGAAATTGGTTTGTAAAAACATGTGGCGAAACATGTCAAGTGATATGAAACGTCAAACATGTTTCATGCGTCAACAAGTTGCGTGACAATGTGAACGCGAGTCGATACTTTGACAGAAAACAGATTTTCAACATGTTTTTAAGTGAATGTTTCGCCAGTACAAAAGCACCGTTACAATGCACACGCTGCGTTTACTGGTGTGCGTTACCCCAGCAAGAAAATCACTTCTAGAATGACAAATAATTAGAACATTATTTGCTGTAAATGTCCGTCGAGTAAAAAATTAATACGTGCTGTCGTTTTGGAAAAGAAACGGAAAAACGAATCCCGCTGGAGTAACGTTATTCGAGCATGCAGCAAAAACATTTTAAAAGAATGACCGGAGAGAGAAACAAAGTACATGGGATAGCTTACATTTGTGCGTAATGTGCGCCGAAAATTAAATTTATGCGTCTTTAGGTTTTCGAGATATTTAATTTCCTACTGGGGTAACGTTTTAGAGAATTTTATTTCTCAGAAACCAATGATTGTGCGCCCGTAGAATAAACGTATATCACTAGCTTTCAATTTGTGCGTATTTGTGCATTAATTAGATTTTCAAAAATATATACCGGGTTCAAAATCAAAGTCAAGTTCATTTATTTCAAATAGGCCCCCCTTGTATGGTACTTTTGAACGTCAACATTTACAGAATCGAATTGACTCTATAATTTCTCTAGGGTCGCCCCTTCCAAAAGGAAATTTTCGTATGGAGAAGAATAGGCAAGAAAGTCCACCGTTACTCTTTTAAAATGTTTTACAATATTTTGTAGGTATAGGTAAACTAGTTAAATTATTATAAGTGAAGACGATATACCTAGAGCAAAATTACTATACCACAATAGGTAAAAGAATTAGTCTAAACACAAACAAGGCCCGACCGCCACTCGGGATTTGCATTTTTGCAACAATTGTTTTGGCGGGAGGGACATTTAATATGTGCAAGTGGGTAAAAGCTAACTTCTTAAAAAAATAATTGTCTGACTGACCGCCAGTGACCGCACAAAATATTTATTTTTTGCCGCCCTTCTAAAGGTGGCGCCCGGGGGGCGGTCCGCCCCTCCGTCCCCCCCTCGCTACGCCACTGCATCCATAAAATGTTTCAAGACTAAGTATACACCGTACACGCGTTTTTGAGTAATATCACTTAGAGTCAAAACCAAACCAAACCAATTTTGACGTCGAAATACAAGAAACTTAATAAAGCCAAGAAGTCGGGTTTAAACCAAAAATTAGAGCATTTATATATCCTGAAAATTTTAGCTTCAAATGTCTCGTATTAAAGTTGATTTAGACAAAAATCCAAAACAACACCTAGATTACTAGTAATCCGACCAAATTAGAATGACCACAACGACGGTTTCATACGTTGATGGCCTTCTTAGAGAACAGTATTAAAGAGAGGACTAAGTCTGTTTTCATTACACACAGGCACTTGTGATGTGATATTAGTAAATTATAGTAAAGTATGTGTGTGTTTAAGTCTATTATTATAGAAGTGCTATCTCTGAAGTTTTTCGATCAGGAAGATCACGCCCGAGTTAACTTTCAACTTTTACCATACGCTTCCTTTGTCCTTTTTTTTTTTTTTTTTTGAGGCTGGGAAATCATCAAATAACTTCTCCCGCTCTGGGCGGAGCGGGAGGGCGTGTCAGACTCTTACTGACTAAAACCCACCCGTGTTCCTTCGGTTGCCCTGTCGCCGGGGGCCACGATCTCCCTTTCGGTTTTCTTCGCAACCCCGGCAGGCATCGGTCCTAGTGGACCCCTTCAATTATGCTGACATCTCTTTGAGGCGCGCGTGGAACACAACGCGCCGTCGACCCGGGCCTGGTCCTTATCGGACGGTGAGCCACCCATTGCTCACCGCCCGCAAGCCCGCGCCTACGGTGGCCGGAATTCGCCCCGCGATTCCCGACGCCCTGGGCGTCTCCTCCTGCGGCGGTTAGGGGCGTGAGGGCGCGAAATTTGCCTCTCCCTCACGCGTTCCGCCTCCTTCTTCGCGAGCATTACCGCTTCGCAGAAGGAGGTGACGGCCTCCCATTTCCTCTCGCTCCGTACCATAGCCTGAACCAGGGCCGGACGCGAGAGATCACCGCCGCCGATCGCCTCCACGAGGACACGGCGATGCTCCGCCCAAGCTGGGCAGACCTCCACCGTATGCTCCACCGTGTCCTCCGGGCGATCCACACAATGGTGACACCCGGGCGTTTCCTCCCGCCTTATCCTGTGCAGGAACCTCCCGAAACAGCCGTGTCCGGTGAGGACCTGCGTCAGGCGGAAGGTGAGGACGCCGTGGCGCCTCTCAAGCCACTCCTCAAAGAGGGGTCTTATCGCCGCAATTGTGGCGTGCCCAGCGCTGGGTTGCGACAATCGCACTCTCCATGACGCCATGAGATCCCGCCGGAGCTCTGTCCGCTGAGCCGCGATTTCGCGCGGCAGCGGAGCTAAGCCCCGGCGCCTCGCCTCCTCGCGCCACTCCCAAATGTGCGCGAGGACCTTTGCCTCCAGATCCCATGGCGGTAATCCGGCAAGGAGGCTCGCCGCCTCGCAGGAGACCGTGCGGTATCCTCGGGCCAGCCGGATGGCCATGACCCTCTGGGACGCGTTCAACCGGCGGGCTGGCCGCAGCCTTAGTGAACGCGCCCACACCGGTACGCTTCCTTTGTCCTTAGCTCGTCTCAAGTACTAAGACACTCCAAGTCTCATACATATTTAACTAGTTTTCGTTTAATTTGTGATTGACACAAAAGTAAAACTTAACTTGAACACAACAATGGCGGTTTAAAGACGTACAACTGTGCTGCCACTTGATAAGAGCTTTCAGTTTTTAACCTGATTAAAATACAACTTGGCAAAAAAGAGTTAAGAAAAAATGAGGGCGCCACAATCGCATTTAGGTCATTTCGATTATGAAATGATTAAAAGATTTTATGGCTGCTTGTGGGTGACTCAAAACCTACTAGCACTTGTCGACTAGCAGTAGTGCCATCATCATAGGTCTGCATTATTATGTAAAATATATAGTTCCAAATGTCTCCACGTCAGACTAATATGTTTTTTTACGATTCATATTTTAATTCTTCTCTGGTATTCTGATGCATCCAGTTAGACTAGAAGTCAACCGCAACTTAGTTGGGAAAAGGCTAGGTAAATTGATTGATTTTATTTCGTCTCACGACGGAGCGTGAAGTTGGTACATTAATTTAGGCTTGCGCCGCCGCTTGTGCGAGCTACTGTCTTGCTGTCCTCTAAGCACACGTTCCGTCAGACGACGACGGAGAAAACAGAGTGTGTAGCTCTAAACGAGGTAGACCTTGTGGGAAAGCAACTAGAATTTGCAAATTGAAAACCGACGGAAAATTTTATTTCACTTATAATAATAGTAAGTAATAGTAATAGTATGAAGAAATCGACTAAATCAAATGTTAGATAATATAGTTTCGCGAGGGGCTTGGAATGGAGCTACAAAATAATGTCAACTGTCAAACTTAACTTGCAGATTCCTTTTCTTTTGTCAAAATAGGCGGAAGGTACTGTCAGACATAGAAATCTGATTTTATTCATGTAATCGAGACAATTTGTAGGGTTTTATTGCCAAATTTAAGATTTAGATTGATTTATGAATTGCGTGGTATAGTTATTTTGTTCATGTGGCTGAAAGTGACGGAACAAAATTGAGATAACCTAAGTGCTTATTTTGTGTCTTGTTTTTAGGTAGTGCTTCAAGATGTTGATGCCTAAACAGAATCGCGTGTCGATCTATGAATACCTCTTCAAAGAGGGAGTTATGGTAGCTAAGAAAGACTATCATGCTCCTAAACACCCCGATCTTGAGAAGATTCCTAACCTCCAAGTTATAAAGGCTATGCAGTCCCTGAAATCCAGAGGATACGTCAAGGAACAGTTTGCCTGGAGGCATTTTTACTGGTAGGTATACAAATTATTAAATTTTAGTGATTGTTTACAAATCAAAAACATCCCCTAGTTTTTTTATAGTAGTTATAGGCTACATCAGCTTTAATAGCGTCCCATATCAGTTTGATCAATGAGTGACTACACTAAACAATCCTTAAAATTCTATCAACCTAATTTCTTCCTATGTGATAGGTACCTTACCAACGAGGGTATTGAGTACCTGAGGATCTTCTTGCACCTGCCCCCTGAAATCGTGCCGGCGACCCTCAAGCGCTCCGTGCGTGCCGAGACAGTCCGCCGCGGCGCTGTGGGCCGCCCCGACGCGCCCGCCCGCTCTGCCGAGGACCGTTCCGCGTACCGCCGTGCACCCACCACGCCAGCTGCCCACGACAAGAAGGCTGATGTTGGCCCTGGTTCAGCTGATGTTGAATTCGTAAGTTTCATCTAATAGTAGATTGTAGAGGCAAATGGCATCTTTATCAAGTTCACATGGGGGAATCCAATTTGAATATTGAGAAATAAAAACTTTACACATAGTCAGCACCTACCAATTTAACACATTCTCTGTCAACGAAGTATGCCACATAAGTGAATTTGAGAAAATGTTTTATATGAATATGAACATTAACACTTTGAAGGACACTATACGCCCATAGGCGTCATAATAATAAAACTTCTATTGTGTCTCGTGTCCTTCAAAGTGTTAATTTATATGTGACTGTCCTAAATTATTCTGGGCTGATAAAAATGTTGTTTTTCCTAATTATGTTGAAATTGTATTTTTGGCTTCCGGCTTTCTAAATACTATCAACATAAGTACCAGTAATTCTATAACAGTTGGCTAAAAAACTTGTGATATTCCATAAAAAAATGTGGATAAACTAAATCCTTTTTTAATTTTGATAATTTTTTTTTTATTTCAGAGAGGAGGATTTGGACGAGGCAGGCCTGCACCTTAATTAAGTTTAATAAAAAAAAATCAATCTAATTCGGTTATAATTTTCATTTCAAACCTTACTTCTTACTGGTTATACATACACATGTTAATGTGGAGGTCGACATCTAGGATATCTGTTGATGTTAAAACATTGTTGCATGTTATAAAGTTACTAGCTGCGCCCAGCAGTTTCACCCGTATAAGTCTCTACCCTATGGGAATATCAGGATAAAAAATATCCCATGGCCTAGCCCAGGTCATGGTCCACCCATGTGCCAAATTTCATCTAAATTTGTTTAGCTGTGTAAGCGAAACAAACTCACTTTCGCATTTTTAATATTAAGTTTGGATTTTGCACGGAAAAAAGTGTTTCTATTTTAGTTTGCGACAAAGTTTGTGCTTGGGTTGCTGTCAGGGGAAAAGTAAAGAACTGTAACCTGATTTTTAAAGCAGTCTGGCACCAAAAATCTGCTTACCGAGTGTATTCAGTCTAATAATGAATGTTCTATAAGGAAATCATTGATATGGAGGGATACGAAAATTTTTCGCTTAATATAATAAAATAGTAAAGAAGTCAAAGGTGTAAGTTGCATAATTTGAAAAAAAAAAGAAGTGGCACTCCGGGAGTGCCGAACTGCCGACAGAAGTGAAAACGAACAAGATCGCCACGGTGAAAGAAAAATAGTTTTATAGAACATTGGCCCGTAACCTTATCTAAATAAAGAGCACAATCGCGTAAAAAAAAACTTCCGAAACCTTTAGAGTAAAGATGCATAGAACATTGATCCGTAACGTTATATAAATAAAGAGCACAATCGCGGTGACAAAACGCTTAAAAATACTTGCATGAAACATTGATCCGTAACGTAACAATAGGTCCTAAGAAATTGCCGTTCTGCCGTACTGGCTATTTCTGTTTTCATCGCATTTGTACGTTTTTCGTCATCTTGGAGTATGAGTACTGTCGTGGCAGCAAAGCGGCACGCAACATCAACGACGTATACGGAGCGAACACTAGTAACGATCGCACCATCCGTTATTGGTTTGCCCGCTTCGTTCTGGAAATTTCGACCTAAGAAATGAATCCCGTGGTCGACCGAAAACTTTAGTCGAAAATGACGAATTAAAGGCGATTGTGGAAGCTCAATCTACAGCTGAATTAGCAGCAGCTTTCGATGTTAGCATCAAAACAATATTGGTCCATTTGCGTCGAATTGGCAAGGCAAAAAAGCTGATGCCAAAATGGGTGCCCCATGAATTGAATGATCGCCAGCGCGAAGCACGCGTCGAGTTGAGTCTTGCACTGCTCAACAGGCACACAAACGAATATATTGAATCGCATTGTTACTTGAGACGAAAAATGGATTCTGTTCGACAATCGCAAGCGCTCAGCAAGTTTGTAAGATCCTTGTTGTCTGGACCCCTAAAAAAGTGATGGTCACTGTTTGGTGGTCTAGCGCTGGTGTCATTCATCACAGCTTCTTACCAAACGGGATGAGCATTACTGTAGATGTGTACTGTGAAGAACTGAACATAATGATGGAGAAGCTCGCACATCTCCAACTAGCTTTGGTCAATCGTTCGGCTCTGCTCCTGCACGACAACCCGTGACCTCATACTGCACAGCAGACGGTCTCCAAGTTACAAGAGCTAGGGTTGGAAGTTCTCCGTCATCCACGGTGGATGACGGAGAACTCACCAGACCTTGCCTGGATAACTTCTTGGCGGGTAAAAAATTCAATAACCGAGGGGCAGTTTAAAATGCCTTTTAAGAATTTGTTAGTCCAGCAGACTTTTTGAAAAAGGGCATCAATAAACCACTACGCTGGTAAAAATGCATTGATTGCATGGGTAATTAGTTTGTTATAAAAAATATAGAGAAACAAGGGCGTTAAGTTATTTCATGAAGTCGCCTAATATGAGATCTAAATGAGAAGTAAGCATTGACTACAACCCCACAAAGTGCTATGCGAGCGATAATAAACTCTCGCCAGGAACCAAAAGTTGCATAAAAGCAATAATTACCACTACCAGTTCTACAATGGTGCTCATAAACTCTTTTGTACCACAAAATGCCTGAGGAGGTACAAAACTCTCTTATGTCACTTAAAGTCGAACAGTAAGAACATTTTCCGCTATCATAGAAGTTCTAGTGCTTAATGTGACTTCTGTATAACTTAGGAAGAGTAATAGAGCTTAATACCACTACCCTTGTATGTTTGCCCACCATGTTTATGTTACGAATTGATTTGACTAAGGCTAGAAAAATATAAAGAAACACGGTTTAATTGAAGTCCTTTGCTTTATTATGTTGTAATACTACCTAGCACGATACCTTAAACTAGTATAGGCAATTTATTAGATTATTACAAAAGTTTTATGTTACTCCACATCTAATAAAATATTTCTTTTCAGTAAATAGACAACAAACATCGGGCGCTTGTTTAGTTTGTTAAGGCCCTATACTACCTCAAATGGCTTAGCATGATCCTCCGTTATATCGATTATACTGCAGCATTAATTATGAAATAAATATATGTTAATGTTAAGTACTATGTTAGACGAAAACACAATTCCATAAAATTTTCTCTATAGAAAAGAAATCCAAAGTTACCTCCAAACCGAACAATAAACCGCTGGTATTAAGAAAATACTACAAATTAGATCATGAAACTTTGCATAATAACTGAATTAACTATAAAGCAGTGACTATGTTTTTTATTTTTTTTAAATTACCGTTATTTTCGCCGTAAAAAGCAATTAGGTACCTAAATTATTGGCGCCACGGAGCCGTAAGCAAAAAAAAATGTATTAAGCGACATTGTAGTTTACTGTACCGCTTAAGGAGTTAGTATTCACCTATTTGCAGCCCTCTTAGCACCCAAACAGTTAATAAACAATATTTTACTCTATTGTATCTACCACTTAAGGAGTTAATTTTTGCCTATTTACCATGTCATTATTCCTTGTAGTTTCAGCTATCGCTATTTCAGCTCTCTTATACCTCTTAACACATTTTATAACTCTGCTTTACCGCCACTAAACAACCTAAGGTGATAGAAAAGTGTGCCCATTTCGGGGGTATGGTAGAGATATAGCGCGCTCTAACTCCGAATGCATAACACTTATTTATAACTTTAGGATCTGGTTAGCGATCTAATAGATTTACTATAATTCTTGTCTTAGCGCCTAAGTGTTAGTTGGGCATATTCCAGTGCCCTTGCGACGATTACCGCAGACTAAATTAGGGCAAAAATATATATTAGTAGCTTTTGCCCGCGACTTCGCCCGCGTAGATGTCGGAAAATATCCCACGGGAAAGTACTACCGATGCCGGGATTAAATACCTAATAGCCGAGGTAAAGGTCATTGACTCCTACCGCTGCGCCAATTTAAGTAACATAGTTTATTGGGTAAGTATTAATATAATACAGGTCAAAATAACTTCGAAAATAACAATGAAATTTTTATCAAATTCTGAAAGATAAAAATGGTTATTGCGGGTCATCCTTAGAAGATAGACACGTGACATCGCCGACTTTTTTGTTGAAATTTTTTAGATGATCAATACTGTAAAACATAAATTTTATGTAACTTTTATGATTTCCGCGGCGCACGCCAATGAAGCTCCCAGTCGGCATAATTTTTTCCGACATCTTCAACAATAATCGTCAAATTTCAGCCAATTTACACAAAACCATAATGAATTATACACTAAAACCTTCCGCATGCATCACTCCGTCCATTGGTGAAAACCGTTTGAAAATCCGTTCAGTAGTTTTTGAGTTTATAGCGTTCAGACAGACAGACAAACGCGGCGGGGGACTTTGTTTTATAATATGTAAGGATAGTATAGCTAGGTACCGTGTGTGGGCTTGCTATAATATAATATGTAGCACAGTATATTAATATATATTATAGCTACGTTTGTGACGGACTATATTAAAGCTACGTCTGTGACGGACTTAACCCTTCCCATACTTCACTTATCCATACTAAAGCCCTATGAGGTCAGACGGCGGCGGCGTAGGCTTAATAATAGGGTCCTGTTGACACCCTTTCAGTGGTCACCGGAACCATAAAAGCTCCAGTTGAGTATGGAATAACTTTATGTCAAGTAACGTTTAATCAACTTGCGTTGCTGATCATACATAGATCCCTTACTGGCTCTTGCTCTTAGATCTTGTCTTCGTTTCTTAATAGTCCATTTTCACACTATAATAATGCTCACCCCTTCTCTCGGTATCAGTATTCGCTAATTGGGAACAGATTATGCATACTTCATGATGAAAGAAAAAGGAATGAAAGATAGAAGAAATAGATTTATTTGACACAGAAATACGTGCATACAAAGACAAGAGTAGGTAAGCAGAAATCAAAATAGGTATTTATAACTTAGTACATAAGCAAACATAACTATAAAACGAATAGTCGGCAGCTGCAAGTCATGAATGAGACAAGAAGGCTTCCACTCAGCATGATGCTGTGCTACAGGGGACCCACAGCACAGCGCTTATTTTGTTGATGCAGTGTATAAGTATCAGGGCTGAGTTCCCTTCCCAGAATGCTTCAGTACACCATTTACACCTTAGTTAGTAGTTAATTGATTCAGGCGTGACCTTGCGGAAATTCATTATAAAATGATGATGTGGATATATTTAGTAACCTGTTCCGCTTAGCTATTTCTATAGACTCTTAAAAAGACCCTGGAAGAAATCGACACGTGTTTCACTTTGTCTTTTTAAGACTCTATAGAAATAGCTAAGCGGAACAGGTTACTAAGTATATCCACATCATCATTTTTCCCTTAGTTAGTAATCAAAAGCAGATTCTGTGTTTAAAGCTTGACGGCAAATACGCGCCTTAAAAGCTGTAAAATGTCTGTATCCATGTTCGTACAACTGGACACTGATTAAAATTTTTATTATTGAATTTCCTTCACCGACTCAATGAAACACCAAAAGAACAGAGAATAATTTATTCAAAATAATCTACAAGGTTCCTACTACTCCTCAGTTGGTAATAATGAAAAGTATTACTGAAATAAATTTACATGATTTTTGATTTATGTCACTTCAAGATGTTATATTTGAATTTTAGGATTCGGTGGTCTGGGGAACTCTCCTATCTTAGCCATGTAGTACTGGTGGGCACGGTATGGCTTCAGTTCCCAAGGAACCTGATCCTCCATGTTCGTAAGTTGAACACCGAGGTCTTCCAACGTTGGTAGGCTATCATCGATAATGTCTGATGTGGCTTCCTGTAAACGAAAGCGAAGGTATTACTATATATATATATATATTTTTAATATTAGCTTTGCATGATATGAGTTCCGAATACTCGTATGATGCAAAGTAAGAATTTTCGGTATGAAACGGCATTTCATGAAAAGTTTTGAATTGAGAGGTTTTGATTTAACTGAATCGAGCAGTGTGTAGCACCCCTAACAGCTCTTAGGGCGTTTGCCCACCGCCGTCGTTACCGGGACGTCACACAGTGGAACGAATGTATGGGAGCGGTTGGACGTAGACATGTCCGAAAAAAAAGAGTAAAATTATGCCAAACTAATGATGCCATCTTATTCGATTACTTAATGCCTTCATAACTTGTGGTGATGAATTTCTTCATAACTCCCATATTTCGGGAGAAATTTGAGAAAATGTGAAATTTTACTATGAAAATGAGTGTATCGAGCTCTCTCCCTCCTGATTCCGGGCTTGTTTCAAGTAGCGGTCTCTAATATCATAATGCTAATACTAAGAGCTATATTTAATACTAAGACACATAGTGCGCCAAATGTGCACTTTCTGGGATAAAGAGTGATGTTTATTTTATAACACAATTTTTTAATTTTTTGTTTATTTTGTTGATTAAAACCGTTTTTCTAAAGGTTTACCTTATTACAATAACATTTCTGATCAGCCAATTAGAGAAGATATAAGCTAATTAGGATATATAATTAGGGACTTAAGGTTTACATATAAAACTGATGCACTAATGATTACTGATAAGAACATTGCTATTATTTAATTACTAAATGGCTCTTAATACACTAATTTAGCATGCATCATTTACTAATTATCACAATAACTAATTACCTTGCAATATTTAACAAAGGATACCTGGGATACCTGGATTTTATATAAATAGGTCACTATTAGTAACTTTAAAATCAGTGTTGATTTACACCTCGTTGTATCCAAGCTAATCTCGCAATGTATTTTCCAAATTTTAATACAAATCTTGATATTCACGTTGCTTTATGCGCACGCGCACATAAAGATTTACGCGACTTTAACTATTTGTTCAGTGTTTTAAAAGATAACAGTTGTGTTCAGTTATGTGAAAGTGCTGAAACAAGTTTAAAAGACTGGTGTCGTCGATTTTGCTACCGCATTTATGCAAAATGGACACAGTCTGGAAGAAGCACAGATAAGTTTCGGAAGAAACATGAGATTTGGCTACAGGCTGCAATTCAATGGCCGGAATTACAGAATGAAAATATGGAACCTTCTACAGAAAATATAAGTGACGTCATCGAGCCCATAATTTCTCCTGCTAAATCTGATGCTTCAACTTGTACACATCCTAGTCCTCGTAAATCTTTTGAGGACCTTAGTAACCGGCAAAAAAGAAGACGCACCACTGAAGATAGTCTTTCATGCAGCAGTAGCAGCGCTGAAATTATGTTTTCGGCCGAAAGGGCGCTTCAAAAGGCAGGACAAAGCGATACAGCTTATGTTATGAAATACTTGACGGAGAATCCAGAAGAGGCCTCAAAAATCAAAGCCTTCATTGAAGGTAAATCAATTCAGGTACGGGAAATATCCCCTTTGAAGGCATTGGCTCTTTATGTATCGATGAACTTATCGAAATGGCGCTATAACACTCTTCGGGATTTCAACACTCAAGAAGGAGCTCTTCAATACCCGAGTTACTACATGTTGGTTAAAGAAAAAATTAAGTGCTATCCGGCCAAAGAAGATCTCACAGTTACAGAGAGCTCTGCAAAAATCAAATTACAAGCCTTGATGGATTTAACCTCAAGAAGACTTATTAGGTCGTTAGAAACCCCTGTTGATCCCAATCAACAGCTCGTATTGACCAGCAAATGGGGTTTTGACGGATCATCTAGCCAAAGCATTTATCATCAAAGGACGAGTGAAGATGAGCAAATCGATCTTGCTAGTAATTTTATGATTAGTCTTGTACCACTGCGGCTCGTCTCAAAAGGTGTAACAATTTGGGAAAACGAGCGACCATCTTCCACTTCATTTTGCCGGCCAATATTGTTTAAGTTTATAAAGGAAACCAAAGAAAATGTGCAGAGAGAGATGGCTGAAATCGAAGCAGAGATTGAAGCCTTAACTCCATCCACCATCACTGATGGAATTAGTGTCAAACACCAACTGCTGTTGACAATGATTGATGGTAAAATTCATTCCATTATATCCAATACAGCAGCTTCAGTGTGTGACATATGCAAGGCTTGTCCTAAAGAAATGAATAATTTAGAGTTAATCAAAGATAAACACGCAAACGAGGACATGTATAAATATAGCTTAAGCACCCTTCACGCTTGGATTCGCTCAATGGAATGCTTATTACACATTTCCTACAAATTAGACATAAAATCATGGCAAGTAAGGGGTGATATAGCAAAAAGGCAAGTTGATGACAGGAAGAAAAGAGTTCAAGAGGCTGTAAGAAGAGAAACGGGCTTACTTCTCGATGTTGTGAAACAAGGCAGTGGATCCACCAACAATGGCAACTCGGCAAGGAGATTTTTTGAAAACTACACTAAATCTGCTGAACTGACCGGAATAGATGCTATGCTTTTAAGAAAAATCTGTGTGATCTTGCAGTGTATTTCATCAGGAGAGAAGATCAACTTAACTAAATTCCGAGAGTTCTGCTTTGATACTGCTAAGCTTTACGTGGAGTTATACCCATGGTATTATATGCCTTCTTCACTTCATAAAATTTTAATGCATGGGCCAGACATAGTTCAGAACATGTCAATTGTGCCCATTGGTTTTCTATCCGAAGAGGCATCTGAGGCTAGAAATAAAGATTTTAGAAAATATAGAGAGGGGCATTCTCGAAAGCATAGCAGTATCTCATGCAATGAAGATATTATGCACAATCTTTTACTGTCTTCTGATCCACTTGTTACAAGTATCCGTCCAAAAGGAAATAAGTTTGTAAAAAAATCTTCTTTTAAGGAATTTTATGAGCTTACGGATTCTGAGAAAAGTGATATCGAATTTGTTAACATAAATGATTTAGCGGACATCGATTCTGAATTTGAATTAATTGATGATGATGATGATGACGAAGATAATTAAATGATGTTATTGTTTTAAAATGTGTAACTTAGTAAATTAGAGCTTACGTCTTAATTATTTATTGTACTTTTAATGAAACTAGGTAATTTATTATCAACTTACTTAAAAGTCATACTCTCATCAGTTCTTGTGAATATTTTTGTTAATATATATTTCTGTATATATATAATATATTTATAGACCTCTTAATAAGTCTGTCTGCGGTTTAAAGTAAATACAAATGGGGAAAAAACGTTTTTTTTTTTAAATTTTCATTTCCTTTTATCCCAGAAAGTGCACATTTGGCGCACTATGTGTCTTAGTATTAAATATAGCTCTTAGTAATAGCATTACGATATTAGAGACCGCTACTTGAAACAAGCCCGGAATCAGGAGGGAGAGAGCTCAATACACTCATTTTCATAGTAAAATTTCACATTTTCTCAAATTACTCCCGAAATATGGGAGTTATGAAGAAATTCATCACCACAATTTATGAAGGCATTAAGTAATCGAATAAGATGGCATCATTAGTTTGTCATAATTTTACTCTTATTTTTCGGACATGTCTACGTCCAACCGCTTCCATACATTCGTTCCACTGTGCGTCACCGAGAACGAGATGACGGCGCGAAAGTAGAGATGCATTATGCGAGATGTATTATGGCCGCGTCTCCACCGCACGCACGTCATCCGAACGCCATCTTCCCGGCCATCGAAGTGACGAGTAGTTTTTTTTTCTTCCGTGCGGGAATCGAACCCGCGACACGCAGCGCAGCAGTCAATCGCTTAACCACTGCGCCAACCGTGCCATCGTTCGGTGCGACAGCTAGAGATTGAGATTGTGACGGGCCGATGTGACAGCAGTACGAAACACGTTTGATCTCGTCCACACACTGCCGTTCGCCCGATTTTTGTTTAGGGTGCACTGCGCTCACAAAATGTCAATTGTATGTTAAAAATAACCGTCCGTGCGCAGTACGACTCCCGCACCGCTCCGACGCCAGCGGACGTCGCTGTAGTCCGGCGCAAACGCTTCAATTGAAAGAGCTTTTAGTCAATCATAACCGTAGAGTTCGGTCGCGGTGGACACACGATCGTCGTCACCGGGATGTCATGTTCGGTTTGAATGATCTAGTTTATGGGTGACGCCCGGTGACGGCTGCGGTAGACAAATGCCCTTACAACTTTTGCGTTTCGTACGCGCGTTATATTGGATGAAAAAGGCGCCTGAATATCTAGAGTCCGCACAACGGCGTGCATATGGACGGAGTTTAACGGCTCTTAGTATCTCGGTTATATACATGCGTACCCATATCTGGCCAGTTGATAGAAATCTATATAATAAAAATGAATTGTTAAATGTGTTGCTAAGCTCAAAACTCGAGAACGGCTGCACCAAAGTGGAAACTTTTTTTTTTGTTGTGTTCATTATTCTCAGGACAAGGTTTGTGTATAAGATAGTAGGTAGGAAAGTTAGGTGGGTAGGGTGGGTAGGTGGGTATGTAAGTAGGTAAGTTAGGTAGGTACGGTATTTTATTACTGACGTGAAAGTTGACAGAATTTCACCAATTTGTTATTTTTAAACTTAAACAATTATATTTGTACGCCTCTGGGCAAAACATGGAGGATCTACCTATTTATAACACCTCACACTATGTGTAACTTGACCTGTGTTCAGAAATAAAGCTTTCTGATTTCTGATACGGTGGGTAGGTGGGTATGTAAGTAGGTAAGTTAGGTAGGTACGGTGGTTAGGTGGGTATAAGTAGGTAAGTTAGGTAGGTACGGTGGGTAGGTGGGTATGTAAGTAGGTAAGTTAGGTAGGTAGGGTGGGTAGGTGGGTATGTAAGTAGGTAAGTTAGGGGTAGGTGGGTATGTAAGTAGGCAAGGTAGCAGTAGCGCAGCTACAAATTCCATTAGCGGGAAGCCGAACAGGGTTGGAAAAATACAGTTTATTTTTTTAAATTTAATAAAACAAACAGTTTAAAATGTTTGAAACAAGAGTATTTTTTGTTTTTTTTTTCCTTGAGCGATTTATCAAATTTATTATCAACACAAATCTATCAGACCTAATATAATTTATTTCTAGACAATTTTAAAATTTACTTGAGGTAACATTTACAAAAAACGATCAGAATAACTTAATAATCACATCAACGTTACTTAAAGTTTGTTAGTACGAACTAATAAACTATCTAATCAGTGAACATACTTTTTTTTTGTGATCATTCAAGTAGGACCGTCCGATAAGGACCAGGCCCGGGTCGACGGCGCGTTGTGTTCCACGCGCGCCTCAAAGAGATGTCAGCAGAATTGAAGGGGTCCACTAGGGCCGATGCCTGTCGGGGTTGCGAAGAAAACCGAAAGGGAGATCGTGGCCCCCGGCGACAGGGCAACCGAAGGAACACGGGTGGGTTTTAGTCAGTAAGAGTCTGACACGCCCTCCTCCTCCGCCCAGAGCGGGAGAAGTTATTTGATGATTTCCCTCCCACAAAAAAAAAAGGTATGAAACATATATTTTATGTATAGTTTTTTTATATTCTTAGGCCCATTTTTGTATGATAAAGTAAACACAATTTTGTCTATGTATGCATTAAAAACGGTACAATGCAAAAATGTTATTACAACTTGGTTACAAAATTTGTCTTATGATGATACAGAAAAGTTACTGGTTGTTTTAAGTTAAATATTATTTTTAATTAAGTATTGTCCTATCATTAGTCTGTTAAGTTACTCACTATTTATGTCTACCATCAATTTTAGAAAATTTTAATGTAATTTAGCACTTATTACACCTGAGATACAGGTTTATCCTAGTTCAGGTCGAACCATTATTATATACCTACCATTTTAGTATAAGGTTTAATATTGTAAATATGCATTATTTAATTAAATAAATTGAATAAATTGAATATTGAACCACCCAGTATACTGTCTATATAATTACTCTGTACGTTCAGAATTGTGAATTTCGAATTTCGTTCTTAGATATACCCTTTACCTAAAAGTATATTTAAATATGGGGAAGTCCCAAAATTATTGCGGGAAATTACCTCTTTTCGACAAGTGACGAAGTATAGATATAAGCAGGGGTGGAAAATAAACAGTTTTTTTTTTTAATTTTACAAATCAAACAGTTCAAATGTTTTAAACAGGAGTTTTTTTGTTTTTTGCACTGAGCGATTTATCGAATTTATTATGAACAAAAATCGATCAGACCTAATAAATATAATTCATTTCTAGACAATTTTAAAATTTACCTGAGAATTTTTTTTTTACAAAAAACGATCAGAATAACATAATAATCACAACAACGTAGTGTAACTAAACTTAACTACTAAACTATCTAATCTGTGAACATACTTTTTTTTTTGTAATCAATCAAAGTAGGTATGTAACACAGATACTGAATCACCCCGTACACTCTGTACGTTTAGAATTGTGAATTCCGATTTTCGTACTTATCTAAGTACCTGCGTAAGTACTAAGTACTTTACCTATGAAATTCAAATAAGGGGAATCCCCAAAATAGTTATAAATAGTAAATAGAATTACTTCATTTCGACCGGCGACGAAGTGTTTAACACTATCCAGCCTTTAAAAAAAAAAATCGAGATGTTTCAAGTCCTAAAAATTTTTAATTTTTCATTTATTTCCATTCATTCGCGATTTAAAACCATATTTTTAGGGTTCCGAACCCAAAGGGTAAAACGGGACGCTATTACTAAGACTCCGCTGTCCGTCCGTCTGTCTGTCACCAGGCTGTATCACATGAACCGTGATAGTTAGACAGTTGAAATTTTCACAGATGATGTATTTTTGTTACCGCTATAACAAAAAATACTGAAAAACAGAATAAAATAAATATTTTAGGAGGCTACAACAAACGTGATTTTTTTTTTTTTTTTTGCTTGTTTTTATAGATAATGGTACGGAACCCTTCGTGCGCGAGTCCGACTCGCACTTGGCCATTTTTTTTTCTTAATGTTTAAAAACATTATTTTATACTTGTTAAATACTTAATAAAAACACTGTTTTATTTGAAACTGTTTAAAATACGTGTTTTAAAACAAACAAGCCGAAGATAAAATTGATCAGTAAAGTAAAAAGTAAAGATAACACTTTACTTTTCTTAATTTAACGCCATCTAAGAGACGCTTGATAGCGTTTCTTTGATTTGTGTAGACACAAAAAAAATTAAGTATTAAGGTTTTAAAGAAATAAAACTATAACAGGTATTATCGAAAAACAGTCTGTTACAAATATATTCTAAAATTACGTTATAACGAATAAAATGCGAGGGAACAGGTGAAACCAAAATACACGTAAATCTGACAAGAAATCAACACAACAAATCTACGAAATGGAACATTACTAATTCTATATAGCTCTCTTATTCATATCAAAATGACAACGTTTTAAATCACTTCAAACACAAACTCACGTAAATCAAAATATTATCACTGTACGGCAAAAATCACAAAAAAAAAAAACAAATTCCAGAAACAGGTACCTACTATATTTTAAAATTATGTTGAGAATGTAACTAATTAGTCAAATGCAAAAGATAATAAAATAAAAGTTACTTTATCTGTCAACAAGTCGACACAATACAATATTTGAAAATCACCTCATTCTATCTCGTTCTCGCCTACGCATTTTTCTCTTTCTGCCCCAGTAATAAATAACTCGCTTGAGAACGGCTTACCTGGCACCGTAACGAGCGGTGTTTCGGAACCCCCGATTGCCACCGAAGTGTGCCCGAAGTAATGTGGTCCATACTACTAATTAATACTGTATTCTGACACGACGTGCGGCATAATGATGCTAGTGTCGTCGGAATTCTTAGTTGAGGCGAAAATGTAAACTGCGTTCTGCGTACGCGTTTTTGTAATTTTTTTATCTTATGAAGTATTAAATACCTGTAATGTGACTATTTATGTACTATATTACATTAAGTAATAGTAAACTCAAGTAGAGTCGTTGTTCCGAAGGGAAGCCGGTAGGAATGGGGTTGTAGGAAAGCTTCGCCCCTGGTCTGTAGGTAGGTATTTATGTATGTTTGTAGGGTAGGGTAGGGTAGGTAGGTAGGTAGGTAGGTAGGTAGGTAGGTAGGTAGGTAGGTAGGTAGGTAGGTAGGTAGGTGGGTGGGTGGGTGGGTGGGTAGGTAGGTAGGTAGGTAGGTTTAGGTAGGTAGGTAGGTTTAGGTAGGTGGTAGGTAGAGTAGGGTAGGTAGGTGCGCCGTAGGTAAGTACTTAGCTACCCTTGCGAAGCCGGGGTGATAAAATAAAATATAATCAATATTACCTTCTCAATCGATTCCCAGTGCAAGCCGCCCAACGGGTATGATGGTGAAATCAAGTTCACAAACATAATCTTCAAAGGGAAAATAGGATCATACTTCATGTCGTAGCGATGGTAACCCCACTTTTCGTCTTTACGCATTAGCCCGAAGAACCAGTCGACCATGTCAGCTAATTTGTATTTTCTGGGTCTAAAAAGTAAAGTAATCATTTCTGTTAGTATAAAGTTAAAAGAGTAAGATTACAATTGCTTAATTTATAAAAAAAAACAACACCTTTTGCGAAAAATTATACGATTTGTGGTCACTACTAGAAAAACGTATTTTAAGTAAACATTATATTTTAGAATAGTCCCTCCGCGTAAGTGCTTCAGACCAGTTTATTATTTCAATAATGTTGAAACTTTTATTTACTAGATTAAAATTATATTCTATTGTATTCCTTCTAATCAAAACGATAGGTATTAATTTCTTGAATGTACAGCCCGATTGAAACTTTTTAGTGGCTCGGAGCATGAGGCGAGTAAGTAACAAATTCATGTGTCAGCGGGGGTGAGGGTTGGGATCCTGCGCAGCGAGTAGCGCACTTCAGAGCTGCCATAGTTTGACGCGTAGATACTATAATTTAAAATGTCACTAGAAACGTTTCCATGTTAGATGCCATAAAAAAAAAAACATTTATATATTTATATTTGTCACTGTTTGTGACAGTAATATAAAGCCACATACCACCGTTTTTGAACGGAATATCCGTATCTAGAATGAATATATACTTATATATTATGGTTATAGACTCAACAAAAAATATACACTAAGCTTGAACAAAACGTAATACCGAATTTAAACATTATAAATAAAATTAATGTGTTAGTCTAAAATGTCGAAATAAGTGCCTTTCATTGACCTCAAACGAACGTGGACCCTATTTGTATGTACTTAATGTTCAAATTCGAATGAAACGCTTGCTCAAATTCGCTTATACGAATATGAAAATTAAACACATAAGAATAAGGTCTGTGTTCGTATGGAATGCTTGCTTTCCTTAGTAAAGTTAAAGTGCAATTTGTGAATCTTGCCCTCACTGTCACATTGAACTGATGGACGGTACTGATGGCGCCAAACACGTAGCCTAATTCTGGGCCGAGTCAGATGGACTCGGTCCAGAATTCGGCTACGTGTGTTACCTTGCCATCGACATGCTAAGAAGACTCTCCCGTCTTTTACGCAAAATAATAGACCTTCTTGTTTTGAGGAGTGCAACAGACATTAAAACTCAGATAAAGCACCTACGAGAGTGACTATACAATCGCTTATATCTTTTAAGCCATCTTGTTTGATTATTTCAGAAAATTGTTTACGTAGGTAGTTCTTTTAATTAAATATAACAGTAATCATTAGCTTACCCAACAGCCTGGTAAATCTGGCACTTAGTATCACAATCGCGAATAGCATTAAGAATTCCCTGAGCGACGTCCGACACAAACACAGGCGCCTTAATGGTGTCCTGGCCATTCCTCCACAACGGCAAGCCTTGTCCACGAATACGTGCGACTGTAGCAAAAGACCTGTATACAAGGAAATAATTAGTTTACACTTCACTACAAAACATGAAGGGTGAGGTACAGGTGTATCTATAGTACACCCACATTTCGCCAGTTATGTTAAAGTCCTATGTAATTTAAGGGGCGAGCCTATAGCCATCAACCGGGCACAAATCCGGACTCCGGGCTGCTACTGAGAAATTCCAGACGGAAAGACCCGATAGCACTTTGACCGACCCGGGCATCAAACCCAGGCCCTGATGCGCAGTATCGCTTGCGCTTGTTTGCTTGGTTTAGTGGTCGAAATGCAGCGTTTGCGGCGTATAATTTGTAATTTTCATTCCGACGTTGCACCAGTCCAGGCCCGCCGGGAACGGTGGTGCAGGGCGTGCAACGCGCGGCCAGCCCGCCGGTTGAACGCGTTCAAAAGGGTCTTGGCCATCCAACTGGCCCGAGGATACCGCACGGTCTCTTGGACGGAGCATCGCCGTGTCCTCGTGGAGGCGATCGGCGGCGGTGATATCTCGCGTCCGGCCTTGATCCAGGCCATGGTATGGAGCGACGGCATGGGAGGCCGCCACCTTCTTATGCGAAGCAGTAATGCTCGCGAAGGAGGAGGCGGAACGCGTGAGGGAGAGGCAAAGTTCGTGCCCTCACGCGCCTAATCACTGCAGGAGACACCCTAGGCGTAGGGAGTTGCAGGCCGATTCCCGGCCACCGTAGGCGCGGGCTTGCGGACGGTGAGCAATGGTTAGCTCGCCGTCCGATAAGGACCAGGCCCGGATCGACAGCGCGTTGTATTCCACGCGCGCCTCAAAGAGAACTGACGGGGTTCTATAGGGCCGATGCCTGCCGGGGTTGCGGTTATTGTCCGAAAGGGTTACCGTGGCCCCTGTCAATATAGGCAAATGAAGGAATTCGGCTGGGTTTTAGTCAGTAAGGCTGTAATAAGATGGTAATCCCCTGTTATAAATAGAACGCTTCATTGTGCATGGTCCGACACGCACATGGCCGGTTTTTTTACACTTCCATAACAACTAAAGGGCTTGCTACACGGCTGCCAACCGCGTCCCAACAGAGGTGACCTTGGTTGTTTACGATCAAATTTCAAACAGTCGGAGACGCGGTTGGCAGCCGTGTAGCTTTACCCAACATCAAATTCCTCTCTAAAAGCCAAGTAGGGTAAAGAGGGGGCGGCATTGTCAGTTTTGCACGTGGGTGGTGAAGCGCACCGTGGCGGGCGTTGAAGCGCCCAGCGGCGGGTGTTAAAGCGCCCAGCGGCGGGCGTTAAAGCGCCCAACGTCGGGCGTTGAAGCGCCCAACGGCGGGCGTTGAAGCGCCCAACGGCGGGCGTTGAAGCGCCCAACGGCGGACCTGTGCATCACTACATTCGACCGACATCTGACCAATATCGCTCCGATAGTGAGATAGAGTAGAGGACAAGCGCATAATTTAATCCCAGCAAGGCTTAAAGAGTGTCGACCCTTTCGCCGACATTTTGCGCCCTTTGTACGAGCTTCTGCGCTTTTACGTAATTTATCTATGAGTGAGTGTATCAAGTGTATAATATAACCAGCTACCGCAAGCAAGCCAACTCTCTACTGCAAGTATTTTATCGTGGTTACTATCCTAGCCCAGACGCGCGCTGGTGATCATAGAACACAAGTTCTTACCTGGTTGATCTAGGATTTTTTTATTTATATATTTATTTTATTAGGATTTGAGAATTTTAATAATAAATTAAAGGTACCTCAAAAATCGATCTTCACTACCATAGATGTCCGAGGCACGTAAGATGGTAGCCGTGGGGAACTCCTCTTTAATGGCACACTCTCCCCAGTATTTGCTGATCTTGTAGTTGGATGGTTTCTTCAAAGCCAAGGGTACAGGATTTGGTGATTGATTCAGGTAAGACACATGGATGAATCTCTCTACACCCATCTCTCGTGCAATCCTGTAATGTTTAATAATAAAATTAGTGCAACAGACCGTGACCGCATCACGGTAAAAAAGAAAGCGTTTTGTGAAAAAAAATTGAGGTGAAATAGTTAACAGGATAATTTTGGTTACATAATACATAAACTCACGCCTTCTTCCCATGGGGGTCAGAAACTAGAGAACGCCACCTGCTACGATCCTTACATACTCCTTTTGCCTCGTTTACGTTCATACATCTGCTCATACACGCACGCCGGTTGCGAGTACTAAGTACCTGACGTTTCTGAAGCTCATCACCAATAAGGTCACTAAGTCCTAGGCGTCCTCCCGGCGTTTCCACTCACATCTGCCCCATCTCATCCTCGTCATGCCATGGGTGTCGGAAAAGGCGACTAAGGGAACACCTGGGGGTATATTGTTTTCCTCTGTGTAGTACGAACAACACACACCCAAGCTAAGGTTGCCATGCCAAGAGTTGCATGGCTCGGGCGATGCGTAGTCGCGAGCGTACCTGTTGTATGGTTGCGGGCGCCCCTAGGCACTAAAAGCTCGTGCAAACTGGCGCGATATCGCGGGCGTTACAGGCAGCGCGACCCTCGTCGCGCCCGCGATATCGCGCTGGTCTACACGAGCCTTAACAAGTCTTACCTCTGCCAGTTAAACATGCGAGGCTCTGTAGAGTGTCGACAGATTTTTTTTCTCTGCTTTTTGTGGGAACTAAATGAGTATTTCAAATTTTGGGTGAAACAGATATATTTTTCAGAATTAATCATTTTTGTCCACGGAAAATTCGATAAAAAATTAAATAACGAAAATAAAAATTGTACTTCACGCTTAAATTAGACATACAAATATAGCAAAAACAAATCGATCCTACTTCAACACTGTCTTTCTCTTTCTAACTAACTCATAAATATATTTTTTTCTATCCGAGCCCGCCTCTAAACCACTTGATGAAATTCTTACTTTCTCATAGTGACTGTACTATACTTTTAGCCTTGTGTGGGGATCACACATCTCACATAATACTAGTAAAACACACCTTCCAATATATAAAGAAAAGCATGATTAACATATTATTGAAATCCTTAGAACGGTCTTTCTTTTAGTGTCCAACTTTAAACCCTAACAGTAATTACCAAATTAAATATTTTAATATGCTATCTAACAAAATTGAACATTATTGTACAAGCACAAGTAATTATTCTGATTCGCATTTGCAAAAATGTAACAGAATTTGTATAACTTTTATTTTAGGCTATCTGACTTAGATATCATATACCTTAGAGTGAAAACCTCGTAAGTGTAAAAGAAGTAACTTTCCAGGAGGAAGAGAAAACTGCGTGCTGTAAAATTTGTGTACGGCGTCTTTTATGTTTTTTTTTTTTTTATTAATTAATATGAAAATTTAACCCGCTTTTATCTCCAGAACTGCGAACATAAAACACGCCGTACAAAAATTTTACAGCATGCAGTTTTTCTTCCTCCTGAAAAGTAACACTTTTAAGGTTTTAACTTTAAGGCGTCAATATAAGAAAAATTTACACATAAAAGCAAATCGTATGTTTTTATTATTAATGACGTTTTCATTTTTTTTTTTTTTAATTTTGCAAGTAGCGTAATTTGTAAAATTAAACAAATAAAATGATGTAACAAAAAGAAAATTTAACAGAAACCATATTCTCTATTATTAAACAACTCTCACTTCTGTTACATTTTTGACAGAATTATTGTTTTAGATTTTTATGTATCTCTGAAATGCGAAGTATAATTTACTAGCTGTGCCCTGCAGTTTCACCTGCATAAGTCTCGGTCCCGTTGGGAATATTGGGATGAAAAGTATCCCATGTTCTAACCCAGGTCATGGTCATGTGGAAAATTTCATTCAAATCTGTTCAGTTGTTTTAGTGTGACAGCATAACAAACATACAAAAAATGAAATCTTTTCTCTTTATAACATTAGTTTAGACAACAATAAGCAATATTAATACCATAAACCACCATGTAATAATTACTCATAGGAGTGTACATACTCTTGCTAAGCCGTATTCGTACTTGTGCCTTTTTTGTTACAAATGTTCAAGAACGGACTACACTAGGCTAACAACCATAATGTATATTTCGCATCACAAAAATTACATTCACTTAGCACAATGTAAAATTTGTAAATTCGTAATTTTTTGGAATTTCTAAATAATTGTTTTGGTACTAATTTAAATTCCATTTTATAAATAATTTGCCATTAAAATCAGAAATTTTACAAAATTCCAGTTAGCATAGTTATGTTAATTACTGTTGTCAAATTTTTGTCAGTTATTTCATACCTTGCAATGCGTCTAGGGCCATCTACATGTATGTCCTTATACTTAAAGTTCTTGGTTTCATAGTCACGTCCCAATAAGTTGATGACAACATTAGAATACTGGACAGACTTGGCAATAGACTCTTCATCACGGATGTCAAATGGTGTGAACAGCACCTGTCCTAAGTCTCCAGCCACTTTCAATCTCTGGGCATTATAGTATTCACCCCTGTAGGGTAAAATCATCTGAAAACATACAATAACCAACTTTACAGGTATTCCATGGTACATTTTGTGAACCTTTTGTCCTGCATCTCACCTGATCGTA
Organism: Omphaloscelis lunosa; assembly: GCA_916610215.1. Taxonomy (NCBI): domain Eukaryota; kingdom Metazoa; phylum Arthropoda; class Insecta; order Lepidoptera; family Noctuidae; genus Omphaloscelis; species Omphaloscelis lunosa. The sequence continues at coordinate 13,436,271 of OU744250.1, forward strand.
AGTGATGATCAGGCCCAAGGGGGAAGTAAACTTCACTCAGAATCGTCAACCACAAAGGAACTAGCTATCTTACCTCTAACCAAAACATAATAATGTCTTTACATTGTTGTTATTGTTACAGACTTAGATAATATGGTGGTAGCTAGCCAGAGAGACTTAGAACAAGCCCTACCATCAACTAAACCAACAGAAAATTTTGCCCCCACTGGGAATCGGACCCGGCGACCTTTGGGTCAGGTGGTCTTTAACCACTAGACTACAGAGGCAGTTAAAGAAAATCAATTGCTAATTTTTTTTTATTTGATAAATCTTTAAGGACTACACAAAGTAATAGCTCACCTGAGCACCACACTTTCCCAGTTTATTGCATACATAGCGGCCCACAAATCCAGTGCATCCAAACACTGTAGCAACGATGCCATTAAAGCTGGCCCGACCTCCAGTGCCCCGCTTGTAAGCGGCCACGTTAGGCCTATTACTGCCATCCGAACTGTATGAGGCCGACTTGATGTAAACAATGCTTAGAGAACTTGCCGTGGCTGGAATTGTACAAGTCAATGTCATTCCCCATCATAATTGCAAAGAGCTGATAAATAAGTCATGTCATGATTTTGAAATGTAACTAACACTAAACTTTTACGAGCTTTTATACAAATTATGTAAGAGTTTATGCAGCCAATAATAACAAGTCAGTAAGATTGATCAAAACTTACGCTTTATTTTAGTGACGAAATGGCCTGAGAGAGCAGCGGTTGGCATTTTCAGGCCAAATATATTGTGCTTTTTACAAATAAAAGTCTCCGAATCCCATCAAGGGAAGAGAATGAAATAAAAATCGCAGTTTTATTCTATCTATGCTCGAACGAAGACAAAACGTCAAATTTGACGCGACATCATTTACTATCTCAATGCGCGACATAGACAGCTGTTCAAAGAGTATATAATCTTTTTTGCAATGGGTACTCTGGATCACATATTTGAATGCTCCAATGACTAAAGAATAAGAGTCTCTTATTCTTTAGTCATTGGAATGCTCAAACAACGTTCCACCTCTAGATCTCTATAGCCGTCACGCTTTTTTTTTTTTTTTTGTGGGTGGGAAATCATAGCCGTCTCCCTAAATTTAAAATTCCTCTTCCGACTAACTTTCCCTCCTTGCTAACACATTCTTCTCTTAAACTGCTCGTGGCGCTGATGACTTTCATTCGTCACAATAACATAAACTTATTAAAAAAATCTGTGCTATGCGTATATTTTATGTTCTAATAATCAATTATTATTTTTTTGTTTGTTTCAGTCCCGTTCTAACCCATCAAGATCTACATTGTGTTCAACTGTATCAATCGAAGAATTTTACTTGTGTCTACAGTTGTTGTTTTTCTTTAAACTTATGATTTTTTTTCTTTTTTCAATCATATACACTAGTTTTTCCAATGCACTCTATACATTGGTAGAGTCTGGCAAACGAAAGTAGACACTCGAATTATTTGCAAACTTTTTATAGGGCAATGCTATACTAATGTCAACTTTAATTTGTCAAAACAAGATGGAGTGTTGTTGGTGATTGTAGTGATCTTGATACAGCATTTATTAAATCAAAAATGACAAATCAGTGACTCTTATGAGTCTTTTCACATGGAAGTTTTAGATTCAGATTTTGATTATGGTATGGTATGGGTACGGTATTATTTTACCAAAATGTTTATAGAATATTGTTGTTTTTTTATTCGAATTCCTGCATAGTACCTAAAGTCGTACTTTTGTTCAGACGAAGTAAAGAGATTTTTCGAAATGTCAAGAAACGTCTCTTTGTTTGGTTCATAATAGGTAGCATGATTTTAAACAAATAATTCTAAAGTATCAAATTAGGTTATTCCAGGTATGTCATACTAATGTTGGGTTTGCTAAGTGCAGTGTTCGATAATAAAATAAGATTTGACCTAAAGGTCCAGTAACCAGGTCATAAAATTCCAAAAAAATAAAAAAAATGGGGTTGCTATGCTGTTATTTTTTTAAATTTGCCGCGCTTTATCAGTCTACTTTCGTTTGCCAAACTCTAGAATAGTCATTGAGATAGAAAAAACATGGAGGCGCCGCGATATTCTATACATAAATTTGCTTATACAAATATGGGTGAAATACGAACTAGAATGTGAAATATCGTGTTATTTCACTCTTTCTAATGTGGTAATCGTATTTGATAAACGAGACAACAATATTTCAGTTGTTCCTCATAATGGCAACATTTTGTTGAGACGTAGTAACAGTTGTAGGTAAGTGCCATATCCGCCATAATATGCGACAAGTTCATGGTAGTTCTGCTGTCAAGTGGTTGTTTACTTTTTGTTTTATTGAGATTTGTGAGAAAATTACGTGGAGTTTTCCTTTAAAACTACATATATGTTGGAAAACACCAATTCAACATGCCTGTGTGTTGTATTGTGAAGTGTGGTGCAAGAAAGAAGGAAAATCAACCTCAATTATCTTTGCACAGGTTAGTAGCCGGTTTTCATCCGCCATAATATGCGACAAGTTCATAGTAGTTCTGCTGTCAAGTGGTTGTTTACTTTTTGTTTTATTGAGATTTGTGAGAAAATTACGAGGAGTTTTTCTTTAAAACTACATATATACGTTGGAAAACACCAATTCAACATGCCTGTGTGTTGTATGGTGAAGTGTGGTGCAAGAAAGAAGGAAAATCAACCTCAATTGTCTTTGCACAGGTTAGTAGCCGGTTTTCATGCAATACTACATAAAGTGATAAACTTTCGATGAAAAAATTGCTAGGCGATCATTAAATACGGCTTAAATTTTAATTATATGGGTTTATTTCCGTCCAACAGACCTTTTTCTTATTTTATAATTTCATTCGTTTGTTTACAATGATATGTCATGGTGGAATAGTGTTGTACTGTTGCCGTAATAGTTTCTGATACTAGTTCCTTCGTTGCGCTGAAATGATATTGCTAGGTCCGGCCCGTGGTTTACAGCAAACTGTACTCTTTGGTTCATAGCACCGAGAGACCGTTCCACAGAGTTTTATGTTGTGTATACGATTTTTTTGTTGAAGTTTTTAAGATAAACAATACATTTTATGTAACTTTTATGATTTCCGCGGCGCACGCTAATAAAGTTCCCAGTCCGCATGATTTTTACCGACATCTTCAACAATAATCGTCAAATTTCAGCCAATTTACACAAAACCTTAATGAATTATACACTAAAACCTTCCGCATGAATCACTCCGCCCATTAGTGAAAATTGATTGAAAATCCGTTTAGTAGTTTTTGAGTTTTTCGCGTTCAGACCGACAGAAAAAGAGACAGACGCGGCGGTGGACTTTGTTTTATAATATGTGAGGATGTGTATTATTCCGAATTTTCTATTTACGATAAAATTGTTAAAAATTTAATTCACTAATACCCGTTTTCACCGACAGCTAAGTGACACTTAAATGAATACCTAAATAAAACTGCACTGTTGGATTTTCAACTCTCAGCGCTGAGTCTACCGTTAAAAAACAAACAGTGAACTTTTATTAGTGATTCATTTAAGTGTCACTTAGTGAAGATGAAAATGTTAAACTTTTATTGTATTCTTAAAGTTTATAATTGTTTAGTTGCCGTAGATGCAGAAATAAACGTTTTAATAAAACTTTGTTTTATTATGTAGAAAGCATATTTTTATATATAATAAGAGACAAGACAAATATATAACCAAACATTGCTAAGCAACAAACCATCGATAATATATAAAGGTTGTATATCTTCACATCCACGATACTTTTAGAGCTTGGACAAATCTTGAAGTCCAATTCTACAGCTTAGCATGTTCAGTCTTGGTCCAAACAATGGCTTCGTAAACATGTCCGCCAATTGCAATTCTGTAGAGACTTGTTTGACAGCGAAGTCTCCATTCTGAATACATTCTCGAATGAAGAAATGTTTTATCTTGATATGTTTTGTTCTCTTATGGAACTCATAGGGTGGGTTCTCAGACAACCTTATAGCAGACTCATTGTCAACGTAAATTGTCGGTTTTTCGTTCAGGTCTGTTAAGTCCGTTAATTCCTCCAGGAGTTCTTTTAGCCATAAGGCTTCTCTCGCAGTTTCTGTCATGGCTACGAGTTCGGCTTCCGTTGAAGAGATTGCTACTCTTGCTTGTTTTTGGCTTTTCCACATGATGGGACCGGAGAATAGGAAAATCATCCCTGACGTCGAATGGCCAGTTGTCATGTCACCACCAAAATCAGCATCACTGAAACATATCAGCCTCTTCTCCCGGCTTTTCGCGAAGACAAGTCCTTTATCTATAGTACCCTTAAGGTATCTAAAAATTCGCTTAACTCTCATCACATCAAATCTAGTAGGAGTTTCTAGATGCCTTGACGCAACACTCACAGCGTAGCTTATATCTGGCCTTGTAGCGACCATGAGGTATGCTAGGGCACCTACAGCTTGACGATAGGGAAATGACGAATTTGATTCATCATTTGATTCAACATCTTGTTCTTCATCTATGCCAATTTTTACTGCCGGCGTTGCAGCGACTTTACAATTAGTCATTCCAAACTTTTCAAGTATCTTCTTAGAATAAGACCTTTGGTTTAAAGTAATACAACCATCTTTGGTTTTATTAATTTCAAGTCCAAGGAAATATGACGCCGGTTTTGTGGTTATTTTAAACCTATTTTTCAGTTCTTCAATAAATTTCCTTCCAGCATTTTCACTAGTTGAAGCCACCAAACCGTCATCTACGTAAAGTGCAATTAAGACTTGTTCACGTAAGTAAAGGCAAGGATCTTTAGTGCTTTGCTTGAATCCTGAATTTATAAGATACTCTGATATGCAGACATTCCAGCATAGATGAGCTTGTTTCAGCCCGTAGAGGCTGCGTTTAAGTTTGCACACTTTCTTAGTGCCATCATTGAATCCCTCTGGCTGCTTCATAAAGATTTCCTCTTTTACAGCTCCGTTTAGAAACGCAGTCGATACATCGAACTGTTGAAGTACCAAGTTTTCTCGAGCAGCTATTCCTAAGACAGCTCTTATAGTACTGAGGCGGGCTACCGGACTGAAAGTCTTCTGATAATCAACGCCAGGTTTTTGTGAAAAACCTTTTACTACTAGTCTGGCCTTATATCGCTCAATTGTACCATCTGGATTGTTCTTTATTTTGTAAACCCATTTACATGGCAATGGTTTACGATTTTTCGGAGAGTCGACTAATTCCCAAGTCTTCATTTCTTTCAATGATTCCATTTCATTTTCCATAGCCTCTAACCATTTGACCTTATCCTTGCTATTCATAGCATCATTAAACGTTTGAGGTTCTGTTTCATTATTCATATCCATGGCTGCCATAACATAATCCTCAAATATTTTAGGTCTGTCAATCTGTGATCTATCACGAAGATTGTATGACCTAGATGTCGATGCATCTGTTCTTGTCCCACAAGAACAGATGTATCGACATCTATGTCGTTTTCATTTGGTTGATCAGCAGTTTCACTGCCGTCATCAATCCCGAGAGAGTCATAAAACAACTCGTTATTTTCATTTTGTATAGGTACCTCGTTAGAACTTGCAATAACATTATCTTGTACTGCTTGCTGTCTACTAGCATTTTCTTTTGTAGTACCTTTTAAATATATTTCTGTTTCATCCAGTTCACTGTCAGTCTCGTTTGATCGCTTGTGATCATTTAATTCTTGAAAAGGAACAGAACTTACATTTTTACCATCTTCGTAGAACATTTTCTTTAAAATTCGAACATCCTTGGAAACAAGAATGCTTTTCTTCGATGGGACGTATATTCTAAACGCTTTTGAAACTTCCGAGTAACCAGCGAACATACCCGGAATTGCCTTTGAAGCAAATTTGTGTTCATGTTTTCCTTTCTTTAGGATGAACGTTTTAGCACCGAATACATATAGATGATTAACGCAGGGTTTTCTACCTACCCATCTTTCGAATAGTGTTTGGTTTTCAATACTCTGGTTAACGCTTCGGTTTGACAAGTAATTTGCAGTATAAACCGTTTCTGCCCATAAACACATAGGCGCTTTTGATTCCAACATCATGCATCTTGCTTTTTCTATAAGGGTTCTATTTTTCCTTTCAGCGATTCCATTTTGATGTGGAGTGTACGGTGCTGTCAATCTTCTTGTTATACCATTTTGCTTCAGAAATGTGTCAAACTTCAAATTTCTGTATTCCGTACCGTTATCGGTCTGTAGGCATTTAATTTTGTTTCCTGTGAAGTTCTCTGCTTCTACCTTGTAGTCTATGAATTTTTGTAAAACTTCGTCTTTATTTTTAACAAAGTATACTCGACAGTATCTACTGTAGTCATCAATGAAACTTACGAAATACCTGTTGCCATTCAGTGAAGGTTGTTTCAGTGGTCCACAAACGTCACTGTGTACGATCTCAAGACGCTGACTCGTACGTGAATTATTTTTTTCACTCTTCTTGCTAGGCACTCTGCTCAATTTCCCTTCTATGCATATTTCGCATTCACCTAAAGAACTATTACGGTTGAAATCTAATCCAATCAGGCTTTCATTCTTTAAGGCGAGCTTCAAGTCCCTTTCGCTCATGTGTCCCATTTTACAGTGCCATTGTTTAATAGCATCTGACTCCACTTCTTTTGCTACGTCATTACCACATTCTGTAGCATTGGCTCTATGTCTGTCAACATTATTATTTTTCGTTTGGAGATAATAAAGACCATCGTCTTCTCTCACTGCTTGCATTTGTACTCCTCGCTTATGATCATTAATTATTGCCTTCTTCTTAGTAAATAGAACAGTGAGTCCTTTATCTGTCATTTTCCCAACAGATAGAAGATTAGCACACAAGCTTGGTACATAAAGTGCATCAGTTATTCCAATTTTTCCTTCTTCAATTTCTATTTCTGCAGGCCCTAACCCTTTTATCTCTGCAGTTTTTTTCTTTGAAGCGAGTTTAAGGGTTTTTGAAATTTTCTTCATTTCAATAAAAGGCTTATCCGAAAATGTCATATGTGACGTACATCCACTGTCAAGTATCCAGCATTTTTGGGCTTTGTCATTTATGAAGTAGCTACTGAAGAGGTTTGTTTCTTTATCGTCCTTTTTGGTATAGCTGTTCTTAGACTTCCTATAATTATTTTTCTTGTCTGTATTCTTATTTTTACACCAGCATTTGGATGAGTCATGGCCTTTCTTTTTACAAATCTTGCAAAAAGTGTAGAAACTTTCTTCAGCATCATTCTTTACGCTAGTACTAGGGATGTCACGACGACGTGCATCACTCTCTTCTATAATTTTAATTTTTAGCTTTTCAGGGTCTGGAAGCGAGTCTTGTGATTCAATTGCAGTCCTGAAATTTTCGTATTCCGAAGAAAGGCTATAGAGCATCATGATTGATAACAGATCACTGTTGATATCAATATCCATATCTTTTAATTTATCTACAGTATCCATGAATTTCTTTAAATGCTCGCGTGTATCTGAACCTTCTTCTAGTTTAGCTAATATTAGTTGTTTTAGTAGGGTAGCCTTTCTGGCTGGACCCTTACTAGCATAGATGGATTCAAGAGTCGTCCACACATCTCTGGCAAATTTACAGTTTTTAATCTGTTTTAGTTCTGAAGGCGCTATTAACAACATTAGCTCTGACTTTGCCATTTCGTCATCGTCAAGATCATTTTTTGACGCATCTACCTTTGGGTATTCTTTTACACATGCCCATAGTTTATTTTTTATTAAATATGCTTTTGCATGTATACACCATGTATCATAGTTTTCTTTTCCTAAAGGTTGAATTTTTACAATAGACATTTTGAATTTTTACCTTTTCGTTTTTCTTCTAATCTTACATTTTTCGCTCTGCTACCATGTTAAACTTTTATTGTATTCTTAAAGTTTATAATTGTTTAGTTGCCGTAGATGCAGAAATAAACGTTTTAATAAAACTTTGTTTTATTATGTAGAAAGCATATTTTTATATATAATAAGAGACAAGACAAATATATAACCAAACATTGCTAAGCAACAAACCATCGATAATATATAAAGGTTGTATATCTTCACATCCACGATACTTTTAGAGCTTGGACAAATCTTGAAGTCCAATTCTACAGCTTAGCATGTTCAGTCTTGGTCCAAACAATGGCTTCGTAAACATGTCCGCCAATTGCAATTCTGTAGAGACTTGTTTGACAGCGAAGTCTCCATTCTGAATACATTCTCGAATGAAGAAATGTTTTATCTTGATATGTTTTGTTCTCTTATGGAACTCATAGGGTGGGTTCTCAGACAACCTTATAGCAGACTCATTGTCAACGTAAATTGTCGGTTTTTCGTTCAGGTCTGTTAAGTCCGTTAATTCCTCCAGGAGTTCTTTTAGCCATAAGGCTTCTCTCGCAGTTTCTGTCATGGCTACGAGTTCGGCTTCCGTTGAAGAGATTGCTACTCTTGCTTGTTTTTGGCTTTTCCACATGATGGGACCGGAGAATAGGAAAATCATCCCTGACGTCGAATGGCCAGTTGTCATGTCACCACCAAAATCAGCATCACTGAAACATATCAGCCTCTTCTCCCGGCTTTTCGCGAAGACAAGTCCTTTATCTATAGTACCCTTAAGGTATCTAAAAATTCGCTTAACTCTCATCACATCAAATCTAGTAGGAGTTTCTAGATGCCTTGACGCAACACTCACAGCGTAGCTTATATCTGGCCTTGTAGCGACCATGAGGTATGCTAGGGCACCTACAGCTTGACGATAGGGAAATGACGAATTTGATTCATCATTTGATTCAACATCTTGTTCTTCATCTATGCCAATTTTTACTGCCGGCGTTGCAGCGACTTTACAATTAGTCATTCCAAACTTTTCAAGTATCTTCTTAGAATAAGACCTTTGGTTTAAAGTAATACAACCATCTTTGGTTTTATTAATTTCAAGTCCAAGGAAATATGACGCCGGTTTTGTGGTTATTTTAAACCTATTTTTCAGTTCTTCAATAAATTTCCTTCCAGCATTTTCACTAGTTGAAGCCACCAAACCGTCATCTACGTAAAGTGCAATTAAGACTTGTTCACGTAAGTAAAGGCAAGGATCTTTAGTGCTTTGCTTGAATCCTGAATTTATAAGATACTCTGATATGCAGACATTCCAGCATAGATGAGCTTGTTTCAGCCCGTAGAGGCTGCGTTTAAGTTTGCACACTTTCTTAGTGCCATCATTGAATCCCTCTGGCTGCTTCATAAAGATTTCCTCTTTTACAGCTCCGTTTAGAAACGCAGTCGATACATCGAACTGTTGAAGTACCAAGTTTTCTCGAGCAGCTATTCCTAAGACAGCTCTTATAGTACTGAGGCGGGCTACCGGACTGAAAGTCTTCTGATAATCAACGCCAGGTTTTTGTGAAAAACCTTTTACTACTAGTCTGGCCTTATATCGCTCAATTGTACCATCTGGATTGTTCTTTATTTTGTAAACCCATTTACATGGCAATGGTTTACGATTTTTCGGAGAGTCGACTAATTCCCAAGTCTTCATTTCTTTCAATGATTCCATTTCATTTTCCATAGCCTCTAACCATTTGACCTTATCCTTGCTATTCATAGCATCATTAAACGTTTGAGGTTCTGTTTCATTATTCATATCCATGGCTGCCATAACATAATCCTCAAATATTTTAGGTCTGTCAATCTGTGATCTATCACGAAGATTGTATGACCTAGATGTCGATGCATCTGTTCTTGTCCCACAAGAACAGATGTATCGACATCTATGTCGTTTTCATTTGGTTGATCAGCAGTTTCACTGCCGTCATCAATCCCGAGAGAGTCATAAAACAACTCGTTATTTTCATTTTGTATAGGTACCTCGTTAGAACTTGCAATAACATTATCTTGTACTGCTTGCTGTCTACTAGCATTTTCTTTTGTAGTACCTTTTAAATATATTTCTGTTTCATCCAGTTCACTGTCAGTCTCGTTTGATCGCTTGTGATCATTTAATTCTTGAAAAGGAACAGAACTTACATTTTTACCATCTTCGTAGAACATTTTCTTTAAAATTCGAACATCCTTGGAAACAAGAATGCTTTTCTTCGATGGGACGTATATTCTAAACGCTTTTGAAACTTCCGAGTAACCAGCGAACATACCCGGAATTGCCTTTGAAGCAAATTTGTGTTCATGTTTTCCTTTCTTTAGGATGAACGTTTTAGCACCGAATACATATAGATGATTAACGCAGGGTTTTCTACCTACCCATCTTTCGAATAGTGTTTGGTTTTCAATACTCTGGTTAACGCTTCGGTTTGACAAGTAATTTGCAGTATAAACCGTTTCTGCCCATAAACACATAGGCGCTTTTGATTCCAACATCATGCATCTTGCTTTTTCTATAAGGGTTCTATTTTTCCTTTCAGCGATTCCATTTTGATGTGGAGTGTACGGTGCTGTCAATCTTCTTGTTATACCATTTTGCTTCAGAAATGTGTCAAACTTCAAATTTCTGTATTCCGTACCGTTATCGGTCTGTAGGCATTTAATTTTGTTTCCTGTGAAGTTCTCTGCTTCTACCTTGTAGTCTATGAATTTTTGTAAAACTTCGTCTTTATTTTTAACAAAGTATACTCGACAGTATCTACTGTAGTCATCAATGAAACTTACGAAATACCTGTTGCCATTCAGTGAAGGTTGTTTCAGTGGTCCACAAACGTCACTGTGTACGATCTCAAGACGCTGACTCGTACGTGAATTATTTTTTTCACTCTTCTTGCTAGGCACTCTGCTCAATTTCCCTTCTATGCATATTTCGCATTCACCTAAAGAACTATTACGGTTGAAATCTAATCCAATCAGGCTTTCATTCTTTAAGGCGAGCTTCAAGTCCCTTTCGCTCATGTGTCCCATTTTACAGTGCCATTGTTTAATAGCATCTGACTCCACTTCTTTTGCTACGTCATTACCACATTCTGTAGCATTGGCTCTATGTCTGTCAACATTATTATTTTTCGTTTGGAGATAATAAAGACCATCGTCTTCTCTCACTGCTTGCATTTGTACTCCTCGCTTATGATCATTAATTATTGCCTTCTTCTTAGTAAATAGAACAGTGAGTCCTTTATCTGTCATTTTCCCAACAGATAGAAGATTAGCACACAAGCTTGGTACATAAAGTGCATCAGTTATTCCAATTTTTCCTTCTTCAATTTCTATTTCTGCAGGCCCTAACCCTTTTATCTCTGCAGTTTTTTTCTTTGAAGCGAGTTTAAGGGTTTTTGAAATTTTCTTCATTTCAATAAAAGGCTTATCCGAAAATGTCATATGTGACGTACATCCACTGTCAAGTATCCAGCATTTTTGGGCTTTGTCATTTATGAAGTAGCTACTGAAGAGGTTTGTTTCTTTATCGTCCTTTTTGGTATAGCTGTTCTTAGACTTCCTATAATTATTTTTCTTGTCTGTATTCTTATTTTTACACCAGCATTTGGATGAGTCATGGCCTTTCTTTTTACAAATCTTGCAAAAAGTGTAGAAACTTTCTTCAGCATCATTCTTTACGCTAGTACTAGGGATGTCACGACGACGTGCATCACTCTCTTCTATAATTTTAATTTTTAGCTTTTCAGGGTCTGGAAGCGAGTCTTGTGATTCAATTGCAGTCCTGAAATTTTCGTATTCCGAAGAAAGGCTATAGAGCATCATGATTGATAACAGATCACTGTTGATATCAATATCCATATCTTTTAATTTATCTACAGTATCCATGAATTTCTTTAAATGCTCGCGTGTATCTGAACCTTCTTCTAGTTTAGCTAATATTAGTTGTTTTAGTAGGGTAGCCTTTCTGGCTGGACCCTTACTAGCATAGATGGATTCAAGAGTCGTCCACACATCTCTGGCAAATTTACAGTTTTTAATCTGTTTTAGTTCTGAAGGCGCTATTAACAACATTAGCTCTGACTTTGCCATTTCGTCATCGTCAAGATCATTTTTTGACGCATCTACCTTTGGGTATTCTTTTACACATGCCCATAGTTTATTTTTTATTAAATATGCTTTTGCATGTATACACCATGTATCATAGTTTTCTTTTCCTAAAGGTTGAATTTTTACAATAGACATTTTGAATTTTTACCTTTTCGTTTTTCTTCTAATCTTACATTTTTCGCTCTGCTACCATGTTAAACTTTTATTGTATTCTTAAAGTTTATAATTGTTTAGTTGCCGTAGATGCAGAAATAAACGTTTTAATAAAACTTTGTTTTATTATGTAGAAAGCATATTTTTATATATAATAAGAGACAAGACAAATATATAACCAAACATTGCTAAGCAACAAACCATCGATAATATATAAAGGTTGTATATCTTCACAGAAAACAGGCATAAGACTTGCATGCTCGCTCGATACTAAATATTTGGCTTTGTTTAAACGTTCACTTGCCAAACATTAGGTTTGCGTTCTATAAATGAAATTATAATTATGCGGAAAATTGTTTGGGAAGTGATAAATTGTCAATACTCGTTTTTTTCTGTTACAACGGACTATTAGCTAATATTTTTTTAATACGATTCAACCGTGATATCTAGTAAGATTCGTAATACTATTACGTACTAGTATCAATACTCGAAATAGTAACACTATGTTTCCCTGATTGACACAATTGCTATATGTATTATGCTAGGGAGCATTGGCAGCCATTTTAAGAGACATTTTGAGTTGTAGGTATGCACCTTTTTTTTGTAGGTATTTCCAGTCCATACTTATTAAATGTCTATGAGAATAGTCGACATCAGCTTTGCTTGCCATTTAATAAAAATAGAATAGAATATTCTTTGAAGTGAAAACTTCTTTAAGCGCGTTGGGCATTTGTGAGATGGGACTAAACCATTGATTTCACGACACCGTGACGACACCTCATTTTTGTAAACGCGATTGTGCTCTTTATTTATATTAAGTTACGGATCAATGTTCTATGCAATTTTTTTAGTTTAAAGGTTTTGTAAACGCGATTGTGCTCGTTATTTAAATAAGATTACGGACCAATGTTCTATAGAAGTATTTTTCTTCCACCAAGGCGATCTTGTTCAAGTTTTCACTTTTGTCGGCACTTCCGGAGTGCCACCACTTTTTTTGCACCTATCGTTTTGAAAGAACCATAGAACACAACTTGACAGTGCCGACCACCACAGACTAAGTAGTACCAGTACCACTAAAGTTCCTCTCTCGAAAGAAGTCTCGCAGAGGCAGCGCTACAGTCACGCGACGTAGTACAACATGAATGCTTACAAGCAAATCGATCGAGAGAAAACTGAAACTGAACTAGTCTGTCCTTATCTTGACCATACATTTACTGGAAAAGTAGGACACGGTGGAAAGGTTATGAGTACCTATTGCATTGTTGAGGGAATGTATCTATGTATTAGTAAAGAAAAAGAACGAGTGCGGTCGGGGGAACCTTGTCAGAAACTTTCCCTTCTGCGATACTCGCACGCACACACACCAGTGTTGCCAACTCCAAGGAGACAATCGGATCCTCAGAATAATAAGTAAAGCTGTTATTATTCTGAGATCGGATCCGACTATCTGATTGAAAAATCGGACGTGTATCCCAGCCATAGTGTGTGGTTAAATTCTAACTGACAGATAGATACATGTCAGGTATGTCAATGTGAGCCCTGCCTGTCAGTGATAACTCATTATCACTTTTATTTTTGAGTTTCCCTTACTTGCGTGTATTGATATCTTAATACTTTATGCTCCGCTCTCTTTTGTTTGTACGTTGGAAAGCTATAATAATATTACAAGTTCTCGTTGGCTGTTTCTTTGTCCTACCACCAATGATCTGGTAGATTCAGATTGAGCGGAGAGAGCGACCAAAAGTGTTTGGGAAAAAGTAGCAGACACTTACAATGGAAGAACGCGAAATTGAAATCCTCAGTACTAACGATAACGTAGAAGTCGGCCAAATATTACACCGCTTTCTAAAAAATGTAAGGCTTGTTTAATTCAATTAGAGTGACAACATCTAAAGCACTTCAATGATTGATAGTCATATTTATATTTGCTGTACATTTCCAGAATGAAAACGCGTTCAATTTTCCTGGTTTGGCCGAAAAGAATCAGAGAGCATTGTTATGGACAGCCTTATTTCAACGTCTACAGGATAAGTCTTCATCATCAGTTCACGCGCTGTGCTTAGCATCTGTAAGGGTGTTAAGGTTTGTAATGCTTTTATAAGATACTTGGGTCAGGTCGTCTTAGGGGCGGAGTTTGTTTTAAATATGTATCTTTAAAAAGAAAATTTATATTTATCCAAAATTCTTGCAACTATGGAGAGCAGTGGTGGCCTAGTGGTAACAGCCACTATTTACAAGATGTAGGTCGTAGGTTCGAACCCGCGAACGTTCGAATGCGCTTTACTTTGTGTAAGTTATTTCATCACCACTGCTCTCAAAATGGTGAAGGAAAACATGGTGAGGAAATTGGCATGTCCTAGAACTAAAAATTTGAAGACGTGACATTTACCAACCCGTACTGAGCTCGTGTGGTGGGTTATGGCCCACTCCCTCTCACTGAGAGGAGGCCTGTGTCCCAGCAGTGGGAACATTGTAGGCTGATTATGCTTATGCTTACAATTATATTCTTTGATTTTTAGCCGAGACAAATCAGACCTTGAAAATCTGATATGTGAAAGATGGGTAACAACTCTAATAGAAAGAGCTGGCTTGTACAACTTTGAAGCTCTTGATGAGGAGTCCATGATGCCACTGGATCTAATAGACAAGGACGTGGCAGTTGAAGCACTTAAATGTCTTTGCAATTTAACATTCAACAGTGAAGTAGCCAGAGCTCTGTGTGCACACACATCCATTGCTCAGGGATTAGTAGCCAGGCTAAGGATTTACAAAGATATGCCCTTCAAAGAGGAAATAATGTTGTTTGATTTGAAGCTGCTATTCATTCTGACTGCTCTGAGACATGACATAAAAACCAAAATAAAAGATGAACTTCATGGCATGGAGTATTTGATCAATTGTTTGGGTGAAATACTGACAGAAGCTTCTACCAAAGCAGAGGACCAGGCTTCAAGCAGTAGTGGCTTGGTAGAAGGAGCCCACCACTGTTTGCTGCAGGTAAGAAATGTAGCATAACTAAATAATCCTTTTAACATTGTAAGCTAGCATTACAAGACTATGCAAAGGTCAAAATCTTTACACACTTGTTCAGGACAACCAACAGGCCATCATGTGTGAGATCCTCAAGACCCAGTTCAACTTGATCCTGCAGTCAGGTTCAGAAGAGCCAGCTGATGAGGAGGAAGAGGCCATGTACTTGAAACTGATGCCAGTTATGACTGCCTTGTTGTATGCTCACACCTCCAGTGATGAGAAACTGATGGAGCTGCGCAGTAATATTGCTAATTTGTTAACAAGGTATGTTTTATTATACAGATTATGATTTGGTTACGGGTTACTATTTGCGATTGACTTCAGGGCAATGACCAAAGCCATTGGGAATGGTGGTAACAAATGAAAAAAAAACAAACCTATTTCCTTTTATTTGCCACTTAAAAGTCCCTTGCAGGTAATTAAAGTATGACTCACTTGCTTTGTGAGTTCTTCAGTTCACTGGCATTTAATCGAGTTCAGATCAAGCTGTATTTGCGCCATTAATTGAACCTTGAAAAACAACAACATGACACTGTACTTTAGTAACATAAATGTTACATCACGCCTGTGTTCCCCAAAGGGTTAGGCAGCAGGTGTAACTTATTGTACACCCACATTGCGCCAGAGACTTATTGTTTTTTCTTTTGTCTTTCCAGTGTCCCACCAATGTTTTACCCCTTCCTGACACCAGAGCTGATCACAGGTGAAAGGGCCCAGTATGAATATGATGGAAGAAACATGGATGCTTTACAGGCTCTTATACTTTTGTTGCAATACAGGCTGACTATAACTACAGTAAGTTTGTAATTTATTCACACTTCATATTTCCCTTGAAACATTGATTGACATATGTAATTGGAAATAGATATTGTGATGTTTTCTATTTATTGCATTTTTTATTCCAAAGTTTAATGCTCAAATATTCAGCAGTCAAAATCTCTATGCTGTAGATGAGTTTTCAGTGACTGAGTGTCATGACAACCTTGCCTACTGCTTAGTGGACAAATTACGATAGCCAGAAATAGTAAAGCTGCCTATTGTTCAATTGTCTGCTCATCCATTTCAGGGCACTAAGAATCAGTATGAGAATCTGTCCCCAATTCTGACAGTGTTGAACAAGAGTTCTCGCGGCTGTCGCTCTCAGAGGAAGTACCTCCGGCAAGTGGTACTGCCTCCGTTGCGTGACGTGTCCCGTCCGCCGGAAAAGGGCAATACACTGAGGAACCAGTTGTGCAGGCTCCTGACTACACCTGTCACGTCCGTCAGGGACTTGGTTGCAGAGTTTCTGTTTATCCTGTGCAAGGAAAAAGGTGAGTAGATTATTATAACTGAGTTTTTTCTATAACATTATTTTTCCTCATTGCATTTACGCCCTGCCTTTAGCACATTGAAGTGAAAGCGAAATAAAATACTAGCTTACAGCGAAATTTTTGTGTTTTTGATTCACGGTTAATATCGTCAGTAGCAAGTAGCAAATAATTAATTAATGAATATTGTTTTTAGTGGGTCGCATGGTAAAATATACCGGCTTTGGCAACGCTGCAGGTCACCTCGCTCAGAAGGGACTGTTAAGCGGCGGGCGCACTGGTGACTATTCATCCAGCAGTGATGATTCAGATACGGAAGAGTATTTAGAGGCCCAGCCGAACATCGACCCCGTCGTGGGCTGCACGCGGCCACCGCGCATCAATCCCTTCGAGGGAATGACTGATGAACAGGTGAGCTCAATTATTTCTAACAATATATTTTAAGAATCGAATTTATAGGCATGGTGTTCTACCTATTTTGTTATTTTTTCGAGATAAGTTTTTTTGATACAACTTCGCCCATTTGCAATTTAGTACTTTGTACATGAGTAATATAAATGAATGTATAAAAACAAAAATTAAATTAATTTTAATCTGGTTTTCTTAGCCACATTGTGTTGTAACAATGTCCTCATTTGTGGTCAATGCTAAGCAATAAGTAGTAATCCAATTAGGTCTTGTAATTTCTTTTCTTTGGTTGCTAGTAAGTACGTAAACAAAACTAAGTATATTATTTACAGAAAGAGTATGAAGCGATGAAACTGGTGAATCTATTTGACAAGATGGTATCGGATGGCGTGATGAAGCCGGCCCGCATCGGACCGGACGGCCGGCCGCAAGCCGTGGAGCACGTTCTCGAGCTGAGGGAGCACCCGCCCAACAGACCGCAGTCTTAAGCTAGTACGACTTTATGAATGATTCTAACATGCGGTACCCTGTCATATCTTTGATACACTGTATAGGTAATATCAGAAAGATAGTGACGTCATTATGACCGAACTTTGCCGTTGATTCGGATTGTGTATTAAAAGTTCGATTTCGAATTTCGTTCTCGAAATACAAACTTGAAACGATGGTGAAAAATCGTTCATATTTCTAAGTGTCATTCAGTTCATTGTTCAGAAATGTATCTATGAAAGATCTCGAAATTCAATATTCTTCTTGTATGGCCAAAGTGAGGATAAAAAGAATGGGTTAAAATGACTTCCAATTAGATTCTCGATTAAATTAGATATTTATTAAAATTTCGGGATTGTAGTGCATGTTCAGTAAATAGGTTTCGTCAGGTTGGTAACTTAGTATTTTGATCTTCAATTTACATTCAATAGTGAGTAGATTTTAAACGAGTTTTAAGGATATTTTTATTCGTATAAAATATCACATTAGTATTTTAGGGAATGGATTTTAATCTTTGTCAGCCTAGCTTGAATCAATCAGAAATCGCGTATCTACTTATAACAGCTAAGCGGAACAGGTTACTAAATATATCCATTTCTATTGTATTTTATTATGGATTTCCGCAAGGTCACGCCTGAATCAACTAACTATCTTGTAACAGCAATATAATTTCGACGTTCTCTGATTACCAGTTTACTCATTGGTAAACTGGCATTGTACTGGCATGCTATTTGTAACTGCCATAGGTATAAATATTATTTGAGTTTTTCCACAAAATGGATTTTACCTATGTGATGTTTCGTTTATTTATAAGGGATTGTGCTTTTTAGGGTTCCGTAGTCAACAAGGAACCATTATAGTTTCACCATGACCTTCTGTCTATCTGTCTGTTCGCGGCTTAGCTCAAAGAATGTTAGTACTAAAGCTGTAATTTGGCATGAGTATACAAATTAATTACGCCGACAAAGTGGTAAAATAAAATCACGATAATAAAAAAATTTGCATACAACACCTAAAGTGGGGATGTTATTTTCTCGTCTGTCCCATGGTGTTGGGGTGTCGATTCAGGCATCCGTTTGCGAAATATTAAGCTTTAAAGTGAAAATTTTGTCAGCTAAATAGTTTGTTCTGGATATGTGGAAAAATTCACAGCAGGAGTATATAATTTACAAAAATAAAAGTGAAACCTATCACAAATAAGTAGGCTCTACAAGTTAACGAGTAATAATCGACCAACTTACATTTGCAGTTGAAAAACATGTTTTTCAACTACAATGTTAAGTTTGTTCTCGGGATAAATTCTTCCCAACTACGGAACCCTTCATTGTGCGTGGTCTGACACGCACTTAGCCGGTTTTTTCGATATTACAATTTACTAGTTGCCGCCAGCGGCTTCGCCCGCGTGATATCTTTATAAATTATAGCCTGTGCTACTCAGTGATAATATAGCTATCTACTGGTGAAATAATAGTTATAATTTCTATATTTATTTAGAAGCATTTCCAATATATTTTATATAACGCGGGCCATATTATAAAGTGAAAGATGTGCGTATTTTATAACTAGCAAATTCTTGATAAAAATTGAATAGAAATACTCTGAAAGTATGTTGTGACTAGGTAACGTAGGGACCTGTAGTGGCCTAAGTTATATGTCTTATATTTTGTGCCATTAGTACTAAGTAGAATATATTACATTATGTATAACTTTAATTACCAAAGTTTTTCTTTATTATAATCTTAGTGCAATGTAGCTTATAATATTACGCATATTATAAAATGAACATCGTGAGGAAACCAAATGCCTGAAAGATGTCTCGACGGCGTGTGAAGCCAAATCAGAGGCCCGCGGTGGCATAAAAACTCTTGAGACCAGGTTAGTCACTAATCACACGTAAAAGAAGATAAAATGAAAAAAAAAAAAAAACAAAACTAAATGGATTCGTAAATTGAATACCTAGCATCGATGAAAATGTTCTAAAATAAATATTATGTAGCTTTATTTGACTTAAAAGTTTTGGAATTAGATATTTACGATATATCTCAGTACTTCGTAGGTATAAATAAATCAGTAATTATGTAGAATAGGTAACCTATTATATTAGAATTTTATTATCACCAATGTGTTTTATAATATTATGTTTTTTAATGTAATGTTATTACAATTTTAATATTTGATATTTATTTTAAAATGAAATAAAATCTATTTAGAAAGTAAATTAACTTGTTTGTAATTCATTAGACCATTCGTTATTCAGTTTCAGTGTCTGCTTTTCATAATATTCTTGACATATATCTATATAAATCAATTGCCGTGAGTTAGTCTAGCAAAAACTGGAAAATGGCTCAACCGATTGTGATGAAACTTTGGTAAGTTGTTGTGTGCCCCACCGGGGAAGACTCCTAAAGGTGGATCCAGACTTGGCCAGATGCGCTCCGCACGGCGCACAACGCATGCCTACGTGCATTATTTAATACAAATACTCCATTTGAAATAAGATTTGACATTTAAACAAACGTTTTTACAGTCCGTTCAACCGATTTTGACTTCGTAGCTCATGCCTCGCCACGAATATAAAGGTACACACCTTGCGAGGCATGCGTTGTGCGCCGTGCGGAGCGCATGCCTCGCCAAGTCTGGATCCACCTTAACAAGTGATAAATACTTTAGAATTTTCGTTTTTTGCCTATCCCTCTTGTATTTTTTTTATATGAATATTTTTATTTTTTACTTTTTAGTTGTGGTACCTATACTCCACACAAATTCGAATACCACTATTTACATAGTAGGCAGGGTATGTAAATAAGAGTGACAAGAAGTTATTATAGCATAATCTATATAAACTAAGTGGGAATAATATGTATTATTGAAGCTAACTTAAAAAGTACCCAAGCAAACTTAATAAAATTTATTTGGGTGGTCCCATATAAACTTGAGTACTTACTACGTACTACTTGGTACCTCGAGAGCATACCCATTCAAACAAAAAATTAATAAAATTTTGCAAATCCGTCTATATATGACGGAGTTATGACCGAACGAACATACATTAAAAAAGAAACATCCGAATTGAGAACATCCGTTTTTAGAATTCGGCTAAAAAGTAATTGTAACAGATGTCGGGCATTAGCTTGTCCTCTATAATTGGGAAAATATCCATTATTGGGAAAACAATATCGTAACACAAAACTTTTCCAAAATACTTCGAACATGCTTTCTATAATTCTGTTTATGAGACTAATTAAGATTCTAAAGGAGTTCTATATACTAAAGGAACACTTATCAAAAATCCAAAATACAGAGGGTAAATACCCAAAACTTAACCTAGATTTCAGAAGCATCTGTCGGTTCACCTTACTCTGTATCAACATATTATATCATTTCAAGTAGTATATGACGTCAGTGCAGCAGCATTGATTGATGCCCTCCCTGCATAATAGCCGAGAGTACACGAGCGCATCCGCGCCGGACAGACACGCGCGTTGGAAATCAATTACAAGCAATTATTGGGTAAGCTAGGTCACCTATAGCGAACAGGGAAGGGTAGGAGCGAAAGGTCGTATCTTCCTTTGAATGTAGTGGTGTCCCGGCGCCAACTCAGTCGGCTCTCGTTGGGCGGGAATAAAGGACGGGCGGTTGTCGCGTATCGAACGATTGAGCTCCACGAAAATAATCGTGAAAAATGGAATTAGTGTAGGTATAATTAATTAATTCAGTTTAATACATATTTAGTTGATACTACACCATATATTGTGTTGTTTTATGACTGGTTAGGTACTGAAAGTGGGCTCGGTTCGCGATCTTTTACCTCTCTTTGTTTAGTTATGACAAAAGGTCCAGTTATTGAAATACATTTTTCGCGTATGAATGTTCTATTTGGGAAATCGATTGCTTGCACTTTTCTCTGGTGCACATGCGTGAAAATATGGTTTATTCACCATTTCCCTATTTTTGGTTATTTTGTTATCAAATGTTTATATTATGTAAACTTTGAAAGATGATTACTAGAAATTAATTATTTCTAATAGTAAAAATATGTTGGAATTCATGTATCAGGTATACCTACTTATAACAACTTAAACAATAAACACAATTAACTGTTATTAACGTAGATTTAGTGTACCGACGTACACTTGAATAGATATTTATTTTTCATGCAATAAATTCAAATAAGCACCTGCTTTTTTAATAAGACACAATAATGATAGTATAATAAATATAAGTTATCACCTTTTTTATTGTTACTTAATGTGGTTCACATGATGTCTCACAGTTTAAAGTTAATTTAAGAAGGAGATCACTATTGCTAGTGAAAGGCGGGAAGTGTCCGTAATGTAGACATAAAAAAAAGAACGGACTTCGTTTGTAAGGAGGAACAGACCGCTTAAAGGCTCGTGCAAACTGGCGCTATATCGCGGGCGCTACAGGCAGCGCGACCCTTGGAGCGCCCGCGATATCGCGCTGGTCTGCCCAAGCCTTAAAGGCGCAGACACGCGACCCGACTCTGGGGAAACAATTTCTATGAAAACTTATCGGAAATAACCTAAGTATAGGCTTTCATCTCTAAATAGATTTTCTCCAAGCTTCTTTCATCCATCAGAGCACTTCTTCTTTTTAGGGTTCCGACCCGAAAGGTGTCAAACAGAACCCTGTCACTAAACTTCCGCTGTCCGTCCGTCTGTCTGTAAGCGGGATGTATCTCATGAACCGTAATAGGAAGACAGTTCAAATTTTCACAGATTGTGTATTTCTATTGCCGCTATAACTACAAATAACAAAAATTAAAGGGGGCCCTCATACAAGAAACGTGTTTTTCTCCCTTCGTGTGCGAGTTCAACTCGCACTTGGCTGGTTTTTTTATTTTCTACGGTCGTAGCTTAGGAGTTCTATTAGGATGGGACATTTGATAGTTTTAGACGTTTCAGTCATCTTGACTCATCAGACGGTGGCATGAAGTAGATGATAAAAGACGGGTCTTTACTCGCATCCGCGTCACAACGGTCGGTTGAAGCGTGTAGACGTGCAAACAGGACAAAAACTATCAGCATTCTCACGTAAGGAGACCTGACGATTTATGCCCACCTTTGTCCCCACCGTTGTCGTTGTCTGTATTGAGGACGGTAGATAGATAGGTAGAGATGTGATCTGGTACAATAATAAGTAAACTGCGTAGTTTCTTAGCAACGCTGGTAGCGTGTGTGACAACAGCTACGCCCGCGCCTCAATGTGAACGTGCACCAGCGCACGCTCCCCCCGCGGACGACCACTACCGCATCAGTGTGTCTGGAGAACCCGACCTGTTCCTCCCGGGAGAACTTTACACAGGTATGTGCTCAACATTCGTGACCGCCAATACTGTGACTATATTTCGGAGGTAACCACCGAACCACATCTACTGAATTAATTGATATTGAGGGAAAATACTTCTCTTGTACCTACCAGAGAAGAAACGCATCCCACAAAATTTTATTCGATGTGTAGTAGACATTAGCCCTGTATTATATTGTTGTCTGTGCCGACTAGGTACGGCATTGGGGACTGTGGGTACCAATCATATTAATTTACTTAGGTATGAAAAAATAACAAATAGGTACCTAAGAGAACTGCAGCTGTGCTCTTTATGTAATAACTGCATGCAAAGAGCCTTTTTAAAACAATAAATCACACACAACAATCGAGTGAGACAGATAAACAATTATTTAGCTAGCTATTTTATTATAGCTGTAATAGGATCGCAATGTGAATTTAAATTATTTGCTTATAGTGTCGCTCCAAGGTATAGACAGTGGGCAAGGACCGACACCTTTCATAGGCTTCAAGATATGGGTGGAGATAAAACCTGACCAGTCCAAGACTGATAAGGCTGGAAGCCAGTCGAATGTGACAGAGGCCTCCAATCTAACGCTGGGCACGTTCCAGGCGTATGACGCACAAGCGAAGATACAAGAAGTCTGCTCACCCGCCGTTGACAACGCTACTGCGCATCCCAAAACTGAAGTTCAGGTAAGTGAAAAGAAATGTAAATATTCTCTCTAGGATTAGCATGTTTCAAAGTATAACCAGTTGAATAAGTGATAATGGGATAGCGGCCTCTTGTGAGAAGGTTATGAATATTTTAGGTCGGTCTGATTCGGGTTTCATGAAATATTAAAAAAAACAGTCTCTTTTGCGTATTTTGATATTTTCGTTACTTTACAAATGATTGTAGATTTTGTAAATTTTTCAATAGCCATTAGCGTGCCATTTGTAATGTGAATGTGTTATTATATTCTATGATATTGTATGTTTATTAAGTTATGGAACCTATGTGTGTATTTCTTGAAAGTTGTAAGTATACCTATAGATTTATATCTGGACATTATAAGATTTCATTTCATAACATTAAGTGCCTTGTACCTACTTGAATTATTAAGGAGTTTGTTACACCACTTTTTTCACAGCTATAATAACTAGTGAAATTTAACTTTTTAACTTTGTAACTTTATTATTACCTCACCCTAATTAAGAGGAATAATATTTGAAGTTTGTATTTCATTTATGTTTTTGATTTTATAATCTTGTAAGACGTAGGAGACTAGTCTCTACACAGCGAAAGGCAATTCTAGTGTGGAAGCTAGTGCTATTTTATTTAATTGTAAAGGATAAAGTTTTTATTTCTTATGTATTAATGTGTGTAGATATGACTCAGATGAGATGTGTGAACGTAAACGAAGCAAAAGGAGAATGGAAGGATCGTAGCAGGTGGCGTTCTGTAGTTTTTGCTTACCCCCATGGGAAAAAAGCGTCAGTTTATGAGTTACTGTATACCGATTGTGGCATGATGTTTCTCAGGTGATATGGAACGCGCCATCAGCTTCGGGTATTGGTCCTGTTGGCGAGGTGTGCGTGCGAGTATGTGCGCGTGCTGGTCCGTACCCGGGGGTGGGCGGCAATGGCGGTGGCTGGTCGGTGCTGGCCCGCGAGCTTTGCGCTGCGCCTAGGGCCCCACACTACTCCGCCAAGCTTCCACCCATCCTTGAGCCCTGCTGCGCCTGCGATGAGGCCAAGTACGAGGTATGTGTAACAGTAATGTAGTGATCCTTTGTCTGTTGTGCTTGGAACACCAGGTGATTTTGTTTTTCACTCGTGTTGACATGAGCAAGAAGATATTAATAATATTTTTTTTTCATATAAAATTAATAAACGAAATGTTTTTATATTTTAAAAGGTAATTTAGATGTCTATTTATTGAATTAAGGAGATAATAATAGGGGATGTTGGGGCGTAACGAGGTCGCGGGGCATGACGGCTACATACCAGACAAGCTAACAATGACCTATATTCAATAACAAAGAGCCATTTTGTATTAATCAACAGTGCTGTAGTGACTGGACGGTACATTGCACTCGCCCATTTTTTACAGAGTGAAAGATTTTTACTCGAATTGTGATGTAATTTTTGGTGTTACTTCGTAGCTTGTAAAAAGCGAAATATTTATTCAATTATTTTGCTTATTTTTGTACAAATCTTCAGTAATTGTTTGGTTGAATGTTGTGTTAAATTCTTTGTTTTGTACAAAATTGTTATCTGTGCGACGTCGACGGGGACATGGATGCGGGGCACAATGGGGAACCATTGTGCCCTGAAATACCGTTCGGCAACTCGTATGGTAGTATTGTATTAGGTATCAATTAAACCTGGTGCGGATATTTAAAGAAAACTACAAGAGGAAGTTGGTCCGTATAAAACATGAAAAAAGCCATTGATGCTGTTTTAAACAAAACAGTAAGATTCAAAAAGGCAACTTAACAATATAATGGCGTTGTACCTTATATTATAACACTGGAGAAGCCATAAGCAGTGGCGGCCTTAGGGGGTGGCGAACAGGGTAATCGCTCGGGCCCTCGCTCTTTCTGGGGCCTCGGCGGCAAATTTAAAAAAAATATAGATTTTTTTAACTATATTTATTTTATTTAAAACTTTTGATTTTGATCCTTATTAAGGTTATAACGATAAAATTTATCATCTCTGTATTTAAAAAAAATACAATAGACGTGGATATATTTAGTAACTTTTCCGCTTAGCTTTTATTATGGATTTCCGCAAGGTCACGCATGTATCAATTAACTATCTCTGTATTTGTTAATTTTGTAAATCTTTCAATGTAAATTATTTTAAAACTCAAATTTTATTTATTTGTATACTTTTAGCATTTCTCCTCAAACATGACAAATACCTAAACCAAACAACCAGACACGAAGGACAAACGGGCCTCGCAAAGACCTGCCGCCCGGAGCCTCGCAATGGGTAAGGCCGCCTCTGGCCATCAGGCCAATATTCCGAACAAAAAGTCTGTCACTTTTGGCGGGGGACGCGGTAGCTACTACAAAAAAGAACAATAGCTATTGTTTTTTTCGAGCCCGGAAAGAGAATGCCGTACCATACTTTTTTTTATCAAAATCGATTATCATTCGGAATTTTGCTTGAACCCAGAAATGAAACAACTGATGCATAGAAAAGTTAAATTTTAATAAAAACATCTATTGAATAAAAGTAAAAATAAAATTATGTTATAGTACCAACAACTATTTAAAAAATCAGTAAGTAAATACCACCTACTGATTTTTTAAATGATTCTATTTGGAGTATATATGGCGAATACAACATTTTTGAGAGTTTCCTTTTTGATTGTTCGCAGCCGCCATCTTGGGTTTACAGTTTGACCTCATTATCGACTTAAGCACCCTTGAAAACTATGAAAATGACACCCATGACAAAAAATGTGAACATTTTGCAACCGCCATCTTGGATTTTCATTTTGACCAAATTCACACTTTCTCTGTCTCTCTCTCTATCGAATTAGAAGAAGATAACTGCAAGTATGAACGCTTTTCCCGCGACGATTTCTGCCAGTTTACTCCTACCACAAGCCGCGTTAAAGAACTTGGTTCCAAAAACGATTATCTTTAAACAACAAAAAAAAACTAATTCGTTTAAGAAATTATCGACATGTCAGTTTTGGTTTCATACATGAACTAAACCCTACGGTAGTCTCGTTAACATTTTTGCTAGAAGACATAATCGCATGTCAAGTGTGTATCAATTTTGCTGATTTGACGTGCGTTTTCATAATATTAAAAAATATATTTTGAACCTTATGAACACAAAAACGAGGTGTAGTGAGACATGGTGACGTCACAAAAGCAATGCGAGAAAAATAGTCGATTCATGACTTGTTTTTTGTTGAATCATGTTTGAAGCGAATGAAAAGTCAAAATGTATTATGAGGTCAGGATTTTGAATTTCCATGAAAATATGACTAAATATTTAAAGAAGTACTTACATATGGAAGGTTATTCTGTCTTTATTTAAGTTTGATGTATTTGAACGCTTTTTACAAGTTTTAACAGCATAACCAGCCATTTTCACAGAGCACTGAATGAGAGCCGCGCGTCTCGACAACGTTTAACGATGTGCATTAGAATCGATTTGAAAGTAGTTTTTATGACCGTACTAGAACATTTGTTCTTGTACTTTCACAGAGGGAGAAGTGTTCGTAAGGCTCCTCCAGTGTTATATAGTCTAAGCGTTCTACAGACCACGTTAGAGCATCGCGTGAATGTAATATAGAAAGGCGAAACTTTGATTCATTCTGGTGGGTTCACTCAGATCTTCTTTTAGGTACCCCATGTTGCCGCTACTCCGGGACATAATGGGTTTCTTAGAGTCTGCTTAAAATTGTCATTTTTTAGTTGCTTACTTATGTGATTATTTTACCAAAAATTGTACCAAATTGTAGATTAATCTATATACTTAAATAAAAATCAATTGCCGCATGTATGAAAGATCATCACTTGAGAACGATTCGTTCCACCGATTTGGTTATTTTCTTTTTGTTGTGCTTACAATTTTCAGGACAAGATATGTATGAAATATTTTTGTAAATAAAATCCATCGGAAACTTCAGAAATCCCTCGGGTGACGTCGGGAACGAACAGCTAGTAAATAATAAAAGCGTTATGGTTGAACATGATTGTACAACCCACCTGAGGGAGAGGTAAGAATCATGATGATGTGCGAAGTTATGATAGCTAGTATGATAATATTTATTTAGATTATCTCAGACAACGGAAACTTTTCTTTATGTTCAACTTCTACCTACGTAAAGTAAAAGATATCCATTACAACGAATATAAAACGTTTGACAGGTAACATTCGAATGCCTATGGTCCCGCAACACGCATCCACGTGAGTTTCCACCAGAGAGCGCGCACGCACACTTTGGTGACGTCATCGGCGCGTCGCACACCGCTCAGTTCCGAGTGTGGCAGGAGGGGCGGGTGGCTAGTCCAGGAGTCAGGCGACTGGCTGATGACGGCACCACCGTGGCCCTGGAGAAGGAACTTAAAGCTGAGGTAAGTAAGTATGATGTGTGTATGGTCTGTTCCAAAAATATCAGATGACAATGTAAACAAATGAACCAAAAAACGTACCTCTGGATACCAATTTGTAGTGCCACTTACAAATTGAGTGCTTTAATTTGATCATTTGAATACTTAAACCCGAAAATCTAATTTTATATCACCCTAAAAATGTTTTTTTTTAAATTAACGATTGAGGTTAACTTTATAATCTGAATTTTCGTCTATAATTTTTCAATTATAATTTAATAATGTTATTTTTACCCGACTACGGCGAAGCAAAAAGTAGGGTTATGATTTTGACCGGTACGTATGTGTATGTATGTTCATCTGTTACCTCATAACTTCTAGACTACTGATCATAATTTAACAAGAGGTATTTGGTATTTTGAGGTATCTTCGGAAGCGTCTTGATCGTCCGCTGGTTTAGACTATGTGATGTTACATTAAATTGAGTATGGCGCCGTCTAGCGGATATAAAGTAATGTACAGAAAAAAAAATATGATGTATATTAATTTTATGTTAATACGTATATATTAATATGTATATAACCCCAAAATAATTTAAATAAAAATAAAAGTTATAAAATTCAAACCCAACTACGACAAAAAGTCATCTACTAAAAGGTATAAACACGACACGTGTGACTCCGGATTTTTAACTTGTCTATGTGTGATGTCTTGTTTAAATCTTTTTAGGTGACTTTTTGTCGCAGTTGGGTGTTTTATTACTTTTATCAACAATATTTTTTTGACAAAGCGGTGAAATATAAAGTTGAAACCTTCTAAATACTGTGTTACTAATTCTTTTTAGTGAATGACTGCATAAGGATGTATTAAAACAGGATTTGACTTTCATCAGATACTTTTGGAACAGACAGTAGGGTCCCATTGGGTCTTTAGCACAGACAGAAAGTACCCGGCTTTTTATAGGTATTTCAGAACAGCTGTCTCTAGATGGCTTCGAAGGGCTACAGTCCACCGCAGATCACATAGGATCTGAATAATTGCTAGTTATTTTAAAGTGGTCCCACTCCCGGATTTTGTACTATAAGGGTGACGTTTGGGAAGCTACGTGCTGTGGTATATGGATTATGTGACGAAAAGCTAAATTTGAAAAAAGTCTCCTTACCCGATCTCCTGTTCTACAGAGCGACCACATCAGGACAATAATCAAAGCGCGCGGGATATCCTGGCAGCAAGTAGGAGGAGTCGGGATACCGAACACGTTCGCGGTTTTCCGAGTGGACGCAAAGCATCACTTGATATCATTGGCTGCCAAACTAGCACCCTCTCCTGATTGGATCGTGGGGGTTTCAGCTCTGGAACTGTGCAATGCTAACTGTACTTGGAGTAGATCGGCTACTATACCCTTGTATCCGTATGACGCTGGAACTGACAATGGTGTTACCTATACGGTAAGTTGTGAATCGCTACTAGTCCGGGTGAGATTGTGTGGATTTTCGTCATTAACTTTTTAGTGTGCCTGTTTTATGGCTCTTTGATTAATATTATCCGTTTTCACACCTTGTCAACCATGGCAAGGTGTACAAAAAATATAAAGAAATTGCAGAACCCACTTTTTTAATTGCATTTTAATATTACTTTAAAAAAATTACAATTTTCTTCGTGTTTTGCATGTAAATGTACATAATACTGTTTATCAAATTCCGTTGCAACAACGGTAACTCTGATACACAGCAACAAGGTTTTTTGGTGCGGGAGAGACATTGACGGGGGGCGCTACTGGTAAACTTTGTTTAATTGTTTTGTGAAATGTACTGAACAAACAAATAATTTAAATGGCGGTATTAGTTCTGATTCCGGCCACGCGCTAAAAGATCCTTAGTACAGCTATATATATCCCCGATGTCAGTCCCACCGCAACCCCACGATGCCGGCGACGCCCGTGCGCGCCCTGCGACCGGACTGGCCGCGCGACGCCCGCTCGCCGTTCTACAGCACCACTGGGGAAATGAGGCCCTTCGCCAGACTGAGGCTAACGAGACTGCGGCTCTATGAGAAGAGCTGTGACGGGACCGGTAATGTGGAATAAATAATTATTTTTTGTCGATAGCAATCTGAATGGTCTTACGTTAAAACTTGCTGAGAATTGAGCTACTAAAAACCTTATTGGAGCGCCTTAGCGGCATGAAGGAGAATAACTCAATAGATCATTCAACGTGCTGGTGCAAGTCAGTGCCCGATTAAGCCGACGCGCCGCGCGGGGCCAGTAGCGAATTCCTTTTGCCTGTAGCAGTGTTTTTAGGTTCTAAAGTTTAGGATAAAATAAAACAGTACTTTTATAAAGCATTTCTTCTCGATAAAAAAACTAATCAATGTTTCTAAAAGAAGACTTCCTTTACTGTGTGTCCACAACGCTAAAGTTATTTGAATCAAATTATTTTCTTCAAAAAATACTTATTAATTACAGTACTTTTGTAAATACTCATAAGATTGAGTTTTTGTATAGGCCTCACGCTACTTTCCGCATTCTCAACGCATTTTAAAATCTGTTATTTTTGCCGAGAACACGTTATGCCTCTTCATAATGATCGCGGTTAATCGTCTTATGCGGGGTCAGAAGGAGAGCAAGACCGCGTACCGGAGCAGACTTACGGCACTTTGCCAGCCGGCGGGGCCTGCGCCGTGCACGCTTGGGGGGCCTGGGGCCCCTGCAGCGTGTCTTGCGGGCCTGGCCGCGCGACCAGACAGCGACACTACATGTGGCCCACTAGAGCATATGCCGAGGCTTGTCGAGTGTCCCTAACTGATTATCGCCGCTGTCATGGACCGAGGATGCATTGCAGGTATGTTTTTTTAATATTTTTTGGCAATGGCGGCGCTAGACCAAATGTGGACCGGACTGGGCCAGTAACTTACAACATAGGAACCCTCATCCTTTACTCACATCATCACATTTGACTCAGAGCACCATCAGAATACGAGCCGGACCCCGCGGAGTCCAGCGGGCCGTGCGCCGTGTCCAACTGGTCGGAGTGGTCGCCGTGCGAGGGCTGCGGAGTACGCGCGCGCGTGCGCCAGTACGTAGCGCCGCGCGCCTTCAAGCGCTGCCACATCGGCTACCGTGCGCGCACCATCATGAGCCAGGCCATGCCGTGCGCGATGGGGCCCTGCCAGAAGTAAGGCTGAGATTCTACCATAGAGATATATGTTTTAGAATGGGCAACTAGCTTCAACTTTCTGACTAATTGACCGACTCCTTGACAGTTCAAAAGTGTCTGTAAATGATTTTGTTGTAATAAATGCTTTGAGTTTGATTCACATACCGCGCTTTGATATTAATTTGCTTAGTAAAAGTAAGCATTTCATACGACTAAGAACCTTAATCTTTGCCAATAATAGTCGATATGCCGACTAATCTATACGACTATGAATTCGTATAAGACGCTTACTTAACAGAGTAAAAATGCGGTCTATAAATCTCAACCTAAAGAATGCTTAGATTTTGTTTTATTTGTTTTCAGACCTCCTCCAAAATCAAACATAAGCGCATTTGACTGGTTCTTTGTGGTATGTCCCTTCATTATTATTATATCGAATGTTTTAACTTGAGAAAAAGTATCGAGTGAACGAAAAGAAGAGTCGCGAGTCTTTAAAACGATTTTTTTTTGCATCTACACTGATTGATTTCATGGTTTCACGGATTGGTATGTACAGTACGGTGTACGGTGTACGGTATGTACACTGCGTTTTCGATTTAGTTTTCAAACATGTAAACACATATGTGTTTATGGAAAAACAACTTTAACGCCCAAACATTTTAATGTATTTTTACTCGACTACAGCGAAGCAAAATATGGAGGGTTATGATTTTGACCGGTATGTATGTATGAATGTATGTTCATCTGTTCCCTCATAACTTCTAAACTACTCATCATAATTTGACAAATGAGGTATGGTTGGAAGCGTTTTGATCGTCCGCTGGTTATTGTGACGTCATATGAAATTGAATATGGCGCCCTCTAGAGGGCATAAAGTCACAAAAAAAATATGATTCCATGTTGGTTATCAAATGAAAGGGTTTAGCACATATCGAAAACATATATTATAATCCCAAAATAATTCAAATAAAAGTAAAAGTTATACAATTAAAACCCAACTACGACAAAAAGTCATCCAAAAAGGTATAAACAAGACATCACAGACAGACAAATTAAAAATCCGGAGTCACACGTGTTAGGGCATAAATTGAATAGATTACATGTGATACCGGATTTTTTATTTGTCTGTCTGTGATGTCTTGGTTATACCTTTTTGGATGACTCTTTTTGCTGTGGTTGGGTTATATAGTTTTTTTTAATAGTAAGTAGGTACCAGTCATTCCAGAAATCAACCTAATTTACACTATCATCAATATAGTTTTGGTTTTATTCAGAACTTGCTGCGCCCCGCGGTTTTACCCGCATAAGTCTTGATCCCGTGGGAATATCGGGATGAAAAGTATTATATGTCCTGTTCGCATTTATAATATTATATAAGTTAGGACTAAAATTTACATAAATAACAACTAGTTTAGGATATTACATTGTTATTTTAATTAATTAATTAGATGTAAGGTGTTATTTACACTAAAACAAAGCTGATATTCATTAGTGTGAAAATAAGATCTACTGGAAACAAGGATTTGAATAGACTTTATTACGTACAGGATACTCCGCGCGGCGACTGCCGTGTGACGTCATGGGGCAGCTGGTCGCCATGTAGTGCCAAGTGCGGGCGCGGCCGGCGCCTGCGCACGCGCTTGTACATCGCGCACAACTCCACCGTGCAGCAGGCCATGACGCGCCGCCTGCTCGACATGTGGAGCAAGCGGTTCTTGGAGCTACAGACGCTGGTAAGTGCTAGGCTAGCAGATATGTACAGTCTAGGGTTTTATATCTTCTCCAGTTGAAATTCGTAAACAGGAGATGCTCCAAAGAGAACTACGTCTGTTTTCATTACGAATAGGCGCTTGTGGTGTAATATTATGTAAATTATATGAAGGGTATGTGTGTGTGTGTTTATATTATTATAATAGAACAATACTAGAATTAATGTCTCTGAAGTTTTCCAGGGCAGGATGTCAGAAAGATTTGTAGACTCTCGAGTAGGTCTTCAACTCCGATCAACGGGGTAATACAAACACGCGTAACACAAATAAAATGACAATTGATCGCAATGCCTTTCATTTTGACAGTTCAGGTTCATTGCGTTATTTACGTTGCTGTTCAGACAATTTTTTCAAACCTATGATTCCTTCAAACCCTCGGATTGTGATTGAAAGTCTGTTACGCAATTAGGGTGCCGGTTATTCCTGTTGTACGAGTAGGTACGCCTCCAGCTATCGCCAAAAAAAATACTAAAAGTTAACAAACACAAAATAACTTTTATTTACTTTTCACTAAAGCTGCTTTTATACCAGTGGCAGACGCTTTTCTTTACCTTAGATTGTCTTGTGTTAGTGCTACACTCCAAGTCGCTTACATATTTATCTTGTTGTCGTTTAATTTGTGATAGACACAAAAGTATACATTAACAAAATAATGGCAGTTTGTGGACGGGCAACAGTGGTGCCACCTGTGACGAGCTTTCAGTTTTTAAACCCATTCCCGTATTTTTTTATACTGTGATAGTCTATCAAGTGTCATTGATGAGTTTTTGACAGTGATTGTTACTGAGATGAGATTGCGCCTAGAATGAGAACGATTTTTATTACGAGGATTCGTCTTCTGGCTATATACAGATTTCCTAAGAAACGTATGTGCTTTGAAAGAAAAGAAAGAAAGAAAAAGTATTTATTGGGACTCGCACAGGACCGGAAAAATCACCAAATTGGGAATCACCGTCTATTTTCGGAAATAAGATCGCGCGATGATGAGTTCTACTATAGAGCTATTACAACCCTGGAAGCCCTTGCCTATTTTTATTTTCATGATTACACAATTATAAACTAACAACTCTATGCAATTCCAAAAAAGTTTTCAAAATATTCCAGTGAAAGATGGCGATCCGCAACCGTAGTAGCACAGATGATATGATACTACGGTAGTAGGTAACCCGACCGAGAGAAAACTTCATACAAATGCGCAATGATAGGTGCACCAGGGATGTTGCGGAAGCAGATTTTTTTACATCCGCGGATGCGGATTTTTGGCAGGTCACATCCGCAAATGCGGATCTCAAGTTTGTTTGAGGGAGCCATTAAGGCGGCAAGGCGAAATTCAAATTTGCTTACGTCTTTTGCAAATTGCAGCGCTGTTTCATTGCATGTTGATCATACTTAAATTCGCGGCAATTATAATAAAATAATTACTATATTAAAAAATCTATACAGCTCTGGAAATTTTATGTGTTTGATGGATAAAAGACTATTTCGTGAAAATGTGACGATTTAGAACTATATTGATAATTTCAATGATTATAATTTCCATTTTGTTGATTATGATTTTACGTATATACACTCTTTTCCACCTACATCTGCATCCGCATGAGCTCCACATTGATTAATGCGGATGTGGATGCGGATACGGAGGTCTAAATAATTGTGGAAGCTCCGCAATTGCGGATGCGGATGCAAATATCCGCAACATCCCTGAGGTGCACTACGACAAAACGCGGCAGTAAAAAACTTAGAAGCTTTGCCTCTGCAGGTGGTTACTCTATCACTCGATGTTCCTACTAATCCGGAAACACGAAGACTATACCGAAGCGCATACTTTTTCTGGTTTATCTGTACTATTCGCACTTACTAGTGCTGTATCAACAAGTATCCCGAGACCAGTGGCATGAGTAACATTTACCTACTTAAACGTCTTTTATAGCCGTTTCATCAAGAGAACTCGACGGACGAGGACCCAGCAGTAGAGAGTCAGGTTCAAGAGTACATGGACCGCTGCCAGTTCACTCTCACGCAGCAAGAAGCCCTATGTGACGGAGATGACATCAGCTGCCTCAATAATACCACTCCGCTTGGTAAGAATTGAAGTTTTATATAAAAAAGCCAAAGTATTTATAATTTTTGCAATTAATAGGTGCGGTACCTATAGTTTTTGATGCCTTCAAATTCTTTCCTTTATCTAGTCAGTATATGACGCAGTACCTTTGAAGCTATGGCACTGAGCAGATTATTGCATAGAAAACTATCATTAATTACTTACGAGGGTTTTTCATAAAAGTTGGCAACGTCGTAAATAGCTGTCAAATATGGTAAATATTTGACAGCTATTTACGACGTTTATGATTAATTTGGCAATATTACTGTATGGAATTAAGAAATGTGGCTAACTAGGGAACTAAAATATTGACTATGAAATGCAATAACTAATATCGTAACACCGAATATTTAGTTCTAGATGTAAAAAAAATTTAGGAAACTTTCAAAATACCTTTTTTACATCTAAAACAGTTACAACATCAAATTGAGTGTTATAATTGCAATTCATTATTAATATTCTAGTTCGCTAGCCACATTTCTTATTTCTATACAGTAATATTGCCAAATTAATAAAACAGCGAAATATTTAACATTTATTTGTGACGTTGCCTACTTTAAGAATAAACGCTCTTAAGGGGAAACCGTCAAGGTAGCCCATGACTTACGTGTTTTGCAATTTTCAGGTCAGTATCAGGTTGTATGTTGATCTAAATATGATCTGTAACAAATGTTTATCTATAGAATTATAGGTGGCGTTGTTGGTAAACATTTGTGAAATTTTTACTGTCAGTAGCAGCTTTAGTACCGATTTTGGCCACGCTCCAAAATAACCTTATGGCGTTGTACCAATGAGGTGTTACTCTATGCTAACAGAGGTGTGCAAGCAGCCGATGTCGGTGGGCCACTGTCGTGGCTACGAGGAGCGTTGGTTCTACGAGTGGGCTAAGAGCACTTGCGAACCGTTCGGCTTCAGCGGCTGCGGCGGCAACGGTAACAACTTTCGTACCCGCGACCACTGCCTGCGAGCCTGCGTCACAAGGGTTAATTCTACTGAAGAGAATGGTACGTTACCTCTTTATATTCTGCCTTTTATTCAACCTTGCTAGGTCCAAAGGATTTTGGAGAGGACAGCACTGCCTTCTGATTGTTACGCACTGCGAGAATGTTGTTGGCAACAACTTTCATTTCTCATCATCATGATGCCAGAGGTGTAGCATAGGAGAGATCCGGAGTATTCCACTGTAGATCCTTGATCCTGTTTAAGAGCTGAGGATGGATGGACATTGGGAGGTTTTTCTTGGACCAAAATAGGCATGTTGCCATAATAATTACCAAAATGGTAATTTTTGGTAATTATTATGGCAACATGCCTATTCGCTTTTGCTACTATTACACATAGGACCGTTAATTGCACAGCCATTTTGCGGAGATCGTACTTTTGGTTTTTGATGTGTAACAAATTTCCTCTCGCTTTCCTGCAATCAAAATCATAATAATCAAATTTGCGGGAGTGATGTCGTGAAAAGGGACGGAAGTGTGTCGGAAGCCAGGATAGGGCGCGCTATTTGATTTGGCCAATGAGCACGCGCGGTCCTTGAGTTGGCCGTCAAAAACGACCCTGACGAGGCCCCGCCCCTTTAATGTTGCTTATTACCTTAATGTTTTAAAATTATAAATATATACATATAAATAATAATGTATAACAATATAATACATATTTAAATATATAAATAATGATAAAAACCGAATGTTACTTATTACCAAGGTGAGATGTCAGATGTTACACATCATATGCGACTACTGTAAGGCTCGCTTTTTTTTTAAAGGATTTCTCTCATTTGTTTATTTTGTTCACAGTCACCACTGTTGCTAACGAGGCAACGGCCGCGGCTATGAAAAAGTTGAAGCCAACACCGCCCCATGCAGATAATGAAGTGATACAAAACGATGGCCCACCGCTATATGGCAAGTAATTGTTAATTTTATGCCTATGTTGTATTACTGTCGTCAGTCTGCGTTGCGTAGGTAGAAAATCTCCTTTTTGTGTTAAATTTATATGTGCTTTGCGCTGATAGAATTTAACTATAACCATTTATGGGGACCGACCGAAAACGAAAACGAAATTCGGCCTGACTTGCAATTCCGAAAATTGCCGAAAACCGAAAACTAAATTCGTTCGGACTCTAATGGGGACTAAATTGATTTAGAAAATTAGAAATCAAGAACAAAAATTTTTTTGGAGCTTTTATAATTCAGTTAGCGAACTTTTTCCACTAGAAAATCCGGTATGAGTGTCCCTATGGAACCTTATTTTCATATAGATACCTACCCATGCATCTATGTGAAAAAAGGTGAACAAATCTTCCTCAATTTAAAACGTAAACCAAATCGCAATATTGTCAAGAACAGGATATTGCATCGCGTGATTTCTAATAAGAAATCCGAATTGCAATATACCATTTCAATTTATGTCATTAATATGTAATCCGTTAAGGTGAGTATGCACTTGAGACTAGAGCATTTTCTCGAGCATTTCCATATAATGCAACGTTCTTACGATTCGAATGGTACAATACAAGCATCTCAATTTGTCGAAGTAATGCTCACTGCAAGGCGAGTGAGCATTTACCTGTAACATTCCCTTTTTTATCATTTTGCCTGAGCTCGTGCCTTTGCTCGATGACATGTTACTCAAATTCGCTCGTTTGTTTGCATAATCAAGTTGTAACAAAGCGTCGAGCATTGTGCTCTTTTTTCGGTTCGTGAAAGAGTGACACGTTAAAGCGGCTCGATGTTTTGTTAAAAGTAAATGCTCTAGTCTATACTTACCTTTAGACTGCACGTTGCTGTGAATGAAATAAATGTACGGAAATATATGTTTTATGTACAGCTAACAAAATATTATGGTGTGCAGTCAAGTAATTACAGTACCTGGGTGGTAATATGGCACATATTGATTTTGAAAAGACTGTTACAGACGTGTGATGACGCTCTTTTTTGTGTGTATATTGTGAGTCTTACCTATTTCTTTCAATAAAGCCAAACTTTTACAAAAACTCAATGTGCCATATTTACGGCCAGACACTGTAAGGCCGCGTCCTATTTAAAAGCGATCATCGCGCGCATACGCGATTGGTCGCGTGCCTATGCAAAATTTTTTGTTCCGAAAATCGGAAAGCGCCCTCTTTCGGCACGACGACGCGTTCAGGTTTACCGAACAAAAAGTTCAAACGAATGTGTTTTCGCGCGACGATCGCTTTTAAACAGGACGCGGTGTAACTGTAAGATCTTTGGATTTCGTGAGTATTTTTCATTGTTTTTTCGTACGTTTTACATGGCATTCATTCATGACTTTTAGGTATAAGTTTCTTTCTATGGTTTGTTCTTTTGAGCTTCCTGGGGCTACAGTCTCGACATAGATACCGATTTCTTTACAACCGAATTCGGTCGCATGTCTTAATGGATTTCCTAGCCACGACGTGTTTGACACGCACGTGATTTTTTGTCCTTGTCAAGCAATTTTGTCCGTCTAGGGACGCCATTAGGACTTTGCGATCGAATTCGGTCGTACAGCGATCGCTATCTATGTCGAGACTGCAGCCACTGCATATTTAACTCCTCTGTTGTCTGTACCGACTCATTAAGTACTTGATGTTCGTAGTTGTTTAGCAAATATATGTTATTGATAAGCAGTAGAGGCGGTAAGCTGCGAGACGGGTCCGTGGTTGGGGTGGAGCGAATGCATCGGGGATTGCGACTTCGCTATCAAACTTAATTATAGACTTGTTGTGGTAAGTGTGGCCGTTTATCTATTGATGTTTATCTGTTTATTCTAAAAAGCTCCACACGACTGACACAGTCAATGTTCTTTTGTTTTGATACTTTATTTGATATTTGAAATTTGGTATAGGGATACTTTGAACCCTGGTGAAGGAACCAGGGTTCAAAGTATCCCTATACTAAATTTCATCAAAATCGGTTTAGCCATTTAGCCGTGAAAGCGTAACAAATAAACATACAAAAAATTATATATTTTCTCTTTAATATTACTTTAGATAAAAACTACCGCACCACTATGGATTGATAGGGGCGTTTGCGACCAGTTTAGATGGTGGCTTGCTGCAGTGGCAATTTAACTCGCTAGTTCCAGTAGCTATCAACGATTTTCTCGCTCATGAAACGTACAAAAGATTGTAGGTCCCGTGTAAGTAAAAGAGATACAGCGAGTGTTTTACTCATAACAGCGAGTCATCGCCGTCGCGCACTCACTGCTCGTTGCTCGCCTAATCGTTTTTAGTTGGCTCCCTTCTGGTGAATCGCCGGCGGTGGGACCAGCATCCTAATTGTGTAATACACGATTAATCCCATTTTGAAACAGATTACTAATCCATTGCTTCATAAGTTCGAAAAAAAAATCTGCTCAACAACGTAAATAACGCAATGAATTTTGTTGAACTGTCAAAATGAAACAGATTAGTCTTAATCATTTATGAAATAGTGTTACGCAAAGCAGGTGTGTTAAGCAGCAAATAGGTACCTACTTAGCTCACCCTAACAACTTTCAGCCAGTTATCAGTGGATCCAGGGTAGAAGTGGCACTCTGGCATAATCTATCCATGTCCGCGTGATCGATGTTCTTGGCTTTCCTACTACGTCTCATTGGCATTTATCTTTAATGTACAGCACGTAATCTACCTTCTTAATAGATTGTTAGATTATTTTATTTTCAAGTTTAGAGCGTGTAATGTATATCGTTTTGATTACGGCTCTCATTTGACTCGCCGTATTAACGTATGAAATATTCAACCATATGACGAATGTAATACGAAGTATGTAATTGCAATCAGCTGATCGATTGTTTTCTCATTACAAAACAGTTGTGTAACGGTTTCTGGATCTTTTCTAATGTGTTAAAAAATAACTCTTAGAAGACCATTCATAATTTTTGTTACGAATGCGAACATTTTTCGAGGGGTTTCTTTAGGCAAGTGGTCTGGACTCTGCACACTCATTTATTTTGTTTACAGTACCACTTTCTGATAATCCGTAAAGTTAGGAAGTAAACTTTCGCAGTTCCAATTTCCAATGACGCAAGTTTGGTTCCGTATCGACTTGCACTGTCACTGTCAGCTGTCAAGCACTTGCAGTCAGTCGCAGCACGGGATATAACGACAGTCGTACACCTGACACCGAAACAACTAAATATCAAGTAAAGCATTGAAATGTGAGCTTTATGTCATGTAACGTATAGTGACTTTTCAAAAATGAAGTAATATCAACTGATATCACAGAATTTTGATTTTCGTCGACGAGTCGATGAATGGACCACGCATTGCCGACGTCTCATCTTACATTATAAATTCTACTGTATGTCACACGACATAAAGCTCACATTTCAATGCTTTTTTTTGGGTCGGTCATTATTCTGTGACATTGTGCTCAAGAACGGACTTCGCTAATAACATTTTTCTGTTCCCACAGCGTCCTGGAAGAGGTTGTCGTCGACTCATGAAAAGTCGGTCGTGTCGGCCGGCGCAATGCCGAAAACTACTGGCAAACAATTCGGCTGAACATAACGAGTTCAATTACGACGACGATTAGACATAAGCAGTTCATCAGTAGAATACAATTTTAATGTCATTTTTAATGTCTAACTTATTCTCTACCCCATATTTAATGTCTTCTAAAACAGAAACAATGTTAGTCAGTTCAATGCCATAGTTGTCAGAACAATAAAATAGATATTTAACTACTCTATAATAAAGGTCTTGTTGTTGGAAAATATGTTGTTTTATTTTAGGTAGTGCCTCCGCTGCCGGCGCCGGCTCCCAAAAATAACACCATTGGGAACTGGCATGACATTATTGCCGGTAGCCGAGATTAAAAACATCGGCGGCGCGGCGTGGCGTTTATGGAAACCCTTTCAGTATTCAGAACTCCAAAAAAACGACTAGTTTTTGACACTCGCCGGTCGCTGCCGCAGCACCGCTCGCTTCGTTCGCTCAGCTTTAGGTTAGGGGGTTGTGACCCCAATATTTTTTTTTTTGCTGAAAAATTTTAGCATTACGCATCCCCGTTCGTGGGAAATGAGTCGGGGTATGTGGGACTCCTGTCGGTAATGTCAGTATACCCACTAAAACTCAGCGGTGTTCCTACATCGCCGTGATGGGAGGGCCATGGGAAACCGGCTCAGCCTTTTCTCCCGGCGCATGCCCGCCTAGCTGACGGGCCCCGCATGCCCCCAGGCTACGGGAATGGCCGGGAACACCTAATAGCCATTCCTGTCCGACACTGGTGGAGGCCTGTGTAATACAGGCAAGGTTGCCCCCGCACCCGTTGCCTGCTGGCCTCCACCTGGGAGGAGTCGGAGATGACTTTCAAACTGACGTCTTCTTTGACCCCTCCTCCGCCTTCGGAGCGGCGCCGCGGCAGGATCGTCTTCCCGCGTGCGCTCCGCCGCCGCCTTCTGGGACATGACGTGTTCGCAGAAGGAGGCGACTGCTGCCCAGGACCTCTCATCCTTCAGCATGGCGTTAACCAAGCCGGGGCGTGAGAGGTCCGGTCCGATCACCGCGATGAGACTGCGGCGCGGCTCGGACCACGACGGGCACACCTCGAGGGTGTGCTGCGCCGCGTCCTCCGCCGCGCCACAGTGGTGGCACGATGGCGTCTCCTCCCGTCCGATTAGGTGCAGGTACGATCCGATTCTTCGTACCTTCCAGGCTGACGGTATTCGATAATTTTGTCGCGAACCAAGAAGCACTACTGACTCGGCCGGCGACTCGGCCACGACTGGGCACTCCCGAGTTTACGCACGCAAAGACAGTGTGCATGTACACTTACACAAGTATGGGTCATCCGCTTTCGTGAGATAAAACATCTGCACTGGAATATTGAAATCATTGATTATGGAAATACATAAAAGGAAAAAAAAATGGTTAATTACGTTTTTTTAATTATGCCTACCTTGCCAATCCACCCTAATATGCCAAATTGCCAACCCCGTTTTCTAAGAAATTGTTTTATTAGAGTCGTGTCGCGCTTGTTTGCGGGAGACTTTACAGGTGTTATAGACAAGTCTTAATTTCTAGGAAATTCGAAATGTCTCGAAGGGCCATTTAACTCGAAGATGTGACAGTTGTTAAGTAGTTCTTTTTTTTAATTTGGAGTGATTAACTAAATTGAAAATGCCACAAAAATGACATTGTGAAATGACATTGACATTTTGTTTACAATGTGAATTAATTAGATTCTGTGAAAGTAATACAGGGCGATTCATTAATAGGTACTAGGTATGCAAATAGCTTAGATAAGTAAAAGGAAATTACAACAAAAGTTAATTAATTTTATTTGTCTTCAAATCAATAGTCAACAAAACTTTGTACACAAACACTTACAAACTAGTATTATATTTTAACATCATTACTGTACAATAACAATGTAATTAACAAAATTATTACAATCGTTTACTTAACTAGCTTTCCCTAATATAATACTGTAAAGGAACATCACAGTCGCTTTGTACGCCACATCTGTCAACTTTACGATAAAAATCTAAAATCTTTTGTCATTATGTAAAATTAAAAATCAAAATTAAAATATTATTTTATTTTAGCTAAACCTACATGGGCACTTATGAAAAGTCAGAAGCTAGGTGCACGGTTCCAATTGACACGACCTGGCAAGAAACTCCACGGAACAGACAGCTGTGCTACTGGGGAGTTTGTTGCGCCACTTCTTCCCAGCTAAAGCACTAGGAAGTGGTGAAGGGCAAGCGTTTTGGGGGACTGTCTTATGTAATTTTTACGTTCGAAGAGTACTGATTATCAGACTTGTTTGAATTAATTGGCTTTATAAAATGTTAATCTGTTGTTATCGTCTTCTTTTTTTTCACTCCACTGCTTAGTGCCTATGATAACCTAATAATTCCTTACTCATTGATCAAAGACACAACAAGACAGTTTTCGAATCTTTCTAAAAATATATCCACAAAAAACGAAAAGTATGCATATAATAATAATAATTCAATTTCAGTCACATGACAGTTTTCTCGCTATTCTAAGAATCGGTTGCGTGTACAATTTCACCGCGAACAAAAAGGTTTCTTTCGTCACCGTAATAGCTCCATAACAATACCTTTTTATGCTTCGACAATAACATCTCGTCATTATAGTGTATTATGACGATGTCGGTGTCAGTGGCGCCGCCGGCGCCGGGCGCGGGCACAGCCGACTGACAATGTGGCTCGCGAACCATGTTTTTATTCATTACACTTTCACTGTTGTAGGCTAACTCTGTTATTTACCACGATTAGAAATTTTGCCGCTTACCGCGACACACGAACAAGCTTCTTTGGTTGTATTTTTTAAATATTAAGTATACCTACGTGTAGCCTGTATTTTCTTCTTATAAAAGATTAAAGTTGAAAAAACAGGATCATTATCTATTGAATATACTGTTGATGGTATAACTGAAAGCCGAACAAAATTCTTTCATTTTCGACAAACATCTGATACAAAAGACAATTTATTATGGCCCCGCGCCTGTTAATGTGCGAAACAAATACCTAAATTGGTTTCACCCGACTTGACTGAATGAATAGATATCTATACTTATTCAAATTGAAACTTATTTTTATAAATGCATTTTTATTAAAATACGGCAAGATTAATTAATTTTATGTTGGTAGGTAGTATCAGTTCTTGTAGAACCGTTAAAACATAATGCAGCCACAAAATCCGTTAGGATAAAAAAACTCTTAAAAATTGTCTCGCTGAGAGAGAGGCATCCCCACTTTGGCTTATGATCTAACTGAAGGGCGAAATTCTGTTAGTTATCATTCCTTTTAAATCATACAGTCGTGAGAACCCATGATACACTCTATGTAACTTATCTAAATGCGAGTGACGGTGGGTAGGCGAGGAGGTTCGCAACATCGCGGCGCGGTGCACTCCTTGGCACATGGACAGGAACAGCCCTGGTTTGCAAAGTCTATTAACGCCTTTTTTTCTTCATCTGTACCTGCAAATAATCAAAAAGTTTATTATCATGTCTAGTTTAAGAATGTGAATAATCAATTACATCTAGCTCCTAATCACGAAAAGTGGTCCTTTGGAGCGGTTATCTTGTACAGAAGGACCAATATTTGTACAACAGACTTACCTAGCATAGAGGTGAGCGTAAACTCCGGCTGTAGGGTGACTAGACCAATGCCGTGACGTTTGAATATATCACATACTAGCGCGGAACTCTTCAAATAATCCTGAAACATGACATAATTAAGCATTTAACAAACGTACCTATCGGTTTAAATACTAAAGTTACGCTTGATGAGGCAGTTCAGATTTAGGACGG
Organism: Omphaloscelis lunosa; assembly: GCA_916610215.1. Classification (NCBI taxonomy): domain Eukaryota; kingdom Metazoa; phylum Arthropoda; class Insecta; order Lepidoptera; family Noctuidae; genus Omphaloscelis; species Omphaloscelis lunosa. The sequence continues at coordinate 13,480,347 of OU744250.1, forward strand.
AGAAACTTGTCTAAGGTTTAGGATTACACAGTGACCGCGTGCATATCTAATAATTTCTCTGCTTGGAAGTTGTAATTCAGATCAGCAACACAAGTCTTCTAGTATAAAACAGGGTAATTGTTATGGTTCGCTCTTACAAGAGAGAACGAACGTTTCTACACTAAGGATGTCAGGGCAAAAACAAAGATCCTTAGACAATATTATCACAATAACTGACTGACTTTAAATATGATTATGAAACTGTATTGCGTTTAAAATAACAATTGCTATTCACCTCATGTGATCCGTACGCAATGTGTGCGGTAGCGACGACCTTGTCGCGGTGCATCTGCCATACGTGCAGCTCATGTATGGCCAGCACCCCTGGCACCTTGAGCGCGGCGGCTCGCAGCTCGCATGTGCCCAGACCCTCAGGCACGGTCTGCAGCAGCACCAGTCCCGCTGACCGCACTTTAGTGGGACAGGGAGAAAAATCATAAAACTACATAATATCACTTAATATGGGGATCGAAGGACCATTTCAACATCATCATCCACTGCTGGGCCATAGGACTTTATTGAGTTGAACCTTACCTTATTCATCGCTTGTTCTTCTAGGTCTATACAATATGTAAAAAAAAACCCTGTCCGATCCGAAATGAGCACACAGGTACTGCAATAACATTACCAAAAAGTTATTCTTTTAATAATTATTATTGAAAATAAAAAAAGTTGTTGCTATTATTTACTCCAAATACATTAAAAAAAATCAATAGGGGTCATAATTTATGACTTGTTGACACCATTGATATATACATCAATGGTTGACACCCACTAAACGACGGTCGCCCGCGCTCCATGTAATAACCCGGTAAAATACACCATTGAAAAAAAAATGTGGTATGTTTTTATTGCATTTTGCCTCATATTTACCACATAAATAGACTCTCAGTACGATACCTAACAACACCCTCACGGATCGGACAGAGTTTTTTTTAATGTTGTAGATTGTGTTAGTTTCTTCAGTCTGGCCTATCTTCTGAACGATATAATTATTGCAGATCAGTATGATTTTGTCTCAGTGAAATGAGACCTAGCTAGATCGATTTTTCGCCCCCGTATTGCAACTTTTATCGAAATCGTTAGAGCTGTTCTCGAGAACGTGATTACAAATACATATAAATACATATATTTCTACAAATATTGCTCATTTAACAGTATAGGATACCAATGTGTGTGAGCCTGTGAGGCATGGTTTGTTCGACCCCAAAGTCGCTTAGTAACACATGAAGTAGTTTGTATTTTTTTTAAATCGATCGCACCGTTTTACATGCAAATAGCTCATTTATCTATAGACAGATATCTGATGGTATATTTGTATTAAGCGGTAGTAAAGTCCTTGTCTGATACTGTATCAGCAGCTACTAGCAATATTTATTACGATTTGATAATGATAAAGATTATGTTGTTGGGCGAAAATCGTACTCTGAACAATATTTTTTTTAAGTAAGCACTAAGGCGTCATGGTTAAATCGTACTGTGAAACTGGTTACTACTGTATTACGTTTTGCCAAGTGAAGTTGACGAGCTATTAAATAAGTTAATTTTCGGTACGAATTGATTTTACGTGTAGTAAATTCTAAGGAAACCTTCTGATCGTAACTCTTGCTCTTGGAGAACGTAGCTCACCCTTATGAAATAACTAGTGATGAAATAATGGAAACATCGGCCGTTGGTCCCCCAGTGTCCCCACAGTTACGGAACTTTTGCGTAACTTCAATTGCATCGCATTCGTATCGCGATTATTTCCACTTCAGTAACTGCTAATAGAAGATCTTGGATTGTGGGCAGTTCTCCGAAGTTTCGAACAGTTACACTTACTTCCCGTTTTCATAAAGTAACTTAGTAACGCTGTTGCTTGATTTGTGCTCCGAATAATCTTTGTCTTTCTTTCATAAGAGGTGCATATTTGTTATATTTTTTCTACGCTTTAGTTCTCGATATCTTATCATGCCACAAAAAATAATGATATCAACAGGTAAAAAGGTAATTTACATACAATATAAAATTTTACAAGCTTTCATATCGTCTGGGGTAATTTGTTGGATCTAATCAACTAAGCAATTGAAGATAACATTTTATAATCAGTAAAATCAATTGGACAAATTCTTTGTAATTATAATTAAGTTCGAGTATGTCAACAGCCGAAGGATGTCTTCCTTCGCAGTGGCGAATCCTGGATTGTTGTCTGGGAAGGGCTTAGGGTAGGTTTAAGCAAAGTAAACACTAAAAAAACAAGCCTCCTCGGATTATTTTTCGCAAATTCCTTAATGACTTCGCTAAGTTGTAGACTCCCAGAGATATTTTGGTGATTAAACATGGCGGCCAAACCGGGCATCGTGAGTGGCGCGCGGATTCAAAATTCGTCACGTAAACAAAACATCTAATAGAAAAAACTTTAAACTTAATACTTATTAAGTTAAGGTTAATTGATGACAATTGTACATTAGGTAGTGTAATACTTGCTAAAAAGTCTAATTAGAATAACATCAAGTTCACTTTAAGATTTGTCACGGAAGAATTCAGACGCTTTTGGCCTTTTGGGACCCCTGGATTCGTTACCTACTGTTCCTACGGCTAGTTTTCTGGGAGTTCTGGAGAAGTTTTGGGACAATTCCCAAGACTGAAATGTTTTAAAATTACGTACCTAGTGGACCTACATATTATTATTATCTAAGTACTGGTAATTGGAACGGTGATCGCAGTAGGTATGTCGTTTTTAAGCACAAAAGGGGATTCCGTTAAGATAAGCAATATGTATAACAAAGTTACGTTATTTTTGGTGACAGTTACATGATACTTCATTCAATAAAAAAACGTGTAGTTACTTACTAAACGGGTAGTTAAAGATGACGAGGACTATGGCTGCGCAGGCGGACAGTGCAGGGTCAGCGATGCGGGCTGCTACGGGCTCCCACTCGGTGGTCAGACCAGCACCCATCACGAACAAGCTGCCTGAGTGTCAATATAATGTACAATGTTGTTGGAGTTCATCTAAATGCACTAGTTTGTTCAAGTATTTTGTAGAAAGATATTATGCTGAAAGGATACTTGGAACGTAATGTGTTTGGGCTGGACTTTGTTGAGGTAGTGGACCATCATCTATTCACCTAAGTAGTTAAGTAGGTATAAAAATTCAGTATGTTGAAAAAAAAATACAGAAAATTTAAAGTCAAGGAAATGGAGTCGACTCCAGCGTGGTAATTGCGTAACATACTTACAGTAGCTTCCATTTTTAACCGATTTCTAAAAAAGGAGGAGATTCTCAATTCGGATGTTTTTTTTTTAATCTGGCATAACTCCGTCATATACAGAGGAATTGCAAAATTCGTCAAATTTTTTTAAAGTTCTCGCGGTGGTCCCATATAAATTTCATTTACTTTGCTTGGGTACTTTTTGAGTTAGTTTAAATAATATTTATTTTTCCTAGTTTTTATGGATGATGTTATAATAACTTCCTGTCACTGTTATTTACGTATCAGGTAGTAGTATCCGAATTTGTGTGGGGTAAGTAGGTACCACAACCAAAATAAACTACAAAAAAACAATACAACCTACTTCCAAAAAAAAAAACAAAGTGAAAAATAACTTAATTTGGGAAGTCGGGGTCTTTGGTTTTGAATTTTCGTTTTCTGCCACCGAATTCCGAAACATTCATTGCGTTATTTACGTTGAAAAGCAGACAATTTTTTCGAACATATGAAGCAATAGATTAGCAATATTCTTCAAATTCGTTCAGATTTTGATTGAAAGTGTGTTACGCAATTAGGGTGCAGGTACCTACCTAAGTATTATTTTTCCAACACTTTCTCGTGTCTACGTCTTTTCCGATAAATTATTTAAATTTGTACTACCTAATCTATTCTTCTTATCCTACAACCTATGTTGTTATTATTTAAATTGACTCAATCTTAAATAATAGTGACAACATAGGTAAACATTAATAAAACAACACGTGTAAACTATTTACATAAAATTAGCTGATGTAGTATTTATTTGTTTGTTTTAATAATTAGTGTCTATAACATTTTTTTTTAAGAATAAGAAAAAGAATATATTTATTTGCATAAAAACACGGTATTAGAAAGATGGTAAAAGTACAATTTAGAACAAAGCATCTTTTGCCATATAATAATCAGCATGCAAATTTCAGTTGGTAACTTACCTACATCACCATTTTTTTGTCAATGAAATCTTTAATATTATAGAAACTATTGACAAATTCTTAAACTTTATTTTTAAATAATGTAGTGTTTAAATTTTTGAGATCATTTGGTAACTTAATACATAAACGTAGGTACACACATTGCAAGGCAGCTTTTATTATATTTAGTTAGTCTTGGAATCTCGCTTAGTACGATTGACAGATGGTTATCGTATACGTACTGTACAGGTATCGTAGTAAGTGTGAGTATTCTATTAATTACTGCATTTGTTTATTGACAAAACGTTGAGGTAATGATGTGACGCAAGACGGCATGATAATTAAATGTAAACATATCTGTTTATGAAGGTGCTACTGGCGTGGCGCCTGCGTCGTTTATGAATTTTAATCAATATTTATTATTCAATCATCATCATTGGTTCAGAAGCTTGATTTACAATTTGATCCTTTGAAATTAAGTTAAATGTTTCTTTCAGTTTTCTGAATGGGATAAGAGGGTGCTCATCATCTGCCTAGCCTTTCCCCAACTATATTGGAGTCGGCTACCAGTCTAACCGGATGCCGCTAAATACCAGAATTTAACATGGAGCAATAGCCAATCTGATCTCCTCAGCCCAGCCCAGTTCCTGGGGGTAGTAGGTATTAAGTCTAAACATAGAAGTAAATATAACTTACTGGCAATGTCAGTTGGCGCATGCGCGAGCACCGGCTCTGCAGAACCAGTTTTTAGCACCACTCCTCCGCCTTCAGTGACGCTCAGGCGCCGGCTGTAGCTCAGCTCACGTCCTAAAAGACATTAGTTCATTAGATATCAGAAAATACGGATAGATTCGTTACAAAAAAAAACAGTGTCACTCCGGGAGTGCCGAAAGAAGTGAACACTTGAAAAAAAAATCGGCACTGCGGTAATCAACGCGTTGATGTCTTTTACTCCACGGTGTCAATAAATTGCGTTACAGTGTCGCGCAATCAATGGTTCCATATCAAAAATGCCCAACGTGTCTAAAGAAGTTTTCACTTTAAAAAAACACAGTGAACACACCAGACTCGCTTACACAAAATTCAAATTCGGCATCAAAGTAAGACAGAAGTAAGAGTAGTTCATAAGACTGCCACATTGGACTAAGTGGTCGCAAGCTCTATTGTTGAGCAGGAGGACCTGGGTTCGATTCCTGGGTAGGGCAAAGAGTTATAGGGTTTTTCCATTTGGAACTTCTCAGTAGCAGCCCGGAGTTTGGATTTGTGCCCGGTTGATGGCAAAAGAATCGCCCCACGAAATGTGCGTCTCAATTGGTAGGTACACCACCTCTGCTTAACTCTTTGGGGAATACAGGCGTCATATTATTATCTTAAGAATTCTTAAAGCCGTTGATGATTCACCCTATCCTTCAAACGTTTTACAATTGGTACTACAATAGTACCGATAGCCACAGTGCTTTCATCTAAACTAATATTATAAAATGAAAAGATTTGATTTTTTGTAGTTTGTACCTATGTTTGTTTGTTTTTTGTAATGAATAAATTCAAAAACTATTGGACCGATTTTAAAAGTTCTTTCACCAGTAAAAAGTTATATTATCCCTGAGTATCATTAACAAAGATACAAAGTTGTACAAAGTTGTTCTATAATTTACAAAGATATCATGCGGGTGAAACCGCTGGCGGAAGGTAGTTAGGTATAACTTGGCTCGTGACGCGATTGGTAGCACTAAATTTTGCAGTCTTAGTTTTAATACCAATAGAGTTCAAAATGGCGATTGACAGAACATTAATACTACTAATCACGATCAATCTGTCTAGCCTTTTCCCAACTATGTTGGGATCGGCTTCAAGTCTCACCGGATGCAGCTGAATAACAGTATTTTACATGGAGCGACTGCATATCTGACCTCCACAACCTAGTAACTGGGTAATACGATACCCCTTGGCTTCTTGTTTTCTTTACTGTTGTCAGACTTTCAGGCTTCTGACAACCAGTAACGACTGTCAAAGATCCACGAATGACAGCCGGGACCAACGATTTAACGTGTTTTCCGAGGCACGGAGGAGTCTCGGTATGTAAAGATGGTCACCCATCCACGGACCAACCCCAGCAAGCGTAGCTTAACCTGTTGGATCGACTCGTGCGGCTGTTATTACTAAGTCACGAGCTCTTCCTAATAATACTCCTCCTATAATAATAATGCTCCTCGTAATTCTACCAATCACATGACGGCAAAATTCAATGCTACCAATCGCGTCACGGGTCAATTTAGATCCTTCAAGATTTCTTAGTCAAAGAATGCTTTTCAATTTTTGCAATATGATACCTAGTGCAATTTATTGTCTGCAAAGTGGGACGTGCACAATTTGTTGGGGCACTTCTTATATTGTTACAATGATGACTTTGACCTTAGAATGTATTTGATGTTAGCTAACGATCTATTTATTTGACCTGGCAGGACAACATTTGTGATATGCTTAGGTAGTAGTACCTGGGTTACACACGCATAACCTGTTCGTACGGGGGTGATTTGAAATATTTTTGCTTTGAAAGTATATGTTGCAGTAAGATGGTTAAAGCCGTAATATAGTTATATTCCTAGGGATATCTAGGGATATAGCTATATATATACCGTATTATAGTTATATGGAAGCGGTTTATAACTAGAAAAGAAAAGAAAGAAAAATAGGTTTATTTGTCACAGAAACACATATATGCGTTGGCTTTAAAATCCAAATTTAAAAAAAAAAAATTATTCACTGTTACAGATATTCACAAAAAAAAAAGATTGGAAACTATGTATAGTGATAAGACCCCCTGAACACACTATTTTACTTCGTTTTACAATGTTTTACAACACGGTTTTAAACCTAATGCCTTTGACCATCCGCGATGGTTAATTTTAGCGCAAACGTAATGCCGGCAACCCCCCCGTCCCTTCCAATATATATGGCAGCATGGCGTATGAAAGGTGGGTGGAGTCGAAAGTGTTAAGGCAATCTATCCAAATAGGTAAGGTTAGAACTGTGTCCAAGTAGGCGCGAGCCGAGCGATATTGGTCGCACTAATAAAATTAGGGCATTCCGACGGTTATGAATCGCTTTCATATTACGGTATTTAGCTATATCCCACGGCTTCAACCATCTTACTGCGACGTATATAGGTAACTCAATAACACGTTAATAGATAGTCACGTCAATAGATAGTTAAAACGTACCTATATTATCATTCGAGTTTGTTTAATATCTATTGTGTGGAGAAAATAGATGAGGTAAGTACCTACTTTTCGGAGAGGCCATTGATTTACGATGATATGTTTTAGTTTAATATTATAGTTTCCCTTCACATTGTTGAGGTAGGCATTGACCATCCAACTAGTTTATCGGAAAATGGCTTGCGTAAGCGAACCATAACAAAGAAAAGATACTATCTACTATTTTTACCTACTTGCTCATAAAAAAAAAAACGTGTGCGGTCAGGGGACCCCCGTCAGGAACGAAGTTCCTGCTCATGTGCACTTATGATTTAATACAAAAATCAAATTTTCACAGCCGGCATTTTGAATTTACTTTTTGACCTCACTATCGGCTTTAGAACGCTCAAAAACCATGAAAACGATACTGACATTTCAGATACGTTTATTACGCTATTTACGTCGTTGGGCAGACGACATTTTCAAACCTATGAAACAATTGATTAGGAATTTGCTTCAAAACCCTCGATTGTGATTGAAAGTGGTTACGCAATTAGGGTGCGGGAGCTGTTAATATTTGCCATTTGAATTTATTTATGTTATTTTTCAGGGCCTATGTCTATCTACATCACTTTGTTACAAGTGCTTAAAGTTCATTGCACTTGTTATATTTTCGTTCGGAAACAATTATCCTTATTATTGACAAGATAGCATGGAAGAACGTAATCGTGCGCTCGTGTCATACTTATTGTTTTCATTCAATTTTGAATTGCATTCCGCTCCATACCGACCATTTTCTTCCGGAAAATGTTTTCTTATTTTAGAGGCTGGCACCTGGCATGTGCTCTTGAACAGAACTAAACTAACTGACTTTGATGATGGATTGAATGCTGCTATTGAATAAAAGAAGGATGGCGCAGATGCTCACTTCAAGTAAAATTTCGAATAAAACTAAATAGCTTACATTGAATTCCATCTTCAGCTATATCTATCTAAGTTTACATATGGACGCATGTCCTTTACTGAAAGGTTGGGGATTGGTCAGAAAAGAACTCAGAGCCTCCCTGAACTTCGGAGAGCAGGATAGAGCATGGACTATCGGAACCTTTTTCTAATACCGCTTTTTTTTTTTTAATACTGTCATTCCTGTATTTCGATATTATTCCGATATTATGGCATTTTTTTTTAACTAAGCCTGATATCAAATTCACACAGAGGCACAGAGCGAGTTTGATACCTTGGACAACTCCCAGAAAAGTGTCAATATTATCAAAGTGACATTCGAAGTACTGTGTCGGCGTGATGCAACTCTATTAACTGCTGATGCGGCTATGAAATTTATGCTGCGTAAATTAGATATTCAAAATTATAAGCTGGCAGGATTTCTCGCGAGATCATTGCGCGAGCGCATTCCCCAAAGACGACTTTCTATTGCATCTACTTTGCAGTATCTCCAAAATCCTTAAAACATATTTCAGTGAAGTTGTTACCGCCGAGTTCCCGACAACCTCAGATATGGTGGAGGAAATTTATGAACTTTCTTAGGGGTGCCATCAGTGCCGCCTTCTTTTTGCGGCTCCTTTTAACTACCGTCGATCAGGCCTCTTGGGTTTGAGGCGCAGTCGCCGTGCCGCCGCCTGCTCAGCACGGCATAGCGCGTTTCGAACAGAAAAGGCTTCGAACGAAAATTATGCAAGAATTTTTGTCGCTTTAATCACGTTTTCATTTTTACCGCAATAATCGATTAATGTTTTGGTGCATTATGTAATTTTACGTTCACGAATCTACCGGCAGCGTCAGTTATTTTATAAACATGAAAATATTATGGAATTTAGGTTTAACTAGTTCGACAAACAGTGATTGTTTGTTTTGCACTCGGTGAGCTCTATACAATAGCATTTCATAACTTTTGTTGTTATAATAACAATACATACTTCACCTGTTCCATTATGTAACTAATTCTTGTTTACGCTGGCACTGACAACCTAAAACCCACCCGTGTTCCTTCAGTTGCCCTGTGATGTCAATATGAAATTACACACTACGATGTGCAGGAGGTATTATTATAGATAAGCTACGAGTCTGACGTATTAGCTAAGCTCGCAAGAAGATGAAATTTAAAACGAATAAAATAAAATAATTAATTATACTCGCTATTGCCCATGGTTTCGGGTGGTAATTAGTCTCGATCTAGTGGTTATCGGAATAAAAAGTATCCCATGTCCTAGTTCATGGTCTACCCATGTGTCAAATTTCATCCAAATCCGTTCTGCCGTTTTAGCATGAAAGCGTAAAAAATAAACTCATTTTCGCATTTATGACATAAGTTTCGATTAGGAAGTTGGGATATCATCAGCGCAGCGACCCTTCTACGTGCACTGCTTTCCTAAACATGAGCTTTCTACCAGACGTTTCTGCACAAGGATAGGTACGGGAAATGGGAGTGTTCACATAGCTATCACGTTCAGCAGAACATTAACTTTGAACGGGGATGCTGATACCCATTCGGCCTAGATGTAAACTGAGTGTTTTACAAGATCCACGAGACCATAATAAGCAGTCTATTCCCGTTCCATCGTGTAGCTACTAGTCCACCCACCATATCGCCAGTTACAACTTACAACCAAGGTACGACTCTCTGTCCTATTTCCTCATAGGTACACACATGACAAGTTCAAAACAGTTGACCAGCGTAAAGGTTCTACAAAGAATAATCACCAGCAAGCAGCATATAATTGATGGCGTGCAGAAGCAGTCCTATCACGGCGCTGCCAACGATAACTTTGGGATATCTCGGTGGCTGTCCATGTGAGGAGTGTACTCCCAGCTGAAGAGCGTTCACCACCAGGGCGAGAGCAAAGGATGCGAAGAGCACGTGCACGGAGAGGCGGCCCACCACCTCGATGCGCGCCCAGCCGAACGTGTTGCGCAGGCGACCCTCCCGGCCTGCGCCCTCGTCTGCGCGCTCATACTGGACAATGTAAAAGTATTTAAATACATAAAATTTCATCGTCAATAGCTTAGTGACAAAGTGATCCGAACCAATATGATTATGGTATACATATATCATAAGACATGTGATGAGCATACGTGGAAACAATTTCCCATGGCATAGCCATGTTCAGTTTTGGCTTCGATCAGTATCGGAGAGTCAAAGGATTGATCGTTTATAGTCAAAAGGCAATACTTACCTACTCTCGCATAATCCAGCTGTTACAGGAGCTACTAGGAATTATTACTTATAAAACATTTCACACGATAGCCGCAGTGGTTGAACTTATGATTTTGCAAGTCACCAGTGCGTTTACTTGGCCATAAAATATCACATAAAAGCGAACTATAAACATGAAATGAAAGACGAAATGGGCCGAATAGCGGATAGTGAGAATTAGATTGGAGAAATATGAAATGAAATTATGGGTAGGCTGTTTTATAATTTTGTGCTCTTCCTTCTGTTAGGTAAGCGTTAGGTAAATGTATTCTGCGACTAAAATATTGGAATAGAGGTATCAAGATCAAGACACGTTAATGATCACGTCGCTAAGCCCACGTTCGCAGGGACGTAATAAAATCACGGCAATTTTTTTTTGTGCACTTGTATTTTGAACGCTCTGCCTAGCGCCGAGAGTTGAAAATCTAATGCTGGAGCCATACCAACGGGAAACGTCGTTGATTATCGCGATGATGGACGTTATCCTTACCGTTAACGTCCATCATCGCATAACAGTGTGTTTTTTCAATGCACTGGGACGAGAGTGCGTCCCAGCGCGTTGGATTCTCAACGCTCGGCTAAACACTAGTTGAAAATCCAGTGCGCGATAAAATCCCGCCGCGATTTTATAACGTCCCTGCGAACGAGGGCTTAGAGTCGATATCCGAATGAAAGGCTTGATTTCAAGCACAAGCAAGAAACACCAACCTTGTATGTGATCAATGTTGTGACGAGCCCGACGAGCCGGCAGAGCGAGTGGCAGGTGTCCACGAGGAGGGTCGGTGAGTGCGTGAAGTGCGACGCGAACAGCCGGCCGCTGAAGCCAGCTATCGCCAGCAGCAGCGCCAACAGCGACCGCGGAGGTGGTAGCCACTGTAGCCACTCTTTCATCGCCATCCTGATAGGTCTTGGAAACTGTTGGGGTAGAAAATTCACAATCTATTAAAAAAGTTAAACTAGCCACTCGAGACCGTTTACTATTTAGCACCCCCAAAATAAATCATAAAATACTAAACGTGCTTACTTGATTTTATTTTGCTAAAATATTCGATCACATTATCAAATTTCCTTTCTTTTTCAATGGAAAATATGAAAAAATTGATAAGTCGCGTTTGACTCATTGTGGATCTTAAGTAGGATTTTATCAACTTTAATTTTCAGAAACTTCTTTCACAAGAAGCCACTGAAACACAAATAGTTTAAAAAATATCTTAGACACAGCGCTAGACTCGGAGCATACTCAGAATAGTCCCATTTTACAATGAATTTCAGAAGCTCCAAGATAGTCCTAGTCATTAGACCACTTCTTGTAAAGAAATGCTGAAGGTGGGGTGGCGCCGCAGTCGTAAAATCTCCAAAATAATGTCGTCTACAAAAAATTCATCACAGTATTTTGTCAGATTTTAAGCAGAGTTTTAGGCTGAATAACACCAATATTATGAGAATGTCATCCATTGCCCTGTAACGATGGCCTAGTTCTCCTTAAAATCGATCAAGACATTCTAACATAGCTCTCTCTGCCTCGCAATGTTAGTCCAGCGTGTTGTCACCTTATCACCCCTTGGTGCTTGGCACCCGGGCAAACCGACCCCCTCCCCCCTCTTTACGCCGCCACTGATTGTTAATCCATTGCTTTATATGTTCGAAAAATTTATCTGCTGAACAACGTAAATAAAGTAATGAGTGTTTTTGATCTGTCAAAATGAAATAATGTGATTGATCGTGTGTTAGGTTGATGATAATATCATCATTTAGGTCCGGGTTGCTCTGGGTATCCCTTGTTTAGTCGGTTTCCTGACCTGAGACATGTTGCGCAATATGGCAAATATAAAGAGGAGATGGCATTTTTTTACGTGATAAGCAACAACACGGGAAGTTTACACAATTTCGGTTTTGTTTTGTCAATCGTGTGACTTGATACAAAAATCATCACCCAAGAATTTTAATCGACAAATTAACAATGGAGGTCGTTTTCCATATTATGAATGCAGTATACACTCAAAATAAATCGAGGTAAGACAAGCTACCAAGTTTTATTTCAGCACACCGAAAATAATATAAACTACTTTTTTTTTAAATGCAGGTTGACCGGCAACAATAATGCTTCATGTATAATTATAATTAGGCATATTATAAGCTGATTAAGATAAGGTTTATGTCTAATCGTTCGTTATGTTAAGCGTACATAATTCTAACAAACCATTTGAAAGTTGGTGTGAGACAGCCGGTGTGGGTAAAAAATGTAGGGCGTAGTTTTTTGTCAAATAAACCAGTTAAGAATTCAATAGTGCCGCATTCTTGTCTTGCATTGACAGTTAAATAGTCATCAGTATTTTCTAATTGCAGGATTGCCGAGATAAATACGATTTGTTCGTTGGCCTTAAAATTTTAACTCCATCAATCATTAATACTTATTGCAGGGTTGTCAAACCCTCAAATAGAATTCAAGAACTTGAGAAGCAACGTCACGCCGGCACGATGGTCAGGTTTTTTATTAGAACTTAAATGCAGCTAGTGACAGTGATGTTTTTAATGAGCTTCACAGAAAATAGTGCAAGTCCAGTTGGCGTCTAATGAAAGTTGTTATGGCACGGGTAACGGTCTTTACCATACGAAGAGTGGTGTCGAAGCTGGTTTTCTATTAACTCTATGATTTAAAGTTCTGTTCTGACCAATTCAGTGACCGTCTTTAAACAAGCTTTATTGTTACTTCAGAACTTCGGATTTGGTTTTAGATTTGGGTTCAGCTTTGATCCAGTAGGTCCCAAAAACGTTTCCTTATTAGCAATTCAAATTCACTATTGCAACGTATATTTGAGCTTCTAACCCACCAGTTTGAAAAGTACAATTCAATTATTTGTTACATTTAATTTCGTAATTGCAATTCATTGTATAGATTTGTCGCCATGCCTCAGCCCGGATACCGTTGCGGTTTGCCGACTACCCGACCATACGCAGTATGAAATAAATAACCGATGCTTTATGGACTAATACAGCTCGTTCAAAGTTTAAGTTAGTAATAAGTCCTCACGAGCACGACCCCTTATTTATTTTCGGTTATGTCCACTCCACTATCGAACGTCATATCGTTATTGTTTTGTTGCCTTGGTTGCCTGAAACCATTACTAATAGCATATGCATAATCAGCCTATAACGCTCCCTCTGCCTCCTCTCTGTGAGAGGGAGTGGGCCGGAATCCATACTACGCGAGCACGCGCGAGAGTTGGTAGACGTCATGTCTTCAAATTTTTGGTTCTAGGACATGCCGGTTTCCTCACGATGTTTTCCTTCACCGTTTTGAAAGAAATGATGATGAAATTATTTGCACAAAGTAAAGCGTCTATCAGGATTCGAACCTACGACCTACAACTCGTAAGTCGCGGCCGTTACCACTGGGCCACCACTGCTCTACCACCACCAATTTCCAATACCTATTGTCTTATTCATCTTTTTTTTTGTTTTTCCCTGTCCATTGGACTGTCAAAGCAAATTACCTTATCCAGCCATTACGAAATGAACGAAACCTCTAATAAATACCAATTTATATATCGATTAAGAATTTCATGCCTTGCACAGATAAGTATCAGCACCCTAATTGCATAACACACTTTCAGTCACAACCAGAGGGTTTTGAAGGAAATTCCTAATTCATTGCTTCATTGGTTTAAAAAATTCGTCTGCTCAACAACGTAAATAACGCAATGAACGTTGGTGAACTGTCAAAATGAAATTTAGTGCGATCAATTGTATGTGTGTTACGTAATACCACGCTGGTTATCCACTTCCGCTCTCCTTTTGTTTTGATTTATCTACGAGACATCGAGTTTTAAGATGCTCTTCTTACGTATAGTCATTCTGTATTGTTGTGCCTCGAATGCCAACCTGCGGAAGATGGCACTTAGCCTTCTAATGGACCGTCTCCGGCAATTGAATCGAACCGGTGAATATCACACACATTTATTGATAATTGTCGACGTGCCGACGTGTTTGTAGTATGACACAGTTTTTAAGACAGTATGGTCGTATGGTTGAGTTTTATTTTGGAGATGAATGAATAGTATCAGAAGCCGTTATGCTACCTACTATGGAACTATTGGAATCTAAAATGATGTCTTCTGAATAATGTAGAGTCTCTCGTCGAACCTTTACTTAACGGTTTAGATTTCTATTTTTTCTATGAGGAGCTTTGCGGTCCACTGACCACGAAGTCAAGTACCAAGACGACATACGACCATAGACTTTCGCTAATAATATTCGAGATCTTACACGGTTATATCGTAGGTACGTGCTAATAATACAACATGTAAAAAAACCGGTCGAGAGCGCGTCGGACTCGTGCACCAAGGGTTCCCTCCCTACCATTTAAAATTTTCATCGGCGAGGCCTTTATACTTCAGAGAATTTTAACACTGTACACTGCCGTGTAGAATATTGCAGTTCTAGATTAGCGCCATCTCTTGACTGATAATGGAACTAATGTAATTTAAGTTGATGTTTTCTGAAAAAGTGTGCTATTTAGAGACATCGTTTTATTTTTCCTGTAATCTTTATATATCATATAGAATAATTTCAGATTTTTCTCTATTCAAAATTCGGATATAAGGGGGGAGCGACATTTTTCGTCAAAAGTCGATAACTATGCGACCTAAAAAAAAAAAATTTGTGAATGTGCAAATAGCGCTCTTTCATATGATACCCCACATGCCCTAGTAGCCCCACTTCGAATTTTTAAGAGCCTCGTTCAGACCCATTAATTTGCATTAATATTCTGAAAAAGTCACGCATACAATCAAAATGGAACTTTAGTATGTGATTTATTGGATCTTTTTCCTTGCAAATGTAAGACAGTTACGTAATTGGAACATTTTCGCTAGATCCATTTTTTATTCGAAAATCATGTCTTTTTAAAGATTATTTGAAACAAAAACAAGATTATTAGGCTTTTATGTCTAAAATAATTATTAACAGTAACGGAACATAGTTTATTATCCAAATATAAGATATTTTTTCTCTAGATCAATTATTACTTTAGTTATAAACGAAGTAAGAAATTTAACTTACGACATTTAGTTCCGTGCTTGAACACGACTAAAGAGTGCACGCGATATTCAACTTTATTACTGATGTGTTAGCGTTTAGCACATAGTGGAGTGGTGGTGTGCATTGGGGCGGAGTTTGCGTGGAAATTGTCTTTGGAGTGCCTGGTTTTAAGTTCTTGGCAAATAACTGATTATATAAAACTAGATAATATATGTTATTGGATTTTATTCCGGCCAGGTTGCTGATAAACTTACCAGTTACTTAACTAATATTTACCTTTAAATGGAAATATACCGCGTGCAGTTCAATGCCTGAGGCATTGAACTGCACGCGGTATACTAAAAACTACTTAGTATTTTAATAAACTTGCTCATTCATTATGATGAACTTGTAATTGTAATAATTATAAGATAATCTCCAATCTGTTCTTATTTTATGACCAGCATTCAGATAGGAATATGTTCTAATAATGTTGAAATAATTTAAGTATATGGAGCAAGCAATGAAACTATAAGAAATACGTCCCAGTTGGAGCGAGAAAAATAGCGCCCACGCATTAGCCTATTTCTTTTAATCATTTACGTGTTTGATGGTCACCTAAATATCTACCTATTTTAAGTTCAATATTCTTTTCTTCATCGCCCTTGATTTTAGTTCTTACTTTTATCGAATTATAACATCTAAGTTATTTGCCGAAACGATTATACTAATTAATTAGTGTGCTTATCAGTATTTTTGTTCTAAAAAGTGCGTGATTTATATTTGGAGTAATTATGTTATTGTCATCATTGTTGATAATTGGGATTATTTACTTAATTGGTGCTTTTGTTTTAAAATAAAATATTTTTATATCACATTACTTAATTGAGCTGTTACCTACTAGGTAGGTGCTTAATACCCCCGCTCCGACGAACCAGTCGTAGTTAGTAGTTCGTCGTAACTTGATTTGTTTTGTATAGTTTTATTATTTTCTTAATTAGTTTGAGTTCTGATAACATAATTAAAATTATTTCAAATGTAGCTGGTACTTATTTGAATGTATGTTTACGAAAAATCCGGCCAGTCTATTCTCTAAAAGCTGTCATTCTGATGCTAGGGTTTGACAGCTCACTTCACTTAATGTTCGTTTTTTATAATTGGTAGGTTTTTATTTACGACTAATAATCTGTTAAATGAATCAATACGAATTCGTATGAAGAATAGATAATAATGATTAAAAAGATAATTTTTTGTCTGTAAATACAAAGAAAATCCTCATGTTTTTCTTATAAACGCATTGGAAATAAATTTAAAAATATCTTTACCGATCGCCATTCATTTTCAATAACAATAATTTACATAGGTACATCTGTTTCATGCCTACTTATTATTGTTATTAGGTGACATTATATTTTGCTTTTATTAAATAATACTTAGCTGTACAATAGTTATAGAAAGAAAAACAGTTTATGACGCATATTATGGTATATTTTGAGAGAGAAGAAGATTCTGAAGTTTTCTAGTTTTGGAAGATTTTATATTTAACACATTCGCTATCCCATGAACCACATAAGGTTCATGGCAAATGTTAATAACACTTTCGTCTCCACCCACTTTTCATAGAAATCATACGCCATGCCGCCATACATATTGGAAGTGAACCCTCCGGGAGGGTTACCGGCATTACGTTTGCGGTAAACTTAACCATCGCGGACGGTCAACGGCATTCGGTTTAAAACCGTGATACAAACACTGTAAAGTGAAGTAAAATAGTGTCATGTCGCTATACGTAGTTTCATTTATTTTTTTTGTAAATATTTGTATATAAAAAAATAAAATGCTTTGATTTTAAAACCAATGCATTTATTAATAAATCTTGTTAAAATTTACTTACATCACATTTTATTTTCACGGTTTATAATGCTGTATTCGCTAAGAAAAACCTATATTTAAAAAGAGCCCTCCGCGAGGGCTCCCGGCATCACAGATGTGATTAGGTAAATCCTCCAGGAGGGGCTCCCGGCATTGAACGTGTTAACTACCAAAATACCCGAGAAATTTGGCATTGTTGCATAACTTTTTAATTAAATAGTCGAGTTTTTTAATTCATATTCTTAATGGCATCTCTTTAGGTCATGAGCTGTCCGAATATCAAAAAATATTTGGCCTAGGTCTTAAGGAGGAGCCGTGAAAATTGATACGCTGTTACAATGTAAGTATAGTAGAATGTGTCTGCTTGGCGGACAGCGAAAGTGTTAGAAACATTTAAAAATATATTCTTATTTATGTTAAATACTCGCATAAAATGATCTCGTATATTTGTTGTTCTATTAGTGCATGGCTGAGATGGGTGAAATTAGAAAGGTCAGTGAAAATACCGGCGCGTGCGGTTCCGCCGTCTTCATCGGTACCCAGTCGTGACGTCACTGTCGGTGTTGTCTCATCACGGAATTTGGCGTCGGTGACTCGGACATGGCACATAAATATTCCGTAATCTGTGACTCCGTGCTTATACAGTGTTGTTAACAAACAAACATTTCACCGGTGCACGGTGCGTGAACTCATAACGACAAGTTTGCCGCCAACATAATATTTTTTTATTTCCTTTCAGCGTTCTCTATAACACCAGTTACATTTTATTGCTACCAGAACAATATCGCTAGTTGGCGAGATTTATAAAAAAAATAAAAACCCCCTTAAAAATATTACAGAAAATATAAATAAGTATTAACGATAAACTCACCTAAATGAACTACAGCACAGATTGATTTAACCGCACAAGTTAAAGTAAAAGCAAACTTTGTCACAACACCTTAGTTTAGTAAACACTGACCGGCAGCGGCAGTTCTGGCACATAACAGTTGTATAATATTGCTGATAGTTTCCAAACACGTTACGAATCTCGGTTTTCAGCATTCGGCCGTTGTCGGTCCGGTGATGGGCGGGTGCGCCGGCGTCGCTCGCGGTACTGACGGCTGCGCGAGCGCACACCGCCTTATCGACAAGCCTTTCGCACCCGATAAGCGAACTGTCGAACTGTTAAGTACCACTAGTCTGCTTAGATATAATTATGTATTTCCTCGATATAGGACCGACGACGATGTTATGTAAACAATAACGATCTAACCAAGAACCTGTCTTGCCGAAATCATGAGATTATTTGAATCCAATATGGGAGCTTAGATACATATTTTTATCAGTACCTAATCGTTGTGTTTTCTAATATCGGTTATCATTATTAGCTACTAGTGAGGTATCGACAAAATCGTTTTTTTTCATTTGAAGAGAGCGTGCTCGAAGCTTTATTAAACATTAGGAAGAATAGGAGGTCATGGTCGGACGTCGACGCTACGTTATTTCAGCGGCTGGCGGCTGCTCAAAATATCTCATTTTTTTCTTGTAAACACTATGAGAGAAAATTGCTCACAGCTTGGAACGTGTGTTCTGAATTTTTCACCGTAGGTACCCTTATAATTTTTTTAAATCATTATTGGTACGCGATACAATTTGAATTTTATTCCAATGCAATAGAATGTTAGGAGATTGGTTCAGTTTTAAAATCCCAACTTTTCTAATAAGTCTTCCTAGGTCATTTATGTACTAGTGGTCTGTTTCAAAAACCAAGTGCCATGCAGAAGAGATCGTCCGAAGTTATGGAGTCACCCCAGAAACTTGTTATCATGAAGTTGGGCTTTTCTGTCAAGTGTAAATGGAGCATCCGCAAGTATAATGTAGGATAGAGATAACCACTTCGGTAGACCTAAGGTTAGTTAGGAACTGTTTGAGTTCAACCATGTTAACTCAAATATTTAAACTGCAGAACAAGAGAACGGCATATTACCCAAATCCTTGAACATGTGAAAAATCTGGAATTTTAGTCATTTTTTGTTGGAGAGTGAATCTATTAAAAGCAGCGGAGTCTGTTGACTTCTCTTATGTCTAATTCTATCTCTTGTTTTCTCTTAATGATGCTATTTTTATTGATGCGTGTTGGCACGTTTCTTTTCTATCTGATGATCTTATCTTTTCGATGTTTTTTATTTTATTCTGTGTAAGCTTTGTAGGAAACAGTATTACTATTGACCCAAATTCGGCACTGGTTTGTGGGTTGAATGAGCTTTTTGGTTGTTTTCCCTTGACAAAATTCGTCTATGGTTTCCACAAATCCCTTGAAATGATCCTTCATCTCCAAGATATCGAATAAATGTAATACATACATAAATGTAGTATAGGTATGTACATTTATGTACATAACTATACCTATAAATGTAGGTATTTTCTGATAATCTGGAACAAAGGCGTATAAAGAAACAATAAAAAAATATTGATTTTGAGAGCGAATCTATTGCCTCATTTATAAGTCTAGTTAACTTCGTTAGGAAAAGTTATTACTAAAAAAATATCACAGTCAATGTGGACTACTAGAATGCTCTTCAGAAGAATTTTGAAATCAGATTATCATAAGTAAATATTTGTAAATTGGTAGCGTTACACAAGGTTTACCTAAAATGCGTTTATCGAGTTCAATAAGTAATCCAAACATGGGTTTACCACTATTAATCCGATTGACCCTATTCTGATATACATTAAAGTAATCAGGGTAGCCGTAACGGTTGGTTATGGTCATTTAGCGTTGGCTGTTGACCGAAGCGACGCATTTACAAACCATGATGGAGCGAAACGTAACAATGTTTAACAATGTTGAAAATATAAGGATATTGACTATCAATTAAAAGTGGATAGAGAAAAGTCGCTGCCGCATACAGGGTTATTTTAAATTAGCTAGCTAAACTTCGCAGACGCGATGGGTAGGTATCGACAACTTAACACGTTCAGTGGCGGAAGCCCTCCTGGAAGGTTCACCTAGTCGCATATAGGATGCCGAGAGCCCTCGCGGAGGGCTCATTTTAAATGTAGGTTTTTCTTAGCGAATACAGCATTATAAACCGAGAAAATAAAATCTGATGTATATTTTAACAAGATTTATATATATGCGTGTTTTTGTATATGCGTTGGTTTTAAAAGCCAAGCATTTTTTCTTTCGCTGTCACAAATATTCACTAAAATTTAAAAGGTTGGAAACTACGTATAGCAACAAGACCCCTGAAAACACAATTTTACTCCGTTTTACAGTGTTGTATAACACGGTTTTAAACCTAATGCCGTTGACAGTCCGCGATATACATCAGATTTTATTTTCTCGGTTTATAAACCGAGAAAATAAAATCTGATGTATATTTTAACAAGATTTATATATATGCGTGTTTTTGTATATGCGTTGGTTTTAAAAGCCAAGCATTTTTTCTTTCGCTGTCACAAATATTCACTAAAATTTAAAAGGTTGGAAACTACGTATAGCAACAAGACCCCTGAAAACACAATTTTACTCCGTTTTACAGTGTTGTATAACACGGTTTTAAACCTAATGCCGTTGACAGTCCGCGATGGTTAACTTTAGCGCAAACGTAATGGCGGTAACTCTCCCGAAGGATTCACTTCCAATATGTATGGCGGCATGGCGTATGAGGTCTATGAAAAGTGGGTGCAGTCGAAAGTGTTAAGACGATTAAAAAAATAAAAAAGATTTCATGTTTTTTTGGGAGGTCAACGACCGCTGTTAGTGTTATTACTTGAATTATGAGTTGAGAAAAACTGTTTAGATAGCGATTTTTTTTGTGTAAACTTCACAGACGTGATGAACCCATCACGTCTGTGAAGTTTACACTAAAAAATGAGCCGTCGCGGGACGCCTGGCAACTGTGAAACATCGAAATTATTATGAACAGGTAATATGCATAAAATTATGACAGGAAATAAATATGGCGACTGTTGGCGTGGCGCGTCGCCACGCGTCGCCACGCCAACAGTCGGTTTGACCCGCCGCTATAGATGTTTCACATCAAAAAACATTTTTTTACTGATATTTCATTTGATTACTGCTGTCGATGACCCTACAAAAAAATCATCATGTTAATTTATTTTTGGTATTATCATGTTTAGATATCGATATATGTATAGCCAGTTTAAAATAATAATAATAATAACCCCACCGTCGTATCTCTACGCCCCACCGTCGTATCTCTACGTTGACGTCGTGGTGGGGCTTGCGCGCTCCGAATTCTTGGTCTGTGCCGGTAGTTTACTTTGCCGGAATGGGTCTGGGATGAGGAGCCAGACCAAGAGAGATACAAAAACCCGCAGGGCAGCATGTGGCGAGCTGTTGGGCAGTAGCGACCCCACGGACCCTATCTCCCGGGAGAAGTCTTGTTCCTCACCTCTGGCTTGCCTTTATTGGCCGGCTAGTGTGAACAATGACGAGGAACGGAGCTCCCACCTCATTCTTGCCTTAATTGGCCGGCTTGAGTGGAGATTCGCTAGAGCAAACGTGCTCGGAGGAAGGAAGTATTCCAGTAAGTGCTCGTAGGGATCTTGACCATCTTCCGGGCTCTGGGATTGTTCTGAAAGCCGTGGAATACCTCCACTTCTCAAGCACCTCCGGACATGTTGCCCCCTTGTCGCTGCGTCACTATGTGCTAGCGACAGTTTTCGGGGGCCCATTATTGAGTGTGCAAGTCACCCCCTGCCATTTTATCCGTGTATACCATAACATTGATCAGGCAGGGGACATAGGCCTTCCATAGTTCTAAGTAACCAATCCACTACAGCCGTCCAAACCTATAGTCCAATATGTTTTGTTTCCATGTTCTGCAATAGCCCTGCATCAACCGGGGGTTGTCCTTGGGTGCACTAGCATAGTGCATACAGGGATAATCGTCGGTCGGTGCCTCATTCCATTTAAAATTGTCCAAGGGGCCTCTGCGAGTTGGCTTCGGCCCCTCGTACGCCTTTCAAAGGACCGGGACCGCATGGTTCCGAGATATGTAAGCATAAGGATATAATAATAATAATAATAATATACTTTATTGATACAAATCCTTACAATATGCTTAATATCTAGTAAGTTCACAATAGTTAAGGCGTACAAAAGTTGAAACCCTGACTCCTAAACTAGGAAAACCTGTGACTTAGGAGTCAGTGTTCTACTGCCACTTGGACACTATATACCTTATGGAAATTGAGAGCTGGTAAGCTGATATGATTCGAAAGGGCATATTATGATCTATTATTGTTCTAGAAAGAAAAAACATATATTTGCTCCAGAACAAAGTTGAAAAAATTAAAATAATTAAAATAAAAACAAAAAACGAAACTTATGAAACTTACATTTAAAGTGACATTTAAAAGTTAAATTTAAGTAGGAAATTACTGTGTGGTGAATTCTGTGTATGTGTCTAGAAAACGTATGATTATTTGTACTGTGTGTATGTGTGTGTGTATGTGTGTGTTTGTGTGTTATGTGAGTATGATATGAGGAGCCTAAATATGTGAATATGGTGGTGTCGGGCGTAAGACGGAACAATCAAATTGTTTGCTTGGTGTACAGACTGTGTTACGTGTGTGATTTATGAATGTTGAATGAATATGGAATGCTGTGATTTATGAATGAGTAGTTAGTAATTCCTCAGTTTGAGCGTAGTCTAAGAGGTACAACATATCTTTCAGCTTAGTCTTTGATTCGAGTTTGCTTAACTTTGCTATTTGGATGGTCTTACAAATATTTCTGAAGACAAGTGAGCTCAGCACGTACTGCTGTCTTCTGGCGAAAGCAGTTCTATGACCAGGAATTGGACAAACTATTCTTTGACCACGTTTGTTTGAGTCTGGGAACGGCACTTGGCTATGTTTCCAAAGAGTGGTTCTGAGTACAAATAACTGTCTCACGGTTAAAAGTTTGAGCTCGGTGTAAAGCTCATGAGTCGGATATCGAAAAGGCTTTTGCAACATAACCTTAAGTACCGCCCTTTGCGCACGCTCCAGCTCAAGGAACTTAGTTTTGGCGGATCCACCCCAAGCTAGAATGCAATAGCCGATGATGGACTGGCAAAGTGCAGTGTATACCATTTTTAGAGTCTCTAAGTCAGCAGAATGCCTTAATGACTTGAATAAGTGAATTGTTTTCCTGACCTTGCTGGCAGTGGACTCAATATGCCTGTTCCAGTTCAATCCCTCATCGATTTCTACGCCCAAATATTTAACCGATGCTAGTGAGGGGAGCGCTATACAAGAGCAAGTTGCGGTGTCCAGACAGGTGTGAGCTCTAATTGCGTACATGCTGGGGGGTTTCGTGCTAGGACGAATAGAAAAAGGGACAAAGTTTGTTTTTCTGAGGTTCAGTGTAAGGAGATTTATGTGAAGCCATTCCATGACTACTTTCAGGGATTCTTCAGCATTATATTTCACCTGGGCCCAATTCTTCCCGTATACTACAATGGCTGTATCATCGGCATACGTGAATATATTAGCAGATGTTAGAGAAAGAGTGCACAGGTCATTGATGTAGATTAGGAAGAGCGTTGGGCCAAGGACGCTACCCTGCGGAACCCCATATGACATTATCTCGTCAGCACTAATAAGTGATCCTATTTTCACACAGATTTTTCGGTCTATCAAGTAACTCTTGAAGAGATCATGAACAATGCCTCGTATGCCGATACTATGTAATTTGGATAGAAGGGTGGGAACAGAGACTGTGTCAAACGCTTTTGTTAAGTCGAGGAATAGACCCAAGCATTTATGTTGATTATCTAATTTCCTTGCTACAAGTTCAGTTAGATCTAACACTGCATCTTCAGTAGATACTCCTTTTTTGAATCCGTACTGATTATTTGCTAATATGTTGTACTTGTGTAAGTATTTTACTAGTTGTTTATTTATAATTTTCTCCATTATCTTTGACATAACTGGTAGTACAGCGATGGGTCTATAGTTGTTTACACAATCTCTGTTCCCGCTCTTATGTATTGGGTGGATTACAGCTTTTTTGTACGTATTAGGGAATGTACCTGTAATCATTGAACAGTTTACTATATGTGTAATAAGTGGTACAAGGATATGTCGACAAAGTTTTATAAGTTTGACGGGAATACCATCCCAGCCAGTGGCACAGTCCTGTCTTAGGCTTGAGACAATAGAGTCCACTTCAGCATTATCCACTTCGAGATAATGATCCTTTACATGATGACCTATTGTAGCGCATTACTATATGTGTTATTATATGTATATTTTAATAAATGAGTGCCTCGATGAATCAAGTTATCAAAGTCTTGCTGTAGGATATTGTCCCAGGTCTTGCTAAGATGCCAGAAAAGTTGCTCTTCAGTCGCAATGTTTGCAGAAAAATTCTTCAAAGCGCTTCTTTGTAGCATGCCCCACGCGTGCTCTATGGGGTTTAGGTCTGGTGATTGCGCGGGCCAGTCTAAAACCGATACGTCGTGCTACTGCAGCCAGCTGGTCATAACTCGCGCTGTGTGCGGAAGGACGCTGTCGTGCATGAGCGTGATTTCTTGGCCCATTTGTAGTCGATGGGGGTAGACTATTGGTACTAGCACCTGGTTACGGTATTTTTCAGCGGTCATGGTGTTTCTGATCCAAACGAGGTCTGTTCTTCCACCAACACGAATTCTCGCCCAAACCATAATTGTCCCGGCGTGGTATGGATGGACTTACTGAGGGTGTTGCAGACAGCTTTAACGACCAGGAACTCGCCTTAGGCGTACTCTTCACGAATCGGGATGGAAAACGAATCGGGACTCATCGATAAACAGCACTACAGACCGCTGCTTATCTTCCCAGAGCAAATGTTCACGAGCCCACTGTAATCTTCATCCACGATTTCCTTGGCGTAGTGCTGGAGTATGAAGCGATCTACGAGCGTGAAGGTTCACTTCATGCAGTCTTCTCCTCACAGTTTTGTCACTCACGAGGTGCTCTGACTGGAGCTTTTGAACCAACTGCATGGCCGTAACATGGTTGTCTTCTCGCGTTAATTTGCAAAAATCGGTCTTGTCGTTGGGTGGTCATACGCTTCCCGCCTGGGTGTCTTTCAGCCACTTCACCAGTACGCACAATTACGTGACCATAACGTTGATATCACATTTTGTTTTGTTCCAATCTCAGCAATAAACCGTTGAGTAGCCCCAGCTTGGAGCATTCCTACTGCCCTTAACATTTCCTCTCTCGTTAAATGGCGCCGCTGCATGAAGTATACAGTGGTATAGATTCAAAAACAACTGCTAACTTGTTTAAAACTTTAATTTGACCCCATAAATTACCAAAAACAATCTAAACAATCCAAAAAAATCTTCGAACTCTGCTTAAGTTATGCCATGCAAATCTTTTGTTCTTAATTATTTTTTTAATTCAAATTTGGAATCATCCAAAAAGGCCTACAAAATAAGCTTTCTACAAAAGATTAAAAAAATAGCCAGTTATTTTAGAGTTTAAGAACTTTATACAAAATATCCCTAGAAGGTGTTGACGTGTTATTGCTGTTCGTGCCCGGCGTCGCCCTGATGTATTTCCGACGTTTCCGGTGGATTTTCCAAAATTTAATTTCATGCTGTAACACCTTGCTTTTAACCAAAATTTACAATTCTAGGTCAATCGGAAGTACCCTATAGGTTTTGGGTCGAAAACCTGTATGGTAGTTCCCGTTGACCTAGAATTACGAAATTTGGCAAAAAGCAAGGTCTTACAGCGCAAATAAAGGGAAAATTCCGAAAAAAATTAAGGTAAATTTTGGTACCCACATGTTTTCGCGAAAATCCGAATTTGCCCATCTCTTTTTACTAATAAAAATGATACCAATTTTATTATAGCGGTATAATGGGTAGGTACGGAACCCTCGGTGCGCGAGTCCAACTCGCTCTGGACCCGTTTTTTTTATTTTAGTTTACTCTCAGAAATTATGCACAACGTGTCGTGAACAGAATACCGTCTTTCTTGTATGACGATAACTTTTATTTGCAACATCCGATTTAAATATAAACAAAGCTTATATTCTGCTTCAAATTAATCTCTGTCTACCTGTGAAAACTACCTGAAAATCCGTTCAGTAGTTCTAGAGATGTGCGTGAACAAACAAACAGACAGACAGACACCAGATTCTACTGTTTTTAAGGTTCCGTACCTCAACTATCTTTAAAAGTGTTTATTTTAAAATTATATAAAAAATAAGTTTAAGATCCTCGCAACAAGCCCATTAATTTGTTATGTCACACTGTACTGTTAGCAAAACTTTTTTTTATTTTTTATTTGCCTCCCAAAAGTGATCCCTATATTCATAATTAATTTATTTACGTTACGCTTTCGTGTTTGGGTCACAGAAATACATATGTGTACCAAATTTCAACGTAATCGGTCCATTAGATTCGGAGCAAAATGGCTATGACATACGGACAGACAGATAATAACTACCCAACCACCACCACCACCCAACCACACCACACCACTACCACACCACCACCACCACCACCACCACCACACCACCACCACCACCACCACCACCACCACCACCACCACCACCACCACCACCACCACCACCACTACCACCACCACCTAACTATCTATCAGCCTCATCTAAATCCTATTAGCAGCATAACATAATGATTGAATACTATCGAGAATTCATGCAAGCCTAGTACTTTTTTTTAGGTAACTGCTCAGAAATTGTGCATACGTCTAATGATTGAAATACTATTTCTTATGGACCTCAATTTAAATATATATATATATATATATATATATATATATATACATAGCCTATGTTACTTCCTGATAATTTAACTTTCTATTAGTGAAAAAATTGTTAAAATCGGTCCAGTACTTTCGGAGCCTATTCGGTACAAACAAATAAACAAGAAAAACTTTCCTCCTTATAACATTAGTATAGTAGATTTTAATTTTAATAATCCTAACTAAAATTATAAATGCGGCAGTGAGTTTGTTTGTTACGCTTTCACGCTGAAACGGCTGAACGGTTTTATTGTCGTTGTGTTTTCATTTTCACAAAATAGGTCGGCGGTCCAGATCCGGGCCGCGGTCCGCCATTTTGTGACTCCTGTCTAATCTATAATTGCAACTCATTTTCGTTAGCTGTATAGAAGAAAACAAACAGGCATAAGTATTACAAATTAGAGGATTATATCCAAGGTAAAGAGTACTTGGAAACATGTTGGTCCTGCTCCATAGGATAATTTAGAATCAAGAACAAATCAAACTGGTTGCTAATTTAACTGTAAAATTTATTATTTTTTGATAAATGACATTAATATTTCATTCTGTGACTTATTAACTATAAAAATTTAGGAAAATCGTCTACATTAACAATGTTTGTAAATATGTGAGCACCATGTATCTATCACATAATGAAATTATCTGTCGTTGCTTCATTTGTAATTCTTTTTACCTATTGTGGTTTAGTAATTTTATTCTAGGTGCATCGTCCTCACATATAATTATTTAACTAATAAAATATACAAACTATTGTAAAACATTTTAAAAGAGTAACGGTGGAGTTGAAGTTGAACAGTTCTCCATACGAAAACTATCTTTTGGAAGTGGCGACTAGAATCAATTCTATTATTTTGTAAATTTTGACGTTCAAAAGTGCCATACAAGGGCCTATTTGAAATAAATTATTTGACTTTAGTACTCTTAGGCCCACTTGTACGTTTAGTCGAGTTAAATAAATTAGTGTAGAGTTTTACATGTCTATGCCCTTTTTTTTGTCGGGAAATTATCAAATAACTTTTCCCGCTCTGGGCGGAGTGGGAGGGCATGTCAGACTCTTACTGACTGGGTTTTAACCCACCCGTGTTCCTCCAGTTGCCATGTTGCTAGGAGCTAAGTACTTCATCGTCGACTTGACGCCGATGTGAACCCCATCCGCCGTTACCTGGGAACCCGACGGTGGCGATGAATATATTGCCTGCTGATATAGTACCGAATTTTCGCTTATTATAATAACGTTGAACAATATAAAATACAAAATAAGTTATCAGCGATACCTTATGACGTCCATTTAATTTGACATCATTTATACTAACATCGGTGGATGGTTAAAATTTTAAATCTAGGTTTACCTACAACTCTTGGTATCTATTTCGAAACTCTGTTTAGTATTTATATTTTAAGAAAAAGACTGTACCTAGATACCGGCCTTGAAGCTCGACCAGACCTAGCGGGAGTTGAAAATTGTACAGAAATACGTGTTTTGCAAGTGGAGGTGTAGAACTGTGTAACAGTATTTTCAATTGTTCAGTAAATTATTATTTACTAGGTATATAAGTACTGTCGTAACTGGGACAAAGATAACAGTTTAATCCTTTTGTTATTAATTTGTTTTTACAAGTGACGAAAGACAAAGAGATTACCTATATTCTGAGTAGGTATTCCATGTGCATGTAGTAGACATTTTACACTCGTGTTATGGTGATATGTTCAGCAAATATTAGGTCTTTACCTATGAAATTGCCGTTTTTCATGAAATAAGTTAACGCCCTTGTTTCTCTATATTTTGATTAATCAAAGTAATTACCCATGCAATCAATGCATTTTTGACAACGTAGTGGTAGTTTATTGATGGCCTTTTTGGAAAAGTCTGTTGGACGGGAGGCAACAAATTCTTCAAAGGCATTTTGAACTGCCTCTCGGTTATTGAATTTTTTCCCCGCCAAGAAGTTATCCAAATTCTGGAAAAAGTAGAAGTCTGTAGGGGCAAGGTCTGGTGAGTACGGTGGATGACGGAGAACTTTCAACCCCAGCTCTTGTAACTTGGAGACCGTCTGCTTTGCAGTATGAGGTCGTGGGTTGTCGTGCACGAGCAGCGGAGCCGAACGATTGACCAAAGCTGGTTGGAGATGTGCGAGCTTCTCCATCATTATGTTCAGTTCTTCACAGTACACATTTGCAGTAATGCTCATCCCGTTTGGTAAGAAGCT
The DNA here is from genome assembly GCA_916610215.1 of Omphaloscelis lunosa. Taxonomy (NCBI): domain Eukaryota; kingdom Metazoa; phylum Arthropoda; class Insecta; order Lepidoptera; family Noctuidae; genus Omphaloscelis; species Omphaloscelis lunosa. The sequence continues at coordinate 13,509,798 of OU744250.1, forward strand.
GTGATGAATGACACCGGCGTTAGACCACCAAACAGTGACCATCACTTTTTTAGGAGTCAGTTTTCGTTTGGGGCATTGTTTAGGTGCTGAACCAGGATCTAACTAACTTGCTGAGCGCTTGCAATTGTCGAACAGAATCCATTTTTCATCGCAAGTAACAATGCGATTCAATATCCCTTCGTTTGTGTGCTTGTTGAGCATTGCAAGGCTCAACTCGACGCGTGCTTCGCGCTGGCGATCATTCAATTCGTAGGGCACCCATTTGTCAAGCTTTTTTACCTTGCCAATTCGAAGCAAATGGACCAATATTGTTTTGATGCTAACATCGAAAGCTGCTGCTAATTCAGCTGTAGATTGAGAATCATCAGTTTCCACAATCGCCTTTAATTCGTCATTGTTTTTGGTTGACCACGAGGTTCTTTCTTAGGTCGAAATTTCCAGAACGGAAGCGGGCAAACCAATAACGGGTGGTGCGATCGTTAGTAGTGTTCGCTCCGTATACGTCGTTGATGTTGCGTGCCGCTTCTGCCACTTTGCTGCCACGACGTTACTCATACTCCATAATCACTCGAATTTTTAACGTATCCATGATGACAAAAAACGTACAAATGCGATGAAAAAAGAACGCTAACCATTAAACAAATGACTAATTTTCAAAAAAGAATCCCGTATTTTAAAAATAAGAATAATTTGAACTTAGAATACTTAGCGTAAAAGAAAAAAATGGTCTTGAAATAGCCAGTACGGCAGAACGGCAATTTCATAGGTAAAACCTATTAGTTATTGTTTGTGTAGGCCTTATCTATCGTCGGATATCTCATATTACATTAATTGAAAATAAGACCGAGTTCCCTCCATCACAGACTGGTAAACTAAGAATTGGAAAATTAACCATTTACTTTTCAAAGTTTTCCAAGTTTAACTTGTTAATAAGTAAGAGGCCTTCATCATATTATTATCAGCCGGTATGATGATGATGAAGACATCCTACTTCTTAGCAAGTTCATTTTAGGAAGCGTTGTGGAGTGAAAGAGGATGGGAGTTTTAGGGATTAAGAAAAGTGTATTGTGGACACACAGAAAGGATTGGCTCTCATAAGAAATCTTAAAAAAAAAAAACCTTTAAAATATAAATTTAAATTTCGCGGGCTACTCTGATGCTTTCGCCGGCTACCCTGATGCTTTCGCTTTAAGCTTAAGGTGGTATATTGAAGAAAGTGGGTTTTTTCTTTATCGTTATACGGAATAGGGATTTAACATTTTCGTGTATCGTTTTTGACTATATAACCAAGTATCCTGAAAAAGGAATACACGATGCAATGAAATTTTCTCGATACAAAAAAATTGCAAAGGGTATCTATTTTTATGTTTTTGAGTATCATGACGTAACGCTTATGGGTTATTCAATGGAATTTACTTTAAAACATAGAGAGTAATCGTATCAAGTTTTAAGAATAGCAGTTTTAGTTTTAATAATAAGTACTTTTCATTTACAAAAGACGGCATTTCATTTTGGCATATACGTTGTTTTATTCCGAGCGAACAGACATTATCGTCATCTCTTCTTTCGCATATCAAAAGTATTGTCATTACTCTCGTCCATTTATAAATCAGTCGCCCAGTGGGGCTCATCGACGATGAAGCTATGTCATTTTTTTTTCAAAGCGGTGCGATCAAATTTACCTGATTTAAAGAATTTTGTTTACAGAAAAGTTAGTACTTTAGCAAGTTAAAGTAATTGTTTAATGCAATTAGTGTTGCATAGGTATTTAGACTATGTGTGTGTGTATTCTTGTGAAAACTGTGAACGATATTACATTCTTTTTCTATTAGGATGTCGTGGTGACATTTAAATCTTTATATATATAATTCTTCTGTAAATGTGTTTGTCACCTAACTCCTTCTAAAAAACGTATTTAACTTTTAAGGCCTGGGATTTCTGACACCCAGGGCGTTTCCTGCGGCGGCTAGCGGCGCGAGGCCGCGAAATTTGCCTCTCCTTCACGTGTACCGCCTCCTCCTTTGCGAGCATTATTGCTTCGCAGAAGGAGTTTCTCATGCCCTCTCGCTCCGTACTATGGCCTGGAACAGGGCCGGACGCGAGAGATCACCGCCGCCGATCGCCTCCACGAGGACACGGCGGTGCCCCGCCCAAGCCGGGCAGACCTCCACCGTATGCTCCACCGTGTCCTCCGGGCGATCCACACAATGGTGAGGGAATGTTACTCTGTATACTTAATATATATTTTTGCTGTTAATTTAATATTTTGTATTATTTGTCTACTCCATAGCTCGCTATTTGCAAAAAAAAATATAAAGCGAGATAAATTAACGTTACGCACTTATTTCTTAGATATCTTTCCGTTTTTATCATGCAGTTTTAGTATAGTTGTGCGACAGTGACAAGAATAATGCTTAGCCAAAGCCTACACTATTTGCGCTGTAGCATGGTGCGGGTGACAGTTGCCCGTATGACGTTGACATTTGTCAGTACCACGTAGGGATGTGAGGTTATGCAATTCATTTTTATCGCTAACGATACTCGCAGCGTGAATCTAGTTCTCTTTAATATTGTTATGAAAATTAGTGTATTATTCAGTTGTGCAGTGTAACTACGTGTGTGCTACGTGTATAAACTTGTCAATATAAATGTTTTATGGCTACATAATTATCTTTGTACTTATATAAAATAATCAAAATCGGGTTTATGTTTTTTTTTTCGTGACAACATTTTTGCTCTATGGTGCATCGGCGCGGCGGCCATGTTTTTTACCCGTGCGATGCTGTGAGTGCGAGTACGAGTGCAAGCGCGTTATATTGTGACTTAATGTGACACGTATTACGATTTCATTGTTTGTTTTCATTTTTGTTAAATTGTTATTTGTTATAAGTTTGTTGAGTTTGTTGTTATTACCATGCCTAAGCATACAAAAAAAACTGTTTTGGGTAGTCAGGCCAGGGAGCTTGTTGTTCGCCTCCGAGACTACTTTGAAAGAGAACAACAAAATAATGGACCGTTGTTACCATTGAATCATATTGTAGAACGAGTAGCCGAAGCTCTTGATATTGGCCGCAATACTGTTTCGCGTATAACACGTGAGAAAATTGGCCAAGATGGGATGTTTGAAAATAAATTATCGACACCCAACAAAAAGCGGACCAAGGTGAAGCCAATCACAGATTTGGATGATTTTGCTAAGGTTGCTATTAGAAATCATATTTATGATTATTATAGAAGAATGGAGCTACCCACATTGCTCAAGCTTCTAAAATCATTAAAAGAAGCTGACTTGTTCAAAGGAGGTATTACTTCGCTACGGCAAGTTATAAAAGATATTGGCTTTGTTTACAAAAAAGTTAACAAAAGAAAGATTATTATGGATAGGACTGACATTGCCCTAGCAAGATGTAGATTTTTAAGGAAGGCCAAAAACATAAGTGATTGGAGCAAAGTTGTCTTTTTGGATGAAACGTGGCTAAACGCCAACCACACAGTGGGTAAAAGTTGGACCGACGATACGGCACAATCGTGTACCAAAGTGCCGGAAGGCAAAGGCGAACGCCTTATTATTTGTCACGCAGGTACAGCAAGTGGATTCGTCCCTGATTGTTTGCTGGCTTTTAAGTCAAAAAAAACTACGGAGTATCATGAGGAGATGAATTACGAAAAATTTAAAGATTGGTTCATAGGTCTATTAAACAATTTAAAAGAGCCTATGACCATAATAATGGACAACGCACCCTACCATTCGGTGCAAGTTAATAAACCCCCAAACCAATCCAACCGCAAAAGCGAGTTGGTGAAGTGGCTGAGTGAAAACGGAGTTACAGCAGATATAAAAATGTTAAAGACGGAGCTTATTGCCTTAGTCCGACGCCATAAGCCACCAACTCCTACCTATGCTCTGGACGAGATGGCAAAAGAAAAAGGCCACCAGGTCCTTCGACTACCACCCTACCATTGCCAGTATAACGCTATTGAGCTGATTTGGGCCCAAATAAAAGGTATGCTTTTAATTTCAATTCCCATTTTGAAGCTTTATAAAAAAATCAGCTTTCCGATCGTAGCATGTACCTAGTTTAAAAACATTACCAGATACTAGATTAGGCTGATTGATGATTATTTGAATACTTTTTTTTATAAGTTCGTTTATTTTTAGGTTACGCCGCAAGAAATAATACTTCGCCGCCATTTACGGCAAATAAGATGTTGGCCCTATTACAAGAGGCCATCAACAATGTTCAACCTGAAGACTGGTCGAAGGTCGTGAATAAAACAAAAAGGGACATTATGTCTGATTGGGATCGTGACATACATATTGACAACATAATTGAGTCATCGTTAATAATATCCGTCACAGATTCAGATGATGAATTGAGTGACAATTCAGATGTTCCTGACTCTGATATGAGTTTAGACGAATAACATGTATTTTTTTTTAGCAACCTTTTAAGCAACCTTACCCTATAAATGTTCTGTTGTATAATTAGACCTTTTAAAAATAAAAATTGACCTACGCACAATATACGTTTTTTATTATAAAAAATATCGACTATCCATCGTAGCAGTACATCCCATCACTAAATACGTCTATGGCGTTACGTTATACGCATAACACTTTGCTTAATTTTTCATTCAATTTGATTTTATTTCTTGATTAGAACATTCTGGTTGGGTTTAATTTAATTTACTACAGTTATTAATTATTTAATATATTACGAATGTGGTACAACTGAAATATTAAGTCATAAATTGTAAATCGCGGCAACTTTCAAGAGTGAAACGAAATGTTACTGAAACTGTCACCCGCACCATGCTACAGCGCAAATAGTGTAGTAACTAAGCTAGTAAAAAGCTTAGTAACTAACGTTTTTAAATTGCGATCAGTTATTTCGTTAGTTCCACTTTTGGCTACTGGTTCCGATAAGTTAGTATTAGCGCGGCGACGTGGCAGCCGACCACGGAAGATGCGTGCGGGGGAAATAAGCCACGCCCATCAAACTACTATTTATTTTCAAGGTAGGGCCTTAATATTATAAAAGATTCGCGGATCTTACCTACCTATGGATGCGTCTCCGCGTCCTTAAGTTGATATTCGTTCTCGATTCTTCAAATCTGCTAGTTAAGAATATTTAAGTGTTCATTGGCTGACAACGAACTGTGACACTTTATTGTCAGCCAATGATGGGTAAGTTTCCTCTATGTGTAACTACTGGACGGCCAGTGACCATCCACTGTATTATCTATGCCATCCACTCATTTGATCGTGGTAACCATAGATTTGTAATAATACATATACGGTGCTTAGCTCGTGGCCAAGTAATAACAGTCGCACGGGTCGATCAATCAGGTTAAGCTACGCTTGCCAGGGTTAGTCCGTGGATGGGTGACCATCTTTACATACCGAGACTCCTTCGTGCCTCGGAAAGCATGTTAAGCCGTTGGTCCCGGCTGTCATTCGAGGATCTTTGACAATCGTTACGGGTCTTCCGAAGCTCGAAAGTCTGACAGCCAGTTACTGGGTTGTGGAGGTCAGATAGGCAGTCGCTCCATGTAAAATACTGGTATTCAGCTGCTTTCTGTTACACTGGAAGCCGACTCCAACATAGTTGGGAAAAGGCTAGGCAGATTAATATACGGTGGTAGCGGTACTTGATGTCTTGGAGAGTTTGTCTTTTCTACAATAGTTAATTGATTCAGGCGTGACCTTGCGGAAATGCATTATATCCACATCATCAATTTTTAAAATATTTTATGAAACAGGGTTAAGTGAATACTGGATAAGATAAGGTTATCTTAAAATTGATATTGAAGTTGAACCGTTAAAATATTTCTCAAGGATATTTTGATTGTATTATCGCTACTAAATGACAATAACTCTGTCAAGGTTTTTTTTTAATGTAGGTATCTGCAACATAGAATTAGTATGTACTCTGCAATCAGCCTTGCGGCGTAATATATTATATAAGGTGAGTCAAGGAACATGTCTTCTTACGGTGAGGAGAATATTATGTGCCTTGCTTTCGGCTGTGCTGTTCTCGCCTTAAGGTGAGTATATACATATTATGTTCCTTGGTGCTGTTTGGATCATGACGTCGAACTGGTTTTTTTTCCAATTTTATGCAAGTAGATATTTATTTCGTATTTGAAAAACATGGATCAATGCATGATGATCAATAATCAATGATGATGATGATGATGATCTTTGATCAAAATGTGTGATCAATAATCTCAGGGTGTATGAATACCTACAAGAATACAAGATGACCAGTGATAACTACCCATGGAAATAGTATTACTACCTACCATAAAGTCAGCTGACTGACTGACTGGACAACAGGAATGGACGTCGTGGAATGATCTGATGACTTTAGGCCATAGGTTAAATCGTAGGTTAAATGGTAGCGTAGATAAAGAAAGCTATTTATTCTTTTCTGTGTCCTAATCCAGGTTATGGTCTACTCATGTGCCAAATTTCATCCAAATCTGTTCAGCCTTTTTAGCGTGAAAGCGTAACAAATAAACATACACAAAATAAAAATAATTCTCTTTACAATATTATAGTTTAGATTTAGATTTATTTATTTTATAGCTGTTCTCTGTCGAGTCTCTGTCTAATTTGTTATCAAATTCCGATAAAGTATCTCACCCATTTTTCCATAGATTTTCTCGCAAATAAAAACTTTTCTTTTACGTGCTTTTGGAAAGTGTTTCGACCTGTGGTTATGGTGGGGTTTGGCATTTTGGCATCGGCATCGCAGAAAACCGCAGGAAACAGACTCCCGTATTTAAGCGTATTATCTGTGAAACAGACTTTTGGAAATATGGTGGAAAATGTGTCAAACTGATACTGACAAAATTTTCAAGTACACATTTATATATTACAAAAAGCTCAAAAAGTACAAAAAAATTACCAAATTATTGAAATCGTCGCAGCTTTTAGCTAATGGTGTGTTGGATCACTAATACATTGTAATAACACGTTCATACATAACCTTACATTGGTTAATTAGATTTCTAAATTCTCGAATTGAATCAGGTTAGAATTATGAAAATTTATTTATTATTTGGTAGTATATGTAGGTATTCATTTCCGTGCCTCGGAAAGCACGTCTCTGCTGTCATTCGTGGATCTTTGACAGTCATTACGGGCCGTCAGAAGCCCTAAAGTCTGACAACCAGTCTTACCAAGGGGTATCGTATTACCCAGTAAATGGGTTGTGGAGGTCAGATAGGCAGTCGCTCCATGTGAAATACAGGTGTTCAGTTGCATCCGGTTAGACTGGAAGCCAACCCCACCATGTTGGAAAAAGGCTAGGCAGATGATGAGTATGTATTCAATCGAAGTGTCACAAGGAATAGTGGGCGCACAATCTCCATAATTATCTCTATTGTACACACGGCTACATATCAAGCTATACATTTTCAGTATAAGCTGATCTCATTGTATCAATGCGAGTTCAGCTTATACTGGAAATGTATAGCTTGATGTGTAGCCGTGTGTACTAATGTATTGTATGTTGTGTGTGTGTGTGTTGTAGTCCTGAAGGTGCCAGAATTTTTACTCGGATTACCAAATATAAATTCTGGCACTTAGAGGACTCGAGGCATGAATGCCTGTCATTGACCTGTCTCATGGTAGGTACCTACCTATTCCACCATTTTGTCTCACTCTCGTCAATCTCAGTCTAATGTTACTAATGAAGTTATAACTAGTTTAATTATAAATTATTTTACGAATAATTTAGTTTTGTAAATCAAAAGGTTTTCATAAATTCATCATACGAGTCCCAGTCGCCTTTTACCTTCAGTTTATTACCTTGGTTTTTAATGATAATAACATTGATATATTTACTACTTATTCCGTTAATCCGAGGTCAAAGATAACTTAGGCGCGATTCGAGCACCCTAGTATCTTTTTAATTATCATGATTCATTATTAATCTAAAATAACTACTTATAAAGAAACCCGTTTTGAATGAAATAATTATTTGCCCATATCCGTGAGTACTCAGCTACTGCTGTTATACTGGAAACCAGGGATATTAAGGAGCTCCGTAGCCGTAACCGAAACTACCGGATATCCGAAATAAAAATCTATCCGTAACCGTAACCGAATCTGATATAAAGGTTTCGGATAATTTCGGATAGGGGCGGTGTCTAAATCAGACACGTTATGAGAGGTTTTTCTGCCCGGCCGAGCCAACACACTAGCCGCGTCACTTGCAAGATTTTTTATTTCTCATTTGTGTTTTACTTTTACAATTTCGTAAAAATCTAATATCCGTAACCGTATCCGAAACCGGTATTATATTATTTCTATATCCGTATCCCTATCCAGATCAGAAATTTAATATCCATAACATCCCTACTGGAAACCAAGGATGCTGCGGGTGGAGATTTTTTACCATCTGCGGACGCGGATGCGGATGCGAATCTCAAGTTTTTTTAAGGGATCCGTCAAGGCGGCAAGGCGACATTCAAAATGTCTTATGTTTTTTGCAAATTGTAGCGCTGTTTCGTTGTATGTTAATCATAATTAAATTTGGGGTAATTATAGTAAAATAATTACCATATTATAATCATTTAAAAATCTATATAGCTCTGGAAATTTGATGTGTTTGATGGATAAAAGACTATTTCGAGAAAATGTGACGATTTAGAGCTATACTGATGATTTAAATTATTATAATTTCCATTTTGTCGATTATGAGTTTACTTATTTCGCTCTCTTCGACTCGCATCTGCAATCGCAAGCCCCGTGCAGACTGGCGCGACGTGACGGCGCGAAGCTACACCGGTAATTGTTCTACCGTGAAGTTTTCTTAGAAATTGTTTTGTTAGAGTCGTGTCGCGCCTGTCTGCATGAGGCTTAATACGGATGCGGATGCAGAAGTCTAAATAAATGCAGAAACTCCGCAATTGCGAATGCGAATATTCGCAACATCCCTGCTGGAAACCGACCCCAAGATAATTGGAAAAAGGGCAAGTAGACGATGATTTACCTACCGGTATCCCCATATAGCTATCCCCATTCTAAAGTTTTGTGAGCTTACCCAATAAATGCAGGCGTTTATTCATATCAATATGTTTACTTTATACTTTTTATCGCAGATTCTACGACGATGCCCGCCCCCCATTCTCAACACTCGTCAGCCATGGGCCGTCTCGCGTTGGAGAAGCAGCAGATGGACTGCCTATCTCTTCTGAGTGAAGTCATTAGCAACACAGAAGATCTTCCGCAGAAAAGTGGGTTTTAAATGATATCTTAAGAAATCACTGCTGGTTCCCCTATCGAATGGGTCAAAAAAGGTATACCTACATGGGTACAAATACTTTTTTGGATACCTACGTGGGTAGAAATATCTTTTTTGACGACAGGAAAATCAAACAAGGATTTCTCCTCAAAATCTCCTTGATCTGCTGACTTGATTAGACAACCCCTAGAAGAAAATATTCCCATCTTGATCAACTAGGGTTGAAGATCTTGCATCCTTAGTCAAATATATTGATTATGTACCTACACATTATTTTAAATTAATGTCTCTAAAAAAATATTATCAGTGGAACTTAGTACCGACAGGATCTTGGATCCTGCTGTTTAATAAGTTGATGTTTGATCCTTGAAAAAAAAAAAATGATCTTGGATCTATTAAAAATGGAAACGCTTTAAGGCTCGTGCAGACTGGCGCGACTTGTCGCGCGTTGCGATTCTGAACGAAAGAAAGAAAGAACAAGTATTTATTGAGACTCGTACAGGAAATCACAAATTAAACTAAAACACGCAATAAGCGATATCTTTAGAACAATTTCTATGAAAACGAGTGCGACACTACGAAAATAATATGAAAATAATAAATATATTTATCTCTTGTGTGGCGTCGCTGGCGCGACGGGTTATCGCAACGATATCGACGCGACGCCACACTGCAGCCTGTTGCGCCGGCAATATCGCAGCGCGCTAATGTGAGGGTTTGTAAGGTGTTGCATGGCGATAATATCGCAAAATTGCCACGCGACACGTCGCACTACAAGTCACGCAAGTCTGTATAAGCCTTTATAAAAAAAAGATCATTCCGGTATCTATGCATAACCTTCAAACCCAGATTCAATTACCTAGATGAGATATGAATTGGACTATGCTGAGGCACTAGACCAAACAAGGCTTTTGTTGATTACTGTAAGGGCACACACTGGCGATTTGCGAGCTAGTTATCAGCGAGGCGATTTTTCAACGCAGTGCATTGTGCAGCGTGTTCGCCGCGTTTGTGTAACGAGAGCGATTAACGTGAGTGTACAAGAGAGAGAGCGAGATAAGAGAGTGTACAATATTGTGAAAACGCGGACACCACGTCGCGTAGTCGCGGCTTGCTCGCTACGCATCCGCGGACAAGTCGCCTCGCTGGCAACACGCTGGCTAATCATCCATCAATGTGATATCTGATAACGCTCTAACTAAGCCAATTAAATATTTGTATCTTGTATTCAGTAAACAATAAAATAACATGGCGATAAAAATGTTTTTATATGAATGTCCATTTAACAGCCAGGGCATTGAAGCCAATGCCTAAATAAGAAGGTGATAAGCTGATAGCATTAATATAAGCGGTGTTTATTTGCGACAGATAATGAACACGGTGTGAAGAAGCGACCCGTGAGATCTATCAGCAAAAGGGCACATTCCGCCAGTCCCGTCATGCCTCGGGACCGAGTGAGTTATGTATTTGTTCTTCGTATTCTTACATACTTATCCTTACATATTATAAAACAAAGTCCCCCGCCGCATCTGTCTGTCTGTCCGAACACGATAAACTCAAAAACTACCAAACAGATTTTCAAACGGTTTTCATCCATAAATGAGGTGATTCCTGAGGAAGGTTTTTGTGTATAATTCATTAAGATTTTGTGTAAATTGGCTTAAATGTGACGATTATTGTTGAAGAAATCGTAAAAAACATGCCAACACTGGGAGCTTTACTGGTGTGTGCCGCGTAAACCGCAAAAGATACATAAAATTTGTATTCTACCGTATTGTTCATCTTAAAAAGTTCAACAAAAAGTCCGTATTTAAATATGTTTATTTTCTAAGGATGACCCACAGTAACCATTATTATCTTTCGAATTTGATAAAAATTTCATTATTATTTCCGGAGCCATTTTGACTGGTATTTTATTAATACTAATCCAAAAAAATATGTTATTTAAATAGGGCATTTAATTTAGATTAAAATATGCCTTGACATCATATTATTTAAATGAATAGTTTTTAAAGATATCATAGATTCAAAATTACGCGTACCCGTTATACGTTTATAATTATGGTTGACGGCAACGTGGGCGCAGCGGTATTAGTCAATGACCTTTCCTCGGCTGTTAGGCATGTAGTACGTTCCCGTGGGATATTTTTCGACATCCATGCGGGCAAAACCGCCGGAAAAAGCTAGTTATTAATAAAATATGGTTTTTGAGGTATTCAGGGTTTATTACTTATTTTCTTAATTCTTAGTTACAGTTGTAGTGCATATCACTCAAGGGATCTGGGCGGAAAGGAAAGTGCCAGTGTGGCCAGCTATTTCTTAGAGTTGGCAGACTATATCAAGTGTTGCCATTACAAGTGTTTCCAAAGCTAAATACGTAGTTAGTTTACTGCCCACGATTTCACCCGCGTGGTCGACTATACTAATGACTGTAGATTTATAGAGACCATTTTCTCCGCATCTACATAGCGTGCATTCGACCAATCATGACATATGCGGGTGCCTCCTTTGCTCATGCAAAACCCCATCATATCCATAGGATGCAGACCCTCCAAAACCGTTTCCTTCGTAAGGCTTCCGGTTCCCCCTGGTTCGTTAGGAACGAGAATCTCCATCTGGACTTAAAACTTCCCACTATCCATCGGTTTCTAAAACGCAATGCCAAGCTTTTCTTTGACTCTGCGACCAATTGCAATTTTCATATTTTTCAGAAAAATGTTCACCCCATAATTTTTCAGTGCATGCAGTTTTATACATTTGCAACCGCACCTCCGCACGGAATGAAACGCTCTCTCGTCGGCCCACACAGCACAGCATAGCAACTGTTTCTACCAACTTAAGTTAAATTAACTAAGCAAATTAGATTTTACGTGGCAGATAAATAACAGAAATATTTGAATTTAATAGTAGGTAAGTTATTTAACAATATGCTGGTCCAAGTTCCGACCTTTCGCGGTCCGGATATGGACCACGTCTGCTTGTTGCCGACCGTTGTTCTAGAGATTACGTCCTACATCCAAACTTTACCTCTTAAGTACAGTACAGTTTTCGTGTCGATGATGTCCCTGCGCGAAAACTGTTACCATGGATTCAGTACATGATTCTGAAACCTGTTGCGTTGAAATTTTTCGTCGGTTATTTAAATAAAAAACCGGCTAAGTGCGCGTCGGACTATGCACAATGATGGGTTTCGTAGTTGGGATGAATTTATCCCAAATACAAACTTAACATTGTAGTTGAATTGCATGTTCTCCCATACATTCCAACTGCAAATGTAAGTTTGTACGCACAATATTGAGAGATTTAGCATGTTATTTTAAGACTACATAGACTTCTTATAGGTTTTCCTGTAATCTATGAGTAAAGAATTTATCGCTGTAATTTTTTTCAAAATTTTAGGCTCAGTAGTTTCGGAGATAAGGGGGGAGAATGGTCAATTTTCATCGATTTTATTAAATATCTTTAAATGTATACAACGTGTAACGGAAAGGGTATATACATACCAAGGGCACGGCTTCTTTGGATGATATCAAACGATATTGGAAGGGTTTTTTAATCCTATCTCTACATGTTCGGAAGATATGAGAATTTTTAATACATTGATACCAGAAACCGAACTTTTCAAATTGGAATAAACACATCACTAGCACTAAGTCAGCTGATCGGTGTCAGCGAACTATTTGTAAGTAAAAATAAACCTCTTACTCCTGGTATTTCTGAATAAAAGGTTCCGCATGTTTATTTTTTGTTTACAAAATATGATTACCTACTGACTTTTCCTAAATTTTGATTGTTTGTGAACTAGCTACAATACAATTAATTTGGTCTAGGTATCAAAATTTTACGAAATAATAATTATTATCTACATAGTAATCTTTTATTTTGGTGGCCATAAGAATTATCGATGTTTTGCTTTAAATCGTTTTTTTATTCGATTCACAGATCGAATCCCGTGCTCTTGAATCAATCTTCTAAAAATTCATTCAAAAATCGTAATGCTAAAAAATTTTAACAACACATATGATCCAGGAGATTCGATTCACCTTACTATTGAATCGATTTGCTTGAAGATCGCATTAAAACGAATTGTTTTGAAAAATCGTCAGCTCCTACCATTGAATTGATCATAAAAATCGAATTCTTACGTGCATCCTACAAGGATTTAATTGCTTAAATGAACATTATTATTTGCCATTAGAATTTAGAATAGAAAAAGGATTTAGTAACAATTTATGTTCAACTGAACCCAAAACATCATTTCAATTCATTTCTTCGCAACTTATTCTACTCCTAGTACAAATAAAATCACAGTGGGTTCCGTTCATAATTGTTAAAATAAGGTTATTTTTTTAAATAATTATGACGAAAACTATTAAAAACAAGTTAGGTAATAGTTTTTTTTTTTAATTAAAAAATAATAGCACGCATATTTTTTCTCTAGGAATAACCGAAAAAATTCTCGGATGTTCACGATCTGTCGGTGCTGTTTAAGTGGTACGTACATACATGGGTTTGATTGGTTTGAAGAGCACGTTTAGTCTTTATTATAATTCAAATGAAGTCATTAAAAAATGTTGCATAACTGCATCTAACTGAAAGAAATTAATGAAAGTACTAGGACCGCATGAGTAACAGGAATTGTTATTGCCGAATTGAAAATCGTTTGCTCACAGAACCCTGATTACGTCGTTACACACACAAAGTAAGCATCATAATGTGTGTAAATCTAATGGGTTAGGGTCTAAGGGTATGTGAACTAATTGCAGTCCATGTAGTTTCAATTACTCCTGGTAAATACAACGAGATAAAGGCTCTTTCAAACATTGTCTTTGTGTCGCGACGCGACACAAAGACACCGCTCGTCGCGCGACGAGCGGTGTCTTTGTGTCCCGTCGCGTGTCGCGCCTGTTTGAAAGACCCTTAACGGGCCCCATAATAATTATGATCTTTAATGGATTGAAATTAATGATTTTCCGGAGTTGCGGGAATTTCCGGGGTTACGGGAATGTTCTAACGAGATAACGCAGTCCAGGAATGCTAGGGAAACTGAAGGAACAGGGTGGTTTTTAGTCAGTAGGTAAGAGTCGTAAGCGTAACAGTTCCGTCCGCTCCACAGAGGGCCCAGGGCGGGAGCTGAGTCATTGATTTCCCACGCCAAAAAAAAGATTGATTTTTCATTTTGAATTACCTAATTAGTCTGCTCTGGTGTGTTAGATTTACTTAAAAGATTAACGGAGTTTAGTTGAAATTATTAGTTAGGATGTTAAATAATCTTGAATTCTTGTACATTTTGTAATAGTAGTGGACCCTAATAGGACAGCTACCCTATAGGTATCTAAATTTAACGAAATATTAGGTACCAGAATAGCAGGGAATAGGAGTATAGGAGCTTTATTTAACATTATTGTTAAATGCTTTGCTTGCTCGTCAGTCGTCGATGGTCCGCGTCTCCGTGTAGTGCACTCCTCGTTTTCATCCCTGTGATACGCGCAATAGTTCAGTACGGCTACACCTAATTGACTTATTTTTGTTGTGTTTTCAAAATGTCGTTAAGTAATAGCGAATATTACGAAATGATGATGTGTGTCGGAGCAGAACATGGTAATTTGCGAGCTGCCCGAGAACTGTACCGTCGCCGTTTTATTGAGGGTAGACCAGATGCTGAGCGTCGACAGCTGCCTTCGTCGGCATGTTTTAGTCGGATGGTACATCGTCTGTACCAAACTGGGTCATTCCACGCACCTGCTTCAGAGGGTCGCCCGAGTACTAGCGATCCTGAATTTGAAGAAGCCGTATTGGAGCATTTTGAACGCAATCCACGCACTAGCACACGTCGAGCTGCATTAGCGCTGGGTGCCTCTAACCATATGCAGGTATGGCGAGTGCTAAGCAATGACGGTCAGCACCCATACCACTTCCGTCGCACCCAGGAGCTGATACCAGCAGATTTTTTGCCTCGCGTGGCCTTTTGCGAGTGGTACCGAAACCAGGTAGAAGCTTCGCCAGATTTTGGTTCAAGAGTTTTATGGACCGATGAGGCATCCTTCACGAGAGCGGGAATAAGCAACATCCACAACGAACATGTTTGGTCTCACACGAACCCGCATGCTTCGACAGAGTCGTCATTCCAACACCAATGGCGACTGAACGTGTGGGCAGGTATAATTGGAGACGTCGTTGTAGGACCAGTTTTCTTGCCGCAAAGCTTGAACGGCCAAAATTATTTAAGCTTCCTGAGGAATGAATTAGACAATGTCCTCATGGCAGTGCTACCAGCGGCAAGTTATATCAATCTTGTGATGGACAATAATTTAATATTTCAACACGACGGTGCACCGGCACACTTTGCTCGAGATGTGCGCCATCATTTAGATGCGCGCTTTCCCCAGTGGGTTGGGCGTGGTAGTAGAAGCGTGGCTTGGCCTCCGCGATCCCCAGACCTAACCCCGTTGGACTTTTTTTTGTGGGAGTACATTAAAAATGTAGTGTACGCAGTGCAGTGTGATACAATGGACCAAATGAAAGTGCGGATTGAGGCCGCTTTCAGGACAATTTCACCAGACATGCTACGCAATGTTCAGGTGTCCATGAACAAGCGAGCGGCCTTGTGCATACAATACCAAGGCCACCACATCGAACCCCATCTTTAAAAATGTAAGTCAAATTACTAATAAACAAAGCTTTAAGATTTTACTGTTTACTCGGTATTATGTAATAATAAGAGATGAAACTAGTACCTACCTAAACTTCGTTTCGATTTTTTACGTAATTAAGATTTGTTTTCTCAGTTTTTACGTGCAATTTCTGGCTTGATATTAACGAGTTAACTGTAAATCAATAATTAGTTACGCATTCATTTTTACATCACGGTAAAGTAGGTATGGTTTACTGCACTCGCGCGCAGCTTTGACGGCACCGCCGCGGCGCGGTGGCGGCATAGTTTTTCGTTAGTTCGCGCCGACAAAGCAACACCGCCTGCGGTAGGCTACTACGGTACTAGGCGCGTAGAATTAAGGAAGAGATTTATCGTGGTATTAGCAAGTAACGTAGAAAGTTATTGACCTACGTAGTGCGGTGACACGTTTGTTATGATTTGAATTTAAAAAACATATGAAACCGAAAATTTGGTATCAATTCTTAGAGTATTTTATTTTGAGTTGAAACTATGTATAGTGATTCTATACCAGCTGTTATCTTTAGTGCTTAAGGATAGCAATAGGGTTTCTGTTACACGTTGTATACTTGAAAATTATAAAAATATTCTCGCAACAATCTCTTTCGTTTGATATGTCACACAATACAGTTTGAAACACTTTTTTTTTTAAATTTTCTTATTTGTCCCCCGTAAGTGACCCCCATATTCAAAATTCATTCACGTTAAACGCTCGTGTTTGGATCACAGAAATACATATTTGTACCAAATTTCAACTTTATCGGTCCATTAGATTCGGAGCAAATTGGCTGTGACAGATGGACAGACAGACAGACACACGAGTGATCCTATAAGGGTTCCGTGTTTTCCTTTTGAGGCACCCTATAAAAAGCTATTTCAAAGAAAAGTGCTATACCTAGGCGGTGAAAATGTATGGAACAGCAGATTTTTTTTTAAATAACCGAAGAAAATTTTCAACGCCCCTAGGGGGGTTCAAAATCATATACTGAATCCATGGTAACAGTTTTCGCGTCGATGTCCCTGCCACCCTGATATTATAATTACTAGCGACCCATCCCGGCTTCGCACGTGTGCATTTTACATGTAAAGACGGTATATTGTTCACGAAACGTTATGCACAAGTTCTGACCAATAACCTAAAATAAAGTTATATTTATTTACATAATGCCTTTATCCATCTGGAATAATGTAACTTAAATGGTGAAATAATGTTTTTAAATAAGAGCTGCGGTTCCGGAGATTACCCTCCACATAAACAAACACAAACTCACAAAATTCGGTCTCTCTTTTTACAATATTAGTATAGATATGCTGAAGATTTACAATAAAACTTATACATGGTTATTGTATGTCGGTAATCAGTTAAGGGAATGTAGGAGAGGTCATTTTCAACCAAATGACCGCTCATGACCCCTATTCCAATGTCAAGTATTTCTAGTTTTTTTTAAATGTATGAAGTAAAAATATAAAATGTCAAATGACTCGAAAATTATTGACATTTGCATAGGAGTCAAAAGGGGTCATTTGATTGTAAATTACCTCTCCTACATCCCCTTACGCCAGTAGCACACCTCCGCCGCGAAACCATAGCAGCGAAATCGCAGTAGTTCAATTCAACTGGCTTGCGTCATGTTCCGCTCCTCGAATTTTGGGTAGCGGAACATCACGCGAACCAGTTGAATTGAACTACTGCGAAGAAGTCTATGGTCTTAAAATAACATGAATCTCCCAATATTATGCGTAAAAACTTACATTTGCAGTTAGAATGTATCGGAGAAAATGTTTTTCAACTAAAATGTTAAATTTGATCTGAGGATAAATTCATCCCAACTACGGAACCCTTCATTGTGCGTGGTTCGACACACAATTGGCCGTTTTTTTTTTTAATTTTTTCACTTACAATGAAAATATTTGCTATGAGAAATATACTTAGGTATTAAATTTAATGATAGTACCAAAATTATTAATTAAATAATTATTCCTAAACGATCAATATAATTAGGCATATATATTATATTTATAGTTTGTAATAGGAATATGTGTATCTTGATATTTGAATATTTTTTTAATCCTCAATTTTTCGTAATTGCACCTACCACTGTTTGTCTCTGCATTACCCAAACGTTGACTGGTAGAAAATGCCTAAGGCATTAAGTTCGCCTATGTACATTTCTGTGCTTGAAGTATTAAATAAATAAATAAATAATATCAAACACAACCTTTGTATTCCAACGCAACTTAGATTATCGTCCGTTTTATTTTGTGCTTGACATCTCGGAATGGCATGTTATGTTAGTGAACTTTTTAAGATTCCTGATTATATTCCCAGAATATGGTGTAAAAAAATACATTCATTTTGTTTAGGTATTCGAATAAAGGTGCAGTCGGAGATATCTCATTTTTTTGATGACGGGGGCGGCAGTACTTATCTAAAAATAATACTGTTTTCAGTCCTCTTGCTCAAAAAGTCCGTCATTGTAGCGTACCAGAGCGGGGAAAAAATAGCGTATCTTGCTCTAGGGGAAAAAATAATATCTTTTTAAATTATGTCTGTAACCAAGAAGCCTACAAAAACGAAAAAGTCTTTAATTCGAAAAAATCGTGGAAGTCGGAAATTATCCCATGGAAACGTACTACCGCTTACCGGGATAAAAAGATTCCTTAAAAATTCTGATTGAACAAATTGTATATTTAAAAAAATAAAATAAACTATTTTATATTGTATTGGATTATTCTATTTTCTCACAATCGCAGTGAAAAGTAGAGTGTAACACACGGCGCTATAAAACCCATTACAATCCGATTTCTGTTTACTCCCTCGCTAAAGCTCAGGAGTAAATCTACCTCGATAGAATGGGTTATTTTAGCCCCTCGTATAACAATCTACTATTATTCTCATGTAGAATAATTATGAATTGACCATTTTATTTTTGAAAATGGAACTAAAAGCAGCGATCTTTTCGGTAAAATGCGTGCATTGTGTTGCGGCGGCTACATAAGAAATAGAAAAAAGGCATTGGCGCGAAATCTTTAGAAACGAGGGACCCTCAAACCTGGAACTACACACGTAGTTCCAGGTTTGATGGTCCCTCGTTTCTCGCCCACGTTTACCCCACAGACAACTCAACATTCATCTTCACAGAGGACTGAAATTAAGTTGCCGGGAAAAAAGCCCCTTGTTTAACAATCTACAATTTTTTTTTTAATGAAGTTGCGCATGTCAATCTAGGAGGGCCTGTCTCGGCTGCTTAACTGAACTTTCCTGTGGCTGCCTCAATAAATTAAGGCCTCCAGTCAGGGTATAAAACTTAAAAACTCAGCGATTATACGCTAAGGCGGGCACCCCCTGTGGGGTACGGACCTCGGCTTAGAGCGTCGCTGGGTGAGGACAACAAGGGACAGGCTGGATCGGAGTACAAGCACATTTTCATTAATTGATTGTATACGAGGTCTGTTCAAAAAATAAGGTGAATTTTCAAATTTCGCGGGCTACGTACATTCTATTATCGAATTTTTTATTTTGTTATGTTGATACACTCGTTTCAAACATATGTTCACAGTTTCAGCTATATAGCATATTTAGTTTGTTTGTGAGAGGCATAAAAGTTAGAAGTGTTTTGCGTGTTCGGCGATTTTCTGCTGTAGAAAAAAAAGTAAAAAATTCAATTTTGTGTAAAAAATGGAATTAAGTGCTCAAAAACACTTGAAATGTTGACAGTGGCATACGGTGAGTGTACTCTGAGTCAAAAAAATGTTTACAAGTGGAACAAGCTTTTCACAGAAGGTCGAGAAAATGTGAATGACGACGCTCGCCCTGGACGCCCCAGCACATCAACTACCGATGAAAATGTTGAGAAAGTGAAGAAAATTGTTATAGAGAATCGACGAATCACTATTAGAGAAGTTGCTGAGGATGTTGGCATATCGGTTGGCTCATCCATGCAATTTTTTCGGAAATTTTGGGTTGAAGCGTGTGGCAGCCACAGCTTCATACCCAAAATTCGTAATTTTTTGGCCAAAAACAACACGGTAATCATGCCTCAGTCACCGTATTCACTAGATTTGGCCTCCTGCGACTTTTCCTGTTCCCAAGATTGAAGAGACCCATGAAAGGACGGCGTTTTGCGACGATTGAGGAGATACAAAGCGAATCGCTGAGAGAGCTCAAGGGCATACCAAAAAGTGCATATCAGAACTGCTTCGACGATTGGAAAAAACGCTGGCATAAGTGTATCATATCTGAGGGGGACTACTTTGAAGGGGACAAAATAGAAATTGATGAACAAATAAATATTTTTTGAGAAAAATTAAAATTCCCCTTATTTTTTGAACAGACAGTGTATATGTACAAACAGCCAAAATATAGAACATGTGTAGATTAATAGTCTCCAAGTTTGTTGTAAAGAAATAGCAATGCAAATTGTTGGTTTTTAATAAAATTGTAAATTTCCGATTCAGAGCCTAACCGGAAAAAAGGCAGCAGAGAGAAGATGTCAGAGTTTATCACCAAGCAATGCTGTAAGCACATGTTTACTTAATAGAAGCTAGGTATTTTTCAATTCTTATTCAACTTCACGAGTAGCATGACCACCATAGAAACGGGTTTTCTCGACGGAAGAATAGACAAAATGACAGATTCACAATCACAAACTGTCATTTTGTCTATTCTTCCGTCGACAGAACCCGTTTCTATGGTGGTCATGCTACGCGTTTGTATTTAATTCCCATGCATTGTCGTTAACCACCAACCAGGCAAAATTCTAACTTCGGACTCTGAGAGCATAGCGGCAATTTTTGTCAAGACAAGGTCTTAATTAATTGCTTAATTTTCATTACTCTGCAGTTACTAAAAAAATCTCGCGATGATTTTGCTCCATCATGTGGTTCGGTGCCGAACGGGCTGATTGTGCCCTTCCCAATCTCCCCTGACAATGACCCAGGTAACACAAGATTTTTTAGATAGGTACCTACTTATTAAATAAAAAAAATAAAAATAAAACAAATTAAATAGTTATGGGTGGGTTTTGATGGCGTTGGGAAATAGAGTCTGACCACGCTAAGTCTGCAATAGAATAAATGGGCAACCCCAAAAAGTTTTATATAGGGCGACTGGTAATTAGTGACCGATACTTAAACACGTGATTTTACTCATTATTATGAACAACTTTTAACATGAAATCGTGAAAAAAAAAATCAGCTATTTCCTTCCTGTTCGCATAACTCCTCAAAATGCAGGGAAAAGCTGTTTTCTTTTTTCGCGATTTCAGGTTTGGTCCCATAGTAAAAGTTGTTCATAATGATGAGTAAAGTCACGTGTTACTGTCACTAATTACCAGTCACCCTATATATACTTTTACATCAGTCAGTTATGTCAATTTCGGGGTACTTGAAATGTCAGATAGAGGGCGGGAGTTATTATGTAAATTATGATATGAAAAATCCAAGATTTGAAGGAACAGCACGATGTCGTCCTTAACCAAAAACGACAAAGTTTACAAGATATCGAAAAGTTGACGTGTAAGTAGATCTAATGATTTTTATTTTTTACCTTTCGATTTTTGCCTAATAGATTATGTGTAATAGATATGTCGTTCCAATGCTGTACCTCCAGACGATGACAAAACTGTGTCAAATCCACACTGCATCGTGCAACAGTTACTATTCTTTACCAGGAATAAATCAGAATATAAACAAAATAACCTATCAAAAACAAAAAGACAAAGTATCAAAGGAGATGGATAACGGTCCCATACAAGCTTGGCCCAGAAATGAACACAAATGTAACAAAGTTTAATATAATGCTTTAATATTGTTTCATAGCCCTGTATATTTTT
Source organism: Omphaloscelis lunosa (assembly GCA_916610215.1). NCBI lineage: Eukaryota > Metazoa > Arthropoda > Insecta > Lepidoptera > Noctuidae > Omphaloscelis > Omphaloscelis lunosa. Next base: position 13,531,562 of record OU744250.1, read on the forward strand.
GTTCGTCGTAAAACTTTGTGAAGGGACATAAGACCCTTCTTAAATCTCATAGAAATATAAATGTCAAATCTGATGAATTCAAAAATCAATTCTAACCTGTCGATCGCAGAGTCACTGATCCACTGTCTTGCAGCAGATTGAATTTCACTAAAATTTAACGACTATCCCAAATGATTCATTTGCTATGTCCCAGTTTATAGAACGTTGGATCTCTGTTGGAAACCAGGCAAAATCAGAGTGGTCCGAAATGTGAGTTAAACGGATTGTTATTGTAGCTAGATAAACTGTAATGTGAAGATCTATTGTTCAACAAAGGCGAAGTCGCTCAGAAATACAAAAAAGAAAACTAGAAACACAGCCAATGTTATTTTTGAGGAAATCAAAATAAATCACAAAAAAACATTCATGATGCTGTCACGTCCAGCACCACAGAGGTGGAAATAAAATGGATATCGTCAAAGACAAACCTGACTGACAAGAAGGGGTATCGTTTTGTATGGTACTACTACTACATGTGTAGTTATGCCCTATTTATGTAAAATTATTTATTCTCGCGTGTCATCCCGACTTTTGGATATATTTAAATGATTTACATGTTCTTTCTTCACTTCACTTCACTTCTTCAATCGCAATCCGAAGGATTTTGAAGGAAATTCCGAATCAACTAGGTGAAAGGTGACATTTTACAAATATCAACATGGCGGATTATAGAATCCAATATGTAAAGTCGTGAAAAAGTTTTTAGTACGTCAAAATAAAGGGCTTTAGGAGACGATTCCAAAAATATGACTTATTAATTTTCATTTTTTATTTTCATACATGATCAATTTTGTTATTAAAAATAGTGCTTAAAACAATGTTAGTACACACATAAACGCATACAATGTTTTGCTGACCATGATTTTTAGGGTTCCGTACCTCAAAAGGAAAAAACGGAACCCATAGCCGGGTTCCATTTTTCCTATAAAGGATCACTCATTTGTCTGTCTGTCTGTCGGTCTGTTGGTCTGTCTGTTTGTCTGTCACAGCCAATTTACTCCGAATCTAATGAACCGATTAAGTTGAAATTTGGTACACATATGTATTTCTGTGACCCAAACACGGACATGTAACTGTTACATATCAAATGAAAGGGCTTATTGTGAGGATTTTTAAAATAAATAATTTTAAGAGATATTTAAGAAAATAGATGAAAATTGACCATTCCCCCCTTATCTCCGAAACTACTGAGCCTAGAAATTTTGAAAAATATACAGAGAAGGTACTTCACTCATCACTCACTCACAGGAAAACCTATAAGAAGTCTATGGTTTTAAAATAACATGGTTAATCTATCAATATTGTGCGTATAAACTTATATTTGCAGTTGGAATGTATGGGAGAACAATTCAGAACATGTACTTCAACTACAATGTTAAGTTTGTATTTGGGATAAATTAACTACAACTACGGAATAACTACGGAACCCTTCATTGTGCGTAGTCCGACACGCACTTGGCCGGTTTTGTTATTGTTATTAGTTTTTTTTTACTTCGATGGTCCTAGTTTATTATTTTGTGACTTCGAGTTACAGCTTTAATAGCTATATGTAACCGGGTACGCCCTTTATGCCTGGAAGGTTTATTCTGATATTTAAGTTCTGTATGTTTTTATTTTCGCTTGAGTATAGATTTCGATGTTTTTTGTTGGTATATTGGCGGGTGCTAGCTGACGTATAGCAAATAATTTAAATTAATGTTTTGTGTCACGTAATGTAAATTGTTTTGCACACTATTGTATAGAATCAAGTTTTTCTGACGGAACAGACAGCTGTGCTGCTGGGAAATTTCTTGCGCCACTTCTTCTTCCCAGCTATAGCACTAGGCAGGGGTGAAGAGCGGGCGTTTTTGGGGGACTGTCTTATGTAATTTTGACGTTCGAAAACTGCTGATTCTTGGCCTAGTTTGAAACAATGACTTTGGAATTTTGAAGAACGGACAGACAGTCATACCTGTCCGCTATCACACTTAGGATGCTGTTGCTACTCACACGCACTCTGTGCAACATTGACGCTGCTTTTTTGCCGCGATCTGTGCATGTTCATGGAGGCCCCATGAACATGGCGGGCGCGCTGCAAAACGGAGGGAGCCTCAGCAGCATAATTATATAACTACTAAAGCGTACTCATTCTAACACACAGAACGTTTCATACAGAAAAAGATAAAATATTGCGTTCCATTGTTTGTCTTTTAATGCCTCCCTCTATGTTAGTAATAGTTTTGAGCAATGCATTTAAATGACATAATCATGACAAAGTGCATGACAATGACGGGCAGTGACAATGATTATGAAAGATAGGTAGGTGCTGCCATTACATACTTTTAAGACTAAACTTATCTATTGATTTAAAAATGAAATTGATACATTAATGAAGTAATACTTATCATGTTCATTACAGTCTAGTTATTATTCAATACGCTTTAAATACAGTTTTAATATTGTATATTCTAAAAATACTAGTGAAATCATATCAATTCTTACATTAAGCATACCCCAATTTCCATCATATTTCCAAAACTGGCAACATAAATATCTCCCCGAATACGTGAATCAAATAATTAGAAATAATTTAAATTAATATTTTGTGTCAAATAATGTAAATTGTTTTGCACACTATTGTATAGAATCAAGTTTTTCTAACGGAACAGACAGCTGTGCTGCTGGGAAGTTTGTTGCGCCACTTCTTCTTCCCAGGTTTCAGAAGATCATACCTAAAAGATAGAAAGATTAAAGTACAAGTAAACGACATAAACTCATTGGGGTCTGAAATGACAATGGGCGTTCCTCAAGGTTCGAAATTGGGTCCATTCCTCTTTTTAGTTTACATTAATGATTTACCCCAATTATTTCAAAATCAACCGAAGATGTTATTTGCAGATGACACATTATTGATCTTTAAAATAGACTGACAGTCACACAATCTTGACGACGTGAATTCTTCAAGTCCAAGATTGGTTTACGGTAAATAATTTGGTACTAAATGAGAAAAACACCAAATGCATTAGATTTAAAGGAGATTGCCCACGGCACTATGAACCTATGTACTGAATTCAACATCGTTGTGTCTTCATCAAATCATCTTTAAAATTCTCCATAACATATCTAAATACTTCTTCAAAAATTCAATACTAACTACAATGGCATTTTCGAGTATTTACAAAAATGTAATTACCTACTATTTAGAGGTTATGTTCGACCACAAAATGAATTAAAAAAACAATTTGAAAGGGTCTGAATAGGTTTACAGTTTGTGTCTTTGAAGTATATTTGTGTAAAATCTATAGCGGTTTAGCTATGTCAGGTGACTAGTTACTGGTGACAACCTGTGACCACCTCACCAAATCTTTGATTTCGATTTTGAGCATCTTCGTACTTCACAATCATAGTCCCGCATTTCATTTAAATGCAAAGCATGGAAGCAATCATAACTTGATAGTCTATCGCTCCCTACTCAAATCATAGATGGTATCATGAAATGGTCTATGTAAGTAGGAAGGGACAGCAGAAAAATATACTGATTGACAATGTTGACATATTGCAAAAATATGACGGACGGGCTAATAAATGAAAAAATAAGATTGTACCCGTGTTGTTGTAACATTCTAATACATTCATTTTTTATCGATTAAGTAATTATAGAAAGAAAAGAAAAAATATCGGTTCGCAACATAAAATAAATAAAAATCATAAAGCGTTTTAGAGGTTATTACAGATTAAAATCTTTGTTGTTTTTAATCAACGTAATAGTAATAATAGACGTTTGAAACTATTCCGATTTAAATATCAAAAATAAATAAAAATAAAGCTATTAACCATAAAAACCAAATATACCTCACAGCACACTATTGTCTCGTCACATTTTCAATGAAAAAAAGATAGATAAATGTATCTACCTAATATCTAGTTTTGTGGGGTTATAGAAACTGATTTATTTATTTTACCTTGTGAGCTATCTATCGATATTTTAAGAATATTGTATACACTTTTTAATGAAATAAACAGTTATTTAGCTTGATAAGCAATAATAAATTGAACAATCAATACAGAATCGCTATCATTGTATTTTATGTAGGTAGGTTAGCACATTACACGCAATAGAAGAAATGGACATCCCTAGTATTGACAGGCGATAGTAAAAAATGACGAACTTCATAGTCGGAAACTTAAAAGTACTAATTTTAGTTAAAAAAAACTATCCCATTATAAATAATAATGAAGACTTATTTAAAAATGTATTTTTGTTTTAGATATTTCATGCTGTTCAACTTTTTGAGACACGAGACATTTCTCAAGAGTACTGCATATGGGCAATCTCCTTACCGAATGTTAGAAGTAGCGAATGTGACATCATATTGAATGGAGAAAAACTGGAATTTATTAGTCAAACAGTTTTCCTAGGAATCATGCTAGACGAGAAATTACAATGGGGATCTCATATAACATCTCTTGCGGGGCGGCTAGGCTCGGCCGCTTATGCTGTTAGAAACATAAGACAGTTAATACATGTAGAAACCGCGGTTTGGTATATTTTAGCTGCTTCCACAGCATTATGTCGTATGGCATTTTAGTGTCGGGTCGGGCTGGTGACATTGAATCCATCTTTATTTCACAAAAGAGAGCTGTCAGAGCCATTTATAATCTATGTCGTCGCGAATCTCTCAGGGAATTATTTAAAAAGATTAATATTATGGCGGTACCTTGCCAATTCATCTATGAAAATATTATGTATGTAAGAAAAAAATCTACATCTTTTTAGTAAAAAAAAAATGTGATAGACATTATTTTAATACCTACTAGAAATAAAGATAAAATAGATTAACCATTTTTTAGATTATCTAAAATACATACATCTTTTATGGGGTACTGTGTTAAATGTAATACCTTGTGATATATTACAATTAACTGAAAAAAAATTAAAACTCTTATTAAAAGTACTCTTCGTTAACAAGCACATTAGAATTAGAGCTTTACATCCAAGATAAGAATGCTGGGAAACATGCTGGTCTAGCTCCATATGACAATTTAGAGTCTAGACAAAATCAAACTGGTTGCTAGTTTAATTGTATAATTAATTATTATAACATTGAATTTACATTCTATGATTACTTGAACTCACACACTGATATATTAAACTTTATCATTTACTCTTCGTAGATGTAACTGCTTGAGCACAATTTTTTTGTTAGATTTATGATAACAATATAATATTTTGTAAGAAATCTGTTTATTGTAAAGAGCCCAAAAAGAAAGGTTCTCTAAATGTCAACGAATTATAACGTTGCTAAATTGAAGAGTACAACTATGACGTAGCATGACAACTAAAGTGGGTTACGTTTAGATGGTTACTTGCTAGCTCTCTCGTCACGTGGTTTTTTGTTTACCTTTATTTAACTACCTAAACCAACGGAGGTATCTACTTAATCTGAAAAGTTTTTTTTTAACAGAAAAAGATTTGGTCATGCCGCAATGCGTTTTGGCCAAAGTAAATCGGATTTTAGCCACAAAGAAACGGGAGTTCATAAAAATGCGAAAAGTTCTAATTGGCCAGCAAGTAAGTTCATCATGTTTATCATTATCATCCTATAGCTGTCCTCTGCTGGACATAGGTTATAGCCAATTAAATAGTATGCCTTCATCCAGCTGCTGAAGAGAGAGCGCATTAAATTTGCGCACACAGTTGTCTCCTCTCTTGGTATACTGGCTAGGGGACAGATTTAGAGCCTACTCTAAATCTGTGGGCTAGGCTCTCTTGAGAATGGCCGCCGCGCCGCCGCCCGTCGTGACCGAAATTATTCAAAAAATTAGTAAGGTTATTTATTAACAAAAAAAAAACACCATAGAAAATGCACTCTCTTTTTTCCCGAATCTTCATTTTTTTTTTTAAACCTGATTCGGGCTACTACAAAAATTTTAAAAATTAAATTTTGCCAAATCGGTCCAGCCGTTCTTAAAGTGATGCGCTTACCAACTAACAGCATTTTTTTTAGTATATAGATGATTGTTGTTGTGTAGAACTCGTTACTGGAAAGCTTTGCCCAGTTGAAGGAGCTGGAGGCTCGCGCCGGCATCACTAACGTAGACGACTCTCTGGGCGAAGTGCGCGTGTTATCGGTCAGCGGCTGGCCGGCGCATGACTTGCTCATGCTCATCCGCGATGACCTTGAACTGCCATTACACTCGGAGATAAGTGGCCTTTTGGGTGAGAACCATCAGATTTTTATAGAGCCTAAAGTTCATCCGTATCGATATAAGAAGTGACAGAAGAAAACTTACTGATTAAACTGGAATAAGCAGCTGCAAAGTTATTAAAATGAAAGACATTGAAAATCAATATAAATAACGCGAATACTACAAAAATCTTTATTTACGTAATCATTTTATGGTTGCTTCCTGTAGGTCCACATGCGCTTCAGCAAATAACCTCGCAACTAAACCCGATTCCTGAGGAAATGTTGGCAGTTAGCGCAGAGTTAATGGCGCGTCGAATAGAGTTGCTCAATCTGCTAAGGGGCAAGCACCGCAACGATCGAGCTACCTACCTTACTGTTAGTACTTCTTTGTGGTCATCGTGAACTCGTGACAGACTACGACGAGCCTCATATCAGTTATATAAACGTCTTCGTTTATTATGAAGGTTCCAGAAGGAATCGTACCACATCACTAACAAGGCTGCTGGCTTGGCCATTAATCTATGAGATGTTTTTCTTCTGTTTTAGAATTTAGAATGGAAAACGAAAAACACAGAATTTGATAATGAAACAGAAAAATTACACAGAATGGTGGCCGGTACTGCAGAGAACTTAAAAGCTAAGATTAATTACTCTCTAGAATTGGCAAAGTAAGTTCTAAGTTTCATTACTTTCAATATTGTCTGTTGATGCCCGGTCCCTTGGCCAAGATACGAAAGAGACCGATACCGTTAGTACTATTATTTTATTCTGTGCAGACCAGATACTATTAATAAGTAAGTTGCTTCTTTCACCTACTCGTGTATAGAACCACGTTCTGAACTTCCTTATACACGCAAAGGAGTAAGCAGTCATGTGTCATATTCTAATGCAGATGCTACCAATTTAGTAGTAAATTAGTCGAGTTTGTAGGCCCAATCTTTAAATTTGTAGTTAAACCCTTAAGAGGTTGATGGCTCCTCAATCGAAAAGTGGCCTTTGGATAGTTTTGAAAATTTGGTATGATTTAGTAGTACTTATTTTAAGCATATTCTGTACAAAAAAAAAGGTTTATCTTTCCCTTGCTAAGTAGCACCATTTCGGCAGCATTTTTAATATTCACCGCAAATGTGGTATCCAACTCTGGTGCAGGTTGTTAAAATATAAGTTGTACAGAACCGGCGACGTCAGACCGCCCTGTCTTACCTCCACTAGTCATCAACAGACGCAACTTGGTTTACTCTGGTTAGTATTATTTTTATACCAAAAATTCAAACTGATCTACAATTTTACGGGACAAACGAGCGCTAGTTTTTTTTTTTTAATACGTTCCTTCGTTCATATTTAATTATTATAGCTAATTGTATCAAACACTTGCCTGAGGTCCAAAAAACATATTAGGTACCTTACTCATATTTTCATAAAAAGTATTTTTACCCGACTGCGGCGAAGCCAAAAAAAGAGGGTTATGTGTTAGAATTGCGCTATCCAGTGCAAAAATAATTTTTCAAATCCGACTAGTAGTTCCGGAGATTACCCCCTACATACAAACTTACAAACAAATTTTATCTCTTTAGTATAGATAGAATTGGGTATCGCAGGCGGGGGACAAACGAAAGTTATACCATATTTCAGATTATTGGTTTCCTCGCCTGCAATACGTACTTGCTCGAAAAGTGGGTCTTATAGTGGTATCGCTTTAAGGTTCAGAATGTTTTTAAATACGTGAGCTTTTGACTATGCATTGCCGCACTAGTGCGGGAAAGTGGCATATTTTCCAAACTATAAACTAGTCAGAGATGTGCGTTTTTAAATCTCAGTTAACACCATGCCTTTTTTTATAGAACGCTGATTTTATATTAATTTGTTGACAAAAATTAATAATTATAATATTTTTTTATCATTGCCAGATATTTTTTTTCTGACTAGTTGGTATTCTGGACGGGCTGACTTATCAACAACCCGTCGAGACGGCTAGAAAGAAACGCTTATTTTGAAGATACTGGTTTTCATTTAATTATTAGGCTGTTTGGAGGCTTTGACTTAGTACCTCTCCTTCAAAATGCGAAGGCACGGCGCACGAAAAGAATCCTAAGACAAGAATATCGAAAATAAATTTTAATTTATTTTTTCATAGCAAGTGTGTTGCAAAATGTAATATGATAGGCGTCGTATTCGCTTCGCGTCGCACTCGCATCAAAATGTACTATTTTAAGTCTGTGGATAAGTGTGACCCCAACTTCTAGGGTAGGGATGTTTAAAAACCTAGTACTAGAAACTTAAAATGACATAATTCATTTATAGGAACAATTTTGTGATATTTAGGATACCCTGGGTCGATCGAGAAACTCTGATGAAGAAGGTTGAGCGTCTACAAAAAGAGATCTTGATACTGCAACATAAATTCGAAGAGCTTCCGAAAAAAGATTCTGAAGATGCTAACGAAGGACAGTCGTCGGACAGTTTACCTAACTATCAGGTCGTTGATCTATCTATTTATAATATAATTGTTTTTTTTCCAAAGAAATGAGCTTGGATTTTTAGAAGTTCATGAAGAGCTTCTTAGTACACATTAACTACTTTGGCATAAATATCCGGTTGGGGAAATCTAGTGATATTCCTAAAGGATGATCAATGATGTTGTATTAAAACGATCCGCAGGCTATAACCGACGAGTTGTCGAAGGAACGAGCCGCAAGGGAAGCTCTGAAGGAAGTGGTGTCGGCTGCGGAGAGCATGCTGCGAGTGGCGCGCGCGCGCATCGCCACGCTGGAGCGGCAGCTCAAGGACACGCGCACTGAGCTCGACACGTCGCGCAAAAAACACAAAGACCTCGAGCAACTCGTAAACAGACTCGCACAACATAACAATTCGACAGTGAAGTTGTAACACTCTACATTACGATCCCACGCTGAGGGATCGAAAATATCCCACACATCCCTTACTTCAGTTCGGGTGCAAAGAGACCGCGGGCAATCGATGTCAACCGTCGGTCGACAAAAATTCTATCCTCTTACCTCATACATTTTATTACAAAATCCGAACTGTGGTTGATCGACTACATCTGACGTCTGAAGGCGAATTCTCGTACTCTTACTACATAAAAAAAACGTCCAAATTCAAATCGCAATCTCATCTCAACGACAATCAATCACAAAAATTTGTTTAAAATGTAGGTAAATTAGAAGTTTTTCTGACAATTTGAGACTGAGATTAGAATGCGAACTTTCTTAAAAATACGGGAATTGCCACACTAATGTCGTCGAACGATCGCGGTCTGGTTGCATCCTTCAGCCCCATATTCATTAGGAAACAAAGTTGCACAACATTGTTTCAGCAGCATGTTTTTGTGTTGCGGGAATCATGTTGAAAAATAAATATTTTGCCACTCCCTCCGTTATCTCCGCCCCGGCCATTTGGGCTCCATTCGGATGGTACGGGGGGTTCGGTATCAAGACTCAGATTACCACTCGCCATCCGGTTGCCTCTCTGATTAAATTTTACGTGCCATAGCCTTGATACAGCACTGTTTCTCATCTTTGTTTCCATTAATACGCGGCTTTAGTAATGACTTCTTAAAATTTCTCGCAAAATCGCAACATGTCATTTGAACAGCTGCATTTACTTTCAGTATCGTCATCGGGAGACTAGCTACGATGCTCGTTCGAGGAAGTTAATAGAAGTTTCAAAAACTGGAGAAATCACAATTGAAACACTGTCACGTCAACGAGATGCTTTGGAACTTAGGTTCTTATTTATTCGCGTATTGTTTTATATCTGTCAGTGTTTGATATTGTTAAAAATGATAACAAATGCCACTTAGAGTGAAAGAGCTCCGTGAGCAGGCTGAGCAGGCGGAGAAGGCGGCTGCGATCAAGCTAGCCGAGCACCGCTCGCGCACCGAGTCCCTTCAGGCGAAGGTAGCGGAACAGGTGCTAAGCATTCGGGTCATGTTACATTATACACTTGAGCCGTTCAACGAATCGATATAATGTTTGTTTCAAAATAGCTTTCTATGCAGGAAAAAATCAAAGCAGCGACGGAGAGTCGCGTCATAGAGTTGGATGCCAAAGTTAAAGAGTTAGAAGACCAGTTACAGTCTTTACGTGAACGATCTGTTAGACTTGTGGATCTGGAACGTCGGCGGTGTCTCGAGTATGTGCCTTTAAAAGGTAAAACGATCAGAATAACAAACCACCAAGAAATTACCTAACGAAACTATAATTTAACGAGTTTACCATTCGCAGAAAATGAGCCTTCTGATAGAGAAACTGAGATATGGAAAGAACTTCAAGTGTCTCGAGTAGCGTTATCCCGTGTAGAGGAAGAACTTAGGCAGAGTCGAGCTGATAAAGATAGCTTTTTGAACTCATTATCTCGAATCGCTGTAAGTTATTGCAAATAAAGTTAAATAATTAAATGGCATGCAACTCAAGTTGAAGTGTCATTATAAAGTTTACTTTGTACTTTAGCAAGAAGGATCGGACACCGTACAAGAAAAAATTGCAACAGAATTGTTGGACAGAGAACAAAAGATTGTTAAACTGCAACATATTATCGAAGAACAACGAGAAAATGAAAAATCTATGTAAGTAAGGGCTAGCGCGCACGAGTGAGTTCTTTCACCGTGACAAAAACAAATTCGTCACTAACACGTTACGTCATCAAAAGTGAAGTGCGCTCAGGAAGGATAACAATCATAAACTTTTTAAAATCCAGGCGTCATTTGTTGACATGGATTTGGAAAAAAACGATCATAAGACGTAAAAAGAAAAATGGGTGCAGCACCTGGTGTCACAGGCTAATAAAAGGAAAGTTTTACACAATTTTTTGTAAACTTCGAGAGCACCGAAAGATTTTTTCAATATTTTCGAATGAGTGTTGGAAGTTTTGATGTATTACTGTGCCTTTTATCTGGTGATCTTGATGTGATTGATCTATCAGCACCTTCTTGCCGCGCTGTGAGAAGGCGCTGAGGTCATGTTTGTGTATTACCTTGTCGATAGTTTGAAAGCAAATAGCGAGCGGGAATGCAAGGGATGCGCGGAGAGTGACAATTTTATCATCCGTGCGCGCGCGTCTATTGAAACCTAGCAGCGCGGTGGCAGTTTTTTCACAGACTTGTTCGCGGGTCGGCAGACGAAAGTGTCACCAGGTTGTCACGTCGTAACGTGCACGCATCTCCATATATCCATAGACCGGATCACTGGAGAAGAATGACAGAATAGTCACAGTGACATAAGTCACTCGTGCGCGCTAACTCCAATATTTTTTCTTAAAACTACCGTACTTTTTGTGTAATGTTTCGGGATTGCTAAGAAAATGAAGATTTGATGCTGGGAAAAATATAAAATGTTTACACAAAAAGCATTATAATAATGAATCCTTCCTAACAGGGAACAAACTATGACACAATACGAGAACCAGCTAGCCGCGCTACGTCTCGAAGTGAAACGTTTGCGGAACTATGAAGGTTACTCAAAAGAAGTCCCGTACCAAGATCTACATACAGAGGTTTCTAGAATAGCAGTGTAGCATATTATAGACCGGAATTCAGTAAAAAAGGGCAGTTTTCAATCATCAAGATAATTTATAACTAGAATAATTCGACAGCTTTTGTAAAGAAAATATGTCAACAGCCTTGTTTTTTTTTCTGAATTCGATCGTTATTTTAAAGTTATTTAGCTGACCCGACATACGTTGTTCTGTTCAGTTTTGAATAATTTCGTTCAAAGTCCCATAGGAAAAGGACGTTCAGCTTTTCCCGAATTTTAAAGTTTTCCGGGCAAGTTTTCCAATTTTTCTTTTCATCTTAGTTAGTCCAGCCATTATCAAGTGATTTACCAACGAACACCATTTCATTTTTATTTATACACATTTAACTAGATACTTGTTCTGGTTTCAATAGCTCCTGGAGTTGCACATGCAAGTGGAGACGCTGTCCCGCGAGCGGACGGCGCTGGTGACGGCAGCGGCGTCGCGTGCGCTCATGCTGGAGCGACACGAGCGCTCCGCCGACCTGTTCGCGCGGATGGTCAGCGCGCGTCGTGACCTATCCGCGCTGCTCGACGGCCGTGCAGAACCGCCGCCGCTCGACGAGAATGGCCAAGCCGTGGTGAATTAACATACTTGCTCGTTAGATCATACCGCGCGTCCTTACCAAAATTGATAGTCGCGCGACTACGCGATCGACGAGATGGGCTATATTTCCATCGCGCTGGGTAGGCGATATTGCCGTCGCGCTCGGTAGGTGATATTGCCGTCGCGCTCGGTAGGCGGTATTGCCGTCGCGCTCGGTAGGCGGTATTGCCGTCGCGCTCGGTAGGCAGTATTGCCGTCGCGCTCGGTAGGCGGTATTGCCGTCGCGCTCGGTAGGCGGTATTGCCGTCGCGCTTGGTTGGCGGTATTGCCGTCGCGCTCGGTAGGCGGTATTGCCGTCGCGCTCGGTAGGCGGTATTGCCGTCGCGCTCGGTGGCGGTATTGCCGTCGCGCTCGGTAGGCGGTATTGCCGTCGCGCTCGGTAGGCGGTATTGCCGTCGCGCTCGGTAGGCGGTATTGCCGTCGCGCTCGGTAGGCGGTATTGCCGTCGTGCTCGGTAGGCGATATTGCCGTCGCGCTCGGTAGGCGGTATTGCCGTCGCGCTCGGTAGGCGGTATTGCCGTCGCGCTCGGTAGGCGGTATTGCCGTCGCGCTCGGTAGGCGATATTGCCGTCGCGGTAATTATTATGCGCTGTTAATTATTAAGTTTATCACACAAAACGCATTAATCCCAAAATTTGGCTTGCGATTTTTACTTGTAAATTTTACGGATAAAAATGGAAGGGAAGGGATAGCTGGATAGAAAAAAGCTTACAAATGTAGTTTCCGCTATATTATCCAAGGTTTTTGAAAATAAATGAATAATTTGAAAAGTACATTGGAGGAATATCTCCAATAAGATTTTCAAGTCTCTAAGCCAGGGGCTTCCAAAGTGTGCGCGGCGACGGCGGCGCCTTGGTGCGCTCAGAGTCTCATTGAACTCTCTTGCGACCAAGATTCAATTGTGTTCCGATTTGGTGGAGTCTTGGATATCGAATCAAAATAAATATCCAACTTTAAATTCAAAAGCTCTAAGAATTGTTATTCTCTTTGCAACATCTTATTTATGTGAAAACAGATTTTAAGCTGTAGTTGTAATAAAGAGAAAATATCGCTCAAAGATCAATGTGGAGCAAGAAATTAGAGTAGCGTTGTCAAGCCTATCTCACGCTTTGAAAAAAAAATGTGTGGAGTTCACCAAGCTCACATTGACTAAGTTGCCATTGTATTTTATTTCTTAGTTTAATAAATGTATTCCAACTATATTATGTTCCAAATGTATTATTTAATTGCAACGCTCAAATGCACGAACATAAAATACTGTTGCGTCTGACAGGAATCAAACTATGTCAATTATAATAGGAATAAACAGTAACTAGTTAGCGCATAATGTAAAAAACGTGTCCGACAAAATTATGTCTACCCTACACAATTTTGTCGCTTAGAAATATTATCATAAAGTGGATTATTGTTGAAATTAAGCGTTCACAAAAAAAAGAAAGCGTGTTAAACTTTAGTGACAACATTATCACAATTTTTGATGTGGCCGCCGCGCCGTCGCCGTTTGTATAAACGTTCGGGTTAATTAAATAAACGCTACAACATGGAACACTCAAAAGGGACGTTGAAAGAAAGTATTTTTTTTTATTTACTCTCTAGCTATTATTTATTACGTCAAGGTTTTTGTTACACAAATTCGTAAAATAGAATAAGAATATTAAGAATTTATTTAGCCAAAGTTTTGGAACAATCCGTCTGCTCCATTAAATAAAGCGTTAAAATCATTTGAATATTTGTTTATAGTTTTCACAAATTCAATCAAATTATTCCACATAAAAAAGTAAAACATATATCTAGTATATTTTGAGACACGAGTTACAGTATTTTCTCTGGTTAGCAGATTAAGTGTTCTAGTTAATTGACTAAGACTTTCTCATCATACATTTCACATTTTTTTTTATCTTCACAATTGTTTCCTAAATTCTTCCTTGATTTCGTAAAAATAAAATTAACTTTTAAAAAGGAGCACTCAATCGACACGCACACGAGTCAAAGTACTAAACCTGTAAGTGCGCCGCGAATTGAAAAAGTTTGGGAGCCCCTGCTCTAAGCAATGGAATAACGAAGGGTTCCGCTGGATAGAAACCGAAATTAAATGCCATTGCTGTCTTAGTGGTGGAGGTACATTCAAAATTTACCACTCGCCAGCCGGTTACCTCTCCAATTAAATTTTACGTGCCATTGCTTCAACTATAAGCTGTTTTTAATTCTTACCAAGTAGTAATATTTTATATTGTATGTATAGTCGACCTCGTAAATGCTATACTACTTTTGACAAGGTTGAAATATCTTATCTAAAAAATCATCAGATAGATAAAAATTATTGTAGTTTGGTCTGTCAAAAATTATATTTGACAGGCCAAATTTCGCAAAATAACAGGAGTACGCTCACTGTTGTTAAAATGTTAATCAGGAAATGTATGGTTTTGAATTAAATAGGTGTCGAGGTCGTTGTCGTCGGTGTGCGCGGGCGCCGCCGATACGTGGTCAGCGCTGCGGGCAGAGCGCGCGCGCGTGCTGCGGCTGGAGAGTGCCGTACTGGCGCAGAGCCTGCAGCTGGAGCGCGAGGGCCGTGTGCGCACGCAGCTCGAGCGGCGCCGCGCCATTCTCGAGAGAGAGATCTTGCGCACACATCAGGACGGAACGTCGAACCCGTCTGTGATGAATCCCATCAAAAATTCAAGTTTAGTTTTCTTCCAATATGCTTACATTCATGTTTCGGTACTTTTATATTTTTTTTATATTTTCGGTTTCACGACTACCATCCCAGTATGGGCCTACCACACGCACTAGCTTCACCACAGTTTTGCTTGCGCAGGCCGGTTTGTACACGTACCTGTGGTTGGTAAAACTCGGCCGGTTGGCTAGGCCGGTTTGTACACGGTAAATGTGTAATTTCCATAATCTAGAGGGACAAAAGTCAAATTCTACACTAGTTTATGCAGGTAAAATAATCATTGCTATGTAAAGAAGACAAACCATATTACGTGTCCCTAAAGGCTATTTTCCAATAACTCGTAACACACAATTAAAAAAGGGTCAGAACGGCCGGCTACCTGAGTTGTGTCGACCGAGCGCTCAAAGAGACGCGTCATTCGGCTGAGTTCGCTCGTTGAATACACTCGGTTTATGTGCGCTACTAGCTATTGTGAGTTTTTATTGTTTTCTTCGAAGTATTGAGGTAAGTTTTCATATGTATTTGTTTTGATTTGTCTTAAAATTTAGTCACGAGCGCCATTTTACTAAAGAGAGATAATTTTTTAGTCAAAATATTAATAAGTGAATTTGTTGTTGAGTTTTAGTTTATTATATCGAAGTATACAGATGCCGTATTATATTTTTTTGAAAGTACTATTTGTTAGCTACAGGAAAAAGGTTCTGTTGTTTGCGAATATTTGCGACACTCATATAACTTTTTGTAATTTTCAGAATGCCTTCACAAATATCTCGTAGAAAATTTTTCGACGTTTGGTTTGCTAACGCAAAAGAAATAAGAACGGATGCTTTGCTACACCATATATTGCAAGAACTTGGTAACCCGTCCTTTTCGGATGATGTTATAAGTAGTTTAAAAGTGACTATCAGAAGTTTTTCCCAAAAAATCGAACAAAAATGGTTGAAGTCGGGAAGACATCGAGATCGATTCCTAAAAACAAATTCTGTGTGGTTAGAAGGAAACTTACCGTTACCTGATATTGCCTCTGAAGCGCTCGGAGGTGTGTCACTACCTGAAACGAGTTCGGGTTCGCTTGGAAGACCGCAAAAAGACTTTGAAAGTTCGAGCACTAAAACAAAAAGACGACGCATACAACATCTTCTTGAAACATCGAGTCTGCAAGAGATAGCAATGGCAACTGAAGTAAAACTTCGCAAAGATGGAAAAAAAGATTCGGCAGCAATTGTAAAAGAACTTTGTCAGTTTTCGCCTAGAAGAGGTACTGTTATAAAAAAAACGCGAAAGAGTTTAGAGACCTCAAAACCGGTTGGACTTTCGGCAGATCAAGCTCTCGCGTTAATGGTCGATGCGAATCTCTCTACACACCAATATTATATTATAAGAGAGCAAGTTAAAAGAATTAACAAAAAAATTTATCCACCTTACTACAGGGTTCAAGCGGCAAAACAATTGTGCTACCCTAATGGCATTAATGTAACAGAAACGTCCGCCGAAATTAACTTGCAATCTCTAATTGACCACACAATTATACGATTGTGTAAAGTGCAAGAGGAAGTACTGAAGACTATGAGTGACTTGAAAAGTTTAGATATTATTGTAAAATGGGGATGTGATGGAGCGGAGCAAAATAAATACAAACAAAAATTCTCTGAAGAACATTGCAGTGATGAAAGTTTGTTCAGTATATCGATGGTGCCTATTCAAATTAATGCAATAAATGAACAGAGCGTCAAAAAGATTGTGTGGCAAAACCTTTCACCTGCTTCGACCAGATATTGTCGTCCCATCAAGTTCGTGTTTGCCAAGGAAACCGTGAATGTTATAACGACGGAGGTGAATAAAATTAAGGAACAAGTAACTTCACTCTCACCTACTAAAATTATTGTAAATGACATTGAGGTCTTGGTTAAGCCAACATTGATATTTTGCATGATTGATGGCAAAATATGTAATGCCGTAGCATCATGTGCTTCCACACAGACTTGCTATTTATGTGGTGCAACGCCAAAGGACATGAATAATGTAAGCCGCATCTTAGAAAAGCCGGTAAATAGCAATCTTCTTTCTTTGGGCCTATCACCTCTACATTCATGGATCAGATTTTTTGAATGCATATTGCACATTTCGTATCGACTTGAAATAAAATCGTGGCAGGCTCGAGGAGCTGAGAATAAAAAAAAGTTGCCGAGAAAAAGAAACAAATACAAGAAAAGTTCAGGAGTGAGTTAGGCTTATTAGTAGATATGCCTAAACAACAAACTGGAAATACCAATGATGGTAACACAGCCCGTAAGTTCTTCAGAAATTCTGAAAAGTCAGCTGTAATAACAGGTGTTAATGTTGAGCTTATTAAGCGCTTCCATGTCATCTTAGAATGCATAAATAGCGGATTTCACATTAATATCAATAAGTTTCAGGAATTTGCTAAGCAAACGAGAGACTTATACATCAAAGAGTACTCATGGTACCCGATGCCCGTTAGCGTGCACAAAATACTCTTTCACGGAAAAGACATAATTACTTCTTGTGTCCTTCCAATCGGCCAACTTTCGGAAGAAGCACAAGAGGCTAGAAATAAGGACAACAGAAAATTTAGGGAACTTTTTACGCGAAAAACTTCAAGAGTGCACACGAACACAGACTTAATAAATCGATTATTAATAACATCAGACCCCTACATTGCAAGCTTACGTGCTGCTCCCAAAACTAGACGTAGCCAAATGAATCCTGAAGTCTGTGAACTTTTACAAATAAGGTCTTCTGACATTGAACACGAAGGAGTTCGGTCAGATAATTCAGATTCTGATACCCAGAGCGACTTTGAAGAATCCGACTATTCTGACTAAATTTCTTCATGTTCAAGGTCTTCATGATTCTTAAAATTAATCTCTCTCTCTTTATAAAATCTGCTTTGTTTTGTTTTTTTTTTGTACATTCAAATAATTACTAATTCGTGTTATATGTTATATAATATGGTTGCAATATATGTCTAAAACCTCGAAAACGTCTTTAAATTTCATTCAATACATTTTATCCCGTAGTAAATTTGTATAGTTTAGGTTCAAGACTTTTGTCCCTATAGATTATGGAAATTACACACTGTGCGGTGTTCCGTGTACAAACCGGCCTTGTAGCCGGACCGGCATTACGGCAGAAGTAGGTGTCGCATAAAATGTAGCATTATAAATTCCTATGTTGTTTAGGATCTCTTTACGATGGTTCCGTACCTCAAAAGCCAAAAACGGAACCCTTATAGGATCACTCGTGTGTCTGTCTGTCTGTCCGTCTGACCATCTGTTACTGCTAATTTGCTCCGAATCTAATGGACCGATTAAGTTATTTGATATACATATGTATTTCTGTGACCCAAACACGGACGTGTAACGTAAATGAAAGAACTTTGAATATGGGAGTCAACTAAAGAAATAAAAAAAGGGTTTGCGAACTGTACTGTGTAGCATATCAAACGAAAGGGATATTGCAAGGATCTCAAAAACTTTTTTTTTGTTATTTTAAAGTATTAGAGTAAGCATTTGGGAACACCCAAATACTCCGAAATATTTTATTCCAAATTTCGATGTTCCGATTTTAAAAACTCTGAATTTCATAATACCTAAGAATTAAATGTCTATTATTAAAAATCACGTAATTAATTTTACCGAAAGTCGTAAATGCGATTTGTTTGTTTTCCGATTTTCATAATTATGTTCGAAGAATCAAATGCTCAATGGGTTCTCGGTCCGAAAAACTACATTCCAATTTTCAATACAAGTTTCGAATTTCGAATAAACTGCTAAAATTAGGATTCTGATTCAATTAGTAGAATATTCAGTTATGCATATAAATTAAAAATCTATAAGTAACGTTTAATGTAATTTAAAAACGTCTACTTTGTTACTAATATTTGTGTATTAATATTGTTTTAATGTGTTTTCTTCTTCTCCTTATATGTATTATACTCGCACCAGATCCCCTCTATTGTTGGTGAATCATTTGGGTTAGGGAGGTTAGAACTGTAACCAGCGAAAGAGCGTTATTTACCAAAAGGATAATAACTGTAAACAATCACTTAACTATGCAATTATGAGTTGGAAAAGGCATCTGTCATTCTACCTTCTCATACTAATCATTATTATACTTCTCTCTGACGAACAATTGTGTTTGTCTTGGTATTCAGTTTTATAATGTGTTTTTATTTTTGAATTCTAATTAATAATTGGAATTCGTATTTTTGATGTTTCTAATTATCATTAGTCGGACTTTTTGTTATTCGATCTATTGAAACTCGGTATTTTGATAAAAGTAATTATAAACTTTAGGAATATTGAAATTTTGAAATTATAAAAATAAGATTAATGATAAATTGAGTTGTTATATTAGGAATTTTGAACCGTTCGGAATTATGAAATTATGAACATTTTTTGAAAGTCGTATTTGTGACTGACGGAATAAAGTTTTTCGTATTTATGTAGTGTACCCTAAGCATTTAAAGATATTTAAGAAAATACAATGTGGCCCGTGGGCTGCCCGTATTTTTCTGAATATTCATGAAAAATATCGAAAAATAACTTATTAGCGTTTATAACCTTGTTTTACATTTTTATCCCACTAACTAACATTCTTTATTAAAATTTATCGACTATGAAAAAAAAATTACGGTGGTGAACACATTTTTTTTTTTTTTTTTGTAAAAAACCAGTACTAATTAAAAAAATAAAAGTTTATAAAATCCCCGCATAGGAGGACTTTTTTAAAGATGATTAACTAACTGTAAATAAATTCGAAGAAAAACTAAAACTCTGAGTAAAATTTTCGACCAAAAGTTAGGGAAAATCAATTAAATATCCCTTTTCTTAGCAGTGAGTACAAAAAGGTTAAATAATAATGAGGATGATATTGGATTTAAAAACAAACAGTCAATTCACAGATCTTCATCAATAAATAAAATTGATACTGATTTTTTTAGAAAAAAATGTATTCACCTCCGTTTTCCTTTTTTCATAGTCGATAAATTTAATAAAAAATGTTAGATAATCGGATAAAATAACTCAGCTTTTAGAAATAATAAACAAAATTCAAATCTAGCCAATAACATCGGAGATATGGCAAACAATGTAAAGTAAGGTCACAAACGCTACTCAAAAAAAATTTTTTTTTCACCAAAAATACAAAGTGTAAAATAACTTTAATTTCGGAAGTCGGTGTCTTTAGATCAATCAGTATCTAAAGTTTTTTGCCACTGATTTCCGAAATGATTAAAGTTATTTTTCACTTTGTAGTTTGGAAGTCTATGGTTTTAAAATAACATGGTAAATCTCTCAATATTGTGTGTACATTTGCAGTTGGAATGCACGGGAGAACAAGTTTTTCAACTACACTGTTAAGTTTGTATTTGGGATAAATTCATCCTAACTACATTTTGCGTGGTCCCACGCGCACTTGGCCGGTTTTTATTACAACACCGCTAATTTTGTCTTTTCTTCTTTCAGATTGTGGGCATTCTTGGATATGAATGATATGAATGACAGATGACGCTATGACCACCTCTTCAAATTAACGTTTATTCTGGATGTTACAATGTCAATAAATTGTGTTATTAAGTTGCAAATAAGAAACTTTTATTTCTTTTTCAGAAGTTATTTATAAACTATACAACACAAACAATACAGAAACTTATCAATAGAGCACTCAGAGCCTATGGCCAGCAATTTTAAACATCTTGCATTTTTTTTCATCACGAAGTTGATTACTTGTCAATAATTGTATATTTCTAGAAAGCAAGTTATCTTTTAGGTGGCTACCAGCTGGCAGTAGACCTCTGAAAGGTGGATAGTTATTGTCTTTGATCATAGGAGCATTGGCGTACATGTTAATATTTGGTTCAGTAGCAGGAATCCATTTCTGTGTGTCCATGTTCGTAATAGCTTTTTTACGATCTAGATTATCAACATTGAATTGGTCATCATTAGTTGGAATGTATGTTTTCTTTACGAAATTGCCCATGACAATTTTTGTAGGAAGCGTTTCATGTTCACTTTGGTACATGTTCTGATTATTGTTACTTTTGTGGCATTCAAAATTGTCAAGCTTGTCTCGTCTACGATCTTCCATGTATTTCTTTTTAGGTGTGGCAAAATCATGCTCCTTATTATTCAATGACGGGTCAAAAGAAGTGCCCAGTTCGTCTTCTAGAATTTTAATGATACTATCTAAATTATTTGAAGGCAAACCATTACGCCTAGTCTCAATGTGGTACGTTTCATATTCCGCAATTTTGCGTTCTAATAAGTTAATCTTATCTTCATCTTTTCTCCTTTGCATGCTACCTTTTCGAATCTGATCTTCTAACGTCAAAAGTATTTGCTCTAATTGAGATATTTGTTGTTTCCTAGTTTCCACGTTTGTGAGAAGAGCTTCAATCTCTGCATTTTTCTCAGTTATTCTTTGGTTCAACTGTTGACAAAAGAAACAACAAAAACATAAAGTAGGTATATAATAAAATAATATGTAATTTAATAAATAATGAATGTATGTACAATAATGTATGTGTATGTAACAATTTTTAGGGTTCCGTACCTCAAAAGGAAAAAACGGAACCCTAATAGGACCACTCGTGTCTGTCTGTCTGTCCGTCCTAAATTCATCCTAACTACCGAACCCTTCATTGTGCGTAGTCCGACACGCACTTGGCCGGTTTTCTTCTCCGAATGAACCCTTTAAGATCAATAGCTGAAATCGGCCTTCCTAGAGCACTCTATTAAATTATCACGTTTTGGCTAGTGAATTAACTATTCCATGTATCTAATTAAAGCTTATTTCTTTCCAATAGACGCTAAGTATTTCCAACTAACAAATATCAATTATACATACAAGTACAATATAGCTTAGTTTTTAAAATTACTAGGTATAGATACTTACAGCTACTATTAAAAATGCCGTAAAATGTATTAAAATCAAATTCCAGAAACTTAAATTAGTAACAAAATTTAGTTTTAATTTAACCGTATAAGCATACACATTTACACATATAAACAGACGAGAAGAAAGGAACAGAAAAATACGTACAAAGGTAATGTTTATTTCTAAAGAAATCTCTTCCAGTATACCTGTGATAGGAAAGTAGATAAAAAGAGATGTAAATAACGTGTGTAAGAGTAGAAGAGAAAACAAAATACATAAATCAAAAAACAATTCACTAATTTCAATATAAACATACGATAAGAGAATATACATACATAATATTATATATTTCTAAAATAAATATGACTACAATACATGTAATTATAAAGTAATTCATAAATACTTATGCAACTATGACGAAATGGAAAGATAGTGTTCTTTCACTCTTCTTTTAAATAATGTTTGGCAGTCTCTAATGTCAAGCGGAAGTAAATTCCACAGCAAAACCGCGAGTCCATCAATGTAATATAATTAATTACCGAAATGTTGTTTATTGTAAGATACAGGTAAACTAGAAAAATAATGCGTTTCGGTAATGCCTAAATTTTGTAATGCCGCCCTTTGTCGCTGATCGACATTTGTCCGTCAAAAGTTCAGTTTTTTTTTTTAAATTGCATAGATTTGATAATTTATAATTTTGATGGTAATTCAAAATACGTACACTGCTACAAGGATATTTTGGTGCTCGAATGACGTTAACAAGGGGCACGATATGATGGCGTTAGTTCCGATTTTGGCCACGCGCCACAATAACCTTGCAGCGCTGTAGGTACTTCCATGGTTATAACATCTCTACATTAGATCTTATCATCAGGTATTCGTATATTCGCCGGAGATAGACGGTGATTTCCGAAACGCATACTTTTCCTTGGAGATCTATATTCCCTTATCAACTTACATCCATATCTGCTTGAGTCCTCAGTTCCAAATTATTTCGTAACAGTTTTATTATATTAGTTTGCTCTTCATCTTTTCCTGAGAACATCTTTATTACACCATTCCGTTGTGCCAGCAGCTGTTCTTGTGCTGCAATAGTGTCTACTTGTTGCTCCAATTGCGCATCTTTCTTTTGCAATACTTCAGTAAGTTCTCGATTTTGTCTAGTCGCTTCTAGCAACTTGGATCGTTGTTGATTTACCTAAATATTTAAATTATTTAAGAAGTAAAACATAAAAATTTGATTAATATAAATAGCCATCAAATTTTTATTTGTCCAAAACGGATTCGCCTAATGAGTGTATTCATATCAACCACTTTATTTATAAACGTTGCTTAGTTAAGAGACGTTTAAACGTCAATAAATTATGGTTAAACAGTCGCTAATCATTTCTTAACTTTAAGTAAGGTTTATAAATAAAGCCCTAAGTATATACGGTCAAGCTTACTATTTCACGAAGTTCATTTAGGTTCTCAAATTCACCAAAATCTTGCTGCAGCTCTGCAATATTTTTTTTAAGGCAGGCTAACTGTTCCTCATATGATCCCATTTTGCATTCACTACAAGACAATGGTTAAGTATTATTTAATTTACTTCATAAGTCCATCAAAAAGTATGTACGTTCAACCTTGGTATTAACTGAATTTGGACGAGCAGTAGGTACATCTTGGTAGGGTGATTTCTAAATTAAGATAAAAGCTGAGACTACTGCCGGATTTTTGTTGCTCAATCACGCCAAAACGATTGAACAGTTTATAACCTTTTTTTTTTTGAGAGTGGGAAATCATCAAATAACTTCTCCCGCTCTGGGCGGAGCGGGAGGGCGTGTCAGACTCTTACTGACTAAAACCCACCCGTGTTCCTTCGGTTGCCCTGTTGCCGGGGGCCACGATCTCCCTTTCGGTTTTCTTCGCAACCCCGGCAGGCATCGCCCTATTGGACCCCTTCAAATCTGCTGACATCTCTTTGAGGCGCGCGTGGAACACAACGCGCCGTCGACCCGGGCCTGGTCCTTATCGGACGGTGAGCCACCCATTGCTCACCGTCCGCAAGCCCGCGCCTACGGTGGCCGGAAATCGCCTCGCGATTCCCGACGCCCTGGGCGTCTCCTCCTGCGGCGGTTAGGGTTAGGGGCGTGAGGGCGCGAAATTTGCCTCTCCCTCACGCGTTCCGCCTCCTCCTTCGCGAGCATTACAGCTTCGCAGAAGGAGGTGACGGCCTCCCATTTCCTCTCGCTCCGTACCATGGCCCGAACCAGGGCCGGACGCGAGAGATCACCGCCGCCAATCGCCTCCACGAGGACACGGCGATGCTCCGCCCAAGCTGGGCAGACCTCCACCGTATGCTCCACCGTGTCCTCCGGGCGATCCACACAATGGTGACACCCGGGCGTTTCCTCCCGCCTTATCCTGTGCAGGAACCTCCCGAAACAGCCGTGTCCGGTGAGGACCTAAACAGTTTATAACCTGGATTATGTGTAATACTTTTTTCTCGGTAACACGTTCCCGTGAGATATTTTCCGACATTCACGCTTGTGAAGCCGAGGGCAAAAGCTAGTTTTTGTATAAAGTGAACCTACTGAAGCAAAATTTGATTTACCTTTCTTGTAACTGTTTTTCCACCAATGACAGTTGCTTTTCAAGATCTGATATATGTTTTTCTTTAATAATTAGATTACATTTCAGATTTTCTTCTAAATTGATCGATTCTTTGATATTGCTCTGCAATAGACGAGTTTAATCGTTTTTTAAAACAATATTATCAAATGGGTAATAACATTCATGCTAATCATTCAAAATATGTAATACGTACCTCATATTCTTTTATTGTCTCACTTTGTTCTGCCACCTTTTTTCTGTAATTTTCGATTTCAATAACTGAATTATCTAATTCTAGCATAGTAGATGCTAACTCTTTCTCAAACTTCTTTGCGTAGCCTGGAAATCAAGTAAGTATTAGTTTTAACTGACATTTTCCGAGGATCTCCTTTGATAAATACATCCTATAACTTAAAAGAGTTTGAACTAACTTAATTGATCTTTAGTTTCCTCTAGTTCCTTCATTAAATCTTTAAACCGAAGTTCAGATTCCAAAAGTTTGGAATCTAATGACTCCAGTTTAACGTCGACATCGTTCTTCTCTTTTACTTTTTCCTCGTATTTCTTCTCAGCGTCAATAAGCTTTACTACGTTTTCGTTCATATCAAGTTTGACAGCTTGAAGTGATTCGTTATAATAATTTGATAGATCCCCAAGGCGTTTTTCTAAATCTTCCTTCCTAATATTTAATTAAAAAAAACAGTTCAAATTTATTACACATAACTCGATTGTAAAAATTTTAGTCAAACTACTTATAATAGGTTACACTTACTCAGTTTGCAACTTTTCACGGGCTTCTGCTATTTCTTCTAAATGCGTAGTATTTTTCCGAATTGATTCTCTTAATTTGTCGAGTTCTACATCGAACTCAGATTGTAATGATTGATTCTGAAAAACGTAGCGAGATATTTATTGTTTATATAAAAATGAATCTCCGAAATGTATGTAGAGATAAACTACGATAACATGGCGCGCCCCTCCAAAATTCTACACGGTTGAAAGTATTTGTGAAATGTATTTACAAAGCGCCACCAAGACTCACAACGCATTGTGTGCGTACTGAGACGACCATCAAACAAAAATAAATCCGAGGATTTATTTATTCGTGAGTCTAGTCACTAGACTCATTGAAACAGTAAAGTAGAGGGGCGTGCCATGTTATCGTAGTTTATCTCTATGCGCATAACTTTCGAACGCTGCAACAATGTTTTTTTTTTTTTGATGTGCTCGTTATTTTCAGGACAACGTTTGTAGGTAGGTAGGCATCCACCTATACGTCACTACGTTATTGTATTATTTAACTTCCATTGCGACTGAAAACGCATTCGCTTTTCTGTGCTATGAATTAAACCGGTAATGTATAGTGTGCAATTCTTCAGTCGAGTTTTTTTCCAAAAAGGTGGTCGCGTGTCCATATAAACAGCTCATTACGATAAAGGCACGCGTTCGAAGTATTGCAATCAAACGGGTAAACATTGATCTGCGCGGGCGACTACGCGTGGCGGCATGAATTGTTGAAATTTAATTGTAGGTAGGTAGGTAGGTTAGGAAGGGTAGGTAGGTTAGGTGGGGTAGGTAGGTTAGGTAGGTTAGGTAGGGTAGGTGGGTAGGGTAGGTAGGGTAGGTAGATACGCCGTAGATAAGTAGAAGCCACGCGAAGCCGGGCCGGGTAAAACTAGTTTGAAATAAAAGTAAACAAACACAAGTCTAGTCAGTCAGTTGTTATTCGGATTCCAACCTGTTCATTTAGCTGCTGGACGGTGCGCTCTAAAGTCCAAGTCTGCGAGCGAGCCTGTTCCAAAGCTGCTTCTAATTGAGACGCTCGTTCTGCGCCTATCTTGATTTGACCTTCTGCTCGAGACAAGCGATCCTTGATAAATATTTTTTTACACCTTTCTTCCTTGAGCTCCTTCTCGAGCTCCTGGAAATTATATATTGTTAGTAGTATATACAGCCAGCCTCAAAAAGATGTATACACGGACAAGGCACCATTTCATTGTCTACAACCATTTCATAACATTGTATCCACCGTACACGTACAGAACATAGTATACAATTTGGGAACAAACTTTTTGAACTGTTATTAAAAAATTCGAGAGGTTATTATAATCAAATAAAAAAAAAATGAGCATTTTTTATCTGCGGTTGGTTTTGTGCGACAGTAAAACATAGACAGTGATAAAAAAAAACAATTGGCCGGTTATTTTGTCTTACAATTTCAGTACTAAAAATACGTAAGCAGACTAATAAATAAATGGCCAGTAAAAATGATGGAATGGGCAGTAAGATAAATCGTTTGGCAGTTCACAGGGAGCGGAGACACCCGAACACGAACCGATTGAAATTCTCTGTTCTTGGTGACTCTGTAGCGGTTACATCGCCACATACGAACTACGCATCAAAGACATGACACGTCACACAAATCCTGCATCGCGCATTTAGAGCCGCGCGATCGACATATATACAAGATTCCGACTTCAACCGTCGGGCAGTTTCCCAACAGACACAACACCCGTCTGGTCGGAGGATCCTCGCTTTTCTATGGTGGATGAGTGAACTTTACACCCTGTTCCTCATACCACTAAAACTCTATTGTTGGTGAATCACTTGGGTTAGGTTAGAACGTTGTTTATAGAACTGCCTAGAATGAGATTTCTTACCGACTAATTCTGATTTGTCAACTGCCCACTCGTAACTGCCCATTTAGCTCAGTATCTCATCTCATAATCACTGATTAGCGACTGCTTAGCTAAGCTATTAGTTAGCTCTTAATCAATCATTAACTTTTTTATTTATAAACGCTAGTTAGCACTTGATTAGTTGCGAAACGAAATAGAGGTGAAACTATGCGTTCGGCACAGATTATAATCAAAATAGCTTAATAAATCATTAACTTTTTTATTTATAAACGCTAGTTAGCACTTGATTAGTTGCGACACGAAATAGAGGTGAAACTATGCGTTCGGCACAGATTATAATCAAAATAGTCGAGTAAAAAACATATTTTTTAAAAAACGTTGTTAAAACCACGATTTCTGTATCTGTCGTGACTTTGACAAATAAAAGTCAAAAATTTCATCGGAGTATTTTTATTTGAATAAAATTATTGTTAAAATATTGTTAAAATTATTATGTTTATTTCATTGTGTTTGCGACGGTAGCAATGAAAATAATAAGCTCCAATAATCGGAGTAAACAGGAAAATGTATTTATCTCTGAATTTATAAATACTTACTAAAAACCAATGTAAACTGACCAAGAAGCAGTACCTAGTCGATAATAGCTATATATTTTCATGTCCTACGCTTGTTAACACGAATATACTATTATAGAATGTATGCTTGTGTCTGTTTTATACTTCCCAATAGGAAGTATTTTTGCACCAGGGTTTCAGTATCTTTTAATAACAATTATTATACTCGTTTACAGGTACAAGGTTGACTGCTGCTATAAAAGCCACTAGCACTTAGCACAAATACTATTGAACGTCGCAAAGATGAAGAAAGAGACCATGCTACGTAAAAAATATGAGGAATGCGAGTGGCATGGAAAATAATGGTACCATGTCTTTGGAGAAAGAATAATGGAAATCAAAAATAATGAATATGTAACACAAATGTAGCTTTATAAATGTATCAAAATAAATTGTTTTCTTTAAAATGTCTCTTCTTCAAAGTGGCTTTTCTTTAGTTCGTACCCTTAGAGCTGGTGCTGGCACCATAAGATAGGGCACATGGAATAACACATTGGATAATCGCGAATTCATTCCTCGCGAATTCATTCTCTTCAAACCACCTACTGAGCTTTCCCTATAAGTCCTTGTATTATGTGTACTTCGAAAGAAGAATATTATCTAATAGGTAATCATCCTCGTAGCTGATATAAATGAGCTTTGTAGGTCTTCCTCCGTCTACTTCGCGCCGGTGTTTCAAAATTATTTAATTCGTCTAGGTCGTTCTGAAATCGCGTAAAAGATTGTCGAAATCCATATTTACTAAGGCACAAGTCGATATCAGGAACAAAATTAGTTCGAAGCATAAAATAATTTTCATTGAATCGATCAGCTGATTCAAATAAAATCCGCCATTTTGCCTCTTAGCATCATCTTTACAGTGGACCGGTGGTGTTTAATTTTGACAGCTACTAATCAAATGGTACTTAGCTATCTCTTAGCGCTAAATAGCGTTTATAAATATGAATTTTGCTAATCAATTGCTTAGCAATTGATATTGAAATTTAAGAAGCGTTTATAAATAATACTGGAAATGTAAAGAACTAAAATAAAATTCTTGTTATTCTATTAAACGAAGCTAAAGACGTGTCATTCAATATAAGTCGTATGACGTTATCTTGTCAGTCTTGTTTACTTTGTTCTGGAACTATATTTGTGAACATCGTTTTGGTCATAGAGTGAATAGATGGGTTCGGTAAAATAAATTGTATACTATGTTTTGTACCGCTGGATACAATGTTGTGGAACAAAGGATGTTGACAATAAAATGGTTTCTTGTCCGTGTATACATCTTTTTGGGGCTGATTGTACAATGAATCTTGTACACACGGCTACACATCAAGCTATACATTTCCAGTATAAACTGACCTCGCATTGTACAGAAATCCTATACAATGCGAGATCAGTATAAACTGGAAATGTATAGCTTGATGGGTAGCCGTGTGCACCTATACCAAAAATAACTAATTCAATATTACCTCTACTTTTGCTTTATTTGTGTGCGACCGTAGATGATCGGAATTATGGAGTTGTTTTCGCAAATCGCTATTCTGGGCATTCATATCCGACAATGTATACGTCAATTCTTCCGTACGTAGCTGGAGAGCTACTGTTTCGTTTACAGTTTTCCTGATAACAATAACTTATACTCTAACTAACTTCTGTTCTAACTTATGTTGTTCTAATAACTTATATATTTAAATGTTAACGCATGTTAAATGTACAAGATAGCAATAATCGTAACGTAAATATTTTAAATACACGAACCGCATAAATTCTATTAATTCGTTCAGTTCCTTAATGAATTCTCCTTTAGCTTGTTCTAAGGAGCATTTTAACATTTCGTTCTCCGAGTAAAATTCATTAATCTTCTTGGTAAGTTTGTTCATAGCAATACCCTTTAAAAAAATTACTTAATTAGACTTCATTGGCTAACATTGAATATTTGAGGTAAGTAGGTACTCTATGAGTATTTTCCATACCTTGTCTTCTGTTTTCAAACTTTCAAACCAATCTATAATCTCCTTCCTCTTAAACAGAGTCTGCTCACAAGTGGCAACTAGCTTAGACGGCATAGCGTACAATTTATTCATGTCAATGGCAAGTGGGGTTTTGACAAGCATTTGATTATCTGAAATGATATATATTTTTAAAATCTAAGGATGTGTTTCAAATGCTTTTTACCCGACTATGGCAAAGGAGGGTTATGATTTTGACCGGTATGTATGATAGCGCTGGCAAATAAAAACAGTATCATAAACTAAAAAGACGTCATTACGGCTGATGACGTAAAGGAAACACGAATCAGTGCAATAAATAAATAAGTGATTTTGCATTACATTATAAAATTGTATTAAATTTTGTTAATTGAAAAGGAAATTGGAATACTGTTACTATTATTTCATCCAAATAAAATAATTGTTACCTAACTTTTACAATTTAAGTATTTAATTTCCGCGAATTTAATTCAAATACGAACTGTATTTGCATTAAATACACAGAAATTAAATACTTAAATTGTAAATTGACCACTATCCTCTGCCACTGATTCAAGATCATATTGATAAACTTGGTAAACTCGATTCTTTTCAAACCTTGTAGAATTTTTCTGACAGGGAATTGGCATAGTTATATACACACACGTATTTACATAATTTAAAACTAATAGACTTAAAATTATAATATGTAGAAGTATATAAAAAGGGAATTGGCGATTATGGGAACAGAAATTCAAGATTTTTTTTTAAATTCTTTCCGTATCAAACATCATGCTATTGTCCACGATACACCACAAATGCGTACTCTTAAAGATCACCTTACCGCCATATCTCTAACACAATCGGGAGCTTGGTTTAATAAAATAGGTGAATTACAATAAGCATCAAATTATACGAAATCAAAAGCTACAGGATATTTCCCTTTAGAATTCCTGCTAGATAAAAGATGCTCTCCCCCTGCAATCGAACAGATATCCCTTTCTAACGAAGACATTAACAAAGATGAAATTTGATTAGACGCTGAGCAAAAATGGCTGAAACAACAGAAAAAACATAAAATACGTTAAGTGCGCCAAAATTAAACCCTTTCTAGAAGTAGACTTTGTTCTTTGTAAAGACACTCAGTGGTCGGCTAACAAACTAGGCCCAAAATATCTGGGACCCTATCAAATAATAAAAGTCCTCGACTATTGACTAAAGATTTGACTAATCCTAATTTATTTGAGTGGATAGACCGTGATAGCAAGAAACCTTGTGACATATTGCAATTAAATGAAAGAAAATTTAAAACTCATATTAAAAGTACACTTTGTAAACAAGCATATTACAAATTAAAGGATTATATCCAAGATAAGAGTGCTTGGAAACATACTGGTCCTGCTCCGAAGGACAATTTAAAATCAAGACAAAATCAAACAGGTTGCTAATTTAATTGTAAAATTGATGATTTTGTGTTATATGACATTGATTTTTCATTCTGTGATTACTTCCTCGCACACTGACTTATTAATTTTTTTTAAATAGGAAAATCATCTACTTTTACAATGCCATGTTGTGTAATAACTGAAAGGGCTTAATAAGCATATTTCAAAAATATATACAGGGTGTTTGGTGCATCGTGTGCCAAATTGAAATGGTCGACTGGGGAGGTCACCTGCTATCCTTTCAGACCCCTAAACACTTCTCATGCCCTGTGGATTTTTTTTCATCGACTTTTTATTGTTTTATTAAAAAAATACCCAAATTTTACAGTCAAGTACAAATTAAAAAAAAAGTGTAAGTCGTAGCCTCTGAATTTTTATTTTATTTAGCTGTGTATTGTATTACAGTAAATTCAAAACTAGTGACATTAACCATGTAGTTTTTTTTTTATTTACTCGCAAAGTTTCTGACTTCAATTAAAGCTGTCCATGTTACAGCTATTTACATGGCTATAAAAAAAATACAAAAGCGACCGGGATCTTCCAACTCCCTCAGAAATTCTCTAGTCTATTCTCTTGCTAGTGATGTGCCACATGCCATAAAAATCTTTTTACAACTTTGTGAATTCGCTAGAATTGTGAATCGAGTCACAAAATACTAAATTCCAAATTATGATTTAAAAAAATATTTTTGCTTAAATGATACCTCAAAAACTCATTAAATCTGTTATCTCACTCTTATAAGGTAAAATCTGTCTCGTATCTCTCTGTGGGGGGGGGGGGAGGTTACTAGAAATAAAAAATAATTGCATTTTTAACATTTATTTAATAATTTTTACATATTCTGCCCAAACTGTTGGCCGCTATTGCGAATGCAGGCCCGACATCTATTTCGTATTTCCACAGTTGTTGTACGAAGTCGTATTTCCTCCTTTATTTTAGTGAACGCCGTTTCAATGCGTTGAAGTAGTACCTCCCTTGTTGGAACCTCCGTGGCGTATACCAGCTCTTTGGCACGTCCCCAGACATAAAAGTCTAGCGGAGTTAGGTCTGGGGAACGTGCCGGCCATGCAATAGGGCCATCGCGCGCGACCAATCCACGCATTGGGGAACACATCGTCGAGATATTCCCTCACAGTCAAACGCCAACGTTTGGGCAGGAGTGACTGGGAATCAGGTAGTTGGACCGCATTACCTGCCCGATAACATCAATGGCGATAACTATTTGGAGTTCCTTCAAAACGACCTGCCCGAATTAGTGTCCGAGGTGCCCGTATTTAATGAAAATGTGCCCAAAGTATTCCAGCATGACGGCTGTCCCGCGCATTGGCGTTTGACTGTGAGGGAATATCTCGACGATGTGTTCCCCAATGCGTGGATTGGTCGTGATGGCCCTATTGCATGACGTTCCCCAGACCTAACTCATTTAAAAAAAAAATGCAATTATTTTTTATTTCTAGTAACCCCAAGAGAGATACGAGCTCTCCGTCCGCTTATCGGCCCATCGTGCTGCTCGACGAGGTGGGCAAGCTCTTTGAAAGAGTCATTGCAGACCGCCTCGTCGAGCGGCTGGTGCGGGTGGGACCGGATCTGGCGGAGAGCCAGTATGGCTTCCGCAGGGGGCGCTCTACGGTGGACGCCATCATGCGCGTGCGGGCCCTCACGACGGGGGATGCCGTGGCCCGGGGTGGGGTCGTCTTGGCGGTGTCTCTAGACATCGCCAATGCCTTTAACACCCTGCCCTGGAGTTGCATCAGGGAGGCACTCCGATATCACCGGATGCCGACCTACCTCTGTCGTGTGGTCGAGGCCTATCTGACGGACAGGGCCGTCATCTACCCCGGTCACCAAGGAGAGTGGAACCGGCGAGAGATGTCGTGCGGTGTCCCACAGGGATCGGTCCTGGGGCCGCATCTGTGGGACATCGGATACGACTGGGTGCTGCGCGCCGACCTCCCTAGCGGCGTCAGCGTCATTTGTTACGCTGACGACACGCTGGTCCTGGCGCAGGGGAGGTCATACCAGGCGGCGGCCGACTTAGCGACACGCGGGGTTGCGACAATCGTCGACAGAATCCGGCAGTTGGGACTCGAGGTGGCCTTGCACAAGTCCGAGGCCATGGGTTTTCATGGACCTCGGAATGCGCCACCGTCGGGTTCCCAGGTGGTGGCGGGAGGGGTTCACATCGGCGTCGAGTCGACGATGAAGTATCTAGGACTCGTCCTCGACAGCCGGTGGAATTTCGTCGAACACTTCCGACGTTTGGCTCCCAGACTGGAGCGGGCCGGGGCTGCGTTGAAGCGGCTCCTGCCCAATCTAGGGGAGCCAAACGCCTCCTGCCGGAGGCTTTACGCGGGGGTCGTGCGGTCCATGGCCCTTTACGGAGCGCCGGTGTGGGCGCGTTCACTAAGGCTGCGGCCAGCACGCCGGTTGAACGCGTCCCAGAGGGTCATGGCCATCCGGCTGGCCCGAGGATACCGCACGGTCTCCTGCGAGGCAGCGTGCCTCCTTGCCGGATTACCGCCATGGGATCTGGAGGCAAAGGTCCTCGCGCACCTGTGGGAGTTGCGCGAGGAAGCGAAACGCCGGGGCTTAACTCCGCTGCCGCGAGAAATCACGGCACAGCGGACAGAGCTCCGGCGGGATCTCATGGCGTTATGGAGAATGCGATTGTCGCAACCCAGTGCTGGGCACGCCACAATTGCGGCGATAAGACCCCTCTTTGAGGAGTGGCTAGAGAGGCGCTACGGCGTCCTCACCTTCCGCCTGACGCAGGTCCTCACCGGACACGGCTGTTTCGGGAGGTTCCTGCACAGGATAAGGCGGGAGGAAACGCCCGGGTGTCATCATTGTGTGGATCGCCCGGAGGACACGGTAGAGCATACGGTGGAGGTCTGCCCAGCTTGGGCGGAGCATCGCCGTGTCCTCGTGGAGGCGATCGGCGGCGGTGATCTCTCGCGTCCGGCCCTGGTTCAGGCCATGGTACGGAGCGAGAGGAAATGGGAGGCCGTCACCTCCTTCTGCGAAGCGGTAATGCTCGCGAAGGAGGAAGCGGAACGCGTGAGGGAGAGGCAAATTTCGCGCCCTCACGCCCCTAACCGCCGCAGGAGGAGACGCC
Source organism: Omphaloscelis lunosa (assembly GCA_916610215.1). NCBI lineage: Eukaryota > Metazoa > Arthropoda > Insecta > Lepidoptera > Noctuidae > Omphaloscelis > Omphaloscelis lunosa. The sequence goes on from OU744250.1 coordinate 13,565,846, forward strand.
CAGGGCGTCGGGAGTCGCAAGCCGATTTCCGGCCACCGTAGGCGCGGGCTTGCGGACTGTGAGCAATGGGTAGCTCACCGTCCGATAAGGACCAGGCCCGGGTCGACGGCGCGTTGTGTTCCACGCGCGCCTCAAAGAGATGTCAGCAGAATTGACGGGGTCCGCTAGGGCCGATGCCTGCCGGGGTTGCGAAGAAAACCGAAAGGGAGATCGTGGCCCCCGGCAACAGGGCAACCGAAGGAACACGGGTGGGTTTTAGTCAGTAAGAGTCTGACACGCCCTCCCGCTCCGCCCAGAGCGGGAGAAGTTATTTGATGATTTCCCACCCAAAAAAAAAAAAAAAAAAAAAAAAAAAAAAAAAAAAAAAAAAAAAAAAAAAAAAAGAGAGATACGAGACAGATTTTACCTTATAAGAGTGAGATAACAGATTTAATGAGTTTTTGAGGTATCATTTAAGCAAAAATATTTTTTTAAATCATAATTTGGAATTTAGTATTTTGTGACTCGATTCACAATTCTAGCGAATTCACAAAGTTGTAAAAAGATTTTTATGGCATGTGGCACATCACTAGCAAGAGAATAGACTAGAGAATTTCTGAGGGAGTTGGAAGATCCCGGTCGCTTATGTATTTTTTTTATGGCCATGTAAATAGCTGTAACATGGATAGCTTTAATTGAAGTCCGAAACTTTGCGAGTAAATAAAAAAAAACTACATGGTTAATGTCACTAGTTTTGAATTTAAAAGTACTGTAATACAATACACAGCTAAATAAAATAAAAATTCAGAGGCTACGACTTACACTTTTTTTTTAATTTGTACTTGACTGTAAAATTTGGGTATTTTTTTAATAAAACAATAAAAAGTCGATGAAAAAAAATCCACAGGGCATGAGAAGTGTTTAGGGGTCTGAAAGGATAGCAGGTGACCTCCCCAGTCGACCATTTCAATTTGGCACACGATGCACCAAACACCCTGTATATTATAAACCCAAAATAATTTAAATAAAAATAAAACTTGTAAAAACTAAAACACAAAAAACGATAAAGTCAACTAAAAAGATATAAACAAGACATCACAGACAGACAAATAAAATCCGAAGTCACACATAATCTGTTCGATTTATGCCCTAACACGTGTGACTCCGGATTTTTAAGGTTGACGGTTGGTGTTAGGTTTGACTAGGAAAATATAAAAGTACCTATGGAGATTACGTGCCTTTAGGCTTACCGCCTTTTTGAAACTTATCGTCAGGTCGCACGACGCAGAGCTGCAGCAGCTGTTCCGCAGTTAACTTGGACACGTTCATGATCCGCAGGTCTTCGGAGGACGGTAGGCTCGCCTTCTGTCCCAACACCGACATCTTTGAATGATTGCTTCGCATCAGCGCATAAAACTCTAGTATTGCTTTCTGTAATATTGTACAATACTTATCACGCAGTTTGGGGACGTTGGGAATTAATGTAAAATTATTTTGAGAACTAGGCACTGGGGTAGATAGGGCATTACCCGTCGATTTCCCCGCATAACATTAACATCCTTTAGCACCTAAAAAATTACATGATTAACAAAAAATAAATTAACAACAATCCAGGACTCCACTAGGTATTTAAATATTTCGATTCAGCGTTTGAATCCACTGGCACCGTATCAGCCAACACTCCATTAGCGACTGTTCTATTTCATTCCAGCGCTGCAGGTTACTGGATATTAGACTGGGTGTTACAGTGTTGTGGTACGGTCAGAGATAAAAGTCAACTAACACATTTTACACTTCATCTAAATGACAAAATTATTCAATACAATAAATCAGCATTTCATATAAAAGCTAAGAATAATTCTTTTGATTTTACTTCTGTTCCGATTTTAATGAAATATAAAGTAATAAAGATTATGTTAATCGACTTGTCGCTGACTGTACAATCACGAGCATAAATATTGTCTACTGTCTATAAATAATGTCTGAGATACACGAGGCTAGTTTTTTAAAGCTAGGATAGCAAGCTAGAACTCATCCTGGCTTCCCGTCCTGGGTTTGACTTAGATAGAAAGAAGCCATTATTAAAATTATCTGGGATCATGATCTGTTTACATGATCCCAGATAATTTTAAAGTACAGTACAAAATGTGGTTGCGGTCAGAAAACCAAACGCGTAGGTAGTCACTGCATACTGAAACTCGAATACTAGCTTCGCCGGTCACATGAAGCTACAATTCGTTTTTAATCCCAGAAACTAATTTGACAGGTGCGAATGTCAAACTCTAAATTGAAAAAAAAAAACAAACAACAATAACTTGAAATGTTAAATTAGTCTCTGGGATTAAATTCTATAATTTTTATCTCCACAATCCAACATGGCTTCCGACAGAAATCAAACACCCTTTCCGCGCCTATTGACCTTATTACTAACTTAAAAACTAACATTAATAAAAACAAATAGCTCTTGGGATCTTCATTGATTTAATTAAAAAGACATATGATACTGTAATTCACAAACTTATTCTTATAAAACTGGAAAGTATCGGTATTATTGGCTTTGCATTAAAAAATATTAAATTCTTATCTTATGATAGGTACCAAATAGTCGGTATTGGTGAACATCGACATGAACCCAAACCTGTGGAGTACCACAAGGTTCTATACTAGGGCTTCTATTATTCCTTATATAACCATATTAATGAAACCGAACTTAAGGGAGTTATTTCACTGTATATACTATATACTGTACTTAATGTATGATACTAGTATTTTTACTTTGGCAGTAATATAGAAGGAATTGTTAAAGAAGCACAAACTGATCTTAATAGACTAGTTATCTGATTCCAACTTCTAATGCAATCTGCTTACTATAAATGCTAGTAAAACCAAAAACATGGTATTTAGTGCTAAAAAAAACTTTATACACATGGTGAATTCAATATAACTGGTGAAGCCTTATTAAAAACAGATACTGAGAAATATTTATGTCTTACTCTTGATGATAAACTTACAGTGAAACCTCACATTGAGAAAGTAAAAGATACCATCACTGACTGGCACTTAGAGGAATTTTCCGAAGTCTCCCACTACAGCACGCGTAGCATGACGCTTTCTATTTCTACGTAGAATAGACACAGCTCTTTCTATACCAAGTGACATTTCGTTTCTCAATTTTTGACATCGCATCACAGAAATTGTTCTACAATCTGTCATTTTGCCTTTCGTTTTTAACGATCTTTGTCTAGATCCTTTTTTATGTAGACTATTTCAGAAGCAAGTTTTCTATCCCAAACTGTCAAAATCACACTGACAACTGAAAGTTGTCTAAGCTAGTAAAGACAATTTGATTTTGTAATCGCCATGCTAAAGACAGTAGAAAACTTTTTACACGACGGCTACGGTAATAACGGTAACGTAATAATCTTACTACGTTACCATATTTATTTATATTTAGTGTCGGTATATTAGTTCTTTGATTAAATGTCATTATTTTAGTCTTATTAAAATTTATTTTTAGATTATTATTAACTAACTAATTTATTATATTTTTAAGATGTCATTTTCAAGAATATTAATGTCATAACTAGTGCATAAAATAGTGCTGTCATCAGCAAATAAGACCATCTGGTGCTTACTGACCTTAGGTATATCATTTATGTAAATGTTAGTGTCCGACCGAAACGGGTTTTTCAGCCGAAACCGAAACCGAAAACGAACTTTCGGCCTTGCTCTTAGTTTCGGCCGAAACCGAAACCGAAACTTAGTTAAACATATTTAAAATTTCTATCGTATACAGAAATCTGGTGTGTTTTTACATATTTATTTGAATATAGAATGTATATTATACATACAGACAGTTGAATAGTGTTGAATATAAAATAAAAAATTAATAAAAAGGTCATCATTAAAGTACGTAACAAATATATGTTTTATTTTTTTATGTCATGAATATAAACTAAATAAATATGTTGAAGTAAAGACTTACTTTTGGGAGTAAACGTTTTAAAAAACAACATTCAGTTAGACTTAGACATATACTACATAACTACAGACTCTCAATTGAATATTTTAATTATCGTGTTCACAATATTTTTAAGATTAATCTAATATTTATTTTTTGAAAATCTTATTTATCACTTTGGTATTAGTTATCACAATAATCAGTCTAGGTATATAATCTTACTTCCGGCCACCGTAGGCGCGGGCTTGCGGACGGTGAGCAATGGGTGGCTCACCGTCCGATAAGGACCAGGCCCGGGTCGACGGCGCGTTGTGTTCCACGCGCGCCTCAAAAAGATGTCAGCAGAATTGAATGGGTCCACTAGGGCCGATGCCTGCCGGGGTTGCGAAGAAAACCGAAAGGGAGATCGTGGCCCCCGGCAACAGGGCAACCGAAGGAACACGGGTGGGTTTTAGTCAGTAAGAGTCTGACACGCCCTCCCGCTACGCACAGAGCGGGAGAAGTTATTTGATGATTTCCCACCCAAAAAATAAAAAATAAATAATCAATAATCATTAAATTCTCTGTCTCAGTCTTAACAAAGATAGAGTCTCAAAAAATTTCCGGGAAAAAAGTTCAGATCTATTCAGATCTGGGCAGATCTGTATTTTGTCTAAATCTGTCTAAATCAAATTAAATATGTTCAGATCTTTCGATTTTGAAACATTTCAAGTGATTTGTTTCAAAACTCATGGATTTGCGATGAATCTGTCCAAATTTAGCATAATTAGCTAGCCGCGAAGTTCGCCGAACGATGCACGATAATTCATGAACACTCGAGTATCGGCGCGGCCATTTCCTGACTGAAACAGAAACTAAGGCCGAACTAGATTCCTTGGCCGAAACTGGCCGAAACCGAAACCGAAACTGAACTTTCGGTCGGTCATTAGTAAATGTTAAATGATCGAGGGCCAAGAGCATTCTTGGCCCTCGATCATTGTCAATCAAAATCACCTTGGGGAACAAACACCATAAGTAGTGTTCCTAGGACGTGACATGTATGCTCTTTCAACTTTTGAGCTCGTACATAGCCTATCAAGCGCTGTGATTTGAGTGCGATTAGAGAAATAAGATTCTAATAGGCTTAATGCAGTTCCTCTAATCCGGTAACGCTCTAATTTGCAGCAGTATACCATGATCTACATGGTCGAATGCTTTAGACTTATCCATAAACAAGGCTGCCACTGGAGTTCTAGGATCATCACTAGAAACAATTTTCTTGATCACGTCATAAATCGCCATATTAATGGATTTAATTTTATTGACCTTGTATTTAGAGACGAATTGATAACCTCCTCCTTTTAGAAGTCGGTTAAAAATAAATTTGTGTCCCATGATCTTTAATAGTCAACTTGCAGCTGGCGGCCTAAACAGAAGTGTCGAGGGTTATTTAACAAAACTCATAAAAACGAACTATCACTAAGAATTAGGGGCGGTATCAGTAAGATATCGGGTGCAGCGGTTCGTAGTTTAATATTTTCGTATTACAATTTTCCATATTTGCAAGCTTTATCAAACAATTGACGGATCTCTGAATATTTTTTTAAATGTTGATAGTTCCTGGGATAGTCCATTAGTGGAGCATGTAGGGGTTTTGACCTCGGATTCTTGTTACAGTGAATGAATTTTTAAGATTGAAGTGGGTTTTTTTTGTACTATAAATTGCAATGTTTACTAACTTTTTTTGTGACTTTTTATTTCTAGCATTGAAAATGCTTTTTCGATCGCTTCAGTAGGGTAACCGTTTTCAAGAAAAGTGCGACCGGGGGCTAGCGTCCTCAATTATTAAGATATAGAAATGAAAATGGTATTCTTTTGGGACTTTTTTCAAAGAATCTTAAACTTCTCAAAAACGTCAAGAGATATCGAAGGAATAAAAAAATGTTCCTGGAGAATTTAAAGGGCTTGAAAATGATACCATTCTGGTTTCGATAGCATTAGCATTGAAAATGCATTTACGATCGCTTCAGTAGGGTACCCCTTTTCAAGAAACTTCGTCGTTAGCCGACGAAGCCGACGAAGTTTAAGATTCTTTGAATATTGAAACGAAACAACGATGCAATTTTTTTAAATCAACAAATATTTTATTTAATTTAAAATATAATATAAAATGCCTGCCTCGTTGGTCTAGTGGTCGCAAAGCGCTACTGCTGAGCATGAGGTCCTGGGTTCCATTCCCGGGTCGGGCAAGGTGTTATTGGGTTTTTCCATCTGGAATTTCTCAGTAGCAGCCCGAAGTCTGGATTAGTGCCCGGTTGATGGCAATAGGCTCGCCCCCTATTACATGGGACTTAAACATAACTGGCGAAATGTGGGTGTACTATAAGTACACCTCTACCTAACCCTTCGGGGACTACAGACAAAAAAGATTACAAATCAGTCACCGAAAAGACCCTATTAGATGTAGTAAGCTGGATGGAGAGTAATAATTTGAATATAAACATTAGTAAGACGAAATCAATACAATTTAACTCCTATAATACTAAACAATTACCTTTGGACATTAATTGCAAAGATGAAAAAGTACATCAAGTGGATGAATTAAAATTTTTAGGACTTATTGTAGATAAACATCTAAATTGGAAATGCCATGTGGAACATATTTGTCAGAAACTTGATAGGTTTGTGTTTGCGTTGAAAAAGGTAAGGCAAAATGTATCTGTAGAAGCTGCTCTTTCGGCTTATCACGGCTATGTGTCATCTGTCCTAAGCTATGGACTTATAATGTGGGGCAACTCGACCGATTCGGACAGAGTTTTCAAGCTTCAAAAACGTTGCATCCGCGTTATAAACAAAGCATGGTTCTTAGGTAGTTGTAAACCTCTCTTTAAAAAATGTAACATTCTTCCACTACCCTGTATGTATATAAGAGATATCTGCGTTTTTACCAAGAATCACTCGCATTACTTTAAGCAACGTAGTGAGGTTCTACCAAGACAAAAAAGGGCTAAATTTCATAACTTATTGTATCAACCACCAAGTCATAAAGATATTTATAAAAAAAATGTGTTTAATATGTGTATACTGATTTATAATAACATTCCAAATGATATAAAATTGTTGCAGGGTAATCTATTTTAAAAAAAATTGGCCGTTTGGCTACAAGAGAGTTGTTTCTATAGCATTAAGGAATTTATGGAATTTAAAAATTAATGTTAGGTATTGAATGAAAATGAATAATTGAGTTTAGAATAATTGTAATAATATTAATTGCATGATAATAATTACATAAATAGACGTAATTAAATAATTTGCACGCTTGCTTGCAGGCAGAATACAAAGACTTTTAGGACATAAGATCTTTCCTTGAATTTGTATGTATTTTCTAGCAAATAAACATTTTTGATTTGATTTGATTTGATTTGATGTTATGTTATGTTAAATAAATATACAATTTGTTCAATCTCAATTTTTAAGGAAACTTTAGCCCGGTATGCGGTAGTTAAAAGCTAGTTTTAAATAAGAATAAAGACGTTTTCGTTTTTGTAGGCTCGTTGGTTACAGACAAAAATTACTTTTTCCCCTAGAGCAAGATATGCTATTTTTTCCGCTCTGGTGCATTATAATGATGGAATTTTTGAGTAAGAAGAGTGAAAAAGTATTGATGGATTAACACCATAAAATATTACAACCAAAAAAAGCTTTTGAATCTCGCGTGATTGTAATGTATTTATGCTCATGAGTTCGTGACTACATATTTAGGTACTTAGAGGTAGGTACCTATTTATCCGTCTCGTCTACGACTTCTACGAGGTACAGTATTTCTATTTTCTTAATGTCTCTCGGGAATCATGGCATTTCCGAATACAAACGAATGATAATTTCCATGGTCATCAATTATTAGATTTATCTTGTATAATAATTTGAATTAATAACTAAGTACTTCATTGTTGTTTTGTTTTGATTTTCGTGTGAACTATATAGAGTTGTAAAACTATTTTCTTATCCATCGTGCCTGCGACTTTAGCAGCTTTTCTACCATTTTAAAATAAATTAAATCAAGTTAAAAGAGTATTAACAACTCTATTACTACTCTAGTAATACTTCCAAGTAAATTGAGTGTCCGGTCTGCACCAAGTGCAAAGGGCAACTGATAGAAATCCGACGACTGACGAAACACGAGGTTTACCGAGGGACTTTAAGAACATAGTTGTACTGTACTTAAATGCTTAAAAAAATCTCACCTGACGATCGTTGAGATCATTTTTCATCTTTTGAAACTGCGAGATATTTTGTTGCCAATTCATTTTATCGCTTTGGGAACATACAGAATCTGAGAATTCATAAGAACTTAATAATGAGTTTTGCGAAACAGTCACGATGTCATAAAAAAAAATGAAAGTTACCTTTATCAATTGTTGGCGACCCATTCAAATCATCTAAGTCTTCGTATCTTTCTTGTTTTGAAATTGTTTCCTGGAAAATACGAGATTTCTCAATCAAAGGCACAACTCAGCTTTCGCTAGCGTCAAAAAAATCTGGACATAATATTTATTAGAGATTAAGAGGCAGACAAAGGGAACTGGACGAGTTATCTAATGACTTAAAATGTATGCAACTTATCGGCATAGTTAGTTACTTCATATTATCAGCTAAAGAAATAAGGAATGAAAATGTTATGCACTCTAAGTTAATTTTTTTTACTTGCATCGTAAAGGTCATCCATTACTTATAATAACCGCACCGTTCCAGCACAGCGAGGCTAAGAACTCACGGAGCGGTTTTCAGCACGTAGTAAATGGAAATGTAGATAGTAAATTTCACGACGCAGTTTATTCCCGCGGCTTGCACCATTGTTTGCGGGTCCCGCTGCACCCGCCACCGCGGCGGGCGTGGCTGAAAACCCTCCGTGAGTTCTTAGCCCTATACGCCCGGCACCGCTTCGAAAAAACCTCCCGGTTGTCGCCAACGCGCCGTACCAAGAAGACCGCTTGCTGCTGGGACGTCACAAGTGAGGTGACAGCTTGTTGTGCGCTGCTTACTAGTTGGTAGCTCACCGTCCACGCGCCAACGGCTAGTGTTCAACTTACATTGCGAACACTTACGAGAACTGGCAATCATAGGTTTTGCACTCGACGAAGAAGATAATAATTTGCAAAAAAAGAAAAAGGAAGTACTTATTAGTTGAGAAGAAAGAAACAGAAGGAGAATATTGGAATAACTTAAGAAATTAGACGGCCGCATATGGTCGGCGAGTCGTCGGTATGCATACAGCTTGCTAGCGTTTCTTGGCCGGGGAGCGCGGTAGGTGCGGCGGCGGCGCGACTTGTGGGACGGCTCCCGAGCAGCGCGCTGCACACGACCTGTCCACTAATCTGTATAAATTGTCATCGTAAAATTTACTTTAATGTATTTGATTTAAAATCCTAACGTTATTTACTGTGTCGGAGCGGTGCTGTTATAATAACCGTGAGACGAATCCACACCGTCCACTCCCTGCGCGCGTGCACGATTAGTGCTGTTCGCGCGCATTAAGATGCACGCGAACCGCACTAATCGTGCACGTAAGCGATGGGAAGATTTTTTTAAATACAAAATAAGCTTACTGTATATTAACACAGGGACCGCGGAAGTACTCCATGACGGGAGGGGCAAACTTCTTTGGTCACCCCCTTCCAAAAACGAAGTACTCCATAACGGAGGGGGCAAACTTGTTTGGTCACCCCCTTCCAAAAATGATTTAATGTACATAAAATATACTATACTACTATAATGGTCCAAAATAGTAGGTGCCGCCCTATTGTCCCATCGTAGGTTAATCGTAGAATAGCGCAACGGGGAAGTTAAATTGGAGCCCCCCCCCCCCCCCCGTTGGATTTTAGGGGGGCATTTGGCCCCCTCTTCCCCCATTTCCGCGGTCCCTCCCTGTATGAACACCAAATCGCTTATACAATAAATATCAATAAGGTGTGGTCATATCTACAGATCATCAAACTAAACAACTTTCTCCATGGGACCAACATCATAATCACGAAAAAATTATTACCAACTTTCCTATAGGAAACTTCAATACCTACTCGACCCAAATGTTTCTGGGATGGATGGCTGATTATTTTTCTCACAAAGTTTCAGATATGAGCCCCGTGGTGAAGAGACCACGAGGCTCAATCTGAAACTTTTCAAATAGGTATATTTTCGGTGTTCTCTCGTCATGCCGCACCTAATCAGCTATCAACTTTTCGCCGTGCATATGCTTGCTCAAAAACCCTATGGGTGCCCCCCTACCATATATAAAAGAACAAGGTATATTCGTAAAACTCGCACTGTCCAAACCGTTGAAGATAGAAAATTGAATTTTGAACAATATAAATGTAGTTGTAGTTTAAAACAAAGGGATGTACTAAGACAGTTTTTTTTTGGGAAATCGGCCCATAAGGGGTAAAAAGGGAGAATTCGTTTATAAGAAGACTCTTATTCTTTGGGTTTATAAACTGGAAACTTGCCACGAATGTACCTAAGTAAATAAAACATCAAAACTGGGGGGTCCCAATAGGAGTTTAGGGTTACTAAAACTTGTATGGAATAATCTTAACGCCGGTCCGATGAATTTGAAACTTAACAATACACAGCATTAATCGTTTTGATTTAAAAAATAAATAGGTTATTTAGAAATTCAACCCGTAACTGGGTCCTCCCCAAAAATACGACTACTAGTAGTACTGAAATTTATTATTTTTACGATTAACTCAAAATTGATTAAAATCATAAAGTCAAGTATTTTTTCAAATCAATCCCTGTCGAGATGAAAAGCGGAAAAACAGTTTGTACGAAAAATCACATTCCTTTGATTTAGAAACCTGAAACTTGGCACACATACTTAATAATAATTAATACTAAATAATAAAGACCGAAATTATTCATTATTCAAAACTACCCTTTAAAGGCGTTGGAGCAGGAGTAGGAGTTCGGATGGGAAAGTCTAAAATCTGCGTGAACGATGGCGCGGGCGAAGTGCTAGTCTAATCTAATACTATAAAAGATTTAATTTTTTGTATGATTGTTTGTAATGGATAAACTCAAAAAATCATTAACCAAAAAATCTTTCATCTATATATAGCTACATTATCAGCGAGTACATGGGCTGTATTTTTAATTAGAGATCCCTATTTGCTAAGTCATTATTTGGCGTGCGCTGCGAAAACTATTATTAATTACATCGATCAGTCGATCAAAACACGGTTAGAATCGAAAGATGATGACATTCGTATCATGATTTTAACCCATAAAAAACCAATTATTTTATAATTTAAGTTGGATTCAAGTTTATAACCGGGATTTACACATAGGATTTACTACTTTTAATCCGGGTAGTACGTCCCTGGGGATATTTTCCGAGAACCACGTGGGCGAAGCCGCGGACTAAACCTAATACTATTTATTATACATATTTAACTGAAGATCGTACGCAACTTTGCCAAAATTAATTCACCAGTTTTTTGATGGGTTAATTAATATTGTATTAACCCATCAAAAATTGGTGCTTTGCTTATCCTTTAATGAATTCTTACCTGATCTGGTAGGTGGTAGATGTTTTTTGACTGACCTCTCTGTAAATGACACATAAGAAAAGGTATTGCTTTAGAAATTTACGTTTTCTACTCTTCCGCCATCCGTAGTAGATGTAGATATTTTTGTTACCTGTGAATACGGTCCACTAACAGGCACAGTTATGATTGCTCTCATTGGTTTACTTTGTCCTCCAAGATCCATTGTTTTCCTAGGTATTATGGAAGGCCTCTATAAAAACGCAGATACTATTTTATTAAGATCTTTAATTCACACGCAAAAGATAACTTCTCAAAGTTTTCATGATACGTCACTGACTCATCAAAATATTTAGGGCACTTCCCGAAGTCCTAAAAAGCTGAAATTTGGTATCACTGGCGGACTAAAGGGGGCGGCAGCTGCGGTCTGCCCGGGCTCCCAGTCTAGGGTGGCCCCCCAATCTTTAGAAAAACTTTTTAATCAAATCCCAAACAAAGCCAAAAAATGTTCAGTAAGTTAAAGGCAATCTTTGTTGGTCCCCTACGTATGCTAAATATAAATGTAGGTGCAAAAATTTTCGATCTCGTTTCGCTCGCTCTTGCATCTTACGTTCTATTTTTCTCAAACTTTTCTAGTCGACACGATCCGGGACGGGGTGCTAACATTTTTGAAATTGCTTCGCTCGCTCTTGCCTCCTTTTTTTGTGTTAGAAGTTATCAAATAATTTCTCCCGCTCTGTGCGGAGCGTGAGGCCGTGTCAGGCTCTTACTGACTAAAAACCATCCGTGTTCCTTTAATTGTCTGTATGTTGCCAAGAGCCACGGTATCCCTTTAGGACTTTACCGCGTTGCTCTTGCATCCTACGTTCTCTAACTATTCTGAATAGGTTGGCAAAGTATTTAATAATTCCTATTTCTATATAAATGTTCAAAAGAAAGTTTTACCTATCCAGATTGCAAAATTTTTCGAGCACGCTTCGCTCGCTCAGCATCTTGTATTCTTTTACTGCTCCAACTTTTGCGTATATGTCTACAAAGTATCCCTTATTTCTGTATGAATGGTCTAAGGAAAACTTAACCTTTTCGAGGCAGTGTGCTAAAATTTCGAACTCACTTCGCTCGCTCTTATATTTTACTTTCTTCTAGTACTTATAATTTTTTGCAAACCTGGGCCCCCGGGCCCCCATTTATTCTGCCGCCCCGGGCCCCAAATAGGCTTAGTCCGCCACTGTTTGGTATGCAGGCTAGGATTTTCACACAAAAAAACAAAAAATTAAGAAATTTGTAACTTTCACACTCCAACCCCCTTAAAGGGAGATGCAAGTCTGTTTTTCTTACGGATAATAGGTCAGTACAATATCACCGCTAAGATAAAATAAAATAGAGCGCCCTACAAAAAGAAATGAAATCCCACCAAAAACATTTCATGTAGTTTGTCAAGACTAACAACCACAGATTTAGTTAAAAAGTTATCAGATCTAATGTAGAGTCAACTCCACAAGGTCAACTCTACAAACGTTACATCTTGGTATAGCCGTTCCATTGAACTATTGTTTGACACAACATTAAAAACTCCAGTGACTTAAATTCTTACACCATAAACGGGAAACGGGTATTGTCGACGGAAGAATAGACAAAATGACAGATTCACAATCACAATCTATCATTTTGTCTATTCTTAATTTTAAGACCCGTTTCTATATCATGTATCATAAAACGGCCAAGCCATACATTTTGACCCAGGTATACCTAAGGTTTGTAGAGTTAGGGGCTTGGCTCTACATTGGATCTGATAGATAACTTTTTAACAGTGAAGGCGTTATGTAAATCTTGGTAACCTACTTCAAGAACATGAAATGGTTTTTGTGGGTAAAATGTTCATGAAGTTTTGGATCGACCGCCTCGTACGTGCCATGGCTCGCGCCCGCTACGCTCTAACATAAAAGATGATAAATGCTAGAAAACGAACCTGTAAAATTAAAACCAAGAAAGAATTAGAATGGAAAAATAAACAGTAAATGAAAAACAGACTGCAGTCGTTTGATAACATCGAGCGTTCAGGCCGGTCGTACACACGGCTACACATCAAGCTATACACATCCAGTATAAGCTGATCTCGCATTGTATAGGATGTCCGTACAGTGCGAGGTTAGCTTATACTGGAAATGTATAGCTTGATGAGTAGCCTTGTGTACTATGGTGCATAGCATGCATCTCTTTTATCTTTTCTGTGGTGCATGGCAGCCGGTAATTATTCTACGTCGATCGATGGTGTGTTGTTCACTAGTAACGATCGTCCTTAACTGTCGGATCAATTGCTAGCAATAAACAATATGTATTTAAGACCTACTTTTGTTGAAATCGGGAAGCGATTGCGCTCAGGTCTTGGCAAGCGTGGCGTGATGTGTCCAGGTCTTCCGATGACTAAGTCATCTTTCACACGATTCGCAGATTTTGGTCTCGACTGTAGACAACAATAACACCAATACATAACTGTAAATATAAAAGAAGTAAAAGCACCTATCACATAATGGTGTGAAAACGGCTGCGCGCAAAAACTACAAGGGACAAATAATTTTTTAACTTGACGTGCCCCCTCAGCCCCACCTTCATGTTAAGTAAAAAATTGTTTTCGTAAAAAAACGTCCAATAAAGTTGGAACTTTAACCTTCAATGTCTAGGTTCCTAGGTATGGTCCGGTACAAAAAAAAATCAGAATAAAGGGAAGAATAGTAACTCCCGGCTTCTGTATGCGTCTTTTTACACCCGTAATTTAAAAACATTAAATCTACTGCCCAATCCCATATTCTCTGATGTGAGGCTTGCTAAGTGAGATTTTACTCGAATAGGCTTCCGGAAAAAGTGCAGGAACTGAGAAATAATGGCGCGTTTACATTAGGTCGGTTTGGCCATACTCGACTGCAAGCGTTTTCGGTCACCCACTAATGTAAACTGTAATTCTGTTAGCCGTATTCGATCGCAGCCTGATTGCGGTGACCGACCTAGTATAAAAGTAGTTACGGTTTGCCTGGCTGGAGGCTTTGAGTGTAGCAGCTTAAGGCACCCACAGGAAAGTCCGATTAAGCAGCCAAGACCTTAGTGGTCAAAACTGCGAGTTGCCATGTTAAAAAAAAAAAAAAATAACCGTATTCGGTCATAACCGTCTTGTGGAAACTTGCCGTTGGTCGGAAAACGCGAAGGCGGCGGGTAAACTGAATGCCACTGACGCATTCGATCACCGACCTAATGTAAACAGGCCAATTAGGTTAACGTATCCGGTTAAACCATGCGGGCGACGCATTTGGTCACCGACCTAATGTAAACGAGACATAAGTGTATTGAAAAATACCTCATTGGAACGTGGTCGTCCCGGGTTTCGCTGGCTTATGGGAAGTCGTTGTTTAACAGGTATTGCTTCGAATTTTGGTCTCTGTAACAAAGTAGGTATGCCATCATTATCTCAGAAAAAAAAATGGAACCTTCATGTCCATTTATAAATTCCATTTTATCTAAAACTATCTCACAGTCTAAAGTGCTGCAAAGTCAGGAAAAACCGGCCAAGTGCGTGTCGAACCACGCACTGTCAAGGTAGGTCGTAGTTAGGATGAATATTTACGCATGCTCATGCTCAGTATTGATTTTAACGACTGCTAAAATAAGTTTTATGAGCGAGGTTATTTCAGGAAAACCACCTTTACTAGGTAATTAAGTATATTTTGGTGTAAAACACTAGTAAAAAATAGAAAACGACAACTCTAAATAATAAGTTCGTGTAACAATGGCGGCACAATGCAGGTACATGGCGACTTGCGCCGTACCCGTACTTTGAAATACGCGTCTACGCAGTAAGCGACTTAGCGTGTGGGCTGTAGACTGACGCGCATCGTGTTCCCGAGGCGCCTTCCCCGCAACGGCCAGGCGAGAGAAAGAGACAGATAGATTATTCTATTTAACGCGAGATCGTGACGGCACGTGACCGCTGGACGCTCGCACTTGGCAATCTTTTTTTTTTTACATTGTGTATGGGTTGCTATACTCCGGTTGCCATTCTAGTTCTGGAGAACGCTTACAGTCTTGGACTAGTACACTAATAGCAGCATTAGCTGGACGTCCGGGATTTTGTTTTGGAATATCGGGTTTTGGTAAGGAGTCGTCGCCACTTCTAATGATATTTTCCTATATCTGCATTTTGTTGTTCTGTGCTCGCAATGGTGTAAGTTATTGGACTTCCCTTTTTATTTTTCTGGTAAGGCCAATCTCGGTGAGTGTAGAACTTAGATAGAAGTGAGGTTTTTTGACCCTTTCTAATCAGTGTAATCATTTAAGCATGACTCGACTAAATCACCTCAAATGCGTCAGATGATCAGCACAAAGCGTCGGCATACTGCTTTGTCTTTTCCTGCTGGATCTCTACGCGTTCCCAGTCAGCCGACAGTAGATATATGCAGAAAGTTTTCGAGATAAAAGGTCACTTGTGGGACAAACTTTTCTTTGATTCTGAGGGTACGAAGGTCGTGAACGACCTCTGTTATAAGCCGGTGACTTGTCTGTTGAGCGGCATTTTGCGCTATTTAGGGCACAGAGGATTACGTGCAACTTATTTGACCATGAGGTGTGGTCATATACCACAAGATGGGCCAGCATAGCTTTAAGGTAACAGTGCACACTGCAAGATTAGCTTGCGGATGACACAGCGGGACAAAATTTTATTTGATGTCGAGGACTGACATAATTATATTGTCGCATCACTGCGGAAATAAACTGGACACCGTTGTCCGAAATAATCCTGCAAGGTAGACTGAACCGCATGAAATATTCCTCGACGAGGATATGAGCGCAGGCTTCTGATATGGTGTCCATCGAGTAGAAGTGTCTTCAATGAGAAAGACCGAAAGACCCACCGCTCCTCCTGGTCTCCCGGAAGTGGGCCGAACAGATCCATGGCCAACACCACGTTCCACTGGCTCATGACCGGTGTCTCGAGTAGGCCTGGGGGTTTGGCGTTGTTAGCCTTATATCGTTGGGAGTGGATGCAAGCTGAGACATAATCGGTGATTGTCCGCATACCTGTGAAATAATACAGCTGTGCTACCTTCTGTTAGGTTCTATCGATACCTGGGTGGCCAACTGTTTGAGAGTCATGTAATTCCTTCAAAATAGCTGCAACTTGACCGGCAAGTACAACTAACTGAGGGGATTCACTCTCGGATTACGGATTGGACAGGACTCCTTGATCCAGGAGGTAACCCCTTTCTAATCCGCCAACAACATTACGACAACAACAATAACAACAAACTACTTTACGTAGTCCTTGTACTTGTCGTAGTCATAGTTACATAAAGTTTTTAATATGTATTAGTTCCCGGGAGATAGGGTCCGTGGGGTCGCTACTGCCCATCAGCTCGCCACATGATGCCGTGCGGGTTTTAGTATCTCTCTTGGTCTGGCTCCTCATCTTAGACCTATTCCGGCAAAGTAAACTCTGCCGGCACAGACCTAGAGTTCAGAGCACGCAAGCCCCACCACGACGTCAAGGTAGAGATACGGCGATGGAGTTATTATTATTATTAATCATATTTTAGATGCAACATCATCCGTTCTTTCTAGCTCTTTAAAAATCTTTTCCACTTCAGGGTCCGAAGTCTGCCTTCCCTCTGGGGTATATTCGAATTGGATATCAAAAGATTGGAGCATCGGAGCTCAATGAACTAATCTGCCTGCTAGTGATTTAAATAATAGCAACCAGCGTAGAGACCGATGATCACTACCAATTACGACTGGTTAACCATCTAGGTAAGGCCGAAAATGCTCAACCGTCACTCCAGCGAGTCACGCAGTCAGCGCTTCACGCTTCGTGGTGAAATAGTTACATTCAGCTGCGTTGAGGAGTCAGCTGGCGTATTCAATTGGCCTTTCCTGATTAACGTTGCCCTGCAATAAAATTGCGCCCAAGGCATAGTTACTTCCGTCTTTCCGACCAAATAACCTATACATTGTATAGGTTATTTGGTTGATTATTTCACATTTTCCTTTCCAAAAAATATACATATTGTTGTATTTTTAAATATTTAATATTTTTTTATAAAGTCTTTAATTAAGAAATTTAGCAATTGGATAGGTTATTTAATTGATTATGCCTTAGTAATAAAAAATAATGTTCATTTTTATTAACAAAAAACAGCTTGTCCCGTATTTTCAATGCAGTTGTCCTGTAAAACCGGAAATCAGTATTTCTTGAAATCATTAAGAATAGCACTGTTATTTCTGCTGTTTAAACCGAAAATATATCTCAAAAACCGTCCAAGAGTGTGTCTGACCTCGCACTATGAAGGGTTCCGTAGTTGATATGAACTTATGCCAAGAACAAACTTAACATTGTATTTGAAAAGCATGTTCTCCCATACATTCCAACTGCAAATGTAATTTTTTACACATATTGATTTTTCTGTAATCTATAAGTATAGAACTATTTTCTGTATTTTTTTTTATATTAAGTCTTAGTAGTTTCGGAGATAAGGGGGGAATGGTCAATGTACATCTTTTTTCTTAAATATCTTTAAAAATATTTATTTTAAAATGATAGAAAAAAAATGATCAAAAATAATGATCCTCACAACAAGCCCTTAAGGTTTGCTAATTACTGTACCGTGTGACGCATCAAAAAGTTTCATTTGATACGTCACACGGTACAGTTAGCAAAACTTTCTTTTTTTTTCCTATTTGCCCCCGAAAAGTGACCCCCATATTCAAAATTCATTTATTTACGTTACACGTCCGTGTTTGGGTCATACTAATTCACATGTGTACCATATTTCAACTAAATTGGTCCAGTGGATTCGGAGCAAATCGCCTGTGACAGACGGACAGACAGACACCCAGCCAGAAACCCAGCCAGACACCCAGCTAGACACACGAGTGATCCTATAAGAGCCGTTTTTTTCTTTTGAGGTACGGAACCCTACAAAGTGTTACATAAATAACAAAAGGCACTTAGAAACATCATAATCTATTAAATTATGGGATCCAACAATACCCCACACGCATATGTGCATTGAATTTTAGTTCAAAAGTAAAAGAAATGGTATATATACCAATATTTCTTGAGGGGGGGGTTTAGGTTTATTTGGTTGTTGTTTTAGCCGCGCACTGGGCATTCTCTGTGGAATGCGACACTTGATTTGCCCTTTCGTTGGTTCAACCACATCTGCAAAAAACACAGAATAATTAGGTATTAGTTTTCATTCAATGCAATGCTCTTCTCTTAAAAACTAGATTAAAAACCATTGAGATCAATGTAAACTAGAGAAGATATCTCGAACAAAAAATGTTTTCGGTGCGAGGAGGTTCTCATAAAGTAATTCATACCCGCAGATGCGACACAGTCCGCTTCTTCTGCCTACTTGATAGTTACAACATTATTCTCACTTCCATTCTATTAATGATGAACATTATGTGGGATTTTTCACTTGACAATTGGCAACCGCGTTTCCTCGTTGCGATTTTTTCGCACAAATGTGAAAAACATTATCCACAATTTGTAATAGAAGGGTATTTAGTGTCATCAACCTTGCAAATCTTTAACAATTAATTCTGTATTATTTAATTTATTTGTCTGATTTAATTCTGTACCCACGTGGCAACACCCTGTAGGTAGAAGGGGGGGGGGATCTAAATATAGAGATAGCATTTTTTCATGAACTAAAGAATAAACTAAACTTGAATTCATGCCTAGCCTAGTACTTTTTGTTAATTAAAAACTATTTGTTACGTTAAAGTGTTAAGTGGTTACGTTATTGCAATTTTCTTAAGGATCTCTAATTTTTTGAAAATAAATTATAGCCTTTGTTACTTCCTGAAAATTTAGCTTTCTATTGGTGAAAAAATGGTTAAAATCGGTCCAGTAGTTTCGGAGCCTATTCGGTTCAAATAAACAAACAAAAAAATCTTTCCTCTTTATAATATTAGTATAGATTTATTTTAATATTATGAATTATCTCTAGATATATAAACACCTATATATAATAATCAGTGTCATTATTAAACATTATGTGCCAAATCCTATACAAAATGCGAACTTCTATCGCAGCTCCGCCACGCGACGAAAATGATATTTTTTTTTTCACAGTTTATATTTATATATTCTAAATAAACATTGCTATTAACACATTTTGTTTTATATTTGTGCTTTTATTGCAGGCATAGATTTTGTAAAAATTTTTGTTTCTTATTTTTCTATCTTAGCGCCTAACTCTTTTTTTTTTTCTATGAACGAGTTAAAATACTGTTCCAGAAATGAATTCTTCGCCCTTGAATTATGCGAAAACGATACCAAACACGACCGATTTGCTAAACTTATGCAGATGTCCCCCCTCCCTCCTCCCCCTAAGTCAAAGTCAAATAATTGATTTCAAATAGGCCCATGTATGGCACTTTTGAACGTCAAAATTTACAAAATAATATAATTGATTCTAGTCGCCCCTTCCAAGAGGTTGTTTTCGTATGGAGAATAATGGGCAAGAAACTCCACCGTTACTCTTTTAAAATGTTTTAAAATAGTTTGTATAAGTACGTACATAAGTTAAATAATTAGGTATATGTGAAGACGATGCACCTAAAATAAAATCACTATACCACAATAGGTAAAAAGAATTAAAAATGAAGCAACGACAGATAATTTAATTATGTGATAGATATTATACAAACATTGTAAACGTAGATGATTTTCCTAAATTTTTAAAATTAATAAATCAGTGTGTGAGGAAGTAATCACAGAATGTAAAATCAATTTCAAATAGCAGTCGCTTGCACTGCCGCAAGGATATGCTGGCTTTAGTGATGCCCAGTTCAGCTGCTTGTTCAAAAAGATGCCCAGGTAGGATAAGAATCGTTATTGGTCCGTGGGGACATCCTGTCGCATCATCCTTGAAAATATTTTATTTTATACTATAAACTTGAGAAGCTAGGTGCATAGTTCCAATTGGTCGCGTCCTATTGAGGATGCTGGTCATCACGATTAGGTAATATTTTAAAAATAATTGTCTCTTACAATGTCTACAGACTAAACTGTCTGCAATTCCACAATATACCTTAATAACAATCTAAAATCGTGTGACGACTTTACCTTGCCTTGCTTCGCCGGACACTAGTGACATAATTCATTGCATAATTTACAATAATTTTAACAAAGAACGCACTGTGGCACACTTTTTAAATTATATTAATACCAAAATCAATAGCAGAGTACAAAAATTTCATAACAAATGCGTTCCAAAAGTAAATGACTTCTGGTTTTCATCTCTACCTATCACAATCACAGTTTTGGAAGAAGAAAGTCACATGTAGATATTCCAGCCAGATGCAGCATCTATTGCTAAAATCTGCTTAAATATTCTGTGTCCAAATAGTTTGTTATAAAACGTCAAAAACCAAAGAGTTTAACATTTTAAAGTGATTCTTTCTTTGCAATCGATCGCCATAAAACATTTGTAGCTGTCTAATTTCATATTTAGAACTATCCATCATAACCGATCACGCAAATAGTTTAACAAAATATCAAAATTCCAGAGGTTTTCTTTTACATTTTCTACCACCGTTTTTCTTTTCACCAATTTTCAGCTGTATAGAGCTTAGGTATTATGACGACTGCGGCGAAATCACAAAAGGATAAACCTTGTAAGTAATATCTTCATTTATTCTTCAGAATTATTGACAATAAATCGCTGACGATCAATATTGATAGTCTCCAGTTATACCTAACTGCTTAGAATCAGATCTTCAAATGTTAGGTACCGATTGAGTTTCATTGTGTTTAAAAGTAAACTAAAGGAAGCGTAGACGGCCGTGTCATCGTTGTAAACATTTGAGGCTGATCATGGTTTTCGTCATAGACTTCTCGTTCTCGCACCTGGCAGACTGCACGACCACTTATGTATTGTATTTTCGCCTAATTCTCAATACTTTGAACAGTTTCCGCCACACCTCGATTACTCCCAAGGCCGACAGCAGCCTCTGCCGCGCGCGCCGCCCGCAATGCTACCAACAGAAACTTAACGATCCCCAATCCGAGGCAATCGCCTACCCGGACGACCACCAGTGGTCCTAAGGTATTAAGTACGGGCTTTATTCTTCTTAACTCTTATCCTACTGCAGCTGCAGAAAACAAGTAGGGGGTAATACTCCCTGTATTACCCCCTACTTGTTTTCTGACTAGTTTTTGTTGTATTTAGCCTCTATGGAATTGTTTTCTAATAGATACTTAAGTAATGTGAATAATTGCAGGGAAAGAGTTCTCTTATTCAACGAGCCCAAAAATCTGATTCCAAGACCGATATCAAGGTAATCAAGATTGACAGAATTATATGTTTGCAGCGCTGACACGTATACCTATTTATTTATTTTTCTTTGGTTGATAGGGTAATGGAGGCTCGTTAGATAACGAGCTATTGGAGAATGTTAGTGTAAGTACTCTTTGTATGCATTTTTATGAAAAACATTAGTTATAGTAGGCAAAGAAGGTTCACTTTGATGGCCATGGTGGAGGTTGTTAATAGTATGTTTCATGTTTAGGTTTCGCCACCAGCAGAGCCAGATAATTTTACCATCGAGAGCTCTCCGACAGCAGTACTAGATGAACAATCTGACGAGCCGATCGCTTACGAAGGTGGTGTTCTTAGCCTTCCAAACATCAATGAAAACTCTCCCTTGGGTACGTAAAGAAATACTATATAATTTCTTCAAGGTAGCTTTTTCAGTTATCGCATTGAGTGTTTTTGGACCTCCTTATATATCACGTCCTTGTTCTTGACCTCCTTATATATCACGTCCTTGTTCTTGACCTCCTTATATATCACGTCCTTGTTCTTGACCTTCTTATATATCACGTCCTTTTTCTAGACCTGTCCTTGTTCTGGACCTCCTCATATATCACGTTCTTGTGGTGGACCTCCTCATACATCACGTCCTTGTGCTGGATCTCCTCATACATCACGTCCTTGCTCTGGAACTCTTCATACATCACGTTCGTTCTGCTCATAATTCTTTGATCCTCCGCCTCCTCATAACCATATTTAAAAAGACATTCATGAGAAAAATATATATATATCACAATCACCGATTTTCACAAGTCCGCCTTTGTACCGTTTTGTGTGTGAAAAGTTTAAATAAATAAATAAATAAACCACATTACGACCCAATGTACTAAAAATAGGTGCAAGTAGTTGCGGCCCAGAACTTTGGTTTAGTAAAAAATTGTTTTAATGTAATGTTTTTAGCTAAATTCTTTTAAGGAATATTTCCTATACCTAAAGTTAACTATTTCATGCAAAAAATGTGTTGAAATAATTTGTTATTTTTTTAGGTCACTGGGCCGTAGTTTTAGATATAATATTAGTTTGAATAAATCAAATCTATTTAATTATTTATCATGGAATTACAAATTATAACAGAAATAAAAAAAAACTTTGTGAAAATAATATTTTTCTTACTTCTTTCATTTTAAACCGTATTTATTAATTATTTTAAAGAAAATAAGTTAGGTTAACTTTTACAATAAAAACCCACCGACCTTATTTAGGGACAGTTTTTATCGTTCGTATATTACTGAGTTAAAATAACTCTGCAGTATAAAAAAAAACGTGGGAACAAAATACAACATTTCCACAACTGTATACAATACATTTCAAACATCACCATGTATAGATTGTAAAGATTTGAATAGATTTACATAGCTTTCTCCACGAGGCTTCCGTTCACGTGAAATGAAACGTGAAAAACACAGATTCCTGGTTCTAAAATTTCAAGTTGACACTGTCAAAATTAGTGATGCGTTCTAAGTTAGTAATTTTATGATGACAGATTTAAATTGGCGGGATTATTTAAACAAAAAAATCTGTTTAAATATCATGTCATAGTTTTAGGCCGCTGGGCCGTAATTTTGTGATTTTAAAAACTGTCTTGGGCCGGAGTGTCAAATTATTTTTGTCATAAAATTAGGTCGTTGAGCCTTACGAGGATATACTTTACAACAATTCACTGTTTTATCTTCTTTTTCCAGAAATAAAAAATAGTGATGGCGAGCACAAAGAAAACATGATTGACTCTGATATACTACAATCCAATATATGTCGGAAAAACGGTAAGATATTAAAAACATTATGGGTAACTGGTTTAAATCCTTTGATATGTTTATTTAAGTCTATGTTCCTTTAGAATCTAGAAGTCGCCCACAAACCCCATCGTTGAGCAGTCGTCCTCAGACTCCTAAAAGTTTACATTCGAGTCGTCCACGAACGCCGCACTTACCGAGCCGGCCCACGACCCCTGTGCAACGCCTCGGCACTTCCAGTAGCCGCCCCAACACGCCGCAACGTCCTACTGCCGCTTCACGTCCTAAAACACCGTCCTTGAACGTCCCGCCAAGTTCTAGGGTTCTGTCACCAGTTTCCTTGTCCAGTCCGTCACATTCGTTTAAAGATGAAGACATAAAATCAACTTTCCTCTTGAAGCAGAAGCAATTCCACCGCTTGAAGAAGGAACTGGACATGAAACAGGTACATTTTACCACGTTTTCTTTTATTTTGAGTTACGTAGATGTTTCTCAACTATGTTTGCGACGGTCCATTCTAAGCGTATGTAGCTAAATACCAGTATTTTACAATGAGCGTCTGCCTCTCTGACCTCCATAGCCCAGGTACTGGGTAACACGATGCCCTGTAATCTGACTTTCGGACTTCTAATTACCCATACCGCAGAAACGACTGTCAAAGATCTACGAATAATAGCCGGGATCAACGGGCTTAACCTACTTTTAAAGGCCGAGGGGCCTTTGTATGTAACGGATGGTCACCCAACTTCGGACTTGCAAACGTTGCTTTTCCTTCGATCTACCGATGCGGCTGTTATTACTTAGCCACGAGCCACCCAAAAGGAGAATATAAACACAAATTAACAGTAATGATTCGACAAGAATATAATTTGCTTCCCCTATAATTACCCCCAATATCCTAATTTATTTGGGGACATCGCAGCACGTTGTTTTCTTCCGTATCTGATCTCTATTAGCTATCATCTCAGAATTCTTACTTCCCATGCAGTTATATCATCGTTCACACAATCTACGTAACTTTTCTCTGCCTCTTTTCGTATTGTTATCCACATATTGTTTTAAACTGTTTTGTATTCATTTGGATGGCTGTAAGGGTAAGGGAAGACCAAAAAAACGTTGGACGGATTGTGTGAAAGATGATATAATATTATGAAGAAAAAGTGACTGAAACTGAAATTAAATGAAAACGGCTAAATTATTAAGGAAAAATTAAGACACGCTCCACCCCAAATAAAGAAAGTTAAAGGCTGGAGGATGATTTTTCCCAAATGGACTACTGTAAAGATCAATAAAACTGTTACAGCAAGTAGTTCTGGAACTGTTTGACAACTTACGTGGATTGCGCGACCACATGACACGAGAAGGCCTGTCAGGCTGTGGCGAGGGTATCCAGCTTCAGGAACTAGTAGTATTCAATGTAGCGGACTGGACGTCTGACGAGGTTGCCCAACTGTGTCGTGACGCCGTCGCCTCAGCCACCGCCGATGGCATCGAAATCATTAACACCACACCTCCTATAGGTAATTTAAATGTGATAAGTGTTTTCATTATTAAATTTTGAAATAATTCCTATGCTTTCTTCGAGCTTCACAAGTGCAGTCTTATTATTATTGTTCTCAAGTAATTTAGTTTGGGTTTGGCAACTTTAAGAAGTAGGTACCTATTTTCAAGGTTATAATTTAGATATAATCTTTATAATGTACCAAAATAAAATATTTGCCTTTTAAAATGTAATAGCATGTATTGTTACATGCACAGATGATTGTACTCTTGCGGAACTGGACAGCAAAGTAGCAAACGTGCCGGCATGTTTTGCTGATCTGTGTCTGCAGGCTATCACGGCACGACAAGAAATCATTGATTGGGTCAAGGAGCTCATCGAAAGAACCGTGAGTCTATTGAAATGTATTGGTGTAATAATAATATTATGTTGATTGCAAAAAACATGAAAATTTATGATTATTAATACTTGTGTAGGAATCTGGTAGGGGCGAGGCATTGGAGCGTATTGCTCGCTACAATACTCAAGGATTTGAACTCTGCGAGTCCCTCCGTGAACTGAAATCCCGGGCTGTGGACGCTGTTGAAACTGCCACACAATTTTCCAAGTAATATTGCTATTGTATTTGTTGCTATTTCCTTATCGCTTACTATAACGAAGGGGTGGCCCTAGGTTCGATCCTTGGTTGGGAAAACTGTTATTGGTATCCATAAAAAAACTCTGTAATCGCCTGCAGCCGGGTCCCTTTTAAATGGGACCTAGACCTTTCAGCTTCAGATAACTTTATTTATTTGCTCAAACATGTATGTTCAGTGGGCTGCATTAATTGCGTACGATACTACTACAATACAATGCTTACAAGGTGTTATATGTACATGGAGTTGTGCTAACATGTTTACCATATTGTCATGGTGTGCAAATATTAATACAATTAAAAAAATATATATAACGATTTTCATTAACATTGACAATGCTGACATAAGTAAATAATAATAGTTATTTGTGCAACAAGAGAGCAAAGTTGCTTTTTGCTGCGAGTGTTGATTTTGAATCCCGAGTAAGCGAAGGATTCTACACTTTCTAAACGTTGGTCTCGTGTAACACATACACGTATTATTATTTAAAACAAACAAGAATTTTGCAGCCGCCATCTTGGATTTACATTTCGACCCCACTATCGATTTTAACACCCTCGAAAACCATGAAAACGACACCCATGACGAAAAATTTGACCATTTTCGCAGCCAGCATCTTGGATTTACATTTCCACCCCACTA
The DNA here is from genome assembly GCA_916610215.1 of Omphaloscelis lunosa. Taxonomy (NCBI): domain Eukaryota; kingdom Metazoa; phylum Arthropoda; class Insecta; order Lepidoptera; family Noctuidae; genus Omphaloscelis; species Omphaloscelis lunosa. The sequence continues at coordinate 13,592,190 of OU744250.1, forward strand.
TTGGATTTAACACCCTCGAAAACTATGAAAACACACTCGAAACACACACACGAAAAATGTGAAAATTTTCGCAACTGCCATCTTAGATTTGCTTTGAGATCAAATTCACACTATCTCTCTCTATCTCTCTCTCTCCCTCTCTCTCTCTCTTTATCTTTGAATTATAAGAAGGCAGTCGCAAGCGCATTTTGGCATGTTCATATCTTTTAAATTTTGTGAGTATACTCAGCACAGTTCTCGGCATTAAAAAAATTATAATTAAAAAGTTACTTTGTCTCACGCTCGCAGCAAAATCGAACTTTGCTCACTGTCTATAGACAGCAAAACCTGCTTGTTTGAGGTGCTGATTACATAATTAATTAATATAGAAACTGATAGGAGTTCCATACAAAATTGTCAAATAATCAATTATCAAAAATAAAAACTTATTATAACAAAATAATATAATGTCAACCTAGGTCCAAAATATTCAATACAAACATCATTATCAAAATCTTTATTACATAACATACATTCAGAATAAATTAATATCAATTTCAAATGATTTAATTTAAATTCTTCTACGCGTAGCTCTTTCTAGCCATTGGGAAAGTTATTGAAAATAATGGAAGCCATACAATTTCTGGCAAAATGTGGATACCTATACTAAACATCTTTTCGTAACCTTTCTAAGAAAACAGATGTGATATGTATTGGTTACGTTACCTTACCAAATTGTAATATTTACGTGAGAATTATTTTATTTAGGCGAGCCTGTCGAGAACGAAGTGCATTGGTAGCTGTTGGAGAGTCATTAGTAAGAGAAGTAGCGCGACTTCGACAGGATCTAGAAACGCGATCTGTCGTAATATGTGAATTGCAGGAAATCCACGATGAATCTGAGCGCAACAGGTCTTCTGAGGTTAGAGCTTATATTACATTACTTTTGAATCCTTCACAATATTATGCTAAAATACGGAAATTTTGTCAAATAGAACTCAGTTTGAAAAGAATATTGTTATTTATGGAGGTGCCTATTTACGAAACTATGCGCATTCATGTTTGTGAATTGTTTTTAATATTTTAATTTGGTATCACAAAGGAAACGCGTCGGGAGTTGGATGAAGAAAGAGCAGCAAAAGCCATCACCAAAGATAAACTGGCAACCAGTGAGTCCCAGCTACGTCAAGCTCGCATCCGTATTTCAAAAATGGACCGACAACTGCGCGAAGCAGAAGCAAGTATTGCTAGTCTCACAGGCACTGTCAAGACGTTGGAAGACCAGGTAACACACGCTCCGTTCATAATACAATAAGCACACTAAAGGCGTTCAGTTATTGATGCCAAATTAATATTCAGAGTCGTCAAAGGGAAGTGCAGCTGGAAGCTCGAGCTAGGAAATTGAAAGAAAGTTTAAAGACCGGGGAAGTAACCAGCAGTCAATTACTGCATCAACGCGACTTACTGCAAAACGAGTAAGTTATATTTAAGAAAAGACTAAGTTAAATTGCATCTGGTTAGTGTTTATTAATCCTCTATGACTACAATAATATTCTCTACAGAGTTCTAGATCTAAAGCAACAAATAGAAAATTTAACCACCCAGCATAAGGCAAACGTACAGGAACTAACTCATCAGCTCAAAGAATTCAGGAAAAATTTGGATGAACAACGTAATATTACAAAAAAGGAGATTGAGCTGAAAGTCGCAACTGAAGCTGCCTTATTAGAGAGCCAAAATAACATCGAAGAATTAAGAGCTAAAATCAACGAAATGGAACTTAATAAACCTAATCCTGGTAAATAAACATTGTAACTAGCTAACATCTAGATATACATGGGGCACTCAGTTTTGCGATACTAAAAAAAAATATACTACGGGCTACATTTTTTTTAAATGTGAAGGGAATTTGGAATGATGTTTTTTTTTTGTAATAAATAGTCAGTTTTAATTGACATCAAAACCAGCCAGTGTCCCATAGACAAAAGTTTGTCGCAAAACTTTCTGAGTGGGTACGTTATGGCAATCAATAGTTGTTACCGTTGGATAATGCTCTTTTTACAGATTTACCAACAGAACGAGAAATGGATCTGTGGGCAGAACTGCAATCTACAAAAGACATTTTGCGTGTGACTGAGGACGAAGTGACTTCTTCCAAAAGGGAAAAAGTGCGATTTTTGGAAACCCTGACTAAAATAACTGTAAATATTGCTCTTTCTTTGTTATGCTTGTTGTATAAGATAAAAAGTTATTCTAGATGTACTTTCTTTTTCAGTCTTATGTACCAGATAACTTTTTTCCTCCACCAGAGAGGTGATTACAGTTGGTTTTAAACTTTTGTCATTTTCCAAGTGTTGTTGTTTAAAAACCTTGGTGGTTTCAGGAACCGGACAACAAAGTAGGCTTGCAGCAGAAATTGGCAGCTGAACTTCTGAGCAAGGAAGAAATATTAGCAAAGATGCAAATACAAATAAGAGAGTTATCGAAAAACATCAAATTGAAGTAGGTGCAACAATGTATCAACGATTATTATCTTAATACATAAAAGTAATTAAGATAATAACGAATGTCAATTTTATTTTGCGAATTATATTTCAGCGAACAAAAAGTAATTCAGTACGAACAATATGTTCAAACTCTACAGGCGCATAACCGTGCCGTGGCCAACTGCCAAGAAGCTCCAAATGGTATCAGCTATCAAGACTTACAGCAGGAGGTAACTAACGTGCAAATGGTTTATGCATGCTTCTACAATAGCGGCTAATAGAGTAAGCGAAGCTGTTACCTTTAACTATTGTAGGTTCTTGTAAGTAGGCACTGGGCAACTGAGCGTTTAGGTAACTTGGGACAGCAATCGATCATCAAAAGATAGTATACAGATAGTAGGATATCACCATAGCGGGACCAAAACGATAGCCCTTTAGCCTTTAAATAGGTATTGAATGCAATGGAAATTTTGGCTAAAGTTGCAAGTTGTCCCTTGACATTTTAAATATTTTTCGGAACTTAAACATTCTTACAATCTTCGGCATACCTCTTTAACAGATAATGAACTTGAGAATGGGCCTCCTTGACTCCGTGCACAGAAATGAAGAGTTGTCAGAGCTGTTGGTGCAAAAGGAACAGCAGCTTGAGCAACAAGACAAGACTTCACGTGCACAGGCAAGAGTCATAAAGGTTACTAGGTCCTTCTTGCAATCATAGTTGAAAACATAAATCGCCTAGCGCCTAGCCTTAGTTTTGGAATAAAGTAAATTAGAATACCTACAATTCTTAGACCATAGACATTTATTAAGTTAATAATGCTATTGATAAAATTGATAGATATTTTCCGAACACCTAAAATGAGAAAGGATTTATTTTTAAAGGCGTAATTTTATGTTCCTCTGGAGATCCATCAAATATTTTTTTCTTCACAGAATATTATGGCTATTAAACATATTTGAAAAAGTTCATGGTATCAAAAAATAAGTCATGCAAAATGCCATATTTAAATCCATGTCCTAAGCCGTGTCATTTAAACTCATGAAATAAAATACGTTGGAAAATGTATATCTATTGATTGAGCTTTATAGAAAATGTAATAGAACCTAGCTTGGCTGCGACCTGGAGACATCACAATGGTTTTCGTATATTTTTTTTTACGTTGATTATAAACCAGACAGTTACGCAGGTTCGCGAGGAATTGATCAATATGCTGAAGAACAAAGAGACTGAGCAGAGTCGCGAGCTGGCCGCGTTACAGCAGGACCTTGAGCACCGCATGAAAATCGTTGATGAAGTGAGCGCGATATTTTTTTTTTTTTGTTTTATTAATGTTGTCGCAAGCGCAACTGCTGAACATGAGGTTTTGGTTTCGATTCCCGGGTCGGGCAAAGTGTTATTGGGTTTTCATCTGGAATTTCTCAGTAGCAGTACGGAGTAGGTGTTGAAGGCATGGAATTGTGCGTGGCAATAGGCTCGTCCCCTGTTCAGAGTGCAGAATATTTATTTGCAAACATAGGTTACAGATGCACAGGTGTGTGAGATGTTACAGTTTTGTAAGTTGTCTCTAAGGTTTGCCATTAGGCGTACAAATGTTGGTATCAATTTCAATTATTTCATTATTCATTTTACAATATCAAATAAAAATTATAGAAAGAGTTAGATTATTGGATAAATCAATATAATATTCCCCTAACAATTAATTCAATTTCAAATAAAAACTACAATGTGGGTACAAGTACCAAATTAATTAAATATTTCAATAACGTCAATAAGATATAACAAAATTGTCAAAAAATAAAAATAGGATAGTGTCAATTAATCAAATTAATACAAGATTGTTAAAATAAGTAATAAATCCATACAGAAAGTGTCCTATAAAAAACTTAAGACGCTTTCTTATAATGCAAAAACAATATCAAAAAGACGGAGACATGATTGCTCAAATCCCACAAACAAAATTCGCTGCTATACAATACAACAAACGTTCTGCTCAGCTTTATACAAGGAAACAAGGAAATATACAAATACACTTAACTAGCACATGAATGTAAAAAAATGCTAACAAATTGGATAAAACCATTTACATAAGAAGATACTGAGGCGCTCTTGCAACACATAGTTTAACCAAAGATAATAACAATTATACTACGTAGGTTTAACGCACCCATTTCTCTCTACACACACGCACAAAACACATACAAACCCTCCCCATCCCCATACACATATACACAATCACGTGAATAATGTAATCCTATTTTTGTTGTTTTATGTAAAAGTACCTTGCTGTGTTTCGTAATACAGGCATTTTTTGCTTAAAAGGAGGCTCCAATCACCAACCTTTTGTCTTGATTGGTTCATAAATAAGCAAATTTTTGAGATGGGATAAACCATTGCGCGACATTGTGATGACACCAGCTTTTGACCATTAAAAAGACATCAACGCGTTGATTACCGCGGCGCCGTTTTTTTTTTTCAAGTTTTCACTTCTGGTCGGCACTCCCGATATTTCTATGGCATGGCAGCGGCGCGACACCAAAAATATCCTATTAAGCCTCCCGCTGCCTTCTTGCATCATATTATTTTTACCGAATATGATGAATAAATCTTTTGTTTTATCCACTAGGTGTATTCAATTATTTCATATTTACCTACAAAAATATAATTGTAATTAAACACATTTATCTCATAGTCTTACCTTCCTATTCTTTTAAAAAAGATTTTAATGAACAAAATAATTTATTAATATTATATATGTTTTCTTTCTGTCTGATTAACATGATGAAATAACAGTAAATAACCTAATCAACATGAACTAAAAAATAAATAAATAAATTCGTTATAACAATTGTTATTTTTATCTTTGAATATCTCGGAAAGTTTTGTTTGTATGTATAGGTCTATCCAAATATATGACATTTATTGGGCACCGCCATATTGAAAAAATCTAAATGGTGGCTGATGTTAGGGCCAAAACTTTCAAAGTCCTTTGGTTGCAAGGTCATCGCCAGCCCAGGGGGGGTCGGGGGGCAAGTTGATATACCTATGGAAGATGGGGGAAAAGTATGATTTGTACAGTCAAAAGTCAAGATCACAGAGCGCAGTCCTGCGACTGCGCCTTTTTAATAAACCATTTTAAATCATGACAAAATATGCCGAACATCTAGAAGTAAGTTAAAAAAAAGAAACAGGTAAAAATTATGAACATGCATCTCTTTTAATTCTTCGTGTCTCCAACAGGTGAATAAACAAATAGCAGCAAAAGCGGAGGAGATCCAGGAGCTATTCGCTACTCTTGAGAACAAGCAGCAACAGATTCACCGTCTGGAGAAGATCGTGTTGGCGCTGGAGGAGCAGCAGCGACGTGCGCAAGCGCAGCGGACGCGACACGAAGAAAAAATCGCCGCTCTTGAACATGAACTTGCTGCAAGTGGAAATCGACGAGAACGGTGAGGTGTTGTTCATTTTATGAGGACGCCTAATTACTTCTAATCAAGGAGTTTTTCATCGCGATAGATCATTTAGTTACCTCGTTTTGTTTACACTGGGATTGAAGTGGCGAACAAAATTTAAAAAAATTCTATACAGAATATTTAGTTTCATTTCCATTCGTCCATAAAATTAAGCATAGATTCCCTCATTTCGATGTGTGCACATTATAAAGACTCGCACTGTATACCCAGTGCCACTCGCGCAATAAAGGTGAATCTAACGACATATCATTAATCAAAATTGGTTCAGCCGTTTAGTAGTTACGAGGGAACATAGAGACGGATATACACGTAAAAAGCGGTTTATCTCGTGCAGGTACAGTCAGGCAAATTAATTGCTAAGCAAATACTTTTAGAACAGGCATTACGTCAATTTGCTGTGTTATAAACCCTCTTTGGAATGAGTTACAAAAGGCAAAAACACATAACCCTCCTTTTTTGGCTTCGCCGCAGTAAAAATAGGGTGGATGCACGTGTATAGCTGAACTAAAATCCTGGGGGAAATTATGAAATGCATGCATGCATTTCTTGCTCGGAACTTTCCAAAATCATAATTAAAATCTAAATTGTTTGTTTTTTTCAGAAAGTTCCTGTTCTTCTAACATTCATCAAAAGCTAAAGTGTCGTCACAGAAAATTTTTAAGTGCCTGCAATGGTGGAAATTGTGAATGTCAGTTAATGTGAAAACTTTTTTTGATTCGTTATTTGCGAATAAATTGCAATTTTGTCTAACTTAAATAACTTTTTAATTTTATACATTCGCAAGAAATGTTAAGCTGCGTTCGCAACTTTGTTTCCAAAATTTTTACCAAATACATACATACAGGTAGTCCAAATAGTGTTGTCATAAAAAAACAAATTTGATTCCTCATGAGCCGGGTATCCGTAAATACCCCATCGATGTTCCGCGATTCTTGATAAGTAGTTTTAGAGTTGTAATTATTTTTTTCAAATTTCTTGAAAATTTTATGGGAAGATTCTGGGGCTGCTATTGAGAAATTCCTGAAAGAAAACCCATAAGTAATCTATCCTGAGCTAATAATGGCCCGTTCCGACTTGTCAGGTGAAGATATCAGACTGCCTGACCCCTAAGAATAAAAATAAGAATAATTTATCGGTCCATTTTTACAAAATGTCAAATACTAATTATATTGTATGGTGTGCTTACTGTAACTAAAATATTTTACTAAATGTGGATTTACTCGACCGTCGCGAAACCGTTGGTAGATTAGATGATAGGAAGAATAATGGTCCCATAATATTTCCACTTTCAGCGGTGGGGGAAGCGTCTACAGATTTTCAAAAAAGTACCTAGGTGTAGTTCTTGACCACCATCTCTCCTTTAAAGAGCACATAACCCAACCCCGCGCGCGAGCCGCATGGGCTCTTGGAAAGCTTCACTTCACTCTATCCTAAATGCACGTAGCAAATTGTCACTACGGTGAAAATTGCGTATTTACACAACGTGTATTCGCCCAATCATGACCTATGCGGGTGCTGTTTTTGCACAAGCAAGACCCAGTCACATCCATAAGATGCAGATATTACAGAACCGTTGCCTTCGGAAGGCCTCGGGAGCCCCCTGGTTTGTTAAGAATGAGATCCACCATCGCGACCTAAAAATCCCCACCATCCACCAATTTCTGAAACACACTTCCAAGCGTTACTTCGATACTACCGCCAAACATCGCAACCCTCTGGCTGTCCAGGCCGCTAGTTACACTCCCTCTAGTATCAATCGCACTGCCACTGCCTCACACTGACACCTCACACTGATCACGCGCCGCCCTAAACGAATCCTTACTGACCCTGACGACCCCATTACCCTCCTCCAGGAGAGCAGTAGGGAAACCAGCACAATGTACAAAAACAGATGCCTCCCGTCATTCCGACCTCGCCGCCGAGGTCCTTTGCGATCGCGACTGCGTCCCCGAGTAAATGATACTCCCCCCCGACCCTTGCTCGATAACGAGGTGCCAGCAGTTGTTGCAGCTGAGCACGTAGCTTTAAATTCCCTGACTAATAATCATGATCAAAACTTTGAACCAGCCCGTCCCATCCTTGATGTCCTCCCTCTGGTTGACGCCCTAAACCGAGGTTTGCCCTTGGCGAGCATTCACCTAGTTTTAATTAGCAGATGAATAACCCCTGGCTGGAGGTTTTAAGTGTAGTAGCTTTAGGCACCCACAGGAAAGTTCGGTTAAGTAGTCATGATCTCAAGAGGTCAACTACGAAATGCACAACCTAAAAAACAAGATGTCCCAGCCATATTAAACAAAAATCTGACGATTATTTTGAGGGACGCATAGGGTCGCAGAATTATAGTGAGCGATAGCCGTTTTGTCCACTTGTTCTTTTTTGTTTTGCGTTCTTTCTTTACGTCATGTTAACCGCGAATAACCGTATTTTCGTTCGTTTTTTCTTTTTCTTTAGACAGTAGTGAAAGTCGTACGACCGCGCACGGTAGCACGCACTGGCCAATGCAGTCATGAACTCGCGACAATCGAAACTTACTTTTTGTCCATACCTGTATCAAACGCCGCCTGCGAGCGTGTTTTTATTAGGATAGTATTCGATATTATGGACAAAAGAAAGAACCTGCTGAAATGACGAACATGTCAGGGCAGAAATCCAAAATTTTCAATTTTAAAATGAACTGCAAAGATTATTTAAAGTTAGTTGAAGACCAGATGTTTTGAAGTCGGTACGTTCAAATGGAAAATATAACAAAAAGTTATAAAAAAACGAGTGTGCTTATGATCACACGACTGAAGTGAAACTTCTTTCGCTCCATCTATATGTATATATATATACATGAACTCTAAAATGAATTTACAGTTTTATTCACTTTAAACGTAGAATATTAAATGTATTGAACAAAATATTAATTCAAAAATTGTTCAAAACGAAATAGAATTACGAAAAATAACCAAAGAATCACCGTTCGCGTAATGCTAGTAAACTCGCAAACGAACTACTGAACACAGATGTTCTATGTCACGAAGTCCGTTTGGCTATGAATGTTGTCAAGCGTGCACATGCACATTGTTTTTGTGTGCGTAACCTCGAGAGCGCTCAGTGTCGATCGGGACACGGTCCGGATCAGTAGTGGTTTTTAGTTTGCGCCAAATTGTTTCACGGAGTAAGGTCAGCATGGCAACAAAAGGAAGAAGAGTTGTCCATAGTGAGGTAATATTTATTTATACGTTTTCAATTAAAATGTTATACAAAGATACTTAATATAGCAATAGAAGTATTTATAAAATGAATGTTTTTTTGTGTTATAAAATGTTTATATTACTTAATTATTTAGATTACATTTTGTTTTAGGGTCGAAACATGATAGCTAGTGTTTATCATTTTCTGCGAGAAGAATATGAATTTACAAAATCATTAATGGAACTCAACTGTGATTTGTCTCATTTACGAGACATTACACGCCGTACAGCTGAAGCTACGGGTGTGAGCCAAAAAACAGTTCAAAGAATATTAAAAGAAGAGAAGGAATTGCCATCCACTTCATCAAAATTCACTTCACCTATGAAGAAAAGGAGAAAGCGAGATAATAAAGTGGATATAGATAATTTTACAGCCGATGTGGTTCGCAGTACTGTACAAGATTTCCATATTGTCCATAAAGAAATTCCAACATTAGCTAAGTTAAGAACAGCATTGAATGAAAAAATCGGATTCGAAGGTTGTTTAGAAACTGTTCGCAAGTTACTGTTGAAATTAGGTTACAAGTGGCGCAAAACAGAGAACAACCGTAAAGTCTTGATGGAGCGTCATGATATACAAATGTGGCGTTTAAAATATTTAAAAAAAAATAACAGAGTACCGCTCTCAAAGTCGGCCCATTGTCTACACCGATGAGAGCTATTTTTAGATAACGTAAAAAAAAAAATACTAATATATTGAAAATGCTTCCTTGGTTTATAAGGCCAACTCAACAGCTGGTGATTATCATTCAAATATGAGCTATGATAACTATGTAAAATGGCTAAATGAAAAGTTGCTACCCAATTTACTTCCGCGCTCTGTCATTGTCTTAGACAATGCATCTTATCAGAACACACGGGCTGAACGACTACCGACGCAATCTACAAAGAAAGCCGATATGCAGCAATGGCTCAGGGATAACGGTATAGCATTTGATGAATCTCTTCTTAAATTGGAATTGTACGATACAATAAAGAAGTACAAAGCCCAACACGTAATCTACAAGATTGACGATTTTATAAAAAGCAAGGGTTTTGATGTCTTACGCCTTCCCCCTTATCACCCAGAATTAAATGCGATTGAAAATATTTGGGGGATCGTTAAAAATTATGTCGCATCTAAAAATATCGAGCAAAACATGACGAATACGGAAAGACTGATCAATGAAAGTTTGGGCCAAGTTAGCAGTGAAACGTGGCAAAAAACTTGTGCTCATGTTGAAAAAATTGAAAAAGACTACTTGAAATATTTTGATCTCGATTTTGAATTTATAATCAACTAGCTGCGCCCCGCGGTTTCACCCGCATAAGTCTCGATCCCGTAAAAATATCGGGATAAAAAGTATCCTATGTCCTTCTCCGGGTCAAGGTCTATCCATATCCCAAATTTCATCCAAATCCGTTCAGCCGTTTTAGCGTGATGTCGTGACCAAGGGAAATAGGGATTCATTTTTATATATATAGATGTACAAGATGATTCTGACGACAGCAAAACGGAATCGGAAATCGAAAATTTATCTGATAGTGATTGAAAATACTGAATAGTCCTATTTGTTTCGTTTCCATTCTGTAACACCAATGCTTAATTAAATGCCTACATATTCTTAATATTTTTGTATTTATTGCAACCTAATCTAATTTATTTACAAAATGTATATACTTTTAAAACCAAAATTTTATTTAGATTATTAAGTCTCGACTTGAATATATATCAGATTTTTTTGCTAACGTTACCTACTTTTACACACACAAGCGCGCTTGTCGGGATACGTCACTACTACAATCAAAGCCGAACGGACTTCGTGAAATAGAATATCTGTACTAGCTATAAGAGAAAGAGAGAAAGAAAATGTGCGCGCGCACTGCTCTCTCTTGCTCCTACACTGTGATACAGACAATAGGCCTGCAGTGTGCTTAGATATACGGAACGTATTTGGCTATGAGAGGAAGAGAGAAAGAAAATGTGCGTGCGCACTGCTGTCTCTTGCTTATATCCCCACTCAACTTCCGTTCGCCTTGCCCGATCATACTTTTCGTAACGCTTACGTCACGCGTTCGCCAGCTTACTCCCCAAGTCAAGCGTGCGTAAAGAAGTTTCACTTCAAAAAAACTTTTCTTTTCTCCCGTATTTTGACTCGCAGCCGCGCAGGTAGTGGCAACCCTTGTTCTAGGCCAGCGGAGGGATCCTACGTCAACAGACAAAGTAAGTCCTGTGGGTACCGTGTACCGTGCCGTCAAGGGGATAAAAGCTGCCACTTGCTCAATTCAGACGGCGCTGATCTGCAGCATCTAAAAATTTGACAGCTAACGATACTTTTGAAAACTTTAGGCGCGTTGAGCATTTTTGAGATGGGACTAAACCATTGATTTCGCGACATTGTTACGACACCAGCTTTTAAACATTAAAAAGACATCAACGCGAGATACATTATTTCCTGCACAATAAAATTGTTCAAGTTTTCACTTCTGTCGGCACTCCCGGAGTGCCACTGTTTTTTTTTTATATATAAGCCATCGACTTCTTTTACGCATAATTGATTATTGAACCCAATTGCAAAGCTGTTTACTGCAAAAATACGGGGACCCACGTTTTTTCACTAGCCTAGTGAATTACCTAAACGAAAATGAAACTCAAATATCTGTCACCAGAGAGCTCGTGCGCCATATTAATAGAGACTTTTTTTTCTCAACGTTGCTTATTGCTACTATCCCAGAAGCTACCACGAATAGTCAAAACTAAAAATGACCTTAAAAAATCGATGACAACTGATTTATAATGAAGGCCAAGTTGAAGGTGTCGCGCGACATGTGCGAGAAGCATGGATAAGAAGTACACATAAGATAAACATGAATCGAAAGTAATTAAAACGATAAAAAAACCTTTATAGAGAAGAAAAAAATGAGGAATAGACATTTTTAAAATAAATATGGCAATTTAGTATTTTTTCCTTAAAATACGGCAGCTCAGATTTTTACGATGACAACACTGCGTCGAAATCAAAAACGCCACTGTCACTATGACGCTTGACGTTGACGTTGTCATTTGTTACAGGCAAAGCAATAAAATCGTGTGAACGCTACGTTTACCAAACCTAAATAAATTCAGTTTTCTTTCTATATTTCTTAAAAATGTCTGAAAGAAAAGTGTTAAATGTAAGTATAAAGTAATGGTGCATGGGCCTATATTTTGTTGTTATTAATTTACTTTACAGCAAAGATTTAAATCATTACATTAGCCCTCTTTACAGTGAATTACATAGGTTGTTATTATATTTACAGAAATACTATCCTCCGGACTTCGATCCTTCGAAGATCCCGCGTATGAAACTGGCTAAAAACCGCCAGTACACCGTACGACTCATGGCCCCTTTCAACATGCGATGCGCCACCTGCGGCGAGTACATTTACAAGGGGAAGAAGTTCAACGCTCGAAAGGAGGACGTAGAGAATGAGGATTACCTCGGTATCAGAATTTACAGGTTTTACATAAAAGTAAGTATTTCGGTGACATTGGTGAATGTGTTAATCATCTTCTCAAAATTTATCAATAAACAAATACAAGACCTGTTTTTTTTTTTTTTTAATAAATTACTGAGAATTGTCTCTGCTATCACATACTCACACCCACTCATCTACACATTTGTTTATAGACATCAAAATGTAAGAACTAGCTACAAACTCCCTTTCTGCAAGTGGTTTGCTAACGGTTCAAGTACCTATAGTTTGTGATTATAAGTTTAAAGAAGAAAATATGGGTTACTTATCATCATAAACACACTGATTATAAACCTTTTTTTAAATAATACATCATTATTAACAATTCAAATTATGCATCAAGTCTTAGAAGCATGTTATTATGTTTCAGTGCACTAGATGTCTTCAAGAGATATCATTCAAAACGGACCCAAAAAACACAGATTACGAGATTGAGGCGGGTGCCACAAGAAACTTTATGGCTCTGAAACTTGCAGAGGAACAAGCCAAGCGAGAGGAAGAGGAACAGAAAGAAGAAGAAGCTAATAATCCCATGAAGTTATTAGGTATGTAACACTAATGTTAATGTTTATTACTGGGGAAATTAACCTTATACTTGCTTAAAAAACGGTGAAGGAAAACTTTGTGAAGAAATGCCTTTAAAACTCTTAGTCACGAATCACATTAAAAGTAGAAGAACCTTATACTTGAGTTTTATTGCCTTGAAAGTGGCCAAGTTTCCATGTCTCTCATTATTTATTTACAATATTTGGTACCTAGTGCTAAAAACGGTGAAGGAAAACATGAGGAAACCGGCATGCCTGAGAGATATTTTTCGATACCATGTGACACCAGTTTCACACGAAACAGAAAGAAACAAGTACTAGTGATGATAGATGAAACTTTGATTGAAACTATTTATTCATTTCCTTCTACTGGAATTGACTATTCAACTTGCATAACAAAGCTTCTTCATAGCAAACAAACAAATGGATCTGTGCACCAAGCTTCTGAGGTTTCATAAGTGCCCCTGTATTATGTGAAATAAAATATAATTAAATTTAAAAATAATTATCAAGCACATTAATTGAATGTGGTAAGGTCAGTACTTCTTAGGCTGTCCTTACCTATCACTTTATTCATTTATAAAGTAGACCAAAATTAAATATTAATTTTAATGTTTCAGAATACAGAACAGAGCAGTCAAAACAAGAGATAGAATCTCTGGAGAATCTAGAAGAGCTAAAGGAGTTAAACAGAAGGCAGCATGCAGTGGACTTCGAGGGCATGCTCAAGCAGTACCAACCAGAGACAACAGACGAGAGGAAGGCCAGGGAAGAGAAAGAAGATGATGAGTTTATCAAGTAAGTCTTCCATAAACAATTAGGAATTAAGTAGTTGTAATAGAAGTGTAATATAAATATATTTTGTTGAGTTTAATTAAAAGCAAGCCTAATAGAGAAGGGCTGGGCCGTTGCCCTATGTTACACTTCTTGTTATGCAATGTAACAAAATATTTTTCGTATGTTTTCCTTTCTTAGTAGCACTGCTTGGTTAGGTATTACATGGTAGAGTAGGCTAGGATTAGTAACTTCACGTCTGAGTCATATTTGGCTTTGTGATGAAAACTCCTTGTTGAATACATAGGAATCCCCCTCTTGGCATAAAATTTTAAGGGATAATATTGATTGGCATAACGTTTTCGCATAACTTTTATTTGTGCAATAATACTGTGGCATAATAATACTTTGGCATAATGCAAAGGTTAGCATAACTGTAATTTGGTCTAATTTGTTTTGGCATAATTTGAAATTACATACATTTTAAAGGCATAATATTTATTCGTCTATTAATCATGAGTCATAAATATAAACAGTATTTATTATAATTTGGGAATTACTCTTTTGGATTAGGTTAAATAAATAAATAAATAGTGTTTTATTTCAGGCAAAATACCCATATACAACATTTTTTAAATAGTTAAAAAAGTAAAACAATGTATATTTTTTTAACTCTATGGGTACATACCTCCAGTATGTACCCATAGAGTTAAAAAAATATACATAACATATTATTTTGTAATTTTTTATTCCCGTTTCGGTGAACAGAAATCCATTGCACAAATATCCAATGCTCAAAATGCTGTTATTGAAGCATCTCAAACTTTGCCAAACAAACGTGACCCTCGACCTTGTGGGGTGTGTAACGTTTAAAATAATAACAAAAGTTCCAATGATCTTATGACCTAATTTCATTTAATATACTTTTTTTAAATATAATGATGAGATGATATAATTAATGGAGCGCCTCCTATGCCGGCGCCGGTTCCCGAATTTGCTGCCGGTGCCGGCGCTGAATTGGCTGCCGGCGCTGAGTTTGTGAAAAAAAAGCGGAAAAAGGGTTGGCAATTTGGCATAATTAAAAAAAAATGTAATAAAGCATTATTTTTTCAAGTATTATATTTCCATAATCAATGATTATTCCAGTAATCAAGTACTAGTTAGAGTAGGTTAAATATTTTTACTCACAAAAAAGATTAGGTTAGAACTGTGACCCCCTACGCACGAGCCGAGCGAGCGAAGCGAGCGGTGCCGTGGCAGCGGCTGGCGAGTGCCAAAAACGACTAGAATATACCTATAGAAAAAAATACTTTAGTAGTTAGGGTTAGTTAGTTGGAGTTCTGATTACTGGAAGGGTTTCCATAAACGCCGCGACGCCGGTGTCCATTATGGGAGCCGGCCATTAGCTGATGTTTTTAATCTCGACTGCCGGCAGTAATGTCATGCCGGTTCCCAATGGCGTTATTTTTGAGAGCCGGTGCCGGCAGCGGAGGCACTCCCTATAATTAATTATTGATACGATTTCATTTTATTAATATTCAATTAGTATAATATTCAGTTACTATAATATTCAAAATCTATAAGTAACGTTTAATATAGGTAATTTAGAAGTGTCGTTATTTGGGTTAAGTTAGAACAGTGACCATTAACGCGCGAAGGCTAGCGAGCGAAGCGAGCGTGCCGCTGCAGTGGCCGCCGAGCGTCAGATCCCCTCTATTGTTGGTGAATCATTTGGGTTAAATGAGGTAATAACAGTATATTTTATTTTAATATTTCTACACCGGCAACAGTAGTATATGTGAAACTTTGTATTAATATTAAGATCTTAATGTACCATGTACCGAGAAATATTATAAATTACATCTTATGTTATCTTATCTTATGATGTTTCCTAATATTTACTTATTCATTACAGAATTTGGGCTGAAAATGAGGAAATATGAAAATTAGATCAACTGAACATTACACGAAATAACATTAGACCAATTGAAATTAGGTTATTTGATTTTTTTTATAGTATTTTAAAATTATATCATGTGAACGTTATTTCAAGTGATATTATACTATCTGATATTATGCCATATATTACACACCCGACCTCACCACCTTCGCTTCAGCAATGATGCTGGAGGTACTGCAGTATCTTGGCAGTTTCATAAGGGTTCGGTAAGCATCATTGTACTGAACCCTTAATGAAATGTACATCTTTTTTGTGAAGTTGCACCTAAGTTGGTAGGTGTTCATTCACAAGCATCAGGCTCTGAACAGAGTGTTCTTTACGTCTTTGGTGCACTTCACAAATTTGCGCGCGAGCATGTTACTTCTCACTGAGAGGGCCCTACGCTCTCTTTCCATGTCGCAGTCGTCCTGAAGTCTATCCGTCAAAATGTGCCCTAAATATTTGAACTGCTTTACGACCTATATGGTCTCACCATTCAATGACAGACTGGGTATGTTTCCCGAACCAGGTCTGGACCTGGATACCATAGATTCGGTTTTGAATGCATTATATTTCAGTCCGTGAGCATCAGCATAATGCTCACAGACAGACAAGTTTCCTCAAGCCTTTGATGGAGAGACTAGAAAGAACCATATCATGAGCATAGGTCAAGCTGTTCACGCAGACATTGCCTAGGTGACAGCCAACTTTGGTTCTTCTGAGCTCCGCTATCAGAACGTTGATATAGAGGTTAAACAGGTCCGAACAACTCAACCCTCCCTCACGAACGTCACAATCTAAGTGTAGTGAAATGGGGTGACACTCTATTTAGTAGTTACAGACTAAATAGAGTGTCACCCCATTTCACTTGATTGGTTTGGCCTTCGTACCAGACCCTCAACAGATCTACAATTTGGTGGGGTATTTGTGACTTTTTTAGCTGGTCCCAGAAGATTCCATAATTCACCAGGTCAAAAGCTTTGCTCAGGTCTTAGAAGCAAGCATAAACTGAAATTCTCTGGTGAGTGTAGTAGATAATCGTACTCTCAAGGCTAATCACAGATTCTGTTGAGAGTCCGGGTCGGAAACCAAACTGCACAGCGTCAATTTTTAGATTCTTCTACAGTTCAGGCTGTATGAGACGCTCCAGCGCCGTTTTTTTTTTTTTTTTTTTAGGGTGGGAAGTCATCAAATAACTTCTCCCGCTCTGGGCGGAGCGGGAGGGCGTGTCAGACTCTTACTGACTAAAACCCACCCGTATTCCTTCGGCTGCCCTGTTGCCGGGGGCCACGATCTCCCTTTCGGTTTTCTTCGCAACCCCGGCAGGCATCGGCCCTAATGGACCCCTTCGAATCTGCTGACATCTCTTTGAGGCGCGCGTGGAACACAACGCGCCGTCGACCCGGGCCTGGTCCTTATCGGACGGTGAGCCACCCATTGCTCACCGCCCGCAAGCCCGCGCCTACGGTGGCCGGAAATCGCCTCGCGATTCCCGACGCCCTGGGCGTCTCCTCCTGCGGCGGTTAGGGGCATGAGGGCGCGAAATTTGCCTCTCCCTCACGCGTTCCGCCTCCTCCTTCGCGAGCATTACCGCTTCGCAGAAGGAGGTGACGGCCTCCCATTTCCTCTCGCTCCGTACCATGGCCTGAACCAGGGCCGGACGCGAGAGATCACCGCCGCCGATCGCCTCCACGAGGACACGGCGATGCTCCGCCCAAGCTGGGCAGACCTCTACCGTATGCTCCACCGTGTCCTCCGGGCGATCCACACAATGGTGACACCCGGGCGTTTCCTCCCGCCTTATCCTGTGCAGGAACCTCCCGAAACTGCCGTGTCCGGTGAGGACCTGCGTCAGGCGGAAGGTGAGGACGCCGTGGCGCCTCTCTAGCCACTCCTCAAAGAGGGGTCTTATCGCCGCAATTGTGGCATGCCCAGCGCTGGGTTGCGACAATCGCACTCTCCATGACGCCATGAGATCCCGTCGGAGGTCTGTCCGCTGTGCCGCGATTTCTCGCGGCAGCGGAGTTAAGCCCCGGCGTTTCGCCTCCTCGCGCCACTCCCAAATGTGCGCGAGGACCTTTGCCTCCAGATCCCATGGCGGTAATCCGGCAAGGAGGCTCGCCGCCTCGCAGGAGACCGTTCGGTATCCTCGGGCCAGCCGGATGGCCATGACCCTCTGGGACGCGTTCAACCGGCGGGCTGGCCGCAGCCTTAGTGAACGCGCCCACACCGGTGCCCCGTAAAGGGCCATGGACCGCACGACCCCCGCACGCTCCAGCACCTGGCCTATAACCATACCGAGTGAAACTGGTCGAGTTACTAGATGCACTCAAATCGCCTGTTCTATT
The DNA here is from genome assembly GCA_916610215.1 of Omphaloscelis lunosa. Lineage (NCBI taxonomy): Eukaryota > Metazoa > Arthropoda > Insecta > Lepidoptera > Noctuidae > Omphaloscelis > Omphaloscelis lunosa. The sequence continues at coordinate 13,610,463 of OU744250.1, forward strand.
GTTGACGACTGGAACTACCACAGTTCTCATTAAAAGTTCCGGCATGTAGGCGTGTGTGACACATAAGTTAAAAAAACGCACTCAAATGTGGAAATAAGTTGGCGGTTCCCCAGACAAGGTGCTCCACACTGAGACTATTGTGTCCTGGTCACTTATCACGCTTCATATTCTTCACTGCAGAGATTACATCTTCTAACGTAAATGGTGGCAGGGACTCAGTCACGATGGTATCATTGCTAAGCTCGCAATCCGCATGCAGGAGGTCAACTTTAAACTTACTGGCAAAATAAATCAGCTATTTTACAATCATGTTTCCTGCAATCCATCAACAGAGAGCGGAAGGCTCTGTTTAGAATATATTTTTGCCCCGTTAAGGTGCAGCGAGGATGGCCTTTGGGGCCTTGGGCCACCCCTGAGCCGCAAACATGTTTGTTTATATTAGGGATGATTTATATTAGGGTTTATTATTTTTATTCCAAAGAACCTTATGTGTAAATATCATTATGCGTTTATAACATTATGCTATATAAAATTATGCTTTATTATTATTATGCCAACAGTATTTATTGCAATAAACATTATGGCAAAAAAAATATGCCTAATAATATTATGCGTAATGATCATTATGCTGAATTTCGTTATACCAATGTAAATTATGACAATATGTTTTATGCTTATCATTAGTAAACCGAATACGTGACTAGGTTTCTTGGGTGTTTGTTATAGTTAATCATGACCCATGCAATAACCAAGCCCTGTAAGCTGATTGGGTTCATGGGACCACAACCCCAATCAGCTTAATAAGAAAATGGCATTCCATTGTAAAAAGTTTTTTTTGCAAATTTGGTGAAAGTACTCAAGGAGATAAGATCTACGTCTGGCGTACCCTGGACGTAGATCTTATTTATCTTACATTGCCAAAACAAATGATATGGGTTTCTAAGAGACTCCGCATGTTAATATTGCTAAGAAATAGCGTGATAATATCATTTTCGTGCTGATGAGCCTGACGTGATTCTGAAGCGCATCAGGAATATTCGCTGAGTCGTAAGTAGACCGTTTAATCTACTAAGCGAAAACGATGCACATCCCTGGTGCGCAGGGTTCGGGCTAGCTCCAGCGGTATCCTGAGGACATTCGTGCAGAGGTTCGATTGTCAGTACCTGAACCATTGCTGTATGGTTCACATACTGAGCAATCGAAGTCTGTAATATGTTTATGTGGTCTTTTTAATTGCATGTGATTTGTATTTTTTTTTCTAAAATTATTTGTCTATGATACTTGTTGATGTTTTTTAACTTTTGTCTGTGTGTGTGTGTTTTTGTATGGTTGCATTTTTTTTAGTTATTCCAAAAATTCACGCTTTGCTTCATATTTTTGCCAAACAGTTCAGACACGTTTTGTACCAGTGTTGGTCCCAGAGCTGAACCTTTGTGAATCTCTGTTATATAAATAATACATTCAATCATCTCGTACCGCCGCTGCCGACGGGTAATTTAACTGTGAGCTAAAATTATAGTGCATGTTTTCGTAAATGGTCGGTTTTTCACCCCAGACTCGCTTTTAGAACGCAATACCTTCGAAAGGACTAAGTGAGGCTAAATCAAAGGCTTATGCCACGATCGTTGCCACCTCTTTCTTGACAGGCTTTGGGGGCGCTGTCCATCTTCAGGCACCCATGGTGTAGATATAAATGCCCAGCGGACATGGTGCATACGGCTTACGTAATTTGCTTAAGCCCAATTACCATTTGATACTAGTTTATATGCCTATTTTAATTATCCGTGATTTGGAGCAGCGCAACGTGATATTTCGTATTCTGCCTGTTCTGTACTCGCCGAAAGTGGAATGCTGCATTCCACTGCCTAATTACCTTGTATTATTTTTGTATCTGCCTTGGGTCTTATGCTACAGTGTCTTAAGAAAGCGATGCCGTCACATTATGACTAGAATGGCGTATCTCAGCCCGGCGTATTAAAAATGTGTTAAAAGCCCAATCTATTGACAGTGTTAACGAGAACTCTATTAGCCGTCCAATATTGTACAAAGGAGCTATAAAGCTAGGGTGTGAAAGACTTTCTGCTTTATCTCAAAACATATAAGTGGCATAGTGAGTAAGAATTAGAAGGAACTGCGATGTGTATGTACTAGTAGCTGAAGCATTTTCCACCAGAGCTTCGCTACGGGAATGTATAATATGAAGGAATTTATAGGTAGACTTTTCTTAGCATCCCCACGGATGGCAGCCACAGGCAGTCTAAGTGACAGGACTTAGTCGTGTAAAAAACCAGTTATGTATTATGCGTTGTTATACAGGTTTGGGTAGGTAAAAACAGATAACTGTGATACGCGTAAACTAATTCACGTTTCTCTCTTTTTTTCAGATCAATCAAATTTAACAATCCTTCAACAAAAAAGGTGATAGCAGAGGAAATAATCGAAGAAGTGAAAGATGAAGACAGTGAACCTCCAGCCAAGGCACCCAGGATAGAACTCATGCCACAGAGGAGCATAAACACGAAACCGTCGTGGAACAGAAGTATAGGCGCTCTATCAAGGAAGCGCCCACTGATGAACCTAGTGAAGAGTAAGAAAGATACTGAAAATGAAAAAGTTTCGACCACTATTGTAAGTACTGACGTAGCTAGTAAGAGTGGTGCAAGTAAAAAGACTGCTACAGCTACTGCTGGGCTCGCGCTACTAGCGGGCTACTCCGGTAGCGACAGTGATTCGCAGTAAACCAATGTAAACATAAGGTTTCATTTAAATATAGGATTGGAATTTATTCAGTTTTTAATTCGAATCTGCCTAATAATCTCTTCTTTTTGTTATGAAATTGATAACATCCTATATAGTATAAGATGTTATCAATTTCATAAATTAAATGAGCAATATTTGTTTATTATGTATATTTGAAATCACGTTCTCGAAAAGGGCCCTAACGATTTCGATGAATGTTGCAATATAGGGGTTTACGGGGGCGAAAAATCCATCTAGCTGGGTCTCATATCTGGGAAAATTCGTTGTTTCTATATTCACAGCCTCGAGAATGTGATACAACGTTGGTATACCTGGATGATATGTTTATCTATTTTCACCTGAGCTCAGTCGACGAGGTACTAGATACTAATATACCATTGCGATATAACGAAAATATAAGTAAACTTACTGCTGATGGATTACAAATTATTTTGCAATGAATAAATATTTTTGTCACACAAAAATATTGTTGCTGTAATTAAAAACCATTTTGTTTTACCAGCACCCAGTTCATCTCCAAGGTTAGGTGCAATAACAAAGGCACAGTCGGTAACAATACTGAAACAATTCAGGGTCGTACGAGAAAATCCTTCCGCAAAAATAGTTTATAAAAAATAAAAAAATTAAATAGAAATCACCGAATTTTAAAAATATCCTTTGGTACTACTATTATTAATTGATGTAAAATGCATCCTGACTCCTCACTGTTGCCACGTGTAAACCTAAAAAGATTAAAATTATGCTTCCAAAAAAAAAAAAACAGTATGTATCAAAAGATGACGTTTCAAAAACCGGGAAAGTAAAAAGCAACAAAAACAGATTACTGCTAGGTGGATGACAATCGGCTTACCGCTTAAGGTGGCCGTCGGCGCGGGCGCAGCGAAACACCTCTGTTGCCGCCCTTTGTTACCGTGCGTTCTATTTATTACGGTGTCAAGTGCATTCACTCGGCCAGTTTACGTGGCGCTTTCTTATTTTGATTCGGCGATCTATTTGTATACAGGATGTTCCGAACTTGTACAGAATTGGACCGGCTCATATTGTGGTAAAAATATCTGATGAATTATAATCATGTCGTCTAAAATCATCGTATAACCTACCGGTATTTAAAGAAAGCCGGTTTCATTTCTTGATAATAATTTATATTGAAATTACTGATAACGATTAGGTTTTAAAGTTCCCCTTTATCAAATAACTTTCCTGTTTAGATTTTACTAACATCATACAGAACTCACAAGCAAGAGTTTGTACATAATATATTAATTTAGATCTGATTTGATTATGATTAAGACCAAGCACTCTAAAGACAATTTCAACGCAAGCTCCGCCCCCATGCACCCCGCCTCTCCAATATGTGCTAAATAAACGCTAAAGCATTAGCAATAAAGTTGAATATCGCGTGCGCTCTTTGATCGTGTTGGAGCACGAAACTAAATGGCGTAAGTGCTCTTTAATAGTAATAATTGATCTAGAGAAAAAAAATCTTGTGGCTGGATAATAAACTATATTTTCTTACTATGAATACTTATTTTAGACATAAAAGCCGAGTAATCTTTATTTTATTATAATGTTTACAAAGAAACATGATTTTCGATAAAAAAAAATAATCGAGAGAAAATGTTACAATTACGTAACTGTCTTGTACATGGAAACAAAAAGATCCAATAAATCATATACTAAAGTTCCATTATGATTGTATGGGTGACGGTTTCAGAATATTAATAAAAATTAACATACAATTTAGGGAGCCTCCTCTTTCTTAACAGAACGTAGTTCCAAATAAAATCGTTACTTTCTTTATATTTGAGAGACATCAGCTCAATAATGCGATTTTTACTGTGCCCAGAGGATCGATATAATGTCGGCCACTACAGGAATAAAAATATCCTTTTTGATCATCCTGTATTGACATCCTTTTTTACACTTGGTACCTGGCTTGGGAATTAATTGATTGGAAAAAGGCCGTTCAATGCATTTGATGAACGAAGATTGGGAACAGCGTAGGTGATATAGGATAATAATGATTTTATCAAGGAATTTTAGAATATGGCCGCTTATATTTTATCGAAGTAATCACTTTCATTAAGAACATATAATGGCACCAGATACTAAATGGAACAACTCTTAAAGTATCCCTAACGTTGGGTTATTTGTCGTGATTTTCTTAGCGTGTCGATGACAATCTAAATAGACTCGGCCCAGAATTCGGCCACGTATTTGGCGCCATCACTAGCGTCAATCAGTTCCTGTCACATGCATCTGACAGGACACGCAGGACATAATATTCAGTGTCCCATATATTGTCGTGATTAGATGAGCTAAAGAACTTCTGGGTTTTTATAGTTTCATCTAGTTGAGCGGTGAAAATGCCCTATAAAAAATACCCTTAAATTTATTCGTCATTTTTCAAATATCCTGTCTATAGAAATCAAGTAGAAGTTGCAAATGTCGTAGAGGATAACGCTTCATCCGCGATAGAGTATTAGTAAGCGCATCGATTGCCAATTTGGCTATTTTTTGTTTTCAAATGTTCGAAATAGTCCGAATTAGGTTTTTATAGGAAGAAAAATTGGATAAGTTTCCCGTCTGATAACTGAACGTCCTTTTTTATGGGATTTTGTATGAACTCAATACCATAATTTTATTCACGGCTTATTAAAATTTGGACACGACAACGTCTGTAGGGTCAGCTAGTATACAGGGTGGCAGCATTGACACACAACCTGTTATGATAACAGGTTGTGTGCCTGTTATGTTAGGATTCAATACATAATTATGGACAAAAGAAAAAAAAATATCTACTGTTTCCTACAAAATTGTACATCTAATATCACAAACATCTAATTTATTTTCTTTCCAGAATCATTTACTGAATCCATGGTAACAGGTTGCGCGTCGGATGTCCCTGCCATCCGTATGATAAATTAAACGGCCCTTTAAGAACTCTTAAATCATCCCAAGTCGGCCAACTCTTTGGGGAGAATTTGACCACAGACAAAGCTTTCAGTTACAAACCAGATATGTCTTTCACGTCAAAACAAGCTTAATGGATTGCTAATAACTGGGTTTTACCTCCTAATGCCTTTTAATATAACCATACTAGCTAGTAAGTGGTGGTTACCTCCGTGTCCCAAAGCGTCCATTAGTGACATACTTTTGGCATTGATTGATTAGTTGAACTGGTAGCAGTTAAAGATAGTGTTTGTCTAGAAGATTATTTAGTATATCTTAAGAAAACCATCCAAAGCCTAATAATAATTGCTAACGAGTATTCGAAAATGTTACCGTAAAAATTGGAAATAGTCTAATTTCCAGTAGATTCGTATAGTCTTAAGATACTAAGGTGATAAAGACAGGGATTCTAGAATACGAAGGAGTCCAATGTCCTTGAGGAGATAACGTTAAATGCGTCATAAAATATATTTTAAAGTTTTACACAACAGGATCTCCATCTACAGTACTAAATGATTCATATATTCCAATTTGAATGCGTATACCATCATCATGGATATAAATAGTCCACAAAATAACGCAGTCCATAGTCAAAAGAAGATGCTTTTTATTGTTATTTATGAAACCGGTTCAACGAGTGGCTTTCATTGGCGATAAACGATTTAAATGGCATGCGTAGGTATCCCATTAATGAAGTCAATTACATGGGAAAGTTTCAAAAGGTTTTCAACATTCCATTTGTTTATCAATTCATCACTGATTAATTTAATTAATATGCTCTGTTTCCGCCCTTTTTCCTGAAAACACATTATTAATTCGCAAAGCGATGTAATCGCAATCAATGCCTGTTGACATGATCAAGATTCTACATAATTTCTAATGTATATTTATTATGAAAGTTGTACCTATTTTATGTTATATTGGTTATTTCGATCTTCCATAGACACACAAAAAATAAATATACTTGATATATACTTGCATTTTCCTTAGAATTTACATCAGCTGCCTAACCAAATGCGATCTGCGGAATGGAAGCATAAATATGAAATATCAAAAAGATCATCGATAGAAATTCCATTGAAATATTTTCTATGAGCATTCCATAATTCAATGGAATCAGACATCGATTCGTGATTATCGATATAAGCTCGATCCCGCGTAATATTAAAAAGATCGCATCACTTCGCTGTGGAAGCCTCTTTTGTGAATAAGTGAAGTATCCTGAAGTACGTTAATGTTACAGTACCTACCATTATATGTATTACATAAACAGATATCCTTCACAGCAGGACCATGATTAAAGCCGTAAAAGTAAAAAACATAAGTGCGTATTATAATATGAGCTTGCTAACTAGTGTTAACAGCCATTTTAACCACCACGCCCACTGGGCCATCATTTAACAAATTAATACTTTTCTCCACGGTGGGGTGTAAGTACCTGCGGATTCCTGCAAATCGGGTCTAAACAAAAAGCGCATAACTCACGGTGTTCAGATAAATACGTTCCGTATCCCAATTTTTTCATGGACATAAATATTATTTTTTCATATATGTGTAACGGCTTTGTGCCGACACGTCGATGTTCCGTTCTGGGAAGGAGAGATGTCGCGGCGCCGCGTGGCCCGGCTAATAAATAAAAGGCTGCTTGGGAAATATTATGTTACGTCTACGTCTCGGGGTGTTTTTTGGGCGATCTGCGCCGGCGGCGGTAGCGGCGCGGTGGTCGGCCGCCTTTGCCCACTCGAGCTCCTAATGGGGCGGATTTCACTATCTACGTGGAACAGATTATGTGCTCCTTTATCTGATTTAATCACCCGAAAACATAATGAACAGATTTTCTTTTTGCGACTCTGGTCCTCCTATCCGATCGTAGTCCAAACTAGGAATGTTTGTGTTGATAACAGCACATAATCTACAAAAACACGTAGCATGCATTTTATTTTCTGATGTATAAATTATGCTATAATTGTGTCGGAAATTGTGCTGCAACGCAAACCAGAAAGTAATTCCTGCATTTAATGTGTAAAATAGAAGAAACTATCGTTTACGCATTGTCGCACTTTATTCAAAAAGCTCTCATTCAGTTGAATAAATAATGTCCCGAGAACGTCACTTTACCGTGTAAATCAAGAATTATCACTTCACCATATGATAATGAAAAAATATGATAATACATTTCTGATCATCAAGAGAAACGGGCTCATCCTACCTATAGCTTTTTATTATACATCAATATGTATATAATATAACCCATTTTGAGCGATAAATCCCTTGCCAAAATCATTATCTATTACAATGATAGTACGGTTTTTACTTTAATCAGTTGCATAATCTTATTTTCCAGCTGAGATCGTGTTTTCCAATTGTTTACTAATAACGATGATATTGTGCACCTGACGAAATAGTAACTAAACTATAATCTATTGTATTAGTCAGCCAACTGATAATGACATGTTATATTAGAAGGACTTTTACAAAGAACACGTGAATCAAGTGTCTTCCCCTTAATTTATAGTGAATAAGAAAGACGTTATTGGACGACTTCTTAATTGTATAGTTACTTAGCAGTTTCAGTTATATTTAAATTACTTATTAGCTAATAGGCTAAATTGTAATGTGAATTAAGTATCATCAATTGTGAAACTTAATAAAAGAAAAAAAAAATAGAAAGAAATGCGATTGAAAAATAAAAGTTTTAGATTAAAATTAAATCCTAATATGTGCTTGTGAAATTTTCGCGGAGTATCTATAGAATTCGCAAGTCTTCATTAGGGTAACAAGTAAGTACTTATTTAGGTGCTGTTAATCTCCTTTTTGAAATATAGACAATGGTTCTCTAATATTTAGTTAAACCTCTTCGGTAATAAAAGGTCCTTTTGCATTGGGAAAAGCTAACTGCCATTCTATCTAGCTTCGTCTACAACCATGAAGGTACTGGATTTTGCGAAGTATAATGGTATGTAAATGATCAATCTTTCTTAGAGTGCATTAAAAACTAACCGAATAACAAAGTTCCTATGAACTTTCAGTTTGTATCTGCATTCATCATCGTCATTGACAGACTTTTCCACCCATTGCTTGGTATAGGACCCCTGTTTCTGCCATGCTTTCCTTGTCTCCATCTGTGTAATACAAGTCTAACCCGCGGTCCTTTGTAGGTCCTGCTGTGTCCTGTCGTATTATTAAATACCCTCGTATTTCTGGCACAGAAACCTTGAGCATAAGGGTCGTTATACCAAAATAACAAATCCTATTCTTCTACAAAATGTTCTTTCCCTTATTTTAGACCTCACTGCGTGAGCTACACATATTTTATCATTATTAAATTTTTGGACTGATTCAACCACCAACCAACCTCGGAGACATTGGAAAGTTATCAAATGTCATTTTAATGATTAATAATTGATCGACGTTTCTAACTGATTTTGTCTTCGAATCCCTTTTTAAGGTTCCGTACCCGGAGAGCGGCAAACGAAACCCATTACTAAGTCTCCGCTGTCCGTCCGTCCGTCTGTTCGTCAGCGGGCTGTATCTCATGAACCATAATAGGTAGACACTTGAAATTTTCACAGATTGTGTATTTCTATTGCCGCTATAACAACAAATAATAAAACGATATGGAACGGAACCCTTCGTGTGCGAGTCCGTCTCACACTTGCCGGTTTTTTGTTTTGTTATTGTGAGGGCTAGTCGGAACAGCATTCCATTTGTTGGGTCAAGTGCGCGACGGTGTGCGTCTGCGCGTATTATTTTATTTTAACCTTAACTAAAATCGTGTGCATAGTTTGTAACTTAGTGATCAGCGGTTATTGGACGATTGTCCTGCACACCGGATGCCACTTAGTACCCCTCATGATTGATTAAAAAGCCGCAAGTTATTAATCCCACTATAAATAAACTTGTTAATGGAAGGCGGCTCGTAATTGGACCTTAAAATTCCTTCATATAAACGCACACTAGCACGTTTTGACAACATAATCCGACTTATACAATTATTTGTGAATCTATGTTTGTATAATGTTTGCTACTCGTTGACAATACTTTCCAGGCAAACCAACTCTACCGCATTCCGCATATTTTTTCAAAGAAACTATAACTTCTAAAAAAATATTCAAATGCGTAGAATTCTTTTTAATATTCACTTCTAAAAATATTTATCCAGCAGCTAACCGCCGAGTGTATTATTCCGAGTCAATATTAGAGAAACAATGATTTTGCTAAATCATAAAGAATGATTGCTTTTGTTCATATGAGAAAAGGTACACAGGTAAGTAAGAGAGAGAATATTCCAGAATAAAAATCAAACAAGCATCAGATAGTACATCCGAGCAGGCTTTCACACATGCCGCCGCGATAAGAATTCTATCGGTATGTGTGCGTGCGCGCAGTGTTGAACGGACGGCTTACTCTCGCACACTAGCACGGTTCTCGGAAGATGTTCCATTCATAATTTTAACAACCGCTCATTATGCTGTGCCTGCGAGCGACTCGCGAGATGGGAAGTGTTGACTCTAAACTATTCCGAAAAAAAAATACAGGACGTATTATGTAATTTTTACTGATACATAATCACTTTATTATATTTTTCCAAACCTAAGGTTAATGGTCGCTTCTGTAAAATCAACATAGGATCATCCTTACATTTCGCGTTTCTGCCCATTGTCAGTTAAATACCAAAGCACGCTTATGCAGAAGACACAGTTTTCGCATGGAGACAAGGTTGAGAATTCGTTATAAGAATTTCGAGACATTCAAATCCTCCGAGCGACTTTGAAACCGGTATACAAAGGCTCAAATATTATCCACTGCATAACCAACACATACTTACATTTCAAGACAATAATTATTCTCATAGCCATTCATGATAGCAATTTTTGTTGATCTCCCAAGTTTTTTAATCACCTCCCTATGTTTGCAGAGATACAAGTTTGATCTTTAAAGAAGCTGTAGGTGGAATTGATAAGAAGCTCCTATATCTTTGTCATCTTGTAGATTGATGTGTCTCCTATGCCTCTATCTACACGCAAACAACGATTTTTAAGTTGAAACACAGATCTCGAAGGTCACTCGGTCACTCAAACACAGCTGATATTTCAAATTCGGAGTAAGGCGAATTCGGGATTAAACCCCACAATGTTCATAGTCACAATCTCGTCTCTTTTGGTCCTCATTCAAAGTACCTTAATGTTTTATTCCGCTAATCTTCACACACCTTAGTAATAACGGTGTAAGTCCCGTGTAAGTACATAGAGCTATCTTCGAGCTGTATCAGAACTGTTCCGGTACCGCTCTAATTACCGCATACGCCAGATGTTGGCTATGTCGTGGCCAGATCTCAGAATTGACCATTTCTTGAAACGGTCAACTAAAATTGGCCATATCGTTTAAACGTCAACGTTTAATGATATGTCAGTCGACGTTTGGCCGTATTATTAATGTAGGGTATCAATCGTTTAAGGTGTAGTAAAAATAGGCAAGCAACTGCGACCAACTTGGAAGTAGCGCTCGTCGGCCGCTGCCGCGGCACCGTTCGCTTCGCTCGCTCGCTCGCGCGCGGTTAATCGCAGTTCTAACCTAATCTAACCCATTTGGTCGGGGTGTCACATAAGCGGCGTAAATTTTTAATTTTTAAAAACGAATTTTAATTGCTATGTTGCATTTCAAGCCGCGGCAGCGGCCGGCGACCTCTACTTCCAAGTTTATCGCTTTCTATAATATCATATTTGGAAACCCAATAAGAGTCCATTGAATTTTTTTGCGTGGTCACCCTCTTCGATCTGTTGTATGCCACCGCTATAATGCACGGCGACATCAACGCCTCTACCGGTGGATATTCTAATTATTTTACGATATAATCACTAATTTTTGGCCACATCATTAAGTATTCGTTTATTTGTTCATATCGTCAAACGTTGAGTATTTAATGATCTGGCCAGACCACATCATGATGTGACCAGCGGTCGACGTTCATTTCATGAAATGATCAATCCCAAGATCTGGCCACAACAGCTATATAAACTTAACAGTTCTCTGTAATTCTAAAGACTAATTCACTACCTACATAAAGAGTTTTGAACTTTGTAGGAAGCTGGCATAACTACTGCATTTGAGTATTTTTGAACCCCAACGCGTATAGAAGAAGAGTGTTTGTCTGTGGGGACTGTGGCATCGAAGCTCCTAACTAGATTAACCGATTTTCCGGTTTTTATCTTGCTTATGCAATCGAAAACTCACTGGCTACCTGATTTAGCTAATGTATGTAGAAAGTCTATACTATTATGTGTAGGTATTCTACGGGTCGTCAGAAGCCCGAAAGTCTTGACAACCGGTCTTACCAAGGGGTATCGTGTTACCCAGTAACTGGGGTTGTGGAGGTCAGATAGACAGTCGCTCCATGTAAAATAGTGGTCAGATAATGATGTAGAATGTATATAGTCTATATATAATTGTTGTTTGGGGGGGCTTGACGGTTGTAGGTTTTAGCAAAGTAAACCCTAAAAAAGCACACAATATTTTAATTTGGATTACTTTCCTCAAAGACTTCGTCAGGTTGTAGACTACCAGAGATATCTCGGTGGTGAATAAACATGGCGGCCAAACCGGGCAGCGTGAGTAGTAGAATGAGAGGCGCGCGGATTCAAAATTCGTCACGTAAACTAAACATCATAACGAGATAATTGATGACAATTTTGGGGGGGGGGGGGGGGGCTTGAGCCCCGTAGCCCCCCCTGCCTGGATCCGCTACGTATTACAATGACATGTTACTGCTACTCAGACTTTGAATTACAACTGCAAAATATAACATTCAGTTCATCCATCAACGTCTAGATTGCTACGCAAGGACAGTAGCTCCATGCTGTCTTGCAATTGCTATAAAGCTCTAATTGTCAATTGAGTACCAACTGCTTCCAGACCGCATTCTTACTGCATTTCTAAGTTGGAATGCACTAGGTTTGTATACTCGAGTGGATAGAGGGACCGTAAACTCGATTGTTTCAGTAGACCTTCCCAGAAATCCAACTGACACAGTTTAACGTCTTGTGCGGTATTACATAGTAACTTATGAAGTTTTTATCAGTGTTTTTTAAAATAGGGACTATAACGGCGTTGAAGTATAACAAAACAAATAAAATTATTTCAATTAAATGTGTCATAGGTGATAGTGAGGTTGCTTTTAAACATAAGAGAGATAGCTGAGCGCCATTTTTCGATAACATCCGAACAAAGTGCATTCATTAATTAAATTCCAACGATTTCAATTTAATCTTTACACAAAAGTGTGGCGACTATCTACAGCTACACGAATGTCACACAGACTTGTAGTTCTGTAGAATCTGGACTTGTTATTCGAGAGCAGTTGGTAACACTGAAAAGAGTTCGAGTTATACCTAACATCCGCGATTTAAAAAAAAATGTAAAACTCGTATTTGCGACTCTTAAAATGTTTATTATATATAGCAGCGTACAGCAATTATGTCATTACAAAGCACATCGTGTGTGGCCTCCACCTGATACACGGAGCGTTGGTACCGCGCATTCATTATTGTTTCGCTGCACATGAGACGAAAAGGCCAGTTTATTGATGAGAGTAATGGGGAACGATAATAAATAAATAAAGGTAAACATTCAGGCCCGCATATCTACGCAGCATTATTAAATTTTTTTGGCTGCTCTTTATGAAGTAGTCACGTATAGAGCTAGTGAAAGTTAAAAAGGCATCCATTCTTCCCTAACCTGTAATTTCACGATTCCGAAACGTGTGGGCTGAGAAACACGAATTAAAAGTTTTAATATTTTCTTAATTGACGTTTCACTACGTGTTATTTTATTACTGTAAAAAAATAATTTAGATAGTTACTTATGATTACATTCCAATGTATGAGCTCGACCGCAGTATAGAATCCTGATGAATATTCAGGACGTGTGCACCATCAGGTTCATAGAATGTCTGAGAAACTGCCCATTAAAATTATGACAGGCCATCTACATTCCTGAACAACAAAGCCGACCTACGATTAAAATAACACCTCCTTCGTAGAACATATCCATTTTACTTCACAAGGGTCTGTAACGTTTCCGCTGGGATCCTATGATACCTTTTTTCCGAACACGGTTGAAAAAACTTGGCGTCCCATTAACAATAAGATCAAAACTAGCCGGCCGCGCCACAATGGCCGGCGAGCGCCAGCCTCCGGTCGCTTGAGAGAGGCTTCCAGGAATTGCGCCCTTTAAAAAAAGATCCAACTCATGTTGGGCGTGTGATAGTTGGCGAACTCGCATTCCTGTCCTGCTGCCTGCACCCTCGCCTCGCCCTGGGCGCCACCTCGACGCCGCTCACGCCCCACGCTACCCTCCACCACCACTCTTCAAGCTACCTTCAATACCCTTCATAGGTTCTTAGCATTTTCCTGCCAGGCTAAAGACTTTTCTTCTCTACTGATATAAGCAGACTAAGCACAGAACATCTAACTTATTCTGTGCATATACCAATTCTAATAGCGTTTCCCAAGCAGCAGATATACTAAAACGATGAATGACCTCTATAATTGCTACAGGGAAATATAAAAAGTATCATTTGCTGGCAATAAATACATCCCAAAAATTCCTTTCGAGGCGACAAAAAGTGCAAAGATCGTATTGACGTCGCCTTTGTGCGGCACGGGTAATCTTGTCGTATGGAGTGCAAAAAATTGTGGACAATCATACAAAAGTAATATGATGATTTGGGGCTACCATTAGTGAATACCACCGCGAGTGCTCCCACGCTCAAATTGTCCAGTGGGGTGGTTTCTTTACCTCAATAGCCCACGATTCATTGGGCGTAAAAGTAAATGCAACCAATTTACATCATGTAAGTGTCTGTTCAAGAGACATATTTTGTAAAATAAATTTTGGATGTTTATTTCGAGTGCCATCACAGTGTGATGTTTTGTATCTACTGTCGAATGAATACAATTTGCATATTCAAGATTTTCTTCTTTTCGTGTGGTTAGTGACTAATCTGGTGTCAGAGTTTAAAAGCCGCCTATGGGCCTTGGCTTCACATGCCGTCGAGAAATATCTCTCAGGCATGCCGTTTTTGAAGCAACTGATATTTATACAATACGCACATGAATCCGAAAAGTCAAAGGTGCGTGCCTTGGGTTTGAACCCGAGACCTGTGACCTAGAGGTGTGAACGTCAGACCGGCAGTCTGACGATCACACCTCTAGGTTGTCACTGCTCTGCAAGATTGGAAGAATTGATACATTTCTTTAGGTAAGAAGGCATCCGGTTCATTAGAACCGATCCTTAGTTCATAAGATAATTCTAATGAGATAAATAATAATATAGGTACGTTTACAAATGAGAACAGTATTGTATGAAGTTCATGTTATTGTTGAGAAGAGATAATAATTATGTGCCTACCTACATTCTTATTTAGATTATTAGTTAGTAAAGTGCTCTGCTGTACAACTACTAATTGCTTATTGAACATACAAGGAATCTGTCAACTCGCATGTTACGTGTACATAAATTTCTACTAAATCTATGAAAAATGATCTCCACAGAGACCCCCTGCAGTGCTAGTGTTTATTTATACGGACAGAATTGCCCCAGACTTTAACGATAGGGAAAATAATCATTGACATCAAGTTCTCTAAGAACGAAAAGAAACATGGCAGTTGGATGATAACTTCTCTTCCTCATAAAAGAGAAAGTGTCGGGATGACTTTATAATTTATGTATTTAGGATGTATCAAATAGAGCATGACGTTCAGCTCACAAAATTCCATGTGACTATGCAAACAGTTGTCGTGCGTGGCCCATAAAATTTATAACACAAATATACATGTAATACTCCGCGCCACTTGTCGGGAATGCTGTCTCCAACGTTTTATTTCGTTACGTGTTTGTAGGTATACCTGCGCCTGCACGCATCAACCACCCAGGATTCTATTGTTGTTGTTTTTCTGTAAGATGCATAACATATGAAGATATGACCGATAACTTAGAATGGCTTCATGTGATATAATAAATATTGATGACAGATTTCCACATTTCAGAGCCCTAATCTACAAATTGTGTAGGCAAATGAAAGACGAACCCAATTAATACGACGTTGGTAAGCAGTTAATCGTTTATTTATAATGAATATAATGTATCACATTGGAGGAGACTTACGAAACTGTTCAAATGATAAAATGTTCGCCATGATGAGTTGCGCAGTGACACATCTCTGGCCCCGGTGGTTACGTCATGCCATGGCCATATTAGCTCTATATCATATCATGATGCACGCACATAATGCATAGAGTTCACTTGTTTATCGAAACACTGACCTATGGAGTGACATGACGACCAATGATAACTACATGGGAAAAGTAACACTGCGACCATGGGAACTAGGTGATGTGAAGCGCTCATACGTTGACAACTTATTTTTTCGATAATGATATGAATTTCCGGCGTAATCAATGTTAATACATAATATTGAATGCAGACGTTGGATGCTTTCGAGGAGGCTCTGCCCCGCCATATATTTGTCAGTATCACTGTCAATACGCCGCGATGTTCCCACGATACGGCAATCTGAATTGCGCATAGCCGTTTAGTTTATGCGGTCCTTCAAGGAAGGGGCGCCATTTGGTCGCTAACATATTCTGATGACTTCGCTTATCGATTATACGACTACAATAGAAATAGACCCAATGTTTCCAAAAATCGAAATTCTATATTGTTGAGTTAACTTTTTTTGTTCGCGTGGTAATTTCACCCCTATAAAATTAAACAGTTTTGTGTTACAGATATGTAACATAATAATCACGTCATTCCAGGGCCCATTCGGTTGATTAGGGTGCCGCACTGCCACCCGATGAGCCAATTGTAGCGAATTCCCGACACGTGACCACTATTTGCTGGCATAAAAATATCACCACCGATCATTACATTGACCTTATTTATAACCCAATTAAGTCATTATGTACCAACCCTAACGATGCGGGTCTCGCACGCTGACGAATGTTCGCCAATTATTAGCTGCTACAGAAAATTTAGATATTATTTAATATTAATATAGTTCATTGAGTGTACTAAGATAAGAATCGAGAAGGCGGCGCGACGGTGCGTATCCGGCCACCGATGCATTGATAAACTCAATACGAAATATGTGCAAACAAAATGTGAATTGTCACGTTATCAAGAAATCGAGTGTAGGAAAACAACAAATAGCGTTGTAAACTCAATCTGTAACAAGTGTTTGGTATAGAAGATACACACAAAAGACTGCATGTCTCAAACTCAGAACCGTGAAATCAAGTTAAATAAAGAAGCGCCACCGAAACAAAACGTGCGGAATTCCCAATTCACAGCGTTTATAAGAATGCCTCTCAGGAAGTACCTGTAACAACAATTGACCATCATTTTTGGTTCAGAATTACAAGTAATAGTCGATATGACAATAGACTGGGATATTTGGCGCCAGCGAGTCGTAGTGCCAACAAAAATATAACTGTCCGTAAGTGAGCTGACGAATTGTCAATAGCTGGTACCTGACCATTGTCCTGCAGGTACCGTCCGTACTTTGATATGCGTTAACGAACGAAAACTGAAAAGCACAGGAACCGATACTATCTACAGAACAGATCAATAATCCTAAAGTAACACGTCGATACACGTACAACGTTTAGTAACCCAAAGGGTTTTGTTATGTTTATAAATACGATATTTTGTGATAGATTCCATATGGGATATTGTTACTTTAGAAAAGTTTAATTTGAGTTTTAAATAAACTCAAATTAAACTTTCTAATTCTCAATCATTTTGTTTTCTTTCATCAGTCCTAGAGAATATGTGTTGATTAATTCGATATCCACTTCCAGTAGCAGTAAATAGATAAACAATATCATACCTATCCTCTCCTGAAATAAGGAAAAACGCTTCCTGAATATTGATTCACTTGTAATAAGTACCTATATAAAAAACCAAGCTAGTAATATTCTGTTGATTATAAGTACAACGATTAAAGCTTTATACGCAACAATAGCGTCGGTGCAGAAAAAGAAATTGCCTGCTGAAAACCCACTATTACTGCACTGTTACTTATGCAAAATCCAGTCGCCTGTAAATTCAAACTTTTATTATACAATTAGTTTTCAATTTACCAGTTTAAAATAAACGATACTTGTTTTATTATATTTAACAAAATAAATTACAGGGAAGTAATAATTTACACAGTCAGAGACTCGGAGCTAAAATTATAACAGTGCTATTTAAAAAAAACAATACAATCCACAAAAACAACGGAAGGAAACGACACATTTCGAAGAAGTATTTCGGCGCACAAAACAAGGCTTCCTCGAAGTCTGTCACAACTCACAAATTAGTGAATGAGACGTAATGTCCTTTGCATAAGACAATGTAGTTCACCATGTGGCTGGCCGAGCCGTGGGGTAGCGGGTTGCAGTTGGACACATGTGTTTACACGTTCATTCATTTGTGCTATTAATGGGTCCATTCAGCATTGTCTCGCACATGCAGCGGAAACGTCTCCTCGCCCCGCCTCCGCGACAAATTAGCAGAAACGATTATTATGTGCGCATGATAACATGCGCGGCGAGCCTTGTTTTATTGTGGCACCCTTTTTAATAGCTTTGCAAGTTTTTATTTACACTGCTGTGTGTTACGTTGGGTACAAAAGGATGTTTATCTCGTAGTATTGTTTTGAATTCTATGGTTTTAGTAAATAGTGACCACCTTATCTTTACAGCACTCTTTTTTACAGTTGCTTATCTTCATGTTTTTGCCTTCAGCATTGGCAGTACTTCAAGGCTTATTTATTTAAGCCAGAGGCATCGGCACTATGTATTGTTTTATTTTTGCTTTAGTTTTATGGCGTGTTGTTTACACCCTGAGCGAATTCAAGGCCATGGCCTTCCAACCTTTCCTTATTCTCTTCATAAGCTAAAGACCTTAAAAAACATCACTTTGCCAGTGGTATATATTGCAGGTTTTTTCACTTTTTTCGAGTGGCTAACACCGGTGGTCTTGAGGTTGTCTGCACCTCCCTTGTTCCGCCCGAAATGACTCTCAATGGTCATTATGCCGTGGTCCACCCATGATTTTGACACCCAAAATATCAGTAATAAATCTGTGATAAAGATATGATAGCTAATTTCCGGATCGACCAATATGCAATACCTAATGCTTATTTAAATTTCTGGATTCTGGCGACGTGATTTATACACTACCTCATCCCATTCCTCGGGAGGTGCTACACCTACCGACTGATAGATGGACAACAACTTCTTTGAATATCAATATTTAAAAAAATATTGTAAAATCATCTTAAGGTCAAATAATACCTATACTAGGGTAAACTCGACCATTTCCAAGGGTTGAAAATTTTAGGTACAAATAAAACTATGTTGTTAATAATACAAACAAATGTATTATATACCTCTATTATCCATTATATTCATTTCAAGTCATGAATTAATAAATATACTCAATTATGAAATATGTAGTACTAAGACAATCCCAATGTCGTGTTGCCTACGAGAATTGTACGAGCAAACTGCTACGAATGTCGTAGCAGAATGTTCGTAGCACAAGTGCTACGAATCGATTCGTACTGCGTTGATACAAAGTTACCGATAAATATCTAGGATTTTATTTATACCCTGAGAACCTTTATATCTAAGATAATAATTCCTAGGAGTCTAGTGGTGGTAATACGAATGTTTTACATTACTGAGAACATGTGCAGCCTTTTGTTCAAAAACTTTAGGTTTCACTTTCTATGTAGGGAATCGAATTATGGTAGGTACCTGACCTGTCTAGGGTTAGCACAAAAAAACATTCTCACTGTCGGATGTATAAAAACTTTATTTATACACGATAATAATGATATAGGGCATTAACAAAAAAAGGGAATGAAATCATGTGAAATTCCACCCTTCGTCTATCTATGTCATAAATTGTAAGTTAACATCGGTTAACCTCACCTAGCCACCCATTGCGTGTCTTTCAGGCGACCGACACTGGTGCGAGTGCCTGATAATTGACTCGTCGGACTAGTCCGCGTCCGGCCACCCCTTCCATAAATATTTCCCGATAAAATTATTATGCGTTCTAAAAAATGCCACGAGCTCGATTCTCAGAAGTGTATGTCGAGGGCGGTTCCACACAAAGCCGGCGAAGGAGACGCGCTTACGTGGCACAGCGCGGGCGCGAGCGTGACGCGTGCTCAATGGAATGAGGTTCAGCACAGGCGACGCGACCCAACTGTGAGAATTACAAGGAATGGATTTATTTATTGATCTTAGTTGTTCCGTTATTGTGAACCACTGCTTTAGTAAATAAATAAACATAGCTACACAACATAGGATGTTTGATCTGAGAAAGTGGGAGCTGACAGCACAAAGTCGTTGTGTTAAACGGGCGCATCTTCTGGAGAGCCACTTTCACGGCTCTTATAATGAAGTTAATACTCTTTGGATAAACACAGTATCGGCCGGCGCGTTTCACGTAATTTCTCCCTCAGAATACATAATTGCGGTGGTTGCTCGGTCTGAGAATCTGGGAGGCTGCGATTCACGGTACAGCGCGCCTGTTCTCACCCGGGGCCGGTGTCCACTTCTCATTCAGTACATTGCCCCTTCGGTGTCACAAGTAACGAGAAACATAAAGAGAGCAATTCTATTTGTGTAATGTCTTGGGAGCCTAGTGCTAATTACAAGGCGGCGACATTTTTGCCGCATTACGCACGACGCTGTGGGGCGAACGAAATTGGACCCGCTTTGTGTTATCCCAGCGACGATATCGCAGATGAAGATTACCGCAACAGTATGCTTGGTCATTTTTTCGTCAGATTAAAGCCTCTTTAAAACATTTACCATTAATTAAACAAAGCAATGTTAATGCAGCTTAACAATAAACCCAGGGTAACGAAACTGGTTATCAAATTCTCTTACCAGTCCTGACTTTTCTCCTTATAGACTAGTCAAAACTATAGACGCAACATAAATTAAAAAAGGGAAAATTAAATAATTTAAGTTCAAACTCCGTCTTACATAAAATATTGACTTTCCAATTAGCATCTTATAGTAACCAAAATGATATTTATTGTAACTGTAACCACATGACCATTTAAGATATCAAATGCGTGCGAAACGAAATTTCATTGTGCAAGTTATAATGATAAAAAGGCGTACATTCTTAAAACTAATAAAAGGGTTATCAATTTGATGATATGAAATTACCAGACGGCATACCATAACAATTTAATTGTATCACTCACTGACTCATTTATGTACTCTATACGTACTCAATTCGGGTCACATCGCCCAAGAAAAATGACAATCTCCAATTAACCATTTGAAACTATGTGTTGCCATCATATTCCCATCAATCGGGCTGGAGGTTAATTAATAAGTTACATAACAATTTGGCCCTATAGCTGTTAAGAGGCAACCAAAAGGAGAATAAGCAATCAATTTTGAGGGAAGGCGTAAAGTGCGGTGCCCGTCGACGAATGAGCATTCCATAGATAATGGTGGCGGTAATGCTGTGGAGACCACTTGTGTTCCGTCCATATTCAGTTTTAGTAGGATTATAATTTATATTAGTAGGTTACTTGTTTATTTTGGCAGTACTGTGTTGTCCACAGATTTCTTTTATTATTATTCTGTTAATTATATGTGAAGACTTGTAATTGACTGTCAGTCACATTTTCAAGTTCTTAGTCTGTTTTGTTTAGCTGTAAGTCTTCCAAATGAAATAAATAATATTCTCGATGGATAAACAGAATGATACATGATGTACTTTACAAACACGTTTATTGAAAATTAATAATGAACCCATCTAACTAGATTCCCCTCCACTTTATAGAGACTGTTGGACCAAAAGGTTCTTGTTGTTGTTGTTGTTGTTCTTCTGGTTCAAAATTCTATGGAGGCGTCCAGCCCGTCCCATCCTTGATGTCCTCCCTCCGGTTGACGCCCTAAGCCAAGGTTCGTACCCCACAGGGGGTGCCCTTAGCGAGCGTTCACCTAGTTTTAATTAGCATAGTTGAATAACCGCTGGCTGGAGGTTTTAAGTGTAATAGCTTAAGGCACCCACAGGAAAGCCCGGTTATGTACTCATGATCTCAGAGGTCAACTACGAGATGCCCTACCTAAAAAAAAAAAAAACTATGGAGGCGTATTTAATATTTAAGGTTATTTTGGGGTCAGGTATTTGAAAAAATAAAGTCTTCTTACTTCAAAAGTATTAACTTATCTTAGGTACGTCTTTTCATCTTAGTTAATCACTTTATGGTTTATTTTTGAAAGAATAGTGCTTTTGTCCTGGGCAATAACAAAATCTTTTAAAGTCGGTCTCCACACTGCCGCAGCCGAATGTTTTTTCGGTGAAATTTAACCGTTGTTTATGTAGAGACAATGTATCTATTGCGTTAAAATTTTGGGAATTTCTTTTTTTCTCCATGTTGGGTCGTGAGAATGGATCGCGTGCAGCCGACACATCTCATTAGGTAAACAGTATTAGTGTGTTTGTGTACCGCCATCGATAGAACTACACACGATACCTAATTGAATCACTGGGTTCTTTCATAATTTTACAAAGTGTTGCCAGAGTGATGAATTCAATTCAAGTTATTATTGGCAATGAGCCAAGAAAAGGAGCGCCCGAGATGGCTAGATAAAAATAGACATCAAAGTGTCGGGAACCATATTTTCAATGAACTAAAAATAACGCCCTTTACCGATAATAAATAGTTACAGTAAACCATGCATCGACACAATATCTATCAGGTAAAACTATTAATTCTGCTTTCAATTCATACGTCACTTCCTCCAGATAGCACTTCATGAAAAAACAATTAGAAAATATGCGTTGTTTTAGTTGAGTTTTTTTAACCATAAATGCAATTTAAACTTCGTGCAAGTAGGTAAATACGTACGTGATATAATAATATTTAAAACACCACTTATCATTGTAATAATACAGCAAAGGAAATTCAATTGTTAACAATATCAAGTCACCACCGGAAAATTGCGGCGGGATTAATATTGTTAGTAGTTCCCAAGGACGGTATTCTAATCAAGGAATTTGTACGCCATTACTATTGCCCCACGCCGAGACATTTTCCAAACAAAATAAATATTTATTAAATAGAAGACTTCCTTTAGATAAGCCTCCTCTCTCACGAGATCTACAATCGTCGCCCTATCTGACAAGATTTGGAATTTTTACACCAGCCGGTTCTAACCTAAACATTCCAATAACAATCATTATAATTATTTCATTAAACAATAGCACACGCATCGACTCGTAAATCCCAAGAATATTTACATGCCTTTAGAATAAATAATGTTGAATACTATTATAGGATTGATTATTAAAACATTTGTACATTTCAGGCTGTTGTTTCACGTATTTTATGCTACGTTGGATAGTTAAAGTTATTCAAATGATAACGAGGGATTCTTCGGGGAGGGTGGTCGCCGGCGGCGGCGCGGGCGCAGCGCTTTGTCGCAGCTATGCGCACTGTCAACACACAGCACCGAACACACTGCACACATCACACAGTTTCTTATGCGCACATGTGCGTCGACAGACCGCCCAGACCACAACCCCGACAAATATTTGTCTTCAATTCTAAAACGCTTAGAACCTCACGGCTCTACAAATCAATAAAAGTGAACAATTCAATTCTTCGGAGGGAGCACGTATTCCATGTAAACCGATCTGAGCTGCTTCATCGGCGTTCTCATTACGAGGCTCCTCGTTAACAATGTATCAAAAGGGCCGCACACAATTACAAGGCACGCAAGAAGGATTATGCGTTCCATTTATTATAAAATCAGTGATAAGACGTTAATTCTGGCCGATGAGGCCGTGAGGGCAATCTGGATCGCGGTAATGCCTTACCTGTCAAACCCTTCCAGATAAATTAGTCTCTCCTAATACTAAGCAGCGTCGGTAACAAAAATAAACCAAATAACCGCGCAATCCATTAATTGACTGGACCTGCTGCTGAGCGAAAAAAAATCTCTATCAGATAAAGCGGGTAAGTGTTTACGGTTTCTCACGAGCCTCGACCAACCCTCAATGGCGCCTTGCTGATTGATAGTAGCCTAGTCGACCTTCGCACCTCGATCGCTTCATGCTAAAACATACCTTGGCGTCACAACTCAAGTTTCAAATTCCAGTAGACCATTTCATTCTATTCTTCCTAAATAAGATTATGTTGGATCAAGATGCTTTGAGACTTATTTCAACAGTCGTACGACTCACAATCCTTAACCATCTGGTTAACTAGAATGTCCATTCAAAGAATTCTGCACCCTCATAGCTTGTACCTGTCCGCGGCCACCACCAAAGGAGGCGACAAAAAATATTATGTTAATTTGTAATATCAGACCATTATTCATAGCTGTTATAATAGCTTTGTTATGATTATTCGGTAAGATTCCTTTGTACCAATAATCAGCGGCGAGGCTTTTTACGCCACTTTTCAACAATAACAATTTGTGAATATTACAGTTTCATGCTTGTCACTGTATCCGTACCCCACAAAAAAAAAAAACACCTAGCAGAATATAAAAAAACAACTCTCGGAAAATCAAAATCTCGAAAAACCTCAATCTATATCGATAACACTGCGAACTCCTGGACAAAAGAATTAGTTAAGTACATAAAATGTATGGGGCAAGCAAATCCTGAAGTTATTATTCTCTAACCACATCACAAGTAGGTAATATTATACGATCTATGCAAACACTTGTGGGGTCCAAATATTCCTGTACTTACTTAGAACCTCCAAATTAAAGATGAGTTTGACTGAACATGCACCTTACGACTTGGAATCCTGAAACAAAGTTTCAAAGATAAATAACGTTGTTACATTAGTTTGATATGTGTAATATTGGATGTAACGAGGCGTGTTGCTGCGAAGCGAGCGGTCTCGGCCTGGGGGCGGCTCGAGGCAGGCGGCCCGAGGCTGCCTCGGCCGGCGGTCGCGGCGTGCGCTCTGTAATCCCATCGTCGGTGTCGGCTTACGGCGCCTCTCTCGCCGACGCAATTATCATATTCCACCTAAACACATAATATTGTGCACGCAATTTTAAAAATAACTCGCGTCCGGCTCGACCTCAATCAGCCCTGATTTATAGCGAGCGGGGCGTCGCGGCTGCTGGCGCTGATCGCCCGCGAACGATTGCATTCTCCACACAAATAACCATAAATGCTCACTCGGCACGCTTATGAGGAATCTTCCCTTCGTTATTATGCTTTCGCGCTACAGATCTTAATGTTTCTGAGACTGAACTCTTGACTTCATCCAATCTCGCTAAGCCGATTGGTGTCGAGCTGTCGTGTGTGTGCTCTTAATACACGCATACAATTTATGAATCAAATGCATGAATGAGCTCGCGCCTGGCTGAGGCCACGTGTCGTCGTTCTCACGCCCGCCGAGCCGCCGACACCGCCTGCTTTTTATCGCGGCTCCATTTTTCGAGCGATGTGTCGCGTGGGCTACATGTGCGGATCCCTCGACCCCCGCGATGTAGCACATGGCGCCATCTTCGCTAATTTCTTCATCATGAAACAAAGTGGCTCTATAAAAACTTAACACCAATTAATCTATGAACAGGGGGCGCCTATTTAGCAATAGAGCCGGATAATAATGAACGTGGAGTTTGTCGAGACCGCGGAACAAGCGAGTGGTCACAAGAATGACAACGCTTATTTGAGGCGGAAATAACAAGTGGTACAATAGAAATAGATACTTAGACAAATTCTATTCGCGCGTGCAAATTGGCCGAGTCAATAGTCGCACACTTAGACAGAGTTAATGGAAGAATGGAAGGCGGTTTTCTTTTTGTGCGCCATTCGTTTAACAAACGGCTGTCACGACGCGGAGCCGGCGCACTGGCGGCCGCCCCAGGCCCCCGGGCCCCGCACTCACACAGCGCGCGCCGAAATCACACCGCTATCAGTCTCGGCTATTTATACTAAATAACATTCAGATTGACAGTAACTCAAATATGCCGCAGAAACAAACGCTAGTCCATTTATATATTATAACCGTCGGGGAACGCTGAAGGCCATAAGGCATATAGGACCTTACGGTCTTGCCCATTGCATATAGGGATACTCATCATTTCCACTCTTATTGCCACTAGATAATTTTGTACAATCAAATAATAATCAATGAATGGCATATTGCATAACAATATGCAAGTTTAAGATCACTTCTGCATACTTAAGCCATGATGCAGCTTGGTCGTTGCGGAAAACCTTAGATTTGACTGTTATTCGCATCCTTCTTAACACATTTCTTGGTATAAGACCTTTTAGTCACCGTCTTTTGCCTTATTGGGTAGTTATACAATGGTTCATACCTATGCCTAACATACATTACAAATGCAATATGCGCTTGACTATTATACAGTCAACTGCAGATCAGCGGTACCAATTTGACATTGACAGCGCCATTACGTCGATGTACGAAGGACGATTTGACTGATATGCGGTTAACTGTACATTGAAAACCGTCGAAAGAGTAGGTCTGTGGTAAATAAATTTAAAAAAAAATTGACCCAGGTTAACGCACATTGGATTGGTTTTGTACAACCAAATAATGTTTAAACAATACACAGCGGTAAACAATTAGACTTCCTTTCCACGTAAAAATAAAGGGTATGCCTCTAAGAAGGAGGCAACATGGATATCCCTTTATTTTCCTGGATTAGTATAGATAGTTAGGTCCGTTAGTGGACCCAATCACTACTGCCCAGTTCGAGACCTTAGAGGCGTAGGGATCATAATATCAGCATATATACTAGTAACACCTCCACTAGTATATCTGCTGATATTATGATCCCTATATAATCCCCTGATTTTCATAAAAAGTGTGCTGGCCTCATCCTGGACAGGGATTTGCAGACAGATTCTCATGGCAATTAGTGAATTATGGCCGTGTAACTAGGGTACTGCACATTATTAGACATTTCCTTTTTTCTGTGGATGAGTGTACAAACGGCAGGCGTGAGATCTCCAGCCCTCCCATAAAACTGGCGCTTTTAACAGAAATAAAATTAAGTCTATCTCATACCAGTTTCTTTTTATTTTTAAATGAGGTCCTATTCGATTTTGATTACTAGGTTAGGCAAAGTGTTATTGGTTTTTTCCATCAGGAATTTCTTAATAGCAGCCCGGAGTCTGTTTTTTTTTTTTTAACCACAGCGTCTAAGAAAGCGCTTACACGTTTGTGTGACGAAGGGTAAACAAAAGCCCTTCATCTCACCTGATAGTAAGTGATGATCAGGCCGAAAGAGGAAGCGAACTTCATCCGGAATCCTCAACCACAGAGGAACTGGCCACCTTACCTCTAACTGCCGAAACAATGCTGTTAACATTGTTGTTATGGCGACAGACTTAGATAAGATGATGGCGAGCCAGGCGGAGATATAACAAGCACTACCACCAACCAAACCGAGCAGATAATTTTGCCCCTGCTGGGAATCGAACCCGGGACCTCTGAGAGTTGTCTTACCTTGGACGACAGAGGTAGTTGATGGCAATAGACTAACTGGTGAAATGTGGGTGAACTATCGCTGCGTGATACTATGTTATATCTTATGTTTTTACAGCCACACAAAACGCTCCTATTCCAGACGTTATGAAATAATAGCGAACACCCAAAACAGGTCCCCCTGACGACAATACACAAAGCTACTACAACATGTTAAAGTACTCGCTAGTTATTACAAGATGTTTATACTTGCCAGAGGTAAATACTTCTGGGCGCCATCTGTCATCTGACTACAGTTCATTGTACTGTGGGTCTGAAGGCTAGCAATATTTATACATACATATATAAACTCACGTGTTTTTCCCATGGGGGGTACGCAGAAACTGCAGAACGCCGTCTGCTATGATCATTACCTACATAGGTACTGCTTTTGCTTCGTTTAAGGTCATACAACTAGTCATACACACGCCGGTTGCGAGTACTACGCACTTGACATTTCTGAAGACATCTCCAATAAGGTCAGTATATATGTCCTTCTAGTTATGGTGGCCCCCCCCGGCGGCGTTTCCACTCATATCTGCCTTGTACCTTTTGTTAGTCGCCTTTCATTCATCCTCTCAACATGACCAAACCATCTGAGCATACACTTTTAATTTTTTTTCACTATATCTTCTTTTAAACTGCATCGTTGCCTTTCACATCGTTCCTCAGTTTATCTTCATAGTTACCAACCACACAATGCTTCGCAAGCAATATATTTATGAATGTGTTTATTACTCCTGACTTGGTTACAGGCTCCATAGATGATATTACTTTTTTATGGACTATTTTGGCAGAGAGGCCAAGAGCCTGTTAGCACGCTATCCTTCCTTGAGCCGTCTCTAAAGACAACAGCGTCAGCAACAGCAAGGTTTGCCAATGCTTATCTGAACGAGAAAGATGAAAAAGCACAATGTCTTAGTCTTAACATCTGCAGGCTTTCTTTGTATCTCTTGAGTCCTAAATTAACTTCAACTGGCTTCATTGCCATCTTTTTCCTTATTTTCCTTTTCATTCTGAGTTTATCTTGGATATTGCTGACATCGGTAAAGACAAACATCGTGAGGAAACCTGGACTTAGGTATAGTAAATTTAAGTCTGTCAAAGTCAAATCATTTATTTCAAATAGGCCCTTGCATGGCACTTCTGAACGTCAAAATTTACAAAATAATAGAATTGATTCTAGTCGCCCCTTCCAAAAGGAAGTTTTCGTATTGAGAAGAATGGGCAAGAAACTTCACCGTTACTCTTTTAAAATGTTTTCATTTACATTAGTTAAATAATTATATGTGAAGATGATGCACCTAGAATAAAATTGCTATACCATAATAGGTAAAAAGAATTAAAAAAAGAAGCAATGACAGCTACTTTAATTATGTAATAGACACATGGTGTTCACATATTTACAAAAATTGTAAAACTAGAAGATTTTCCTAAAATTTTATAATTAATAAGTCAGTGTATGAGGAAGGAATCACATAATGTAAAATCAATGTCATATTACAAAAAAATATAAATTTTTACAATTAAATTAGTAACCTGTTTGATTTTGTCTTAATTCTAAATTGTCCTATGGAGCCTACAATCCAAGATAAGAGTGCTTGGAAACATGCTGGTCCTGACCAGCATGTTTTTACCAAGCACTCTTATCTTGGATATAATCCTCTAATTTGTAATATGATTCTTTACAAAGTGTACTTTTAATATGATTTTTAAATTTTCTTTCATTTAATTGCAATAATTAATCTGAAATCGCCAACCTGGCTTGCGCAAGCATGGTGACCAATGCTCCGTGCCTTCTCTCTATGAGAAGAAGCCTTTGCCCCGCCGTGGGACAGTAATAGGTTGGTATTTATTAACGTCATGCTCGTGAACGCGAACCGTCAATAGGGACTGGTCATATCTTAGCTACCATGTCTTATTTTAATTGTTTTCGTTTTTTTTTACTGTGGATGCTTTTAACGTGCACGTCTTTATACATTGTTGTCACATGTATAATTTTAACAAGAATGATGTCACCAATATTTTGTAACAATATTTTAATTTACATGAGTTTCCGTTGAGTTTCTTGCCCGGTTTCACCATAGGAACCTACTACGCTTTGGAATGGGCAACTAGCTTTATTTTTCTGAGTTACCGACCCCTTGACAAAAGAGCCTGTAAGTGGTTTATTTGAAATAAATGCTTTGAGTATGAGTTTAACATCCTTTTATACATAATAAGTAACTGGGCTCATCCAAAGTGTTGACTAGCGCTTTTGACTCCAGCTTCATTTGGAAGGAAGGATACTATGGTTTTCTACTCCTGCACTGTTCCTTTCAGAGTTGATTTCCTTACCACCCTTATCCATGAAGGTTGAATATCTTTTCTGGGACTTCACGAGCTTTGTCTCAGCGTTTTTCTGATTTACGCCGCGCGCTTTTTTGAATCTGGCTTGTCCTACAGTCCTACGTACAGGAGTTGGGGTGGTTGGAAAGAGTGTGACGTGACGGGCTTGTCGTGTGGATTTGAATGTCACCAATGCCTATGTATTAAATTTACAATATTTATTTTCATGAAAAAGTTCATATCTAATCATGGTTTGGTAGGTACTAACCACTATCTGAACTGTTTTATCAAAATATTTAATTAAACATAGGGAAATCATTTAAAGTATCTGGGTAGTTATTTAGTTATTATTAGTTAGTAACCAATACATTAAAAGGTACCTAACCTACCTAATTTTATATACTTACTCATCAGCGTACTTCTGTATGGGATGCTACACTTATTCGGGTCTAAGTTTAAGTACCAGATTGAAAAGTCCTGACAAAAAACCAGATTTCCATAGAAAAGTCCTGAGGTTTTGATGCAAACTTTGCAAGGAAAGTGTTGATTTATTAGTGCAATTCACTTAATAAAAGTTGATTCTAGTCTAAAAACCAGAGATAAATTGTTTTTATCTTCAAGTATTTAATTTGTGATATTATCCAAATAAAATAATGTAGATAAATACCTACATTATTTTATTTCTATTCTATTTCTATTTCTTTATACCTACATTTTTTTACAGTATTAATTAACCCTTACAAATGTAAGGGTTAATTAATTCTTTATAAAAAAATCAGGAAATCTACTATCGAAAAATCCTGAGATTTTCTAAATCCGCAAAACTGTGAAGAGCCTAAAAATCCTAAAATACTGAGGTATGGTAGCCCTATTCGGGTCGGCATTATTCGGCACAGCCGGGCGGTAAAAAATACCTTTATTCGATTTTGAAGTAGTGTATGTAGCACGCCCACCTGCCTTTCTTATAAGATTCACATCAGAGATGGACTTCATTGATATTTGCTAGCATAACTTATTGTCTAAAAAATAAAAACAACAGACACAGTAGTCCACAAGCCACAGCTATTCAGTGAAATAATGACATTCAAATCAGTCTTTTACTTCAAACGTCTCGTATACGCAACTGTTACAAGGTCTCTTGTGAAACGTGTGTTCAGAGGAAGGTCCGGTCCAGATCCGAGGCGTCCACCTCGTGCAGTTTATATTAGGCACATTTCAATAAGAAGTCATAAACAAAGCAATTTGTTGGCGGTGACAGAAGCGGCGCGGGCGCACGCCGCGCGTCCACGCCCGCGCTGCGGTGACCACGACGCTGCATAAGAACGGACAGTGACTCGACACAACTACACTTTTACTCTTTTTATTTTAACACTGAGAAACTTAATAAAATAAGAAACAGTATCATGCAGCAAAAAACACCGACTGAGTTCAATGTTAATGTTAACAACGATTAGGTATTTAATTCGACAAAGCAGTCTGTCTGAGCCAATTTAACTCAATGGAAAGACATCGTGTTATAAACGAAACGCACGCGGAGTACGCACTACACTGATTACTTGTAATATTTTATTATTCAGGAAAAAACTATTCATGCCAGCAAAAAATATAAAGAGAACTAAACATAAGCGACCTTTTGAATCAATTCACTGTTTCATCAGAATACATTCAACTCGGATAAATCTATGCGTTATAAATGGCAACAGAATACAAAACAAAGATTGAAAAAAGCGGCAAGTAGTATCGAAGAAAAGCATATCTGCACACTGTAAGGACTATTCTTGCTTGCAGCGCTCAGCCGCTATATTAACGCTTACCTACGATAAAAAAGATCGTGTGCACGGGATTTTGTTTTCAAAGTGGTAAGAGATGCGTTACCCCGATGGTACTTAAAATAAAGCGATCGATTCATGCACACATACTATATTGGTCGTGCAGCGATGTCACCCTATGCGTAGACCGTAACCGTTGCTTCCTGTGGTCAAACTCAATTAAAACTCATTGCAGGGGCGTGCGAACCGACCGGGAGCGCGAGCATGGCGCCCGCGCTCTTAACCCCACAGGAAACACTCCTTGCCTAACTCCAACTCCTAATCTTAGGTCAATAAACCTAGGGCTCGCGTCTCTCTGTATGATGAACACAGATGCTACACTACTGATAACGATCACCGATGATGTTACAATCAGTCCCGGTAATATAGGAAGTCTTATCAGCTGAAACGGAGGTTTGCTCGATATTGTACACGGTTTTGGGTTACATGTGATATAATATGATGATGACATCATTTATTCATAATTATGTAGATTCATCGACATTGAGGAATAAAAATGACACTTATCAACTTTTTACTTGAATGACCCTCGCTTATAGTTTGACGGATATTATTGATTGACTGAGCAAGCCATATTTTAATTAAACTTCATTTGCGCCTCTTCCACCCATTAAGTTAACAAGATCCCGTTTATGTCACAGTACGTGCACACGATCATCGTGTACTTGTAACGTGTGAACTTTAAAATGTCCACATCACACCAGCATGAGGTTATCTTTGAGAAATACGCTTACCAAATCAATATCATAAATCGAAGCCCACAATACTGTGAGGAACATTCTCAGACATTCAGCTACGGCTTGTAGTCCAGTTTGCAGTATGTTTAAGGAGAATCAACAATTAATAGCTCTTAATTAATTACCTTGCACGAATTATCTTATGGAGACTTAATTTTTTTGCGAGGTATCGCTCACAAGGCAGGTTAAAACACGCCCAAATATAGCACATTTAAATTCCACTGCAAATAGCTAGCGATATTTAATGTAATTTACCACACTTCATATGAAAATGCCACGGCTCACAGCATCGGTCAGTTCCCTAAGTTAAAGATGCATTGTTTTATACGATGACATTGGGAACTTTCAGAATTTCATAGTAAACTCTTTAACCTTGCTTGTTACTTTCCTCTATTAGGAAATAAACACAAGGTTTTACTAAGACATTCTTTATTCAAAAACAACCGACTTCCAAAAAAAACACTACAAAGTAAAAAATTGGTAACAAACATTTTGGAAGTCGGTTTCTTTGGTTTTTAATTTTCGTTTACTTACGAAACTAAAGTTAATTTTTACTTTGTAGTGTTTTTTTTTTTTAAGTCGGTGGTTTTTTTTTTTGTAAAATGTTTTTATATTTCACTTTTCAGTTGTTGTACATTTTCACTACCCCACACACGAATACAACTACCTGCTATGGAAATAACAGTGCTGTCACTGTTATTCTGATCCACATAGGCCAAGTGGGAAAAATACGTATTATTGAAACTAACTCAAAAACTACCCAAGCAAAGTTAATAAAATTTATATAGCACCACCGCGCAAGGTTCCTCTACCAAATGATTTTTTTTTTCAATATCGGTCCGAACACATTTGACGAAAATATCGATTAAAAAAAAGATAGAAAACTTGTTTATTCTGCACAAACCACACGCACATAAAGAGAAAAATAGACTTGATGTTAATTTTTTTTTTATTGTGCGGTTAATTTGTATAGGTACACATACAAAATTTGCCAAAAGCCTCGTATTCTTCAACCAATAAAAGTTTGATAATGTTGTTCGATGAACATACATAGATTTAAAAAAAATACGTTATATCGAACATAGAACCTCCTCCTTTTTGAGAGTCAGTTAAAAAGTGTATTGATCTGAAACATCAGTAAACTACGTTTTTGTGTGGTTCTTCTCAGAAGGGCAAGCCCGACCGAGACGAACTCACAATTTCGGGGTGGAATGGTTTATGTTAAGTGAACCCCCTGCGCGAAGTGAAGTCATCAGTTTAACTTTGAAGTCGACATAGGTTTGATATTATCATGAGATGACAATCAAGACTAACTTCAAGGAGGTTTGCCCATCAGAGACTAGGTAGGTAGTATCGGCTGAGATAGCAGACGATACAAATTCCATAGCTAAATAAAATCAGAGATATTTTTAGCACAGCCAATCTTTTAGATTCAAATCGACTCTTTTGAGCTTAAATAGAATATTTATATACTTATGTTTTAAATACCACATGATTGAATAATTAAAATGGATGAGTATAGCTAACATAAGTACGAATTTATGCTCACGATAACGCCCCTATATTGCTCGGTGGAGTATTTGACCGACATTGCCAGTATTGATAAGCGTTCGCCGTATTTTAGTGTTGAATTTTGCCGACACATTACAATAAGCGGTTTGTTGGTAGTGTTGCCACTCTAATGACGACGAATCTCATTTAATCGGCTCCCCTTTCATCTTACAACCGCAGAAGTTAATTTAATTTTACTAAAACTGATATTGTTGCGTATACCTAAACGAGAACATCTTTCGTAAAATATTGGCTTATAATTTTGTGAATGAATATGAGTCATGTTATCATATTAATGCAGAATTCATTAATACTGAATTATTATGATAATTATATGGTGATTATAATTCTTGACGAACTTCCACACATACAATATTTGAGATACATTTGTATTGTTGAGTCGAGGACATGTGATTTTTGTATAAAGTATAACCAAAGTTTTGTAACAGGCTTAACAGCTACAGCTGTCGTTATCATATCACTCATATCAACATAGTCTATCTACAAATTGGGGTTGCTACAAACTTTCGTAGCAACCTCTATAACACGTTACGCGCACCTTTATGCCAATTGTACAGTGACGAAACTAACGTCAAAATGTCAATAGAAATTAATCAATTGTTACTCTGGAAAAAACCGTCACGCATAAATTTGTGTATCTGCGTAAAACAAAATAAGTATTGTGACCCAGCTTTTCTCGATTAGATAAACCGGATTTCGTAAGTTTACACGATTCACGTCGTTATTAGGTACGTCTTCGTTGACGAGTAGGTACCTACGGGACGAGACCGTGGGGCCCGCGGTTGTCTACCATGCCTCAAGGCCCGCGAGTCATTGCCACGGGGTACTCGGCTCCTCTCGGCCGACTTCGCGTCCTCGCCGCCTCGCCGCGTCCTCCACCAAATGACTTGCTTTAGAGGGCTCCCACAAAACGAGTAAACGCTATTAAACTTACTCTCATACATTTATTAAATATCATACTGAATCGGACTCAACGAATAATTCAAACTATAAATAGTCCAACGCTACAAGAGCTCGTGTTATATCACCGGCACAAATAAACATGGAGAACTAAGCATTACTTTTTTGTGGGCAGACTGTGCGCGTAGAGCATGAACCCAAGAATAATAAAACTTCAAGTCTGTGTTTCATGAATGCCAAATTTCTATTTGTGTTTTATCGAACGTATTAAACCACTTAGCGGAAGAGAACAAAGCGTTATAGACGTTTATTCTCAATTTTCAAAAGTAAACAGCACTTAGGTCCATCAAACGTTAAACGGTGCACTTCCTAATTGCTGATGTAGATTTTCAAAAATCTCCAAGCAAGATATTCGATTACATCTTTCAGAAATTACCAAAAAACTGATTAAAAACCCCTATAAGTTAGGTCAAGTTCAAGTTTTATCCATAGCTTTTTCCAAGTCAAGGTCCTGAAAAAGGGTCGAGAAAAAACTTGCTTAAACTCGCAAATTCACATAGATTGTGTTCATTTTTTAAAGATCATAATTCCGTTTCCGTGACCATTATTTTAATTAGATTTGGTAAGGAAGTGGTACTCACGTAGCCGCTTATGTACTTGGTATCCAGACAGCCGAGGGTCGGCGCTCTCTATGAAGCGAACTTGAGAGAGGCCCGATAAGGCGCAGCGTTCCCAAAATAGAGGCCATTTTTATTATTCAACGAACCGATTGGAACTGGTTTGATGGGTGCGGGGCGTCTAATCTGGAATAAAATACCGAATTTCTCCTGGAATCCGACTCTATATTCCATTGTATGCCATAAAGACGAAATGTTTAAATAACGTTTTCAAAAACTGCTGAAAAATTCAATGCTTCTTTGCTTGTAAAGCAGATAATTCCTTCCATAACCATTTCAGATATTGTAATCTTTAATAAAGGGGAACTGACCAACTTCTTGGAAGATATAAAAAGAGTTATTAACAGCAAGCGAAACACAAATGCGACACAGAGGCACACCCGTTTGCTATTCAGATTAGGTATAGCACATGCATTGTACAGCATTTTACATAACGAGCAATGTAGTACCTACGCCCATAAAGTTATCAGCGGTGTTTTGGCAAGCATCTGCCGAAACCGTGGGCCTCGATACCAGCGGCCAGATAAACGCAATCCTGCGGGTTCAGGGCCGCACCGCGGGGGCAAGCAGTTTGTAAAGCAATCATCCTGCGTAAATGTTATCTTGTTCGTAACATATGGACTCTTTATAACATGTTTTAGTATAAAAAGTGAGCTTTTTATTACACATCACAGCATACATTGAACCTCGTCACATGTTCAACATTTAGGCATGTGCTTGCCAGTTGCCATAACTCAGATAATCTAAAATAGTTTCGTTGGACTATTACACGCTGCGTTATCGGAGATGTAATTTATATGACTAATTAAATGAACTGATCCGTTGGATAAATGATATCAGTTACAACAGAATAGGTAGTAGAATCATCGCTTTCCCTGGACTCGCGTGCTGCTAAACGTAGGAGACACAAAAAAATTATAGGCCGTCACACACTGATTCGCCTATTTAATTTATAGGAAGTAGACCAATATTTGTAAAATGCCTAAGACTTTATGTCAGGGCACCATATTGTCATCAAGTAATCTGCAGGTCACCAATTCAAATACATGATTGATGTGGTCATGCGTTAATCATATCCACGACTTGAAACAGTTATAGCCAGAAACCAAAATGTCAGCCATCTTAACAACCTTTTGTTTAAAATAATCCAAAACTGAATCCACACTAATCCATCGCTTCACAAAGCTGTTGGTAGGCTTTTATTTTACTATTCACCACTAGCACTAGCATTACAGCGGGGAGATGATAACTGAAGTGCTTGGCAAATTGTTACTGGAGATCTGTAATCTTTGAAGCAACTCTAATGAAAGAACCCACCAGATTTGAATCCTGATTCAATATAAGTACCTCTTTCTCTTTTGGTTTTCGTTCACTAAATGTACGTTAGATAGACATACTCGTACGTATATAGAAACTAGTAGATTCCAACAGAGCTCCTTATAAAGGCATGTGTATAATGTATATGAATAAAAACATTGTGTGTGGCCTTGCGGCACTCCTCCGTTTTTTAAGTATTGAAGCCATTCCTTGTAGTGATTGCGATGGCAATTATCCACTGATAACAGCAACGATTCAAAAGCTCGTGTATACGATTCAATCGCTTACGTGACGTCCCGTAGCAACGCTTCAAGATTTCCGGTTTAACTGCTGAGAATATATGAATCTTCTGGAAATACTTAGACGGATATATTTTATACATAACATCACGCCTGTATTCCCCGAAGGGTTAGGCAGAGGTGTACCTATAGTACACCCACATTTCGCAAGTTATGTTTAAGTCCCATGTAATAGGGGGCGATTGCCATCAACCAAGCACAAATCCAGACTCCGGGCTGCTACTGAGAAATTCCAGATAGAAAAACCCATTAACACCTTGCCCGACCCGGGAATCGAACCCAGGACCTCATACTTAGCAGTAGCGCTTTGCGACCACTAGACCAACGAGGCAGACAACTATTTTATTTTTTTGGATATTTAAGGATTATAATAAATCTTGTAGTAATCCGTTGTTTTGCGAAGTTTAAAATGCCAAGTTCGATAAATAGGATTTCGAATCGCAGTTGTGGTTTTCGTTTGAATATTAGAATTTTAATTGATTGTTCATTACTACAACTTTCTAGAAGTCAAAATACCTAAGCGAACACACTATATTATATCAATACAAGTTTGTCCACAAATAAACCTCAAACACTCACTTACACAGTAACGGTACAATAACGACTATGTAAAATAAAATAGAAATAAAACTGAACTGTTGCGAGTCTCGAGTTCCCGCCAAGTCGACGACGCCAATTATTACTTTCAGGTTACACCTACTTGAAAATTTCGCGGAATTACGTCAGCCCCATGTTTTTATCACGTTTTCATATCAACAAGGAAAAATAACCAATGGAGTTAAGCCCAGTATGCAATTGCAACGAAAAAGGTGCGGTTCATCGTAAATGGTAGATAGTGCGGTAAACATTTCAAATGCTATCTAATCAAGATACGGGTGTGAGTAAATGTAAATTTTAATTGATATCGGTATCGATTATTAAAAAATACTATCACCGAAATGCAATTATTTAATGTATCCGGCTAGAACTACATTAGGAGTGTATTTAAACTGCCCGAAATCTGAAGGTTTCTTGCCCGACATAGGTAAGTACTCAATTTGCTACATGAAAACGTAATCTTATCATTCTATGCATAAAATAAATGTGTATGAAACAATTATGTGTGGAATCTATGGAAACCTTTCTTTTACTTGCTACAACTTACAAAAACGATTGTTAATCGTAGGGTCTTCAAACAAATGTTTTCGTCTGAATCTAACTTAACGAAGGTACTTTGCTTAATCAATCAAAAGCGTTGCGTAATTGCAACCTATTCTTGACAACACCAAAAACCACCTCTTCTTTCAAAAAAATTAATTCAAATCCCGCTCACACTTGACCAGATTGTTTGACCGTGTTGCTTTTAGCGAGCGAGCGAAGATATGCAGGCAGACGTTATGCGAGTCGAGTTTCAAACTTAGAACCTGCCCTAACGGCCAACGGCGAGTGACGTCAGCGCCGTCTACAACGTTATAACTATAACGACTGTGTGAGTACGACAGGTTGTATTGTATGTAACGACAGGCAGTGTGACAGTGTTCCTCTACCAGTAACATGGCAGCTTAGCCGAGCTATAGGAAAAGTAACTTAAGTGTTAATCATAATGTTTTTATATTTGTATGTTGACGATAAGTTTGGAACTGACAAAGGCTTTCGAACAGTCCATATATAAAAAAAACCTTATTCCTAAGTCCCCATTGACCCCACTTGGTAACCTATTCATCCTTTTTGTATTTTTTTCTTCCAAGATATTCGGTTAAGGAGACCTGGTTTCTGACCAACCTAGATAGATATAATCTATTCAAATTCTTCTAACATAGGCATTCTCTACAGTAGCTCCAGCATTGATATTCATCCTCAAACCCATCTTGTCTGTAGCCAGGAAGACGCAAACTGTCAAGGTCCCATCACATTTTTACGGCGCTACGGCTTCGGAATAAGTCATGGTGCCCGTGACATAATCACCATACCCACCAAGGCTGTAGGTTCTAACATTACATCGGAATTTATAAGTTTACAACCATTCGCTTCCGGCGAACTGGTATCCGATTATGATTTAAATATATTGAGATGATCAATAGATAAAACATTTGATTACTTGGAAATTAGGGGTTTGTTCATGTAGAATAATATCTTAGCAAATACAATAATGGAAAGTTGTGATAGGCCTAAAGTTATTTGGGTACCGTTTAAAAAAGTGTAATACATAGGTTACATAGGTTCGGTGAAATGGTCCTAAGAGCGCCTTGGGCAAATATCTACCTGGTAGAACCAAAACATTTAGAAATTTTACCTATATTTATACTGATATCAAATATGTACTTGAATATCTTTTCCCAACTAAGCATAAATACATTATTTAACTATTTGAAAGATAGGTACTTAGCTTGTATAAGATTAACAAATTCTTCAAGACTTTTTAACGGTTTGAATTTAATATGCAGATATTCATTTAAAAACAATATTTTGTTGTATGTACGGTAATCTTTGATAGTTGTGTTTTTATATATCACTTATTCAGTTTTGGACAAGTAAGTAACGTTCTTGACATGTCCTTGGCTCAATCGTTAACTTTATCCATTTCGATCACCATCGTCATAACAACGAGTTACTTTTATGCTATCCAACACGCAGTAGATTTATAGGGAACTAACTCACGCACTAATCTTTTGATCAGCATGGTCAAGGCAAGGAAAACTGCCTCATGCTTCAGCAACCCTGTCTCCAGTGCCTACCTAATTAATTTGGCCTCCTTCAACCAACATGTTGTTTGGTTTCAAACGACGTACATTAATTCCAGATTTAACAAATACGTGCCTAACAAACAACACTAGCTATTATCTTTTCTGTGACATTAGCAACCATTATTATCAAATCCTTTTATATAAACAGGCGGAAGAATATTTCTCTGATTAACATTTATTCTCTCCTACGGAAATAGTATTTTGAGTGCATCAATTATTCAGGACTGGCAATAAAACTCATCAGCGGTGTCAGGACGTGGGCGGACGTCAATGCAGTCGTCTGCGCTGCGCCCGCGCCGGTCCCGCGTTAACGGATACATTCCCACAGTTTAGTGTTGCCATCGCTCTGACAATAACTCTAGTAGTTAGTTCTCTAGTTATGTCATCTAATGCCGTTTAGCCTGCGGAGTGAAGTAGCATGGAAGCCAAAATATTTGGAAAGGTGGGTCGTGGCTGTATCGTGTATATTCGTTTCAACAGGTGGACTGCCAACAGCAGAAAATTCTTCAATTATAAGTAGCTGAATGTAAGATTTTTAATGAAGACTTTTTACTCTATCAAACTAAAAAACTATTCCGCTCTAAGTATCAAATGTCAATAACTTCTAAAGTATTTTCAATACTATGGCGGATAGGTTTCTTGTAAAGCCAGCCATGTTGCGTGTCCGAATACGTTGCCGTGTCAGAAAATCGTAAGGCAAATTGGCCTCACATCACGCTATGAAAAGCGAGAAATAAACGGAACGTTAAATGGGCAGGTACTTATTAATCGGATAATCATCGGAGACAAACGTTTGGGCCCGTCTGCGGTTCCCACGGGGCGGGGTGCCCTGCCGGCAACCATTCCGGTTT
The DNA here is from genome assembly GCA_916610215.1 of Omphaloscelis lunosa. Classification (NCBI taxonomy): domain Eukaryota; kingdom Metazoa; phylum Arthropoda; class Insecta; order Lepidoptera; family Noctuidae; genus Omphaloscelis; species Omphaloscelis lunosa. The sequence continues at coordinate 13,650,967 of OU744250.1, forward strand.
TTGCCAACTTAAATGTTTGTTGTCAAATTAATCTGAAGTTACTTAGTATGCGCCACCCGACCAGTCGAGCGACTATTCATTCATAGCGGTTGGAATGCTAGATCGCTCGTGGCTCGCCTCTGTCGACCTTCGCCGCCGGCCGCCCGGCAAAAAGTGTGTGATCCACCGTGATCTGGCCGCAACTATGTGGATGTACCAGTCTCCAGTGCCTTACCTGCGCCATACCTTATCGTACCTCCCATAGGACGTTACTCTCCCGTTAGCTCGCCCGGCCACGTCCAAACAAAGAACTTTATTACGAACCTAATCGATCGAACAGTTCACAGAAAAGTTTAATAAATTAATGGTTAATAGTAAGCGCGATGTTGACAGAATAGGTCATTGTAAATTCATGAAGCAAGCCATATTGGTGTACCTAATACTTATTTATTAAAATATACATACGTATTAGACGAGAAAAAAAGTTAAAACTTTTTTAGGAAATAATCACAATCTCAAACACAGCAATTTCAGACCTAACTTGAATTTTTCTCTTATTCCAAATAAACAAGTAGAGTGTAATTTCCGTAGTTTAGGCACGGATCACTAAGATTAAGAATTACCTAAACAAAGCATTCCGAGAACCGAGCACAGATATACGTCGAGATTAAATTGCTCACAAGTTTAGTAACATAACGACAACTCACGCCAATGAATGACTGTCATTTGTTAAGGACGAGCATGACATCATGCTACTAAGTCACTACTGGCCCCGGGAAGGGAACACTGACTGCCTCACTGGTCACTGCCTGTCGTCTGGCATAGCTCTTTAGATAATATAGGTATTAGGTAGTGCTCAAAACTTACTGAAGAATATTATGTAATACGTAGGCGAAAAGCTGTACTTAGATTATTTTTATTAAAATCTATACCGTCCATTTTTAAAACCAAAACGGGTAATTTAAGACTTATTAAGAGAATTATTACGTATTGCTTTAACAGCAAACTGTGCAATACCTAGAAAATAATCGTTTGAAATTAAAATGGACTAAATCAAGTGGGAATGTTAAATTAAAATAATTTACAATAGATTGGCTTCAGTTAGGTGATTTTCCATAACAAAATAATGATTTAGGTATTTCATGGAATTGTTCACTAGCTACGCTCGACTATTCAGAGGTCAACAACCTCGCCGAACTCCTATTATTAGCATTTTTTTATTTTACATTTATGCATATTCCGCAAAAATTATAATCGGCAGTGTGCGTTCATAAAACGTATAGCTTAATGCTTAAGTCGGCAGTAAATATTGATTTAATTGACTTTTAAATTAGGTGGTTAAATATACTTAGGAATGCTACGAGAGATTGAAGGCAGTGAGCAGCAAGTAGACGATGGCGGGGCGGCGCTCGCGCAGTGGAACCACTCGCTCGGCTCGTAGCTGAAACCCATCAGCACCTCCGAAGTGACGTCACTCCGGACGCCGCCGTCCGCGCCGATCAAGGACAGTAAACATTACCAGGTCAACGCACGCCGCTGTCTCTAGTCGCTTTTTTTCAATTCGGCCATGACTGCCCTACCAACCAAAGCCGTGAAGAATCGTTCCCAAAGAGGCCCACTAATGGATGCCCATTACAGAACCTAGGTACCACAATTGTGAATAAACGTCCATTTTCACCCGGAAGTAAAGAACAAAGACCGTTTTGCAAACTATTAGCGAGTATGTAAGTACTGTGCTGAAATAAAACTGAAAGACAAATTAATGATCTACAAAATCACAGAACATTTCTTCACAAAAAAGGTTAGATTGGCAAAATTTAATTGCCTGGGAATTCAAAGACAACGTTTACAACTTGTTTCTTGATTAATTACATGTAATTAAAGAAACGATATTTATAAAAAACCATAACGTTAAAAAAAGCTGTTATGTTTTACTTTCGTAGTAGACCTACAGTTTCCGATGGGAAAATAAATTAGTGGCTTTATGTATAAGCTCTGACTGAGTGTTTTGCGGTCTATGCAGCCGACTGTACGGAACCAAGCAGAACATTGAAACTGACAGAAACGTATTATGGCATACCTAAGTTATTTATTAATCGGAGTTGTCAATCTTTGGATAATTCTCGGCGGTTCGATATAATTTGTGGCACTAATAAGCGGTGGGTTGCGTGCGAAAGGCCGCTAAACCTGTCACAGTGTTTCGGGCCTTTGATCAATACGTTGGAACAAACTTGGCGAAACAAACGTGTTGATGCTTGGCCTCTGGACATGTTCAAATTGCACGTTACGTGCCTGCCCGTAGCCTTTTAGCTTTTTTAGGTTGTGTAGTGCTGTGGTTATCTAATCTACTTTATTGATAAACGTAGGTATATGCTAATGGAATAAAAACGTTAATGTGCACAATCAACGAGTTAGTTTGTAGATTATTTCGTGTGCATGTTTGTTTGACGTAGTTTTTCTGGGCAACGGCCATGTAGGTGGGTGGGCTATGGCCTACAAGGTAGGGTACCAAGTGGTTTGCAAACCATCAGCTTTGATACATCTTACCCACCAGAGCCTGGATCAATAATTCTTAGAGAGTTACTTAGTAATAAGTTAGAATCTTAAAATGAGAATCTTTTCCGAAGCGTTTTTAAATTGTCTAAAAACCTTATTTAGGTAGTACTACAGATGAATAGTTAGTACCTACTAAATAAAGTGGCAATTTAACAAAATAATCAATTTAATACAATAAAAAAGCCGTCTCCAAGCTAAGCAACAGATCGGATACAGAATGACTTCCAAAACACGAGACTCCGGCGCACAATGAAAAAGAGTTCAGGAAAACGAGATTTCTAAAGCCAATGACGGAACTTCTATTGTGATTGAGACCAAAAAAACTTGGGTGTACTTGTCAAACGGTTACTGAGAAAAACATTGTGGGTACAGACGTGTTTTATTGTGATTCTGAGGTCCATGATCCTACTGTGGAGCGTGGACATCTGAGCGGAACGGCGCGACGGAAATGATGCCTCCAGAGAGAAAGCTTCTTACGTTCCCAAACTGTCATCTCAATTATTTTGAGGAACTTATTCATAAATCTTTTTTTGTTTTATAATTTAGTTAGATTAAAAACTCTTGACAGACATAATAGTTTGTAAAGAAATATTAAGTTACTTAAGTAGGTAACAGCAGGGCAAATACATGGTCTAAGTCTAAATTAGGGTGTTGGACTTGTTCATACGGAGCTTTTGAACATAAGATCTCAACTGCATGTGTAAATGATTTAATTACACTACAACTTGTGCTAACAACAATGAAATTAATGAATACGGATGTTGTAAAGAAAATCCGTTACAAAATATTATACTCTTCACAGTGTTGCAATAGCGCTGAGATCTTCTTCCGGATTTTTTTAACATCATCGTTAAAAACAATTGGACAATTTCAAATGTTCTTGCCAGTTTGTCATTCTCTATTGACAAGGTCTTTGTTTCAAATATAGGTAGGTACAGAACCTATAGTAGTTAACAAATCGTTTTGTAACCTCAACTCTAAATACAGTCCAATGGAACCTAATCGTTAATTATAGAGTAACTGTGCTGGTCTGTGCTGTTCCAAGAATTTAATTATATAACAAAATCTAAACTAATAGTCAAGGAACAGGGAGATTGATATTCTAATAACTCTATACACCTTGTGCTCTTATGTGAGAAATTGAAAAAGCTTAGGATGGTAAATACTTCAGTAGTGATTTTGTGATCTCTCTAAATTGGAATAATTATTGTATTTATGAAAATTTGGAGTTTATAGATATGTGTGTTTAAAAAATTAAAATTAACGTGTTTACTTTCCATGAGTCATGGTGATAAGTCGAAATCAATACCAAGTAGGTATTGATTTCGACTCAACTATGGATTGTACATAATCAATCGAGATAAAATAAAGATTATTACATTCCCAACATAAATTTTCTGACAGCTTCATACAGAGCCAACTTATCTTTTAGCTATCACGGTGAAAATAAATGAATGCGATATAATAAGAGATTAATTGATCAATGCAGGTAAATAATGATTTCCTTATCATTATGAATGTATACTTTGAAGAAGATATTCCTTAGTTACATATTACTTTTAATAAAGAGTGGTCGGATCGGCCGATCAACGGTGCCGGTTACATTCCATTTTGCCGCGTTCCATTACGCAGTGTCGTGGTTCCAAGAAAGAGTGATGTCCCGCTCGCACTAAGCATTCCATATTATTGCCGTGTTTTGGAATTCTGTTCATTGTTTGCGCTCAAGCTCATTTCAATACAAGCCAGGAAACTAAGCGCGTATCCGGTCAAAGGTCTAGAAGTTGCTGCCCACTGATGGTGGGTCCCTACATGATTGTAAACTAAATCGTTACAATTGACACATTGCACAAAAAGTAGAGTAGCTTTTTACGAGCGTTTTATCTTAGTACTGAAGCTGTTGAGTGTCGACCGCAGAAAGAAAGTAAAACGAGGCGTATGCAATAAAAATTAAAAATACGCGAAACAATAAAAGTGTCGCCCTCATATTGGCCGAGTGGAGTGAAGGAAGCCGGCTAGTCGGTGATTAATGACGCGCGGTTATAGCGCACTTCCTGCGCTCCAAGCCCTGCGCCTGCGTACACCTCGGATTTGAATTAGCAAAAAACCCGCGAAGGAGTTGATCGACCCGCTGCTATTGCCATAAGCAAGTGCTTTTATATGGCCGTTGACATTCAACAACAATGAGAACAAATCGACAATCGATCACTAACGTTATTCAGTAATTAGCTGCCAGATATTATAGACACGTTCTCAGAGAAATGGACGTTGGCGGCTACGCCGAATAGGACAAACAAAAGCTACAAATATGTTTTAAGAAATATAAGTAACATTCTGAGATTTTAAACCCCATTGCTTAAATTAAATTCCACTTAGGTACTCAAAAAAAAGCTTACATCGTGGCTACAGTAGAAGTCATTGCATAAAAAAACCGTGACGATTAAGATTTCAGATTTCTTTCGGTTTTTATGATTTTGGATGATCCACGGTCTACTATTATAGAATGTCATAAAAGAAACGTCTGCGCGGTAGAAAATATAATTTTCTTAGTTGCATTACTTCCATGATGTGGCGAGTACTATCTAACAACTGATATGTACGCATTTTCCGCTCCGTTTCCACGCTTTATGCAGGAATCTAGGTCACTTGTAAGTTTTCATCTACATACCTGTTCGTTGCGTAAGCGCATAGAACTTTTTTTACTTTTGAACTTGATACAATTGTTCCTAGTTAACCGGTGTATGTAGGTTTGCTAACTTGGTATGACTTTATCGAATTCTTCATGTTTTATAATAATTAAAAAACCTATGAAATGTATTTATCCACAGCAGACTGGCAAAATCGATTAAATTTTTTGTGGTACATTCTAACGATTTTCGGGTCGGAAACCTAAACTCATTTAAACGAAAAATGAAACGCTCACTTTTATAAATAGTTTCCGTATAAAATGTACGTATATCTATTTCATTTAAAATAAATTCTTGCTAAAAGCTCAAACGTAATGTTGAAATTTCGTATTTTATTGCATTTAACGGGTCTTTTAAAAGTTTTAGGATGCCTTGAGTTATTAATGCGGTTAAATTAGTATAAATCTGAAATAATTAATAAAACAATCACTACCTATGTAATACTATTATCAGATGGGTACAGATTCCTTCCTACTAATTTAATGAGATCCCCTAATAACTGACAATTTAGTGTGAAGGACGTTCCCACTTTCCCAAATCTATTTAACTTGAAGAAGTTAAGTTACGGGTAGTCAAATTTTCAAGAAACTCATACTGCTGTTTATCTAAATTCATGTCGAAATAAATCAAATTATATAGTTAAGTAGGCACCTACCCATTTTTCATTAATAAAACTAAAAAAAAAAACGATTTTTTTCCTAAAAATATAATTATTGGTTTGCTTTTGTTTTGTACTCTATTTAATTCCAGCTCTTTGAAATGACTTTTATTAAGTATCATTATTTTATCAGCTTTTAGCGTTGTGTACCTACACATGTGGTGGGAATGCGTAGGAATTGCGGGACTTCCCCGATGCGTAACCAGAAACTGTTCCATGGCCAGCTAATAATTGTTCGCGACGGTAACCAAACAATACGAATTGTTCAGAATCGTTATATTAACTTAACTTCATAGATAGGATTGATAATAACAGTACCGTACTAGTTAGCATACAAATTGTAATCAAATGATAATTTTCTATGAAAGTCGTAAATACGACCACTAATCGTCTCAATTAGGTAGGTGACATAACTGACATAGCTATTTTTTTTTCTTTTTGTTCGTCTAGGTCACGGAGGTCCTCTGGAGACCGAGGCCTAACCTTAGACCTAACTCTTAGACTCTGAGATCTAGAGAAACCAGGGACCGGGGAAGTGGGAGTGGCAGAGGGCGCGAAATGCCCCTCTAAAATCAAACGGGGGGCCGCGCCCCCTCCAATTTTACTACTTGTTAAAGAAGGTTTCTCTGTGCTATCCTATCCTTCACAAAGCTTTTTTTTCTTAGGTTAATGAAAAAAGCGTATACTTACGTAAGAAAAATATTTGCTTTTTGTTTTGACAGAATTTAAAGTAGGTAAATTATGAACATTATATCGTTTTTGGTAGGGGGTGACCGAAGGTATTTTTCCCCTCCCGTCATGGAGTACTTCTTTTTTGGAAGAGGGTTACCAAAGAAGTTTGCCCCTCCCCGTAATGGAGTACTTCATTCTTGGAAGGGGGTGATCAAAGAAGTTTGCCCCCCGTCATGGAGTACTTCCGCGTTTATGTGTTATAAAACTTTAGTTTGTAATTTTTGTAATAAAGGCTAAACGACCTGTATTCAGAGACTCGTCATGAGCTGAAAAATCTAGATGAAGCAATTAAAATACTAGATTTCTCTAGTGCAACCACAGAACAGATAAATCGGTTTAGAAAGTTTCTTTTTCAGTAAAATCACTTATTTAATATTTAAATAATTAATTTTATCCCAGGTATACTGAAATATTTTTACAGCGAGAATAGATACGATTGATATAGAAACCTCAGTAGACAGTTTATTTTATGAGGAATCTTGTGATATGTAACATACCATGTATTTTTATAGCTACATATTTAAGGTTGTTTCGTCATAGTACAAATGTATAAAAACATAAATAGCGTATTTAGATATAAATAAAATTTTATAACAGAAAGCTATGCGCGGCCCTCTGTAAGGTAAAGGTGCGCTGTAGCTAAGCTCACGCACCATTTAATTTTGTCTTAATCAGATCCAGCCTGTCCCTTCCTGTCCTCCATTAGCGACGCCCTAAGCCGAGGTCCGTACTCCACAGGGAAAGCCCCATAGCGTGTAGTCGCTTAGTTTCTAAGTTTTATGCCCTGGCTGGAGGCCTTAATTTATGAGGCAGCCACAGGAAAGTTCGGTTAAGCAGCTGACAACCTCCTAGGTTCACCTGCAAGATGCCATATAAAAAAAAAATGGAACTTGGGTAGAACATGGGTAGACCATGACCTGGGTTAGGAGGACATAGGATTCGTATCTTTCTATGCCGATATTCCCACGGGATCGAGACATATATGCGGGTGAAACCGCGAGGCGCAGCTAGTATTGTTATAAAAAGTTAAAGCGAAGTCTTATTCTTATCGTAGCGGATAGTCTGCACTGTGATTAATTGACTAAAAATATAGGTAGGTATAATATGGTTATGCTTGCTTGTACAGCTTAGCGTGTGTATGAGGTATTTTCACGACGATGATAACTTGAAAGTTGTCACAAATTACGAATTTTGATTTACCTTTTCAAAGGAAATAGGTTGTAAGTTCATCTTTCTTATCGACAGGTTGTCCTTTGACCTATGACATTTCTAATTTGACCTTTGATGAAAACAAATGAGTTATAGTTAATGCCTATTAGATGGGGCTGCAAGCTGCATTGCTACAGTGCTTAAACGGGTATTACACTACACTGAATCAGGGCCCTGAATTAAGGGAGCACTAACTACTACTAACTTCTGCCTGACTCTTATTATACCTCTCTTATTATAGTATAGTTTAGTATAGGGACCCTGATTCAGTGAGTTCATTATGGCTAGCGCGTTGCAGTGACAGACTGTCAGCCGCCCTAACCTAGGCGATGTGAAAAGTTCACTGGCCGCCAGCGCCTGCGCCGGCCCACCGGCCACCGCCGACATGCCGTGATTACATTGTTGCACTCTTGTAAACACAACTCAAGTGTTTATATATTGTATTTGATGCGAAATAAACAAATCAACTTGTTTCCTAGGTTTCCTGAAAATTTTTACAAGGGGTTCAGATCTGCCTAATGTATGTATGCTATTAAGTACTTACCTATACGTAGGTATTCAATCCGTGGAATTCATCTTATATTGTAGGGACGTAAGTACCTAATAGAATGAGAAGCAAGAATCGAGATCGAGTGAGAAGCACTTCAGAGCGCGAGCGAGCAAGAAAACATGTTATGTATTATTATTTGAACGTCGAATGGGAGAAACCTGCGTGCGGGCCTCACGAGCCCCGCCCCGCCCCCGCGCTTCCCCCGCGCCGCTCCGATCATATGTTCGGCGGCGAGGCGCTTACCGGCGGCTCACTGCGACTCGCGCACTCGCCGTGGTCGCAACACACCGCGCATCGCTCCACGCCGGCCGCTCGCGCACGATCAGCTGTCCGACATAATACGCCGACACCGGCCGCGACGCGAGCTGTCAATAAGCCGCAGTGCGGTGTACCATGGAGCTGCTGTGCGCGGAGCGCGTTAGCCCTGAGAGCAGCGACAGCGCGCGCGCGCCGGCGCCGCGCTCGCACCGCGCCGCCGCGCCCGACCCGGTGCTGCTGCGCCGCCGCGTGCTCGACAACCTGCTGCGCACCGAGGAGCGTTACGCCGTCACCGCCAACTACTTCGGCACCGTGCAGGCCGAGGTCACGCCGCACATGCGCCGCCTCGTCGCCGAGTGGATGCTAGAGGTGAGCGCACCCGCGCGCATGCCGCACCCACACCGCTCCATCCGCGGATCGCGCAACCCGAACGATCGCCATTTTGTCTCGTTTTCCGGCCACGTGTAGGTACTCCCCTGCCGTCGCCGGCGGCACCAGTGGCCCCCGTATGCTCTCGCCACTGTCTGCTGACGGGCCCCCTTACATCCCTCGTGCCGCCTCTGTGACTCCTCGGCACCTCGTAGACAGTTCCTCCATGCTAGAGTACCTAGTGGAAGAGTGTTTCATTTGTGTTGTTGCAGGATGGTGTTCATGAAAAACCTCAAACGATTACGCAGCTATTTCTAAGCTGTACGTTACGACTTTGTTTACACGATCAGCTGATCACTGTTTCGTTCCACATGTTAGAATCATATAAGAATAACAATAACTATCTACCTACTTATTCTTCGTGAAAATCTCGAGAACATGATCAGTGTTTGTCCAAAGTTGAAGATCAGTTTGTTGGTGTAAGTTGTAAGCATGAAGTATGTTGGTACTTAGTTGAGTAAGTAGTAGTGAGCGTGCGGAGTGCGGCTGAGTGCGAGGGGCCCCGTCGCGTCGTCGGCGGCGCAGGCGCGGCGGGCGCGGTCGCCGACCGATGCGACTCCGCTCGTTCTATTTGAATAATCAGCTGATTTTGACACGCACACAGCTGACGCTCCGCTGCGCACTTATCTTTGCTTGTAAATGTACATATAAATAATTACTAGCGCGCACACCAACGTCATTGTTCGTATTCAGTGGCCTACATGACGTGTAATTTATTATGGTCTTTGCTGATGTAGTCAGTAGGATGTAACTAGTAGTAGGTAGTATTATTTACTCGCTTAAAGTTCCGGATGTCGTTATTTACCTAATGTTCTGTGGAGCATTCGTAGTAGTAGATGGTATTGTAGGGCGAGTAGTGCTTCTTAGATGATTGAGCAGTATATCGGCCGCCACGTGGAGCCGGCCGGCGCGCTGACGTCAAGCACGGCGCGCGACGGGCACCACGCACATGCGCGCATGGTCTCACGGCGCACGGCAACCGGCGCCGTCGCCACCTCGGCTCACCTCGTGCTTGCACTTAAACTAGTCGCATACCGACGTTTCAGCACAAGCAGACCGAAACGATCCTCACAGTCTGTCGGGTCAATGACATCTCCAACGTGCTCGCATTAACTTTTATGTTTAATAATCAAGCTTACCCAAAAAGCATTACATATTTTGACGATCCAAGGATTGTGCACGGAATCCGTATTATTACATTTTGTGATGCCCACAATCTAAATAACGATCGCAACTTTTTATTCCCCTGTAGATGTGTTCTTTTATATCTACCTAAGTAAATGTGTGTCAAAACGACGTAGGATGACCACGAACCAGCAAATGTCAGCCGTGGATCTTACTGAAATAGCCAGTAATAGGTATTACGATAATCGCTTTGTTTTATAGCCGCCTGGGCCATTCATTAGACCCTCGCTCGTTATGCTTCGACAATTAGCAATGTAAAGACCAAACTTACCAAGACAATTATTTTTCTCATTCTGTAATTGTTTTTTTTATCCATTCGGTTGTTACAAGTTTTCCTTTACTTGGGCTTCCTTTGGTGCACTCGTAAAATGCATGGAGAATGATATTGTTAGATAGATACCTACCTAACTCATAAAAATCAGGACATATTCGGTTGAGATTCTTGAGATGTTAATTACCTATGGGCGAGGTAGAGCGTGAGAGTCTGAACGGTATGCAGCGGGTATACGTTATACCTAGTAGGTACATGTTTTGTTTTCACGGTGATACGATTGGATCCGTGCCGGTTCGCGAGTCACGTTACCGTGCGAAACTATGCCGGGAACAGTCTGCGACGTTCCGTCTCTCATGACACTCTCTAAATAGGTACCTACTTACTTTATGACTACTTTGGAACCATCTCCTTTCGCTTTTCCCTGCTTTCCATTTTACGGTACCTACGTTTATGGAAATGATTTGATTTTACTTTGACCCTTCACAATATATCCAGCACCATGTAACTTATTCATATGTAAAGTTTCAAGCGTTATCTGCTCAACAGTTAGGTAGGTATCACGATGTTTTAATTATAATTTATAAATGTTCAACAAGGAAAGACACCACCTTTGTATTCGTAGCGATTATTGGTACGTGTGGTCGAGAGTTTCCTGTTTGGGTTCCGTAGGCAAATGTTTCCGGGTCTCATTGGCACAGCATCGTTCAATTAAGTAGGTAACAAGAATATCAAGATGCCCAACTTGTATCCCTAAATTCAGTAATAATGTTAAATGTGCCATTATTGGTTTACAACACGAACAGTTCCGGCCCTAGTCCAGTACGTTCAGGAACCATTAACGTTGATAAGGAACGTATAACTGCTGCAGGAAAGTAACGCGCGCTGTATTTATCGCACTGTGTGTATTTCCATTTTATATATGGGTTATCAGGAATTCCGGATGATAAACTAAGCAATGGCCTGGTACCAGCGCCTAGTTTCTTAGAAACAAAACACTTCGTTCGTTCATAGTTTATTAACATTGTTCTATTTTGCAGGTATGTGAAGACCAGGGGTGCCAGGAGGAGGTGTTTCCACTAGCGATCTCATACTTGGACCGTTTCCTGAGCACGTGCGCGGTCAGCAAGAGCCAGGTGCAGCTGCTGGGCACGGCGTGTCTGCTGCTGGCGTCCAAGTTGCGCGAGCCCGGCGCGCGCGCTCTGCCCGCCGAGCTCCTAGTCTTCTACACCGCAAACAGCATCACGCTCACCGACCTATGCGTAAGTATCTATAACTTTAGCCTTTAATTCAATAGGTATGAGCAGCTATCACGCCAGCGCATGATAATACAACGTGTGTCGCTTGCTGTGTCATCGAGACGCTTCAATCAATCTATTCGTTGCGTAGCGCTAATTACATCAATAGCACTCTAAGTAAGCGTCCGGCGTTCCGCGCACTGCCATATGAAGTAATATGAAGATTTAATTAACTTTCTTCGTTTCGGGAAACAGCTGATCTCATTAATCATGCAGTTTCGTGTGGCTGAGTTTTTGCATTGCGCACGCGCCTGCACTAATTTTGCAGTTAGCTCTTCTAGGCGGTTTCGTGTCGTTCACTCTGCTGATTTCTAAATCATTCGCGCTCTGAACATCCGCGAGAGATTGGAATTCCAATTTTATGTCGGAACATTAATTATATCTATGGAGTGATCGACTGTAGGCGCTCCGCCGACTTTATGAGTTGTGATTTATCACCTACTACTTGTCATGTCGACCATGTGAACTAAATTTGCTATTCTTTGCGTAAGGTGACTAATAGAATTAAAAATACCTACAAGATTTACGTTTGTTACATTCATAGAGTATGTCGGTGACTAAATGAAACACTACAGATATAAATAACTATCCTCCTAATAATAGCCACACTCTTCAATTCAAAATAAATAAAAGGTCAAGTCCGATTCGCAGTCGTGTGCGTTGTGGGATACCAATGTTTCCTACCGGTGTCGGGTGTAATGATACCAACATTAACTAAACTTAATTATTTATTTTTCCTTGTTTTGTGTTTATCGCCTCCTTGGCACATATTTTATAAAAATAATAGTTAGCCAACCGCAAAATGCGAACCGTTCATCCGTATTTACTGAGAGATTACGTTATGTATTATGTAACAGGTCGGTTATTGGTTAGGTAAACGTTTGAAGACTTGAACTTAACTTAGATTTTCAATTAAAACCAAGTCTAGGTTTGCGTAGGGAATATAGGGAAATGCTATATTAAAAAGTTGATCAAGATAAAAATAAGTTACGGTACAATATTACGTTTTAATTGTCCAGCTGTCATAGCACCGACACTGACACAGCTCATACCGTTCTCTTAGCAAACCATTACTCATTGTGGTCTTGTGCAGTGTCTAACAATATTGTACTCACGTGGACAACTTTCCTAATCTTAATAAAGGGCATTGGCATTTAGGTTTGTTTGGCTTATCTATTTCAATAATTCTGAACCGTTACGAACATTTAGGTTTAGCGCGACTGACGTCGGCCGGTTCGGCAGGAATTGAAGCCGAGCGTTATTATTTCATGTGTAGTAGGTATTTGCATTTAATATAACGTATTACGTGGCTGTGCGCTGCATTTCGGGCGCGGCGCGGCCACCCGCCGGGGCCCCGTCCGTCGCCTCTCGTCCCGTAGATAATAAGTGCACACCACATTTTCGCGCGTCATAATATACACGACTCGTTCTGTCCGCTATGCAAGTGCATTCCGCGTTCTGCACTTGTAGTTGGTAGGTACCAGTATTTAGTAACGGCAATTAAACAATTGGGTATTAATAAGTTTAGTATTTATTTAATCGTAGCAAGTACTTAACATAATGTTCTGTACTTACTGAGTAACAACGCTTGCTCTAAATTAGGGCGCTGATAATCGTCCATACGAAATGATTGTAATTATACGACATACCGTAGTGCGTATGGCGAGTGGTGGTCGTGGAATGCGACGGGTCGCGCAGGCGCGGTCTGGGAGAGGGCTGCCCTCGGACAGTGTCCCCTAACGAGCCGACGGACTTCTCGGAAGAACCGCCGAACGAGGCTCGCGTTTCAATCAGGCCAATTACAGACGAAGCACGCGGCTTATTTTTTCTCACGCGCCGCAAGCGACCGCTCACCTAATCTCATCTCACGAAACTCGCCGGATCGACACCACGCTCGTAAAAGGATCGCACGTTCAAATTGACTAGGTATTTTTAATTTTTCACGATTGAATTTTTTACACGTCAATCGTGAGTGGGACTCCGCAAATGTTCATCTGCAATATACGCGTTATGTTAATTCACTGAGTCATGCCGTTCATGACTACCAATACCAGTTAAATGTATCGCGTTTTAGTATCAATAATAAATAAATTGTTCATGATACTTACGATATTCAACCATACATTTCACGGTAAAAATAAAATTAAATGAAAATTTACACACATTCGTGTACAATACCTATCGATTGCATGGCCTACCTCTAAATTCAATAACGTACCCAAAATTGTTAATGGAATAGAATTATTTTTGGAATAAAATATATGCAGATATGGTACGTTGGAGATAATTTCCCATTTTGTAACTTTATTCAAGCATTTCAAGCAAATCTCTGTAGCGCAGGTAAAATCGGCTTCGTAGCACTTTCGTAGACCCGCTACGAAATATCGTAGACGCTTCAATTTAGCCAATCATCAACATTTTTGTGACAATTTTGGTGTCGATAAAGAAAAAAACGACCGATTGCAGTTCATTATAATCATCGGTTTATCTTGTCTTTGGAATCTTTCGCTTATTATTATCGCAATAACTGTACCTGCACATAATAGATACGTAGAGTATTAAAAATATGCTCATCTTATAAACCACTCATCCAAGTGTAGCTTATAAAAGTCTGCGCTAATTAATTAAGTTTTTATCTAAATCTAAGTCTACTTGATGGAAGCTAGTGTATTAACCTGTGGATGTTTTTCTACGTCTATGATTGATAATGTCTGAGAGATCTGTAGTGTGGAGAACTATGTGTGTTGACGACGTGTAACGTAGAGGAGTGTGAGTGAACAATTGGTTAGATTTGATTGTTGAGGTTGTCGGCGGTTGGCCGGCGCGGCGGCGCGGGCGCAAGGCTGGAGCAAAAAGAGCACGTTCCCGGCATCCGAGCGGCTGTAATGCGGGGCTCTCGGTGTCGAGCGCCCTGGCCGCGCCCGCGCCGCACCGCTCAGCGCTCGCCCATAAAACCTGCGCGTTCTCACATCCACACTCCCACTGTAAACGTTTATTATAATTGAAGCATAAGTTTACGAGCGCGGTGCCAGTTTGTCAAAAGACTATTCAATATTGCGTTTACGGTTAAAATTTAACTTTAATGAGAACTATTACAAGCATAATCAAGTTCGATAGGTACCATAAATTTCATATTGGATGTTTGATTGTGGTGCAGACCGTACAATTTTAGAAGGGAATTTACGAGTTAGCTATTAGGAGCTACCCTATTTAAAGTTCTAATAATAAATGTTGGAATGCTATAATCTGTTAAAGGAAATTATTGTTTATGAGGAATGAGCATATTAGCACGAACGCGCGTTGTTTGCCGATCTCACGGCGCGGGCGCTGGTTTCCGGTGCAAATGCAACTTCCCCCGCGAACTAAGAACTGATGCGACAGAACAAAACGACTACTTGTGTGCACTGCCTGCCTAGTGCCTATGTAACTATATGTAAACACCATTATATGTATGTATAGTTGTTAATAGTTATCGGCAGAACAACGTCAGTTGTACACGTCAACTATTATTTTATGTCATAATTATCTAATATGTACTTACAGTTAGTGTGTCGTGTTTGTTTGTTACAAAGTTACAACTGTTACTATGTCTGTTGTAGTGGTAGATAGACATTGTTGTGCAAGAAATTAAAAAAATATAACCTCAACAAAAGCTCTGCTTTTAGTATCATCAAATGTCGATCCATTGATGTTCTTATCTAAACAAGTCGCTGACTTTCCTTTAAGTTTTTAGTAAGGTTTTTAAAACGCAGTTTCTCATGTTAATAGGTGACGTCTCTCTGTGTAAAGCAACTCGTATCCTTTGCGCCCAAAAAGTTGATTTGTCCAGCTATTGAAAAGTCTGAGAACCAGTCGCATTCCTCTCGGCTCGAAAACTTCATGAGGCCTCCCAATCGGCTTTACTTTGTTCCTTTTAGCCGGAGTCTGCGAACTACTTCGCAATGTGATCAGAAAACGATCAGTCACTCGGATAACTGCATGTGTAGTATGACTGTATGACACCTAGGCTAGAACAGAAATTGTGTTAACGAGCGCGTGCGCAGATAACCTCAGTGCACACGAGCGAAGGTGCAGCGCGCGGCCGCGCCGCCGATGTCGCCTCGTTAGAAAATTGTGTCACTTAGCTCGCTTAATAACATCACACCCATAAGTCGCTTACATACGATTGTACTCGACGAGTTTCCCGGCTACTTGCTCCAATAATATAAATCTGTATACAATTAACCCATTTCGCTCCATAATAGTAAAGATTATAATAGTTTGAGCAGCCGTTACTATTATTATACAATTCACCACTAAAAGGTACCTTCAACGGTAGTAAAATTCCAATGGGTACTTGTTGAGCAACTCGTCCTATGCGGGCGGTGGCCGTGAGGAAAGAAAAAATGAAAATTTTGTGGTTAGGAGCATCGCAATGTGGACCGCGGCCTGGGAGCCGGAGTCGTGCCCATTGTGCTGCCTCGGGCCGTCACTCGACTATCCACGTAAACACCCGTCTTGGTAAAGACACTACATAATCACTTTTATTACCTATTTTCAATAAACATTTAAGAGCTTATTAAACTATCTTAACATTGTATAATTCATTGCATATTGTCACCTTATCGCTTTGTAAATACGCCGGGACTTGTAACTGTCAATATAATCATTTTACAGGAATGCGCTGATGGTTATAATGTCTTACGTAAGAATTGCGATATCGTACATGCCTAACACGTTTTGTACGCTCACAGCAAATTTTGTATTCAATACTGCACTCCCGAGGTTTTCATCGATGACTGTCTCCAATTAGGTACAGTAATAATAATCTGATGCTATCCAGGCTGGATTATTCAATAGGGTCTAACGTCCAAGTCCCAAAGCAGTTGTTCACGTTCATAACATAACATAAATATTTCAATTCATCATTACTTTTTAATAACCTCCGGTAAGTCTGCGTGTTCCCATCCGCATCTGGAAAATTCCGAAGTTGTTTAGTCTCATGAGCTTAGTGGCCACGCGACACCGAGCTCATTGTTTGATTCTAATACCGGCGCAGTCACACCGTTCGATGAAATTGGATAAAGCATGGGAACCGAGTGTGGAATTCAGCGAGTGTGTTGCGGGCAACGAGGGCTGTTTGCATAGCTCGCTTTATTGGCTGTAACGTGGTTCGATAACTGCTGCGGCCGCCGCACCCGGCCTCCGCCGCCGCCCGGCCTCCGCCACTCTAATGAACACTCGCCTGCAACTTTACGAGCTGCATTCCATCCGTCTCGGGTGGACCGACTCCATACATGTGTGTTGTGTGCGCACGCCGCTCCGCCACACCGGTACACACGCGAATCGCTCAGCTAATTTATGAGATCAGCTGATAGGGGCTCAGAACATAGACACCAATAAAAATCATAACTATTATTTTCGAAATAACGTTAAATCCAATGGATCTGTGTATCCGTCTCCTCCGCCTACATTTGCGGTGAAGATTTTATGAATGCATTGTTTTCGAAGAGCTTTTAACCAGTCGCAAGTGAGACGATAGAGCGAATATTTTCATTTCGCGGTCGACCCGCATACTGGCGTTGCTAACCGCTTTTACTCACCTACTCTTTTTAGCTTCTATGTCAACGCGTTATAAATATTGTTCTTCATTGGCAAATGCTCCTTTTCATACTTATTTATTAAATCTGATAGCGTCATTGTAACGTCGCGTTGCACACTCTCACACATGCACAGTACCTACCGATTTAATTCGACTTCCAGTGATGATACTTCATTCATTCATAAACATGATACGCGGAGAATCTGTATGCCCTAACTGCTATTCCTTGCTGAACAAATGCCGACTCTAAACTCATCGAAATGAGAAGTATAGTCGGTCGAATGAAAAGTAACAGCCGTGCCGCCGCGGTCGACCCCGCCGATTGAGTTAAGTAAACATCGAGTATTATCTGTCAACGGACATGCAACGCGTACATGTACGAGTGTGTACGTACACAAAATAATCAACTTATTCATGAAACGGTCGTCCAAATATTAGGGATATTCTGCCCCGTTTCTACATTCGATTCAGCACGAATTTAATGTAGGTACATCATACGTGAAGCTTGATACAACAAAGTTGTTTTCAATCTAGGTCAACTGTAGCTTGGTTCTCGAAAGATAACGACTTGATAATTTTGAACAGGTTTGTCGTCATTGATTTGCCATTTCTTTTATAGGAGGCTACGCTCGACAAGAGCTCTATTTTTGGGGCTTGCTTCTAGATCGGTACCAATATTATAGGCAGAATGACCAACGTGAATATTAAAGTTCAAAATATAAGTACTGACGTCTTTGAATTCATTACATATCGTTAAAGCAGAGCTTTCACGAAACATGTACCAAACTTGACGACAGCCTTTCAGTTAGGACTAATCTTGGTACAGACACGGTATATGTATACTGTATAATGTGTGTTGAACTTGTCGATACAAAGACTAATGGTTTGGCACGTAAGTAACTTTGTTTCCAAATGAGACTAAACATAACATGAACTAAAACTGTAACATTGTTCATTTGATTGCACAACACAGCAGCGGGGACTACCTACGCTCCGTTCCGGGAAGTCGAGCAAAACTCAGCGAGCTAGTGATTATAGCGGCGGATGTGGCGACAGGAATGCTATTTTATTATCCAAGCGCACCGATATTGACCTTTCTGGTGTTATGATGACCGATAAATCTTCTATTTATTATAAAGCACTTGATGAATGTGTTGTTTCGTTGTCAACAGAGTTGGGAGCTACTGGTGCTGTCAAAGCTAAAGTGGGACGTTGCGGGAGTGACAGCGCACGACTTTCTGCCGCTGCTGCTGTCGCGGCTGCCGCTGCGGGGTCTCGTCAACACCGAGATGGTGCACAGGCATGCACAGACCTTCATCTCGCTCGCTGCCAGAGGTACGCATTCCTTACACTTCCTGCACCTAAATATAACTAAGGATGATGCCAGCTGATACTCCGTCAAAACCAGTCCGCATCAAATACACAAACGGAAGGGTCACTTATTCCTCGCTATTAAAAATCGCCACTTAAGATAAAAAGCCTCACACGAATTCAAGTGAAAAAAAAATTGCGTGCTTACTTGTTTTATAATGTCAGCTGTCGAAGTATCATGTGTTCCATAGATAGTTCCCTTGTCCTGAATGAGAATGTAACGTTTTGTTTGCAACGGCAGACGGTAATTAGCATCTAGATACCACGTCATGTCACGACAATGTCGTCTTGCGCTGCGGGCCGCGTTGGTCTATGGGCACATGTCACTGAACCTTCACTTAAGAATACTCTACTTTCCATAAATCTTCTTTCTATTCATTTCTGTTGTTACCCAACTTAACGCATCCGAAGAATTCCATAGTGACGTGTATCACTTGTATATGATTAACTTCCTTGCATTTGGTATCTACCGTTTTACAGTTTTATCACTAATGTAGATAAATTACAATTACAAGACTATTGTTATTCATGGCCTCTTTGCTGCGTTACTTACCTGGTACCTATTTAATGAAAACAGGATTAAAGAAAGGAAGTTTAGTAATAGTAGGTAACATTAATATTTAGAACAAAAAAACCATAGAAATGTACTGTTATGTTACACAGATCAATGGTGCCTACAATTGGTACAGTGTGCACGTTTGAATTCGTTGAAAAACAAAACACAAACATGAATACATAGCCTAAACTTGTTTATTGGGTAACTGGATATCTAATCCCTATTTATTACTAAGAATGGTTAGGTTATGGTGTTTTTGGTGTAGGGCAATTTATTAGTGGAGAAGATGGTTATCGTTCGCCGGCGGCTAGCAGAGAGCGTAGCGAGATGTGAATAGGTTTGTTTACAGTGAGGGCTATGCGCGGCGAGGGCGCGAGGGCGAGGTCGGCGTGTGTGTCCTGGCAGCGGCCGCGCCGGCGCCTCCCACGCCGCTCGCCTGAGCGCATTCCAGCACGCCTCGGGACTCCGGCCCCCGCGCCGCCATCACCCCCCGCTACCCTCATGGGATCATATGTTTTTGTGCAACGGTTTTTGTTGTTCGCCGCCGCTGTCGTATTGTTTTTTGTTCAAGAAGTTCACGCTCCAGCTCTTTTATTTCAGTTGCTTCTCGGATATCATCTCTCAGTTGTGATTCCGAGGCGAATGAAATCTCCGTTTATGTATGTAGCCAACCGAGTGCGCAACATTACACATTTCCATTTATGAAATATTGATGATTTTGAAACTTCGAGCTAATTCAGGAATACCGCGGTACTCATGTCACCATAAAATGAAAACTACAAAATGCCGCCATTATCTTTGATGGATTGTGAATAATACCATGGGTTTATTTCTGTATAAAGAACGTATGTGTGACGTGTGTGGACTACCCTCCAGCGGTGAGATTGCGTAGACTTGACGTTTCGCGGTATCGAGCGAGCCCGCATTATGTATCATTATTTGAATGGCACAATTTACTCTGAAATCATAACTCGTCGGGATATTAAATTTGTAATGGATTATTTTAATGCTGACAACTCGCGCCGGCCTCTCCCGATGATGATGATGATAAGGTAGACATTATTTAGTTTTTTTTTTCGCTGTTGTGTCTCCTCGTTCAAGGTTATTTTTGCAAGTCTGTGTACAGAAAGGTCAAGCAATAGGAAAGTAGTTGTCTCATAGGCACAATGCGAGATGTGACGGCACCCTATATTGCGTGAGACAGGTAGGTATCTTATCAGCGTCGGACGTTTTCTTTTACATGTGAGCGCTTCGCATCGGATAGCAATCGTCGCCGACGCTGCCGCGCGGTATTTGTTCCGGTGGGCAATGAATGCCGCGTGTAGTATCTCCGCACTAGCGATGCCCGATTATAGATAAATCGATTAAATCTTCAAGTAAATAACCAGTTGTTCACATGGCTATGTTTTACAGCCTTTTATGGGTCAATCAATGATTGATTAAAATGCAATGTTATGGCATTGCATTTTAATTGATTTTCAACAATTAAAGATCACGCCAGTGCCTATCCGGATAGTTGGCGAACATGTAATAATTTTGAGCCATTTCAGTCCACTTCCAAACGAATAGGTACCTACACTACCTACGAGCAGTGCGGCCTTGTGGGATCGTTCACCTCGCGAATCGGCTATTGCGCGTGCTACAAGTAGGTACCTGTACCTGTGCTGACTGCCGACGACACCTATTACATGTACTTCATTTTCAAGGGCAAAAATAATGATCATTATGTCACTGCCGTCGCCTTAATCGCCAAATTTAGGATTGACTACACATTCCACCTGCACACAGGTGACAAAAAGTTTTAACAGCTCACGATTAAGAGTCGGCCGTCAATTTAATAAAAGAATAATTAATATCACTTTTCGAGTAACGCATTTTTAAAGTGATACAGAATCGAGAAACAGAAGTACCACCGTGCGTAGACACGCCATACTTGGCCACGGACTGTCTACGAGGGGACGACACTGAACACCATATTATTATTTTACATAAACACCAAAGTGCGGTGGGAGCGTAGATGCGCCACTTCCTCTAGAAAGTGTACATTAGTGATATTAGCTCGTGACGAAGCACTCGCGTCACGACTAATAAGGACGGTGTCACTTCCGCTACGTGTGTGTCCTGTACGAGCAGTGCTGTGTACTAGGACGTCTAGGTACTGTGCAGTCATCACACTCGCTATCAGAGTGGCTATTGATCTTGATGCGCTCGTGACAAAGGGGCTGCTCGTCGCAGGTCGGCAGCGCTCGCCTCGGACGCGCACCGGGTACTGCGCTGTTTGATTACCATCAGATTATGCAAATACCCCGGGTGAGCGGCCGCTTTCGTTGTTTCATCTCTCTCTTTTTATTCGTTCCCTCTGCCCGTTCCCTTTATCTCGGGTATGCCGACATGCAAATAAAAAAATAAAAAAATCTTTTAAATGAGCTGAAAGAGTGTTCGATATCCATACATTGGTTGGTATAATAGAGTCTACTTAATGATCAATGGAGGGTCCTTGTAGGCTTCACTCGCATTGTTTGGCGTCTTCGAGCTAGTGGGCATTTGTGGTTCCACGCTGAGGTACTTTTCTGTCTTGTAATACCGTGGGAACGAAGTTTATAATTCGCTTCGACCATCAGTAAAAGCTTACGATTAACATAATTATCGAATTAAAGCTAAAGCTTATTAGTTGGATTAGTAAATAAGTCAGCAAGGTCAGGCAGCCGATTTTCCTGCTTCATTATCAAGTGAAGCAGCTATGTGTGGTGAACTCAATAACTACTGATAGACGGCATTGAAATATGTAATATGTAGGTGATTTAGGTACATCGTACACAGCGAGTCTTAATTTTTTCAGTGTCTTTGGATCAGTATTTAAGTTTTTTGCCACCAACTTCCGAAATTAAAGTTCTTTTTCACTTTGTAGTTTGGAAGTCGGTTATATTTTTTGGAAAAAAAAAACTCTTTTTAGTGGGTTGGTTTGTAATTCATCAGTTCCACTTTACCAAATGGTGCTTTTCGAGAACAAATGCACGAGTTACTATAAAAAATACCAAATCGCTATAGGTGTGTATATAATATTTGAAGAGTTCCCTCGATTTCTCCAAGATCCCAACTTTAGATCGTGACCAAATGGCAATGGGACCAACTTGGAAGTATACCCTTTCAAACAAAAAAGATTTTTTTTAAATCGGTTCAGCCGTTTTCGAGTAATCGGGGAACATACATATTCAGACGAACTTGAACCTCCTCCTTTTTTTTTGAATGCGGTTAAAAATAACAATTGATTGTGTAAATTAACGATGATGACGCGGAAATCAAAGTAGATAGATGACTAATTAAATAACCGTCAATGGTTACGCTTACGATAAGGTTCGAGATAGGTACCATGCGCAATTCAATAAAATATCACACTAAATTGAATTACTCTTACCTATATAGAGAACGTAATGGTAGATAATGTAATGAGGAAGAATGATCCATGAAAATACATATACTAGCATAAAATACCAACTTATTATGCTTGTAACTTGTCGGTTATCGTGATGATAATTACAATTTGTGTCATTTTCCTGCCTGATATTCTTGTTCGTGTAGGTATTTCATACAAAACACAGCCAGTGTTCGTTCAATATCAACTTACATACGTGCACATATATGATGTATGTTGGTATAATGGTTTTGCCAAAGTAAGCCCGTGAGAAATATTCAAGTGAGGCGAAGGAGCGAGCCTGTGGAATGCGGCCGCGAGGGCGGGTGCCGGCTCCTTTGAGGCTACACTCTCCGCAGGAGACTGACAACCTGCGAGAGAGAGAAAGGAACATTTCTTTTGCCGGATATGCCCCACTCCTCTAGCCTCTACGGCCGACGATCGCCGTATTCGCACCGTCTACGGACATCGCCTACATGAAAAGCTAATGCGCTACACTTTATGAGTACCTCCAATTTTTACATTCAGTTGTGAATGCAATAAGGAAGCAATGTAGGAAAATTTATTTTAAATTAGTCGCTGAGCTGATCCAGATCCTATTGCGGTTTGAATAAACAACGGTCTCTTGTTTTAATTAAATTATCAGAGCGCTGAAATACCGGACATTTTAATTGATATAACTATAGAGCTTGGTGGATTAATGATGGATGAATAAATAAGGTTAATAGTTTTTGTACCTATTTAGTCTGTATATTTACTGAGTGTTGTTTGTTTGTTGCAGATTACGAGTTTACGCTGTACTCTGCGAGCACGCTGGCGTCGTGCAGCATCGCGGCGGCGCTGCGCGGGCTCGGCCTTGACGGCCATCTGGCACGCCTGCACGAACTCACGCGCATCGATTTGGTAAGTTTCTATCAATTACTTACTAACGTACTTAGCAATACTATTTAGAAACCACTAGTTCACACATCAGAATTGTGAATTGAATTGCTATGGCTAATGTTTTGGGTTTACAAACTTCCTGCTATAGTTCCGTACCCTAATTGCGTAATATAACACAATCTGTTTCGATTTGAAACAAGCTAATCCATTGCATCATAAGTTGGAAAAAAATTCTGCTCAAAAACGTAAATAACGCAATGAATGTTGTTGAACTGTCAAAATGAAACAAATTAGGCAAAATTATTTACGAAAATAAGTTACGCAATTAGGGTACCGGTTGTTCAATCTAAGCATGGACACGATGTCTAGTGTCTATCGTGTGAGCTGAGTTCGTAAGGTACAATGTGCTGACGTTCAATTGTTGTTACAGGACTGCCTCCAGACATGCCTTGAGCAGATCGAGGAGATGGTGCAGAACATGATCGAGGAGCGCAGCGGAACCGTCCCAAACGGGGCGGCGCGCGAAGCCGCGGGGTGGACGCCGCCGCCGACGCAGGACAAGGCGCACAGTAACGCCGCTACGCCCACCGATGTGCGCGACGTGCACTTCTGAACCACCCTGACGTCGGCTGCCGTATACTGCTGCGACCGGCGCGACGATTGCTTTAATTACGGTGCATTAGTACGAAAATACTTTAAACTAACATGTTCGAGATGCCCGTGATCAAGGACTGAACCCAAGACTGACAATCATATGTCTCTAACGTAGATAATTTGTACGTATCTTACTAATCGCAACTTGCGCATACATAATAAATAAGTGTAAGCCCTGCGTGCTACTGTAATTTGCCTCTAGTCTGTGCGTTCACTAAAACTGTTTTGCATTGAACGAGTTTACTTTAGATAAAACTTTCAGTTCTAGTATATACGGTTCTTGAAATTACAATCTACCTCTTAATAATTTAAGCTTCACTTTCACCTGCCGAGAACTCTTATAAATCTGTAATAGTTTGCCAATTAAATAGCTGTTACAATTAGTCATTACCTTGTTACATTCGTATGGGACCAAAGTTAGCTTCACATTTTTTCTTATTTTATAACATGAACTGACTCAATCCTTCAGTTATTTTGTAATTAAAATACAGTAGTTTTATGCAAGTATTATAACGTATGTTAGAAGAACATATTTCTCAGTTGATTCAATCACTGTGTGTAAAAGTAAGCCAAGGTACAATACCTTAAACTTTTACTCACCTCCAGTCAATCATTTTAGAAGTTAAAATTAATAACTTTTGTTTTTATCACCTTTTGATTTGCGAAATTCTTGCAGAAATAACAAATTACATCAGATTTATGTTATTGTTTCGGGGGAAGGCAATAAATTACGCTTGTGTATTGTAAAAACTAATATTACGTTCATTTACATATTATATTTATAACACACTACGGAGTCAGAATAATGTATAAAATTAACCGTGCAACTGCAAATAATATTTACACGATTAATAAAAATAGGTAATAATGTAGGCAAGGGGCTGTATATTATTATTTCGATATTGCACTTTAAAACTTGTGTATGTAAGCAAATTGATTTATTACCTTTGTTCCTTACATAATTAGTTCATAAAATATTGTGATAAGTGTTAATAAATTATAGTTTAATTTCGTATCATAGTCACTTCCAGTCATAATATGTTAACTTAGAAGTACTATGAGAAACCATTTCGGATTATTGCTAAACGAAAATCAAAAAAACAATGTGATCCATGCTTAAGATGTTAAGATTAGCAGTTAGTTATAAAACCACGCGATCGTTCCTATGTTTGAACCATCAGAACTAAACATACATGCAATAGTCATAAAGTTCCACTATTTGTACTTAATGTTTCGACTAGACTAATTAATTATCGAAGCGCGTAACTTTAATTAAAAATTGTGATACAATATCTTCATATTTAGTTAGATATAAACGTATGTGTTAATTATTTGAGTACGGGTGGCGTAGGCAGAAGCAAACAGTGAGTGCTGGTTAAAAATTTAATTAGTTTATATTAATTACAATTTAAGTTAGTTATCTGCACTCTGATAATTACGTGCACATTAAGTTTTTTATAGTTATATATAAAGTGAACAAGAAATCACTCAAATGTCTTCCATGAGTATATGAAAGCCTGGCGGCAGAATGTCGAAGTGTCTCGTGAAATACGTTTAGTTAGGTATTGCGTTTATATTTTTCGTACTTCTTGTTATATCACATAAGCCTGATTGTTCGTACAGAATAGAAATTTAACTATTTAGGATCTGGTGTTGATGTACATATTTTAGATTAACGTGTAAATATAGTATACTACATACATAGATATGCTGTAAGCATGTGGTGCCATAAGTAACACTACTAAACAAGTATTTTTTTTATAAAAGAACACATATATTTATATATTGATTTAGTATCTCAGAGACTTGATACAATACCTTCAAATATTTAAATAACTGTATTTGATAAGCGATACCCTTCAATGCAAGAATATATATTTTATTTGCACAAACTTGGTTGTGGAGTAGTATCATACCTAATGTTTAGGTATCTCAATAGTAAATAAAATTCAAACATGAACATACTGCCTAATAGAAATATATGCTTAATATATTAGCTTGTATATTAAATTATGTGGGAAAACATACGCATTACGAAGTTAGTCTTATTAAATGCTATTTGGCTTTTGGACTGGCTTTTTCGAAATAGTGTAAGAAATTTAGTATGTTTATTATGAACTTAGATTATTAAAATGTTAAGGAAAATTGTATTTTCCTATAATGCGATTTATAACAGAGAATAAAATGCTTTAGAGCTACTCAGCTCAAATAGAGGTGAGCTTTGAGCAATTTATAATGAATATACTTTAATAATATCATAAGGACCAAAATTCTAAAAGTAATTGTGACAAGAACATTTTCATTACTTTGATTTTATATTGTGATTTACTATATTTAAGTGACATATTGGATTATAGTAGCAATTAAGTTGTTGAGAGTGTAAATATCTAAAGAAAAAGTAATAAAAAATTCAAAATATATAATTATGTTCTCATTTCATAAAAACACGCCGTACCCTATTTACAGCTACCGTGCAACTCGAATAATACAAAAATACCGCACAGGAGTACCGGGCAAGCACTCCAATACAAATATTTCTCTAGAAAAGGATTATAGGTGTGCGTTCAGCACACTTATCCGAGCCGAGCGAATCAAAGTCAACGCGAACGATAGGAACGGTCTTCCAGATTCGACGCATGCAGGGTGTGCGAGGTTTCATAGAATTTCATATAAAAGATGAACGCACACTTATTCGAGCCGAATGCGTCGAACGAATCGAAGTCAACGATAACGCTAAGAACGGTCTTCCAGATTCGACGCGGGCAGGGTCTGCGAGGTTTCATAGAATTTCATATAAAAGATGAACGCACACTTATTCGAGCCGAATGCGTCGAACGAATCGAAGTCAACGAGAACGCTAAGAACGGTCTTCCAGATTCGACGCGGGCAGGGTGTGCGAGGTTTCATAGAATTTCATATAAAAGATGAACGCACACTTATTCGAGCCGAATGCGTCAAACGAATCGAAGTCAACGAGAACGCTAGGAACTTCGTTTCATTCAACGCGTTCAGCTCTGATAAGTATGCGTTCACCTTTAATCACAATAATCACCATAATCCTTGGAAACTGCCTAATCTTTATAACATGGTGAAAGCTAAGTTTTACAGTTTTATATCAATGGAGAAAACACATAATTGTCTAATAAACGCAACTAAGTAGCAGGAATGATCAAGCATCTTTTAAATTACACAAGGATGTCAAAGAAACAAAATTTCAAATGAACTTTGTTTAATGAAGAAACAAATTTACAAATTCAATATACAAGGATCCTTATTCACATAGAATCCGTTGATTATATACATAAATTATACAGGTTTCGAATTTTAATAATACATGTTACAAGTGTGAACAGCTAACGTGAACAACGATAACATTTACATTATGACCTATGAATGAAAAGGCACGACACGATTTAATCCTTTGGAAAATATCAATTTCATAAATTAACAAATGATGTCATCAACTGTGGGAGTCAATGACATCTCAATTTTAATTTAAAATCAATAATAATATAACAAAACATGATAAAAACATAAAATTAATAAATAGGATAGTTTAGTGGAACAATTTTTCGCGTCTAGCATCACTAGTATTAATACATTAATTTGCTTACAACGAAAATGTTGAGTTAAGACAAAGAAAATAGGGAAGTTGATGAAGGAATGCATTAAGCTCAACAGTTAATTAAGTATTTCGTCGTTCGTTCGTACTTGCCAATCTAATTTTCTTATATCCGATATGCCTTTATATGGATTGAGACCTTTCACACATTAATTTGTAAGAATTGTGCTTTACAGGTCCTTTTTAAACGAACCCAATTGCATGACATAAGAATCGTATGTTATCAACATCTCGCACACCAGACCATTAATTTAAAGGCAACTATCTAATTTATTGTACTAGTTTACAGATGGAAGAGATATAGTGTGAAGAATTGTCGAAAGAAAAAGATCGGTCTGGTAAAATTATCTGTTTCGTTGGCAATTTTCTAAGGGCACAATTTACAACTAAATGTTTAGCAAAACATTTGAAAATTGTGTATGTGCAGAGTGGTGGCTCTTTTGATAAATGCAAGTAAAAGCAGAGAAGACTATTTTCAACAGGGGTGGCTAGTCTCTTACCCACAGAGAAGTGTGTCTGTGTGTCTTTTGCTACGTAACTTCGTCGACGAGTTCGCGGACGGCTGGTTTCAACCTCACAATTAATATAACCTATAAATACAATAACATAAGCGCGACTCACATGTGGACTACTTTTGGCGTACTTTTCCCTCGGAGCCAGTTAAGTAGCACAGTTGGCGTGCTCTGGGAATCGCGAGCTGGAAACAAAAGAAAGTTATATAGTCATTTTGCCCAGAAAACCATGTTAATGTGATAAGAGTTCACAGGCAATCCAACTACTCACAACCTTGCCGTAGGTACCGTAAAATCGAAAAAAAAACAATGATTGAATTCAGATTTGATGAAGGAGTAAAAAATACCCATTTCCGTGGCATACATTAAAATCAGTTAAATCTTGGCACTTAGTTTAATGTCCTTCACATTAAACTAAGTGCCAAGATTTAACTGATTTTTAAGGCACAAAAAGAAAAGTCATAATAATATATTAGTCTATGGCGCAGTATCCCCAACGATTTTAGGGTAACAGAATGCAGCGCGTGTTGAATGCAGAGTAATAAGTGAAATTTATGAGCTTCCACCTAACAACATTTTGTAATGACAATATGTAGGTGCTTCTCCAAAATATTTTTCAATTTCATCCGTAATAAAAATTAAACAGTAATGTTACAATAGCCCTAGGGGATCACAAGCCAGCATGGCATGGATGATAATCGTGGATTTGGACCAAAATAGTAATAATCTTTATTTCTTTCTTCACAAAGGTTCACATAGTTATAAACATAGCAATATATAATAAAATATGATCCTTTGCGAGAGACTGGCGTCCATACTAGGATACCCTGTGTGATGGATCACCAGGTTCTCGTCTCCTAGAAGGGTTAAATATTGTTTATGAAAGTTTGAATAGAAGTTTTTCATTTTCACACACATGGCTTGTTTAGTTTGACCGGGAACGCTGTTCCGCGCCTTAAGTATGTGCGCGGCGAGACGGGAGGGCAGTGCAGGCAGCTCATTCGTCAACGCTGCCCCCGCCTCGCGACGCATTCCTAAGGCGTAGAACAGCGGTCTCGGCCAAGCTATAATGATATAACTTACAGAGCGTGTGATGCGCTTGTGCGAGCTGATCAACGGCCTCGGGCGGCAGGTTGGCGACGTCTCGCTGCAGCAGCCGCAGGTCCAGTTGTCGCTGTTCGCTCTCCTGTCGCAACCGCACGTCGCGACTGTGACGCACCGTGCGCAGCTCCGTCAACCTGCATCAAGTAAAGCCGGATTTACATTTAAATGTTGTGTCGCGTCGTGACGCCTTCTGACGCAGTGTTAGCCAATCAAAAATCGTTGCTATTTCACGTAGTCCTGAACAGATTCGTTTGATTGGTTCTTCCACGTCACGACAGAACACGACACAATAATGTGCCAAGGGCTTAAGTCAGTTGTATTGACGTTTGTCCGGGATAAGAAAGCGTGACAAGGCAAAACATGAGTAGTTTTATATCACTGCAATAGTGTTTGTGATAATGATTACACTAAGAGTTCTTCATGATTACATTGTACCGATGGAAACTCAACTAATTACTAACTGCAAGATGATGATTAGATTTTTTTTCTATGAATATGAATAAGAGTTAATACTCACTTGGCCTGCAACTTCGGCTTTTCTCCGTCCGGATCACTTATACTGCTGCTTCGCGACGTCTGTCCGCGGTGGATGTCTACGAACTCTCTCTCAACAGTAAAGCTCGGCAGTTCCGATATCGTTTCTTGGCTAGAGTTCATTGACTCATCAAAGCCTGCCATTCTGAACTTATTCTTCATATCTTCATTCAAACGTAAACAGTCTGACAAGCGCAACTGTAATGTATCTCTCTCTTCCAACAAATGTCCAAGCTCCATCGTGAGTTCCTCGCAGCGAACATCTCTCTGATGCAACATGTACAATGCCAAGTCCAGCTCAGCTCTGGGTACAGCATCCAATAGGTCCCTATTCAAAACATTTTCAGTCTGTTCTCCTTCAGCACCAGGTTTAGTACCAGACGCGAAAGATACGTGTTTTTGTATCTTAGCACTGGATGATCGCATCAGATCCTGTAAATTCGTTATCTCGTCATTTAGTCCAACTATTTCAATCTCTTGGTTTTCTAATGCTGTTTGCATTTCCGCAGTCTTTGTTGAATGACTTTCCAATTCCTTATTTAAGTCAACTATTTGTTTATTCAGATTTGTACATTCAATTATCTTGGCGTTTAATGCTTCTAATAATCTGTCCTTTTCTGTACTTGCTTCATTCTTTATTCGCTCATGACGACTGTCATTTTCATGCATCTTTAACCTAAGGACAGCTAATTCTGATTCCTTTTCGTAGCTTAAATCTTCTACTCTTCTTTCATATTCAATCAACTGCTTCCTAACATTCTCAAATTCTTCGTTCCTTTCATTTAATGTTAAGGTATAGTCATGTGTCTTCTGATATATTTCACTCTCTTTCATTCGAAGTTGATTAGTGACTTCTACAACTTTCTCTTCAGCTTCTTTTATTTTACCATGTAAATCTCCAATAACATGATTTAACTCATCATTATTAGTTTTGAATATAATTAATTCATTTTGTATATTTTTGAAAGTTTCTTCATATGATTCTTTATGTTTATGATTGTTTACAGTAATTTCTTGAATCATTTTCTCATATTCTTCTTGTTGTTCTAATAGTTTGTTTTCGTGACCAACTTTTTCATCTTCCATTTCTGAACGTAACATATCTAATTGATTCATGACTTCTGCATATTTAGTTTGTAAGTTGCGAACATGCTCTTCTTTGTCTTCTAGTTTATTTTGTAATGAAGTAACTTGCTCGATTACAATTAACTTACTAGTTTCTTCTTGATTGGAAGACTGTACATTTTCAAGCAATTGCTCATATTTTGCTTCGGAAGAGCTTAATTGCGTTCTCAAGTCTGATTCTATCTTTTGGAAGTCAGCTTCTCTTTGAGCCAGATGCTGCTTCCACAATTCTGCTATTTCAAAGCCACGTTGATCAATGGCGCTTGATACTGAAGAACGTAACTCGGCAACAGTCGATAGTAAATTATCATTTTCACCATTCAAGTTTTCGATCTTGGTATTCAAATCGTTTATTTGTTCTTGATATTCCTTAGACTTTTGTACTAATTCTTGATTTTCAGATTCTAATTGCAATAGTTTTGCATTTGCATCATCCAATCCTTGTTTCAATTGTACACAATGCTGCTCCATGGCACTACATTTTTCAGCAAGAGCGAAACTGTCAACACTTTGTAGTTTATCCAAGCCCTGATGTCCTTCATGCCAAAGTAATTTTGATTTTACATCTTGATTTTCTGATTCTAATTGTAATATTTTTGCGTTTGCGTCATCTAATCTTTGTTTTAACTGTACACAGTACTGCTCCATAGCACTACATTGTTCAGCCAGAGCTGAACTGTCAACACTTTGTAATTTATCCAAGCCCTGTTGTTCTTCATGCCAAAATAATTTTGATTTCACATCTTGATTTTCAGATTCTAATTGCAATATTTTTGCGTTTGCCTCTTCCAATCCTTGTTTTAACTGTACACAATGCTGCTCCATAGCATTACATTGTTCAGCCAGAGCTGAATTATCTACACTTTGTATCTTATCCACGTCCTGTTGTTCTTCATGCCAAAGTAATTTTGATTTCACATCTTGATTTTCAGATTCTAATTGAAATATTTTTGCATTTGCCTCATCCAATCCTTGTTTCAATTGTACACAATGCTGCTCCATAGCACTATATTTTTCAGCAAGAGCTAAACTGTCTACACTTTGTGAATTATTCAAGTTGTGTTGTTCTTCATGCCAATGTAATTTTAGTCTTACATTTTCTAGTTCAGAAAGTAAAGAAGATATTTGGATCTTAGACTCAGAATCCAATTGTGTCAATTTTAATATCTCCGCCTGTAAGCTTGAATACCTCTCTAATAAGTTGGTTTTTTCATTTTCATAGTCTATTTTCATCTCTTCATAAATAGTATTTAATTTATCATAAGACTGCGACATATCTTTATATTGGACTTCAATATTTTGTAACTTTTCTGTTAACAATTCATTTGTTTTCACGAGTTCGCTATTTGTTTTATGCAACTCGTCAAGTTGACTTTTAAGCAGTTCACAGTTTTGAATCTCTCTTTGCTGATGCTGCAATTGGTTATTAAGATTGTTGATTTCATTCTTAAGCGTTGTATGTTGTTTCAGGTATTCATTGTTTTGAGAATTTAATTGATCCACTGTCGACTGTAATTCATCATTCTCTTTCTCGATTTTCATAAGTTCTTCTTTAAATTTATTTTCATCAACATTTAGTACAGAAGATTCTCGTTTTTGTGGTTGTGAATCCTTCGTGTCACCTCCCCATTGCACTGTCGATAGTTTGTCATTGGCTTCTTTGAATTTAAATTTCCATAATTCTATTTCGTTTTCTAATTTCTCTTTCATTTCAGTTAATCTATCATTAGCGTTTTGGAAGATTTCGTTTTGTTTCCTCACGGATTCTTTATCTCTCTTTTCTTTAAGAACATCTGTGTTGAGTTCTTCAATTTTCTTTTCTAATTCTTGAATATTCAGTCGTAATTCATCTTCCATAGCATTGTCGAAGAAGGAGGTCTGTGACATTTGCTTAGCTACTTTAAGTTCATTTGTGAGTAAAACATTATTAGTCTTCAGTTCTTTTAATTTTTTCAAAGCCTTATGTAATTTATTGTTGCTTACTTCGAGTTCTGCTTTCATGGCATCATTATCTTTTTTGAGTACATTTATTTGGTCTTTTAAATGTGAAAAACCAGGTGTTACGTCGCCAACTTCTTCGAACTCACCTAATCCCCAACCTTCGTCTGAATTAAATGGATCTGCCTCTGGGACTTCACTGTCATCTTCATCTTTCTTGTAGCAATCATATGCTTTTTTGGCAACCATAATTGGTTCTTCAATTCCCTGTTCACCTGTGGGCTGCTTTTGTATGTTTTCTGAAACTTTTTTAGTGACGTGTTTACTTTCAATGAGAGGTTCATCCATTCCAGCAAGTATTTGTGATTCAAGAGCCGAAATATCAATGTTCTTTGCATCACCACTCAGTTGTTCAATAGTAGATGATATAATCATACCTTCGGTTTTAGGTATGCTCATTTCGAATGTTAGTTTTTGATTTTCTTTTAACTCTTTAATCTGTTCATCTTTTTGAGAAAGTTGGGTTTGCAATTGTTCATTGGTTTCTTTTAAGGAATGAATTTCTGAAGTTAATTGTTCTATTGCAGAGGCAGATTGATATAATTTTCCGGTCAATTCTGATATTTGACTCTCCGTATTTGATGATACTTTAACATTGTTTGAATGTTGGATTTGTAGCTTATTATTTAGTTCTACATTTTCTTGGTTCTTGCTGTTAACAATAGCATTTAGTTTATTTATCTCAGCTATATATTGGTCTGTATAATCCGGAGTTGTGATCTCTTCTTTCTTAGAATATTTTTCTTCTAATTCTTGGTTAATTCTATGAAGTTCTTCTATATCGACGTTCAGATTTTCAATATTTGTTTTATACTCGAGTAGTTTAGCCTCTAATTGAGACACGTATTCATTCACTTTCTCATACTTTTCACTTAGTACTTTCTTTTCTTTAATTGCATCCTCAATTTGAGTATTGAATTCAGATTCCAGTTCTTCGATTTCATGTTTCTTTTGCATGATTAAAGATTGATGATCATGGGTTATTCTTTTTAAGTTTGCTTCGAGATCACGAAGCTGAGTTTGATACTTCGATACTTGTGTCTCCACTGCGTCCAATTTATTAGCTTTTTCGAGTACTACGCTATAGTGCTCCTGTATTTCAGAAAGCGCTTTTCTTAATTTTTGATTATCTTCGTTCAAATGTTGGACTTTAAATTGTAATTCTTTATTTTCATTATCTATCTCAAAAAGCTGTTTCTCAAGAACTCTGTCATGGTCCATTAGAACAGCTAGTCGACCAACTAACTCATCTTCCTGACTCGTATACTCCGTGTAAGCTTTTTGCTTTTCTTGAAGTTGACTACCTAATTGATCAGCTTTTCTTTCTAATGAATGTCTTCTATCTTCCATGATAGAAATACTTTCTTCGAGGCGACAGATACGGTTCTTGTATTTGCTTATTTCGGTTTCCAAGTTCTCAATGTACAGCTCTCGTTCTTGGACTTTAGCGTCATAGCCAAATTGCACTTGTGTTTGTTGTTGTTTGTGATGTTCTACTTTATTCAACAACTCAGCGATTTGCATTTGTTTTTGATTAATGTCAGACTCTAAACTTGCTATTTTTGTTGTTAAATTAGTATTGTTTCTTTGCTCTATTTCATGCTCCACTAACTTATTATTTAAACCATCAATCTGTGCCTTGTGATGCATATTTTCTTCGCGTGCAAAGTGTAAGTCTTTGTGTAATACATTCACAGAATCATTTAGGTGAGATATTTCTTGGGAGGACGACACAAGTCTCTCCTGCAAAGATTTGACTTCGGCTTGTAGCTGGTTAACATCTAAAGATTTCTGCTGTTCCAGAGACATTTTCTGTGACTGCAATCGGTTGATCTCTTCTTCGGCATGCTTCAGCTTTTCTTGCAATGCTGGGAGTGTCTCAACTTGTATCAAGAGCTGCTCTAGTTGCTCATTTTTAGCACAAAGCTGTTTCTGACTTTCCTCATAATGTGTTTCAAGTTCGCTGTACATTGAGGACTTCTTTTTAATGGTTATAGCAAACTTCTTTAGTTTTTCCATCAACTCTTTGTTTTTGGTCTCCAAAGCCACAAATTGTTCGGATGAGTTATTTTTCTCTGAAGACAAGTCATTAAGCTTTCCTTTGATTTCTTCTATCTGTTGCGTTAATTCATCTACACAATTTTCTTTCTCTGATATGCTATTTCGCAGTTTTTCGTTTTCTATAGATTCCTTTCGAAGTTGTAACTTAATTTCATGAATTTCTTCATCACGTTCTTTAGTTTGAAGCATTATGGACGACATTTCTTCTGAATGTTTTTGCTGTTGCGCTTGCAATTCTTTAATAAGACTTTGCTTCTCAGTGAATGATTCTTTTAACTTTTTCAATTCTGGTTCTAGAGTTGCATTTTTATTTACCAATTCAGCTTTAAGGTGATGCAGTTGAATCTTCTCTTCTTCCAAGATCTTAATTTTATCCTCGTTATCTACTAGCTTCTTCTGGTAGGCTGATATTTGTTTGTTAAGAGATTTCACAAGTTCTGCGTTCTGATCTTTCGCTTTTTCTTCCTCAAGTAATTCAATGGTAGATTTAAGTTTCTGCAAAACATCATTGAGCTTAGTGATTTGATTTATGTACTCAGCCATTTCCTTGTCTTTTTGTTGTAAGCTATTGCCGTAGTTAAACATCTGTTTCTCGTACTCCAATAAGACACTTTCTAGTTCGTTTATTTTAGCGTCGCGAGAACCCACTGTATTAGCAAATTCTTGATGCACTTTCTGCAATTCTTGCTGCAACACTTCATTCGACTGATTCAATTGGATTAATTGCTGTTCAGATTCTTTATCCTTCTTTGTAACCTCTAATTCTTGCTTTAAATTATGGTTTTCATCTTTTAGAGATTTTATCTTATTTTCGTAAGATGCGTTTGTTTGTAATAATTCGTTTTGTTTCTGCTGTTGCTCTTCCATAGACAATATTTTCATCTGACAATCGCCAATCTCATCTTCTCTTTCTTTGATCGTATTTTTCAATTTAAGTATTTCCTTTGTTAGTTGTTTTACTGTCTTAGCTCCTTTATTACCCTTGTCACCAGCTGATTTGTCGTCGTGGTGAGTCTCAGCTGGTACTCCATCAGTTACATCTTCAGTAGCTGGCTTAGCGATATCAGCGGTTTCTTTCATAATTTCAATTCTTTCACGTTTCAGGTCTTCGATTTGACACGTAAGGTCTTGGTTCAGATCCTGTAGTTCATGTTTTTCATTGTTTAGCATATCTATACTGTTTTCCAAAACATTGCATTGATCAGTCAATTCAGTTATTTTTACTAATAATGATTCATTTTCTGTTCCAATTTTAGTCATTTTTTCCATAACTTCTTGTCTTTCTTGTGTAAATAATTCAATTTTTGTGTTTAATTCTTCCCTTTGTTCAATTAAGCTGTCTATATTTTTATCATTTTGGGATTCTACATTTTCCTCACGATGGTCGTCACTTTTATCTTCAATACCTTTGTTGTATTCTTCGAGTTCAAGCTTTTCCTGTGTTGTCAAAGATTCGACAATTTCAATTGATTCAGCAGAACTCACTTTTTCAGCACTTAGTTTTTCAAGTTTATCAGTTAGTTCCATGTTTTCTTGAATGTAATTTTCCAATTTATGCGTCATTTCTTCTTTTTCTTCTTGAAGTATTTTGATAGTTCCGTTTAGATATTCTTTATCTAGTTTCAAGTTTTCTATAACAAGTTCTAATTCTTTTCTAGCTGCCGTCAGCTCATCTATCTGTTCTTCCATTTGGACAGACTTCATTTCAGTACAAACATGCTCATTTTGGATTTGAGATATATCTGATAATTTATCTTCCATCTCATTATTTTTCTGTTGCAATAAATGTAGTTCTGTAAAAAAAAAAAAAATAAAAAAAAAAAATGAATTTCTATTTATATTTAATTTTTTAATACATTATTTTTTAATAATTAAGAGTTTACCTTGAACTAGATCGAATTTCTGTGTCTCCAAAACACTTATCACCTTGAGCCTTGTTTCTGCTAAATTTTCCATTTCTACCATCTTTTTGTAAATGTCGGAATCCGTCACTATAAATATTATATAAAACATAAATTATGGAACAAATAACATTTTTTTATACATTTAATAATAGGACTTTGCATATGAACTGCATGATACTTACGTCTGCCACTATCGTAATCAACAAGATGTAATTGAAGATTGCCCTTTTCCTCTTCTAATTCGGCGACTTTCTGAGAAAGTTGATGTAATTCTTCATTCAGCTTTACTATCTGAGCATTTGCATCAGATACTTTGCTAAAGTTATCAATGGTCTTCTGCAACTGCTTTAATTTCAATTTATTATTAGACTTTACTTTGATCATGTTTTTGTTAGCCGCGTCGATGTCATTGTTGAAGATAGCTATTTGTTCTTCAGCAGCTCTTAACTTTTCTTCAAGTTCTGTTATTATTAAAGATGTATTTTCTTCATCAATGGATTTTGATTCAAGAGTGGATTCCTGTTTTTTATGTTCTATATCTGTCTCTTGTGCTCTTTGTTTATTATCTTCTGGTATGTCAGTGCAAATGCCAATGTCTACCATTTCCACAAACTTCTTTCGTTCTTCTACTACAGGCATAGATTTAAGTTCAGTTATCAATGCATCTTTTTGAGATATTTCATATTCCTTTTCCAAGATATCTTTATTGAGGGATTGCACTAACATTTCTAATCTCGTAATTTCACTTTTAACTGCTTTTTTATCAGTTTCTTGTGGTAACGACTCTGAAGATAGTTGACTCCAAGGAGATTTTGTTTTAGCTGCTGAGTTTCTGCCGCCCTTGCGAGTAGGGAGGGGACTTCCCTTTTTACCAGCAGCAATGCTACTTGGTGATTTAGGTTCTGTATTAACAGCCTCTAGTTTATTTTCGAGTTCCTTATTAGTCTGCCTAATTTGACAGTTCAGTTGTTCCAGTAATTCAATTTTCTTAGTTAACTCAACCATACCAGCTATTTCTAAAGAACCTTTCTCTTCTTCAACATCATCTTTTTCTTTTGAAGATGGTTCATCAATAGGAATTTGAGATATCTCTTCAATCTTCTCTTGTAATCTAAATATTTCTTGATTCTTAGCTTCTAATTCTTCAGCTAGTTTCGAGTGAGCAACACTAATTTCAAATCTAGATGTTTCTAAAATAGTATTGGCCTCTTCTAAGTTTTGGATTTTTTCTTCTTTTATTCCAATTTCTTTTAATAAATTCTGCTTTTCTTCTTTCCATTCTGTTTCCATAGCAATAAAATTCTCCTGCATTTTCGTCATTTGTTGTCTTGTGTCTTCAAGTAGAATCAAGGAGTCTTTTTCTAAAATACGTAATAAGATTTATAAAGCACATTTGATTGTAGGGTATAACTAATCAATACAATTCATCAAAAACTCACCTTTTTTGCTTAAGCTATCTGACATAAGTGATGTCGCCTTATTTTTTGCTTCAATTATTTGGTCCTTTTCGTTAATCTTCTCCTGTAGGTCTAGAATAGTTGTTTCCATTGCTCTCATTTTAACTTGCATCACACTCAATGAATTTTCTTTATCTTTGATTGTGTTTATAAGTTGACTGACATCTCTGTTATCTGCTGTCTAAATTTAAAAGAAATATGTAAGTCATTATGGAGGTCCTTATGTTGATGGTAACCAATAACCATACAGATCAATTGAGGCCATAATTCTGGTTCCATGACTAGTTGCTTGGTTTATAGAAAGCCTAAAGATATTGATGCAAGCTATCAAATTCAATATCAGACTACCAGAAATATCTGCAAGCTGGAATGTAAAGCCTTTGATTTGGATAATAAATGTTCTGACTAATGGCAATGGTCAGCTATAAAATTTGACATTTTCATTATTAATACTGCACACATGGTAGACATACATATATATTTATTTATAGAAAACAGGTTCTTGATAATTATTTTGTACATACCTTTTTCACTTCTATCTTTGTATCTACAGTAGATTCCCTCCTTATTGTTGTTGGTTTGGTCATGGGTTTTTTACTAATTTCCTTATATTGTCTTATCCTCTCCATGAGTAGTTCTTTCTGTTTTAAGGTGTTTGCTAAGCTCTCACTAATGCCAGGAACTAAGAAAAAAAACAAGAGTATTAATTTAAGAAAGTATTGTTACTTTTTTCTACTCAACTATGGTGCAGGACACAAAGGGTGAAAAGTTCAACAGCCTCAGAATGTTTGAAGGTGATTTAAATACCAAACCGCGTTTGTTTATAATTTATATACATATGTTAGTTTGTAAGATATAAGTCTATGAGCCATTGAAGCCTGAAATAAATGTTTATTATTTCATTGTATACATATTAATTATATTTTTAAATGTTAGAATATAAAAACGATTAAAAATATGAAAAATAGTAGCCCACTGGTATTAAGAGCAGAGTCCAAGTCAATAATATTATTATTTCAGTAAAAAGGCAATGATTTATATGCTATAGATTCTTTTAGATGTAAATCTAAAAGATTTAAAGACAATCTTACTGTTCAAAGCATCCTGGACAGACATTGTTGTGGAGGTGTCGGTTGCTGCAGAATAGCCAGTTCTCTCACTCATGGTGGTTGCCATTTCAGAAGCTGTGTCGCACACATCATCGTCTTCTGAAAAGAGAAACAATTACTTTTAAAAAATTATCTTTTCTATTTTCGTATTTTGAGTTTGAACAACTAAATAGGATTGAACTTTTAGCAAATTGTGTTTTTTTTTTACTATTAATCTAACTTCAATTGCCTGAATTGGGATATGCAACAATCTATACTGATAATAAAGCTAAAGAGTTTGTTTGTTTATCTATCAGTGGTATTTAAATAATTCTTTATGCATTGGATGGCCCAGCTCTTGAGGAAGGTTATAAGCTATTAAACATCACGCTACGACCTTTAGGAGCCAAGCAAAAATCTCAAAAAGAACACTAAGCGAAAACAAAGTAAAACCGTGGGTAGGGGATACTTTCACGCAAACGAAGGCTCGAGCAGAAGCTAGTGCGAAACAAGTATGATCAAATTCAAGGGCAGTCCCTATTCATATTTTGATTACACAGTAATTCAGTATTTATGTTGGTTATATTTAGAACACATCCAAGTAACTCACAATAAATTATTAAATGTGCAATGTTTTGATTTAATAAATGTTTTGCTTTCTATACTCACCAGCAACTGAGTATATACTTTCAAATTGTTTTAAGAGTGTTTTGACAGATGAAATTATACTAAGAAAATGAACTCATTGCTGATTAAGGAAAACCACAATTCTTTTTGTTGTGATTACTAGGATTCTTTTCTAAAATAAATGTTAAAGAAGGGCAGGACTAATGTATGTGTATGTGTCATCACCAGCAAACCATGATTTATCTGGTTCATAATTAATTAAGTTTTAAGTATACTCATTTTAGTATAAAATCGAAACTTACCAAAAGGTCTTCCCAAGAGCTCTGCAGTTGCTTTGCGGTGTTCTTTAATCCTCTTTGACACAAGTGCTGCATTTTCAAGACACTTCTGTGCGCGCTCAAACTTGATTTGCCTTTCAGACGATGATGATATACGCTGAGATGTCTACAATTTGTTTAGAAACATTAGTTTAGCTACAATTAATTAATTGTGAACTTGCATAAAACCAGTCTAGATTGATTGTTTATGTACAATATGGTTGATGTTTTTAATGCCAGCTGATGAAAACTGATAAGATATTTTATAATGTAGGTTTATGTAAGAATGTCCAATTCATAGGTTACTTACTTAAAATAACTCAACTTCTTAAAAAGTCAGTGCAACGAAAATAGTTATGACTACATACATCTTGTTGAATTACGTAGTATTCTAATAGTCAATAGCAAATCGAAACAACACCAATGTCCTTGCATTGCTCGTGCTACGCAAATATATTTTTTTAGATTCGTGTTCAAGTTCGTATGGTATAGTAATATTTACCTTAGAAGTTTTAACACTTCCTGCGACACTGGACACTTCGCTAGGTGATGCTATATGGCTGTCAGCAATATCAAGTTGTCCCCTTTCGGGAGGATTAGTGTTTTTATTGTCCGACATAGCTTATTGCCTTCTGCCAACATGAATAATAGACGTAGTACGCGAGGCACAATCACTACTCAATACACTTTTAAGAAACAAGTACAGTCAAATAAATGAAATATTAAAAATAACTAGGTAATTATCAAAATATTTAGCCACCACCACTGAGCACTAATTGCCAATACAGCTTGCCATTACATTTTTTATCCACGTCAGCAGTGGTCTATAGAAAAAGTTATGACAGATGACATTTCATGACAATGACATTTCATGACAATGTCATACATGACATGACAGCAAAATAAACAGTTTTCTTCTGGGGATTAGATTCTCGATCATTAAGTAAATAATTTACACTCCACCGACTCAGTTAGTACACTCACCCTTGTCCTTATACCACTGCGGAGTGCACGTTTTCATACATACAGGTTGTGTAAATAAAGTTTTCAAAACACTGTTTAATCTAATCAGTTATCGCATTGCACAATGGGGATAAAAACTGCCACTTGCTCGCTCCCGATGTCGCTAGAGTCGCTACTATCAATAATCAAGAATTTGACAGCTTGCTATCATGCTGTATGTCCTAGAAACTAGAATACCTATCCATACATTTTTGTAAAGAAGCGAGTTCTCGTTTTATTTATTAATATCACTATTGCTCTACAGAAGATATTCGTATACACACCTGTATACGAATATCTTCTGTTGCTCCCAAGAGAACTAAATCTGTTTTAGTGCTAGAATTAACATCTCTGAAGATTTGTCAAGAAGATCATCCTCGAGTAGGTCTTCAACCCCAATTAAGTTATTCCTGTCGTACGTAATAAATAAACGGACGGGCGAATGTGCTAAGGTAGCCCGCGAAATTCAAATTTTCTTACGTTTTTTGCAATTTGCTGGTCAGCGTTAGCGTCAGGTTGTATTTTGATTAAAATATAATTCGCGGTGTTTCGACCCCTAAACGTATAGGTGTTACTGTGCGTTTGCACTGGCGAAATGTTCGAACAAGTTGAAATCCCTGTTTTCTGTCAATGTATCGACTCGCGTTCGCATTGTCACGCAATTTGTTGACTTGAAACATATTTGACGTTTCATATAACTTGACATATTTTACAGTCAAATTGCTTAACAAAATGTTTCTGTATCAATCTTACAACATGTTGTCCATAAATGTTTCGATGATTACCGTCTCATTTGGAAAACACTAAACCTTGCACTAAATACTAGCTATTGACAAGATTCAAGACACAAACAAAGAACAGTGCGAACGCAAACGTGACAAATCTCTATACACAACACGTCTATTGAATATGTTTCTAGACAGTGCGAACGCATCTTGAGATCTGATATATCATAAAACATACCCATGTTTCGTGCAGAGTGAACATAAAAAAAGAAAATGTTATGAGTTTTGTTTCATGTGATAAGTTTTTCGGGTACAAACGCATACTTAGCGAGTGATAATAAAATAATAATAGGGATTAAAACTGCCACTTGCTCACATCAGATGGCGCTGTCATCTAATATCCAATAAACTGCAACTGGCAATTTATCTGCAAACGAAAGTATAGACTGATAAGATGTGGCAAATTTAAAAAATATCAGCACAGCACCTGAAATAACCTAATTTGATACTTTAGAATTATTTGTACCATCATGCTACCTAATAAGATCCAAATCAAGGAGACGTTCCTTGACATTACGAAGAATCTGTATATTTTGTCCAAATAAAAATACGTATTCAGGTATTATGCAACAATTCGAATAATAAAAAAACAGTATTCTATTATAATTTTGGTTAATGTTCACTATCATAATAAAAATCTGAATCTAAAACTTCCACGTGAAAAGATACATTAGACTCACTGTTTTGTCATTTTTGATTTAGTAAATGCTGTATCAAGATCACAACAAATCACCAAAAACACTCCATCTTTGTTACCGCCATATACATCGCTGGTATTCAGATCTACCTACTTCAAATCTTTTCAACTTTTAGTTTACTAGAATGTGGCGGTTGTAGGTACGTTTCCCATCAGTTACCCTCATTCTTATTCATTCCTATAGGATCTACCATAGGTCGAGCGAAACAGCAATACAAGGCTGGAAGAAGATTGACCAAACGGACGCCATTCTTGAAAAGAGTTAAAATTCGTTCTAATTCTCTGCCCCGAAAGCATCTCTCCAGAGCTTTCACCGCTAATATTATATCGGGATTTCGTGATAAATCCATGTTTTCGGGTCTTATATGTGAAATTAGACCTATCTACTTATCAAGTTACACTGATTTTGAAGTGCTGTGTAAGAAATAGGAATCGTTTATTGCCATGTGGTTAACTTACACATCGAGGACATACAAGGTACTTGCAGCAGGAAAGCAACTCCGGATTTTAAGAAAGGTAAGGTGCTGCATCCTGTGTCCTTCTCTTATTCCTGTTTCTCCATAACAAAAAATAGCCTCATTCCAAGTCATTGTATGCTGACACATAAAGTTTATTACAGTTCACAAAATCGCCTATTCTCATAGCAAGACTTTGAATTACCGCTCCAGGCTTTTAGAAGCCTGGAAAGAGCTGTTTAGACAGTTCGATTCATTTCATGGTTAATTTCCCGCTCCCCCTCATGTTAGCGTTTAAAGGTTTTACAGTTAGCTCACGGCGCTAACAATCTTATTTTGGCAAATTGAGGTTGACATTAGTTTAGCATTGCCCTATAAAAAGTTTACAAATAATTGGAGTGTCTACTTTCGTTTGCCAGACTCTAGCTGTCATAAAATGCAATTGAAGTTGATATATTTAGTAACCTGTTCCGCTTAGTTATTTCTCAAGAGTCTTAAAAAGACCCTGAAACAAATCGACACGTGTTTCACCTCTCAACGAGGCATCCTCAAGATGACGATTGACTTGTCGTGAACTCGGCGTGTTGCCACACCAAGCACCGAGCGCAGACTCGCTGCCCATCTGCGCTCGGTGCTTGGTGTGTTGAGAGGTGAAACACGTGTCGATTTCTTTCAGGGTCTTTTTAAGACTCTTTAGAAATAGCTAAACGAAACAGATTACTAAATATATCAACTTCAATTGCATTTTAGAATGGATTTCCGCAAGGTCACGCCTGAAACAATTAACTATCTAGCTGTCTATCTATACATTTTTTGTAAACAAGCGACTTCTTAAGCATAATTAATTATTGAGCCCAGTTGCGTAGCTGTTTACTGCAAAAATACGTTGACCCATGTATTTGGCAAAGATGTT
Source organism: Omphaloscelis lunosa (assembly GCA_916610215.1). NCBI lineage: Eukaryota > Metazoa > Arthropoda > Insecta > Lepidoptera > Noctuidae > Omphaloscelis > Omphaloscelis lunosa. Next base: position 13,695,433 of record OU744250.1, read on the forward strand.
AAAGGAAGAAAACTGTGGGAGGAAAGCTCTCCGAAATAAAATTGGAACCCGATATTTCGTCAAGACTATGTGCTATCCTTTTTAAACCTAAAGACTTTTATGGGAGAAAGTTCTGTACAGGTGGTGTTCCCAACAGAACAAAATCTATTTTCATTACCTACGGGCACTTGTGGTGTGATATTATGTAAATTATATTATTTATTATTATTATTTATTTTATTTAACCATTTATGCACACACATATAAACAGACAAGAAGAAAGGAACAGAAAAAAAAAGCATGTGTCTGTTTATATTATCATATTATCTATCAGTACTAGAAGTGCTATCTCTAGAGTTTTTCAGTTAGAAAGATCATCCTCGAGTTGGTTTTCAACTCTGATCAGGTTATTTCTGTCGTACGCCTCCAGTCAACAAATACAAAATAACCTAGAAATTAACAAACGTTCATAATTGATTGACTTTTCCACTAAAACTGCTTTTATACCAGTGGTAGGCTTCTCCTGTCGTTATCTCGTCTTTTAATAGTGCTACATTCAAGTCGCATACATATTTATTTAGTTTTCATATAATTTGTGATCGACACTTAGGTGAACATAAATACAACAATGGCGGTTATAAGACGGGATACTGTGCTGCCATCTATGATGAGCTTTCAGTTTTTCATTACGCCTGATTACACTGTACAGTTTTCGGGTTTTTCAGTCACCGTCAGTGTAAATAGGGTTAGACCATAGAAAATAGACCTCTGTTTTGTCTTTTGTCAATCGGTACTCTCCACTCCGACTAGCAAGTCGTAGAGTATATATATTCTGTGCTAGTAAGTTATCTGTGATCGGTATTAAATGTCATGCCAGTAACCAGTTTGCCCTGTCAATTTCCTAAATTTGTCAATCAAAAAGATTATTGGCCTTACGTGAAATTTTGTTTTCTAATAAAATAACACTTTTTCATAGTTTTATGGTTCTAATCACAAATTATTTCAATGGCTTCGAGAATCCAGGTAAGGAACCATAAGTTTGATGTTCATTATGACACTAGTTTCATCATTTTATGATTACCTTGTAGAGATTACCTTGCTGCAAATTATTGACGCGTAAATTATTTCAGGCTACAGCTCGTCATCTGTCAAAAACTTTTAAGAAAAAGAGTAGGTTTGAAATAGGCATTGCCTCTGAATTACCTGTTGCATACAAGAAATTCTGGCGCGAATGGAAAGTGTTGAAGCCTGCTGCTGTTCACTACATACCTCAAGAAGGGAAATGGAAGCGCGACGACCTAACTGGGGAAATATTGCCAGTACAGAACATCCCTATCCCATTGAAATATCCGGTAGAGATCAATGAGGGGCTGTGGGGTGGCGAGGCTGTAATTAAAGGTAGGTTTTATCTATTTTTGTATGTAAATAATAGTGCATAGGTTATGTCACTGATTCATAAAGATTAACCATTTTCAGGCTTCCAAAAACGTGATCCGCGGCGACGTAGGGTACCTCATTATTGGGTACCCGTATTGAAGAGGACTGTTGTGAAATCTGAGATCCTGAAAACCCATCTGTCAGTAACGGTGACTGACCGTACAATAAGTTTGATCAATGATCATTATGGTTTTGACCACTATTTACTAAAGACACCTGCATGTGACTTAGTGTCCATGTTAGCATTGAAGTTGAAGAAACAAATTCTAATTGAATTGATGAATGGGTGTCCCCGGTATGCATATGATCAGCAGAAACAGAAAGAAGTGTATGAGGAATACAAAACTTATTTATCATCGGTGAGTTGTCCTGCAATATTTATCTTAAATAATGATAGTCAGAATAAACACCCTATTTGTACAGAATATTGCTTTCTGGCACAGATCTGCCCCAAGAACAGCAAATTGACTTAATTTTGTGAATCGGGTGATTGTTATTGGAATTTGTGGGCTGGAATCACTGTCAATTCTTAGATTGGCGTTTGGTTTCTGTTTTATGAAGTATTACTGATTTTATCATTCAGGAAGTCCGAAGTCTGTAATAAAATGGACAAGTTCTTTTTTTTTTAGTGCATTACTTAACTGTAAATACATTTTGTTTCCAGTATACTCCTGAAGAAATAGAATGGTATGGCCTCACATGGTATGAGGCTCTATGCAAGCTAGCCAAGCAGAAAGAGGCAGCCAATAAACCTGTTCCTTTAAAAAACATGTACAGAAAAAATCTTGTAGAAAAATTGAAAGCTGCAGGAATTGAGTCAACCAAAACTTCCCCTGATGAAATATCGTAAGTGCTTAGTTCCCTATTTGAAATTTTGTTTACAAGTTAATGTTGGTAAATATGATTCTACAATAATATATAGATGGGTAGATTGTGTGGGTGATGATAAAACAAGAAAAGAACTGATAGTTAATTGATTCAGGCGTGACTTTGCGGAAATCCATTATAAAATGATGATGTGGATATATTTAGTAACCTGTTCCGCTTAGCTAAGCGGAACAGGTTACTAAATATATCCACATCATCATTTTAAGAAAAGAACTGACAACTGAAATAACAGATGGTAGGAATGTAAGGTAGACATACTGCTGCAACCCCAAAATAACTGGGATGATGGCAGGAGACTGATAATGACAGGTTCAGATGTAAATGTATAATGTTCATGCCTGATTACGAACTATTAATGTATTACTTATTTTTATGTAATTATGTATTTAAGGTCTACCAACATGCATAACAGTGGTGAATGGTATTTGTTTTTAATATTACTGCACAACCAATTAAGGTAAACAGAACATATTATGTGTTAGATGCAAGATGTTATGTAACTGTTTACAATCTAATTTAAGATTGTAGCATCCCTTTCATCATCTGTTCCTTAAATATCCATTTAACAACCTGTATATTTTACATGATTGATATCAGTTTTCCACAAGCATTCAATTTAACTTCAATATGTTAGTAGAATTAATTTATTAGAGATATAATTTGTTTGTCAACACAATTTCAATGACTATTCAAGAACTCATTGTAGCTTCATAGTCATTACATTATATTATTATGATAAACAAAAGATGAGGCAATGTTTGTTTCAACAAATCTGTATACACTACTACTACGACTAAGAGGGGGGGGCAGTGCACTCCGCCCCGAGCCCCCCTACGTAAGCTAAATATAAATGTGACAACCTACATTTTCTTTACACTTTTCTGTGAAAGTCAACAACGTAACTCAGATTTATGTATGAACCAGCTTTTGACCCCGGCTTCGCCCGCATGGATGTCGAAAAATATCCCACGGGAACGTACTACCGGGATTACATACCTAATAGCTGAGGAAAAGTCATTCGACTAATACTGCTGCGCCCGCGTTGCCCTCAACCATAATTATGTAGTTACGCGTAATTTTGAACCTGTGATATATTCATTTAAATGATTTGATGCCAAGGCATATTTTAATCTAAATTAAATGCCCAATTTAAATAACATATTTTATTGGATAAGGATTAATATAATACTGATCACAATAGCCTCGGAAAGAACAATGAAATTCTGAAAGATAAAAATGGTTACTGTGGTTCATCCTTAGAAGATAGACATCGACGGTGTAGTATCAATATCTAATAACTACAGAACCATGATTTTACAGGAAGCGAAAAAAACATTTAATTTCTATATTTTTTAACATTTAAAATAAGAAAATAATTTTTATTAAAAAAAAGTTGTAGGAAACGCTTGAGTTAGCGATAAAAGACCTTACGTCTTTGCGAATACGAGCTCTTTCATATTTTACCTACGAATAAGCAATAACGTGAAAATGTTAGTTATAAGATATTCATACTTAACCGTCGATATGCTATCGCGGACTTTTTTGTTGAACTTTTTAAGATCTTAAATCCTGTTGTACATAAATTTGATGTAGCTCTTACGGCTTACGCGGCTCACACCAGTAAAGCTCCCAGTCGGCATGATTTTTTCCGACATCTTCGACAATAATTGTCATATTTCAGCTATTTTACACAAAACCATAATGAATTATACACGAAAACTTTCCACATGAATCACTCCGTCCATTATTGAAACCCGTTTAGTAGTTTTTGAGTTTATCGCGTTTAGACAGACAGACAGACAGACACGGCGGGGACTTTGTTTTATAATATGTAAGGATAGTCAAAAGAAAATCCTACCTATCCAGCGCGATTGTTTTTTTTTTCGAATTCACTTCGGTTGCTCTTGCATTCTACGTTCTCAAACTATTCTAAATAGGTCGACAAAGTAATTCCTATTTCTATAAAAATGTTCAAGAAAACGAAAAATTCCCGTATTCAGAGTACAAAAATTTTCGAGCTCGTTTCGCTCGCTCTAGCATGCTCTATTCATTTAATGCTTCTATTTGTCCGTATAAGTCAACAAAGTATTTCCTGTTTCTGTATGAATGGTCATAAGAAAACCTAACCTTTTCGAGGTAGTGTGATAAAATTTCGAGCTCGTTTCGCTCGCTCTTATATTCTACATTCTTCTAGTTCTCAATATTTTCTTCATACCTGGGCGGGGGCCCCCATTTAGTTTCCCGCCCCGGGTTCCCGATAGGCTTATTCTGCCACTGTTTGTATATGTATAGTCTCATGATACATTTTTCTTTTCTTTTCAGGAACACAACCTCATGGCTATCAAAGATGAATCCCTTTGGTAAAAAAGACGAAGCTTAGTGTTGTATAGACATACTATTGTGACGCTAATTAAAATTATTGTGTTTTTAGCAGTGTAATATTTCATGTAGATGTGTTTATTGCCAGAGATAGTCCACAATTTAGAATAAATAGGTGTTATAAATAAAATGTTGTTATTATGAATTTTCAACATTCTTGTGTTTAAAATGAGCAGTGGTTAACCCTGGGCCTCTCCTTCTCGCCTCGCCTCTCCTAATGTACAAGGTTTTGGGGTTCAAATCCGGAAAAGTACCAATGTGACTTTTCATATGTAATTTCTAAGTTTATCTTGGACATCACTGACATCAGGACGAAATGTAGACTGGCAATTAATATAAGAAGAAATCGCCAATCCGTCTTGAGCAAGCGTGGTGATCGATGCTCATGCCTTCTCTGCATGAGAAGACACCTTAACCCAGCAGTGGGACAATAATAGGCTGGTATTATATTATTATTGTGTTCCCATGATATAAAAATACTTGTGACTAAATAAAGCTTTTCGCTGCTAGTATCTTATAATGTATGCAGCTAGTCTTTTATGCTAAACTTCTTTTTTTTTTGGGTGGGAAATTATCAAATAACTTCTCCCGCTCTGAGTGGAGCGTGTGCGTGTCAGACTCTTACTGACTAAAACCCACCCGTGTTCCTTCAGGTGCCATGTTGCCGGGGGCTACGATCTCCCTTTCGGTTTTCTTCGCAACATGATTACAACCCCACTAACATATTTGAACCATGGGATATTGGAAGAATCTACTTCACTACAATATCACGCCCAGAAATAGCAAACAACTTTGTGAACTACTATTGAACCATGCAGGAGAACTTTGTTGGATTATTATAAAATGAATCTCAAACAAGATGCTGTTCAAATAATTTTAATATCAGAAAATAATTAACGTTTCATAAAAAGATGTAAGAACTATACAATATCTGTTGTATGGTGGTAGATGACACAATAAAATACTAATGTCTAAAAATATATATTTGGTCACAAGTGTCACAGGCTTTGTGACGGAAAACAGTGACTATTATTTTAGGTAGGGAAAATATTATATTTTTGTAGAGAAAATAATCTATTTTAATCACTGTTTTGGCTTATACAGTGGGGGTTTCTTGTTTAAATACACGTATATAGACTACCTGAGATTGCGATGCAACATTGTTAAAAATAATGGCAAAATGCCACAATCTATGCTTCACGTTTTAATTGGGATATTATTAGACGTTGCGCTTACGAGTTTGTCTGTCGAGACGAGACAACAGTTTTATTGTGTAAAAAAAATGATTTTCAGTAACTAAATACTCAGTCAGAATTGACTAAAACTTCTGACTGAGTATTTAGTTGAGTGTTGCGTCATCATTGTTTTAATAGAGCGATAGTCTGTCTTAAGGTTGCACTAGTCGATATTTTTCCATACAAACGGGAGGGTATTACTCCACTGTTTGACATTGTACAAGTTAACCGTCAAAGAACCAGGGCCAGGTGGCCAGGGGACCAGGGGGAGGGGATGATATTGTTTTGTCTTTATCAATTTTGTCTATGCGGAAACAGAATAGTAACATAAAAAGTTATGAGCCAACAAAGATTCGTTTTTCTTGATAATTTTAACGCTACTTTGAGCGTAAATAAGTAATAAAAGAAGTGTTAAATCTCCAAAACAAAGTCCGCACCGACAAATCGTAAAGTTCAATAAACTTTATTTGTAATTGATTTATGCAGTGGTTTTTTTCATAAAACTCGATTTTCCAAAGGACTTCTCGTAATTATTTACTACGCGCTCGTTTTTATTAAAGTAGTTCGGAGGTGTTTGTGTGCGTGCGAACTAGACGTTGTGCGTGTAGACTAGCGTCTAACTGGTCATCACTGATACTATCTCTGTCAGACAGCGTGCTTTTTGGCCAGCCCAGCAGTGAGTGGGGTCCGCGCCTAGTTCAACCTTAAGACATCTTTAAAGACAGATTCGACAGGTGTGCGCACAGCCGTACAGATATTATTGACACAATTTGCAATGTAAACGGTGATGGTGTTTAGTGAAGTTTTATGCATATTACAAAGATCTATCAAGGTTTAGAGGAGTAGAAAGTACAGACATAATAATAAATATTTCACTATGCTGATGGGATTGGGACTTGGCGAGTTGGCATTAGAGGGAAGACATTATGATACATACACATTATAACCGCTACCGGTTTTTCTAATACTCTAACAATCGGGAGTGAGATTAAGATATTAAACATGGCAAGCTGAGAGACCTACTCTCTCGCTAGGTATTTTTACCAAAAGAAAAGTCGCAACCCTAGCAGGAAAATACTTCGAAATCGTACTGCCGCGCTTTCGAGCTGTTTTCAATAACCATTCTATCTTTACTTATTTATAGAACAAAGCTCTTCAATCGGATCTAGAGTGCTACAAGGATCATTTTGGCGCTTGAATGACATTAACATCGGGTGTTGTTGGCAAAAATTTGTGAAATTATATAAAAAACAAGATGGCGCCGTCAGTTTCGATTATGGACACGCCAAGAGATACTTGTACAGCTGTATTAGCAGACTAGCCAGATAGACATGGTATGATACTGCAATTGCTGATCTGTTGTTGCATGTTCTAAGTGATAGTGCACTCTATAGGCGAGTCGAGTGGCATGGTATCAGCTAGAAGAGCGGCGACGGCGCGCGCGAGGTACGTCATGGTGCCGTACGAGCCGCTGGGCGCGCTGTCGTACAGGTGCTGGCACACGCCGGCCGCGCCGCCGCACACGAGCGCGCCCGTGTGGCCGCGCGAGCTGTCCTTAGCGCAGCACAGCGTCGCGTCACCGTTGCAGCGCATCTGGGAACAAAGCCTTATTTTAGCGAACTCAAAGAATTGTTAAAACATCGGTCAGTCGGATAGATAAAGTTAGTTGCCTTCTAAAGTGTGCCAGTTTCTTATGGAGAAGAACGGGCAAGAAATTCCATGGACACTTAAATCAAGATATTGTTTAAATCATTAATGTTGAAATTATAGGTACATATTGTGAGAACGATGTAGAAAGACCTGCACACTTAAGAGCAAAAAGTAAACAATAAAGTAATAATGAATGAAGTGTGAATGCATGTGAAAATAACAGCGCAGCCTTATTTTATCAAATGAAATGCGTAGAGGATTGAATAAAAGCATTCTTTAGTTTACATTTGAGGCCATATAATTTTTTTTCAACAAATGCTTTTGTGGTTACTAAATTATCGACCATGATCATTTACATTACAATTGACCACCAAACCACCTCACCTGATCATCCAAAAATATTTGGTTGGCCCTGTGAACCAGGCTCTCGACTTCAATCGTCCCGCCTAGATGTGCCACAGCCTTGTATTCCACAACAAGGGTCAGTACCATGAGAGCTTCGACCACCAGTTGTCGATACTCCGGCTGAGGAATCGAGTTCAGTACTGTTTCCACTGCCAGCGCGAATTTTAGTTCTCCTGACGTCATTTCTTGGGTGAGGTTCGGTTGTAGGATTTTTCCTTGAATTACTAGGCCTTGGCACTGGAATTTAAAAAAAAAAAGTAGTTAGTTGTTGATTCAAGAACCAATATCGTATAATGTCGAGCTAAAGAGAGAGAAAATACGACGAAATCTGATCTCCACATGTGACACTAAGACTAGCAGGAGAATGAGACAGATATCACCAAAAGTTCAGAATATAAAAAAATATTTAAAAAAAAAGACTTCCAAAAAAAAAAAAACAGTACAAAGCGGAAAATAACTTTAATTTTGGAAGTCTGTGTCTTTGTTCCGTATTTTAGGCTTTTGCCGCCGACTTTTTAAATTAATTGTATAATAATGTTGTGATACTGTCAAAGCTTGAGATTTGCATGCCTCAAGGCGTAATATGGTTGAACTATGCTCTATTTTTTTAACAACTTTATGTAATTACCCATATTAGCAACTAAATGATTTTGAATTTGAAAGTAATTTTCACTTTGTAGTGTTTTTTTGGGAAGTCGGTTTTTCTTCGGCAAAAAGTTTTTTGAATTTCACTCATTAGTTATCTAAGCTACACCCCAACTTGTTTACCACTACTTGCCATTCATCTTTGTAACCAGAAGGTTCCACTATTACTTACCAATCAAAATGATGATCTTTACTTATAATAAAAATAGTAACGAAGTCAAAACTGTATATTTTTAAAATAAAGTAATTGCTACGAAGTGTGGGAAAATGGGAACTGATGCCCTAAATATAGTTTTTGGAATTTTGTCCGATTGTCTGGATGTACGTTCCGGATTGGCCTCAAAACGGCTGAACGGATTTGGACGAAGTTTGGCACACAGAAAGTTTATAACCTATTTATAAACTTTTCATCCTGGTACAACTTTCTCGGATATTTCTCGACATCCACGCGAACGAAGCCGCGGACAAATGGTAGTACAGTATATTTTCGTAAAGACATACCCTTTCTAAGACGCCCCATACGCGAGGATAGAAGTCTCTTGGGACTCGATTAAGGGCTCCGTCGAGTCGGCGCCGGCGCAACCACTGGCCTTGGCGATCCGGCTCAGTTGTCGGTGCTAATTAAACAAAAAATAAACAAGTCTCGATAAGAATAATATGTATCAGACAGTTAAAATGGCCCACCAATTTTTTTTTTACAATCAAGTATTTTATATCTTCGTCAGTATTCAAATTCTTTCCTTAATCAAGTCAGACGGTGGCGGATCCACGATTGTCCTTTGGGAGGGGCTGGACACCGCTGAGGTAAGGTTTTTAGCAAAGTAAACACTCAAAAAGCACACAACATTATACAAGCCTCCTCGGATATCTCGGTGAATATACACGGCGGCCAAACCGGGCAGCGTGAGGGCAAAATTCGTCACGTAAACAAAACAGAAAAAACTTGAAACGTCATAGGTATTTATTAAGTTAAGGATAATTGATGACAATGGTACATTATTTAGCTACTTGCTAAAAAGTTTAATTTGAATAGTATCAAGGCTTGAGCCTCTTAGCCCCCCACCACCCCTGGATCCGTTAGAGTCAGGATGCTAATGCTTAGTCGGTAAAGCAATTTTATTGTGTAATGAGCAGACAAAAATAGCCTTTAAGGTGGGGAACATATTTTAATTGTGACTACTGCCTCATGCTAAAGTGAACTAATATAAAAAATGCGAAAGTGAGTTTGTTTGTTACGCTTTCACGCTAAAACGACTGAACGGATTTGGATGAAATTTGGCATTTGGGTAGACCATGACCTGGATTGGGACATAGGATACGTTTTATCCCTATATTTCCACGGGATCGAGACTTATGCGGGTGAAACCGCGGGGCGCAGTTAGTACAATACAATTTAAGGCGCCGATAACCCACTTTTAATGATTTTATACTGAAGATGACGTCTAAACGAGTAGTGTTAATGATTTGGAAAAAATATATGTTATTGTATTTTCTTAATACTTTAATATAGGCATAATTCGGATTATGTTTATGGCGAAATTAATTTGTAAAGTTATGTATAACGCGGATAAAAACTGAAAATGACGCAAAATCTATCAAGCGTATTTTTCTGAAACCTTCACCATTTTAAATATAATTTTATTATTGATATTTAAGTATACGTGTTTAATTAAAATACTTTTTGTTTTATGAATAATAAATTAATAATGCGTCTAATTTGGGACAGCGCTCCTTGATGGACGAGTCCTATTACTGGCTGGACGTACGACGCGTTGCGTGAGCTCAGTACAGAACACGCAAGCTAACCACTCAAGGTCACTGTCATATATCTGCATCTTAAAATGCAGGAAACGGCTGCTCATTTGAAACACGAAAACCTTCACAACGCGATTATTCAGACATTTAAGCATATACAAAAGATAAACATATATATGAAAATTGTGGTGTGCTAAGCTTTTACTTCCAACCTTATTAAAATTTACCCCATATTAATACGTTAAAAAAAATTGTTTGATACTTACAGTCCTCAATACCGCCTTGTAGAGTTTGCCCTTCCAGAACAATCTGTGACTTTTTACCATATCTATGAGACTTGTTGCTCACTATGGAGAAGTTACCGCGACCAACTGTAAAAAATGGAGCGTTTCATAACAGAGCGACGTTGGTTCTTCAAACATAAGACTCCATATGTAAGTTTTAACAATTAATCGGGACACAAACATAAATGAATATAAGTAATGTTTGTAATAATATATTATTTACAGCAAGAACTTATTTCGCATAACGGAATAAGCAAAAATAAAAAATCCAAAACGATATAAAAAAGACATTTAAAAATCCAGTCTCAAACATAACAGTCCTTTCTACATAATTTAAATTTAGAAGACTTGAACCGCATTGTAATTAGTGCGCAGTCGCTTCGATTTTGTTATACACGGCTCCACATTAAGCTATACATTTCCAGTTTAAGCTGACCTCGCATTGTACGGAAATCCTATACAATGTGAGATCAGCTTATACTGGAAATGTATAGTTGATATGTAGCCGTGTGACTACGTTTCATATCTTATATGGATACAAAAAATCGGGATGTAAAAAGATCTTTCACATAACCGTTTGCTACACATTCTGTACATCAAACTAAGTAACATTGAGCATAAATTATTGATGGAAAACGACTTTTATTTTTGGTGTAAATATAAATCGCTGTTTACGGCAACGCACAAAACATTATACATATTGATATTGCATCGTGGCCGGTACAGGGTATTAAAATTAAAGGTAAGTGTAATATTTAAAACGTGTTTTCGTGAAAAATCTGAACTTGGACCTTCAATATTTTCATTACCAGGTTTCCAGGTTTGGTACATTACAAAAAAAAATATCATAATGACGGCGTCTTTTTACATCTGTTATATATAGGTGCGGACGCCAGTTTCACAAATGAATTTATACCGTATTGTTCCCGTTATAAAGATCGATATTGCCGGACGTGGGTCTGAAAATCGCAGCCCCTAACGGACCTTCAATTTTTATTTTTATGGACTACTAGCAATACTACTTAGCAATACGGTCGCTAGTGAAATGTGAATACTCGTTCAACAATTGCGCACATAAGAACTATCCTTAGGACTGGTGTAAAACTTCGTACACAGCATTATTATATTTGAGACCAGACAATCACACACTTAGAATATAAAATCGTATAATAAGGACGTATACACAAGGTCACAACTCTGCAACGGGGTGCATTCAGACATGAACAAAAGCATAAGTCTGCTGCCACACAAGCACTCGCCTTTATTTTTACTGAATTTTGCCTTTAATACAACTGTAGAGTTTGCTGCAAAAAGGAAACATTTATTCAGATAATTACTAGTACTAACGACTAAAATTCAGGTTCGAATTAAATATCTAGCAAAACTCCGCAGAGGAGGGTATCGATATCTCATGACATGACGATAAAACATTTTTTTTAAACTCATAATTTCAAGTAGGTAACTACATTACCAGCGGCTTTGACCCCGCAGCTAGCTGTAGTTATTTGAAATTAAGACTAATAAGTTTATGTTTTACACGACTGCCCAAAAAGTAGTGTAATGTTGTCAGGGTTCATGTTTGTATGTATGTGAGTTTCTTTGTTCCATCATAACTTAAACGCCTGAACTGATTTGGACGTATGGGGTATCGTTAGACCTTTCGCTTTGTTTATACAGATTAACTAATACAACTTGTTTTTCGCTCTTTAGTTCGTTTTTTGGCAGGGCAGTTGTGTTTTTTTTTGTTTTGTTTTTGTTGTTTTATCGTAATTAGATATCGATACCCATTGCGTCCATGCAGTTTTGCTAGCTAATTTAATTTGACCTTGTACACAGTAAATGTAGATCCATAAGATATATTACAGCTTAATATTCAGGATGTTATGACAAGAAGATAGTTTAACAAAGGTGGAATTGTTTGTACCATGGATATAATTTTAGTACTAAACAAAAGAAAGTTTAATAAATAAAACTAGCTATAGACCCCTGAATTCTACATACAACACCCTGATATTTTTTTAAGTGCATCTTTAATCCTCGAACTGTTTTGTTACAATTTTTCAATGTGTACGTACAGTCACGAGCATAAAAATATACCATTGGACAGCTCGGCAATAATATCTGATTTGATTCGTCCATTAAAATCTCATGTCAAGATGACGGCAAATGTAATCATTTGTATAAGACAGCCCCTGATCTAGGGGGGTCAAACCGGGGCACGTGCCCCGGGCGCCAACATCAGGGGCGAAATTACAAGTGTACCAACTAGCACACCGCAACTTTGCAATAAATGAGATGCGCAGAACATAAGTATAATCAACAATTTTATAATCGTTTTGGCGCCCCTGTTGGATTGGCGCATTATCGTGCTGCCAACTAACTTAGCGCATGCCTAAAAGATTGACGGGGGGCGGCGGATGGCTTTTTTTTGCCCCTCCTCAAAAAAAATCTAGATCCGGGGCTGGTATAAGACATCCTATATTTTGGATGTCAGATAGTTTTGGTGTTTCTTTGATGTCACATATTTGTGCTGCCACTTGTATATGCTTTCCACAAATGATCACATATATTTTCCGTAATCTTGACGATAGATGATACCTACTTATATCTAGGAACCAAATTCAAGATAAATGATGAAATCTTTACATGAAAGCATCTTACATTAATTTTATATGTATAAATATGAAAACTAATATTTACCGCTATTGATAGCAAACTCCTTTCCGCTGAGAATATGGTGCAGCAGATTCTTCATCTCAAAGGGTGACAAGTTCAGCAAATGTTCGGACGCCTCCTCGCCGCCGCATGATAGTGTTCGTGATAACTCTGTGGCCATTACCTGTACAAAAAGTATTTAATCACTTAACATCGTAAATAGAGAGCAGCAATAGACAAGTCACCAAATAATAAAGAAGACAAGGACACACTTATTAACTACAGTAGTAAGAGTAAACGAGACAGAAATATATTTTCTGTATCTCCTCCATGCAATGTTTTTGTCTGGCCCCAGTTGTTACCTACTATTGTTTTTATTTTTATATATGTTAATTAAGATGGTACTAAAACGGCGAAATATTCTTAAAATTAAATTATGTATAGTTTTTGTGGCAATAAATGAATAAGTATTTTTCTAAATTTTCGAGAGCAAAGTGACGTTTGTCATCCAATATTAATTTGTATGCCGAAAACGACCTCTCTACTTCAACTGACGTCTTTAGAATAAATAAAAAAATTGGCGCCGTTTCTGGAGATCCCGCAACTAAACGAAATATGCACGATTGGGAAAAAATGATAAAATATGCATTAACGCCGTAATTAGAGAGTTATAATCGTTTGCATATGCAAACATGCAAATGCATAAAATCCGATGTCTAGTAATAAGCAACATTAAAGGGGCGGGGCCTCATCAAGGTCGTTTCTAGCACCGCGCCCGCTCATTGGTCAAATCAAATAGCGCGCGCTTCGCCGGCTTCCTGTAATACACTTCCGTCCCTTTTTAGGAAATCACTCGCAGATTTCCTACTCCATAGATTGCAGGCAAGCGAGAGGAAAGATTTGCAGGAAGCCGAACGGTAAGATGTTACACATAAAAAAACTGTATTTTAAAAATTAATCAAAGCCACAGATTTTTCCAAAATGAGGTCTTCAGCCAACTCAGCCAGAATAGTTGGCATCCGTCTCCATTGTCAAATGAGAAATAATTTTGTTGATCAGGCAGGGATTTCAAACACCAATAGTTATGGAGGGCTAACTTAATACTATGTAGGGAAGTGGTAACCTGCAGTAACGCCCGGTTTCAGGAACCCATATTATCAACGCGTCAAAATTTAACAAAAGTCCAGTGATTCGCTTGTCTGTTGATAATTCAATCAATCAATCACAGCAGGTTACCCGCGCTTGACAATTTGTTAGCTAATTGTTGTGTCGATTTTCGTTCCAGAAACCGGGCGTTAGTGTTCTAAATAAATAACTACCTGAATGATAAGTCCAACACGCAGCCGTAACATCTCGAGGAAGAGTTGAGGCTCAGTACGAATGAACATGGCGAGGTAGACCAGCAGTTCCTGAGTCAACATGGCCGTACTCTCGTCGTCGCCGTACGCCTGCGAACAACAACAAACGCATGTGTTATCCCATTTGTGCTATCTCCTATGTATAACGGGTGTACAGAGACCCTTAACGAAGCCGAGAATCACTTACACTCCCTGTAATTATGATATTTTTTATACCTTTTGGTTACGGAGCTATTGAAAGTCAAAGTTTTCGAAGTAAAAACTTCTTTAGGCGCGTTGGGCATTTTTGAGATGGAACTTGTTATGTCTCGCTTTAACTATTGGGTATTTTAATTAAACACTTTTATTTGTATTAGAGTGTGTGCGACACGTCCGCTCACCTCGACCGCTGTCAACGTAATGCCGAGCGGTCGGGTCGCTGGAGGTCATATTTATTTAATAATTTTACAGTTCATCACAGAACTAAACCATTGATTTCGCGACACTGTGACGACACCAGCTTTTGATCATTAATAAGACATCAACGCGTTGATTACCGCGGTGCGCGGAGTAAAAGACATTAACGCGTTGATTACCGCGGAGCCGATTTTTTTTTTCAAGTTTTCACTTCTGTCGGCACTCCCAGAGTGCCAACAGTTTTTTTTTAAATATTTTACATTAACTTTAAATACCCCCACAACTCCTGTACCGTTGCATGCAACCTTAAGCACAATGTTTTGCATGAGTTACATTAAGCGCTGACGTAAACAGCGAATTTTCACAATGTAGGTATATAACGCGAAGATAACGGCTATGTGATAGGTCTTTATACACCCTGTATTTGAATTCAGAATCTTTGATAATTATCAAGTTTTGGAACATCAAACTCAATGTTATACACGACAAAGATGAAATTCTATTGTAACAAAAAAAAACAGGATCTTTTTATTACAAATGGTCACTCAAAAATCAACTTAGAACACAATGCTAAAGTAGATGGTTGAGCAAGTGGCGAAGGAATGTATATGCGAATATGAGATTATGAATTCAAGAACATTTAAACACAATTTTTTGTCCGCAATGTTAAACGTCAAATGTCGCAACGCAACGAAAATGTGGTAGAATCACAAACGATTTTTAAATATTCCACTTGTCACATATAAATAATTATTATTTACTTGGTGTTGCTAAACATACCTATGGATTACTGTCAATACGAGAGAATCGAATCGACACAAGCTTATGAGAATAGTTCATAACGAAGTAGACATTTTAGCTAATCCACAAGGTGCTACCAACCAAGTGCAGGACCCTTATTTCGTAACACACTTTCAATCACAATCTGAATGATTTGGAAGGATATTGCTAATCCATTGCTTCATATGATCTAAAAATCTGCTCAACAACGTAAATAACGCAATGAATGTTAGTTAATTGATTCAGGCGTAACCTTGCGGAAATCTACTATAAAATACAATAGACGTGGATATATTTAGTAACTTTTCCGCTATTTTTAAAGAGCCATAAAAAAACCCTGAAAGAAATCGACACGTGTTTCACCTGTCAACGAGGCATCCTCAGGATGACGATTAACTTGTCGCGAACTCGAACACGGCGTGATGCCACACACTTCAGTCTGCATTCAGTGGTCGGTGTGGCAACACGCCGTTAACTGTTGTTAACTGTCAAAATGAAAGCCATTGCTCCTGTTAGTGTGTTACGCAATTACCCCGCAGGTTTACTAAAAAGACCGTAATGCATACAGCAACATCCAAAAAATACGTCTCATCATCATTTCCCAACTTGGGGTTGGCTTCCAGTCTGATTTAATGCAGCTGAATACCAGTATTTGTCAGCGACTGCATACCTGACCTCCACAACCCAATTATTGGGTATTACGACAACCCTTGGTAAGACTGGTTGTCAGACTTTCGGGCTTCTGACGATCCGTAACGACTGTCAAAGATCCACGAATGACAGCCGGGACCAACGGCTTAACGTGCTTTCCAAGACACGGAGGGGTCTTGGTATGCAAAGATGTTCACCCATCCACGGGCCAACCGCGGCTAGCGTAGCTTAACCTGATCAATCGATCCGTGCGGCTGTTCCGAAAAATACGCCTCTTGGCATGATATCATCATCAACAATAAACACAAAATACATGCAATGCTGACATTTTTATGTCGTGAAGGTAATCACAAAAAGTAATGAGCGTTTACAAAGTTACGATGATAAGAGAAGTAGGTATGAACGTTAGTCATTTTTATATTAACAGTTTTTATTACCTTTTTTTGTTCATTCCCCTGATTTTCATGGCGAAATGACTGCATGCAACAAATATAAAAGCTTTATTACGTCAATATTATAGTTATGGTATGATTAATTCAGACTCATACACGTCTCGCAAATTATTCTGCTAAGGAACTGAACATATTTGTATTTCTGCGAGAAATTCGAGTTTCTAATGAGCATTTTTGGTGAACATTCTTTGGAATAAATATAGTTGAAGTTTTGCCTAAAACTTGATATATATCTTGCTTAATGAACGAAACTCCTAACCCCCGCGGTTATCTACGCTCGCACTCATCTAAACAAATATTATTATTACATTACAACGTAAGTCCTGTAGTCGTCTAGCCTCGTCAATTCGTTCGATTCAAATGAAATCTCAACTACCATGGTTATGTCGCTATTCAGTGACACAAATATATTTAGTCCCCGAGTTTAAGCAGTACCCGACAAAACCTTCACATGACAACACAACAACAACAACATACCTGATGTATCAACTGCCTAAGTTCATTCTCTGGCAGCGGCGCGGTGATCGTATGCTCATTATTCGGCGGCATACCCACTGTGATCTGTTTCTGTCGGACCAGCAAGTCTGTAACCGCCTTCGCGAGGTCTTCTACTCTCTTGCCGAGCATGCCGGCCGAGTGACGGACGAGGCCCCAAAGTTTTTGGGAGCATGCTTTCTCGTAAAGGACTTTTAGGAGGTCTTTTACTGTGACCATTTTGCCGTTTTCTTGCATTCCTGTAGAAATTATTATTAAGTCTTCAATTATTTAAGTGATGTTATAAGAGAAGTTTGTAAGCCGCCGTATGTTAAGAGTAAGCCGACGTTCGCACGGACGTAATAAAATCGCGGCGGGATTTGATCGCGCACTGGATTTTCAACTCTCGGTGTTAAGCCGAGCGTTGAGAATCCAACACGCTGGGACGCACTCGTCCCAGCGAGTTGAAAAAGCACACTGTTGGATTTCCAACTCTCGGCGCTAAGCAGAGCGTTGAAAATCTATCGCCGCGATTTTATTACGTCCGTACGTACGTGGCCTTAAGGCTCATTTTAATTGGTCAATAGGGCTCGTACGCGGGAGATTCCGTAACGCATGCCATATGGCCCGCATGCAAGGAACCGTTTTTATTACTCTATAGGGAACGATTGCGGTAAACGAAGAATCTGCCCAAGTTTAGCAGTTGCTTTGAAGACTCATTTTCATTGGTTGAGTCTCCGCACGCTTTTGACCGATGTATGAATTTCATTGGTTGCTACGCACCAAAATATGCTATACTATGGCACTCGAAAATTATGAATTCAATTAACTATTCAATCGCAGCGACAGGCGTTTCCATTTTCTAATAACATTCACTCACTCACTCCCTTTCTATCCTCACCTACTCACATACAAATCCAAGTTTACCTGTACTAAAATCAAGTCCATGCGTATCAACTAGGTACTGCAGTATGTCTCCCTGCTCGTCCAGACTCTCAGTCTCTCTCAACATGGCGATAAGTTCGTCAGTCTCCTGTTCAGCGTACACCGAGTTTGACTCAGAGGTCGTTCGGTTGCGGACGACGCCTGCTAGGTTCTTGTTTATTATTGCTGAAAATATTAACGTAGAGTAAGTACGGTACTCGACTACAAGCACATCGAGTTGACAGAAAAAGTAAAGCTTTATAGAGCTTCATCTCTGTCACTCATAACAAGTAATAGGTTTTATGCATTCGATTATCCGATCTCTGCTCATAACTGTGTTGCATTCTACAGCTCGATGGGCCATATTAACGCCTGGGTACTTCTGTACCGCGCTAGCGCTTTTACATTTAACATAGCTCATACGATGATAATCTGTAACTAACTGCACAAAAATGGCAGCGAACTTGGTTGAGAAAAAATCTACAGCTATTCCCATGTTTGATAAAAGGAAAATAGGCTTTCAGCAGTTAGACTTTATAGGAAAGTAGATGTCATGATTGTAAACTAAAGTTCAAAGGAATCGTGCCGGAATCGTGTCGCTTACCTTCAGGCGGCGAAGGGGACTTCTCTTTCGTCACTTCAATGGCAGGGGTGTTGGCCAATAAAGAAGTAGTGGATGTTCCTCTAAAACATTACAAATAATAAATTCTATCTTTTCGCCCGCATGGAGGTCGGAAATCATCCCACGGGAACGTACCACCGCGACAAAAAGTATCCTCTACCCTCCTAACCCAAGTAGACCATCTTTCATGTGCCAAATCATCTCATCCAAATCCATTCAGCCGTTTTAGCGTGAAAGTGTAACAAACAAACAAACAATCTCACTTTCGCATTTATAATATTAGTTCACATCGCGAACTCAAGGTTTTATCATTAGCGCAAAACAATGAATATTGGAGGCGATTGGGTCGACAAAGAATGTTATAATAGCAGCCTATTATTGTCCCACTGCAGGGCGAAGGCCCCTTCTCATACAGAGAAGCCATGGGCATTGGTCACCTCGCTTGTTCAAGACGGATTGGCAATTTTAGACTTAAATCCTAACTAATGCGAAAGTGAGTTTTTTTGTTACGCTTTCACGCTAAAACGGGTGAACGGATTTCGATGAAATTTGGCACATGGGTAGACCATGACCTAAGTTAGGACATAGATACTTTTTATCCCGATATTCCCACGGGATCCAGACTTATGCGGGTGAAAACGCGGGGCGCAGCTAGTTAATTATAAGTTCAGGTGTTTTCACAATGTTTTCCTTCACCGATATCAGTGATGTACAAGATAAACTTGGAAAGTACATAAGAATTGAAAACTCCCAGTCTTCCAGACAAAGAGAATATTGACTCAAAACGGGGAACAATCGCTTAAAACGTAGGAAAATTTGCAGGGGGTTGAAAAAGTGCAGCCTTGTCACGGTAAGAAATTGTTTTCAGACATTATGCATAAAAAATCAATGTGCCTAGCCTTTCCCAACTATGTTGGGGTCGGCTTCCAGTCTAACGGGATGCAGCTGAATACCAGTATTTTACATGGAGCGACTGCCTATCTGACCTCCACAACCCAGTTACTGGGTTACACGATACTCCTTAGTGAGACTGGTTGTCAGACTTTCGGGCTTCTGGCGACCCGTAACGGCTTAACGTGCTTTTCGAAGCACGGAGGGGTCTCGGTATGTTAAGATGGTCACCCATCTACGGACTGACCACGGCAAGCGTAGCTTAACCTGGTCGATCGACCAGTGCAGCTGTTATTATTTAGCCACGAGCCCCTCTCAGCCTGTTTTCAGACATATGCATACTGTTTCTTTTTAAATAACTTACTTAGTAATAGCCCTTCGCTTAGCGTCCTCGGGTGACGGGCTACGGCCGTAGGTCGCAGGGTCCACATCGAGCCACGACGGCTTGCGTTCCAAAGAGCGACCTATTGATTCTCCTTCCATACCCAGTGTTTCGGCTGTAGAGTAAAACTTGTATTACAATCTATCTAATATATTTTCATTTTATACGGTCTAGAACTTCAGAATTCTTAAACCACACCAATAATCGAATATTATATTAGTGCCTAAATACGCTCAGCAGACGCAATTTTGTGTAACAAACAAAAATAAACTTATACACATTGAAATAAGATCGAAGAATGCAGCATACTTGTAAGAACATGAGTTCTTTTTTATTATTATTTTTGTAGTTTACTTTCGACCTTATTCCAAGATTTATAGAGTTGAATTTTAAGTATATTGTCCGAAGAGATGAATACGTACAATCAACATTAATAGAACGCGTCTTCTTAATAGCGCCGCGCACAGACATACGCCGGCGCAACGTACGGGCATTGCGTGCGACCGCGGGACGAGGCAGGTAGCTGATTTTGTTGCTAAACGACTTCAGTAAGTGATCTTCTAAGTAGGTTTGGACTTCCGGGTTCAATTCTGTAACAAATAAGGACGATATTAGATATATATTTAGTGCTAGAATATATGGCTCAATGGTTTTTCGTGACATCGATAACTTCGGCCAAGATATGTGTATTTATTTTTGGTGGTGGCTAAAAGCTAACTATAAAGAGTATTACATAAATAGATTTTTAGAAACGTAATGTGGGAGAGTAGTAGCATTTCTTATAGCCAGAATTTACCCACGAATTAACTGACTAATTTATCATGGATCTAACACCCAGTTTCCGAAACGAAAATGAACGATGTGACAAATTATACGCATGTCAAGCGATCCGATTGGCTATTATAATAATAAATTTCTTTCTTTTTCGTGTGGTTTATGACTAACCTGGTGTCAGAGTTATTGTTTTATACTGCCTATGGGCCTCTGTCTTGGCTTCATATGCCGTCGAGAAATATCTGTCAGGCATGCCAGTTTCCGAAACGAAACTTTAAGAAGTACTGTATCACAAAAACTAAAACTGCTAACAAAAAAACTGAGGGTAGATATAAAATCAGCGAACTCAAATGACTAAGAAACAGTTAAGAAACTTCATAAAACAAAAAAAAAGTTAAATTTTGTTTATCTGTGAAAAGATCGCGATGGGTTGGCTAAAAACTTCCTGGCTAGACTGTGATTAATTAAAAATTACTTTTATTTAAACACTAGCTCTTGCACGCGTAGATGTCGGAAAATGTGCCACGGGAACGTAGGTACTACCCATACCGGGATGACATACCTAGTAGCCGAGGAAAAGTTCATTGACTCTTACCGCTGCGCTCGCGTTGTCGTCAACCAGAGTTATTTTGTTACGCATAATTTTGAATCTGTGATATCCTTTAAACCATTCATTTAAATTAAATGATGTCAAGGCATATTTTAATCTAAATTAAATGCTCAATTTAAGTAACACAGTTAATTTGATAAGGATTAATATAATACCGGTCAAAATAGCTTCGAAAATAACAATGACATTTTTATCAAATTCTGAGAGAAAAAATGGTTATTGTGGGTCATCCTTAGAAGATAGACTTTATATGCCATTATGGACTTTTTCGTTCAACTTTTTAAGATGAACATAAATTTTATGAAACTTTTACGATTTCCGCGGCGCACGCCAATAAAGCTCCCAGTCGGCATGATTTTTTCCGGTATCTTCAACAATAATCGTCAAATTTCAGCCAATTTACACAAAAATTTAAAGAATTTACACTAAAACCTTTCACATGAATCACTCCGTCCATTGGTGAAAACTGTTCGGTAGTTTTTGAGTTTATCGCGTTCAGACAGACAGACAGACACGGCGGGGGACTTTGTTTTATAATATTTAAGGATATATCCTACTAATATTATAAATGTGAAAGTTTGTGAGAATGGAAGGATGGATGGATGGATATCTGTTACAATTTCAAGCAAAACCTACTGAACAGATTGGGATGAAATTTGCCACACAGATAGTTTATAACCTGGATTAACACATAGGATACTTTTATCCTGATATTCCTACGAGATCGAGACTTATACGTATGAAACCGCGGGGCGCTGCTAGTTAATAAATAAATAAAGAAAAGCTTACTGTCAGGATATCCATCTTCTTGACTGCCAAGAAAACTCAGGTTCGTAATAGCAGATGTGCTCAAAAACTCTCCAAGGTTCCCAAGAGTCACTCTAGTACCATTAATATACCCAGATTTGAGCTTCTTCATAGTCGTTATCATCGCCATTGGGATCTTACCCTGATCTGAAATATATGAACGAAAGATGTAGAAAATTCTGTAATAATAAAAGGGGAAATAAAGTTTCATAGCTCATAAAGCATGATTATCAGAGATGGATTTTGTTAGTAATGAAGTTTATTGGTGATTGGGTTAGTAATAGATATCGAGACGGCAACCCATAAACCGCTGTCTGTTAATGCGTACACATAAATATAAATATTTTTTAAAATACACCCAGCCGTTTCCATAAACCATAAAAATATTATATTTATGTGACGTAAGCATTTGTGGAAAAGAGTAACCTTCACCTTAGTTATTGTCTAAATTATTCGTAGATATTTGTGTGTATATGATGTATGGCGAATTCGTTTTTGTTGCCAAGTTAGAGAGAAATGAGACAACTTTACTAACCGTGAATAGGATTAAATAATGGGTAAGACTAAAGAAGATGACAGAGACATTATAAACCTTTCTGTCATTATACAGAGTCTTATTTTCATTGAAATTTAGTCATATTCTAATTAGCTTTTTGTTGTTCCACAATGAAGTTTACGTCCATTAATATAACGTTAATATTGATGTGCGTTAAATTAGATAGGGTAAATTTCCATACAGCACCACACATTAAAAAAAAAAACAAGAAAGAAAAGCTTTTCCAGAGACAGACAATAATCATTATTTACCTAACAAATACTGCGTAGCGAGCAACGTAATTGTCGGCCGGCCAAGCATTTGTTTCCAGCTCATGCCAAGGAACGCCACGTTAGCCGTAAACGTGCTCGCGAGTAGAGCCGGGTCGCGCGACATGTAGTATTCTTCGTAGTCGAAGTTCTAAGACACACCACACCCATGCAAGGTTAATATTTAATACGGGATGTGGGACGTGGGTGTAGCTAGGGTTAAGGGAACCAAAAAGTAGGGAGTCAAAATAGAGCAGCAGACATTTTAAACCGCTTACAAAAGATGCATTGGACTAACAGTGAATCAAAATGAAAAATGTGTGAATGTGAATTCAAATGTGTTTAGCATTTTTATTTTTTAAGCATTATCTGTGTAGCCAACTTTTGGGAGGGTTTCAACCTAGCTACACCCAAAAAGGACCATAATTTAGTTGTTACTACAATTTACTAAAAGTATAAGGGGTCTAGTCGATGCAATAGGAAGACAATTGTTTTCTAGATGACAACGGATCCTACTAGCTTTAGGTGTCAAAAAGGTCAAATTATTTTTTTACTGACAATATAGTTTGATAAATGGCCAAAAATTTAATAATAATAATATACGACATAAATAATTATTATACTGCAAGTAATGAATATGGCTGTTCGAAAGTTCCTAATAGTAAAATTCGATTTAAATTATGTATTGACTACCACAAAACATGTAAATGCATTCCTAAGCTGAGACCAATAAATAAATAAACACAACCACTAAAATAACATTCTACAGGGTAAATGTTATTCGTGAATGAATCATTCAAAACATTAAATAAACATGGATGCGCAAAATCAGCAAGCAAACTTTACAAAATAATAAAGAAATGCAACAATACCTAAATGCATTTGATTCAGGGTCAAGACAACAAGTGGTCGACCAAGGAGGTTTTGCCAAGAGGACTTCAAGAAATTAATTTCAGCTTTGAGGGTGTCAACCATTAGATCGTAGTCAGAGGCGATGTAGAAACGTGTCATATCAGAATACTAGTAAATAAATTAAACAAAAAAATTGAGTTATGAAATGCAATTTCATTTATGAAAAAAAAAAAAAAATGAATTCTCTACTGCAACAGCAGCTTTATAGCAAAATAAAGTTGATATGAAATACTCTCAAGTAAGAGTATTTTCAATTGCTTAGGCCTAATGACATTAATACCGAAGACTCATTGATGGATGTATGAATTCAATTAATAAATTAAGTACCTGTGGTGTAAAGGCAAATATGCGGTCATTCAAAGAGTACAGCTTGCTAGTACTCAGGATTCCTACATCACGCGACTTTCTGCCAGACAAGCCCAATTTCTTGTTTCTACCTGCAATTGTATTTAAATTATAATAATTTCACAACTCCATCAGCCATACTAACACACAAAGCAGAATTGTGTACCCATGACTTTTAAGAAATTTTGAACTCTATGACATGGCATTTAAGTTTAATGGCATGTGTTTCTGTTGAGACAATTTAATGAAGTAAACACATTCAATGAATACCACATTAAGGTCAATTGTTAATTTATTTGCATATTGTGTTCAATTACTTACCTAAATATGTGTACAAATGGCTGAGCACTCTAGCCGGTTGAACTTCAATGGGAGCCACCTCACTAATGGTCTGTACATGCAAGTCATATTCCAGCAATTTGTCCCTAATGTCATTAGTCTCAGCAAGTATCACAATCTGGACAACCACATCAGGTTTTTTCTCTGAACATAGTCGTCTATTGAGAGGATCTAATTCACCAACAGCTAGGAATCCCTGAAAATAAAAGAAAGCATTATTTAAACAATGTGTGTTAAGTTATTTGTGAATTTTATAATCATGTGTTAGTCTATAACTGTATTGTATTCTATATTTTATGGGTTTTGCTTGCCTGAATTAAATGATTAATTTATTATTATATTAATTAAAATAAATGTTTTGACATATCTTGGGACCCTGGGGTTAGTCCTTTGGAAGGCATACGACGGCCCATGACAGTTTTAAATTAAATGAGGCACCCACTGACGATTATCCCTGTTTGCACTATGCAAGTACACCCAAGGACAATCCCTGGGGCATCCTAACTAATATTATAAAAGCAAAAATGAGTTGTTTGTTACTCTTTCACATTAAAACGGCAGAACAGATTTGGATGAAACTTGGCACATGGGTAGACCTAGACCATGACCTGGAGGACATAGGACACCTTTTATCCCAATTTTCCCACAGCATCGAGAATTATGCGTGTCAAACCACAGGGCTCAGTTAGTCTTATTTTAAAGACAAAATAACAAAAAAAATGCTATGAAATTAGGGTACCATAAGATTTACCTCTTGCAATAACTTCCCAAGAATGTACAATGATTGAGCCCATATGAAAGGGCACCTGCCAAGCGGTATGCGTTCTTGGCTCCCTGGATTCTGTTGTTCCAAATCAGCCTTGTCCGCTGGCACTGAATACAGCTCAGGAACCAACTTGATTCCATCATCTTTCCTCAACATCACCTTTTCCAACATCTGTGTGTACTCTGCAACATTGTTCTTATCACCTTTGAAGCAGTAATCCAATATCAGGTAGCAGAAGAATAGAGGCCACTCACATTCTATATTTTCAAACATTCTCAGCTCCCAAGGCTCATAGTATAGCCTGTTGGGATCCTCTCTGGGTGTTTTGTGACCATCCCTTAAGAACCTCTTGCATCCAAATTTTCCTTGCATTTTAGTAACAATAGTGTCTCTAGTTATAGCAATTAACTGTGGATCATCTACTGCAAAAGCTGGATAGCTTATAATTGAAAGTAAGCCAGAATCTAACTCTTTACTATTTGATTCTCTTGGTAGCATCGATTGAAGCACAGCTTGACATTTTTGAGCTTCATCAGCCAAAACATGGATTACACTAGAAGGACCACCACGAGCACCAAACAGGTCCAATTCATTCATAGCTTCTAGAGCTGCTTTGGCCATCCCAATCGAGCTAGCATTCAACTCAGGCAAGCCATGGTTGGTCTTGTCACCTCTTTCCCAAATACCATAATCGGGGGTGCAATAAGCTGATTCAATATAAAATACTAAATTCTGTATGAATGAAACTTCATCTAAAGAAAATACAATCTGCAGACCAGATGCTGTCATCTGTGCAAGAATGAGGAGGTACAGAGAAATGGCATCGATCTGGAGATGTCCCCATTCTGTGTCCTTTACCACGGAGCGGCCAGTAGTGGAGGAATACTTGGCATGGAGGGAATCCAATGGGTGCTGAGTGCTCTTAAACTTCTCCACTTTGTCTTTTTGTTGCATCATAGCCATGAGCAGACCTGGGAAAAACAGAAATTAAAGTTCATACAAGCTCATGTAGGAGCAATACAAAACTACCGACATAGACTTGAGTGGGCTGGTATCGGAGTACAAAATCACAGTTCCTATGATTAATTACCTCTCATCAGCTTGACACAACTTTGTTCTAATTCGTATGTTTTGGCACGATCCTCATCTTGATCTGCAATTTTCTTAAATGCCATGGATAGCCCCCATACTGCCAATATGCAGTACAGGTTGTCTCTAATCCATGCGTGGTCATTGTGTGGGCTTGCGGGAAACAATCCAGTCACAGGCTGCTGGTGATCTAAAATTAACTTGTGCACTACCCGCTGATAATAATCCAAACGCACCCCTGAATTACTACGAGTCCTCATTTTGGTAGTACTTTAAACTTCACAATAAAACACATAATACTTCATCGTAAATAAATTGGTTTCTAATTAGACGCAATACTAAGCATGTTAATAATATTTATTAACATTTTGCATGTATTTTTGCCAAAATTAATTAGTGTCATTTGAAAGTCGCAGTTGTCAAATGAATGTCAACATAAATAACATGACTTTTGATTTCGATGTGAATGCAGTAAAGAATAATGATCGACTAATAAATGGTTAGTAAACTTTCCCTTCCCTAAAATCCTTTTTTCCACGTCCACCACACGTCTCATCTGACAATGTCAATGTCATAAACGTCAAATTTCGCCAATTTGGTAATCTTTTTAGTGTTTTTGTGACATTATTTCAATTTTTTTTTAAATTTTAGATAGTTTATGTTGAATACATAATGGTATTTTATATTTTATTGTGTCATGTTTTGTTCATTCCGTTTATTAACAGCAGTAACATGACAGTCAGTAAACTGGAAACAACAAACAAAACTCTATCTGAGCCTGAACCTCATATGGTAAATCAGTCAAATGAAACGAAAGGAATCTTGCTAAGCGAAGGCGGTTCCCTATTGCCTGGGACTTCGGTTTTGGCTTTACCGAAAGACAAACTTACGAGCCTCGACAGTGAATTGGATAAAAATAAAGTAAAACCACGAAAAGGAGTCATTTATATTGAAGACGGTAACGTAAAACCTCAACAAAATAATGTATCAAGCAATAGTGAAAATCCCACCGTTGCTCCCAAAATACTAGAAAAACCAGATGCTTTCAAGACAAATACAACTAATTACACAAATAACTCAACTGAGTCCAAGGTGAACAGCCCTGTGCTGAACAAACTATCCAGTGGTGAGAAAGATTTGAATAAAACTGAAATACACAAGAAGCCCTTACTATTATCTTATGATACTCTAGCAAATATGACAGTCAACTCATCACCAGGAACAATGGTGTCTGATCAAATCCAGTCACCTAACAAAGACTTAAAAGTCTATACAAAGAATGCTAATAGCCATCCTGGAATGATAATGCCTCTTGTTATATCAATTTTGTTAGTTCCTATGTTTGCAGTTCTTGGCTACATGGCCTTGCGACGAGGACAAGAAGCTTGGAAGAACAGGCATTATAAAAGAATGGATTTTTTGCTTGATGGCATGTATAATGACTAGAAATAATCTTGAAATTAATTCATATTTAATGTTGGAATTCCTACTTAATGATATTGCAAAAAGATATTAAATATTTATAATGTGATAAATATCTGAGCGGTCAGCGGTTTTATACTGTTTTTAAGAGGACCACCTTTCTTGAAGTGGAGTCTCTGAATGTTGTTAAATGTTCTATGTAATTATTGGCAATAATTTAGATTGTTATATTAATCAAATCATGTTATAAAGTATATTGTATAGCTATTTAAATTTGTCAGATAGGATTATCTTTGACAAATATTTTGATAAAGTTCAGGTTGGATGTGAAGATGACAATAAATTTAATGATGGTGCTTGAAATGTGCCTTACATTTAATATTATATTAAAATCAATGTGAACAAGTTTCTTTAGTAGCATGAAATTTTTTTCAAGTGAAGAAGTCTTCCTTTTAATGTAAGTTATTTATTAGAATGTTATTGTGATAATTTAAATTAATATATAATGTTTCTTACACATCTATGTTGAGCTTAAAATGGAAGTATGCAACAACGTTTTTTGTAGTTACCAAATAAATGTATTATTAAGTTTATGCAGTTCCAAATATGAGTTCGCATTTTGGTTAACATATCTCTTTTTTTTACTACTTTTTGTATAAAAATATTAGAGCTTATCTGAGCACTATTGTCAATTCATTAATGTTATTTTGATAAACTAATTTTAGAAATCAAAAATGCATGATGTATTTATAATTACTAATTATTTTAGTGATTAGGTACTGTCATAGCATTATAATGTAGTTATAATGCATTAAGAAGAAAATAATATTTTTGTAAACTATTTTTCATTAATAAAAATTGAACATCATTTTAACTACATATGGTTTTGTTCCTCACTTCCTCTTATCTAATGTTGTACCTAGTTTGCCTCTCTTAAAGTACAACTCACAGGTACAACTGAAGACACGATGTGGTATTTAGGGTCTTAAGTACCTAAAACAAAATATTTCAAGTAATATTGATTGTGTGGAAAATTCATTTGCTACTCACCGCGAGTATTCGAATTTGAATTTATTTTGCAAACATTAGTTTGAAAAAAAATCTGCGCAACAAC
Source organism: Omphaloscelis lunosa (assembly GCA_916610215.1). Lineage (NCBI taxonomy): Eukaryota > Metazoa > Arthropoda > Insecta > Lepidoptera > Noctuidae > Omphaloscelis > Omphaloscelis lunosa. Next base: position 13,724,657 of record OU744250.1, read on the forward strand.
ATAAATAACTCAATGAATGTTATTGAACTGTCAAAATGAAACAAATTTGGCATAATTGTTTACGAAAATAAGTTACGCAATTAGAGTATTGTACCCTTTTTCCAACTTATTAAGTAATGGATTAGCAATCTGTTTCAAATCGAAGCAAATTGTGATTGATCGTGTATTACGCAATTAGGGTACTGGAGAGATTCTCCCTTACTCGATCACAATAATATCTCACTAACTAGGGCACCTTGCGAGTTGCGAAGATCTGAGATCTGTGTTCTCCCAAATTTAATCGCTAATTAGTCGCAATTTTTCGCCAACTCACAGATTTAGTCGGTCTGTGATTAAAAAGATATTCAAGAATTCAATTTTTCCATACATTGGTACAAGTACAAAATACCTGAAGTAGTTTCTAGACAGTATCTATGATGTCATATGGTGGAATGTTTGTTTCGAAATATATAAATAAAAAGTTAGGTATTCTATAATGTAAACCCACCAAAAGAAAGCTGTATTCGTTAACTATAAATACATCTACAATAAATATATGTGTGTATTTATCGAACAAAATGTGCACTTAGCCGCTGGCAGATAGATCGCTCCGCTCGGTTTCATTTACGGTAAGTAAGAAAGAGATAGAGATGCCGTGTATAAAGACGAGCTATGTTAATATAGGTATCTAATACCAACATATTTGATTACCTAATCAGGTATTTTTAACCGACTTCAAAAAAAGAAGGAGGTGTCTCAATACGACCGTATACATATATCGACCCTGGAAGTTTCAAATGTCGTAAGGGACAGGGAATACAATGTCCCTTACGACATTTGAAATTTCCACCATCGATATTATACGTACCTACTATATATTTTTTTATGTGTGTTCGGGGATAACTTCGTCGTTTATGAACCGATTTTGATGATTCTTTTTTGCTGGAAAGGAGATATCCCAAGGGTGGTACCATGATAAGGAACCAGGATCCGATGATGGGATCCTAGAGAAAAAGAGGGAACTCTTCAAATAAAGGCAAACCTATAGCGATTTGGGTATTTTTTGTAGTAACTCGTGCAGTTGCTCTTGGAAAGCGCCATTTGGTGAAGTGGAACTGATGATGAAGACCACAAATGGCCACCAGAATTACTCAATAAGTAATAAATATTTCATGGGTTACGATTCGATTACTTTAATATGGTTGCAATGCAATTTATATTCGTCACAATGCATATGGAGAAGTGGAGCTAATGGTGAAGTACCAAGAGTATTATATCTGTGACCAAGAGAACTCCTCAACGATTACCGTCCCTGCATCGGGAAAAGCAATATTTTGTAAAAGGTGATGAGCAGTTGAGATTAGGCTATTGTAACTTAGATAAATTTCGAAAGTCGGTGGCAAATAACTAAAATACAAAACCAAAGATACCAACTTCCGAAATTTAAGTTATTTTCACTTTGTGGTGTTTTTTTGGAAGTCGCTTGTGTTTTTTTTTGTGGAGTTTCTTGCCCATTCTTCTCCATACGAAAACTACCTTTTGGAAGGGGCAACTAGAATCAATTATATTACTTTGTAAATTTTGACGTTCAAAAGTGCCATACATGGGCCTATTTGAAATAAATGATTTGACTTTGACTTTAAATTTTAAATCTGTGATATCATATACCATTCATCTAAATGAAATAATGTCTAGGCATATTTTAATCTAAATTAGACGCTCAATTTAAGTAACATAGTTTATTGGATAAGGATTAATAGTCAAAATAGCTTCGGATAAAACAATGGAATTTTTATCAAATTCTGAAAGATAAAAATGGTTATTGTGGGTCATCCTTAGAAGATAAACATATGCCATCCCAGACTTTTGTTGTAGAACTATTTAAGATGAACAATATTGTAAACATTAATTTTATGTAACTTTTACAATTTCAGCAGCACACGCCAATAAAGCTCCCAGTCGGCATGATTATTTACGATATCTTCAACAATAACCGTCGAATTGCAGCCAATTTATTCAAAAACATAATGAATTATATATTTAAACCTTCCGCATGAATCATTCCGTCCATTGGTGAAAACTGTTTGAAAATCCGTTCGGTAGCTTTTGAGTTTAACGCGTTCAGACAGACAGACCGACAGACCGACAGATAGACGCGGCGGGGGACTTCGTTTTATAATATGTAAGAATACAAAATATACTTAAATACCTAACATGCTCATATTAGGGATCTAAGTATATACATCTTTGATTTAAGATTATTAAGTATGTATTTTTTCTTTTTTTGCCACCTATTGTAGTATATTTCAAGCAAGTTGATACTTACATACTTATTTACAACTAGCTGCGCCCCGCGGTTTCACCCGCATAAGTCTCGATCCCGTAAAAATATCGGGATAAAAAGTATCCTATGTCCTTCTCCGGGTCAAGGTCTATCCATATCCCAAATTTCATCCAAATCCGTTCAGCCATTTTAGCGTGATGTCGTGACCAAGGGAAATAGGGATTCATTTTTATATATATAGATATGTTTTCATCGTTTAAGTATTTTAAACATTTTACTAAAGGTACGATCATTTTAACGTATTAGGTAAATTCTTATTTCGGCAACAGAAGTTTTATTATTCTAACGTATTATAAATTAGAGCTAATGTTGCAATTTGGTAAGACAGTTGCATGCAACTTGATACAACTGTTCATCTTGACACCAAATTGCGGTTTTTTGGTGGAACGGAACGCAAACTCAAAACGCGTCGTCTTCGACGATGCCGGAAGTGAATAAAAATCTATTCTTTGCATCTCAATATGGTAAGTAAGATAACGAACAAAATATAATTTGTTTTATATAATTGGGGGCTAAAAAACGGTTGTAAACAAAACAGTAACATGTTAAATGACGCCACATCATGATAGTAGAAAATTGTTGGAGTTTCATATTTTTATCTGACAAAAAGCTATAGTTGAATTTAACTTTTAATTTTATTCGGTTTATATGAGTTATTGATTAAGCGAAAAAATAAATAACATGCATCATATTCCCTATAGCTCGCGACGACGACAACGATGTTTGTTTCGCCAATGAATGTTCGTTGCGTGCGTATCACAAAAGTTCACGCAGTGAATGTTAGCAAAATAAATACAAAAATATAGTGAGTTTGTGAAAACCATTTTTGGATTCAGGGTTGCGCTTGCGAAATATTAAGCTTTAAAGTATCCATGTAACTAGTTTTTATCGGATAAACCAACATTTTTACTAAAATTAGTTGAATATGAAAAAAACAAAACGAGGGAAAAACAATTTCTCCCAAAAAAAAAACAGTATTTATTTAAAAAAACAAGTGTAGGTTCATAAAATCTCCCATAAAAAAGGTCTCCCCCATAGGGAGACCTTTTTAAATTGTTATTAATTATGCTACAAGTAATTAAGCTACAAGTTTACAGTTCAAAATTTTCATTTTGAGAAAATTTGAATTTCACGGGCTAATTTAGCGCATCCCCATAAAAGATTGGCGGGGGGCGGCAGATGGCAGTTTTTGCTCCGCCTCAAAAAAAATCTAGATCCGGGGCTGCCATGGGCGACATCGTATACACTCTTGTTGCAAATTTGAATTCACGGATTTGAAAAACTGAAGAAAGTCGGTTTTTCAACAAACTCTGATTAGAGCATCTATAGATCAATAGTTATTTCGTTTTTTGTTTTGCATGAAAAGAGTATCTTCATTTTTGGCAACGTAGGAAAGTCTGACGAAGACAGGGAGAACGTTTTCAGCTATGTCGCTTAGAAGAGAAGGTAGTTATGGCGATGGGTCATGGACAGTGGGGCGAAATTTCTACCGAAGGAAAAAGTGGCCTCTTGAGGTTGTGTCGGGGGGACCACAGTTGCCACCACTAAATAGCGACCGATACATTCGTCAATGCTTAGAGACTCATGTGATGCCATAAGCTGAGTTTCTGGACCTGGAATTGATTGTGAGAATACTGATTTCTAAGATACAGGTTTTACCTAGTTTGGAATTCAGAGTTCAAATAGTTTTTACCGTATACTCACTTACATTATTTGTACCCTAGTTCTTAGGAATATAACGTTTATTCGTAGTTGTAGTCCAAATAACTGTTTATTTATTGCATGATCGATAACGCAAAGGCGTACACTGCAAGAATTGTTCGAGAATACCTACATGACGTTAGTATCGTAGTAATTGAATGGCCAGTAAGGCGCCCTGATATGAATCTAATAGAGCACCCGACCCTAGGACGATCCATTGACCCACCAAACCCACCACCCAAGAGGCCTGTTCGAGCTAACCAACCAGCTCCAGAACCTTTGCAGGAGCGGAAAACTACCATATTGGAAGCACGGGAGAACATTCTACAGCACATCTTATTGGCATATTGGCATGAATGAATTCCATGCCGAACTGTATGACGGCCGTCATAAATACTTTTCGAGATAACATAAGTTACTAAATAAACGTTTTCTCTATGTAAATAAAAGTTTTCTTCAAAAATTCCACGCTAATTTTGGCCTTAATGCTGGGGCACAGATAAAATACTAGCTGGGGCTACCGACGCGTTATCGCGAACCAGTGGTCTCGAACGTCATAGAGTGAGATCGGTAGAATTGCCAGCTAAAATCGGTATATTTGTACCCAAAATCGGTATTTGACAAAAAAACATACAATATTCAATAAAATTCGTTTATTTATTTAAAAAAAACTTACAGACTAATATGTAACAATCATAATTATTTTTTATACCAATATTCTTTGGCCATAGCCGCGGTCATCTTCGAATTAATTTCAAAATCGTAACAATTAGCTGTATTAAAGAGTCGTTTTGAATGTAATAGACCAGTGATTGATTCAGTAGACAGCCTATTTCGCTGCTTTGTTTTTAAAAGATTAATATGTGAAAATATGCGTTCAAAGTTAGCGGATGAATGGGGAAGTGATAAAATATTAAAGATGAAATTAGACAACAATGGAAACATTTGAGTTTCATCGCCACGCTTTAGTAAACTTACTTCATCCCAAAATAGTTCTACATCATCAGGAAATGTTTTGATTTGTTCACAATTTCTTAAAATGCGCCACTCTGTATCAATTTCCTGGAAATAAACTGCATCCTGCACTAGGTCCATACTATTGAGGGCTTCCCCGTAACATTAAACATAAATGAAAAGGGTTGCCAACTTAAAAGTGTAAAATCGGTAGAAAAATCGGGAGAATTTCCATGTATACTGTGAAATCGTAGAAAAATCGTTATATTTCGGTATTTCGGTAGAACAGAGCCCATATCGGTATAAATACCGAAAAATCGGTAGGTTCGAGACCACTGTCGCGAACTAAACTTCGCACGCTCTCTCTCGCTCACCGCTCGTCTCGCTGAGCAACACTATCCATCACGTACTACCATTATTTAAAAACAGTGGTACTCCGGGAGTGCCAGCAGAAGTGAAAACTTGAAAAAAAAAAAATTGCGCCGCGGTAATCAACGCGTTGATGTCTTATACTCCACGCACCGCGGCAATCAACACGTTGATGTCTTTTTAATGGTCAAAAGGTGGTGTCATCACGGTGTCGTGAAATAAATGGTTTAGTCCCATCTCAAAAATGCCTAATGCGCCTAAAAGGTTTCACTTAAAAAAAAACCGGCCAGGTGCGTGTCGGACTACGCACAATGATGGGTTCCGTAGTTGAGATGAATTTATTTATCCCAAGAACAAACTTAACATTGTAGTTGAAAAACATGTTCTCCCATACATTCCAAATGCAAATGTAAGTTTGTATGCACAATATTTAGAGATTTACCATGTTATTTTAAGACCATAGACTTCTTATAGGTTTTCCTGTAATCATGAGTAAAGATTATTTTAGGTCTAGTAGTTTCGGAGATCTTCCTGACTGAAAAACCTCAGAGATTGCACTTCTAGCACTGCTCTAATATGAAAATAGAAACACACACATACTTTACCATAATTTACATAATATAACATCACAAGTGCTTGTGTGTAATGAAAACAGACTAAGTTCTCTTGGAGGCATCACCTATAAACCACTTTCTCTCATAAAAGGCTTAAAGGATGGCACATCGTCTGAACGAAATATCGAATTCCATTTTTTTTCGGAGAGCTTTGATCCCACAGTTTTGTTCTTATAAAATCTCTGGCGAATACATAGGTCCCTGTATTTTTACAGTAAACAGCTGCGCAACTGGGCTCAATAATGAATTATGCGTAAAAGAAGTCGCTTGTTTACAAAAATTGTATGGCTAGCTTTCTAATTATCAGACGCTGGAGATCAGCGCTATCTGAAGTGAGCTAGTGGCAGTTTTTATCCCCATTGGCTGTGACAGACGGACAGACAGACAGACACAAGAGTGATCCTATAAGGGCTCCGTTTTTTCCTTTTGAGGTACGGAACCCTAAAACTTTAAACAAAAATATGCAGGGTGGCTCGATTCAGGTGTCCGAGAGTGTATATGGGACGAGCCTTTAGTTATCAATCAACCGGGCACAAATCCAGATTTTGGGCTGCTACTGAGAAATTCGTAAAGTTATAACAAAACTTTAGATCTCAGAACTTTTTATTCATTGCTCAACCTGGGAATCGAATCACTTTTTCTTCCCAGCTAGATTTAACTGGATAATGCTCGGCCTTCGTCCTGGTACTGGCTACAAAGATGGGTTGAGCATGGGCTCACGTATTAAAATACAGCGGAATATGTTGTTGGTGAAGTAGTGATCTAATTGCACGTTGCACTGCATTTATTTTATTTTTTTCATCGTCATTTTTATGAAACAAAATTCCACAGTAAAACGAAAAAATGTACGCTACATAAATCGACTAAGCGAACAACTAAATATGGAAAACTGTCATCGATTTACTTCAGCTGAGTTTTACATTTTGGACACTTCATGTCATACGAAATGCGAACATCTCTAGAACGTATAGTATTGTGTGGATTGTGTCTTTTTTGTGATTTTTTTACTCTTCATTTTGGTTCCTGTGATAAATTATGATAAACTATTTTTTTCACGAAAGAAAAGTGAGCGTGTTATTTTAAAAATCGTATAGAACTATTTAATTAGAATTGATCTGTATAACCTTGATCAGTATACGTCAAGAATTTCAAGTGAGAATGATTTGGTAAGTAAAAAAACTCATAATTTAACTAAAAATATTGTTCTGCGTTAATTTTATACGAATATTAAGAACGTAAATATTGATCTTTGATAGAATGTGCATGGCGCTAATGAAGTACCTATATGGGTTACATTTCTGTAATTTGGTGTTCGTATTTTAATTCAAGTCACTTGAATTACAGATCACTAATCACTTGAATGATTAAATGCATGTTCTGTAGGTACATCCTCTAAATACTGGCATGTCCTCTGTGTTAACTTCTAATATAATAAATCAATGTTATAATACATGTTTAATTTTTCTTGGAAAATAATTTGTTGTTATTAGCATCTATAAAATATTATTTACCTCATTTAAATATGAAAAATTTGGTCATCAGACAAATGATAACATTAATGAGGGTGCTTATAAAAAAGGTTAAACAAGCTCATTAGCTGTTTCTGTGTATTAAATTAAAATGATTCTGTCTCACAATACCATCTTTGTACAACCACTTGAGTCTAGTCTAACACTAATGTTATCTTGATCTTAGTAGCTCAATATATCAGTCATACACCTTACTAACATAACACTCATTCATTAAATACCTACCATAAAATAAGAATTAGGCCTATCATACTTTTTCCCCAAAATGATGTAAGTTTATCCATAAATTGCTACAAAATTGTAAATCCTGTAATTAATTTATCTTGTACTAGCTGCGCCCCGCGGTTTCACCCGCATAAGTCTCGATCCCGTAAAAATATCGGGATAAAAAGTATCCTATGTCCTTCTCCGGGTCAAGGTCTATCCATTTCCCAAATTTCATCTAAATCCGTTCAGCCGTTTTAGCGTGATGTCGTGACCAAGGGAAATAGGGATTCATTTTTATCTATATAGATTATCTTTTTCCTGTCTCTTAATTTTATAAAAATCTTTATATTTTCAAAAATGTGGGCTTATAGTGAACGGCTGATTAATTTTGTTTATTTATTTGACTAAGGTCAATGTTCTGTTTTCTTTAAAGTTTTATCTTGTTATCAGATAGAATATGATTAAATACACACTATTAAATATGAAAACAAGTATTGATTTGCAAAAATAACATTACAATATCTTGTTTTCCTGAACAGATTTAAATATGGCCAGAGCTGTTATTGCAGTGATTTAACAATGGATAACATGACATATTTCATTAAAAAATGAATGCTCCAAGTGGGTGTGTCAGCTGCAGTGATGGTTCGCAACAGTTTGATAGCAAACATGATGCGGACTGCTCTGAGGGAGAAGACGCCCAGATCAGAATGGCTCCACATGTGCAGGCTTACCTGGCACGTAACAACCCTACTACCAACTGTTGTGGACTCACTATACCCATCGCCTTCGAGAGGGCTGCTACAGGAATCTGGTGGAACCCTCGATTTGATTCGGAGATACTTGAAGGGCAATACAGAAGTAGTTCCTTTAGACAAATAAGACTAAGATTTAGGTAAGTGCTCTCAAAGAATTAATCCACTCATAAGTGTGTAACATTCATGCATGAATGTCAGTAAACTGATAAATTGCTTGTTGTCACAACTTTATCATTAACTTAACATATTTGATGTTTTTTCTTTTTTCTTTTTTCAGATTTGCACTTTTATACATTTTGATATTTTCTATATCATGGTTTGTCTACTTTGTGGCCCTTGGTTTGAATGGTATAACAGTAAAATGGCCATTTTTGTGTTCTATATTTGCTGGAGTCTTATTGATTACATCTGTTATGCTATTTGTAACATTTACGAATATATATAAGGTGTACACTTTCAAGCTCTCTCTGGTCATGGCACTCGCTCTGTGTACACTCAGCCTGTCACTGGTGACACTCACCACACAGTTCGACACAGCATTATCTCAGGCCGCCGACATCAGTCAGTCTGGACACTTCACCATGTGCATTGAAATATTGCTGATTATATACACACTAACACCATTACCACTGTATGCCTGTGTTATCATTGGAATTTTGTATTCAATAGTCTTCGAAGTACTGAATATTATGTTACATTTGTCAGAGCAAGAATGGCAGTGCCCTGGAATGTTTGTGAGAATTTTACTCCAGTTTTGTGTTCACATAATTGGTGTACATATATACCTAATGACCTTTGTGAGAATGCGCGGCACTTTTATGAAAGTAGGGCAGAGCCTGTTAGTAAGAAAGCAGCTGGAAATGGAGAAGCAGCTAAAAGAAAAGATGATACATTCTGTGATGCCGCCCAAAGTGGCGAGCTGGTTGTTAGAGGAGCAAGTACTTGACACCGAAGCTAGTTTAAAGCCGCACAATCCGCTCAAACCGAGACACTCAAACCCTGGCGCGTCAGACATCAAGTCTTTGTTCAGGCCTTTCAACATGAGCTCAATGGACAATGTCAGTATACTATTTGCCGATATTGTTGGCTTTACCAAGATGTCAAGTAACAAGGGTGCTGAAGAATTAGTTAATATATTAAATGACCTATTTGAAAAGTTTGATGAGTTATGCCAAAATCATGGGTGTGAGAAAATTTCTACATTGGGTGATTGTTATTATTGCGTATCTGGCTGCCCTGAGCCCAGGCCGGATCATGCTACATGTTGTGTAGAAATGGGACTGGGTAAGTGAAATTCTAAACAGAATTTAATATCAAGCCATTATCCAGTAGATCAGATAGATAAAACTAATAAAATAGTGCTCCTGTAGTGGTTCAATCGATCCTTTAAGAGGGAAAAAAATCTTTTATCAAGGCTGGTTACTTTCTAGGCAGATAAAGCTAAGACGGATCGCCCGAAATCTAAGATCAAAACGCGATCCTTGTTTAAATTCAACTTCAATAAATTTCGCTTCTGCGGTGTACGAATACTATGCTGGCATTAATTTATTATACATATTTCAGGAATGATAGACGCTATAAAGGAATTCGATAGAGTCCGCGGCGAAGGAATAAATATGAGAGTAGGGGTTCACACCGGCACCGTACTGTGCGGTATTGTTGGCACACGCCGATTTAAATTCGATGTCTGGAGTAATGACGTCAGCTTCGCCAACAAAATGGAATCCACTGGGAAGCCAGGTCGCGTCCACATATCAGAAGAGACTGCAAAATTTCTTGGAGGTTCCTATATCTTAGAAGAGGGGGATGACGTCTTTGGTGAGTGAATTTATAAATAGATTTACGATTGCACGATCATTTGTATTGTGGACACATTCTAAAACCAATTTTGTTTGTTTAGGTCATAAAACCTATTTTATCGAAGGCCGTCAGCTGTACTCCCCTTATAACCATGATAACTGTCTGACTCCCTCCAATCCTATCAACTTACGCCTGATTATTTCCCCGGCGACATCTCCGCAGTCCGTCCTCTCCTGCAATCATTCCCCACTCCCGTTGTCACCTAGAGGCGACGACAGATTAGGATACAGAAAAGATTCTAAAAATTTCCTCTCCCCAAGTGCATTTCATTTCCGAACAAAAGCCAGTTCACTGCCCAGTATATTGGATTCGGACACTGAGCTGGACGAAAAGACCAAGGGATTCCCTGACGCTAATGACAGCTCGTCGAAGAGTCCCACTTCTGTAGGTGAGTTTTTTTTCCAGTTAACTAAATCTATTTATTAGGTTGAAATTTCAACCGATTCGGCGGATTTAAAGGTCATGGAGAGTTATGCCGCTAATTAGGAACATCTTGGCTATATAAAATTGCTGTTACGTAGTTACATTGCAAATTTTTGCTTGTGATTGTATCTCGGTATATTGTAACAACAATCTAAAATTACCTGCTAGTGCTCATTTTTTTTTTATGAATTTTATATCTGTTCGTATTTTTACTTTGGTCCAGTATAATATGAATTGAACCGAAGAAAAGTTATTTATCTCGAGAATAAGGCACAAGCTGATAAGATATAGAGTGACTTCATAACGTGAAGGTGATGCTCTTTGTCACACAGATCACGACATCAGCGGGATGATCTGTATTAGTCATTCTGACCGATTTCTTAAATTTATTTCTACAAAAATATTAAATCATAATTCTCTAATACTTTGTTCGCATGCTCTGAATTAATTGACAATACACATTCCGTATCAGCATTGGCAGTAATATCGAGCAAATAAACTGTAAACATGAACAAAATTCAATTTTATAGTAGAGCAATTAAAGTCACTATAGATTTCTCCTGCTTTCATTGCAAACAGAAATAGTAGCGATTTAACGAGAACGATGTTAATGTTGCTGAGCGATTTTAACATAAATTGCTAGAAATAACAAAAGATAGGTATGTCTGAAACCTCAATTGATTTCAGTATTGCGATTATCTTTTGTTGTATCGTCATGATGTCTGGCTACAAAATCTTTTGGTATTTCCGTTTTTATATATTTAGGTTTCTATTAATGTGCGTGACATCGGTTTTTGAGTACCTTAACACTATAATTTTGAAGTAGGTATGTTTATCTAGACAAAAAGCATTTTGCGTCACGCTCGGAAACAATCAGCTACAGGACGTTACACTCATACAATGTTGTGCATGATATACTACGGAACGTGTAATTCAGTTTATAGATGTTTGTAATACTCTAATAACAAATAATATTATTTTAGGGAGCTACGGAAAATACACCACGAAGTTGAAAAATTGGAAAGTGCCTAGATTTTTACGGAAGCATTCGGATACGCCACTTCATGAGATGAAAAAGCAGGCGTTGACTGATAAATCTATACATTTCTTGGAGAGGGGAGACGCCGGGTCTGGGTTTCAGTCCAGCAACGGTTACCAGCAAGTGCCTATTGTGATAGAATCTCAAGACAATAAGAGTAGGCCGGTGCAGAGTACCATTAAGCTGAACATCCCACCACTGAGCCATGACATGGCGTCCTTTGAAAGGGAGATCATCGACATAAGATCGTACTTGAGCCAGTCAAGGAGTAACATGTCGCCTTTCGCCAGAAGTAGCAGCTACCGTTCTCAATATGGAAGATCGAACAACATTGAGGTAAATATACTTGATTTAAAAACTACTATCGTCCCCCTATTTCAGGTACACCTCTGCCTTACCCTTCGGGGAATACAGGCATGATGTTATGTTACTGTTATCCAGCAGGAAACCGCATGCATGAACACTTAGAAATGGCCACAAATATTAGCCGAGACTAAGAAAAAGGTGTTTATGTGTCACACTTGAGTGCTTTGTTTTTAAGTCACGGATCTTGGTTAATTTTGCTAACGATTGTAGCGACACTGGCTGTTGGGACACGTCCAAGTTAATACATTTTGATAATACAGATTCTGATAAGAAACGTTTTATGAAGATCTGCATACCAAGGCCAAGTATTAACTGCGCTTCGCTCCGCTTTATAGAAAATATTAATAGAATAATATTTGAAGTATCATGATGTTTGTTTTTATAGCATCTTATCTATCCCGTTTATATCTTTGCGAGATTATCAATAGTTTTGGTTACGAAATATAAACTTTATAACCTCGCCCTTGACTCTGGAGCAATGTGAGTCGTAAACTAGTAACAGATACTGGCGTTTGCGCAACTCATTTGTAATAATTATTATGTTATTACCCATTGGTTGTCTTATATAATAATTTGTAGTTGGGATGGGACGTGCACATGTTGTAATAAAATGATTATTTCAGTAATAATAATAATAACCCCCACCGCCGTATCTCTACGTTGACGTCGTGGTGGGGCTCGCGCTTTGAACTCTAGGTCTGTGCCGGTCGAGTTTACTTTGCCGGACCGGGTCTGGGATGAGGAGCCAGACCAAGAGGATACAAAAACCCGTAGGGGCAGTATGTGGCAAGCTGTTGGGCAGTAGCGACACCATTGACCCTAACTCCCGGGAGAAGTCTTATTCCTCACCTCTGGCTTGCCTTTATTGGCCGGCTGGAGTGAACACTGACCAGGAACGGAGCTCCCACCTCATTTTTTTGAAATTCGCAAGAGCAAACGTGCTCGGAGGAAGGAAGTATTCCAGTAAGTGCTCGTAGGGATCTTGACCATCTTCCGGGCTCTGGGATTGTTCTGAAAGCTTGGAATACCTCTCTACTCCTCAAGCACCTCAGGACATGTTGCCCCCTTGGGGCTACATCACTATGTGCTAGCGACAGTTTCCGGGGGCGCATTATTGAGTGTGCAAGTCACCCCCTGCCATTTTACCTGTATATTTTATACAAAATATTGGTCAGGTAGGGGCCATAGTCTTTCCATAGTTCTATATAACCAGTTCACTTAGCCACCCAAACCCATAACCCAATATCTTTGTTTCCATATCCTGCAATAGTCCTGCATCAACCAGGGGTTGTCCTTGCACTTGCATAGTGCATACAGGGATAATCGTCGGTGGGTGCCTCAAAGCTTAAAAATGTCTAAGGGGCTTCTGCGAGTTGGCTTCGGCCTCTCGTACGCCTTCCAAAGGTCCGGGGCCCCAGGGTCCCGATATATGTCAAAGACATTTAAATAATAATAACCCCACCGCCGTATCTCTACGTTCGTTGACGTCGTGGTGGGGCTTGCGCGCTCCGAACTCTAGGCCTGTGCTGGTAGAGTTTACTTTGCCGATGTCGCTGATGACATACTTTTTAAAATTTTATTTAATAGTTTAAGAATCAAACAAAATTATAATGTAAAAACTTAAAAAAAAAAAAAATCCGAAACAGAACTAAATTTTCTATAAAGCGCCGCCTGCCATACGTAGGTAGTAGATAAGTATGTACATGTAACTTTCAATATTTATATGTTTATCATTTGAATTAGTTTTCTCGTGACCGAGGGTCGCGGAAAACTCCGACTAAAGTAAAGGATCTAGTGCACGAGATCCTTAAACCCCGCATTAAGGCGATTATTTTCTTATGATTACATAATAACAGCGGCATCAAGTTTCTTACTTTGTTTATGTATCGCCAAGAACTTGTTGTCATTATTAACAATTTTTCAAGTACCAGCACAGCATTTTTAAGGAGTTATACAATAGCCCGCTTAAACAAAACAGTTTCAAACTCCCAAAAAACTTCTGTAAACAAGTTCATGAACTTTTTATTTGCGTTATTTGGATAGTATGATCGCAAATTTTGCACCGTGTGTGAATTATTTATCATCCTTACAACATAAGCGAGAAAACTTGTGTACACATACATTTAACACGTGTTAGCTGGTAACGAGGACTTAACAAATAGCAACCTATTTTCTGATAAACATTGTTAAAATGTTGTTTTTTATAACATTGTAGGTGCCAGTGTGTCGCGCTCGCAGTTCGACCATCACGACGCAGGACGAGTTGATTCGTCCGACGGATCGAAGACTGAACTTGCCCCTCCCCTCGCCGCAGACGGTCTCTGCGTCCCGACCTCCTGATGACGTGATCAGCCTCTGTCCCTCAGTCAACAGCCGCAAAGACTCCGGCATCAGAAGCACAAGTCGGCGCTCCAGCATACAGCAACAGGTCAACTTTGATGTTCCTATTTTTACCTATAACGTAAGTAAAACATGCTAAATTAATCCCGCATGTATGTATGATGCATGTAGGTACCTATATCGACTTATTTTTCTTACACATAAATAAACTTGACGCAGATTTTTCACGAAATGGTAACGCATCGTAAACACGCTTTTAATAAATTATAAACATATGCCCCTAGAGCTGTGTGCTGCAGTCATAAAGCATGCCCGTCATACCACTGCATCGTAATTTGTACCAGCTTTCAGCTTTATGTACAATGATTAGGGTTTAAAACTGCGTGACCATGTTGTTTACGTTCTGTTGGTATGGAAACTTAGAAATGTTTAGTTCTTTTTTCTTTATTATAAAGTGTCTGACATTCTGTGTTCTTATTTCGTTGGAAACATGAAATATGGTTGAATAGTTCGCTACACCCACATTTCCATTCGCTAGGAGTCAGGTTACAAATCACTTACATTGCCCAGTAGGTGCCGGTGACGTCATCAACGTATAAACACCGCAAATGTCGCATTTCTATGTGTCAGGGGATTTTGTAGCGTGTCAAGAGAGTGACGAAAATAAAGTTGATACTAGCTTTGAAGTTTTATTATCTTGAGGAAAACTCGTTAATAATATTATACCTATTAATTTTATCAAGTATAGGCATAATCAAGAACTGTTTTTAGTTGGTATCGCGAATTTGTAATGTATTTATACAAGTTTCTATATTAAGATCTGTCTCGCCCAAAATTTTAATATATCGACGGGCACCCCGAAATACAGGGTCAGATTAAATTAACTAGCGAAACCGCGTAGACGTGATAGGTAACGATATCTAAACATGATAAAACAAAAAAATACGAGTTTTTTAGTGGGGTCATCGACCGCAGTTAGCTTAGAAGCTTGATATCAGTTTAAAACATTATATATTTTTGTGTAAACTTCACAGACCAAAAGAAAACAGATTTTCTCAAATCATACTTCAAGTAACAACACTAGCAGCGGTCGTCGACCCCTAAAAAAAACATTTTAATTTTTTTATCATGTTTAGATATTTATACCCATCACGTCTGTGAAGTTTCGTTAAGTAATTTAATGAGTCCCTGTATATTTCAATTTAAGCGTCGTAACAAATTTCCTTGAGTTCCTTTCACGTGTACACATCCGTCGGTATTTCAAATGTTATGAAAAATAACAATACTATAATGGTTACGAATGCATATCTTCGTTAAGGAAAAAAATTGTTGGTTACCATGGTTTTTGTTTCATTTTACCACAACACGTGAATCATTCTAATTTTGTACCCAAAATGGTATAACACAGTAGCCAATGACAATTCATTCGCTGATTTATTGCTAGCGTCATGACTTGACATTCAAATAGGGAAATCCAGCAACCGCTTACTGTATACGATATGCAACTTCCATTTTTATAATGCCTATTTGAATTAGCTGTTATTGCAACCAGGTGACTCAACTTACGGTTTTAGCTTTTCTTTGAGACATGCGTCAATCAAACAAGCTTTAATCACATCGGCGCCTCTTACTTGTGTTTAAGTATTGCATCAATGCGCGCTGGACGCATACGTTACTGATAGCTCGCATTGACGCAAACCTCAAATGCGCAAGTAAGAAGCAAATGTGCGCTATCAGTGACGTATGCGTCCAGCGCGCATTAAATATGACTTCACCCGAATTAGGATATTACCTCCACAATACAAGAACCGACTGGACTGATTAAATATCCGCAAGCTATTTGAAACAACGCATCAGCTAATTAGCTGCTAGGGTGTCTTACCAAATAATAATTCTGATCTTCATTAACTGTTATAAGTTTTAAAATGTTTAGTTTACATTTACAGATCTACGCGCTAAACAACATCGCGACGTCGCACCCCGATATGATGCAACACCGCGTGTCGGGCTACTACACGTCCAGCCAGTCGTCCCTCAACGAGCACTCGCGCAGCCGCCTGCCCCCTCCGCTCAACGACGAACAAGTCCAGTCCCTACAGAAACTGCGCAAACAATCCGACCTCCAGCTCATCCGCTGCGTACAAGACAACGCGCGCTCCGGCATCAACTACTTCGTACAACCACCCCTCAACAGATTCACACTCTTCTTCAAATCCTCCGAAATTGAAAGACACTACAGAGACAAAGCCCACAGAAGTGACGACTGCGAAGATTTCCCGCCCACGCTCACTACTTCAAGATTCAACACCGCGTTAGACATTCTAGTCTCCGCGATCATTTTCTTAGCGGTCACAGCTTCGATATTCACATTATACGATGACTGGAGATCTTCCATAGGGTGGTTCATATTTTTCATGTTCATAGAAATCGTAGCAATGGCACTCTGTTCCTATAGACATTATCTAAAGTGGAAGACGAATCACGAGGCACTCACGGAGTCCATCTCTAGGTCGGTAAGAATATTCAGGAAGCTGTCGAACTGGTTTCCGTGGCACTTGTTAGGTGGGTTGCTCATCAGTTTGCCGATATTTGCCGTGCTCCTCAACTTTTCCTGCCAAAATACCACAATGACGATCCTGAGAGGTGAACAGTCGTTTTACGTATACCTGCTGTGTATAAGTGTAGTGCACTTCTGCAACTTCACTCAGATGAACTGGCTTGTGAAAAATACTCTAGTGACGCTTTATGCTGGTTTGTTCCTATTTTTTGCGGTGTTAGGTTGTCACGATGCCAATACTCAATTTCTGCTAAAAGCTGATATTAATTTAAGGCAAAGTCCACCGATGTTTGCTCAGAATATATCTGACTTCAGCCTCGTCAATAGTTCGATGATCGACTGGGGGGACCTCAACAACGGTACCATAGGCTTTGATAGTCACCAACACAAGTTACATTTGACAGAGCTTTACTTGGATGTTGCGTTGTTATTGATGCTGGTGTGGTTCTTGAACAGAGAGTTCGAAATAAGTTACCGTTTGAGTTTCTATAGTAATGTGGTGGCCAACCGCGACAAACAGAGAGTACAGAACATGAGGAATCAGGCCGATTGGTTGCTACACAATATAATACCACGACATGTCGCCGACCAGCTCAAAAATACGGCTAAATATTCAGAAAATCACAAAGATGTTGCCATTATATTTGCCAGTATAGTAAACTTTAATGAAATGTACGACGAGTCGTATTTGAAAGGGAAGGAATACCTGCGGGTACTTAACGAGCTGATAGCGGACTTTGATGAGCTGCTAGAGAGGCCAGAGTTTCAGCACGTGGAGAAGATTAAAACTATCGGCAGCACCTTCATGGCGGCCAGCGGACTGAACCCCGACCTGCGCCACGCGTCGCGCGCCTCTCACGAGCACCTCTACCAGTTGATGGAGTTCGCGTTAGAGATGCAGAAAGTTGTCGATAACTTCAACGAAGACCTGCTTGAATTCGACTTTATTCTCCGAATCGGGTATAACTTCGGCGATGTTACGGCGGGTGTCATCGGAACCACCAAGTTGTTCTACGACATCTGGGGAGACGCTGTGAACATAGCGTCTCGGATGGACTCGACGGGCGTGCCAAAGAGGATCCAAGTGGGCGAGGCCTGCATACCGATGCTGTCGGCTCGCTACGAGTTCGAGCCGCGAGGCAGCGTGTACGTAAAAGGCAAAGATAACATGAACGTTTATCTCGTCTTAGGTAGAAACGATACGTAGATAAAAAAAATATTCATAATGAAATATAGAATCTGTGATTTAATTATTTATATTGGAGATGTGAATATATGAAATTCCTATTTATTGTGTGCAGTCCATTGTAAGTGAGAAGTTAAAGCTTGAGATAATACTCGGGGTTGCACTGGCTATTAATTTATTATTATTTTAGCTTATGTGATGTGAGAGAGTGTGAGTGTGGATATTTAATTTGGATGAGTGATCGAAATCTATTAAAATCTCCTTGCCTATACTGAAATATCTGTGACCAGTGTTCTAGTCTTCTAAATTCGATGGGAATGGTCCAGTTTTTACGATGTATTAGTTAATAAATTTGTATAATGCTGACGTAAGCCGTGCTTGATTGGAAAGAGCATTTATTTTGATTGACGGCAGCTGTGTTTTTATTTTAAAAATTGGATCATCGCCATTTATAAAACTTGTATATTCAAATTTACCTTCTTTATATTACGGAGAATATATTTGTATATAAGTGAATATTAACCCACTTGGGCTAGTAAATAAAGTTTTATATTTATGTAATTGTAATTGAATCGATGTGTTTAGAGTTAAGTAAATGGTACTAATACTTTTGTAGCGAGTAGGTCCGTTTATATTGTGTATGTAGTAGTGCATCGCTTACCGTTATACAACTCTTTTGTCAATTTTATAGAGCGGGTTCCGTAGGAGTTAGGGTCCGTGGCAATACATATTCAATATTAATATTATATTATCGAACAAGACTATCTTTCAAAACTATTTGTAAGATAACAGTTGTGTGGTAAGAACATTGTAATTCTGAGCACTTAGTGCGTTGCATTGTCTAGATTCAGATAATCAACAATATATAGCCAGATTATCTGTAATCATTGTATGGTTCTCGCGGTAAGGATAAGCGGAAATCAATTTACCAGATTATTTTTTAATGGTAGACGAACGAAATTCGCCGATACGTAATGTTCTCAAAAAGCTCGTAAGGAAAAATGCAGCTCGAATGTCGGAGCGGCGATGATACGGTAGATTTTAAATTAGAATACGCGTCGCTCCGCTGATAAATAATTAGCTTAACTAAATACTATTTACGCACCATTCTTTTAAATCCTGTTTATAAAATATGTGAGTACTTACGGGACCTACATACTGTTTGCTCATTACATGAATTACTTTAAGCGCGAATCCACAGTCGATGAATTAATTTCATGTAACTTTCGCTATAAATATTTATTGGTAATATTTGCGGTGCATCTAGCATTATTAGTGAACTATTTTCCTAATAACTCGGTAATGTTCACGCGAAATATTCTAAAGTATGT
Organism: Omphaloscelis lunosa; assembly: GCA_916610215.1. Taxonomy (NCBI): domain Eukaryota; kingdom Metazoa; phylum Arthropoda; class Insecta; order Lepidoptera; family Noctuidae; genus Omphaloscelis; species Omphaloscelis lunosa. The sequence continues at coordinate 13,744,214 of OU744250.1, forward strand.
ATTAACGACTTTACACAATTCAATATTTGCCATGTAATGTTGACGTAGTAGGTAATTCTCATACTTATGATGAACGCCTTAAAAAAAAAAACTATACATTCCACTATGTATTTAAACTTGCCTTCAAAATGTCTATTTTCTACTTTTAATGGCGTACTAAAGGTTGGCAGTTTTGCAACGAAGTGAATTAGTATATTTACAGAATGCTGGACCAACAGGAATACTAGTAAGCCTAAATAGCTCTCTTCGAAATTTACCTCTTCTTGAATACATTTTCAATATTGCGACGATATTACGATATGATAAACTTATGTATTTGTGATATTTGTTAGAGAAGTGTTATATGAATATGTATACTTAGACAGATATTATATAATATTTAACATCGATTGTTCTCTCTATAATAAAAATGTTAGGTCACATCGTACGGATATTATTTATCTGTCTCTTTTAATCTGCTGCCGTGTGCAGGTGTGTTTTGAGATAAATATTGTATTGTTACCACGTCAGATATATAGATGCAGCCGACAGAACCATGAATAACAAATATCTCCGGACATCTAATACTTTCTGCATACATAGTTAATTTCGCGGTCGTCTGGTTGGGAATTCAAATATTTGTGCAATATTTGCACACTCACTTCATGGTATGTAATTTTGCGGTCTAAAAGGCAGTTTACATTTTCAATGCGTGATTAGCCAGCTTGTGGTTTTAGGCGACCGCGGAAACTCAGGATGTATGCGGTCGGGTAATTTGCCTCGTTGACGAATTGACTGACAAAATGGCGTAGAAACATCGACATACGGTACAAATATGTTCTTAATATCCCTTGGCAAACCTGTTTCGTCAGTCGTCGGATTTCTATCAATTGCCCTTTGCACTTGGTGCAGACCGGACGTTCTTAATCGACTTGGAATTATATAGAGTTGTTAATACTCTTTTAATTTAATTTATTTAAAAAAATGGGAGGAAAGCCGCTAAATTCGCAGGCACGGATAGGAAAATAGTTTTACAGCTCTATATATTTCACACGGAAATCAAAACAAAACAACAAAAAAGTTGTGAATTCAAATTATTGTACAAGATAAATCTAATAATTGATGGACATGGAAATTAGCATTCGTTTGTATTCGGAAATCCGATGATACCCGATGGACATTAAGAATATAGTTAAACTGTAACAGCCTTACAAATAAACGTGGTATAACAGTTATACTCGAGAAATAACTCAAAATGTCTTGCTTATTCTTAGTTAATTCTCGAGTATAACTGTTATACCACGTTTATTTGTAAGGCTGTTAGTGTGCAATGATACAAAATTATAGCACAATATTGCGCAGAGATTTATTAGTAAATACCGATTACCTATGTGATGGGAAGGTACGTTGAATACATGCTTTTGAATTGATTATTATTCTACAACGTGTTTCTTTTGATATCCCATTACTCCTAAGGTCATAAACTATAAAGTAAGTAAAATAATACAAAAAGTCCTTGAACAAGTGTTAAAAAGACAGTTTCGAAGATAACATAACACGACTCTCGATGTGTGTATTTAAGTTTCATTGATAAGTACGAGTAAATCATTTTCATTCAAACCAACCATTCATATTTATTTTATAACTAATAAAATGCGACATTGTCATATTTTACGTAAGGTGGTTTACATAATCGTGACTGTCGAATTATTTTGTATGAAAAATTATTTTTGACATGATACCCTAGACTTATGGGATATCAAAAGAAACACGTTGTATAGACAAGAGATGACGTTTTCAGCACAAACTTAATATTTACAGTTCCACCAGGTTTTAAATGTCGGTGTTACTATGCTATTTATTTTGTGACATGAATGTAGGTAGGTGATAGCAACTTATGTACTAACCCGAATGAACGATAATTTGTGACCGTCAACGAGGCAGTGCGAAATAAAATTATCTGTGAATTTTTAGTGACTAGGATAACTTTCAGGACTCTATGATTTTCCTTCTTATTCACTAAACCCGGAATATTGAGAAGTCCTTAAAAAAAATGTATTGCTTGATTCACATGTCTTTGTCTATGACTTGTTTGATAGACATGGCTGTGTCTATTGATTGCTTGATAGACATGTCCTCTTTCCATCGTTTTGGCAAAATCGTCCTACCGTATATATAACAACTGAAAAGTTTCCCTTAGCACTGAAAATGCACAGTGTACTCCGAGTAAATATAATAGGCCTCCTGGCAAGACTAAGGAATGTTTTATACTTCATAAACTTCTATATTTTGTAATAAAAATGTAAAATAATTGTATTTATTATTAGTAAGATCCAAGTGTTCAAGAGTGCAGACTTCAACAAAATTGACTATACCTACCTATAATGGCTTTAGTTTTTGACTATAATAAAACACGTGAAATACATTCAGATCTATTTATTTCTACCTCGGACACATTGTTATCAATTAACTGATTGTTTTTCTGTTTTTTTTTATTTGGTTTTTGACATAAATAGTTACTAGATAACCAAACAAAACATGGGTCAAAACAAGAAATCTTGCAAGAAAGCTTGATTTTGAAGAAATTAAAACCCAATTTAAAGTTTCTAAAACTTTTGTTCGAATTAGAAACTGCCGCACCACACGCTATTTGCACCAGTACCCTAATTGCGTAACACAACACAATCACAATTTTTTTTCCGATTTGAAACAGATTGCTAATTGCATAACTTATGTTCTTAAACAATATTGCTTAATTTGTTTCATTTTGACAGTTCAACAACATTAGTCTGTTTCAATGAAACAGATTGCTAATCCATTGCTTCATAAGTTGGAAAAAAAAATCTGCTCAAAAACGTATATAACGCAATTAATGTTGTTGAACTGTCAAAATGAAACAAATTAAGCAATATTGTTTAAGAAAATAAGTTACGCAATTGGGGTTCTGGATTGACATTTCAATAATCATTAAGAGGATATCAACACATTTCCAGTAAAACTAGGTACTGAATCACTAGAAAGTTTATAAATGATTATTAACGATACAATTAACAGCACACGTTAAATATTTTAGGTATTAACACACATTGGATTTTTGAGATGGAGCAGTAAGGGCAGGTGACTGTCCTTAATTTCTTGAGAAATTTTGATCACACATATTTTAAAAATTGTACAGTCAGCAAGATAATGCAGAATTTTTACAATAACTTTTTTTATGACAATCGATCATGTGCGTTATCCCAGCAAGAAAATCTCTTTTAGAAAGAATTGAGTTCTACAAATAATTAGAGCATAATTTGCTGTAAATGTGGGCGTAAAAAATTATTACCTAAATGCTGTCGTTTTGGAAAAGAAACGGAAAAACGAATCCTGCTGGAGTAACGTTGTTCCAGCAGGCAGCAAGAACATTTTAAACGAATGACCGGAGAGAAACAAACTACATGGGCGGATAGCTTATATTTGTGCGTAAATGTGCGCCGAAAATGAAAGTGCGTCTCAAGGTTTTCGAGATATTTAATTTCCTGCTGGGATAATGTTTTAAATAATCTTATTTTTCGGAAACTAATGATTGTGCGCTATTAGAATAAACGTATATCAGTAGCTCTTAATTTGTGCATTAATTAGATTTTCAAAAATTGTTACCGTTCTAAAGTTATGTATAAAACCGTCGCTTTTTTGGGGTCATTCTAATTTAGTCGGATTACCAATAATCTAGGTGTTGTTTTGGTTTTTTGTCTGTATCTACTTTCATACGAGACATTTGAAGCTGACATTTTCAGGATATATATTTCACTAAACGCTCTAATTTTTGGTTTGAACTCGTTGACACTGCTCCGTCTCAAAAATCCGCCCCGTATGTTACAAATATGTTGACATCTATGCAACTATATTATGGCACCCAAATATCCTAGTTTTGTAAACTTAGGTTAATAACAATATACTGAACATTTTCTAAACACACTATAAAGCCTGATTTACACGGTGCGATTTAATAGCCTGTTACGTTACCATAAGTTCAAGTTGAAGCAACAATAAAAGTTGTACCGCCTAAATATTGTGTAGGTATATATCGTACCTATACCACAAGACTAAAAAAGGAGGTTTTATTATTATGCCTATACACAATATGTAGACGGTAAATTCAACTTTAAATTTACTTTATATTTATATTTAAATGTAAAGTAACGTAAGTTATTTTTTTTTTATTTGCCACAGACTAGAAACTTGCATCTTGTAAATGAGGCTTAAGGCAAAAGCGCCAGGGTAGCTCACGAAATTAAACTTTTCTTACGGTTTTTGCAATTCGCAGGTCAGTATTAGGTTGTATGTATGTAAGTATATTTTGATCACAAAATATGATGCGCGACCGTAAAAAATACCTAATTACAGAATTTTAATCATTAGAATTATCAATACGATTCTTTAAACTGAGATTTGGCGTCAAATGCCATGACTCCATAAAATAGTCATTCAATAGGGTAGTTAGTATTTAGTGCATAAATTATTGCATTTGTAGCGAATAGTAAATTTACAGTATTAAACTTATGTAGGCTTAAGCTGATTTGAAATTCTAGATTTGGTCCCTCCATCTTGACGGGCACGTAATTTAAATTTAGAGAATTGCATTGATGATTTGAATGGTTATAATTCTGTAAATACATATTTGTTACAGTCGAAAAAACGTAAGAAAATTTGAATTTCGCAGGGCACTTTGCGCAACCGCCTAATGCGACAGTGTATTCATAGGGTTGTCGCTCCATGCGAAGTCGTCACTGGAGAATGCGTAGACCATCCAATAGAACAAGTTGAGCAGAGCGAAGGACGCTGGGAACATGACACGGGCAGCCCTGTCGATGTGAGAAACACTGTTTATGTGCCCTCGCATACCTGAAGAAATGGAAATCGTTTATTTGCAATGTAGATATACAGATAAGATGGAACTTTTTTATAAAAGAAGCCCTATACATTTTACCTTACGGCAGGCAAAACTTAGAAGAAAATATTGGCAGTCATGGGGACTGCCGACAGAAATGAAAACTTAAAACAGATATTAGCGCCATCTAGCTTCTATAGTACAGCACTAGCGCAAGCATGACGGTGACGCAAATCCATAAGTTAATCCCCTACCAAGAATCGCTCAACTCGCATAAGGAAGTTTTCACTTCAAAAATTGCTTTTAAAAGCTGTGTGGCAGTCGTATTTATAGTGTATTTATTATCTATGGTGGCAGTCCAATTATAAAATTGATTTAAGAATTTATAGACCTAGAGTGTTGTAAAAGTGCTAAGAGGATGGGTGCAACTTTCATCTGAGGGGACGGGCCAGGGGGGGGGAATCTTCGTAATATTTACAACAAGATTATGAATGAAATCCCATGTACCAGCTTCAACCTGCCTCTGCCTCCTGTACCGGTCGTCTCCGGCGAGACAGTAGAGCAGTTGGCGCCAGCGCGGCACTCGCCTCTCGGTCTGGGTGGTACGTTCCATGGTCAGGCGGACGGCTGTCTGCTCGGCGGGGCCTCCGCTCTCCCCGGGGTTGCTTTGAGCGGGTAGCGTGAAGTTCTGGAATGAGGATTTATTCGTTTTTCGTAAAATGCAATAGCTTTGAGTACCTACTGCATATTTGGTATAGGTACTTCTAGTTTGCATAGGTCTGTATCTAGGTGTATCATAGGCACAAAAAAGAGAGGCCTATGTCCAGGGTGAAGTCGAACTGTATTAACAAAAAGGGCGCTAGGTACTTACAAAGTTCGTAGATCGAACTGAGCTGCGCCGGCGCACCGCTAGTTGCCTTGCGGCGAAAGCATCACCGCCAACTTCTTCTATCAGCTCCTCCCATTCTGCATCATCGATCACAATCTCTCCTGAACCAACCTGGAACATTCACAAACCAACGTCAAAGCTAGGCGTCATTGGCTTGCCAAACATACTTCAATCCCATTCATACCTTAGTAAAATAATGCACGCCAGCAAATTCCAAGAGTGTTGCAATGCAGTAGAAGAAACTCATCAATAAGAACCAGTCGAGAGCAGTCGCGTATCTCACTTTGGGCAAATCAGTGCGTGAGTCTAAACTTATAGTGGACAAAGTCAGCACTGTCGTTATCCCGAGCCCGACTCGGTCCGAAGTGGCCTGCAAAGTGTAAAGCGAATGTTTACGACCAATCCACTGTATGGCCCCTGAATAAAATGTCGTGTTAACATGTTACCTCGCGATGAATCCAAAATGAAACCCAGGAAAGGACTACGATGAGTATGCACGGCACGTACACCTGTATGAGGAAATAGCCCGTATGTCGCTGAAGATTGAACGATACCTGAAGCACTGAGAATTCGCCTGAAAAGATTTTTAGATGTTGTAGAAAATGTATGGATGAAACTTGAATGGAATAGTTTGTTGCTTTAAATAGATAGGAGATAGATAAGTAGAGCAGTGGTGGCCCGGTGGTAACCGCCACGACTATGAGTTGTAGGTCTTCGGGTTCGAATCGTAAATTTTTTCATCACCACTGCTCTCAAAACGGTCAAGGAAAACATCGTGAGGAAATCGGCATGTCCTAAAACCAAAAATTCGAAGACTTGTGTCATCCGCCAACCCGCAGTGGGCCCGTGTAGTGGATTATGGCCCACTCTCTCTCGTATAGAGGAGGCCTGTATCCCAGCAGTGGAAAAATTATAGGATAGGATAGATTATGAGATAGGTAGATTCCTACTTCAGATTTATTTCAGTAACACATACTTGTTGGTTGAGTTGCAACATATTGAACACTAAAAAGCAATGACCGCTTACATCGTTACATATCTGGAGCCATTTGTGCGAATGTAAATTCCCCGGCGCGTAAAAGCCGATTCGTGTCATTGGCTCGACGCGCTACAATTCGTTTAACATTATTTTGTATTTGCCTTCGAGACGAAAAAAGCAAATTATATTTATAAAAGAAGCACTTGAGGTTTATTCTGCAAGGCAATTTAAGATAAAAATGCTAAAGCGGGACGTGTTCAGAGCATAAAAAATTTCGGTAAATAACGTACGGTAAAGTCATTTACGGCTGAGTGAATTTCCCCGTGAGTGTAGTGATGAACGAATCCCTTTGTTATTTATTTACTTGTCGGCATTCACGGACAAATTCACAAAATAATTAATAAAAGATACTACCGCCTCGCTACTGCTGAGCATAAGATCCTGGGTTCGGTTCCCGAGTCGGGCAAAGTGTTATTGAGCTTTTCCATCTAGAATTTCCCAGTAGCAGCACGGAGTCTGGATTTGTCCCCGGTTGATGGCAATAGGCTCGACCCCTATTACATACGACTTGAACATAACCGGCGAAATGAAGGTGTAGGTACTAAAGATACACTACTGCCTAACCTTTCGGGGAATATAGGCGTGATGCTATGTTATATTACAAGATACAATATGCAATTTTGTGAGAGCTGCATAATTAGTTGTATAATTGACGTAATTCTAAGTATTGTTTATTTTATTTTGTTACCTATTTATTAATTACTGAGCCTGACTTGATTTCCGTTCGTATTTTTCGGGTGACCACTGAAAATCAGCGCTGTGTGGGTAGCACATCATCATGCTGAGTGGAAGCCTTCTTGTCACAGTCATTACTTGCAGCTGCCGACTATTTCTGACAAATTAACCTATTTTTCTTTATTTCCTCTTTCATAACAGAAGTTTTAATGAATTTGCCAGTTTGACGTGACTATACATATAAAGGTTAGGAGATATCTATACCCAAACCCATGTGTGCGGAATCACATTCGTCGGTAAGCGGATAAAGTGGGTCGTGGGAGGAGCGCCTGGCGTGACTAGTGGAGATGGAAGCACTGTTATGGCGACGCCGCGCCGTGCCGGATCGAGCTTCCTCTCAACTCTCGATACCTCCAATATTCATAACATTATCACGTTTAATTTCAAGTTTCCATATTAAAAATTAATAAAAAACAGCTAATATCCTAAACCTCTCATACTTTTCCTCAATATGGTGATATAATCCAAAGAGAATATGACGTTCCGCGTGTACAAATACGTTTCTATTTGTAAAGGCTGCGTAATAAGGGAGGTTACTCTTGTTTGCGTCGGACAAACTTTCTTCCTAAATGAATAGAATCTTCTTTGTAGATACTTAATCCGTACAGTCACGCGCAAATAACTAAATAATGTTCTTATTTTGTAGGAACAAGTAATAGATAAAGCAACAACTTCATAAATGTGATGCATGATGAGGCGTATATTATCTAGTAGGTACCTACATATGTTACAAGTAAGTACGTCTAGTTTGGTAAGTTTTTCTTACCTTCCCGTCGAGTAAAAGTAAAGTTTCTGTACGGGAAACTGATGAGGTCGAACTGTGAGAGGGTCATACCGGGAACAAAGTTGACACTCTCAGAGTTTTGCCACTGGTACACTAGTTGTTGGTTCGAGTATGCATCTGTAAGATAACACATTCAAGTTCAGGGTTACAGGTCAATAGAGAAGAAGAAATCTATAAGTCGTAAATAGACTTCTAAAGTTAGTACAGTATACTTACAGCTTCCTAGAATAAGGGGACACGATTGTCGGTCCATTGGAAAATTGCGGAGTTCCATAGGACATTTTGCTTTAATGGTTAATCTGGAAACATAAAATCTATTTACAAATCATCCCTAATATCTATATTATGAAAAAGCGTTGGCCATAAAACTGGACGAAAGCTTCATCAGTGAATAATTAAGGATTTATATAACCGAATTACACGGATGCAAAAATACTCGATTTTAGCTAGAAACAGTTCACGTATTTGCAAAGTAGAACGGTAAATAGCTGAAAACGTCCGAAACACTGAACTAAGGCATTAGATTAACTAAAAGGATCCTCAGAGCCTGTGTGTCGCGTTCAACGAAGCAATTCTGCTGCCGAATTTCGTCCGAACTAAACCGATTAACGGGTGGACGCTTGCATATTCTCTGACGAAAATTAGACGAACTTATCCATTCAGTTTTATATGGATTATTCACGGTTTTCCTTAAAATATGTAGGTCATTTATAACGCTCGAATAAAGTCATTGTCTAGGATCTTCTTTGTAGGCAATGGCTTAAATAAACCAACATGGCCATCTTTCATCTATATCAAAAAGGAGCCAATATTGTTCATTGTGAGAGGCTATACAAACGTTCTTTGCGCGAAATCGATGCTGTTCTTTTAATTGAAACTACGGCCAGAAGATAGTGAAAAAGAATCTTGATAAATCCTGACAATATCTCAAGGGCGTTTATTTTTTAAAACAACAATTCCCATCGGGTTTAACGTTCGATGAAAACTCCACTGAGTAATCGGATCAGGGAATATTTTTCACTTTGCCAATTAAAAATGTCGGACGCTTTGGTTGTGTAAAGGGTATGAAATTAATTATTCTCAAACCTTAATTGGGATTTTCGTATTTGTGAACGTAAAGTTTTTTACCATAGATTGACGAAATCATGGCTTTGCTGTTCTCTAAATCTATTAAATGAAAAACTAAAATGGCTGTGTGTTTATGGACTCGACTAACTCAACCATGCGACAGTAAGGGGTAACGAATCCAACCGTGTATTTGTTCAATTGTTAATCTAAGTTCATTGCCTTGATAAAACAGATTCGATTAAATTGGTTGTCAATTGCTTCATCTTCACTGCATTCGTGAGAAGGGAAAACCATAAGGTTACTTACCTCATCGAGTACAATATATCCCCATGCTGACTAATCCTGAGCAACTTATTTGGGACAGTTATAGTGTGCACATACGAGTGTTTCCCGTTATAGAAATACGTGTCTGGCCGCCAAATCCTTTCAAGCATCTTGATAGAAAGTGACAGCGAGCGGATGGGACCGAGGAACGACAGCCGAGTGTCACGCCAATACTGCCTGAAGTAGCAGTCCATTGAATAATCCTGGTATAGAAAATATTGTGTAAAAAAATTTTGTTCATGTGTAGTAAAGTATCATAGTTTTGTAGCAAAAGAGCAAACCACATTGAAATGTGAGTTATGTATTTTCTACGATCATAAAATTGTTATGACTTAAGTAGGTAGCATGTTGAAAACAGTGCACAAGTCATTTTGTCTTATAACCTCATAAATAGCTTCTGCTACGAAAGGACTACTAACCAGCTTTGACGTCTGCACGATCACAAATGCAAACTATTTTTAGTATAAAAAATGCCTATGTCTGCGTTCAGCGGTCGGTGTGGCGACACGCCGTGTTCAAGTTCGCGACAAGTCAATCGTCATCCTGAGGATGTCTCGTTGAGAGGTGAAACACGTGTCGATTTCTTTCAGGGTTTTTTATGGCTCTTTAGAAACAGCAGGAGCAGAGAAAATACAGAGCTACACGGTTTTTTTTACGTAAAAAATACGCCACTTTGGGGTTTATTTATAAACGTTCGTTGCTTAAAGTTAATTGACGTTCAAACGTCAAAAATGTATGGTTAAACAGTCGTTAATCATTATTTAACTTTAAGCAACGTTTATAAATAAATCTCTTGGTATTTTGTTCTACGTCAGGAAACGTCGTAGCAGGTCCATAACAGACTCGTAGCAGATTCGTAGCAGACTCGTAGCAAGTTCGTAGTAGGTTCGTAGCCTATTCGTAGTAGAATTTTTTATGAAGTTTGCTACGAATATTAACTTAATTAATTTTGTCATTACGTTTCATTATATTTTACTCGTTTATACTTACCATATCAAGTTCAGAAACGGGCCCCATGCTTCTTATAAGAATATTAGTTTGTACGACAGTTGGGTATCCTGAAATACATCAAATAAATATATTTTGACGCAATATAAAGAGATATATGGCTCTAGTACACAAAGACAGGACTGACACAACTATGTCATACATAACTTAATACTTAGTTTGATTAACGTTTTGCCTATAAAAGGAAAATTTATGGCCTCAAAATGCCTACGAGTGACTATTGTTTACTAGAGCGTTTCTATATGTTTTTCATTAAAAAATACCTTTGCCGTGTGTAGGCAACTGCGAATTCTCATAATTCTTCAACAAATTCTCTAAAACCGACGTAATGTTCTTCGACACTGCATCATTGATGCTTCTCTTAGCGTTTTGTTTCAAGGTGAACGCATTAACTTCATCATAAGAGCCGTTTATATAATTGGAGAGCAACATTTCAGAGGTATCCCAATAGTCGTGTGTCTCGGAGGTATTGTGCGAGAGATTTTTCGCGGTTGCTGACAAAATGCTTGGAGTGTGTTGCGATGTGGCGTCGTCTGGAGACTTCAGGGATGTCAGCGATATTGGAAACGTTCCATTTTTAGTCGTCAAGTAGATTGCTCCTTTTGCGTCAACTTGGAAAATGCTGTACAAATACATTGAAAATATGATTTAATTTTATAGGGTAGTTAAAAGCGCATAGAAAATTATTGGACTTGGCTTGAAAAGTGAAACAATATTAAATAATAAGTAAAGGAACGACTGAAATTATGAATAATAAAATTAATGTAAATTAATTAGTAGATGAATGAAACAATAATTATAATTATTTTTTCTTGTCCCTTTCCGATTTAGCTCTGTCTAAGATTGTCTGGAAAATATTATCGCCATTTTCAATTTCATCACTTACTAATTCTGTTATTGTGCTACTGCGACTTAAATTCGTTTGCGCATCTTATTGGTTTACAATAAAATGTTAATTGCTAAACAAATTACAGTCGCAAGATTTTTTTAAAAGAAATAGCGTATTTATTTAAATATTGTGGAAAAAATGTTAACGGATACGACCCTTTCAGATATCTAAAGTTGTGGTTTAATTGCTTGAATATTAAGTAACACGGGGCCGAGTCGAGAGTCTTCACTCAACGCCATTTACTATGGAATACGGATTTTTAAGAACGATATCTTGGCATCAAGCCCGAATCGCTATTTTTTGTTTCACTTTATGTTAAAAAGGGTTCCCTAAGCATCATGATTCTCAACTTGTATACCTGATATTTATTGCGGGACCTTTAGTTTAACTTTTGAAAGGTCGTTTTATGTTTCAATTTCAGATAGGCATAGTTATAGATCGTTATAATTTATAACAAGATACATGATATACCCAGCTCCATAACTGTCTCTCAGTACGCTGATGACTACGTACTTTATATAACTTGTGATAATATTGATCAAGCAGCCGCTGAGTTACAGGAAGCGTTAAATATCTTATGTGATCAATTTGATTCCCTTAATCTCAACATATCATCAAATAAGAGTAAAATTTGTATTTTTGACAGAGGCTATAGGAGACGGTCGGTTACCTTGTCAATTAGAGGTAATAGTTTGGAGGTTGTGGACACGGTACGATACCTTGGTGTGTGGTTGGACCGTTCTCTCAGATGGGGAAAACATATAAATGAGATTAGCCAAAAAGTTCTCAAATTCATTAAAATCTTTAAAGTGTTGGCCGGTTCGAGTTGGGGTGTGCATCCAAAATATTTAAGAAGACTTTATCTAACTTTAATTAGAAGCCGTATAGATTATGGAAGCATTTTCTATGATAACAGTGCAAAAACTCACTTAGAAAAATTAGATAGATTACAGAACCAAGCCATGAGAGTAGTGGGTAGTTTTATTAAATCCACACCAATTCACGTGATGGAGAGCGAATTATGCCTACAGCCACTATACCTACGTCGACGCTTCTTGGCTAGCAAATTCTGGCTTAAGACTAAAGCTTTGCAGGCAAATACCGGAAGTATCAATTTACTATCCGAACTATCTTCATTATGTAATAATTCCTCATATTGGCAAAACAAAAGAATCCCCCTTTTAATCTCGGTTAATGACTCACTACACAATTTAAAAATTCACAGCAGTCAGAAATTAGATATGTTTTCTCTGGATACTTGGGTTAGTAAAATAGATAGTGATAAAATAATAAAACACGACGTAAACGTCATGTCTGGGCCTAAAGGGCAATACAATCCTGTTAGCTTAAGAAACTTATTTATTGATTACCTTACTTCCGAATACTTGACATACGTAAAAATATTTACAGACGGATCTAAGAAGGGTGACAATGTAGGGGCTGCGTTTTACGAGTCAGAAGAAAATTCAATGAAATTTCGAATAAATGCCAGTGTGTGTATAATGGAAGCTGAACTGATCGCGATCGCAGAAGCTCTGTCTTATGTCGAATCAATCCACCAAAACCATATTGTAATTCTCACAGATTCCAGAAGCTCGCTCCAACATTTGGCTCGGTGTACCTCGACCTTTCGAGGAACACCGATAGCCTACACTATACTAAAAATTATTTTGAAGTTACAATCTGACGGAAAGCACGTAGTCCTTCAATGGATTCCATCACATATTGGAATTAGAGGCAATGAAATTGTTGATCAACTAGCCAAGCAAGCCATATGTGATGGAATTCCTGTTAACATTTCTCCTTACTTTTCAAACTTTATACCAAAAATTAAACAAGACTGCTACTTACTTTGGAAGGAATATTTTAATAAAAGATCTCGAGATAAAGGAATCTGGTACAAAACGATCCAACCACATCCCTTGAACTCGCCATGGATAGATAACCAGTTGTTGAACAGATGTGATACTGTTATTGCACTAAGGCTTCGTTCCGGACACATTCCGTGTAATAAGTTCTTATACCTAATGGCAAAATCAACAACGGATAAATGTGATTTTTGTATTAATTCCGTTGATGATGTTTATCACATATTGGCAGAGTGTGTCCGCAACGCACAATTTAGACATAGATTAGATTGTAGGCTTAGAGAAATAGGTTACTGCAACAGTGTTCTGGCTGCGCCACTTTCTGACGCAGCTAGAGCACTTTACAGACTAGCTATGCTAAGATTTGGTTAAAGACTGTATTATTAGTTATAAATTGTAAACCTTACCAGGGCGGCATAATCGCATGCGCGACAAAGCCCTTTTCTAGATTAAAAAAAAAAAAAAAAAAGATACATGATATTGTTGGCATAAAAAGCTCAATAGGTATAATTTTCGTGTCCTCTTTTCCATGTTAAGAGATAACATTTGTACAGACAAGAAAAAAAAAAAAAACAAGTATAAAGTAAAGTCAAATTATAATTTACATTCATTACAATCGAGGAAAATTTTATTCTAACCGTAATGTGGACCTGCCTGATCTTAATCTAGGTTTATGAAAAACTGTGTTTCAGGCCATCAATTTACATCAAACATTTAACAACAAGATAACAATACATTTATTAGAAGCTAAATGAAAAATAAGTTATAATATTTTCAATGACTTAAACGGTAACTATTTGGGTATATTATTTTTAATATTGATCGAAGCAATCCGGTAGCATCTGCCAGGTAAAGTCAAAAGGAAGACGCCTCATTTCCTGGCCCGATCAGCATCAGACTTTTCGAAATCTCGCACATAAACTAATCACCAACTAGTACTAAATCTTTGTATTTCCCATGTATTTCAATTTTATTACCTCCAAGAAATCAATGCCAGTGTATAGCAGTGACCTAGTCAACTGGATGTATGTGACTCTAATTGCAGCCTGACATGCAATGATTGCTCCTTCTCGTGCTCTGATTTGATTACTAGTTTGCTGCCTCCATTCCACATTTAGGATTCGATTCAATATCAAAGATTATTTTGAACTTTCGATTTACTTAGTAGAAAACAAAGGAAAAGAATCTATACATATATAAAAATGAATGTTATATATTAACATCATTATTTGACCGATCACATGAAAATAGGCACAACTGTTTATAGTTTCAAGGTTTTTTTCGAATGCGCGCAGGCGAACTCGCCGGCAAAAGCTAGTCTTCTGTTTTACATTAAATCACCATCATCAGCATTAAATGTGCCAGGTTTTTTCTTTATCTGCAATTTGTACATATTTTTAAACCAAAACATTTATGTTTCTCAAATATTTTTAGAATGAAGGCCCGTATCGATTTGTTTTCCGATTTCTTTCCAATCATGGGTACGATAAACTCTGAATTATCTGATTGATGGATGGCCAAAGTTATAATGTCAAATTCGACTTAGATATATCATAAAACGATTTCGAGGGACTTCCACGTCTCTCAAATTTATTTGATGTTTTATTTTAAGCCCGTGGTCTCGGCTTAAAATTCGTCTTTACAGGTTACCTCGGGCTTTTGAAGAGTTCGCTAAGGATCAAGATTATGAAGTTGTTGGTGTTAATATTATTGTATTAATATAATCGAATAGGAATATCACGGTTACTGAATTCAACAGACTATTTAATAAGTAAAACTGAATAGATGCCCTTTGTGTCTGAATTTTAAACTCAAAGAAAAGTGGAGCTCACAAAGACGTTGGAAACACTATCAAGATTAACAAAAAGATCATACTTTTTACTTTTGTAAGTTTGTAAAAGTTTTAGAAGAATTAGGTATTACTTGAAGGGAGTAGTTTTCTAATTTTCTTTGCTCATTTAAGCTTTCAGGTTGACTGTGTGGCAGTGAGGCGCTTTGAATGGACCGGTAATATTGCCACCACCATGCTGCGCTTTCCATTCAGCTGTTCGTGACATTAATTATTGAGTTCTTAGTTTGGTAGTATGGAGTATTATTTAAAAAAAAATTGTAGGTATGCGTGACGCAGCTTTGTTACCTACATATTGAGTGATATAGATAATATTTTACAATGTTATAAGATGGAATGCTTTAGAAAAACTGTGTTAGAAGTCCTTTCAAAGGTAATGAATAGTACAATTTTGGTAGGTACTACACCCGAATCAGCCGACCCGAAATAAAGTCCATCTATGGGAGAGTTTAAAATGATCACGCTTTAAATATTGGATTTTCCTAATATTATTTTAATAGATTATAACTTCTTAATAAACACATAGACTTGTGTTAGTCTATTCACATGTATTGTATATACTTACAGTTCAAATTGGCACTAACTCTTTGAATACATTTATCAGTGTTGTCGGATTCGCGCGTTCACCTCAAAGGGAGACGCGTCAAAGGAAGCGTCTTATCAATGTAGAGGGCGCGATACTCGCGATTGATTGAACAAAATACCTACTAGCTTCTACAAGTAACACCACTAAATTGTCGTGCTATACCTATATCTAGAATATCGTTTATAATGAGGAAGAGAATTGATACAAGTTTGATAAAGTCTAGAGGTCTTTATGGCATTGTTTTCTAATATCTTGATTTTAGAATAAATAGATGAATACGAGGAATCTTGGACTAAATATAAAAAAAAACCGGAATCGTGCGTGTCGGACCACGCACAATGAAGGGTTCCGTAGTTGGGATGAATTTATTCCAAGAACAAACTTAACATTGTCGTTGAAAAACATGTTCTCCCATATATTTCAACTGCAAATGTAAGTTTGTACGCACAATATTAAGAGATTTACTATGATATTTTAAGACCATGGATTTATTATAGGTTTTCCTGTAATTTATGAGTAAAGAAACCATTCTCTGATTTTTTTTTTCAAAATTTTAGTCTCAGTAGTTACAGAGAAAAGGGGCGGGGGGAATGGTCAATTTGCCTCTATTTTTATTAAACATCTTTAAAAGTGTTTATTTTAAAATTATACAAAACATATATTTGAGATCCTCGCAACAAACCTTTTCATTTGATATACCACACAGTGCAGTTTGAAAAACTATTTTTACAATTTTCTCTTTTATATCTTAAACGTGACCCCCATATTCAAAATCAATTTATTTACGTTACACGTCCGTGTTTGGGCCACAGAAATACATGTGTGTACCAAATTTCAACTTAATTGGTCAGCAAATTGGCTGTGACAGACGGACAGATAGACACACGAGTGATCCTATAAGGGTTCCGTTTTTTTTTTTGAGGTACGAAACCCTAAAAAGTATAGAAAACTAAGTTATTTCTTATAATATCAGCACTTAAGAAGGGTTTTCATGAATTCAATCAAAATCAGTATTCAATTACAACTCTTAATAATTATAATCATTATCTCCTTTAAAAGCTTCTTGTCAAATATCCTGGTTCAAGTTCGCAGCTAGTTCTATAATCATAATGTATCGAGTTAAAACTTAGGTAGCGTCGACTCATGGCTGTAACATCGAGTTAGTTGGACAGCGATGGCGGCCGCTCCGTCGCGTCGCTAATACAAAGATACGGTAAAAACTATCATTAGGACGTGAGCACAGAAAACTCCACAAGTTCTTGTTTTATAACTGATTTTTTTTGCAGTTTTTCTTGCAGTTCCAGTACTTAGGAGTATGAGTAGTTGATGATTCCCACGAATTTTCACGGCTGGTGTACTGTGCCTAGTATTAAGTTTCATACTTTTTTTGCTACAGTTACGAGAAGTTAGATAGACAGTTAATGGACTTAGTTCTTAAGACTTGTTAGTCTATTGGGACTGAAGGCTCTTGTTTAATAAAAAATAAAAACCGGCCAAGTACGAGTCGGACTCGCGCACGAAAGGTTCCGTACTATAAAAACGGCAAAAAATCACGTTTGTTGTTCTGTTATTCTGTTTTTAGTTTTTGCGGCAACAGAAATACATCATCAGTGAAAATTTCAACTGTCTATCACGGTTCATGAGATACAGACAGACGGACGGACAGCGGAGTCTTACTAATAGGGTCCCGTTTTACCGTTTGGGTACGGAACCCTAAAAACGATATATAGATACAAGCCGTGTCCTTGACTAACTTCCATATACTCTCATCCCCTATTTAACCCCTTGAGGGAATGAATGTTCAAAAATACTTCCTGTGTTCGCACCCTCGTTATATATTTTTTTGCTTCTATTATCCAGTAGTTTAGGTTGTGCGTTGTTTGCGAATGAATTTCAGTAAAATTAGACATTAATGAATTTTATAAATACAATGACATAAATATTTACTTTTAAAGTATTATATTATTTTAATTATTGTGAATGTGAAGACTATGTGGGTCATTCTTTTTTGTTTTGTTTTTAATTTTTTATCAGTTAGTTCTAATTATGATCTGATAGTTTGAGTAATTTATGTAGCCTATCCAAATATCCTTTTTTTGGTATTGTTCGTTGAATCGTTGAGCTCCCTAAAGTCTGAGTTGAGCTGCACGATAACTGAAATATGCGACAGGCCCTCTCAATCTGTGTGATGCATTCCTCAAAAGACCATTTCAGACACCAATCTACATGGTTTTCACATGATCTGACCAAGATTATGTCTGGACTTTAAAAGAGACTGTGACCTCTGAGTTTGTTTCGGCCTTTCATCTCAGAGTAGTCAGATAGGAAACGCTGACCTCATCTAGTTTTTAAAATATGATTGACGTGTAAAAGTGTTTGTACAAACCTACTTACAGAAATAAAATGATTTATCATTTAAGATTTTATTAAGTAAATATTAAGTAGATATTTGAAGAAATAAATCTTTGTCATGAAAGAAATACTGTTGTTCATGAGACAAGAGCTTACATAGCAACATCAAAAGTAGGCATCAAAATAACCTTCAACATAAAATGTTTAGCTGCAATAAAATAACGAAGTTGTTTCATATCAAGCGACCTTAAATATTTTTTTTTTCTTTGTTGCCGCGATAAAAAGTGGTTGCGAGGCGTCATTGGGGGCCAGGAGGGCACTCGAAGGATGGAGGGCACTCCGCGCGGTACAAAATGTGCCAAATTGACAACTCAGGACGCGATCACACTTCGGATATTGCAGTGAACTTCGCCCTTTGATTATTATCTGCCGTTACTAAGATGTTTAGGTATTATTTGTGAGTGGAAGTTACATTGACTAAAACAAAACTTATGAAGGAAAATAAAATGGGCACATATTACTTATGAAATAAGTCTGTAGATAGAAGTATTTATTTTACTAAAGAACCGGCTTTTGACACAAAACTTCTTATTTGTAATTTGTTATGGTGTACAAAGAGTATTCTATCTGTCTTTGAATCTGACCCTCAGTTAATAAATATTTCCATTCCCTAAGATTTTTTTTGATTATTTCTCATACATCTCCATTTAGCTCACATAAGTCGTTATTCCACCGGGATCTCGGTCTGAATGGGTCTGTTAGGGGCTTGTTTCGAAATCGCTCGTTCGACATAAAGCGATACTGAAGCCTTCATACATTTGCGATAAGCTTCACTTAAAGCCTTACATCGCTTGTCCTAATGGGCTGATATTCTGTCTGCATGTAGTAGGTATGTTCTCTCTGAGTAATGACATTAAGGCACTTTTTTTTGTATTTAAAATGAATGATAAAAAATTAATAGATTGTTTATTTACATTTTTTAAATAAGCAAGCTGTTTTTTCTCGAGATCCGTCAAAAGTATTATTTATAAGAAAAATTAAGTGTAAACAAAGGATGATGGATTTCTTGTAATTATTATGAGAATATGTTATTAACCAAACAGCTAAAATATTCTTGCTTAATTCATTTTTAATACTTTCCGTTTAATTAAGTTTACTTTTTGTTTTAGTTTCAAAATCCTTATTAAGTCTACTTTATGTGACAAACTTCATTGTTGGCAGTTTGCTTAGTCAGCCCTGACGAAGAATTTTAATTTTCTTATGCCAACATTATCACGTAACTAATTCAAATTCTGTTATAATACCTAAACCCTTTTTCATTAATTACCCGTTGCAAGAGGATTATTTATTACTTTATAATTCGTTCTAAGCTGAACCTTTCCCCTCAATTTTTCGCCAACATCAATTTACTAGATGTTAATAACAACACTTTTTCCTAGGTTAGGATTTTATTAATCTTCATAGTTTAACAGTTAGTAAACTATCAATTACGTATAGTTTAAAACCCTATCATAATGTTTCCTCGTCATAATCCAGTTGACTAACGATAATTAAATCATAGAGAAATATAAGGATGTTATATACTAAAAATATGATATTAACAGCGGCCTGGCCTGGTCGGCCGTGTGCAAATGCGCCTGGAGTCGCCAGTACCAGCACGTTACCCAGCAGCACCATGGCGCTCGGCAGAGGAGGTTGGGGAGAATCAAATTGTTCCAGTATATACCCTATAGCCATCAAAATGTGCCCAACATATGGAATATAAATTTCAATACAGTCCACCAACATTTGAAAAATAATTTTTACGTCATTGTGTTATTATTGTAAAGCGTCACAACTCTTGGTTTTCTTCGATGACAAGGAGATTATTTGCATTAACGGAGAAAGTATTCACACCAAAATTGCGGCGCAACTGTCTGAGGCATAGCAAGTTTGCGATTGCTGCGGACGCGTCGGATGATAGCGTGACTAGGAACTGCCCGATTAGTATGAGCACACTAGCCACGAGGAACGGGTTGTAAATTTCAAAGTACATTTGACTTATTAGGTAACCAAGCAGCAGCAAGAAATTCCCGGCTATTGAAAGGTTGGATTCTATTGCCAATGTGAAAAATCTGATGGCTGAAGCTCGACAGTGTTCAATCGTACGGTGGCATTGTGTGAGTAATTCTTTCGGAATGCTGAAGTTCATAATTGCTGGTCTACATCAATTGGTATAACAGATGGTTTCCGATACTTTTTTAGTTTTGTACCTTTATACCATGGCTCCAATTAGTTGTTGTCTACATCTCCAGTCTATTTTACAAAGCGCTCATTTCACTTTGATTTCATTTTCCGCCTGCGCCTCATGGATACTGGCTTTAATATTAATTACTCATTTGTATGCAAGGTAGGTTGTATTGCTTTTGTAGGTTATTTTGGCAATGTCAATACCTTTATGTATAACTTGACTTTTCCCTATGATACTTGTCAGCTTGTCAGTGCTATCGACAAAGAGACAAAAATGTCTAGAAAGAAGTCTGGTAAAGTAGTTTTAATTTATTTTCTGGTGGGAATTTTAAACACAACATTTAATAGAAACTACAAATAGAAACGTAGTATATGGAAAATTCTCGGGACCTCTGCAGTCATCGTTGGCAAATATTATTAGAATATTATACAGTTGTGGCAGCAGGTAGAGGAGACCGGCGCTCATAGGTATTTGTTTTAGTGAAGAAAAGGGTAAATTCCTCGGGGAGCCGAGTGTCTCGAGCACGGTTCCAGATATAAAACGCGGTGCACACACGTGGGACAGTATTGGTTTTTAAAATAAATTATAATTTAGACTACATTGTTATACCGCACTGTTCACCGTAGCCGATTACCGTGACGTGTAGGTAGGGTTTCAAAATAACGTAATTTTACGGAAAACGCTGGTAACATACGGCTATTTTAGGGTCATTTAAATAAATTACGGTAAAATTACCGGTGACTTATGAAGTTTTCAATTTTAATTTGTGCTGTCCTCTGCTCTGCCTCTGCACATAGATGATATTATTATAATCCATGACATGGTATGATTCATATCTTGAATTATTGACTTTGAGAATTAACTTTTAGGGATTTTTAGTACGTATGGGTCGCACGAGCCCAGATTCCTGTTTTTTTTTAAGATCCAATACTGCTTACTTATATATTTAGCAAATTTCATTCAAATCCATTTATCCGTTAATAGTGAAGTAGTGACATACACATGATACACATAATTTACACTCCTACGTGTAGGTATATCATGAAGTAGGTAAAAAGTTCGCAATCGAAGGTTTTACGACTGAATATCAGTACTACGGGAATTATTAATGATGGTGAGGAACTACTAACCTAGTTAATAAAACATGAGAAGGATACTAAATTATAAAAGCTATAGGATGTAGAAAATGTGAGCCAATTAATTAAACACATATATGCACTTTACGCGAATCACTTCATGATATATTAAATTATGACCTTATGTCATTAAAGACGCAATTGCTCTGAACAAAATCTCTAAACGAATTATATTCCCGAGACACCTTCTATTTAATCAAATTATAAGGGTTGAATTGCAAATAGGCTGAAAATTCATCTCTGCCTGATGAAGGAAAAAGTATTTTTTCTTTTCTAAGTTGGTTACTGAAATTCTTTCATTGAAATTAATATAATAGTTGAGCCCTTCTTTTGGATGTGCAAGATTTCCATGAATTTAATTTAAAATATTCTTTTTTATAACGGAAGTGATGTTCTGTCGCTTCCGAGGACAAGTACTACAAGACAGCACAAAGACAAGCAAGTGCCAAGTGCTACTAACATAGTTTTATGCAATAATTATTAACTATAGTTTGTTTTAGACTTTACTAGCGGACCCGACAGACGTTGCCCTGTCATAACTATGAATTCGCGCCAACTGTCAAATGACTGACAGTTATGTCAAAAAAGTTACATTAGAAGAGTTAATATGGTCGTTAAGTTCCTTATTTTTTTTAATTTTCCGCCCAAATTTCTATATTTTTTCTTTCATAAGAACCTTCTCCTGACAATTACAAATAAAAAAAAAAATCGCGTAATCGGTCCAGCCGTTCACGCGTGTTGCGGTGACCAAGGGAAATAGGGATTAATTTTTTACACACATATATATATATACTGACTGCCTCGTTGGTGTAGTGGTCGCCAGCGCTACTGCTGAGTATGAGGTCCTGGGTTCGATTCCCGGGTCGGGCAAAGTGTTATTGGGTTTTCCATCTGGAATTTCTCAGTAACAGCTCGGAGCCTGGGTTTGTGCCCGGTTGATGGCAATAGGCTCGCCCCCTATTACATGGGACTTAAACATAACTGGCGAAATGTGGGTGTACTATAGGTACACCTCTGCCTAACCCTTCGGGGAATACAGGCGTGATGTTATGTTATGTTATATATATATATATATTATTATATAGATGGGCCATTGTAGCGTGAAATAAATTATTATTAACAATTTGATGTATAATTTTCAGAAATCAGGGACTAGCCCCTGAGTTTTACTGTAAAGCAATTTGGGAAAAATGGCGTTTATGGATTAGTACAATATATTTTTTACATTAGTAGCTACTCGTAAATGCTGCATTTCCGAAACGAGGATCTATCCTATGCTTTTCAAGTTCTATTTAATCGACACTGCAGGTTGGTTCCAATTACTTGATTGTTTGCACCACAAACATTGTTAGTTTGAATTTGAGTGTTCTTGGAGTTTCTTGCCCGTTCTTCTCCATAGAGATCTACGTTTTGGAATGGGCAACATTGATATATAGGGTTTTTATATATCAATGATGGGCAATTAGCTTCAACATTCTGACTAACTGATGACAGACTCTTTGACAATTCAAAAGTGCCTGTAAATGGTTTAATTGAAATAAATGTCAAAGCATTTATTTCAATTAAGTTTGAGTTTGAATGAATACTAACAAAATACAGATTTGGAGTTCGAGAAAAATAATTCGATAAAAATATGCTCTGTTGTTAAGGAACTGTTATTGTTGTATATTCTATAGTTTGGCAACCTGCCATAAAATACCGCGGTTTTATAAACTTTCAGCTCACGATATTTAAGCCAAACGTGGTTTTAACTAGTGCTTTGGCACTTATGTCCTTCAACAGTGCTGGATTGAGAACTGAAAATAATACCAGAGTATTATGTGTGATATTATGGCTCGTCCCCTATTAAACAATAAACAATAAAAAACAATAAACAATATTTATTTGTTCAAGACTTAAACCTTTTTACAATTATTGTAACTTAAATTAGACTTTATAACTTAGTGGCAAGATACAAAACATGTCCAACTGGGCTTCAACTATGAGGACTCCTGTGCTATGTAAGCACCAGTAACTTCCGTCATCACCGTGATCGACCCGCCATTACATGTGTGATGCGGTGCAAATAAATGTAAGTATAACAATATTATTAATTTATTAATTACTATCTGCGTGTGTGTATGAAGCTATGTGTGTGTGTGTGTTTAATGAGACTTGAACATAACAAGCGAAATGTGGGTGTACTATAGGTAGGTACACCTCTGCCTAACCCTTCGTGAGTTACAGGCGTGATGGTATGTGTTCGTGTTATTTATTATGTGGAGAAAATCATATGTAAAAAGTTGTGTGGAAAAGGATCTGGAACCTTGACACACTGGTCACTAATAAGATGGATGAAGGGCATCTGCCATATTTTCATGTTTAGAGCAAGATATAAAAGCCATCGCTCATGGCTAGATAATTTGCAAGTTGGTTGTTGTCGCGTCCTCTGCCGACATAGCGTTTGACTGATCGCTTCTCCACTTCTTTTATGGCATTACTGTTTTTTGAAGATTATGTGGGTGGTCTATGATTTGTAGAACTACACAAAATGTATGCACCTTCTCATGTAGGTAAATATTTGCAGCGTCATTATAGTTCCATCTCCAAAAAAATAATAGGCAATTATATCTTTTTTTGTTCTAATATTGTATTTGTTTTTCACTGTTTTTCCATTATAGACAAAGTTTTCTACAGGCGACAGTATGATCAACAGGAAAAATAAACGTGCAACTATGACGCTACATCTAAATTAATTTTAAAACTCTCTCAATCTTTCCATTTTAAACATGACATGACATTTTTTCTTGACATGGTAAACTTGTATTGATTTGATTGAATGTGTGAATAATATTATATTGAGGGAGTCTTTATCATTATAACTCAAACTGTTTGCATGCCTTAGTTAAGGTAGTTAGTATAAGGATAATTTTAAACTTAACATCTGTAATTTGTATCTACTTTCTGTGCAAATAAAGAACTATTCTATTCTATTCTACACAATATTGCGGTAAACTTTATTTTCTTCACAAAGGACGAGTTGTAGGAAGAGTATGAAAAATACAGTTGGGGGTTAGGTGAAGGGGGTATAATTTCCTGTACTTAAAAAGCGGTGTGGTGCATTCTGCTCGAGCCGTGAGGTGTTAACTCGTGCGGGAGTTTCCCGAGAGCAGTTCAACAAGCTTTCCCTCGTTAGAGCGCCATCACAATCGGATTTATAAGAGATTTTTGAGTATCTGGATTATACTAAATGTTGTTCGATGTAGATCAGTTATCTTGACTCGGTGTTTCTGGTATAAAATTTATATTTTGACTTATTTTAACGTAGGCATAGTGAAAATGTTTCATCCCGATTAATGATCCCGATTTAAGCATAATACGTTCTTATTTGAACATTGAGAAAGTTCGATAAACCCTCAATTGATAGGTAATCCTCATAAATTACGGTTGAGTGCATTCACATAAGGGGAATATCGTCAAATTGTACCATCGTAGAGATCTATTCGAAGACCTTTGATCGGAAATGCATATATCAAGGCTCTTAGAACTAAGAATAGACAAAACACCACAGTTTTAAAAATAGTGGCTAAGCAGTTAAAAGTCTGCTAAGTGATAATGAATCGTTAGGAGTGCTTGTTGACATTGACTAACATCATCTCATCGGTCGATAGTTGGCAGTCTATCAAGTTTGCGTCGAGTCGGTGTGCCCTTGCGAGGAAACTGCGCAACCTCGGGAGCGTGACACGTTACCTTTGCGAGGATAAGAGGAGCATATTTTCAGTACATTATCTCTTCGTTGGCATATGTTGTACTACATTTTATGTTACGCTGACAGCTTGACTTGATGGCTTAATGCATTCTATGTAGCACGGATCTGATAGATTACTTAAGCGGTGACGTCTTACGTAAAATTTTGATATCTGTATTGTAGTACCAGTGGTTCCATGTGGAACTGGAGCTAGAAAGAGAGATCGAAGGGGTTGTCTAAGTATCGACAAAGACAGAGAATTAGGAAAGGAAGACAGAAGATTAGGGTTATAGACTATCCTTGTTCTGATATGGTAACCAGTACCTACTGATTCCTTACATATCCAGAGTCATTACCAAGCCACATAACGACCAAAAGAAACGATATAAACCTTAATCTAAACTTAGCAAGTCTCAATAAAGGCGACCGGTGTCCATCGGTGTTTATTTAACGACCTATATTTAAGTCGTCTGAAGATTTCCTTTCGTCATCGACTAAGCAGGTATCGAAAGAGCTCTCGTAAATCTCCAGGTTCTTAAATATGTAAGTTGGAACTTGAAAGGACCTTTCTACACGCATCGCCGGTCGCGATAAGCACGTTGGGATACAATATTCTCAGCTAACGCGTTGCTGAGGGAAGATAGTATGCAGCGCAGCAAGCGTTAACGTAAAGCGATTTGTTTGTTTTTTTATGTTTTCTTGTTGTTGCAGAAAAGTTGTTGTATTAAAGGAATACTTGTGCTTGTGCCCGCGACTTTGTTCGCGTTGAAGTCGTAAGACACCATCTACAAAAATCATATAATAAAATCGTAGCGAAGTCAAAACTGAAAGTAATTGCTACGAGGTTTGGGATCGATTCTAATATAATTTTTGTCTGTTTGTCTGTATGTATGTTCCAGCATGACGCAAATTCTACTGGACAGATTCTGTTCAAATTTTGCATAGATATTCCCTGTGTGTCTGATCAAGTTATAGGGTATAAATTATCACGCTATTTGCTATGGGGGATGAGCAATATTACATTATGTCGTATTTGTATGTTCTAGCGTGACGCAAATTCTACGGGATAGATTCTGCTAAAATTTTGCATTTTGTCAAACTGAAGGGTATAAACTATCACGCTATTTACTATGAGGGACGAGCAATATTATATTATGTTCGTATTTTTGGAAAAAGATAAAAAGATTAGGGTATTGTACATACTTATCGATTTAACTTTTAAATGATTATCATCACCTTTATGGAACTAAGCAATCAATCATGAAATATATAGGAATGACTATTTTAGGTAATTTTCAACGAAACGATCAACTCAGCGGTTGGACGATTGCTTTGAAAACATGGGGTTGTAAGTTCGATTCCCAACTTACAGTTTTTTTGTTTTTCTTTTTTTTTCTACATTTTGTAATACGATTTTTTAAATTTATTTTTGATTTTTTATATCTATACATATAATAAAATCGTAGCGAAGTTAATACTGTACATTGAATATTAAAAAAAAAAGTTATAGCTTCCAGGTCTGGGATCGATTCTTATGCCGAAAATATAGTTTTTAGAATGTTTGTCTGTTCCAACTGTAGGGCTATCACGCTATTTGCTATCGGGGATGAGCAATATTACATTATGTTCGTATTTTTCTCCGCAAATTGTAAAGGACGCGCCAAAAGGTTAGGATATTGTAGATAGTTACCGATTTAACTTTTAAATGATTACCATCACGCTATACCTTTATGGAACTATGCAGTCAATCATGACATAACTATATAGGAACAGGTATTTTAGCTAAGTTTCAACAAAGCAAATAACTAAGCGGTTGAACGAATGCTTTTGCAATCCTGGGGTAGTAAATTCGATTCGCATCTATTTTTTTTTTTGTGTCTCTTTTTTACATTTTGTAATACCGATTTTTTTTTTGTTTGATTATGTGTAGCTCGCATGATGATAGTGAAGCGCAGTCTATGAACTCTCGACCATAGAGTCCACCTTTTCAACGAAGTATTCACTTTGTCAGTCAGAATTGTGACACCACCCATCATGTCTTGGTTCCTGCGGATGTCCTGCAGGGTTCTGTTTACAGGTTCCACTGCTTTCCTATTTGCCATAATGCATTCATCCCATACGATGAAGCGCAATCCCTAAGCACACATCCCTTGTTAGTGTTGCGTGACACCCCACAAATAGGCGTTTCGTTGCTCTCTAAATCGATGGGAATCTTAAACATGGCGTGCGCTATTTTGTCACCAAGAAGCAGTGTGGCAGCGATTCCAGAAGATCCACCCACAGATTTTAAAATGGCTAGGACAAATTTGCTGTCAAAATCTGTAAAAAATCTTTTTATTCTTATAGTCTTTAGCTCTAAAATGAACACAACCTTCAATGTTTTGTGACTGTAAAATACTTGTAACGTAGCTGTTTCCTACAGCTTATGAAGTTTTCCTTTTTTAGTGAATTAATGAATGCCTGTGTTGCATATACCTATTACCTAATGGCACTCCACTGATATAATGACTGATACATTCTTATTATTCCTGACGAACGGCTATCACTAAAATAATATAACAGTAGATTGTAAACACACGGGATTTCTCATTACCCCATTTAATTATGTTTGACTTTCGCCAAAGAAAGTAGTTTATGTCTAATAGAGTCTAGAACCCTAGACTTTACCTAGAATAAACAAAACTAAAAAGTGATTCAAAAGGAGGTTTCTTTTACCATTTAGTTATTTGACGATGATGAATTGCGACGTCCAAAAGGTTTAGTTATTAGAACGATATC
Source organism: Omphaloscelis lunosa (assembly GCA_916610215.1). Lineage (NCBI taxonomy): Eukaryota > Metazoa > Arthropoda > Insecta > Lepidoptera > Noctuidae > Omphaloscelis > Omphaloscelis lunosa. The sequence goes on from OU744250.1 coordinate 13,772,328, forward strand.
TTAAAAAAAAAAAACGGTGTCCTGTTTCGGAATCTTATGATTTCAGTGCCATTAAATTCTATTATTTCTTAGTTTGGAACTAAAGGTCGTTTAGATCATTAGAAATATCTATTTATGTAAATAAATTGAGTGATAGTTGTTGTTTTGACAATCTAAAACTTTTGGCTTACTTTTTCAACTGTTATGTTTTTTCTTAACTTACCGTAACTTAGTTTTGCAACATTTAATATTATTTCAATGTACTGTAGCAAAAAGCTAACTACTACAAAAGCTTTATCAAATACATATTTATACAGAAAAATTGGAAAACGACAAGAAAAGTGTTTACGTAATGCCCACATTCTGAGTTTTCCTATAAACGTAGCTTCCAACATTAGAGCAATCAACAACATGTAATGAAATAACAAATTACGTAATAATAAATCACGAACCGACTTATAAGATATATACATAACTTATGGATGTGTGCTTGTACGTTTGGGTAATGTTATTTCCCAATCTATCACGAGTATTGTGTCCGATAAGGGAACGGCCCGTGGAGGTGCGGGGGACACGGCGTTGTTCGACATTCGAAAATGAGCGATGTATGACATAAGCAAGATTTCGGCAGTATATCGATTCAAGTTTATTTCGAAAAACTGATTTGATAACCTATCGTTTGCATTGATTATTAAAAATTAAGTATCTATGACAAAAATAAAATAAGTTTGTAATATTAAAATAAACATGTTATTAAAATAAAATGTAAGGTTTGTTATAACTTCGATGCCAATATAAATTAAAGAAGAAACATTACTTGACGGCACGAATTTATGATATAAGGAAGAAAGAAAAATTGGGTTTATTTGTTACAGAAACACGTGCACAAAAAGATAAGAGTTATCAGAAAAATTGAACAAAATACACACATCAAAAGTGTCTAGGGATCAACATATATTTTTTTATCACACCTGCTCTGAAAATACATACTAATTATACCAATTAGAGGGAAGAAACGCCTTTATCCCGCCCTTCAAATCCTTTCATCCCAAGGTATGGAAGTTTGTATGAAAATCCTTCCGACCCAAGGGTGGGAAGTATGTATGAAATTCCATTACATACCCGGTTTTTCTTTTTTTTTTAATTTGTTAGCAGTCATACTGCCAAGAGACTTTAACTGTCTACTAATTAAATTTCAAGAAAATTGTTACTGGCCACATACAGTTTTTTTTTTTACCAGTTACCAACCTCCTTGGTGCATACAGAAAATTAAAAACGAAATTATTTTTGTATATAAAACGCGCGGAATCACGGAAGAAGTGGCTTCTTCAAGCCTTCAACTAACTCAAGATGTAAACATGTCTCAAAATATCAAGATACCCGGACAAAATGTAACGTCTTATAATAGCTGCACTTTTAATAATTGTACTTTTAACTAAATATAAACATTTCTATGCATTTATGTCCATAATTTTCCTCGTAGGTGTAATAAAAAGCACTATACATTCCTCAGGATAAAGTACAGTTCCATACCTCAAATGGTTTGCGCCCCTCGCAAGCTCGTGGCGCAAATGCCATAATCTCGGTATGGAACTGTCACTTTCTTCCCTCTGAAGTAATGTACTATTGCAATAACTTTTCTCCTGATTGATATTAATTAAAATTTTCTTTAAGGATTCATCAAATAAAGTGTTTTCGTTTGTCACAGTAACGATAAACCAAGTCACCTTTGCATTAATAAAGAAATTTGCCATTTTCCTAATAAAGGGATTTTTGACATTTGAACCACTAACATTATTAAAGTTCGAAAAAAAGACTGAAATAACAGTTTTCTTTAAAATTTTATTGGGTAACTTAAACAATTAATAATCCGTGTTTCTACCGCGAACACTAACAACACAAGAACATCGGTTTGGCATACTCAAAATGAGTTCATCCAAATCACGCTGTGGAATGGCCGCCCATGTTCGTTGCAACAACAAAAAAAGGTCTTCTTGCGACTGGATACCCTCCATATTCGGCAGAGCTCTTCTCTGTAGCATATCCCATGCATGCTCAATCGGGTTCAAGTCTGGCGACTGAGCAGGCCAGAGCAGGACATTGATGTTAGCTGCGGCGAGAGTCTGTCTTACAACTCTTGCGGTGTGCGGTCGTGCATTATCATGCATTAACTGAAATAAGGGACCGATTTGCACTTGTAGAGGAACGATGACGTCAGATACAATCGTCTCAGCATAAATTTGAGCGTTGAGGTTGCCTCTGATCCAAATCAACTCAGTTCTTCCGCCGATCCAAATACCCGTCCATACCATGATGGTTCCACCACTATAAGGATGGACTTCCTGGCAGGATTTTAATCGCTGTTGGCGTCCAGGGGTTCTCCAGTGTCGTATACGTCTTGTATCCGGTCTCATACCAAAACGAGACTCATCAGAAAAGCACACGAAACACCATTGTTCTTCTGCCCAATTTCTGTGTTCAAGAGCCCATTGATATCGAATCCTACGATTGTGCATTGCTATAGGTGGTACCCGTAGCGGTCTTCGGGAATGAAGGTTCACTTCATGCAAGCGGTTTCTGACTGTTTGGTCGCTAATTAAGTTCCCTGAAGAGTGATGAAGCCTCACGGCTAACATCATGGCGGTTATTGTTGGAGCTCTTCGAGTTAAGATTTGAATGTATCGGTCTTGTCTCCGTGTGGTGCAGCGATACCGTCCTCCATGGCGCTCAGCCACGGTACCAGTGCTTCGGTAACGTGTCCAAAGTCGACTGATAACACTCTGACTTGTATTCAGAGCTAAAGCCACAGTACGTTGCCGGGAACCAGCTTCTATCATTCCCACGGCTCTGAGCATTTCTTCCCTGCTTAAATGACGTCGCCGCTCCATAATAACGTTGGTTTTAATCAGTAGTAGGGAAACAGTAGCACTAATAATGTCTTCAATGCGTTGTATGTTTTTATAGGGAAAATATTGACAGCTGATTTTCATCTTTTACTCGAATTTGATTAACAGTTCCTGTTTCAAATTATGAAATGCACCAAAAAGGATCCATATAAATTTATATAATCATAAATTTATTACAAAGCCACATCTCAATCTCAAGAAATCCGCATAAAAATGCTTGATCCCTAGACACTTTTGATGTGTGTAGATCTACAATCAGGAGCATAAAACAGAAATAGTCGCTAGTCGGCAGCTGCACGTCATACTGTGACAAGAAGGCTTCCAAACAACATGATGCTGATTTTCAGTGAACATTTTTTATATGGAGGATTTACAGTATATAGATATGGATATAGTAGATTAGTACCTGGGCGACCGAGCTCTGCTCTGGTGAAAATAAAGAATGATTTTTTAATCGTATAGGAAAGTTCATACTAATCCATGTATACTACCGACTTATTCCATGCCGCTATGATAATAGGTACTTACTAATTCTATGCTGCCATGTCATTATTCTAATGTCATTATTTTCATGGCATTATTCATTATCTTGTTCTAAACTTTGGGCGACCGAGCTCTGCTCGAGTGAAAATACGGAAAAAACTAATTTTACCAAATATGAGACCTAGCTAGATCTATTTTTCATCCCCGTAAACCCCTATTTTTATTTATTAAATTCAGACACAATGATCCATATATTTTTAGCATATTTAAGAAATTATGTTAGTAACCAAATATTTAAATACACACCAAAATCATACTATTATTACTAATATTAAATATCAGACAACATTACTCCTATAAACAAAATCACAATCATCTCTAAATTACTAAACAGTTTGAAATCATCATCATATTTTAAAATTAAATGAATCATTTAAATCTTTAAATTAATTAAAATCATAAAACAAAAAAAATAAAAATCAATCAATCATTCTATATTCAACTGACATCGTTAGAGCCGTTTTCAAGAACGTGAGCACAAATATAAATATAATATATTTATATACAAATATTTCTCGTTTAATAGTATAGTATAATGGAGTAAGAGCACTTTTGAGCACCAGAAAATCAAAACTATTATACAATGAATCACTTAGAATTTCAAAACTTTAGCTTGCAGCGGTGACATACCGACTCTGAACCTAATATATTTTAAGTTAGGACTATTGCTTAAATTTTTATGCAAATTTAATATAACTAGGACGTTGGTCCTGTAGCAGAAATGTATTTCCACATTACATTTTTCACATACATAGGTACCACCTACATATTAATTTATATTTCTGTGATAGCAATTTCCGTTCAACGCGTCTTACACCTACATAGATTTTTTATCACGGACAATGAATCGAAATAACTTATTTTCGCTGGTAAATTGAAATTGTATCATGTTCGAAAAAAAACGACAATTTAGAAATAAGTCGATTTCCACACTGTCTGGTAATAAAACAAAGTCAAATTAAAAAAAAAAATCATTATTTCAAATAGTTGATTAAAAGGCACAAAATTTACATGAAAATAAAATATAATTGATACTAGGTTCCCAAAAGGTAGTTTCGTACGGAGAAGAATAGGCAAGAATCTACATAGTAAATCTTTTAAAATGTTTCACTACCTATATTTTGTACTACTACTTACCTAAACGTATAATCTCAAAACATCATTCTATAAAATCCACTATTATAGTAAGAGCTTCAAGATTATTATGCAATTATGTTCCCTCAGAGCTGAGGATTAAGGAGCATCGTTACTAAATTGCTTCGCTAACGGCAAGTAAACGGATTAGGGAGGTTTGTATCATTAAACAGACGCCTAGCATAATAGCCGGCCGCGCGACCCGGGGTTTAGATAGATGTACAGCGAGTGTGAACGCAGCCTATGTAGGACGGATGTATGGAGTCCTCGTAGGTCTAACTAAATGAGGCTATTGGCAGATATATATTATACGAAACCTGACTCTATAAATCATAATCAGCCTTTAATGGTCCCACTGCTGTAGGTAATGGGACACGAGCCTTTTCTCGGTGAGAGGGAGTGGGTCGTAATCCAGCCCGTGCAGGTTGGTAGATGAGACATGTCTTCCAATTTTTGTTTCTAGGACATGCCGGTTTCCTCACGATGTTTTTATTTATTTACACAATGTAAAGCGCCTGTTTTGGTTTGAACCTAATTACAAGTCGCGATAACCTCACTCTATAATCTAAGTTAATAACCCACAAGACATTTTCAGCTAGAATTTAACTAATTGACCGACTGACGTCGTCATAACCTATACAAAAACCCCATAGAAAAACCATGTTCCGCTTTTTCCGATTTATTTTCTGGTATACCTTTCAAGTTTTCCTTCCATAAAAATCTAATTCGGATTTCTATGAAAAAAAAAATTGCCCAATCGTTCTCAAGTAATGCGCTTACCAACAAACAGCATTTCATTTTTGTTAAATAATATGTAAAAAAACTCATTCCGATCCGAAAGGGGCACATATACTGCAATAAAATTACCTAAAAATGATAAAAAAATCTTATTATTTTTTAAAATAAAAAGTTATTGATATTTAAAAATCACATTTTTAATACCTAAATTACGTCAAATCCAATGAAAATTGGCAAATTTTCAACAGTCATAAGTTATGACTTGTAGACATCGTAAAAAATGTTGTAGACAACCGGAAAAAGTCCCCATGAAAAAAAACGTTATTTTTTGTTTTTTCCTAACAATTACCACATAAATAAACTCTCAGTACGATACCTAACAACACTCTTACGTATTGGACAGGTTATTTTTACATGTTGTAAAAGTAGATAGAAGATATAAGTTCGTTATTAAACTTCAATCTTTCGAAAATAGACTTTTCCATGATTTGAACGCATTACCTACCGTCGGAATAATAATTGAACTGTCAATATCTTACGTGACAGATGATACATGATATCGCAGTTTTCAGGACATTACACACATTCACTTTAAAGTTTGTAAACATGCTCGTAAAAATATTTTTAAAGTGCATATTGAACACAACGTAATCTACAAAGTATTTCGGTTTAACGCAAGACATAAACTGAGTTTTACACTTTACATATAATCTCTTCAAAATGTATCTGTATTATATCAGAGACGGAATGTTCGGAATCTCTAAAGTACCTACTACTTAAATAATAATTGTGTTCAAAACACTCACACACTTAAAAAAGTCCTCAGCTACATCAGTTTCAAAACTAATTTCTATTGTAAAAAAATATTCCAAGGAATGGTTAAATTGAAATCTATTATAATATACTTTAGGCTAGCAGACAGTTAAAAGAACATTAACGAAAATAAAATATTCTAAATGCGAAAATGATGTTTGCTAATTATATCAAGTTTTTTTTACTAAGAAAACAAGATCCATTTTTAATCAAACTTGGGGTGGAAATCGGTAGAATGTTCGACATCGTTGTTTATAAAAATTAGGTTGTGTCCATACGAGCATCATATCGGTCAAGCGATGATGCATGTTGATAGATAACTTCCGATGGGTGACCACAGCTTTCACCGAATTCCGGGACCAACAGTTTACCTTACCGTTTTAAAAAAATGTAGCAGTTACGTAATGCATGTTTTATCTAAGTCTGGAATTTCCATTTTTTGTTTCAAAGGGTGTGAATGTAGCTTGATTTGTTCATAATAGGTCAAATTCTTCGAATAGGTATAGCTTAGCGACTTTACGAAAAACAATTTGTGAAACCCAGTCATATAGACATAAAACTATAGAAGAATTACGAATGAATAATGCCTTTACTATTAAGTATCTTAAAGTATACTTCAGAGATAAGACATGAGATTTTAAAACAATAAGACTGGAAATTTAGTTCCATTTGATAGATCTAAATCAGCCTAATATTTAAGGTTAATAAGGTAAATAGTGACAGTTAATTGATTCAGGCGTGACCTTGCGGAAATCCATAATAAAATGATTGAAAGAAATCATTTCTTTCAGGGTCTTTTTAAGACTCTTCAGAAATAGCTAAGCGGAACAAGTTACTAAATATATCCACATTATCATTTTATAATGGATTGATTTCTTTCAGGGTCTTTTTAAGACTCTTTAGAAATAGCTAAGCGGAACAAGTTACTTAATATATCCACATTATCATTTTATAAAGTAAATTGTTACAGACACCTGAGATTTTATTCAGTTAATACAAATTATTTATTTAATTAGTGGCTTCATACATAAAGTTCACGGTTAAGGGATGGCAGCCAGTTGCAGGGTCGAGTCCCCGAGGGTAACCATTCGTTTAGATGTATCATTTTATTTTACTCTTGATTTTACTTTTAGACTAATTTAAATCTAATGATATTTATTTTTGCATGTTTATTTATTTGAAAGATGGTTTTTCGGTATCTCGTTTTCGAAGGTTTTTACCCTCAACGTTGTCCTTCTATTATGAGTAATTTTAAATTCAATATAAGTAAAGTTTAGTATCGATATGAGAAAATACACGTGTCTTAGACTCTTGGAAAAGTTAAAATTATTATAAAACACGACGGTCCATTATGTTAGACACCGGTAGATACAAAACACAGTATTTAGATACAAAGAAAACTTAAATATCGAGGTTGTATCCAAGTAGGTTTCAACGCTTGAATAAACAAAATAAACGGCGAGCAACGAACTGCTGACTGTTAACAAATAAATAAATAAAACGAACGGGAAATCAAAATCAGCCGGTAGTCTAGCAGATAATGAATCTGCAAACACTTTCAAACCTCCTATTTATGTTTCTTAGTTTTTTTCTATACTAAGCTTTTTAACGACCGACAAAGATATTCAGTAAAACTGGCAAAGAATTTTATCATTTTATTAAATAATCTTGTTTTCCGCTTCAAAATTAAAAAAGCGGAATTCTCTGTGCGGTTCGACGTCAATGGAAACATTTAATAACATGTATGGCCTCAAACACCAATCTACACTATACAGTGTTAATGATAGATCGCTGACATTGGCCCCTAAAATACAGGTACTCTTACCTAGCTCTGGAGCCAGGGTTTCAAATTTTTCTGTAACCTTTTTATGGCAATAAAGAATTTATTTATTATCGCCCGATGACTTGTCCTGCTGGAAGCTCTTCCGGAAGGATGGGTTTATGTCCTGCCGGAAGACTTTTGTGAGTCCTGCTAGCCGTACGCATTTTGTATGATTTGTCTGGTCCTTCCAGCAGTACGGTGACCTTGACTTTGAACTTCCGTCACAAATTTTAAACATTTGGCTAGTGCGTATTAAAATAAAACTCATTTGTTTAATAAGTACTTGTTTAATATTACCAATTATTATTATTATTGGAGTGCATTTATCTAATATTATTTATAGGAAAGAAGCTATTTAGGAACTATAAATGTGTCACTTTGGTTTATTTAAGCACTTAAAAATTGTGCCTGTATGGTTAAAAATTAATAAAAAACGGAGTGAGTGATTCCGAAATGTTGTCGACTCCATGCGTTTTCGGTACCGGGGCGTCAAAAGAAGTCGTGCGAACGCGAGCGCGCTCCCCCATGCGCCATCGCGTGCTGATGGAAGATCAGTTGTGTTTAGAAACCGTTTCGTGTACAATGTGAAAGAGACAAAAGTAGTCTATATTTTCGTGCAAATTTGAACTTTGTGCTGTATACCATTACGGTACTGTGACCAAAAAAAGTAACGTCCTTCCGGAAGTACTTAATCGTGCTGGATTCCGGAGATCTATCATTAAAAGCTTTTTGATCTAACTATTTAGTAAAAAAACAACATACTCATAACATAACAATATCACGCCTGTAATACCCGAATGGCGAAAGGCAGAGGTGTACTTACAGCAAACCCACATTTATGGTTTAAGAACTTTATTAATCCACATTAAAAATTAACAATAATTCACTTGCTGAGAAATTAAATTTACAAAAAATGTTTATGAACGTAAAAAACGACGTTAAAAGTAAATTTATAAAAAATAAATAGGAAAGTAGATGTATTACTAGATGTGGCATACATGGCAGTGTACTGACTAAATAAGGATCTTTAATTTTTATTTTGTTTGTTTGCTGAAGTTGCAGTTTGTATTCTTATATTATTATTGTTATTGACACATTATATACGATTTAAGGCTCGTGCAAACTGGCGCGATATCGCGGGCGCTACAAGCAGCACGACCCTTGTAGCACCCGCGATATCGCGCTGGTCTGCACGAGCCTATAAGTTGGTTTTTAAAACAAGACATACTTTTCCCTTCTTTTATTTTCATGGGTATTTTATTGTATCTGTTAACACCTTTAAATTCAATATTTCTTTTCCCGTAATTAACTGTTCTGGGAGGACGTGTTACTAAGTAATTGGAGTTTCGTAGTTTTATTTTTGCACTTGATGTTTTTTTGTGAATTTCAGTGTTGTATGAATATCTTTATGTAATATTTTGCGTATTAGTATACAGGTATAGTAAGTACATATATGTTTGGGAAATGTTCATTATTTTTGTATCTTCATATACTTTCTGAATTGACGTTCGAAATTTGAATCAATCCTATAACTTCATACATGTCTCAATATCTTGAGTTAAATGTAAAAGATACGCGTAGAGGCATGGTTATTATATACAGTACGTTCTTATAAGGTAGTTTGGTCACGCCTGGATGTTGCCTCTATTGTATTTTTTATATTTTTGAAACCTTTAAATTGTAAAAGCCCTCACGTTCTAACAATAATGTGTTGAATTTGAAGATCGATGTATAATGATAGCTCTTTTATTCTGTAGTCCTCAATAGACCGTGTAAGAGTGATGAAAATCTTCTAAGATTTACTTATGAAATAAGTTTTTGCGAAATGTGGGTATGCTACCTAAACGCCTCTGCCTAGCCCTTTAAAGACTATAGGAGTAATTTCATGTTTTGCTACATAAATATCTATGTACAGACCTACTATGGATGGAAACGTACCGTCAATATCTGGTTAGTACAAATATTTTAAAAAGCATTCCAACTCCGTTGTTAGAATAGTTTGAGAAATAACTTGGCCTATAAAAGTGAGGTAGCTCGATGGACTATGGCCGGTATTTCAAGTATCCGTCGTCAATGATATTAAAATCCCTTATCTAAGAGAAATATAACCAAAAATTTATGAAAAGTTTTCTCAAACGAATATTTACAAATTCCCTTTTATACCTTTTTAACTTGTAGATGAACAATAAAGAGATTTCTCTACGGTTCGTATATCAATAAGAATTTGTATTGTTCAAGTAATTTATATTACAAATGTATGAATAAATTTGGTTTTCAATGAATCATTTACAGATTTATTTGCAACCCAGTCTGTCATACAAGTAGGTAAGCACGATAGAGCGGATGATAGAAACATACATTTTCTTGATGAGTTATGGCTTCCTCTTACTGATTTTACCCAGCGACGGAAAAAATAATGTATTCCTCGGATCCACCGTATAATTAACATCTTAGTTCTTCACGTACATACTATTAAGTACAGTGCCACTGTCTCTTATTTAAATTAGTTGAACCATAATGAATTTAGACGAGAATGAAAACTGTGGAGTGTAGCAACTTGCTTAAATTAGTTTATGTACATATTAAAAGACTAGTCGAGTGGGTGAATGAAAGCGCAGTTTCTATTCAGCTGTTCATGATAATTATAACTTAACAACTCAACTTTTGGAAACGGCCATTTACTAATACGAATCTCCTAACATTCACTACTGGAGACTAATATTTTAATATATTTGCCTAACTCTTCGGGGAACATGGCGTGATGTTTTGTTTTATGTGTTAATTTCATACAAATACTGCGGGGTAAAGGCTTTCATTTTGACAGTTCAACAACATTAATTACGTCATTTACGTTTTTGAGCAGACAAATGTTTCGAACATATGAAGCAATGGATTATAATATCCTTCCAAATCATTCAGATTGTTATTGAAAGTATGTTACGCAATTAGGTGCAGGTTGGTTTCCGAATAACGTCCAGTAAATTTAACTGACGAATTCTGGTCCTCTGGGCTTCGAAACACGTCCTAATTCTAAAACACTTATTACAATGTCATATCACGTTGTCAATAAGTGAAGCTTTATCGGTGTTACCTATTAAATTATAGTTAACAAATCCTCTTGTTCAAGCGACAAGATAGGCCAATAGTTGTACCCAAGAAGCAATTAAAAGTTTTGTCATCGCTCAGTAAAGCATACCTGAGCTGGAGCGGATCGGCTTGAAGACAGCCTTCAAATAACTTAAACATAGTTAGTGTTGGTCACGTTCTAGGCATGGGACCTTTGTCACGTGGACATCACTAAAATAATAATAAAACTATTACCTACAAACCTTTGTATTAGAATCGTGTCAAGTTGTCTCACGTAGACATCACTAAAATAATAATAAAACATCTATAAAAAAATTGTGATATATTCTGGGTATTTGATAATTTTCAAATGTAAATGCAATGGGCTTCGTTCATAAAACCGTGTCAAGTTGCGGTCGTCACTAAAATAATAATAAAACTGTTACCTATAAAACTTTGTATTAGAATCGTGTCGTCTTACGTGGACATCACTAAAATAATAATAAAAGTCTATAAAAAATTGTGATATAGTCTGGGTATTTGATCATTTTCAAACGTAAATGCAATGGGCTTTGTTCATAAAACCGTGTCAAGTTGTGGACATCACTAAAATAATAATAAGACTGTTACCTACAAACCTTTGTATTAGAATCGTGTCGTCTTACGTCTCACTAAAATAATAATAAAACTCTTACCTACAAAAACTGTGTCATATATTCCGAGTATTTGATTATATTCAAACGTAAATGCAATGGGCTTCGTTCATAGCATATTGTTTTATTTTCATAAAATGGTAGGTACATATAGGTATGAGGTGGTAAACTATAGCAACATCCCTTACTCCAACAGAGGTCCAAATAAATATGTTAATATCGTTAGTTAAAGTTGCTTTCACTGTCAAAATAATTACTAATGCATGATCATGTGTGTTTTTCAAACCAAAAGTAAGGAAAATATATTTCATTTTTTATGTAGGTAATTAGCTGTTAGCATCAGTATGAAAATAAACAAAACAGAAACAAGTATTTCAGTTATTAGTTAAATGAATGTGAAAACGAACGTGCTTTGAACGACACTTGACGAGGGTTGTTCGTTGAAAAAGAGAATCTGAATCTTCTGCATTCATTACACGGCATAAACAATTTGTGTACCTACCTACTGTTACATTTTACTCTAATTACTTATACTTCACTTCAGTGTCAACCGGATTACGCACACTCATATACTAATAATGTATTTATTAAGTACCTATCAATAGGTAATTAATTAATTGCCACCGAAAAATGTAAACACAACACAAAAAAGAACTTGAAGAGAACTTCGTAAGTAAATAGTTTCGACACTCACCTGCCAGTAAGGACGACAAGATAGGTGATCAGCATTCTTGCGGGATGTTTATCTTTGGCACGTTTATTTTTCTTGTATATGTTTATACGCGTATGTGTTTTGCGCGCACGGCGTGCGGCGGAGAGCGGGAGCGTTTGTTGGCGGTTCGCGCGCTGCCAGACCGCGGTCGCAACAGCCGCCCGGAGCCTGCGCGCATGCGTGCTCGCAGATACAGAAGGCTAACCACGCGAAATAACTTTTGATTTTTGGGAATTTGGTAATGCTTTTTGTGGTAAGTTTTGGTTGAATGTTTGTAATGTGGGTGAAAATAATAAGTTAGCGTAAACAAATACATAGTGGTCAGTGAGTACATGCTCTAACTAGTGAATGACTCTCTAATTAGTGAGTACTACTCACTAATTCAATGTAAGTGGGGGAAATAATTTGAGTTTAAATATTGTAAGCCAGCTTAGTCACGAGATTCCAATATCTCAGTCATTTCTTGGAAAACCAAACAACACACCGAATTAAATCTTTAAAAACCGTTTTTCAATTATTGAATTTGACGCTGCCACATTAATTGTTCTATTCCTTCCAAATTATAGTTAAATTGGAACATGTAACCGGTTGAATACCCCCAATACCTCAATAATATAGCCGGTTAGATATCTAAAATGCAAAACGTTCTTGTCTGCAGAACAATGGCGTCCAAATGGGCCGATCCCTAAGGCTCTGGCTGATTGCTCCGACGCTGGTCTGCGACGTAGCTTCGCGACTCTTGATACCTCCACCTAATAGGATTTCTCAATCCGCTGAGCGATGCTTTTCTATTACGAAAAGCCTCCGTTTATGAGCAGTCGAATCGAATATGCTGAAAAATTGATTCGATTCAAACCATATGTAGTGTTTCCATTTATCTTTGTGATCTTATTTGGATGGATGCCATATTGAGTTTAAAATTATAAGAATCTAGCTTCTGCCCGCGATTTCTTCCGCCTATAACCTTCCTCAAGAATTGGGCTATCCAATGCAAAAAGAATTTTTCAAATCCGACTGGTAGTTCCGGAGATTATCCCCTACATACAAACTTACAAAAAACAAACAAAAAAAATACCTCTTTATAATATATCAGTATATTAGTATAGATGAAAATGTTCTGGAATTAATTAAGGTAAAACGTGTCATAAAATGGACAAATCAGTTTTGTAAGAAGTCTTTATTTTCAATGTAACAGATCTACTATCAAAACTATATTAAAATGCTTTTAAAACGAAATAAATATTTATTTGCTCTTCAACTTAATCCAGTTAAGTCGTAAAACAAAACATTTTACAGTTCAATTCAACGAAGATCCAATTTCATTTCAATTGTGAAGATTGATTGAAACCAAATTTTTATTACATTGCTAGTGTCTGTCTCAACGTATGCATAATTAATACTAATTAATACGCTTTAAAAAAATTGGCATACTTTTGATTGAGCCACTGGTATTATTCAACGAATTTTATTTATAAAACTATTACTTATAGCTTTTTAAACACAGCCTTATAACCCGCCAAAACTAAATACAGCTTTGGAAAATAATAGCTGTATATACTTGGGTAGATATTCAAATATTAGATCAAGATTTTATTTAAAAAGAAATGCAGGGCACTACTTGTCTGTGTTTTCATTTCGTAACTAAAAATATTTTTACGATCGACGAAGATTATGTTACCCCATCTACAGTTTCCATTAACGATATCTCTGAAGCTACGAAAATGATTGAACAATGTCGACTGTTTTATAACGATTTAGGTTGTTTTATCACTTCACCTATTATAAATAGGTCCTTATAGTAAATATATTTGCATCTATTTATGCATTAGATACGCAACCACATATCGAGCTGAATAGAATATTCCAATTCAATATGGATTCATTAAACTTACGTAACTTGTCCGCACCGTAGCAGCCGTGCTACGAGGTGCTAAGAGGGGCTACGAGGTGCTACGAGGTGCTACGCGAATGCTACGAACTGTCTTCCTCTTTACGATAATACGAAGAGGCATTTTCTTTTGAATATCAAAAGTATAAACTTATCTTATAAAATACTATTTTCGGATTATGTACCTAAATGCTGAAAAAGTGTAGTAAGTTCAACAAGCTTCAATGTTTATTGTGAATACTCTTCTATAAATTTCCATTCAGTCCCATTCGATAGGTTTTCGCACGGATATATGTATGAGGCTCGAACCTCAGTGGCACAGGTAACTGGTTCGAACGACAGCTATCGACACGTGACCTCAGAAATAATACACGGTGGGTCGAAGAGGCGGCGATTTGAAACAAAACCGGCACATCTCAAAGTGTAATGTGTGCCGAAAGACTAACCAAGGTACTACGAAATATCGAAGTACAATAACATCGATAATTTCCAATAACATCGAAACACAAGGATTTCTTGGGAAGGACGATTAATTGAAATTTAATCAATTACATTTGAGATACAATAAACGTTAATTGGAAAGTGACCTTTGGTAAATGGTTCATGTTAATTGATGTATCTATACGCGAAGTTTTTGATAAGCTTTATGTAAAATACTATCGATCATAATTGTTTTATGTTAGCTTATTTTATCGCTATGTTGACGAAGCTTTATTTCCTTCCTCGCCCCAAAAAAAAAAACATAAAACAATTATTCAGCACAACCTCAAAAAGGGACAGTACACGTATCTTCGTCCGCTCTAGCTTAAGCTAAAAATTTATATGGTGTGAAAACCTGATTTCTCCAAGGGTTATACAGCAACGTATAAAACCGAAACTAGCCTTATCATGAATAAATTACTCGTCTTATCAATGAATGACCGTAAAGCAAAACCCTGCATTCAGCGCGGAGAATAGCAAGATGATAAAGACTTCTTATTATAGAACATACATATTTTATATGTTGATTTGACGTCGCGTGTCGTTTGGTTTAGTTTAGTAAAAGGTAAGAAAAGCTCGTTGAAAGTTTTCTGTGCTAATAATGCATAATATTTTTCAAAATAAAAAAAGATATTTATTCAGATCAGGCTGACTAGCAGAGCACAGCTCAGCATCACAAAATATAAGTCTATGAAACCAACCCCACATTCCATATGAAAGCGGATTTCTGAAAAATTTGTGTATTTGTTTTGGATAGTGAACATCACGCCTGTATTCCCAAAGGGTTGAGCAGAGGTGTACTTATAGTACACCCACATTTCCCCGGTTATGTTTAAGTCCCATGTAATAGGGGGCGAGCCTATTGCCATCAACCGGGCACAAATCCAGACTCCGGGCCGCTACTGTTTTGGATATCTTCATATATTATATTATGTGAATATTAACTACGCTACTTTTAAAATGTGACTAAAAACACCACTACCAAAGTACCAAACAAAAGTGTTTGGCGTTCAACTCGACAAGTGCATAATTCTCGTTTATTTTTCTAGATCCGTTGGTAGTGGTGCGACAGTGTGCCTGAATGCGACACGTCTCTGTTAAATCACTTTCATTACGTCGCCGAATCTCGTGGCTCAACAAACCGCTACATTCAAACATTTTTCAATCCTCACAAATGGAAGGTGCTCCTCATATCTTAGAGGTCACGTGCGTAACTTTTTGCAGATACATGGTCCGGTGTTTCGGACTGCCTAGCTAGACCAGAGATCTAAGATCTTATCTTCAACACAGACACACGGAACATACACACAGTATACCTTAAAAATATTAAAATATTCCTGATATGAAATTATATTAATCACTTCATTTGGAAGATTACTATTCATGTAGCACTTAATTTATGAATCATTCTTATTAGGTCACCAATGATTGCAGTCGTAGTTTTTTTTGGTAATCGTAGCACTACGTAGTAACACCGCGGGACTCGTTTTAATTGCGAGCATACTTTATAGAAGTCCGTTCTTATTGAATTCATGAATTTTTTGGTAAAGAAAAACACACAATGAAGATAGTGCTTGACTAGCAGACCTAGAATATTTTCAAGTTCGTAGCAACCTCGTAGCACTTATTTTAATTGCGCCCGGACTCTGTAGAAGTCAGTTCTCATTAAGTACAACACTCATCATCATTATCACCCCTTTGGGGACGACGATGGGTATAACAAAACCACGCAATTCTGCAACAGCTATCTAGCTATATGTCCCATTAAGCCATAAGATTACCGACATTAAAAACATATCGGTAAATACAGTCTTCATACGTAACGTAATCCATGATATCCCTTATTCGAGTACTTATTGGACTGAAAAAAAGATGAGATCAAACGAGATTGAGACACGAATACCTTTAGCATTGATGTAATATGAAAAAACTCGATATTTTAATGTGAATTTGTGTTTGCTTCATAAGCGCTCGCGAGAATGGAATGTGGTTGCTAAGTTGTTTTGATCAATCATTTAATGTTAAATGTATTGGAGGAGAGAATGTTGTGTAATTTGATTTGTTTTTCTACTTATTGAAGCCGATGTGTGGATAAGCAATTTTGTTAAAATTAGATTTAATTTCGTTTTTACACTTTATGAGAATCGGTAAACAATCTAGTTCTTTACACATCTCTACTCCAAATACCATAATTTTTCAGCCTTCTAATGGTATTTGAAATACCTTACCATTTAATGAAATTACATTTAAATACTTGTGTTTTAGTGGTCGTGTTCATACTACAGCCACATATTCTGTCCTGAAATAAAACCATCATATACCATTATGGACATGATGACAACACATGTAATGTACAGTGAACGTCAAAGTGTTTATCGTACGCGGGTGGCGGCGTGTGCCGTGTAATCTGCAAGCGGACGCGGCAAGCCGGCCTCGCCAAATAACTTCCTGCACACCACCTGCGCTGCTGACACCGTGTGCCACTTTCTGCATCAGCTGTACCTACGTGTGCGCGTGTTCCCTTGTCTCAAGGTTGTATGCATGCGTGATAGTAATACTGAGGTACATATGTATGCTAATGTGCAGGCTGTGTTGCATGTATGTAGATTTGTTTCAGATATTGGTGAATGGATAAAGTTTGGAATTCAACATTTTGGTTTTAAAATTTCATTATTATCTACCTATATGAAATAATATTTTCTAAAGAACATGTTAATAGAGTGCTACAAATATACAATTTTTTTCTACCAATCTAAACTCACGCCATCGTAAATCAGGCTTTAGGGACGTCTATTTATCAGAAAAAATGCCTGTGGAAATGTTATTCTTTGCTTAGATAACGATTAGAAATAATTAATTACAATATTTATTTATTGATGAGATTTATGGGTACAAAAAGTTTCACCCCGCATGTCGAAAACAGCAAGGACTGTCACGGACGCACACGATCGAGCGGAATGAAAAAGGTTGCGCCGAAATGGGGGTTCCGTCAGGAAGCTGGGGGGAGGAAGTAAATAGAAGCAGATTGCCAACACAATAAGCGACAATTATAAGAACATTTTTTTGTACTTTCATGTTAGAATAGTTTGTGGCAAAAGCTCCAAGTTGCGAAGTAATTCGCGCCAATGGCGAGTATGTAGTCGCGGCGGGTAGCGCACGCGCGACGCCACTCCGTACGCCGCTGCCGCCGCGGTCTCACGCCACACGAACACATCGCAGATCGCGATCGCGATACCTCGTTACTTTATAAAACATTGTTTTACTTAACAATGCTAAGTTTAAGGGAAGTATGTGGGTAGTAAGGTGTGTGAGTGCGAGGGCGGCGCGTGCCGGGCGAGTGCGGTGAGTGCGCGATGCGCGTGGCTCGCGTGCCCGCGTCCCCGCCGCGCGATGAGCGCGCCCCGCACGACGCGCTGTCTGCACGCGCACGCGTTTTTTCTACTGTTACTACAAGTTTTACCGTTTACGGTTGCACAGTGAGTATTATTTGAAAACAAAACTTAGTTTTCATGACGAAACATACTTTTTGAAGTCACAAAAGTAGGTATGTTTCGTAATGTAAATAGTACAGGGAAAGTTGTAAATAAAATATCGGTCAGCATCTTAGAGTATTGTAATTATATACTCTAAGGTCAGCATAGATTTATTTGAAAAGAACCTCAACTAACAATCGTACCTTAATCTAGAATCATCAATAAGAGTAGAAACGAAGGACTATGTCTACTTACTCGCTACCTAAGCCTACAAGTATCAAAAGCGGTTGAAACTTATGAAAGTATTATCATAAAGGCCACCACAAACATGTTTTAATTTCACATCATAATAGAAAAGCCACAAACTAGGAAATGACTGGAACAAAGGCATTCCGCAGCCGTCGGCCGCATCTCCCGTGCACGGCCGCTCATATTTACTTTACTTTGCGTGATTGCAAATTTTTTCTTTACTTTTAAAAACAACGAGTTTGTAATTTTGGTAGATTCATTGGGACACACAATCATGATCAGAATTGGCTAGAAGTTAAGTCACTATTACAATGTTTATTTTGTTTATTTATTCTATTCGGGAAACTTACAGCTAACTTATACAGCGTTCTTAAACTATATTAAATTGACGGTCATTTACATGTTTCCACTGATAAACACTAAAATAAAAACGAACGAACTTTTCCTAAGTCATTCAAATCTGTAAATATTTAACTAATAAAGTTATTGAAATTACAAAAACACTTCGCTACAAAACAGTGCAGATTATGTTCATTCGTTTGCAACTAAAATATACACTAGTTTTGGTTGAACTAAACTAAAAACACGTCTTTAGTATTTCTACAGTATTAATTTAATACCGGGTTCGTCCGACCCCTGCACTAAATGCCAATTCAGTTTAAACCCCGCTCGCAAATCTCATTTAGATTGCCTTAGTACCCGTAATTTCATGCAGATAGGCAAATGTTTTAGCAATGTAAATATCTGGAAGATGGTGAAACCCTTCGTATGGTTCTATATGTAAATTAAATTAAGTGACAAAAAAGATAATTACTTTTTGCTACCAACGTATTCGAGGTGATACTGTGCTAATCCCTGAGGTCGATGCATCAATTAACGTTTTTACTTAAGTTTAACCAAACATGTCGTGCCCGAAAATTGATTTACAGACACTTATTTTTAACTCCCGACGCAAAAAGAGGGGTGTTAAAAGTTTGACCGCTATGTGTGTGTGTTTGTCTGTGTCAATGTAGCTCGTAAACGGGTGAACCGATTTAAATGCGGTTTTTTTATTTGAGGTTTTCTAGCAATAGTTCTTAGATGTGTTTTTATCAAAATCGGTTCAGCCGTTTGAAGATTATCAGCTCTTTTCTAGTTTATGAATGGATGTGAGCATCTTCCACAGATCTGATCGATTTGAAATTTGGTATTCTGTTACTTCAATGATATTAGAAGAACATAGTAACCTTGAACTGATGCTGCAGCATCACCTGGAATTTGCAGGATACCCAACTCCCTTACTAACTTACAGCACTGTGTTTGGGCTCATTGGAATGGTCTCAATTAATAGTTTATTTATAGATAAATGATGAACAGGGTCTGATGATGGAGTAGGAAAGAGAATTGAGGAAATGTTTGTATCGGGGGTTTTTAGAATTTTAATATCATTTCTCTTTTTGTGGTAATGATTTGGAAATTGGTATTGGGCTGTTACATAAACAAATGACTGAAACTAAAATCTAAATGTTTTGAAGGATGCTGACTGTAAATCAATATTTATGAGGGAAACAAGTTCAAGTAGTTCTTTGTATATCTTGTGCTTATTATAAAAAGACGATAGTCAGTTGAGTGTAAAAAGGTTCTTTCAAATCTTTAAAAAAAAATTGCCTCATTAAACTAGTGTGTCTGATTCCGGGGCTATAGTGTTATTGGATATTTCCCGGAGTTTATTTGTTCCCGATATTGTTGTACCTAATAGAGGTGATTAGGTTACAACATGGTCAAATACCGAACCGCTGCCCTTCAGGGAATAGATGGGTTATGCTTGTTTGTGAATAAAGTCTAATGCTTGATCTATAATAGGCCTGCTTTCCGCAAAATATTGGACTTTTAAATAAGAGTGGTCCATCATATTCATGTCTATGTTTGGAGTAATCAGCATTCTGCATGGATCCGGTGTGGAAATTGCGTAGCGTATTAGGATTTAAATTCAAATCATTTAATTCGAGTAACATAGACCCATATTGTTATTAGAATAGGCATACACATTTACAAATAAAATTAAAATAGAATTGAAATAAAATAATGAAAATTAAATATAAATAAGATTAAAATCAAAATTAAAAATACAATCGAAATTTAACCTCAAATTAAAAATTAAAAAAACAAGATTACATTAAATTTTTCGTCATAAATTACAGTTAAAATGTCATTTCAATTTAAAAAGAAAGCGACACGTAACACGCTTGGAAATGTAAATTTTATACTCCCAAGCGCGCCACATGCCGCTCACAACAGTGAGTCATGGTGGCACACTCAAGCCTTCCCGCGAGCGCTGCCAGCATGCTGTTGGCGCTCCCCCGCACTCGCCGCACCAGCGAAGTGCTTCGCTTGCGCATTGTTGCGTAGAAAGAATCAACGCGGGCTTCCGCAAACATTGTCGATGCGCTGCAATAGCGGGGGAGCCCCAACATCATCCTAAACGCGTTGTTAAACTGGACACGAAGGGCACAGTACGGTTTTTGCGTGTAATCAGTCCACAGACTGCATGTGTACATTGTGGTGCAGTATGCTCTAAAAAGAGTTAGTTTAGCTTCACTTGAACACCTAGCAAACCTACGGATTACCATGTTCGCTCTGACTGACAGTGCCCTCCGCTCGCGTTCAATGTCCGCATTATCTTTCAGGGTAGGTGTCACTAGGTGGCCTAAGTATTTAAATTCGTCTACCCTTTCTACAGGTGAGCCATTCAGTTTAATTGGTGGCATTTCACTTAAGTCTGCTTTACTTTTAGAGTTACTGATGATTGTTTGCCCTGACCCCTCTAAATTGCTGAAGTATTTGAAATTTGAGAATTTCTGGATCATTATCTTGTGATCGATAAGGACGACCTTGAATCTTGTCATTAGAGACTGCTGCAAATGGTCTCTTTTGGCAAAAATAAGATAGCACTGATTAAAATTTGATATTCTTGAGTTCGAAAATGTTTTTGACATTATTGTTTCATAACTGCAAACGTCAAACTGTGTAAAAGTTTCATTCGTGTTTTTCGAAATCTAATTTGATAATTTTGAACTTCAGCCACTTTTTTGGAAATCCATTCCTTGGTCAGACAGAATAAAGCGCTCGTTGAGGAGCTCTTGGCTAAGTAATAACAGCCGCACGATTCATCAGGTTAAGCTACGCTTGCCAGGGTTGGTCCGTAGATGTGTGACCATTTTTACATACTGAGACTCCTCCATGCCTCGGAAAGCACGTTAAGCCGTTGGTTTTGGCTGTCATTCGTGGCTCTTTGACTGTCGATACGGGTCGTCGGAAGCCCGAAACTCTAACAAACAATCTTACCAAGCGGTAACGTATTACCCAGTTACTGGGTAGTGGAGGTCAGATAGGCAGTAGTTCCATGTAAAATTAGACTGGAAGTCGACCCCAACATAGTTGGGAAAAGGCTAGGCTGATTGATTGGTCAGACAGAATAACGTGCAAAGGTTTTCATGCGCCCTTTTCTATCAACACTAATTAAGTTTGTGCGCATTCTAATAAACATCTATTGCTTGTCTTGTGCCAGGAACGAGCGCAACGCAATTGACCGACTAGAGAACGTAACGCATACCGTCACACGGATTCTTGACGGATACGACATACGACTGCGGCCTAATTTCGGTGGTAAGAATACTAGTACATCGCTTAGAAATAAAGTAGTTCATCAATCCAAATTCTGTGTATGTTTGTTGATTCAGTGTTCACTAATAATATCACTTTAAATTACCCAATTAGTTCTTGTACATAGTTTAGTTTTATGTTTATCCATATTAGCTATTAGCATTATTCTTTTTGATGTGTCCTCTCGCTTTCCTGCAATCTGAAATCTTGCAATCTGTGGGAGTGATTTCATGAAAAGTGACGGAAGCGTTTAACAGGAAGCCGGGGAAGCGCGCGCTATTTGATTTGACCAATGAGCGCGCGCGGTGCTAGAGTTGGCCGTCAGATGGTACCGACCTATTTTCCGAGAGGTTATAAACAGGATGATGATGATAAATATTGTTTATATCATATATTCGTCAGCCAAGATGTCAGATGTTACACATCCTATGCGACTACTGTAAGGCTCGCTCATTTTTAGGGTTCCGTACCCAAAGGGTAAAATGGGACCCTATTACTAAGACTATTACTAAGACTCCGCTGTCTGTGTGTCCGTCTGTTACCAGGCTGTATCTCATGAACCGTGATAGGCAGTTGAAATTTACACAGATGATGTATTTCTATTGCCGCTATAACAACAAATACTAAAAAATACTATAAAATAAATATTTAAGGGGCTCCCATACAACAAACGAGATTTTTTTTGCTCTTTTTATAGATAATGGTACGGAACCCTTCGTGCGCGAGTCCGACTCGAACTTGGTCGGTTTTTATTTTATTATTATTATTGTACATCCAACGTTATTATCAAAGATTAGAGTTATCTGTGGGTTTACTGCAGATACATTTTTTTCTTAATTTTGACCAGCTTTATTTATAAATACCAGTAGCAAAATTAAGTAATATTCTATTCTAATTCTAAGTAGTAGAGAAATATTCGAGTTTATTTTATAATCATAACATCATGATTGAGTTGTGTGCAAGATCACCGGGGACCTTCTATAATAAAGAGAACACGTGATCATATTTGTATTGCACATGACCTATCTACGAGCCCGCACACATCATGCAATTTGGAACGTGCAGTTAATAATATACCTATATAGTGTGTAAAACGGAGACGTGCGCTCTGCGACTGCAAGATATTAAGAGTACTGGACCATAATATTTCATATAATATTGAATTTGCTCGGTAAAGACGAGGCGGCTTGATTTGTCAGCGGTTCCCGCCGCATCAGTGTGTTGGTTCGTTGCATAAATGTTATTGCTTTGCAGGAGACCCGCTGTATGTTGGCATGGATCTAACTATCGCTAGTTTTGACGCAATATCAGAAGTGAATATGGTAAGTTAAACTCTGAGGATTTTGGATCGAACAGCTAAAATGTAAGGCTATATTTAAAAACTAATATTAATTCCTATCACGTCATTGAATGATTCTGTATTTTTATTCATATCGTGTTTATACATGCATTAAATCTATGAGATGACCAAACATGAATATATTCGCAATTTGACTTATGTAATCGACATCACTAGATTGATTGATAACGCTATCCACTCGGGGATTGGTTGCGGCAGACGTTCACCTCACCACACGACGACCTTGTCTGCACTTCTTCAGATTTGCTGAGGATGTTTTTTCGGTCGTATCAAGGACTTGTGTATCTCGAGGAGGTCATCCATCGTAATTCATTAAGCATTTAATAGCTGCGGAAAGGGAGCAAGGCCGCGGTCACTTGACACACATCGAGGGTCGCCGGTGACCGAGGGGCGGAGTGCTGCCTCAGCCAATCGATGCCCGCCTTTACTGTCTACCGCCACTCGCCGCCTGCCGACGCAGAGGTCACCGCCCACTCACCACTATTTTATACATACATCTCACATTTTATCATCACACTTAGACAAAAAGAATATCAGCTCATGTGCTAAATCACCTCACGTGTTTACTTCAGTTGTTTGGATGCGTCCTGTAGGACAGATAACTGAGGTTTAATTGAAAGAGTTCTTACTCACCCTCACTTACAAATCAACTCTCATTATCTCATTTCGATGACACGAATATCTTAAGCCATATAACAAACGAAATAAATCGACGGTCGTAAAGTATTATAAACAATTTAAAGTTCTACTTGGAATCAAATAGGTTCAGAATTTCACAAAAAAAAAAAAAAAACTTTTTGGAATTCGCGGCATCGAAATATTCGTGTGGTCATTATTGTAAGTACAATAGGGTCCATGTAAGGGTTGTAATATAGCTAATCTAAAAGGGATTCCGAAACACTTACAGGATTACACAATAACCCTTTATCTGAATCAATACTGGAAGGATGAAAGGCTGGCCTTCGGTCTTCCGGACGAAGTCTTGACGCTGTCAGGAGATTTCGCCGATAAGATTTGGGTGCCCGATACGTTTTTCGCTAATGACAAGAATAGGTAAGGACTCAAGATTTTATGGTTTATCGACACACGTGTATCTTTGCTTCGATTTTATATAACTTTTGAATAACTGTCGCTTACCTTCGACTTTTCTGGATTTAACACATTCTTAAATTTACTCATACTTGTATGATGAATCCTGTATTCACCTATAAACCGTCATTAATTGTTAAAATATTAGCATAATATTATGCAGTCACTGTTTCTAGTACTAGGTCAAGCCTTTCTGAACGTCATCCACGTTGGCCGCAGATGCCTTGACCTAATCGTCTCGGAACAACAAGATTTTATAACAAACTGGAACATAATTCCAAAACATGGTGAATGGTAAAGTGGAGAAGAACACATTAGCTCAAAAGAGTTGTACGTACCTACACCGGGATATTTAATTCGCTATGAGATTGCAGACTGGTTTAAATCACATTTCCAATTGATGTGAACACGCTCCTGTTCGAATTACATGACTCATATGAATCACAGGACCAACATCGACCCCCTGACAACTCCTACTGATCTTCACAAGGTCATGAAATACTTGTCATATTATGTGTGAGTCAGGCTAAGCGTATGCTGAGTGTGCTGAGACGCAGGTGACGCAGCACAGCACAGTACAGATTTTGCAGCGTAGGGTAGGCGAGGCAGACATAGGTCGCAAGCGCATGCAGCGACGCAGCTGCACAGAGACATTCGCGTCTTAGCTAGTACAAATAATCTGTCAAACAAGTAAAATAGTCTGTGAAACAAGAAACAAAGGAGATGGGAAATAGTGGGCCCAAATATAGTAAGTTGAGATATAATAAAAAAAAATTGTCATATTTATCCTTGAATATAAAAAATCAGCTCAATTCTCAATCTGGAAGTGGAGACATATGATAAATATGGTTTTCGTGAGATTATCGATTAATTAAGTAATCGATTACACAATTACAAAAAGAAAACCTTCGCACTAATTAGCACTAGGTAATTAACTCAAAGGAATTAAATGCACTATTTATACTTATATAAAATTCTAGTGCATTTAATTACAGTCATATTAATAAATAAAACATCGATTAATTACTGAAAAACCAGAGTAATGATTATCAATTTCAAATCGATTAAAATCAGTCTTACATTTTTAGTCTATGTCACTGGCAGTGTATGTTCTGCAATGGCATGAGCTGACTGACACTAGACAGTATTGGTGGGTCGTTGTCGAATTTTTGACGGACGACGGCAAATACGGTTGCAGAAAACGGTTAAAGGACGAAACTTATCCAACATGGAATAGAATTGCGTTTTCGTTAAATGCAGTTTCTTACAACGACTTGCAATGTATGAAATGGTTTTTTCGCATCACGACCGACAGCATTTACAACCGGTAATACATTATTGACTGTATTTCATTGACAAAGAGTTCACTTTTTATTATAACGACTGTTTGTTTACGAACGCGTAACATTAAGGACGACGGCGCGACGAATGTGATAGATAGTTGAATCATTGTGTTCTCGACTGTATTTTCTTAAGTGTAAAATAAAAAATCGCACCAAGTAATTCGAAGACTGGTTTGTACAATGAAGACTGTTTGAACCCGGGACGTAAATAGTTTCATCGTCGCAAAGCAGAAAACGGTCTTTGTAAACGGTTTATGTCGCAACGCCCACCCCTACTAGACTGTTGTCACATGTTTCTTGATTGCGTTTTCAGTGCTTTCCCGATTATTTTTCATTTTCAACGACCACTGCTTTGATTTTTACGGATTCTGATACTGCCTACCTTGTACGACCCTTGCAAATACACTGGACTCCGAAGATCGCTCACACATTTGACTTGTAATTGTTATTTTGGATTTTACCCCCGCTTTATGGTTTGGATATTGTTGATACAATAAATCGCTGTGTGAATTGTGGAATAGCGACTAGTCACTGCAATACACTAATATATGTTTGAATCTATCAATTCACGCCATTGTCATCTCGTTGCATTCACGCCCAAGAGTGTATCTAATCGTTTCCGTCTCAATTATGAATCAGTGGTAAAAAACAAGTGACAACCCGCACGCGTCGCGCAGAAATCTGTGCCTACTCTACAACGAGACGCAGAGCAGGACGGACATATGTCTGCGTCCCACGTACCTGCGCCATAGCGTACGCAGCTGTCAGTACGTTCATGCATTACAAAATCTACTCTGCGCAGCGCTGCGCAGACCTGCGTCTCACCATGCGCTTAGGCTCATAATTGCCGCGGCAGAAAACACAGTTTGTCTGCTGTGCCTCCATGTCGCACCGTTGAGCATGCTAAGCCCCCAGTACCTCGCACTGGTCGAACTTAATAATCTCTCGGATTCTAATCCAACAAATGATCTGTTTGCGGATGAATGCACGAAGATTTTATTGGCAAGTCAGTAGTACTTAGTATTGTGAGAGAGATTCATGAGTGTTGAATTTAAACTTTATAATTTTCTAGCGTTTCTTTTATGTATCTTTAATTATTATTATTGTTTTTAACTGTTTTAATTAAAGTTAATAAATAAATGTCCGC
The DNA here is from genome assembly GCA_916610215.1 of Omphaloscelis lunosa. Taxonomy (NCBI): domain Eukaryota; kingdom Metazoa; phylum Arthropoda; class Insecta; order Lepidoptera; family Noctuidae; genus Omphaloscelis; species Omphaloscelis lunosa. Next base: position 13,799,365 of record OU744250.1, read on the forward strand.
AGTTTCCTGCACGACGTGACGGAACGCAACAAGCTGGTGCGTCTCGGCGGCGACGGCAGCATCACGTACGGCATGCGGTTCACCGCCACGCTCGCCTGCATGATGGACCTGCACTACTACCCGCTGGACAGCCAGAACTGCACCGTCGAGATTGAAAGCTGTGTGACTCATACACTTGTAATACATCACCAGGCTGAGCTTGCTGCTTCGTGCTCGACCCGAACATCTTCGTCCCACATTCGTGTCTTTCCGCAGACATTCGTCATTCCTCCTTCGTCTTTGTCCATAGATACATGCTCGAGCTTTGTACAGCCTTAGCCAATTTTCATTAAACATTTTGTGGTGAAAGATGCACAACAACAAACCACAGCTGAATTCTCCTTGTTCATTCAAATCCTACTCCCTAGCGATGCAATACATTTTATTACTTTTTTTTGGCAAAATTATTGAATGATTCCATTGGCAATTACAAAAACAGCTACTACGGATACGGTGACAATCAATTTGAATGGTCTGTTTGGGCCTGATCACATTTATCAGTATTAATTAGCAACTTCCAGTGCAGACGAACTGCATCATGGTTGCAATGCCACCACAGTGTATATTTCATTTATAACATATGCATTTAATGCGATGCGTACTGTTGGCATCTTAATGAAATAAAGCTGTGTCAAATTCTAACTAAGTATGAGAGAGTTGCTGACAGATGTGATAAGTCGCCGTAAGACTGACCAATTCGGGCCAGTATGCTAACATATATTTCTCCATGCAGATGGATACACGGTGTCAGATGTAGTGATGTACTGGAAAGAAACGCCGGTCAGAGGCGTAGAGGATGCTGAGTTGCCACAGTTCACAATACTTGGACACGAAACTAATGATAGAAAGGTAAAAAAAAAATACGCGAAGGAGCAAAAGTATAAATGTTTGAAGTAGAACTTGATGCCGCTTCAAATGCTTATAAATACGAATCTTGAAGTACCTAGAAGTTGAAATTAGTATAGTATTATTCTGTGTTTGATCCGCCTAAATCAAAATCAGTTAAGGGCACTTCAGTCACAGGTTGAGGACTCGAGAATCAGGATTATTTTAAAAATATGCTCTTACTGATTTCCCTGAGAATTCTGAAAAATCGAATCCACTCCAGAATGAGAAACAGTACCAATATACTATACAAATATAAGTACTACCAACACACACACACACACCACAACAACACAACACAAACACTAATATAACTTTCACTACTTCAAAACTTTCACTGCCAGCTATACAAATAAATAACTTTACATTATATAGAATTCCACGCGGACTAATCGTTGGTAACAGCTAACTATATAAATATAAGGAACCATTTTTGTAGGACAAAAAAATTTCAAAGTATATTTTATAATAGGTATTTTATTGAAAATAAGATTAAATAAAAACAATTCAGCGAATCAAATAAACCATTACACAAACTTGAAACTTAAACAAGTTGTTACCGTTGGTATCTCAACGCATCTCCGAACAATGCGAAACTTGCATTAAGGTAACCACATAACCGCTAAACTTGGGACATTCCAGGAGAAGTTGGCGACGGGCATCTACCAGCGGTTGTCGCTCAGTTTCAAACTGCGCAGGAATATCGGCTACTTCGTGTTCCAGACCTACCTGCCCAGTATACTTATTGTAATGCTGTCGTGGGTCTCGTTTTGGATTAATCATGAAGCTACGTCTGCTAGAGTGGCGTTAGGTATAGTATTTTTTTTTATTTCCATGTTTGATTTCTAATATATATTTCTGGTCAGATTATTATTTTTATTATCAAAATGATGAAATGTTATTATATTTTTGGCAGTTCGCAAATATGGACTAAATATAAAAGCAACTTATTTTTCTTATATTTTTTTTTAGTAATTGATCATCAATTACGTCTCATGTATGTTTTAAAATGTTTCAACGTACCTATGCTTTTTGTCTTTGAAATGTTCAGGAATCACGACGGTACTTACGATGACCACGATAAGCACGGGCGTGCGCAGCAGTCTGCCGCGCATATCTTACGTCAAAGCCATCGACATCTACTTAGTGATGTGCTTCGTATTCGTGTTCGCGGCACTACTTGAGTACGCAGCTGTCAACTACACATACTGGGGCGCGCGCGCAAGAAAGCGAGCCAAATTAAAGAACAGAGATCAGCTATCCACTAGTGCCAGTGTTGAGAAGGAATTGAAATGTTCAGGTAGGACGCTAGAGTATGAAAAACGATGGTGTAGGTGTACAACGAACCAAATAAAGGATCTTTTGGCACCTGAATAACATTGACATTGGCGTTGTTGGTAAACATTTGTGAAATTATCACGGAAATTGTGTGACAAAACAAGTTAGCGTCGTTCGTTCCGATTTAAGCCACCCGCCAAAAGAACCGGCTATCTAATTGCGCAACACATTTTCGTAAATGATTCATACTAATCTGTTTCATTTTGACAGTTCAACAACATTCATTGCGTTATTTACGTTGCAGATTTTTTTCCAACTTATGAAGCAATGGATTAGCAATTTGTTTCAAAACGATTCAGATTGTGATTGATCGTGTATGACGCCATTAGAGTACTGGTAGCGTTGTACATGACTGACATTTTAAATCCACCTGTTAAGAGACAAGATACTCTTAGCAGGGCAACCTAAAATGGTACAAAAAACTAAAACAAATAATGAAAAGAGAATTTTAGAGACACAGTAATTATATTTTTCAAATATACACAAGGGGATTGTGCGGCATATGGAAAATTGCAGTAGCACTACAGATGGGCCAATATAACCAATTAAAGATACGTCTGTTATGATCCAGTCATTGCAACATGTTCTAAAAAGAGTCTAATCTCCGCTGGACAGCTAGCTTTTTAATACATCAAAACTTTTCTACAGGTCCGCGATCCCCTGAGGAGATAATAGCACTTCGAGAATGCGCGACGAGCGCAGGGCGTGTGTCTCCGCTATTAGGGCTTCGGTCCAAGCCACTGCCGGCCGCCACCGGAGCCCCGCCGTCCCTACGCCTACAACGCGATCATACCCAGTTGCGATACAGAACGAGGCCACATTCTAGGAACTCCAGAAGTTAGTATTGTCACAGATAATATACTAGTACAGATACCCAATCCCATACAAAGAAATGATACCTCCCTAAGTCTGGCTATTGAGCTGGCTATTTTCCTTCCTCCATTTTTTCAACAGATGGCAGCATCAGCGACTCACAAATTTCCAGAGACTGTAGTTTTATAACGCCATCTAGAAGTCGACTTAGATACTTATGGCATTAAGATAGATTCTCTACATCGCACATCGCACGGTACGTTCAAGGACAAGTATAATAACAATACAACAAAAATACCTCGAGTTGACGGAATAGTTTCATTTTTGTGAGTGAGCTAGCAATTTTCACTCGGCAGCGAATGCCTCTTTTTGTGTTTTTTTGTATTTCAATGTTTAAATCTAGATTTTCATCTCCTCGTTACCAAATCTACTATTGCTAAAATCCTAAAACTGTAATTACGCGTTCTTCGTCCGAACTCATTTTGACAGTAAGTTTGCACGGATGTAATAAAATTGCGACAATTTTTTTTCGTGCACTTGTTTTTCACCGCTCTGCTTAGCGTCGAGAGTTGAAAATCCAAGTGTGTTTTTTCAACGCGCTGGGACTAGAGTACGTCCCAGCGCGTTAGATTCTCAACGCTTGGCTTAACACCGAGAGTTGAAAATCCAGTGCACGATAAAATCCCGACGCGATTTAAAAAAAAAAAAATTATATCAAATAAAACCGGCCAAGTACGTGTTGGACCACGCATAATGAAGGGTTCCGTAGTTAGGATGAATTTATCCCAAGAACAAACTTAACTTTGTAGTTGAAAAACATGTTCTCCCATACAGAATGTATGGAAGAACATGTTTTTGCAACCACTTTAAGTTGGTTGATTATTACTCGTAACTTATAGATCCTACTTAGCTGTGATAGTTTTCCTTTTAATTTCGTTATAAATACTCCTCTTGTGATCTTTTTTCACATAAACGTTGGTTTATGTGAAAAAGCATTTAGCTGACAGGGTGGGGGAGGACACTTGACTCTAATAAAAATTAGCTTTTTAAAGTTTAATGGCTCTTGTACACCGATCTAAACTAACTAAACTATCACAAAAATTCCTTGCTTTTGGCTATGAGAATCTTAAACTATTCTGCAAAAAATCACTAAAGTTAAAAATAATTTTGACACAATCAAAATCGAATTTGACAAATGCGATTCCGCATGGTACTTGTTTGCCCTACACCGTGAATTTTTTTGGAGCCGTAGGCGCGCAGGCATGGCAGCCTCAACGTGTTTTTTTATTTTCACTTTTTGTATGGAAAATATGAAAAATGATTACCAAAATGTTGAGATTAATGGGTTAAAGAGCTTCATAACAGGGGTCGAAATTTTCATTATTTTTTCTATAGGACACACCATTTTCGAGATATAAGCATAAGAACAGAAAAAAATATTTTTTGCACCTGAAGTCGAGATGTTGGTGTGAATTTTAGTTCATGACAACTAATTTTATTCCACATCTTTTTGATCGCGATTAAAAATAGTCAAATTTAGTTAGACAATCAGAGAGAATCAATTGAGAGAATCGGCACCATTAGCTACCTATCTACTTTTAAAACGTTTCGTACAATCCTTTTTAGGGTTCCGTACCAAAAGGGTAAACCGGGACCCTACTACTAAGATTCCACTGTCCGTCCGTCTGTCCATCTGTCACCAGGCTCTATTTCATGAACCGTGATTGTTAGACGGTTTAATTTTTCACAGATGATGTATTTCTGTTGCCGCTATAACAACAAATACTAGAAAAACAGAATAAAATAAATATTTAAGGGAACTCCCATGCAACAAAGTGATTATTTTTTGCTCGTTTTTATATGTAGATAATGGTACGGAACCCTTAGTGCGCGAGTCCGACTCGCACTTGGCCGGTTTTTTATAGAAAGTTTTAGAAAGGTATGGGTAAGATAAAAAAAATAATAATAAGTCGGTAGGTATTCGCTAAAAAACATATTAAAACATTTCTTTCAAAAGTAGGTACTAGATTATAAAAATATGTTGTTTGATTTTCCTACCAAACGTTTATACAGTATTTGATGACAAATTGAATAAAACGCCATCTATTGCAAAGAGCTCATGATTAACTTTATCATTCTATGCGTTCGAATTCAAGTAAAAGGTTTCACTTATCATTTTTGTTGGAAATACATGATTTATGAGTTTAAATGGATAAATCAGCATTAAACAAGGAAGTTTTGATTTTTACTAATCTTACTTCTGCCAAATTCTGCCGTTTATCAGTTTTTAGTGATCGTTAATTTATAATTGTTACCTATGCTGCCATCTATGATTTTTTTTTCAACACTAATTATAACTTGTTCGAGTTGAGACCCCATGGTATTGTACCTATACTTCTACTTAATCTTTCGCTGGTAGATTTGCAAATAAGTAATTGACCACTGTCGCATTTAATGAATATAGGCAAACAAGTTGTTACCATAAAAAGTACTTTTCATGAAAAAACTCCCGCAGAAATTAGAGGAACTAATACGATACACAGACATAGATCACCCTTGGTTGACTGGTAGAGAATAATGACATTAAGTCCGTCTTTGTACCTTTGTTGTGCACAAATTTGATAAATAAATTAATAGATACTTAGTAGCCACTACTTTAGAGGTAAGCAACATTCCGTCGCACATCGATAGCGTCGCGTCTGCGGGACTTCTTTCGTGAAAGCACTCTAATTAAACTCCGTGCACTGGCCACGTTACCAGCCAAGCGTATACCCATTCGGTTGGGAGTAAGATGGTTTCCCGGACATCTGTTGTTCTCTATACCAAGGTACTTATAAATATTCTAGGTATGACAGAAGTTCTGGAAAAATCGATGCCAGGAGTTTCCTCCTCACGTCCTTAAACGCGACCACAGTCACGTAGCTATGAGATAACGTGATCAGATTCTAGGAACCCTAGATCATATCTGTCCCCAACCTTGAATGCAATCTCTCGTGACAAATTGTTAAAGATTGTTTGAAATGATGACTTCCTGTGACAAGTGTCAAGTAAAATTACTGTGCATTGAACTGGCGCGAGTGATCTGACAACAATAGATTATTTACGAACAGGAGATTTGACTAACCGATTGTACTGCAAAAATGTATGCCGGATGTGTGTGCTTTAAAAGAGCATTTCAAATTTTTTATAAAAAAAAACTTTTTTTTTTTTGCATTGTAATTAAATAGATTAGCAGCAGACTACATATTTCCGTTTAAGCTATAAAAGACACATTTTAAAAGCTTGGACCGTTTTTAGCGGTAAGACCGCCCATTGTGTCATCCTATGTAAGATTTCTACATTTATATCTGTAATTTATATCATGCCAACAATAAAGAGTATACTATCTGTTATCTAAAATAAGTGTTTCCTTGCAGACGGATCAACAGGGAAGCCCAAAGTGATGCACGCTCTCCGGCGCGGCGCCACCGTCATCAAGGCGTCCATGCCCAAGATCCGTGACGTCAATGTCATAGACACGTACTCGCGAGTCATCTTTCCTGTCTGTTTCCTACTCTTCAACGCCGTCTACTGGGTCTTTTATATTTTCGATTGAATTTAAAAAAAAATACTAGTGTTCTATCTTTAAAAGATATTGTCACCTTACTCGTAATTAATCTAACGAATTTATGCGATATGAAAATATAAATTTTACGTAAACTTGTGAGAAAACTAATTGTTTATAAATAAGTGAATTAATGTTAATGCTTTTGAGGTCATTTTTTATTTTTTTATTATATTGTGACATCAATAAATAGAGAACGATTTTAGTTTGAGTTAAAAGGACGTGAAATTTTGACATTGTCGTCTGTAGTTTCAGTGTCGTATCTAAATGGACTCTGGCAACAGGCCGCGCTACGCTAGGAAGAAGAAGACCTACAATGAGACCTAGATCTGCCAAAGAAATACCTCCCTAGATCAGGGCAAATATGTAACTTAAACTACTTGAGATCTTGGCAAACTTAGCTTTGCCTGGACAGTGTCGATTTGCAAAACTTACATTCGCTATAATAGTTTCCCTTTTGTTTTAAAATAATCATGTACGAATGTTTATGTGCAGTGATTTGAGAATAAAAAAAAATTAGTTTTGAATGTAATTAGATAAATAGAATATTGCATTTTAATATTAATAAAACTGCCAATATTTTATGTCGAAAACAAATACTAATGTCTTAATTTAATTGTTTTAACATTGCTTGAGACAAGAATAAAATAACAACAATTTTATTAATGAAAGCCAGTGCCAAAATGGTTTTTAAAATAAACTGAAAATTTGACGTTTATGATGTCAATCTAGATAAGTCAACGCATTATCAACGTCACTTCCTATCTTAGATTCTTTTCTATATTTTCGATATCGTTGTAAATAAATTAATTATAGAATGAACGTGGTAAATTATATAGTAGTAACATTGATGTTTATATTAGAAGGAGATAGCAAGTTATAGCTTATTTAAGATAATGTTGTAAAATAAAATTTATAAAAAATATTTATTTTATTTCACAAACCGATCTAAACTCTCCCCAAAAGATTTTATAGAAACCTCTGTCCAAGCATTAATTTCAAATAAACCATGGATACAAAACATCAAGATATAGATGATCGAAGATTCATTAATCTATTAGAAAATCAATATTTGAAACCTCTAAAATTAATGGCTTCTCTATTCAAATAACTCCACTCTAACATAAATTTCGAAGAAAAAGATCCTTTTCGAAGTAGCGATATAAAGCATCAATCTACATCTAGGATTAATTTCCAATGTAAGCCATGGCTTTTTAAGTTAGTAACCTGCATATCATAGTCACTGCAGATCTCAACTACTACTGACGGACTAGCCGTGTCCTATGACGATGCTGGCCGTCGCGAGCTGGATCGACCGGGACGCCATCTCTTTGTTTTTCGCGTTACAAATTGCGAAGGCTCCAAGGCTAGGTTTTTAGATTCTGTCACCATCTAACGTCGAGCTTTCAAAAGCTTTTAGTGCTTCAAAAAGCTCGTTACTTTCAGATGTAAAAAGCTGAGTGTGGATGTCACTATACGGTTCACCGGCATCTTTGAACTAGACTGATCGAAAATGACGATAGAAGCGAAGTAAAATCTGTGTGTAAGTTTAGAGTTTGTGGATAGAGGTCATACAATTATCTATGTAACGAAAACATATCTAGTGTAATAGTTAGTTATGTTAAAAAATATAAAGTTATTTTTGAGATTGTTAATAAAAAATTATAACTGTAACGAAAATAATGATTAATAAATTCCTAGAATAAGCGGTCGATTTTACAAATAGCTTCGAAAATAAGTAATAAAACCTATTTTAATTTTTTTAAACAAAAGAACTGGCTGAATTAATGCTTTATTTTTTATGGTAAGTGTTTGACAGGTCACATGAAATTGGCGGGAGGTTGCAAATAATAATGGGATGGAAAAAGATTTTTCATATTATTTTTCAGGATAGCTAGCTATGCAAGTACGGAATTTCACAACATAGAACAAATATAACGTTGCGGAAGTAAACAAATAATTGGATAACATCATTAAAAGAGTTATGGTGTCATCTAAAACGTATAGCACCACGGTAAGTTTTTAAAATTATTATTTTCCGGGTAAATCTGAGATATTATTAGCTAAGTAAACTAATATGGAAAATAAATACAGAATTCAAACCTTTTCCTATTTTTGAAGTGTGTTACAAAATGTAAGCAGACGGGAGCAGTGGTGGCCCAGTGGTAACGGCTGCGGCTTACGAGTTGTATGTAGTAAGATCGAACCCTGACATGCGCTTTATTTTGTGTCCATTATTTCATCACCACTGCTCTCAAAACGATGAAGGAAAACATCATGAGGAAACCAGCATGTCCGAGAACCAACAACTTCGAAGACATGTGACATCTACCAACCCGCACTGGACCCGCGTCGTGGTTTACGACCCACTCCCTCTCACAGAGAGGACGCCTGTGTCCCAGCAGTGGGAATATTATACTTAGGCTGATTATGTTACAAAATGTAAAGGACAATCAAACATGGATCCTTGAAGAGTGCACTTGATGTGAAAACTTTTAGATAATGCATCTAATTACATCATTGACAATATAAAATTCTGCCCTATTTAGCTGAATGGAAGGTGTTATAAGTGTTTCTAGATATATTTATTATTTTCGCAATGAGATGCAATCTCGTGGAGAGCTATTTCGGTGATATCGATCGAGAGCTTGAATAGCAACCCAATCTGTTACTATTATGCAACGTTTTGTCTCTGTGAACGCGATTTTTCATTAATTAACAAGCAGTTTGTAATACGAGGTATGCAGAAACAAAAAAAAAATCGACAATGATTATTTTCAGGCTCTTTTCAGGGAAAATTATTGTGATACTTGACATGAGGTTTGAAAATTACATCTTTATAAAAATATATTGGTTCTGGCAAAAACTCGGAAATGGTTTTATCGCCTTAATACTGGGGTGGTTTAGGCAAAAAGAAAATAGTAAAAACCCAAACGAACAGCTGAAAAATCTAAAATAAACCGTAATTTTGTATGGGAATGGCACTCGTGGTACGAAGTTCACCGGGTCATAATGAATAAAAATGGGGAGGCCTTTGTTGATTTAAAATTATCTGAATATGTGACGAGAAAACAATTTTACTTTAATACATTATTAGATGTTTTTTGAAGGGCATTTATTCCAGTTACACAAAATTCAATGTGTACCTATGTAAGTAGCTGTAACGTATATAATTAGGTTGACTTTGAGCAAAGTGTTTTTGAGGCAAATATTGAAAGCTTTAAAAATAGATTCGCGCAATAATTTTTTGTTTGCATTTAACCTTGCTAAATTAAGCCAAGATAAAAGCCCAAAACGGGTTAGCAGAAAAAACTTTGCCGGTGATGAAATTACGAACTATATTTATAAGCACTTTATTTTCATAGAGCTTTATTCACAGTAGGCGATACAATACAAATGTAGGGGAGCGTTGAAAGAGATTTTATATAGGCAAGGTAGCAAGGGGCGGCGGGTTCCATTCATCGACGAAGCGCAGACTGCGCGGGGCGCCAGCGCGGGCCGCGGGTAGGGGGACGAGGCTCCAGATCACCTAGTACCTATCCCAGTCTCGCGTCGAGATCACATCTGGAGGGAGCTCCGCGTATCAAAAGGAAAATCCAAAAATAAAAACAATTTAGTGGTTCTGGTGTATTGTGATTGTGCTAATCCTTGGTTTAGAATAGTGATATATCTAGTGACGACGGTGCGTCCTGTTTCGGGATATGTCACATCCTTATACGTTTTAAGGTACCCAGGTTTTTTTTATATTTCATATTTACTTTAGTTATAAGATTAAGAAGTATATATGCTTGATATATTCAATAGGGCTGGATTAGTGGACCCTGGTGTTATTCAAGCTTTTTAGAAATATAGCTTTTGCGTATGTAGAGGCTATTGTTATTCCATGGATGTTTAATGTTCAGGCCCTAATACAGGACGTTGAAGGGTGTATCTATGAAATTGGATAATATATCTGAGCTTTTTTCGTGGAATTCAGCATTTGACGTCGTAGCCTGTAGTTTCATGGTCAGACCCGTGGGCGGTCGGAGGTGTTGAGTTTCGAGCTCTCAGAGGGCGCGGGGGAGGTGCGCGGCGCGGGGGCGGGCGTGGGCACAAGCCTTCGCGCATTTCACCCCCTCCCCTGTATTGATCGCTCAATTTTCAAACGTATTTCCTAAATATTGTCACTATAAAACATTAATATCTATGAATTGCAACTGCGTTGGAGAATAGACGTGGTGGCCAAGGTTTCTAGAAGGTTGAACTGCAAGGCAAGGTAGGTGGTAGTGTTTGTATCTTGAATTACGTGTTTGGTAGAAAACAGTTAATTTTGACAAGAGAGCTGTAATGGCGAGATATCTCGCCTAGAATAGAACGTTATGATTCAGTAGCTTTAGAAAAAATACCTGGCATTGAAGAGTGTTTATAGTGAATAGAGGAATATGATTGATAAGTGCAAGAACTAAGTGTAACTTCTTGCGTTAGTTTGATTGCATGATTTATGCGCCACCCTAAGCCAGATTACGTGTTATTACACTGTGTGTGACAAGGACGCATCAACAGAATCTATTTATAGATCCGATACGATTGAATTTAATGAGTCTGGTTAATTGATAGAGCTTACATTAATTTTTCAAAGCCCACATTTTTCGCCCATCCATGTTTTAGGGATCTCATTGATTAGTAAATCTGCGTGGGTTCTGTATACGTGTCATCAGTGTCTTTATCTATTTATTTTTAAACTGACTTGAAGGTTCCAGAACTAGATACAGAGGTCCTTAGCTTTCCATAAGGTATTTTAGAAAACAAGTGTGTTCAGTTAGTAACTTATTGCGTATATGCTTACTGGATTTCAATCTGTAAAAAAAAAGGTAAATGTAAAGTTAGGCATTTCGAGAGCTTACAACAAAGCCCACGACATCCTAACTGCGTAGAATGCGCGGTTTCGTGCGTCGTGAATGAAAACCAGATCAACAAGTAGCTAGTAACATTGGCTTTCTAACGCGCATGCGTGTCATAAAATCTTAACAATTTCCAATATGGCCGCTTTATGGACTATGACTTAATTCTTACAGCGACATCATTTAAAAACAGAAATGTTATTTTTACTGTTACCTAGTTTGCCTGAAACTACTACACACATAACTATGAATGAAATAAGTATCAATGCTACAATTAAAGCTTTATTAAAAGGTACACGTACGCCGTAGATCTATGGTTTCGTAGGCGCTACGCCCATACCATCATCATTATCATCCTGTCCTTGTCCCATGTTACGTGGGGTTGGCGCACACGTTTTCTCTTTCCATTCTCCCCTGTCAACCATCACGCTATCATTCACTCCTTTCTCTTTCATATGATTTCTCACACAATCCACTCATCTTTTCTACTTACCATAAGATTATTTTTAAACTACTAAAAAAGTCCAATATGCTTTTGCTTTTTAACACTGGCTGTCCAGTGCCATACATACATTCATTATATTAAATGTGTCGCAATAGTCTATACGTTGATTAATTATTTAATTATAGAGAGATTAGAATATTGATTTCTTTACGTGTTAAGCGCAACAAATATTTCTCAACATAAAAAAGAGTCCTTAATTTAAATGGCTTATGAAGTACTTTGAATACCTATTTTTTACTTTTGCTATCTAAACGAGAATACATAGAGACGTCTACTTAAAGTAACGACTTCATTCGACCCTTGATACAGTTGTTAATGTCAATTTATCGTGTTTGTTAACCAAGTCATTCGAGTTTAGACCCAGACAATTAAAAATGTGACCTAACCGTTATCTGAGAGTGAGATACCTACCTATAACATAATAATAATAAATAGCACATGTGAAGTAGGCTAAGTACTTGATTATAGTTCTATGTTAAGTAGCACGATAAGTTACACATTGTAGAACAGTAATAAATGGACACAGGAACACGTATACATCATTTCTCTCCGTCGTTACCCCCGCACACCTCATGGCGACCCTGCCATGCGCGGGCGCCGCACCGGTGCGCCGCGTCGAGGCCATGGCGTTGGATTAAGCTAAGTCAGCGTAATGTGTGGGAACGTTGTGAATGCAACAATCCCAGTGACTTCAAAGAGAAGAAATAACACACATTAAACTTCAGCATATTAAAATAGTGTAGTCACTCACTATTTTACGAGTAATTCGCCGTTTCCGTGACCGTCAGTGAGTCAGTGAGTGTGCCAGTATGGGCAAATCATATTCAAAAACAGAGGATGTTATTATTGCACAAAATGCAGCAGGAAGCAATGAAGCTACTATAGCGGATAACCATGACCATTACGTAAACAATGTCCTTATTATCACATTGTTTGTCATCAATGCCTATCCTTGAGGCCCTAATAATCGGATACAAAACAATACCGAAAATGTCATAGAAGATGGGTGCAGAAGGAGATAAGGTCCGATGTCATGCAGCGTCTCCGGGATCGCCTATCAGGCCGTAATAAGACAGCAGCCGAAGGAGAAGAAAACCAGGTGTAAATTGTGGAAATCGTGAGTGTTGTGCCAAATTCAAAAAGTTTATAAAGTACAAATCGTCATTCGTTATCCTTGTTGCAAAACTATTATAATTAACGATTAGTAGCGGTAGCGGTAAACGATAGGAAGTAAGATAAGTTATAGCAATTAATTCAGTGTAGTCTTAGCGAGATTGTAATATTACTACTTATTAGACAGATCTAGTATTTAACTAACATGTGTTCACTTAATGAAAATTGTTTTGTTTGATGGATCTTAGTGGAAATTAGGACCAGATAAAATAATAAAATATAAGGAAAATGTTAAAAACAAAATAATAAAAACCAAAAAATATTATAATTGCGCGAAAAAAATAATTAATGTATTAAGTGCTAAAGAGCTTTATTGTAAACCGTTACGGATACTGCTTCGTTGGTCTAGTGGCTGCTACCGCTGAGCATGAGGTCCTGGGTTCGATTCCCAGGTCGAGCAAAAATTTATTTTTTTATTTAACCATTTATGCACACACATATAAACAGACAAGAAGAATGGAACAGAAAAATACGTACAAAGGCAATGCTTATTTTATTGGGTTTTCTATCTAGAATTTTTAAGTAGCAGCCTGAAGCCTGGATTTGCGCCCGATTGATTGCAATGAGCTGGCCCCCTATTACATGGGAATTAAACATAACTGGCGAAATGTAGGTGTACTATAGTTACACCTGTACTCAACCCTTCGGGGATACATACCGTGATGTTATGTTAACGTCACATATTTTGATACACACGCTATTAAAAATAATCCTTGTTTGGTAAAAGTTGCATGCTCATTTACAGAATACTCTGTCTTGGGTGCATAATGTTCCCACTCTCTTCGAGAAATCTAATCTCTTCGTGTAATCTACCACGCGGGCCTAGTTCGGGTGTAGATGTCACATGTCTTCGAATTTTTGGTTCTTGGACATGCGGTTTCCACACGATGTTTTCCTTTATCGTTTTCAGAGCAGTGGTTATGAAATTGTTTGACAAAGAAAGCGCCTGCTTGGGTTCGAACCCATGACCTACAAGTCGTAAGTCGGGTCCGTTACCACTGGGCCACCGCTGCTCTCTTGAAACAATAATTACGAAGAAAGCTATTACTTGCCAAATTGCCACTAAAATGCAATAACATATGGTCTGTTCCATAAGTTTCTGACGAAAATGTAAACAAACTGATCGGAAAACGTAACTACGGATGCTAATTTGCAGTTCCACTTACAGATTGAGTGCTTTGTATGATTATTTGAACATTTAAACACAAAATTCTAATTTAAATAATTTGAAAAAATGATTTTCATTTGATTATTAAGGTGAATTTTAAAATTTTAATTTTTGTCGACGATTATTCAATTACTATTTAATAATGTTATTCAAACAATAACTGTTGGTAAAATTGGGGAGATATAAAGATGAAACCTTCTTTAAAGAGATGAATGTGTAACTAATTCTTTTTAGTGATTAATTGCCTACGAATTTACCTGAACGGGGTTTGTTTACACTTTCATTAGATACTTTTGAAACAAACTATAGCTATGCCATAGATTAGTACTTATGCAATTATGTGTTTATGTTTAACGGTTGGTCTCAATATCACTACATTATAAAACAAAGTCGCCGCACCACGTCTCTCTGTCTGTCTGAACGCGATAAACTTAAAAACTACTGAACGGATTTTCATACAGTTTTCACCAATAGACGAGTGATTCATGAGGAACGTTAAGGTTGATAATTCATTAAGGTTTTGTGTAAATTGGCTGAAAATGACGATAATCTTGGAAGATGTCGGAAAAAAAACATGCTGACTGGGAGCTATACCTACTGGCGTGCGCCGCGTAAACCGAGTTATATGAAAACAATATGTATCTATCTATTCTTTAGTTTTTCAAATATTTGTAAGATTGGAAATTAAATTCATTAAAAATACTCCAAGTAGGATGAACATCAGTTACATTTTAATCTAACCCACATGGTCGACGCAACAGGCGGATACGACACTACAACTACTAAAAAAAATTGGCATATATGCTCTGCTGCCCGTGCAAAGCCGGGGCGGGTTGCTAGTTATTACTTTAGTTAAATTTAGACAGCAGCTACCAGAGTTAAACTGAAAGTGAAGTCTTAATGACAAAACTTACAACAGCCTATCTCCGATCCTTCTCACAAATCTATAAAACCAAGGCTGAATTAAAAGTGTTTTTGTTACTTAAACCCCTTTAAATCGAAAGATCGGGTGGGTCTCACTATTCCGCTTTCCCATATATTGCTTTGGCGATACTAATACTACTTGTATCACTATTACCGTTGCATTTTTATACTGCGACTATTCACGACCAACAAAATGTTGAAAAAAAAGTTCGAAGAATTTTGGTTAGCTATTATTATAAATAAAATTGAAAAGTATAGATACATAAAATAATTTCTTTATACTATAATAATGTCTATGATGCGTAATTTGATACGTACTATTTGTTACACCCCTGCTTTGACAGTTATTTGTTTTTAGATAAAGTTTAATTGTCTTGTTGTGACCATTTTCTGTACAATATCGTCGATTTTGATTTTTCACCAGGCGTTTCAAAACAAAGCTCTAAATGGGAACACGGAGACATTTTGTCGGAGGACATGTCTCACTTTTTCCATTCGCCATTTCTTAAGTCAAATAATTTATTTCAATTAGGCACATTAAAGGCACTTTTGAACGTCAAAATTTACAATACACAAATAACACACAAATATCACAAGTATAATTTACATGGTCAATGGGTATAGTGAGACTGATTTGAAAAAAAAAGTTCATTCTCAGTATTAATTACTATTGCAATGGGCAATTGGAATGGTAATACTGAGACCAGAAAAGAGATCCGATTATGTCAAAATCACAAAAAGGTGTTTATTGGGATTGGTCGATAGTAAACCTTTTTCTTACGAGTTGCTGGCCGCGGCTTCGCCCGCGTGGATCCAAATTATTTTTCCAAAAGAAAAGTAGCCTAAGTTACTCCTTATAACGTCAGCTATCTTCCAGTGAAAGTCCCGTCAAAAACGGACCAGCCGTTATTTCTCCTGACTAAGTTTATTTTGTTAGTCTATATTTATTATTTTTCGAGTTAAATGTCCATTATGTTGCACCTGCCATGTTTTGTCTCTGCATCACCCTAAGGTTGACTGGTAGAAAATGCCTCAGGCATTAAGTCCGCCTTTGTACAGTATATTTTTACTAATGCAAAAAGTCTGAATAAATAAAAATATTAAATACTGGACACGTGATGGTGTAGCAAATTAGCAACCTCCACTCCACTCCAATTCTGATTCCTATGCCTCTATACCTTTCTACCTTTGCTGTTTCCTTCTTTACCTTTATATACCCTTTTACTTATATTTAGTTTTTTTTTACGGATGCATGACTCAAGACGTAAGTCAGTAATAGTTGAAGCCGCTGATGTAATGTCAGTCAAAACATCAGCGGCTTCAATTATAGGCTATAGCTAGGTACGCAACGACTTTGATCGCCGTTGACTCAGTTTTGATTTCAAAATCTTACGTCCACACCAAGATTTTGTTAGCCGATTTGTCGCTAGCGATGTCGAGTCTAAGTCAATGCGTGTGTACGTAGCATTAGACGTTCGCTCTAGGAGTACGAACCTGCTGATAATAGTTGTATGTACTTATATGTATCTCCTACTAGGAGTTGCTACGCGCTATCCGGCTTCCTAGTATCCACTTACTACAAATGTACTCTATATTCCAACAGTAATCAATGTTATGCTAATTACTATGACTTTTTTCGCTATGGTTGATTTTTCTTGAAGTATTATATTTAGGAGTTGGTAGGTTTTATTTTGTCGCTTTTTTATTATAGCTGTACAGGGTGGATTTTGAGAAGAGACAGTAAGGGTAGGTTCCTTTGCGAGGAAGTCCGAAAGGAATATCGTGGCCACCGGAAACATGGTAATTGAAGGAACACGGGTGGGTTTTAGTTAGTAAGAGTCTGACACGCCCTCCCGCTCCGCTCAGAGCGGTAGAAGTTATTTGATAATTTCCCACACAAAAAAAGGGTAACCGTTGTTAGCTACAGAAAAACGTTCTCAGGGGACTCTACATATCTTTTTGAGTAATTCTAACTCCATTCACAGATTTTGGAAAAATGGTACAGTCAGTCACAGTAATATACCTAATACCATCGTCACCAATAGTTTGTCAACACAGAACACAAAATTTAATGTAAAGAAAAAGTAATCTAATTATTGTATTTATAAAATACTATCGAGACATATTTGACAAGATTTATTTATGCATGGAAACAAAAACTTAACCTACATAACCTTACGATCATTATTTTGTTTTTATTGGAATATATTAGTTTAAAGGAAAGGAGATTTGAGGGGAAATAGTGAAAAAAAAAAATGTATATTTTTTATGTTTATAAAAAAAGAACGGAAATAGGTGGAAACTACTTACTTATACAGTAACA
This sequence comes from Omphaloscelis lunosa, assembly GCA_916610215.1. Taxonomy (NCBI): domain Eukaryota; kingdom Metazoa; phylum Arthropoda; class Insecta; order Lepidoptera; family Noctuidae; genus Omphaloscelis; species Omphaloscelis lunosa. Next base: position 13,817,017 of record OU744250.1, read on the forward strand.
CTATTTCCAGCTTGATTCTTAAAATCATATTTTTTCGTGGACTGTGATTTCATGAGCAAGTTTTTTTTTTTAAACTTTAAACTTCGACTTGACCATATCGACTGATAAACAATTTCGCTCATCTGTCCATAAGTCCCCCCATCAGGGAAAAAACGCGTTCCACAAAAACGTTACTAATGGGGATAGAGAAAAAATCCAAGGATTTTCGGTATTTCAGTAAGATTAGATGTCTTCAATAACCGAATCGACATTAAATCGGTAATATTGAAAAATCTTGTGATTATGTGAATTGTGGATCTATTTTCTTCAACTCATTAAACTCTTTATAAAGCTGACACTGGTCTACATTTAAGCCAAGCAATTCGACGGCTTTTACAGCATTTTAATATTATAAGTTATTACACTTTTGAGAAGCGGCGCGAGCGATAGGACTTAGAACTTTGTGCCCACCCTGTCTAACCCGGAGATATAGGATGACAACCCGTAGCTCGGAGATGCATCATTCAAACTCGGAGGGTTGGCAGCCCTATCGACAAGTGACATAAAAATCTGTGATTTGCGTGAGTCGTGTGCGATGTTTGGTATTTATATAAGTAGTACAATCAGTTTCATTCCCATTTAAGTAGTGAGTAAAAGTCAAATAATTTATTACAATTATGCCCGTTTTCACCTTCACTAAGTGACATTTAAATGAATCTCTAAATAAAAGTGCACTGTTGGATTTTCAACGCTAGCCTTAGCGCTGAGAATTGACTAGCAGCGCCTCACGGTTTCACCCGAATAAATCTCGTTCCAGTGGGCTTATCCGGGTGAAAAGTATCCTATTTGTTAATCCAGGTTATAAACTATCTGCATCTAAATCCGTTCAGTAGTTTTTGCGTGACAATAATAAACAAACATCCATCCATCCTCTCAAACTTTCACATTTAAATAATATTAATAAGACTCTAGTTATGTTTTCCAAAAGGTAGTTTCTGAGGCAAAAGAAAGTGATAAGAGTAGATGTGAATGTGATGTCAACAAGTGAAAAAAAAGGAATTTAATTTACCATTGACTGCGAGAAAATAAATTTTGGTGGCAATAAAAATTATATAATTGCTGCTTTAGAACGAAATGATTTCAGAGTCAGTGTCTCATTTTCGTCACTGAAAGAACTAATTTTATTAAAAATATGATAAATTTTCCAATGACATAAAACAACTACCATAACAGATAGAAAAGAACCTTACCAAAATTAGCGGGTTTAATAGTACATTACTTCAGAGGGAAGAAAGTGACAGTTCCATACCGAGATTATGGCATTTGCGCCACGAGCTTGCGAGGGGCGCAAACCATTTGAGGTATGGAACTGTACTTTATCCTGAGGGATGTATAGTGCTTTTTATTACACCTACGAGGAAAATTATGGACATAAATGCATATAGGGATAACATCATCACTGTCGCTCGAAGTATCCATATTTTACAAAAAACACAAAGATAGGTAAATGTGTTTTTGCGAAAATGCGCGGGCTTTTCCATTTTTTATTTGCCCGTTTCTGGAGTAGGCTAAGATCATAAGGTCATGCAGCCACTTCTTCCGTGATTCCGCGCGTTTTATATACTTACAAAAATAATTTCGTTTTTAATTTTCTGTATGCACCAAGGAGGTTGGTAACTGGTAAAAAAAAAACTGTATGTGGCCAGTAACAATTTACTTGAAATTTAATTAGTAGACAGTTAAAGTCTCTTGGCAGTATGACTGCTGACAAATTAAAAAAAAAAGAAAAACCGGGTATGTAATGGAATTTCATACATACTTCCCACCCTTGGGTCGGAAGGATTTTCATACAAACTTCCATACCTTGGGATGAAAGGATTTGAAGGGCGGGATAAAGGCGTTTCTTCCCTCTAATTGGTATAATTAGTATGTATTTTCAGAGCAGGTGTGATGAAAATTTTTTTTAATTGTATAGCTCCATTTAGCCAGCCAGTAGGTACAATCAGCACATTTTATTTATTTTTAGGATTCCGTACCTAAAATAGAAAAAACGAAACCCTTATAGGATCACTTCGTTGTACGTCCGTCTGTCTGTCAGTTTGTTAAGATCCTTTTTCTGAGGAACGCGTGGAGGTATCAAGTTGAATTTAATATCAAATACGTAGGTCTATGGTCCATTGGAGCTTTAAGAAAATCAAGCTTTTAAGTCAACGCAATAAAAAATAAGGCCATTTATGCGACATATTTTGATACTCGCAAATAAATCAAAACCTACAGGGTACTTCCCGTTGACCTAGAATCATGAAATTTGGCAGGAAGCAAGGTCTCCAGCACATATAAAGGAAAATTCAAAGTTAATTTGTACATTTATGACACAATTTTTTTTTGTGATTACAAACTTACATTTGCAATTGGAGAATTGACCGTGCAGTACATCGATGTATGTGAGAACATGTTTTTCAACTACAATGTTAAGTTTCTTTCTGGAATATATTAATAATTAATAAATAATATATTTTTTATATTAATATTAATAATTAATATATTTTTGAAGTAGCTATGTTTGTCAAGCAAAATCCATCTCGTTTTGAGCGCCTGGCTGTTGTATTCCCAAGGAGTAGGCGTGACAACAGCAAATTATGTCAAGTATCATGTCGAACCACTTTGAAGCGTAAGAGCGTTTCTTGCATGGCCCCCATTATAAATTACCGAGTAGTTGGAAAGCTTTAAATACAGCACAATTTAAGAGTAGATTGCGGAAATTTTTGCTAGACAAAACGTACTACAGTGTAACTGAGTTCCTATTGGAGAAAAATATCTGTTAATTAGTGAAATATTGATATAAAAAAAAAAAAAATTATGACATTTTTGATTTTTGACATTTTGATCTTTGACATTTTGATGTCTGACATTTTGATTTTGGAATTGTAATAATAATGATACTGGTAATAGTAATGACATGTTAAATGATGTAATGACAATGGTATTATATTTGTAATAGTAATGACATGATATTTAATCTTATGATACCTACTAATTTATATTTTTCTTTTAATACAAACATATATTTTTAATTAAGTTGATGATATAAGAATTTTATAATGGTAATTTATAAATTGATAATTGTAATAATACTGATATAAATAATGTCAAATGTTTGCATGCCGATTTGTAAAATGTGGCTGAGCTAAATGTAATCTTAAGAACTATTATGTATTACCCATATTTGTAAAATAAAATTCTATTCTATTCCATTCTAATAAATCCCTTCATTGTGCGTGGTCCGACACGCAATTAGCCGGGTTTTGTACATAATTCGTGCTTGTTCCAAATTCAAAATGTTTTTATTCACTCAGTGAGTAAAAGAGAGTTTTATTCACTGCTATCGATGAAACAAATGCCCTTTTTTGAGCGGCAATGGTAAAAATGACTGTAAGTGGGTTTTTACAAACACTTTTACACGTCAACCATATATTTTCAAAAAGGGCAAGAAACTACATATTTTTGGTCTTTGATAGTTCCATATGAGAAAGACCCATACTTCATGTTTATTACTTGATGCAGGGTACCTGCGTGGTGTCGGCACGACATGGTGGCCCCGTCGCGGGTGACCGGCCGCGCGGCCAATCAAGTCACCTAAGCGACCCGGGTTAACCAGCCGACGCCCCACCATGCCTGCACCGCTCTTCGTGTATATCACCTACTACGCCTGCTTCACCCTCATCTGGCTATGTGGTAAGTATCTAAGAATTATCTATGTTCAGAATGATTTGATCTGAGAAAAGATTCCATGTGTGGCTTGCTGTTACGACCTTAAGGGGGACGCGCTAAGGCAGCCCGCGAAATCCAAATTTACTTACATTTTTTGCAATATAAACATAATTAACATTCCATCGTTTAGCAGTAGAAGCGGATGATACATCGCCGGCGCTGAGGGGTGCGCGGCCGGCAAATGGAACCGCAGAGCCCCCCGACCTGCGCTCTATGGGCCGGGTCCCGGCCTACCAGCCACCAGCTATGGGGCCCGGGGGCCTGGCCCCACCGCAGAGCTTTTGGCCCCATAACCCACATACGCGCGTCGAAGATTGGCGTCGTAAGTTGATCTTTTCTAGGTTTCCGTAGGGTGTCCACTGGACCCTGTGAGTAAGCCTACGCTTTCTGTCTATCTGTTAATCACAGGGTATCATGTAATTCGTTTATTTCAAATAAATTCATTTTATCAGAACTTTAGTACCGTATAATAAAAACTAGCTAGTTGTTATCACTAAATATGTATTGTAATGTTTTAATCTATTACATATTATTCTATAAAAAGGAAAGGGTGACTGACTGACTGATCTATCAACGCACAGCTCAAACCACAACACAAATTTGGCAAACTGATAGTTATTATGACGTAGGCATCCACTAAGAAAGGGTTTTTGGAAATTCGACCTTTAAGGGGGCGAAAAAAGGTGGATTTTGTTGTATGAAAAATCTTATTCCTTGAGTTAATAAACTTGAAACTTGGCCCGAATACTTATCAATGTAAATTAAAGGGTTTGCCATTTTTAGTTTTTCTATTCTACCCCCTAAAAGAGAATTGGGGGATGTCAAAGTTTGTATAGAAGAATTTTAACGCGCGGTCTGATTAACTCGAAACTCAGTGTTTATACTTAAGACGGAAAATAAATAAAAATGTACATCAGGGTTCTTTGAAACCGGCGGGATCTCATGACGTCATGGAGAGTGCGATTGTCGCAACCCAGCGCTGGGCACGCCACAATTGCGGCGATAAGACCCCTCTTTGAGGAGTGGCTAGAGAGGCGCCACGGCGTCCTCACCTTCCGCCTGACGCAGGTCCTCACCGGACACGGCAGTTTCGGGAGGTTCCTGCACAGGATAAGGCGGGAGGAAACGCCCGTGTGTCACCATTGTGTGGATCGCCCGGAGGACACGGTGGAGCATACGGTGGAGGTCTGCCCAGCTTGGGCGGAGCATCGCCGTGTCCTCGTGGAGGCGATCGGCGGCGGTGATCTCTCGCGTCCGGCCCTGGTTCAGGCCATGGTACGGAGCGAGAGGAAATGGGAGGCCGTTACCTCCTTCTGCGAAGCGGTAATGCTCGCGAAGGAGGAGGCGGAACGCGTGAGGGAGAGGCAAATTTCGCGCCCTCATGCCCCTAACCGCCGCAGGAGGAGACGCCCAGGGCGTCGGGAATCGCGAGGCGATTTCCTGCCACCGTAGGCGCGGGCTTGCGGGCGGTGAGCAATGGGTGGCTCACCGTCCGATAAGGACCAGGCCCGGGTCGACGGCGCGTTGTGTTCCACGCGCGCCTCAAAGAGATGTCAGCAGATTCGAAGGGGTCCACTAGGGCCGATGCCTGCCGGGGTTGCGAAGAAAACCGAAAGGGAGATCGTGGCCCCCGGCAACAGGGCAGCCGAAGGAACACGGGTGGGTTTTAGTCAGTAAGAGTCTGACACGCCCTCCCGCTCCGCCCAGAGCGGGAGAAGTTATTTGATGATTTCCCACCCTCAAAAAAAAAAAAGGGTTCTTTGAAAATCTACCCCTAATAGGGTGAAAAGGGGTATTTATTTTTACAGGGGAGGATTTTACTGTGTGGCTTGATTAACTTGAAAATTGGTATAAATAATAATTTATAAGTCAAATAATGGAAACGTAACAATAGACGAAAAGTTTTTTATTTTTACTTTAGTTATGATACCTAGCCTACACCAATTCGTATGCCACTACTTTGCTATGTAAACAACAGTGACAGGAAGTATTATAACATCATCAAGATACACAAAGTGAATTAAATACGTATTGTCGAAGCTAGCTCAAAAACTGCCCAAGCAAAGGTAATAAAATTTATATGGAACCAACGCGCAAGTTTTCTCTACCAAATGAGTTTTTTTTAATACGGTCCACATTTGATGAAAATATAGATGAAAATGCTTTTTTTTAAATACATACAGACGAACATATACCTAACCTCCTCCTTTTGTGTAGTCGGTTATGAAATTTAGACCTCTTCTGTTATCTTTGATTATAATAGAAATAAATATTCAGAATATTTAGGATAAATGGTTAGGTGACTGGGGTAATGAGAAATTCCGTGACAATCTACTGTTATATTATTTGAGTGACAGCCGTTCGTCAGGAATAATCTGTAAGAATATTTCAGTCATTGTATCAGTGGAGTGCCATAGGTAGTAGGTATATGCAGGAACACAGGCGTTCATTAATTCACTAAAAACGAAAAACTTCACAAGCAACAAGCACTTGACTGCCTCGTTGGTCTAGTGGTCGCAAGCACTACTGCTGAGCGTGAGGTCCTGGGTTCGATTCCCGGGTCGGGCAAAGTGTTATTGGGTTTTTCTATCTAAAATTCTCAGTAGCAGCCTGGAGTCTGGATTTGTGCCCGGTTGATGGCAATAGGCTCGCCCCCCTATTACATGGGACTTAAAACATAACTGACGAAATGTGGGTGAACCTGCTGCAGGGACACCTCTGCCCAACCCTTCGGGGAAACAAGGCGTGATGTTATGTTCACAAGCAATGGGGTATTGCTACTGAAGGCTGCGGGTGTCGACCTGCAGGACGAGCTGCTGCAAAATGTGACTGTTATTTTAGTACATTGCGGTGTCTTACGACTTCCACGGGAACGAAATCGCGGGCACAAGCTAGTAAGAAATAAATCTACAAAGATCAGCAAATGGAATTAGAGGCAAAACAATAGTGCATTAATGTCGCGGCCTGACTAGGGCATTGATGGATGATCGTGAAAATGTGGGCAGAGGCGAAACCGAGGCAATCATACGTGAGTCTATCAATGCCACGGGTTGCGGCTAAGGCTTGTATAGTAATTTTCTCAAATAATGCGCGGAAATTCAAACTAAGTAAATTAGGTAATTATAAATTCCAGAATCAATGACGAACAACGATAATTTTTCACGCGCTGCATATGTTCATTTCTTTTTACTTTACTATAAACAGTTCTATTTGCAAACCAAATCGAAATTTAAATAAAATCTTTGATAAAAGTTGATAAGTTACCTCCTTGGTTGGTAAGTGTTGAAGTAAAAAGTTCGTTCCATTTTTAAATACGACCGATATGAGTTTTCATTAATTTATTCGACGGCCAAACATGACAGGTATGGATTTTTATACAAACAATGCCGGCCGGTCGCATGTATTCGACTAGTACAACAATTTCGATATAAGTATCTCGAAGAAGGTTGTCAAAAAAATGCTCGAATTTCCAAGCATGTTTGAGAAATAAATATTTAACTAGATGAACTGTTTTTCTGCCTTAATAAAGATCAGGCTAAACCAATAAAGCATTAAAAGTTTTCTAAATCGTGGCTAACAATATAATGTTTTCCACAGATCGTCCCGCATTCAAACATATACACACGGTATCCCACACAAATCCCGGAGAAGAAGAAGAAGTGGCTGGATGCCTCCAACCTTGTGCTAATCAACAATTCTCGTGTCAGGTAGGAAAATATTTTTATAAAATCCGATGCTGCATGTTTCGAAAACACTACACTTTTTTAACAGCTACAACTCCCTTACTCGAGTAATCTCTTAATTACTGTTGTCAGATCCCTAACTTCGTTTTTGTTTTCGCAAAACTGGAGAGTTTTTGTTTTTTTTTAATGATGGGCAAAAATTTCTGTCTCGTAAAGTACTTTTCTGTTTTTTTTTTTTTTTTGCTATAATTCACGTAGAATTTTTATTGTAAATAAACAAAAAATAAAATACCATATTTGTCAACCGTGTTTCTATAAATCAACTTTCTCACAGAAATCATGTACCTGCATACCAATGGCAAACCGATGCGATGGCCGAGTGGAGTGCGCCGAAGCAGAAGACGAAAAGAACTGCATACCAGCGTGTGACGAGAAACAGAACCGAACTCTCTGTCATAGCACCAGCGTCTGTATCAAGCTCGAATGGTTCTGCGATGGAGATAACGACTGCGGCGACTATTCCGACGAAACACGTTGCGGTAAGTTACCTTTTTACTAGAACATAACGCTCTTACAGCAAGAAGAACTGACAGGTGAGAGATCATTAACTCTAACACCACCCATTCCATAATTCCGTAGGCGACTGCAAACTGCAACCACATACTGCAGGTTTTTATGAAGCTGCACTTGCAATTTGCAGTCCTTATCGGTATAGAACCTCTAACCAGTAACCCGTTATTATTATTTATTATTTCAATCAACAGCTTTGGATTAAACAATTAAACCAAATAAAAAAATATTAATCAAATTAAAGAATTACACTTAATTTGATCATTATACATTAATATATAATAAAAATATGTAGGTATATAATAGATAAAAAAAATTAAAATAATACCTTAACATTAGTATGTACGTGAACCATGCAGCAGTGGCTTACGTACTGACAGGCGTTAAGCAAAAGCATTCAGGATACTGTTGCGGATGGCCAGCACCCTTCGCACCAGGGATGTGCACCGCTTTATTGTGAGCCCATGAAAACAGGAACCCCAAGAAAACTTGGGTAAAGTGAAAGTGTTTGGTGAAGTGTCAATCCCTAGCATCAGATGGAATGACAGCTCACCTCAAGCTCATTTCACCTAAGTTTTCATGGTGAGATGTTTCAAGGAGTACATCGGCCGGTAACAAACGGACCTACAGTTTTTGACCAGCTGTTGATACTTTTCCTGAAAAATCCTTTAAGCTTTCTTTCAAAGTCACAATTTTAAAGTCTCGTTTATCCAGGTGGTACACTAAACTGTACAACGGAGCAGTTCACATGCGCCAACGGACTGTGTATACATAAGGATTGGGTGTGCGACGGCGACAACGACTGCCGAGACAACTCCGATGAATCCAGCTGCACCAAGGGCAAGTAAGTCAAGTGAACTTAATTTTATTACTTGAACTATTTGTGTATCCATGAATTTACGCTTCCGTGCCGAACCGAACATCAGTCAATACTATCGAGTCCTCTAAACGCTGTTCACAAATCCGAAACCCGAATTTTGTCCGTTTAAATTAAATAGGTGTCTAGTATTCTTGGGACAGCTGTTTGCTGACAGGGGCGAAGCAAATCAGATAATCACAAAATATATAATTTTCGACGATAGCCTGTCGAATGGTTGTGAATAGCAATGCTGATGACAGTAAATTTGGTTCAAACATCACATACACAGCTACAGGTAGCAATTATGACCCTTGAAAAGAACACATTTTTTAAGCAACATAATTGTATTGATCGTTGCAATAGCAATGCTGGGCGATATATTTTTACAATAGAATTTACAATATATACATTGGCATGGCATTATAATAATTTATAGCTTTTTCTAGACATGGACCACGAGCAGTTGTTATCGCCCTAGCAAAAAAATTACTTAGCAAGTATATCATTTGCCTGTAAAACCCTGCACGGTCGTATTGACTGCCCTGAGCTCCTCGGACTTTTTTGCTGCCTATTTGTGCCCGGCAAATACCTTGGGCACCGTCAAAGCCGCCGTCATAACCTGTTCGCACTACCGCTATCGAGATCTGTTGCTAGAGCTGAATCCCCGGTATGTCGAACCCTAAGGATGCTAAACGCCCTCCTGACTGCCGACCCTGAATGTGATGTGTTTGCTGATGATTGGAAGGAAATAATGCGTGCTTGTCTGGTGTTTTGTGAGAGACAATATGCGAGGGTGTTCACTGTTATATGTTAGTTTATGTTGTTTTTAATTTATTTAACCATTCAACCATTTAAGCAAATAATTATTAATAATTTTATCCACGAATTGTATATCTTTGAATTTGAATTTAATTTTTGTACTGTATGTTACTTGAATGCTTATTTTATTTTAATCTTTATAATTCTATGTTAATTAATGTAATTGGACCTGTGCCGTTTTAATTAACTATAAATAAATAAATAAATAAAAATAAATCATTATGCCAGTACTTCCCGAAACATTAAAATCTAAATTCAGTGCTGTGTGTGTGTGTGTGGAGGTGGAGATGTGAGCTAAATATATAAATACCATTAAATTCTAACTGAATTAGACGAAACGACTTAATTTTCGTGTAAGCTTAATGAATAGCAGTTGCACGTAATTCTATATTTAGGTATGCAGTAGAGTGGTAATTACACACTTCCGCTTAAGACCGTAATTTAACCGCGTAATTCGAACTAATATTAACCAGTCAAATGCAATTAAGTTCTATTTGAATTGACGACGTCAATTAACTACGCTGAGAACTACGTCATAATATTCGGGTCCCTATTTTGGCAAGCCATTATATTCCTGTTACCGAACATAAAAAATAAGTTAGAGTGAGTTGATGTATTTTATGCTTCCATTCAAAGCTTCGTAAACTTCTTGTGCCGTGAATACCGATGCAAATAATTTACTAAACCTAATCTGACGCCCGAACCAATGTTGTGGCACACGAACATCATTTACACACGTTATAATATATATATTTACGCTTATAGAGGCAGGCAGAAACGATAGCAGGCTACGTACACACACACACACACACATGCTGTTGCATATCTTTCTCTTTTATCGGGCGTTCCATTGACACCTGCTGATTTAAAGTCGCAGTTAAAATTGAAAACCTTTAAACACTATAATCCTGTAATTTCTATATGAATTAGACTCTTTGGACACATACGTTTTTCTTGCTATGAAAAACTACAGTTTATTCGCCGTGTGTAGGCCCGGTCATCGGTGTTATGTGGATCACTATGGAAGCTTGTTGATAGATACTTTTTTTTCTACAGCGCGGTTTGTACGATGTATCGTAAAGAAACCGTGCCGTGTATAAAGGGCCCTATGCGCTCACTACATAGCGGTTGTAAACCTCTATGGCCATGGCATCCCCTGCTGACAAATGACGTCACTTCGTAAAACCGTCAGATGAACTGCGTCATTGGCGTTTACACAGAGAAGACGTGACTTACTGGAGCAACGCAACTGCGTACCTTTGAATATGATTAATAATTGTTGTTTGAAAAATGTTTTTTATTAAGAAAACGAACAAATGTAATATTGGTGTATTTTCTCAATATAATAAAAATTATCTATACATACTCAGTTCAGAAGTTTTAACTTGAAATGGTTTAATAGAATAATTCTAAAATTAATAAGTGTAGTAATCTAAGCAGGTTCTAGAAGTTACCGAAAGAAGGTTTTATATTTAAAAAAACTGATCTCTTTACAAAAGTGTATTTTTACCTAATTCTTGTGTATCCAGTCAACTGTACGCGGAAGTTAGCTTTAAACCAAATCATAAAACGGTAGAACGACCTATAGGTAGCGAAAGTCTTCTCTGTGCTTCCTACGTATTATATTTATAGCTCTTGATTGGTTTGCAACCCACACGGGTAAGGTCTACAAAGCTGATGCATTGAACTTAATAGAAGTTGATAATGTCAGGTTTATGACGTTATTCCGACGTCAGGTTTCGAGAAATGGAGACGGGTTCACCTTCAATTGTTGAAAATTCTAATTTAGGACCAAAAATTGCACTGTTCTATTCCAAAATGTATATATGGATTCGAGAATTCGAGGATAGTCGTTAGTAGCCCATAGTTGACTTACCAACCTGGTTGCTAAGTGTGTGCCCAGGGCTGGAAATAGAACGGGGCCTACTTACTATCCCCACTAGGGTAAGTAAGGGCACACTCGGCCTTTAGTCGCTATTATGTGGGAGCAAAACATCGCCAACGGCGTTCTGTTTTTACTGATTGTGAGTCAGTTCAGCTATTTTCCTTATCTGGCAATGACGATGGAGGTGTTACAGTTATGTTACCTCCTTATGATAGCGACTCCTAATAAATTTCATAATATCTATTATGTATAGGTGCGGGATATAGTAAAGCTACATAATAACTATTATTGTCACTACATGTTTGTTACGAAGCAGTAATTTAAAAGCTAACATCGGTGTACATAATCTACTGGGTTTATTATACGGTCTCATCGACAACCTTTGAGATTTCTTTACATTACTTCGGCGTTTTATTTGTCATTCTACAGTAACTCAGATCTATCAAGACTATCCAAAACCATAGTTCAGAGCAGTCCCCTAGAACCATTTAAAAAGTTTAGGCGGGACTTTCAGGATTTTATTTTACACTGCGCGGTACGAGCTGTAGCGGTCGGTAGATCAATACGTTGGGGCTGGCGGGGCGCAGAGGGGCTGCGGGGTGCGGGCTCCGGGGGCCGAGAGCAGGTTGCCATGGCTACGCGCCTACGCTCCCTGCGTCCCTAGAAGGAGACTCGCCCGATATATCCCAGTTCCGTGGGCGGGCTCATTATAGAACAAAATGATCGACGTGATTAACATTACTGGTACACCTACAGCAACTTTGTAACGCTAATGTGACATGTGAACTAGAATGGGTCCCTTTTTAGTTGTTGACAACGAAGTAACTATGTCGTTTAATGCTATTTAGGAACAGTTAGCAGATATATCGTTATGAAATAATAATATTAATACTATTTATAAGAATAGTTGTAAGTTTATATGGAAATTTGATAACAATAATTCCACTTTGAAATACAATTGGTATCAGAAATCGAATCACTTAATGAGTCGAGGTTGATGGGGGTGGATGAATATCTTGAGCTGTACTTGAATTTGTGCTTGAGAAAAAAAAAATCGGACATTTGGTAGGATCGAGCAATCTGTTTTCTCTTCCAGTATTTTGAATATATTTGTTAAGTACTCAAATTTGCTACGGATTCTACGAATACGGATGCTACGGAACGACTACGATTGGTACGACACTTCCACGAATGTTACGAAATGACTACAAATGCTACGATATGACTACAATTGCTCTGACTGCGAGCATATTGAGCATAATTAATCCGATATTGAATAACCAAAGCTTAGCTGAATTTTCTGGTGTAGCTTCATGCTACGCGACATACTTACGACGTAGCCCGTAGTACGAAGCACGATGCGAAGCATAGGTACGCTAAGTGGCGGCGCACGACATGCTAAGCGGCTACGCCGTAGCCCGTAGTACCGACTTAAGAATATTATAATGATTATGTATGTCTAAAAATTACATAGCATAGACGTTTTAAATTAAAGATGATGATTTTTTTACCAGTTCTTGAGTGATGCATTTCCATTGTGGCTTCGGTGCGCCACAAACAGGCTGGTAACATTACTATCATATGACAAATGAGGAGGTTGCACATTAGGACAGTTCTTTATAATGCTTAGTCTAAAAGTTGGTATTCAGTGGTACTGTACAGTTCTTGTTCTACGCAGATGTCGAGAGCACCAGTTTATGTGCGCCATTGGCGAATGCATATCGAAGCACTGGCGCTGCGACAAGGAAGCTGACTGTCCTGATAGTTCTGACGAGGCTGATTGTCGTGAGTATACACTTCGTGTACTTACCCACTACACTTTAAATAGGAATGTCTACGGTAAACATGACTGTGATATGTTAGCGAACGAATGGAAGATGATCATGTCAGTACGTCTGGAGTTATGTGAGATGAGTGAAACAATTTTTGTCTAACGATATCTTTAACTAATGCAATTGGCCGATTGCTGTTTTATGTAAAAGTAAAATAAATAAATAATTAATTAATATTTTCTCACTTAGATCGCAGGGTAGGTATACTCTCTTGATTGTAGGATCCATCCAGAACTTGATGCTCATTATTCACAGATTGATGATTCTATATTTTTATTTAATTCATTTTAAATATAAAATGTCAGGTACTCGAAAATGGTTGACATTTGCATAGGAGTCATAAGGGATCATTTAGTTGTAAATGACCTCTCCGACATCCCCTTAATGGATTGCCAACATATTACCAATAACCTTGAAGATACATACACAGTCGATTAAGTCTCAATATATTTTTTAGTCTCTTTGACCACTTTTCTATTATATCCTTTTCAATAGATAAAAATACTTCTGGCAACGCCTGCCATTTCTTCTTGCAATTTATCTGTTTTATAATAAACCTTCTTCTATCAGCCGTGGATCTGATCCGATGTGGCGAGAACGAATTTCAATGCGACAACAAACGGTGCATTCGCAAGGACTTCCAATGCGATGGTGATAATGACTGCGGGGACTGGACCGATGAAGACACGTGTCCTATGCTACCGGGGAGCTGCAATGCTGGAGAATTTAGGTACGTTTCCTGTTCGACTTGCAAAACAATAGTTTACATGAAGTTGAACCTCAACTTCATGTTTACTGCTTAGTACGTCTCGATGTACCCGAGGAAATCTTTAGCAGTTTAGCCGGTTAAGTGGTGTTCATATTAAAAAAAGAACATGCGCTTTTGAAAATCGAAAAAATTTAGTGAATGCTGTCAGATTTCACTCTCATTTGAAATCTGTTGTCTGTTTACATCGTCATTATTATTTAATGCATGAAACAAAAACTTATTCAGTTGTGCAAAACCTATGGAAAATATTAAGTCAATAATGAATTATCTTGTGGAACAGATGCAGCGATGGCAAATGTATACCGGATCGTTGGCGGTGTGACACTGAAAGGGATTGCGCAGACAGCGGCGACGAACTCAACTGTGAACCCAACTCCATGCGCAACTGTACTGATGACGAGTTTACTTGTGCTGATAGAAGGTGCATTCTGGTAAGTATTTACTACCATGTCGAAGACCTACGATATGTGGGAAAGTGGGACACGACCCCTGATTTTAACCGTAGTAGAGGTCGCAATATGACCCTTCTGGAAAACAATCCAACACCTAAAGGTTAACGGCTCCATTAACCTTTAGGTGTTCGTTCATACTAATTGATCAACGAGGCAAGACGACAAAGTACTGTGAATATGTCCAGGTTCTAACTGGTTTCTTTTGAATAGAAAACCTGGCTCTGCGATGCTGTCCGAGACTGCACGAACGGCGAAGATGAAATGAACTGCGAAGTACATTGTGAAGAAGATCAATACACATGCAAATCTCAAGACCACCTCATCAGCAACGCTTTCAGAAACTGTGTGAACAGGAAACACGTTTGTGACGGCATGAAGGATTGCCCTGAAGGGGATGATGAAGACAGATGCCCAGTCAAGAGGAGGTGTACTTTCGAAGATAAATGTGATCCTGAAATGTGTATTACGACGTACGAGGGACATCAGGCTTGCACCTGCCCTCTGGGCTTCCTCTTGGACTTCAATAACCACACGTAAGTTTAACATATTATTTACTAGCTTCCACCAGCGGCTTCACCCGTGTGATGTCTTTATAAATTATAGCCTATGTTACTCAGTGGTAATATAGCATTCTACTGGTGAAGAATTTAATCTTTTCTCTTTATTATATTTTTTTTTCTCTATATTGTATTATAATTGTATTTAATTTTCTCTATATTATATTATATATACAAAATTATTATATAATTTACTAGCAGCGCCCCGCGGTTTCACCCGCATAAGTCTCAATCCCGAGGGAATATCGGGATAAAAAATATTATGCTCTAATCCAGGTCATGGTCTACCTATGTGCCAATTTCATCCAAATCTGTTTAGTCATTTTAGCATGAAACCGTAACAAACAAACAAACTCCCTTTCTCATGTATAATATTAGTTAGGATTAGGATTACAATTATCTATGTTACCGATGTCACTCAAAATTTCTCGTTACTGAATTGAACTCTTTAAATTTCAATTTTAATTTCATGTTTTCTTATCAGGTGCCGCGACATCGATGAATGCATGTACGAACAAGACCCGGTTTGTTCTCAAACTTGTTCAAACACGGTTGGGAGTTTCAAGTGCGGCTGTATGACTGGATACGTTCTAAGACCTGATGGACGATCTTGCAAGCCTACCGGAGAATCACCTACCTTACTGTTCTCAAATCGCGTCGGCATTCGACAGGTAAGACCTTGCAAATTAATGTAAGAATAGAACAATAATAATACTGTATATAATATAAATATGTTTATATATTTTAGGTTTATGCATTTATTTAAGTACTAACTTCTGCCCGCGACTTGGTACGCGAGCCTATAACCTTCCTCAAGATTTGGATTATCCAAGGCAAAAAGATTTTTTCAACTCCGACTAGTAGTTCTGGAGATTACCCACTACATACAAACTCACAAACAAACAAATTTTACCTCTTTATAATATTAATATAGATATGTAAATTTTTTTTGCTGTATACGTGTAGGCAATGAGGTATATTTTTATTATATTTTAGTTAAAGACTTCGCATATTCATATTTTTCTCTTCTTGTTCTTACACACTATTGTCTACATTTCTTTTTATTTCTCCTTTCGAAGGTCTGCTGGAAGAAATTTCTTAAGGAATAAGCAGTACATTTGTACAGAAAATTATAATTATGTCTCATCTCTATGTATTTTACTGTGTGTACATAAATAATATAATAAACATAAAGATCTTAACAAACGATCCAAATATAATGTCAGTATCAATAGAACAGAATGCATTTATTTGTCAGAATATTGTACAAAGTTGTTATGTACATTATGTAATACGATCATAATATTTTGCCTTTTCCGGGGTACAAATATGGTTTGTAAAATTATGGGTCATCATTACATTAACATTAAATTATTAATCTTTAGAATTAGAATTACAAATAATTAAAAAAAAATGAACAATAGTTATATCAGTAACAACGAAACCTACAAAACTAAACAACATTATCTTTTAAACAGGTTTGGCTAACTGGAGACAACTACATGCCAGTTGTAAAAGGTCTGCATAATGCTGTCGCCTTGGATTATCACTATGAGAAACAGCTTGTTTTCTGGACTGAGAACAATCTCAGAGTTATCAGAGTAGCACAAATGAATAACAACAATTTGACAGGTCAGTAAACAGAATTGTATAATTTTTAGTCAATGGTTTTTATACTTTCAAAATTCAAATTTAAAATATTTTATTTCACATAGACCTACATGGGCACTTATGGAACGTCAGAAGCTAGGTGCACGGTTCCAATTGGTCGTTTCCTATGGAGAAAAGCCGGCAAGAAACTCCACGGTTACTCTTTTAAAAATAATTGGCTTTTACAATATTTTCAAATAACAGTGTTAATAGGTATGGGAGGACAGTGTAGGTCTTTCAACAAGTACCAGGTACTTAAAATAATAGAAAATGGTTACCAAATCTACAGTACACTAAGCCTACAGCGTTCTTACATTCACAAAATAGTAAAGAATCTATATAAAATACTAATACATTAATAAAAATAAAAACCAATTTTAAACGAAATGACATGAAATGATTGCTATTACAACTGCAACAAATCTGAATAATTATCATGTCCACAACAGCCACTAACAAAGAGTTGAAATTAAATTGTAGGTATATAATGTCAAATAATAGGATGATAATGTTAAGGAAAAATTTAAAAAATAAACATGGTAATTTGGGAGCAGTTAATAGACTCTTACATAATTTTCCGTTAATGGGGTGCCAGGGAAGCCACATGTGCAGAAGGAATTATTGCTAAACTAGTTATATAATTAATTGACTGCCTCGTTGGCCTAGTGGTAGCAAGCGCTACTGCTGAGCATGAGATCCTGGGTTCGATTCCCAGGTTATTGCGTTTTTGGGTTTTTCTATCTGAAATTTCTCAATAGCAGCCTGGAGTCTGGATTTGTGCCCGGTTGTTGGCAATAGGCTCGCCCCCTATTACATGAGACTTAAAAAACATAACTGGCGAAATGTGGGTGAACCTGCTACAGTTACACCTCTGCCCAACCCTTCGGGGAAACAAGGCGTGATGTTATGTTTATGTAATTATATAATTTTCATTCAACGGTTTTCTAAAGACTTTTAAAAGATAGTGTACCTAACTTGCTTGTTTTCTTAAATATAACATTGTACTACATTGCCTCTTTCCTTCATAGATGTTATAAGGTGGGGTCTAGAAACGCCAAGTGGAGTGGCAGTGGATTGGATACACGATCTATTGTTTTGGACGGATTCTGGTACCCGTCGCGTAGAAGTTACTACGCTCGAGGGAAATCAGAGAGCGGTCATAGCTGCCAATGACCTGGACAAACCAAGGGCTATAGCAGTGCATCCTGGAGATGCTTTGGTGTTCTGGACTGATTGGGGTAAGAGTAGGATTTAATATGGAAGTGTTCAGGGTTGAACACGTTCAATACCAGAAGCACTCCTGGAGGGTTCACCTAGTTGCATCTGGGATGACGGGAGCCCGCGCGGAGGGTTCATTTTAAACATAGCTTTTTCTTCGCGAATACAGCATTATAAACCGTGAAAATAAAATCTGATGTACATTTGAACAAGATTTATTCATATATGCGTTGGTTTTAAAATCAAAGCAGTTTTTAAAGTAAAAACTTCTTTAGGCGCGTTGGGCATTTTTGAGATGGAACTAAACCATTGATTTCGTGACACTGTAACGATACCACCTTTTGACCATTAAAAAGACATCAAATCGTTGATTACGGCAGTGCGTGGAGTAAAAGACATCAACGCGTTGATTACCGCGGTGCCGTTTTCTTTTCAAGTTTTCACTTTTGTTGTCACTCCCTGAGTGTTTTTTTCACGGTTAGAAATATTCACTAAAAATATAAAAGGTTGGAAAGTACGTATAGCGACCTGAAAACACTATTTTACTTCGTTTTACAGTGTTTTATAAAACGGTTTTAAACCGAATGCAGTTGACTTGAACTTTAGCACAAACGTAATACCGGTAACCCTCCCGGAGGGTTCACTTCCAATATGTTTGTCGGTATGGCGTATGAGTTCTATGAAAAGTGGCTGGAGTCGAAAGTGTTAAGAGCCGTATTCTGTTGAGGTTTTCGATATTAATCTATGTCATACATTCTAGGTCCCAATCCAAAGATAGAACGCGCAGATATGGATGGCAGCAGACGAAAGAGCATCATAGTGGATAAGATCTTCTGGCCTAACGGACTGACCATCGACTATACGGAATCCAAGATATACTGGGCGGATGCCAAACACCACGTCATTGAAAAGTCTTCCTTTGATGGACGAGATCGGAAGAAGGTATGTATTTATAAGGTCTTGAAGGAAAACATCGTGAGGTAACCAACATGTCTTAGAACCAAACATTCGAAAATATCGCGTGGTGGATTACAGCCCACTCCCTTTCGCCGAGATGAGGCCTGTGTCCCAGCAGTGGGAACATTATAGGCTGATTATGTAATCACTTCATATCTTCTATAAACATATATAAAAACCAATTGCCATGTATTAGTCTCGCAAGAACTCGAAAATGGTTCAACCGATTTGAATACTATTCTGTTGTTTTGTTCGCCTGAATCCTGGGGTGGTTTAGGAAAAAATACCCAAAGGAGCAGCCGAAAAATCGAAATCGAAAACTTGCCAGAACAACGCCTGACGGGTCAGCTAGTACAAAATAAAATATGTCGTATCCGCCCATAATTTTTATTGTGCCTGTTTACTCAAGAAATTGTCTCTTTCACATCTCTATGCATCTGATACCTCGCAAATAGTTATGAAGTGACTATTCTACCGAGCTTTCATATATATGTTCGATACATGGTCGTTATTGATCGTTATAAGTTGCATCCTCTCATAACCTTTCGTACTTTCATCCAGGTAACCACCAAAGGCCTTCCTCACCCATTTGCGCTGACACTATTCGAAGACGCTATCTACTGGACGGACTGGCACACCAAGAGCATTTCTACTGTCAACAAGAACACCGGCATGGGGATACAGACTGTTCACGCTGGGTTAAATGTTCCTATGGATATTCATAGGTAAGAAAAAAAATATGATGGATTGTAAAATTACTATGTTTCTGTGATAAACTTATTAAACTTTCCGGTGTAAACGACGGAGAGTTTTTTGAAATATTTGGCATTCATCGGTTCCTATACACTACTGCACACTTAGCATCACCACAATAGAAACGGGTATTGTCGACGGAAGAGTAGACAAAATGACAGATTGTGATTGTTTATCTGTCATTTGTCTATTCTTCCGTCGACAAAATCCGTAGAAAACCCGTTTCTATGGTTGTCATGCTGCGCGTGCTGGTGGAGATTGTGGTGATTGTTTCTGAGACTCTTACACAGTATGTTTTCAGGAGCACTGCAACTGCTGGACTTTTTGCTTTTATTTTAATTTTACTGTTTTTGTATTTCTTTTTTATTTGTTTTTATTGAGTGTATTTTATTTTCATTTGTGATTTCCTGTGCAAATCACAATAAATACTGTTTTTTTCTTTCTTTCTTTTATTCACTGTAAAGTTTTGATTAAGGGTCGGCTATAGGAAATAGTGTTATAGGTTTTAATAAGTTTCTATAGAAAACTTAAAGTATTAGCCACGAAAACGTCTGGCTAGCTGAAGCGTTTTACTAGTCAATGAAAGAATCGAATTGTGGATAAACCGTGTAGAATTGAATAAAAAATTGAATACCAATAAAAACGAGCGAAAAGCGCTGCCGTGTTTTGATAACTTTTATTAAGAAGTCACTTAAACTTAAATAAAGAAAGGAAAGAACTGTGAACCCACCGATTTTTTCTGGTTTCTATAACATTATTTCTGTTTTGCGTAAAACGTTCGGAAATTTATCTACAATGTTTAATCCTCCATCCGATTTTTTCATTGAGTTGTGAAACTCTTCAGCTATCCAGATGCATTTTTTGTGGCTTTTACTTTACGTTTTCTATATAAACATACCCAAAACCCATAACACAATTTCCTATGGCCGACCCTAAATTGGGATGTCCCTAACCCACTTGATAATATTCATTCAGCAGCTCTGCACATAAAATTCTTGTCTTACAGCTACCACCCACTGAGGCAGATACAGTCCTACAAGAACCGGTGCGGTCCCAATAACGGAGGATGTTCCCACTTCTGTCTTCCGAACAGCAACGATCACTCTTGTCGGTGCCCTGTTGGATTTAACCTGAACTCTGATAGGTATTTAATATTTTTGATCTTTGCAGGCTTCTCTAATCGTCAGTCCTTTTACACGCGTCGTATTTCCTCTGTGTATAGGGTTGCCAGGCCTAAAAATAGAAAAGGCGGGCACAAATTCATATGTAGCCAGATATCTTGCCCGGAAAGCCTGACACACTGGTTTAAAGAAAAAGAAAAAATCTTTTATTTGTGTATTTATTACTGTTCTTCATTTGAGACTTACTCTCCTCTTAATTATGAATCACACTTTGTTCTTACTAAAGTAGTTTGTAAATTCTTTAGATTTAAAGTAACTAAAACAATCAATAATCTTGCTTTATGCTTTCTTCATTACATTGAAAGTGATTAAAACAATAATCAGGCATCTTTTGGCGGGGCGGGGTTGACCAAAAGCCTAACAAAAGCCGGACAGGCCGGACACGATTGTAAAAAGCCGGACATGTCCAGCTAAAGCTGACACCGTGCAACCCTATCTGTGTAACTTTTAAAACGAACAAAAGCAATAAATAAATCTTGGTTACCGCGCTATTTTTAAAGTCAAACATACAAAGTAAGTAACTTCATCACTCTCCTGTCCTCATCCCAATTTATTTGTGGTCGGCGCAACTTATCTTTTTGAAGTGAAAATTTCTTTAGGCACGTTGGGCATTTTTGAGATTGGACTAAACCATTGATTTCGTGACACAGTGACGACACCCCATTTTTGTAAACGCGATTGTGGTCTTTATTAATATCTCGTTACGAATCAATGTTCTATACAAGTACAACTTTTACTTTGAAGTTTTTGAAAGTTTTTTTTTTTTTTTGTAAACGCGATTGTGCTCTTTACTTAGATAAGGTTACGGACCAATGTTCTTTACAAGTATTTTTCTTCCACCAAGGCGATCTTGTTCAAGTTTTCACTTCTGTCCGCACTCCCGGACTGCCACCACTTTTTTTCTTCCATACTTCTCTATTAGTCGTCATCTCGGTAGTCACCCACTTTCTAGCCATATCATATTTTACACAAGTCCATTCATCGTTTCTTTGGATGTTTTACAAAATAAGTAACTTAGAAGGAATATTTTTTCAATGTAATATTTTATTACACAGCCGTTCATGCGAACACACTCCAGAAAAGCTGCTCCTCTATGCTCGCAAGAAGGACATCCGATTGAAACAACTGAATCCTAGGAAACAAACTGATTCTCTGGACATGGTAAGTTAAAAACCAATAGGTGTTCTTTTTTTAAGCTTTTTCGCGTGGTTAGTTACTAACCACACGAAAAGAAGAAGTAGAAGGTAGATTGTACAAGTTTAGTACAAGTATTTAATGAATTTGATCAGTTGACTTATTAGCACAGGAATTAAAGTTGTTAATTGCCAGGGCGTGGTTAACAAGACAAATAGTTTTAGGCTGACGGTAAGGACGCTATAGATTCCTAACCTGTCATTAAATTGTGTAGGGCATTGCCACATG
Organism: Omphaloscelis lunosa; assembly: GCA_916610215.1. Lineage (NCBI taxonomy): Eukaryota > Metazoa > Arthropoda > Insecta > Lepidoptera > Noctuidae > Omphaloscelis > Omphaloscelis lunosa. The sequence continues at coordinate 13,839,374 of OU744250.1, forward strand.
CTAATATTCAGCCCCCAGCTGTTAGCCAACGCCACGCTCTTACGTGTTCCAAGTTTATCAAATAGCTTTCTGAATATAGTCGATGCGGGATGGCAGGGACAACGGCGAACAACCTGTTACCATGGATTCAGTACATGATTCTGGAACTCCCTGCGTTGAAGATTTTCGTCGGTTATTAAAACAAATCTGCTGTTTCCTACAAAAGTGTACAACATCTACGCAGTCAAAATGTATGAGTTAGATTTTTTTTATAACCGACGAAAACGTTTAACGCAGGGTGGGTGCACAATCATGTACTGAATCTACGGTAACAGGTTGCGCGTTGCTGTCCCTATAATATATTACGCTAACTATACTAATTTGTCTGGTGATATTCAGGTAATACCTGTAGAGACGATAAAGTCAGCCGTGGCTTTGGACTGGGATCACAACACCAACTCCATATTCTGGACAGATGTCGACAAGGACACCATCAACCATGCCTACTTGAATGGATCACAGCAACGCGTTATCGTGGGAACGAATTTGAGTATGTACTTTTTTTAATAGATTAATATACACATTATTAGAGGATAAGTTATATTACAATAAAACATTCCCTTTCAGTATGGCCCGCTGGTTTAGCATACGACTGGTTGACCGACAAACTGTACTGGACTGACGCTGGTACCAACAGGATTGAAGTGGCCAACGTAGACGGAAGCATGAGAACCTTGCTAGCGTGGGACAATATCGACAAGCCGAGGGACATCGTCGTGGATCCTAAAGGTTAGCAAAACGATAGAATAACGATAAAAAAAGGGAAAGGAAAATTCGACACCTGGAATTCTATTCAATCCTCTTCTGAAACCCGGAATAATTAACATACACGATCTTGTTTTCTTTTTTTTGCACATAATTGTTTAGCGATGAATGCATTTCGTTTGGTTTCTGATCGAATTAAAATAAACGATTGAAAATAATTACTTAAGTGATTTGAAAGTTACCCATCTATTTCGTAGGTGGCGTAATGTACTGGTCAGATTGGGGCACCTCCCCATGTATTGAACGCGCGGATATGGACGGAGGGAACCGACGTCGACTTATATTTGGCAACATGACCTGGCCCAACGGACTGGCACTGGACCTCAAGAACAGTCGCATCTACTGGACTGATGGAGGAAACCAGACAATTGAGTATGCCAACTTAGATGGTACGGGAAGGACTATATTGATAGGTAGGAATGAAAATTTGTAAAATGTTGGTAAATTTTGGAAATAAGTATAAGAAAAGTACCTTCAAGACTAGTAACACCACATTTTCAAAACTTTTCAACTATTTTCTTTAGGCCAACACCTCCCCCATCCATTCGGACTGGACCTATTTGGCGACGAAGTATTCTGGACGGATTGGGACACTCAGTCCATCCAGGCAGCCAACAAGTATACCGGCAAGAATAGACGCACCCTCGGTGCTGGCGTTGCAGGACTTATGGATGTGAGGGTTTTCCACAAAGAACGAGTGTTTGGAGTCAACAGGTAAGAACATCAAAGTTTTAAATACACAGATCAAAAATAATTTTGGTCCTTCTCGAAAATTTTAAGAAAAGCCAAAAGTTATGAGGCCCAAGTAATTTGAGAAGACGTAAATACCATCGATACGAAAGAAGAAGAATGAGACGTTAGTTTTATATTTTTTTAGTAAAGTAGGGCTAGGTCCATTTATTAAGACAAGATATCTATAAATAGTTAAGGATTAAGATTTTTATGTGCACAAATTGCCTCTCTTGGACTTATCATACAATTATCGTAAACAGATGCATCAAGAATAATGGTGGATGCTCACATCTGTGCTTATTGAAGCCTATGGGGAAATCGTGTGCTTGTCCTATTGGAATCAAGATCGGCGTAAGTACCTACTAATATCTCACTTCTTGCCATGCATGAGCCTAAAATCTTTTTAGCCCGTAGACTAATAGACTTAAAAGGACTGTCAGTTTGACATACACATTACCACAGATTAGTACAGATGGTTCGATCCGCAAAATCATTTAAATAAAAAGCAACTCTCTTACTACGATACAATAAAGTGCAATTCAGATCGCACAGCGCTAATTACTTACAGTTACATTCACCTAGAAGTTGCGTCTCTTTTTATCACATAACTCTTATATCTTCTGACTACGTGTCGCTTACTGAATTGGCCCGACAAGACGAGTCCGCCGCGTACTTGTAGCTTCACACCTAAAATGCGGAGTGTGGTTTCTGTATTATTACACAATAAGAGAAAAATCTAAATGATAATGGTGTTTTTCCTATACAGCATTTTGTTGATACTATATCTTACTTATTTTTAATTATCATTTTTATGTTCCCCATTAACAGAAGGACGGCAAAACATGCGCCAGCGGTCCCGTGAATTACTTGATATTCGCCCACCGCGTGGATATTCGGGTAGTTTCTCTAGACGTGCCCTATCTCATAGACGTGCCACTGCCGCTGCCCATACTCAAGAATGCTTTCGGAGTTGATGTAGATCATAAAACAAGTAAGTTTCCAACAATTGTATCCGAATGATACTTTCTGATTGACCATCGAAACCCAAAGGCTTATGAAGCAGACTTAAGATATCTAATCAATTGCAACAGAACTAAAGATTTTATTAAGAGATCTGATTTATATGTAATCTTTCTAAAGATAATTTTATTTTGCAAATATGGGTAACAGCAAATGATGACAAAAAAAAAAAAAAGTTCAGCCATATTTTCTAACCTAACCTAACCGTGGAACTATTGCAATCTATAATAAATCCCGCTTCGTCAAAAAAATCTTCCTACTAATAAAGACACACTTTAGGTCTCATCTACTGGACGGATACTGGTGAGAGGAAGATTCAGCGAGCTAACAGAGGCGGCAAGGAAATCGAGACTATCATCGGGAAAGGTTTACATACTGTCGATGGAATTGTGATTGACTCTACTGGTCGTAAGGTTTGTTCATCCATTTCTTTTTTCTCGAGTTAATATTGCCCGGATTTACAAAGTTCATCTTAATTTTGTGCCTTTGGTAGTAAATATCCATAATAATGAGTTTTGTTCGCAGATTTATTGGACAGACGGCGGAAGGAATAGTGTTGAAGTAGCTGAACTTGATGGCACTAACAGAAAAGTTCTTGTATGGACCGGCTTGGGTAAGCCTATAGATATTTGCCAAATAACTAATTTTATCGTATAATTTGGTAATATGCTAAGTAGCATTGAATTTTTTCATAGAATATGATACTATGTGATGATGTGTGTTTGCAGATTCTCCTCGGGCAATTGCACTGCACTATGAATATGGATACATGTTCTGGTCGGATTGGGGAACATCTGCTAAGATCGAACGAGCCGATATGGATGGAGAGAACAGGTGAAATTCATTTTTAGTTTAAAAAAAGCACTTTAGTTTGATTAGAATATAAAATGTCCTAATTTGAGTTTAAAGGCGCACTTGCATTACGTTACCGCAGATAACCAGTCTCTATGCCAAAATCATGTGATGGCTGTGGCTGCGATGATTTCAACGTTGATCATGCTCTATGTTGTAAATTAGGGATCTATTCTGCGACTTCACGCATGGGGAAACGTAGTCAAAGAACCCATAATTTCCGAAGGAGATTGTGGACTACGCGGAAACCTTTTCTGCCGAGGCGTTTGGGATGATCAGAGAAACGGCATTATTTGATATTCGTGTCTTAGACACAGACGCTCCTTCTCATATTTCACGCCGTGTCGTCTCTGTGCTAAAATCCGCCTAAGAAAAAGGAAATAAGGAAATATTCAAATGCTTGTAAAATGCTACATTCACCCCGGGGTTATTGAATCTGTTGACGATATCTTTTCTCCACAAATGTCTACCTTCGTAAAACATCTTGGAGCTGCAATCGCTGACCACTGGAACAGGCCCATGAGCGTAGTGATGGGTTGGTTAAGATCAAGAATCATCATCTCATTAATCCGTGCCACTAGCATGTGCATTCGCGGCAAAAGACATAAATTTAAACCAATATCCAAGTTATTCGGCTTCGACGATGGAGCAGCCCTACCTTAACAAGACTGATGTACAAGTGGCCGATGAACTGAGAAGACGTCGATTGCAATAAATCGCGATAGATAAATGAGCTTGTTTTATGATATGTAATGTTAAGTTTCGATGATGTAAATTTTGGGTATAATGTAAAAAAAATCCTAATGCGGGTTTATTTTTTAGGCGTGTCATCGTTGAGAACAACATCAAGTGGCCAAACGGTCTTGCTATCGACAAAATCGAAAGTCGTCTCTACTGGAACGATGCTAAAGTCCTTTCAATCGAAAGTTCTGATTTCAACGGACACGATCGTAGAACTATCCTCAGTAATGTTCCATATCCTTACGGCATTGTTATTGTGGGTCAACACGTTTACTGGACTGATTGGAGGACTCAGGCCTTGCACAGGGCTGACAAGGTCAATGGCAAGAATTCTATCATTATCAGGAAGAACTTGGAAGGACTTATGGACATCCGCGCTGTCCAGGTATGTAGACAACTTGACCTAGGCCTTTTGGTGCAGTCGTGAGGCACATAATAAAATTTTAAGCTTTTTTCTGTTTAATTGGTTTTTGTGTGAAAAGTCAAAGTCAAATCATTTATTTCGAATAGGCCCATAGAAGGCACTTTTGAACGTCAAAGTTACAAAAAAAAAAAAAATTCTAGGCGCCCCTTCCAAAAGGTAGTTTTCGTATGGAGAAAAATGGGCAAGAAACTCCACCGTTACTCTTTTGAAATGTTTTACAATATTTTGTATGGGTATATTGGTTACAATTTTACAATTAAATTAGCAACCACTTTGATTTTGTCTAGATTATCCTATGGATCAGGACCAGCATGTTTCCAAGCATTCTTATCTTGGTTATAATCCTCTTATTTGTAATATGAATGAATTGTATTGAATGGTTTGAATTTGTGATATTTGCATTTATATTTCTAATATAAATATAAATAAACATATGCTTGTATCTCTGTTGTAAAATTTTCTTTCAATCAATTGCAATATTGTGTGACCTGCGTCAAATAAATTTATTTTCTTTCTTTCTTTTCTTTTGTTTAGACTGAACAATCTGGAGTTATGTGTTGGCATTTTGTATAAAGCCCAGTTTTCTCCCAAGGCAGGAAAAGTCAACATTTTCGTTTGTTTTCACAGGTCGAACGAGAGCTAGAAAACGCTTGTGGCATTGACAACGGTGGATGCTCTCACTTATGCCTTCGATCACCTCAGGGCTACTCGTGTGCCTGTCCCACCGGCTTAATCTTCAACACCAGCGATCCGAACCCCAAGTCCTGCAGGAAATACCCTGAAAGCTTCCTGTTTTTCGCTACAAAGACCAGCATTGCTCTCATCTCGTTTGATACTCCGGAACAATGGGACGTCGCCTTTCCCATCAAGGTTCAAAATGCCGTGGCTGTGGACTTCCATTGGGAACGCAAGCTGTTGTTCTATACTGATGTCGATATGGATGTTATCAGGTACGAAGAGTTTTTGAATTCAAGAATGTTAAACTTCAAAATACTACTATTACTAGCTTTTGCCGGCGGTTTCGCCCGCGTGGATGTCGGAAATTATCCCACGGGAACGTACTACCGGGATAAAAAGTATCCTATATGTTAATCCAGGTTGTAAAATATCTATGTGCCAAATGTGCCAAAATTCATCCAAATCCGTTCAGCCGTTTTTGCGTGATTGAGTAACAAACATCCAAACACACAAACTTTCACATTTATAATAGGTATTAATATATAATAGAGTAGGATTCTATATTAGAAGGAACTAAACTTTGAACTGCTTCGGAACAGAAGTAAATAGGTGTATTAATTACAGGTCGATCAACATGATGAACATGAGTGATACGAAGGACGTCATCAAAGGTAACATGGGCATCCCTAACGGTTTGGGAGTAGATTGGATCGCGAACAACATTTACTGGACTGATAACGAATACAAGGTACATAATAACAATGAAGACAAAATATCACGCTTTGTTTCCCCGAAGGGTTGGGTAGAGGTGTAACTGTAGTACACCCACATTTCGCCAGTTATGTTTGAGTCCCATGTAATAATTGCCATCAACCGGCCACAAATCGAAACTCCGGGCTGCTACTGAGAAATTCCTGTTGGAAAAACCCAATAATACTTTGCCCGAATCGAACCCAGAAGGAAGACATACCACTTTAAATTATTATGATTAAAAAAAGCAGCTACTTTAACAGTATTATAATAATTGGTTACAGGTCATAGAAGTTGCACGTTTGGATGGATCTTCTAGGAAAACGTTGCTCAGCAATCTAAGTGAACCCAGGGCACTGGCATTGTTTCCAGCTAAAGGGTATGTAGTCATTTAATAAAAGAAAACTATAGACTTACTGAAATTAATTCTTTTTTCAAAACACGAGCAATTAATTCTCATTTTTCTTGTTTTAGGTACCTTTACTGGAGCGATTGGGGTCAAACTCCATGCATCGAGCGAGCCTTCCTAGACGGCAGTCAACGGCAAGTTATCGTGATCCAAGATGTCGGCTTCCCCAACGGAATTACGATCGACTACAAAGACAGGAGGCTGTACTGGACCGATGCTTTGAGGCATCGGATCGATACTTCCGACTTGAATGGGCAACATCGAGTGCAGCTCATCCCAGAGGCTAAGAATCCTTTCGGAATGACACAGGTACACTCTCCCTTTTACCCACAATACTCCTCTCCAACCTAAGTGGCAGGGCACATTGCTCGCTCGCAGAACAGATGGCCGATGGGGGCGAAAGGTTTTGGGATGGCGAACGCCTACCGGAAGACGTAGCATTAGAAGGTCTCCCACACAAGGTGGACCGATGTCCTTGTGAAGGCCGCAGATATCCGCTGGATGCAGGAAGCACAGAATCGGTCGAAAAGGCGGTGCTTGGGGAGGCCTATGTTTAGCAGTGGACGTCTTTTGGCTGAAATGATGATGATGACACCTCTCGCTTTTACACATAATACACGACCAGTTGCGTCATCAACAGATTGCCACTTTAAAAATAGTAGCCAAGGGTTTTCTATGAAAACCAAAACCAACTATTATTTTACCCTTCCATTCTCAGATCCTCATCAAAATACCTCAAACTGGAATAACACAGGTAGTATGCATCATACTTCGTCCCGGTCGAGATAGGGTAGTTTCTGCTTGTATTTTCCGTACCTAAAGTACAATGTTTATTCCAGTTCAACGATTACATCTACTGGACAGATTGGTACAAGAAGGCAGTAATGAGGGCCGATAAGAAAACTGGCAAGAATGTGACAGCTTTGAGGACTGACTTGGAGATGACCATGGAGATAAAGGCCGTGTCGTCTGAAAAGCAGCACGGTTGGAACCCTTGCAAGGAAGATAATGGCGGATGTTCTCATCTCTGCTTCTTCAGGGAACATGACTACATATGCGCCTGCCCGGATAACCCTGATCTGATGCCTTGTTCGACTGGTAAGCATTGTGGTTGTTAGTTCCGTTTAGTTCGGTTCGAATTTCGGTAATCTTTCTTTTCTTTTTCGTGTGGTTAGTGACTAACCTGGTGTCAGAATTTATATGTCTCCCATGAACCTCTGATTTGGCTTTACATGCCATCGAGAAATGGTTCTCAGGCATGTCGGTTTCCTTCACCGTTTTTCAAACAAGTTTTAATTATACAATACGCGTGAATTCAAAAAGCCAGAGGTGCGTGCCTTGGGTTCGAACTCGGAACCTATGACTAGGCTACCACTGTTATCAATCGATTTGGCAACTGCCATGATATAAGACACTCAAATTTACAAAACTGAAATTGTAACATTATTTGTTTCTTTTAGTGCCCAAGATCCGCATAGACAATAAAATGCCGGCACACTACCCTTCGTTCTACGACTACACGGACATCCAGGAGGACAACGGTCAGCCGCCGCCACCTACTGCCGTGCCGGACACCAGCACCGGAGCCATCATCATTATGATCGCGATCATGTGCTTCATCATCCTGGGCATTGTCATCATTGCATTTGTTTGCGGTAAGTTGAGAAGTGAAGCTAAAATATTTAGGACTTTCCAACAACGTAACGTCATTTACTTTCAACCAAGCGTTCCTGCTGGAAAACTACCCAGCTCAGAAGTCCGAATATCTGAAATTTGTAAGGGCTTATTTCCAAGTACGAAATGACTGGTGTTGAAGTCACTGAAACAATCATCAATTTAACTAATTCAGAATTTTGTCTACTAAAGTACGATCGAATTTCGATCTTGGATTTGGACATCAAGACGTTACAATTTAGCCCTTTCATGATTACTAGACTATTAAGAAAGAAAGTATTTATTGAGACTCGGACAGGAAATCACAAATTAAACTAAAATACACTCATAAAACATAAATAAAAAATAAAAAACAAAGTAAAATAAAAGTAGAAAGTCCTGTACAAGGCCAAAAGGTTCCTATCTCAGCATGATGCTGCGATATTTAAAAATAAGTGTAGCAGCGATAGTATTCTGGTAGGGCCCGCAGTGATATCACGGATAGGAAGATACAGAAGTAAATACTAAATTTAAAAAAAAAATAAGGTGTGAAGTATTTAAAAAAATTAAAAATATATGTAGTCCGCGTATCTGCACCCGACGTAACATCAGCTACTAAATAACAGACATGACTATGATACAGACTAAATATTGTGTATGCTGGTGCACACACTTGAACCTGTTACCTAATACTTTATCAGCCCCATCATCATCCTCTTGCTTTCTTGCCCTTATCGCAATGTATTTGTGGTCGACGCAACATGTCTTTATCTTACTTTCATACTTCTTTATCTCCTCTTAACATCATATCAAAACAAAAACAAAAACACCAACAACAAGTCCCTTTTCCAGTGAAAATGAATCGAGCTCGTGACGGTGATCTGAAGGAGAACTACCGCGACTCAGGCGGACACATATCGTTCCACAACCCCAACTACAGCTGCAACACCGGCGCAAGCGGCGGTAGCGCCGAGCCCATCGAACGCCGCACCAATAGGTTCCAGGGCATCTTCAAATATGACAAGAATCAGGTAACCTAAGGAAGGCCTTGTTTGCCCCACATTTTTTTGGTTTTGAGTGAAAATTAGCCAAAACTGTTGCAATTTGTTTTTCCACTCAAAGTGAGGCGCTTCTCTCGCTTTTCGCTCTGCCAGTTTTCTAGGTTTTAAGCCTGATTTACACGGTGCGAGCTTGTGGCATCATTTATTTCTATTAAACCATTTACAGGCACTTTTGAATTGTCAAAGAGTCTGTCAGAAAGTTGAGGCTAATTGCCCATTCCAAAACGTAGATCTCTATGGAGAAGAACGGGCAAGAAACCCCAAGGACACTCTTTCAAATATAGATATTACAAAATCCTGGGTACATCATTCTTGTTGCTTCTATATGTGAGACCGTCGAAATAGTGTTTAGACGTTGCAAGTTACTTCAATTATATTATATGCCATAAACTTACATGGCAATAAACTTGCATCATGTAAACGGGGCAAAATCTTAATAAAGGAGTGTTCCAGGAGCGCGTGACCAACGTGTACATCCCGGAGGGCACGAGCCTGCTGCCGCCGCCGCCGCCGCCCCCGCGCCCCGCGCCGCGCCCCGCCACGCACGACGACTTCGAGCCCGTCACGCTGCACTCGTACGCTTAGACCGCACCTGTCGCCACTACTACACTAGCGGACACGGCTAACTAATAAAGATGATATCATCTGCGATTGTTCAACATTTCACGGAGCCGCGGTACTAACATCGGCTTTTACGATTATTACTAGAATGCTACTTAGCAGTTGTCTTCTAATCATGCGTTCCGGATTGTGCGATGTCGACGCTAGTCGATTTTCGAAGCGCAAGCTTAGAAAATAACTCTACGATACATTTTATACCGACACCGTAAATTACTGTAGCGTCTACCCGCGTGTCTCTGTTTCTAAGTAAGTACGAAATTAGACTTAAAACGTAAGAACGATGCGTCAATATCTACATACCACCAATTTGTGCCATCGGGTTCGTCGATTGGATTAAGCTGTTGGATGAAATTAACTCCACATGTGACAATCCTACGCTGTAAATACTGTGGCTGTGGCATTAGAGTGCTAGAACTGTGACCATCTGATGCCAAATTGATGGTATCGCGACATGTTGCTTCATGTGCTTATCAATCAAAATAAATTGTAGAAAATACAAAGAATGCCCCAAACACTGAGATTATTCTACCGCTAAACGCATAATAATATGGTGGAAATGCAAACACCACAAACGATTTATACAATTCTAAGACTATGACATTATTGATCTATACGACAACATTAGGTTAGAAACATGATCTTTACAAATAAAGCACTACCCAAGCCATTGAAAAAAAAATCAATATTTTGATTTATCATTCATGATCCACATATATTTGTCAATTTACAGCTTATTATAAATCGAACTCAACTAGTTATTATAAGATCACTAAGTAGGACAACTACTACATTGGAAGCTGAGCTATTTTTAATGATTATGATTATAATACGTATCTATATCTAGATTAGATGATAGGTACTAGATGGTACATGTGTCAAGTAACTATATTCCATGTCAACTAACATCGCGGACGTTCGATTTATTAATCCGTCAGATCAGTCATGATTCTTGAATGTTCTAAAATAGAAAGTTATGCATACTACAATATTTATATAAAATATGATTATTGTTATAGTTGATAGGGATAGGAGAATGTTTAGATGCATAGCAAGTCTGGACGATTTCATTTAACGTGTAAATATATGTATCTACTTGTAATAAATTAAAAGGGTAATTCCCTAGGTAATGTATCGCTTGACATCACCCAAAGGGTGAATGTAAGTGAGGGAACTGCGATAACATGCTGCCGGCTCGCGCCGCCCTCGGCAGTGCTCACCTGCATCGTGAGCTCTGTACACAACGCGGGTAGGATCTAATCTCAGCATGATATCGAAGTGCAAGAGGAAAGATAATAAATTCATTAATATTTATTATTTTTGTACAAGTCAACTGTCGCTCGTTTCCTGCGGCTCACGGGGAAGATCGATAGTGACTTTTATACGATAGAACAAAGTTATATCTAGTTACATCTTAAGATTACATGTACCGAGGTTTGGGATCACGTGCATGACCGTGTTGCTTATAAACGATATCCTAACAGTGTGTCCACTTTATCATGTTATTGTTTATGGTGTAATTTAAGGCCCGTCAAAGCATACGTTTATAAGTAATTGGACACGACCGCAAGTTTCTTTAAAGCGAGGGATTGATTGCTGTAAAATGGTATCCCGACCTCGTTTAATTTGAATAACCAGTATGTAAAATAAATACGTAGTATTTGACACAGCACACCTTTAGGTATTATCAAAGAAGGAAATTCAAATAATATTTATAAATCCAGTTTTGATCACTTTCAACACAATCCGATTTTAGAGTAAACTCACCAGGTTTATAATGGTGACAATAAAATATCAGTGTAAATAGTTAGGTTTAATTGCCAATTGTGTTGACCGACCCAAATGATATTGTAAATAATAGTTTCTTTATACTTTGTACGTTATATAAAATGAAGCTGATTTTATGTTGAATGAACGCCGGCTGACGGGCGGGCTCGCCTCCTACATGTTACATGTTCGTCTCATATCAGAGAAATTCATTTAGTACCTAATTAGAATTAATTATTGATTAAATGCTTTTAATTTACTCTCTGATCATCTAACATCGATAATAACGAATCTTGAAAGGCACTTTATTTACACGGATTAGTACCTACTAACTACTTATATTTTATTCCGTTACTTACTGGCAGAAAGAAGAAATAGACCGAATAACTGGAAAGTTTTAAAGTCTCACAGGGTGTTTGAATCTAAGGTAGAATTAGGACGGACGTCAGCGGACACAGATCCGGTGAAACAAACTACAAATCTTTATATTGTTCTATATAATTAATTATTTTATTTAAAACATCAAAACGGACTACCTACTCATGCAAAACTATTTTACGGCGGTTCTAATACACTGTTTTCGTGGTAATTGAAAACTAAGATATTATGTAGGTTTAACGAAAGTTCCTTTTCTGAAATCTAACTACAGTCGAATGCACTTAATTAAAATTACTTTTAGTAAAAAGCATGTATGTATATTCAATTTTATATAGAATATTTATATAATTATTTATTAAGTATACGTCAGTATATGTTGTTATAAAATGTCCAAGACTTATCACACAATAATAAAATATAGTATGTTTAATATTTCTTATGGGTACTAACTGCATAATTATGAAGGAGTTATCTTGAAAACGATCCGGCCTGTTCCAAGTTACTAGATCACCAAGGCATACAATGTGTACTACAATTAGATTGTCTTTGTGACTCTTACAATCCTCTTTTTCGTCGGTTGGTTTTTTACTATTTTATAAATTCCCAATTATGTCTAGATGGAGACGATAAATATCCATTCCAATTCTTGAACGAATCAAAGAAGCTTGAAAGGATTATTTCAGGTTCTTCATACTTAATGTTCATAATAGTTTTAAGATATATTTTATGTACATTGTTTTGTTACATAGCTTGTAAGGGATGGGAAACTAATATAGTGAGTGCTGTGATACCGGATGCTTTGAAAGTTGTAGTGTGGGTAATCAGCGATGGGTATAATATTGTATACATATATAATGATTATAGATTATTTTACGTTACGATATCCTGTCGTTTACTTTAATGTCATTGTAATATAATACGGGCAACAAGACACCAATAAAATTCAACTGGAAGAGAAGTTTCTGGCCATGATAATACTAAAATTTTATCGTGTATTTTAAAATTTATAAAAAATACTATAAGTATGTGCCAAAATTTCAGTATTTTATCAGACACGATTGGTTCGGGAATAATTATAATTAAATTAATAGTTAATTAATTAAACAGCTTTTACACCTTTGAAGCCTCCTTTTATAGAGGTGTTAAAACTGTTGTCAAATTTATTATTGTACTGACTTAAAGAATAGAAATTATCCCAATAATATTCGTGTTTCATTTACTTAAACCCATGCAAAACATTATAACAACAGCTAGTGTGCGCTGGAGTGCACGTAAAAACTCAACACAGGAGCCACCAATTAATGGCGGACCGCCGACCTATTTTGTGCGGATCTTAACTAAACAGCAATGTTTATTACTTAATACTTAGTAATTAAGTAATTTTATTTAGCCCGCGTTTTGTATTTTCTCACTCCTGACACTCCAGACTTCAGACAGTTCAAAGTAAAAAAAAAAAAAAAACGTTCATATTAATTACATTTGTTCATTAAATATTATCTGTTTATTACTTAATAAAAAAAAATTGCTTATAACCGTCTGCCATTCAAATTATTTTAACAAACGGATCTCCAATGATCACGTGGCAATAAATGTGTTTAATAGATGAATAAATAAAAATACGGAATATAAAATACATGTACTAGTTTATTTCATTTTAACCGTACAGTTACATACATACTCGTCGTTACACTTAGTCAACAACAGGAAATATAACACTTAATAGATATACAATAGGTTCACAGTTATATGAGCAACTTGTTTCTCTGACGTCACGGCAGGTAAGGGGTAGGTCACAAAAGGTGACAAGCTAGCAACATTATGACATTAGCAATACAATGACGACTTTTGGAAAGTGACCTCAGAAAAACAAAATTCTCCACATAAAAAGGTATTAAAAATAGACAGTTTTACATAATATTTAATACCTTACTTGAAGTAGGATTATAATTTCTCGAAAAAAATAAATAGAAAATTACAGTTTTCAAGTTGTTTCATTTGCTGGCAAACCAAAGAAGCAGTTTACGAAAACGACTAAGATTTATTTCATCATAATACTTATCTATTAAAACTCTTAATTTCTCCATGTTAAAAATATTTTTCGGTAACGTATTCGATACATTAATTTTAATTTTGTGATGAATTATATATACAAATTAATAATATCTACCCCTCTCACTTATTAATAAATTCATAATTATTATTATTATAAATATTTTTGTCATTCGATATAATCTTTTTAATTTTTGAATACTTTTATGGTCACAATTTATTAAGCTAGTTAAAGTTTAAAACATAACAAAAAGGCATTTTTTTTTATTTCAATATTTTCGTTTATTATTTTTCTCACACCTGTTACTTGTTCTAAACATAATATAATGTAAGTAGCTATGCAATAATTAAGACCAGCCCCTTTAATATGGAATCGTATAAACAGTAGAAAAACGTATATTAAAAGGTGCGTTCGTAACAATGCTCGGTGCAATGCATTCCACAGAAGAAGGCAAGCACTAAACCATTTTTTAACAATACAATATCTACTCTATTAAGTTTAAATCTATCTACATATCTCAACTGGATTGTATTATAATTAGAATGATAGTGAAAATATAAAAGTAGGACTAGAAAAGGGTGGGAGGCAATGCAGGCATTTTTAATCTTTGTTCTATATAGGTGATGATGAAGCAATGTCATAAATACATTTTCATTTATTGCGTGAGGCGTTTAGGGGGGAGGGGTCGAGCGGAATCTCAACCAATCTCACGAGGGGGAAGAGGGGGATCTCGGCAAATATCACGTAATTAATGGAAGCCCCCTTATCAGCTCAAAATTTTGGAAGGTTCAAAACCCTTCAGTGTATTCTCTTCTATATTGTATTCATATTGTATTCTCTTCTATATTGTATTCATTCTCATATATATGTGTATTCTCGTCAGTGTGTTCTCTTCTATGAGCGAACAGATCTATGATCAGATCAGAATTTCAAGAAAGCATAACCATTATTTTTTAAGCAAAACCTATTACAACAAGTCGACAATCAGCTTCTGTCAAACTCATATTAAATTTTGTGTTTGGCTGAACGAAATCAAATAGCAAATTAAATCACTCTCACTGGTCATGAGTTTAACAGTCTGTTAGCTAATTTGATCTACCAACGTGCACTGGGCCGGCGTGGTGGATTACGGCCAACTCCCTCTCACGGGGTGGAGGCCTGTGTCCCAGCAGTGGGAACATAATATGCTGATTATGCTAGCAAATTTGAGTGCAAATTTCCGTTTCAGAAAACGAGTCTTCGAACGTGAAATATTCTTAGTAGTTGACTTAGAAGCAGAATTTAAATAGGGAAGGGTCTATTATTCTATCGACGAAAAACTGGTGCGTTCTTGGACGGACTATTACGTCCAGGACCGCACCACTTTTTCGTCGATGACTAAACAGAAGTTCAGTATTGTAGTGGTGTGTGGGCTATACGGTATAACACTCTCGTCAAAGAGCAAAGCAGACAGGAATACCAATGAGGCAAATCTAGTTGGTCACGCGATTTGGAATGCAAAGTCTATGGAATTGTTACGGATATCAAGAATGATGATAGAATCTTTTCAAGTAAGAAATACTATGGCAGTTAAAATATGGATACAAAGATGATATTTCGCTTCTATTAATACTTTTAAGGGTATACTAATCGGTCATTTTTCCATACAAAAGTAGTATGGTGATGACTCGTCTGTTTGACGGTGTACACACGGCTACACATCAAGCTATAAACTTCCAGTTTATGCTGATCTCGCATGGCATAGGATTTCCGTACAATGCAACGTCAGCTTATACTGGAAATGTATAGCTTGATGTATAGCCGTGTTTACGTTCAAAACTAAATTCTATCAATTTGTCTTGTCATTATCTAGTTCCCTGTTTGGAAGCAAGTATTGGTTTGGAAGTTATGAGAGTCGAAACTTCCATATTTCAACACTAATTTTAACTCATCTTTGGGCGTAAATAAATAACCTATGTAGTATGAAAATGGCAAAATAGAAACCGTACAGGGATAGATAATTTATTCAAAAGTTCAAATAATTTTATTTGAGTAGACATTTAGTAGTTTTTACATAATATCTATACGCCCAAAGGTCTGTTTGTGAAATTTTACGCGATCATTTTCGTTATAAATCATCGTCTATTTCACTAAATAAATAAAAAACTATATAAATAAGTACTTAATAGCATGCATATTAAATAAATGTATTTCTTTCTTTCTTAAAGATTCTGCTTAATGTCATGGTTGCACGAGAATACTTGAAAAGTTTTGATGTTTTTCTTGTTTATTAATTAATAGCACAAATGGTACCAGAGTTCTCTAGATTCAGCGACCAACATTCAGGTACATACAATTCTTATAAAGTTAACACATTTGGAACATAGTTTTTTAAGTCGATATTTATAGTTCGATGCATGAACTTATAATAACGCGTCAGACGTGCATTCTTTGGCACAACACTAATAAACAACGTAACATTCACAAAAATATAAACATTTTACATAATTATTATATTAGCAATTAGCTTTCTTATTTTAAAGGAAAACTATAATATAATTTCATATTTGAATCATAGCTCATTTTAAGCATGTAAAAACTGAATATTTTTATCTGTAGGTCACTGGAAATGTTTAAGCTATTAATAAATAAATTAAAGAAAGAAAAAAGAGGGATGTCCGATAAAGTTACAAAGAAATTAGACATTAATTCTGTGTATCAGATGAATGATACGAAAAGTAAAGAGGAAAATATTAACGCTACGATATCTTTATGTTAAACGAGGTATATGAACATAAACATGAGATCAATACATTATTACTATCTAAATTTATAGTTATTATTATAATACGTCAGATATTGATCTACCTCTAAATGACCACAGGTGACCTAGTGGCATTGGAATATTTATTACAAAACGTCGAAATCCTTTTATTTTAACATGAACAACATTATTTCCAGAAGTACAAAGAAGTAATTTACTGTAAGACCATCGAAAAAGTTTAATTATAGTAACATATTATTTGCATCAGTTTTGGCCGTTTTTTTTTTAATAATTCAAGTAATGTTGTTGCATAAAAAATATATTGTAGAGAGCAAAATTGTCAGATCCATAAAGTTTAAAACTGGCTTTCGAAGTTTTAAAAGGTGATTATTATGTTTAAAAAAGATATGTGCAGTCATTTTGAAGTATTCAATATTGTAAATACCGAATTAAACGTAAAGGAATGTCTCTTAAAGAGTATTCTGCTCGTCTATTTCCCCGAGCAAGTGTCCTTTGGATATGATCCCTGTAAAATTACAATTACTATACTTTGATTATATCTATTGTCATGGCTAGTCTTACCTAAAGAGTTATTGGTATCGTTTGAGCTCAGGGAACACTTCCAGAAGTACCAGTTCGAACAGCTCCTGAAAATAACAAATAGTTCTGGTTAAGGGAGTTTACAATTAATTTAGCAGCCTTTCTTAATCTTGTGCTCAGTCGACATACAGTTAGTAAATCATGTACTCTTTTTATGAAGCTTTAGTTTATTCATTCTAACAATTTGGTCAAACCAGTACCCTAATTGCGTAATACAACACAATCTATTTAGATTTGAAACAGATTGGTAATCCATTGCTTTATAAGTTGGAAAAAAAATCTGCTCAACAACGTAAATAACGAAATGAATGTTGTTGAACTGTTAAAATGAAACAAATTAGGCAAAATTGTTTACGAAAGTAAGTTACGCAATTAGGATGCAGACCTCTAGCAGATCGATTACGTATCTATCGTACTAATATTATAAATGTGAAAGTTTGGATGTTTGTTACTCAATCATGCAAAAACGCCTGAACGGATTTGGATGAAATTTGGCACACAGATAGTTTATAACCTGAGATTAATACATAGAACACTTTATTCCCGGTAGTACGTTCCCGTGGGATATTTTCCGACATCTACGCGGGAGAAGGCGCGGGCGAAAGCTAGTTATTAAAATTCTAGATTTTCTATATGCCCTAAAAATTGGGAACAATGCAAAGCAAACGTATTTCCAGTTTCCACGTATGAATATAACGATAAACAATTCTTTCGGCCATAATTTGGAGAAAGATCGTGTTTTAACGTATAGTCTTATGTGACGGGCGACACGCGGTGTCCACGTCTTCCGCACAGTTGTCGCGCCAATTCACATATATCAAGTACAAGCGGCGACATTTTTAGCGTGGAAGACGCGCTTTTAGCTACGAAACGACACGCCAATAATTTTAGATCGCGCGGTATTTGTATAATACGGAGGCGTAACACGTTGGGCTGTGGAAGTGTAGACATTATGCCAGTATTATCAGTTGCGGTCTGCGAGATTGTTGCGAATGTTGAGGTTCACGCCGGTTTCTTCTATTTATATCGGAGCTTACAATGAAGACTTTATTAGTGAATAGTGAAATTATGGTCACTGACAGAACAATATAAGTGATTATATTATTTTTTCTATACGAGCCATTTAATGAAGTGTTTTTGAAAAGTGCAGTGAAATCATTGATACCATCTAATAACTTTTTAATACAGTCAAAATGCCAATAGTATTCAGTGCCGTAGCTTCAGACAGAAACATAGTTTCGAACTTCGCGTCCTGCGATGGGAACTTTACGGAGATTGCTGAGCAAGTCCTATCCAAGTTACCGGCGTGTAACAACAAGATGACGTATTCACATGGAATATATCTACTTCACTACATCGCTGCAGATGACCTTTTGTATTTCTGTATAACAGACAAAGTAAGTAGGTTGCCATTGACATTTCTTGAACGCGGTTTAGAAGTGCTAATCGCGTTCAGTTTTAACTTTAATGAAGTTTCCATTTCCTAGGAATTGTTGTCACCAGAGGTACAGCAATTACGACTCTTACACTCATTGTCTTTGTGACAATTTATTTAAAAAAAATACAGAATCGTTCCCTAAAATTCGAAATAAAAAATAAGGGAGAACTTGCTTGAAGCTTTGAAAAAATTAGAGTAATCATACATTTAAAATACGATATCAATACATGGAATGTTATTAAAATGACAATGTTAGCTGTTAAAAATTTGCCAAATGCTGTCGAAAACGTTAAGATGTGTGAGATGAATTTAAAAACACTTACGTCCGTTCATAACCATCACGACATAATTAATTTTGTTTATCATCAAACACCCACTCAAACAAAATACCATAGAAACACTCAACTATTTCTGACGTATAGTGATTTTAAATATAATTTTAGTAATTTATCATCTACGTATAGTCTATATATATATCTTTCCAGTTAAATATTTCCAGAGAATTTGTTTTTCTCAGATACTTTCAATCGAAACATGTTACATACTTTTTCGAGCTCATTGCATTGATTTACAGAATTCCTAAAATACATGCTAGGCCGAAAAAAGAATGTGAAAATAAGTTTTATGCTATTTTGATTAAAAAGCGTCAGTATAGTGTTTCGCTCCACACGGGCTGTAAAACAACAATGTATTTATCGTATAGAAGAACCAACTTCTTTTTCTGATAGATCTACCTCCTTCTGAAAACTAAAATATAACACACTAGCTTCCGCCAGTGGCTTCATCCGCTCAGGTTTTTATCATGAAGTCAATATCCTCTAGGGAAATCTCGTGCTTTTTCGAGCTATATTCAAATGTGACGCGCAGCGTTTGGCGCTTTTTTAAACTCTCAGGTGGCAACACTGACGTCAGCTAATTGAAAACTGACAGTTTGTAATGTAGTGCAGTTGGCAAGGAACGTTCGTTGAGGATAATTGAGATAAAAAGTAATAGTGATTATAAGAAAAAAAAAAACATTAGTTTTTGTGTATTATGTTCTTGTTACAATATTTTTTTTCACTTCTTATTATAGGTATATACGCACTCTTGGCGTCACGCGACAAGCGCTGTATTAATAAAGACAAAGGAGATTGCCTATGGCACTATGGACAAATGTACTGAATTCAACATTTTTGTGTCTTCATCAAATCATCTTTAAAATTCTCGATGTTATGTCTAAATACTTCCTCAACACAAACTACAATGGCATTTCCGAAACATTTACAAAAATTTAATTACTATTTAGAGGTTATGTTCGACCATACAATTAATTTAACAAACCAATTTGAAAGGGTTCGAATGGGTTTACGCTTTGTGTCTTTAAAGTACATTTGTGTAAAATTTATAGCAGTTTAGCTATGGCAGGTGGCTAGCTACTGGTGACCACGTGTGACCACCTCACCAAATCTTTGATTTCGATTTTGAGCATCTTCGTACTTCGAAATCTTATTCCCGCGTTTCATTACAATGCAAAGCATGGAAGCAATCATAACTTGATAGTCAATCGCTCAGTATTATATCTAGATCCTATTCATATCGTAGATTGTAACATGAAATGGTCTATGTAAGTAAGAAGATATGAAAAACAGCTACACTATGTACAATAAATGAAATAATGATTTTAATTGGGGCGTTAATCTCAAAGAGCAATTGAGACACCGCTCAACAGTCGCACTCGTCTTATTAAATATATATCACAATATAAAAAGTTCTGT
The DNA here is from genome assembly GCA_916610215.1 of Omphaloscelis lunosa. Taxonomy (NCBI): domain Eukaryota; kingdom Metazoa; phylum Arthropoda; class Insecta; order Lepidoptera; family Noctuidae; genus Omphaloscelis; species Omphaloscelis lunosa. The sequence goes on from OU744250.1 coordinate 13,859,846, forward strand.
CTCTTGTAATATACAACACACACGGTGCAGCGACGTTGGATGTATGTTTATTTTCAATGGGTTAGCAGCAGTAACGGAGGATCTAAAAGGCTCAAACTCGATGCGCAATGTACCAAAACCAGCAGAAAAAACAAACTGGTTGACAATGTTGACATATTGCAAAAATAAGACAGACGGGCAAATAAATGACAAATAAGGTTGTACTCGCGTTGTTGTAATATTCTAAAACATTCAATTTTTGATCGATTTATTATAGGAAGAAAAGCAAAAATATCGGTTGGCAACATAAAATAAAATAAAAATCTTAACGCGGTTTAGACATTATTACAGATTAAAATCTTTGTTATTTTTAATCAATTCGATTTCAAAGCCGATTTCAATATCAAAAATAAATAAAAACAAAGCTAATAACCATACCAACCAAATATACTTCACCGCACACTATTGGCACGTCACATTTTCAATGAAAATATTAAGATAGATAAATGTACCTACTACTTAATATCTAGTAACTATATAATCTATAGAAACTGATTTATATATTTTACCTTGTGAGCTATCTATCGATATTTTAAAAATATTGTATACACGTTTTTTTTTATTAAATAAACAGTTATTTAACTTGATACGCAATAATAAATTGAACAATCAATACAGAATTGATATAATTATATTTTATGTAAGTATCCCTATTATTGACAGGCGATAGTAAAAAATGGCGTACTTCATAGTCGGAAACTTAAAAAACTAATTACTGTAAAAAAAAACTATCCCATTATAAATAATAATTAATTCTTATTTAAAAAATATATTTTTATTTTAGATACTTCATGCTGTTAAATTTTTTGAAACACGAGACATTTTCAAGCGTACTGTATCTGGGCAATCTCCTTTGAGTCAAATTATGTTTTTTTTTAACTTTCTGTCGGCAAAAACATAATTAAAAACTATATTTATGAATTACTACGTGAAAACTAGAGGAAGGGAGGGGGGTCTTGGCATATACTAAGGGTGGTCACCGAGACCCCCCCCGTCTCGGTGACCACCCTTAGTATATGCCTGTATACGCCGGGGATAAAAAAAAAATGGGTCACGTAGTATGGGTAAGTTCCCCTATTGCCATCAATCGAATATAGTCCATACTCCTGGCTGCTACTGAAAAAATCTTATGGAAAAACTCAATACCCCATGTTATAGGGTGCGATTCTATTGCCCGGCTGATGGCCGGGCATTATCTAGACTCCTGGCTGCTACTGAAAAATTTGTTATGGAAAAACCCAATCACACTGTCCGATCTCGGAATTGAACCCAGGACCCCATGTTCAGCCATAGTGCTTGCGACAAACTAGGTCAACGAGGCAGCCAAAAACTATTAAACTTGAATATGCCAAAATATTACAATTACCTGCCATAGCGAACTATTTTATATTAACACTGTCCATCAGGTATACTGACAAGAAACAATTTAAATCAAGAGATAAAAGAAAGCCTAAAATAATGATTGAATAGTTAATTTCTAGGGACACTCCCGGCAGTGAGTGCCAAATATTTGTAATTATCTTGTCACCTGTCATTCGCGGTGTAGTACGGAAATGTTGGTCTAAAAGACAGCTGTCGATTCTACGTCCAGCAGAGCGCAACTTGTGGGAGTCATGTTTACAATATTATATTAAATCTGAGGGTTTTGTTGCTAACAGAATATGAGACTAATAGATTGTTATTGGAGCTAAATCTGTAATATCTGGTAATAGGTATGGGTAGTGCCATCGACAAGACGCGCCCCACTCCGCTTCATATTAATAAAGTACATCTTACAGTACAGTAATCGCGGAGTGGGCGCGTCTTCGTGGCACTATCTGTACATACTAATGCGTAATAAATATCACATGATTAAAGAAATAGATTTTAAAAAAAAACTAGTATAAAAATATCGCTTAAAATACCAAGTGAGAGATCCAAGATAGGGGCCGTTCAAGTATTACGTAAACAGATTTATTACAATTATTTAACCCCCCCTCCCCCTTGTCAGCAAAAGTAAGCAAAGCTCTTACCTCCCCCCCCATGCTTACGTAAACATTGGTATATGCATTTTTCTTTTAATGTAAGTATTCTGTTTTTTTATTGATTTATGAGCAGCAGTTATAATTTTAGAAATATATTTGTTTCGTTTTCAAGCATAGACAATGTGTGAGTTGCCATATGTGTAAAAAAGTAAATAATTACTGCTGACCTAATCACCATCTAGACCTCTCACCCCCATGTCATCAAAAATAAGCAAAGCATAGACCCCCCGCCCCCCTATAGTGCTTATGTAATACTGCAACGGTCTAACGAAAAGTAATGCAAATACTACTGATCTTCAGCTATGCCAGAGATCCAGAGCATTTCTCTTCCTCAACGAGATACAACGGAGGTTCATCACAAGCAAGCAAACCGACGACTTCACGACAACACTAGCAGCTGAGATGCATCGATACAGTGAAGACTACAACACTATTGTGATAAGGAAGGGAGAACTGGACGAGCTCAATAGTATAGGAGTTGGATGCAGTGGTGAGAATACTTAAAATCTGGGAATAAGCTCGAAATTCTTTCTTATAACATCAGAATTAAAATTATTTATATTTTACAGAAAGTTTACTTGGTGAGAAAATCCTTTACATAAACAATCCAGATGTTATCTCATACAGTGTAAGTATCGCATTTATAACTGTAATTATTACTAGCAGATTAAAGCCGGGTTTCTTTTTACGGTCTCCATAGTTATGACGGGCAATTTTGATTAAAAGTATTTTAATAAAAAGACCGATGAGCTTGTGAAGGCCGCAGGAATTAGCTGGATGCGGAAAGCACAGAACCGGTCGAAGTTGCGGAGCTTGGAGGAGGCCCAAGTCCAGCACTGGTCGTCTTTCGACTGAAATGATGATGAAGGCCACATCGAAGTCTACATTTGAAATAACCCTGATAATTTATCTTTGCAGACTATATCACACGTGACCGCCACTCCAGGACTTGCATCGGTGTCAGGAGTGCGCTCGACTCCGGAAGAATTATCAGTCGTGAGGCCCACAACAGAGTCACTAGCGATCATAAATCCAACAGCACAAAGAATATCAATCGCAAGACCGATTCCAGAAGGAGTAACAGCCGAGAACACTACAGTGGAAAGTATTGTGGCCTCAACTTCAGAAGAAATAAATATCATAGACTCAACACCACAGAATATATCTGTCGAAGGCGGTCCTACTGACACAGTAACAACTGTAAATCAGACTTTAGAGAACACATCGGTCGAGTTAACACCGGAAAGAACGAGTCCAACATCAGAAAGTAAATCAGCAATTTCCCTAAATGAGGCAAGAATATCGTCATTGAGTTCCATAACGGAAAGTAAACCAGAGATGAGTCCAAGACTGTACATTGTAATTGTAGGCATGATCATACTGGTGATAGCTATGTCTGTGTACGCATTAGGACCAATATCGTGTGTGGTTGTCACAGGTGTCGGAATATATTCGCTACTACGGTCTTATATGGGTACTAAAGATAAATGCGACTAGTATAGTAAGTACCTACGAGGAAACCGATGAAACGAGGGTGTCGTAGAATTAAGTTTCCAGAATAATGCACTTTTGTAGTACTAAGCACTTTGTTTTTAATTTGAGTTCGTTATGTTCTTTGTTTGCGCGGGTTCTCTTGCGATTTAAAGTCCATTCAGACTGTAGTTTTCCCTTTTATTACGCGATTAAGTTCTTAGGTTAACCTTGTCTTCTAAACAAGGCTCGGAACCGGTATAAAAAATACCGGTGATAAAAAAATACCGGTTATACTCCGAACTTTTTTTAAGAACGTGAACGTTTTAAGAACTTTATTTTCACCTAAATTAACCGGTTTATACGACGAGCGGCATGTCGGTAAACGCGTTGCAACTTATGACTACTTGTGAGGATGCCGCGCTGAATAAAAATAAACCGGTTAATATTGCTCTAAACCGTTTAATCCGAAAAAAACATTTATGTAAAGACTCCTCCAAAACCGGTTAAAAATACCGGATTCTACGAGCGAAACCGAATGTAAAGGGTTTTGCTACAAGTACATAATAACGGTTTGAAAATTTAACCGGTATCCGAGCCTTGCTTCTAAAAAGTTATACGGTAAGATGTTCTTTTGTTTGTAAGTATATACTTTGGCGCAAAAATAAATGATGCCGTAGAAAAATGCAGTTTTTTTCAAATGTTATTCTCAAAATATATTTTTAGTATTTAGACCGTACTATTCGCGTGTAAAGTTGCCAAACGTTCTGGATTAAGTCGGTCAAATTTGACGGATACCTGTCCAGCTAAAAATATATGGTGCCTTTGTTGACGCTGTCTGACATTTCGGATGATTAATCTTTCTCAAATTCAAGATGTCTCATGGCACACGTGCACCAGAATCCTTGCAGTTCTGAGTACTGACTCTAGTTATGTGTTTTGGGCTACTTAACGCTTCGAAAATAAGAATTGCACGAGCGTCGCGCGATCGTTTGTTACATTAGATGGCAACTCCGCGCTTCAACTAGATACTCATTGCTCGTTCCATAAGTACTCGTCTCGATGTATCGTGGGACCGGTTTGCCCCAACTTTATAACGAGCCCCGACGTACAGTCACTTCAAAGTTATTTTTCCTCTGATTTTGCATCACTGTCAAAATCACAGTGATGTTTGTTGCTGTTGGGTTGCTGCCACTGATAAGTCATTCAAAATCGCAGTGATATTAATTTGTTCTCGTTATAACAACGTTATTGTTGGGTTGCTGCTGTTAGAGGTAAAATAACTGTGAAAGGACTGTATACTCTCGCCACCAGTGACGTCAGCGCGACCAGCACGCTCTCGCTCAGCCGCTGGAGCGCTGCACAGTGAGTACTTACGTAGAACAGCTGCTTGTTGTGCGTGGTGTTCTGGAGCGTGTGGAACAGCTTGTGCGCGCCGCGCGCCGCCGCCTGCGCGCCCACCAGCGACGACAGCGCGTCCAGCACGCTCTCGCTCAGCTGTTGTAGCGCTAACGTACGCGTATGCTCTGCGTAATAAAATATAATCCATAGCCAATCACTATTTTCTACCTTGTAAACAGAACTCATTACCAAAAACTCGCGCTGCGTAAGGAGCGCCGCTAAGCGATGACGGAGTCAACTACTGCGGATAGTACAGTTACTTAAAATGATGAGTTTACAAAATATATTTTTTGTTCACTGATCTTGTCTGTGAAGTTTCGCCAGCTATTTAACTTTGACCTTGTATAATACAAACTTAACACATTAGCAACCAAATCTTACCTTTATCTTGAAAGTTTCTATTGGAGGTGTTCTCGGACAGGGTTCCGCCCGGCCACCATGACTTGAGAACCACGCTGATGTAGTAGTGCAACATTTGTTCAGAGAATATCCACGTCACAGTCTCTTTTATCTGCCTGCGAATTAAGATTATGATACATACTTCTGCAGAACTTGAAATATAAAAAAAAATGTTTATTTTTAAAATGTTACGGAGCTTGAACAAGACCACAGAATGGCAAATACACAGGGAAGTGTAGACATAGCTTATCGTAAAAAAACCAATTACTTTACCAAAAATTTATGATTCGACAATTTAGAATAACTGGCAAACGTGGGTGTACTATGTATACACCTGTACCTAACCCTTCGGTTTAAACAGGCGTGATGTTATGTGGATACTTTTAAATGGCACCATTTTTCTGACAAGTGATATTGATCAAGTCGAACCTTAATTTAAGGTTCAGTATATTGTAACTGTTCCATTACCCACATACCTGTTAATAGTCCTGCCGTACGTGATTTGCACGAAGGTGACCAGCGTTTTCCTGAGCCACCGAAACACACCTCGCATGTCAAACACTTCACTTAGTAGCGCGTATAACGGCTCTGCTATACTATCCCTTTCTTCCGCTATGGCGCCTGCGCCTGATAACGTGAAATATTATACTGAGATTTCTTTTATTATCTGAAGAGTGAGTATTAACAGGTTTTCATAAAGTAGCCAGTTTTCGAATACATATTATGATTACGAATTTGTGACTGCGGCTGACGATCGGATAAAAAGGTGTCGGTAATCGGTAAAAATAAAATGGTCCAGAACATTATTGGGTTTTTTTTCTTGTGATACGATTATAACAAAAAATATGGTACGCTTAAGGAAATCATCGTGAGGAAACTTGCATGTCCTAGAACCAAAAATTCGAAGACATATGACCGTAATCCACCATGCGGGAGCAGTGAAAGTTGACGAAAACTTTCACTGGTCCCGCGTGGTGGATTACAGTTCACTCCCTCTCACAGAGAGGAGACCTGAGTCCTAGCAGTAGGACTATAAACTAACTCTGAAATAACGAAAAAATATCAGCTGTTTCATAGAAAAATACAATATTTACCCGATGAAAATGTGTGAAACAGATGTTTTTTTTTGCTATTAATTCGTGGTTAGTGCCATTGTCTATGGAAGTTGAGCAAAGCTTCATGCTTCTAGACCCAGCAGTTTAGGCTGTGCGTTGTCTGTCAGTGAATTTAATATATTACTAAGTAGAAAATGGCAGACGATAGATATGATAATGTTCCACTTACCACGCAAGGAACTGGTCATAGGTTTGCTGGAGTTATCAGAACCGTTGCCGTCTAGGTATAACGATATCTCGTCTTCATCTGCAGATAAATGCGTAAACTGTTCCTTTTCCTGCGATGATCTGTTCGTTGCTTCACTACTCGTGCTGTTTACATATAAATAAATGAATTCTAATTCTAAGGACCTATTAAATAAATGACCATGCAATTTTATTTTAGGCTGTATTGGCTTGTATTGTGATATTTCTCAACGGCATGTGAAGCCAAGTCCCCATAGGCGGCATAAAAACTCTAGAGACCAGGTTAGCCACTAACCACACGAAAAAAGAAAAAGATCCAAAAGAGGCGGTATTTTACAAAGATAATTTAAGACAGTACATAATTAAATATAGCGGCCATTTTTTTACAAATCAAACACTTATAAAACGCTTGGTAGACAATAAAAAAAAAAAATTGGTGGCACTCCGGGAGTGTCGACAGAAGTGAAAACTTAAACAAGATCGCCTTGGTGGAAGAAAAATACTTGTATAGAACATTGGTCTGTAACCTTGTGTAAATAAAGAGCAAACCGCGTTCACAAAAAAATAACTTGCGAGCCCTTTAAAGTAAAAATACTTGCATAGAAAATTGATCCGTAACATAAATAAAGAGCACAATCGCGTTTACAAAACCTTTAAAGTAAAAATACTTGCATAGAACATTGATACGTAACGTAATATAAATAAAGAGCACAATCGCGTTTACAAAAATGAGGTGTCGTCATGGTGTCGCGAAATCAATGGTTTACTCCCATCTCAAAAATGTCCAACGCGCCTAAAGAAGTTTGCACTTCACAAAAATAGAATTCAGTATTCAACCTCGAGAAATAAGAAACACACCATCATCGTCTGCCTAGCCTTTTCCTAACCATGTTGGGGTCGGCAAAAATAAATAAGGAACACCATTACCTCTTAAATAAAGTTGAAAAGGAAAATTTGTTTTTCTTTGGTAAGTCACCCTGCTTCAAATACTCCGAACTGGGATTAAGGAATGTGTATAATGCCTCGCTTTGGTTTAGTCTGTCATCTTCTAAAACAAACTGAAAATAAATCGATTCGACTATTTATTTTACTGCAAAAAGTTATTTAATAACGTGACTAATAATATTTATTTATAAAATTGTTTCAAAATGTATCAAAACGTTTGGTTATTTACCGATGGCTGGCTTTGCAGAGCAGTGGGCTTAAGATGTCAAAGTAAGATAGCGCTATATTTAGTCAAAAAGGTAAGAGAGAAAATATAATCTGCCTGCAAGTGCCGTCGCTAAATGAAATTGAGCCTTGAGAGCTAAAAATAAACTTACTTCTAAGTATTTCTGTATTAAAATTTTCGCTTTTTCTAAAGAGTTTTTGTCGTTCTTTCCAAATAGAAACTTGAATGAATTTGTTGGTAGTTCTAAATTCTTTAATTCTGCACACATAGGCCGTAACTTTCGATGTAATTCCTGAAAATTAACCGTTTATTAGATTCAGAATTTGACATTATTATGACGTGCTACGAAAAAACTACTTGATTTTAATATGACCAAGTGAAGTGAAAAACTTTTAATAAAAAAGGGAACAAAGGTGTCTATACTGGGTGTATCAGAAAGGTGTGCTAAAATTTAAGCGTGAGGTACAGACCATCAACCTGAACAACTTTCTTCATGGGACCAACATCGTAATGGCGAAAAAATTATCAGCCGGCCCATACATTTGGGTCGAGTAAGTATTGAAGTTTAGTATGGGTCAGTTGATGATTTTTTCGTGACAACCTGTATAACATTAAGCAATAATTATGAAATAGGATATACCTGAAATTCGTTCAAAGTCCTAAGCAGCACCCATCCTGTAGTTATTTGTTCGGGCCTATCGTCTTCGTTCATAGATTCCTGTTCCGCCATATGTACCACTATCACAAACTGGGGCGGTTTTGATTCGTCTATTACCTAAAAGTAATAAAAGTTTTTTTTAGTTGTTGTAATAAATGTCAGTATTGTTCAATTTGTCTACTATCCTCACCTTTTGTGCTAGCTAGAACCAGAAAGTTGATGTTTATTTAAGTTTATTGGAATAAAAATCTTCTACAAATATTTACTACTGATAAATAAACATCTGCGTTATACAAATCAAATAGTGTGCAAGAAATCTCAAGAGAAATTACAACTCGCGGCCAAATTTTGTAACGCAACTCAATTTTAAGACGTCGTTAAAGTCTCATTTTAAAACGCCATGCCTAAGAGATATTTCTTGACGACATGTGAAGCCAAATCAGACATCCATGGGCTTCATAAAAACTCTCAACACCCAGTTTCGTCACTAACCACATGAAAACAAAGAAAAAGTCTCATTTTGTCAGCCATTTTTTTTCTTTAAATGTTTAATAGCGACAGAAACAATTCAAAGAACGTCTTAAAGTTAAGTTTCCTTTAAGAGAAGTCAAGGGAATAAAGTAATAACAATATAATGCTATATACTATAAGATTATTTTTTTTTAATTTCCGGAGTAAAATTTTCATACAGTTGTTCAACTGTTTTCGTCATACCTCAGCACTATGCACGGAAGCCCGCCACCGCCCCAGGTGTTCTGCCCAAGTGTCGGTCCTCGCGAGATGAGCCTCCAGTCTCATCTGTTCTCCTGCTAATTTCTCTACTTCATTGGCTAACATGGACAAGGCTGGTGATTCTGGTTTTAAAGATGCACGGAGAGCTGCTAATGCCTAAAGGTAACACAAACATATTGAAGAAAGAAATGTAATTCAATTATTTGATGACATTATATTTAACGTCACGTAAACAGGGTGATTTCTTGAGATAAGTCGAGACGATAAAGAAATGGGAAATGTAAGAAACAAAACTAAAGGTGCAAAGAATCATTTCACATATAGAACTCAATATTCTTAGCAAATATCATAACACCACATCTTGTTTTATTATACTAAGCAATTAACATTTTAAGGATTGAATCTTGAAGTTCTCTACGTTTGTGTATACTAATTCCAGAAACAGAAATCAAACAACTAATCATACTTGACGTCAAAGTAAAAATTCGACTCCTAGTGGAATAGAAATAATAATCATCAAAATCAGTTAAAACATACTTGAATTTTGTTATTATGTCGCTCCTGCAACTCGTCTAGTTTCCGTCTCGCGTACGTAGAATGTTCTGTGAGGTGTATAGTACCGGTCACGCTCTCCGCAGACGATACTGATTCGTTAGATAATTGACGGTCTTCTATCGGTGATCTGTCTGACGTAATGTCTGAAAGAAAGAACTTCAACTTTAAGGCAACATATGGACCAGCACCTTAATTGCGTAACACAAGATCAATCAAAATAGGTTTCATTTTGACAGTTCAACAACATTCATTGCGTTATGTACGGTGTTGAGCAGACAGATTTGGCGAACATAATTATTTTATTAATGGGGTCAAAGTTGGCGAACTGGACACAATCAGAGACCTTGGTGTCACATTTGATAAAAAATTAACCTTTATTCCGCACGTAGACAATATCATAAAAAAGTCCTGTAAAATGCTGGGCTTTGTTATAAGAAACTCCAAACATTTTAAGTGTTCGAAGACTAAAATAATGCTATATAATTGTCTAATTTGAAGCGTCTTGGAGTACTGTAGTGTAATTTGGCGACCGCACTATGCCTCACATTCGTTGCGGCTAGAACGTGTTCAAAAACGATTTCTATGGCATCTAGCGTTTACCAGCGGCTTGGCAAAAAAAATACGTTCCTATAGTAATAGACTAAAACACTACAATATGATCTCCCTGGAAAAACGCCGACGACTAAATGACGCAACGTTTGTGTGCAAAGTAATGTCCCATAAAATTGACTGCCCCCAGATATTGAACACATTCAACTTCCGTGCGCCCTCAAGAATTCCTCGCAATCCAATAACACCACTGTGTCCACCTCAAAGTAGAACGGTTTTAGGCGCTAATTCTCCATTTACAATATTTTGTAAGGTAGTGAATAATTGTAGCGATCAAATTGATCTGCACTTTGACTCTCTAAACAAATTGAAAGCTAAAATTTACAAATGTCTTCCGAATTTAGATTAAGTACTTTCTGGCATATAACGAAACATGTTTATTTTTTTTTTTCTCCACAATAGTTTAAGTTTTCATTTGACCTATGTCTTCATACAACTTAAATCATATAACTGTCATTTAACTTTAGTTACGTAGTTTAAGCTTTAGTTCTAAGTTTAATTCTTATTGTTTTCTCTTGTTGTTTTCCTTGTACAACCAAATTTTGTATGCATGCGGAGTTCACCTATAAGAGATTGTTAAATTTTTTTCCTACTTTGTTACCCTAAGCATATTACCAGTGTAAACAGTTGTTGGTGAACCAATATATAAATAAATAAATAAATAAATAAACATATGAAGCAATGGATTAGCAATAGCCTTTAAAATAATTTAGGTTATGATTGATCGTGTGTTACGCAATTAGGGTGCAAAAGAGTGAAATTCAAAAAGGAGATTTTTAGACAAATTGCTTTAAAATAATGTTGTTAAGAATTTAATTCCAAAAGTATTGCAAGGGGTAGGGGGTAGGTAATTTTTGTAAAAAATAATTGGGGAAAATGACACTACATAAGCAAAATAATAGAATACTCTTTGTTATGCGTACTCTCAGCTGGTACCTTTATTGGCTTCCTCGGTAGCGAGTTCGGCGATCAACGCCGTATACTGGTCGCTCAGAAGGAAGGAATGATAATATTTCTCCTGTATCGTGTCTACTACGGTGTCTTGAACTTCATAGAATACTTCTGGGCCCTTATCTCCTAGTAAAAATGCTTCCATTCTTTTTCTAGTGTCCTGTAACAATACACAAAGAAATAGAACAATCTAGAAGTTGTTTGTAATAATTTAGAAGTTTAGAAAATATTACAACTATAGTTTGACCGGGACTGCTGCTCCGCGCTTTAGGAATCTAAGGCGCAGCAAGGCGGGGGGCAGCGTTGACAAGCGAGAGGCGGGCGGGACGCCGCGCGCTCTGAGTATTGACGAATGAGCGGCTTGCACTGCCCCCCGCGTCGCCGCGCACATACCAAAAACGCGGAACAGCCGTCTCGGCCAAACTATAAGTTATGCTGAAGGATATTAAGAAAGGGATGCTTTACTTTTAATGTAATGTTTAATGTTTAGGTTGTAGCAATAAGGTCGGTTTTTGTAGTGCAAGTACCATATAAACATACAATATAATTTACTTTACCTTATCAACTTTAATCTCTGCGCTAGGCGATCTAATGTAGGTATAAAATATTTCCGCGCCGAGCTGATGCCAACTACTCCTGGGACTGTGCCTCAACTCCTCGACCGCCATCCAGAAGCCGACCAGACCTTGAGAGCACATAGTCTCTAGGAACATTGAGAGGTATCGGCGGCCTGTCACACTCTCCATTATTTTGTGTAGAGGTAGAGTCTGTAATAGAATTGATAGCGGATTCAAACAAATACGTATCAGAGCAGTTATACTACTTGTAACTAGTACTTGTTAGTAATGTAACAGGTATATACTGATATGTGTCTACGGCAATATTAATGGCACATGTTTTGTCTCTGCGGCACCCTAAGGTTGACTGGTAGAAATACCGCAGGCATTAAGTCCGCCGTTGTACATTTTTTTTTTTTCTTGTGAATAAAGCTTTAATAAATATATATTTGCATATTTTATTTCTACATTAAGCAAATTGTGCTATATTTATTTATACAGCGGATTGGACGTCGCGGCAGCTGGTCGAATGCTCGCGCATTCTTCAGTGTGATTTGAGATAACGACCACAGATGCGCAAGAATTTTAGACCATACATCGCGGAATGTGCTCTATAATTATTATAATCTATGGTCTACACAGCACCAGGAGTGAAAGTGAAGCTCACTTAACACATAATCTGAATGCAAAGCGTGTCCACTCTGAAATGTCGCGCCCCACTATCGCATTTTACGCATACGGTAATGCGGTAGTGGGGCGCGTCATTCCAGAGTGGACCAGCTATAATAGAGGTTTTATGATTTTTTATGAGTCACAGGATTAATAAGATTATTGTGTGGATTAGCAAACTGGACTAGATGAGGTACTCATTGATATGAATCGTATGAGCTGGAAAGCAAGTCAGCGAGAATTTCCCCATAGGCACCTGTCCCAGCCGCCGACGAGGAAACGACTAGCTATCAAGATCAACGCTTTTCTCGCTCAAGAAACGTACAAAAGATTGTAGGTCCCATGTAAATAAAAGAGATACATAATTATTAATCTATATTATCTAGATAAATAATTGATCGCTGACTGTTCACACCGCCGTCGACTACTCGTCAGCTCAACGATGCTCGCTTGGCGGGCTGAACACTCTGAGAGACTCACGCTTGATACATACGCATATCATCGTAATCGCTCATCGTCGTCGTGACACTGGTTACTCGTTGCTCGTCAATTCGTTTTTAGTTGCTTGCTCTTCTCGCTTTTCGTTAATCGCCGGCGGCGGTGGGACAGGTACCTCACACCCAGATTATCTCAAAAGTTGCGCTAAATTGGACATCTATCTTTATTAACTAGATAAGAAGTAAAAAATGTGATGATAGTACCTTTACCTTGCTATCAGACTCCACTGTCGGAAAAGCACCGTCCCATCCCAACTTCCTGAGGGCGGTTTCACACTCAGCTTTGGCAATAGTCAGCTGGTTTATATACCTCTTTAGTTTCTTAGCATCAGCTACTTGTTGTCGACTTATATTTTGTGAACCACTTTTTTCTATAACTTCTATGTCTACACCCTTAGCTCGTTTCACGTTTTGTAGGGTAGTTGCTTGCATTATTTGGGTGACGATGTCATATCTGAAATGGAAAGCAGAAGTTGTTTACACTAGACGCCTAGTGAACGCATTCTTCGGTACAGACGAAAAGTAGGTTAAATAACTCTCACAAAACCGGTGGGTATTCGAAATTCAAAAGAGATTTATAGTCAGGAACTCAGTAGTAATTCAAAATAAGAATTCGAGAGACTGCTTCGAGGTAATAAGGCATCTTCTTTACTGAATTTTAATTTATGTGCTGTAAATCAAAATCGTGGGTATAGCGGCATTAGGTTCAATTTACAACGCCGCCGCCGGCAAAATTACTGGTTTCACTTAGTAGAAAAAATACCCAAGCCTAAAACTGGTTTCCAAGTGTTACATAGAGACAGGAACTATACGGCTAACGCTAGAATGTGTTAACGTGAATTAATTATAATAGAAATATATTGATTTAAAAAAAAAACCACTCGAGTCTGCTGGTCGTGATTAGTTAATGATAAACGAAAAATATTCAATTTTAATGAGGTCGATTAGGTAGATAATGGTGGAAAAGGAAGTTCAGCAAAAAAATATTGTGATAACGCGAGAGGATAATACGGTTATATCATCTGTATTGTAACCTATTTTACGAACGTCACGCTATTGATCTATTTACAACATAATATAACATCATGCCTTGTTTCCTCGAAGGGTTGGGCAGAGGTACACCCACATTTCGCCAGTTATGTTTCAGTCCCATGTAGTAGGGGGCGAGTCTATTGCCTATTGCTATTTGCTCTATTTACAGAGATAGGTAAAAAAAACAAAACTAAAACAGTATGTGGGCTTTTATCCTTACGACAAATCGTAAAAAGTAAAAGATATTTGAAAAAATCCGAGAATAAAGTACGTTATTTTTACATGATGTTATTGCAATATTAAATACGCCAAGGGTAATACTGTTCAGTTATTTTTTTAAACTAGTTTTTTCCGCGGCTTGCCGACGTGGATGTCAGAAATTATCCCACGGAAACGTACTACTTCGAGATTAAAAGTACCCAATGTGTTAATCCAGGTTATAAACTATCTGTGTGCCAATTTTCATCCAAATCCGTTCAGCTGTTTTTGATCAAGAGTATACATTCAGACAAACAGACAAAAATTGTAAAAACTATATTTTCGGCATCAGACTTGTTCCCACCCACATCTTGTAGCAATTACTTTTATTCAAGAATTCAATGTACAGTTTTATTTATTTATTTATTAAAACTTTATGCACAAGTAAAAAAATAACATACAAAGGCGGACTTAATGCCTGAGATATTTTCTACCAGTCAACTTTAGGGTGATGCAGAGACAAAACATGGCAGGTGCAACATAACGGATTAACGAAAATAACTATACAATACGAGAGTATAAATAAACTTTGTCTGGAGAAATAATGATCGGTAGAAGAGAAATAACGATCAGCACACGTAGCATGACAACCATAGAAACGGGTTTTGTCGACGGAAGAATAGACAAAATGACAGATTGTGATTGTTTATCTGTCATTTTGTCTATTCTTCTGTCGACAAAACCCGTTTCTGCAGTAAGCGTGCAGTAGAGGAGAAAACGAATCTAGCAAATCAGCGCTGGGATGTTTCTGCCAACTTCTTACATATATAGGTATATGTATTGCCAATGGTCGGCAAACTCATTACTCACTCATTACTCATATTCACTCACCGCTCGTCGCGCGACGAGCGGTGTCTTTGTGTCGCGTCGCGTGTCGCGCCTGTTTGTAAGAGCCTTTAACCTTGGAAAACTTTCAAAGGTACATACAGTAAATGATTAATTTTCGATGTTGAGCCGTACTCTGTAGGGCAATGAACCGCATGCGGCTCACGAGTTGCCGACCACTGGTGTATGCTAACGTGCCATCACTTTAAAAGACAACCGACTGGTTGCCGTCCTGATGTTCATAGAAAGAAATTTCGCATTCCAAAGAAAGACCGCCTGGACAAAGCAAGAAGAGCGAATGAAACCAGTACCCTAATTGCGTAACTTATTTACGTAAACAATTACACCTGATTTGTTTCATTTTGACAGTTCAACAACATTCATTGCGTTATTTACGTTGTTGAACAGATTTTTTTTTCCGACTTATGAAGCAATGGATTAGCAATATGTTTCAAATCGAAACAGATTGTGTTGTATTACGCAATTAGGGTACAGGACATTGAGAAGGACATCGCAGAGGACGATTTGAGGGTTTATTGTCAAATCAGTGATAAGTATTATAATTTCACTAGTGAAATTATAATATTGCACGAAACTTTGCTAACCGCCTCCATTTCTCACAATTTAACGGTCTTTTTTTAGTGTTATTGTAATTTCACGGGAACACTGTAGTGATTTTATAATAACCCTAAGTATATTATGAGTCAAGTTTGTATTGATTGGTCAAGTCTTCTTCATCCGCCTTTAAGATCTACATAATAACGTGTAGAAGTTTATTAATTTTATCGTGACATTGGAAACGGACCAATCATTGAGCGTCTCACAATTTAACGGGCTTGCAGATCCAGTGAAATTGTCAAAATATTACTGCCTTGCAATATCACTGTGTGTCATTGGAATTACAATGTCACTGAAATGAGCCCGTTCAATTGTGAGAAATGGAGGCGGTTGACAGTTTCGTGCAATTATAATTTCACTAGTGAAATAATTCATTAATTTCTTCTTCTGGTTTGAAAATATCCCCGCGACATATAAAAGGTCAAATTAAATTAGCTAGCGAAACTCCACAGACTTGACGGGTATCGATATCTTAACATTATAAAGCAAAAATGAAATCAATTTGATGACACAGCAAAATAAAAACGGTATAATGATTTTTAGGGTTCCGTTCCGTACCTCAAAAGGAAAAAACGGAACCCTTATAGGATCACTCGAGTGTCTGTCTGTCTGTCCGTGTCACAGCCAATTGACTTCGAATCTAATGGACCGATTAAGTTGAAATTTGGTACACATATGTATTTCTGTGACCCAAACACGAATGTGTAACGTAAATAAATGAATTGTGAATATAGTGGTCACTTTTGGGGGGCAAACAAGAAAATTTAAAAAAGAAGTTTTGCTAACAGTACCGTGTGACATGTCAAATGGAAGGGCTTGTTGCGAGGATCATAAACATATTTTTTATATAATTTTAAAATAAATGGTTTTTATGATATTTGAGAAATTCGATGAAAATTGACCTTTCCCCCTTTATCTCCAAAACTATAAAACCAAAAATTTTGAAAAAAAGAATACATAGTATGGCTCTTTACTTATAGATTACAACCAACCTTTAAGAAGTCTATGGTCTTAAAATAACATGGTAAATTTCTAAATATTGTGCATACAAACAAAAACTTACATTTGCAGTTGGAATGTATGGGAGAACATGTTTTTCAACTACAATGTTAAGTTTGTTCTTGGGATAAATAAATTCATCTGAACTACAGAACGGAACCCTTCATTGTGCGTAGTCCGACACGCAGCTGGCCAGTTTTTTTTGGAGACGCTTTGTACTCAAAACATCGGTTTAAATAAAAACTGTTTTTTTTTTTCTGTAAACTTTACAGACGTGATGGGCATCGATATCTTAACCCGATAAAACAAAACAAAAAACAGATTTCTAAACTCATTCTTCAAGTAACAACACTACCAGCGGTCCTTGACCCCATTTTTAAAAATCTATGTACTTAGGCACCTAATATCAGGTTTTTCAGTCATACTTTATGGCAATTATTTTTATCAAGCACTCATATCCCAGGAGAGTCCTTGACACATATAAGTAATTGGTCAGTGAAAGTAATATACAACGTTATCAGTGTGCACTCACCGTAACCGTTTCAGCGTGTCGACATTGTTACAGCTATTGATCAGACGTATGTAGTCTTCGAATGTTTTGGCGTACTCGTGAGTCCTCACGTGCATTGCGTCTACCTCCTTCTGAGCTTCTAAATACTGGATAATCTTCTGGTTTATGTAGTCTGGTTCCGTTATTAGGTCTATTGCTGGCTGTAATACTAGAATTGAAGAAGATATTTAACAAAGATGCAACTCTTTTGAAAGTTTTGGCAATATTAAAGTGTCGCGCTGTTTGTTGGATCGCGCGCAATTTAATTGAGTCTGGGGTCACATCTGCGCAGAAATATGCAAA
The DNA here is from genome assembly GCA_916610215.1 of Omphaloscelis lunosa. Lineage (NCBI taxonomy): Eukaryota > Metazoa > Arthropoda > Insecta > Lepidoptera > Noctuidae > Omphaloscelis > Omphaloscelis lunosa. Next base: position 13,877,464 of record OU744250.1, read on the forward strand.
GAGAAGACAAAATGTGCTCGCATCTGCAATGCTTTTTAGGATTCCGTACCCGAAGGGTGCCAAACGTAAACTTATCATTAAGCCTTCGCAGTCCGTCCGTCATTCTGTAAGCGGGATGTATCCCATGAACCGTAATAGGTACCTAGACAGTTGAAATTTTCACAGATTTTGTATTTCTATTGCCGCTATAACAACAAAAATTAAATAAAGTTAATAATTAAAGGGGTCCCCATACAAGAAACGATTTTTCGTCGTTTTTCCTCTTTCTTAATTCGGAACCTTTGAATCCATCTCGCACTTGACCGGATTATAATAAAATCTTTAAAAATGAAAAAATTAGGGCGATTCATACTGTAGGTACCTACTTCCGTCGCGCAATTTTCGGCATGAATGTCGCTACGCTAATGTAACGAAAAGTCGTGTTGCAAAATCGCGCCATGTATGGCGCCTTGTTACATAAGGCGGAGTTATTGACAGTGACCTCAATTAGACACAGATTACCCACAACAGGTGTTTCTATTAATCCCTTTTAATACACTCTGTGACCAATCAGAGTGTATTAAAGTGGAGTCACAGGCATGCAACAATCATGGCTATTTTAAGAGATGCAGTCAACACAAAACATGCAAAGATCAAGGTTAACATAGGGCTATTGATTGATTTCATAGTAAATTCCTATTAGCACAGTATTATCAGACTCTGAATTTCAGACCCTCAAAACCATAGTGGTGATTAACATACCTTTGCATGCCAGGATTTCTCTCATGAGGTGTGTAGCAGGTGCCAATGAGTAGCACCGAGGCATAAGAAACATTATGACCAGCTCGCTGATCTGTCTCAAGTAGTGCAGTTCTGTGTCAAAGGACATCAGATGTGGGGCCAGCGCAAATACTGGCGGTTGATTCAGTTCCAATCTGCAATGTTCAGAGTTTATTAATTTAAGAAATAAAAGAAGTCAGTAAATAGTAATTAATTATTTTATTTGAGTATAGCTACTGTAATAGGAAGTTATTTTCATATTCTATAAAATTACAAATCATTTATTTGCAGAAAATATAGGTAATATTTATTGGTAATAAATAATATTAATTATAAAATTTGCTTTATAATTTCCCAACCTAGCTTTTACTCAACACCACCAAACAGTAACTTTGTTATTGGTTTGCAATAAATAAATCATATAAATAGCACAATCAATCAATCTTAATAAAACTTCAACTTACGCACAACTCCTAGCAATTCTTATTCTTTCAAAATGCTGTGTGATCTTAGTCACCATGTCACTGGCCAGCAGCTTCTCAGCATCAACACGTAACAGTCTCTCGTACAAGTTCTGTACTCCGCCCCACACATGCTCCTTGAACTTATCTATCACTGGCTCAGGCTTGTGAGACAACTCCTTCAGCCAACGGGCCACAAAGTCTCGGAGGACAAAGTCAATTAATAGCTGTAACTGGCTGTCCACGGTGCGCCCAAATATGATAGGTAAATGAGACTTTTTTGTTGCATGAGGCCAATTTGACTGATCCTCCTGCACACAGAAATACAAAAGTTAATATAACTGTGATTGACGCTTGTAAAAAATGCATCAAGTAAATATGTCTTACCTTTAAGGTCTCCTCTATTTGTCGAACATCTTTTTCGACTTTATCCAATAAAAATAACGATGTTTGGTGCGGAGAAGATAACGATACATGACCCCAAAGCGTTAAAACGAAAACTGCTATCACTATGAATAAACTAAGAAATAATAAATAGACCAAGCTCCATATACATGGAAAATACCACACTATTGATAAAAACAACGGTGCTACACAGGCTGAGATCCACTTATACATGATTTTCGCGCAATTTAACTAAACATCATTTTCGCAAAAATAGTAAACAAATATGATTAATCAGGAATGTAGGGTTCACAATACTGTGGTTAGCTTTAGATATTTACGTTTGTGTAACATAGTCTACAATACATGTTTTTTTATTTATTATTTACGTATTTATCGAGATTTGTGTACAGTTTTTCCGTAAAACTATCTCCCTCGTCCATTTAATCCCCCTTCCGTTCATTAGCTAGCTGTCAATAAAAGATTTTAATTCATTTCAAACTCAGAACGAGATGCAAGACTCTATCTTATCAGTACCACAACGTGTGTGAAAGAGACCACCAAAAATTAAGAACGTACAGACGTCACTTTGACAGTCATGATGAGTCTTTCAGGCGGCGGCTGAGGGCGAGGGAGGTTGAGACTAGTGTTGTTACACCACTAAAACTACAAGGGGCTAACCATGAACTCTTAAAGCAGGACAGAAGTTGAACTGCCTTGCATTTTTGTACTATGACATCTTAATAGCAGCTGTCTTGTAAATACGTACCTTTTGTTAGCCAGCTTTCATTCATCCTCTCATCTCTCATCATAACCAAACCATCTGATTAGACGGTTAGCAAAGAAGATGTAGTAATTGAGAAGAATTGAAAATTCTTGTCAATCACTACATCTTCTTTTAAACCGTAACGATGCCTTATTTATCAGTATCACACCATTCCTCAGCCTTCATATTCATATTTTTACCACACATGCTTTGCAAGCAAGGAACACATTTCCACCGGCTTTATTTTACTTTCAGGCCTCTTTTGTCACACATAACATTCACTTCCATACATCGTCGAGCCTTTTTTGGACATCGACTGTTTAATCACAATCGCATGTACAGAGCTTCACAGCTTTGGGCACGCCACAATTGCGGCGATAAGACCCCTCTTTGAGGAGTGGCTAGAGAGGCGCTACGGCGTCCTCACCTTCCGCCTGACGCAGGTCCTCACCGGACACGGCTGTTTCGGGAGGTTCCTGCACAGGATAAGGCGGGAGGAAACGCCCGGGTGTCATCATTGTGTGGATCGCCCGGAGGACACGGTAGAGCATACGGTGGAGGTCTGCCCAGCTTGAGCGGAGCATCGCCGTGTCCTCGTGGAGGCGATCGGCGGCGGTGATCTCTCGCGTCCGGCCCTGGTTCAGGCCATGGTACGGAGCGAGAGGAAATGGGAGGCCGTCACCTCCTTCTGTGAAGCGGTAATGCTCGCGAAGGAGGAGGCGGAACGCGTGAGGGAGAGGCAAATTTCGCGCCCTCACGCCCCTAACCGCCGCAGGAGGAGACGCCCAGGGCGTCGGGAGTCGCAAGCCGATTTCCGGCCACCGTAGGCGCGGGCTTGCGGACTGTGAGCAATGGGTAGCTCACCGTCCGATAAGGACCAGGCCCAGGTCGACGGCGCGTTGTGTTCCACGCGCGCCTCAAAGAGATGTCAACAGAATTGACGGGGTCCGCTAGGGCCGATGCCTGTCGGGGTTGCGAAGAAAACCGAAAGGGAGATCGTGGCCCCCGGCAACAGGGCAACCGAAGGAACACGGGTGGGTTTTAGTCAGTAAGAGTCTGACACGCCCTCCCGCTCCACCCAGAGCGGGAGAAGTTATTTGATAATTTCCCACCCAAAAAAAATAAAATAAAAAAAGAGCTTCACAGCTCGGCAAAAAAGAGTAAAATGAAAATGAGGGCGTCACTATCGCACTGAGGTCACTTGAAATGGGAAATAAATACAAAATAAATGTGCAACAAAAAAGCTGCTTGTGGGTGACTCAAATCAAAACCTGCACTTGTCGGTAAAGTAGTCAAACTCAAACTCAAACTCAAAGCATTTATTTCAAATAAACCAATTACAGGCACTTTTGAATTGTCAAGGGGTCGGTCAGTCAGAAAGATGAAGGTAGTTGCCCATTCCAAAGCGTAGTAGGTACCTATGGAGAAGAACGGGCAAGAAACTCCATGGACACTCTTTTAAATCACAATATGTTTACAAAATATTGGTTACATCATTCATGTTAAAGTTATAAATGTGAGAACGATACAGAACTATAAAAGCGTCCGTAATAAAAAACAAAACAATTCAAAAATCAAATTAAAATAAGCCATGGCAGCTAGAAGACGACCAGTCCCTACATGGTCATTACTGACAGCGCCCGTTCACGAACATGACTGTCATCATCATAGGTAATATTTAGATAAATAATAATTTTATATAACTAAATTACCCCCAAACAGTACCCCATGAAGGATGAGTCTACTTTAGCCAGTCTGAAACCCGGTTGAATTAATTGGTCCCTATTCCTTGTCCTATAATTGTGTCTATTACCTTTTTTACTGAAAATACTTTGATTTTTCCTTACGAACATTATTAAACAGAGCCTCAGCTTACGATTTTTTTTTTGGTGTCATACTAGTTCCAGAATACTGCAGAGTGCAGATTGTCACATAGTATTGTAATAAATTATAAAATTAATTATGTTACCCTGTACCTATTTGTGTGATGGATAACATGAACATAGGCATAGGTGTACATAAATACTCACTCTACTCACTTTTGAAATTTTAAAATTTTATTCGGCAGGTTTGATTCGGCCGATTGATTGACTTTATTGTTAAGTAAGCTACATTTTATACCCAGAGACTATAGATTTTCGCGAATGTTCAGTAAGTATATTGGTTTTTTCAATATCGTAAGATAATACCGGTAACCGGCCCTGTATTGACTGGTCTGCTACTCTATCAATGTTCAGAAAACATTCACCATGTAGATGTTTCGAAACTTTTAATACGAAACAAATCTTCCTTACTTCTTCTTCATTACTTGTTTTGTTGAACTTGCACTGCACGAAACATGAGTAAGTCACAAGACAGATGTCAAGATTTGTTGTTATATCCGTACTGTCTAGAAACATATACAATAGACATGTTTTGAATAGAGATTTGTCTCGTTTGCGTTTACACTGTTGTTTGTTTAGGTCAAATTACGTCTCGCAACTTGTCTATTGATTGATGTCCGAGTATGGTGGTAAACATCCCGTATTTATATCGAAACGTGGAGTGGTCCAAAGCAGAGGCGGCGTAAAGCGTGGGCGACGTGGGCCACTGCCTACGGCTTCGCGGTCCGAGGGGCCTCGCATCACGAAGGTTTAAAACATAAAAGTCGGCAAAATGCAATGAAATGTCAAAACAATCTTACAACATGTTGTTGTAGATTCATACAGTTACATTTTGGTAGGAAATTGGTTTGTAAAAACATGTGGCGAAACGTGTCGAGTGATATGAAACGTCAAACATGTTTTGCGTCAATAAATTGCGTAACAATGTGAACGCGAATCGATACGTTGACAGAAAACAGAGTTTTCAACATGTTTTATATGTGAATGTTTCGCCAGTGCAAACGCACATTTACATGATACATGATGACTGTCGATCAAAGACATTTATAGAGTAGTTATAGGTCTGTGCTGTCGACATAGACATTTAATAAGTATGGACTGGAAATACCTACAAAAAAAAGGTGCATACCTACAACTCAAAATGTCGCATAAAATGGCTGCCAATGCTAGGGTTGTGTCATTCAGGGAACATGGTCTTACTATTTCGAGTATCGATACTAGTACGTAATAGTATAACGAATCTTACTAGATATCACGGTTGAATCGTATTAAAAAAATATTAGCTAATAGTCCGTTGTAACAGAAAAAAACGAGTATTGACAATTTATCACTTCCCAAACAATTTTCCGCATAATTATAATTTCATTTATAGAATTATTACTTAGGAAATAAAGTTTTCACAAATAATTGTAACGCAAACCTAATGTTTGGCAAGTGAACGTTTAAACAAAGCCGAATATTTAGTTTCGAGCGAGCATGCAAGTCTTATGCCTGTTTTCACCTTCACTAAGTGACACTTAAATGAATCGCTAATAAAAGTTCACTGTTGGTTTTTTAACGGTAGACTCAGCGCTGAGAGTTGAAAATCCAACAGTGCAGTTTTATTTAGGTATTCATTTAAGTGTCACTTAGCTGTCGGTGAAAACGGGCATTAGTGAATTAAATTTTTAACAATTTTATCATAAATGAACATTCGGAATAATACACATCCTTACATATTATAAAACAAAGTCCACCGTCGCGTCTGTCTGTTTTTCTGTCTGTCTGAACGCGAAAAACTCAAAAACTACTAAACGGATTTTCAATCAATTTTCACTAATGGACGGAGTGATTCATGCGGAAGGTTTTAGTGTATAATTGATTAAGGTTTTGTGTAAATTGGCTGAAATTTGACGATTATTTGAAGATGTCGGTAAAAATCATGCGGACTGGGAACTTTATTAGCGTGCACCGCGGAAATCATAAAAGTTAGGTACATAAAATGTATGTTCTATAGTAGTTCATACTGTAGAACATACATTTTATGTAACTTTTATGATTTCCGCGGCGCACGCTAATAAAGATCCCAGTCCGCATGATTTTATCCGACATCTTCAACAATAATCGTCAAATTTCAGCCAATTTACACAAAACTTTAATGAATTATTCACTAAAACCTTCCGCATGAATCACTCCGTCCATTAGTGAAAATTGATTGAAAATTCGTTTAGTAGTTTTTGAATTTTTCGCGTTCAGACAGACAGAAAAACAGACAGACGCGGCGGTGTACTTTGTTTTATAATATGTAAGGATGTGTATTATTCCGAATGTTCATTTATGATAAAATTGTTAAAAATTTAATTCACTAATGCCCGTTTTCACCGACAGCTAAGTGACACTTAAATGAATACCTAAATAAAACTGCACTGTTTTTCAACTCTCAGCGCTGAGTCTACCGTTGAAAATCCAACAGTGAACTTTTATTAGGGATTCATTTAAGTGTCACTTAGTGAAGGTACCTTTTTTTTGTAGGTATTTCCGTCCATACTTATTAAATGTCTATGGGTCTATAGCTTTTGAATATCTATATTCTGTGGCTATAGTTACATGCTCTGCGGCTACATTATTGACATTATCATTATGATTATACTAAGCATGGTATAATTAATATGTATATTATTATACCATGATACTAAGAAGAGCTTCTGATTGTATTTCTGCTTTTTTTATTAATACAACACGTCCAAAAAGATAAATATAAGTGATTTATTATTGTTGGGACTGAAAATAATCTGAAATCAATATGTGCACCTTATCTAAGTAGTCAGTCTGGTCTGCTGTGCAATACCAATACTGTGGTGCATTGCAGTCACTGCTTAGCTCATAACATTTGGATCTTAGTGTCCTTCTTATTGACAATATAGTTATTGTGTTAATTAAATTATTATAATGTCTGACATAGAGGTTACATATCTAGTTGTTGGCGGCGGAATTGCTGGCGTTACTTGTGTCGAGACCTTAGCAATCTTACATCCCGAAGAAACACTTGCAATAATTACAGCATCTTCGTTAGTGAAAAATGTAAGCAATGTGAGCTTTTATGCTAAAACGATAGTAAAATTTGATGTAAACGAAACAGAAGCAAGCTCTTTGATAAGAATTCATCCAAATCTAAAAATTGTCTTTGATTCTCTGAAACATGTTGATACAAAAACTCAAATAGCATATACTCATGCAGGTGATAAAATTAAATACAAGTTCATGTGTATTTGTTCTGGTGGAATACCAAGACTAATTAGAGATTCTCATAAAAGTAAGAGAATACTTGGAATAAGAGATACTGAGTCCGTGAAAGAATTTCAGGAAAAACTAAAAATGGGTCGCAGGATGGTTATAGTTGGTAATGGTGGTATAGCATCAGAAATTGTGCATGCCACAACTGGAATACAGAAAATATGGGTCATCAGAGATGACTATATTTCTGCTACATTTATTGATCCTGGAGCAGCAGAATTTTTCCAGAACACATTTAAACACAAAGAATTACAGCCTGATCAAAAGACTGTTTTAAGAAGACATGTTTTCTCAGAGGAAGACCACGTGGTTTCTTTGAATAAAGATTTAAAATCTGCTGCATTAGGTCCAGATTGGTACCGAAAACTAGAAGGTATAAAAGATGACAATGGTGTACAGGAACTTGAGACTATTTATAAGGTTGAAATAAACTCAGTTGAAGAGACAAGTGACAAGGAGTATCCCCTTGAAGTAGTGCTTTCAAATGGTAGAACTATTGAATGTGATTTTGTTGTGTCTGCAACTGGTGTTGAACCTGCTGTGAATTTCTCATGGGATAAAGAACCAGTGAAGGGGCCAGAAGGTGGTTTAGCTGTAAATGAATTTCAAGAGACATCAATAAAAAATGTGTATGCAGCTGGTGATGTTGCTCATGCAGCTTGGGATCATGCTCCACACTGGTTCCAGCTGAGGCTATGGACTCAAGCTAGACAAATGGCAGGAATGGCTGCTAAAGCCATGCATGGGAAACTGATGAATGAAGAAGTATTACAAGACTTCTGTTTTGAACTTTTCACACATTGCACTACACTGTTTGGTTATCAAGTTATTTTACTGGGAAAGTATAATGCACAAGAATTAGGCAGAGATTATGAAATTTTACTACGTATGACACCTAATAAAGAATATATAAAGCTTGTACTGCAAAATGGAAAGCTACAAGGTGCAATACTAATTGGAGAAACAGATTTAGAAGAGATGTGTGAGAATTTGATTCTTGACCAGTTAGATTTGACACCCCTCGCTGATCAAATTTTGGATCCGGATATTGACATTGATGATTATTTTGATTAAGAGAAAACTAACTATTAGTTGTGTGTGATAAATGTGATAATCCACTATATAAAGTATAACATAAAATATTATCCGGGTCAAATTAAATTAGGTAGCAAAACTCTGCAGACGTGATGGTATCTAGCTAAATATGATAAAACAGAAAAAAAAAACAGTACCACCAGAAGTGAAAACTTGAACAGTTTTATTGTGCAGGAGATAATGTATCACACGTTGAAGTCTTTTTAATGGTCAAAAGCTGGTGGTCCCATCTCAAAAATGGCCAACGTGACTTAAGCAGTTATCACTTCAATAAATTAATTTGATGATGTTTTCTTTTATTGTGGTCAGCAACCACTGGTGTAGTCACTTAAAATATCAGTTTAAAAATCTGTTGTTTTTTTTGTGTAAACTTCACAGATGTGATGGGTATTGATCAATACCTCAACATCATAAAACAGATTGTATCAAATCACACTCCAAGTAACAACACTACCAGTGGCCATCGACCCCCAAAAAATAAAAGCTTTTTATTTTGTGTTTAGATACGATACGCATCACCTCTGCGGAGTTTCGCTAGCTAATTTAATTTGACCCTGTTTAAGAAAATATATTCTATGTATGTACTTGTAAATATTTTTAGAAATATATTGTTATGTTGTTCATTGATGTGCTTTAATTTACCTGGCAAAAGTAACTGTCTAGTTTGGCCAAGGGGTGGGTTGATTTTTCTATGTCAAAAGGTAGCATACATAGTATTTTATTTTATATGTTTGCTAGTGGAAGGCAGTGTTAGCCTCAGGTTCATGATTATTACTATATCTGTGATTACTATGCTCTAGAGGCATAGATGTATTATTTCAATATTTATAGGGTCAGAGTAGTATATTTCTTTGCTCACGTATGAGACAAGGCTAAGGCTATTTCGTTAGTAGCTATGTATTAAACAGTACCTACCCTAATTGCGTAATACAACACAATCTGTTTTGATTTGAAACAGATTTCTAATAATACATTGCTTCATAAGTTGTAAAAAAATTTTGCTCAACAACGTAAATAACGCAATGAATGTTGTTGAACTGTCAAAATGAAACAAATTAGGCATTATTGTTTACGAAAATAAGTGACGTCTACCCACGGGGGGGAATCCTCATTCAGTAATTAAACTATTCAAATTCGAACTCCTTCATTCTTGTCAATCGTTGACTCAATGTTGCTGACATTGACAAGAATGAATGAGTCCTCGTTCCATAGACATATAATAAGATCTCAATGCCTCGTTCGGACTGTCGATGTCAAATTTTAATGTCGGACTGACGTCAATCGAAATAAAATGATCGAATAGTGATGTTAAAATTAATTTAGTCGAATGAAGTCGTGATCAGAGAGTAATTGATTTGTTGATTTTAACCGATTAAAACTAGAAGTAAAATCCTAATAAACATAACATCACGCCTGTAATCCCCGAAGGGTTAGATACAGATATACCTATAGTTCACGCTAATTTCACCTGTTATCTTTAACTCCTATGTAATAGAGGGCCATCAACTAGGCACGAATCCAAACTCCGGGCAGTTACTGAGAAATTCTTGATAGAAAAACCCAACAACACTTTACTCGAACTAGGAATCAAACCTAGGACTTAGGCTCAGCAAAAGTGCTTGCGACCACTAGATCAACGAGTTATTGAAGTGAAAACTTCTCTAAGCGCGTTGGGCATTTTTGAGATGGGGCTAAACTATTGATTTCGCGACATCAACGCGTTGATTACAGAGGTGTCGATTTTTTTTCAAGTTTTCATTTCTGTCGGCACTCCCGGAGTGCCATTGTTTTTTGAAGTGAAAACTTCTTTAGGCGCGTTGGGAATTTTTGAGATGGTACTAAACCATTCATTTGAACACTGTGAAGACACTAACTTTTGACTAGACGAATAAAATGTATTTAAAAAAAAAACTAGAAAAACGTCGGCACCGCGGTAATCAACGCGTTAATTACCACTATGCGTGGAGTAAAAGAATTTTCTAGTTTTTTTTATACATTTTATTTAGTGTACAAGTAACACGCGTCTAATCGGAAATAAGCCTATTTAAATCGAGCACATATCCGTCCAGCCACTACTCCACGCGCTACTACATGGATTCCTACGGAAAATCCATAGACATTGCTCGACTGCTCGGGGTTAACTCTTTGACTTTCCAGGCATCACTGACTGGTTTTTCTTGTCCTGTATTGTCCAATATGCGTTGCGAGTTCTTAATAAAATTACTTTATCGTCTAATTATCATGCATTTCAAATCTTGAATCGATTTCAATATTATCATGTGTCGCATCACTAATATTCGTCATTAAAATTTATGGAGATTATAGGAGATTTGACGTGTTCTGTGTTTGATGCGCGCATTGTTTTGTCGACTTTACACATTTATTTATTTGTTCTAATTCATACCATTGACTTGCCAAGTTTTCTAAGTCTCACCGTTTTTAAAGGAAGTATTTCCATCTTGGTTTTGGATAAGTGTATCAATAAGTGTGTGAAAGTTTCTGTATTGTGTCTTGTTCTCCTTTGTTTTTTTTTTAATTCATCGACGTAATTGTCCAAAATGCCTATATTATTTAGTGTTGTGGCCCGAGGTACAGTGGTTTTAGCTAAATATGCAACATGTGCGGGAAATTTTACGGAAGTTACAGAACAACTACTATCGAAGATACCGCCCCACGATGATAAGTTGACGTACTCTCACGGAAATTATTTGTTCCACTATATTGCGGAAAATAAATTGGTTTATTTCTGTATTACCGATGATGTGAGTACAGTTGGTTTACTTACATACAACCTTGAATATAATATACTGAACAAATATGCACATCTTATTATTTTGATAACTTTTGCTTCAGAAATTCCAACGTTCGAGAGCATTCTTATTCCTCAATGAGATCAAGAGAAGATTTTCGACAGCATTCGGTGACACGGCCCAGACCGCCATACCTTATGCTATGAATGGAGAATTCGCCCGAGTACTAGCAACGGAGATGAAACATTACAGTGATTCAAAAGACCTTGATACCATATCTAGAGTCCATGGCGAGTTGGATGAACTCAAAAATATTATGGTTAAAAATATTGGTGAGTTATCTAAAATACTTTCTGCAACCATTACAGCTTGTTATTAGTATATAGAAATGCTGAAATTTTAATATTATTGGGGATCATAAATCTGTTGGAATTGTAATATTTTCTAAAAGTCACTAGGCAAATGTCTATCTTAAACTGTACACAGACAAACAGATTGTTTATTATTGACATATACTGATGATAACAAGTCATGGCTCCATAATGCTTGTTTACACTTCAATAATGTGGTCAACAAATATAGGAAATATTCCCAAATACTGTACATAAATGCACATGTTTGTTCAGCAGTCAACTTTACAAACTACATTTATGACACTGAAAGTCAAATGTTTAAATGAAACTCGATTTTTTAAGTTGCCATTAGGCCTCTGTTGATCGGTTTGTGGATGGTAAATGAGTCACAATAGAAGTTTTATTGTTATGACGTCAAGTGCGCGCGAAAGCGTCAATTTGAAGAGCATTCTAGCAATAGAACCAAGAATAACATCTTTAAGTTACTTGAGGTAATTGACATCCATAAATGTATTTAATAAATCCTAGTAAAATCCAATATTTTTCCTCAAAAGTATTGAATAAGAATCATTTAAACATTTCAATAAACTATGTGATGATATTGCGGTGTACAATCATTTTGATGAAAAATAATCTTTTTGGTGCTATAGCACCATTAATTAATTATATTTTTGACCTAAAATAACAAATTACCCTAATTGTATGTACAAAACAATCAATTATTTTTCTTCTGGTTTCGATAGCAGATTGTTTCACATAAATAAAGCTTATCAGCCCTTATCTTTGTTTTGCCTACGAACTGCATTTTATACCTACCTTTTTATGTGTCATTGACAGTGTATGTAATGGAGAGGCTTATTTACTTGTAGAAGTGATGTATTTTATCTTGTATGGATGTCATTGCCATGTATTACTAATTTGTTGTTTACTTTACATGGCAGGCGAATGTTATAGTTCCATGCTTAAATATGCTTATGTATCAATTACAGATTTATATTATAATTTCATTGAAATTTTAAGTTTTCTGCACATCAAATACATTTATATGAATTTAATTTGGGTACCGATAGGAGTAGAAACTGGATGAAATATTATTTTGTTTGTGTAGCATTCATTGGTTTATTACAATAAGAAATTGCCATGTATAACAATTTCAAATACTTAATTAACCATCTTTGGTTACCAAGTTGGTTAGTTAGGTATATTTGACCTACTTTCTCCTATCCTTTCTCCTGCCTCGTTGGTCTAGTGGTCACAAGGGCTACTGCTGAGTATGAGGTTCTGGGTTCGATTCCCGGGTCGGGCAAAGTGTTATTAAGTTTTTCTATCTGAAATTTCTCAGTAGCAGCCCGGAGTCTGGATTTGTGCCCAGTTGCAGGCAATAGGCTCGCCCCCCTATTACATGGGACATAAAACATAACTGGGGAAATGTGGGTGAACCTGCTACAGGAACACCTCTGCCCAACCCTTCGGGGAAACAAGGCATGATGTTGTTTCTCCTATCAGTCTTAGTACCTATTAAAACTGTCTAAATTTCTCCATTCACCTTCCAAAAAATTATGTTTGAGAAGTATTTAATATTCAGCAGTAGCGCCTTACTGCTATGTAAACAAGGTTAGGTTTATTGTTAGGTAAAAGTATAACTTTAAATAAAATAGTTATTCTTTTTTCAAATAATCATGAAAATTATTTAAATAAAATACCAGTACAGTTTGGTATATTTTACTTAAAGCTGTAAGGCCTTGATAACGTTTTATACTCAATACACCTGGACTGCACTTCCATTCAAGGCCTTTCAATAATTTCATGTAATGATTCACTCATGAGCATGATTACACAAAATTAAAGTAATTACCTAATGAAGGGTTCATAAACGTGAATCCTTCATTAGGTAATTACTTTAATTTATAAAACAAAACGGAAACCCGCTATGAATACTACTTATGGTATTGTTCTATTATCTACTACAACTGTTTTATAAATTATTTGCTGAAAAACAATGGATTTGGGATTGATTGAAATGAGAAATAATAGAAACTGCAAGCTATTGTAATGCATAATAAATTATCTCTATCTGTCTAAACAAAAGATAATTCTAGAATGGAAAATATAATATAGTAGTACTAGCTTAAGTTGAGTCATCTAAAACTGTTAATCAGAAGTAGAAAGGTGCATGACGCATTTAATAGAGAATTCACACCCACAATACCTAATAAATCCTTGTGGGGAACAATTCAAATAGACTAGCTATTTGAATAAATAAAAGAAAAAGGTACAAAATTATATCATCTCTTGTATTTATTAAATTGTCCATATATCTAATACCTTTAAACAAGTGATTCTTGCATATATATAATCTGAATCTTGGAAACGGCTTCAACGATTTTCATGAAATTTAGTATGCAGGGGGTTTCGGGGGCAATAAATCGATCTAGCTAGGTTTCATTTTTAGAAAACTACCAGACAAAAAAAAACCGAGCAAAGCTCATCCAGATATTTTTAACCGACTTCAAAAAAAGGAGGAGGTTCTCTATTCGACAGTATATTTCTTAAAATTAAAATGCTTATGCAATATTTAACACAACTGACTATTTACTCTAGCTACTAAATTAAATGACTAACTGTACAATTATATACATAAACAAAAGGAAATTGCCACGTTGAATGGCAATACTAATTCTATAATACTTATTATAATCAAAACATACGACATTGTGCAGGGACCTTCACTAAGATGTATAAATTTTGTTAGTTGCTGTTGAAAAGTTAGGTAGCAACCAGTTATGTAAATTACTTCGCTGCAAATATGTAAGTCTGGTGAATTAATTGTGTGTTTTTTAATTATTTTCAGATAACATGGCAATGCGCGGGGAGAAATTAGAATTACTAGTGAATAAGGCTGACAATTTAGCGACAGGCGTAAGTATTTCAATTATTAGGTATCAGTATTTGTCACCATTTCACAATAATTGTAATAAAACAAAAAAGTCTTACAGGTCGTGCCATTAAAGATGAGACTTGACCGCGCCTCCCGCCGCTCTTGCCCCCGCCCCGATGACGCCCCAGCGGGGACCTCATACCGCTAAAGAGACCCATAAATCGTCTACTGCGCAATTCAAACCACGTGGTGTGTCAAGTCTCATCTTTAATGGCACGACCTGTACATAATCTTTACTTTATTTAATAAATATGTAATGCATGCAATGCAAGGCTAATTCTCTACTTTGAATAAGTCACTAAGCATAATTATTATAAAAAGTATCACAATATGGTAAAACCAACTAGCCTATTTTTTATTGGAATTTTCCTTGTAGCTATTTTTTAATACAATCAATAACCTTACTATTTCAGTCCGTAACATACCGCCACACATCGAGAACGTTGCAGCGTTCCCTGTTCTGGAAGAACGTGAAGATGTACGTCATAATGGGAGGAGTCGCTGCGCTCGCGGTTTACCTCATCGGAGCGATGGCATGCGGTGGCCTGAAGTGGGGCAAATGCATCGGATAAACATGTACACACACTTATATTATTACAGCAGATATCAAATATCATTAACCATGATTAATGGAGTCGTACTACAAGTTTACAATACGGCCGGTATAACTTGGCAGTTCCGAACTTCGCGCAGAAGACTGCGCAATAACATTTTTTAGGAACCAAATGGTGACATGAGGCGAGTGTGAGTGAGAGAACATGCGCGAAAGTTCGCAGAGCCTATGTTCACACCTGCCAAGTTATATAGGCGCATTTGTATATCTCGATTGTTTTATAAGTGTCGTAATGGTAATGCAATAAAATCAATGGCCATACTATACATGACGTGAGGTCGCGCACTAGGCATTTGGTAGCGAAGGACCTCTTCCGTACTATGCAGACCTCATACATGAAACTTATTTCGAAACTTATGCTAGGTATCGGGACATTTTCGTTAATCTGATATGATATTCTTTAATTTATTTGGGATAATAAACGTTACTTATTTTTCGTAGTGCGAACATTGCATAGACTAAGTCGTATGGATGCAAAATTCATCACTGTCTTCGCTCCTTACTACCCCAGTATTTTTGTTTAACTTCTTAGGCCCCGAAATTAGGCATTTAGAATTGGTTTGGAACGAGATTTTCGTTTCATACATTCTTGTTCTATGGCATGGGTTTGTTATTGTGTCCTTCGTCGCCTGGCCATAAAAACAAGTTATCGCGCGACATCACTCGTCTAATTTGCATTCTAGATCTAGGCAATTTTTATTGTAAATTAAAAAAAAAAAAACAAGTTTTTATTTATTTGCGTAAAGCTGAAGATGTAGTTATTCCCTACAAGATTGAATGGAACCCCTGTTTTGTTTAGTTCAATGTTCACAAAATGATCAAGTCAAGGACTTAGAATCGAATATCAATAGATGTGTAAAATTAACAGAAATTAGTGAAAATAATGAATCCAATGTAGGCAAACCCACGGGACCGCCATATATATCGAATTATTAGTAAAATAAATTGTAGAGCACATTTAATACGGGCCTTTAAAAAAAAATGTAGAGGATGAATGAAATAGTAATAATATTAATGATAACTCTCTGGGTTTGATAAAAATTTAAAAATAGACAAGGCTGTTTGCACTGTTAAAACTTGTTTAGCCTCGTTATTTATTTAAATAATATGTAACGCGAACTTCCATCTTAAGTAAATTATAATATAACATATCAGTTTCGTTTTTGATGCGAAATACAAAATTGATGTAGATTTTATTTCAAAAATGTTTGGTAGTTACGTTTAAAAGTGGCTCTTTTAAATATTATGTAAGTAGAGAGGTTTGTTTTATAACAAATATTGTTTCTAGAAGCATGATATTAATTTAAAAATGTCCTAAAATACTACAATAACGTTCCAGACGTGATCTCGTATTTCACATAACGAACATATCATTATATCTCTTGATTATGTAAATATCCGTAATGCCTACTTTAAAGCCATAACTACCGCTTGATCCAACATCTGTTTAAACATAATTTTATTCATATATTCAACAAATTATTGTAGGATCACTATATAGCATTTTGTTTAGTAAGTATTGGTAGATATTTTCTTGTTGCTAGCCGTCACAACTCTATATTTTTTTTAGTGCATGAGAAAATAATATGAAAAAAATGAAAGGGAGAGTATAGGAGGAGTCTATAATCCCACCTACCATGCACTCAAAAGACAATTTCCACGCAAACTCCGCCCCCATGCACCCACCACTCCACTATGTGCTAAACGCTAACACATCAATAATAACATTGAATATTGCGTGCGCTCTTTGGTCGTGTTTGAGCATTCTTATTTCTTTTTTAACTAAAGTAATAATTGATCTAGAGCAAAAGTATCTTATATTTGGATAATAAACTATATTTTCTTACTGTCTGTAATTATTTTAGATATATAAGCCGAGTAATCTTGTTTTTGTTTCAAATAATCTTAAAAAAAAAGACATGATTTTGGAATAAAAAATGAATCGAGCGAAAATGTTCCAATACGTAACTGTCTTAAATTGAGAAAGAAAAAGATCAAATAAATCGTATTCTAAAGTACTATTTTGATTGTATGCGTAACTTTTTCGGAATATTAATGCAAATTAACATACAATTTAGAGAGCATCCTCTTAAATAATATGGTCTGCGAATTCGTGTGGTCAAATGTTTTGAATTAGTTCAAGCCAAGGTGAACGAATTTTGATTTTTGAATAAAGATTTAGATTCGATTTAATTGTATCCGAAAACGGGTCATAAGGTTTTTATCTCGATATATTAGTGTCTCTATCCTAATAATATTGGGATAAAAATGTGCCAAGTTAATAAACAAACTTATAATTAACTATATACAAGATATTTTTCAGTGTGTTGTCTTAATAGGTATTTGCACCACAGCGGGTAACAGTTTTTATAAACTTTTAACACTGTGAAATGGATGCTCCCCAGTAGGGATATTATTTTAATATTAACAGAAAACACATAAAACCATTATTAATGTTAAAGCCTCGTGCAGACTGGCGGGACGCGACACTGGTAATTGTTCTACCGTGAATAAAAAAAAAAAAATGTTTTAGAGTCGCGTCGCGCTGTTGCGTTGCGCTAGTCTGCGCGAGATTTAATGGTTTTATAATAAAATGTGTAACACACATGTGGTTTGTGGTATGTTGAATATGAAGTGGCATCCTGTCTTTTTAAAGTCTCACCGTGAAAACTCAGGTGAATTGAGCTATCATTTCACCTGGTGCTAGAGATCAACACTAAATTGACAACTCAGTTCACCGACGTGAAACCATTCACAATAATTAACATAAAAGTGTCTCATGGAAATTTTATTGATATGATTTGATTAATTTGACGAAGACCAGGGCTTACCCTGTCTTAATGTTTATTGTATTCGTAGAATTCTATATTATTAAGGCTAGTTTCACAGCTGTCCGGGAGACCCGTGCGGGCCGCCCGTACGGGCTCCCGGAACGGAGACACACGTGAGGTGCTAGAACATTATTTTACAGCGACGCGGATTATTCCGAACGCGACCCTCGGGTAGAGACCGTAAAACGCTATCAACCGTATCGTACTAACTCCCTCGTTTCAGAGCACTGCGGGCGCTACCCGTACGGGTCTCCCGGACAGCTGTGAAACCAGCCTAATTTATTCACATGATAGGATAAGATCATACCAAAATATGAAAAAAAAAAAAACACCATTATGCATGTATAAAGATGTAATATGTAGGTCCCTTTATGTCGTTGAGTTTTGGTAATTAATAAAAATTGTTAGTATTATAATAGGTTAATGTATTATTACTATGAAATGCCACATTTATGTGATATTTGCGAAGAGTTGGCGAGGGGTTCCAAGTTATTTTAAAGTACAGCACATACAATTTTATACAAATTTACGTAATTATTGAGTAAATTTAATAATAATTGCCACTGAACACTTTTAAGATAATTTGGAATTTGAAACAGTCCAAAACATATAAGAGAAAATAAAATTTATTTCCTTCCAAGTGTACAATAAATTGATGACAGAAAAACGATTGTAATTTGCAAAATTTATTGAACAAGGCATCACATGCGTTTAACGTTTAAATTATACGTAGAAAAACTAATTAATAAGCATGTATCTCAAGTCAGTAGCCTTACGTTCCATGTACTCCAACAAACATGTAAACAATTGTTTTAATAAAGACTAAAAAGTATTGTGATATTGAGTGTATAATTGAATTATGTAAGTATAATCACCTGTTTGATATGTATAGAAAGTATGTTATAAACTTGTATAGGTTATTTGTTTGTTTCATTTTCAATGAGCCCCGCAGTTCGCATGTCGGACGGCGCTAATCCCATCTAGTTCCTGTTTCGATAATGTAGTGAATGGCACCGTTTCCCGAATATCGGGTGCCTGTATGGCTGTGTCAGATTGATCCCGCGCCGTGAGCCCGTGAGGGTGCATCCCCCGCCCTGCCCGCGCCGCTGCGCTCGCTGCGAGCGGCAATCGCGCGCCAACCTCTGCCGCGGGAGGGCGCCGCCGACGCCCGTCGCGTTCCTATACCACGCACGTGCTTACCCTACTACAACGTTATCGTGTATCGGTGTGAGTGACTGCCCGTTGAATTATTCCGTGTCAATACGCCTCCGCCTCCGCCGTGCGATGCGTGTCTAGCATACGTATCGCACGATTGGCTGTCGTGTGTAAATGAATATGTTTGTTCTTGGGCATTATTGTTGTTCCCGAGGGATCGGCAGCGATTGATATCGCTCACGGATGTGGTATTAATATTAATTTTAAACGTGCCTTATCGTTATCATAGAATGCTCTAAGAACGGACCCACTGTTCGGCGTAAGATTCTTGTTAGAATCTATTATACTTAAAAGCTTTTTTAAATTGTTATTGTTATGATCAATATGGTCCGTAGTGCGTGTAACAGGCTTAAAGAGGGGTTCAAGGATAATTGATATTAATATTTATAATCCTGTCTGAAGAACGCGTTTGTTACGAACACTGTAATTTATTGTAGCACTGACCAAAATAAGAGTCAAGATGTATTACCAGATAGACCATACCAAGATATGTACCTAACATATTCATAAATTACCCGCCAAACAAAGCGTCGAGATTTGATTGATAGCACTTTCGGCAGTTTCGGCGGTTGTATAAGTTATTGAAAGGAAGCCGTATGGGAATAGGACTCACCGCTGAGGAGTGACGCACACAGATGTATTAAACGGCATGTGTCGGTGTGCGTCGGTTATTAGTGGCACAGGAAGCGGTGTCGATTTTAGGGAAGGTTACACTAGGAACGGTTCACAGGTCATTGTTCTTTTTACGTCGAACCGGCCTTTTTTGTAGCGCGACAAGATAAATTGCTATTGTTTGTGTGCGAGCCTTTTTTTGTAGCGTCGAAGACATTTGGGTTATTTTTTTATTAGGTACTTTGAAAGTTTGAATGGATCCGTTTTAGTTAATTATTTCCTGTTGTACCTACCTACCTACATTCTATAGTAATAACAATAATGCCCACGAATAAATTCCTAACTTAATTTAAAGTTCAACGAACGAAAATGGGTTAAATACACTTTCGAAATGTCGCACAAAGTGAACAGACGGTTCTGACTGGCTCTTCAACTATTCGAGTGAAGGATGAAGGAACAATAGTGTTACAAAAATGGATGACAGTTCACCGGACCTGTCGCTTAAGTTGCGACGGGGGTCCAGCGACTCCCGGGAGTCGTTTTACATGGACTTCGCGCAAGGTATCGACTCGGACATCGAAGAGGTGACGACGATTGAGCGCGTGATCCCTGAACATCCGGGTGGGCGACACGAGGGTGATGCCGACACGTTGGCGACGCCGTCCGGTCTCGAAGAAAACAAGGATTTGGGGCAATGGTGCGTTTGTATTTTGTTTTGATATTAGATAATTTTATGTCGGTTTCTGGTAGCGTATTCAATTTCAACTGTTGATCAGAGATGGGTTACCTACTTAGAAAGAAAAATACTTAATCCAAATTAAATTTTTAATCAAACTGTAGGTATTAGATACCTTCTCACTTACTCAGTATACAAGATCAGTTTGGACGGTTGTTCCCAAACTAAGCGTTTACCTGTATCTTGGGTATGAAGTTTTAAGAAATTAGTAGAATTGAATTTGCGTATGGCGCAAATTTTATCGTCTGATCGTGACTAGATGCGGAAGTCAGAGGCTCGAAAGTTGTGTTACAAATTGTACTTGGGAGATCTTTTTATTAAAAGATGCCTAATTTAACGTCGATTGGATGATTAATCTAAGGACCTATGTCTACGAGGCTTTTTGTGTTAAAGTTATGCAAAAGCAATACGGATACTCTCTAATACGTTCTCCAGGTGGATCTTGGTAGCCTTAGTTCAACGTCAGGACACTACTGAAGATCAGAAAGTGTTCACGTTAATTAACAACACCTGCATTTTGTTTACACACTTAACACGACCAGCGATGTTGAGAATGCTGCATAAATGGCATTGACTTAATGCTAATTAATCAGGTATTAGACACGAACAACAGTAATAGGGATGTACTATCTATTCCTAACAGTTATGGTGCAAATGACGGCGAAGTTACAACTTTTTGTTGAGGCGAAAGCGCAAGGGTTACCCGCGAAATTAAATTTTTCTTACGTTTTTTCTAATTTGCAGGCCAGTATCAGGTTGTATGTTCATCAAATTATGATTCGCGATCGTAACAAATATGTGTATGTAGAACCTACCTTTAATAATTACAATAATCAATACAACAGAACTTTCTTAGTTAGAATAGGCCTGTGTCCTAGGTACAAAAAAGAAATTCTATTTAGTCCGTCTTTCAGATAATTAAAAAATATTAGACACGTATTTTTTGCTTTATCATATTAATCAAAAATAACGTAGAAAACACGCATTAAAGTTGGGGAGTGGGGGCTCGCTACGTCACAACGCTGTATAAAATCTAGCAAGGCGTGACATCATGCCACATTTTAACTCAATATATCGCTGTAATCTTTTGATTACGTCGAAAAGAAAAATACATATCCAATATTTTTTAATAATCTACAAGACAGACAAAAAAAATGACAGGCTTATTGACCTCAAATGTCATGATTTCATAAAATAACCCTTCAACAGAGTAATTTGAACTTAGCGAGTTGTATTAATGATTTTAATGGTTGTAATTTTGTAAACACGTCTATGTTACTGTCGCGAATCCTACTTTGATCGATATACAACCTGAAACTGACCTGCAAATTGCAAAGAACCTTATAAAATTTGAATTTCGAGGGCTACTTTAGCCCATCACCCTTAATGACGTGTGCAGCTAACTATGAATTTTTTCGAAGTGTGAAGGTAAGACAACATTAAAAGTAGTGTTATTTATATGAGGTCCGTAAATACATATTAGTATTAGTATTTGGCGTAATTTTATATTATATCTGGCATTTATTTCTAGGTAAAGTTCGTTTTTTAATGCCGTACACTAATTTGACAGGTGCAAATGTTATGTTCAAAATGAAAAACGAAAAACTAACAACAGTCATTTGAAATGTCAAATTAGTCTTCGGGAATAAAAACGAACCTTAGGTCTGTATACCTACCCGCTTTACTTTAACTAAATCACAACTTTAATTTGTACAATTTTGTGAAATGTCCCAACTCGCGACAGCAAAATAACACGGCTATAAATCGGTTTGTTAGACACATTTGCATAATCATGAGTGACTAACTTCACGCCTCGTCAACACAGATGTAAGATTTACAGCACGAACATCACTATGACTACATATTATTATAAAACAAAGTCGGGCCGCCGCTACTGTCTATTTGAACGCGATAAACTCAAAAACTACCGAACGGATTTGCATACGGTTTTCACTTTTCACCAATAGACTGAGTGATTCATGAGGAAGGTTTAGGAGTATAATTCATGGAAATTGGCTGAAATAATTATGACGATGATTGTTGAAGATGTTCGAAAAAAAAATCATGTCGACTGGGAGCTTTACTGGAGTGCGCCGCGTAAATCAATAGGGTAGTACCACAGGTAGTACTTTCTCATGGGAAATTTTCCAACATTCGTGCGGGCGAACCCGCAGGATTTTTTTTGTTATTTTATAAGTTAGAAGCGAATTTTCTATTTGTCTTATAGATTTAGGGTTTGTATAGACATTAAGAGCAAACCTACCTATAGAATGACCTTTAAAAAGAGTTAGGATCAAATTGCCGGTTATATCTGTATATAAATTAAATTGGTAAAAGTCTCCTGCACACAGGCGCGACGCGACGGAGCGATGCGATCAGGTGGATCAATTTCTATGAAAACTTCACGGAAATTGTTCTACTGGTTTCGCGTTGCACCTGTCAGCGGAAGCCTTAATAGTCTGTCTACAAACAGTCTACCTCGTCTAGCCTAGGACTATAGACCTCACCTATACTAATAGTAGATATTCAGTACTATAAACTTGTCAAACTAAATGGCTACCTAGATCTACCTACAAATTATACACGCCCTGACGTCAACAAACAAAGCAGTGCTTTAGGAAATCTAAGACGGTTTGTCTTTGTACAGGCACGTCAGACTTCTAGCCCGGAGTGCTGTCTGGTTAAGTCTGGCTCATAATAATTATGAGATTCACTTAATCTACGGAACGGGACCACTTAATCTTAAGTTGAGCTAAATGCTACTCTGTCTATTAAGTTTTCAGGCTTGAATTATGACGGTAATTAGAAATATTTAGCGTCGTGCAGACCGGCGCGACGCGACTCTAAGAAATCTTCACGGTAGAACAATTACTGGTGTCGCGTCGCGCGACATGTCGCGCTAGTCTGCATGAGCCTTAACTTAGTAGAACCGTAAACTTATTAATCCTGCTAAATTTTGAGGCAGAATCTAAGTGAAATATGTTCCCAAAAAAACTTAGGTATACATAAGTATTTTCACGAAATTTATAACTTTCATTTTATCAACTGAAACTTATAACTACCTAACCTAATAGTTATAAAATAAAATAATAATGTAAAATAAAACCATTCAGTCGGTTATTGCTGAAGTATCCGATTTCCAAATTGATAAATATCAATTTACAAATGTCAATAATAGGTTTTTAAGAGGATTTGGGTAGAGATACAATCACATCATTTCGTGTATCCAATTCTGTCGGTAGATTTTAAAGCCATGTTTGATTTGTGTTCGGTACATTTCGTTTCTATACATTTTTAACTATAGCCTGACACCGGCTACACCGGGGAGCATCAATGATAGTCTATTTATTCAAATTGCTCTGAGGGTTACCGATGTATACGAGTTTTATTATCTATAGGAGCATATGTATGGAAAATTGCGAATATAACTATACCTAGGTACACACGGCTACACATCAAGCTATACATTTCCAGTATAAGCTGACCTGGCATTGTACGGAAATCCTACACATTGCGAGATCATTATAAACTGGAAATGTATAGCTTGATGTGTAGCCGTGTGTACCTGCCAACTTCTTTGACTACACTGTGTGTGACCCTTTCTGTTAGCAATTTCCACCTTTTTTATGTCGTAAGAAATTCCTTTTATGATTTCTTAGGTTCTACTTCTGTTCAGTAGGTAGTACAAAAACATATGATGTTAACCAAATATTTGAACACTGGATAACTGGTCGGTAATTTAATTCAATAAGTATAAGTAATTTGATTCAATACACATCGTGCATGACAGAATTTAATGGCGAAATGTTAATGTCATAACATCACGCCTTGTTTCCCCGAAGGGTTGGGCAGAGGTGTCCGTGTAGTAGGTTCACCCACATTTCGCCAGTTATGTTTTTAAGTCCCATGTAATAGGGGGCGAGCCTATTGCCATCAACCGGGCACAAATCCAGATCCAGGCTGCTGCTGAGAAATTTCAGGTAGAAAAACCCAATAACACTTTGCCCGACCTGGGAATCGAACCCTCGGATACCAGAACCATAGGACCTCATGCTCAGCAGTAGCGCTTGCGACCACTAGACCAACGAGGCAATCAATGTTAATTAACGAGTTAGTAATTGACATTATTCTCTTTAATAGCACTGAGCCAAATTAATGCCTGCTATTTGCATTGTATTTCAGTTTATTTTGGAAGCAGACTTTATGATTTTCATGTTTAATGTTGCAAGGAATGCCTATACGGGAAGATAGATATTCCTTCGCTATAAAAATGATGTAGAAAATCGTGTTAGAATTTACTGCTTGATTTCCAATGTCAGATGCCCGATGGTTAATTCCCCGAAGTCATCAGATCGAACGTCCGAATTTCCGAAATTCCATAGCATCGATGTACCACAATTTTGAATAGCCTTTAGATCGAGCGTCCGTTTCACCGAAAAGCGATTGCAACGATAATCCTGTCCATCGAATGTCTATTGGCTCAACGAAAGCTATTTATTCTACATATAATAAACCACATGAAAAGAAAAAGAATAAAAATGTAAGAGAAAACTTCGATCGTTGATAAATCTACCTACAAGTAAATACAATCGCCGATAAGGACCGGGATTTCGCGGGTCAAACACATTACGGGCACGGCGTAGTAAAGTACAAAGAAATGAAGCGGAACATGAAATGTGTGTCAACGGGACCCGTCAGACGGGTTGCTATGGGCTTTCTCTCGAACACCCCGGGGTCAGATAACAGACCACATGTCGTGCGGTTGCGCACCCGGCCTGACTAATGTCTGTCAAACAACGCGTTCTAAGAAGCTGGGGAGTAGTTGCTCAACTATGTGGCTAGTTGGAAATGGGATTGTTTCGATTACGTTGTGGCTGTTTTATTGTTCAATTAGTCATGGTTGTAAAATGAGATGATTTTCTTGACTTCTTGAGGTTTGGATATTTTGGGTGCTATGTCGAGGTTTTGCATTCGGCTAGGACCTACTAACTAACTTAGACTAAATGCTAAATAGGTGCTTGAAACGGTTTTGTTAGTTCGTCGGAAGTTCACATCGACTCTCTTTAAGCATGTCCAATGTAGGTTATTAACAGTGTAGTTCTTTCATTCTGAAAGATATGTTCCTTCTCCCTTAAAGAAAAAAACTCAGTATGTTTAAGCGATGTTGAAAAGCTGCCACGGGGTCGGCATCAACACAGACCTTTTCTGGTATCAAAATGCGATAGAAAACGTGAAAAAACTCATACAATATAACCTTCATAAAATGTAACGGCAGGAGGTGGCGCCACCACCAACTTTGGCATCAAATTACCGACATAACGGGAATCTATTGCCTGCATGAATTGAATGTGTAGGTGAGTGTTTGGGCCAAGAAGTAATAGGCCTTTGAAGGCCTCTTACTTCTTGGCCTTAAAATCCCAAAAAGATAAAGCATGCTTGTAATTAATGATATATCTCATTTGTTCTCAGTCTATTTTATTTAAAAAACGTTAACAAAGCAATATCTACTCTTCCAATTTGTCACGGAAATAAAAATAAAGCGTCTATATTAGTTCTTTCAACTAACGTTAAAATTTTACAAGCTTTTGTCCCGTCTCTATTCTCCGTACCGACGCCCGGCGCGGCGGCGGCTTCCCCTACAGAATCCACTCCAGCTCTCGCCTCCGTAGCTACAATACTTTTAACACTTCCATTCCCACTTTCAGTGCGGAACAGTAATAAAGATACAATGCTCTAAAATAGACCACCGTCGTCGGAATTAAAATTTCGTGAATGCTGTCCCTTCGAGTGACGGTAAAAAAGTCATTAACTTTTTTACCGCCACTCGAACTGAATAATTTCGTCGTTTCGTTCCAATCATTCGTGAAGGGTTTTATTAGGGAGTCATTTAATTTTACTTTGGAGCGTTAGGTACTAACTGCCAGTTTGCAGTGTTTCTCCTCTTTATATGGAAAAGGGACAAATTTTATGAACGATACTGTATGAAATATAGTATATTTGTTCTCCGAATTCGTTCTAGCTAGAGCAAGTTCAAAGGTCCTTTGTGTACCTGTACCTCCGTTAGTGCCTTCAGACACTCATACATTGTGTATGATAGGTACCTCCTTCCTTTACACATACTCTGAGAATATTCGAATATTCGTTCACGAAACATGACGCTTTAGTGTTTTCCTTTGACTGATTTTGGTGTTCGGCGATGCTTAAAAATACTCGCAATAACTTATGAAAAGATTTTGCGAAGTTCTGAGCGAAATTCGCGACAATAGCCGATGGAAAAGTTTTAAATATAAAATCTATTCATACTTTTGCCTGACCTGGGGAAGATACATATTATTATATAGGGCTTTAACATTATTTGTAAGCAAGGAAAGTTTTGTCAATTCTTGTACTCCAATACACACAGCTTGAGTCCAGGGACTTGAAAACGAAATTAATGTCATGACATTAAACTTTCTTTCATTAAACTCTAAAGTTTGTAACGATACTAAAACCTAAAAATATCAATAACGTTACGAAAAAAAAAACGTTGTAGGATATCGCTTCTGTAGAACAACATTTTAAGTAACGTTACAGCTGTCAGTAACATTAAGCTTATCTGCTTGTAATAACGTTACAGATTCGTTTGTTTAACGTTATTCTTAAGAGATTTTCCCGCTGACCACCGCTCCGTCGTCTCCCACCACCACCATCGCCACGGGCCACTCTCGTTACTGCGGCCGGCGGCCAGCTAGTGGTAAGCCACCGCCGTATTCAAACATTAAGTTCGTTCGAGATGGGCATGTTGTACAGACAGTGTTGTGATTGAATAGTTGTGGTTACCTACCTACTTTTATATTTATGTGAAAGTGTCATCTTCACATTTTTTTTGGCAATGTTGCGTATCGAAATTAATAACGTTATTACTTTGTTGTACCGATATAATTATTAATAACGATATATTGTTAATTTTGTTAGTACCGTTATAGCCAAGGAATTAATTTTGTTAAGATCCTGGTGGAACAGTACAAATTAATTATCGTTACCGTAACTTCGCGAAACGTTATTTTGAGTAACGTTTCAAGTCTCTGCTAGAGTCACAGAGTTCCTTGCTTTTTTCAAATGAATGCATTGTTAAAATATTGATCAATCAAAGTCTTTCATCAGGGGTTGATTTAAACACGAATCACGTGCTATAAATCATGTCTATAACGCCGAGGGCACGTTCAAGGGAACATATCTGTTAGGTAGTATGACAACGCACAAATTGTTGTTAATGCGCTACATTTCAAAATACACGTGTCTACGAGAACACTTCGATGTAAGGCTGGAAAATTTATTCGTAAATCTCTTGATATTCAAGTGCAAATTGATATAAGGTATATAACGTATTTATGATATGATACGAGTGCACATTTTAAGGTCTTTTTTGAGCGTATCATGTGGCTCCTAAGGTCTCGTGAAAGCATATATCAAGGAGGTTGTACCTAATACAAAAATTATGTAATTATTTGTGTTGTATTTCTGTTGTTTATTTTATTATTTATTTATATAAAGGCTTACCAATTAAATACACACAGAGCATTAACCCACAATCTTTACCTTAATTATGGATCTCGCATGTATCTTAATTATAGGAAAGCACGGCACTATTGATTAGCGTACTTGTACATTATACAAAAGCAAATACGAGTACGTATATATAAATTTAAAATGGCAAGCAAATAGATTTTATCCTATACTGTTAAATTAGCAATATTTGTATATATATATTTGTAATCACGTTCTCGAAAACGGCTCTCACGATTTCGATGAAAGTTGCACTATAGGGTTTTACGGGGGCGAAAAATCGTTTTCTCTATTTCTACCCGAGCAGGGTTCGGTCGACCAGTTACTAAATGTCTAATAAGTAATAATAAAACATTTTATTTTTTTATTACTTCGTTTTTAGGGTATGCTGATGTTGTATGTCCAGTATTATGTCGATTACTAATCCATTCTTAAAGCTGCTCGATCAACTTTTTTAGGTGTAAGGTATCTGTTACCAAATAAAGAATGGCTATCAAAACACTAACCACAACAACATGCGTCAAATAAATTTTACTATAAGTCACACTGGCAGCACAGTAGCTGCCATACACTCGGTAATTCCAAGTTTACTAGCCAACACACCGGTTAACCACAACAAGCCACACAGTTGTCAGTTAACCCGTCACTCGTCTGATCCCTGCATGGTGATATTCCAGTCATTGACTTGACGCGAACGTTCAGCTTCGCGGCTCGTTGAAACTGTGTAACACTAATATTTGTGCTGTACATTGAAAGATTACTATCAGCTTTCATAAAAAAGGCTTTATAGTTTGGTACAAAAGAAGCAATGGGTGGTGAAATATGGCCAACAAAGGCTACAGAAGTCTAAACGATTATTCCGTCTTTTAGAAACTTGTTAGTGACGGTTCGTTACCGTTTGTGGGGTACCGTCTACTAATACGTACATAGTAGCACTGTCCGTAGTTCGCTTGTCTCTATTTGCGGCTTCGCCCGCATGAAACTTGTGTTTCCAACTGCCTGTTAATAATTTATGGTAATTAGTTTACGTACATGCAAATGGTCTGTGGAAACGCAGAGTCTATAAAATTGAAATTTGTAATCAGCGGAAAACTTGCTGAATTGTCGGATGTAATGTTTGATCTTTATGTAACTTTCAAAAGGTGAGTTAAGTATCATGGCGAAGTTTTATTTCAGAACAAAGTTCCATCTCGATATCCCGAAAATCTATGAACTTTGGTTCGATAGAACCAGATGTTGGATTTCCATTTAAAGCTAGGTACACACGGCTACACATCAAGCTATACATTCTAGTATAAGCTGACCTCGCATTGTACGGAAATCCTATAAAATGCGAGATCAGCATAAACTGAAAATGTATAGCTTGATGTATAGCCGTGTGTACACAACGCAGGGATTCTGATGACTTATCGGATTCCGAGAATATGTGATGTGAAGTTTTCTATTTATGACAAATTGACATGTGGCTCTGAATCGAGAAGGTTCTCCTGTAGCTGTACGTACAATGAGTAAAATATGCATGGATTTTTCGATGACTTAGACAGAAAACAGATGATTTCAAGTCTATGCATAACTAAGGTGGTTGTGAGATATTGTGGTTGAAATAATATTAATTACTTATGTTATTCTATAACGGTTATAGTATGACTACGTCAAGTAACGTACGTTACGTATTCATGCGGTACTTTAATTCCTATATCTAGAGCGCAAATGGCTTCAACATAACAAAAGATTTATCCTCACTGTTCTACATTCAGACAGAGTAAGTAATTTACTGACATTGGAGTCAGGCTCTAACGTATTTTTTTTCATTTTGTTAACTAGTCAGAGTGCAGTGACATATGGACAGGCACCGAGTAAAAGGCCTTTGTTAGGGTTCGCTCTGGAAACATAAAATTCCCTTTTTTGTTTGTAAGCTTTCTTTCTACTCGTAGATAAGGCACAAAAGCATTAAAAAGTGCACGACGAAAAACAACGACGTGTAGTTTTCGAAATGCAACGGAATTTGTTTGGATGGTACAGAATTTTGATGGCAAAGAGGTGTCGTAGAATTGTGACGATTTTAAAACCCTGGTCTAGAGTAGGAAATACAAACGACATGTGAATGTGGAAGCTTTGCGTTCCCGAACTTCATTAATTTGGTCTTTGTGCCACAGTTTCAGCAAACAATGAATTAATCTTCCAATATCAGTATTGGTACTTACAGAAATTCTTATACTTATCCACCTAAAAAGTACCTACAAGATAGCGTCGATTTTTCATCACTTTTACCTAAAAAATACAATAGAAGTGGATATGTTTGTTTAGTAACCTTCCGCTTAGCTATTTCTAAAGAGTAAAAAAAAAACCCTGATAGAAATCGACACGTGTTTCACCTCTCAACGAGGCATCCTCAGGATGACGATTGACTTGTCGCGAACTTGAACACGGCGTGTTGCCACACCAAGCGCTCTGCGCTCAGCGCTTGGTGTGGCAACACGCCGTGTTCGATATCTACTTCTATTGTATTTCATAATAGATTTCCGCAAGGTCACGCTTGAATCAATTAACTACTTTTACTAAATATTTTTGGTAGAGTTTCTGAAAGCCATAGGTACGTCACCAGCTCAAATACCAGTGATCTACAAAATAAGACCTCCCAAGAGTTTCCACAGCATCTATGCAATTAAATCCGCGTTTGGATTAAACAGGGTCAGCTTATTTTGGTCCTGAAACCTTTTTTTTTTTTTTGTGGGTGGGAAATCATCAAATAACTTCTCCCGCTCTGGGCGGAGCGGGAGAGCGTGTCAGACTCTTACTGACTAAAACCCACCCGTGTTCCTTCCGTTGCCCTGTTGCCGGGGGCCACGATCTCCCTCTCGGTTTTCTTCGCAACCCTGGCAGGCATTGGCCCTAGCGGACCCCGTCGATTCTGCTGACATCTCTTTGAGGCGCGCGTGGAACACAACGCGCCGTCGACCCGGGCCTGGTCCTTATCGGACGGTGAGCTACCCATTGCTCACCGCCCGCAAACCCGCGCCTACGGTGGCCGGAAATCGCCTCGCGATTCCCGACGCCCTGGGCGTCTCCTCCTGCGGCGGTTAGGTGCGTGAGGGCGCGAAATTTGCCTCTCCCTCACGCGCTCCGCCTCCTCCTTCGCGAGCATTACCGCTTCGCAGAAGGAGGTGACGGCCTCCCATTTCCTCTCGCTCCGTACCATGGCCTGAACCAGGGCCGGACGCGAGAGATCACCGCCGCCGATCGCCTCCACTAGGACACGGCGATGCTCCGCCCAAGCTGGGCAGACCTCCACCGTATGCTCCACCGTGTCCTCCGGGCGATCCACACAATGATGACACCCGGGCGTGTCCTCCCGCCTTATCCTGTGCAGGAACCT
The DNA here is from genome assembly GCA_916610215.1 of Omphaloscelis lunosa. Lineage (NCBI taxonomy): Eukaryota > Metazoa > Arthropoda > Insecta > Lepidoptera > Noctuidae > Omphaloscelis > Omphaloscelis lunosa. Next base: position 13,909,054 of record OU744250.1, read on the forward strand.
CCCGAAACAGCCGTGTCCGGTGAGGACCTGCGTCAGGCGGAAGGTGAGGACGCCGTGGCGCCTCTCCAGCCACTCCTCAAAGAGGGGTCTTATCGCCGCAATTGTGGCGTGCCCAGCGCTGGGTTGCGACAATCGCACTCTCCATGACGCCATGAGATCCCGCCGGAGCTCTGTCCGCTGTGCCGCGACTTCTCGCGGCAGCGGAGTTAAGCCCCGGCGTTTCGCCTCCTCGCGCCACTCCCAGATGTGCGCGAGGACCTTTGCCTCCAGATCCCATGGCGGTAATCCGGCAAGGAGGCTCGCCGCCTCGCAGGAGACCGTGCGGTATCCTCGGGCCAGCCGGATGGCCATGACCCTCTGGGACGCGTTCAACCGGCGGGCTGGCCGCAGCCTTAGTGAACGCGCCCACACCGGTGGCGGTGCCCCGTAACCATGGACCGCACGACCCCCGCGTAGAGTCTCCGGCAGGAGGCGTTTGGATCCCCTAGATTGGGCAGGAGCCGCTTCAACGCAGCCTCGGCCCGCTCCAGTCTGGGAGCCAAACGTCGGAAATGTTCGACGAAATTCCACCGGCTGTCGAGGACGAGTCCCAGATACTTCATTGTCGACTCGACGCCGAAACCTGAAACCTGAGATTCATTTTGAAAAACCTTATTTTATCGTCTGTCTACACGCAACCATAGTCAAAGGTTGTAGCTATCATCAAACAACGTTCAAAATTCTATTAGCGATACATGTATCTGCCAATAAGCAAAGCATTGTCAATATCCGCGCAAAAAACACTTGACGATGTGCAAGTAACTTCATTCTTCTCGCTTTGTTAAGCGGAATAGTCGAAATGCTGTCATTTTATATAAATGATAAACATAAATAATAGTAGTAGTAGAATTAAAAATATAATGATGATAATCACGCAATTTAGAGGCATTTTTTAAATATATTAATGATACGGTAATCCTAAACATAACATCACGCCTTGTTTCCCCGAAGGGTTGGGCAGGGGTGTCCCTGTAGCAGGTTCACCCACACTTCGCCAGTTATGTTTTAAGTCCCATGTAATAGGGGGCGAGCCTATTGCCAATCCTCCTCCTCCTTATTATTGGTAATCCTAGTCATTAATAAATAATATAAAAATAAATAATTAAATAAAATAGCAATAATAATAAATTAAATAATATAGCAATAATAATTATTCAAAAGAAATAATTTATTTATATGAATAAACAGAATTTTAATACACATGTACAGATATATAAAAAATAATCTAAAATATTTAAGTTCTTTTTGCAGATAAAATATAAATAATAGTTAAGCGAAATATTAGTATCTTATTCGCGATCTCCTGACTTTGATAATACATGTAAGTTAAAACGTATTCCCACAAAAAACAACTTATTGATCTCCTAAAACAGAGCTTCCTGTGTCCTACCCTCCTTGCTATGCCCTACAGGGTCCACAATGATCTAAATTATATAACTACCACCTAAATACACATTATGGAAAAGCAATAAAGATATCGAGTATTGAGTATATTTTTTGGGAGATTTTCCGGTCTATATGCAAACTATCACCATTAAAGGGTCTTTCAAACAGGCGCGACACGCGACGCGACACAAAGACACCGCTCGTGGCGCGACGAGCGGTGTCTTTGTGTCGCGTCGCGTGTCGCGCTTGTTTGAAAGAGCCTTAAGTTATTCGATGTTCAATAAGGTGAGATGAGCTCGCAAGATTTTTCGCTGCATTATTCAGAATATCGTGTCAACTCAAACAGAGTGAGCTCATTTCATACACAATTCTTTTGGGTTGTTCCACGACCTCCATTTTCTCTTCTTTCAGTTATATGTGATACCCTCATTTTCTTTTCTGCGGTAGTACCTAACATCAAACAACGTTCAACATTCAATTACCGACACATGTATCCGTCAATAGGAACAGCATTGTCAATATCCGCGACAAACACTTGAGCGCGCGACGTGCGACTAATTTCACGGCGGTCCGCGTCGATGAGTGCGCTTTAAATCACCTCGTTACGGCTGCCGTTTGATATGAGCTACATATTGGGATTAATTAGATGTGATATATCGTAGTAAGGGTTTTAGGTAGTCTAGAGTCTAGACACTGAGTCATTTTATAATCAAAATGAGGCAATAATGTCAAAAGATTTTGTAAGTTTTGAAACAAGTTTCGCACAATAATTAGGTATGTAGGTACTTAGAATTGTGCACATTCTGTAGGATTGATTGACTATCATAATAATCATCTTTATTATAACTTTAACTAATACCACGCTCACATTTAGTCATTGCTTGCAGAGCCTTTATTAACACTTTCGACTCCACTCACTTTTCATAAAACTCTACGCCATGCCGTCATACATATCGGAAGTGAACCCTCCGGGAGGGTTCCCGGCATTACGTTTGCGCTAAAGTTAACCATCGGGGACGATCAATGGCATTAGGTTTAAATTCGTGTTATAAAACACTGTAAAACGAAGTAAAATAGTGTTTTCAGGGGGTCTTGTCACTACACGTAGTTTCCAACCTTTTAAATTTTTAGTGAATATTTGTAACCGTGAAAAAAATGCTTTGATTTTAAAACCAACGCATATATTAATAAATCTTGTAAAAATAAACATCTTGAAGCTTAGACTTCTTCAGGCGCGTTGGGCATTTCTGAAATGGGACTAAACCATTGATTTCGCGACACTGTGATGACATTTCATTTTTTGTAAATGCGATTGTGCTCTTTAGTCATATTAAGTTACGGATCAATGTTCTATGCAAGTATTTTACAAAGGTCTTGAAAGTATTTTTTATTTTTTTTTGTAACCAAGATTGTGCTCTTTATTTAGATAAGGTAATATTTCTTTCTTTATTTAGATAATTTTCTTCCACGAAGGCGACCTTGTTCAAGTTTTCACTTCTGCCGGCACTCCTAGAGTGCCACCGCTTTTTTATTTTTACGGTTTATAATGCTGCTAAGAAAAACCTATATTTAAAATGAGCCCTCCGCGAGGGCTTCCGGCATCCCAGATGCGATTAGGTGAACCCTCCAGGCACTGAACGTGTTAATGAGCGCTATTGGAGGCTTCTGGCCCGTATATTTTGTGAAAATTACTAGTTTTAGTTTAAAAACAGACCCTACCTGTCCTTACGCAACTATTCAAATGAACTAATTACCCATGTACGCGCTGATGTATATAGCAGACACAATCAATCCAATTCAGCATCGTGCAATCCAGGTCTATGTGCATGCAATTTGCACCGTCAGCTTTTTCACACCGATTCATTTCACTATATCGCCGACTAAATTGGAAGGTGAAACCCGAGCTTTATAATCAGTCAGTGGGAGAACAGGTTAATTTACATGACGAGCTAATTCCACATTGTGTACATGAATATAATTGTTGTAGTCAACTTAGGAATAACTACGGCGCAAAATTTCGTATTGTCGTGGAAGCTTGCAAATTGCTCGTGTATTTTCTTTGTTCGAATTTCCCCTGTTTACGCGACACGCTAGGAAGTAGGGGGGAGTGGGGGTGTTAAGGGGGGCGGGGAGGAAGGTTAGACGTTAAAAGAAAGAAGCTCGGGATTGCAGGTGTTTTATTGCGGTCCGGCGCTTGTTATGTGAAACCCTACAAGTTTTCCTTTTATGTTTTTTTTGGATACCCGGAACGTCGTATATGCGTAATTAAACCACGCATATACGACTTTCTGGGTCTGTGGTCACACCTGTGATAGGTACGTATAGTATTTCTGTTTATTTTATGTCCCTCGGGAAAAATCACATTTCCAAATACAAACGATTGCTAAATTACATGTTCATCTATTATTAAATTTATCATGTATAATAATTTGAATTTAGAACTAAGTACTTTATTGTTGTTTTGTTTTGATTTTCGTTTGAACTATATAGAGCTGTAGAACTATTCCTTATCTGTCGTGCTTGCGACTTTAGCAGCTTTCCTCCCATTTTTTAAATAAATTATATAAAGTTAAAAGAGTATTAATGAATGCTTATTTACATGTTCATCAATTATTAAATTTATCGTGTATAATAATTTGAATTCAGATCTAAGTACTTTATTGTTGTTTTGTTTTGATTTTCGTGTGAACTATATAGAGCTGTAGAACTATTTTCCTATCTGTCGTGTCTGCGACTTTAGCATCTTTCCTCCCATTTTTAAAATAAATTACATTAAGTTTAAAGAGTATTAACAATTCTATATACTTTCAAGTCCATTGAGAGCATCCGGGCTGCACCAAGTGCAAAGGGCAACTGATAGAAATCCGACGACTGACGAAACACGAAGTTTGCCGAGGGACATTAAAAAATAGAAAATACTGTATCCAGTTAAATGGTAGGTTTTATAATTCCTAAATAAAAATAAGCTTTTGTCCATTACCATGATGCTGTCCTAGCTTCCAGAACTGTGTTCCGGTTTGAAAATAATCGAATTTGTAGAGAAACTATTAATTCTAACAATATTTAATTCCCAACCTTGCATTTGTAAGTAGGCAACACTTACCGTGCCATTAAGAAATCGCAAACTTCTAACCGCCCTAATTGTACATACCGCAAACTCACCTTCATTAAAAACTACTGAACCCAACAAAATTACGGCAGCATGAATATTTAGCAGTTATTTGCCTTCAGCACTTTGGAGTGTTCAAATTGCACAAATAGTTGCCGCCGCCCGCGCCGATATTAGCATAAAATGAGCTTTTATTATGAGGATGCTAGCTTAGCAGACGGCCGCGGTAGACTACCGCGCTGCCGCCCTGTAGCCTACAAGGCTGCAACATAATATTAATGTGTTTAATATTCTGAAGACAGGTTGACGATGTTTGCTTTTAATATACGTCTCATGTGGTGTGGGAAAAGCAGGGTTGATTCGGACTGCTGACATTGAAATAAGGTCTAGTTTCGTATGAAGAAAATATCAGCACAAAAACTTAACCACCTAAAATGACCATGCCGAGCCATGCAGCCTATCTATGGTCTATTTATTAGTAAGGAACAAAAACGTTTCCCTCGAGTGACTTTTACGATTTGCGTGGAACGAAAGATCCGCTAAAGGTCTGTTTTTTATGTCCCAGGTCAACGGGAAAGAAAGTTCTATACTTTAGGGCTTCATTCGATGGCTCTCCGGTAAATATAAGGATAAACTTTGAGATTCTAATACAATTTAATCATACAGGTATTCGTAGCAAGTTATCAAAGAATAAAAACAAGACACAATAAAAACGTTGTGATTTATCCGAAGAAAAGAATTCTATAAATTCCTTGAGTCCCGTTAGTAGAGGTTCCACAAAAACTCGTTTTAGTCCCTCAATGTTTTTTCCACCTTTTCCTTATTCAGCAAAAAAGAAAATTCACTAAATGAATCACAATTATTGCACGATAGGTACGAGTACGTCGGAGCGACGACAGCGAAGTTAACTTAGGGGAGGAAACTTCTTCATAAACTATAAGTTTCTGGTCGCTCTTGGATTTTCTTACCCTTTCGTCGAAGAAAATTTATTTTGAGACGGTCATCTTTTCGTGTGGTTAGTGATTAACCTGGTGTCAGAGTTTTAAAGCCGCCCATGGGCCTCTGACTTAGCTTGAGAAATCACCATCGTCTCTCAAGCAAGCCGGTTTCCTCACGATGTTTTCCTTCACCATTTTTAAAGCAAGTGGTAATTATACAATACGTACATGAATCCGAAAAGTCAGAGGTGCATGCCTTGAGTTCGAACTCGAGACATACCGCTAGACGTCACACCACTAGGCTATCACTGGGAACGATACAAAGTGTAAACATGGTTAGGATTAAAAATTACAAAGAACATCAATCTGTTAGGTAGTTTATAGTTCACCGCATAAGACCCTACTTGTAAGATGAATACTATATACAAAATAACAAAACAAGAAATCCTCGAAAATATTCTAACTTTGCTAATAAAGCCAACTTTAGCCAAAGTGGCGTAAACTTAGTTTGTTGCAGTACTGTGACCGCATCATAAACCTCATTTATTTCATTTAACACAGTACCCAAATAGCCGAAAGTTCTCAAATGCGGTCCTATGGTTGTCTAGGGAAGCATTGAATATTATTCCGAAACATAATGATGATAAAATATATAAGTACAGAAGGACCACTTATGTATTGCGTGAATAACAGCTCGACTTTTGTTTTGGTCCCTTTGGTCCTGTCACCTTCATCTTCAGTTCTACGTCTTACAATCAGTATGTCGTCTGCCAAATTAGCATGCTTCTCGGTCTAACGCAGACTGTAGAATGTAGATCTTGCTGGTTTGCAATTAAAATGCGGTCGTGCGGTCTAACAACAAGGCAGTGATAACCCGATTGTTTGCTATAACGGGTGCAGCTAGTTTACAATCTAAACCTTGTCAATCAGAGGCTGCAACATTTGCAAGTAGTTTACCTTCTCTATCTTATTATTTAGTGATAACGTCCCGACCATCAAGCCTGGGGCTCACCGGGCGGACGGCGGACGTACGAACACATCGCAACAGCTGCTACTGCACCGACAAGACATTTCTACCTCATATTGGACGTTTTATTAGACGTCATTAAAAACAAATCGTTTATGTAGAAGATGCCTTATGCTTTCCTTTAAATGGTAATGGAGATGTATTCTGTGTTGCTAGATTCTTTGAATGTGTGGGTATGGAAAGATCTTAACATCCTTCATGCTTCAGGCAATGTTTATGATCGGACATATTCCTGTCTTATGTTCCTTCTAGTCGACTTCCTTGTCTTCTGTGCATATTCTAAACTAGTCGTAACATATTTTGTTTATTCGTTTATCGTTTATTGGGAACAAAAATAAATACATTCAAGGACAAACAATGTTAAACGATGATAGCTGGAATAGTTAAAACTGTGGCGCAGCTACCAGCGCCCGACTCCTAGTGACAGGGTAGGTTGTTCCAAGACTAATAAATATATGACAAAAGTATTGTAACAAATATTTAAAGAAAAGATATTGATAAAATAATAAATTTATTGGACATCCCAAATTGGCAATGAGAACCTTCAATCAAGTTCTTGTATCATTAAATTCAACCCTTCTTTGCCATTAGGTACATTCCATTTGAATTCCCACTCCACCCAGATTCAACCCAAAAATTAAGCTTCAAATTAAAAGCGGGAGTCTGTCACACAAACGTTGGCAATCCACACTCGCATTAGGATTCCGACTTCATCTTACCATAGCTTAGCTTACCATAAAACGATATTCGTGGTCGTAGCTTGCACAGCTGCCGTCGTGATTATTCAAATTTCGTCGGCTCGTCGTTTGCGAGATGCCGCGGATAAATAGATATAAAACCAAATGTAGGCCTCACAGGCTTATTTATCTCTGAATAAATTGAATACGTTTGCAATTTCTATTCTAATTGGGTTTGTTTCGGTCTGACGTTATTAATTCCACATTTTGCTTTTGATGTCGCTTTGTTTGTTTTTAATTCTACCTAGCATAGTTAAACCTTACATTAGATACAAGACACACATCATCAATATTATCTCGTCATAGTTACGTCAGCAGAAATGTTTCGATTTAGATAATTAAGACGTCACATCGAATTTGTTCGATGAAATATAATATGTAACTTTAAGCTTCTACTTACGAAAACACACACGTCGTTCCTATTCAATAGCGATATGTCTAAATCATATTAGAAGTCACAATAATACAAGCTGACTAGCAGATAAATAGTAACGTGCGTTCAATTACGATTAAATTTCAATTACTTACACACAAAGCTGAAGTCTGGCTTTTGATAGATTACTACAAAAATAGAAGTGTGCAGCGTTGAAAGGGTTAACGTGCAGAGTGCCCAGTTTATTATGATAGGTGATGAAATTGAGATGTGGAGTGTTCGCAAGAATCAAAATAAGTCTGCGCGCAGCCAAAATCGGAAATTCAGAAGTAATAAGTATGCCGATGTCATAACGTTTATGTAAGGTCAAATAAAGTATAGAATTATTAATTAATATTAATATAAGATTAATAATATTAAGATAAATTGAATATTACAGTATTAATGAATAGTACAGAATTAAAAGCACTCCAAAGCACGATCGCTAGCAGTCGCGCGACTACGCGAGTCGTGCGCAGACTTGCCTATCTTGCGCGCGATACTTACATAAGTACTTACCGAATTTGACACTATTTTCAATCTGTAAAGTACTTTAGGGCAATCAATTTTGTTTTTTCTTAGGTGAGACAGGATGAGACTTAAATTACTTTTTTATTTTGAAGTTTTTATTTACACATACGTATTTACATGATTTTTAAAACTAAGACTTAATAATAATTTTTTGATGCCCTATGATTATTTCCCCCCTCCCTTTTTTATAACTTCTACATATTATTATTTAATTTTTGATTTAATTCTAATTTATTTTTGATTTTAATTTTAATGTTGATTATAATTTTATTTTAGGATTTATTGTTTTCGATTTTAGTGCTACTAACATACTTTGGTAAGTTCTTATACTAATACAATATGGATGTTTTTCCGAAATATATAATTTGAATTTGAATTTAACTCCCGATGCTGTTTTAAAATCTTGTTTTTATGATAGTCGACCTCTGACCTTTGAGACGGCGTCGTAAGGGCTTTATCATTCTGTATTGAGTGGGATGTTTGCTGCCGTATTTATATTTAGACAGCTTATTTAAGGAAGTCAAGCCGCCTCGCTGTCTAACAAGTTATTTATCTACCTACAAAAAATGTAGATGAAATAAGTACCTTTTTACTTTTACGTAAGTAATATTCCGTTGGTATAAATTAAAAGTGCTTGAGCACGTGTGTTTTATAACTAAGCAACTAAAAATGGCTGACACATGGCACCCGCAACGGGAGTGAGTAAATATTCGGGTTGCGTTGACTCATCATTAATGAATAAACCGAAAAGAATAATATTACGTCACTCATTTATGGAGCTTTATAGGAAGTGTTACACCGGACGGTGTTCCGTAACTTCCGTTCCATTAATAACTTCACAAACGGATTGGTGTCGATATTTAAACAAGATAAATCAAAATAAAACAGATTTTCTCAACTCATACTTATTTATTTATAAAAGCTTTATGCACAAGTAAAAAAAAAAATAACGTACAAAGGCGGACTTAATGCCTGAGGCATTTTCTACCAGTCAATCTTAGGGTGATGCAGAGACAAAACATGGCAGGTGCAACATAAAAGATTGATAATACTACTCAATAATCTCTATCATACTTCAAGTAACAACACTACTAACGGTCGTTGACCTCCAAAAAAAACTTTTTGTCTTTTATTTTATCGTGTTTATATATCGATACCCATCACGTCTACAGTCTCGCTAGCTAATTTAATTTTAACCCTGTATTTCTCAACTAAGGCCATAATTTACAGAGTCAAACAAACAAGTGACTATAGATCACTATTTCCAAACCTGTCAATACAAACTTAATAGATTCACGGGCAACATTAACTTTACGTACGATCCTCCCCCATCGTTTGCTACCGCCTTCATAATATTTTACTCAACAGGCTATCAGGCGCAATAAATCATCAAACATTGTAACTTCGTACCGCAGGGATCTATTTATACCGAGTGACTAGGCGAAACTGTCCCTTGTATGGTAATGCTGGCTTCTTTTGACGCGAGTTTCACTTCGGTAATTACCGGTAAGCATTTGATGTAAGGCGGTTTGATTGAGTAACGTTGACTTTGCGAATTTAATGTTGACATAAATTAATGCTTTAATCGAGACAGCTAGCAAGGTATCCAGGAAGCTTTCTTGTATCATGTTATAAATTGTTTGACTATAATACTTCATGGGCTTGGGGCTTGTGGCTAAGTTAGGATGAATCCGCGGTTGGAGAAATTCAAATTTTCTGATGGAAAAGTTCTTAAGGAACAAATCTAACTTAGAAAGATTTATTAATGATTCCAACTATTATAATTCTGTAAATACATATCTGTTATAGTCGCGAATCATATTTTAATCAAGATACAACTTGACACTGACCTGCAAATAGCAAAAACCTAAGAAAATTTGAATTTCGCGGACTTCAACTGCGGATCCACCTTAAGTAATAACAGCCACAGCCGATCGATCAGATTAAGCTACGCTTGCCGCGGTTAGTCCTTGGATGAGTGACCATCTTTGCATACCGAGACCCTTCCGTGCCTCGGAAACCACGTTAAGCCGTTGTTCCCGGCTGTCATTCCTGGATCTTTGTCAGTCGTTACGAATCGTCAGTAGCCTGAAAGTCTGACAACCAGTCTTACCAAGGGGTATCGTATGTGTTACCCAATAACTAGGTTGTGGATGTCAGATAAGCAGTCGCTCCATGTAAAATGCTGGTATTCAGCTGCATCTGGTTAGACTGGAAACCGATCCCAACGTAGTTGGGAAAAGCTTAGACAGATGATGATGACTATGATACTTCATATATTTTTTTACATTAAGGCGACGATAACCGACTTTTAATGATTTTATACTGAATATGACGTCTAAACGAGTAGTGTTAATGATATGATTTGGAAAAAATATATGTTAAATAAGAGCATTTTCTTAATATTTTAATATAGACATATTTTGGATTATGTTTTTATTACATAGTGAAATTAATTTGTAGAGTTATGTCTAACGCCGATTAAAAACTGAGAATCACGCAAAATCTATTAAGCGTATTTTAAAGGTAATTTAAGTATTGATCTTTTAGTTTACTCGTTTTATGAAAATACCTTTTGTTTTATGTGAAATAAATTAATAATGCGTCAAATTTGGGACAGCGCTCCTTGATGGGCGATTTCTATTACTGGCTGGACGTACGACGCACTGCGTGAGCTCAGTACAGAACACGCCAGCTAACCAATCAAGGTCACTGTTATATATCTGCGTCTTAAGATCGTCAGCTTGTGAACGAAAAAACGGTTCCCAAAATCTGATATTAGAAAGAGAGAAAGGATGAAAAATGCGTTTATTGGCATTACAGTAGAAAAATACACCTTATAACTATAAAAAACAGAAAACAATGATTATAATGCCAAAAGGGCTTCAGGTCAGCATAATGTCAGATGACAACACAAAGTCACGTGACGCTGATTTTCAGCTGCAATCCACGAGTGCAATACGCTAAAATAATAAACACAGGGAAGTGTGTGTCCGTTTTAATCATCTATCAGAATAGATTAAAGGTGTTGTAATAAAAGATAGGATAATATATAAAAAAAAGCTCACAAAATCAAATAAAATGTTGTGACATACATGGGTGTATGTGTTGTTTTGTGAATAAATACCCAATATTTGTGTCATAATAACTACTTGAAATAAAAAATCTAACATCTTTATAAAGAAAGAAAGTAGGCACCTACCTTCAAGGCAAAATCGTGTGACTGTGCTGTTATTATCTCATTAGAGCTTATTAAACCTGAAAAAAGGTATCGATAATTTTTATGAATGAATTTATATTGAGTCCTACATACCCCCTTCTGTTTACCGCTTTTGGGTAGCCTGATATTTATACATAAACATCACGCCTTGTTTCTCCGAAGGGTTGGGCAGAGGTGTCCCTGTAGCAGGCACACTCACATTTCGCCAGTTATGTTTAAGTCCCATGTAATAGGGGGCGAGCCTATTGCCATCAACCGGGCACAAATCCAGACTCCGAGCTGCTACTGAGAAATTTCAGATAGAAAAACCCAATAACATTTTGCTCGACCCGGGAATCGAACCCAGGACCTCATACTTAGCAGTAGCGCTTGCGACCACTAGACCAACGAGGCAGCCTGATATTTATATAATATAAAATATTACGTTCTCATAAACTCTCCGTATCTACTTATCCGCGGAACCAAATGTTTACGGATAACATAAAGTAGAGTTGTGGGCGCAATAAAATGTTTATTTAGGCTTATTTTATGTTTTCAACCGCTGGGTACTGCGTTATTATGTCAGGGTTTTTAGTATGGGGGTTCGTTATTACGATAATAACTAAGATCGCAAATAAAAGTGCCAATGCGTTTGTTCTTCTTTTCGTTTCGACGGTACATCTATGTTGCATCACGTCCCGTACCTCAAAAGGAAAAAAACGGAACCCTTCTAGGATCACTCGTGTGTCTGTCTGTCTATCCGTCTGTCACAGCCAATTTGCTCCGAATCTAATGGACCGATTAAGTTGAAATTTGGTACACATATGTATTTCTGTGAGTGTAAGTAAATAAATGAATTTTGAACACGGGTGGGTTTTAGTCAGTAAGAGTCTGACACGCCCTCCCGCTTCGCCCAGAGCGGGAGAAGTTATTTGATGATTTCCCAGCCTCAAAAAAAGCCTTAAGTAAGTACCGTGTGACATATCAAATGAAAGGACTTGTTGCGAAGATATTAAGATTTTTTTAAAAAATAATTTTAAAATAAAAGCTTTTAAAGATATTTAAGAAATTCGATGAAAATTGACCATTACCAGACCGAAAATTACAAGAAATTACAAGACCGAAAATTTTGAAAAAAATACATAGTATGGCTATTTGCTCAAAGATTGCTATTATGCGTACAAACTTACATTTGCAGTTGGAATGTATGGGAGGACAAGTTTTTCAATTACAATGTTAAGTTTGTTCTTGGGATAAATAAATTATCTCAACTACGGAACCCGTCATTGTGCGTAGTCCGACACGCAATTGGCCGGTTTTTTTAAAAATAATATGTTATTCGCGGTCCGTTTCATAGACGATTACGATCAAAAAAGTAAAAAAAATAACTTAATTTTTTTTAATAAGTGTTTATTTATTTATTTTATTATTTATGTACGTACACACATTAAAATACATATTGATACAATATAATTATAATTTGAGTTTTGTACTCAAATTATAATTTTTTGAATTTATTAATTAAATTATATTTTTTTGTTACTGTTTATTTCTTAAGAAATTTCTTCCAGTAGACCTGCGAAAGGAGAAACGAAAAATAAATGTAGAAAACGACTGTTCACTTACGCGACGTTCGCACGGACGTAATAAAATCGCGGCGATTTTTTTTCGTGCACTTGATTTTCAACGCTCTGCTTAGCGCCGAGAGTTGCAAATCCAACAGTGTATTTTTCAACGCGATCGGACTAGAGTGCATCCCAGCGCGTTGGATTCTCAACACTCGGCTTAACACCGAGAGTTGAAAATCTAGTGCGCGATAAAATCCCACCGCGATTTTATTACGTCCGTACGAACGTCGACTTAAGGTCCGCACTAAATAGGTCTGCGGTCCGCCATTTGGTGACTCCTGCTCTAGCAGATGGGACATAGTTTGTCCGTATGTAGGTATTAGATTTTTTGGTATCAGAATGAATTCTACCTACATTGTATTGCAATATTGGGGCTCAACACAACATAAACCACAGAAGTAAAGTTATTAATAAACTATTTTGGGATAGTAAATTCTGGTGTGAAATACCAATACTGTATTCAACTATTCAACGGTGAGTATTGGTTAGCCAGTTCTGAAAATCAATTTGATAAATAAAATATAGTCGGACAATCGTCTGACAAAATAATTGTGTTGCGCCAGTCTATTTATTTGTGGTTTGTTTCTCAGACTGGATATACTGAACACAATATATTGCATGAATTTCACTTATTTGTCCCGATTCCCGACTGTGATCATACAATTAAGTGTAAAAATCAATGAAATGGCACTGTTTTCGTAGCTAGAAAAACTTGCTGAGATGTTTGTAGTAACATAAAAACCGGCCAAGTGCGCGTCGAGCTCGCACACGAAGGGCGAATTCGGCCCTTCGTGTGCCGAATCCACCCTTCGTGTGCGAGCTTGGAACAGATTCCTAATCCATTGCTTCATAAGTAGGAAAAAAAATCAGCTCAACAACGTAAATAACGTTCGGTGTAGTCGACCTTTCTGAGAGAAACCTATTATTACCTGCTCGAATTATAATAAGCTGCTGCTACATGACAGGAAATGGTAAAGATTCGCTAATTAAATTAAATTTTCCACTTCCCTCCAAGTTTTCTTTTACGCGTTAATAAATCTTCAGAACCTATCTTAAATTCTTTTCGTTTTTAACATTCAAGTGACGTTGATGTTTCTTGAGAAAAATTACAAAATTCCCGTCACGTTGTAATATCATTTACATATAAATCTTTCTTAAGAAATGGGTGTCTTTGGAGCCGCGGTGCCGTTTATTAGATTTTTCCCGCTTGAAACAAAAGCCGACTCAGAATTTGTGTATTTTGTGGCCCTGGCTCTGGGGGCCAACTGCCACCTCTTAAAGCAGTATAATTTCAAAATTAATTCAGTATGGGAAATTAAATTACATTAAACTTTATTTCAAAAAAGTGACAACAATGTTACAGACATTACATTTACAACATACAGAAGAATGTCTTAAGCATAAGGTCCCCTGGCTCCCAAACTAGATTATACCGGTGACTTGGGAATCAGTGTTCCGCCATTTTTAAAGTCGTTACGTTATGTCGTGATAATTAAAAAAAGTAGTGAAAAAAAGAAAACAAAATGCATTTTTTTAATAGATAAAGTACAAAACAAGGTTTGGTAAGTAGATATAGTTGACTGCCTCGTTGGTCTATAGTGGTCGCAAGCGCTACTGCTGAGTCCTGGTTCGATTCCCGGGTTGGGCAAAGTGTTATTGGGTTTTTCCATCTGGAATTTCTCAGTAGCAGTCCGGAGTCTAGATTTGTGCCCCGTTGATGGCAATAGGCTCGCCCCCTATTACATGGGACTTAAATATAACTGGCGAAATGTGGGTGTTCTATAGGTACACTTCTGCTAAACTAACCTAACCTAACCTAACGCTTCGGGAATTACAGGCGTGCTGTTAATTATGTTATAAAGTACAAAAAGGAGTGAATTCAAATAACAATCATGCAATGTGTGGGATGGTGTGTTGTGAGGGAAAGAGATGGAGATATATATGTCCTGTACCTATAGCTCCATCCCTTTCTCAAACTGAAGTAAGTAATATTAAAATAATACAGCTATGTGAGGTGGCGGTACAGTCACTGGTCATCAATGTCTTGTTTGCACCGCTTTACATTTGACACACTTAAGTATTTATTCCTCTATTTATATGCGAGAGTTCTGTTAAAGTTTTTCCCATAAATAAGACCCGACCAACATGATTTGCTCGAGACCCTACCTTCCTTTTCTTTGTTAGCCTTTGATAATTTAATGGCCTCTATTCTTTGGAAGGTGTAATGTGTTCCACAGGCGATTTCTTAATGCTATCTGGGTATCTCAGAGCTCTTTTGCAAAAATCGTCTTTTATGATTT
Organism: Omphaloscelis lunosa; assembly: GCA_916610215.1. NCBI lineage: Eukaryota > Metazoa > Arthropoda > Insecta > Lepidoptera > Noctuidae > Omphaloscelis > Omphaloscelis lunosa. Next base: position 13,924,360 of record OU744250.1, read on the forward strand.
CAAGAGATTCTTAATTTAAAACATTTTATTGAAAGTTGACACCGTTCTATGATTCCTAGAGTACCAAAATATAGTTATAATATTTGGCTGCTTCAGATAATCTTGTTTACTTAATACTTGTCCATGGTGTGTTATGTCTATGGTTTAGAAAAATAAATTGGATGGATGACAGTTTAAATTGAAAATGTCAGAATATAATATATTCTAAAATTATTTACAAGTAAAACCAAACCCAATTTAAAAAAAAAAAGAAAATCATTTTTTTTCCGAGCGTTTCAATTCTTAATTTAAAAAATACAATATGGCTAAGAACATTATAGTATCCTCAACAAAAACCTACATAAAGGTTCTATACCACTTTGAACAATACCGTGGCCTGGTGTATAATTTAAGCAAAGGGGTGGCAACAGTTAGCCTGCATTGTTCACGTGCTGGCCAGGCTTTCTCGTTTATGCTAATACTTTCTTAACAGATTAAGGCTTTGTCGAGAGCCTGAACTTTGGGTTTATATTGTCTTTGTACTTGGACTGTTCCTGTATTATTTTTGGTGGGTAAATAAGAAGAGTTTTAGGTGTATTTATTATTTAGTTTACTAATCCGTTTAAACTTTTCGTAAACGCTTAGCAGAAGTGTATTGTAGCCCTATATTTCGTACATTATTGTCTTAGTATAATCCAATAATGCCGCATATTTCCTGTGTTATAAGTTTGTAAGGTAACAAACCACGTGTAAAAATGTTATTCAAATAATTTACATTTCAATTTATTCCATTCCAGTTCCGACATCTCACATAACTCCTCAATAAAACCTGAACATTTTATCACATTGGAGTAACATTCTTGTATTACGGAACCAACCTCACCGATCGATGGAGGCGCCCTCTCGCGGCTTTATGTAGCGGAAACCGAGTCGCCCCACGACTTGGTTACATTGTTCCTCCATTGAAAAGTTAACGCAGAAGGTTTACCGCATAAACTTTAAAAAAAAATCGTAATAAGCTTAAAAATATTTTTGGCAAAGAAGGAGGCTTAAAATGAGTAACACCTCGAATTTATTCGATCAGCAGCAGGCCCAAAAAGCCTGACACTCATTTTTGACGAACTGCGCCCGGGCGAGTTTAATTATATGGCGAAACGCGCGCGGGACCAAAAATACTTTTTTTATTTATTTAACGGTTAAAAACGATTAACAATAATTACAGACACAAGTTGGAAATTATTTATTTAATAGAAAATGATAAAGTTCAGGTTAATACATAAAAAGACACACAAGATATGCAACATCTGACGACCTTATCGGATAACATGTAGAAATACAATCATGGCTTTTCTTCTTTCGTGTCGGGTAAGCTACACGAGTATATCTCGTGCGATAGTAAAAAATCATCCTTTGACAACATTGGCAAGCAGTGAATTTTCCCAATTCTATGACTGATCACAAGATCCCGCTGAAACGACGTCCCAAGAAATTCTCCATAACGCGCCTCGCCCGCGTCACTCGCCATTTGTGTATGTCCCACGCCCAAGGTATCGTGAGAAATAAGTTTGTAGAAGTGAAACTTCTGACATTATTAACAAGTGGTTTAACAAACGGAATACCTACAGAGATATAGACAATGTTCTATTGTTAGAACATTGGCTATTTATAAAGAAAAATAGCTTTTATAAGCTTGACGATATTTTGTTTATTAAAGGAAAAGTTGGGCCTACTTAAAAGAATGTGATTTTATTTTCGTTTTGCCTTGTGATAAGTATACTATTTTTCAAATATTAAGAAACTGCATTATGTTAGTTTAGCAATGCTATGCTTTTCTGATTAATAAATGTTTTTTTTTTAAATATTAATTTTAAGAAATTAGCACATATTCACTTAAAATCGTCATGTGACAAGTCTTCGTCGAACAAAGCCTCGGCATATCGGCTAACTTAATCATTTGATTAATTACATTTCAACTGCATTACGCTCAAGTAGAGTTTTAACGGGTATTTGGAGGCTGGGGGAAAAGAACCGCTGTTATAACAATATAAGTACAATGTCGTCTATGGTCATGTGACCGGCCGTATTTTTCTGAATATTTATGAATAAATTATCGAAAATTTACTTTAAATCTCTTACTTTAATTTTTTTTTTAATTTATTTATTCTTACATTTTTTTTTTTTCAAAATCCCTGATGATGATTATATAGACTTATATGGACACACTTGTTTTTTTAAATAAATACTGTTTTTTTTTAGAAAAAAAAAAGTCGTCGCCTCAGTTTTTTTTTTTTCATAGTCGACAAATTTTAATAAAAAAATGTTAGTTAATCCGATAAAATAACTTATAAGCTTTTAGAAATAATACACAGAATCTAAATCGAGCTAATAACATCGGAGATATGGCAAAAGCCACTTAAAAAATAATAATTGAATAACATGAAAAATATTAAAGTTATTTCCATAATTTTTCATGAATATTCAGAAAACTACGGGCGGTCACATACCCATGGGTGACATTGTATAGGTATTTGGTTTGAAGTAAGGCTTTGATTGAATGGTTTCATGCGACTGTGAAGAACATAAAATTCACATTAAAAATTTAAACGTTGCATATACTAAAAATATTTTAACAATACCTCCATTATGATCACTTCTGTTTGTAGATAATGCAAGATGTTCTGATACCTACCTGTTTATATTTGAACATAATATCATAGATACTAAACTATTATACTGTGAAATAATGGTGGAATACGTTTGTATTTAGAACTTTTTAATTGTATAAGAGGAAGAAATTCTTACTGTGATACAGTTTCGACTAGTACGGAGGACAGTGTGAATCGAATGCTACAACTTAAATAACAATATCAGTGTAAGTAATTGTTGGTAAGTGATTAGTGCTTAAATACGATCTAAATAATTATCATGTGATGTAAGCTTAACGAACAACACTTATAAGACATTAGAAAGGTGAGAAATATAATATCACATTATTGGTGAGTATTTAGTGCAGGAACCTCTTTATTTACGTTTATAGTGTCTACCTACCAAATGTTAAAAATACCGAATTATATATGGCTGTATTTTTATGATGAAAAAAAAAAACATTGATGAATACCAATTACAGTTTTGTTTTTTCAAGTTCCATCTCTTGATATCGGTGACATTTGACACTCCTCATTAATGTTGAAAGCCGACATTTACCCCTACACGCGAAAAAAGCCTTCAAAATCAGTGAGGTATTTTTACAACCAAAGTAGATCGCAGAAAATACGTCTGAAATTGGATTTTCCAATTTCACGACTACGGCAAATTGGTTCGTAACATCCCCCGTTTGAGATGGCTCGATAGATAAGGTGTCACAATGAGCCACGAGCCACCCCTTTGGAGCGATTGGGTCAATGTTGTCTCACATTCTTATCTGAGCTTTCCACGTGACCGGTGGAAACCGATTTAGTCTGCAGTTCATCAACATACTGGCTTTTTGTTTGAATGGTACAAATCTTTTGGGGATCCGTTTAAACTTGGTACCTACTCGTCAGTAAATCTTTCTTTATTCTTTTTCAATCATTTAACTATGTAGGGATTTACCCCTTATACTTACCTTACTTTACGTTTTATATTTATAAACGGTGCCTAAAGTGAAGTAATTATTAGCGTCTGATTAACCATATTTTTTTGACGTTTAAACTTATTTTAATTTTAAGCAATGTTTATATTATAAACAAGGGGGATATTTACTACCATTTCAGCATTTATACAGTGTCTTAAGGTTAAACTGCCCAGATATATCCTTTAATATAAAAGCTTGATGCCAGGACCAAAGGACCGAAGAGCCAAATGACCATTTTTAATAATTTTATGCTGACTTGATTAAAATGATTGGGTGTGGTCAACAATTTACATATTAATAGTTTTAAAGTTATCAGAGCATTAAATTGGTATCCTGTATTCTCGGATAATAAATTCAGTTTTATTACTTTCGAATAATTACGGGGTAGTCAATATTTAAATTTATCGATTCTCTTCGCTTTGTCACGAACGATCTGTACGAGAATAGCTCATGTCATGGTGAAATGAAATTATCCGGAAAAGAACCGAAGTTCGAAAGACGAGACCTCGAGTAGAGACAGCGTAGCGTGGGACGCCCCCCAGCTAGATGGACCGACGACCGTAAAAAAGTGGCTGGTACAGACTGGATGCGGATGGCGGAGGACAGGGTGTTGTAGTGCAGCCAGAGGCCTATGTCCAGCAGTGGACTGCTGTACACAGTGGATAGGCTGAGTTGATTGATTGTTTGTGTTCATGATGAGGTTGTAGCTATAAAATAGCACATATTGTAAAAACAGTGACTAGAGATTGTTAATTATTTACTTTTAAAGGCACCTACGCTTTATTTCAACGATTAATTTAAAAAGATGCCCACCTGAGCTATTCACCTGAACAAAGGAATGTAATTAAGAGCACAGGGATTCTCATAAGCGCTTAAAGATGCTATTAATGCCTTTGATACTGAATTCCTTCGTATATTGAGATAGAGTGGATGCTAAGATGTTTGTCCGCATTGAAGTGTCTTCGGTCTACAGATTTTAATAATCGATTCGATTGTATTTATTGGAGGAGTACTTGAGACATTGTTAAAACTTCAATTAAATTTGTCGCGCCGTTACGATGGGATTTTGTTTGGAAATTGAATTAGTCTTTCTGAGCTTAAATTTTAAGACTTTTGGCCCTAATGCAAAAAAACAAGGTATGGTAGTTAGAGGCATGTATTTAATCGAACCTGTAATAACTCCCATTTTGCGCTCCTAAATACATTATTGAACACTCTAATATTATGAATGCGCTTCTTTTTGTGAACCTCTAATTATCACTATTTTGGGGATCTATATGAAAATACTAAATAGCCACGTAGCTGCGACTAACTTGGATGTAGCGCGGTTGGTTACGGTTCTAACCCAAACTATTTGATCAGGCAGTAACTGCGACCAATTTGGCTCGCACGTGGTTGGTCACAGTTCCAAGCTAACCTAACATGTTTGGTCGGGGTACCCTAGCTTGGGAGGAGACAAGAAAATTAAAAAGAGTCTCAACTGTGTATTTAAAAAAGGTGCATTATTTGAACCGCAAATAGTTTTTAAAGTTTTAATCATTTAAAAAACTTTTCATCGTCAGAGGATCAGTTAAATATTTGCTGGAGTAATATGGGAGGCCATGTGAAGGAATTTGATGTAAACGATACGAGACGTTTGATTTCATATTCAGTGGGCCGGAATCTAGCGAGCCTATGCCTTGGAATATTTTTTAGAAAGGGGCGCCTATCAATTTATAACATGTCTTACGTAGGATTATGTTTACTTTTGTGTTATAAAAAAGTTTTGCATAAATATTTGAATACGGTAGCAATAGACGGTATTTACAGTAGCAACCCGGAGTCTTGATTTGTCCCCGGTTGATGGCAATAGGCTCGCCCCCTATTAGATGGGACTTGAATGTAACTGGCGAAATGTGGGTGAATAATATGTACACGACTGCCTAAAGGCTCAGGCAGACCAGCGCGATATTGCGGGCGCGACAGGCCGCGCGACCCTTGTAGCGCCCGCGATATCGCGCTGGTCTAACCGCTAGCTTTAACCGTCCGGGGAAACAAAGCGTGATGTGTGGTAGCAATATCAAGACGTGTGCTGGTGTAAAGCACATTTACAAATGTGATGGATACCTAAATTCTGCCTAGGAACATATTGACTGTCTAACTCTAGTATTGAATTTTGTAATTTAAGGATTATTTTTTATATATATTTTTTTTTAAATAATCGATAAATTTTAATAAAAAAAATTACATCGGAGATATGGCAAAAAAAATTAGAGCAAGATCACAAACGCTACTCAAAAATTAAAAATTGAACAACATGAAAAATATTAAAGATTAGATTTTATCATGAATATTCAGAAACATACTGGCGGTCACATGCGCATGGGCCACATTGTATAACAAAAGTTCATATTTTTAATAATTTCATTACTCGTAGGTGTTTTACAGATGTCAAATATAGGTCAATAAATCCCGCGGCAGACGGATGGAAGGTCCGGTAGAAAGGATAGACTGACATGACAAATTATACGTGAGGATTTGTTTTACCACGAAACCGAAAAAACTGAGTCACGCTGAAATAACACAGCAACAGCATAGGGAAGACTTTTTGCGTTTTTTGTACAGACTTGTAATAAATGTCAGCACTGGTCGGATTTGCAAAAGGAATGGTTAATCTTTGGCATAAGCCTGTACAGGCTTATGTGACACTACTTGTATGCTCATGTAAGTTAAAGTACAAATAAAAGTAGTGTGTAGCTGAAAGATAGAAAATAATTATAATATTTAAAAAAACCGGCCAAGTGCGTGTTGGACCACGCACAATGAAGGGTTCCTTAGTTGGGATGAATTAATCCCAAAAACAAACTTAACATTGTAGTTGAAAAAGACGTTCTCTCTTACATCGATATACGTCACGGTAAATTCTCCAACTGCAAATGTAAGTTTGTAATCGCAAAAACATTTTGTTTTGTGTGATAAAACTACAAATTGACAATTTTCGGACTTTTTACTTTATATGTGCTGTGAGACCTTGTATCCTGCCAAATTTCATGATTCTAGGTCAACGGGACGTACCCTATAAATTTTGATTCCCTTGAGTGTCGGCATAAACGGTTTTGTGCGGCATAAACGGCCGTATCTTTTTTTTACGTTATCTTAGAAGTTTGATTTTTTCACAGCTTCAAGGGATTGTAGACTGAAGTATATGGTTTTAATTTCAACTCGATACTTCTACGCGTTCCCGAGATAAAGGGTCTTGACAGACAGACGGACAACAAAGTGATCCTATAAGGGTTTCGTTTTTTTTCCTTTTGAGGTACGGAACCCTAATTACAACATTCTATTATGAAAAATAAAAACACGTTTGGTGGATAATGCAAATGAAGGTATTTTGGGACTTGATAATGAGATTATGGAGTTAATCATATATACCTACTTACAAAATACGAAATTTTCAATTCAAATTCGCCGGATTTTTAGGTTATTAAATAAACCAAAAATCCGGTAAATTTAAATTGAGAATTTCGGGCAAAGGACCTACGTAAAATTTGATAGGTCGCAGAGGCTTCCGTGTAATTAACGCTTCATACTTCATAAAAGCAGAGGTTTTTCCTCTCATTTTCCACACTTATGTACGTACGACTCTAGTGGCTGCGTAACAGTGCTTGAATAATTTTAATCCGCGTTGGAGAGCGCAGATATTTTTGAAACGTTAGTTGAGTGAAAATGATCAAGTGGTTTGTATGTTTATTTTATTTTATCTCGCTTCGTAGGGTTGTTGTAAGTGTGTGAATTTTAAAACGGGTATATATTTTTCTATCAACAAATTTACTAAAAGTCCACACCAATTATGTAACATGTGTTTTTTTATTACCAATAAAGTACAAAAATCTTACCAGCCATGGAATAGTGCCTTAAACATAATTATAAAATAAAAATAACATCTTCATTATCAAACAAAACAACTCATTATTTCCGCTACACTGAGTGCAACCTTTCAGAAACAAATGAAGCTGCAATGGACACTTTATGAAACATTCAGAAACGAATTAATGAACCATTATGTAAGCCATTCGTTTTTATTTTATTGTCTGCTTTCAATGAGAGCCGGCTAAGGGCTGGCTAATCTAAACAAACAATTAGTACGACTTAACATGGCAGTATGTTGACACTTAACAATCTGTGAGAAACAGAGGGGTGTGAACTTATAAACTGCGTTTTGCTTTTAAAAGCTGATAACGGACAAGACAGAGTACTTGTATACGTAGAACATAGAATATGAGCAGTAAAATCATTTCTCCTACTGCCGAGCCTCGGATTTAGGGGGCGGGAGGGCAAACCGGGGCACGTGCCCTGGACGCCAACTTCAGGGGGCTACAAATTGAAGCATAGCAGACAAGTGCACCACCCAGCACACCGCAACGCAATAAATGAAACGCGCAGCACATTTATAATCTTGCTATTTTTTCTTTTGTACACGTTTTGGCGCTCCTGTTGACAAAATTTGATTAATATAATGCGACTAAAATTTTCGTTTTGAGAAAATTTGAATATCGCGGGCTAACTTAGCGCATCCCCATAAAAGATTGGCAGGGGGCGGCAGACGGCAGTATTTGCCCCGCCTTAAAAAAATATCTAGATCCTGGGCTGCTTCTGCTGTCTACCTATTTGGGGAATACAGGCGTGTTTATCTATACATTGTTACTTACAGTAAGTATGAAAGATGCCTACGGCAAAACATGAAGAAATATATTACAATTTCAGGTTAAAGATATTATCTCAATTCGTGTATAAACTATACAATATCAAATTGATAATTAATGTTAGGTACCACAATGATACTACAGAGGAGCTCGTGGCTAAGTGATAACAGCCGCCGAGTCGATTTGCCAGATTAAGCTACGCTTGCCGGGGTTGGTCCGTGGTTGGGTGACCATCTTTACATAAAGAGATTCCTCCGTGCCTCGGAAAACACGTTAAGCCGTCTGGGCTGTCATTCGTGGATCTTTGACAGTCGTTACGGGTCGTCAGAAGCCCGAAACTCTGACAACCAGTATTACCAAGGGGTATTGTATTACCCAGTTACTGGGTTGTGGAGGTCAGATAGGCAGTCGCTCCATGTAAAATACTGGTATTAAGCTGCATCCCGTTAGACTGGAAGCCGACCCCAAAATTGTTCGGAAAAAGGCTAGGCAGATGATGATGACCACAGTGATACTACCATAAACATAATCCCTAATAAAACCGAACTCGGACTCAAAACATTCATATCATGAGTAACTAATACTCTGTGTTCATAGTCTGAACCAATTGAAAAGTCGTAAATGTTTATGTGGTCAGTTAAGATCTCGGAAACTAACGCTGTTAGTGGTCTAAAGTGTTGCTGGCGCAATCAATGTCACTTCACATTAGACCTGATACAACTCGGTTCTCGATACGTTTGCGCTCCGATACAGTTTCCTGAGGTTAATTGGAATTGATTTAATCGGTATCGGGATTGTTAATAATTATGGATATAGATTTTCCAATATCGCAGCTGAAATATGGGTTTTTATGACTATTTTGCGATTTAGCATAATCAGCCTATAATGTTCCCACTGCTAGGATACAGGCCTCCTCTTTCTGTGAGAGGGAACGGGGCGTAATCCACCACGCGGGCCCAGTTCGGGTTGGTGGATGTCACACATGTCTTCGAATTTTTAGTTCTAGGTTTGCTCACGATGTATAAGTATTATTTGTTTTTTTGATACGAATTATTTCAGTTAACTCTGTCATGTTTTTAAGCGAAGATTTAATTATAATTATTTAATAAAAGGGAAAGTTTGTCTTTTAATTTATATACCCTCTGAAAAGATTTATACATAGCAAAGTGAAGTACGCAAAGGTGACAAAAGGGGATAAACGTCAAAGTTCATTCAGTTAACATTGAAATCTTGTAAACTTTACGTTTCAAATCTTCTGATTAAAAGGACTGGTGCCTTATTTAAAAACTCATCGTACTTTCGTTATAAATTGAAAATGATAAGTAAGTACCTACAAGAATTTAATTAAAGTTACGATCCAAACTTATTCTAAGTTTGGCTTCGCAAAAATGGAGCAGACGGGGCGGAACCGGTGCAAAAAACGACATTTTCCTTAATTTCCACATTTTATCTCTACAAGATTTTGTTGATTGATTTTCACGAAGCTCTTTGTCTCCTAAATCTTTGGTAGTCCGGTGCTTTTTATTGCTAGTGTCCATTTATCTTAGTCCTTATATTATCGAGTCTGTAACCATTTCCTAATTGACATTTGGACAAAGGTACACGCAGATGTCTTAGCCGTCCCTGTGAACCTGATTAATTGTCCGCACATGTGTTTGACAGACCTTCTGTGAGAAAATAGTGAATACCGTGTGAGGGAGATAATGCTCGTATCGCAGGACCAGATTCGAAGCTAGTCTATTTTGGTCCTTGTGATATATTAGTGCCTGTAAAAATAAATCAAGTGAAATACGAGCTACAAATGTAAGGGGTTCCTCCTCCATTTGTATGTGTGAAAACCACTTTAGAACCAATATGTTGGAATAATGTATCGCTTGAAAGGTTTCTTAAGTTACAGGGTTTAAATTAATAACGTAAACAGTTTCCCATCAACTTTGTTTGTTTAATTTTGAAATGTGTTATATATCAAATGTGATTTACATATGTGATAGGGTTGTGATTTTCTACATCGATCAGTTCAGGCGTTTATAAGGCTCAAACACTTGTCATACCGACTAGTAGGTACTGCTAGTAGGAATTTTAAGGAAAAAAAATTGTTCCCGGATTTTGAGACGTTTTTCATCTTCATACCAAGCTTTAAAATATAATGAGCATAAGTTCGCTCAGAACACTGACGAAAATGATTAAAAACTCATTAACAGCTTCACAGTAAGTACACGTCACGTCCCGCTTCCAACGTAATGACGGAACAAAATATAAAATTAATTAATTCCGAAAGATCAGACACACGATGGTCTAATTAGCGCTAGCTACACCTAATTAGTTCGTAGGTCGCCGGTCGTCATTAGTACAAAATATATAGGTAGGTGCTGACAGTCTGGGTGCCGGGCAGCCATTGTGTGCTGGAGGGCCCTGGAGACATCTCGAGCGCAGCGTGTGTGCTACGCCTTATTAAGTTGTACGGCGGTAGTGTTGTAGCGTGGGTCGTACGTGAGGCGTCCGCCTCACGCTTCGGGCATAAATTGCGGATTATGACCCAACACTAGTGTAGATTAGGGCTTTGAAAGGGATGTGTTTTGGTCTAAATTGATAGTTTATGAAATATTGACTTGGATTGCTGTTTACACCAAGTGGATTGACAGAATAATACAAAGTACTCAACTTTGGCGAAGTTGGCGTCTTTGTATTTATGTTCTTTTCTAATAGTGTAGGCCACCTCTTTTCCCCTTGACTGTAGAACTTTTGTCCTACAAACCAGGTACTACAGAATTCACTAAGCTATAGGATTTATAGTTACTGTAGCTTCTGGGTTGCTTGAACTGGATAAAATATTATGTAAACATCCACTTACTCGTATGTCGTAACGAATACATCCGTCCGCTCCTAAACGATGCGATTCATGTGAACCTTGCAAAATTATCCTTTAACGGACCCGTAGAATATTATCAACTTTGTTGTTCAAGAAGTAAGGTCTAAAATGTCTTTGTGAGTTTGTAAGGATTAGGAGTTCGAAGCAAATCGGTTGTCGTCTTTTGAGGAATGGCTCAAAGTGATAAATACAGCGTAACACCTTCACAAAATTCAATATCGAATGTTTTTCTTTGTGTATTTATCGATAAATAAGTATTGAAAAATAAACTGAACGTTTGGGATTCCTTTTGATGTGAATATAAAGCGAGGATGATCATAAAGGTGATGTGATATTTGCTGGACTGACACGTTTTACAAGTTTTCTCATAAATAAACTGGGCAAAAGGGCTTAAAAATATCCGTATTGACAATATGCTCTTAGTATCATTTCATCTCATCTTTCTGTTACCTCGTGTTACAAGTTCACCGTTGAATAGGGTTCCCTGGATTGCCTGGTACAATTAACGACTCCGTTAATTGCCAGAATCAGGTGTTCAGATCAATTAGGATCAATTAGGTGTTCAGACACGGTAGATAAAGTTCCCAACTCCCATACTCTTTGCTAAAACCAAACTAGATCTATATTTAAACTCAGGCAGATTAAACAGCACCATCCTCTTACATTGTACACTTCCTTGCTCACGGCAGTTACCGCCGCGTCGCCTCCTCCGAACAGGATGCACGGTCTCTATAAAACATGTATTGACATGATGGAGCACCTATTCTGGACCTGCGGTACGATATCGCGAGAGCAGATTACCATTTGAATTGAGAATTCAATCCCGTGTCTTAAAAACTTCAGCTAAGGTCACAGGATTTATTGGCGCTCGAATGACGTTGACAAGAGAGCGCTGTCTGTAAACATTTGTGCATGAAGAGTATTGAAAAAATAAGATGGCGGCGTTACTTCCAAATTTGGCCACGCGCCAAAAGAACCTTGTACAGCAATAGAGGTCACAAAACCAATACGTTATTCTGTCTATTGAAAATTTCAACATTGTCGATTGTTAGATCGCCGTGTGCTACATATCGGTAATTTTGCAAAAGGAAAGGTAACGTATGAATAAACAGGCAAAGGCCTGTCATACTCAAAGCAGTGTAGAACCATACATGTATTATTTAAATAAGAACTTATTGACACTTGTACCGTACATCACTGTCAAAAGGTAAGTTGGATTTCGAAGTGCCTTAGATCGTTTTTTAAACCTATATCAATACTTATAATATTACTAGCTGCGCCCCGCGGTTTCACCCGCATAAGTCTCGATCCCGTAAAAATATCGGGATAAAAAGTATCCTATGTCCTTCTCTGGGTCAAGGTTTATCCATATCCCAAATTTCATCCAAATCCGTTCAACCGTTTTAGCGTGATGTCGTGACCAAGGGAAATAGGGATTTATTTTTATATATATAGATAGATAAAGAGGTAAAATTTGTTTGTTTGTATGTAGTGGGTTATCTCCGGAACTGCTAGTCGGATTTGAAAAAATTCTTTTTGCATTGGATAGCCCAATTCTTGAGGAAGGTTATAGGCTCGCGGACGAAGTCGCGGGAAGCTAGTTTTTTTATAAAAATCTTGGATGAGTGTAAACAAAAAGCCAGACAATGACAGTAACCCAAAAAAGGACACTAAAACAACACTGTAGATATGTACTAGAACCAATACTCAACTATTTTCAAACTATTTCAGAATAGAGTTCCTCCAACTGATCGCCACAGTCGTCGTTAAGACGCGCATCTGCGACTGTAGTCCTGTCGTTATAAATAAGATTTGTAGCGCAACCAACTTATCTCCCTTCACGATATGAAAACAAAACTACCTTTACAGGGAATTGTGGTGTTCTTGGAACTTGAGGTTATGAACGAATTTGCACAAAATGGAACATAATATGAGCTATCTAAAACTTTTATAGTTTATAATGTTACTTATACTTGTAAAGTTTCTATGTAAATGAAACAGGTGAATTAAAGTTGTTTCTGAAAACCGATAAGCCGAAGATAAATAATGTCGTAGAAATTGCTTTTTGTTTGTTTTCGTGACAAAAGGAAACTTAATTGCGATGAACGGATGCTGAATCAAGGATCAGCGGGACACGCAAGGACAGTTCAAAGATTTTCGATGACAAAACAAAGAAGCAATAATGAATTTCAATTCAAATCTTTCCAACTTTATCTTAGAAATCACTGATAGCGGTGAAGGAAAAAGTCTTGAGGAAACCTGGATTTATCTATTTAAACTATCAAATCTAAACTAATATTATAAAGAGTAAAGATTTGATTTTTTTGTGTTTGTAGGTTTGTATGTTTGTTTGTTTGTTTGTTACGCTTTCACGCTAAAATGGCTGAACGGATTTAGATGAAATTTGGCACATGGGTAGACCATGACCTGGGTTAAAACATAGGATACTTTTATCCCGCTATTCCTACGGGATCGAGACTTATGCAGGTGAAACCGCAGGGCGTAGCTGGTTATTAATATACATCTTAAATCGCCAATCCGCCTTGAACAAGCGTGGTGATCAATGCTCGTGCCTTCTCTGTATGAGAAGAGGCCTTAGCCCTGCAGTGGGACAGTAACAAGTTGATATTAAATCAATGAAATCTCTATTTTATGAACCCACACAACTTTCGAACCCTTAACTGCATGTTGTGCGCATAGCCGCATAGATTGCGTTGTCTCCGGCGCATTGAAATCGACAATATCCTCCGAGCACTTCCCTCCAGCCGCCCCTCGGCCCCACCGGCCTTCGATCGAGTCGCGTGATGCGACATGTGACATTCGACTATCTGGCAACTTTTCCGTGACGTGGTGTGCGAATGGGCGTGAATTTTAACACTTTCTGACGTATGCGCAATGTGCTTTTGTCGGATTCGTTTTCGAAATTGGAGTTGTCATTAAAATATTTCGATGTCGTAAGGATATTTTCGATGATGTTGCCTTTAGACACGTTAAGAAATTGAGTTTTTTATAGAAGATAGAAGTTTTCAGGACTTAGTCTATTAAATTAAAAGACTGTTAATTAAAAGACTGTTAAATTAAAAGACTATTGTCTTTGTTCAGATGACGAAGTTTCAGTAACAACACTTTGTTAAACTTCAGCACCTGTTCGGTTTCCTTCTAAAGAATTTTACTACTTTAATAATCCCCCAATAATCTCCTGAAAATTCCTTTCCCCGCCCTAATTCTCAGAAAACATTTACTAACGAGGATTTATTAGAATACTTGTGAAGTCTTTAATTTAGTTGTCAAAGGAACATGACACGTCCTATATCAACGAATAATTTTAATTTATATGCAAAATACGATCCCAAAATACATCTTAGAGTTTTCCCATTTACATATGTAGGTACTGATTTCCTTAACATATCCCTGTGATATCTACTTTAATCAAATATGTTGTGGCTCCTGTTATCACTACTTGAATTACCTTGACTATGCGATACATTTTTTGTAAATTGTACCTATATCCTTAAGTAATATTAGAAAATATGCTGATTTTAGGGTAGGCTGGTCTCATTATTGTTCTGATGAGTGAGAGAGGAGTATTTGTATTCTAGCTCTTTCACCTGGTATATCTTCTTTCTTTCTCTTTCTGTCCGTGATTTCGTCCGCGTGAAATTACTTGTTTTACCATAAAATATCCTATGACACTCGGCAATACTGTAGCTTCCCATTAGTGAAAGAATTTTCGGAATGGGATCAGCAGTTCCGAAGATTAATTACCCCCTACATACAAACTCACAATTGTTACCTCTTGATATAATATTAGTGTAGATAACAACTTACTAAACGACAGTTTACAGAAATATGGGAAACTGGGGCAAAATCGGGACGCATCTTATACAACTTATCAATTTTTTCGGGATCCCAACCCTCACAACCTTCACGGGTGCAATTCTTGAAGTCATTCCACCCATGCATAGTTCCTTCATGTATGTTTTTTGTGCTTAAGCTAAAATCATGACGCATTCAAAAATTTACTTTAGTCCGTTTACACTTTATTGTATTCTTAATCTTTGCTAGAAAACAATTATCACTTACGAGTATTATGACACACTTCTTTAATCCAAGGAATACAGCATCAATAGACTATAAAAAGTTTATTTTTATTTATTTTCTTCGAGGGTGCACAGAAACGACCACAAAAGTTTGTTGACAAACTATAATCAGGTTGTCAAGCCACAGTGAGCAAACGCGCGCGTTAGTTTGAAATATGTAAAAGACTGCACTGCCATGTCCCGGTTTTCCCATACCTGGTTTTGGACTAATCTCCCCTAGGTACTTACATTTCTCAGTCTCATTTACCATACCAACAACCCGTCAGTTTAAGTTTACAAATTGAAACGATATTAGGCGAACGCCGCGCCGCCGGCATTGCCCATTTGGCCCCATCAAGTGTCTATTTACTCATTTCGCCGGAGAGCCGGTGTCCTGCCCTCATGCCTGCAATAATAGCAGCACGAAATTGCAGCAATCCGTGAGCCGAGTATCATCGAGTTAGATCAGTTAATCCCCTGGGGACGACGGCGGTTAATTCAGTCTGCACTGCGCTTGCGACGAATTTGCGTCTACTTTTCATATATTTCTCGTTCTATCTGTGATTCTTTCTAACTTTCACTTTGATCATTGTTATAGAAATGTCGTATCAAATAGTTTATTTAGAATTAATTATTGTTAGTAATAATAATGTCCAGGTTTTGGATTAGATGTTAAAGTGAATTGATTGGATGGAAATAATTGCAATGAAGATTACGGAGAATGGTGTTGTTAGCTGCACCGAAGCGGTGGTCATTACAGTTCCGCCTGAAAGGTTAGTAAGGAGGTTAAGATAAGGCAAGCATGCAACCTTTTTAGTATTTCGTACCTTAAAAGGAAAAAAACGGAACCCTTATAGGATCACTCGTGTGTCTGTCTGTCTGTTTGTCCGTCTGTCACAGCCAATTTGCTCCGAATCGAATGGACCGAATAAGTTGAAATTTGGTACACATATGTATTTCTGTGACTCAAACACGAACGTGTAACGTAAATAAATGAATTTTGAACATAAGGGTAACTTTTGGGGGCAAACAAGAAAATTAAAAATATAAGTTTTTCTAATAGTACCGTGTGATATATCAAATGAAACGGCTTGTTGCGAGGATCTTAAACGTATTTTTAAATAATCTTAAAATAAATACTTTTTAAAAAAATTAAGAGATTCGATGAAAATTTACCCTTATCTCCGAAACTACTGGACCAAAAATTTTGAGAAACATGCATAATATGGCTCTTTACTCATAGATTACAGGAAAACCTAAAAGAAGTCTATGGTCTTAAAATAACATGGTAAATCTCTCAATATTGTGCGTACAAACTCACATTTGCAGTTGGAATGTATGGCAGAACATATTATTTCAACTACAATGTTAAGTTTGTATTTGGGATAAACTTCAACCCAACTACGGAACCCTTCATTGTGCGTAGTTCGACACACACTTGGCCCGTTTATTTTGAGTATATTGGAGTTAGCTGTCGTTAACTGACATTTAAGGGAGATAACAAGACTTTAAATACATTTCCTTTTACGAAAACATTTCGTAGACTATATAAAGAACACACTTCTTTAAAGATAGTCTGCTTCTTCAAACTTAAGAGAATAATAATAATAATCATTTATTTGGAGACAATACAGGTGTTACCAGTTATAGAAAATGGTGTTTTAATGTACAGTCCATATTTTGCCTGTTTAGAGCATGCAAATTAATTTTACATTAATATCTCATAAGTACCTACATAATTTAATAAGATATACAGAATATACAGAAAAATACCTATGTTCTAATATTTTTTTTTAATTAAAATAAATTTAATAAAATTAGGTCCACACATAACAAAACTTAACCTTATAATTATTTATGCAACTGTTGTATAATAAGGGGTATTAAAACACAAATGTGTGTTTATCACAGGAGTCCTCATTATGTACAGCATACAAGACTTTATCTACATCCATGATATGAATCCTCTATAAAAGGTTTTGAAACCATAGTGTGTTGTACAGTGTTGTAAGTACTCTATGTAAATCCATGGAAAGATGAATTGCTGAGTATCTAATACAAACAAACTATGTATAGGTAATAATAACATTATTTATTGTACTAATTATTTACATTTTGGATCGTACAATGATTGAAATACCTTGAAAATTTGCACCTTGTTGAATGTTGGCAGATCCTAATGTACTCTGAATATTTTTTTTTTTAATTATGGCGCTGTGGTAGTGAAACGCGCGTGCATGACAATGTTTTTTTTTTTTAATTAATAAAGATACCACGAATTGAGTAGTGAGAATGTGGCTGTTTGATGAGTAAGGAAGGGATCGAAAAAGCAAAGGAATTGCATAATCTATTTATTTAATACTTCAAGCACAGAAATGTACATAGGCGAACTTAATGCCATAGGCATTTTCTACCAGTCAACCTTAGGGTGATGCAGAGACAAACAGTGGTAGGTGCAATTACGAAAAATTGAGGATAAAAAAAATATTCAAATATCAAGATACACATATTCCTATTACAAACTATAAATATAATATACAATATTTGCCTAATTACATATATAAAAATAAGCACAACAAAATATACATAAATACATGAATATACTAAATCAAATAAGACAAACAATGGGAAAACATTAACGTTGTGATGATACTGTCAGCTTCTTACGAATGTGCTCGCGAACTTTAACTTTAAAGGATAATCGGTTGGTTGCCATCCTGATTTCCAGGGGAGCGCATTACACAGAGAGATAGACTGAACGAAGAAGGAAGAGTGAACGAAGTCTGTGCGGTGAGTGTGGCATTGAAGAACGCGATTATTTGATGACCGTAGATTCTTACTATGGTTATCACAAATGTACTGAAAGTAGGGGGCTAGATAGCTAGGGCAAGTGGGAGAGTAAAGAAATGAAAACAAGGTGGTCAGTGCCCTTTGCTCTCTGCGCTGGCGTATGGAAAACAACGTGAAAAGTACAACAAAACGAATTAAAAGTACAACATTATAAAAGTCGTTTGGAAGATATTTTGGTTACTATGACACTGGTTGTTTTAATGTTGGCAATAAGCTAACTGTTTCAGAAACTTTTATAGAGGATTTATAACATGGGTGTAGAGAAAAATAAAAATGCATGTAACATCAATTCTTTAAAGTATCATTCATTCATCTTAAATATAATGTACATCTGACACTAAAATATGTAAATTATGTACAAGTATACAAAGGCATAAAAATAAAGGAAGCGCTCATTATGCATAAAAAATATTGTCCGCATTGCTGTCATTGGGAAAAGTGCCCAAAAAGCTGGCAGCCTTGCCACGTTGGATGTCATTAAAATTCTTTAAACTTAAACTAAATAAACACACACCACAAAACAATAGGAAACTTTAAATAAAATAAAATCTTTATGTTGCTGAAATTCTTGTAAACCATAAAAAACAATTTTCTATCAACCATCTATGCAGTTTAATTTTATAATTAAACAATATTATCATACAAGCAACAACAACCGTCCAGTTTCACTAACCTCGCTATATTTTCGCCCGTTTTGCACATTCACAAATGGGAGAGATCTAATCTCGCACCGCTTTCAAAGTGAATCTGACTTGCAATGATAGATTGCTTGCATCCCTTTCCGCACTGAAATTGTATTCTATATTTCGTATCGTTACGTAGTTGTGGTGCGATGCAATTCGCACAAATTCTACGTATTGTAGGCAACACGACAGTTGTCGCATCGATCGGTTGTTCAGTGTGGCTTAAGTTTGCATTATTAATTAGCGAATAAACTGTTCTACAAATAATCGATTTCCACTGTCGTCCGTGGGTTGGCACAGAAGGAAATGAAATATTAATCCATTTCGAAAAAGAACTGGTACATAATAATAATATTGGAAACATTTTGATTAAAAACAGTAGAGGTATAGTTTTTCGTATGGTAAAAAGTTTTAATCAATCCCCAAAAGAGGTTACATAGCTAGTTCGTCCTGGCAAGTAAAGCCAGCAGAGAACAGCGTGATGTTTGCGTTCCCAGAAAAAAAAAAAACACATATTATTTGAAAATGGAACGTGCTTTCCGACACCCAAAAAGTATGCATGATTATTTTGTGAGCACCATTCCCTAAGGGACCGTTCCACCGCCCGTTGGTAACTACAAAATTAGGTTGAAACCCGTTAAAAAAACGGGTTTCAACCTAATTTTGTAGTTAGTTATTACTGAAATATTTTCCTGTACGGTTGCTAAACGGGAGGAAGACGGAAATTCCACGGGCTTTTAGTAGGCGTTAGTTTGCTCTTGCTGTTTGCTTTGCCTATGTTTTGAATAATAAGTTATGTTGGTGGGCAAATGGCAGTATATTTGTTATGGTAGACAAAACATTATGTTTATGTTCGTTGGAATAGGGTTTGAACTTACGCATAGGGAGTTGGTAATGTACAGTGCAAGTTGCGTTAGCAGGATTTAGAGCCCTCTTTTGTTTTAATTTTTTCATATCGGAAAGTGATTCGAATTTTTACAAGGATAGACCACCGCGTCATAAAATCATATTTAATTTATTTAGTTATGATCTAAATAAATTAAATATGATTTTTATGACGTCATACTCCCTCACAACGCCGTACAAAACGTCCAGCGCCTACGCTATCCACGTGAACTGCTTGTCACCTAGTTGATTCACTTACAAACAATCGCGGTAATCTGCACTCAACCTTTAGCTTCCGACACGCAAACATTAAGACGTCACTTTACTTGCTACCCCATTATAAAGCTGACATCCCACGAGTGCACACAACAGAGAGATACATACGTGTTGTAATTCAAAAAGCAGTTGAATGGAGGATTAAGACCGCTTCACACTGCCCCTCGCCCTACTTCCTGCTATTCCTTTAACTTTATAAACATTGTTCGTTCTAAATAGGCGGGGTCGTTGACCCGTCGTGGGCTGTTGACAGGGGTGGCTACGATTAATTTTAAAATGTAATGGTATGTGAGTGTTGCACGCTATGTGGACGTGTGATAGTGATTATTTATTCAGAATGTATTACATGCGAATTTGGAAGGCCTAGTTAATTACGTGTTTTATCTTAACTCGTATACGGTTAATTAAACAAGGTTAAGTGCAAAAAAAACAGAGTGGAAATGATAAGCGAAAAACATAAAGAAAAGCTCAGAACTGTATAGAGTTTCAAATGAATAACAAAAGTGTCAGAAATGTCCTTTTGTGTCTAAGCAGCAACACGAATCAAAACTCCCAAAAGGCAACAAATCCAAGACTTGTTGGCGGGATTTCGTGAAAGCAGACACGAAGTCAACGACCAAAAGGATAAGGAGACGAGGCTGAGCCAAGTTAAGGAAACTTTGTCGCAAAACGGACCCACCCAGGTCGCCAGTCGGGATAACTTCGTTTATTTTTTTTATTAAAGAGAGAGTGTCGAGTTCGCAGGGAAGCTGTATGTGTCGGTTCTCTCTATTTTTTTGTAAATTCAATATTCTTACGTAGGACCTAAGTAGATTTCATTGAAAAAGCTGCAGTGCCAACTATATTTGAATTTACATAAAAAATGAGAAACGTTCTTGGTTCATGCAGTTTTGAATAATGACACTTAATTTCGGCAAGGAGATAACACGACCAATAATTAGGTTAACGATTGACAGTCTGATATACTTTTTTATTGTTTATTCATTAAGGAACAAAACAAAATATAAACAGAAACATCACAAAAATCTCAATAGGTTAGTCCGGATGTTGGAACACTTTTAAGCAATCTTAATACTAACGAAAATGGTTAAAACATAGTTTATAAAATTATAGAACATAAGTAAGGTAGTTTGAAATAATAACTAAGAAAATACAAAAACAACGATGGCGCGGGTCGGGCACTCCGGCGATGCTAATTACTAATTGAATGAAATTTAAACAGGATGATGGATTTTCAAAGACAATCAAAGATTTTTTTGTATTTATTTTTATAATTATTATTTGTTATTTCCAATTGAATTTTTGTTGGAACATCATTAATAAGCGTTCGTTCGTTTCCCGTAACAGTTTTTGTATCTCAGTACTACCAGTTTTGATTGGGTTGCTAATCTTGTTGCTTGTCAGCGTTACTTACCTACTTACTTAGCAATCTTAGCAAGTAAAGTACTTTGTACAGACTACAGCCTCATATTTGACCAAAAAAAAATTTTTTGATGATCCTTGAAAAAGAACAGACGCCGTCAACACGTAGGTAGATTATATTTTCGTCAGCGATTCCATTTTATACTATAAGCCAAAAATTTCCCCTTTTACAAGGCGCTTCCTTTAATAAGCGTTTTATATTTAATTGGGTTCTTTAAGATCTTAAGTAGGATGCTGAAAGGCTCCAAGCTTCTGAGAGTTTCATCGGGTCCAGGAAGAACCTTTCGAATATTTTAATATTCATAACCCAGGAAGGTATTAAAAAGAACTTTAGACTTCATCTTTATACATTTTCTTTGAAACTTTCTTGCTTTCTTTAACCAGACGAAGTCTGTAACTAAGTTTAAATAGGTATAATAGAGTGCCTCTCGTGGTTTCAACAACATTGCTGAAGTATTATGTGATGTATATAAACAAACATGTAAGCACGCTACACACGAAATATAAACAATAAACAAGACTAATGTTTTGTTTGCATGTTTAACGGATAGTGCATGAATTTAGAAGCTATTAGCTGATAAGCTCAGTTGAAATGACGTTTACGTAAACAAATCTACGTGGAGAAACTAGCAAGGACTGTCTTCAAGTTCAAAGTAGTTAGGTGTGCATTGATTGTCCAAAAGTGCTTTATGCAAACACAATGGAAATATCAAAGGAGACTTACTACCTAGTCCATAAATGGACGCCAGACATGATTTACCTAACCTTGGGTCACGATCTTGATGTCTTAGACCACATGTAGACTCAAAATGGAGATATAAATCACTTTCGTCCATAAAACGTGTATAAAGTATACTATACTCTAATCACAGACTAAGCTATCCCGTGTTTCTCGCCACAAAGCTTATCTTGTACTTTCTTCAGTAAAAACACAGTTCTTTGTACTGTCTTCGAGATAAACAAGACAGCCTTGCGTTGCAGATAGAAAAACGTCGAGAGAAATGTGTGAAATGCTCTCTCTTCGTTCGCACGTTGGTTGGTGTTTTTTTTTCGTCTATTTTGTGCATATGAACAGACGTCCTCGTGCTAACAATTTATTCAGGATTATACGAATATTTTTTTAATATTTATTTTGAACCGGCTCTGTGAATTTTATTGTGGGATTTGTCGAGTTTTGAGTGTTTGGAGTTTTACTTGATTTAGTGTTTGGGTTGTGTATTTTAATTTGAACAGGTTTTTGATTGTGTACGATATCATTTCTTAACATTAAGGTACCTTTATTTTAAGGTTTAAAGTGATATCAGTTGAGGTCTTACTAGGTTTCTAGTTTAACCTATTTGTGAATGTAATTTAGACGAAACATTTGATATCCATTTAAAAGGTCTAAAATAGGGATGTAACGATACATAATTTTCCCGATACGATACCGATATCGATTACCGATCACAGATACCGATGCCGATATCGATAGCTCCGAAGATAAGAAATCGAATAAATAATAATGAAGTAAGGGCGTTTGTATCTTTTATTTCGGACACAGTACCTTATAGTCGTCATTTCACTGTGTGAATAAACAGAATCACGAATAGCGGTGACGTGAAATAGGCGCGAAACAATACATCGCTCAGCCAACGCTCAGCAAACTGCAAACACTGCCATTTGACGTGTTGCCATGTCGCTAAAAATGTTCTACGCGGCCGCGGCTCTCCCACCAGTCCTGCCTGCGACGGAACGACAATATTGCGTGGCCGTCGTCGTTTCGCGCGCTTTCCGAACTGTTTGTCATCGATTGTATATAATCGGCGATACCGATTATATAGGCCGATATATCGACATCGGAATTGAAATCGTTACATCCCTAGTCTAAAGCATTTTAAAACTTTAACAACAAACTCCTTCAAGCGAGATCAAACATAGGCAACATTCCTGTAAAGCATCCATACACTCTCCACTTTGATTTTCTAAACAAACTGTAGATACACAACTCTCAACCCCTAATTAGATATTGTTTAAAACTCCTTCCCAAAAACGTTTTATACTCTGACTCATCAAAGAGTTCCATATACAATCCACTTGATGAACCTGGCCGGATTACGTTAACCTTTAAAAAGTAAAAAGCGTTCTAAATTCAACTCCGCGTGAAAGTAGTCTGGTTGTACAGACGTTCATTGATCAGCGGCCGCCCGGCAGCTTGCCAACGAAAGGGAACGTATACTACGATGCCACTAACAGCTTCACAGATCGTTAACACTACAACATTGCCAGTCAAAATTAAATCAAACCCTTATTAAGATAAGGTGCAGATTTCAATGTTTCAGCAATGGTTGTTATAACAGCTTAAAATTAGAAAGTGTTAGTATACAGTGTGTACAAACATCTAGCATCTAATAGTAATTGTAGCGGCGCTGAAAGTTGGGCGAGATTTTAGATAGCATTGTTCAGTTTCATTTATGGTTAGAACTTAGACAATTGTGATACGTTATTAATCTTAGTTATTGTTGTAGTTTCTACTGTAGATTAATGGCCCAATAGATACAATAAATTTCGCAGACACGTTATTAAATTACTGAAACAATTTATAACTTTTCTAATTACATGAACATGCTTCAATAATTTGTGTTTATGATTCGATGGTTTTCTGGGTAGCAAAATGAAATACAATAAGGAACTTGTGGAAGCTCGTTGCGATTAAGGGTTGGAATAATATAACAACACTTACAGGGTATCTCGAGTTTATCGGAAACTTCAACAGAAGCCTAACAAAAGCACCCAACTGAGGCGAGTACTAACCGTTTTCAACTTTCATATTAGTAAAACATTTATAAATCCAATATAATTTTATTTGAAATGAAATGAAATGATTTACTGTAAATAGGATACGGAATCACTTTTACAAGTCATATTAATTAAAATAAAAGCTAGATGGAGTCGACATTTCCAATCCTCTGAGAAAGAATGGCGAAATAAACTCAGGGATCAAAGAGTTCCGGCCCTGGTTCGGACCATGGTACGGAGCGAGAGGAAATGGGAGGCCGTCACCTTCTGCGAAGCGGTAATGCTCGCGAAGCAGGACGCGGAACGCGTGAGGGAGAGGCAAATTTCGCGCCCTCACGCCCCTAACCGCCGCATGAAGAGACGCCCTGGGCGTCGGGAATCGCAGGTCGATTTCCGGCCACCGTAGGCGCGGGCTTGCGGACGGTGAGCAATGGGTAGCTCGCCGTCCGATAAGGACCAGGCCCGGGTCAACGGCGCTTTGTGTTCCACGCGCGCCTCAAAGAGATGTCAGCAGAATTGACGGGGTGCGCTAGGGCCGGTGCCTGCCAGGGGTGCGAATAAAACCGAAAGGGAGATCGTGGCCCCCGGCAACAGGGCAACTGAAGGAACACGGGTGGGTTTTAGTCAGTAAGAGTCTGACACGCCCTTCCGCTCCGCCCGAGAAGTTATTTGATAATTTCCCACCCAAAAAAAGGGATCAAAGTGTCTTTTAAAGTCTAGACATAATCTTGATCCCCATTTTCTTTATAATATTTCTTAACGATCTTACTGAATACATTAAAAACATTTTACCAGATGCTGACTTGATAATATTTGCTGACGATACAAGTGCTGTTATAGCTGATGACAATATAGAGACCTTAAAATGTAAATTAAATTTATTAATAGCCGCTTGTGAAAGCTGGTTTTCTATGAATAATCTTAAATTAAATGTTAGTAAGACAAAATGCATGATATTTAGATCTACAGTTAGGAACAAAGCTTTATTAAACGTAGAATCCCTAGGCAGGAAAATTGATTCAGTAGAAAGTTTAAAATTTTTGGGAGTGCAAATTGATTGCTTACTCAACTGGAAGCCAGAACTAAATTCAATTACGAATACAGTAAGTAGTGCGTGTTATGCTATCAGATCTCTCAGGGATATTTTATCTATTGCCCAACTTCGTACCGTCTATTTTGCTCTAGTTGAATCTAAACTTAGATATAGCATTAAATTTTGGGGAAACAGTTATAAATACAATATTAAGACAGCCTTTACTATACAGAAGCGAGCATTAAGAACCATGCTTCGTATAAATCAGACAGAATCATGTAAGGAGCATTTTATTAAACTTAGAATTTTAACGGTACCATGTCTTTATATTTTAGTTCTCCTTACTCATTTAATTCAAAACTCAAGCGAGTTTGAAACAGACGATGAAAGAAAAAGTAGAGTGGATACTCGCAGAAAAGATCTTCCTACTTTTCTACAGGCAAAGCTTAATGTTGTCAAACACTCGTCACGCGTGCAGTCGGTCAATCTGTTTAACAAATTACCAGTAGAATTAAAGAATATTCAGAATGTGAACATGTTTAAAAATAAACTCAGGGCTTTGTTAATCAATAAAGCGTATTACAGCATGGACGAATATTGTAATGACAGAAAAACTTAAAAACTCTTTAAAGTTAAATTAAATATGTGTACCTATTGCTCTTTGACATTTCTATAATTGTTGCTTTATTTTTTTCTTTTTTCTTAATATTTTGACATTAAATGTATGTATTTTGTAGCTTTTTCTGTTCTGTATCAATAAGAATATTAATATTTGTAAAGTTATTATTTTAATTTAACAGACGTTCTAACTTCGATGATGGGTAAGGAACGAGGATACTTATATTATAACTGCTTATGTGCTTATTGTGTGTACCTATACTGTGTAAATATTTCGACACAAATGTATTTTGTTATGAAATAAATAACTTGAACTTGAACTTGATCAGATTATGTGAGGACCATGTAGATTACCGTCTTAAATGATCTTTTAAGGGAAGAAACACACAGATTTGAGTGGACCTGTCCAGAAAGTGCGAGCATTTATCTTTAACCGTGTAGCTCAACTCAGAACTACTACTAACTATTTAAGTCTTTTTGTTGCCATCAAAGCTTGTACATATAATCAGCTATCTAAAGTATCTATGTACTATTAACCTGTCGAGACGGTTAACGTAGAAAATTTAACGACAGTGAAAGTTTAGAGCAGCCTGTTTCAGCTGCCTGTTCGGCTAGCGGTAGCGAAATTTATCCTGAAATTGTTTCAGTTTCGGATATCGGTGGGCTGTTTAAACATTTTAGGAAAGTTTATCTTAACTTTAAATCGTGCCTGTAGTTCTGTATTGTTGTCTGAAATTATTTGCTTGTCTTTTTTTAAAAAAATGTTTTTAAAACTATGTTCTAAAATTGTAGTTTTAATTACTTTTACTGTGAGTACCTTAGCAGTATGTATGCTTAATACACACTGCGTTATAACAAGTCAGAATATCGATACAAATATCTTCATGACTTCAGGTTCAAAACCAGCATTACACTAAACTTTGAAAACGAAAGCAAATTCAGCAAAATGCCGAACACTAGTAGAAGTCTGAAAGCCACGATATCGGTTCCTAGCATGTAATAAAACCTCTTCAATTTTATCGTAAGCGAAATCGAAATCGACTAGAGAATAGTATTCGAGTTTCTGGTATTCCAGACGACATAATAATAGTGCTAGAGATTTAGAAGTTAGTTTCTCCTCGTTCCTAGTTCCCTGGTAGTTACTGTCGTCTATTACTAGTATTCCCGTGTTAAACAGGATCGATTCGTTGTTATCTCGTCCGGTTTCATTATGAACTTGGACGTTAGCTGGTAATTCAAACTGAGCTTGCAGCTACTTTCTTATGAGTTTAACAACTTCCTTCTAATTATGTATTCTAAACGAATCATAAAGACCTTTGCAATTTCACGACACTGAGTTCTATCCTCAGCTACTCTAATCTACACTGACGAGCAATATAAAAAAGCCACTAACTTATCATGAAATATTTCCGAAACCACGCAAGATAGCTTCTTGAAGTAAAAAGCCCAATAAAAGTTTTTTCAATAATTTTTTTTACTCCATGTAGCTAGTTAGCTTGAGTGGTTTTGTGGAGATATTTAGATATTTGTTTGTGCACTTTGCAAGAGGCTTTTTTATATTGCGCGTTAGTGTATTTAGTTACATGTAAGTACTGGAAAAGCCTAATCTCTCCCTGGTCGTGTCAGATTGCCGTCCCATCGGACTATGTGCACCTATGTGTTAGCACACACACTTAGTATAATCTTCCTGCGTTCCTAGCTAATCTCCGTTGAGATTCGGTTGGAAGGATATTTGTTTGTTTCGGTTGGAAGGATATATGTATTTGTTGCCACAGGACATCGGGGAGGGGTCATACTTCCGTCCTCTGATATTTTTGTGGGCTGTTTGTGGATTTCGGGTAGTTAAATTGATATCAGCTTCTTTAACTTAATTTATACAGTTATACAAATCACAATTAACAACTATTGTCCTTATTAATCTTGTCCATAAATAATAATAATAGAAATAAAATAATAAAACTTTGGATGAATCAATGTGCGCACGCGTCTCATAAACGTGTGTAGTTTATAAGGCTAAAGGGTCTGGGCACTCCTCTTATTTCCCTCGCCCTCCGGTCCTTAGACCCTTTCATAGCGCACCGACTACATAGAGTACTTCTATCAGCAATATTATATAACTAACAAACCACCTTGTGAAGATCGTCACTCCGCCATTCCAGACAGTATCCTGTGATAGAGATCATCAGCAGTGTGTGTGATACATGTACTCAGTGACTTTTCACTTTCTTATCTGACGATGATATTCAAATTTCGAACTATCATTCAGCTACATGATAAACAAAAAAAAAGGTTAAACGTATAAATGGACTCGCCACGAAACCCAAGCAATACAAGGTTACGAAGCAGTTTTCATATCCCATAATAAAAAATCACTACGCTTTTCTTAACCCTCCCTCGCTGCTTCAAGCTAAGAAAAATAGATTTAATCATGTCTACAACATTGGTATTAATGTTGAAGACGATGTAGCAGGAGTATTATGGATGACAGGTAACCTGAGAAGAATTTGTTCCTCGCTTCATGTGATTGATGAGGTGGATCTGCGCTAAATACTATATGGATAGAATGGCTTTATTTTCGCATTTTCTTTATTGTCATAGTGGATTATTTAAAAAATATATAATAATATTTTAATATACGGTAAAAATAAAAGGAGGTCCTGGAACCGATCTCAGCAAATGACGTGTCATTGAAATCGATTTCAACCAGTACATGTATTGGGCCATTTTAGATGATGGAACCACTAACGTCAAAGGTCTATAAATAAAAACCGTTTTATTTTATAGTTTGTTCTATTTCTAAATCAATGCGGATTTAACTTGGAAAAAATAAACTGACCCTGTTCAGTTCTGGACCACATTAAATGTTGCTTTTGTCTGTCTATGGCAGATATCCTGTAAGTTGTCAATTGAAACTATTTAAACTAATCAAAAATTGTTTACTTTTTCCAAGTTAAATGCGCATTGATTCAGAAATAGAACGAACGATAAAACACAACGTTTTTTATGAGTTCCGGAATTTTATTCACAGACCTTTGATTTACGGTAGAAGAATTGCCGAAAAATACACATTCAGCTTTTATTTCCAAATGTTTGATAATATACTGTACCAATTCGAACAAAATAACTAAAACACGGAGCTTTTATTCGAGCTTACAACAAAAGAATCGACAACATCCCTCTGAAATATCGTTACCCGTGGCATTCTCGCAAAAATCCAGATGGTCTCATATATTTCATATCCAAGCAATTTATTTTGATTTACATACATTGTGCTCGTATTTGAAGCGATCCAGATGGACGCAGGTTTAATCCCGTGACCCACGCAAGAGGCGAACATTGGTTTGATTAAAATAAATGCTGTATGTAATCCGAGGTAAACCGTTTACGCGGGAGACGGTACCGGAAATCGAGAGCGGCCATATTGGATGCGGAAATGTGCGACTGGCGCCCATCTCCAGCCAGCGACGGACGCTGATTTGATTTGTGGCACTTTCGGTGCACACGAACGAAAATTTCTTGGAATTATATTTTAATCCGATTATGTACTCGTTGTCCCTTCGAATGTCGATTGTTACGTTTGAGTTCTATTTCCTGTTTCCATTGTTCTGTGATTTCTGATTCATGGATGTCACAAATAAAACTAAAAAAATTGCATCTTTATAGATGCTGTTCATTCAAAGTCAAATCATTTATTTCAAATAGGCCCATATATGGCACTTTTGAACGTCAAAATTTACAAAATAATATAATTGATTCTAATCGCCCCTTCCAAATGGTAGTTTTCGTATGGAGAAGAATGGGCAAGAAACTCCACCGTTACTCTTTAAAAATGTTTTACAATAGTTTGTATAAGTACGTGCATTAGTTAAATAATTATATGTGAAGAAACGCACAGTAGATAGATAGAGTACTCTTTATTATGTACACCGTTAAAATCCAAATCCCAACTTATTTTAAAAATGAGAAAGCGAGTTTATTTGTTTGTTAAGCTTTCTTGCTAAAACGGCTGAACGGATTTGGACGAAATTTGGCACACTTAAACTATATGACCTGGGTTAGGACAAAAGATACTTTTTAAACCGATATTTCCACGGGATCAAGACTTATGCGGGCAAAACCGCAGGGCGCAGCTGGTTAGATTTAAATGTAGAAATTTTACAAGGGGTGCCACAATGGACGGTAGGGTAGATTCAATTCGATTGTAAGTAAATAAATTTCCTAATAAATAGGTCCTAGGTAGTTTTAATTAGCGGATCTTAGTATTAAGGTATCTATTATTACCTATCTATCTATTAACGTAACGTAACGTAACGACTGTCCAACGTTTACAGTTAGTCGACCACAGAATTACCGAATATCGAGGTCCTCATTATAGGTACGACAACTTCCTCCATTCTTGAAGGCGGTTAAAAAGAGCTTTTAGTAAGAAGCTTATTCAGGTGATGATTTTATTATTATGGCCTAGTAAATAATGAGAAAATCTTTAATAATTTAGAATTAATTACTTACCTATTAAACCTCTGCGTTTTCTTGTGTAAGTACACCTTAAAATAAACATGTCTATTATATGATTTGTTTATGTACCTAACTTTGTTTCACATACCCCCTATTTTCAGTAACTTATCTTCAGTTACCATAACGACTTCAATTTAATCCAACTGCACGTTTAATATATTCATATGTCACGAAAGTGACTTCAAATCTTCACAATAGAGTCTGAAGAAATTGAGATTCCGTGCAAGTGCCATCGTAGTTTATAAACTATGAAGTTGTGCCGTTGTGCCGTACTCGCTCCCGGTATCGGATTCTCGGCACGTTGGGGCAGGGCGTCCATTTGTGAATAATATATATTTATTACTTATTTTGTTTTAATATAATTACAGTTGCAATGGGTAATATTTCCGATTGTACTTTTCATACAAAATATACGGCCTGTAGTGAATGTTTAAGTGTTCTATTTTCCTGCTTAATGGAAAAATGCGTAGTATTGGTATTATTAAGTTTGAAAAAACAATAATTTACCTACCCAAACTCAACTCAAAGCATTTATTTCAAATAAACCAATTACAGGCACTTTTGAATTGTCAAGGGGTCGGTCAGTCAGAAAGATGAAGCTAGTTGCCCATTCCTAAGCGTAGTAGGTACCTATGGAGAAGAACGGGCAAGAAACTCCACAGACACTCTTTTAAATCACATTATGGTTACAAAATATTGGTTACATCATTCATGTTGAAGTTATACATGGGAGAACGATGCAGAACGTTAAAAGCGTCCGTAATAAAAATAAAACAATTAAAAAAATAAATTAAAATAAGCAGCTAAGAAATAAGAGAGAGATTACTTCTATTATACATCCATCTACGATAATATTTACACACCATAATTAGACTATTTAATTAGTAAAATTAGATAGTTTATTATTAGTAGTGAAAGCAGTGATATGCAGTGGTGTGACCGTCGGACTGCCAAGTCATAGGTCTCGAGTTCTAACCCAAGTTTTCGGATTCATTTGCGTATTGTATAATATCACTTGCTTTAAAAACGGTGATGGAAAACATCGTGAGGTGACAGCCAAGTCAGAAGCATCAGAGGCCCATCGGCGGCATAACGACATCAGGTTAGTCACTAACCACACGTAAAAGAAAAGTAGTGAAAATAAAGGAAAACTCTGTATCTATCTGCTTTATCTCGGCCATACGATTTGTGTGAAAATACATTTAGGCGATAAGAAATTTTTACACGAACAGTTTACCTGCCGAACCTTTGTCCAAGTGCCTAGACCTCGATAAAAGTTAATTTCGAAAGTTTCAGAACAAAAATGTCTGCAATACCAATCAGATTCCAGCACAAGTTACACCTTGACACCAAAGGCAATTTTCAATGTTGTATTAAAAAAAGTTTGTACAAAATGTCGCCAGACGAAAGCGGAAAACTGCACTCAAAAGTTCATTGAACCCATGTATCTCGTCCAGAGACAACCGTAGGCATCTCAAATGTTTTCCCGTGTAATAACTCACTTAGGGAGAAATCCTCACGTACTCTTGATAACTCCTTGTAAAACTTATCCTCCCAAATGTCATAGTCAGCATGATTCCTTGTGAAATTGGAGCGGTGAGGGCTTTCAATTTTTGCCTCATTTTCCCGTACTCATATTTGAGAGTAGGCAGGTACGTAAAACGACGACGAGCCGTAATGGTGATGAATTTGGAGGATTATATCTCCATTTACGCTGACGTAGGTTAGCACCGTCACCGCGCGGAATGGAGATGTTCTAAAATGTATGTACTTGTAATAAGCGTTTACTTTACATATTCATTTGCATAGTACCTTTGCTGATAGGTACTAATATTATGTTTTAACCGGAAAATATAGTTAATTGTTGAACAAAGTTATTGACTTGTCGTACCTAGGTACAGTGGTACTTATTATTAAACTTAACTAACTAAACTCTTTTTCCGAAGTATAAATACAAAATGTATAAGTAGGTTTTTTCTACCAGCTTTTATTAAATGAAAAACAAACTAAACATAGTCTAAACTTCTAAAGGTTTAGGCAGGAAGACGCGACGCGAAATTAGTAGAATAATTTCTGTGAAACTTCATGGAAATTGTTCTACCAGAATCGCGTCACATCGTCGCGTCGCCTTAATTCCAAAGAGGTGTTCAGCCAAATTCTCGTAGATACTTACTGTAGGTATTGCACCTATACTTTTTACCTATCGACAGTAGAGGCTTCGTTCATAGTTGCACGAAAAGTTAGTTTTTAATTAAAGGAGACAGGATGTTCTTTAATTAAAACCAAGTAGTTGAGGAACACAGTAAAGTTTAGAACACCTTCCACATACTTTGCATTGTTTATTGACGCTGTGTTAACACAAGTTTTTCTTACCATTTGTCTTTGTCATATAGCACAACAAAGCTTGTTTTATGGTCACGAAAATTGTCTTTATTATAGAGACTATCTTCTTAAATTATTATAAGTTAGTTACTTTTCTTATTTCATTTTAATGGGGGTTGTGGCTAAGTAATAACATCAGCCGAACTGGTCGATCAATCAGGTTAAGCTACACTTGCCGCGGTTGGTCCGTGGATGGGTGACCATCTCTCCATCCGCCTCGAAAAGCAAGTAAATCCGCAGGTCCCGGCTGTCATTTGTAGATCTTTGACAATTATTACGGGTCGTCAGAAGCCCGAAAGTATGACAACCAGTCATACCAAGGGGCATCATGTTACCCAGTAACTGGGTTGTGCAGGTCAGATAGGCAGTCGCTCCATGTATAATAAAAATACTGATATTCAGCTGCATCCAGTTAGATGGCAAGCCGACCCCAACATAGTTGGATAAAGACTAGGCAG
Source organism: Omphaloscelis lunosa (assembly GCA_916610215.1). NCBI lineage: Eukaryota > Metazoa > Arthropoda > Insecta > Lepidoptera > Noctuidae > Omphaloscelis > Omphaloscelis lunosa. The sequence goes on from OU744250.1 coordinate 13,957,479, forward strand.
ATGATGACTTATATTTTAATCTTTATCAGTCTCAGTAAAGTTGAAACGAGAAGTTTTGAACCAAACCTTTTAGCAGCGTACGCATCTGGGGTTTTATCCCTTTTCTTTTTTTGCTTCTGAGGACACAAAGAAGTCTAGCGTTTAGTGCATTACTACTGCTAATGGCTAGTTCGCAGTCTGAAGAAAACGATCACACACATTACATACTGCCACTGTAGCTTTCAATCTCTTTCTACTTCTTCAAGTACCTAATGGTATTTCTAAAGACAAAATAAGTTTGAAGAAAACAAAATTGTCTTAACACGTTCAGTGCCGGGAGCCCTCCTAGAGGGTTCACCTAGTCGCATCTGGGATGCCGGGAGCCCTCGCGGAGGGCTCATTTTAAATGTAGGATTTTCTTAGCGAATAAAGTATTATAAACCGTGGAAATAAAATCTGATGTATATTTTAACAAGATTTATTAATATATGTGTTGGTTTTAAAATTCAAGCATTTTTTGTTTTTGTTCACGGTTACAAATATACACTATACAAGACCCCTTGAAAACACAATTTTACTTAGTCGTACAGTGTTTTATAACGCGGTTTTAAACCTAATGCCGTTGACCGTCCGCGATGGTTAACTTTAGCGTAAACGTAATGCCGGCAACCTTCCCAGATAGATATTGGAAGTGGACCCCACTTCCAATATCTATGAATTCTATGAAAAGTGGGTGGACTCGAAAGTGTTAAGAAAATAATAATAACAAAGGGTCAAATTAAATTAGCTAGCAATACTGATGCTTCAGACGGGATTGGTATCAATATCTAAACATATTTCTCAACTCATACTACAAGTAACAATGAACACTACCTGCGATCTCTGACTCTAAAAATAATCATCAAATATTTTATTTATTTAATACTTCAAGCTTTTGCTGCTAGCATTAATGCCATAGTTATTTTCTACCAGTCAACCTTTGAGTAATGCAAAGACAAACAGTGGTAGGTGCAATAGCGAGAATTGAGGAATAAATATTTATTTCAATATAAAGATATACATATACCTATTAAAAACTATAAATATAATATGTAGACCTAATTATATGTAAACACAAGCAAACACAAATAAATGCACATAAATATACTTTATTTTTTGTTTAGATATCGTTATCTATCACATCTGCGGAGTTTCGCTAGCTAATTTGGCCCTGTATATACAAAATTAAATACTACGAAGATAAAGTGCCCATCCCGCATAGCTTCTTGTCGTCAATATTAACTACGCTATTAATACATACATACAATATTTAAGTAAGTTAAAAAAAAAAATGTTTTCAACATAAGAATTATAATTACGGAGATTGACAGGATCGGTGTTTCAATTCAAATTATCTCACTAGTTATACGTTTGAAAATGACAACGACATAAAAATAGTTTTATATACAAAGCACCTGGGAGTTGGGGAGAGCACTCCCGGCCGCAAACAACGCCACCTGGTGCTCATTACTAATTAAGCGGTCTCTTGAGTCTTGTTGTTACAAGCGCAGCTTTCAGACACTGTGGCAAAAGTATTATTAACAGAGTGACCTGTAAGGAGACAAGAATGCACCTCTGGTAATCATAGCTCTAGAATAAAAATCGAGATAGGTCACCACTTTTTACCCGACTACGGCGAAGCAAAAAGGAGGGTTATGATTTTGACCGTTATGTAATGTATGGTATGTATGTATGTTCATCTGTTACCTCATAACTTCTGAACTACCAATCTTGATTTGACAAATGAGGTATCGCTGGAAGCGTCTTGATCGTCCACTGGTTATAGGCGTAGGTAATTATGGCGCCCTCTAGAGGACACAAGGTCATGATTTTTTTTTTATTATGCCTTGTTGGGTATCAAATGAAAGGGGTCAAGCCCTTTTACAGTACATTTCAAAAATATATTTAATATAACACCAAAATAATTTAAATAAAAATAAAAGTTATAAAAACTAAAACCCAACTACGGCAAAAAAGTTAACAAAAAAGGTATAAATAAGACATCACAGACAGATATATTAAAAATCTGGAGTCACACGTTTTATTGTGTTATATATGAATCGAATAGATTACGTGTGAATCGTGTCATCATTGTCGAATATAAAATATCTGTAAAGATTTCCTCAACGATCGGTTAACTATTCTCATTCAAAGATTACCCTTTGTGACCTTTACCAGACTGCTTGTCCATCTGGTGCAATACTGTCAACACTTCTACCAGTTTGTGAAGTCGACATTCCAGAACCTGTTAATCGCAACTGTTGTAGTTTTTTTACAATGCTAAAAGCCATTCTTTTTGTTGCAGTTGCTACTCAATCCCGGCGAACAACATGTCGGGTGGGTCCCATGTCTCCCGCGCCACATTCGGGGGCGCAGACTCCGAGATATCAGGCGGTAGCGCTCCGCCTCTGCCAAGTCCGGCTTCCGCGGGGGCTGCGCTGGTTTCTCCGGAGACCCTGAGCCGGCACAGTAGTCCTCCGCCCCTACCACCGCATCCGTCGTCGCATCACCACCCGGCACCGTCATGTTCTTCACATCGAGTTCATCTGGAGTCACCTTTGAGGTACTTATTTAATTGTTTTTGTCCTTTCTCTATTTTTTCCTTAGATATTCAGCTACGGTTTTAGAATACATAGATATCAATGCAGCATCTATTCAAGTCTAATTAGTTCTTTAAGATTGTTTAATTAAAAAAAAGGAAAGAAAAGAAGAAAGAAAAAACGTTTATTTGCGGTAAACATGACAACATGACGCAAAAAAAATAATTAAAATACAAAAATGAGAAAAGGTTGGGGAAGCACGCGTCACATCCACGCAAATCGGCTATCGCTCAGCATTATGCTATGACCCTATGCAAAACAGAGTCCCAGCGCTGGTTTTCAGCGACAGCTGGCGCCGACGACGTAATGACGTCGATTTAAATTTTTTAATTCGATTTAAATTTAGGAGAATAATTATATTAGCTACCTCAGCAGGAGGTTTTTCTATCCAAAGCTTGAGCAAAACTCTCCTCATATTTTAGCAAAGTAAGCAAGTTGCGAAAACTGGACATAAGCAAATACATAATAATGGCCCTTTACTGGGAAAATCACGTAAGCAGGTTCGTTGGACGCAGAAGCTGCTATGATATAAGTTAATAAATTAATTAATTTTGTGCCGAGTAATTTCATAAACGTTTCATGTGCCTAATATAATTTTACGTCCTTTAAGTAAAACAAGACATTTTACTGCTTCTTAAATTAAATTATACAGGTATGTAATCCACCTGCTTCGCATAACATTCTTTGATCTACTTTTCTTCGTGTTTCCAGGAAAACGTTTTAAAAGCGAGTTCATAAATAGGATATCCTTTCATGGTTTATTTGTTAACAGTAAACTGTATTCGTTTTATGTAGTTCCTACAAATAGATAGCGTTCCAGTGTGAGTTTTGTAGGAAGTTAACACAGCAACAGGGTTTGCGTTAAATCTATTCGTGACACGCTATTGAATACAAACGCATGCGCAGAAGTAACGCCAGACAAAACTTCAACTACAGATAACGTGGACCGTTTATCTCAGAAATGTTGAAGAGAACTTGTTTGGAACTACATATAACTAAGTAGTTGTTTGATCTTTCGTAATTGTTAACGAGGAAAACTGTTTCCTTTAACAATTACGACGATAGTTTCTGAAACGCTGAAAGTTATTCAATGAAATACTGGTTCAGAGTTTAAAGTTAAGCTATAAATACATTTGCAATAGAGAAGAAATCTCTTTGTATTACTGAAGATGCAAACACAAATGATGATAATGAACACCATGATACTAAAAATAACACAAAAGAAAATCCCAATTGCACATTTATAAGCGTTCCTGATATAATAAAGGCTGGTCGTGCTACAAAGGGAAAAATAATTATGCATGTACATTGTGCAAACCGTGTTCGTAATGAACATTGAACAGGCCCGCGGGGAATCGAAAAACTCTATACCATGGTTTTGCGAGCTACCCACAAATAAGGTAACACGAAACCACGTGGTCTATGCATTGCGTTGGAACGATAAATGTATTAATTTTGAACAGGGATACAGGAGACAGGGAACTTCCACCCAAAAAAAAGAAGATACGGACCTTTTAGAGTTTGTTTTTAGTTATTGATGTTTTCGACAAATTAAATAAATTGTATTGGTGAAATGACTGACTCGAACTAAGGGGCATGATTGTCCAAAAGTAGGTAACAACGGACAAAAACAGTTCGTTTACAATTTCCAATAACAAAACTGACCCAAGGTTTCTGAAAAGCTGATCAAGATTTTTTTGGTTGGCTGAAATAATAGAATCCCAGTAAATTACTGGATAACATATTTAATTAAATGAACCTGAAGAAACCGGCTCAAAGAAAACCACACTCCTGTTCTGTATTTTAAATTGTTATAAAAATTTCAGAAGAAGCCAATGAAAGCTTACCTCGATGTTATTATCGTAGCCATTTCAAAGAACTGGGACTTTTTAAATCCGAATCACCATGGCAACTAAATTCACGTTTTTATAAATTCGAGGAAAATCGGAAAATTGGTCCACGGAGTTTGCTCATTTAATAACCGTGGAAAGAGAATGAGGGTGGAAATGTACCAAAATGTGGCTTCATTTGGTCAGTGGAAGTATTATTTGGTTAGTTAGACGGGTTTATTTGGCAAGTCACTGCGTTATTTGGACAGAGAAGAGGGGCTACCAAAGAGGGTTAACGCACTACCGTGGTAGGTGTCATTTCGTAGTAACCTCCTTTTGTTTTCCGGAAAACTTTACCTCCAGATTGAGGGTTTTCATGAATATTCAGCCACCAGTTGGCGCCACTTTGACAAACGGTCTTTCATTTCGACAATGAATATAAAATATATGATGACGTTCATCATTCGTTTCATTCATTCGTTCATCATTCAGTCAAGAATAAAGAAAATATAGGCGCTTTGACACTTTTGACAAGGGCCCGGACGTGACGTCTCAGTGCTGCCACCTAGCGAACGTATTCGAACGAAAAAGGTGAATAAACAATGACGATTGACTGGTCGATGTTTTACGTATAAACGTTCAAAGGTATGTGAAATGGACTAGGAATATCGACCGCTGTTACTACTGAAATAAAATAATTACAAGTGCTCTTTCCTAGTTCTACTTTATTAACTGGGTTGGTTCGTCGTAAGTATTTTGTTGACTTAATGCTAACGTAAAGTTCAGTAAACCTTACTCATGAAGTTAAATTATGATTCTAAAAGAATGTTGTGATTAATTTTAAAAACGTGTTCGGTCACAGACTTAATTCAAAAAGCCCTCATTAAAAATAGCTTTCTTTCTGTTCAGAACTACATATTCTATTTCAATATATTTTTCATGCACAAGTGGACTTAATACTCTAGAAATTTTATGTTACGATTTTCTGTTTCATTCTTGCATTTTATAAGCTCTGCATACCAAACGCAGCGACTTAGCAATGCCTTATTAAATAAATTACAAATACAATTTATTAGCAGAGCGTTCCGGAATAACTTCAGTACGGATGTTCTAAGTAATCCGTGGATCTGTCAGAGATTTACTGGGTTGTAGTATTTCGCTGTCGGATTTAGGGAGTTAGCTACGTATAGTTTCTTTACATGCCTCTTTGTGCTCTTCGTTGGCGGTCCCTAAGTAGTATTACTAGTAGGATTTTCTTTTATTGCTTTTTGTGTTATAGGATGACGCTTTTATGTGAACATCTGCAGATATGAATGTGAAAGTTATTTTATGGTTGCACTTGCAATACCAAATTTTTGGAGGAGTCTGTTACTCTTTTTTTTAAACTAACTTTAAGATAGTTAATTGATTCAGGCAACCTTGCGGAACCTTGCGGAAATCATTATAAAATACAATAGAAGTGGATATATTTAGTAACCTGTTCCGCTTAGCTATTTTTAAAAGTATTAAAAAAACCCTGAAAGATATCGACACGTGTTTCACCTCTCAACGATGCATCCTCAGGATGACGATTGACTTGTCGCGAATTCGAACACGGCGTGTTTCAACAAGCACAACTAACTTTGTTAATAGTTAGATATAATACCAGCGGCATCTAGCTGTGTTATTATTAAGTCAAACAAAGTCTACTAGGATTCTGATTAGCTTTTGAGTTGGCTTAGCAAGGATTTCTCTAGTACCATCATTTTACCTACTATCAAGTGTTCGAGAGTCATTTGTTTGGCAGTAGATATTTTACATTCAAAATACAATGTCTTTCAACCCTTTTCTGTCTACCTATTTATTTAATTTAAACTTAAGTTTACAGTACTTACGATCATAACATTTTTGCAGAACCTGCAATCCTATGTTATGTTATGTCCTATATTCATAGTATATTAAATAGTAGTGGGTACCTAAATAAGTTTATTTCCACTATATCATTTCAATCTCCCTGTACAGATTATCGAGTCCTCCATCGATGTCTCTGGGCGGGTCGCTGTCTCTCCAGCCAGTGTTGTACGGACCAGGAGGAACATCGCACGCGCCGCTGCCGCCATCAAGACGATTGTCACGACCATCGGCGGCGATACAGACCATGCATGTTATAAGCGCGTAAGTAATTTTTATTTTATAAAGCAGGTTTTTAAGGAATCTGGTAGGTTCATCCTAACATAGTAACATGCGCTGTCAGTCCTGCTACCAACCTAATTTATTTTTATTTTTGTTGGGTGTGATATTATCAAATAACTTCTCCCACTCTGGGCAAAGCGGGAGGGCGTGTCAGACTCTTACTGACTAAAACCCACCCGTGTTCCTCTTCCTTCAGTTGCCTGTATGTTGCCAGGGGCCACGGTATCCCTTTCGGACTTTCTCGCGACCCCGGCAGGCCTAGCGGACTCCGTCAGTGGTGCTGACATCTCTTTGAGGCGCGCGTGGAACACAACGCGCTGTCGACCCGGGCCTGGTCCTTATCGGACGGCGAGCCACTCATTGATCACTGTCCGCAAGCCCACGCCTACGGTGGCCAGCAATCGGCCTGGGATTCCCGATGCCCAGGGCGTTTCTTGCGGCGTCTCTTGAGGGCACGAAATTTGCCTCTCCCTTACGCGTTCCGCCTCCTCCTTCGCGAGCATTACTGCTTTGCAGAAGGAGATTACGGCTTCCCATGCCCTCTCGCTCCGTACCATGGCCTAGCGATAGATCACTGCCACCGATCGCCTCCATGAGAACACGGCGGTGCCCCGCCCAAGCCCGGCAGTTCTCCATCGTGTGCTCCACCGTTTCCTCCGGGCGATCCACACAATGGTGACAACCGGGCGTTTCCTCCCGCCTTATCCAGAACAGGAATCTCCCGAAAAAACCATGTCCGGTGGGGACCTACGTCAGGCGGAAGAGGACTTATCGCCACTCAGAGAGACTCTAGCCACTCCTCAAAGAGAGGACTTATCGCCGCAATTGTGGCGTGCCCAGCGCTGGGTTGCGACAGTCGCACTCTATATGACGCCATGAGATCCCGCCGGAGCTCTTTCCACTGTGGCGTGCCCAGCGCTGGGTTGCGACAGTCGCACTCTATATGACGCCATGAGATCCCGCCGGAGCTCTTTCCGCTGTGCCGTGATTTCTCGCGGCAGCGGAGTTACGCCCCTGCGCGTTTCGCCTCCTCGCACCACTCCCGAATGTGCGCGACCTGCTACCAATATTGCTGTATGTTTCACCATTTCTTTTATGCTTAAGGTGTGCTCGTGAAGCTCGTACCATGAAAGTAACAAATAACATCAGTATTAACAAGGAATACTCCTGCCTCGTTGGTCTAAGTGCGGCTGCTGAGCATGAGGTTCTGGGTTTGATTCCCGGGTCGGTCAAAGTGTTATTGGGTTATTCAATCTGGAATTTCTCAGTAACAGTCCGGAGTCTGGATTTGTGCCCGGTTATTGGCAATAGGCTAGCCCCCTATTACATGGAACTTAAACTTAACTGATGAAATGTGGGTGTACTAATATGTACACCTTAGCCCAATCCTTCGGGGATTACAGGCGTGATGTTATGTTACTCCAAGAGGTGGATATTATCATATTTACACACAACTTCATAAACTCACGACACAACGATTTCTGCTGTTGCTTCGATATTTCCGTTTTCTTCGAAAGTCGCTGTCCACAAAATATTACGGTTGAAGGCCGCATGTCATAAAATTTAACTGTGCCCGTAACATACCACAGCTAAATATAGGTAGCTATACTGTCTCTAAGTATTTTAGAGTTTTAGTATCTAATCTACCGAACGCGGTCATTCTGCTAGTGCACCATTTCTCAAATCTGACTTACAAAACAGTTCAAACTTACAATTCCTGCAATAAATCAGCGGTGTTCAAGATGACAGATTTGCATTAAATTAATTATGTGCATTAATAGCAACTAGAGGCAAGAGGTACACACGGCTACACATCAAGCTATACATTTCCAGTATAAGCTGACCTCGCATTGAACGGAAATCCTATGCAATGCGAGATCAGCATAAACTGGAAATGTATAAATAGAAATAATTTAGCCAGTGCGCAAACTTAAACACGTGACCTTACTCATCATTATGAACAATTTTTACTATGGGACCAAACCTGAAATAGCGAAAAAAAATCAGCTGTTCCCTACATTTATGTTCGCATAACTCGTCAATATGTAGGGAAGAGCTGACTTTTTTTCGCGATTCATCTTTTTCTTACTGCTAAGTAATTTTTCGTCAACTTTGCAGTTTTTCACAGAAATGTAGACATTATTTTCCCCGACCAGGAAGCTAAATCATTCTCGGCTAAGCAAAGCGAAATAAATGGAGTTTTAAGCTGGTGATCGATATGATTTTGATTAACTGTGCGGAACATAAATCACTCTTTTTATTGACTTGGAAGTATGAAAGCAGCGGTCGCAGTTATACGGTGAGGAGGAGTGTTACCTTATAAAAAAACATTCGGCTTTTTATAACTTTTCCGATAAGGCTGGGCAAAAGTAATGGAGAACTTTTCATTCCTCCACAAATTGATGAGTTTTCTCCAGTTTTCACACGTCTCTCCGATTTTTGGCCGATATCTAAAAAATCCTAACTTATATTATATATTAATATTATAAATTCGAAAGAGTTTGTTTATTCATTTGTTTGTTACGCTTTCACGTTAAAACGGCTAAAAGAATTTAAACGAAATTTGGCACAGGGGTTGACCGTGACCTGGTTTAGGACATAGAATACTTTTTATTCTGATATTCTGATATTCCCACGGGATCGAGACTTATACGGGTGAAACCACGGGGCGCAACTAGTAGAAAATAATTCAAACATGATTTCCTATTTGCATCTCATTTCGAAACTAATGAGGGATTCAATAATGTAAGAGTCCCTTCAACTATTATAGGAAGCGAGGAAAGTGGAAATGATATTAAGATACCAATTTGCCGCGTTCATTTTACACAAGAATTTTTCGCATTTACCTACGCGCCGTATCCGAGCGCGCATGAAAGAGGAGCATGGAGGTATCTCCACCATTTTATGACTTAATTTTTCCTTTTAATATTTTACAATTTCCTCTCCGTGCTAACACTTTCTATGTTGTCTCCGCGCTTTGATAACAAAAGAGATTTTTATGCTGATTATTCAAGCGCGTAATTCATGTCATTCCTTTTCTTTCATTATTTCCGATTGTCTTTTTTCTTTTCGATGGTCACGTCCTCGTCTCATAAATTCTATAGTGCAGTGGTCGGCAAACTCATTAGTCAATAGAGCCAAATATCAATACTATAACGACTAAGATTTCTTATGAGAGCCAATCCTTTCTGTGTGTCCAAACTGTCTCAATACGCTTTTCTTAATCCTTAAAACTCCCAATCTCTTTCACTCCACAACGCTTCCTAAAATTAACTTGCTAAGAAGTAGGATGCCTTCATCATCATCACCATATCGGCTGATAATAATATGATGAATGTGGCATCTTACTTATTAACAAAGTTAACCTTGGAAAACTTTGAAATTGTGCAGAAAATGATAAATGTTCGATGTCCTGTTAATTTTTGGTGAAAATGACTATTTCGGAAATATGTATATGTAATTTAATTTTGAATAGAGCCCCCGAACCCCGCGCGTTTTTACGCTCGCACTCATCGACATTAGTACAAAGCCGCATGCGGCTCGCGAGCCGTGGTTTGCCGACCACTGCTATAGTGTATTATGTATACTCACTATATCAAAGTTATTAATTATTAACATCACATGCTCTACTTTAATTTAATTAGTTCAAGGAAATAAGTGTTTTTAAAGAACATTAACAACCGCGGAAGGTGCTAAATTCTCAATCAACCACAGTCATTTCCTAAAAAAGATTTCCAGACTTTTCCCCACAATTTCACACCATTTATTTCCCATGTGCTGCATTTGAGTTAATAAATGACCATTGAATTTGAGAGCTGGTGGAAAAAATGTGCTTGAGCCAATCATTGGTGGGGCGTTCAAATTAACACAATGAAAAATGCTAGAGTGAGCGCGGCGTAATAAATTACAAGAATGCGTAAAAGCTTGCAACGGAGCGCTCGCGGTGTCGTGGTGTCCCCTCGGCAACTTAAGTGCAGACAATTTTTTCGCACAGGTAATATCGGTGTTTCTGGTAGGGAGATGTAGGTACTTTGTAAAGTAGCTCGGGCTCGATTTTTTTAGGGAAGTGAACGCTTTGGGAAATTGGGGATTGATGTGCGGTCAGAAGTTGTATGTTTTGGGGGATGGTGTACTTATGTTGAAATTATGGTTACGAATGCAACAAAAACGTTGAGTAAGAAAAAAGATTAACACTCTAAAAATTACTCTTAGTGAGTCGTGCATAAAATAACATAATATTGACAAATTATAACAAGTTTCCCTTCACTAGAATCACAATTCGCGCAAGGGAAATTGCATTTTCCCTCTGAATGTGCACTCTAATGAAAAGCACTCAGAGCGGTGACACAATGTAGTCTAGTGCTTGGAAATTAACAGAGGTACACATTTACATAGAGCTACCCTCTTGAGTGGCTGTGCTTGTTTACGGACACCGTGTTTCGGGAAAGGGAGCTGGAATACATTTCCGAGTTCCGTGTCGCTCGAAATACAAAGAACCGCAACGTTTTGTTAATTCTCGCCGAGTTTATTGAAACAGTGAGTTTGTTTGGCTCAAAAGGCTGGCGGGAATTTTGTTGGGCGTCAATTTTAATCGCATTGGTTAAAATAAAGTGTTGTGTTCACTTTTCAATGTTGGATATGTAACTTTTTGAGAGCATTGAATTGATTTTTTTTCATTAAACAATATTAGTGCTTTAAATATCCCACTTTATCCCCAATACTGAACTAAACAGTTATCTTCTATTCATTAATTCCCACCTATTATCATTTGAATAGGCCTACTCTAAGACAGTCTTACACAGAAACCATCTTGATGATAGGGAACAGTAAAGAACAATGAACGTAACCGACAATGAGGATGTCTAAAACCGAAGGGGTGAGTTCTACTAGTTGACCCAATTTGCAAATTGACTACGGCGTTTGGCGTAATGGAATGAAACTCTTTTGTTGTTCACGATAAAACGTGCCTATTAATTCGTTAATTTGTCTTGACAACAAAGATTCTTACTGGGGTGCCGAATTAACAAAGGTTAATGAACTGATGAATTAAATAATTATATTTCAGTTTCGGCCATTTTTGGGTTTGAGCTTTAGGGTCATAATATAATAGAATAGAATGCTCTTTGTTATGTAGAGAACTACATATAAATTACAGAGAATAAAATAAAAATATATAATAATTAGTTTTCATAAGATGATTTGAGTTAATTATCATCTGCGAATGACGTGATGGTTTTATTACTTAGATACTTGAGGAATAAAAACGAAAGTTTATTAGTTAAATAGTTTTCAAGCTATTTCTTACAGAAAAGTCAAAATGATAACTTTAGGCACACACAAATATATTTGTGTGCGAGAATATCTATTCTCCATTGGATTGACTATAGACACAGTCTTAATAAATATGAATTAATTTCAAGAGATCCATATTTATTTGCGACTTCTCCGAAAACTCATGACAACATCATTGTATCCAAGTTTTCTCACTATGTTTTCCTTTATCGTAGGTAAACAAGGTCAAATTAAATTACCTAGCAAAACTCCGTAAAGGTGAGGGGATCGACATTTTTAAAATTGTTAAAAAAATGGTATTTTTTTGGGGTCAATGATCGGTAAAGTCAAAGTCAAATAATTTATTTCAAATAGGCCTTTGTATGGCACTTTTGAATGTCAAAATTTACAAAATGATAAAATTGATTCTAGCCGCCCCTTCCAAAAGGTGGTTTTTGTATGGAGAAGAATGGGCAAGAAACTCCACCTTTACTCTTTTAAAATGTTTTACAATAGTTTGTAATATGTGAAGACAGTGCACCTAGTATAAAATTACTATACCACAATAGGGAAAAAGAATTAAAAATGAAGCAACGACAGATAATTTAATTATGTGATAGATACATGGTGCTCACATATTTACAAACATTGTAAAAGTAGATGATTTTCCTAAAGTTTTATAATAAATAAGTCGCATGTATAACCAATAATACCCATCACGTCTGTGTAGTTTACACAAACAAAAAAAAATTGAACCTACTTCCAAAAGGAGGTTCTTAAGAAAGTTTTTTTTTAATGTTTGTTACGCAATTACTCCGCCAATTATGAATTGATTTTAATGATTTTTGTTTGGTAGGTCATACTTCAGAGGTGTTTCCATATAAATTTTATTAAATTTGCTTGGTTAGTTTTTGAGTTAGCTTCAATAATACGTAGTTTTTCTCACTTATGTGGATGATATAATAAGTTCCTGTCACTGTCATTTACATAGCAGGTAGTGGTATTGGAATTTGTGTGGGGGTAGGTACCACAACTAAAAACTGAAAAAGAATAACTTTTTCAAAAAAAAAAAAAAAAACACTAAGTACAATATGAAAAATAACTTTTTATTTTTAAACTGATATTTTATGTGACTACACTACCGGCGAACGATGGCGCTAAAAAAAATCATCAATTGAATTTCTTTTCTTGTTTATCATTTCCCATCATTTTACATATCGATACCAAATACCAATCACGTTTGCGGAGTTTTGCTAACTAACTTAATTTGACCTTGTATATCAGAAATTGTACTGACATACCATATAACTTTGAAGGTTTACCTGTATGGCAAGTAAGCCGCACAATTTTATGACTTCAGAAACCAGTAATGCTGTTAACATAACATACTGTAACCTAAAAACGGTGAAAAAAAGTTCCGATTGATTAATTAATCATTTTCATAAGCTTTTCATTTAAAGGATTAGTGTTAGTAGGTACATGGTGCCAAAAACTTTGTGAGACCGCAGAATCTCTTGTGGTTTGGTAGGTAAGGGTTAAAAGTTTTGTAATTATCCTTCCTATCTCTGGCTTTGTGAAAGTCATACAATACTTTACACATTATTCAGAAAATTTTAGGTAATGAATGTTTGTCTTGATGAAATATGCGGGAAACTTTCCGCGAGAGGTTAAATGTTTCAATTTAGTTAAAGAATGTGAAGTTAATATTGTGCTTTTTACTACCCAAATAATTCAACTGCCTGTATATTTGCATCTACCTACATTTCACACAAAGTTAATTTTTTTTTATCCATTTTTGGGGTTCCATAGTAAACAAGGAATCCTTATAGTTTCGCCATTTGGCATGGGTATACATATTAATCACGCCGACAAAGTGGTAAAATATTTTTTTCTACTTTGGTCCTTCAAAAACATTGGGAGTGTGTAAAAACCATTTTTGGATTCAAGGATCCGTTTGCGAAACATTAAGCTTTAAAGTGCTAATTTTTGTTAGAGTCAAGTGCCCCCCCCCCCTGCCAGCAGAATGGGTTTTAGATGCGTGAAAAAAATCACGGCAGTAGGTTACATAACGAAATTAAAAGGAAAACTATGACAGCTAAGTAGGCTCTACAAGTTAACGAGTAATAATCGACCAACTTATGTTTTCAGTTGCAAAAACATGTTTTCCCATACATTCCGTATGTGAGAACATGTTTTTCATGATAAATTCATCCCAACTACGGAACCCTTCATTGTGCGTGGTCCGACACGCACTTGGCCGGTTTTATGATCTCTTTATGGAAAGAGTTAAAAGTCAAAGTAATCTTCTAAAGTACATTTTTCCGTAAAAGTCACGAGCATCATATACGCAGTACTTCCCCTATTGCCAGCATTTCCGCCTAACCCATGACGTCATAATTTTAGCAAGTCTACGTATAAACAGGAGGCATATCATTGTCGGGAGCAGAACATTGCAACAGTAAGTAAGCACTGACGATCGCTGTGGGGAGCCAATAACACACCGTTACCATGGCAACCGTGCGTGCCCGAGAGGGTCCCCTTCCCCCGAGGACCGAGCGCTTACGGAAACCAGAAAACCGTGACATCTACTCTTAAGAGCAAACCTGAAAAAATAATCTAAAAGTTATTTCCAACTCGAGAGCACGATGGGTCTACCTTTTCTGGGCATCAATTATTTAGTAGATTTCGGTACCTCAGCGTGTTCTAAGATATATTGCTATCACGCTTATCGTTTGTCAGCGATGGATTAGATTTAACTCAAACTAAGTTTAATGTTTTGACTTTGATTGGCCAGGATTGTTGATTGGGAATTCAATGTATATTCGAATATGAATTTGTTATTTCGTTTCATATCATCGGTTTTTCGAGAGCCGTCACCCTGTTGGCGTATTGCGTTGTTTGTGAAACTGTATCGTAATAAAATCTACTTCCACTGCTATCCATTGCTGATTTCAATCATTTTTACGGCTTATTGGTTGATTCGTTAAGGAAAAAGTACACTAACTTTACTGCATAAAATTCAAAATGTGCCCAATACCTACTACGTATTTCTGGAGTTGTCGATTCGCCCACAAAAAAATTAACTTCGTACGAATCACCTCAAGAAAAAAAAAAGAACTTAAAGCGTCGATTCGCCCTTTTCAGGTGAGTAAATTCGTGCGAATCAACCAGTAAGCCATATTTACAGCTAAATGACATCTAGGTAATTAACTGGAGTAGCTTTCAATTTCTAAAAAGATTTTAATTAATTGAATTTCCAATTTCCGTATCCTATAGAATCCCATAGAGATGAAAATATAAGCTATGATTGACGCTGCTTCATAATATTATCAACGAAACGTTCGTTGGAAAATCTTTCAACTTCCCTAATGCAAATGAGAGCGGAAATCATGGAATTATGAACGTGATTTCACGTCAAATTCACACAAGTTAAAAAAATATACTTCCCCTGATAATAATGTTGAGAAAAAACGACGGTTTGGATTTATTTTACGTTTGAGTTGGAACAGTTGGAACCATTTTAGAATTGACACAATACATGACTTTATTTTCTTTATAAAGAGGGTAGAAATTTTTATTTGAAAATTGCTTGAATTTCGAACGTCAATAACAAGGTTATAAAAATTCTTCGCCAGTAAAAGGAAACTTTTTGCTGAATTTTGGAGCAATACCCAAATCTTTTGTGCGGTACCAATCAGGGCTATTGTAAGTCTAAATTGTATGAATTCAGATATTAATAAAGGAAAAATGAAGATGGATCTTTTTGGAAAAATCACTCCATTAATTTGGTACATTAGATCATTCTGAAGGAATCTTAAAGGTGGGGGCAAGAAGGGTCCAAGATGAAGAATATTTTAAAGATAAGGTTGTAAGTCATCGTTATGATAACTATCAAGAAAAACAGTTTCCCTTTCATTAAAAGGCATTAAACTGGTTTGCAAGTTGCATTTTATGAATAGGAGTGGATAAGGCATTACCAGATCCAATGAAAATAAACTGATATCAATAGTAAACTTTGCCTATTGCAAATTCGCAATCCAATACTGGACTCAGGCCAAGTTCTGCTAACACCTAGTTTTCGAATGCAGCCAGTTCACGCTAGATTTTATTACCATACACATACATACATACACTCACGCCTGTTTCCCATAGGGGTGGGAAGAAACTACAGAACGCCACCTGCTGCTCAAAAGGAGAATGTAAGGATCGTAAAAGCTGGCTTCGTTTACGTTCATACATCTGGTCATACACGCACGCCGGTTGCGAGTAATACGCACCTGACCTGTCTGAAGAACATCACCAATAAGGTCGCAGCGGAGCTTGGGCTAAGTAATAACAGCCGCACGGGTCGATAGAAGGTTAAGCTATCCACATACCGAGACTCTCCCGTGCCTCGGAAAGCACGTTAAGCTGTTGGTCTCGGCTGTCATTCATAGATCTTTGACAGTAGTTACGGGTAGTCCGAAGCCCGAAAGTCTAACAACCAGTCTTATCAATGGGTATTGTGTTAACTAGTTACTGGATTGTGAAGGTCGGATAGGCAGTCACTCCATGTAAAATACTGATCCGCTTCCGGGGTTAGACTGGAAGCCGACCCCAACATCGTTCGGAAAAGGCTAGGTAGTTGATAATATGTCCTTCTAGCAACATAACAACAGCAACGCAACATAACATAGTTACAAATATTCTACGTAAATATTCGAGGAGTCTAGGTACCTGTTACACCCATTAAAATTAAACGCGAAAAATGGCCGACGCTGTTAATGAAAGCTCAAATTTAAGCGAATGCTAAATTACGTTGTAAATATGAAGTAATTAGTGTGACGCGCCTGATTTATACGTGCCTTGACTATGTACGCTTATTTTAGTTTAATTGAAATGTTTTGGCTTGATATAACGATTGTACTGCGGTATTTTTAAAACGCAGACTTTGAATATTCACTAGTATCTTTACGGCGGCCTCTAGAGTTCAGAACAACTTTTTCGAAAACCGATTTTCGTAGTTAAGTAATTTTTTATTCGTTTCATCTCTCATGCTTTATTGATTTAATTGAATGATAACATTATGATTGTGTGAATAAATTATCCAGAACTATTAGTAGCAAAGGAAATAATCAAGTGATTATTTCCGCACCGAGTGATTTTTTTTCTGCACGAAAGAAAACGCAAAGAGAGCGAAGAAAACGCTGGTTTAGCATAATATACCTATGTACTATACCTGACTATACTAATATACCTGCCTATTATATTTATATTGCTATCAATATAAATATAATATATACAAAATACATGTAGTTACTAGATTGGAAGCACTCCTAACATGTGTAGTCAGTAATATAAGCGGTCATTGTCATGCCACGACAATATCCATTGCCTGGCTGGATGGATAGATTGTCTGTCTGTACCTAATAGATTCACAGATAGCTGGGATGATAACGCTTAGATATAGTAAGGTCATGCCCTCTGTTATAATCTATCTTATGACATGAAATAGTTTCGTTTGAATATATGTACTTATCTCTACCAATTTATTAATAAGGGAGTCAGGATGGATGCATTAAGGATAATTTTGAAATAGTCTAGAGTTTTAACTTTAACTGGCATATTTAGCCTAATTATTTTATGAGAAGATAATTATGCTCTATTGAGAATGATGACAACAGACAGTGAAATGCTATTAATGATAAACAGTAGCGGTAATGGTTACCAAAAAAGAAAAGGCAGGTGAAATCGATTTGAATGTTCCATTTCCACTGAAAGATATAGAATTCTAAAACGTCATAGCCATATAAAATGGGAGATATAGGGCAAATAAAACGTCGAAGATGAGCAACATCCGCGTAAAAGTTACGATGTTCTTCGGCAATTTACTTATTTGTGCGTACTGCGGTGCGTAATAAAAACACATGACTTTCTCAGCGTCTATTGGACATTACGGCGATGTTATTTTTCTCGTCGGCAGCTTCGTAAATGTAATTGGGGTAAAAAATAGGCTAGATTATCGTCCAATCCTATTCATTACATAGGTCTCAGTGCTAAGTTCTCATTGGGATTACTGGATTTGCTTTTTCTCCTCGGAATAGAGTGATAACATTTCGGAATGGGGTGTTTTCATTGGTGCATAGTTCACTAGAATTCAAATCGGTCGAATAGTTATCAAATTAATAGGCAAAGTTTCTATGCTAGCGTGGTGATTAACGATTTTCGATAGCCGAATTTATTAGGGAAATTAGTTCACTCTGCAGTTTTGCACTTCAGGATTTAGTAACATTATGAAACTTATAATTTGACATTAACGGGTGATGCTTCTGTATTAAGTCCTCGGTTTTACCGTAATCCTTTCAAAAACAACAAATAGCTGTAGAATTTTCTCTCTTTGTGTTGCCATCAACAGCTACGTATCCAAAGTTGTTCACCACCAAAGAGCTTGTCGCAGCTATATCCCAGATTACCGGATCTCCCACTGACACCGTCATGACGTCATCCATATTTATACGCCGTCCCAGTTAATCGGATTCAGCGGCTCTATGCCCCGGACCCGCTAAGTACTAGTACTTAACTGGATCTGGGTAAGGTCTTCAATGAAGGTGTTATGTCACAGTTATGCTGATTGTCGTCGGTTACCATGGTAATTATTTTGTGTTTTTGGAGGATATTGACATTCATTGTTTTGCTAGATTCGCGTAAAAAATGGTTGATCATATGGTAGTCCGACTTAAGTTTCGTAATGAGAATTTCATCTTTTGTTTTATTATTTCCGTCATTATGTGAAGTCTTTTTTTTTTTTTTTTTTTTGAGGGTGTGAAATCATCAAATAACTTCTCCCGCTCTGGGCGGAGCGGGAGGGCGTGTCAGACTCTTACTGACTAAAACCCACCCGTGTTCCTTCGGCTGCCCTGTTTCCGGGGGCCACGATCTCCCTTTCGGTTTTCTTCGCAACCCCGGCAGGCATCGGCCCTAGTGGACCCCTTCGAATCTGCTGACATCTCTTTGAGGCGCGCGTGGAACACAACGCGCCGTCGACCCGGGCCTGGTCCTTATCGGACGGTGAGCCACCCATTGCTCACCGTCCGCAAGCCCGCGCCTACGGTGGCCGGAAATCGCCTCGCGATTCCCGACGCCCCGGGCGTCTCCTCCTGCGGCGGTTAGGGGCATGAGGGCGCGAAATTTGCCTCTCCCTCACGCGTTCCGCCTCCTCCTTCGCGAGCATTACCGCTTCGCAGAAGGAGGTGACGGCCTCCCATTTCCTCTCGCTCCGTACCATGGCCTGAACCAGGGCCGGACGCGAGAGATCACCGCCGCCGATCGCCTCCACGAGGACACGGCGATGATTATGTGAAGTCTGAGTTTGCATAGTGCAGTTTACCTTTTTTGAACATGCTACATTTTTTGTTACTGTGCCAATACAATCTACATGAGTTCTATGATTTTCTTCATTTTTAAAAACGCCACGACAACTTAGATGCGGTCTACTTTTGACCGTAGACTACTTTATTGCAAGCTCGTGTTATACTTAGTACCTGAGCGACCGAGCTCTGCTCTGGTGAAAATAGAGATTCCTCATTTAATAGTATAGGAAAGTTCATACTATTTCCATGCTGCCATAATAGTAGGTACTTACTAATTCCATGCTGCCATGTCATTATTCTAAGGTAGCCATCTTGTTCTAAACTTTGGGTGACAGAGCTTTGCTCGGGTGAAAATATGAAGAAAACGAACCAGATATGAGAAACCAGATATCAGACTTAGCTAAATCGATTTTTCGCCCCCGTAAATCGATTTTTCGCAACTGTCATTGAAATCGTTAGAGCCGTTTTCGAGAACGTGATTGAATTACAAATATATATATACAAATATTGCTCGTTTGATAGTATAGGATATAGGATAGGATAGGTATATAGGTGTAAAACTAATCCATTTTGATATTACTTTTAGTGCAGCATCCCATAAATATTCCAAGATAAATAGGGCCTCAACTCCATTAATTCTAGTCTACGATGCTTGTGGGACATAGTGCGGTCTTCAAGCAGTGAGACGGTCTCCCAAAGGTCCTCGCTCGTAAAACAAATAGCAAATGTGTGCTTGCCTCCACATTGTATTGTGGTGTCCTGAATTCGATAAACTATATCGTGTTATGTTGGTACTGTATTTGTGTTTCGAGTTTGGCTATTGTTTGGCGTTGTTTCGGGAGAGAAATTATTTCTAAGATAATAGTAGCTCGTCTGTACTGACTGAACGTAACATGTCGAATTGTTACGTGTGAATACTGAATACAATATAATGTATTTTCAGAACTGGTTGTGTTACTGAAAGTCTAGTTTAATATATTAACTGATGTATTTTATTTCACCTGGACTATCGTTGTGACCGAAATTTTCGCAACTCCGTAATTTAAATTGCAAATAAGCTTTCGTGGTTTGAGGTGAGGTGGTCTAAACCATGGGCTCACTGCAGAATTAGCAACCTGTTTTAAAATAATACAATTATTTTAAAACTAGCTTTTGCCTGCGGCTTCACCCGCGTGGAGGTCGGAAATTATCCCACAAAAACGAGACGTAACGCGCACGCCAGTAAAGCTCCCAGTCGGCATGATTTTTTCCGACATCTTCAACGGTCATCGTCATATTTCAGTCGATTTACACAAAACCTTAATGAATCATACACCTAAACTTTGCTCATGAATTACTTCGTCCATTGGTGAAAACCGTATGAAAATCCGTTCGGTAGTTTTTGAGGTAACCGCGTTCAGACAGATAGACAGACAGACGCGGCGGGGGACTTTGTTTTATAATAGTATGTAAGATTACATAGTGACGTTGAGATAACAACTAAAACACATTCATTAAGCAAGTTTTCCCCCGAAATTTGCTATTCTGTTTGCGTCGTAAGCAAGTAAGTTTAAATAAGCATAAGCATAAATAAAATGTGTGCTTATTTAAAACTTATTTGCATCCATATAAGTTTGCAACTTCGAAAAAGCTCACCTAATAACGTAGAGTCTAATCCTTTCTTATGATTGGTGAATTTATTTGTGTCCCTGTTTGCTTTTTCAGTAGTATTACGATTGTGATGTTTTTCGAGCATCTATTTAAATGCGTAAATGTCGTATACTAAGTATGGTGAAATCATTACTGCCTTGGTTAGTACCAGGGTTGAATGCCCAGAGTATGCTGTGATTTGGTACTTCCTACATTTATCAGTATCGTCACTTGTTTCGACTCCGAATTATATCACCAATTCCTTTCGACTGAAACAGGGGTGACGCCCTAGCAACGACTCTGTCAGCCCTCTACGGTAAGCTGCTCGTCGTGATGGGGATCGCCTTCCCCATGGCTGAGGTCATCTCCACATACATTCCACCCTCATTCTACGAGGTAAGTTATGACGCATGTTATTTAGTGTTCCTTTCTATGTGTTTTAAGAAGTTGAATTGCTGGTGACGTCATTTGGACTATCATGTATTTACTGTAGTTTTCATATTAAAAGAACCTTTTACATCACTCAGATCGGCTATATTGCTGAAGAATACCGATAATAATTTATGAAACTTAAGGTTTTCATTAGAGAATTACAGACTGACAAATGCGCGTAGGTGACTACTTAACCTATGCCCTAATTGCGTAATACATGATCAATCACAATTTGTTTCGATTTGAAACAGATTGCTAATTCATTACTTCATAAGTTGGAAAAAAAAAATCTGCTGAACAACGTAAATAACGCAATGAATGTTGTTGAACTGTCGAAATGAAACAAATTTGTCACAATCGTTTACGAAAATTAGTTACGCAATTAGGGTACTGGTATGTCTTGGTTTTTCCTGTTCTCCTGAATTAAATCTATTATTAATTACAATAACAACACAAAAGCTTCCTTCCCTGATAAGCATCATTCCGCTTTGAAGTCCTGTTTTTCCAAAGAAACAGCGTAATGCTTCAAAGAATTCTGCATATTATAATAATATCGATTATTTTAATTAATTAAAATAAATGGATGTAGGCTTGTAATAAATGGCGCGGGCCATTTATTACAAGCCTACATCCATTTATTATAAGCAGGTCATAATGACGGGTGCGAAACGTTGAGCGCTCCTGTCCAAACTGCGTATGAAAATAACTTATTCATAAAGGAGGTTAAACGCTCAAATAAATTATGACAAGGGTAACACTGAAGATGATGCAAAAATACAATGTTACCATGCGCTTATGTTTGAAAAATTTATGAGAGATGTCATGTTTTCTTTCTTGAAATAAAAATATTCACATTTGCAAGATAAAAACGTGACCGTGAAGTTGTTCTTCATAGCTTTAAAAAATATCAGATAATTAAAAAAAGTTTATAAATAATTAAAACGTTTGAGAACATTTGGGGTCGTAATTGCGGGTAAAGCGAAAAAGCAATTTAACTTCAAAACTTCGAATATCCACTTCACAAATTATAAGTTTTAATTATTGCTGTAGGTGCCTTTAGGTAACAGTCAAGAATAACCACTAACGTTAAATTAATTGGGTGGATGGGTCAGTGAACTTAATAGCAGGTATACAGGGTGGTAACTATAGGCGTTTGTTTTGTCGAAATAGGTGTTCGAAAACTCTGTCATCCTTCATTCATTTGTCCCCGTATAGACAGAGACAACAATTTTATTTTTCTTTTATTGTTCCTTTCATAAAGGTCAGTGTATAAATGAGTTTTTTTTTTAACCAGGGATTCTACTTATACCTGTACATCGGCAGTATGGTGTTCCTTCTCTACATGTACGCAGCCCTCGCAAGGGACAGGAGGAAGTCAGAAGCAGCGGACACCACCGTTGTTGCAAGTTAGTACATGTAGATGTGCATTTAGGAGATATATAGATACATAGCATTGCTTTTTTGTACACCAAAATGTGACAAAGCTCGTTTGAGGACCAATTTTTTTTTTTTAAATCAGATTATAAATACAACGTTCAGTGCTATTATGTAAGGTATATCGAGCTCGATTTTGTATCCACCAAAATGTAACAAAGCTCATTTCAGGAGCAATTTTTTTAAAATAAGAATAAAAATACAACGTTCACTGCTATTATGTAAGGTATATCGAGATCGATTCTGTATCCACCGTAGAAACAGCAATATGTCACAAAATCCAAATTCAAAATCAGTCAAATTCCAATACAATTTTATTCTGTAAAATCTATCGAGCTCGTACGTACAACGTACATGCAGTACAAATAGGATTTGACGTGAATGTGTGTGAAAAATGTGAGTTCCCTAGTGAGTTGTAATAAAATTGCCAGGCTGACCAACCAAACATACAACCGACTTCCAAACTACAAAGTGAAAAATAACTTTAATTCCAGAAGTCAGTGTCTTTGGATCAGTATTTTTCACTTTGTATTTTGGAAGTCGGTTGTATTTTTGGTATTTTTTTTTTCACTTTTTAGTGGGTTGGTTTGTAATTCATCAGTTCCACTATACCAAATGGTGCTTTTCGGAAGCAAATGCATGAATTACTATAAAAAAATACCCAAATCGCTATAGGTGTGCCTATAATATTTGGAGATTTCCCTCGATTTCTCCAAGATCCCATCATCAGATCGTGACCAAATGACAATGGGACTTGAAAGTATACACATTCAAACAAAAAAATATTTTTTCAAATCGGTTCAGTCTTCTTCGAGTAATCGGGGAACATACATTTCAAAAAAAACCAACGAACTGAGAACCTCCTACTTTTTTTTGAAGACGGTTAAAAACCAATCCAAATATAAATTGTAGCCAATCAAAAAATTCATGAATTACCTTACCACAGACACAAAAATATCGAGGTCCAATATAAATTCCCCTTTATTATCGTACTTGTTCGTAAACCGCTTGATTGGAACCTCGGGAGCCTTCGTTGCTCGTCGCCGTCAGGTCCAAATTGCATCATTACCAACTCGGAGATGCTCTAATAGGAGAAGCGACTTCACAAAGTGCCCCGAGGAATTCACTCCCTCAAAGAACATTTTTTTTTTCTTGAATTGCCAAGTGTTGAGCTGAAGTACCTATAAGTTTTCTTGCGAAAACCAGCGAGTTTGGTCTGAATAGGTACATGAGTGTCTGTGTTGTATGGAACTTTTATTAGGAAAATAATGAGGACATAAGGATACTAGAGCTAGACATAAGAAATCTGGGCGTATGTTTAGGGTCAAAAATATAGTCTTTCAATAATATGTGACAATCGAAAGAAAAAAACATAGTAACAACAAGCAATTTTTTGTTCTACAGGGAAAGAGCAAAAATGTCTACAAATGCTTTACCAGTGCAAAACTCTTTGATATATTATTCATCCGAAAAGAAAATATGCATGAATGTTCCACACAAACACGCCTTATCTTCAAAATAGAACAAGCGAATCTAAAGCGGATTCGTAAAAGCCGAAATCGGGTAATACGAGCACGGGG
Organism: Omphaloscelis lunosa; assembly: GCA_916610215.1. Classification (NCBI taxonomy): domain Eukaryota; kingdom Metazoa; phylum Arthropoda; class Insecta; order Lepidoptera; family Noctuidae; genus Omphaloscelis; species Omphaloscelis lunosa. The sequence goes on from OU744250.1 coordinate 13,981,793, forward strand.
TTTATGACGTGAACATACTCAACTTTTTCAAACTTTTCCTTGTTTCTATCTTGTGTCCCGCCTTTATTTTCGCTCCTTCACGGTCGTCGTTGTGGAAACGGACGATGATTTCTCTTTTTTCTCTCGCGATTCCACATTTTGTTATTTAAATGACGCGGAAAGCCCAGTGGAGGGCCGACAAACATGCCAGCTAATGTGCTAGAGTGGTGCCTGTTTCACGGATATTTTATGCCGCTATATTTATTTTTTTGTTATGATGTATTTTTGTGTACTCCAGTGTAGCTCACGACCGTCCCTTTTTTGTGAATTTATTATAAGGTCAAGAATTTACATTTTTGTTGAGGTTCGTTAAAATATTTCTTTGTAAGAACGGACACTGAATTACTGACTCCACTTCAGACAAACATTTGTGTTTTTTTTTTTTTTATCTCGATTACACTTTACGCTAGCACCATTCTGAGTTTTATTCACACCGAAAAAACGTCTACGGCTTTTCCCCCCACTAATCACAAACGGTGACCTAAGCATTGTGTTCATCCTGCTCGGTGTAAGTAGGACAGAATCATTAAAACCTTTTTCTACGATTAAAACAAAAAATGTCAACCCTCAAAATATCGAATGTTTTTTTTTTATTTCAGCCTGTTAATTTATTTTTTTTTGTTTTAGAATCAGACTCAAGCTCATCCCCATCAGAGTCGGACTCCTGTTCATCTCGAACTGAGCGCAGCACCGCCACAGAAGCGCACATAACGCCACAGCTCGCCGCCAAGCGACTGTCGCTCGGCTTCGCACTAGCGTCGCGCACGCATCACTACGGAAGCTTCTACCTGAGGATGGGGGCAGTCGGTAAGCTTTGTTATACGAGCATCTTTGGCAACAGACTCGTTTTTTTTGCGAGTCAGACACGGCGCAGCACAACAACACGTGACGTTGCCGTATCCCCTCTAGCCAAAAGTCTCCGTTCGAATGCCATAGTTTCTGCGGTTATATTCCTAGGTTTCTGGACCTGGTTGACGCAAACTATTACATTATAGACTGCGTGATATCAGGTATAAATGGCCATGTCATATCTTTTGATTCGATGTATGCGTCGTCAGTTAAAAGCATTCCTGTTTTTGCAACACATCAAACCAAAGTGACAAAGAAATGCCACATGAAAATTTGTTTACCTTAAATAAGTATTAATCCCTGAGAAAACCACAGCGCACAAAATTATTGATCAGTCTACATTGTTACCGACCTAAATAATATCGTCAGTAGCCTCTAATTCCTTTCATAATAATTCAGACTATTGTTTCTTAATCTCACGGTAACTGGATACAGTAATTGTTTAGTTGAATCAATTTGGCGTGTTGAAGTAAACAGGGTCGTTTAGCGAGCCTTTGTCGGAGTCATGGATTAGTTTGCTAACAAAGTTTCTGTGCGAACGGCAAACTTGGAAGTCAGGCCTTTGGCGCAGAAAGTCCGGATTCGCAACTAGGCCGGATAATCTTCTTTATATCCATAAGTATACAGAATATGGATTGTCGAGATTATCTACGACGGTTTTGTTGTTTTTCGTGCGTTGAATATGCTGTTAGATTTTCAGTGCCAGTAAAGCACACACTTACGTCACAGATTTTATACCGTGACAATAGTTAGGGCTTATTTAGTAAGAAAGTTAGGGCTTTTTACAACGACTGCTTAAGATAACGCTCATGTTTTTTTAATAAGATAGGTCTTATTTAGTCTGATAGTATATGAACGAGTGTTTAAAACTGTTTATGGTGAAAGTTTAAGTTCGTTCGATCAAATATCCTCTAAAACACTTTCATTTTGCGAACCACCCGCCCTTTCGTCTGCTTAAAACACATACGTCATCGTGTCTGTGACGTCATAGACAAGCCCGTATTGCCTTACGTCATCATGTTTGTCTGCTCGAAGAGGCTACGACGTCACGAAATGTCAAGTCATACTATGTTAAGACACAGTTCTGATGCGTGTTATGAAGCGGTTATATGAAACTAGGTCCAAGATAAATTGTAACGTAAAGTAAAAGATTTTCTGTCAGAAAGAGATATATGCAGTTACTGTAAGGGTCGAAGTGCAAGGAATTTGTTATATATGGAAAAATCCAAAGGGGCCACCCTAGAAGGACCTACATACATACATGCAAAAACTTATCTTATTGGGAATGTCCTTCAAAAAGGTCGGATGGGTCGTAGGTACTCACCAAAGGCACGCGTGTTTGATCAGTTGTATAAATGTGCACGAAGCAAAATATGTTAGGATCGTAGGAAGTGGAGTTTTGTAGTATCAGCCGTTCCTCATGGAAAAAGGCGAAAGTATGTGTGTATGTCGAACACCCGGTTTTGAATGTTAGATTTTATAGTCTGTGACAAGTAGGCAGCCCGCCCTTATCCATGATATATTATCTGTGTGAAGTGACTCTGTCGGAATAAAGATATAAAAATGTGGCTCCGTTATAAGAACTTGTATTTATAGAAAATAAACCCATCAATATATAAGAAGTCGTCTATTATTAAAAGGTTATGGGCCCAGGAAACGTTTTGCCGCAATTGTCTGCGGAAAACTTCAATAACTGGAAATTCGTAAGATGCTTATTGGAAGAAAAACAATTGTTGAGCACGTTGGACGCGGACGACCAAAATGTCGACAAGAAAAGTGACTCGCAAGCCAAATCACTCATTGTACAATGCATCACCGACAAACTTGGATCTGATAAAAGATGCATCAACAACAAAAGAAATGTTTGCCACGTTGTGCTCTATTTTTGAGCGAAAATCCATGGTAAGTCGAATACACCTAAGGAAAAAGTTGTTAACCCTAAAATTACAAAGTAATGAGAAATTGGAGGAGTATTTTTTGAAATTTGAGTCTATCATTAGAGAACTTGAAAACACAGACAAAAAACTTGATGAGGAAGAAAAAATTACTTACCTTTTGTTAGGACTCACTGAAAATTATAATACCGTGGTAACCGCACTGGAAACAATGAACGAGAAGTTGTCACTAGACTTTGTTAAAGCGAGATTGCTGGATGAAGAACTAAAGAACACAAAACCAAATGAGCAAACTGATGGCATAGCATTCAAGTCTAGTACAATAATATGTTATAAATGTAAAAAAGAAGGACACAAGAGCTACGAATGTCATTTAAATAGTGGAAGAACAATGAATAGAAATTACAGAGGAAGAGGTTATAGAGGACGTAGCCGAGGCAGAGTGTACCATCAGAGACAAAGTCATGCTGTAACTGCAGAGACGGATCAACGGGAATTTTCCTTTCTATCGAGTACTGACAATCATTGTAATTTATTCGGAGGAAATGATCAGAATATAGAGTGGATTATAGATTCTGGATGTACGGAACATCTTATTCAAGCTAAATATGAAAAATACATCAACGGAATTGTTACACTACAACAAGAAATAAAGATTTTTATTGCAAATGGAGATTATGTGACAGCCAAGAAGCAAGGAACAATAAAATTGATGTGTAATGGACATAAGTTAACTTTGAGGGCTCTTATAATAGATAATTTATCTTTTAACCTTATCTCAGTTAAAAAGATAGTGCAAAATAATTGTAATGTTCAGTTTATTCAACATGAAGTTAAAATTCGCAAAAATAATTCAAAAGATTGTATTACAGGGTATTGTAAAGGAAAACTATTTATCTTAAAAGCATCTTTATTTTCAGAACATAATTTGTGTGGTCTTAGTTCAGATTCTTTATGGCACAATAGATTAGGACATGTTAACAGGTACAGTCTAAAACTTATGCAGCTTCCTGTCTCTAAGAAGCAATGTGGACCATGTATGATTGGTAAGTCAACTCGTCAGCCATTTCCGCACAATCCGAAGAGGAGGTCATCCTGTATTGGTGAACTTCTTCTTACTGATGTAGCCGGACCTGCAAACATAAAAGGAATTAATGAAGAACTATACTATCAGGTAATTGTTGATGATTATTCACATTTTGTAGTAGTTTATTTACTCAAAAGTAAAGATGAAGCAACTCACAACTTAATTAATTATATAAAAAATATTGAGAATCAACAAAACACTAAAGTGAAACGAATTAGATGTGACAATGGCGGGGAATTTAAAAATAAAATGATAGAATCCTTTTGTATGGAGAAAGGAATAAACATTGAATATACTCACCCCTATTCACCCCAACAAAATGGAGTTTCTGAAAGAATGAATAGGACTTTGTATAATAAAGCAAGAACACAGATGTTAGAAACAAATCTTCCAAAATACTTATGGGGAGAGGCCATAGTAGCTTCAGCATATCAATTAAATAGATGTCCCTCATCAGCCATTAATTTCCAGATACCAGCAGAAGTGATGTTTGGTTCTTTAGACTTGAGTAGACTGCGTGTTTTTGGAAGCAAAGCATGGGCTGTTCAACTACCGAGAGGAAACAAATTTGATAAGAGAGCTCATGAAATGAGAATGGTAGGATATGCACCCAATGGCTATCGACTGTGGAATCCAAAAGAAAACAAAATTGAAATATCAAGAGATGTAAGATTTGATGAGGAAGATATCAAGTACAAACTCATAAATGAAGAAACAAAGAAGGAACACATATATACTTATGATAATGAAAAAGAAAATGACATTATAGGATGCAATACAAATAAAGATATTGAAAAAGATTTGAATACTAGATGTGACACAATTGGACAAAAAGATAGATTTGACAAAAACCAACAAAGAGATAATACTGAAAGTAATTCACAGGCAAGACCGCAAAGAACAACTAGAAGACCAAACTATTTAGAAGACTATGAAACTGACTATGATAATAATAACGAAACTTACTATGTAAGTACTGAATCTAACATAGCATACTGTTTAAATACCTATATAGACACTGAACCAATTACCTACAATGAAGCGATTAAAAATTCAGAATGGATAGAAGCAATAGAAAAAGAACTAGATTCTCATAAAAAACTGCAAACATGGGAAACCTCTATATTACCAGATGGACATAAAGCTATTGACACTAGGTGGATTTTTAAGAAAAAGTCAGATGGAACAAAGAAAGCCAGATTAGTAGCTAAAGGCTATCAAGAAAATAATACCTATGATGTTTATGCACCAGTTGCAAGAATGTCTACTGTGAGACTGTTAATAAGCAGTGGCGTGCGGCCCATAAAGACAGAAAGACACTGCCTACCCTAGTTTTGATAATAGATCTAATATTATTTTATCAATAAACAAAACAAGATAAAAATACCTAATTCATAAATCAGCTCCACCTATCGAGTGCCGGTGGTATCATTAAGACTAAGATTCGCGCTGCACTAGCAGCGCCTCGCCATTGCCACGGCAAAAGACACAAATTATTACTCTCTTAGTGACTTATATGTGTGCTGTCATGGTCATGCGGATTTAATGTGTGTGCGTTCCTATAGCTACGTGGGTTTTGCTGACACACAATGACAAAAATCACGCACACAACTGCATGAAAAGCCAGTGTCTTTTTGTAGTATTATAAACAGCTAACACGAAAAATTACGACTCGTACCGAACAGTTCCGAACGAAAGTTTGCTATGCAATGCAAATATTTTAGAAAGTAACATTGATTCATTGAATTTTATATAGTAGATGACCATAATTTTTTGTCGTATTATGTTTCTCTTTTTACTACTTATTTTCAAAAGTCAATAATCGCCATATTGTTTGATGTGTGTTATGTTTGTGACTACGCTATCGGGTATTTAGAATTTTAATGTTGATAATAAGAGTGTAAAATGGATAATATTGTCTGTGAAACTTGTTCAGATGGTGTGTGTATTGAAAAAATAAAACATGATGCGTTTTCAAAACTATCTTTCGGTGAAAAAAAACAAGTTATCGAGATAGGTCGTGGTACACCGGATTTGCAATTAATACAAACTAAAGGTAAAGTGAATCGCAGATTCCATAAAAAACAATATGATTCATATCATTGGCTGACAGGTTGCATACACAGTAATCGGTTATTTTGTTTCGTTTGTCTACTATTTTCAAATAATAAAACCGTCTGGAACGACATCGGTTACGCTGATATTCATAATTTTCCTACCGCCGCGAGAAAACATGAACAATCTGAAAAACACTTGGAAGCTGCCCTTAAATATCACACCTTTGGAAAAAATCGTATAGAGACGCGTTTAAACTCTCAGATACAAATCGACATTGACAGACATAACGCGAAAGTGGATCGGAACCGAAATATTTTTCAACGACTAATTGACATTGTTTGCTTTTTGGGGAAACAAGAGCTCGCTTTTCGTGGACATGACGAATCAGCTTCGTCAGTGAATAAGGGCAATTATTTAGAAATGGTCGACGTGCTCGCGAAATACGACGGAGTGTTGGAAAACCATTTACAAAATTGCACTAGCTCATTTACGGGTTTATCAAATCGTATTCAAAATGACCTAATCTCTAGTGTAGCGTCTGTAATGATCGAAACAATAAAACAACAAATCGCTTCCACTGATTTTGTAGCTGTGATGGTCGATGAAACACCAGACGTAAGTGGCAAAGAGCAACTAGTACTGGTTTTAAGATATTTTCATAAGTCAGAAGTGTTTAATCGATTTATAAAATATATTGACGTAAGTTCCGACCGCACCGCGAAAACTTTAAGTGCCATCATACTGCAGATTTTATCAGAATTTAAATGTTTGTCGAAATTAGTAGCTCAGACATATGACGGTGCAACTGTCCTGTCATCTGAACGGAACGGCGTTCAGTCGCTGGTTTGCCAGCAATGTCCTCTTGCTGAATACGTTTGGTGTTCCGCCCATGTCCTTAATTTGGTACTTTCCAAATCGTGCGAACGTATTCCGGAAACTAAACGTTTTTTCAATCTCATAAAAACATAAGCAAATTTCTTTAATAATAGTACCAAAAGGCAAAACCACTATAATAAAATGGCTGATATGAAAAAATTGCCTCGCGTTGCTGACACTCGATGGACTTACAATTCGCGTACTGTAAATGTAATTTTCAATTCTTCTTTACATTTAATTTATTTATTTGAGGATATGGCTGAAAACGAAGACTCTTGGGATGGCGAGACATTAAGTTAAGTTTCGTATTTGTTACATAATTTAAAAGACTTTCAATTCCAGTTTTTACTCCATGTGTTTAACGAAGTATTCGCAGAAACTGATGTGCTTTACGAAATTACGCAAAAAAAGACGTCAGATGTAACTTATTGCATTAAAAAAATTAACGAGTTTGAATCGTTTTTAGAATCATTCAGATCTAGGTTTGAATTAATTTTTGAAAGAGTAAAAATAATCACAGGGCCGCCAAAACGAAAACGTAATGTTGTGGACGCAAAAATCAATTTTAAGCGGATTTTTATTGAAATTATAGAAAATATATGCAACGAATGTCGCGACCGGTATAAAAATCTGAAAGAGTTAAAATTTTTTGGACTACTTTCATGTGAAAATTTCAATAAATATAATGACAATTTTCCGGTTGAACTAGTATCGCAATTCGTAAATGTTTATAAATTATACGACTTTAACTTAGACCGCCTTATCAATGAGCTCAAATGTGTTTATAAATCTGCCGAATTCAAAAACCTTAGTATTTACAAAATTATAGAACATTTTTACGAAAATAACATAAATACAGTTATTCCCGAGTGCTGCGTTTGGCAAAATTAATTGTTACAGTTCCCGCGAGCAGTGCGTCAACCGAAAGGTCATTCTCGTCGCTAAAACGTATTCACACCTACTTAAGAAATACACAAGGCCAGCAACGACTTACAGATCTTTCCATGATTTCAATAGAAAAAAACCTTCTTACGGAAATAAAACGACGCCTTCCCAACTTTTACGATTCCATATTGCAGACATTCTTACAGAAAGATAGGCGTGTAGATTTAATATACAAATAAAACAATCTTATATAGTATACTCACACCACCATCTTTTCACTGCTTTTATTTAAATTTTGCAAATCACATAAACATTACAAAACATCAAACAAACGCGCCGAAAGGCCACTTCGAATATCCGTAAATTGATATGTCTATAAAATCAGTCAATCTATGGATATTTGAGCTGGCATTTCGCAATTACCTACATCATCAATCGACAAGACGACGAACCAAAACTAACGTGCAGTATTTTTGGTGAGTAAAATTTTCTGCCTACCCTGTCTTAAAACTGTGTGCACGCCACTGTTAATAAGTATATCACTACAAGAAAATAAACCAATAAGACAGATGGATATACCTACAGCCTTTCTTAATGGAAATTTGGAAAAAGAAATATTTATAAAATACCCAGAAGGAGTTAAAGAAGAAAAAGGAAAAGTATTAAAATTGAGAAAAGCACTTTACGGATTAAAAGACGCGCCACGATGTTGGAATGAAAGAGTACACAATTTTTTTATTGAAAATAATTTTGAGCAATCAAAGTATGATGTTTGTCTATACTTTAAGCCTGGAACTTGGGCACTAATTTTTGTTGACGATTTCCTATTGATGGGCAACTTTGAAGAAATAAAAGAAAAACTACAGATGGTATTCAAAGCAAAGGATTTAGGAGACATAAAAGAATATTTAGGAATGGAAATACACAAAAGCAGAGATACTGTATGCATAAAACAAGAAAAACTGATAAGAAAAATATTGAAGAAATTCGGAATGGAAGATAGCAAATTAGTAAAAACACCTATGGAGAAAGAACCTATAACTACAGAAGAGGAAGAAATAGTAAATGTACCCTACAGGGAATTAATAGGAAGCCTTACCTACCTTTCAGTTACAAGTAGACCTGATATTACTTACGCCACTTCTTTCTTGAGTAGATACCTGGATAAGCCCACATCACAGCATTGGAAAGCAGCAAAGAGGATCTTAAGGTACTTAAAAAGCACTATTAATAAGGGACTTACCTACTTTAGAACTGACAAACCGATACAGCTGATAACATATACAGATGCAGACTGGGGAAGTGATAAAACTGACCGCAAAAGTGTAAGTGGATCTGCAACTTATTTTGGTAAAAATTTAATATCTTGGTCATCAAAGAAACAATGTACTGTCTCTTTATCGTCTGCAGAGGCAGAGTACATAGCAGCAGCTTCAGCCACAACAGAGCTCATCTATCTCAAAGGTATCTTGAATAATTTTTACAGTCATCATTTTGAAACTTTTCTTTTAATAGACAATCAGAGTGCCATAAAAATAATAACTAACAGGGAAAATGGAAAAAGAACTAAACACATTGACATTAAATATTACTTTATTAAAGATGCAGTTAGGATCCATAAAATTAATATTACATATGTACCAACTGAACAAAATGTATCAGATATATTTACAAAACCGCTATGTGAGATTAAGCATAACTATTTTTCATCTAAACTGAATATTGTTTAACAATATAATTTAAAATTGTAAACTTAAACCTATTATAGTAAAAATATCAGAATTTTTGGTTGGTGTTATGCAACATAAAAGCATGTAATAGTTTTAAGTAATACATAATTTGTAATAGTAATAGTTTGCAATGTTACAAATATGATTTTAACATTGAAGGGGGGTGTTAGATTTTATAGTCTGTGACAAGTAGGCAGCCCGCCCTTATCCATGATATATTATCTGTGTGAAGTGACTCTGTCGGAATAAAGATATAAAAATGTGGCTCCGTTATAAGAACTTGTATTTATAGAAAATAAACCCATCAATATATAAGAAGTCGTCTATTATTAAAATTGAAAGCCTATTAAATCTGTTGTCAAATTGTATTTGACTTTAGTTGTTGTTATTTCGGTTAGTCAGTCATAGCAGCACGCGTTTAGTGATTTGCCAGCAGAATATAAACGGGTTTTGTCGACGGAAGAATAGACAAAATGACAGATTTTGATTGTGAATCCGTCATTTTGTCTATTCTTCCATCGACAAAACCCGTTTTTATTGTGGTCATGTTACGCGTGCAGTTAACTTGAGTTTGACAGTCCGTAAACTTTTTGTGTTGATAGCTTTTCGGAAACCGACGGGGTACTTACGTAACACATATAAAATGGCAGTCGATCGCAATGCCCACGCACATTGCGTTATTTACGTTGTTGAGTAAACGAATTTTTCATAACTATCAAGCAATGGTTAACACTTTCAACTACACCTACTTTTCATAGAACTCATACGCCATGCCGCTATACATATTGGAAGTGAACCCTCCGGGAGGGTTACCGGCATTACGTTTGCCCTAAAGTTAACCATCTCGGACGGTCAACGGCGTTAGGTTTAAAACCGTATTATAAAACGTATTGTGAATATTTGTAACAGTAAAAAAAATGCTTGTATTTTAAAACCAACGCCAATAAATCTTGTTAAAATATATGATTTTATTGTCACGGTTTTGCTGTATTCGCTAAGAAAACCTACATTTAAAATGAGCCCTCTGGGAGGGCTCCCGGCATACCATATGCGACTAGGTGAACCCTCCAGGAGGGCTCCCGGCACTGAACGTGTTAAGGAATTTCCTTCGAAGCCCTCGAATTGTGATTGAAGGTTTTACGCGGTTATGAAAGCCTTTTTCTTTCCTTTCAGCTTTCGGCATCGGCTCCATGATCTACTCTGGCCTGGAGTTTGGCCAATATTGGGAGTTGGAGCGGAACACCAACTGCCACAATGTTTTGCTGGCGCTGACTCCTGCGACCAGGATGGCCTTCATCTTCATACAGATGTACTTCATCTTTCTTAACAATGAGGTACGTTGTGGCGCGATTGTTAAGTTATTGCATAAAATGGCGATACAGATCGGATACAATGACCCATGTGCCCACGTTTGAGAGTTGAGGAAAATCTAATTGCACCAGCGATAGGATCTAATCTAATTGCACCAGTGATCTACATTGAATATTATTTAATATTATAATATTGGTAGGTAATCATAGGCATAGCATAATCAGTCTATGATGGAACCACTGCTTGCAAAGAGGTAAAAGTAAATATACTTAATATGCTAATAATACAGAAAAAGAATCAATAATTATTAAAATGTAATTAATTTTTAACGGCACTTTTATGCTTCCCAAAATTCTGAACACAAAGTTCACGGTAAACCCGCGGCCGTGTTCGTTGCGAAATAAGTTTTATTTCAGAATGTTGGTAAAAGTTTGTTTTTAGGCTTCAGCAGTTCTGTACATAAAAGCTAATGTTATTCACACTTGAAATAACATTGTTTAACTAAACATAGCTATAACCTACACCTATGTACCTACATACCTAAAAGTTGACCGTTTCCGTTGATATTAAAAATTAGTGTAAATCCTGATAATGAGCTCTTATGACACACACGAATTGTAAGTCGTGGGTTCAAGACCAGGCAGGCCCTTTGATTTGTGTATTTTATTTTATCATCACTGCTCTCAAAACAGTGAAAAAAAAACATCGTGAGGAAACCGGCATAAACTAGAACAGAAAAATTCGAAGACATGTGTGGCCTCCACTAATTTGTACTGGGCCCGCATGGTCGATTACATCCCATAACTCCATATCGAAGATAGGAGACCTGAGTCCCAGCAGTGGGCACATTATAGACTGATTATCCTTATAAAAAGTAGTATACCTACTTACAATAAGGCTACACAAAAAAAAAACAGTTTATAAATGTGTAAAATCCACAGCTTTTCTTGTCTGAATAAATGTCAAATATTTTTTCTACGTGTTTACCGACCTTACTAAGTAAATACGTATTAGCAGAATTAGATTCATCCAATCGAGTTGTTTCTATAGACTTTGCTAAATCGATTATAACTTAAATTGTCGATTTTGTATTCGTTGCCGAATTACTTTTCAAGTGCGTAGGCAGTTCGATAATTTATAAGCTTTTGATTAAATTAAAGGCTCGTGCAAACCGGCGCGTTATCGTTGGCGCTACAGGCAGCGCGACCCTTGTATCGCCCGCGATATCGCGCTGGTCTGCACGAGCCTTTACAGTGGAGTTGCTTGCCCATTCTTCTCCATACGAAAACTACCTTTTGTAAGGCGCGACTAGAATTTACTTTGTAAATTTTGACGTTCAAAAGTGCCATACATGGGCCTATTTGAAATAAATTATTTGACTTTGACTTTGAATGCCGAATAAAAAAACAAGGATATTAAAAAACTTGATTACCTTTACCTAACTGAAAATAGAGGTTATGTTTCAGAGATTCACGAATAATAAGAGCTACAAGTATTATTAATACCTTAGCTTATGACAAGTATAATTTAAGTAGAAAAATATTTATTTACTTAAAATAACAACAGCATTGTACATTAAATAATAAAACTCAAAAAATATGGGAAAACAATGGAAATAAACAGAAATAGTAAACGCTTTTCTTATTTATTTTCTGAAAAATATGACCAATGGTACTTTACTAACCATCGATCACTTTGCATCCAACATTCCCATAAAATAAAATAGTGAGCAATCCATCAATTAAAATCACGGTCCGTCCAACAGCTCCCATTGTGTACAAGCTATTAATACCATTCATCACCATCGCTCACTTTACAGATGAAAGTGTACAAGCACAAGATAGTGGCTCGGTTTGGTCTGATGCATATGGTTGGGACCAACCTGAGTGTGTGGTTGAATGTGCTCGTGCAGGAGACGAAGCACGAAATCCTGACGTTCTACGATCCTGAGAACAAGACCATTGGACTGTCGCATAGACTTGGTAAGTTGAACATTGTTTTTTGTTTAATTAATTTCAGGATCGTAGTAATAATGACTGTAGTTAAAACTTTTCGTTCGCAAGATTGTTTTTTTTTTTAATAATTAGTTTCCAACTTGTACATTGGCGGAAATTCACCTTAGAAATTGTTTGTTCTAAAATCGTACCTATTCATGGGATACGTAAGAGAACCGAAAACCCCCGATAACCGAAAAAACATTTTAATACATAGTTAGAATTTTCGCTAATAAAATTTAATAGAATAATTACAACCAAAGAGGTATACATAGTTGGGTTTGTTTGTTTGCTTAATCTAATTCATTACATACCGGTTATTTCCAAATTTTAATAATCATTTGAGATGCACATCATAAATCCAAGTTATCAAGTGAATAAAAACTAATAAAAGGTTTTTTTTATTTTTCTAAGCATTCAGGTACTGGCTGATTATCTAAAAAGTTTTATAGATGCCATTAGAGTTTGCTTTTTTTTAAATTTTTCTTTTGGTTATATGGCCGTTTTAATTTTTTGGGTAAAATCAGCCAGTTCTTTGTTTTTATTTAGCAAGGAGTTTTATGGATATATAGATACCTACGTATTTTTTTATTTCGTATGGAACAAACTTCCAATTCTTTTAAAATTATTATCAAATGCGTATTGGTCCGAAAATAAAAACTGGCACTATAAACGTTATTTAGTGAGCAAAATAATTAACCATCATTAGTATCCCTAACATAACGCAGGTGTTTTTAAGATATTACGACGGCAGGTGGCTCAATTCGTGTGCTTAAGTTGAGTCGAAAAAAAAAAACAAAGCAACGTGGTTTGTTTACAATATTTAAATAAAATGTTGACGTAAACTGTTATCATTTTTAATAAATTAATAATAGTCTATCAAATTCACTTAAGTACTACATAATTATTCTTTTGCACTGTATGTCGAAAATTAAACTTTTATTTTAAATCAAGAAACTCAAAATACATCCTTCACTTTTTGAAAAAGAAGACGGAATCTATATATATTTACATAGTTTCGATGGAAATATCTAAATGCGTCCTCCATAGATCCTAAACCACCTTTTCATACAATACAATAAAAACATCAATATAAATTACGTAATAAAGTAATAAAAGTACGCCTGCCATATATTGTCGCTCGGGTGGACATTTTGAATGACCTGTCGTGTGCCACATGCGTATACAACTTCCGTTGTTGGCCGTCAATCGATAAATGTGTACCAACTGGCTTTATTTCTACATTTTATAATAAAGTCAACTTTGTGTTGTTGTTTTTAAAACATTAGTTGTTGGTGAAAAAGCGTGGTGGAATTTTATTTGTGCTTTACGGAAATAAAAAAAGGATAATATTTGATAAATATATATTTATTGCATAACTGTGTACATCAGTTCTTATTTTAAACGAAAAACACGAGAGAACACCGCAAGTGTATCTACTTACTTAACACAACTTTCTGTGTTTCGAAGGGACTGATGCAGCTAGCATTAGGTATTGCTGAAAAGATCACAAATGTGCCGATAAATTCGAACTATTAACATAATATTTCTAGCGTTTTGAGCATATATTTATTCGATTTGATTATTATGATTTTCATCGTGGGAAAACAATTGTTTATTACAATATCTTAGTAAATTAAATAAATTAATTAATAATATTTTTCTTTCTTTCTTATTTTCTTTGTTTCTTTAAATTGATTCAGGCGTGACCTTGCGGAAATCCATTATAAAATACAATAGACGTGGATATATTTAGTAACCTGTTCCGCTTAGCTATTTTTCGCGTTTCTGCGTTCAGAGCTCGGTGTGGCAAAACACCGTTTTCGAGTTCGCGACAAGTCAATCGTCATCCTGAGGATGCCTCGTTGAGAGGTGAAACACGTGTCGATTTCATTCAGGGTTTTTTATGGCTCTTTAGAAATAGCTAAGCGGAACAGGTTACTAAATATATCCACGTCTATTGTATTTTACAATATCTTGTTTATCTTATCTATCTGTTATTGCGAGTAAAACAAGTTTATACTAAAATACCTGAAACAAAGGTAAAGCTGCGTTTGTAATTCATTATCCTAATTGCATATTACATAATCAATCGCATAATGAATCTTCATAAGTTCGAAAAAAAATCTCCTCAACAACGTAAATAACGCAATGAATGTTGTTAAACAGTCAAAATGAAACAGATTAGTCTTAATCATTTACGAAAATGTGTTACGCAATTAGATAATTGGTGTTCAACAGGAGACCCACCTATATTGCTCTACTAAACATTTTTATGTTAGTCAAATATTCAAAACGCCTGAAATATTTAGTTAACTTTCGTTGGAAATTCATACTTGTACATTTCAGGTGTTCAACATAAATAAATTTTCCTACTTTTAGGTATTACTCTCATTATTCTCCTGCCCGTATCCCAATTTATTTGGGATCTTAAGCATAAGCATAATCGCTCAATTGACTAGAACACTAGTAGTAAGTACGAAGGTACTTACTAGTGTTCTAGTCAATTGAGCGATTGTTTACTTTAGTGTTATTCGGTTGGCTGAGCTTGCAATCTGCTTTGGGGAAAATAAAATAAAAATCCACTGAATGTTTTAAATGTTCTTGGCTGGCAGGTGACTTATAGGTAAAATTAATTAAGTACTGCTTATGAAAATCAGGAATCTAAAATATATATATCTATGAATAGCCACAAAACGTTTGTAGGTAATCATTTAAGGCGGCCACTGACTGTTGAAGTCACGCAAAATGTCAAACCGAGACAATGAAAATAGAGAGACTCATCACGTCGTCAAACGTTTAGTAAACGATTCAGTAAACGTTTTCGTTCTGCGAACTAATTTAAAAACTAGCGCTCTGAATGTCTGTGTGAAAAAGCAATTGTGTCGACGAGTCACACGTCCTTTTTTGCGGCTATAAAATGGTTTTTAGGGTTTTGCCATGTCCGTTTGTCTGTCTGTTTATCTGTCTGTCCGCGGCTTAGCTCAGAGACTCTTAAAGAAAGTTGTAATTTGGCATGGGTATACATATTAATCACACCGACAAAGTGGTATAAAATAAAATCATGAAAATAATATTATTTTTGGGTACCTCCCCTACACGCAAAGTGGGTTTTTTTCTCTCGTCTATCTCATGGTGTGGACTATCGTTGGAAATGTGGTTGGAAAGGTCGTTCAAAAATATTAGAAATGACTTAAGAAAATAAGTTATGATTTAAAACAAGATGAGGTGGCTCCTCATCCAGTTTTAATACATTTATTTTTTACGTGTAAAAAGTGTTTGGAACCGTTTTACAGACATAAATATCAGTTATCGTTTATGATTATTTTTCAAACCCAAGATTTTACCGGGTTGTTGACCCTATGTAGCTTCCCATTATTAAACGTATACATTTTCAAATTCAGATCCCAAAACATTGCAAACTCAATTATTTATTAATGAACGCATTTAATAAAAATATACCTAATACTAATAAACAAAATTATGGACGCAGAATTCTCAAAGGGCCTACGTAATTCCTGCTACCCCCGAGACCGCCGGGCGCATGATTTGTTTCCTAACCATCCCTTTGTTACAATTTATCCATTTTTAACCCCTTCTGCAAGTTTCAAGCACATTTTATGGATATTTTGTTACGTGCCTTTATGTAGGTATCGGTATTCCTGTGTGTTTATACAGGGTCATTATAGGAAGTAACATAAATATTTGCATTGAAAGTAAAATAAATTCAATTCTTGAAATCATCTTCAATTTCCATTGCATGCAGGTCAAAACTTAAGGGCCTATTTCACGATCTCTGAATAGCCACTACTTACCGAATAAATTCCAAAATGGAACAGAATTTGTAGGATATTATCCGCCAAGTAAGTTAACGACAATCTAATCGGAGGTGGTCGAATAGGCCTTTAGAGTTATATAACTGTATTAGAGAAACATTGGATCAAATTATAAACACAAACAGATTTTGCTGCAATCAAAACATAATTTCGCATTTGAGCATTTAATTAAAATGGCCAGGTTATTACCTGTCAAAGCCAATTTAGTCATACCCATGTCTTAAATAGTGGACCTATTTATAAGACATGGGTTATATGATTAAATTTTCTATTATTAATAGTCTCGATAGCTTATAAACAAAATATGGAAGTAGGTGCAGATTTCCAAATAGAATTTCCCTCGTCATCGACAAAATGTCACAGAGGCATGTCGATTGCGTTCCGCTGCGACCCACCCGGAAGGCATGGTGACCCACATTCCTGGCTGTCATGTCGATCGACGATATATTGGATCATTTTAGCTATGTACATCTAATACCATTTTCTCCACTTAAGCTGGTGTTTGTTGGCGCACGATCCAGTTTGGGGTATCTTATTTATTGTGAATATGTTGGTTTAACGTTTGGACAGATGCCTTCGGATTTTCTAGCAATTTTGGTGAGGTTTTTTTTGGGGGATACGTTGGCTCCTTGAATAATGGTGATGCTATGACTTAATCTTGGTTCAATGTTAACGTCTGTTTCTAATTGTCCAAGATTACAATGAGATCTAACCTCTCGTAATACCTCAACTCTTCTCTAGTTTTATTAAGATAAGGTTTTGTTTCTCACCACAATATAAACAACTATTCTTTATTGTGCAATAAACATTTTCAAATGATTATTGCACAATAAAGAATAGTTTTAATTATACTGTGGCAGACTGGTATGTATTTCAGGACACTGACACTTTCTGTATTAGAGTTATTAAGTTCTTAGTGTTTTCACTTATTATTTTTTTTTGTTTTGATTCCAGCATTTCAAAAGGCCTTCGCATCATTTTCGACCGATGTGCCACCGTCTCACCCTGCTGCCGCTCACCTCCGCGTGCCACGAGGTCTTAAAGGCCCTCACCATATATTCGAGTGCCGTCGAACTAACATCATGGGCTCTCTGGTCCAAGACGCCTCCCCATTCCTCTTCCCTTGTACCATTGAGTACTCTCTCATCTGTGCTGCCATCCTCTACGTCATGTGGAAGAATATCTCCAAATACCCATCAAAGGATGTCGCTGCAGCAATTGTTAAAGCTCGAATACTGGAAGGTCTGGCCTACAAGAAATCGCCGCATTTGTACAGCGTTGACTGCGCAAGAGCACATAAAGGCCTGTTCTTCGGAATCCTGGTTTTGGTACTAACTATAATATCATTGATATTGTTCTTCGTTCTGGTGTCAAAGAAGGATTATGCGACCCTCGCAGTTGTTGAGGTCAATGTTTGTGAATTAGCACTGTATGCCATGACAACATTTGCTAGTTTAGCTGGAATGTTTTGCGTTAGAAAACTGAAATACGATGGTAACCGAAATCTTGAACTGGACAACATCCTGCTCGTAGGAGCTCAAACCGGAATGTTCATCTATGGCACTTTCACTATTATCGGAGGACACTTCACGATAGAGAAGAATACCATTCTAATACTGATCACAGCTTTATCCTCACTAATCCAGACTACTTGTCAAACCATGTTCATTCTCGACGCAAGCCGAAGATCAGCGAAAACGGCCGAACAGTTACGGAAAAAGCCTGGAAGAGAGATAGTGACGTTCCTATTGGTGACCAACTTGGCTATGTGGGCGATAAATACTCTTGAAAAATCGAGAGCGGAGTCTCATCCAGTCCAGCTGCACTTCTATGGACTGTGGGCTTGGACGATCATAACCCACGTGTCGATGCCTCTGGCCATCTTTTACAGGTTCCACTCAACAGTGTGCTTATGCGAGATATGGAAACGAGCGTACAAGATGAAGCCCGCTTACATGTAGCGACCGGCTCGGAGGTACTGGAGCACAACACTGTCTCTCAGAATGTGAACTGTGGTACTTTCGGAATCATACAGTAGACAAGTGGTAGTTCGATGTTAGTGCCATAGTCTCAGCTAATCTCAGTGAACACCGGATCAAATACAATAATTAGATATGGATCATAACGCATAATATGTCCTAAAAACTCATTAGATGTAGTTCAGGATTTCATCTCCGGTGTTCACTATTTAACCGCATCGTTTGAAAGTTGACTGCTGTAATGTTAAGTTATTGTATTAAAATATTTTAATGTGTTATTTATTTGTAGCTTTATTATACGCTTTAACTATCATAGCGGAACTGATACGTTGAGTCGCAGTATTTCACAATTAAACGGGTTGGATTTTATTGATTTTAGCGCTTTATATTTTAGATGTTAATTTTACTCCAAGTTTTAGTGTTATATGTATTGTTAATATATTATATGTGAACCTATTAATGATAAGTTATGTGTTCATACTTCATCTTGTTTAATTAGATGTACGTAGTATCAAATAGCTAGTTAGTAAGTATTAGTAGAGTCTGTATCCCACATTCCACGTTATAGTAATCTCTCAATCGCCGAGGCATATTGATTATATACACGCACTTTGATTCAAAATGAATGTCTTCCATTAGGTTACATTGTTTTATACGATTTTTTTTCGATATATTATTTTTCTGCTACGTTTAAATAGCATGTATTATTCCATATTACAGAGGGAACAATAAATTCTATCGACCTAATGATATTTTTTTGAGGAATTTTGACATAAAATCAAATACATTGGTTACGATAATAAAGTACTTTTTACTAAGAAACGCGTAATAGTCTGAGCAGATATTAGAGTTTTGTAGCGGATATTTTTGCGACGAAAATGTAGTAGTGTCAGTAATTTTGGATAAATTTTTAACTAGTAGCGATACCATGGACCCAGTAGTTAGGCAAAATGTAACACCAAAGTCGTAAGAATAAGAAGTTTTTGGAGCTTATTATGTGAGTAGTCCTGTAAATATTCGTAGAACATTAATGGTCGCCAAATGAATGATAATAGATGAGCTGCATGATGTTTTGATTGTCTATAGATATATATAGACTTAGTGATTTCGTCCACTTCTTATGAATATTTCAATATTTTTCAAGAGTTTTCAAAGACATACAATGATTTTGTAATAACATTTTAAACTATTTAGAAGAAAGTTTGAAAGCAGGTGAAATGGATTGAGCAAAGGCTTTCCTTTTAAAGATTTTTGTAATAGATTTTATTGTAAACTAATTTAACTTGGAAAATAATAGGTAGATAATCTTATGATGCTAGCACGCCTGACGCAGCTGCTATTTTACATAACCGAATAAACTAAGTTCAAACTAACTTTGTAGATCAGTCAGTTTTTAATTGCTCAAGTATTGTATGTGATTTTCATATTTATTATTTAAACTGTAGGGAACCAGATGAAAATATATATCTCAATATATGCTTGTTGGTTCCGTTAGCCTCGTCTATTATTAAAGATACTCTTTTTGATGATTCTATTAGTATATTATAATTAAGCAGAATTGTATTGAGTATTTTCTTTGTTCTTCCTTTGATAAAATATGGTGCAATAGTTTTCCTGTTTACAAACTTCTTTGGAGAAACAAAATCGACCGGTCATAAGCATGAACAATTTTTGAAGTGAAAACTTCTTTAGCGGCGTTGTGCACTTTTTTTGTAATGGGTAAAAATGTTAAACTCGCGTCAGGACACGTGACCTGACCAAAAATTCGTAAGTCTGTTAAAAAGCCATCAACGCGTTGATTACCGCGGTGCCGATTTTTTTTCAAGTTTTCACTTCTGTCGGCACTCCCGGAGTGCCACTGTTTTTTTTTTTTCTAAACGACTTTTCCCTACTGTTTTATAGACACTATAGGAGTTTTCTCAATGTTGTAACTATGATATTTTTATTGTTTTAGAATATAGATATTGCTTTGCATAATACATCGCAGTTTCTGAAAGTGGTTTCAGAAAACGAAATAATTTTGAACGTTTTGTATATTAGTGTTAGAGTCCTTTATACTTTTTATATTCTATAATATATGTCCCTAGTGTAAAGTATGTTCTAGGTATGTATTATAAGTACATTGAATACTCAATATGAAATTTTAGCTTTAATTCATAAATGTGACATACCAAATTTATACCTACTTATAAATTATTTTAGAATAGCAGTGAATGTGCAATGCGATGTACCTACTTTGATGAAAATTGAACAATGTTTTGGTTCAAAATGGAACATGGTGTAAGTATGCTTGCGTTTTCGGATGTATTTGAACATAACAGCTTTTGCATACCTACACTACTATCTAGATTTATATATGTAAGGTTATTATAACCGCTTTATATAAATGTCAGCAAATTATTCAAAATCAGTCATTGGAACTTTGTATCACTTATACAATTTTTTTAAAATAAACAGGTTAAATAATACATGACATATACTTATTGATAGATATTAGATTTATTATGTGTTGTGGCTATAATTAATTTAAGATGAAGGCCATATTGAAACTCAAAATAATAAACGTCAACGGAATTGAGTTGTTCTTGCAGTTTTGCTAGAATACAGATTTATTTTAGCACTAGGTACGAGTACGTATGTTCCAAATACAATGCAAATTCTTTCAATATAGTTCGGTCAGTTTTTAATGTCATAATATCCAATGTTCCTTGTATTTTTACCGATTTTATCCCCGTCACTAAAGTGTATGTAAAAAGTAATATAGCTCTGTATAGATTAAGGTATATAATTGTTTTAATTTATACTTAGGATAGTTATTTTACCTTTGTACCCATTATACCAAATATTCGTTGAAATATCTTTTATTTAAAGTCAATCACTGGCGTTTGTTTTGGTTCTTCCAAATTATGATATAGCTTGAATCTTACTTGTGAATTAGATCTTGAAAATAAAAGTGTTACTTTTATTATTTTGATTACCTATTATTACCTATTCGAATAAAGAATTATTGTCTTTCAACTATGTAGATACCAACAGTAAAAAACATATTACGCATCTGCAATAGCTCATCGAACAACAAAAGTGGAGAGCAATTAAGGAGCTACAAAATAATGTATGGAAGTGTACCTACCTATGTCTATGAAGGTACTGCCTTTCCAATTCTTCCACCAATTACGTAACACACTTTCTATCACAATCCGTAGGATTTTGAAGGAAATTCTTAATCCATTGCATCATATTTTGAAATTTTTGAAAAATTCGTCTGCTCGACAACGTGTAACGTTAGGAATGTCATTGTCTTTGTGTGTTCCGCAATTGCCTCGCTGAGTTCTTATGTATGAAAAATTTACTCAAATAAGATTCAACCGACTTCATAATTTGCAATAACAGTTAATTTAAAATGACTTTTTGTATAAATAAATAGTGATACTAGCGTATTGTTTTAATTATATATTTGTGAGCTATTTATTTGTTAGGAGAGATTGTGAATAGATCGGGATAGCGGTAAAATTGTCTCCTTGGATGTTTAACGTTTACAAACAAATAAAAACTTTCTCGAAATTATTCTGATACTTATGTTTTATTGCAATAAACCCAAGACTGTCAAATATTTACCTGTTTTGATTAATTAGGCAATATTTATGTATGGAAATATAAAATGTAGCTAACTAGTGAACCAAAATATTCATAATGAATTGCAATAACACTGAATTTGATGTTGTGTGTTGTTACTTGGTGTTGTAACCATTTAGGTGTAAAAAAGGCATTTGGAAAGTTTCCAAATTCCTACTTTTTTACTACTAAAACGAAATATTCAGTGATACGATAATAATTATTGCATTTCATAATCAATATTTTAGTTCAGTAGTTAGCTTTCATTCATTTCCATACAGTAATATTGCCAAATTAAGCGAAGGCTCCCTAAATTGTACGTTAATTTGCATTAATATTCTGAAAAAGTCACGCATACAATCATAATGGAACTTTAGTATGTAATTTATTGGATTTTTTTCTTTCCATAAATAAGAAAGTTACTTAATTGGAATATTTTTGCTCGATTCCCTTTTTTATTCGAAAATCATGTCCTTTTTAAAGATTATTTGAAACAAAAACAAGATTACTCGGCTTTTATGTCTAAAATATTTATTGTCAGTAAGAAAATATAGTTAATTATCCAGGTATGAAATATTTTCTCTCTTAGATGAATTATAATTTAGTTACAGGAAACGAAATAAGAATTGAGGCTTACGACATTTCATTCCGTGCTCGAATACTACTAAAGAGCGCACGCGATGTTTATCTTTATTACTGGTGTGTTAGCGTTTAGCACATAGTGGAGTGGTGGGGTACATGGGGGCGGAGTTTGCGTGGAAATTGTGTTTGGAGTGCCTGGTCTTAATCAAAACAGCTAAATATTTGACAGCTATTTGCGACGTTGCCCACTTTCAGAATGCACGCTCATAAACAGTTTACTTTTTGTTCTCATAAGTGATGGTTTTTTGTTTTTTATCACCACTCTCAGGTCCTAGTATCTCTTCCAGCTGTTTGCTATTCTGCTTTCAATTTCTTTTTATACGGTGTCTTTTGGTGCCATCAGCTGTCCCAGATATATGTATTCTTCCACATAATTCATTTTTGTTTCGCCTATGCTAATGGTCATTATTTTTTCATTCAGTTTTGATTCAGTTTTAGTCCTGCTTTAGCTCTTTATATCGATATTTCATTTATAATCCTGTTTAGTTCTTTTGGCGTTCTTGCAAACAGTCCAATGACATCAGCGAATAGTGTGTTAGTGCGCGATCGTCCTAGACTCGGTCCTAAATTTTCCCATTCTAGGTTTCTAAGATCATTCCCAGCACAATTAAGAACAGTTTTGGTGAAAGGGGTCTCCCTGTCTTACTTCTTTTTGTTAGTTAAATGATTCGATTTATCTTTATAGCTATTTCTATTTACTTAATTGTCCTTATATATTTGTGTTAATCCCTGTTCTCTTAGTGCTTCCTAGATCTTCGTATGTAAGTATTAATGAGTCAAATGCTTTGCTGTAATGAATTACTTAATGCTATATACGCTGAAATTTTAATGGTTGTTTCCAGGATAGCAACCTCGAACCAATAGTAACACAGTGCGAACGGCCGACTGTGCGAGGCTGACGCCAGCGGCCTGCGGTCGTTGATCCTCGCGCTGCAGCTGATAACTACCTATTCCTGAGTAAATGAAACATAATAGTTAACTAAAAGTTATTCCAAATTTTCCTTCATACTTTTACGGGCTTAGGACCGTCATCAATACTTTTTTTCCTAAAACTTACTGAATAAGAAACTGAAAAACCAGTTTATTAACTTACAACTTGTTAGCAAAAATAAATATTACAAAAATTACATATTTCTTCTGAATTTCTAAGATAGGAAAAATATTTAAGGCGTATTTAAAAAATTGGAATAAACTTATTTATAACGAATTTAATGAACTAACCATCTTTTAAATGTTCGCAATTTACAGAGGTACAGAGGTTAGTATTACTCTATTTTTATAGCCTAGTTTCTTGGCTAACTTACACTGTTTAATCCTGAAAATAGCATCGACTATTTCTGAACTTGTCCGCTGTACGGGTATTTTTTTTTTTCTTATTTAACTGGCGAAATGTGGGTGTGCCTGCTACAGGGACACCTCTGCCCAACCCTTCGGGGAAACAAGGCGTGATGTTATGTTGTTATGTTAAAATTAAATTAAATAGTCTGTTGAATGGGGTGATAAGTTTTTCTATTCCTGCTACAATCATCACATTATTCATGCCGTCTGCGTCGGGACTTATTGCGTCTTTAACCTTTTAATTGATAATTCCACTTCGTTCTCTAAGAAAGGTGGAACTGGGTGATTGTTGCATGACCAGGTGATTGTTTTTATACGTTTGTCTTGACGAGGCTCTAGATAATATCGCGTATTCACTTTCATAATAATATTCCTATTTGTTCCTATTGAACTTTTGGCATTGCATAAATATGTCAGTTAATTTTTTCTGGTGTTCAGTTTTCTGTATAATTTTTATGCCTCCGGATTTAGAAAGGGTGCAATAGAGAATTCCTTTTTTATAATTCTTTAAATAATTTTTATTAGTTTCTTTACTTCTCTATACATTTGACTAAGTTTTAATTTCTCTTGTTTTATTTTCTACAGTTTTGTAGTTCTATATCCTGTGTTGTTGATGTTCCTTATCTTTTATCTTTTACTTTTGACATATATTACTATTACTCTTTGCTTTTGACGTTTTTGAGTTTACAGAGTTTTTTTAGGGTCGTTTCTATTCTGTCAGTGTTTAAACTGTTTCATCTTTTGGTTTGAAAGATCCTTTTCCTTCTTCCTTCCTCCCTGGTTGTAGTCTATAGAACAAGGCACAATTCCGGTATTGTGCTCGTGGATTCTTCTTCTTTTTTAAGGTAAATGTTATTCTAACCAATCTATGATCGCTAGAGTGTGAGTACTTCAACATTCTCTACGTTTTTAGTTTGGTTTGTTGCTATAAAAACAATTCCATTTTCAGTTTTTCCATCAGGCGAGAGCCATCCATCATCATATATACCATCAGCATATCAATCTCAATTTATCCGACTTTTTGAACAGTGTTCGTTATCTTGAGATGGTGTTGGTGGAAAAATTTTCAAAAACATTTTTCCTAATGTTTAACCAATTTTTCTCACTCACTGTATTTCAAATATCGATTTTCGACTTTTCACTCTCATTTTCTTCTACTCCGAAAAACATGACATTCCTTTGAACAATATTCTTTTCTAGTGTAAGTATACGCATTTTTCCTGGTCTTCAAATTTTTATTTAAAGATATCTAATTCTTTATTTATTTCGCCACTTAGTATTTAGATGTGTTGTTATTTTAGTAGTAATTTTATCTTCTAGCTGCATAACATTTGAGTCACTCGCTCTCTCAAATCTCTGTGCAAACTCACTTTTTATTTCCAAAATTAGCTTTTTCAAATCCTCCATAGGGACTCTCATTTATCTTACAAGTAACATCCTCTATTGGTGAACTGTCTAATAATTAATTTTTTCTCTCTGTTTATCTTGCAATCAGTTGTAAACTTTTAACAGATTTTTTGTGCAGATATTGACTGCAGAGGTCCATTCTTCCAGCATAGAATCTGCCTCTCAAAAATGCTTTATTAAGTCCCATATGTGGTGGTGTTTGAGCCTTTTCATGGTTATTGGTTCACTCAGGACTGAAGTGTTGGTATGTGATGCTATTCTATTTCCTCTTTTACAGTTCTGATTTGTATCTACAAATGTGATGATGTCTGTGTGTGAGCATCGGCTCATGTAATTCTGAGGTCTTCCTAAACTATGGAGCATTTGATATTATTCTAAGAGCTTTATTTTGAAATCGCTGGAGAATTTCCATATTTGAGTTCCTTCCAGAGCCCCACAGCTCAATTCCATATGTCCAGACAGGATTTAATACTGCTTTGTAGATGAGTACCTTGTTATCTAGTGATGCTGTCTTATAATTGTGAAAGTAATTAGATCAATCTGCTGTTGATCAATATTGTCTCAAATGGTGCTATTAAGTTTCGGATTATCAACACAGATGGCGCATGCTATGTGATAGTGAGTTGCAGTTTTGATGATTTTTGTGAGTTTATATGTTTTAAAATGTTTTTTTTTTTACTCACGGTTTATGTGTTATTCCAAACCAAAAATCTTGTTTGTTTTTAGTTGAATGCACTCACTATGCACAATAAATCGTCTAATATACAGCATAGTTCCATTTACACAACTGATTGGTGGAATTCATCTTTGGTTCACTTCACAGAGATTTCTTTCAGATTTCTAGTTTGTGAAATACATTTCCTATTGTTATGTCTAATGCTTTTTATCTATGAGGTGGCACCTTTTATATTTTTAAATTTCACTTTCATTACAGAACCGATGTAAACAGTGTCACTGTGGCACCCAGAAGTACATACAGAGATCAGTAGTACTCGCAACCAGTGTGTATGAATGTAAACAAAGCAAGTGGATGTAGGGATCATAGCAGGGGGCATTCTATAGTTTCTGTCTACCCCCATGGGAAGAAGACGTCAGTTTATTTGCATTTGTGTATAATATTAATTAAACACACAGTTTAATTAACATTATACACAAATGAAACACATTTTAACAATTCCTCAAAGGGGTCTAAACGATTAATGGCTATTCGACGCCTCCATGAAAACTCTGTTAGCCAGTCAGCAAAATTTTCTTTATTATTCTCTTTGTGGAAGGCTCTCTTTATAACTAACCAGGGACTCTCTATTCGCCTTGTGTGTGTCGCTCCTGGTGTCACTAATCTATTTTCTTTTTTATGTGTAAACCCATGTTCGGAAAGGCAGTCATAAGCTCTCCAAAAGTCTGTGTGTATAATAGAGCCTTCTTGAACATGTTTTTTTATATGTGCCAATACATCTGCTGATCCTTCATTATCTGGACACAATTCTACACGCAGATCATCACAGCCTTCTTCTACCATTCCTAACACCCAATTGCCTTCCACTTGATGCCCTCTGTTAAATTTCCTTGCTCCAAATTTGGATTCGTCAATATGTACAACTTTTCCAGGTCCTCCAATTAGAGGCCTTTCACTTTGGTTTTCTAGTTCGTTAACTACTACTGTTTCACGACAATAGTTGTACCACGCAGATATTGTTTTATGGGACAAAACTGTTGATCTTATATCGTCTTTTGTGTCTCTTTGCACTGTTTCATATGAGTTATTGTGGCTAAATGCATACATCAATTCAAAAACAATTGGTAATGGTAAATGAGCATTTTCAAACCATGTTCCCGCAGCTCTACTTTGGCCTTTTGTTCTGCAATTGCTTTTGCGACAGCGGAACATTCCCATTTGTCCCGTGGATTTAATTGTCATGGGACGACGGTGTTGCATACACATCTTCCGAGTGGGTATCATGCCTCTCTGTTCGGCAAACTCTATGCAAGATTCATGGGTGCCTAATTTTGAATATAATCTTTTGTGGTTCCATAGAGCACGAATCTCGTCGTTATTCATCCGCCTGTTCGAGGATCCAGTGGGTCCAGCCAGCGGATCCACAGAACTAGAACATCCAGGAATGGGAAACAGGGAGCACAAGGGCAGAAGCGGCTCATCAGAGTCCAACACTTGCACAAAACAGGTTGCCACATTCCTTGATGCAGCGCGCATAAGAGGCTCACTAGAGTCCAACCTTTGCACGACATTTAACACTGAGGGAGATGAAGCAGTGGCGGTACACGAAGCCGGGGGCTCCGATGAAGTGCGCACAAGCGGCTCACTATAGTCCAACACTTGCACGACACTTAACACTACGGGATCGGGAGATAATGCAGTCAAACACGATGCCGAGAATTTCGGGGTCGCCATGGTGACCATAGATAATACACTTTATTATAATAATGGTGTCAATCAACGCGTTGTTGTAAACAGGAGTACGATAAACTCGAAGTCTCGACTGTGATGTGATTTCATGTGATTAAACATACGATGCAGGGTTGCCAGGCGTTGGATGTTTTTCCTCGTACCAGGGTTGCCAAAAATCTCGTAAAAGTAAAAAAAAAAAAGTCGTAAATTCCATAGTTTACACAATGTATTTACTTCCATCTGGTTTGCATTAGGAATATTGGCTGTTAAATCAAACAAATTACAACTGTGATTCACATTTTAATAAGTTCACTTAAATGAGTAGGTACAAATGATTAATTAATAGAATAAATTCTATTAAAGTACTAAGTACGTGGCTAATTACATTAAAATGTCAGGGAGATTACTTAAATCATCTTTGTTATTGTTGTACAGTGTTTCAGTTGTCATTCTAGAATATATTTCCTTAGAGGGTTCAAATGTTATACAATTTCCTTGACGATTTGGGCCCTTAGCACAATCGGCAGCTAAAAGTGTACCATTTACTGTGTCTGTAATAAGACGATTTCTAAGGTCTGTTTTAATTAAATTTGTCTTACTGAAAACACGCTCACAGTCTGCATTTGCATGAGGTAAAGACAGAACTGCGAGAGTGAAACTGGCCAATTGGGAGAAATCTTGTGTTTTAAGTAACATTGCCCAGAACTCATCAGGATCTTTAATATCTTGAAGCCGTTCTGGGTATCGAGCTTTTGCAATAGGCAGTCTTCTCCATTGATCGTCTATCTGTTGCTTTTGGTTATCACTGAAAGATGCAGTTATGCGTGGTAAGACTTCCATAAGGGGCATCAATGTTGGGACGTGATCCCTGAAATCATTAGAGAGAGCTGATTCTGGTCCTAAAGCTTGAAGTTTTGACAGCACAGGGTCTTCCATATCGTACCGTTTTCTTATCTCTAAAGCACCAGTCCTAAGGAAATTTCTGCAGCTTGTGAAGAACTGTGCCTTTTTTGCGGGCTGCCTGACCACATCAGGATGTTTTAGTAGTTCGTATACTTTAATTCCAAGATACATTGCGACGTCATGTAATTGGAATTGCTCATTTTTAGGGTCCACTTCACTTACATTTGGACGCATAACATATTCTCGTTTTAAATAACGTAGGAGAAGTTCTTGATATAAATCTCGAATTTTATCATGCAGCTTGTGAATAACCACTTTTTCATTTTGGAATTCTAGATTGAATTTGGTGAACAAAGGCAGGGACCAGTCGAGAAAACAAAAATATAACTTATGAAAAGGATCACACAGCTTTTCCAAGATGGATATTGCTCGATTTTTTACCTCAGCGTTTCCTTTGTGTATTGGGTTTGTAGTGAAATCAATAAAAAATAAACGCAGTGCTTCCCATTGCTCTAATATTCTTGCGACTACTGCTGTTAGGGACAGCCATCTGGTTTGAGATGGTTTCAAGATTTTATGTGGCTCAATTTCAAGAAAAGATTGAAACTTGCGGAAATCAAACTGCCTTTTATCACTGTTTTAAAAAAAGTTATATATGTCACGAGCTAGTTGTTCTGCTGATTCCGGAAGTTCCTTACAAGCCTGACTTGCACATAGGTGTGCTGAATGGCAAACACATTTCGAAATAAAAATCCCTAGTAAGTCTCGCAGTAAACGTGTTTTGACTGAATCATTTTCGCCCATCATAACGTTACATCCATCCGATCCAAAGCCAATCATGTTTGTAAGTGGCACATTACGACTGGTAAAAGAATTTACTAACGCTCTGTATATATTTTCAGCGCTCGCCGTAGGAACTTCATCGGTGCCCGTTTCTGTCTCTTTAAAAATCTTATACAATTCCCAGAATACGCTGCAGATTTTCTGAGCATCTTTGTCAAAATAACGTACCACAACACAAGCCGTTTTAATCGTAGATACGTCTGTGGTCTCATCGGTCAGTGCAGAAAAAAAAGTTGATTTCAACTTACTCGCCAAATCAATTTTGTGCCCTTCCCCAATAGCATTTTTTACAACTGCAGTGAGTTTAGTACGCTTAAGTTGAATTTCCTGTACTAATTTTGAATCGGTAATAATATCTTTTAACAGATCAGTCAAATGGTCGGCCACAGAAAAAGCAATATTATGTTCTGCATAAAATGCAGCTAGTTTAATTTCAGCTCGATCCTCTTGTTTATTTTTTGCAGGCGTACACGCCTTAAAACCAAACGAAGATAATTTTTGGGATTGTAGACCCGAGGAACCAGGTTTGTTTCTTAAATGTTTTTTTGATTGTGCGTGACTTTTGAGATTTGTGATTTCGGCTACTAAGGAACTTGATGGACAGAATGCGCACTTCGCCCTTTGAAGATTTTTAGGATCTGGCTGCAGCCAGTCTCCAAATATCGGATCCTGTAACCATTCATCCCGAAAAGTTTGAGAATGATGTTTAAAAACGGTGTCACCTGTTTTTTTTGCTGTCCATCCTCCCTTTTTAGTTTTTTTTCTAGGTGGAGTGGGTGGAGATTCACTGTCAGTACTCATTATTTTAAATCAATCACTGAATAATTCGGAAAACACATCAAAATGCACTGGAACTCAACAAACTTCAACTACTACTGAGTTAAATTATATTTCCCTACGTGTTTCGGTTAGAGTAAGGGAGATAAGAATCCGATATTTACATGAGTGCAACAAGGATAACTACAAAGAAATACATTGAGCGGGAATTCCCCGGCCAAAGACTACAGAGGTAATGAATCTAGTGATGTGCTGAGTGAGTCGATCGTTTATTACGATGTTTATTGTAAAATTTATTATAATATTTTGATTTGGATACATGGTGCAGTCAGAGGAAAGTTAAAACGAGGTTAAAATCTCGTAAAAATATATACGAGATTTATTTTTTCTCGTATCTCGTACAGAGACCCCTAAATCTCGTAACGTTACGAGATTTCTCGTACATCTGGCAACACTGATACGATGAGTGACAACTGTCAAAAGTGTCAAACGTTAACATGCATCACTTCTATTCAGTGTGACCAGATTTAAATTGAACAATAAGAAAGCTGCTCGCCTGAATTCTGCTAAAGACTGCAATATATTTTTTTGTAATTAATGTCAAAATTCTGCTAATGTCAATGTAATGTGTTTTTTTTTTAAATTTTCGTACAAACCTTAGATTATAAACCCCGTACAAACTATGTAGTTAAAAAAAAAAAAAAAACAGAAAACCGCATCAACCAGAATCCTTTTCCCACTCGGAACGATACCTCTGCTAGTCTATTCTATAAAATTGTCACCGTGAATCTATGCCGTGAATACATAAGTGAAGTGAGCTTGAAGTGAGCTGCGATTCCACCTGATGCTAGGGGTTGACACTATTAACAGCTAACTTCACCAAATTGTTCACGGTGAAATTAGGCATTTTGAAATCCGTACATTATTGTGGTAATAAAATGTAAAAGAGAAAGATATTTCATTAATTTTGGTCTAAATTATGAAATGGGCATGCTAAAAAAGAAAAATCCATTAGAATTTTATTCTCTTTCCTTTTCAGTATGAGACCCATAGATGAGACCAAATCTATTGGGGCCCAGGGAATGCGCCATAGAGTATAGTAATCTATGGAATGCGCGATATTATTATACGAGTAAAAACATATTATACTCTGGTTTTCAGTATCTATGTTTTAGTCAAAGAATAATAGTAAGTAAGATAATGGGGTTAAAAACTGAAAGCTCGTTATAGGTGGCAGCACGGTTGTTAGTCCAGAAACCGCCATTGTTGTGTTTGTGTTTACTGATGTGTTGATCCTAATTAAAAGGCAAGTGTCTACCACTGGTAAAAAAGCAGGTTTAGTAGAAAGAATAAGTAAATATAGTTGTGTTTAACTTTTCTTTTTTTTAAATTTAAGTCTTCCTGCAGAGATAAAATGACAGATAAACAATCACAATCTGTCAGTTTGTCTATTCTTCCGTCGACAAAAACCGTTTCTACGGTGGTCATGCTACGCGTGCTGATCGGAGTTGAATTTGTACCAGTTATAGCACTGATATATAATCCTACTAAATGTGAAAGTTTGTATGTTTGGATGTTTGTTATTCAATTACGCAAAAACGGCTGTTCGCATTTGAATGAAATTTGGCACACAGATAGTTTATAACCTGGGTTAACACAGGATTTTTACCCCGGTAGTATGTTTTCGTAGGATAATTTCCAACATCCACGCGTGTGAAGCCGCTGACAAAAGCTAGTATGATAAAAGGATAATTTATATAATTGTAGTATGTTAGGTTGAACCATAGACATATAATTTCTATCTCAATGGGTTGAACGCACACACACCCTAATAATGTATTTTGTACTTACTACTCCACTAGTGTCATGTAAATCTTAGACCGTTACTAAATGTAGATAAGTGTTACCAAAAGTATTTTCTAATTAAAACAGATATCTAGAAAATCTAGATAAATAAAGATTTGTCCTTTATTTTATTGATTCACATAGAACATTTCCGATAGAGAAATAATACAAACTCAGAAGAACGTTTCGTTTTAAGTTCCTAGTTGGCCGAAGTTGTGAAACGAAACGTTTTGGTTGTCAAAGTTAAAGTAATGTGTAGAAAACAGCGGGAAGCAAAAACTTTTGTTTTGTGAACTTGTGTGTGATTTCACTATAATGGTTGAGTTACTGTGAGTATTCGTTTGAAAATATTACTGATTATTATATTCATGAAATCAAATATCGCATCATAAACAGGTATTGTTATTTTATATCTAATGTTATGTTACAAAAGTTTAAAGTAAATATATTTATTACGACACTATAATTCGACGGTTACACACTCATATTGCACTTGAATTAGCTACAAGAAACAAAATGTTAAGATTATGTGACCACTTGTTTTATGGTGCAGATTTGTGCATTCTATTTACTTACTGACAAAAGATTTAGTCTAGCCAAGTGTTGTTCTATTAATACGTACGTAATTTAAGACCTAATTGCAGACACCAGACGAAATTCTACGTCAGTTCGACAACTGGACCTCCTCATAACATTTTTGGAAGCATATACTTTGCAACACGCGTGTACGAACAATGTACGAATATTTCGTCTTCCGAAATTAGGAAGACGTAACATCTAAATATTGGTCGAAAGTAACTGCTGAAATTAACTCCGCCCCTAAGCCGACCACTGACCCAATTCTTTGAAAAAATAAATCTACCAACATGGCAATAAAAAAAGTCGAAAGGTGTCGTTGGAAACCCAGTTGGAACAAAGTTCCATTCACTGTATATTATGTATTAAATAACAGGCATGATGAAATAACGTACAATGTTTGAGGGTAACTAAATAAAAATAAATAAAAGTGTTGTGATGGTTAAAATTAATGTTGGCTATCGCTTATCCACTCTGAAACAACGCACCCCACTACCGCATACTACTACTGTGTGCATAAATGTTGTAGTGGGGTGCATTATTTCAGTGTGGACAAGATTTACTGCAGCATTATATATCTATATGTGTATCTGTCTATCTGCTATGACTGGCTTCTCTAATGCTTTGACTAGCGTGGCAGAAAGTCTGCATACCTACGTATCTTTTAACAGTAAATGTTTTAAATTTATATTTTGTAAAAATAATGAGCAATTGATTATGGTCACATAGTCATTGCACAGTTGTATCACCAGTTTTAAATGCTATAGTATAAGTTATGTATTTGAAACACATACATCTATTTACACACCTATCCACTACCCATCATTCATGCATAAATAATTCTATCCAAGGCCGCCCTGCAGAAATCCCTAACCACACATTGTGTCAAGTCCTAATATTTGTCTTGTAAAACAGTTCTGTCTATCTGAACTAATATCATAATGAAGATAAAAGATTTGATTTTTTGTATGTTTGTAAAATATAAACTCAAAAACGACTGGACCGATTCGAAAAAAAATTTCACTAGTAGAATGCTATATTATCACTGAGTAACATAGGCATAATTTATAAAGATACCACGCGGGCGAAACCGCTGGCGGATGCTAGTAACTATGTAAAACTGTTTCATTTGTTGTGGTCTTAAGCGCAACTGCTCAGCCTTAGGTTCTCGGTTTGATTCCTTGGTCTGTCAAAATGTAATTGGGCTCAGGACTTCCGCAGGAGTAGCCTGGAGTCTGGGTTTGTGCCCAGTACATGGCAATAGGCTGTGGCGAAATGTGTATGTACTTGTACTAAACACCACTGCCTAGCCCTTTGGGGAATACAAGCATTATGTTATGGTATGTTCTATTCTATGTATCTCCGTTGGCCCTGCGCCTGATCGTTATCGGTCGTATCGGATTGCCGTACTATCGGACTATGAGAGTGAGTGAGGGAATAGAGAGTGCATCTGCGTCAGCGCCAAAGGCTGGTCTCCGCTGAGATTGGTCCCTATGGCTGAAATTCGGTGAGGGGGACTATTATCTATCAATGTTCACAATATATTGAACAGGCCCCCCTAGTGGGCAAGTGAAAACTGTTTGAGTGGCGACAATTTGTTGCCTCGCCTTATTTGTCTCAGATAAGTGGCTTGCCATACTTAGAGGGACTCTCGCCCGTGCGTTCCGGTTTGAGCGTTCAACTCGATATCACACTAGTTTTTGTTTGTTTGCTTTTTTTTATAATCACGAGATTTCACTCATGTAGGTACTTACTACCGTTTTTTTTTTTTGTGTGGTAAATATTATAAAATAACTTCTGCCGCTCTGGGCCGAGCGAGAGGGCGTGTCAGACTCTTACTGACTAAAAACCACCTGTGTTCATTCAGTTGCCATGTTGCCAGGTGCCACGGTAACCCTTTCGGACAAACCCGCAACCCCGGCAGGCATTGCCCCTAGCGCACTCCTCCAGTTGTGCTGACATCTCTTTATGGCGCGCGTGGAACACAACGCGCCGTCGACCCGGGCCTGGACCTTATCGGACGGCGAGCTACCCATTGCTCACCATTCGCAAGCCCGCGCCTGCGGTGGCCAGGAATCGGCCTGTGATTCCCAACGCCCAGGACGTCTCCTGCGGTGGTTAGGGGCGTCACGGCGTGAAATTTGCCTGTCCGTCACGCGTTCCGCCTCCTCCTGCGCGAGCGTTACTGCTTCGCAGAAAGAGGTGACGGCCTCCCATGCCCTCTTGCTCCGTACCATGGCCTAGACCAGGGCCAGAAGCGAGAGATCCTCGCCGCCGATCGCCTCCACGAGGACATGGTGATGCTTCACCCGAGCCGGGCAGTCCTCCACCGTATGCTCCACCGTGTCCTCCGGGCGATCCACACAGGTTAGTACCTACTAAGTATCTGATCTGTGGTTTGTGTAGAAAGTTTGTTTGAAATACGAGAAGAAGTGTGAAGAGACCTGGGACAGTGACTCTTGACATTTTCGGTTGTTATTACAATGATTCATCACTATCAAGTAATTCTTTGTCTGCGACTTTGAAGACATGTATTTGAATTGGCAGTTATCGCTGTAGATATTACACTACGAGTACCTAGTGACGATATCAAATCCACGTCAATTTTAGGGTTCCGTACCCGAAGGGTGCCAAACTGATCTTTATTACTAAGCCTCCGCTGTCCGTCCGTCTGTCTGTCTGTCAGTCAGTCGGCTGTATCTCATGAACTGTAATAGGTAGACAGTTAAAATGTTCACTGATTTTCACAGAATTTCTATTATGCTATAACAACAAATAAAATAAAATAATAATAATATAATTTTCATACAAGAAACTTGTTTCTTTCGGTGTTTTTTTGCTGGAACTTAAGACGGTACCTTTGTGTGCGAGTCTGACTCGCACTTGGGCGATTTTCAACTAACTACTCGATGAGCATAATATATAATAATAGCAAAAGCCCTATACGGAAGACACCGAGCCTACCTGAGTCAGCAACACGTCGACAAAGTTAAGTCGAACGAATGGCTCAAACGAGGCGACTTGTTTCCCGAGACCGAGGGTTTTATGCTGGCCATACAGGATCAAATAGTAGCCACTCGCAATTACAGAAAGTACATCATGAAGGACCAACATCAGCCGACTGAATTGTGCAGACATTGCAACACTGCCTCTGAAACCATATAACATATAACAGGAGTTGTAAATCACTTGCACAAACCAATTATAAACACCGCCATGATCAAGTCGCTGCAATAATACACCAACAGTTAGCATATAAATATAAACTCGTTAACGAAATGATACCATGTTATAAATACAAACCAGAAATAATAAGAAAGTAAGGATCAGAAAATTTACTGGGACCGAACAATAATAACAGATAAAACTATTCATTACAATTGACCTGACCTGACAATTGAATTGACGTGATTACCGTTCACGACAAAACCAATAAAACAGTTTATCTGATAGATAAAGCAATACCGAACTCACATAATATTCAAACCACAATATCCAAAAAGCTCAGTAAGTATCAAGATCTCGCCATATAAATTAAAACCCAATGGAAAGCACAAACCGTTCATGTTGTCCCCGTTGTCCTTTCATCTACTGGTGTAATACCAAAATCTCTCACATAAAACCTTAACACCCTATAAATGGCTACTCACACACTTTACATGCTCCAAAAAGCCACCATTCTTTACATCTGTCGCATCACCCGAAAGTTCCTGACTTCGTCGACATTGTCATCATTGGTCCCGACCCGTGTGTAAGGTTTCTTGACCTCTCTTAAATGAGAAGAAACGTAAAGAACCGAAAATAATAATCATAACCCCACCGCCGTATCTCTACGTTGACGTCGTGGTAAGGCTTGCGCGCTCCGAACTTTAGGTCTGTGCCGGTAGAGTTTACTTTGCTGGAACGGGTCTGGGATGAGGAGCCAGACCAAGAGAGATACAAAAACCCGCAGTGTAGTATGAGGCGAGCTGTTGGGCAGTAGCGACCCCACGGATCCTATCTCCCGGGAGAAGTCTTGTTCCTCACCTCTGGCTTGCCTTTATTGGTCGGCTGGAGTGAAAACTGACGAAGAACGGAGCTCCCACCTCATTCTTGCCTTAATTGGCTGGCTTGAGTGGAGGTTCGCAAGAGCAAATGTGCTCGGAGAAAAGAAGTATTCCAGTAAGTGCT
Organism: Omphaloscelis lunosa; assembly: GCA_916610215.1. Lineage (NCBI taxonomy): Eukaryota > Metazoa > Arthropoda > Insecta > Lepidoptera > Noctuidae > Omphaloscelis > Omphaloscelis lunosa. Next base: position 14,018,852 of record OU744250.1, read on the forward strand.
CGTAGGGATCTTCACCATCTTCCGGGCTCTGGGATTGTTCTGAAAGCCGTAGAATACCTCTCCACTCTTCAAGCACCTCAGGACATGTTGCCCCTTTGTTGCTACGTCACTATGTGCTAGCGACCGTTTCCGGGGGCCCATTATTGAGTGTGCAAGTCACCCCCTGCCATTTTATCCGTGTAAATATAAAACATTGATCAGGCCGGGGCTATTGTCCTACCATAGTTCCATGTAACCAGTCCACTTTAGCTACCCAAACCTATTAGTCCTATATCTTTGTTTCCATATCCTGCAATAGTCCTACACCAACCGGGGGTTCTCCTTGGGTGAACTTGCATAGTACATATAGGGATAATCGTCGGTTGGTGCCTCATTTAATTAAAAACATCTATCAGGCCTGTGAGAGTTGGCTTCAGCTCCTCGTACGCCTTCCAAAGGTCCGGGACCCCAGGGTCCCGAGAAATGTCAAAGACCCTTTAAATAATAATAATATCCTCCCGAACGAATTTCAGTCATTTCAACGGAGATTAGCCAAGTACTTACGTACGCAGGAGATATTATAGCTTACAAATGTGTGCGCAAACAGGCGCTCTCTCTGTTCCTTTAGGGCCTGCGTGCACTGACGGACAACAGGGGAGAGCATTGAGGATTCCTCTATCTGCCAGCGCACACTAACAAGGAAAATCCTCTGCGATACCGCGAGCGTCCGCCAGCTTACCAAAGCATCCGCCGAGTAGCCACCGCTCGCCTGGATTTGCTTATTCCACTAGCGACTACGCAGTCGAAAAGTTGCTTTTGTCTTATTTCGATTGCATAAGAATTAAATTCATAAATAAATTTAAAATCCACTGCCGTCCCATTCGCGCAAGCCATTACTCTCATAGTCCGAATGATAATTATTATTCTGCCTACAAATATCATATATAAGGTTATTTTGTCTATGTAATAATGAACTAATTGAATTAGCGCCTTGATAAAACAGATCATAAATTTTATATACCGGTGACATAGTAATTTGTTAATGACTACTATCCACTGTTTATGTGATAATAAGGTCACACAAACGGCGGATAATGTGAAAGATAATGAAGTGATAATTACAGCTTATGAATGGTTAGTTAAATTTTCTCAGTAATTACTGTAATAGGAAGGTGTTACAGTGTTACTTCTGTTTGTTTAATTAGGTGAAAGGTTGAAGAGTCGATCTAATTCTTCTTTCAAACTCCTAGTACATGGATACCGGGCTCAATATGAACGGCCATTGATAGCCTTTCGTTGTCCACTGCTGGCCATATGGCACTGTACAATATACCTCAATACTATAATTTTAGGCTGGCAATGACGAGTATATACAGGGTGGCAGGGACATCGACGCCAAAACTGTTACTATGGATTCAGTACATGATTCTGAACCCCGTGCATTGAATATTTATTTTTTATTTTAACAGTTTTCCCGTCAATGTCCCTGCCACCCTGTATGTATGTATATGCTCGTAATTACCAGCCTAAAATCCCATAATATTCTCATGGTTATTGAAATCATTCAGGAATGGTTCGGTGCAATTATTTGTTATGAACCTTGACTGGTCAACTCGCAACTAGTGTCACCTGGGCCATTGTTTATATGTCCTAATAGAACTACAGTTCAATCGTCTTCTTTATGAAAATTGAACCGAACCTACCTATGTGTGCACTAGGCATTCCACAAGCGTTGCAACTAAACTAAAAGATATTTACAATTTAGTATGTTTGGAAGTAAAGAATGAGTGGGTCTTAAAATGAATATAAACAAGACAAAGGTCATGTCAAATGCCCATGTAACACCCACTCTCATGAAGATCGGAGACGCTACGTTCGAAGTTGTGGAGGAGTATGTTTACCTGGGACAAACTGTCCAGCTAGGTAGGTCCAACTTCGAGAAAGAGGTCAATCGTCGAATCCGACTCGGCTGGGCAGCGTTCGGGAAGCTACGCAATATCTTCTCGTCCCACATACCGCAGTGTCTCGAGACGAAAGTGTTTGACCAGTGCGTGTTGCCAGTGATGACCTATGGCACTTAAACATGGTCGCTCACAATGGGCCTTAGCAGAAGGCTAAAAGTCACTCAAAGGGCAATGGAGAGGGCTATGCTTGGAGTTTCCCTACGTGATCGAATCAGAAATGAAGAGATCGGCAGGAGAACCAAGGTAACCGACATAGCCCGAAGAATTGCCAGACTTAAGTGGCAATGGGAAGGGCACATTGTTCGTAGAACAGATGGCCGATGAAGTCAAAAGGTTCTGGAGTGGCTACCGCGTACCGAGAGACGTAGCGACGTTTGAAGGCCTCCCACGAGATGGACCGATGACCTTGTTAAGGCCGCAGGAATCCGCTGTATGCGGGAAGCACAGAATCGGTTGAAGTAGCGGTGCTTGGGGGAGGCCTATGTCCAGCAGTGGACGTCATTCGGTTGAAATGATGATGATGATGATGAAGTTTGGAAGAGTTGCATGTGCTTGGGTTTCAGGAAAAATTTACGCGAAAAGAGTCTGTATAGAACGTTTTTTTGGACACAAATGATACAGACATACATACCTAGTTCCACTACTCAACGTCCGTTCAATTGGACCGGAGCGAAATGGGATAAATGAAATGCGTGCAATGTACGCCAAATGATGTCAGTGTCAAGCAGATGTTCTTGTCAATTTAGAATATGAAGTGGTCAATATAGTATAAATATGAAGCAATAGCAGTAATAATGCTCATTATAACACAAGTTAAACAAAAGGTACTTACTGGAATCCGTTGACTCTTTGGAATGTATTTCTATCGAATGGCAAAAAAATTTTATTGTTTCATACTTCAAAACGAAAAAAGCGGAACCCTTATAGGATCACTCGTGTGTTTGTCTGTCTGTCCGTCCGTCTGTCACAGCCATTTTGCTCCGAATCTAATGGACCGATTAAGTTGAAATTTGGTACGCATATGTATTTCTGTGACTCAAACATGGACGAGTAATATAAATAAATGAATTGTGAATATGAGGGTCACTTTTGGGGTGGCAAATAAAAAAAAATCAAACCGTGTGACAGATCAAATGAAAGGGCTTATTGCCAGGATCTCAATATATATATTTTAAATAAATACTTTTAAAGATGTTTAATGAAACACGTCCATAACCTCCGCGCCCCTTATCTCCGAAACTACTGAGCCTAATATATTAAAAAAAAAAATACAGCCTATGGTTCTTTACTCATAGATTACAGGAAAACCTATTCTTAAAAAGTCTATGGTCTTAAAATAACATGGTAAATCTCTCAATATTGTGCGTACAAACTTACATTTGCAGTTGGAATGTATGGGAGAACATGTTTTTCAACTACAGTTTTATGTTTGTCGTTGGGATAATTTCATCCCAACTACGGAACCCTTCATTGTGCGTGCTCCGACACGTTCTTGGCCGGTTTAATTATTACGTCTCTGCAGTACCTAGCAATCTCAGACCAAATAAAAAACCAAGACAGCGTTGCGGACAATACAGTGAAGCATGCCAAAACTACACCTCCGCTCTGTGCACACACGCTCGCACGCACGCATTTACTACCATTTAAAATCAAACTACACCTCACTAAGTGCATATATGTTTATGAAACCTGCCTCACGTCACTGTTGACAGCGCTATATCTTGGTTTTTTATTTGGTCTGAGCTAGCAATATGACCGAATATTTAATTTGTCTGCTCACCTAAACTTTGTCTGCGGTTTTATAACTAAAAATACAGCAACCTTGGTTTTGAACCGTCCATCGAACCCTATCGAATGATGCAATAATTTTTAATTACCAGCACATCTAGTACATATAATAAATTGAAGTCGCTTTTCGTGTCTAGTCTGTGTGACCGCGTTGTTTTTCTAAAGTACGTAACGAATTTTGCGGTTTTACATAATTTTGAGAATTTATTTCGGGAGGTATATGCGTATTGATATTAAATTAATAATAAACTTTAATTAATATTAAACTAACATAAGATAGGTAATGAAGTAAAACGGAATTGAAAAAAATCCTTACATATTATAAAACAAAGGCCCTTTCCTCATTGGTCGGTACGGTATCGAATCGGTACTGCTTATGTTTCCTCATTGATCAGTAAGCACTCTGTACCGAAACGGAACCGCACGCGCGCACTGCTTTCATTTAGAATTCCAAATTAAAATTGATTCTATTGGTACGAGAGCCTATGACCAAAATTTTTGCCTCTTCGTTTTACGAACAAAATTGTATAGAATCGATAGATTTGAATTTTTTTTTATTCTGAAATTAAAAAATCCTAATTTTAGTAAATTTCCACATCACGTCTGACCTGACCGCATTTTTAAATATGTCAAAAAATATTACCGAACTGTTTTATAGCAATCGGTCTGATTTTCAGAATGTAGTTGAACGATAGATTGTACATACCGAAAACTTTTCAGAAACCAGTAGCGTCACACGTACCCAGGAGACCATAATTTGAGAAAATTAAAAATGAGGCAATAAACAAAACCCATAGCAACCCGTCTGAAATGAAAGACGTCTTTTGTCGTCTGTCGTAGATGAATTTTTAAATGATATTTCGCTTGTATAGAATTCCGATTTTTCTGTCTTTCTTACTCTAATTAAATTTTGACACTGTGATTATGAATTGAATTTAAACTTTAATATTGTGATTTTGTATGAAATTAAAATTTTGACATTGTAATTTCTATTTAATTTAAAATTTTGACATAGCATTTTTTTTTCGTATTGTTTTTATATTGCAACTAATTTTGTTCACCATAAATGGCAGAACATGTAGCCACCTTCATATCAATTATAAGACTTCATAATGTACTCCTGTTTTACAAAATAAATAATATCTTATCTGAAAATTTTGTTTTTATGTGAACATTGGTTAGTTGATACGAATAAATCATTTTTCAGAAGAAAATGTGAGCGTCATGTTATGTGTTGAAACCATTTTGAACTTTTGAAAAATTTTAACGATCGGTAACATAGCATTTTGTCTGAAAACTGTTGGATATCATGAAAAAGGTTGTCCAAATGTAGACATAAATAATATCAGACAAAAGTGTCTCACGTTACTAATCAGACAACTATTCGATAGTCAGAAATGTTAACAGCGTTTTTACGTATGATTTATAAAGAGCTTACCAGAAACCATTGATTTTGTTATTATTTTATAAATTGGACAAAAGGAAACTGGGATAACGTTTGAAAAATACTGTTTATTAAAAACATTGTTTTTAATCATTGTCAGACTGATCTTCGGTGTCCTGAGGCATAGGAGCGTAACAAGCATCGCGAATTTGTCGGGCGGCTCCGAAACGTTGTTTTGGTTTATGGAATTATAGGCGACATTTAAAAATTCTGAAAACAGGTTTTAAGTTACCCTGGTAACCAACAAGATATAAAAAAACTACTATATAAAAAAACTAGGTTGCTATGAGACAGATCGGTTTATTTTTTGACATTTTTGAAAATGCGCTCAGACCACATTTGATATCAGACATATTGTGATGAAACCGTTTACCTTTTTTTTTTGACACAACAGTAATGGGCTCCCATAAAACTGTCATGTTTCTGACCGGTAATGCCCACCAAGTCGGGTACAGAATCATCAAAACTAACGATTTTATACGGTTTCGGCCGTAAAACGATGTGACATGGTTTTGGTCGTGGGCTCTCGTACTATACATATAATTTACTAGCTTTTGCGAGCGGCTTCGCGTGTGTGCATGTCGAAAATTATCTCACGGGAATGTTATATCAGGATAAAAAGTATCCTATGTACCCTGTATCCTTCCTGTGTGTATCCAGGTTATGGTCAACGCATGAGCCAAATTTCATCCAAATCCGTTTAGCTGTTTTAGCGTGAAAGACGAACAAACAAACAAACATACAAACTCACTTTCACATTTATAATTTTATATATATACAATAAGGCACTCGGTAAGCTTTCGGTACCAATGCACTAAAACGCGTGACGTCACGCGGTACCGAAACGATTCCGCACCGCAGACATACCGACCAATGAAGAATGGGCCAAAGTCCCCCGCCGCGTCTGTATCTCTGAACGCGATAAACTCAAAAACTACTGAACGGACGTTCAAACAGTTTTCACCATTAGACGGAGTGATTCATGCGGAAGGTTTTAGTGTATAATTAATTAAGGTTTTGTGGAAATTGGCTGAAATTTGACGATGGTTGTTGATGTCGGAAAAAAACGTCGACTGGGGAGCTTTATTGGCGTGCGCCGCGGAAATCGTAAAAGTTACATACAATTTATGTTCTACAGTATTGTTAATCTTAAAAAGTTCAACAAAAAAGTTTTCGATGGCAGATGTCTATCTTCTGACCCACAATAATCATTTTTATCTTTCAGAATTTGATAAAAATTTCCGAAGCTATTTTGACCGGTATTATATTAATCCTTATCCAATAAACTATGTTACTTAAATTAAGCATTTAATTTAGATTAAAATATGCCTTGACATCATTTAATTTAAATGAATAGTTTAAAAGATATGATAGATTCAAAATTACGCATGATAAAATAATTATGGTTGACCGTAACGCGGGCGCAGAGGTAGGAGTCAATGACCTTTTCCTCGGCTTTTAGGTATGTAATCCCGGTATCGGTAGTACGTTCCCGTACTACCGATACCGCGAAGCCGCGGTTAAAAGCTACTTATAATATAAAATCCAAAGCAACGCATTTTGATGCGGATTTCAACATCTTTACAGAATTTATTCCGGAAAGTTTGTGTGTATAATATTAATAGTACATTAAAATATAACTTAGATATAGGTAATAAAGAAATCTCGATGTTGCAAAAACAGTGCGAAGTGGAGACGGGTCGCTAGTTACTATATAGTAAACTTGTACCATTTCACACAATTTATCTAATGCTGCTAAGTTTAGTAATGGCTAACCTAAACTGCTTTGTGGTTGCAATTATGATTAGTTGCGGGTTTTTTAGAGTGTATTTACTGCGTTTAACCGTTAATTATTGCTGTCATTAGTTTGTAGGTAAGTAATTAAGTATAATGTGTTTAGCACAGATTCTTGCGAGATTATTTCTGATGTTCTTGCATTCTTTGGAGTGATCAATTGAATCATGAATGAAAATACGATGAGTTTATTGATTAGGTTAAGTACTGTTCTTTGTAACACTATCACAGGACAGATGATAGTGGGTAGATTGCAGTAGGTGTATATAATATGATGTAACACTGTTGTATTGTGTTTTTCAGCGATATCTAGGTATACTTATAATAAAGCTAAGAGTTCGTTTGTTTGTTAGAATATTTGGAACTACCAGGCGGATTTGACAAATTATTTTTACCTTTGATAACCCAGTGTTATTGAGAAAGGTTATAGGCAATTTAACATCACGCTACGACCCTTAGGAGCCGATTAAAAAGAAAAAAATGTCACAAAGAACGCTAAGCGAAAAAGAAGTAATATTGCGGGCGGGCGATGCGATGCGACGGGGTGGGACTGGGGAACAAGAAATTTCACGCGGACGACGTCCAAAGTCAAAGAAGAGAAACGAGTAATATCATACAAATTGCTGCTACTCTATCTAGCATGCCTTCGTTGTTGGTTTTAATCATTCAATTATTCCTACATTTCACTTTCACTACAAATAAGTAGTTTTGTATTTCGGTATTTGTGTAACTGGGACGCTTAAGTGATGCAACGTTTCACAAAAGGGTAGTATCTAGTATCTACACTTAAGAGTTAACGAGATATGTTACAAAATCTTACTAAATAAATACGAGCCTAATTTTAGGGTGCCGAAATCAGAACCGCAATAACGTACCGCAACTGTCTATGAATATATCTAAATTGAAATGTAACCCGCTTGTGGTTGTCTGCTCGGCTACCACAACTGTTACCAGCCTGCTCGATTTTTGTCTCCTTAAAGGCTCGTGCAGACCAGCGTGATATCGCGGGTGCTATAGGCAGCGCGACCCTTGTAGCGCCCGCGATATCGCGCTTTCTGCACGAGCCTTAAAGCAATTCAATTGTTTCAAACATTCAAGAACATGGTACCATCTGCACTGTAAAGAAACGTTATGAAAAAAATGTTCCCAAATTAGAACCCTTTTAAGGATTTAAAAGCCACTTATGTTTGGCAACGTAATCCTTTATGCTATTTAGATATTTCACCTGCTTGAAATAGTAATTAGTATTAACTTGGACATTTGGGAGTTAGAAGTCAACTCAAAGTACTTACCAGCTACAGGTGCTAAACCGGATTTTAAGTTGACGTTAATTCTTGTCAACCCCGTTAAGTCGCATTGCAAGTTATGAGTAAGATTTGCTTTTTAGCTAATCCGTCGTTGAAACCATTGCTTTTGCACAAGCTGAAGGGTCATTGGCTATTCATGTGGGAATCTAATTGAAGCAGTATATTAGGTTATTTCAAAGTTCTACCACAGATGTCCTACAAAAGAAAGCTCGCCAGTCACCAGCTGACATGTTGTGAAAATAGACTTCTGTGGAAAGTAGGTACGTAGTTGTTCTTAAAGGGAAACCACAATGGTAGGAACCACCACCACCATGGTTGTTGTTAGGATCAGAACTTCACAGTACTTTGGATAACAATAACAAAAAAAAAAACGAATAAACAGGCCTGACGCCCCCCAACCTTTCAAAAAATCGAAACTACTCATAAGCAAGCTTACATAATACTTTATTCAACGCCATATAACACCCCTATTTTGGGTGCGAACCCTCATTTTGTTCCCCAGATCGATACGGCACGGGGTGCACGGAGGAAGTGCAACCGGGGCAGTTTGCACTTAGTGTTAGAAATTTATTTGTGGAGCTACGAATAAAGGAAAGGAATGATCGATCAACTTAATGATATTGTTTTCTTATAAGTAAGGTGTTATGTGTAGGATTAAGTGGAATAATCATAAAGCAAGTGGAAAAAAGTGGAGAGTACCTAGACATGCATGATCATCTGCCTTAGCCTTTTCCCAACTATGTTGGGGCCGGCTTCCAGTATAACCGATTGCATCTGAATACCTAAATATTTTATTTGCAACGACGGTCTATCTGACCTGCATAACCTAGTAACTGGGTAACGGATAACTATTGGTAAAACTGCTTGTCAGACTTTTGGCCTTCTGTCTACCCACAACGACTGTCAAAAATCTACAAAGGACAGCCGAGCTTAACGTGCTGTTCGACACACGGAGGGGTTTCGATATGTAGTAGACAGTCAGCCATCCCCGTACCGACCTCGGCAAGCTTATCTTAACCTTCAATCGACCCGTGCAACTGTTTTTATTAAGCCACGAGCCCACACATAGTAGGTGGCCTAGACAAGACATGTACAGTTGCATATATCCAACAAAATGAGCAAAAGTGACAAGAGCGGACCAATGGGGGCGGAAATAGTAAACCCGCAAATTGCAGTACCTACTTAGTTCTGATGTTTGAAAATAGTTTTCTGGCCACAATGATTGTTATTTTGAGACTGCATTGAATGCCAATCTGCTGAATACAATCAGACAATACGAATGGAATGTCACTTACTTTACTTCAAACAAACAAAATGCTTTGTAACCATATTTGTAAAAAAAAGAAAATACATCTGCATACTTAATTATATTGTCTCTCTTCATATTATCGAAGGTACCACGAGAAGGTAAAGTAAATGCATCTTCTTTGAAAGTCAGCAAAGTGTTTCATTTGAGATCTTTATATTTATAAGAAGGGTAGGATAGTACAGCTGTTTATATCATGCCTTTTTTTTGGGTAGGAAATTATCAAATAACTTCGCCCGCTCTGGGCGGAGCGGGAGGGCGTGTCAGACTCTTACTGATGGTCCTTTAGTTGCCATGTTGCCGGGGGCCACGTCTATCCCTTTCGGACTTTCCTGCGGCCCTGGCAGGCATCGGTCCTAGTGGACTCCGTCAGTTGTGCTGGCATCTCTTTGGCGCACGCGTGGAACACAACGCGCCGTCGACCCGGTCCTGGTCCATATAGGACGGTGAGCTACCCATTGCTCACCGTCCGTAAGCCCGCGCCTACGGTGGCCGGGAATCAGCCTGGGATTCCCGACGCCCAGGGTGTCTCCTGCGGCGGCTAGGGGCGTGAGGGCGCGAAGTTTGCCTCTCCCTCTTGCGTTCCGCCTCCTCCTTCGCGAGCATTACTGCTTCGCAGAATGAGGTGACGGCTTCCCATGCTCTCTCGCTCCGTACCATGGTCTGGACCAGGGCTGGATGCAAAAGATCACCGCCGTCGATCGCCTCCACGAGGACACGGCGGTGTTTCGCCCAAGCCGGGCAGATCACCGTATGCTTCACCGTGGTGTCTTCCGGGCGATCCACACATTGATGACACCCGGGCGTTTCCTCCCGTCTTATCCGTAACAGGAACCTCCCGAAACAACAGTGTCTGGTGAGAACTTCCCCACCGGAAACTATTAGGTTCCGCCTGACGCATCTGCACCTGTGAAGACGCCGTGGCGTCTCTGTAGCCACTCATCAAAGAAGGGATTTATACCGCAATTGTGGGATGCCCAGTTTATATAATGCCTTATATTATAAGTTTAAGGTTGGTATATAGAGGTAATTTTATTAGGCATTTTTTTTGTAACTGCTTTAGTTTAAACCTTCTTTAACTTTTGTAACTGCATGTATGTCTCGGGGCGCATCATACCCCTATGATCTTGCCCCTCAACGCGTGCGGCCTGCAACTAATGACGATGTTCTATTAAAACAAAATACATCGACTACTAAACTTTAGCTGCGTCTCGCGATAAAACTTATCGTGGCCAGATCTTAGAATTGATCATTTCATGAAATGGTTGCATTTCATGAAGTGGCCAGATCATTGAATAGTCAACGTTTGACGATATGAACAGTTAAACGTACGACTACTTCATGATGTTTATGATGTGGCCAAACATTAGTGATCATATCGTAAAATAGTTAGATTATCCACCTGTAGAGGCGTTGATGTCGATTTGTTTTTGTTGTGCATCATGGCGGCGGACGATAATTCGATTGGAAAAGTAATTATAAATGTGCAAATAGAAGATAAAAGTGCAGTGAAGTATCGTTATTATACCAAGCTACGTGACTTTTATGAAATTCACTCGAAAAACGAGCAAAACCTTAAGAAATCATGGAGCTTAGAACGTATTTCACAGGTTAGTATTTACTATTTAACTACCTATTCAAATCTTATTAATTATTATTTTTCTTCTGGAATCCAAATGAAAGCTATTTAAAATATTTTATTTATCCATTGACCCAGATTACTAAAAGTTAATGATTGCCAGTAATATTTGCATGGATACCCTACTTAATGATATGGCTAAACGTCGACTGACATATCATTAAACGATAACGTTTAAACGATATGGTCAATTTTGGTTGGCCATTTCATGAATCACAATCATTTCATGAAATAGTCGATCATTTCATGAAATTATCAATTCTAAGATCTGGCCACAACATTTATATATTTTTTCAACAAACGCATGAAGACCCATTCGTCAGGAGTTTTTGTTCAATAAAGATAAAGTTTACTTTTATGAAGGATTGATGTCCCTGATCTCGATAAGTCTTACTGCAGCAAAGTATGTCTAGCTATTGTCTGTCAGAGATTGAAGAGTTAATTCAACTTGAAGAAAACAAAAACACAAAAAATCACATCCTTAAGCAAAAAATGGAGTAGGTATGTAAGGATTGTAGCTTCATTCGACGTTTGGTAGTTTCTGCCCCCATGGGAAGAAGGCCTGACATTATCTTTATTACCTTCAAGCTCTCCAGCAAAACAAAATTGTGCTAAGCATTCACTAACATAACTCGAGTTACCGATAAGTTACATCCATATTAATATTCAATTGGTGCATAGATATTTTATGGTCTCATTGTTTTGATAGCATCGAATGATATAGGTATAGATTTTACAATAATTCATAAAGTTTGCCAACCATTTGGCGTACCTACTATTAAGTAGTATACGCCACCCTTCCGGCGAATTGTAAATGCAAGACTTTTTATGTATAATAAGCCTCTTATTTATTTACATTAACTATGTAAAAGACTGCTGCTATGTAAATAAACGATCGTTGAGTGAATTTCAATGACGATATCATTGACAGTATAATAAAATGTGAAGTTGATCGGAGAATAATTTCGAACCGAACCTACCTACCTAAAAACTATTTAGAACTAGCTGAACCGACGGACGTTGTCTTGTTGTATGAATATTTTACAATAAAAAAACAACCGACTTCCAAAAAAAAAACACTACAAAGTGAAAAAATAACTTTAATATCGGAAGTTGGTGTCTTTGGTTTAGAATTTTCGTTTTTTTTTTGTTTCTTCCGAAATTAAAATTATTTTTCTCGTTGTAGTGTTTTTTTTGGAAGTAGGTTGTATTTTTTTTTTTGGAAAAAAGTTTTTATTTTCACTTTTTACTTGTGTGGTACCTACCCCACAAAAATTAGAATACCTGCTATGCCATATACTAAGTAGGAAAAAATACGTATTATTGAAGCTAACTAAAAAACTATTCAAGCAAAGTAAATAAATTAAAGAATTTTCAAAATCGGTCCACAATTGACGAAGAATTCGGCGGACATACATAAAAAAAAAAAACATACATACGGTACGAACATAATATAGATATAACTTCTTCCTTTTTGGAAGTCGAATAAAATTTGCCAAATCGGTCTAGTTGTTCTCAAGTGATGCGCTTACAGCGAACAGTATTTCATTTTTATCATAGGTACGTATAGAAGATAGATATCAAATTTCTTAAATATTCTCTCCTTGCTAAAATTTGTCATTTTAACTAGCACGATGACGTGTAAAATATAATTTTTTAACACAGTACACAGTCGTTCATCGGTTTCGTAAGTAGACACAACCTACTGGTAAACCGTACCAAGAACAAACCAAGTACTTCCTGGGATTGACTGTCAAAGTGTCCCAACACTTAAGTATGAGTGTACACGTGTTCAGTGGCCGGCTATTGCATTATAATTACTAATAATAACAAGCCAATGACATTAGCACTTTCGCCGGCCGGTTCTAGGCCATGATCTAATTAACTGATTATTTTTAAACTTTAATGCGTGCGAAATAAAAATTTAACGCTATTTTTATCGGTGATTAATTTGTATTCGGTCGAAAATGAATTAATTCGGAACAGAATGTTTTTAAATTCAACTTTGTAGAGAAACAGTAGGATATAACTGTAAAAGAATTGATAGGTGTTTAGAAACCTATTGGGATTCACGTTCCCATGTAAATTATTGGAGTTTACTTTGAAATTTATCGAATATTGATTCTAAAAACTGTCTCTGAATGTTAATTCGATTTGTAACAGATATTTTCCATACAGTATCGAAGTGTTAAGTAATTTATGTAAAGTAATACCCACGTTTGACTTTCAAATAAAAACAGTCGAGCTAACAAAACGCCCACGTTGTCAGAATTTATTGAGACATAAAAATAGTGCATTCTAAGTCGACATGCGTCTGTTTACAAACAACTTCTAGAGTTCTTTTAGTCAAGTTCACGAAATTCTAGTTCAATGTTCGCTCAAAGCGGGGGAGGCAAAGCTATTCGTATAGCTATGGGTTTTGCTCGAGACAGGAGGGTTCGCGTGTCTGCCAACCAAGGTACCCAAGCACAATAGACCCCGTGTTTCATAGCTATGGCTATAATGAATGCGGCGCGCCATTCGCGAGTCGCTTGCGAGCTTCGGACTTGATCGGCCGTTTGCATTTGAATTTTATACGCGGTTTACTAGTTCTTTTTTAAAAGAGGTATAATAAATCAAATTTTAAATTTCGCGCGCGTTTTTCTACATGCATTCGTTGGTTGTTGAAAAAAGAGTTTTCGAACAGTTTTTGTGAGGAGGCAGTGAGTGCATATCTTTACAATTGTTGAATGGACACAATGGGACTTCTCCACAAGTAATTTTCGTCACGGGAAAATGTAAGCGTAAGCATTGTGTTCTATTGTTATCTTCGGACGAAACGCAGGAGACCGGTTCTTACTGTGCTTAATTTATTTTTTGGTCAATTAACTCGGCGGCGTAATATGATGTTTTTTATTTATTTGTCGTTATAACAGTCGTCATATTGCAAAGGCCAGTAGATCACATGGTAGGATAATTGCATTATTAATTCCACAGATACGCACGTATTCATTCTAGCCTTGATTTGATGTAAGTTCGATTCGTATATTTTGTGAATCGCTCGCATACCGCTCGGCATATAATTTTCAAAATAGGAAAACTCTTTTCAAGTGTATATCAACCTACATTTTTCGTTTTTCTCTTTGAAATACATAACCAAGTGTGAATACAGTTGTCTTACTTGTCTTGTTCTTCGGTCAGTTACATTATTGAATGAAGTCGTTCAAGGCTCATATTGCGCGGTCAGTGAGTGCATAAGCCCTGCTCTATTTACCGCTAAACTTGTAAATGTAAGCCGACAGTCAAATGCAATATTGTACTTACAAAAAAAAAAACATTGTGACTGATTGACATAATATTTTGTAATAAACACAATTGCTTGGACGTTTTGGGACAACCAATGTGGTGATTGAATGTTAATAACTTTTAATACGTACTTAGGTAGTTTGTGGGCATGTATGCACAACATGTGTTCATGTGTTCTACATTTGTACACAAAACCACAAAAGAAACAAGTAAAAAACTTTTACAGCTAGCAATTTAGCGATCATTATATTTAATTGAAATAAATTTTGGACGACATTGGAGGTCATTTCTGTATTCAGACTTGCATAATACCTACGTATTTTAGGTAATAAATACCATTTGTAATATTTTTAAATTCTTTGCTTATTAAATAAATTCATTTAGCCTTTCCGCGTTACCTAGGTATAGGGCAGAGGTTCTCAAACTTATTTCATCTACCGCCCACTTGAAAATTCAATAATTTTCCAGCGCCCCCAATTCTTTTTTTACTTTACCACATCTTACAATGACATTCATTACTTTAATTAATTTAATTATAGTGTATGTTAGCTGGTCTGGAGTTTAAACTTATATTCTCAAAGAGACGTTTTTACCAGTGAGAGCAATTAAAACGCAACTTTATAATTTTAATAGTATCTTGTAATCAAATTAAAACAAATATAATCAATTTTAATTTTAAAAGTAATCGAATGTGAAGGATGAATCTGATGATTTTTAACAAGTTTGTTGATATCAGTACCCTAATTGCGTAATACAACACAATCACAATCTGTTTCGATTTGAAACAGATTGCTAATCCATTGTTTCATAAGTTGGAAAAAGAAAATCTGCTCAACAACGCAAATAACGCAATGAATGTTATTTAACAGTCAAAATGAAACAAATTAGGCAAAATTGTTTACGAAAATAAGTTACGCAAGTAGGTTCGAATTTAAATATTTTTAGTTTTTATTCAATCAAACAAGGCAGAAATATGAACTAAATAATCGATGTTGTGTAGTAGGAAGGTTTTAATGTCAGTGAATGTTTAAATATTAAGTAGATGAAATTAAAAATCAGCCATCGCTCCCCTAAACCACTCACCCCCCATTTATTCTGGTCTCCTTACCGCCCCTTCTAGGCTTCCAGCGCCCACAAGGGGGCGTTATCGCCACTTTGAGAAAGGCTGGTCTAGGGTTTCATACGCATAGACGAGACAGTTTTAATTTCTTTTTATTTTGTAGGAGTAGGTAACAAACTCATCTTGTATAACAACATAATATTAATTATGTATAAAATAGTAATGAAATAATAATTTTTGTCCGTTTGTCTGGATGTATGTTCATGATTGGCGCAAAAACGACTGAACGGATTTGGCTGAAATTTGGCACACAGATAGTTTATTACCTGGATTAACACATAGGGTACTTTTAATCTCGGTAGTACGCTCCCGTGGGATTTTTAGGGTTCCGTACCTCAAAAGGAAAAAACGGAACCCTTATAGGATCACTCGTGTGTCTGTTTGTCTGTCTGTCCGTCCATCTGCCACAGCCAATTTGCTCCGAATCTAATGGATCGATTAAGTTGAAAATTGGTACACATATGTATTTCTGTGACCCAAATTCGAGCGTGTAACGTGAATAAATGAATTTTGAATATGGGGTCACTTTTGAGGAGCAAACTAGAAAATTTAAAAATAAAGTTTTCTAACAGTACCGTGTGACATATCAAATGAAAGGGCTTCTTGCAGGGATTTTAAATATATTTTTTATATAATTTTAAAATGAATACTATTGAAGATACTTAAGAAATTCGATTAAAATTTACCATTCACTCCGAAACAACTGGAACAAAAATTTAGAAAAAAAAAACATATGGCTCTTTACTCATAGATTACAGGAAAACCTATAAGAAGTCTATGGTCTTAAATTAATATGGTAAATCTCTCAATATTGTGCGTGCAAACTTATATTTGCAGTTGGAATGTATGGGAGAACTTGTATTTCAACTACAATGTTAAGTTTGTATTTGGGATAAATTCATCCCAACTACGGAACCCTCCATTGTGCGTAGTCCGACATGCACTTGGCCGGTTTTTTCTAACATCCTCGCGTGCGAAGCCGCGGGCAAAGGCTAGTCGTTCATTAAAACATTATCCGTTTCGCTTTGCCAACAATAGGTAGGTTACCTACGTATAATGAACTTGTGTTAAGTAAAATATTCAACAATTAAAATGTTACAATGGATTAATTTCATAACAATAATTAGCGGACCGTGTAATTTTTTTCATAAAACGCGCATATTTTTTTCAATTTGGCTGCACTCGTTATTGCCTTGGTAGGTACAATCAGCCTCATAAAGATGTATACATTGTAGCGTTGTGAGCGGTCTCCACTGTAATTAGTCGAGTGATGCTTAAAAATCAGAATTAGTAAGTAACTAATCTCATCACTATAAACGTGGCACAACACAAATTTTCTAAGGACGCTCTGCAATTTCGACTTCCGCGCGTTTAGTTAGAGGAAGGTATTCCTTGACCATCAGGATTATCTGTGCCCCGACTTAGGAGCTCTTTGTACGGGCTGAGGGAAAGACCCCTTGCCTAATACTGCACGCTACCAAGGTCTGACGAAGGTTGCCTACCTGTGGCCTGCCGCCGCGAGTCTGTGCTGACGGGCGATCTCCACGTGCTACCGACGCTGACTACCAGCGGCTTACAAGGGCCGTTCCAGTCTACTGCGGAGCCTGTGCTGAGCAGGCCCCCATGTATAACACGTGCTACCAGCGACGGTACTCTTCCTATTTTATTGTGATAGTGCTCGGAACAGAACAGTGCAATTTTACCCGCGACCTAGCTGTGGACATTTATGTACATCTAGTGTGCTATGTAATTATATGTATTAACTTTATTAGCTGTTTTAATTGCCTACTTCTAAGTCTACTATCTATCCGTGAACGGCCGGCGCAGCCTACCCTGTGCAGCCCTAGCCATTACAACATCGTCAAAAATTAATTTGATTGTATAGTTTCATAATATTTCAATGTGTAGCTATAATTAGGTACCTATGTCACCAATGTGTAATATATTTTGTGGCTAATTTTTGTCGATGTATACCTTCATCTTTTTTTAGGCTGACTATCTACTTTTCTGAGCTGTTGAGCAGAAACTAATTAAGAGCAAATTTTTTAAATTATTTATTTGACTTTTAATGAAAATTCTTTGCCATTTGGGTTTTTCAACATTTATATATTTATTTAAATGTATATAGGTACTTTATTGTACACCAGAAACTATAGCAAAAATAAATTTGAAACTACAAATAACATACCGGGGTTTATTTATAAACTTTTCTTAAAGTGACGTTCAAACGTCAAAAATGTATAGATAAACAGTCGCTAATCATCACTTAACTTTAAGCAACGTTTATAAGCCCTTCAATGGGCGGCCTTAACGCTTTCTGCGATCTCTTCCAGGCAACCTTGGAATGGAGATGGCGTGGACCTAAAATTGGGGTTGTCATTGGTACAAAATAATTTTTCTTTTCTAAGATAGGGACGTGATCTCGGTACGATTTTAACGCCTAACATAAATTATTATTTGACTATAAATCGAAAACACTCCTGTATCTTTAATTTCTATACATAAGTAGGTACGTAGTTAATTTCTCACGTTTTTCCTCATAGCACCAAAAGTTCTATTTCGTAAGTTTTATTTTGTCACTTGTCACTTACTTGCCCATTTTTTTAGTGCACGGTAGCACTATTAAGCGACGCTCCATTCCTATTTAGCCGGTCAAGGCCACTCCATCAATATCGTCCGTCCGTCGGTTTGTCTGTGTCTCGTAATGTACAAGACACATCGGACCAGACACATCGTTTCTCGTTACACTAATGTTTATAACGCGTATGAAAGATTGCCCCGTAGGTATGCTATATCGTCGGATTTAACACGGTACTCGGGTCTTTAACCGGTTATATTAATACCAGTAGCTATTCCAGATATCTGTCTGAATTGATTGAATTGATCACCTAGACGAGAGAGTGATCATGTTTAATGAGATTTCTTCAAATGAAAGTATATTGAGAGTAGGTAAATAAGTAGGTATTAGTGTAAGTCAATACTTTTACCACAGTTTTATTTTACACACCTACTTCGCTTTTTGTTTATTTTATACAGGGTCAATACTTTTACCACCCTGCGTTGAAATTTTTGGTCGGTTATTAAAAAAAAAAATCGGCTGTTCCATACATTTTCACCGCGTAGGTGAAAACTTTTCTATAAAACAGCAGATTTAAAAAAAAATCACCGACAACAATTTTCAACGCCAGGGAGGTTCAGAATCATGTATCCATGGTACCAGTTTTCGCATCGATGTCCCTGCCACCTTATGATAAATTGAAAGATAAACTGAAGTAAGCTTGCAAATGGATTGGCGTCTCCGAATAAAATAACAAATACACATAACATCATGTGTGACGAAATGTGGGTGTAGGTACTATAGCCTGTTCCTAATCCTTCGGGGATTACAGGGGTAACTAATAATATTTAAAAAAAAAAACATTGAGGTACAGTGCATAATATCTCAATGCAATAAACGTATCCCAATTTATACTGTTGTATAAAAGTCTTCAAAAAGAGTTACGATGCAAAAGAAATACAGTTGCGAACTCGCGATCAAAATTACTTGCCGTAACGAGATTGACTCCCAGACATGGCCATATACGTAAAATACGTCCCAAAATGGTGCATTGTGCTTTTGAATGCGCCCGCGTCTGTCGATCACGGCGGACACCATTCAAGGCCTGCACGATTCACACGGGAGCAATAAAACAGCAATTTAACTTCGTATTGTGTACCGAAAATGACAATATGTAAGTACTTATTGAAGCACGTAATAATTTGTTATAGAAGCATTTAAGTTTTTGATCGTTTCTTGGTATGAAATGAAACGTTTATGAGAAGAATCTTTCAGCTGTTTCCTTTTATGTGCTAGTTTGAAGATGATGACGTGACTGTGTCTACTGTCCATGGGGAAACAAAAGAAAATTAGTTTTGACTGCGCTGCTTTTCTCAATTGGTTAGTTAAAAATGTGTTACTAATTATTCAGTGAACCTAGGATGGATACAATTTAGCCAAATATTTTGACGATATAGATAGGGCTTCCTATCATAAATCGAAATTATGAACTTGTAGCTTACATTACACTTACATCGTTTCCTTTCGTCTGGCACGTAGAACCTGACACCGGTGACCACTAAACCGATCGACAGTCCATTTTGTAAATCACAAACATTTTGCATGCTTCATTCTGATACAAGCAATGTAATGCACCGTCATGATATCTAAATCTGATCTTGAAATGGACAGACAAAAACTGTACAGTAGCGCTATACAATATAATGTGAAATGGGCGCAGTAATCACACTTAAGGCACATAAATTTAAACTTTAAACAGGCTTAATAAAGTTGATTTTTCGGTAGCAGCCTCAGCCTTTCATATACTGTTAGTGGCATGTACAATGATTGTTAATGCCGATGATTGTCAACATGAATGTTCCCACAATTAACAATGTAGGTACGATTTAATACCGTTAATTATACCGGCTTCTCGTTAAGCGAGATTTCGTACCGCGGGAGATCGGGGCTTTGTTTAATATTTATTAAGCTGTTCGCAGCATTAATATCTATGTATTTAAAGTCACGTACCTACCTTTCCTATATTTATACAAAGTAGTTTTGGTTGGTAAAAGTCTGTTTTTGTTGTTTTGGTAATTTCTCTAACTGTCATACTGATTTATCGAATAATTACGAAGCATGCTGCAGGTTTGCATCTTGTGTCAGAAAACTGCCAAATAAACTTTATTGGACTGAAACAAAAAAAAACTTGTTGCCAGGTAAAAAAATTGCAAGTTTTCCAAAGACTTGGCACAGTAATCATACAAACGCTAAACAACAAAGCAAAAATCTTCACTTTTAAATTCAAAGGTGTTAACAATTTTGCAAAGCTAGATCTTTGTGAAGCCTTTCATCAGCTTACCTTTAACTCAAGGCTTAGTTCAAGGCTCGGCTCCGTAGACGATATAATAGTTGTCGTAAACGCTCTGACAACGACGACGTTGTCATTATCGTTACGATAAGATAATAACATTAATGACATCGCGGTCAATGCAATGTCTTGTCTATTTCAACTTAATTATTTCTTGAATAGAATTTTTTCTGCAAAGCCGTTATTTATTTGAAAAATAGCTTTGTGGAATATACTAAAGAAGTGTTTTCTAACTTCTATTTAGTATCTTTGACAGTTAATTGGCGATTAATTGGAACAGTGTTCCTTTTGGGCAATTAGATACATCTATAGTTATACAAGTGTAAAGTACTTCCTTAAATAGAGTAAAAGTTTGCAACAACGTAGATATTACGTCCTGCTTTAGACACAATCAAGTTTAACCTCCAAATCAATCTCAAGTTGGAAAACAATCACTACAAAGCGTGAAATTAACGAATAAATTAAACAAAACCCACTCTTCCCAAGTCCTAATTAATCACAAAAAATACCTTCAAACGAAGTATGCATATACCTTCATCCTTATAAATAGCTGTAAAGTCCCCTTCCCATGAACACAAGTGCGGGCGCACAGCATGACGATCGGCTATCTCTAATTAATCTGGCTTATTGGACGTACCGAGGGTGAACCATGGTGTGCGGCTCGTTCACTGGAGAACCGTGTTTGACGGCGTTTATTTTTGAAGATGATATAATTCAATGACGAGATTTGTTTCTTCAAACACGTGTTGGGACTTAGAAATGGTGATTTAGGTTCTTTGTATGACGTAAGTTTTGTTTGAAAATTAAAGTGGAATTGATGAAATTACTTCTTATTTATTTATGTCTAAACAAAAAACGTTAAGTGCATTGGCCTTTTACTTCGAATAAGTAATGCCAAGGAAATCAAAGACAGACAATTTTTCTATCTGTTTTCAGTAAGTTTTGAGAAATCGTAGGTAAATTGTCTTAGTTAGAAAATCGTCTTAGTCAGAAAATCATAATGAGCGCTTCATGTGTTTTGCTGATAGACATTTCTATACCAGACGCTAAAATAAAAGGAAATTGACTAAACAATAAATTGACATTATTAAATCTGCCGATATGCGATGTCTGCCTCTTGCGTCGGTGCGGCGGCGTCGTGTTCGGCTTCAGTTTAAATGCAATTTCGAACCGGAGTCCCGTTTGATTCCGGATCAAATTGTGCCGTAACTGGAGTTAAAGGCGTTTTCCTGTAGTCCTGGCTTTAATATCGAATATATTGAAATAGGATTTCCTTGTACGAAGGTCATGTAAAACCTACAAATTACAACGTAAGTAATAATCAAACAACTCAATAACTTATCTTCATATTATAATTCGTATAATATATTATATATATATTAATCTCTTAATAATAAATATCTGCATGACCGAGATTTGCTCGGTTTTTTTTAACGTTTTCTTAAAATGAAACCTAGCTAGATCGATTTATCGCCCCCGAAACCCCCAGCATACTAAATTCCATTAAAATCGTTGGAGCCGTTTCTGAGATTTAGATTATATACCTATACCTATACATATACGAAATAGTCGCAGTATGTGACAATAACTAATATATTCTATACAAAAATATTCTTACCGTCTTTATACTATTTATACCTACTGATATTTAATTAGATTAATCACCAAATGTTTTAAAACGAGCGCTAATCCCGCCGACAAACTGTCACGCAGTTTGGCAGGTTTATAAAATGTTAACAAGTGTTTGGTCCAAAATAAATGATTTATTTATTTTATTTATTATTATATATACAAGAATTGCTCGTTTAAAGGTATTAAGTGGATATGAGTAACACAATGATTTTCATTTGTTTCGTACAGAGTTTCAGTAGAAACAACGACTTTCGCAGAAGGCAAACAATAGGGCTATAAAGTAAGAGAAGTCATAAATAAGCCTTGTGTTTGAACATCAAGTAGTTTTATAGATAAGGTTTTTATCTTCGGAGAGGTCAAGGTTATCTACTTGCGGTGTTCATCTGTGTCGTCTTGAACTCTTGGTGCTCATCTATGTTGTAACAATACGTATAGCACTACAGCTTTGTGAGTTGTCACTTTGTTTGTGTCAAAACTTCATTTATAATGATTGCTTGGAAGTATTGGAGAATTGAAGACAAGGTTATCGTTTATAGCTGGAATGTGGTTTCGATCATACTCCTTTAGTTGTATGTTAGTGATCATTATTTGGTCAAGATGTGTTTTTTTTTTTAAGTGTTTAATGCAACAAGAACTTTTCATTGGGTTAGCGAGTCTTACCCTTAATTTAAAATGGTTTCACCCATAGATGTATTTCAAGATAGAGTTAATAAAATTACTACCCACTTGGGTAACCTACCCAACAAATTATCGATTCCTGAACATTATAGATTCTCATTTAATTTTCACCTTAAAGACCCTTCAGGAACAAACAGCGTAAGGAATTCTCATATCTCTATTTTCAGGAAATTTTTCTGGCAATCAAAAACATTGTTTATTCACCCCCACCTGACCTCCCCATCACTCAAACAATACAAGTAGCAATAATGACGATATCGATCGCAATAAACCGGTGGTGGCTACAGGTGGTGTGGTGGTGGGCTTTGTTTTGGTGCGGTCATCGACCCCGGCTCCTGGGGGGCGGCAGGCTGTCTGTCGCACCCTCAGTGCATGCGCCTTGATGCCGACGTGCACGCATTAAATGGGGTGGTCGTATCGTTCGTATAATGGTAGCTTTAAAATTTTGATTTGGACGCCATTTTTGTTTTGTTAGCGAGACGGTCTTTTGAGATTCGAAATGGAAGGCTAAGAAAAAAATGTTTGATATCTTTGATAAGATGTTGATCATTAGATAAGTAGTAAGTACATACCTTTTTCGTGAGTCTGCATGCTACGAGTACCTATACCTATCTACCTATAGCAAAGACACGGGGATTCCGTCCATTTGATCTATTATTAATTCCGGTGGTTACAATATCTGATGCCAAAACCATCCATGTCTACAAAGCATGGAAAGTTTTAATTAGGTACATTAAAAGCTTAATTATTTTAAGTCAGCAGTAATGTGCAATAAATTTACAAAACATCATTAAAATAACAATTTACAAACTTACCTTGTATAATTACGTCCACACGAAAGCGTCTACTGACAAAGGAATATTAAAATCTCCCACATAATCGATTAGTCCACGAGACCGTTCAGTCGTGGGTGTAGTACACACTGGCTGGCAATATCCGGACTCTGGGCTGCATTAATATTGCATAATGAGCCTTGAGTCTACCCTGGCCTTAGTGCACGTGGGACTTGAAATACTTTTGTTTTTGTTTTTTGTGTTATGTCGTGTTAGTCCTCAGAGTAAACAAAGAGGCTTTTAATTTGTTTTTTAGCTTTATTTAAAGTTATCCAACAAACAAAAAAATAGTTTGAAACTACATTCATGTTCCTTAATGAGCCTTGAGTCTGCTCTTAGTGTACGTGGGACTTGGGATACTTTTGTTTTTTATTGCTATATTATGGCGTGCTAGGATGAGTAAACAAAATAAATGTTCAAGAGCGTGCATTCTGAAAGTGGGCCACGTCGCAAATAAATGTCAAATAATTCGCTGTTTTGATGAATTTGGCAATATTATCTACTGTATGGAAATGTGAAATATGGCTAACTGGTGAACTAAAATAAAGATTATGAAATGCAATAATTAATATCGTTACACACGTATGACCTTTGGGCGTTTAGATATTATGGAAAAACTACTGGACGTATCTACTCAAAATTAAATTTAGGAACTTTTTGAATAAAATACCTATGCCTGTACGGTTTTTATTTTTCCATTTTCATTCTCCATAAGTTATTTATTTATGCCCAAAGGTGAGTTAAAATTTGTTTTGAAATATGGAAGTTTCGATGCTCATAACTTCCAAACCAGTATTTTTTTTCGATTTTGCTTCCATACAGACCTAGATAATGACGAGACAAATTGATATAATTTTAAATTAATCTACAATTAATAGTCCTAGGGGATATAGCTATAATGGTTGAATTGGCCCGTTAGCGGTCACAGTATGATTAGTCGCCTCTTGTGAGTTAACGACACCCACGGGACATGATGGTGAATGCTACTCGATCTTGGCAACTAAGTAAAAGCTTTGCCATAGATAATAACTACAATATGTAAAAAAAAAGACATGCCTTACGTATCTTTTTGACTTAGGTAAGGTTACGCTTTTCGGTCAGAGTAAGATGAGAAGGAAATTTTCGTCCATATAATGCCACTTACAATATTCTTTTGTGAGCAAGGAAGTAATGTCTGCGCTTATTTCGTAACCCCTTCTTTAGTGGTCAGTTGGTCACATCTGCAAGTTGTTTTAGCAATTAGTTTTGTCGATATGAAAGAAGGTATACCAACTCACCACAAATAATTTGGTAAAGATAAACATCTGCTTGAATGAAAACTTGTGGGTGTATTGTTTTGAAAATAATGAAAATTGCAAAATATAACTTTTTTAAATGACCCTGATGTTCTACTGCTTTATTCGTAATTTTGTTCCATGAACACTCTACGTAGGATATTTAATTAAGGAAAACTCCATTATTCATGCATAAAATTATCAGGAGCGCACTGTATGTAACGTAGGTACGCCTTGCATAGTGATTACATAAAACGGACAATGAACCCTTTTTCCGGCCGGATCTAAAGTTCTCCGTACGTGGTTATTTGAGAAACTAGCTACTAAAATAAACGTAGATTTTGTCTGCGATTAAGTATTCAGTACACAATTTTGTTATTTTTTAAACATGTAACAAACAGAAAATAAGTTTCAGTGGATGTATCAATGGATGCTTGTATATAATTGTCTAAGTTATTAACTAACAATGTAACTTTTTTAAATAGAAATATGTAGAAATGTTTGATTATAATACACAATCTAATTAAATTAAATCTTAAATTCTATTCATTTCAAAATTACTCGGACATTCACCGTCATTTATTGTCATCTTTTCTCTTAATGATGCATACTGAAATCACGTATAATTTCTAATACCATTAAGCTATAGCTAATTTAAATAAATATCTACCATTAATGATTAAATGCGTCTATCTCATAACAGAAAATGACTGGACAATTTATTTAAATTAAAGAAACGGCTTATCGAATTAGAGGCCGGATAAACCTCGTAAATCGACTAATTGGAATAATAATGTTACAACAGCATGAGTAAATGTCACATCACTACGAGTTCCGGTTTTCTCGTACAGTTGAATGACATTTTTATTCTTATTTACAGGAAATGACGTATGGTGGTACTTATGTATATGTATGCATGTTTAAGAAACCCGTTATTCTTTATCATTTCAAAGTAGGTCACGACAGCGGAGGCGCATTGGTTATTTTTTTATTTGAGCGGAACGGCTTTTGGAAGTCGAGTGATTATGGGTTTAGAAGAAAAGGAAAGCATTACATATGTGGAATGTTAACCATTTATTTATTCTGAACCTCTTTATTTTATTGTCTAACTAATGGAGAAACCGGTATTTCGCTTCTACTAGACCTCGTGGTCAGAAATATTGTATATAATAAAGCATTGATTTTAAGATCTTTTCAACATTGTTTTGTTTTTTAGAATCTTTAGTTTGAAAAGCTTTGTCTTTGTTATCCAGCATTTAACTGTAGTTTAACTGGACTGAACATGAAAAAGCGTAGAAAAATTGCAATAATACATGAAAAATTGAAATAATAAATAACTTGTTATAACTAGATTATTACAAGACATAAATAATATCTAGAGACTATCATTGATGTTTTATCAGCAATAATATTACTTAACGGCAGGCAACTTGACCTCAAGGCAGAGTGTCTATTCAGCCATGAATGTTCAATACTGTCTGTTGACATTTAATCAGCACTCAATTAATATGCGAGACTCTTGAGTTTATTTGCCTATACAGTAAAAAAATTAACAGGTTCTTGGCTATGAACAAGAACATAAAGGTTTAGCAATTTTTGCAAATATTGTTTTTGTCTGGTAAATTAACAAACACATCTTGAATCGGTACCGGCATCAGTTGTGGTGAAGTTACGATGACCTTTTTTTTTGGCTGGAAAATTATCAAATAACTTCTCCCGCTCTGGGCGGAGCGGGAGGGCGTGTTTGACTCCTACTGACTAAAACCCACCCGTGTTTCTTCAGTTGCCTGTATGTTGCCAGGGGCCACGGTATCCCTTCGGACTTTCCCGCGACGCGCCGTCGACCCGGGTCTGGTCCTACCCATTGCTTACCGTCCGCAAGCCCGCGCCTCTCGCTCCGTAACATGGCCTGGGCCAGGCCCGGTCAGGAGAGATCACCGCCGCCGATCGCCTCCACAAGGACACGGCTGTGCTCCGCCCAAGTCGGGGAGACCTTCATTGTATGCTCCACTGTGTCCTCCGGGCGATCCACACAATAGTGTCACCTGGGCGTTTCCTCCTGCCTTTTCCGGAACAGGAACCTCCCGAAACAACCGTGTCCGCTTAGGACTAGCGTACGGTGAGAACGCCGTGGTGCCTCTCTAGATACTCCTCTAATTGGAATTTATCGCCGCAATTGTGGCGTGCCCAGCACTGGGTTGCCACAATCGCACTCCATGACGCCATGAGATCCCACCGGAGTTCTGTTCGCTGTGCTGTGATTTCTCGCGGCAGCGGAGTTACGCTCCGGTGTTTCGCCTCCTTGCGCCACTCCCAATTGTGCGCGTGGACTTTTGCCGGATCCCATAGCGGCAATCCGGCAAGGAGGCTCGTCGCCTCGCAGGAGACCATGTGGTATGGGGGGCCAGCCGGACGGCCATGACCCTTTGGGACGCGTTCAAGCGAGGTAAGACTGCAACAAAAATAGTTTTCCTTAAGGCTCCGTGCACGAAAAAAAACATTATTTTGTCAGTTGTTGTTTCTGTTTATTTTGAGTCACTTTCTGTATTTCATATTTTTCTTTGTACTTCGTAATTGGCGTAATGTTTAGAATAATAATGTTATACCTACTGTTAGCTGTGAAGCTACTTTATAATAAATAAATAATTACTTATCTAATTGTGAGAAAGCTTAAAATAATTGAAAGATTCAGTCTGTCTGACTATAAAAGTACAGTTTTCGTGGTGCTAAAACATTCGTGTAAATAGCACCTGTAAATAGTTGCATCACTTTTGCGCTCTCGAAAATATGGTATATTTCGCCTTTACTTAACGAAGATAATGTAAAATCATAAAATAAAATAAAAAATGATTTTATCTCAAGGGTAGCTGAAGGCTAATGTCTGATTTTTAAATTTCTTGATATGGTTTGCTAAATAATAGGTAAAAATACATTACTGACTGGGTTTAAAAAAAAAAGGTTTTTTTCAAGATTATTTTTTATGGCAGTTAAAAAAAGTGGTTCAGCCACATGCAAGAAGACCTATAATGATCTTGATGATATTTTTCAAAATTAATAGTAATTTCTTGAAAAAAAAAAAAAAAAAAACAAATATCAGTTTCGTGTCATTTTTCGGAAAACTTGTTGCGAATATTTGTGATTTTCCATGAATATTTAATTTATTTGAAAAATCTATTTCATCTACATGCAAAACAAAGAACTCGAAACAAATTCTTTTTCCCTTTCTCACAACCAATGAACAAAATTGATCAAAATCAGTCGATTTCGTGCACGGCCCCTAAGAGTCGTAAAATTATGCAATGTTGAATTTGTCTTTAAATCTAACAGTTTTATGGTCGCTAACTTTAAGGGTTTGCAATCACTGTAAAGAATGTCTATGACTTTTTGAATATGTACATACCTGCCTGCATTTCTTATTTAAGGTTAAACTAGTCGCGGGCTCGAACTCACTAGTGGGCATGGCCGAAAAGCACGCTGTCTCACCTGGCATCGTGTCCGACAGACATAGTGTTAGTGATGAGCAATTAGAAGCTGGTCTACATGCACAAGGTCTAGTTCGCATGCACACAAACACCGTTCCGAACTATTTTAGTAAAACGAGTGCGTAAAAAATTACGAAAAGTCCTTTTGAAAATAGGGTTTTATGAAAAAACCACTGCATAAATCAATTACAAATAAAGTTTATTGAACTCTTCGACAATTGAGCTTTGTCGGTGCCGACTTTGTTTTGGAGATTTTACACATCTTTTATTGCTTATTTACCCCCAAAGTTGCGTTAAAATTAGCAAGAAAAAGGAATCTTTGTGGGCTCCTAATTTTTTAACGGCTTAATATTTTACTCTTCTGTTTCCGCACAGACAAAAGTAATAATGAAACAAAACGATATCATGTTTAACTTTGGATGTACCATGTCAAACAGTGGAGTAAAACCCCCCTGAAATTTGTATGGAAAAAATATCAACTAGTTCCACCTTAATAATTAAATGTTGAGGTTGCTAAACACTTGGTAGGTGCCTACGACTTTTCATACGTCTCGTGGTCGCAAGCGTAACTGAGCGTGAGGTCCTGGGTTCGATTCCCGGGTTGGGCAAGGTGTTATCGGGTTTTTCCATTAGGAATTTTTAGTAACAGCCCGGAGTTTGGAAGTTGGCGGTGTGATACCCCCGTGCCTCGAAAAGCATGTTAAGCCGTTGGCCCTGCGCCTGATCTCTCTCCGGTCATGTCGGATTGCCGTCCCATCGGAATGAGAGTGAGGGAACAGAGAGTGCACCTGTGTCTGTGCACTATACTACTTCCCGCGTCGAAGACTGGACCCCGCTAAGATTGGCCGCCATGGCCGATATTCGGTCTGGAGGACTTTAGGTGCTTTTTCTTACCAATAGTAGCAATCATTGTAGGTACGTACTTAGTCCTTAAAATTCTGATGTAGGTTTTCCTGAAAAGCTTTAACAGATAAAAGTTTCCATTATGCTAAGCTGTGCAAATTATGCCTCGATATTGGAGAAGAAAATATTGGGTACGAATTGGACATAAATGGCTTCAATTAAACTATAGACAGTAAATGAAACTAACCTTAAAATACTCTCTAATAAAGTTCGATTTAGACAAACCCACTTACGCAAATGTGAAACTATGATTGATTTCAATCAATAAGCGTTATATTTTATTATTGATTCAAATCGATTCGCTTCAGATCGACTTAAGTGAATCGAATCAAGTTCTGATGAATCAGCTAGGTAATTTCACTTATATGATTGCTAATGGCTAGCTAAACTATCGGTTTATTGATGCTACACTTTATATCTAATCACCTGGACTAAATCCATAAACTGCACAACTGTACACAACTGTTTGATTTCACCAATCGAGTTCAGGTAACTTCTTCACAAAACATCAATAGTTAAGTTGAACAAACTTCCCAAGAGAGCCAAAAAACGCTCAATCAATCGGCCTAGCCTTTTCCCAATGTTGGGGTCGGCTTCCAGTCTCACCGGATGCAGCTGAATATCAGTATTTTACATGGAGCGACTGTCTATCTGACCTCCACAACCCAGTGACTGGGTAATGCGATATCCCTTGGTAAGACTGGTTGTCAGACTTTCGGGTTTCTGATGACCCGTAACGACTGTCAAAGATCCACAAATGACAGTCGGGACCAACGGTTTAACGTGCTTTCCGAGGCACGAAGGAGTCTCGGTATGTAAAGATGGTCACCCATCCACGGACCAACCCCGGCAAGCGTAGCTTAACCTGATGGATCGACCCGTGAGTCTGTTGTTACTTAGCCACGAGCTCCTCCAAAAGACTTGTATTGCTTGATATCCTGGTTCTGGCTTCTTCAAAGAATTGGCTTGACGACCGGCCCTGGGATGCTGGCTTCCAAGGGATTCCCGTAACATTTTCCATCTTAATCGTCGGCGTCGGTCCGCTTTGCTCAACATAGCTCTTACCAGTAACATATTGTTGACTAGATGGAAATTCCTTTTAACAGTGTCTACTCGGCCCTGCTGCACCCAACTTAAAAACCGGCCAAGTGCGTGTCGGACCACAGACAATGTAGGTTCCGTAGTTGGGATGAATTTATCCCAAGAACAAACAACTTTGTAGGTGAAAAACAAGGTCTCCCATACATAAATGTATGTCACGCGTAATTCTCCAAAAAAAAGTTAATTTTGTGTCATAAAACTACAAACTAACGATTTTTGGACTTTTTCTTTATATGTGCTGTGAGACCTTGCTTCCTGCCTTTCATAATACTAGGTCAAGGGGAGGCACCCTGTAGGTTTTGGTTTATTTGCGAGTAACAAAATATGACGCATAAATGGCCGTATTTTTTATTGCGTTGACTTAGAACCTTGATTTTTTTTAGAGCTCCAAGAGACCATGGATCTACTTATTTGGTATTAATTTCAACTTGATACCTCCACACGTTCTTGAGAAAAATGGGAAATTTATTTTCTCGCAGTCAATGGTAAAAAGGAGAGTACGCAACTCGTGAAAAAAAAAATCTTCTCAGTCTTTGTATCCCTCGCTCCGCCCAGGATTCTAGATTAGAATCCTGAGCTACGCTCGAGATCCAACTTAGTCCCTCTAATTCTAATCTAATATTTTTCATGATTTTATTTTACCACTTTGTCGGTGTGATTAATATGTATACCCATGCCAAATTACAGCTTTCTAGTACTAAGAGTCTCTGAGCTAAGTCGCGGACAGACAGACAGACGGACATGGCGAAACTATAAGGGTTCCTTGTTTACTACGAAAACCTTAAAAACATTACTTAGGTTTACATACAAAGTCAAATATTTAAAAAATCAAAAGATGAAATCTGTCAGCGTGTTACTTACACGGCTACCGTATGATGTTATGGCAGCTGGTGGTCACGTAAACAGTTAAACAGCTAAAACGTGCGCACGCGCCGATGATAACGTCTGTTTGTGGTCACCGCCAGCCGGTCAACCGGTCAATGGTATTATGGTAGGTACTGCGATTATGATCTAAGTATGAATTAGGTAGAAGCAGGTGTGGTAGGTTAAGGAGGAAAGAGAAAATAGTGTGCTGACCCTAAATAAGGACAGTCTTCTTCTGATGATGATTCACTAATAATGTTGTTTTACTTTTTGAGAAGCTTTTACTAAGAAAAAAATAAATGATGAACCTGAATCATACATGTTGGGCATTTCTAAAATACGAAACTATCATAAAAAGACTGTAACGACGCGCAATCGTATACCCTCTTACAATAGTGTCGTGCTAAGTGTAGTAAAACCTATTTCTATGCTTTACCTCCATAGACCTGAGCTGAACTATTTCGGCCACTACCTTGGTTCGTCTACAAGTTGGTTTTCCAAGCAATCTACTATTCTAGTAGGATCTAATCTCAGATCTCGATTCAAGGTTCTTGAGGCGAGTAAGTACAATCGGTTGAGTGCAGCAATTTGTTCAAAGGAGCACTATTTTACGGAGAGAGAAGTCCGGGAAGTTTTCTTTAGTTAAAGAAAAGATCGAATAGTTTACTATTTAATTTAAATAGCTTACTTTTGCCTTTCATATAAATGTCTAGGGATAAGTCCTAGATCACTATGACTAGAACTTGTCCTATCCGTGACTAATACTTTAATGAACCTTATACTTAAGGGTCTGCGAAATGATCAATACCAATTGTCAATTTTTACGTAATTGATACACGTTGATGCGCAAATTAATCGTCTACCAAATGCAATTGAAGCGATTGAAAATATTACTACATGATGAATTGAAATTGATCGTTTCGGGAACTTTCCTTTTAAGCCTCGTATCCATTAGGGAACATTTAGCACGCGACATGTTGCTTAACATGTTGAAAATTAACGCGGCACTTTTGTTTAGCAACGTTGCCTGTCTACGCTACGTATGATCAGTAGTCGACAATATGTCGCCAGAGGAACGTGTTGATTTTAGCGGCGGTGGTAATAATTTTATAGAAAATGCATCAAAAAGAAAAAAAAAACGCGTTGGTGTGCTAGAAATTACTTAAAAAATAAAGAAAATATATTCAGTGATCTCCGTGTAGTTCAAGGATTTGAAGCTCAACTGCATGTTGCACGAAAACAAACAACAAGCCGCACGTCATATTGCTTTCCAGCTGGTAACTTCGCGCGTTGTTGTGCAATGTTGCCGAACATGTTGAGCGTCACGTGTTGCGCGTCAATTGTTGCCTAGTGGATACGAGGCTTTATAATCTTATTTTTTGTTCTCTTATGATGTTCTTATAAATGGTTTTTTTTTTCTCATACAAGGTATCCATATTTGGCTGCCCTTTGAAAGTCTACTTCAAGCATAAAAAAGTGTGGCTAGTATCTTCGTCAGTAAAACACTATCGGTTTATTGGAACGGGCCATAAAAGTTATCTTTCATGTTCTCAACTGGACCGATAAAAATAGACTTAAAAACGTAGAGTATTACGTCGAACGTTTATGTTGTAATAACGAATAGAATCTATGGTATTTTTCCAGAAATCTGTTCCCTACAGACTAGTATCCTTCCTCTATATTTATCGAATAAGACTAATGTTATGATGATAATCAAATTGAGTCGAAATAATTAGGAAACATGTGTTTTATAATGTGAATTTTTCGGGACATAGTAACATGATCAAAGAAATCTCTAATTCAAAACAAACGGGCACACGAAATTTCGTTACTTTATTAGATTTATGGGTTGTGTAGATAAGTTCCGGTAAAATTATCTTCTGGCAGCTAACTCTATACAAAGTCTGTTCCACTTACCGACGCTCAACGAGCTCGAAGCTAAATGACATTCTTGTCCAAATTCCGGATTTAAAAAGCTTCATAAAAATCAGAGCTTTTATAAGTTTTGTAATAAATCAGATCCAGAATTCCTGACATGGTTCCGGATGCCGGACATGTGCGGTCCACTTTATAGAGAAATGAGGTGGATAGGGTCAGTAACTCAGTATACAATGATTGATGTGCTGTGATAGATAACAGCGGTCGTTTGAGTGTTGCACATGACAAGGCAAATATCTAAAAGTAATCGACTGTACGTAGTCAACTTTTCTAGGAAATAAGTAGTGAAAGAAGAGAGGAAGAAAATTAATAAGGTTTATTTTATTTAATACGGATTTTATACAGTTTGATCATCACGGATGTGAAAATGAAAGTTATAAAAGTTTAGTGTCAATTTACGATTTTCTGAACAATGATGAAGTAGTTACCTTCTTATTTATTTAAAGCGTTTGTTTAATTAGGGACGCATACGAAAGGGTCTTTATCATCAAGATTATTTTAGCTGTAATAATATGTAACGAAGAACTTATCTATTCTTAGTTGATTTCAATAAGGGACGCTTACGTAAGCATCTTTCTCATCAGGATAATTTTAGCTGTATGACTCTCGTTTCTTTTAATCTTGCTCATCCCGTACGTAACATCATGAATGAAACTATTTCTATTCGAATGGTGTGAAATGCGGTGTGGGACAATACGATTCTCGCATCACCCACCCCCATATGCTCACCATAGATTATAGTAGTCCACCATTAAACGTCTCACGGATGTAAGAATGATGTGGACCTTACAATAGATCTAAACACAATAGGTTTTTAAATCGATGACCACATGTCAATTGAAGATGATGTCATACTTTTTTATTTCAGGACAAATTAGAGGCCATTAATGCAGCTGGATGTCATTGTTTTTATTTTTTGTTTGAAGCGGAATATTCCGGCTATGCAGTAGTTTTTGTGACAATGAAGTAACTGCCTATTTTCAGACCAAACTGCAGTGCATTGGTGATTCCTGTGTGAGCAGTTGTGTATAAACAATGTGAGTTAAAATACATTTTAACTATTTTTTTTTTAAACCTAGGAAGATGTGGTGTTCATAGAAGTCGTTGACTTGTTTTAAAAGTTTTGACATGCCCTTTACAAGTAAACAAATAGTTGTTGGTCACGCATCGCCCTGTTTAAAGTTACAAGGGTAGCAGTTTATACATTTGTACATATAGGTATTACCCTATGGGGGTGGTGTTGAAATATGCGTAGTGGGGCTTAATACAACCCTCTATTTGGAAAATGCCTTTATGATATTTAGCGTTAGGTATATTGGTTACCGAAATGTGCCATGTGTCTTTATTAAAATGTTATTAATTAATGGGAATTAATAATAATAATTTATATAATTGTTTTTATATAGTTGTTAACCGATCTTAGAACTAAGAAACTAGGTACCTCTATTATAATTTTCAGTCAAATATATTTTTGAATAACACACCGTACCTATATTTTTGTGTAAGTGTAATATTTTTAAGAACCTACTTACTTGGTCGTTAGCCAGACGGGTTGTTCAATCTCAAGACATGATTACGCACGTGCCTCTGCATAACCATGAGATAACACCCTGTATTATACATACAAAATACCCTCACATAAAAGAACACCATAAATATACAAAAGAAACGTGCACATCCATACTACGCTGCCGCCCGAAGTCAACAGGCGAACGCGACGGAACAAGCCGACGTTGGCCGAATCTTTATGGTGCTTTTTTTGCTCCGTCTCTCTCTTTCACTATAACAAAAACACCGTAGTTCAAAGCTCAAAGCTTGAATCTTGCTTACTAGTTCGCCGCGTAGTCGCGTACAACGAACGGGCTCCCAATATATAATGATGTTTATGTTTTAAAATGTTATTGAATCTTAACAACACTGTTGTGTTATAACAAACCAGTGTTTATAAAATAAATTATTTGGTTTCCCCAGTGTTCTGTGGTTATTAATAATTGTTTGAAAATAACTTTGTAACGGGACTACGGGAGTTTGTTAAAATGTGAGTAGTATGATAAATCAGAGTAATTTAATAGTGCTTATAGTGTGTAATAAACTGGAATTAGGTGCCACGTTGTTTCGTAGAGTTTCTCCTAGATTGCTAGGCGTATCTACAATTTATTTACGTATTCGGCACAGATGTTGTAGTTATTCGGAATGACTTCCTGTTCCTTTTAAAAGTAGGTACATACCTATTTATAAATGCCTTTTAATTATTATTTTAATTATTCGGTTTTATTGCACACTCATTGATTGTCACTGGTGGATATAATAATGAACTTTATTAAAAAAGGTTTTTTTTTCGCATTATTTTTGAGTTTCTAGGTACCTACTTACCTATTGCGTTAACGTTCAAAATCCAATCTCATTTGTAAAGTTCAAGGATTTATTAAATATATTAAATGGAAATAACTGGTAATGCATATTAACACTACGACTTAATCGTCTGATTCAATTAACTAGAGCATTCACTTTTAAATTGAAACTTAACACTAATCGTGAAACTTAATTGAAGATTTTTCCATTTAGACTTGATAATAACTGTAAAATTATGAAATGCCCCCTATTACATGGGACTTAAACATAACTGGCGAAATGTGGGTGTACTATAGGTACACCTCTGCCTAACCCTCCGGGGATTACAGGCGTGATGTTATGTTATGTTATGAAATGAAGTACGAAATTAAAACTAATACTTTAATTCAAGTTTTAATAATAAAGTCGTATTGTTAAAGGAAATATTTAGTTAGTGCGGAACCAATTGATGAAAGAGCGTGGCGACCTCTGTCGGTTTTAAATGGGAATAGGTCATAATTCTTTATGCAGTGTTGGTGTTACTATGCCTAGAGTATAGCTAAGGTTAATAATACTCTGAAATAATAATTATGAATAGGTCGGCGGTGTGCTTGACTGTCTCGTGAGTCTGGCGGTCGCTAGCACGACTACTAGCTTGGAATCTTGGGTACGATCCCCGGGTAGGTTAATTCGTTGTTTTCTAGTAGGCGTTCTAATAGGAGTTATTACGCAGTAGGTTAGGTAGTAGCTCAAAGTCTGGAGTCGTACCCAACTGGGTACCAGTCCAGACCGAATAAACTTTCATAGGCATTTAGTAAAAAGCTGTTATTGTGATATTAAAAACAGACACTTCAATTTTATTTATTTATATATAGATGTTTATATTTTAGTGATATAGTAAAAGTAATATTATACTAAATTGTAGTATATTTAAATAACATGGAACTTTCAACATAAATTAGCATAAAAGATTTATGAAATGTGACTGTTCTTTGCATATCTGTCTACCCCTTCTGCAAAATAAAGGCATGATCTTGAGTTTGAATCTGTGATCGCATCCACTTGTTATGACTTTAAACTGTTGTTCATCAACAAATATAGCCTTTAATTCACGCCATTACACCTAAAAGGTTTGGCAGAGCTCCAAGCTGTTAACAGAGCTATATCAAAAACGGTAGAAGTTTGATGTTGTTTTGTTTCGATGTGGTTATGTAAGTGACAGGAACTTAATAAACTAATTTTCTCTTGACTGACTTTTATGATAGAGCGGCGACCGGGTGGTTGCCATCCGGTCGCCGCTCGACAAGCAGTTGGTACAATGTAGATATTTCATTAACATGAAGAAATCATAGACATTGACATTCCTTTTCCTGTTAATGGGAGAAGTATAATTGGATGACATTTGTTGAGGTCTCCAACATTTTCGGGGGCAGAAGTACTTTCATGATGGAATTTTTCAGAATTTTCTTTAGAAATTGTCCAATTAGGGAAGGAAGGTAAAAGTGTGTTGATCTGCGATACCTAGCTTTTTAGCGATTGCCATCACAAAGATAGATCCACAACAGAGGATTGTTATAATTTTACTTTTCAAATTATTGGTTAGCAAACACAGCCAACATGAAGCTTGTGTATATGAGCTAGCTTGTCAATTGAATAATTTTCAAGAGATGCCTCAGAAAGCGGTTGTTTATTTTCTAACTAAGAATTTATTTTTATGATAGATGTAGATTTAAGATTGCATACGTACGGCATTCCTTATAGAAACCGGTTCAACGGGTGTTTAGCATATTAGTGCCGACTCAGACAAACAATAAATAATTTTTTGACACTAATAGCGTTTTCATAGATTATTAGCTTACTGATACTCGTTTAATGTAAGTAATCCCATAAATTGGTTTGTAGACAGCTTAATCATGCCGTTTAAAAGTAGGTAAATACATTTGGACCCTTTTCAATTAAGTAGCTGTCACTACTGAATCAATAATTTAATTATTAGAATAATGTTCTTATAAACCCATGGCACTACATTGGCTAAAGTCTTGTGGAGACCAGCGCGATATCGCGGGCGCTACTAGAGTCGCGCTGCCTGTAGCGCCCGCGATACCGCGCCAGTTTGCACGAGCCTTAATGAATCCAGGGCCATAATATATAGGTATATTTGGTATGGGGCCATGATAGATAGTTAGGTACTAAAATGTGGAACCCTAGCATCCGCGAATCACCATCCGAGGGTGTTGAAGGAAATTCCTAACCTATTACTTCATATGTTTGAAAAATTCGTGTGTTCAACAACATAAATAATGCAATGAACATGGCTGAACTGACAAAATTAAAGGCATTGCCATCGATTGCCATTGTATGTATCTGGCAATTATCCCGTTGGACACTGCATGAGCTTTTCCTTGGGTACAGACCCCTACACGCGTAGCATGGCCCTTTTATCTGTTCTGTGGTGACCACCATAGAAAACGATGGAATGACAACGACGGAAGAATAGACAAAATGGTGTAGATGGAGGTTTACGACCAATTTTCAAACAGCTCTGCCAACCAAGGTCACCTCTGTCGGGGACGCAGTTGCCAGCCGTGTAGCAAGCACTTAATATGTAGCATGAACCTACCTAGGAGCTAGACTACGTACCATAGTACGAAATATGTAGAAATATCGTAGTATTTCTACATATTTTTATTCGGTTTACCAAAAGAAATTCTGTAAGTAGTTATGTACTAATCTAAATAAAAAAAACGAAACTATTAAGCTATAAACCGCAAACATAAAGTAATAAATCTGGATAAAGATTGATAGATCCACTAAATGGGACACCATATTGAATCTCATTTCGTGCGATCATACCAAAAGAAAACGAAATCAATTCTGTTCGCTTTTCCGACATATATTATATTTTATGTTCCGGTTTCAGCAAATATTGTTACAATTACTTGTAATAAGGTCGATGCTGTAGGTAGATGTCATGGTAATATTGACATTCAGTAAATATTTTCTAGAGTCTGTTTACTTGACCATGATTAACCGAGTGTTTTCACTTAGGACTTCATACGCGTAAAATGTTATCATTTTCTTCCCTCTGTCTTCTTGAATCTAAGTCAATATATATAATTATATAAATTGGTATATATTTATTTTAAATATTGACCTTAGAGTTTTTTGTTTGAAAAGCTCCGACTTTCAATTTTGCATTGTAGCAGCAACATGTTTGAAATTAACCGTTGTTAATTTAAAACCGGCCAAGTGCGTATCAGACCACGCACAATGAAGGTTCCGTAGTTGGGATGAATTTATCCCAAAAACAAACTTAACATTGTTGTTGAAAAACATGTTCTCCCATACGGAATCTAACAAAAATTAGCACTTTAAAGCTTAATATTTCGTAAACGGATCCCTTAATCCAAAAATGGTTTTCACATGCTCCCAATGTTTTTAAAGGACCTTTCCAACGATAACCCACACCATGGGATAGAAAAAAAAACAAAACATCACCACTACGGAACCCTAAAAAGTAAAAAACAGTTTCGTCTCTAAATGGCATTAGCTATTATTTTATTAGCTACCTTGCTTTGTAGTTACTTAGTATTTTCTGAATGATCTCACAAAGTCAAACAACTGAGTAATTCATGTCCTAAGCACTCCAAGAACATAAAATTTTATGTTCCATGCTCTATATCTCTTACCCAATGGACTGCATAAGTGTGTGAAAGTCATACAAAGAACGCTTCAGTAGTCGAACTATTATAGCCGTTTTTAATAACCGACATTTCAGTAGTAGATAAGTGCACTGCTGAGCAATAAAGAAATTGCTAGAAGCTCTCCTATATATTGGTTTCACAAGTGTGTGAAAATCCTACCCATAGAATGCTTCAGATTTTTGTACTTTGTTTGTGGCCGTTTTTAATACCCTATCTTTCTTTTAGTGCTATTTCCGTTGTTAAATATTAAAAGAGTCCGAATCCCCCGCGCTACCTATTATAGGGGACTAAATAATAACTGGCGAAATGTGGGTTTAATAGGTACACCTCTGCCTAACCCTTGGAAGAAAAGAGACCTATTCAATAAACTATTTTATGCATGCATGATCAGCCTATAATATTTCCACTGCTGGGACACAGGCCTCCTCTCTGTGAGAGCGAGCGGGCCATAAGCCACCACGCGGGCCCAGTTAGTTCTAGGATATGCCGGTTTCCTCACGATGTTTTCATTCATCGTTTTGAGAGCAGTGGTGATGAAATAATTTACACAAAGTAAAGCGCCTGTCAGGGTTCTAACTTACGACCTACAACTCGTAAGTCGTAGCTTTTACTACTGGGCAACCACTGCTCCTAAACTATTTTATAATAAGTATAATTATGGTCATTTAGCAGTGGTCTACCGAACATAAAAGAAATTTTCACAATCTCTGGCCAGTTTAATTTAACAGCGCGATCTCGGATTGCTAGCAGACGAGAATCCCCGTTAATTCTGAAACCCTAGGGTTTATCCTGCTGTAATCCAAGCCTTTCAATGTCCTATTGCGTGAAGTTTACACTGTCTTAATGATTCGAGTTTTTCCTTTTGTTACACGATAATTGAAGGTGAATCTTGTTTAATGCGGAGTCCTGATGCAGCAGACAAAACTTATTAAAAAAGAATCTGAACAAATTTTAGGCAAAATTCAAGACTTATCTTAAAGTTTTTTTGTCTTATCTACAAGATGGCTGACAATGGGAATGTTAACCTCATGATTAAGTTAAATCAGTAGTGTAGGTCTGGTGTAAGTTAATTAAAAGTCAACATCATCAGCGTAGCTTTTTCTCAGCTTCCAGTATAACTAATTATAAAAGTATGCATGCACGTATAATGAAGATTCCATTTACGTGTATACTTTTAATTAGTTAAAACATCGGTAGGACTGAACGTGTCTTAAAGTTCTAAACATACCTACTTACTTCACAATATCATACCATAATGAATCATAACTTCATAACAATTTCACCCCTCATATTCTCGACTCAAACGGCCAAAACAAATGAAAATCATTTCGCCCCCACTAACAATTTGGTTGACAGCCAACCACGTTCACATTGGCCATAAGTTCGACACAGTTTGGCGACACACCAGATCCAATTATTGTATGCTTGTACTGTTTCACACATTTGTTTTACATATATACGGGTCATGGTTGTTTCCTGAAAGTAATTCCATTTAAACCGATGCTAGAACGGAAAAGGAATATAGAAAAGTAGAACAAGAATCCTAGTAAGTTTTTGTTTGTTATGCAAACTTGATTAAATTATAGTTTTGTTCCTTTTGAATCCTCGAAGTTGCTCATGTTTTATTCACTACGAAATTTTATAAGAAGCAGCTAGAAAATTTACGACACGGCTGAAACCAGAAAGCGCTTGAATAATGTAAAGGCATTGTAAAGGCCTTCTTGTTAAATTTTTCAGGACAACTTAAAACGTGTATTCCAAGCGTAGGCATCATTTATGACAGTGTGTCAATACGTTGTCAGCATGTATTCATGTGTGTATGTATGTGTGTCATGTAGGTAAACCTATTAGCGTGCATCGGGGCCATGCATCGTCCACTACTGGGAACGCGATTGTTTGTGCCACAGAGTTACTGATCGTTGTTCGTGACGATTCGGTGCTTACGTGTTGAATGTTTACACAACGATTGTCACTTGTACCCTTTGCGTTCTCCAAATAACTGGTACCTCCTTATTTCCGTTAGGTCACGTCATTCGGAACTTTGTTGCGAGGCTTTTGACAGACGTGCTACGTCTTTTGACGGCGCAATAAACGAGAAACCGATTCTCACGGAAAAAGTTGAGTTGGGGTAAAAAATTGTTTCTTTGTCGCGTCTTGAATACTTAGTAGAAGGTCCTACTTAGCATTTGTAATGAGACTTGACGTATCGTTAAATACTTCACATTTTAAAATAGTACAATTGTAACTACTCGAGTAGAAATCAACAGCTTTTTCAATTCCCTGATCATCGTTAAAATAGCTAACTAACTGCTAGTTGTTAAATCTTTTGATAAAAAATCACAACAAAAATAAAATAATAACAACAACTTATCGTAACTGCTAAGTTTGAGTATCTACCAACAAATCAAAATCAATAGGTAATCTTTCAGTATACGGTGGTAAGAAAGGAGGCAGGTAACACCAGCCTAAAGTTTTATGCAAACGACGCCGATTTCGGCAGAAAAGGCCTCGCTCGACTGCACTATACAACAAAACAATCCCACTCTAAGTCATAGTTAAAATTGGATTGGGCAACGAGCGAGGCTAAACAGATTTTTTTTGGTGGACGCAAGTAAAGCGAAGTTGTCCGCGGAGCGCGTACCTACAGTCCGCGCGGCGCGGTTGAAAGGCGCCCATCTCGGTTGAATAGCGGCCCAGCCCTCGCTCGCTATTTGCAGAACAATGCAGGCTTGATGTGCGCACGCCGCTACCGGGAAAGCGCGGAGGGAAAACGCGCGAAGTCGCCAGTCTCGGCCCGCAAGTGCGACCGGCCGCGCGCCGAAGCACGCACGACGCAAGCGCCCTGGCGCTCGACGCCACGCGCCGCGCTCGCCGCGGCGTTACGTTTTCCGAATCGACCGCAGACGACAACACTGCCACCGTGACAGAATTTCAGTGTCAAAAGGTTGGTGACCCTACTCTAGTGCAACCAAAATACCACCCAAACCCAAGGGTGCACAGCCTGGTTTCCTTCCACCCGCCCGCCTGACATCTGCTACTATGTGTAGTAGTAATTTCCTCGTGCGCCGCAAATGTCAAACGCTCTCGATTGAGTAGGAAATGCTGTTGGGGATTGATTTATTTCCCTATTACTGAGGTTTCAAAACTACCGATTGCCTATTTCAGTATTGATTGATTTGACAACTGCTCTGTATAATAAAAGGTAGAATTATAACTCCTTACTACTAATAGTTAAATTAAAAGGAAATAATATAATACATTATTATTTGAAACTGGTTCTTAACTTTTAAATAGAATCACTGGAAATTTGGTTAAGTAAATATATTATATTTCTAAAAACACAGACCCCTTAAAGGATATGCGCAAATCCGGGTGGACCAATGTCCTTGACACACTTAGAAAGGGAATGTCACCGAATACAAGACAATTTTGTAAAGCATGTTTTCCTTTTGAGAACGGTTTCTTTTTATACGAATTTTATGCATTGAGTAAACAAATCAACGGTATTACCGCTCAACGACCTCTTGATAATAGCCGAATCTGTGAACCATCGATGACAGCCGTGACGCATCAGTTTATTCAAAAAAACTCTCACCCTACTTTACGAAGATCATGACTCCGCTACTTCGGAAACTTTTACCAATATCTTAACGGTGTAAAAGGGCTCACTGTGATCCAATTTTAACCATAATCGACAAACACATCTCCGATAGCTCCCGAGTACATCGAGAATCGATGGTACTACATCGTAATATTTCAACTCCAGTGTTTCTCAAGATCGTAAAAAGAAATGGAGTACTGCGACCTATATATCGAGTCTTAAACTGAAATTAGATTGCGTTAATGTGTTCAGTAGGAATATAAACTGCGTACCAAAACACGCCAAGGGAATATGTCATGCCCAGAAATAATAGCTCGACTAGCTTTGCCACGTACCAAACTTCGGATCGATGAGATCATCGCATGCAATGACATAAGACATCATATTTAAATGCACATAATTGTGAAATAAGAAGTAACACGCAATTTGCCTAAGCATTAAACTAATGCTTGGCTTTGTAAGTGCCATTGAGGCTTCATTATTAGGCTCAAGGGTACAACAAAGTGTGTCTGATTGTTTCTTCAGTGTTGTCAATTATTAAGTAACACGATTACTCCTAAATAGGGATGGTCACACAAT
The DNA here is from genome assembly GCA_916610215.1 of Omphaloscelis lunosa. Taxonomy (NCBI): domain Eukaryota; kingdom Metazoa; phylum Arthropoda; class Insecta; order Lepidoptera; family Noctuidae; genus Omphaloscelis; species Omphaloscelis lunosa. The sequence continues at coordinate 14,062,305 of OU744250.1, forward strand.
AATATTAGATAAGAATGGAAAGGATTAGTTGTTAGAACAGCATGCATAGAGTCGACCAACCATGTTACAGAGCATTATAAGTACAATGACATCATTCAGAGGGCAAAGCAGTCTAAAATAATTTGATGTTTAATGGACTTTTTCCGTTTATGAATGAAATACACTTGTTTTAATTATAAAAAATAATACAATTTCCTCTAGTTTCTAACATAAACGTTAGATTTGTTTTTCGTTTGTTGATACATCATTTTGTTTGGCAAAATATTTTAATTTACCTTCCATGTATATTGTATTGAACAAGTTTGCGAAGTAGGTTTACATACAAAGTTTATTAATAACACGACATCGTGTGTTGTGCCAAAACATTTCAATCAGCTTCTAATCAAATTATTATTTTAGGTTGTCAATTAGTAAATTAATAATACGGTGTGGTATCAAATTAATAACACCTTGTTTGTATCTAACTAATACCTGTATGAGAACACGATTAATTGATTGGATAATGCTTTTATATAATTTCCATGATCAGAGAAATTTATTATCTTTCTTTTATACTTTATTTTTCTTTCCTGAATTTAACTACTTTCCGATAAGAATCCAGCACTTCGATTGTGTAACAATTACAATCCGAAGGATTTTGAAGCTAGTTCATAATCCATTGCTTAATTTTTTTTTTGTTTGCTCGACATCTTATATAACGCAATAAATATTGTTGAGTTATCAAAATAAAAGGTAATTAATTGATTCAGGCGTGACCTTGCGGAAATACATTGTAAAATACAATAGACGTGGATATATTTAGTAACTTTTCCGCTTAGCTATTTCTAAAGAGCCATAAAAAACCCTGAAAGAAATTGACACGTGTTTCACCTCTCAACGAGACATCATCAGGATGACGATTGACTTGTCGCGAACTTAAACATGGCGTGTTGCCACACCGACCGCTGAACGCAGACCAAAGTGTTGAGTGCTTTGTCGAAATAGTTTAGTTGTACTAAATATATCCACGTCTATTGTATTTTTTTAAATAAAAGGTGTTGCCATTGTAAGTTTGTTACTGCCATAATTTCTTCTTTCCTGACTAGGACTTGGTTTCGTTCTGAAAGGTAAACTGATATCCTAATCACAAAACGTGCATGCCTCATACATAGACAGGTACCGTATTTATATCATTCATGCTACATTGTTGATTAATGTTGGAAAAACTAGGAGCTTAGTATATAGGCTTCAAGATTTTTTTTCTGGAAAACACCGTAGAGCTTACCTGAAAATTTTCTTTGGAAAAACCTTTTCTTTTATCACATCAGTTTTATGTAAAGTCCTTCAAGTTTCTAGAAAAGAATTAAAATTTGTAGCTTTCCCAGTATTTCCCCCATTGCGTGACCAAAAGGAAAATTAAAGACACTTGTTGTGTAGATATGGGTCGGTTAAAATGATAAGTCGAGTTCCTATTACATAAAGTAAACACAAAATTAATTTATTACTGATTACCGGCGATGTATTAGCACCATATAACTTGAAAAATAATTGTTTTCACATGAAAATGTAGGCATAGTAGAACTTGAAAGGAATGCTGTGTTAATTTTCTTTTTGAAGTGAAAACTTCTTTAGGCACGTTGGTAAACCATTGATTTCGCGACACCATGACGACACTTCATTTTTGTAAACGCGATTGTGCTCTTATTTATTTCTATGCAAGTATTTTTACTTAAAAGGTTTTGTAAACGCAATAATGCTCTTTATTTATATTAAGTTACGGATCAATGTTTTAAGCAAGGATTTTTACTTTAAAGATTTGTAAACGCGATTGTGCTCTTTATATTATGTTACAGATCGATGTTCTATGAAAGTATTTTTATTTTAAAGGTTTCGGAAGTATTTTTTTTTGTAAACGCGATTGTGCTCTTTATTAAGATAAGGTTACGGACCAATGTTCTATACAAGTACTTTTTTTTCCACCAAGGCGATCTTGTTCAAGTTTTCACTTCTGTCGACACTCGCGGAGTGCCACCACTTTTTTATTTATAGGACATTAAAGGAAGCTTTAAACAAACTTATAGACATAAATGGAACGAGGCTATTGTTTCGGTTGATGTTTCAAAGATAATCGAATAGTAATCAAAATTAATGAACTTGCAACTTTATCTCCCAATCAAACATGAGTTCTTCACAGGCACACAGCTCAGCTGACATTTTCACAGATATTATCACTATCATAGTTTTTATGCCTACTATAAAATAATATCTTTCATCTTATTCCGGAGCCACTCTCATATGAAAACATTTAAAAAATACATAAAAACAGTTCGCGTAGGATTCGCACAACGCGTTCCGACGAAATTTTTGTAAATAAGGCCTATTCAACTTCCATTATTAAAGCTTTTGCGTGGGCTGCCCAGTGATTATAACGGTTCTGCCATACAATTATGAACGTTGGAACTCTTTCATACAGTTCGTTATTCCTTGGAGGGTTAAACTAATAGTGAATAAACGCTTTGAAAATCCTGGCTCCGCTTTTCAACGCGTTGCAAGTTTTATAAAGGTCTGGATTAAAAAAATATAGGCACCGTCCGTGTCTGTTATTGCACTAACTTATTTACTATGCATCGTACGCCTGGGAGTTTTTAGCGAAGAATTCATTTTATCTTTTGCTTGCATTTTCTGCTCGGATGGATGAGATATTTTTCTACCTTTTAAAGGCAGCTTTCAAACGTATTTATAGTTTAATTTAATGACTTTGTTAGACACAAATTTAATGCTAATTCTATATTCCAGCTCTTTACTTTGGATTGTTAACTTAGGTTCAGTTGAAATATAACGTGTGTTTGTATAACTATACTAGCTGCGCCCCGCGGTTTCACCAGCATAAGTCTCGATCCCGTGGAAATATCGGGATAAAATCTATATCCTATGACCTAACCCACATCATGGTCTACCCATGTGCCAAGTCCGTAGAGTCGTTTTAGCGTTAAAGCATAATAAACAAACATACAAAAAATCAAATCTTTTCTCTTTATAATATTTGTTGAGATAAGTACGCGTACCTTGTCTACATAGACATGAACTGGTAGCAGGATGGGCCTTGCAAAATAATTTTTAACCTTCTAATTCAATTGTACATTAACAATCTGTTCCACTTCAATCAATACTTTCGACCGCCAACAAAATATCACAACTGAAAAAGCCTTCTCAACCTTCGTTATATTTCTGTCATGTCTATTTTCCCGGGTCCGTCACCCGTCCTTTACATATTACGTGGGTAGCTTTAGAGGTACCAGACTTATTTATGTCGCACAACACAGCCCTTTGAAGTATCACAGTACCCAGACAGACGATACCTACCCATAGTAATAGTATACCACTTTCATGCCTTTTATTTTTAATTCTTCGGTGCCATAAAATTAGCCTTTGATACTCTTTCATTAAAAACTTTACAGATTAAAGGAATGTTGACAAGAAGTTTATGTCATGTGAATCTGGCCGTTATTACGGGATGTTTGTTAAGGAAATAGACGTAAATGCTCATGTTTATCATGATAAATGCAGCGGTGAAATTAATAACAGACAATTATAGTTCTATTTCCGATGAGCTTTGATGATTATAGTGATACGACTCTAGGATAGTTGTGGTTATAAAAAGCCTAATTTAATATGAGCTAGAGTATGATCTTATTCCTGAAAATAACTGCAATATGAAAACTAAAATTAAGATTAGTGCTATTTGATAGGAAGTGGTATATTTGGATACGGTGGATAAGCAAGTAAATTAGTTGACTGGAGTGTAAGCTTTTACGAATGAATGGATTCCGATCCAGGTAAACAGGAGACCCAAGTTTAATATTTTGAAAGACGATATTGAAGATATAAGCTCTATCTAACGAATTAACAGTTTCATTTCGCAAAGAAAATACTTAATGTCGAAAAGGTTGATGAGGAAAATAATCTGTAAAAACTTCGCTACAATAATAGAGGAACAGAAACATTATATTTAATATGACCAGAAATAAATATTGAAGCAACCCTTTTAAAATTTCATACGATATGAAGCTATCTTATCTTAAGCTGCTTAAGGATGGAAATTCTGTTGATATCACAAAATATATTTATTTAAACCTTCTGAAGAAAATCTTGCCAGAAAATATTCACTTACCCGGGGAAGAGTAAGCCGTAAGGCATTAATTTCAATAAATTATTTATAGTCCAGTAACGCCGTATACCATTAGGTGAATTCTTTGTTTTGATACTGTGACTTTAACAGCCATCAAATAATTATATTAAATTAGTGCTAAAGTGAGATTTGTATCTACATGCTGACCTCAGGAAACACTGGTGAGACCTTTCCATATTTTTCAGGGCGTTACGTTACTTCCCTCTGCAAAATCGTTATCTTATTGATGAGTAGAGGTCATTATAAAATCCATACATCTTATATGATGTATTTACAATTTGTTCGACTAACTTTAAACTATAATACGTGTGTGATTATGTGCAGTGCAGTGTTCCAAAACTGTTTGGGGTAATTTTCTTTACGAGTGCGCATTCTTTTTTAGACATTTGTAGGGAATCAAGGGTCGCAGGTAGATGTTGACCAGCAAAGCTATCCTTTTAAATTGTATTGCTCTTGACTCTGACATTGGATTTTAAATCCTATAACTTCAAAGCCAAGTGTAATTTTGTGTTTATTTGGGTGATAAAGTTATTTTTGTGAAACTGTTTTTGTTAAGTTTACATATTTAAATATTTGTGAAGTTGAAGACGGCTGAAGACCGAGATAAGATTAAGAAGGCTCCAGCGAGATTTACAAAAAACATGAAACTGATAGAAGCCAGACGATCACAATGGAAACAGCAACGTATAACACATCATAGCAGTGACATAGAAAAGAGTCGAGAAAGCAGTTGACCCGCCAAAAGATGCACCGCTGGACATGAACTAATCTGGCGACGACGTCGTTAACAGATGCCCATACATAGATATCACCCGTTGTGTGTCCAGGGTTCCAAAATTGTCTTTAAGTTCAAGGGAGTTTTTTTTGTGAGCTGTGAGTGTGTTTTTACTGTCCCGGGCACGCATACCTCAACTTTAAAAACAAAAGTCCGTGCAGCCCCTTTTTGCAACCCGCCAGATGTCTGCCCGCACTGACCCGTAGGCCGCATAGCAATTGGTATTTTAACTTTTAAGATACTCACTATTTGTGTATATTATGGAATGCCATGTATTTCAACAAATGTGATGTGTAATTTTACGGTCAAAGTGTACAGATTGTGCAAAATACGACATGCTTTTTGTCATTTACTAGTTTTATTTATTATTTACTCAAACTGCTGTCTATAGGGCGATTGGTAATTACGTACATTCCTTGAAAAGGGGATGTCAAATCAAATTTTACGCTGTTAAGGTTTTATGAATACTTTCCGTCTTGTCCAAAAATTGCTAATATAAGAAATCTACTCAACTCTGGACGCGAATTTCATACCTTTCTGATATCCTGCCCGAACTACGATCGAACGAAGGTATTGATATTTATTTCCATGAAAAAAACGCACCACCTTTGCGGGTTTTTTACGTTCTTTTCCTTTATTATTCTCAAAAACAAGGGTCATAATAAATATCTGATTCTACAATGCTATTGATTGATGAGCGTAGGTAAGCGTTACCATAGCGGCCGAGCGCTAGCAAGCACGTTAGCTATATAGGAAGAGTCATTGTGCTGGTCAGATATACACGCCCGCGATAGTACGAACAGAAAAACAAGAATTCGAGCGACGCGGGCCGGATTTTTTGTCGGTGCCGAATAGTGTGTATAACTCACAACTATATTATTTGCAATCGCGTCAACCTGAGGTGAACAGCGGCGAGCTACAAGGCCGCTTGTACCGCGTCGGAGCTGTACATAAACAACGAGGAGCCGGCCGATCGTGCCCTGGACATTGCTGCGGACAACTCATCAGAATGAAGAAGAAAAGAATCAAGAGAGATTTAACCCCGCCAAAAGATTCACAAGTAAAGCTGGACTTGAACCATCCTAGTAGAGAGAATTATCATGAGAGAATTGATTAACCACGCTAGGAATAAACCAAGACAAAAGAAAATTCATGAAATGTTAGACTGAAAAACCGTAACCAAACACATCAAGAAACACAGTATGTGCTAACTCGCACATGTTCACAGTCACCGGAAACCACACCGGTAAATAGGTACAGGCAGTAAAAGATCAAATGCAAGAAAGCCAGCCTACCTATTTACACATGAAATTATATCCTAAAACAGGACATGACCTACTTCGACAAGGAAATCACTTTTGGATGGACATGGCTGAAGACCAAGATAATTTTAAGAAGACTGCTAGCGAGATTTACAAGAAACCTGGAAAGGAACCAGCCTAGCGGCACCGTCGTAAAAAGATGCCCATCCATAGATAAATATTACCCGTCTCTCCACTATTCCATTGCTTACTCAAGGATGCATATCCGGTAGGCTCTCAAATCCCTCATTATCCTAAGGGCACGTCTTCCCTACCATTACCGCGCCCCCCGGTCTACTTCTTGATTTGCAATGGCCTCTGTAACCCTATGAAGCATAAGGCTCCAGCGGCTAGTGCAAATCTCGGGGTTCATTCGATTTATCGAGTCTGGTTAAACCACGCTGGGGTCGGTGCATTTCATTCATTCATTCATTCATTCAGTAACGCCGTATACCATTAGGTGTTAATACTATTAATAGTCAGGAAGTTTAGAATGAGTTTGATCATAAACAAACACTATCTGATGGACGTGAAACACAGGGCTGGCACACATTTGCCTTTCTTAGAAATTGAGTTCAACAATAATTAGATCGACCTACCAATGTTGTTAAGACTTCCGACATTTGGCATATCTGGGTTATTATACATCCATTAAAAGTCTAAATGGAAGAAAAATATAGTCTATTATTCGGTTATCTTCCTACGCAGGCATTAGTTAATGGAAATAGGTTGCCATGGTGTGTAGGCGATAGGTGGGCAACCTGTCTATACATAATACTATTGCGATATAGAAGCTCAACACGTTTGAGAGAATTTATCAATTTTAAGACATATTGAAGCAATCACTTTACAAATAATGGGGCCAAAATTTTGACACTAATGGAAAATATGGAAACAAATACAATTCTATATGTGTCCAAGATATAAAATGTGATACAGATGATACAAAGAAAAAACCGATGTAGAGCCAGCTTGCAGAGTCTGGCACAGTTGTGCTAACTATTAAAATATTGTAGGAAAACTAATAAAACTGCACAGATTTAGCGTAGCAGATGATACAGTTTGACATTCGACCTATTTTGAAGCGAGTTGCTCTATTATTATGTCAACATTTATTCAGATTTTACGGAACGAAAGAAAAATAAATTTCATCGTATCCTGTGTTTCTCATTTAAAGGCGAGATTTTTATTTTTAATCTGTTTGTTTCCTATTGTATGTTTACTGTTCAAATATTTTTCGGTTTGTCCAGATATTGAACATGTGTAAATACTTATTTCGTGACTTTTAAAATTTTCATGGTTTATATTTATCTTCTCCTACACATAGATAAACAATATTCCAAACTTTATCTATAATTTGTCCTCGTTTTATAATTTTGCACTAGTTTTCCTAATTAATTCTATAGCAACTAGTTATGAGATCATTTGATTACATGTTTTCTCTCTGGCGTTTATCTGTAATGGTTTCCTGTTTTTATAAGCTTCAATGTTAGTTATTTCTAACACCCTTTGACTTTGTATTTCAGTATTCGATATGCAAAATACATGTATTGCATTTCACTCTCCAATATCTTTTGTTCAGTTTTTAGTTTGTTCACGTTTTGCTTTGATAGCATCCGTATATTGATTTTCACAGTGTCTGAATGTTTTGATGTAAACTATTCGGGATTCGTTTTATTTGCGTATCTACTTGAATATTGGAATTTCGTGGAGTTTTAAATGCTTCATCAAAATAGCTATTGAACTTAAATGGAATCTATAAAATTCCTTTTGGTAGTATCTACTCGAATTTCGAGTTTCTGTTTCATACAATCACTAACCTATTCACTCCAAATTATTCCCTACTTGATAAACAAATTCGAAAAGTAAACGTAGAAAACCATTCAAATTAGAATGCGGGCATTACCTTCGTGAAGGCGCACACAAATTATGGCATCTTCGATCTGGTTGTTATGCAAATGCCCCAGGCTATCCAGCAAACACGGTAAATTACACTATCGGTGACTGCTGGCAGTGCCAATACAGGCTCGACGGTTTGTTGCCAAGCTGTATGGTTATCGGTTCCGCCTTGAATTGTTTACAAGCTGATGTTTTGTGGGGTATTTCGTTAGTGATGTGTATATACCTACATACATTGAATGTTGATCCATTTATGGTGTGTTAATCTTAGTTTGTTAAATTATCTTAAGCTGCTTCGCCATTAATTTGATAACAAGGTTTAGAATTAACTGCTGCTATTTAACATTAAATATTTTATTTAATATTTCCAAAAAAAAAAATTGTCGTTTTTCTTTCATGCAAAAAGTCGACGTGAAAGCCCTTTCGCGTACCTTTGATTTTATCTCACATCAGTATCCAGGCTTTTTGCTGGCTACCGCGATCGTTATAGTGGCAGTTGTTGACGCAGCCATTTAGCCTGTCCTTTCTTGATAGCGAGCCAAAAGGCCGAGCATTCTCGTAATACTACAGCCCACCTGGCTTCAACTGAGTTCTGTTCCACCAAATACTTTTATTTTTGTTGGAATACTCACCACAATACATTTTTTAATTGAGTTACAGCTCGCAATAAAAGTGGATCTTTGTTAGGAACAAATTTTTAGACACATTTTTTGAAGAAGTTTTTTGAATGTTTAATTCAACTACTTGTGTACTTACTTCGAAGTACTTATTTGGCCGTTGCTCGAATTTTCGCTTCCACGAAAGCCACACACGCCTCTGCCCATTCATCTACCAAGAATTCTTTCTCAACAACCAAAGATACTGGATCCCATCTCAGTTGTCTGTTGCCAGCCTCGCCTGTAATCCGAACACTGCACTAATTAGAGCAACATGATTAACAGAATTGGGAGCAGTTCCTTCGTTTCTGGAGCAACGAGTAAAGAACATTAATTTCCTTGCTTCAGTGGCGTGTCATGCAGTGGAAGCCAACCTAGTTCTGTTTCCGGTTTACTGGTTGCCTATTTGTGCACAGATATAGAAAAAAACCTATTTGTAATATGTGAAACTGTTGGTGTGTTATGTGAAATTGGTTCAACAGGTAATCTGCGTTTTCTGTCTCAGACAGACTATCATTTTTGTTTACACTTTTAAGAAAAGTTTATTCAACCTACAATAATATTTCAATGATGACTGTCCAATCTGAAGAAGCGGTAACAGATCCAAATAAGTAAATATTAAGTACCTATTATCTTCGAACCTGTTACTCACAAAGTTTACAGCCCACATACCCGTCGTATCCTTGAAACAATTGAAGGCCGTGCAAATATTTGTCTCTCGTTTTGCAAATACGGAGTTAGGGAGTACCTCTACTAAAGTTCCAAGTGCTTTATGTGCATGACGTTGGTCAGCCTCATGCCATTGCCTTTTACCAATATTTTCTTTGTCAACAAACTTTCTTTTTTTATAGGCTACTAGCAACCCGCTTGGCACGGGTACAATTTACATGTAAAGACTATTTGGTTCACGACACGTTGTGCACAAGTTTTGAGCAGTAACCTAACAAAAAGTACTGGGCTTGCATTAATTAAAGATTGATAAGTATTATTAAGTACTTTTTTGTATATACAACGTGTTCCGTTTGATTTCCCATAAGTCTAAGGTTATATATGCTTTATGCAAAAATAATAAAGTGTTCCAAAAACACATAAGTTTCGAAGATAACATTATGTAATACTAGACTCTCTCTTTAAGTACGAGTGAATCATTTTCATTAAAACTGAGAAAACGCGACGTTGTATGTTATTTTATTATGGACAAAAACGGTCTGATTTTTTTTTGTTTTAAATAATATATTTCACGTAAGGGTGTTTTACATAAACAATCGTGACTTGAATTATTTTGTATGAAAAAAAAAAAAACAAAAAAAGAAGTCATATGCCAGTTGATTCTTTGACATGGTAATACCCTTTTTTTTTTTTTTTTTTTTTTTGTGGGTGGGAAATCATCAAATAACTTCTCCCGCTCTGGGCGGAGCGGGAGAGCGTGTCAGACTCTTACTGACTAAAACCCACCCGTGTTCCTTCCGTTGCCCTGTTGCCGGGGGCCACGATCTCCCTCTCGGTTTTCTTCGCAACCCCGGCAGGCATTGGCCCTAGCGGACCCCGTCGATTCTGCTGACATCTCTTTGAGGCGCGCGTGGAACACAACGCGCCGTCGACCCGGGCCTGGTCCTTATCGGACGATGAGCTACCCATTGCTCACCGCCCGCAAACCCGCGCCTACGGTGGCCGGAAATCGCCTCGCGATTCCCGAAGCCCTGGGCGTCTCCTCCTGCGGCGGTTAGGGGCGTGAGGGCGCGAAATTTGCCTCTCCCTCACGCGCTCCGCCTCCTCCTTCGCGAGCATTACCGCTTCGCAGAAGGAGGTGACGGCCTCCCATTTCCTCTCGCTCCGTACCATGGCCTGAACCAGGGCCGGACGCGAGAGATCACCGCCGCCGATCGCCTCCACTAGGACACGGCGATGCTCCGCCCAAGCTGGGCAGACCTCCACCGTATGCTCCACCGTGTCCTCCGGCCGATCCACACAATGATGACACCCGGGCGTGTCCTCCCGCCTTATCCTGTGCAGGAACCTCCCGAAACAGCCGTGTCCGGTGAGGACCTGCGTCAGGCGGAAGGTGAGGACGCCGTGGCGCCTCTCTAGCCACTCCTCAAAGAGGGGTCTTATCGCCGCAATTGTGGCGTGCCCAACATGGTAATACCCTAGAGTTATGGGATATCAAAAGGACACCTTGTATAAGTATACATAATATAATTATGTCTTTGCCTTTCAAATGGCGAAAGAGGTTTTAAAGAAGCGCTGTAATTCAGAGGTTCCAGAGATTAACCTCCACATATACAGAATCTCACAAAATTCGCTATGTCTCTTAAAATATTAGTAAAGACTAGTGAACGATACCTTCTCATAATAGCAGCTTTATGGTATGATTTTATACTTCTTCAAATGCAGATTTCGATCATAAACATTGTTTTATGTTGTATAATGTTGTGTGTGTGTTTACACTTTCTATTTTGGGAACCTCTCTTTGGATTGTTCTACCAAACGCCACGTTCAGAGCTTAGGATAGACTGGGGGAACCACTCAAAATTGTAATAACAGGTGGCAGAATGATATTTCGTCTTATTATATTTAGCATATAGCTGTCATGTATCGTTATCTCACCCTGTCACCCGAACTCATTGCTTTTAGGCACTTTCGCTAAGTAATAGATTTTACCTGTTGATATATTCTATTAGGGGACTTACACGTGCTTTCATTATCTATATTTTTATTACGTTTTTAATATAAAGTTAAAGTTTAACCTGTTGCCCGAACAAATGATGTTTCTTAACAAACATTGATCATCCTACTTTTTGCTATGAATCTTCCTACATTGCTTATATTTATTACGTTGACTTATTTGATAATAAAATGATGATGTGGATATATTAGTAACCTGTTCCGCTTAGCAATCTCTAAAGAGTCTTGAAAAGACCCTGGAAGAAATCGACACGTGTTTCACCTCTCAAGTACTCTCAACGAGGCATCCTCGCAGTCTGCGCTCGGTGCTTGGTGTGGCAACACGCAGTGTTCGAGTTCACGACAAGTTAATCGTCATACTGAGGATGCCTCGTTGAGAGCTGAAACACGTGTCGATTTCTTCCAGGGTCTTTTCAAGACTCTTTAGAAATAGCTAAGCGGAACAGGTTACTAAATATATCCACATCATCATTTCATAATGGATTTCCGCAAGGTCACGCCTGAATCAATTAACTATCTTATTTGATCATGTTAAAGTTCGACCTATCCTTTTCCGTATAAAAAAATATTGGTCTGTATTCAATACGAATTCTTCATCTTATCAAACATGATCAAATACTTGTTGCGTACCCTTTGTTATTGATCTTCTTGTGTTGCCTTCAGCAGTTGTGTATTATAATATAATTTATATTTCTTGGCAAACTGCTGATAGCCATACAACAGACTGTTCCAAACCTATCCTAAATATTTACGCTGTGGTTATTGTACCGTAATATTGTTCCTTCACGTATGACCCAGTTTTTAACCCAAGTATCGCCTATTTTAGAGGTATGGGCGTCGTAAAATTTAAAATTGTTTTACTACACGTTCATGGCTACGGTGGATCATAAAATTGAAATAAAGTGCATGAATCACTAAGCTTGTTTTGACGGAACTGTTGTGTGCTTTGTGATAATTAGGAATACGACTCTAGGTAACCTGAGGGATATATTTACAAAAAAATAAAATAAATTCAAGAGTTTTTATTTTTGCTAAACGTTACTTAGCTCGTACTTTGACTTGGACATGTTCCCGTCTTTATCTGGCGCTTGAAGTTTGACAGTTGTGCGACAGTGACGGGAATAATGCTTAGCCAAAGTTATTGCTAAGTAACGGCTATAGATATCGGCCTCAGTATTATTATTACGTAACCATATATAGATATAATTTTGAGACATTAATAGTATACTAGACTAAATGCCAACGAAAGGAAAGCGACACGATACAAAGAGGAGAGATGCTAACGGTCTATAACAACCACCACCTGCATACAAAAATGCCAAATACACAGCCATTACGCTTACATAAAGGAAATCAATTAGCAACAGAACAACCATTTAGAAAGCAAGCATAGGTAAAATTTGTGACTATTCAGATATTTCTGACTATTTTCTCACAACTGTAGAATGTAGAAATACAAATAAAATGAACCGCGAATTGTTCCAATGTTCGCACACTTAAAACTGAAAAAAGATTCGTAACAAAGAGGTTGCGTCTTAAGTACTGTGACGCAAGTGTGGAACCCGAGAGTATGAATGCAGGTTACATAGCGCTAAGTACCTACTCGTATCTTATGCAAAACAGAGGCTAGATTCTACGTAGGTACCGTAAACAGGGTTTTATAAAGGACCTTCTGACCTTTGAAGAGAATTACATGATTTGATTAGACCTTTTTTCAGGACTAAATCAATAACTTTATATAATAGTTTGCCTTCTAACTTTCACAACTCTGGCGGCTAAATTGGCTCCACCGGCGTTTTACTTCCCACACGAAATAGACGATTGCTTTATGATTTCGCAAATAAGATTTTTCTATGTAAAAGCAGAAGGTTACAATAAAAATACAGGGCAACGATTAGGTAAACAAATCTGGTTATCGATTTCAAACAGTTTACAATCGATTATACAGAAACATCGTTAAACTATTAATAACAATTCCTTAGCACATCTGTTATTGTGTTAGCTGTTTTTTCGTTACCATTCTCAAACTCAAAGCATTTATTTCAATTAACCCGATAAAATGCACAATTTGATTTGTCAGGAGTAGGTCAGACAGAAAGATGAAGCTAGTTGCCCATTAGGTTCCTTTGAATAAGAACGGGTATGAAAATCCATGGACACCTTTTAAATAATAAAAAATATTTACTGTTACAAAAAACATTACTTTTGTCTTTATATAGCTTGTCTTATTCCTACTTCTTTGTCTTATTCTAGTGTTTAGGTTCACGAGTCTTGCCAAAGACTTTTAGCACGGGTTTTATTGTGCAAAAGAGATATCAAAAACGTTTGCCTTAAAATGTAAATTGGAACAATTAAGTGCTTCTTCATTTACATAAATAGGCAATTACTATGTAACTAGTATGTTGAGACTGTGAACCTAGGTGTTCTAGACTAGAGTATTATGATTGTGTATTAGTATTGTGACTCGCAAAGTTCTAATGAAGATAGCAGGTAATACATTATCTTTTTGAGAGACTTTCGGTTGAAATATTTTCTTGAAACATAAATATAATCTCTTTGACTGTGGACTTTCCTTTGAAATCTTTTCCTAGAATTTGCTTTCAGGTTAATTGAGGTCGTTAGCATAAAAGCATTTTTTAAATAATTTGTATGGGTAAAGGAATATGGCAGTACTTAATTACCTTGGTTCAAGGGGCTGTTTCCCACGCTACTAGAAAATGAACATTATAAAAGAGTAACCGTGGAGTTTCTTGCCGGCTGTCCTCCATAGGAAAAGACCAGAATCGTGCACCTAGCTTCTGATGTTTCAAAGTGCATATGTAGATTTATGTGAAATAAAATATTTTGTATTTGAATTTTAACCATTTTGCGCTTATTAAGAAGGAAGGAAGGATTTTATGAAAACCTCTTTTTTAAAGAGGTTTTCATAAAATATGTTACCTATGCATTTTTTTAGGAAGTATCAAAAATAGGTTATATCTATAATCCTTCCATTCAATTTTCTCACGAATACTTTTTGAAATGGAGTTATTAGTATAGAGCCTAAAGATAACTACCAGGATACTTAATGTGGTTAAAAAAAAACCCGTCGGTAGGTTTTCTCTTAGTTTTAAGTAATCAGTAGAAGCTATTAAACAGTAGAATGCAATGCAATCAGAACATGAAATGAATGATAATTGAAGAATGAATGGTAATGCCATTAATCAAAAATTTATCTTGACTGCAACTGGGCAAGTGCAAGCATGCAAGATGCCGATTACGATAAGAACCAACATAATAGTGAATGAAAAAGGAGCCTATTTAAAACAATAGGTAGGTACTAAATAAATGAATAATAAATATATTTTTCAAATCTGCCTAACCTTTACCCTACTATGTTGGGGTCGGCTTCCATTCTAATCGGGTGCAGCTGAATACCAGTATTTTACATGGAGCGACTGCCTATCTGACCTACACAAACCAGAAACTCAAACAAATTAATTATAAAAAAAATATCACACCGGATTCACTAATCGAATTATGGCAATCAACTTCGTAACATAACACTATTATTATTCATAACTTCGTATCCAGTTACATTACTAAAACAACTGTTAATGAAACATTCATTAACAGATGAATGTTTACATTTTAACATTGAGACAAATTAGGCCAAGTCTTAAGAGCAATATGATTGGATCAAATTCCTCAACCTTGACGTATGTCTGTTCGATTTGGATCATCAACTGTCAGTGCGAACGTTGCGGTGTCAAGTTTCATGCAGTCACATTCGGGCCTCTTCCTCTTTAGGATCAAGAATTTATTAGGAGGTACAAATGCGTTTGATTGTTACCAACACAAAAATTATTATGCGGGTTTTCACAAACAAGCTACTTGAATATGAATGCCTAAATAATAGCTCGCTGTTGAATTTTCAACTTTTGACGCTGAGTCGAACTGAGGGAGCCAGGCGAAAATTGGCATTTATGTGCTTTATGATTAGAAGGCAGGTAAAAGAAAGGACATATTTTAAAGCAGTGTAGTTGGTACTCATGTAAATGAACAACTCTTACTAACAGACCAACTCAAAATATAAAAAAAAAAAAACAAAAAAAAAAACTGGGATTATGCCACTTTGTCCCACCAATCTCCAATCTGTCCGACAAGTTAATTAGTGGGACACTGGACGACAAAATTGTGAACATTCCACTTTTTGCCACTGGTGGGGCAAAGTGGAATACCTAATCCAAAATCTGCTGTTCGCAACATTCTCATCGTGTAAGTTTAGTAGGTATTGTACTTTTGTATGGAACAGCTGATTACTGAGTAGGAAGAAGAGTGGGGCGCGTCTTCGAGGATGGCACTATATGTACCCTTAAAATATGTCCCTTCTTTGACCGACTCAACTGCATAGCATTCATTTAATTTAGTGTGAAAGTAGCTTCTGCCCGCGACTTCGTTCACGTGGAAGTCGTAAGACACCACAATATACTACAATAACAGCCACATTTTTATAAAACTTCCCTGTATACTACGTTTGTAGTTTTATTCTCAGTAGCCAAAATATACAGAGAGTCAGAAATGGTGACTCGGAAGCAAGCGATGTACAGTTAGTTGTCTGTGTGAGAAGCAGCTTGTCCTGAGCTCGCCACCGTTCAGCCTTCGGTGTCGACCCCTGTGACTTATTGATCGCAAAGCATAAGCTTCGAGGGAATTGCACGCCCTTAAACTAGTAATAGTGTGAAATTAGTGGTATACGCGCTATAAACACTGGCCCGCCATCGCCACAACCTGTTAGAATTTCCGCCTCGATGACATTTCTCTGCAAAGACATGACTTTGAGCTGGGTTTGAGCATAATCGGGACACCGACCTTCAGCTGGATGATGTATACTGGAAGTCCACTTGCTATTAGCGAATTGAGAAATTCTACGGGGTAATGTGTGGCATCATCTTTCTCCACATCAGTATTAATGGAGGTGTATATCACTTCACTCCCTTCAATTTGCGAGATAATACTGTGGTTGATAGCTGCAGCGTGATCATTTTTGGAGTTAAAATGGAAACACGCCCAAGAATTCTCTTGGTACGGTATTCGACTGATGACCCCGTACACCAGACGAATAAAATCTTCTACAGTAGGAACTACTCTACCAAGAGTCTCTGGTAGAGTGCCTTCAACAACTTTTAGAAGAAAATCGAGGAATTCTTGAACATTTGAATTCCCGCCAAGCCGAGCTCGCATGATGATGGTTAAGCGCAGTCTATGAATTGTCGACCATAGAGTCGACCTTTTCAACGAAGTATTCACTTTGTCAGTCAGAACTGTGACACCATCTATTATGTCTTGGTTCCTGCGGATGTCCTGCAGGGTTCTGTTTACAGCTTCCACTGCTTTCCTATTTGCCATAATGCATTCGTCCCATACGATGAAGCGCAATCCCTAAGCATACATCCCTTGTTAGTGTTGCGTGACACCCCACAAAATCTCGTTGCTCTCTAAATTGATGGGAATCTTAAATATGGCGTGCGCTGTTTTGTCACAAGTCTAAATCTGTGGGTAAATTCTAAAATTAAGCTAGTTTTTTTTGTGCTGATCAAGGCCTCCCACAAATCTTTCCAGGTAGGTACTCTTTACGGGCGCCGTCTCAATAGATAATCTTACGCAACGCTGAGACAGCAGACCAAGCAAGGAATTAATACCTATGTACTTTATAAAGACCAGTTACAGTTAATTTATTTCGCGAAGTCCTGTCTTGTAACCGTTATGACGTTAATCATAAAGTTTAAATTGCAATAACTAAGAACTTCGTGAAATAATTTAAGCAAACTGTAAAAGGCGAGCGGCAACGTTTGTCGGCTTTATTCAATATTTTTTGGCTTAAAATTTCATCTTTGATACCAAAAGATTAAAAACATGCATATAAGTATAGTATTTCATGCATATTTGTTTTTGTAATATTGAACTACTTTACAATATGCTTTTAAAAATAAATAACTCTAAAACATTGTGTTTTTTACATTAGGTTTATTCTATGACCTGTCAAAAATCCTTTTATTCTTAAAATAGTAAATTTTAGAAAAAAAATCCTTTTACTCTAAAATTATCAGAACACAACCTTGAATGTTTTGTGACTGTAAAGTTCTTGTAACGTAGCTGTTTCCCACAGCTTATGAAGTTTTCCTTTTTAGTGAATTAATACATTCTATGAACTATTTATTATACACATAATAAAAAATAAATCGTATTACAAAATGTAAAAAAAGAGTAACAAAAAAAAAACAATAGTCGGGAATCGAACTTACTACCCCAGGATTGCACAGCAATCCAAAACGCTTAGTCATTTGCTTTGTTGAAAGTTCGCTAAAAGAGCCGTTCCTATAAAATTATGTCATGATTAACTGCTTAGTTCCAGAAAGGTATAGCGTGATGATAATCATTTAAAAAATTAAATCGGTAACTATCTACAATATCCTAACCTTTTGGCGCGTCCTTTTACAATTTGTGGAGAAAAATGCGAACATAATGGAATATTGCTCATCGCCATAGCAAATAGCGTGATAGTTTATACCCTACAGTTGGAAACAGACAAACATTCTAAAAACTATATTTCCTGCATAAGAATCGATCCCATAGCTCGTAGCAATTAGTTTTTTTTCAAAAATATTAATGAACAGTTCAGAACATCGCTACGATTTTATTATATGTATAGATATACACACAAATCACACCAATCAATCTGCCTTTTCCCAACTATGTTGGGGTCGGCTTCCAGTCTAACCGGATGCAGTTAAATACCACTATTTTACATGGAGCGACTGCTTATCAGACCTCCACAACCCAGTTACTGTGGTAATACGATAAGACTTGGTAAGACTGGCTGTCAGACTTTCGGGCTTCTTTACCCGTAACGACTGTCAAAAGATGTGTGTGTATGTTTTTTTGTACAAATAAAACACGACATAATTGAGAAAAATACATAATATAGAAAAGCACAAAGTTACTGTTTATTATTATATTTTTCAGGATTATTTCCAAGTAATAAAAATATGTCTCTATCAGGCAACGTGCAAAGGATGCCAGGCAGATATTAGCAACCACAGATCTATCTATAATTTTGACCATTACAATCCTTGTATCGGTTAACCAAGCATAATGTAAGCTGTAAAGCACAGAATCGGTCGAAGTGGTGGTGCTTGGGGTAGCCCAAGCACCGACACTGACCGATTTTGTGCTTTACAGTTCCACTACTGGACATAGGCGGAGGCCTATCTCCAGCAGTGGACGTCTTTCGGCTGAAATGATGATGATGATGTTGATGATAGATTACCTACCATAGACCTGTGACTAGATTAGTTGCTCGATAGATTTAATGTTGTTTTACACCTGATTATATTCTGGAACTCAACCCATTCATTCATCAGTAGGATCATCATTCAACTCGTGTCTTTCAAAAATAATTCAAGTAGTAAGATAAGTAGTTAATAATCCTATACCTACCTACTTTCTCGTAACATCCGTAACAGCTCTATTGACAGGTTGACCACATATTAAAAACAACGGTAGACTAAACAGACAGACATTAACTTAATTTTACGCTATGTGAATAGTTTGCGAAGTTCATTGACCTGGTGGCCCCATTTTATTATATCGATTGTAGGTATACGTCGTTCTTATGCAGTTCAATAAGTATGTAGGGACTCCATGCTCTGTCATAACCAAAACTGCTATGATGTATTACTTTTGTTTTAGGTAGGTAGGTATCAAGATTACCTACCTATCTGATATCTTGAGCATCAGCCCAATACCAAGATTTTTGGTAGCTATTATTTTATTCGAATTAATACCTAAGCGTTTTGGCACTATTTTTCATGATCTGAAAATTACTCGCGTAAAACTGTAGCAATAATTGTTTTATAACAACACACAACTTTCAACATGTCAACTTTACGCCAACAAATCTACTTCAAACTTATCCTGTTACCTACATCAAACTGTATATTACTTTTCCTTCGATATATTTGTCACATAGACACAATTTAGCCAGACATGGTCAGACGGGCTCGAAGAACATATAATCTCTACGAGACGGGCTCCAACTACTCTACGCCACACACATAGCTGCCAGTATTTTCCCCACATAATGGTGGTTTCACTCGGCAAAAAACGTTCTGCATTCAGCCAGCTTTCCGAGCCGCGAGGCCAGAATTAATTCCCATAATGTGGCATAGTTAGAAATGCACCGTTTGTTACCTTTCAATTTGCTACTCTGTGGATTTTTAATTGACTTCCTTGGAAGTCGAAAGGTGGGTGTTAATTGGGAACTTTCTTTGTGGCTACTGGCTAGGCTGTGGTTTCGAAGCTCGAGTTCTACTTTTAAATAAAGAAACGATTTTTTTTTTGCAAAAATGTATAGATTTTTTTCATTATTTTAATTAAATAAAACCTCATTGGTTGTTCAATTATTTACATAATTAGACAAGTAACGGACGGACATTTACAGATAATTACTATTTATTAAGTTATCCCTCATAAATATAAATTATTATGCATTGCAGTATCACATTTCCATTCAATATGCATTGTTTATGACAGACGGAAATTATCGTTTATTTATTTTTGGTTCAACAAAAAGTATATTTATGAAGTTCACTACAGTGACGTCTCTCATTCAAACTGGCTGAACCCTTCCGCGCTACGTTGACGTATGAAAACGTTCGCGTGGCTGTTGACAAAGCGTCCTCTTGTCAGATACATCTCATTGTTCCCGATAAGAGCAGTCACTCATTTACATAGGTCTTGTGGTTGGAACATTACTGAATGACTTGCCCAAAACTTGGTACAAAGCAGGATATGTACTAAACTATTTTAATAAAATGGTCAAACCGCAAATACCCAAAAGCAACAGTGATGATCAAAATCTTTGATAAATAATTTTGGAACGTTATTGACAAACAATTGATTTGAAAAAAGAACAACCAACACGGTATCCGGTTTAAAAAGTTCAAAACTGCATAGTAGAAACAAGTTCCTACGCTTACGCCTACAGGCCATAGTAACCCACTTTCAACAAAGCGATTGGAACAGTAAATAAATCCAAGCCGGTAGGCATCTTTGTCAATATTCCTGCATAGGCACACACTTTATAGGTCGCCTGTGCCCAGACAGGTGTGATTTTTACACTTTACTGGTAAATAAGCACCTGCGATGCAATACCGACTCGGGTAGGTACTGTAGAGCCTTTGATTTTTTTTTTTCCATGCCACCTTTATGAATATTTTATAAGTAGATAATAGCATTATAATTATGAAGTCCGCTCCACATTCTCGGTGGGACGTCTCGACGAGAACATTTGCCGAGAAGACCAAGAAGAGAGAACAACAATAATATAGACGAATATTCCTTCTACGCTCTCGTATTCGACAAATCTCGTGAAGTTTTGCAGAGAATGTGGAGCGGGCTTGAGACAAACACTATTTAGAATTTAGAAGATTAGACAATAATAGAGACTCCTATTGAAAAGCTGACAGTGGGCGTCTCATTTAAAGTGATGTAAATTAATTTTATTCAAATAATTACACGATAAAACGAGCCTTTCATTGAACCACCCCGTACACACATTATTATACCTAAGTAGGTGCTTATGTACTGTAGGCACATACTTAGGTATAATAATGTGTGTGTTGGTATTGATCCTGTAGGTACAGCTAGTGATTATTATAATAATTGTGATGATAATAATCAATAGTGGTGTCAATATCGCTGATTATCACCACTGATTATCATACTTGTATTGTTAACACTGTATCTATTGTGTATGAACTAGAATTGAATAAAACATTTGCTCATTTTCTTCTTCGATGTGAAATACTTAACACAGAGTGTTAGCAAAACAAGGAGCAAGATGGTTTGATTAATATTTTTTAATTAATGCCTAATTGGGACCGCTGTTGACTTCGATCTTGCCTGAAATAATAAAAAGACTTGTTGGAAAGATCTGAACGAGTAGGGTTAAAATAGGAACGTTAACGGGAAAGAGGAAGTTTCATTAACTTAATAATAATCTTGTAATGCCACGCACTGGTTTAAAAGGGGCTACAAATGATGGTAATAATTAGGTGTGTGTTCATAATAAAAGTTGAATGATTGTATTATTCGAATGGCTAGGTAAGTGTTAGAGAAAAACACAGGCTGTTTAAAAAAATTACCATGATAATTGCAAAACATGACCATTATAATGTCACCAATATAATCTTTGGGGCCGTGAACTTAGTGATCAAGGCCCCAAAGTTAATATCGGTGAATTTTCCAAATTTCTGTACTTATAAAAACTGGAACAAGTCCTCCATTGAGCTGTTCTGTAGACGTGCGTAAGTTAACAAACGACCATTAATCACAAACTTGAAGTGTCCATGTGGGTCACACACCTGTTGGAAATAAATCTATTGACTTGACTGCTTCTCACACTAACAATTGAATTTTTCTTCTACTTTTTGTCTACTTGAAATATGTAATTCTTTGAATTTTGCAACTTGACAGTTTAGAAGTAGGTTAAACATTTATCGAAGTAAAAAACATATAATTTACTGTACATTGAAGGTGCTGTAAGAAGCTTGTTAAGTCAGCACCCCAATTGCCTAGTAAAACACTTTCTATTTCGATACAAAAGATTTTCAAGGAAATTCCTAATCCATTGCTTCAATGTTTGTAAATTTGCGTCTGCTCGACAGCGTTAATAATACAACGAATGTTGTTCAATTGTCAAAATGAATGGCATTGCCATCGTGAGTGTTTTGCGCAATTACCGTAGGTTACATGCAAAATACGCAAGTACGCGTTATGACGTGGACAGCGCTGGGGCTCTGTCTCGCATAGGGTCGCAGCATTATGCTGAGCGATGGCCGTTTTGCGTGGACGTGACGCATATTTTCCCCCAAGTTGTTCTTTTCGTGTATTTGTTCGTTTTTGCGTGATGTTTACCACACATAAACGTATTTTCTTTCTTTCTTATTTCTTGGAGTTGCGCACACCAGTCTCTAATACCTATAATTCCGCAGTTTTTAACAAAGTGAAGATAGCTTTTTAAGAATTTAAGGAATCATTCGTATAATTCTGTTAGCAAATAATAATGTAACCGATAGTTTAACAATAATTGAACGAATCCAATAACTTTACTCTAAAAAAACCAGCAATTACAGTCATAGATTCCAAATGAAGGTAAGCACGATCCATCAATTTTCTTACGTCAGTCACCAAAGAGAGTATTGCTATAGGTTACATAAGAACCTATTTCGTATTCAAAACACGTCTTCACTCCATATACAGGGTGTAATTTATATAGCGTAGGCATTAGCACTAGGATATGGCGTATTCATTTCCATGGCGGCGAGGCTATGAACTTTGTATCCCGTATGGAGAACTGAATTAGCCTTGAATTGTTGGATTTGGGTAGGATAGCTTGCTAAGGACTGAGGTTCAGGGAAGGCGACAAACTGATGACGTAGTCCTTCTGAATAGACGTAAATGTGGGTAGAATCTCTACGATGTAGATTTGCGAACTACAAATAATAGGTAAAATTAAAGTAAATACTCATTGGGAAACAAGCATTTTAAGCAAACATGGCGAAAATCAAACTAAATCACCAAACAAAAGTAAATAGTTAATATTAAGACCTCCTTGCTTATTCAAGTCAAATTACACCAGACTTAAACATGGCTGTGTCTGTTCCGGACGAAGTTGCTGTAAGCCACAAATTGCATTAAAGCAAGTGAATTGGTAGCTAATTGGAGTAAGACTTGGCGGGGCCGGGCTAATAAGGTACTAGCACTACATAAAATATAAGAAACTGAACTAGCTTTTAAGAAACGACGTAACATCACGCTTGTAATCCCAGAAGGGTTAGGTAGAGGTGTACTTACTTACGTACTTATAGTAGGTACACCCAAATTTAGCCAGTTACGTTTAAGTCCCATGTAATGGCGAGCTTATTGCCATCAACCGGGCACAAAAATGAAAAACCCATTAAAACTGCCCGACCTGGGAATCAAACCTACTACTTTATGCTAAACAGTAACCCTTGCGATCATTAGACCAACATTTAAAGAAACGGCTTTATTATTAAATGGAAAAGTTTGCTAAAATGAAGAGCACATGCATACAGCTAATGTAACTTGCGGGATGATTAATCGAATCACTTAGCCGGAAGATGGTGCCTTTATCACTTGAAGCTTGCAGGGATATTACATTACTCGTGATGTTCTACACATTCATTTTTTAATGTACCTCCATAGTAATGCAATACGACACGGTTTTATTTGAGTAAAGCCTGCAAATAATTTTGATAGACGTCAAAAAGGTGTCCATTCAATTTGTCCAGTCTGTTATGTCATGAAGCTAAATATTTATGACTTATTAATATTACTTGACTGCCTCGTTGGTCTAGTGGTCGCAAGCGCTACTGCTAATTATGAGGTCCTGGGTTCGATTCCCGGGTCGAGCAAAATGTTATTGGGTTTTTCTATCTGAAATTTCTCAGTAGCAGCTCGGAGTCTGGATTTGTGCCCGGTTGATGGCAATAGGCTCGCCCCCTATTACATGGGACTTAAACATAACTGGCGAAATGTGGGTGTGCCTGCTACAGGGATACCTCTGCCCAACCCTTCGGGGAAACAAGGCGTGATGTTATGTTATGTTATTAATATTAGGTGACCTCCTAAAGGCCTCCTTGAATATTGGGCCTCGTTATGAATACACGTATTTTCCGCAACAATAAGCTCAATAGACTCAATTTAGGGGACAGCGGCAATTTTTTATTTTTATAGTGAAAACTCCTTTGGGCGTGTTGAGCGATTTTTGTTAAGGGATAATCTTATGGGCTCGCGTCACCGATATGCTTATATTAACAGTTTATCAGTATCTACACCGCCACCTCACATATACTACCCCCACATACATACATAACACTGTGGGCATTTTTTTTTTCACCTTTTGTATTGTTAAAAACCTTTGGCATGCTTTCAAAATTATCCATTGTTTATCTATGAGTATGACGTGTTGCATTTCACAGTTTTAAAGTTTTCACTCCTTTTGGCAGTTTGTTTCTGGTCTTTAATTGAAAAAGAAATCATTTTCATTTTCAATAAATTGGTACCTATAGATAGGGACTGACAAACAATTAATCTTTGTTTATCAAATTGACACACTAGGTACCTCAATTAGCCACGTTATTGCAATTTCATACAACTGTCAAAGGATGACAGATGTGATTTGAATTTACGGACAAGATAAGTTTGTAGTCAATTTAGTAAACCATTGATTTCCCTAACTTTACCTACATGTCGCGTGCATAATATCAACGTTGACGAACTTGTTTCCTAAACTTTTTCATTAATCCAATATTATAATTATTGTATGGGCCTGTTGGTGTCAGGGGCGTTGTTCAGATAGCACTGGTTGTTGGATTTTAAGCAACATGTACCGCGCAAATGAAAAGAAGATGAGGACCTAAATTGAGCGTTACGTTTATTTTCTTTTCCAGGTGCGCGTACGCGAGTTTTACATCGCGATGCAGCGTTGCCCCTACATCCACGAGATGAAGGAGCGGCTGCTGGGCGCCCCTGTTGACGCGGAGAATAAGGAACAGCCGCGCGCGGCTCTGGAACGCGCGCTCGACCCTCAAGAAAACCAGGTCGGCACCATCGTCAAAGTGAGCTCATGTCCATTTTCATCTTCATATTAATTGCAATGAATATTCTGGCGTCAGATCAAGCTCTGATCGACGATATGTTGGAAGACTAGGTGTTAGTTATCATCATTCGCCTAGAATTTTCTCAACTATACTGAAGTCAGCTTTGTGTTAGAATTGGGACGAAACTTGGGAAAATCTGGTACCGCATTCCGGACTCATGTTAGTAGGACGATTGAACCGTGAAACCGTAGGATTTTAGTCTTTACTTAGATTTATTTGCGCATCAGTTTTGTAGGTACACGATGTCACAGTGCAGTGGTATATTTATTCTGACTCCCATGGACGCAAATAGATGTTATTGTCTTAAATCAAACGAAATAAACCAAACGGAAGAAACAGGGGAAAGGGTTGCTAACGTCAATTTTCATTCTAAATATTTTGATAGTTTCGGAATGGTAAGTATTTTGAACTTTTGGAGTATTCCGGTATTAGTTTCACTAAGTAAAGATTTTGTTTCCGAGAAGTGGGAGTTTAATCAAGTCAGTGTTACGATCGAATGAACTTGAAATTCGGTTCAATTGGCACTGTTACTTGGACTGATATCAGGGGCCTACTCTCTTAAGTCCTTCAACGGAGATACATATAGATAACTTTTTCAGACAGGTAAAAACACATTCGGAGTAAGGACAAATGTTGAATCGTTTGCCATTAATTCTTAGAGCCCTAAACTAACCTTAAGTCCGTTAGCGATACGGGATAGGAATCACCCGTAACTTCGGCCGAAACTACATGTTTCGTGCAAATGGAGTAGACCTCCCGCTGTGCGTTCAGAAATGGTATGATTTCCAGTTCTTTAGGTAGGTTTATAGCTTACGTGCGTGCCAATAGACTTACAAAAAGAAAAGAAAAAAACAAATTTCTTGACTCTTCCTTTTCGTCTTTTTCTATACCCGATATGAAGTTCGATTCAACTACAGAATATTCATTGCAGTTTTCATATTTAAGTATGATTTATAATTCTATATTATTTACCTGTTTTTCAAAATGTGTCTTCTTATTCTTCCAGTTTTGTAAAAATCAAAGCAATAAGATTTGTTTTCGTCTTGTAAAAATTGTACAAATCGCTTTTAAATTAATCGCTGATCGTATGAAAAATGAGCCAAGGCTGACGCTTCCTGAAAATCTAATTTGATTCATGTCATTTAGAATTTAGTGTAATTAAAATTTTAACTAAGCACGCTTGCATTTCAGACGTATTTCAGTTCTATGATTAAATATCAATAACTTTCAAGTTCTTCTTAGGATTGATTTTCTTCTTTCTATATCTTTTTAGTCTTTCATGACCCATGAGTAGATGCATTTTATTATTTCCAAATGTTTTCGTCATCATTCACCAAAAAGCACAAACAGTAGTAGAATTGCACAAACAATCAAATTTCGTAACTGGGTACATATAATACGGCATCTGTTTTGTTACTACGAAATAAAATTTTAATAAGCTATGAATTTTATCGATGCTTTCTAAATATGGATGCCGATATTGGGAAACATTTACATATTTTTAGAAAATTTACGACATCAAACTTAAACACACATAGACATACTTGATGTAACTTAAACATACGTAGACACAGACTTGATGCAACTTAGACATACATAGACATAGATTAGAGAGAAACGGCAACAAGATAATTAGTTCTTAGTAGTTCTGTGTAGCATAAAAATCAGGTGAGATGTTCTAGAGTTCGTCTGTTTGTACGTTCCATTGTCATTTGCAAAGGAATAAAAGCAATTTTTTATTGCTTAAGTAACTTACAATTTCTCCATTAAAATTTGTTGTGAGGTAAATTAAAATTTAATACTACATCACAAACCTGAGCTGCATTGTATCTCACCCTTTTAGTAGTGCGTATAAAGACTGAATCCACACGGAAATTCCTGCTTGATCGAATATTTACGCACACTACTGCGTGAACGAATAACGAATTTAAAAAGCCCTTATCTCCGAAACTACTGAGCCTAAAATTCAGAAAAAAATAAAGAGAATGGTTCTTTACTCATAGATTACAGGAAAACCTATAAGAAGTCTATGGTCTCAAAAAACATGGTAAATCTACGGTATCATGATAATCTATATTGTGCGTACAAACTTAGATTTGCAGTCGGAACGTATGGGAGAACATGTTTTACAACTAGAAGGTTAAGTTTGTTCTTGGGATAAATTCATCTCAACTACGGAACACGCACTTTTTTAACCGCCAGTTTTTAAAAAAAGGTTCTCAGTTCGTCGAATTTTTCTTTCTTTTTTGTTCTTCCAGTTAATATTCTTTGACAACGCCGTGTGAACTGAGTATTATCCTGTTACGATTCTGCAAAAGAATGAGACATGAGTGCTTCTTTTATTCGTGAATGAAAACAATTGACGGAACCTAAACTCAATTCATATCCTATTGTTTATTTCTAAACAGAAAACAATCGTACGTTCAGTAACAACTAAGTACCCGACTCGATGACAGTCTTCAATGCACACCAATAAAAATATTAAACATTCAAAATAGTGCAGTTTAAACTAGACATAATATTATTTGTGATCGTACTAAATAAGAGGTTCAACATAAAAAAAAGATATAATAAATGTATCTAATTATTTAAATGCAGTAATTGAGTACGAGTTTCCAGTCAGTAAACCTATTAGTACCTAGTGTTGCGTTAATGGTGTACCTATGTTTCGTTACCTATCCATTATGGATAATTTGTTGGTCCGGAGGAAAAGCGTTCCGCTTCTTGGGATCGAGGTGGTAGGTTTGGACCTGGCAAGTATAAGTACCTATCAATAAGACTATTTGGTTTATCACTTAGATATCACTGACGGACAGTGGAAATCAGTGGCGAAACCTGTACCCTACCCTAATTGCGTAATGCACGATCAATCACAATTTGTTTCGATTTGAAACAGATTGCTAAACCATTGCTTCATAAGTTGGAAGAAAAATCTGCTCAACAACGTAAATAACACAATGAATGTTGTTGAACTGTCAAAATGAAACAAATTTGTCAAAATCGTTTACGAAAATAAGTTACGCAATTTAGGTACCGTACTGGATTTGTCATCACCAGTCCAGGTTTCCGCACGATGTTTCCCGGTTAAATGTTTTCTGACTGCGCATTGCGCAGATAATAGGTGTAATGCTAGGTCAAAAAAATAATCTATTTAGTCCGTCAGTCAGCTAATAAAAAAAAATATTAGACACGTATTTTTTACTTCATCATATTAATAACAAGTGACTTAGATAAAACGCATTAAAGTTGGGGAGTGGGGGCTCGCTACGTCATAAGTATGTATAAAATGTACATACTCGTGACGTCATAGCACATTTTAACTCAATGTAACACTGTAATCTTTTGATAACATAAAAAAGGAAAAAATACGCGTCAAATATTTTTTAATAACCAAAACAAATATTTTTAGTCATGATCCCTATTCAACTGTTTGAAATCGTCAACTAGAACTGAACAAAATGGTGATTGCTGCTCATTCCTTTTCCGTTTTAAAGGCTTTTGTCCTGCGGTTGGGCTCAGTCAATGGCAGGGCTTCACACTGAGGCTGGATTTACTTCTAAGGCGTATCCCGCCTGGGATACGGGGCGCATCATACAAAACCTTTTATGAAAACTGTACGTGCCGTCCCACCTGTGTAGGATTCATCTCAATTTGACGTCTGTTGAAGTTTAAAAAGCCTGATTAACACGGTGCGATTTGATTGCCTGTGGAATACCATAATTAGAAACAACAATAAAACTTTTACCTTCTAAACCGTGTTTAGACGATGTTAGTAATTAAATTTGTTGCTTCAATTTTATTGTATGACATAGGCAATAAAATTGCATCGTGTAAATTGGACTTTGAACGCAGTAAAAAAAAAAGCACATCAACCATGCCAGCCTCATGGAATGACATCCAGTGTGAAGATCTCCTTGTCTTTGTCTCCAATACAACGTAATAGAGTATTTGACCATTCCAGCTGAATTCCGACGGGTACGGGTCGCACACGTCGCCGGCGCGGGCGCCGCTCGTGACCGACGAGTGCGACGCGCTCCCGGACGAGACCGAAGCCCTAACTCCTACTGAGGTGGTGCTTCGGTACCGGGCCTGCTGCCAACCTGATGCCGCGCCTAAAAATGCAAAGTGAGTCATGATTTTTGTTTCTTTTACAGAGTCTATTGATGTTTAACTATTAAGTAAGATCTTTGGAGCGCAAGGAGGAAAATGAAAAGGCTTTGTATCCAAATATGTGTGTTATTACCCGACTACGGCGAAGCAAAAAGGAGGGTTATGATTTTTACTGGTATATATGTATGTTCATCTGTCCTCTCATAAGTACTAAACCACTTATCATAACTTGACAAATGAGGTATCATTCTAAGCGTGTTGATTGTCCGCCGGCTATGTGAGTATGGCGCCCTCTAGAGAACATAAAATCATGAACTAAAAAAAAATCCGGAATCATACGTAATCTGTTTGATTTATGCCAACACGACGTGTGACTCCGCAGTTTTTATTTGTCTGTCAGTGATGTCTTGTTTATAACTTTTAGTTGCCGTTTTTTCGTAGTTGGGTTTTAGTTTTTATATATATATTTTTTTAATACTGAGGCAATGACTAAACGGGAATAGACGAATAAAACTCTTTCATCTTCAAAAAGAATTGAAGTTTTAGCAACTGTTGACCACTATGTAAAAGTCATGCCTTGTCTTCCGTTATCAATTAATTTAATACTTGTGATAAAACTGCAAGCGTAGCATGACCACCATAAACGGGTTTTGTCGACGGAAGAATAGACAAAATGACAGATAAACGATCACAATCTGTCATTTTGTCTATTCTTCCGTCGACAAAACCCGTTTCTATTGTGATACTCGGAAAACTGCAGTGGAATTCTTGGAGAATCAACAACTAACTAAACCAATATGCTAGTCACACAAGAATCCCATTCAAACCAACCATAAAAATACTCTGCAAACCGGCCAGCTGTTTAAATTAAAACCATACTTATGCACATACCTGTCTAGCCATGTACCTACTAGTAGGCTATGCAAGTTAGTTTGTATTTATATCCTTCAACCCATGCATACATGTAATACGCCGTCAGCCTAGTTAATCTATGTCTGAGATCCGTCAATGAATTATTTATGAACTGATCCTGCAATAAATCGCGGCAAGGTAGGCGAAAACAATAGAATTTTATATTACCCACCTACATTTGATTAAGTGGAACTAATTTGGCGCCTGTTTTGGCAACCTTTTGCGTAGTTCCAATACAATAAGGAATAACCTGGGTCAAATAAATTTATTTTCTTTCTTTCTTTTCTTTCTTTTACCCAATACATATAAACGTATACTAACAATTTATAAATATCTCGTTAATACATTCTATCTGGAGTTAAAAGAGACTGTGATCTCTGAGTTGGTTTCGGCCTTTCTTCTCAGAGTAGTCAGATAGGAAACGCCGACCTCATTAGATTGTTAAAATATGTGTAAAAGTGTTTGTACAAACATAATTACTTTACTTCCTAACAATTTATGAAGGATTTTCGGAGAAAGACATCTCAGCGTTATCGGAAAGTGACCATAATCCACTTATAATGTTCCCACTCTAGGACACAAGCTTCCTTCCTGAGGCGGAGTCGGCAGTTATCCACCACGCCGGCCCAGTGCGAGTCATATTTGCTTAAATCCATTCTTCGGTCACTATCTGCTTTATCTGCTTGCTAATCCCATCATCCATAATATTCCTCTAGTGAGCATTAGTTCATGCCGCATTAACTCTTAGACAAAGCTCATACTTCAGCTTAGCACTTGCCTTATGGTTATGTGCTGCATACTCTCTTATTCATAAGAGTTTAAATTCAGAAAATTCAATAATATTAATCCCGCTTTATGTCCAGCCAAACATACATTGGATGTTATTGGATTCCTAAAAGCAATTACGATTCACTTTTAAGTAGATACTTTACCTACATAATAAGGGTGTCGATGCCTCCATTTTTATTTTAGTCTGCGCGCGACTGCTGGTCACCGCCTGTGGTATGTGAGCGGTGAGACAGGAGAGATATACAAAGGCCAAGCTAACTCAATCTGACAATTTTGTCAATGGCGCCCTCCCCCGTCTCACCGCTCATACGCCCCCGGCGGTGACTAGCAGTCGCGCGCGGACTATATGTTAAATCTATTACTTATATCCAGGGTGGTTCCATCTTTAATGTGGCTAATTCTAAGAGCTCCTGTTATTATTGCTAATAACTGTATTATTTCCATTCATAATAATCAACTTCTCAGTACATTGATTGATTGTCTTGTAGAACAAATAAACACAATTAAACAGCGCTTTATCTTAGTTAAGGTCTCCATTGAGAAAGCTTATGATTTTCAAAGAGAAATTATCAAGTTACTTGTTTTGTTTGTGTTGTCAAAGCAAAGGCTTCAAGCACAGTATAAATAAGTACAGTATTCTATCTTCATAGAAAACGGTTAAAACGACGCGCTTCGAAATCTCTATGTATAGTACGCAACAATATCGAGTGCGTGATAGTTACGCGAGCCATCCACCGCAAGCTAAACTAAGTTAATTTGCAGTTAGTTTAGTTTAGCTTGCCAGTTTTTCATACATGTAGGTGAAGGCACATGTATGAAAAACTAAACGGACGCGGAAGGTTTATCTACTGAGCGACCGTAGGTAATTATTTCAAGGTCACTACCGAAATATAATACTGGTACTTATTTATTATGTGGCTTCACGCTAAGTATAGCGGTTTGTTCTAATTGTTTGAGATTTCGTTAATCTTAATTAGTAAAATTATCAAAAGCACTTTGAGTGGAAATATTTTAAAGAGAAGTTAAATCGCCGTCCCCAGAGAATAAAATGTTATCTGCCATTATCTTAGTTTTAGTGTTATGTCATTTTTGGGATCTGTGGGTGCTAATACATCTGCTCAATTTTATTGAGAAAGAATTTTTCATTGAGGCGACGATAACCGACTTTTTTATCGAAGATCACGTATAAACGAGTAGTGTTAATGATTTGGAAAAAAGAAAATATATGTTAAATTAGAGCATTTTCTTAATAATTTAATATAAGAATATTTAAGATTATATTTATATTACATAGTGAAATTAATTTGTAAAGTTATGTTTAGCGCGGATAAAAAACTGAGAATTACGCAAAATCTATCAAGCGTATTTTTCTGAAACCTTCACCATTTTAAAGATAATTGAATTATTGATTTTTTGGTTAACGTGTTTTATTAAAATACCATTTGTTTTATTTATAATAAATTAATAATGCGTCTAATTTGGGACAGCGCTCCTTGATGGGCGAGTCCTATTACTGACTGGACGTACGACGCGCTGCGTGAGGCTCAGCACAGAACACGCAACCTAACCACTCAAGGTCACTGTCATATATCTGCGTCTCAATTGACGCAAAGAAAGAACACAAAATAAAAAAGAACAAGTTGGGGGAAAATATTTGCTCAGCATACTGCTGCGACCCTATGCGAGACAGAGCCCCAGCGCTGCTTTTCAGTGACAGCTGGCGTTGACGTTATGACGTCGACCGGTGCAACATATAATTAGATATAATTATGAAATAAAATTAAAATAAATAATATATAATTTTGCCGCTTGCAGCCATTTTGTCATCATCATCATCAGCCCATAATGTTCCCACTGCTGGGACACAGGCCTTGTTTGTTCGAAAGGAAGTGGGCTGTTATCTACCACGCGGGCCCAGTGCGGGTTGGTAGATATCGGTTTCCTCACGATATTTTCCTTCACCGTTTTGAGAGCAGTGGCGATGAAATTATTTACACAAAGTAGAAACGCCTGCCTGGGTTCGAACCTACGACCTGTTCAGCTCGTAAATCTGAGTCACCATCCAAATGTCCTTTCTTTGGTAATGTTCGTCGAGTCGTTGAGCTTAAGTTCTGAGTTGAGCTCCACGATTACTGACAAATGCTTGCACTGACTAGACAGGTCCATTCAAATCTGTGTGGTTCTTTCCTCAAAAGACCATTTCAGACACTAATCTACAAGGTTCTCATATGGCCTGACCAAGATTATGCCTTAAAACAGACTGCGACCTCTGAGTTTGTTTCGGCCTTTCTTCTCAGAGTAGACAGATAGGAAACGCCGAACTCATCTAGCCGGTTTTTTATTTTGATATGACGTGTAAAAGTTATTCCGATATCGTATTTACAGAATAAACAATATCATTTCATTTAATTTCATTGCTCTCACTGGGCCGCCACTGCTCTCACTGGGCCACCACTGCTCTCACTAGGCCACCACTGCTTTCCATTTAATACAACATGTCAAAGAATGATAGTTACAATTTGAATAAACAACGGACAATTAAAGTTGGTAGTCGATTAGCTTACATTACTTAACTTTACATCATTCGAATCAGAGTAACAAATATTTACGGAAACAACCTAACAAGCTATTAATTGTAATACCAAATAGAGCGCTTTCAGCGGCATAAAATTACGGTCTATTTGACAGATAAAGAACAAACTGGCCAGGACAAAAAACTCGATGAACAATTTAAAAATAAATAAAGGGGAGGAAGCTGTAATCAAAGCACTTCCACGCCGCTTGGATGGACAATCGATTAAATGGTTCCGTACATCCACTGGAGGCTGGTAGAGCACACGTGTGAGCATAAGCCACCGTTTGAAAACCAACCTTATTTGAATATTGAATAGAGTACCTTTTGTGTGACAAAGGAGATCAGGTGAGGCGTTTGAGATAGGCAAAGAGGCTATTGCACGGGTCGAGGGTATCGGCACGGGATTGAACTGTTATAAGTAAATGAACTGAGTCAATATTAATATAATATGACGTGTTGATATTAGTAGGCAAAAGGTCGAAGTTATTGAGGGGTATTTCTTTTGCGATAAGGTTAATGGAATAACGATACGTTTGACAAAGACCCATACCTATGTATTTTTGATAAAGGATTTCATCCTACACGTGTGACTTGGCTTGAAGCATCTGCGACGAATAATCCAATCTGGCTTAATCTTTTGACTACAAACATGTAATTATAACAATTGATTCCCTCAAAGGAAGTGGTGAATGAAGTAGAACGATAGTGCCATATTTTTTCTTGTAAGCTGGAGTTATACATTTTAATTTTTCGTTTCGTGTGATTTACTATAAATATTTTACGAACTCAGTTTACAAGAAAAACCGTCGGCGATAGAACTTTGACGCTCAAATTCACATTGTTTCATTCTAATAAAAGCTTAAATTAAAAAAATATAAAAAATAAGTTGAATGTTTTACTTGTTTACTTGTTCTAGAATTTCTTTAAATTCTTTGCGTTTTCACGGAAAAAATCATAAAGAAAAGCAATAAATGTCTTGATTCAGCGTCCATTATATTCCAAATAAACACAATTTTATCAAATAAACTAATATGATATAAAACTTATATCTACAATGAATACGTTTTATTAGTTTTCGTTTCTCAATATAATAAGACAAAATTACAATAAATAAAATTAAAGTACCTACGATATATTCCGCGTCAATTCAGCAAATTACACGAAAAGAATGTGTAACTCCAACTTACAAGAAAAAGAATAGCACTATCGTTATTATAATCAAATCATGAATAATATCTTACTGTTGCTGAAAAATACAGCGACAATAATATAGCGTCAAAATACAGCGTCAAAAATACAGCGTCAAAAATACAGCGTCAAAAATACTGCGTTAAAATACGGCGTCAAAAATCTTGAACTTCCGTAAAAAAATGTAATAGGACTCTTAATAATTAGGTACTGTAATATTTAAATCCATCATAAAATGAAAGTAAAATCGTTGCTAATATTAAATATACTATTGGCATGATCAAACATTGACCTGAAAAACCTTGAATCAGATTTCAAGGCCAGACAACGATATAAATCTTCAAAATAGTATAACAATCTTTACATTTAAGGCTCCTACAAACAGGCGCGACAAGCGACGCGACACAAAGACACCGATCGTCGCGCGACGCGACGTACCTTTGTGTCGCGTCGCGTGTCGCGCCTGTTTGTAGGAGCCTTTAAGTCAATCAATCTGCCTAGCCTTTTCCCAATTATGTTGGGGTCGGCTTCCAGTCTAATCGGATGCAGTTGAATACCAGTATTTTACAAGGAGCGACCACCTATCTGACCTCCACAATCCAGTAACTGATACGATACCCCTTGGTAAGACTGGTTGTCAGACTTTCGGGTTTCAGACGACCCGTAACGACTGTCAAAGAATGAATCCATGAATGACAGCCGGGACCAACTGTTTAACGTGCTTTCCGAGGCACGGAGGAGTTTCGGTATGTAACGATGGTCACCCATCCACGGACCAACCCGGCAAGCGTAGCTTAACCTGATGGATCGACCCGTGCGAGCTATGCTATGCCACGAGCTCCTCCTCCTCCTTAATCTTTACATTTAAATAGGTATTATAATAGGCGATCATTTGGCAGACATATGGATGCCTTCGTTATTTATTCAGCCATATAGTAGGTACTACACGCATTGTGTGCTGCAAGGCCGAGTAGAATAGAGATTGTGTCATAGATAGTTTTAAATGCAAGTAATTGCTATGTCGCGTCATACAATGTGGTGGTGTTTATTGATCGTATGTTGTACATCATAATTAATTAGGTAATAATTTGTTTGTGCAGGAATGAATTGTATTTCCGTGTTTTTTTAGGGTTCTGCACCCGAAAGGTGCCAAACGGAACCCTATTATTAAGCGTCCGCTGTCTGTCCGTCCATCCGTCCGTCTGTCCGTCTGTCTGTAAGCGGGCTGTGATGAATGAATATTTAAAGGGGGTACAAGAAACGTGGTTTTTCGGAGTTTTGACGTGAATACGTCTTTAAATTTGTTTCTATAGTGGGCGGCAATTCAAAGAAAATATTATTCGTAACGAACTAGTATTCACACACGGGCCGTGTCCACGACACAGCCACACCCCATTTTTTTTTTTGCTCGTTTTTAATACGGTACGGAGCCCTTCGTGTACTCGCATTTGGCCGGTTTTTTATTAAGTGCCCAAGCATTTTATGCAAATTCACTTAAATTTATTCAGCTTTTATTGGAATCTTCGTCTTTTCATGAAAATATGTGTTGGGGGAATCGACAATATTTTACTTTATTGGCCAATGCTCTCTTAATTTCCTTCCGGTCTCAAAGTTTACATGAGTAAATTGTGTGGAGATGAGCTTCTAGCCATTATGGCCCGCACAATTGTAATCTCAAGCAATTGAGATAGTTTCTTCAGGCATTGTATATTAAATCGTTATGTGAAGCAATTGGAATCGCCATTAAAACCTCGAGTATTGAACGTTTTCTATGATTATAATCATATTTCACGGTTTAAACCGTATCTTGAACTAGCTATAAAAGTCAAGTGCAGGAAATGAGACTATTTCGTAGCAGAATGTATTTTCTGAATATTTAATAGCTATAATAATGGAAGATTCACTCTTTTACAATTAGGTGCTTCTCTTGAAACCTTCGTGAACGATGTGCCATTTAAATCAAAATTAACTGACAAGCAGATTTATAACAAAACTAAAGTAAATGTGCCTTATGTACCTATAATAGACATTTCATACAACTGTAAAAAAATTACAGTAATTGTGAATGGAAATAACGGTCAATTTAAGTGAATATACAATTTGCAAAGCAAAAATTTCGTTGACTTTACGTACCTATATTTAAAAACAAATGTGTTTACAGAATTATCTAAAAAGGTACCTATGTTGTGCAATGTG
Organism: Omphaloscelis lunosa; assembly: GCA_916610215.1. NCBI lineage: Eukaryota > Metazoa > Arthropoda > Insecta > Lepidoptera > Noctuidae > Omphaloscelis > Omphaloscelis lunosa. The sequence continues at coordinate 14,099,286 of OU744250.1, forward strand.
TCCACAATAATAACTCGACTGTCATATTAATTCTTGTAATTACATTTCGTTTTTTAATTCCAGAGACTAATTTGACAGGAAACTCCAAATTGAAAAAAAAGAAACAAATAAAAATCACTTGAAATGTCAAATTAATCTCTATGCTTAAGGTGACACTAGTCGCGGGCTCGAACTCACTAGTGGGCATGGCCGAAAAGCACGCTGCCTCACCTGGCATCGTGTCCGACAGAGATAGTATCAGTGATGAGCAGTTAGACACTGGTCTACGTGCACAACGTCTAGTTTGCACGCACACAAACACCGTTCCGAACTATTTTAGTAAAACGAGTAGGTAAAAAATTACGAAAAGTCCTTTTGAAAATAGGGTTTTATGAAAAAACCACTGCATAAATCAATTACAAATAAAGTTTATTGAACTCTTCGACAATTGAGCTTTGTCGGTGCCGACTTTGTTTTGGAGATTTTACACTTCTTTTATTGCTTATTTACCCCCAAAGTTGCGTTAAAATTAGCAAGAAAAAGGAATCTTTGTGGGCTCCTAATTTTTTAACGGCTTAATATTTTACTATGCTGTTTCCGCACAGACAAAATTAATAATGAAACAAAACGATATCATGTTTAACTTTGGATGTACCATGTCAAACAGTGGAGTAAAACCCCCCTGAAATTTGAATGGAAGAAATATCAACTAGTTCCACCTTAAAAAACGAACTTTAATTGAAAACAAAGAAAAACAGACATCGTCAGCATCAGCTGTTTATAATTCCATGCAAGTTGAGGAAAGCCGACGTAGAAAGGTTTACTACGATACTTAAACCAATGACCTGGCATCCCGCCACTAAGAGCCGCCTCATACTGCAATTTTACTAGCTTGAAACCCGCTACCACATTAGCCTTTCAAATTGCATTTTGAGTTGTTATTTTTCAACTAAGTACGTTGTGGTCGGCTTCCAGTCGAAACTTTTAGTAAAATACAGACAGTGTTTTACCAAAAGTGACTGGCTTCTGACTTCTGCAACACTATTGACATTCGCTGAGAAGAATAAAAGAGAGTTTTGGCCGTATATTAGTTCAGTTTCACCAGGTGCTCAATCTTTGACTACACCCTTACATTAGCTAATCAAGTAACTCATACTTTCACGAAAATCTCACAAGTTTTTCCGTTGCGTAAAAGCAAATTTCTTTCAACATAACTGGTACCTATGATCCTCTGAATAAATAAAAAAGAAATGCACCCATGGCTGACGAAACCTGTAAAATATTCAGCACCTGATGTATCGCGCATCGTTCCGTAGATACGAAAACAGGGCAGAGAGAGATAAAGTGCCAAAAAAACGTACACTGTAAACAGAAGACTAATAATATTATTCCCGCGGAACCCTAATAAAATAGCATTATTACACAACCGGCTCATAAAATGGGTCACAGCGTTTGAATAAAAGTCTGCCGAGACAAAGAGCGAGATTATCATATTGAACGGCCCTGCATATTACTATGCGTGAGTTGTATTCCCAGGTCGAGCTAGTGTTGTTGTAAAACAATCAGTTTAGAGCTCGACTTGAAAAAAAAAATGTTCTTAGTTAGATTTTCCCACTCATTTTAATCTTTTTTTTCAATAAGGTGATAGCTATAGCTATTGACAACTTTACGAATGGATTGGCAATGATTAGTGGTATTCGAACAAAGGGTAATACAAGTCTCGTCGCTTTCAAAACGGGTTAATTCACTAGGTGCCCACTTCTTCAAAAATGTGTGATGCATTTCTTCTAGAGGTTTAATTTGCGCTGAGACTGGACCATTGCGTCACACGTTCACCGTTAGCAATGCATGTGGCGATTTTAGCGTCTGTCTGTGGGTCACCACTAATTATAGTGTCTTAACTAAATTCAGAACGCGGTATATGGCAGTCGTGGTTTTGCAATTACCGCGTGGTTACGGTTCGCAACGTCTGGATTAGCTTTTTGCTTTTAAGTGGTTCATTAACATTCATAGAACCGTTTGATAAGTTTAAGTACCATTAAATATGCTTATAAAAGTAAAGGCGGATGTAATACCTAGTTTTTTTTAGGTTACGGTTTTAGATGTTGACGCAGCATGTAACCATGAATTATGTCATCAACATCATTATTAAGGACAATCAACATAATTTAAATAAAGGCCCTGGGTGAAGCAAGGTCATAGGTTTGTCTTTATATTTGCACCTTGAGCTTTACAGCACGCTTAGCATGACCACAATAGAAACGGGGTTTGTCGACGGAAGAATAGACAAACTGACAGACAAACAATCACAATCTGTCATTTTGTCTATTCTTCCGTCCACAAAACCCGTAGAAAACCCGTTTCTATGGTTGTCATGCTACGCGTGCAGAGAGATTAATGATAAGATAATTGATAACCCCACTAGTGTCCCTTGATATCGCTGAATGTGGCTACCGCAGATCGATGCGGCGATGCTTTATTGAGGCCTTTGTCCAGCAATGTTTTTCCTAACATAATAAAAGTGTACCAACTACCGGTATAAGATAACATACGGACAGTTCTGTCCAACCTTTTGACACTTTTGATCGTCATTTACAAGATACACTAGTGACAACTCACAAAATGACTCTGCGTCTAGCGATAACTGAGTTTGATATCTAACTGTTCATCGTGTAATAAAAACATGATAACATTATATCACCACGATTACATCATAATGTTCTAGCTCTATTAATATCTACGTCTACCCATAACAATGCCATAAAAATAACAAATAGTAAACTTGGCACTACTTGAAATGGTTCAATGAACTCATAAGCTTCGCAGCATCGGATCACGCATGCGCTCTGTTTTTTCATCCGACGATTATAAACAAAACTTCTTTTATTGGTTCTCTTTAGATCAGCTAATTAATAATATTGTATGTACAACATCAATATCTAGCAAATGTATAAAATAACCATAGAAAAATATCACCAGCTTTTGAATTTCCGGAAAAGTTTTCTCTCATCAGTGGAAAAAAACTTATCAGAATCAGCTCAGTAGTTTTCAAGGTTAGCCTCGACAAACAAATACACAAATCGAACTGCAGAGCTGTTTCCTTTGTTCTCCCGAATTTCATTCCTTTGTTTATGGGATTATAGAGGTATGTTATAATGTTGATATTACACGTGCATGTGCAGTTAGGGTTGCCAATAGTATTCGTGGGGTGTGTTCGGAGGATGGGGTACGCCCGGGTCAGTGGGTCGCGCGCGCAGCCTCCCGGAGCTTTCCGGGAGAGACGCGCCTCTATCGACCGCGTGCCGACACTTTAGGGATGCCCGAAATTGTTTTTGGATACTGTTCTTGTATTTTTGGCAGTAACTTTTTGGGCAGGTTATGAAGATGTCATGGTTATTTGATTGGGTATAGGGAATGATGTAGAAGGTACAGACAAGAATGTAGTAGAAAGATTTCGTAAAAATATAATTGGGGAAAACAATTATCGCAATGCGTGTAAAATGTATTTTCTGCTCTCCTATCTACATACTATGCATTATTGCTAATATTTTTTGTTTAAAAGATACAAAGAGAAATAAAGTTTTATGTCCAACTAAAATATTAAAACATCATTCCACCCGAGATGACATTTCGACACTCCTTCCATAAGCGGTACAAAGACCCTCTCGCTATTAAAGAGTGCAATTTATACAAAATGGGGTGCGCTCGGAGGGTCGGTGACGCCCCTGTTTTGGGAGGACAAACCGCGCAGCATCCACTACTGCGCAACTCTCGGCACACTCGGGACAGAGGCACGGTTCATCGCCGCACCTCGATACTTCCGGAGGTCTTTTATCGCGTTCCTCGGTCCTTTACCTGTCCTTAACCCTCAGCACTCCATTATGGGCACTCTGTAACTCCTCTTACCGCCCTAAGTGTTAAATAATGGGGAAAGACAAGCACCAGCCTACGGAGGCTGAAGTGAAGGTGGCTACCGTGGAACTTGAGTCCGTGGATAACATGGCTACGTTGCCGGTCGGGCAGCATCGGCAGCAGGGCAGTGACATGGCGATCGCTGAGAAGCATAACAACGCGAACAAAGAAATGGAGTTGAAATGCGTGCAGCCCAAGCCGTCTAAAAAGTATGTCATATCATATAGATAGTGTTTGGGGTAGTGGTTTATTACCTACTTGTTTTGTTTTACCTAGATGGATTAATAAAATAGCCATACTTAAACGTTTAATTTTTAGAGTTTAAATAAATATCACTATTTTGTTAGAATTAGAATCGTTCGTGAATTAATTAACTGCCAAAGTTTAGTAGCCGGCTCACCATAAAATTATTTCGTATGTACTAGGTCCGCATAAATATTTAAAGCGAAGCAGGTAGGCTTCATTTAAAATTAAATCCGGGGATGTGGTTTTTATACTACCTACAGGACAAAAATGAACCCACAAAGTTTCCGGTAGGGACGCAAATGAAACAAGATTTAAAAAAATCTAAGTATGATACATAGTTATTTTTTTACAGTTTATTGTGATTTTTAATATTTCTTAAATTATAATAATTCTTTAAAAAAATATTACCATTGTTATTCGTTTCTAATAAGTGAATTAAGCACCAGAGGCAGTTAAAAAAAATATATTTAAAAACGCAAATATTGCAAATGACATCGGTTGGTCGATTTGCATTGTAAATATATCCCATTTCGAAACTTTACAGCAAGTTAACTTAATTACGTATTCACCTAACTTCGCCGCGCCTTACCTTTTCTTTTGTTTCATCCACAGAACTTCACTCTTCATCATCTCGAGTTTCATCTACGCCAAGCTCCTGGTTGTTGTGTGTATAGCCTACGTCATCAGTGATGTCATCACACACAACCTCCCCCTCTATTATTATGAGGGCTTCTTCACCTACCTATATGGCATGAGCATTCTGTTTTTGTTATACGTCTTCTGCTTCTTGCTTCAAGGTACGTAAATTACGATAAGCATTTCAACCAATTTTAGTTCCAGAATCGTTTGAATTTAAATACATTAAATAAGTGTCTTTGTTCAGAGAGTGCATGCTGCAGCGGAAGCCCTCCAAAACCGAAGCCTCCGCCAAAAGAGAAGAAGCCTAAGAAAGAAAAAGAAAAGAAAACCAAAGATAAAGAAGCAAAAGAAGGAAAAGATGGAAAGGACGGCAAAGATAAAAAAGATGGAAAGAAGGAAGGCAAGTCTAAAGACAAAGGAAAGGACAAGGAGGAAAAAGAAAAGGCTTCCAAAGAGGCCAAAAAACAAAGTCAATTCCAGGTGAGTGGCACACTTCACCCCACAATATCATAAACAGCACATCCATTATTTTTGTATTTAACATTATTTCACATTCTCTTGTCGCTTTCGCGTGTCGTCCTGTGTTAGTTAACCACATATTTGTTTTATTAATTTAAATTACGTGATTTGTTTATTTAACTTTTTGTGATACGCACTCGTTCGCAATTTTTATGATTTGACCGTTCACTATTATCATGGTCAACGCTTCGTCCGAACACATCAGGCCGCATGAATCCCTTTTTGTTTACGCTGCCTACTTTTTTTGTTTTTTCCATATCATTTGGGCAGGAGGTGTATCCCCGTAAGATGCGTGATAAAGTTCGTCAACAGCAATTGCAATTGCAAATGGCGCAATTGTATGCGTCTGATCAGGTGAGGTATCTTGACGCATCCTGCTTGAGTGTATCATATCATACGGAGTGCTTTGGATGTGCTGTCGTAGTTCGTCTGTTCATATACTGCTTCCGTTTTCGCTACTGGATCACCTTGCTTTCATGTAGGCTTCGTACACACTTGGAAGTCATGTGTCTTGACCTTAAGATTGTAGAATTGCATCGACATTTCCTGAGTTGAATTTGAAAATAACAAACGAATCTTACTTTCATTTAGTTTTACTAATTGTATTTGAGCTAGTTGCAACTGCCACCCTGTTTTCAGAAAAAAAGATGTCAATCTCCACAAAAATTATAAACTGAAATATACTGCATTTCAAGGCATCTGGTTGGTCCTTGAGTTTTTGTACTCTTTGATTCGCATTTTATTAATTTTTTCACTTACACCAATTTCAGCAGCATCAACAGCAGGACATTGTGGAGCTGGAAGCTGGGCCTGTTGCAAGACCGGCTCGCAGGCGCAAAACTTCTCAGAATGACCACAGCCATGGCAGCTTCTTCCTAAGGATTGGCGCAATTGGTAAGAAAAATATCTTTTAATTTAGCGTTAAGACGTTCAAGAACAGTAGTTTAGCCCTTTACTTTATCATCTGTTTTCTATGTATATCTTTTATCTTTCAGCCTTTGGTCTCGGTACCATGATTTATAATGGATTGGAGTTTGGCACATTCTTTGAATTGCCATTGGAGTCGCCTTGCTACTTAATTTTGAAGGGAGTCAACCCTGTCTTGCAAATGGTGTTCACCTTCATGCAAATGTATTTCATTTTCATGAATTCCCGGGTAAAGATCTAATACAATATTTTGGTGAAATTCGTAAGTAGTTTTACAGTTACTGATATTTTTTTTCTTCTTTTAGCTAAACATTCATCGATTCAAAGTGATTGCCCGATTTGGTCTAATGCATGTAGTTGCTACAAACATTTGTGTTTGGATTCGTACCTTAGTACTGGAGTCATTGAAGGAAATCACCGATTACCACGTTAGGAATCCTCATGGTTATTCCGGCGAAGGCGTGTTAGGAAGTGAGTATCTAATTTAAATCTATTTGATTTAAGGCATTTTACAATATTAAGATCTAAGAGCATTTTGCATTTCAGTCCACTGCAACTTACCTGCTTATATTTTTTTTATAATCATAACACTTTTGTATATAATTTAATGGCTCCTTCGTCTCCAGAAGTCATCCGTAAGCACACTCTGAGGCATTCCGGCAAAGTGTTCGGTGCTGCTTCCACCGCTGCCACCTCTATCGCATCTACCGTTATAACCACCGCTAAGACCACTGGAGAGCAACTCATGAACGTTGTCACCTCCACAGCTGTTCCCATCACCACTCCCACCACAAGTTAGTATTCACTCCCATCAATGTTCTGTATCCCTGTTTCGCTAACATGTGCATGAATGTCAATTAAAATGTGTTTCGACTAATTTTTCAGCCACTACTATCTCATCATATAATATCGTGGGTGGTGGGTTACTTCCTAAGTCAAAACTAATCGACACTATAAAGAGTACGGTAGGTTATGACAACGGGATGGGATATGGTCGCGAGTTCAGAGAATGGCCCAATGACAATCCGTTCACTACGACATCTTTTGCACCACTAACCACGGAGTCAGATAAAGTGACTCAGACACAGACGGCCATGTTAGAAGTCTTCCAGTGGCTTCGCACTTCGACTCTGAAACCGTTTATTAGCGCTCTATCGACCATGATGCCAAGCACGACGTCCGGACAGATAGTAACTGATAGAGACGATTGGGGCAATAGTGTCGAAACTTATCGCGTAGATGAACCGCCACATTCGCCAGGTTGGTCGTTGGAGTGTCGCATTGATTATTTCAAAAGTAAAACGCCGTTGCACTTTTTATTTGCGGTTTGTCAGATATTGTTTGTGTTCATTACGTATCCCATGTACGCGTCCGTTGCACATGAGTTTCCTCATATTTTACTCTTTTAAGTTAAGGTTTCGTTGCGTCTTTTGCATGTAAATACTTATAGTTTATGCAGTCACCGTTTGCTATGTTTAGATTTGCACTACTTGTATTTTGTCGAGTTTTTTGCACTGATTCCTTGAATTTAAAGTCGCACTTAAATCTAAAATAGCAAAGGATGGCATAGTTTTAATGTGTAGATTAGTTTTTTTGATAATCTTTTCCAAATTCCGATCAAAATATTTGACTGCGAACATTTTTTTTCAGTGCCCAACTCTTCAGAGATCTTCGAGTCATTCGACGGCCTCAATCCGGCTGCACTGATCGCCAATATCGATAACACTACGGTGTGCGGCCGAAACCCAATTATGGGCACTATCGTAACCGACTCGGCGCCTTATCTGTATCCGTTCATCATTGAGTACTCCCTCATCGGCGCCGCCGTCATTTACGTTATGTGGAAGCACATTGGCCGCTATCCTAGGTAAATATAACTGTTTTGTATTATGCAAATTCCGTAACCCAATAACCGTAAATGTAGAGTAACATTAACCACAGTTTATTTACCATTCAGCACCTCCATTAACATGAAGTTGCAATAACCGTACCATAATCTTAACCTTTCGTAACCACTTGTAAATAGTATTCTCTAACATTAGAGTCACGCTCCTCACCTAACACTAAAGCACGCATAGAGTAGATTGAGAATAAAAGAATAGCAACGCGTCCGTGACTTTGCACGCGTTTGGTTACAGCGTGGCCAACGACGAAGATCTGGAAAGACGTCTGGAGGCTGTTCTCTCCCGCAGGGCGGCGGCGCTCGCGGCGGCTCAGCGCGGGAACCGCGTGGACTGCGCCGGCGCCTCTAAGGGGCTCTTCTGTGGACTACTGCTGCTCGTCGCCTCTCTTATCTGCTTGATACTCTTCTTCGTCCTGATCAGACACCAAGAGTTGAAGCGCCTGTCGATCTATTTGGCCGATGTATCCCACTGTGCTTTGATGGTTCTCTCGATACTGGCGATTCTAATTGGATTTATACGGTAAGAAATTCGATATATTCTTTAAAGCACATTTAGTTACCATTAATTCTGTGTCTGTTTTTTAGATTTTAGTTTTTTTGTGTTAATTATTTTGTTATTATTTTTTCCAATTCCATTCATCCCCCTTATCCTAATCTTATCTGTACATCCTTCACTCCATCAACGGCTCCAAATTGTTTTTATGTTTGCACATCGACCGTGCTAACCCACATTATCACCATTCACAACTCCAATATATTTTCAATTGTATTTTTTTCGTTCTCACTACTTTGTTTTCTTTGTGTTGTCTTTTTGTTTACCATTTTTGGTTTTGCTCATTCTATAATATTAGTGGTCGTGTAATGAAATGGAGCAATTCTCCTCCCTCCTGTACCGAGCCTCTCCGCAGGGTGCAATCTTTGAAGTTCCGCTCCGAAGAACAGTCTGACCTGAACGACATCCTGCTTCGTGTATCTGCGTTTGGCCTCTTCGTGTATGCCGTGTTCAGCGTCATCGCTGGTGGAATGGGAGCCTTCACTCACGAGCCGAACCTTCTCGTCATGATCACTGGTTGTTTGAGCGTGCTTCAGGTAAACTAATGTTTCTTTACAATTCTTATTATTTCCTCAATATTTATATTTATATGTGTTTCATTCTCGTCTTTCAAAGTCCTGAATGTATTTGTTTTATTATTTGTAAAACCAGGTGGTTCTTCAATTGCTGTTCATCGCCGACGTTTCTCGTCGTCGCGTCCACCTGCCCGAACAAGAACGCAGCAAGCCCGCCCGCCAGGCCGTCACTTTCCTCCTTATCTGCAACGTTACCATGTGGCTCATCTACACCTTCGAAGCACAAAAAGTCCTGGCTAACCCTGTAAGTATTGCCAGTTCTACTTGGTACTTACTGCATCTTATACTTAGGTACTTATAATGAATTTTCTCTTTTCAGGTGCAACTTGATTTCTACGGTTTCGTGGCTTGGTCTCTCGTACAGCGCTTCACTCTACCACTTTGTATTTTCCACCGCTTCCACTCAGCCGTCACCCTAGCCGAAATATGGAAGACCAGCTACAAAGCGCGCCTGGAGTGAGCGCTTCAAGCTTACTAAGTTGGAGACTTAAGTCTAATCAACAACATCCTAATGCAACTAGGATGAACACTACGGATTTCGTCCTCATCCGGGACAGCAATTTTTGTAGGTAGAACGGATAAAATTACTGCTAGTTTTCAAAATCATCTCGCTATTTCAAGTGTTAGTATAGGTGTGACGAATTTAGGATGGTCAACATTGCATTTTACAATGTATAAGTGACTAAGTAATTGCTCTCCCGGACAGTAATGTAGTTGACACGACATAATCACCTGGATCTACCTACCCTATGGATCATCGTTATGTTGGTTATTATTTGCTACGGTTCTTTCATACTTCGTATATCTTTCACATTCCATTCTATTTTAACAGGTTCAATAAAAATTAGGTTTCTTGAAAGACTGACTGTGGAGACTTTAAAGCGACCAAGCATACATATTTTCAGCTCATTTTCTTTAATAGATACGTAAACAGAATTGCTCAGATTTCGGAATTCTATACTTGCAAATTTTTTAAACTTTGAATGAGAGCATTTTAACATGATCTGATCGAAACACGATAATAAATGAATCCCAGTTGTGAAAAGTTCCCTCCTTTGTTAGACATAATTTGTGTGCCATGGTTTTAGGGTTAAGGCTTGATTAAAATTTGACAATATTTTACATTTCTGGAAACATTTCAATCTTAAAACAAATCTATCTTCTCTGCGACTGGTATTATTTGTTATTATTAATTAATTGTAATAATTAATTGAATTTGAAACATGTTGTCGATGAATTTAACATTTCAACACAAAATGGGAGCCGTTTTGTGTATTTAAAACCGTATCTAAAATATAAGATATAAAATTAATTAATGTATAATTAATTACTATATTAAAGTTTCAGAAGATTTATTAGCCAACATAAATTTGAGGTAAACAAGTAGGATTACTATAAAAGTTTAATATTATGTGGTATCTTAAGACATTCTTAAGAGGGTAGTTGACGTGTCGATAAACTATATCCGATTAAACGTACTTAACTTTAGAGAAAGAGTAGAGACCTGCTGCTTGAGTTGCAGAGCGCCGCTTTATACGGATCATTTGTGTATATGAGTTTAGGAGACATTTTTATTGCAAAGGGGCCATAAAAATGTAAATTTTTTATCACTTTGTAACAAGCACATTTTATAGCGCTGACGTTAGCATGTTCAGAGATGTGGTAACACTAGATTTAGAATTAAGTAATAATTACTGGCAACATTATTAGATGTTGCTAGAGCATAACTTCTACCTATTAGTGATTATTATAATCGATTACAATTTGCGAAGTTTTAACATGGGACTAAGTTCACAGCGTCAAAATTATAAACTTTAAGGTACGTTAAAATTTTTCTCTGCAAATATTTTCATAATGATTTTTGTGCAATCTATTTTTATAGGCTGACTAATTTACATACCTGTCTATTCGTGTAATGCAATGATCAACCGTGATTTACACGTGATATCATTTCTATGTTATGGATTTTGTATAATATAGTTCATACTCAATTATTTATATTTATTAATTTTGTAAATTAACTTTTAAGGTAAAATCGTAACTTATTGCTCTAGAGTCTGAGAGTAACGTGTGCTTACAACGTGAGATTTCGAGTGAATGTAGTTAGTTTTCGATTGATTAAAATATTTTAATGTTTACGATTAGTAATTTATTATTAAAACAGTGGATGTAAAAAACAATAAGAAAAAAGAGCTCAATCGTATTGGTTTTTGAGAAATTTAATGGCTTAACAATAACAGGTCTTGGCATGTTTATTGTTAATAACAGCAACCAGCGTGTTTCGCTTGTTTTATCACTGCCGATATTTTTAACAATAGATAATTGTTAGTAAGTCCTTTGATAAACCTATACTATTTCTAACTTGTTCAATTTTGTAGGTGATATTTAATGTGTACCTTGATGTTTGGAACAAAATGTACCGATGTTTGTAACTCTAGGTTTTAACATTATTATCATACCTATGTGGATACTCAATCAGTGTTATATAGATACCAAAAATTTGGAAATTCTACTTTAAAATATATAATTAATATATGTAAATGTCTATTTGAATAAATTAAATAATACTTATACGTGATTGTTCGTTTTATTGAATAATAACTTCTAATAAAACAATGTGCCAGCGCCATACTATCAGAAGGACGCTAAGATTTAATACTACAATAAATTAATGCCTTCAGCCTGGGCATAAAACTTACAAACTAAGCGAACGGCGCCTCCGGCACCCCTGTGGGGTACGGACCTCGGCTTAGGGCGTCGCTGGGGGAGAACAGCAAGGGACTGGAATAGATTTAGATTAATTAGGGACCAATTTAAAGCTACAACAGGCTCAGCGCCGCGGGCTGGCTCGAGCAAGGGTCGGGGTGGAGTCGGACGGGGACGTCGCGGCGGGCCTCGGTGGCGAGGACGAAAAGACGGCGGTTGGGTCTTGTAATGAAATGAAATGAAATTGTTTTTTCTGTAAATAGGATTTCGGAATCATTTGTACGCGTCATTTTAAAAATAAGCTAGATGAGTTCGGCGTTTCCTATCTGACTACTCTGAGAAGACAGGCCGAAACAAACTCAGAGGTCGCAGTCTCTTTTAAAGTCCAGACATAATCTTGGTCAGGCCACATGAGGACCATGTAGATTAGTTTCTGTCTTGTGTTTGTGTACAGTGCTGGTGGCCTTACTGCTGTCCGATCGGAACCGATCTGGAATTCTACCTATGTGGCAGCAGGCGGCGCCGCAATCAGGGATTTGGAGTGCTTTATAGCAGAGTCAAAGAAACGCTTTGAGAGGCGTTTCAACTGCTGGATGGTCGGCATTTTGAGATCTAAGTGAAGATCCAAATTGCGAACAAAGAAGGGGCTCCCGTTACTAACCTTTCTAAGAAAATGGTTCTGGAGGGTCTGCATCCTATGGAGATCGCGTGGCTTAGCGTGTGCGAAGATGGGATGGATGACCGCGGTGTAGATGCACAATTTGCATGCGTGCAGTCAATATAAACTGGATCCTACCGAGAGGTATGTGATGTGCTCACTGAAGGTAAGGTGATGGGCTACGATCACACCTAGGAATATATTTAGCTTGCTTTTCCCAAGCGATCGGCATGCCATACATAGTAATCGCGCTGGACTGACTGAGATTACAGTGATCATCAGATGAGTTCAGAGTAGAATAAGTATACACAGGGGGATGAGTTATTAATAGTTATACGACTGACAGATCCACATATTTTGTACGCAAGCTAAATAGCGGGCATGCCAGTGATTCGATGATATAGACATGGAGAAGTCAAGAAACAAAACCAGCCAAGCGTGTGTCGGATCACGCACAATGAAGGGTTCCGTGGTTAGAAAGAATTTATTCCAAGGACAAACTTAACATTGTAGTTTAAAAACATGTTCTCCGATATATTCCAACTGCAAATATAAGTTTGTACGAACAATATTGGGAGATTTACCACGTAATTTTAAGACCATAGACTTCATATAGGTATTCCTGTAATCTATATGTAACGAATAATTATTAACTGTATTTTTTTAAATTTTAGGTAGGTACAGTTGTTTCGGAGATAAGGTGAGGGTGGGTGGAATGGTCAATTTTCATCTATTTTCTTATATATCTTTAAGTACTTATTTTAAATGTTTATAAAATGTGTGAGATCCTCACAACGAGCCCTTTCATTTGTTAACCCTTTACCGCATGGATTTTTTAAATCCTTTGGAAAAAATATATGTCGGTATAGGGCATTTATAGGTCCCCAAAAAAATATTTTAAAAAATATAGAAGACCATGTAAAAAAGATACATAGGTAAAAGTAATTGTTCCAAATATGGAACGCCATGCGTTCTAGTTCTAAAACTCAGACGTTCCAAATTTGGTACAACATGCGGTGTGATCGAATTATGTATAACATTGAAAAACAGGAATTAAAAGAAACAACGTGAAACTATGCTATTTAATTAAAGAAATTATGTGTGAAAGTTTTTAAAACAGTTGCGATCTTTGTTGAAACAAAGATAACAACCACACTTTCCGCACATCACTTGGGATTTCTGTTTGCATCCTTCCAATTTACACCGTTGGCGATCGGTTTTCCAATCAGGCCAGTGGTTTAACCCATCTCCAGCAACTTCCATTGGAGGTAGTTCTATGCTTCGCCTTGATCGCCCCTTTTTAATTGCCTCAACATCTTGATTCAGTGGTCGTCCTCGTTTGCGTGTAGTCGGAGTATATACTTTTGAATCTTTGTGCATCAATACGTCTGCTATGGCTAACTTGAAGTCAAGCAATGGAATGTAAATATCTTCACCTTTCTGTTTCATGACTCTTCGCCATAGTAACCAGCTATTCACGCAACAGAGATCAATGAAATGGAAGAACAGCCGGTGGTACCATTTTTTACTGCGGATTTTGATCCTATAGAAGCCTAACATGGCATCTAGTAAATCAACACCACCCATGTATTTGTTATAAATAGTTATTGCTTTTGGGCAAGGAACATCAACTCTACACTTTTGTTTTTTGGAATATCTTTTCACAACTCCCATTGGTTCCTTGCCTACGTAGGATGAACAAAAACTGACTGCTTTATTGTCGAAACTGCTTTATTTGCTTTACTGCATAATGTTCCGGATTTGGAATTTTCAAACTATTGACTGGAGTGCATAAAGTTCCATATTTGGTACTTCAAAAAACATAACAACTGCATGGTGTTCCAAATTCGGAACATTTAAAAAATGATAATATTCACTACATATTATGGTTTGAACTTACTTCTTTTGCCGTAAAAAGCCTGTGGGTCCATTGTTGTATCAGGTGAATCACTAATTTTCTTCAGATATTAACAAAAAAACAATAAAAAATCGTATTGAAAACCAGTGAATTGACAATCTGTCAAATTTTGGAAACCAACTGACGAAATAGTCGATTTTAGTTCCTAGGCACCTCTGTAGAGGCGCCATTGGCGCATATTAGGTGAGTTACACTCCCTACATACGAATTAGTTCCAAGAAAAGATCGTAGATGTCGCAGGAATAAATATATTATACCAAAAGCTGAATGTTCCAAATTTGTGACGATATGCGGTAAAGGGTTAAGTCACACGGTACAGTTTGCAAAATCTATTTTTTTTATATTCTATTTGCTCCCGAAAAGTGACCCCTATATTCAAAATTCATTTATTTTCGTTACACGTTCGTATTTGGATCACAAAAATTCATATATGTTCTAAATTTCAACTAAATTGGTCCAGTAGATTAAGAGCAAATTGGCTGTGATAGACGGACAGACAGCCAGTCAGACAGACACGAGTGATCTTTTATCATTCGTTGTCTCATTCGGACGTTCGGAACCCAAAAAAATATATTTTTATTTCGTGGAACATAATTTATTCTATAATCGACTAAAACCACAGCACCACAGCGCTAGCATATTTTTAAAGTTGCAATTTCCACGCCTCTGTCTGCTGTCAATTTGACATTTACAACAACTGACTGACAGACTACAGTTTGTTACATCAATCAACCTGTGCGTTGCGAATTTATCAGAAACTATCCACAAGTTTAAATTATAATTATGAGGGAGTGATTCGATTCAAAATAAAACAGTGGTATCAGTTTATTGTGAAGAAATACAGAAATAATCTAACATGCTCATACGTTGTGGTCTGTTGTTGTTGTGTTTGAACTGTGTGAGGACTGAGTATTTTGGTAATGATGGGGGTCGTGTTGCCGAGTTCAATAGAAGGTTTTCACTATGGCCTTCTGTCCACAATGCCGCGAGGTTGTTGAGAGTGAGGAGGGAAGAGGGGGTTGAGGCTGTTGCTCAAAGCGAGGGTGGACCCGTCGATAAAATTCCTCCGTCAGGAGCTTTGAACCCTGATCCTCAGGCGGACGTAAAGAACGACACGAAGGGTAAGGTTGAGCCAGTGCTGCCGCCGACACCGCCGCCGCCACCCGCTGGTGGTAAGATTACACAATCAATTCTCATTATTACACATTTTAGTCCAACGCTTTCCTGTAGGTATAAGTTCTTATCACTGCCTATGAAATGTAGTTTCCTTATAGATTATGAAATGGTTATTTAGTTGTGCATGCTTTTTAAGTTGCATTGATGTAAATTTACTGTATCTGGCTCCATAATCTCAATAATATGCAAAGCTAAAGCAGTCAATTGGTAATGTGAAGCAACACAGCTTATTGAACTTACTTTCTCTTAAATTATAATAAAGATTCTTGTACCTTGAGTATTAATTTAGAATATTTATCTGTAAATACAACCAATTCAAAATTAACTTATTCAAATTAGGCTAAGAATCAGAAAATACTTTTTTAAATGAATTTTATTTTTGAGTAAGTACTTCAAATCTGAATTCTATGTTGAAATACTTCTATACAAGCGTTATGTATAATTGTTACTTGAAGACAAGTCAGAAGCCCATGGACGGCTTTAAAACTCTGACACCAGGTTAGTCAATAACCACATGAAATGAAGAAGAAGCAATATCTAATTAGTTTACTTTTTACTATAGTTTATAGAGGTTGGGAAGATAATGAGAAGACTTGTATATAAACAACAGCTCACCTGTTACTAAGTTTGTAAATAAATCTTGGAAGTCAATTTTCACACACTCTATACTGCCCATATGTAATTTTATGGACATAGAATAATAATTGTAGGTGTAATCTACATCAATAAATATGAAATACTTTTAGTTACTAAGTGCATCACTTGAGAATAGCAGGATCGATTTGGTTAACTTTTGTTTGAAAATGTTTGTAATACTTGGAGTATTACAAACATTTTATTTTTATAAAGTTTTTAGGGTAGGAAAAATTGCAAAAAGCATTATTATCTATACATTGAAATTTTGACTGGGCAATATCTGTCAGGTCAGCTAGTTGTAAATAAAATTGATGTCACCTATGATTGGGATTGTAATGAAGTTTGTATATATTTTTATTTTGTTGTTCATCTCTTATTCCATTGTCTTATTTATCTACTGTCTAGTGATTACAAACCCAATTAAATATAATCTGCTTTATTGAAAAACACATTAACTTTGTTACATGACTACAGGTTGTGGTTAAATCACCTAATAATAATATAAGTATTTGATATAAATTGGTAATCAGCACCTCATAGGGTGCTGATTCATGTGATGCCAATTAAATTAACACCTTATTGCTCATAGTAACAATGATTTGTTTATTTTCAACTAGCTTTTTCTTGCGTGGATGTCGGAAAATATCCCATGGAAACTTAACACCCATACCGGGATTACATACCTAATAGCCAAGGAAAAGGTCATTGACTCCACCACTGCGCGTTTGTTACGCGTAATTTTGAATCTGTGATATCTTTTAAACCATGCATTTAAAGAAATGATGTCAAGGCATATTTTAATCTAAATTAAATTCTCAATTTAAGTAGCAAAGTTAATTGGATAAGGATTAATATATAATACTGGTCAAAGTAGCTTCGAAAATAATTATGAAATTTTTATCAAATTCTGACAGATAAAAATAGTTATTTTGGGTCATCCTTAGAAGCTGCCATTGCGGTCTTTTTTTGTAGAACTTTTTAAGTTAAAAATACTGGTATTCAGCTGCATCCGGTTAGACTGGAAGCCTATCCCAACGTAGTTGGGAAAAGGCTATAATAATGAAAGGTGAATAAACTTATGGTAGAAGGTCATACAATAGGGTCATTATAACCTTGTTATGTTCATTGCTACGTAGCCATACACTTACAATGTCATAACTTCAAACGTAAAAGCAGCCTAACCCACATTTTTTTTTGTTTTTAACCAGACTGTCGCAAATGATTAAAAATAGATAAAATTTTAAATAAAAAAAAAAAACAACAAAAAATGTGGGTTAGGCCGCTTTTGCGCTGACTACCTCATTATATTATTATGATTTTATATTACCATTGTGTCAATATTTTTTAGGTAGGCATTTCAAGCGGTAAATGGTCACTGTCCTCAATTTTCTATTTTAAATTAATCAGATGCTATGAACCTTAGCTTGATGAAAGCCAGTTAGATTCTTTAAATGACTTAAAACCATTATTAATTCATTTAAATCTGTAATTTCAGGCAACACAACAGTCAACACCAGTACCATAGCTTCAACTGCAGTCAACGAAACCAAGGCAAACAATGTAACAATTGCAGAGAAGCCAATCAAACAGATTGATCTGAAGAATCCTGGAGTATTGAAGAGAGGGTTCATTGTGTTTGGAGGATTTGCACTGCTGGCAGTTGCATATTTCATATTTTACAGGTAATTTATTTATATTAATTTACTTATAGATTATGTCAGTATAAAAAAAAACAAAATATGATAATTATATATTAATTATTCTATGGTAATACCATAAGATAATATACAGATATTATATAATCCCAAAGATCATTAAAAAAAAAAAAGTTTTATAAAAAACCTCTCCTATATGAAGAACGAAAACTTCTTCCGCTTGCCCATCTCATTCTTATTTTCAGCATGTAAAACTATTATTTACCTACTGCAAATACAATTTTGCGGATGTTTTGTTTACATTATAAAAGGAATATAATATTATAAGGAAAATGAGTCATGTACACACATTATAAGACCACTGTGTTTACAATTTCGCGCCAGCTCACTTTCGTCTTGCGGAACAGTGCAGAGTTTAAAAAAAAAACAAGCATGGCACATATTATTTCCTTGAAGCAACTAATTGCACTTTAAATCCCCTCCTATCTTTTCGATTATTAGGTTTCGTAACAGTATTTCCGTTAATTTATCTTCTATCAGTCTTTTAAAAATTGATGGCTATCTTATGAACAAGATTATTAAATAGTATTTACTGATGGTTATAAATTTTGTGTCACCATGCTTATTACTATTAGTTACTAGCTTCTGCCCGCGACTTCGTTTGCGTGGAAGTCGTAAGACATACACTACACGTGCAAACAAACAAACTCTTCAACTTTATTATTACCTAGTATAGGTTGATAGAATAGAATAAAGTCTGAACATTTAAAATCTATTTATTCAAACTAGGATGAGAAACAGCATTTTTTTAACGTCAGAACTACAGAAGACAGTCCCTTAAAACGCACTCCCTTCACCACTTCCCAACAAACTCTCCAGGCTCTCCCATCTCTTTGATAATCGGTATCGGTAATCTTTCGTTGTTATTGTAGCAAACATTAATGATAATTATTATGTGCAATAAATCATGAATGATGTCATTTTCTTCAGTATTTGCTGAGGCAATTAATAATATTTTACGACTGTTTGTCTCCTGCGTCATGCGAATAGCAATTTTTCGTGATAAGGTAGTAAAGTGTGTTATTCACAATTAGTGATAGTACCTATATACATTTTGCCAGTTATGTTTTTATTAAATCCCACGGCATTGACTGGTCACAACATAACATCAAGCCTGTATTTCCCTGAAGGGTTAGGCAAAGGTGTACTTAGTACACCCACATTTCGCCAGTTGTATTTAAGTCCCATGTAATAAGGGGCGAGCCTATTGCAATCAATCGGGCACAAATGCTGCTGCGGTTCATAATAATAATGAATAAATTAATTACAAAATCTGCGAAATATAAATAAGAATGCGATTCTATTTCTATTGAGCATGATCAATAAAATTGGCGGATGAAGTTTGAGACTTGCAGTAATATGATGTTTGGGCTTTAGAGACCATGACCTCTGAGTTTGTTTCGGCATTTCTTCTCTGTTCTCAGCGATCAGTCAGCTAGGAAATGCCGGCGCCATCTAGTTTAAAGTATTGACCAAAATGTAAATGTAAAAGTGTCATATAAGACTGATTTTAATTTTATTTCAATTAAATTTTAGTTTACTCGACGTTCAAGCTTGTGACTCCTTTGACCACTCTGTTTATTGTGTTAGTGTCATTTACCTATGTTAAAAGTTAATACTTTGTTGATATAAGCCTTGATTAAGTCCGTGTTATCAGTCATGTTAATCGTCTTTAATTTGCAAGAGAGAATTTATAAACAGTGACATACTCTTCTGTAATCATTCACTGATTAATGAGTACTGTAACCACTAAGTTTAATTACGACTACGATAATAATAATAATAATATGTTATTAGGTCCCCTGAGAGTTGGGCACGCCACAATTGCGGTGATAAGACTCCTCTTTGAGGAGTGGCAAGAGAGGCGCCACGGCGTCCTCACCTTCCGCCTGACACAGGTCCTCACTAGACACGGCTGTTTCGGGAAGTACCTGTTCGGGATAAGGCGGGAGGAAACGCCCGGGTGTCAACATTGTGTGGATCATCCGGAGGACACCACGGTGGACCATATGGTGGAGGTCTGCCCGGCTTGGGCGGTGCATCGCCGTGTCCTCGTGGAGGCGAGCGGCGGCGGTGATTTCTCGCGTCCGGCCCTGGTTCAGGCCATTGTACGGAGCGAGAGGAAATGGGAGGCCGTCACCTCCTTCTGCGAAGCGGTAATGCTCGCGAAGGAGGAGGCGGAACGCGTGAGGGAGAGGCAAATTTCGCGCCCTCACGCCCTTAACCGCCGCAGGAGGAGACGCCCAAGGTGTCGGGAGTCGCAGTCCAATTCCCGGCCACCGTAGGCGCGGGTTTGCGGACGGTGAGCAATGGGTGGCTCGCCGTCCGATAAGGACCAGGCCCGGGTCGACGGCGCGTTGTGTTCCACGCGCGCCTCAAAGAGATGTCAGCAGAATTGACGGGGTCCGCTAGGGCCAATGTTTGCCGGGGTTGCGAAGAAAACCGAAAGGGAGATCGCGGCCCCCGGCAACAGGGCAATCGAAGGAACACGCGTGGGTTTTAGTCAGTAAGAGTCTGACACGCCCTCCTTTTGATAATTTCCGACACGGAAAAAAAAGGGCGAGAGTAGTTTATACTCGAGTTTGCAACCCTGAAAACCTTGTGCTCCCATGGTGCTCGAAAATCTGCGAAATTCTAGCACTTGTTTTTTTGAAAAAGACACGGCTGTTTCGGGAAGTACCTGTTCGGGATAAGGCGGGAGGAAACGCCCGGGTGTCAACATTGTGTGGATCATCCGGAGGACACCACGGTGGACCATATGGTGGAGGTCTGCCCGGCTTGGGCGGTGCATCGCCGTGTCCTCGTGGAGGCGAGCGGCGGCGGTGATTTCTCGCGTCCGGCCCTCGTTCAGGCCATTGTACGGAGCGAGCGGAAATGGGAGGCCGTCACCTCCTTCTGCGAAGCGGTAATGCTCGCGAAGGAGGAGGCGGAACGCGTGAGGGAGAGGCAAATTTCGCGCCCTCACGCCCTTAACCGCCGCAGGAGGAGACGCCCAAGGCGTCGGGAGTCGCAGTCCAATTCCCGGCCACCGTAGGCGCGGGTTTGCGGACGGTGAGCAATGGGTGGCTCGCCGTCCGATAAGGACCAGGCCCGGGTCGACGGCGCGTTGTGTTCCACGCGCGCCTCAAAGAGATGTCAGCAGAATTGACGGGGTCCGCTAGGGCCAATGTCTGCCGGGGTTGCGAAGAAAACCGAAAGGGAGATCGCGGCCCCCGGCAACAGGGCAATCGAAGGAACACGCGTGGGTTTTAGTCAGTAAGAGTCTGACACGCCCTCCTTTTGATAATTTCCGACACGGAAAAAAAAAAGGGCGAGAGTAGTTTATACTCGAGTTTGCAACCCTGAAAACCTTGTGCTCCCATGGTGCTCGAAAATCTGCGAAATTCTAGCACTTGTTTTTTTTTGAAAAATATACCTTAAGGACGCATATTTTTGTGAAGCAAGTTAAATTTGCTACAATCTGAGTCCACCACAAACACTCTAGGTCTATTGGTTGCGAAAATACAGCTAGTCAAAGATGGTAGTTACGTTTTTACCAAAATGGTTGATAACATAGCTGAAGTGCACAATGGCTCTGACTGAATCATTTCGCTGCCACCATCGACTACTGTAAACGTTCCGTTTCCTCGATGGTGGCATCTAAATGATTCAGTCAGAGCCATTGTGGCGGGATACTTAAAAATCGTAGTTACATGAGTTTTTGCGATGTTTGATGTTGTTTTTAGGGTTTTGTGGCAAAATGGTAAACAGGAACCCGTATGGTGCGACTCAGTCTGTCACAGCTGGATATCTCAACAACTATTTGCAAATTCGAAATAAATCTTTTATTTTTGCGACAGGGACTAAACGGAGGTTTTACAATTTCGAAGTGGGGCTATTAGGTCATGTGGAGTATCATATGAAAGAGCGCTATTTGCACATTCTCAAACATTGTTTATGTAAAGATTACAGGAAAAATAAAACGATGTCTTTAAATAGCACACTTTTTCAGAAATCATTAACAAAAATTACATTAGTTTCACTACTGGCCAAGAAATGGCGCTGACCTAAAACTGCAATATATATATATATATAGGTAGGTATATATAGGTCTCGCCGATGAAAATTTAAAATGGTACGGAACCTCCGGTGCGCGAGTCCAACTAGACCTTGTTCTTAAATGGGCTAATTTACAAATAAATATAGATAAATTAATTACAAATAATCAATTTGTAATCTACGACTGCACGAAGAAAAAAGCCTTTTCGATACAGAGCAGAAACATTAAACGACATAATGTTAAATACAAATGAGAACTCAATTTTAACAGTAAACTAACATCTATCACTCATACATATTCTTCTCTTCTTGTTCTCACACACTATTGTTTACATTTCTTTCTTATTTCTCCTTTTGCAGGACTGCTGGAAAAAAATCCTTAAGAAATAAGCAGTACATTTGTACTCTAAATTATAATTATATCGTATCTCTATGTATTTTTCTTTCGAAAATTTCAGGAGAAAAAGCAAGAAAAACGACTCAGGCGGCGCTCACACCACAATTGACGCAAATCAGTTCCGCTACGGTGTCCTCCAATCAGAAGACAGGAGAGACAACATGGAACTGTCCCGAGTACCTCTCACCATGGAATCTGATGAGGACGAGGACGAAGACTTGGAGATCTTCGACCTGGAACAAAAGAAGAAATCACTGTCCTATGTCAACTTACAAACAAATGATGAGGATATAGTTTTCCCACCAGATGAAAACACGCACAATGATAGAGATAATTTACTTTTAGACATTGAAGATGTAAATTCTGATACGTTAATTAATTGGAGCAGTAACGGCAGTAAATCTATATTATAATTCCTGTTCTGTATTTATTAATTGTACGATACAAAAAGTTGAAAATGCGTGACGCATTTATATCCGCCATTATCTGAGCTGATGTTGGAAAAATGATTAAGTTTGTGTCTCATAAAACTGCTGTTAGGTTGTTGAATGAACAGAATCATAGTTTCTTAGTACTTTAGTATTATTTTAGTTTGGTATTGGTACACTGTAAGAGATATCATATTTTTTGACAACCTAACAGTGGCATTATGATGTCATTTAATAGTTTTTACTTTTATAGCAGTCATCGACTGTTCGGTAATACTAAAATGTACTTATTTTAGTAAGCCTTCGTTTGTGTGTTCAAATATTAAGCAGACCAGTGCAAAAATTTACGTATAACGCTAATTTTACGCACGAAGAACAAATTAGAATGTTCATGATGCTGTTAAGATAATTTTCGCCAAATGACTGCACTACTAATTCTATTGTAGGAGATGAATGTTTCACAAGGCATTTCAAACACGCTATGTAAATGCAGAATATCATTATGAGTAGTAGTTATGCAATACGGTCTAGTGACCTTCACAAGCATTAACTAATGTTATCTGGAACATGTCTTAAACAAACATTGAGAAAACGATCTTAAAATTCAGACGAATCTTACCATAAATTATTTTATGACCTTCACAAGCATTAACTAATGTTATCTGGAACATGTCTTAAACAAACATTGAGAAAACGATCTTAAAATTCAGACGAATCTTACCATAAATTATTTTACTTTTATTGCATTTATTGATTTAGCTTATTCTTATGAAAACGTAAAATGCAAAAAAGTGTTTTATGTTTATTGAGTTAAGAGCGCTTATCCTAAAAGTTGGCAATATCGCAAATAACTGTCAATATTTACCTGTTTTCATTAATTTGGTAATATTACTATATGGAAATTTGAAATGTGGCTAACTAGTGAACTAAAATATTGATTATGAAATGCAATAAATAATATGTTTTATATGTAAAAAAAAAAGTATTTGGAGACTTTCCAAATGCCTTTTCTATACCTAAAACGATTACAACATCAAATTCAGCGTTATAATTGCAATTCATTATTAATATTCTAGTTCGCTAGTTAGCCACATTTAATATTTCCATACAGTTAATATTGCCAAATTAATGAAAACAGGTAAATATTTGACAGCTATTTGCGACGTTGCCCACTTTCAGAACGCTCTTAAGGTGATGAATCGCTTGCTGGTGAATTAGAGAAAGATTACTGCGTGCAACCTTGAATGGATCGATGACCGATTGTTGAGAGGTAGTGTCGAAATGCTTTTCGTAAATGTTTCTGTAAACATCTGGGGTAAGAGATGTTGTTATAATTTCACAGTCAATGCATTTCCTATAAGGTGGTTCTAATCTGTTGACCTCAGACTTTCAAAGCAATGTTATTGAAATTGTGAGGTGAGTGGATGTTACTTAAAAAAACTGGTATTTCTCTGTCTTCCTTCTTGTATTTAAGTAGATATGATACGAATTTCGTGGAGTTATTAATTTAGAAGTATGCTTAAAGTATATTCTTGGAAATATCTGCTTTAAAATTAATGTAAGAAAAATAGATAAAGGTGGAACTAGTTGATATTTTTTCCATACAAATTTCAGGGGGGTTTTACTCCACTGTTTGACATGGTACATCCAAAGTTAAACATGATATCGTTTTGTTTCATTATTAATTTTGTCTGTGCGGAAACAGAAGAGTAAAATATTAAGCCGTTAAAAAATTAGGAGCCCACAAAGATTCCTTTTTCTTGCTAATTTTAACGCAACTTTGGGGGTAAATAAGCAATAAAAGAAGTGTAAAATCTCCAAAACAAAGTCGGCACCGACAAAGCTCAATTGTCGAAGAGTTCAATAAACTTTATTTGTGCAGTGGTTTTTTCATAAAACCCTATTTTCAAAAGGACTTTTCGTAATTTTTTACGCACTCGTTTTACTAAAATAGTTCGGAACGGTGTTTGTGTGCGTGCAAACTAGACGTTGTGCACGTAGACCAGTGTCTAACTGCTCATCACTGATACTATCTCTGTCGGACACGATTCCAGGTGAGACAGCGTGCTTTTCGGCCATGCCCACTAGTGAGTTCGAGCCCGCGACTAGTTTAACCTTAAGGCATTTTGTAACATACTTCGGTTTGCTTTTTAATATTCGCAGAATATTCCAACAATTGCAATTTTATTTTTAGTTCTTCGTTATTAATGGCTTGATATCTGATTATAATTTATCTTGAATTAAAATAAGTATACATGTGGGTATATTATAATATTTCATAATTATTATTATTTATGTTATTGTTCTTTGAAAAAAATATGTTAAAAATGATTTTTAATCTCGTGTATTTTGTTAATTAATTACATAGTTAATCTGATATTGGGATTTTAGTCGATAATTATTTATCTCGATTCTCATAAGAAAGATACAATTAATGTCAGATTCCTACAAATTAAAATTATTTTTATGAAAATTGATTATTTTGAAAAAGTGCCATCGAAACTTATATTTTTTACTATCACATTGAAAATAGTACTTACATTTACAAGTATTATTACTGGTTATTTTTCTATGAAGAAGTGTTATTTTTATTTTGTTTTACTAAATTATAAAAATTTGTTTAACGCTTATTTTGAGAGATTCGCTCATTAATAATGTTTTATATTCTTTTAACGTGGATCGTTTGCTAAATTCGTCGCAATATGTGCGTTTAGTCGATTTATGCTGCACCGACCGACTGGTAATATAAAGTGCAACAAAAATCGATTATTAATCACATCACTATTTGGATTTAAAGTAACCTAATTTAAATCGAATTAGTGTAGTGCAGGTACAACACACTTGAAAAGTACATTACATAATTCTCTGTAAAATGCAACTGATACTTTTGTTTTTGGTTCATTAGTTATGAGATGTCCATAATAAAATTTGTGTCGATTTAATCGAATAATATATCTTTTTTATTATTTAAATCGCTATTTAATATGTATATTTTCACATTAACATATCAATAGAGTTAACTGATTCAAGTACTTTTTATCCATAAAACTGTAGATCTAATTGCATTTTAATAGTAACTGACGTTTAGTGCAAATAGTGCTGATTCGATTTGTTTGTATTTTGCACATTATTTGAAATAATTAAGTATTCTTAGCTTAATTTTGTTGAACATTTGGTGAATCTTTTATTGCCAGGACAATACCCTCACATAATTTCAATTGTTTTATTTTTGCAATGAGTAGGTATTATCAAATATATATTTTAAACAAATATTGAAAAGTGAACTGCTCAAGTTTGTTACCTACAATTCAAGTTAGTCTGTTTCGAGTAAAAAAAATAATTATTGCTTAAATGTTAAGTAAGACACCAACTTAACCGACGATAAGATTGGAAGTTCCTTTTAGAGTACTTTATTTATTACCTTTACTTCGTTCATACGAATCTTATGCTGATTTCCCAAAAAAAAAAAACATCGTAAAGCCTATTTTAAATGTCTGTATAATGTGTTGTTATTATAAAACTATATCTTTAGGTATTATATATATATTTTTTTTTGTTATTATGTGTAAATTTCTGTATTTCAACTATTTCCTTGGCTTAAATTTTGCATCAGTTTTAATTTAATACAAAAAAAAAATGCAGATTTTTTAAATATCACTGTTGAAGCTATGGACTGTGATAATAGAAGAGAGAGTAGAATATGTAAAATGATATATTTTTTCGGAAGATAATAGGTACGTATGTATAGTTTGCCATCGCTCTCTGTCATTCTTCTGTACTTATGGATGGCTGTAGTTGATTCTTATGTTGAATAAAAGAAACAGATAGTGCGGGAATGGTAAAAGACCCGCGTGTGTTAAAGAAGGACCGATAGATTAAATAAGGAACGTGGGCTGTGGTCGACTGTGGGCCGGCGCAGACCTGGCGAGGCGCAGCGCGTTTTTCACTGCCTAACAAATATCGATCTTGCGTTAGTTGAAATAAAGTTGAAAATAAATTAACTTCTAATAGTCAGAGAGAGCATTAAAGCGGACAGTCATTTTCGATTGTATTTTAAGAAAAGCAATGTAGATATTTTTTTCGAAGTGAAGTTTCAGGTCGTCGTCGGCCCAATGGGTTGTATTATTTAGCTATGGCACTAAAAGAGAGAATTTCACAGTAAGTTCCATCACTAAATAATCTACCTGTTTCTACTAAAACTATTCATTTTTGCGAAACACTCTCTCAAATGTAAGCCTATTCTGGAGTCTCTGTGAAATTGCTAGTTTTGCGAAGTTGAAGTAAGTCAGTAATGTAACTAGTGTAGAAATTAATTGTAATGTAAGGTTGTTTCTAATTTAATAAAGATATATAATATTTTATTATACATTTTTTTATTAAAAACCCTGTAATTTATTTTCATAGAGCTTATCAAATTGAGGTTTCGTAAAATAGTAATTAGATATGTCAACAGGAATTTACAAAACTTTCTTTTATTACAGTTTTCACAACAAAATGGAAATGCAAAAAGAGGTTGGAGGCGCCGGGTATCGATCCCGGTACCTCTCGCATGCTAAGCGAGCGCTCTACCATCTGAGCTACGCCCCCCGTGAAATAAGTACTGAAATACCCATTCACACTCCGTTATTGTAACACTCAGTATGAATGGATTTTACCACCAACATTTTATTTATTTATTTAACCATTTATGCACACACATATAAACAGACAAGAAGAAAGGAACAGAAAAATATGTAGAAAGGCAATGCTTATTTCTAAAGAAATCTCTTCCTGCATACCTGCGACAGGAAATTATATAAAATGAGATGTAGACAACATTATCAACATTATAGACAAAACTCATACATGGTGGCGAGTAAGGGCTTTAATATTCTTTGCAAAGAATTCTCATTTGATCCATTGCCCACCAAAATGCACGCAAATATTCTGCACGCGCTCGGCGAACGCTGACTTTTTTAAAAGTGTATAATGCTTATTGTTCCTTATACACACATCAACGCCGCCTAGGGATATTTTGTATAAAGTTCTTTTACTCAAAAAATACTGGCCGGTTTTAAATACTTTGGAGAAAGCTTATTTTGTAGGCCTTTTTGGATGATTTCAAATTCGAATTTGAAAAAATAAATTAAAAATAAAAGATTTGCGCGGCATAATTTTAGCGAAGTTCGAAGGTTTCAATTTACTTATCGTAGTTTTTGGTGACAAATTAAAAGTTTTAAAACAAGTTAGCAGTTAATTTAGACGAACAATAATAATTTTTACAAATTTTGAGTAAATTGAGAAAATTCGACATATCCCTAGACGATGTTGATGCGTGTATATAATAGGTATAATGAATCTTTTTTATCGTGCTTGTTAGTGATCCTCAGATTTCTACTAGTTTTTCTGTTTTTACCCGTGAGAACCTGTAATTGGCTCATGTTTCTTAACAACTATTATAGCTATTGGTTCTCCTATAAATAAATAATCAAGAGATGGCGGAATTTCTCGAAAAGCAACATTAAACGTGGGATTAAGTGATGTCGAGGAAATAGAAGTGAGACGAAATTTGCTGGTAATAATAATAATTACTGATAATCCAGGCTCATACCTCACGTCTGAGTAGCGCTGGGTCCATTGGACTAGACCGAAACATTTACACCGAGAGAAAAGCTAGCAGTGTGTCTACGGCAGTTAAAATTGGTACTAAAATGTTTATATTAATTTTATTTTGATTAGGTATGGAAAATAGTAGATTGAGGGTCCCTCATTTCAAAAGATTTCGCGCCAATGCCTTTTTTATTTCTTCTGTAGGCGCAACGCAAAGCACAGATTCTACCCAAGAGATCGCCGCTTATAAATAGTACCATTTTCAAAAATAAAATGGTCTCCTTTTTTGTGAAACAGTAATAAGTCCCTTATTCATGATTATACTTACTACATAAAAATAAAAACTTCTTCGTTTTTGAAGGCTCGTTGTTAACATACATAGATTAAAAATAAATTACTTTTTCCCCTAGAGCAAGATATGCTATTTTTCAGGACTTGGTGGCGTTGCACTAGAACTTTCCGACTACGGGGACGGATTGGAGGCGTATGGAGTTGAGCTAGGTTGGGCAAGTTGTTGTGATTCCATTTCAGACACCAGAGAAAATATCTTATTTTTTGCCAGTGCTGTACGGTGAGAACTTCTTAACAGTACCTATCAGAAATTTAAAGTTAAGAAAAAGCGATCTAACTCGCCATGTCCCGGGATGGCTCGAGTTAGCTTTTGTCATCGAGCGATTTTGCCAGTAACATAGCAGATGCTGATTGGATCAGATTGGACTGCTTTTGGGTTTTAGGTTTTTTTTTTGTTGCGACTCATTTTGAGGAACTTCGTCTGATATCCTAGTACTGCTATTAGCATCACTAACATAAGCAGGAGTGTCATCGATCTTAATATCGGTGTTGGGCTTTTCTAAAGCATTGGATTCTATCGCATGATTTTCATCGGCATTGTCAGACAGTTCATCATCACTTGTAATTCCGTCGAAATTTTTCGTTTTTCTTTCCATGAAAAAGGGAGCCACATAAGCCATTTAAAGTTCATATTTCCATTTTTTCATATTTTTGGCTGTATGTCCGCTTTTTCCTTTTTTAATTGAATGGCCCTTATGTATGCATCTCTTAGGCATTTGCCACCTTTGTTTACAAGCAACAGCGGTAAAATAAAGTTTCAAAGTAATTATTGGAATTAAAATATTACATTGGATTTGTATGATATGGGTGGTAAAAACGAACAGCTGGTTAAGTAGCAGTAGGCGCTTTCAGTAAAGATAGGAGGTATTTTGTCAAAATCAAAAATGGGAAAAGTGATATTAAAAAATAAGTTCAATGTCCCTGATGATAAAAATCTTACTGAGTTGACGGTAAAGATGCCATGTGTTAAATTATGAGATGAAGCTTTACCTTTAACAAAAAAAAACAGTGGCACTTCGGGAGTGCTGACAGAAGAAGTGAAAACTAAAAAAAAAAATACTTCCAAAACCTTTATGTAACCGCAAATGTAAGTTGGTCCATAATTACTCGTTAACTTGTAAAGCCTACTTACTTAGCTGTGATAGATTTCAACCATTTTCCTGGCAGGGATGATGACTAACAAAAATTAGCATTTTAAAGCTTAATATTTCGCAAATGGATCCCTGAATCCAAAAAATGGTTTTCACAAACTAACTTATTTTTGACCTTTCCAACGATACCCCACGATGGGATGGATGAGAAAAAAAAACATTTCCACTTTACGGGTAGGACCTATCCTAATTTTTTTTTAAGATTTTATTTTACCCATGCCAAATTACAGCTTTCTAGTACTAAGAGTCTCAGAGCTAGACCGCGGACAGACATACAGACAGACAGACGGACATAAAACCCTAAAAATTCAAACAAAATACCGAAACAGTGTTCTTCTAAAAAAGAAACTATTTTGTTAAACTTGTACATTTAAATTTCGCTAGTACGCTTCGTTACAAAAGTCTTTTATTTCAGTCTCGTACGGATCTGGCAGGCACGTTCGCTTGTCCGTCTACGATATTGAGATAAACGAACCGGCGCATTGGCTGCGAATGTACCTACAGCCTAGACTTTAGTACGCGATTTATTTTTATCCAATTTCTCATGGGTAGCTACTTGTGTAGCTGATTTTCTTATATTTACGTTGATTTTCGTGAGGAATATTTAAATTCATAATATTGGAATTTCGAAGGTTTAGTACCTACCTACACATTAATTTAATCTTATTTTAGTCTACTACTAGATGTAGGTCCAATTTGCCCATGTCCAGTATGCTCCCGTCGGTTTAATTTTTTTTTCGGTTCATCCATCAGTACCTATTTCTTCAAGTACCTACTTAGATACTTACGTTGATTCGCGGTCACAAGGTCATGTTCGACCGGTAGCTGTTTACTTAATTACCATGCTTGCTTGAAGATTCTGTGATTCTGTCCATCACCTTACATCAACAATCTATAAACGGTGCCTGCAAATAATCATTTGCTAGTCGCTTTCCTTACGTTTCCTGTTTCAGATGGTACATTACCACCGTGGCCTGCAAAAGGGGCATTGACGGAAGTACGTGAAAATGTGTGGCGAAGCCGAGGAATTAATACGTGAGGCCATCAATGCCTGGTTGCGGCCAAGGCTTGAATAGTATTTTTCTCAAATAATGCGCGGAAATTCCAGAATCAATGACGAACAACGATATTTTTTTACGCGCCAATAGGTACGTTCATTTTTTTTCCTCTTTATTTTAAATAGCTCTATTTGCAAGCCACATCGAAATTTAAATAAAAGCTTGGTAATGTTACTTCCTTAGTTGCCTTTGTGATGAAGTAAATATTTCGTTCCATTTTTAAAATAAACGATAGTTATGACTTTTCATACTAATTTATACGGCTAATAATGGCTATATGGATAACGGCATAATGGATTTTCATAGTAACATTGCCGGCCGCCGGCTCGCATGTTTTTGACCAGCAGTATTTTCAATTTATCTTGAAGAAGGTCGTCAAAATAATCCTCGAATTTACAAGCATGTTTGAGAAAAAGAATACTTACGTATTTTTTTCTTTCACCACTGACACCATTCGTTCCATAAACACGAGAAAGAGAACACCATTCTTTTTTTAAACATTATATGTTCCCCGCGATAAAGGGAACGTTTTAAAAATAACAGCTCACATACCCATAATGTTTGAAATAAACACGTAAAAGGGCTCACTGATGAGAACAACGGTGTTTGCAATTTTACACCCGTGCTTGTGATTATACCCCGCTTCCACCCAACTGGTATATTTTATAGGCAAGTGCTACGGGCAGAGCGGGGCGCGTTGGAACTATAGATATACGTATGAAAATGTTCAAGTTAAAGTGACTTCTCAGTTATCAAGGGGTGAATTTACGGCTGGGATGTGAATAGACGTAAATTACGAACAGTTTTACGTAATAGGGTAAATAGTAAATTGTTTAGATAGAAAGATTTTCAAGAACTATTTTCCTTTTTCGTATCGACGTAATATTTATAACATTTAATGAAAAAATAATACCCTAGCTTAGTTTAGCTTCGTGTATGGTTGATTTTTCTTGGAATAAATAATAACTTTACCAATTTATTTCAGTAGTCGCAAGGCGTTACTGTTGAGCACGAGGTCCTTAGTTGAAGTCCTGGGTCGGGCAGTGTTATTAGGTTTTTCCATTTGGAATTTCTCAGTAGCAGCCCGGAGTCTGGATTTGTGCCCGGTTGATGGCCATAGGTTCGCTCCCTGTTACATGAGATTTAATCATAACTGGAGAAATCTGGGTATACCATAGGTACATATCTGTCCAACCCTTCGGGGAATACAAGCGCGATGTTATGTTGTAAATATCTTGATTTATTTATATTTTTAACCTAGACTAGTTCGTAATTATATTATGTCTGTGAGGTTTGTTATTTGAGAAAGAAAAGGAAGAAAGAAATAAATAAAGAAAGAAAATATATTTATTTAGTACAGAAAAAAAGACACACAACACAACATAATTATAAAAAAGGAAAAAAAAAACAAAGAAAAAGTGTAAAATAATAACTTACAGGAAAGAGAGATATTGTTACATTCAAGTGAAATCCTAAATATAGTTTTAGGGTCACTTTCAACGCTAATTAGTAAAACCACGGACTACCTTAGGGTTTGTTAAAATATTATTATTTTAGTCCGTTCCGTACTTACATAGCTTTATAGAGCCATAGAGTTATGTTTTGTGTGGTACAAGAGATATAAGCGGAGCGGAGAATGACACCAGCGATGTTCTTTTAAAGAACAACATAATATCACGCTTGTAATTCCCTAAGGGCTAGGCAGAGGTGTACCTATAGTACATCCACATTTGGCCAGTTGTGTTTCTATAGAACATTGCTTAAGATATTCCTATGAGTCAACACTTGATTGCTATTGGTTCATAGGCCGACGTTGAATGACGGCAGGGCACTGCCCTTTGTTACTGTCATAAAATATCCTTGTTAAAATACCTCATTAGTTAATGTAAGTGCTTTATGCTATACATATTCAATTATGTATAGGTAATAGTATAACTTCGTTGGTTAACTTTTCGTAATTAGGTATTTATGCGATACATATGCTTCACTCTTTTGGTCGTCTTTTTTATAATTATTCTCTCGTATCGCTATATCTCAAGTTGCCATATAGTATTAGTCAGTAGGCAAGGCGGTAGGTAAGGGGGCTGACTGCTCAGTTACCCACTGCGGCCTTTCCTTTCATTACCGTACAGAAAAAAATTGAGATATCAGTCTAAATATTAAACATCTGCTCGCCGTCATCTTAGGCAGAACGATCTTCTGGAGGCCGCAACAGCCTTGCACTGAGGATTCAGCCGGCCTACCTTCAGAATCGGTTGTTCTGTTGTTCAGAACAGCCGGTTCCGAATGTAGATCGGCTGCGGGGTAATTGTGTAACACTCAATTTCAATGCAATGCCTTTCATTTTGCCTGTTCAACAATATTCATTGCGTTATTTACGTTGTTAAGCAGACGAATTTTCAAACATAAAACGCAATGGGTTAGCAATTTCCTTCTAAATATTTCGTATTGTAATTGAAAGTGTGTTACGCAATTAAGGTATAGAAAATGTATGGTTCTATAAGGAGTATCCCGCTTACCGCTCATATCTTACTTCCATATTATAGAGGGCCGCGCGGGACCGTACCCCGAGCCTCGAGGGCCGAGCCGGTCGGGGCGGAAATGAAAAATAAACACGTCCGGACGTCGCATGGCGCCGGCCGCGCAAAATGAAGGCCTGTCGCGCGTCACGCGTCGTGTCGACTACGTATTAGATGGGGAGTGGAGTATGTGGGTGTAAGGCTGTTGTGCCAATCAAAGATATTGTAGGGAGGTAGTTTTAGTATGATTTTTATTAGGCTATGCTTTTGATTTAAATGACTGTAGGTCTTTTAGCAAAGGAAAATAAAAGAAAAGGTTTTTGTTTTTGATTATTTTTGTTCATTGTTCTCACATAGAGAAGCAACAGGAATAATGTACCCAGGATTTTGTAATATCTATATTTAAAAAGTGCCTTTGAACTTTCTTGCCCGTTTGTCTCCATAAAGATCTACGTTTTGGAATGGACAACTAGCTTCAACTTTCTGACTAACTAACCGATGCTTTAATTATTCAAAAGTGCCTCTAAATGGTTTCATTGAAATAAATGCTTAGAGTTTGAGTCCATAAGACCCTGAATATCATGGTCAAGCACGACTGAGGTCAATCGTAATATTGTTGGAAAAACAAAATCATTGCTGAAAAGACACCACTTAAGTTTGTTGCACTTCAGCGAACCTCCGATGGATTGGAGATCATAATTAAGAATAGCTACAAATACCTATTAACACAGAAATAGATAATACTTAGTAGGTACTGATGTTTATAGGTACAGAATTATAAGAATAAAAAATCAATCTGCCTAGCCTTTTCCCAACTATGTTGGGGTCGGGTCGGGTCTTCCTATCTAATCGGATGTAGCTGAATACCAGTATTTTACATGGAGCGACTGCCTATCCGACCTCCGATAATCTTCGATGACCAGCCTATCTGAATACGATAGCCATTGGTAAGACTGGTTGTCTGACTTTCGGGCTTCTGACGACCCGTAACGACTCAATAAAGATTCACAAATGACAGCCGGGACCAACGGCTTAACATGCTTTCCGAGGCACGGACCAACGGCGGCAAGCGTAGATTAACCTGAATTATAAAGAATATGTAATGTACCCTTTTGATATTCGCAAACGTCGGCAGTTCTCTATTATCGTTGATATGTTGATTTAAAACTATCGATCCATTAACGATCCAATCTACCTAATCAAATTAGTCCAGCGATATCGCAGCCTATTCATCACTGGAGAAACTATTCAAATACAAGATAATACCTGGCAAGTATTCCAATCAGTCGATCGTACATTTGTGTCAAACTAAATTAATTACTACTATTATTCGATTGATTAGCCACACGGCATGTTACTGATATTGAATTAATTACGTCTTTAAGTGAATGTTAGTGCTGTATCTGCGTATATTATGGCTGTGGGAAACCTGTAAGATACCTGTAATATGAATTGTCTGTTACAACCACCTCTCTGAGTTTATTTCGCCATTTCTTCTCAGGAGTAGTCAGATAGGAAATTTCAACTCCATCTAGCTTATATGTAATGTTAAAATGATTCTTATATCACTAGTACGACGAAATTTAATTTAACATCCTCCGGATAAGATCCGATTAACTTGATCAGCCGATAATTTAACGCAAACTCTGTTACATATTACATTTTATTTCATGAAATTATAGTTAGTGACAGCCAAGTGGTACATGCCTGTAAAGATTTAATTTTCCTGACTCAAAACTACCATATGTAACTCTAGGCACAAAGTTATCTCAGAACAAAGATATTAGAGTTAGTTCGGTAGTTCAGCTTTGAAAATAAAGCAAACTGATACATGCAAACTCACCTGCACATTGTAGTTAGTATCACTTTAGAGCGTGCAGCAGTGACTGCTGCAAAAAGCAGATAAAATTGTTTCAGATTTATGGAAAATTAAATTACATTTATTTTCTCTTTACGCATAGTTAGCCTATAACTTTTCCACTGCTGGGACATAGGCCTCCACTCTGTGAGAGGGAGTGGGCCGTAATTCACCCGCGGGCCCAGTGCGGGTTAGTAGATGTCACTTGTCTTCGAATTTTTTGTTCACCGTTGAGAGCAGTGGTGATGAAATAAATTACATAAAGTACAGCACCTGCCTGGGTTCGAATCCACGACCAACAACTCGTAAGTCGGGGCCGTTACCATTGGGCCACCACTGCTCAACATTTTTACTTTTAGTTTTTTTTTTTAATTTATTTATTTTACCTTTAGTTGAATACAAAACTAATCTAAAGTAAACAGTGTAGTGAAATTAGTGTTACTATTAAAAAAATTGCGCGTGCGCCACCTGACACGTGATAGAAGTGAAAATTCTTGAAAAATAAAGAATACGAGACATTTAGCTCGAGAGACAGAGAGAGATATATCGTTCTTCTCTCTCATGTAACGAAATGGGCCTAAACGTGACACGCCCTTGAAATTTCATTATCAATTCTCGTCCAATTAAGAAAAAAAGATAATTTACTTCTGGCATGAAATAGCGGCTCCCTCTCATAGAGAGGAGGTCTGTGTGCTTGTATCCCAGCACTTGGAACATAAGAAGCTGATTTTACTATTATGCCTTTGCATGAAAAATCGACGCTCAAAAACCAACATGACCTACTGAAGCTTTCAAAAAACCTACCTTTGTTTATTTTTCCACCATAAACAAAAACAATTGAACACCAAATGCCTACTTAATATGTTCTGCTTTTTAAAATAAGCATACATTTTCTCTCATGAATTCTCTCAGAAAATGTGAAAACACAGAAGCGGCGCACCTTATCTGATTGGGAGCCGGCAGTGTTTGTCGAAGGTGTACGCTATACTCCGCAACTCCTCTAGTTTGTGTTTCAAACAACTTTGATTGAAATTCACTTTATTCTCGCAAATTGGTAAAACTTTCACAATTGCTTTTCTTTTTCGAGTTAAGTTTAACAACTCGTATCAAACTTACCGTTTAAAAGTAAGTATAATGTTTTCTTAATTTTCACTTTGTAGCCGTGTTATACTTTGGGGTTATCGGTACTCATCGAAACTTCCTTTTTAAGACAATGTGCGCTTTTATCATTTCTACCGTGTCAATATTATCGTGGATGTTCAAAATCATTTCCGAATTCATTGTCATTTTCCTAATTTTCTTCCTATTTAGAACGAATGAATCATTTTATCACCATAACGTACCATTTTTCTGGCCGTCAGCTACTGTCTGAAGCACCCTGCAATAGTTAGTAGCTATCCAAGTCTTCGTCATGTAATCTTTAGAAACAGAAAAGTAGATACAGTAAATGCTCTACAAACAAAGATTCAAATTAAAACGTTCCTTAAAGGGCCGTGCACGAAATCGACAAATTTTGATCAATTTTGTTCATTGGTTGTGAGAAAGGGAAAAGAATTTAAACAAATTATTCGTGATTTGAAAAGTCGAGTTCTTTGTCTTTCATGTAGCTGAAAGGGATTTTTCAAATAAATTAAGTATTTATGGAAAATCACTAATATTCGCAACAAGTTTCCGAAAAATTACGCGAGACTGACGTTCTATCATTTTGTTACAAGAAACTACTTTTGATTTTCGAAATTTAAAAAATATTGTCAACATCATTATATGGTCTACTTGCATGTGGCTGAACCACTTTTTTCAACTTCCACACAAAATATAGCAGAAAAATATGATGTTAAAAACCATTTTTTTTTTTCAAAAAACTCTGTATTGTTTTTTTTTCCTTATTATTTAGCAAGCCATGTCAAAAAAAAAAAAACTGACATTAGCCTACAGCTATTCTTAAAAAAAAAACATTTTTTTATTTTATGGTTATACATTATCTTTATTAAGTAAACCAAAGAAAAAATATACCATATTTTCGAGAGCGCAAAAGTGATGCAACTATTAACATGTGCTGTGACTGACACGAATGGTTTAGCACCACAAAAACTGTACTTTTATAGTCAAACAGATTGAATCTTTCAATTATTGCAAGCTTTCTCACAATTAGATAAGTAATTGACAAAAGAGGGTTTTTTCGTGCACGGAGCCTTAAACACGGGCTATATTTTACCCTTTTTGTCGAATATAAGAGTTTTATTTCATAAAGATCTAGTTAAGAAATAAAAGCACAACCTAAATGAAATATCTACTTTAGTATAAAGAATCTGTAGGATCCAATTCGTTCGGTATCGCGAGTATTTTAATTATACGCTGACGTACGAGATGCAGCGAGTAAAAACTGCTCGCAATGAGAAAATAATAGCGGCAGGGGGATTAGCATTGCGTTCTTACGAGACTAGATAGTATGGAGAGAGCACTGCAATTTTATTTAACTTTAGTTTAATATAAGTGAAAGACAAAAGGTGCTAGTGATAGAGATCTATAAGTATGCAAAAAGGTGAATTAATTATTTTTTTAAAACAAAGACCCCAGGTGCAGCTAACAAATCAATAACATTTTGATATCAATGATTATGAGAGAAAACTATAGTTAAATGTTATTGCACGTAATTTAACTTTATAGTTTTTAACACAACTAACTATTTACATTAGATACTAAATTAAAAGACTAACTAAATATC
This sequence comes from Omphaloscelis lunosa, assembly GCA_916610215.1. Taxonomy (NCBI): domain Eukaryota; kingdom Metazoa; phylum Arthropoda; class Insecta; order Lepidoptera; family Noctuidae; genus Omphaloscelis; species Omphaloscelis lunosa. The sequence continues at coordinate 14,137,462 of OU744250.1, forward strand.
TGTTTAAATAAATACAAAAACAAAAGGACACTCAGGCGTTGAAGTATTCGTCCGCATCGCTGTCATCCAGAAACGTGCTCAGAAGACTGGCAGCATTGCCACGTTGAATGGCAATGCTACCTAATTCTTTGGCCAAAGAACGAGCCAGCCCTCCCAATTTGACAGCCGCCTTTTCAGATCAAGACATTTCGATAATCGAGTCAGCAAATAAAACATCCCCTCTTCAAAACTCCCTAGTAATATTTGTCGTCAAAACAGCAAAAGTTTCCTCCCCTAATTATTAATTGGCCCTCAATACATTACCGATTGTAACTCCCAGACTTGGACAAACTTGGCTGCATGTTGTTCCAACTTCGGGAAAGTTCAGTTCCATATTACCCCGCCTTGCTTGAAGATCAAGGCAATCCTTTTAGAAGCATCGACCATCCAGATAACGAGATGGGGCTGCATTAAAATTAACTTTGCATTTTGCTGGCCTGTTAAGCCTCCTGTCTTTGAATGGGGTCCTGGTATAAGTACAGTTCTATTGTGGTTGTAAGCTAGATTTTCCACGTCGTTAGATTTTTTTTGGGGTCTTGTTAAGACTGGCTAGTTGGGGATTTATTTTTAATAAGTAGGGGTCTTATAGTTTTCTGAGTCATGTAATTAGAAGGCATTGTTTGATTTTGTTATATTTTTGTTATAACTACGTACCTTTTAGTTAGGTTCTAAGTTTGTTTGTTTAGATTAAGGTTCAAAACTCAATTTCCTTTGTTTTGTGTTTTCCTTTGTTTGTAGTTTGTTTTAAAACTAACCAGTACAAAAACAAAACACGTAGCAGGCGAAAACTCAAACATCTCATTCTTATCTCACCTTTCCTAACATCTTAAACAATACTCAAACTCGAGCGAGAAACACCTAAAAATACAGCTCTATTTTAAAACCACCAGCAAAAATGAATGCAGGTGTCGAGTATACATAACTGCTTGAAATAAATAAGTGCAATCTTCCTTCGCTTAGTTAGAGCAAGTTTTCTTTTATCCGGCAAAGTCGCGACCAAGAAAAATAGTTGGTTTTACTCAGAAAACCTTGTGGTGCCACTAAACCGATGGAAATCCTGACAAAACGTCGTCTGCGAACTTTGGCGAAGAAATTAAAAATCTTTCGACCAACGTTTTTTATTTGTATTGCTATTAGTTAGTCGAAAGTTTGGAAAGTAGGTTTTGCGGCATAGAATGTATATATTTTTAGTAATAGTTCAGGAGTTTTTCTTCTGAGTTGTAGACGATATTTTTGTTCCATTGCCATCTTGATTTATAATATGTTAAAAATAACAGCAATGCAAATCGATTGTTTAAATCCAACTGGAAGGCTTAACAATCATACAGATTTTTTAAAATAATAATAATTAATTATCAACATTACTGGTAGAGTAAGCAAGCTGAAGTGGAGTGGGTTGGCCATGTTTGTCGAAGGACCGATGGCCGGTGGAGCAGATGAGGGAGTAGAGTGTGGGTCCATCTAGCTTGGGGACGCCAAGCTTGATGGACCGATGACCTTAAGAAGGTGGCTGGTTGCGGAAGGCAGTGAACTGCGATAGGCTGAGTTGATTGATAAAATAATAAATTAGGTAGTCTAAAAGTTACGTAACAGTAAATTCATTACAACTTCGAATACTTTCGATACACACCTACACGCAGTATTCATAAGCATGAATAACACAAAACTAATGAAACACGTATCATACATAACGAATATTCCCAAAACTATTCATTTATAGTTTTCCCAGCTATAATGGACAAAAGATTCACCCGCCGTGGGATTGCCGTGCTAATGAGAAAATGATTTCTTAGATATTACATCCTTTGGATCAGGTGCACGATAAGGATTTTCATTATTGGACAATTAGCTGTATGTAATTAGACGTATTCGTTATATTTATTATTATGATTCGGCACTGAAAGAAAGAAGTTGTTATTTATAATAACATTAGGTAACTTTATTTACTTCAGACGGATATTTATTTCAGCTAGATATTTTTGTTAATTACAGAATATCCGTAATTGTGTTAGTAATTACTTAAGAACAATGTAAGAAAAACATAAAAAAAAATCCTATTCGGAAAAGATTTCATTAGATTTATTATTAATTCGTAGCATTTGGTAGAGCACCCCTGGAAAAATCTACAATTAAAGCTTGTCATACTTGCATTGAGTCAGTTGTTATTAGATGGCATAAGAGAACGAAGTTGCCTGTCCTCTAAACCTAGGTAGGTAAAATCCCCTTAGTCATCATAGTAACATTAATTACGTGGCATATGTTTAGTCCCCGACAAAGAAAAGCTTTGCTACCTGTAAGCTGGAAACAGGAAACAACATAATGCTCACAGATCATTCGTTCTCTGTTGCTTCTTATGAACATGCTCAATTGCTCATCCTTAGAGCGTTATCACACTGACGATTTGTTAGCATGTTTCCAGCGACGCGATTTGTGAACGTGCTCTCCGCGAGTGCTAAGGGAAGTAGCCGCGACTATGCGATGAGTTCTTAGCGTTTTCACAATATGTACTTTCGTTTGTTTTGCTCTCTCTTGTACACTCACGTCAATCGTTCTCGTTACGCAAACGCAGCGAGCTCGTTGAGCACACTTAGCGTACTCGCTACGCACACGCAGCAAGCGCGTTCAACAATCACCTCGCTATAAACACGCTTGCAAATCGCCAGTGTGATATGGCCCTAAAGACGACCACACACGTAACTGCAAGAATGACAAGCTTGCACGAATAATCATTTTGTGCAAGCGTGCACAACTTCCCTATAGGCTACACACTGTACAAGGAATCTGGAGCAGCACCAGTTTTTGGTTGAGTGATGAACGACGACGACGGCTTGCTTTAGCTTTATGATTCCACAAATTTAACCTGCATACACACGTTCAATCATGCTTGCAAAAGCGTGGCTTGTTCAAGCCACATAAGAAAATTATATCAATCTTCATGCCGCTTGCACTAGCAAGATGCTTGCACAAAATCATCATACAGACGCTCAAGCACGCCTGCAAAATTATTGTTCATGCAGACTTGTCATGCTTGTAGTTACGTGTATGGCCACCTTTAGCCGTGCACATTCAGTAGGTATCTAATACCTACTTTTATGAAAGTCATATTACAATTATTTATTTATTCATTAGACCAGAAATTGTAAACATGTAACACAATTTGTTTTAGCTACTTAAAATTATTATGCTCAAAAGTCATTTAGTAACAATTGTGTCCAATTATTAGCATCTGCTGCGGAACTAGGTTTATAGCCTGTGTTTCAGCATGCAGCGCCTCAAACCCTTGGATTGGGTATGCGAGTAAGAGCTTACGAAGAGAACAGCGCCCTAAAACCCCTGGGTATGCGAGTATGAGCTTACGAACAAAAGGAAACAGTTTATTTTAAAATATGAACTTAATTCATTTTAAAAAGAATGAAAGGGTTGCTGTCCTCTGGGTGTGTAAGGTTAAAGAGGTGAGTGTATGTGTGTGAGAGGATGTGTAGAGAATTAAATAGATTTAGCTAGTAGATTCCTTTATAGTGTCTATAGTATAATAAAGCCGAAAATTAGTTGTATAACTACATTAAGATTGTAAGTATATTTTCAGTTTGATCGTATTTTAACTTCCAAAGTCACAGAGATACCGATTTCTTCATCGTTAATTTATTCATAGAGTAAATTTCAAGAATCTTATTAATTATATCAGATAAATAGGGGCCCAAAAAGGGATAAAATCTACGAATAAAAGCCGCTTTTAAGTGTGTTAATCTCTTACATACAGGTAAACCCTTCCGCCGTATTAGGGTTGGATTTTACTACAAGATAGTATGCTGTTTTGAAACAATGCTTAATACAAACAGTTTTCGCACAGTCAGCACCTCAAAGGTTTAAAAGTACAGTATGGTTCTCTGTGAAACCTCAAGTTGCTTTATAGTAGTCTTCGGTGCACCGTCCCAAGACAGTATGCAATATGTAATTAGTGACTGACAAAGCGCATAATAGATTTGTTTTAGGATTATAGGGGTGACCACATATCTCATTGTTTTAAAAATTTAGGTAAGCTTACGAATCCTTTTACTCAGCAGTTGAATGTGTGCTTTGAAGCAAAAATTTTCATCAATTACAATGCCCAAATATTTAATTGTCTTTGTACATTCCAAAGGATTGCATGAATATTTTAAATAACCCGAAGCGTCAAGGGCGCAATTATGTGCGATTAGATTTAGACTCGTTTGTGAAGAAATACGGATCGAAAAGGTCAGGTACTTCGTTTTCTCAACGTTTAGGTTAAGTACATTATTATAAAGCCCTCTCTTTACCAAATCAAAACCCTTTTGGGCTAGCTGGTAAGTGTCATTCCATGTTTTAGCAGCGAAAATGAGGGCAATGTCATCTGCATATGAGATTATTTTTCCATGAAATGAATTGAGACAAAGGAGATCGTTTATATAAACGATAAAAAGGGTCAGCCAAAGAATACTACCCTGCGAAACGCCATAGGTCACTGGACGATCAGTACTAGTGTAGGGATCCACCTTAACACATTGAGTTCTATTGGTAGGTAATCGGTCAAAAGGCTAAAATGTTTCCCCCTTATGCCAATTATTTCCAGTTTTTGTACAAGGATTGGAACAGAAACCGTATCAAAAGCTTTTGCTAAATCTAAAAATATTGATATACATTTATTATCTTTATCTAAATTTAATGTTATAAAACCCATTAAATTGCTAACTGCGTGATCGGTGGATTTACCACGTCTGTTTATCATTTTTTCTAGAATTTTTGAAAGCGAAGGTAATATTGAAATAGGTCTATAATTCCCGATACGGTCTCTGGGCCACCAGCCACCCATACTTGTGGATTGGTCTGATCTGAGATTTTTTAAGGTCTTTAGGAAAGCTGCCTAAATTATCAACTCGTTTAGCAGACATAACCTCCAGCCCACATAATTGATAACAATGTTACTTATCTTGGCAAACAACTGAACATTTACTTTGCAATTCAACTGAAAATTCCCAACCCCTTTTAAAAAGCCTTTCCGACTTTATTCCTAACCAGTGCCTTTGTATTCAGGGCGCAACAACAAATATCCTGCCCCGTTACTTGTCACGGAGGAACGATTATTTATTGTACAAATCGAGAGACGTGGGTCTAAGGATACAACATTATAAATCAAACACTTCGCGTCAGCTTGGACGTGACGTTATATTTAAACGCGTCAAATGTTGCCAACAAAAATATTGCGAAAGAAATTCTGCGTAGGTTTTAGCCCTGCGGGTGTCGTGTAAGGGATTATGGAAGGTTGGGCACACCTGGGCAATGATGACGTCATTGCTTCTTTGTCATGGAAGGCTATGTTTTTTTAGGGTTCCGTAACCAAAGGGCGCCAACGGGACCCTATTATTAAGGCTCTGCTGTCCGTCCGTCCGTCCGTCTGTCACAGGACTGAATCTCTAGAACTGTAATAGGTACACACCTGTCACTTTCAGTGTGTACTATGCGTTTATGGCCATACAAGAAAAGTGTTAAAAAAAGTATTAAAAAAATAAAAATGTTTTAAATATTGTACGGTGGTACGGAACCCTTCGGGTGCGAGCCCGACTCGCACTTGCTGTAATAAGAGTGTTCGGTAAATGTTTTGAGCAATATTTTTGCTGAAAGTAACGTTACTTACGCAAGCACGTACAGTTGCTAGTGAAAATTAATAAAGGAAAAAGAGTGATGGAAATTATTCCGTATCTTTCAAAGAAAAAGAGCAATGCAAATAGCTATTGCTATTGCTATTTTACACTGGAAGGGTAACCAGCTCAGTAGTTAGGTAATTGTTGCTATCCCAAGCATTGATTTCAATTGAAATTCTCTTAGGTAAAAGAAGGACTTTATTTTATCAATGTTACAACCTTCATTTTAGACGACCTTTCTTTCTATACCCACGTTTCTAAGTAACAATAAAATGTGTGATCCTAAACATCACTTTCAAAATTTATTTCATGAACTAGAGAAAATAACAATATAAATATCAATATCGCAATAACCCGAAATGGAATCGTTCCGGAATCTTCTCTAATATCGATATCGGTTAGCCGTCTTTATGAGGACAATGTCCACTTTTTACGGCAGTTCGATACGTTAGCAGTTCAATAGTACGGAAGTTCCATATCTGCTGACTATTGTTGGGTTCACTTGTTCACTGATCTCAGTTTGTTGTGGATCTCTGCTTATTGGATTTTGAGGGGTCGTTGATCGAAGCGTGTTTTATTTTTTTGGAGATGCTTTTTGGTATTATCTGTAAATGTGTTGTTTAGAAGATGAAAAACTGAATATGGTGCTTTTTACGATAGACTTCAGCCGATCCATTCCGTAAAAATCTCACTGTGAAAACTTGAAGTGAGAGGTGTCATTCTAACGATCCCGATGTTAGAGATTGGCATTATCGACAGCTCACTTCAAAAAACGAAATGAAATTGTTTATTCTGTAAATAGGATATCAGAATCATTTTTACACGTCATATTAAAAAAAATAGGGTGAGGAGAAATAGCGGAATAAACTCAGGGGTCAGTCTCTTTTAAACACCAGATAAACTTGGTCAGATCTCGCTTCACCGAAGCTTATAGGAGAGATTTTTGCAGTGTAGATGCATTGATTTGGTACCTTCTTTAATGAAAATGGTTAATTCAAATGAGAGCCATAAAAATGTCATCAGCCGTTTTATTCGTAACAATTAAAAGAAATCACAAGCTCTTTTTTAACAAAACAATGAAAAGACCATCTTCGTGCCAAACGATTTTAAAACAACAAGTAAACAATTGTTAAAGTAACTCCCCATTCTCATTCTACAGCAATTTCCATTCAAATTACTCTCATTGAAAACTGAACAACGAACTAAAAGTAAAAAAAGTAAAAAAAAACAAAAAGTGTCAATCGTCCAATCCAAACACGTAATTGAAACTTTAACACCACTTTTATCCTACATCCTACAATAAAAGAAAAAACGGAACATAGACAGTCAGTAAGAAAACAGAAGATCGCCTCAACTTGGGCTATTATGACGGGCAAAAATAGTTGCCGGAACTTGGGCAAAGTTGGCAACCAACACTGCTCGTTATTGCCTTAGTTGGGCAATATTTTCGCCTGGACAAAGATGGTCGGTTGTTATAACAAACTATTGTATTGCCAACATATTACTTGTGTGTGGTTTTGCCTTCTTTCGATTAGTTTGAGGATGTTGTAATTGGGTTTGATTTTATTATTGGGGTGATGCCTTTATTGATTTGATTGCAAATATTTTGGTAGCTATCTCGTTGGTCTAGTGATCGCAAGCGCTACTGCTGAGTATGAGATCCTGGGTTCGATTCCCGGGTCGGGCAAAGGGTTATTGGGTTTTTCCATCTGGAATTTCTCAGTAGCAGCCCGGAGTTTGGATTTGTGTCAGGTTGATGGCAATATGCTCGCCCCCTATTACATGGGACTTAAACATAACTGGCGAAATGTGGGTGTACTATAGGTACACCTCTGCCTAACCCTTCGGGGGTTACAGGCGTGATATTATGTTATGTGTTATTTTGGTGATTTATCTAAAATAAGCTAAATTATGGCTAACTTTCGTTTTTTACGGAATAGTAGGATTGAATACAAAATTAAATCTTTTACCGCTGAAAGACAACGTTGTGTAAATCAAGATCGTCATGGAACATCTGTGACGATCATTTTACAAACCAATGCAACGCATTGGTATTTTGATTTCTTCAGAATGATAAATGATGCATTTTGCCTGTTTGTTTTTTTTTTCAATTGTTTTACGTAGACTAACCAACTATTTATTTCTCTTTCCATGTGCTGTTGTCGTTGTTGATAAGGTGATTTGTTGCAGGAACTATCTAATTATAAATTTATATATATTTTCGTTCGCCTTTTTAAATGTTTTCATTATCCCTGTGCAGATAGGAAGTTGATCCTATCTGTTAAAATAGCTATTAGACTTACATTTAATTTAAATTGAATAAATATCATGTATAATTTAATATTCAAATCGTTTCGTTGAGGTCCACAAAAAAAAATAAGCCTGTAAATATCCCCGCCCCGAGCACCCTAATAAAAGTAATCAAAAAGTTAAGGTCAAATCAGAACGCCATATTAATTCCTGGTCCATAATAGCCCCCAATATGTATGTATGTAATGAAGTCCATATCTCCGCCACAAAGGCTGTCAGAGACAGGGGTCGCATCGTTCGAACAGGTAGGCAAATTAATCCGATGCAATTTTATCTAGTCGCTTCAGGGCTGTGTCACAGTGGGCACTGTTTCGGTGCTTATTACATGAAATAAGGGTGAAATTGTAACTAGTTAGACTGGGCACTGGTTAAGCTGGACACTGGTTAAGCTGGGCAATTGAGTATTTTGAGATCAAAATTGTAGTGCCTTCAATATTTAACATTATATTTGCTTTGATTTAATATACAAGTTAACCTAAAGTGCAGTTTAAGTCGATGGAAAACGGACAGACCCAGAGTGGTCTGTCCGTTTTCCATCGACTTAAACTGTACGCTGAACCATCTCAGACCAGGAGTAAGCACCACGTTTGTTCAACTTTATAAGTGGGCAGTAACTCCTTCTAAAGAGATTCTTATAGTGTGATTTTCATTAAGAAAGTACCCAATCGGAGTAAACACATAGCTATTCCAGTAAAAAAAATAAAAGTTATAAAACTAAAACTCATCTACGTCAAAAAGTCATCTAAAAGACATCACAGAAAACAAATTAAAAATCCGTATTCACACGTGTTAGAGCATAAATCGAACAGATTACGTGTGACTCCGGATTTTTAATTTACCCATAACCAGCGGACGATCAAGACATCATTTGAGATCATTTGTCAAATTATGATGACTAAAATGATGATGTGGATATATTTAGTAACCTTTTCCGCTTAGCTATTTCTAAAGAGTCTTGAAAAGACCCTGGAAGAAATCGACACGTGTTTCACCACTCAACGAGGCATCCTCAGGATGACGATTAACTTGTCGTGAACTCGAACACGGCGTGTTGTTGTATGATGACTAGTTTAGAAGTTATGAGGAAACCGATAAACATACATACCGGTCAAAATTATAACCCTCCTTTGTGCTTCGCTGTAGTCGGGTCAAAAGAGAATATAATCTGCGAGTAGAGACCGACCGGGGAACGATTTTTAGGTAAAGTTGCCCTATCTGTATATTTTTACCAAAATCTTATTTCTTATGACTTAGCTTGAATATTTCTGAGGTCCATTGTAGAACCTCAGTCCCATATTTAATTGGCCGACCATAGAATAACGGGCATCCGCGTTGTCCTTTTGTAATATGATGTGACCCCGCAAAAGGGGTTGTTCTCAAACTAATTGAAATTCACAATATTTTGTGCTCTATTTGATTGGGGGGAGATAAATAGGCCAGCAATACAGGGTTTTGGTTTGAACACTTCTATTCTACCTAGTTGATAGCACATACAGGTTAAATGTCAACTGCCCACTTGCGTGTAGATATTAAGACGAAGAACTGATATAAAATGCTCGTTTTTATGTTGCTGTGGAAATGCGTTCTTTGTAAAGCATGTGTGGTGTGACTATGAATGATAGGCTGAAAAATGATGTGGTAAGACAACAATGGTGTGGTTTATAAGATGTAGTGACAAAAATTGAAAAGACTTTGCTTAGATGGTTTGGTTATGTTGAGAGGATGAATGAAAGGCGACTAACAAAAGGTATTTATTTACAAAGAGGAAGGGGACGTCCTAGGAGGACATATACTGACCTTACTAACAGCGCCCCGCGGTTTCACCCGTATAAGTCTCGATCCTGTAGGAATATTGAGATAAAAAGTATTCTATGTGTTTAACCAGGTTATAAACTATCTGTGTGCCAAATTTCATCCAAATTCGTTCAGTAGTTTTGTGTGAAAGAGTAACAAACATCCATCCATCACGTTTATATTATTATTAAATAATATAATAAATTAAAAATAATACTAATATAATAAAAAAATAAATGGTGCCACATTTCATTTAAAATAGTCTAAGGGGCCTCTGCGAGTTGGTTTCAGCCCCTCGTACGCCATCCAAAGGTCCTGGACCCCAGGGTCCCGAGAAACGTCGAAGCCTTATAATAAATAAAAAAATATAATAAGTAAAAAAAAGAATAGTATAATAAATAAGTAAATGTTAATATAAATAATATAATATAATTAAGTAGGAAGTAGTATTGGTGAAGTTCTTCAGAAAGGTTAGGTGCGTAGTACTCGCAACCGGCGTGCGTGTATGACCAGATGTATGAACGTAAACGAGGTAAAAGGAGTATGTAAAGATCGTAGCAGGTGGCGTTCTATAGTATCTGCCTACCCCCATGGGAAGAAGGTGTGAGTTTATGTATGTATGTATTTAGGTACATGTTTAATTTTGGCGATTTTCCCCATCTACATCAAAGCATTGAAGGTATTATTGGGTAGGAATACTACTTTTCTAGAAACATTTAATAATAAATAAAAAAAATGTCAGAGTACCTAGTTAACAAACTGAATATACAATTAGGCGTAGGTACAGGCACCTTTTAGCACTATCACTATTACACCTGCTTCCGAATAGTACTACAGTCCGTCCACGTCGCCTAAAAGCCTCCCTTAGGAAGCCCAAAGTCCGCACATAAGTGAAACATTTCCGAGGTTTTCTCACTGTTCCATATTAATACTGTGACTTGTGCCACATCGCTAAGATTCCCAAGCGTGGACATAGTTGAAAGTGAGTTGTTTTTATTGAAAACAAGGGTTGGCACTGTCTCATTGGCTTTCAGATCACGAACACACTTTGTTAACAAAACAGAGATCCCTTTGACGTATCGACTAGATTTTTTTAATGCATAACTTGAACGGAATTATTGATAACTACAGCGTGCAGCGGATCCGGTCGAGGGATTTTGCCTTTGATATTTGCTTTCAAAGATGTGTGTTTTTAATGTTTTTTTATTTTGAGCTTGTTATCGGGTTTTCCTTGTACCGGCTAATGTTTTTGTTTGCATTCTGTGTTTGTTTATGGACGGATATTTGTCGACGGTTCTGATTGGAATAATAATGAAATATACAAAGAATTGTTATGGGGAATTGGGGGAGATAATCTTGGTAAACGTTAGTTTTCAGAATACATAGTCAGATCTTTGAATAGATTTCTGTGTGGGCTATAAATTAATATTCTCTAATTAATTAATTCGATAGGCTGAAGTAATTTACATCTCAAGACACTCGCCCAACTTCCAATCAGTGCCTATAAATTATTCTAAAATAATATTACCTGCAAAAGTTTCCTTTAAATTGCTTTAGGAAAAAAAAGAACACCGATTTCCGAATTCAAATAAGGGATGTCATATCAGAATTAGGGGTATCGTCTACAAGAAAATTACAAGTCGACTCTCAGAAACTCGACGTCGAAATTGAATAAAAACTTGAGTCATTTTTCAGTGTAACAACAGAAAAAGAAGAGAGAGTTTCGATATCCGAATTTCTTATCCTACGTTCATTAGCAAGTTCAATCAAGGGTCCGAGGACTGTGGTTATTTATTGCCTTGCATCAGCCCTCACAATTACCACTGAAGGAAAAACTTTCGCCATTACGGGCCCCTGAGGCTTTCATACAAAAAATAAATTGTACACGCCAACGTGTAGTGCGTAATGGATTCCGGGTTTCGATTTCGTTCGGCCATTGTATCGGAAGGTATCGGGAGTACGGCGCGCGTGCGACTGTTTATATATATATTTGTGTGTAAAATGTTTATTTGATTTGGGCACACGACGACGATTTGGTACGTTTGTGAGGCAGGGAAATTCGTTTAGCATTTTAGTTTGTAAAAATGAAATCTTATTTAAATGATAAGTAGTTGAAAACAACATAACATAACATCATGCCTATATTCTCCTAAGGGTTAGGCAGAGGTGTACCTATAGAACACCCACATTTCGCCAGTTATTTTTAAGTCCCATGTAATAGGGGGCGAGCCTATTGCCATCAACCGGCCACAAATCCAGGCTCCGGACTGAGAAATACCTAATCCTAGTTCCTATTCCTTTCCCAGTTGAAAAATGTTTGTCTATTATCATTTAATTAGCTTCTGTCCGCGACTTCGTTCGTGTAGAAGTCGTAAGATACACAATACTCTAAAATAATAGCCACATTTTTATACAAATCCCTCGACCACCGACCCACCGCATCGCATCGCATCGCCCATTTGCGATGTTACTTCGTTTTTGCTTGGCGTTCTTTCTGAGTTTTTTCTTCTTGCTCGGCTCCTGAAAGTCGTAGCGTGATGTTAAATAGCTTATAACTTTCCTCAAGAAATGGGTTATCAAATGCAAAGAGAATTTTTCAAACCCGACGGGTTATTCCAGAGATAAGCGCATTCAAACAAGAAAACAAGCAAACAAGCAAACAAAAAAGCTTTATTATAATTTTTTTATAGATTACTAGGGAAGACCTTCTCCTGTATGTCCTTGTAATTACATAGACACCTAAGTTTTACTGAAATAATATTGTATGTGAATAAGCGCTTTACGTCTAGATCGACGCGAAACATGTCGATAAGTTGTGTAGAAGCCGAGTACACAAAGCCTCAGCTAGACGTGAATATATCGACTACAAGCAGGAACTACGCTGATTGATTATGAATTAGTAGCAATAGGCAAGCTTGATTAGAACACAGGAATTTGTTGATTCATTACTTTGAGGTACGTAACTAGGTATGTACATTGATTACCTATCTATCCTATCTATAAAAAATGGATGTTGGTGTGATGGTGGTAAATAAGAGATTGATTTAAAAAAAAAAAAAGATCACCAGGAAAATTGCTGTAAATACGTGTTTTTTCATCGACAAGGTTTATAATTATATAGATTTTTTTTTACCGGTATCCACGCGGACGAAACCGCAGGCAAAAGCTAGTGTATTAGTTATAAACAATTTTTTTTTAATTTGTTGGATCTCTTTGTCCTTTAAAAGGGAAATATCACACTGTTTGCAAATTATTTGTTTTGAAACTACCTTTATATAAATTATGCAAATATCAATTCACTCCCATTTCACGGGACTGTACTTGAAATGTCACAGTTGTTGTGATGTTAAAATTTCCAAGGAATGGGGATAAAAACTGCCACTTGCTCACTTCAGATGGCGCTGCTCTTCAGCGTCTTATAATTTGACAGCTAGCCATACATTTTTTGTAAACAAGCGACTTCTTTTACGCATAATTAATTATTGAGCTCAGTTGCGCAGCTGCTTACAGCAAAATTACGGGACCCATGTATTTGCTAAAGATGTTATAAGAAGAAAACGTGAGAGAAAGATTTCCGAAAAAAAAAAATGGAATCCGATGCCCGAGTTGGCTTTCAACTCTGATCAGGTTATTTCTATCGTGCGCTTCCAGTCTTTAACAAAAACGGGCTTAAACTAAAAAAAACAAAATAACCTATAAATTATAAAACGTTCATAATTTATTGACTTTTCCACTAAAGCTACACTCCAAGTATCATACATATTTATCTAGTTTTCATATAATTTGTGATCGATATAAAAGTGAACATAAATACCACAATGGCAGTTTAAAGACGTACAACTGTGCTGCCACCTGTTAAGAGCATTCAGTTTTTAACCTCATTTGCTTATTAAAATATATTTTTTTAAATGGAACCCTTCTAGGATCACTCGTGTGTCTGTCTGTCTGTCCGTCTGTCACAGCCAATTTGTTCCGAATCTAATGGACCGATTAAGTTGAAATTTGGTACGCATATGTATTTCTGTGACCCACACACGAACGTGTAACGTAAATAAATGAATTTTGAATATAAGGGTCACTTTTGGGGGGCTATGAAGAAAATTAAAAAAAAAAGTTTTGATGACAGTACCGTGTGAGATATCAAATGAAAGGGCTTATTGCGAGGATTTTAAATGTGATTTTATATAATTTAAAAATAAACACTTGTAAAGATGTTTAAGAAATTCGATGAAAATTGACCATTACCCCTTTATCTCCGAAACCTCTGGACCTAAAATTAAAATAATAATAGTATGGCTCTTTATTTATAGATTACAGGAAAACCTATATAAGAAGTCTATGGTCTTAAACTAACATGGTAAATCTCTCAATATTCTGCGAACAAACTTACATTTGCAGTTGGAATGTATGGGAAAACATGTATTTCAACTACAATGTTAAGTTTGTATTTGGGATAAATTAATCCCAACTACGGAACTCTTCATTGTGAATAGTTCGACATGCACCTGGCCAGTTTTTATTATTAGAATATTAAGTTAACATTAATTACTAAATATATCGGAAAAAAGTTACTAAATAACATCTATTGTATTTTTTAACATTAATTCATTTCTCATATGTCGCTGTCTCTTCGTTTGAGTTTGAAGACTTCTAGAGTTTCAATGTTCATACCTCAATTCGTATGTTTGTTTCTTACAACTTACCAATACCTCTGACAATTTATGACATAACTCAAAAACATTTATCTCTACTAATATTCTCTTCTACGACTAACAATAGATTTCGCGCGTCTCCTCTGACACATCGTAAATTGTGAGCGCCCGAATAAGGGAAGTTTTATTAAATTTCAATGTGTAGACTTGTCTTCGGATTGTCGGCACACCTGCGAACTGAATTACGGTTTACGTGTTCAGCAATCGATATAACTGTATAACCGTTAAAGCTGAAGATATGTACCGAAACGTTTCTGACGAAAATTGACGTAAATTGCGCTCGGGAGTAGTTTGTTTCTGGCTGAGTTTTGATGTAGTTGATGTGATGTGTTATTAAAGTTACTTAACATTACACCATGCTAGTTAATCTTGAAGGTGGCATATGTGTAAAGGAAAACCACATTCGTCAGTTTTAAATTGTAGTACCTACGGAGCGATTTTGTTACTAACCGGGTACTTATATAGGGTCAAATAAAATTAGCTAGCGAAACTAAGCAGACGTGATGGATATCGATATCTTAACATGATAAAATGAAAAAAAAAAATGATTTGACGTGTTTTTTTTTTGAAGTCATCAAACACATGTAGAGTAATCTAGTCACTTGAAATATCAGTTTAAAAAGACAGTATTTTTGTGTGAACTTCATAGTCGTGATGGGTATCGATTTCTACACCCGAGAAAAAAAACAAATAGATTTTCTTAAGTCATACTTCAAGTAACAACACTATCAGCGGTCGCAGACCCAAAAAAAAAATCATAACATTGAAATATCAGTATAAAATAAAAAAAGTTTTTTTTTTGTGTCAACTTCACAGACATGATGGATATTAATATCTTACCAATAAAACAAAAAAAAAAAAAAATTATTTTCTTAACTCGTACTTCAAGTTGTTGGCGCAAAAAAAATCAAGAAAACTTTTTATTTTTATTTTTTTCGTGTGTAAATATCGATACCCATCACGTTTGAGGAGTTTTGCTAGCTAATTTAATTTGACCCTCTATAATTAGGCTGTCGGTTGGGAATCTTTTAAAGAAATATATTGTGAAGAGTAACAATAATATCTTCAGAAACACGTTCTATTTAAAACGATATAATAGACTTTCAAAGAATTATTATGAAAGACGGTAGACTACTATTCATTCAGTATCTTTTTATAGAACAAAAGCGTTTTTATTAAAATTTCGCGTTCTCATTTTCATGACAGGACAGAACAATTTATTTTAATTTCAGCAATTAGTTACGTCATCATTTACCACGATTTATATATATGACCCATATAAGAAGCGCCATCTTTCACACTGAACGTGAATTACAGTTACAAACTAAAGACTCCCGCAGACAGGCGTGAGGCTATTCTGGTAAAATAATTTCCATTAACTTTTCACAGAAATTATTCTGCTACAGTCGTGTCGCACCTGTTTGCAGAAACCTTAAATGTTTTGCCTTCGTTTCCAAGTGTCCTTTAAAATAGTGGCTGAGTGACGATAGCATAGGCAAGAATAAACTGTTTACTTTCCTGTCCGAAGTACCTAATAAAATAGGACGTAGGCCAATATTCAAAGTCCGCTTGAAGAAACTTCGTCGACTCATACTCGACTCAGGTTACCATGATAACGGCCGTAGAAACGCTCCCTCCATGGTATTCTTAGTCGCAAGCAAGGGTTTTGATATCAAGGTGTTTGGTAGCTCCTCCCCTGAATAGTATTTTCGTCAATTGTTGAGATTTTTTACTGAAATACCATCCATAGCTATTTATAAAGACAATAGATATAAGTTATAACATACATAATACTTGTGCATATATGATTCATTGGATTTGAAATTGAAGCGCTACCCATAATGTCTACGGAGCGTAGCACTCTTGCTACGACGTAGCGTCCTTGATACATTAGTAGCTCATGATTTGATAAACAGAACATTCGTTACGCGTTGTCTAAAATATTTAGCAATCCTATTCCAACACCAACTAATTTGCTGTTCCTCTAAAGTGGAACATGCAGACAAAACTTACATAAACAGGCATGCTGACCCATAAAGTTTTAAGATTACACAGGCCGTCGCCGCAAGATAGTAAATTGGAATATTCGCAGCGAGAGGGCCGAAAACGGGCCACCTGTGCGGAAAATGTTATTATCTCATTAGAGAAGCCCTTTCCGTTTCCTCAATTTGTTACAAACAAACGGAATTTTAATATTATCTTGGTAATAGGTTCCGTTGTTGATAATCCTCGGGCGCTTTGTCGTTCTGTTAAATAAACTGGTAGAAGAGAAATATACTTTGCCGTTTGTGTTTTGTTTATACTGTTTAATTGGAGTAGATATACTCCTTTTGCTGACTAGTAATTATGGTTGTGGTTTTGCCTGGGGGTACGTAAAACTATTATGAGAGGTTCTTTAGAGGCGTGTGTTAATTCCATTTTGGAATCGTGTTAATTTTGCCCTTTACTTTTAGGTTCAAAAGTTAAATTGTTAAAAGGTTTTTATGAAGCTGCCGAAAACAAGAATGTGAGGATGGAAAAAATACTGCTGTACGCAAAAATCTTTTAGTAATAATTTAAACAGTAATGGGATAATTACCACCACCTGACCACCTGGCTAGCTAGCATCTTTACTAAGTCTGTCGCGTTTCAGCAGTTAGAGGTAAGATAGCCAGTTCCTCTGTAGGTGAGGATTCCAGGTAAAGCTCGCTTTCACCATCTACCTGATCATCACTTACAATCAGGTGAGATACAGGCCAAGAGCTTCTCCGTTATGGTTAAAAAATAAATGAAAAATTCCAGACTTTTAGATTTTTGTTAAATCGTGAGACTTTTAACGTGTTCTAAGGATAGAAATGAAGTGAGTTGTAACCGAAATAACTTGGAAATTAACCTGAAATTCAAACAAAAATTCATATTCTCCAAAAAAAAAAAAAAACAAGATACAACTGCCATACCAAACACGATGATAACGCAATTCGCAAATGATACGAAAACGTTAGATAATTAAACCAGGACAGGCCCGCGGGTTGCGTGCTTATATAAGAACATTGCGTGCTTATGTAAGCGCATAGTGATGCCAGTCATTCTACCAGGAACATCATAGGAGCTCCAGATTGAGTAAGCGTGGTTAAGGGACAGAGTTCCTAACTCCCAGTTCTAAATTTTGCATTATAAACCAAAGCCTTGTAATATTTTCGCAGAGTTATCTTTATTAATTATCGGGCCTATAAAAGCCTTTGTACTGGGGCATTATAAGCTCCTTTTTGGTCTTATTTTAATCATTACAAGACTCCTATCTGCAATCAGTGTGATCTCTTCATTTGTAACGGGACCGTAAGCTTCTGAACTTATTAAAGTAAGTTAGTGCTTATGTAAGTATATATGTCCCGGCTAAAACCCGAAGTGCGGCTACACCTAGTTTTAGCCGGCTACAACTAGGTGAGGCCGGTAGCAGTTGGTTAAATTTAGTTTTAGCAAATGAAAATGGCTGAAAGCTAGGTTAGGTTAGAACGTGGTGCTAAGCTAGGGTAGGTGTTATGTGGTCATACCACATAACACACCGCACGAGCCGAGTGAGCGAAGCGAGCGGTGCCGTGGCAGCGTCCGGCGAGTGCTAGGGTCCATTTAGGCACGTTTAACCAACTACTACCGGCCACACCTAGTTGTAGCCGGCTTAAACTAGGTGTAGCCGCTCTTCGGGTTTTAGGCGTAACATATACGTACATGACCAAAGAAATGATGGATGGAATGTGTGAATGATAACAATATGAGATATGAATATAGAGATGATGACTTATAAAGAAGTAGGTATGGAAGAAAAGGACATGTTGCACCGAACTCAAATAAATTGGGATAATAAAAAAAAAATGAATGAATGATGATGTGAGTACATACATTATATATTGTGAAAACAGAAAAGGCATTAAGAGATCCAGATAGTTTTTTTTTTGAATTTATTATCACTTAACCGTAAGAATTTTGACTACCGAGATATCTTTAAGATAAGAGATAAGTATATTTATGTGTATTTATTTGTTCTTATATTTAAATATATTATATTATTTATATTTTTAATAGGTTTTAATATTTTTAATAGGCTTATATTTAAATAAATATTTATTGCACAATTTTCGATATTGCACCTACCACTGTTTGTCTCTGCATCACCCAAAGGTTGACTGGTGGAAAATGCCTATGGCATTAAGTCCGCCTCTGTAAATTTATGTGGGGGGTATTTAAGGTAGTAAATAAATATCTCAATCTGCCTAGCCTTTTCTCAACTATGTTGGGGTCGGCTTCCAGTCTAATTGGATACAGCTGAATATCAGTATTTCACATGGAGCAACTGCCTATCTGACTTCCACAACCCAGTAACTGGGTAATACGTTACCCCTTGGTAAGACTGGTTGACAGACTTTCGGGCTTCTGATGACCCGTAACGACTGTCATAGATCCACGAAGGACAGCCGGGATCAACGGCTTAACGTGCTTTCCGAGGCACGGACGAGTTTCGGTATGTAAAGATGATGACCCATCTACAGACCAACAACGGCAAGCGTAGCTTAACCGGATGAATCGACCAGTGCGGCTATATATTATTACTTAGCCTCGAGCTCCTCCTCATTACCGAGATAATATCTACATGAATAAAATTGAGCGCTACAACATTAAAATTCACAAACAATATAGGCTTTAATTATTCAATTAGCACTTAACAATATTCTTTGAAATATCGCAAATATCGCAGCAATACACCTTAAAGTGTACTGGCAACCCTATATGCCCCACATTACTTCTTATTTACATTTCATTTGCGGAAATACGACTGGAGATACGCGACGAAGCGAGTACCTTGACAGTCGGTACGGGTAGTCAGAAGCCCAAAAGTCTGACAACCAATCTTACCAAGGGGTATCGTGTTACCCAGTAACTGGGTTGTGTAGGTCAGATAGGCAGTCGCTCCATGTAAAAAAATTTGATTGCGTGTTCTATTAATTTGCATACATTTTTTTTTGTGTGGGAAATCATCAAATAACTTCCGCTCTGGGCGGAGCGGGAGGGTGTGTGAGACTCTTACTGGCTAAAACCCACCCGTATTCCTTCGGTTGCCCTGTTGCCGGGGGCCACGATCTCCCTTTCGGTTTTCTTCGCAACCCCGGCAGGCATCGGCCCTAGCGGACCCCGTCAATTCTGCTGACATCTCTTTAAGGCGCGCGTGGAACACAACGCGCCGTCGACCCGGGCCTGGTCCTTATCGGACGGTGAGCTACCCATTGCTCACAGTCCGCAAGCCCGCGCCTACGGTGGCCGGAAATCATTCATTTGCATACCTAGGGTTTTATTAAGGCGAAAGCGCCAAGGTAGCCCGCGAAATTGTAATTTTCTTAAGTTTTTTGCATTTTGCAGGTCAGTGTCAGGTTTTATGTTCATTAAAATATGATTCGCCGTAACAAATATGGCTTTACTCAATTATAATTATTACAATCAGCAAAACAACTCCATAATTTATGATCTGTAATGATTATAATTGAGTAACATGATACTGACCTGCAAATTGCAAAAAACTTATGGAAATTTAAATTTCACGCGCTACCCTGACGCTTTCGCCTTAATAAAAACTTAGGTATGCAAATTAATAGGAAACACAATCAAATCAAATTAGAAATGAAACAGAAAAAAAAAATCCGTTTTGTGGTTTATAAGGAGTTTATGAAAACAAACAAAAAACAACGGATGCAGCTGAATACCAGTATTTTACATGGAGCGACTGCCTATCTGACCTCCACAACCCAGTTACAGGGTAACACGATACCCTTGGTAAGTCTTACCAAGGATATCGTGTTACCAGAGTCAGTTGTCAGAGTTTTGGGCTTCTGACGACCTGTAACGACTGTCAATGATCTTGTCGCGACTGATAAAAATTAAAATGCTTACCGAACATACGATAAACTGAATTGTCAAAACTAATTATAGCAGTAACTAGCTCAATAAGCTATTTCAATAAGATTTGGTCAAAGTGCAGGCTGGATCAATTGAGTTGGCACAATGCGTGCAGTGAAGCGAATACAGGCTAATGTCTGGTGTATTGATCGCGTGAGCTACTGGTGGGAATACGGTTCTAATATCAGCATAGATCATTGTTGGGTTACGATTTGCAGGCTATTTATTTAACATAAGAAATAAGAAATAAGCAATGCTGCAATGCTTATTTCTTTAGAAATAAGCATTGCCTTTGTACGTATTTTTCTGTTCCTTTCTTCTTGTCTGTTTATATGTGTGTGCATAAATGGTTAAATAATAATAATAATAATAACGGGACATAACGGTCCCGCATGACGAGAACCTCGTGAAAGCTGAGAAAGATAAACAAATCAAGTATCTTGACTTGGCTCGCGAGGTTGTCGACATGTGGGATGTAGATTCAGCAATCATTGTGCCGATAGTCGTGACAGCCAATGGCTTAATCGCCAAGAGCCTCGACCAACACCTAAGGAGGCTCTCGTTGGGCAGCTGGATCAAGGGCTTGATCCAGAGAGCGGTACTCCTAGACACGGCTCGCATTGTCAGAAGGTTCCTCTCCCTGGAGCCCTGACCGCCGGTAGCTTGGACCCTGTTCCCGATACCGGTGGGCTACTATTTTTTATATTTTTAAATGTTTTTATATTTTATATGTTTTAATATTTAAAAATATAAATTATATGTATTTAAATGAAATAAAGGATAATAATAACCCCACCGCCATATCTCTACGTTGACGTCGTGGTGGGGCTTGCGCGCTCTGAACTCTAGGCCTGTGCCGGTAGAGTTTACTTTGCCGGAACGGGTCTGGGATGAGGAGCCAGACCAAGAGAGATACAAAAACCCGCAGGGCAGCATGTGGCGAGCTGTTGGGCAGTAGCGACCCCACGGACCCTATCTCCCGGGAGAAGTCTTGTTCCTCACCTCTGGCTTGCCTTTATTGGCTGGCTGGAGTGAACACTGACGAGGATCGGAGCTCCCACCTCATTCTTGCCTTAATTGGCCGGTTTGAGTGGAGATTCGCAAGAGCAAACGTGCTCGGAGGAAGGTAGTATTCCAGTAAGTGCTCGTAGGGATCTTGACCATCTTCCGGGCTCTGGGATTGTTATGAAAGCCGTGGAATACCTCTCCACTCCTCAAGCACCTCAGGACATGTTGCCCCCTTGTTGCTACGTCACTATGTGCTAGCGACCGTTTCCGGGGGCCCATTATTGAGTTTGCCAGTCACCCCCTGCCATTTTAACTGTGTATTTTATATAAAATATTGGTCAGGCAGGGGCCATAGTCTTTACACAGCTCTAGGTAACCAGTTCACTTAGCCACCCAAACCCATAATCAAATATCTTTGTTTCCATATCCTACAATAGTCTTGCACCAACCGGGGGTTGTCCTTGGGTACACTTGCATAGCGCGAACAGGGATAATCGCCGGTTGGTGCCTCATTTCACTCAAAACGTCTAACGGGCCTCTGCGAGTTGGCTTCGGCCCCTCGTACGCTTTCCAAAGGTCCGGGACCCCAAGGTCCCGAGAAATGTCATTGACCCTATAATAATAATAATAAAAAGGCCAAGGCCAATTATATTAGTTAAGAAAAAAATGATAATATTAAGTATACTACTACACGACAGCATACGCTCATCTCAAAGTACTCTAGACTTACTGACAAAATCATTTTCCTATCGTCCGCGAGGACATCATACTATGTCACTGAATTATTTACTGAAAAGATAGTAGAAGGTAAGTACTCCAACTGTGATATTTTTTTGGTTAGGTCATTGATTAAGTGTTTAATTAGATAAATTCAAATTCAAATTATTTAACTGTATAGGTAACAAGATAGGTACAGACGGCTACACATCAAGCTATATTTCACCAGTTTATGCTGATCTCGCATTTTATAGGAATTCCGTACATTGCGAGTTCAGCTTATACTGGAAATGTATAGCTTGATGTGTAGCCGTGTGTACAAGGAAAGCATTATGCATATTTTATTTTGTGCACAAGTTTTTTAACTTAATGAATAAAGTTACATATCATTGCCCAGTTATAAAAGAATTTTAAAAAACTTCGAAAAAATTACTATTTAAATAATTTTAGTGATATCGGTTGGTTTTTTTACATGAAAATTAGAGTATTTAGGCACTTACCATAATAGAACAACCTAAGACATGAGAAAATCGTAGTATAGTCGGGACATTCACGCGGCTCCAATTATTAAGTCGCAGATATCCACTCCATGTAAAATACTGGTATTCAGCTGCATCCGGTTAGACTTGAAGCCGACCCCAACATAGTTGGGAAATGGCTGGGCAGATTGATTTTTGATTCTTATAATTCTGAACCTAATATCAGTTAAAACACGTATACTAAAAGATCAATAATTTAATTATCTTTAAAATGGTGAAGGTTTCAGAAAAACACGCTTGATAGATTTTGCGTGATTCTCAGTTTTTATTCGCTTTAGACATAAATTTACAAATTAATTTATTAATTTCACTATGTAATATTTAGATAAAATATTCCTGTATTACGTTATTAAGAAAATGCTCTAATTTAACTAATATTTTTTTCAAATCATTAACACTACTCATTTAGCCGTGATCTTCAGTATAAAATCATTAAGAGTAGGTTAGTGCCGCCTTAATACTCTAGACGAAATGAAAACCTTTAAAGAAAAAAACATAACGTCACGCCTGTATTCCCCGAAGGGTTAGGAAGAGGTGTGCCTATAGTACACCCAGATTTCACCACTTATATTCAAGTCCCATGTAATAGCGGACCGGGCTGCTACTGAGAAATCCAGATGGAAAAACCCAATTACACATGTTGCAAACATATAGTAAGCAATGACCATTTTTGCATGTCCGAATGGGTTACCATGGCACCTGGCAACATACAGAAAATAAAGAAAACGTATTTATTGAGATTCGCACAGGAAATCACAAATTAAACTCAAACACACTCATTAAAACATTAATAAAAAATTAAAAAAGCAAAGGCGAAAGGCAACAGGCAACTGAAGGAACACGTCTGGGTTTTAGTCAGTAAGAGTCTGACACGCTCTCCCTTTCCGCCCAGAGCGGGAGAAGTTATTTGATAAATTCCAACCCAAAAAAAAGGCCCAAAAAGCATCCAAAATCTCTACACTACCTTTAACACTACACATTTCGATACCCGCTATTACCGAATCGATTCTTTCACTCGTTCTCGATGTTCTGTGTAAATTGCATTGTTATCTAGGACCCACCGTCCACTTCAGCTGCCTTATCTCGATGCAAGTAAATCTCAATGGTAGCTAGGAGATTGTGAAATATTGCCTCGGAAATTGCTTCGGATTTGAATAGAATGAGGCAGGTTCCCTTTGAAAGGATAGTTTAATCGTAAAGGATTGGTGCCTTTCGTTTGATTTTGAAGGAGGTCGTGGGATTGTTTGCAGCGATTTTCTTTTTGTTATGTTTTTTTTTCGAAGTTGGCTTTAGTTTGTAAATATTACAACATTTAACTCCCTTAGACTTACACTTTGTAATAGAACTGGATTCACATTGATCTTTACATATTATAAACCAAAGTCCCCCGCGTCTGTCTGTCTGTCTGAACGCGGTAATCTTAAAAACTACCGAATGGTTTTTCAAAAAGTTTTCACTCATAGACGAAGTGATTCATGAGGAAGGTTTTGGTGTAGAATTCATTAAGGTTTCGTGTAAATTGACTTAAATATGACGATTATTGTTGAAGAAGTCGGAAAAAAACCCCGCTAATAAATAAATAAATCCGAACAGATTTTCAAACGGTTTTCACCAATGGACGGAGTGATTTATGCAGAAAGTTTTGGTTTATAATTCATTATGGTTTTGTGTAAATTAGCTGAAATATGACGACTATTGTTGAAGATGTCGGAAAAAATCATGCCAACTGGGAGCTTTACTGGCGTGCGTCGGTTAAGCTGTAAGAGTTATATCAAATCGATGTTCTACAGGATTGAAGATCTTAAAAGTTCATTAAAAAAGTCCGGGATAGCATATGTCTATCTTCTAAAGATGACCCACAGTAACCATTTTTATCTTTCAGAATTTCATAAAAATTTCATTGTTATTTCCGAAGCTATTTTGACCGGTATTATATCAATCCTTATTCAATAAAATTAAATTAAAATTAAAAATGGACAAATAAAACTTAAATTGGACATTTAATTTAGATTAAAATATGCCTTGAAATCATTTCATTTAAATGAATAGTTTAAAAGATATCACAGATTCAAAATAACGTGTTACAAAATAATTATGGTTGACGGCAACGCGGGCGCAGCGGTCAATGACCTTTCCCTCGGCTATTAGGTGTGAAATCCCGGTAGTACGTTCCCGTGGGATATTTTCCGACAACCACGCGGGCGAAGCCGCGGGCAAAAGCTATAATTTATAATTGTAACTGGTGAGGATCAACTTCATGAATCTCGTTAGTACAACTTTTATCATTGGTGTATTTGAGCTTTTATAATTTGAATATTAATCTTTCTCCACTCACAGGCAGAAATATAAATAAGTTTTGACTTCATATGTGCACTGTTTCTACATCTCTGGCACGTAATAATATGTGACCTTTGTAAGCAAAAAAAAAAAGCACAAAAGGAAAATAAATTTCGAAAAAAGAATTGCCCCATGTTTATTCTCACACAACTATTGCCACAGAATAAATCAATCAGGTACATAAAACGAACGACTCTTGACATATTCCGCGGAAAAAAAAGAAGAAAATAATCCTAGCAAGTCTTCCTCAATATCTCGTAACATTGTCAGTTGACTTGATTTTCTGGTAACGCGAGTGGGACGTTTCCCGCTTACGTGGAAACGTAAATGTTGCCGGCGTCATGTTTCGCATGCCAAGCATACAAATTGAGTACGTAGCGTGTTGGGACATTGCGCAGATGAATTGCAGAAGGAATGTTAAAGCTGTATTATGGCACCAATAGGGGTAAATATTTTGTCAGTGAAATTGGTAAAACAGGTTTATCTTGAGAAACTACGAGAGTGAAAGTCAATTTTTCTTATGTTTTTGCATTTTGCATATCGATATCAGGTTGTATGTTGATCTAAATGTGATTCGCGGCCGTATCAAATGTTTATTTATAGAAATATAATCATGAAAATCAGTAATACAACTCTCTTAGTTCATATAATCCTATTGAATGGCTATTTCATGAAATTATGACATTTGAGGACTATGTTAACTTAAGGAAATGGGGAAAATGGGAAAGGGGTTGAATGGGGGATTGGTATGGCTGATTCTAATTCGAGAAGCCATATTTGTTACGATCACAAATCATATTTTAATCAACATGCAACCCGACACTAACCTGCAAATTTGCAAAGAATTTCGCGTGCTACCTTAGCGCATCCTCCTTAAAGTAGGAGATTTGATAAAAATATGATAGTTTTTCTCCTTTGAAGTTGATTATGAGTTTCTTTTTTTTTGTGATTAGAACATTGTGCAAATGTATTTTTTTTTTTGAAAGAACGGAAGAAAGAAAAATATTAGATTGTGAGACGCACAGGAAATTCAAACAATAAAAAACGATCAAACCAGGGACTTCCGAAAACATACATTAATATAAAAATAACCGACTAGGTGATCGTTGGTTAGTTTTACCATCCTAAACTTCTAAAAGTTATCTACAGCATGTCTCAGTGAGAATCTCGCTCGTGAGAGATTGAACTACGCGAGTTTGCGATGTGACTATTTCACAGCTGAGAATTTTATGTATCGGTCCGCGCGAACATCTGTGGCCGGCTCGGCACGTTCTCGATTGGACATATTTAGTGGTATACATTTGCGTATTGATGTTTTACTTATAGCGTATTGACTTACGGAGTTTCATTCGTTTTCTGTATAGATTTGTTCTATAAGCTGCTGTTCATTTATTTTCCTGACTAAGGAACTGTTCGTTATAATCTGCCAAATAATTTCAAAACGGAACAGATTTTTTCGGAATCGTTTATAATCGATCCTTGCGTTTGAATACTTTCTTAGGTCTGTTCGGTAAATCGGTGGCTTCTGCAGCTTGACTACTCTTCGAGTTGTGATGTCTTTGGTAAACGTTGATGCGGTCAACAATTCAAAACTGAAATAAATGAGGCTGCTGAAAGTAATAGGTAACACCAGCCTACAGGCTATTCTCTTTGGGACAATACATTGTCCCATAGCATAACACAAAGGCCTATTTCTATTTAAAGAAGACTGCGAGTTGGCGATATCAAACCTATTTATAAGTGTAGTTTTCATCTCGTCATTGTCTTTCCCCCTCCAACTTTAATTACAAACTGCGCTGCAATAACGTTATAAATACATTATAATCGACCAACATCTTACCTCTCCGTCTGAAACATTTTCAGCACCTTACCAGTACACTTCCTAATTTCATTTTTCAGTTCTGCAACCGATACTGTCTTACATTAAACCAGTAACACGGCAGGACGGTAGTGTGAAACCCAAGTAGGACCCATGTCCAAAGCACGTTTGACGTTTATGAGGGTAAACTAACATTGTGGTAGGTAATTCGATCTGTCTATAAAACAGACCCTCTAAATTTATTAGCGGATGTGCTGTTTATATGGTCTTAGCGTTTAATTAGGGTTTTATTAGAAGTTTCATTAAGATGCGATTGATTTTGTATGGTGGGTTCTGTGGGATTTACTGTCGATTAATGTGTGATGTGGAGGTTATGTATTGAAGCTTGCTATCTGATAGAGTTATCCAGAAAAGATCTGGAGCTACCGACGTAGCCTGCAGAGTAAGCAAGTCTGAAGTGGCAGTGGGCTTGCCATGTTTGTCGAAGGAGCGATGGCTAGTTTACCAGACGAATCCTGGACTGGAGACCGCGTATCGGCAAGCGTAGTGTGGGACAGGCCCCAGCTAGATGGACCGACGACCTCCAAAACACGGCTGGGACAGACTGGATGCGGAAGGCGGAGGACAGGGTGTTGTGGCGCAGCCTGGGAGAGCCCTATGTCCAGCAGTAAACTGCGATAGGCTGAGTTATTTGTTGATTGATCTTATAAAAGCGTGTGCTTTAACTGAAGTTAGATTATTCGCTGCGTCTAACGGCGCGCATTGATGCATACATCAAATGTATATAAGTATGTACGAATTATTCCTCGTAGATACACTTTTGAACATTATTCGTTTGTTTTCCTTACAGATACACTTTTTAAAATCCTGAACAGATAATCTTCTTAGATACACTTTTAGGTACCTACAGTAATGCACTAAATTATTATGTTGATGATGGATGATTTTAAACATAGTTCACCGATAAATAATCAATTATTACACACCCATGACGAAAAATTAGAAAATTTTCGGAGCAACCATCTTGGATTTTCATTTTGGCCTCAATATCTGGTTTAGCACCCTTGTAAACCATGAAAACGATACCCATGATGAACTCGCGTTCTTATTTTGCGTCATGTTTACCGCAAATAAATGTTTTTTTTTTTTACTTATTATCACCGCGTGGTTTTTCTATCTGAAATTTTTCAGTAGCAGCTCGGAGTCTAGATTTGTGCCCGGTTGATGGCAATAGGCTCGCCCCCTATTACATGGGACTTAAACATAACTGGCGAAATGTGGGTGTGCCTGCTACAGGGACACCTCTGCCCAACCCTTCGGGGAAACAAGGCATGATGTTATCACCGCGTAAACTTATGATAATTAAAAAAAAAATTACAAAAATGGTCTATGGTCCCATTACCTATACATATATGATGAGTCCTTCTTATATGTAAATTGAATTTACATTAACTCTTTTTTGTTTTGCTGTACTAAACGAAAGGAACAGAATTGAGAATTTTTCAAAAGTGTATCTACGAGGAATAATTATTTGCATGTACTAGCTTCACCTTTCTGACTAACCTACCGACTCTGACAATTCAAAAGTGCCTGTGATGGTTTAATTTAAATAAATGCTTTGAATTTGAGTTTGTAAATTACGGGTTGAAACATTATTGAAATTCAAAATGTTGAACACGCTATAATTTAGTTTTATTTACCTACGCTATACTTCAGATTCTTGAGTGGTTTATTGAAACGAACTAGAAAGCGAGAAAGACATGTAGTAATTAGTCAGTTTAACCTACGCAGGAGTACCCGCGGCGCAGAAAAAAATGCAGATTTTCCATTCAAAATCAATATAGCGTAGTTACGTTAAATATTAAAAACAACAGTGGCTAAAGTCATTCTGCAGTCGATAGCCTGCGTACAATATGACGTGGAGTATATTTTTATCGAATACCGAAAAAAAAACTTTTCGATTCAATTCACATTCGATTCCGACACGCGCAGCCCTTCTGATTTTTTATTTATTTTTATAGAATATGTTTTTATGCAGCACCAATATAAATTGTGTTTTCGTTTTTAGATACCTCCATGAATGACTGGAACACGACGCATAGACAGTGACTAGCTAACTTACGTACTTCATCTATTAAATATTTGCATGCCTCGCTAAATGGCCGAAATTGTCTTTGCACTGAATTTTATATGCAAGATCTTTTCTACCTTTCACATTTCAATTTTTTTATTTGAGTTAAAATATGGGACACTAACGTATATAGGTGTAATAACAATAAAACTTCTATTGTGTCTACCTTCAACTGATTAATTTTAAAATAAATATTTCCCTAGTAAATTAAAAGTATGGAAAATAAAAGATATTGCGTCATTATTATCAAATAGAATTTATTTTATGCTAGCTTTTAGTAAATGCTAAAAAAAACATGAAAGAAATTCGCCTTTTACAAAAACATTTTTAAACCTCTTCCACAATCGCATGAAAACGTAACATACTTATACTTAAACCATAACAATATTCGCGATGAAATTCGAGTAGCGGAAACGTAATAAAAGCAAGAGTTGTCGGCCTCCAGCGCTGAGTGAGTATCCGTGTACGCTTTGTACTCTATGTACTCCCAAGTACTATGCGCTTTAAAACGTGTCTACTATCTATTTTAATGCGTGTTGTGTTTCATTGTACGTGCGTATTGCCCAAGGCGTTAACAGGTACATCTCGTGGCAAAAGTGTTATCTGAATAATGTAGGTAAAGCAAGTACAATTCGGTGTCAAAATTGTAATTTCAGGTTTATCATATTATTTTATCAATGACATAAAATCACGCCTGTATTTCCCAAAAGGTTGGGCAGAGGCGGACTTATAATACACCCACAATTCGCCAGTTATGTTGACCTCCCATGTAATTGGGGGCGAGCCTATTGCAATTAACTGGGCAAAAATCCAGCCTCTGGTATGCTACTGAGAAATTTCAAACAATAGTGTGTTTTACATTTTATTTTAGATAATTGACAGGTTGCCGCCCGCAGGTTATTCCACTGGTGCTGTATTTGACAGCGAACACGAAAATTGATAAGCCACTGTAAAGGTTTTCGCCACATACAGTCAGCCTCAAAAAGAAGATGAAAGATACATCAACAATAAATATTTGTTAGTATACAATTTGTGTTCTATAATACTGTTTTAATGTGTTACAATTAAGGAACCAATCTATACTTCATATTATAAAGAGGTAAAATTGTTTGTAAGTTTGTATGTAGGGGGTAATCTCCAAAACTACTAGTCGGATTTGAAAACTTATTTTTGCGTTGGATAGCCCAATTTTTAGGAAGGTTATATCACGCTACGATACTTAGGAACCGAGCAAAAAGAAAAAATCTGCAAGAACGCTATGCGAAAACGAACGCGGTGGGATGCAACACGGTGGGTTGGGGGCCAAAATGTTAGGCGGAAGAATTCTCGGGCAGAAGCTAGTGTGTGATATGTTTTGTGGCTACATATTCATACAATATTGTGGAACAAAGACTGTAGACAATAAAATTAATTCTTGTCGATGTTTTTTTTTTTTAAATCTGTCTGTACATATATCTGAGTGTTATGATTTGTGCGTTTTAACGCACTATGCTACTGAATCATGAAGTTGTTACATGCTTTAAAAATACTTCATCGTAATAACTGTCAAATAAAATGAATGACGATTTCTATTAAAATCCATTCCATTGTACATTGGCTTGTATCGCAACCTAAAAGTACCTAATTATCAAATTTAAAATAATCTGCCAGATAATTTTATCTTGTCTTGAGATGATACAAGAGACCCTACAAATATTGATGAAAAGCTCTCAAACATGTAAAACACAATCCCATGAACCTGTTTTTTGAAGCAAAAATTATCAACAACGACCGCCGAAGCCTTTCAGTGGATCTCAGCGAAGTGTCTATTGTCAGGGACACAATGACTTTTGACAGAGCTGTGCCACACAACAGGATAGGTACAGAAGGTCGGGTACGGTGACGGTATGCAACGAGAGAAAACGCACGCACACATAAAGACGTTCACGTACAGCGAGTGCAAGTGCACTCGGGACTGGCTTTTGATTGAGATGTTTGAGAATATAGATGTCTCCGAAAATACAGATACTTCAAAAAAAAAAATTCGCTTCGGGAACCATCGTCTATCTTCGAACTAGCTTTTGCCCGCGGCTTCGCCCGCGTGGATGTCGAAAACTATCCCACGGGAACGTACTACCGGGATTACATAACTAATAGCTGAGGAAAGGTCATTGACTAATACCGCTGCGCCCGCGTTGCCGTCAACCATAATATGTAGTTAAGCGTAATTTTGAATCTGTGATATCTTTTTAAATATTCATTTAAATGATATGATGTCAAGGCATACTTTAATTTAAATTAAATGCCCAATTTAAATCACATATTTTATTGGATAAGGATAAATATAATACCGGTCAAAATAGCTTCGGAAATAATAATGAAAGAAAGATAATAATGGTTACTGTGGGTCATACTTAGAAGATAGACATATGCCATCGCGGACTAATTTGTTGAACATTTTTGATCAATACTGTAGAACATAAATTTTATGTATATTTTGCAGCTTATGCGGTGCACGCCAGTAAAGCTCCCAGTTGGCGTGGTTTTTTCTGACTTCTTCAACAATAATCGTCATATTTAAGCCAATTTACACGAAACCTTAATGAATTCTACATCAAAACCTTCCTCATGAATCATTCCGTCTATGAGTGAAAACTTTTTGAAAAACCATTAGGTAGTTTTTGAGTTAATCGCGTTCAGACTGACATACTGACAGACAAACGCGGTGGGTGACTTTGTTTTATAATATGTAAGGATATAAGGAAATATAAACGCTCGATGATGAGATATATTATGAGTTGTTACAACCATGGATACTAATGGATATTACTTGTCTATTTTGTATTACCTACCATGATTACCAAATTATGAACTATAGAATTTTAAAAACTCTTAAAGCTGACATATATTATTATGACGATATAAAACTTAGAAAGTTTGCCTCTGCGGGGGATATTATTGTGACGCGACGATCGTGCTAATTCGGAATCACGAGGATTACCGTACCTAAGTACCTACCTTTTCTGGTTTACCTGTACGTATGCGTCTAAGTGTGCGTGCGCCCGTTTCGTTCATTACTATGGAGCCGACCTTCTCAACCTATCTATATTATGGCTGTATCCTTCAACAATCCACTGTTGCAATTTATTACGTAATTTTTTCATCATTTGTCGTTTCAAATCCATTGTTCAGTAATTTTCAGGTGAATCGTGAATAATGCAAGTGAATTAATGAGTAGAATATTGGATTAATTCATTTGGTTCATTATGCTTTGGGTTTCGGGAAATATCTTAATGTTGTTTGCTATTATTAACGTCAAAGGATAGTTAATATAATTATGATTTTATGGAATAAACTAATAGAGTTTGTGTGAAGTTGTGTGTAATTTATTAGGGTTCCGTACCTCAAAAGATAAAAACGGAACCATTATAGGGTCACTACGTTGTCCGTCTGTCTGTCTGTCAGTCTGTCCATACCCTTCTTCAGGGATGCGTGAAGGTATCAAGTTAAAATTAATATCAAATACGTAGATCTGATGTCCGTTGGAACTCTAAAAAAATCAAACTTCTAAGTAAATGCAATAAAAAATACGGCCATTTAAGCGACATATTTCGACTCGCAAATAAATCAAAACCTACTGGGTACTCTTCCCGTTGACCTAGAATCATGCAATTTGGCAGGAAGAAATGTCTCACAGTACATCTAAAGGAAAAAGTCCGAAAATTGTTAATTTGTAGTTTTATCACATTTTTTTTTTGCGATTAGAAACTTACATTTGCAGTTAGAGAATTGACCGTGACGTATATCGATGTATGGGAGAACATGTTTTTTTAATACAAAGTTAAGTTTGTTTTTGGCATAAATTCTTCTCAACGACGGAACGCTTCATAGTGCGTGGTCCGACACGTAATTGACCGGTTTTTTTTCTCATTTTTACAAACCGCGCCTGCATTATCTTATTTTCTGGAAAGTATAACATTGGACGTTAAAATATTTTCATAATCAGACGATACTAACATTCATTATTTACATTTTGGTTAGGTACAGGTAAAGTGTTTTTCATAAACTTTATCAAAGTCAATTCAATTTAGTAAATCGCACGATTTTCATACACCGTAGGCATACCGTCCCCCTTAAAACGCGCAGAAATAATTACGTCAGGGCCCTTTTTATCTAAAGAGCGCATAGACAATCGTTAACTCTATGATAATGTGTCAGATTTGCATTTCCCTCGTTATTTTAACGTTTCATATGCCTCTGACGTTCCCTTGTACTGTGTTTTGTAATCATCAAGCTTATGGTAGGGATGCCATGGGTGAAAAGAAAAATCAAGGATATTTTAAGGATTTGAAAAGAAGGTTTTAAAATAACAAGGTTTTATTTAAAAAATAGAAAATACTGCTGCAAGGCCGACGCGGGCTTACGGTGTCACCTTTGAGTGCGGTTTCAGAATAAAATCCTCATTTTCTAACTTTATCTGTGTGTAAATTATAAGGCCCACGCATTTAAAACTTTAGGATAGCGACCATTATCACCATTATCGTTATCAAGATTCCCTCAACAAAGATACCTCAATATAATAAAACTGGAAAAGTTGGAAACCCAAATAAACCAACTAAATTAACAACGCAAAATCAATGTTACATCTTCATCAAAACCAAATACTGCACACACTGCAATTATCTCGACCATCCAATTATTTCATAGAATTACAACGTCAGTACACCTCTACTCAAAACGGATCGTGTCCGCAGAAATCCGTACACATGGCTATCCTAGTCAAAGCGAATGACAGACGGGGGAATCCCTGTAACTAAATTATTCGTGGTCACGTATTCTGCGAGGTTTCAGCTTAGTACTGAAATTTTAATTATACATCGGACCAGCGCTACCAGATGAACTTATGCGGAAATAATTAGTTTTAGCTGATTTTTAATTTTAATTGAGTGTGTGGATTTGTTGTGTTTTGGGTTGGAGCTATATGACGTTGAGGTTTATCGGACTCCGCTTTATCAGTGACTCAAAAGTACAATGATAGGTACCTTAATGAAAAATTAGGGTATTTGTATTGATACAGGTTTTCCGGTCCGGATTTGTCGGTACCGGTCTGTACCCACGAGTGGACAAGGCCAAGTTTCAACCTGTTTCTTTATGTGCGAGCGCAAACAGAAAGTATATAAGGAATATTTTATGATTTCGATCGGTACCGATCCGTTTCCGCTTGTCCGTACTGGGAACCTGTTTTTTTATGCAGCGGTCTTTGGCGTGATTATGAAATGCTGAATGTTTTATAGCATATTGAAAACTGCAAGATACTGATTTGATTTGATTTACTTACTTAATTGTAATTTTAACACGCTCGTGCGCAATCAAATGCAGTGTTTACTAAAGAGGTATCTAACAAAATTAACCTTTTAGGCTATTTGTAACTGCAGATTCTTGCTATAACTTGTTCATGAAGACCATTCAAACACAAATTATTACGCCATTACAAACTCCCAATAAACACATAATATTTACCGATATACCATTCAATACATTGTAAAACTTTTTCTAATAAACGATATTTAGGGCTAACACAACTCGGTACCAAGTTGTTCGAGCAGTTGGCTCGACGGGCTTGTGGTCGCCACAACTCAATAACTTTGCTAACCAAGTGACGTTCAAAATGTCTCGTGGTAGGGGGGAGAGAAGGGAGTAAGGGGGTGTGTTGACTTTAGAAAGTTAGTCCCCATTACGTCTGTGGACGTATCTGTTCTACGTCTTTGTTAGGTGGTTCGAGAATTGAGTTTATATTCATAGTTTAGGGTAGTAAGCATTGCTGAACAAAGACATACCTGCTGCTCGACTCATCGAACTACACATTCGGCATTCACCAGCGGATTTGATTGGGAGCAACCAGATATATGTAAAAGAAACGTATGCCCTAATGACGTAAGCCAAGTAAAATAGTGACTATAAGCATTACCATAACCTAATGACGTTCTTGACACCTGAAAAAGAAAAAAAAAAAAAATTTGAAAGTACTTTGGAGTAAAGCGAGAAAGTTTCTCAACATTTTTTTTTAAGTACGCATGAAAATGGTAAAAATAAATGTCTCGAAAAAAGTCTTTTTGACAAATGAACGAGTTCCGAAAGTTTTCAGAAAAATGTCGGGCCATTTTTTCTGTTACAATGTTGTCAATCAGTCACAGGCCTCATAGGCCGAATGGTTTTTTCCTTTGCCAGTTTCTCTGCTTGCGTTGATTTGATTGAAATTCCCTTTCACACACCTGAGACGGGGTACAAGCTATAAGTATTAGGCAAATCCGACGGATGTGGTAATCTCCGTGATTATTCGTAATTGGAAAATTTCCGGAACAACTTTCCAGAAAGTAAAAAAAAAGGTTTTTTATTTGAGCGCTGGTAAAGGACACTGTGCTGTAAAATGCATAGCATTTTATGAATTGCTTTTGATGTGAAAGCTGGGCGTTTTAAAATAATACGGATGTAAATATTTAAATATTTTTACGCTTTGTTTAATACTGGGTACGGTCGACCTGCAAACCCCTCTGGGCGAAACTTGTAAAGCACTTGTGTGCCGGACAGTAAAGCGCTTTTAAGTTTTTTATTTGTGTTACAGCAATTTTATACCAATACCGATTTTAAACGAAATGTAAGAATATGATGATACTGTCTTTAGTATCAGACTAAGTTTAAGTAGTTGGGCATCATGCGGTCACAGGAGACTGGGCAAAAGTGGGCTATTATAAGGACCAAGCCAATTATAATTTCTTTTTTTTTGTTACCCAGTGTCATGATTGTGAAAATGACGTCATTACTTACCTTTGACTAGTATCCCATTAGTATAATATAGAAAGCTAGCTATTTCCATGGTTGTATATATCTAAGTATTCAATACATAGCTTGGTATCCCAAAACAAGGACGTAACAACTGGCGTCTTCCACACCCCGACACCTGTGCTTGCCGCACACATCCTGCCTAGTCTACACCCTGGTTAGCCTTCAGTCACGATACGGGCAAGTAAATAATAATTATCGTTATCAAGTCAACTAGAACACGGCCATTACTTACACCTCCCCCTTATTTAAAGGAAATAGCTGCAACACTTCCAGGTAATTCGATAAATTGCTGTAATCACTTTGATTACTATGTAGTTAGGTACTACGACATAATTTATCAGGTTTCTCAAGTTTAATGTTCAGTTACATTTTAATGACAAATATTATGATTTACCATTTGTACAAGCTTTTTATTATAACTTGCTGCGTTCGCAAACTCGCATGTTTCCGGTTATTCTCTTCTCTTTCGTGTTACTTTGTGTGTGACGGTCAAAATATAATTTTTTTTCGATCTAGATCTCATTCGCCTTGTGTGCAAAAGTGAAAGGAACTTTGAATATCTCAATGGAAACGATCAAGACTTTTTGATATTGATAGAATTTAAAAACATTTTTTACTAATCAATTCTTAATATTACACATAAATGAAGACACAGAGATTGGGCACGCCACAGTTGTGGCGATAAGTCCCCTCTTTGACGAGTGGCTAGAGAGGCACCACGGCGTCCTCGCCTTCCGCCTGACGCAGGTCCTCACCGGACACGGCTGTTTCGAGAGGTTCCTGTTCAGGATAAGGCGGGTGGAAACACCTGGGTGCCATTGTGTGGATCGCCCGGAGGACACGGTGGAGCATACGGTGGAGGTCTGCCCGGCTTGGGCGGAGTATGGTACGGAGCGAGAGGAAATGGGAGGCCGTCACCTCCTTCTGCGAAGCGCTTATGCACGCGAAGGAGGAGGCGGAACGCGTGAGCGAGAGGAAGAAATTTCGCGCCCTCACGCCTCTAACCGCCGCAGGAGGAGACGCCCTGGGCGTCAGGAATCGCAGGCCGATTTCCGCCACCGTAGGTGTGGGCTTGCGGACGGTGAGCAATGGGTAGATTGCCGTCCGATAAGGACCAGGCTCCGGTCGACGACGCGTTGTGTCCCACGCGCGCCTCAAAGAGATGTCAGCAGAATTGACGGGATCTGTTAGGGCCGATGCCTGCTGGGGTTGCGAAGGAAACCGAAAGGGAGATCGTGGTCATCAGCAACAGGGCAACCGAAGAAACACGGGTGGGTTTTAGTCAGTAAGAGTCTGGCACGTCCTCCCGCTCCGCCAGAGCGGGAGAAGTTATTTGATAATTTCCCACCCAAAAAAAAGAGGCTTAGAGATTTAATGGTGTGTGACAAAAACACTTTCAAAGATAAACACGTGACCAAAAATTAATTGATAACAAGCCAAATTAAAACAAACAGAAGCTAATTAAAACTGGGTTTAACGGCCAAAAATTTTACCTCCAGCCCTGAAAGTTAAGCACGGGTTAAAATTGTTCGTTTAAATTCGTTTATTTCGTCCCTACTTTGGGTAACAAACGTTACGATTGCCCCCAAGAGTATGGGGTACACGTTAACC
This sequence comes from Omphaloscelis lunosa, assembly GCA_916610215.1. Lineage (NCBI taxonomy): Eukaryota > Metazoa > Arthropoda > Insecta > Lepidoptera > Noctuidae > Omphaloscelis > Omphaloscelis lunosa. Next base: position 14,174,883 of record OU744250.1, read on the forward strand.
CGGGTTTAGAACGACTGCTGCCGAAATTAGGGCAAGTGTGTGAAATTGTGATTTTCTTGCAAAATTAGAGGTGGGGAAATTTTAATTTGGAAAATTGGGTTTGGGATTTGGATTTAATGGTATTGTGAGGTGTATTAGGAATGTGCGGAAATGTGTGGATGAAAATTCGGTAGGAAAATAAATCAAATCATTAAAATTAAGTTATATAAAATGTTTAAAGCTTTGTACTTTAACAGGTTATCCTTTTAACGACAAGAAGCTGTTTACTAATTTCTTCTAATTTTCTAAAATTATACTGTTAGCTTAAGTAAAAACTTTATGTCTAAACAGTGGCCCTAATATTTATCTCCCCAGAGTTAAAACCAGATACAGGACTCACCATAACTATACTATTGTGATATTCATGCAAACTCAAACCTCTTGCAAGTATGCTGATCTCATTCACGATTCTCGGCACGTCGGTCGTCGCTCACTTCGTAAACTTTTATAGTTTCCCGTTTAAACTTTCATGAATTTAATCAATGCAGGACATTTGGTAATAATTTTTATGAACTAACTTTTGGTAGAATGGTATGAATATTTACGCGGCAGCTGTCTCTACTCTTGGGGAAGAGGTTTATGGAGGTTTTAGAGCTTTTGAAGTTAATTAATGAACCTCATTAAGTATATTATGAAGTCATCTTCATAAGCTGTAAATTTTTTAGGCAATGTTAGTAAACGGTTTATTATTTTGATTACTTACTTCCCTTGTATTAAGTTTTACTCTATTATTAAAAATCTCAACAGGTGAACTGTGACACTCCTTAATCAAGCTATGTCGTCGTAGCAAATGAGCTACGCTCTCGTAGCAAGTAGCGGATTTACCACGGCGGCGTCGTAGTAAATAACCGATTGCTACGTAGATCATAATCCTCCACTCTCTATAAATAAATACGCGGACTTTGTAGAATATCAAATTGCCAACACATATCAGGGTGATTTTAGGTATCGAATAAAGTGTTAAGTTCGAATATTTTGCTTGCATACACTTTCCATCTTCTCAATAAGAACTGTCAAGAATAAAATCGAGTGCCAAGAATTCATCACTGCGATCGTAATGCGATAAAGTCCTCTCGTTTCGTACGTTATTTAAATTTATTATTTTATTTATATACGTTATATTCAAATCCGAGTAACCTACTTCACTGACTTTTATTGTAAAAGCTTAACGTTTTAAAATTGAATGTAGCTATTGCTATGTAATAATTGTTCACCCGTGTGTTATTTATTGCAAATAACACACATTCGTACACTCGTATTCACACTTCATCTAAGAAAGAAAGAAAGAAAAAAGGAAAGAAAAAAATGAAAGAAAGAATTACATTTATTTGGCAACAGTATAAGAAAGAAACGTGACACACAAAAAAAAAACACATGAAATGTTTCATCTCAATAATTCATTTGAAATAATTAATTACGTCATTATTTTTGACGTAACCATTTTTTTTTTGTAAAACTATAGGTTACAAAAACAATTAACTACCTATTCTAAAAAATGAAAACGGCAACCCGTTTTATTTTGAAAACCGTAAACCGTAATCATCAGCACAAATACTCGTTATTTAAATTGTGTTTGTGTTATTTTGCTCAGCCTCTTAGGACTATTGGGGGATTCTCACCTCTTTGGGTTCCGTACAACTGAACAACTGTATTGTTTACACTCTGTTTATGGAAGGGCGGCATTTTACTTTTATTTTTGAAGTTAATCAAATGAGTGGGGACTTAAATAGGGTAGGTGTTAAGTACTTTTGTATTGTCAGTTGTAATTAAGCGGATCCTAAAGAGATAGAAAATTAAATTAAAAAATAATATAATTTGCTTTGTATGTAGGTGGTCTAACATGCTGTACATTTTTAGTTCTGTTAGAAGGTTAATACATAAGGGATTTAAAAAAAAATATTTTGGTAAAAAAAATATAAACCTCTGAAGTACTGAAATACCATTGAAATAGTTTGAATAACTAAAATAAGCTCTAATATTTTGGCACATTTATTTAGTTCACAGACAAAGAAGTAGGTACAAATGTTTTTTTTTTATAAATTATTCCTATCTATCGTTTGAAGCTAAATAAAGAAATATAGTAAAATGCACGTTCTTATTCAGCTGAAGAATTGAAACCGACTTTTGAAGTCGAACTTCGCTACTTTCGCCCAAAAACTTTAAAACGACTATTAAACTTTACGACGGGCGTTATCACGGGGCAAACTTTCGAATAAATTTGGTCGTCCGTAACCTGACCTTAGGTACACACAAACAATCTATTTGGTATGCAGGCAAAAATAATAATTTTTCAAATACTCTGTTAATATTAATTTTTATGTTTTAGGCATAAGACACACTCATAAAGAGTGATGTAAAAGAATCGAGTACTCAGCATAATTACAATATTTTTAAAAGTATTTGTGAGTTAGTTGCCTGTACACTAATCTCTTTGTTCGACTGTACGTCAGTTTTGGGGCCATTACTCCATCTATCAGAGTGACACGCAATCAAACAATACAATAAAACTTCTCTTCCGAAAAATACTTGAAAATAATTTGCTCGTTTAAATTCAGAAGGGGAGGTTGCCAGTTCGCACAAAGGTTTGCAGGGTAGGTAGGTAGGTACACTATTTGCGCTGTAGCATGGTGCGGGTGACAGTTTCAGTAACATTTCGTTTCACTCTTGAAAGTTGCCGCGATTTACAATTTATGACTTAATATTTCAGTTGTACCACATTCGTAATATATTAAATAATTAATAACTGTAGTAAATTAAATTAAACCCAACCAGAATGTTCTAATCAAGAAATAAAATCAAATTGAATGAAAAATTAAGCAAAGTGTTATGCGTATAACGTAACACCATAGACGTATTTAGTGATGGGATGTACTGCTACGATGGATAGTCGATATTTTTTATAATAAAAAACGTATATTGTGCGTAGGTCAATTTTTATTTTTAAAAGGTCTAATTATACAACAGAACATTTATAGGGTAAGGTTGCTTAAAAGGTTGCTAAAAAAAAATACATGTTATTCGTCTAAACTCATATCAGAGTCAGGAACATCTGAATTGTCACTCAATTCATCATCTGAATCTGTGACGGATATTATTAACGATGACTCAATTATGTTGTCAATATGTATGTCACGATCCCAATCAGACATAATGTCCCTTTTTGTTTTATTCACGACCTTCGACCAGTCTTCAGGTTGAACATTGTTGATGGCCTCTTGTAATAGGGCCAACATCTTATTTGCCGTAAATGGCGGCGAAGTATTATTTCTTGCGGCGTAACCTAAAAATAAACGAACTTATAAAAAAAAGTATTCAAATAATCATCAATCAGCCTAATCTAGTATCTGGTAATGTTTTTAAACTAGGTACATGCTACGATCGGAAAGCTGATTTTTTTATAAAGCTTCAAAATGGGAATTGAAATTAAAAGCATACCTTTTATTTGGGCCCAAATCAGCTCAATAGCGTTATACTGGCAATGGTAGGGTGGTAGTCGAAGGACCTGGTGGCCTTTTTCTTTTGCCATCTCGTCCAGAGCATAGGTAGGAGTTGGTGGCTTATGGCGTCGGACTAAGGCAATAAGCTCCGTCTTTAACATTTTTATATCTGCTGTAACTCCGTTTTCACTCAGCCACTTCACCAACTCGCTTTTGCGGTTGGATTGGTTTGGGGGTTTATTAACTTGCACCGAATGGTAGGGTGCGTTGTCCATTATTATGGTCATAGGCTCTTTTAAATTGTTTAATAGACCTATGAACCAATCTTTAAATTTTTCGTAATTCATCTCCTCATGATACTCCGTAGTTTTTTTTGACTTAAAAGCCAGCAAACAATCAGGGACGAATCCACTTGCTGTACCTGCGTGACAAATAATAAGGCGTTCGCCTTTGCCTTCCGGCACTTTGGTACACGATTGTGCCGTATCGTCGGTCCAACTTTTACCCACTGTGTGGTTGGCGTTTAGCCACGTTTCATCCAAAAAGACAACTTTGCTCCAATCACTTATGTTTTTGGCCTTCCTTAAAAATCTACATCTTGCTAGGGCAATGTCAGTCCTATCCATAATAATCTTTCTTTTGTTAACTTTTTTGTAAACAAAGCCAATATCTTTTATAACTTGCCGTAGCGAAGTAATACCTCCTTTGAACAAGTCAGCTTCTTTTAATGATTTTAGAAGCTTGAGCAATGTGGGTAGCTCCATTCTTCTATAATAATCATAAATATGATTTCTAATAGCAACCTTAGCAAAATCATCCAAATCTGTGATTGGCTTCACCTTGGTCCGCTTTTTGTTGGGTGTCGATAATTTATTTTCAAACATCCCATCTTGGCCAATTTTCTCACGTGTTATACGCGAAACAGTATTGCGGCCAATATCAAGAGCTTCGGCTACTCGTTCTACAATATGATTCAATGGTAACAACGGTCCATTATTTTGTTGTTCTCTTTCAAAGTAGTCTCGGAGGCGAACAACAAGCTCCCTGGCCTGACTACCCAAAACAGTTTTTTTTGTATGCTTAGGCATGGTAATAACAACAAACTCAACAAACTTATAACAAATAACAATTTAACAAAAATGAAAACAAACAATGAAATCGTAATACGTGTCACATTAAGTCACAATATAACGCGCTTGCACTCGTACTCGCACTCACAGCATCGCACGGGTAAACAACATGGCCGCCGCGCCGATGCACCATAGAGCAAAAATGTTGTCACGAAAAAAAAAACATAAACCCGATTTTGATTATTTTATATAAGTACAAAGATAATTATGTAGCCATAAAACATTTATATTGACAAGTTTATACACGTAGCACACACGTAGTTACACTGCACAACTGAATAATACACTAATTTTCATAACAATATTAAAGAGAACTAGATTCACGCTGCGAGTATCGTTAGCGATAAAAATGAATTGCATAACCTCACATCCCTACGTGGTACTGACAAATGTCAACGTCATACGGGCAACTGTCACCCGCACCATGCTACAGCGCAAATAGTGTAATGCAGAGGTGCGTGGTACATTATATGATGAAAAAACGGTAATGAGACAGGAGTGCAGTCTGTTTTGTAGGACCGATGTTTGTTTCAGAAAGCCCTGTCGTATGATTCTTAGGATGTTCTTGCAATTTCAGGCATGAAATATAACGAATTTTGTATAACACTGTCACTTTTACACGACATTAAGTTGACACATAATTATTCGGTACATTGGTTTTAGTTTTACATAACATAACATATTACGCCTTGTTTCCCCGAAGGGTTGGACAGAGGTGTCCCTGTAGTAGGTTCACCCACATTTCGTCAGTTATGTTTTAAGTCCCATGTAATAGGGGGCGAGCCTAGTGCCATCACCGGTTTTAGTTTTCTGGAAGCAAAAAAGAAAAATAGATGTCTTTTTTGAATTAAGACACTATTCCTTCAGATTTTTGTTTTTACAAGTTTCAATTCACTTTCTTCATATAATCGGCTAATACCTCGGCGACAGAGCTCTGCTCCGGTGAAAATAGAGAATGCTCATTTAATAGTATAAGAAAGTTCATACTAATCCATGTATAGTACCTACCTATTCCATGCTGCCATGATAGTAGGTACTTATTAATTCCATGGTGCCATGTCATTTCTAATTCTTATTACCTATCGTAGTATAGTAATTTTAGTCTAGGTGCATCGTCTTCACATATAACTGTTTAACTAATTTACGTACTTATACAAACTATTGTAAAACATTTTAAAAGAGTAATTGCGGAGTTTCTTGCCCATTCTTCTCCACACGAAAACTACTTTTTGGAAAGGGCGACTAGAATCAATTATATTATTTTGTAAGTTTTCACGTTCAAAAGTGCCATACATGGGCCTATTTGAAATAAATGATTTGACTTTGACTTTGACATTATTTTAATGTCATTATTTCTATTGTCATTATTCGAGAAAACTAATTTTCCCAGATACGAGACCTAGCTAGATCGATTTTTCGCCCCCGTAAACCCCTGTATTGCAACTTTCATCGAAATTGTTAGAGCCAATTTCGAGAACGTGAGTACAAATATAAATATAAATACAAATATTGCTCGTTTAATAGTATAGGATAGGATAATCATATCTTCATATCATCATAACATCACGCCTTGTTTCCCCGAAGGGTTGGGCAGAGGTGTCCCTGTAGCAGGCACACCCACATTTCGCCAGTTCTGTTTAAGTCCCATGTAATAGGGGGCGAGCCTATTGCCATCAACCGGGCACAAATCCAGACTCCGAGCTGCTACTGAGAAATTTCAGATAGAAAAACCCAATAACATTTTGCTCGACCCGGGAATCGAACCCAGGACCTCATACTTAGCAGTAGCGCTTGCGACCACTAGACCAATGAGACAGTCCATCAATCAGTCGATCAATAAACGTTTAATGCTGATCTAGAGCCAGACTACCTGACTGTAATCTTCACAGACCTAGCAATATAACCACAGCGACCACAAGGTTAACTGCTGACCGCAATTAGATGTCATTAGGTTCGACCTATATGAATGCAGCTGCCCATCCTCTAGATATAATCCCTTAATCGCTTCTAACCGGCTGAAGGCGGTGGGGTGCCTTATTCATAGCTGAGACTGCATGGCGCCTGTTACGACACTGCTGTGAAGAAAAAAAAGAGTTGAGAATGTTTAAATTATATACTGCATAAAATTATCCTAAATTCGTTAAAATAATGCTTATTTTAATGTATTTTGTGTCCTAACTAAAGGACTAGGAAAATGTGCTTCAATATTTGTGAAAAAGTGTAATTAGTGAGCGTAGTTCTGGTACCGTTCAGAGCAGTGAAATGAGGTAACTTGATGAGGTAACTTCCTGAAATAATTTTGTGAAGATTCAAAATTATTTTAGGAAGTTACCTCATCAAGCGTAATTTTGTTAAAAAATCACACGTAAATTCCTTTCAACTGCGAAACTCTCAGCATAATTCCATCTAATGTTTGTTTGAATAAAATCTGAATATCCAAGCGAGAGATCAAGGTAATAGAGTTTTTAGTCTAGATCGCAATACTGGCTGAATCTGTGCACAGATGTGGGCTATCATTACAGCCATAACGGTTATAGAACTCATCATCGCAGACATTATAGTAATCGTTTTGGAGGTGCGTTCCACCGTGCGCTGTGAGATTGTGGGTCATAAAAATATTTTTGTATGGGAAGTATAAAATTTGATGGGAGAGTATTATTGACGGAATGAAACGTTATGGTAAGCTGAATCTGTAGCTATTGTTATTTAAATAATACAGCAGTGGTGTGGAGCTGTGGTGGCCCAGCGGTAACGACTGCGACTTACGAGTTGTAGGTCGTAGGTCTAACCCTGACAGGCGAATTACTTTGTGTAAATTATTTCATCACCACTGCTCTCAAAACCGTGAAGGTAAACATCGTGAGGAAACTGGCATGTCCTAGAACCAAAAATTCGAAGACATGTGACATCTACCAACCCGCTCTTGGCCCAGGTGGTGGATTACGGCCCACTTCCTTTTACCGAAAGGAGGCCCGTGTCTCAGCAGTGGGAATATTTAGACTGATTATGCTTATGCGAAATAATACAGTTGTAAAATTGTGGAAAAATCTAAAAAGTTGGTAGAATTGATGAATGAAATAAAAAGGCTTTAATTTATGTTATCCATTAGCTTTTACGAAGAGTCCTGGAGTGGAGACCGCGTATCGGCAAGCATAGTGTGAGACGCCCCCCAGCAAGATGGACCGATGACCTTAAGAAGGTGATTGGGACAGATGGATGCGGAAGGCGAAGGACAGGGTGTTGTGGCGCAGCCTGGGAGAGGCCTATGTCCAGCAGTGGACTGCGATAGGCTGAGTTGATTAAGTTTTAATCTTACAATAGCGCAGAACTAACTAGGTACTTTGATGACAATTGAACTCAAACTCAGTCAGAAAGATGAAGCTAGTTGCCCATTCCAAAGCGTAGTAGGTACCTATGGAGAAGAAGGGACAAGAAACTCCATGGACACTCTTTTAAATCACAATATGGTTACAAAATATTGGTTACATCATTCATGTTAAAGTTATAAATGTGAGAACGATGCAGAACGATAAAAGCGTTCGTAATAAAAAATAAAACAATTCAAAAATCAAATTATAATAAGCCATGGTAGCTAGAAGATGACCAGTCCCTACTGACAGCGCCCGTTCACGAACATGACGCATGGATTAGCACCATTCAACTCAACCATTTTGAAGGGAGCTAAATGATCCAACACAGACGCCACCGTCAGCGAGACATTATAGTGAGCATGACATATTCTCAGCCGCAAGGGCACATTCAAGTCAATGAAAGACGTACCTAGTAAATGGTAGCTTTATAGTAGGTACATAGTACTCACACGTGTTATAGAATTATGGAATTATCCCTGTGGTGAAATCCACCTTTATTTATGTTATCGTGTCAAATACATCGTTTATATTAAGTACTTATGTAGAAGATGGTTTAGGGTTACACTGACCAATTTATTTGTTGTTGCCATTTCAATTATTTGTTTTACCTATGTTTATATACTAAATGATTGAGTTTGTAAGTTCCATTAAATTATTTTGATAAGAATATCTAAGAGATTAATTAACGTATCAATTATATTAATATGTCAGTTACTTTTATCCGTTGCAATATTCACGCTAGTTAAGTAGTAAGGGTAGACAACTGTCATTTGAAATGTTATAAAAGATCGTGTAACTTCATTTTTGGTCTCTTTTCTGTACGTGTCGCTGGACTGGTAACAATATACAAAGTTGTAAGTAATTGATTATCATTTATCATCAACCTCCTTCCCAACACCTGCATCATTAATTTAAAATGCAAAGATTAAGATATGTTGATCCCTTAGATAAATCACAGTCGAGAAAAAGCAAATCATCACAAATTGTATTGACACAATTGCAAATAAGCAAACCTACGTTGGTACCAAAACTCTCAATTCTTGCTAAGCTACCACTGTAGCTATAACTTCCAAACGCAACGCAAACTAGTACGTTTCAACTATTAGCACTACCTCTTAGTTAACATGGTTTTACACTAGTAGATCAAGGCGGAACAAGTCCCCAGAGATGCGTATCAACATTGGTATATTACAGCGATGAAGGCGATAATCGCTGTATGTAGATTAGATCCGATTGTTCTGAATATACATAGGAGTATGTACTCGTTTCGTTTCGCTGTTTGTTTTTAGGGTTCCGTACCAAAATGGTAAACCCTTATGGTGCGACTCAGTCTGTCTGTCCGACTGTCTGTCACAGCTGGATATCTCAAGAACTACTTACTGATGCTATCACATTGAAATTTGGAATAGTTTTAGATGATGTCTGCCCAACTATTTTGCAAATAATAAAGTTTTTTTTTTGCAACTGGGACTGCACGGAGCTTTTAAACATTCGAAGTTGGGCTTATAGGGCATGTGGGATATTATATGAAAGACCGCTATTTGCACGGTCACAAACGTTTTTTTTTTGCTTTTTAGGCCGCGTAGTTTTCGACTTTTGACGAAAAATATAAAAAAAAATACTTTTCCACATTATCTCCGAAGTTTGTATATAGAAAAATCAGAAAATATTCTGTGATAGAAGTTTATGTAAAGATTACAGGAAAAATAAAATGATATCTTTAAATAGCAAACTTTTTCAGAAATCATCAAAAGTACATTAGTTCCACTATAGGTCAAGAGATGGCGCTGACCTAAACCTGCAATACTCTACACTGTGTAGAGTTAAAATTCTCTGACGAATACAGGCCTTGCCGATGAAAATTTAAAATGGTGCGCGGTGCGCGAATCCGACTTGCTCATGACCAGTTTTTTATAGTAGGTATATTTGGGAAAATAGAAAAAACTAAAAATAATTTCGTCATTTTCTAGACACTGAACCCTCTGGTTAATAAAAGTTCTTTTTAGCTGACTAACTGACTAACACTTTGTATCACCGACGACCATACTATATGTAGGCTTTTTAAATTTTTAGTTCTCAGAAAATGTTCCTATACTTCCAACAACCAGAAAGGACAAATCATTGGTAATGATTTCACAGTAATTACTAATAGTTACTACTCAGTCTTGTTACTAGTAGATACATTATTTATTTTTCAATTATTCAAATCAGTTAAGTAACAATACGAATTCGGCTATCGACGACGATCATAAAACAAGAACAACAACATGAACATGAATAAGAATAATTTATGTATTTGAATAATGATGATACACTTTGACACTTTTTGCTATGATCAAATTTTGAACATCCTTGTCTGAACTACACTGAAAAAAAAAACTTGATAACATTGATCAAAAAAATGGTTGCCGCAAGGAACTTGTTTGTTCACGAGCACATAAAGTAATATGATTAGGGCAATAAAGTTATGTTGATTAAGCAACAAGCAAGTTCTCTTGATAAAATCGTGAAAGTTTTCGTGATAAAATCAATCAAGTTCTCTTGATAAAATCATGAAAGTTCTCTTGATAAAATCATTAAAGTTCTCTTGATAAAATCAATCAAGTTCTCTTGATAAAACCGTGAAAGTTCTCTTGATAAAATCGTGAAAGTTCTCTTGATAAAATCAATCAAGTTCTCTTGATAAAATCGTGAAAGTTCTCTTGATAAAATCAATCAAGTTATCTTGTTTAAAGCTATACGGGTTGGAAGGGACATCGACGCGAAAACGGTTGCCACGTATTCAGTACATCATTCTGAGCCCTAGCCCTAGCTCAGAATTATAGAGTCTTTCATCATAGATTATGTGAGGAAGCGAAAATGACGAAAATCTGTATAAAAGTTATGCTAAATCTGTAATCTGTATTGGTGATGAAAAATCTAAAAATAGATACAGATAAATCTGTATATATGGCAACACTGGAACGAGTCTCGACTTGAAACACTGAGAACAGACCATAAACAATCATACAAGAATTTGTATTTATAAAGTGCCATTTTACAAATAAATAAAAGGTTGCTTGTTTTATATATTTTAGGTTGTAGTATTAAATATTCTGTGGTTATACAAACAATAATTTCTTCATTTTAAAAACAATAAATAAATTATTATAGAACCTATCATGCACTTGATTGAATCTGTGATGTGCCATGTTTAAAATATCGAGAAGAGTTGATCATTTCAACTTTATTGTAAGAACAAATATTGAATAATATCTTTTAATATGTTTTTGATTGCTTCATTCATTTTTTTTTCTATCAAGCAAAATGTCATGCTTGATTGGCTCGATTTCTTTCAGTGTACATATAAATTGTCTGTGTGTCAGATATCAACTGATCAATAATTTGCATCTCGAACCAAACTAAACAATAGCTCACCAACTACCGGTAAACAACCACGAACAGTTTATTATAAATTTATTAAAGTAACTTCGCCATTACTGTGTTTGCGGCAGACTTCCGAGACTTTGTAGTCTAGACTTTGTCTTGAAGTCTTACATTTTTATAAGACAGCTTCCTGAGTTGTGATGTCCCTGAAATAAAGTAAGGCATAAATTGTCCCTGTGGTGAAAAATAATATTGTTGGTTGTTACTTAGGTACTGGAGTACTTAGGTACTCTTCAGTTACATTTTTTTTTTTCGTTGGACTATCCAAAGTTACGTGATAATGAGGCGACCTAGAACATTGTCCAAGTACGAACTATATTATTAGTTGCGGCAAAAACTTAGCATCCGTCTGTAGCTAAGTCGATGTTTTTTTTTTAAGTAGTAGCAGTAATAACTATGGTTTTTGCCTTTGAAGAAAGTTTGGCAGCTAAAACAAAACGATTCCCGAAATAGTCAACAATTTTATTACCTATTCTTATTTCTATCGCGTAGTAACTACTCATATACTCAATTCCTGTATTATGTACGTACGTGTGTATGTATTAAATTCAATTATACTTAATGCTCTGCCATAACAATCTTCGCATTTGCTGGCTCCATGTTTGCGTTCAATTTGCGTGAGATAAGCCTAATATTGGCGGAAAATTTGCTTTTAATCTAAATGTTGCCAGTTGAAATATTATAATGTTGTGCTTCCGATTTTCTCGGTTTTCATAAGTTTTACATATTGGTTAATGTCTGCGTGTCATTACAGAAAAAAATATTTGGTATTCTTTTAACGAATTCTATACATTTTTTATACTGCTAAGCACTATATTTATTCATTCGACCGTATGTAAAAGTTAACAAACAGTTTTACACTAGAATGCACCTACGTATGAGGTACAATTAGGATTTAATAAATGAACATTGGTATTTACTTGTTCTTAATAACTATTATGACAGCCTGAATTTTTTTTTTATATTTCAACACATAACTGCATTTCAGCGTTACTTCTCAAATGAAAATGCACATACGAAACATTTCCTCATATATATTTCAATTTCAATGCCCCGCGTTATTTTAAAAGACAAAATCCGACAAGCAACTTACTGTAATATATATCTTAAATTAGATCCCCAGGAACACGAGCGTTGCAGTCTCTAGAGGCCAGAGTACAATTAGTCGCAGTCCATACTAGAAATGGAATAGAAAAGCCGATTACGATGTACGGAATCGATGACACAGAGTAGTTAGGTACAGAATGTCAGCTCAGTATCAGAAAGGTGTGGTCAAAATTAAGGGTGATGGAAAAATAATCGGTCTTCCCATACAAAACTTCAATACCTACTCGACCCAATGTATGGTACGACTGATTATTTTTTAGCTACGATGATGGTATCATTGTGAAAGTTATTAATTTTCATGGACCACACTTTTCTGTATAGTGAGTGAAAATGACGCACATAAACTCATACGCACATAAACGCTTACCTATGGAAATATTAAACAAATGCCAGTCGCGAGAGCGCTTCTCGCTGTACGTGAACCGTATCTATGTGTGCGTGCATTTCGCTCGTTCTATCTATAAAGCCGAGCTTCTGTATTTATCTATTTTGTGTCAGTGATTTGTTCCCCAGTCTCCCTATTCCGTCGAACTTGTCATAAGGTGCTCAGAAATTAATAATGAATAGAACTATTTGTTTCAATTGCTTGTAAGAAGAATAATCTGATGGGTTTCTGATGATTGCTGTCTGGGGGCCGAAAGAGGATTATTTTTGCTCTTTTAAATAAGTATGCAGGGAATCAAGTTGTTTTTACTGAATTATTTAGTACGTAAATAAAATTAATTTATTTCAGAAAAAAAAATACATTATTATAAGGCTCACAAAAACAAATTTTCTAGTAAAAAATAAACATATAAAAAAACAGTGTATCGTTGGTGCCTGTATTAATGAAAAATCATTGTAACACAGACACAAGCGCCTTCCAAACTGGAGTAAATAAATTACTTATAAAAATATTGTTCCATGCGTCTATTTATTCAATTTTACGGCCGACAATAAAAATTGATTAAAACTGTTACTTTTACATTATTATCAAAATTGATCCAAAATTATATTCGATACATTGTCTTTCAGCATTTCATGCAATAGCGAAGGCTTAATACTCGTTAATATTCAATTTAAACATAGATACTTTAATTTGAAGGCCTTCTGCTATTTTAACTTGCATGCTAACAAGTTACTTTCAAAAGACCCATTATGATAGAAACTCGCAAAAATATACACTTCCCATTGCGAAGTCAGGAAAAAGAAGAAAATATGATATCGTAGTGAATGTGACAATAATTGAATAATTGTCTGCGTACGTAATAAGTCCTAAAAATTCATGCACTTTGTCCAAAATGTGTTTCCATTAAAACTGCAGTCCATTTTCACTGCACTTATAGTAGAAAAAAAATTAAAGTCGGAACTGTTTTCACAATGGATTCAAGCTCTTTACAAAATGGACTTGTCCTAGTTCAAGCTTTCAAGTCACATTTTATAAACGGCTCGCGGCACCGTTTTATTGTAATGTTTTTCATTTATTATGTATGTGTATTAAGATAATGAAAGTGAATTGTTTTTTTAGTTAATAATATTTATGACGACAGTAATAAAGGCCTTTACAGGTTAGGTTGTAGTTATAGCGGTTTTCCTAGGAATCGCGCTAGACGAGAAATTACAATGGGGACCTCATATAACAGCTCTTGCGGGGCGGCTAAGTTCAGCCACTTATGCTGTTAGAAAGATAAGACAGTTAACAGATATAGAAACCGCGCGTTTGGTCTATTTTAGCTCCTTCCACAGCATTATGTCGTATGGCATTTTACTGTGGGGTCGGGCTGCTGACATCGAATCCATCTTTATTTTGCAAAAGAGAGCTGTCAAAGCCATTTATAATCTATGTCGCCGCGAATTTCTCAGGAAACTATTTAAAAGGATTAATATTATGACGGTACCTTGCCAATTCATTTATGAAAATATTATGTATGTAAGGAAATATCCACATCTTTTTAACAAAATAAGTGATAGACTGGTAGAGAATGCCTAAGGCATTAAGTCCGCCTTTGTACCGTTTGAGTGTGAAAAGTTTAAATAAATAAATAAATAGACATAATTTTAATACTAGAAATAAAGATAAACTATATCAACTATTTTTGAGATTATCTAAAGTACATACATTTTTTATGTGGTATTGTGTTAAATGTTACAACAAAATACCTTGTGACATATTGCAATTAAATGAACGAAAATTTGAAACTCATATTAAAAGTACACTTTGTAACAAGCATATTACAAATTAGAAGATTATATCCAAGAAGACAGTACTTGGAAACATGCTGGTCCTGCTCCATAGGACAATTTAGAATCAAGACAAAATCAAACAGGTTGCTAATTTAATTGTAAAATTTATAATTTTGTGTTATATGACATTGATTTTACATTCTGTGATTACTTCCTCACACACTGACTTATTAATTTAAAAAAAAAGTAAAATCGTCTACTTTTACTATGTTTGTAAATATGTGAGCACCATGTATCTATCACATAATTAAATTATCTGTCGTTGCTTCATTTTTAATTCTTTTTACCTATTGTGGTATAGTAATTTTATTCTAGGTGCATCCTCTTCACATATAATTATTTAACTAATGTACGTACTTATACAAGTTATTGTAAAACATAACCCATTTGGTTGGGGTACCCTAGCTTAGTTACTGTAACCCATTCGGCTCGCGCGTGGTTGGTCATAGTTCCATAGTTACTGTGACCAAATGTGAAAAAAGGCTAGAAACTTTAAAAGAGACTTATTTATTTAAAAAAGTATGCTTCATCAGAAGCTCAAAAGTTTTTAGAGGTTCATTCATTTAAAAAAGCGTACATCACTAAGGTTTTAGAGGATCAGTAAAATATTTTCCGTAGTTAATGGTGTCATTGATGTTAGAGCTGTCTTTACGTTTGTCAACTGTTTTCCTAGAGTGGCAACTATGACGATAACTATAATCTTTTATCATGACATATCCAGGAAAAAAGTGCGATAGTTTAAGTTCACAATTTCCCTTGAGCGAAAGAATAAGGAGCGAAACATATAACTAGTGTTAAAAAAAAAACAGTGTCACTCTCAGAAAACTTGAAAAAAAAAGTCGTCACCGCGGTAATCAACGCGTTGATGTCTTTTTAATGGTCAAAAGCTGGTGTCATCACAGTGTCGCGGAATTTATGGTTTAGTCCCATCTCGAAAATGCCCAACGCGCCTAAAGAAGTTTTCACTTCAAAAACATTTCACATAAATTGAATAACAAGACTTTTGAAGACAATATAACTCTTATAGAGAGCAATAAAATTTCACTTAAAAAAAAATAAGACAAAAATATTTTTTCCTAAAAAAATATATTCAAACCACATCCGACACAGGCGCTGAAAGTGGATGCGCGCCATATTTCATGGTCTCTCATCTCTAGTGCATATTGAATCTGAAATAAACCGCGGTGGAGGGGACGCACCACAATGGCGCGAATGACAGCCTCAGAAGCCTTTCACCTACCTTAGAGCACGTTTACACGAAGACGGAGCTATAAAAAGGTAGGAGAATCCGGTTTTTCAGATCCGTTTGTTTAAACTAGTGGTCAAAAGATGCGGTTTGTACATCTTGGATAGAAAGTTGTTCATACCGGATTAGTTTTGCTGGACTTTAATAAACGTCATCGAACGATATCCACGTTTTTTTTAACAAGAGGTATGATCTCGATTAGATTAGGGGACGTCTTGATAGAACAAATAAATGTCTACATTTGCATCTGTTGTTTATGAAGAATAGAATACAAAACTTTTTATCGTGTGTACCATACACACGATAAAAAGTATTGTATTCTATTCTAGGATACCCCTTATTATTTTTAGTCTATTTAGTACCTGTTTAACCGAGCTCTGCTCGGGTGAAAATAGATAAACATATCGTTCAGGTATACCAACGTTGTATCACATTCCCGAGGCTGTGAAAATAGAGAAAAAGAATTTTCTTAGATATAAGACCTAGCTAGATCGATTTTCACCCCCATAAACCCCTATATTGCAACTTTCATCGAAATCGTTAGAGCCGTTTTCGAGAACGTGATTACAAATAGGTATATATATACAAATATTGCTCGTTTAATAGTATAGAATAGGATGACAGGAATTACCCATTCATTTTTCGTTCTTTTTGACACAATTTTTTGTCAGTCGCTTTTTGAACATCGACCTCGTTCTTCTTCTTTTCGTTTGGTTAGTGACTAACCTGTAACAGAGTTGTAAAGCCGCCCATGGGCCTCTGACTTAGCTTCACATGCCGTCAAGAAATATATCTCTCAGGCATGCTGGTTTCCTTACAATGTTTTCCTTGAACGTTTTTGAAGTAAGTGATAATTATTCAATACGCACATGAATCCGAAAAGTCTGAGGTGCGTGCCTTGGGTACGAACTGGAGACCTATGACTTGGCAGTCCGATGGTCACACCAGTAGGCTTTCACTGCTATTATCGACCTCCTTCTCCTAATGGTAGAAAAGTCGGTACGGCAAGACGGATAGTGTAAATGCACTCTAACGCACCTCTACGTACGTTTGCGTACCTTTTTATTATTTACATCGCATTTTCAACGAGTGTTTGCTTTGAGTCTTACTTTGATTTGGAAAGTGGCGTGGGTGATGTGATCTGAATACAGGGGAGGTTCTTGTACTTGTGGGATAGTTGTGGACTTCGTTCGTGTAGACATTGTCGGTTTTGATAGAAGGTAGGGTGGTTGTTTTTTTAGAAGTATTATGTCCGTATAGAAGAACTTTGATTGTCATAGGTTTTCTCTAAACAAAGAGAACTCAAAATCTAGTCACAATCCTTTGTTGCTTGATAAATAAACAGGTACCTAACATACCATAAAAATTTGCAGGCACTTTAAATAATCCACTCAGAATTTTGGTATTGGGTATATAATTGTGGGTACTAATCTAATCCCTGGAACTAATTCCCCAAAAGACCTCAACCATCCCGTATACGATCAAGTTATTCCCAAACACCCAAAATGAACAATCGGTCGAAGATTCACTGAACACATATTGAATTAAATCGCGTTAGAGCGGGCGCGTTAAATCACGCTATTATTTGTAACAGTTATAACTGGGAACAGGTTCTGTGCCAAATGAACAGTTCCACGTAAAAGAGCATTTACTCAACTCCGCGTAAAGTACGGAATCCACTCAGATGCGCGCAATTATTGTCAAACATTATTGTCAAACATTGTATAACAATTGGATTTCTAAAGCGTTACAAATAAAATAAAATAAAATTATAAGCCGTTAAATTTAAAATCAAATTACCTTAGTGTGAATAAAATATTTAAACGCATCAAAAAATATTAATTAATCTTCAATAAAAATTACGCGCACCGGAGTGGTTTCCGTGTCCATTATGCCTAAGTACATTTTAGAAAATGTCCAACCATTTTACATGTAGATACAAAACTGTATGTCCGTGAATACCTCCCGTATTCACGGACATTTTGCAGACACAGATTTCAGAAAAAAAAAAACAACGTAAAATTCAAACTAAAGTTTAAAATGTCATCCAATCAGGAAACCATGTAACATGTAAAGCTACTACGTTTTTCCGCCATTCATTTGTGGCGACACAGAGTAACGTTTTTGTGCGAGTGATGTACCGACTGAAATTAGTTTACAAAACTTTGTTGAAATGAAAAACCCATAGAACATAAATGGTTTTGGTAAACTCAACCATTTTTATTTGTATTTATGAATATGGCATTTTATCCATAATTATAAAATATTTTTTAAATAAAATCACCACGTCAAGAGAAGGGTATCTACTCCAACAAAGTATAATTATTATAGTTTAGCTTGTCCACTTGGAAATGACGCGCCCCACTACCGCATCCAATTTATGCTGATCTCGAATTGTAAAGGATTTCCGTGCAATACCAGCTTATACTGGAAATCTAAATCTTCTCTCCTTCTATCTTGATATGTAGCCGTGTGTACTATAGGAGCACCTCTGCCTAGCACTTTGGGGAATACAGACGTGATGTTATGTTATTTAATACTAAAACATGGCTATTTAAACCAAAAAAGTTGTAAAAACTTTTGCGACTACCTGACCTATCTGACCTCCACAATCCAGTAACTGGGTAATACGATACCCCTTGGTAAAACTGGTTGTTAGACTTTCGGGTTTCTGACGACCCGTAACGACTGTCAAAAATCCACGAATGACAGCCGGAACCAACGGCTTAACGTACTTTCCGAGGCACGGAGGAGTCTCGGTATCTAAAGATGGTCACACATCCACGGACTAACCGCGGCAAGCATAGCTTAACTTGATCGATCGACCCGGGCGGCTGTTATTACTTAGTTGCTATTGCGGCTGTTTTCGGAACGCTAGTATTCCTTAAACATTCATAAATTAAAAATTATAAATGACATATGTGCCATTCGAATATATCTACATGGCGTTGGATCGGCAAAAGTCAAAATATAATTATCAAAAATCATACCTACCTTAAAGGTCTGTCGCATCTGTATTTAACTGGTCTACGTATGAAAATCAACTCAACCGGCTCTCAGAGCTGTTCATTTGTCACTGGTATCACAAAAAGCTTGTGGTTACCGCTACCGACTACTGTCGCCTACATAATGAGTTTAATTTCGTTAAATCTGGACGGTATTCATTTTAATGTTTCGAAACAATTAATTAATTTCGTAAAACTATCTTAGATTTTGGAGTTTTGTTGCATTAATGTTATAAAAGTTTTGTTTGCTTGGCATAAAAATCATTAACAGGAATTATAAAACTTTTGTTAACAGTTTTATTCGCTGTAGATATGTTTCGGGATCGTTTGACTAGTTTAACTCACTCGTAGGCCGCGTCCTATTTAAAAGCGATTGTCTCGCGTATACGCGATCGGTCTCGTGCATATGCCACTTTTTGTTGAGAAAACAGGAAAGCGCCCTTTGTGGGTGCGATGACGCGTTCAGATTCACCGAACAAAAAGTTCGAACGATCGTGTATTCGCGCGACAATCGCTTTTAATTAGGACCCGGGGGTAGTCTCTATGCATGACTTAATCATAAGGTTACTACAAAATCCTAAATTCATGACTGACAACACGAATGTTTATATCAAAAGTTGTATTAGGTAAATAATATAAGATATTATACAGGGAGTAAAGGTCATCACACACATTAAAGATAATATAATAGCGATTAAAATCTTTTGAATTCAGTGCAATATGGTTCTAGACGCACCAGCGTTGAAATTTTTCGTCCGTTAATGAAATAAGAACCAGCGGTTTCATAAATTTTTACCGTGCAGGTATTGCACTTTTGTATGAAACAGCAGATATATTTTTAAATAACCGGGTAAAAATGTCTGCGCTTGGGAGTCTATGTGCTGAATTGATGGTAACAGTTTGCGCATCGATGGCCCTTACACCCTGTACACACGGCTACACATCAAGCTATACATTTCCTGTATAAGCTGACCTCGCATTGTACCGAAATCCTATAAAATGCGAGATCAACATAAACTCGAAATGTATAGCTTGATGTGTAGCCGTGTGTACACCCACATTTCGCCAGTTATGTAATAGGGGGTGAGGGGGGGTCTAAAATGTTAAGAATATTATTAAGAATAAAGCTTGTCCTAAATGACGCGCACAATTACGTAGTGGGGCGCGTCATTTCCAAATGGATAAGCTAAACTATAATAATTATATAATACTTTGGTGAAGTACCAAAGTATTATATAATTATTATAGTTTACCCTTCTCTTCGAGATCAGCATAAACTTGAAATGTATAGCTTGATGTGTAGCCGTGTGTACATACCTACTTTATAGACTTAGGTAATTCTCTCATTAAACCAAAATTTGCATAACTAGGACACTTGGCTTAGTACGTCCTGTAACCATGGCACAAAACTTAGTTCCTAAAATCGAGTTCTAGTTTCGTAAGTACTTATAAACAGCTTAACCCATAAGTTAGTTGGAGATTAAGGATCTTGAACCTGTCTCAAGAACAGTGCTATTTTAGTGTTGAACTAAGGAAGTTGCTAAGTTACAAAGCCAATCCTATGATCTTTATCTTGGTACTAGAAGGACGGTATTAGTTTGTTAGTCTGTTTTTATGTTTGGCTTCGCCCGCATGGTATGTCGATAAAAAGTAACCAATGTCCTTTCCCAGGGTTCGAAGTATTCCCATACCTTTAGCCGTTGAGCCGTTTAGCTTAACAAAAAAAAAACTCATCATTTGCATTTATAATTTTGTTTTGTGTGATTAACATAGTATTCAACCTAAACAGTACTGTATTCGATTAGAAATCAAATTCAAAATTCAAAAAAAAAAATATTTCACATTAACCTACATGGGCACTTATGAAACGTCAGACGCTTGGTGCACGGTTTCAATTGGTCGTTTCCTATTGAGAAGAGCCGGCAAGAAACTCCACGGTTACTCTTTTAAAAATAATTGGCTTATACAATTCTTTCAAATAACAGTGTGACCAGGTATGGGAGGACAGTGTGGGTCTTTCAATCTTTACCAGGTACTTAAGAAAATAGAAAATGGTCAATAAATCTACAGTCCACTAAGCCTATAGCGTTCTCACATTCACAAAATAGAAAAGAATGTATACAAATGATAAATAAATTAATAAAAATAAAAACCTATTTTAATTAAACGCAATTAAATTATTGCTATTACAACTTTAATAAATCTGAATAATTATCATGTCCACAAAAGGTGTAACTTCCATCAATACTTGTGATCCCAGAACTACTTCTTCGTGTGTCCTCATTACGGGCGGTTTTTCTTCGTCAGACTCAGAACCCTTGTCGCAGTCCCGTTTACCGGAGAACCTTTTTCGGGAGGTCGCCGTCATCATAATTTAATTTAATTTTAATTTTTACAACTTTATTTTTTACAAATTTTATTTTTACTATTTTGATGTTTTACATTTTTTTTTATTATTGTATTTTTTAACCCCTACGTTATTTCATCTCTAGAATCTGGAACGCTGTCGCCTCTTGGAGGTGGGCGTTAATAGCTGCGACATAGTTTTATAACTAATGTAGCTATTTACGTACGCAATCAATTTGTAAAATGTGTTTTTGTTCCAATAAAGATTTATTTATTTATCATCATTATCATCATCGTCGATTATATAAATAAATAATTGGGCCTAATTATTATTATTATTCCTATAACTAAGCAAACATTTTTTTAAGTACCTCAGCATATTAATTCCGGAAATTATACATCGGCAAATACACTCGAGAGCAATGAATCCGGGTCACTTAAAGAATCCTAAAAATCTCGGAAACTAAAAATGCTAGGTTAATGCAATAAATTGTATTTAATAGACAATGTAATTCTCCTTAAATGAAGGTATTAAAACTTCTTAGTTATTGTAAAGTTATATCATAAAAAAATCAAATTTGAAAAAGGGCCACTTTCGAAGATGGAACTACGAAATTACAGCATTTGGTTTTGCTTTTGTTTGTAATCTGTCATTTATGTGGGTACATAAACCATGTTGATAGTGCTCTATATTCATTATTCAAGCTGAAATTATGTCGCTTACGCCTGAAGAATGCACCAGAATACTTACAATGCTGGAAACCGGCCGGAGTCAGCGCGATACAGCCAGGACTGTCGGTGTGTCGCTGTCAACAGTATAAAGAGTTCTCCGACGTTACGAAGAAACTGGTTCTAACCTACGCAGACCAGGAACGGGCAGAACCAGGTGTACCACAGCACGAGAAGACCGATACTTGGTGAACACCATGCTTCAAAATCGCTTTCTCACAGGAACTGAACTCACAAATCAGTTTCGACGCCTCGGAGGAAGTAACCCAAGTGCATGGACAGTAAGACGTCGGCTTGCTGAATCTAACTTAAAACCCCTTAGACCTGCAAACGGCCCTAAACTGGAGCGTGGGCATCGTATTTCAAGACTAAGATATGCCCAGAGCCACGTAAATTGGAGTATTGAAGATTGGTCAAAAGTTATGTTCTCCGACGAATCAAAATTTATGCTCTACAAGCACGATGGAAGACACAGAGTGTATCGAAGACCAGGGGAAAGATTCAAGCAAGCGTGCATCGAAGAAAAAGTAGCCTACGGTGGTGGGTCTGTACTTGTGTGGGCCGGAATTTCTTCTGAAAGTCGCACAGAGCTGGTGATCATAGAAAACGGCTCTTTAACTAGCGTAAGATATGTGGAAGAAATCCTCAATGATCACGTTGGTCCATTTATGGTCAATTTAGGTGAGGATGCTATATTTATGCATGACAATGCCCGACCTCATACAGGTAGGATTGTGAATGACTACCTTCAAGAGATGAACATTACTAGTATGGAGTGGCCAGCGCGCAGCCCGGATATCAACCCGATCGATCATGCTTGGGACGAGCTAGGCAGATGCGTAAAACAACGAAACCCTCCCCCAACCACGCTTCGTGAGCTCAAAATTGCTCTCACAGAGGAATGGGAGAATATTCCCCAAAATCGTATAAGGAACTTGGTGTACAGCATGCCAAACCGCGTAAACGCAGTAATGGAAGCACGAGGAGGCAATACGAAGTATTAAAATTCAAGAAAATCGTAATAAAGTTCAAAAATTTCATGTTTCCTATTTTTGTTTTAAGGAGAGATCAGCAGTTTTTTTCTTTATGTAATTTTGTGTTAATAAAATGTATGGTGACTCATATTTTTTTTACTTTCATTTAAGGAGTATTACATTGTCTATTAAATACAATTTATTGCATTAACCTATCATTTTTAGTTTCCGAGTTTTTTAACATTCTTTAAGTGACCCGGATTCATTGCTCTCGAGTGTATGTAGATACACAACCGTATTTGTTACTTAGCTAATAAATAAGCCCCCTACTTATCATAATTACCAATATTATCCGATTTCCTCTATGGCGAATTAAATGAGGATGGGAATCACTGAGCCCGTGGGATTCTTCCCCTTCGAATTATCTGTTTCCGATTAGAAATAGGAATAAATTTTATTGCAGGCACATCTAAGACAAAAGGGCAGAGTCGGGAAACTTTTGAAGATTAATTCTCTCGATAAAATTTCACGCTTGAAATCTTGTAACTAGGTAGCTCGGAGGGCAGCCCGTGGACCGATATCGGTTCGTTGCTGTAGAGTTACGAAGAAGTAGAAATGATTTTGTTTCAAAGTCGGAGAGGTGATTTTAGAATAATTTTTAGTAGGTAACCGTTTCGTGCTTTCTGCTACGGTGTTCAGAGATCTTGTGTAAAGAAGAAATGACAAATCAATCCAGAGCTGACACTTCAAGCTAAATATTATATCTGATGTATTATAGGTTATCATGTCCAAAGAAAGCGAAATGTAATTTGTTTCGTAAGACTGGGATAATAATATAAAAGCGCATTTTAAAATTCATGTAACGGGAAATGTTTAAAAAAATATTCTTCTTTCAAAGAAATTATTACCTAAAAGGACACTTTCTGCGACTGTCCACTCTATACTTTAATCCGGCTCGAAGGACCGACTCAACTCCGTCCCCAAGGAATCGCGGGTTCCTGCCTTTTTATGGCCTCTTCCCAGTCCGACACTGCTTTAATGTACGCTAAGGAACATTTTATCTTTTTTAGTTTGTCTCTGAAGGAAAAGGGTTCATTTAGTCTGTGACACACTTCTGATGGTCGGATACGATAAACCCATTTCAGTTTTATCAAGTATTTTCCGCTTCGCCGGATTAGGGGTTAGAGGATCACACGTTATTAACTATATAGATTTGATATTGAAGGACTTGTTTCGTATATTTGGAATGTTATTTATCTGGACGAATTAAGTTGATTCAATATTCATTTGGAAAAGGATATAGGGGTTTATCGATAACACGGTACGGAATTACAATAGTTTTAATATGTTTTAAAGCATCATCATCATCATTCATTTTCCTTGACATATTTGACACACACAACACATTACCCAACCACAACACAACAAACGATAACAACACACACACAACAATACACAACAACAACACTTTACACAACAACACACAATAACAAATCGCAGCACAGTTTTGTTTCTACATAATGCAAGTACCCACTTGTCATAACACATCTTCTATCCTTTTATTTCCAGGATCAACTATTATGTCATGTTCCCTTCATCTTAAACAACGGTAAAACAAAATTAAACGAATATTTTACCCTCTTCGACGTAACGACTCAACAAACAAAATAAAAACAGCCATACAACAACTGGGTTCGCTATGATTGTCCTTTATAGCTTGAAGGGATGACCAGAGCAATAGGGGTCTGGCGCCTGCACAGCTTGATATGACATTATGTTGTATTGATACCAGTTATTCGTAATAAAGTACCGTATTGTAGGAAAATCTGTGCCATTTCCATGGAAATTATGTCTTGCTGTGTGTACTGATGGGAACAGAAGTGGAATGGAAGCCGTTATTTTATTTTGTACATAAAATAATATAAATTCAACCGTACCAAATGTTTGGTAGAAATTGTAAGCGTGTAAGCTATGTAAAAATTGTTGAAACTCACAACTTATGAGCAATTTGGTGAGTCAATTTTTTTTTTAAAGAGTAGTTAAGTAGATACTGTTTTTATTTAAATTAATGATAATTATTTATTGAAAGTAATAAAATAAATGCAAATTAGTATTACTTACTAACTTTACTCTAGGTACTAAATTAAATAAGTCAAAATAATTACTGATTCCCATTGCTTGAGATTCCGATTCCAGTAACTTGCGTGAACGAATCTATCAATGTAGGTATTATATACTTTTATTACTTACCATCAAATCAATTACTCCTGTCTTGTTTATTTACCCATTCATCAATCAATCACATTCTCATAAATCAGTTATAAACCGACCTAAGTACCTTCCAACCCGCGAGAGTACTGATGGGAACAGAAGTGAATTGGAAATATTAATTTTAATGTTGGTACTTAAAAATGATAATTTATACATCGGAGCGTATCAAATGTTTTTTTTAGATAATGTCTCTAGATAAATTACAAATTGTTGTACCACATCTTAAGAGCCTTTTCGGTTCGTGTACTTTTTCTCAAATATTTTTAGAGAAATCAAAATAAGTAAAATATAAAACCAATTGAAAATGTTTTTATTTAAATGAAATAAAGTTCAACTAATTTCCGATTCCCATTGCTTGCAATTCCGAATTTCCGATTCCAGTAACCTATGTGGATGAATACATAAGTATCTAGATACAATTTACTGTTATCGGTTATCATCAAATCAATAACTCCCAACTGTCCTGTTTATTTGCCCATTCATCAATCAATTACATATTCATAAAATAGTTATATACAAGCTTGGTACCAGCCAACCCGCAAACTAATATAGAATTCTCACTAAGTACGTAGAGAATAACAAAAACAATCCTAAACAAATACCTATAACAAATGGTATACCCGGGGCGATTGCTAACTTACTTTGAAATTATAATTTTCAATATTGACATAAATTATATTTGGTAACTACAGCTGTGGTAGAGTTGACGGTACAGACAGCCTCAAATGGATAAGGTTAGGTTAGAACTGTGACCAACCTGGCGTGAGCAGGGCGAGCGCTACTTACAAATTGCACGTAGCTAGGCAGACTATTTAGTATTAGCGCAAGGTGCATTACGTCGCAAGCAATTTTGATACCAGTTCACAATTTGTCGGTTTCCCCTGGATTGATTACAAACTATCGAACATTATTTTTCGATAGTTAGTAATCAATCCAGGCGTATGCATTTTTAAATGGGTTGTTGCAGTTCACAATTTTTCGACAGCTTATAAGCGAACGGAAATAATTCCGAAAGATTATAAATTAACGAAGTTCATTATTATACGGTGACATATACATCGACAATAATTAATTCGATTGTCTACAATTTGTGTTCCATAATACTGTATTGACTGCCTCATTAGTCATAAGGTGGATCCAGACTTGGCGAGGCATGCGCTCCGCGCGGCGCACAACGCATGCCTACGTGCATTATGTACTACAAATACTCCATTTGAAATAAGATTTGACATTTAAACAAACGTTTTTACAGTCCGTTCAACCGATTTTGACTTCGTAGCTCATGCCTCGCCACGAATATAAAGGTATACACCTTGCGAGGCATGCGTTGTGCGCCGTGCGGAGCGCATGCCTCGCCAAGTCTGGATCCACCTTAATGGTGACTGCCTCATTGGTCTAATTGTGACTGCCTCATTGATCTAGTGGTTGCAAAGCGTTACTGCTGAGAATGAGGTCCTGGGTTCGATTCCCGAGTCAGGCAAAGTGTTATTAGGTTTTTCTATCTGGAATTTCTCAATAGCAGCCCGGAGTCTGGATTTGTGCCCGGTTGATGGCAATAGGCTCGCCCCCTAGTACATGGGACTTAAACATAACTGGCGAAATGTGGGTGTACTATAGGTACACCTCTGCCTAACGCTTTGGGGAATACAGGCGTGATAATAATGACTACTGTATTAATGTGTAGCTACAATTAAGTATGTTTAATATGTTTTATGGCGATACATTAATACAATATTATGGAGCAAAGATTGTAGACAATTAAATTAAATCTTGTCGTTGTTCACATGTTTTTGACGATGACTGTAATAACCTTGTCAGTTGACTATTCTGCAGGGTCAGGTTGTTTGATTTATAATTTGGTTGTGTGGCTAAGCTAAAAGTGATTAGGTCAGGGCTGTATGAGTTTGCTGTTACGATAGTTTGGATTAAATACTTACAAGTATTTACGTCTGCGTCAGTTGTTTGACACATATACCAATATATTGAAACTAATACCTACAGATTGTTTCGTGCATCGTTTGCCAAATTGAAATTAAAAGCTTATAATAAAAAAACCGGTGTGATTAGGAATGAGTTATTGGGCCTGAAGAGATAGCAAATGATCAATTTTATTTACAAACGGTGCACCAAACAGCCTGTATAATGAAGCTGGAGAATTTTTTTGTTTGATCGTGCTAATCTCTGGAACTACCAGTCAGATTTGAAAAATTATTTTGTAATAACATCACGCTACGACCCTTTAGAGCCGAGTGAAGCGGATGAAACCAAGGGGCACAGCTAGTCATTGATATTTATATGTATTCCAGATATTTTCCGTCTTTAAACGTGTATCTATTATTTTCAGCTTAATATTTGAGTGTAAACAAATTCGATTTCTTTCGGTGGCGGTTAATCAACTTTAGATACCAAATTAGAGTCAATCTGCCTAGCCTTTTTCCCAACTGTATTGGGGTCGGCTTCCAGTATTTCACATGGAGCGACTGCCTATCTGACCTCCACAACCCAGTAACTAGGTTATACGATACCCTTTGGTAAGACTTGTTGTCAGACTTTCGGGCTTCGTACGACCCGTAACGACTGTCAAAGATGCACGAATGACAGCAGGGACCAACGGCTTAACATGCTTTCCGAGCCACGTAGGAGTTTCGGTATGTAAAGATGGTCACTTACCCATAGACCAACCCCGGCAAGCGTAGCTTAACCTGATGAATCGACCCGTGCGGCTGTTATCACTTAGCCATGGGCTCGTCAGTAGTGAGATGTATAAAGTTATCTTTAATTAGGTACTGTAAGGGTTGTCTGTCTTTTTTATATTTGTGGTGATTGTTTTCAAGAAACAAAAGGTTACGTTTGAATGATAGGCGCGTAAAAATGAGCACGTCGTCGAAATAAATGGCAAAAAAATAATATTGCTTCTTATTTTCGGGTGTAGCTCCACTTAAGTTCCGTTACAGTTAACGCGCACAGCGTTAGCAGTACCGACCAATGCAAGTGTTATTGGCTTAATTACAGTATAACCTGGTTAAGTGGGCCCTGGATATGTGAGAAACCTCGACTACTGATAATTACAATGAGGTCCTGATACTTTTGCACTGAAATACCTCTGTTGCTGGGAATAATTTAACCTTTATAACTGAGTATGCATTTATTAGATTTTTCTTTTTTTTTCCTCTATAATTGGGATATTGTAGATTAATAGCCTGTAGAAGTAAGAAAACTAATAATAGTTTATTATTTGGGGTCGCGCCACGTATGTGCCAATACGCCTGCGTTCACGCTGCGAATACGGCGCGTGAGATAAAAAAAAACGATATCTCTAAAGCTACGATAGGTAATGTAGCTCTCTACGCATTTTTAATGAACATTTTCACCACAACAAATGAAAAAACGGTACATTTCGACCTGTATCAATAAAACATCTGTCATTTTAAACCTGATCCACTTATCCCGGTTACACTGTATTTAACTAAAATCCAGTTTAAGTTAAGTAATGCTGATTTTTTCCTGTATTTAGTACAGGAAAAAATCAGCATTACTTAACTTAAAGTACTCACCGAAACAACTTAAAACTCTTTTTTATAGAACTTTGTACAAACTTAGTTACGCGGATCAACAAAATAAAATCCGTCTGGCATCTAGTCTGCAACTGTTTCTTTCTTTTTACTGTATTTCTGTTTGAAACAAAGGGCAGACAGCAAAGACCAGTAATGAGAAAATGACAATTGGATTTGCTTTGTCAGCCAGACTTGGAACTATGCAAAAGGGATGAAGATGTAAAAGGATGAACACGATTGGTTACAAGTAATTATTGGCTTGAATTAGTAGCGATGAATGTACTTGCGGTTCTGGTGGTCTTTGGTACTGTTAAACGAAATTGGTTTTTTACGGAGATGTTTCCATGTAATGTGAATGGTTGGTGCACTGTAATGAAAGATCGCTGAAATTTTGCATGGTCTATACTAGTCTTATTGATCATCTTAATCTAAATTAATTAATATTGTAAAGAGGTTGTTTGTTTGTAAGAGGTAAACTCTGGAGTGCTATAGGATATAATATTTTATAGTCTATCTACGTATAGTAATTGATATTTTCTGTCAGCAAAAGGTTACGCTTCCTAACTGCCTTAGTTTATTCATTATTTTCTTAGGGAAACTGAGAAATTTATGTACTTTCATAAAAAAATATTTAAAAATCTTGTGATTTTTGTATATAAGGGCGAAGTCTAATCAAATTTCTTCTTTCTAGGTGTTCCAGTTCCAGAATTCAAATTCAAATGTATATTGCTCAACGCATCACATAATCATACAGTTTTAGATGTCAAGTGAATGCGCAGTCCACTGTGTTGCACCAATTCAGGCATGCAAAATTATCATTAAAATTATACCATGTCATAAATTCCAATTAATACCATAAACAATTTCATCAGGAAGAAACATAGAATATATATTATATATTATTATTTCTTCTTTTCGTGTGGTTAGTGACTAACCTGGTGTCAGAATTTTAAAGCCACCCATGGGCCTTTGATTTGGCTTCACATGCCGTCAAGAAATATCTCTCAGGCATGCTGGTTTCCTCACGATGTTTTCCTTCACCGTTTTTGAAGCAATTGATAATTATACAATACGCACATAAATCCGAAAAGTCAGAGGTGCGTGCCTTGGGTTCGAACTCGAGACCTATGACTTGGCAGTCCGACGGTCACACCATTAGGCTATCACTGTTGATACATACTTACGTAATACAAAGGCTATACATACGCGTAAAGTACAAACATACGGTAACACGATCCCCTGCTGTTATTTTTGGCTGCAATTCAATAATTTAATTATTTTCGATACGTTGATCTCGTTGGTGAAACGAATCGCAATTAAACCTAATTAACATATTGAATACATTTACTTTTTGTGAAAAGGCCATCTGAATACACAAGATTGGATATTTTTATGAATTTTAATTAGGAATAATGGTGGGGTGAATATTTGGGTTTTGTCCTTTTTTCCTTATTTTTATGCCTTTTTTCGTGGGTGAATGCTGAGGGCAGAATTCAACACTCATGAAAATGTTAAAAAGTGAAAACATACATTGTTGTAACGACGATTGTGAAGCCCATCACACATATTGAAGATAATACACTACTCTGTCAAAAAAGTACCAGGAAAAGATTAATTATTCACAAAATGTTAGTTTAGTTATTCATCCAAATTTATTTTATCGCTTTCAAAGTATGCTCCTTCAGAAACGATACATTTACGCCAACAAATAATTAAATCATCAAAACATTTTTTAAACTCTTTTTCCGGCATTGAGTTTACTTCTCGCTGCAAATTCCCCTTTATGTCGTCTACCGAATGAAAACAGGTGCCACGAAGTGGTAATTTGAGTCTAAAAAAAAAGAAAGAAGTCGTCTGGAGCCATATCTGGTGAATAAGGTGGTTGCTCGATGATAGTTGTTGAGTTTTTGGTCAAAAATTCGTTCACAATGATGCCTTGTGTGAAGGCGCATTATCGTGATGCAAAATTCAAGAATTTTCTTTCCACAAATCTGGCCTTTTTCGTCGAATTTGCTCTTGTAACCGCCGCATAACGCTCAAATAATATACTTTATTTGTCGTTTGACCTTCAGGTAAGAATTCCTAGTGCACAACACCGCGATAGTCAAAGAAAACATTTAACATGACTTTGACGTTTGATCGACTTTGGCGTGGTTTTTCGGTTTCGGTTCAGTTGGAAGGCGCCATTCCGAAGCTTGTTGACTAGTTTGCATATCAAACTCGTAAACCCACGTCTTGTCACCAGTAACAATGCATTTCATGAATGTTGGGTCGGAATTGACTCGTGATAGAATGTCTTCAGCGACTGTCATGCGATTGAGTTTTTGGGGAAAATTCAGTTCTTTTGGGACTAGCCAAGCGGCAACATGTTTCATACCCAAGTGATTATTTAAAATGATACGGATCGACTCGTGAGAGACAGAAAGTTCAGCAGCTATCTCTCTCAAACTTGAATGAGGATTTTCAGTCACTATTTCCTTCACTTTTGCGATGTTAACTTCAGTTGAAGACGTTGATGGCCTACCAGGGCGAGGCAAATCTTCCAGCATATCTCGACCGCTTTTGAACGCTTTGTACCACTCATAAGCACGTGTTTTTGATAAAATCGATTCACCGTAAGCCTTCTTTAACATTTTTAGTGACATCGAATACGAAATAGTGATGCAAAATTTAAGATAAACTCTTTTTTCGATGTCTTTCTCCATTATGAAATTCGCAATACACACTAGATATGATCTAACTAAAACAGCACTGTATGTAATCTAAATGACAGATCCAACTCAAACTCTGCACCAAAATGGAAAACAGTTGTGCCAATCTAACAACAACAACGAAAAAAAAAAAAAAATTTAGAACCATAAACAAATCATCCATTCCCGATACTTTTTTGACTGACTGTATATTATAGCGCTTAATGATACTTAAGGTAAAATATAATATTATCTTCACCGTGTGTGGTGGTCCATTAAATTGCACGGTGAGCGATATGCCAAAGATAATATATATTTTATATTATCTTCAAAGTGTGTGACGAGCTTCATGATAGATAGATTCATTTATTTGCCTGAAATATGATATTTTACAGATTTTATAACATATACCAATAGTTATTCATATTCCGCCTGCTAAATTCGGCATGCAAACTTTGTGACAGTAATTAAGTTTCCAATTTAAACAAAACAATTAAATTCCCATCAAGAATTGTCTACATATCAGATAACAAATAACAAAGAAAAATAATTGAATAACATATTGTCTGAATATCAACGTCCAAATGACACCCAAAATATTTTTCTTTCTTTCAAAGATGTCAAGTAACGAATGTCATGTAGCTTAAAATAAAAAATGTCAAAGGAGGTTGGGCATTTTAGTATGGACTTTGGTCCAGTGGCGTCGGGTGATGAAACCTAGTCCATTCAGTAGTTCATGAATGTAGGATATTTTTTTTTACTATGGGCACCAATTTTCATGTCATGCAAGTTTCACATATGTCCTAGATTTGATTTGTCCATGATGAATCAATTTCCAATTTTATCTTTTTGTTTTTTTCTATCGCCACATTATCTCTCACTGCTTGACAAAGGGTCATATACAAGTAGTTCCGAGAGACTCCCTTCAGAAAAAAAAATGTGTGGTCAACATACATCATACTAACAGGGTCAAATAAAATTTGCTAGAGAAATTCCGTAGACTTGGGATATATAAAAAGGATAAAGAAAAAAAAAAAAAACTGGTGTTAACGACCGCTTTTGGTGTTGTTACTTGAAGTATGAGTTTAGAAACTCAGTTTTTTTTTTTTGTTTTTACATGTTAAGATATCGATAGTCGATACTCATCACGTCTGTGAAGTTTACACAACGAAAATTGATTTTTTTTTAAATTATATTTCAAGTGACGACACTCACAGCGGTTGATAACCCAATAAAAAAAAAAAACTCATACATTTTTAGGGTTCCGTAGTAAACAAGGAACCCTTATAGTTTCGCCATGTCCATCTATCTGTCTGTCTGTCCGCGGCTTAGCTCAGAGACTGTTAGTACTAGAAAGTTGGAATGTGGCATGAGTATAGATATTAGTCACGCCAACAAAGTTGTAACATAA
This sequence comes from Omphaloscelis lunosa, assembly GCA_916610215.1. NCBI lineage: Eukaryota > Metazoa > Arthropoda > Insecta > Lepidoptera > Noctuidae > Omphaloscelis > Omphaloscelis lunosa. The sequence continues at coordinate 14,207,842 of OU744250.1, forward strand.
AATCATGAAAACAATTTTTTGTAGGGTACCCCCCTACACGTAAAGTAGGGATGTTTATTTTTCTCGTCAATCCCATAGAGTGGGGTATCGTTGGAAAGGTCATTAAAAAATATTGAGAGTTTGTAAAACCGTTTTTGGATTCAGGGATCCGTTTGCTAAATATTATGATTTTTGTTAGAGTCAAGTGTCCCCCCCATTTTTTTTTTTTGAGGGTGGGAAATCATCAAATAACTTCTCCCGCTCTGGGCGGAGCGGGAGGGCGTGTCAGACTCTTTCTGACTAAAACCCACCCGTGTTGCTTCGGTTGCCCTGTCGCCGGGGGCCACGATCTCCCTTTCGGTTTTCTTCGCTACCCCGGCAGGCATCGGCCCTAGTGGACCCCTTCAATTCTGCTGACATCTCTTTGAGGCGCGCGTGGAACACAACGCGCCGTCGACCCGGGCCTGGTCCTTATCGGACGGTGAGCCACCCATTGCTCACCGCCCGCATGCCCGCGCCTACGGTGGCCGGAAATTGCCTCGCGATTCCCGACGCCCTGGGCGTCTCCTGCGGCGGTTAGGGGCGTGAGGGCGCGAAATTTGCCTCTCCCTCACGCGTTCCGCCTCCTCTTTCGCGAGCATTACCGCTTCGCAGAAGGAGGTGACGGCCTCCTATTTCCTCTCGCTCCGTACCATGGCCTGAACCAGGGCCGGACACGAGAGATCACCGCCGCCGATCGCCTCCACGAGGACACGGCGATGCTCCGCCCAAGCTGGGCAGACCTCCACCGTATGCTCCACCGTGTCCTCCGGGCGATCCACACAATGGTGACACCCGGGCGTTTCCTCCCGCCTTATCCTGTGCAGAAACCTCCCGAAACAGCCGTGTCCGGTGAGGACCTGCGTCAGGCGGAAGGTAAGGACGCCGTGGCGCCTCTCAAGCCACTCCTCAAAGAGGGGTCTTATCACCGCAATTGTGGCGTGCCCAGCGCTGGGTTGCGACAATCGCACTCTCCATGACGCCATGAGATCCCGCCGGAGCTCTGTCCGCTGAGCCGCGATTTCTCGCGGCAGCGGAGCTAAGCCCCGGCGCCTCGCCTCCTCGCGCCACTCCCAAATGTGCGCGAGAACCTTTGCCTCCAGATCCCACGGCGGTAATCCGGCAAGGAGGCTCGCCGCCTCGCAGGAGACCGTGCGGTATCTTCGGGCCAGCCGGATGGCCATGACCCTCTGGGACGCGTTTAACCGGCGGGCTGGCCGCAGCCTTATTGAACGCGCCCACACCGGCGCCCCGTAAAGGGCCATGGACCGCACGACCCCCGCGTAGAGCCTCCGGCAGGAGGCGTTTGGATCCCCTAGATTGGGCAGGAGCCGCTTCAACGCAGCCCCGGCCCGCTCCAGTCTGGGAGCCAAACGTCGGAAATGTTCGACGAAGTTCCACCGGCTGTCGAGGACAAGTCCCAGATACTTCATCGTCGACTCGACGCCGATGTGAACCCCTCCCGCCATTACCTGGGAACCCGACGGTGGCGCGTTCCGAGGTCCATGAAAACCCATGGCCTCGGACTTGTGCAGGGCCACCTCGAGTCCCAGCTGCCGGAACCTGTCGACGATTGTCGCATTCCCGTGTGTCGCTAGTTCGGCCGCCGCCTGGTACGACCCCCCCTGTGCCAGGACCAACGTGTCGTCAGCGTAGCAGACGACGCTGACGCCGCTAGGGAGGTCGGCGCGCAGCACCCAGTCGTATCCGATGACCGATCCCTGTGGGACACCGCACGACATTTCTCGCCGGTTCCACTCTCCTTGGTGACCGGGGTAGATGACGGCCCTGTCCGTCAAAGTGTCCCCCCCATGCCAGCTAAACGGTTGGCTTTGGATATGTCAAAAAATTGACGGCAGTAGTATATATAACGAAATTAAAAGAAAAACTATCACAGCTTAATAGGCTTTACAAGTTAACGAGTAATTATCGACCAACTTACATTTGCGGTTGCAAAAACAAGTTACATACATTCCGTATAAGAGAACATGTTTCTCAACAACAAAGTTAAGTTTGTTCTTGGGATAAATTCATACTACGGAACCCTTCATTGTGCGTGGTCCGACACGCACTTCACCGGTTTTTTGTATTTATTTTTTGATAATGTTAATATATCGATACCCATCATGTCTCCCGAGTTTTGCTAGCTAATTCAATTTGACCCTGTATAACATGTCTGATATGGCACGATAAAATTATGACACAAAAACCACAAAACTTAATTACTTAAAACATTACTGCACTCTAATTTGTGCACACAAAAATTAATCCTAATAAAGTCTTTTATCAAAACACTGTCATGGGGCGGCCTCCATTGTCATCAGCTCGCCATTTTACAGAATAGCCGATAATGGAAGCAATTAAAATGTATGGAGGCTTAACTGCAGTGCCCTGTGCCGAAATTAATTTATAGTCGGCCAAAATAACCTCGGGGTAGCTACCCCCGTAGATGTAAACGGTGCGTTTAGGTTTTCACGCGCGCGTTCAAGACCATTTAATTATGGTGGGTCTTTTTTAGTGAACGTATGTATAATATGTGTGTGTGAGTGAATGAATGAGTGGTCAGTGATGTGTGAGTGATGTGTGAGTGTGCATTGAAGGTTTTCGTGTTGTTGTTCTGAATTGATTTCGTTTGTTTTGTAACTGGGTTTTGTTATCGTTTTGGTAAAAATGAATACGTAAGGAAAATTGCGTTTATTTTCTGTAGTTTTAAAATAACTTTTCTTGCAATAAGTACAATGGAAAAATATTAAACTAGATAATTTAAGAAACGTAACTCTTGCTTTATTTATGTATTGAAAGATTTCCTTTATTGTGATTGCCAATTGCTAATAAATGCAGGTGCAAACAGTGACAGATAAAATCCTCATCCCATTGTTTCCCCAGAGCCTTTCTAGTGTTCAGTTAGCTAAAAAAGGACCTGTGCGTTCATTAGCAATGGGGTGACCAGTCCTCACAATGTTTTCTGTAGTCCTGGTTTTATCTAGAGCTAGACAGAAACCATAGTTTTGATTATATATTGCATTATTCTTACGTTTCGTGTTCTTTCGTAATTTTCTATAATCATTCTCTTAAAATTGCTGTATTGTGCCTTATTTGTTTATATCTGTACTTGTTTTACCAAAAAATAATTTTTAATTTTATTTTTTTTATTTAATTAGTGATGTAGGTGCTAAGTAAATTAAACTATATGGGCCTTTTTTTGTTCCATTTTTATATAAAAAAAAAATATATATAGCCTGATTAAATACGTAAAGAAAAAACAATTATAATAGGTACTAGAAGTGAGGCTTATTTATCGTAACAGCTAAATAAAACAGGTATCACAAAATAACAGACTGAAACTGTGACAAATAAACTGAAATAACAGCTTCTGTTCCACGAGATAACACAATTTCATAAATGACAGTCACAGCTTTTCTCTATTCATCCATATGACAGTTACCTAACCTTAATTAGATTAAGATAAAAAATGTTACATTGTGACACCCTGTAACAGCCATCACAAGCTCTTTCCTTTTCTCGCATAGGTTTAATACCTTAGTTAAAAAGAGAAATACGACGTAGGTTTTTTAGCCGGTCCTGTTAGTCTATTACTGCGATCGGATCTTTACGAAATGATTATTAAACCGCATTATAAAACATATTTAATTTTATTTATTTTTGTATAAGTTTTGATGACGTAATAATTATGACAATAAACCGTGTAAATACATGTACCACCTAAGAATAGTTGCTACAGTAAACAGGTTAAAAGTTTATACTTTATATCTATGGTAACAGAACACACAACAATTTGTTCCCACATAGTATGAAATAACAGGCTGGTATTTTGTAACAGGTTTTTGGAGCTGTTATTTACGTAGAACAGGAACAGGCGGAACAGATATGTTATTTTACCTGTTACAACCCACTTCTAATAGGTACGAGTGTATTAAAAATTCACCGTAGTCGCCTTTTTCAATAGAAAATTGTAAAGACAGGGTGACAATTTCAGGGCGACAAAAGCAGTAAATATATGCCTAATTCATCTATCATAACCAATAATTAAATTCCTTGCCCCTACGAATTCAAATAAACACTTAAACACCAGTTCTGCGGGTGGCGGGGCCTACACCAACAATTGTTAAGAAAACATAACCACGTAGGGTGAACGTACCCATTCTCGGCACTTGCCACCATCGGGCATCAGTAATTAAAGCAATTGTGAAATACGTTCGGGGTTGTATGGTAATTTCCCTCGTCCGGTATCAATTTATTGTCACCCTAAAACAGCAATTTGTCCCTTCACCTCCCTGTTTTCACCCAATTAGTGGGTGCGTCAACGTTAAATGTCTCAATCGAGTGTTAGGGCCAGAAGACTTTATAGGCCCATTGATAACGGGCATCAAAGATAATTAGCCATAGAGGTTTATTATTTCAGGCACGCTTTGAAATGGAAGTCGGTAGTACCTAGCTGTCAGTTACTCTAGATTTCTGTGTACTTCATAGTTTACCTTATTTATCATAGAACTTGGTAAAGCAAATGAACTGTATTTCTACGTATTGCGAACTTGGCTCACTTTGTGGTAAATGTGGCCTGCAAAGCAGCAACACAGCCTGTGTTTTTCATGTTCATAAATGCAGGCCGGTGATCAACCAAGATAACGAGCTTCATTTATTGAGGTACACAGTACGCCTACGGAGGAGCTCGTGGCTAAGTAATAACTGCCGCACGGGTCAATCTATAAGGTTAAGCTACGCTTTCCGGGGTTGGTCTGTTGATGGGTGACCATCTTTGCATACCGAGACTTCTCCGTCCCTCAGAAAGCACGCTAAGCAAACTACTACTGAATGACAGCCAGGACCAACTGGTCCTGGCTGTCATTCGTGGATCTTTGACAGTTATTACGGGTCGTCAGAAGCCCGAAAGTCTGACAACTAGTCTTACCAAGGGGTATCGTATTACTCAGTTACTGGGTTGTGGAGGTCAGATAGGCAGTCGCTCCATGTAAAATACTGGTACTCAGCTGCATCCGGTTAGACTGGAAGCCTACCCCAATATAGTTGGGAAAAGGCTAGGCAGATTGATACACGGTACGCCTACGTGTGATAATGCTTTCAAAATTCAATCGCAGATTGTAAGAACTTTGATATCTATAGTTTGGTGATATCAAGTCTTGTACTGCCGGTCTATTCTGGGAAAAACTTCCCGTGATTACTTATTTGAAGTGAGTTGTCATTCCTCCTGATGCTAATTTCCACTATCGACACTTCAAGCTCACTTCACTAAGTTTTCACGTTAAAGTTTTACAGAATATAGATCGGATATTTTGTACCATTATATTCTTAACTGTTCTCGGAACAAAAAGAGTGAGCGAGACAGAAATACCCCATCAAAATTGTCCCACAATTTATTTCAAAATAGACAGCAGTACGCTTCACCTGATTAAATGTGGACTACTAATCCCGTCCCACTTATATAGCGGCTCTAATGAATTATAACTGGCTGCAAAACTGTTGAATGCGATGCGCGTTGATTAAACCCTCGATTGAGGCCGTGACTAGTGCCAGGGTTTGATGAGTGACCGCTTTTCAGCATTATTATGCATATTCCTGATATAGATGAGAGTATTCATGGGATTATTCCCAATTTTGTAATTGATTTTCATTAATTATTGCGTCATTGGATGTGCATGTGTGCGTGGGTTGGTGATCGGAAAATCGGTCGCTGATTATTTGGTGTTGGTTACATAATTTGTGACGAAAATGCTGCATATGTCCACTTTTCGGTACAAAGAAATGTAAAACCAAGGTGTGAAACCAAGTAATTTTTCTTAGTGTCCATAATTTTGAGCCAAACTTTAATGTGCTAGCCACGGTTGACAACACGTAATTTTGTTTGATTTGTAGTTTATGGTCTTAATTTTTTTAAATGGTAGTTTACATGGAAATATTTAAGACATACCAAATCTAACTTAAAAGCTTCTAATATGTTGCTACACGGACTGTTTCAAATTAAAATAACTGCGAAATTAGTTTCTCAGAAAACTCGCCAAGAACCCCATTGCAATTTAATGAAAGTCTAACAAGATAGTGCACTCATCAAAGAAATCTATACAGAGCCACAAAAAGTCGAAGATAAATATTTTCATACCGAGCCAATTAAGGGGAAGGTTGTATTGAGCAACAGATAGGGGATCGTGTTCTACAGTAATTCTATTAAACGATTAAATAATTCAGACAAGTTCAAAGGCGATGCGCTTTGAAAAGCAAAATGGAGAAAATCACATCGTAAATAGAGGGGGGTGAAAAAATGCGGACGCATCCGTTAAATGTGGTGGCGGATAGAGATCACTTGTGGTGTCGATAAACTCTTTTATTTGAAATAATAAATTATGATCTTTATTCGATATTCAAAGCAATATTCATTTTTATTCGTTTTTTAATAAATTCAACACGTCATCTTTTCGTCATTTTTTTTTTAATGGAATGGATAAGCGGAAAAGTTGCGTACCTGGGTCTTTACCTCAAAATACTATATATTTTTTTGTGTACCATGTTTTCGACTATTAAAACAAAACATAGTTTCATCCTTATTGTTTTATAATAACACAAGTAGAAATGTCTTATAAGTGTGCTAATTAATCATGACCTGACGTAGAAACGAACAACTTAATTAATTTCTGAATAAAGAAACATTCTAACATTAGCATAAAAAATGCTCTTTGACCTTCGCATTGGCCTACAAAGGAAAGGTCAGGCGCGTTTTATCTCGAAACATTACGTAATTCCATTGGGATAGCTTCTGGTTCTAAGCCGCCAGGAAAATATTAAGGTGGTTCAATAATAATTTCGCACTCTCTACGGAGTTTTGTAAATAAATATTTAAATTCCGGGTAAATATCTATTAGGTAGGTTTTTTTTTGGACTGAGTCAGAGGATGATTCTATAACTGAAATTATACTGGTCACTAGAAAATTATTTTTAATCGGTAAATATAAAAATATGTAGATTTAGAGCTATTTTAAGCACTGAATATCGTTCATATTTTTTCTTTATATAATATGACCAACATACGTGACATATTTATGTATAGCAGTAAATCTATGTTTAATGTTTGCTTGAAGTTTTTTTGTTAAAAATGTAAGTGCAAGAACCAACTTTTGTTCAAATAATAAATATTACCTACCATATCATAAAAAAACTATCGAAATTTCTCCTAATTTCATCGACAATCTCCGTCCACCACTAGAATAAATTCCGACGCAGTGGCTTTGAAAAGGGGCTGCAATAAGGTGCACGGTGCAAATTAGAGCAATTTAACTTTAGAACGTGTCTCCCACGTCATACATAATGGCTGCTTTGGATGATACGTTTAATTGAAATCATAGTAAGGGAAAATTTAATGGAATTATGCCAACTTTACGGGTTGTTACCCTTTTAGGAATACTACTTTAGTTTTAAGAGGGTTTGGAGGTAAAATGTTTAAGATGGTAGACGTATTTATTGCATGAATATTTTTATAGGTAGATTAAACTTGATATGGCCAAGGAGATTCTTGGTATTTTTTAAGTTCAACGAACTTATAGGTACTCTGAAGCTGAATGCTAGATAATTACCTACCCGAAATCACCCCAAACAAAATAATTATTTATTAATTACCTTTTGCCCGCAGCTAAGCCCGCGTGGAAGTCGGAAAATATCCTACAGGAACGTAATACCAGAATTAAAAGTAGTCCAGATTTATAAATTATCTGTCTGCCAAATTTCATTTAAATCCGCTCAGCCGTTTTTATGCCAATCCGGAATATACGTCCCGACAAACAGACACACGGACAAAAATTCTAAAAACTATATTTTCAGCATTAGACTCGTTCCCACACCTCATAGCAATTACTTTTTTTCAACAATATTAAATGTACTGTTTTGAATTCGTTACTATTTTATTTTATGTATCTATAGATAGGTGTAAGATTTGTTTGCAAAAGGAATACTGAATACCTATTTATAGGTCGGAAAAAAACAAGGCTCAAAAGATTATTGGTAGGTACAAGATAAACTTCCTAATATGAATAATAATATTCTGGATGTGGGAAGTATAGAACCGGTCATTGTGACAACCCTTGGGCTGAGGCCTATTTCCAGCATTGGTATTTTTATGATATTTGTGAGTATTTAGGGGATAAAAATACCCATCTACTAAGTCAAGATATTAGATACAAACAAGGCTCAAATGCCAAAGTCCATAGTCACATCATTTATTTCAATTGGGCACATAATTGGATTTTATAACGTCAAATTTTTTTTTTACTAAAAGTACAACCGACTTCCAAACTACAAAGTGAAAAATAACTTTAATTTCGGAAGTCGGTGTCTTTGGATCAATCAGTATTTAATTTTTTCTGCTACCGACTTCCGAAATTAAAGTTATTTTTCACTTTGTAGTTTGAAAGTCGGTTGTATTTTTGTTTTTTTTTTCGCTTTTTTGTGTGTTGGAATTCATCAGTTCCACTTTGTCAAATGGTACTTTTTGAGAGCAAATGCAGGAGTTACTATACAAAATACCCAAATCGCTATAGGTGTGCCTATAATATTTGAAGAGTTTCCACGATTTCTCCAAGATCCCATCATCAGATCGTGACCAAATGACAATGGAACCAACTTGGAAGTATACCCTTTCAAACAAAAAAAGAATTTTTCAAATCGGTTCAGCCGTCTTCGAGTAATCGGGGAACAAACATAAAAAAAAAATATATATATATATTCCAACGAACTGAGAACCTCTTCTTTTTTTAATGTTTGCTTGAAGTTTTTTTGTTAAAAATGTAAGTGCAAGAACCAACTTTTGTTTAAATAATAAATATTACCTACCAAATCATTAAAAAAAAAACTATCGAGTAATCGGGGAACAAACATAAAAAAAAAAATATATGTATTCCAACGAACTGAGAACCTCTTCTTTTTTCGAAGTCGGTTAAAAATGTATAAAAAATAGAATTGATTCTAGTTGCCCTTTCCAAAAGATAGTTTCGTATGGAGAAGAATGGGAGAAACTCAACATGTTAATCAAATTGAGTTTCTTGCCCTGCATTCTTATCCACACAAAATAAACTCCCTAAATTAATATTATTAAAATCCCAGACAATTTTCTTAAATTAAAACACATAATTTCCTAATTTTTTTGGCTCATAAGAAAACCTTCGGCAACAACGATACAAACTCTAATATAAATCACCTCCAATCTATTAGAGCCTTATCAGAGCGCTTAATCACCCAGACGCCAGGGGTGCTAATTATCATTCAATCTGGGCCGCGACTGAATAGGACCCGTATCTTAGGCTGATTATATCGAACCTAGCTTCTTTGAACCTTCAGCCCTGTCAGGTACGGTCGTAAGGTGTATCAATTGTAGGGTCGTACTAAGAAGATTATATTTTATCAAAGGGTTAATGACGTCTGATTTTGAGGAGGAGGATGATATTATTACCTGCAGGTTGGGGAACAGCATCGTTATGTTTAAATGTATAGGATTAATGTTTCTGTTACTTGGACTAGATAGATATTTAAAATATCATCATTTTCTATCGGGTGGAAAAGTTTTTCAACCATTGAGGTGATTATTTATTTATATAGTCAATTCTTCTTGAAATGATTTTTTTTATAGAAGATAATAATTTAATTTAAATATTTTTTTAAATACTTGTGTTTAATTAAAATAATAATTAATTAATTAAAAAAAAATACTCCACACTTTTATAAACTTTGAAGATCATTTAAGGAAATTCATACATAACATCACGCCTTGTTTCTCCGAAGGGGTGAGAACAGGTGTATCAATACACCCATATTTCGCTAGTTATGTTAAAGTCCCATGTAACAGAGCTATTGCCATCAGACATCATCCGGGGACAAATCCAGACTCCGGACTGCTACCGAGAACTTTGCCCAACCTGCGAATCAAACCCAAGACCTCAACAGAAGCGTTCAACAGTAGCGCTTGGGACCACTAGACCAACGTGGCAGTCAAGGATATACTTTTTTTAAGTAATAGGCATAAAAAATCTCATTACCTACGTAATTTCTCATCGCTGCCGCCATACGGTAGGTACATTTTGCCTCACCAAACATTTAGGCATAATTAAAAATTGTTGTTCTAAACCGCGTTTAATTTTTAAATCATCCGGAAATCTTTAATATTCTTCTGAAAATTATTTGCATCGTTCCCTTTTAGAGTCGGTTCACCGAAACGCCTGAAGCTGGATGGCGCGGTAATTAGGTGAAATTTTTCTTTGAAATCATGGCACAAACATCCCATTGAGGCCAGATAAAAGATTTTTATCTTCCGCTCTCCGATCGTTGATGTAAATAACGAACTCTCTTTGGTTTTATTAAAGAAAAAGGGGAACCTTGTTATAATTTTCTTGTAATAATTTGGACAAACGACCGAATGTTGTGTTGTTTTGTTTTGCAATATGATACTTGGGTATTCATTTAGTTCATGTCTCTTTCTTCGTTCATTTTTACTTTGGTTGTGTTTTCCTTTTATTTTTAATAATCTTTACAGAATGTATTTTCTTTCGTGTACGTTATTATTATAGGTTAGGCACCTGGTTTTCCGCAAAATTTTTCTTTTGTTCATTTATTTTGACATTATCTTATACTGTCTGAGTAAATATAGTGATCGTTTGGGTTTTCATAATGTTAATTGTGTCACGCTATCGTTCGTCGATCAAAAGGTTCGTCGAATCTTCTTTTGTCGTGAAAACAATCAGTCGCACTAATGTTCGTCGAGCTGATGTGCTGTCGCGCCACTGATGGTCGGCATATCGTACTGTCGCCCTAACATTTGTCGTGTATTTGTTTGTCACAACAATGATACGGAGTCAATTAAAACAAATCTACGAAAGCATTTCTAATTGTCAATTAAATGATTCATCTCATTTGCCATATGCTAGCGTTTATCCAACTATGTTGGGATTGCCAGTCTTACTGGATGCAGCTGAATACCAGTATAAATAGAGCGACTGTCTATCTGACCTCCACAATGCAGTTACTGGGTAACACGATTTCCCTTGGTAAGACTGGTTGTCAGACTTTTGGGCTTCTCATTCTTCGATCTTTGACAGTCATTACGGGTATGTCACGACTGTCAGAGATCGAAGAATGACAGCCGGTTGATTACCGTTAATAGCTAAAGTATTTTTCAAATGCAACCTGAAATATAGAAATAATCATTTATATATAACCCTTATGATAAAAATAATTCTGTCAGTATCAGTGAATATTATCCTATCTAGCTATTCTCTATTATAAACTAGTTAATTGCAATTGAGCGATTTAAATCGTACCGACTCCTACGTTACAGGGTTCAATTTCAAAGGTTCAAATGTTAATGTTGTTACTGGAAACTTCAACCAAGTGGAAAGTTTAATTTAGGTACACAATGGCAATTTTAAAGTTTCGCATTACGCAATTCAAATTCAAAGTGGATTTCTGAATTAATTCGATTTTTGTTCAACTTCACAGACAGCTTTGGTTTTTAAAGATTTAACTTTGAACTCTTACTTTGCCGCGTTTTATCTTTATTGGAGAATGGTCTCTAATTAATTCGTTTCTTGATTTGGAAGTGGTCATTGATAAGTCTCGCATTGTGAGTTCATTAATATGTTCAATTTTTAGGTAATTTAGTAGTAATCAAGTTCAGGTAATTTGGTAATTTGTCAATTTGATTAGTTGACGTACCTAATTTAAAACCAGTCAAGTGCGAGTCGGACTTTCACATGAAGGGTTCCGTACTATTTACGATCGTACAAAAAACGCCGAAAAAAAAAAACACTAACATGTTTTTTTTTGGCGTTTTAGTTATTATTATTTTTTGTTATAGCGCTAATAGAAATACACAATCTGTGAAAACTTCAACTGTCGACCTATAAAAGTTCTTGAAATACAGGTCGCTGACAGACAGACTGACGGACTGACAGCGAAGGCTTAGTAATAGGGTTCTGTTTAGCACGCTTCGGTTATGCAACCTTTCAGGAATCGAGGTTTTGAAAATCCTTTTAAATTCAATAGTGTTGGCATGTTGGTATGTGGTTAACCATATTCCTAGCCATTTTATCTTTGCTACCTCAGTCCAAAAACACAAAAATCGCCAAAACCTCATCACTCACCCCCACACACAAATTAAGTCACTGCCAGTACCTCCTGTCAGAAGAAACCGAAAGGGTTGGCTAAGGCGAGGTAAGCGGTACGCAAGAACATCAGTCCCCTGGAAGGCTATAAATTGTCGCGTATTTAATGAGTTTCCTCCGTCGTTAAGCGGCGTCCCCTGGCAATAATGCAACGCTATCATCGCTTGACATTATCTGGAGACGAAACATATGTGGGTTCAGCTGATGTATTTTTTGGGGTGACGGTAATATGAAGTGGTGGCGCGAATTAGTAGTCGGTGTCGAGAATATGGAGTTGTAAGTGTTTATGAAGCAGTAAGGAAAAAGGTGGCAGGAGTAGTACGGATTCCTCTTCTCTTTCTTTTCGTGTGGTTAGTGACTAACCTGGTGTCACAGTTTTAAAGCCACGCATGGGCCTCTAACTTGGCTTCACATGCCGTCGAGAAAGAAAAGAAAAAACAATTATAATAGGTACTAGGACTGAGGCTTATTTATCATAACAGCTAAATAAAACAGGTATCATAAAATAATAGACTGTAACTATGACAAATAAACTGAAATAACAGCTTCTGTTCCACGAGATAACACAATTTCATAAATGACAGTCACAGCTTTTCTCTATTCATCCATATGACAGTTACCTAACCTTAATTAGATTAAGATAAAAAATGTTACACTGTGACACCCTGTAACAGCCATCACAAGCTCTTTCCTTTTCTCGCATAGCTTTAATACCTTAGTTAAAAAGAGAAATACGACGTAGGTTTTTTAGCCGGTCCTGTTAGTCTATTACTGCGATCGGATCTTTACGAAATGATTATTAAACCGCATTATAAAACATATTTAATTTAATTTATTTTTGTATAAGTTTTGCTGACGTAATAATTATGACAACAGACCGTGTAAATGATACATGTACCACCTAAGAACAGTTGCTACAGTAAACAGGTTAAAAGTTTATACAGATATTCTATTTCACGAAGTCCGTTCGGCTTTGATTGTAGTAGTGACGTATCCCGACAAGCGCGCTTGTGTGTGTAAAAGTAGGTAACGTTAGCAAAAAAATCTGATATATATTCAAGTCGAGATTTAATAATCTAAATAAAATTTTGGTTTTAAAAGTATATACATTTTGTAAATAAATTAGATAAGGTTGCAATAAATACAAAAATATTAAGAATATGTAGGCATTTAATTAAGCATTGGTGTTACAGAATGGAAACGAAACAAGTAGGACTATTCAGTATTTTCAATCACTATCAGATAAATTTTCGATTTCCGATTCCGTTTTGCTGTCATCAGAATCATCTTGTACATTGATTATAAATTCAAAATCGAGATCAAAATATTTCAAGTAGTCTTTTTAATTTTTTCAACATGAGCACAAGTTTTTTGCCACGTTTCACTGCTAACTTGGCCCAAACTTTCATTGATCAGTCTTTCCGTATTCGTCATGTTTTGCTCGATATTTTTAGATGCGACATAATTTTTAACGATCCCCCAAATATTTTCAATCGCATTTAATTCTGGGTGATAAGGGGGAAGGCGTAAGACATCAAAACCCTTGCTTTTTATAAAATCGTCAATCTTGTAGATTACGTGTTGGGCTTTGTGCTTCTTTATTGTATCGTACAATTCCAATTTAAGAAGAGATTCATCAAATGCTATACCCTTATCCCTGAGCCATTGCTGCATATCGGCTTTCTTTGTAGATTGCGTCGGTAGTCGTTCAGCCCGTGTGTTGTGATAAGATGCATTGTCTAAGACAATGACAGAGCGCGGAAGTAAATTGGGTAGCAACTTTTCATTTAGCCATTTTACATAGTTATCATAGCTCATATTTGAATGATAATCACCAGCTGTTGAGTTGGCCTTATAAACCAAGGAAGCATTTTCAATAAAACCATCCTTGGTTTCCGCGTGCACTAAAATAAAGCGAGTGCCTGTGCAATTTTTTTTTTAAAACGGAGTTCTTTCCTTTTTTTTGCCCAGGTGTTGTTTCGCACGTGTGTCGAAAGGACGTAGCTCTCATCGGTGTAGACAATGGGCCGACTTTGAGAGCGGTACTCTGTTATTTTTTTTAAATATTTTAAACGCCACATTTGTATATCATGACGCTCCGTCAAGACTTTACGGTTGTTCTCTGTTTTGCGCCACTTGTAACCTAATTTCAACAGTAACTTGCGAACAGTTTCTAAACAACCTTCGAATCCGATTTTTTCATTCAATGCTGTTCTTAACTTAGCTAATGTTGGAATTTCTTTATGGACAATATGGAAATCTTGTACAGTACTGCGAACCACATCGGCTGTAAAATTATCTATATCCACTTTATTATCTCGCTTTCTCCTTTTCTTCATAGGTGAAGTGAATTTTGATGAAGTGGATGGCAATTCCTTCTCTTCTTTTAATATTCTTTGAACTGTGTTTTGGCTCACACCCGTAGCTTTAGCTGTACGGCGTGTAATGTCTCGTAAATGAGACAAATCACAGTTGAGTTCCATTAATGATTTTGTAAATTCATATTCTTCTCGCAGAAAATGATAAACACTAGCTATCATGTTTCGACCCTAAAACAAAATGTAATCAAAATAATTAAATAATACATATAAACATTTTATAACACAAAAAAACATTCATTTTATAAATACTTCTATTGCTATATTAAGTCTCTTTTTATAACATTTTAATTGAAAACGTATAAATAAATATTACCTCACTATGGACAACTCTTCTTCGTTTTGTTGCCATGCTGACCTTACTCCGTGAAACAATTTGGCGCGAACTATAAACCACTACTGATCCGGACCGTGTCCCGATCGACACTGAGCGCTCTCGAGGTTACGCACACAAAAACAATGTGCATGTGCACGCTTGACAACATTCATAGCCAAACGGACTTCGTAACATAGAACATCTGTACTTTATATCTATGGTAACAGAACACACAACAATTTGTTCCCACATAGTATGAAATAACAGGCTGGTATTTTGTAACAGGTTTTTGGTGCTGTTATTTACGTAGAACAGGAACAGGCGGAACAGATATGTTATTTTACCTGTTACAACCCACTTCTAATAGGGTACGAGTGTATTAAAAATTTACCGTAGTCGCCTTTTTCAATAGAAAATTGTAAAGACAGGGTGATAATTTCAGAGGCGACAAAAGCAGTAAATATATGCCTAATTCATCCATTATAACCAATAATTAAATTCCTTGCCCCTACGAATTCAAATAAACACTTAAACACCAGTTCTGCGCGGCCATTTATATGTCAGACATGCAGAATTCCTCACGATGTTTTCCTTGACCGTTTTTGAAGCCAGTGATAATTATACAACGTAACGTATTGTACGGATGAATAACTCAGGACTAGAAAGATGTATCCTATAGTTATTTTATTTTTTAGGGTTCCGTACCTCAAAAGGAAAAAACGGAACCCATTTAAGAAGATGAATCATGGCCAATTCGAATTTTGCGCAGCGAAATAACATTTCTAAAAAGAAAGAAAATACATATATTTAGGAACCAAATGGTAACATAAGGCAAGTGTGACATGCGCGAAAGTTCGGAGTTTAGACCGGACATGATTCATCGGCCGTATCCTGCATAATAACTGTACATTTTGGTTTTAGATAAGCTTCTAAAATTTGAATTTAACATCTTACTTAGAATTCCACTGAATTGATAACAAGTCGAAAACTAAGTATTTCGTTTTTTTTTTTATTTACCGCTATTTTTAATTTATTTCCTATATCTATATCTAAAGGCAAGGCAATATGTTTATAGCAGGCAATATTTTTTTTCAGAAATCACCCACAATGGCAATAACCCGTAAAGCAATAAATACCGCCAATCGATCACAAATATTTTAATTATTCAAGCTTATTGCAATCGAGCAACCTCGGCAAGTTGACAACGAATGACAGCTAATAATAGAGTCGTCAAGCCAACGAGGTTTATTGGATTAACTACTGAAATATTATCGCTACAAGTATGCTTGAGTAATTTGCGTGTCAACGGAATGGTACCTACGCGTGTTGTGGGGAGGTTTTGGATACAGAAATATAAAGCAAGAAAGAATAATGTTTATTTGAACACAGTTCGTAAAACACAAAATACAAACAACAAAATAAAGAAGTGATATTAATTATTGTTTTAACAACAACAGAAAAGGATGGGACGATTTTTCAGTTACCTTTTTATGAAATGAAATGAAATTGTTTATTCTGTAAATAGGATATCGGAATCACTTTTATACGTCATAAATATAAATAAAAATAAGCTAGATGGAGTCGAGATTTCCTATCTCACTACCCCTGTGAAGAAATGGCGAAACAAATTCAATCTAGTCATATTCTTGGTCAGATCATGTGAGGACCATGTAGAGTAGTGTTTGAAATTGTCTTTTGATGAAAAAAAAAACACACAAATTTGAGTGGACATGTCC
Source organism: Omphaloscelis lunosa (assembly GCA_916610215.1). NCBI lineage: Eukaryota > Metazoa > Arthropoda > Insecta > Lepidoptera > Noctuidae > Omphaloscelis > Omphaloscelis lunosa. The sequence continues at coordinate 14,224,463 of OU744250.1, forward strand.
AGTCAGTGCAAGCATTTGTCAGTAATCGTGGAGCTCAACTTAAGGAGAACTTAAGGAGCTCAACGACTCGACGAATGGTATTGGAACGGAAAATTTCAAGATAAGTTACAGAGATTTTGATTACATGTAGATCGCACGGAATAGAATAGCTAAATATTTTCACGCACATGTAATTTTCGGACTGCACATGGTTATCGCAGTCCACTGCTGGACATAGGCTTCTCCCAGGCTGCGCCACAACACCCTATCCTCCGCCTTCCGCATCCAATCTGTCCCAGGCACCTTCGTAAGATCGTCAGTTTTGGGGCCGTCCCACACTACGCTTGCCGATACGCGGCCTCCACTCCTCGTCTGCTCCACCGGCCATCTGTCCTTCGACAAACATGGCCAGCCCAGGTAATGTAGGCAATTAATTGGTAAGAAACTAAATAAAACAAAAGTGTCTTTACTAATTAAACACAAATAATTTATATTCTTACGTTATTCCCGGGAGGCACACGTGCAGCGTATGGATTACAACAAAGATTGTATGAAAATCACACAAAAGCAGTGGAATAAGTACAAACAATAAATAATTATCTGTATATTATTATTTCCTTTTCTACTTGATGTACAATGTGGTGTACTTCCTCTATTCAACTTATTAAGAAGACTTAAGCAGTCTGTCAGGTTGTTCAAAGGAGAGGTGCCTCGCCTTCATGGCTCCGCGTTGATTAATTCGAGGGGCTCATAAGCCAGATTAAAAATTTCCCTATCAAGGGAATGTATGAACTTATTACAGATAATTATTTCGGGCTGCTTATTATGAATATTGAAGAATTTCTTAATAACGTGTTTTGGGTAATTAGTTTAATAATTGTAGGAGCGGAGTCGGCTCGAATCGGTTTTTATTTACGTTGGGGTTTATGTACTATATAACTACTGATGTTTCTGTTTAAAAATCAGAATCGTGCAATTAATTATTCATAGACTTTAATAGATATTTTAGTATTGTGGGAAAGTTCGTTATTATTGAAATTCGACACCGGTTTGATTTGTAAGTACCTGAATATTAGAATATGGCTATGTGACCTGAAATAAGTTCGAAATTACGTCTCTTTTGCGAAAAACTTCACCCATTATTCCAAAAATATTTTCTCTCATATTATTCCCGAATATTAACAATAAAAGCGGTTATTAAAAGCGCTGATTTATCTTTTTTAATAACGGTACAAAAACTTTTTAACCCATTAGCCGCTAAAGCGCTTTGTCGTAAACATACTGTTGGCGGTTGCTGAATAAAATTAAAATTGACATGTTGTGTTGCCATCGTGCAGCGGAGTGGATCGATTTATTTTATTATTTTATTAAAGAGCATGCAAACGATTTTATTTTATACGTAAAATGCATGTTTACAGACTGATGTGAAATGGATGACTGTTCTTCGTTTTTTTTTTCTAGAAGAAAATGCATGTTTATCGTTTTATTTTGGACAATGTAATAATACCTGAGACCAAATAAAAAACCAAGATTTAGCGCTGTCAACAGTGACGTGAGGCTAGTTTTGTAAACATGTGTGTACTTAGTGAGGTGTAGTTTGATTAAAGTTTGATTTTAAATGACAGTGTGCGTTTGAGCGTATATGTACAAAGTGGAGGTTTAGATTTGGCATGCTTCACTGTATTATTCTATTCGCAGCGCTGTTTTGGTTTTTTTATGAATATTAAGGAACCCATCAATTTGGTCACAGAGTAAAAAGTTGTTGAAGTAAACAAACTGTCATTGAATTGCATTATTAATGTCAGTGTCTATTAAGAGCCCATACTACCTCAGCTCAATTTCACTTTTTACCTCGCTCGCAGCATACTGCTCGCAGACTGAATGAGAGCGAGACGGAGTGGGGTGGGGTGCTAGCGGCTCCGAAGCGCCAATAATTTAGGTAATTGCTTTTTATGGCGAAAATAATGGTAATTAAAGAAAATAATAATAATATAGTTGCTGCTTTATAGTTAGTTCAGTTATTATGCAAAATTTTATGATTAAGTATTTTTTTAATTTCAGTGGTTTATTGTTCGGTTTGGAGGTAACTTTGGATTTTTTTTCTATAGAGAAAATTTTATGGAATCGTGGTTTCGTCTAACATTAATCCTTAACTTTAACATATATTTATTTCAAAATGAATGCTGCGGTATTTTGTATATAACGGAGGATCATGCTAGGCCATTTGAGGTAGTATAGGCCCTTAACAAGAATTGCGTAAATAATACCACAGTGGGACTGGTACGCATCAATTAGCCAATTAAGTAATTAATGAGCGAGAATAATAAATAACTGTGGACGTTTATTTATTACTGGCAACATAGTTGCCACAACGATGTAGCCATGTTCATGATGCTTGAATAAGTGATTTATTAATTTTTAAGTACGTTCATGTTTTATAAGGTCTAATTATAGTACGTGTTTTATTTATGTTTATCATACATACAATGCTGAAACAAGTTGATAAAGCTAATTTAAGATTTATATTTTGTAATTTTAATGTTAGAAAAAGCAAGATAGTTAATTGATTCAGGCGTTACCTTGCGGAAATCCACTATAAAATACAATAGAAGTGGATATATTTAGTAACCTGTTCCGCTTAGCTATTTCTAAAGAGTCTTAAAAAAAAACCTGAAAGAAATCGGCACGTGTTTCACCTCTCAACGAGGCATCCTCAGGATGACGATTGACTTGTCGCGAACTCGAACATGGCGTGTTGCCACACCAAGCGCTTTTTTTTAAGACTCTTTAGAAATAGCTACAGCAGGTTACTAAATATATCCACTTCTATTGTATTTTAGAAAAAGCATCTAAACTTGTTAGTACAAATAAAACTTTTCTTTGTTAGATCAATTTAATAAACACAACTCTCTTCAGTCGACTCCATGAGAAACTTAGGTGTTTTATACAAAATGTTTGGTATTTTCTTTTACACATAGGTAACAAATTTTCATGAAATCATTACAAAAAAAAATAAAAAAAATACCGAGGCCTTTACAAATTCAAACGATTCCCTTGCCACTCACATTCAACATCTACTTAGCTTTTCCCAACTATGTTGGGGTCGGCTTCCAGTCTAACCGAATACCAGTATTTTATATGGAGCGACTGCCCATCTGACCCCCACAACCCAATTACTGGGTAACACGATACCCCTTGGTTGTCAGACTTTTACAGACTTGCCACTCACATTAAACCACAAAAATATGATTACAAAATTTCGTTATTTAAATGTTAAATGAAACGTAGGTATAGTTAGCAAAATGTTTATTTGAGCTAAGCTTCTGCCGCAGAGTACATTTAATTACCAGTGGTCCAACGAGCCGTATGATTGTCAAGTCAGGGCGTAGGCTGTGTCACAAGCAGGGTCATAACCTTGGTTATAACCAGCCATCTGAACGTTTAATACAATTACGTTGTAAAATAATTTTGGGATTCCATTTTTGAGAAAGATTTTTGCATTTACCTAATTCTTGGCTCTTTGCCGCATGAATGACACCGCAAATCTGTTGAATAATTGACGGTTTTTTTTCGTTTAGAAAGTAGGTTACAGTAAATTGCACGAAAAGTACTGTATTATACGTTAAAGTCAAATCATTTATTTCAAGTAAGCCATTAAAGGCACTTTTGAATGTCAAAATTTATAAGATAGCAGAATTGATTCTTGGTGCCCCTTCCAAAAGATAGTTTCGTATAGAGAAGAATGGGCGAGAAACACTATAGTTAGTCTTTTAAAATGGTTTATAATATTTTGTATGCTATATTTTGTATATATATAATATATTAGCCTTTAGTAAGATGTGAACACGAAGTACTTAGAAAAAAAAAAAAAACTATACTAAAATAGGTACAGTTAGCTCCCGTACAAAAGTTTCACTGGTAATTTCAAGATTTTAGCTTGAACCCGTTTTTTAACCAAAAAAAAGGTTCTCAGTTCGTCGCAATATTTTTTAATTTCCACGCTTCCATTATCAAACTAAATAATAGAGTCTACCCACAAACCTCAACAAAAAACCAAAACAAATATCAAGTTAATCAGAAATTCGCGAACAAATGTAGTCATTTTTGGTAACAGTTAATTGTCCTGTCAGAGCTAGGGCTGCAGCCTACGTAATTACAAAACCGGCTTGTTTCAGCTATGCAATAAATTGTTCAATGCAATTAAGCCTGGGATATGTGGTTTGTGAAAGATTGCCACCAACAGTACCTTTACACTACCTTTAATATGTCATCGTATAAATTTTAGCGCAGCCAAGTGTCCCGGAACGAACATTTAATCGTTGCTTCCGGCTAAAATTACTAGATGGCGCTGGTCGTTAAGGAGCGCCGGTGGCCGGGAAGACGTAGTAGTTTTCGCAGAAATAAACGAGTTCTAGAATTGTGGAAAATCGAGAGAGAAATCTGTGATATTTTATATTAGTTACGATCTTCCTTTTCTCGTTTGGAGTTCGAGTCAATGTAATTTGTGAACATATGCTACGATACGGGAAGGAGTCCAATTTTAGGATAGCTCGTATAAAAGTCATCACTTGCAAACGACAGGATTTTGCTGAGAACGTTGCTGCATGGTTACTGCAGTAGACGATTGGTACTCGGACAAGGTGAATTTTACACGTTCAAATATATAAATAGCTCTGCAGTATATAACCAGGATGCAACTCCTAACTTTCTGGAATACCTACTTTCCCTTTGCAAAAACACCTTCTGTTAACACACCAACCTTGTTCATTTCATTACAGCGCACGCAAAGATCAATGGCTAACTTTATTAGGGCTTAATGTCGGCGAGCAACTATCAAATTAGCGAATTACACGAATAACTTGTTTCGTTCATTCGTTCACTCGTACATTCGGAGTTACCGCGTAATGTTTGTATTCAGTCCGCACATAGTAGGTTTTATCTCGTTCGAAAAGTTGTATGGTTAATTAAGTAGAAAAGCCCTCGAGTTTCTCACCACGTTACGCCGCGGGCACCTTGTTACGGCCTGTTAGAGGTTTCTTCCTAAAAATACCGTGACGTGGACTCAGAAGTTTTGTACGTTTTTGTTTTCTTTAAACAGGTAAGCGAGTTATAAAGGTAATGTAAGGGGTTTTACTTACGGATGCACGGTGTTTTAAGAAAATAGGCACGCAATTTTATTTTATTTTTGTATCCGCAAGAGCTACCTAGCTACCACAATAATTGTTCATGACATGGTAAGATACCTATAAGTTTAATTTAATTTAGTGCAGCACTAGTTGTTGCCTGCGCCTCCCGCGGCTTCGCCCGCGAGGACCCTAATTCTTTTCCTAAAATAAAAAGTAGCCTTAATTACTCCTTAAAACATTAGCTATCTGCCAGTGAAAGTTCCGTCAAAATTGCTCCGGTTGAGATAAACCGGAACAAACGGATAGACAGACGGTCAATTTTAAAAATTGTTTTTTTTTTTGTAATTACTCTTTCATATGCATTTAATAAAAAGCTGTTATTTTGACATTGCGAACCGACACTTCAATTTTATTTATTTGTACAGTTCGTTTTTTTTAAATCCCAGAGACTAATTTGGCAGGTGCAAATGTCAAATTTCAAATAAAAAGAAACCGGCCAAGTGCGTGTCGCACTACGCACATTGAAGAGTTCCTTTTTCGGGATAATTTATTCCAAATACAAACTTATCATTGTAGTTGAAATACATGTTCTCCCATACATTCCAACTACAAATGTAAGTTTGTACGCACAATATATAGAAATTTACCATGTTATTTTAAGTTAGGTTTAAGATCCTCACAACAAGCCCTGTTATATGATATGATATGTCGGTACTGTTAGCAAAACTTTTTTTTTTAAATTTTCTTGTTTGCCTTAAAAGTTATCCCTATATTCAAAATTAATTTATTTAAGTTACACGTTTGTGTTTGGGTCATACAAAATACATACGTGTACCAAATTTCAACTTAAACGGTACATTAGATTCGGAACATATGGATTCTGACAGACGGACAGACATACACACGAGTGTATGTCTGTCCGTCTGTCATGCCTAGTTTGTACGCCTTGCACGGCAAAACATAGTGATACACAACAATTCTTTTCACTGAAAACTTGACTTCTGCAATTAAATCAAACACAACGTCTAGTATTGTTTCTGGTCGTAAAAAAAACATAAAACCATGGATTACACCGGGTTTGGTTCGGTGTATCCGACACCGTGATAAGCTACATGTTAAGGTTAGGAAAAATCCAAATAACTCAGTTCTCGAAGTCACTTACAAGCGTTACAGAAATTTCTGTAACGCTCTATTGCGGAAGCTTAAAAGAAATTATGAAAAAACTCTTCTACAAAATGCAAGGAGTAGTAAGGAAACATGGTCAGCTATAAAATCAATCACTGGTACTGCCAAGCAAAAATCTTCTGCAGATGATTTACTAAAGAACAGTAATAGCCCCCACGATGCCGTTGAAACTGTGAACAATTTTTTTGTGGATGCCGGAAGGCTACTTGCGGACAAGATAAAATCTTCTGACAATTCCGAAATTACCCTGCCTACTTTAAATGATTTCAGTAGTCCCCGCGTCCCAAATTCTATGGTACTGCTCCCACCAAACGAATCAGAAATTGAAACTCTTATCATGAATCTTAAAAATGACTCTGCAGCGGGCTGGGACTCTATTTCGAACAGGTTGCTAAAAATGTCAAAGCATATTATCGTCCCACACTTTACCATGATCGTTGGACTATGTATAGAACAGGGCGTTTTTCCTAGTCTATTCAAAAGAGCACTCATCACACCTGTCTACAAGAGTGGAGCTCGAGACAGCGTAACAAACTACAGACCAATTTCTGTGTTGCCAGCGCTCTCTAAATTACTAGAAAAAGTATTAAATAACCAACTAATAAAATTCTTAGAACAAAATAAAATATTATCTGACTCCCAATTTGGTTTTAGGGTAGGTAAAAGTACAGATGGAGCAGTTAGCTCCTTGGTAGGTTATATTACAGCCTGTCTAGATTATAAAAAAAGTGTGTCGGAGTCTTTATTGATCTGGCCAAGGCCTTTGACACTGTCTCGATCTCTGCTCTTGTTGACAAGCTGGAAAGGTGTGGAATAAGAGGAATGGTACTTAAAATCTACAAAGACTTTCTTACTGGTCGTCTGCAGAGGGTTAAAGTGGGTAGTGCTGTTATTTCGGATGTCGCAGTCGTCTACGGAGTCCCACAGGGTAGCATTCTCGGTCCCAGTCTCTTTCTGATTTACATAAACGACTTGTGTCAAATGACACTAAATAAAGGCAAAATATTTACCTATGCCGATGACACAGCTTTGGTTTTTCAGGGAGATACGTAGGACTCCATAAAGCCAGCTTGTGGCTGAGGCATAACCTGTTAACGCTTAACATATCAAAAACCTCATTTGTGCAATTTACTAACGCTCGCATAAAACAGACCAATGTGGCTGTCCGGATTCACACATGCAAATCACCTTTCACTCAGCAGTGCTCGTGTACAACTCTGAGCAAATCTAAAACGGTCAGATACCTTGGGGTTCTTTTGGACGAGAAAATATCCTGGCAACCGCATATCGAGATGGTTTCGACACGAGTCAGGAAACTTACATGGGTGTTTAAAAATCTGAGGCATGTGGCTGACAGTGATATCCTCCGTACAGTTTATTATGCATTGGCTCAATCAGTTATTGGTTATTGCATTGGGGTTTGGGGAGGTGCATGTAAAACGCATCTCTTACGCCTGGAAAGAGCGCAACGGTCTTTGCTAAAAACAATGTCATTCAAACCATATAGATTTTCAACGAAGACATTATACGAGATGTGCCGGGTATTTACAGTGAGACAACTTTTTATTTTCCAGATCATTACAAAAAAACACGTATCTACCCCATACGAACCAGGTAAACTACAAAATAAGCGAACAATTCCAAATGTAATTGAATCTGTTAAATGTCGCACAGCTTTTGCAAGACGACAAAATGCTTTTCTTTCTGTTTATTTATATAACAAAATTAATAGAATCTTAAATTTTTATCCGCTAGCACTACGCGAATGTAAACTAAAAGTAAAGAACTGGCTCTTTACTCTTGATTATGAGAATGTAGAGGAAATAATAAACAACTAATGACATTTTACAAAGGAACACATACACATACACTACTCATACACAAACACGAACGGGAACCCACCCACACACACATGTACACACCTCCCACACACACACACAGCACGATATAATTTAAGAATAAATAACTTTTATTTTTGTTTTAAATATTTTTTCATACTTTTCATTTCTGTGTATTTAATTTTGTTTTTACTTCTTTAAAATCTTATTTTGTAGCACATCCGTTTGTCTATTCCTATGTTGACATTAGTACCTAAGTCAAACAATATGGGAGAGGGCGCTGACTCCTGACATACAGGTTCACCTAGTTCGGTAGTCGAGAGGTTTCAAACAATTTTGTTTAACTTATTATGTCAATAAAGAACTATTATTATTATTATTCCGTTTATTCATTTAAAATCTTAAAATTTACATTTTTAAATATTTCTTAAAATAAAAGTATAAAAAAACAGTTAAAAATATAAAAAATAGAGTTCCGCCGGTGTCGGGAGCAGGGTCCAAGCTACCGGTGGTTAGGGCTGCAGAGACAGGAACCTCCTCACAATGCGGGCCGTATCGAGGAGTACTGCTTTCTGAATCAGGCGTTTGATCCAACCGCCTAACGAGAGCCTCGAGAGATGGTGATCGAGGCTTTTGGCCATTAGGCCATTAGCCGTTACGACAATCGGCACAATGATAGCTGAGCTCACATTCCACATGCCAACAACCTCGTGTGCTAAGTCGAGATATTTTATTTGTTTCTCTTTCTCAGCTTTCACGAGGTTCTCGTCATGTGGAATGGTAACATCGACTATCATTGCGTGGCGCGCTAATCGGTCTATCACCACTATATCAGGCTTATTGGCAACAATAGTCTTGTCAGTAATGATAGACCGATCCCAGTACAACGTGGCATGGTCATTTTCGAGAACTGGGTCGGGCACATACTTGTAATACGGTACCTCAGAGTCTACAAGTTTATATTTCAAAGCAAGTTGCTGGTGAATAATCCTGGCCACCTGGTTATGTCTGTGCAAGTACTCGCCGTTAGCTAGACGCGAACAACCAGAGATAATATGTCTGATGGACTCACCCGGACGATGGCATGCCCGACACACGTCAATCGTACCGTCCTTCATAATATGTCTCCGGTAGTTATTCGTCAAGATAACTTCGTCCATAATTGCACAGATGAAACCTTCGGTTTCCCCGAAAAGGTCACCGAAACGTAGCCAGGATACGGACGCTAAGAAATCTACACTGGGCTCGTGAAGAGCCCGATAGAAGCGCCCGTGAAGCGCCTTGCTTTGCCATATCTCCTTGCGGTCATCTGTAGTAAGTACTACAGGTTTGCGCCAGTTCTCTTTAGCCATGGAGAGCGGGGTGAGCCCGTTGTCCACTGCGACCACATCTCGGTGCATACCCACATCGGCTTTAAAAAAATATTCCCTGAGGCTGCACACCTCGCGGTTGTGGAGGGTCTTTGCATTTAAAAACCCTCGACCTCCGCATTTCCGCGGGATGTACAGTCTCATCACTGATGAACGTGGGTGATGCATCCGGTTTGCGGTCAGGAGTGTACGTACCCTCCTGTCCAGGGCGTCAAGTTCGGTCTGAGTCCATTTGAGTATGCCGAAAGAGTACATCAAGACCGGCATGACCCAACCGTTGAAGGCGCGCACCTTGTTTCCGCCTGAAAGAAAACTAATTAATACCTTCTTCAGGCGACCAAAGAAGCGCTCCTTCAACGATTGCTTCATGTCAGCAACGTTGATGCCTAACGATTCCGACATACCCAAATACCTATAGTTTTCGGCTGAGGAGAGGGGTCTAAGGTGTATGGAGTCCGAGAGTTGGATTCCCTCGGATTCCATAATCTCCCCTCGCTTTACATGCATGACTGCACATTTGTCCACACCAAATTCCATCCTGATGGCGCCACTGAATGTTTCAGTTACCTTCAGTAGCTCCATCAGTCGCAACTTGTTGGGGGCAAAGAGTTTCAAGTCATCCATGTAGAGGAGGTGAGATATGACCTGACCACCTCTCCTCAGCCTATAGCCCAGACCTGAATCCTCTAGCAGTGTGCTTAGAGGATTCAGAGCTAAGCAAAACCAAAGTGGACTTAAACTGTCGCCCTGGAATATTCCCCGTTTAATCCATACAGGCTCGTCATTCCCCTGGGTCCATCGACATCCTGGGTAGCGAAGGACCGTCCTCCATTGCCCCATACACGACATCAGGAAGGTGCGCAGAGTTGTATCTACTTTATACAACTCCAGCACCCTCATGAGCCATGTATGTGGCACCGAGTCATAGGCCTTCTTATAGTCTATCCAGCATGTCGACAGATCCTTGCGGGATCGACGAACCTGTTGGCTTATGGCCATGTCGATGAGGAGAAGCTCCTTAGTACCGCGGGATCCGTTCCTACATCCATTTTGAGAGACTGACATAATTGAATTACTATCAATGTGTGTGTTAATTTTGGTTCTCAAAATGGATGTAAGAAGTTTATAGACCGTCGACAAACATGTGATCGGTCTATAATTCTTGGGTTCCGCGGGATTACCTGACTTATGGAGCAGGTGGGTAACGCCTGTTGTTAGAAACTGAGGTAGCGACCCAGACTCTAGGGATGACTGGAATTGGGATGCCAGGCAAGTGTGCGAACTACTCAGCCATTTTAACCAAAAGTTATGCAGTCCGTCCGGTCCCGGTGATTTCCAGTTCGGTAACGGACGGACTGCTCTGGCTACGTCTAATGGCGTGATAAATACAGCATCCATTTCTGGTATAGTTTCACACACTCGCTCGACATCCTGCATCCAGCCAGCCTCAGTATGACAGACGGGCACCGACCAGATGCTGCGCCAGAATGCACTCGTGGCGGCATCATCCGGGCGGCACACGTCTGTCACATTTTGTTCAGGTCGCTCCCAAGCTCTATATACCCACCTCTCATCGCTCTGGAACATGCGATTCTGCGTGTATCGGTCAACCCGCCGCTTATACCGCCGAATACGGCTCGCCCATGCACAAACTTTCTGCTTCAGGAAGTCGATGCGCTCTGTGACACGGGACATGTAGTCTTGTGGGCTGATTTCAGTCCCCGAGAATGCCCGCCTTACAAAGCGCATCACTCTTGGTCGTGTATTTCCCTCCCTGAAGCAGTATAGTTTGCCGATGAGAACCCTGGCCCCATCGATACGTCGCTCGATCCTGCACTGCCAGGCTGGTACGGCTGGTTTAGGTCGAGTAGCTCCGTCGCAGTTTGGAAACTTGACGTTAGCTAAACGACATGCCGCAACAGCCGCGCAATACAGGATCGAGTGTGTATCAATGAGATCCTCGCTGCTCTCGAAAAAATTCGTAAGCTGCGAGTCCAGGGCACACATCAGCGCCCTATTTTTTTTGTGCATGGGTAGGCGTGGTAATCGTGGTCTAAGTTCGGTCGGAGTGTACCTATACTCGCGAAACGCATCCTCCAGTGCGCTCCTCAATCGGTTGTTACACTGGCTACTTACTGTGGCAACCCTATCATCCTCCTCTTCAACTCCATGATTGAACCGCGGCGGGGTAGGATCAATATTTGACGCTTCTGCCGCGGTTTGTTCCCGAGCTGAGACGATATGGTTGCTCAGTACCTCTGAGCGCAGCCTATCAAGTGCGGTATCGTCCAACCTATGGTTGTGTTGGATGACACGCACCTGATCCGACAGTCGTTGGGCCGAGACGTTGACGGTTGGCTCTAGTTCCTGAAACAGAGACAGCATCCTAACACGGTACGCAGTGAGGTTAGTTCCTCCCTCTGTAGACCCGTAATATGCGCGCATGACGTTCTCGTTCATAGACTGAGTCCATCTCATGCGCTGCACACAACCACCGGCAGCGGGGACCCGGCTCGGGGCCGGTTGGCCCCTAAGTCCCAAGCTCTTCGGTGGCCGGCCTCTCCCCTGCCGACGTACAGGTGTTGGCGACGTCGGCGGGGAGAAATACTCGTCCCTCGAGCTCGACGCAACTACCGCGGCCGGTGTCGATACAGCGTTCACGATGGGGCTGGGTACCGGCGGCGGCGAGGCGGAGCTGAGCGGCGAGTCCGGGGGTATTATTATTATTATTATTATTACTATTATTAAATATACAACGCAAATTTTATACCATGTACCATACTACCTATGTTCAACAAATAAAATACTTTGACTTCGACTTTGATCCTATAAGGGTTCCGCTTTTTCCTTTTGAGGTACGGAACCCTAAAAACCAACAACAATCACTTGAATTGTCAAATTAGTTTCTAGGTTTAAAAAACGAACTTTAGTATGGTATAAATAAGTAGCTAAAGTTGCTTACAAATGGTTTTCATACCTTAGTACATAATGATTAGATTTTATTTTAGAAGAGAACCAAAATGTTTTCTACTCTTGTAGCAAGGTCAGAGTGTGAACCTTTTCTAATCCAATTTTGGTAAAAGCATATTTAGTTCAGGGTATGGGTTTAATAGAAAATAGGATGTACTGTAAAGTTTTACTATGTGTTTTGTGTTCATGATGTTTAGCAAGTTTTACATAATGTGTTAGAAGAATTCTATTTTTTTTAAAGTGAAAACTTCTTTAGGCGCGTTGGGCATTTTTGAGATGGGAATAAACCATTGATTTCGCGACACTGTGACGACACCAGCTTTTGACCATTAAAAAGACATCAACGCGTTGATTGTCGCGGTGTCGATATTTTTTCAAGTTTTCACTTCTGTCGGCACTCCCGGAGTGCCACTGTTTTTTTTTTTTCAAATCCTTTCGTCGTTAATGGGTCATTTGCAGTACACCTGCATTTAGGGTTCCGTACAACGGGACCCTATTACTAAGACTCCGCTGTCCGTTCATCTGTCACAGGGCCGTATCTTATGAACCGTAATAGGTGGACACTTTAAATTTTCACACAGTGTACGGTCAGTACTATGCATTACATGACCCCTCTTACAAAGAAGAAGAGGGAAAGAGGGGTCAGGTTATGCAGGTCGCTGTTTGTATTACTATGGCCGCTATAACAACAAATAATACAAATAACATAAAGTTCAAAATTCAAGGGGGTCTCCATACAAGTAAAGTGGTTTTTCGGCGTTTTTGCTCGATCTTAATAATAGCAATGTTAAATATTGTAGGTGGTACGACACCCTTCGTTCGCGAGTCCGACTCGCACTTGGCTTATTTATGGCACCAGATTGACGGCAATATTCATATCAAATAGGTAATTTCACATGAACAAGCTTATTAGCTATAAATACTATGTTTTTTTGTACACTTATAGAACCAAAACAAAACACTTCATTACGTTCAACAACACCAAAAAAAAAATTATACGCGTATCCGATCATCGACATTCCCCCTTTTCTCCGTCACAACACTTTTTACAAAATGTCGTTGAACTGACGTCGTTGCAAGATAACCGTTCGGAAACATTGCAAGGTGTTACACATTTTTCAGTTACGCTTCAGTGCAGCTCGTTTCTGCTGTCAGTATTTCGATGTATGACGGCAATATTTTTTTGCTGACTGTTTCGATAGGGACGTGCGCCTAATTTAGAAGTGTTTTGTGGTGGGGTAAGGTTATTGTAGGTGATTGAATTTTGATGGGGTTCCGTTTTGCGACATTCAAATGTAAAAATCGCATTATTTTGTCAGTGTTTTTGATGAGTTGAATGTGTCTTGTATTCTTTCTTTAGTCAATTTATTTAATACTCGCTTTTCCCCTTATTAATAATTTAAAAAAAATATGCCAAACTTAAACCTCGACATATGTAGGTATAGGTGTTGTTGTGTGTGTATGCTGTGTCGTCGCCTGAACAGTCAGGCCCAGAGAGGAAGCACGCAGTGTTTATAGGAGGACGTGCGGCTGTGGGATCGGCTGCACTGGGTGATGGGTCCGCTAGGCATGGCGGGCTGATGCCAGTCGCGGTGCGTGGAAGTAGTAGGAACAGTAGGGTTTTAGTCGGTAGGACTCGAACATGACTCTCCGTTCTCCCAAGATGGAAGGTATCCATGAGGACTTCCTAAACGAAAAAAAAAAACAGTGGCACTCCGGGAGTGCCGACAGAAGTGAAAACTAAACAAAAAATACTTCCAAAACCTTTAAAGTAAAAATACTTGCATAGAACATTGATCCGTAACGTTATATAAATAAAGGGCACAATTGCGTTTACAAAAATGAGGTGTCGGTAACGGTGTCGCGAGTTCAATTGATTTTCTAATCTCAAAAATGCCCAACGCGCCTAAATAAGTTTTCACTTAAAAAAAGGTATAGATGTTTGTTACGCGTTTAATTAATAGGACTAAACATACATATATCCTGTTAGTATTTTTAGTCTTATTATTACAGTATAGTTATGCTTAGTATCTACTTATAAAGCAAACCTCTGATAAACAAATAATACCTCACCTTACAAAGTATAAAGTCAAATGTCAAAATTATAAGTAAGATAGAGGACCGCATGCAAACAACAGACTTCTCTACCCCACTAACCATCTTAATTTCAAGCAAAATCCAACAAACGCTACAAAAAGAATAATAAAAAGAATAACATTAAACCTCAACAAACCTGTTTTCAAACAGAAAAGAAAGAAAAATAACAATGAAAAGAATCCAATTAAACAAATTGATAGATCGTTGTCCGAGCTGAGATCGGTTCCATTCTCCATGTCTTTGTGATCGCGGTATCTTCGGCCATCAATACGGAGTACAAAGGGTTTCTGCCAAGCTCTGTGATTGTATCTGTGAGTTCGATTGTGTTACGTATTTTTGCTTTTTTAAATTCTGTTCGCGTGATTCTGCGATGTTAATGAGTTTTGATCGGGGTGGGGTTGTTGTATTGGTTCTTTTTTTTAAGAGTTAGATTTGTTTGATAGGTACAAAGTTTATAAATAAGATAGAAAGGTAATGAGACTTGTTAGTTCAGACCAACCGCCCTGACCTTTGCTCGAGCCAGGCTATGCCGCTGGGCTGAGCCTATACCTTTAAATTCGTCCCTAAATAATCTAAATATGTTCCAACCTGTCCCTTGCTGTGCTCCCCCAGCGACGCCCTAAGACCGTAGGTCTCTAGGTCTCTAGGTCCTAGGTCCTAGATCCCTAGATCCGTACCCCACAGGGCGTGCCCTTAGCGTGTAGTCGCTTAGTTTGTAAGTTTTATGCCCTGGTTGGAGGCCTTAATTTATTGAGGCACTCACAGGTAAGGCCGGTTAAGCAGCCGACAACCACAAAAAAAAATAAAAAAATGTTTGCACTCCATAAGGATACGGTCACTCCTCTTTAGGTATATTTTGCTATTTGTATAAGAACATAAATGATTATAAATTACGTAAACTCACTTTTCATGTCTGTATGTGTCACCGCGTTGTTCTTTTTAACTACGCAACAGATTTTGATGCGGTTTTATCATCATTTAGAGATTTTACTCTGGAAGATTTGTGTGCTTAATACATTAATAATAAACTTAAATATTTGTAAAATCCAAAAGAGCACGCCTCATAACGCTCATTCCAAAACAGAAAAATAAATAATTTATTTAAACGACTTTTCATGAAGTATGTTTTGTCTGCTTTTTTACCCATCAATATGGGTAAAATTTCTCACCTCGCAATCTTTACGTACTGTCAAAAACTATTTAGGTTTTGCTTTGTTGTTTGCTAGGCAAAGGAAGAGGGTCGAAGTTGGGAATATTATAATTGTTAGTTTCTCCTATGGCTGATACGAATCTATTAAAAATTTACTAAATTAGGTAATTGATTTTCTCGCAAGGTACAATGTTTTCAAGTTTCATGGGATAAAAAAAAAGAAAACTATTGTGATGTTTTTCGTTTCTGCTGTTTTAAATATTTTTTTGAAGAAGTACCGTATTAATCTCTATTAAATTATCTATACAATGGTATATAAATTAAGTAGGTTCTGTGTACTAGCAGGAGTCTAACAATAAAAACAGTCGCAGAAAGAAGGAATTTTTTTTTTCGATCGCAGAGCACTCTCTAATGCTTCGTATTATGAGTCGTGTAATTTATTAAAGAAATCTCGATGTTTTTCAAGTCGTATAAGTTTGCGAAACTGGGAGCGAAAGGGGCGGGTCGCTAGTTAGATGTAATTGTTATCTGTAAAAGATAATTAATGCTAGTTGTCTCCACAGCTAATTTTATTTACCTAGGAGTCGTTCATAGAAACAGTAAGTATGTACCTATTTAAATGGCTGCTTACAGTTTGCTTCAATAAGGTTACCTCTGCAAACATTATCAGGCACGTCCGTGGCATAATAAGATAAAACTCACCTCCCTTTTTTCAGTAACGAAACATTCGGTGCCAATATCGCTTCGCTATTTCTATATCTCATTTCGGCCACGCAGGTCATTTATAAAGAGGCGAGGCATAAATCGCCCGAGGCGCGGTGAGATTGAAAAATACAAGCGAAAACATCTGTCGCCTAATATTATCGAATTACCCCCGTGCTGGTCTACGTGAGGAGTTCGAGATGAAACAAGTTGGTGTATTGGTAGATTGGAACGTTTTCAGATCGTGTTTTGTTTATTTATCAGGAGTTTTCTTGCTTAAGATGTCTTTTGTGTTTGGGAATGTTGACGAAAATAACATGCGATTTGTATTGGTTTTAGCAGAGGTACAGTGGGCTGCATCAATTGGGTACCCCAGTTGTATTACAATTTTAATACAACTGGGGTAGGTACTCGATTGATGCAGCCCACCGTACCTTTTGCTAGAAGCAATACCAAGATTAGATATATAATAGGGACGACGACATAACATTTTTTTTGTCCGTCACGTAGATTATTAAAAAATATTGGACACGTATTTTTTCTTTTTTTACGTGATCAAAAGGTTACGGCGGTACATTGAGTTAAAATATGCCATGACGTGACGAGTATGTAGATTTTATACTTACTTGTGACGTAGCGACCCCCACTAACCAATTGTAATGCGTTTTATCTACCAAATTTTTTATTAATATGTTAAAGTGAAAAATACGTTTTTAATATTTTTTTATTATCTGACGGACGGAATAAATAATAATTTCTTTTTTTGACCCAGGCATCATCCCTATTAGTCATGTGGCAACACTGGTTTTTTGCCCGAGTCTGTGGCAGTTACTGTAACAGATGTGGTGTGTTTTTGTGGTACAGTCAATAAACGTGGTTTTTCAATAAATAAATTTGAGTATACGAATTAATAATTACATTTTAAGAAATCACGATATAACAGTAGCTATTTTGAAATGGGGAAAAAATGTATTCATTTGTATTTGTTTTAAAAAATGTAACATTTTACGACAGGACGCAAAACAAAAATGGACAGCGAAAAATTCCCGACGTTGCGCTTTGTCAAAAAAATTCGTGAAATATTTGAAAAAAGAAAGCATACCCTAATATCCATTGCCGTAAAACCCGCTAAGTCAAAAGTTTCATTCGTCTTTTTTTGCGAAAAGTAATTTTTTCTACAAACATCAATCTTAGTTGAAGGGAAAAGTTTTTGAAATGAGGTCACGGTTCCCCGCGAAATGCTGATGCCGACATTTTAAGCATTCTTTCTTACAAAACGCGAGGAATTTGTGAAAAACTTCAAAAAGTAGCTAAGCTGTTAGCTGTTTGCCGACCAGCGTGACGGATGTTTTATCTGCTTATACTTATTTAGCCACTGGCAAAGAATTCTTGCAGACGCCTTTGAAGAAAATATTTTAAAACCTTGTTTGAAAAAAGGGATTTTTTTAGATATCCAATTCAAAATGAAAATGGGTAGGTACATAAATAAATATTATAATGGCTAGCGGTGCCAATAAAACCAATCTTTTTCGTATAAAAATAAACAGACTAAAGTCGGCACTCTAAACCAAATCGCTCGATTTCATTCCATTTTGTGCATAAAATAAGAAGGTTACTTTTTAATATTTCACAAGTCCCCTTTGAGAGAAACCAACAGTAACTGTTTTATTTCACCGCGATTACAATTTTATGATTTATGAATGATTCATCCATCGAAACAACCCAGAGGTGTGATTATATTTTATTACAGCAAACGCTTTCCCTTTATCTTTATAACAATGGAAGATATCAGGAAAGAAAGGAAAAGGTACGAAAAGTTATTGTTTGGCGAAATTAGCTGTCCGACCGATTGATGTATGACGCTCCTGAAATAATATGGTGAAGGCTAAGTAGGTTTTAATTGCATGCGATTAATTTCATTCTTATTAGCTAAGATTATGGATTTATTATGTTGGCAGGTTAAGGTGAATCTAATTAAATATTTCAAAGCTAACTTCAGCCGAAAAACGTCCACTGCTGAAAATTGGCCTCCCAAAGCCCTCAAGCATAGGACAAATAATAATATAATGAATTTAGGTAAGACAATTATTTAAATTAATATTTTCTTTTAATTTCCAAAATTCACAAATATCAAACTGACAATTCCACCGTTCATTAAACACAAAGCAAAAAATAAAAGCAA
Organism: Omphaloscelis lunosa; assembly: GCA_916610215.1. Taxonomy (NCBI): domain Eukaryota; kingdom Metazoa; phylum Arthropoda; class Insecta; order Lepidoptera; family Noctuidae; genus Omphaloscelis; species Omphaloscelis lunosa. The sequence continues at coordinate 14,243,062 of OU744250.1, forward strand.
AAATCCTGGCCTCAAATAAAATCACTTCATACATTCATTCCTAGCCGTCACAAAAGGCATCCATTAATATGTGTAACCTTAATGAAGGCCCATTAGGGTTCCCACTTTGTCATTATACTATCATAAAGCGTTCGATGACAACCCTGACAGGTAATAGACGATTGATTGATCGGAAAATGGTTTAGAATTTCAATTGCGATTCCAATTTCGATTTTTGATTGAATTAAAAATATCGATTCCATTTTTCATGAGCGAATGGTTTTTGTCGTAGTTAATCTAGTGTTTGGGGATTTGATTAATTGACTAGGAATATTTTGGTACTACCGTTGATAACCTTTTAAAAAATCGGCCAAGTGCGTGTCAGACTACGCACAATGAAGGGTTCCGTAGTTGGGATGAATTTATCCCAAAAACAAACGGTTACAAACTGTAACATACAAAATGTTCTCCCAAACATTCCAACTACAAATGTAAGTTTGTACGCACAATATTGAGAGATTTACCATGTTATTTTAAGACCACAGACTTCTTATAGATTTTCCTGTAATTTATGAGTAAAGAGCCATATTATGTATTTTTTTCATAATTTTAGGTCTAGTAGGTTCGGAGATAAGGGGCGAATGGTAAATTTTCATCGAATTTATTAAATATCTTTAAAAGGATTTATTTTAAAATTATGTAAAAAAAAAATAGTTTAAGATCCTCGCAACAAGCCTTTTCATTTCATACGTCACACGGTACTATTAACAAAACTTTTTTTTTAAATTTTCTTGTTTGCCCCCAAATGTGAACCCTATATTCAAAATTCATATATTTAGGTTACACGTTCGTGTTTGGGTCACAGAAATAGATATTTGTACCAAATTTCAAGTTAATCGGTCCATTAGATTCGGAGCAAATTGAATGTGACAGACGGACAGATAGACAGACACACGAGTGATCTTATAAGGGTTCCTTTTTTTTCTTTTGAGATACGGAACCCTAAAAATGAAGAAACATTTTGTATCAATTTAGGACCTCTACCTATATAGCATGTATCAGGAAGGTGTGGTACAGATCATCAAACTGAACAGGTTTCTTCATGGGACCAACATCGTAATCACGAAAAAATATCAACTGTCCCATATAAAACTCGACCCAAATATATGGGACGGGTGATTATTTTTCCGTAGTATTCAGGCAAGATTTTATAACTTACCGTGTATTGAATGTTTTTAAAGTAAGTTTTTATAATTAAATAACCTTTCAACTGACAGTCTGAAATGGGCGGAGCCACGCCAAGGTCACTGGCAGATTTTTTTTTAATGCATTTGATAGCTGTCAGTTGAAAGGTATAATATGTTCTATTTTTATGTACGCGGTACAAAGACAACATTTTCTCTAACAGTCGGTCTCACAAAAAATAACAAATGAACAAAGATAACACAAGCAGTCACGTTTGTTTTGTCCTCGTTACAGAAAAATATGTTTCGTATTTTAAAAACAGCGAGAAGTCTAAATTACACCCAAGAGGCTTAAAAGAACTAAACTTAAAACATTACTGTGATGAAGCAAAAAAGTATTCAAAACTTTTTAATGTTCCTCGGAAACTCCGAGGTTTGTTTGTGTCAGCTAACACGGCTTTTTTATTTCGACTGCTATACTAGTATTTTTACTGGGACATGCTTGAAAAAAATGTGATTTAAAGTAAATATATGGGTAGGGTTTTATGTTATGTTATGCGGTTAAAATATTGTATTAAAGAATCTAAAGCATTCCATTAGACAGTTGTAGATTATCAAATTGGTGAAATATTTTCAATCTTAATAGCATGCTGCAGGAACGGTGAGCAATGGGTAGCTCGCCGTCCGGTAACGACCAGGCCCGGGTCGACAGCGCGTTTTATTCCATGCGCGCCTCAAAAAGATGTCAGCAGAACTGACGGCGTCCGCTAGGGCCGATTCCTGCCAGGGTTGCGAAGAAGTCCGAAAGGGATACCGTGGCCCCGGCAACATGGCAACTGAAGGAACACGGGTGGGTCAGTAAGAGTCTCACACGCCCTCCCGCTCCGTCCAAAGCGGGAGAAGTTAATTGATAATTCCCCAACCAAAAACAAAAAAATGCTGCAGGAGCTTTATAGTCAGTAGTTTAAAAAAATCAACCCTATCATCTGCTTGGTTTTTAAGCTTCTTCGTTCTCCTTTACAATGTGCGCTTAAAAAAAAAATATCATTACCTCATAACAGAAAAATACGCTTGTTACTAGGACGCTCGTCCGCGAACTGGTGTAAGGTCTAATGACTGAACTTATCCGCAGCTAATGTTTCTTTAAACACTCGTTTCGGACCCATTACAAACAGTAAGTAAATGTCACTGTTGAAATATGGAAGCCGAGTTCTTTTGGCACACAACATTACGCCTTGTTTCCCCGAGGGGTTAGGCAGAGGTGCACCTTAGTACACCCACATTCGCCAGTTATGTTTAACACATACATACATAAACTCACGCCTTCCTCCCCTGGGGGTAGGCAGAAACTACAGAACGTCACCTGCTACGATCCTTACATACTCCTTTTACCTCGTTTACGTTCATACATCTGCTCATACACGCACGCCGGTTGCGAGTACTATGCACCTGGTCTTTCTGACGAACATCACCAATAACTATGTATCAGTTATGTTTAATTCCCATGTAATAGGGGATGAGCCTATTGCCACCAACTGGGCACTAACCAACTGTTACTGAAAAATTACAGTTGAAATTCATAACACTTTGCCCGACTTGGGAATCGAACCCAAGAATTAGCAGTCGCAGGTCGCTTGATACCATTAGACCAAGGAGGCAGAGAATAATTAAGAAATAAATACATACAGGTATATACATGAGCCTAGAAACTTTATATTTCTAGGAATTTCAGCAAGTTACAAATCAAACAAGAATAGTAAGTACACACATATACTCCGCATGTTGTTTCCCACGTTTATGAGAAAACTAAGAATGGAAATAGATTAAGAAAGTTTGCGAGAGAATCGTTGTCTGTAATGAGGTTTGTCTGTTTAAATTAAACGCAGACATCGAGGTGCACGGTACTGTTCTAATGAAATGTAGTATTAGGTAAATAAACAGAATATTGTTTCATTTTGTCTTTTTATTTTTCTAATACATCGTTTGGATGACCGACAGATACCAGTACCAAATCATTATTCTATAATAAATACATCTTAATACTGCTAAATCATAACAGTCGCACGGGTACGCTTGTTGCAGTAGGTTCGTGGATGGGTGACCATGCCTTACATATCGAAACCCCTCTGTGCCTCGGAAAGCACGTTAAGCCGTTGGTGCCGGCTGTTATTCGTAGATCTTCGACAGTCGTTACGCGTAGTCAGAAGTATGGAAGTCTGACGACCAGTTTTACCTAGGGGAATCGTGTTACCCAGTAACTGGGTTGCGAAGGTTAGATAGGCAGTCACTCCAAGTAAAATACTGGTATTCAGCTGCATCCGGTTAGACTAGCAGCCGACCCCAACGTAGTTGGGAAAAGCCTAGGCAGATCGAAATACTTAATTCTGAATTGAACGACAGTTCCTTAAAATAATTAGGTATACTACATTGCACTCTTTTAATATTTTTCTAACAGCATTATCTTACCGATTCACCTCGTTAAATATTAAAAACTAGTTTCGAAAAATTCTCTAGAAATACAACAAAATAAATACATACACGGCAAGAGTCCCAACAAACAAACATTGCGATTTGTATTCACTTTCATATCTGTACAAAAACAGCAATAGCGCATCCCGAACTATTTACTTTAGTTTCCACAGTAAATATTTTTGGTCGATCGTAAACTTTGCCATTCAATTATAGGCACAAAAAATAGACCACTGTAAAATAAACCTTTTGATGTGCTCTGCCGAGTAAAATGTATTGACATGTACTACGCTTCAGGCGGTTTCAGGCATGCAATAAATAAATTACAAAAGTTTAACCTTTTTTTGCACGATTTATAATAAAAAATTGTTTTGCCTCCTTTCTGCAACTGTTTTTATTGTAACACTCCTGATCGTACTTAGAACCTATTTATTTAATAAACCATTGTATAGATCATTTAATGTAGATTATTACTGTACTTTTCAAAAAATGATTTAATGCAGCAGAAACGAAAATAACACCAAAATAGTTTTAAAAAACCCGTCGATCAATGTATGAAACTCGATAATATTGTAGCTTGCGAGAAAATCAATTAGTTGAGTCATTTTTTTTTAAATAGATTATTTTTTCAATCATAGGAGGAACTCTATTGAAAATGGCTCTTTTATTCAAATTAGTTTAATTATAATTAATAAAAAACTAACTAATATAATATCTATATATTTCCAAATTAGACCGTCTTTCGTTGCCTAGCAACCAACACAACAAACCTAAATAGTCTTTGACAGTACGTAAAAATTGCGAGGTGAGAAATTTTACCCTTATTGGTGGGTACAAAAGCTGTCAAAACATACTTCATGAAAAGTCGTTTAAATATTTTTCTGTTTTTGAATGAGCGCTATGAGGCGTGCTATTTGGATTTTCCAAATATTTTAAATGACTGATAACAGACCATACCGAAATGATGATGTGGATATATTTAGTAACCTTTTCCGCTTAGCTATTTCTAAAGAGTCTTGAAAAGCCCCTGGAAGAAATCGACACGTGTTTCACCTCTCAACGAGGCATCCTCAGGATGACGATTAACTTGTCGTGAACTAGAACACGGCGTGTTGCCACACCAAGCACCGAGCGCAGACTGATCTACAGATTTTATAATGGATTTCCGCAAGGTCACGCCTGAATCAGTTAACTATCGTAGACTATACCGAACCTGGCTCGCGGCTAAATAAAGTCGCACGAGGCGATCGAAGGTTAAACTGCCCTTGCCGCGGCCGGTCCGTGGATAGGTGGCCATCTTTCCATACCGAGACCCTTCCGTGCCTCGGAAAGCGTGTTAAGCAGTTGCTCCCCAGCTGTCATTCGTAGATCTTTGACAATCATCAGAAGCCCAAAAGTATCTTTTATGATACTTATCATCCTAAATCTATCCAAACGGCTTCTCTAAAGAGTGTAAATCTTTCAACGTATTCTGTAAATATCTCACGCTCTCATAGACCTTAAAATTAGCAGTCACTGCACTATGGATTGACACTTTTGACAGTTTACTTCACTAAAGTTTTCACGGTGAGATTGTTAGCCCGGCTGAGACTTCTTAAATGTCATTTTCCTGTTTCTACGAGTTTTTCAAAGAGGACTTTTTGGAGTGGTTTTTCTGTAATCCTTTTATCGGTTTTCAACTCGTCCAACTCTCCTCTGTTAAGGTTAATTTCATCATCGAAAAAGGTTCCCGTTTTATTTAAATTAAACGTGTTTGCTCAGTTATTTTTTATTTTCATTGTGTTTTAATGGCCGGGGTGATTAAAAATGATAATGTGCGACAATGTGAGATTACGTCATTTACATCGTTGTAATGCCAAATTATTTTAAGCTTGGTAAAATGGAGAATGAGATTTTCCCAGTATCAAGTTTTTCTAGAATGGAATTATTTTCTTTTTTAGACGTTAGATTGATTTAATTATTTTCGTTTTCGCAAAATACGTATGCGAAATTAACGGTAAATGTCTAACAATTCAACTACTAAAGCGCTTATTACGCCAACAGTATGTAAACACATACTAAAATAAAATACTGTAATAAAACCTTCACCTCTCATCCTCAAGTTGTTATAAGCCCATAACCCTTAAACTAAAAATAGTTCCCATTTTCCTTCTAGGAACACAAACCATTACATGGGAAATACCTCTTAAATCCTGCTACTAAAACAGCTCTGGCGAAACATTAACATTCGCTTGTTTCGTTAATTTCGCACAAAGCAGAACATTAGAGTTCGTTTTCAACAGAATTTGGCCGCAGGCTAACGGACTCGGAGCGACCGCAACACAGCGGCTTGTTTAGACCGAAACAGTTAAAACTACAATTGGATATTTTGATGCAGACACACGTTTATTAGGAGATTCTAGAAATCAAATGAGAAAGGAATTACCTCTAGAATTTTGATGGTTATTTTGAAAGAGCAATATTGTTTCAATTCCAAGAAGAAATTTATATGTATTCTAAAATTAATTTTCAAAAATGTAATGTTTAGTTTCATAGGTTTAATTCAGTACAAGTACAGAGAATTTACTGCGAAAATTAATTTTGATCGTAATCGTATAAAAATCGGGTCGGGCCGGCTTCCAGTCTAATCGGATCCATCTAAAATACCAGTATATTTTTTACGTGGAGCGACTGCCTCCACAATCCCGTAACTGGGTAATAATACGATACCCCTTGGTAAGACTGGTTGTCAGACTTTCACGGATTCTGACGACCTGAAATGACTGCCAAAGATCCACGAATGACAGCCGGGACCAACGGCTTAACGTGCTTTCCGAGGCAAGGAGGAGTGTCGGTATGTAAAGATGGTCCACGGAACAACCCCGGCAAGCATAGTTTAACCTGATGGATCAACCCATGCGGCTGTTATTTTACTTAGACACGGGCTCCTCATACTCATCATAATATATTTAATATAGTATAATATAGTAATATATTCTATTTATCATATATGTTTGTATGTGTATTATAAGTTATAATCTATTTATGTACTGTTGTTCCTAACTATTTTATTTCTAATGATATATTTTTAATAATATTTTTTTTCTTTGATCCCCTTAAACAGAGCACTTGCCATCTAATCTCTTCACTACCCTTGGTTGACTGGTAGAGAATGCCTAAGGCATTATGTCCGCCTTTGTACCTTTTTGTGTGTGAAAAGTTTAAATAAATAAATAATATGTATAAACGTGATATTAAAAGAAATGGACATTTTGATGAAAATACCTGTTTGTGGTCATTATAAAAATTAAATGTGAAATTAATTGAATGGCATTTTTGTAGTTTGATGTGATGAAAGTTTTGAAAGAGAACTGTTTCGATTTTAATCTAGTTCCAAGAATGAATACATACACTGTACCAGTATCCATTACATAATAAATTTGTATAACGATGAATTGAAAATTCATTCTATTAAATGGATTGGTGTTTATTGTATATAAAATAAAATAAAATAAAAATATTTCGTTCGCTCTATTCGGAAACACAGAAGGCTTACCTATTATACTATATATAGTACGCGTCAAATTTTATGGTGGCTCTGAAGTGAGTTATTCGTTGAGCAGTACCGCATCCCTCACCCCCGCTGACACGTGAATTTATTTTCATTTATTTTTTTGCTAACATGTAAAGCACTGGTTAGTAGGCATGCATTAAAATTTCATGACGCATTATTAAGACATGCATCCTGTAAGGGCACTGCAAATGTTTACATATCAAATAATTAAATTACACAATATAATACTGATTCTAATTATTACAATGCATTACATTTTAATAAACATTAATTTATTAATTATTGCATTTAATTTCAAATAAATCATTATTATTAATTCGTTCATTCATTTTAGTCATTAATTATAGGTAAGCATAATATATAGTAGTCATTTATTATTTCACATTTACGTCAAGCTTATTATTAAAAAGTCAATCGATTCACAATTTGTCAGCTTTAAATTCCTCAACCGTATACTTATTCCTTTCTTTATTAACAGAGATTTCAACTGCTTCGAGAAAATTGGGACATTTGGTAGGGGGCTTTCCGGTAGCTTATTAAATATATTAGCTAGTCTTGGTTTTCCCGATAACTTTTAAGTTTGCGATGGGTAGTATTAGTCGATACTGGTTCCGTCGGTTATAGTTTCCATTTATCTCGATATTAGATTTGAAGAGGTCCCTATTTTTCCTAACGAATATACAACTTTGCAGTATATATTACTACGAGCATAAATTATTATATTTATGCTCGTAGTGTGAGAATTTGTTGTTTAATTAAGTGTGGCCTACAACGCTCTCGTTGGCCTATGTTCATTAATATTCTGATACATTTCTTTTGCTGAATGAAAAGGTCCAAAAGTCAGTACTGTCTCCCCACAAAATAATACCATAATTTCCATACTTTGCTATCATAATTTGTTACTGCGCAGCGGCTCGCCTCATGTTGCGAGCCGCCATAAAGTTTGAATCGGAATGTAGTATTGGGATAGTGTGATCGTACCAGTCAAACCTGATTTGTTTAGTTTTGAAACTATATTTTAAAATATAATTTTAGAAGATGTTGCTGAATGTCCTGAATAGCTGTAATTGGTATTTTATTAATTAATGTATATACTGTTCAAAATTCAATTTTAAAAAAATCAAAATATTTTTATTACACATAAACCGACATGGGCACTTATGAAACGTCAGAAGCTAGGTGCATGGTTCCAATTGGTAGTTTCCTATGGAGAAGAGCCGGCAAGAAACTCCACGGTTACTCGTTTAAAAATAATTGGCTTTTACAATTCTTTCAAATAACTGTGTGACTAGGTATGTTGGCGTACCTATTTTATTAGATAAATAAATATAAAAAAATACAAAGAACATGTTAATTTTGTGACAAGTAAATCACTTGTTTCTTCTTGTCGGTAACTTTCTCACTGGCGACACCCTTACAGAATCAAGTCTCAGCTGTTATAGCAATAGTTTACCGAACAGTTTCAGCTCAAAATAAACTCCAAGTTGCGGTTGAATTGTATTTCACATTGTTTATTCTCTGTCTGCAGGCGTCGAACTCCTTACCTTTGTTCAAAACTTTAGCACTACCTTCTTTCCAGACAATTTCAGTGGGATAATACTGAAAGTTAGAAAAATAGAGATATTTTTGAAAGTGTAGTTTTAAATGTGCTATTGGGACGTCTGCATCGGTGGTCTAGTGGCCGCAAGCGCTACTGTTGAGCATGAGGTCCTGGGTTCGATTCCCAGGTCGGGCAGGGTTTTTCTATCAGGAATTTCTAAGTAGTGGCCCGGAGTCTGGATTTGTGCCCGCTTGATGGCAATAAGCTCGCCCCCTATTACATGGGACTTAAACATGACTGGCGAAATGTGGGTGTTCTAAGGTACACCGGCGGAATTACCGGCGTGGTGTTTTGTTATGTTATTGGAAGGTTTGTTTTAACAAATAAACGGTGTAAGGGATATCGAAGCACAAACTGTTACTATGAATTCAACACATAATTTTAGACCTCACAGTGTAGAAAATTTTCGCCGTTTATTAATAAAACAAATCTGCTGTTTCATACAAAAGTGCAATAGTAGACGTCCAGACCGAATTTTGGCAATCGGATATAACCGGAGAGAAAACAGACGCAGAGCGTCGGCTTAACGTGCTTTCCGAGGCATGGGGGTATCACACCGTCAACTTCCAAACTCTCCGGGCTGTTAGTAAGAAATTTTTAATGGAAAAATAAAATTTCCAATAACACTTTGCCCGACCCGGGAATCGAACTCAGGACCCCACGCTCAGCAGTCGCGCTTGCAACTACGAGACCAACGCACAAAAAATATTAACACGTTCAAAATATATGGAACAGCAGATGTTTTTTTATAACCCAAAACAAACCGAAATTTCCATCTCTGGTGGGCTTAGAATGATGTACTGAATTCATAGTAACTGTTTGTGCGTTGATATGCTTTACATTTTAGTATGGGCATCGTTTTTTTTTTCCTTTATTAGCTGGCTATGATATTTTTCAGTTCAAAATAACTGGAAAATTACAGGCACACTAGACTTTTTAACACTTGACGCGTAAGGTATGTTGTAGCCACATGGACGTAATCTCACTTATACTGGGCAAAATTTATTCACTTAGCCAATTTTATTTTTACCATTTCTAGATAAAGTAATTATTTACTATTAGCGCAGAAGGATCTACTCTGCGTCTGCATCATATTGATGAATACTGAAACGATTCTGTTAACTTTTGTAGTACAAGAAAATTATATAAACTGTACATCGAAAACCCCTCGGTATCGAATGTTCTCGGAAGCGACTGGTGTCAAAGGAAATGTATTTACAGGTGAGTAGGATGTACGTGTAGGTATCTCGAAAGGATTATTCTAGGACACCAATGAAGCAGCTGTACAAAGGTGCCTTAGTCCCATGCCACAAAACTAGAATTCATAGAAATATGTAATCTCATACACGTTTTCCACTAAGGCAATAAATAAACGAAGTTTATTTAAAACCTTTGGCCATGAGGTAGAACAAAACGTTGGTAGAATGTGGCAGACATTTCAATAAAGGTTTCAGAAGTTGAAGACAGTGACAGAAAGGTTACTTTTTAATTACAAAGAAATACGGTCTCTGGATGTTGTTTATTTTTTGTGACATTTTAATCAAAATATTTAAATGTGTTGTGGACAGACATGTTAAACGGTTTTAGTTTGTCTAAACTAAAGAGAGATTTAATTTTTTGTATGTTTTTTTTTGTTACGCTTTCACGTTTAAACGACTAAACGGATTAAGATGAAATTTGGCACGTGGGTAGACCATGACCTTGGTTAGAATTTAGGATACTTTTTATCTCGATATTCTCATGGAATCGAGATTTATGCGGGTGAAACTGTGGGGCGCAGCTAGTTAGAAATAAGTTGCAAAAAATTGTGGTATTTGTCCAAAAACTTAAATAAATGATAATTCGGATAATGTTCCTACTAGGTAAATTCAGGGAAATTAAATGTTAAGAAAATTTAGTACCAACTTAAATTGTCCAGATATTCAAATCCAATATCAATATGTGTCTTTCTATTTTTTTCGTGTGGTTAGTAACTAACCTGGTGTCAAAATTTTTTGCCGCCCATGGGCCTCTGACTCGGCTTTACATGCCATAGAAATATTTCTCAGGGATGGCTGGTTGCCTCACTATGTTTTCCTTCACTGCTTTTGAAGCAAGTGATAATTATACAATACGCACATGAATCTGAAAATTCAGAGGTACGTGCCCTGGGTTCGAACTCGAGACCAATGTCTTGGCAGTCCGACGGTCATACTGCTGACAGTTGTATAAAATAGCTATAAAACGGAAAATTGACGAAGGGTGTCAATATACTCAGCAATTAATTTCAAACTTCTGCGAAAATCAACTTCATTAATTTAATTGAAATCACAATTATTTTGATTTAAAAAACGAAAACCTTGCTTAAGTTACAAAGACATTTCCAGCCGCCGCGCCGTATTTCTCTAATCTGCGGTGAAGGAAGGGTCAAGCCTGCATATGATATATGAATAGATGTGCCCTTTCTTTGTCCGGGTTAGATAACCGCCGAGGATTCGTATTGTCGCTTAGCACATTAATCATTAAAATAGCTCTGAGGTTACCCCGCAAAGTTTGGGGACGTTTCAAATGGATTGCCTACTTGGTAATACGGTTCTGTGATGTTGACATCATTTGGCGATTTGTACAGACGTTTTGTGTGATTTTAAATGTTGGAATTGAAGTCGAAGGATGTTCATGAAACAATCCATTCTTTTATTTTCAGAGAATTTCTATTTGCCCTCGGTTTCCTGTTAATAGATTTTCAATATGATATGATATGATATTTTTAATATATAGTTTCGTTTGTTTTTGTATTTTTTAACTTTCCACATAAAGTTTACCAAAGAGACTTTTAATAGACATTTACGACCTGTCTTTTCAGACGCACATACCTTAGCCTTTCTAGAAATTCCTCAGTAGATACTTAAAAGTATTCCACGTAGGGCCGATAATCCTAACTAATATTTAAATGCGAAAGTGAGTTTGTTTGTTTGTTACACTTTCACGCTAAAACCACTGAATGGATTTGGATGAATTTTGGCACATGGGTAGACCATGACCGGGGTTAGGACATAGAATACTTTTTATCCCGATATTCTTACGGGATCGACACTTATGCGGGTGAAACTGCGGGGCGCAGCTAGTAAATATAATGTTATAAAATTGTGTATGTTTGTAAGTTTGTAACTGATTCACACATACAAAAGTTTATAATCAACACATGAGTTGCTTTTTGTCCCGGTGGTACGTTCCTTTAGGATGAATTCCGACATCCACGCGAGCGAAGCCTCTAGTAAAAGCTAGTATAACCATAAAACGAAATACTAGCAGTACTAGTGCATAGGAGTCTTTTGAAACCTTCAAATATCTAAATCTAAATTTCAAAATGAAAAAACAAAATGTTTTTCAAATAATCTAAATAGTATTGATTCGCTGACTATAGATTCTGTCAAACAGTGACTAATTGGAAAATATGCATTTGATTGAATTTTCATTATTTGTCTACTGGGAACGTCATTGGCTAGGTGTACGAAGTTTGATTTACTCTCGTAATGACGTCCCACCCTGTATTATCACGAAAAGCTAAATCTAACCTCATAACTCACCCTTTTCAATATTCTCCATTTATTTATATTTCGATACGAACGTGTTAATGAGAATATATCACACGGTATCGTATGTTCCGATTGACTGAAGATTTTTTTGGAGGGGATCAGTTGTTTACGGTCCATAAGGCAGTCAATTTGTTTCTCCCGAGATAAGTAATGCCGAGAGTGCTCATACGTTTCTTTATTGCTGTGAAATATTGTTTTAATCTTGATTGATATTTAGGAAGAATATTATATGGTGTTATTTTGTATTAGAACCCGGTGGCTCATTGGTGTAAGCTGCGACTTACGAGTTGTAAATCGTAGGTTCGAACCCTGAAAGGCGCTTTACTTTATGTAAATTATTTCATCACCACTGCTCTCAAAACGGTGCAGTAAAACATCTTGAGGAAGCCGGTATGTCCTACAACCAAGACATGTGACATCTACTAACCCGCACTGGGCCCGCGTGGTAGATTACGGCCCACTCCCTCTCACAGAGAGGAGGTCTGTATCCCAGCAGTGGGAACTAAGTCCACATGGGAAGTTCACCTTATTGTTAAGAAAATTGGCACACTACATTAATGTGCCGTATTATAGCCATTTTATGAAATAATTACAGTTGTGATTAGAATATTCGGACGGTTTAAATTGGCAGTCAATTTGCTTAACAATTAATTTCCCTCAGCCTGTAGCTGTTATCATTGCTTACACTCGCAGTATTAAACTTCCTAGACTGCCTACATCGTAAGTGAGAAGTTTAATGAAAATTTAAAGCACGGATTTTCACAAGGGAACGTTTCACCTTCGTGTTATGTTTGTCTTCGTCTTTATAACTCATCAACAGGTGAATCTGTTCTGATGCAAAGTTTTGTTAAGTGCTTTTAATTAAAATGTTGTAATATTTTCCGTGTATGTGCACAGTGGCTTGTTGTGTAATCGTATTTTTTAAGTGAGTGCCTCCGCTGCCAGCGCCGGCTCCAGAATTGGTTGCCGGCGCCGGTTGCTGAATTGGCTGTCGGCGCTGAGTTTAGAATAAAAGTGGAAAACGGGGCGGGCAATTTGGTATATTGGAGAAGACAGGCGGGGAAGGCATAATTAAAAAAACATGTAATAAAGCATAAATTTTTCCAGTATTATATTTCCATAATCAATGATTTCCATATTCCAATTATCAAGTACTAAGTACCCGGAACCGAACTAGTTAGATTAGGTTAAATATTTTTACTCGCAAAAAAAGATTATTTGGGTTAGGTTAGGTTAGAACTGTGACCCCTTACGCACGAGCCGAGCGAGCGAAGCGAGCGGTGCCACGGCAGCGGCCGACGAGTGCCAAAAACGACTAGAATATATAGAAAAAAAAAACTTTAGTTAGGGTTAGTTAATTGGAGTTCTGAATACTGGAAGGGATTCCATAAACATCGCGCCGGGGTCCATTATGGGAGCTGGTGGTGCCGACCAAAGAGTGTGTAATGTGCCGGCAGCCGATGTTTTTAATCTCGGCTGTCGGCAGTAATGTCATGGCGGTTTCTAATGGAGTTATTTTTGGGAGCCGGCGCTGGCAGCGGAGGCACAGCCATTTTTTAAACATAATTTTATAGAATGTAATGTTACAATGCTGATTAAAGTTCAATTTAGTAACAGAAATTAATTTAATTTAATGTTATGAAATTAAACTTCGAGCAGCCAGCACTGTCATCTAGGCAATCTTCCTCATTTAGAGCTTGTTTTCAAAATGTAGAAGAGAGAATTAGAATCTAATGTAACAAAAGCTGTCAAGTTAACCTTATACAGCGCAGTACAGTGATCGTATTTTAGTCGATTTGCTGTGTTACAAAAACTGAGTATTAACATCTTAATAAAAACCTCATAAAATTGACTTTATTGCGTGCAAAAATATCGCAACATAAAGATAAAAAGTAAACAGCAAAATTGGGACATCATTCAAAAAATTACCCGTCGTCAACCTTATGAAGAAGCCTTGCAATGATGGCAGAAGTTTTGGTACAAGTCAGGACATGATGGAGTTTATTTATGAATGTCGTTTTTCTCCTCTCATACATAAATGAGAATGTAGCACTCAAACCTGAACCTGAACATAAGAATTAAATCCGTATTTCAACGGAGTGCATGTCTGTCTTGCTACGCTGAAGCTACGGCGTAGCTACGTAGCGCTACGGCGTAGGCCCTGTTCTAACTTCGCACGCGCATATTTTTCGTTTTATTTATAATTATTTTCTATCAGGCTGCTTATTTATTTAACCATTCAACCATCACCACCATTCAACCATTCCATCATTTGTTTTCTTCAATACTAAGCTAATAGAATTGCTCCAGAAAGATATGAGCTTTCTTTAACCAAATATCCGCTTATCCCTTGTACCCCAGCTAAAACATTTCGGGTTATCCGGTATTCGGGTCACGAGTTCCGGCTATGGGCCGTGTCCGATGGATGGCTGCTCATCCCAGATCAATCGCCGAACGGAGGTGTTCTTAATGGAGATTTTACACGTGATTTCCGGAGACTTTGGCGTTTGTGCCAATACGTCTATGGCAGCCATTAAATTGTGAAAATTGGGCTTTTTTAGGTGGTGGGTCGATTTTGTTTGTGTTAAGTCATTGAGGTTTGTGGGGGAGTGTGTCAGTGGTTGTAGTCTTTAAATAAATCTTAATAATCACCTGTATTGAATTCGAGGCAACTATAATTATCTGCAATTAACCCAAAAGGCGATTCGGTTAGTTTGTCAAACCTTTGTATAGGTAGACATGAGCTTTATATTGCTTACACCAAGAAGTCATAAACGATCACATCACTATACCGAAACATAAAAAAACACAATATTAAAAACAAAAAATGATAAACGACGATCCCTAGAACAAAATACCTTCTTTCTCATAACGTAAACGAAATAAGTTGAGTCACGGTTGCTTGAATGACGTTTTGTTGAAGCTGTTGCGGTTAACGCAGATTTCTGAGCTTTATTTTTTCAGGTGATGGATTGCCCGTGTTTTCTTGTGTAATTTCTGGGCACTAATTGCTGTGGGCATCCGTCACGGTTGCGGGCAAATGAGGAAAAGCAGAAAAACGGAAAAAAAACCCGCTAATGCCAGCTACAGCTGATAGTAAATAATTGTCCATGTTGCGGTACAGGTAACTGCTTGTCGGTTTGAGCTTCTGAGATAAATTGGTTCGTGAAAGTAGTGGGAAATGTGAGAAAAGAAGGTACAGTCCGCTTCAAAAAGATGTAGATGTGAGATGTGTACCTAAGTCTGTAGATGTGTGTGTATATGTCACAGCTAAAAACGCGAAATGCGGCTACACCTAGTTTTAGTCGGCTACAACTAGGTGCGGCCGGTAGCAGATGGTTATGTTAGGAAAGCACTTCCAGGGTTATTTTTGAATTTGTTGGTTGCTAGGCGACACTTGACTGTTATGTACCTTTGATATCGCACGCAATATATATTTAGTAAAAACCAAATTCCACTGCGTTTACTTTAATATGGTAGCAGTGCGTGCAAAAACGAGAGCTTAGAAGTTAAATATATGTTTCCTAAAGAATAAAAGTTCGAGAGAGTCAATCATGTTTTCTTCAAAAATGAAACTCTAAATAGAACTATTCGATGGAAGCAACTGGCCGACTTGGAAATATAAAGTGTTGGTGCTGCTGCGGAGTAACACAGGCACCTTAGAATCGGTGCAGGGTACCCTAGTAAAGCCTGCACATCCGGGTGAAGGAGCCACAGCGGAGGCTCTTACAAAGTACAAGGTAGAGTGTGACAGCTATAATAAAATAGAAAGCACAGCACTAAACATTTAGGTTAAATTTAGTTGTAGCAAATGAAAATGTCTGAAAGGTAGGTTAGGTTAGGTTAGAACTGTGATCACCGCACGAGCCGAGGGCAGCGGCCGACAAGTGCCAGGGTCCATTTATGCAAGTTTAATCAGCTGTTATCGGCCGCATTTAGTTGCAGCCGGCTAAAAGTATGTATAGCCGCACTTCGGGTTTTAGCCGTAACATATACACCGACAATAATTAATTTAACTGTCTACAATGATTGTTCTATAATATAGTATCAATTTGAATCCATTAAGTGTAACAAAACATATGTATTACACATTGAGTAAGTACTTAATTGTAGCTATACATTGATATAATATATGGAACACAAATTGTAGACAACCAAATTAATACCTGTCGATGTATACATATTGTACATCTTTTTGAGGCTGGCAGTACCTACGGACAGACATATTACAAGGTAGTTAACCTCCTTAAGTAGGTACCTAGGAATAATAATACCTATAGTTAGTTGATTCAGGCGTGACCTTGCGGAAATCCATTATAAAATACAATAGAAGTGGATATATTTAGTAACCTGTTCCGCTTGTCAGTCTGCGCTCAGTGATTGGTGAGGCAACACGCCGTGTTCGAGTTCGCGACAAGTCAATCGTCATCCTGAGGATGCCTCGTTGATAGGTGAAACACGTGTCGATTTCTTTCAGGGTTTTTTTAAGACCCTTTTGAAATAGCTAAGCGGAACAGGTTACTAAATATATCGACATTATTTAATAATACCTTTTTTATTACAGAAATTGTTAGTTGAACACTATATTGAAGCAAATTGGTATCTTTCTTAGAATACGATGCTCTAGATTTCCCAGGAGGTTTCAGCAATATATTGATAAATTATGTCAAAATCAAATATCAATTTATTATAATAATGATATGTGTTTATATCTAATAGTTATTTTTTATGACGAATAACGAACAGTATGTGTATGATAACGATGTATATAGGTACTTAAAGAATTCTTATATAAATATCTGGAAAACGAAAAAACAAGAAACTTTAGGACACCCACATTTCGCCAAGTTATGTTTAAGTCCCATCTAATAGAGGCAAGCCTATTGCCATCAACCGGGCACCATTCCAGACTCCGGGCTGCTACTGAGAACTTTTGAGTTAGAAAAATCAAATAACACTTTGGCCGACCCGAGAATCGCACCTAGGACCTAATTGCTCAGCAGTACAACGAACGAAGAAAACGGTTCTTGTTTTATTTTCTCTAAGATAACAAATCCCGTGACAAACACCGACAGTACTCAGAATAATGTATCCACGAGTAGGAACAGCAATAAAACAGGCAAGTCGTTGAAGGTCCGACCAGACGTATTATTAAAAGATAACATCTCGGCCGGTTATAAAAATATTAGATTGGATTTACGTTGTGAGAACGAGACAGTTCTTGTTTTGATTGTCGTCTGGGATTTATCTTGATTCTCCTTCCCTCTTTTCTGCCTTAATCACACGTACCGAGTAGATGGACGACACAGCAAAATGATATTAGGCCGAGAGAGAGTTGGGTGGACGAGTAGGTGTTTACACGTATTTTTAGGGTTCCGTGCCTCAAAAGGAAAAAACGGAACCCTTATAGGATCACTCGTGTGTCTGTCTGTCCGTCTGCCACAGCCAATTTGCTCCGAATCTAATGGATCAATTGAGTTGAAATTTGGTACACATATGTATTTCTGTGACCCACATACAAACGTGTAACGTAAATAAATGACTTTTAAATATAGGGGTCACTTTTGGGGGCAAACAATAAAATAAAATAAAAAGTTTTGTCAACAGTACCGTATGACATATCAAATGAAAGGACTAAATCTTAATAATATTTTTTATATAATTTTGAAATAAATATTTTTAAAGATATTTAAGAAATTCGATGAAAATTTACCATTCCCCCCTTATCTCTCCCCCTTATCTCCGAAACTACTGTACCAAACATTTAAAAAAATACATAGTATGGTTCTTTACTCATAAATTACAAGAAAACCTATAAGAAGTCTATGGTCTTAAAGTAACATGGTAAATCTCTCAATATTGTGCATACAAACTTACATTTGCAGTTGGAATGTATGGGAGGAAATCTATTTTAACTACAATGTTAAATTTGTATTTGGGATAAATTCATCCCAACTACGGAACCCTTCATTATGCGTAGTTTGACACGCACTTGGCTGGTTTTTTTCTGGTGCTGTGAGCGATGTGAATGTGCCGAGTGGCGAGTACCTACGCACCAAGTGCATGTTTATACCTGCCGAGTAGGCAAGTGAGTTAGTGCTGGCAAGCGCAGAATGGGCACTTGGTCTTGTAAATAGAACAGGGTCCGAGTGACTGTCTCGCTATTTAACTCGGCCGAACACCCGGTGATGAGTTTACACGTGCCGAGCACTCGGCCGAGAGCACTATCTCATCCATCCACTCTATGCGTGTGATCAAGGTATTAAGGATAGGTGGACTGAGGCTTTTATTAGTGTGTTTGTTCAATAGAAAACTTTTTATAATCGTCCCAGTAAGGTTTCGTAAAAATGTTTTCATTTCCAGTTTGCGACTAAGCTCAGGATTCTTAGTAGATAATTAACTTGAATTGCAGAAAACGGTAACAATAAGTAAGAAAAATTAAAAATCCTTTTTAGTTTTCATCACCATTTGCTGTATTCTTGACTGCAACTTCGTCTGCGTAGATTATTTTATTTCATCATTTTTATACATAACAAGCTGACCCGACAGACGTCCTTTATATGTGAAGATATGATACATTAATTATATGTGAAGACGATGCACCTTTTTTTTTGAGGGTGGGAAATCATCAAATAACTTCTCCCGCTCTGGGCGGAGCTGGAGGGCGTGTCAGACTCTTACTGACTAAAACCCACCCGTGTTCCTTCGGTTGCCCTGTTGCCGGGGGCCACGATCTCCTTTTCGGTTTTCTTCGCAACCCCGGCAGGCATCGGCCCTAGTGGACCCCTTCAAATCTGCTGACATCTCTTTGAGGCGCGCGTGGAACACAACGCGCCGTCGACCCGGGCCTGGTCCTTATCGGACGGTGAGCAACCCATTGCTCACCGTCCGCAAGCCCGCGCCTACGGTGGCCGGAAATCGCACCCGACAGACGTCCTGTCCAAATTTCAATATAAAAATCCCACAAAAAACCCCTATTTTAAAATCCCTATTTTTCTGGGCAAAAATCCAGACTCTGGACTGTTACTGAGATATTCCATCTGGAAATCAGCTGTAGTGCTTGCGATCACAAGACCAAACAGGCAGTCAAATAGCTTAATTTTTCTCCTAAAACAATTACAATCATACAAAAATCAGAGAACGTTAATAATGTTTTAATAATTTAACAGCTACATTATTCAAACAATGTCTAATCTCCTCACAGGATTAGAAAAAGAGAGTTGTAAGCGGAAAAATATCTTAAAATAAGGGAAAAGTATTTTCATTTAAATTGCCAGCAAACTTTGAATTGAGTTTCGTTGAAGCAAGTAATCTTATTCTTGAATAATTCATGTAATAACGATTATTTTATAACTTTTGTCGTTTGAAATATTACCTTTTAATTGGTAAATTGGAAAGAGTGGTGTAATGGTCGCATTTCGATTGTGTACATAGCTGTCTAGTCAGTAAAAAAAAAAACCAGTGGCACTTTGGGAGTGCCGACAGGATTAAAACTTAAGTAAAAATACTTGCATAGAACATTGATCCATAACGTAATATAAATAAAGAGCACAATCGCGATTACAAAAATGAGGTGTCGGTAACAGTGTCGCGAGTTCAATTGTTCTTTCCCATCTCAAAAATGCCCAACACGCTTAACGAAGTTTTCACTTCAAAAATCCGTAAGAACTTAGATGAAGTGAGCTTGAAATGACCAGTCATTCCAACTGATGCTAGGGATTGACAGTATTAAAAATTCACTTCACCAAATTCATGGTGTGATTTTTACGTTATAGATCGGTAGGTATGTGTCCGGATTTGGAAATTAAAAAAATGCCACAATTGCGGCTATACGTCCCCTCTTTGAGGAGTGGCTAGAGAGGCGCCACGGCATCCTCGCCTTCCACCTAATGCAGGTCCCACAGGAACCTCCCAAAACCCGCAGGCCCGGTTGTTTTGGGAGGTTCCTGTTCCGGATAAGGCGGGAGGAAACGCCTAGGTGTCACCATTGTGTGGATCGGCCGGAGGCACGGTGGAGGTCTGCCCGGCTTGGGTGGAGCATCGCCCTGTCCTTGTGGAGGCGATCGGCGGCGGTGATCTCTCGCGTCCGGCCCTGGTCCAGGCCATGGTACGGAACGAGAAGGCATGGGAGGCCGTCACCTCCTTCTGCGAAGCAGTAATGCCCGCGAAGGAGGAGGCGGAACGCGTGAGGGAGAGGCAGATTTCGCGCCCTTACGCCCCTAACAGCCGCAGGAGGAAACGCCCTGGGCGTCGGAAGTCGCAGGCCGATTCCCGGCCACCGTAGGCGCGGGCTTGCAGATGGTGAGCAATGGGTAGCTCGCCGTCCGATAAAGACCAGGCCCGGGTCAACGACGCATTGTATTTCACACACTTTCTCTAAGAGATGTCAGCACAACTGAAGGGGTCCGCTAGAGCCGATGCCTGCCGGGGTTGCGGGTTTCTCCGAAAGGGTTACCGTGGCCTCTGGCAATATACAGGCAACTGAAGAAAAACGGGTGGGTTTTAGTCTGTAAGAGTCTAAAACGCCCTCCCCTCCGCCCAGAGCGGGAGAAGTTATTTGAAGATATGAGTCCGTTATCTACAGTGATTTACTGGTTTAGTTAGGCTGTTGCTCATTAATTTATTTATAGTTAATTAAAACGATACAACACCAATTACATTAATTAACATAGAAACAATTACAATCTTGACATTAATTTAATTAAACACTAACATGGAACAGTGGCCTAGCATAATTTGAAATTGGAACTCTTAAAATACAAGATGCAAAGTTATTCAGCAGTCATAATAGAGTGCCAGTGGAGTGAAGGGGCTTGTGGCTAAGTAATAATAGCTGCACGGGTCGATAGATCAGGTCAAGCTACGCTTGCCGCGGTTGGTCCGTAGATGGGAGACCATCCATAACATATCGAGATCCCTCTGTGTCTGCCATTTGAGTCATCGAGGCTGTCATTTGTAGATCTTTGACAGTTTTTAGGGGTCATCAGAATCCCGAAAGTCAGACAACCAGTCTTACCACCGGGTATCGTGTTACCCTGTAACTGGGTTGTGGAGGACAGATAGGCAGTCACTCTATGTAAAATACTGGTATGCAGCTGCATCCGGTTAGACTGGAAGCTGACCCCAACATAGTTGGGAAAAGGCTAGGCAGATAATGGTAATAGTGTACAGAAGTGTACAAATGGCTATACCATTTGTACACTTATGTGCACTCTATGTAACGATCTACACATAATGGAGACCATAACATTTATTTTTGTTAAAAAATTTAAGTACGTTTAATATTTACCCGACTGCAGCAAAACCCAATAGGGGATAATGTTTTTGGATGTCCTATTTAAAATACTTTTTAAGCTTTTTTGTAGCCGCAGTATGCGTATTTTTTAAAATAAATTAACGTACAATTTCCATTGGAAAATACCTTTTTCTACTTTCCAAAAACCTCAAGTACAAAAATACTTCATGTATTTTCATCGGAATACACAAGTTGAAATCCCGCCCTTCCTCTGTAAAATGCAAATAAAAGTGTTATTTGAATCGATACCGCATCGTTCTGCTTGAAATTCAGCTCTCAATACTTCAAAGACATCATTACGGATAATCATTACCATACAGATATGGCCTGGCTTTCTATCTTCGCTTGAAAATGTAAAATTCTCCATTTCAATATCGAAATTGGTGAGAATTTTATCATATTTATTTTTTTAGGAATGAAATACTTTTTATGGAATTACGATTATTTTAATTTTAATGTCACTATAAATTCCGTAATTTATTATTTTATTACTGACTAGCTGAGCCCCGTGGTTTCACCCTCGAGTCTCGATCCCGTTGGAATATCGTAACCTAACCTAATCCAGGTCATGGTCTGCTCATGTGCCAGATTTCATCCAAATCCGTTCAGCCGTTTTAGCGTGAAAGCGTAACCCAAACAAACTCACTTTCACATTTATAATATTAGTTATTTCCGATTATATTGCACTTTTTATTTTTTACAATTGGCCATTTAAATATTAGTAGTAATCGAGATCTCTTTGCTGGTCAAAAGAATGCTGGTTAAGTTTTGGTAGGTATACAAAATCTTCATGTTCATGTAGGTATTGCCATCTTTTTAATACCTACATGCATATCTGCAAGCAAGCATATGCATAATTATGTGAACCTTCACAGAATAAGCGATTCAACAACAACGTCACAGTTCCACCAAGGCTGCATTAAATCGAGTATGTATCAACTTAAAGTTTCAAGCAAACAGCCCGCAGTTGGTCAGGTTTAAAATATGAATATAAATTGCGAAACTTTAGGGTTGCTCAAATCCAGTACCAACTTTAAAATTATTAACACGACAACCTTACAGATTTACGTGCTATAAATCTGTTTTGTTCTCCACAGAATAACGTTGGCTGATTGTAATGTGATACGCTGTATTCGAGAATGTTCTGTTGTTCTAACTTTGGGGAATAGTTTTCAGGTTAGTGTGATTCTTGCATGAGGAATTGTTGACTTGAACGTGAATGGAATAGAACGACGACGAACGACATGAATGCTGAGATTTGAGCCTTTTGGCCTCGTGCAGGACTTTCTGCTTTAGTTTTAATCTTGTTTTACATTTGTGATTTCCTGTGCGAGTTTCAATAAATACTTTTTCTTTCTTTCTAAAATACAGATTTTCATTCAAAAGCAGGCTTAGGTATGCAGATTGCTAACTTATAACAGTAAATATAATAGTGTTAAACGGCCTAGACTTATAAGGCCGTTTGTCTATCGCACCGTGTACGGGACGTCAACGAAAACGAGATGACGATGCCAAAGTAGCGACAGTAGGTGCATTAACTATGGCCGTATAACCTCGTTTCTCGTTGACGTCCTGTTCGCGGTACGCTAGAAAAACAGTATTAGTGTTTTAATCCGTTTTATAAAATATAATGTTATGACTATGAGCAGCTTTTGCCATTGGCAAAAGACGAAACCTTTGTTTTGATCTGCGACGAATTCGTTACTTTCATCCCACCACTAGAGTACCAAACGAAACACACTTCAAGATCCTAGACGCTACTAAATATTTGTCGCACATTTCAAATAAAGTTTGGTTGAAATAGTTCATTCCGATCACGTGTGCTGTGCGCGAGTGAATGAGAGTGTACGGAACCCACCGACGAATCGGTGAAGACGGGAATTTATTTGTGTCCCCAATCAGCCCTCAGACATTTGAAGACAAAGCGCTTTCTAGAATGCTTTTCCTTTAAATATATGGTAGTTTTTTTTTTAACGGTAGTGTAATTAAATTTTTATTAGAAGCAATTTAAAAATCACTCAAATCATTTTGCTGTTTACTATCTTCTCGTCTCATATACCATAGTGTCTCAAGAAAAAGTTTTTGACCGGTGCATGTTGCCAGTGGCACTTAAACGTGGTCGCTCACAATGAATGGGATAACCTCATCAGGAGGCTGAAAGTCACCCAAAGGAACAATGGAGAAGGCTATGCTTGGAGTTTCCCTACGTGATCAGAATCAGAAATGAAGAGATCCATAGGAGAACCAAGGTAACTGACATAGCCCGAAGAATTGCCAAACTTATGTGGCGGAAGACGTAGCATTGGAAGGCCGGTTACAATGTGGACTCATGATCTTGTGAAGGCCGCAGTAATCTGCTGGATGCGAGAAGCACAGAACTGATCAAAGTGACGGCGCTTGGGGGAGGCCTATGTCCAGCAGTGGACGTCTTTCGGCTGAAATGATGAAAATAAATTAAAAAATATAAGTAGAAGTTGGAAAACAACGGCAGTATTGACATACTAGGAAAAAAATGTATGAAAATTATGCACCAACAAAAACAGATTCCAAACTCCACATATTACTTTCACTATAAGGCAATAATAATTTTAATAGATAGGCCAGGTTATTAAAAAAAAAAAAAAAAAAACAATAGTCATCTATCAAAAGTATCGTAACTGGGTCAAATACCTCGCAAAATATATTTTTTGTTTTTTGCAACCGTTCATACATCATTCCTCTGACGTCCAATTTTCTCTTCCTAATTTCATTTTGTACGATCGACTCGTAGTTTACCTTAATTTATAATATTTTATTATGTTATGGTATTCGCACAGCAATAGATATTTTTTGGGATTATTTTCTCCACTTTGTGTTAGTAAAGTAAGATGCTTCATCTCTCATTCAGCACTATTTTGTAAGTAATCAAATAGTCTAAAGAGCGGTGGCCGTCACATAGTGTCCGCAATTTACCGACGAATGACGTCACTGAAACATTATTTACGAAAGATCTAACTATTTTCTTTATCTCTCTCGGGTATCATCGGATTTCCGAATACAAACGAATGCTAATTTCCATGTCCATCAATTATTAGATTTATCGTGTTTAATAATTTGAATTCAGAACTAAGTACTTTATTGTTGTTTTGTTTTGATTTCCGTGTGAACTATATAGAGTTGTAAAACTATTTTCCTATCTGTCGTGCCTGCGACTTTAGCGGCTTTCCTCCCATTTTTTAAATAAATTACATTAAGTTAAAAGAGTATTAACAACTCTATATACTTCCAAGTCGATTGATCGCGTCCAGTCTGCACCAAGTGCAAAGGGTAACTGATAGAAATCCGATGACTGACGAAACACGAGGTTTGCCGAGGGATATCAAGAACATTTTTGTACTGTAAGTTGGTGTGTTTTCCGAGAGAGCGTTTTTGTCACCGTAAAGTCAAACACCACTGCCATAATTATCATGACAGCCGTCATTGCGGCCGTTATTTGGCGGCCACAGTTCTTCTAGGAAATAGTAGCTTTAGGATCCATTTAGCTAAGCATAGGTACAGTAGCGACCAAAAGTCCATAGGCAATCGCACAAAGCAATAGACTGATGCTTCGGTTTGACTTACGACCTTCTTCTATAAGATGTTACAATACTATAGATACACACACACTCACTTTGTCTGCAACTCATACTAGTTCATAATTTCAATCGATGTAGAATACGGCGTGCTAGCTCAGTGGATAACGTGCTTTGATATGTGCGATTATGGCGAGCCGAGCGAGGGTTGAAATCTCATCTGTGGTTTGCTTGTAATTTTTTAATAATTACATTCATAGTTTTTGTTATTTTTTAATAATTACTATTCATAGTTTTTGTTATTTTTTAATAATGACTAGTTCAATAATCATTCGTTTTTTGTTTCGGTCGTCTTGTTCACATAAATATTAAGGTTTAGCAGGTAGACCACAGAAAACTAAGTAAATTATTTCGATTTCTGTGGGGTAGACAGACGCAGTTCGTTACGCGTATTCGCTTAATAAAACTTTGTTGGTTCGTGGTTATTGTTGGTGACGAGTATTTAGGTATTAGCGGTGTTGTGGTTATTGTTTTCAAAATGCAGTCAAATATAATATTGAAGGGAGATCAAATATTATTGCGCTGCGTAAAAGTGAATGTAATTTACACAAATATCTAATGAGACCGGACTAAGTGTGAGTGTTATCATTTAAATATTTCATATTTTACTAAACATAAATCTTAATCAAAGGTATTGTTGATAGAACAGAGGTATTGTTGAGACAGAAGATGCTTTAAAATTTTAAATTCATTATGAGGTTTAATTCGATTAGTGAATGATAAATAATTATTATGTGTAATAAATACAATGTAATTCTTTGTTCTAGAGAAATACTGTGAGGGTTAAGAGGAATGAGGAAGAGGCTTATTATCGAGCAGTAGCGACGTCAAATGATGGAGGAATATGAAACAAATGGTTTCATACCAACGAGATATTTTGCTGAATTATTAAACACGTCATTATGAACCGCTCGCTGTGCACTCTTAAGGCTTGCATCACTGAAGACCAGCTAGGAAGCCGTTTTCGACAGAAAGGCATAAACAAGAACGTTTAAGTTTCGCACGATAATATTAAGACTTCAAGTGGGACACTGCTATATTTTAACCTTAAAATATTTACCGTACCAACTTAATAAACAACAGATTCGTTGTTGCATGAATTTGTGGTAACGATTTTTTAAGCAAGTTACAATATGTTGTTTGTCGTATTTCTCGCAGATAGACCGAAAATGTTTAAGATTATTTTAGTAATATTATTATTTTAGGATTACAATTTGAGTCACCTATTTTGTAACTAGTTTTTTTTTTTACATTTTGATTAGTCTTATATTCTTATTTATTGCTTAATTACTTCGACCATGATCAAAGCTAACTAATAATAAGCTAGCTAATATTTATGGTGAAAAAATCAATTTAAAATTAAAAATATTTCATAATACAAATATGTCAAAATAATATAAATTGCTTCTAAGTTTCTTGACATCTATTTCATTCATCTATTTATTGAGCTGACGTAATGACAAATAATTGTAGCAATATATTATCTATAAGTAAAATAAATATAACGAATACAATTTTTTAATTTTGCTATCACATATCACGCATTTTTAATTTATTCTAAACCCTTTATTGCAATAAAAGCATTAATAAAAAAGGCAGCAATAGTTAAAATATAATATTATTGCAAACAAAAATATTAATTAATATTTGCAAAAACTGCACTGTGCTTGACGAGGTTGGAACCTAAGCCAGTTGGCATCTCAGACCAATGCTTAACGCGTTATGCTATCTGCACACGTTAATGTAGCTCGAATTTTAGTAATCCCATAAACTGGCCGAGGTCAAGCGCATGATGCGTGTTGTCTAACAAAAGCGACGGAAATATATATTTTTTTCGGTAGTGCGGCGCAAGTACGCGACGATACGACAGTGTGTAAAGCGCAATACTGCGTTCTCTGTGGTGTGTGTGCCGTGTTGTATACACATACAGATATACGGACTACACCGCGTGTTCACAGCAATATGATTCTTAACGTGCTTATGCACTTTTGAACGCTTACTGTACCTATCTAGTGCATAGAAATACGTATTTTTTTAAATTTCTTCTTTCTTTTCTCTTGTTTTTACCTCATTGAGGGGCACCCCAAAAGAAGGATATTTTTTTTTTTTAATCTTTATTAATAATAAAAAAGAAGGATTATGTTTTTAACGTTAATGTTAAGTATGAATGGTACCTAGTCAACATTTCCAAAAATAAAAAACCGGTTGCATAATAAGGGCACATGATACAGCTTAAATTAAACTTGAAGTAATTTGCATTTAGCTGTAACCGAGCTTAAGTTACGGGCCCCTGCTTCCGCTGTAGGCTGCGCTGAGGTCGTATTATATGGCCCAGGAACATTTCCTGTAAAACATGCTGGTTGCTCCTTTACTTGACTTACTATTAAATTCTACAGGTTAGCCTAAAAACTATTATTTAAGGGCTCAGCCTAGATTTATAGCTTCTACATTGTGACAAAACAGGTTCCTGATTTTTGGAAGAAAAATAGTATAAACTTATCAAAATTATCCTATAATGTTCCGACTGCTGGAACATAGGTCTCCTCTTTCAGTGAGAGTGGGCCGTAATCCACCACGCGGGTCTGGTACGGATTGGTAGATGTCAGATATCTTCGAATCTTTTGTTCTAGGAAATGCCGGTTTCCTCACGATGTTTTCCTTCACCATTTTTAGAGCAGTGATAATGAAATAATTTACACAAAAGAAAGTACCTGCTTGCGTTCGAACCCATGATCTATAACTGGTAAGTTGTAGCCGATACCACTGGACCATCACTGTTCGTCACTGCTGCTGGAAAAAATATGTACTCCAAAATCATTTAATTTCTGTAAAAGGATCTTGCTGCAACAACAGACTCCTCACCGAAAACTTTAATATTGCATTGACAGAAATCTATACAGTGTGCAAAGGTGTTACTGGTTTGCCTGCAGTGTACTAGAACTTAAGTGTTAAAACCGCTTAGATTTCTGCTGACCTTGTTAAGACCCGAGCTTGGCGTTATTGCCCCGATTTTACTATATATTTAGCAGTTTAATCGTAGACAATGTTGACAATCCTTCGTGAAGCTTACGTAGCGATGTGCCATGCGGGTCATGCTAATAAAATTAAGGTTTTGTTTGAGTGGCAACATCGTTAAGGAGGCAATATTGCCCAATAGCGTGCTTTTAATGAGTCCGCTTCAGTTGGCGATACTGTCACAATGTTGTACGTACTTTGGGTTAGTAGGTGTTTCTAGCGACCAGTCCCTACTTCGCACGAGTGCAATGGCGATATGGCAAAATATCGAGATTTCTCTGTCATATGTAAATTAAAATTAATGAACTCATCAACAGAATATATTCTCTTAAATATAGTAAAAACCGTATCTAAATCCAATGTGTAGTTAAGAAGAACTTTAGCAATCACACAGACAGGCACGATAAGCGACTTTGTTTTATAATATTTATATAGATTTCGATGTTATGATACCATTACATTTCATTTTTCTTCTGAAATACAGGATTAGAACGTACATTGGTTACGACGCTTGCTTACTGCGTCTTGGCATAATACTCGTAAGTTCCATCGAGTCATTGCTATCCAAGAATACTTAGTCATTACTTATAAAGAAATTGAAAAAGTAAGTACCTAATAATTTTATTTCTCTCTTCACAAAGGTTCACATAGTTATAAACATAGAGACAAGAATTATAGCGTTTTAACAAAAATGCATAAAATATGATGCTTTGCGAGACTGGTGTCCATATTAGGATACCCTGTGTGACGGATCACCAGGCTCTCACCCCGAATTTAATCTAATTAACATTAAAATGGTCAATTTTCAAACTCTAGACAAATTGTTTATTGAAAAAAAACAGACTTGTTTAAATTAATTAATAAAAATAAAAAAAACTAAAAAAGTTATAAAAAATTATATAGTGTGTAGTGTAATTGTATGCGTGTGTAATGTGCAGATGAAGTGTGAGGAAAGTCAATTTGGTGCTTGCCAGGTTTCGAACTTTGTTTGTCCTCCGGGGTGGTGACCCCGGAGACTGGCTGGCTTGCTGGTGGCTAGACCTTAGGGCATATTCTTTCTATTATTGTTGGTCTTCCTATCTTTTTGGTTTAATTTTAGCTTAAGCAGCGTGAGACATCTAAACACAGAAAGGGTCATATTTTACCTCGGGGGAAATTTTAATTGGATTTTTCATTTATAAGAGCTGGAATTGGCTATTGCCAATCCCTCTGACAGTGCTCAATCGTTTAAATTGAAAGTAAATTTGTGAAGGCTGTACGTGTGACGTCAACTTGGACAGTCCTCCCCACAAATAACCTATCTTAAGGCACCTGTTCAACCACCAACGAGGAAGCGACTAGTTATCAACGATTTCTCGCTCCAGAAATGTACAAAAGAATGTAGGTCCCGAGTTAGTAAACTAAAAGAGATACATAATATTAATAATTAATCGCTGACTGTTCACACCGCCGGCGAGTACTCATTTGTCTCAGCGACAAGAGTTATCGAAGAGAGTACTCGCCCAGTGACCGTCGCTTGGCGGGTGGAACAGGTGTCAACAGTAATCTTACCAAGACATAAGATATTTGTGGTAGCTCGTGACGTCATGAAACGAGTAAATACAATATGAGTCTATGCTTAAAGGATTTTTAAACGCAGTAAGACATGAAAGGTGGATTCCTATTAAAGTGACATTATAAGTACCTAGCTACTAATGCAAACATCAGTTGTTTATGCTCCTGGCACTATAGCAAATTGCGAGAATCGTATGTAGGACACATACTAGTGTATAATGAACGCTTTGTTTACCATTTGGCTAGTAGGCTGCCAACTTGATATTAATTATGGTTATGACCATTACACGCATGCGGCTTTGAGCGCTGCCAATGCAGTAGTAATGAAGATTATCTCTTAAGTAGGAATGAGTCAATGAGCACACATAACGATATAATTTAAATGAATTTTTCGATGAGAAAATCTCTCATCGAAAAACTCATTTAAATTATATTATGTTTTACTTATTTATTATTTTTAATTTATGACCTATTATTATCATGACATTTTAAAATAATTTGACTCGGAGTGACTTTCTACTTTATTTTAGTATGTGATAATCTGTTTTTATCGTTAATTTTGACATCTCTTGCATGTTGTATGTATTACAGTCATGTTTAGGCAAATAAATGATTATCTTATCTTATCAAAGTATCAATATTTAAGTTAGTTTTGTTCCCATCTATGATTTTTAATTGACTTCCAAAAAGGAGGAGGTTATATGTTGGTCGCGTATGTTTGTTTTTTTTTTAATGAATTTCTCGGTCAATTGTGGACCGATTTTGAAAATTCTATTTTTGTTCGAAAGGGGATGCTTTCGTAGTGGTACCATTTAAATTTTATTAACTTTGCTTGGATAGTTTTTCAGTTTGCTTCAATAATACGTACTTTTTCCCATTTAGTATGTAGATGATATGATAAGTTCCTGGCACTGTTATTTACATAGCAGGTAGTGGTTTTTGAATTCGTGTGGAGTAGGTACCATAACTAAAAAGTGAAAAATAACTAAAATTTCGGAAGTTGGTGGCAAAAAACGAAAATTCAAAACCAAAGACACTGATTTCTGAAATTAAAGTTATTTTTAAATTTGTAGTGTTTTTTTTTATCAAAAATTTTTTGTTAGTGTTATCTTCTATATCAAACTAACGTCACCAAACCGTTCACCAACCTTGGACGAACCTTTAACCTTTAATAAGCTTTTACGATATCTACAATATCTACTGGAGTTCCTCGTAACAATACATTTCTACCTCACGATAAAGTACATAACCCGTAACAACAATTTCCAAATAACAGTACATTCCCTAATCCAATTTCACAGCTATCATATTCCAGAAACTTACACCAAAATCGCATTAAATGCTCGCTTCATAAACAAGGCACAATATTAAACTGGTATTATTTACCACAAACAGGATCAAACTACTACCTTAAATGCGAATTCTGTACACGGAATCCCATTCCGGACTCCACATAATCACGTTCAAAATCGTATAGAGAACATGTACTTTGAAGTAAGCCACAAATATGCTTAAGTTTTGGTCGTTATACCTACATGAATATCGAGGACGCATTACCTCGAACGCTAATAGCCAATATCTGCCGCCGAAATTGCCTTCCTAACGATATTTCTGCTGCGTGTAATAAAATCCATAATCCTATTACGGAGTGGAATCGTTTTTGCCCCACGTGGACATAATATCGGTCATATTATGAAAAAAAAAATATAACTTTTAAATGTCGATGTGTACGATGTTTCATGAATAATTTATTTTGAGTCCAATTTACGTTTTAACGGTAGGCCGAAGTTTAATAGTTTTTTGTTTACATGCCGGCCGTCAATTATTATAGCTAGCGTTTTAACTATGCAATTAGTTTGGGCGAGCTTTTTGACTTTGTTATTGAGGGTTATAGCTCAGTATGCTAAAACAATAAATTTAGGTATAATATCTCTGCTTAGCGTCACTATGCTTAGCATATTTTTTTTACTGCCAAATAATAAAGTGCCACAAACTTAAAAAGGGTTAAAATCGTGGTTAAAATCCAAAAGAGGTGTTTTAATTATTCAATCCACAGCTTCTCCAAACTCAACCTTAATTTTTGCATAAACTAGTGGATTAAGAGATTGATGTAACTAATTCAATTTGAACCCAACTCTAACGAGGTAACCGCTCTTAGGGAAAAATATAGACTAACAATGCGCTTCGGTTTGTACGGAGGATAAAATTGTCAGAATAACATTCTGTTCGTGAACTTGTTTAAGGAGTATTTATGCAATTTAGGCTGAGAAAGTTACTATGAACAAAATAGGAAGTGAAAAAAAACACTTATTTTTTCATTCTAAACACCCTTTATAAATTATATACTAAATGACCTACGTCATTGCTACGCGGGCTACGGCGTAGCTCGCTTAAGGTACGGTTACCTAGAACAGCGCTGGCCGACACACAACGCCCGCAGTGACGGCCGTCATGAAAATGATGGCAACAGGGTTCAACTTTACGGTGTCAGAAACGCTATCTAAGTCAAAGTCAAATAATTTATTTCAATTAGGCTCATAAAAGGTACTCTTGAACATCAAAATTTACAAAAAATGTCATTGATTTTAGTCACTTTCCAAAAGATAGTTTTCGTATGGAGAAGAATGGGCAAGAAACTCCACCGTTAGTTACTCTTTTAAAATGTTTCACAATATTTTTATACATTAATTATATGTGAAGACGATGCACCTTTTTTTTTGGGTGGGAAATCATCAAATAACTTCTCCCGCTCTAGGCGGAGCGGGGTGGGGTGTCAGACTCTTACTGACTAAAACCCACCCGTGTTCCTTCGGTTGCCCTGTTGCCGGGGGCCACGATCTCCCTTTCGGTTTTCGGCAGGCATCGGCCCTAGCGGGCCCCGTCAATTCTGCTGACATCTCTTTGAGGCGCGCGTGGAACACAACGCGCCGTCGACCCGGGCC
Source organism: Omphaloscelis lunosa (assembly GCA_916610215.1). NCBI lineage: Eukaryota > Metazoa > Arthropoda > Insecta > Lepidoptera > Noctuidae > Omphaloscelis > Omphaloscelis lunosa. The sequence goes on from OU744250.1 coordinate 14,275,839, forward strand.
TGGTCCTTATCGGACGGTGAGCTACCCATTGCTCACAGTCCGCAAGCCCGCACCTACGGTGGCCGGAAATCGGTTTTGCGACTCCCGACGCCCTGGGCGTCTCCTCCTGCGGCGGTTAGGGGCGTGAGGGCGCGAAATTTGCCTCTTCCTCACGCGTTCCACCTCCTCCTTCGCGAGCATTACCGCTTCGCAGAAGGAGGTGACGGCCTCCCATTTCCTCTCGCTCCGTACCATGGCCTGAACCAGGGCCGGACGCGAGAGATCACCGTCGCCGATCGCCTCCACAAGGACACGGCGATGCTCCGCCCAAGCTGGGCAGACCTCCACCGTATGCTCTACCGTGTCCTCCGGGCGATCCACACAATGATGACACCCGGGCGTTTCCTCCCGCCTTATCCTGTGCAGGAACCTCCCAAAACAGCCGTGTCCGGTGAGGACCTGCGTCAGGCGGAAGGTGAGGACGCCGTGGCGCCTCTCTAGCCACTCCTCAAAGAGGGGTCTTATCGCCGCAATTGTGGCGTGCCCAAAGACGATGCACCTGGAGTAAGATTACTATACCACAAAAAGTTTAAAGAATTAAAACACACCAACTTACCTTCATAAAATAATACCGTTTCAGTGACGTCATTCGCCAGTAAATTGCAGACATTATGTGGCGGCCACCACTCTTCTAGGAAACCGTAGCTTTAGCGCTACGATCTCTTGTTATCAACATGCTCTGACGTTTGTAATATTTTTGACCGTTTTAAATTACCTATAAAAACGAACCCATTTATAGTATTAAGTTTTAGTATCACTAAAAATTAGCCACAATACCTGGTTACGACAACTATACTATCACTAATTGCAATTTAATGGACAAACAAACATCCTGACCAAAGTCTCGTTAGTAGCGAGTGATATAGTGTATAATCGATCACAGCAAAGGTCAGGCTCTCATTAACTTCTTAATTAAGGGCGAAGAACGTGATCCGAACGGTAATTTTTAACTTTAACAACCGGGAAAGCGGCTTTGATATAATTTGGAAAGTTTTATTATTTCGTGTAAGTATTTAAAATTCTATTTGAGTACGAAATAAAAAAGTGTAATGAAAATTTTGTTAAGGGTTTCCGAATTTGTATGCTGATTGGGTATGGGAATTAAATAGTAACGTGAATACAATACATTATGGGTTTCTTATCATTAGGAAAGCTGAATTTAGGAAATGAATGACAATTTTGGAAGTGTAGGTACGCTTCCTTAAGGTTCCACTAGTCGACGGCTCGAACTCGTTGGTGGCGTGGCTAATATGCATGCTATTTGTTATAGTAAAGTTATTTATTTATTTATTTAGTATTGATTTATCTAGTTTTTATTTATTAATTTAGTGAAATAAACAATAATTTATAACGAAAACTAGCGCGTACAATTTCATCAACAGACCTTTGGGCGTATAGATAGATATCATGGAAAAACCACTGGATGTATCTACTCAAAATAAAATTATTTGAATTTTTCAATAAATTATTTATCCCAGTACGGTTTATACTTTGCCATTTTCATAGTAGATAAGTTATTTATTTGGCCAAAGATGAGTTAAAATTAGTGTTGAAATATGGAAGTTTCGACGCTCATAACTTATTCCTTTTTCCCAATTCTGCTTCCATATAGGGCTAGATAATGACAAGGTAAATTGATTATAATTTTTAGTTTTGAACGTACACCGTCAAACAGACGAGTGATCACCATACTACGTTTGTATGGGAGAATTACCGACTAGTGTACCCTTAAGATGGATAATTGATACTGGCAGAATAGTCGACATCAGCTCCTTTATAAGAGCAATGGGAGGTGACACATATTTTTGAAGCCGATGCAGCATCCTATGTTGACGCCGCACTATGGGACCAAACAGTATTTTCCATCTCAAAAATGGTTTTGTCGAAAGTCGTAAATCCATAGATTGTTTTATGGTTTTATACTCTCAAAAGATGGAACTTACGAATAAATTACAAAATATAAAAAAATATAAAGTTTTACGTTTATAAAATGAACCTCAAACATTGGGCATAAATATTTTCATGCCAATTAAATTACCGTTAAGGGAGTTCAACACATAATTATTCGGAAGTTTTCCAAGGAAACATATTAGTGTTATACATCATTAGATAGCTTAGAATATACACTTTGCAACCACGTTCAGTTTTTGTAAAAAAAATATTTTTATTTAATTTTTTAAGATTTTTTAAGTGAAGTAAAGAAAATTTAGTTTTTGTTAATTTCAATTGGAGTTTTCGTTGTTGCCGAAAGCAGCCGGTGTCAAGTTAATTACTCTATTAGAGACCTTATCTACTCAGTAATATGAGAATTTAAAAAAAACTTGCGCGTTTTTTGCGCCAGAGGTGATTTTGAAGCAATAATGTCAATCGGGGAAAAATCCTCGAAAATTACGGTTCTTCTTTTTTATTATGAAATATTATATTTAGTTATTATCCTTTGATGTCTATATTGTTTTTTTCTATTTCTATGATAAAAACATACATTTGCAAATTAAAAAAACTGCTATTATATTTGAAAGAATCTTCCCATGGCAATTTTGTTAGGGGTGGTCACCTTAACCACAAGTATGATAAACTATATTGCTGCGGAAGTTCTATTTATCTGTTGTGGTAAATAATTACAATCAGTACTGATTACACTATTTCGATGAGAACTGTTATAATCAATTGTCCCATGGTTTTTGCACAAGGCACTAAAATATTAGTCCTTTAAATACCCGTGTATGTTCAGCATACGATTCATCAAAGTGTTCAGATACTTCTTTTCAATAACAATTAACGCATAAAAAACATTATTATCTAACAATGAGTGAATTCGTTTGTGTTCGACGCGATCTTTGTGATCAAATAATAAAAGGGAAAAGTACTTCAGACCTCAAAAATATTTATTGGAAAATTTTCAACTATCGGAAACTGACGTTAATACTGTAATAGAGAGTATTCAAAAAAATCTAACATCGAGTTGCAACCAGAAATGGACCAAAGCTCAAAGAAAGCCAGACCGGTTCGAGAGCCTATACTCAAATTGGTTAAATGGTGAGTTTAAAGTATCATTGAATTCTTGCAGTACCTCAACCACTGTAAATTCTGGTTTGAATACTTCTGGTGAACGTGGAAGACCAACAAAACAATATGACGAGTGCTCGGAAAACACAAAGAAACGAAAAAATATGGAGCTGGTCCAGGAGTATGGAATGGGACATGTCCGTAACGCTTATGTGCAAGGTTTAAGATCCATGGGGGAAAATGACGAAGCGTCGATTGTGAATATTATCAGAAATAAGGAAAAAGAAGAGAAAAAAGTTATTCTACAAAACATACTCAATCCAGATAACGCACTTTCCTTTACAAAAGAGGAAGCATTGAGTATATGTGTTATAGGCAAACTCCGAAGCTCCGGCGCTCCTAGGTTGGACTGGTCAATCCTCAGGTCAGACTGAATGACTTAGTCAAAGCCCAAACAAATGTAAATTTTCGGCCTTTGACTAAACAATTTTCGTCAAACCTGGGAGAGACTAATATGGACAGGCAAACGTCAAAACACAATTTTATTAAATCGGGGTTTGATGAGTCAAACTCCGATATAGGTATGAAGTGTCTTATCTTCGTATATTTGGAAGCATGTTATCATTTAAGCAGCTTTCAAGTCTTAAGAACCGCTTAACTCTGCCAGTTCTGACACCTGATTACGTGATTACGTGATTTTCACTTTTATATTTGAGATGCTTTGAGAGAATGCCGTGTGGCATTAGGCCCGCCTTTTGTACGATGTGCAATAAAGTATAAATCAAATCAAATCAAATCAAATAAATAAATAAATGCTTTGGAATATACGGAGGTTAGTTTGACGCTCAATGAACGAACATGAAATGACAAAACAATCGGTCGGAACACCGCTAGAGACATTATGAACCTGTTTAAACATGTTCAGATCAACGTTTGACCGAGTTTTGCAGTCGCTTCTAGGATTGACTAGGCCAAAACCGAAACAGAATAATTTACTTTCGACGTTTGACTGAAAAGTTAGGAGCTCCTGGGTTTGACTAAAAATACTTCAGGCAAAGGGCGAAATTGAAATGTATTTCGGGGATTGCCTGATGGCTTTGGCCAAACCTAGGATAAACCAGTCCTTCCGCGAAGAGACTGTGTATCGGACTTTGACTATAACATATGCATTGAAACTGATTTAACCAAAGCACAATATGCGTACCTAAGAAAAAGGCTCGTTGATAAGAATTTAAGTTCTGTATTGCCTTCGTATCAAACACTAAGTGAAGCAAAAAAGGCTTGCTATCCGCCTGCATCCAGCATTACGGTGACAAAAATAAGCGCAAAAATCAACCTGCAAGATCTCTTAGACCATACAGTCTGCCGTATTATAAGGATAAAGTCAGGATCGACTTACAATCGTCTCAAGCTTTTCACTAAATGGGGATGTGATGGATCCTCCGGGCAAAGTGAGTATAAACAAACTCTACCGGAAGAAAACGAACAAATATCGGACGCTAATTTGTTTATAGTGTCCCTTGTACCACTGCGACTAGTAGACGAAGAAACTTCTACGGTCATATGGAAAAACCCTACTTGCTCATCTGTTAGATATTGCAGACCAATTTCATTAGAATTTGCAAAAGAAACTCCCGAAAAAACTACAGCGGTTGTCAGTGAAATTGAAGCCAAAATTAATCAATTGATTCCAACTCTTGTGTCAATAGAAGACAAAGTCATCGAAGTTAAATATCAACTGTTTATGACAATGATTGATGGGAAAGTTGCTCAAGTGTTGCACAAGTGTGCAAGACAAACACATCATCCAGTGCTACCTGCACTGTTTGTGGAGCAACTCCCAGACAAATGAATGATCTTTTAAAAGTTACAACGAGAGTTGAAAATGAAAATGCGTTTAAATACGGATTGTCGACGCTACACGCATGGATAAGATTTATGGAAATGATCCTCCATATTTCTTACAATTTAGGTTTTGAAAAGTGGTCTGCAACAACTCCAGAAAACAAGCAACTTAAAGAAGACAAGAAAAAATTTGTCCAAAAACGTTTCCGAGAAGTGCTTGGCTTGCATATTGATAAACCACGTCAAGGTTCCGGTAATAGCAATGACGGTAATACGGCAAGGAGATTTTTCCAAAATTACCAATGTTCTGCAGAGATACCGGAATTGATGAAGAATTAATCAAGAGACTATATGTAATTCTTCAAACTATGTCATCGGGATTTCCTGTAAACGCAGAAAAATTTGGTCAGTATACATTGGTAACCGCGCAATTATATGTAAGCAAATATAACTGGTACTACATGCCATCTTCGGTCCATAAAGTACTTATACATGGTGCTAAAATAATAGAGCATTATGCAGTTTTGCCTATAGGACAATTATCCGAAGATGCCCAGGAAGCTCGAAATAAAGATTATAAGAAATATAGGTTACATCACGCTAGGAAGTGTTCCAGATCAGCAACAAACGAAGACGTTCTGCATATTTTGTTATATACATCTGATCCTTATATATCTAGCTTAAATAAACCAAGTTTTCTAATATCCAAAGAATTATTTGACGAAGCTAAAGAATTGTTGGAAATAGAAAGTGATGAGTAGGATAAGTTTAAGTAATAATTTTTTTTTGTCATGTAACTGTTTGTTTAATAATAATAATTTAGTTTTAAACTTATTTTAAGCATAAGTGTAACTTTTATTGCTATTTTAATATAACTGTATGATTTTTTGTATGAAATTTCGTATAACTTTATCTTTGTCATTTTTTTTCGGAAAAAATATTTTTTTTTAGAATGATGATGTTTGATTTCTTTTATTGCCTAGATATTCACAAATACGTGAAAAAAAAATCAAGGAGATAAATCACAAAACAACAGAGTTATCGATTTTTGAGATGGAAAATACCGGTTGGTCCCATAGTGCGCCGCTTTGCTCGACAAATAGTTTTGGTGTTCCTTCGAAATCACATATTCGTGCTGCCGCTTGTTTTTGCCTTCCACAAATGAAAACATCTATTTGCCGTCATCTTGAACACATATATTAATGGAATAATGAGGAAGTCAGATATTATTGCCGAGCTATCCATATATTTATTTTATTTTAATAACTTTATCATTGAAATTTCAGAGTATGGAATTAAGACAATTTGTAAAAGCCTACCCATTTTAATTGTGTGAATTAAAATAGGTAGGTCATTCTCACGTTTGCAAATCATCAGCTTCTATTATACCTAGTCTTTGTAGCTTTTAATTTAGTTTCAATATATTTTTCAGAATAATCAGCCATACGATTAACGTGATTATAAAAATTTCAGAAGCAATAGTGTTTAAATTATTTTATAGAAGTTTTGTAGTTTAAAAAATACAACAGACGTAGATACATTTAGTAACATATTCCGGTTAGCTATTCCTAAAGAGCCATAAAAAACTCTGAAAGAAATCGATATTTGTTTCACCTCTCAACGAGGCATCCTCAGGATGACGATGGACTTGTCGCGAACCCGAACACGGTGTTTTTCCACATCAAGCGCTGGATGCAGAGTGATCGCAGAATACTGTAGTTTATTAGGAGCTTTTGATCGCGACTTTGTCGGCGTGAAATCTCTTCGTGAAATTTCTCTTCCCGCGACCCACCGCGTCGCATCGTATCGCCCGTCCGCGCTACTAATGCGTCTCGCTTAGCGTTCTTTCTGACTTGTTTCTTATTTTTCGGCTCCTAAGGGTCATCGCGTGATGTTAAATATAGCCCATAACCTTCCTCAAGAATTGAGCTAAGGTTTTTTTAAGGTATTTCCTAAGGTTAGCGCGTTCAAACAAACTCCTCAGCTTTATTACATTATTAGCATAGATATTCCATAGCCAAAAATAATGGTTTCATCAAAGGCTATGCTACATTCATTTTATAGGTACAAATAACTCGCAAATCAATACAAATCCAAATATCCGGGAAAAAGCAATTCCAAATAGTCAATCGAGTGGTCACGACTGAGCTGGCCAATTAGCGAGGTGTGTCGAAATCTGTTGGCTATCGTGGCTAGCACATACCTCGTTTTATGGTTAATACTAACTTTACCCCCGGTTTCGATTGCGTGAACTAATGTTGATGTTGGTACAAAAAATCGAAAGAAAAATTATAAACAATTAAATTGAATATGTGGTTGTGTGGTTTGAGTTATAGGTGTATTAACGAACAGAAAAATTGATGTTAGTTAGAGTTTTCATTAGTCAATATAATTATAACCTATACTATACTTAATACTTACTAAAAATAATTGTTTTATTATTAATTGTTCTTAAATGTATTGTTTAATTTTAATACAATGTTGCAATGCCCTAACAGGTGACATTATTTGTTTTTTGGAGGATCTTGTATACTATATCTACAACGTGTAACGCAAATAAATGAATAGGAATATGAATACTGTATTCAGATTCATTGCTATCTCATTTGCTATTTCACTTAACAATTTTACAAAAATGATTACTCATCAACTCCTTCTTTTCATATCTAAATAAAATACAGCATATTATGGTCATACAAAAACTTCAAATAAGGTAGTTTAAATCCGATTTTTTTATACGCACTCTATTTTCACAGATTACTCTCGCAAAACAACCAAACTCACAAACGTACTCTAGGTATGCAGACATAGGTGTTTTAATTCGCCCACTCGTCCGTTTTATACTAAAGTTTTGGTCCCAGTACGATAATTATACGGTAGACTACTGCGTTTTCGTAATTGCTGAACGAATTTTCTGGACAGCACTAGCCAATCAGTTATGCTAATGATGCGAACGATGCTATTGATTGGTCAATCGGTGTGTATAACATCATGGGTTATGGAGAGAGAATGGGCGTTTTTATAACTTCTGACGTGACGATATTATCATGAATGTCCGCGGCATAACGATGACACAGGGAAGTAAGATGTATGGAAATATATGAAGACGCTTTTAAATTTTCGTTCACGATAGTGATATAATGTGCACGTATTCCCATACATTTTGTGTACGCGGACGTCCATGATAATATCGTCACGTTAGAAATGATAAAAGCGCACATAAGGTGTGTTTTGAAAACAACTTTGTAGTTGAAGAGTTTATCACGGTAAAAAGTCTGCTAGGGAAATAATACTGCTATACTTTGCCTGTTGTATCTACGTCGTCGGAGTTTATAATTAATGTTTGCTAGATTTCTAGAGGTTTTTGCTTTTAACAAATTACTGCCTGATTTTATTAGAATTGATCATTATATCGATTGTATTAATAGTTAAACAATGCATTGATTATTATGTGCTGTGACAATAAAGGTGTCGACCGACAATAAAGGTCTGTTTTTGTAAATGAAAATATCAATCAACTCTTTTCACTACTTAAATGTTTAATTTAATTTATGTGGTTTTTGTATCTAACCCAAAACTTCTCGCAAACATACTAAAACAACTACATTCCCCAAACATTCACAAAATTTAAACGCTACGGAACAAAACGTACGTCACAACCAATCCCAAGGGCGCTCCCGAATAACATCACTAAAGTTATCACACGATTCGTTGCGCCCGTGCTAATGAAATTAACCCCCATTTCGGACGGAATGGAACCATATGAGTAAGGATACAACAGAGACTAAATGTCATAAAGTCGCGCTGCAAAAAGTACAATGAGTATTTAATCTAAGTGATATCTATGAAGAACATGGTAACTTGCTTTGTAGCTGAATCTCGCATTGTTGTTCTATATAAAGAACACGAATTGATTCAATCACGACACAAAGCACACAATCATTTCAATCACTTATTGCATTACTCAATTTAATAATAAATAAATAAATTCTTTTATTCAAAAAGCCAAATACAATTTGTCCATCTGAAATAAAACATACAAACGCCACTATATTCATACATCGCTAAGCATTATTTGAGACAGAGTGAACATTTGTGTCTGTGCTAGTATAAACTGTGTAACAGACACGGGCGCCTTCCTCTTAAAATTCATTGACAATTTGCTGCACTATTGTAAGCATAAACTTACGATAAACACGTTAACTCACGATTTGATTGGATTCGATTAATCATTTATTGTCAAGGTGAACTTTGGTACAAGTAATCGTGTAGTCCTGGATTGGGGGGTAATTATTTGTCTACTGTCAAAATGTCAAATGTGCTGCTGTCATAAATTTATGAGTTGCTCAAAACTGTCGTAACCACTCTGAACTCTTTTTTATCTGATTGCCTCAGTAAACCTTAACTGGTTGACAATCTTTCATGGGCAACAGTCGTCCTATCGCCGCGATTGTGCAAAGTTCAGACTCTGTTGCATATCTACTCTTGTGACGGGATGCTGTAAGGCTGGTAATGAGTACGAAATACTGGTAATGAGATGTTCGTTACAACATACGTGTTGGACTGACTGTTGTTATTAACGGAATGGAAGCACATAAATGTTGGCTTTGTTGCGTAGTAATGTCTTTATAAGGTAGCTAGTTTCCTTTTGTTTCTTACTGTTTAAGCTCTAGAGCCCTTGCAACAACGTTGTATAAAAGGTTAAAGTACACCTTTTGATTTATTTAATGTATTTGAAGGCGTATCATACAGAAACCTTTACTGTAAATTAAATAAGACATGGTACAGGTAACGGAATAACTACTTGTTTTTTTTTTTGTATTTTCGTGTGTTATCTAAAAATGTGTTTGGGAACTTATCTCACAAAAATAAATTACTTTAGTAAGAACCTAAAATGTTATTTCAGAAGCACATAAAAACGTGACGTAAAAACCTTAAAGACCTTAATAAAACCTGAAATACCTCATAACAATAATAATAACAAAGTAAAATTATCCGTCATTCCTTTCAAAAATGTTCAGCCGCCATTACTGGGTATTAACGTCGTACTTAATCTCGTGCTGTTATTCTAAATTAAGTCAAGATGTTGATGAGTAGCTTTAATATGAATAAAAGAGAATTAATTAGTAAGTTGGCTGCCGTAAGGAAAACAAATATTCAACGATTGAATAACAGATTAGCTGGAGGCAAGAGCGTATGGAGGTAAGGCGGTACGCACACTGATAGTAGTATGCAATGCAACAAACATTTTTCAGAAAGTCAAGCAATACATAATTATATTCTTAGACTTTTGATAAAGGTGTGATTGAATATAGGTACCTACATACATAATCCTAAAAATATAAACTAATATTACAAACAGAAAACATTTGACTTTTGTACGTTTATTTGTAATGGATAAACCCAAAAAAATATTTAACTTATTTTTTAAATTCTTTCACGTATAGAAAGCTACATTATCAGCGAGTAACATGGGTTATATTTTATCGACTATCGAACGAAGCCGCAGCCAAACGCTAGTAGTTTAACATTTTAGAACGCGTTTGAGGGTTTAACGGCATTTTAAGAAATAAACTGTTAGATTAATAAATAGCTAAAATAGGTACATCCCCGTCCTCCATACATTATTCTTTTGAATATATGCATAGATTATTTAATTGCCTATCCTTTTGAAATTATAATCACTCAACCCCTTCTCACGTAGACAGGAAAAGTAACAAAGCATATCAGGCTAACATTGTGTTGCAAATAAACAGCAATAGCGATTACAGTGTGTGCAATCCACCTAAACGGATTTTTTTTCATTTATCATTTATTTATCATTTATCATCAATTAAGCTAACCTTGTTTGGACGTGAACGTAATTCATGATCCTCCCAAAGGAACAAATTTGTCTAACTTGGTATTTATATTTTCTTCTTTATACGTTTGTTTGTTATTTTGTAATGAGAAATATCAGTTTCGGTTCATTTAATAGCCAAATGTATAACAAAAATTCGACTAACACTTAATTGTAGATAAATTTTATTCTGAAAATAATTTCTTCAAGACTTTTTTACAAAGGAAATTCAGGTTAATATTGAACAATTGGCCCATTTCCTCAATTCCAGTCCGTTTTCAAAACTTTACAAAATGCAGTCCATTGTCAGCGTCTTCATTCAAAAGTTGGGGTGCCAAATTAATTATGAATTTTGATCCCGAAAAAAGTTTTTCTAATCTCTTTGAAAAAGAAAAAAACTGATCCATTAGATCCCTTTCAATTTTGTTTGACGCCTTCATCGCTAAGATGTATTGTGTCCACTGGGGGGAATAATGTGATGGATTTCTACAGAAAAATCCATTATTTTATTGGTATTGTATTTTTGATTTCGTTGGATATTAAAATGGGAAAGTGGCTTTCATTTTGATCTAAGAGTATTTCTTTTTTTTAATGGTGACAGATTTTCAATTAGTTAAGTGATAGATTATGAACTGTCAATTGCAAATTGGCTTGAACTTGTGAAAATCTAATCCAATTTAGGCATCCAACGGAGCTGGAATATTTAAATATCGGAGATCGATCATTTATTTATTCAAGGGCCTTGTGGTTAAGTAATAATAGTCGCACGGTTCGATCAATCAGGTTAAGCTACGCATGCCACAGTTGGTCCGTGGATGGGTGACCATCCTTACACACCAAGACCCCTCCGTGCTTTGAAAAGTACGTTACGTCGTTGGTCCCGGCTGTCATTTGTAGATCTTTGACAGTCGTTACGGGTAGTTAGAAGCCCAAAAGTCTGACAACCAGTCCCACCAAGGGTACCGTGTTACCAAGTAACTAGGTTCTGGAGGTCAGATAGGCAGTCGCTCCATGTATTCAAACTCAAAGCATTTATTTCAAATAAACCAATTACAGGCACTTTTGAATTGTCAAGGGGTCGGTCAGTCAGAAAGATGAAGCTAGTTGCCCATTCCAAAGCGTAGTAGGTACCTATGGAGAAGAACGGGCAAAAAACTCCACGGACACTCTTTTAAATAACAAAATGGTTACATCATTCATGTTAAAGTTATAAATGTGAGAACGATGCAGAACGATAAAAGCGTCCGTAATAAAATGTAAAAAAAAACAAATAAAAAAAGTCAAAAATCAAATTAAAATAAGCCATGGCAGCTAGAAGATTACCAGTCCCTACTGACAGCACCCGTTCACGAACATGACGCACCATTAGCACGCAGGATTAGCACCATTCAGCTCAACCATTTTGAAGGGAACTAAAAGTACAATACTGGTATTCAGCTGCATCCGATTAGACAGCAAGCCGACCCCAACATAGTTTGGAAAAGGCTAGGCAGATGATGATCACTTATTTATTTTTTGGTTTGCTGATGAAATAATTGTAATATAATATAATATGACGACATAAAAAAAACCTTAACTTCTTAGATCTCTGCATTTATTTGACGATATTACAAAAACTTAAAACTAGATCTATGATTTATCTCAAAACTTAACGGACACATCTCAACTAAAACAACAAGTTCCAACTAATCGTCTCTCCAAACGACATTTTCCAAAGGACCAGCTAATAGTCTGTAAGTATTCAAAGGATAGTTTTAGACAACTTTTCGACGTCATTCTGCCTCAGCAGTTGAAGACAAAGACCCAAAGAGTTCCCTAAGTCTTCGTAGAGAGTGTTAAAGTCAAACCATTTGAGCTGAAAGCTAAAATGCTAATAGTAACTTATAATGACTACAGGTGCTACAAGTTAAGTTATTCTTCCAATTGCAGTTCATATATTTTTTCTCCATAAACTTTTTAGACATAACAATATCAATCGGGTTTATTTTTCTCAGCATTTTAAACGTTGTTTTTGTTTTCGTCTGGGAAAGTTGTATTTTCTTTGTTTCAAGACTTTGTTTTTTTTTTCTTTACTTTTTATGCCCGTTCTTTTTCAGAAGGTCAATACTCGTGTTTATTTATGTAATGCTGAGAATTATGGTAAAATGGTAAATCATATTTGAAAGCCCGAAAATCATCCTTTAAATTAAACTATAAATCTTTGAGTCACTGCATGTTGCAAGGTTCCTTAGTCACTTAGTGAATTTCCTTTAGTTCGCATTTCACAATCTCATCTCAGCGACTATCAATATAAAAAAATTGACAAAAAAAAATACGAGAATAAGGCTTCCTAAAAATATATAGATTGCCAATTAATTGATAGCTTGCATTAAGTAAAATGTTCTAAAATTGAAAACAAAAATATTTGATCTTAACAGTGGATAAATGAGTTTATCCCTCTGTTACTTTATATTTTAACCATTATTCGTCACTGACCATTTAAAGATACTGAATCATCTCACCACAGTTCGTATGGCAATCATGTGTACGTGAAAATGACCTCAAGGCATCAAGTACAAACGCCTACATTTGTAAATTATTTCACCCTGTACCACTGTGCACCAGTTTCTCCTTTCAACCAATAATAATATGTTAGTTTACCCTGTTGTACTGCTTTAGTTTCAACTTTGAACCACCGTAAATCTCTGGTCAAACTAAGGCGAGCGTGAGAGCGGATGCGGGGCAAGACACAATTAACTTGTGGAGCTGGCGTCAATAGTCACGTTACTTGACGTGACATCCCAGTCATTAAAACAATCGACACGCATAGTCGCGTACCACATTCCGCTTGCTCGCTCGCTCCAGTTTGACCAGAGCTTTACTACACCTTAATTTAACCCTTATTCACCTACACATCAGTCACACGCAGTACCTACCTTCCTCAAGACTTAGCTGATCAAAGGGTGGGTAAAAAGAAACATTTGTTAAGACCAGCGAGATGGAAGTGAGGCCCTTTGAGAGTAGATAATAACGTTTCAGACACAGATGTCGACGGGACCGTGGCTAGGATTTGGTTAGGGTAGTATTATGGAAACTGTGCGATAAGATGGCGAGTGGCTGTATGGTCAAGAAACTATCGCACGGTGCACAGTCTGTTGTGAGGATGAAGAGAAAGGCAACTTTTTTATCGACACTTAACAAATAAATGTAGGTATATGTATGTACCTAAATACAAGGGATTTTTATTTTTAAAGTTCTTCTCATTCCTACAAAAAGGAAATGGTACAAAACTTTTTTTTTTTTTGTAGCAACGACTCTTGAACAAATAATATTCGGTAGAAACGACACTCTTTTTGGGATTTCAATCGAATAATCATTTGCTGTTAAAACCCACCTCAGTACATAACTTACAGCGCCCCGCGGTTTCACCCGCATAAGTTTAGATCCCGTGGAATTACCGGGATAAAAAGTATCCTATGTGTTAATCTAGGCTATAAACCTTTGTGTGGTATATTTCATCGTGATCCGTTCAGTAGTTTTTGCGTGAAAGAGTAACAAACATCCATACATCCATCCTTACGAAATTTCGCATTTATAATATTTATATATAAATATATATTATATTAAGTAGGATTAATAGGACTTATGTTTGAAGGTTGAAGACATGCTACAGCTCCAAGATTATAAAAAAAATAATTTTGATACAGTAAAATATACAAAAAAAAAAACGACATATTTATTTTACTTGGATTCTTTCTGAATCAGACTAAAAAAGAAAATTCAACAAATATTAACACACTCAAGTCGCATACGCAACTCAAACTTCAAGAATAGCCACAAAAGGCTGAAATTGCGCCACAGCCCCGGGACAGACGCCTTTGTTCTTGCGGATTAACTGCGTCTTATCTACTCGGACTTATCGTGTGCCTCTCACCGTGATCAGTTTAGTTTTAACTGGAAGATATAGTTACTGTTTAGTTAGTGACTTTGAATAATACTGTGCTGTTTCTGTGATTAATGAATTGAATTTAGTTACTAAGAAGGAGAGAGTCCAAGCCAAGGAAGTCAAGTCAGAGGCCCATGGGCGGCTTTAAAACTCTGACACCAGGTTAGTCAATAACCAGAAGAAAAGAGTAAGAATAAGAAGGAGAAACTCTTGCAATGGATGGTATCTTTAAAATGATGGTATAGATGGGAAAATGTCGTGATGAAAGTTTCGAGTATAAATCTTGACGGCTGTAAGAATAGGGGAAGACCAAAGAAAGACCAAAAAGTGATCTGTGTGAATGATGATAAGGCTAGAAAGGGGGGTAACGCCTGAGATGAGGAAAAATAGAGAACTATGGGCTGCGATGACTCCAAGTCAATAGGGATACGGGCAGGAAAATTATTTCAATTTGTAGAAACAAAGAATGACTTATCACTTTGATACTCATTCGTTTTTGTTGATAAATAAAGATTCTTATTATAAAAAAATAAAAGTTATAAAACTAAAACCGAACTACGACAAAAGTCATATAAAAAGGTATAAACAAGATATCATAGACAGACAAATTAAAATCCGGAATCACATGTGTTAGGGCATAAATCGAACAGATTACGTGTGACTTGATTTTTAATTTACCTATACCCAGCGGACGATCAAGACGCAAAGTCAAAGTCAAAACATTTATTTCAAATAGGCCCATGTATGGCACTTTTGAACGTCAAAATTTACAGAATAATATAATTGATTCTAGTCGCCCCTTCCAAAAGGTAGTTTTCGTATGGAGAAGAATGGGCAAGAAACTCCACCGTTACTCTTTTAAAATGTTTTACAATAGTTTGTATTAGTACGTACATTAGTTAAATAATTATATGTGAAGACGATGCACCTAGAATAAAATTACTATACCACAATGGGTAAAAAGAATTAAAAATGAAGCAACGACAGATAATTTAATTATATGATAGATACATGGTGCTCACATATTTACAAACATAGTAAAAGTAGACGATTTTCCTAATGTTTTTAAAATTAATAAGTCGGTGTGTGAGGAAGTAATCACAGAATGTAAAATCAATGTCATATAATACAAAATTATAAATTTAACAATTAAATTAGCAACCTGTTTGATTTTGTCTTGATTCTAAATTGTCCTATGGAGCAGGACCAGCATGTTTCCAAGCACTCTTATCTTGGATATAATCCTCTAATTTGTAATATGCTTGTTTACAAAGTGTACTTTTAATCTGAGTTTTAAATTTTCTTTCATTTAATTGCAATATGTCACAAGGTATTTTGTTGTAACATTTAACACAGTACCCCATAAAAGATGTATGTACTTTAGATAATCTGAAAAATGGTTGATCTAGTTTATCTTTATTTCTAGTATTAAAATTATGTCTATCACTTATTTTATTAAAAAGATGTGGATTTTTCCTTACATACATAATATTTTCATAAATGAATTGGCAAGGTACCGTCATAATATTAATCCTTTTAAATAGTTTCCTGAGAGATTCGCGGCGACGTAGATTATAAATGGCTCTGACAGCTCTCTTTTGTAAAATAAAGATGGATTCAATGTCAGCAGCCCGACCCCACAGTAAAATGCCATACGACATAATGCTGTGGAAGTAGCTAAAATAGACCAATCACGCGGTTTCTACATCTGTTAACTGTCTTATCTTTCTAACAGCATAAGCGGCCGAGCTTAGCCGCCCCGCAAGAGATGTTATGTTATGTTACGCTTCCAATGATACCTTATTTATCAAATTATGATGAGTAGTTTAGAAGATACATAGCGGTCAAAATCATAACCTTCCTTTTTGCTTCACCGTAGTCGGGTAAAAAAATAAAATAATACTCCTAATATTATTATGAATAACCTAAATGTTACTTTATATTTTTAACTGTACGTTAACTTCAATTTAACTAGTACCACGAATTCATGTTTTAGCACAAATTAAATAGCGTGTGAATTAGTTTGAATAAACACCAACAAAGTTAGCTATTTCAAAGCTAATGACGCGGAATGTTTATTTGACTTAGTTATTTATACAGACCAATTGGTATACAAGTATTTGGAGAGGCCTGCACTAAATTATGTGGATGGGATATTCAATATTTTCATTGCTAACATTTACTTTCACCGTAAAACATTCTGCATGCTCGCTTTTAAATAAAGTACTAGCTGATGCCTGGGACATCTAATGCGTGTATTTTGAATTTCATATTTTTTACATAATTAATATCCAGGATGAAAGTGGTCTATGTGCTTCTCCGAGTTTCAGGCTGTCAAATTTTATAACGATCGATTCAGTGGCTTAGGCGTGAAAAGGTAACAGACGGACGGATACCGGACGCAATTTCAGACTCCGGGCTGCTAAGAAATTCCTAATAGAAATACCCAATTTTACCCGACATATGAATATAATACAGGACCTCATGGTCACCATTAGCGTTTGTGATCACTAGTTCAATGACGCAGCTTACAATAATTATGTCGATACTCTGTATTTTGATTTCCGGAAGGCGTTCGACAAAGTGGACAACGATGTGCTTTTGGCAAAGTTAGGGGCTACGGGCTTTTCATCCGGCCTTCTTAACTTCTTCGCCGACTACCTACGGGATCGCAAACAGTTCGTCCGGCATGGCTGCTTTGAGTCGAAGGCTTATTACACTCGCTCGGGGGTGAGTCAGGGATCCGTATTAGGGCCGCCTCTGTTTCTGATCATGATCAATGACCTAATTTGTAAGATTCGATTCGCAAAATGTCTACTAAATGCCGACGATCTAAAGCTAGCTGCGCAAATCAGAACAGAGGTGGATTGCGAACTCCTACAAAAAGATATCGATGCCGTCTATGAGTGGAGCTTTGCGAACAAATTGTTGTTTAATATTAGTAAATGCAGCGTTATGACTTTTGGTCGAGGGTTGCGACCAATAAAATACGATTATAACTTGGGGGGTATACTGATCACTCGTGTCACCAGCGTTAAGGACTTGGGAGTGACCTTCAACCGCAGTCTTACATTTAGAGACCACGTGTCTGCCCTTGCAAAGGAATCTGGGATTTGTCTTGAGGAACGCTCGTGACTTTCGCAATCCCAGTATTATTAAACTTCTATACACCACTTTGGTTCGGAGTAAACTTGAGTCCAGCGCGTGTGTCTGGCATCCACATACTGCGTCACAGACACTGATGCTTGAGAAAGTTCAGAAAACCTTCCTGAGATTTTTGTATCAAAGACTGTACCATTACTTTCCATTCATGTACCCAACGAATTATCTTCTGGGGGTGTTGGGCTTTAATTTGCTGGAGGTAAGAAGGGGCGTTGATCAGCTGACGATCGCCTGTAAAACCCTGCACGGTCGTATTGACTGCCCTGAGCTCCTCGGACTTTTTTGCTGCCTATTTGTACCCGGCAAATACCTTGGGCACCGTCAAAGCCGCCGTCATAACCTGTTCGCACTACCGCTATCAAGATCTGTTGCTAGAGCTGAATCCCCGGTATGTCGAACCCTAAGGATGCTAAACGCCCTCCTGACTGCCGACCCAGAATGTGATGTGTTTGCTGATGATTGGAAGGAAATAATGCGTGCTTGTCTGGTGTTTTGTGAGAGACAATATGCGAGGTTGTTCACTGTTATATGTTAGTTTATGTTGTTTTTGATTTATTTAACCATTCAACCATTTACGCAAATAATTATTAATAATTTTATCTACGAATTGTATATCTTTGAATTTGAATTTAATTTTTGTACTGTATGTTACTTGAATGCTTATCTTATTTTAATCTTTATAATTCTATGTTAATTAAAGTAATTGGACCTGTGCCGTTTTAATTAACTATAAATACAAAATGTCTGCATGAAATACAATCACGAATACATTTACCGCGTGTGATGTTTCTGGCAATTTCTCTTTTGATTATTCATTCGAAAGCTCTTGTTCAGCAATAAAGAAAGAAATAAATAAATAAAAAGAAAGAAAAAAATAAAAAGAAAGAAAGAAAATATAAAATACGTTTATTTGCGGTAAACATGACGCAAAGAAAGAACACGAAACAAAAAAGAAAAACTTGAAGAAAATATGCGTCACATCCACGCAAAAGCAGTAGGTTTCTATGATCCAACTTAATTTGTGTGGTAACGCACCTACCTTAAAGATGCCACTGCAATTAACAAAACAGACACCTCAAACTTGATTACTTCCGAACTTAAACACATAACCTCTTACGACCGAAAGTTTCAAAGGTTATGACTAAACATATGCAGTTCAGTTCTAACCTCGAATCCCTTAGGTGGCCGTGTACAATACGCTCAATTACATACATATGTACAGTCAGAATGTAACGTATTCGCATGCGGCTAATAAATCATGTGAGTGCGGTTTGCCTACCAGTTTCAATTTAACTTTTGGCCCAACAGTTGTACTGTAACGTGACGTCATAAAATTGGAAGTTTGATACTAAATTCGTACGTCAATGTGTTAGAGGCGGTTTGGGCTTGAATATGAAAACGTTGTTTGTGTTCAGGGAAGTTGTGTGTTAAAGCTATGATTATGATTTTGTAAGCGAAAAAAAATGTTATAGTGCAACATTATAGCTCGATGATAAGTTCTTTAAAAACATTATTATTAACACATGAGTAATAAAAGTTAAAAAAATGAGGGTTATGATTTTTGCAAAATATCGAGTTTTATTTTCGTGATGGCCAGTGAAGCCTCGCCTCTCATGCATGAGGTTATGGGTTCAAATATAGGCAAGTACCCATGTGACTTTATCAAGGCATATGTACTTTCTAAGTTTATTATGGACGTCACTGACAACGGTGAAGGAAAATATCGTGAGGAAACTTGGACATCTGAAATCACCAATCCGTCTTGAGCAGGTGTGGTGATCAGTGCTCGTGCCTTCTCTGTATGAGAAGAGGTCTTTGCCCTGCAGTGGGATAGTAATGGGGTGGTATTTTATTTAATAAGTGAATGACGTGTCACATCCAAAATAAACTCGGGCTTTTTCAAGCTGAACATAATATAAAAACTCACTACATACATACGTGTAATAATAAAGGAGCTCGTGGCTAAGTAATAACAGCCGCACGGGTCGATCTGTCATTCGTGGATCTTTGACAGTCGTTACAGGTCGTCAGAAGCCCGAAAGTTTGACAACCAGTCTTACTATGGGGTATTGTATTACCCAGTTACTGAATGGAGGTTAGATAGGCAGTCGCTCCATGTAAAATACTGGTATTTAGCAGCAACCGGTTAGACTGGAAGCCGATTCCAACATAGTTGGGAAAAGGCTAGGCAGATTGATACGTGTAATAACAACATTGTGTACCTAAAAAAGTAGCAGTTCTTTTTCGGTTGCTATCAGAAATATTTTTTTCGTTTTTTCCAAACATCGAGCCCTAAAACAATACGGGCGTTTGTACTGTCGTTCACAAAACGTTTGGTGATACGGCAGTAATAAAATGGTAAGGTTTGATCATTTGTTATACATTTCATTTGTTTATAGGATTCGTGTGAATTATAAAAAGAATCCTTTGCATATAATTACTACTATGTTTTTCACATTCCTCGGGACCCTGGGGTACTGGACCTTTGGAAGGCGTACGAGGGGCCCAAGACAATTTCCAGAGGCCAGTTTTTAATGAAACGAGGCACGATCCGACGATCATCCGTTTCGCACTATGCGTGTGTACCCAAGGATAACCCCTTGTTGGTGAAGGACTATTGCAAAACATGGAAACAAAACATATTGGGTTATGAGTTTGGGTGACTTTATTGGATTGGTTACCTAGAATTCTATGTCCCCTGTCTGATTAACTATTATAATTACTACTAATATAATTTATTAAATTCTGTAAATTAATAAAAATAAAAGTTTTGTTTTTCTATACACACATTTACAAAAAAAAAAAATTGTGTCTGTTTGTAATGTCAAAATAACAGCTTTTTTACTAAATGCATATGAAAGCATATACGGTACATACAACAAAAACACAATTTTTAAATAAAATTGTCTATGTTTTTGACGGGACTTTCACTGGAAGATAGCTAGCTGATGTCGTAAGGAGTAACTTAAGCTACATTTGTTTAAAAAAAATAGGGTTCCGCTCAAAAAGAAACTAAAACCCATGAAATCAGTATCTATCCAAAAAAATAAAATTGAAGTATCTGTTTGTAATGTCAAAATAACAGCTTTTTACTAATTGCATATGAAAATATATACGGTACATACAACACAAAGACAGTTAAAAAAAAAAAATCCGTCCGTCTGTCTGCCTGTTTGTCCCGCCTAATCTCCGAAAACTTCCTCTGCCAGCTACACAAATAAATAAAATAAAATAATAAAATTCGACTCGGATGAAGTCGCGGGTAACAGCTAGTACTTAATAAAATTAACTAAACTGTTGTCAAGTAACATAAATTTTGATATAGCGTAAATTATCACAAGCTTTTAGCGCACTATATTTTCAATATCCGTTTTTCTCTGCACCCCAAACCGAAGTACACACCAAAAAACAACAGCGTTGCGTACAGCCGCGCACAAAAACGTTACCTATACAAATTCAGATTTATGTTTGCTTCGGTGTAGCGTGCGCAGGTAAACAATGGCTAAAAGCCGAAAGCCGCATCAGAATTAAGCCCATTACGGCGGGACCGCAACAATCGGACAATGTTTCCGGTGTAATGCACCGGTCAGCCGCACCGATGCCGCATCGCAGCCGCACCGTACCGCCGCTGCAACGATGCTTGGTGATTTTGCGACTTCTCCTAACCGATATTTGAAGTAGACCGGTAAACAGTGCTTTGTATAGTTGAACTGTATTAGGTGTGTTAGTAAGATTAAAAGATAATGGTCGATCTACGCTAAACTAATGCATATCATACAGACAGTTGTTGTCATCATAGCGATGGTAAAAACCACTGCTAAGATCACTTTAAATTATAGGCAAAAACATTTTAAAAATTAAATTAATAATCCTTTCTAAAAATAAAATATGTTATGCATTTTCGAACCCCTTTAACGTTGTTGTGGATAAAGCTGGAAGTCTAAATTCTCAGGAACCAAGAGGGCTTAGTATAACTTTGTATATTATTAAATTACATTCAATTCGAACCTATAGTTTAAGAACTATTGCATGTCAGAGTTCCTTAATTTTGTCACTGACACTGACTCACCGATCATCGAATTAGCAGAAGATTAGGAAACTAATTGCATTTCCATATTTATACTGTGTTGCATTTCCCTCTCCTTTCAAAGCCAATAAGAAATTTATTTAACGAACAAATGATTAAATAACAAAAAACCCTTTCTCATAACTACTCATCAAGTTTAGTCGCATAAGCGTAGCGCTACGGCGTAGCACAGCTACGACACTGTTACGCCCCGGCTGGCCATGACAAATTGGGCGCGTCTCTTGTGTGTCGCCTTGTTAATTACATGCTGTAAATAGCCAACTACAATTATTGTTAAGCTGTACCCTGGCGTGCGCTTTACCAGGCTAATTTGCTAGGCTGTGCAGTTTGTAAATTAATTTAAAGTTGACAGGTTTTTGAACGTTTTACGTGTAGAACGACGTTACCTTAGTTCTCGAATAAACACGGAATAAAATATTGGTTACGTTGCAATCATTCAGCTTGAACTTGCTTTTGTCATAAGAAGTATTTATAGAATGTTACGTATACCATTTGATTATTTTCTCCGACTTTTTAAAAGTTTTCTTTTGTTTTGGATATATTTGCCTGTATTGTGTAGTCACATTGATTCCCTTTTATAAAAGTAGGAATTATTTAACAATCTTTTATTATTTTTTATTAACAATGGTTTATAAAAAAAGCTCATTTCTAATAAAGAGACTAAACGGTAGCACGGTCACAGGAACAATCTGAACGTTTTCCCTACAATATAAAATAAAATCTCTTGTGATCCCAAAAATCGTAAAAACAATAGTCATTGTTGCATCGAACTTAACGTCCATTTATTGATCGGATGGGTGTGGACTAAATATAAAGTTCAATAAAAGTCCCCCAAGCCATAGCTAGTCCCGGATTTATCGGCTAACCCCATGTAAATAAATAAAGTGGAAGAGCATGCATTTCTTATGAGCACAGCGGGTTAGAAAAACGATCGATTTGCAGCTTGAAAAATTTGTTGTTATGATTGACAGCGAGTTTTATGGCTCATAACCGGGAAGATATTTTTTGAGCCGATTATCATTTTTGTTTATTTTTCTACATTTTTCGCCTCTCATTTTTTATTGATTGGCAAAAATAAAGACGATAATGAGTCCGATTTTCAGATGGAATTTAGAATAACATCAAATCAGTCTGTTTAAATAAGGGGCTGCCAGAAGTACGTAAAATTAGCTACGTCACATTTCTTCTTTGAATTTATGTAACCTTCTGAATTGATGGAACTTTAGCTTATTATTTTGGGGAAATAACGTTACATTTTAATATATCATAGGGTACAGAAATTTCGGTAGGCTTAAATTCATCCCCCCCCCCCACTCGGATTTGAATGTACACCAGTCCGTTGCAAATACTTCAAATCAATCTCCCACACACTTCAGAAATGCCATTAAAAGCACCCGAAAGTTACATTTTTCATTAAAAAAATACGATATATCACAACACAATACCTGCTTTTTACAACTTCCGACATTTTAAAACCGATGTCGTTTACTTCACCCGATTTATCTAAGTCGCGAGTTCAATCAGATTAAAGTACATTTAACTGTAGGTAAAAGTTCAATTTGGGGAAAACCGGAAAAGAAATATGGCGTCGGTAGAGGGGATTCAATTCAATCAGTTCCCTTGGTACCTACCTACCTTAGAGATGTGATTTGATGGGATTGTTGAAAATGAAACAGCGAAGTGTGGAGTATTTACGGAAGTGGGGAAACCATCCTAGGTAGGTGATGAAATTGCATCAGTAAGGGCCTTACCTTACCGATGCAATTCAACTAGTGGAGTGCAAGTGTGATGGATACTTTGGCTGTCATGATTTTAGATTGTTGCAGTTAGTAAAGAAATACGGTCAAATAGTCTTTTTGTTGTGGTTCTTTTCCTATTAACCTTTAACTATATAAAAAAAAAGAAGTTCCACAAAGTCGTAGTAAAAGTAAAGTAAAGGTTTAGTCCTTCGAAGTTCTACAAAAGAAATAGAAAAACATTTTTGCAATTATATTTTGCTTATTGATTTTAAACGCAAACAATCGAAATATAGAACTTGACAGCTGGTGATTAACACGTTATTTACCAATTATAGTGTATAAACATACACATTTCGTAGCCAAACATTATTAAAACGTTTTCATGTTTGGCCCTAATGTGGTTGGTTATTGTAATTTTAAAGAAAGCACACAAAAAAATGATGATGTGGATATATTCAGTAACCTGTTCCACTTAGCTATTTCTAAAGAGTTTTAAAAAAACCCTGAAAGAAATCGACACGTGTTTCACCTCTCAACGAGGCATCCTCAGGATGACGATTGACTTAACTTTGGCTTTGACGATTGGCTCCGTTAGCTAAGTGGAACATGTTACTAAATATATACAAATTATCAATTTATAATGGATTTCCGCAAGGTCACGCCTGAATCAATTAACTAGAAAGACACACTATACCACTATTTTGTAATCGACCCATATAAAACTAAATATTTGTTATATCTTTTCTTCACAAAATGACGTTTCACCCCTGATGACGTTGCATAACAGTGCAGTTTAAGAAAACTTACGACCCATTTTCTAATGGAAATCTTGTGTTGGTCGGGGCTTAGGACCGACTACAATGGTACATGTTAGCAAAGTACTTATGCAGATACTAAGCGTGCTTCCGCTTTATGACGTAAATGTGGTGATATGAAATATAGCACTGAAATATAATAGACTTATGAGGATGTCACTTAGCGTAAGCAGTTAAATAGCGTACTTAGAGTGGCAGTTTAAAAAAGTTAAGTTGTAAATTAATATATCGAATAAGTGTCTATGAGATAAAAATAAATATACCTAATGACATGGAGGATATTACGACAGTAAATGAAGACACTAAACGTATTTTGAAATCATGAAATACTTAGATCGATATATTGAAATTTGAAAAAATATACAAAAACTATGTAAATAATAATAATTAATAGGCCCACTATGGGTTTTTTGTATACTGGGAACGTCATTAGTTAGAATTACTTCGGTTTTACGGTCGTATTGACGTCCCCCACTCTGTTAAACTCCGTATTGCCTTCAATAGAAAATCATTACTTTGACAAAAACGTTAAATAACGTCATCGGTGGTCAGATAAACATTTATTTCCTGGTCAATAAATTCAAACAACATTGTGGTTTTCGTATATCTATTGCATACAAAATTAGCAGTTCAAAGGTACCTGTAAAAGCCACTAAGCCAAACCACTGAATAATTAAATTACCAAAACCCGTTTAAATTCATAATTATAGCTAAGGACCTAATCTGTAATTTGCTTCATCTTAATTTACATGATGAGCCGGTAAATACAACTTTGAGTTTACATAATTATTATGTTTACGTAAACAGAGAGTATTATTAAATTTAAATTAACTATACATAATTAATATCAGAATCGTAGCCCACATTTTGTGTATTAAATATGTTATAATAAAGTAATAGTAGCATAATTGCTTGTAAGAAAATCGTTTAATTCAGACTGTTTCTGACTGTTCGCATGTGGCGACATCTACATCGCCACATGCGAACTACGATATCAAAGATCTGACGTCACACAAATTCTGCATCGCGCAATTAGAGTTTACCGCGCGAACAGCATATATATATAACTTCCCCGACATCAATCGTCCCCCTGGCTGGAGGCTTTGAGTGTAGCAGCTTAAGGCACCCACAGGAAAGTCCGGTTAAGCAGCCAAGACCTTAGTGGTCAAAACTGCGAGATGCCCGTTAAAAAAAAAAAAAAAAAGACATCAATCGTTGGGCACTTGCCCACCAGATATGACAGCCATGTGGTCAGAGGATCCTCTTTCCTCTACAGAAGATCAGTCAACGTTACACCCTGTTCCTTATACCAATAAAAAAAAAAACAAAATTTTTAAAAAATATTATATTATTTTAAAAGTATGTTAGTCATCATCATGAGAGCTATTAATATATTTGTGTAACATAAAAATTGAAATAAATAATTGAAAATAAACTAAAAAAAAACCATTTTAATAAATTATTAAATTTAAACATAAAGAATCATCATTATATTATGCATATTATAATTATCCCAATTTGTCTTAATTTTTGCTACGAAAGAGGTACTTAAACAAAAAAAAATACCCACAAAACATTGCACATTCATCAATTTTATTTCAAAATCAAACAGCAACAATGAGATAACGGATGAACTTTTATCGGATTCATTGAAACATATCGAGAACTCGCATCGTTCGAATTTATCGAGAACTCGAAAAATTCGAGTTTATCGAGAACGCGCATTGATAACTGTAGCTAAAAGATCGAACATCAAAAAGGCGGAACAGTGTGGCTGGTCGATTTGTCAACATCATTGTGGTTATCCGGATGTCGTCCAAATAAATTGGATGGGTTTAAAGGTGACTAGATGTACTGTATAATAAATGAGAGCTGATTTATTTTGTGTTTTTTATGCAGTCATTTTGAATGCTTTGTGACGTTTCAAAAAGATTTAAAAAATACTTTAATGGCTACCATTTACAGCCTTGTTCAGTGACATACAGATTATTCATAGTGTTTTCTATAACACTAAGTGCAGCCATACGTTTATGAAATGAACTGCTTCAAATATAAGCCAAAAAATGTTTCAGTTAGTACAAATTAATGAATTAAGGAAACCTTTAAGTAAATCACACAACACAAATAGTAAATATAATATTTACTCTCCCAGTCTGAAACGTACATAAAAATAATCGTATGAAAGTCAATTATAATCGTTTGATTGAGTTAGGTGCAGTTTCTTGATTTCTAGCTTTATAATAAAAAATCTAGCTGCTGCCATCAACTTTGCCCGCGCGGACCCTAATTATTTTTAAAGTTAAGTTACTCCTTATAATATCAACTATCTGCCAGTAAAAGTTCCGTCAAAATCGGTCCAGTGGATTCGGAGATTAGCCGGAACAAACAGACAGACAGACAGAAATACAGGCAGACAAATATTAAAAAAAAACGGCCAAGTGCGAGTCGGACTCCCACGCGAAGGGTTCCGTACCATTATCTATAAAAACAGAAATACATCATCTGTGAAAATTTCAACTGTCTGGTGACAAACGGACAGACAGACAGACGGACGGACAGCGGAGTCTTAGTAATAGGGTCCCGTTTTACCCTTTGGGTAGAAAACCCTAAAAAAACAGTGGCACTCCGGGAGTGCTGACAAAAGTGAAAACTTGAACAAGAAAATACTTGCATAGAACATTGATCCGTAACGTAATATAAATAAAGAGCACAATTGCGTTTACAAAAATGAGGTGTCGGTAACGGTGTCGTGAGTTCAATTGTTTTTCCCATCTCAAAAACACCCAACGCGCCTAAAGAAGTTTTCACTTCAAAATTGTTATGAGTACCGTATACAAGGTGGATACGACATTACGACAGTAAATTAAACTACGTATATCTAATGACTTTCTTAGTCCGCATACAAAAATTCAATAAAATATATGCAAAAGTTCAGTCACTATAGCTAGTCAAAGCTTGGCAAAACCCATAGTCGGCACATCACTATTATTTAGTTTGTTTGAATAATCTTCTACTTGTATAAAAATAAGTCGGGTTTTCCTTTCTGACGCTATAACTCCAGAACGCACGAACCGATTTCCACGGTTTTGCATTCGTTGGAAAGGTCTCGGGCTCCGTGAGGTTTATGTAAGTAGGGTAGGTAGGTAGGGTAGGTAGGTAGGATAGGTAGGGTAAGTAGGGTAAGTAGGGTAGGTAGGTTAGGTAGGTAGGATAGGTAGGGTAGGTAGGGTAAGTAGGGTAGGTAGGTAGGATAGGTAGTTAGGTGCGCCGTAAATAAGTTCTTAATGCTACCCGTGCGAAGCCGGGCCGGGCACCTAGTCACTTTTTAAATTTCGATTCTAGAATTTATTTGATGGCTCCAAAATACTCTTATGTATTAGTATTGCCAGTGTTTTCATTTATTGTCGTATTGTTGACTTCACATAGTATACTTTCTTTATTTGTATAGTTCTGTCTAACTCTTATCTACCCCGTCAGTATATAAACCTCAAAATATCTTCACATAAGTCAACAAAAAAATAAAAACAAAAGTAGTCTGATACAATCCAGTATCGCATTCCAGACGCATCGCAACTAAAGGGTTCCGTATCCCCAACCGAGGGTTACTACGTGGTCTAAATGTTTCAGGCCTGAATTTACATTGCACATAACATGATAGCAGTAGCTTGGTGAATATTTATTCGTCTGCTGGCCGCTAGTTTTGGGGTTGTTTTGATAGGCAAAGGAGTTTATTTTACGTGTTCTACGACGAGATACAAGCGGCGGATTGTTGTATTTGTAAATGCGACCGTATCTCGCACACAAAAAATTTACGATCACAAGAGATTTTTGATCTTTGGATTTAGTTCTGTCTAAACGGTCATTCATTCAATCAATCATTTATTTGCGGTTACATTAAAATACAGATTGAGTAAATAGGAGTGAGCCATACATTCTGCCTGGAAATAGGCACGCAAAAAATTCAAAAATTGTTAAAGAAGCTTTCTAGAAATAAAATTACAAATTAAAATGTCACAGTTAGAATTATTAATATTATACATCGATTAATTAATATTGGAATATGTCAAATTAAAATGTTACTATAGAATAAAATTAAAAATAAATGTATCCAGGTCCATATGTTCAAGATAATATTAATTATATTAATTATACACATTCCTGATTAACAAGTTTTGTCCATAAAAAAAAAACATTAATTGAATAATAACATTTTTCTATTAGGAAGGCCATTAATTTCTTTTTAAAGTTATTCATTTTATAATTTTTCATTATATCTGGCAATTTATTGTATATGGTAGGCCCATACAAATAAAACTTTTGCTCAATAACGCTGTGTTACGGGACTCGATTTGTAATAAATATTTGTATTGGTTTCTGACAGGTCATTTTCTCGTGTCTGACATCGTGGGAAATAGGTTTTTATTGGTCTTTACAAACATGGTCATTTCCAGAATATACAATGACGGAAATGTAAGCAGTTTTAGGGACTTAATTAAACTTTGGTTCACAACTGTCTGTGGGCTTCAAACCACACATCGCTCTAATTGCGTCAAATAAACTCATACATCCAAATCAGTCTAATATACATACAAACTGACTATCTAAAATGATTACAATTACTTCGGAAAATGGCACAAATTTTGATTTGGGTAAGTTCGTTTCGGCAGAACTAAGCTCAGTTATGAGAGCACAAGGACTATGTGCAGAAGTGCATGACTTGTTTACGAAACGTGTGGATTTTGACCTATCAGTGGTCGGTTAATGTTTAAAAACAAAAGGTTGAAAATTACATAACTATTCGGCATAAAATTGACATTAGTGATCATATAACATTCTCTATATTTAAATGGACTTCCAATATCAAATCGATTATCCATCTCCAAGATGCAGTAACAAACTTTTTCCTTCAGTAAAATTCGATAAATCTGGGTTCCGCTTTCGTACCAGCTGCTGCAACTTACATACCACGCTTCTTTGTGCATTAAGGCCGCCATACTTCACTTTGTTTCCTTCATTCGCTTCTAATGGTCCAAAACGAAGAACGCCCCCGTATATACTTGTGAGGTCCATTTGCCTCACGTAGCGAAGTAGTCCCCGAGGCAGGGAATTGCATTCGATGGCATCAGGTGTCACTTTGAATAGAGTTCGGATTTGTATATTGTGAATAGGTTTGCCGTGTCTGTATACCTATTTGTTTAGAATACTTAATGGAATATTTAGTTTATTGAAACTTTCTTCTAAGTAGTGACAATTAATTAAAGAGTGGGAAATTTAGGAACAAAATTAATGAATTTCTAGGACGTGACTTACTAACGCGCTATTAACTGGTTTGTGATTGGAAGCATTGTGTTGATAAGCCCTGATAACCTGGTGGTGTGACCGTCGGACTGCCATGTCTCGAGTTCGGACCCAAGGCACGCACCTCAAACTTTTCGGATTCATGTGCGTAATGTTTAATTATCACTAACTACAAAAACGATGAAGGTAAACATCGTGAAGAAACCATTGCAGGCATTGCTGAGAGATATTTCTCGACAGCATATAAAGTCAAGAATTGGTTGTGTCATGTACGGACTACCATTGAATTACTAGGGCTGTGATATTCTGGCTACTCATTGATGCGTCGACTTTAACAAGTTACTTTTGAGTAGCGTCGTAGATTTGATGGTGATTTAGTTCTTAAAATAAACGTATGGAATTACTACTAGTACCTACTCTTCTGCATTTTCAAAAACATACATAATATCGAATGTTACAAGACAAACTTCACAGCACTTAAAAATACAAAGTTGACTGAATTAAAATGGCGTATTCTTTGTAAAACAGCCCAGTATGGAGTAGATATCGCGCCAGTAGGCACCGGGGTGCAATGAAACGAATACTATTGCCCATTCGTAAAGTTTTCCGCGTAAGGTCTCGAGATATGGCGGCTATAGCGTATGAAATAGAGAAGCCGTATATAAACGTAGATGTTGCTGAGCCTGAGCGTGTCACTAGAACTGTATATTGATCGGTCTTGGGAAAAAAAAACGTGTGTGGTCGGGGTACCCCGGTCAGGAACAAAGTTCATTAACACGTATGATTTAAAACAAAACAAATTTTTTGCAGCGGCTATCTTGGATTTACATTTTGACCTCACTATCGGCTTTGAACATCCTCAAAAACTATAAAAACGACACCCTTGACGAGAAGTTTGAAAATATTCACAGCCGCCAACTTGGGTTTACATTTCGATCCCACTATCGGCTTTAATACCCTCGAAAACCATGAAAATGATACCCATGATGAAAAATTTGAAAATTTTCAGAGCCGCCATCTTAGATTTTCATTTTGACCAAATTCACGCTTTCTCTCTCTCTCTCTCCAGGATGCAGTGTACTCGGGCCGATGTGTACAATTTTATCCCACAACACTGTAATCACTTTACTTTTTTCTGCTGGCGTTCTATCTTTCTCTCTCTTTCTTTCTCTTTGAATTAGAAGAAGACAGTCATGTATTAACACTTTTTAGCGTGACGATTTCTTTAAGTTTACAAGCCGCGTTGAAGAACTTCGTTCCAAAATTTGTGTTCCGAATCTTAACGTTACGTAATGGATCCAGTCAAACTGTAACTCAAAGCATTTATTTAAATTAAATCATTTACGGGCACTTTAGAATTGTCAAGCAGTCGGTCAGTCAGAAATATGAAGCTAGTTACCCATTCCAAAGCGTAATAGGTACCTATAGAGAAGAACGGACAAGAAACTAAGAAACTCCACGGACAGTCTTTTTTGTTTGTTTTTTTTTTTTTACAAAATATTGGTTACATCATTCATGTTGAAATTATATGTGAGAACAACGTAGAAAGACGTGCACGTTAGAAGCGTCCGTAATAAAAAGATCAAAGAACAAATAAAAAAAGCTATCGCAGCTAAGAGATGAACAGCCCCAACTGATGACACCCGTTCACGAACATGACGCATGCATTAGAACCATTCAGCTCAACCATTTTGAAGGGAGCTGAATGATCCATCAGCGAGACATCTGAGTGAGCATAACATACTCACAGCCGCCATGGCACATTCAAGTCAATGAAAGACATATTACCCGGTAAAGGGTAGCTCTTTAGTATTACTCACACCTGTGCAATGCGATTATTTGCCGATATAAACGTTTAAAAAAGCACAACATAAAATAATTCAGTTGGCGACTGTACTTAAGTATCACAGCTTTTTTTTTTTTTTTTGGGTGGGAAATCATCAAATAACTTCTCCCGCTCTGGGCGGAGCGGGAGGGCGTGTCAGACTCTTACTGACTAAAACCCACCCGTGTTCCTTCGGTTGCCCTGTTGCCGGGGGCCACGATCTCCCTTTCGGTTTTCTTCGCACCCCCGGCAGGCATCGGCCCTAACGGACCCCGTCAATTCTGCTGACATCTCTTTGAGGCGCGCGTGGAACACAACGCGCCGTCGACCCGGACCTGGTCCTTATCGGACGGCGAGCTACCCATTGCTCACCGCCCGCAAGCCCGCGCCTACGGTGGCCGGAAATCGGCCTGCGATTGCCGACGCCCTGGGCGTCTCCTCCTGCGGCGGTTAGGGTTAGGGGCGTGAGGGCGCGAAATTTGCCTCTCCCTCACGCGTTCCGCCTCCTCCTTCGCGAGCATTACTGCTTCGCAGAAGGAGGTGACGGCCTCCCATTTCCTCTCGCTCCCTACCATGGCCCTAATCAGGGCCGGACGCGAGAGATCACCGCCGCCGATCGCCTCCACGAGGACACGGCGATGCTCCGCCCAAGCCGGGCAGACCTCCACCGTATGCTCCACACAATGGTGACACCCGGGCGTTTCCTCCCGTCTTATCCTGAACAGGAACCTCCCGAAACAGCCATGTCCGGTGAGGACCTGTGTCAGGCGGAAGGTGAGGACGCCGTGGCGCCTCTCTAGCCACTCCTCAAAGAGGGGACTTATCGCCGCAATTGTGGCGTGCCCAGCACTGGGTTGCGACAATCGCACTCTCCATGACGCCATGAGATCCCGCCGGAGCTCCGTCCGCTGTGCCGCGATTTCTCGCGGCAGCGGAGTTAAGCCCCGGCGTTTCGCCTCCTCGCGCCACTCCCAGATGTGCGCGAGGACCTTTGCCTCCAGATCCCATGGCGTAAGTATCACAGCTGAATGCAATGACATTAATTGTAATAACGGGAGATTAATATTTATTGTACCCTTCAAAAATACTTAAAAATAACAAGTATTACTTTCTGTTCCTGTATGGCGTCAGGTATCAACGTCTACCAAGACGCTCTATACCTTATTCATACTCTTGTGTGGTAGGCAGTAGACACGGGGTTACGATCCTTATGGGACCGGTGATGAAGCTCAGCTTATGGAGGGGCGTCAGTGTCAAACTGCCGCTTTGAGGACCAAAATCTGTAAGAAAAGAATTTTCTTTTGTGGGTCAAAGTTTAGGAGCTTTTATGTTTTGTTTTATAATATTTAGAGGTTTAAAATTGTATCTCAGGTGATATTAATTCGATAAAAACTAATATTTTAAATGCGAAAATGAGTTTATTTGTTTGTTACGCTTTTACGCTAAAACAGCTCAACGGATTTGGATGAAATTTAGCACATGGGTAGACCATAACCTGAATTAGTTCAAAGTATACTTTTATCCCGATATTTTTACAGCATCGAGACTTATGCGGGTAAAACTGCGGGGTGCAGCTAGTATAATAATAAAATTATGCGGCAGTATAAAGACAGGTGCTACTGCTTCTATAATTTCTGCCTACCTTCATGGGAAAAAATCGTGAGTTTATGTATGTATGTTTTATGTATATATAAAGAGAGCATAAAGGAAATTGAAGCGGAATAGTCATACAACTAGAATTAGTTAGTAGTGTAGTAGCAGTCTCAACCTATTCCTTAATAACTATACCCGAATCGCTTTAGCGTGGCAATATCGGTCATTGCCCTTTTCCTAATATCTCTCCGTAGGAACCCGAACAATAAACTATATTGTATGGTTTTTCATTATTGGAACATATTGAATATCACAGTTCAGAACGTTGACGGACTTTATTTCAGTTTTTTAAATAACGAAGGCTAGAATATGTCGTTGGGTCAATGACCGCTATTACCACGCTAAAGTGATTCGGGTGTAATTAATATATATCGTATTTAAAGTCAATTAGCATTCAAAGTTTCTACAAAAGTGCTCGTAAAAGAGTTGTCTTTTGCGAATGAGATAGGTATCTACATTTCTGATATTTGTACCTATCCTATCCTTCCCCTGTCTGGGAAATAGAGTCAAGCAAATCCGATGCCTATCAGAGCCTTCCCGACAAGTTAGCCATTTGGGAAAACTTATATTACGTCCTCCCTTATACACCGTCACATTTATGTACTTTTTATTAGTGCCTTATATGAATAAGTTATACCTCGTAGACGCCATAAAACCTTATATTACTTACATCTTCCGAGACCAGTGTAATTCACTTCCAAAGATTAATACTGGAAAATGAATAATGTATTAACTTACTATTGTTACCGGTTGAACAAAAACACATTTGTGGGTAGTTGTGCAGTACATTGTTACAGGAGTTAGTGTAAAGGATTTGTGGTTTCGTTGACTTCCTGTTGATTATTTATAAGCAAATAATTTTGTTGCTTGTGCTAGTATGTTTTGGGTACATTGTGTTGGTTGGTTATTATTTTATTAGTTGTGCAAGATAGGTCACATCTACTAACAAGTGAATATACATTACGTGAAATAACAGAAGCCCTTAAACTCGTTAATCTACCTATATCATGAATAGATTAAAATTAAAATATCAGCATAAACAAAAAACTAATATATAAAAAAATATATATTTTATTAAATGACGATAAATTCGAAACATCCTTTTTAAAACCAAAATAGTAGCGCGGAATGTAATTTAATTTAATGTAATTAAAGCGTATTGGCATTGGCCAAACCAGACGAACTTCTACGTTGAAAGACAAGTGCGTGTTACATATCGATTTAATATTTTCTGCGAATAATAATTTATATAAAAAAAAAAATTAAAACTTTTTGTTTTTGAATGGTTTTTTTTTTTCGCACGTATTGACGCTATACTATTGCGGGTTATCGGAACGCCTTTCGTTAATTAACGTACTGTATGTTCTTTTCCAGTGTCATCGGCTCAGTTTATTCAGTGGTTGAGGAAGGGTATTTGTGTTAGAGGTTGCGTGTTCCGTTCACGCACAGAAAACAATATTTTTGTAGAAAGAGAACAAGCTAGAACACTTTTATTCTTTTGGATAAATCTTACCGAATTGGAATCATGAAAATTGGCGCTGATGGAATTATTGTAAATTATGTGTTAGCGTACCTAATCATGGTCTTATTGCTTTCGAAAGACGAACCAATTTTCTATAGCAACTTTTTAAAATCAAGCCATATTCAATATAACAGAGTTATCCGCAATATTCTATCAACTTATCATAACTTCGTCCTTCATAAGCCAGTCACATTAGTGGCTTACAAGTGAAAGCTTTCCGTTCCTAAGGCGACCTGTAATCGGCTTTCTGACCCTTCCCCATATATAAATAGTTTCGTGATATCTGTTGCTGTAAAAACATGAAAGTGGTATGTTTGGGTAGATACTACTTGGGTACATTGTTTTTTGCTGTAGAGCAAACAACACGACTCCCAACAAAGTCTAAAAGTTGTTGTTGATAATTCGAACTTATCAAGTAATTGCCAAATACAATTTGATTGAAATTCTTGTTACAGATAGTTAATTGATTCAGGCGTGTTCTTGCGGAAATCCATTATAAAATGATGACGTGGATATATTTAGTAACCTGTTCCGCTTAGCTATTTCTAAAGAGTCTTAAAAAGACCCTGAAAGAAAGCGACACGTGTTTCACCTCTCAACAAGGCATCCTCAGGATGACGATTGACTTGTCGCGAACTCGAACATGGTGTGTTGCCACACCAAGCACTGAGCGCATCATTTTTCTTGTTACAGCTTTTGATTGTCACTATTATCAATATTTTATAACAATGGTTACCGGTAGTCAGAAGTCTCGTAATTTTTTATTAAGTATAAGTATTGCTCTGCAACTGTCTGCAATGTAAGTCGCTTCATGTTACATTTGGACTGATATTGAATCGAAAAGGCTTGACAGTTTGTCAATTATTATTATAATTATAAGCTTTATAAGAGGCATTCGTGTTTATTAATTATGTATGAACCTGGAAACAATAGGTAATATAAACTCATTGGTGGTTAAATTAAATCACCTTGTAAAGAATACGCCAGTTTCCCTGCGGGAAAGGTATTTAATTGTATGACAATTACCGAGGTGAACGCTTGACGGAGTCACGCAAAATTAACGTTATTAGTGTGCGTCACACACCGATGTGTGTAATAATCACTTAATTGGCTATTTTTTTTTATAAATGATGTCACTTCAAAAGTAATTTCATTACCTATCTCAACGTTTCGCTGAAAAGATATAAATTGGGATATATTTTTTTCTGTAGAGTTTTAATAATTAGTAGGTAGTAGCAATTTTTCGATAACAATTAATTACAATATTATCTTATTGGTTATCTCGACCTAAACCTCAGAAAAAACGGTATTCTGAAATATTGTTAAAATGGATTTTTTTCTGTCATCAAACACCACAAATGCCTTTTACACCGTGAAGATTATCTTTAACTTATTCAACTAGTAATTTTCCAAAACTACAGAATCAATTTTCAGCTGCGACTCTTCCCCTCAAAAGATTTCGATGCACTATGCACTGGAGAATAACGGGTTAAGTGCATGCTACGAATTTTAAATCGGGTTTTATAGTGCGATGAATTTCACATGTAGATATTTTCAGCTCGAGTAAAAATTGATAGTGGTTTTATTTATAGATTACTTATGGGTATTAAATCGACAATGTATTTTATGCAATATGCTGTTAAGAATGGACCGTTCATTTTTATCGTAAACAAAGGATATTTTTTGGAGTCGAAGCTAGCGGTGATTGGCTGAAAAATTGAGTGAGATTGCTTTGAAATTCTTTTTGCTTAGTATACAATGTGTTCAGTCAAATCAAATCAAATAAAATGTCATTTATTCAAACTAGGCTGAGAATCAACACTTTTCGAACGTCAAAATTACATAAGACAGTCCCCCAAAACGCCTGCCCTTTACCACTTCCTAGTGTAGTTCTCAAGATGTGAACGATTTTTTTAATAAAATATACAAAGTAGGTAGGAGACTTATTTTATACTTATTGGTTGGTGCCTTTTTGGGTTCCATAAGTCAACAAGGAACCCTTATAGTTTCGCCATGTCCGTCTATCTGTCTGTCTGTCTGTTTGTCCGCGGCTTAGCTCAGAGACTCTTAGTACTAGAAAACTTTAATTTGGCATGAGTATTCATATTAATCACAGCGATAAAGTGATACATAAAATATGGAATGTTTATTTTTTTTCTCGTCTATCCCATAGCCTGGCGTATCGTTGGAAAGGTCGTACAAAAATATTGTGAGTTTGTGAATACCATTTTTGGATTCAGGGAT
Organism: Omphaloscelis lunosa; assembly: GCA_916610215.1. NCBI lineage: Eukaryota > Metazoa > Arthropoda > Insecta > Lepidoptera > Noctuidae > Omphaloscelis > Omphaloscelis lunosa. The sequence continues at coordinate 14,312,838 of OU744250.1, forward strand.
TCGTTTGCGAAATATTAGGCTTTAAATTGCTAATTTTTGTATAAGGTTCATATTCGGTTTGCGCAAATATGACCATGTTTCCGAATTTCGTGTGAAGCTGAAGTGGTTTCCAACTCGCCTTCGTCGGAATGCTCATATTATTTTCCTTTTTTATAATATGATTTTTTCCCTTTCCACCACTCTCTATCTCAAGAAACGTTTCCAGTTTCTTTGCTACTCTCACACAAAATTTTTAAGGTCATCAGATAACTTGAAACTTAAAATGCCTATACATCCCACAACTTTCCTCGACAAGTCCTAATGCATTGCTAGCTCTAATAAAACGCGCGCAATCGTTACTTATATTTATTTTAAGAGATTTACATGTCGTAGTGATCTTGTTCTCATAACTGTAACTATGTATGTAGTTATGTATCTATTATTTAGGATTTGTATATTTCTGTGTATCTTTTCTAGTATAATGTATGCTTATTATTTGCACCAAGGACAGCCCCATTTTATGTCCAGGCAAATCACTGTCCATTCAAGGATTGCCTGGAGATCGCGAAAAGCGATAAGGCCGCTTGTATATTTTGTAGTTTTTTTTTTTTTTCTTGTAATTTTGTGGTGTACAATAAAGTATATATAAAATAAATTAAATGTTTTTTTTAGAGTCAAGTGCTCCCCCCCTCTGCCAGATAAATGGTTGGTTCATGTTGGCTATGCGAAAATATTCACAGCAGTAGTATATATAACGAAATTAAAAGGAAAACTATCACAGCTAAGTAGACTTTGCAAGTTAACGAGTAATAATCGACCAACTTACATTTGCAGTTGAAAAAACAAATTCTCCCATACATTCCGTATGGGAGAACATGTTTTTCAACTACACTGCTAAGTTTGTTCTTGGGATAAATTCATCCCATCTGCGGACTACGCACAATGAAGGGTTCCCTTCATTGTGCGTAGTCCGACACGCAGTTGGTCGGGTTTTTTTAGGATGGGTAAAGTCTCACTGGGTCTTACCAACATCAATTTCTCAGTAGCAGCCCGGATTTTGGATTTGTACCCGGTTGATGGATAGGCTCGCACCCTATGACATGGGACTTAAACATAACTGATTAAATGTTGGTGTACAGTTACACCTCTGCCTATCTTTTCGAGAAATTACAGGTGTGATGATGTGTTATAAATTCATCTTAAATGTCATTAAGCTATAAATTCAAACACATTATTTTCTTTTTTTAGTTCAAAAACTCCTAGAAGATCAGTCTTAGATAGCCGCAGCCATATTAGTGGTGTGACCGTCGGACTGCCAATTCATAGGTCTCGAGTTCGAACCCAAGGCATGCACCTTTGACTTATCGGATTCATGTGCATATTGGATATAATTAATTTAAAAAACGGCGAAGAAAAACATCGTGAGAAAACTGGTATGCCTGAGAGATATTTCTCAACGGCATGTGAAGCCAAGATAGAGGTCCATGGACGGCATAAAAACTCTGACCCAAGGTTAGTCACTAACCACACGAAAAAGAAGACCCCTAGAACTTTCTTTAAAGTTCCAAAAAAGTAGCACAGAAAAATATGAAAACAAAAACAAAAGTTTACCCAACCTCCTGGCTATCACATGACACGTTTCCACCAAGTTTCGTAACGTTCACTTTTCGTTAGAATCAAAGCGATACTCCGAGGTAGTTGCCGGAAAATTACTTGTAAATAATAAAGAGAATTCGGGCCTCACACTGAAACCTTTTTCTCCGTAATGTTATCTCCTTCAACGAGTTGCGTGCGCTGTTTTTGAAGTTATCTATTGTGTATTTTGTAGGTGATGATTTTATTTAAGTGCTTGTGGGGAATAAATTTATAGTGTGTTATAGCATTAATAATTATCTACCATTTGCTAGCATTGCTTTTAGTAATTATTATATTTACATTGGTACTGGTAGCTGTTGCTTGTCTAGGATTTTAGCTAAATTGTCTTTATACTATTTATTTTAGTCTGTTTTGACTTTAGTGTACAAATAATCTAATTCTACATAGCAGAAAGGAGCGTTGATCTCAAATCTGTTCGCTGCGAACTTTTAATTCGATTACATACAATCTTGGGCCTGAATGTAACGAGTTGAAAATGGTGTGAATTAATAGATTCAAACTTATCGATCCCACGCTGAAAATTCTGTAAGTTTTGCCAATCTGTGAGCTGAGTTATTAGAGGTTAAGTGCAAGTAAGATTATGTAACAATCTTTAACTAGCAACTGAATCTTGAAGTGCAAAAGATGCTTTTTAAATACTAATGTTTATTACATTTTTAATGGAGAATGGTTGAAAAGTCCTGTGCATGAACGTCAGTGACTTTGAAGTCATAGGTAGGTAACAAGTACGGAGTTATGGAAAGGACGTAAGAAAAAAACATTTAGTATTTTATTCATTTTCTATTCTAATTAAAAATGTAATGTTAAATGTAATTTGGAATTGTGTAGGTGGAACAATATGATTTTGGTACCCAGCGCACTTAAAGTACCTATCATTAATGCATATGTTATGAGCGCAAAAGCCTACATTGAAATTACAGGAATCCATAAAAATAACCTCCCTTCCTCTACGAGACCTGTCGACTAAAATATAACTTAAATCTGTTTTTCGACATAAATGTCGGGATTGCTTGCGACCCCTAAGTAGACAGGAAGTACCTATTGGCAGCCGACTACTCTCGAAAAAGGCTACTGCTGATCTTCCTGCACACTTCTGTTATTTATATTTACTTACAGATTGAGGTGTCGAAACCATTGCCGAATCACTGACAGAATTGTTTCATTGCCTAAGGGTCGTCGGCCTCGACGGGGTCCGCGAGGGCCGATGCCTGCCGGGGTTGCGAAGAAAACCGAAAGGGAGATCGTACCCCGGCAACAGGGCAACCGAAGGAACACGGGTGGTTTTTAGTCAGTAAGAGTCTGACACGCCCTCCCACTCCGCCCAGAGCGGGAGAAGTTATTTGATGATTTCCCAACCAAAAAAAAGGGTCGTCAGCCTAGTGTATTTCAGTGACTAGCTGCTATTCCACAATTCACACAGCGATCCGTAGTTTCAACAATATCCAATCCACAAGGTGGCGGTAAAATCTTAAAAAACAATTCCAAGTCAAACGTGTGAGCGATCTTCGGTGCCCTTGATTCCTCTTCTTTTCCTTTTTTTCCTTCTTTTTCTTTTTTTTTCTTTAACTGAATAAATTATATATGTATAAGAAAAGCAAAACAACTGTTTTTTAAAGTGAAAACTTCTTTAGGCGCGTTGGGCTTTTCTGAGATGGGATCAGGGACACTGATACGACACCTCCTTTTTTGTAAACGCGATTGTGCTCTTTATTTATTTTGAGTTACGGATCAATGTTCTATGCAAGTATTTTTACTTTAAAGGTTTTGGAAGTATTTTTTTTTGTAAACGCGGTAGTTTTCTTTATTAAGATAAGGTTACGGACCAATGTTCTATACAAGTATATATCTTCCACCAAGGCGATCTTGTTCAAGTTTTCGCTTCTGTCGGCACTCCCGGAGTGCCACTGTTTTTTTTTAAAAACATATGGTTTTTAAATTTTAAAATCTTCTCTGAATACGGCAAAGTAAAATCTTTTATTCTGACTGTCGCTAAACGATATAATTCACTATAGTTGCCGACAATAAAACTATAATCGAACCTACATAAACCGACGTCACCTTCCCGAAATCATGTTTGCATTCTTCTTAGGTGTAATCTTGTAGTACGTGAACTTTCCAGTTTATTTTCTCTTCCAATTTCGCAGGAGTGCCTGCCAAGGTGTTGTCTGATGTCGGCTTACGGCACACAATATACGGGCTGATATTACAGCTTGCAATACGCGACGAGCCATAAACTAAAACTATTGTTTGTGTATCTGTATTGATATTGTGATCGATGTTGGTGTCATGTTGTTGTTTCTGTTGTGTGTGAATTACTTGTCTGTGGATTATTTTATCCTCGTAATAAAAATCATGAATTAACAGACGTCTGTTTATATAAGTTGAATTGCTCGTGTAAAACAATGATTTGGTCAATATTTTTGGACCAATCTTGAATAGGTAGTTACAGGAAATATTTAAAAGTCTCTAGGCTGAAAATGAATGAAGCATTAGTTTTCAAAATCATGAGGATCGAGATTATGATTAATAAGAAATGCCAATTTCTGCAAATACTGTCCATGAAATTTATGTTACTGTGATTCTCCATTCCAGACATTTTTATAAGACGTTTCAATACTTATGAACAAATAAATCATGTAGTCATAGTTCAAGTAGGTAAATTACAACCCCGTACGTACACTGGCTTAACCAGCTTTTAAGTTTTCTGGCAGTTTCACGCCAGCGAACAACTTTGTTTTTAAAATCTACAAACTTTGCGGCTAGTTCTGTTTACCTTTATTGTAGTCTGAATAATCAAGTTAAATTGAAATGGCGTTCATTTTCTTAATTAGTTTGTATTGTGAATCTTGGCTTGGACATGAATATTAACTGACGCATAAATAGGCTCCAAATGAAGTTGCCACTTTTTAAAGAAAATATTTTGTAGGTATTCAACATAAGGTTTATCTTATCAACGAAACCTACCCAGAAGTTATGCGACTGTCCAGCGCAATAGTGCAAGCACTATTCAAGTTCATACCGTGGGGCCGCATTTGCGTCTGCCGTGACAGAGCAATGCGTGCCGAAGCTTCTTATGTTTTGCTCGCTAAAAAGTTACCGCGCTAATGCAGTGGTCACATTAGGGACTTCATAATTTTAATGAATTATCGTGCAATAATCCAAGATGACTCTCCATTATTTTGACAGAGCGTTTATGCAGTCCAGAAACAACAGTCAAAATAAGCAACGCTAGTCCGATCTCGCGCCACGCTTATTATGTACTGCCACCCGGGCGATAAGTGCTACGCAGTCCGAACTATCGCGACGATAACCGATAATGGTTGGTCACATCTGCGTGTATCTTGTAATTATGCGAAGCTTCATCACGATGGAAACCGATGTGGCCCCAGCATTAGAAATACAGGCATCGTACATCTTTTACAGTGCATATTTTAAAAGTTTCTACTCCACAGAACTGAAGGAGAGCCTCATTTTTTATGAAGTAAGGAGTTACCTCCTTAAAATTTAAGTGATAAACCAATTTCGTATTTTTCTCTTTTAAACGATGAGATTTACATAACATAACATAACATCACGTCTGTAATACCCGAAGGGTTAGGCAGAGGTGTACATCCACATTTCGCCAGTTATGTTTAAGTCCGATGTAATAGGGGACAAGCCTATTGCTATCAACCGGGCACAAATCCAAACACCGGGCTGCTACTGAGAAATTACTGATAGAAAAAGCCCAATAAAACTTTTCCCAATCTGGGCATTGAACCCATGATTGAAATTTTAATTTAGTTTAACTGCAATTCGCATTTTAATTTTAATTAGGATTGTTTTTTTTTTTCATCTTTTTCTTACGGACTTTTTAAACGTTCTCACATGTATAATTTTAACATGAATAATATAACCAATATAACAATATTTTGATTTAAAAGAGTGTCCGTGGAGTTTCTTGCCCGTTCTTCTCAATGGGTAACCCTTTGACAATTCAAATGTGCCTGTAATTGGTATATTTGAGAAAAAAAAAGCTTTAAGTTTGAGTTTCAGAAGCATAAAACCACTAGAACCACAAGGATTTGATTTTGATAGATTGATAGATTTTGTTATCTAGACTAGCATTGTGGTTTGTTTTCAAAAAAGTTTGACAGAGTGTAACATGAATATCTTATTTGTGACAAATCTTTCTAATATGTTCCATTTACAGGGATCATAGAACAAGATAAATAAATTCCTACCTTTATATTTTGATAAAATAAAATAAACTTGTATATTTGATATTACCGTACCGAAACGAAACTATTTCATATTAATGAATGTAAGACAAATATCATATCTTTTCTCGGTCATAAATAAAGAAAACTGTATCTCAATATTATGACGACCTTACTTCATAAATAATGTTATTTCTTCTTATGGAAGTCGTAAGTCAACGTTATTTATTCGTAGAACTATCTATTAAGTTGGTAGCGTGGGCGTGTGCTCCTAGTTACGTGATAAAGTTGTAATGTCAAAAAGGTGAAGTGTGATCATTATGGACACATGAGATTGAATGCGTTCCAAATGGTCGCAATGTATACATTATCTTTTTAAGTGCGGGTCTTGTGAAGAGGTAAAAAACATTTTTTTTCGTTCCTCCTGCTCAAAAAGTCCGTCATTGTAGCGTACCAGAGCGGGGAAAAAATGGCATATCTTGCTCTAGGGCAAAAGTAATTCCTTTTTAATTTTTTCTGTAACCAACGACCCTAAAAAAACGAAAAAGACTTTATTCTTATGTAAAACTAGCTTTTTCCTGCAACTTCGCTCGAGTGGAAGTCGGAAATTATCCCATGGAAACATACTACCCCATACCGGGATAAAAAGATTCCTTAAAAATTCTGATTGAACAAATTGTATAATTTTTTCAATAAAACAAACTATTTAATATTGTATTGGATTATTTTATTTTTTCGCAATCGTACTGAAAAGTAGAATGTAACACAGGGCGCTAAAAACACTTATAACTCCGTTTCTATTTACTCCCGGTACTATGTACTCTCGGTTTCTACTACTCTTCTACTCAAGCTCGGGAGTAAAACTACCTCGATAGAATGGGTTATTTTAGCCCCTCGTGTAACAACTATTAGGCTTTTCAGCAATTTGTTAGCAGCAACCCGGTGCCTGGATTTGTGCCTGGTTGGTGGCAATAGGCTTGCCCTCTATTACCTCAGATATAACTGAAGAAATGTGGGTGTATTAGTGGTATGCCTCTGCTTCACCCTGGGAAGAACAGGCGTGATGCTATTATAATAGGATCTCCTGCAGGAGGGAATCTATATTTATGCACATAACATCCGTACTCATCCGTAGTTCAGACAGCCGGATACTACAAAGCAAAGAGCCGTCCATACACAATCCCTGACACTTATCCTGCAACATTGTTCATGTTAAATAAAAGCCACAGCCTCCCAAGAGTTGGGTGCGACAGCTTCAGGTCAGTAGCCCGAGGGATGATGAAGGCGAGTAATTTACTGCGTCCCGGTTACACTGTGACAGATGGGCAGTCGTGTCGCATACGGAGGCATGGGAGGTGAGAAAGGTGATGTGGTTTGGATGCGGTTCTGATGGTCAGGATTATTGTTAAGGAGTATTTTTGATCGTATTTTTTCGGAACTAGTAACAAGGGAAGTGGAATATACCTATTGTATACTGATGTTATCGTACAGGTGTAAGTTTATTTAAATCTTTAAAAAATAACCTCTTTGAAATGTATAATATTTAAAATGGAGTAGGAGTTATAATATGGAGTTGAGAAAGCTACGTTGAACAAATTATCGAATGAATCTTTTGTAAGTGTTTTATTTAACAGATGCCATTAAAATATTAAATGTTGGTCTACTGCGGCCACCATTTAATATTTTAATGGCATCTGTGGTTTAATATTTTATTTTCATTTACGGTACACGTTAACGAACAACTTCTTGTGTGACACGCTGCCGATTCTTCCTCATACTACTGCAGTAACTAAATATTCTTCCTACGGTGCCTTCTCCAGTCCAAGTGATGTCCAAACATCGAATGCTTATTTCGCAGCTCCATCACAAACGTAGGCCTCATTTACTAAAATATCCGGGCCATCTGCGACCTCATGACTGTTTAAGGATATTTGTCATTTGTGCCGAGCCGTTTCAGGATATTATATTCTTAGATTGCAATTTGTTTGAGTGCTTTTTATGAATTTAAATAATAGGTGATTTGTTAAGTTCTTTTGTATGAATTTGGAGATTGGAATTTTAGTTTTTTTTTTATATTGCGGTTGGTGTGCTACGTCCATGCAAAATGCACAGGATTTCGCACTGATCTGTAGTTGACTACAAGTTAGGTTCAGTTTTAGTACCTAAACAGGCTTTAAAATTATCGGACACTTTCATCGTCAAGGTTATTAATTTAACTAATGCATACGCGAGCGGCTTCCTTACTACAACGCTTGCGTAACACTCGTAACGGTATTCTGAAAGTGATTACGGGCAGACCGGACTGTCCCATCCAAAAGCACTGGATAAAAATAGCAATAGGTTTGTGCTAAATTAAACTTATTAATTATATTACTAACAACACTAACATAGCATGTAAACACAATCTGTTACGAACAACTATCAACTTATGGACAAATTTAGGTCTGAATGAAAGTTTTTTTTTTTTATTGTCAAGAAAAAATATGTCTGCTATTCTGTATTCTATCATTCTGAATATGTTGCAAGGGTCAACTGTTAGCAATGGCAACTATGTCAATAAAAATATGGAATACTAAAGAAATTCCTACTAAATACCTATCAGCCTAGATTTCTCCGTCAAAGCTAAAAATAACTAAAGGAAAACGGGTCACTTGCTGCTTACTCGGCTAGACCCAAATTCGTTATTAATATGTGACCCAAGCGGCACTAAAATGTTGCGCCTTCAATATTCTTAGGTCAGAATTATCAGGCCAGTGTTTTATAAGCTTTTAATATAGACCTGCTCAATTGATTGGGTTATGTAACCGGGTTCCAGCTTTCAAAAAATAAATAATAATGGCCAAAATTCTTAAATATTGTTAATGATATTTGTTCTTTAAATGTGCCTAATTCTAATTTAATATTATTAAATATTAGGTATAACCACGAGTTATAACAAAAAGCAAATGAACTAAAAAGTTTCAGTTTCGAGAAAACTTGTTAGAGTTCTGTTTTCATGTCGTGTTTTTTTTTTTGCATGGTTGTTAGTAGGACTGCAGGGTTCCGGCGTCTTGTGGAGAGGCGTTTGTCTTCAACCCAACTGCACCGCCTCCTTAATTAATAAAAAACGTGTAAAACTATACTTACTAATAAAAATAAAAATAAACTCATATTGCTAATTTGATTTAAATTCATACACAGTAATGCCAATCTTTTACAGCCATACAAAATAAAATTGTATAAATAAACACACAAAGTTCCAATTCTCTTATTTCCGCCATTCAATAAAGGGGATTTGGCTATACAAAATGGAATAATTTCCTGCTTACAAAGACACTGTAGCGTGAAACTGCTCGTTATTAAAATGCTACTTCGGATAGCGTGACGTAATTCCTTGTTCCTCTTCAAGTATTGCTTTTGTTTGAAAATAACAATATTTTTTAAATAACAATTTCTTTTGTTTGAGATATGAAAGGCTGAGATTCTGGATTAACGTCGTCTTAAGTCAAAGAATTAAGGTCATTGTTGAACTTGGACTAATAAGTCCTTTCTTTACTTCGAAGGCTTTAACTAAAACCTTTCTAGGGGTCTGTAATGGTCACGACGAAAATCTAATTGTCGTTTTTTACTTTTTTATTTGGTGTTCATGAACTGGTTGCTAAATAAAAGTTATTTATTCTTTCAATCTTTCTTTCAAATTTGTCTGTTTTTTATGAGTAACCTAGGGTAGTCATCTAGTGAAAGCTAAACTTTCGTGCAATGGCGAGGGTGACTCAAGCGGCTTAGATCTCTGTTTTTTTGTTTTAAATAAGGGATAGTTTAGTCTGTGGGCAGTTTCAGTCTATGGCCTGACAGATTCTCAGCAATTTTTTTTTTAGTCAAAAATATCGAGTGATTTTTCGCGACGCGACGTGATTTCTGGAGCTTACCGGTTAAGTAGATATTGAAATTCACCTTCCATTTACAGTAAATGTGTAATTATTCTGATTGCCTCGCGGTCAGTTAACGTGGACAGTAAATAATAGTCTAAATAAGTCTTTATAGATCCCGACAGATTAGAAGTAATATGAAGTTTACGAATAAAATAATCACCCATCGATCTCTCACCTCCAGAAACCCTGCTTAACTTGCTAGACAGATCGATCTGCCCAGCTTAAGGTTCGCCCCTCACGTTACCAACAAAGTGCTATTTATTGACTGAGCACACTCTGCGTAATTGGCAGGTACGCAGGTAGTGGCAACCAGCCAGCCGCCGACATAAACTAGTGAAAGTTAACGAAAAACACGCGAACATAGACGTCTGTTGATGTAGTTAGCGTTTTCTGTTGTTTGTGTGAAGTTGTGTGGTGGGTGGTGCTTCTTTTTATAGTAATTTGTGAATAATTAAACATTTAAAGTGTTAGACGGATGGCAATGAAGACTGATCCCATGGATCCGTCTTTGAAAAGCTTTTTTACTAGAATTGTTCGCAACTCTTACGTCAATTTGTAAAATTGATTGCAGTTTTTCCGTCAAACTATAACTCTGCTGTTATAGTTTGACCAAAACTTTTATCTAAGTTTTGAACGTGAATGATTACTTGTACCTACCTACATTTTCCAGTTTTCTTTTGTTACTTACAAAGGTATATAATCACGTAGTTTTTTTAGGTGGTTATTGTATGTAGCTTTTCTATTAGCCTGAATTGATTTTTGATTTAATTAGACAAAGTAATATTTTGGAACGACCTGCGTTCCTTTAAAAAACACGTCTGATCAATTGAAACAATAAACTGCTACCAGAAAAACTCAACGTAACAATACACAAGACTCTACTTCACTATACACTGCTTATTTTCATCAACCACGATTCCCAATTTCACCCTCCTTTCCTAAGCAAAGCGACAATGGACACCGAAACAAAATTTCGAACGCAATCTCAAAATTTTCCGGTTACCAACGCCAGATAGTGATGCGTTATGGAATGCTCAGTGTTGCATTGACAATCCCCTCTATCTCCGTGCCTCACGCTGCTTCAGAAGCGAATTATCCAATAAACATAATGAAAATTTAAGCCTACAGTCGCTGACGATACCGTCGGGACGTCTCCTACAGATAATCCTTACACAGCTTCTGTCTGTGCGGAAATAATGCGCAAATTATACTGAAATGAAACGCAGTTTGTGATAATAATGACATCGATTGTGCGACAGCCGGCACGATTGTCAATTGTTTTCGAGAACATTTTGAGGTAAATATATAATGGCGTAGACGTTCTTGTTTTTGGAGTTTTGTGTTAAGAGGATTTATTCTAAAAGCTGGCAACGTCGTAAATAGCTGTCAAATATTTACCTGTTTTGATTAATTTAGAAATATTACTATATGGAATTAAGAAATGTGGCTAGCTAAAATATTGATTATAAAATGCAATAATTAATATCGTGATATCGATTATTTAGTTTTAGATGTAAAAAAGATTTTGGAAACTTTCTAAATGCCTTTTTTACACCTAAAATTGTTACAACATCAAATTCAGTGTTATAATTGCAATTCATGATTAATATTCTAGGGAACTAGTTAGCCACATTTCTTATTTCCATACAGTAATATTGCCAAATTAATCAAAACAGCGAAATATTTGACATCTATTTGCGACGTTGCCCACTTTCAGAATAAATGCTCTTAATTCGAGTGATTTATGTTTTCTATAATTTGTGATGCACAGATTCTGAAGCCATTTTAGCAGCAAGATAAAATATTTCTTTAAGTAAAATACGTAGTGCTGAACAGGTTGTCTGCAAAAGGGAACCTAACTTAGATCAGGTAGGCTGGTTAAAAATTACTCTGGTTCGAATTTAGAATTAGTTTCAGAATAGAATAAGCGACGATTGTTTTCATGTTTTGTGATAGGCGCGTAAAAGTGATAACGTCCTCTTGAAATACAAAGCGATAATTCAGTATTGCTTCTTATTTCCTTATGTAGGCATGAATGAGTACCGGAATCTATATGGGATAGATTCCGGTACTCATTCATACCTGTGAAAAATAGTTGTTTTATAATTAACATCTATCTACTGAGATAAGGTTAAAAAAATATTAATTAAATAAAAGCAGGTATTTCTTTAACAAACTGCATTTCCTCGAAGATAATAATAACCTGCCAAAAAACAAAACAAAATAAAACTATTTAATAACAAACTACGACAATAACATAATAACTAAAACATAATTGATTGCTTCGAATTAATTGCGAGCCTGTAACACACGACGTGACATGATTACCCTAATCCGAACTCTCGTTAACGAATAAAACATTTACCAGGGGGTTCCAGGACGCACCATGAATATTAATACTCTAGTTTCTCTCGTGTACCTGAGCCCTGAAAGTTTATTTCATTAGTGAAACTCTATGGTATGGCCGGTATGCGGTTTCGTGAAGTTGCGTGTTATTAATATCAGTTGGGTTCGGGTTTTTAGTTTTGAACGGCTGGAAATGAAAGGTTTTGAAGTATTGAAATATTCCTTATTTGTATTTTTTAGGGTACCGTACCCCAAAAGGAAAAAACGGAATCCTTATAGGATCACTCGTGTGTCTGTTTGTCGGTCTGTCTGTCCGTCTGTCACAGCCAATTTGCTTCGAATCTCAAATCATCAAAATTTCGTACACATACGTATTTCTGTGACCCAAACACGAACGTGTATTGTAAATAAATGAATTTTGAATATAGGGGTCAATGTTGGGGGCGAAAAAGAAAACAAAAAAAAAAGTTTTGATAACAGTACCGTGTGATATATCAAATGAAAGGGCTTATTGCGAGGATCATAAAAATATTTTTATAAAATTTTAAAATACATTTAAAAGATATAGGTAGATAGGTTTAAAAGATATTTAATAAATTCGATGAAAATTGACCATTCCTCCCCCCCTATCTCCGAAAGTACTGGACCTAAAATTTTGAAAAAAAAAAAAATACATAGTATGGCTCTTTACTCATAGCTTACAGGAAAACCTATAAGAAGTCTATGGTCTTAGAATAACATGGTAAATCTCTAAATATTGTGCGTATAAACTTACATTTGCAGTTGGAATGTGTGGGAACATGTTTTTGAACTACAATGATTAGTTTTTTTTTTTATTGTCAAGGAAAAAATATGTCTGCTATTCTGTATTCTATCATTCTGAATATGTTGCAAGGGTCAACTGTTAGCAATGGCAACTATGTCAAAAAAAATATGGAATACTGAAGAAATTCCTACTAAATACCTATCAGCCTAGATTTCTCCGTCAAAGCTAAAAATAACTAAAGGAAAACGGGTCACTTGCTGCTTACTCGGCTAGACCCAAATTCGTTATTAATATGTGACCCAAGCGGCACTAAAATGTTGCGCCTTCAATATTCTTAGGTCAGAATTATCAGGCCAGTGTTTTATAAGCTTTTAATATAGATCTGCTCAATTGATTGGGTTATGTAACCGGGTTCCAGGTTTCAAAAAAAAAATAATAATGGCCAAAATTCTTAAATATTGTTAATGATATTTGTTCTTTAAATGTGCCTAATTCTAATTTAATATTATTAAATATTAGGTATAACCACGAGTTATAACAAAAAGCAAATGAACTAAAAAGTTTCAGTTTCGAGAAAACTTGTTAGAGTTCTGTTTTCATGTCGTGTTTTTTTTTTTTGCATGGTTGTTAGTAGGACTGCAGGGTTCCGGCGTCTTGTGGAGAGGCGTTTGTCTTCAACCCAACTGCACCGCCTCCTTAATTAATAAAAAACGTATAAAACTATACTTACTAATAAAAATAAAAATAAACTCATATTGCTAATTTGATTTAAATTCATACACAGTAATGCCAATCTTTTACAGCCATACAAAATAAAATTGTATAAATAAACACACAAAGTTCCAATTCTCTTATTTCCGCCATTCAATAAAGGGGATTTGGCTATACAAAATGGAATAATTTCCTGCTTACAAAGACACTGTAGCGTGAAACTGCTCGTTATTAAAATGCTACTTCGGATAGCGTGACGTAATTCCTTGTTCCTCTTCAAGTATTGCTTTTGTTTGAAAATAACAATATTTTTTAAATAACAATTTCTTTTGTTTGAGATATGAAAGGCTGAGATTCTTGATTAACGTCGTCTTAAGTCAAAGAATTAAGGTCATTGTTGAACTTGGACTAATAAGTCCTTTCTTTACTTCGAAGGCTTTAACTAAAACCTTTTTAGGGGTCTGTAATGGTCACGACGAAAATCTAATTGTCGTTTTTTACTTTTTTATTTTTTATTTGGTGTTCATGAACTGGTTGCTAAATAAAAGTTATTTATTCTTTCAATCTTTCTTTCTAATTTGTCTGTTTTTTATGAGTAACCTAGGGTAGTCATCTAGTGAAAGCTAAACTTTCGTGCAATGGCGAGGGTGACTCAAGCGGCTTAGATCTCTGTTTTTTGTTTTAAATAAGGGATAGTTTAGTCTGTGGGCAGTTTCAGTCTATGGCCTGACAGATTCTCAGCAATTTTTTTTTTAGTCAAAAATATCGAGTGATTTTTCGCGACGCGACGTGATTTCTGGGCGCTTACCGGTTAAGTAGATATTGAAATTCACCTTCCATTTACAGCAAATGTGTAATTATTCTGATTGCCTCGCGGTCAGTTAACGTGGACAGTAAATAATAGTCTAAATAAGTCTTTATAGATCCCGACAGATTAGAAGTAATACGAAGTTTACGAATAAAATAATCACCCATCGATCTCTCACCTCCAGAAACCCTGCTTAACTTGCTAGACAGATCGATCTGCCAAGCTTAAGGTTCGCCCCTCACATTACCAACAAACTGCACATACTATTTATTGGCTGAGCACACTCTGCGTAATTGGCAGGTACGCAGGTAGTGGCAACCAGCCAGCCGCCGACATAAACTAGTGAAAGTTAACGAAAAACACGCGAATATAGACATATGTTGATGTAGTTGGCGTTCTCTGTTGTTTGTGTGAAGTTGTGTGGGGTGCTTCTTTTTATAGTAATTTGTGAATAATTAGACATTTAAAGTGTTAGAGGGATGGCAATGATTGATCCCATGGATCCGTCTTTGAAAAGCGTTTTCACTAGAATTGTTCGCAACTCTTACGTCAATTTGTAAAATTGGTTGCAGTTTTTCGGTCAAACTATAACTCTGCTGTTATAGTTTGACCAAAACTTTGATCTAAGTTTTGAACGTGAATGATTACTTGTACCTACCTACATTTTCCAGTTTTCTTTTATTACTTACAATGGTACATAATCACGTAGTTTTTTTAGGTGGTTATTGTATGTAGCTTTTCTATTAGCCTGAATTGATTTTTGATTTAATTGAAAAAAGTAATATTTTGGAAGATCCTGCGATCCTTTTAAAAAAGCGTTTGATCAATTGAAACAATAAACTCCTACCAGGAAAACTCAACGTAACAATACAAAACACTCTACTTCACTATACACTGCTTATTTTCATCAACCACGATTCCCAATTTCACCCTCCTTTTCTAAGCAAAGCGACAATGGACACCGAAACAAAATTTCGAACGCAATCTCAAAATTTTCCGGTTACCAACGTCAGATAGTGATGCGTTATGGAATGCTCAGTGTTGCATTGACAATCCCCTCTATCTCCTTGCCTCACGCTGCTTCAGAAGCGAATTATCCAATAAACATAATGAAAATTTAAGCCTACAGTCGCTGACGATACCGTCGGGACGTCTCCTACAGATAATCCTTACACAGCTTCTGTCTGTGCGGAAATAATGCGCAAATTATACTGAAATGAAACGCAGTTTGTGATAATAATGACATCGATTGTGCGACAGCCGGCACGATTGTCAATTGTTTTCGAGAACATTTTGAGGTAAATATATAATGGCGTAGACGTTCTTGTGTTTGGTGTTTTGTGTTAAGAGGATTTATCTTAAAAGCTGGCAACGTCGTAAATAGCTGTCAAATATTTACCTATTTTGATTAATTTAGCAATATTATGTGGCTAACTAGGGAACTAAAATATTGATTATGAAATGCAATAATTAATATCGTAATACCGATTATTTAGTTTTAGATGTAAAAAAAGTTTTTGGAAACTTTCTAAATGCCTTTTTTACACCTAAAATTGTTACAACATCAAATTCAGTGTTATAATTGCAATTCATGATTAATGTTTTAGGGAACTAGTTAGCCAAATTTCTTATTTCCATACAGTAATATTGCCAAATTAATCAAAACAATTTGACATCTATTTGCGACGTTGCCCACTTTCAGAATAAATGCTCGTAATTCGAGTGATTTATGTTTTTGGTTCCGGCAACAATATGATTAGGGTTTTCTATAATTTGTGATGCACAGATTCTGAAGCCATTTTAGCAGCAAGATAAAATATTTCTGTAAGTAAAAGACGTAGTACTGAACAGGTTGTCTGCAAAAGGGAACCTAACTTAGATCAGGTAGGCTGGTTGAAAAATTACTCTGGTTCGAATTTAGAATTAGTTTCAGAATTGAATAAGCGACGATTGTTTTCATGAAATAATAGTTATGTGATAGGCGCGTAAAAATGATAACGTCCTCTTGAAATACAAAGCGATAATTCAGTATTGCTTCTTATTTCCTTATGTAGGCATGAATGAGTACCGGAATCTATATGGGATAGATTCCGGTACTCATTCATACCTGTGAAAAATAGTTGTTTTATAATTAACATCTATCTACTGAGATAAGGTTAAAAAAATATTAATTAAATAAAAGCAGGTATTTCTTTAACAAACTGCATTTCCTCGAAGATAATAATAACCTGCCAAAAAACAAAACAAAATAAAACTATTTAATAACAAACTACGACAATAACATAATAACTAAAACATAATTGATTGCTTCGAATTAATTGCGAGCCTGTAACACACGACGTGACATGATTACCCTAATCCGAACTCTCGTTAACGAATAAAACATTTACCAGGGGGTTCCAGGACGCACCATGAATATTAATACTCTAGTTTCTCTCGTGTACCTGAGCCCTGAAAGTTTATTTCATTAGTGAAACTCTATGGTATGGCCGGTATGCGGTTTCGTGAAGTTGCGTGTTATTAATATCAGTTGGGTTCGGGTTTTTAGTTTTGAACGGCTGGAAATGAAAGGTTTTGAAGTATTGAAATATTCCTTATTTGTATTTTTTAGGGTACCGTACCCCAAAAGGAAAAAACGGAATCCTTATAGGATCACTCGTGTGTCTGTTTGTCGGTCTGTCTGTCCGTCTGTCACAGCCAATTTGCTTCGAATCTCAAATCATCAAAATTTCGTACACATACGTATTTCTGTGACCCAAACACGAACGTGTATTGTAAATAAATGAATTTTGAATATAGGGGTCAATGTTGGGGGCGAAAAAGAAAACAAAAAAAAAAGTTTTGATAACAGTACCGTGTGATATATCAAATGAAAGGGCTTATTGCGAGGATCATAAAAATATTTTTATAAAATTTTAAAATACATTTAAAAGATATAGGTAGATAGGTTTAAAAGATATTTAATAAATTCGATGAAAATTGACCATTCCTCCCCCCCTATCTCCGAAAGTACTGGACCTAAAATTTTGAAAAAAAAAAAAAATACATAGTATGGCTCTTTACTCATAGCTTACAGGAAAACCTATAAGAAGTCTATGGTCTTAGAATAACATGGTAAATCTCTAAATATTGTGCGTATAAACTTACATTTGCAGTTGGAATGTGTGGGAACATGTTTTTGAACTACAATGATGAGTTTGTTCTTGTGATAAATAAATTCATCTCAACTATGGAACCCTTCATAATGCGTTGTCCGACATGCACTCGACAGGTTGTTTTTTATGTTTATGTGCAATGTGGGTCGATATTATTAGTTCTCCTGTAAACTTTTATAAGGGAGAAACTTGATACAAAATACAAAATCTTATCCCGTGAATAGATTTTGAATTACATACAAAAACTCTCAGACGTTAATTTTATCCACGCATAACAGAATTTGGTAAAATTACCCCACCATACTTAAGCTGAATTAATTAAAAAACTAAACAGCTGTTACTGAAAATCGAATCCATAAACCTGACCTTTTTGAAGGCTTTTCTTCAAAACTCAATTCTTTAGCTACACTGCATTATCAATCATCTGTATAGTTTTAACAGTGTGAACACCAACCAAACGTAAACATTGGCAGAAAAACAGAAAATTTTATCATTCTTTTGGGTTCAGTATTTAGGTACGTCACTATGCCTCTGCTAAACCTTTCAGGAAAAACAAGCATGATTTTATGTTTATCAGATCATTTTATCAATTTAATAGGTAAGTTAGCCTACACAAGAACATAAATTAACCCACCTACTTATCACAGTATAAGCTCACAAACGAGGTGTACTTGCAAGCTCAGTATCGTGCCGTTGTTAACACCAAACATGGCGCGGGCTATTTAATTATGCCTTATTAACTTAATGGCTATAGCAGACTAACTTGATAGTAATTTATTAGCACGCACTTAGGTACGAGGATTAAATAAAATTGGTGGAAGCAAGTGGGGATTAATGAAACAAGTGTCGGTTGGAACTGAAGAGGTGTAATGTCGAGTGTTGGCTTTCATTTACTTAATTTATATGAATATCAATGATAGCCGTGATAGCCTAGTGGTGTGACCGTCGGACTGCCAAGTCATAGGTTTCGAGTTCGAACCCATGGCAGCAAAACCTCTGACTTTTTGGATTCATGTGCGTATAGTATTATTATCACTTGCTTCAAAAACGGTGAAGGAAAACATCGTCAGGAAACCGGCATGCCTGAGCGATATTTCTCGACGGCATGTGAAGCCAATTCATAGACCCTTGGGCGGTTTCAAAACTCTGACACCAGGTTAATCACTAACCACACGAAAAGAAGAAGAAGATATGAATGTGATAACAATAATAATAATAAATAATTATATGTTCTAATATTTAAAAATATAATTTATAAGTATTTAATAAAGGAAATAATAATAATAATCAGCCCGTATTGTCCTACTCCAGGACAAAGGCCGGCCTTTCCTTTTTCCACTCAACTCGATCCTGAACTAATTTGTCCAATCCCTCCTATATGCGTCAAGTTCGTCCCGCCATCTACGCCCATGTGTGATGGTCTTAGCCCACAATGCATCCGATATGCAGCAAACGTGTCCGGCCCGGTCCCACTTAAGCTTGGCTGGATAGATACGAATGACAACATAATATTCTGCAAGTACTAGTTTTAAAATGTGATGTATAAACCTGTACAGTTGCAAGTAGCCGTTAAAAATGCACTCAGTTCTGAAATCGTGAACCCTGAAAAATGAAGTCGTGAATGGTTGAAGCTTACAATACAGCACTGGAAATATTTCACAGCTGACATTTTCTGCTATTTATAAGGGATTAATAACTACTCATATATACATCGCAGGTTTGCTAACTAAATGCGATTCCCTTGCAGTCTGCCTCAATGAATTAACTGATAAAAACATAGGCGTGGATGTCTTGTGCATTACGGAGCACTTTATGATGGAAACTTATGAAAAACACCTGAATTTGAACAATTACTGTTTAGCCGCCTGTTTCAGTCGTAAAGAAACCAAAAGAGGAGGGGCATGCATAGTAGTGAGGTCTGGTCATCAATGGAGAGAGCTGCCGCAAATAGCAAAAATATCCACAAGTGGTGTCTTTGAATGTTGCGCCATTGAACTAATTACCCACAAAATCGTATGTGTTTGCATTTATAGAGTACCAAATGCCAATAATTTCAATGAATGTATTTGTAAATTAGAACAGATATTACATATTTTGTTGAAAAAGAATCATAAAAATATTGTTTTGGCTGGTGATTTTAATATAGATGTACTAAAAAGAACTTATCAATCAATAGAATTCGAAAATTTGTTATTAAGCTTTAACTTGAAACTGGCGCTTTATCAACCGACTCGACTTGAGAGCAAAACATGCATTGACAATTTTGCGCATAACTTTAGTAGGTCTTGTAAGGCTTCAGTATTAGAGTTAGCGTTGTCTGATCACACAGCACAGTTATTAAAATGCCCAATTAGCACAGTATGTAGTTTTAATCGGTGGAGTAGGATAAGACGTGACTATCATGACGATAATATTAATAAATTTAAGGCCTATCTGCGGAGTCTGACATTTTCAGAAGTATATGAAACAAATGACCCTAATGTAGCATTTAACGGATTTTCTGATATTTTTTTGTTACTTTACAGACAGTGCTTTCCCGAAACTGTAGTATCGGTAAATGTCCAAAAAAACAAAAATGGGTATCACGTGGAATTAAAAAATGCAGCGAAAAAAAACGACAATTGCTGTGGCAGTTCCGATTGAAACCTTCTCAGCAGAACAAAAGGCAATTTAAAAATTACACAAAAATATTTAAAAAGATTATTAATTTAACCCAGCGAGCGCAAAATATCCATAAAATAAAGACATCGAAAAATAAATCCAAAACCACATGGCAAATTATAAATCAAACAAAGTTAAATATGCCAAAGAATAATATTAATAAACTTAGAATTAACAATGATGAAATTATCTCGGATCCAAAATGTATTTCTAATATATTTAATAATTATTTTATTGATAAAATCCAGCCCATTATTAATTCGGGAGACAGAGTCACAAAACATATTTTAAACCGGAAGAATTCAATGTTCATGGCTCCATGTTTGCCATACCATGTTCTTAAAATTACTTTAGCTCTTAAGAACACAAACAGTGTAGGTTATGACGGCATTTGTACAAAAATACTTAAAGCAGTAGCCGAGGAAATTTGTTGCCCTTTAAGTCACATAATAAATTTATGTATAAGCGAAGGCATTTTTCCGGATGCCCTGAAAAAATCGGTAATAAAGCCATTGTTCAAAAAACAAGACAAGGAGTTAATGGAATACTACAGGCCGATTTCATTGATACCAATATTCTCAAAAATAATTGAAAACTATATTTATAACGAACTCAATTTATATTTAGAAGCAAATAATATTCTTTGCAACGAACAAAAAGGATTTAGGAAAAACAAGACGATTAACATGGCTATTTATGACTTTTTATATACTGTTATGACAAATATGGATAAAAACACTCCAGTGTGTGCGATATTTTGTGACATGACTCAGGCATTTGATTATGTGCAACATAATATTTTACTAAAAAAGCTTGACGCTTACGGGGTAAGAGGAAATGTCCTTGAGCTCTTAAAATCTTACCTTCATGACAGAAAACAATTAACCGAAATAAGTAAAATTAATATACGCACCAAAAGAGAAGAAATCTTTCGATCAAATGAACGCAACGTTATGTACGGAGTTCCACAAGGAAGTATACTAGGACCACCGCTTTTTACTCTTTATATTAATGACTTTCCAAAGGCAATCAAACATCCGATGACACTATTCGCGGATGACAGTACAATAACGATACCGTGTAATCAAAGAGATTTTTATAAAGATGACATAAATAATACATTAAAAGAAACTATAGAATGGTTAGACAATAATAATTTAAAAATTAATTTAAATAAAACTGTAATAATGCATTTTAGCCAGCGCGCCTTGACCTTTTCTAATCTTGACATAACATACAATGACATTAAAATTGACACAGTTAATACAACTAAGTTTCTAGGACTTATAATAGATCGAAATTTAAATTGGAAGGTGCATGTAGAGGCTCTGACTAAAAGGCTAAGCAGTAGTGCGTACGCCTTGTATATTCTGTCACGCACTGTTAACATAGATGCGTTATTAACGGCTTACTACGGGCTAGTTGAATCTGTTCTCAGATACGGTGTTATCTTTTGGGGTAACTCAACTAATAAAGAATCTGCATTTAAAGCACAAAAGAGATGTCTCAGAGCCATGTTTAAGTTAAAAACCACCGATAGTTGTAAGCCCTATTTTATTCGTTATAAAATTTTGACATTGGCATCACTTTATATTCTGGAAACAGTAATGTTTGTTAGAGGTAATTTTAATTTATTTTCGCGAATGGCAAATAAGTTTCCAAGAAACAGGCGTGATCAAAGTCAGCTCTGTATGCATAGGAGTAGGACGGCACTTATGCGCAAAAGTGTTTTTTGCATGGCTCCCATTATTTATAACAAGTTACCCAAAAGTTGGAGGGAGCTAAATAATTTACATTTGACGAATAAACTGAAATCATATCTAATGGACAAAGCTTACTACAATATTAACGAATTTCTGACAGAAGAATTTATATTGACATAAACTTTGATGCAACATTATCTTTTTTTCTAATATTGATGTTTATAATTTATTTTGTTGTTTACTAATAATGTTTTTGACTTCAAATTAATCATTCATAATATTTGCACGCCATATTAGGTGGCAAACATGACTGATCCTTTCCTTTTTATGTTATCCTGCATGCATTTATATTATTGTATGTGTACACATGTTTGAGCAAATAAATATATCTTATCTTATCTTATCTTATCTTATCTTATCTTACTCGTTAAAGTAACCGCAGTTATTGAATGATAATCTTATAGATAGGTAATACGGGCTGGTATCCGCAACTCCACGTCAAAGCGCGTATTTTGCGTACGGGTGGGAAAATCTGTTATTCGATCCACCCCAGCTCCTCAAAGAAGGCCAGCAACGCCTTGGTGTCACTGACAATCTCACGTAGGGTACCTGGGTTACCGAAGTACTTGGCCCTGTATGTGGCGACCACCGGGCAGTTTAACAGCACATGGGCTGCTGTCTCGTCGTCCTCCATGCAAGCTCTGCACAGCGGACTGTCTGTGACTCCTATGACAAAGAGGTGTTTATTAAATGACCCATGGCCAGTTAGGGCAGCTGTAACTGTGCGCAGCTGCTGTTTTGTTAATCGGAGAACCTGTTTCGTGAGGCGGCCGTCGATTGTAGGGAGAGCCTCCTTAGCCTGCCTGCACTCACCGTGGTCCACCCATATTTTGTGATGTTGTTCCCTGGTTCGTTTCCTTACCAGAGAGCGTAGGTACCCGAAGGGGAGTGGCGTGATGGGTTCAGGCCCCACTGGTGCCATGCTCGACCCCCTTCTGGCAAGTTCGTCGGCTGCGTCATTGCCCCGCGAACCGCTGTGTCTCTTGATCCATTGAATGGTTATATTATTGAGGTCACCCACCTGGTTGAGGCGTTGGTGGCACTCGTATATCAGCCCAGAATCAACAGTGTGACTGTTTAGCGCTTGCAGAACAGCCATACTGTCTGAGAGTATTTAATCTTATAGATATAAGTCACCCAAAGGGCAATGGAGAGGGCTATGCTTGGAGTTTCCCTACGTGATCGAATCAGATATGAAGAGATGTGCAGGAGAACCAAGGCTTTGAGGAGTGACTAAAGAGGCGCCACGGCGTCCCCACCTTCTGCCTGACGCAGGTTCTCACCGGACACGGCTGTTTCTGGAGGTTTCTGTTCAGGATAAGGCGGGAGGAAACGCCCGGTGTCACCATTGTGTCGATCGCCCGGACAACACGGTGGAGCATACGGTGGGCGTCTGCCCGGCTTGGGCGGCGCATCGCCGTGTCTTCGTGGAGGCGACCGGCGGCGGTGATCTCTCGCGTCCGGCCCTGGTTCAGGCCATGGTACGGAGTGAGAGGAGATGGGAGGCCGTTACCTCCTTCTGCGAAGTGGTAACCACCGCAGAAGGAGACGCCCTGGGCATCGGGAGTCACAGGCCTATTCCCGGCCACCGTAGGCGCGGGCTTGCGGACGGTGAGCAATGGGTAGCTCACCGTCCGATAAGGGCTAGGCCTGGGTCAACGGCGCGTTGTGTTCCACGCGCGCCTCAAAGAGATTTCAGCAGAATTGACGAGGTCCACTAGGGCCGATGCCTGCCGGGGTTGCGAAGAAAACCGAAAGGGAGATCGCGGCCCCCGGTGAACAGGTGAACCAAGGTAGAACTAAATGTTCTGGAGTAGCGACCGCGTACCGGAAGACGTAGTGTTGGAAAGCCTCCCACAAGATGGACCGATGATCTTATGAAGGCCGCAGGAATTCGCTGGATAGCACAGAACCAGTCGAAGTGGCGGTGCTTGAGAGAGGCCTATGTCCAGCACTGGACGTCTTTCGGCTGAAAAAATGATAATGATGATGAAGATGAATGATATAGAAAGTTAAACACTCAGTGTCTGCAACGCACAGAAAGATGTGAAAAATAGCATAGAAATAAGAAAATGCATTTGAAAGTGGGCGAAATATGTAGGTGCCTAGTCAGTTTTAAATACCCAACAGGAAATTTTAACCTACCGCCTGCGCACTACACCTGCAGATCAGGAAACGCGGTCATTATTTCACTTGCTATCTACTAGATAAATCTCTTTTGATAAATACGCTTTGGTATACACTAAGCTTTGCTGGATGAAACAGAAAAGTACCTAGAAAATACGGAAAATAGAAAATACTGAAACTTACGGTAATATTTTCGTCCAGGAATTTCTCTTTGAGTGCGTGTACTGACAATTCTGGGAGCATCGTTCTTGTTATCAATGGGTTTATTCAGAAACATGATTCTTAGGGAATAAAAAAGCTTTGCAGGTGATGAAATGGCCTTCGAGGAACGGTATTTATAAAAAAAAAACTAAACCATCCTGAATTACATTAAGATTAAAAGTACTTTGTGGTGTCCAGAAAGCCATTTTGAGTTTTAAGGAAATAATATTGTATTTCATACCAATAGATTGAAAGAGGAAGAGGGATAGCGAAAATTGTATAATTCCAAACTAATATGGAACTACAAAATCCTTGCACAAAACATACCTAACCTAGGTTAAATATTCTCACTCTTGTTTACCTAACGGTGTTCTTTAAAGACTCCGCCATTTTGAAATTATGCACAGTTCCTTGCTCAGCATGACGTTATCTGAAATTAAAAACAAACTAAGCATCGTGCGAATCCATTATTGTGCAGATGGTACAGGAGATGGGATTCCTACATTTAGAGAGCATGTGGGATAATAAAGCTGTGAGTTTCAAATTACATTCGTGTTTGTGTTATTTTATTAAGAGATTGTCTTAATTTCACTACTCTAATTAAATATGTACCTACTGTAACTCAGTGGTTTTTCTATGTAAACATGGTAGTTCTAATTTACAGAATACAAAACTGAAAGGCACTGGCGAGTCCTGAAATTATCTTTAAATTACGTATTATCAAATGATATTGAGAAGAAAATAAACTTGGGAAACTGATCGCCTTATTCGTAATTCAAACTTCAATTAAAATCAAACAACTAAAAATTCATTCCCCGTTATGTAAACACAGCTTTAAATAAAATAAGCAGTACAGGTAAACTAACCGCTATCTAAAATTAAAAACAAACTCCACAATATTCATAGTAAGACCAAGTTATTGTCTAGATACTGTAGACGGGTACATCCACAATAAGGCTATAAAAACTTGAAATTACGCCGGGCCTATTGTTGTCGACAGAAGTGCTCTTAGGACTCCTCGTCCCAGACAATATGCATATTCACAGTACTCCCGTACTACGAGGGACGCTCTTGTGTGGTGCGTGCCTATATCCCGAGTTGCATCTTGAAGGAATATTTTTTAATAAAACCTCTCTTCTTAGTTTTGATGACGTTGGTGACTGAGTTGTTGTGGGTAATTTATGTGGCTTAAGAAGGTAGTTTGTTTATGGGGAGATGCGTTGTATTGCTTCGTGAAATAGTCTATCTTGAGGAGTAAAACTTTGTAGTGTTGCCCATGATTTCGATCATATATGTATACCACCTTTTTTACTCTCTTCTCTATTTTCCTTGTCTTCGGCCCACTCCCTCTCACCGAGAGGAGGCCTGTGTCCCAGCAGTGGGAACATCATAGGTTGATTATGGTTATGCTATTTTCTTGAATGAGTTGGTGTGCTTACCGCATAGGTATATCTATAAAAAAATCTACATGACGTGGGTGTTGAAAATTGCATTCAACCTACCTTACGCTCCGTGAGGTCGTGATTTAATTTTCTTTTAAATGTGTTAAAAGAAAATTCATTAAGTATAATCGCTAATACAAAACACGTTAGCACATGCGCTAGTTACTGCATAATTATTGTGGCAAAGCCCGCTGTGGCCGGCTCGAGCAATATTTTCTAATAAAAGAGCCTCCGGGCTGGGCCAAACGGGGCAATTATGAATTATATATGGTCGATTTTATGGTACGTGTTTAGCTATATTTTGTAAATGACTGTAAACGCGATCGTTAATATTTTGAAGGTTGCTGTAGATAATGCTTAATTTAGAAAACATATTGAAGTGAGTTCAGCGATGACGATAATTGTCTGTAGGACGTAACTCAGATCAATGAAAAATTCTAACTCAAAAAGTTAGTAGATAGGTACCAAAACGTCATAGCTCAAATCACTGCAGATAATTTGTGTAGGAGTACAAATCTTCTCCATGTCAAAACCACATAGAATACAAATAGCACTTTAAACAAAAATCTACAACAAAGGAAGCAGCTAAAATAAATCTTAATACCCGTCTATATTCTAACTCAGTGTCGTTAATACCGTCCCTACACTTTTATTTGTCGCATGGCGTGCCACACCGCACGTAGCAAGGAGCACCAATAACCTTAGGTAACGACATAAGCCCACCACGTATGGTATCTACTTATAAGGCATTTACATTCATAGAACCATATTTACATAGGATCCCCGGTGTAATGCTGGGAAGTTCCATTTCTAAGGGTTTTCGTGAAATAAACTGGGAGGGTAAACCGATGTCGATAAAGATAGAAATCAGTTAGATTTGTGTGTTTTGCTTTTTGTTTTTTTTTTTGTATGGCATTGTAGTTTAGATAAGAGGAATAAAGAATGTTGTAGTGTATTTGAATTCAGATTGGGAAGTAAATTGTCTGTGGCAGTCCCTTGGGTGTGCGATATTTACACAAAAAGTTCAACTGAGTTAAAAATATTCTGGTTCTTCAATTTCTATTTTGATTTACGAAATTGTTTTATTATTTATTGAGATAATGGAAATTTACAAAGATATTATAATAACATTATGTATAATAATTCAATTCTACCTGAACTAGGAATAAACCTGTGTCTCAGTTATCTCACTCAAGTGCTAAACTAAATATTATATAAGATTCTTTAAACAAATAGTAAATAAATCACTTATTTGACTAGAAATTATGGTTTTAATCAAATTAAGAAAAATAGTTTGCTTAATCAACCACTTTTTTCCAATGAAAACTGCATAGATATACTTTTAACAGGTCCAATACCACGGAAAACTCTTGAAATACCTATCATATCAATCGAGTAGCAATAAAGATCACTGTTTCCAATACGTGCAGTTGAATTATAGATACTAGAGAAATGTAGAAAATGTAAAAAGAATGTAATATTGAACATAAGCATTTGAAGTATTTTACTCGAGAATTTTATAACCAAGATACTGCAACGATATGGAGCTTGTATTTTTTAACAAATATTTATTTATTGGATACAGCTTATCTGAGGAAAAAGAAAATAACATAGAATAATAATAGTGTACGTAAATAATATTTTTCTTTCAATTATACGGTAAGGAGAAAAAAAATAACATCATTTAATAAAACTAATGATGATTACATGAAAATGCTGTAGAATTACAGAATTAGAGACATATAGAACGAAAAAAATAATTGTCTCAGAAAAACGTGCGTATAAAAGATAATTTAACTCGAATTATGGTTCTTAGTGAAATAAAACAAATGCTATAATTACAAGAACTGAAACAGAAATAGTCAATCGATCGATTTATCTTATTAATTTTACGGCAAAAGCCATCATTCAAGTCAAAGTTCATTGATAAAGTTCTTGATATAGAGCTTCAAAGAAACCTAGATTTGTCTAAATATTCCAAGAACAGTCTGTAAAACTTTATAACCAGATAAAAATATAGGGTAACATGTGTAGGACAAATTGATTTGACAAAAAGCGGAAGCAATTCAATGTAGTTGTACCTTTAGTGAAACGAGAAGTCGTCTGGGTGCTATGAACGTGAGCTATAAATAACTAAACGAGAAAACGTACAGTGTGAGAAGTTCCAAGAATTCAGTAGGAAAGTCACCTTTAAGTGATAAATAAGATTGTGTTTTTTTTTTGCTTCGGAGACATGTGGTTGTCGTGATCCATCAGTGAAATAAACCATTAACCTCACTGATAATATTATTTTGTTCTAAAAATACTATTATCTAACCTTTAGAAGCAGTGTCAACACTATATAGAAAATGCTATATCAGCAACTTATCCTTATCCAATTGTTCATTTAGAACAGCCTCGAGACGGAAGGAATCTAATAAGTATGCAGCTAATAAATAAGTGTCTACAAATCCCCATAAATTACCACTGTATTACCAAGCCAATTACTAAATAAAAATCCACATTCAAATAAAATATCTATCATAAATTACTCTCTGTAAAAACGGCAGAATACCACTTTTAATTAAATACGGAACAAAAGCAAACAGAAAAAAGCTATTAGTATCCTTAATAAAAACACGAGAAAAAGTTTTAGTTAAAGAAGAAAAAGAGAAAGCAACGTGTGTAATAGAAGCTGAAGCTGATAATAACATTACAATATTAGTTAGGGAAACAACGTTAGAAAACAATTTTGGCGACGCATATTGGCTATTATCAAGTACCGATGCTTTGTTTCTTTATTATTTTCGATGGCACCCTAAATGGATAGGGGTTTGATGGGATAGCGTGTATCAAAATATAGATAGAAACATGAAATATAAGTATCAAAAGTGTAAATATTATGTTCTATTGGTGTATAAACATGTTTAGATAATAATTGCTACATGTAGATGATTTATTCATTTAAAATCCAATAATTAGTAGTTAGAACATAGATTTATTGTTTCGCAAAACATTTTGTTACTTTCATCAAATTATTTCATAGCAGTGTTACTGAGTCATAACAATCCGTCAACATAAAATTTATTGCCACCAATACATTTTTCCTTCCAAAAAACAAGACGTTACTGACATAAAGTAATATTAAGCATACGTTTAGAGTGGAGTGAGTGTTAAATTATGACGCAATAAACGTGCCACATCGTTGAATAGGCCGCGTTCACAGTAAATAATGGCTCGGAGATATAAGATTCTGAACAATACCTTACGAGGTGCTATCTGCGAAATGCTCCAACTCAATTCCCTTACAAAAATATTGCAACTTAGCAAATCGTCAGCACACCTGCGCTTGAATAACGCTTTCCCATTTTTCTATAATATCCTTAATAAATCTGAGTAAAGTTGAGAATATATTCATACTTTTTTATGGTTATCAATTGCGAAAAAGTTTGAGCTTTTAAATAATATGTCCTGTGTCACAGTTGGTTAGGTTCAAACCAATTTTGTGTTCCGAACATTTTGTGCCGAATAACTTTGTTGCGATTCAAACAGGAGTTGATTCTCAGTGAATAATTAAAATAAATGTTTTAAATGAATGCATGGATGTCGACCGCATATTTTCAACACATACCGCTTAATTAAAAACCACAGATGGAATTAATTACAAAACACATCATCATTTTGTTGGACTTTGTACACCTTTGTGTGTTCAGGTAATTATATAAAGACAAATTGATATTCGATAATAATGAAGCGTGTATTTTTAAATTTAAAATGGTTGAATCGAATTGTGTTGCTATTATGACATGCAAATGTAATATTTGTATTCACCACGACGCAACGTACTTTCGGTCAGTATTTTCGTAAAATACTTACAGAAAAAATCTCTTGACAAAAGTAGTGATGGATGAATGGACACTAAAACCTCCACAGTAAAAGGTTTCACATGTTAGCTTTTTTAGTCGGCTTACACGCAAAAGAATAAATAGGTCCACCAAAAATCGACTAATCAATAACGTATGTACGATATATTAATCAAAAGATATCCCGTTTTTTGCAACCAAAGGGTGAGTTTGAATGGCACCCCTTCCAAATATTGGTTTTTGTCGGCTATACCCGTCGTCCAGTAAGAGCAAAGCCATGTTTTTCCATTTACTGCGATACGCACGTTCGCGATATCTTACGCATTGGATAAAGGCTTTCACTATGTTTTATAGTGCTACGTCATTAAGCTGTGAATATAAAGTGGGGGTATGACAAAACATGAATTAATTTGAGATATGTCGTACGGTACGATGCACACCCTAATATGTGATACACACGGGCTTGAATTATTTTGGCAACAACTATAACGCTTTAATGAATTTTCTTCTATTAAAGAACACAAATAGTTCATTTAACATAATGGGATAATTATACAAATAAATGATGCAGTTATTAGTTAATGACTTCGTGAGTCGATTAAAGAGAAACAGAATATTCAAAAGATTTTTAATTCAACCAAAAGGTTATTAAATTTATCATACACATACGTGATAGATCAAATAATTGAAGTTTGTCGGGCTCCATTGTTACAGAGTAAGTTCATACCAAAAGATTTATTAAGAGTTCGGAAACCTTTATATGGTTGATAAAGGAACGCCGCGCCGCAATTATATTACTTACTTATCTATCACTGAATAATGATGTCATCAAGTCTTCTCAAGGTTCCGATCCCAACTTAGAAAAAAGCTAGGCAGATGGTGTTGACTCAATGAAAAGCAAAAAACACGAATGTCAGTGCTGTGTGTATGCTTATTAATTGATAAAGCATTATACTTTTTTTATGTCTAACATCTTTCCTCTTGCTTTCCTGAAACCAAAATCTAAATCTAAATAATTAAATCTGTGGGAGTGATTTCGTGAAAAGCGACGGAAGTCTGTAACAGGAAGTCGGGGAAGCACGCGCTATTTGATTTGACAAATGAATGCGCACGGCGCTATAGTTGGCTGTCAGAAACGACCTTGACGAGGCCCTGCCCCTTTAATGTTGCTTATTACCAAGGTGAGATGTCAGATGTTACACATCATATGCGACTACTGTAAGGCCCACTCGTTTTTTTCTTAATATGATGTTATTACGCTTGCCATACTCCAAACCAGTATGTCACTATTGTTGGTATGCACGATAACACAACCCTATATAGGGAAAGTGAGGAAATTCGCTCAATTATATCACCCCGCTACTGCTTTTTAGCTTATTTATCAATCAATCTCCGATCTAGGGTTGATAAACAACACCTCAATGTCAACAGTAAGTTTCGTCGATTCACTAGAACTAATGGATTTTCATTATATTATTGTAATGCTTAATGTATTATAGGTGCAGCCCTATTACGTCGGATTTTGTGAGGTATTTTCTTATTTGCATGTCAATGTTTAAGTGGCACGGAGAGAGGAGAGTCGACCTTTACGGATTCAAATACGTGAGAACTCTTACCTATATTATTATTTTCAGCAAAGGAAACTAGCTTAGTTTTGATAACACGAGAAATAACAAGACCGTAAAATATTTTTAGTAACATTTATTTTTCTCGTGCCCGTGATATAGGCATCTCGAATGAGATTGATATATCTATCCCTCCCTGCAAAATTGAAACTTGCACTAAAAATATCAATTAGTATAGGTACTTCAATAGCCTGTGTATCAAAACCCTTTACTTCTCCGATCGTCAAAATAACAAATCAAATAAAATAAAAATCCTTCCTGCCAATTTTCCGAGCACTCTAGACACGCTATTACACATTAGAGGCTATGTCGGCGCGTGCAAGACACGTGTCCCGACGAGAACACGTCATTAGCTTCACGGCTCATCTCTAGGGAGGGACTACGACAGTTTTTTGTTCATAACTAGTGATGGTGCAAGGTAGGAATGGAAAGCGTTTAGGCTGTAGTGACTGTAGTCTCAAAATGACAGCAAGGTTTCGACTAAATGTAATGAAAATAAGGACGAAAATGTCCTGGAGCGGTGATCGCGTACCATACGGCGCAGCGTGTGTAGCTCGCAAGGTGGATTGATGATCTGGTGAAGGTCACAGGAATCCGCTGGATGCGAGAAGTACAGGACCGGTCGTTAGGCAATATTGAGGCTATATCCAACAGTGAACGTCTTTCGGTATAATGATAATGATGATGAAGGTTGAAAGAGCTCTTAATATTTATTTTATTATTTAATTACACACAGTAAAATACATAGACATACGACATAATTATAATTTCGAGTATAGATTAGGATATTGTAGATAGCTATCGACTTAACTTTTTAAATGATTATCATCACACTATGGAACTACACCTTTATGGAACTAAACAGTCAATCATGAAATATATAGGAACGCCTATTTTAGGTATCTTTCAACGAAACCTGCTTTGCAAACATGGGGTAAGTTCGATTCCCGACTATAATTATAACCCTTTACTTTCGTCCCCTCTTTTTCTTGTAACTTGGACCTAAACAGAAGTTAGGAGTAAAAGGGATTTCCAGCTTTTTAAATTTCCACCGGGCTGATAGTTATAGTGCTCTCATTACTTTGTAATTTAGTAATTAACTCTAGCTGAAATGAGTTTCTAAGTATATTTTATTTACTAGACCTGCTAATTGGTCTATTTTTACTACGGGTTTAGGTTTCGATTAGAGATACTTATCACGGCAATTTTAATTTAGAAGTTTTGATTTTTACAGAATCTTGGATTTTACTTTCCCAGTTGTAATATTGAGGTTTCATCACGCCTGTAATCCCGGAAGGGTTAGGCAGAGGTGTACCTATAGTACACCCACATTTCGCCAGTTATGTTCAAGTCCCATGTAATAGGGGGCGAGCCTATTGCCATCAACCGGGCACAAATCCAGACTCGGGGCTGCTACTGAGAAATTCTAGATGGAAAAACCCAATAAAACTTTGCCCGACCTGGGAATTGAACCCGGGCCCTCATGCTCAGCTGTAGTGCTTATGACTAACATACCAATAAGGTGATTTTCTATATAATAAAAAAAACTTTATTTCTAAAAAGTTACAACATTGTTACAGACATTACATTTACAACATACAGAAGAAGTGTATTAACATAGGTCCCCTGACTCCCAAACTAGGTTTATACCTGTGACTTGGGAGTCAATTTTCCTCCAATATAAAATACGTTACGTATGTCGTTGGTTATTAAAAAAATGTAGTGAAAAGAAAACAAAAGGCACATTTTTCATAGACAAGTAAAAAAAAAAACAAAAGTATAAAAAAATAACAATCATTAAATGTGCGGGAAGATGTGTTGAGAGAGTGTGTGATATGGAAATTATGATTCTCCTACCACCCATAATATATAATAAGTTGACTCCTTGAAGCAACTAAAGATTCCGAGCTTCAAGAAGAAATTATCAATGTTTCTAATCCATAAATGTTATTACACTGTAGATGAATCTCTTAATGACAATAATATTAATATAATTTGACTAAGTAATGAATGTGTGTAATTTTGTTGAAGTTTGTGTGATTTTTTTTATTGAATTTAATTTTAATTAATATAAATAAGCACTTTGAATTTGTAAATACTTAATTTAACCATTTATAATTATTCTGAATTTATTTTTAATATTATTGTACCTACTGTAGCTATAATTTTGTACGCTACTGGCAAAACATAGAGAGTCAACTGAATTTTTACTGAAGACCAAATATACCTGTGTTTAACAAATAAATATTCATTCATTCATTCAGTCATTCATTCATTCATTCTAATTCTTTACGTAGATAGCAGCAGAATGTGTTCTTATGCTGTCTCCTTTATTGACCACTTTCAGTACTTACTGCCCATTGCATCTATAAATGGTATAAAATAAAATCGCTTTTCATATCCATCTGTGTGACCAATTAGTTCTTCTAAACTATACAATGATTTTTCATGCAGTTTTCACCAAAATTTACAGAATTAATTCCAGAAGGCTTATGTATACAAAACATGTGTGTTAAAATATAATATGGAAACCTCGATATTTTGACAAGTCGTAAAAACCGAGCAAAGCAGGGGCGGGTCGTTAGTTTACATTAATATTATAAAGAGAAAATATTTGTATTTTTGTATGTAATGGATAAACTCAAAGAGTCTAGTACCCTAATTGCGTAATACACGATCAATCACAATTATAATACAAAGTCCCCCTCCGCGTCTGTCTGTCTGTCTTTCTGTCTGAACGCCATAAACTCAAAATCTACCGAACGGATTTTCAAACGGCTTACACCAATGAACGGAGTGATTTATGCGAAAGGTTGTAATGTATAATTCATTATGATTTAATTTAAAGTGACTGAAATTTAACGATTATTGTTGAAGATGTCGGAAAAATCATGCCGACTGGGAGCTTTATTGGCGTGCCTCGCAGCAATCGCAAAAGTTACATAAAATTGCTGTTCTACATTATTGTTTATCTTAAAAAGTTCAACAAAAAATCCGCAATGGCATATGTCTATCTTCTAAGGATGATCCACTATAACCATTTTTAACTTTCAGAATTTGATAAAAATTTCATTGTTATTTCCGAAGCTATTTTAATCGGTATTATATTAATCCTTATCCAGCTACTTAAATAACTGTTACTTAAATTAAACATTTAATCTAGATTAAAATATGTCTTGACATCATTTCATTTAAATTAATGGTTTAAAAGATATCACAGATTCAAAATTACGCGTAACAAAATAATTATGGTTGACGGCAACGCGGGCGCAGCTGTAGGAGTCAATGACCTTTTCCTCGGTTATTAGGTATGTAATCCCGGTATCGGTAGTACGTTCCCGTGGGATGTTTTTTACATCCATGCGGGCGAAACCGCGGGTAACAGCTAGCAATTTATAAAGATATCACGCGGGCGAAGACGCTTTGTGAATTACTGTGGTTGGCCACAATCATTCACAAAGCGAGATAAGTAACTCATTACAGCCCACTTACATCCTATCAATATCCTAATAATTCATTACACCTTATCGCCAACTACCGGGATATCGCCAAAAATAATAAGAGCCATAGAGTGATGACGGAAGAACTCCTTTCCTGAATAATGGGTGTCGACTTCCGGCGATATATTTCCGCTATCTCGCCGCCAACATGGCGTCCACACTTCCGGTTGACCGTTATGGAGTGTTAATAGAGCATTATGTCTGAACAGATGAAAAACTATCTTTAGAGGCGCTCGGCTGGATGATTTTCGTTGATAGATGTGGTGTGTGGCTTTTAAGTTATGGAACCTTTAATGTGTAAACCTTTTTATTAATACTTTCTTTAGTCAGAATATTAATACTTTCTTTCTATAAAAAGATGATAGATTTATTGTTATAAGTAGTTATTATGACACAGATATTGGGTATTATTTATTCACAACACACACACTCATGTATGTCACAACAGTTTATTTGGTTTTGTGAGCTTTTTTATATTATCCTATTACATTATTTATTCTGATACCAACTTTATTAAAACGGACACACACTTCTTAATCTAGCGTACGGCATTAGTGGGTTGCAGCTGAAAATCAGCGTCAGGTGACCTTGTGTTGTCATCTGCCATTATGCTGAGCTGAGGCGCTTTTGACTTTATAATCATTATTTTCTGTTTTTTATAGTTATAAGGTGTATTTTTCTGCTGTAATGCCAATAAACGCATTTTTCTTTCTTTCTTAGTGGGAGTTGTGTACACTGTAACATACTATGGCTTAGCTTGGCACTTGCTTTTAATTTCTTATTTCTATGTTTTCAATGCACAAGATTTTTGATAGGTTTATTCGGGCATACCGTAATAAAATAACTAATAACCGACTAACTATATCTTTCCCTATTTGGGATACAGTTTCCTCAAAAATTATGTTTCCAAAGAAAAACCAAGTAACCCGATGCACATAAGCTCCACATCATGACCATAATTAGGCATTCTTTAAGCTTTTCATATCGCCATCGATTCTGGATGACGTGAATGGGAAACACCACCGAGCTATGGTTTCATAGCAGACGTCATTGTTTGTTTCCCCTGCCGAGGCTTTTGTTACTCAGCCTTTCCTTCAAACAAAAGAACTTCCTAGATGAACAAAAACGTAATTACAGGGAAAGGCTGAAGGCAGGGAAGGAAAAATCTTAAGATTATTATCTAATTTTTCACCGCTATCCTTAATATAAATGTTTCTTTTGTAAAAGTATTTGATAAAGGAAGGATCAAAAGGTGATTTCTTTTTGCTTCAAATGTCTTTGTTTGCTTTGTTGAAGTTTTCGGTTTTGATAACATTTTTTAAGAGTACAAAACGCAAGCTTTTAGAGTTTAACTTTCCTAGGTAGTACAAATGGCCGTACGGTTTCATAAATTTCGGGTCGAATTTTTAAAGTAACAGTTGCGCTCTATCAAAAACTACGACTAGTTTAACAAAACGAATCGTTTGTTCCGTTCCATAGTAATACTTTTTGCAGCAATAAAAATCAATTGTACTTGCAGTGTCAGAGGTGATCAACCTTTGACATCGTGGGTAAGCTTTAGCCCAGCGCGGGTTGTTCAACAATTTTTCCAATTACGCCATCGTTCATACTCTATAATTTAGCAATTTTAATACTTAGGACGGTTTTCTTTGAGCGATTACTTACGTCTTTAATATTACTTATGCTGCTTGTTAGCTGCTTCCCGTAATTGACGGTACGACAATGAACAGTAACAGTTCCTACTTTATTGCTGGTGAAACGAAAATTAGCATGTTGGTTACGGCATCGGCTGTCCTTTGTCGTCCTCGCTAATTTTATTTTCTATTATAACATAGAACTTCGTCTATTTAATATTTAATCCCGTGCTGTTGTCGCTGCGAACAGTTTTGGCGTTTTATTTTTTAGAACGGTGGTTTGTGATTGTGTGTGTGTTTTTTGTTGGTTGTGTGATTTTGTAGGTAAGTATAATATTATGAAATGTTATACGATAGGTTGGTACTTAAGTATTTCCACTGGTCACACATAAAGTGACCTTCAACGTTACCGTTATCATTTTGATCTATTACAGATAGTTTTTTTTAAGCCTGAAAACCAATAAAATGCAGCATTTAATACAGTTTTTAGGCGAAGTTCGAAGGTGAGCTAGTAGCGAGCTGAAATGTTTTTATTTCAATTTCTATCGGCTGCCAGTCGAGCCCCGCGGCAGAATCCTGTTAGATGTTTTACGGAAAATTGAATGATATGAAAATACCATACTGTTTCCGATCTCAATGCTGTACATATTGAAAAGTTTATTTCTGGCTTACGTTTATGATAGACATTTTGTATAAACCCAGAAAGATATCATGAAGAGTACTGACTAATTATTATCTGAATCCAGAACATAAGGTACTGATGAAAATGCATTTATTAAGATGGCAATGAAGCTACGTTGCAACATGAGACATTACGCAACTTTAGTTTTTAGTGTTAAGTTAATATTGCCTATTGTCTAACATAACTTATTTAAGAAAAAAACACGCCACAATATTATTTACAAGTCCACCCGTCATCAACATCCAACCACAATCGGACATCACTAAATTCGACTCGGAAAATGCGACCAAAATCTATGTAAATGTGACCTACTGTCAACTCTTAACATTACGAACCATACATTACCGTATGAATATTATATTAAACACTCAGAAGGTCCGTTGTTGGATGATTTATAATTCCGTTTGACCCCAGGCTGCATGTCAGAGCCCAGAGATACATAGGAGATTATCCTCATGCTGCCCGGACGGATTGCTCCGTGAAAGTACGCACGAACAAAGTTCATGATATATTTATAGAATGGCCGCTGGTTTAGGTTTTTGAGAGGCATAAGTAGGCTTTTCCATGTTTGTGGAATTTGCATAATTATGTACATTGTGGTCTCCGGTTAAGTAATGATCTGTTGTTGTTTTGCAGGAGTTGGCAATGTATCATGTAAGCCAGTGAATAAGCTGGAGGCAAGCTTGTTTATCCTTGCATGGTACTTGCTGACAGGCCTACATGGTCTTCCCATACTGTAATTTGAAAACATTGTTAAAGCCAATTATTTTTAAAAGAGTAACCGTGGACTTTCATCCCGTCTCTACTCCATAGGAAACGACCAATTGGAACCGTGCACCTAGCTTCTGACGTTTTATAAGCGCCCATGTAGGTTCATGTGAAATATAATATAATATTATTATAATATATAATAATAATATTTTAAAGAGAAAAGATTCGTTTTTTTGTATGTTTGTTTGTAATGAATAAACTCAAAAACTATTGAACCAATCTAAACAATTTTTTCACTTGTAGAATGCTATATTATCAATGAATAATAGGCTATAATTTATAAAGATATCACGCGGGTGAAGACGCTGGCGGAAGCTAGTGTGAAATAAAATATTTTGAATTTGATTCTGATCATTGCTCGATCCACTCGACTCACTCGAATCCGATCGACAGAAATGGTTGCCAAAAAACTGAATTAACCAAGAAAGTTCGCAAAAACCTCTCAATGTAGTAAACATTTAGAGGTTTTTGCGAACTTTCTTGGTTAATTCAGTTTTTTGGCAACCATTTCTGTCTCAACGTGTGTTATGTACAATGTGTTGTGTGTCTGTGTGTTTTGGTGTACAATAAAGCATATTTTATGTTCTATCTATCTAATGTCTAGTGTCGGGAAAAGTGTTATTGGGTTTTTCTATCTGAAATTTCTCAGTAGCAGCTCGGAGTCTGGATTTGTGCCCGATTGATGGCAATAGGATCGCCCCCTATTACATGGGACTTAAAACATAACTGGCGAAATGTGGGTGAACCTACTACAGGGACACCTCTGCTTAACCCTTCGGGGAAACAAGGCGTGATGTTATGTTATCTATCTAAAATGTATACAACATGTCCCGGAATTAACGCACACAACCAAATACCTCAATTCGAATACTATGTTTTAATCATAATACATACACTGAATTTTTATAGGTATATGAAAAACATTGTTTAAATTAATTACACATAAATTAATTATACTGATTGTAGGAGAAAATTGTGGTCACATGGCAAATCTACACAGTCGCACACGTATAGGGTCTAACATAGTAGGTGCTTCATAAATTTTGTTTGTTTTGACTGTACAGTGGAAGTGTGACAGTAATTTACGTAGTTTTAATTATTTTTGAGAAAAAATTACCTATATTAAAAATGACAGAAATCGATTTAGTAAACGATTCTGAACAAACTTCTCCCATAAAGTGCATTAATTCAGTTACACATTGTATACGAGTACACGACGGGACCAAAGTGGATTGTAGGAGGCTATTCAGTTAAATAGCCTCCTACCATTTTGCTCCCCGGAAACTTAAAGGAGTCGGTAAACCATAATCCACTTAAACATACGCAGGACATATTGTTATAACATTAAACTAATCCATACACAACTTACCTTACAACTTAAGACCTTAAGGCTAGACTTACTTAACCTAATCCCACATGTTGGCCTTAACTTAGAAGGAAAGCTTAATAGTGCTATGAGGATCTGGACTCGATTTAGTAAAGGCAAAGTTCTAATGGGTTTTTCTATCTGCAATTTCTCAGTAGCAGCCCGGAGTCTGGATTTGTGCCCGGTTGATGGCAATAGGCTCGCACCCTATTACATGGAACTTAATCATAACTGGCGAAATCTGGATGTACTATAGGTACACCTTTGCCCAATCCTTCGGGAAAAAGCGTTATGTATGAAGTCTTAATACAAGTCCCGTTGTTCTCTAAGCAGACACAAGAATTCTTTGTATAGGTTCGTCTGAAAGTCGTAATTAGAAGCCTCATGTCTAATTAGGCTAGCGATGCCAGCACAATGCGCTCAGAACTTGTAAGACAGTTAAGGGGAAGTAATTAAAATATTACCGTACGAGTCAGATGTTTTCGTCCGCTTATTACAGATGTTCAACAAGTAGGACTTAATTCTGTAAAGGTGGCTCGTTTGGATTGTGAAAGAAAATATTCTGTGGGTTTTTTGTTTGAGGTGTGCTAAAGTGGTTATTTTGTTTCTATAGAAATCTAGTAGTTTCTATAGAAGTCGTAAATCACCATTATTATGAAAAATAAAGAAAGAAAAAAAAGAAAAGAAAAGAAAGACAATAAATTTATTTGACCCAGGTTAAGGCACACAATATTCAAAAAAACAAATACTTACAAAAAAAATGAATTAAAAAAAGATATGCTCACTCTTTTTCTTTATGTGATTTTTGTTTTAATTAGTTAATTACTTACCTGCCCCTAGCTGATAATATGTAGGTAAGTATCTTTTGTATTCACAAAACGATAACTATAATAATATTTGCTGAAAGTTTCCTGCTCAGATCACAGTATTTTTCAGTTTTAATGTTCGAATAATTTTTCAGCTTTTCCTAACAAAAACAACAGCGAAGTAAAGGTTGTTTTCATTATTCCGTGTCACGATGTTTTTTATTCATAGCTCGTCCCACTAAAGCGGTAACCTATTTCGTCTGGTTAACCCACTAAGAATTTCTCTTTCATATCTAAAACAAAAACATGAGTAACATCAACAAGCCTTATATTTGCAATTATGTATTTTTGTAACGGCACAAAATTTTCCGGTGGTCGGGCCGGTGGAGCCGCGCACGGTTGTCTCTGTTTGCCCACATGTATGGTCCCACGGGCGCCAATGTTAGCATTATGCTAATTCTGTACATACAACCAGTATTATTGTTACAAACTTTTGTGCGCGACGTTACTTTTTGCACGTTTTAATTTTGTTATTTCGAGGCCTTTATGAACATGTCGGGTAATTGTTTTAGAGGTAACGGTCATTACCTTTATATGATCAAAAGGTTATATTTTTTGTAGGTGTTTTTTTTTTATAAAGTCCAGTCTGGAAATACCTTTATTTCGTATTTTATTCAGTGCATGTTGAACTCGAATTCGGTCAATTCAACGTATCACGTTATTGGAATCATGCCCAATGGATCAAATTGTTTGAATGTGGCACACGTTAAAATGATTCCGATATTGGTTTTACATCGATCACAATGGCTAACTACTCCGATTTCGGTCATTATTGTGGGCATATTAACTTAACGATTTTATCTAGTAGAGTGAATGAGAAATAAATGGGTTCAACAAAGCATGGCTAATGGCAGCGTGACTTGAACGGTTCAAGTTATTTCGTCGTTTCGAATGTCTAGTTTATTATGTTTATCGTATCTGTCTGTGACCGCGTTGTTCTTTTAAAATACGCAACGAGTTTTGTTTTAGTTTTCACCAACATTAAAACATTATGAGGATTTATTCTGGAAAGTTGATGTGCATATAACCTACCTAAGTCGTAAAACCTGTGCGAATCACGGGTTGGTCGCCAGTCCTGACTAATATTATAGATGCGAAAGTGAGTTTTTTTGTTTGTAACGCATTCACGCTAAAACAGCTGAGTGGAATTGGATGAAATTTGGCACATGGGAAGACTATGACCTGGAAAAGGACTTAGGATACCTTTTATCCCGATATTCCCACGGAATCGAAAGTTATACGGGTGAAACCGATCCATAGAATTAGAAAACTATCCGTCTCATGTAATCATCCCATAGATACATTAAGCAAAGAACTGATATCATCCAAGAAGGTTACCAATAAAGAGAAAAACCAGGCGTTTTCCGCAACAATCACTAGACTATTCTACTTCTCCACATCCGAACACTTCTCACTGTCGAATTAAACGTGTAAAGGAACCAAGTTCCCGCATAACCGTCAACCCACAATTTAACTTCCTGAACAACTTTTGTGACACAGACTGGGAGCGAATGGATTGAACACCAATTAACACATAGATACCTACAATGGCAATGAGCAATCAGTAATTATCTTTTAGACTAATTAGTGTAAGACATAATTTACATGGTACGAGACACATTCAAAAGCTATCGTATAAGTAGGACAATCACTTATTAGGAATTTCCCGTAACATGCATCGGTGATACTGTAGCGTTAAACGTTTAGTTCATCACTCTTGCGTTCCAGTCCAACTTTAAGACGAACATTTTTGGGACACATTATTAATAGTCAGACGCCCATGGGCGGCAAAAAACTCTGACACCAGGTTAGTCACTAACAACACGAAAAAGAAAGAGAGAAGAAGAACAGTCTGTGCAGGAGCCCTGTGGTCTCCTTGCATAGGTCTGTCCTAGTCAGTTTAGGACATGAGAAAGTGAGACTAGTTACTGCTCACACCAATATTGTTTGTCACGCGAGATAGGCTTAGTTTGTAAAAGATAGATTACGTGTGCCTAGTTTTCCCACGGTAACGCGACGAAATTATATGAAACAAAGTCGAGTTCTCCATGTACTTCCTACTCCGTGTCATATGACGACAAACTTCCCCGTATATAAACAATCGATGTCTTTGTATGTGAAGGGATAGAAGTCGATCGGGAAATTGATGTTCGTGCTCAGGTTTAAGTAGAGTTTTGATTCGTGTGTACTGACTTAAACTTTACTTGCATGCCTTTCATAGAAGGAGTGCCGTAATCGTCTAGATGATTAATTAATTAGAATGATATAGTTATTGTGTAGAGGTTTATTTATAAACGTTGCATAAACAATGAAACGTGAAAAAAAAAACAGTGGCACCCCGGGAGTGCCGACAGAAGTGAAAACTTGAACAAGAAAATACTTGCATAGAACATTGATCCGTAACTTAGTATAAATAAAGAGTACAATCGCGTTAACAAAAATGATGTGTCGGTAACGCTGTTGCGAGTTCAATTGTTTTTTTCCCATCTCAAAATGCCCAACGCGCCTAAAGAAGTTTTCACTTCAAAAAATAGTTAAGCAGACGTTAATCATTCCTTAAAGTTAAGCAACGCTTATAAATAAATCTATTGTGGTTATGTGTATGTGTGCCATAGAATAAAATATGGTTCTTTCTGAGGACGTGATGTGGGCTAGCCAGCAACATACAGCCTGATAAGCCAATTAACTGATTATGGTAACAAAAAAGGTTTAGATATAGAGCTTGTTATAATTTAAATGATGTGACTACGTATTAATAAAAAAACCGTGTTGCTGTTTATTAGCGTTATTGTAATTATTTTTTTTATCCGCAGATGGTGATGATGTAACAGTGATGATCAAGCCGAAGATAGAAGCGAGATTCACCCGGAATCCTCAACCACAGAGGAACTGGTTCTGAACTATCTTACCTCCTACTGCCGAAACACAATAATGCTGTTAACATTGTTGTTATGTCGACACACTTAGGTAAGACGGTGGTAGCTAGCCAGGCGGACTTAGAACAAGCGCTGACATCAACGAAACAGACCAGAAACTTTTGACCCCACTGGGAATCGAACCTGGGACCTCTGGATCTGAGACAGGTGGTCTAACCACTAGACCACAGAGGCGGTTAAAAGGCGGCATTACTCTACTGCTCTTTTAAAAAGTGACACACATTGCGTAAATACTCCTAGCTACTAACGTAATGTTATATCCAACATCACAAAAATGGGCGACTCAAGTATCTACTCACCGAATATTTTTATACGATTTTTATAACAGGTAAAACCAGTGACTTAAGAGGCGAGATGGGGTGTATAAAATCCGCTAAAACGTGACGTGACTACGAGTTGAAGTTAGTCTTTCAGGATCACGAGCATTAGCGCTTAGAGCCTGGCTTATGTAGAAGTATTCAGATGTTCCTTGCTCAAAAATAATATGCAGGAACT
The DNA here is from genome assembly GCA_916610215.1 of Omphaloscelis lunosa. Taxonomy (NCBI): domain Eukaryota; kingdom Metazoa; phylum Arthropoda; class Insecta; order Lepidoptera; family Noctuidae; genus Omphaloscelis; species Omphaloscelis lunosa. The sequence continues at coordinate 14,356,280 of OU744250.1, forward strand.
TATGTACTTATGAACATAATATATGTAGGAACTTAATAACATGTAGGAAATTCCTACATATTATTTTCGCGTGTGCTTTGTTATTTGAAACAGTTTTGCAGGTATTTGGAAGAGTTTCGAATGGTGATCTTTTGTTTTTCAAATACGAAATCTTTCATTTTTCAAAGACAGTAACGAGTCTGGCATACGCAAACCCACTCTGCGTTTCCACTGAAACGGAGACGAGCAGAGCTGAGCGGAGACCTGCAGGAATCGACCAATCACAAAGATTGAAAACTTCATCGCGTTTCTCGTCTCGTCTGTGATTGGACGATTTCTGCATGTCCCCGCTCAGATCCGCTTGTCTCCGCTTCAGTGGAAACGCATCCGAATTCATAAATCAATGTATTTCATAGTCAAAATCCCTTCGATTTCTTCTCTCATATTCCTGTACTATATGAAAATACTTTTATCTCATGCCATCGTAAAATATTGGCCAGTTAGCAAGGTATGTCTAGGGTGCGCAGGGTAAATTTTATAAGTGTGAAGGGAATTTAAAAAAAATCCCCTGCTTTTATATCAGTGTACAGAGAATATTGAAAGCTGTTGCAAAAATTAGAAATTTTAATTTGGGGATCACAATGTTTATTGTTTGTTCATTTTACCTTTTATTTGGGAATAAAAAATACATCGTTTTTCCCCCTAATTAATTCTAATGCTGACAAAGTAACTGGTGCAATATTGCGTAACGTTGAATCTCGCCTAAGGACCGACGGACTATTATTTGGGTAGGTGTAAATTTACCCTCTAAGAAATGATTTGGCACAATACACAAGCTGTAAGCGATAAATAAGTAACTCAACTTTGATTTAAAAAATTACAGATAGTATCTAGTTGGTAAGATGAAGCATTATCACAATATGTAATATTTGCCGGCAATGACGTTAATCAAAGAAAAAAGAAGATATTCGGCGTAAACCACTATAATATTCAAATAAATCCGAATATCTGAACATAACGGGCTGAATGGCTGAAAGTTTTCAATCACCTTTTGACGTGTAACATCTTTTCTCTGGGTTTCCTGCAATCTTTGGGAGTGATTTCATGAAAAGGGACGGAAGTGTGTAACAGGAAGCCGGGGAAGCGCACGCTATTGATTTGACCAATGAGTGTGCGCGCTGCTAGAGTTGGCCGTCAGATGCTGCCAGCCTATTTTCCGAGAGGTTGGTACTATCGGCCAAGATGTCAGATGTTACACATCATATGCGACTAATGTAAGGCTCGCTCATTTAAAAAAAAATATACCTACCAAATATTAAAATCGGTCTTCTTTTAAATCGGTACATAGCATTTGAGGATGACTCAGGCTATGCTAAATATAAATCAGTCAGAAAAGTAGATCTGACTTTTCGGGTTACTTGGTATATGTTAATGTATCACTACTTCTGGAGAATTAAATAACAAAAAGAGACTCGCTACAGTTTTACAATTAGACCACTCTTCAAAACTTACCGTTAGTGCAGGGGCGCATCAAGCCGTCTCATTTGCCACAGACAGCGAATAGGCGGCCCCGTCCGACAGCCGCGCACCGACTGTTCACTTATTTACGATAATTGACGACCGCGCTCATACGGTAAACGGTATCGGGAATGGCGAATAATGAACCGTTGTCAAAATTCGTACTGTTAAAGGAATTGTGCTGTGATTTCTATTTTCGGGTCAGAAAAACTATAACGTTTTTGAACTTTTTAAAGATAATTTCTTTTTAATTGTGGAAAATTATTTAAATTGAAATAATTTACACGATTTACGTAATATTGTGGCTTCATGCATCCATCGAATCAGCTATTAATGTAAGCTTAAATGTTTCGACCTCTGCTCTTCGACTAAAGGGTTTCACTGACAATTATTTAACGTCATCGTTACCGCCAGATAGATAAAATCAGCCTAATGTTCCCACTGCTGGGACACGGGCCTCTTTTCGGTGAAAGGGAGTGCGCCCTAATCCACCACGCGGGCCCAGTGCGGGTTGGTAGTCACATGTCTTCGAATTTTTGGTTTTAGGACATGCCGGTTTCCTCACGATGTTTTCCTTCACCGTTTTGAGAGCAGCGGTGATGAAATAATTTTCACAAAGTAAAGCGCCTGTCTGGGTTCGAACCTACGACCTACAACTCGTAAGTAGCGGCCGTTATCACTAGGCCACCATTGCTCTCGTTACCGCCAAAACTACACCATAAACTACAAATCCAGTAAATCATTACCAAATGAACACTTCTTCAAACTAGTTCTCTTCACAGACACGTGCAACGCAGAACACCGCCCAAAGTAACAGTCGCAGATTGCGTATATTATTTATTACCCGTACACGCGACCCCAGCAATTTCGTCCTGAACTTTCCCTTCCGTCCTTTTATACCAATTTCGCGATGTTAGAAAAAAATATGACGATATTATTGGAAGAGTCGAGTTATGACGACCCGCGGTCAAGCGGAAGGGCTTTTATTCAGATTCGTGACGAATTTTTTTGACGTCGCGTAGAATGTATGGTTATTAATCTTATATTGGTCAGATGGGCTCGGGTTTATAGGTTTTGGTCGGTCACGATCTTGAAAAGCTGATTAGATTATGTAATGTTTATAACTTTTTGGTTTTATTTGATAACAATATTTATCTTGACGTGTGTCCTTCCGTTCAACGCAGGTCAATTTAAATATAGACTAGAATATAACATAATACTACTACTACGAGAACTTTAATGAAAGTAAGCTTGTCTAAAAATTTCGATTTTCAATTTTATTAACGTATAATAGACTTGCCGCCTTTTACATGGGACTAAACATAACTGGCAAAATGTGGGTACACATCTGCCTAATCCTTCGGGGATTACAAGCGAGATGTTTATATGTGTATGTGTTATCTAATAATCACTCAAGCTAATTCATAAATTAGTATATTTCAGCTCACATCTCGCCTAAGCAAAGCACGCCTAAGATAATTCTGGCCCTAAACAATAAATTATTAGAATGTAACCTTTTGTGTAGCCACATTTCAGTGACCGAAAACTCTATAAAAGTCCACGTTTTCCCCTTTAGACCTCGTCGCATCTCCTCTTTTATTAAAGGCATCTTGTTAACCCTGCTCCCTTCGGCCGGTATCCAAATTATGTTTTAATATGTTTCAAGGCAGACTCGACTCTGTTATTTTAAAATTAAACTACCCACTTATGTAATATACCAGTAGCGATTCTAGAGTAAATTAAATTCCAAGACGTCCTCTCTCATACCATAAGCAATGGTATTTTAAACATAAATAAATACAAAATTTTAAATATTCTTAGCTTCTGTTAGGGTATGGAAAGAATTTAATAAATAAAGTCAAATCGACATTTTGCTGAGACAGAGGACATTCCTTTTGACCTTTTAAAAGTCTTGAATATTTTTAACGTGAATGAATCTTGTGCACTTACTTTGAGGGCAACCTCAACGGCGTCTGTTTTTGAGATAATAATCTCCTCTTTTACAAACATTCAATTTTGAAATCAATTTCTTTGAGACAGATTTGTGAGATTGATATGCTTGAGAAACTTATTCTCTGAAGTATTCTGTAGAAAAACTCATAGGCACTAAGTGCTTTTTTAAAGATTTTTTTGAAGATAGTTTTCAATTTTAACTTTACTATATCATCATGTCTGTTTGTTTGTTTTTCAGCCTGTATCAATGACAATTTAAAACCAAATTAACATCCAAATTTGAGCAGTGGTGGCCCAGTGGTAACGGGGACTTACAAGTTGTAGGTCGTGGGTTCGAACCCAGGTAGGCGCTTTACTTTGTATAAATAATTTCATCACCACTGCTGAGAAAAAAATAAGGAAAACATCGTGAGGAAATTGGCATGTCCTAGAACTAAAAATTCCAAGCCATTTGACATCTAGCACTGGGCTCGCGCGGTAGATTACAGTCCACTCTCTAACGGAGAGAGGAGGCCTGTGTCCCAGCAGTGGGAACACTATAGGCTGATTATGGTTATACAAAACCTAAATACCATTACCAACTTCAACCAATTTACCACCGATTTCAATCACAATTTCCACTTAATCAACCACAGATATAAACCAACTCTAAATTCAAGTTGACCTGTTTACGAAAGGGAACCCAGGATACTTTGCATAGCTCGCGGAGCGCACCATTACATATTTATGAACCTTCTAACCGACATCGCAGGGAGAAAGTCAAACATTAATGAACGCTAAAATATTCCGTACATGTATATAAAGAAATGAATTTTTACATCATAATAGGACAACGGAAGTATTGGAATGTAAATTGAGTTTAGTTCTGGTCTGTTTTACTTCAGCTTTGGTTTTGTTTTTTGGGATTCGGGGCAGTTTTGTCCATTGGAATAGCCAACAAATTATGCTCTCTATTACAGTTTACGGTTTATGGATTCATTCTTGACTGATTGGCCGGAAAACGCAACGGAAAAATATGAATGGATAGGTATGGGGAAGATCTTTGCACAGCAGTGGTTACAATAAAGTTGAAAAAAAAAAAAAAAACTGTATATGATCTAAGTTTGTAGTTGTTTTAATCAATTACAATATTGTTACGTCGTCGGTCGTACGTACGAGATCTTTCGAGAAAGCACGTGATTACAGTGTGTTTGCGCTAAAAACTTCGAGAAGCATGCCATTATTATTAGTTTGAAGTTAAGTAGGTAACTACTTATAAAACATATTAGGAATTGTCATTGTAATTTCGACCGTACGCCGACGGCATAAAGTACCTACTTCTTTATTCGGTACAAGTAGGTTATTATTTTTTTGCCTACTACTTTTGTATTTCTTGGTTATTGTTTTTTTGTTGGTGTTTTATGGAACCGTTCTACACATCGCCGGAATGTTCGTGAATATTGGCGGTATAAAAAGCACAGCGCCGACACACGATGAGTAGGTAGTCTGATTCAGGCGATACAACGAAGCGAATCGAAGTGAACTAGAAGTGCGATATCTAAGCAAATAGTGATCAGTAGTGTATTTGTGATTAAGTTTTAAGTGTTTTGTGTTTAATAAAGTTATTTAATTGTCTGATTGGTAGTAATTAATTTATCCCATACCCAGCTCGTATTCTTTGTAGAGTTATCATTTTATTATTATAAACGCGAAAGTTTGTGAGGATGGGTTGATGGATGGATGTTTGTTATGTCACGCAAAAACTACTGAACGGATTTGAATGGAATTTGGCACATAGATAGTATACTTTTAATCCCGATATTCCCACGGGATCGAGACTTATGCGGGTGAAACCGCGGAGCGTAGCTAGTATTTAATAAGGTTACAATTTATCGATGCGTGGTACGAGTAGTAGGGTTCTTGTTGAAACGTTATTTTCTCATCTCTTAGATACAAAGTATGAGTGCAGTATTATACATGTATCTTCTGTCTAATGTATGTACCTACTCTCATGGGAAGCTAAGCTAGTAGAATACAGTGAAATAGTTATTGAAGAATGTAGACTACAACACACAACTAATTAAAGGGATCGTCAGTGATATATCTATACTTCAATATACATACTTATACTATACCTACATAAACTTAAACAAAGCTCTGTGGTAATAATACTGTACTTTAATAGCGATATTAAATCACTTAATCTTACTTCAAGTCCACACCATTCCTTTCCCTAAACAATTAAACAAAACACTACCTACTCATTAGCAGTTATCACCAAAAATGTCGAACTCACAATAAATAAACCCTATAATTTCCTCTCTCCTCTAACATCCACAGAGGTCCGCAGCGAGCTAAAAAGCTAACAATACATTAGAACATCCACTGATTAGCTATGATTCATTGAGCGGACAACTGTCCGTGGCGATCGGGCACACACAACCGGAAATACATTCGCCGGATGTGGTCCGCCATAACTCAAAGAGAGAACGTCCGGGTTGCAGCTGATAGCGCATCCTAGTTCGACCTGAGAACCTCCTTTTGTGGTTTTAAACGCTTTGTGAGGCTTTGATTTTGTGTTATCAATGGCTGGTTGGGCAATATATTTTTCTCGGAAAAGGATGGTTTGGAATTTTGTTTTTGAAGCTTAAATACGTTATAAACGACATGTATAAAAAGTGTTGAGACGGTTTATATTCATATTTTTAATGACCAACATTTTCTTAACGTGTAAAAGTAAACAAAAAGTCCGGCCAAGTGGGGGTCCGACTCCCACACGAAGAGTTCCTATTACGGTGCATGAAATACAGCCCGCTGAAAGACAGACGGACAGCGAAGGCTTAGTAATAGGGTTCCGTTTGGCACCCTTCGGGTACGGAGCCCTAAAAAAATAAAGAACAATTATTTACTGTAACGAAGATAACCCATTTCAAACGTTATCTAGACCATTTATAAATAGCACAAACAACAAAAACAAAAACTTTAAATTAAACAAAATACTCAAAGATAAAAAGAAAATTGTAAAGAGCACTCCAAACATATTAACGCCGTACCTAATTTAACTTAATCTTAAGGAAAATCGCTTATTTCCTCCACGTTTTTAGCTCACAAAAAATAAAAATGTTTTTGCAACAGGGACTTTTAAATAATTACCTACGTGTTGTTTGACCCCTCGTTGTGATCTAGAGAAAGAATGGCTTGCAGGTATTGCCAGGTTTTGGATCTTCCCTGATTTAAAGGACAAACAGATGGCAATAGGTTGTAAAGGGTTAAAAGTAGTTTTACTTAATTTATGTAGTTTTAGAATAGTAGGTTAATTATGACTTTAAATGAAAAGAAGAAGTAAGTAGTACATTTTTTTTTCAATTTTTGCTAAAAGAGGTTAGGTTTTCCAGCACCTAACAAATTACTTAGTCCAGTTCCTAAATGTAAGCTTCCAAACTCAACAAACGTAAATGAATATTCACATCTACCACGTAGGGGAAAATTAAATCATGATAAATAAGTTAAACATGGCGGCATATTCTTACTTCTACTCTGGCAACCCTGTAAAGCACCGGTCGTGCGTAACAGCTTGCTGTAACAGTTATTTATGAACGGACCCCGAGATTTAGGCAGTTAAAAAAAGTTTTTCCATTACCAAACTTAACCGAAATACGGTGCAAGATACCGAAACATGAATAATAATTAAGAACGATTTCGTTTTAAAAGTCAAGTTACAGCTGCAAGTTTGTTAACGCTACCAAAAACATTTTTTTTTTAACAAAATAAATCTTTTGGAGTTTTTGCTGTAATTTTAATCTCCTAAATAAGTAGGTATGTACATCCTAGTACTTTAAAAAAGGTAAAATAACACTGAAGTATAACAACGCCTGGCAATATTTTAATAGCAAAATTGTCAACCAGTGTTATTCATCCAACATATAAACTTCGAAAGGCGTTATTAACATGAGTATCCAACCGTAACCACCTTATTTGAAGGCTTCTTCAGAATGGTAGTGCCTTGAATAAAACCAGATGTGCCCTACGATGAGCAGGCCTCACCCTAGCACATAAATTATAGCACGTCGGGCCCCTGTATCTACTTGAAAGATGTCGACAATATTCTATGTAATAACAGCCTGCTGAATTACAGTGATGAGATAAAGATATTTACGTGAAGTTAAGACAAAATTCATAAATATTATTATCTTTAAACACATTTTAATTTCACCCTTTTTACCGGCTACATTTTTTAATGACCCTTTCCTTGAGTAATTGATATTTTTTTGATGGGTAAATAAATAGAAGTTCACTGTGGTAAAGTCGCGTCACGATTTTGGAATCTGTAACTTAACTCTAATTGTTTTAAATATTATCTAAAATAAAATAATTATGTCCTTCATTCTTGCATATTTACGTTCAACACTCTGATAAACTATTGTTTAGTAGTAAAACAAGAGATTGTGTAAGTACCTAGTAACTGCCTAACATTAACCCCAAAACAGCTGTTGCCTTTTCAAATGTTTTGCACGATTGCATTCACAAAAACACTCTGAAAGTTAGCTAATGTTAGTCCTAACACATAAAACTGAACAAAAACTCTATTAACATCTAACTTCTGAATCTTCATACAAAAATGGGTCCTTTTCCCAGAAAAAAATGTATTAGTTTGTCTGCCAAAACGCGTAACATTACCAAGTTTGTGCTAACTAAGTAGCGGGCGTGTTGTCTAGCTAATTGTGTAAAATAACACGGCGGGTTGGCTCATAGCCTCCGGTGGCGGCAGTGGAGTAGGAAGTTTCTCAGAACTTGCTCTAAGATGAACGTGGGAAAAACTCGTGTCTTAGTTGGTACTTGGTGGGGAAATAAATCTGTTAGCTTTAATAGATTAATATTTTCTATCTTGTAATGTTTACAAGTGCTGGCAAGTTTACATTAAAAACATGACAGAAACAATGATTATGTAACCAAGTATCAATATCATCGCGACTCTCGATTCTTATGCACACTGGTACCAAGTTCACCATAGATACTCAGATCTTTTTTTTATCTTTATTATTTAAGAGATTTTTGTACACTGATGCGACGATGTCAATCCCATCGTGCTTTTACACAACGACCTCAACCAAATGAACTATTTTTAAACAAAACTTTACTTATTTTTTACAAAAATCTTAATCTAATTTCTTATCTAAAAAGGCTTGACATTCCTTATCTATATTGTATTTTTGCTGTTTCAGACGTAGGCTTAGCTAAAATATCATGAAACATTCCAAAATCCATCACCGACAATTTAATCGAATTGAGAAGTGCGTTTCTTTTGCTTGTATATCGGACACATTCCACCAACATATGCTTTAACCTTTTTTTTTAATAAACTGCCAGAAGACATACAAACGTTATACAAAACGAATTCGAAAAGTTATAATTACAAATCAAAACGTTTCCTTACACAAAATTTCTCCTAATATATGTGTGTAGTTGAACGGCTCGCCGCACACAGATAAACCCTGAGGCTAAAACCAAGATGTAATAGGTTAAGTGTTTGAGAAATAAATTTTAAAAAAATGCTGTGCATCCTATTCAAATTCTAAATTCAAATTCAATTTTTTTTTTTCACCTTACCCTACATGGGCACTTATGAAACGTCAGAAGCTAGGTGCACGGTTCCAATTGGTCGTTTCCTATGGAAAAGATCCGGCAAAAAACTCCACGGTTACTCTTCTATGTTTTACCACACACCTCACAGTTAGGAGAGTCCAATTCTCAGACCTGATACCAATCTTAAAAACTAGCAATTTTTAAATCTCCACTTGAAACATTATTCTCATTGATCTCTCTCTTGCCGAAACTAAACAAACGTAATATCACGCCTTGTTTCCTTAAAGGGTTGGACAGAGGTGTACCTGTAGTTAGCCCACATTTTGCCAGTTATTTTTTAAGTCCCTTGTAATAGAGGACGACTCTATTTCCATCAACCGAGCACAATTCCAGTCACCGGGCTGCTACTGAGAAATTCCTGTTGTAAAATCCAATAATACTTTGCCCGACCCGGGAATCGAACCCGGGACCTCATGCTCATTAGTAGCGCTTGCGACCACTAGACGAACGAGGCAGTCAAAGTAAAATAATGTCATAAAAAGCGTTTTAAGACCTTCCTTTCTGGATACAACCTCGCAATTTACAATTTCTTCTCTGATGTTTTCATTATCTAGTCACATTTAAAAGCAATTTACTAAGAACATATTTGATTATCATTCTAATGCTCTTATCCGGAGAATTTTCTTCGAAATCTAATTTACGTCACTACAATATTTGTCGAAAACTAAACGGAACAACGTTACATTACAATAAAACATTCCACACAAACTCATAACAGTTTAAAGCAGGAGCAACAACAAACAGTAGTTTTCAATTTGTGGCTCCATTAAGCTCTTAATTCGATTGTTTATCTACAGTGCGCATAACAGAAGTTGTCTAAACGACTTAGAATTACCGATCCACAGTTTAATTCTCTTTGCTTACCATTAATGGGTGTTTTGTGGGTCCAATTTAGTATCAATTTGCTGCTTCGAGGTCAATCTTTCTTTGTGTAATGGATATTTTTAAGTTGAGGCTCAATGGAAGGGTTTAAGTTTATTTTTATTTTTATGTAATTCCTACTTTCAGCTTTTTAAGAGGGGATGGAATAACCGCTCATGTCGCTCATGTTTTAACTCAATTGACATCAGTTGATTGAAAATATTAATTTGAGCTCGCAAAACCAAAGTGGCAAAGATATTGACGAGAAAATAAAACACAAAAAGGCAAAGCCGACGAAAAATAAACAAAATCTTCCTTAAATATGTAACTTCCTAAAAATAAATTTTCCCTTCTAAACTTAATAGATGTACATTTATGTAAACATCTTTTGAAAATGATCTAGAAAATAATAAGACGGCAGCTTAGCTCTAAGCGAAGGCAAAACGTAGTAAGGTTACGAAGGCCTTCTACCTCTGGGGACTCGTAGCGCCAGCTACGACCCGTAGCAAAGACGTAGCGCTACGGCTACGAAAATAGACTGAGCGAAATGGTAGAAATGGAATAAGAAAACGCTTATTTTTCCGTTCAGTTAAAGATGTCTACAGTTCAATCTGGAATTTAGGTTTTTAAAATATTTAGACAAGAAGAAAATTTGGAATAATATCTAAGGTCCTATTGTGTCAATTAGGTCAGCAGTTGTGCTTTCTGTTTCTTTGGCTCCGATTGTGTCTGTTTTTTTTAAAATCATCACTATTAATCACAAAAATCTATTATTGATAATAATTGATTTCTTCTAATCTTAACTGTCTAGAAATTTTCTTGGTCGTAAACCCTTCAAACAATGAAATAAAAATAAAACGAAACAATTAAATCCTTTTAAAAAACATACAAAAGAAATCTTTCCTAGGCTTTTCCTTTTGTTTAAAAAAAACAGTCAACTCTAAACCAGTCATAAGTCTTTGCCGAGACGAACGTAATCAGTATCGTTCATCGCCCCACGCAACCGGTAGTTGGATTTCTTGAACCGTGAAATTTTATCAAGAGAATTAATCTCGGGAAACTTTCCCCCTGGACATCCACTCCTTTTATTTTTAATTCAAACCAAATTGATTTCTGTATTTTAGAAATTGACCTTAAAATTGAGGATGCAGTGGTCAGCCTTTGAAGTTTGAGGAAGATAGGTATTAGGACGGGTTCTCGGGATTAAATTTAGGCTGTGTTTTTTGAGTGGCTGATAAAAATATTAATCCCGAATTTTCAGCGAGTTTTTTTGTTGTTGTTTTTTCCTGCTGGCCTCGGACGGCTATACTAGGCCGTTAATCTCGGAATTCTGTGTGAAATATTGATATTTATCGGAATTCAATAGGATTAAAAGGAGACCCCAATTTCTTTAAGACTCAAAGTCAAAGTTTTTATTAATGTTATATATGTAGGTGTTATAAATAGAATAGGTACTGACAAACATATATATTTTGCCGTTAACGGCATACAAATATCAAATAGGTATACGAAATTTTAATTTAGTAACAGAATCAAAGACTTTGATTTCTTTTGAATTGATATAAATCAGTTTTCTGTCATTATTTGATAGCACAGACAAGTACATTGCCTACTTGCACACATGATATCATGTTTTCCTTGGTTCATGCAGGCACATGAATTTACAACACGCGTGGGACTACAGCCAGCTGACATACACTTGTTTTTCTCTTCAATTCCTGAAGATTTTCATACAATCATATAGCAAAAATGTGGAGAAATAGTACAATAATATATCGCCTATGTTTGTATGTATACTAACTGTGACTTTAAAAAAATCCTTTTTATTTTATATTTTACACATTTTTATTAATTTTATTTATTATTTTCTGCATGGATTTCTTATTTCCTTCATTCAGTCACATCCTTTTTACCTCGCCAATACTAACATATGTCGCAAATTGTTTGAAATTTATGAAATAATCATCAATTTAAATAAAATTGCGACGTAACTAAAACAAATTGACCTCTCTAATAGAACAAATTTTTACTCATAGGTTTCTTTTAGATTTCACCGGGGTAACAGGTCATTTCATATTTGTTACGGAACATTAAAAATAGTATATAAAAAAATATTGCTAATAAAACGGTCGCATTTGACGCGACTACCTACTAGTTAACTAGTAGACGTGTTCGTAATTATTATTTGCGACATGCAAAAGGCGTCGCTGTTTCCTTCGGTAATGCAGTTAAAAGTCCCGTGTATACTGACGTAATGTAGATTTAGTTTCAATTATAATTGATTAACTTCACCGTCAGTTGTGATGGAAGTAGAAACTGCATTTTTCTTTGAAGAAATTGTAATGTGTACTACCACAACAATATTTCATGAAATGTTTGCTCTAACAGTTAAGGCGTCACGTAAAGGTCAATTTAGACGAAACGAGCGAATGCACATTCTATCCCCACTCTACCAAATTATTTTTATGTAAACAGGGACAGAACATTCCTTCGTTGGTCTCTCCCTACTAAAATGTCAAGATAATCAACAAAAGAATGATCTAGTCTTTGTTATGGTTCTATGTTCGTTAAGTCTAAACTCATCTTAATATAAATCTCACAATGCACAAATACGCTCATTCAGAATAACTCTTTGTAACCAACCTATTAATGTTTGTTGCTTCAAAAACGGTGACGGAAAACATCGTGGGGACTTCATCATGCCTGAGAGATATATTTTTCGACGACATGTGAAGCTAAGTCAGAGGCCCATGGAGCGGCTGTAAAACTCTGAAACCAGGTTAGTCTTTAACCACACGAAAAGAAGAAGATTGTTTATTGAAATCAAATCAGTCTAGAAAAGCGGTGCCGTCATATTATAGATAACGGCCGTCTTAGGAAAGCAAAACTTAAGTAAAGTTATGATTCGATCAATCTATTTCATAACATTACATAGCCTGTAATATCGTTAACCCTTTCTTAAATTTCCCATAAAAGAGTAAAAAGTTAATCGTTTTATAAAGTTTTACGCCAGTGTAGCAGGTCCGTAAGTATGGGGTCGTGAACAAATCACCCCGCGTGAATACGCATCAAACATGTTATTAACTGTCAGTCCTGCTCCTCAATCATATCTCTTTATTGTGCGTTTTGAACTTCAGTCTCTTATTATAGTTCTAGTAAGGGAGGGATTTTTCATTCGAATTTTTGTGGAGGTATTTCAAGGCTTAGTGGTGTTACTATTTTAATTGGAGCTGTCAAATAAGGTTTCACCTAGACGATACAAATCTTCCTCGAGTACTTTTAAAAAGACTTTGACTTTTAAAGACTTTTTAGTAAGTCGATAATCTTTCCTTACTGGATTGACAGATGGATAATTTTTTTTTAAATTTAATTTAAAGGGTTTTGTCTCTTAGCGACAACACCGTCCAGTGCTGAAAAAACACAAAATTGTTGAAGACGATCTACCTTATAACTAACCTGTAGAATTGATTGGAAAAACAAGGATGATTTATGATGATTTTAAATTTCTTAATTGATTACAATAAGAAGACTTTATTAAAGACCTCATTACTTATTAGATCAAACAAAACGCGTAGAAGGTCTATTTATTTCGTTTCTTTCTTAGAAACCTCTACTTAAATCACAAAATGACTGACACAAAAATAACAAGTCGAAGGAATGGTGAGCCTATTAAAACATAAAAAAATATTTACCCAACATTATTCGGTAACTTGTTTTTATTTTCACATTAACAAACCTTAAGAGACTAACATAAAGCTTTTGTGCCAGCATGAAGGGCTCATAAATAACCCTGAAGACGTTGAATATTTTATAAATCTCCGGCATTATCGGATAGGGTAAGGATGTCCGGGTTCGCTTCGATCCGGGAAATCTGCCCTATGTATATCGAAGCACACGTAGGTTTCGATTGTTTCGTCTGTTTATTCCTAATGTTAGGACTGTTCCAGGAAATATGATGAGTTATTTTAGTACTTCTGTAACTTCTTGTTGACTTAATGAAATGCAATTAAATGAAAGAAACTTTAATACTCATATTAAAAGTACACTTTGTAAACAAGCATATAACAAATTAGAGGATTATATCCAAGATAATAATAGTACTTTGAAACATGCTGGTCCTGCTCCATAGGACAATTTAGAATCAAGACAAAATCAAACAGGTTGTTAATTTAATTGTAAAATTTATAATTTTGTGTTATATGACATTGATTTTACATTCTGTGATTACTTCCTCACACACTGACTTATTAATTTTAAAAACATTAGGAAAATCGTCTATTTTACAATGTTTGTAAATATGTGAGCACCATTATCTATCTCATAATTAAATTATCTGTCATTGCTTCATTTTTAATTCTTTTTACCTATTACGTGGTATAGTAATTTTATTCTAAGTGCATCGTCTTCACATATAATTGTTTAACTAATGTACGTACTTATACAAACTATTGTAAAACATTTTGAAAGAGTAACGGTGGAGTTTCTTGCCCATTCTTCTCCATACGAAACTACCTTTTGGAAGGTGCGACTAGAATCAATTATATTATTTTGTAAATTTTGACGTTCAAAACCCATACATGGGTCTATTTGAAATAAATTATTTGATTTTGACTTTGACTTTGTCAGATTGTTATGGAATTCTATTATCTGTGTTGGTTGTATGATTTTTTTTTAAATCAAAATATGTCTGAGGACTCGTTTCTTCGAGGATCGGAAAACAACAACAACTGTTTTTGTCCTTTTGAATGTGGCGTTGCGATTACAAATTGCATACAGTGGGTTTTTTAAACCTGGAATTATATCTAGAAATGACAAAAAAGGCATTAATGCTACCTGAAGTAACGTGTGTAGGTAGTATACTTTTGAATATTACTTCGCTCAATATAAAAAAATAGCATTAATTAAAACAGTCATTAGAAGAAAAGGAACAAATCCAACTGTCAATAAAATCCAAGCATCCGAAAAAATCAACCCTCACGGCGTTATAATAATATCTCCCACTGTATCCCGTGTCTTTGGCGATAGAGGTGTGATCGACCCGGGTATCACCGAGCGACTTATAAAACATTCATGACCTCTAGCGTTACTCATTCATGATACTCCAGCCGTCGAATCCCGATCACAAAGCGTCCGGGATAACGTGACGGTTATCCTAGCTGTATTTAAAGTTCGGGACTTTTGTACCATTTTTTGGACGCGAGTTTTGACGGGTTAAGTTTGTGATCGTTTGGGAGTTTTGTGGACGAATAAGTAATAGAATAAGGAATAAGGTTGGCTAGACTTTAGATAGGTCTGAGATTACATTGTGATGTTGAGATAAATAAAGATTTATGATAACAATCATGTAATTGTGATTGATAATACGGGCTGGTATCCGTGACTCCACGTCAAAGTGTGTATTTCGCGTCCGGGTGGGAAAATCGCTGATTCGATCCACCCCAGCTCCTCAAAAAAGCCCAGCAACGCCTTGGTGTTACTTACAATCTCACGTAGCCTGGGCTACCGAAGTACTTTGCCCTGTATGTGGCGAACGCCGGGCAGTTTAGTGTCTATTACACATGAGCTACTGTCTCGTCGTCCTCCATGCAGGCTCTGCACAGCGGATTGTCTGTGACTCCTAAGACAAAGAGGTGTTTATTAAATGACCCATGGCCAGTTACAGCTGCTGTAAGCCGCTGTTGTTTCGTTAGCGAGAGGATGTTATTATTTGTTTGCTAACATTGTTCTGGTTTAAAGCTTGTGGCTCCGAAAGACAGGGTAGCCATCGCCAAAAAAGCCATCGTTTGATTGAACACAATATGCAATCTACACTTACTGATAACCTCTCCATCAGTTATTTTATGAAAAAAATAATACTTGCTTAAACTCCAAACAACCGTGCATCGAGGCTTACTTACAGAATATAATGTTTATCATTGCCACTGTCTTAGCGGCAACATTGCATAAAGTTTTCTGTCTCCAACGGCAATATATTGTGCGGTAACTGGAGGGTAATATTCGCCTAATTTATTGAATAAGGCGTTTCTTTGCGGAAATGCATCGTCACAATAATGGTTTGGGGGAAACATTTCACCCTCGGAATTCCCCACTTTAGCGATTAACAAATCATATCAAATAAGTCGCCAAATCTGGTATGCGGGACATTTCGTATGGTTGAATTAGTAAGTGAAAAGTTTACTTTTTGAACGGGTCAGAATTAGTGATTCTCATGAAAGATTTCATTTGTAATTTTCTGAAATCATTATTTGATACTTAGGTATATAATAATAGTTATATTACCCCACCGCCGTATCTCTACGTGGACGTCGTGGTGGGGCTTGCGCGCTCCGAACTTTAGGTCTGTGCCGGTAGAGTTAACTTTGCCAGAACAGGTCTGGGATGAGGAGCCAGACCAAGAGAGATACAAAAACCCACAGGGAAGCATGTGGCGAGCTGTTGGGCAGTAGAGCCCCACGGACCCTATCTCCCGGGAGAAGTCTTGTTGCTTACCTCTGGCTTGCCTTTATTGGCTTGCTGGAGTGAACATTGACGAGGAATGGAGCTCCCACCTCATTCTTGCCTTAATCGGCCGGTTTGAGTGGAGATTCGCAAGAGCAAACGTGTTCGGAGGAAGGAAGAATTCTAGTAAGTGCTCGTGAGAATCTTGACTATCTTCTGAGCTCTGGGATTATTCTGAAACCCGTGGAATACTTCTCCACTTCTCAAGCACCTCAAGACATGTTGCCCTCTTTTTACTACGTCACTATGTGCTAGCGACAGTTTTCGGGGGCCCATTATTAAGTGTGCAAGTCACCTCCTGCCATTTTATCCATGTAAATATAAAACATTGATCAGGCAGAGGCTATAGTCATATCATAGTTCTAGGTAACCAATCCTTTTTAACCAACCAAACCCATAGTCCAATATCTTTGTTTTCATATCCTGCAATAGTTCTACACCAACCGAGGGTTGTCCTTGGGTGCACTTACATAGTGCAAATAGGGATAATCGTCGGTTGGTGCCTCATTCCATATAAAATTGTCTAAGGGGCCTCTGTGACTTGACTTCGGCCCCTCGTACGCCCTCCAAAAGACCAGGACCCTAAGGCCCTGATATATTTAAATATATATAAATAACAATTCCTTTATTGTCAGGCAACTAAGACCCATAGATAAAATACACAAAATATTCTAACAATAATAAAGTAATACATAATTATGAAAAACATTAATGTATTAATAACTAAGTAGTACGTTGGGTTGGCGACGGATTGCGCTGAGTCAAGGTGTCATGTAGCCTTCCGCGAAAATGCCGATACACGACACCCTTCGGTTACATAAATCTGTTACCTCGGTACGTAGATCACTGATGGTGGATTGCGATGCTTCCTACTTCAACTGCATCTCGGCCAGGTTTGATCTCAGGCTTGTGATGTCCCGCAGCAACCAGGAAACTTCGACGTGGTTGAATGTGACGGAGGCAGCTTGCGCAAGTCCTTTGCCACAAAAGTCGGCACGTCGTCCGGGTCGGTTCAACACTTTAATAATGTCTTGGAGACTCCTCTCTCCCTTTATATTAGTTTCATATATGAAGTAGTTATTCATTGTAGCCATAATAGCATGCTTTTACCTAATTTGTAATTCTTGACGACATTTATTTTTATTTATTTATTTATATACACAAATCAAACAAATCAATCTGCCTTTTCCCAACTATGTTGGGGTCGGCTTCCAGTTTAACCGGATCCAGGTAAATACCAGTATTTTACATGGAGCGACTGTTTATTAGACCTCCACAATCCAGTTACTGTGGTAACACGATACCCCTTGGTAAGACTGGCTGTCAGACTTTCAGGCTTCTTTACCCGTAACGACTGTCAAAAGATGTGTGCGTATGTTTTTTTGTACAAATAAAACACGACGTAATTGAGAAAAATATATAATATAGAAAAGCACAACGTTACTGTTTATTATTATATTTTTCAGGATTATTCCCAAGCAATAAAAATATGTCTCTATCAGGCAACGTGCAAAGGATGCCAGGCAGATACTAGCAACCACAGATCTATCTATAATTTTGGCCATAACAACCCTTTTATCGGTTAACCAAGCATAATGTAAGCTGACTGCGGGTAGCCGGTTACTTAACAATGCTCTTGGGTTAATACATTATTAAGTACAGCTGACGGACTAACGGACAGTTTGCAGTTAGTCAGATGTTTAGATACATACCTCGTTGTCCCTTTCTAAGCAGGTATAGCTCACCCCATGTCTACCTGAGAGTATCTATGGCGAAGATGCCCGTCAGGAGAATTACAAGAGGTATTGCAGGACGTATTCATGATTTGACCTATTATAAAATTTTTGAATGATCATCCAATTGCCTGACAAGTTTGTTGATCTACCAAAGGTCGCTTTCGAAAACTGTCTTTAAATAGTTGAAACACTCTTCTTTTGTCTATATCTTCTTCTGACTGTCGATAGGCAAAAGTTGCCGTATGTTTTTCTGGATTACTCTGTTTTTTTTTGCCTATTTCCGAAAATTTCAAAAAATCAAAACAAGAAATATATTACAAATCTTATAGCAACAAGAAAACAAAACTTCTCAGATTAATCAGTCACAATTTTTCAAATCCTTCCGTCATTCAAAGGAATCGGATAACCAAACAAGAGTAAAATCCGCGTCGAGACGTCTCGAATTTTCATTACCAATACCGAACGAATCTGAACGGGGTGGGGGGAACGGGGTAGCGGGGATTATAAATGCAAGACCGGCTTTATTGCCGACTTATTACTAAACAGTATGAAATGGAGTGTCTGGCGCATCTGTCTATCTATTGTCTTTGGATTTGCTTGGTGAGCAGAAGTCGAAATTAACACTTATGTTGGATAATGAAATGGTGAATACACTAGACATTAATTTTTATGAAGGGAGTTGAACGACAATGGAACAAATAATCATTTGATAAAATTAGATGTTGACGAAGAACTTACTCGCAATCATATATCTCGTAAAATAGGAAATTTATAATTGTGCATTTCATTTATTACACCTATGTTTAACAAATAAAAACTTTGAATTCGACTTTGACCTTTATTTGTAAATGCACAATAAGATAATTAAATAGGTTGACAACTTATTGTCAGTCATCATCCCCTTGCCCATATTCCAATTATATTATAGAAAATTGCTAGAATAGTGGATTATTAGCAACTTGAACATAATCTTCCCATCAAAAAACAGAAATATCCATAAAATAGTTGAGCGCAAAGCCAGGCTTGTTCGCTAGTCGCAAATATTTAAGGCACTTAAGAATGTTCAATTATATCGGCATGTGGAGCTAATAGAAGCTGTTTTGAAGAATGCTGCCTCCCAGCGAGATTGGCGTCTTTCATCCTAATAATGCATAACGGAATCTTAAATGAATAAGTAAATATTTCCTTTTGGATCTTGGAATGACGCTTTACTTGTTTTCATTGTTTTGTATTGGGGCAGCTGAAGCTATATTACTTTTGGATTCCTGGAAATAGATTAAAAACAAAATCTGGTTCACAATGACAACTCTATTGGGTCAAACCGTGGATTAGTCAAAACTCACACTCAAAACTGTGAAGGATAAAATCGTGAGGAAACCGGCATGTCCAAGAACCAAAAATTTGAAGACATGTGACATCTACCAACCCGCATTGTGCCCGCGTGCTAGATTACAGCCCACTGCTGCACAGGCTGATCATGCTAAGAAATTTGTATGGCGAACTATTACTACTACTATTACTACGGACTATTACTTAGTATGTGACTATTATTTGGGTGAACCGAAATTCCTATAATTATCTATATATGACATAGATAATTATAGGAATGATAAGTCTATTAAACTAAGGCCCTTGAACTCAAAAGTGAGTTACAATTAAAGTAGAGGATTCTACTCTACTTTCCATTTCCTCTCTCTCTCTTTTTCTACTTTTCTTTTTTTTCTATTTTACTTTACTTTCTTTTTTTCTTTTCTTTTTCTTTACTCGCTTTTCTAAGCGAAAAAGAGTAATAAAGGAAAGGCTGAGTTGTTAGACGACTTTTTAGTAAAAACTCTACGGAAGAAATCAGGAATCCTGTCAATGAAATAAGCTTCAAAAAGCATAAAAGACGTCACTGTCTTTTCACAGAATTTTATAAGAAGCTACTTACTTAAAAGCCCTCAGACACCAACTAAAAGGAGACCAGCAGAACTAAATTAAAAATCTAAAGAAAGCAGAACTCAAATGAAAATAGGGGAAATATTTTCGCCAACTACCAAAGTCGCCAAAGTGTAGGAAAATTTTAATTAATTAGCCACACTTTCACGGTGAGGGGTAGTCTTTGAGGCGCACTGACTATTTATTTGCACCTTAAAAAGGCAACTCCATTAGCAGAATGAACTGGGATGAATAGGTCATTCAGGAGATGTCGTCTGTCGCGCAGACAGGAGGGCGTGTGTAGGAAAGTATGTTTTTCACTATGTACTGAATCGGTTTGATGACTCCCTGGCTTTTGTATGGTTGGGGTTGAAGAAAATATATTGGCAGGTAGTTAAGTAAGAAATACCTAATTATGGAAGGTAATTGAGTTCATGATTTGGCGCAATTTGAAAAGAGTGGGAATATTACTCATTAGTATGGAAATAGTTATTTCTGTTGAGCATCAATAAATAAATTGTTTATAAGAATTGTTTAAACCATTTCATAAGTCATCAACTTTTGAGCAGTTTATTTAATTCTTATACATGTCAAGATTGACTGCTTAGCTGCTTGTAGGTATAGCGTGATGATATTCATTACAGAGGTCAAATCCGTATCTATCTTCAACATTATAACATTGTTTCTCGTCTAATTAAATCTCGCACAAACTGTTGAGGAATACGTACATAATGCAATATCGCTAATCTTCCATGGCAAATAGTTTGTTATATAATAGCCTATTCGGTGAATTTGTGCAAAATTTGAACAGAATCTTTTCAGTAGTCTATCAGAATCTTTCCCGCACCTCGAAACACTTACTTTTTTTCAAAAATATGCAAATACAGTTTAAAGTTTGTTACTTTTAGGGTTCTGTACCTCAAAAGGAAAAAACGGAACCCTTATAGGATCACTCGTGTGTCTGTCTGTCTGTTCGTCTGTCACAGCCAATTTGCCAAATCTAATGGACCGATTAAGTTGGAATTCGGTAAACATATGTATTTCTGTGACCCAAATACGAGCGTGTAATATAAATAAATGAATTTTGAATATAGAGGTCACTTTTGGGTGGCAAACAAGAAAATTAAAAAAACAAGTTTTGTACCGTGTGACATATCAAATGAAAGGGCTTGTTGCGAGAATTAAAAAAATAAAAACTATGGCTCTTTACTCATAGATTACAATAAAACCTATAAGAAGACTATGTTCTTAAAATAACATGGTAAATCGCTCAATATTGTGCGTACAAACTAACGTTTGCCGTTAGAATCTATGGAAGAATATGTTTTTCAACTGCAATGTTAAGTTTGTTCTTGGGATAAATAAATTCATCTCGACTCCGGAATCCTTTATAGTGCGTAGTCACTTGGCCAGTTTTTTTTTAATTATAAATATAGATTACTAAGTACTATCGAAGAAACGCATATCTGTACACTGTAAGGACAATTCTTGCTTACAGTGCTCGGCCGCTATAGTATCGCTTACCTACGAAAAAAAAGGGTCGTGTGCACGGGATTTTTTTTTTCAAATTGGTTAGATATGCGTTACCCCGATGGAACCTATCGGTAATTATCACACAGATAAAGTATCCGTCACCAAAAAAATGATAATTCGCATCAGTATTTTTTATTTACAAAATAAACCTTGAATTTCGCCGTATAGCCTCATTTCACGTCCATTTTTTGACCCAAAAATAATGGCACCCATCATGACGGGACATCACAGTAGATTGGAGTCTCGATCGCCAATAAATCAATTTGTGTCAGACATTTATTTACTGAGAGCGACTGACATTTGTTACTCACTGTCCATACAATGAACTGGAGGTATTGTTACTAGTGGGACATAACGTGGACATGTCTGCGGTCAACCGTTTATGTTGGGTTATTTATTTACATAGGTAGATTTAGAAAAGACAATGACCAAAAATATTGCCGTTTTTTCGGTGACCATTATCGAAACTTTGTAAATGATAGCAATCATTTTAGGTGAATTTTGTAAATTGACTACAACTGTTGCTCTCATTGAATCAAATCCAAAAAAAAAATCTCTATCTCATACTGTGTCGTGTGCTAAATAGGCAATTATTTTTTGAAGTGAAAACTTCTTTAGGTGCGTTGGGCATCTTTGAGATTGGACTATAGCCCGCGCGGAACTAGTTGGCCGCGCCTTAGGTATGTGAGCGGTGGGACGGAGGGACGGCTGTCATTACTCAGTACGGCGCCGTACAATGACACCGCCCCTCCGTCCCACCGCTCACATACTAAAAACAATTAATTGATTTCACGACACTGTTACGACACTAGCTTTTGACCATTAAAAAGACATCAACGCGCGATACATTATTTCCTGAACAGTAAAATGATTCAAGTTTTCACTTCTGTCGGCACTCCCGGAGTGCCACTGCATACTAGTTAATTAAAACTTCGTACCTTATTCTTTTTTTAAACGTGTATATTAAAAGAAAATAAATAATACGATTTAACCCGGATAATAGGAACCTACTATTTTATTTTACTGTAAATCTTCTCGGCCACTTCAACACAACATCTGAACATTCTGCTCTTCTTTCTGTCGTATCTCCCCTCAAACAATGCTAGAATGCAAGTAGGCAGTCCGGATACGGATATGCGATAACGAATGCAATTTTCCAACTCCGTGAACAGAGTTTAGGCGGGCTCGTTCTGATCCGGCCTCTTACGGGCTTGCTACCTGAATGTACAGAATGCAATGGCTGCTGTGTCGTTGGTTCAATGGAACATAGTGTATAAACGGAATTGATTTAGTTAGATGTTTGGGGCTTCAATAATAGGTAAGTAAGTAAACGAGGCTTATAGCTCGTTATTTATTTGATGGCTTAGTTAAAATATAGGCACGCTTATTTTTTGCCAACTTCCAAAAAGCAGGAGTTTCTATGTTCGTCTGTATGTTTTTTATTTATGTACATCGATATTTTCGTCAATTATCGATCGTTTTTTAACAGACCTTTTATCATATTTGTTTTGATTTGTATCAAATTGTTGATCTACGCAAAGAAGTATGAGAAACAAAATTGCGACTGGTTATGATATTTTTTTAATTTGTTTTTTCTGATTTCAGACATTATGATTTGATATTGTCGTCAAATTCTGTGAGAGTTATGACATTGTGACTGTTTACGGTGCTATTTTGTATGGGTAGACAGTAGACACCTTTCAAATGAAAATAATCACCTATACCAGTGACTCATACAAAAAATAACTTAATCACATTAAAACATCTGAAAATAACTTCACATTTCAACTGCCCATTCATTTGATTTTCATAATTCAATAAATGTAACGAACGTTTGGGGACATACTCCAGCATATTACAATACACTTAATGCCCAGGGGATCACTATTCCGTATAGATAATCCCCTTTTACAGAAAAATGAATCGCCGATACTTTCATGTAAATTAAATGAACGGATCGCATGTGCCTTATGTCCTAGTTATGTGAGGGAGATCGATTATTTCCTTTAGAATTAGTGAGGGAGATCGATTATTTTCTATAGAATTAGTTGTAAGCTCACTAATACCGACCAACTGGGCTGGTTTTGATCGATTTAATTCTTTCTCGTTATGGCGTAAGCTTTTGCGGATTATACGACTGTGCTCTAAGTGCTGTGTTTAATTTTTATTTTTTTTTTCTAGGGAAGAAGACCTTTCAGTTATTAATTTTTATAGTGAAACAAGACTTTCATTGCCAAGATTTGTTGCTTTTTATAAGGAAAAAATAAACGCTATAAGATTAATAAAAAAATAAAAAAATCATTGATGAAATTTTCTTCAAATCATCTTTCTTTCCACGGCAGCATGACTTCATCTAACTGACAGTTATCTCATTGTATTCTCCACTTGCATTATATGTTTATATCAAACAACAATGAAACAATACCACAAAATAAGGTTCACGATTGAACAATAACAAACACCAGTGCATTAGCCAATATATCAGTCTCTTCAACCTATCACCACCGACGCGACCTCGGTATTATTCCCGCCGCACGCATACTTCCCCTTAAGCCCGAAAATCGATGTCGACGGTGTGGCCCGAAGAAACTTTCTAACGACATAACCGCGTGCTATTGATATGCCCCAAGAGTAGGACCCATTGTAAAGAAAGGAAAATCCCGATCCGAAAATCTTTCAAGAGTTAGGTGCATCAGTATTCTGAGGTCGTACAACACCCCGGTGTCGGTTGCTCCCCCTTCCTCCCGAGATGCGGTAAACTCCTTCAGTAATTTGACTTTGTTGTTATAACTCAGTTTTAGTTGTTTGTCGTCGTTGGCAGATTTATTGCCTCAGTGAAATCCTTTAAACAGTGACAAGTATTGTTTTGTTTGGATGTGTTTTGTAATTGTTTAAATGTAAGCGCTGGTTTTAAATGAAATTGTTGGCGAATTCTAATGAGTCTTCTTCTTCTACGTCAAAAGTCTTTATTACAATTTTTAATCAGTGTTTAAACTAAATTCAACTGCATAAAAGACTGTCGTGAAGGGGAAAGAGCAATAAAATGTTAAAATCGATAAAAAGCGCACTCCAGGGATTACTTGGCCCACGCTGCTTAAAATATATAGTTCGTGGATCAATATACTTGTGTTTGACATCAACTATTTTGATGAACCGCACCAAATTTTATCACGCAAAATAGATGCCTTTATAACCAAATTGATTATATTATGGAAACCTCGTTACACACCTTTGTGTAAGAATTCCTATCAACCCAAATTCTGCCTTTGATCATATCTTAAATTCCCCAAATATTAACTCAATTACTGTACGACAAATACGCCGGAACAAGGCTATGTCATGTAAACCGGTATTTCGGTGCGGTTCTATTAAATCACAGTATTGTCGTGGCCAGTCCTATTCGGTTTGAATAGCGTACACCGCATTGGCTTCATCAAATTGCATTCAATGGACGTTAGAGTACTCATCGAGCATGCCTAGCGTTCTGAGGGTAAAAATTTGAATGGAATAAACGTACAGGGAGGCATGAAAGGCACTGGTGACGCCCACCTCGGCTCATCGTGCTTACTTCCGACCACTCGGACGTATTTCACAATAGATCGGCACGGACTCGATCTGATATTGAAATTGGAACTGAACTAACCTCGATTTTCTTTTATGCGTCCCATGGTTTGGTACGGAATCCAATCAGTGGATATGTAATAGAAAAAATAAAAAGAATTTAACTAAGGGCTGGGGGTTTGTATTGTTAGGTTAAAATATACAAGGAAAAAAAAAAACGGCGACACTATTTATTTTTGTAGTAAAAGTTAAGCTTTTAGTTTTATCAGTTTCAACTAATTGCCAATTAAAACAATAATCTCCACTACCAAACAATAATAAACCAATCCAAACATTTTTGACACTTCCAAAATTGCTCGACTGAAATCTTATAAGCAAACTATTTTGAATGACGCTCAATGCATTCAAAGTCACGGAGGGTCCCCGATCAAGTCCCTATCATTAATGATGCCATCCCTCATGGTAAGCAGTAATGTAGGTTACTGTGTAAACAGTCCGGGGTGGTTGCCCTTTACGTAGGGTTTAAGACGGCCGGCTTGCGCGGATAAAGTTTATTGTCTATTTTAATTATGGGATTACGAAGTTTGTCTCTGGTTTTAGTTTAGTGACGAGTAGTGTTGTATAGGTACTTAAGCAGGTTGGTATGTTTTATTTTAGGAAAATATTTACAAAAACTCATTCTTCATATAAAGTTGTTTTTGTCAAACAGTAAAGGTAATGTAGAAAAGGACTATTTTAGTTGACCATGGAAATACTTATACCATTTAAAAGGTGTTCGGTGAAATTAAAAAAACAGTTGCTTTGAAGGACATTATTTTTTGGTTTCACATTCTTCCTTAACATAATCATCCTATTATTTGACATTATTATACCCATAATATAATTTTAACTCTTTTTTAATGGCTTTTGTGGACATGATAATTATTCAGTTTGTATAGCAAGCATGTTAATTTGTTTAAAATTGTTTTTTATTTATTTATTTATCTTTTGGATAGATTCTTTCTATTTTGTGTATGTGAGAATGCTGCAGGCTTAGTGGACTGTATATTTGTTGACCATTTTCTATTTTGTTAAGTACTTGGTATTTGTTGAAAGACCTACACTGTCCTGTCATACCTATTAACACTGTTATTTGAAAATATTGTAAAAGCCAATTGTTTTTTAAAGAGTAGCCGTGGAGTTTCTTGCCAGCTCTTCTCCATAGGAAACGACCAATTGCAACCGTGCATCTAGCTTCTGACGTTTCATAAGTGCCCATGTAAGTTTATGTGTAATAAAATATTTTGAATTTGACAACGGAAGTGAAAAACCAAAGTTATTAATCAATAGGTTTTATGTCGAGTCAGAAGTAATTAACAGTTATGTAAATAATATCAAAAAATATTTTGTTAATATCTACGCTTCCGGTAATAACCAAAAAGTTTCTCAAACTGTCAGAAGGAGCATGATACACAACACACAGTTAAATTGGGTCGAAGAAACAACGTGAGAGAACCATAATATTATTACGTATGCAAGATAAATATTTATCCAAAGTAATATATTACAGAAAACAAGGAAAACGAAGGGTTAGTTTGCTCATACGATCCCCGAACGCGATATCTTGTGTTGCGGCAAAATTTATAGCTACAGAAAATAAAAGCCGACTTAATTGAACATAAAATATTTAAGATAATGTTGACAATAGATAATCCCACGTTCTTTCGGACCATAAATTAAATGCACTCGTGTTCTGAACTTCTGAACGAATGCAGAAACCATTAGACGCCCCACGCAATAGATGCGTGCACAACAGTTACCCTAGCCGTGTGTGCATTTTTTTTCGTACAATGCAACTATCATTGAAAAATCTACCATAAACTTTCCTGCCAAAGTTGTGTTTTGATTGACGTTGCATTGGAGCATTAGGATATATGGAAAAAGAACTTTGGGTTGATCAAATAGGGTGGTATTTCGAGTGTTATCAGCCAATCATAGAAATAGCATAGTGACCTACATCTCTGGAGAGACTAAATAGCATTAGTAGTATCTACTGGGAATAATATTTATTGGATGCATAATGCACATGACAGTTTTATGTTTTCGGCATTGCGTTTGATAGAGAACTATTGTTGCAAGATTCCTTTTCATTTGTGCGACTTCGTTTGCAGATTGTATCATTTATAATTTTCTTTTGTATGGCTTCTAGAGTTTATAGATGATTGATTAACGAAAATTGTAATATTGCTTTTGTTATCGATGTTTATTAAGTTCCTATTTAGGTTTCTCTGCTGTATGTTTTCTCAAGAGTAACAGGCATTGTCCATTTAAAAGTTTTACCAATTTTCGATAGAATTTCTTTGTGGAAGTAAATAATAGACAGTTTACAGGTTGAGAATTCGGTATTAAGGCCGATTTAATTAAACAAAGATCGACTGCTATCTTTCGTATGTCTAAAATTTCCTCAAAATTAACTTGAATTCCGGCTTAATTTAAGACCCCTCGAGAGCAGGGAATCAGGTGCTATAACAAGAAAACAATGAAGCTCTTGACAGTAGTTCTTGACGAAAGCAAGAAATTATTGTTTAATTCTTGTCCCCAAACTCAGAAGGGACGACGCAGCTGGTACTCAATTGTTTCCCAAATTGCTGTTTGGATTTCACTACAATGTTATTTGCACATGCAAATCAGCATTTTGTTTTCATCTTCAAGCGAGATGACGTCAGAGAGGGATGGGAAATTTACACAGGGACCGTTTGACACAGATTTGCATAAACTATTAAGAATTAGCAGCTGAGCTTAACTAATATATTCTCGTGTGTTTAGGAGACACACAATTTTAGTCCAATTTGAGTGAATCGAGCATGTGCGGACCGAAATAGCTCCCTGCTTTCCCATACGCAATATTTTACTGAATTAATTAAGTAAAACAGAGTTTCAAAGGAAACAGTTAAGCTTAGGTTATAAACATGCCTAATTAGGGTAAATAAAACCACGAAATTAATTAACAATTGCCAATTTAGGTGATGTATTAAAGTAACAAAGTTTAGGAGTTCAAATTATCTGTTAGAAACAGTGTTTACTTATTCAAATAACCATTAAGTAAGCTGCGTACATGCCTGGTCGTAATTAAGAGGAACTTTGCCATCAAACTCATTACGGTTCGTGATCGGTAAGGCAGCAACTTACCTACAGTTATATTAGATTAAACGTTTGATAGGATTATCGTATTTCGATATCATATTAATTGGGATAATTCTGTGTCTATTTGACCACGCGATTATCATGTGTGGTCTATTTAGAAGATAATGCGTTGTGTAAGTAAGGATATGTGGGTTATTATTAGCTTAACTGTTACTATCATCATTATCTCTACCTTTCTCAAAGCATGACTGGAAAATGCTCAAGAATCCATAGACTGATCAGTAACTGATCAGTGACTGATCACGTAACAGTCATCAAGGTAAATTAAAAAATCGCATTATTCAGAACAACAAAGTAACAAAGCAATAAAGCATATTCTATCAATCATGAAACTATTAAGCAGTAAATAGTTGTTGTTTTGATTTGAAAGTATCCATTTTGGCACCAAATAGCACAACTCGTCTTGTGGTTTTTAGAGTTGTCTACTGCACAAATCTATTTATTATATATTCATATTATTTTCCAAAACACTAATCAGGAGAAGTTGTTGCAAAATTGTACATGAAAAATCAATAGCATATTGCGTCCCCCTAATGCAGTGATGGATAGCACATCACTTATCTATACGTGACATCACAGTCCAACGCGGGACGCTAAGCCAGCGTCCCACGTGACAAGCAATGCGACAAAGTTATGTGAAGCGATAAAAGTAACTTCTCCTGAATCTTGTAATCGTACGATACCGGAGTACCGAACGCACTTGCGATCCATCGATGTGTTATAGCTGGTTATGTCATTAATACATACGTCCCATTACTACGACCTGTATGGAGGTGCCGGTCGGAGACTGAAAATAATATTACTAAACTGTTCTACCGAACCGCACTTATCAAAATTTTGATAAGTGCGGTTTTTTCTTAGATTAAATCGTGAATCTTTTCGAGACATTACATTACAAAATCATAATCAGCTTAAAGACTCATTTTTAAGAAATTTACGTATCTGATGCATCATTAGAACAAGATAACATCCCCAAATCTATTATTAACCGGGTTAGCTTCCTTCTAGGTCCAAAACGAACAGAAATTTTCAATTGGAGCTACTTTATTAAGACGGCAGACTGTTTACATATACCATTGAATATCAGAAGGTTTTCCCTCAAAATTCAATAAATTTTGTTTTTTTTTTTTATTGAGTCCATTTTATGTACTTTTTTCGGTAGTCAGTAGTCCAGCCCGCCTCTCCTTCCGACACAGAATGACAGCCTGGACGACAAAGTTTTTTTTATATCGTATCGCATCGCATATGTTGCCTACGTAGGACGTCAGGTCAAGTTATCGTCCTTTTGTAGAGGCCAGCTCATGTTTGGGTTCTGTTAATCAATCAGGTGAAGGGGTTTCATTTAGTCGTCTATCAAAGACGATAAAATAATAAATAAAAGAGTTCACCGTACCGTATGGTGCAGTGCAGGGGTAAAAATGAGAGGGAATTTGTACCCCAACCCATGGTGGTTGATATAGTGACATCAGCTGGTCCCGAATTACGAGAGTCGATTATTGAGCGTCTAACTTATTACATTTTTGTTGGAGTTTTGTGAAAATATTTTCAGTTTTGTAGTAAATCACACTTGGATCATGCTACTATTTCGTGTAAAAGCTGTAATATGTACAAGCTTATTTTTTTTTTGTTTGGGAAATTCTCAAATAACTTCTCCCGCTCTGGGCGGAGCGGGAGGGCATGTCAGACTCTTACTGACTAAAATCCACCCGTGTTTCTTCAGTTATCTGTATGTTGCCAGGATCCATGGTAACCCTTTCGGACAAACTCGCAACCCCGGCAGGTATATGTACAGTAAGCGTTCAAAAGTGCATAAGCACGTTAAGAATCATATTGCTGTGAACACGCGGTATAGTCCGTATATCTGTATGTGTAAACAACACGGCACATACACCACAGAGAACGCAGTATTGCGCTTTACACACTGTCGTACCGTCGCGTACTTGCGCCTCACTACCGAAACAAATATATATTTCCGTCGCTTTTGTTAGACAACACGCATCATGCGCTTGACCTTGGCCAGTTTATGGCAATGCTAAAATTCAAACCAAACTTACGTGTGCAGATAGCAGAAAGCGTTAAGCATTGGTCTGAGTTGCAAACTGGCTTAGGTTCCAACTTCGTCAAGCACAGTGCAGTTTTTGCAAATATTAATATTTTTGTTTGCAATAATATTATATCTTAACTATTGCTGCCTTTTTTATTAATGCTGTTATTGCAATAAAGGGTTTAGAATTAAAAATGCGTAATATGTGATAGCAAAATTAAAAAATTGTATTCGTTATATTTATTTTACTTATAGATAATATATTGCTACAATTATTTGTCATTACGTCAGCTCAATAAGATGTGAAATAGATGTCAAAAAACTTAGAAGTAATTTATATTATTTTGACATATTTGTATTATGAAATGTTTTAAATTTTAAATTGATTTTTTCACCATAAATATTAGCTAGCTTATTATTAGTTAGCTTTGATCATGGTCGAAGTAATTAAGCAATAAATAAGAATATAAGACTAATCAAAATGTAAAAAAAAACTACTTACAAAATAGGTGATTTTAAGGTAAAGTATGGGCAGTTTGTTTACATTATTTATTTTACATTTTATTTGGCTTTAGTAAATATTGGTTGGTATTGAGGTTATAGCTTAAGTATTCATTTTCTTTACGAAAAGAAGATTGAAACTTAACCTCAAATTGTAATCCTAAAATAATAATATTACTAAAATAATCTTAAACATTTTCGGTCTATCTGCGAGAAATACGACAAACAACATATTGTAACTTGCTTAAAAAATCGTTACCACAAATTCATGCAATAACGAATCTGTTGTTTATTAAGTTGGTACGGTAAATATTTTAAGGTTAAAATATAGCAGTGTCCCACTTGAAGTCTTAATATTATCGTGCGAAACTTAAACGTTCTTGTTTATGCCTTTCTGTCGAAAACGGCTTCCTAGCTGGTCTTCAGTGATACAAGTCTTCAGAGTGCACAGCGAACGGTTCATAATGACGTGTTTAATAATTTAGCAAAATATCTCGTTGGTATGAAACCATTTGTTTCATATTCCTCCATAATTTGACGTCGCTACTGCTCGATAATAAGCCTCTTCCTCATTCCTCTTAACCCTCACAGTATTTCTCTAGAACAAAGAATAACATTGTATTTATTACACATAATAATTATTTATCATTCACTAATCGAATTAAACCTCATAATTAATTTAAAATTTTAAAGGTATCTTCTGTCTCAACAATACCTCTGTTCTATCAACAATACCTTTGATTAAGATTTATGTTTAGTAAAATATGAAATATTTAAATGATAACACTCACACTTAGTCCGGTCTCATTAGATATTTGTCTAAATTACATTCACTTTTACGCAGCGCAATAATATTTGATCTCCCTTCAATATTTATATTTGACTGCATTTTGTAAACAATAACCACAACACCGCTAATACTTAAATACTCGTCACCAACAAAGTTTTGAGATTGGCTGGGAACGGACCGTAGCAATCGCGAATACGCGTAACGAACTGCGTCTGTCTACCCCACAGAAATCGAAATGATTTACTTAGTTTTCTGTGGTCTACCTGCTAAACCTTAATATTTATGTGAACAAGACGACCGAAACAAAAAACGAATGATTATTGAACTAGTCATTATTAAAAAATAACAAAAACTATGAATAATAATTATTAAAAAATAACAAAAACTATGAATGTAATTATTAAAAATTACAAGCAAACCACAGATGAGATTTGAACCCTCGCTCGGCTCGCCATAATCGCACATACCAAAGCACGTTATCCACTGAGCTAGCACGCCGTATTATATATTGAATGAAATTATGAACTACTATGAGTTGCAGACAAAGTGAGTGTGTGTGTATCTATAGTATTGTAACATCTTATAGAAGAAGGTCGTAAGTCAAACCGAAGCGTCAGTCTATTGCTTTGTGCGATTGCCTATGGACTTTTGGTCGGTACTGTACAGGTCATAAAAGTATTTTCGTTATTTGCCACCGACTTCCGAAATTTAAGTTATTTTCCATATTGTAGTTTTTTTTAGAAATTAGTTGTTTCTTTTTGTAAAAAAGTTTTTATATCTCGCTTTTTAGTGGGTCAGTTTGTAATTTATCTAAGTTACATAGCTAATGTCAACTGTTCATCACCTTTTACAAAATATTGCTTTTCCCGATACAGGGCCGTTAATCGTTGATGAGTTCTCCTGGTACTTCACCAGCAGCTCCACTTTTCCGTATGCATTGTGACGAGCATAAATTACTTGGCAACCATATTAAAGTAATCGAATCACAACCCGTGGAATACTTAGTATTGAGTAATCCAGTGGCCATCTGTGGTCTTCATCATCAGTTCCACTTTACCAAATGGTGCTTTCCGAGAGCAACTGCCTGAGTTATTATAAAAAATACCCAAATTGCTATAGGTGTGCTTATAATATTTGAAGAGTTTCCTCGATTTCTCCTGGATCCAGTTATCAGATCCTGACCTGATGACAATGGGACCATCTCCCTTTCAAACAAAATAATAATTTTACACATCCGTCTATATGTGATGGAGTTATGACCGAACATACAATAAAAAAACAAATATATATAGTATAAAAAATAATATTAAAAAATGAAACACAATTGCAACTCGCTAAAATCCATCTGGCAGACACCGCCAACACTGTTCACAGAGCTAAAACGAATTAAACACAACTCGTTATACAAAATGAAGAGTTCCACCACCATTCAAAGTTTTGTGCAATGAATAATTACAGTCGGCCAGAAATGTATGGTATACTAGCTTCTGCCGCTGCCGGCGACTTCGTCTGCGTGAAATGTTTTGTTTAAAATATATCCTATGACACTCGGCAATACTGAAACTTCCCATTAGTGTAAGAATATTCGGAAGCGGATCAGTAGTTCCGAAGACCCTACATACAAACTCACATTTTTTTAAATTAATATTATATTTATTTTATTTTTATTATATTATGTATTGTTTATTTATTTTCTGTCATGTACACTTACATTTTTAAATATTTCTTACACTAAAAAGCTATTAAAAAAAACATGAGGTTCGCCGATGTCGGGAGCTGGGTCCAAGCTACTGGTGGTTAGGGCTGCAGAGACGGAACCTCCTGACAATGCGAGCCGTATCGAGGAGTACTGCCTTTCGAATCAGGCCGGATAGTATTATTAGTTAATTAATAATAACAAACGACCCGTCCCTGTTGCGCACGTTTTTACGACTTCACAAATCATTGAGATTTCTTTATTATATGTATAATTATGTAAGTTTAATAATATGAATGTATTATAGACATAACGCCTTCCGGAATAAATTATTTACATGATAGTGAAAACTGCATAAAAATCTTTAGGACTTTAGAAAAACTACGCGGTCATAACATAACATAGCATCACGCCTTGTTTCCCCGAAGGGTTGGGCAGAGGTGTCCCTGTAGCAGGTTCACCCACATTTCATATATCTAAATATATAAATTTACGTGTCTAGACGTAGTGAAACGAACGACAAAGTTGTGTCGACTAAGAATATTGTTCTATTTATTGGTGACGTTCACGCAATATTTTTCGTACGGTGACACAATAGTTGTGCGCGGAATGTCTTTTGTGCTTTGATGGCTTCTGTTTACGCCGACTGTACTATAATGGAGGGCAATGGGGAAGAATAGCGTTTAGTTATGCAATATATCGTTTTGATTATTTTCGTAGCCTTATTTATCTGATGTTGACGGAATTATGGAGTTTCTTGCCAACTTCTTCTCTTTTCGAAATTACGTTTTAACCTTTTGTTATCAAGTAACTAGTTTGTGGAGGTCAGATAGGCAGTCACTCCATCTAAAATACACGTATTCCGCTGCATCCAGTTAGACTGGAAGCCGACCCCAAAATAGTTGGAAAAAGGCTAGGTAGATGATGACGAAATTACCTTTTGGAAGGGGCAGCTAGAGTCGATTCTATTTTCTTGTAAAAGTTGATGGTCAAGTGCCTGTTAATGTGATCTATGTACTTGAAATAAATAAATTTGATTTTGACTTTCAAAGAGAAAACCTATAGGAGTTTTACTATGAGATTGCAAATGAACTATTTACTGACTTTTTTGTAATCATTTCACTAATTTTCCTATTTTCTTTCACTGCTACAAAAGTACATCAAATACATCTCTCAAACTTTTAGATCACGATTTTCGTTCAAGGCCGCAATGAAATCAATATGGTGCCGAATTCACCGGAATGAACCTACAAAAAACTGTTAAAACACAAAATGATACAACATTTTTCGCTCCCACGAAATAACTTATGTAACAAAATCTATTTGCCACTTAAATATTTCGATCAGATAGCAAGTTAAATTTCAGCGGGCCATTCCGTGCTCATATTTCGGAGCAGCCGTCAGAAAACTTTAATACGATGAAGTTTGGCAGCAATAGAAGCTTGTTTTCTAACATTTTAGGTTTAATCTGGAGCTCGGACAAAATCTGACCATTATTGTGATGTACTTAGTTGCTAACTTGCAAATTGTGGCAATTTGTGCGTTATTTTGCAGGGATATTTGATCGTTGTAAAGCACATGAGACACGAGTGTTAGTTGTTTGGCTCTGAAAATGTTTAAGTAATTTAGTCAGACCATTTAGGTACATAATAAATAACCAGTGACCCACCCGCCCTTGCTTCGCAGTAGTTTAATCTACTAATGTGGTGACATCTCAAAACATGGAGATTTCAGTGAAATATCTAAGTTAAATAATAGTATCTGGTCGACCGAGCTCTGCTCGGGTGAAAAAAGATAAACATATCGTCCAGGTATATCAACGTTGTATCACATTCCCAAGGCTGTGAATTACGAATTTTCCCAGATATGAGACCTAGCTGGATCGATTTTTCGCCCCCGTCAACAGTTTCCAGTCTAACCGGATGCAGCTGAATACCATTATTTTACATGGAGCGACTGCCTATCTGACCTCCGCAACCCAGTAACTGGGTAATACGATACCCCTTGATAAGACTGGTTGTCAGATTTTGGATAAAGATATACAATAAATAAATGAAAACGTTACTGAGGAAGTGTCTGAAAAAAATGAGCTCATAAAGCACACGAAAATTAGACAATGCAAAATTGAAAACAATGGAATGCAGACAACAATGTAAAGGTGGAATCATTTTATGAAACCAGATTCACTGCAGGGAATTAAAGGGGTTTTAAGAGGGAAAATTAAATACGACAATGAATGGAATGCGTCTGACTAATGTTGTTTAATAAATTATGCTGTCCCACTATTCTTTTCGACGTTATGAAAGTTAAGAATCCGATTTATCACAGATAGAATATTTTACGGCTTCAGTTATGGTTTTCATATTAACCTACAATAAAACGGTCAAAGCATAATCATCCTAATGTCCCCACTGCTGGGACACATGCTTCCTCTCTTTGAGAGAGAGAGGGCTGTAATCTAACACGCGGGCCCAGTGGTTGTTGGTAGATACCACATGACTTCGAATTTTTTGTTATAGGACATGCCGGTTTCATCACGATGTTTTCCTTCACCGTTTTGAGAGCAGTGCTGATGAAATTTTTTACGTTAAGTAAAGCGACTGCCTTTTTTTTTTTTTTGGGTGGGAAATCATCAAATAACTTCTCCCGTTCTGGGCGGAGCGGGAGGGTGTGTCAGACTCTTACTGACTAAAACCCACCCGTGTTCCTTCGGTTGCCCTGTTGCCGGGGGCCACGATCTCCCTTTCGGTTTTCTTCGCAACCCCGGCAGGCATCGGCCCTAGCGGACCCCGTCAATTCTGCTGACATCTCTTTGAGGCGCGCGTGGAACACAACGCGCCGTCGACCCGGGCCTGGTTCTTATCGGACGGTGAGCTACCCATTGCTCACAGTCCGCAAGCCCGCGCCTACGGTGGCCGGAAATCGGCTTGTGACTCCCGACGCCCTGGGCGTCTCCTGCGGCGGTTAGGGGCGTGAGGGCGCGAGATTTGTCTCTCCCTCACGCGTTCCACCTCCTCCTTCGCGAGCATTACCGCTTCGCAGAAGGAGGTGACGGCCTCCCATTTCCTCTCGCTCCGTACCATGGCCTGAAGCAGGGCCGGACGCGAGAGATCACCGCCGCCGATCGCCTCCACGAGGACACGGCGATGCTCCGCCCAAGCTGGGCAGACCTCCACCGTATGCTCTACCGTGTCCTCAAATAAAGCGCCTGCCTGGGTTTGAACACATGACCTACAACTCGTAAATCGGGGCCGTTACTACTGGGCCACCACTGCTCTCCTCAAACGGTCAAAGAATATTGCATAAATCACATTTCTTGGCAGTTTTGATTTAAATTTGTTCTTTTCTGTTCTCTTCAATTACAGCTATTTCTTAATTTAAAATCTTTTAACACATTTATTTATTTATTTAAACTTTTCACACTCAAAAAAAAGTACAAAGGCGGACTTAATGCCTTAGACGTTCTCTACCAGTCAACCAAGGGTGGTGAAGAGATTGGATGGCAGGTGCTTTGTTTGAGAGGAACAAAGAAAAAATTATTAAAAATATATCGTTAGAAAAAAAAATAGTTAGGAACAACAGTACATAAATAGGTTATAACTTATAATACACATACATATTTAATATACATATATTTATTATATATATACATATATACAAATTCAAGGGAGAGAGATGTTGAGATGACTCAAACACAACATGATGACATTGGTATGAGAACAAGGATTATTCTTCCATACATACCACCAGTTTGGTACAAAGTAATTAATGAAGAAGCTTTTACATTTAATTTTCTTTGTGCCATTAAAACGGCACACATAACTACGACATGCGAACTCCATCCATTCACCACCACTTTTAATAGCATATAACACATAGATTTCATAGATAATCCCCAATTCAACCCTCCGATATTAACCCGTCCGAGCTAACGACTTCACTATCGCTCATGGGCACACACATGCGTTTGACAGAACTGTTATTACGTCATTAATAAAATTACAAAAGTACGGGCACAGGGCCCATGTGCAGGGTACTGCGGGGTGACTATCACCATATCACTATTAAACTTTAGAGTCCGTTTGCCCCATCACATCGGAAGGGTTGGCATGCAGTGACGTAATTAGATTTGGACGATTGTCGCAGAGTTTGTAAGGACGTTCGTTGACAGTGACCCCAAGTGAAAATTAAGTGAATTAAGTTGAGACACGTTCGTTCGTCTCGGGATTTTATTGTGTGATGCAGGCGTGACTCACGCTTATTTAGTGCGTATTGACTTGTGTAATGAGTCGTCAGTTTGTTTCAATGTAGTCACTTTTATAAATAGAACAAACTGTATGATGGCACAGTTTTCCCGTCCGATACCAACCTAAGTCAAAGTCACATAATTTATTTCAATTAGACACATATAAAAGGCACTTTTGAGCGTCAAAATTTACAAAAAAATTAATTGATTCTAGTCACCCCTTCCAAAAGGTAGTCCTCATATGGAGAAGATAAGAAGTTCCACCGTTACTCTTTTAAAATGTTTTACAATATTTGAATACATAACATAACATCACGCCTTGTTTCCCCGAAGGGTTACAAATGCAGACTCCAGGCTGCTACTGAGAAATTTCAGATAGAAAAACCCAATAACACTCAGTCCGACCTGGGAATCGAACCCAGGACCTCATACTCAGCAGTAGCGCTTGCGACCACTAGACCAACGAGGCAGTCTTTGAGAAAATTAAATATATAATTAGAACTAAAGAGGACAATGACAAGATTGTAGCGAAGAGCTCAGTGACTGGAAATATATTTCTGAATTATCTCTAACTAACGACCCGCCTTTGCACAGTTTTTACGAATTGCCGTAGGTATATGTAAGTTTAATATTAATGTTTTATGCACATAAACCTTCCGGAATAAACTCTCTAAATTAGTCGTAAAAACCGCACCAAAATGTGTTGCGTTTTGTAGAAGAACAACGCAGTCACTCAGACAGACACGAAAAGCGGTTTTTATTTATAATATATATAAAAAATCATATTAGACAATGTTCTCTATATCATCAGCTTCACATCAGCTAAATTAAACAAATATGAAGATTGACACTGTTTGTCCATCGCACCGTGAACGGGACATCAACGAGAACGAGATGACAATGCCGAAGTAGCGGAAGAACATTTACTATGACTACGTAATCTCGTTTCTCGTTGACGTCCCGTACACGGTGCGGTGGACAAACAGTGTCAGACAAACAGCCTGAATAAGCTTAACTCATCAACACAAAATCACATAATTACACTCCCAGCCCTCCCAACTCCCTTTCCACACATCCGACACTAAGCCGCATCCACAAACAATACATCCACGCAAGTATTTACAAAAAGAACACCTGATTTAACTCCAAACGCCATTAAAAACGGCAACAGTTAAGAGATCCGATAAGCACGCGTCTAGGGGTGCGATATTAAAAGGCTTAGGAGTGTTGCCCTGAAAAGCCGCTGAACATTTTCTGAAGCTTGCCCACTTAAGCACAGTATTAAGGGCACTTTTGGCTTAAGGGCCACCGTATATTATGGCTGCTTTTTCCTATATGTGGCTCGGATTTTATATAAAATGCACATGATTTTTTTCTTTAATGTGAAAGAGGATGTGAGGGAAAAGAGGCTTTCGACAAATGTGATATGCAAAATGGTTTTTGTTGTGATTACTAGATTTCTTTGTGGAAGAGTTCTATCGATGAAGTACTGCTGAACTGTTCTTGCTGTCCAGCAGCAATATTGTGTTCCATTTTTGAAGGTATGAATGACATTGCAGTACATAAATTAAGTATTAGTAACATGCGAAATGTGAATAGAGCTTGTCTTAAGTCTTAAGTATACGTGACGTGACTATTTATTTTTTGACTCAAAACGGGACATCTGTTTATTTATCTCAATTAGTAGGGCCAATTTATAAAGGAATTCAATTTTGAGAATACCAGCCTAAGTTCTCAATGAAAAAAAAAGCAACTATCTACACTGTAGTACAAAAAGTTAAGCAAGATAAGTTGTCAATCATTTTTATATTTATCAGCAGAAGAAATTTGTTCTAAGTAAGCTGGTGATGATTTTAACTAAAAATAAAATTATTGGTGTATTTATGTGCATTTGTTGTTGGCTGAAATAAAATATATTCAATTAAAATACAAAAGTTTTCATGGATTAGGTGTGAAAGTGTTTGAACACCCAGCGACAGTTCCTGAAAATAGGATAATTTTTCGTCCCCAGGTTTTTCTCGGAGACACTGGGACGAAGAACCGAAAAAAGGGACGGTCCCATTCAAAACGGGACGTATGGTCACGTTATATTATACTATAGTATGGTCACGTTAGGTATACGTGACATTCGGGAGTCGCAGGCCGATTCCCGGCCACCTTAGGCACGGACTTGCGACGGTGAGCAATGGGTAGCTCGTCGTCCGATAAAGACCAGGCCCGGGTCGACGGCGCGTTGTGTTCCACGCGCGCCTCAAAGAGATGTCAGCAGAATTGACGGGGTCCGCTAGGGCCGATGCCTGCCGGGGTTGCGAAGAAAACCGAAAGGGAGCTCGCGGCCCCCGGCAACAGGGCAATCGAAGGAACACGGGTGGGTTTTAGTCAGTAAGAGTCTGACACGCCCTCCCGCTCCACCCAGAGCGGGAGAAGTTATTTGATAATTTCCCATAAAAAAAAAGTATACGAAGAATGGTATTTGTCAGTAATTCGGATTGGTTACCGTTTTTTTTTAACTTAGTAGTAGATATATAATGTGTGCGTAAAAAAAAGGTTATAAAAGTAAAAAGTTTTGATCTTTTATGAAAAAGTTATTGTCAAATCATACCATTAACATAGGTTCATGGACTATTCATTTACTAATGAACACATAGCGTGGTCCATAAAAACACAATGCCATCTGACCACCTGAACCTAGCCTCTAAACAAAATGGACCCTAACAATAGGCTCTAAAACGCTTGGATGAAGAATTGCATTTCCCGTTCCAAATAACACTAAAAATAAAGCAACAAGAAAAAGTATTAGAATGCTCCATTGTTTGAAAAGTGATTTTGATATTTGTGTTTCACTCTAATTCTTAAAGAATTCTTATAAGTGTTAAAAATGCTAAATTAGAGTTTGACAAAGTCTTAACTTCAAATTTTGGATTCAAAAAGTCTTTAAATTGTGGGGAAAATGCTTTGCCGCTCTTCACAACTATGTTTAACAGTGCTTTAGCACACTGTGATAAGTACGTATGTCTACTTATACATCGTACTTACTTATTTTTATTACCTGCCGAAGTAAAATAACATCACAAAAATCAACAAGTCGACTAAAAATTTAAATCTGCGCACTTACCACTAATTGATTGACAACAATTCATCAGATCACTTTTACAACCGTCCACTTATTCCCAAATTGGGTGGCGACTGTCCAGTGCCCAGTTTTCCATTACCTTAATTGGCGGGCCACACGCCTTTCTGACAAAATCATATATCAGGCAAAAGGACAAAGTGCGATGACACTTAATTTAGCAATTAACCCCTAATTTGATTACATACGTCATTGGCTCTGACGTGAGTGGGCGATTTGAGGTCTACCGATGTGACTGGGCGAGTGGCAGTTGATTTATTTTTCGGATTGTGGAATTGATTGTTTTTGATCTCGGTTTTGTGTGATTTTGGTAGAGTTCGACTACGTTTTATCGAAATTAACTTTTAGTTGTACATATAAGTTAATTTTTCCAAATTAAAAACCGAATAGATATAAAAAGTTACATAATTTCAGCATCAGTATAAAAATTCCAATCTGGAATACAAAGCTCAGGTTCCGCCACGAAATACAGAGGCAACGATCCCACAAATCATTTCACCGGACATAGTTTAGATTTCACAAAAATATGGAGCAGTTGCACAATAGAAAAGTGCGCGTTACTGAACTCCACAATCACATATTCTCGAGCATTCCCGAGCCCTGCCATAATCAGTTAACTTTTAAAGCTCATTAAAATAGATGGTTCATTCGTTTCGTGTAAATTTTCAGGCTGGCGGAAAATTAAAATGGCACCCGGGGCGCAGCACACACCGGCGGGATACCTATTGTACTATGAGTATGGAAGTAGAAAGAAAGAGAAAAACTTCGCGTGTTTTCATACGTTTACTTAACTGTAAAAAGTTTATCGGTTCGAGTTGGACGGAATTCGCTCTGTTGTTTGAATGTTTGCGAACTGCACTATGTTGGGGTGTACATACCATGTCTTTTGGGAAATGGTGATATGTTTTCTATAGTTCTGAAGATAAACTATTCATCACTCAATGCTGTGGCCGACTTGTATCCAGAATTTGATGATACAAAATTCAAATGCCTGTCGATTTTCGGAAGGATTCCTAAATATTATAATACACGTAGAATTAATCTGTTTTTAAACGACTTCAAAAAAAAAAAAATTACATAAAATGCACTAAAAAAAAAGAGCACGTTCTCAGTTCGTCGGAATCTTTTTTTTTCCTTTTTTATGTATGTTCCCCGATTACTCGAAGATGGCTGGACCGATTAGAACATTTTTTTTTTGTTTGGTCACGGTCTGATGACGGAATCTTAGAGAAATCGAG
This sequence comes from Omphaloscelis lunosa, assembly GCA_916610215.1. Taxonomy (NCBI): domain Eukaryota; kingdom Metazoa; phylum Arthropoda; class Insecta; order Lepidoptera; family Noctuidae; genus Omphaloscelis; species Omphaloscelis lunosa. The sequence goes on from OU744250.1 coordinate 14,398,286, forward strand.
TGAACTCTTCAAATATTATAGGCACACCTTTAATGATTTGGGTATTTTTATAGTAACTCGTGCATTTGCTCTCGGAATGCACCATTTGGTACAGTGGAACTGATAATGAAGGACACAGCTGGCCACCGGAACTACTCGATAATATGTATTAAACGAGTTGTGAATTTGTGATTCGATTACTTTAATATGGTTGGTAATTGGTGCTCGTTACAATTCAGGTGCAGTGGAGCTGATGGTGAAGTACCTGGAGAATCCCTCAACAATTAAAGGCCCTTCATCGGCAAAAGCAATATTTTGTAAAAAGTGATGAGCAGTTGACATTAGGCTATTGTAACTTAGATAAATTACAAACCAACCCACTAAAAAGTGAAAAAAAAAACTTTTTTTACAAAAAATACAATCGACTTGCAAACCACAAAGTGGAAAATAACTTTAATTTCGGAAGTCTTTGGATCAGTATTTTAGTTTTTTGCCACCGACTTCCGTTTGTCGATTGTATTTTTTGTAAAAAGTTTTAAATTCAAAAACTTACTTTCGTATGCACTCTTTCCTACATATCCATTAATCATTTCAAGGTATAATAGCTAGACATCATACCCGCCCAAGACAATATGGAATCTAATCGGCATGTGAAGCTATCTGCAGTGTACAGACAAGCTGGCAACCGAGAAGCTACATGAGCCAAATACCTTGAAACCCTGACGTGAAATACACTAACAGGTACAGCACCTTTATTTAAAGTTCCTACCAGCTTTGGGTATCCTATAATGCAACTTCTTCTTAACTTGTCGATGTCAAAAATAACACAAAAATGGAACTAAGTGTTTAAGTTCCATTTTTGTCAAGAACAACGTTGAACAACAATAACGTTGAATCTAGATTCGCCTGGCAATTTTGTTGCTTGGTTGTACGATCCTCAATCTCATTGCTTGCCAATATATTAAATAAAATTCGTCATATTTTTTGCTATACTAAATAACTTATGCAGAAAAACTTTTGGCATACACTTAATTAAAAATATCATAATTTTGGATACAAATCCACACATACCTTTACAATGCAACCAAGCCCCACACTACAAGGCGAAGCGGAATCCAATCGGCATGTGTATTAATGTATGTTAGCTATCTACCGTTTACAGACGAGCCGGCTGCCCGTTAGCCTGCTAAATACCAATAATATACTTACGGAGAGTGTACGACAGAGATTTGCAGCCATAAATTGAATGAGCCGTCAAACAAAGCGTCCTCATGTTTGGCCCGATTTAAATTTTCATTCATACGTAATGCTTTTGTTGGTGGTTACCATTGAATTTAATTAATGGGAGTTAGATAAGGATGGCTGTGATGGCTTTTGACCGCGGATTTACTGGCACAGAAATGATATTTTTAATCGTGTTTGAGTGTCATAAGGACTCATGTGGAAGTGATGCGTGAGCGGTTTTGCAAAAAGATACTAATGTGGTTCTAAGTTTCATTTATAAGAATTATATATCAAAAATTTTAATCAAAATGTTTGATACAAAATTTAATGTGTTTAATATTAGGCTACTCATATTGTTGGCTACTTTCTTTTAGTTTTGTCGAAAAAAAAATATCAAAATAGGCGATCTGTGGAAAACTTGTCAAACGATGAACTATGTCAGCTGATTCGATTTGTTCATCAATTGAATCGATATTTAAAAATGTATCAATGAAACACAATCGAATCGATTAAATTGGCGTTTTGTCTGCGAATGACAGTTGAGCCATTACCGCAACCGAATAGTTTTGTCGAACAACTGCGTTGGTCGCCAACCTAATATTATCATAGAATTTCACCCCCAGGGGTCAAACTTTATGCTATTTTAAATGTAAAGGACCGATTCCACTGAATTGTTTTGATTGAGCAACTATATAATCGTCGTTAAATGATGAACCGTTGATAAAAAAAAATTATAACCTACGAAAAATTTCTACGCTGGGGTTTCAGAATCATGTACTGAATCCATGGTAACAGGTTGCGCGTCGATGTCCCTGCCACTCTGTATAGTTTTACTGCAAATGATATCCACAATGATTGTTATCGATTATACTATAATATTAATGTTATATGGGTGTGTTTTACACCCGTACCAAGTAGGTACGGGTGTAAACTTACCTACCACTACGGGGATGGACGTCGATACTATATCATAACGATACAGCTTGATTCAGGATTGAGCTTTTGGTACCGTCTGATGGTAGATAATTATCATGTCAATTATCAGCCACGCCATGTTACTTGTTTAGTATCTAAAGATCTCATAGATTTGACTAACGAACCAATCAGAATCCAGAAGGTCCTAAATATCTGCCTCATTTACATTTTATTCATTGAACAAACGGGGTGATCTATGCTCGTGGTTTCTTTGTATGAATGAGAACCTTGTACTGCAGATGGATAGTCATACAACCGGTTTCTGAATTGAGAATTTGAAGTTGGGAACTTGTCAAACTCTACTTTGGCATTACTTAAGGGCGCACCGAGCTTTAGTTGCTAATGAATGGGATAGAGCGGGATAAAGAATGGGCTGTTCGCGCACTGATTCAGGTATTTCCTTCGTGTTATTAAATAATTATAGAAGCTATTATTTCGCAATAAGCTAGATGCGCCCTTAAGGTGATTCCTATAATATAGCCCGTGAAATTCAAAATTTATTTGCAAATAACGTAAGAAATATCGAATTCTCAATTTAAACAAGAGCGAGTTGGACTCGCGCACCGGGGCTTCCGCACCATTTTAAATTCTTATCGGCGAGGCCTTTATTCGTCAGATAATTTTAACACTGCACAAGGTTATGTAGAATATTGCAGTTTTAGGTCAGTGCCACATCTTGACCAATAGTGGAACTAATGTAATTAAAGTTGATAATTTCTGAAAAAGTGTGCTATTAAGAAATATCGTTTCATTTTTTCTGTAATTTTTACATAAACTTCCATCACATAGAATAATTTCAAATTTTTCTCTATGCAAACTTCGGAGATAAGGGGGAACGGTATTTTTTAATCATTTTTTGTCAAAAGTCGAAAACTACGCGGCCCAAAAAAAAAGTGAATGTCTAAATAGCGCTCTTTCATATGATATCCCACATGCCCTGGTAGCCCTACTTCAATTCTTTAAGATCCCCATTCAGTCCCTGTTGCAAAAAAAATATTTTTATTTCTTCCTTGAATGCAAAATATTGCAAAATAGTTCGGCAAACGTCATCTAAAACTATTCCAAATTTCAAGTTGATAGATAACATTAGTAGTTCTTGAGATATCCAGCTGTGACAGACAAACGGACAGTCGCACCATATGGGTTCCTTTTTACCATTTTGGTACGGAATGGAACCCTAAAAAATTAATGATAGACTGGTACCTACACTTTTTTTGTATACCGGGTTAAGGCTTCTACAAACAGGCGCGACTCGCGAGGCGACACAAAGACACCGCTCGTCGCGCGACGCGACGTACCTTTGTGTCACGTCGCGTATCGCGCCTGTTTGTAGGAGCCTTTATTGTGAAACATTTTGATCGGTTCTATATGTATGAACATCCTATGTGCCGAGTTTCTGGCAAATAAATTACTTAGACTTTTCAGGTTTGAGAATTGGTAGATACTAGATATTTTAATGGTATGGGCATTAAATTAACTTGCTCGAGAAAATGAATATATCTCTTTCATTTTATATTATTCCTACTTGTCTAATGCTGGTTAGCATTCGACATTTAAATATAAATATTAGAGATATTATGAAACTTCAAGATATCAAAATGGTGATGGGTGAAGGTGAAAATGAATAATTTAGGTAAATGAGTCAAATAAAATGCAATATTATTAGTATTTAAATTATTTTATTAAAAAATAGGTATCCAAAGACTAATACAAAAATTAAAATCCATCAAGTTTATAATTATTGTGTTGTCTATTTCAATGTATGGTCGTGGAATATCGCACATAAAAAATATGCCTTTTGGCTTGTTACAATGTTTCATGTTATTTTAGTACAATTTTCATATAATAGACACCTTGCTATTTTATTTCAAATGTTTATTTTTAATTTGGTAATCGCATTAAAAAGGCTACTGCCCATCTTCGTTTAAAGACTTTTGTATAGGTTACGTTTTTTGTTTTTATGAAATGAATAAAAGATACATAAATTAATTTTATTTTTAGCAGTAAGTAGCTTAGCTATAGTTTTTAAAACACTTAAGGTTTTTTTTCCTTTAATAAATGTAAGTAGTTACCGTAGAAATACATTTTGCCCTCGAACTTATTCCGGCCCGTACTAACACTAAATTGGAGTTAGATTATACTTTATACGAAGATGTGTAGAAAGGCCCTTAAACTATAATATAATTTTAAAAAAGATTATGATCCGGAACATTCCAGGTTTCTTTGATCTATAAAGAAACTCGTTAAATTTCAAGTTACTTGCAATAAACAAAATAGCGTTAATAATCACGTATCGAGCCTCATTGTTATTCATAAATACATATAAGTAATAGTAATGAACAATCTTTTATTTTAGTATAATTATGTGAAATGCCTATTGCCTTTATTATTTTTGAACAGAGTGCGAAAATAGGAACTACGAAGAATTCTGTTCAAGAACCTGCAGTCTAAACTCTACTTTATATGAATTTGCTATACATAGCAAAGTAAGGTATCTAAATTAGGGCACGGATAGAAGAACACAAGTGGTGACTTTATACCAGTCGGTCAGTAATAACATCAATTTAAATGACAACGTGAAGTTTCTTGACAAACGTGCTTTGAAGAATTCTGTGAGCGTTCTTCATTTAGATTAATGTCTCCACCGTTTGGTCCTGTCACCACAACTCGCGATCTTGTGATCTCGGCTTAAAATAGTTTGTTTAACAGTCGACAGAATAAAAAAAAAACAGTTGATAAATTCCATTTGAATTATAAAAGGCGAATCAACTCCATTTTACATTATTTACAAAATGAAGGACAAATAAGTACACATTATAATTATTTTGTTTCTCAGATATGGAAGCGTCCTAATTATAATAACATTTTTAACTATTACATGACTAATACATTTGATATGCAATACAAGTCGTGCTATTCAATATTATAACAAGTGGCTATAAAAACTCATATCACATGATCTTACGTAGATTATAATTTTAGTTTTGTAAAAGCTTCATTTGAATTTTATCTCACAACTCCAATGTTACTTTATTATTATTTAGCTATGATTCCTACATATGGCACGTGAAATAAACTAAATAATAATACTAATTAAATACAGTTAATAGAACTAATAATATTTTTTTATTTTATTTGAATAATTTATTGTTTTATAAATGCAGTATTACCAAACAAAACACTATTATTCAAGTTTCAAGTCTATTATTATTATTATTTACAATGCTATGAATCATTTTATTAAGGTTATGTTATTTCAAATTATTGCCAAGCGTTAATTTGTTTTTTCTATTTTTATTTGTTACTCTTACACTAATGATATAGGATTACAAATTCGTTTATTGATATTCAGACGGACATATCAATTGAATTTCCAATTCCAATAATAACATTGTAAACATTTATCAGAATTGATATTAACTTCACCAAGTTTAGTTAGTTCAAGAACGTTATTCGTATTCGTTAAATTAATAATAGTTATTTACATAATTTACAATAATCTATAATTACAAAGACTAGGAATACTTCAAAATATATTATAAGAAATTTTAGATAAATCACTGTCAGTTATTGTGCGCTGTAACATAATAGGCCAGTCACTTTTAAATCACAATTTTAGGCCTTTGCAGTCCGCAGAAATCAGAACTAAAACCACTCACTGTCACTTTTATCTTCAAAAATAAACCAATCACGATCTTTACACGAGTAAACTGTAACTGTACAACGTGAGGAAGAACTGCGATCTCAGTGACGTCACTACACTACTAGGAAAGATTATCGGTCTATACGTCCGTTTGGCACAGGTCGCCGAAAACCGGCAAGGCGTGATACTACCGAGTTACAGAGTCGATGCGGGGGTGAGGCGCAGGGGGCGGGTGCGAGGGGGCGAGGGAAGGTTTGGCACCACCAGTCAGCCCCTGCCCATGCCTGAATGACGTCAGTCGGGCCAGCGTCCTCGTCGCATCGTTGTCAAAATTAGGCCTTTCGTACTGATGCTGTGGTCTCTGCCGCTGCGGCTGCATCGCTTGCAACTCATCGTAACCACCGTCCTCAGGATAATTTTCCTCATCTGTCTCCTCTTCACCGAACGCTCTGTACGTCGATTCCGTTTCGGAATTTTTCCTAGAACTTATCCCATAAGTGCGACCTATAAGCGATTGTGTTGCATCAGTCTTTGAGTTTTTATCGGCTTTTCTGTCGTCTAAACTTTGATTGTATCGTATTTGAGCCTTCTGAGTTTTGTCTAAAGAGGGCAAGTCGTAAAACTTTAGGACGTTTGGATGACCTTGGAAGTATTTTTCACTATACACATTTCTGTTATAGTAGCCTCCGTTACTGGCTGGATACATTTCCTCTTCAGGGGCATACCGATTGTCGAAGGATTCGACGTTCTTGCCAGTTGGAGGGAACCAGCCCTGTAGAAAACATAAACAATGATGAATACTTCAAATTAATGTAATGGCTTGCTATTAAGGTAAGTTTGGCAATCTACTGGCTTCAATTACATCCCAAACAAGTGATACTTCACCAACTTGAGGCTTCGACAGTTGAGTGAATAAATTAAATAGTGGAAACTCCAAGTTGGCAGAGCTTCAAAATTTCGAAATCAAGAACATTATATAATTGGACACTTACCAATGAACTCACACATTGCCTGGTATTGGCAACTAAAGTAACCGAGGCATACGCCGCCGGTGAAGTTGCAGTTTTACTTGTGTTCCATTCATTTGCATTCGCTCGTGAAGACGTCACTTCAGCATATTCAGGTAACTGGTGAGCAACTTTGTCATACTCGGAGTTAGTTTTCTCTTTACTCTGATTGGTTTGAGTGCCGGACATACATAATCCCGGCTGATTCTCCATCCACAACAATGACTCAGTTTTCGTCACAGTATTCTTATTGTAACAACTGCTGAGAGGATGTGACAAAGACACTGCGGCTTTTATGTTCATTTGAGTTACTAAGCTCGTTCCGTTGGAATCTAAAACAACAGTACCAATTAGGCATACCAGGGATTTCCTGCATTATAATACCGTTTGACAATCATTTCATAAGCCGAATGCAAATGATCTCGTTTACTGAATACTTAAAAGATGTAAAACGCAATATAAAACAAACAAAGCGAAGAAAATTGGCTTAAAGGTAACTGGGTGAGTCAACAAACGAATCGCCCGGAGAAAACAAAATAGAGAACATTTACATTTACTGGGTCTTTATTTCTCGGATTTGTATCATTCCTTTGTGCCCCGAACGTGAATGCAAAGTGAAAGAGATCCACTGCGCTCACGAGAGGGCTCGCGCTACCTTTCAACTCGAAAGTAATCTAGCTCCCCTCCCTTACCGTCGCATGGCAAAGCCTCCATCAAACAAACGCTCGGCGCCCTGCACCACCCCACGACACCCGAGGAATGTTTTTAATTTTGAAATTCTGATGCTGATTCCTCGGAAAAAATAGCGTTTCGAGATAAGCTGAATAACTGTTTGTTTTCGAGTTAGCGTCGTCGGTTGTTTTATCTGAACGAGATCCGCCCCGAACAATCAAAGATATACGCGGAGCATTTATTATTATGTTTGCTGTGTATAGTGGCACTCGACGATATATACTAAGACTTACCATAAATGTTAGGGAGCGCAGACTTTTTGGCGAAAATGTTGTGCTTCCGCACATAAATAATGCCGCCAATCACAATTATTTTGAACAGAACAATCGCTCCAATCAAAAAGTAAAACCATGTTTCCATAACAAAGTCCCCAGCCACTATAGACACCTCCCCGTTTATCGGGTATCTGAAATAAAATAAATATGTCAGAACGTCCATCCAATGTTACGTGTAATGGCATTTCATTTGTGATTATATTCTGTGGATTTATTTGGGAAATGAAATTACCTGGATAAAGGATCGAGTCCAACGGAGCGAGAATCGATATTTAAATACACTTTTTGGCTGAATGGACCGAACCCGACGATAGTTTCGGCAGCAATTTGGACCGAATAGCTGACACCAGACGTCAAATTAGTCATAATTAGACTGGTGGCTTGATGAACGGTCGTATTGATAGCCACCATGGACTTGTTCGCAGGTATGTCCAACCAATTAACCAGCACGTTGTAACCAGTAATAATTCCGTTTTGTAAATGGGCCTCCGGAGGGGACCATTTCAAATGAACTGTCGTGGTATTTAAAATGAACATCTCTATGTTAATTGGAGGACCATCAGGAACTGTAAAAAATAATAAAATGTAAGGGAAAATGTAAAAGGCACAGTAAAGATATAAAATGCAAATATTATCTAGGTATTTACCATCATCTAAAGTTTGAGCCACTCTGGAATTTGACGGTTTCCCCTCGAATTTTTTATAGAATGGTATGAGGAAAAACTCGTATTTTGTATATTTTCTCAAAGACGTTATTTCATATCCGGAGACATCGTTGGAATGCAAAATAGTTTTCATTTCATACTCCGTCGTTATATTGTCTAGGGGTCTGAAATATATGAATAAGCCCTCCAAGTAGTAAAAGTTCAGTATTTCCCACATGAGTTTTATAGTTTTTGAGTCTATCGGTGTTGCTTCAATCAGTTCTACAATATTGTCAGTTAGAATGTTGTTTCTGAATTCCGTATTATTCGAGAATACTCCGGTTTCCCATAAAGAGTTTGCATCGTCACCAATAGTAACCGCATCGGAGACAAGACTTGGACCAGACAGCCCATGGGAATTTTCCGTCCGAACTATAAACATGTAACTGACCCCAGGTACTAAAGATTTTGCTACGAATTGTGTATGATAGACCCGCCTCGCCAATACTACCCAACCCCTTGAATTCCGCGGAGTGCTATTCCCCGACAAAGTTTCTCTAGAAAATACTTCCACTTGATATCCGAGTATAGACGACGATCCTATTTTATTATTCTGATTCCATGTTATTGTAACGCTTGTTTCTGTTATGTTGTGTATCAAAGGTTTTGTTGGCGGTCCGGGTAATGAAGATACATCGGCAGCTCGAAAAAAATGAATGTTCGGATTGATCGGACTATCCACAAGCAACACGCCGCTCCACACATATTTCCCATGATGCGAGGACGCGACGCACGTATAAGTGCCGCTGTCTATTTTGTCCAAATCCTTCAATATGAGAGTACCGTCATTAGTAACATTCCGTCTATGATTTTGTATTAATGCTTCCCCTTCGAAATACCAGGCGATGATTGGTTCAGGTGTGCCGACGGCTGTACAGGGGAAAACTGCCATCGATTTTATAGGTAACGTTTGGTTAGAGGGCCCGTTTGTTATGATTGGCGGTGGGCGGTCATCGTCTGACGTCACGGTTAGTTTCCCTCTGACAAACGAACTGCCAGCGAAGTTTACCGCCGAACAAACTATCGTGTTCCCACTATCGTTTTTATTTGTGTCGTTGATTGTTAGTACAGTTACCCCATCTAGTACTGTTGTTGCGTGGTATTTGCCTCTCGATGTACCGGGAAATATGATGGTTCTATTGCCTTCTATACTCCAGAACATGGTCGGTTCTGGTCTCCCGGTGGCAGAACATGTGAATGTAGCCATTGTTCCGGTTTCAACGTTCACTGAATTTGGTCTTAGTGTAATTGAAGGAGCATCTGAAAAGAATCAAAAATATTAATACAATGTAAAACGTAGAACACACACAAAACACAAACTGCGTTTAAATTGAAATTAAAACAAAACGTATCGATCATAAAACCTACCGTATACAGTCAAGTATCCACTAGCGCTGACAGCGCCAACAGAATTGTCAGCTTCACAAGCGTACTCTCCCTCATCCCCTAGAATAACGTTGTCGAGTCGCAAGCTCCTGTCGTCAAGAACTTTGACGCGACCGAGTGGCATGTTTCCACCTCCAGCGCTCCTTCGCCACAGCACGTCCGGGAGGGGATCCCCACCCACCCGGCATTGGAATGTGACGCTGCCTCCAGTCTGCGCCACAACGTCCTCAGGGCCCGTGATTAAGTACGGCTTAACTGTGCAGTGAGAAATGTCTCTCTGAATTACACGACAAAAGAGGTGTTCGCGAGAAACGTCGAGTCGCAAATAGAAATTATAGAGTTATGAATTGAATTCAACAAATCTTTGCTAGTTGCAAATTCGAGGTACGAAATGAATTGTTACTCACTGTGTATTCTGAGCATCGCAACGGCCGATTCCCTCGTTCCCGCCGCATTCCTCGCGATACATTGATATCTTCCGGCGTCGGTTTGCCTGGCGTCTTGTATTACGAGATTGCCACCGTCGACTAAATGCATCCTGGGGTAATAAAGCATCATAGTTAGCATTAAAAGTAAACAATTGTTCCAATATTAATAATGAAGCTTTTTATTCCTTCGAACAAAGTGCATAGTAACAAAGTCATTCAAATGTAGGGCGGAATATTTCAATGGGAAATTAACATTTAATAAAGGGTCCGGTGAATCAGAACTATTGAGATTTTTACTTGATTGCTTGTCGAGCTCTTCAAATATCCCCTTCTTTTATAACTTTGATGTACCTCCCTCTCTGCGTACGGCTGTTAATTATTTTTATGCTTCACCATACGTAGGTAACTGCGCGCCCTCAAGATGTGAAGCTCATAAAAATTCATAGAGAGCGAAGTGAAAATTGGCAATATAACTTTTGAGCGAGATTCAATTCACCGCGTTAAGATTTATCTTATTTTTAAACAATGTTGAGCGTGTTAGTTTTACTTTTTAATGCTAAGAGTTTTGTTAAAGTAGAAACGTCGATAATTTATTTAAAAAAGGTTTTCAGATCTTAGGACTGAATAAAATGCCCAACAATAAAAGTTTCAACCCTGTAAACAAAATGAAAGTAAAATCATTGTCTCAAGATCTTAATCAGGTCTCCAAAGGCTCTATAAATATTCTCAGACACTTAATTGCCACGATTACAAAGTCGCGCTCGTAAAGAATGTTTGCTCCCGCAGCTAAGATCCGCATAAATTAATACCTAGTTTGATTGCCGTAAACACTGAGTAATCAGAATGGAGTGCAAATGGTACTGATAGTCTTCTACCAAAATTCAAATAGAGTGATTTACGAGGGGCGAATGTTTTTAGTGAAAAATACTTCAGACCTTGTCAGTTTTTACTTGTTCAGTAGTTTATTGGCACTTGTCAACGGGATAGTATTTTTTTTTCCAATTTCGGCGCCAAATTATCATGAATTGGTGAGAATCTATACATGTAGAAGCGTGAATACAAGACGGCGCTTTTCAGCGATTTTTGCATTAGTTATTCATCTCAAAGATCTTTACATTAGCACTCCATTTGTTCTTACTCCATGCCTGGGGGTCTACTCCGAAGTGACAATTTCGAAGTATCGGGCCGAACGTTCGGACGTTTCCTACTACGAACTTCATTTTATATCGTTCGGTCGGTTCGGATTCGACCGAACTTCATTTTGACGTTTGTTGTGTCGTAAACCCTACTCTGAACGAGAAAAGGCCGACCGATAATTTGAATTTGACAAGAGTTACATCGTGAAATTAATGTCAAAATTCACGAGAGCAAAATAGCTACCTTTTGAGTATCGTAAGTATCGAATTTAATTAATGATTACAATTATCTTGAGTTTTATAATTGTTTAAAGTGTTAACGTGAATGTGCCTTATTTAAAATTGTAGCGAAATGGCATTTCGTATGTTTTTGGTGGATGATGCTCTCGGAGAAGAGCGTTTGGAGCGCAGAAGGAATCGCAGACGACTTCGTGACTCCTTCAATACTATTTAGTGCCCGACCTAGAGTTTGTAGCTAATTACAGACTCAGTCGATCACTGTATGAAGAACTCTGCCAGGATATAGTGCCCCTGTTACCCCGGAACGTATATATTTCGTTCGGTCTGACACTCCACCAAACATTGACTATGGTGCCGACCGATCTGAGCCAATCCGAACTTTGTTCGTAGTAGGATACCAATGCAAAGTTCGGTTGTGTATCGGTCGGTCCCGAACGTTCGTATGTGTCATTTCAGAGTAGACCTCCTGAACTGTGCGGTAGAATGTATGAAGATATCCGATATCAAACGACTGTTCGAGTGGCTATTCAAGACTATCACGTTTCCACCATCCCACTTTGCTACTATGAACTGAGCACTTACTACCCTCGAATTTACCTCAAACTACCCTTTATCACAGACGCCGTAAGTTTGGATAACTTCATGTTCTTTTAAGTTGTAAGTTTGTTTGCATGTAATGTTTGATTTGTTGAAATTAAACGGTTTGAGTTTTCTTTGAACATTAATTTGATTCCGGATTCTGTATTTTTAGTCTATACATACAAATATAAATTTTAAAAAAAGTGTCTGTTTGTAATGTCTAAATAACAGCTTTTTATTCAATGCAATTTATAAATAGTACACAGAAAAAAAATATCTTTTTCATATTTTTTCTGTCTGTTTGTTGCGGCTAATCTCCGAAACGGCTGGACCGATTTTGACAAGACTTTCATTGGCAGATAGCTGATGTTATTTTTTTTTTATAATGAGTAACTTAGGTTACTTTTATTTTAGAAAAAGTATTAGGGTATACGCGGGTGAAGCCGCGGGCAGGTGCTAGTTGTAAATAAATCCTACGATAAAGTAATCAGAAGATTTTGGCACATGATTCGCTCAATCGCGATCATGTAAAGCTCGCAAACTTTTCTTCGTCTTTGCCAACTTTTGGCTTTATTTCGTGTGTTCCCAAGTCTCCAACAAAATGTAGATACATTTTCATTGGTTTTTGTAATGCAAGTAACAAATTGTAATCACTGACCTGGAGTCACCATCAAAATGCAGCATCTGTCCGTTCTTCTTCCAGTAGACGTTAGGCTCAGGTGATCCTCGCGGTGGAGAGCACTCCAGTATCACAGTCTCGCCCTGTGCCGACTGCGTCGACACCGGTTCCAGTCTGAACTCTTCACGGAGGACTAGAGCAAAATAAGTAGATTTTTTAGACTAAATATATTACTTTTTTCTACTTGAGAGTTTTGTAGAAACACCAGAGAATCTTGAGAGTCATGTTAAAAATACATGCCTGAATTAAAGATGGAAAAAGAAGTACGTTTCAGTCACAGGATGTCGATAGCCCAAACTCTGAGGTGGATGGGTAGTCATGACGCAGCAAAAAAGGTCTACGACAACGACAACCCACATTTACACTTTACATGACTTGGTGAAGCAATCATGTGAACGGGTACGCTAATCTCACGAACATCTGACCATCCACACCGAGGTTAAAAGTTCACCCTCCTACATTTTTAAACTGTTTGCCCCACTTACAAATCAAGATTTACTATGACCCGTGCAAAAAGAAAGCAAAGACCTACCCGTACAATTACAAAATTACTGAATAATTAAAACTGACCTGCAACATGCAACGTTGCGTTTCGACTCCTTGCTGTTCCATATGGATTGGTGGCCTCACACCAGTAGACGCCAGCGTCTGAATGTGCCCTTCCATGTGTAGTTCTTAGGAAGAACAGTCCTCCGGCTGGGAGAAGGCTTCGGTGTGTATCAGAGACGACGAGTACCCCTCCCTTGTACCATCGGATGGTGGGAGGGGGGGATCCTCCGGCTCGGCAGTTGAGGGTCGCAGGCTGGTGGCGCGCTACTGTGACGTCAATTGGTTGTTCTATGATGTAGGGTGCTTCTCCGGTACTGACATAGTCATCGCTCATGCCACCGTTTACTGGACCTGTTGACATCAAAATTGTTAGAAAACTCAAATAAATAGATACTAATACTAGATGTCTCACAGCATCACTGCTGTGAGACATCATAGTATTTAGTATCTATTACAGTTAAATTAGTCAAAGATTTTTTTTCCGCAAAATATACACCGTCGTATTGCAAAACAATACCAGATTCTTTGTTTTGGTATCGAACATTAGCATAGCTACTTCTCGTCACATCGACCCTAATAATATAAATTACTGTGTAAACACTTATATTCAAGTGTTTATGCAGTGGCGTGTTGAGCAAGGCTCGTGAAAGGCGACGTTCGATCCCACCCACTGCAATTTCTCACCAACACAAGCTTTATTTTAAAAATTTCCCTAACAAAAGCCCTTTCTAACCTACGGTTTATTTTAATAATAGGTGGAGTATGTCATTTGCAGTTACTCTAAAACGTCGCACAATAATAATGAGCTATAAACACAGGCTTGCCCAGAGTCTGAGGGTCCCCTTCGGATGCTGGGGTACCCAAGACCCCACTATTTTACTCTGTTTACAACGAACGCGCAGATGTTAGTTTTTGACACTCGAATTGATGTATGTCTATTGTTACAGCGCGCTATTGTAGCGCAGAAAAAATCGACGAAAAAAATATTCGATTCGGTGTCCGATTTTAGCAAAATGAACCTTCATAATCGATATACGAGTCGATTTCATAGGCGAACTTGTATTTTGCGAACGAAATCAATAAGGATTACTCTTTTGTGTGACGTAATTGTGTTTATTTATTCACGTGTCCCAGAGTTGTGAATGTGGTACGATACAAGGGCTAATCTATAATTGAATCTCCATTCGATTTGCTATCTTTCGATTTTTGTGTTCACAGCCCTATTTTTATAACGTATTTTTGGAAAGTATTCCGGTGACCTAATTGCGTAAAAATAATAATACTTATTGGAAAAGAATACAACGAGAATAAAAGAGGATAATTAACTAGGAGCCCTTTGTTATATTTTATTATTGAACGTTGATACAATGATAAAATTGATCCATAAAATACGGATATAGAGATTATAGGTAGGTTGTATACCTCGCTATTTAATTATATATAGATTGACGTGTTTAGCTATCCTTATTCTTTTTAAAATACGTTCTCGAAAAAAAACATGAGACCCTTCAAAACTCTTAAAAAGTTGAAAAAAAACTGTCGTGGGGAATGGTGATGGTGACAAAAATAATAGCTTTTTCGCGTGTTTGTATTCTTTTATTTAAAGTTTCTTTTATTTTTCATAGTTACAACAGACGATTTTCTATAACTCAAAAATAAATATTACTCATGTTTTGAAGTCATTATCTCCTTAATTAGTCAAAAAAAATACTATGATAATAATATTAAGTTATTTTTACATGACTGAAAACGAAACGAAACGCATTTATAAAAAAAAAACATTTTTTTTGCCAAATATTTTTTCAGCAATACAGCGCAATTATTTACAAAAAAAAATCCTCTTGTTAAATCCTCCTTATTAGATGAGCTTCTCGCTCCTCCAAATGCATAGAGTAAAAACACTCAACTTTAATGAATATTGCAATACGGAAGCAGGTAAAGCACTATTATTCCATTTCTCCAAATCAGCGAATAAAAAAGGCTTTCAGAACTCTATAATAAAAAATATAACCCATGATAGCACCAAGTCGCCATATGAATGGATATGGAGCAAAAAATATTGACCATAGACCAGCAGTATGACAGCTATAAATTAAGTGTCGCCGTCGTAAAGAACACACAGATATGATACGGCTCACTACATAGATACTAGTAGAGAGATAGAGGCTGTAGAATCAGCGGATGTGTGAGCGATTTTGAGGAAACTTGGTTTGGCCGTTTCATTGAACTATTGAATGACGCAACATTAAAGACCATTGCAGTGTTTTTTTTTTACGTAGGGCATCTCGTAGTTGACCTCTGAGATCATGACTACTTAACTGGGCTTTCCTGTGGGTGCTTTAAACTACTACACTTAAAATTTCCAGCCCAGAGCGGGAGAAGTTATTTGATAATTTCCCACCCAAAAAAGGTGTTATTCAATTATGCTAATTAAAACTAGGTGAACGCTCGCTAAGGGCACTCCCTGTGGGGTACGAACCTCGGCTTAGGGCGTCAACCGGAAGACCATTGCAGTGACTTAATTTCTTACCAGAAACCCATACTCTGTGTCTGTGCGACGGTCGAGACACAGCCAAGCCGTACTACATTTCCACCACGATGTAAGGTTTGTAGAATTTGGGGCTCTATGTTCGATCTGATAACTTTTTAACAGTTAAAGCGTTAAGTCTGGGTTGGTGGGATCGAGGTTTTCAGTCACTGTCCTGAATCATAGGTGAACAACCGCTGATTTCATAGCCCCACATTCCAAGACGTGCAGAGATAAAAATAAGATTTAGCAGATTGCGAGTAACATAAAATATTGTTTATGTTTATCTCGATACGTTACTTTATCGCACATAAAACTAACTTTATCGCATAGTTGTGCGTTAGAACTCTATGTATCGATTATTAGATATTTACTCGATATTTCCTTTCTCGGGTTTATGCGTATGACATAAAGTTTTATTATACGATGTATATAAATATTTATGTAATTTAAAAAATTATATATGTGACCCATTTCTAAGATTTATATCGGTTTTGGTTCTTATTTTCTTGAAAACTTGGGACGATGCAATACGATATGAGAAGTTTGAAACTTTGTAACTTTAAAAGACTGACCGATGTTATCTTAGAATCGGTAATACATGGTAATCAGATTTCGAAAGCCTTGTACCACGAACTTTTTGCAAAAACCGTGCCTCATTTTGCAGAAAGGCCTAGTTTGTCTTTTATTTAGAAATTGCTACAGCCCGTAAATAAAATAAGTGTTGCTACTCAAAAATATGTTATTTATGTCCTACCCACGGAACACGCCAACGCCGCCGCCGGGAGTGACTTTACAACTCACACGCTAGTAGTTACGGCTATTGTTCAAAAAATCTTTGTTAAAAAAAGTTTGCGAGGGTGATTCGTGTCCCCTACTAATTTACTACAGGCACATGTCGACACGCGTTGCAAGAGAAAAGTAAATAAAAAAATCGGTTAAAGAGACATGGCTTTCGCATTTAAGGCGAGTGACACGCGACCAACCAACTCCAAACTGTTGCCAGTCCGTTAAAACTGATCCCTTAATATTTTTTGTCGGTTGGAAATTGATAGCTCTCGCATATACGTGAACTAATAAACTTTCAGAACATACGATTGCACTCAGTTCAATCGATTTGGGTTTATAGCAATTTAAACTAACGCAACTTTCGATTTTAGTACATTGATATTGCAATAAAGCTGTCAGTGGGCTCGTAACACCATCAAAGCTATAAAATCCCTTTGATCGTTCGTACTAAAACTTATTTACGCAGAAAAAATCACATTGCTTCATGTAATTGCGTAATTACAGACGAGTGCACATTTTCAAATGCCCATAACTGCCAGAACTGTCACCCCAAGTAACTTGATAGCCGTTTGAATTTCGAATATCTAATTCTAATGGCAGTGATTGGCTCCCTTAGGAGGTAATCATGATTTTTCGAAAGAACACGTGTTCAATTTTGGAACCCTTTGCAATATGATGCGTTTGAAGTTATTAGTTGTCAGTGCGTTCGTGACGTTACAACTGACTGCACGTAGGTAATTAGTGCGAAATTAAAGCATATTTTTCGAAGTAGTTTTCGCTTTTGTTCTATCCCCCCAGGGGCAACACCGTATACAGTTATTATTGCGAATGTTGTCACGCGTCTAATTAATTTATGTTCAGTTTTTTCAAACGGTTACGAGGAAGAAATTAAATATTTTTATGAATAACCAATTACCGAATGTGTCTACCTCAAAATTCTATAACCAATTACCCAATGTGTCTACCTCAAAATTCTATACTTTATCAGGTATGGGTTCGTATCATAAACCATGAAAAAGATTTATTCAAAACTCCATCTCCTAGATAATGTGGCTAATAAATCCCGTCCAAAGCGCCCAAAATAAAAACGATAACAATAAAATCCATTATCCAACTTTAGGGTTTTATTAGAAGCGTTTTCACACATCAGACGACACACGAACACGTGAAACTGACGCCATGTCGGCTCGTACTAAATGAACAACGAACGACACGCTTAATGAAATAACACTTATATTTTACGGTGCAAAAAACACGCACCATGTGCTAAGAATTAGCTCGACGGATGGACGGATTACTGAAATGTGTTTTTCGTGAGTTTACCATGTTTGTCTAGTAAGGCGTTCTTCTAATGTACGAAGGGACAAATTGTTGACATAGTGTCATCTTTCTTGGGGACAGATACCTGGCTGGAACTGGGGCAGCTATCCGTGCAATAAATGACACCGAATTTGTTGTAAAAATGTTGCTGTTCGAATTTCAACCTTGTTTTGTAGTATCAGAGTTTGGATTTGTTTTGAAGTTTGCGGCCTGTTGTAAAGTTTATTTGGTTTCGCGAGGTGTAGCCATTTGACAGCGGTGTTTACGGAAATGCGTCGGCGACAGTCGTGCCGTCTCTAAAGGACGGTTTGTTGTTGTGTCAGTTCGGCGCGTGGGCAGATGGAATAACAGATTTTTAGATTTTAGATATACGGTTCGTGTAGGTAATGTCGAATCTTTTATGTAGTAGGTATTGTGTTAGACTCCCACAGATATTGTACTTTTAGAATTACAATGCGCCATAAAATTTTTAGATGCTCGGAGATAGTCATCCAAAACGAGACAAAACAAGAACGTGAAATACATAAAATCGATTCTTATGGCATGGTTAAAAAAGCGTTTTTAAATTAATAATTTATCAGTAAAAATCTTTCAATCCTGTTACGACCGGGAGAATCTCGGAAGTACAACATCTAAGAAATCTTAATGAAACAAATAAATCCAGCTTCCATACTGGTCCAAATAGAAGCTAAAAATAAAATACAAAATCGGAAGCCATTATTTAAAACCAGGTACTTCATCCAAAAAATACAAAACAGGTAGTTTGCGAACTCAAAGTTATCTGATCTTCAAAACAAAAAGTTCTTGAAAGGCGCTCCTTGCTTACTGATTAGTTAGCGACGACTATATTTAGAAGCAAGATAAGAATCTGCTGCGAATTTTACAAAACACTTTTAGTTTTTTTTTTTTTCGTTTTATAATACATAATTAATCTGCTAGCTTAGTTTTACAGATACTGTGGTTTCCAAGCTTTCCTGACTTACGGCGAAAAAAAAAACATCGTTACGAACTTTTAGGCAAAGATCTGAAATAACCAACATTAATTTAGAAAGCGTAGTGAACAAAGTCCCATGCCTTCTCCGTATGAGAAGAGGCCTTTGTCCAGGCACAGGCCTCTTCCTATACGCCATACGCATACTGGGTAGGGGGTATGCTGGCATTAGGACCATAAAAGACCAGCCTTATAAAATTACCTATAGGTATATGCAGGGATCGATCATTATAAATGCTAAACAAGGCTCAATAAAATATTTGTGTTACAATGAAATAGATATAGTTTGTTTCACAATAAGTGTTCCATTTAGTAAACAAACATGGCGGCGACTAAGGCACTGTAGACAATGGATAGTGTTGTCATACACATAACAACGGCTCGGTTCAATAGTAGGTATTTCGTTTTATTAATATATCGGCAAGCAAACAAAGATAGAAGAAGAAATAAATATAAAGAATAAAATTGAAACATACGTATTAGGTAGGTACGTACGTTTTCTGGCGTAATAACAGAAACTAATTTTAATTGGAGCTCATTTGAACCACGGAACAGTGGTTCATTCTACAAAAATGGCGGCTCAAATTCGAAACATGAATGCAGTCAATTTCGGTCATAACTTCACGAACAAAGCTCAATTTACACTGATTTACATCAGGCCTATAACGAACGGAATTTAAAACTAGAGCTTTATTTTTCTAGCTACGAAAAAAGTTGTAGTTTTATTAGGGGTCACACACACGTGTCAGCGTTCATAAATGTCATAGCTTTGTTTAGCCCAGCGTTTGAGATACGAACCGTTTTTCAAATGTCGAAAAATGACGTCTACTAAACGAACAAGCCCTTTGTGTCCATAAC
Source organism: Omphaloscelis lunosa (assembly GCA_916610215.1). NCBI lineage: Eukaryota > Metazoa > Arthropoda > Insecta > Lepidoptera > Noctuidae > Omphaloscelis > Omphaloscelis lunosa. The sequence continues at coordinate 14,418,307 of OU744250.1, forward strand.
AATTGTTTTTTTGTGTACTTTTATGTTGCCAGCATTAGTCCTAATGTTTCCCGCCCAAATTCTAGAACGATAGGTACTCTAGAATTGATCTCTTTTCAAATCTGATCGATTCTGAGAAATATGACTGGTTTGAGGAGAGATCAATGGCGAAAAAGGGTTTTGTCTTTCAGGTTAGGAAAAAAAAAACTAGGTATGTCATCCATCATCATCATCATCACTTCAGCCGAAAGACGTGTCTGCTGGTCATAGGCCTCCCCCAAACACCGCCACTTCGACCGATTCTGTGCATCTCACATCTAGCGGTCTCCTGCGGCCTTCACCAAGTCATCTTGTGGGAGGCCTTCATCACTACGTCTCCCGTTACGCAGTCGCCACTCCAGAACCTTTAGGCCCCAACGGCCATCTGTTCTGCGAGCAATTTGCCCTGCCCACTACCACTTAAGTTTGGCAATTCTTTGGGCTAGACGAGGGACTAGGTATGTATCTACGTTTATTAGGTAGAATATTTGTTTTAACAAAAATGAATTGTTTATTGCTACTTATGTTTCTATACAGGTAGGTACGGATCGGTAATCTTATTGAAAAAAAACTTTTATCATGGCTTCGGCAGTGTATCAAACGAAGTATACAAAACGTATGAAACAAAGGTTTATCACAGATCCCTTTGTACCCGGATAAAGCTCCAACGTGTATACTACATAATGCAATTTTTCCATAAACCCTATCAATGGAAGCTATCGAAGTAACGAACAGAGAAAGGTCCATTAATACTCCACCAATCCATTTAAGGTGATGTGCAAACAAAAAATGGAACTTAAAAAAGTAAACTGGGACATGGATTATTTTGTAAAGGTAACAAAAGACGGCAAAAAAAGTCTGCACTTACGATAATCTATTAAAGTCTATTTCAGATTTGTCTCTTGCAATAATAATTAGATAATTCTAAAAAGTTCTCAACTTCAAATTGTAAATTCAGGAACCAGGAAGCTTTAAACTACTATTAAGTAGTAATGCTTGATATTGACTGAGGTTCCATAATACAGGCCTTTTTTTTTTTTGAGGGTGGAAAATCATCAAATAACTTCTCCCGCTCTGAGCGGAGCGGGAGGGCGTGTCAGACTCCTACTGACTAAAACCCACCCGTGTTTCTTCGGTTGTCCTGTCGCCGGGGGCCAAGATCTCCCTTTCGGTTTTCTTCGCAACCCCGGCAGGCGATAATACAGGCCTTAGACCACTTTTAGTCAATTTTACCCCCCAATTACATACCACTGAGTTCGATTTGAGAGGAGCTTGTGGCTAAGTAATAACACCCGCACGGATCAATCCATCACATTAAGCTACGCTTGCCAGGGTTGGTCTGTGGATGGGTGACCATCTTTACATACCGAGGTTCCTCCGTGCCTCGGAAAGCAGGTTAAACCGTTGGTCCTGGCTGTCATTTGTGAATCTTTGACAGTCGTTACGGGTCGTCAGAAGTCCGAAAGTCTGACAACCAGGCTTACCAAGGGGTATCGTATCACTGGTTTGTGGAGGTCACAGAGGCAGTCGCTCCATGTAAAATACCGGTATTCAGCTGCATCCGGTTAGACTGGAAGCCGACCCCAATATAGTTGGGAAAAGGCTAGGCAGATTGAGTTCGATTTGAGAGCTTTTGGATTAAACTACCACTGCCACTTTGTAAAGATCGTGGCTTTTCTAAGCTACATAACATTTGCTGTGTTGCTGTGTTCACCCCAAAAAACGTCTATTCCAATGGTTTTCGGTTCAGTGGGTAACGCGGCCAGCACCCTAATTGCGTAACACTCTTTCAATCGCAATCCGAGACTTTTGAAGGATATTGCTTATCCATTGCTTCATAGATTTTAAATATTCGTCTGCTCGACAACGTAAATAACGCAATGGACGCGGGTTAACTGTCAAAATGAAAGTCATTGCGATCAATTGTCATTGTATGTGTGGTACGTAATTTCCCCGCAAGCTATTGCCACTCCAGTTTAAGGGTAAGGGGATCTATATCATTGGCTAGGTTTACAGCTTGCTTTTCTACGTTCAAATTAATAATAATAATTTTGCCGTAAAACTATCTCAAACTAACAATGATGCATCATTTTGATACGCTCCCATTGTATGTATTTTTTTTTTCAGAGTATTGTCAAATAAATTATTAGTTTCAAAAGATGGGCGTCGTTTGATATTAGCTAACTTCTTTACGGTTTGATGGGTAACACGGGCGAGTCCTATTTGGGGTTCTCAATGGGAGACAGTTTGTGTTTGTGATTTTACTGATAATTTGGTTAATTCATGCAATGAATCATGGACCGAGTGTAAAAATAATAATGTATAATTTATATGAGAAAACAAAAAATAATGAAGAAAGTGATATTTTTTTACAATATTTTCGGATTTTTTTATTTGAATAATTGCACGAATTAAAACGATGCAGTTTCTAATTCGTGCAATGAGTTTATCCTCCAGCAGCTCTTTGTAAACGCCTCGAATTTCCCAACATTAAATTTCTTTTAATATTATTACTTTTTCCCATGGAATCACTTCTTCAACCTCTCTTTCACTTGATTACTGTCCTCAGCCTAAATAACCACCAAAGAGGCCGCATTCATCCTTAAAAGTTCGACAATGACCAGATACTGTATTTATATACGCTGTTGATTGTAAAATATGCGATAGACAGATGCGGGATACACATGTGTTTTGTTAACCTAATGAGATTTGTCAATAAGTTACGCTTCCCGCTTTGCATTAGTCCCCGGAGTATCATTTACTGTGTTTATTTGTAAAACACGATTTTTAACGCTTTGAAACCGTGGTCGTGTTTTTTATTGAGTGTAAAACGTCCTTTAGTTTGTTTCGTTATTAGGTAACGTTTAATGGAGTCGAACCTTTGAGATTGTCACTTGGAAGAACGACTTTGAGTACCTAATGAACTTGAATATTTTTATTCCTTTACTACATTTACAAACATAAAATTTAAAAACAAAAAAAAAAAAAAAAAATAACAATAAAATTGTGGCCTAATGGCATCAGGAACAGGGTCCAACCAAGCTGCCACTGCTCAGGGCAGGCATATTTATTGTTTTATATGGCCCAGCTGCAGTGAGTTTTTGAGTTCTGAGCAATGGTCCTAAGCCCTTCAGACCTTACAGAAATAATAAATCGAAATAAATTGTTTTATAAGCTAAATACGCTAATAAGGCGATGGCAGGTCTAAGCTATGTAACATAATCTAGACTGATTTTTTTTGTCCTCCTAAATCAAAGGCCGCATGGTTTATATTCTTATTCAAACAAGATAAAAAAAATACCACGTCGTAGCCCCAACCAAAAATATACCAATTTACGAATGCTGTATGTTCGTAAATTGGCATATTTTTATTATTTTACAAATTCTGTCAATCTTCTTAGCTTTTCTCAACTATGTTGGGATCGGCTTCCAGTCTAACCGAATGCAGCTGAATACCAGTATTATGCATGGAGCGACGGCCTATCTGATCTCCACATCACAAGTACGGCTACTTTGGACGAACATTTCTAGGATTCGGATCGGACGTAGTGCGTAACCGCTCTAACACGATACCCCATGGTAAGAGTGGTTGTCAGACTGTTGGGCTTCTGACTACACGTTACGATAGTCAAAGATCTACGAATGACAGCCGGGACCAACGGATTAACGTGATTTCCCGGGCCTTGATATTTAATGGATAGTCACCCATTCACGGACCGACCGCGGCAAGCGTAGCTTAACCTACGTTCGATTCGTGCGGCTTTTTATATTATTTGGCCCCGGGCCCCTCTTCCAAATTAAACATACAGCAGCAAATTATTCAAAAGAGTAAGTAATGTCAAGGTTCACCTCTATTAGCCTTGGTCCCATGGGGTAGCGATCCCCCACAGATATAGTGCCTTGCCGTACCATCTTAGATTTGTGGCAACACTACCACGAAAATAACCGTGTCACTCTCTATTGCTTTTATTTATTGCTGTGCCGAAATAGGGCTGTTTTGAAACGAATTTGAATACGTAAATAGTTTGAATAGATATTAATTACATGTGCACACTTATCAGCACTTTTATTTTGTTAATTGGATATATCTATCACGACATGACAGCCCAGTAGTTTGCATGTTGTTTAGATAAAGTCAAAGGTAAAGTCATTAACAAGGGTTTCTGTAGGGTGATAATAGCAGGCTTGATCAGCGGAATCTAGTGAAGATGTGATATCAATTGGTTTTGTAAAGATAATTGATACTTTCTTTCAATAATTTTAGACGTGCTGGTTTAGAACCAGCGACTGATGAATGGATATAGACCCTGTCATTGGGCAAGATCTTATTTATAACTTCTATGTCAAATTGTTGTTGTAAAATAGGTAGTTCTGCTCCGCCTACGTGTAAGTATTTATATTATTATGCAAAAGACCGCTTAAATCAATGTGAGCAATAGCTTCCATGGATAGTTCTCACTTTCAATATTACATAACCTTTGACGCTTGCTATATCGATCCCAAATATATAGTTTGGGATAAGGTTGATGTTGACGTTTTGATTTCAAGTATTATCATAAAGTACCTGGGCGACCGAGCTCCGAGAATGCTCATTTAATAGTTCATACTTATCCCTTGTATTACTATACAAGGGATAAGTATGTATGTATTCATTCCATGCTGCCATGTCATTATTCTAATTATGACATTATTCATTGTCTTGTTCTAAACTTTGGGCGACCGAGCTCTGCTCGGGTGAAAATACGGAGAAAACAAATATTCCCTGATATGAGACCTAGCTAGATCGATTTTTCGCCTCCGTATATATTGCAACTTTGAATGGGATTACAAGTATATATATATATACTGAAATATATACAAATATTGTTCGTTTAATAGTATAGGATAGGATAGGCGTCATCGTCGAAAGGAAAGTTTTGAGTATGAATGTGGATGGCTATAAGAGTAGTAGGGGAAGAAACGGTAGGTGGACTGTGTGGAAGATGATACGGCTAGAAAGGGGGTGACTACCGATATGACGACTAATAGAAAAATATGGAAGAAAAAACACTATAAAGTGAAAAATAACTTTAATTTCGGAAATCAGTGGCAAAAAACGAAAATTCAAAACCAAAGACCCTTCTTCCGAAATTAAAGTTATTTTTTGGAAGTCGGTTGTGGTTTTTTTTTGTATAAGTTTTTATTTTTCACTTTTTAGTTGTGGTATCTACCCCATACAAATTCGAATACTTCTATCTGCTATGTAAATAACAGTGACAGGAACTTATCATATCATTCACATACTAAGTGGAAAAAATACGTATTATTGAAGCTAACTCAAAAACTATCCAAGCAAAGTTAATAAAATTTATATGGGACCACCGCGACATCATACGCTTTCAAATAAAAAAAATTCAAAATCGCTCCACAATTGACGGAGAAATTGGTGGACAAACAAAAAAAAAATGCGACGAGAAACATAGAACCTCCTCCTTTTTGGAAGTCGGTTAAAAACACGTTGCGCCGACCCCGAATAAATGGCGATAAGGACAGGAGAATACTGATGATCAAATAAATAGCCTGCAATCCTGCATCTCTTTATTTTGCGTACCCTGGGCTACACCATGCTGTGGGACTGACAGACATGCGTATGACTGGCGTATAAGTCTCGAAATATCAAGAGTTTATTTAGTTCGTGCCATTTAAAGAGAACACCCGGCCAAGAGCGTGTCGGACGCACGCACGCACAATGAAGGGTTCCGTAGTTGGGATGAATTTATACCAAAAACAAACTTAACTTTGTAGTTTGAAAAACATGTTCTCCCAAACATCGTTATACGTCACGGTCAATTCTCCAACTGCAAATGTAAGAATGTAATCCCAAAAAAAAATTGAAAAAATTACTTGTGCTGTGAGACCTAGCTTCGTGCTAAATTTCATGATTCTAGGTCAACGGGAAGTACCGTTGTAGTAAGTATGTAGGTTTTGATTTATTTACGAGTATTTTTAAGCTACGTATTTGATATTAATTTCAACTTGATACCTCCACACGTTCCCGAGAAAAAAGGTCTGACAGATTGACGAACGGACAACGAAGTGATCCTATAAGGGTTCTGTTTTTTCCTTTTGAGGAACGGAACCCCAAAAATTAAGAAACTTCTCACCTGAGCAGAAGCAAATCAGTCCAAGTAAAGATGTCACTACGGTCAAGGTATCCATCGTGGCAACCACTACCACATTTTCAGCTTGAGGAGTGTTGTTCCTTGATGATAGGTCTCTTCAACATTTTCTTGTTTTTCAATCATCTGGAACAAAAGAGAGTTACATGAGGATCTGACGTTGTATTTTTGTTTTTTTTGTTTTCAGGAATATTTTTGAGTATGTTTCTGATAGATATCATCTTTCTGAAACTTAGAAATAGATATCTTTAGATTCTGTAAAAAAATGACATATAAATATTAATAGTTACTTAAAATTTAATCAGTACTACATAAAAAAATGGTTTAACAATGTTGAAAAGATTTAGTAAAAAAATATCGAGGTAAGTTAAAAAGAAGTTATGTATTTTCACGTTTAATTGATTTTCGTGCATTTTAAATGATTCAGTATTATAAAATGGACGAACTGTCTTGTTTTAAAAAGATTCTGCTACGCGGTTCATAAAATTTACACGAGTAAGCTTCAATAAAGCTAAAATTAACTGTACCTTCACCTAAAATTTAACTACCCCTTACAAATAACTCCATTTTTCGACCCAAAATAAACACCTTGAACATTTTATTCAAATAGCCGCTCTAATGTTATTAAGTTCATGAGTTTAGGGCCTTTCGTAATTTCCTTTAGTTACTCGTTGGATTTCGTAAAACCCCTTACCCCTTTATTCAATAATATAATGAGATAACAAGACCCATGGGCTTGTCCCTTGTAAATTTGAGGAAAGGAGTGGTTCCGATCGATCTATTACGAATTCTTTGGTCGAAAAGTATTATTTCATCTAGGATTTATTATTTTCTTTAGCTTCTACTTAATAAAAACCTAAATTCACTAACAGATATTGCATAGCCTAAATCGCTTCCATAAGAGTGTGAGCTAATAATTATTTTTTGAAAATAATGCCCCTAAAGAAAGAAAGAAAAAGTATTTATTGAGACTCGCACGCTCATAAAACATAAATAAAAAAAAAACAAAGTAAAATTAAAATAAAAGCAGAAAGTCCTGTACGAGGCCAAAAGGCTCCCACCGCAGCAAAAAAAAAAAAAAAAGAGAGGAAGGGGGAGGGGTTTAAAGGGGTTAAATATAAAATTTTCGATGAAGGTTAGTAATTTTTTCCCAAGGGAAATTTCATCGGACAGAGGTTTTGTCTTCACAGATCTGTTAGTTCTATCTTATATTACAGGTATATTAGCACATGAACGTACTGGCGTGTTGCCAGCTGCACACTGTAAAATGTATGCAACAAAAACCCTTTGCGACAGACGCTCTAAGTGGTGGTGAATACAGTATCAAAAGCCACTTCGTTTTGTAGATTAGTCTAGATATGCAGATAGTCTGAAGTAGTTGTTTTGTTAAATATTTCTTTATCGTGTTACACAGTTATTTCTGAAGCTACTGCTTTACCTTGTAATGAAGATTCCGGAATAAAAATAACGAATTGGCGGAAGGTAAGAATAGCATTGTTGCCATCAGAGGTAAAAGTTGGATGAGGTTGGCACAGAAGCGTGAAGTTTGGTACACGCAAAGGCCTATGCACAGCAGTGGGTGAAGTTGGACTGTGGATGATGATAATGATGATATAGAAAAGCATTGATTTGACCAATGAGCGCGCGTGGTGCTAGAGTTGGCCGTCAGAAACGACCTTGACGAGGCCCCGCCACTTTAATGTTGCTTATTACCTTCATATGCGTTACACATCATATGCGACTACTGTAAGGCTCCGTCGTTTTTTTTTTTAATCTCTTTTAGTCAGTGGTGTGATAAAACCAGCATGAAATTAAACAAAAACTAATAACTAAACTATCAGTACAAAGTTCAGTCAAACATCTAAAATTCTAACCTTCTAACCCATTCAACTTTGAGGGACCGAGTAGCCACATCTGTGCCAAGCACCATTGTGCCTCCATAATCAAATTATATAAACAAAATAACGAGCATACCAGCGACACTTCTCTCTACATAAATGTAAACAACTTCATAATATTTATTTGGATTGTCAAGAACAGTAAACAGCTGTCAAGAAAGATTTGAAACTCTTAAATCTGTCTGAAATGACTCATTGAAAGCACTTTGTAAGTCAAATATAAACTGAAATATAGAACTTAGTCACAGTATTTAGTGATTTCTGAGCTTGGAATTAGCAAATTTAAAATTGTGCAGATCACGGATTATATTTCTACATCGGGGCAGAATATTATTTGTATTACCTACAGATTTGTATATTTTTTTCAGCTAATACGTATATTACTTACCTTCCCTCCCCCTCTTTTCCTCCTCTTTCTCTTTTACTCTTCTTATCGCTTAATGCTTTTTATGACTGTGGTAATACTCAACGATATCAAAGGAAGAGGAAGATCTAATGTGTGGATGTGTACCGCAAATGATTAGTTCTGAATTCCTATTGAAATCAACTGAACCAGACATCGAAACACGAATATCAACAAAAAATGTGAATATACTTCTATCAAGTAATTACAAGTTTCTTTCATCTAAAACTGTTATTAATAACATGTTTGTAAATATTTAATCGCGAATATCGGCCATGTTACAACATGTATTTATTATTTATTCAATAAATGTCTTAAATATCAGACGACGTTTCAAAAATATCAGATGTTTACGAAATTCACGAAAAGGGGCACGTGTCGGAAGACATTAAAAACGATCATTATTAATTTTCCTTCACGGAGTTTCGTCTACTTTTGAAACGCATTGGGCAACATTTAGCAATGTTTTGTTTATTTTAAATAGTTGTTTATTATAAAATATTGGGGAATATGTTGGATGTTTTATCTCGTGTGACAAATTAGAATAACATCGAGAGTTATTTTGAATTCATGAAAGAAAATAATTTGGGGAGAAAAACTGGCACGGGAAAAATCCATAAATGTAACTTTGTTTTTATTTCCCAGGTTGCTTTTGCAAACAACTGGTTGTGGGTTTGTTTAAAACCTCAGGTAGTGTCACATTATGGAAACATCGACCATCCCAATATTAAAGGTTAGTACCGCTCTTATATTCCCTCACGATTTCAGTAGAGCTTTTGGATAGATACAAGACAAGTAGACATCGTTTGATCCCTGTGTCACAAAAATATTTTATCCAAGATTATTGTTACATAGGACAGACTACTGACATGTCACGGGTTAGTTTGTTGTCATCCACGTTCCGGTAAGCTTTTTTATATGCGGGAAAAGGAGAACAAATGACAAAACAGTTACAGTCTGACTATTTTCTTGATGTCCCTCGAGAATCATCGCATTTCCGAATATAAACGAATGCTAATTTCTATGTCCATCAATTATTTATTAGATTTATCGTGTATAATAATTTGAACTAAGTACCAAGTACTTCATTGTTGTTTTGTTTTGATTTCCGTGTGAACTATATAGAACTGTAAGACTATTATCTACGACTTTAGCACCTTTCCTCCCATTTTTTAAATAAATTACATTAACTTAAAAGAGTATTAACAACTTTATATACTTCCAAGTCGATTGAGAGCGTCCAGTCTGCACCAAGTGCAAAACGCAACTGATAGAAATCCGACGACTGAAGAAACACGAAGTTTGCCGAGGGACATTAAGAAAATAGTTATACTGTACGGTTGGATCATGGCCCGAAATAGATTTAGACCCGGAAATGTATTAGACACTTTTCTTAAACTTTTTTGATAGGATTTTTCATATTATTTCACTGTAAAAACAGGTCTTTAAAATCTCTTTGTTATACCATATAATATCACGCCTGTATTTCCCAAGGGGCTAGGCAAAGATGCACTTATAGTACACCCACAATTTGCCAGTTATGTTTAAGTCCCATGCATGTAATTGGGAACGAGCCTATTGTCATCCACCGGGCACAAATCCAGACTCCGGGCAGCTACTGAAAAATTCGAGATGGAAAACCCAATAACACTGGCCGACCGGGAATCGAATCTAGGACCTCATGTTCGGCAGTAGTACTTGCGACCACTAGACCAACGCCTGTTATATCTTAAACGTTAATCCCTAAAATCCCTCAAAATACACACAGGCAAAGCTACCGGGACTTCTAGTTAAGACGCAGATATATGCCAGTGACCTTGAGTAGTTAACTTCCCTGTTCTGTACTGAGCTCACGCAACGCGTCGTATGTCCAGCCAGTAATAGGACTCGCCCATCAAGGAGCGCTGTCCCAAATTAGACGCATTACTCATTTATCATACTTAAAACACAAGGTAGTTTAATAAAACACGTATCCTTAAAGATCAATAATTAAATTATCTTTAAATTGGTGAAGGTTTCAGAAAAATACGCTTGATAGATTTTACGTGATTCTCAGTTTTTTATCCGCATTAGACTTAAGTTTACAAATTAATTTCACTATGTAATATAAACATAATCTAATATATTAAGTTTTTAAGAAAATGCTCTAATGTAACATATATTTTTTCCAAATCATTAACACTACTCGTTTAGAAGTGATCATCAGAATAAAATCATTAAAAGACGGTTATCGTCGCCTTAATGAACAACTGAATTAACCTTCCCACATAATCCATGCTCTTACTTAGAACAACCATAATAACTGAAGTACGCAAATACTCCGAACCACTCCAAAATTTCGTCGAACTTCAAAAGGAATCTGATGACTGACAAGGATGTTTCAATTAAATCTGACAGCCTCTCCATTGATCCAATAATATTGATATGTCTGATTGGTAACAAATATTCAATACTCGTGTTAAAGTGAAAAGCGTTGGGTTGATACTTTGTAGACGCAAAGGATTTTATACTTTATGTTTAGGGAATAAGGTATGATATCGGTTCCGGAGAAATAAAGTATTAAGTTATATTCTGCGGGTAGCTAATAAGTTATCCATGAAAGGATTTGGCAATTTTACTTGATAGACAGAAAGGAAACAGTAGTTAAATAAGACAATAAACATGTTTTTCGTTCAGTAAACAGCAAACAGTCTGAAGATTTTTAAGTTGTTGCTTACGAAACGTTGTTATTTTTACTTAGCTAGGTTATTTTTCCTCTCTAGATTCCGTGGTTTAAAATATTGTTACACCTTCTTCTTATTACGACGCAACGTTACATGTCGTCATATTGCTTTGGCCCATTAAATGGCCACGTTTGGTGTCTTATCACGATTACGGCACCTTTTTTTTTGGGTGGGTAATTATCAAATAACTTCTCCCGCTCTGGGCGAAGCGTGCACAACGATAATGACACCTTTTACCAATTAATTAGGAATCAAGACTCGTGAGAAAAACGAGCGAGCCTAACAGTAGTCACATAGAATGTGTACTTGGTAAAGAGCAACATTAAAGGGGCGGGGCCTCCTTGTCAAGGTCGATTCTGACGGCCAACTCAGCACGGTGCGCGCTCATTGGTCAAATCAAATAGCGCGCACTTCCCCGGCTTCCTGTTACACACTTCCGTCCCTTTTCACAAAATCACTCCTATAGCTTTGATTATTTAGATTTTTTAGATTTAAATTTTGTTTTTGATTGCAGGAAACGAGAAGAAAGGTGTTACACATAAAAAAAAAAATTGTTCTTTCTAAAACAAAATATCACCTAAAGTACTGCTTATGCTCCTACTCTACAAAACTATCGAACGTATGACCCTGATTTAACTTTTGACTGGTTCAAATTAGTTTATCTGAACTCAAGTGCTCTTGACAACTTCCGTGGCGGGTAACAACCGCTTATTGGCTACATGATTCGATATAATATCATATTAAATTGTGAATATATTGTTTGATTATTCAGATTGAGTTTGGGTGTTATATTTTATATGGAGGTCCACGTTCTCATTTCGTATGTAGCTTAGAAGTATGAGTTTTGGATTTGTGCTTGCTGTTCCCCGAAATATTGCTCTAAACTGTTTCTGGTTTTCAGTGTTTTTGGGAACCAATAAATAATATATTTTAAATACATAAATAAGCTAAAAGATACGTCTCTTTTTCAAGAGCTCAAAAACTACTCTGATAATTATTATTCTATGAAACATAATAAATAAATGATTTTATTTTTGTAAATAGGTTTGTACAAACACTTTTACACGTCAGTTATATTTTAAAAATTAGATGAGGTCGGCGTTTCCTATCTGACTACTCTGAGAAAAAAGGCCGAAACAAACTCAGAGGTCACAGTCTCTTTTAAAGTCCAAAAATAATGTTGGTCAGATCATGTGAAAACCATGTAGATTGGTGTCTGAAGTGGTCTTTTGAGGAAAGAACCACACAGATTGACAGGGCCTATCCAGTCAGTGCACGCATTTGTCAGATATCGTGCAGCTCAACGATTATGTTATTAATTACATACCATGATACAAAATCATCTTTATTTGTAGTGTTCATTAAGGCTAATGACTAATGTTCTGTCATGCAATTTACTTGTAACTTGCAAGTTGTGTGCAAGCTACATAAAATAATATAAACTTGGCTTAAGACAGTGGAAGTTAGCGTGATTTCAGATTTGAATAAGAGCGCGTTTTGCAATTTTAATTTCTCGGAACTTGGTGTAATTAATGTCGTACATTTGTGTATTTCTCTTTGATAATGGCTGTTGCTTGATGAAAATGAGCTGTTGTACTGGAATTTATATTTAGGAAAAATGGGGTAAAAGATATTCTTAATGATAGCTTAATTTTTTTATGTTATACCTACTTAAAATTCGACCTATGTTTTAGCCTGTTTGTCTTAAGAGTCTTTAAGATAAGTTCAAGTTGACATAATTACTGACAGATAATTTAAAAAAGGTATATGCTATTTTAGGCTGGGTACAGATAAGTGAAACGTAACACATAGTACGTAGAGTCACGTTAAGTCTGCAATGAAATAAATGGGCAACCCCAAAACGTTTTATATATGGTATACTTTTACATCAGTCAGTTATGTCAGTTTCGGGGTTCTAAGTAGATCTAATAATTTTGATATTTTGCCTTTTGATTTTTGCATAATTGATTATGTGTGATAGACTAAGTCGTACCTATGCTCTATCTCCGTACGACGTAAAACTATATGAAATCCACACTGCATCGTGCTAAAGTGACTATTATTTACCAGGGATAAATCAGAATATAAACAAAATAACCTATGAAATACAAAAAGCCAAACAAAGTATCAAATTCTTTTTCGTAGGACAGGATGGTGTTGCCGTCTATAGATTTTTAAATTCCACCGTTTTTTTATTTATGCAGACTTAGCGTGGCCTGACTACACACGTAGCAACATATTCACCTAGTTGTTGTGTTACATTAATTCATCTTACGTTTCTGTATCATCTGTATCTGGCATTTGTCTAAATTAGTTCAGTTTTTATCCAGAGATTGTGAAACAGAGCCTAAATAATATTTTATTTTCATATTTAATAAATAGGAAAATTGGTTTAATTAAAAAAATACATATATTTTTAGCTGTAGCAACATCCTTGCTATAAAAACGAAATCAAACTTTTATAGCGATGTTCAATTTTTTTGTGTAACATGTAAAGTGGAACACTATGATTGGGGCCATAACTTATTCTTTCGAAAATATTTTGTTATGATATTAAATCCTCCTGTAATAACTTAATAAGATGTTGCGGCGCAGATAAGATAGATACCGACGACGGGTTGTAAATATAAGGATTAGGGTTACATATTGGGTTGTTACGTTATGTAGCAATTTATTTAATTAGATAGAGATACTGCAAACCTACTGGAAAGTTACAAAAAGAGTACAAAAACTAAGGAGGATGTAATGTTGTGAAGGTACGTAGGGGTGGCTAGATTTTAGACAAGCAAAACTGCAGAGCAATTAGAGATAATGCTAAAAACCTAAATTACAACTACAGTTACGAAAACGAAAAATTAAAACAAAATTATTTTCATACATAATTTGGAAATTTTCTTAAGGATCATACTCAGGACTCATATTTTTATATTTCTAATTTCATACACTTCCTAGTTCACGTAAACAACTGCGCAATACATGCTAAAAATGTCGTCCAGCTTAGAGGAAGTATCCATAAAGCCAATAACACACTGTAACGGACGCGATTCAGTTTAACGAGACATTACACAGCTATGGGAAACTGTTAACATCCAATAAACCTGATTATATCAAAATAGACGCAGCACTATGCCCAGTATTCCTAGTAATCACGGATATTAGTTCATTATCATGATGGATTATCCGACTGTTTGGAATCCAATCTGAAATCAGTTACAGTGTATTATCGATTGGTATGGTCATAATTTAGAAGACATTATTTACCATAATAAATTATGTTTACATTGATTTAGGTTATGTCATGTGTACATTTATATGAGAGAAGACAGATTTTACCAAACGAGTTCATGTCGGATACATACACGTACATAATTACGCCTTCTTCCCATGGGGGTAGGCAGAAACTAAAGAACGCCACCTGCTACGATCCTTACATACTGTTTTTGCTTCGTTTACGTTCATACATCTGATCATGTATACATGCACGCCGGTTGTGAGTACTACGCACCTGACCTTTCTGAAGAACATTACCAATAAGGTCACTATATTCCCACCTGGCGAGTCCCCTCCCGTTGTTTCCAGTCACATCTGCGTTGTAAATACTTAGTTGCCTGACATTCATCCTCTTAACATGATCAAACCATCTAACCGCACTGTGGCCTTATCACATTCCTCAGCCAAAAGGTGATGTGACAATCATTCATAGTCACACCACATATGCTTCTCAATGAACGCATTTCCTCAGCATTTATTCTACTTTTATGCTTCTGTCATGTCGGATGTTTTCCAGTAATCCTTTTAAAGCTACGCATATACTGTTACATGCATGTATTAATTTGTTCTTGGAAAATTATAGAATATTTCGTTGCAGAAAACTTATCGTGTACACATTTCTTAACATTAATATTTGTAGTATGTTTAATGTGTTCGTTTCTCATTTTAGTTGTGTTAGTTTGTGGACCTTAGGAACTTTATACAAGTCACATGAATCTTCACGTAACGTAAAAACAGTCGCACTCCGAGAGTGCCGACAGAAGTGAAAACTAGAAAAAAATCGGCACCGCTGTAATCAACGCGTTGATGTCTTTTACTCCACGCACCGCGGTAATAAACGCGTTGATGTCTTTTTATTTTAATGTTTAAAAGCTGGTGTCATCACGGTGTCGCGAAATCAATGGTTTAGTCCTATCTCAAAAATATCCAACGCGCCTAAAGAAGTTTTCACTTCAAGTTCAAAAATGTGTCCGCCGTGATTGATTCCCAAACTCCCATTAAAAATACCCAGTGGGTTCCAAAAACAATCAAATAACCGAAAATACATAAAAATAACCTCTCTATAACATTCTCACGACGCACATATGCTCCTGCGCATATGCGGGGTTGAATCGTCTAGACGCTGAACGAAAACAAACGTACCCAAGGTTAAGTTTATAATTTATAGCCACTTCAGTGATGACGGGCCACTGGTTGAAAATAATTATCTGATAAATAAACAATGCGCTCTTTGGTGGCTACCATTCAGAAACTGTACCATAAAAGTAATTAAGATATTTCTTTTACGATACTTATTTATGTATTTGTTAAACTTTTATACTGTTGTTTTACAAAGACCTCTTTATGTCACCAAAGCTATAAATAATGAATAATGTTATGTTATTTGTATTTCGTGATCAGGCCACCTTTTTGTAACAATAATTTCCCCAAAATATTTTTTCTCTAGTAGCCATGTACGTAAGGTTATTGAGATTTTTATTTTCCAAGGTTTAAAAGATGTGTGGGGTTCGATAATGCAATCTTGAAAATTACTAAGAAAAACATTATATCAAATTCTCACAATATTTTCGTTTCACGTAGATGTGACAACCAGTATAGTTGGTTAGGATGACACTTAGAGACATAATGACACTGTTGACATTACTACTTTCCAGGTGCGACCCAGAGATAACTTTAGCAAACGTTCTAAATGGTTGGAATTCAGAGACGGTATTTACTCTTCACATGCATAGTTACTTCGAAAACATTGTATGCAGAACCCATTTATGTAGCTTATGACATCAAATCCCTAAAATATCACCAGAATTTGCCCATGCTTTGGAAATGTTGAAGTGTAATATTTACCGAACGCGGCCTTATAAGTCATGTCGTAACAACATAACATATGAAAATATTTTGACTGCAACCTTTAAGTTTATAGGTAAGTCTCACGAAACCTGCGCGCTCGCACGATCACACGCGGTTGCCTTAAACGTGGGTGTTATTATAAAAATAAATGAAAACATCCACTAAATAATGTTTGTTTTGAAGGGCTCAACGGCGGAGGCGTGGACCCACACAAAGAGGGATTGATCGCTCCAAACTTGTAAAATATTAACTGCTCTACTTTTGAAATTGATTAATTGTCAGTTGCGCGTACAAAACGCGAGTGCCTATTCCAATTTAAGAACAGTCCCAAATGTCTATTTGTCGACGGCGCAGCTAGTTTTTTAATTGCTGGTACCATCAATCGCTCAGCCGACGTTGATTTACAAGCTAACGATCCGTCCTAATGGACAATTGGAATTCAAAATAGACGTTTCGTGTGAAAGTGTTTGACAAGGGATGATTACTTTTTTGGGCGTTTGCGACATGCTAAGGACGGTATTGTCATTGCGTCGGTGCGTACAGTCGAAATTGCACAAGTTTTTACGAAAGTTTTGTACAACGCGCGTCTCGTCGTTCACAATGGTATATTTTTGTTCGTGCGGTCTGTACTGACAGTTCGCGTGATGTATTGGGCTCGGGCAGAGGATTATTTTTACCCATTTCACGAAGTTTGCATGCATCTATTGTAAACGGCGGAAGCGGCTCCACAAAGCTCCCAAAAGATTATTGTTAAGAGAGAATTTGGGATGTTCGTGAATGATTGGGGATTTGAAATATAATATTTTGCAATGGATAATCAGCTTTGGTCGTTTGTTTTGGTAAATTGCCGTACTTAGGTCCGAATATTATAAAATAAATTCTTGCTTTTATAAAATTTGCAATGAAATAATTGCCTTTTTTTTTTTCAAAAACGTATCTTAACCTTTGATTGACACAGGAAATAACATTTTTACGCAAAAAATAAATGAGTAGGGTCAAAATATTATATTCATACACTTTCAGCTAAACAATATGATTTAAAAAGTGAAAATATCACAAATAACCATGTGGAGTAAGTTTTCTAGTGAAACGTTAAAATTCCCAGCACAATACCAGCAATAAATAAAGCTGATCCCAGAATTACAGGCAATAACTCTCCCAAAAAAAACCCTAGAGCATCCCGTCAAACTTGGTAAGTAAATAAAAGGAGATTATTAGCGGGGGCGTCAAAGAAAACTTGCCAAGTAACAAAAAATCAACAATAAAAAGGACAAAGTTAACACCCCCTGCTTAACGTAGGACTAAAGTTTTATAATGTTGGTATAGAAATAACGTTGATGTCGCACCTGGGACAATGTTATATTCTGTATTCTTTGAACGTTATGCCTTTTTTGCAGTGTCTGTAAAAAGTAAATCGCCCATGAAAATGTCGTGACTGTTGTGTCATACTCATGACATTTTTGCATGATCTGGTCATGTATTCTTTAAAAGGAATATTTTATTCTTCGTGAGCTCTTTCATAAAAACAGCAAAACAAATATTTTTGAAATACAGTCCCACTTCAAAGACGCGTGCGTTATCATCGCCCTGGTTTTTCTTTAATTTTACAATCTGATAATTAAAACTAATCGCATTGCCAATGACCAGACATAAAATTTTATCGTCTAATAAAATATACAACTTCTTTGCATATTAAAACATAAAAGACACACAAAATACTAGAAATCGAACCCATCGTGTCTGAAGACATAAATATTATAAATAACGTTTGCCAACTTTGAAGTCGCCCTGACTTGTCAAAACGTCTAAAGGAGCAAAAGTTTATGTTATTATATTGGTATACCGATCAAAGTTCTGGATTCCTTTGCGGTAGCTTGTGAAACTGCGATGTGATAAATATATGAAGAATTTTACGGATAGTTGTATTTTATTAGGTTGCGACACCTTGATTGACGACTGAGCGGCTGTAAAATTTATAATTTGTGGTTTATTAACGTACGGCTTTTCTCGGTGTGGTGTGAAAGCGTTATTTGTGATTTATACTTTACTTTTAGTGTTAGAAATACTTGGAGCATTTCTCTCATCATCTTCATATTTAGTACCTAATTATCTACAAAAGTTTAAAATAATTTTACATTGCAACGCCAAAGACCACCACCAGTACCTACCTAGTCATTTAAATTGTGCAATAACCTCATATCATTTTATCAGGCTACCCTGTAAAAAATAATAAGAAGCAAAAATAATCAAAAATGAATCAATCTACCTTGCCATTTCCCAACTAGGTTGGGATCAACTTCCAATCTAACCAGATGTAGCTGAATGTCAGTATTTTTGATGCGTATCTACCCACATGCTCTAAATATTAATATTGTCAGTTGACTCCTTATGTACAAACAGTATTAAACTAGCCTTTGTACCATACACTCGTTCGTTTCCTTCGTATCTCCCTACTTATATACACATCAATTTTACATGGAGTGACTGCCTATCTGACCTCCACAACCCAGTAACTAGGTAACATTGATACCCCTTGGTAAAACTGACATGATACCCAATTAGGCAAAAATAAACAACATAGGTATTATATTATCAGCAGTTTTCCAATTATTATCATCACTGAATGTCATTCAATTAACATTTAATTTGCACAGTAAGTACTCAAATTAATACATTACATTATTGATACGTTTATTGATTTCATAAAATGGCTCTCATTGAGGCAGTTCACGGCTCAACAGACCTCTGCTGTTACAAAATGTGCGACATTATTCATTTAGAGATAAACTTAAATAAACTAATAACTAATGATATTGATAACCTCCAGGACCAGACAGGATTATCTATACGGTTATCGGGAAATACTTGATCCGTTTTGTCACAAAATTGTTGTCTAAGTAGAATTAGTAATAAACAATCGTTTGTTTATTATATCTGGTGACCTCCCCAACGTAAGACTTGTGAAGATTGACTATAAAATTCGATAGATAGAAAGCAAGTATGCTAAGTTGGCGTCATAGTTTATGGCGGTTCTGAGGTGCGCTACCCGCTGCGCAGTACCCCACCCTTCACCTCCGATGACACGCGATATTTTTACTGCGCAGCGATTCGCCTCATGTTCCGAGCGGCCATAAAGTTTGCATCGGGCTGTAATGCCATTTGTTAGTGCACTGAGCTGAAGGCTGAAGTTGCAAGCTCCAATTCATGCGTAAAGTAGTAGGTACAATTGCACACTCTCGCCCATCCATGGTAGTAGATAACTGTGAGTAGTCTAACTGTAAGAGCGCATATTTAGGAGCAGAGATGACCTTCTTGGTCGAGTCCCTGAATAAATGATAATGACATACAACAAACGAATCGAATTTATTTGCCTGGCTATAAGAGATAACTTTCGAGGTTTGCAACCAATGCAAAAGTGAACGCTAAAAAAGGGGTATGCATCCAAAAGACAGGAGTGTAAGCTGCTCTCCCATTCTTTATCTACTGAACCTTTTAATCGTTTAAAAATTCACCTAAACTGCGTCCTGCACCTGCTATTGTTTTAAATTCCCATGGGAACTTTCATTTTTCTCGGATGTTTTAGAATGCATGTTCATCTGGAAGTAATGTATTAGGATCGATGAAAGTTTGTTCAAGATTCTATCCTACGTTGGTGGATGGGAAGGTAGATAAACATTTAACACAGCTTTTTAAAGACAAAAATGCGAATGCAATAAAGTATTTGCAATCCTCATGTTTTAGTACATAAACTTTTAAAGGCCTATTACTTTTTGAATAATCAACCTGCACGACAGTCCGCACGCGACAGCTAGCCGCCGCTTGAGATATGTGAGTGGTGAGACGGGATACCTTAGGCCAAGGTCAAGCTAACTCAGGCTGCCAATTTTGTCAATGGCGCCCTCCTCCGTCTCACCGCTCTTATGGTAAAGACATGCCGTCCGGTCTCTTGCTATCGTCGCGTGCCAAGCGATTGGGTTCTAATACAGCTGGAGCGCCGGCGGTGACAAGAGCTCGTCGGATGATGTCGTTGATGTTCGCAAGCCGAGCTAAGCAACCCGCACTTCGGCTGCAAGACAGGCCGTGATGGCCGAGACTGTTTACAACTTCGACACAGTGACAGCGATGAGGAGAACAACATAGAGCTCCTAGTCGTAGGGAAGCAGCTAGGCGGAAAGTGGTGTTGTCGAGCAAAGTGCCTATGTTCGACGACGGTAGTGCATGAAGCCACAAACCCGTCGTCCCACTTCCTCACAGCCAGCAGGCGCGCACGCTCCGCAGTAGCAGCAGACGTGTTGAGTAAATTGTTCTGTACTACTCAGCAGAGCGGCACATCCCACTGTCTTTGGGAAGATGGATAATCGGGTAGATCTGAGTTTGGGGCGAGTCTCCAGGCATTCATAGCCTCGGTGAAGCACGGCACATCAAAATTAATCAGTGTGGAGGCTAGAATTTTCCTGATTAATTGAAGTAGGTAGCCCTATAAAAAAAATATCAGTACACTGCAAAAAATGCGAAATATGGGTGTACGCCTCTGCCTAACCCTTCGGAGATTACAGACGTGTCATTATGCGTTATTTGCAAAACTTTGGTGATTTTATTAAATAGTTACCAAACCAAAAAAGAATGAGAAAACAAAAGAAAGAACAAAACACAATCGCATTCTAAATCCAGACAAGAAATTAAGAATTTTCATTTAGCATCGTAAAGTATAGTTCAGCTAAAATAAAAACTGTTATTTATTCTACCTCTGTGAGTTCAGCCAAGTGAAATGATCAATAAATAAATGAAAATATTTCTCAGTTTCGTACTAAACCATAAGGTATAGAAGTTAAGACCTATTGTGTGAAGGATATTATTTAGGTTTTGTTTCAAATTGTCTACATCTACTTAGTGGTCTCACGTTTCTATAAGTCTTAGAACCTCTTTTATTCATCTTCCTCATATTTATACCGATTATGAAATATTAATCAATTTGAACAGATATTAATACTATTCAATTTTATATTTTTCTGGTGAAATCGACGGCGGAGTCCTGAAAGTCTAATGAACAATATTCTAGACTCAACTCTAGCGGTACTTGATAAAACTGCATATTTATCTACATTTTCTTGATTATTTTTATAATTTTACATATAGAATAAATTACAGGTTTTAAGTGTCACTCATATTTTAAAACAGAAAAGGTCTCGAAAAACACTTTAACTTCAACTTTATCGACAGTTTGCGGTATATATAACTCTGAGGCCGACCATTGCGGTCGTGTGGTTAACCATAGCGCGGCGTACCATAATAAATTAACTACAAACAAGTATTGAAAGCAAAGCAAACAAAAAATTAGGTTACTGTAATAAACTGCACACTTCGCGTGCACCATTTACGGCTTTTTAATTTTAATAACCATGTAAAACTATATCGAAGCTATTCACGCAATTTACATAAGAATATGTAACATGCAAAATACTTGATATAAAATGTAAGGCGGTGTGTTCACCGGCGTTGCCACGAGGCAAGCGAGCAAGGCACCGACTCACCGAGGCAGCTGGGTGTGTAAATCTCTCGGGCCGTCAATAAAATTCTGAATAATTTGACTCTCGCCCACCGCCCTCGGCCAAGTGTCAAATTTTCCACGTCATTAAACCGTGCCTTTTAACTTTAAAATTAGAGTTTTAAAAATTTACAAGCGTTTTTGATTCGCGCCGGTCTCGTAATCAATCTAAATCGTGTTACGATGGTTTGCGAAATTGGATGATTATTATTAATTGCTGGTTACATTTTGATAGAAGAAAATTAACATGTATTTTTTTTTATGGATGGAATAATGTACACATAACAAGCTTTTAATTTAATTACTTAAACCCATAATTATTTTACGCGAATATCGTTTAAAATTTTCTTAATTTCTAGCATAATTTGGAGCCGGTAATTATGAACTACGTACAAAATCTCTCCAATCAAAATATCTGACATTCCGAGCGATAAAGTACAAAATATAAAATCGAGTTCCGCGAAACTCCCGCCTTTGAAGTATAGGAATTTCTCGAGTTAGCGGTTGATTCATCGCAGAGGATATTTCTGGCGCCAGAACACCATGACTTTATGAACGCGCGTGGCGAAAGCGCGGTTACATTTGTTTTGCCGAGACGAGCAGTTATACATGCCGCAGCGATTAAATGCCCATACAGTGTTGCTCAATGTTTGACCACATGTTTCTACCATCATCGCACCACGCGCGCTATCAAAATATTGACCCTCTTATCCGCAGCGCGCTCTGTGCGCACTTTATACAAGTGTGTCCACCTCCTTATTTGCTTACCCTATTAACAGGCACTTAATGGCCAGGCATGCGGCATTAAAAATATTGATTTAAGTGGCGTCTATACGGCAACACTGAAAGAATTTCATCTTATCACACACGAATTATGACCAATTACGGCTACCTACTAGTTTTTGTTCTGTCGAAGCTCCAAATCGGCTCGTTAGGGTCATTTATTTAGGATGATTTTTTGTCAAAAAGGGACGTGCTTAACCCTAAAGGGTGGGCTGTAACAATTAAGGAGCCGTTAGAGTTAAAAAATGTCACCCCTTCAAAGGCTCTTCGCGTTTGCAGTGTCCAAAAAAGTGGACACTTTTTTATCACCTGGGTTGGAAGTCACAAAATGTTTATCGCCACTCGACGGCATGTTGATTTATATTTCCACCCTAAACGGGGACCGACCGAAATGAATTAGATTGTTTAATTGGTCATTTATTTTTGATGATAACGCGGTCGCAGCGTTGAGTGATATGAGGTCACTGAAGTGGTACTCCAACGAAAATCAAATATGATTTAATATTTTTAAATTACCGTACATTTTTAAGTGTAAAAGCTTCAATTCATACAGAAAATAAAATAAATTTAGGCATCAGCTGTTGATCTAACATGTGATTTATTACTCATAATTGCTATGAGGAGCACGGTATCTCATGTATTATGGATTATGCCGGAGAAATCGGGTGTGTAAGACAAAAGGTAAAAGCGCTTACATAAAAAGTGGCTAATGACTGCCCTACACTTTCTTTAGGCCACCCGTGACGTAGAAATTAAAGGGTTATCTTAAAATTATGCTTAATTGAAGGGTCTAAAAATACGGATTGAATTTCAAAGGGTTTGATTGATAGCTTTTACCTTAACGTAGTGTTTCCGATAATGGTGAATTTATTAGCCTAATTATCATAAGATAAGTTACAGTGTATGGTCTGCGGACTAATAAAAAGTTTGATGTCGACACTGAAAGTGTTTTAAATTAAAGAAATAATAAAATTTAAAATAGTTTCTTATGTGGGAAAGTAATATTGTATCATATGTATAATATGTATCTACAAAGTTTATTTCTTTATAGATTAAAATAATATTACGTAAGAACACAGGTGCTTCCACCCGAATCTATTCAAATAGGGATTAAAACTATAAATGTCGTTATCAATGATAAATTGATAGAACATAAACCTTATTAATTATTAAATTCATATGACTCGTTATAATCATATTATTCTAACCGGATGGAAATTGGAATATAAATGAAAATATACATTCAAAATGCATGCGGAATTTCACGAACACGATAAAATTTCACAAAGTAACAATGTAACAGAGACCAAACTTCGTACACATGTAATAATGTCGCTATCTTAAAATGATTGTGGAAAGCTCGGTCTTTGACAAATATCAGACTCATGTATAAATCCGCGAAACGGTGACAGAACTCAACACGACACACCGCATCACAAGGAAGCAAACCACTTAAGTGCAACTTTAGACTATTTAATGACAATACTCATACACACACTCACTTAGTTTAAGAAATACAACACACGTTTTGGTAAATAGTTGAGTATTTATTTCACTTTGAGTGAAATCTTAGCTCTACATGAGATTTCAGTATTTGTGCAAGAAATAATAATTTAACTCAAGCTATGTTTGTTCTTTGATTTTGTACGGGTTGAAGATAATATCTTTTTAAGCACAAGGTTCGGTAGGCCAACAAAAACAACACACCTTTAAAAAACAGTACTTAAGCATTTAGTTGGTAAAATTTTGTTAGGTTTTTGGCTGTATCTGTATCACTCTTTATTCACAAAACAATTCCAACGAGTTGAGAACCTCCTCCTTTATTTTAACTCGGTAATAATTAATTGCCCGACAAGACACCGACTAACTTAAAACATCTCAGACACGCTAAGTAAAATATAAAACCTTAATTGTGTGATCAATTTGGAGGTTGGACACTAGCCACAAATAACGACCATTTCCATGCACATGATAATGTTGCACGATGATTCCTTGAAACGATCAATCTTTGAGAGCACCTAGTTTCCAGATTTTATTGAACAAAAAATGCAAAGCATGCAAAATGTTTCCTTCTATCTTCTAACCCTACTATAAACAGCGTCTGTATGCGTGAACCAAAAAAATACAGTCTACATTTTTTCCTACGCCGAAAAGGTTTCAGAGTCGTAATCAAATCCTGTTAATATTCAGAGCTCCGGTTTCAAGCAATGCTTTATGAATTCGGTTTAGAGATTCCATTATGTTATTTATGGGTTGGATAGACCGGTATTTATGGCACAACTAATTACGAACATTTGCATTTTAGTGTTTGTTTTCCCACAGTGCGTTTATTTCCTGTTTTAGTTTGTGTGTGTGTGACGGTTTTTTCCCTTGCGGATTAAGCTTTAGTAATGGCGATAATCTGATTTAGATTTTGTTTGGTTAGGTGTTAAATGGATTTGTTATCGCAAATACATGTTGTTGTAATAAATCAAAGGTCATTAATCTAACATTTGTATGTATGGTCTGGATTGATTTCACAGTTTACACATCCTACTGACAGCGAACGGTTTTGTGTGTCAGATATTTTACGTAAATGCAACAGGATCCCTGAACTAAATAGAAAATGCTAGAGTATGCGGTTTGAGATTTGGACCCCATCATGGGTGAAGGCCTCTCACCCATGATGGGGTCCAAATCTCAAACCCAAATCTACAAACTGCAAACTAATAATACCAACTGATGTAAGCCACACTAACACACTACACACTAGATGTAGACTACTAAACCACAGTACATCACTAACATTTATATTTTATTATTTAAAATTTCATCTACTATGTAAGATATGGAAGAAATAAAGGCTTATTTATTCATTTATTAAATATCATCACAACGTTACCAAAACACTACATAAAGAGCTCTCCACAAACTGAAAACAACAATACCACGTGAAATAAGCTGTGAATGAAACAGTTTATTAACACAAAACCCCCACATTTAAGTCGGGAACAATAGAACATAGAACATTGTTCGCAACAGTATGCGCACTATTCTCTCTCCTAATTCCTTAAATCTTCTAAATGAGGCCCGCTTGAGTGATCCGTGAATTTCAATACACACAAGAAACTATCGTTTTAATTAGTTCAACAAAAACTGGCACTTAAGCATTAAGGTGTTTTACAACAACAGATGTTGGAACAAAGAGCGGCGTTTACTATGTTTTGCTACTGGACGTTTAAGCAAACGCATGTGTTTTTCTTGAAAGGTTTTTTGTGAAATTCTGTTAGCAAAATGGGCTTGTTGAGTTTGAAGTAGCCTACTTTAGTCTGGTACTTTTAGCAAGCTCTCGTTTTGTTTTTAGTGGCGTATTTGTTTTTATACGGAGGTAGCTACAATGATATTACATGTTACGTTTCTAGACACGAAAATTCAGACGCTTTTCTTGGGTGAATGTAGGTATATAACTGTTTGTTCTGTTTTTTTCTGATGACTATAAACGAAGGTAGGGAAAGTACAAGGATAAAACATAAGACATAACATAACATCACGCCTTGTTTCCCCGAAGGGTTGGGCAGAGGTGTCCCTGTAGCAGGTACACCCACATTTTGCCAGTTATGTTTAAGTCCCATGTAATAGGGGGCGAGCCTATTGCCATCAACCGAGCACAAATCCAGACTCCGAGCTGCTACTGAGAAATTTCAGATAGAAAAACCCAATAACATTTTGCTCGACCCGGGAATCGAACCCAGGACCTCATACTTAGCAATAACGCTTGCGACCACTAGACCAACGAGGCAGTCACAAGGATAAAAGTGATACAGAAAAGGTTCAAAATAGGAAAGTTGAATTATGTTGACTTTTTAGCACGTACATCATTATGAACGTAATTTTCTTTCAAATATCATTTACGCTTTAACACAACGTAAGTTTAAAGCAAAACTAAAGTGGCCATAGTCCGGTTCACAATTCCATTGGCAGAAGCACACTTCATAAAGGTTCAGTCATTATCACTGTTCAGGATCAGCAGGCGAGACAAATTCAATAGAACCCATAACTCTCGCGAAACAGCCGAGAAAACTCTGGCCAACATCAATGGGGCGAATGGACAAAATGGAGATGGCCATCGGATGTGGGTGGGAATGAGACAGTTAATTCTAATTATGACCGTATTGTGCGGCGAAATTTTATTGCTATCTCATTCGCGCTCATTACGACTGTCGGGCAGTAATTGTGTTCTATTGTACTGTTCGGCAGACGACAGTTTTTCTGTGAACCGTGTGAATCTAGGACAGGGGTCGTAATTTGCGTGGAGGATTGCTGACTCTGTATTTAATGATTTTTTATTGCAGTGGTTGTGATTTTAGTTTATATTGAATTATGTAGCGTCATGTCAATGAGGGTAAATTTTAGGGATATATTTTATGTACTGTAAAGGTTGTCTGCAAAAGGGAACCTTATATCATGCAGGATGTCACACAAATAAATGGATGCATTAGAATTAGATCATTCAAGCTAATTTAAAAAAGTTTTGCGTTTATTTTATAAAAGGCACAATTGTTTTAGTCGATTACAAGTGAACACGTCCTCTTAAAATAAATAGCTAAAATTCATTAGATACTACAGTATCTATGGGTATAGATCCCAGAGGACCAAGTGAATTATCAAAAAGTAATCTCAATTCAAAGGAGTTCCGACCTAGTCAATTTCCTATCGACGCGACCAACGCACGAATGGAATGATATGATTCATTGGATTCATTATAAGAATAAAACTTTTTGGATTCTCAAAATCCGTGTCGAAAAAAAAACTATGAACGCATATATTACAACACCCAATAATCCGACAAATCGATTTTACAACATCGAATTCATAACTCGGCGTCGCTTCCAAAATCCTTAAACCAACAATCCCATTCTGTACATTAAAAGTAACGACCTCTTGGCTTTTGCTAAAAGGATAACAATATAAATAACTGCGTTTATTGTGTATCTATTTCTGAACATGTTGGCCTTTTAGAAGACCACTGATGGATTCTAAAGTTTCATCGCGGCCTGTCGGAGCGATTAGCGCCCTGACAGCTAATTTATATACTCAACTTACTGATCTATTCTTGGAGGGAAGGTTGTAGACCTCGTTACACGTAGACACGGCAAATAAAATTAGGCGAGCTCGATTTCGTAGTTGTAATGCTTTACATGTGTATTTGTATCTGAAAATGTGAAAATGTGGAAAGAAAGAAAGAAGAAAATGGAATTCGCATCGAAGGACCACCACGAAGAGTTACTAATAATGCTCCCATAGGTATTAACAGTTTATTTGAAAATATTGTAAAGCAAATTATTTTTAAAAGAGTAACCGTGGAGTTTCTTGCCGGCTCTTCTCCATAGGAAACGACCAATTGGAACCGTGCACCTACCTTCTGACGTTTCGTAAGTGCCTATATGTAGGTTTAAGTGAAATAGAATATATTGATATCTAATGAAATTTTATAATTATTTTTTCTTATTCTTAAAAATACACACAACATAACTACAAATAACGAATGTTTTTTTTTAAATTAACGTTAAGCCCAAAATAATAATTCCCGATAAACTAAGCCTAATGGCTGAAAACAAAATGAGATTTCACTATGCCCCTCACTATTAAGCCGCAACCAGTAACGTCCTGCTTAATAAACATACATAAGTGTAACAACCATATTAATTTTCACGACAGCCAATTGCTATCAGTATCGTAAATTCAGCTAAAACCAGCGCGTTATGCAACAAACGATCATTATCGAACACAATACTGGCAGATGCGCGAAGCTCACACCTCATTGCCTTTTCCGTGACATTGCGCGATGCCATAAAAGATATGGAGTTTTGTAATAATATTAAAGTATCGTGTTGATTTATGATAGTTTTGAGAGTTTCTCTACCCTCACATACTGTATGTATTGATTTGAAAGTTGAAACATCAATATTTCGAAGGAAGAACCAAAGATTAATTTTGGTCCTTCTTCCTTTTTGTCTGAGAGACTTAGTAAATTGATTGGAATTTCTTTCCGGTGGTCTTCATGTCAAGGTTATCAAGGCTTCATTAATTCAATACGATAGTTAATTACTCACATCAACGTTTACTTTATTTACAATAATTAGTCATCATTATCTGTTTTATTTATGACTTTGTCTGGTCGTCTGCTCAATAATGAAGGATGACATTAATAAATATTCAATCGTAGATTCTTTTCATCTTTCAAAGTCTCATATATAATCAAAGAGCTTTAGGTTTTCACGTAACTATTCTACGAGATTAGTCTTGCTTCAGTAGGAGACATTGTCACAAATCCGAACATCGGTACTTTGGAAGTGCATTTGAACCCCTTTAGCTCTAAATCTGGAACAGTTTTCGGAATGGACCGCCTTGACAAATAATTTGAGGACAAATTGGTCCAACAGTTCAACTATTAAATGGTTTTGTTTATGTAGTTAAATATTTCACGCGCCACATATGGAGAAATAGAGCTTTCTCTTTTATTCTCTTATTCTTTTATGTTCATGGAATGTTAGTGTGTAGGATGTTAAATACATCAGAAACATGTTGAGGATTAAATATAGATATTGGACTTTCTTGCATCTGTGTTACTGCGTATTATTTATAAAAATAATTATTATTTATAATGATATCAGTCTTATCTTATCTCCCTGTTTTTACAATAAGGCGACTGTCTGATGTTTTAAAGCAATACCTATGTTTATTTATACCTATTCTTTGACTATTAAAAGCATCTTTATTCAACTAAAAACAACAACTTCATTGGTTGGTGTCGTCTTTGGTAATAAATTCGTTTGCCTCTATTATAATAGGACAACACAAACTTAAAAGTACAAAGCCGAACCGCTTTACAAAACTAAAATGTAATCCAATAAAGCGTTCATTAATAAATTAACTACAGATATTAGTTGATTGCCGCAAGCGTTACCACCTACCTTACTAAACACCGTAATTTGATTTAATATTTAGATTACTATCAAGATATTTATAAAAGGGCTAAACAGTTAATTTCCTACCGTACATATTTCAAACTGTATACTCCGTGACGCGTATGTGAATATCTGAGTGCCATCACTTATCATCTTTACAGAGACATAAATTCACGAAAAATCGTTATTCCAGACCATCACCCTAAAAGCAGGGCTGCTTGTGTGCATTGCATGCTCGTAAATTACCCTACGACGACGCACTAAAATAGCGTAACACCCCAATGCCATGGGAACGAAGGACCCACCCTACGACCTCACGCTAAATGCCTACAAATCTGTCGTACGAGCACGAATCAAAAAGACATCGAGATAGACGTAGCGACGCGATTAGAAACGCCCGTTCAATAAACAATTTATAGGGAATAAAGAAATTTCTCAAACACGAATGATAAATGCATCAGTCACGCGATGAAAGAGCTGCGTAAATTGGAATGAGGCGGAAGGCTGAACAATGAAGGAGCAGGGACGCACCCGGAAGCATCGTGGATTTTTCCCTGTTATCCTAACAACAATGGAAGTCAGTCTCAATACTCACCTAGCCTGCATGCCGTCTTTTGTTTAATTAATTATCCAACGGACGGAATAATTAAGCTCGAATTCGAGGCCGTGATTAAATGCGCTCTATTCTAAAATATTAATAATATCAGGTGTACATTGTTTGGTTGTTAAATGGAGGTAATTATCTGCGTGCTTCGTGTAAATTTATTGCACAAATTTTATGAAAGACCACCCCAGAGAAGAATAATTCGAACGTATTTGTTGAATAAAATACATATTTTCATGTTTATTCAGTGCTAATGCGAGCTGTTTATCAATTAGGGTTGGTGTCGATAGGTATGAATGGAGTAGTAGCGGAATCGGTGATCGGTCACTCAGTGACAGTGGTCTCGATAGACTAGCGTCCAATGGAGCGGGAAGCGTCTATGGTTTCATGGCACCAGCCGCCATCAATCAGAACGCGTTCGCAATACGGCCGATAATGTATCGCCAACAACCCAACATTTAATTGTTGATGGATCGCTAAGAATCCCCGACAGGCGAATTACACGGCCGAATATAATATTTTCGTGCGAAGAATTTTTTCATTCGCTCCAGCCGTGCATATTCGATACGGATTTATTATTTTCATCTTTACATCTTACCCTCTTTTGGGCTCGGAAGCGATACGTGAAATGACGGAAGATATGAAGGGCGGTAATGGAGGAAAATTGTACTTTATTCGATTTTGATAGACTTGGATGGTGGATTTAGGTCCCGATGTCACTAAAGGGTTTCGATGAGTTGTGATACGTTTTTGAGAAGATATAATTTTACGTAAGGAACAGACTGAGAGTGACTAGGGAGAGAAATGGTGAATCCTTTGCAAAATTATTCACTTGCAGCAAATTAAGCCCTACAGAGTTTTTATCTATTTAAAATTTGTTAAAATAATACAACTTACTCATATCTTTGAACTACATCCCCACATTGCACGTTGGGTGTCCTCCGCCATAAAAGTATATTTTTTAGACAACACTATCTTAGTTCAACAAAGACAACTTCTGAAGTAGCATTTTGATATATTTGTCCTTCTAAAGATAAGCTACGGTCTCGAATGTCACAGCCTACATCTTGAGAGTGGGTAAATAGTTCTTTGAGTAACGTTTTTTTATATGGAACAGGTCATCATATCTTATTATCTCGACTGTATTGTGATCCTTACTTACGAAAGTACAGCTGTTAAGCGTGTCACTGTCATTGTGTGTTTGACTCCTAGGACCAGAAGAGTTGTTAAGTTCTTGTTTGTTAAGAGACTTGTTGTTAGTGACAGCTGAACTAAGGCTTCTTCAAAGTTGTGCAGCAACACCGTGTTCTTTGTCTTACACATTCTCACGTTTCGCCTTGATGCCTATTCTAGTTCGACGGTCCATTTAGAAATCAATGCCGAACCTGACTAAAGAGTTTTGCTCCATGGAGACAATTAGGTTCGAAATAACATAATTCTAGTACGCATGAAATGAGTGTTAAACAAAACATTTCTACTCATTACTAGAAAACCACTATCTTAACTCACTTTTATCATCTCTTCGTTACTAAAGGAGAACACTGGCCTCCATATTAAAGCTTTGATAGAATGTAGGTCCTGTATTGAGCATCTCTGACAAGTGCAACGCTGTCAATTATATTATTGTCAATGTCAAGTTTGTCATCAAACAAAGCTAAGAAGGAATTTAATAGAAATAATGATCAAGTATTTTGTAGAGTTGATCTTTGACGAAATAAAAGTTAATTATGTTTAAACCACGATTATGATAAGAGTACAAAACACATTTACTTAAGTTTGTATTTGGGTTTCTAAGCACAGGGAAAACAGAATACAGTTTCTCAGAAAATCCGTTACATTCTAGAAAAAAAAGTCGAAAAATACGATACGGTTTAGCAAATGATAGTATCTTAAAAAAAAAATATAAGTAAGTAATAAAAGTAAAAGTAAGTAATAAAAGTAAGTAAAGTATAAGTAAGTATTTTAAGTATATATAAGTACGAAAAATTAATCTGCGAGTTCTGGTGGAGTGAAAGAATTCAACCCCCCAAGGTCACGTAAAATGGATGAAAGGGACAAATTTGTATCATTTTGTACAAACCGTGATCGAGTTTAGATAATATAATTTAATTTATACTCCCATATCGATAACCCATGCGTTAAGGGAGCGGTCGCCCGCACTCCCAATTACCTATACGATAAGCGTCTTATTTACGAGTCGACAGGCGCTCAAGGAATTAAAATTCATTGTTTCTTATCCTGAAAATACATACCTAAAGATACACAAAGGTCAGAAGATATCTCCGCTTTATCTGTAACAAGAATAGGCTTTTAAAACGAGAGGCGCTTGATACCAAGTGGAATAATTACGTGACCTCTTGAAATTGGAAGTTTTCGAGCGGACAGGACTGGAAGTCATCTATTTGTTTCAAAGTTAAGGTGATATCGAATTTCGTGAATGAATTCAAAGTTTTCGATTATCGGGTGTTAGATAACAATAGACGATAAGGGTCGCTTTTATAGCACCGAAATTCTCGTAAAGCGGCGATAAAAGTTTCATTTCATAGAGTGAAATGTTTATCGCGACTGATTCTTTGTATGGCTTTTTTATTTTTGTGATAACGTTAATACTGTTTGGCCACTCTGAAATTTGATTTATCCGGTTGTTCTCTAATCCTATCAGCGCTTAATTCATTAGAGTGAAGTTGTGAACCGCCAAAGGTACATACGTGCACTATATATCGAAGCGCAGCAGAGCGCTCTAAGCGCTTTGCAGGGTACAATTGCACGCAAAAACGCGTATTGCCGTGCTTGCAAAGCCGAGGGCAGCGATTTTTTTTGTAACAGTAACGATGAAAATAAAAGTTCGACAACCTGCCAATCGGGCGATGTGCGATTGTGAATTCTTGCGACTTTCTGCGTTTAAGCGACATAGGTTTAGTTTATTGCGCATAACCAACACCAGCAAATGAATGTTCGTATTTCAAATAACCGGTAATATGGAACTGTCAATTTTGTCCCATATTAGCATAACCAAGCGAAAACAATGATGAATACTAATTAGAAATCACACGCGCATGAAAACGTATCCAACATAATTTTCTTAATTTCCCCCTTCATTTCGCAAACAGCACGGGGTTTTAAGCAGTAAAGTGGGCCGATGGTGATCTTGCTAAATATGCGCATGTTACAGTATTGTATGTTAAGTGCTATTCTGATGACCTCAGAGGCTGGGCCACGGGTGCACTGCGGGACGGATTCGACCCATTAGTAGTCCAATATAACTGTCTCGAGATGGAATAATTCATTGATGCTTGAAGTTCGTGCTCGACTGTTCAAATAGTGTTTTGTTTCTATATGAAAAAAGAAATTCGTTTTGTAAAACCAACGGTAATCACAATAGTTATTCTAAATTGCATTTTAGTTTCGTTCTTGTTTAGATTTAATTGTATTGGGTTTATTTATTTAAGAAATTAAAATGTTTGTGCCTTACTTATGCTTGAGTGCCAAGTTCTAGAAAGTTACAACCCCTTTACTCTTTACAAAAAATGCTTGGGTATAATGTATTCAAAATCAGCTGCTCTCTATATTTATGTTACGTAGAAATGAAAGAAATGTTTTGACAACTATCGACAAGGGATAAATAAAATGTTATAACTTTCTGTTATTGTAACAGATAATACTATATTTTTTTATAGGTAGGTTAATATTTAGAGAGTGTGCGAACATAGGGATTCTTTTCCCGGTAGATTGGTTCTACAGATCTTTTTTAAGACCCCGAAGTCGAATAAAATACCGCAATACAGGTACCTACCCAATAATTAGATAACCTTTACAATCAATTAATAAATTAATTTTTGCTACAGCTAAAGTCATTTGATATGAAACGACCAAAATATAATCGAGGAACATTTTTTTTTTTCCAAGAACTGAGAACCACCTCGTTTTCGTTTTTAGAAGTCGGTTAAAAAATGATTGTTGAAATACGTAGGTATTTCAACAATCATTTATTAACCGATCTAAAGGACCAAAAAAATACCAGTGTCAACAAGACAGTTACAAAAAGATTTACATATTTTATTGTTTATTTCCGTCGCAGTAAGTGAACACAAAATGAATGTATCAGATTTTACGGTTACAAGAACTAATGTATCTATTTGTAACTTGTGTTTCCGGCTTTTTACTATCTCGACAAGGAACTCGGGAATTACAAGGATTCTTGTACAGATCCTATAGTGTTTTTTGTATCCAATAATCTTTGTATGTTTATCGAGTCTTTGTTTTTTATTTAGGCTTATTTTGAAAAAAATATATATAAATGACCTCTAAATAAATATAAGCGTAAAAGTTGTTACCTACATTGTGTAGGCGAGTTGACAAATATAAAAAATCTTAGTTGGGAATAAGACCCAAAAATATTTTAGTACCTAAAAGTTCGGTGTCTAAAAAGGACCAAAATGTTTTTAATTTTGTCAAACCGCTAAAATATTTTTATTTTTTAAATACACCGCATTTCAGACATCAACTTCCCGCACCACACACTTTCAGTACATTTTCGCTAATTCATCGCGTCTCTTCGGCGTCGATAAGTGGTCGACGGCTCGGCCGGAACTCGATTTTTTCATCCCGCAAACTCTCAAGAGCCCCCGCAAAATGTCTTCGAAATGACTTTTTCTCTTGTTAAGTACATTTCAACATTTTTTTTTACAATGGGAGCACTTAAGGTTGGTAGTGTTGGGACCAATGTTTGTAGAACTCATTGGCAATGAGATTTTATCTGGTTGCGGCTTTATATGTTTGGAATTAGTGGGTCCCTGAAGGATAAGTACTGTTTGGATTATTTTTTAGAGTGTGTATTGCTGTGTATTGAGAGGGTCCTTTCCTTAAATGTAAATTAGGTACATATTTGAGAAAAGACAGGTTAGTGTCTACGTACACCAACCTATCTTTTCTCAAATAATGATGAGTTAAAACATTATTTTATTACAAACTTTTAAAATGATTACTCATCACATTGATAAATAGAAAATAACACTACCATCAAATTTAAAAATTAAACAAAACAATGCTTACTTACATTAATAATAAATCCATTTCATGAACAAAAGTCTACAGTCAATCACTAAAACACTCAACGATCCACTAGAAATTGCAAATTCAAAAAAAGTCACGTAGAAACGCACTGACGTTCAAAATTCGCGCCAAACGTACGGAGAGCGCGACACCCTTCCTGCACGGACGATGGGAACGAACTAAATCGGTCTCGGCGGTAGTCTAGACAAGGGCGGCAGGGGGAATGGCAGGGGAGGGGGGAAG
The DNA here is from genome assembly GCA_916610215.1 of Omphaloscelis lunosa. Lineage (NCBI taxonomy): Eukaryota > Metazoa > Arthropoda > Insecta > Lepidoptera > Noctuidae > Omphaloscelis > Omphaloscelis lunosa. The sequence continues at coordinate 14,453,799 of OU744250.1, forward strand.
GGATAGGGCGAATCAACCCCGGCCAACATTTGCCCAGAAAACGGCCAAGCCCAAACATAAATAAGGAAGTATCTTATTATGTATTAATAACGTCGACTTTGTACTTCAATTAGATAAAATCATTTGACGTGATATCCCAAACAGAGATTTGCTGCAGGCGATTCTGAAGCAAGATAATTAAGGCACTTCTCGTATTGAAAACTTTTTGCCTGTAAGCAAAGTTTGAAGTTGCAACTTTATTTATTCTTTGGTTAGGGCGGTTTGTGTTCTTTGTTTTTCGGTTTTCAGGTACTTTTTGCTACAATCGAGACTGGACATTGTTGAAAAGTTAAGAAATATCCTTAATTTAAGGTTAGATGATTTTTTAGGGGATACAATTTTATAAATCGTTGTTGTTTACCAGGATTTTCTAATATCTATTACATATTAGTATTTTCAGCCCACTTTGAATACCTATCTATATGACTGTAACTTTCGCCCCGCGCTCATAATTTTTTCGCGGTTCATAGGACCTAATTTTCTTATACCAACCTCACATCTTAAAACACAATTTTCAACTAAAAGGGTACTTACTTACTAGTTAGTAAGTAGAACCGTAATACCTTACAGAACATGGCAAATTGTTATTTTCTTCAATAACTGACGATACAATTTTCGGTTTGAAAAAGAAGCCGAATTATATAATGGGTATAAAAAATGGGGATATAGAAATGACTAATAAAGCCTCATGCATACTGGCGTGAGGCGGCGGCGCGACGCGACATCGGTAATTGTTCGACCGTAAAGTTTTCTTAGAAATTGTTTTGTTAGACTCGCGTCGCCCCATCGCGTCGCACCTGTCTGCACGAAGCTTTAGACACGTAGGTAGGCATTGCAAATAATCCCGAAATTTTGAATACAAGAAATAGACTTTCTGTAAATAATCTCGAAGTCAATGACTCGAAACAATAACATTTGCGAAAACATGTGCTGTATGTTATTCTTTGCTACGTATTTACGTAAACAAATTGAACTATTTTTTTTAATTTTTAAACACTTGTTCTAAATCCGACTAGAAGAAAATAAATAAAATTAAAATAATAATAATATTTTTAGTGAAACGATTTTTCGTCGCAGCTGGATCAAGGGCTTGACGGGTACCTACACATACCCCTGGACACGGCTCGTATTGTAGCTGTTTCCGATACCAGTGGGCTACTATTTTTAATATTTTTAAATGTTGTTATTTGTCTTTTATAAAAATATTTAAAAATATAATTTGTATGTTTAAAGTGTAGTAAAGGGAGTAAGTAATACAAAATAAAATTGTCATATCGAGGCTAAACATGCATCTATTTTTACCAAAGCTGGCATCTAGAATTTTTTATTAATATTATATATATTATATTTTGTCCATAGACCTAATTCATAAACTAAACCCATTCATAGTTCACGTTAAGTGCGTTACTAATTGGCAGAAATAATTATTGCTATGGTAAACAGTACAGACGCCACTATTTAGAGCATTTAGGAACTACCTATTCAATTCTTACAAACACTAAATATTAGTGCTTCAACGTAGAATTCCAATGTTCTGACTAATTCCTATTTCATAAATTGGTCACGAAAGCTTTCAGAGGTTTACACACAGGCTTATAATAGTAAATGTAAAAAATTAGGTTGGAGTCTCATTTCCTACGAAATGTATGGGAAAAGTTATTTGCGATTTCCGATTTTTCTAGTACTCAAATCTCAGTTAGTCCACTAGACTCTTTTGATCTTTATAAGAAAAAGGATTGACTGGTATCAAAAAAGTTTTTATGAAAACTAACAGTAATTTTTTTTTTCAAAATCTGTGAATGCAGATCAAAATGTAAAAAAGTTAAGAAGAGTCTCCTAAGACCATTATCTTTTAGCAACAACGATTAAGGTACCTGTCCTTACTGCCCCATCTCAAAAATCCACCCAGTTTATCAACTGTGATCCCTCGAGTTCGTTTCGATGTTTCTTTTCAGAGTAGTGAGATAGGAAACTCGACCACGTCTAGTAAAAGTATTTGAACACACGGCTACATATCAAGCTTTCCATTTCCAGTATACACTGACCTCTTATTGTACGGAAATCCTATACAATACGAGATCAGCTTATACTTGAAATGTATAGCTTGATATGTAGCCATTTGTGTACAAACCTACTTATAGAAATTAATATTTATCATAGGATTTATAGGAACATATAAACATGGCCTTCTGAAAACATGAACAACTATCGATCGCTACCGATCGAAACCAGTGTATAAAATTAAAGCGGAAGAGAAAATATGTACTAACTAAACTATAACTAGGCACAACTTTTATTTGATCTGACACATACACTAATTTCTGGAACCAGCCACTCTAGCTAGTTTGAAATATTCATAAAACTATCATAAAATTAATACCCTACAAAGACTTTTTTTTAAAAAAATCCTCCTCAAAAAGCAAAGAGAAAAAGCAAACCAATTTTATAAAAGCCAAAGTCCACGATCTCATCAGTTAGAAATAACTAATAGATAGATATTCTATTAATAAAATGTCTGCTTCGCGATTGCACTGTGAGAATAATCCGTATTGATCTGGTTTAAATTTAGTTCCGTACTCGAAAAGGAAATGCTCTGAGCGCAGAATCACGTAGAACTCGATGCGAAAATCGTTTTTAGTCTGTAATGTTTTAGTTAATTGCTTATTGGACTTATCTGCTATGTCCTGCGTCCTTAAATAGAACCTTGTTAGTGTAAAAGAACGGATAAAGAGGTGTTTTGTAGTTAAAAGAACATTTTCGCTTATAATAAAAGTTAATTGACTTAAAATGGGGAAAGTTTTGTATTGTTTTATTTTTATTCGGATCTAATCTCACTGTATTTTAAAATAACTCTCGAAAAAACTTTTTAGCACAATAGAAACACGACTTATTTACTTTTTTCATAGGAAAAAGAACCGACCATCACTGGGCCCGCGTGGTGGATTACGACCTACCCTCACCGAGAGGATGCCAGTATGCCAGCAGTCCTGACGGGTTGTGGGAATGTCCAAAAGGGTTAACGTGGCTCCTGGCAACATAGGCAACTGAAGGAACACAGGTAGGTTTTAGTCAGTAAGAGTCTGATACGCCCTCCTGCTCCACATAGAGTGGGAGAAGTTATTTGATAATTGCAGTGGAATCATTATATACTGACTATGATAAGGAAAAAGGAAATGGTCATCTTCTTGTATGGTCGAAACACAGCCTTTAGCAATCCTTTTCCAAGGCCTTATTATCGATTACTATTCATCTTTATCTAGCCTTTTCCCAACTATGTCGGGGTCAGCTTCCAGCCTAACTAGATGCAGCTGAATACTAGATTATTTCACATGGAGGGACTGCTTATGTGACCTCCACAATCCAGTTACTGGGTAATACGATACCCCTTGGAGAGACTGGACATTAGATTTTCGGGCTTCCGATTACCCTTAACAACTGTCAAAGATAGCGATTACTATTAATACAAAAAAAAAAAACAAGTGAAAACTTGAACAATTTTATTGAACAGAAAATAGTCGCGAGTTCAACTGTTTTTTTCCCATCTCAAAAATGCCCAACGCGCCTAAAGAAGTTTTCACTTCAAAAATCCTCTATTAGAGTGTGACCATGCTAAAACTAATCCGGGCTTATGGTGATGACAATTGAGTTTTTACAACCCTACTCCATACAATAAGATAATATGACAATACTTAAACTTCATTTTAAAAACAAAACACAAAATTAAGACCAAATCCCACGTGATCCGTCTCAAACAGGAGATGCGGGTGTAATGACAAATTGATGCACTTATGACGCGTCGTTTTAATACAACGCATGTACTGGCACTGAATAATAGAGTCGTGATGATGGGGCAGAATTTTGTGTATGTAAGCTATGCGGCGTTCAATGTTCTTCGAATTTAGAAAAAGAAAGAGGTGATTACAAAAAGTAGTAATGTTTTGTTTAGAATTTCAGATTTAGGCCCGCTTGCACTATAAGTTACTAAATACGTTTATCGCTAAATCAATTTAAAAAATCGTTCTGTTTCTGTTAGTCGTTTGATGAACAATATTTTTCTTTCTTTTCCTCTTTAATGATGAATGAAAACCTTCCGTGGTCGTTTCGTCACGCAACAAACAATAACAGCAAAAATTATGTCATCTTTAATTTTATGTCGTTTGTTGACAAACCGAGTGACTGAATAGACGTCTTGTTTTCATACCAATGACTAACCATGATATGACTATAGGCATAACAGCATTTAAATGAATTGACGAGTTAATTTCAACTCTTTATTAGTGGATTTTGTGCACATGATAATTATTCAGATTTATTACAGTTGTAATAGCAATCATTTAATTGCGTTTAATTAAAATAGGTTTTTATTTTTATTAATTTATATATCTTTTGTATAGATTCTCTTCTATTTTGTGAATATGAGAACGCTATAGGCTTAGTGGACTGTAGATTTGTTGACCATTTTCTATTTTCTTAAGTACCTGGTACTTATTGAAAGACCTACACTGTCCTCCCATACCTAGTCACACTGTTATTTGAAAGAATTGTAAAAGCCAATTATTTTTAAAAGAGTAACCGTGGAGTTTCTTGCCGGCTCTTCTCCATAGGAAACGAACGATTGGAACCGTGCACCTAGCTTCTGACGTTTCATAAGTGCCCATGTAGGTTTATGTGAAATAAAAATAATTTGAATGTGATTTTTTTTTAATTTTGTATTTGAATTTTTGTGTACCGAGCTACATGCATAAATAATCCATAGCAAGAAAGTACAAATATACTAAACGGCCGAAAATATATTTGTTTTGGAAAGACTTAAGACTTAAAGACTTAAAGACTTAAGAAAAAAAAGAAAATGTAAATATTGTGTGTCTTACACAATATTTACATTTTCTTTTTTTTTGCTTACCATCTGTCACTATTTATTAGGAAATAAATTATTTTTATGACGTTTTAGACGTTTTGCCAGGTTTGTTTGCATCATAATCATAAGACAAAAACTATATTTAAAATAAAAAAACGTGGTGGCACTCCGGGAGTGCCGACAGAAGTGAAAACTTGAACAAGATCGCCTTGGTGGAAGAAAAATACTTGTATAGAACATTGGTCCGTAACTTTATCTAAATAAAGAGCACAATCGCAATTACAAAAATGAGGTCGTCATGGTGGCGCGAAATCAATGGTTTAGTCCCATCTCAAAAATGCCCAACGCACCTAAAGAAGTTTTCACTTAAAAAAAAAGTGTATACCATTCAGTACCCTTAGTATGACCATTTTGGGTTTATTTCAGGTTCTGATAACGTGTTTCTCAATACTTATGGTCTGGTTTAGTTGCAACATATTGGCTAAATGGTCCCTTTGCCCGGTTGGCGGGGCAGACTAGATGCGGAAGATTAGGATGTTCTTTCACAAGTTTAGAGGGGCTTATTATATATTATTCTTTAAAGAATATTGTAATAACCAGGTTGGGTTATTTAGTAACAAATACGTAAACACATAACATATATGGATGGATGTATAAATAATTATGGATGTATGTCTCAAAAGATGCTCTACTTAGATGGTGACACGATAACGGCCAGAAAACTATTTTGCTTGATGCTCGTGCTACACGTCTGATCAACAAAATAAACCTAAAACAAGCACAAACATACCACTTCTATCAAAACCGTCGATACGACAGTTCCTAACAAAACGATTCTATTCTTAGAAAACGACACGAAATGTTTACGTAAAGCTGTAGTGACGGGTTACTTCGAAGTTTGCTCAAAGTACTAGTTAATCAGTTAATCCTTACGTCAAGGTAAGCTCACAGAATCTAAAGATAAAGCTGTAGCCGGCCTTACAGGCGCCTGCCTGAACACGGCATTATCTTTTGTAAGCATTAGGCATTAGAGTTCGACCAAAAACGATTTTTTTTTCGGCCTAAAATGAAAATTAGATTCGGACTGATTTGCTTTTTCGGTCTAAAACCGAAAACGAAATTAGAGTTATTTTGTTTATTTGGTTTTTCTCTCTACTTATCACACAATCTAATGTTTTATGCAAGAAAAAGCATTTTTTTTCTGCATTTTCGCAATGATTGTGCTTTTAGTAACTAACAATTTTGTCGGAATATATGAATTGAAAGTATTTATTTGCCAGCACTTAAGTTTTTTCGGCCATGGCCCTAGAGGATATATTTTTATCGGCCAAAAACGAAAATTGCCAAACAAAAATGAAAACGAAATACGATTGGACTCTAGTAAGCATATACATCACTATATCCTTAGGAGGTTATGTTCAGCTGTTGAGTATTAATTAGTGAACCTATTAATATGTAATTGAATCCGCTGATTTGTGTAATAGAATTGTTTATGATTTTAATTAATAATGCATGTGAATGAAAATGTTTGCGTTCGGATTATTTTATTATTAATTTTAGTTTGAACTAGCGGATTAGCGAACGCTAATTAAACGGTACCTAGGAAGTGTAAACCACTTCATAAATATTTAGCAATAATGTATTATATATAATGAAACTGTTTGAATGATTTTCAGTATCATAATTAGCCAATAATGTTCCCACGACTGGCATAGAGGTCTTCTCTCTTTGAGAGGGAGTGGGTCGTAATCCACACGGGTCCAGTGCGGATTGGTAGATGTCACACGTCTTCAAATTTTTGGTTCTAGGATATGACGGTTTCCTCACGATGTTTTCCTTCACTGTTTCAAGAGCAGTGGTAATTAAATAAATTGCACAAAATAAAGCGCCTGACTGGGCGTTCTTTTTCAAAATCGTTTAGCTATAACTACAAAAATGTAACGGACAACATTTTTTCACTACCCCAGAAAAAAATACGCCCACTGTATCATCTGCTTTTCACGTCGCATCAAAACTCTCATTTATATTTCTCTCTATGCTTCATCTTCAAGCATTATACAGTTTTTTTTCTATTAATACCGGTCACTGTTTCAAAAGAAACATTTTACGTCAATGCCAGTTAAGTAGCAGTCAGCAGTCGGTGGCGATGACAATAAAACAATGGACCGAGACGCGGTCGGAAACACTTCCTTCCTAAATCCATTAATTTAACAGCTGTAGACAGATTTAGTTCTATAGTTTCTGCCTACCCCCATAGGAAGATGGCGTGAGTTTATGTATGTATGTAGTATAAGTGTGTTTATCGTAGATAGACAAAGCACAATTTGATAACATAGTAACAAAACTCATTATTTCAAAGTACTTAACAAAAATATTGTCAAATGAAAAAAAATCTGCGTCGTTGGTCTAGTTGTCATAAGCACGCATAGCATGACAACCATAGAAACGGGTTTTCTACGGATTTTGTCGATGGAAGAATAGACAAAATGACAGATTCTGATTGTTTGTCTTATTATCTATTCTTCCGTAGACAAAACCCATTTCTATTGTGGTCATGCTAAGCATGCTGACCGGGCAAAGTGTTATTGAGTTTTTACGTTAGGAATTTCTCAGTAGCAACCCGTAGACTGGATTAGCCCGGTTGATAGCAATAGGCTATTGTTACAGGTTACTGGCGAAATGTGGATGTACCTACCTACACCTCTGCCTAACCCTAAGGGGTGTACAGGCGTGATGTTATGTGTATAATAAATAATCAATTATTTATAGAAGGAATATAAAAGGAATAGATTATTTATTATACACATAACTAGTCATAATCTATTCCTAACTTAACCATGATCTATTCCTAACTTAACCATGATCTTTTCCTAACTTAACCATAATCTATTTCTAACTTAACCATGTAGGTACTGAGTAAGTGTGCTCACCTCTGTAAATGCAGAAATAATAATGTAGCATTCTATGATCCTATTTTCAAACAAAAGATTGTCCAATGTCCCACGGAATTAACTTAACTTTGTTCAATCAGACATCAGACAGGTAAATTTTCTGTAAAATTAAACAGTATCTTAAGTAGCTCGGATAATTTAATTAATGTTCCCTGAAAAGTTAATTAAAACTTAATTCGACAAAAGTTTCTAATCTGAAAGCGGTAACGATTTATTTTAGGAGATAAGCGATAATCTTTCTCTTTGACATCTTCATGAATTCATTATTTTTAAACTAAAATAACTGGAGGAAGTAGACTGACTGAGAAATAATGTTATGTTATAGTTGCTTCATTTTAAATTATTTTTACTTATTTGGTATTATAGTCATTTAATTCTAAGTGCATCGTCTACACATATAATAATACAATTAATTTATACAACATATTGTAAAACATTTAAAAACGGTGGAAATTCTTGGCCATTCTTCTCCAAACGAAACTACCTCTTGGAAGAAACGAGAATCAATTCTATTTTTTTGTAACATTCGTCGTTCAAAAGTGCCTTAGATATGTGCCTATTTGAAATATATTATAGAATAAATTATTAACGTGAAATAAAATAAAATAAAAAAAATAATAAATAATTTTGTGTAAGTAACAAGGTCCATTATGATCTAGCTAATCTTAGAAAATGATTAATTTACTTATACCGATTTTTTTTTCTACAATGATAATTGAGTTGGTTTTTCTTTTACCGGCACAAGTCCGTCCCGAATTTAGCGTAGGTATACATACTAAACATTAATTGACACTCAACATTATGCATGTTATAAAGAGACTAATTACCAGTTAAAAGCACTTTAATTTTAGTTAATTAGTTATCGAGCATATTATTTAATGCAGTTTCACGCTCCGATACTGAAAACTAAGCGGCTTGTTCCCGTAGCGACTCAATAAGCGAACGTGCAACTTGTTAATGCTCAACTGCTATGCTCAAAGTCGAGTCGTCGAGCATCGAATACTTCGAGACTCAACTCGACGCGTGCGAAATTTCCACCTTGGGTAGTTAATTTTATGAGTAAGACGAATTATATGAAAATTAATTTTGTTGAAAGTGTTACATTTTCTTTTGATTGATATTTATGTTGGTATATGTATTATACGGTTTAATGTCTTGTTGTGTTCTACATGCGTACACGCTGTTGTGTAATCATAAATGAGCCAAAGAATAATTAATTTTACTCATTTGACATCCGAATTTTAGGGCTTTTCGTCTCTAACTATAGTAAAAGTAACATGGATCGAGTACTTGAATGAGGTAATGATAAATGGTCTATTTTATTCTAGTAGAATAGCTTTTTCATGGTTTTTAAGACCCAATTGAATTATGTTTAGATGAACACATAGTGAACTGCATATTCACTCAACATCTTGAATTTATATATACTGTTTTCACCAATAAAGATTTGATTTGGAACATCATCTAACTGTCTAATATCTGGATGACCGAGCTTTGGTCAGGTTTTTTTTTTTGAACGACATTTTTTTTTAAATGAAACCTAGTTAGATCGATTTATCGCCCCCGAAACCCCCTGCATACTGAATTTCATGAAAATCGTTGGAGCCGTTTCCGAGATTCAGATTATATATACATATATGCTCTGAATACAGACTGAATACAGAAACATCACAGCGCTGATTTGCTGGATTCATTTTCTCCACTACTGATCGTTTTTTCTTTTCTCCTCTACCGATCGTCATTTCTCCTGACAAAGTTTATTCTGTTTATATATATATATATATATATATGTGTATGTATGTATGTATCTGTGTATTTATTCTTGTATTTTATAGTTATTTTCGAGTTATCGAACCCTTATGTTGCACCTGCCGCCATGTTTTGTCTCTGCATCACCCTAAGGTTGACTGGTAGAAAATGCCTCAGGCATGAAGTCCGTCTTTGTACGGTATTTTTACTGGTGCATAAAGTTTTAATAAATAAATATACAATCGTTTAAAGGTATAAGATATACGAAATGGTTTTAAATATTGAAAATCAAACAAAGACGATGCAGCGCCATTTATTAGAGTGCAGTTTTCAATTCAGTCAACTGAAAACTAAAAACCTGACTGGAGAAAGTACTTTAAGAAATTGTCTCCGTATCTACACAAACATTGTTCTTACTTTTACCTTTCATATGTAAATAGAGAAAATATTCAGAATGTAACGCCAACTCACATTTTGGTGAAACAGCCTTTATCTTACTAATGCATACATGTAATATTGTAAAAGGAGTTCGCAGAGACATCTTATTATGTGGCGTAATGTAAAGTGATATTTTACTAGCACAGACGTTTTACTCAGTTTTACATAGGGATTTATTTCTTACTACATATCATTTGGTAACTAAATATGAAGTGCGAGTCAGTAACGTTGTTATTTAAATTGGTTGTGTGACATGCGAAAAGCAGACATACATTCTAGAATTTCTGTTTCGTTGCAGTGGATATTGTGTTCCTTATGAATAAGTAATTGAGTTGGAATACTAATTATAAAGTTAGGTACACTTTGGATCTCTTAATTTCTATAGAACAGCTTTCAGTTTCTAGACGCCCCGATCTGCATATTTAATCAAATAAGTACGCACTGGGCCCGCGTGGTAGATTATGGCTCATTCCTTCCGACTCACTGAGAGGAGACCTGTGTCCCAGCAGTGGGAACATTATAATCTGACTATCTGCGCTCCGAGGTTTCATATAAGTTTCAATGCTACCCAAAAAAAAAGACGCTGGTCTACACACACAACGTCTAGTTCGCACGCACACAAACACCATTCCGAACTATTTTAGTAAAACGAGCGCGTAAAAAATTTCGAAAGTCCTTTGGAAAATCGTGTTTTATGAAAAAACCACAGCAGAAATCCATAACAAATAAAGTTTATTGAACTTTTCGATAATTGAGCTTTGTCGGTGCCGACTTTGTTTTTGAGATTTTACTTTTCTTTTGTTACTTACGCCAAAAGTTGCATTAAAATTAGCGAGAAAAACGAATCTTTGTTGGTTCATAATTTTTAAGTGGCTTTTTATTTTACTATTTTGTTTCCATACAGACAAAAGTAATAATATAATGAGAGAAAACGATATCATATTTAACTTTGGATGTACGATGTCAAATAGTGGAGTAAAACCCTCCCCAAAATTTGTAGGGAATAAATATCAACTAGTTCCAGATAAAGCGACATTCTATCAGCGGTACTGTAGACACTGCGTCTACTCACTGTATCAAGACGATATTAAATAAAAGGTTTCCTGCAGTAGAACTGATATTTATATTGGTTTAAGAATTAGTTATAACATGTTATATTTTATTCTAGCCGCTTAACAGCGCAGGGAGCGATGACTGACGTTTTTCACAAACAAAACCCACCCACGCACAACAGTAAGATTCACTTTATTACTTGATAAATAAGAAAAAATCAATTTTAAATGTTTATCCATTCTATAAATTTCTTATGTAGTAGTTTAAAAATCCTTACTTTTACAATATTTGATTCAATCCCGTAAGTATCAAAATGAAATCCCGGAAAAAAGGCTTATCCATGTTATGATTTCTATAACTACTCATGATGCGAGTACGAAAAATCAATCTACCTACTCCGATCACTGGTATCTAGATCACATACGCGCGAGCCGAGTGATCGAAGCGAACGGTGCCGCGGCAGCGGCCGGCGAGCATTACGTCGAAATTCGTCGCAATTACAAAATTAGGGTACACCGACACTTACGAACCGCTATCATATTACGGTATATACATAGCTATATCCCTAGGAATATAACTATATCACGGCTTTGACCATCTTACTGTGACATATATACTGCAGTAAAATCCTCCACTACCTACAGCGTACCGCCCGAAGAGTAATTTTACTTGATGCATTTGCAAGGCAACATTTCATAATTAAAATAATAACTGGTGCTCTGCCAACGTTGGTAGTAAATACAATTTTCCTCACAGCGGTCAAGTTCTACTGTTTACAAGACAGCCTGGAAGCCTTCCAAAGTTTCACTACCAACTCATTAAGGGACTAGTGTTAACTGCGAATGCCCGTGAAATCTTTTAGTGGGCACTTCACTTGCCCCGTTTAAATTCTACCTCCACATTCACTTGCCTGTTTTAATTCTGTCTCTTCATTGCGTGCTTCGTTAAACTCGAGAGGCTATTTGGCTCATGTTTTTGAGATAGAGGGCTGGTCATTATTTTTCGTCTTATGAGCAAATTATGTGGAGTTATCGCGAGTGTTTAAATTTTGAGGGTTGACGGCAGACGGTACTCGCTACGTCTCGTCAACAATCGATTTGCAGCTTTTAATATAGGCGTAGGCAGAGCCAGAATTGGATTCGTTTATATTCTGTCGTTTTCGATAAAGGTGTCTTTGTAACGTCGCCTTTTTGCTACGTAATATAAGAGAAAATCGACTTTTATGCACACCATAAAACAAGACACAAAGAAAAATTCGACATCTCAAAAACCTCAAAAGTATAAACAACATCAATTTAAATTTTACCATCATCATTTAATGGACTTTATCAAAGCACATACCTCATTTCGGTCTGATAGACATCGTCTATAAAAACACAGCTGCCATCGACAAAGAGTCTATTCTCGATGGTCACTTATTGTTCAGCACCGACCACGGACAATAGAGGACATCACAGATCACCCGTCTCTGAGCAACAATACGACTTCGGTTTTGTAATAAGCTTTAGAATCGATCACAACTATGTAGTACTAACAATAACATTTTTTTTTTCCACGTAACACTCTTTTGGATACAGAGTAAAATAGTTCCTCCTAAACATACTGGTATACTGAAGATTTATTTTAGCCAAGTATGGGGTTTTTTGATGTGTGATGTCCCCATGTTACGCGTAGGTCGATATCGTTTTATTTTGAAAAACGGACGTGAATTCCCTTTGTTGTCTTTAGTGCGATATATCAACGTTGACACTTAACTCTGTACGAAATAAAAAAAAAAAACTCAATGGATCCTTTTTGAACGTGAATCGATAAAGTTTAAAATGTTCGATTATTGTATGGAACTATTTCAATTTTTATAGATTTGAAATGTTTCTTTCGCTTCGCTGCCTGCATTCGTAATTCAATTTCTAAAACGCTTTAAAATCATAAAGCGTACAATACCGCTTAGCAGAGTGATAAGAAATGGTTCGATTAACATAAAAATGTCACCTGTTGTAATCGAAATAATTAAACGAATCGTTTCTAATAACAGTTGATTTATCATCACGCCAATAGAATTTCAATGGACAGGACCACCCGCCGTAGTCCCTAACGATGTCGTTTTGGAGACAATAGTGTTGGTACAATGCAAGAATAACGACCTTCCGAGACACTCTGCCATTGATACTGATGCTGATGCTAGCTAAACAGCCAAAAACAAAAGATGAATATAAATCACAAGGGTTCCGTACACGAGTTTGAATGCAAATACATCTGTCTACCATCAATCAACTTTACACTCTACGGCGACACAATACGGTGTCTTATCCTCTAATCAAGTTAGCGGGTACACAAAATTTTAAATCATGATGGCCGACTGTAACCGCTTCTGTGTAAACAATGGCCGTTTACAATGTTACATTATTACGCTGGTAACATAATTATTGACCTATTGTTGGGCATACGATTCCCAAAAATGCTTCATGGGTGTTAAATGGGTTTACAATGCTTTGCTAGCGAAGTAAAGTGGACAAAATATTTTTACCACGACTCGGAACGAATTAATTGTAAGAAGGTTCGATTGTTCCTTTTTGCAAAGGTTTTTGAAGCAGTAAAGAGGCTTCGGAATACATTGAACGTGATTTATGCATATTAGTATTACTAAAGAGACAATGGATTTAAATAAATACTTTTTAGACAATCATTGATGGATTTATGGATTTATTAGTCTTAGTACTAATAAAACGACTCTCAGTAAAACCGTTTTTCCCTCTCTTACTTACAGTGTTCGTTGACGTAGAAAAAAAAAACCTTTTTATGTGAAAATTCACCAACCTGCACTGGGCCAGGCGTGTTGGTTTATTGCCCAGTCTCTCTCATAGAGAGGCGGCCTATGTCCCTAAAGTGGGAACGTTTGAGGTTGGTTATGCTTTAAGCTTTAGTGAAAACTTAAGAATATAAAAATAAAATAAAATATTAATCTAAAAACTCAAAAGCATCAAACGTAACTCCTTAAAGTAATTAAAAGCAATTAAGGATAATTTACGTAAATATTTTCAGTAATAGAGGCGAGCGACTGAGTAAACTCGTAAACCTGACCACAGCGCTAGCCTAATTACCCTAGCTTCGTCCCTCTCAATGTCTGGGGAAAAGACAGGGACAGACAATTCGATAGACACCCCTTCTCAACAATTTACGGGCGTCGAGCGTTCTGGCTAATCTAATTGGCGCTTTCACGTTTAGTTTGGCGTTGCCTTGACCTTTTGTAAATGCATTTTGTATGTTTTATGTTGTTGGCTTTTGACAATTAAGCTATTTTACGGCAGGGGATTTTACGGGTTAAATGTTTGATTCTATACATTGATTGGTTGGGTAAGGGGTTAACTACTTGGATTTATTTCAGAGGGTTTCCTTAATTAAAAACACAAAAAAAATGGAAATAAGTACGTAACAGATGATTGTCATATTATGTACGTATTAAAAAGTACATAACATTACACCGAAAAAAATGTTTGATTGATTACAATACTTAGTAAATATGTTTTATGAAAATGTGTAGTTAAAAAAAAATAAGTTGAATAGATACAGTTCCTTTTAAGTTTAGAGTTTTCGAAGAAACAAAAATCTCTAAAATTTACAAGCGACGTTACCGATGTTATATCGTAAAGCAGAGCCCCAGAAAAAGTATAAACCAGACACGATCCAAATCCACGATAAGGTAAGTAATTAAACCATCCCCACACACAAAAAAAGAACACGCCATCCATCAGACTTTCCAAAAGAAACACATCCAAAAGTGATTAGAAGACCATTTTTTTTTTCCTCTTACACGCAAAACGTAATTGCGTGCGTACCTTTTGTGAGGAGTTACGTACCTCTGTGATGCCTGACGACCCTCACAATTCGTACATTGTTGTTACTCATCGCATGACAGGCCAAATTAACACATCGTCCAATCTATGACCCCTCCGAGTGCTCGTATGTACACAAGAAAAGTTTTGTTATAAGCTGATCTGATGTACGGTCCAATTAGAATCGTACCTGGCAGTTTTGGTAAATGTTGGGGATAAGTAATAAAAGGTGTTTGTAATATGGCACATCTGTATTTTGTGGGCAGTTTAGGTACGCCACTGATTGCCGCCGTGGTAACGCTGCAATGGTATATTATTTGTTAACCACTAAGATTTTTTATTCAGAACAGTACTACTGTTCCTACCTACTTTCTTGTTTAACTATACCTACTAGTAGACAATTTTCTGAACTCCTATTAGCCTCGAACGCCTTAAAAACTACCACCAAAACTCTAACAAAACAATACATCCACTTCGCTAAACTGTAACAAAACTTTCGTAACGACTAAGATGACCAACCAATTAATTACCAAACTTAGTTCTTTGTTCTAACAAATGACGATCAACGCCATAATTCAACCACATCATGATACATACCATCGTGAGAAAACTTGCTACGTAATGTGGGTAGTAGAAAATTTTGGAATCGCGTGCGGCAAGCGTGAGCGCAAAGACCAGGGGTGCCGCACGCGATACCATTTTCCTTCGCTAAGAAAACGGTGCTTATGATTTAGTGGCACGCTTGGAAATGGATGTTTTACTTATCTAAGAAAGGATTTGGAAGATGGATTTTTGCGTAGGACAGTAATTTGTTTTGTGGTTTCTGAGATATTTATTATTTTGCTCTGATAAAAGAATGTTTCTGCTAAAATATACTTACCTAAGAGAATCTTCCCTTAAGATTTATGCCTGGTATTCGATAATGAAATTTTGGCTTAGAGGGTTACGGAACCGATTCCGTGTTCAAAATTCGGCACGTGGCAAATGTAATGACACAGAACAAAACACCTGTATGCGCCTGCCCTGTGGGTAGGCGGAAGGGACAGTTCTGGCTTATGGTTAAGAAAAATACAGTAGAAAAAAGCCTAAGTGTAATGAATGTTCGATCCTTGCCTAGATCAGAAAAAGGAAATGTGTTAAGGTAAAAAAAGCTGTGATGTAAAAAATGATACAATAACGTTTTGACCAGTTCTTCCTGACATTGTTATTACTAATTTTATGAAACAGGGTAGTCCGAATTTATTCAAGGTGGTTTCCAAGAAACATAACAATCACAATCAGAGAAAATTATAAAGAAATGGAACTAAGATAAGGAACAGCTTCTTATTACTAAAAGTTAATTTAAAACAATAAACCCTCCAGCTTAGCACTTACGCAGAAGAAAGGCCAAAACCCGTGCTTACGTAAAGGTTTTCAAAAGATGTTTTTATAAAAATAGCCGCTACCTAAATCAATGTTTCGTTATTATTGTACTTGGCTGGAACTTTTCCATAAAAGGTAGAACATTCCGAAGTTTGACCTTCTTCCGCTAAGTAAAATTCATTGCATATTTTAACGCTATATTTAAAAAGCCGAATATAGATAACTTTCGGCCATTCTTCTCCTACTAATGTAAAAGAGCCGTTTTCTAATATTCAACCTTCAGTCAATATATTAAAGAGACCCGCTTTCATCACAGTATCCGTAGCATTATGTTTTCCTATTACTTTCATAATATTTATTTTACATAGTTCAATTACCTTTAACTGAAATTGGACTTTATTTTTAATAACATAGAGCTCCTTTTCGGTGAAATATCAAGGTATATTCAGTACTGTTTCAAGTTGAGCGAGTCCATTTCTTTCGCCGCCCATAATAATCTTTGGCGATTTATCAAATCGCAATTTCGTAATAGATACCCGCTTGATGTGAAAGATGATAAAAAGTTATATATTGTCCCTTCATTTTCGCTAAATTGAAACGGTCATTTGGTCAAATAAGTGGTTAATACTCCTTAGGGGATAAAATTTTGGGTAATGCTTAATTTATTTGTTATGTTTCGTAACAATGTGCCCATATTTTACAAAATATGTGTTTATGAATTATAATATTGTCACGACATTAATTATTTACACAAAGTAAATTTTAATCCTCAAATATATTACAGTGATTTTAAAAGTATTTATCATGACTACTAATAGATTAAAAGCAACCTGGAAAAAAAGTCAAAGCACAGTTGATAAAAAAAAACATAAAACCCGACTGCAAAAACACATAACTGAAAAGACAAAAACAAGCATTATGTCATAATCTATAAAATTTTGGTATTGCAGGCGGAGTACAAACAAATAACCTGAAATTAAGGTGTAATTTTTGTTTGTCCCCCGCCTGCAATACCAAAATTTTATAGATTATGACATAATGCTTGTTTTTGTTTTTTCAGTTATGTGTTTTTGCAGTCGGGTTTTTTGTTTTTTAAATAATTTGCTTTATTTCAAGCTTTTATTTGATACCAATAATGTAGTATTTTTTTTTAAACCAACCCCTCCTTTTTTATTTATTTGCAGATGCAATATATAAATACACCACCTCATAAGTTAAAATCTATCAAGCCGTTTAAGCTACAGACCGTGCCAAAGAAATAGACATACATACATACTCTCGAAAAACATTTCTTAAACACCCTCCTTCTGGGGTAAAAAATACATTTTCAAATATCAGGAAATATCTCTAAACCTTATTTCGTAGGTTTATTGGTAACGAGCCATCAGGAACAGGACTATAATAACCAATGAATGCGTTATTGTACATTACACAATGTATTATACATAAACCTAGGCCACTATATTTATACGCAATAATATCTTTTGTTATAGCCTTTTGTGCCCCGCTATCTGTTTTATCGCTACCTCTTTGTGCTAGAACAACTATCATGACACATCCAATTTTTTACCGCCTATCCCAAAGGTTAGAGGTATAAGGTTGATTTTTGAACAGCAACAGTTTCTTTAACTACATTTCTTTGTTGTTTTCTTTAGTGATACACCAAAGATGACAATAGATTTAAATGACTTTATTCCTAATGGTTTGTGTCCGGTACTGTCGCGTTTGAAGGCGTCCCAGTAATTTATGTTACTCTTTTTAAAATTCGTGTTAGACGTTGTTGATACAAGTGAAACAGATAGGGTCTAAGAATAATATTTGAATAATCGTGAGTCGGATCTCCGAGGGTTATTTTTGTTTAACGATGACCTTAGCTTTTGTGCTCACGAAAAGAGTTAAATGTTGGGTTGTGCTGCGTGAGGTACAGTTTTGTACCTTTTTCTTTTAATTTTTAAGTTTTTAGGGTTCCGTACCTCAAAAGGAAAAAATCGTACCCTTATAGGATCACTCGTGTGTCTGTCTGTCTTTCTGTCTGTCAGTCCGTCTGTCACAGTCAATTTTCTCCGAATGTAATGGACCGATTAAGTTTAGATTTGGCACAGACAATAAATACATTTTGCATATGGAGGTCACTTTTGAGGGGTAAATAATAAAATTAAAAACAAAAGTTTTGCAAATAGTACCGTGTGACATATCAAATGAAAGAGCTTCTTACGAGAATCTTAAATATATTTTTTTATATAATTTTAAAATAAATGCTTTTAAAGATATTTAAGAAAATCGATGAAAATTGATCATTCTCCCCCCTTATCTCTGAAACTACTGGGCAAACGTATTTGAAAAAAAAATACGTAGAATGGTTCTTTACTCATAGATTACAGGAAAAAATGTTAAGTTTGCGTTTGAGATAAATTCATCCCAACTACGGAACCCTTCATTGTGCGTAGGCCGACACGTATACGGTTTTTTTAATTGAATCTGAATGTACAAAATACATTTCAATGTAACTAGTGTGAGTTAATATGTTTATACAACACGAATAATTTAAGTTGTTAGGTTCCTAAAAAAAGTGTTGATGATTTATATAAGTGTTTATTTTTCTTTTAATTACACGCGAACATTCGTTTTAATTATTCTGTTGCACCCTTTCGAATTGAATTCGGTGAATCGACTGTAAATTCTGTTTTGACAGCCAAATTAATGTTAATAGCTTAGCAGATAGGACAGGACTTTTGACACGCTTTAATTTGCTTTTATTTTAGGTACCTACTTTTATTATAAAAATAAATTTGAAAATTTTTACACAGCATATTTTTTACTCGTCAATAAATTATTGAAATAAATAAACAGCCGATAAAAGATAATTTTTTCATTAAAAAAAAGTCAAGTGATTACTGCTACTTACAGCTATTTACATAAAAAATACACATGTTTAGCTAATCATAGTAACAATTATAGTAGTGGCCCATAAATTATATTTTACTATCCATTCTTAAATAATATCACGCTACGCTTTATGCCTTTATTTGTCGTAACCACGCGAAACTTTATAATTATTGTTTGTACAAGAAATAAAATGCACTTTCCTTTATTTGTACTGTTGAATGAGGTCTGTTAATGGGACAGAGTAATTACTTTTAAACATGGTGTACATTTTTGTTTATTATTTTTCTAGTTGGAATTTCGAATTTAATATTTCGCAATTGAAATCTCGTTAGATGTAAGGATACGCGAGTTCTATCACCATTTAAAACATCAAAGTCCTCATTATACTTTTTTTTTAAATCTATTTGAATTTTCAATCTATACTCCATTCGACGAAAAAATATTTTCCAAAAAGAAAAACAAAGAAAATTTTCACAAAAAAAAAACCTATAAGAAAAAACTAATACTTACACCAATCCAATAGATCCATGAACAACACAACAAGTCCAATCACAAAGTCGTTCCACAACACAGCACTAGCAAAAAAATTACCGGCGTTACGAATTTTCCGTGGGCGGATTTTCCGCCCAAACGCGTGCACCCTCCCTGGCAGTTGAAACGGTACTGAGGGGAGGGATACCTTCGGGACAACTCGGGTCTTCGGGAGGCTACAGACGCGCGCATCTGTACCTTAAGCTGTGTACATGTTAAGGGAGCTTTCATATGTTAGGTATCAGGTAGCCAGGATTCGAAAATGGAACAGCTGTTTCTTAAGTTTATTGCGGTTGATAAGTGTTTTAGCTTGAATCAGCTTGAGGGTTTAGTGGTGTTGAGACTTCTTCATTAAAGGTTTCAATTTTCTTTGTAAAAAGATTCGCTCGAATGCTTGCTTTAAAACAGAACAGACAGTAACCTAACTAAATATGAGACTAAATAGAGGTATCTATTACGCCAATAAACATTTTATCTACCGAACAAACTATTACAACAAAACAAATAAAACTAACAAGCCGTTTTTATTGCCCACTAAAAGAAAAACAAGAAAAAGTAACAAAAGCGAAACTAAGTTCAAGTGCTAAGGCTCAAGCACTTAATTAATCGCCCGGAGAAAATCAACGGACCATCATTTTTATTGCTCTCACAAAGATAAATGCGTACATTGTGTCACATGTCGACGGTACGAGCAATATATTTCCCGGGCAAGGAAAAATTACGCACAATAAAAACTGGAGTTCCCGAGAAATTAACGATGTTACCAGTTGACAGCAACTCAGCTTATCTGCGGCTTTTAATGGCCGGGGCAAGTAACCGAATAAGTGTAGGTGTAGGTTACGCTACGGGAAGTGATGCTGGTATGATTTTTTTTGTTTTTTTTCTTTTCACAACAGTAATTTCTACTGTTTCTTTGGCATACCAAAGAAACAGTAGAAGTTGTCGTTTGTCCATGTCCGATTAGAGTTTCATAAAACTCTAATCTGACATGGACAAACGACAACTACAAACCCTCACACCTGAGTCAGTTTTTTCACGTTTGATTTTTTGTCTGCACTTTCAATTAAAATTCTGAAAATTATTTTTGTAGTTGCAGAAACCCGAATATGAAAAAAAAATAATGGAAAAACAGTACCTACATTTCCCCCAGCTTAAAGTGTCGTAAGCTAAATCTGTTTCAGGTTTATATCTCAACGTTTTCACATCACACCATTAACTGTTTTTCTTTTTTCCTAATGAAATGTTTTCCACCATTTTAATTCTTTTATTTTTCTGTTTGTGTTCTGTTTAGGCCATTAGTCTTAGATATTTTCAACGACGACAATAAGCGGATTGTGCCCTTACGATAAAAGCTTGGAATCTTTTTATGAAAACGGGAAAATATATTCTGAAAAGAACGTTTTGAATGTTAAAGGTAAACATTTGAATTACGTATCCATTAAAGGAACAAGGAAATTTAATTTTTACAACAGCGGCAAGTTTTCTGCAAAAAAAAATCATCGAAGTAAGTAAGTTAAAACACCGTTTGGCGTATGATTCGTATCATTTTCGTAAGTAAGTTTTTTATTTTTTTATTATTAAAACTCACCAATTCGCAGTAACGATCTATGCTCTTTTAAATGTAAAACTCTTTACTTATGAATAAAATAACTTAACCTTATTCAATTTATATCAAGCACGAACATATACTTCACCGACATGTGAATTTTGAGGCAATATAGCTGCTAGACAACACGGACATAGTGAGTAGGCTAGTGAGTGAATAATAGTAACAATGCTGTGTTAATGTGTGTTTTATCACGAAAGTGCTGGGAATGAGGTAAAAGTTTTTAAATTATAGATAACATAATCAATTTTTTTTTTTCTTAATAATTTAAATAATAAGTTACAGTAAAATTACTTATTAGTCTAAAGTTCTTATTAATCCAGGAACAAATACCCAATTTAACAAAATTTTGCTAAAATTGAACTTTAATACACCCAGAAAATTTAATAAATATATACCACACACCACGCTTTCTACCAAAAAGCCTTTAATACTAATCATGTGGCAATGATACAAGCGATTTCCTTTAGAGCTCTCCTACCGAACTGAACGCACTTTTGAAAACACTTCGGTGACCAGCCAAACCAGACCCGTGGTCATAGTTCATAACTCCCCGGTTTTGTTAAAACTGTGAATGCCAAAGAGGGGAGGGGAGGTCTTCTTAAACTGGCCACGAAATAAAAAGTGAGATACATGTGCCTCTTTAGACTATTAATCAATGTCCCCTAAAAGCCTCTGTGCTACACAAAAAATTAACGCAGTACAATTGTATGAGAGTGAACATTCTCATGTGGTCGTCCCATTGTTAGACAGTATTTTATCATTCTATAGTTATGTATATTAGCCGTTTTGCTAGCCCCTAATGGTCAGTCGTGGAATGAAATGGACAAGAGGTTACTTGCTATGTTATCCGTTTTTGTGAACTGCTTTCAGGATTTTGAAATAAGATTTATAGGTAGTCATTTGTTTTGGCCTGGATATTTCTGGCTTTCTTGTACCGCTATTGATTAATGCGATGCTTTATCTTTTCCGTGGATAGTGAGAATGGCAAGCAATGAATTCAGGTTCAAATATAAGTAATTCTGGTACCTATTGCAACAATTAGAATTATTGAAAATTTCAACTTATGGTTTTTAATGAGATATTCATCTAGTCCGACTATGTGGTGGTGTTATTAATCTTATAAAGAGAACCAAAGCTGAAGTAGATACTACATTTTTTTTACGATATTGACCAATCCGTCTGAGGGATCGAATCCGCAACGAGGTGATCCGGCAGAGCATCAATGTTGTCGACATAGCTCACAGAATAAGCAAGCTGAAGTGGCAATGGGCCGGCCATTGGCCGAGTTATAAAAGGATTTAATTGTGGCAATGATAGACCTGTTTCTTCATCAAAACAGATGTAAAGAATGTAAACGTAAAAGAATTCAGTACTTAACATTTTTTTCTTCGATGGAGGAGTCTCACTAGGTAGAGCAAAGAACTATTGCAAAAGAAACCTTGTCATTCATTATAAAAAGATCCTTCTGTTCTCATAATGTTAAAACGGTGCGCATGGATTACGTTTCGACACCACGATGACATTTAATCCATTTACTTAGTCCCGACCGTTCTAGACTGTGCACTGTAGAAATTTTGTTCAGTAGGTGGATACCTAAAATAGCTAAATATTTTTGCTAAAGATTTGTGTCAAGTATCGTGTTAGTAGGTACCATACAGACAGAAAAGGCTGAGTAGATGGTGATAATTAAACTCAATCTACGTTTTGTTTAGGACAGCAAGATAAGACAGACGCAGCGGTGGCCCAGTAGTAAGATGTCGGCCCTAGGTTCGAACCCTGACAGACGCTTTACTTTGTGTAAATTATTTCATCAACACTGCTCACAAAACGGTGAAGGAAAACATCGTGAGGAAACCAGTATGTCCTTGAACCAAAAATTCCGAAGACATGTGACATCAACCAACCCGCACTGGGCCTGCGGGGTGGATTACGGCCCACTCACTGAGAGGAGGCCTGTTTCACAGCAGTGGAAATATTATAGGCTTATTATGCTAAGACAGCAAAACTTTACTAATGTGCAAAACAAAGCTAACGAACCGTAATAGGAAGACAATAATTTCTATTGCTACTATAATAAAATAAAATAATGTTCAAAATTAAAGATCCCGATACAAAAATCGCGTTTTTTTCGGCGTTTTTGCTAAACGCCGAATTATTTATTATATTGTACGGTGTTATGGAAAACTTCATGAGCGAGTTCGACTCACATTTGGCCGGTATTTTTTACTCTAATTATATCTAACTCTATAAAAATTCTAACCCTCCAAAATTCAAGTTAAAATGCACAAATATATTCTGCTCAGGACAAATAGTATGTAAACGGGTGTTTCATTTTGGATATAAAGCGAGGTAGAGTAAGCCCCACTCGGCGGTCGCAAGCCTATCCCCATTACGATGTCTGGCGGGACAACGCTGCCAGAAAACCGCCGCTTTAGACAACTCTATATGTAAATGAAAATGTATCGGGAAAAGTATTTAGAAAATCAAGATTGTTCGAAAATTTATAGATAATTTTATTTTTAAAGTTGGTTTAACAAAACGGAGGAAGTTGTAAGAAGCCTGTATGCAACATGGCAACTGAAGGAACACGGGTGGGTTTTAGTCAGTAAGAGTCTGACATGCCCGGCACAAACAATAAATTCCCACCCAAAAAAAAATATGAAAATTATTGTTTAACAAATTGATACACTACGTCAATTTACAGTTTTATACACTTATAACCTGTCTGTCAAAGAATGACAGTTGTGATTTGATTAAGCGGACAATTTAAGTTGGTAGGCGATACAATTTATTTTCTCGAATTTACCTGACTTTGTAAATTGGTAGCATTCGTAGATTTCATTCATTCATTCATTCATTTTACATTATTTTGAAGACTATGATTCATTTTTTAAAGAGTTCTTCTAATTATTTTAACATTTACGTTATGATAATATTCAACGGCTGAAAAAACGAAATCACAATCCGTAAAAGTTATCGAAGCAAAACATTAACGCAAACGCGCATGTTAATGTAAAATACCGAATAAAAATGTTAATGGAAAACGTTCGTAAAGATAACAAAAGATTTATGATAACAAAACAGGCAAAATAAGAATGGATTGAGTTTGGAAACAGACTTGTGGAATGTAATTTTGTGAATAGTTAAGTCGTTTGTGTAATCTGATGGGATGTAGCTAAAAAACGGCCTATCATTTGGTGTATAATGTCTTTAGTACCTGGGCGACCGAAAATAGAAAATGCTCATTTAATAGTATAGGATGGTACCTATACTAATTCTATAGTGCCATAATATAAGCTGACTAATTCTATGCTGCCGTGATCATTATTCTAATGTCATTATGGTCATGTCATTGTTCATTATCTTGTTCAAAACTTTGGGCGAACGAGCTCTGCTCGGGTAAAAATACGGGGAAAACAAATTTTCCCAGATATGAGACCTAGCTAGATCGATTTTTCGCCCCCATTAACCCCTAAATTGCAACGGTCATCTAAATCGTTAGAGCTGATTTCGAGAACGAGAGTACAAATCTATATACCAACAAATATATACAAGTATTGCTCGTATAATAAATAGTATATGATTTAGCACAACATTTTATTTGGTTTGTTTGATCTAAAAATACCGCATACTGTCATATGCGGTTATTAAGTTCACGACGTTCGTGGTGCGTGTACCGAATTGTTATATGTCATGGAAGAAGACTTTTGGCCGCAGGACGTGTTGTCCCCTCGCTTCCGCGGACAAGTTCCACAGGACAGCACAAAGTCAAGCTAGTGCAAAGTGAGGTGCTACTAACATAGCCTATTCTCATTTACTAACACAAGTTTTGTTTTTATTTAAATATGTATGTTTAGGTTAAGGTTTATCTGAAATAAACGGTTTATTGTTCTTATTTATTATTGGAAATGTTCAAAGATGTATGGTGAAGACAAGATCGTAGCAGTGACAAATATTATTACCATGGCAGGTAAATGTACATTTTAAACAGTGTCACAATTACAATCTAGGCATAGGTATCTCTGACTTCATCATGCTCCTTATCTTAAGTTTAAAGGTTTTATTTAGCGGGTACTGCGATGCAAACCAGTAAAGATTCCTTTTAGTTTCTCAAAACGGTCAGTTTACCTACTTGAAAAAAATGGGTCGATAATTGATGAGGTTCTGAATCTTGATTAATTGTGCATTCTACTGGATCGCTGCAAGCAGACAAAATTGTGTTCAAACAATAATTCAAAGGCTGACAAGCAGATTCAGGGTTGGAAAAAAAAACAAAGCGAGGTTCTTAGCCCTCAGCTCCTCTAACTTATCCCTTTAAAATGTAACCTTTACAAAATAACAAAAGCACATCGGACGCCCCCCCTAAAACTTTCATCACAGAACGAAGGGTATAACTAATTAATAAGGTGTACACTTAAATACAGAACTCTGCCTAAAAGGACCAAAGTTTCGAACACTCGCCTATAATCCATCGCGGACCGTCGAAGCCCGAAAAAGTGTTGCCAACCGTTGAAAATTGGGATTACAGCTGTAAGCTGGGAATAATGCAGGCGAATATACTGCGCTCTGTCAATGTATCGACGCGAGGATTTCCATTGTTAAATCGCTTTTAAATGATGTATGAGATACGATAAACGAAGTATGAAATATGCTCCCATTTTAAATCGGGATGTAATGGTTTTTTTTTTTGTCGGCACAAGACTTTGAAAGCCAAGGTGTATGTTTCTTAAGTACTTCTTTTAACGGTCATTACTTCCCAAAATGATAATAACTAGGTACTGCGATAATTGAAAGAAAGAAAGAAAGAAAATACATTTATTTAGCACAGACCAAAAAGCACACAAAATAATTAATAGCAGAAAAAAAACTATTGGTCAGAGAAGTGCAATCAAAATGTACGAATACTTCATGTGTTAAACATGGATCAGACAATGAATAAAAACATCAAAGAATTCAAGTACGTTCAGGGTACAAGCAAAAACCGCAATAGTCAATAAACATAAATTAATCACATTTTTTTTCCAGCAGAAACCAATGAAACCTAGTATTTTAATCAGCATTAAATTCCAATTTCCATACAACCATTAAAACAAAGCCAAAAGTATTTCAAACGAACAATTTTACAACTCACTTTAGGTACTTAAAAACATTTCATATTGAAAATTAATACACTTATAACTGTACAATACATTATGTATTATATACCTCGCTCATCTCACGTCTGCAATTAAATTTTGAATCCCCCTGTTTATAAGTTTGAAGTACCACCTAGACGCTGGAAGGTGAAAACTCGATACAAATTGCGTTAAAACGTAATAGAACTCGTTTCCCGTAAAAGTTTCCATCAGATTACGACGCAAATTCAATATTTAAGATTGATTTGGGCAGATGGTTGAAGGGCATCGTCTTTCGAAAAGGGCAAATGCGTTTATGTGGGTGTTATATCACGTACCCTTTTTTGGTTTCAAAGACTTTTTTGGTCCTAATATCCGATCTTCTTGGGAACAAGGACCACAAGTTGTACTTTTTAAATATGTTAAAATATTAATTTATTCACTGTTTATCTTTTCTACCTCAGTCAGGTTTTATGGGTTAGCAGAACTTTACATTTTGCTTTGTAAGACATATTTTTGTTAGTTTGTTGCCAAAGATTTTCTCTTTTCGTTGAAAAATAGTACCTATACAAACACAAAAGGTCGTCTAGGTAGACGATAATTGCTTATCCTAAAAAAAAACTTAAAGGCGTCTTTCATACGACCTCCATAAAAGAAAACAGCTTAAATATAATACAGTATCAGCCTCATATTCTATTACAAGCTGTTTGGAGCCATTAGGGTCCTCATTTTGAAAGTATAATGTGCCAAAATCCTCAGTCAATTAAGCATTCTGCTTGGAAAATAGTCGAGCCTTTGTTAACATTGTCAGCGAGACGAATGTAAAAGCATTTTTACGACATGACCCAAAACCCTAAGAAAATGAAAGGAAAAAATAAAACGAATTTCATACTTAAACTTAGTGAAGTGAATCGTATAAATACGGATTTCGGAATCGGGCCAACTCGAATGCTAATTTCGTATCAGAACTTGGAAATCTAGCCAGCTTACACTTAAACGAATCGCTAAGTTCACGAATCTAGACTAGAATTCAGTGTATTGTCCCGTATGTGATTTAAAATAGTTTTATTGTATCAGATTTTAAATAAACTTATATTTTTGTCATTGATATTATTTCAGACAGTCTTCAATAAAACAAATCCACATTATCAATACCACTTCTTCGTCTTTCTCGATTTCAAATTATACTTTCAAGAAACGATTGTATCGAGTCAACTCGATTCTTTCTCCTCTTCGCTTCCCTACTTGAACTCGTGGAAATTTGCATGATATTACAGCTCATCTGCCCCGCGAGCCTGCCTCGCGAGCCTTGTGTACAGCGGTAAACGATCCGAAACAGAAATTTGAATTTTTCCCTTTGTATTACTGAAGAATTGCTAATTAGATCGACGGTATTTCTGTATGGGAATCTTTTTTAAACTGATTTGGACTTAATGGTATCTCACTCGGAATTTCGTATTCAAAAATATTCTGTGCGGCTTTGTTTTGTTGAATGAATATGAAACTTACCTAGATTTTTTTTTAATTTATGGAGCTAAGGACCAACTTCTTGGCTTTTTAGTTTTTGCCTAGCTAATGAAAAACTTATGAAATCAATTCCTAGAAAGTAAGAAGTTTTAAAAGAGGAAAGATCCTCCAGTACTTTTACTTTAACCCCTGCAAGCACACAGCCAAAACTATCCCTATATTGTATAGTTTCTGGCCACAAGCTTGCCAACTCCCTCGACAAATGAAGCGTGTCATCGCCGTTTGTACATCCCGCCACCCACCCACATATACATACATTCAAATTCCCCATTCTTTTCGTGTGTAAACGCCCCGAAGCGTCCAATTTCCAGAAAAAGAATCCCACAAACACAGTGTTTCCCGCTTCAGATCACACCATGCACTATTTGAATTTTCTCCCAAGGGAGGGTGGAATCAATTTAAATTTTAACTCACACTTAATACACCCTTGTTTGGTGTCTAAGTGGTGTGTTTGAGGCACCCTCTGTTTGGAAGGAATAATAAGTTTGGAAGACAACGCCGGTGAAATAGTCCAAACGAAAATTTTTTGCGGTGCTGCTGGTGTTTTGTGGAGAAGAATATAAGTAAAGTATCTATCTACATAGCTGTACGGATCTACATGCAGTGCGTTATAATATTATTGCATATCCAAACGATTTAGTTACCTATGCAGTGAAGTAAACTTTAGATCGAGTAACATATGAGGATACATGCGGAATAAATTCGAAATGTGCGAGCAATAATGAAAATGGAAAACACGTTTGACACAGTCGACATAAAATCACTTATAAAAACATCTAGATAGGTGACACCTAGTTATCAAAAGGTACACAAATTCTGAACTGCAGTTCATACACGTCACATTATATCGGTTCTACATACACAACCCTACACACCCATTCATTAGACAGGCATCCGCCATTTTGAATGCATACAAACATCAACCCATTTCCCCGTTAAAAGATCGCTGGAATATCAACGGAGTAAATGTATTCACTAAACATTTATGTTGCTAGCATGCATTGCAATCAACAAACGAATAAGCACAGTCCAAATAGAAATAGCGAATTTCACGAATTCTGCCAACTCGGCTTGCTAGTCTCATTTTCTTGGATGACCTCTATGCATATAAATCTGGGGTGTGTAATGAAAATGTCGGGTTTATAGTATGGGTGCGTTTTGTATTGACCCTGGACTAAATTAAACGTTTCCTTTGACGTCCGATCGGTTAGTACCTATTATTCAAGTGTAATCGTTAACAATGTGTTTGCTGGTGGGGAAAAGCTGATAATTGACAAATACCCCTGATCTGGTTACTGTTTGTTAATTTAAAAGTATTCAACTTGGATCTTACAACGTAACGTAACGTAACGTAACGTTTCGCTACTAACTAAACCTCTTGGCATGAAAATAGGTTGTCACGTATTTTTTTTTTCTATCCATATTTTATTTGATGGAAACAAAAAATTAAAAAGATTGGAGTTTTTTCATTTATCAATCGTCAGCTTTGTTCGTTGGAGCACATACTTCGAAATCTTGTCCGGTGGACATATTTTTTTGTGTTTGTGAACACCTACGTGTTGTTTGATGCTGTGTTTAATTGGGCCCATTCCCGGGAACTATCCGGGATATTCTCCCCATACGGGGTATTCTTGGTATCAACTTATGAGTGTTCCAGAGTTTTGTCTTTCCTTCTGGTCTAAAATGTGTTTATCTCGGATCCAGTTAGCAAAGGGCGATTTCGGCTGCACCCTCGGGCCAGAGCCAGCTTGCCGGGTCCTTTTACATAGCGGCGCCTTCTGCAGCCATGAGCCAGTGCGGAGCAGAGTGCCACGTCCCGGTGCTCCGCAGGCGGCGTGGGCGGTTCGGCGACTGACTCCGGTCATAGGTTGATGAAAGCGGTCAGCAAACGGCGCGACAGCTCGCTCTGGTGCGAACGATCCTGCTGCAGACTATTATCAAAGTTTCACTGCCAGATTTTTATTTAATTCTAGTATTATTTAGTTTGATTAATTTTCAGTAATAAATATCATGTTCAGCTAGGCTACACTTTCGAAAACAGGGAATTTCCAGCGAATTAGGTTCATCGCAACAAGCTCTTGAACACGCGTTTATATACTATAATCGAAGTGGTACCATATAATCGATAGCTATCGAGACTTCTACCCGCGCCGTACCGAATATCTAGTTAAATAACGTGAACCGATAATCCCAACGTTTTCGCTATTAAATTAGGCATTCATGATCTAGCCTTATTAACAGTTCACTAAATTAATTTTAAAAAAAAACACTCCGGGAGTGCCGACAGAAGTGAAAACTAAACTTTTACTTTTTTTACTTTAACCAAGTTTAAATACTTGCATAGAACATTGATCCGTAACGTAATATAAATAAAGAGTACAATCGCAATTACAAAGATGAGGTGTCGGTAACGGTGTCGCGAGTTCAATTGTTTTTTCCCATTTCAAAAATGCCCAACGCGCTAAAGAAGTTTTCACTTTAAAATATTTTTCTCAAACATGCATGGAAATATTGTCATTATTTTCGAAAAAAGAATACGCGAAGTATCAAAGAAAATCAAATCCATTACAGGAGCGTTTTTTGAATTTGGAACATTACAACGCTCCAGCAATGTTGTATGAAACGGCGTGCTGGGGTTATTAAATACTCTTTGATTGGATCTCTTTTATCATTCTTGGCATACCATAGTAAGTCTCTTTGCTTAGTACAAATTGCGTTCACGTGGCTGTATAGCCATAAATGCGTTTGCCTTTCGGCACAGATGATAAATAGAAAATTGGCGGCAAAGCTGAAAATTCGTCTTGATTTATTATTTACATACATAATAAATATAAATTTAATCATTAAAATGAGTTCCAACGGTTCAGAGAGTGAAATGGAATGAAGTGAAATGAACATCTAACTCCACAGCCATTCACCTCAAAACAGCATATTCAGTCATCTATCACTACATCCAATGCCCACCTGCAAATCTCATCAGAAGTTCAACAAACAAACATAAATGTACCGGGGAAATCAATAACATTTTCTTTTATTAATTGCTCCAATATGACTAATGTAACTTTTAATATTAATTAAATTAAATGTATAATATAAAAGTTTAATTTATTTCCCTGCATTCTTTGGAGAAAAGCACTATATATGCCTCGGCGGAAATGACAATTGCCTGTCTCGTATTAGTGAAGTCCTCGCCTACGGCTCGGCCTTCAAACTCATGCTCGACTTTTAGAACAATGATTACACCAAAATGAGAGCCATAATGTCGGCTTCAAAACTAGAATGCCCGCAAATTAAATCTGCGCGCGGCTCAAATCGGAACTAATAAGTATGCCGCCCTCTTGAAGTTTATGTATGGTCAAATTAATTATTGAATTAATAATTATTTATATAAGATTAATAATAAATATAGAATTAATATTTTAAATATTAAGTACGCCAGCGCCACCAGTCATGCGCAGACTTACATTGCGCGCACTCTACATGAAAACTTTGCTTAGACACAATTATTATTTTGATGTCTGGGTCCTTTTTGTAAAGAAAGTCCAAGTAGTAAAAGTTGTTCTAAGACCAAGAATACACCTTATCTTAATGATTTTACTCCCATTAATTAACTTCCCACTTAGACGTTTAATTGCTCGCTAATTGAGCCGATATAAAAACTTCACTCAACGCCACGCATTCTGATAAATACAATTAGTTTATGGAAGTTAAATTAATGTGGTTTCTGCGTACGAGTTCATTAGGTGAAAGAGAGATAATTGTTTGTGTGATAGTTATTTGAAATGTCTGTTTGATAAATTAAAGTCAACGTGGTTGATGGGTAGGAACGAAACAATTGGTGATAAATCCTATATTATTAAGTGAGCAAGTTTTGTATATATTTGTAATCACGTTCTCGAAAACGGCTCTAACGATTTTGATGAAAGTTGCAATAGTTGTATTTTTTTCGGGGGCGAATAATCGATCTAGCTAGCTCTCATGTCTGAGAAAATTCGTTTTCTCCGCATTGTATTTTCACCCGAGCAGAGCTCGGTCGCCCAAAGTTTACAACAAGATAGCTAAGTTCAAATAATGACATGGCAGAATGGAATTAGTAAGTACCTACTATCATGGCAGCATGGATTTAGTAAATACCTATGCTATCATGGTGGCATGAAATTAGTATGAGTTTTCCTGTACTATTAAATGAGCATTTTCTATTTTGACCAGAGCAAAGCTCAGTCGCCCAGGTACTTAATTTAAATTGTGGTCTTGATCAACATCAAACAGCCACTATATTTGACAAATTCCTAGTTATTTATTGCACCATAATGATGTCTTAGCTCTTAGCTCTTACAAATTAATGTTATGGTTTCAGATATATAAAATAAATTATTAAAACAAATTAAAACAATTACTTCGTTATTTCACATTCGTTTTAATTTATTTTAGACTCAAGTCCCAGGATACCATGCTAAATAATATGCTTTAATTTATTTTATAAAAAAAGCATTTTCGCTCGTGTCTTCCGTATCATCTTGATACATTCATCAAACTTCCTCAAAGGCGGGTAGGCACATAATTCGCTCGTTCAATTTTCCATGGTAATTCACCATTGAAGTGAGAATGGCCCATGAATGCAGGCGGAGGCACTCTGCAATTGCCCCGAGTTGTTTAGCATAATACAGTCATACTATTATGTACAAAAGGCCCTGTTCGAGAGGCGACTTAAATTACTACTGGAGAAAACTTTGGAGTAAAATTCGAGAAAATTTTCAGGATGAAGACGAATGTTAAACGCAACTTAAAATTGGTATGGTTATACGAGATTTTTACTAAAGAATAGCCCTATTTCTTTCTTCTCTTAGAAACTGTCGAGGATATGGGATTAAGTACATTGTATACAAGACTTAGTTAATACTAAATTAACTAAGTCTTAAAACACAACCTATCTCTTTGAATCGTAGCTCCATTCGATGCAATTTAAATTTTTTATTGAATTTTATAAAGATCACTTAATCAGCCCATAATGTTCCCACACAGACCTCTGTGAGAGGGAATGGGCCGTAATCCACCACGCGGGCCCAGTGGGGGTTGGTAGATGTCACATGTTTTCCAATTTTTGGTTCTAGGACATGCCGGTTTTCTCACGATGTTTTTCTTCACCGTTTTGAGAGCAGTGGTGATAAAAATATACACAAAATAAAGCACCTGTCTGGGTTCGAACCGGCGACCTGCAACTCGTAAGTCGCGGCCGTTACCACTGGGCCACCACTGCTCTCGTAAAGATCGTTGAGCATGCATGGTTACTTATCTGCCATTAGGCTCCAGAATAACCTCAGTACCTTATTATGAAATTCTCATCTGTCAGTCTGTATGACCTTCCAAAGTTAAGTCCCAAATAAATGAACGCAGAAAAAGCCAACAATTCTCCCACAAGCCATAAGAATACAATTATAATAACAATGATAGCATTTTGAGAAGCTAATGGCCACTTAAATGCCGTGTGCAGGTGCTGGACTATTTATTTATTCAGAATTTAACCCGTTAGACTGTGTGTGCAGTCGCGAGTAATGTCGTGGGAGGAGCCTTGTTTTCATTATAGTCAAGTTCTGATGTTTTCTTTTGCGTCATTATTAAAATTTACGCCCTCGCGTTTTATGGAAGAGACGGATTTGAAGTTTAGTGTGAGCGTTGTAAGGCTCGGTTTAGATGATACGAATTACGACTTCGTCTTCGTCTACGTTGTCTAATGGACTTCAGAATTTGGTTCAAAGAGAAAATTTCATTTATATCAAAAATATTTTATGTATTAATCATCTCATTCAAATTTCATTCAAATCCATTCAGCCATTTTTGCGTGATTGAGTAAAAAAAAAACTTTCACATTTATAATATTAGTGGATGCACATAATTTCCAGTAATTACTTGTGATGACTATGACGAATTTTTAGTGCAGACTTCGAATTTTACTGAGGTTCTCTTTTACAGAAAAGAAATGCCGTTTTGTAGAACATTTCCCCAGTTATTGCGTGCAAAAAGGTTTCAAAGATGCTGCAATTGCTAAATCAAGTCGTAGTTATCTTTAAATAAAATGTTTTTTCACTAGAAATTCTCTTATTTTGCTAAAGTATTGGAATTCTTGCATTCAAACAGAAACAACGATTCTATCGTACAAATCTTTTCTACAATTTGAATCAGCGAACCGATTCGAAGACTAACAGAAAGAAAAAAACAGATATTCAAACGAATTCACGAGCTACACTATAAGTTAGCTGGGAGCGATTCTGCTTCGTTCACACTTGTATCCTGATCATTCCATTTATCAGATAGATCCGGTACACGAAATACTACTTCGCAGGTAAGTGTGAGATGTGCCTAAGGACACATTGGAGTCCTGCTTTGTATAGACGGGCAGGAAAAAAATCGATTCGATTTTGTTTTCGAATTCTCTGAGGACGTTTTTACAAGTGGGTAAGTAACTGTCAAATTCTAATGCTGTTTGCGCTGTGATTGGTTGAGACAGGCGAGTTGAAAACGCTGTAGCAGTTTTGAAGGAGTGTTTATTTTTTTATTTTGGTTTATTGTTGACATTGCTGATAGAATGTAAGCTGAATGTAAATTCTGAAAACTTTGCATATGAATTTTCGCAATTTTCTTGGTTAGCGATTAGCGATCTTCTCTAGGATAATAATTAAATTATGACGTTTTCTAAACTTATGACCTGTTCAATATATTTTTTACTGACGAAAAAAGAACTTCCTCTAGTTCCTTCTCAACTCGACGCGTATATATATTTTTTTGGAAATAATCACCCGTCTATATCTTTATTGCAATCAACTTTATTTCGATAAGAGAAGCGTTCATTGAAAGCTGTTACTGCTGTTAGAAGATAAAAGATCACGAAAAAGATAAGTTTAAACTGTCTGACAAGTATTATAAAAGAAATAAGATTCGAAATAATACAACTCAGTAAGATTCATTTTATGTTTGGAATTAAGTTATTATTTCCACGTTTTGAATATTAAGTTATTACGGAAACTTGACGGAAAGTGATTTTGATCAAAGAAGTTCTCGAAGTATTAAGATCTGACTGTTCTGTTATGAATTTAAAAACTTTGGTCTAGCTACAACAGATCCTGAGGTCTCGGGACCTTGGTTTAGATTTTTTTTATTGAATTATCATTTCTTAGCTGCTGCTAAGAAATTCGTAATTGATAACTCAGAGTCTAGATTTGTGCCTGAAGAATAGCAATAAGTCGTCCCCACCAAGACTGCCGAAATATGGATGTGCCTACCTACTTACACCTAACCTTTTGGAATATGACCTGTTGATGATGATAATGTCACCTACCAGATTTCGGCCACAGCGACAGCATTCGATGACTTTTCAGGGTGGTTGGGAGCTTAAATGGGTGGTGATCTCTCGCGTCCGGCCTGGTCCAGGCCATGGTACGGAGCGAGAGGGCATGGGAAGCCGTCACCTCCTTCTGCGAAGTAATGCTCGCGAAGGAGGAGGCGGAACGCATGAGGCAGTAGCAAATTTTACGCCCTCACGTCCCTAACCACCGCAAGAGACGCCCTGGGCGTCGGGAATCGCAGGTCGATTTCCGCCCACCGTAGGCGCAGGCTTGCGGACGGTGAGCAATGGGTAGCTCGCCGTCCGATAAGGACCAGGCCCGAGTCGACGGCGCGTTGTGTTACACGCGCGCCTCAAAGAGGTGTCAGCAGTACTGACGGGGTCGGCTAGGGCCGATGCCTGCCGAGGTTGCGAAGTAGTCCGAAAGGGATATCGTGGCCTCTGGCAACAGGGCACCTGAAGGAACACGGGTGGGTTTAAGTCAGTAAGAGTCTGACACACCCTCTCACTCCACCCAGAGCGGGAGAAGTTATTTGATAATCTCGCGCACAAAAAAAAGGATGGTTGAGAGCTTAGATGTGCTGCTCTCTCATGTGCAGTCATATAACTTGCATTCATCCAACTTCGGCCGAAAAACTCCGAGCACAAAGGCTGAGTAGCTGTTAATGAGCTGAGGAATACTCTTTACATCATATTATCGATCTTTCCAGAAAACCCTTCTCACACAGTTAGATCAAGGTTGTACATAATGTAGGCTGTCGTCTACATATCGTGCCTCCAGGGATTCCGTCTAAGTGTCTAGGATTACATGATTACTGAAGTAAGTAGATATTTTGCGGATCATATTATGTTAATATTATGTTGCTTATGAGTTCATGTGAAGATGTATTTTGTGGGAGACTTGTTACTTTTATAATGAAAACAGAGTGAGTTGGCAACGGAAACATTTTATATATTTTACTAGTAACTTTGGATCATATAAATTTAAAAAATAATCATGCTTTGAATAAGATGAGGGTTCATGCCAACAGTTCAGCGGTTCGACCTCACTGTTTCTCCTTCTCCAAAAAGCATAAAAACATGATTTTTTGTCGTGGAAACTGTCTCTCGTAAATACAGATTACTCAGTGATCTAGCTATGAGCGCAGCGATTCACCCAATAATTAGCTACACTATGTAATTAATAATGTATACTTTGTAAGTCCCTCATGTACTACAAAATCTTTATGTTTATATAAACTATAAATTATATTCTAATAAATTTTATTATTGTACTGTTTCTCCTTCATAGCACCAATTTCTTTATCGTTTGACTATTTACATTTACAATTGTGGTCTTTTCGTGTGGTTAGTGACTAACCTGATGTCAGAGTTTTAAAGCCACCCACGGGCTTCCGACTTGGCTTCACATGCCGTCGAAAAATATCTCACAGGTATGACGGTTTCCTCACGATGTTTTCCTGCACCGTTTTTGAAGCAAGTGATAATTATATAATGCGCACATGAATCCGAAAAGTGTGAGGTCCGTACCTTGGCTTGGAATTCGAGACCAATGACTTGGCAGTACGACGGTCACACCACTAGGCTATCAATCAATCAATTGTGGTAAAATCGACATCAGTGAATACATAATTTTGTTCTAAAAGTGGAAGAAAAGAGTTTAAAAAAGAGTAAATTTTGTAGATAGAATAAACGTGGTTATTGGCACAAGTAAGAATTAAAGATTATTTATTCGAGGTCACACAGGAAGCTGCAAACATAAAAATAGCACAACGCACTAATTATAAACTTCCTTCAACTACATACCTACTAGAAAAGATTCTCTTGTGTACTTTGAATCTAACAAAGTTTTCTAAAAGTTAATAAAATGGAACTATGTAGTGCCACTTGCCAGCTTGTCAGCTTGCCAGCTGACATACTTTATCTTTTAGTACAACAACAATCTCGTTGCAATATTTATTGTTTTCTTTATCCCTGAACCATGTAATAAATAACATATTCTTCTTTAATATTTTAGCGCGTGACGTATTAAATAAATAGATACCTATGCCATCTTAATACTTGACGATAACTTAATAGTATTTAAATAAGCCTTAGCATAAAACTCTAGAACCATATAATTTGAAATTTCTCTTAAACGGAGATTAATACATTCATCAGTTGCTGAAGGCTCTCGGTTTACGTCGGAAAGTCGATTCATTATTCTGACGAAGACTTATGGCTTTTGAATAATGCGAATTATTAGATGCGAAAATATATTTAGAAGAGCTCTCTACAGCTCATGATATCAGTACCATTTTTATTTTTTTGTATTTTTTATCGACTTTAACTTAAATTCATTGCTCAGTATTTCAATATTTTAATGCTAATAAACTCGCAACTTATAAAGATGCAAAACACATAGACACTTTAAAAATCACATATATAATCCAGAAAAACCGAACAACTGCTTCATAATATCGAACCACAAAAATACAACCCGATAACACCGAACAGCATCTTTGTTTTCACAATCAAAATATGATCCATTAATAAAAATAAACCAAGGTTTCTCGTAAAAATTCAGATAGAAATATAAAACAAGTAAATAAAATTCATGCCGAAGCGTTTCTTTTATCATGAGCCATTCAGTATTACGAGTAAAATAAACCGAAGTACGAACTGTGGTAGACAAAAAGCCTCTTTCATTGGTACCCGAGAGAAATCTGTTTTTTTATTCGAAACGACAAAAGTTTTCAGCCCTTACAGTTTGCGTCTATAAATCACTTTAATTTATAGAGACGAAAGCGAGGAACACTCTAAGTTTCGGAATTACGAGGTTGCTATTAAGGTTGACAAATGTTGCTTTGGAACGACATACGCCTTGGAAGTTGTTATATTAATTGGTTACTTTTAAAATTGATGCGGATTTGTTGAACGAGAAAGTTTTGGCATCAATTTTGGTTATAAATAGGTATTGTCGTAATTATAATCGTCATTGTAATTGGAGTTTTGTACTTTTGTGGGAAAAAGGAATGACAGTATTTATTTCCTAGACGGAGCTAAAGAGGAAATATTATGACTGCTAAATAAAATATCCATGATTTTTTTGTAACATAACATAACATAACATCACGTCTGT
Source organism: Omphaloscelis lunosa (assembly GCA_916610215.1). NCBI lineage: Eukaryota > Metazoa > Arthropoda > Insecta > Lepidoptera > Noctuidae > Omphaloscelis > Omphaloscelis lunosa. The sequence goes on from OU744250.1 coordinate 14,492,206, forward strand.
AATCCCCGAAGGGTTAGGCAGAGGTGTACCAATAGTACACCCACATTTCGCCAGTTATGTTTAAGTCCCATGTAATAGGGGGCGAGCCTATTGCCATCAACCGGGCACAAATCCAGACTCCGGGCTGTTACTGAGAAATTCTAGATTAAAATCCCAATAACACTTGCCCGACCCGGGAATCGAACCCAGAACCAACGAGGCAGTCTACTACTAATTAAATTCGCCTTGCACATTGCTGGCTATGACGAATTGCAGTTTTACATGATTGTAGTTAAGTCCCTACCTGTAGGAAAAATTAAAAAAAAACTCGACCAATCCTCGTTATCTACACTAATATTACAATAAAGAGAAAAGATTTATATTTTTGTTTGTAATGAATAAACTCAAAAACTACTGGACCGATTTTAAATATTCTTTCATCAGTAGAATGCTGTATTATCACTAAATCAGGCTTTAATTTATAAAGTTATCACGCGGGCAAAACTGCTAAAAAAACCCTGTTCGATCTGTGTGTTAAGAATCATATTGGTAGTCGATTTATGTGGTAATTTTCTGGAAAAAAGTATTTTTTTATTTTCAATGGGGTAATTTACCCGGTTATTTACATTGGATGTGGGCGGCTCTTGTTTAGCGGGTCATAACTTATGACCCCTGTTGAAAAGTTACCAATTTCAATACTAATAAGTATTTTTATTACTTTTTGGTAATGTTATTGCAATATCTATGTGCCCTTCTCGGATCGGACAGGGTTTTTGTAACGCATTGTATAAACAGTTTTTGGCAGAACTTGGTCGAGCAGTAGATTGGGTCAACTAGTATTGATTAGTACTAATGGAACACCAAAAAACCTCGAACAACTCAAAGTAATTACAAAAATCTTTTCATCCAAAACAAAAATCATTTACTCTCGGTTAATCGAAAAGTTGCAATTCACTTTTTTCCTCTCGAAAATGTCGTGGAACTCAAACAAATCAAGCGAAGCACTTAGAGCAAGCTTTGGCTTTTTACTTCGAAGACGTCAAACTTTAATTGTTCGCCGGTCTTGTTACGTTAACCTGATTTCAAGTTTCTTTTGTAAGAGCTCCGGGATGTGTAATTTAAAAGTAACAGCGTAGAGTACTTGTGTTTCTTTTCCAGTGTTTTTTAACTTATTTACTTACGTAATTGTTGAGCTTGTAATTCATAATGGGAGTTAGCAGAGATCATTTCAGTCCCAAAAATCGTTTCAGAATGACCTATAATAAGATATTGTCTGTCATCAAAACCGTGCCTGATTTTGAGTTACCAGTCTTCACAGTCTCTCAGCTCTTGATGCGCGGTAGACATTGCAACTACGTATCTATCTTCCAGTTTGACATTTGGAGAGTTCTTATTAATTGGAAAGCAGATTTCGAACAATGATACTGCAATCATTTCGTGTAATATTTTTTGATTCCAGGATTCATAAAAATTGCATTTGGGTTCGAACAAAAGCTTGAAGTGAGCTATCGTACCACTTGATGCTAGGAATTGATATGTATTATGCCACACAACTGTGCCATTAACTGTGTGCCTTAACCGGGTCAATTATTTCTTTCTTTCTTTCTTTATTATTGATAGCTCACTTCACTTAAGTCTTCACGGTGAAACAACATAATAGATAAGCAGGTTCTTTTGTTCTCTTCATCGTTTTGTTCTATATCCAAGGACTATTTAGATGATACTTATTGTAGTCTGAATTTTTGGTCCTTCGATCCGAACTTCTCCAAAACAATATAAATAAAAATATATAGTTATGTGGTGGTGTGTGTGTTGGTGTGGTGTGGTTGTGGTGTGGTGTGGTTGTGGTGTGATGTGGTGTGGTTGTGTGTGGTGTGGTGTGGTGGTAGTGATTGGTTGGTGGTGGTTGGCAATATATATATGGTTTATTTTGATTAAATAAACAAAAAAGTAAATAAAAAAGTGCTTACCCATATATTCAATTACAATATTATAGTGCAGTGCACTAATTATGGCGCGTTAGCCGGAGCAGACCGTGGGATGTTTCAATTTAACTTTTTGCCTCGCTCTCGAACCTCGTTGTAAGGCTTGCGGCTTTTTACTCTCTAGTTTTGTTAGGGAACCGTCACACGCGATCGGACTTGACTACTTCGAGCCAGAAAAGTTTTGAGAGAGGTTAAATGTCCCATTTTTGTGTCTATACCTTTATAGTAAGTAGGTAATAGCATTTATTTCATCATTTTATAGGAAGAAGTGTAAAGAAGTTATAGTATTGTACTAGTAGGTTCATCGTCATCTACTAGAGCAGAAGAATGAGGTGAAAACATAGACATTTCCATACATTTACCCTTAAGTCACTACCATAAAACTCAATATTAAAAGACTCACGTGGTCGATATCTTTCATGAGGACCATAAGGTACCATTTTAATGTCTGAGAGATTTGAATAATTTTTTTAATTACATAATTACTTAACGTATATCGACGATGGAAATTTCAAATTTGCCCAATGCCTTACCATCTCGCGGCTGTTGCCGTAACGATGCGAGCAAATCTAACTAGTCCCTAACCCTTTAACGAGACGTAGGTACATTTTTTGTTCGTGCCCATGTTATGAGTTTTGCAAAGGCAAATATAATAGAAAGTCACATCACGCGTTGACACTTTTTTGCGACATATTCACAGCTTTGTGCCTTAATTTTTTGTCTCCTCTGTGACCCTATTGTCGTTGTAAATAATGTAAACCAGGCTAAAGTTGGTTGTTTGTTTACATAATGTAAAGAGCAACATTGTTGGAAGGATCTTGTACATGCATCTATGTTTATTTACATTGTACGTAGGCTCTTGTCGAAACAGAGATATGGTGTGTACGTGAAACGTAAGCAAGGGTGTGTCGAATGTTATCATTATTCATAAGTTACATTACAAAACTTAGTAACTAGGTTAGGCAAGATTTTGTGACATAACCCGACCAAATATGGTACTACAAGGAAAAACAAATGAACAAAAATTATGTTCTTGTCAATCTTGAGTCAAAAATATAATGTTTAATTGTGTTTTGTTTTTTTACAGAAAACGACTAACGAAACTGATGTAGAAAACAAATTGTATTTTATGTAGACACATTTCTGTTAAAAATCTGCAATAGATACCTACTCCATAAATATCACGTAAGAAAAATTAAAACAAAGCTCCGCTTTCCTTTAGATAAATAGCATCATTAGAAGAATATCGCCAGTTACTTTTAATTGAGGACCGGAGTCAATTAGGTTCGTTTGATTCCGAGTTAAAAGATTTAATTAGTATCGTTATCTACTTCGGACGTAATTTGTTGCAGAGGTCTACGGTTACTACGCCGTAGCGTTGCGTAGACGTCGTAGGCGATAGATGTTGTCATTGAATGTTTGTAAATCTATACATAATGTAATTACATTAATTGCAGTCTGCGCTCAGTGCTTGGTTTGGTAACACGCCGTGTTCGAGTTCGCGACAAGTCAATCGTCATCCTGAGGATGCCTCGTTGAGAGGTCAAACACGTGTCGATTTCTTTCGAGGTCTTTTTAAGACTCTTTAGAAATAGCTAAGCGGAACAGGTTACTAAATATATCCACATCATCATTTTATAATGGATTTCCGCAAGGTCACGCCTGAATCAATTAACTATCTTATAATGTAATTATGTAAATTAAAGTCTCTTTTCTTGTCTGTCTGTGTGATCGCAATGTTCTTCAAAATTACGCAACTGATTTTGATACGGTTTTCTCCATTATTTAGAATAAAGAGAATCAATTCTGAAAGGTATATAATACTTTACTTTTTTTTTGTTTTTTTGTTTGACTGCCTCGTTGGTTTAGTAGTCGTAAGCGCAACTGCTGAGTCCCGGGTTTGATTCCCGAGTCAGTGCAGCAAAGTGTTATTCGGTTTTCCACCTGGAATTCCTCAGTAGCAGCCCAGAGTCTGGATTTGTACCCGGTGGATGGCTATAGGCTCGCTCCCTATTACATGAAACTTAAACATAACTGGCGAAATGTGGGTGTACTATAGGCACACTTCTGCCTAACTCTTCAGGGATTACAAGCGTGTTGTTATGTTATGTTATATTTGTATATAATACATTAATATTAAACTTACATTTTATAAATAAATCTTGATTTTTTTTCAAGTCGTAAAAACTGTGCGTTGTAAAGAAATGATAATTTGCACCTGTGCAGCATTTAATTTACTTCTGGATCGATCAAGAATATTTAAAATTTGAGTTTGATAACAAAACAAACAGAAATATATTTAAAATCGGACCTTTTAAACTCTACTTTTATGAAATAATTTCCCGCTTCTCCTCACATCACGAGCAGATTTTAAGGGTGTGCATCGACGCACGTTTTTTTTTTTTTGAGGGTGGTAAATCATCAAATAACTTCTCCCGCTCTGTATGGAGCGGGAGGGCGTGTCAGACTCTTACTGACTAAAACCCACCCGTGTTCCTTCGGTTGCCCTATCGCCGGGGGTCACGATCTCCCTTTCGGTTTTCTTCGCAACCCCGGCAGGCATCGGCCCTAGTGGACCCCTTCAATTCTGCTGACATCTCTTTGAGGCGCGCGTGGAACACAACGCGCCGTCGACCCGGGCCTGGTCCTTATCGGACGGTGAGCCACCCATTGCTCACCGCCCGCAAGCCCGCGCCTACGGTGGCCGGAAATCGCCTCGCGATTCCCGACGCCCTGGGCGTCTCCTCCTGCGGCGGTTAGGGGCGTGAGGGCGCGAAATTTGCCTCTCCCTCACGCGTTCCGCCTCCTCCTTCGCGAGCATTACCGCTTCGCAGAAGGAGGTGACGGCCTCCCATTTCCTCTCGCTCCGTACCATGGCCTGAACCAGGGCCGGACGCGAGAGATCACCGCCACCGATCGCCTCCACGAGGACAGCATCGACGCACCTGATGTTATAATCCCCAAGGATTCCACGCACCCTATTATGAAAAGAGGTAAATAACTTATAAGTCATGTGACAATTCAGCTTACTTTATTACATTTTTTGGCAACTAGAATAAGAGAGAGGAGGCGTACCCTCTAGTTGAGAGTGAATTGCAGAAGCGTATAGACACAAAAATTTATTTAATTTCGTTTGAAATTTCAATGTCTACGTATCCACTGAGTTGTGACGATACGGATCATGGAAATCTAAAAACAAGCTCATTGATGTTGTTGTGCTACAAATAGGTATACAATATAAAAACTACAGAACACGACATGCTTCGATCCTTTTTTTATAATTTTGTGCAACTAAAAATACGGCCTCCTAAAAATAATGTAAAAAAAAAACAATTGGCTTGAAAACAATTTGATAGTAATACAAGGAGTGTGTAACATCGCCTTATAAATAAGACTAAAACATTGTTTTTTAAACAATGTAATAACAACGCTCCGCTCATATATATACGCAGCCTTATCTTTAACATAGAACTTACGTAAGACGCATCCCCCTAATGAAATGAAGACGTACCATGTTTACATGGCGTTTGCAGCACAAGGGTGGTTACCCGGCTAATTTGAGTGATGCTGACATTACTTCACATAGTGGGGTATAAAGCTGCTTATTATTTTGCTGGATTATAATTTCTTTTGAAGTTATAGGGCTTAATTGTGGCAGTGTTTTGTAGGGAGAGAAGAGATGAATTTAAATATTGTTTTATTAAACTTCCAAATTCAGATTTTATTGAGTTTATTTTTTACAGTTAAGTAAAAGAGTCACTGTAGAATGAGTAGAGTATGCAGCCAGTACCTAACTATTTTATCAAAAGTAAGACTTGAATTTTGTATTGATCTTTCACCAAACGGTGACACAGTATTTAACGTAAGATTTAGACTATGAATCCCAGCAGTTAAATAATTATTAAAAAAGGTAGTTAATTAATTCAGGCGTGACCTTACGGAAATCCATTATAAAATGCAATTGAAGTGGATATATTTAGTAACCTGTTCCGCTTAGCTATTTCTAAAGAGTTTTGAAAAGACCCTGAAAGAAATCGACACGTGTTTAACCTCTCAACGAGGCATCCTCAGGATGACGATTAACTTGTCGCGAACTCGAACACTGCATGTTGCCACACCAAGCACCGAGCGCAGACTGCGCAGTCTGCGCAGTTGAGAGGTGAAACATGTGTCGATTTCTTTCAGGGTCTTCTTAAGACTCTTTAGCAATAGCTAAGCGGAACAGGTTACTAAATATATCCACTTCAATTGCATTTTATCAAAAAAGGTTATGCAAAAAACTATAAGCGCAATTTCATCCCTCGTTTTCCCACGTTATATAAAGGTTGTTCTTGCCAGGAGCACCGGCTGATTTCCTTGGCATAATTTTTCTCCCGGCTGCATATTGTCGAGGGCAGGTAATTCTATTTGCCAGCGAAAATCTTTAGTAAATATCTTTTTTGTGGAGAAATTGTGAACCTTGTCGTCGTTTATTATTAAAACACCTGACCGACAATTTTCGTGCTGGTAATATCGGTTTTGAAATTATTTATGCGAGTTTTTAGGTAATTGATTTGACTTTGTGACACCTTATTTTTAGCAAAGCTTTTTTTTTCAATCTTAATTGTACCACTGCAAAGGCAAAGGCAAAGGTCTCCTATAACTTTCCACTGTATCTTCACTTAGTAAAGTTATATGATATTATTTTGAATTTTACTTTCATTTAGATAGGCTATCCGGCTCGAAGGACCACAAAATAATGTTTTCTTAAGTTCTACACTTGTTTATTAGCGGTAAGGTAAGAGAGTACTAAATCGAGCTGTACAGTATCAGTGCAATTCCTAGTTATGGCTTGCTTTGATTAGAATACCTATGTTTTAATTGTTGTAACTATACCGTATTCCCCAAGGTTTGGATAGATAATTAATCATGTACGACACGTGGACTCATGTTTGACAAATTTAGCCTATAAGTTAAACACATCATTACGTTTACGTGTTTTATAATAATGTATAATTATATTTGTCAGCATCGTCAATATTTTGTGGGTGTTTTATTTACCTTGCTTTAGTACTACAAATTAATATTACTTACAAGTTGGAAATAATAACTTTACTCCTAACTTTTTCAAGACATTGAAAACCACACTTCCTAGCCGACATTCCTCAAATTTTTAATTAGGTATCTTATAATTAACATATCCAACAATCTGCGTCACCACGTCATAATCTCCATAATAAATCACATTCGATTATAAGCCTTTGTAAATTACCCCAACCATTGGAACTCTATCGAAAATCACGTGCGCCGTCGTAATACAGTTAGGCAGGGAAATTGTCCTCGGGTATTAGGAAATAATGTCATTAAAACACTGCTTACTACAGACTTGATTGATGTGAGTTCGTTTGTTATTCGTTACCGGTTCGAGATGACGGTAATGATGTTTCTGGGGTGTTCGATTTTGTTTTGTTACAGTAAGAAAATCAAATTCGATGGGTTTTCGGATTGAAATAGAATTATTTGTGTAAGAAAAGTGTTACTAGAGATATGAAATGAAATGAAATTTGCAAGAATTGTAGTACATACAGATGCTCGGGTTTTTTAACAAGTTCTAAAACAATTCGCTGAAACTAGCATGCATGCACCAATAACATAAATTAAATAAGAAGCTAATAAAATTGGAACATACATCATAGTTATTTTAATAAGACTAAATAATATCAATCATTTGTCAAATTATAACAGTAAAATGTCAGTGTAAATCTTTAAAAGTTAGGTACTCATTCACAGAATAGAAAGATTTTTCTATGAGCCATTTGAATAACGCTGTTTTAAAACGATTGATTGTCAGTTCCCTATATGATTTTGGTAATTTGTTTTATATCCTTATAACCATTGGAAAGCAACTTCTGTGATATAAATGGCTTTTCATTGATAGCAAATTGACGTCAGGTCCATTCCATTTGTGGTTGTAACAGAATCAGATTAAACCCTACGATGGATGATATTTAGAAAATACTTAGAAAACACTTAGTAAGTCGATCTTACGCAGATGATAAACAACCGTGGCGCAGTTCTTGTCCTACAAAATGTTACACAGAATTATTTTGTAGTAAAAACCGCACAGAACATACAAAAAGAGTGCCACTAACTTTACACCTCGCAGACATTTTGTATAGTTATTTTGACCACACATATGTGCTATCTGCGATACCCCATATTAAATCAGCAAATTAAAAGTGCTTTAACTATAATTATACACAATTTTGGCAATCCTAATATTATAAATGCTAATGTGAGTTTATTTGTTTGTTTGTTACGGTTTCACACTAAAACGGTTGACCGGACTTGGATGAAATTTCGCACATGAGGAGATCATGACTGGAGAAGGACATAAGATACCTTTTATCCCGATATTGCCACGGAATTGAAACATAAGCGGGTGAAACTGCGGGGCGTAGCTACATTATAGAAGTGTAAAATAAAATACATATTATATCGTTCATCTATACCCACACAATAAGTGTTATTGTAACACACTAATATAGCTTTTAAGTTTTCTTTTTTGTACCTAACTAACTAACATAATATGCATCATTGTAAGTTAATTGATTCAGGCGTGACCTTGCGGAAATCCATTATAAAATGCAATTGATGTAGATATATTTATGAACCTATTCCGCTTAACTATTTCTAAAGAGTATCTTCTGAAAGAAATCGACACGTGTTTCACCTCTCAACGAGGCATCCTCAGGATGACGATTGACTTGTCGCGAACTCGAACACGGCGTGTTGCCACACCAAGCACTGAGCGCAGACTGCCAGTCTGCGCTCAGTGTCGAAACACGTGTCGATTTCTTTCAGGGTCTTTTTAAGACTCTTTAGAAATAGCTAAACGGAACAGGTTACTAAATATATCTACATCAATTGCATTTTGCGTCATTGTTGTCTTAGTAAATTAATTAATTAAATTTAATTTATTACTTAAGTTTAGAAATAAAATCCAACCCAAGATTGGCTTAAATGGCAGTTTAAAAGAACGGATACTTTACTTACGAAAGAGGACCTGAACGACTACTCTTTTCTCATTTTATCAATACAAAAAACAGGAAAGTCGATTCTCCCAAAGAGCTATTACATTATGTAAAGAAAACACATCAGTCACCGGTGTACCTACACTTTCTTACCCTTTCAGCAATATTAAATTGAAGAGAAAGAAACTTGCAACTCAAATGTATTAGTTTCCTTTTATGAAGGAAGTTTGGACCGGTTTGTTGTTTTTTTCTTATATTTTTTTTTTCTATTTAGCATTTTGTTTCGTACTTTTTGTCTTTATTGAGGTTCGTCTGTATAAATATTTTTACGCGACTACGCCAAAGTTAAAACCGTTCTGTTTATGAATTTCTGGCTATCTATCTAAGTTACCAACTATACTGTAACACTGTACCTATATTGAATATTTAAAAAAAAAACTAATTGCTTCGCGGTGTCGAAGATGATGCCGAAAATATAGTTTTTTTTTTTATTATGTCCGTTTGTCTGGTCGTATGTTCCGGATTGACCCAAAAACGACTGAACGGATTTGGATGAAATTTGCAACTTGTAACTGACACATAGGGTACTTTTAATCCCGGTATTACGTTCCCGAGGGACATTTTCCGACATCAATTTGGGCGAAACCGCGGGAAAAAAACATACATTCTTGGAATTAATAAGGGCTTCTTTTTAGTACTCTTGCTTACATCGAACAGATTACTAGCTTTGTTTTCCTAGCTTTAATCCTTGGAACACGGTGAAAAATAGTTTAATTCCTAGAATATCTGGCCTTCCTAGAATAAATTGTCAGCTGGCGCTAAGATTGTGCTTCTTTAATTTTAAAATCAAACAATATCGTTGTTTTCACTTTTGTAAGATCTAGAAAGAAAAGAAAGAAAAATTGTTTATTCTGCAGAAAATAAACGCACATAACAAAAAAAAGAACATAAAATTTACATTCACCAAAAGCCAAAAGCCTAATTACCTACTTGTATGCTCTTAATACAAAGATTTTTTAAGCGTTATGTGGTTTTTCCTTCGACTGTTCTTTTTGACATGATTTTATTAACAATTTTTTTTTAAATATTATTTATATTTAAAAAAAGGTTTTATTTAGTTATTGATCATAATATCCGTAATTTTTTTTCAGTATCGCAAGTTAATTTGTCATCTAATTTACATTGACCTTCACAGCGCTGTCGTTTTTACATCAAATTAGGCAGCCCGAGTTGACACTTATTTTTCATTTATATATTTACAGGCCAACTTAGCGGTTTGAGCGACGTAATTAGAAAACTTTTTACATCATAATTACGAATGGCTGCGTCAGAAATTTTGATGAAATTCCCTAATAACTTTAGACGGGAAGTTTGTGATTTAAATTGCAACATTTACCGAACTGTTGGTCATTTGGAAGTTGTTTTGCATTAAAAGTACTCGGTTTGCTTGAAGTTTTCTGTGTAATTGATTCGATACTTCGGCGAGCTTCGACTGCCTAAATTGAAAATACAAGCTAGGTTAATTATTTTCTTTAAATATAGAATTAATTGATTTCATAATTCTTTCTTTCTCTTTTTCGTGTGCTTGGTGACTAACCTGGTGTCAGAGATTTTATACCACCTATGGGACTCTGGCTTGGCTCTGACTCTCAGGCAAGCCGGTTTCCTCACGATGTTTTCCTTCACCATTTTTTAATCAAGTGATAATAATTATTTAATACAATAATTAGTGATAATTATTTCATAATTGAATGCGATGTATACTTTGAGCGCTTTGGTGAATCGAACAAAGAGAATATCACGATAGAACAACGACCAAAAAAAAAATGTCCTAGAACAATTTTACAAAGTAAACAAAATTAATATCAATCTGCCCAAAAAATCCCAATTTATATTTACAATTTGGTAAATTGCACAGCGAGCTATTAATATCAACCGGGGCCTTCGGTGCAAGAAGTAATCGGTAATATGATAAATCTCTCCCCTCGTTCTAACTTACGCATACTCGAAGCAATTTCCCCAAAAAAATTGAATTAATTTTTGCCAAACAATTGAAGGCAGCATCAATATTAATGAGCAGAGCTTTTTGCTCATTTATTCGTATGAAGTATGTGGTATTAAATAACATTGAGATTTTATCAGTGATTGAAATTTTGATGGATGAAAATGTCTTTGTATTTTCGCAAGCAAACATAAATGCCATTAAAAGTATTTTCGACATTTTCGTTTGAAGTATTGATTTTAAGAACAAAGTTAATCCGCAACGAACAGGTTATTCACAAATATATGAAATGTTTTTTTTTTATTTCGCGCAAAAAAACTGCTCATAAAAGCTAATAATTAAACGACATAATCCCGCATATCAACAATTTCAAATCAGTAACGTTACAATCAGGCTCCCAGACTCCCTCACTACAACGTTTAGTATTACATCTCTTATCTCCCGTGGACACGTGCCATAGACGTCGATACAAGCTTAATCCATCACCCCCAAACTCTTTGATGGTATAACACAATGGGGGATATTTTTAGTTTCCCCAACGAGATAAAAGTTTGCGTCCCGCCGACACAGACGGATTGAGATTGGCAGTGTTGTGCAAACAATGATGGTGGTTGAAAAATATGTTATAATGTAGTACAGAGTTAGATTCATCCTACCCAACGTAAACAAAAAAGCAAGAGATATAGGGCCTGTTTTTCAATAGCGTTCCACCAGATAAATTCAAAAGTGAAATTATCTGCCGTATCAGTAAATCTAAATTTTTCTGCCGCTAAATTTTTAAAAGTGTAAAATGTGTTTAATGTTTAGCTATATTTCGTTTGGATAAGCTAAAAAAGGGCAAGGTGACATTTGCTAACGCTTTTGTCTATTTATTATTATACCACCGCCGGATCCCTGTACGGTACAGACGTGTTTTAAGTTAACTATATTGTCAAAATTTAATTTAAATAAATAAAATCATACACCAAAAAAAATTGCAAGTACCAGGCGCGCATAAACAGTACGAAGCCAGGAGTAACCAGTGTGCGACGAGCATCACCTATATGAGCTATCTCTATGCAACAACTGCGTGAGTAATTAACTAACTCGCCAATAAGGTCAAAACCACACCCCTCGTCGCTAATCACCAGCACTACTTGCGCGCACGCGACTCGACGGTCACCGCCCACCTACCGTACCGGTGCGCACACACTAGGAGCGTAGCTGTCATCTAGTACCAGGAGTACTCGTCCAAGTTTGCGGCGCGCGAGTGAAACTGAATAAATATGTCACTTCAACGTACTCCTCCACAAGTAGCGACCTCCTCGGAAGCTCTGATGTCCCCATACCGCGGCGGCTCTGAACCGAATATACCCACTTGCGGTCTTGATGAAATATGTCTTAGTGACTTCTCAAAAAATGTAAGTACGCGAGTACCTAAACGGAAACATGACCAAGAATATAAGGAGGAGTGGCAGGCCTTCAAAACAGAGATTATCGGTACATTGAAAACTTGGTCTGATTCTCAAAATAATAAGATCGACCAAGTACTAACTAGCGTGAACGAGATCCGTCAGGAATATCGTGAACTCCGTAAATCCGTTGAATTTAACTCAGAAAAGTTCGATGAAATAATTGCGAATGTAGCAAAATTAGAGAGTGAACGGCGCAATAACCAAAAATACATACAATCACTCGAAAATAAATTAGAATCTATGGAGCGAAGTTTAAAAGGTTCAACTATTGAGATACGGAACATCCCAATAAACGATACGAAGGAGACCACAAAAGATCTGATCAACGTAATTAAAAACGTGGGAAAAGCCGTCAGTGTAGACATTGAAACAACAGGTATCCGTGATATTTTCCGAGTGAACACCAAAACAGACGGTTATAAACCTATAATCGTTGAGTTTACTAGTAAACTAATGAAAGAGAATATGTTAGCTGCTGTAAAAAAGTTCAATCAGGTCAATAAGGACAGCAAACTAAACACTACCCACCTGCAAATAAAAGGGCCGCAGACACCGATATACGTAGCGGAAACTCTAACTGCAAACGCGAAGAAGCTTTCTTATTTGTGCAGACAATTTGCCAAAGAACACCAATACACCTTTTGCTGGGTGGCTCACGGGCGGATATTCCTACGTAAAGCCGAAGGACAAAAACAAATTCGAGTTGATAGCGAATTAGATCTCACTAATCTTAGAGGGCAACACTGACTATCCGCCGCAATTATTAAATTTGCTAAAACATGTTTGTTACCTTTTTTAGTTATAACTTTTTTAATAGATTTTTTACTTTTTATGTTCATTTTTACAACTTATATGCATGTTAACTTTTCATTGATTTTTGTCTGTATTTACACAAACTCCACTAAACAGATCATCAAACTCTACACTCTAAGTCATCTATCTTTTAGAACACACAATACTACATCCAAGGCTCATGTTAACGCATTCTCTCACGGCTTGTATACCCACTTAGCTACTGCACCCATTAAAACCTTTTATTTACAACAGAGCTTTATAAAAGTAACACTTATGCATTTACGGAAAATTCGATCATAATTCCCAATTATCAATAAATAATGAATTGGATGAGTTAACGGTTGCTGACTCCAGGACTTGTGCTATTGATGACTGCTACAGTTTAATTTATACCGAAAATTCCCCTTTGAACATTATTGTACAAAATATAAGAAGTGTTAACCGAAATTTTTCAGGATTGCAAACCCTTATCAAACAATCAGGAATTGACTGGGATGTGATCATTCTAACGGAATGTTGGTTATCTCGGACACCGTTTATTCCACTCATAAGTGGTTACCAGTTCGCAAATACACATGCTAACAGGACACAAAACGAGGGCGTTATTGTTTATTATAAATCTACCCTTACCTATAAGATATTAAAACCATCGCTCATAGATGGCAATTGTCTGATTATCATTATCAATTCACAAACTGTGGTTCTCTGTATTTATCGCCCCCCGGGGGAAAGAAATGTGTCAAAATTTCTTGAATCACTAAACAATATTTTACTAACATTATCGTCATACAATAATATTTTTCTTACTGGCGATATTAACATAGACATAGCGCCTTCTTCTTCCGATGCAAGAGCGGAAATTTACCTTAATCTATTAGCCTCTCACGGTATGTTGCCAGCGTACTATATCCCTACCCATTCTCAAACATGCCTTGACCACGTAATTGTCAAGGCAAAACTTTCGGTGAAATGTTTTGTTGCTCGTACGACACTAACCGACCACTATAGCGTCATTATAAGCCTTTCCCATATGAGCTCCTCACACCTTCTTTCAAAAACAATAAAACGTATTCATTATCCATCCCTCGACGAAAAAATGAAAACTATTGATTTCGACAGTATTTACTCTTTAGATGGGGCTAGTGAAGCTGTATCTTTCTTCCTTAAGACCCTAACCACTTTACTGATTGCTTGTACTAAAAAGATCACTGTTCCAAGACGTAAGCGACTGATTAAGCCGTGGATTACTCCTGGACTGCTACGATGCATGCGCAACCGAGACAATCTTCATCTCAAGTCTAACAAGCATCCAAATGACGAAGTTGCAAAAATAACCTATACACGTTATCGTAATTTTTGTAATGACATTCTAAAAAAAGTTAAACAAGAGTATGATAAGGCTGAACTCTCTAAATGTCAGGGTAACACTAAAAAATTATGGGACACCATCAAAAAAATCACCTACACTACCAAACAGAAAAATCCACCCATGGATCTAATTGATCCAAATCAGCCCAAAGACTCTGTCAATGAGATTAATCAATTCTTTGTAAGCATCGGTAGGTCTTTGGCGGGATCTATCACAGTGTCTGACCCTGCCTCATACCAGATTTCTTCTCTACCGCCTTGTCTCCTCTCTTTTGTCCTTCTGCCCACTGATGGGGATGAGATCAAAATCATCATAGCATCTCTTAAATCCACTAATGCCGTGAAGTGTGACGACGTTCCCAGTGAATTAATTAAAAGATACTGTAACTTATTATCTGACCCTATCGCGTTTATCTGCAACACCTGCCTTTCCACTGGTGATTTTCCCTCGGATCTCAAGAAATCCCTAGTTCACCCAATTCACAAGTCTGGTAGCAGGGACTGTGTCAATAACTATCGTCCAATATCCATTTTGCCTACACTATCTAAAATTCTTGAGAAAGTTATTAACAAGCAATTAACCAACTATCTAGAAACAAACAAACTCTTATCTCATAATCAATATGGTTTTCGTAAAGGCAGATCAACAAGCGATGCCGTACATCAACTTACTGATACCATAGTTTCTAGGTTGGATGAGAGGAAAAAGGTCCTTACGATTTTCCTCGACTTAGCGAAGGCTTTTGACACCGTCTCTGCGCCACTTCTACTGAAGAAGCTTGAACACCTCGGAATTCGTGGCGAACAATTAAAATTGTTCAAAAGTTACCTGAATGGCAGAGTTCAACGTGTAGTAGTAGATGAATGGTTGAGTGATGACTGTGAAGTCAATATCGGTATTCCTCAGGGAAGTATTTTAGGGCCTACCCTCTTTTTAATATTCATCAATGACCTCTGCCAGTTAAACCTTATTAATGGCAAGATTATTACATTCGCGGATGACACGGCTCTTCTTTTCTATGGAGATACTTGGGAGGAAGTGTACGACTTTGCTCAGAAGGGTTTCTCGCTAGTTATGACCTGGCTAAACAACAACTTACTCTCTCTTAATACAGGCAAGACTAAATACATAACATTTACATTAACAAACACTCACTTCACTCAACACCCCTTATTAAATATCACGGCCCACTCATATAAAAACAGCTCTTCCTGCTCGTGCTCATGCCCAAAACTCGAAAAAGTGGACTCTATCAAGTACCTCGGTGTGACTATAGACAAAAACTTGAACTTTAATTCCCACATCGATCTGTTGTCCAAGAGGATTAGGAAGCTCATCTTCATTTTTAAAAGCCTACGACGTGTTGCAGATGCAAAAGTTCTTAAGACAGTATACTTTTCACTTTGTCAATCTATACTAAACTATTGCATTTCTGTCTGGGGTGGGGCCCCTAAGTCATTTATGATTAAAATCGAGCGAGCACAAAGAGCAGTGCTAAAGGTGGCCCATGCTTTACCGTTTTTTCACGCTACCTCTGAACTCTACGTTAAATGCAAGGTTCTTACTGTTCGGCAACTGTTTATCGTTCAAACAATCTTGCGTAAACATTCAACCTTGTACTACAACTCATCCTTAAACGCTCATAAGCGCATTAAAACAAATGTATGTTCTACTGAACTGTGTAAAAGTAGTCTCTCGCACCGCAACTTTTGTTTCCTTGGCAGCTATTTATACAATAAAATAAACTCAACTTTAAAAATATACCCTCTTACTAAAGCAAAGTGCAAGCAAGTTCTCACCACTTATTTCCTGAACCTTGATTACGAAAGCACTGAAAGGCTCCTTATTGTTTTAAGATAAATGTGTTTTTCAGCCTGGCCTATACACCACACTACATCACACCGCACCACACCGCACCACATCTCACTACACTACATCACACTGCAACACACTGTACCACACTACACCACACCACACGATCTACACTACAACATACTTCACAGATACCAACACTTTTCAATAATAACTTTTAATTTTGTATCTTTTGTTCTTTTATTATTTTTTTTTTTTCTTGTTTCTCTCTATATAGGTAAAATAATTTGTAAATATTATCTTTATGATTTAATGATCAAACACTGTTTTTGGGGGGGGGCCTGGTAATCTGTGTGACAGGTAAGGCTCGACCGAGATGGGTTTTTCGTTCTCGGCCGAGACCGAGACCGAGACCGAGAATAAAATAATATCTCGGCCGAGACCGAGAGCCGAGAACGAGAATAGAAAAAGCGTGAAATTTTTTTTTTTTATACTGTTTGCTTTTTAATACACTACTAATTGTTTAACAAAATTAATTGTTTTAATAATCAAAGTTAAATAACATTATATTATAACATAAAAAAAGCAATTTTTCGGCATTTTCGCCCTTCAAAGAATGTCGTCTCTCGTCATACAATTGTCCAGCTTTGCTAAAAAGTTGTTCACTTGCTACGCTAGTAGGCGGCGCAGATAAAAACTTATTTGCTGCGGGCTTAAGCACCTTATAAGGCGACGAAAACCAATACTCAAAAATATTAGCATTTCTTTGCAGTCTTGGCTCTCTAAGAAAGCTTTCTAGCGCTATTTCGATCACAGAGCTTGAACTGTATTCGTCATTGGTCGTTGGCTCGTCTTCCAACTCGTTAGTTGTTGAAGATGCCCATGTCGTCTCACGAGAATCTGATCCTACATTTTCATTGAGAGTGAGAGTCTCGATAATATGAAGTTTGGCTGAGTTAACTTCGCTTTCAGTTAGATATTTAGTTTTAAACCGTGGATCGATCAGTGTTGCAGTAACTAGTGGCAAACAACTTTTAACAAATGAAAACCGCTGATTAAGTGCATCCAGTAGCTTGCTCTTCATCGTCTCTGCGTGATTTCCAATTTCATTATCATCTTCCTGGTCATTAAAGGACTGAATGTTTTGTGTTGGCGCCAATTTTCCATTCAACATTGCCACCAACGGTATTACCACTGAAACACAGGACGAGTCGGAAGAGATATCCAACGTGGCTTGGTAAAAGCATTGCAAAACGTTCACTATATCTTTCATGAAATTCCATTCATCACTGTTAATTTCTAGTATGCCTCCTTTTTCAATACGGTATAGGTTCAAAACATTTTTTTGCTCAAGCAGTCGTTCCATCATTAAGTAGGTACTATTCCACCGAGTTTCGACATCTTGAAAAAGCGCATGCTCCGGTAAATTTAAGGTTTTTTGAAAGGTACTTAAATGTCTTCGAGCTTGTTCACTCCTGTGAAAATGGCCGACTACTTTATGACATTTTTTTATCAGCGTTTCAACTTCTGCAACCGAAAAAATGGCATCATGGATCGTCAACTGCAGAGTATGAGCAACACAACCCAACGATGTGAATTCAGCTACTCGAGTGGCGCGGACCATGTTGCGAGCGTTGTCTCGTACAGCCAAGTGAACTTTTTTTGCAATGTTATAAGTTTCGGCAATTTCTTTGAGTTTTTCTGCTATATAATCGCCAGTGTGGTCGTCTTCCAGAACAGTCGCAGCCAGCACCTATTTAAGGCGCTGTTCTTTCCGAACGAAATGGGCAGTAAAACTCAGCAGCGAACAAGTTTTTGTAGGATTTGACCATTATATCAGTAGTAAAACTTATCCAATCAGCTTTCATTAACAGAGATACCACTTTGGCTTGAACCTTTTCATATGTTTCAGGCATTAACTGACTGCGAAAGTATTTTTCGGACTTCAATTTGTATCGTTTTGGCCCAGATGGATCAGCGAAATTCAAACGTTTAAATCCTTCACCTGACACTGTAGTATAAGGTTGCATGTCCACAATTACGTAATCCATAATTGCTTTATCAATTCGTTTGACAATCTGATGATCATCAGGCCATTTTGCTGAAGGCGGATGAGATATTAATTGTTCTATAGTAGGTTGATGCTTTTTATCATTATTATCAATATTAAGGCGCACGGGCATTGAAATAGCCGGTTTCACACTATTTTCGTGAGCAATTTCAGCCAGTTTATTCTCATAGTGTTCATATTCAGATGAATGATATTTCGACAGGTGCAGTTTCAAACCTTTGATAGTCTGATGTTTGGGCTGAGGACTGCCTAATGACACCGTTTTACTACACGACTAACAAGTAGCCTTTGATGGATGTAATACAATATTTTTTTCATAATATTCCCAAATAGGATTTACTTTAGGCATATTTAGTTTTCATCTGCAACAATACAATATTATACCTTCTTAGTAAACATAAACATTAAACACATTAAATCGAAACAAAACTGAAAAAATAGCACCTGATAAGATTGTTGTTTAAAAAACAAATAAGTCGTTAACTTAGATCAAAACCAATTATCGATTAATTTTACTAAGAAACGGTACCTAACCTACGTATCGAATTTGATTTTAGCAAAAAGCTTTGCAAGTGCTATAGGTACCTATTGACAAACAAACTATGTGTTTAGTTATTTTTAATTGTAGGTATTTTATTAATTATAAACCTTACGTATTTTCAGCAAAAAACATACGCATAACGTCACAAAACCCTATCAATCTGTAATATATATTTAATTTACTTATATTTATAAAAACAACTTACCCGCTTTATATTCCACCGCAAAACTATAAGTAATGATCTTGCTTTCACCAAACCAGTGTAATTAATCAATTTACAAGTATCAACAACAAGTAATCACAGCAAGTAGCAACACAACACTTAAAAGAACTTATTTTAATTTACTGTGTTAAAACAAACTTCCACTCATTACTATTGTAAACATAAACAATTACAAATACTGCTCGAATGGGGCGAAAGCGGCCGGCCGCAGTTCGCCAGCCGGGACTTCAACCAATCACAATTCAGCTCTCTCACGCACTTACACCAATCGACTACGCGCTGCGGCGCGTTGCCACGCGCGGTAAAATTTGAATGCCGATCCGAACAATGTTACAATCTCGGTCATGACCGAGAATCTCGGCTATAATTAGCCGAGAACCGAGACAAGTTTCTCGGTTGGATTTGTAGCCGAGAATGCCGAGACCGAGACCGAGACCGAGATCTCGGTCGAGCCTTAGTGACAGGTTTTCCTAGTGCAGATACCAGTCTCCCACAAAGGATTTATCAGACATTGTAATCTTTATATTTTTAAGGCGCCTTTGTGGAAGAGAAATAAATGTTTATTTATTATTATTATTATTATTATTTTCAATAAATAAATCTACTATTGCGTTTTACGTTTTCCCTTTGCTCGTGACAAATTACATAACCAGTCGTGATAATATTTAGAGCGTAGTTGCTCAACCCCACGTACAATTAAACAAACTTGATCATTTTAGAAGCATCGAAAAATCATTTTAATACTGCCTCGGGCCATATGTGCATATGGCCCGAGGCAAGGGTGGCCTTATAGTATAAAAACCTTGAACAATAAAGATAACAAGAGCATAAAAAATCTACAATTTATAGTATGCTCGATAATTAAGATCAAAATTCAAATAGTAAAAAAACATAAATAGTAAAATGAAAATGGGGCAATTCAAGTAGGGACGTTCAAAATGCGGACACAAAAAATGGCCCACAAGACAAGACTAAAAACGTAATGCTTTATTACTCATTTTCTTGTTTCCCCATTGAGCTAAACGTTATAGATACCGCGGATAACAGCAAAGCAATGTTTGTATTCGATTCAATAGGGGTGGAAACAGAGGGTGTCCTGTGTCACATTGACCGTCTCATGTCTGTCTATTAGGGCACATAAACGCCAATGGGTATCGTAATGGGTGATTTGAAAGACGTGTATGTGAATATTTTAGGGTTATTATTTAGTTATGTTACTTTGATTCTATTATCAGCGTGTAATCTGACGTAATCCTACTCATAAGTGACAATATTTTTTTGTTACGAATCCGGTAGGTTGGTTAGAAGAACCTTGGGTATCCCCAATGTGCATCAATATATATACTACCTAAAAATATAATAGACGTTGATACCTAGTTCCTGTTCCGCTTAACTATTCCTAAAGAGTCATAAAAACCCCTGTAAGAAATCGACACGTTTCACCCCTCAAAGAGGCATCCTCAGGATGACGATTGACTTTTTGCGATCGCTGGACGCAGTTTCTCTTCGTCTAGCGCTCGGTGTGGCAACACGCCGTTTTTGGGTTCGCGACAAGTCGATCGTCATCCTGAGGATGCCTCGTTGAGGGGTGAAACACGGATCAATTTACAGTACAGTATAAATTACAGTAATGTTTGACATAACATCATTCGACCCGTACGAAGCAGGGGCGAGTTGCTAGTATTTGTATAAAGAGACTGAACCTACTTTGTATTCAGTAACTTTACGTAAAGCATGTTTTTGTTTATCCAAAAAGTCTGGTCGTATAGCAACAATCTTTCGCAAAATATTGTCTTGTCACCTGATAAGATTCGCTCGAGGCGTTTGTCCCAAACAAAAGTAGACATTTGGGCCGAACTGACAGCTCAGTTTGTTCTCGACTACTAATGTCGCTCTCGAGACGTCTCAGACGTTTATATCTGCGATGGCCGACTACGTAACGAAGGGGTTAAGGAGCAACGCGCAGTGGAAGGGTTGGGAATTAAAATTTAACGTTTACTAAAAACATAAATAAAATATGCAAACAAAAATGGCACAACCCAACGGCATATCCATTTATGTAACAGAGGTTTTAAGTTTAAAATATATGTAGTTTTTGACCGGAGTTGAAGCAATTGCAGTGCTGCCTGAGTACGTCTTGAGTGGACTGCTCGTGTTACACTTAAAGAAAATTACCTTTGGTTTTGCATGACTTTGACATCGACGAGTAAATAAACTACAACTGTCTTCAGAATACAGAGAATCATAATAGTAACGATCATTAACATTGGGTTTGAGCGGATATTTATGTTTTATGTGGCGAAAAAGAAACATTTATCCACAAAAATACCTGCCTGCATACATTTCGTTTACACATAAGTCCATATTCATCCAGAACTGTGCATATACTTTCGGGCCCAAAGTGCCCAGTATCCGGGGCACTTAAGAGAGCGTATCAAACCGCGGCCCGAGGCTGGCGCGTATAACTGAACGGGGCCACGTGATCAGCCTCCCAACACCCAGAGAAATGGTTGGAACTAGTCCCGACTCCCGCCCGCCATCATTCTATTGCTGCGCGCTAGTTTTTGTATGAACCTGGTGGAGTTATTGGATTTGTGTTGATTTTAATAATGGTGTAAATTTTTTGTGATTGGATTGTCAGTGGAAGAATATTGGTGGAAATATAGGTTTCATAATGTATTTAATTCAAAACCGTTAAGTGATTTAAAACTATTGCGAGAAAAAATAAATAAAACTTTTTGAGGGACCCGCTTAGATAGGATGGGAATGGTCCTTTTAGACAAAGGAGACATGTTTGAAGGACCAGTTTATAAGAATAAATTACAAATTCTTTAATTTTCAGGAGATCAGATACAGAACTTGTAATGGGCGCGTGAGGATTGCAAACGGTGATTACTCACATATTTTATTACATGATTACGTCTAGGCTCTTCTAGACGTAATCATCTATTGAGTCGTTTAAAAAAAAGCTTTATAGCCCCTAAACACTATCAATCGTTCTAATGCAATCCCGATAATCACCAAACTTCAGCGACCTTTTTAAACAACAAACCAGTTACCTGTACCAATATTTTTTAACTAAACTTGGCACGGGCGGGCTTAATCCTAAGTAAGATTAACGGGCGCGGCGGCGAGGGCAGTAATTACAGACATTATTGGCAATCGATGGGATCCGCAGATTTAGTACGCCGACTTACGACCACGAGATTTGGCGAAATACTCGTATTGTAGCTGGTTTAGATTGTATTTTGTATTTAGTAGGAATTAATTACATGTTTTAAAACTACACGTATTTTTTTAAGTTTTTATAGCTGAGTCCTATCCCCAGCTGCTGCCAGATTCAAATTCAAATTATTTTATTTCCCATAAACCTACAAGGGCACTTATGAAACGTCAGAAGCTAGGTGCACGGTTCCAATTGGTGGTTTCCTATGGAAAAGAGCCGGCAAGAAACTCCACAGTTACTTTTAAAAATAATTGGCTTTTACAAAACTTTCAAATAACAGTGTTATTAGTTATGGGAGCACAGTGTAGGTCTTTCAATAAGTACCAGGTACTTAACTAAATAGAAAATGGTCAACAGATCTACAGTCCACTAAGCCCGTTTCCAGAGCAGAGAGTAGAAGACCTGTTCTGGCCTATTTTTAAGTCTATTAATGAACATAGGCTTCGTTTTAAAAGAAGATGTTGTATGTCTAAAGCAAGTCTATAATGCAGGCTTGCCGGTCATTGTCTAAGGAAATTCTCCACCGCAGCGCAGTCAGGTTGTTTTGTAGTGCTGCGTTTCATATAAATAACTAAATAGAGTGGAGGGACGCGAAATAGTTGGTTTATGAAACTCCTTAGACCTCATCCAACAGTTTGAACACCAAAACTGCTTTTATTTTCATCCCAAGATAAACAGACCTTCTCTACCTTACAATTAAGCTCACAAAAACATTTGGTCCTTTGAGACTACTATAGTAGCCAAGACATACAATTTCCTGCAAAACCGCCATAATACGAATGCATATCCATAAATCATTGGGCCGTCACATTATTCTTGACCAGTATTCGTGACCACGTTTGGTACGACACTTTATCTTGCCACAAAAGCGGGTAGGAATTATTCTGCCCGCATCCCCAGCTGACGACAACCTTCACGGGCAAGTGGACAGAGACTGGAACTGCCAAGTCTCGTGTGAGGAAATCTGGGATTTAGGCAGTTTGGGTAGAATATGGGATAAAATATGAATAATTTGAATACGTATATAACTGGAAAAGGATTATAATGAAGGGTGCCATGTTGATCCACTGAATATTATTGAGATTTCCCCGTGGTTTGTGTAATTAATTTTATCATTACAGTTTACAAAGAATTTACCTGTACCTAAGGATTACTAAATTATAATCACAATAGTCGTCTCTTTAAACAACCCAAAGTATTTTCCATCCTAAAAGAACAAAATAAGATTTTTAGGTTCAGGGTTCATAAGAAATCCAAAACTTAACCTACATTCCGCCTATCTACGAGATTGGTAGCGTCTGTCGAGGAATAATCACCGACCGTTCACAGAAAGCTCTTATCTTTGACGACAATTAACTGGAGCCTTTGAATGGACATCCTTTGACAAATTATCACAGCTACCTCTATACACATTATATACCTTGAAGCTTTACTTGCTACTTATTTACTAAGAAGAACCTCCGCAGTAGAAAACTCTAGCAAAATATTGAAATAAGTAAATTGTTCAGGTTAAATAAAAAAACAGGTAACTGAAACATAAAAGCTTCACGAGCGGCAGGTGTTACTAAATAGAGCTCCGTAAAAAGAAAAAGCCCACTTGTTCGCGCGCACTGTAGAAAAATATTTCCTTTATGGCATAGCTTTTAAATGCTCGCCTATCACAGTAAATAAAACACTATTCTATAAGAAGAAAAATGAAATATTTAATCATAAAATTAATATTTATTTATTTATTTATATAAAGGCTTACCAACTAAACACACACACAGCAAACCAAAGTCTCTGTCATAATCTAGATCTCGCATGTATCTAAATTACAGGAAAGCACGACACTATCAATTAGCATACTAGAACATTAAACAAACCGCCCAACGCGCCTAAAAAAGTTTAAAAACATAAAATAATATAATAAAAATAAAACAATTAAAAACATAAAAAATAATGTTGAATGCTATGTTAAAACAAATATGAATATCAATTATTTATACCTATATGTTTTAATATATATAAATAAAAAGTAATTTACATTTATAAGAAGTAATATTTTGAAAAATTGTCACGGAGATCACGCCTATAATCCCCGAAGGGCTCGGCAGAGGTGTACTTATAGTACACCTACATTTCGCCAGTTATCTTTAAGTCCCGTGTAATAGGGGGCGAGCCTATTGCCATCAACCGGGCGGGCAAATATACAATAGTGATATAATTATGGCAGCATCTACATCGCTACATGCGAACTACGCATCAAAGTCCTGACGTCTCACAAAACCACACAAATCCTTCATCGCGCAATTAGAGTTTACCGCGCGAACAACATATATATGGCTATCCGACATCAATCGCCAGACACGACACCCGCCTGGTCGCAGGATCCTCTCTTGTCTATAGAGGATGAGTGAACTTTAGACCCTGTTCCTCACATCTCTTAATAATAAATAATAAAACTTATATGTGACAAGAAAAAAATCAGGAAGTCCTCAATCAAAAATCGACTCCACAAAATATTGAAGGTGAACGTCGCAACATGTCAAAAAATATTCACTATGACAAGAGTTGAGCGAAATACGCAGGAAGGCACTATCTAACGACTTTTCCGCCCCATTGGCACACCCCACGCGAAGACACGATGATGCGTGAAGAATGGAACCTCTCAACTTACAGGTATTAGCTTAGAGATGAGATTTGAAAGCTCGTAACATTCATACATGTCAAGCGTTGAAAAGTTTTGAAAGTATAGGGTTGGTCCTTCGGTACAAACTGAAAGAAATCGAATGAAAAAAATATCTCTGCTACCTACGCACTTAGTTGTTATAAAACTGTCCACGGTTCCGGGCAAAGGTAATCTGTATGAAATTATAGTCATATATTATATAGGGGTCATAATATATTATATTATAATTATAATATAATATAATATAATATATAATTTTCATAATATGTCATATTATTTATAATATGTCATAATATATTATATTATATATTATGTATGACATTATAATTATATTAATATCTGTATAACCGTTAAATAAAGTTTCCAAGCACTTTTAATGGACACCTTGGTTTTTTACGCAATGTTACTCTTGTAACATTGCGTAAAAAACCAAGTCGTTTATCATATTTTTATTAAAAAGCTTTTTCTGTATCTTAGTCTTTAAGTAGGACATGAATTTATCACGCTATTACCCAAATTACTTATCCTAAGTAAATTCCATTTCTATTTTTCACGAAGCGTTTTAGCGAGAATTACTTTGCCTGTCCATTAGCTGCTTTACTCTCCGAAACTAAGTATTTCTATTGTGTTATCTTTAAGTAAACAAATCATTTATTATTTATAAAAATCCTTGAAAAGTCTTACAAATAAGTAATTATTTTTAAGACTAAAAAATATCTGTAAAGGTCAAGGACTAAAGAACATTCTCTAAAGATAACTGTTACTTTAGCCTTCATCATCCCACTGCTGGGCAAAGACGTCATCCAATGACTTCCAGCAGCATTTGATCCAGGGTTAATGTGGACCCCTACACGCTTCGCATGACTACAACAGAAACGGGTTTTGTCAAAGGAAGAATAGACAAAATTACAGAACAATCAATCGTTCTGTCACTGTACTTGACTTGATTTCCGTACGTCTTTTCTTCTTCTTTTTTTTTTCGGGTGACCACTGAAAATCAGCGCTGTGCTGTGGGCTCCCCATAGCACTGCATCATGCTGAGTGGAAGCCTTCTTGTCACAGTCATGTCGTGCAGCTGCCGACTAATTTCTGTTTTATGCTCGTGATTTATTATGTACTTTTTGTTGTTTTCATTTACTCTTGTCTTTGATGTATGCACGTGTCTCTGTGACAAATAAACCTATTTTTCTTTCTTTCTTTCTTTCTTTCTATTCTTCCGTCGACAAAACCCGTTTCTATGGTGGTCATGCTACGGGAGCTGGTCGTTTGTTTTCTCCAAATAAGATATTCTAAGATAAATGCCCTAAAAAATTGGTCCTTCTAGACGGAAAGTCCTGAACAAATTTATCCTTTTCTCTGTAACTTCGAGAATAATACTAAGAAATTGTTCTAAAAGTGCTTCAAATACTTAGCATAAATCACGGCTGTAATCACAGAATCCCATTAGTTGCATGTCCGAATGGCCTTTCTAGCTTGCAGCTCGAACAAGAGGTCTTTCCTATCTAAAGCGTTGCTGGCAGACTGCCAGATATCGAGCTCCGAACCCTTATTTATAGCCAGTTAATAATTTGTTTCAATTTTTATGTTCAGAGAGCGATATAACACTCGTAAGTCTCGTTTGCTTCTGATACAACTGTTTCTTCGGCTTATTATTTTTTGTTGAGCTGCTATTTAATTTAATTTATTTTAATACCCGTATTTCAGATGTATAATACAGTCCATATTTTCTACAAAACTAGCATTAATAAGGGTTGTTAGTAGTACATAAAACACTGTTAACTGGATGTTTTGAATATAATATTCTATATTTTTTTGTTATTTATTTTTTTCATTTTAATCCTGGCCATATTTTTGGAGTCGACTAGCGTGACGTGGCTTGCGCATTGCCTTTGACCCTTTGATCATTAACTGATTAAGTTTGAGTTCTTCTTTTATTTTTAAACTAGCTGCTGCCCGCGGCTTCGCCCATTTGGCCTCTAATTCTTTTTATAATTTACTCCTTATAACATCAGCTATCTGCCAATGAAAGTTCGGTCAAAATTGGTCCGGCTGTTTCGGCGATTAGCCGGAACAAACAGACAAAAATTAAAAACTGTTTTTTTTTGTTATTTATACCATATGCATTCAGTAAAAAGCTGTTATTTTAAAATAACTAACAAACACTTCAATTTTATTTATTTGTATAGATATAGATATCAATGCTGCCGCGCTAATGAAGAATACAATAACTCGATTTTGAACGATTTTGAGTTATATATACATTCGGAATCAGCGAATCGGGAATAATAACTCTCTTGAAGGAACTTGTTATAAATCCTTGAGGAATCGGTTTTTCAGTGAGCAAGAATGCAATAACTAAAATTTCATAAAAAATCACTAATCAAAAATACAAAAAATCAAGGTATTGTATTCTTCGTTAGCGCGGCAGAATGGTTTGCCGATAAAATGCCACGCTTTCAGCTTGTAGATACATAGTTTTGTAGTAGGAGTCAATAATTTCTAGAGATGGGATATTATGATCAGAAAAGAGCAAAGAGATAGCATGGATATAGTATTGCCACAACTCACTTTATTACTAGGTTATATCCATAGTCATAGAAAATGAACTGACCGTTCCGTATTCAGGTTTGCAGTGAATAAAGACCGAAAAGTACCGGAGACAAAAAGCGTTTTTTTTTTGGGTTGGGTATCTCGTAGTTGGCCTCTGAGATCATGACTACTTAACCGGGCTTTCCCGTGGGTGCCTTAAGCTACTACACATAAAACCTCCAGCTAGGGGTTATTCAACTATGCTAATTAAAACTAGGTGAACGCTCGCTAAAGGCACCCCCTGTGAGGTACGAACCTTGGCTTAGGGCGTCAACTGGGGGGAGGACATCAAGGATGGGACGGGCTGGATCAAAGTTTTGATAATGATTATTAGTCGAGGAATTTAAAGCTACGAAAAGCGAATTTGCTCTTTAGTAGTACTAAAGGTATTAGCCGCACAGTCGCTTTGTCTCTTTCTAGAGAGTGGTCACTTTTGTGAGGCTAACACTGTCCAATTCTCGATGGCTATGGTTAAATCTGACTTATCTGAGTGATATCCGAAAAGGCTGTCAATAATAATCAACCACCACGATTAATAAAGCTTCTACAACTCAAACGAGGCAAATCCCGCAGTCATTATGAACACAGCACACAGAGATCGCATTCAAATTACTCCTGTAGAACGTTCGCTACGTGCCCAGTGTTTCAGAGTTCGTCCGATAAATCAAATTCTTGTAATGAAACGTCCGAATTTAACCGATTCGCTGCTCACTAACGTGGTTTAACAAGTTTCGGTGTATTTTATACAGTTACTGTGAGCTAGAAATTAGAATAGTTGGATTGGGTGGTTCGTTCGTGTTGTGTGGATGTATTTTAATTGAGAAATGGAAGAATAAAAGGTAGGTACAATATTTTCGCATACCCATAGCAAGGTTGCTAAATGAGCATAAATGTTGTTTAAAAGAGTTATCTTCGTCTTTTAAGACCTTGATTTACTGTGTTTATTTCGTAAAAGCCGACTTATCAATCAATGTGGTATACTAATACACCTGTGCCTAGCCCTTCGGAGAAAATAAGCGCCATGTTATGTTAGGGTGTGGCAATCTAACTTCTAAATACATTTAAAAATCAATTGCCGTGCGTTAGTTTAGCAAAAACTCAAAAATGGCTCGATCGATTTCAATATATTTTTGTTCTTTTTTCTCCTTAATAATAGGGTTTAGGAAAAAACAAAAATTAGAAAAAATCCAAAGGAACAGCCGAAGAATCGAAAAAATCTAAATTTTGACTTACGTGGTACGAAGTTCACGGGTCTTCTAGTCAATGATAAATACAATAGCATCGCAAGGCTTTAAGCAAACACAACATGATTTTCTCAGTCAAGTAAATAATTGTATCATCACAAACAATTCTAAAGAAATAAACAAAAAAAGTATTTACAGAAACAACTGCCTCACGGGTGTAATATTTTAAAAAATCCGTAAAAAATCATGTTCTACTAAAATATTTTTCCAATTACTTCGTACAGTGATATACGGCGACATAAAACGCGAGTATATAATATTTTTAAAGTCTACGAATGGTGGACCGAATTAACGTCGGTATGTACAGTGCGCCACTAATGAAGGCTCGCGGTAAATTGTGGAACTACATATTTTTAATGCAATGTGATGCAGTGGCGTAGACACTAGCGCCGCATCAAAGAGCCTTCTTTCGTGGCGCGCACTATACCCGGATTGTGTAGCATTAATGGCAAACAGTTGTGAACCAATCAATATACCTGTTTTGTGCAGATTACAGCGTCGTAGGTATAGAGATATTTTCGTGAGAGTTTGGAGGATTAGTTAATTTATATCTGAACTAGTTAATATACATACATACATAAAATCATGCCTTCTTTCAATGGGGGTAGGCAGAAACTACAGAACGCTACCTGCTGCGATCATTACATACTCCTTTTACATCGTTTACGTCCATACATCTGGTCATACACGCACGCTGGTTGGGAGTACTACGCACCGATCTTTCTGAAGAATATCACGAATAAGGTCACTATATGTACGTCCACTATATATATGGTCTTCTTGAACTAAATACACACACACACACACAGGCAAAATGGATTTTATTACAAGCAAACGTTATAAAGCCACCATAAATAATGTTATTGATAAAATGACATTGTTTATCAAATCTCGATTTCAGCATAAGTAAGAATGAAAACTGTCCGATTTCAATTTTAATGGTGGTATCATCTACGACCAGCTTTCCTAGTCTTCTTTCTCCCATAAATTCCATACATTACCTCTGCCGAAATTCTCAAAATTACAAGGAAATTGGTTTGGTGAGTCAGATATCTACGAAAATAAAGCATTAAGGTAGGTAATGAAACTCTTCGTCTAATAATTGGCCTCGTATCAATTAGGTTCATTTACTTGGCAGACTACGGCGTGCCTGTGTCTACATAGTTAATTAGTTGTCTAGGCATGTGCGTCGTTACTTTGATACATGTGTTCTTTTGTTGAATCTGTTTTACACGTGCTAGATTGGGTACTCATATATCTACCTATGGGAGCTGATAAAAATGGTTCTTAAGAATCACCTGATTGTTAGAATATTAATAAATTATCAGCCACTGATTATAAGTCGTGTTTTACATACGCTTGTTAATAGACGAATCGACCGCATGTGAAGCCAAGTTAGAGGCCCATGGGCGGCTTTAAAACTCAGACATCAGGTTAGTCACTAACCACACGAAAAGAAGAGAAAAGACGAATGTAAAAAAATTGACACCTGTGATACGTTATCATGCTTCTCCCACCACGAGTGGCAAACGAATGGATGATCCCTTTTTTATAGACCACAGAAAAATGGTGCTACCCTTCCAACCAGTAACTACCCTAAATTACCAAAACGATACCCACCAGAATGATAGAGTGGCTCTTGATTTGATATGGAAAGACAGCATAGAAGATGACGATATCCTTTCAATACATTATGTCCCTAAGTACCTATATGTACAGTATCGACCAAAAGTCCATAGGCAATCGCACAAAGCAATAGACTGACGCTTCGGTTTGAATTACGACCTTCTTCTATATGATGTTACAATACTATAGATACACACACACTCACTTTGTCTGCAACTCATAGTAATTCATAATTTCAATCAATTTAGAATACGGCGTGCTAGCTCAGTGGATAACGTGCTTTGGTATGTGCGATTATGGCGAGCCGAGCGAGGGTTCAAATCTCATCTGTAGTTTGCTTGTAATTTTTTAATAATTACATTCATAGTTTTTATTTTTTAATAATTACTATTCATAGTTTTTGTTATTTTTTAATAATGACTAGTTCAATAATCATTCGGTTTTTGTTTCGGTCGTCTTGTTCACATAAATATTAAGGTTTAGCAGGTAGACCACAGAAAACTAAGTAAATTATTTCGATTTCTGTGGGGTAGACAGACGCAGTTCGTTACGCGTATTCGCTTAATAAAACTTTGTTGGTTCGTGGTTATTGTTGGTGACGAGTATTTAGGTATTAGCGGTGTTGTGGTTATTGTTTTCAAAATGCAGTCAAATATAAATATTGAAGGGAGATCAAATATTATTGCGCTGCGTAAAGGTGAATGTAATTTACACAAATATCTAATGAGACTGACTAACTGACTGACTAAGTGTGAGTGTTATCATTTAAATATTTTACTAAACATAAATCTTAATCAAAGGTATTGTTGATAGAACAGAGGTATTGTTGAGACAGAAGATGCCTTTAAAATTTTAAATTCATTATGAGGTTTAATTCGATTAGTGAATGATAAATAATTATTATGTGTAATAAATACAATGTTATTCTTTGTTCTAGAGAAATACTGTGAGGGTTAAGAGGAATGAGGAAGAGGCTTATTATCGAGCAGTAGCGACGTCAAATGATGGAGGAATATGAAACAAATGGTTTCATACTAACGAGATATTTTGCTGAATTATTAAACACGTCATTATGAACCGTTCGCTGTGCACTCTGAAGGCTTGCATCACTGAAGACCAGCTAGGAAGCCGTTTTCGACAGAAAGGCATAAACAAGAACGTTTAAGTTTCGCACGATAATATTAAGACTTCAAGTGGGACACTGCTATATTTTAACCTTAAAATATTTACCGTACCAACTTAATAAACAACAGATTCGTTATTGCATGAATTTGTGGTAACGATTTTTTAAGCAAGTTACAATATGTTGTTTGTCGTATTTCTCGCAGATAGACCGAAAATGCTTAAGATTATTTTAGTAATATTATTATTTTAGGATTACAATTTGAGGTTAAGTTTCAATCTTCTTTTCGTAAAGAAAATGAATAATTAAGCTATAACCACAATAACAACCAATATTTACTAAAGCCGAATAAAATGTAAAATAAATAATGTAAACAAACTGCCCATACTTAACCTTAAAATCACCTATTTTGTAAGTAGTTTTTTTTTTACATTTTGATTAGTCTTATATTCTTATTTATTGCTTAATTACTTCGACCATGATCAAAGCTAACTAATAATAAGCTAGCTAATATTTATGGCGAAAAAATCAATTTCAAATTAAAAACATTTCATAATACTAATATGTCATTGCTTCTAAGTTTTTTGACATCTATTTCACATCTTATTGAGTTGACGTAATGACAAATAATTGTAGCAATATATTATCTATAAGTAAAATAAATATAACGAATACAATTTTTTAATTTTGCTATCACATATCACGAATTTTTAATTCCAAACCCTTTATTGCAATAACAGCATTAATAAAAAAGGCAGCAATAGTTAAAATATAATATTATTGCAAACAAAAATATTAACATTTGCAAAAACTGCACTGTGCTTGCCGAGGTTGGAACTTAAACCAGTTTGCATCTCAGACCAATGCTTAACGCGTTCTGCTATCTGCACACGTAAATTGGGTTCGAATTTTAGTAATCCCATAAACTGGCCAAAGTCAAGCGCATGATGCGTGTGGTCTAACAAAAGCGACGGAAATATATATTTGTTTCGGTAGTGCGGCGCAAATACGCGACGATACGACAGTGTGTAAAGCGCAATACTGCGTTCTCTGTGGTGTGTGTGCCGTGTTGTTTACACATACAGATATACGGACTACACCGCGTGTTCACAGCAATATGATTCTTAACGTGCTTATGCACTTTTGAACGCTTACTGTACAATGCGGCCGATATAATTTTGCAGGTCTGAACATAGGCTATGCGAACTTTCGCGCATGTTCTCTCACTCACACTCGCCTCATGTCACCATTTGGTTCCTAAAAATGTTATTGCGCAGTCTTCTGCGCGCAGTTCGGAACTGCCAAGTTATATCGGTCGTATTGCAATACCCAGTAAGTTATCTTCCCGGTACCCAGCAAAAGAGACAGGGTAGCCATTTCTGTTAGAACCTCTATAAAAGTATTTCTAACTAATTCCTATATACCATCACAAAACCACTCAACTTTGAACATTAGGAGTGTTATTCGCAAACATAATCCAAGTTTTTCTTTACGACATTGTACACGTTTCTTATTACGTTGGTACTATAGTCTGTCTCACGGAAGTTGGCCGTTGTTTTACTGGCCACTCGACAGGCGTTCATCCGTGCAACTTGGAAAAATAACTCTTGTACCGACGTAAGTACGGAAAACAGGTGAAGAGGAAGTTTTTTTAGAAAGATTTTTAAGGTAAATTATGTTTCAGGAAGATTGTAAAAATATTTGTTTTTTTTTTTTTTGGAAATTATACAGTTGCTTTAGAAACCTCTTTTTGTAAATAGGCTACGCAGCATTATATATTAGAGAGAACTGAAACTAATAAATGCAATGACTAAAGATTATTTTGTTGTTTCTTCCTAGAGGTTACAAAGGTTAGAAAGAAAATGCGTTTATTTGCAGTAAACATGGCGCGAAGTTAGAACAAATACACGAAAATAACAAGTTGGGGGAAAATGTAATACTATATTGGTTCAGGTTAGGAAACACCTACCTCGTCAATTTTAATTTTTTTATAATGTGTAAAAGATTTACAGAAACAAAATATCATCAACATTTCAAGTCTTTTAGCAGCCGTGATGTATTTACACCTTGCCGTGTTACAAAACATAGTTTCAGCTGACCATAATCAATATGACCTAATTAACACGAACTCTGCTTACTTACATATTAGCCCACCATTTCGGCCCCACCTGCATCTATTTACTACCCCTTTCAACCCCTGAGCTTGCACGTTCAACCACTACAATTTATAAAGCAATTTTAAACATCCTCGATCCCCTATAAATCAATGATTTACCAAACTAGCCGTACATATATTATGGTTAAAGAATGAAAAACGCCAATACATTTTCGTAACCAGTTTATTTAGATCCCTCAAATTGTACCGACCGTAGGGGTCGTGGCTAAATTAAAACAGCCGTACGGGTCTATCGAAGGTTAAGGTATGTTTGCCGCGGTTGGTTCGTGGATGGTTGACCATCTATAACATAGCGAGACCCCTCCTTTGCTTGGAAAGCGCGTTAAGCAGTTGGTACCGGCTGTCTTTCGTCGATCTTTGACAGTCGTTGCATAGTCAGAAACCCAAAAAGTCTGATTAGGTACGTGTTACCCAGTTACTGGGTTGTGAAGGTCAGACAGGTAGTAACTACATGTAAAATACTGGTATTCAGCTGCACCCGGTAAGTCTGGAAGCTAACCCCAACATAGTTGGGAAAAAGCTAGGCAGATTTAAATTGTACCGACAAATGATTTTACGACAGACGACGAAGTGGGAGACGTAACTAAGTGGTTATATTGGAAATCGCTCATGCTTATCTATAGATGCTATGATTAAAATGCTTCGTAAATAAAAAGCTCTTACGTGTATTACTTTTTCGATAACATTTTCGTAGTGTTTATATAGATTCTATTTCGACTAAAAGTTAAAGTTGTATTCCCTAAACAGTGTAAATCAATTTCGAAATGTGAAGTTTTAAGGTTATAAGAAATATGGCTTTACTAAGTAAGAAAGCAGATTGGAAAATATAGGGTAAGGCTTAGCAATTTTTCACTTGATCAGTCCTTAACGATAAGTTTTAAAGACTTGTTAGGCATACTGTTGGGTAAGTATTTTATTCTTTTCCAAAAATGTCTATAGTAATTTATTTCTAACAAATCGCATGAATGAATGAATAAATGAATGAATGAATGAATGAATGAATATTTATTTGTTAAACACAGGTATATACATTTGATCTTCATTAAAAATTCAGTTTACTCTATGTTTTGCCAGTGGCGTACAAATTTATAGCTACAGTAGGTACAATTATATTAAAAATAAATTCAGAAAAATTATAAATTATAATAAAGAGCCGTTAAAGTGAAGAAATTCAGAGATGTTCAACGTACCCCATAGGTGAGGTAAGATAAGCAAGAGTACCTATGGGGCAGAGCTACATATTTTACAATCTGCTGATTCAAAAGTTTAAAAAAGATAGTAAATGTAACGTCGTTTAAAAGAGATGTCCGTAGAAAAAGTGGAGACATTTGTATTTTATCCCCTAGCTGACGTTGGATGAATATTAAAGGATTGAATAACAATTCTGTGGAAGAAAAATGTTTGTAGGTTTTCATTTTCTTAACTGATGATGAGGAAAAGAACACAACATAAAATCTAGAGAAACTAGTAGTTTCAGAAATTGTTGTGTCTATTAGAACTTTTTTTTTATGTGTACCTACAGTGAAAAGTGACCAACTAAACTTTATTCTAAACTTAGTGTTACCATCACATCTTTTTGAAGCCGATGCAGCATCTTATGTTTTTCGTCAGATAGTTTTGGTGTTCGATGTCACATATTTGTGCTGCCACTTGTATAATTGCCTTCCACAAATGATCACATATATTTGCCGTCATGTTGATGACAGATATTAATTAATAAACCATGAAATCAGATATTATAGCCGAGTTATTCTTAGTAATATATTTCTGTTCGTTCTCAAAGTTCTTAACATAAATAACACCAATAGGTTTACCCATAAATACGCTAGTTTTAATAATACATCTATGGGTATACCTCTGTTGTGATTGCGTGTACACACGTGACACCAATATTCCTTAGCACATCGCTTCAAGCTGTGATTTCCTCGCAAAGAAAGAAAAACAAAGAAAAAAAACATTGAGAAGAAACACTCGGATTGAATAATAAATTCTAAGCGTGCCCGATAGCGGAAAACGACCGTGGCGCCATCTGTTATGTCGAGCGTCAACTAGTTTGTACAAACAATATAGATACATACACTGAATTCTTAAAGGTACCTACCTACATCTGCCTAGAATGTGTATTAGATCAAATAAATCATAACTTTCCTATTTTGTGTGGAAATTAATAAAAAAATAACTTTCAATAGTTTTAATGTGTGAATATAGGCAGTAGATGCAGTCATAGTGATAGACGTTGAGGGCTTCACCGGTCTTTGGCACATTTCGAAATGAAGGAATTTATGCTTAATTTTATCGACGGCAAAAATATTTAAATAAATCTAAATATTTATTACGGATTTTTTTTTTTAATTGTTCGCTTCTTTAACCCCCTGGTAAAGAAAACTGTGTAACTTTTAAACTGAATGATACATCGCGATGAATCAAACTCCATAATGATGAGAAGAAAATTGTAAACAAAAAGCTAACCTCAATTGAAAATAAACATGTTTTTTTTTAAATTATTTTTTTACAATAATCATAAAATTTCTCAATATAACACGCCCATTACGTATCTTTAAAAAAATATAAATATATACGCAAAAATATTTAGATTTTTCAAATATTTTTTTCGTCTATAAAATTAAGCATATATTCCCTCATTTCTATATGTGCACATTATGAAGACTCACACTGTATACTTCTTGATCATTGATGATAATGATTGATTAAGTTGCCCAAAGAATATTTGGTATTCAAGTAACAATAAGTAACAATTTTAAAATCACTCCGTAATAATAATGCCACCCTATTATTCCTACTGGAGGACATTTACTGAAAAGGCACGAGCATTGATCACCACGCTTGCTCAAGACTTTATATTAACTATAAGTCCAGGTTTCCTCACGATGTTTTCCTCCACCGATGTCAAATAAACTCAGAAAATGTATATGAATTGAAAAAGTCACATTGGTACTTGCCCGGATTTTAACCCACAACATCACACTCTGTAATGCAACAAGAAATTTAAAAAATGTTCCAAAAAATTTATATAATAAATAAAATAAATTTACTTTGTATAACACAAAAAGATCCATAAATTGTTAGTAACAGGTTTGCACTTAAATCACTATTGTAATGCCCGTTTTCACCGACAACTAAGCGACACTTAAATGAATCCCTAAATAAAAGTGTACTGTTGGATTTTCAACTCTCAGCGCTAAGCCTAGCGTTGAAAATCCAACAGTGTATTTTTATTTAGGGATTCATTTAAGTGTCACTTAGTGAAGGTAAAAACGGGGATTAGTAACTTAAACTAAAGACGAATTTGTGAGAAGACCACCCAACATCTAGACACAACGAGAAATGGTAATAGTCTAACTATGGTACCTATGGTAGGGTTTTCGTACAAATTGTCTTATTATGGCGGAGGGAGTATCTGCCGCCACAGCCTTTACTTCCATTTACCTGGACCCTAAAATAGAGTAAACCTAAAGGCCACAAGTTTACTCTATCCACTATAGTTAATGTAAGTTTTAAACTTTACTACAATATTTTGTTAATGCATGCCCAAAAGTTTAGTTATTGTAGCAAGTCCTGAACCTATTTAATATGCATAGTAAGGTAATATCGTAATGTTGTCTTACTATGCATACTAATGAAGCTAAACTTACTCTAAAAATATTTCGAAAACAAACATACCCTAAAATGCATTAGAAGGGAAAGGTAGGGTTGACGAAAGTTCTCCCAAATGTTTCTTCACCTGTAGTACACTCAAATTTTGGAAATTGATGCTTGAAAGACAGATAGATGTCTGGATACTCATCAACTCATTTGCCGGCCCAATTAATTTCTTGATGACTATTCAGTATAGCTAAATGGCAAAACTGGTATTTTAACAGCATTATTTCCTCTATGAGATTAGTAACACAATAACGGAAAACTGAGAAAAAATGATGAATGGGTATGTTTATCATTCCCGAAAACCCGCGTATTTCAGACGTGTCTACACATACTTCTGCCCAAAAACCACATATCTCCCTCATGTCTACATAAACTCCTAAATCTTAATCCCAGACAGGCAACATGGCTTTTAACGCCTCCACCTATACGAGCGTCCGTCAGTAAATTCTATCATCGCACAAATCGATAGCTACTAGACGCGATGCCTCGTTACAGATACGTGATCGCCATCAGTATTGCCTATTTATACACATTGTCGGCTTCAACGGCACTCCCGACTTCCACGGACATAACCAGCATACAACGACCCCCTATAACTTCTACCTTACCTTCAACAGTCTGAATATCCAAGAGCGCGGGAGGTTAACTAAAATTGGGAAGGTTGAATAAAAAAATTGCGAAATGAAGCAGTTTTCGCGAATTCGATCGGCCCTCACAAAAAGAGTGGAATGAAACTTAGTTGAACGTTAACTCTGCTATGAATGGGAACTTTTCATACGGACAGTGATTACTCTTCAGTTTTTTTATTTTTACATTGAATGGAATCGGATATGGACTGGCGAG
This sequence comes from Omphaloscelis lunosa, assembly GCA_916610215.1. Classification (NCBI taxonomy): domain Eukaryota; kingdom Metazoa; phylum Arthropoda; class Insecta; order Lepidoptera; family Noctuidae; genus Omphaloscelis; species Omphaloscelis lunosa. Next base: position 14,530,611 of record OU744250.1, read on the forward strand.
TGCGGATATTAAATATAGGGGATTTTTATCCACTTTGATTCGAGTCTGGTACCAATAAAAATAGTTCATCTTTGTTGAATAATACTAATTAGTTACTTAACGAAATCAACAACTAAATTGAGACTCACTGGCACCAAAAATCACTAAATATGTTTAACGCTAAACTAATTTAAAACATTGTTCTTCTTCTCTGTTATCTTCAAGCGATGGAAAAAATAAAACTTTGTTTTAAAAGTTTAGCTCTAAATACATTTAGTGATTTTTGGTGGAAATAGGCCTTAAAGCATCAGTGAGTCAATGAAATCCCATAACCTAAAGCTAAAAACTAATGAATATATGTGTAATTAATAAAAACCTACCAATTAAACTCTTAATTAATTCCAAGCTAAATCAACCAAAAACACCTCCACAACCCGCCATTACGTCATTCAACTAATTACTTAATTAAAACCATACGCATTGAAGACCGTCCAATCAGAACGCTGCATTCAATTGAGAGCGGTCCACCAGAGCGTTTTTGGACGGCACAAAACGCACGTAGGATTAATATAATCGGGCTTTCGGACCCGGCAGACAGAGGTGCACGCAAAATGACCCGACTTGAATACTAAATCGGAAAATACGTATGTTCAGTAATTTATTCGTAATATGTAGTATTGGAAGGTTTAAAAGAGATTAGCGTTCATAAAGGCGGATGTAAAATAATGTAAAATGGTGGACGGAGATTGGGGCTGTTATGGCCAATAAAAAAAAAAAAAGAAACTTTAAATTTTCTAAGCTAAAAAGTAAAAGTTCTTACTTTTAACTCATCGCAAAGAACTAATTTAATCATGACTTTAGAGAGCGATGCAACTAATTTGCCTCCGTCTGACCAATATGATTTTCTTCTCGAAACAATGACAGCTGTGTCTGCATGGCATCGTTTAATTAAACTGTCGCTAAACATAATTAAATTTTATAAAATAAACTGGTAAAATCTCTGCAACATCAACCCATAAAATGCCCAGTGGTAAAGTGAGCCTGCCCATGGGACCGACAGCCCCAAAGGATCGTACGCAGAGGATAATACCGTAATCAACTACGCTTAGCAAGCAAACTGGAGGTAAATACTGTTTGCCCACAGTATATACAGGAATGCTGCTGTGGATCGAACTTTTAAATTTGGTCGGTTCGTAAATTTTTGAAAATGAGTAATTTGGCATTAAAAAAACTTTCTCAAACCGTCCTATTAAGACTAGAGTTAGAATTCACCGAGCTATCAGTGTTAAGTATTTCGAAATAGAACATTGCCGATGCAACTCGTGCAATAAAAATAATAGTTCCTTCAATTCGCAGTTCTCACCTGAAATACCCTCACGTACTCATATACAGAATTCTAGAACACAAGCTCCAAATATTCCAGAGCTGCAGTGCTCAGCATTATTGAAAAAGTGGACCAGTGTGAGCGTTGTGTTCGATGCACCGGCCCATTGTTCGCATGTCTTCGAAGTATTATGCCGAGACGAACCTCTTGGGAGCTGACCTACTTCGGGCCATATCCCTAAGTGCTTACGCATCTAGGTTATTGTGCTATAACAGATCTGTTCCTTTTGTATTTGTTAGATGTGTCCGTCGGGAGGTATTATGAAAGATTATTATTGATGCAGGTTGGAAAATTATTGAGGTTGTGGTGAAGAATTTATAAAAACATATCGTTTACAGGTGTTTCGTAGTCCGGAGTTGCGAGGAAGACCGAAAGGGAGATCGTGGCCCCCGGCAACAGGGCAACTGAAGGAACACGGGTGGGTTTTAGTCAATAAGAGTCTGACACGCCCTCCGGAGAAATTATTTGATAATTTCCCATCCAAAAAAAAAGGTGTTCGTCATTCCGTATCAAGGCTGAAAATTGAAACGTATTTTAGAAATATGAAACGATTTCTATTTAATAATAAACTTTCTTTTAATGTGCTTGCATATATCTGTGGAGTATGGCCTAATTGCTTGGACCTAGATGGATCTTCAGAAATAAGTAATTAGTAGAAAAAATAATAAAAAAATAATGTCTCCTTGTCATTTCAATCAAGGGAACATCTTAAGAAGACGACATAGAACAAATCCCTGTAACAGTATTGAAATCGATAGGAGGTTGATAATAATATACGGTATCGAGTATCGCTCGCTTTTACCGCAGATTGCGTAAATGGAAATCTGGCTTTCGAGCAGAAAAACAATGTGCTCTTGCCAAATCGAAGCGGTTTTGCCGTGAAATGTAAAAAAGTGATATTTTTTTCACGACATTTTACTCATTTTTGTAACTAAATGTTTTTTGTTCTTTTGCATTCGTGAGTCGATATTTGTTGCATTTTCAATTGCCTTTTTATTAAGTTAAAAACTTTTTACGATGATAAACAAACTGACGAAGATGACATAAATCTAAAGATACCTAAATATCAATCTATAGATAAAGTTTCAAACTAAACCTGGAAAAGTAGGTGCTTATCGAACTCGAAAATTTTTTAAAACAACGATTTTCGGTTCAAAGTCTTTAGCTAAAACTAACAGCGTATTTCCCTACTTGAATTCAGAATAAGCTTTATATCCACATAAGGGGAGTGACTTGCAAACTTGTGCCCAGACAAAATCACAGGCAGATTGCAAAAACCCAATACCCCGCCACTTAGCAAACAGCCTTATCTTTGCTTTTAAACGCTTACTAGTAAGAGATACCCTATTACACGGCAAATCCCATGATAGTTGAGACTAGTTAGTTGCATTGTCAACTCTCGTTATAAACAAGGATAACTTTGCACCCACTCAAATAACTGCCAAAGTATTTTCACCCTCATGTATGTGGTGATAAGGTAATATGTGAGTTTTTCGAGCAGCAAAGTAAAGTTGGCAATACAAAGCAGAGTAATGCTGCCACGTGGCGCAGACGCAGCCCTGTTTAATCTTCATCCCTTGCCTTTGATGTGAACGGTCCCCATGTTTGTCTAAACACAGGTTTAATTACAAGCTCATTAATTTTGTACTATTTACCGCTAAAAGAAGTGCGCTTGGACGTTTTGGTCGTGATGTGGTGGCGTTGAACGTTGAATTACGACGCGGTACAATTTACTTAGGTGATACATACTTATGCCTTTAGCGGTGGCTTTAGTGTTGCCTGACAAACACGTTCCTAGATAAAATACACAGGTATGTCAGTGCTTCGTTCTATTTGATATACGGTTTATGTAAAGTAGCGTTCTCTAGTGATTAATAAAATTAAATGACCACCGTGCAAGGTAGGTACTGTTGCATCTTTGCATCACTGACAAATACGCACGTATTGTCAGTGATGACTGGAAAGGTCCACTCAGTCTGTTTGGTTCTTTCCTCAAAATATCATTTCAAATACCAATCTACATGGTCTTCACATGAGCTGAACAAGATTATGTCTGGATTTTAAAAGAGGCTGTGTGTCCTCTCAGTTTGTTTCGGCCTTTCTTTTCAGAGTAGTCAGCCTAGTTTTCAAAATATGATTGTCGTATAAAAGTATCTGTACAAACCTACTTACAGAAATAAAATCATTTATCACATGACATGAAAAAAGTAACAAAATAAAAACAACCTTTTGCTCACATCAACATAGTTCGTTCCACACAGCAATTAATTTTACTTGGAGTGGTATTCACCCTCAAAATGAATAGCGACGTTTTAAAATATGCCTGCATTTTGGCAGATGCAGACGACAAAGCGACAAAACGTAAATACTTAAGCACGTAGATAACAGCAGGCTATTACTTGAAAATTGCTTGGATGACAACTTCATTTATAGCTTAATAAATAAGAGTGGTCAAGTTTGGCAGCACTCCAAACATGAAAATCGCCATACTATAAATGCAAGTGCACTCATGTGTGAGGTAATTCATGTAAGGTCTGGGTTTAGACATACTCCTCAATAAACCTATCTGACTCTTCAGAATCATCAGTTTTGCAAACTTTTTACAAGCATTGGTATTACTTTGTTATTCTATAGCAACCATTGAACGGATTCTAAACTTATTTAAGCCAATTTTTAAAAACAGTTTTTATTTATTGTTTCCTTTTTAACTTTGACTCACAAACTATTTATTTTTATATTACGGTTGTGTATATTATAAATACACAATTTTCGATGCACAAACACCTTTGTCCAAAAAAAAAAACTTAAAGTTGCACACCTATTTTTTCTCTGTGCGAATCGAATCCACAAAACGTAACATAGAGCCAATCACGATTTCTGGATTTAAAAAAAAACTTTTAAAACGATTGCTTTCATTCTTACCTTCCATCGTTACTTCCTCCATCTTTATTCATTTACAAAATGCAAGACCCCGACCAGCCTTAGCTGCGCAGCGAGGCGTGTCAAATCACTATAATTATAACAAATTTCGTTTGTCGCTGTGTATAAACAATGCTAATTTGGGAACATCTGCCTGTTCTGCATGCAAGACAAGAGCGCAATTACAGGGATTATTGCGTCGGGAGTCGTCTGCCCATTAAATAAACGTTACAAGTTTACCGTTTTTGTTCGGGGGTGAGTACGGGTGACGCTGCATCCAAGATGGCTGTGTTTCTGTATGCAAATTGATTGTTTTACTTTCTTCATGCTTTAAGGAGGTTTTAATTGTTTGTTTTGGGAATACTGTTTGAATGCAAGTTATATTGAAGTTTCGAAAATTTATGAAAGCAAATTTAGAATAAAACGGTTAAAAAGGTTAAACTCAGATTGGATGGACGATGACAAAAAACATTTTTTTCCGTTAAAAACAGTCATCATCCATTACAGCCAGTTTATTTATAAATGGCATATACCAACTTACCAGCAACTAACTCCATCTACAAAGTTTGTCACAAAGACTTAAGCATCATAATCTCCGGCGCTTAATATTCGCCCCCATTACGTAATAAATTACAAGTAATCGTATAAATCACACTCTAACCCGTGCAAGTTCAGTGTCATTACAAAGTCTTATTAATCAAAATGAATCAAAATGTCGAGTGAATTAAGAAGGCTAGAGACGCTCGCATTGCGCGTGTTATCTTACAAAACCAGGTGACATTTTAGGGTTGACGGTTTAGAATCGTTTCTTTAGAAACCGATTTTTTATAAATCGATCCTTATTAGCAATCTTTATATTTATTCTTTCACAATACAAGGTCGTATTATAATTTGATATCGATTATTGAAAGATCTCCTTGTGCTGTCACGGCGCTTCAATCGATTTTTATGATTATGTAGAACACAGCATCTAGTTTCAGATCACTCGAGACAATACCATTTATTAAGTTACTTGAGGGACAAACAGATGTTTTTGTTTATTGCATAATGCGAAGCTGTTTTTAATAAATATCATCAAGTCCTATTTAGGGTTACCGTCTGACAGGCATTTGCGGCATTTGACAGCTTAGAGAGGCGTGCGGCCGTCACTAAACTGAGATAGGTATTTTTGAATTTCCATAATAACTCCGCAGTGGAGTAAAGAATGGAATCGCCTGACAATAGCGTTGGTGAAAGCGTTAATAGTAACCCAAGAAAATTTCAAAAACGTTTCATAAGTAGGTTTTCATATTTATATTTTATAAAAAAGAACGTTTAAAAAAAATGTCATCGGAAAAATATCACTCAGTGTAGTAAGTACATTTTTAATAAATGTAAGTCTTTAAAAACTATCTAATGCGTATATTTATTTTAAGACATTTTGAACATAGATGGTAACCATGGCCTATTTCACATTATACTCCAAATCGATTATACATCGGTCGATTTCTTTCAACCCGATTTAATGACAGAACAAGTGGTACAACCCTAAGGGAGAGCGAGAAAATAAAGTCTGTGTCAGTGTTGGACATCTCGCGACATTATTCATGTTTATCGCTCCAATGCACGGCCGTGCGACGCCGCAATTAGAGGATTTTCTTCTACCCAGGTTTGGTATACAAAGCATTTAAAACCTTTTGTATTTGTTGTTTTTAAATACGGATGGAAATGACTGGTATTAGGAATGTATTTTCAGAGATGTGCGGGGAAAAATGTGGAAATTCAGATGACTCTGGTTGCAATCTTTTTCTTTATGTGCCATTTTGAAGTTATCTTTACCGCAATACGTAGCATCTTCTGCAATGATATTTTCTATAATGATTGACAACAGATTGACACAACAAAATCTAAGTTTTGAAATAAAAAAACATAATATTATAAAAGTTCTAAGTCGCTGGCGACTTTGTGTATACTTACCTAGCTCACATACTTTCTTAAGAAATACAACATTACAAATATAGTTTTCGCACTGAATTTACGAATTTCGTTTCATGTCAATCTTGTCCCTTGGACCTCTATCGGGTAGTACGTACCTATGAAAACATTCTAATCTAAAGTAATTTTGTAACTCCCTTTTATTTGTTACTGTAGGTACACAATTTAATTAGCAGCCTCCACCTTCCACCTAATGGCTAACACCTTACGTACATGGACAAGCTTACTAATTAAAACAAAAACAAAATGGTCACTGAAAACAGAACACGTTCGACAAAGTTAGAATATTAATGTACCCTATCTCGAACGGTTTGGTCCCCAACTAGTGTTGTTTGTGTCGTGAATTTCCGGGATGTTTGCTATGCTGGTTAGTGGATAAGATGGAGTAAGTACCTACTGTATTTACTGTAATATTTTTCCTCTCATTATGGGGAATCCAATGCATTATGCATTTCAGAATATCGTTAGGTTAAGTTAGTATAATAGTTGCAAAATGTTGCATTGTAAAATAAAAACATTTTCGTCACTACATTTTTAATTTTCTTCGTAATCAAAAGTGTTTTTCTTCGTACAGTGCACTGTACGAAGAAAAACACTTTTGATTACGAAGAAAATTAAAAATGTCCATACGAAAACTACCTTTTGGAAGGGGCGATCAATTCTATTTTTTGTAAATTTTGACGTTCAAATATTTTGAAATGTTAAAATATTTTTTTTTTAGCTTTGACACTGCAGTGTCAAAGCCAAAAAAAAAATATTTCAATTAGGCACATAAAAGACACTTTTGAACGTCAAAATTTACAAAAAATAGAATTGATCGCCCCTTCCAAAAGGTAGTTTTCGTATGGAGAAGAATGGGCACGAAACTCCAACGTTACTCTTTTAAAATATTTTACAATATTTTGTATACATTATTTATATAATTATATGTGAAGACGTTGCACCTGGAATAAGATTATTATACCACAATAGGTAAAAATAATTAAAAGTAAAGCAATGACACATAAATTAATTATGTGGTGGATACATGGTGCTCACATATTTACAAACATTATAAAAGTATACGATGTTCCTAGTGAATCTGACGAAGAAGTTTATAATTAGACACAGCAATCAATATGTCTGTATAGACATCTGTAGACAACAGAAAATCGGTGAAAGTGTCAGTAAATTTTTTAATTTTTTTATTTTCTTTTATAAGTCTTAATTCCCGTTGTCCCGGGCTCAAGCACATCACTAGTCACCCGCGGTCCTCACTAATACCGATGATCACTCTATTCGAGGTAGTGCCGACCGGATAAATCCTCGGACAAAAGTGCCGGAACATCTAATAGGATTATACCAACTTTGTTTTTGATCCTGCATTAATTATGGTAACAGGAAAGTTTCAGGTTTTTTTTTTTTGGGAATTATCGTCATTAAATTAGGTAACGGGATTCAGGTGGTATTATAAAGTGCCTTCAGATTGATGAGTTTACTGAATTATTGAGGAGCTCGTGGCTAAGTAAAAATAGCGCACGGGTCGATTCATCCGGTTAAGCTACGCTTGCCGGCTTTGGTCTGTGGATGGGTGACCATCTTTACATACTGAGACTCCTACGTGCCTCGGAAAACACGTTAAGCCGTTGATGTCTGCTGTCATTCGCGGATCTTTGATAGTCGTTACGGGTCGTCTGACAACCAGTCTTACCAAAGGCTATCGTATTACCCATTTCGTGGATTGTAGAAGTCAGATAGGCAATCGCTCCACGTAAAATACTGGTATACAGCTTCATCCGGTTAGACTGGAAACCGACCCTAACATAGTTGGGAAAAAGCTAGGCAGACTGATTGATGAGTTTACTAAATTACTTATTTAAAAAAAAAAACCTACGTATGTCAAACTTAGACTATGTATATTTTCATTTTTTTTTTAAATATTTATTTAGATTTACTAACGTTTATATTCACTACAGAAAAAATAGGAAACAAGAAAAAAGAACTAATGACTTATGTAGCAATTCCCGAAATATTTGTATCTAGTCTAGGTGTGATTTGAAAAAAAAGTCATAAAGTTGCTTGAGTGAAGAAACTGCACCTGTCTCCCGGTTTTCCTTCAGTTCAGCTACCTTTAATTTTTAAAGCTACATAAAATGCAAACACCAACATACTTCAAAGAGTCCCAAGCAATTCTCCTAAGGCTCTATCCTTAAGTAAAATGAACAGGCGACACCACCGCATTCCCCTTATTTTCATAGATTAACAGTCACCTTACGTTAGGGTAGAATAATATAATTACGACCAATCGATGCCTCCCTAAGTACCGCACAGAGGGCTGCAGGCATCATGCTGGGATATTTATAGGCACATTTTAAAAACACAGGAAATAAAAGTCATGTTCAAGGAATTTCTTGGTTTTTCTGCAATCAGAAATCTTTTCTCAAAACTTAATTAGCTAAATTGTAGACGGGGTAGGTACTTGTTGGAAATAAGTTCTATTTTATTTCACCTCTATTTTTAGGACTAAGTTGAATTACAATAACATTGTTTTAGTCAAGATATTGCGCTATGCAAAATCCTACATTTTCGCTCAGGGCAATATATTTTTCCAGCTTTACCTTCAGCATCATCATTTCAGCCGAAAAACGTTCATTGCTGGACATAGGCCTCCCCCAAGCGTGGTCACACGGCCTTACCTTTACGTTAAGATAATTACAATTATAGGGAATCGATGCCTCCCTAAGAACAGAGGGCTGGAGGCATCATGCTGGGATATTTATAGGCACATTTTAAAAACACAGCAATAAAAGTCAATGATTCTCTCAATTACAATTGCAATTTTTCTTGAGGTTGGTGTTTTATTAATGTTATGGGGAAAAAAACCTGGGTGTAAAGTGGTTCACATAATTTTAATTAATTGGATTATCTTACAATTATTAAGACTAGTTAATTTTATTTTGCAACGGTTTTGAAAGGTTATCACAGCGTTTCGTGTCATCTTACTCAAATCATAATCGCGGCATTTTTCTTCACGCCCGGGTAATACCTTCTTTCTGCAGACCGAATAATTGAATTCTATTAAACGAATATTTTTAATCAATAATTTTGAAAATAGAATCACGGAAATCCATTCAATTGATAAGTAGTTCCAAGTATCACTGTAACATCCATCAATAATCGCTAAAACATTCACAACTTCCAACTTCACGCACCATCCTTCAGAAAAACGTTATTTATTCCAAGATATTCCTCAAAAGATCACGATTCTAAGTACGTATGAAAAGAACAACATCATTCATCATACAAGAAGGCTCAAGGGATTCCCGGTCTATTCCATTCACGAGTGAACCAAATCTTTTGCGTGGTTCCCTTCGACATTGTACCGCCATGACGAATGTGGAGACGTGAATGGGTGTCACTCTTGGCAATGTAATAGGCTTTCCGGACGCCTCTTAACTTATTCATAGTGATGTAAGTTGGTAGTTTTCGTTGGCGATAAGTTTTGGCAGTTGTGTTTTCAGAGGTGAATGATTGTTTTTCTTTCCAAGTGGTAAAAACATAATTAGCTGATCATAATGACGCACATGATTATAATAACAGACATGCTTATTGCCTAGTTTATCATGTCAACCTTAACAGCAAAAATTTTTTTTTACCAAAAATGCAACCGAGTTCCAAACTATAAAGTTAAAAATAACTTTAATTTCGGAAATCGGTGTCTTTGGATTAATCAGTATTTGAATTTTTTGCAACCGAATTCCGAAATTAAAGTTATTTTTCACTTTGTAGTTTGGAACTCGGTTGTATTTTTGGTAAAAATAAAAACACTTTTTAGTGTGTTGGTTTGTAATTCATCAATTACACTTTACGAAATGGTGCTTTTCGAAAGCAAATGCACGAGTTACTATAAAAAATACCCAAATCGCTTTAGGTGCGCCTATAATATTTGAAGAGTTCCCTCGATTTCTCTGAGATTCCATCATCAGATTGTGACCAGATGAAAATGGAACTAATTTGAAAGTATACTCTTTCAAACAAAAAAAGAATTTTTCAAATCGGTTCAGCCGTCTTCGAGTAATCGGGGAACATACATTTAAAAAAAATCGGACGAACTGAGCAACCTCCTCCTTTTTTTTGAAGTCAGTTAACAATAAAGAAATCCGAGTTCTGTCTACCCAATACTCTCTTACAAGCATTTAAAAAAAACCGTTATTGATTTAGTTTCAAGAATTCAAGATTCAAGATTTCATTCACTTTGTACAACATTTTTCTTTTCATCTCTTTAATTTCTCTTTGCTTCAAAATATATTAAATTTATTATCATCTAGAAGAAAACCAATCACTATTGCTGTTCTGTCATTGCTTTTATGTTTCATAATTATTCTTCTAAATGATGTCAATCTTCTTTCTTCGTCTGCAAAAACACAAATTACAGTATCAAAACAAATGAAAACCAAGAAACTCGCAGAACTAGCTCAAATAAAACGGCAGAAACTAGCCGTTTTGAATGAATTTAAAACGGAAAATATCCTCGTTTATCTGAAGTGGCGCGCAGCGAGCAAAACATTGCGTTCTGTGCAGTTGTCACATGGGATTAATATGTATTTATCACAGGCTATTATTATGAAACTCAGTAGTGTTCTTTTCATTGATATTTTATTGGATAATACAATGTTGTCATTGTTGAGCGTGAGGATTATTTGATCAAGCGTGAATCGTGTTGTAAAATTTCCTGTAGGTTCGGAAATCAATAATATTTTTATCTCTTCTCCTTCTTTTCGTGTGGTTAGTGACTAACCTGATGTCAGAGTTGTAAAGCCGCCCATGGGCCTCTGACATGGTTTCTGGGAAATATCTCTCAGGCATGCCGGTTCCGGGGCCGAAGGCTCTTGGTGGGCTGGGTTTCCGCGCAGGTCAAACTGCTGGAGCCCAGACCTCTGAGGTGTTTCCGCTGCCAGGTGGGACACCACGTGGGGGTCAAGTGCACCTCGGAGGTGGACCGCAGCGGCCACTGCTTCCGCTGTGGACAGCCCGGTCACAAGGCCGGCTCGTGTAACGCCCCGCCGCACTGTGTTGTATGTGCGGCGGCTGGCAAGCCGGCCGATCATCGGGCTGGGAGCAAGCCCTGCGCTCCACCCGCCAAGGCCAAAGGCAGGGGCATGTCCTCCGCCACCGCCGTCACCGCCGCAGCCGCCGCCACTACAGCCGTAGCCGCTGCCGCCTCTACCGTCGTCGTCGCCGCCGTCGTTCCCACCGCGGCAGTGCCCTCACAGGGGACTCAGGATGGGGTAGATAAGGAGTGCCAATAACGGCCCCATTACGCCTCCTCCAGGCGAACATCAACCACTGCGCCGCCGCTCAGGATCTATTGCTCCAGAGTATGGCGCAGTGGTCGATTAACATCGCCGTGGTCGCTGAGCCGTACTTTGTCCCGCCCAGGGATGACTGGGTGGAGGTCCTGAGCGGCTCAGTGACCCTCATTTCGTCGGCCGCCGCTGGTACTCCGTCTCTCGAGTCTGTCAAGAGAGGACGGGGTTGCGTCGCAACACGCTTCGGGGAGATTGCCGTGGTGGGGGTATACTTCTCCTCGAACCGAAGGTGATAATTATAAAATACGCACATGAATCTGAAAAGAGGTGCGTGCCTTGGGTTCGAACTCGAGATCTATGACTTGGCAGTCTGACAATCACATTACTAGGCTATCACTGCCACAATATTATTATTTTTTATTTATCTGAACGATTAAAGATGAAAAAACTGATTCGTTTATCACAAATAATTCAGATCTATAAAAACTTACAAAACTAAAAAAACAAGTAGGATTTATTCCGCATTTGATAAAGGAATTTTGATGCTCCATCGTTTTAGGAAGGTCTTAACAGGGTTAAAAGTTTCATGTGAATATAATAAATAAATAAATAATCAATTTTTAATTCTCTCCCTACAAAGGTTAACTTAGAATTAACATCTTAGGACTAGACAATAAATGTAGACAAAAGCTCCTTTGCAAGAGACTGGAGTTCGAACTAAGAAAACCCTGTGTTACGGATCTCCAGGCTCACAGTGTTTAGTTCATCGTTAGGTCAAACTGAAATTATTGTGCTCGTACCTGCAATGTACTCGTACATTGCTCAATAATTTCCGTTTCTATGAAACAGAAGCAAATGAAGGAAAATTGTTAAAAATTAATATTTAAACATTTATTTTTTTTGTGTTTTGGTTTATATTTAATGAGGTTCGTGTGTACTCCACACACGTGGAGTACACACGAACTCCACACAGGCGTTGTAGGTACAATGGAAGGTCCATAATTATAAAAATATAAACAACCCCATATTTGTTTTTGGCTGTCTTATAAACGTCAATAAATCGATAGAAGAGAACAACAAAAGTTAGGAACTTCCTCGTCATTACCCGTCACGACCCTCCGAGGTCACCAACCTTGACATTCGACAGCAAACAAATTTCAAAGTATTCAAACCTTTCCAAACACAGCCAGTTTAATCGGCCATTTTGTGCGTTAATGCAAAAATATCTGACATGGACAAATAAAAGGGTTGCGAGGGTGGAAATCTAAATACACGAGCATTTAGAATTCGTATTTAATCCTTTATTTACGGCGTTCGTCAGTCTAAATAATTTTCGCGGGCCGGACATGCCGCAGGATTAATTTGAGTACAGAATCATAATGCCTGGTGCTGGCTGCCAGGTAGGGTTAAAACTTCATTGCAAGTTGTAGCAGGCAGCAGGATTATGGCGTGTTGAATTATATAATGAGTGGTGCATCTTAAAAGGGTAGGAAGGCTGATTTAATAAATTATGTTCGTTTATTATGTACATTTTGGTTACGCTGTTTTTGAATTATTTGGATTTTGTGGTTTATTTTATTTGGTTTTGAGTTATATGCACCCTTATTGACTTTAGGTAAACTATAATTATTACGCCTCGATATTATTGACTTTGCTATTATAATATTAATTATAATAACGCTTCGATATTTTGACATTTATAAACTAAATTGGTGGAGGTTTTATTCTACTTTTGTGTTGTTTTTGGCGAAAAAGAAAGAGAGAGTTTAGTTGGAAGTTACGTAGTTCGCATTTAGTTCGTCTACTGACTTTAACATAGTTACAGTGAGACTTTGTAACCAAGTTACGAACAAAGTACAAGACTAACCTTAAGTTAATTGGTACATTTTGCTAGAGGAAACAGCTGATACCTACCTACGTACACGACCGACGTTTGTAACAAATGAGTCAAAAGAACCGTCTGATATTCTTTCTATGTTTCAAAAACAGAATTGTATTTGTAACATTCCATTTTGATACCGTACCAAGATATAATTTTTATAATATGCTCTGGTCAGCATAACACCAAAGTTTAAAGAGCCTCTTTCAAAATTAGAAACTTCAATAGTATGTACTCGTAAACAATGCAAAGGTATAAGGATTTGGTTTTGGAATTAAAAGCAAATCACGTTCATGCAACACAAATAAAATATTCAAGTGAAAATCTTGGCCATCAAACGGCAAGCGTCACGTTGGGGCAAGACTTTATAGGGGAGAATAATAAGACGGGCCTGAACGGGCCTGAACGGGCACGGCTTGATTTATTCGACGTACGCTTAGCACGGTGAAGGTACCGTGTCGTAATTCGAACGAGAGCGTAAATCTTGTCAATCGAAGAGGTAAGGATAGCTGGATAGGGCTTGTGTTCGTAGGCTTGAAAGTGAAACGTGCACCTTCGTAAATCACAGCTCCGCTTATTATCAAGTGGTCAATAGCGAATATCACAAAAAATTCTTAAGAAAAAGAATAAGTTGAACTTGTGAATTAGTCTCTGGAAACCAACTGGACGCAATCTAGATCTCGTATTTAGATAATACAATAAGTATATTTCGTTTGACACTCGAAACACTGAATGTAGCATACGATATGTGCGAAGAATAAGTTTTCTTTAACGGTCAAGATGTAAGTCTACAGCGGCTGAGAATTGATATCTATAAAAGCCACTGGACTCACCGTACGTAACACTCTGCGCCTGGCATCGGACGCGGACGGACGTGTTGCGCTGCTGATCGTGGTTCCCGATAGTGACTCAAGCGATCCTGTTCCTGAGTCATCGTTTCGTCGCGTACTGCGACGCTCTTCATAGTCGATTATTATTAATCGACTATCGTCGACCAATTAATCGGAGTCTTTTTCAAGATACGATTAATTATCTGTTTCTTTATCGGAGTATCGTCAACTGACTCTTCAAGTCATTTTGCCCCTTCAGGGAAAAACCACAGTTTCGTGGTCCTCGGTGGAAACCATACGGTGCCAACGAAACCGAGGGGGTGTTGACCCAATCACACCCGCCGAGCCCCTTCAGGGTTAGGCAGTCAATTGGCCGGGTCCCAGTGTTCGGCCTTGGGGGGTCTCCTAGTCGGCATTGGTGACAGTTTTCCCTCCTCAGCAACACACCTAGTGTCGGTCGGGTGTGTCTACACCCGGCGCACTAGACTGGTCAGGACCCCGTTGCACAATAAGATAGGCAACGGGCAAAAAGCAAGCTTAGGGCTCACCAATAGGCACACAACCTCCCTGTCTATACCCGACGGAGGGTTTACACATCCCCGGTAGTCCGCCCGGGGAATTAGGTTGTTAGGATTTTAATTAGGGAAAATTAGGTCCCAATTTTAATTTATCATAATGGAGGCCGTACAGAGTGACATTCAGTCACTCCGTAACGACCTCATTTCCCTCAGGAGTGAAAACTCCAAGTTATTAGATCTTCTAAATAGAGTCCTTAAAAAGGACCCGACCCTTATCAATGAGTTCGGTAACGAACTCGAAGGTCTCGCTGCTTCACAGCAGACCATAACTAGGTCCCAATCCATCGCTGACTTCAGCGATGTAATCGAGGCTCAATTTAGTCCCTGTCCCTCCGACAGCATGGACGTAGTAGAAGTCGCGACCGCCGTAGCCCGCGCCCCGACCCCCCATCCATTTTATACCCCCGACTCAGAGGCCCTAGCCTCTGCTCATTCTTCTTCCTCTTCCCACTCGGATGACGAAGGCTTCACGCCAGTCACCGGGAAAGGGAACAAGAGGAAGAAGAAGAAGCAGAGCTCGTCCCAAGCGAGCAAAGTAGTCGTCATCGACGACTCAATCATAGTCGCCCCTCAGGCAACCCCCACCATCACTCCCGCCGCTACTTGCACCCCCGTAGCTTCCCCCTCTACCGCCCCCCGCCCGATCGCGTCATCTTCACAAAGTGACGCACCTCGTTCCGCGCAAACATCCGGCCCTAAAAAGGTCGCGCCGCCACCTCCTGTCTTCATCCAAGACAAGGATAAGTGGACGGCTGTTTCAAAATGGTGTGTAGACCTAAAAATAGGCTACACAAGCGCCCGTTCAACCCAACAGGGTATTAAAGTTCTAGTCCCTACGTCGAAAGACTACAGGGACTTAACCAGGGTCCTGAGAGAGAGAGGTGTGTCATTCCACACCTACTCCCTCCCAGAAGAAAAACAGATCAGGGTAGTGATCAAAAAGATACCCAAAGAGATCCCCTCCTCCGACATCCTAGCCGACCTTCAGTCGCAGAACATCCCCGTGGATGAAGTCCACCGTATGCACCGCTCGCGTGGCAGGAAAGCTTACGACATGGTCATTGTCGTGTGCTCCCCTACCGAGGGGCATCACCCCATATTTAACGTCAAGACCATCTGTCATTTAGTGGGCTTCACTATCGAGAAGCCCTGGAAAAACAGCGCCATAGGGCAATGCCACCGTTGCCAACTGTATGGCCATAGCCAAAAGCATTGCCATGCGAAACCCAGGTGCGTCAAGTGCCTGGGAGACCATGGCACTGCAGACTGCACCCGTCCCAAAGATCGCAGCTTATGCGTCACCCCGCCAAGCTGCGTGCTGTGCGGCCTCGAAGGCCACACGGCTAATTACCGCGGCTGTCCCAAAGCCCCTAAGGCTAACACAGTAAAGCTGTCTAAGCGTTTAGACGCTAGGCAGCAACGCCAACAGGTTTACCAACCTTTCCCCTCGTCCCAGATACCTCAGAGGCTTAGCCCACAGAGACCTAGCCCTTGGTCTCAGTTAAATTACAACCACCAGCAGACCTTCCCGGCTCTGGTTACCCCGCGCCCCCCTCCCCCTCATACCCCGCTATACTCCTTAATGGACCCGCGAGTCCGCCCTCCTCCTCCCCCCGGCTTCCCCGCTCCCCACGCGCCTACACAGCGTAGCGCACCCCCCGCACCCCCCGCGCCCCCCGTAAAACCCAATATTAACTTGGCTCCCCCGCGTCACGTTCCCACTCCCGTGGCTAATAAAAAAGACATATACTCGGACCCCGCTAAAAATGCATTCAGCATTATTAGCTCAACTTTCATGACCTTTTGTACCCCCAGGGCTCAACAAATGGCCTTAGACATTGTTGAAGCCAAGAAATCAGGTTGCTACGAGCAAATTCAAAACGTGTTCCTGGCTTACGAGGATATTACCTCCGCCCTCACTTCCTTCACTAGACCCTCATAATGTATAACGCCTCTTATGAAAGGTTTAAACCCCGATCCCTAAAGATAGGTACCTTCAATGCCAATGGCTTATTCAATCAGAAAGATGAAATCGCGGAATTCCTCCGCGATCATCAGTTAGATCTTCTCCTCATACAGGAAACCTTCCTTAAACCCCACAAACGAAACCCCTCAATAGCTAAGTATCGTTTAATTCGAAATGATAGGACGCGCTGTCACGCGGGTGGCACTCTCATCTATTATAAAAAGGATCTGTATTGCATCCCTATGGACCCTCCACCTCTCTCCCGATTAGAAGTATCAGTCTGTCGTCTAGGCATGACTGGTCACTCACCGATCACTCTAGTGTCGGTCTATATCCCTCCCATCCCAGCTCAGGCCTCAGAAAACTACCAACTTATTTCTGATGACCTACAGCTACTCTTCGGCATGAGCGACTCTGTCATTATGGCAGGGGACTTCAACGCCAAACATCCTTCTTGGAACAGTAATACCACTAACCCCAGGGGCCGACACTTGTTCGACCTCTCTTCCATTCTTAACTTCGACATCATCGCTCCGATGAATCCCACTTACTATCCCCATATGTTAAATTACACCCCTGACGTCCTTGACATAACGCTCCTTAAGAACGTTAACTTACGACTTGACTCAATAGAAACGGTGCACGAGCTTACCTCTGACCACCGCCCAGTAATCTTCCATCTTGTATCCCGCATAGGTCCCTCTGACCCTAACCACCCTCTCCCCACTAGAAAGGTGACGGACTGGAAGAAAGTAAGCGAAAAGCTGAAATCCAACACGTCCCCCTTACTTGACTCTATTCCGGACCAGTTTGACTCTGTCGCTAACACGACAGCTGCGATCGACTCACTCACGGAGCACGTACAAACCGTCCTGAGCGATTGCTCAAGGGAGGTTCCGGCAACAGATCCCTGTTACCTGAAACTCCCGGACGATGCGCGCGCCCTGCTGACTGAGAAGAACGCAGCTGTCCGTGCCTACAGCAGCTTTCCCTGCGCCGCTAACAAAGCCCACATGCGCTACTTACAGAGAACTGTGAGGACACGTATGGCGGAGCTGCGTGAAACGGGCTGGGACAAGATGCTGAGCGACCTTGAGCCTACCCACCTTGCCTTCTGGGAACTCCAGAGAAAACTTAGATCCCCTCACTCAGGCCATATGCCCGCCTTAGTCCGCCCGGACAAAACATTAGCCTTCGATGACATCGACAAAGCCGAGTGCCTAGCCGACAGTCATGAAGCCCAATGCTCTCCCAGTACCCTACCAGTAGACAAAGCTCACCTCAATGAGGTCGACGCCGAAGTCGAACGTAGAGCCTCTATCCCTCCCATTGAAGACCCTGATTTTCCCCTGCCCCCCATCGAACCAGATGAGCTACACGAGATTATCAAAGGTCTGAAAAATCGTAAAGCCCCCGACTCAGACGGACTCACCAATAGGGTGGTCCAACTATTCCCAGCCCATCTAATCATGCTTTTGACCACCATCTTCAATGGTGCGTTAAGCAACAACATTTTTCCCCAGACGTGGAAAGAGGCCACTGTCATAGGTATCCCTAAACCCGGAAAACCCAAAAACGAGCCATCCAGTTATAGGCCCATCAGTCTGCTCAAGGTTCTAGGCAAGATCTATGAGAGGCTTATTTATAAGCGTCTCAGAGACTATGCAGAGACCAAGGGCCTCATCCCCAATGAACAGTTCGGCTTTCGAACTCAGCACTCTAGCGTGCATCAGGTCCATCGTATTGTCGAGCTAATCAGCGGTGCTCTCACCCATGGCCGACAAACGAGCGTAGTATTCTTCGACATAGCAAAGGCGTTTGACAAAGTCTGGCACAACGGCTTAATTTATAAGCTCTACAAACTCGGTGTGCCGGATCGTCTCGTGCTCATCTTACGAGACTTTTTGTCGAATCGCACCTTTCGCTTCCGCATCGAAGGAGCCCATTCCTCCCCCCGCCCCATAAGGGCAGGAGTCCCTCAGGGCTCAGTATTAGCCCCCCTCATTTTCACGCTATTCACCAGCGACATCCCCAAACACAGATCGACGCAGTTGGCTCTGTTCGCAGACGATACAGCGATCATCTGTAAGGGAAATTCAGCTACGATGCTGCTAAACCTCCAAAGGGCTGTCAACAACCTTGGCGCCTGGTTTAGAAAGTGGCGAATAGAAGTAAATCCAGACAAAAGTCAAGCGGTTAGCTTTTCTAAACCGCGAACTAGAACCCCCCCTTTCCCCCGACCTATCACCATGTTCGGCAAACCAATCCCTTGGGCTAGGCGCGCCAAATACCTAGGTGTTATCCTAGATCATCATCTCTCCTTTTCTGAGCACATAAAGACTGTTCGTTCGCGAGCCGCTTTCGCTCTAGGTAGACTCCATTTCGTCCTAAATGCACGCAGCAAATTGTCACTTAAGTGCAAACTGCGCATCTATACATCATGTATCCGACCCATTATGACCTATGCGGGTGCAGTATTCGCCCACGCCAAGTCCCATTCCATCCATAGGCTGCAAGCTTTGCAGAACCGTTTCCTCCGTAAAGCCACGGGAGCTCCCTTCTATGTCAGAAACGAGATCCTCCATCTCGACTGTAGAATCCCTACGATTCACCAGTTCCTAAAACGCATGTCCAAGCGTTACTTTGACTCCACTCCTAGACATCGTAACCCCTTGGTTGTCGAAGCAGCCAACTATGTCCCTTCCCGAATTAGTCAGATCCGCCGCCCGAGGCATGTCCTTTCCGACCCTGATGATCCCATCACACTCCTCCAAGAGCAGAATAGGGCCACCAGCACAATATACAAGAACAGACGCCTCCCGTCATTCCGACCTCGCCGCCGAGGTCCTTTGCGACCGCGACCGTGTCCCTGAGTAAATTATACTCCTCCCCGACCCTTGCTCGAAAACGAGGTGCCAGCAAGTTGTTGCCGCTGAGCACGTAGCTTTAAACTACCCCGCATAATAATCATGATTTAAACCAATTTTGATCCAGCCTGTCCCTTCTTGCTGTCCTCCCCTCAGCGACGCCCTAAGCCGAGGTTCGTACCCCACAGGGGGTGCCCTTAGCGAGCGTTCGCCTAGTTTTAATTTAGTTTAGTTTTTTTTGCCCCTGGCTGGAGGCTTTGAGTGTAGCAGCTTAAGGCACCCACAGGAAAGTCCGGTTAAGCAGCCAAGACCTTAGTGGTCAAAACTGCGAGATGCCCGTTAAAAAAAAAAAAAAAACCGTACGTAAACATTTACTCACTTAAACATTTTATAAATAACTTCTAAAATGTTTGTTTTATAACGAAATCTAAAACAGTCATACAAACTGAAACAAACAATTTGATATAATTCTAATTCAAATTCAGATTCATTTATTTAGCTTACACAAAGTTCTTAAATATACAACCTAGCATGGTATGAGATTCTCACTAACAGAAGACTTAAAATATTAGACAGCGGGTCCCAAACTAGGCAAAGCCTGTATCTTGGTGACCCGAACACTATACAAAGTGAACAATTTAATGCGTTCTGCTAGCGCAATATATTATTATTCATATAAAATTTACAATAATTTAAGTACAAAAAAAAAACATAAATTATACATACAAAAACAGTTAAGGTGAGTAAGTGTGTGGTGTGAGTGTAAGTGAGGGTATGTATTCCTTTAGAGAGTGTGTATTAATATGTACTGCAAAATTACATTAATAGTTTTAGTCAGTTTTCGTTACAAAACAGAAAACAGAATTACAAACTTTTATAAAATTTAATGGCCTACTTCATTGGGCTTACGTAGATTCAAGTAGGTACCCTCTTAAAATTAATTTTCATAGTACAGAAATTAATTAGGGACGAGCAAACTCTAATATTTGCGTAAGCATTGTTTATTACTAAATTAAAATTAACTTCAGGGATTATATTGTGTCTGCTATTTACCCAGCGTTTATTTCTATGAGACAACTCGGGAATAATAAAGCTTGTGGTACACAGAGCATTAGTTGGTAGCGGTATGGTGAGATGAAATGAAAAGCTACACTATTTGTGTATAGTGACGTCACACGACACCGAGAGTCTAGGATCGCCTCGTTCACACGTTCGCAATTGAATGTATCTGAATTTTTGTTTTATTACTGAAGACCGACTCTCGTAATTAAAAATGTTCAAAATCTAATCGCAAATTCATTTCAGCAATGAATGAAGAAAATTCTAAGTATTTTGGATAGACTGAGATTAGAATACGAATTATCTTAAAAATTCGGGAATTGCTCCTCTGATATTATCGCTTGGCAAATCGAATAGCGTGTGTGTAATGTTTGGAGCATGAGAGAGCTCAGCAATGAACGGCAATCGCGCCGCTATGGATTCGCTTTTAATGTGACTAAGGATTATTTTTATACCAGCTGACGTAAACTAATTTAAATGTAATATTTCTGTTTGCTTTATTCTACAATTATCTTTATAGTGAGAGCTTTTCTAGGTATTTTGTTACTTGTTGATTGGATTATATTAAAATCAGGTCTTTGTTATGCCGTATCAGCACGAACTCCAATAGAAAACCTCATCATGTGGAAAAAAAAATCGATTTTTTTAAAGTTCTAAAAGTTTTCATAATTTGTCACGACAACGAATGCCCGATTGCCTAGCATAATCAGAATTGTAAAAAACAACTGTGGATCGGTGAACCTGTGGCGCCATCTACATCGCCACATGCGAATTACGCATCAAAGATCTGACGTCACACAAAATCCTGACGTCACACAAATCCTGCACCGCGCAATTAGAGTTTACCGCGCGAACGACATATATAGGACTATCTGACATCAATCGTTTTACAGACACGACACCCGTCTGGTCAGAGAATCTTCCTTTTTCTATAGAGGATGAGTGAATTTTACACTTATACCTCTAAAAACCAAAAACAAAGTAATACCATCTAGAACATATATTTCTACGTTCCCCTGTCTAACCACTGACGGCGGATATTTGTAGGAAACGACAATACACTGTGATAAACTGTTTGCTCCGCAGACACTTACGCCTCGTTAATGGGACCCCTTACTATTTGATAATTGTGTACTATATTAATTACTTATGACATAAGTTTATGTTGAGGATGAGTAAGTTGGGTTAAATGTTAGTGTTACAATATGAATGTGATTTTACTGATAAATTATTTAGAAATATACTTTTATTTGTATTCGTCATGGGACAAGAGCCCTATGCAAGTTGAGTCAGTATTCCAAAAAATTTATGTTTCACAAATATTTATATTAAAGTCCAAACATAGTTCCGGATATAAACATTTCTAAGTAGTTTACACGTACACGTACTGTTATTATACACAAATTAATAACCATTTTACCTTATATTTAACTCCAATTCTTATTTCTAAGTAGCGCAACCTATAAAGTTCTTTTATTTTATATTAAATTTTATTTCTCTAATTTCTGAGGCTTTTCATTTGAAAGTTTCACAACTACGCACGTTTTTGCGAAGCCCTCTAATGACGTAATTACACAATTAATTCGCCTGTTTAAAAACTGCTACAAAGGGTGCTACGGCGTAGCAAGTTGCTACGAGCGTTTATGGCTTTCGATTTCATTTTATTTTTGTTTCGAACTTTTTTATATTTTACTGGCTTTTCCCGCGGCTTCGCATGCGTAAAGGATTCAAAGTACTTATCATATGTCCTAACCCAGGTCATGGCCTATCCGTATGCCATTCATCTAAATCTGTTCAGCCGTTACGGCATGAAAAGGTAAGAGACAGATAATAAATCTGTTTTAGGGTTCCGTACCTCAAAATGAAAAATGGAAACCCTTAAAGGATGACTTCGTTTTCTGTCAAGACCCTTTTTCTCTGGAACGCGTGGAGGCATCAAGTTGAAATAGATATCAAAAACTTAGGCTAAGCGTGCACTCGCCACAATTGCGGCGATAAGACCCCTCTTTGAGGAGTGGCTAGAGAGGCGCTACGGCGTCCTCACCTTCCGCCTGACGCAGGTCCTCACCGGACACGGCTGTTTCGGGAGGTTCCTGCACAGGATAAGGCGGGAGGAAACGCCCGGGTGTCATCATTGTGTGGATCGCCCGGAGGACACGATAGAGCATACGGTGGAGGTCTGCCCAGCTTGGGCGGAGCATCGCCGTGTCCTCGTGGAGGTGATCGGCGGCGGTGATCTCTCGCGTCCGGCCCTGGTTCAGGCCATGGTACGGAGCAAGAGGAAATGGGAGGCCGTCACCTCCTTCTGCGAAGCGGTAATGCTCGCGAAGGAGGAGGCGGAACGCGTGAGGGAGAGGCAAATTTCGCGCCCTCACGCCCCTAACCGCCGCAGGAGGAGACGCCCAGGGCGTCGGGAGTCGCAAGCCGATTTCCGGCCACCGTAGGCGCGGGCTTGCGGACTGTGAGCAATGGGTAGCTCACCGTCCGATAAGGACCAGGCCCGGGTCGACGGCGCGTTGTGTTCCACGCGCGCCTCAAAGAGATGTCAGCAGAATTGACGGGGTCCGCTAGGGCCGATGCCTGCCGGGGTTGCGAAGAAAACCGAAAGGGAGATCGTGGCCCCCGGCAACAGGGCAACCGAAGGAACACGGGTGGGTTTTAGTCAGTAAGAGTCTGACACGCCCTCCCACTCCGCCCAGAGCGGGAGAAGTTATTTGATGATTTCCCACCAAAAAAAAAAAAAAAAAAAGGCTACGCGCGCACTACGAATTTTGACCATTGCGATAATTCTGCGAAATAAAATCGTTAACAAAAATAATTCAAACGCGCACTCTCAAACGATTTCTATTGGCAGTGTGCGGACTCTTGTTAATGGTATTGTTCACAGATTGGAGAATATTATCCGCACGCTTAGCCTTAGATCTACGGCCCCTTGGATCTGTAACGAACATCAAACTTTCAAGTACACGCAATAAAAAAATACGGCCGTTTATGCCGCATATAAAATGATACTCGCAAATAAACCAAAGCCTATTTGGTACTTCCCATTGGCCCAGCAGCATGAAATTTGGCGAGAAGGAAGGTCAAGTACTGAGCAAAATCCGAAAATTGGTAATTTATAATTATATATAAACTGCAAAGTTAAGTTTGTTCTTCAATCTGGGATCAAAATTTCATAGACCGTGTCTTTCAGTAAGATTTCGTCTGTATGTCATTCATATCAATACTCTCAGCTTTATGAAAAGTTCTTGTTCAATTGAAAAGTTAAGTTTGCCCTTCAAAGTCAAAGTCAAAAACGTTTATTGCGAACTAAGTGTACAATATTGGTGTTATGTTATGTTAGTACTTATGACTTAGCAGCCTTCTCTCCGGATTTGGAAATTCGAGCAGCACAGCAAGCACAGCTTTGAAACGGAACCCTCAAAGCGCAAGTCCTACTCACACTTGTCTTATAATATGATTATAAATGCCTTTAAATATAATAATTATTAATGTTACTATTATTTTTACCATTAATTTGTAATACCTATTCTAGTGACGCCATTGACCTCGTAATAACTATTTCTTATCTTTTAAAAATTCCATTTTTTGTTATATTTATTGGGGTAAATTTTTCACGTTAGAAAGGTTAGTTTATGACTATAAATCGTAATAACTTTTGATAGAGTGGGTCGATTTTAATGAAACAAAGACCAAATGTTCATTCAAGATACGGACTTAGGACTATATTTCCAATCTTGAGGCACACTCCTAAGATCGTTTTCTTGTAGCGACAACGGTTGAGGTATCTGCCCTTATTGCCCAATCTCAAAATTCACCCTGTATATGTTAGGATTGACTGCTTAGCTCCGTATAGGCATAGCATGATGATAATCTTTTAAAAGGTTTAATACGCAACTATCTGCAATATTCTAACCTTTTGGCTAGTCTTTTAACAATTTGCGGCAAACTATCCCCCATAGTAAATAGCGTGATATATATATTTTTTTTGTCGGAATTTATCAAATAACTTCTCGGCGGGCGGAGCGTATCAGACTCTCACTTACTAAAATTCACCCGTGTTCCTTCAGTTGCCATGTTGCTGGGGGCCACGATCTCCCTTTCGGACTTCCTCGCAACGCCGGCAGGCATCGGACCCCGTCAGTTCTGGTAACTACTCTTTGAGGCGCGCGCTGGAACACAACGCGGCGTCGATCCGGGCCTGGTACTTATCGGATGGCGAGCCACCCATTGCTCACCGTCCGCAAGCTTGCGCCTACGGTGGCCAGGAATCGGCCTGCGACTAGGTCGCGGGTTACCACGCATAATCTTAAATAAATAAGTGGCGAGAGCTACTTCCCTTCCTACTTGGATTGTGTTGGCACTTATTGGATAGTGTACTTTCTGAAGTGAAAACTTCTTAAGGCGCGTTGGGCATTTTTGAGATGACTAAACCATTGATTTCGCTACACTGTAACGCAATTTACCGACACCGTGGAGTAAAAGACATCAACGCGTTGATTACCGTGGTGCATGGAGTAAAAGACATAAACGCGTTTATTACCGCGGTGCTGATTTTTTTTTCAAGTTTTCACTTCTGTCACACCCGGAGTGCCACGCTTTATTTTTATTTCTATAATTAATTTGTGTAATGAATCATATAATTGGCCACGCTATTCATTCGGTATCTTATGAATATGCCTAAGTTTTAAGTAAGCGTTGAACGAGTTTCAACTTACGTACATTTATTGTCATTTCAATCCTTTTGTATGCAGGCATTTATTTAAAATGTATGTATGTTAAGTTTTATTTAAGAATTGTTTATTTTATGTTCTCTTCTACTCTTATATAATCGCAGGTATGCTGAAAGAGATTTCTTTTAGAAACAAGCATCACCTTTTTACGTATTTTTCTTTTTTGTCTTTTTTGTGTGTACATAAATGGTTAAATAAATAAATAAAATGGCCTTATTTGAAGTTGCCAGCATTTAAAGCTTTACAGCTATAAAAGATAAGTATCCTAGCAAACATAGAGGCTCTAAAACAAAAATAAAACTTGTCATAAAACTAAACACTACGCGTAAGCCAGCAGGAGCCATATTAAATAATGTATACAGTAGCTACGATACTCGAAACAAGGATATAACACTCGGCAAGTTTTAAACGGTGTTTACGTCTAAATCGACAAAAAATCCCCCGTCTCCCCTCATGGGGGGGAGTATGGGGTGTCGGAGTACCCCAACTTTCTCCGGGCGACACCTGCGTTGCAAGATGCTCCCTGATGTACTAAGACGTTTAACTTTCTCTGCATCTGTATACTGACGTTATTTTTCATGTGAATGTGAAGCAAGAAGTTTAGAATAAGCTCGGCTTTCGAGTTTTGATGAATAGATTGAGTCGGAAACGTAAAGTTTGTACTGAAAATATATGTACATATTAGTACGTCTGAACATAAATAAAGAGGTATGTTTTATACTTTCTTGATTGCCTCGTAGCGTTTACCTCATTACCAGGAAAATAAATAATTTAGTAGGTAAGTAATACAACAAGGACGCAGTCTGTAACATCTTCTGAAAAGCTGCTATTTTATTTATACATGAAATCAGGTTTTGAAAGCAATATTTAATCCATATAATTTGTTTTGGGTTAAAATCTAGGCAAGTAACAATAAAGGGAATATTGAATACATGTATAACTATTTTCTTAATAACCCTCGGCAAGCTTCGTGTTTCGTCAGTTGTCGGATTTCTATCAGTTGCCCTTTACACTTGGTGCAGACCATACGCTTTTAATCTACTTGGAAATATATAGAGTTGTGAATACTCTTTTAAATAAATGTAATTTATTTAAAAAATGGGAGGAAAACTGTTAAAGTCGCAGGCACGTAAATAGTTTTACAGCTCTATGTAGTTCACACGGAAATCAAAACAAGACAACAATAAAGTATTTAGTTCTGAATTCAAATTATTATATACGATGAATCAAATAATTTATGGACATGGAAATTACCATTCGTTTGTATTAAAAAATGCGATGATTCCCGAGGGACACTGAGAAAATAGTCAGACTGTAATAATTTTTGGATTAAAATCTGGGTAAGTACCAATTTCACTTTTTCAATTCATTATTATGTACCTTCTAAGTTTTCTTTAGACATTACTGACATTGGTAAAGGAAAACATCGTTAGGAAACCTGGACTAAAAATTTAATATAAGTCCGAAATCACCAAAACGCCTTGAGCAAGCGTGGTGATCAATGCTCATGCCTCTTTGTTTGAGAAGAGGCCTTTGCCCAGCAGTGGGACAGTAACAAGTTGGTATTATTATTATAATAAACAAACATAAAACAACGACGTTTATTGAATAGAAGCCTACAATAAAACTCGAATTTCACAATTACTTCAGAATAATCCGGTTTGGACCTAACAAAGTTAGGATATTTAAACTTGTGATCCTAACCTAATTGTTTTATTATAGTTTTGGGTCAAACAATTTGAATAAATATATAGAATGCGAGTTTCAGTAAGCCTAGTCATTCCGAAAGTTAGTCTTTGTTAGTAATTGTGTCTAAGCACTATTTCAAACTTTATTGTCCTAGCTTTTAGTGGTGGGCGTTTTCTCTCTCATTTGGTCAAAACTTTCAAGGTTACTACATTTTTTTGTATTGTATGTATGTTGTATCTTACAACATGCTATACTAAATTTAAAAAAAAAACAATTTTTACCTTCTAAGTTTTGAGTTTTGTGAAAGGCAGGTATTTTTTTTTTTCCGATGTTGAAAAAAAAATGGCGATAAGAAACAACGGTAGGTATTAGTTTGAACATTTTATAACAAAATTAGAACGTTCATAAACAAGAAACCTTTAACCTTATTTATTGTGCCTGCCAATAAACTTTAAAAATCGTAATCATCAACACAAAAATAAACTTACCAGAAATAAAAAGTTGTATTTCAAAGAAAACTTTCTTCGTACATTCATGTACAGTATGCTCACATACGTGACGCGGGGGCAGTCGGCAATTTTCTACCCTCTTCCCGTGATGATGTGGCAAGCTGTGATATTTCCTCTTTGAAAAATGACTTTGAATATTAAATGATTGTTATAGTGATTTACGCACATAATCTCAATTTAGGCGATATTCGTATTGTATAAAAGTTTCAGAAACTTAAAACTGAATCTAATATGTTGTTTAGAAGTTATTGAAAACAAAATATCGGGAGAGGGTATTGTTTGATCCAAAGAAACTGCATTTAGATATTTGACAGATAGTTGGGTACCTACCTACGGGAATAATTTTGTAGGTACCACAGGACAATAACTCCTTTTGAGACGCTGGTTACGGCATTACCCATTCTGATTAAAGAAATTTATCGACGCGTCTTATTTAATTGTCAATGAATTCATGACGTCAAGACCGCCCAGTAACAGTCCGCCGCCGCCGCACAGCAATCGAGCGTTAATAATCTGTGTTATTTCCCACAGAAAGAAATCCAAATAAGATCCTTAGACTATAGGTAGTATTGAAGCTAATAAAAAGTTAATATTACTTTGACAATTAACATTACGCCTGTTTTACCCGGTGGGTTAGGCAGAGGTGTATCTATTGTACACCCACATTTCGCCAGTATGTTTTAGTCCCATGTAATAGGGGGCGAGCCAATTGCTATCACTCGGGCAGAAATCCAGACTCCAGGCTGCCACTGAGAAATACTGACAAATAATTTTTGACATTAATTATTACACTACCTCGTAAAGCTCTTTGTTTCACGCCCACAGCACGGTTTCTGTACAGTACGGCGTATAAACCGCGCCGTAGAAAAAACGTTTCCATAGTGATCCATACAAAAACTGTGGAAACTTAAAACTAGTCCAAGCACTCACACACACACATACACACACACACTCGCTCACACAAACACACACACACACACACACACCCTCACTCACACACACTCTCACTCACACCTTCCCGAACTCATAATATTACTCCACACTGCACCATACCTACCAACATACAAAGTTTGCATGTCTTTTATGTCTTTTACTATTGATTTTTGCTAAACTGTACCCATGTCACAGTTTAAGTTTGGAACATTGTGTATTTTATATTTTAGACGGGCTTTGATAGCTGCGATACAGTTTTTTTTTTTAAGTTTTGTTGCTATCATCGTTTCGATTGTAATTTATGTAAATTTTTTGTGGTTCCAAAATAAAAACTGTTACTTTTTTTTTACAACACTCACAACCGTGCCTACAGACGGCGTATAAATCGCGCCGTAGAAAAAACTTGTCTGTCAACAATTTTCCTTAAATTATGTCACAACAGTTCTAATTTATATTTGCTATGACAAACTACTAAAACAATTATGAAATTTCTATCTATAATAATAATCTATATACCTACGTCCTACGTACCAATTTATCGCTCACAAGTAAATCACTTCACGTCACCTGTTACATTGGACCAGCTTAATTAGAACTCTCCGTCTTCGCAAATTTTCTCCCCGTCTTGTAAAATTGTTTGATTGAAGGGAGGTGTAGGAGGTCTAGTTAAAATGGTGCCTCGATACCGATATTAATAAAATTAATTAGTACAAGATAACGCCTTCGTACGCAATACTCGGGTTTTCGAATGCTCAGGCAGGATAGTTAGATAGTAGTTGGGCTGTGCTACAACATTTACCGTTAGTTTAGACTTCCATTTAGGCTTTTAGTTCGTAACAATAGTTTGATTGATGATTGAAAGCTAGTCCAAATTTTATGAAAGTTACGTCATTCATAATAATGATTATAAACGGGAACGAAAAGTAGGTACCTAGGATGGGTAGGTAAGGTAGGTAGGATGTTAGTAGTGAACGTGATCTGCATTTTCTTAATATTATTTTAAAATTTCGCAAACACTACTATTGAGCATGAGGTCCTGGGTCCGATTCCCAGGTCGGGCAAAGTGTTATTTGGGTTTTTCATTAATGATTTCTCAGTAGCAGTCTGGATTTGTACCCGGTTGTTGGCAATAGCCTAGCCCCCTATTACATGGGACTTAAACATAACTGGCATAAATGTGGGTGTTAATATTGATACACCTCTACGATTACATGCGTGATGTGATGTTATTTTATTATTATAGTTTTAAAGTTTTAGAGTATCTCCTATTTTCTTATAACATATTTATTATATTTCTCCCTAGGAATCAACGCTCCAGAACAGGCCACGTGGACTTTAAAACTTTCCGACGAAGTGCATATTGTTAGACCCTTCGTAGATACATGTTTTTCTTGCCGTGAAAACTACGGTTTATTCAGTGTTATTTGGGTTTTTCATTAATTATTTCTCAGTAGCAGTCTGGATTTGTGCCCGGTTGTTGGCAATAGCTTAGCCCCCTATTACATGGGACTTAAACATAACTGGCATAAATGTGGGTGTTAATATTGATACACCTCTACGATTACATGCGTGATGTGATGTTATTTTATTATTATAGTTTTAAAGTTTTAGAGTATCTCCTATTTTCTTATAATATATTTATTATATTTCTCCCTAGGAATCAACGCTCCAGAACAGGCCACGTGGACTTTAAAACTTTCCGACGAAGTGCATATTGTTAGACCCTTCGTAGACACATGTTTTTCTTGCCGTGAAAACTACGGTTTATTCACCGTGTGTAGGCACGGTCGTCAGTGTTGTATGGATCACTATCAAACCATGTTAAAAAGACGTTTTTTTCTACGGCGCGGTTTATACGCCTTGCAGTACAGTAAAGAAACCGGACAGTATACAAAGCGCCTAACAGAAACTGTATAATATTGTTAGGCTCTTTGTACACATATGTTTTTCTTGCCGTGAAATACTACGGTTTATTCGCCATGTGTAGGCGCGGTCGTCAACGTCATATGGATCACTATGGAGTCTTACTGGTTTTTGCTACGGTGCGGTTTATACCCTGTGTGTAGACGCGGTCGTCAGTATTGTTTGGATCGCTATGCAAGCTTTTAATATTGTTAGGCTCTTTGTACACATATGTTTTTCTGGCCGTAATATACTACCGTTTATTCGCCGTGTGTAGACACGGTCGTCAGTGTTGTTTAGATCACTATGGAGGCTTATTGACAGACAGGTTTTTGCTACGGCACGGTTTATACGCCGCGTGTAGGCACGGTTTTCAGTGTTGTATGGATTACTATGGGCGGTTTATACGCTGTACTGTAATTAAAACCGTGCCGTGTTCAAAGGACTTAAGATGCAATTGGATGTTTGATTTGAAGCATTTTTATTGAAGCTTACCGGTTTACATTGAATTTCTCTGGAATTGCTTAGCGAATGTTTGCGAAACCTTTCACTTCCAAATCTCACCGTGTAGTAGTGAATTTAATGTTTCTATTTCCGATGCAACGTTACGTCGCACAGTGGGGAAAGTAAATTGGGCGGTGGAAAAAAATATGTTCGGCGGAAAATATTACTGTTTCTCGGTTTAAAATTGTATGTGTCCGACGGATGTAGTAACTTTATAATATCAAGTGTAATTAAATAATAATACTTAATTTTACTAGTTTAATTTTTAATTTTTATTTAATTATAAATACGAAAGTAATTCTGTATGTCTGTTACCTTTTCAAGCAAAAACGGCAGAACGGATTTGGATAAATATGACCTGGGTTCCTGTGGGATAATTTCCACTCATGTGGTGCGAAACAACGGGCAAAATCTAGTATTTCGAAACCATGACATTTACAAAGTTATTCACACTTTTGAGAAAAACGCATGCGTCATGATATGTTTTTAAGTAAACCTCAAGCAGATTAACATCAGAATACATCACAACAAAATCTAGTGTTTTATTCTCTCAAAGTTACATCAAGCCCACAGTGCATCGATTGCACTGTCAATCACTACTTCGCGGGAAGCCGTAGGGACTATCACAGTTCGTCATCAACACAGGGTGGCTATATCCGTCCCTTTCTCTCCCAGGTAGTTAGATAGAGACAGAACGATACGGGTTCAGTAGGCGGCCGGATATTTATTCCGGATCTTATTTACTGCTTCAACAGCTTTCGAGTAGGGATCGAATCAAAAGTATCGATATTTTTCTTATTTGTTGTAGATATTGTCATAAAAGTAAAAAATGTTTTGCTCGATAGTAGTTGGTATCTGAACAGTGTATCTATTGATATTTTGCTCATTAGTAGAATCTTAATAAAGAATATTGCCATATCTCCTATACGTTAATGTAGTACCATCCACATAAAAATATCGATACCATTATCTCATTCAATCCGTCTCTGTACCTTTGTGTGCTTCAAGAATAAAGAAACCTCTAATACAGTGGTTCCCAAAGTTGACTGGACCGCGACCCCCGTAACAAAAACTTCCGAATTCGGGACTCACCTCTTAGCTGTCATGGTGAAAAAAAGGGCATAGGTACCTAACTTCATTGGCCTTCAAAACTTAGTATCCACACTTTGAAAATTGTAATATCTCCTTAACTATATAAGTCAGAGTTTTGAAATAAAACACGTTTTATAGCAAATTTCTTTTAAATTATAGTTTAATTTATAATACGTACATTAGTAATGTTTTTAACTTAAAAAAAGATAAAA
This sequence comes from Omphaloscelis lunosa, assembly GCA_916610215.1. Taxonomy (NCBI): domain Eukaryota; kingdom Metazoa; phylum Arthropoda; class Insecta; order Lepidoptera; family Noctuidae; genus Omphaloscelis; species Omphaloscelis lunosa. The sequence continues at coordinate 14,562,908 of OU744250.1, forward strand.
ACCAAAAATAGCTATTTTTAACTTACTTGCTTCCTCGGGTTTGATTACAGCTTCGAGCCGGTTTAGCATACTGAAGACGAGATTTCGGAGGCGATGTTGGAGAATATTCTCCCATTCTTCCATCAGGACCTGTTTTAGGGCCCTGAGGTAGTCTGTGGTTTCTAACCAGCCACCTGAGCTCATCCCAAGCATGCTCGATCGGGTTGAGATCAGGATTTTTTGATGGCTAAGCCATCAAGTTGATACCAACCTCCTGAATGTACTCTTGTACGACTCGAGCGGTGTGTGGCCGGGTGCCATTTTCTATGTCCACTAGCTCTGTGCGACCTTCTGAAGAGATGTCAGCCCATACGCGTACAGAGCCTCCACTATATTGGACTCTTTCTGCGAAGCAGGCTTGCATTTATCGGTCACCAGGTCGCCTGTACACTCTTTGCCTTCCATCGGAAGTGAATAGTGAGAATCGAGACTCATAAGTGAATTTGTGTACTTTATAAGTTATTGCAATTTCCAAAGTGTTATACTAAGTTTTAAAGGCCAGTGTATTTGAATGAAGGACTGTTCAAATAAGAAAAAAACATTCATTTCCAATCGAAACTTTTAATACTTGATTAAATACAAGGAGTGATATTTCAACTAGAAGCATGTATTTGTTTCCAATCTTTTTTCCATTATAGCTTTAGCATTAACTTCAATTTTAGTTACTTTTTTAATCGTATTTAGTTTTAATATTAATCATAGCTGAAAATCTATTTTGCAATGTTCGTTCCCCACCCAATACTCGTTCGTGGCTCATAGTTTGGGAACCACTGCTCTAGAAGATTGAGATTGATATTGTTTATCTACATGGGACTTAAACATAACTACCGAAATATGTGGGTGTACTATAAAGTAGTGTACATCCACAATCCTTTGGGGAACATAGTTTGGTACCTATGTAAATCAGTTAAACAATTACCATCTAGTATCTATTCGGTTCAAAGTATCGAGAAAGAATCGTAAAAATACACTAAAAATCGTACCTGATCTGATTACCACTCAAGTTATCGATACCTTTTCGCACCCCTACTTGTGAGAACAGATTTTCATTTTCATATGCATATTGATGCATGTTCTGCACACGTGTTAAAGTCCTTACAGCGTTGGCGCTCAATGGATTCAATTTACAAGTTATATGAAGTAATCAAATGTGAAATGAAGATATAATGAATTGTTGATCGCGAATTTTGTGCAAAAAATGGGGGGTTGCATTTTGCACATAATTTTCTAAAAGAAATACATTTGTATACGTAAGACTAAACTTTAATTTAAGAACAAAATTCACTACTAAAAGATTAAGAAATTCTGATCATTTATTATGTCAGGGCGTTACTTATTAAGAATTAATATGAACTTTACATTAATACCTAATTAACATTAATTTATTATTTTTCTTTACTTATACCTAATTAATCAATATAATATCCTAACTTAACTCAAACTAATAACAAACTACAAAAATGGCGTCAAAAAAAAAAAATCCTCTGCATCACTGTCGACTAGTAATGTACCCAAGAGACAGGCAGCATTACCACGTTGTATGGCAATGCTTAGCCTTTGGCCAAGGTAAAAGCCAGCCCTTGGGTCACGGGAAGTGTCAACCAGCCGTTTGGAGATTATGAGCACTCGGACCCCACGCCGGGGCATTCAACCCCAAAGAAATCCTTGATTTCACTGGCATAATCAGCTTATTATGTTCCCATTGCTAGGACACAGGCCTCCTTGGTGAGAGGGAGTGGGCCGTAATCCACCACGTAGGCCCAGTGCGGGTTGGTACATGTCACATGTCTTCGAATGATCGGTTCTAGGAAATGCCGGTTTCCTCACGATGTTTTATGATTTCGTTGTCACCGTACGTTTACGTTTGCATACTAATGCAAAACAAAAACAATAACAACGCAACCGAACAAGAACTAACAAGCACTAACAAGTCTGCTGAATGACTCGAGCGCAGTTAAGTTTTTCTCTCGAGTTTTTCTTTCAAACTGCAGTTACCGTTCGTTACTCGTTGCACATTATAGCAGTGGTTATTAATGTCAACTAATGCAATGCAAGTTCCTAAGAATTATTGTCGTCTTGGAGAATTCTTCATTTAATTCGCAAGTGAAATTGCATTGTAGAAATAGTGGAAACATAGAGAAATATAAAAACACGCACTGATAATATGTAAGAAAGAAAGAAAGAAAATACGTTTATTTGTGTGAAATATTAGAAGAATTTAAAACTGGCTAAAAGTCCATAGATGTAGATAAATCCATACATTTTGTTTAATATATCTTAATTAAGTGGTAAATTCTTAACAAACTGATAATTATTATTACTAGCTGACCCGACTGACGTTGTCCTGTCCCTTTAATATAACTCATACAAAAATCCCGTTGAAAAAAGGACTTTCAGGCTTTCCCGAATTAGAAAGTTTTCCAAGAAAGTTTTCCATAAAAACATCATTCAATCATCATTCATTATTCTTCATTCGTCATTCAGACTATTACGAACATTTTAAAACAATAAATTGCCGGCTCAGCTCGGCCCAGCCGTTCTCAAGTAATGATGCGCTTACAAACGAACAGCATTTCATTATTATTTTTATAGGAATTCTATTCCTATACCTACTATTAAACGAGCAATATTTGTATATATGTATATAATATTATTTTATATAATATATATATTATGTTAGTAATCACGTTCTCGAAAACTGCTCTAACGATATTGATGAGAGTTGCAATATAGGGGTTTACGGACGAAAAATCGATCTAGCTAGGTCTCATATCTGAGAAAATTCGTTTTCTCCGTATTTTCACCCGAGCAGAGCTCGGTCGCCAAAAATTTAGATCAAGATGGCTACCTTAGAATAGTGACATGGCAGCATGGAATTGTACTATCGTATCGTTCATTCTCTATGTTCACTAGAGCAGAGCTCGGTCGCCCAGGTAGTAGAATATTATCAGTATAACTGTTTAGTAATATTAGACTGACTAGGTAGTGCCTAGTTGCATTATTTTTTTATGAATCCCTTGTAAACTTATGGTCTTACGGGTCTATTGATAAAGCCTAACAAAAAAAAAAAAACATAATAACCCACTATTGTACAATAACATTCCCGTAACATCAAACACAGTCGTGTACTCATTTTGATTTGTTCTGTGTCGGAGTCCTAAAAACTGATAGGAAAAGGGATATAAAATTCTGCAAAAAAAATAACAACGTTGTTAATTTAACACGAGGTCAGTACGTTAAAACCCGGACATGTTTATACATATTTTAGATACATCATAAAACATTACATACCATAAAGGTTCATTAGAATACCAGCGTCAGACAGTATTCTGTCTAAAATGCTGTAATGAACCTTTTCGGCATAGCCGTGAGGCAAACACATGCTGTTCAAACATTATTTTACTTTTTTATTTTGTTATTTGTGTTTTTTTTTCACGAGCTGTGTCCAAATAAACGTTATTCTATCTTTCTATTCTCTTTTCTTTCCATACTCATTGTTAATACAAAATTCAAGCATAAAATATTTCAATATCGATAACGTAATCAAAAACTTCTAACAGTTTCCTACGAACCAAGAATGCAATCTTCAAGAAAAACTATCATAATCACGACCCCTCAAAAATTCTATCATACCGATATACAATATGTTATTGAACCGGAATTCGCTAAGCAAATACTTGCGTTTATAGAATACCAGTCCCCAAAGTCGACTTGCCTTGCTTTTAGGGCAGATTATTTATAAAAAACTACCGACCATATCGACAAAAAAAAATCTTTGAAATCCCTCTTTAAAAAACATATTTTTGAAGTTTTATTAAAATATAACCAAAGGAACCACTAATATTTTCATCTTAATACTTACATCAAAATTGTTTTGAGTTTTCGTTTGCGTAAGCTGATAAAACGATTTAATTTTCGTTTTGTCCGTCTATAAAAATTCCACCAAAGCTTTATGGGTTGTACAAAAAGGAAAATTACATACATCCGACCCCGGGGCACTGCGACCATAGACTGCATTCGGTAATGAATGCGACTTTACTGAACGTTTGACAGATTCTAATTTGTACGGAAACAAACGAAGCTTGAATTTGGAATATGTAACCTTTTGACAAATGGATTTGGTTTGGGCTCGCCGAATATGCTTTCGTGATTAAAAATGTAATTCCACATTTGAAATTGCGTTGTAGTATTATTAAAAACTTTAAAAGTTTCTGGGTTTAAACTTTCAACAATGGCTTTGATATTTGCCTACTCTTAAAAAGTGTTTTCATGATTATTCTGTAAATATGATATCGGAATCACTTTTATACTTAATAATAAAAAAATAAAAATAAACAAGCTAGACGAATTCGGTGTTTCCTATCTGACTACTCTGAGAAGAAAGGCCGAAACAAACTCAGAGGTCGCAGTCTCAAGTCCAGACATAATCTTGGTAAGGCTATATGAGGACCATGTAGATTAGTTTCTGATATGGTCTTTTGAAGAAAGAACCACATAGATTTGAGTGGACCTGGCCAGTCAGTGCAAGCATTTGCCAGTAATCGTGGAGCTTTACTCAGAAGTTTTAAGGAGCTCAACTCGATGAACAATACCAAAGAAAGGACATTTGAGTAGACCACATAAACTACTCAAACTGCCAGACCATCATTAAAACTAGCTGAGAAATAAAAATAATAATAATATCGACATAGTCCTCACATTCAGAATAATTAAAATAATATTTATATTCAAAATGACATGATTACTTTGTAAAGTACAAAGTAATCATGTCAATTTGAATATAATTTTCAATAATGTCAATGTGTATATAAAACTGGTATATTTTGATGATTTTACATAATAATTAAAATTTCAAGTTTTATGGTTTTATCACATGATATTCATTATATTTATGCAATCACCTTCATTGTTATTTTCATATAAAGCTTCCAAAGTTAAATAATTGGTAAAAAGTTCTTCATAACATTGCGTACTTACTCAATTGGATTTTACTAAAGGCTTTCTTAAAATAATCTCTACCTGCTATTTTACTCAGGAATATAACCTACTCTGTCGTAACTTCCTCGCTTTTCAATATTACACTTATATTCATATGTTCTAAAAATTTTCTCATGCCCCATGACATCTCTCTTGACCATCATTTGAAATTCCTTAACCGGGCACCATTAATTTTGCACAGAAACGTGTGTACCTACATATTTGATAGTCATATGCCAAAAGCTCTCACAAAGGTTGGGTTAGGATACCCATTCATTATGAAACTGTTTTATAAAATTAACTCTAACTTAGGCGGAATTTTAAGCAAATAAAAGGTTAGAAAGATTGGTTTACTCCCGTCTGGCAACGCTCCCGTTTGGCAACTCTACATATACATTGGTTATGTTTGTAGATATTACGTACCTGAGAACACGTTAAAATACCGTCAGAGTAAAAAGTTCTAGTGTGCCGAATTTATTTAATATATGCATTTTCAGTTCTAATTTTATATTTTCGATTTTATATTTTATTTACTTGATTTCTTATGTTTGTATAGTCTCAAATAGTACATACACATTTGGAGTGAATAAACAAAGCTTACATATATTATATTCTAGTAACTTATGTTGTTGATTTTGTGTTGCTTAGTTTGAATAATTACTAGTCATAATATATTATATTTTTATAAAGAGAGGCAAAAAGAAATAATCATCAGTTTCATACATTTTGACCGAGTAGGTAGGTGTACTTTTCTATGAAACAGAGTTTTTTCTTTTATAACCGGCGAAAATTTCAACACAGGGGGGTTCAGAATCATGTACTGAATCCATGGTAAAAGTTTTCGCGTCGATGACCCTGCCATCCTGTATGATACATAAAAAATTACACCACAAAAATCTAATATGGGTACATACTTTTTTCATTTCTAATAAACATTTAAGTATATACATTCGTTAAAAATTAGACTTAACGTACTGACTGTACATAGTGCACACGATACATCGCTATAGGTAAGTATATGTAGGGTTGCCAAACGGGAGCGTTGCCAGACTGGAGTAACCCGAATAAATTTAGGAAATGCAACTAAAATACTTTCATTTTTGCTCTAAAAAGATATTATTATTTACATTATTATGTCTAGTTAGTTTCGTTTTCGTAAACATGGCACCTAAGAGTGAGTCGTTCATAACATCACGCCTGTATTCCCTGAAGGGTTAGGCAGAGGTGCACCTATAAGTACACCCACACTTCGCCAGTTATGTTTAAGTGCCATGTAATAGGGGGCGAGCCTATAACCATCAACTTGGCATAAATTTTGCGGGTGGATCGAAAAGTTTTAAGTTTTGTGACTTGTGTAATGTTATTTGCGTACGAAATGAATATTATTGCGTAAATGGTTTGTTAAAAAGAAAAAAAAAAAGCTGCTTGATTTGTTAGTCAAAGTTCATACATTAGGTACTACATTTTAAGTTTTAAAAATGTGCTCATGTAAGTTAAATTTTTTATTTTTTTATTAAAAAAGAAATTTCTTTAACCATAAAACCAGACTACGGGCTGCTACTGAGAAATTTCACTTGGAAAAACCCGATAACACTTTGCCTGAATCAGGAATCGAACCCAGAACCTCATGCTCAGCAGTAGCACTTACAATCACTACGTAGACCAACGAGGAGGTTCAGTTCTTTAGGAAATTAAGACCAACAAGTAGGTACTACAGCAATGGTATTCAAAGAGGCATTATATAATTCTTCTTTTCGTGTGGTTAGTGACTAACCTGGTGTCGATTTTAAAGCCGCCCATAGACTTGGCTCCACATGCCGTCGAGAAATATCTCTCAGGCATGCCGGTTTCCTCACGATGTTTTCGTTCACCGTTTTAAAGCAAGTGATAATTATAAAATACACACATGAATCTGAAAAGTCAGAGGTGCGTGCCTTGGGCTCGAACTCGAGACGTATGACTTGGCAGTCCATCGCAGTGCAGTGATAGCCTAGTGGTGTGGCATTAGAATTAAGTGTAAACTTTACGAAACATAATTATGCAGAATAAGTTTTATTTTTTCTCTGAACACTACAGTGCACCGCTGGAGTACTACTCACCCATACACTGAAGAAGGATATAAATACTAATACATATTTACTGCTGCTGCTTGCTTTACTTTCCTAAATAAATACCATAAAACATACACCCCTAGGAAAGGGTGGACTAAAATTTGATTTAAAACGTAAAGTGCAACCTCGTAAATACGATCATTTATGACCGTAACCATAGACTATGATATAAAATAAATGTCCAAAAAATATTGTGAAAATGTATCTGTGTTTCAGGTTGTAAAAATTCACGAGTGTGTTGGGTAGAGCGTTACTTTAGGGGATGTTTTTCAAGTCTTTTTCATACAAAATGTTTTATTAATCTTTGTCAGAATTACAGACGTTTTTGGGAATTAGTGCTGGCTCATTTTTTTATGATGCCTTAGTACTGTTACCATAAAAATCAGCGGTACACAAAAAGAGGTAGGTATTTAGCTCCGATCAATATTTTGAACTATGCAAAACGCTTTTGACCTGCAATCTTTTTTCTGATGGATAACAGAAGCAGCGTCAGAAGTTTTAAATATACCTACTAATAAAAATACAATTATTAAAAAAAAATTGAACCTGCCTTTTTCATAAAAGAAATTCGTATGGAGAGTAACCGAAACACTTCAGCCAAAAGCGTAGGCTTTTTCGCTGAAATTATGACGGATGGGACCCGGAGATTTCGCGGTTTCGGCTTTGCGTGCCGGAGCCAAGGGGATCCCTTGAGCCTACCCCGTAAGACGCCACTTCCCCTAACCCTCGGACCAGAAGTTTCCCTTTCTTTCGAACCCGAGAATTGTTTAAACTTGTTTTGATCTCGATGGCCGGATTTGAAAGTTTTGGTTCCAGATTTTTGCCAATTTTTGTGTTTAGATTGTATTAGGCTTTTATCAGCGAATAAGAGCAATTGGATAGAATGCTTTTGTTTTGTTAACTGATAGAAAAAAAAAACTACCGGTAATTATCTGTTTATTATAGAAACTAACACAGTTAAAATGCACAACCATCATCTAGTCCTTAATCAGCACATCACATCAACATCGTTAGGAGTAGCTAAGTACTCACATCAAAGCATTATATAAACAAACAATAAATTGGAGCAAATATTTTACGCAAATAATGGTATGCTTGAGAATTGAGAACTCTCGCTCTGCTAGAATAATCTTAAAGAAAAATAATGAGTGCATTCACACTTTCAATATCTCCACAGTCAACCATATCGATACAATTTAAATGAGATGCCAAGAAAAATGAACGCACGTTTTGCTGGAGAAATATCAATTTAAGAAGACCAAAGCAACGTCATTATTATATTGTATGAATTGACACTTATATTCCATACAATAAATGAGACGAGACATCTTCTCAGATCACGATTAAAAGAAAACTTCCATAGAATATCACGTTCACCAAATCAGCAATAGCGAATCTCACGTGGAACAAGTGAACAGCGATAACAATATCAGCAAAACACGAAAGACAAATAGCGGCACGCCGAAATGAAATAATGCTAAATAAGCAATATGTAAAGTGTTGGAGAAGGAGTGCAGAATCAATAGGATGAGCGGTTCAAGTTAGGGGCTTAGGGCGTTAAGGTGCTATTTGATTATAACGAAAAGCGCGTTGCTACAAAAGAGCCGTAGGCGCTGACAGTGAAGGGCCGGAATATAATTTTGTGGCAAAAAATCGCTCTAATATTACTTACATCATATTACGTACAGGAAATACTAACACTAATACAGTAGGTATAAGAACCGAAAAAAAAAACGAAAATATCTAAAATAAATTTCGAGTTGCCAAAATGTCTCTTCTTAATATTGTTTTCAGAAACTATTAATTATCTTTATGTTTTATTATTATTACTAAAGTCATAAAATATTCCCCTCGTATCCCAGCAAGCGTAATGGATAAGTTTCAGGAAACTAGTTTCATCATAAGTTTAAGACAACACGTTCAACCACTAAAATGTTTAAGTAGGTTATAAAATATTTTCGAACTGCAGTTTGCTAGGACATAAAAGATTCATAACAGAAATGGGGTGAACCTGCACAGTACGGAAAAACTTCCCCGAATGTTTTTGATTGATTCTGCAGTCTCGCTTTGCTGTCATCACTTAGATACAGGCCCTAAAGGTTAGGTTAAGGGTAAAGGAGCAAACAGCTTCAGGGTAAGTAAATACGCTGACGAAGACACGGGTACACCGCGCTACCAAATCCGACGTTTTTATCTGTCACCGGCAGCCGTGGGCAGAGTTTTAGTGAGTCCTTTGATAGCGTTGACATAACCAAGTTTCCCTATCGCTAGTTTACTTTACCTTTTATACCATAACTTTATTTCGTAACGCCTACATGAATCGCTAAACCGTGCGGGAAGGATTGTTTGCTATTCGCAAAGTTATAGGCGCTTTTGTAGAGTTGAATATGTTTTATGAATTTTTAATCGTGTCAGCATAAGCGTGGGTAGTATGTTACATGCATGGTTTCTATCCATGTTTGAATAGCTAATTACAGAGTGTACCTAATCACGTGTGCTAAATGTGTTAGTAATACCCAGATGGTTTTGATACCTTGATTAGGCAGACCTAACCGTGTTTGTTTTATGTCGGGCATGCATGCTTATTTAAAAACTAGAGAAAAAGAAATTACGTACCTATTTAAGATTTTTTTATCTTTAAGATAAATAGTATTTTAGTAAACTAGGTATAAAATAATGAATTAGGTAATTTTAAGACTTGCTAATGTTAAATATTATTAAGAATTTTATCGTCCTACAATTACCATAATGTGAGCTCATGTGATAAAGGATCCTAGTACAATCTAACATTATAATGCATTTGTAAATTATTTCTAAGATTTTATTTTCATATTTAACCAATTTTATACTGAATAAATATTTATTATTACTATTTCTAGAATTTAAATGGCAATCCAAAAAGTGTCGAGGTTGTAAAACACTTAGCTTCCAAATCATGAAAACAAACACACCCATTGCCTCGATCATAGCTCATGCAGTCGACTGAACTCATGGCCCATACAAAACACTCGAGCACGCTATAAGGGGCCGTCAGTGGTACAAGCCTGTGTGCCGCGTCAGCGAAGGCCGATTGAGAGGGCGTCGCGAGCCCCTTGGCGTTTAACGACCAATCGGGTGAGGGTGACTTACATCTGCTTGTCAATTTGAGGTTAGAAATATAAGTTTGGGATACTGGTTGCGAGTAATAGGTCTTCTGCAGGCTGGTCTAACGCTGTGGTTTAATAATAGAAGAGCTACTGGTGAAGGGACTATAAAGCTCTGGGCAAATAGCAATATGCGGGATAAATTTCGTTTGCGACGATTGTGTCGACTATCTTGTATGAAGGCTTTCGAAGTGGCGCAAATAGTCACGTGACTTATTAATCATTAAAACAATCGACGAGGGCATTCGCGTCCCGCGTCAGTTTGAAAAGTCCTTGACTGGCGCCAGGCAGCATTACTGAAGTTTGCCAATTTGAAATAAGAGGCACTTGTGTCAATAAGATATTAGGAGGTACCTAATTTACAAAACATCAGTAAACCCTTGGTGGTGCATGTATACAGCCTATATGGGCACGTTCACACGTACCACAACCACACCACATCGCAGCGACAAAATATGGGCAAGCAGTGGTTACATGAGTATAGTATCGCCGCAACTTCTGGTTTGTGATGTGGTTACGTTGTGGCTAGTGTTTGCAAACAGATAGATCGTTGTGGTTGCGACGTGGTCCGTGTGAATAAACTATTCATTTTCCTACAAATTCGCGCCCGACTACATGTTATCGTTGTGGGGTATGTGGTTGCGGTTTTGGTGTGGTTGTACGTGTGATCAGGCGTCGGCTTGAGGTCAATTAAGTTATCAACCAACTTATAGCTGCTGATTTCCAAGCAATCCGCATTTTGTAGTACAGAAAGCCCATGTTTCTGTTAATGTATTAGCAATATGGTTAATTAACTCCGCCTCCCGTTCCACAAGTCAAACGACACGCTTTAATGCTCGTCCTATTTCAAACACGTGCTTTTTCCTTTAATAATGCTATACTAAATATATTTAAAAAAGTAACTATGCAGTTTTTTACCCGTCCTTTTCTATATGAAACTACTTTTTGGAAGGGGCAACTAGAATCAAGGCTCCTACAAACAGGGGCGACACGCAACGCGACACAAAGACACCGCTCGTCGCGCGACGAGCGGTGTCTTTGTGTCGCGTCGCGTGTCGCGCCTGTTTGAAAGAGCCTTCAGCCGTATTTTGTTTTATTAAATTGACATTCAAAAGTGCCTGTATAATTGAAATAAATGATTTGACATTTTATTTCACTTTTAACACACAAAATCGAGAATATAATACATAATTATTTAAAACTGAAATTATATACGTACTAACTTAACTAAAGCTATTCACAAATTAAAATATAACATCAAAAAATTCACCCGCATCGCTGTCGACTGGTAATGTTCCCAAGAGACTGGACGCCTTGCCACGTTGTATGGCAATGCTTAGCCTTGGACCAAGGTAAAAACCAGCCCTTGGGTCACAAATAGCCGTTTTAATTTCACGAAAGAGGCCATGGGCACTCGGACCTCACGGCCCGAGGGTTTCAACCCCAAATGACTCGAAAATATAATTATTAAAGGTTATTATACTTACGCCGCTTGAGGTTTTCCGCCGCAGCAGTAGCACCAGCACAGCACGCCGAGCCAGGAAGATGGGATGGCGCAAGAGTGTCGACACAGGTTGCGTCCCACACTAAAGGCCTACCCACCTTCCATGGAAATAAAGATATGCCGTCCGGTCTCTTGCTATGATCGCGTGCCAAGCGATTGGGTTCTAATACAGCTGGAACGCCGGAAAAATTCATCAAGCGTAGCTCTTTTGGTGCTATATTTTAGTTTGTGAACAGCTTTAGTTAAGTTAGTATATAATTTTGTTATTTTTATCAATTAATTAGTTATAAGTTGTTACTTATTTATTTAAATTATCTACAGAATTAAACAACTTGTCTCATTACGTTAATATGTTGCTTGTAGAATTATTTTAAACCACAATTAACAATTTTCCAACATCAGGACCTCATTTTGCAGAAGTTCATGAAATATTTCACACTCCACACCGCAGACAAAAGTTTGTGGAACAGTGACAACGATTTAACAGAAACTGTCCGGTTTAAAACTGGGGTGCTCCGATGTCCGAAAGAATTTTCATTAGCGTGTGTTAGGGTGACCACGGGGTACCCACGTCCGGTCGTGTCACTATAAGTACCGGGAAACGTGAGTCTATGTGCGGATTCATTATTGTCATTTCTAAATGACGTTCTGGTATTTGAAGACTTTCAAATGAATGTACTTCCAGCTTCATAAAAGCTATATTTTGATGTTATTAAAACGGTAAGTGGGGTTTTGTTAATATTAAGAGTTCATTACACTTTAAAGTTAAACGAAGCAAATTTATTAAGTAACAAATAAAAACTTTCACTGCTAAAAATGAAAAAATATTTATTTTTTATTTAAAAATTTTACTTTATTTAAAAAAAAAATAAGTATTTAGTTACTTAATTTTCTTCATTTCTTACTTATGTAGGTATGTACATATTATCTTATATTATGTATATCATAAAATCACGAAAGTATTCCCCGAAGGGTTGAGCCGGTCTATACATAGGGTGAGTGGTAATTAGTGACCGATACTTAGACACGTTACTTAACTCATCATTATGAACAACTTTTACTATGGCATTAAACGTGAAATCGCAAAAAAAAAATCAGCTGTTCCCAACATTTATGTTAGCATAACTCGTCAAATTGTGGGGAACAGCAGTTCTTTTTTTTTCGCAATTTCAATTTTGTTCCCATGGTAAAAGTTGTTCATAATGATGAGTTAAGTCACGGGTTTCAGTATCGGTCACTAATTACCACTCACCCTATAGAGTACACCTCATTCCGCCAGTTACGTTTTGTTTTAAAATATTAACATGTACATATGCAATACACTTAAGTACCGAATCTTAAAAAAAATCCTATGTTGTACATCTATTTTATTATTTAGGTACCTACACTCAAAGACAAGTGTGTCGTAATTCTTCCAACAACAACAGGGAGGGTGACCGCCGTCATTTCAATAGGCTTTATGCGCTGCGCCTAATTCCGGAGGAGATGGCCGGTTTTATGAACACATCTTGTAGTGACTGTTAGCTCCTGTTTTATTGGTCTTGAGATGCATTTGTTTTGTTTGAAGGGTATTCACTTTATCTGCCATTTTCTTATATTATTCTGTAAATAAAGTTTTTGTAACACAGTTATTTGATATTTAAACTATTATTTTCTTTCGAAAGACTGACTTGGACGCGGTAGCTTTGTCGTTTGAATTAGTTACTCCAATTGAAACATTTGAATTAATTTATCATAATCTCTTCACATTAAAAATCAGTAGTTTTTCCATAGTACAAACAACAATCTCGTTGAGAAATCGTTGAGCTCCTTAAATTCTAAGTTGAGCTGCAAATGCGTACACTGACTGGTCCACTCAATCTGTGGTTCTTTCCTCTAAAGATCATTTCAGACACCAATCTACATGGTCTTCACATGACCTAACCAAGATTATGTCTGAACTTTAAAAGAGACTGTGAGACCTCTGAGTTTGTTTCGGCCTTTCTTCTCAGAGTAGTCAGATAAGAAACGCCGAACTCATATACTACTTTAATTTAAAAAATATGATTGACTTGTAAAAGTTATTGTACAAACCTGTACTTACAGAAATAAAATCATCGTTCTGTAATTTCTGCCAATAATTTCTGTATTTTTATCCACGGAAAGAAATTGTCTGTTTATGTATGTAAACAACAAAAAACTAGGTAAAAACATATTTCGAGTTAAGGTTCCTACAAACAGGCACGACACGCGACGCCACGTACTTTTGTGTCGCGGCGCGTGTCGCGCCTGTTTGTAAGAGTCTTTATTGTGATTGGCATGCTGTTTAGTATACTAGATGTTCAAGCTACCGTACAACAACAAAACACAATCCTCAAGCTTACAACAACAAACACATACCCAACACTAGTTGTCACCACATTCAACTGTTCCATAGGTTTGCTTACAGCAATGCAGACAGAGAGGTTTTAATTAATAATCCCAATCTTGAACCTAACTTTGAATACATTCCGCACCAATTGAAAGTCAACTAATTGGAAATCACGAACAAACTCGTCGAAAATTAATAAATCCTAATCAATACGCGACAGAAATAACTGAGGCGAAAATTTTATAACATATTTATATACCTATACAAAAAGTTTTCATCACCCACGTGAAAATTAATATAAAATTAATGAAACATTCTCATATAAACAAGATGGTTAATAAGAATGGAGTTTTAATTAATTTTCCAATCATAAGTTACATGCTTTTGGAGCAAGTACGAGCCCGTTGTTTGGTTAGCTAACAACAATATTTGTTGATGGTAGCACAAGTTATTCTATCGTAGCACTACGTGGACGCTTGTTTGAGCTACGAACAGCTACGCGCGCTACGTGGCTTGCTACAACATAGAATGATCCTATACTATTTATTATTTGTTTATTATTTAGATATCCTATACTTTTAAACGAGTAATATTTGTATGTATAATTATATATATTTTTGTACTCACGTTCTCAAAATCTCCTTTAACGATTTTGATGAAAGTTGTAATAATAGAAGAAAGAAAGAAATTACATTTATTTAGCACAGGCGAAAAAGCAAACAATATATTTAATAGTAAATAAAAATATAAATAGGGCTTTACGGAGGCGAACAATTGATCTAGCTAGGTCTCATATCTGAGAAAATTAGTTTTCTCCGTATTTTCACCCGAGCAGAGCTCGGTCGCCCAAAGTTTAGAACAAGATAATGAATAATGAAATAAAAATAATGAACAATGACATGACAGCATGGAATTTGTAAGTACTACATAGATTAGTATGAACTTTCCTTACTATTAAATGAGCATTCTCTATTTTCACTAGAGCAGAGCTCGGTCGCCCAGGTACTATGTTTAAAGACGCGACATAAACTGCAACAAGGTTCTTACTTTTTCGATCGAATGACGTTGACAAAACGGCGCTGCTGCATAATCAACCTTTAATGTTCCCTCTATCAGGACACAGGCTTTCTCTCTGTTAGTTAGAACGGGCAGTAAACTACTACGCGGACGGGCCCAGTGCGGGTTGGTAGATGTCACATGCCCCGAATTTTTGGTTCTAGGACATGTCGGTTTTTCTCACGATATTTTTCTTCACCGTTTTGAGAGCAGTGTTGCCTGTCTGGGTTCGAAGCTACGACCTAAAACTCGTAAGGCCCTTTCCAATGAGCCACCACTGGACTCCACCGCAGTTGACCGCGTTGTAGAAAAAGTAGCAAACATAATATTTTCAGTTACTGTTCCTGCTCATTAAGCATCAATCTAAGTATAAGAAACATTCCTTTTCTTACGATCCACCGTGAAATGGACCTTTTCTTTGCCTGCTAGGGCCAGTAACGATACCAACTCTTGATATACATCATTGCATTCTAAGCAGATACCCCCAGTTCCAAAGTTGACAGGAGCGTAAGTATATCCGACAGGCGAAAATCCGACAATATTACAAGTTTCTTCAGCACCTGTCGTGAAAATGTGTCAATTTTGTCCTTTTTGACAAATATGCCACCATATTTGTCAAAAAGGACAACAAACAAAATTGACATTTCGTTAAAAAAATAATTGACATTGCCACATCAGTGGTGATGTGGCAATGTCAATTATTTTTTAACAAAATCACGAGCTTTTGATATGCGGCTTAAGAACGTAAGGAAATGCAATTATCGGAAAATTATTACTATCTCAGCTTATCATTATCTACTATATCCGAGTTGCTTTACAATATGTGATAACATTACCAATGTGTTTCCTTATATTATCATCCATATGCGTTTTCCTGTATTAACAACCATGTTAAGGTAAATAAATTAAATGCATGCAGTACTTTCTTTAGGCCTCCAGCTCCTCTAATTCAACCTGCTGTCTAATCTTTAATCAAAAAATAAATAAAAAATCGTTTATTGTTACAGAAATACTAACAGTCGTACTAATAAAATATGTTAAACATGTTCAACTCTTGTATTAATATATTATACAATGTTTTACCCCTAAAAAGTAAGACACTTAAATGAATCCCTAAATAAAAGTGCATTGTTGGATTTTGAACTCTCAGCGCTGAGCCTAGCGTTGATAATCCAACAGTGCACTTTTATTTAGGGATTCATTTAAGTGTCACTTACAGCCGCACTAAAAAAGGTTCATTAAATTAGTCCTACTTAACTAATTAGCATTAAATCCGTTAATCAACGGTAATGACAGTTTTAAGTTTCGTAGGGCGAAGCATCATCAAGTCATCTTATCGATTGCATATCGATAAAGCCTTTGTGTAGCCACATTTAAAAAGTATTGATATTAAATAACAAAAAGTTTCATTTATATGACAATTTTTTCTTTTACTGCAAGTTTTTACTATATTCAAAGAAAAACAGGTATTTTAATTTAAATAAAATAAAGCGATTGCCACCTTTTTTCTATGGCATCACTGCTAACGGTCAATGTCAAATCAGGGAATTTATTTTTAGATTAATGTTTGTGTTTAATTTGCTATTACATAACATAACATAACATCGCGCCTTGTTTCCCCGAAGGGCTGGGGAGAGGTGTCCCTGTAGCAGGCACATCCACATTTCGCCAGTTATGTTTAAGTCCCATGTAATAGGGGGCGAGCCTATTGCCATCAACCGGGCACAAATCCAGACACCGAGCTGCTACTGAGAAATTTCAGATAGAAAAACCCAATAACACTTTGCCCGACCCGGGAATCGAACCCAGGACCTGCTCAGCAGTAGCGCTTGCGACCACTAGACCAACGAGGCAATTTGCTATTAATTTATTGACATACGGTTTTATAATTTACGTTAGCAATTATTTTCAATATTTATAAATTTACATAACATATACTAATTTAAATTATAATAATTTGATGATTGATGATGATTTTTAAATATGTATAAAAATGAATACACAAAATAATAATAATTTTATTTATTTTACCAAATAAATGCATGTATTCTGATAATATTTGTACGACTAATACTTATCATTCATTTTGGATTTAATTCGAATGCAATGTAGTGTTACTGAATAATTTTAATGAAAAATAAAAAGTTTTGTTTACTTATTTTGTCTACATCTTCATCTAGGTATATCGTGAGCGGTGTTCTTGAATTGAGTATTTGTTAAGGGATCAGTATAATCTCGTAAATACCGCCTCGGTCCTACTTATCTATATCTACTGGCAAAGTCCACAAACTCAATAAAGTCCGCCGCCAAACCAGAAATTATTGTTTTTTTAATAAACGCTTAGTGCGAAAGCGAATACATTGGTGAAAATAAAAATATGACCTAAAACGTAAATTTCAAAATCAATCGTTAAAAAGTTAAGTAAAGGTTCTGATGTACTTAACTTTAATTGTCATTAAGGGGCGCTAATGAACCGTTAAGTCACTGTGAGGGTGAACTTTTTTAAATTTTTACTAAGGAGCTCTCTAAGTAACCATTAGACGTTTCTGAGTGTGGCAGTAAGTGATGATAAAAACGGGCATTAATGTAACTAAAAATTGAAACAACAAAATAACCACCAACAAATCAATGTAACGAACAAAAAAATTAAATCCAACAATTAAATTAAAATTAGAATGGTAGTTGGACCTCAGACGTCGGTCATTAGTGATCTATAATGATCCGAACGTGCTTAATGCGTATCGGAGGTAACCTAATTGGATTTGCAAACCAATTAATGTTGAACATTCCCTCATTATACGTGTATACAGGTACATATTGTAAAGTCAATACGGTGCTGTGCTGATTACTAATTGATTAGTTTTCGGAACAATGGTCAGGTTCCTAATAGGCGAGCTGTTTTTTTTAAATGATTTGTGGCATTTTTATGATATTATATTATACTACTAGCTGCGCTCCACGGTTTCACCTGCAAAAGTCTCGATCCTATCTCGAAGAGAGAAAGCTTGTGTTCCAGCAGTGGGAATATTATAGGCTGATTACGTATATAGAGGGATATTGCGTGGGTATATTGGGATAAAAATATCCTATGTAATAAAAATGATTATAACCAAGGTCATGGTGACGGGGTCCGCTAGGGCCGATGCCGGGGTTGCGAAGAAAACCGAAAGGGAGATCGTGGCCCCCAGCAACATGGCACCTGAAGGAACGCGGGTGGGTTTTAGTCACTAAGAGTCGGACACAACCTCTCGCTCCACCCAGAGCGGGAGAAGTTATGTAATAACTTCCCACCCAAAAAAAAAGTCATGTTCTACATAATTAGCCTATAATGTTCCCACTACTGAGACACAGGCCTCCTCTCGTTGAGAGGAAATGGGCCGTAATCCACCTCGCGCGCCCAGTGCGGGTTGGTAGAGGTCACATGACTTCGAAGTTTTGGTTCTAGGACATGCCAGTTTTCACGATGTTTTCTTTAACCGTTTTGAGAGCAGTGGTGGTGAAATAATTTACACAAAGTAAAGCGGCTGTTAGGGTTCGAAATTACGACACTCGTAAGGCGCGGCCGTCCGCACTGGGCCACCACTGCTCCATATGGTCATGGTCTACCCATGTGCCAAATTTTATCCAAATCCGTTCAGCCGTTTTAGCGTGAAAGCGGAACAAACAAGCAAACTCAGTTTCGCATTAATAATATTAGTTAGGATTATACAGTCTCATTGGTCTAGTGCGCGCTACTGCTGAGCATGAGGTCCTGGGTTCGATTCCCGGTTTGGGAAAAGTATTATTGGGTTTTTCCAGCAGAAATTTTTCAGTAGAAGCCAGGAGATTGATGGCAATATTACATGGGACCTGGCCCTTTATTACATGGGACTTAAACATAACTGGTGACGTATGAGTATATTAATAGGTACACCTCTGTATAACCCTTCGAGGGACACAGTCGCGATGTTATGTTATGTTATTACATCTTGGCAAGGCTCGGATACCAGTTAAATTTTCAAACCGTGATTATGTATTTGACGCAAAAACCTTTACATTCGGTTTCGCTCGTTGGAACCGGTGTTTATTAACCGGTTTTGTAGGAGTCTTTTCATAAAGGTTTTTTCGGATTAAACGGTTTACAGCAATATAAACCGGTTCTTTGCTTAGTTTTTATTCAGCGCGGCATTCTCATAAGTAGACACAAGTTGCAACGCGTTTACCGACATGCAGCTCGTCGTATAAACCGGTTAATTTAGGTTAAAATAAAGTTCTTAAAACGTTCACCTTCTTAAGAAAAGTTCGGAGTAAAACCCAAATAAACCGGGTTTCACCGGTATTTATTAAACTGTTTCCGAGCCTTGCATCTTGGTATGGACATGTGATACGAAGAAATGAGGAAAGGTTTGAGCGTGAATGAGGATGATTACCTATAAGAGTAGGGGAAGACCAGAGAAACGATGATGGAATATGTAAAAGTTGATATAGCTAAAAAGGGGGTGACTACTGAGATGACGAGTAATCCGACTTTTTGGAAATTGGATAAGAGTTGACTCATACCGCATTTTTATTACGAGGTAATAAAAATATCTACTATTCACTAAAGTAAGTAGGTTCTCTTACATTACAGGCCTAGTTTGTCCCCGAATATCTGTAATACTGGTAATTGTTACAGTCTTTTACAGTTCATGCAGAACGGTTATGGAATGCCTTGCCCGTTTCGATAAGGCGTGCACAATCTTTGTCCACTTTTAAAATTCTGGTAAAAAACACTTCCTCTCTCCTTAACCATTATCATTATATAATAGTTCCATGCTCTTTTTTCACATTTATTATTTATATATATAGATATGTATATGCTTTATATATTTATATATGTATTTATTGTATATGTAAATAGTGCACCTGCAGTAATAATAAAATAGCAATAATAATTATTCAAAGGAAACAATTTATTCATATAAATAAACAGAATTATAATAGACATGTACAGGTAAGTATATAAAATAATCTAAAATATTTAAGTACTTTTTGTAGATAAAATATAAATAATAGTTAAGCGAAATATTAGTATCTTATTCGCAATCTCCTGACTTTGATAATATATGTAAGTTAAAACTCGTTCCCACAAAAACAACTTAATGATCTCCTAAAGCAGTTGCTTCCTCTCTCCTACCCTCTTTGCTGTGCCCTGCAGGGTCCATAATGATCTAAATTATATAATTACCATCTTTTTTTTTGGGTGGGAAATCATCAAATAACTTCTCCCGCTCTAGGCGGAGCGGGAGGGCGTGTCAGACTCTTACTGACTAAAACCCACCCGTGTTCCTTCAGTTCCCCTGTTGCCGGGGGCCACGATCTCCCTCTCGGTTTTCTTCGCAACCCCGGCAGGCATCGGCCCTAGCGGACCCCGTCGATATAACATAGTATTTATAATTACCACCTAAGTACTCATTATGGTCAAGCAATCAAGATATTGAGTATTGTCTCTTCTTTAATCCATCCAAAGGTTATTTATAAAAGATCGCTTTTAGTGATAGACCGCACATTGTGTCACCCTAAGTAAAATATCTACATTTATATCTGTGATTTTTATGTTGTACATAATAAAGAGTATACTACCGATCTAACTGTTAGTCATTGACACGAAAGGCTGACAATCAGTCTATACTTATACGATATCTAATCGATACCTACTACTGTTTGGATTGCGTGAGTATGTTGAAAGTGTTTACCTATAAACATCAATAATTCCTGATACCTATTGGAAATTAGCCTTTAGCAAGGGCAGTTTTAAATTAGCAGGAAGCAATAAACTAAATGTGGACAGCTCTTACACACTGGGTTGAGTACCTAATGCCTCATTACTAAAATTTCGAGAAACAATATTGAGGGATCAGGAATTCGAACACTAGAATTCGAAGTACTTTTTTTTGGGTGGGAAATTATCAAATAACTTCTCCCGCTCTGGATGGAGCGGGACGGTGTGTCAGACTCTTACTGACTGAACCCCCCCGTGTTCCTTCGGTTGCCCAGTTGCCAGGGGCCACGATCTTCCTTTCGGTTTTCTTCGCACCCCCGGCAGGCTTCGGCCCTAACGGACCCCGTCAATTCTGCTGACATCTCTTTGAGGCGCGCGTGGAACACAACGCGCCGTCGACCCGGGCCTGGTCCTTATCGCACGGCGAGCTACCCAGCCCTGAGATTAACGTATCCATTTTTTATCTCACTATTAAATAAATAAAATAAATAAAAATGCCATTTATTTTACTTCCCACTTAAACATTTTTTTAAAAATATGTTTAGCGTGCATTTAAATAAGATATACCTATCTTAATACAAATTATAACATGCAAAATTAAAATTTGATTCGGTGCATTTTTAATTATTAGAGATTTTTATATTTTATTTGTATGCTGTATGCTAATATTATTTGCTTATTGAACTGTAATTGTTATTTATTTACAATAAATATTAATTAATTAAATTAATAGTAGTCACCTCCTTGGCGTAGGCATCCCCCATTTTTTCCAGTAGTGTCGTCTGTCTCAGGCTTTGGTAATCCAGTTCGGCCCAAGTTTTTGTATAAACAGGTCTGCCCATCTTTTTCTTTGGCGTCACTATCATACCCTGGGATAATTGTATTGCAAATCATTCTAAATACCTATAACTTTTTTGGTTATTACACATGAAGAAAATACTTTCCATAAAACAATTTAAAACACAATATAACGTACTGTCAAATGTAGATTTTTTGACAGTCGTTTCGAGTACCTACTACGGGTCGTCAGGAGCCCCAAAGTCTCACAACCAGTCTTACGAACGGGTATTGTGTTATCCAGTAACTGGGTTGTGGAGGTCAGATACGCAGTCGCTCCATGTAAAATGCTGGTATTAAGCTGCATACGGTTAGACTGGAAGCCCTAACATACTTGGGAAAAGGCTAGGCAGATTGATTTTGTATAAAGGCCATGAAACACATGACGTTTTCTTCTACCATTTTATGTAAGTTAGGAAACATGCATTGAATGTATGCTCGTCAATTCTCGATACTCTGTCTCGGGCCAATAACACTTACGAAACCACTTCCCTCTATAATCCAAGCAGAATTCAATAAACCGTTTCAATCTGCGGCATATTAATAGTAGATCGATGCACAATTGCGTTAGCTTTGTCCGATACGCATTCGTGTCAAATGGTGAGTAATCAAGACTGAATAGTGCCTTACACTAATGACTTGGGCTGAAAGCCGTGATGCCCGGGCATTGTGGCTATAGTTGTTGTGCGAGCGCGCACTTATAGTTATGCAGATTTCTCGTGTGCTTGAATGGACGGTTTAAGGGCAATTTGCGTGAAAGTTGTAGCTGGTCAAAAAGTATTGTTACACCTGATACATGGGGTACTATTTAGTATTTTAGTAAAAAAAAAACAGTGGCACTCCGGGAGTGCCGACATAAGTGAAAACTTGAACCAGAAAATACTTGCATAGAACGTAACATAATATAAATAAAGAGCACAATCGCGTTTACTAAAATGAGGTGTCGGTAACGGTGTCGCGACTTCAATTGTTTTTTGCCCATCTCAAAAATGCCCGACGCGCCTAAAGAAGTTTTCACTTCAAAAACAAACTTGGTTAAATGTTATTGATGCAGTAATAAGTCTGGATTTACTGCTCGAATTGAAAATTCTGATTTGTCACAGAGAAGAATGTATTAAGAGGTAGTTTTGGCGGTCACAAAAAAGAGCCGAAACCATCCTTTTGGGCTCCACCGGGTAAAAAGGAAGAACAAAACCTTTTTTATAGACTTTTGGGAAATTATGTAAGTCTATGATTTTGACACAGACAGACAGAGTTACGAGCTTAGCTGGATTCAAACTTTACCTGTGTCATTTTATTTATTATTGTAAATTGTTACACACAAGACAACAGTTAATTCGACATTCAAACCAATCAGTGAATCTCAGAACTAAATCAAAGTAATGTATTAATATCGTGGATGCAGAGCAAACTGTTCGCATGTTTGTTTGACTCAAGCGCCTGTTTACTCTCTGTATTTGATTACAGAAAGCGCCCTTGCGATTTTCATGCTTGTCTTGCCAATGTATTAATGAACAACGGGATTACACGGTACATGAGAAGAGTAGGTACTCGTATTGATATGAAATGTTCTTAAACGTAAAACAGCGCTGTAATTTGCACAACACTCTGCGCCCGGCACCGGTGGCGGACGGTCGTGTTGCGCTGCGCTGCTGTGTACAAGAGTTCCCGATTTTCCGGCTCAAGCGTTCCTTGGTGGTTCCCGAGTCGTCTCCGTAGTCACCCGACTACCATCACTACTATTAATTGGGGTCTTTTTCAAGACACAATTAATATCGACTTTCTTTAAGATTGTCGTTCAAAACGTTCGTCGAGGCAATTTTGGCCCCTTCCGGGCAAAACCACAGTTTCGTGGTCCTCGGTGGATACCTTACGGTGCCAACGAAACCGAGGGGGTGTTGACCCAATCACACCCGCCGATCCCCTTCAGGGTTAGGCAGTCAATTGGCCGGGTCCCAGTGTTCGGCCTTGCGGGGTCTCCTAGTCGGCACTGGTGACAGTTTTGCCTCCACAGCGACTCACCTAGCGTGGTCGGGTATATCGATACCGTTCACACTAGACTGGATAGGTCCCCGTTGCACAATAAGATAGGCAACGGGCCAAAGCAAGCTTAGGGCTCACCCATAGGCACACATCCTCCCTGTCTACACCCGACAGGGAGGGATTACACACATCCCCGGCATACCCACCGGGGAGTTAGGATTGTAGGAAGTTAGGAAATATTCACGCGTAGTCTCTCTTTTCCCCCGTCAATATGAAGGACCCGGTAAAGTGCCTAGCGCTCTTTATTAAGTTCTTCCAGGGTGTACTCGAAGAAGAGCCCGCCCTGAAGACGAAGTATGGAGCTCGGTTCGCCAGGCTCCAAGCTGAGTCTGAATCTCAGTCCTGTCCCTCTGACAATAGCATCGCTAACTTTAGCGATGCACTAGAAACCCCCCCGGCTACAGAGCCATCTAGACCCCCCAGTCCGTCAGAGTCTATGGACACTGACGCACCCATCAGCGCCGCTTCCTCAAAGCGGCCCACTACCCCGTACCCCTATGGCTCGGACGACGACGAAGCGGAGTCCGCTGCTTCTTCTTCTTCCTCATCCTCCTCCCAATCCGACGACGGTTTCACAACCGTCCAAGGAAAGGGCAAGAAGAGGAAGAACAAGAAGCAGAGCTCGTCCCAGGCCAGCAAGGTCGTTGCGCTTGAGGACTTAGACTTTGCTCCCTCGTCGCCCGCACCATTAGTACCGTCCTGTAAAATCTCTCCCGCTACCCCCGCGACTTGCGCTATAGTAGCTTCCCCCACCACCTCCCGTCCGATTACGTCATCCGTAAGCTGCGCTACAGTAGCTTCCCCCTCCACTACCCGCCCGATTGCGTCATCCTCCGCGAAGGATACCCCCGCGCCTAACGCTAAAAAGATCCCTCTCCCGCCACCCTTGTTCATTCAGGACAAGGGAAAGTGGACGGACATCTCGAAATGGTGTGCCGAACACAAAATCAATTTCTCTAGCGCCCGAAATACCCAGCAGGGTATCAAAGTCTCCGTCCCTACGTCGCGCGACTTTAGGGACCTAACCCGTCTTCTGAGAATGAGAGGTGTGTCATACCACACCTACTCACTCCCAGAGGAAAAGCAAATCCGCGTCGTGATTAAGCGAATCCCACGCGAAATCCTCCCCGCCGAGATCCTCAGCGACCTTCAGTCGCAAAAAGTCCCCGTTGACGAGGTCCATCGTATGCACCGCTCTAGAGGCGGTGAATCTTACGACATGATACTCGTAATCTGCCCGCCCGTCGAGGGCCACCACCCGATATTCCAAATTCGTTCCCTGTGCAATCTCACAGGGTTCGAAATTGAGAAACCCCATAAGAGTGGCATTGTCGGTCAATGCCACCGCTGCCAACTATACGGTCACTCTCAGAGGAACTGCCATGCCACACCCAGATGCGTCAAGTGCCTGGGTGAGCATGGCACTTCAGACTGTCCCCGTCCAAAGGATCGTACCCTTTGCACTGACCTTCCCAGCTGCATTCTATGCGGCAAACAAGGCCACCCGGCCAACTACCGTGGTTGCCCCAAAGCCCCTAAGGCCTCTTCACCCAAACTGGCCAAGCGTTTCGACGCCCGCCAGCAAAGGGAAGCTCCCTCCTCTTATAGGATTCCCTCATCCCATTTGCCCCAACGTCTAAGCCCTCAGAGGCCTAGTCCGTGGAGTTACCTCCACCACCAGCAGTCTTTTCCTGCCATGGTGCCCTCTCAATTTTCAAATTTCCCTCCCCCTCCCCCCGCTCCCCTCCCCCGCCTTATGGATCCCCGTATTCGCGCCGCCGCGCCACCCGCGCCCCCTGCGCCCTCTGCACCCCCTGCGCCCTCTGCGCCCCCGGCGCCCGCCGCGCCCCCCGCGAAACCCACGCCCGCTCCTAAAGCTACGCGCCCCCCTCAAACCACTCCTGTGGTTAGCCCCAACGCCTCCGTTGACTCGTTCAACGTCATCACATCAACCTTCTTGGCCTTCGTCTCGCCTCGCGCAAAGACAATGGCCAACAAAATCCTTGCGGCTCATGGTAATCTCCTCCAGATCCAGGCCATCTACAATGCGTACCCCGATATTACGCAAGCCCTAACCTCCCTCGCTACTAAACCCCATTATGGATAATACGGTCTTAGCTAGGTTCAAACCGCGATCCCTAATAATAGGCTACTTCAATGCAAACGGCATTAAAAATCAACGCGAAGAGATAGCGGCGTTCCTCCGCGATCATCAAATAGATGTTCTCTTAGTCCAAGAGACTTTTCTAAAACCTTGCAATCGTAACCCATCAATAGCTAACTACCGGATAGTTCGCAACGATAGGTCACGATGCCATAGAGGAGGTACCCTGATTTACTACAAAAAGCAGCTTCACTGCATCCCAATTGACCCTCCTCCCCTCTCACGATTAGAAGTTTCGGCCTGCCGCCTAGGCATGTCAGGCCACGAGCCGATCACTCTCGTGTCGGTCTATCTCCCCCCCGCTAATACTTCGGAGAATTTCCAACTCCTCTCTGACGACCTCTCGATTCTACTCACTATGAGTAACTCGCTCATTTTAGCGGGCGATTTCAATGCCAAACATCCCTCCTGGAATAGTTCGGTAACCACCACAAGAGGCCGACACTTGTTCGACCTCTCCCACTCCCTGACCTTTGACGTCATCGCTCCGATGACTCCCACTCACTTTCCGGTTAACGTAAATCACGCCCCTGATATCTTAGATGTGGCGCTCCATAAGAACGTCAACCTAAGACTAGACTCCATAGAAACTATTAACGAGCTCGACTCTGATCACCGTCCGGTAGTCATGAGATTAGACCCCCGCATAGGTCTCCGCGACCCCAACGCTCCCCCTATCACTAAGAGGATCACGGACTGGAAGAAAGTAAGCACCCAGCTGAAATCCAACACGTCCCCTCAGTTAGACTCTATTCCCGACCTATTCAACTCTATCGCAGACACGACGTCCGCGATCGACTCACTCACTAATCACGTACAAACCGTCCTGAACGAATGTTCAAGGGAAGTTCCAGCGACGGACGACCGTCACTGGAGCTTGCCGGACGATGTGCGTGCATTACTGACTGAGAAGAACTTGGCCGTCCGTGCCTACAGCAGCTTCCCCTGCCCCGCAAACAAAGCACATATGCGCTATTTACAGAGATCTGTAAAGACACGCATACTGGAGCTGCGTGACGCGGGCTGGGACAAGATGCTCGGCGAACTAGAGCCCAACCATCTGGCATTTTGGGAACTTCAGAGGAAACTCAAATCCCCTCAAACTTCCTCCATGCCCCCCCTGACCCGCCCCGATAAGACCATAGCCTTCGAGGACGTTGAAAAGGCAGAATGCCTGGCCGACACCCTCGAGGCCCAATGCTCACCCAGCTCCCTGCCAGTAGACCAAGCTCACCTCCTAAAGGTCGACGCTGAAGTCGAACGTACAGCCTCTCTCCCTCCCGTCGACGACCCTGATTGTCCACTGCCTCCCGTCGCTCCAGACGAAGTGCATGACATTATCAAAGGTCTTAAAGCTCGTAAAGCTCCCGGTTCAGATGGACTCACCAATAGGGTGATCCAATTATTCCCTGCCCACCTGATAATGCTTTTGACTACCATCTTCAATGGTGCCTTAAGCAACAACTTCTTTCCCCAGTCGTGGAAAGAAGCCACCGTCATAGGTATCAGAAAGCCTGGTAAACCCAGTACCGAGCCCTCTAGCTACCGTCCCATCAGTTTGCTCAAGGTTCTCGGAAAAATCTATGAGAGGCTTATTTACAAGCGTCTCAGAGACTTCGCCGAGACCAAGGGCCTCATCCCCAACGAACAGTTCGGCTTTCGAACTGAGCACTCTAGCGTGCATCAGGCCCACCGCATCATTGAGTTCATAAGCGATGGTTTCCAACGCGGCTCTCTGACGGGTGCATTATTCTTCGACATTGCGAAAGCATTCGATAAAGTCTGGCACAACGGCTTATTATACAAGCTGTACCAACTCGGTGTGCCGGATCGTCTCGTACTCATCTTACGGGACTATTTATCGAACCGCGTATTCCGCTATCGCATTGAAGGAGCACTTTCCTCTCCCCGCCCCATTCGTGCAGGAGTCCCTCAGGGCTCCGTGCTAGCTCCCCTCATGTTCACGCTATTTACTAGCGATATTCCAAACCCAGGTAGAAGGGCGCACTTCGCTCTGTTCGCAGACGATACGGCCATCTACTTTAGGTCTAGATACCCCGACAATATCGCCCACACTCTCCAAGGCGCAGTCAATCGACTCGCTGCCTGGTTTCGAAAGTGGCGCATAGAAGTCAATCCCGAAAAAAGCCAAGCGGTTCTCTTCTCGAAACCGCGCACAAGGCTTAGAGACCCCCTCCCCCGACCTCTCACTATGTTCGGTAAGCATATCCCTTGGGAGAAGCGAGCCAAATACCTAGGTGTTTTCCTCGACCACCATCTCACTTTCGCTGAGCACATAAAGAAGGTTCGTTCGCGAGCCGCTTTCGCTCTCGGTAGGCTCCATTCCGTCCTAAACGCACGCAGCAAGATGTCACTTAAGTGCAAATTGCGAATCTACACAGCGTGTATTCGTCCCATCATGACTTATGCGGGTGCCGTCTTTGCTCATGCAAAACCCCATCATATCCATAGGTTGCAAACGCTCCAAAACCGATTCCTCCGTAGGGCCACAGGCTCCCCCTGGTATGTTAGGAACGAGAGTCTCCATCTCGACCTTAGAATTCCCACGATCCACCAATTTCTAAAACGCCTTGCAAAGCGTTACTTCGATTCCGCGGTCAAACATCGCAACCCTCTGGTTGTCGAGGCCGCCAGTTATGTCCCAAGTAGGATTAGCCGTACCCGCCGTCCTAGGCACATTCTCACCGACCCAGATGACCCCATAACCCTCCTCCAGGAGAGCAATAGGGCCACTAGCACTCTACACAAATACAGACGCCTCCCGTCATTCCGACCTCGCCGTCGAGGTCCTTTGCGATCGCGTCCGCGCCCCCGAGTAAATGATACTCCTCCCCGACCCTTGCTCGATAACGAGGTGCCAGCAGTGGTTTCGGCTGTGCACGTAGCTTTAAATTCCCCGATTAATAATAATGATCAAAACCTTGATCCAGCCCGTCCCATCTTTGATGTCCTCCCTCCGGTGACGCCCTAAGCCGAGGCTCGTACCCCACAGGGGGTGCCCTTAGCGAGCTTTCACCTAGCTTTTTAGCTTAGTTTTGTATGCCCCTGGCTGGAGGCTTTGAGTGTAGCAGCTTAAGGCAACCACAGGATTGACCGGTTAAGTAGTCATGACCTCAGAGGTCAGCTACGAGATGCCCTACAGAAAAAAAAAAAATGTTTTTTGCAAAAAATTGACAGAAATTTTTACTATCGCGGCTGACCGTTATCGATCGACTGACGGACTATTGTTGCATCTGAATCATCTGAGCATTCCCAAGTGTAATTACCTAAATTTTACCAAAAACAAAAACATCATAAGGTTTTCCTACTCATTAGGTAATGTAATGGTTTATTTAAAGTAAATCTTGGCATATTACTGGGCTCAAAACTTTGCTTGGATTTACATATCGAACAAATTGCAAATAAAGCATATAAAATGTATGGATTTATAATGAGATCCACTCATGACTTTAAGCGTACCTCTTCGTACCTCTGCCCGTATAAAACCCTAGTCCGTTTCCAGCTCGAATATGCTGTATCCATCTGGAACCCGTATTATGGCAAATACATTGACATGATAGAAAACGTCCAACGTAGATTTCTTCGTGCAATGCAGTACAGGTGTCACAACATTTATCTACAGTATAACCAGTTGCTCAGTAAATACAACCTTTTGACACTTAGCTCTAGACGTAAACAATTAGAAGCAATGACATTGGATAACATTGTTAATGGCAATTTTGACTGTATAGATTAAAATAATGTGTTGTGCTATGCAGTCCCCAGAACTGTTCATAGACGGCAGGTGCGTACAGACAAACTCTTTGCAGTAGGTACCTGCCGATCTAGCACTGGCCTACGTTCACCAGTTCGGCGAATGGCAGCAACCTACAATGAAGCATTCGTACACATAGACACGCTCTTTGAATAGGTTTCATAGCCTTTTCTATGAGACACTTGAACTCTCAGACTAATTGTTTGTTGTTGAGTTTTTATAATACTTGTTTATTCTGTTTTTATAATATTAGTGTAACTGTCATGCATGAACAGTTCACCTCCTAGTGACTTTAAGGTTTTATTTATTAATGGTAATCTGTGAACAGCGCTGTGGGCTACATTATTACTTAAGTTATTTATATTTTTCTGTGTGTATTGCATAATGTAGCCGTTTGTTGTTCCTATTGAATAAAATAAAATAAAACAAAATGGTTTTGCCGCCATTGTTAGAAAAAGATGTGCATCCCTGATGTCACGTGTTCGCCGCAGCACCAACAGTACTCTCAGTGTGTTCGCAGATCGGTGGGATTCCCCGATGTTGCGGAGGTGGATGCAGCTCTACGCTGAATTTTAATTTTATGTTATAATCTGTGTTTGTACCTACTAACACTAGATATTAAGTAAAATTGTTACTAACCCTATGGACTCTGTCTGAATAAAAAATAATATATTATATTCTATTGCGTAATTTGCGAGGAGATTAATATTTCAAACCTTTTACGCAATGGATTAGGAATTTCTTTACCCTCGGATTTTGTTTGAAAATGTGTTATGCAATTAGGGTGCAGGAACGCAAGTGAACAGTGAACATAGAAGTTTAATTGTGTTTCCTTATAGCGAACATACAGTAAGTTCCCGTTTCCATTGACTTAAACCAAATGCCAAAAGAACGCACAGTCACGTGCGCGAAGCCGTGCGCACAGCTACTCTACAATAAGTACAGTATTGTCCCTCGGGTATCATCGGATTTCCGAATACAACCGAATGCTAATTTCCATGTCCATCAATTATTATATTTATCGTGTATAATAATTTGAATTCAGAACTAAATACTTTATTGTTGTTTTGTTTTGATTTGTGAACTACATAGAGCTGTAAAACTATTTTCCTATTTGTCGTGCCCTGCGGCTTCAGCTTTTCTCCCAATTTTTAAATAAATTACATTAAGTGAAAAGAGTATTAACAACTCTATATACTTCCAAGTCGATTGAGAGCGTCCGGTCTGCATCAAGTGCCAAGGGCAACTAATAGAAATCTGACAACTGACGAAACAGGTTTGCCAGAGACATTAAGAACATAGTTTGTCTGTACGATATTATTGAATACTTGGGATTTCTCGAGTAATAAACACACTTTGTGATGTTATCCTTTTACCTGAAGAACGAATTGTGTAAAATTTTACCTATACTAAATCACCCCTAAAAACGGGTCAAGGAATCGGCAAATGAAGGACACACATAACCCATGTATCGAATTACCTAACACATAACATACTCGTAATATCAAGCTTGTAAATCCGGAAGGCGTGTCACTCTTACTGACTAAAACCCACCCGTGTTCCTTCGGTTGCCCTGTTGCCGGGGGCCACGATCTCCCTTTCGGTTTTCTTCGCACCCCCGGCAGGCATCGGTCCTAATGGACCCCGTCAATTCTGCTAACATCTCTATGAGGCTCTCTTGAGACCCTCACGGTCTCAAGAATTTTTTTTTTATAATTTTTAAATAAATAGTTTTAAAGTTTAAAAAAATCTAGATAGCTCCTAGCTACACGAAGTAGGTAGATCTTTCAGTAACCGAAAAATCGCGTGTAAACGCTAGTAAAATTAATTATTTTTACTAAAAAACTATTGTTTACCATTTTTCAAGTATGTCAAAGGAAATTAGATACGTTATCAACGAAGTATCTGATTACAGTCGATGACTAAAACAATACTCACTTTAATGATTTATATTGAAGTGGGTTGTATTTTATAAGTGTAACATTAGTCACTACATAACAAAATACTCGAGTGTCGTGATTCATGCGACACAATGGAAAATTGGTGTTTGCTGTGACGTCACGGTCGTGGTTTCAGCTTAGGTGATCTTCTATGATTTATACCCTTTTTCACTAATACTACGCGACATATAAATGAATCGCTTAATAAAAGCGTACTGTTGGATTTTCAACGTTCCGCGCTCGGTTTAGCGCCGTAAGTTGAAGCGCGCTTTTATTTAGACATTCATTTAGGTGTCGCCTGATGTAAGTAAAAACAATGATTATACTTACACATACATAAACACATGCTTTCTGGTCTTCTCCATGTGAGTAGGCTGAAACTACAGAACGCCACCTGCTATGATCCTTACATACTCCTTTTGCTTCGTTTACCTTCAGTTCCTGGGTGACCGAGCTCTGCTCTGGTGAAAATAGAGAATGCTCATTTAATAGTATAGGAAATTTCATACTAATTCATGAATTTATTACCTACTTATTCCATGCTGCTATGTCATTGTTCTCGTATCATTATTCATTATCTTGTTCTAAATTTAGGGTCGAATTTGTGATAACAACTGTTTATAGTCACAGCATAATGACACTTCTGTCGATGCTCTTGACGTTACTTTATGATATTGATTCTTTGAAGGTGACCACGTTGTTGTGTTGGACACAATGTCAATCATTTTCCAACTTCACATCTGTTTGTGGCCGAAAGGTTTTGGACCGGTGACCGCGTACTGGAAGTAGACAGATGACCTTGTTAGACAGAAGGCCGCAGGAATCCGTTGGATGCGAGAAGCAGATGACCGATAGATGTCCTGAAATGGTGATGATAATCCGTTTGCGGAACCATTTCAAGTTTAGGTCTAGCATTTCGATTTAAAATGGGTACTTGCAACCAGAAACTAAATTGTTGAAGGTCGAAGCGTCGGGCGACTAAAAGATTATTGAATAATTCGCGTGAATTCCATTCAATTTTTTTTACCTTAAGATAGCGTCAACATTTGTTTCGCATAGTTTTTTTTCTAAGAGATTGTTGAAGGTTAGCCGACAATTTTAACCATCGCTTTGGCGTCTAGCCAAATAAAATAACTCGTGGATATTAGCGATGTTTGCAATTTTTTTTTTTTGGTATTATAAACTATCGCTAAGCTATGACATGATTACGAAACAGTTACCTAAGAATGTCTACAAATAAGAATATTTTCTAAGGGATAAATAATAAAATTATACAAGGGGAAGGGGGGAACACAGGCGTCATGTTATGTTTTGTTACTTAATGAATTATATTATAATTATCACGAGACTAAGTATGTTTTAGGGTATCGGTTTATGCGGGTGCAGGTATGAACAATACTATCAAGAGTATATAGTACATATTGTACATTTTGTACGTCATATTTGAATGTCTGTGAAAATATATAAAAAGTTTGCACAATTTTTTGCTGGAAAAACATCAAGTTTTAATATGGGGCCAACTCCGAGGTATAAAAATATAGGTAAATTTTGTTGAGTTAAGAGTGAAGCGTCATTAGTGCGTTGCATTGCGTCGTTGCAACGGATCAACGCATTGTATGCCACACCTGCGTTTCGACGATGCACGACGTCGCAACGCAAGAGGGCGACGCACGACATCGTTTGCCCCTCTAGCAGTGGAACACTGTCCTTCGTCGCCAGTGTTGCCAACTCCAAAAGTTCAAATTATAGAGGCAAAATTATCGTACAACAGAAAAACTTAAACAAAAAAAAAACCTAAAACGGTAATTCAAATTCCTATCAAAAGACAATGAATCATTTTCTAATAGAGTCAAAGGGGAAGTATACTTATGCCAAGTTTCACTACTAATGGCGCTAGCAGCGCAAACCGTAAACATGTTTTGTCATATTTTTGTGTTTTCACTGTAAAATTAAATCTGTCAATTAATACGTTTTGTTAATGGAACTTGTTTTTTCAGAAAATCGCAAAATTATCGTACATTAGACATTCATCATCGTACATCGTATCAGTGGCCGAATTATCGTATGCCCCCATAATTATCGTACGAGTTGACAACAGTGGTCGTCGCACTGGTGGTCCGATAGTACAGCACATCACCATCGCTTCGTCTCTCGTTCGTCGATCCGTTGAAACGTCGCGTGCAACTACGCAACGCGTAATGTGACATGCCAATAAAAAATATTATGTAAAACGACGTAGTGTTGACACTGCAACGAGACAACGCAACGCAACACACTAATGAGGCCTTACTCTTAAGCGAACCCTAATGTATAGAGCAGCATTTTTTTTTTGCGATTTCATCCTTTGTCCCGCACTAAAACTTTTCATTTTCATGAATAGGTTGGTACTAAACTCCTTTAAAGAATGTCTGTTGTTTACCCTAATACACTGTAGGTATCTTCAAAGAGATTGAATTGCGCAACGACTTCTATAAAATAAATACAAACCATAAACACTGTCAAATAAATACTAACATTCATTGATGTTTGGTTCCCGATCACATTTACAGGTGGTTTTCTTACACATGAACACCTGTTTCCCCAGAAAACAGGAGCTTATTGCTTGTTTTTGTTTAGAAGTTTACTGTAAATTCTTATTGCGGCTATAATTAAAAAATACCGAGACTAAAAAGACTACACTTTATCGATCACTAAATAGCACCAATTTCCCGGCATTTTCTGTCATAACACCAGTCTAAAATGCAGCGCTGCAGCGCTCAATTTGCCAAATGCCTCAAATATATCGCTTGAAACTGTCGCTGCCCGTAATGCACAAATACTTCGGCTGCAAATGCATGCTTCCGTGCGATACGCGCGTGTTATGTTTTGACATCTAGCTTTTGTTTTCATCTACGTTTACGAAATCATATTGGGCGTCATGGACTTCGGGACACTATTGATATCAGTTTAAATACTGTTTGTGTGTACCTTATCTTGTAAAACTTCGGATGAAAGATTCGATAGATTCAGTGTAGAATAGATTTTTTTCATCTAAATGTTTGAGAGAGGTTTGATTGTCAGTACCTGAACCATGAAGGATCCTTTCCTTGCAGTTAACCGGTTGACAAAAAAAAACCCAGTTATGGTTCTTTGACCATCGACTGTGGGTACTCATCTAATTCTCTTATTTCATATGGCGATTGTTTCTTGAGAAAACCGGATAAACATTCTAGATACGTTAGTTTTGTTGACTATCTTACCTAATGTTGTCGAAGCGGCTGACGTTTGAACACTGTTTATATTCTAAAGATAAATACTGATAGCATGTGATCGGGTAGTATCATGCCGCGGGAAACCGGCGGCAATGCAAATAGTGTCCTTTGACTGGCGACACACACGACAATTTGTTGTCAAACTGCTGAGCTGATAAAAGAAATGATGCTTTATTCATAACGTTGCATTGTCTTGTGACATGTGACTACTGCCTTGAATCACGATGTTAGCAAGACTACCTTTGGAACAGGAAGGAAGCACGTCGTGCCTAAATCCTTTGAATGTATAGCATGAGGAAGCTACAAAAATATTAATAACCTACTATTTATTTTAGAGAAAACTAAAATTTAATAATATTTCAGTGGGATAAAGAGATGGAGGTATACGTCCTGTAGAGCTACATCTTTTTCACACACTGAAGTAATATTAAAATAATACTGCTTTTTGAGCTTGTGGTAGGGCCGTTGAAAGTCATCTTTACCAAGCAATCTTCTCCCTTTTGTGGCGATTTACTTCCTACTGTTCTCGATAGAGTAAGTAGCTATCTGAGGGTTTCAGGAGCTTGACAAAGTTATATTCTATAAGCAGTGACGATGATGGAAAATAGTCACTAGCGCCGCGTCTATCGGACTTAAGTGGTGGCGTGGAATCTACTGTACTGAAAAGCTTATGTCTTATGTCCTTACCTCGTCTATTAATAGTGCTACACTCTCAATCTAGTTTTCGTATAATTTGTGATCGACACAAAAGTAAACAAACACAACAATGGCGGTTTATTAAGACGTACAACTGTGCTGCCATCTGCTATGAGCTTTCAGTTTTTAACCTATTGTCACTTGTCTAGCCCATCTGGACAGCTTCGTCATTTGTTTCAAAGTTACAGGTGATTCCAAAAAAGTCTTCAAGCCATAAAAAATGGAAAATTAATGACTGAGCGTTTTTGCGATAACATTTATTTGTGTATTTCAGTCCACGATTCAGAAGACAGTAATAAGAAGCAAAAATAAAATAAAATAGAACTGACCTAACATAAAATCATTCTTAGTTTTTAAATGATGGGATTATTCATAATTTAATCAGAATGTGACTGCACTGTATTATTTGCTCAGTGTCCGGAAGCCTGCAAAATACGATAATGTATTTCAAAAGGATAGGACTGTGTAGGTAGGTACTATTGAATACAGTAGTATGTGTATTTTTTTTAACTCGCAGGAAATTCAGGAACATGTCATTAATATGATGAAGCATAATAAAAAATAAATATAATATTTCTCCGGATAAAGAGTTATAATCAGTCGAAACTATGAATTTGTGGGACTGAGACTTCATAGTATCCTGTGACGTCATTGTATGTATTAGGCAAATTAACAGTAGTTTATAGCATTATTCATATATCCGTGCAGTGTCGGGATGGCCGGATATTTAGAAGAACAGATATACATTATGAAGGTACCAAATAATTTGTTTATTTACTTCGGACAGAATTTGAAATGGACGTACGCGTTCATATCTTGAAGATCCTGAAAACAGCAGTACTTGCATAGAAGATGGACTCAAGATGATATCTAAAGTATGATAAAATAGTAGTCAAATTTTCTACATAGCCTCACGCCTGTATACCCCGAAGGGTCAGACACAGGTGCACCTATAGTACACCCACATTTCACCATAACCTTTTCTCTATCCAATTATATCATTATTATCTCATATCCCTGTACGCTTGTTTACATTGTGTCTGCTTCTCAGACAGTACACCTGTATATCAGCTGCATCCCTGACAATCCTGGCACATTCTTTGATAAACATGATGATTCTTTTTCGTTTGGTACACACGGCTATACATCAGGCTATACATTAATAGTATTAGCTGACCTCGCATTGTACGGAAATCCTATGCAATGCGAGATCAGCATAAACTGGAAATGTATAACTTGATGGGTATCCGTGTGTACCACTGGCCCAATACTTCACCATCTCTACGTCATCGTCAGGCGCAGCCCGGTGGCAGCGCATATAGGTAGATTCGCGCATTCTGATGAGACAATTTTGTGTTTGATTAGTGCAAAAACATTTGAGTTAATCGACCGTGCAATAACAATAATAATACGGATAATTCGAAACTATTATTCACCGCAGCCGGGTATTTATGACTGAGAACTGTCATTTAAAACTGTCAGAATTGAAAAACTTTGAAAACCAGTAGGTAATTATAATAGATACAATTTTTTTAATTTATTTATATACTATTATCACTGCAAAACCAGATGGGATAGGAAAATGTTTTTACAGATGGGAACCCTTATTAAACCCAATTTAAGGATTTTTTTACCTGTCCTGAAATGTCTCCCACCAAACAGCCGAGGAAGTAGTCAGTAATACCGAGGAAGTTCCTTATCCCGTGCACCTAACTAACGTCATTGAACGCACAGACGTACAGAGATGCTCAACTTGCTAAAATAATTTCCATAGCCAGCACATCGGCCGTTGTACCCTCGCCTTTGAACCAGCAATAATTAAATTGCATGGTCTCCTTGCTAGCGAGTTGCGGCTTCGCTTCAATGGACAAACTTTATCGCTAACCGACTTAAGATCTGTGTAAGATGCACTACATGGTGTTCCAGGAATGTATTGAAGCTGTTTCAAAGCTGAAAGGAGTTTGAAACTGTGGTGAAGTGAAGATCAGCAGTAAATAAGGTTAAAATAACATTAGTAGTGGCTTACATTGTATAATAGTACTCAGTTTTGAATTTCGGTTTATAAAAAAAAACAGATGGACAATCCCCGTATTTTGAGAACGTTCGCATTCAAATCTCAGTCTCAATCTGTCAAAAGAACCTTATTTATCACTATCACTATTATTATAAAACAAAGCGCCTCGTTTGCCTGTCTGTCTAAACGTGATAAATTCAAAAACTGCCGAACGGATTTTCACCAATGAACGGAGTGAGGAAGATTTAGATGTAGGTATATGACGATGATTGTTGAAGATGTCGGAAAAACAATCACACACGCACACACACACACATACACACACACACACACACACACACATTGAACACATCTCTGATTACTAAACTCGATACAAAAATCTGTCTTTTGCCAACTGTGCCTCATTTAGTTACTACCGGCTAGATAGTACCTAACCACATGCCAGTACTCTATCTTTAGAATAGAAACCGTTTCTATCCAAGGGCTGTCGCATAACATTGATAAATCGAATTAAAACTCGTTGTGAATTATTGTCTTGCCAAAGTTTCATCTTATGTTCATAATATTTTAGGATTTGATAAATCTTGAAGTTGTCATAATTGTACAGCAAATTGACGCAGGGCGTCACTTTTCTTAGCAATAAATTCCTTGACTGTCTATTATTAAATACTTGATGACATTATGTTTTGAATATCTATTTGCAAAACATAATGTCATCAGGTATTTAATAGAAACAAAAGTTGTAGACATAGCTCACAGAATAAGCAAGCTGAAGTGGCAATGGGCTGGCCATATTAGCCGACGAACCGATGACCGTTGGGGTAGACATGTTCTGAGTGGAGACCGCGAATTGGCAAACGTAAGGTCAGACGCACTCAGGCTAGGTGAAGCGACGATCTCCGCAGGGTGGCTGGTAGCAGCTGGATGAGAGTTGCCGAGAATTGAGCCGAATGGCGTGCAATTGAAGAGGCCTATGTCCAGCAGTGGACTGCTGTAGGGTGATGACGGTGATGATGAAATAATAGAACGTCATTCAATGGTGAAACCTTCCTCTTAACTAGTCCTCCTTCTGATTTTTTAATATCATGATGACTCATTTCAAGATAATGATTTTTTCAGAGTTTTTGATAAGGCGGTCGGTAATCTTGATCCAGATTATTGCGTCAATAACCCGTGACACATCCACTGAAGATTTTAAGAACTGAGATAACTCCAGATGATGTAATTTTAAAGGGTATTGTTGTTTACACTTACAACAGTGTGAATCACTTTGTTTTTATATTGGCATTACGGTTTCTGATAGCTACAATCAATAAATGTGTTGATACATCTACCACAGATGGTATAATACTAGTTATCTACACATAGTTAGACACGATTCCATATGATATAACGTGTCCTAAATGCATGTCATTTTACGTAAATTAGCAGCATTGGGACCATGTTTATATGCTTAGCAGTTATTCATTTGGATAATATCTCATGCCAATCGTATGGCAACCCTACCCACCTCGATCGAATACATAAACCTCGCTGTTCCGCCGCGACGCTAGCGCTGCACCGCGGCCGGACGGGGAGGCGCGTGACAGATATTTTTATGTGCGGAAGCACTCGGCTCAGTTTATTGCGGAACTACCCTCAATGCTGCCGTCGTCGTGATGTCACGTTCATAGAAAAACGTAGATATCTACGCACGAATGATTTTCGCGTATTTTTTTTTTTTTTTCTTTTTAAATTGTTTCGTATTTGAAGTGTTTCTTTGTTGTCACCTTTTTTCATGGTTTTGCATTGTTATAAAGTTCTGCAAACATACAACATACAATAGTGCATGGTTGCCAGCCATATTTAGGTAGGGTACCTATAATTTAATAATGTCAATAAAATAACATTAAAAAATGCTGGAGTAACATGAAGAAATTTAAAATAAAATGATACGAAAATTCTCTGGTTCATAAAATGTTTAATAAAAAAATAAAGTCGATATAATTTTATTCAATATCCGCTTAAACCACTTTCTCTACCGAACTAACATTTTTTTTAATTTCCGAAAAATTGCATTGATAGGCTGTGCTACTGGATGATTAATAATATCATAGCATTGTAGACTTTATTTCTATGAAATAAAGCTCATAATACTTGGGTAGCAAGGGTTGCTAAACTGTGGTTGAACAAGTCGCAGTTTCGAAGCGAGAGGTGAGGACTTACAATATCTTTTACATAAGCTTAATTAATTCATGTAATTTCAAATATCACTCTCAAGTAGCTAGATATATCCAATTACTTCTTAAAAAAATATATATCATTGAATGAGTAAAAAAAAATATCATAAATTAGTTGAAATATAGTATCGTTGATAAACCTACTTACTGTTTTTTTTTTTGGTATCTTTCCGAAAACTCTGGGATTCGTGATGATGGATTTCTTAATGTGGAAAAATAATATAGGTAAATAAGAATAGAATAAAATTGTGGATAATATGTACAATATTTTTACCTTTGCCAAGACCTTTGACTCGAAAAGAACAAGATGGAAAAAGCTGTGCCAGCTAACTCTTCAAATTGTAAGTGAAAATACTTTTTTATACCCACTGGGTACAATGCTATAGGTCTAAAAGACAAACATGTTAAGATCAAAATTTTAAAAAGGTAAACATGCTTTATTTACCCTCAACGGAAAAGGTACCATGATTTCATTAATTTTATCAATGGTACTCAATTCTGTAATTATTATGTTTGTCCTCTGTCGCTGAAAATAATTATAGTTACAAAATGGTGCGTTACACGAAGATTTCGAAC
Organism: Omphaloscelis lunosa; assembly: GCA_916610215.1. Lineage (NCBI taxonomy): Eukaryota > Metazoa > Arthropoda > Insecta > Lepidoptera > Noctuidae > Omphaloscelis > Omphaloscelis lunosa. The sequence continues at coordinate 14,603,343 of OU744250.1, forward strand.
ATTTGCAGTCACACGACTTATTTTACATAGTTATAGGAAAAAAATACACAAATAGACTTACATTTGCATTGACCGTTTTAACATTAACTTCTTACCGTTCCATTCCCCCTATTTACTCACACAAGATCTACGTAGGTAATTTTTTCTACTATATAAAGGGAATAATGCGGCTGAATAGAACACTTTAAACTTCATTTTATAAGTACGAAATACAGTTCATATTTGCTTATAAAATACTTAATATTATAAAATATATAAAATAGAAGATCTTCCGTGAACTATCGCACGTAGGTACCTAAGTAGGAATTGCAGTTGGGGCAGTAATGATCGGCGTTCTGACAGGAGTTCGTGCAGTAAGGAACACAGATGCATGGCCAGCAACTGTAACAAAAGAAAATGCAATTATTTAAGATACTTTCTGAGAAATTTATATCAAAAAATTACTCTGTTCTCCGATTTCTGGAAGACTTAACCCGTCTGTGATTATTTAAAGTTCTCATAATTATTAAGGTTGATTGGTAGAAGAGAACCGTTTAAAGTTAATAATAGTAAAAGAGACAGGAAAAACTAGTCGAAAATTGCTTTAATATAAAAAGGTTATGTACAAGAAATTTTATAGATTTTATTTGTACGTAATATAACTTTACAAAATAATAATAAAAAAATGACATTTATTTATACAAATAGTTAGTTAGTCTTTTAATTTTGTACCTAGTGTAAATAGTTAGTTGTGTCATAAAAACTCTAAAATATTACGTAAAAACGTAATTATGTCAATAATTATGAATATACAGTGTTATTTTACAATTCCAATCTAATTATCTTTTAGTTTAAGTAGTTGCATAAATTTGCCAGTCAACATGTTTAATAGCGACAGTGTCTGTCGCCCTAGGGCATGCCATGCCCACATATTTATGTATAATCACACGTGGCACCTAACTATTATCTATTTTATATTATAGTAGGTAAAAAATAATTACCAAGCTTTTCCTTGACTCTCCACCTACGCTTATCGAGTCAAATATAAATTCGATATTCATGGAATTTGCTACAATAGGTAAGTAAGTATCCAATTATTTTTCCTGAAATAATCGTAGTTGACGTCAATAAGCATTATCAGTGATAATATTTTTTTATATCATTTTATAATTTAAAATAATATAAAAAACAAAACTACGAAGAAGAGTAACGGCAACACGAAAATATGGACTTGCTTTGTTAAAATTTGGTACCTGTACATACATGATATTATATACCTATTTATTGTATATTGTTGAAAATATTTTTCCTGAAATTCTAGTTGCTACTTATTACAAATTGTCGGTATTATCTACCCAACTCACGTCATATAAAAATATTCCTACGCCTACGACCTTGGGCACATCCTTAGTGTTATATTTAAGTAGCTAGTATGTGGCTTCTGTTGAAACAGTTTTAGGTAATCATTACCACAATACTATAGTTATTCTTCTCACATATAGAAGCAACAAGAATGATGTACCCAGGATTTTGTAATATCTATATTTAAAAGAGTGTCCCTTGGAGTTTCTTGCCCGTTCTTCTCCATAGAGATCTAGTTTTGGAATGGGCAATTAGCTTCAACTTTCTGACTAACTGACCGACTCTTTGACAATTCAAAAGTGCCTGTAAATGGTTTAATTGAAATAAATGCTTTGAGTTTGAGTTTATTTATTCACATCTGTCCTTACTATTCTTGAAACAATAGCATAATTGACGTAGCATGGTCTGCGAAAAAATGCTTACGTCATATTTACAATTTAAATAAAGAGAAAAGGAAGAAAATCTGTTAAAAATAAGTCACACAAGTCGATTAATGCGTCCGACCAATCATGGGGCTTATTTAATATAGCTGACATTCCGACATATAAAAAAAAACAATATAGTCACATCTCCTTGACAAGTACTGTTCTATTCTATTTTTACATAGTGGCAAGCAAAGGCGATGTCGACTATTCTGCCAATGTCTAAAGTGCATTGCAAAGACAAGCGCTGTTGAATAAAGCACGAAACCCAAAAAAAAAAAATTGTAGGATTATCACTGTCACCTGTCACCTGTCCTGTCCTGTGTTTTATTAAATAGGCAATCACCTCAGTACCCAATCATAGGTACCTATTGACTAAAAGATAGATTTAGCTTCTAAAGAAAAAGACTGGTCCTGTAATTTTAAAACCTAACAGAAAAAGTCATACAAATACGTTTAATACCTAATTTATAATTGCCATAACTTTGTCTAGACGAAAAACGTCAAAGAATAAAAATCAAGGTTATTTAGAACTTTTAAACAAGTAGATGAACCAAGTTGATCATCAAAAATTGTTTTTACCATCGTTGTCATGTCAACAATCTGATAAGGTAATGTTGTGTTGTCACTCTAAAGACCAAGGTCAAAATTGGAACTACTGACACCACACGTGTCGTCATAGTCACGAATGTTGAGAACTTGTTTCTTGTTATGCCAAATATGAATATGCGCTTTTATTAATCGATTTCTAAAAGCAGAACGATGTTTATATATTTTTTTAATGTATGTTCGGCCATAACTCCGTCATATATAAACGGATTTGCAAAATATTTTTTTGTTTGAAAGGGTATACTTCTTAGGTGGTCCCATTGTCATCAGGTCACGATCTGATGATGGGATCCTGGAGAAATCGAGGGAACTCTTCAAATATTATGGGCACACCTGTAGCGATTTGGGTATTTTTTATATCCACTCATGCAGTTGCTCTTGGAAAGCACCATTTGGTGAAGTGGAACTGATGATGAAGACCATAGATGGCTACCGGAACTAATCAGTATTTGACGGGTTTAAATTGCTTGGCAAACATATTAAAGTAATTGCATCATTACTTTAATATGTTTGCCAAACAATTTATGCTCGACATAATGCATATGGAGAAGTGGAGCTAATGGTGAAGAACCAGGAGAACTCATCAACGATTAACGTCCCTGCATCGGGAAAATAAATATTTTGTAAAAGCTGCAGTAGATAAATTAAAAACTGACCTACTATAAAGCGTGAAATAAAAACATTTTTAACAACATTTTTCACTTTGTTGTGTTTTTTTTTTTTTGGAAGACGGTTGTTTTTTTTCTTTTGTAAAAACTTTTTTAATTTGTAACGTGACGAACTGACGATACTTTCATGGACATCCCCGTCCAATCCATAAAATGGATTGGATCGTGCATGTAAGCATGTTATAACGTTATCGAGGACGGAAATTTAAAAGCGTCTTCATAATATTTCCAAACATCTTACTTTCTTGTGTTACCGTAGTGATGCCGTGACGTGGGCATGGACGTCCACAATAATATCGTCACGTTACAAATTATAAAACTGCACAATGAGTGACTTTTCTTTATGATCATCTGTCTACAACAGGCCTGTTCTCTACCGGACTTAGGCCTTTTACGATCGCACGCGATTTATCTCCATCCTTGGTTACTATCCTAAAAATGATAATTTTTTAAACAATAAAATATGGAATGCTAACAGGCCGTCATATTGTAATCAATGATGTAACTATTCTAATAGAGCTCCAATTAACACATTTTTAGATTAAAAGCCAGACTATTGGCAATGGCAGGCTTGATTATGAACTTATTTTTACTGTTTTCAAAGAGTTGACGTGATAATTTGATAAATTAATAAAACACATTGAACTGCAACACATGTATCAAATACCCCATTTGACAGTTCAAATTACCGCATTAATTGACGTATGCTTTAGCTAATTAGCAAAAATATTGACATTTTGGTTACTTATGTACGAGTATGTATTTCCTTACGTTTTCGGTAGTACACTATTGGGGTTCTCACCTTAAAGGGGAAATGGAACCTTTATGACATCAATTTCTTGTCCGTCTGTCACACATTTTTCAGAAGCTAACCATAAGGGCGCCGTAAAATTGAGAGCTACAGCTATCGTATTGCCATTTCACTCTAACCTCGTAAATTAAATTGCTGTTTAGCTCTTCTTAAACTACACTGGCCTTCAAAACTTAGTAGCACAGTTTTGAAATTGCAATCACTTTTAAAGTACACAAGTTATTTAAAGTTTACTAATGAGTATCGATTCTCACCATTCACTTTCGATGGAAATCGCCCTAGTATACAGAGCGATACATTCAAGCCTGCTTGACAGAAAGAGTCCAATACGGTGAAGGCTCTGTACATGTATGGGCTGGCATCTATGCAGGGCCATATTTTGTAAATATGGGTGATGGTTCGATACGAATGCAGGATAACGCCCGCTCAGGTCGTACAGGAGATTGGTATCAACTTGATGGCTTGGCCATCAAGAAGTCCTAATCTCAACCCGATCGAACATGCCTAGGATGAGCTTGGGAGGCTGGTCAGAAGCCACAGACCACCTCCTATCACCCTCAGGGCCCTAAAACAGGCCCTGATGGATGAATAGGAGAATATTCCCCAACATCGCCTCCGAAATCTTGTCTTCAGTATGCCAAACCGGCTCGAAGCTGTAATCAGAGCCCGAGGAGGCAATACCAGTTATTTAAATGTAAATAAGGCGTCAATCATAACTTATAAATGTCGTTTCAGTTTTTTGTCAGTAAGTTAAAAAAGGCTACTATTTGGTTTTTATCTTTTTAGGGTTCCGTACCTCATAAGGAAAAAATGGAACCCTTATAGGATCACTCGTGTGTCTGTCTGTCCGTCTGTCACAGCCAATTTGCTCCGAATCTAATGGACCGATTAAGTTGAAATTTGGTGCACATATGTATTTCTGTAATCGAAAAACGGACGTGTAACGTAAATAAATTAATTTTGAATATGGGGGTCACTTTTGGGGGGCAAATAAGATAATAAAAAAGAGTTTTTCAAACTGTATCGTGTGACATATCAAACTCTCATATATTTATTTTTTTATAATTATAAAATTGAACATTGGGCCCTTATCTCCGAAACTACAGAGCCTAAAATTTTGAAAAAAATATAGAGGATGGTTCTTCACTCATAGATTACAGGAAAACCTATAAAAAAATCTATGGTCTTAACAGAACATGGTAAATCTATCAATATTGTACGTACAAACTTATATTTGCAGTTGGAATGTATGGGAGAACATATATTTCAACTACAATGTTAATTTTGTATTTGGGATAAATTCATCCCAACTACGGAACCCTTCATTGTGCATAGTCCGACACGCACATGGCTGGTTTTTTTAAGTTAAAAACTTTACTAATGTATAATATAACTTATAATTTGAAAGGAAGTTGATGAAATTTGCTTTAAAACGTTTTTAATTTCAAAACTCTGACTTCTGTAGTTTAGGAGAAATTGCAATTTTAAAAGTGTGGTACTAAGTTTTGAAGGCCAATGTATTTAAATTGCTACTAGTTAATAGCTCTCAATTTGACCGCGCCCTTAATAAACTCACTGAATCACTGTAGATTAGGTATTACGTTACCAGATAAGAATACAAAAATAAATTGAAAAATACTGATAAAAATATTATTGATATTATCTGAATGACGAACCAAACAACTGTGAATCAACATTCACACATGAAACTTAACACTTTCATCAAACATATGGTTATGTTTCATGATAGTTTTTTTGTTTCCGAAACAAACCTGTTATACATACTTAACGAACCTATAATTTTATGACACCTCGTGAATTCACTGATTGTTTTGGCAACTTGTACAAGATTCAAAAGAACTGTAGTTGACCAAGAAAACGAAACAGGCAGAGTAGTCTAAATGCCACCGGGAGCATACACTTTTAATGTAACATTTAAGATTTGATTTCGAGCATTAAATTGCGAATATTATAATGCTCGGTTCTCCTCCCTCGTTGATGTAATGCTCCAATGCTCAATGCTCAATGCTCGCGGTAAGGGAGCACCTTTAGAGGTGGAGAACTTAAAATTGAAATATAACACAGAAAAATGTTTTTAATATCCATGAAATTGGTTTTATTTGACAGATAATTTGATGGCATTTATGTTTGAATATGATTTCGGGTATGTGGCAAAAAAAAAAAGAAAACAAAAGAGGGTATGTGGCCACCGCGACTGTTTTGAAGTGAAAACTTCTTTAGGCGCGTTGGGCATTTTTTAGATGGGACTAAACAATTGATTTCGCGACACTGTTACCGACACCACCTTTAAAAACACATCAACGCGCGATACATTATTTCCTGCACGGTAAAATTGTTCAAGTTTTCACTTCTGTCGGCGCTCTTGGAGTGCCACTGTTTTTTTTTATTTTAATTTAAATTTTTCCACCTCTATAAAAACACCCGATACTTTTATTAATATTATTTTATAACTTAAAGCATAAATAGAATCAACTGTTGCCTTTTATATGTCTCTCAAAAACCTTCAGTCTTGAGCAGACGCAGCAACCCAAAAAAATCAATCCCAGAATCTTAACTGCCGATAGTTAGCCCGTGGAATTTCTTGTGCCTTGATTTCTATTCGATTATAGTACAGCTGATGCCAATCGAAATTAAGAACGAATCTGTGACAGCGCTATACTGTTACTTATTAACCGACCGAAGACACTGTTAATATCCTAAAATACCTACAATACGCGCCACGAAAGATGAGACTTGACCGCGCCTCCCGCCGCTCCTTCCGCCGCCCCGATGACGCCCCGGCGCCGGCGCAGCCTTCATACCGCTAAAGAGACCCATAAATCGTCTACTGCGCAAGTCAAACCACGTGGTGTGTCAAGTCTCATCTTTAGTGGCACGCACTGTACCTACTGACTGTTAATACATTGTAATTTGTATATATCAAATTGGCGTAACCACTATCACAGTATAACTGGTATTACGAGGATTTTATTAGTTTGTTCAGCACATGTTTGTAACCGTAGCATTAGTGTCACGGTAAATATTGTTATCAAATTAGTGTTGGTATTGCGATAAAATGTACTAAGCGTTGCAAAACATTCTAATGAAAAATGAAGGAGACTACTTACTTACACTGTTATCTTATATTACAACATGTAAAAAAACCCTATCCGATCCGTGAGGGTCTTGTTAGGTATCGTACTGAGAGTAGTATTTATGTAGTAGATTTCAGGAAAAAAAAAAAAAAATCGCCATTTTTTTTTTCAATGTGGTATTTTAATTTGTTAATTATTACATGGAGCGCGGGCAGCCGTCGTTTAGCGGGTGTCTACAAGTCATAACTTGGGTATAATCCACAGATATGATCCCTGTTGAAAATTTTCAAATTTTTGATGGATTTGGGGTAATTTTGTAAAAAAAAAACTTAATTTTAAAATAGCGATAATTTTTTTATTTTCAATAATAATAAAATAAAACATTTTGGTAATGTTATTGCAGTGCCTTTTTCGAATCGGACAAGATTTTTTTTTACATATTGTAGAACTTCTAGAGCATTTGATGCAATAAGTTATTACACTGTCAGCTACATACTTTTTAAGTTATAAGTTGAGCTCCACGATTACTGACATAAGCACGCACTGACTGGACAGGTCCACTCATATCTGTGTGGTTCTTTCCTCAAAAGACCTTATTGGACACTAACCTGCATGATCCTCACTTGGCCTGATCAAGATAATATCTAAGTCTGTGTTAGCTTTTTTTTTTCTTCAGAATTGTCGGCTAGGAAACACCATCCTCATCTAGTTTTAAAATATTATTATTTCTTTGTGACATATAAAAGTGTCTTTTAAAACCAATTTACTTACAGAAATAAGTATAATTTATCTGATCTTTTCATCGACCTGTCAGCAGGTTAGAGGTAAAAAAACTGCCGTATTTTGATATGACCACATATCAAAATACGGCAGTTTTTTTACCATCATCAACAAGAATTATCCTCAATCCGATTTTTTCACTCACTCACACCAGTGAAACTCTTCAGCTAGCCAAACGCTTTTTTTCGTGGCTACTTATTTAAGTTTTCTATATAAACTTATCAAAACACAAAACACGATTTCCCGCATCCGACCATTAATAATCATACGGCCATATTTGTAATGAAGAAGTCAAGGATACTTACAGGAACAAACATAGGAGGAGTGCCATCACATGGGTCTTTGTGGTGGCCTTCCTGTCGACCCTCGTAACGATGGTGGCTCGACACGATGGGCACGTGATCTGGGCGGGCTCAGGACCAACTGGTACGATATTCATGGTGAATTTCTGTAAAGAAAATGTATGGTGAGCAAAATAGTTGATAGACTTGTTGGTTTCGCGCGTAAGTTGAGATGGAGTATCTGTAAACGGTGTGTTGATGTTAATTCAGGAAATTTAAAAGAGGTATTTTCCTGACTTAGCAAATTGTTGTGAATATATACCTACATAAATTTTCCGTAGGTATATTCAAATCACAATCTGTCGTTTTTTAACAGTTGTATAATGAATTGGTGTAGTGTGTCGATTTGATTTTAAAAAAAAAATATCCTAACTGTACCTGTTTTTGTATCTGTTATCATGAAGTGCATTTTATAGTAATTTACAATTCAGAATAACTCTGCGCTTACGTCATGTCAGTGTTTAATTATAAAAATTAAGTGTTTGCAATAAAAAATAACCTTGAACCAAGGAGATAAGAATAACAATGTTTATGTGGTGCAGTTCACACCTTCATAAGAAAATTATTTAATTTTTATTAGAGTTATGCTGATCGTCTCGCCATCTACCCAAATCCTCTGGCTGTTAAATTGCTGGATAGCAGCAAAACTGTCAATCGACTTAAGAGAGGTCAAGTAATCTAAAGAGGTAGCAGTGACAATGGCCCCTGTACCTGAAACGCCCGCTATATTCACGCAACAAACAAAATAAGAGACAAGATAAAACAAAGAGACTATAAGCTACGGCAAAGAGGGAACATTAGCATAGAATTAAGAATTATCGATAGATGGAAAAAGGAAGTATCGATAAATGAAAACAATACCCATTGAAGTCTTAAGAAAAAATACAGACTCGAGGTCAAAAGGGAGGACCATTAAGTTAAAAATTAGATTCTAAATCCAAAAAGAGGAGCATCAGACTATAAAAATGAGCCTGAGTCCAAAAACTACCTCAGTCCATCAATTAAGTGATCCTACCTATAGGGTATGCATCCTAGTCCGACTTTCAGTATAATTAGTCCTTAGAGAGAAGAATAAGGCCGTATAACTAAGACCGTATATTAAATAGTTAGTAACAGATTTCTTTAAGTAATTTTATATTATAGAAATACGTAAATGATGTCTTTTTGTTGATGGGGATAACTCGTGGATTATGGACTGGAAGTGTAGAATTAGGGGTAAAAATAACAGCTACGTTAGATTCATTTCAATTAGTTAACGCGAATAGGAAATGTATATAAAGAAACAACGAAATGAGGGAAATTATTTTGAACATTCGTGTTAAAGGGTAAAACTAATATTTAAATATGGGTCGTGTAAATCTGACTACTGAAATAAGATTTCTAAGGGGGTACAGAATGCCCAATGTATTTTCAAATTGAGCGTTCTGTGTACTACAAAGTTTTTGCTGTTCGTAGTTATAGCATTTTTTTAAATATTTTATACAAAAGATTAGAAAAGAATATTGAGTTTAAATTATAAAGGTGGAGAGCAAAATATATAAGGGTGTAGAAATGTGTTGAGATACAATGTTAAATGTGTAATGCCCTTTATTATTGGGCCGGTGTCTATGGTTGTTTTATGTGCACTCTCTGTATGGCAACGACAAGTGTAGACGCCATTCTTGTGTTACCTACTACGTTTTTTGCTAATAAAACCCTGCTAAAACAGACTAACTGTGCTTCTCAATTCCTGCCCCTGTTTACAAAATGAGTGGAATGTTTATACAGAATGGACTCAAACATTTTTAGTAGACAGAAAATTTGGTGGTAAAATATCTACTGCCAAGAGAATTTCAATAAATAAGGTTTTGCGCCAGGCAAGAATAGCCATAATTTCAGGATATCCATAATATGATATGACCCAGAATGAACGGAATTACAGTCCTGTAGGAAATAGGTGGATCTAGAGATAACCCTAGTCACACGGCATTTAACAAAGCGAGGTGCAAACTTTCCGTAGAAATAATCCGTTCCAGAGGACCTGGAGAAATATATTTCGTCTCCATACGGTATCACCGACGTTGAGGGTGATAGCTAAACGGTTTGCGTTGTAAGACCGGGAATTATGGAGGAAGGCTAGGCGCTCTTTGGTCGTGTTCAAGCACGGAATTAAATATCGTAAGTCTCAATTCTTATTTCGTTTATAACTAAAATAATAATTGATCTAGAGAAAAAATATCTTATATATGGATAATAATAAACTATATTACCTATCTGTCAATATTTATTTTAGACATAAAAGTCGAATAATCTTGATTTTGTTTCAAATAATCTTTAAAAAAGACATGATTTTCGAATAAAAAAGGGATCGAGCGAAAATTTTCCAATTACGTACAGGTCGTGCCATTAAAGATGAGACTTGACCGCGCCTCCCGCCGCTCTTTCCCCGCCCCGATGACGCCCCAGCGGGGACCTCATATCGCTAAAGAGACCCATAAATCGTCTACTGCGCAAGTCAAACCACGTGGTGCGTCAAGTCTCACATTTAATTGCACGACTAGTAACTGTCTTATATTTGGAAAGAAACAGATCCAGTAAATCATGTTAGTAATAAAATTCCATGCAAATTAACATACAACTTAAGGAACCTCTTCTTAAAATTAGACAATCTACTAGGTACCTAACTACCTACCTACTGTACAACCAGCGCCATTAAAATTTCACTCATTAATCATGCGCACTTATCAAGCTGTAAGTATATCATTGTTTATTATTTACAAGCCAGTCTAATTAATGCCTACTTATAAATAAATAAAATAGTATCTAACAATGGTCAACAAATTGTATTAAAAACATACGTATCTACAATTAAGTTTCTGTGGCTAAGTTAGAATTGAGACCAAGAAGTTTTTCTATATGGAATTTATCTGAGACGGGGTTTATCCATTAACAAAAATGTGTAACGTTAAAAACAAGGAAAATACTCTAATTCCCGATAGTCAAGCTAGCATGTCTCTAAATACAAATTCGTTATTTATGCAACTGTTGCATAATAAGGGGTATTAAAACACGAATGTGGGTTTATCACAATGAGTGTTTTAATACCTAATTATATATAGTTGCATACAAGACTATCTACACCCATGGTATGAATGAATAAATATAGTTTGTTTGATTATAAAAAAAACGATGTTTACGTCTTTAGGTATAATAACAGTATAGTCTATAATATACGTTTGCGAGTTCATCAGTCTTGGGTTCGAACCCAGGCAGGCAGTGTACTTTGTGCAATTTATTTTATCACCCTCAAAGTTGTGAAGGTCAAACATCGTGAGAAAACCAGCATGTCAAAAATTTGAAGACATTTGACATCCGCTAACCCGTACTGGGCCCGCCTATCCCTCTCGAAGAGAGGAGGCCTGTGTCCCAGCAGAAGGAACATTATAGACTAATATTATGCTATACATATATGTATATACCTCAAATGCTACATTACAAGACTTTCCATACAGACTAACAGAGGTCTTGTAACAACAGAACAACAGTCTATATTATGATCCATTGTCCAAAGCGACACGACAATTGTTTTGAGAACAGACATCGTTTTCAGAACAGGGCATTATTTGCAGAACACACACACATTTCAGTACAAGCGTCATGTTCCAACCAATTTGTCAACCTCGAACAATTTGACAATTAGCTCCTAATTGGAGCTAATTGTCAAATTTAAACTAAACTGATGCATATGGCATAACAAAACAAGATACAATTCACTTGAAACAGAAAATTTGCATATCATTGCAGGAGAAAAATGTACATTATGTACTTAATAGGGTATTTTATAAATGTCTCTCAGTAATTATAGCATTATAGATTCGTAGTGATACCAAGCTAGTAGTAGTTAGAATTTCCACAGTCCATGACATGGTCTAAGGGTATGCCAAATTCCATCTATATCTGTTCAACCGTTTACGCGTGGTTGAGTAACATACCTACTAACTTTTGTTCAAATATATGTAGGTAGATTAGTGGGATTAGTTCCGGAATATTGTTGAACTCATAATGGTAAAGGTGGGTTCAAGACACCTTAATTATTTTAATCACTTAACACCACTCCCGTCGATTAAATTACAATTTCTGACGTAATACTAGGAGGGAAACCAACACAGACGTAAGTAGTGTTAACACTCATTTGTGTCTCACTTTCACCACAAAACAAATACATTCGCAAAACCACCTAGATACTAAAACTTCTTAAATAACGTTACACGTGCGTGGTCTAAGATTCAATAACCTCGTCTACTTCCGTGTGTAGGTATCGAAATTATAATAATAGAACAAAAACAATAGGTATTGTACGCTTCTTAAGACTCGAGTCTTCTTGCACTTGAAGGAAAATAAACACGGCACTTACCTAGAAATACGTTGACACAACGGAAAATACACTTGTTTAATAACAACAAAATGGAGCGGGTGACCTCTAGCAATATCAACACGCAACTGAGAGGCGAGCTCAGCACACTATAGTCGGCTGAGCACGATTCATTTCATTAGTACTTACAACCAAAGTGAGTCATCGGTTACAGTTGGCTTACACTAGGCGAAAATCGCCTACAATCACGATGTATTTTATTTTTTTCACATTATGTAAATAAAAAGAAAATAGTTCCTGGAAGACATTGGGGGATGCCTTTGCCCAGCAGTGGGACAGAATAGGCTAAAAAAAAACAATAATAAATAATAAGTAATTTGGTCTTTAAAATTGGCACGTAAATACTTAATTTATGTATGAGAACAAAATAATGTTACTACATAGACTATGCTTCATAACAATTTATTGTATAGTTGCATAATGCATCAGTAACATGACCGATTCAACATTTCTCTGCTGGCAACACATCGGTAATTCTCTTAGAGTTGCATGTGTCCATAAGTGGTATTCACTTTCCCTAGGTACATTTGGATATAAGGCCAATAGCAGCCTTGCATACATAAAAAAGAAAGGCCTTTTAATAAATAGTATTTAGGATCAAAGGAACATGACGGGTTACGGTTACAGTTGGATGATGATTGCAGATAACGTTTAGAAAAATAAGGAAAACTATGGTGTGTTATTCACAGTGATCGGAGTAGCAAGATTAATTTCGGGTCAATGAACTGGCACGTATATATTAGTATGGATATGCCTCCGGGATTCCGGGATTTTAAAATTATTAAGATTTTTTAAGGAATTTCAAATGTTGTAATGTGTAGAATAAAGAATACATCAATATGAATAAGAAATGTTTAACCCTTTTGCTGTTATTGCATTGAATGCGAAAAAATATTAAGAAGTATAAATTATATTTTATTTATTTATTCAAGAATAGTAACAATTACAAGCAGCAGATAATAATATACTTACAAGAAATAACTACTAAATTAGTCATATTATGTAAGTTTCGAATGGACGCACAACAGTAAGATTCACTTTATTACTTGATAAATAAGAAAAAAACAATTTTAAATGCTTATCCATTCTATAAATTTCTAATGTAGTAGTTTAAAAATCCTTACTTTTACAATATTTGATTCAATTCCGTAAGTACCAAAATGAAATCCCGGAAAAAGGCTTATCCATGTTATGATTTCTATGACTACTCATGATGCGAGTACGTAAAATCAATCTACTTACTCCGATCACTGGACTTATTTAATTTTCTGAGATAACGATGGACTTATTGTTAGTCCTGTACCTATTTCCTAAACAGCACGTAATGGCATAAATTACAACACGAGTTCGTTGAATCCTTAGTGAAGTTTTAAGTAAATTAATAATAAAGTAAATAAACCTTTTCTTTTTAATTTTTCTGGTTAATAATTGCTATTTGTTAGAACTTGATTAAATCTCACTGATAACTCATTCCAGTGTAAATTTAATTTTCTTGTAATAAAATCTTAAGTACTATTTTCTTTTCTTTTATTTTACTTTATGAATAAAACTATAGTATTCTAGTTCAACGGTTTTGTTAAGTGACCTTTACAAATAGTAGCAAGTTTTATTTATATTTGTTTTTAAAATAATTAGGTAATCCGTAACAAAAAAAAGTTTTGCAATACGCATAGTGTGAACCGGCCTTGTCCACTAATGTATGTTCACAGATAGAAAAAAAAAAAATTGTACCTAAAAAGAATGAATGTGTGCCGACGTCCTGGCTGCAGACTATCTGATGACGTAATTCCAAGTTCCCTAGCCCGTATTGCCCGTAACAATATTATTTATAGCTCTTAATACATAATGGCTAGGTGGATCTTCCAATAATCCAATTTGTTTTTTTTTTAGCATATTAAAAAACGTTTTTTTTTTTATCTTAGTCGTGATCAAAAATAGAAATCTCAGCTCAAGATCATCCGAGTTACATTTTTGTTCGCATGGGAACCCAGACCTACGACCTATGGTTAGAAAACTAACCATTCAGCTAGCCTCAATTGAACCATGCCTATGCTAATATCACAAAAGTAAAAGATTTTGTAAAAAAAAAAACTAAGTTTTTAGAGCTTTTCTAGGTTTTTTTTTTTTAAGTGATAACTTGTTTAGGCACGTTGGGCATTTTTGAGATGGGAAAAACAATTGAACTTGCAACACTGTTACCGTTACCGTTACCGACACCTCATTACAAGTATTTCCTGCACGATAAAATTGTTCAAGTTTTCATATCGGTCGGCACTCCCGGAATGCCACTGTTTTTTTATTAGATCGGTAAAAGACTTGTCTCAAGCGTTTTTTCTTATATACTCAATTCGTCGATATTTTTTACTAGCTTCTGCCCGCGACTTCATCCCAATGAAACTTCTTGTTCCCCCGTCCCACCCCGTTGCATCGCATCGCATCGCCCTCTTGCAGTATTACTTTGTTTTCGCTTAGCATTCTTTTTGACTTTTTTCTTTTTGCTCGGATTATTTTTATTTTTTTTCCGATCCGACTGGTAGTTTTGGAGATTAGCGCGTTCAAATAAACAAACAAAAAACAAACCGAGCTTCATTATTAGTATATAGATAGATAGATTGTTTTCTTTTCTTTCAATGGTAACTATAGCTACCGATAACATCAACCTTCGATTCCTTTGTTGTCATGGGTCTACCCCATGAAAACAAATCATTATCCCAGTATAGTAGTAGTAGGACAACGTGTCTCCGATGACGTCAGTGCGAGTCTTCCGCGCCTGCGTCCCAAACCGAGGTCAAGGCCAAAGACACCGAACAAGGAAGTTTAGTGGGTACTATTATGTAGTTTTTGTTTCACTCAATCTCTTTACTAGATATCCGCGTTGAAGAAAATCAGCGTCAGCGCATTGGTCTGGCATTAATAACCTTTTTGACTCACTCTGTTTTTAGGTTTCCTAACCTCAAAAGGAAAAAACGGAACCTTTTTAGGATCACTCATGTGTCTGTCTGTCCGTCTGTCACAGCCAATCTACTCCGAATCTACTGGACCAATTTAGTTGAAATTTGGTACACATATGAATTTCTGAGACCCCAACACGGATGTGTGATTTAAATAAATGAATTTTGAATATGGGGTCACTTATCGGGGGCAAACAGGATTTTTTTTTAAAAAAAGTTTGCAAATAATACCGTGTGACATACTTATGATTTGAAAGGGCTTGTTGTAAGGATCTCAAATAATATTTTTTTTTATTTTAATATAAATGCATTTAAAGATATTTAAAAAAAAAAATATGAAAATTGTTCATTCCCTGCCCATAAAAAAAAATGCCCAAAAATAAAATACAGAGAATGGTTCTTGACTCATAGGTAAATCTCTCAATATTGTGCGTACAAACTTACATTTGCAGTTGGAATGTATGAAAAATACCTTTTTAACATGCATTATGCTAATAAATTATTTGATTTGATTTGAAAGAACGTACCCACGTAACCTATTATTTACTATGTAAATTAAAATCACAATTTCAGTTTTGAACCGAACTCATCAAGTATTATATTATTGTAATTAATTATTGTGAATGTGAGGACTATGTGGATAGCATTATTATTTTCATTTCTCAGCTAAAGTCCTTTCTTTGGTATTGTTCGTCGAGTTGAGCTCCACGATTACTGACAAATGCTTGCACTTACTGGACAGGTCCACTCAAATCTGTGTGGTACTTTCCTCAAAAGACCATTTCAGACACTGATCTACATGGTCTTCATATGGCCTGACCAAGATTATGTCTGGACTTTAAAAGAGACGGCCTTTCTTCTCAGAGTATTCAGATAGGAATCGCAACTAGCTTATTTTAAATGACGTGTAAAGATGATTCCGATATCCTATTTACAGAATAAACAATTTCATTTCATAACCGAACTCCACCGAAAGCAATGATCGGCTTTGAGGACTACTATAGTATGGAATAAGTAAGTACAATTTAATCGTACAACTGAAATGCTTACGAGTACTGAAAACTCGGTCTTGAAAGAGAAAACCGTTACTAGAGGGTTCTCACTTGAATAGTAGGACACGATGGAAAAGTTCAAAATAATATTTTTATACTTTATTTTATCAAGGACCTTAAAGTAGAGATTAAGACCGGCCGGCGCGGCACATTTCGAGCCCCATCCATCAGAGCGCAATTTACAATACATGTGTATAAGGAAATTGAAGCGTATCTTATGTACTGAAATGTCTTATTTGCATACACAGCTAGCTGGTTAATATGTTGCTTGTACGTAGAATAATGTAACAAAAAATCAGAATGATTGTATTTAGTATGATTTTTAATATGACATTTTAATCGTTAATATATTTTTTTTGAGGTATCTTTGTGATTTTTTTCTATCGGAATCTAAGTATTAGTTGTATTTTGTTTTCAATACACTATCTAACTTTATTTTAACCGTCTTCACAAAAAGGAGGAGGTTCTCAGTTCGTCGGAATATATATATATTTTTTGTGTATGTTTCCCGATTACTCGAAGACGGTTGGACCGATTTGAAAAACTTTTTTTGTTTGAAATATACTTGGTAGGGGTTATAATTTAATAATGTAAGGTATACTTTCAAGTTGGTCCCATTGTCATTTGGTTATAATCTGATGATGAAAACTTGGAGAAACCGAGGGGACTCTTCAAATATTATAAACACACCTATAACGATTTGAGTATTTTTCATAGTAACTCGTACATTTGCTTTCGGAAAGCACCATTTGGTAAAGTGGAACTGATGATGAAGGACACAGATGACCACCGGAACTACTCAATTATATGTATTATTTCACGGGTTGCGATTCAAATAGTTATGGTTGGTAAGCAATTGATGCTTGTCGCAATTCATATGGTAGAGTGGAACTGATAGTGAAGTACCTGGAGAACTCCTCAACAATTGAGTCCCTGCATCGGGAAAAGCAATATTTTGTAAAAGGTGATCAGCAGTTGACATCAGGCTAATTATAACTTAGATAAATTATAATTTATAATTTGTGACTTAGAAAAAAAGTGAAAAAGAAAACTTTTACAAAAAATACAACCCACTTCATAACTACAAAGTGAAAAATATTTTAATTTCAGAATTTTCGATGGTTGTTGAACAGTTAAGTGAGTTTCAATTGCTACAATATATCAACAAATCTATTTTGTTATCAAGGTCGTTGAAAATGGAGATTTTTAAACGACGTCATTATCTTTAGGTGTAGAAAACCCTATAGTACACCCACATTTCGCCAGTTATGTTTAAGTTCCATGTAATAGGGGGCAAGCCTATTACCATCAACCGGACACAAGTCCAGACTTTGCGCTGCTACTGAGTAATTCCAGATGGAAAACCCAATAACACTTTTTCCGACCCGGGAATCGAACCCAGGACCTCATGCTCAGCAGTAGCGCTTGAGACCATTTATAAACCAACGAGGCAGTCAACTACTATAGTATGTATATCTTTTGACATCGGTAATGAGTTAAATATAGTGCTAGAACAAAAACATATGAAACAATACGAACAAACGTATTGATAGTAACAAAGCATTGTAAGCGATATTTCACATTTTGTAACATATTTTGAACAGGAAAAATGGGAATCTCCTTTGGCATATTTACAAAAGTAAATAACAAAATATACCCACGTATGCACGACAAGAGTTGGAGTAGTATGATACAGAACTAGCACGGCTACCATCAAGGTATACTAACTTGCAACTGAGAGAGCTCAACACGCTAACCACTTCTCGTTAAGTACTTACAAATGATATCAGCTGTGGATCAGCTGTGGATCATCATATGTGGATCAGCTGTTTTAAATTACACTTGTAGTCCACAGCAAAAAAAAAATCTTTTAGGTTTAGATAGTAGCTCTATTTCCAAAGGGGGTTCACGGCCTCGAGCAATGTGACTTGCGTTGCGAGGCTATTTGCGTCGAGCGACACGCGAGAGCATCAACTGTTTCCGTTCGTCGCTCCGCAAGTCGCGTTTCGCTTGAGCGTGTATGTCGTAACCAAGAGGTAAGGCCTCGTACGGGAAGCTCAACCACCATATCTAGGTATTTTCTGCAGTCAAGCAGCTTTGCATATGCTCATGTTATTAAAAGGCACATGACGTATTTGAACTTTGTTTCTAGGTTGGACAACGCACCGGCAATACCTTCAGCTTTGCAGATATCCTATATCTACAGTAGATCTACTACCTGACCATAACTACTTACCGATTATTGCTTATTTATCTTAAAACAGAACGAAAACATAGCTTCGATATTCAACAGACAGTAATCAACACTAAAATAGGGAAACCTATCGGATTGTTTGTTTAACTTTACTGTTATGCTAATTGGTATTCAGCTACATCTGGTTAGACTGGAAGCCGACCCTAACACACTTAGTTGGGAAAAGGCTAGGCAAATAATGAAGAAAACACACATTTCAAATCGAGCCAGTACCTGGACTAATCCATAACTGTTACGTCGTGGCGTGGGTCAAACAACAGCGGTTTAATTGGGGACAGAATTCTGCCAAGCTTCTTTATTAGATACTTCAAATAAAACAAGACTTTCTTTAACCATAAAGATTATAGGGGCTTGAATAATGAGATAAATATTAATATAAATTAAATATGCTACAAAGAGATTATATATAAGTAATAATAATGAATGTTGTGATATTGATATCTAGTAAGTATGCCATATAATGTTAACTTCTAAATATTTCACCTAGATATAGGTAAGTTAAATGTAATAATACTTGCTGCGCCCTATAATGGTCATGTACTAATAAGTTTTAGCCTAGCCTGTAACTGAGTGTACACTATGCAAAATAAATAAATAATAGATAACTGACATTATTTGTTCTGTAAATAGGATAAAGAAATCACTTTTACAGGTCATTTAAAAAAAGTTATTAGGAGTCGGCATTATCTTTCTTTTCTTCAGAGGGGTCTGGCCATGATTATGTCCGGACATAATCATGGTCAGATAATGTAAGGACCATGTAGTATCTGAAATGGTCTTTTGCGAATTTTTGTTTTGACTCGTCTTGGCGAGAGTACTATGATTATTCGTATTCCCGATATTTCGACGTAACGCATCATAGCCATCGTTTTTAACCTCTAGGTATAGGTTAATATTGTACCCATACACGTTTGCCCAGGGCCATTTCATTAATTTTAAATAATGTCAGAAACCAAAACTCACTACACTAACTCTTCAATAACCATTTTCTAGTGAAAAATTGTAGTACCTAACTATACTCCATAGACTTAGTAGTTAATTATAGGTAAACAAAAAAAAGCACGTCACGAGAGAGCTGTCAAGTAACCGACAAAACGTAATATCAGTCACTTCAGTTGTCATGCTACGTCACAGTTGTACTCTTCAATTTAGCAACGTTACAATATTAGAATTTGGGCTCTTTACAATAAACAGATTAAAAAATATTATATTATTATTATAAATCTAACTAAAAAAATGTGTTCAAGCTGTTACATCTACGAAGAGTAGTTTAAGAATAAATGATAAAGTTTAATATACATTAATACAAGAGGAAACTATTGTAAAAATCTAAAATAAATTTAGTTAGGTTTTATCGTATTTTTAAACAAGAAAGTGTCATCTGTAAAAACCCTTTTTACGAATTGTATACCTTTATTTAACTACCTAAACATATAAGTTGTAAACACTTTAACTAAACCACTCAGTGAAGTAGACATTCACGATCGAATGACGTAAAACCATTTTTGAATGACGTAAGCCCAACTTTGAATGAAGCAAAACGAACCGGCTAAAACCAAAGTTGTCAAGAGGGAAAAAAATGGCTCGACGTCAAATGTCAAATTCCTAATCCATTTACAGTTTTATTCCAATAGCATCACGCAAACAAGTAAGGTGTTAGTGTGTATAGAGGTTATCATTATCGCGAAAAAAAATCATTTCGAATGCATCAATATCCATTGCAAGATTCCGTTTGAAAAATATTTATACCTAATTATACTATAACACAGCGGCAGTGGAGTAGTGCAGAGAAATTTGTTTGTTTGTAAGTTTGTAAGTAGGGGGGAGAGAAAAGCAGTGATGGCCCAGTGGTAACGGCCGCGACTTAAGAGTTGTAGGTCGTTCGAACCCAGACACACGCTTTACTTTGTGTAAACAATTTCATCACCACTGCTCTCAAAACGATGAAGGAAAACATCGTGAGGAATGCGGCATGTCCTAGAACCAAACATTCGAAAACATGTGACATCTACCAACCCGCACTGGACCCGCGTGGTAGATTACACCCCACTCCTTCTCGAAGAGAAGAGACCCGTGTCCCAGCAGTGGGAACATTATAAGCTGATTGTGCTATAATTTAACACATAACTGGTAAAATGTGGGTGTAGGACAGCAGGTATCGCGGACACGCATATCTGAACACCGTAAGGACTATTCCTTCTTATAGCGCTCGGCCGCTATAATAACGCTTACCTACGAAAAAAAAGTGTCGTGTGCACGGGATTTCATTAAAAAAAATAAAAAAATCCTAATATTTTATTTCACATAAACCTACAAGGGCACTTAGAAAACGTCAGAAGCTGGGTGCACAGTTTCAATTGGTTGCTTCCTATGGTGAAGAGCCGGTAAGAAATTCCACGGTTACTCTTTTAAAATAAATGGTTTCTACAATGATTTTAAATTACAGTGTTAATAGGTATGAGAGGACAGTGTAGGCAGTATTAATAAAATAGAAAATGGTTCATAAGTCTACAGCCTACAATGTTCTCACATTCACAAAATCTAAAAGAAAATAATCTATATAAAAGATAAATAAAATAATAAAAATAAGGACCTATTTAAACCAAAGTGGTTAGATATGCGTGACCGCGATGGTACCTACTATAGGTACACCTCTGCCAAACCCTTTGGGGATAACAGGTGTGATGTTATGTTAACTAAATTACTAGATCAACACAATGTATACAAAATTGCATTTGCGTGCGTCTGTTTTTATAATTAAGTAAACTAACCTTTATTTTTTTAGTTTTAATGATCACTTACCTACTCGTACATAGGTACGTACTTATATACGGGAGCACGTAGCTTTAAATTCCCCGACTAATAATCATGATCAAAACTTTGATCCAGCCCGTCCCATCCTTGATGTCCTCCCTCCGGTTGACGCCCTAAGCCAAGGTTCGTACCCCACAGGGGGTGCCCTTAGCGAGCGTTCACCTAGTTTTAATTAGCATAGTTGAATAACCCCTGGCTGGAAGTTTTAAGTGTAGTAGCTTAAGGGCCGGTTTTTTGATACCGAGTTAAGTCGACCAATGGTTAAAAATTGCAACAAAAGGTTAAATTTCTGCAATTTCTGTTTTTTGATCCCAAGTTAACACGACAAGTGATTAAATATGTAACCATTGGTCAAAATATTTAACCACGGCTCCATCAAGGGTTTAGCAAGATGGCGGATAGTTAACTCTTGGTCGCAATCGGCTGTTTTATGTCATTTTATTTTAATTAAATGTGTGTTTGAGTATTTTCGGTTGTATTATGAATTTAAATATATTAAGATACTTTGATAAGTCGGAGACTGCATCGGATGATCAAATTATCATAGAATATATTCTAATGAGAAGAACAAAAGTAAAGAATGATTATTTTAATTTATTTATTTAAAATTATTACTTGACAATATTCCACGAATAATAACATTTTTTTTTTTCTCTTATATTAATAAGAAAAAGATAAAAAAGAAATTAATTTTTACCAAAAAAAATATTATTATAAAATATATAATTTGTAATAATAAAAAAATTATAATTGTTATTAAATATTTAAAAAAAAATTTTTAAAATTATATATTAAACATTATTACTTATTAATAATACCTATTAAAAATGTAATAAATTTTTAATATTATAAATTATGATGTTTTTAATAGTAATAAAAAATATTGGTATTATTTATTTCATTTTTCTTATTAATATAATAAGAAAAAAAACGTTGGAATAAAAGAATATTGTAAAGTAAGTAATAATTTAAATAAATAAATTAAAGTAATAATTCAATGTCAATTCAACAATATAATTTATAATATAAAAAAAAGTACAAGAAGTATAATTTAACACATTCTGATTATTCGTAGGTACATTGATGTTACGTAAAATGGAATACATCTCTGAAAAAGTCATTACGTCGTCACTAAATAAATAAATAGCTATGGCAGCTACGATCTCAACATCTATTATTTAAATGTTGGGTGCGTGTTTGCATCTGCCCAGAATTAACACAGTCTGAACGACCTACAGACTTGTGGACGGCTCGTGCTGATCCATCTGCTCATGCATCTGTCGACGTCCACTGACGCATCTGTGGACGTGTAGCGGAGGCTAACGACTTTCAAAGATTTACAAATGCAGCCGGGACCAACACTTTAACGTGCTTTCCGGGGCACGATGGGGTCGCAATATGTAATTCACCCATCCACGGACCGACCTCGACAAGTAGCTCAACCTTCGGTCGACCCGTGTGGCTCTTATTATTTAGCCACGAGCACCTCCTGTACCAATATTATACCAACTATTATAACTTTACTTACATATCTTGGAACCATGCGGTCCCGGTCCTTTGAGAGGCGTACGAGGGGCCGAAGCCAACTCGCAGAGGCCCCTTGGACAATTTTAAATGGAATGAGGCACCGACCGACGATTATCCCTGTATGCACTGTGCAAGTGCACCCAAGGACAACCCCCGGTTGATGCAGGGCTGTTGCAGAACATGGAAACAAAACATATTGGACTATGGGTTTGGATGGCTGTAGTGGATTGGTTACTTAGAACTATGGAAGGCCTATGTCCCCTGCCTGATCAATGTTATGGTATACACGGATAAAATGGCAGGGGGTGACTTGCACACTCAATAATGGGCCCCCGAAAACTGTCGCTAGCACATAGTGACGCAGCGACAAGGGGGCAACATGTCCTGAGGTGCTTGAGAAGTGGAGAGGTATTCCACGGCTTTCAGAACAATCCCAGAGCCCGGAAGATGGTCAAGATCCCTACGAGTACTTACTGGAATACTTCCTTCCTCCGAGCACGTTTGCTCTAGCGAATGTCCACTCAAGCCGGCCAATTAAGGCAAGAATGAGGTGGGAGCTCCGTTGCTCGTCAGTGTTCACACTAGCCGGCCAATAAAGGCAAGCCAGAGGTGAGGAACAAGACTTCTCCCGGGAGATAGGGTTCGTGGGGTCGCTACTGCCCAACAGCTCGCCACATGCTGCCCTGCGGGTTTTTGTATCTCTCTTGGTCTGACTCCTCATCCCAGACCTGTTCCGGCAAAGTTAACTCTACCGGCACAGACCTAGAGTTCGGAGCGCGCAAGCCCCACCACGACGTCAACGTAGAGATACGGCGGTGGAGATAACTTTATATTATTATAAAATTATGTTAATCATAGCTTTGTTCAACAACTAAATCAACGCAATATTTATTTTTTCACTGTTGAAATAAAAACAATCCCGTTATCGAGTGAGCTACAGAATCAGGGTTCACTGAGGATAAGATAATTTATCTACCATTTATATCATTTTAGTAGGGTTCCGTACTTCAAAAAAAAAGCGGAACTTTTATGATCTCACTCTTTTCTCCGTTTGTCATAGAAGTTTTTCTCGAGATCTTTAATGCATAATTCTAATCAGCCTATAATGTTCCCACTGCTGGGACACAGACCTCCTCTCTTTGAGAGGCAGTGGGCTGTAATCTACCACGCGGGCCTAGTGCGGATTGGTAGATATCACAGTCATGTCTTCGAATTTTTGGTTCTAAACTTTTTCCAAAAAAAAAATCAACCGACTTCCAAAAAATAAGTTTGATTTTTAGTGTTTTTTTTTGGAAGTCGGTCGATGTTTTTTTGTAAAAAGTTTTTATTTTTCAATTTTTTGTTGTGGTACCTACACCGCACAATTCGAACATATAACCTCCTATTTTTTGGAAGTCAGTTAACAATAACAACCATATTTTTATCAAACTCGCTCGAGCCCCTCCCCACACGTCACATCACATCGCCCGTCCACACTTTGACTTCGTTTTCGATTAGCGTTGTTTCTGACTTTTTGTGTTTTGCTCGGCTCCTAAGCGTCGATCCTTCCTTAATATCTATCAAATGCAAAAAGAGTTTTTCAAATCCGACAGTTATTTCCAGAGATTAGTGCGTCCAAACAAACAAACAAAAAACGGCGCAGAAAGTTACCGTTCCCTCCTTTATCTTTTAAGATTTTGATTTCATTAGTGATCCACATTTGACAGGAAAATTATAGCAGTTTGCGACACTGTTACAATAAAATAGATGGTTACTTACAAAGGTCTTTTAACGAATGTACTTAGTATGAATCTACTGAATTATATACCTACTACTTATTATTTTGACACTAATTCATTTAGATGAATAGTTTAGGAGCTAGCAGAGGTTTATTAATTACGCTTAATACAATAATTAAGACCGTGGCAGCGGCTTTGACAGTGTTACGGGTCGTCAGAAGCCCGAAAGTTTGACAGCAAGTCCCTGCGTGTTTCTGTTCCAACGGGTATCGTATTACCCAGGTACTGGGTTGTTGAGGTCAGATAGGCAGTCGCTCCATGTAAAATACTGGTATTCAGCTGCATCCGGTTAGACTGGAAGCTGACCCCAACATAGCTGGAAAAAGTCTAGGCAGATGATGATGATAGTAATTACGGCACCCGATCCACAGATTCAGTGTAGGTAATTTGATTCGGATCTAGGGATGGAACGGCGGCCATCTTGACGAAGGCGGAGGTGCAGACATTGAACTCCGCGGAAACGGGGGTTAACAACGTAGGTGGAGGCGGAAAATAAAAAATAAAGAAAACTCTAAACATTTACTAAAGAAAAAATCGACGTTTTCGTTAAGAGAAGGATCCGTAAATTGTATGTTAATTTGCATTAATATTCTGAAACACTCACGCATACAATCAAAATGGAACTTTAGTGTAGTAAATCATTTACAGATTTATTGAATCTTTTCTTTCTATAAAGACAGTTACGTAATTAGAACATTTCGCTCGATTCGTTTCTTATTCGAAAAACATGTCTTTTTTTAAAGATTGTTTGAAACAAAACCAAGATTACTCTACTTTTATGTCTACAATAATTATTGACAGTGATAAAATATAAGTTATTATCCATATATAATATATCTTTTCTTTAGATTAATTATTACTTTAGTTATAAACGAAATAAGAATTGAGACTTACGACATTTAGTTCCGTGCTCAAACACGACCGAAGAGCGCACGCGATATTAAACTTTATTACTGATGTGTTAGCGTTTAGCACATAGTGGAGTGATAGGGTGCATGGGGGCGGAGTTTGCGTGGAAATTTTCTTTGGAGTGCCTGGTATTAATCAAAATTTAGTAGTGGCAAACCATATTTCATAAGAAACAGTTTTGCGGCTTTGCCACCTTTTAGGCGATTTCTTAGTACTTAGTTCATAAATTAAACCGGCTATACTAAACCAAGGCTCGGATACCAGTTAAATTTTCAAACCGTGAAAAGATTTCAAATGTAAAGATTTTTGCGTCAAGTACATAATGTACTTGACGCAAAAATCTTTACATTCGGTTTCGCTCGTAGAACCCGGATTTTCTAAACCGGTTTTGGAAGAGTCTTTACATAAAGGTTTTTTCGGATTAGAGCAATATTAACCGGTGTTTTGTTTAGTTTTTATTCGGCATGGCATCCTAACAAGTAGTCACAGTTTGAGGGTTTTCGTTTAGTTAGATCAGATTTTATTTATTAGACCTCCGTTATAACTCTGTTAAATACTTGCGCGAATCCGGATACGGTGCGATTTCTTGCGGAGGTGGAGGCGAAGTTCCGTTACAACCCTATTCGGAACCTTAATTGTGTAAGCACGACTCGCTCTTGGCCGTTTTTTTTAGTTTGTATTTAGGTAAAGTCAAACAGTAGTGAATAAACTGTGGTAACTAACAGTAGTGAGTGAATCATAGTCAGGTAATTTCTTTTTTTCCTATTAAGAACAGTTTTCAATGTGTTGCCTGTAGTGCGTACCCCCGCGGTTGAATTTTACTAAGGGCTATTTACGATATTATTAAGCTTGATTACCTTGTTGGTCTAGTGATTGAATTAGCTGTCAACTCCGAGTTAGCTGTTAACGTGCAAGTGGGCCTTAGATTGACTAATGCTAAAATATACAGTTGAGTATGTGGGGATGAAGTATAAATTGTCTGAGATTGCGAATTCAAGTACCTACCTTATTAATTCTTAAAATGCAATTGAAGTGGATATATTTAGTAACCTGTTCCGCTTAGCTATTTCTAAAGAGTCTTAAAAAGACCTAGCACCGAGCGCACCGAGCGCGATCGGTGTTTGGTGTGGCAACACGCCGTGTTTGCGTTCACGACAAGTCAATCGTCATCCTGAAGATGCCTCGTTGAGAGGTGAAACACGTGTCGATTTCTTTCAGGGTCTTTTGGGATTTCCGCAAGGTCACGCCTGAATCAATTAACTATCTTATTAATTATTTTTAAATTGTCTAGTTTTGTTATTGTACCTACTTTGTTAAAATTCTGTTATTAACAGGCTTTATGTGTTGTACACATAGTTATAGAAGAGGGAGGTCTTCTGATACGGGTATGTCCATACTTAAAAGAAGGCCTCTACAACTTATTTGTTAAAACCTGTTGGTTATGCAATAAAACTTATTATAAAACTTATCGAGAGCGCTACTGCTGAGCCTCGGGTTCGATAACCAGGTCGTCCAAAGTGTTATTGGGTTTTTCTATGAGGAATTTCTCATTAGCAGCCCGGAGTCTGGATTTGTGTCCGGTCGATAGCAATAGGCTCGCCCCCTATTACATGGGATTTAAACATGACTGGCGAAATGTGGGTATACTATAGATACACCTCTGGTTAGCCCTTTAGGAATTACAGGCGCCATGTCATGTTTATGATATTATCATTGTGTTTTTGATTAATTGCATGAGTTTAAAGAAACTCAAAGTTCCGAAAATGTTCATGTTCCATGGCTTGGCGGTCCGTCTTATTGGAACCACGTGTTTCATATGCCTGATAGCGGTTACGCACTTCGACCGATCCGAATCCAAGGAATATCGGTCCGAAGCAGCCGTAGTACTATTTGTATGAGGAGTTGCGCACTAGATCCGAACTCTGTCCGTCAAAATTTTGAACATGCCCAATTCGGTTTGAATTCGAATTCGCATCGGATGTAGCGCGTAACCGCTCTGAAACTGATTTTTTTGATGACCTATTAAATTTAAAAAACTCATCACGGTAGTGTTCGCCAGTTAAAATAACAGCATCACAACGTCCTGTAGCCTCTTCAAAGAAGAATGGTACAAGTATTCCACCGAACCAGTCAGTCAAGTGAAATTAGGGATCGTGGGTCATTATAGGTGACTCTTCTCTACAATAGTATCTAGAAATTTAGCCACATTTAACTAAATAATGCATACTAACTAAACAACTGCAAAAGTTGACCTCAATTGAAAATTTGTAACTTGTTCTGCCTAGCCTTTTCCCAACTATATTGGTGTCGGCTTGCAGTCTAACCGGATGCAGCTGAATACCAGTATTTTACATGATACGACTGCCTATCTGACTTCCATAACCCAGTAACTGGGTATTAAGTTGTCTACCCCAAATAAAATTATTTTCATTTGCACATGAGGGTAAGCAGAACGCCAACTAATGTACGATCCTTACATACTCATTTTCCTTCGTTTACGTTCAATGTAAATATTAAACCTAGAGAAATATAGAAAAGTGAAAAGTTAATTAACCAGCCTAATTGAGACTATTTAACCAATGAGGATGCTTCACTTTATTATTTTCCTGAAACATTAATTAATAACACCTACCTATTATGAAACCACATAATTTTGTGCGTGGTACCCATCCTTTTTAGCTGTAATGTACTACGAATCTAAAATCTACGCACGAAATACGCGCGTAATTCAAGACGCAGCAAGGCCAATTTTCGCACGTAGTTAACCCATGTTCGCACAGACGTAAAAATATCGCGGCGGGATTTTATCGCGCACTGGATTTTCAACTCTCGGTGCCGAGCGTTGAGAATTCAATAGAGTGCATCCCAGCGCGTTGAAAAACACACTGTTGGATTTTCAACCCTCGGTGCTAAGCAGAGCGTTGAAAATCCAGTGACACAGATATAATACTAGTACAGATACCCAATCCCATACAAAGAAATGATACCTCCCTAAGTCTGGCTATTGAGCTGGCTATTTTTCTTCCTCCATTTTTTCAACAGATGGCAGCATCAGCGACTCACAAATTGCCAGAGACTGTAGTTTTATAACGCCATCTAGAAGTCGATTTAGATACTTATGGCATTCACACATCGCACGGTACGTTCAAGGACAAGTATAATAACAATACAACAAAAATATCTCGAGTTGGCGGAATAGTTTCATTTCGTGAGTGAGCTAGCAATTTTCACGCGGCAGTGAATGCCTCTTTATGTATTTTTTTTTTGTATTTCAATGCTAAATCTAGATTTTCATCTCCTCGTTACCAAATCTACTATTGCTAAAACCCTAAAACTGAAATCACGCGTTCGTCGTCCGAACTCATTTTGACAGTAAGCCCACGTTCGCACGGATGCTTAATACAATTGCGACGACTTTTTAGTGCACTTAATTTTCAACGCTCTGCTTAGCGTCGAGAGTTGAAAATTCAAGGGTGTTTTTTAACGCACTGGGACGAGAGTACGTCCCAGCGCGTTGGATTCTCAACGCTCGGCTTAACACTGAGAGTTGAAAATCCAGTGCGCGATAAAATCCCGCCGCGATTTAATTACATCCGTGTGAAGGATGGCTTAATGTTTTTAAAAATATCAAATAAAACCGGCCAAGTACGTGTTGGACCACGCATAATGAAGGGTTCCGTAGTTAGGATGAATTTATCCCAAGAACAAACTTAACTTTGTAGTTGAAAAACATGTTCTCCCATACGGAATGTATACGGAAGAACATGTTTTTGCAACCGCTTTAAGTTGGTTGATTTATTACTCGTTAACTTATAGATCCTACTTAGCTGTGATAGTTTTCCTTTTAATTTCGTTATAAATACTCTTCCTGTGATCTTTTTTCACATAAACCAACCATTTAGCTGGCAGGGTGGGGGAGGACACTTGACTCAAATAAAAATCGTCACCATTCACATCAACTATGTACTTTTAAAACGTTTCGTACAAATCCTTTTTAGGGTTCCGTACCCAAAGGGTAAACCGGGACCGTATTACTAAGATTCCACTGTCCGTCTGTCTGTCCGTCTGTCACCAGACTCTATCTCATGAACCGTGATAGTTAGACAGTTTAAATTTTCACAGATGATGTATTTCTGTTGCCGCTATAACAAAAAATAATAAAAAACAGAATAAAATAAATATTTATGGGAGCTCCCATACAACAAAGTGATTTTTTTTTGCTCGTTTTTATAGATAATAATGGTACGGAACCCTTAGTGCGCGAGTCCGACTCGCACTTGGCCAGTTTTTTATAGAATTTTTAGAAAGGTATTGGTAAAATGAAAAAAAATTAAGTCGGTAGGTATTTGCCAAAAACATGTTGAAACTTTTCTTTCAATTCCTTTATTTCTATGTAAAGTAGGTATTAGATAAAAAAAATATGTTGTTTGATTTTCCTACCAAACGCTTATACAGTATGTCATGACAAATTGAGTAAAACGCCATCTATTGCAAAGAGCTCATCAACTCAGAACTTTATCATTCTATGGGTTCGAATTCAAGTAAAAGGTTTCACTTATCGTTTTTGTTGGAAATACGTGATTTACGAGTTTAAATGGATAAATCAGCATTAAACAAGAAAGTTTTGATTTTTACTAATCTTACTTCAGCCAAATTCTGCCGTTTATTCGTTTTTAGTGATTGTTAATTTATAATTGTTCCCTATGCTGCCATCTATGATTATTTTTTCAACACTAATTATAATTTGTTCGAGTTGAGACCCCATGCCCGCGCGTAAGAGCGTTTTCGCACTGCATCCGATCCGTACCCGAATTCAAAATCCGAATTGGGAATGTTCTAAATTCGAACGGACAAAGATCGGATCTAGTGCACAACCCCTCATACAAATAGTACTATGGCCTGTGCTATGGCTACTTCGGCCCGACATTTCTCGAATTCGGATCGAATTCGGATTGGACGTAGTGCGAAACCGCTCTAAATTGCATTATCTGGACATGGTTAAAAAGTTTTAAACATCGTTTTTGTACACCTGCTTGCTACTCCAAGAGTATTACAAATACGATATAACCTTATGCACAGAATTGAAAAGTTGTAAGAGGAGATGGCAAATCAAAACAACTCTATAATTGGGAATCAAACAAGCTTATCTGTTAAGCGAAGTCTTAATTCTAATTTTATAAGCGGCTATCTAAAATATACTATAGCACATGTGTGAAGGAAGGGATTTACTTACTCTTTTTAATAATTAGATTTCAGATAGCCGCGAAATAAAATTCAAACTTTTATGTTCCAGGGTTTAAAACATGACGGACTATCCCTCGTACCCCATGCCCAAAGAAGCCCCAGTACCCCTTAGTCCTATGCCCCAAGTATCCCAAATACCCCTCGGTCCTGAGCCGTGCACGGTGACCTGTCCGTCTTGCGGAGCGTCCATCCTCACTACTGTTACGATGCAACCTACTACGCACACCCATCTAATGGCTTTGCTTTTATGTCTGTGAGTAGAAATTTTAGATTTAAAATGTTTGTCGTATATATAGGTATTTTACTGTATTTACATACAGTACAATGCTTATATACAAGATAAACATTTATAATATATACACAAGATAAACATTATCTGAAAGTAAGTAAATATTTAGAAAAACTGATAACCTTTTTTGATATATTGTAAATTGAAGTTTTAATAATGGATGACGTTACCTACTCTGATAGACTGAAATGCTAATAGTTTTAAATATGGTACCAATGATAAATGGTTTCATGTAAAAATATCTAGTATACTCTAGATATTTTTTTTTAAACTGCGGACTGCAAAATTAGTAGGCAGTGTTGATGCAGCTGTAGTCCTCTCAATAGTACAAAAACCGCATTAAAACCATGTAGTGCGAGTGCAACACTTGCATACGCTTTATATAAACTTTCTTACTTTCTTACAGAATATGTGTATGCTGCGCATGCGTCCCATACTTCGTAGACTCCTGCCAGAGTGCGGAACACCACTGCCCCAACTGCGACGCTTACTTGGGAACACACAAACGATAGTTCATCAGTTCATTTATTACGTTTGTATTACACAATTTATATTATTTTTATATAATAAGCATAATGATGTATTCTCTTGTGGCCCTCTCCGAAAACTCTCGATGCATGCGCGTGAGTTGCGCGGTCCTCGAGCGTTAGCTTGCTGTTGCAGTCAACAAGGCGCTAATAGTATGTAGGTCAGTCGCGAGAGTTTAGGAAAGGCGTGCGTAATAAAAAATTTCAAAACACACAAACATTGCTTTATTTAACCTTGGAAATAACATTTTTCAAAAAAAAAAAATTGTAGTTTTAATTTACGTAGTACCCATTTTAATAATACACCCTTTTTTTCTAGCTGTTGTAGACTTCATCAAAGTCCTAGATCCGCATAATAAAATATCGGCCTAAGGATTTCTAGCAACAATGACATAATGAGAATCGCCTGCGCACCCAAGAAGGTCGCTACAGATTTAATCTTGCAATTCAACGCTAGTATTTGGCTCATTCAGTGCCCCTTTTTAGCGTTTAGAAATCCTCGTGGATGTTCTCCGCCCTGCGTAAAACATCCATGATGTTCATCCACTCGTAGAAAACCCGCTTCTACGGTTGTCATGTTACGCGTGTAACATGACAACCATAGAAACGGGTTTACGACGAGTTTTGTCGACGGAAAAATAGACAAAATGACAGATTGGATTGTTTATCTGTCATTTTGTGTATTCTTTCGTCGATAAAACCCGTTTCTATTGTGGTCATGCTAAGCATGCTGGGGAGGGTGCAGGACTTTGTCAGACACCAGATTTTTTAATGGCTTAAACATGGATGTCCTAACTACCTTTCTGGGGCAGTGGAATACTTGTGCAAGTCTTCTCGCTCTCCCGAAAAAAATTGCTCCGGGAAAAAAATCAAAATTGGACCCAGCAACCCTTTTTTTTTTTTGAGGGTGGGAAATCATCAAATAACTTCTCCCGCTCTGGGCGGAGCGGGAGGGCGTCTCAGACTCTTACTGACTAAAACCCACCCGTTTTCCTTCGGTTGCCCTGTTGCCGGGGGCCACGATCTCCCTTTCGGTTTTCTTCGCAACCCCGGCAGGCATCGGCCCTAGTGGACCCCTTCAGACCCAGTAACCCTGCGGCCGCAATCGACCGCAGTTCTTTGAGAGGTGTCGCCGTCTCTGGAATGTTTGTTCAGGCGACAGATTCCTCAAGTCTGTCACTCGTAGGCTCCACCCTAATGTCAGCCGGGATTTGTGGAACAACCTCCGGCATCCGGTGCGTCTGCTGCGGATTGGAAGACAAATTGTAGCCTCCCGATACCTTTCCGCCACTTCCTTTGCGACAGTCACTTCATTGCAAAAGACGGCGACGGTGTACCACGCACTCTCGGCGACCATGGCCTGAACCATGAGCAAAAGCGAGAGGTTGCCCTCTCTAAAGGTTCGCGTAACTGCACCAAAGTGAGCAATGACTCAACTTGTAAATTAATTTTAACGTACTATAAATATCCACCTGAACAATAAAGATAAGAATTCCATCTAATGATTTCGTTAGAATTTTGTTAGTGCAGCAGTTTAGTGTTGGTATTCCCTAATTGGTCTAATTTCCAACGCGCTAGTACGTAACTACTGTTGCAATGTGTACATGCGATAGGATAAAACAGTGAAAAATCATTTATCTTTATATAAGATGTACATATACATCTGTTGTGTGGCGTGTTCTAAGTTAATAAAGGCACGTCACATAGCTAAATGCAGACACCCATCACTACACAGGCATTCTAACACAACACGCGCGGGCGCGATGCGGGTTGCGAGGCGCGTCTACACTGAGCGGTGTTACACTACAACACTAGCCGCTCATACATGCGCGACTGCCTACCCATCAATCCGTAAACAGCTCGATCTGTAAGCGGGGCGAGGTGGAGACTACATATCGACCTGTAGGAACATCGAGTCGGCATCCCTGTCGCTGGTCGTTCTCGTGGCCTCCCCCAGGCAACTGGGGGTCTCACCTAGCGGGGACAGACCGCCGGGATGTCGTGAAGAAAGTGGCGCTACATTAGCTAGCGTCTTGGCGCGCCTACATAAATATTCATAGCAACCATTTACATAGACGCATTTTGCTTCACAGAATGTCAATTTCCCATATTTACCGGCCAACGTGTTGCCTCCGCGGGCGAAAACTAAGCCCTGACCCCGCTCGCCACGCCCCCTTGCGGGGGCGTCGCGACATCTCGACTGATCTTCATATATTTTAGACTTTGACTTTTGTATGACCCAAGTATAAAACCTATGATAAAAACCTAAAAATAAATTAAAAGAGGTTATTCACAGAAATAATCAATGCACGGCCGGGTGTGCCCATCTCTGTTAGATTGTGATATTGCTTAATCTCTAGCATCATTTTGTTATTAAACGAAGTGTACTTCCTGCTGTCTGTCTTTCTAGGTAAGTGTCGTGTTTATGTTATTTACTTTCATTAAAACTATGCTGCAAATTTAGCGTTTCTTGAGAAGATGCTAGGTACGCCTGCAGCTTTAGCAAAGCCACTTTGTTCATGGTACATAGGTTACATCCATAAACTGCCGTGTAAAAAAGTGTGCAGATCCAGCAACTTACGCACTTATACGTCAAAAGATGTATGATTACCTATACAGGCGCTAATCATGCGGTGCTTAACTTTAAGCAACCTTTACATGCTCAAAAGCCTCGCACCGTATAAGCACCATTACATTATTTTGGCATCATAAGTTACAATAAATCAGACGAACATTGCTTAAAATCATGGAAATAATGTAAATTTTAACGTTGTCTCATTTTCAAGTCACAATATTTTTAATCATCGTTTAGGTATTAGGTCAATCAGTTCATACGTAGAAACGAGTTGTTTTTTTTTTAATATGACCATCTGTACACAATTAATAAAATAAATGTTCGCAATAAGATTTCTTGTCTGACAAAATATTGTTTGCTCATCATTTATATGTATTTCCTTTAGAAATTAATCATGGATGAGCTGGAGTTCTACGAGATCTCGAGTCTATTCGAGTCGAGAAAAAGTCTACCAACAGTGGTTGCAAGTGGGCTACTATAATTACAGCTATTCTATGTTGTTTGTGCTTGTAAGTATATTTTAATGTTTCAATTTATAGCTTCTACACATGTCAAGCGCCCTGAAAGTCACGTGTACACATTCAGTACACATACTTATCATAATACATTTATTCGAAACAATAGTCGTACCGTCTTCCGGTACGCGGTCGCTACTCCAGAACCTTTCGACCTCATCGGCCATCTGTTCTGCGAGCAATGTGACCTACCCATTACCACTTAAGTTTGGCAATTCTTTGGGTTATGTCGGAAGGCGTAGCATTTCAAGGCCTCCCACAAGATGGACCGATGACCTTGTGATGGAGAAATCCGCGGGAAGCACAAAACCGGTCGAAGTGGCGATGCTTGGGGGAGGCCTATGTCCAGCAGTGGACGTCTTTAGGCTGAAATGATGATGATGATAGTTATACCTTTCAAACCAAAACATAGCAAATCTGCTTGGCGGTAGGAACAGGCATGGTGGTAAAACTTTTCCGAATGGGTTCCTTTACTATGAGTACTACTGGTACTCCCTCTGGCAAGCGTGATAGGCAGTAGTTGAGCCACTTCATTAGGCACTTAAGGAGAAGTGTTTGTATTGTGAATAGCCTTCTCAGTTGCTTGTGAACATACATAGACGGTAGCCGTAGGAGTCAGTAATCGAACTAACTTGTTGTATACTTCTTTTTAAAGGTAAGTTTTGACATTTACTTCTTTCTGTAGCTAAAAAGCCTTATGGCGCGTTTACACGAACGGGAATAAGGTTAATGCCATTTCAATGATAACAGTCCAAATAAGTGCTTCCAAAATTGTTTGTTGATGGCTCAAAAGCATTCAAATTATGATCTAGATAATGCACTTTGAATTGAGTCAATATCTAGAATAATAAATTTCTATATGCTTTTTCGGGCGATTTCTGCCTGTGGCTGTGCTTAATGCCGAGATTTGAAAATTCAACATCCAAGTCTTTTCGACGCACTGGGATGTATTCTGTTGAATTCGCAACGCTCGGCTCAACACCGAGAGTTGAAAAGCCCGTGCGCGAATAGTATTTAAATGGGGACCAGATTCAGCCAAGCTCCTTTAGTAAAACAAAAATTTCTTTAATCAAGGTGCTTTTTTGTGTTCACGATATGTAGGCGCCTTCGCTTTCAAACCCTGTATTGGTTCAAACCACTCATCCACAAAACTTCGTCCCAGTGTCCTTACAAGGCCAACTAGCAATTTAAACTCACTATCTTCTTAACTCTTCGACGATAATGTTCAAGTGATCCATTATATTAAGTTGTCAACACTTTAATTTATCTAAATTACTCATTAGCATTGAAATTCATAACCCAATGAAACAACTTATTTATTTGGTATACTAACAGCAAGTACCGTAAAATACAAAAAATTAAAAGAGAAAAATAATAAAATAAAAGTAGTACATGTGCTATACACAGCATTCACCATGAAGACCACAATAAAACGACCGACTTCCAAAAAAAACTACAAAGCGAAAAATTACTTTTCAATTTCGGAAGTCGGTGTCTTAGGTTTAGAATAATCGGCTTTTATCACCGACTTTCCAAATTAAAGTATTTTTTTTACTTTGTAGAGTTTTTTTTTTGGAACTCAGTTGTTTTTTTTTGTATTATGTAAAAAAAAAAATCACCTTTTAGCTGTGGTACCTACCCCACACAAATTCGAATACCACTACCTTTTTTTTTTTTTTTTTTGAGGGTGGGAAATCATCAAATAACTTCTCCCGCTCTGGGCGGAGCGGGAGGGCGTGTCAGACTCTTACTGACTAAAACCCACCCGTGTTCCTTCGGCTGCCCTGTTGCCGGGGGCCACGATCTCCCTTTCGGTTTTCTTCGCAACCCCGGCAGGCATCGGCCCTAGTGGACCCCTTCGAATCTGCTGACATCTCTTTGAGGCGAATACCACTACCTGATATGTAAATAACAGTGACAGGAACTTATCATCATATCATCCACATGAACAGAAAAAAAGCATACAGTTAAATTGAGAACCTCCTCCTTTTTAAAGTCGGTTAAAAACACAAAATACTTATTTGAAATAGGTCAGGTACAAAGAAATGCAGTGACAGTGATGGACACAGTTTCTTGTTTAGCACAACCAAGTGCTTGATTTGTAGGCCTGATTTGTAGGCCATTATTCATAGTAAAAGTAAAAGTAGTGTCCTAACAAGCGAGAAATAAAGCCAAAATTAAATTACAAAATTAGTTTGAAATGACATAAAATTATAGGGCGACTTTTACGTTGGTGACATTCCCATGCTTCCGTCACTTATTCATGATTATGTCACTAATTTCGTAATGTAATTTAGGCTTAGAACAAGAATTTAATACCAATGACATTACAAGTCACAAGAGTAGATAGTTAGTGTTAAGGCCCATGCAGACTGGCACGCCTTGTCGCGCGACCGATGTGTCGCGTGGCAATTCTGCGATATTATCGCCACGCAACACCTATTGGGCGCGACAGGCAGCGCGATTCCAAAGGAAAATTTTGTATGGCGTCGCGTTGATATCGCCGCGATAGTACGCCTTTCTGTGTGGCGGCGAGAGCTCGCTCCTGTTTGTAGTGTAGCGCATATATCGCGGAATACCATCGCGCGACAAGTCGCGTCAGTCTGCACGAACCTTAATGCTGATAATGTCATTGTATATTGTGTCAATGCGACTAAAATACCTACGGTTGCTTAGACTTCTACCTAATTAGAAGATATTTTATATTCTTCAAATATTTTTCTTGTTTCAGGAATAAAAATGAATCCCGTTCCCGTTCCCGTTCCCAGTCCGGTTTCAGGCCCAGTTCCTGTCGGTCCCAACCCGTGCCCGGTCTTATGCCCATCTTGCAAAGCATCCGTCGTCACGGAGTCAACAGGGAAACTACTATGAAGACCCACTTTATGTCATTGCTCATATGCACCCTAGCGTTAGTACCTATCTGAGAAGTCGATCTTTTAGAACGTTTGATAATTAATTATTATAAAAATTGCAACTGCCGAGCATGACGTCCTCGGTTCGATTTCCAGGTTGGGCACAGTGTTATAGGGTTTTCCGTCTGGAATTGCTTAGTAGCAGCAAAGTGTTTGGATTTGTACCCGGTTGATGGCAATAGACTCGCCCCCTAATACAAGGGATTTAAACATATCTGGCAAAATTTGGTTGTAGGTACTATGGGTACACCTCTACCTAACCCTTCGGGGAACACAGGAGTTATGTTATGTTATAGAAATCATATCTACATTAAATGGAATACAGTTTACAGTATTTTTACCTTTTGCCCTCCCCCCAAG
Source organism: Omphaloscelis lunosa (assembly GCA_916610215.1). Taxonomy (NCBI): domain Eukaryota; kingdom Metazoa; phylum Arthropoda; class Insecta; order Lepidoptera; family Noctuidae; genus Omphaloscelis; species Omphaloscelis lunosa. The sequence goes on from OU744250.1 coordinate 14,641,528, forward strand.
CTTGGTGAAGCAATGGCCTTCTCAGATCAGCTGATAGCTGCTGGTTGAGCCTTAAGAGTAACCGAAAATCGAGTAGAGTGAGGGTTTTCTAAAAAGAAGTTCAGTAGGTGTCAGCACGACGTGCCAAGTGTCAAAAGTGCCTATATTTTCTTTAGTCGTAACCGAATAAAGAACAAATGATGAACGTCATCATATATTTAATATTCATTGTCGAAATGGAAACCTCTCGTCTTTTCATGAAAACTCTCATTTTGTACGATTGGAGGGACCTATGTACCTATGTCCAGCAGTGGAAAGTTAAAGAGTTATCAGGCTGATGACCTTCATCTTCTTAGCGATCGATAATTGTGAAATTTCAAATATTATGTGAAGCCCAAAATTCTGCCACGGCGAAATCTGATCACTTTAGGGATTTCCAAGTCGGCCACGGTAACCGATGCCCAGGTGCCCAGGTGGAAGGGAAGGCTCTCAGATGGCTCGATAAAGCTGTCAGGGGGTTTAAGCAACTCCCGCCAGAGATCACGGCTTGCTGTAGAGACATTGCCATTAGCTGGAACCAAGCGCCCTAGAATTTTTTAAGCCACTGAGGCAAATTATAACGATGGTAATGACATACATCTTGTTGCAGTGGCGGTCTGCTATGCACATGGATCCCATATTGCATGGACTCCTGCAGGAATACGGATCACTACTGCCCCTCTTGCGGCGCTTTTTTGGGAACCTACAAACGATAGTATAGCTATACATAAATAATAATATGTTTTTTGGAATATTAATTTCACAAAGTTATTAATTAATTTGTGATGCTCTAAAATGACAGTTATTGTTTTCGTCCTATCCCTTAATGTGAATTCACATACCTACCTCCTATTAGACGGTTAGTATGCGTGGCATACCTACTTAAAAAAATCGTGAATTGGCTGCTAGCCCAAGTAGTTCGCAGCATTCACAACCTGATGAAATGGGGTAAATTATCAATCGACCCGTAATCAGTGACTCTCACTGACGTGTTCCTGACCAAAAAATGGTTCATTTTCGCCAATATTCATTATGCCCGTACTTCTGCAGTATAGAGAACATCAAACAACAAGTCACCGACAACGCAATAGGCGCGGTCACCTATTGCGCTAAACTTCATTAAAATATATTATGTTAATATACATCTATACATTATAATAAATTAGTAAAGAAGTCAAAAATGTATAATGCATTTTTTTTATGTTTTTCGTTTTTTTTCGTTCGTTTTTTCGTGTTTGTTGTTATCACACCAACAACTTCTTACAAGTAACCGAAAACTTTTTCAAATTAACATTGCTTTGCTGCCTAGAATTTAGTTAGTGATTACATTCTGATGAGCCATTGTCTGAGGGACCGTTCAAGTATTACGTAAGCACTATAGGGGGGCGGGGAGTCTATGCTTTGCTTATTTTTGATGACATGGGGGTGAGAGGGTCTAGATGGTGATTACGTCAGCAGTAATTATTTACTTTTTTACACATATGGCAACCCACACATTGTCTATGCTTGAAAACGAAACGAACATATTTCTAAAATTATAACTGCTGATCATGAATCAATAAAAAAATAACAGAATACTTACATTAAAAGATAAATGCATATATCAATGTTTATGTAAGCATCCGATGGGGGTACGAGCTTTGCTTACTTTTGCTTACAAGGGGGAGGGGGTAAATAATTGTAATAAATCTGCTTACGTAATACTTGAACGGTCCCTGATCAGAAACACCATCAATAAACCACCATCAAATAACTAAAGACGGCAAATTATGCTCTGAATGCATCTTTTGTGTTCCAGGGTTTAAAAAATGGCTAACATTACACGTATGCCCTAACTACCCCTGGGTCCTGAGCCATGCATGGTGACCTGTCCGTCTTGCGGCGCCTCCATCCGCACCAATGTTACCATGCAAGCTGGTACACACACACATCTAATGGCGTTGCTCTTATGTTTGTGAGTAGATCTTTCGGCCTTTTTACAAAATTAAAATAAGATTTACCCAAGACCCAACGTCAAAATCATAGCGCCATTTTTGAAATTCGAACTTTTTTTCCGACAAAGTTAGTTCTAAATACAAAAACGGATTGTAAACCCGAGACTAAGTTTTGTATTTCAGTTCGAAATTTAAAAGAAAACATTCTGAATGGTTTTAAGCGCAAAGTTAGAACTCGTTTTGTAATGAGACAGACGGTTTAAGTTTAGAATGTTTGTCTAAAAATAAAATAATATTCAGAACAACTGATATTTTATTCCCCCCCCCCCCCCTTTTACCGCCCCTTTTCAGACCACTTGCGTTTAAAACCTGATAACTGTAACTGTTTCGTAATCTGTTTAATTTATATTTCGTAATCTATTTCCCATTAGTTCTTATAAGAGTAATAAGAATTTGGTTTACAATAAAATGACAATGTTTAAACTAAAAACAAGTTTTGTTATTTTCATCCATTTTTTTTTCAACGGGTCTTAAATAAGTACTTTGAAATAACAAGTATACGAGTATGTCTCTAAATTTAGTTATCATATATCTATTGTCTCCGCTCTCCCCCAAATTGAACAAATATAACTTGTCTTCAATAAAAAATTGTATTACTCCTCATCATCATATGCGTAACCTTTTCTCAACTATGTTGGGGTTGGTCTGCAGTCTAGTGACTGCCTATCTGACCTCCACATCCTAGTTACTAGGTAACACGATACCCTTTGGTAAATTATTATATGGTTTCATTTAAACTTGCAAAATACAGGTGTGGTGACACACCGGAGTCACGCCCGTGTGTCATAGGGGCTCCAAAAATCACGAAATTCGTGTGACGTAATTTATGGATGACTGAAATGGGTAGGTATATTAAAAGTGCATTTACAATGGTTTTTGAAAATTTTAATTTTCAAAGTAAAATAAATATACAATAATGTTTGTGAAAATTAATGTAACGCACGCGTCTCCTTCACTCTAACGCGTGAATAAACTAATGAGTCTTGTAACTTGAATTAATAAATGATAATTTTATTATAATAGCGCCTAGTGGTCTGCAACTACAAGCAAACGCTCGAGTATTATTATGTATCGAGAGTTTTCGGAGAGAGCCAAAAGATAATAGATCATTATGCATATTAAATAAAAGTAATATAAATTGTGTAATATAAACATAATAAATTAACTGATAAACTATCGTTTGTGTGTTCCCAAGTAAGCGTTGCAGTTGGGGCAGTGGTGGTCCGCATTCTGGCAGGAGTCCACGAAGTATGGGATGCATGCGCAGCACACACATATTCTGTAAGAAGGAACATGAGTTAAGGAACTATAATGGACATATGAATCTGGTATAACACGTGTTACAATAAAGAATTGAATTGTATTATCAGTGAACTGGCACTGCAAACAGTAGTTCTGATGCAGTTTTAGATAGATTATAAACGCATCAAAACTACCCACCGTCTTCACTATCCGCAGTTTAAAAAAATAATGAAGTTAACTAGATACCTTTTACATGATAACATTATTCATATGATTTTTTGAGTGATACGTTATTCATATTAATGTAAGCAGCTTCAATTGTACATTGAAGTCTCAAAATAAACTATCAGTTGTTCTGAATATTTATTTTTAGACAAACATTGTGTGCCTAAACCGTCTGTCTCATTACAAAACGAGTTCTAACTTTGGTGCAAGCATATTATTTTGTATATTTATCTATGGGCCTTAGTTGCCTGAAAATAAAGCAATTATTATTATTAGTTCGTTTATTAATTTTGATTCTTATCAATTTGCATTTTAAAATATTTATTAAAATAAAAATAATTTAAAAAAAAACATTCATGATTATTATTTTACGTATCTCGGGACCATGGGGTCCTGGTCTTTTGGAAGGCGTACAAGGGGCCGAAGCCAACTCACAGAGGCACCTTAGACATTTTTAAGTGTGAAGGCACCAACAGACGATTATCCCTGTATGCACTATGCAACTACACCCCGGTTGGTTCAGGACTATTTCAGAACATGGAAACAAAACATATAGGGCTATGGGTTTGGGATGCCATAGTAGATATGTTACCTGGAACTATGGAAGGACTATGTCCCCTGCCTGATCAACGTCATGTAATAAAATGGCACGGATAAAATGGCAGGGGGTGACCTGCACATTCAATAGTGGGCCGCCGAAAACGGTCGCTAGCACATAGTGACGTAGCGACAAGGGACAACACTTTCTGAGGTGCTTGAGGAGTGGAGAGGTATTCCACGACTATCAGAACAATCCCAGAATCCGGAAGATCGTCAAGCGATCTTGATCTTCCGGGCATTGTTGACCAGAACTTACTGGAATACTTCCTTCCTCCGAGCACGTTTAATCTTACAAATCTCCACTCAAGCTGGCCAATAAAGTCAAGAATGAGGTGGATGCTCTGTTCTTCGTCAGTGATATTATTATAAAAACCTTTCAGACAGTTTTTGTATTTCGAACTTCATACTTCGACTGAAATAAAGTTCTTAATACAAAACTTAGACTCGGGTTTAAAATCCGTTTTTGTATTTAGAACTAACTTTGTCGGAAAAAAAGTTCGAATTTCAAAAATGGCGCTAAGATTTTGGACTTGGGTCTTGGGTAAATATTATTTCAATTTTATAATAAAGCCGAAAGATCTACTCACAAACATAAGAGCAACGCCATTAGATGTGTGTGTGTACCAGCTTGCATGGTAACATTGGTGCGGATGGAGGCGCCGCAAGACGGACAGGTCACCATGCACGGCTCAGGACCCAGGGGTACTTGGGGCATAGGTCTAAGGGGTACTTGGGCTACTTGGGGCATAGGATTCAAGGGTACCATGCACGGCTCAGGGCCCAGGGGTACTTGGGGCATAGGACTAAAGGGTACCGGGAATTCTTTGGATACGGAGTGTGGATAGTCCGTCATTTTCTTAACCCTGGAACATACAAGATCGAATTATATTTTGCGGCTATCTGAAATATAATTATTAAACAGAGTAGTAAACGGAACAAACACACTAACTTACATACATTATAGACACACACACATACACACAATTTCACACCACCACACTCTTAATCACCTCTCTAGTCCCTTTCCCTTCTTTGGAAATCAAATCCCTAGCCCCAAGACACAGAATAAGTCAGACTAACTTGATTATATGTTTGAGAAAATGAAAAAATAATGAGCACGTATTTTGTTTTATCAAACCAGTAATTAACTAGCAATTTGATTAAACAATTACAGAAGATAGATTGTTTAGTCATTTTTCAGTACTTTGGAGGACAATTTCTCCCAAAATTTCAACACAGAGGGTTTCAAAATTATGTACTGAATCCATGGTAACAGTTTTCACGTCGATGTCCCTGCCACCCTGTATATGAAAATAAATCAATCGGAGCCGGACAGTTGGGTACCTTTCCTTGTAGGTCAGACTAACTGTATAGTTTGAGACCCACTGGCAACTGACAATAATGTAACCTAGCTATATTGTAACCAATTATATCCTCATAATAAAAACAAAACTACAAGTATCGCCAAATGGCACCAAAGAGTTTCACTTGTTGCAGTTTTGTTACGAGATCAAAATTTATGTCAAAATAAAAATATTTTATTTCACATAAACCTGCATGGACTCATATGAAACGTCTGAAGCTAGGTGCGCGGTTCCAATTGGTTGTTTCCTATGGAGAAGAGCCGGCAAGTAAAGAAAAACTTTAAAATATTACCAACTTCATCAATATTATAACCTCTACGATTAAAAAAAAATTAAATTAATAAAATTAAATAGAAATTAAATTTTAATTTAAAATTGCAATATACATATGTATGGGATGACACACAAGGGCAAAGAGGGGCTACAAAAATCATGAAATTCGTATGACGTCATTTATGGATGACTGAAATGGGTAGGTACATTAAAACTGCATATACAATTGTATTTGAAAAATGTAATTTTCAAGTTTTAAATTTATATACAGTAAGAGTTTTCGGAGAGCCACAAGATAATACATCCATTATACTTATTAGATAAAAATAATAAAAATTGTGTTATATAAAAATAACAAATACTGATGAACTAATGTTTGTGTGTTCCCAAGTAAGCGTTGCAGTTGGGGCAGTAGTGTTCCATATTCTAGCAGAAGATCGCGAAGTATAGGATGCATGCGCCGCACACACATATTCTGTAAGAAGGAAGATGCAATTGTGTATTTTTATTTATTTAAATAAACCTAATGCAAACGTAACCTTTAATGATTTTACGTATTTACAATCCGCAATTTAAAAAAATATTGAAGTTTACTAAATAACTTTTACATGATAACACTATTCATACCGTATATAGGGCCATATATAGGGTCTTTCAAAAATACGTTATTCATATTAACGTAGGCAACTTCAATGTACAATATCTCAAAATAAAATATCAATTATTCTGAATATTTATTTTCAGACAAACATTCTAAACCTAAACCGTGTGTCTCATTACAAAACGAGTTCTAACTTTGGTATAAACTGTATTTCGAACTTTATATTTTAATTATAAAGTTCTTACTACAGAATACAATAGACGTGGATATATTTGTCGCCGTGTTCGAGTTCGTGACAAGTCAATCGTCATCCTGAGGATGCCTCGTTGAGAGGTGAAACACGTGTCGATTTCTATCAGGGTTTTTTATGGCTCTTTAGAAATAGCTAAGCGGAACAGGTAAATATATCCACGTCTATAGTATTTTATAATGGATTTCCGCAAGGTCACGCCTGAATCAAATAACTTTCTTACTAGAAAACTAATACTCGGGTTTAAAACCCATTCTTGTATTGTTACTTATGTTAAAGTTCGAAAAATCGGGAAAAAAGTTGGAAAAAAAATGGCTCAATGGTTTTGAACTTGAGTCTAAACATAAATCTTGTTTTTATTTTGTAATAAGGCCGAAAGATTGTGAAGTATAGAGTCGATGGCAACAATAAAAAAAAAAAGATGAATAATGTATCTATGGTATTGTGAGTTGTCAAGCGAACTATGAACCATCCAAATTGTATTTTCTCCACCGAGTTTTAATAAATAATTCACTACTGCGCTATTGTTTTGCTCTGCTAAGCCCTTAATTAATCACAGGTTATGGGCCCAGAGTACGCGAGTGCATAAATTACGGCGAGAATAAAAATCTAGAGGATTTTCGTTGGCTGTGTTGGCTTGTAGAAAGTTCGAGACGCCATTCTATACTAGTTTAAGTCGCCGGTCGTAAGAGTGGAAGAAAATGGATTTGTCGCATCCGCAATCAATGTCTGGAGTCAAATTAAATGGAAGTGCGACATGGTGTACCTGGAAATTCCAGATGAGAGTCATTCTACAGGCAAAAGGCCTATTCGAGTTCGTGGATGGTTCCATGCCTTTTTTTTTTTTTTTTTTGAGGGTGGGAAATCATCAAATAACTTCTCCCGCTCTGGGCGGAGCGGGAGGGCGTGTCAGACTCTTACTGACTAAAACCCACCCGTGTTCCTTCGGTTGCCCTGTCGCCGGGGGCCACGATCTCCCTTTCGGTTTTCTTCGCAACCCCGGCAGGCATCGGTCCTAGTGGACCCCTTCAATTATGCTGACATCTCTTTGAGGCGCGCGTGGAACACAACGCGCCGTCGACCCGGGCCTGGTCCTTATCGGACGGTGAGCCACCCATTGCTCACCGCCCGCAAGCCCGCGCCTACGGTGGCCGGAAATCGCCCCGCGATTCCCGACGCCCTGGGCGTCTCCTCCTGCGGCGGTTAGGGGCGTGAGGGCGCGAAATTTGCCTCTCCCTCACGCGTTCCGCCTCCTCCTTCGCGAGCATTACCGCTTCGCAGAAGGAGGTGACGGCCTCCCATTTCCTCTCGCTCCGTACCATAGCCTGAACCAGGGCCGGACGCGAGAGATCACCGCCGCCGATCGCCTCCACGAGGACACGGCGATGCTCCGCCCAAGCTGGGCAGACCTCCACCGTATGCTCCACCGTGTCCTCCGGGCGATCCACACAATGGTGACACCCGGGCGTTTCCTCCCGCCTTATCCTGTGCAGGAACCTCCCGAAACAGCCGTGTCCGGTGAGGACCTGCGTCAGGCGGAAGGTGAGGACGCCGTGGCGCCTCTCAAGCCACTCCTCAAAGAGGGGTCTTATCGCCGCAATTGTGGCGTGCCCAGCGCTGGGTTGCGACAATCGCACTCTCCATGACGCCATGAGATCCCGCCGGAGCTCTATCCGCTGAGCCGCGATTTCTCGCGGCAGCGGAGCTAAGCCCCGGCGCCTCGCCTCCTCGCGCCACTCCCAAATGTGCGCGAGGACCTTTGCCTCCAGATCCCATGGCGGTAATCCGGCAAGGAGGCTCGCCGCCTCGCAGGAGACCGTGCGGTATCCTCGGGCCAGCCGGATGGCCATGACCCTCTGGGACGCGTTCAACCGGCGGGCTGGCCGCAGCCTTAGTGAACGCGCCCACACCGGTGCCCCGTAAAGGGCCATGGACCGCACGACCCCCGCGTAGAGCCTCCGGCAGGAGGCGTTTGGATCCCCTAGATTGGGCAGGAGCCGCTTCAACGCAGCCCCGGCCCGCTCCAGTCTGGGAGCCAAACGTCGGAAGTGTTCGACGAAGTTCCACCGGCTGTCGAGGACAAGTCCCAGATACTTCATCGTCGACTCGACGCCGATGTGAACCCCTCCCGCCATTACCTGGGAACCCGACGGTGGCGCATTCCGAGGTCCATGAAAACCCATGGCCTCGGACTTGTGCAGGGCCACCTCGAGTCCCAGCTGCCGGATCCTGTCGACGATTGTCGCAACCCCGCGTGTCGCTAGTTCGGCCGCCGCCTGGTACGACCCCCCCTGTGCCAGGACCAACGTGTCGTCAGCGTAGCAGACGACGCTGACGCCGCTAGGGAGGTCGGCGCGCAGCACCCAGTCGTATCCGATGTCCCACAGATGCGGCCCCAGGACCGATCCCTGTGGGACACCGCACGACATCTCTCGCCGGTTCCACTCTCCTTGGTGACCGGGGTAGATGACAGCCCTGTCCGTCAAATAGGCCTCGACCACACGACAGAGGTAGGTCGGCATCCGGTGATACCGGAGTGCCTCCCTGATGCAACTCCAGGGCAGGGTGTTGAAGGCATTGGCGATGTCTAGAGACACCGCCAAGACGACCCCACCCCGGGCCACAGCATCCCCCGTCGTGAGGGCCCGCACGCGCATGATGGCGTCCACCGTAGAGCGCCCCTTGCGGAAGCCAAACTGGCTCTCCGCCAGATCCGGTCCCACCCGCACCAGCCGCTCGACGAGGCGGTCTGCAATGACTCTTTCAAAGAGCTTGCCCACCTCGTCGAGCAGCACGATGGGCCGATAAGCGGACGGAGAGTCCGCTGGGCGCCCCGGCTTCCTGATGAGGACCAGTTTCCCCGTCTTCCAACGAAGTGGGAACTGGCCCCTCTCCATGCATGCGCTTAGGAGCCCCCTTAGTCGAGGCCCGAGAGCCCCCAAGGCCAGGACCCAGGCTTTTCCAGGTATGCCGTCGGGTCCTGGGGCGGTATTTTTCGCATTCATCTTGCGTACCGCCACTCTCATTTCTACCTCGGTCACCTCCGGAGCATCGTCGTCGTCGTCGGCGGTGTGGTCCGCATCGGGCACCGCAGTAGGCGGAGCCATGGGCGGGGGAGCGTGTTCCCCTCTTGGGGGGAACAGAGCGCCCACCACGTCCCCCACAAGCTGGGGCCGGAGACTCTGCGTCAGCGGGGGAGCCCATGGGCGGAGTTTCTCCCGCACCATCTTGTATGGGCGTCCCCACGGGTCCCTGTTTAGAGTCTCCAGCAACTCCTCACGGGCCACTGCCCTGGCCCGCAGGATCTCCGCTTGGAGGGCGGTCTTCGCCGCTCTGTACCCCTCGTACAGCTCCGCCTGAATGGCTTCCGTATCCGGAGGGCGGATACGGAGCCTGCGGTGCCTGGCGTACCGGCGTCGCGCAGTAACGCACGCCCTGCGCAGGGTCTCTAACTCCTGCGACCACCAGTACACCTGGCGCGAAGCACGTCCGGGCCGGACCCGGGGCATAGCCACGTCACATATATTGGACATGGCCTCCCGGAACCACTCCACCTCGTCGTTGATGTCAGCAGGCCTGTCCGGTGATGACACCCAGGCCTGCACGATTGAGGCTTCCAGGAGGAGCTCCCGGTCCAGCTGCTTCAGCGCCCACCGCGGACCACTCGGGGCCTGTCGGACCGGCGCGCTCGAGATCTGGGCGGAGACGTCAAACCGGATGTACCGGTGATCGGAATAGGTCTCCACCCCCTCCATGACGCGCCAGTCAATGACACGCGGTGACAGAGCGGGGCTGGCGAACGAAATGTCCACCACCGATTCACCCCGCATCCGCACACACGTAGGGACAGAACCCCGGTTTAGGACGACTAGGCCTGTCTCCAGAGCCCAGTCCTCCACCATCCTGCCCCGTGTGTCCGTGTACCGGGAACCCCAAGCCAGATTCTTGGCATTGAAGTCCCCGAGGACGAGCACGGGGAGGGAACAGAACCCGACGACGACGACTCTCAACTCCGCAAGGGAGTTGTGGAACTCGGGATGGTTCCATGCCTAAACCTGGTAAAGATAAACCGGCGGAGTACCAAGAGTGGATTACTAAAGATAGCAAGGCGCAGGGTTGGATTGTTTTCCATGTTGACCAAAATATTATGACGCACTTGCTTACTGCTACTACGTCTGCCGAGATGTGGAATAAGTTAAATAATATTTATGAGAAGAAGTCCTCTACATCTTTACATCTCGAACAACAAAAGTTTTATTCACTAAAGTGTGATACCGATGTTTCACTATTTTTCTCCAAGATAGAAGAGATAAGGGCGAATATTCGACAATTAGGCGATGATATATCTGACAAAATGGTCATGACAAAAGTGCTTATGTCATTGCCAGACAAATATCGCCACTTTATTGCTGCATGGGAATCGGTCCCTACAGTAAATCAAACTGTAGGAGAACTAATGGCGAGATTGTTAATTAAGGAAGAGCGTAACATGTCAACTGCAACAAATAGTGAGATAAAGGCAGAAACAGAGTCTGTGGCATTGGCAACAGCTACAAAGAAGTCTAGTGAGATAAAGTGTTTTGGTTGTGGTAAGATGGGCCATTATAAAAAAGATTGTCGTGCCAGGTTGCAATGCTTTTATTGTAAAAAACATGGTCACTCAATTAAAAATTGCAGAGTGCGGCTAAATAAAGAAAAAAACAATGATATTGGTAGAAATGAGTTAAACAAAAGGAGTAATGCATTTTCAACAATTATGAAGAGCAAGGAGACTACTCAGGACTGGTTGGTTGATACCGGTGCCAGTGAACACATGTGTTTCCTGAGAAACTTATTTAATGAGTTTGAAGAGTATGAATCGCACCAGTCAGTAATAATTGGTGATGGCAGGGAACTAAAGGTTACTGGTAAAGGAAAAGTGTTTCTCAAAGCTTTTGATGGAGAGGAGTGGATTGATACTACCCTGCATGATGTGTTATATGTTCCCCATCTAACAGTAAATCTTTTCGCTGTGAGAAGTGTCACAGACAAGGGCTATAAAATGGAATTTGAGAAGGACTATTGTGAAATTAAAAATAAGGAAGGTAATGTTGTGGCTATGGGATACAGGGAGAAGAAATTATATGTTATGTGCTTTGAATATAGATCTAATCATATTGCTGCTGCAATAGTATCACAAGATAGCCTAACAACGTGGCATGAGCGCTTAGGACATCAAAACTATGAGTATGTAAAACAGTTTCTGAATAAAAATGGTATAAAATTTAAGAATGATGCTGAAATATGCAGTGCTTGTGTTGAAGGTAAGATGCACAGATTACCATTCAAAAGAAGTACTACTGTATCAAAGAGGCCATGTGAACTAATACATATGGATGTTTGTGGCCCTATGGAGGTAAAATCTTTAGGGGGCTCCAACTATTTTTTATTAATAAGGGATGATTATTCTACATTCAGATATGTATATTTCTTAAAGCATAAGAGTGATGTTCCTGAGAAGATTAAAGAGTTTATAAATTTGGCTGAACAAGATACTGGTGAGAAAGTAAAAATTGTAAGAACCGATCCTGGGAGTGAATTTATCAATGCAACAGTTAAAGAGTTATTTAAAGAAAAAGGCATAAGGCATCAGACATCAACGACATACACTCCGGAACAAAACGGTAAAATTGAAAGGGACAATAGGACAGTGGTGGAAGCGGCAAAAGCCATGATGATAAGTGCAAGACTACCCAAAGAACTGTGGGCCGAAGCGGTCAACACCGCTGTTTATATTCTTAACAGAACCGGGCACAGTTATGAGAAAGGCAAGTCACCTTTTGAATTATTGTTTAATAAAGCCTATACAAATTTGGATATGTTAAAAGTTTTTGGGCAATATGTGTATGTGCGTGTACCGAAAAATCAAAGAAAAAAGTGGGACTCGAAAGCCAAAAAGGGTCGTTTTGTGGGCTATGATGAAAATGTGAAAGGTTTTAAAGTTTATTTTCCTGATTCTGCCACTATAGACATAAAGAGAGATGTTATTTTTGAGTCACCTCAAAAAGAAGAAATGTTCAGTGAAATCTTAAATGACACTTTTGAAGAGGAAATAAAAGAAAATAAAAATGATGAAGAATAAGAGTATTATACAGATATTTCTAGTGATACAGATGAAAACGAAAAACTAGAAAAAGAAGAGAAGAAAGAATTACCAGAAAAGAGAGTAACAAGAAAACCAACATGGTTACAGGACTATGACACAGAAACTAGCTTTATGTGCATATTAAATGAGCCTAAAACATATGATGAAGCAATCAATAGTAAGAATAGTGACAAATGGAAAGAAGCCATGAAGCAAGAATTGAAAGTTCTAAAAGAAAATAATACTTGGAAAAGTGAAATTAAAGTACCTAAAGACAAAAAGGTAATAGATAGTAAATGGGTTTATAAAGTAAAACAAGATAGTGAAGGAAACATAAGCCAGTACAAGGCACGTCTTGTTGCCCGAGGTTTTCAACAAGAGGATATTTTTGAAGCCTATGACGTGTACGCACCAGTAGCTAAAATAGCGACTTTCAGGATTTTAATGGCTTTGTCTAGTAAAGAAAAACTACCAGTTCATTACATGGATGTACGAAGTGCTTTCCTGTATGGAGATATACAGGAAGATGTGTATATGAGACTGCCACCTGGATGTGATGATAATGTCAGTGTTATTAAATTAAATAAAAGTATCTATGGACTAAAGAAATCACCCAAGTATTAGAACTTAAAGTTTGATAAAGTTATTGCTAGGAAAGGATTTATTAGATCTGAAAATGATTTTTGTCTTTATTGTAAGGTAAATTCAGAATGTAAAATTTACTTGTTATTGTTTGTCGATGACATAGTGATTATGGGGTCAAATTAAAAAGAAGTACACAACTTAAAACTTTATTTGAGTAATATTTTCTGTATGAAAGATTTAGGTCATGTAACTAATTATTTGGGTATTCATGTTAAGCAAAATTTGCAAAATGGTGTTATTGAAATGTCACAAAAATATTATTTGAAAAAGATACTAGATAAGTTTAATATGATTGATTCAAAACCTATGTCAACTCCAATGGAATTCAAATTCCAAATGTTTCAGTCAAATAAAACTGATCCTAAATTGGAAAATCTATGTAGACAAATTCTTGGATCATTAATGTATGCTATTTTGTGTACTAAACCTGATTTATGTCCTAGTGTGGCATATTTAAGTTGTTTTCTAAAAAACTGTGCTGATGAAACATTGTTAAAAGCATTAAAAAGAGTGCTTAGATATGTAAATGCTACACTTGATTTGAAGTTGACTTTCAATAGTAATGGAAGTACAGATTTGCTTGGATATGTAGATTCCGACTGGGGTAGCGATATTAATGACAGAAAGTCAACATCAGGTTATGTGTTCAAATTATTTAATTGTCCTATTGTGTGGTCATCTAAGAAGCAACATACTGTCAGTTTGTCTTCTTCTGAAGCAGAACTTATAGCTCTGAGTTCTGCAGTTGTTGAGGCCTGTTGGCTTAAAAATATTATAAAAGATTTTGAGATTTCAATTTGTCCTATCACTATTTTTGTAGATAATCAGGCAGCTATAAATATTGGAAATAATCCAGAAAATAATAAGAGAGTTAAACATGTTGATATCAAATTTAATTTTATTAAGGAGAAGATTGACAGTAACATTGTAATATTGAAATTTGTTAAAACAGATTGTCAGTTAGCTGATTTCTTCACAAAGCCTCTACCAGTGACCAAATTTAATAGTTTTAGACATCTTTTGTGTTTAATGTGAGTTAATTTTAAATATGTTTAATAATAAAGGATGAGTAATTGAAAATAGGTAACATCTGAGAGACTTGTACTTATTGTTATTAGTAGTCCACTATTAAGGGGGCGCATTTTGTTAGTGTTAGTGCATTTTTTTTAGTTTTTTATTGAGGGGGCGTGTGAAGTATAGAGTCGATGGCAACAATAAAAAAAAAGATGAATAATGTATCTATGGTATTGTGAGTTGTCAAGCGAACCATGAACCATCCAAATTGTATTTTTTCCACCGAGTTTTAATAAATAATTCACTACTGCGCTATTGTTTTGCTCTGCTAAGCCCTTAATTAATCACAAAGATATACTCACAAACATAACAGCAACGCCAATAAATGTATGTGCGTGCTAGCTTGCATCATAACAGTGTTGTGGATGGAGGCGCAGCAAGACGAACAGGTCACCGTGCACGGCTCAGGACCCTGAAGTACTTGGGGCATACGTCTAAGGGATACTTGCCCCAAGTACATTACGCACGATTCAGGTCCAAAGGATTCTTGGGGCATAGGTCTAAGGAGTACTTGAGCCACTACGGGCATAGGGTGGCTCAAGGATACTGGGGATCCTTTGGGAAAGTAGTTCAGGAGAAAGTTCGTCATTTTTTAACCCTGGAACATAAAAGATAAAATTTTATTTCGAGGCGTGCAGTAGAAAAAAAAAACTGAAATATAATTATTAAACAGAGTAGTGAACGGAACTAACACGCAAACTTACACACACACTCACACACACACACCACACACATATGCATATGCCAATTTAAAACCCACTATCATGAAGATCAGAGACGCTACGCTCGAAGTTGTAGTATGAGTATGTTTACCTGGGACAAACTGTCCAGCTAAATAGGTCCAACTTCGAGAAAAGGGTCAATCGTCGAATCAGACTCGGCTGGGCAGCGTTCGGAAAACTACGCAATATCTTCTCGTCCCATATACCACAGTATCTCAAGACGAAAGTCTTTGACCAGTGCGTGTTGCCAGTGACGACCTATAGTACTGAAACGTGGTCGCTCACAATGAGCCTTATCAGAAGGCTAAAAGACACCCAAAGGGCAATGGAGAAGGCTGTGCTTGGAGTTTCTCTTCGTGATCGAATCAGAAATGAAGAGATCCGCGGGAGAACCAAGGTAACCGACATAGCCCGAAGAATTGCCAAACTTAAGTGGCAATGGGCAGGGCACATTGCTCGCAGAACGGATGGCCGATGGGGCCGAAAGGTTCTGGAGTGGCGACCGCGTACCGGAAGACGTAGCGTTGGAAGGCCTCCCACAAGATAGACGGATGACCTTGTGAAGACCACAGGAGTCCGCTGGATGCGGGAAGCACAGAATCGGTCGAAGTGGCGGTGCATGGGGGAGGCCTATGTCCAGCAGTGGACGTCTTTCGGCTGAAAAGATGATGATGATATGAGTTTAATTGTGAAAGATGTTTAGTAAGAAGGGTAGAATCACTCCCTTGACGGATACAGGTGTCTAAATCGCTACCCTGTATGTAAACATTAATGTAAGTTACTGATTTGAATATTTAGTTGCCGAATTAAGTAATTGCCCAAATACACACATCAAAAGTGTCTAGGGATCAAGCATTTTTATGCGGATTTCTTGAGATTGAGATGTGGCTTTGTAATAAATTTATGATTATATAAATTTATATGGATCCTTTTTGGTGCATTTCATAATTTGAAACAGGAACTGTTAATCAAATTCGAGTAAAAGATGAAAATCAGCTGTCAATATTTTCCCTATAAAAACATACAACGCATTGAAGACATTATTAGTGCTACTGTTTCCCTACTACTGATTAAAACCAACGTTATTATGGAGCGGCGACGTCATTTAAGCAGGGAAGAAATGCTCAGAGCCGTGGGAATGATAGAAGCTGGTTCCCGGCAACGTACTGTGGCTTTAGCTCTGAATACAAGTCAGAGTGTTATCAGTCGACTTTGGACACGTTACCGAAGCACTGGTACCGTGGCTGAGCGCCATGGAGGACGGTATCGCTGCACCACACGGAGACAAGACCGATACATTCAAATCTTAACTCGAAGAGCTCCAACAATAACCGCCATGATGTTAGCCGTGAGGCTTCATCACTCTTCAGGGAACTTAATTAGCGACCAAACAGTCAGAAACCGCTTGCATGAAGTGAACCTTCATTCCCGAAGACCGCTACGGGTACCACCTATAGCAATGCACAATCGTAGGATTCGATATCAATGGGCTCTTGAACACAGAAATTGGGCAGAAGAACAATGGCGTTTCGTGTGCTTTTCTGATGAGTCTCGTTTTGGTATGAGACCGGATACAAGACGTATACGACACTGGAGAACCCCTGGACGCCAACAGCGATTAAAATCCTGCCAGGAAGTCCATCCTTATAGTGGTGGAACCATCATGGTATGGGCGGGTATTTGGATCGGCGGAAGAACTGAGTTGATTTGGATCAGAGGCAACCTCAACGCTCAAATTTATGCTGAGACGATTGTATCTGACGTCATCGTTCCTCTACAAGTGCAAATCGGTCCCTTATTTCAGTTAATGCATGATAATGCACGACCGCACACCGCAAGAGTTGTAAGACAGACTCTCGCCGCAGCTAACATCAATGTCCTGCTCTGGCCTGCTCAGTCGCCAGACTTGAACCCGATTGAGCATGCATGGGATATGCTACAGAGAAGAGCTCTGCCGAATATGGAGGGTATCCAGTCGCAAGAAGACCTTTTTTTGTTGTTGCAACGAACATGGGCGGCCATTCCACAGCGTGATTTGGATGAACTCATTTTGAGTATGCCAAACCGATGTTCTTGTGTTGTTAGTGTTCGCGGTAGAAACACGGATTATTAATTGTTTAAGTTACCCAATAAAATTTTAAAGAAAACTGTTATTTCAGTCTTTTTTTCGAACTTTAATGTTAGTGGTTCAAATGTCAAAAATCCCTTTATTAGGAAAATGGCAAATTTCTTTATTAATGCAAAGGTGACTTGGTTTATCGTTACTGTGACAAACGAAAACACTTTATTTGATGAATCCTTAAAGAAAATTTTAATTAATATCAATCAGGAGAAAAGTTATTGCAAAAATATATGTTGATCCCTAGACACTTTTGATGTGTGTAGTTAGGCAGTTGATGCTGGCTTGATTATTTGACAGATGTACCTTTAGTCGTCACTCGTTCTCATACTGATGCTCATGCAAATGGCGGGGAGGCCGATCTCTTCTAGCTTCCATTGGCGATAGCAGCTTCGGTAATATTTCAAACGGAAGCCAAAAACTCAAAAAAAAAAAGAGATCAAAGCATTTATTGCAAAAAAACCAATTACAGGCGCTTTTTAATTGTCAAGGCGTCGGTCAGTCAGAAACATGAAGCTATTTGCCCATTCCAAAGCGTAGTAGGTTCCTATGGAGAAGAACGGGCGAGGCACCACGGACACTCTTTTAAATCAAAATATTGGTTACATCATTCATATTGCAATTTTACATGTGATTACATGTGAAAGACGTGCACGTTAAAAGCAACCGTAATAAAAAGATAAAACAAAAACAATTCCAAAATTAAAATAAATTAATTAAAATAAGCCGTGGCAACTAAGAAGTAGGTACCTACATTACCAAGATAGATATTACGCCGAGGATGACAATAACGTTCTGCCGCTCCACATGTTCTCCGATGTATTGATTATGGTTCAAGAATACATCTTCTTTTTCGATTTTAGACTGACGCACATTGGGTTCACCGCGCAACTACAAGTTCTTTATTTTGTCCCTTGTCAGACTCTTAAGGCAGGGTCGCCATGTAATGTTGGGGTCCAAAAAGTCTTCGGAATGAGACAATCAACTAGATTGAACGTGGTTTAAGTATTCACTAATTAAAATATATAAAACAATGCGCATTTGTATAAACTACTTACCAACTTAGCATAAAACGATGTGTAAAATCACAAGCATAAATATATTACTGAGAAATGCTCGGCAATCATTTCTGATTTCATGGTTCATCCATTAATATCTGTCATCAAGATGACGGTAAAAATACGTGATTATTTGAGGAAGCCATGTACAAGTGGCAGCACAAATATTTGACATCTAAGGAACACCAAAACTCTCTGAACAGACAAGCGACGACGCCAAAATATAGTATGCTGCGTTGGCTTCAAAAAGACGTGTTTTCAAAAGGTGTGTTTGATGTGTGTGTGTGTGTGTGTGTATGTGTGTGTTTGTGTAATATGTATACTCGTGACTGTACCATTTTTTATTTATTATCTGGATAATAAACAATTTTCTTTCTTTCCTTCTTTCACAAACGTATATTAGTTTCGTCGTTTTGGTTTTAAGGTTCCGTACGTCCGTATGAAAAATCGGAACCATTATAGGATGACTCGTTACGTTTGTCTATCTCTCTGAAACAGCCAATTTGCTCCGAATCTAATTGAAAACACACATATGGATGTGTAATGTAAATAAATGAATTTTGAAAATGGAAGTCACTTTTGGGAGATAAATATGTAAGAAAGTTATAAAAAAAAAATTGAAAACTGTCGCGTGTGACATCAAAGGGCGTGTTGTGGGGGTCTCAAATATATAGATGGGTATTGTCCAGACAATGCAATTTACGCGCGTATTTCCGATATGCCAATGTATTCCATCCATGCACGCATTTTTCTAGCGTAACTACGTTCGAGTATGGACCTTGTTGGTTCTAGAATTAGGCTCGATTTACATCGCCGCGGAACAGAATGAAAGCGATTTATTTTGTACGAAGCATAATGAACTTTATATCCATATCGTAACGTACAAACTAGATACGTTACGCAAATAGGGTACAGGCCTCTTCTGCTCGTGCAGATGTACCCTAATTGCGATTTGCCCGAATTTGAACGCATAAGCTCGTGCTCATGGGTTCAAATTCGGGCAAGTGCCAATATGACTTATTCAATCCATAATTTACCTTTAAATATATCTTGGCCATTAGAGTCTGGCCACGCTAACTCTGCAAAAGTAAAAAAATGGCGGAATTTTAAAATCTATAGACGGCAACACCGTCGTCTGTACTACGAAAAAAGAATTTGATACTTTGTTTGTCTCTTTGTTTTTTATAGGTTTTTTTTTTATATTCTGATTTTTTCCTGGTAAAGAATAGTCACTTTATTGACGCAGTGTGGATTTGATGCAGTTTTGTCATCATTGGAGGAAGAGCACAGGTACGACATAATTTATAACATATTATAATATATAGTATCAATAACATATCATAATTTATAGTCTATTATACAAAAATCAAAAGGCAAAATATCAACCTCATTGGATTTACTTACACGTCAACTTTTCGATATCTTGTAAACCACATTGTAAACATTGTGTTTTTGGCTAAAGACAACATCGTGCTATCCCTTCAAATCTTGGAATTTACATACCTATTATAAATTATATAATAACTCCCGCACTCTATTTTTAATAGGTTTAACCATTTTTCTACTTAATTTTGTGAAAACAACTTACACCGTAAGCAATCTGACAGCTCAAGTACCACGAAAGTGACTGATTTTAAAGTATACCATATATTATGTATGTATAAAACTTTTTAGGGTTGCCCATTTATTCCATAGCAGAGTTAGCGCGACCAGACTCTACTTATATCGGTGTATGGAAACATCGTGAGGAAACCTGGAATTATAGTTAACTAGCCTCAGCCCGCGACTTCGTCCGCGAGCGTGTAACCTTTATAACCTTCCTCAAGAATTGGGCTATCCAAGGCAGTAAGAATTTTTCAAATCTGACTGGTAGTTCTGGAGATTACCCCCTACATCATAATAATCAGCCTACAATGTTCCCACTGCTGCGACACAGGCTTGCTCCCTGAGAGTGGACCGTAATCCACCACGCGGGTCCAGGTGGTTTAGTAGATGTCACATGTTTACGAATTTTTTCGTTCTAAACATGTCGGTTTCCTCACGATGTTTTCCTTTACCGTTTTGAGAGCAGTGGTGATGAAATAATTTACACAAAGTGAAGCGCCTGTCTGGGTTCGAACCGACGGCCTAAAAATCGCGACCGTTACCACTGGGCCACCAGTGCTCTCCCCTCCCCCTAATACAAACTTACAAACAAAAGGCGAATTTCATTTATGAAACTGAACACGTTCAACACACGTTCAAGAGCTGTCAGATTCAAAATTATTGTGGAATATTGACACTGACAATTCCTGAACGCGGTTTAGAAGTGCTGATCGCGTTCAGTTTCATTGGTGAAAACCGTACTTATAATATTAATATAGAAATAACCCGTCTTGAACAAGTGTGGTGATCAATGCGCATGCCTTCTCTGTATAAGAAGAACCCTTTACCCAGCCGTGGGGCAATAATAGGCTGGTATGCCAATTAAAGCGACGATTACCGACTTTTAATGATTTTATACTGAAAAACAATATGTCAAATTAGAGCATTTTCTTAATAACTTAATAGATGAATATTTTAGATTATGTTTATATTACATAGTGAAATTAATTTGTAAATTTATGCCTAACGCGGATAAAAAACTGAAAATCACGCAAAAACTATCAAGCGTATTTTTTTTAAACCTTTATCATTTTAAACAAAATTTAATTGTTGATTTTATAGTATACGTGTTTTATTAAAATAACTTTTGTTTTATGTATAATACACTCGAGAGCAATGAATCCGGGTCACTTAAAGAATCCTAAAAATCTCGGAAACTAAAAATGCTAGGTTAATGCAATAAATTGTATTTAATAGACAATGTAATACTCCTTAAATGAAGGTATTAAAACTTCTTAGTTATTGTAAAGTTATATCATAAAAAAATCAAATTTGAAAAAGGGCCACTTTCGAAGATGGAACTACGAAATTACAGCATTTGGTTTTGCTTTTGTTTGTAATCTGTCATTTATGTGGGTACATAAACCATGTTGATAGTGCTCTATATTCATTATTCAAGCTGAAATTATGTCGCTTACGCCTAAAGAATGCACCAGAATACTTACAATGCTGGAAACCGGCCGGAGTCAGCGCGATACAGCCAGGACTGTCGGTGTGTCGCTGTCAACAGTACAAAGAGTTCTCCGACGTTACGAAGAAACTGGTTCTAACCTACGCAGACCAGGAGCGGGCAGAACCAGGTGTACCACAGCACGAGAAGACCGATACTTGGTGAACACCATGCTTCGAAATCGCTTTCTCACAGGAACTGAACTCACAAATCAGATTCGACGCCTCGGAGGAAGTAACCCAAGTGCATGGACAGTAAGACGTCGGCTTGCTGAATCTAACTTAAAACCCCTTAGACCTGCAAACGGCCCTAAACTGGAGCGTGGGCATCGTATTTCAAGACTAAGATATGCCCAGAGCCACGTAAATGGGAGTATTGAAGATTGGTCAAAAGTTATGTTCTCCGACGAATCAAAATTTATGCTCTACAAGCACGATGGAAGACACAGAGTGTATCGAAGACCAGGGGAAAGATTCAAGCAAGCATGCATCGAAGAAAAAGTAGCCTACGGTGGTGGGTCTGTACTTGTGTGGGCCGGAATTTCTTCTGAAAGTCGCACAGAGCTGGTGATCATAGAAAACGGCTCTTTAACTAGCGTAAGATATGTGGAAGAAATCCTCAATGATCACGTTGGTCCATTTATGGTCAATTTAGGTGAGGATGCTATATTTATGCATGACAATGCCCGACCTCATACAGGTAGGATTGTGAATGACTACCTTCAAGAGATGAACATTACTAGTATGGAGTGGCCAGCGCGCAGCCCGGATATCAACCCGATCGAGCATGCTTGGGACGAGCTAGGCAGATGCGTAAAACAACGAAACCCTCCCCCAATCACGCTTCGTGAGCTCAAAATTGCTCTCACAGAGGAATGGGAGAATATTCCCCAAAATCGTATAAGGAACTTGGTGTACAGCATGCCAAACCGCGTAAACGCAGTAATGGAAGCACGAGGAGGCAATACGAAGTATTAAAATTCAAGAAAATCGTAATAAAGTTCAAAAATTTCATGTTTCCTATTTTTGTTTTAAGGAGAGATCAGCAGTTTTTTTCTTTATGTAATTTTGTGTTAATAAAATGTATGGTGACTCATATTTTTTTTACTTTCATTTAAGGAGTATTACATTGTCTATTAAATACAATTTATTGCATTAACCTATCATTTTTAGTTTCCGAGATTTTTAACATTCTTTAAGTGACCCGGATTCATTGCTCTCGAGTGTAAATTAATAATGCGACTAATTTGCGACCGCACTCCTTGATGGGCGAGTCCTATTACTGGCTGGACGGTGGACGTACGATGCGTTGCGTGAGCTCAGTACAGAACACGCAAGCTAACCACTTAAGGTCACTGGCATATATCTACGTCTTAAGTATCAGGCAAATTCCAGACTCCAGAGTCCTAATAACACTCTGCCGGACCTAGGAATCGAACCCTTATGCATGCGTCTTTGTAGTTATATACAGCGTTCACTGTATAGTATACACATTCTTATTTACAAACTTTCTTTATCGATTACTAGCTTCCGTCATAAATTATAGCCTATGTTACTCAGTGATAACTGATAATATAGCATTCTACTGGTGAAAGAATTTTAAAATTGGTTCAGCAGTTTTCGAGTATTATTAATTACAAACAAAAACACAACTCTTTTCTCTTTATAAAATTAGTGTAGGTAGATGGGTATTTCGTTTACGTTTTTATAACATTATCTACTATTTTCAAAGCATAATATTTCAACTCGGGTACTAAAACTAATTACAAAAAGAAATTACCTGACTGATTCACTCACTACTGTCGGTTGCCACAATTTTTCCACTACTGACTTGACTTTGCCGAAATAAAAACTAAAAATAGATACCTATTCATGGTAGATATCTCAGTCTCAGCTAGGTTTGTAGAAAAATATCGATGTATACATTCATCAATATTTTTTATTCGATATATCGATATCTCTTGGCGATATCTATTATTTACATACATCGATATATCGTTATAAAATATCAAGTATTAAAAATGTAACAAATGCGATGTATTCCGATAACAAAATCGTTGTCGCCACTGGACTACAGAACCGTATAAACGTTGACTTTTTTTATTGTCTATGACTGCTGGCTCAGAAAAAAAGTAATTTATTTATATATTTATTTTCATTATCGGAAATTATGTTCCTAGTATGGTATTTATATGAATAAAAAACAAGCACAATAGAATTTCATGAAGTACAAATATTTTTTAGAAAATTTCACCGAAAAATTTGTTTTTTTTTTTCGATGTATCGAAATCGATATTTTATTATATTAAAAATAAAATATTTTATTTGAAATTTTTAATATTTTCTTATACTTTTTAGAATATCGATACTTTTTGGAACCTCTTGCATTGCTATTCTCAGTGAACCCTGATTCTGTAGCTCACTCGTTATCGGGATTGTTTTCATTTCAACAGTGTAAAAATAAACATTGCGTTGATTTAGTTGTTAAGCAAAGCCACAATTATAATAACTTTGTAATAATATAATCTCCCAGTGGCTAAGGCGACGATAACAGACTTTTATTGATTTTATACTGAAGATGACGTCTAAACGAGTAATGATTTGGAAAAAATATATGGTAAATTAGAGCATTTTCTTAATATTATAATATAAGCATATTTTGGATTTTTTTATATTACATCGTGAAATTAATTTGTAAAGTTAGGTCTAACGAATGAATGAATGAATGAATGAAATGCACCGATCCCAGCGTGGTTTAACCAGACTCGATAAATCGAATGAACCCCAAGATTTGCACTAGCCCCTGAAGCCTCATGTTTCATAGGACTACATAGGCCATTGCATATCAAGGAGTAGACCGGGTGGCGCGGTAATGGTAGGGAAGACGTGCCCTTAGGATAAGGAGGGATTTGCGAGCCTACCGGATATGCATCCTTGAGTAAGCAATGGAATAGTGGAGAGACGGGTGTTATTTATCTATGGATGGGCATCTTTTTGCGACGTCACCGCTATGTTGGTTCAGGTCCATCTTCACCGGTGAATATTTTGACGGGGTTATGCTGCTTTCTCGGCTCTTTACTATATTGCTGCTGTGCTGTGTTACATTTAGCTGTTCTAAGTCTTCGTCAAAAGCTTCGCTGCTATCCATATTTTTTCGTTTCATATTCGTCGTGTTTCCTAATCGTTTACGTTTCTTGTAGATCTTGCTGGCAGCCTTCATAATCTTATATCGATCTGCAGCCGTGTCCATCCAAACGTTGAATTTCTTGTCAAACGTCAAGTCCCGTTTAAAGTTGTCGTTCCATGTGTAAATAGGGTGGCCTACTTTCTTGAATTTGGCCTTATACTGCATTGCTGCGTGTAACAGGTGTGGTTGCCCCGCCTATAAACGTGTACGAGATAGCACATCCTGTGATTTTTGATGCGATATGTTACGGTTTTTCTGTCTAAGATTTCGCGCAGAAGAAACCCCTGCATTTTTGTTTTCCTCTTGGTGTTTAATCTTTTGACGTATTGCGTGATATTATTTTACACGAGTATGTCTATTTAGGTTATCTAGTTGTTTTCTTTGTAAGAATTTAGCCTTTTGGAGGTTAGCAAGAGCTATACGATGATCCCTAGAGTGACTCGGCTGAAAGATCAAGGTTTCCTGGGCAGCCGCTTTTTTAATACTCCAGATATGGTACACGATGGTATTTCGATGTTTTCATCCGTTGAGTGGATCCCTATGCTTTCCCGTTGTTTGGTTATGCAGGCTTGGTATTTTGTTTTGGTGGATTTGATGTTGAGAACGGCATAATAACATTGTTCCTATTGTAATTGCATTGACATTTTATTATACGTATATGTGATTTATTCTGTTGCAGTATTGTGAAATTTTATTTGATGTTATATGGGTTTATTAAATTATTTTTTTGTCAAGAGGTGCCATATGAGGTCCCCATTACAATCTCTCGTCCAGCGCGATTCCTAGGAAAAATATTTGATAAATAAATTCCAGCTTCTCTCCATTAAATACGATGTCACTTCTTATTACTTCTTACATTCTTCTTAATTTAAATCTAATGCATTTGGTTTCTTCTCATTTAGTACCAAATTATTTACCGCAAACCAATCTTGGACCTGAAGAATAGAGCTAGTCACAACGTCATTATTTTGTGACCGTCGGTCCATTTTTTAGATCAATGATGGATGATTTTGAATTTTGAATTATGTATTTTATAATCATTTGATTCTGAGAAAGCTTGCTGTTAGGAATAAAATCTTGAATTTATGTGCTAAGCAAATTCTGGCGTCACCGCAGTTATCCGCAACATGGGTAACGAGGTCTTGGCGGACAGACACGTGGTCAAAAGTTAGCCCATTATGTTATTTATTTGGTGGGCTTCTTTGTTCATGGGCGCTATTTATTACCATTGTTAAACTATTGTTTAGGAGTCAGAACGCCGCACTGCAGCCGCATGTGCAGATTTCGTTTCGAGACAGAGGTACACAATTTTGACAGGGTCGTGCGCTTGCTGCGATTTATTAGTTACACTCTTCGTTTTTCTATAGAAATGTATTTTGTTCTGAAGTTTTTTGTTTTTGTTGAATGGACTTAAGCTTAACCACTCATGTGTCTTTCATCACAAAAACTCGGGTAAATTTTTCAACAAAAATCAAAACAAAAAAGGTTGCCTCAGACGCGACTATTTTGTAGAGCTAAAGAAATTGCCAAATGGTTAAGGGTAGTTAGTAGGAGTTAAGATTTATGTTATAATTATCAGCAAGGTTATAGCTCAGGTCAAGCTAGGAAGTTTTATGGAAAATATTTCTTTGTGCGAGATCAATACCGACCGACATTGTTAATTTGTTAGAATCATACGTACTTACGTCTTCGTATGTTATTTTAGAATATCTTGCCATTCTACTTTTACTATGTCAAATACCCATAAACCTATAGCTTAAAAATTAAAGTTAGTTCTGCGCATAACATCAAACCTCCCAACTTTGCCAGTCACTACGCAACTATAGATTCGCGCTCACGATGTATATACCGAACTTAGCCACAGAATTATAGCCACGTAATCGAAATAGAGCCGAGAATTAAACTCAGTTCTCTTGGTCGCTACACTTACTAGAGACAATTCAAAATGCAAATCTTTTTTGTATCGTTTGTAACGTTAACCTTGAGTTTGAAATATGGGAATTTGATTTACTGAATGATTGGTAGGTATGTAGTTTGTGAAATATTGAGCTCTTTGCATCTGTTGATGCAGTCCCTAACTCAGGTCGAGGTGTGTATTTGCAGAGAGAAGCAACGCCCTGAA
Source organism: Omphaloscelis lunosa (assembly GCA_916610215.1). Classification (NCBI taxonomy): domain Eukaryota; kingdom Metazoa; phylum Arthropoda; class Insecta; order Lepidoptera; family Noctuidae; genus Omphaloscelis; species Omphaloscelis lunosa. The sequence continues at coordinate 14,668,239 of OU744250.1, forward strand.
AGATAAAGATATGGAATGATCTCACTGGATTATCCTGGCTATGTTCAGTGGCCCTGGAACCTTCGGCAGACGATTAGACCCTCGTATGCCCCGGCACTTGCACTCCAGGCGAGCGCCTGGGATCGGAAACGCATGTAGGCCTAGCACACCTCACTTTTGCACTATATGAATGTATTTATTTGTCAACACGTAAAGTCACAGCTACATCAAACAAAATAAACATTGTTCGATTTCGTTGACTGGCCATTAACGCGGCGCGGGCGCAAGCTGCGCTAAACGTACCAATTTGTAAAGTTAGGTCTAACGAGGATAAAAACTGAGAATCGCGCAAAATCTATCAAGCTTATTTTTCTGAAACCTTCACCATTTTAAAGATAATTTAATAATTGATCTTTTCGTTTTATTTAAATACCTTTTGTTTTATGTGTAATAAATTAATAATACGTTCAATTTGGGACAGCGCTCCTTGATGGGCGAGTCCTACTACTGGCTGGAGGTACGACGCGTTGCGTGAGCTCAGTACAGAACACGCAAGTTAACCAAAGTCACTGTCATATATCTGCGTCTTAAGGCCCCGCGCTTCTCATGCAGCACAAGGTTGAGGCTTCAAATCCGGGCGAGTACCAATGTTACTTTTTCAATTCAAATGTATTTTATGAGTTTATATTGTATATTACTGACATCGTGAGGAAAGCTGGACTTATAGTTAATATAAGTCTGAAATCACCAACCCGTCTTGAACAAGCGTGGTGATCAATGCTCGTGCCTTCTCTGTATGAGAAGAGGCCTTTGCCCTGCAGTGGGACAATAATAGGCTGGTATTTGAATGAATAATATACTATTAATAGTAGAGTGGGTCTCAAGACTTCGCCATGTTATGAGTAATCTGGCAAACCCGAAATGAATAAGTAGGTGTGTGAGGAGTATTAGAGAGGAGCTCGTGGCTAAATAATAACAGCCGCACGGGTCAATTCATCAGCAGGCCTAACATGACACACGCGACAATTATCCACTCTCGCGTGACAAATTTTTGTCTATTTCTGTAGTTTTATCGTTTTCTGACAGTTACGCCATACAAAATACTCGACTCGTTCTGTCAAATTTGTCGACAAACCCTAACATGACACGTTAGTTATCTCGATTTTTGACAATTCAACACGAGATAATCAGCTTTTTTTCTATAATTTTGTCGTATTTAATCGTCCTCGATTTTGACGACGATAGATAAAAAGACAAAATACATAAAAAAGCTCGAAAATAAGATGGTAGATTCATAGTCGTACTTATTGTAGGCATTTTTTTTTTACCCTCGAAACCTGATGAAATATGGGTGTACACCGGTGTAAGTTCCTTTCGGCGGTCGCGAGAGAAATTGTGGTGGAGAGGAGCACTATTACGTAGATGAGTATTACTTTCAGTAATAACCAGTCACTTAACCAATTATGGTGATTAACTAAATCTAGGGATTATGGCTGTATGGCAATATCAAACCTTCGCAACATAATTACTAAAATCACCAGTTTATTTCCTAAGGGTGGTGATTAATAATTTTTATGATTATAATTGCGGAATCAACTCCAGCTGCCAATTTATCTGAACGTCAGTCCTTTTGGTAAATGTGGTGATTAACAAAATTTGCAATGACTTTATGGTGATTGTTACAATAATAAACTTCGATTTGTCAATTTATGATCGTCGGCCCGTTTGTCATTTGTGGTGATTATCTAATGAGTATAGGCTATAGGTGCCACTAATTTTAATTTCCGTCATTTTGTATTTTAATTTCAGCATGCCAAAGAAATAATTTAATTTTAATCAAAAAGTCGGTTACACCGAAAACTAAACATAAATAATTAAAAGAGATAATAATTAAGAGAGAGAGACGTTTATTCAATAAAGTACGTATTAATCCATGCATAAAATTGAATGAATGAAACGAAAATGTACACCGATGTTACTATCATAAAAATAATTTGTTTTAATAATTTGCAACATCGGTCTCTTGTCGTGCGATAAAGAAGTGTCAAAGTGCCTTTATCGAGTTTACTTCTCATTTATTTATATTAGTCTATGGTTTACTCGTCGTTTACGGTCATGTTAGGCATTAGAATGACGTCAGAATCGTAGACAAATTACGATAAAACGAGAAAAAGAGTGTTCTCGCGCTTGTCATGTTAGCCCTGCAGGTTAAGCTACGCTTGCCGGGTTGGTCTGTGGATGGCTGACTATCTTTACATACCGAAACTCCTCCGTGCCTCGAAAAGCATGTTAAGCCGTTGGTTCCAGCTGCCATTCGTGGATCTTTGACAGTCGTTACGTCAGAAGCCGAAAGTCTGACAACCACTCTTACCAAGGGGTATCGTATAACCCAGTTACTAGGTTGTGGAGGTCAGATAGGCAGTCGCTCCATGTAAACTGCTAGTATTCAGCTGGTATTAGACTGGAAGCCGACCCCAATATAGTTGGGAAGAGGCTATAAGCAGATTGATTGTGTGTGAGAAGTATTAGAGTTATTAGTGAAGAAGTTCTCCCAAAGAAGTTATTGCTAACACCATGCCTATTTCAGATTTCCTGCTGCCAAGCAGTTTTACTATGTCCTGATTTTTTTAGTATCAATACAATGGCAGATAAGTATTTACATGAGAGGTTTCAGTGTTTTTTCTGGGATAGAAACGCATCCGCAAATTCTGGTATTGCGACATTTGTTTATTTAATTTAAATAAAGTGTCCTAAATCCTTTTCTTGAATTCCCATTTTCCTTGCATTTAGACTCAAACAGCAATTACTCGAAAACAACTGAACCGATTTATGTCCGAAGGCGTTGACCTTTACCCGTCATATGGTCTGCAGAATACGTCTACTTCTCGATTCGCCATTACAACAAAATACCTAAACAAAAGCGGCGTCTCGTAACTATTTTGATCTTCAACTAGTCAGTCTCGTTTCGTAATCTTTTGGGAATGCGCGTTGCGCGTACTTATTCATTCTCGTTTGGCCAACCGTCTGCTCGGTGCGTAAGTACAGCCAAACAACGTTGCACATTGCAAAAAAAAAAAAACAAGTAAACTGACAACAATATTGAATTGTAAATGAAACGAAAAGGCCATCCTAATACATCTGTCTCATTCACACCTCTAGTTTTTCCATTCGATTCGCACAAAAATATACCACTATCAGAAATACTACAATACAATAATTGTAAATAGATTTAAGTCTTGAACAAGTAAATATTGTTTATTGTTTGTTTATTGTTATTGTTTGTTTATTGTTATTGTTCGTTTATTGTTTGTTTATTGTTATTGTTTACTTAGAATTTATCTGGTATTCTGTGAAACAAACAAAGAATACCAAGGATTACACAGAAATACAAAGATTTTTAATGGTATATTTTTTTAGTTTTTTATCCGACTTAACTTTTAATAAAGTTCTAGGTAGAGTACGAAGAGCTAAATCATATTGGTAGAGAATAGTGCAGAATGTTGTTTGGCACGTCAGCAGTAAACTTGAAATATGAAAACCATTGTAGGAGATTATGAACAGAATGGTAAAAGTTCTAGAAGAACAGAATTGTGGCGCCATCTACTCTATAGAATCATAAAGTGTTTTGAAAAATGAGTTCGCTCTCATCAAATCGAGTGATAGAGAGATAATCTTTTTTTTTGTTAAAAAGATTGTATTTCTCGCTTTTTAGTGGGTAGTTTGTAATTTACCCAAGTTACGATAGCCTAATCTCAACTGATCATCATCTTTTTACATAATATTAATTTTCCTGATGCAGGGACGTTAATTGTTGAGGAGTTTTCCTGGTACTTAACCATCAGCTTCACTTTTCCATATGCATTATAACGAGCATAAATTGCATTGCAGCCATATTAAAGTAATCGAATCGCAACCCGTGAAATACTTCTTATTGAGTAATTCCGGTGGCCATTTGTGGTTTTCATCATTAGTTCCAGTTCACCAAATGGTGCTTTCCAAGAGCAACTGCACGAGTTACTATAAAAAATACCCAAATCGCTATAGGTTTGCCTATAATATTTAAAGAATTCTCTTGATTGCTCCAAGATCTCATCATCAGATCTTAGTTTCTTTATCATGGTACCATCCTTGGGATATCTTCTTTCCAACAAAAAAAAAATCATCAAAATCGGGTCATAAAAGACGAAGCATCATTTGACGTCGCAAATAGATGTATAAATAAATGATAAAATTTAATAATAATATAATAATTAATAATAATATTTCGCTGTTTTGATAAATTTGACACTATTACGGTATGGAAATAAGAAATGTGGCCAACTAGCGAACTAGAATATTAATAATGAATTGCAATTATAACACTGAATTTGATGTTATAACCGTTTTAGGGGTTAAAAAAGACATTTGAAAAGTTTCCAAACACTTTTTTACATCTAAAATTAAATATTCAATGTTACGATATTCATTATTACATTTCATAATAAATATGTTAGTTCCCTTAGTTAGCCACATTTCTTAATTCTATACAGTAATATTGCCAAATTTATCAAAACAGGTAAATATTTGATAGCTATTTACGACGTTGCCAACTTATAGGATAAACCCTCTTAAAGTGGGTGAGTAGTTTATCGACATGTACTGTATTTTAGTAGTGATTGAGTATGTAAAGTATTTAAATCAAATAGAAATGGTATTAAAAAAAATTAAATACACGCTGCCCTAACCAAGTAAAATAGGTAGAATTCGGTTCTGGCCGTTCGGTTCGTTTGTCGCAGTTCTAACCTAACCTAAACCTAGCCATATCTGTTCAATTGACCTCACCTACTAATAACTGTTGATTTCTTACTGAAAGTAACCTATTCTATATCGACGGTGGAAATTTCAAATGTCGTAAACAGGGAATACAATGTCCCTTACGAAATTTGCCCCAACGATATTTGTATACATTCATATATTATTTTCTATATTTTTACTATTCACACTACTTAATACCAAAAAAAAATTAAAAAGACAATAAAAACAAATAATAACTAAGTTTTACTTCCTAACCTAAAATATATTCTCGTATTCTATTTTCTGTATAGGAAATATTTCTGTATATAAAGTAAGTTTTGGTAAATTAAGTAATTAATTATCAAGCAATGCATTTTGTTAAACGTTATTTATCTATGCTTTGCGTTATTTTACCAATTAACATGATTTTTAAAATATTAGTTTGTCGAAATTGATGTTTTGATGTAATGAAATGTTGTCTTTCAATGATTTGTCAAATGAGTTATTTACAGAAATTGTAAAGTGATGACTTTATCAAGTATAAATTTACCTAACGTTACTTTTACAATGAAAATTTGTGATTAGTTTTTTGTCAAATGACAGGACACCTATCAAAATGTATCTTCTTTTTCAACTGAATAACATAAGAGCAATGCCGCTAAATTAAAATAAACTTGCGTGGTAGGTTCCATCGTAACAGTGGTGACGATGGAGGAACCGCAAGACGGGCAGGTCACCGTGCACGGCTCGGGACCAAGGGCTGCTTGAGCCACTGAAGGTCTTTGATTCAGGGGTACTTGGGACATTAGGGGCATTTGATTCGGGGGCACTTGGGACATTTGGGGCATTTGATGCAGGGGTACTTGAGACATTTGGGACATGGGATTTAAGGGTACGTTCGCCATTTTTTAAACTCTGAAACATAAAAGATACATTCAGAGCATTAGTTGCTGTGCTTAGTTATTTGCGCATTGTGATCTTTCAACTTTGTGGTGCTTTGTGAGTTTTCCGAGTCCAAAGACAATCCTGTACGCGCGTATTACGTGCATAAAACGCATTATCTGGGCTTGGATTTGACATGCACATAAATAGAACGGGAGCTTGTTATCCATCGTCTCTGGATTTTGAACTCTTGACATTAAGTCGAGCGTTGAGAATCTTACGCGCTGGGTGCGTCCCAGCGCGTTGAAATAACTATTTCTAAAAGTAACGGAAAATTTGCCATCATAATTATTTGCCCCATGAATAATTATAATTTAGCCGTGTATGAAAACATTATAGGTACGGTACTGTAGAGGCATAACCCAACCTTTGAAAATAGTTTTTAGTTGATCATGAAATAAGATATTTAATCTGATTTAAAAAACTAACTGTAATTTATACTAATCAAGTTTTATCTGATTTCAAAACTGTAACTTAAAACTGTAACTGTAAAACAAAAGTGTTATTTATGAAAATACTAGCAGCGCCCCGTGGTTTTCTTCGTATAAGTCTCGATTCCGTGGGAACATCGGTATAGAAATTTTCCTATGTGTTAATCCAGGTTATAGACTGTGTCAGTGTGCCAAATTTCAAAATCCGTGCAGTAGTTTTTGCGTGAAAGAGTAACAAACATCCATCCATCCATCCTCACAAACTTTCGCGTTTAGGTATAATAATTATTGTAGAGTTTTATATTTTCTTTCGTTGTTTTTTTGGCGATTGTTGGTTGGTTGTTACTCTTTACAAAGTTAATGGTGGTTTTACACTGGCGAGGCCAGGCGTGGATGGGATGGGCGAGAATTGAAATTTGTAAGGCAAAATTTCACGCGCGGACTCGCTCCGACCATCGCGAGACATCTTTGCATACTATATTCTCTGCTAGCGCGAGCTGGCGCGTGACTTCGCGAGCCGGTACGAGGCAGCGCTGGCCATCGCGAGACGGCGCGGTATAGCGCTGGACATCTTTCGGTGTAAAAGGGTAAGCGTGATTTCAAGTCTCGCCCATTAACTGAGAGTGATTACTTTAGAGTGACATCACCGGAGCGGAATGGTGGCCCATGGCGAGACGAGGTGCGTGCGTTGCTGTATCCCGGCAGACGTAAACATCGATAAGATAAGGTCAAAATTCAGCATGAACATTAACAAGAGCTAAGTTGTGGCCCTATATGATTGATTAGACTTGTTATCTGAGACCTTGGTAAGAGGTAGTTGTTTCATGTGTTCAATAAATATCCTTCGTCGTTATTCTATAGTTTGAAGTTATTATATTTTTAAGTATATTATTATAATGTAAAGTTTATAGTTGTTATGTGGGTGGTAGGCAGAGTAAATGAAATAGTCAATCTGCTTAGGTACTCACAGTTTGTATTGAGTAACATGCACACACACACACACAACACGGAAAACAGTCAGAAGGAGAACAGTACGATAGGCACACAGTCACAATAGTCACAGCACAATGATAACAGTTATTTTAGATGATTATACAAAACAATAATAGGCGAACAAGGTATTCACAGAATCACGCGCAGCCGAGAGGTGCGTAAGCAACACGAAGTTTTCGACTGAAGGTCGTGGCAAGGTGAACGGACGATCGCTGCCTCGTACTCCCACTTCCGCGCTTGCCGGCTACGTCACGATGACGTAGCTCGCCGTGCGCGAGTCCAGTAGCATACGTTACAGTGGCGCGTCATCATCCGACATAACCCTAACCAGTATGTTAGTGAATGTGAATGTTTTGTGATAATTAATACTAATAATTAATATAAATAAATGGAAGTAAATATTGTGATTGTGTTTGTATATAAATGTGTTGTGTAAGTTTATAATATACATAAATAAATAAGTGGTATGGTATGTACCCCACACCACCCCCCTCCAGAGACCGTCAAGGGCGATAAAAATCTGTAAATTTGACACGACGTCCGGAACGAGTTGTGTACTCTTTTGTGTCTGGAGGTGTAGGATCTTCTTCCGGGTCAGCTTTGTCGGCCAATATGTAGGCTGGCTTTAGACGGTCTATTGAGACCGTGACCTCTTTGCCCTTAAATAAAATTTTAAAAATTTTATCGCTCCTATGCAGAACTTTGTGAGGACCTGTGTATGCTGGTTGCAGCGAGCCACGTAATGCGTCTTCACGGAGGAACACGTGATCAGTGGTCTGCAGATCCTTAAAAACAAATATGCTCGTCTTGTTGTGACGGGAAGCTGGAGTTGTCTGCAGTTTCTGGGCAAAATTGCGGATGCGCGCGGTAAAGTCCGTGACATCGGTCGTACCGCCATCAGTTGGAGTAAAAAAATCTCCTGGGAGTCTTAGCTGCTCGCCGTAAACTAGTTCGGCGGAAGACGCTTGGACATCCTTTTTGAATGCGCTCCTTATGCCAAGCAATACCCACGGCAAAGACTCTGTCCATTTGTCATTGGCATGACACATGATGGACGCCTTGAGTTGCCTGTGGAATCGCTCCACCATGCCATTGCACGCTGGTTGGTATGCCGTTGTCCGCTTGTGCTGAAATCCGACAAGTTTTGACAACTGTTCGAATAGTGCCGACTCAAATTGACGGCCTCTGTCCGTAATAATGTCGGTTGGGCTGCCAAATCGGGCAATCCATCCGGACAGCAATGCTTTTGCTACTGTTTCGGCAGTAATGTCGACAATAGGAATGACTTCTGGCCACCTAGTAAATCGGTCGACTGCCGTCAGACAGTATCTAAAGCCTTGTGAAATCGGCAGTGGGCCCACAAGGTCGATGTGGATCGTGGTGAACCTGGCGCGAGGGAGATGATACGTCCCTAAAGGTGCGGAAACGTGACGGCTCACTTTAGCCCGCTGACACGCGAGGCAAGCTCGTGCCCACTCCCTGCAGTCCTTCTTGACGCCTGGCCAAACAAAGCGCTCTGCGATTAATTTGGCAGTCGCTGAGACGCCTGGGTGGCTGAGGGAATGTAAGCTGTCGAAAATTTGTTTCCGCAACATCTTGGGTACAAATGGCCTGGGGGACGCTGTACTGACGTCGCAGTACACTATCAAACGCTCCCCAGGGACTTGCACCTTCTCCAGCACAAGTGAAGACCCTTCCTGAAGAAGTTCCTTCAGTTCTGGATCTGACGCCTGAGATTTCGCGAGGATGTCTAGACTGACTGGAGTTTGTATCTCCTCCACGCGTGATAGGGGGTCGGCCACGACATTGTCTTTGCCGGATATGTGTCGTATGTCGGTGGTAAATTGTGCGACGAAGTCTAGGTATCTAAACTGCCTAGGTGAACAGTTCTTCTTCCTCTCGTGGAATGCAAAACTGATCGGCTTGTGGTCAGTATACACGACGAAGTGTCTAGCCTCCAGCATGTGGCGAAAGTATATGATGGCCTCGTAAATGGCCAGCAGTTCCCTGTCATAGGGAGAATACTTTGCTTGCGTTGGGCTGAGCTTTCGGGAAAAGAAAGCTAATGGCTGCCATCCGTCGTCGCTGAGCTGCTGTAACACCGCGCCGATTGCAGTATCCGACGCATCGGTGACCAATGCGAGTTTGGCATTGCAATCGGGGTGAGCTAATAGAGCAGCATTAGCCAGGCTTTCTTTGCAGTCCTCGAATGCCTGCAAAGTATTCTCCGCAAGGCATATAGGATGCGAGCCCTTTACGTTGCCGATCAGCAAGTTGTGAAGAGGCGCCTGTATTTGAGCTGCGTGAGGCATGAAGCGCCTGTAAAAATTGATCATGCCCAAAAATCGGCGCAACTGACGAACATCTTTAGGCTGAGGGAACTTCTTGATGGCGTCAACCTTAGTTTCAAGTGGTTTGGTGCCCTTTTCGGAGATATGATAACCCAAGAAAGTTACTTCCGGGACACCGAAAACACACTTGGACGTGTTTATTAACATGCCGAAGTCCTTCATCCCGGTGAAAATGATGCGTAGATGTTCCTCGTGCTCTGCTTCTGTCCTGGAGAAGATCAGAAAATCGTCCAAATAGCATTAGCAGAAGTCTAGTCCTCTCGTCATCTCATCGACAAAACGTTGAAATGTCTGGCCTGCGTTGCGCAGACCAAACGTCATGTACGGAAATTCGTACAGGCCGAACGGTGTGGTAATTGCCGTCTTCGGAATGTCGTCCTGGCTGACAGGTATTTGATTATAGGCTTTCACGAGGTCGATAGTGCTGAAAACTCGACAGCCTGAAATGCTGTGTGCAAAATCGTGAATATGCCTAATCGGGTACCTGTCAGGAACAGTTCGCGCGTTGAGCATGCGGTAGTCTCCACAAGGTCGCCAACCGTTGTCCTTTTTCGGGGCGAGATGGAGTGGGGATGACCAAGGACTCTCCGAGGGTCTGGCGATTCCATTGGCCAGCATCAGCTGGAACTCCTGCTGAGCAATTTTTAATTTGTCCGGCGCTAATCGCCGAAATGAAGAAGATACTGGAGGGCCTGGGGTCGTGCGAATGTGGTGTACGGTGTTATGTGGTGTAGTGCGTAGTGTACCGGCGGGTCGGGTGATGTCAGGAAAGCTTTCTAGGATTTTGTGATACCTTGAATCACCAGAAGTTACCTTTACTGAAAATAAAGACGAATCTGAGTGATTCGAGGCTAATGCAAAACAATTGGTGCTACTGTCAATTAGCCGTTGATTACGACAGTCAACGGTCAAATAGTAAAAACACAGAAAGTCCACTCCGATAATCGGTTTAGTAACTTCAGCTACTACAAAACGCCACTTAAAGTCTCTACGAAGTCCAAGATTCAGGTTGAGATCGAGGAAACCATACGTTGGAATGGGCGTCCCATTCGCGGCCACGAGTTGGTAATTTGTAGGTGCACGACGTTCGCTGAGCAGACGACGAGGGTAGACACAGAGGTCGCTTCCAGTATCGACCAGAAACTGCGTCTTCGTGCTTCGGTCTGCGACGAATAGGTGACCAGTAGAAGCGGGGCAATCGTCTGTCGCCATTACCGACTGCCCGCGGCGTTTCCCTTCTTGTAGTCGCAGGGCTTTATGCAACGCTTGGCCTTCTCGCCATTCGTGGAATGGTACCAGCACTCTGAGTGCCTCCGATAGCTGGAATCAGAGCGGGTTGACGATCGGTGGCGTGAGTTGCGTCTCGTGTCGCGATCACGGCTGTGCGAACGATTACGAGATCGACTATCACGCAGCTGCACCGTCAGGTCTTTCATCGCACGCTTGAGCTCTGCGATTTCGGCTGCCATCTCACTTACGGTTGGTCCTGCTGTCGAAGTTGAAGCAACGTGGCTTGGTGGTGCGACGATATCTTGGACGCGATCTGCCAGCTCAGCCAGTGCCTCCAAGGTGCTGTGTTGTTGCGATGCCAGGAGGGGCTGGATACTGCTGGGGAGACGGCTACTCCACATAGTGCGCACAAAATCCTCGGGCACCGTTGGTCCTGCTAATCCCTGCAGATGGCGAAGAAACTGCGACGGCTTCCGGTCTCCCAGCTCCTCGTGCATCAACAGCTGCTTCACCTTCTTCTCTTGGGAGGCTGAGAGGCGCTTCACCAATTCGGTCTTTAGCTTTTCGTACCCGTTGGTGACTGGAGGGGACATGATGACGTCCTTCACCTCCTTTGAATATTGGGGGTCCAGATGGCCGACCACATAATTAAATTTGGTGACGTCATTCGTCACCCTTGCGTTCTCGAACTGCGCTTCTATCTGAGCGAACCAGATGTCCGGCTCTTCCGGCCAAAATGGTGGCAGCTTCAATGGCACACGGTAAATATCGTGCACAGTGGAAACGCGCTTTGCTTGGCGCGATCGTTGAGTTACGTATTTCGCCGGCTGTGACGACGCGGTGTGCTCGGACTCACTATCACTCATCTTAAAAGTGTTCTACGGGGGTCACCAGTATAGTTGTTATGTGGGTGGTAGGCAGAGTAAATGAAATAGTCAATCTGCTTAGGTACTCACAGTTTGTATTGAGTAACATGCACACACACACACAACACGGAAAACAGTCAGAAGGAGAACAGTACGATAGGCACACAGTCACAATAGTCACAGCACAATGATAACAGTTATTTTAGATGATTATACAAAACAATAATAGGCGAACAAGGTATTCACAGAATCACGCGCAGCCGAGAGGTGCGTAAGCAACACGAAGTTTTCGACTGAAGGTCGTGGCAAGGTGAACGGACGATCGCTGCCTCGTACTCCCACTTCCGCGCTTGCCGGCTACGTCACGATGACGTAGCTCGCCGTGCGCGAGTCCAGTAGCATACGTTACAGTGGCGCGTCATCATCCGACATAACCCTAACCAGTATGTTAGTGAATGTGAATGTTTTGTGATAATTAATACTAATAATTAATATAAATAAATGGAAGTAAATATTGTGATTGTGTTTGTATATAAATGTGTTGTGTAAGTTTATAATATACATAAATAAATAAGTGGTATGGTATGTACCCCACAGGTTGTTTCAGTTAATATGTAGTTACCAAGTTAAAACTATGTTTAAACACACAATGCCTACAAAAAACCACTACTAACATAGTACGATTACTTAATCATTTACTGAATCCATGGTAACAGTTAGTGTATAGTACCAGAAAATATGACAGATTGACATATTTTCAATTCAAAAGCTGTCAAAATAGATATTTATTCCTCAGATAACCGTTATCTGACCACTGAAAAATCAGCCCTTAATTTAATTTTACTCAAAAGAACAGAACCTTCGCTAATGCGTTTAACAATTCAACAATATTCATTGTGTTGATCTAGTGTCGAAAATCTAGGTACTATGTTGGGGTCGGCTTTCAGTTTAACCGAAAACAGCTGAATACCAGTATTTTACATAGGGCCTATGATTGTGACCTCCACAACCCAGATATTGGGTAACACGACTACCTCTTGGTAAGACTGGTTGTCAGATTTTTGGGCTTCTGACTACCCGTTACTACTGTCAAAGATCTACGAATGTGCCAGAACTAAGCCTTAACATGTTTTTCGAGGCACGGAGGGATCTCGATATAATGGATGGTCACCCAGGTACGAACCGACCGTGGCAAGCGTAGCTTAACCGTTGATCAACCCGTGCGGCGTTATTGTTTAGCCACCAGTTGATCTAGTGCAAAAATATTTATTTTTTAATGAAACAATAACTCTACAATGGACCAATCCATTGTAGTTTTTCTTTCGATGAAAAAATAAATCTAAATAAAAAAATCGATTATTATAAACTCTTCACACTTATCTTTAAGAGTGAGCAAACAAATAAATAAGATGAGCCTTATTTATAAACTTTTATTTTTCAGCATTTCCAATCCCGCTCGCTTAGCATGACTACAATAGAAACGGATTTTGTCGACGAAAGAATAGACAAAATGTCAGATTGTGATCGAGAATCTGGCATTTTTTCTATTCTTCCGTCGACGAAACCCGTGTCTATGGTAGTTATGCTACGCGTGCAGTTGATGAATTTCCGGAGATAACTTTTGCTCAGTACTAATTACATACCATTATAGGGATAAGTAGAAAACATAAAATTAGTTTTCGAAACATAATAATGATGAAAATGGCTAAATTATCGCTTGTAGGTCCCCAAATAAGCGTAGCAATTTGGGCAGTAGTGATCCGCATTCCTGCAGGAGTCCATGCAGTATGGAGCGCATGTGCATAGCAGACCGCAACTGTAACAACAAAAAATCGAATATAAATACCTCACATAAGGAAAAGCTACATTCTTCCACAGTTATTTTAGATACCTACCACTGATTTAAAATGATTTTGCATTACTGTCAAAATTATAATGATCTTTACCGTCTTTGTAATAAGGTTGCTGCTGGGTTGCCGGATTGCTGCCACTGACAAGTCTGCCAAGTCACTTTGATATTTATTTTCGTTACAATAAGGTTGCTGTTGGATGGCTAGGTACCACAGATAAGCCTGCCTAGACCATATTGACCTTTATATTCATTACAAAGGTTGCTGTTGATTTCTACCACTGATAAGTCTGCCAAAATCACTTTGACCTTTATTTTCGATACACTAAGGTTTCTGTTGGATTGCTACCACTGTTAAGTCTGCCAACAATTACAGTGATCTTTGTTTTCGTTACTATAAGGTTGCTGTCAGAAAACAACTGCTGTAAAATAACTGTGAAGCGACTGTATGGTCAGTTCTACCTTCATTCGTCAGATCTTCTCATTCTCCTGCCATCATCCCAATTTATTTGTGGTCGCTGCAACAAGTCCCTTTCTTCCATACTTCTCTATTAGTCGCCATCTCCGTAGTCACCCCCTTTCTAGCCATATCATCTTTCACACAGTCCATCCATCGTTTCTTTGGTCTTTCCCTAATCTTATAGCCATCAACATTCATATCTACTCATAACTTTCCTCACGACATTTTCCTTCATTTGCCAGATCTGATTAAAATAAAACACAAAAAACTCCAACCTTCAAAGGAATTTATTTTTTGCTGTTTTTACTGCATCGTTGGTCTAATGGTCGTAAGCACTACTTTGAGCATGAGGTCTGATTCCCAGGTCGGGCAAAGTGTTATCGGGTTTTTCTATCAGGAATTTCTCAGTAGCAGCCCGGAGTCTGTATTTGCGTCCGGTTGATGGCTATAGGCTCACCCCTTATTACATAGAACTAAAACATAATTTGTGAAATGTGGGTGTACTATAGGTAGATACACCTCTGCCCAACACTTCGGGGCAATAAGGCGTAATGTTATGCTATGTTAATTTTAGTTTCGTAAATAGCTGGTTGGATTGTTTGTATTTTTTTATATCGGCCATATTGTTTAAACGTCAACGTTTAATGATATGTCAGTCGACGTTTGGCCATATTTATCATTAATGTAGGGATAACTGTATTAATGTGGGGTTTAAGGTGTAACAAAAATAGCCAAGAAACTGCGACCAACTTGGAAGTAGCGCTCGCCGGCCACTGCCGCGGCACCGCTCGCTACGCTCATGCTGGGGCGGGAACCAACGGGAAACGCCGTTGTTTATCGCAGTTTCCCGTTGGTGTGGCCCCAGCATAACAGTTGGTTGGTCACAGTTCTCAACGAACCTAACCCATTTGGTCGGGCTGCCACATAAGCGGCGGTGTAAGTTTTTTTATTTTTTAAACTAATTTTAAGTGCTCTGTTGCATTGCACGTCGCGGTGAGCGCTACTTTCAAGTTGATCGCTTTCCTTATTATCATATTTAGAAAGCCAATAACAGTCCATCGCCTTTTTTTAAGTGAAAACTTCTTTAGGCGCGTTGGGCATTTTTGAGATGGGACTAAACCATTGCTACAAGACACCATGACGACACCTCATTTTTGTAAACGCGATTGTGCTCTTTATTTATATTAGGTTACGGTTCAATGTTCTATGGAAGTATTTTTACTTTAAAGATTTTTTAAACGCGATTTAGTTTTTTATTCATATGACTTTACGGATCACTGTTCTATGCAAGTATTTTAACTTTAAAAATTTGTAAACACGATTGTGCTCTTTATTAATATTATTATGTTAGGGATCAACGTTCTATGCAAGTATTTTTACTTTAAAGGTTTCGGAAGTTTTTTTTTTAATGCCATTGTGCTCTTTATTTAGATAAGGTTACGGACCAATGTTCTATACAAGTATTTTTCTTCCACCAAGGCGATCTTGTTCAAGTTTTCACTTCTGTCAGCACTCCCGGAGTGTCACCACTTTTTTTCGTGGTGTTCCTACTTTTTTTGATTGGTTGTATGCCGCTGCTATGATGCACAACAAAAACCAAGCGAGATCAACGCCTCTACCGGTGGATTATCTAACTATTTTACGATATGATTACTAATGTTTGGCCACATCATGAAATAGTTTGTTCAGATCGTCAAATGTTGACTATTCAATGATCTGGCGAGATCACATCATGATGTGATCAGCGATCGATGATCATTTCGAGAAATGATCAATTCTAAGATCTGGCCACGACGATACATTCATGGAAAAAACCACATCCTTTTTGAGGAATCGCTTAAATATCCGTACCGTGTGTGGCTGTTATGGTCTCAAAATCGATTGCCTACGATAACAGGAGCAAAGCAAGTCGGTGGTCAGATGTTCGTCTTAAACTGTCTCATCGTTTCGTGTTCGTGTCTCACGCATCCGGTCAGATCAAACTGCCGCAGATTCTTTGAGTCCAGTTTGTAATGTTTTTGTACATTGAAACTTTTTGTCGAGTTTCTCCGAAGTTGTTGAAACTGCACACAGAATTTAATCTAATTCAATCTATTTTAAAAACTTATTCGAGCTGAGTTTCACAGAGCAATGTTTCCATAGTTACGTAATATCAATTTCGTTTAATAAAATAAGTGATAGACATAATTTTAATACTAGAAATAAAGATAAACTAGATCAACCATTTTTCAGATTATCTAAAGTACATACATCTTTTATGGGGTACTGTGTTAAATGTTACAACAAAATACCTTGTGACATATTTATTGCAATTAAATGAAAGAAAATTTAAAACTCATATTAAAAGTACACTTTGTAAACAAGCATATTACAAATTAGAGGATTATATCCAAGATAAGAGTGCTTGGAAACATGTTGGTCCTGCTCCATAGGACAATTTAGAATCAAGACAAAATCAAACAGGTTGCTAATTTAATTGTAAAATTTATAATTTTGTGTTATATGACATTGATTTTACATTCTGTGATTACTTCCTCACACACTGACTTATTAATTTTAAAAACATTAGGAAAATCGTCTACTTTTACAATGTTTATAAATATGTGAGCACCATGTATCTATCACATAATTAAATTATCTGTCGTTGCTTCATTTTAAATTCTTTTTACCTATTGTGGTATAGTAATTTTATTCTAGGTGCATCGTCTTCACATATAATTATTTAACTAATGTACGTACTTATACAAACTATTGTAAAACATTTTAAAAGAGTAACGGTGGAGTTTCTTGCCCATTCTTCTCCATACGAAAACTACCTTTTGGAAGGGGCGACTAGAATCAATTATATTATTCTGTAAATTTTGACGTTCAAAAGTGCCATACATGGGCCTATTTGAAAAAAATTATTTGACTTTGAACTTTTGACTTTGATGCACGATACATAGAAGAAGATTTTTTGACTCTTTTGTCAACTCAATTATTTATTACATTTTCATTTTATACTTTTTACTTGTTAATTTTAACACATTTTAATTTCTGTTAAGATTTTACTTTTAAAGTTTTAATTTTACCTTAATAATATTGTCAATAATTTTAATCCTGATGACGAGACATAAAAAAAGAAGGATAGGTACAGAAATATACTTACAGACAACTACACAAGAGCGCTGCCATGAGATGGGTCTTTATGGTGGTTTTCCTCTCAACGGTTGTGAGAATGGCCACTTTGCAAGACGGGCACGTGACAGGGCACGGCTTCGGGCCAACGGGTACAGCATTCATCTTCTATACCTGGAGCAGAAAAAGGCGTAATCAGAGAATAAGTACCTACTTGCCCAACCTTGCAGGACTAATGGCCGTTTTCTCTAACACTAGGCGTCACTTAAAATAATGCCTAAATATACTCTGCGGTAGCAAATTTAGCCCAATATCTGAACGCGAATTTGTGAACAAAGTAAACCTATTTTTAAGTTTTTTGAAGTGAAAACTTCTTTAGGCGCGTTGGGCATTTTTGAGATGGGACTAAACATGGACTAAAACATTGATTTCGCGACACTATGATGACACCACCTTTAAACCGTTATAAAGACAACGCGTTGATTGCCGTGTTTTTTTTTTTTTGAAGTTTTCGCTTCTGTCGGCACTCCCGGAGTGACATTGTTTTTTTTTAATGAGAATAGGGTGCCAAGTAACTTCTTTAAACTCTGAATTTTAATTTGCTAGCCCAATATGGCACTATCACAGCTAAAATGGACAATAAAAAAAATACACTATAATCTATATATATGTATAAAAATGAATCCCTATTTCCCTTGGTCACGACATCACGCTAAAACGGCTGAACGGATTTGGATGAAATTTGGGATATGGACCGGGACTTGACCCGGAGAAGGACATAGGATACTTTTTGTCCCGATATTTTTACGGGATCGAGACTTATGCGGGTGAAACCGCGGGGCGCAGCTAGTATTTAATATTACAGAGACAACACAACGGTGAAGGTCCTCCTGCAGAGAATGATTCACCTCTGCCTAACTTTTCGGAGAAACAAAGCTTGATGTTATGTTTATGTCTATCCCCTAAGACGACCCACTGACCCATATAGATGGTGTAAGGGAAATCAAAGTGCAGATTGTTACCATGAATTCAGTACAAATGATTCTAGACCCTCCAACGTTGAAATTTTACGCCAGTTATTAAAAAAAAAATCCCGCACTATGAAGGTTTCCGTAGTTGGGATGAATTTATCCCAAAAATAAACTAAACATTTTACTTGAAAAACATGTAGGCACTCTACATACGTTACGGTCAATTAATCATCTGCAAATGAATGAACGAAATCGCAAAAAAAAATTGTGTGATAAAACTACAAATTAAATATTTTCAGACTTTTTCCTTTACATGTGCTGTGAGACCTCGCTTTCTACCAAATTTCATGATTCTAATTCAATGGGAAGTACCTTGTAGGTTTTTATTTATTACGATGACTTGGAAGCTTGATTTTTTAAGACCTCTAAGGGACTATAGAATTACGTACTTATTTGATATTAATTTGAACTTAATGCCTCTACGATACCTGAGAAAAAGGGTCTTGACAGACTGACGGACGGGCAACGACGTGATCCTATAAGGGTTTCGTTTTATCCTTTAGAGGTACGGAACCCTAAAAACATAGCCATTCAAGGGTCTATGTATTGTTATCATTAGCATGTCGGTGATGCGAACCCATAAGATTTTCCGCAGGAAAACACGCTCAACGCGCCTTATGGAGCTGTCACTTCAAAAAGAAAATAGATATTCGATACATTTTGACCGTAAAGATATTGAACTTTAGGTATTGCGCTAGCATTATCTGCTGAATTCATGGTAATAGTTTACACATCGATGTTCTTTACACCGTGTATTATATTGACATAATAATTATTATTTCAAACATGCTTGGAAATTCGAACATTATTTTGACAACCTTCTTCGAGATAAATCTAAATTGTTGTACTGGTCAAAAACAAGCGAGCGGCCAAATAAATTACTATGAAAAATCTTATTTAAAAATGGAACTAACCTTTTACACATGGCAACCAAAGAGGTAACTTAGCAAAGATTTTATTTAAATTTCGAACTGGCAATGGCATAGCAAATAGAGCTGTTTCAAATAAAGAAGAAGCTATTTTATTTTTATCGTCATTGATTCTGGAATTTATTATTAATTGACTTACTTTAAACTTCCGCGCATTGTTTGAGAAAAGTACTATACAAGCCTTGGCCGCAACCAGGCATTGATGGACTCACGTATCTGTGCCTCGGCTTCGCCTCGCCCAACATTATCACAATCGTCCATCAATGCCATAATTGCTGGCCGTGGCAGTAATGTACTATACCATCATAGTTATGCATAAAAAATAGCCTGAATAAAACACTTACCGACTGATTCGCACGTGCACGAAATAAAGTTAACCTTAGTTAACTTAACTTTCACTTATTTTTTCTGTTGTGAGTGGTTTATTCTTAAACTTATCAAGCGTCTGAATAATACGACCGTCTCTTAAAGGGATCGCACACCAATCTGAAAATATTTCTCCTGACGCCTCCTGATCCTGACCTCACCACGGTGTCATATTTTTTTTTAAATTGATTTATTATCTTTTTTGTTTGTCGTTCCGTGGACCTGTTGAATGATTATCAGATGTGGCACTTGTATTGTACGATGCAATTAGGGTGCTTATAGACAGCCTATTGTGTAGCCAACTCGACTATTTAGTTGGATCGGTCTGTAGTGGCAACTCTTTTCCAACCCAGCAACCCAATTGTTTAGAGCGAATGAGGCTATAGTATAACACATGTGGTACATGTGTTGTATTTGGGTGATGTGTATTCGTAAATAACCGTAGGCAGATATTTTTTAAGTTAGTGTTAAGGTTGGCGAGAAAGTTGGCGTCTAGAATGTTTTTTTCAGAGTCGGACGCATTAGTTGCGATCTAAAATTGCACTGGTGTCAAGCTGTTATTTCAATTCCACTACTTACAAGCACTATTTAGTTGTAAAAGAGTTGGACAATTAATTTAATTCAATACATTGCCGTTCCAAAGAGTAGATTCCTTACGATGGAGAAGAATTTCGCGTCGTCGTTAACGAATTCTCGTATGCATACCAACGTTTTTGATAAAAAGGTTAAACCTGCGCTGCGGGGTAATTGCATAACACATAATTTCAGTGCCTTTAATTTGACAATTCAACAACATTCATATTTCGCGATTTTCGCTGTCATGCAGAAGATTTTTTTTAAACATATGAAACAATAGATAAGTCTCCTACGAATTTCGATAGAAAGTGTGTTACGCAATTGGGGTGCTCAGGGGTGCTGGTCCCAGATTCCACTAATTTACAAACGTTTCAATGGTCTTTCAATTGTGTGTTTAGTATGATTTGACACGCAAAGTTAGTCAAAAACATACAATTCATTGTCTTCTTCACGGAGAATAGTCGATCGTCTATGGGCACCCTAATACAGATTTGTTTAAAAACTGATATCCCCACTTACATTATGCTTAGTTGATTTTCTAGGAACTTACCATTAGTGTTTGAAAGAGCCCATTGTATCACGGGGTTTAAAGTATGTAAAAAAAAAAAAGATGTATGGGCAGTGTGTCACATTACATTAATTCATAAACAAAAAGCTACTTTATTCATACACTGTTAGAGTTCATTTTAAAAATGTATAAGTAAAAAGTTAGTGATAAAAGCTCCGTACGAAGAGTTTATGCGGGGAAGTACCCACAAATATTTTTCCTAAATCTGCCGTTAAGCAGCATAGTTAAGTTCCAAAACAATGCCCGTTTCATTTTCTACGCTCGGCTTGACGCCGAAAGTTGAAAATCTAACAGCACGGTTTTATTTAGATACCTATTCATTTTGGTGTCATTAATGTTAGTTAAAACGAAACGGTTACGAAGTACAGTGACTATTATGATTATGATACTGTTCCTTTGTTCGAGACCATATTTTATATTACATTATATTATATATATTTTTTTATATTACTTATTTACTAAGTACTATTTTTAGCATAGGATAGGATTTAAACAGCTAAACAACACACACTCACACATGTCACATATCTTCGAGTGATTTATAAGCAAGTATAAGGAAAGTAATCACAAAAAATCAATCTGCCTAACCTTTTCCCAATAATATTCGAAACTTACCCATTAAACGATTTAAAATCTGAATTAAATTAATTTTATTTAGGTATTTATTAAAACCAAACTTTATAAAAAAGGGTAGGTACCTACTGTAAAATTTCAGATTATTCAGAAGATAAAAAACTCGGGATTGAGCTGCTCGCTGTGCTAAGCCTTGTGGTAAAACCATAAAACTTGACATTTTAATTATTAGGTATGTAAAATCATCAAATTTTATCAGTTTTTTTTTACATTGACATTGTTGAAAATTATATTTAAAATGACATGATTACTTTGTAAAGTATTATATTATTATTTTAATTATTGTGAATGTGGATATTATTATTATTCTTATTTCTCAGCTAGTTTTAATGATGGTCTTGCAGTTTGAGTAGTTTATGCGGCCTACCCAAATGTCCTTTCTTTGGTATTATTTCTCAAGTTGAGCTCCACGATTACTGACAAATGCTTGCACTGACTGGACAGGTCCACTCAAATCTGTGTGATTCTTTCCTCAAAAGACCATTTCAGACACTGTTCTCATGATTCGTCAATCTGGCCGTCGTTCGTCGATTTGTCATGTGGCCTGATCAAGATTATGTCTGGAATTTAAAAGAGACTGTGACCTCTGAGTTTGTTTCGGCCTTTCTTCTCAGAGAAGTCAGATAGGAAACACCGAACTCATCTAGCTTATTTTTAATATTTTTTAATATGACGTGTAAAACTGATTCCGATATTCTATTTACAGAATAAACAATTTCATTTCATTTCATTTATGTTGGGGTGGGCTTCCAGTCTAACCGGACTGGATGCAGCAGAATACCAGAAAAAAAGGTACCTAAGGAAAAGGAATTGAATCACAAATCTGTATAATAATAATAAAATCTTTATTTTATATTTACACCTTATATACTATACTTCCCTTATTAACGAAGTTTATAGATATTTTTTTTACATAGGCCGTTTTTGATGTGCTCATTATATTTGCACATATGCGCAAATATAATGAGCACATCAAAAACGGCCGGAAAAATAAGACCACAAATAATGTTGTGGTCTTATTTTGGAACATAGTTTTTCAACCTTAGCTTAGAAATTATTTGATAATATACCTTTCCAAAAATATTTTTATTTAAAGACGTTTACCTTTTAATAGAAGTAGTAAATACATATATTGCAAACGATAATAAACTTTATGTTGGACTGTTAAGGTTTATAATCAATCGCGGCCATTTGAGCGATGTGTTTTTGTTCGTAATTCTTAATCTAGTTCATTTTTTTTTTCTGTAGGGCATCTCATAACAGACCTCTGAGGTCATGACTATTTAACTGGTCAATCCTGTGGTTGCCTTAAGCTGCTAAAATCAAAGCCTGCAGCCAGGAGCATACAAACTAAGCTAAAAAGCTAGATGGACGCTCGCCAAGGGCACCCCCTGTAGGGTACGAGCCTCGGCTTAGGGCGTCACCGGACATCAAGAATGGAACGGGCTGGGTCAAAGTTTTGACCATGATTATTAATCGGGGAATTTAAAGCTACGTGCACAGTTGCAAGGGTCGGGGAATCTAGTGCAATTGTTGATCGAAGATCTTCATACAAACTGTTTTACTACAAGGTTGCGGGTAGGCTAGTTTGCTTTAACCATAATTTGTAATTCAATACTCGGGGTGACATAATTCTTAAAAGAAAAAAATAAGTAAGTCAAGATTGAAGAACAAAAAGCCTATTTTTCTTTTCACAATCGTTCAATTGGTACATATTTTTATTGCTATGTACATCTTTTAATAGGTACATTGGGTTCTTTATCGCCTTATTAAATACTTTAGATAAATAATTTTCCTTATAGATTAGCTAATATAATACGTGTAATATAATTGAATTATCAAGTCCGAATAACAACAAAAAAAGCGTCGAAAGTCATGATTCATGACCGATTTTATGGGCCTACCAAACGCTCAAGCTTCACCACAGTTTTGCCTGCGCAGGCCGGTTTGTACACGGAACACCGTGCGTGTGGTTGGTAAAACTCGCCGATTTGTGCACGGTGTTGAACCTTGAGCGTGTGGTTGGCCCATTAGGTAAAGGAACCCATTCACTATGCTGCAACACATGCTATCGAACGGTCTACGGTCTCGACATGTCTTTTTTAGTTTTCTTATTTGCCCCCCAATAGTGAAAAATTGATTTATTTACGTTACACGTCCATGTTTGGGTCACATTAATATACAGGATGACAAAGCTACTACCATAGAAAATCACGAATTGGCAACTTTACCACCGAGTTACACTTTACGAAGGCACATCACATAATGTTACGTTTTTTGTTAAAAAGAGCATTAGTGACGATTACGGAGTCACATTGAAGTCCGTCCCTGCTGCACAGGAATAAAATCTCGCACACAGTAAGGACATGCCGATCTATTCTGTAAAAATCGGTTTTGATTAATTTGGCAATATTACTGTATGGAAATAAGAAATCTGGCTAACTAGCGAACTATAATATTAATAATAAATTGCAATTATAACACTGAATTTGATGCTGTAACCGTTTTACATGTAAAAAAGGCATTTGGAAAGTTTCCAAATACTTTTTTTACATCTAAAACTAAATATTCGGTGTTACGATATTAATTATTGCATTTCATAATCAATATTTTAGTTCAATAGTTAGCCACATTTCTTAATTCCATACAGTATTATTGCCAAATGAATTAAAACAGGTTTGACATTTGACAGCTATTTACGACGTTGCCAAGTTTTGGAATAAACCCTCTTAACACTTAAAAACTCTTGAAAACTTAGGTGAAGTGAACTTGAAGTGAGCTGTCAGAGAGATGCTATGGATTGACACTATTGACAGGTTACTTCAGCTGAAGAGTTATAGCGATTGGCTTTCCAATCAAAAGAAGACAGCGATAGTAGAAAACTAATCTTCATAAATAAATTAACTTCTTCTAATTATGGTATTTCCCGACGAACGCGTTGCAGTTGGGGCAATAGTGATCCACATTCATGCAGCCAGGTGTGCAGTAAGGTATACACATACAAGGCCAGCACCTGAAAATTACAAAAAAAAAGGTAATTAACAATCCGTGGTTTAAGAATTTAGGTTTTTGACCACATGAAAAAATATATATTGACATTCTCTCTGGTTCACCATATAACAAAAATGACATGCTCTCTGATGATTGATGATAACATCTAGATACTGAAAGATTTAAAATGTAGAAGTAATGCTACAAATGCGCTTGAATAGAGGATTATTTTTGCAACTTGTTCGAATTAAGAGTATGCTAGTGCTAAATTCCCTTTCAATTTCGAACTACAACTCTAGGCCATACACTTGTTAGTAAAGATTCAGTATAGCCAATCTCCTTTGTAAAAATCTCACCGTGAAAACTTAGGGAAAGTTAGCTTGAAGTGAGCTTTCATTCCATCTGATGCTTAGGTTTGACACTATACAGGGTCAAACTAAATTAGCTAGAAAAACTCCGTGGACGTGATAGATATCGATATGTAAACATCAATATCAATCAGTCTACCTAGCCATTTCCCAACCATGTTGGGGTCGGCTTCCAGTCTAACCGGATGCAGCTGAATACCAGTATTTTACATGGAGCGACTGCCTATCTAACCTCCACATCCACAACCCAGTAACTAGATAATACGATGCCCCTTGGTAAGACTGGTTGTCAGACTTTCGGGTTTCTGACGACCCGTAACGACTGTCAAAGATCCACATAACAGCCGGGACCAACGGCTTAATGTGCTTTCCGAGGCACGGTGGTATCTCGGTATGTAGAAATGGTCACCCATCCACGGACCAACCTCGGCAAGCGTAGCTTTACCTGATGGATCGACCCGTGCGGCTGTTATTACTTAGCCATGAGTTGTCAATATCTTAACAAGATGTAACAAAAAAATATTAATTTGAAGATTTTTTTGTGCATAGACCGCCGCGCTATTAAACTTAAACTTTTAAGTAAACACGATAAAACAAAAGAAAACAGATTTTCTCAACTCATTCTTCAAGTTACAACACTACCAGCGACTGTTGACCCAAAAAAAAACCATCAATCAAAAGTGTTTAGATATCAATTTATCGATATCCATCACGTCTGTTGAATTTCGCTAACAAATTTATTTTGACCCTTTAAACAGCTCTCACACAGAATAAATCGCCATGAATCGAATTTGCTACATACCTATAACTCATACAAAATAAAAATTCAAGACAGAGCTCTGCGAACAATAAAGTGAAGCATGCCAAAACTACACCTCCGTTTTGTGCTTACCTCCACGCTCACACGCACACATTTACACCCATTTAAAATATAAGTACAATCAAATTACACCTCACAAAGTGCACACATGTTTACGAAACCGGCTTAACGTCCCTATAGACAGCGCTATGTATTGGTTTTTTATTTGGTCTGAGACCTCCGTAGCAGCTACAGCCACTGTGCCATCAAGCCCATGCCGCCGACCTATAACATCGTGAAATGAAAACGAACAAATGAATAACTCACCCTATGATTAGGAGGCAAACTGCCCAAAGATGTGTCCTCACCGAAGGACGGACTTCAATATTCGTCACGATCTGATGGCGACAGGACTGGCAGACGATCACCGCAGGCTCTGAACCCACTGGCTGACCAACCATCACAGGAGTTGTGATGTAATGTGCGGTGGGTTAGCGGGATGACTCATGTTTTCTGAAAAAAAAAAACAATTGTTTATTAATATTGGAAGGAACAAAGTATCGTCTGATTGTTGCATAATCTACTAATGAGAAATTTTAAAGTATAAAAAAATGTGTGGTAGTATAAAAAAGTATAAATCTGAAAATGAAGGAACCACGTCTTAATTTAACAAAACGTTATAGCTAGCAACTCGTGTTTCGATATAGGATGGATAGATCTTTTTATCTTCTAGAATGTTTGCTAATCACATTAAAACCTACTTGCTACCTACTACTAATTTTGAATGCAAACCAAAAAGTGCAACACACAACCACTAAAAATGCCCCAAGTGAGCTTAAACACCAGTTTTAAACTGGACAGAAAAAGAAATTAATATCAAAACAAACACCCAACTTTCAAAGATTATTTGGCCCAAAACACTATTTTAAGATCTAAACCTGGTATTGTATTAAATCACATATTTTGTTTTTTACATATTTAGAGGAGATAAAGCAATCAAATCTTGTCTAAGAAGATAGTGGCAAATCAATACCCTAATGGCGTAATACAACACAATCGCAATCTGTTTCGATTTGAAACAGATTGCTAATCCATTGCTTCATAACTTGGAAAAAAAATCTGCTCAACAACGTAAATAACGCAATGAATGTTGTTGAACTGTTAAAATGTAACAAATTAGGCAAAATTGTTTACGAAAATAAGTTACACAATTAGGGTACTGGTCGTTTGATTCCAAAGTCGTATTCTAGAAACTTCTTCCTTTTCTATCCCAAACAATGCTAATACCACCTATACTTACATTCTTTCTTTAAAAAAATACACAAGAACAATAGAAATCCAAGTCTTCACTAAATGCGCACTTAGTTCTTTGTCTATCAAACGGCAATTTTTGAAGCTAATCCATTAATGTCAACTATTCACGTAAAAACGCAACACTGAACAAATATCAAATTAAAATTCACCAAAAAGTACCGTATGTACATAAGTATGAGATACTACTGACGTTAATGAGGATCAAATAAAAGGATTTGTAGAGTTATCAGTTAATATGACGAGGTACAAAGATAACGACTGTTATAAAAATAAAAGCATTTTTTTATTTATTAATGGAATGCTGTGCGTTTTTGGTCACTGCACTGCACATTGAATATGCGACTATACCTATCGGTCACGAACTCACGAGTCACGACCATGCAATAAACCTAGACGTCACAAGAACATCGGAAGTGATCAACAGTGGATGTTTACAAGCCACTAACTTCAAGTCTGCCAATGGAAACAAAAATCTAGATATTCTTGTCATTTTTCATTCTTGTCATCATAAGAGACAATGGCAGTGTTTGCAGGATAAAAGAAATTCCAATTATATATAATTATTTATATACCTACGTATTATAAAGTCGCTTTTCGTGTCTGTCTGTGTGACCACGTTATTCTTCTAAGCTTCGCAATGGATTATGAACCGTATCATTTAGAAAAGATACGGTTTTTTTTTGTGATATGTGATAAGTTTATATAATATAATTGTAATAAAGAAATCTCGATGTTTTGTCAAGTCGTAAAAACCGTGCGAAGCAGGGGTGGGTCCTAGTCCTAAATCCTAAATACATATATACAGGGTGTAAATAATGCCGATAAATAATGGATAAATATTGCATATAACAGACCTAACGGCCGTTCTTACAAAAAATATAATATCCCAAGTAGTACCTAAGATTTTTATCTAACTTTTTTTACCATAATTTCCATTTTTCTTCACAACGACGACAAATGAATGAATTTCATCAGTTACCTATTTTTTGTTGTAATAATGTACAAACATTGACTATGCCGACAGAGAAGCAGTAAATAATGTAACTAGAAATTGCCAAGTTTTTTTTTTTAATATCTTCGTATCTTATGTACTATTACTTGGGATATATAAATATTTTTAGTGTATTTTTTTTTAATTTAAATGATATTTCTAGGTTATCCATTATTTACCGGACAGCCTGTATTTAATTATAAATGCGAATGTGTGTTTGTCTGATCTGTCTATTTATAAACTACCCACCTAACAATAATTATTTATATATCGAGAGGAAAATATAAAGAAGATTCCTGATTGTGAATCGTAAACAATTTATTGTCTGTTGGTTTTCCCCAACTTATCTAATTACAAGAAAAATGTTTTTCGTTTGTTTGTATAGAGTTCGTAAACTCACCAAATCAGATTAACCTGTCAATTCTTGAAGTGGGTAACGTCTCCTCAAGGAGATGTTAGATTATTTCCGGGACTCACATGTGCAGATAAAGATTAAAATTCCTTATATTTCAATGTTTCCGAATTAAAACACAACGTTAGAAAAGTCACCCTCCAGGAGTGGTTAGTATGTAAAAAACCGGCCAAGAGCGAGTCAGACTCACACAGTCACGCACGGGGTTTCAGTACCGTATTAAGATCAAGCAAAAAAACGCTGAAAAAAACACGTTTCTTGTATGGGGAGGTCCTTAAAAACTTTATTCCATTTTGTCTATTGTTATAGCGCAAATAGAAATAGACAATCTATGAACATTTCAACTGTCTATTACGGTTCATGAGGTACAGCCCGCTGACAGACAGACGGACGGACAACGGAGGCTTAGTAATAGGGTTCCGTTTGGCACCCTTTTGGTACGGAATCCTAAAATGGAGCTACGTCTGCCAACAAATTCCAACAACAACAACAATTCAACCCAACAACAACTCAGCTCAAGTCTGTCGTTGTCTGTAAATAAACTTTATTTTTTATCCATGAATGTGTTAAGATACGTCTGGCACTGCTTAGGCAGCAAGCTTCACTACTTAACTGCTGACTGACATATATATCATATCTTTTCCTGAAATAATTATTCTAATTATTTCACGTCCCTTGGAATGAAGAAACAGAAAAATAGATACGTTTCCGCGGGCAGAATCACAATCCCAGCTTGTTCATAAAACTAGCAAGATTAGCACAAGCAATAACACGAAACCGTCAATATTTATCAATTCTCGTCACTGCTAGGTTGAATTATCATATCAATCTGAGTACATAACTATGCTCTGCCCTAATAATAAGGGTTTGTTAACATAGGTGGCTACATTTAATATTTCCAGTATGGGTACATTAATTGTCTTCATAAAATTATTGAAAAATCCAGATTTAGTAGAGTCTTTCGGAATTTGTATTAGGCTATTAATATAACCTAACCCCAAAAAAACCCTCAGCCCCTTTCCCACGCTTTTTGTAAAATAGATTTGAACAGTTTTTAAATTTTTTTGTTAGTACACTTGTTAACCACAAGTAAAACGCGCGTCGCTTTGTGAGATAAAAATATACTTTTGTGACTCACTATATAAGGTGTTGCTAGAACCAATAATATTCAAAATTAATGAATGAGGCAGCCAAACTAGCAATCTATGCATGTACTCAACATAATCTGTTTAAAAGATATATTATGTACGATAACTTTTATCAGGCGTTAAACAGTATTGAATTGCACAATATTTCATCAGGTAAATGTTTTGCTTTTTCCTGTAATAATTAAATTGCAAGTCTGACAAACAGTCTTACCAAAAGGTATCGTGTTACCCAGTAACTGGGTTGTGGAGGTCAGATAGGCAGTCGCTTCATGTAAAATACTGGTAATCAGCTGCATCAGGTTAGACTGGAAGCCGACCCCAACATAGGTGGCAAAAGGCTAGGCAGATGATGAATATCTTTTACAATAATAAAAACTTGTATAATAAACATTATCCTGTAATGCACACTCAATAGCTTACACATTATTTATTATAATTTGCAATACTTAATTAATTATGTCTTATACAGAGATTATATACTGCTCTTATCGTCGTGATAATAGGCCTGTGTTCAATTTTGTTTTGTCTGGAAGTTAGATTAATAAAAAATATTGAAAACGTATTTTTTTCTTTTCTGACGTAACCAAAAGATTACGGCGAAACATTGAGTTAAAATATGGCATGACGTCACGCCGTGCTAGATTTTATACTAAGTTGTGACGAGGCGAGCCCCCACTCCGCAACTTTAATGCATGTTTTCTAAATTATTTTTGATTAATATGATAAAGCAAACAATATGTGTCTAATATTTTTTTATTAACTCAAAAACGGACTAAATAGAAATTCTTTGTTTTACCTAGGCAACTACTGTATTATTAACTATGAAAAATATGTACAATATGGACAAACCAAACCATAAAAATGAATCAACTACTGTTGAACACCCTCATAATAGCATAATCAACCTATAATGTTCCCACTGCCGGGACACAGGCTTCCTCTCTTCGAGAGGAACTGGGCTGTAATCTACCACGTGGGACCAGTGCGAGTTGAACACCCTCAAATGTATGCATTCCCGAAGACTCGCATTTCCTACTTATGCCCGTTTTCACTAACACTACGCGACACCTAAAAGTAATGCCTAATTCCCGTTGCAGAGCCAAATGTTGAAATCCAACAGCGCGGTTTTATTTGGGCATTCATAGTTACTTTAATGAAAACGGGCACTAGAGTTAGGTTAAAGTTGCCTTTCAGTGCCCTCAGATTGGCACAAATCATCTATTCACAGAAGCTTGCCGCCTTTAACACCACTTTTTTATTTATTGCTTTTGGATTAATTATTAAATTATTCAAAAAAATTTTAGTCATATAAAAATCTACTGTCGTGAGTTAGTCACGCAAAAACTCAAAAATTCCGACCGTTTTTTTTTCTGTTGAATTCACCTCATTACTGGGGCGGTTTAGGAAAAAAGAAAATTATGAAAAACCCAAAGATACAGCCGAAAAATCGAAAACATCTAAATTTTATCCCATGTGGTACCTACGAAGTTCGCCGGGTCATCTAGCCTTACATAATATAATCCAAAAGTGTGATGATATAGTGCTTGCTAGGTGGTGGTATATTGGGCTCAATTCAAATTAAATAAAACAAAACACAATATTATTTGCCAATTTTCATTATTTATTTATACTCATACATAATATCATTATATTTTTAAACATTTCTACAAATAAAAATGGAAACACATTTAAAAATACAAAAATCTAGGGATCAGAACAGAGTCTAAGCCTCTTGGTTTAGGTTCCAGAGACATGAACCTCCTTACGAAGTGCATCCAGCCACCACACAGGCTCTTGTCCATCAGAAAATTGGCAGTTACGACAATCGGTACATTGAATGTCGAAATCACTATTCACATGTCGGCAACATCATCCTCTAGACTTGTTTCTCTTTCTCGGTTTTCAATAAAATGTCGTCATGCGCCACAGTAACATCAACAATCACAGTGCGGCTCGTTAATTGATCTATCACCACTATATCAGGTTTATCGATACAATAGTCCTGATAGTGATGATAGATCGGTCTCAATACAATGATATACAGTCCTCACAGTTATTTCACCTCTGACAGCCGCAACCCATCAAGAACCTTATCGTAACCAGAATAAAGATCATTTAGGTTAGGTTTGACAGTCTCGTCAGTGGCGAGAATAAAGATCACTGTGATTATTGAAAATCAGAGGTAAATTAAACGTGAAAGAACTCTAGTCATTTTTGAGAACTGGGTTGGCAGCATGCCTGTTCTACGGCACCTCAGAATCAACGAGGTTGTATTTCAAAGCAAGTTGCTAGGTTACCTATATCTATTTATACGTATCATTAGACAAACATCCTAAAACCAAAACACTTCATCCAATCATTTGACTCTGCCACACAGACAGATCGTCCATCATCGAACTATTTTGTCTTCGTAGGAAAGAAAATATTCACTATCAAATTTTTATGAACTAACACTTAACGGATTCCATATGTGTCCGGTATTTGGGTTCATAAACTATTTAATTTTGGCATCTATCACAATACGATACTAACCTAGTTCATAATTTCCTTTAACATTGATTTCAAGCTTAAAATTATTAAATTAAAATTCATATCTTATAGTTAATTGATTCAGGCGTGACCTTGCGGGAATCCATTATAAAATGCAATTGAAGTGGATATATTTAGTAACCTGTTCCACTTAACTATTTCTAAAGAGTCTTAAAAATACCCTGAAAGAAATCGACACGTGTTTCACCTCTCAGGCATCCTGAGGATGCCTCGTTGAGAGGCGAAATAGTGCTTTCATATCTTATGTCTAAGAATAGGTACTAAATTTGATGATCATTACCTAATACATTTTTACAAACGACGAAGACTGTTTTTTTTTTTTCACAATTGTACCTATCATGAATAAATACTAGGTATGTAGTCGGTGATTCGAATAAAAACCTCATACTTTAAAATTAGTTTGTTGATACGATCTTAATCAAACATTTTGGCGACAAGACCAAAATGTTTCAGCGAATTTGCTGAAACTGCGGTCACGTTATCGAAAATGTGCGCTTCATTGTTGATAACACAATCTTGTACAAGCACTTATTATCTTTTATTTTCAGTGTAGTGTAGATAGAAGAAATCTATTAGATATTGATAAGGCTTAGCTAGATTTACATTATTGATAAGGCTTAGCTAGATTTAGTTGGTGTAGCTGCCGATGTAAGCGTTGCAGTTTGGACAGTAGTGGTCCGCGTTGTGGCAACTGTCCAAACAGTAGGGTAGGCACACACAGGGCCAAAACCTGGAAAAAGAAAAATAACAGTAAGAAAATGATCAAGAATCAAAAATGAATTAAAACAACCCCAGCCCAAAACGGCACCATTGATGATGGTGGAGGCAAAGTTGGGGAAATCTGAATAATAGTCTGAAATTGTCACCGTGCAATGAGTAAGTATGGTGATTAATACTTTTAACTTCTATGTATTCGGCAAGGCATGGCATAAGTATTCCAGCAGTGGAAGTGCAAGTCGACAGTATGGCATCAATATTGTAAAATTATAATACTTACACTAAACAAAGCAGGAGGGCGAACAAATGAGTTTTCGTTGACGACTTGTATTCAACCCTTGTGATTATCTGCTGGTTGCATGATCGGCATGTTATCGACGATGCTTTGGGGCCCATCTGAGAACTGACCATCACGGGGATGACGTTCGGACCCATGTTCGCTTGGTAAACTACTCCATGAACTGGTGGTGGTTGGGTCGGTTGTGCTGGGTACGAGTGTGGTGCGTGTGTGGTGACCCTTACGGGAGGTGGTGGCCCATCTGTGTATGGCGGAGGCATGCCCTGGCCTTTAGCTGAAATGGGGAAAAATAAAATAAATATTTAAACCATACTTAGATCGTGATTTTGTAGATTCCTATTGATTTGATATACAACATCATGTCTTCGATTTACTGTAGGTGATCATAAAAGATTATTTTACAAGAAAAAAAGTATTTCGTCATTGTATTTCTGAATGATTTTATCTTATCTCTTAGGTACATTGTAGACTTAGGAATCGTGCGACGTAAATACATCACCAGTACTCGAACAAAAGTAGTTATTTCAATGTTATATGTAGTTTCAGTATTTTTTTACCTTATTAACATTTCTTTTATTAAATGTCTTTCCCAATTATATAGTTCATTAATCACATCCTTTGCCTTCACAAATATTTTCCTACTTCCCTAAAGTAGATACGTAAATAACGGACCTATTCATTTATGTGACTAATAACAATAAAATATAATATAAAATAAAATAAAAAATGATGTTTATTTTCGTCCAATACCAGCAGGACAAGGCATCAATAGAGTGCAGTTGTGCTAAGACAGGTGTAACGTTCACAAAAAAAGGAAAAATAATTTATATTTTCACTTCCATATAAACTTTTAAGTTTAAATAATTAAACCTAAAGATCGGTGTACGAATATGATAAATTAAAATTAATGATAACAAATATAAGTTATCGGGGGTTAATTACTTCTGGATTTTAAATAACAGACTTAATAAAATGCAAAAAGATTAGAAATTAAAATACTTACGATCAATAAAATCTCCATTGTTCTGATTCATTTCACTAGATATTATTATCTCTTTTTTATCACAAAAATCACCTTTCACTGTTTTTCCTACGAGGTAAGTGATTATACTGAACTTTGTTCAACAAAATTTCGATTTATAGATAAAAAAATGTTGAGTATAGATAACGATACTTGATAAACAGTTTTATCAGATCTTTTGCTGTTGTATAGTCACCTTTCAGGCACGTCGTTTTATATTTAAGGACTTTTTATCAGATAAGCAGGTACATTTATTTATCTGTTTATTGCTCCGATGACTAATAATAACACAATAAATTAATCAATACTTAGTTCTTTGGAAAAACCTTATGTTAAAAATACGTGCATCGAGCTTAAAAATCGATTTATCTATTTGTTTACAGTATAATTTTTTTATCTAATCTATTAATTATATTCTAAAAATCTTTTAATTATTTTTGCCGCTCTTTAAGCACAAATGTATACATCTGATAAGTACCAATGGTACTTACTAATAAAATCTAATATCTAATGTTTTTTAGGGTTCCGTAACTCAAAAGGAAAAAACGGAACCCTCATAGGATCAGTTGTGTGTCTGTCTGTCTGTCCGTCTATCACAGCCAATTTGTTCCGAATCTAATGGACTTTCGTCGTGGCCGCGAAAAATTACTTCTTGTTTACCTATCAAAATAACGGTGTCAATAAACTGTTTCATCAAATACCTATTTCGATATACTTTTCTATTATGAGCTTCATGCAATTAATTAGTAAAAATAATTATATTCGTACCAGTCCCGAACTCATAAAATAGCTACGAATATGTTTGTTATGTGTGTTTATGTTTGTTTTGTCTGCCCAAATTTTTTTATTAATTCGTCAGATTAAAATGTAAAAAAACAGTGGCACTCCGGGAGTGCCGACAGAAGTGAAAACTAAAAAAAATACTTTCAAAACTTTTAATGTAAAAATACTTCCATACAAAATTTATCCGCAACGTAATATAAATAAAGAGCACAATCGTGTTTTCAAAAATGAGGTGTCGGTAACGGTGTCGCGAGCTCAATTGTTTTTCCCATCTCAAAATGTCCAACGTGCCTAAAGAAGTTTTTTACTTCAAAAACCTAACCGAATGTATGAAAAGTAAACATGGGCACAATACATTTTATTTAATTTACGGCTGCCAGTCAGTCATTGATATTTATAGTAAAGGGAAACATTAAAATGTTTGAAAAAACCATCACGTTGTTTGTAATTTATAGTCATATCTTGCCGAGCACGGCCTAACTTAGGCCATATTTTCAAAACTTAACCTTGAAAAGCATGTTTCCTCACAAAGTAAATAATCTGTCAATAAACAAGCCGCCAATTTCTAATCCTACTGATCGTACTAATTACTTTTCAAATCTACTCTAAATAAGTAATTTCAACATAATAAACTATCTACTTACTGCATTACAAAATTCAACGAAAACAACCGAATCAAATACATGTGCCAGAAAGAGGTGGTGCAATAGCAATCATTTCTTCTCGCTCTCGAGTTCGCGTTTTTTACTACTATCCCTATTGTAATTCGTTGCAGATCGGCTTACCCGGCTGCTAAGAAACCGCGGTGTCACGTGACCAAAGTGACGTCATGATGAACTTTAATTTCTAAAGAAATTGAATTCACGATAAGCAGGACGCGCCTTCGAGTCATTTTAGCGCAAAGTGTTTTGTTATTGGGATATTAAGACAAAAAAAAAAGTATGTACGTAGGCGTTTTGTAATGTTTTAATTTTATGGTGTATCAAATACTTATAGTTTGATTATTCAATGACGATAGAGTGGTTGTGTTCCGAATTTCCGAAGGGAAGCCGCCGGCAGGAATCGAGTTGTTCGGAGCCATCGCCCCTGCTACTCAGGTGTTTCTATGAACTAACAAGGAAAATCAATGACTGTGGCAGGTAACTGATTAGCGATCTGTCCTCGTGACAATCCTTTGCGAATATATACTTTTGATCAGACGTTGAATACTTGAAACAACGAGCTAGGTGTGTAAGGTTTGCTACACACTTTTTCTTTCGTCCATTCGGGTCGGCATTCATCGGCACAGCCGGGCGATAAAATTGAAAACAATTTACACACGTATACGGTTACGTGTTTTCGTTTTATGAAGAGTAGCTGGGCGACCGAGCTCTGATCTGGTGAAAATAGAGAGCGTCGATTCAAGATCTCAAAGATGGAATTCGTGAGGCTATCGAGGACATAGGGCAGCCACTTTGCGATTTGGTTACGGAAAATTTAATGAAAAGGACCGTATCCTGTAAGCGTGGTCGTGATGGTCATTTGCCTGATGTTATTTTCCACTATTAACGGCATACCTTCCTCTTTATAATGAAATAAACATCCGATCATTTATATTAAAAAATGGCATTTTTCTTTGACAATCAAAATAACACCTCTTATTGGAAAACCCTTTAGTATAGGACAGTTCATACTAAACCCATGTATATAGTACATACTAATTCCATGCTGCCATGTCATTATTCTACATGTCATTATTCATTATCTTGTTCTAAATTTTCGGTGATAGAGCTCTGCCCAAGTGAAAATACGGAGAAAACTAATTTTCCCAGATATGAGACTTAGCTGGATCGATATTTCACACCCATAAACTCCTACATTGCAACTTTCATCGAAATCGAGCTGTTTTCCAGAACGTGATTACAAATATATATATATTACTCATTGAATAGTAAAGGATTTATAACCATTCTTTAGATCTACCTTGCAGCTCACTGCTGGACAGAAGCCGATGGCTTATGTCCTGGTCAAAAGATATTATTTACTAAACAACTATTAATTAACCGACACTAAACTTACTAGGTAGTTAGTATAAAGGTATGAAGATAGGTATGCTTAATAAACCTATGGTATATAATAATAATACTGAGTTAGTAAAACATTCCATCGTGCAATGTGCAGACAAAACTAGCACTTAAGGTTACGAACATATTTAGAATGTGACTATACCTACGCCTAGAAAGTTGTTTGAAGTATTTTTTTATTTATTTTCGCTTTTGTGTACTTATTATTTACTTTTTACAAATATTGCAACATGCATATTTTTAAATAGCTCTCTTTTATCGATTTTCATAAAACATTTATTAGGTTTACCTAAACACTTAATCCGTAAGAACATAATAGTTCACTTACATGAGATTAGATACTTTGTAACAATAATTGATATGATATTTAAGGCCGGCCGCTAACTTGGCGGCACAACGCGGCATGGCACGGCAATTTACAGTTTCCGTTCAACTCGTATACCTAGTCAAGAATGAGCTGGAGACCAAGTAAACTGCCCTGCGGAACTCCAACACTATGATTCGTGGTTACAAATATATCAACCTACAGTACCAAGCGTTGCAACATTGCAACCACTAAGATGACTTTTTTTCCAAGGCGACATCTCTTATTTCCGCTCTTTCCAGATAAACCAGCAAGATAGAGATGAATACTGTATCGAAAGGCTTGGATCAAACAAGTTTTTTTTTTTCAATCTTCTGGCCTTTTTTGCACAATAAAGTATTTGAAGCTAATAATGGCATCCTTAGAAGATCTCCTACACATCCTGTACCTGCATATTCTTGTTTTTTTAATTTTTTTCCTTAATTAATGAAATCTTCAAATAAAACAACACATGATTTACAGACAGGTATCTATAATTTATTTAACTTAATTAAATCATTTATTTACAGAACCACTATCTTGAAAATTTATAATCAATCCGCAAGCTGTTTTGTAATCCGATACTGGAGATACGTCGTGTTATTTTTGTGCCTAAGTATGTACATATTTTAAATTATCTTTACAATTTCCCAAGAAAAACATAGTTATTACTAATTTTATTGATAAAATACTTTTTGCAGAAAACTAAGAATACGTGTGATTCGATAATCCTAATCCAGATTTATTCACCTATAACGAATGGCATGTGACGTGGCTGCCAAATTGGGATGTAAGTCAACTCAAATAATGAGAACGCTCATTGAGTGAAAAACGAACACAATTTAGGACTAACTCAGATCTGTCTGAATGTATTGTTGTGGAGGATTTCACTCTGAAGAAGTCAGGCCAATCAAGGATCAATAATTTTGCCAACACATTATCGATATAACCACCCAATTAAGCATTTATCACTAAGGTTTTAGTGGACGTAGCTGCCGATGTAAGCGTTGCAGTTTGGACAGTAGTGGTCTGCGTTGTGGCAACTGTCCAAACAGTAGGGTAGGCATACACAAGGGAAAAATCTGAAAGTAGAAAAATATTAATCAGAACAAGTTCTTGTAAATACTAGTAGGAACAACAAAAAAGAAGGATGAACGGGAGTTTTTAAGGATGTCCACTGAAAATACATAGAATACTTACACTATACAGAGCAAAACAGCAAACAAATGGGTTTTCGTAGAAGACTTCAGTTCAACTCTTGTGACTATCTGTTGGCGGCAGGATGGGCAGTTTATTACAGATGATTTGGAGCCCATCTGGTTACCGATGACCATGGGCACTTGGTACACAACTCCAGGTTGTGTGGTCACGACGGGAGGCGGACCGTATGCTGGAGGCACACCTTGCACTGCAATTAAGAAAAAATAAATAAATAGGATTATCGCACACACGTCATAAATGATAAAGCCAAAATTACTTCACGAAATTAATGACTTAAAATTAGTTTCATGACATAATTTCCCTAAAAATTTCACGTGTAAACTTGTAATTTCATCATGCATGCATTAATTTCATGAAATCAAAATACTTTCGTGTCAAGCGCGATTTAAGATAAAAGTAATGTCGCGCAACTAATTTCATGGTCAAATGTGACGTGAAACTACCGTACCATAATATTGTACATTGCAAAATAAAGCTGTGATGTTGACGGAGCCATGATTTCAGTGATACTGTAGAAGTCACGATAATAATTATTTTACGAAACGAGTTGCACTGTTATTGAAACTAGTTTCATGAAAATAATTCAGCTTTAATGATATGGTAATATGATTTTATTTCTGTAAATAGGTTTGTGTTATACAAACATATTTAAACTTTAACACTTTTACACGTCAAACGTCAATAGTATTCTAGCTTCGAGAATAGTTGACATTGGTAAATAGGGTAGGTGGTAAATATGATTAGTACAAAGCTGGCATTTTGAGAGCCTCTTATTTTCTAAGTACAAAAAAATGATGGTAACTAACTACGCACAAATTGGAGTTCTAGTCGCTGTAGTTTACGCCTCAAACTAATTCTTTTTTAATGTTTTTACTAACAATAGGCGACACCAAAAGTAATGCCTAAATAAAAGCGCGCTGTTAAATTTTTAACTTTTGGCGCTGAACCGAGCGTTGAAAATCCAACAGTATCTTAATTTTTGTACATTTTATACATTTATTAAATTTATTAAAAAATATAATTCAACTGAAACTAATACACAGAGTAATATTCACAAAAAAGCTTTAAAAGTTTTGTCTGGATACAATGCTATTTTATTACCATTCTGATTTTTTTTTATGTTTACCAGCTGCTTGCTATTTATATAGGTACCTACTAACATAATATGTTGTATACGAACATCATACATGAAAGAAATTTCAGCATGGTAAAAAAAAAATTACCACATTCGAAAAATATTTAAAATACTATTATTTATTTACAATCACGATAAACTACTCGATTTAAATTCATTAGCAGTAAAACAAACTGACTGTTATTCTGAGCCATTCCACAAAACTTTTTTTTTTTTCTTTTAAACACCAAAGTCACTGTTAACTGATTTCCGTACGAGGGAAGCAATTGTACTGGCCTTTGTCCAACAATCTAACCATTTATAGATAAAAAAAACGGCCAACCATAGATAGCGATACTAGATTAACATTTTATCAGACTTTTAAGCGGATCTTTTGGTAATGTATAGACTCGTCATTGTACCTACAGAAACTCTGTTTTACATTTTTTACTAACTGCGCCCCGCAATTTCACCCGCATAAGTCTCGATCCCGTGGGAATATCGAGATAACAGTATCCTATGTCCTAATCCAAGTCATTGTCTACCCACGTGCCAAATTTCATCCAAATCTGTTCAGCCGTTTAAGCGTGAAAGCGTAACTAACAAACGAACAAACAAATTCACTTTCACATTTATAATACTAGCTACGATTAGAATTACGATTGGATATTGTAAGGAAATCGCGGTCGCGTTAGCTACCAACATGAATATATCCCCGGTAATTGCATAACACACTTACAATCGCAATGCCATTCATTTTGACAGTTAAACAATATTCATTGCGTTAGTTACGTTCTCGAACAGACGATTTTTTTTAACACATAAAGCAATGGATTAATTATTTCTTTCAAAATTCTTCGGTTTGTGATGGAAAGTATTTACCCATTAGGGTGTGTACAGTTGTTCGAGACAGTGCCACGGAAGACTAACAGGGTCCTCTAGGGCTGCATTCGCAGGATACGGAGATTCCGGCCTTTAACTCAGCTACCTCAAGGATAACGACAACATATTTTTCTCGGTAGCTAGACAGGGTACGTTCTTGACATATTGAAGACAGCCACCGTGATAGTTTTAGTACCTACGTAAGAGTCTGGTACAACCCCTCGCCTTCCTCCACAAGGATCTCCCTACCAAAAAGTCACGATTACAAAAGTCTTCCAAAGTTCTACTTACTATAACCGCAAGTGTGCAAGTTTTCAGAAAGTAACAAGCCTTATAAAAAGCTCACGCATCGATTACAGAGTTTGCTATAAATATTGGAAAAAGATTTGAATATCATGAGGTTTTAACAGTGAACTCATTCTAGGCGTATATTTAAGAAATTTTTGATCTTGCTCGTCGCTTTCCTGCAATGGAAATCTAAATAATCAAATCTGTGCGAGTAATTTCGTGAAAAGGGACGGAAGTGTGTCACAGGAAGCCTTGGAAGCGCGCGCTATTTGATTAGACCAATGAGCGTGCGCGGCGCTAGATAGAATTGGCAGTCAGAAACGACCTAGACGAAGCCCCGCCCCTTTAATGTTGCATATACCTTGCTAATTACCTTGTCAATATTGCAAGGTGAGTCAAATGTCGCATCATACGCGACTTCTGTAAGCCTCGCTCGTTTTTTTTTCTACCCCACCAACTGCTGTGATTAATTTAGATATTAATGGACACTCTAATAAAATGTACCTCTTTTCGTGAGCCTCAAATAATTATCATTTGTTGTCCTAAAATACTAAGCCTAAAAAACTGCGACTGACTGGATGTAGCGCTCTCCGGCCGCTGCCGCCACAAGCGCACGTTTGGTCACAGTCATAACCTAACTTAACCTAACCCATTTGATCGGGGTGCCCTAACTTAGTTGCTGCAACCAGCTCGCCTCGCGCTTAATCGGTCACAGTTCTAACCTAATCTAACCCATTTGGTCGGGGTGGAAGTTAAAAAGAGCCAGATTTATTAAAAAGAGCGCACATCAATAGAAGCACAAACAGTTTTTAGAGGCTCATTTATTTAAAACTACCTCATTGGTCTAGTGGTCGCAAGCGCTACTGCTGAGAATGAGGCCCTGGATTCGAATCCCAGGTCGGGCAAAGTGTTATTGGGCTTTGCCATTAGGAATTTCTAAGTAATAGTCCGGAGTCTGGATTTGTGCTTGGTTGATGGCAATAGGCTCACCCCCTATTACATGGGACTTAAAAACATTACTGGCGAAATGTGGGTGTACTATAAGGTCACCTCTCCCTTTGGGGAAGCAGGCATGATATTATGTTATGTTATTCATGAAAAAAGCGTACATTATTATAAAAATCAATAAGTTTTTAGCGGATCACACATTTCCTATCCTAATGAAATAGCCAAATAAAACAAAAAACGAAAACATATTTTTTATTTAAATTAATAAGTTATTTACACAACATCACTTATTATTCACAATTACATACACAGCCGTTCTTTAGATCCACCTCATAGTTCACTGCTGGACATCAGCCATGAATACTGAATACGATTAAAACTCAAAATATAAACAACATTTTACAAACGGACCGTGAAGAAGACGGGTGAAAGAAGATTGCATATAGCGGACATGAGAATGTTGAGATGGATGTGACGAAAATGTAGTAAAAAATTAGTATATAAGGGGAAGTTTAAGTGGCGCCAGTGACAGAAAAGTTGAAAGGAAATCGTTTGGTCTCGTATGGGCTTGTGACGGGGAGAGAGGAAATACATATGACTAAAAGAGTGATGAATATAAATGTTGATGAATGGAGAGGAAGGCCAAAGAAAAGACAGATGGATTATGTGAGGACTGATATGAAAGAGAAGAGTGAATGATAGCGTAACGGTTGACAGGGGAAAGTGGAAAAAGAAAACGTGCATCGACCCCAAGTAACATGGGACAAGGATAGGAAAATGATGACGATAAACACTAAACCGATTTCGTAATGTGTAACAAGTGGAAAATAACATAATTGCGTAACAGACCCATGAATACAATAGCTTTGACGGTCAAATACATATTTTTTTCAATAATCGTTCATCAAAGCATAGTTTTTAGAAAAAAACAAGCGAGTATTATAGTAGTCGCATAAGATGTGTAACATCTGACATCTTGGCTGATAGTACAACCTCTCGGAAAATTGGTTGGTACCATCTGATAGCCAAGTCAAGTACCGCACGCGCTCATTGGTCAAATCAAATAGTGCGTACTTTCCCGGCTTCCGGTTACACACTTCCGTCCCTTTTCAAGAAATCACTCCCACAGATTGCAGGAAAGCGAGAGAAAAGATGTTACACATCAAAAAGCGGCGAAAATTTCATAATGTAATAGGGTACTGGCACCAATAAATGAACGATTAAGCGTTTTTGACAACTTTAAATAGCTGTAACTCCGTTATTTCTTGACATTGATGCATGCGTATTTTTATATTAATCCATAGGTCCTCAGGATTTCACAGATTAAAAAAAGAACCGTCTAGACATACAGTAAAATAAATTAAACTAGGTTTTTATAGAAATATTAGGGTTTTACCCCAATAGTTGAACTTATCATTTGAATAGTATAAAGTAAAGGAAATTTTGTATATTTATAAGAAATAAAAACATGGTAAGTATCATTAAAGGATTTTAATTATTTATCTACTTATCAGTCTTAGCAAAAAAATAAGATTTTAAAAAAATCTTTTTTTTTTCGATGATTATAATCAGTCTTATTTACGAGATCATCGAATACTTACAAATAAATGCTCAATATGATCTCAATTTTTATGTGAATAGTAATTATTCACATAAATTGAAATCATATTCAAAAGTAATCATGCCTCGTCTTCCAAAGCGAGGACACGGCAAAAGACTTTTAATAGCTGATGTCGACACTTCAGTTAAATCAGTATAGGAGGCTCAAAGAAATATTGCAGTGAATAGATGTCAAATTTGCTGGCTTTCTTTCTCAAACACCTAACTTTGATGAAATTATTTTAATAATCACACATTAGCACTTGTCCGACATAGTAGCGGTTTTGTTTATTTGTCTAATATTCTACAACAAAATAATCTCCAAAATTTATATTCTCCTTATATTTAGTCAGACTTTTGTGGTTTTCATTGGTCCCTTCCATCTCTGGGACACAATCGTTCATTACATACAAATTATTTGTCATCGTTTTTTCAAAGCTGGAATATCCTATCTGCCTTATTTGAAGTTATTGCTTCATCTACCGGATCAGCTTGCGCTGGTCTAGTAGATGATGCCATATTTATTCTCTTTAATTTTTTATCTCTGATGGTCTTTTCCTGTTCTGCTGTCTTTTGTTCACTCTGATTTTTTCTGTATATTATATCTTTTGTTTTTTTTTTCTTTTCGTTTTCCTTTAGTTCCAGGTATTCTTTAAACTTTTTAGAAGTTATTGCTAGAGGTATAGAGGTATTGGCGATTTTGACTGCTTTCGTTTCGTGCCTTTCTTGGGCTCAGGAAGTCTCAGTAACTCATAAATTTTAGCATTCAATACTTTAGAACAGCCCGGTTCATTATTTTCAAAAGAAACATCACGGGTATGCTGACTATAATTTGGAACGTCAGGGATTTGGTATAATTCTTGATTGTTCGGTTCATCAACTTGCCGTGACAAATCCGGGACAATCGGACTAAATTCGTGGTTCTGAAATGTTCCTTGATTGTTCGGCACATCAACTGGCGGTAATATATTCGGTATAGTATCTTCATCTTCAGTGTACCAAGGCACTGGAATTGCTTGCTTTGATGAAACAGGCGTAGAAGTTGTTTGAGGCGCTGCCCAATGAGCAGAAGTTGCGGTGTTTGTTAAATCAAGCACATTTGTTTTGGGCCAAATATTCCTACATCGCAGGGTTGTAGAATATGTGTCGTATTGGGATGCAGGCAATAGAGAATAATTTAGTTTTGAACACAAAACACGTGCAGCTCCAAACTTATGTGACTTTTGTGGCCGTCAACGAGCAGAAGTGCCGTAATGTTTTTTTGGAGCCAAGGCAGATAGATTTCTTTGATATAGTGCAAGAACG
The DNA here is from genome assembly GCA_916610215.1 of Omphaloscelis lunosa. NCBI lineage: Eukaryota > Metazoa > Arthropoda > Insecta > Lepidoptera > Noctuidae > Omphaloscelis > Omphaloscelis lunosa. Next base: position 14,712,488 of record OU744250.1, read on the forward strand.
TTTGACCTGTCATCCAACCTGAATCTGATCTTTCAATTCCCCAGTCATCTAGAACTGATTGAGCTACTTCTTTTGATATTTTTTGCAACGGATATACAATAAATGTTGTAACTACTCCACCGCTAGCAGAAAGTTGCATAATACTGTAATACTTTGTTTTTGCATACATACATCGCACGATAGTTTGTAGGTGCCAAAATAACTCCGGTTTTCGGATATAGCTGTACCCCTGTATCGTCCAGATTAAAAATTCACTCAGGATTGTCTAATATATCATCAGCACATAACTCTTGCAGATGTTGTCGCAAACTTTCAAACCATTTCCTAATCATTAGCTCTGTGACTAAAGCTCTTGATTTCGAAATGATTTCTGCATGTCTTATTGTGGTGCCTTTGCAAAAACAGTTTCATCCACTTTTCGTTTTTGCCTGGCTTCAGGTCGGAACCTTTAATTTCAAAAATCTGTGCAACAGTCTCCCTGACATCATTTGTGTTGACAGGATAGCCAATTTAAAATCCAGGTAGCAATTTTATTTTCTTATCATCCGATAACAGTTTTCCTGGTCCTTTTTTACATTGGAGGGCTCTTTCCCGTCAATTTTATTATGAAGTGTATCCTTTGGAATGCTAAATTGAACACTGGCTTTGGACAGGGATATCTGTTGCGCTTGTACAATCCGTACAGATTCTTCAAGAGTGCTTTGTTCTTAATTTTTTTTCGTTGTGTAGATAACATCTATAAGGAGAAGAAATATTGATTATGCTTATCCTTTCACACGTTAAAATAAGACCTGAAATCTGAACTAAATAATTCAATTCGTTCATTATTTGGTTTAAAGAACCACAAAATTAACGAATAAAATTCACTTCAGCGTTCAGCTTAAGGCACGATACACAAAATTTGAACGAATAACATGTGAACATTTTCCTTAGTTCAAATATTGGGCATGAATCCTAAAGCTGAACAGTGCAAGATTTTATAATGAAATAAAGCCTTAAAAATAATCAAAAACACTAAAATTATGTGTTCAACTTTTGGTAATTAAGTTCATACATTTATTAAAATTCATTTGAGTGGTATTGTTTTGGTCTCTAAGCGTGAGTTTATAAGTAATGATAGCTGTAAAAATATGAACTTTCTCCATAAGTTAAACGCCTTTCATCTGTTGGATCAAGCGAACAAAATTGAATCCCTTACTTAAACAGTAAATTTCTCTAAAAATACGGTAAATAATGTATTTAAGTATCAATATTATCAAAGCCGAATATAACAAGATTTTTTTCTAACCGAATCCACTGAAATCTATCATTAATTTTTTCTTTAAGCTGACAACATTCTTAAATAAGGAGGCCACTTACCTAAAGAAGGTTTCCATATAAAACAAATTTTTGGCGGGAAACGCTCACACAACGGGTAGCTGCGAGCGCGTCTGATTTGTCACCATAGTATAATGTACTCTGTGGTTGTCACTGTCAAAGTTGGCCGTAACCGGGAATAACAAATGTTGCCCTAAGCGGGAAAAAATTATACACGCTTGTAAGTAGCGGGGTGTTTTATATTTTTAAATTTTTCTCTCAGTCGTTCATCTATTGGGGGTCGTTCATCTGTTGGTGCCACTACCCTACGCAATTAAGAATATTTTTAACACGCGTTTATTAGGTTCACTTGCAACTTACCTGATTAAATTTGACTTCTAAGATTTTATTACATTGTGTAATAAAATCTTGAAGTCAAATTTAACCTACTTCTAACAGTCGTATCAAAATGAAAGTTTGTAAGAATATGTAGTTTGGATGACAATAGTATAATTTGGTATCTTGGAGCTGATCTGATGATGGAGCCAAGAGGTGGATAGTGGAACTCTTTAGTGGCTACTAGTAAACCCCTCGAGATGGGCTCATATGATTTGTTTGATGACTCCAATAGATTAAGCTTGGAAACGAGGGTCTGATGATGAAGCCAGGAAGTGGATACGGGAACTCTTCAGTAGCTACTAGTAAACTCCTCGAGTTTGTGGTCATATATGTGTATGATTTATTTTGATGAGTTCAATATATTATACTTGGTGTTGAGGGTCTGATGATGGATTCAGGAACTCTTGGGAACTCTTTAGTGGCTAACCCCATGAGTTTGGGCTGATGTGATTCGTTTTGACGTGTTCAATAGAATGGGCTTGGTAACGAGTGTCTAATGATGGAGCCAGGCGGTGGATAGTGGAACTCTTCAGTAGCTACTAGTAAACCTTCAAGTTTGGGGTCATATGATTCGTTTTGATGAGCGCTACTAGTAAACCGGTCAAGTCATAACTTCATTGACTTTAGACTTATTAACTAAATGAAGAATATACTTGACTAAAAAGTATATCTCTTATCTGCCAGGGCTTATTTTTAATCTTATATTTGCAATTGCTTTTGATTATTTTTTGTACATTGTTCTCACATATAGAAGCAACAAGAATGATGTACCCAGGATTTTGTAATATCAATATTTAAAAGAGTGTCCTTGGAGTTTCTTGCCCGTTCTTCTCCATAGAGATCTACGTTTTGGAATGGGCAATTAGCTTCAACTTTCTGACTAACTGACCGACTCTTTGACAATTCAAAAGTGCCTGTAAATGGTTTAATTGAAATAAATGCTTTGAGTTTGAGTTTGAATTCACGGACCCTCAGCTTTCCAAAACATTACAAATAACAGGACCTTTTCGGTACATTATTCGGTGCAATTGGAGCTCAAACATGATAATTGATGGGTAAAGTGAGAATAAAAATAAGCATCGTATTCTATGGCTATACAGAGGCCCTAGTGTGAGTTTCTTTTAACCATCTCGACTTTATGCATCTACCGCGTTTGGCGCTCCGATTGTCTCTTCCCTGGCCTTCACTGGTGAAGAGCGTAATGTCGAGATGGTTAAAAGAAACTTGCACTAGGGTCTCTGGCCATGCCTAAAACACGCGCTTATGGCGACGATAACCGACTTTTAATGATTTTATACTGAAGATCACGTCTAAACGAGTAGTGTTAATGATTTGGAAAAAATATATGTTAAATAAGACAACAAATAACAAAAAATAATTAAAATACTCCTATATTAATAGGAGTATTTTAGATTATGTTTATATTACATAGTGAAATTAATTTGTAAAATTGTCTAACGCGGATACTAAACTGAGAATCACGCAAAATCTATTAAGCGTATTTTCATAAAACTTTCACCATTTTAAAGATAATTTAATTATTGATCTTTTAGTATACGTGTTTTATTAAAATCCTTTTTGTTTGATGTATAATAAATTAATAATGCGTCTAATTTGGGACAGCGCTCCTTGATGGCCGAGTCCTATTACTGGCTGGACGTACGACGCGTTGCGTGAACTCAGTATAGAACACGCAAGCTAACCACTCAAGATCACTGGCATATATCTGCGTCTTAAACTTATAGTTGCGGACACCAGCCCGTCCTACTCCTACATACTATACTGGTTGCCCGGTAATCAATTGTATCGATTTAAAAGTTGTAGTTGCCGATGTAAGCGTTACAGTTTGGACAGAAGTGTTCTGCGTTTTGGCAGGCGGGGATACAGTAGGGTAGAAATACACAGGGCCAAAACCTACAAAAAAAGAAAGGATTAGAAATGCGCAGAAACAGACTATTGACCGCACCGGCGCGGCCGCGAGCGCGCGTCATCAATAAGCGCCGCGGGCGCGGCGCTTATTGATGACTCTTCACTGCCAACACGCTCTAATTAGCTTGTTGTTTCTAACACGCTTTTATCATTATTAACACGCTTTTAATAATTAATATTTATTAGCTTGACTTGTATCTATGTAACGGAATCTTTCAACGTAATTTTCACCAACTTCTAATAGTCGTATCGAAATGAAACTTTGTATGTAAATGTATTTTAGATGACAGTACTATAATTTGGTGTCTTGAATCTGATCTGATGATGGAGCCAGGAGGTTGGTAGTGCAACTCTTCAGTGGTTACTACTAGTAAACCGGTTAAGTCATAACATCGTTAACTTTTGACCTATTAACTAAAATCTAAATGAAGAATATACATACTAGCTAGAAAGTAAAATAAAAAAATGTAGTAAAAAAAAAAAAAAAACACGCTTTTAGAAGGCACGAAAAAAAAAAATTACTTGTATAAGCATGAAAAAGCGTGGAGCGCTTTGTGAAAATTAATTAAAAATACGCACAACCAAAAAGCCCTCCACGCTTTTTAAATTAATTATTGGATATAAAAGAGTGACAAAAGCTGCATAAGTACTTAGGTATATCGTAAAATCGTAAAAAAATCATATACAAGACAATTTATATTTTTTGTGCGTGATAAAAGTGTATTTTTTTTTTTAAACCACTTGTTTTTTTTTTTTATGGAAGCGTTTACTCTCGACGTCGATATTAAAATATTCACAAACCAACATATACCATAATTTTAATAAGAATAGTTTGAAACAGTATGTTCGGGACCGCGATGTTATAAAGCTTATTGAAGAACACATCCAATCTGCCTAGCCTTTTCGACCAACGATGTTGGGATCAGCTTCCAGTCTAACCGGATGCAGCTGGATACCAGTATTTTACATAGAGCGACTGCCTATCTGACCTCCACAACCCAGTAACCGGGTAATACGAGACCTCTTGGTAAGACCGGTTGTCAGATTTTCAGGCTTCTGACGACCTGTAACGAACGTCAAAGATCCACGAATGACAGCCGGAACCAACGGCTTAACGTGCTTTCTGAGGCACAGAGGAGTCTTGGTATGTAACGATGGTCACCCATCCACGGACCAACCCCGGCAAGCGTAGCTTAACCTGTTGGATCGACCCGTGCGGCTGTTAATGCTTAGCCACAAGCTCGAGGTTATTGAAGAACACATAAGAGACTAATTAAGCATGGCGATCAATTAATGTGGCTTCTCATTATACGAAAAGAGTAAAGCCCTGTAGTGAGAAAAATTTAATGACAGGCCAATATTATAGGTATGATTATAAGGATTTTATTAAAATTGAATACTTACAATAAACAGATGAAGACTGCACACAAGTGGGTTTTAAAGGATGGTCTTGTTTCAACCCTCGTGTTTATCTGCTGGTTGCAAAATTGGCAGGTCATTGTTACTGATTGAGGGCCTAACTGATTCTCACGGACCACATTCTGTCCGTGTTGTATGTTATAGATAGTAGGTACACCACCGCCTGCGTTTGTTCGTTGTGCATAACCTACATTTGCTGATTGCGGATAGCCTACGTCTGCTGGTTGCGGATAGCCTGCGTTTGCTGGTTGCGGATAGCCTGCGTTTGCTGGTTGCGGATAGCCTGCGTTTACTGACTGCGGATAGCCAGGGTTTCCTGATTGTGAATAGCCTGTATTTACTGAAGGGTTGTCTTCAATTTTTGGAGGCATGCCTTCGTTCTTTACTGAAATTAATATTATAAAAATAATGTTCTAGAAGTATTAACTAATAAAACGTACCAATTTTTTCGACACACCGGTTTTCATTTTTTTTTTGCTAAACATATTGATACACATACTTACATAGTCTTAAGCTTGATTTAATACCTAACACAAAGTTGAATTTACTTTGTATAAGTCAATATAATGTTCATTTGTAAAGTATGTAACTATGGCCTATTGCAGCCCGAAATAAATGTTTATTAATGTATACAAAATATATCTGGTACACTTTAAACAACAAGAGCGTGTCCGGCAGAATTTATTTAAAAATTGACTTAGGTGTCTGAAAATGATAATAATTGTTGTTCAGGATTCATACTTTTATGTTTTACTAGCTGCCCGGCCCGGCTTCGCACGGGTAGCATTAAGAACTAATTTACGGCGCACCTAACTACCTACCCTACCTACCTAACCTACCTACCCTACCTATCCTACCTACCTACCCTACCTACCCTACCTACCTACCCTACCTACCTACCCTACCTACCCTACCTACCCTACCTACCCTACCTACCCTACCTACCCTACCTACCCTACCTACCCTACCTACCCTACCTACCCTACCTACCCTACCTACCCTACCTACCCTACCTACCCTACCTACCCTACCTACCCTACCTACCCTACCTACCCTACCTACCCTACCTACCCTACCTACCCTACTTACCCTACCTACCCTACCTACCCTACCTAGCCTACCTACCCTACTTACCCTACCTACCCTACCTATCCTACCTACCTACCTACCCTACTTACCCTACCTACCCTACCTATCCTACCTACCTACCCTACCTAAAACATCACGGAGCCCAAGACCTTTCCAACGAATGCAAAACCGTGGAAATCGGTTCGTGCGTTCTGGAGTTATAGCGTCAGGAAGGAAAACCCGACTTATTTTTATATAATAGATTATCAATACTATGTATTCTCCTCCTCTATTGTCTGCAATCACCTGTTTGACGCATTTTTTCACTACTGTATAGTGACGTCGCAGTTAAATGACGTTTATATCAATTTTATTATTATGTTTAAGTTCGGCCGGTATCTGTTTTTTTTTTGCAAACGCCCAATACTTTTAAGTAGAATAGAATAGAATAGAATATTTATTTGCGTAAGTACAGTATCAGGCGACTGTAAGGGCCAGTCTAAGACGTCGATGATGTCCCGGTCAAGATGTGACTATGTCTTTTTTAATGTGTCTCGCCGAGGAACGGTTTCTTGCGGTGAAGGTTCTATATTTGAGATCGGCTTTCACTAACTGATCCTGATAATATCTTGAGATATATTATGCGTGGCCATCATGGTGACTGTATTATTGAATTATACACGTAGTCGATATAGTTCGGACGAATGCCATTCAAAGCTACTATTGCTCTACTTGCTACAATAATTTAATTTCTAATAATATGGTCGAAAATTTAAATAAGCCGGTCACGCTCTTGTCGTACACACTACATCGGAACAACGTTTTACTTATTTCGTTCGGCTCAACATGTCAACAACACGTATGAATAAAAAAAATCAACAATTACATTTTTCGCGGAAGGTATTTTGGTTGACGTCAGCTAGAAAGAACCATAGATTATTTAAAGAACATAAAACCAACGATAATTTTGAGAGTATTTTGTTACCTATATGTATGGAATTAGTATGTACCCTAACAAATCCTATAACCTAAAAAGTCCGTTTGGACGCACCTTGCGTTGCTCCGCATCGGTGTCACTGCGATGAAACTATCGACAGACTCGGACCGTGGGCGGTTCTGCTGAAGGAGTGCAGGTCGCATACCATGGCAAATGCCAGATTTTTATTAATCCATATTTGAGATTAATTTATTTATTCCCAGAACAAACTAAGCATTGTAGTTGAAATACATGTTCTCCCATACATTCCAACTGCAAATGTAAGTTTGTACGCACAATATTGAGTGGTTTACCATAGACTTCTTATAAGTCTTCTTCCTGTAACCTATGAGGAAAGAGCAGTTTGTCTCTGCATCACCCAAAGGTTGATGACTTGTAGAAAATGCCTATGGCATTAAGTCCGCCTATGTACATTTCTGTGCTTGAAGTATTAAATAAATAAATAAAGAGCCATACTACGCATTTTTTTCAAAATTTTAGGTCCAGTAGTTTCAGAGATAAGATGGGGAATGGTAAATCATGAAATTTCTTAAATATCTTGAAAAGTATTTATTTTAAAATTATATAAAAAAAAAATTTAAGAGCCTCGTAACAAGTTCTTTCATTTGATATGTCACACGGTACTGTTAGCAAAACTTTTTATTTTATTTTCTTGTTTGCCCCCAAAAGTGATCCCTTTATTCAAAATTCATTTATTTACGTTACACGTTCGTGTTTGGATCACAGTAATACATATGTGTACCATATTTCAACTTAATCGGTTCATTAGATTCGGAGTAATTTGGCTGTGACAGACGGATAGACAGACACACGAGTGTTCCTATAAGGGTTCCTTTTTTCCTTTTTAGGTACGGAACCCTAAAAAGGTACAAATAAAACAAAAAACATTATAGATTAATCATTTATTTTTTTATAGTTATAGTTTATTTACATACCATATTTTATTATTCACAATTTACAACCATTCTTTAGATCTACCTTGCAGTTCACTGCTGTACATCCGTCGGTCCTCGTCAAAAGACACCGTGACATTTGATCGTCTTACAAAAGCAGCGGATATAATGAAGTGTTTGTTCATTGTATCCAATGACTACTAAACATTCATAATTTTTTTATATATCTCCTCCGCGGGTCGTTAAAAGCTCAAAATTATATGCCACTTGAGATTAAAATGACGATATCTCAAAACTTTTGTATGCGAGCTGTTTATAAAACTTATGTCGTTGGAATCACAATGAAAATGAATGTGTACAGTTTTTTTTTTTCGTAATAATTGTTAATTTTAATGTAAACTCAGGGGGACGGGGTTTTTTCCGATTTACCGTCAAAAACAAAATTAATAGAAAAAAAATATATATCAAAAAGTATTTATGATGTTATCATACAGATAAACTATTTTATAGTAATCAATTTAAAAATCCATACATCCCCATACATTATTTTTTTTTCAAACCACAAGCAATAAAATAATAAATAAACTTCCGACGGCCGTCGTGTAACCCAACAACGTAAACAAAAAATCGTTTTTATCTACCTATTTTTATCCGTAAGTTAGAGCAGGAAGATATATTATATGTTTTTATAGGCAACTTGGCGCGTTTTTTTTTCGACCGGGAATACGACACCTCAATGAGGACGCTAACCGAGACGGCGTTTTTGACAGACGCCTCAATGAGGTAGCATAACCGTGTAATGTTTTAATTGCTCCTAGAGGTATTTTACGTCGGGTACATTGAGTGGCATGTCACGGTATATACATATATATTATGATAACATTTAACATTCATACATATATATACATTCATATATTATACAGGGTGTTTGGTGCATCGTGTGCCAAATTGAAATGGTCGACTGGGGGGGTCACCTGCTATCCTTTCAGTCCCCTAAACACTTCTCATGCCCTGTGGATTTTTTTTCATCGACTTTTTATTGTTTTATTAAAAAAGTACCCGAATTTTACATTCAAGTACAAATTAAAAAAAGTGTAAGTCGTACACTCTGAATTTTAATTTTATTTAGATGTGTATTGTATTACAGTACTTTTAAATTCAAAATTAGTGACATTAGCCATGTAGTTTTTATTTTTATTTACTCGCAAAGTTTCGGACTTCAATTAAAGCTGTCCATGTTACAGCTATTTACATGGCTATAAAAAAATATAAAAGCGACCGGGATCTTCCAACTCCCTCAGAAATTCTCTAGTCTATTCTCTTGCTAGTGATGTGCCACATGCCATAACAATCTTTTTAAAACTTTGTGAATTCGCTAGAATTGTTAATCGAGTCACAAAATACTAAATTCCAAATTATGATTTAAAAATTTTTTTTTGCTTAAATGATACCTCAAAAACTCATTAAATCTGTTATCTCACTCTTATAAGGTAAAATCTGTCTCGTATCTCTCTTTTGGGGGAAAAATGCAATTATTTAATATTTTTTACTTATTCTGCTCAAACTGTTGGCTGCTATTGCGAATGCAGGCCCGACATCTATTTCGGATTTCCGAAGTTGTTGTACGAAGTCGTATTTCCTCCTTTATTTTATTGAACGCCGTTTCAATGCGTTGAAGTAGTACCTCCCTAGTCGGAACCTCCGTGGCGTATACCAGCTCTTTGGCACGTCCCCAGACAAAAGTCTAGCGGAGTTAGGTCTGGGGAACGTGCCGGCCATGCAATAGGGTTATCGCGACCAATCCACGCATTGGGGAACACATCGTCGTCACAGAACACATGGCGTTTGACTGTGAGGGAATATCTCGACGATGTGTTCCCCAATGCGTTGATTGGTCGCGATGGCCCTATTGCATGGCCGGCACGTTCCCCAGACCTAACTCCGCTAGACTTTTATGTCTGGGGACGTGCCAAAGAGCTGGTATACGCCACGGAGGTTCCGACTAGGGAGGTACTACTTCAACGCATTGAAACGGCGTTCAATAAAATAAAGGACGAAATACGACTACGTACAACAACTGTGGAAATATGAAATAGATGTCAGGACTGCATTCGCAATAGCGGCCTACAGTTTGAGCAGAATATGTAAAAATTATTAAATAAATATTAAAAATGCAATTATTTTTTATTTCTAGTAAGAAAGAGAGATACGAGACAGATTTTACCTTATAAGAGTGAGATAACATATCTATAGAGTTTTTGAGGTATAATTTAAGCAAAAATATTTTTTTAAATCATAATTTGAAATTTAGTATTTTTTCACTCGATTCACAATTCTAGCGAATTCACAAAGTTGTAAAAATATTTTTATGGCATGTGGTACATCACTAGCAAGAGAATAGACTAGAGAATTTCTGAGGGAGTTGGAAGATCCCGGTCGCTTTTATTTTTTTTTTTATAGCCATGTAAGTAGCTGTAACATGGATAGCTTTAATTGAAGTCCGAAACTTTGCGAGTAAATAAAAAAAAAACTACGTGGCTAATGTCACTAATTTTGAATTTAAAAGTACTGTAATACAATACACATATAAATAAAATTAAAATTCAGAGTCTAAGACTTACACTTTTTTTTAAATTTGTACTTGAATGTAAAATTTGGGTATTTTTTTAATAAAACAATACAAAGTCGATGAAAAAAAATCCACAGGGCATGAGAAGTGTTTAGGGGTCTGAAAGGATAGCAGGTGACCCCTCCAGTCGACTATTTCAATTTGGCACACGATGCACCAAACACCCTGTATATATATATGAATGTTAAGGTATTGGATACATCAAGTGGGCTGCTTTTGTAATATAATGAAATTATGCTTAATAAACCTATGGTATTACTTTTTGCAAAAACCTAAAGCAAAAACTGAGAATACAAAAGATGTGTTGCAATGACCTTGCCACACATTGAAGTATAATTAAGGTGTGGCCGCCAAATTGTTTAATTTGATACATATTAGGCTTGCCTTTATTACATGGGTCTTTCAATACAATTCAATTTATTCAGTAACAATTTGCATTGCGTCGAAATAATCCAACATAAAACATAAGCATGCAAAAATATTACAAAATGACGATGTAAGTACAAATATTATTATTAAAATACATGCAATTCGAATTAAATTAGGAAATATTATGTAAATAAAAAATAAAAAATTAACATGCTAACATAAATTATAAAACCATTATATGTCAAAAAATAACAGCAAAATAAACGAAAAAAAAACAGCACTATAAATTATCTAATGAATGAATGAGCCTCACTTAAACGGTTAAATAGGTACACGTCTGCACAACTCTTCGGGAAAACGAGGTGTAATGTTATGTTACGTTAGGTTCCAATAAGCAATTAAGATTTCGAAATTGTCATAATTCTTAATAGTCGAAAGGGAGATCGTGGCCCCTGGCACAGATAATATACTGGCAACAGGGCAACCGAAGGAACACGGGTGGGTTTTAGTCAGTAAGAGTCTGACATGCGCCCTCCCGCTCCACCCAGAGCGGGAGAAGTTATTAGATAATTTCCCAACCAATAAAAACAAAATGTTAATTAAGTGAAAAACGGTCCACAACAGTGTCGGACTAACTCAGCACACTACTTGCGTAACACACTTTGAATTACAATCCGAGAGTTTTGAATGATATTGCTATCCACTGCTTCATAGGTTTGAAAAAGAAATGAAACCCATTGCGATCAATTGTCATTTTATGTGTGTTACGCAATTACCCCGCAGATCTTCCTGATCTGGTTGTGGGTGATTTCACTCTGAAAAATGTAGGCCAGTCAAATACGACGTACAATACGCGCCACATAAGATGACACTTGACCGCGCCTCCCGCCGCCCCGATGACGTGACGCCCCGGCGCAGACCTCATACCGCTAAAGAGACCCATAAATCGTCTAGTGTTCAAGATTAACCACGTGGTGTGTCTAATATCATCTCTAATGGCACGAATTATACCTCCATGTCTACACATGGGTGTATTATGTTTTATACTCATTGTAATCATAATCACTCATTATGAATAAGAAAAGAAAGAAAAGAAAAAAAAAGAAAGAAAGAAAAGAAAGAAAGAACGAAAAGAAAGAAAGAAAAGAAAGAAAACTTGTTTATTTTGTTTGCTTGTTTGTTCTTGTTTGAATCATTAAGTTTTAGTTTCTATAGCTGCCGAGGTAAGCGTTGCAGTTTGGACAGTAGTGGTACGCATTATGACAGCTGCGGATACAGTAGGGTAGGAACATACAGGGTAAAAAACTGGAAATAAAAAAATAATAGTCAGTACAAATCGTTATGTCAAAGCTCCAAAAAAAAAAACTTATGTAGAAAGGTCTAGAAAAAAGAGGCTTCTCTGTATACGAAAAGATTTAAGCCCAACTAACACACAAAAATAGAATACTTACGCTATACAGAGCAAGAAAACAAACACATGGGTTTTCGTAGAAGCCTTCAGTTCAACTCTTGTGACTATCTGCTGGTTGCATGATTGGCAGGTTATTGGAGAAGGCTTGGGGCCCATCTGGTTACCAATGACCATGGGGACTACATTCCCATGGTACACAACTGCGGGTTGTGCGGTTACGACGGGAGAAGGCCTGCCTTCTGTGTATGGTGGAGGCATACCTTCGTTCTTGACTGAAATCAAAAATAATAGAAATAAATTAAATGTTCTAGAAGTATTTATTAATAAAATGGGAAAAAAATGGACACATCAACCGTGTGTCATGTGTGTAAAATGTAGGTACGTGGCTAAACATATTCATACTAATATACAAACTCTTCTGCCGACTTATTTTGTAAAAAAAAATGTGAAAACTTAAGTAACTTAAGCTCAAAGTGAGCTGCCAATAGTGTACACTACACAACACACACACACACCAGTCACTCACGACACAGTCACTCATCCATTACACCATATTTTCCGGTCTATTCCGTAAAAATGTGACCGCGAGCAGTCTTATCGCTAAAAGCGATCTTTTAAACACAATCTGATATGTTATCATTAATATGCAACTAACGTATCGATTTTGACTAAACTTCATAGTCTAAGATGCGAACTAGAGATGACCTTCAGCTATCTGTTTAATGGATGAAAATTATTTTATATCTTATATGTGTATGTTATAAAATATATCGCGAGTGGGTTGGCTAATAAATTCCTGGCCGAACTATGTTTAATTAAAAATACAAAAATGACTTTTTTTTTTCACAAATTGCACTCATTCGTTTTAGTAATAAATGTTACTTTTAAAAAGCACTATCCATTAATATATCAGTTTATGGCTAAACGTAGGTGGCCAAGTAGTCACCTATTTAGGTCATTAACTCCAAATTGTCTAACAATTGGCAAAAGTCGAGTTAGTAGCAAAGGTTCTCCGTAAAAAGTTATTTCCATTAGTCTTCCAATATTACAAAAAAAAAACTTGCGATATATTTTCTAACATAATAAATTTGATTTAAAATACTTTTCATCCATTAAACAGATAGGGAAGGTCGTTCTTAGGTCGGATCCTCTACTAATATGATGATTACAAGGCAAATTATTTTCATGCATTCTGCATATTGAAAATAATCTGTAGTCTGGTGATGATACCTACAGTCTACTCTGTAATCTCCATTATATGATAATAATTAAATAATTATTGACGTCATGATTAAAATATAGATAATAATGAAGTTGATACTTACCCGAAAATTTATAAAAAAATTGCAAAAAATTACTTACTGTCATATTCGCCATTGTTCTGTGCCATTTCACTAAATTGTAATATTTTCTGTATTCCACAAGATCACCGTTAGCTAGTTTCCGTACGAGGGAAGTAATTGTACCGACAAATGTCCAACGATCTGTTCTTTTATATATTAAAAAAAATATCGAACTCTGATAACTACGCTAGATATATATTTTTATCAGATATCTTCAGTGGCGGATTAAGTCAGCGCGGAGCCTGTAGCAAATTCTGTCAAGGGACCATTGCTTTAGGTTATCAAATTTATGGTATTAAATAAAACAAATCTGTTATAAACAAACTTTTCTAAATTTAATTTGGACAAATTTATGAATAATGCTGTTCACATCTACCTCTCTAAGTAAATTGTATTCAATATTCATTAAAGTGAGGTGATTAAGACGATCTTGAATCATCGTGTCCCTCAACTCATTTTAATGTTGAGAAAGATCATTCACCACTGCCGTTTGCTAATCATCAGAGATAAATAAATGCGCAAGGCAATTTCAACATTTGAGAAACAAGATTTAATGAATTATTTAACAAAAGCTTGTAAAATTTCAGTTCCAGAGCCTCGTGCTTCTTGCTGTCAATAATACTAGTCGCATCAGAATTGAACAATGCAGCAAACTGCACTAATTCGTCGCCAAGGCTGTCCTCCAAATCATCTGCGTAAGCACTTACGATGATAACAGATTTTTTCAACAGCTCTTCTGTTCGAAGAGATTTTAGATGTCGGAATATTCCGAAAACGCCAGTAATTTTATGATATGCTTTCATTACGTGTAGCTAAAGCAGCTACGGTACGTTATCAATTATGACAATAAACACCTGAAATTCATAAGGTTGTCCAGGTGTTTGATTTCAACAAAGTTGACGAGTGTAGTTGAGCCACTGTAATGGTCGTATTTTGTATTTAGCTAGCTTCGTCTAGAAGTCTCTTGCTGATATTCCTCACAGCCAGTTAGATCTTTGGCTTTTGCCTCAATATCTGAAAATGTGGATCGCATTGCTTGAACGTACCCATGTAATGATTCATAAAGATCATATCCAGTGTTGAGGTCTTAATCAGTCGATTGCAGCGAAGCACTAGTCGCTTGCAAACTAGGATTCCGTTCCACGCAATTGTCATTAGTCCCGTTTCCAACTTACTCATCTTCGACACTGGTCCGTAAGTTTGATTACGGCACTCAGCCTTTCGATCCACATCGTTGGAAATGTCTTCCAAAATTTTCTCGATTGTAGTAAAACCACGTAAAAGTGCCTTCGTAGCATCAGCTCGGGCTGACGACGGTGTCCGACACTGTTTCGAAATAGGAATTTTTGACATATCGATCGGTAGAAGTGGAAAAATATGGATATAAGTTTTCAATGAAATCAAAGAAAATTGATGCGTCTGTACAGGAGTCTGCAGCGCACTTAGCAACCAAATTTAATGAGTGTGCAACACACGGAATGTATTCTGCATACTTATTTATTTGCTTAATACGTGCTTGTACGCCGCTGTATTTACCACTCATATTGCTGGCGTAATCATAGCTTTGCCCACGACAACTTTGATATCCATGCCACTCTCATTTAAGAAATTTTATAAATTTTGAGCTAGTTGTTCAGCAGTATGGTCTTTCATGTCCAATAACTTAACAAATCTTTCCACTGGTGCAGATGGCAGAACATAGCGCACTATTAACGTCTATTGATCTACATGGGATATATCTAGAGTAGAATCCAATGACATAGTAGTATTTGCAGCTCTTAATTTCGCAAATAATTTGATCTAGTATTTATTTATAATCATAAGCACACCAACAGCACAGTCACTTACAATTCAAATTAAATAACAATTAAAATTTACATTTCATTAACCCAATGCAAATGACAGGTATGCATGACATTCAACATGAAAATTAGAGACAAAGGGAAAGTGTGTCTAGTAGACATAAATCTATAACACTACAAAACAAAACAATTTGAGCTAGACAGTCGAACACTTATTAAATAGGGCGCGTTTGTATGAAGCGAAAGTCATGGAGAAAATATCAATTGGGTAGTCCGTCAAGTTGGACCTTTCATTATATTGCCTTCCCATACGTGTAAGCGGGCTATTAAATGTATTATTCAAGGTCAATGTAGGTAATTCAAAAATACGATGATGACACTTATTGCGTTGGCTAGGCCTAAAGTTAAAATAGTTTTTTAATTGTGCATCAATGGAACCGTTTATGTTTTTATGAAGTATTAGTAAGTCCGAATGGTTACGTCTTTCATTTAAGCTAATCGTATTAAAGTGCCTTAACCTATCATTGTAATCAGGTATAGCTTTTCGAATCCTATTCTTCATACATAAAACCGAACAAAACGGGCCGGAACAGATTCAACATGATTAGTATAAGTTGAGTAATAGGGTGACCAAATAGTGGAACAATATTCCAACGAGCTTACTAGTGCGTTGTAAAGTAAAATAATGCTAATATAATTACAAAAAGGTTTCGACATAGGATTATAATGCCAAGCATTATTTTAGCTTTAGTCACTATGCTATCTATATGATCGCGGAAAGATAAGGTTATATCAAAGAGTACTCCTAGGTCCTGGATGACCGACACTCTGCTCAGTATCGATCCATCAATATGATAATAAAATTTAATGTAATTCACTTTATTCGTGAATGTAATAGTCTGGCATTTTGTAACATTGAGCGTCTTTCTGTTGTTCAAACACCATCAAGATCTCTCTGAAGCTTCGCTTAATCAGTTAGGTCCGATATCTTACAATATATTTTTAAATCAATCAATTTATTAAATCTAAAAGATCATTTAGAAATACCAAAACAGACCCAACTTAGAGCCCTGTGGAACACTAGAACCAAGAGAAAAAGGTACAGATTCATAACCCGGCGACTATTTAAGAACGATTAACCAAATAACTCTCAAACCATCGCAACAGAGAGCTATGAATACCAGCGCAATTCAATTTCATAGAAAGAATTTTGTGATCAATGCGATCGAAGGCTTTTGCAAAATCTGTGTAAACAGCGTCAACCTGACCTCTAGCTTCAAAGGTGTTACTAATGAAAGTAATGTAAATAAGCAAGTTAGATATAGTAGAACGGTTAGACACAAAACCATGTTGCTTCAAACTAACTATACGACGGAGGTGGGAATAAACTACATTGTATATGAGACCTTCAAAGATCTTTGCAAATTGTGATATAATAGAAATTGGTCTATAGTTAGTTACGTCATTCATACTACCGGATTTATGTATTGGAATAATGTGTGAGATTTTCCATAAATCAGGAAATGTACAATACCTTCCAGCTCCTTTATGCTATTTCTAACGTCATTTTCAGTAATTCCAATGGAAGACATATTATAATTAGACGAGGACTAACCTGGAGACAAGTCACCAGGCTGTTGATTAACACCGTACACAGATGAAAAATAGTCCGCAAATAGATCATCCACACCACCACCACCCTCACTAATACGATCACCCCATGAAACCTGATCAGGGACACCTCTGAAAGATTTTCTAGACCTAGTATAACGCCAAAAAGCTTTTACATTTGTATTTAAATCACTCTCAATTCTTTCTATATAATCTTTAAAACAGTCATCCATAGCTCTCCCAGCTCGCATCCGTAGGAAAACAAAAGTATCGTTTTCCCGAGGGTTTTGTACCGTTTAAACCGAGTCTTGTATTTATGCTTTTCTCTAAGAAGTTTAATCAACTAAGCTGAAAACCAAACTGGATAACAATTATTCTTAGGTTTACCCTTCGGAGTGTATTTATATATATTTTCCCATATTATATTATAAAATGTCAGAACATAATCATTACAACTCAAATGACAATAATCCTTCCAATCATTTTTATGTAGATCACGAACACATGCATCATAGTCTGTTTTATGAAAATATATTTTGACTATAAAATATTATAATTTAAATTAGAATTTGAAGTTTTAGTAAGGGCTAATTCTAGTGGCGGATGATGTATACGTATATCTGCTTTACTGAATACTGAAACATGTTCTCCCATACGGAATGTGTGGGAGAACATGTTTCAATTACAAAGTTAAGTTTATTCTTGGGATAAATTCATCCCAACACGCACTTGGCCAGTTTTTTTTATTTCTTCTTTAACATTTCTTTTTTATTGTGTTATAATTATGTTGTGTTGTGTGCGTTTTTGTCTGTGCTAAACAAATGTATTTTCTTTCTTGACCCGGGAATCAAACCCAGGACCTCATGCTCAACAGTAGCGGTTGCGACCACTAAACCAACGAAGCAGTCTTTTTATAATAATGTGGCTTTTATTTTAGTGTATTGTGGTGTCTTATTACTTCCACGCGAACGAAGTATCGCTAAC
The DNA here is from genome assembly GCA_916610215.1 of Omphaloscelis lunosa. Classification (NCBI taxonomy): domain Eukaryota; kingdom Metazoa; phylum Arthropoda; class Insecta; order Lepidoptera; family Noctuidae; genus Omphaloscelis; species Omphaloscelis lunosa. The sequence continues at coordinate 14,730,638 of OU744250.1, forward strand.
CGCTATAGTATCGTTAACCTACGAAAAAAAAGGGTCGTGTGCACGGGATTTTGTTTTCAAATTGGTTAGATATGTGTTACCCCGATGGTACGTAATAACTTATAACATATACTCAGTAGACCTTTGAGACCAAAACCACAGATTAATACAGATGGACCACTCCGCGTTATGGGTATGAAGCTACAAGTACGCGTCGGGCCCGACTTGCTGGGCCAATTCAGTGAGTGTAACGAGGTCAGAAAATCTGTGAATAACGCGATAGAAAGAGAAGCAACTTCTAGGTGGATATAACTATAGGTGATTAACCTTATACGACCTGAATTGCATTTTATTGTGTTGTAGCAAGAGTCGCACTTTATTTAAATGATTTTGCGGAGTGTCCCATCTGTATTAATCTGTGCCAAATCCCGATATTTTCTGCTAAGATACTGTTTCTTATATTTGTGTCTTTGCTAAATGGATAATGAAATAGGTACTCAAATAAATCAAAAAACATTTTTTACAGATTTATAATTTATTTTTTATAGTTACTTATTAAATAATTATTTAATTAAATAATTAAAAGGGGGTCTTCTTTAATATTTTCATGTTATATTTTTTTTTTTTTTAATATCGTTTGCCTTAACTCCGATGTTATGGGCCCCATTTGGATTGTTTATTATTTCTAAAAGCTTATGAGTTATTTTATCGGATTAACTAACACTTTTGTTAAAATTTGTCGACTATGAAAAAAAAAACGGAGGCGAAGACATTTTTTTTTTTATTTTAAAAAAATCAGTATATATTATTAAAAAAAATAGAAAGTTATAAAAAAATAAAAATAAAGAAACATTAAGACCCCTTTTAAAGTTAATTTTAGATAATTTTTCATGAACATTCAGATAATTACAGGCGGTCACATGCCCATGAGCGGCATTGCATATTGGCCCTGTAGAAGTTTTCACTAAGATTGACTTCTACTAAAGCAGCAAGTAGCTACACATCTTGTGTTATATTTTACATTCTGCTAAAACCTATAGCAAAAACTGAGAATAAAAACGATGTGTTTCGATAATCTTAACACAAATTTAATTATAATTAGGACGTGGCGTGACTGCCAAGTTGTTTTATTTGATACATGTTAGGCTCACCCCCTATTACATGAGACTTAAATATTACTGGCGACATGTGGTTACACCTCTGCCCAACCCTTCGGAGAGACAAAGCGTGATATTTTATTATGTTAAGCTCCAATAATGAAAACGCTCATTGAGTGAAAAAGGTTCTAAATCAGTGTGGGACTAGCTCAGGTCCTTCTGAGTTAGTTGTGGGTGATTTCACACTGGAAAATTTGGGCCAGTCCAACATGACGTCAAATATGATCTACACATGGGTATATTATTTTATACACATTGTAATTATAACCACTCATTATAAATAATGAAGTTTTAGTGGGTGTAGCTGCCGAGGTAAGCGTTGCAGTTTGGACAGTAGTGGTCCGCGTTGTGACAGCTGCCGATACAGTAGGGTAGGCACACACAGGGCCAAAAACTGGAAATGGAAAAATAATAGTCAGTACAAATCCATATACAGTTTGAGTATTTATAATGTGCACATATCGAACTGAGGGTATCTATGTAAAATTTTATCGACGGATTTTTACTTTTCTTATGTAATTAAAAAAAAAATATAACAAAACGGTGTAACTTTTAAACTAAATGATCTATCGCGATGAAACAAACTCCATAATGATCGGAAGTGATTAGGCATCCTCATAAAAATGAGAAAAAACTACCCTCAATTGAAAATAAACATATATTTTTTTAGCAAAAATCTGTTTTTGTTTAATAAATTTTTACAATAATCGTGAAATTTATCAATAAGACGCCAAAGAGAAAAATAAATTAAATAATAATAGTAAATTTTAAAAAATATTAAGATTTTTTAAAATATTTTTTCCGTCCATAAAATTAAGCATAGATGCCCCTCATTTCGATAAGTGCACATTATAAAGACTAAGACTAAGACTAAAGACACTGTATACAAAAATTTAAAAAAAAATGAAATTGTAAGCTGTAGAAAAAAAAAGGGGCTTCTCTGCATACGAAAAGATTTAAGCCCACTCAGAATTTTCCCACTACAGAGTAGGAAAACTGGCCACTATTACGAATAAGATTATAAGTATGTCAAATAAAATACTTACACAATACAAAGCAATACAGCAAACAAATGAGTTTTCGTAGTAGACTTCAGTTCAACTCTTGTGACTATCTGCTGGTTGCATGATCGGCAGGTTGTTAGAGAAGGTTTGGAGCCCATCTGGTTACCGATGATCACAGGAACTGCATTCCCTTGGTACACGACTCCGGGTTGTGCGGTCACGACGGGAGGTGGCCCGCCTTCTGTGTATGGTGGGGGCACGCCTTCGTTCCTGACTGAAATTAAAAATAATAGAAAAAATTAAATGTTCTAGAAGTATTCAATAATCAATTCATAAGTTTGGGTCATGTGCGTATATTGTAGGTTACGTTGCTAAACATATTCACACCTATATACAAATACTACTGTCGAACGTTTTGAAAAAATAAAATATATTAACTTATTGGACCTTTTAGACGGGGCCAATACCCGAGACAATCCACTAACCCAATTCAACAATAGCATCGTATAAATAGAGACAGTCTACTGCATTGGATTGGCCTGGATTTGATTTTGGACTGATTTAATGGATTGGCTTGGTATCTAGTCTCAGGAACTGACGCCGTCTATCCATAAGTGAACTAAGCTAAGGCCTGAATTTCTCTTACGCTGATGTCGGTCGCGTACGATCGTTTGCGTACGCACCGTACGTACGTACGCACCGCTGACGTCTATACGCACGCGCGACCGACGTATGCGACCGGAAAGTAATTCAGGCCTTAAATTGAGCTGTCAATAGTCTCAATCCCTAGCAGCAGCCGGTCTATTTATTCAATTACAACAAATGATTAATATGGAATGGAATGACAGCACACTTTACCTAAGTTTTCACGGTGAGATTTTTACGGAATGGACCGGCTGATAGATAAATTGAATACTCTTTATATCTCTTTACGGCTACATATCAAGCTATACATTTCCAGTCAATGCTCTCCTCTTAGGTTAAGATCTCAAAGAGCGGGTTGTTGCCGTGCCCGCCGCGGTGGTAGGTGCAGCGAGACCCGCAAAAATTGGCGCATACCGCGGGCATAAACCGACTCGTGAAATTTAATATCTGAATTTCCATGTACTACGTGTTCGTACGAGTGTTTGCGGTCCCGCAACCACGGCGGGCGCGGGTGAATATCGCTCCGAGTGTTCTTAACCTTATTTATTGTACGGAAGTGTGATCAGCAATGCGAGATCAGCTTATACTGTAAATGTATGGCTTGTTATGTAGCCGTGAATACACCATATGATTACAGATATAAAAATAGAAATATTACATAGGGTGACACAATGAGCGGTCGTATCGCTAAAAGCGATCTTTTATCGATAAGACAACCTGATATGTTATCATTACTATCATGCAACTAATGTATTGATTTTCACTTAACTTCTTAAATAAGATGATTTATAAGGCAAGGTAAGTTATTTTCATTCATTCTACATAATGAAAATAATCTATAGTCTGTGATAGCTCATAGGTACCTACAATCTACTCTGTAATCTCCATTACATAACAATCGAAATAAAGAATGACGTCATTACTAAAATCAAATTGATACTTGCCCGAACATATATAAAAAACTTCTAAACGGAAAATAAACTGTGACCATTTTGGGAAAAATATAATTTCTAACCAATTTTTAAGCTACTGGAATTTTAAACGTTACAAGTTAAAACATTGAAACTAAAAAAAAAAAATACTTACTGTCATTTTCGCCATTGTTCTGTGCCATTTTACTAAATTGTAATATTTCCTTTATTCCACAAAATCACCGCTAATCAGTTTCTGAACAATGGAATTAATTGTACTGACGAATATCCGACGACCTGTCCCTTTATATATGAAAAAAATATATCAAACACTGATAACTCTGCGAAATTAATATTTTTATCTGGCGGATCTTCCTGATATTGAATAGGTTATTGTTGAGTCATGTAAGCTCGGAGCCTACGCTAAAATTGCGAGGAAGTCGAATAATGTAATTTCATCTTGCGATTATCTTTATCATTTCACTGGAGGTCCTGCAGCCAATCTGCACACTGAAGACTGCCATCTTTGAAGTATTAGTAAGGTTGTGCGTGGTCTTCGCATCCACCAGATGAAGTGTAAGCATGAGTTTCACCACGATATGAAATGGTAGGTACCTAAAATTTTACATGTTTGATCGTTAATTGATTCAGGCGTGACCTTTCGGAAATCCATTATAAAATGATGATGTGGATATATTTAGTAACCTGTTCCGCTTAGCTATTTCTAAAGAGTCTTAAAAAGACTCTGGAAGAAATCGACACGTGTTTCACCTCTCAACGAGGCATCCTCAGGATGACGATTAACTTGTCGCGAACTCGAACACGGCGTGTTGCCACACCAAGCACCGAGCGCAGACAACACGTTAATCGTCATCCTGAGGATGCCTCGTTGAGAGGTGAAACACGTGTCGATTTCTTCCAGAGTCTTTTTAAGACTCTTTAGAAATAGCTCAGCGGAACAGGTTACTAAATATATCCACATCATCATTTTACATGTTTAATCGTCCAAAGTTTCTGTTTTACTTCGCTATTTTACATAAATTTGTTCGACACTAATTATTATGAGCTTTGCAAAAATATTTGCCAGTCAGCCTGATAGTAGCGAAACTGATGTTGGACATTCGCCCAAGGGTACACGGTAACCTTGCAATTCAATTTGATCCTACCAGCTGAGAATGGCATTGATTATTACTTTCAAAACTCTTGATTATGTCAAGTAACTGCAATTTGTCCACAACCGCAGTCCTGTACCTGGTTCAGCTTACACATATGAATCACAATTTAAATTGATAGACAGAGATGAAATATTTGTACAAAAGGCAGGGAATTTTGTTTCATCAATTAATTGAATTGACAAATTTAATATTTGTAGGTTATCGCAAGTTAGACTCAGCATTTTTACAGTCACGAGCACTAATATGTATACAATTATCAACTTTTTAGAGTTATTTTCTCCTTGTAATTGTATATTGTTAGGAATATAGTATTTTGGAATCCACAGTTCTACACTACATAGGGCTTATGTCAAGTTATAATCGTTATTCAACGAGCGAAATTATTTTGAATTTTGCAAGTGTATGCATATTTTTGCTCGTGTCATACGTGCTACCGACCAATTATTTTCTTTGAGGAGAAAAGCAGTGTCATCATCGGTGCATGTTATTATTTTTGCCAGTTCCGGAGTTATTACAGTTTACAGAAATAGTTTTAAAATCAACATAGAGCATCGGACCCAATACATTGCCTTGGAGAACTCCCATACGAAATTTTCTTTGGTCGGCAACACGTCAATAAAAGGTCAAGCGATCATTTGTGTAAGCGATCAGTTGTGGAAAGTAGATATCTCGTGAAGATGTCTAAGGCGAGACTATGTCCCAATGTGGCTATTTTCAGCTCGCCCAGCAAAATGGGAATACACATAGTGTCAAAGGGTTTTAATGAGTCCAAGGAGATGCACTTAAATATTTTTATCTCGTGTTCTTTATTTTAACAAGTTTATTATGTTTTTTTAAATTCCTTTGAAATTTAAAGTATACATTAATAGAAAGATAAGGTTTAAACCTTACTCAACCCGTTTTATTTATCTGTGAATTCGTTAATTCCATATTTATTCATCATAATTATTCAGCTTACAGGATTTATTTTGTCAGTAAATGTGTACTCATATCCTTTCCAATATCATTATGAAAATGGCAAATAAAACAAATAATTACAAATAATAATTAAACAAACAAATAATAATTATTGTACAAAAAAAAAATACTCCGGCAAACTTGAATCAACCACGCATTCCACTGTTTGACATAACTGTCTTTTAAAATGTCGTGGGATAGTCCCGGGAGAACATTTAATACAAATTGATTCATGAACATACAAACAAGTTATAAATATAATATAAATTATTAGTTTAAAACATAATGAAACAGCACCATAATTGCATTATTCAGTAATTAATTAATTTTGTCAATAACTTTATCCATTACTACGTATGTTTGTAAAATCTGTCTTCTCGACATTTTTTAAAGAGAGCAGTGCAATAAAATAAATTTTTTTTTTAATGCATTATTTTATAGCCTCCACGAGTGGCAATACTGAATCCTGCGACCACTTGCAGACTGGCTATAATTATGTTTACCACTGTATGCGGCTTCATTCGATCTATTCTTACATAGTACGTACCGATAAGTGAGAAGGTGACCAAAATAAAAGCAATTTTGATTACCATTTGGAGTCGATCGCAATTTTGACTTAATTATTTTTTCAGAGCTAAGATACAATCTTATACCCTAAGAGTAAAAATCAATGAATTTCTAACAAAATGTTATTTTGTACTTTTGTCATTTCTAAAACGCAAAATTATTGGTAATTATTTTAGTATACCAAAAAAACCGTGAAAATTTGAAAATACATGTAGTTGTTTTTTAAATAAAAAATACTTTATAACTAGTTGGTAGATTGTATCTACATGATTTAGTTCATTTTATGTTTCATTATCAATATTTTTCAGCGACGAATAATCCACTTAAATAAATTACATAAAAAAAAACATGTTGTTTCGTTTTCTTCAAACACATTCCATTTGATAAGTTAATCTTATTGTTTATCTTATTGTTTCTATGTAGTTCTGATAAAGAAGTCCACTATCCTACTACTAATCCTCAGGCTAGCCTATTTTTAAGTTTAAGCTAGTGATTGTAGCTGCCAATGTAAGCGCTGCAGTTTGGACAGTAGTGGTCTGCATTTCGGCAACTGGGAATACAGTAAGGCAAGCACACACATGGCCAAAATCTGAAAACAGAACAATAAAAGTTAGACCAAATGAAAGAAATAAAAACGAATTGAAAAATAACAATCATCTTGGGACACCTCTGATTTACGGTAAGGGCAAACATGTCGAGGAAACCTGGACTACCACCTTGCTTTGTTGCAGTGTTCCTGTATAAAGGGTATGCGTGCTAATGTAATTTAACGCACATACAATATTTTTTGCGTGGTCTCTGGGATATAGCACTATTGCATTTGGCGAAATGTGGATGCACTATACCCTTCTGCCTAATCCGATAGGGAATACAAGCTTGATTTTATGTTATGTGTTAAGCCAACAATTACTATTAACCATCGAATGTGACTCCAGTACTTAGTGGGGCTCGTGGCTAACTAATATCAGCCGCACGGGTCGATCAATATGGTTAAACTACGCTTTTAACGGGCGGTCTGTGGATGAGTGACCATCTTAACATACCGAGACGCACGGAAAGCACGTTGAGCCGTTGGTCCCGGCTGTCATAAGCGGATCTTTAACAATTGTTGAGGTTCATCAGAACCCCGAAAGTCTGTCAACCAGTCTTACCAAGGGGTATCATATTACCCAGTAACTGGGTTATAGAGGTCAGTCCGATAGGCAGTGGCTCCATGTAAAATGCTGGTATTCAGCTGGAGACTGGAAGCCAACCCCAACATAGTTAGGAAAAGGCTAGGCAGATGATGATGGAACGCCAGTTCGTCACCCAATAATAAACAAAAGAATACTTACACTATACAGAGTAAGACAGCAAACAGATGCGTCTTCGTAGTTGCCTTATATTCGACTCTTGTGACTATCTCTAGGTTGCAAGATGGGCAGGTCATAGCAGCTGGTTTGGGGCTCATCGTATTAGCGACAAGAACGGGGATGACGGTTGGCGCGGGCTGCGCTTGGTAGACGACCCCCGATGTAGTCGTGACCTCGCCATCCGTGTATGGTGGTGGTCTACCCTTGACTAAAAATAATAATTATGCCTATATACCTGTTTATTTTAAGTCCTCCCAATGTGTCTTCTCCCATGCATCTCCATTTGCCAACATTTAGAAAGTCGATTTAAGGTTCATGCACACACGTCAGACACGTCAACGTCAAGTCGCCGTTCAGTGACGTCAAACAATATAGTTACCTAGAACTTGTAGGACGTTAGCTACACAGACCAGTCACATCACTACCGGCGCGTCTCAGCCGATGTTGCGTCACGGGCAAGTCAAATCTTGTATTGCTACGAACGAAAAATTGATTGAGTGACTATGACTGACTGTTCACACACGTCCCAGAAATTGACGTGACTGATCGACGACTTGACGTTGACGTGACTGACGTGTGTGCATGAATGTTTAAGATAGTACTTATCATAAAAGTGTATATTTAACTGCAGAACACTTTTAATAATCACACTAAGAAACAATTTTTTGCCAAATACTTATTAATTATTTCGTGAGTTCTATAAAGGTAACATTTTGTTTAAAAGATTCCACCGGAAATTGGTACAGCTTAAGGAAAAACACATTTATTAGTCATGGAAAACGATGTCTTCATATCAATAGATATTAAATAATATCTTGAGCTAACTCAAACGTACAGTCAGCCTCAAAAGATGCATCGACAAGAATTTATTATATTTACTGTTACATACAACGTTTCCTGACAAATATTAAATATGATAAACAATCTTACACTAAAATATATATATATTCGTGCGCAAAATGCCGGCAGCTTTGCCACGTTAGATGGCAATGCTGATTCTTTGACCTAAAAATTGGACAGCCCTCTGGTCACGTGAAGTGTCGAGCACTTGGACCCCACGGCCCAAGTGTTTCAACCCCAAATGGCTCAAACATATAGGTAGCTACCAATATGGTTGTTATACTTATTTGCACTGTTTGAGGTTTTCTGCACCTGCAGCAGCAGCAGAATTTATTTGATTGTCTACAATTGTACTGCATTATGATGTAATATGTTTTATGGCTCCACATTGATACAGTATTATGGAGAATAGCTTGTAGATAATCAAATGAATGTTTACATCTTTTTGAGGCTGACTGTATTTATTATGAAAAATATTTCGTTTTATGAATGTGCGATGTATTAAGAGATTACAACATTACCGCGCCCTTTTTACGTAATATAATAACAAAAATTGCGTTATTACGAATACCTAATACAAACTAATAAATACTATGCAAACTCAGGGCTAATCCAAAATAATTTCGAAAGAAAGGTTTTCTTTTGAGTTCAAACTACTATCTTCAAAATTGATAACTAATCATTGGTTTATGAATAAATAAATATATGAAAAAAAAATAAACATATGAAATAAATGCTTAAGTTTGAATTTAAATCTACTTGGCAGTGATGGCCTAGTGGTGTGACCGGCGGACTGCCAAGTCATAGGTCTCGAGTTCGGGTCCAACCCAAGGCACGCACCTCTGACTTTTCGGATTCATGTACGTTTTGTATAATTATCACTTGCTTCAAAAACGGTGAAGGAAAATACCGTGACGAAACGGCATACCCTTTTTTTTGGGTGGGAGATTATCAAATAACTTCTCCCGCTCTGGGCGGAGCGGGAGGGCGTGTCAGACTTACTGACTAAAACCCACCCGTGTTCCTTCGGTTGCCCTGTTGCCGGGAGCCGTGATCTCCATACCTGAGAGATATATCTCTACGCCATGTGAAGTCAGAGGCCCATGGGCGGCTTTAAAACTCTGACACCAGGTTAGTCACTAACTCTACGAAAAGAAGATTGGAGCTGATGAACGCTACTGAAGATGCCAAGCTCGTAGCCAAATTCTGGGCTGACTCTATAGAGATTACCTTCGAATCTAAGAAGAAGATCCTCAAATATTGAAGATATCTACTGTTTCTCCCTTTTCTCACCCTGTATACTATTTTACACCTAACTATGTACGCGGTAAACACCTATTTCGTGTGGCATGCATGTGCTTCATATCTCCTTACTACGTTACTCATACTTCCGGAATACTAAAGGACTTATGAATTGTCGCTATTCTGCAAAGTATGAATAATACCAGAAAGATAAGGTATCGATTTAACTGTTATTAGTTTAGACAGTTTTTTGATTGCTATTTATTAGTAACACTTTTTCATGTACTTCTCGATTGTAGCAATAATGAATTATGTAATACGCATTTTCATATGGTAATACCAGCCCAAGGACTCCACGAGACAGGCTCGTCCTAGTGTGGATTTCATAAGCAATGTACTTCCTTTGCGTCTTATTTCACTAAAGAATGTAAACCTAGCTATTAATGTAGACTTTAAGGAAATGTAAAGCACTATTTTTAGCAAAAATAAACATTCATTCATTCGATGGAGTTGAGTCGTACCCAAACTATTTTTATTAAACTAGCTTTTGCCCACAGATTCGCCGGCGTTGATGTCGGAAAATATCCCACAGGAACATAATCTTATAGGCATTAAAAGTACTCTGTGTAAATCCAAGTTATATGTGTGCCAAATTTCATCCAAATCCGTTCAGCCGTTTTTGCGCTAATCCGGAACATTCATCCAGACAAACAGACAAACGGACCAAAATCCTAAAAACCTGTATTGTCAGTATCAGATTCGGACTCGTACTTCGTAGTTATTACTTTTTTTTCGAAAATATTCAATGTACAGTTTTGTCTTCGTTACTATTTTATTATATTATGTATACATATAGATTATCGTTGTGACTTAGGTACTTTTTATGAATGTGTACATTCATAAAAAAAAATAGTGGCACTCGGCACGCGGGAGTGCCGACAAAAGTGAAAACTTGAACAAGATCGCCTTGGTGGAAGAAAAATACTTGTATAGAACATTGGTCCGTAACCTTATCTAATTAAAGAGTACAATCGCGTTTACAAAAAAAAAAATACTTTCGAAACCTTTTAAGTAAAAATACTTGCATAGAACATTGATCCCTAAACCAATATAAATAAAGAGCACAATCGCGTTTACAAAAATGAGGTGTCGTCATGGTGTCGCGAAATCAATGGTTTAGTCACATCTTAAAAATGCCCAACGTGTCTAAAGAAGTTTTCACTTCATAATGTTTAGTTATTTTTTAATTATTAATTTATTCCTAATTTTCAGGTTTTAATGTAGTGTACTATGCACATAACGTGACATAACTTTACAGTTTTACTACTAATTAAGTAGAAGTCACATAAATAGCCTTCTTCCCATGGGGGTAGGCAGAAACTATAGAACGTCACCTGCTACGATCCTTACAAATTCCCTTTGCTTCGTTTACGTTCATTAATAACTTTTTCACTACTAATTAAGTTCAGAAAATAAATTACTTACGATGCAATTCTTCGCTACTCATTTTCACTTAATTATATAATATTCCCTTTTATCACAAAAAAAAAAAACACCGTTAACAGGTTTTCGTACGAGCTGAAAAATTGTACTGAACTCTTCCCAACGAACTGTCGATTTATAGATAATAATATGTCGAATAATGATAACGATACTAGATAAACATTTTTATCAGTCTTTTAAACAGAACTTGTATAGGATTGCTCACGGTATAGGGACGGAAGATAACGATAGTTATGGAGAAGAAGAATGTCTTGCGATGAGTATTTCCACCGTAGCGCAAGACCCCAAGGGATTCTACTAAAGTCTCCAGTCCAATCAATTAATTCCGCCAATTATAATTAGTTAAGACCCCGTTTGCGTATAGGCGTCCAGTAACTTTTTCCAGGTGTTGCTCTCCTTTGCTTTCTTTGTCCAGTCCTTTCCGGCAATTTGTTTTATTTCATCTGCCCGATGTTCTCTTAGTCGACCTCCGGCTCTCTTGCCACTTGGACCTGACCATTAAGTTACCAACTGTGTGTATCGACGAAGCCCTTTAAATCTTTTAAATACCCTTTACGTTTAATCCAAATAGTTGTAGCAGTTATTCTGCCAATTTGCCCCTATTTTATTTATTTCAAATAGACTGACAAGCATTCAAATGTAATACGTATTTGTAAACGATTCTTAGATGTATTTAATACCCGACTGCAGAAAAGCCCAAAAGGAGGGTGATTATTGAATAGTTTTTAATCTGAGGGTTATCGTACACTCTTCATAATCAGCCTATAATGTTCCCACTGCTGGGACACAGGCCTCCTCTCTTCGAGAAGGAGTGGGCTGTAATCTACCACGGGACCAGTGCGGGTTGGTAGATGTCACATGTCATCGATTTTTTGGTTCTAGGGCATGCCGGTTTACTCTCGATGTTTTCCTTCACCGTTATAAAAACAGTGGTGATGAAATCATTTACAAAGTGCCTGCCTGGGTTCGAACCCATGACCTATAATAACTCGTAAGTCGGGGCCGTTACCACTGAGCCATCAGTGCTCTCATCATCGTACCCGCTTATAGAAGGTCAATATAAGATGAACAGTGAGATACCTATCACGTAAGATCATTAACTTTATGGCTAAATATTAGCACCAAGTACCCATATGAAGCAGATCCCACTCTAAAACTAAAGTAGGACATTCATGATCATAAAACCATTTGTAAGTCAAGGCAATGAAACTGTTATCTCAATCTAATTTAAACTTTCAAATTAGGCGGAGCACTTTTGAACGTCAAAACGTCTGCCCTTCACCACATCCTAGTACCTTTAATTTCAACAACAACGTCTACAAGCCTTCTGAATTTCGGTCACCTGTTACCTTTATTCTAGGTATTCGTCTATTTTTCTTAATAACTTTTTAAAATGAAACAAAACACAACATCATTAATAATATATTAAACTAGCGACCCGCCCCGGCTTCGCACGGGTGGACGAAAATAAATACCAGTTTTTCGAAAATAATTCGAATTATTTAAGAATATATTTAAGAAATATTGAATGAAATTATTATAAGTATTTTTGAAAAGAACTTTTGATAATGAGTATCTAAATAGTTCCGAAATCAATTTTAATAAGTGCATTAATTCAGTAAATTTACTCGATTTGGCCGCGTCCGCTGCGTAGAGAGCCGACCGCGCGAGTGAGCCGCGCGGCAACCTGCTTCATAGATGTGCACCCCCTGCGGTTTCGCCGTGCGAGTCGTGCGACACCAACATTCATTTTAATACCACTTACAATTTTAAATTCGTAATATCTTTTGAATGGATTGTTCGATTGGAATAAAATAAAAAGTTATTTATAGCTATTGAAACAATCTTGCTCAATAAATAGTTTATTTGGATAAGGATTAGTATTTGACGATAATATGATCAATAAACATAGGCTAATAATTTTAATTACTTTTATTCTATGGAAAAGTGGTTATAACACATATAATGCCGTACTAACAAATGACCTAACTGATTTTTTTTTTGGAAAATACGTTCATGGAATGCGAGGAACGTCTCATGACACTATTTTCGTTACATTTTACGTATTATAATAGTAAAATAAATAAATAAATAATGGTGGCTACCATATATGGCTGACGCGGCGCCACTGTAATAACATTCTCAATAGGGCCGCGTCAACCATTTTGTCAGCCATTTGATTTCAAAAGCGCGCGAAACCTGCGCCTCGCTTACCGCCGCTGGCGCCATTTTGATTTTATAGCGTCGTGTGTAACGGCCGCCATATTACGGCCGCCATCTTACGGCCGCTATATTACGGCCACCATATTACGGCCGCCACATTACGGCCGCCACATAACGGCCGCCATATAACGGCCGCCACATAACGGCCGCCATATTACGGCCGCTATATTACGGCCGCCTCATAACGGCCGCCATATTACGGCCGCTATATTACGGCCACCATATTACGGCCACCATATTACGGCCGCCACATTACGGCCGCCACATAACGGCTGCCATATAACGGCCGCCACATAACGGCCGCCATCTTACGGCCGCTATATTCATAACGGCCGCCACATTACGGCCGCCACATAACGGCCGCCATATAACGGCCGCCACATAACGGCCGCCATCTTACGGCCGCTATATTACGGCCGCCATATTACGGCTGCCATATTACGGCCGCCATATTACGGCCGCCATCTTACGGCCGCTATATTACGGCCGCCATCTTACGGCCGCTATATTACGGCCGCCATATTACGGCCGCCATATTACGGCCGCCACATTACGGCCGCCACATTACGGCCGCCACATTACGGCCGCCACATTACGGCCGCCACATTACGGCCGCCACATAACGGCCGCCATATTACGGCCGCCATCTTACGGCCGCTATATTACGGCCGCTATATTACGGCCGCCATCTTACGGCCGCAATATTACGGCCGCCATCTTACGGCCGCTATATTACGGCCGCCATATTACGGCCGCCATATTACGGCCGCCACATTACGGCCGCCACATTACGGCCGCCACATAACGGCCGCCATATTACGGCCGCCATCTTACGGCCGCTATATTTAGGCCGCTATATTACGGCCGCCATCTTACGGCCGCTATATTACGGCCGCCATATTACGGCCGCCATATTACGGCCGCCATCTTACGGCCGCTATATTACGGCCGCCATCTTACGGCCGCTATATTACGGCCGCCATATTACGGCCGCCATATTACGGCCGCCATATTACGGCCGCCACATTACGGCCGCCACATTACGGCCGCCACAAAACGGCCGCCATATTACGGCCGCCATCTTACGGCCGCTATATTTAGGCCGCTATATTACGGCCGCCATCTTACGGCCGCTATATTACGGCCGCCATATTACGGCCGCCATATTACGGCCGCCATCTTACGGCCGCTATATTACGGCCGCCATCTTACGGCCGCTACATTACGGCCGCTACATTACGGCCGCCATCTTACGGCCGTCATATTACGGCCGCCATATTACGGCCGCCACATTACGGCCGCCACATAACGGCCGCCATATTACGGCCGCCACATAACGGCGGCCATATTACGGCCGCCATATTACGGCCGCCATCTTACGGCCGCTATATTACGGCCGCCATATTACGGCCGCTATATTACGGCCGCCATCTTACGGCCGCAATATTACGGCCGCCATATTACGGCCGCCATCTTACGGCCGCTATATTACGGCCGCCATCTTACGGCCGCTATATTACGGCCGCCATATTACGGCCGCTATATTACGGCCGCCATATTACGGCGGCCGTTATGTACGGCCGCCACATAACGGCCACCACACAACGGCCGCCAAATAACAGTCGCAGTAGCGGTTGTCATAAAACCGGAAAGTGCATAACGGCTGCTACATTACGGCTGCCATATTACGGCCGCCATATTACTGCCGCCACATAACAGCCGCCAAGTAACGGCCGCAGTAACGGTTGTCATAAAACCGGAAAAGTGCATAACGGCTGCTACATTACGGCCGCCATATTACGGCCGCCACATAAGGGCCGCCATATTACGACCACCATCTTACGGCCGCTATATTACGGCCACCATATTACGGCCGCCATATTAAGGCCGCCATATTACGGCCGCCACATTACGGCCGCCACATAACGGCCGCCATATAACGGCCGCCACATAACGGCCGCCATATTACGGCCGCTATATTACGGCCGCTATATTACGGCCGCCACATAACGGCCGCCATATTACGGCCGCCACATAACGGCTGCTACATTACGGCGCCATATTACGGCCGCCATATTACGGCCACCACATAACGGCTGCCATAAAACGGCTGCTAGATAACTGCCGCCAAATAACGGCCGCCACATAACAGCCGCCACATAACGGCCGCCATATTACGGCCGCCACATAACGGCCGCTACATAACGGCCGCCACACATTGGCCGTCAAATTATGGCCACTACATAACAGCCGCCAAGTAACGGCCGCAGTAACGATTGTCATAAAACCGGAAAAGTGCACTTGCACTTTTATTTTCTTGCAGTGTGGTCACCGTACAATATTTCCGTGCAAAGAATGCACTTTTCCGGTTTTATGACAACGTTATTTGCGCCCGTTTTTGCGGCCGTAGAGTGACGGTAACTACGGTAACTGTACCGGCCGTTATGTGGCCGCCGTTATGTGGCGGCCGTAATTTGGCGCCCGGTATGTAGCGGCCGTTATTAAGCGCCCATTATTTGGCGGCTGTTGCGTGGCGGCCGTTATTTGGTGCCCGTTATTTGGCGAACGTTATTTGGCGGCCAGCGGCCTGCCCCACCACTCTTTTAGGAAACCGTAGCTTTATTGGTAAGGACCCTTAAAATAGTAAGGTCACCGTCATCGCCGCTTATAACGCGCGCGTGCGAGCGGACAAACAGACACGTAAACGGAATTTTATTTAGATAAAATTTAAGTGTCCGTTTGTCCGCGTTTGTGTCAGTTTGTTTGTACCTAAGTACAGTGAACAAACTTTACGCATATCTATACTAATATTATAAAGAGGAAACCTTTGTATTTTTGTATGTTTGTATTGAATAGGCTCGAAAACTACTGGACCGATTTCAAAATTTCTTTTACCATTACTTAGAGGGATTCTTCCGAATCCGTATAGGCTATATTTTATCCCGGAAAATAGATAAGATTTTTCGTGGTAGTGAAAATTGTGGAGTAAGGCGTCGAAAAAACTGCCGTATGTTAACGATTCTCGCGAACGCTGCCTAAATGGTTAGAGATGTATTGTTGACTTCTATAGAAAAGTTGTAGAACTCAATAATGCCTACAAAAAAGTCCGCGATAGTATAAACCAAACATTTATATTTTAGCCATTATCACATATACGCATTATATGTGATAATGGCTAAAATATAAATGTCTAACCATTTAGGCAGCGTTCGCGAGAATCGTTAACGTACGGCAGTTTTTTCGACGCCTTACTCCACAATTTTCACTACCACGAAAAATCCTATCTATTTTCCGGGATAAAATATAGCCTATACGGATTCGGAAGAATCACTCGAAGTAATGGTAAAAGAAATTTGAAATCGGTCCAGTAGTTTTTGAGCCTATTCAATACAAACATACAAAAATACAAAGGTTTCCTCTTTATAATATTAGTATAGATAATCAGATAGTTTATTTATTGAAAAAAATACTTCGTCATCCTCTTTTTTTGGGTAGGAAATTATCAAATAACTTCGCCTGCTCTAGGCGGAGTGGGAAGACGTGTCAGAGTCTTACTGACTAAAACCCACCCGTGTTCCTTCAGTTGCCATGTTGCCGGGGGGCACGGTATTCCTTTCGGACTTCCCCGCAACCCCGGCAGGCATCGGCCCTACCCGATCCCTTCAGCTGTGCTGACATCTCTTTGAGGCGCACATGGAATACAACTTCGTAATCCTAACAACTGAATCAGTCATTTTAATCTGCTTCGTGTACTCTCCACCTTTTAAGTACGTTCTATTAAAACATTTTGGCGATATAATATCGTTAGTATGTTTCATCGAGTCACGTTGTCAAAATACACACCTTTTGATAACACAATCTCGTAATGGCACTTATCATTTTGTTTTCAACCTTTGATATAAAGACACCCATTATCGATCATGAGGTTTTAATGGACGTAACTGCCGATGTAAGCGCTGCAGTTTGGACAGTAGTGATCCGCGTTGCGACAACTGTCCAAACAGTAGGGGAGCCATACGAATGGTAAACAGCTGTAAAAAGATAAGAAAATTAGAACAAATCCGATTACAAACCAAAAGTAGCACAGCACAGCTAGTTTACAAAATATCTTTAAGGTTGCACTAGTCGACGGCTCGAACTCATTGATGGGCGTGACTAATATGCATGCTATTAAGTCTAATTATTTCTTTAGTTTTATTTATCTGGTTTTTATTTATTTATTTAGTGAAATAGACGAAGATTTATAACGAAAACGAGCGCGTAAAAATTCATGAACAGAGTTTTGGGCGTACATGTACATGTACATGTACGCCCAAAACTCTGTTCATGAATTTTTCTGTCCAGATATTATGGAAAACTTCCGGATGTATTTACTCAAAATAAAATTATTTGAACTTTTGAATAAATTATCTATTCTTGTACGGTTTCTACTTAGCCATTTTTTTACTATTTACGCCCAAAGATGAGTTAAAATTAGTGTTGAATTAAGGAAGTTTCGACGATTATAACTTTCAAACCAATTTTCTTTCCAATTCTATTTCCTTACAGGGCTAGATAATGATAAGAAAAAATTATTCAGTTAAAAAAAATTGTCAAACAGACGAGTAATCACCATACTACCTTTGTATGGAAGAATTACCGACTAGCGTAACCTTAATGAATCCGAATATCCGATGTCAGCGGGTAAAGATAAATACATAACATTACATCACGCCTGTAATCCCTGAAGGGTTAGGCAGAGGCACATATTGCCAGGTATACTTAAATCTCATGTAATAGGGCGAGCCTATTGCTATCATCCGGACACAAATCCAGACTCTGGGCTGCTACTGAGAAATTTCAGGGATTCCATGGGAAAAATCAACAACACTTTGCCCGACCCGACAAACGAATCCCAAGGCCCGAGCCCGGCCGGTAAAGACGTCAACAATAAATTAGAAACCTCACCATAAAAGACAAAGTATGAGAGCACCCATATGAGTTCTTGTATTAGCTCTGGCTTCAACTCTTGTGACGATGACTTCCTTGCAGAATTGGCAGGCCATCGATGCTGATTTAGGACCCATCTGATTACCGACGAGCATTGGCAGGACGACCGGTGCAGCATGCACATGGTACATCCCTCCTGTGTGCGTGGGTTGTCCTACCACTGGTACTAGCAGTGCACCTGGTTGCACTGGCATATTTGTGGGACGTACTACTTCAGGGGCCGCGGAGTCGCTGGGTGTGTATGGCGGAGGCTGGCCCAGGCCTTTAGCTGAAATTGTTAGGTACAATAACATTTAAAAATGGAATGTATAGAACAGATTATATTTTTATGTTGTTCATTTTCATTTACACTTACGATTTTGGAAAGTAGTGGCAAATGTAAACGACTAGCGACGAGGAAGCGAATAGTTATCAACTATTTTCTCAGTCCAGAAACCAGTCCCGTATCAGCAAAAGAAGATATTATATTAGCAGAAACTTAAGAGCGTTTATTCTGAAAGTGGGCAACGTCGCAAATAGATGTCAAGTTTTTCGCTGTTTTGATTAATTTGGCAATATTACTGTATGGAAATAAGAAATATGGCTAACTAGTTCCCTATAATATTAATAATGAATTGCAATTATAACACTGAATTTGATATTGTAATAGTTTTAGGTGTAAAAAAGGTATTTGGAAAGTTTCCAATTTTAATTTTTTTTTTAATTTGAGAATAAATATTCGGTGTTACGATATTAATTATTGCATTTCATAATCAATATTTTGGTTCCCTAGTTACCCACATTTCTTAATTCGATACAGTAATATTGCCAAATTAATCAAACAGGTAAATATTTGACAGCTATTTACAACGTGTTGGCAACGTCGTAAAGTTTAGGATAAACCCTCTTAATCGTTGATCGCTGACAGTTCACACTGTCGGGAGGGACCTCTCTCTATTTTACGTTTCTTAAATCTCAGAATACGGTTTCTTTTTAAAAAATAAAGAAATGTTTCTTTTAAGTAAAATAATCTATCTTAAGGATTTAAAGTGGTTTCCCTTCAGGGCCTATTGATTTTTTCTAGCCTTTACAGTCGATATCTTGTAGTTTCCTCGTCGGCGGTGGGCAAGTGCCTTAGAGACATTCCGTGTATAACACACAAATAAGCTTTACATAATAAAGTTACCAAAGACATAACTGATATAAAAACTGGTAAAAACACGATACCAAATTTGTTTTTAAAAATAATGATCAAAACTACTAATTCTGTACACTATCTCCTTGTAACACCCCTGAAAAGCTTTAATACTCTTGAGGGTTAAAACAATATATAGCAAGCGCATACCTAATATAAAGTGTTAGTAACCATTTCGTTTACATTTCACGTTTCGCAGGTCTGCTGGAAAAAATTTCATGAGAAATTTTATAAGCAATATCTTTGTACTCAAAAGTTTTATGTCGTAACCTATGTATTTTTTAATCTATGTCATACTATGTGTACATAAATAATTAATAAAATACTCACGATCTTGTAATTCTTCATTTTCTTTATTCATTTCACTGAATTATTAACTTCCTTTTGTCACCAAAAAATTGTATTGGAGAAACAAGATGGCGGTGTTCCGATTTTGGTCACGCACCAATATAACCTTGTAACGCTGTACCTTGTTTTCAAACGAGACAAGTGACTGTACTGAACTCGGAACAACGAACTGACGATTTATAGATAAACTATCGTCCAATAGAGATACCGATATAAATATTATAGATTTTTTTATACATAAGTAGATAACGTAGGTACAAGTTTGACTATTTTTTTAATATCCCTCGGGAATCATCGCATTTCCGAATACAAACGAATGCTAATTTCCATGTCCAAAAATTATTAGACTTATCGTGTATAATAATTTGAATTCAGAACTAAGTACTTTATTGTTTTGTTTTAATTTTCTTGTGCACTATATAGAGCTGTAAAACTATTTTCGTGCTTGCGACTTTAGCAGCTTTCCTCCCATTTTAAAATAAATTACATTAAGTTAAAAGAGTATTAACAAAGTCTATATGCTTCCAAGTCGATTGAGAGCGTCCGGTCTGCACCAAGTGCAAAGGGCAACTGATAGAAATCCGACGACTGACGAAACACAAAGTTTGCCGAGGGACATTAAGAAAATAATTATACTGTACGTACTCTTTGTTGCACAGCCTAGAAAATCGTAAGCAAGGTCGCATTGGTCTAATGGTCGCAAGCACTACTGCTGCGATGAGCATGAAGTCCTGGAGTCAATTCCCTGGTAGGGCAAAGTGTTATTGGGTTTCCATCTGAAATTTCTCAGTAGCAGCCCGTAGTTTGGATTTGGGCCCAGTTGATTGCAATAGGCACGCCACTAATTGCTTCGGACTTGACTAAATAAATAATAACTGACGAAATGTGGCTGTACTGTAGGTAGGTACACCTCTGCCTAACCCTTCAAGGATTACAAGCGTGTAAATACCAGCTAAAATAAAAAACCAGCTTAAACTGGTTTTGTTACCACTGACGACCTACTGTCGCCCGATTTCTGGAACGAAAATGAACTCAAAAATTAACTTACAAATTGACAAGCGTCCGTAACCCACTGTGATTGGTTGACTGAATGATCAACTGCCAATCGGATCTGTTGTGCACTACCTGGATAGGTCCACTCAGTCTATGTGGTTATTTCCTTAGAAAACCATTTCAGACACCAATTTATATGGTGTACACATGATCTGACCAAGATTATGACTTTAAAAGAGACTATGACCTTCGAGTTTGTTTCGGCCTTTATTCTCAGAGTAGTCAGATAGGAAACGCCGACCTCATCTAGGTATTAAATATGATTGACGTATAAAAGAAAAAATAATTTGTTAATTTGGATATATTCGCTTTAGATCGCCAAAAATTTTGGAAATATTTAGTGAA
This sequence comes from Omphaloscelis lunosa, assembly GCA_916610215.1. Taxonomy (NCBI): domain Eukaryota; kingdom Metazoa; phylum Arthropoda; class Insecta; order Lepidoptera; family Noctuidae; genus Omphaloscelis; species Omphaloscelis lunosa. The sequence continues at coordinate 14,752,102 of OU744250.1, forward strand.
TAGTCTGTATTTGCGTGATGTGTATTATTTTTTGTTGTCGTTGTTTGTTTTCGTAATAATTATGATCAGGTAATATTTGTTTTAGTTTAAGAGAAGTACATCCTCCTTTTCTCACACTATTTTTTTTGTATTTTTCTAACTTTGTGTCTTCACTGTATCTTTAACCTAGGCAATTTGTGGAAACGTCGTGGATTGTGCATTTAATTTAATTTAATTCATTTATTTAAAATACAACTTTTTGGTCCACAGTAGGTGTTAGTAGTACACGTAATATATATTTAAAAACTAAAACTATTCATACATAGTATTGACAATTCTATAAAATCAACAATAGTCATAAATTAAAATATTCAATACAATGTCACATTTTCAATAAAATATTAAATAATCAATACAACTTTAAATTAACTTAATAATTAAATTAAAATTTATAGGATCACATTACAGTCATAAAAATAAATAAATCTCAAATATTAAACTTGCTTTCAAACAGATTCTTTGTAGCATTATTTCACATAAATATGTTATAAAAAATAAAATTTATCTAATTCAGATAATTATAAGTCCATTCATTTCACAAAAATTAAACATTAAAATTAAAATACTCAATACAATTCAATTTAATTCAATTCAAATCCTCTTAATAAAGGATCTCCATAACGGAGAAGAGATTCTGTCTGCCACAGTCTTCAGAATACCGTTGCAGCTGCCACGCATTTACCCACTTCCAATTATTTTTAATCTTAGATGATACATTGTACAATTGTTTGTTTTCCCTAACAAAATAAATAAATAAACAAAAGTATTTGTACAAACCTACTTACAGAAATAAAATCATTCGTCACTTTTATTTATTCTTTCAAGCGGTGACAAATACTTATAGATAATAAAGAGTTATTTAGATACAATAGTGTACCCGATAAGAACATTCAGATCCGTGATAAACTGATAAATAACTGACACAGATATTACACAAAATTCTCAAATGAGTCAGTCATTCGCAAAATTATTGACGAGTCCAAAGTAATCACACAAAAATACTTCAAGTGGTCAAGATCATTCCGTACATACTTATCATTATTTTAAAGTTCCGAACTAAAAACGAAAAATGGAACCTTCATCAGATCACTGTTTTGGCCGACTTCCGAAAAGGAGGAGGTTCCATGTTTGTCTGTATGTTTTTTTTATGTATGTCCATCGATGTTTTCGTCAATTTTGGGTCGATTTTGATAATATGCTTTTCATTTGGTACAAGAAGTTTGCGCGGTAGTCTCATATATAAAATTTTATTCACTTTCCTTGGGTAGTTTTTTATTTAACTTTAATATACGTATTGTTGGCACTTAGTCTCTGTGGGTGATATTATAATAACTTCCATTCATTGTTATTTACATAGCAGGTAGTGGTATTCGAATTTGTGTGGGGTAGGTACTTACCACAAATAAGACGTGAACAATAAAAACATTGTCCAAAAAAAAAAACAAAACACTACAGAGTAAAAAAAAAAATAATTTCGGAATTCGGTGGCAAAAAACGAAAATTATAAACCAAATACACCGACTTAAAAAATTTATCAACGTAGGAATTTCAAATTTGGAATGATTTTAGTTCTCGATGACGCGATAACCATAACTTTAGGTATCATTTAAAAGCTGCTGCCTGCTTTGCACCTGATCACAGATAATATACTAGTATGTGGTTAAATATTAGTACCCATTTGAAGCAAGTCCAACCCACAAAATAAGAGAACCAAGACGGTATCGGTTGAAACCTGGCTTTTAGTTGCTTGTTATGTTTATTCTAGGCATTCATCTCTTTTCCTTCGTGAATTAAAAAAAAAACATATATTTTTACCTATGAAGTTATGGTTTATTTACTAAAAATATATCGCAATCCTTACAACACAATCAACGATTTATATCTGCCTCGTGTACATTACACCACATAGACCTTCTATTGGCGATGTCGTCACTACGTTCCATACGTCAGTATCTAATCAAATGTTAGATAAACCTCTAATTTTGTCCATTTGTTACAGCTTCGAGTCACATCAACAAAATCCACATACCACTTTTACATATAAAAGCTTTTATGGTAATGGCATTTCTGTTTGTTTTCAACGTGTTTCAAATAAAAAACCCCTTTATCAGTCATGACCATGAGGTTTTAGCGGACGTAGCTGCCAATATACGCACTACAGTTAGGGCAGTAGTGGTCCGAGTTGCGACAACAGTCCAAACTGTAGGTGAGGAGTACACACGGCCAAAGACTGAAAATAGAAAAGGAAGAGTTACAACACATCCTTAGCCACTTTTCTAAGGTTAAGCGTTATGGGAACAAATTAGCTTCAAACAAATGTAGAATTGTTTAACTAAGAACAATACGCTTTTACAAGAAACTTGTCATTGACATTCGAAACTTACACATTAATAGATTTAAAATCTGTATTAAAACCAAACTTTGTAAAAAAGGGTACTATAAAATTTCAGATTATTAAAAAAGCTTGGGATTGAGCTGCTCGCTCTGCTAAGCCTTGTGATAAAACTTGAGATTTTAATTACTATGTAAAATTATCAAAATATACCAGTTTTATATACACATTGACATTATTGAAAATTATATTCAAAATGACATGATTACTTTGTAAAGTATTATATTATTTTAATTCATTATTGTGAATGTGAGGACTATGTGGATATTATTATTATTTTCATTTCTCAGTTAATTTTAATTATGGTCTGGCAGTATGAGTAGTTCGTCGAGTTGAGCTCCACGATTACTGACAAATGCTTGCACTGACTGGACAGGTTCATTCAAATCTATGCGGTTCTTTCCTCAAAAGACAATTTCAAACAAATCTACATGGTCCTCATATGACCTGACCAAGATTATGTCTGGACTTAGATTACATAAAACATGATCAGATTTCACTGCTGACATACAGTAAAGTAGCATAATACATTCACGATTACTTTAAATCTTTTGACTAATAGAGAAGTATGGAATAAAATACCCATCAAGAGCAATTCGGACTCAATGTTTGAGAATGTGCAAATAGCGCTTCTATCATATGATACCCCACATGCCCCACTTCGAATTTTTAAGACCCCTGTTCAGTACCTGTTGCATATTTTTTTAAATTGAAAAATAGTTGGGCAAACATAATCTAAAACTATTCCAAATTTTTAGTTGATAGCGTTAGTAGTTCTTGAGATATCCAGCTGTGACAGACAGACGGACAGACAGACTGAGTCGCACAATAAGGGTTCCTTTTTATCATTTTGGTACAGAACCCTAATTAGTAGATATACTAACCACAAAATACCTAACATGATAGCAAACATATTTGTTTTAACGTTAGCCTTGGCTTCAACTCTTGTGACGATAACTTCTTGGCAGGATGGGCAGGTCGTATTTTCTGGTTCTGGGCCCATCTGTTTACCAACGAGGACGGGAATCATTGCTGGGGCTGCTTCTCCCCGTTTGGGTTCTAATATTGTTCCATGTTGTATTTGCATGGGTTGTCCCATTTTATCAAGTATGGGTTGTCCGATTGGTATAAGTGTAGGTTGTCCGTCTTTCATTTTTCGATTTGTGGGACGCATGACTTGAGGATGTGGTGGATCGTTGCGTGTGTATGATGGAGGCTGGACCTGGGCTGAAATTAGGAAAAGAAGATATTGAATATATTATCTAACTCGCTTGTATTCAAAGTAGGGTGCCACATGGATATTTTGCGCATGAATGGCATTGTCAGGGGTCCTGACAATATTGTTGGTAAACATTTTTGGGATTGTCACAGAAATTGTTTTGACAAGAAAGATGGCGACTTTAGTTCCGTATTTGGCCACGCACTTAAAAATTACTTTGTACCTACTATGTTTTGTATGAATAAACTTTGACTTAAAGTGTCATTTGGTGTTTAATACAGCCCCTTTTTTTGTAAATTCATGTTATATCAAGAAGCAACAGTAAGTAAAACAGAGATACATACATAATATTTTAAATAGGTACCTATATTTGTATGGAAATGATTATCATTGGCGTAATCACATTATAAAATGCAGGTGAGTTATTTTAAATATTCAGCTCTTAATTTGATATATAAGTAATTTTACTATGTGACACCAACACAATTTTGGAACTATAATATACATACACACATAAACTCACGCCTTCTTCCCATGGGGGTAGGCAGAAACTACAGAACGCCACTTGCTACGATCCTTATATACTCCTTTTGCCTCGATTACGTTCATACATCTGGTCATACACGCTACGCTGAATAGAACTATAATATCTGTTGTTTTTTTTCGCCTCTGACTTCAGTAAGATAGCCCAGTGGCATCGATATACAGTAAACTGTTTTATTATACACTTTGTCAAAACTCACAAAAAAAAACTTTTAATTTACTAATGAAATAACATATTTACCATTACCAATTTTGTTCTCAAATATAATGCAAACTATCAAATCTAAATTCTTCGGGCTGTAGTACTTTTGAGGGTTAAGAGAATATTATAGCACACCTATTATGTATACCTTTTTTTTGGGTGGCTAATTATCAAATAACTTCTCCCGCTCTGGACGAAGCGAGAGGGTGTGTTAGACTCTTACTAACTAAAACCCACCCGTGTTCGTTCAGTTGCCCTGTTGCCGGGGGCCACGATCTCCCTTTCGGTTTTCTTCACAACCCCGGCAGGCATCGGCCCTAGCGGACCCCGTCAATTCTGCTGACATCTCAGAGGCGCGCGTGGAACACAACGCGCCGTCAACTCGAGCCTGGTTCTTATCGGACGGCGAGCTACCCATTGCTCACCGTCCGCAAGGTCGCGCCTTCGGTGGCCGAAAATCGGCTCGCGATTCCCGACGCCCAAGGCGTCTCCTCCTGCGGTGGTTAGGATTTGCCTCTCCCTCCCGCGTTCTGCCTCCTTCTTCGCGAGCATTACTGCTTCGCAAAAGGAGGTGACGGCCTCCCATTTCCTTTTGCTCCGTACCATGGCCCGAATCAAGACCGGACGCGAGAGATCACCGCCACCGATCGCCTCCACAAGGACACGGCGATGCTCCGCACAAGCCGGGCAGACCTTCATCGTATGCTCCACCGTGTCCTCCGGGCGATCCACACAATGGTGACCCGGGTGTTTCCTCCCGCCTTATCCTGAACAGCAAACGTATACCTAAAGTAAAGTATCAAATATTTTAATTGATACTCACGATTCTGTAACTCTTCATTGTACGGATTCATTTCACTGAATTATTTGTAATTTCCTATCACTTATATCAGCTTTACCTTGTTTTCGAACGAGACAACTGACTGTACTGAACTCGGAACAACGAACTGACGATTTATAGATAAAATATCGTCCAATAGAGATACCAATAGAAATTATCGATTTATATATGGCTATCTAGATATTTGTGTGTTTAGTTCTTATTTTATATAAAATACATAAGCAAGTTAGTGGTTTAGTTTATTTATTTTATTTATTTAGGCAACCAACAGCGATACAAAATAGTATGTTACAGAATATATGTTACCATATTTTATGGCTAATAATAGGTTTCCCTGTATTACTAGGATAAGTATAAAACATGCGAACCGACTACTTAGAAATGTATTAATTCAAAAAGTTCAATTTTAGGTATTACTTATAGTTTAGTTTAGTTTAGGTTTTAAAGAGAAAAAAAAAAGTTAAAAATTTATATATTAATTTTTTTTTAAATCAATTCTAAATTTAAAATATTTTTATTTTACACAAACCTACATGGGTACTTATGAAACGTCAGAAGCTAGGTGCACGGTTCCAATTGGTCGTTTCCTATGGAGAAGAGCCGGCAAAACTCCACGGTTACTCTTTTAAAAATAATTGGCTTTTACAATTCTTTCAAATAACAGTGTGACTAGGTATGGGAGGACAGTGTAGGTCTTTCAATAAGTACCAGGTACTTAAGAAAATAGAAAATGGTCAACAAATCTACAGTCCACTAAGACTACAGCGTTCTTACATTCACAAAATAGAAAAGAATCTATACAAATAAAAACCTTATAGCATTTTAATAAAACGCAATTACATGATTGCTATTACAAGTAATAAATCTGAATAATTATCATGTGCACAAAAGCCACTAATAAAGAGTTGAAATTAACTTGTAGGTATATAATGTCAAATAATAGGTAGGTAGGTTGGTTGACTGGTAGAGAATGCCTAAGGCATTAAGTCCGCCTTTGTACCATTTGAGTGTGAAAAGTTTAAATAAATAAATAAATAAATAATAGGATGAATATGTCAAGGATATGTAATAGTTTGTCACTTGCCTTCGTCTATGGTTTTTATTATTTGTTTTTTGAATGTAGGTTTAGTTAGTTTAGTTTATATTCTGAAAAATAAATGAACTTATAATAATAACGATAAAGACGGGGAAAAAAAAGTATCTTCGATTATGATTTTTGGTTATTTAGGATTGTTTACACACAATTCTTTGCTTGCACGAACATTTAAGAACGTATGAACTAAATAAAATAACATAGAAAGTAGTAAAATGGGGAACCGATCACGTTTCCGATTTTCTTTTTTTGTTCGAATTTTGTTTTACCGAAAACTATTGACCGACGTCTTTTTTGCTAAAATGCATTTTGACAAATTTTTAGATCATCGAATTATCATGTATCGTGGTATTATTTTACCGAACTTATATTTCGCCGATTTACAAAATACCCACGAGCTGAGGAGCAGGTGGTTTGAAGGCCCACTGCCGAGGCTGAGGTCTAGGAGAATCCGTAGCTGCGGTGACCATCTGCGATTATAGGCTCGCGTGGGGCAGCCCAAACCCCGCAGCGCCGAAGCCGTGACAGAAACAATGCTTGCTGCATGCTGCATGCCTGCTTGTATGCTGCATGCTTGAAGCAAGTTTTTTTTTCCTTTTTTTTAGCTATTATTGTTCCACTGCTGGGCAAAGACCTCCCTACTCTCTTTCCACCTCTTTCTGCCAAGAACTAATCTTTATTAAAGGAGTCCAGCTAACCCCGCCATCATCGCCGTCTGGACCTGCTGCGATGCCGTCTTTTTAGCCCATTGATCGTCTGTCCAGCCCAATTCAATTTAAGCATGGCAGCTTTCCGAATGATATCAGTTATTTTAGTGATGGAACGTATTGTTGTATTCTTAACCCGGTCCACAAGTTTAATGCCAAGAATACTTCGTTCAATAGTCCTCACATTCGCAAAAATTAAAGTAATATAATACTTCAAGTACCTCCTCGTCCCATGTTTACTACACTCCCATAAATTACGTCCCTTGTTTAGCCTAACATGCTGTAATATACTTTGACGGCCCTATAGAGCAGTATTCATGTTGCAACAAAAGCATGAAAGTTTGCGACTGGCTAATCCTTCAAAAATAAGGTCCAACCCTATGAGGATGTGCTCCATGTAAAATGCTTAATTATTCTCCAGGCTAGAAGCCGGCCGAAACAATCATGATTTAGGTAAATTTGTATATCACTTTAATTTTAGCACTAAAAGAAAAGAAAGAAAGAAAGAAAAATTGTTTATTCTGCACAAACTAAACGCACATGCCAAAAAATATTACTTATAATGTACTTTAACAAATTAACCAGAAGCCTCGTAGCCAAGTAATAGAAAACATGTCAAGATTGTCTATTACTTGAATGTCAGAGCCATAGACTATTAATATTGCCATATTACCGACGAGTGTTACAACACTGACCATTGACAGCTTATAAATAAACAATAATAATTTAATAACAAAACGGCCGTCCGTGCCTACAGCAGCTTCCCCTGCCCCGCAAACAAAGCCCATATGCGCTATTTACAGAGATCTGTAAAGACACGCATACAGGAGCTGCGTGACGCGGGCTGGGACAAGATGCTCGGCGAACTAGAGCCCAACCATCTGGCATTTTGGGAACTTCAGAGGAAACTCAGATCCCCTCAATCTTCCTCCATGCCCCCCCTGACCCGTCCCGACAAGACCATAGCCTTCGAGGACGTTGAAAAGGCAGAATGCCTGGCCGACACCCTCGAGGCCCAATGCTCACCCAGTTCCCTGCCAGTAGACCAAGCTCACCTCCTAAAGGTCGACGCTGAAGTCGAACGTAGAGCCTCTCTCCCTCCCGTCGATGACCCTGATTGTCCACTGCCTCCCGTCGCTCCAGACGAGGTGCATGACATTATCAAAGGTCTTAAAGCTCGTAAAGCTCCCGGTTCAGATGGACTCACCAATAGGGTGATCCAATTATTCCCTGCCCACCTGATAATGCTTTTGACTACCATCTTCAAGGGTGCCTTAAGCAACAACTTCTTTCCCCAGTCGTGGAAAGAAGCCACAGTCATAGGTATCAGAAAGCCCGGTAAACCCAGTACCGAGCCCTCTAGCTACCGTCCCATCAGTTTGCTCAAGGTTCTCGGAAAAATCTATGAGAGGCTTATTTACAAGCGTCTCAGAGACTTCGCCGAGACCAAGGGCCTCATCCCCAATGAACAGTTCGGCTTTCGAACTGAGCACTCTAGCGTGCATCAGGCCCACCGCATCATTGAGTTCATAAGCGATGGTTTCCAACGCGGCTCTTTGACGGGTGCAGTTTTCTTCGACATTGCGAAAGCATTCGATAAAGTCTGGCACAACGGCTTATTATACAAGCTGTACCAACTCGGCGTGCCGGATCGTCTCGTACTCATCTTACGGGACTATCTATCGAATCGCGTATTCCGCTATCGCATTGAAGGAGCACTTTCCTCTCCCCGCCCCATTCGTGCAGGAGTCCCTCAGGGCTCCGTGCTAGCTCCCCTCATGTTCACGCTATTCACTAGCGATATTCCAAACCCAGGTAGAAGGACGCATTTCGCTCTGTTCGCAGACGATACGGCCATCTACTTTAGGTCTAGATACCCCGACAATATCGCCCACACTCTCCAAGGCGCAGTCAATCGACTCGCTGCCTGGTTTCGAAAGTGGCGCATAGAAGTCAATCCCGAAAAAAGCCAAGCGGTTCTCTTCTCGAAACCGCGCACAAGGCTTAGAGACCCCCTCCCCCGACCTCTCACTATGTTCGGTAAGCAGATCCCTTGGGAGAAGCGAGCCAAATACCTAGGTGTTATCCTCGACCACCATCTCACTTTCGCTGAGCACATAAAGAAGGTTCGTTCGCGAGCCGCTTTCGCTCTCGGTAGGCTCCATTCCGTCCTAAACGCACGCAGCAAGATGTCACTTAAGTGCAAATTGCGAATCTACACAGCGTGTATTCGTCCCATCATGACTTATGCGGGTGCCGTCTTTGCTCATGCAAAACCCCATCATATCCATAGGTTGCAAACGCTCCAAAACCGATTCCTCCGCAGGGCCACAGGCTCCCCCTGGTATGTTAGGAACGAGAGCCTCCATCTCGACCTTAGAATTCCCACGATCCACCAATTTCTAAAACGCCTTGCAAAGCGTTACTTCGATTCCGCGGTCAAACATCGCAACCCTCTGGTTGTCGAGGCCGCCAGTTATGTCCCAAGTAGGATTAGCCGTACCCGCCGACCTAGGCACATTCTCACCGACCCTGATGACCCCATAACCCTCCTCCAGGAGAGCAATAGGGCCACTAGTACTATACACAGACACAGACGCCTCCCGTCATTCCGACCTCGCCGTCGAGGTCCTTTGCGATCGCGACCGCGCCCCCGAGTAAATGATACTCCTCCCCGACCCTTGCTCGATAACGAGGTGCCAGCAGTGGTTTCAGCTGTGCACGTAGCTTTAAATTCCCCGATTAATAATAATGATCAAAACTTTGATCCAGCCCGTCCCATCTTTGATGTCCTCCCTCCGGTGACGCCCTAAGCCGAGGCTCGTACCCCACAGGGGGTGCCCTTAGCGAGCGTTCACCTAGCTTTTTAGCTTAGTTTTGTATGCCCCTGGCTGGAGGCTTTGAGTGTAGCAGCTTAAGGCAACCACAGGATTGACCGGTTAAGTAGTCATGACCTCAGAGGTCAGCTACGAGATGCCCTACAGAAAAAAAAAAAAAAAATAATAACAAAACTGAAACAAAATACTGATTGCAAAGTAGACACTGCATCAACATTATCCTTTTTCATGTGTTCAGTATTTACAAGTGCCTACCAAATATGGTAAAAACATATTTCACCTTCCTGCAATAACCGAATTTGATAAACAAATTATCGAATATTTCCTCCTTGTCTCGTTAAAATCATTGCATATAATTTAATCCTGTAGATTGTGGACTATTATTTATGCAGTCCACGTTCTCAGAGATTGGGGATTGCAAGACTGGGTACAATCAACGGATATAATGTCGTCAACGACCGTGCAATTACCTAAATAGATTGTGTGGGACCGGAGGATGTCAATTTTGCTTTATTTAAATTCATTTCCATTTGAATCCGGTTTCGGGATATCCAACCCTGTATTAGGATCATTCGACCCTTTATTATTTATACAGTTAACAAATTTTGAATTAAGTTTGCTATGATGAAAAAGCTTCATAACGCTATGACCCTTCTGTGAATTTTGCTTTTTTAAATCTTTTAGTTGATGTGCAATCAAGAGAAGATATTATTTCTTTATACAGTCATAAGTATAAAAAGTAAATAGGAATAGTATAGAATATATAAAACAGTAATCGAATAGTTCAAAATAGTAATAGGATAGTTCGAAATAGTAATCGGATAGTTCGAAATAATAATCAAATAGTTCGAAATAGTAATAGGCTAGTTCGAAATAGTAATAGGATAGTTCGAAATAGTAATCGGATAGTTCGAAATAATAATCAAATAGTTCGAAATAGTAATAGGCTAGTTCGAAATAGTAATAGGATAGTTCGAAATAGTAATCGGATAGTTCGAAATAATAATAGGATAGTTCGAAATAGTAATCAGACAGTTCGAAATAGTAATAGGATAGTTCGAAATAGTAATAGGATAGTTCGAAATAGTAATAGGATAGTTCGAAATAGTAATCGGTTAGTTCGAAATAGTAATCGGATAGTTCGATATAATAATAGGATAGTCCGAAATAGTAGTAGTATAGTAAATTTTAACCGCCTCTGTGGTCTAGTAGTAAGATCACCTGTCTCAGACACTGGGTCCACAGGTCCCGAGTCCGATTCCCAGCGAGGCGAATTTTTTTGCTCGGTTTGGTTTGTGGTATCATCTTATGTAAGTCAGTCGCCATAACCACAATGTTAACAGCATTATCGTGTTTCGGCAGTTGGAGGTAAGATAGCCAGTTCCTCTGTGGTTCAGGTTTCCGAGTGAAGTTCGCTTCCACCTTCGGCCTGATCATCACTTACCATCAGGTGAGAAAAAGGTCAAAGCTTCCAAGTTGTGGTAAAGAAAAAACCGAACACTTACGCAAAATTCAAAAGCAATTTTCTCCCAATATATTAATAGATACTTTATGTTGTCACGAGTATTGTCTAAACCATACTGAGTACTTTGAAATAGATATTTTCTCAATGTTACAATTTTATTTTTCGTGTTAAACCCCTTAGAATTTGTCGTACCTAAGTGTAAGGTACTTATGACTTGTGACAAACATACGTAATTATGTATTAGCATTCGTTTTTCGCTTCCTGAACTACCAATGTCATCTGTATCATTTTGGTAACGTAAATCTGTATTTCGCAAATTACTTTCTTCACGAAGATACCACAGCCTTACAAATCTCTCATACATGTAGTCAAATACGAAATAATAAAAATACAAGCACTTCTCCATACGTGACAATAATGCTTCATACCGGAACACGTTTGTGTATTCCTATAAACATGTGGAACATTTTTTTGGCTCACATACGTCAGTTGTATCCAAAATGTAATATTCTTGATCGTAAAGCGTCGAACTATTCAGAACATCTGTGCTCGCGGGAAAAAACCGTTAGAGGTGTCTTTGTTAAGGTGTAGTACTTGATCGAGTATACTCGCCTATGATTTCATAGAGACGTACGATAAGCTTTTCGCCAGCAGTTGTCTTCGACTCATTACCGTCGGTTCGTCATACTTGGCCATCTAGGTCACATGTTGAAAATTTTAAATTCTGTCTAATTAAAATATTTGAACTTAACTTTGGAACCCGTACTATATTTTCAACGCAGTTACATTGTTTAATCACTTTTATAATATTAGTATTATTCAGGCCAAACACGTAAAGATATACTTGCGCAAAATTGGACTTTGACAATTATATATTAATGTGTGTGGGATGTATTAGCACAAGTATCCAGGTCATTCTGTGGCATGAAACTTGTGCAAGTCTAAACATGCGCAAGTATATCGTAACGTGTATGGCTACCGGTTAACCCACTCGGACCAGCAACTCGACTATCCCATGCTATCGTACAAACGCACTTACCGCAGTGCGTAAGAAGGGTTCGCCGTACGTACAAAGGTTCTAAACGATCACCTTTGCGAACAGAAAATATCATATATTCGTGAATGCCTAATGCGTGCACACTTTGAAATTCATGGATTTTAAAGCTCAACAATTTTCTTCAGGTTTCATTTGCAAACGTTTGCAGACAAGAATACCTGTCTGTGCTATTTCATGTGATAGGTTTTATCATGTCCTTTTTCACATTGTAAGTAGTCAACATAACCATATCTATAATGTCGCCTTTTGTGTCTGTCTGTATGACCGCGTGATTCTTCTAAACTACGCAACGGATTTTGATGCGGTTTTTACCATCATTTAGAGAACTTATTCCAGAAGATTTGTGTGTAATATGTTTATATTTTACTAACTTCTGCTCGCGACTTCGTTCGCGTGAAATTTCGCCCCCGACTCACCGCATCGCATCGCATCGCCGCGCCGTCACGCTGTTACTTCGTTTTCGCTTAGCATTCTTTCTGACTTTTATCCTTTTTGCTCGGCTCCTAAGGGTCGTAGCGTGAGGTTACATAGCCTATAACCTTCGTCAAGAATCGGGCTATCCAATCCAAAAAGATTTTTCAAATACGACTAGTAGTTCCGGAGATTACCCCTACATACAAACTGACAAACTAACAACACCTCTTTATAATATTGGTATTGATAGACTTAGGCTATGGTCTCCTATTTTATGCTATATGCAACGTCTGACTTCAGCGTCCACGTTCCGATCGACGTCTGAACGCTACGCACAGCGTCGGCGGTCAATACGCCCGCAGTGGACGACGCCGCTTCAGCCGTTGCTCACGAGTGGTCGTGTGAAACTTGATACGACCTGACGCTGCAATGGTTCGAAATAACTAGAGACGCGACGCAAAGCGTTTGAATACCGTGTACGACGTCAAGACGTTGACGTCGACGTGTGAAAGAGACCACAACAGTACATTAGTAAGCATCGTGACGCGGCCGTGGCGTGACGCTTTAAGCGGCCGACGGCGTTTATAGGAGACCGTAGCCTAACATAAGTCAAAAAATCTCCATGCTTGGTCAAGTCGTAAAAACCTTGCGAAACAGGTTGCCATTAGGTACTTCACATCATGCAACCATCGTTATCATCAGCATATAACAGCTCGCTGCTGTCCAAAATCCTCTTTCATGGCATGCCAGTTTAAATAAATGTCACTTACAATTTAATAAAAACTTTTGAAAAATAACTTTAATTTCGGAAGTTGATGTCTTTGGTTTTCATTTTTTTTTTTCACTTTTTAGTTATGGTGATTACCCTACACAGATATCTGCTATGTAAAATAACAGTGACAGGAACTTATTATAACATCATTACACCATCCATATCGACTGAGTGGATAAAATACGCATTATTAGAGCTAATTTAAAAAATTAACCAAGCAAAAGTAATATAATTTATATGGGACCACCTCTGACCACCTATCAAACAAAAAATAATCATCAAAATCTATTCATAGTTAGCGGAGCAACGCGTAATAATAAACTTACAAAAAAAACCTCTGTCGAATTGAGATCCTCTTCCTTTTTGAAGTCGTTCATAAATACAGCTAATATTCATTTCAGTCCATCAATTTTTCACAACAGCTTATCTACGTTGGGGCAGACCAAGACCATACAGAAGACCCACTTCTGATAATATACATACATATACATATGTATGTTGTTTCGTTCATGTATGTACATAAACTCACGCCTTCTTCCCACGGGTGTAGGCAGAATCTACAGAACGCCACCTGCTACATTCCTTACATAGTCCTTTTGCCTCGATTACGTTCATACATCTGTACCCTAATTGCGTAACTTATTTTCGTAAACAATTATGCCGAATTTGTTTCATTTTGACAGTTTAACAACATTAATTGCGTTATTTACGTTGTTGAACAGATTTTTTTTTTTTTCAACTTATGAAGCAATGGATTAGCAATCTTTTTCAAATCAAAACAGATTGTGTTGTATTACGCAATTAGGATACTGGTCAATATGTTTTATGTAGTTAATTGATTCAGGCGTGACCTTGCGGAAATCCATTATAAAATACTATAGACGTTACAGTACTAGACAGTTTAGAAATTGTCAAAAATAATACAAGAAACGTTACACTGTTGAATGAATTAAATACGAGTATGCCAAGGTCACCTTTACTGCGATTGTTCGCCCCTTATCGCGCTGATAACGGCCCGAGTCCAGGTGGGTCGAACATTATACATATAAATGGGTTTGATGGGCGATAAGGCTCAGTCTGCGTTCAGCGGTCGGTGTGGCATCACGTCGTGTTCGAGTTCGCGACAAGTCAATCGTCATCCTGAGGATGCCTCGTTGAGAGGTGAAATATGTGTAGATTTATTTCAGGGTTTTTATGGCTCTTTAGAAATAGCTAACCTCATTCATCGCTTTCCATCTAGTGTGCTCGAGATCAAGAGCAGGAACACTAAGCAATAAGAAAGAAAAAAATAATCAGACTACTTATTGTAACTTTAGATTGCACTTTGAACAAAACGCGGTAAAGGATCGTCGGGATCTCGGGGATTCCCTGAATCACTAGGTAGGTAGGTAACCTTGACAACACGGTGCTGTTTATAAAGGCATATAAGAAAATTCTTTGGTTGCCCAGCATTTGCCAATGGCGTCGCACATGGGAAGTAGTTTCTGTCTATGTAATATCGATACACATTGTCTGCTGCTAATTTACATTTTACGACATGACATTCCTAGACTCAGAAAAGTAATGAGTCCTGGCAACACAAGAATGTTAGAATTTTAATTTGTTTTTTTACTAAATCTATGCGTCTTTCTATCTCTCACTTTATATTACCTACTTATAGTTTTGTTTTATATTTATTCATGTTATATTATTCTTTTTACTTTCTTATTACACTCAAGAGATACGTTGCAGAGACACTTTTCGAAAAAAATACCAGTTTTGTTTATAAAATAATATTCTAATCAATTCTTATAATTTAGCTACACAGCTCAATACGAACCTTCTCTGCTCATCTACTCAATGCTCAGACTCATCCTCGAGTCGACGAGCACCCGTCGCTCGGCTCACAAAGGCAGCTATTTGTCCCGCAACGCTCAGAGCAAGCAATCGCCTAATTGAGATGTCGCGTAGCCTACAGTAGGCCCCGGATCTATGTCAACGGATTTCAATGTCTGCTTTACATTTTCACTTTTATCTTTGCTTTAGAAAGCTGGCGTTTGAATAGATCGGACGTGTTGAAACTAAAAGTAACGTTAATAAAACTGTAATAAATGGGATCAGTTTTTTTTTTTTAATTTCTACGTCTTCTTTTCGTGTGGTTAGTGACTAACCTGGTGTCAGAGTTTTAAAACCGCCCATGGGCCTCTAACTTGGCTTCACATGCCGTCGAGAAATATCGCTCAGGCATGCCGGTTTCCTCACGATGTTTTCCTTGACCGTTTTTGAAGCAAGTGATAATTATACAATACGCTCATGAGTCCAAAAAGTCAGAAGTGCGTGCCTTGGGTTGGACCCGAATTCGAGACCTATGACTTGGCAGTCCGCCGGTCACACCACTAGGCCATCACTGCCAAGTAGATTTAAATTCAAAATTAAGCATTAATTTCATATGTTTATTTTTTTTTCATATATTTATTTATTCATAAACCAATGATTACGCGTAGTAGGTTCCTATGGAACAGAACGAGCGAGAAACTTCATGGTCACCACGCCTCCTATTAACCATAGGTGGCCCAATGGTGACCGATCCGACTTACGAGTAATCCGTTGTGGGTTCGATCCCAGATACATTAAATAGTAAATTACTTTTATCTAAGAATTAATAGGAAGACCGTGGATGGGTGACCATCCATTTAATACCTCGATACGCCGCAAAGTACTTTAAGCCATTGGTCCCAGCTGTCATTTGGAGATCTTTTACTGTCGGTACGATCAGTCAGAAGCCCGAAAGTCTGACCACCAGTCTTACCAAGAGGTTTCCTGCTACCCAGTAACTGGATAATGGTGGTCAGGTAGGCAGTTGATCCTTGTAAAATACTAGTATTCAGCTACATTCGGTTCGACTAGAAGCTGACCCAAACATAGTTGGGAAAAGGCTAGGCAGATGGAATAGGAATAGTAGACTTTTTCTTGGTATGTTTTATTTTAACTCTACTACTAGTCAACGATTTTTGAACATTTGGAATGGACAGTAAAACCACTGTCTCCAAAACTATACTTTTGTAGTGATGAACTGATTATGACAAGATAACGCCATCATTTCGGCTCAGCTACGTTATTGAAGGTAATTAGGGAATTAGATGTTGAGTGGTCACTGAGCTGTTTCCTGAAGCCAATTAGGCAGTAACTGAGAACAAATAGATCATGA
Source organism: Omphaloscelis lunosa (assembly GCA_916610215.1). NCBI lineage: Eukaryota > Metazoa > Arthropoda > Insecta > Lepidoptera > Noctuidae > Omphaloscelis > Omphaloscelis lunosa. The sequence goes on from OU744250.1 coordinate 14,768,870, forward strand.
TGATGCTATCACCAGAAGATTGAATGCTAATAACACCATTTATGGTAACAGTCGTAGTCATTTATATTTGGGTAGTCGACGGATTTTGTTGGGAATAATGTTTTGTTTTATAATGATTTATATGACATACACAAAAACATATTAGAATGAGGAAAAAGACGTGAGGAAAATCAAATAACGATCTATGGACTGTGTGAAAGATGATAACCATAAATAAAACAAATCAATAGAAATCTTTTATTTCGAGCTAAAGTCCGTTTAGTAAGTATAAACACGTCTTACGGCCGAACCCAATAACCTATTTTTAGCTAAAAATCACATAAATATTTTTTTTTTCTAAAAATAAAAAAGAAATTAAAAATTTTAAAAAAAATCTAAAAAATTTTTTTTACCAAAAGTACAACCGACTTCCAAACTACAAAGTGAAAAATAACTTTAATTTCGGAAGTCGGTGTATTTAAGTTTTTTGCCACTGACTTCCGAAATTAAAGTTATTTTTCACTTTGTAGTTTGGAAGTTGGTTGTATTTTTGGTAATTTTTTTTTCCCTTTTTAGTGGGTTGGTTTGTAATTCATCAGTTCCACTTTACCAAATGATGCTTTTCGAGAGCAAATGCATGAGTATAAAAAATTCCCAAATCGCTATAGGTGCGCCTATAATATTTGAAGAGTTCCCTCGATTTCTCCAAGATCCCATAATCAGATCGTGACCAAATGACAACGGAACCCTTTTAAACAAAAAAAGATTTTTTCAAATCGGTTCAGCCATCTTCGAGTAATCCGAACATACAAAAAAAAAAACCGACGAACTGAGAACCTCCTCCTTTTTTTTTTTAATCGGTTAAAAATATAAATAAAATACTTCAACGTAAGCACTCACGTTAACGTTACGCGCCGTACAACCTACGGACTACGAATCGTTCCGACGCAATAACAAAGTTAGGAAACATTCGAGTTCACTTTAGGGTCAGTTCGAGTGTGTCGCAAAAGTTTCGGACGCCAGTCGCGTCGACTCGCCGCTGTTTATTTTCTGTTTCACTTATCCCCTGAAATATTGGAAAAGATTAATTCATGTATCATGTGGGATGTTGGGATGAGTTCAAGCATATATTTTGTGTTTGCGTTCCAGCAGAAAAAAGTTCGGTAAAGAGCCCAATACAAATCGATCGTGGTCCCTTTGTTGCTGTAGATTTCTTCGAAAGTATGATGTCAACTTATAGGTTAGGTTAGGTTGTAGGCTACAATGTTGGGCAAGCAGGGCGGTAACTGTAGGCTATGCATAGCTACCTCTCTCCTCTTTTTTTTGTTGTTTTTCCATTGCTATATTTCAAAAGAAATACCATCCTCAAAACATTGAAGCGAGTGATAAAAAAAAAATACCGTTTTTATTTAATTTTCCTTAATAGGAACTGAAAAAATAAATATTTACATTTAATCCTTAAGGGTTCGTGCACGAAAACGACTGATTTTGATGAATTTTGTTCATTAGTTGTGAGAAAGGGAAACAGAATTGAAATTATTTGTGATTTGAAAAGTCTAATTTTTCGTCTTGTACATAGTGGAAAGGGATTTTTCAAATAAATTAAGGATTCGTGGAAAATCACTAAAATTCGCAACAAGTTTTCCAAAAATTTACGCGAGACTGACGTTTGATCGTTTCGTAAGAAGAAACTACTTTTGATTTTGAAAATTCAAAAATATTATCAACATCATTATATGGACTACTTGTATATAGGGGAACCACTTTTTTCAACTTCTATACAAAATATTCAATTTTTTTAAACCCCGTCAGTAATGATTTTTTTTTCTATTATTTAGCAAACCATTACAAGAAATTTATAAATCAAACATTATTCTTCAGCTATCCTTGAAATAAAATCATAATTTATACTATATATTCATTAAATAAACCAAAAGTGAAATAAACCATATTTTCGAGAGCGCAAAAGTGATGCAGCTTAGATTAACAGGTGCTGTGACTGACACGAATGGTTTAGCACCACGACAACTGTACTTACACAGATTTAATGTATCAATTATTTCAAGCTTTCTTACAATTCGATAAGTTATTGACGAAAAAGGGATTTTTTCGTGCACGGAACCTTAAAATACCACAGAAATCCACAACAATATAACTTCATAAAGGTCAAATACAACAATATCCCGGCAACTAAACTGTACATTCGGGAGTAAGTGAACCCACAATCGCATATGCAAATGTCCCCAGCACCCGGGGGCAAAGCCATGTACAGAATACGACCCTAAGGAGTTAATGTTTTCATCCATTAACTCAAGCGAGCACTTATGAAATTCGTGGCCGCGATCCGAACGAGATTACATGGGCTAGCTGACATGTTTCTGCTCCTAAGGATGGCAGGTGGACGGAATAGAAAATTTTAGGGTTGAAGAACTAAAATAGCTTAGGAAAAATAACATTCTCTGTTTGAGAAACCGTTGGGACGTTGACGAAGGTCAATTTTTCTGTAGTAAAGGAAAATAGTAGGCGTATCATAATATTCTTTCTTGTACAAACAAATACCAGCTTTTCAAAAAAGGCGTAATGATTACTTGACGTAGCCACCAAGCACAATGAAGTAGGCCTTACATGGAGGTACATATTTTGACTGTCAATATTGATGCATCGTTGTCCTACACTTGATCATATGTAGTGTCCGAGGGAACTATGATACCCAACGAATGTAGTCTTCACATTGTAGAATATGTAGAGTACACTTATAAAAAAAAAATTTAGTGATATTATTTCTACAAAAAAAAAAACCCTATAGCATGCAAAGCTAGCTTAAAATACTTACTATAAATTTCTACTTATTACAACATTCTTCATAACCTTACTGGCAGCCCTGTCTTATTCGTAACCTGGTTGATGGCACCTCAGGCGTTTGTTGCGTCTTACGTCACGGCCAGCCACATTAGAGCTCTGATTAAACAGCACCCAACCCATAACACACCCAATTACATAACCAGCGAGAGGGGGAGGGGGTCTAAATAACCTGGTCCATGTAAGGCGTACTAAACCGTATTTGCTAATAGAATACAGATGTGTAGATGAACAACATTTTGCGGGCTGCCATAACTACGTACACCTTGTCGTGCCAATATATCTTAATATATATTTTGCTTGATATTATCAAATTACTAAAGGAAACCTCCAACAGTCTGAAGTTACACCAATGTTATGTATCTCTGGGATTACTTTGGTAGTAGTCCGTGGAGCCTAAATAGTGAGGTAATCTTGGGGATAAAGTTTGTGCCAATAAGCTAGCGTTAGCCTAAATCCACTGTGTAATACCTTGATTAGGTGGTTCCGTTTCAATGTTGAGTTATTGTAGTTGTAACATCTCGCTGAGTTACGTCTTTCTAAAACTGTTATATAGTATGAGTCTTTATAGTATGCACATATCAAAATGAGGGATTCTAAGCTTAATTTTATCGACAGTTTTTTTTTTTTTTTATTGATTTAAAAAATATTGTATTGCAAACGGTGTAACTTTTAAACTAAATGATCTATCGTGATGAAACAAACTTCATAATGATTGGAAGTAATTTGGCGTCCTCATAAAATGAAAATTGTGAAAAAAAACTTCCCTCAATTGAAAATAATCGTCTTTCTTTTTTTTGCAAAAATCTGTTTTTTAATATATTCTTTTTTATATTTAAAAAAAAAAACGTTTTTTTTAAATATTTTTTACGTCGATAAAATTAAGCACAGATCCTCATTTCGATATGACTCATACTGTATTATGCCGTAGATCAAACCCTGCCGGACCCTTCTAAGAAACAAGGGGTGATGTTATGTGTTGTTGTGTGTATACCGTCGATATGATTAGGTATAAAATTAATGACATCTTACCACTTACCACCAAATTTGTACACGTTATGGATTTATACTAACTCTTTATTTTTCAGTGGTTTTCCGCATAGCACATTGGCAGATTAACTTTATTGCCCGTAGCCTTTTAAAACATTCGCCATAAATACGGCGAATGTTTTTGCAGTTTGATAATAAGTGGTTAAAGGTTTTATATTGATACAAAAATAGATCACAAACACCACCAGCACCGTTTTCAAAAATTGAAAAAAAAATGTTAAGCAATTCAACATGTTCTTTTATTTTTCTATCTAATCAGTCAAGCGATTATGATTTTTTTTTAAATTAGTTTTCGAACATTAAATACGAGGCTTTTGGCTTTTGGTGGATGTTTATTTTATGTTTTTGTAATTTGCGTTTATTTTGTGCAGAATAAACAAAGTTTCTTTCTTTCTTTTCTTCTAAATACATGAAATGTAAAAATTCAAAATATTTCATATCTATTAATCTACACTGAAATATTCACAGGAAATAGGTAAGTGTATGTCTTTTTCGTGTGGTTAGTGATTAACCAAGTGTCAGAGTTTTTATGCCGCCCATGGGCCTCTGAATCGGCTTCACATGCCGTCGAGAATATCGAGAATATCTTACAGGCAAGTCGGTTTCCTCACGATGTTGTCCGTCACCGTTTCCGTTTCTTTTGATGAGCAGTAGTTAATAGTTATGATACAACAAATATTATACATTCAGAAACCAGAACCTTATAAAAATTTATTCACCCCGTTATATTCAACTTTTGACCTTTCACATTACTCGCTTTCACAATTCCTTCATGAAAATATGAAACGGTATTTCTATGTTGAGCTTTAACTTTAACTGACAGACTAAAGACTTAAGAGTTACCTTTCTAACAGGTTGTGGCCGCCCCCTAGGTGCAGCGATGCGAGAACACAAGCCGACGGAAGGGGTCCCGTGTTTGACTCCTCATTTGGGCACAACAAGATAATTTAGTTAAGTCAGATGACATACGTGCTGGAAGGTTAGTAAGCGATTTGATTTCTATGAATTATATTTTGTATTTGGTAGCTAACTATTTTGGGATTTATTTATTTATAAACGTTGCTTAAAGTTTAGTAATGATTAGCGACTCTTTATTGTTTAACCATAAATTTTAGACGTTTGAACGTCACTTATCGTTAAGCAACATTTATAAATAAACCCCTATATGGTTAGTTTAAATTAAAATACAGTATGCCGCACGTCAGTGGTTCGACAAACACTTATGAGTAAACTCTTAACACATTGTGTCACATAAACATTAGATAACGTATCTTAAGTATCCCTACCTAAATAATTTGTCACCACTTAACTAATTCCAATTTGCGTTTGCTGAAATTCTCAAGGGTAGGTGGTTCTTTTAAAATAACGTACAACATTTTCTATCACAATGCCAAGGATTTTGAAGGAAATTCCAAATCCATTGCTTCGTATGCAAAATAATCTGCACGATAACGCAAATAACGCAATGAATGCTGTTGAGTTGCCAAAACGGAAGGCAACGCAATTGTAATTGTGTTACGCAGCTGCCCCGCCGAACTACTTATTTAACTATTAAAGAATCTTCAAATAACACATCATCACGCCTGTAGTACCCGAAGGGCTAACAGAGGTGTACCTATAGTCTATAGTACACCCACATTTCGCTAATTATGTTTGTCCCATGTAATAGGGGGCGAGTTGATTACCACCTACCGGGCACAAATCAAGACTCAAGGCTGCTATATAAATTATGCAAGGCAGATATAGAAATTCCAGATGGAAAAACTCAATAATACTGTACGGGACCCGGGAACAGAACCCAGGACCTCTAACTATGCAGTAGCACTTGCGGCCACTAAACCAATGAGACAATCTTCAAATAAAGACACATAAAATATATCGCACGTACTTCAAGTCCGTATGTCCCTCACTAAACTTCAAGACATATGGCTGCGAGCCAAGAACCGTTTAATTAGACAGTTATTCGAAATCGAGAACAGGAATTAATATATCCCAAGTGGCTAGCGTTGATTCAAGATAACCAATTGAATTATGTGAAGACGTTGATAATGGAGAATTGAATTAACCACATTAAAGAGCAGGCTAGGCAAGTTATCAATGGCGCAGGTCAAAAAACTAACTTTTGGAAGCCGGTCAAAAAAGGGTTTATAAAAAGAAAAATAGATAGGCAAAGTTAACCCCATACAGATACATATCTAGATGTATACAAGAAATGGGAACCATTTTATCGTCGACAACAATTGTTCCATAAACATGAAAAGCATTAAAACAGTATCAAATGTATTCCACCAAAATAATGTATTTATTTGTACCAAAACCTTCTACACAGGCTGGATACATAATTATAAGCCCCAATAAGATTTATACACGGATGATTCTTTCTTGGGCTGACTGTAGGTACTTAAAAATGAGGGTTTTTCACCACACAGTGTAATACACATTTTATGAATAGAAACATATCTATTTATACTATATGTAATATAAGAATGACTTGTCTCAATTATTATTCCATTCGGAGTTGAAGAAAGACGTCCACTGCTAGACATAAGACTCCCCCAAGCACTGCCACTTCGACCGGTTCTGTGCTTCCCGCATCCAGCGGATTCCTGCGGCCTTCACAAGGTCTACGGTCCACCTTGTGGCCTTCCAACGCTACGTCTTCCGGTACGCGGTCACCTCCCCAGAACCTTCGGCCCCACCGGCCATCTGTTCTGCGAGCAATATGCCCGGATCATTGCCACTTAAGTTTTGCAATTCTTCGGGCTATGTCAGTTACCTTGGTTTACGTTTCATATTACGTTACATCAGACTAACTATTTAGTTCGACTTAAACATTCAAAATAAAAGAATGACGTAAATGATTCGTGAATGACACCATTCTGAATGGACTTCTTTGTTATTTGATTACATAATAATGAGTTTATTTTATTTTATTTTATTTATTTGGCTCACCAACAATTGCATATACCGATATAAAGATATGAGACGCATGCAATAAACTTATAGACTAGTGTACTAATTTCTAACAGGTAAGCACATCATGCATTACTTAATTGTTGCTTAGTGCCTACAAAAATTAGAAAAATTACTTAAATTTGTTGATAAAATGCCACAAATATGTGTTATGTTTAGTACAACGAACAAAACAAACCAATATGATGAGGATGCCATATGAATTGGATCTATTTAAAAAAAAGCTAGAATTGCCTTTTTTTAAATACATCAAATTTCCACTGTTTTCGTTCATCATTAGCTAATTACACAAATTAGCAATATAAAAATCCTGATAAATATATTGTTAACTTTTGATTCTTAGTCCACGACACTCGCAAAATATATTTATGACGATGAGCCACGCACTTGAGATACATTTTTAATTCTGTGAACGAAAATCTAATATAGCAAATTTTTTTTTAAGCTTTGTTGGCCATTTTGATACGATCGATTATTTTATGGGTTCCCATTCATATTTATTTATACTTTTTTCGAATAAAACCAGAAAAGAATAAAATTGTACCCGAAAACAACTCGAACCAACAAAATCAATGAACCCAAATCGAAATTATTCAATAACAATAAAAAAAGGTTAATTTATTACAAAGGATCTAAAAAAACCATTAAAACAAAAACAATATTTTCTGTTCCTGAGAATCCACGCGTAAAGTTTTTCTACGGAGGGAAACGTCAATAGAAACATGCACTTTCAAAAATCGAAGCCCCTTTCAACGAAGCGAAAGGGCGCCGAACGGGATAGTCCGGGCGGAAGTGACGTTGCAGGTAGATAATAACCGTGGTCGGGCGCGTCGCCCTCGCATTGTGCAGCTTCCGGTCCGTGCAGGGCTCTGACAACGATAATCTTCGACGTACGTAATTTTGGAATTGGATAGAGAAATCCTTGGAGTATTGCTCAGTTATATTATTTGTTTTTGAAATATTATCTAAATTCGTTATTTTATCATTACTCTTATCAGTGTGATTCATTTCCTGCAATGTAAGACTTTCCGGCCATAAATCTTCAAAACCTGATCACTACAATCAAACATTATGCGATGAAACCAACAACCACGTAAAACCTTATTTTTTTCTACTCATAACTAATGTTTACTGTTAGAGAATGCCTAAGGTATTAAGTCCACCTTTGTATCTTTATTGTGCATTAGCTTCCACCAGAGGCTTTGCCCGCGTCATATCTTTATAAATAGTTTATATTACTAAGTGATAATATACATAGCATACGGTGAAAGAATTTTTGAAACCGGTCCAATAGTTTTTTTTTTACTCGCTTCATGTATTAGTGTAGATAAAGCTTAATAAAAACATCGGGTGTGTACTACTTAAGACTACACAATAGAAGTGAAAACTTCCAACTAGAGCCGAGTATACGCGATTCAGCGCCGAGTACCTATACGTGATTTAGCGTCACCGGCCGACTGGAGCCGAGTATACCCGATTCAGCTTCACCGACCCGAGCGTGACGGTTCGGTTTCATTCCCTGTTCAGAAAGAGCAAAAAGTGTGCCTTAAAAATATTTCACTTCAATAAATAAAAATAAGTGATCTCCACGTCTTTCCTTATTCTTGGCACCCTTCGCAATTCGGTGTAGTGACCCCGGGCGTCGTCGACTAGTAAATAGTCGCGGGCGCACCTGGGCTCAACACTTACAGCTTCTTAAGTGTGTACTCAACAAAACAAGCTAATGAAACATAAACACTGGCTGGTTTACGACACACAGGGTTTACCGGTTTATATTGCCCTCTTTTTGTAACGTAAAATAGGATCTATTTCGGCACAAATCTAAAGAGGTTTATCCTGGTTTTGGGTCACTTACTTAATAGTCGAGGTTTAAGTAGTACGCTCATCGTGTGGATATTGGGTTTTGGTTTGGTCACTTTTTCGAGTGGTAAGTTTACCTGTACCCTAATTGCGTAATACAACACAATCACAATCTGTTTCGATTTGAAACAGATTGCTAATTCATTGCTTCATAAGTTGGAAAAAAAATCTGCTCAACATCGTAAATAACACAATTAATGTTGTTGAACTGTCAAAATGAAACAAATTAGGCAACATTGTTTATGAAAATAAGTTACACAATTAGGGTACATGTCGGGCTAAAAGTGTTGTTAAGTTTTTTATTTGGAATTTCTCAGTTGTAGCCTGCAGTCTGGATTTGTTGTTAAAGTCCCATGTAATAGGCCTATCATATGGGCCTTTAACATAACTGACGAAATGTGGGTGTACTGTAGGTACACCTCTGCTCAACCCTTCGTTAAATACAGGTGTTTTTTTTTCCCTTGTCCTAGGGTTCAACAATATGATGGACCCTAATTTTATTACAATCTAGCCTTATAAGTAGACTAATAATTAATTAATTTATAACCTAAACTATTAAATTGTCTTTACTAAGAATGTGTCCAATAGCACTTTTCTTATTGTCTCTATTAAGGAAACTACACTTCGTTCTTGTGTTTGTTTGGCACTTTTGTTCTTTACACTATTCACTAACACTAAACACTAGCTCGAACGGTTTTGTTCTTTTTAGTCTTCTAACTATGACGTCCACATGCTGAAGAAGTCTCTTTTCGTGAGCTTCTGCAAATTTCTGGATCACTCTTTCGATGAACTCAACTTTTAGGTGCCTGTGGAGGTTATCATTTCGTATGTACCGAGGTGAATACTGGTGTGATGTTACATTATATAAACTAATATTATAAAGACAAAAGATTTGATTTTTCGTGTGTTTGTATGTTGGTAATGAAAAAACTCAAAACCTACGGGAATGATTTTAAAAAAATTTCACCAGGTGAATGCTATATTATCACTGAGTAACATAGGTTATAATTTATAAAGATCCCACGCGGGCGAAACCGCTGGCGTAAGCTAGTGTTTGATAAAATTATCAGATATTTTTATTATGACTTCTAATTTGTATGATCCTCGGTTCAATAGTATCTCAACAGAGTCTCAATAGTAAAACAAGTTCGTAAATAATTTATTTATTGAACTTAATTGCCATAAAGCCCCAAAGTCTGAACCAATAAAGTCTAGACTGAGTGTCGAAAACGCTCGAGCGCGTGGTTTAGTTGACACTGCGAACACTATCGACGGCCGGCAGCGTCCCCTTTCCAAAATATACGAGAACTAAGCTCCCATAAATAAAAATTCCAAAACACACATTTCAAAGTTTACATTTTTTCTTTAAAAAAAAAACTTTTTCGGTCTATATGCGAATAAATCCGTATAGTGTCCTCGATATTTATGGCGTGTTATGTCCTCCCCATATCTCTGACTTTCCACACACTTCCACAACATTGAACGGCCATAAACCAAACACAAAAAGGGACACTATAGCCCTTTTTACAAAAAAATATCGGTCGGACCCTTGGTTATTGCAGTTTAAAAATAAATAGCGACGGTATCTTTGTGAATAATGTCCAGCGTGAAATGCGTCTAAATAAAAGCAACGATTTAAAACAAAAGTATTTTCGTTTCATCCGTAGATTAAGATGAAAAATGTTCAGTTTCAAATTTAATTTGGAAATAAATAGATGGAGGAAATGCAACATTAATCTTAAATAAAATTAAGTGTTATATAGCGTCAGTCTCGATGGAAGATGAACTCATAAATCAAGCAGTTCGAGGACTGGCATTCATCTTTTAAGCATTAAGGCGTTGACGGGAATGTCACGAATAAATTCACGTAGTTACTGTCTTTATTATAATTTAAATAAACCAACTTGTAATACCTCAACAAGTAAGTTAGTGATATTATTTTAATAAGTTGATCACGCATTCGTTGAGCAAAAGCAGCAAAAACTCAAAGGCTTGACGTGGACTTGCAAAAATAATAAGTTTCATTTAGTTTAAAATCGCGAAGTAAAATTTAGAAAAGCTTTTAGATCCAGGTACTAGATGGCTCACAAAAATTACACAACTATAAAAGAGTAAGACGTTGATAATACGTAGTTTACAATTAAAGTCCTAAACACTTTAACCTAAACAGTTTTTAAAAACTTCATTAACTCCGATTAAAAGTACACACGTTCACCTAGTGCTTTATTACACCTTAACTCCTTCATTCATTGAAACTGCGTCACAATTACCCATTCGTCTTCACACACGATACACAGTTTAAACTATAGGAACCATACAACTCTGTCGTCCGTACAATCCCGTTGAGAGCAAACCAAATTGTTCTGACACGGTAACTAAACAAGCTTGCGCCGGGATCCCGGACTCCGGGACTTGATAATTGATCTTATACACCGACACTTTCAATTGTTGGGGTTTTGGTGCGCTTTGCTTTGTAGTGATCCTCGGTATTCCGTGTATTGTGAGTGAGAGAGTTTGATCAGCGACGCTTGAAACTAAATGACAAAGTAAAATGTTTATAGGTTTAAATTCAAAAAGATGCATAAGCATAAGCATATGTTCCCACTGCTGGGACACAGGCCTCCTCTCTGTGAGAGGAAGTGGGCTGTAATCCACCACACGGGTCCATTGTGGGTTGGTCCACTGCAGCAACCCACAATTGGCCCACAGGTCTTCGAATTTTCGATTCTAGGACATCTCGGTTACCTCACGATGTTTTTCTTCACCGTTTTGAGAGCAGTTGTGATGAAACAAATTACACAAAGTAAAGTGCCTGCTTGGGGTCGAACCCACGAACTATAACGCGTAAGTCGGGACCGATACTACTGGGCCACCATTGCACCCGCCAAAGATGAATGTTATTCAATTAGAAGGTTTTCACATTCTGTCTGTGTTAATTTCAATTTCGGACTCCTTTATCACAATCTTCTATGAATCAACTAGGTACACAGAATATTTTGCTATTTCCTTTCACCTAAATATCTATCTAGCCGCCATCATTTTAATACCCCAACATTACAACCTTTATATATAGATCACATAAAGTTATTAGCTAAACTATCGCACGCAATATTAGCCACCCCAATACCGGCTACCAATTGGCCACTATAATGGCACCGGTAGACGGCACGTCCCAACGCCTGTACAGACCGACCTAATCAGTTACTTTTATTTATAAAAGGAAAATGCTTGTTCTTCTCTTGTTAAATGCTTCTTCTCTAAAACCTCTTAAATAACAACCTTTTATGAATCACATAAACTATCGCACGCAATTTTTAGCTACCCCAAAACAAATCACCTTTCGGCAAACTATTTTCAAGCTGGTCAGAACCACATTTTTTTTGCTATTTCGCTTCTACTCAAATATTCCCTAAATACCAACCTTTTATGAATCACATTAAGTTATGAGCCAAACTAACTCACGCAATTTTTAGCTACCCCAATACCGGTCACCAATTGGCTCCAGTAATGGCACTGGTGGACGGCACGTCCCAACACCTGTACAGACCTAATCAGCTGCTATTATTTATTCGAAGCACGTCCCGCGGTCTGCTCAGCTCTCAGCTAGAACACGGAATTACTGAGTTTCACGCTTTCGGCCACATCTGATTGAGCTAATCCGTGCTTTTATTAACGTTGTTGGTTGCTGGCAATTTCGGGTTTTTCTTGTAATTTCTGTTTTATTTTTCAGCACTTCGAAAAATATTGTTGGCTCTAATTAATAGAGTTCTTATTTGACTTCTATACATAGTGCTTCTAGTAATGAACATAAAATCTGCAATATTCACTGTTCTATAGGCTGCTTACTAAGCCATCTGAAACCCTACTGATATTCGCATTTACCTAATATGGTCGCTACGAACAAAGTAGGTAAAGCAACCTTGGAACTCCAAAAACAGGCATTCTGTCGTCGTAGCTTACTTAGGAGCTACAACGTCAAAAAGCCTTCCTCCTCTGCACTGAAATTCAGTCATTTGTATGTTAAATTAAGGTCAAAGAGCTGCCAAAATAAATATAAAAAGTAAAAATATAAGCTGCCTTTAAGGCGGAAAAACCTTCTTTTTTTTCTCTCCCTTTCGGACTTCTTCGCAACCCTGGCAAGCATCAGCCCTAGCAGACCCCGTCAATTCTGCTGACATCTCTTTGAGGCGCGCGTGGAACACAATGCACCGTCGACCCGGGCCTGGTCTTTCTCGGACGGCGAGCTACCCATTGCTTACCGTCTGCAAGCCCGCACCTACGATGGCCTACAATTCCCGACGCGCAGGGCGTCTCCTCCTGCAGCGGTTAGGGGCGTGAGGGCGCGAAATTTGCCTCTCCCTCACGCGTTCCTCCTTCGCGAGCATTACTGCTTCGCAGAAGGAGGTGACGGCCTCCCATTTCCTCTCGCTCCGTACCATGGCCTGAACCAGGGCCGGACGCGAGAGATCACCGCCGCCGATCGCCTCCACAAGGACACGGCGATGCTCCACCCAAGCCGGGCAGACCTCCACCGTGTCCTCCGGGCGATCCACACAATAGTTACACCTGGGCATTTCCGCCTGCCTTATCCTGAACAAGAACCGAAACAGCCGTGTCCGGTGAGGACCTGCGTCAAGCAGAAGGTGAGGACGCTGTGGCACCTTTCGTCGTGAGGGCCCACACGCGCATGATGGTGTCCACCTTAGAGCGTCCCTACGGAAACCAAACTGGCTCACCGCCAAATCCGGCCCCAACCGCACCAGCTGCTTGACGAGGCGGTCTGCAATGACTCTTTCAAAGAGCTTGCCCACCTCATCGAGCAGCAAGATGGGCCGATGGGCTTCCTGATGAGGACCAGTTTCCCCGTCTTCCAACAAAATGGGAACTGACCCCTTTCCATGCATGCGCTTAGAAGCTCCCTTAGTCGAGGCCCGAGAGCCCCTAAGGCCAGGACCCAGGCTTTTCCAGGTATGCTGTCGGGTCCTAGGGCGGAATTTCTCTCATTCAGCTTGCGTACTGCTATTCTCATCTCCACCTCAGTCGCCTCCGGAGCATCGTCATCGTCGTCGGCGGTGTGGTCCACATCGGGCACCGTAGTCGTGTCATGGCGAAGCCATGGGCGGGGGGGTATGTTCCCTTCTTGAAGGGAACAGAGCGCTCACCACGTCTCCTACAAGCCGGGGCCGGAGACTGCGTCAGCGGGGAAGTCCATGGGCGGAGTTTCTGCCGCACCATCTTTTATGGGCGTCCCCACGGGTCCCTGTTCAGAGTCTCCAACGACTCCTTGTGGGCCGGTGTCCTGACCGGCAGGATCTCCGCGTAGATGGCCACCAAGAAAACCCAAAACAAAAAAACACCTAAAAACCTTAAACTGACATAATCATGTTAGTAAAGAAAAAAACTTGAGATCAAAATACATTTTATGTTCTTTTTTCATTTGTTTTTAATTTTTCTATAACATTTGAAATCAAACTTCAAATATTTCCATATATATTTTACGAAGCTACCTATCAGAAAGTTTCTTAATTACCCATTTTCGTCACTCGACCCGCCACATAGACACGAACACGCACGTACAATTTTATGACTAGTCGGGGACACAACTGCCCGACACAGCGACGTCGGGCGTTTGATAGTCAGTTGATACCACCTCCCCTCATTATGTGATTTCGTTTATTTATATACAGAATTCCTCCGGGTTTTGCCTGTAAAACTTAGTTTTATTAAGGCTTTATAATGTTTTACGGTTTTAGTTTTGCACTAACATCAATAATTTCAAATGAGAAACGTGCAAAACCTACTGTACGCCCTGTGTATGTATGATTCTGAAAGCTAAGGAAAAAAATACTCGGACGGATTCAATACTACTACTATTAAATATCCTTACTATCATATATTATATCCAACAGTTTTAATGTACAACCTGCTTAGCCTTTTCCCATCTATGTTGGGGTCGGCTTCCAGTCTAACCAGATGCATCTGAATACCAGTATTTTACATGGAGCGACTGCCTATCTAACCTCCACAACCCAGTATCGGGGTAATACGATACCCGTTGCCAAGACTGATTGTCAGACTTTCGGACTTCTGACGACCTGTAACGACTGTCAAAGATCCTCGAATAACAGCCAAGACCAACGGCTTAACGTGCTTTCCGAGGCACGGAGGAATCTCGGTATGTGAAGATGGTCACCCATCCATGAACCAACCCAGGCAAGCGTACCTTACCCTGATTGATCGACCCATGCAGAATTTACTTAGCCACGAGCTCCTCAACAGTTTTAATTTACGAACGTTTTAAATAATCTTCTTCTAAGCGTGTCTATGGCAATTTAAATGGACTCGTTCCAGAATTCGGCTACGAGTTTGACGCCTTTAATAGCGTCCATCAGTTCCTGTAACGTGCACACGATAGGACACGCAGAACGCGATGTTAATTGTCCCATCGTTTATGGAACAGTACCACATTTACACTACAGGGTGGAATCACCTATTTAAAATAATATCACAATTAAACAGATTAATTTTTAAACTTTTACTTTTTCAATTTTAAATTACGAATTTACTTTTTCAAATTACGAATTCAGTATCTTACTACGGCATGATTGCATAAAATGCTCCACCTTTTTAAGTGACCTACTATTTCAAAAACTACACAAAACCCCTATCATCATCTGCCTAGCATTTTCCCAACTATGTTGGGTTCGGCTTCCAGTCTAACCGGATGCAGCTGAATACCATTATTTTACATTGAGCGACTGCCTATCTGACCTCCACAACCTAGTTACTAGGTAACACAATACCCCTTGGTAAGACTGGCTGTCAGACTTTTGGGCTTCGGTTAACCTTAACCAGACATAAAATACCTGCAAATCAACCAAGTTATTGCGTTAAATTTTATTCCTTACAAAACAAACTAGATCTTGTAGCCTCGGTTTCCCGACGTTTCCATTTCCCGAATGTTGCGGGATTGCGGGATTTTAAAAGTGTCTAAGCAAGTAATTGCTCTGCCAGTTACGGCACTGGTTTTGTAAACTCAGTGGCTGATGTGGTCCGTGGCTTTGATACTTTATCTTTTTGTGGGGTATGCCTAATGTTTAAGAAAGTTCTTCATGCGAATTTGTACCCTTTTGATGTAAGAGGTTGTTGAAGCAACAAGTGATGTGTGAACTGGGAAATGATTTTACCAGCCCGCTTTCCACTTCTAAACATGGACTCTTAAATAATCGCTAACTTACTGTGTTGTTTACTGTGTCAAATAAATATCACTGTACCACTGAATTAAGACTATTTATTTCATTTCTAAATATCTTTATTTATCATGCGTACAATAAACAAAAATGCACTTATCCTAAGACACATTATTAACTCATTATAATTATGACACTTTATCAGGCTAGCGGTACACCTTTCAAAGCTTTTAAGGGATATTTTTATAACTGTTAACAACATAAACATAACACACAATATTAATGGGTAGGTACATGATGACAGTTACGCAAATTATTTAGCTAGTTTTAATTTACTGATTGCATGTAGGTATGACAAGAAAAAATATTTTTAAGATAGTTAATTGATTCAGGCGTGACCTTGCGGAAATCCATTATAAAATGATGATGTGGATATATTTAGTAACCTGTTCCGCTTAGCTATTTCTAAAGAGTCTTAAAAAGACCCTGGAAGAAATCGACACGTGTTTCACTTCTCAACGAGGCATCCTCAGGATGACGATTGACTTGTCGCGAACTCGAACACGGCGTGTTGCCACACCAACCAGCGCTCAGCGCGCAGAGTCTGCGCTCGGTGCTTGGTGTGGCAACACGCCGTGTTACTAAATATATCCACATCATCATTTTTTAATATTTTTAAGTAAATAAGCTGATCACATGGTGTACGTGTGTAAATACTAGCAACCGTGCGACCAAATAATGATCAGCGGACATCATCAACAACGAAGCTGATTGAAACTTTATAAATAATCCTTAATAGGAATCCTAATAAAATTATGTCCCGTCATAGCCCCCTTGTTTTTATTCTATATCGGTGGATAGCTAATTAATGTGTAATAATTGACTCAAACAGATTGCGTTTGATAGCCCAATTCTTGAGGAAGGTTACAGGCCATTTTAACATCATACTACGACCCACAAACAGAACCTTTCTTTAATGACGTTTAGTTCAAATGAAAATGTTATAGATCTAACAGACTTACTTACTTTGTAAATCAATTAAAACACGTATAAAATAATTAGGAGAACACCCAGTGTAAACGCAAAGGCAAAACACCGCCTCGTTATTTCAATTAAAAGTTTAAGTCCTCAAGCCAGATTTCATTTTAAATTAAACACAAATCCCACTGACGGTCAGTACGTGGCTGTTGTAGTTACTGTCATTAATAAAAGCAGTTGAAACAAATATTAAACATTCCTCGTTCCAAAGCGGCGTACAAGCGTTTCGTAATCCCACTCATAAAATATAAGGCTATATGGCTTCTAAAACAGCGATAATTCTATAATAGACAACTGAATATTGTCGTTGTGTTTTATTGCTTTTTGTTCCTATAGCGAACTGGCTCGGTATCGAATGCCTGCTCATTTCATTAAACATAAATGATCTACATATTACAAAAATAAAAAAATCATAACAAAATGCTACGAGATGATGTCACATTCATTAAATTTTATTATAGCTGTAATATGAAGAACGAAAGTTCGTTTGTTCAAACCACGTCAGATGCACAATTGACGTGAATATGAACACAGCAATTACAAGCATTATATTTTAAGCCTCGACGTAAAAAGAGGTTATAAGTTTGACCGCTATGTGTGTATGTCTGTGGCACCGTAGCTCTTAAACGGGTGAACCGATTTTAATGCGGTTATTTTTATTTGAAAGCAGGTTTTCTAGCTATGGTCATTTATCAAAATCAGTTAAGCCGTTTGAAGATTATCAGTTCTTTTCTAGTTCATGAATGGATGTGAGTATCTTCCACAGGTATGAACGATTTGAAATTTTGTACTTCAATGATATTAGAAGAACATAGTAACATTGAACTGATGCTGCAGCATCACCTGGAATTTGCATTATACCCAACTCCCTTACCAACTTACAGCAAAATTATCGTGTTTGGGCTCATTGGAATGGTGACAGTTAATAGGTTAGGTGAACAGGGTCTGGTGATGGTGTAGGAAAGAGAAATGAGGATATGTTCGTGTCGTGGTTTTTTTTTAATTTTAACTGTTAAAATTGTACTTGTTCTTCTGAAAAAAAATAATGTAGATACCAATAATATGCGTCGCACCGATCTGCGTATTTTTTTTTTTACAACTTTAAAAAGATTGAAAACTTACTTAATATAGCTCGCCGTAAACGCCTTCAGCAAAAGTTTTGTAGTTCACTTGACAGCCACGTTTACGGCGTGGTGGGCGGGCTTTATAATATAGGAACAGCATGGTTATAACTAAAACTAGTTCAAGTCCAGTCCGCTGAATTTAAGGCCTCACTCAGTTAAGTAGCGGACTTATCTTCGATGACACGTGACCACGCCCCTCTGCCGGTCCTTTGATGTAAGCCCCTGTCCACCCAATGTTGTCTCAAAGCTCTATTTAATTGCTACCTCGTTATTTCTGGATTATTTACACAGTGAAAAGCGTTTTTAATCACAACGTTTCTAAATGAATCGGATGATCAAACGATTCTGCTCGTATGTTACAGTTATTTAATTGTCGTTAAATCTGTTCTCGTATGCAATTTGAACGATTTCAAAGGGGTTTTTTAGTTCAAATATTGGGTAAAAATATGTTTAGTATTAGGGTTGTGTTAATGTTGTCACATAGGGAGATTCATACACATTTATAATAATATATTATCATAGTAATTATGCACGGGAACATTAAAGTCATAAAATCATTATCATCTTCATCATTTCAGCCGAAAGACGTCCACTGCTGAACATAGGCCTACCCGTAATCAGAAAATACGTTATAATTTTCAATATAATTTAATTGAAATTAATGCCCTGTTCTAATCTCCACCGAACTTCATGGCACTTAAGTCGTGAATAAGAAATAATATGGTTAAATAAAGCATTATTATGTCTTCCGAAAAAGATTTTTCTTTGTAAGCCTTCCTTTGGTTAGCACTTCAACGGTTGACTTCTAATTTACATTCCAAATAACAATAAAATTCTTAACGTAAAAATTGTTAATTGTTACGTTAAGGAACAAATGTTTTCCCTTAATAAATAAAATAGGTATTAAACACGACCCTTTTTCATGTTTATTTTGAAAGCGACTGAATCCGTTTTATACCTTTATTATGTCACATCTCTTTATTCTACTTAAACGTTAAAACCAATTTATTTTTCATAAATTATAACGAACGATCCTTTTTTACAGGGTTGATCCTCCTGATCCCAACCTTCAGGTAATATTTACTCCCACGGCCCAAATTAAATATATACTTCTTTATGTCAAAAATTCTAATCATATAACCCTTTTATGTCCCTTATGGATATCCACTCAATAGAATATTTGTAAAAATATTTTTAGTTACGAGAGCATTCTGTTAATATTTCTTTTTGTAAGTACTCTGGTGGTTTTCCCGGAAAATCTTGTTTTACTAAAAGAAGACTGTTCCTCGAAATCGATATTGGTTCTGGTAAAGATAGAATCAAAGGCTATTGAAACGTACAACTGAATACAGTAAATTTGTTCTACGAAAAGAATTGATAGAAAATTAAATATATAAAAAGATACAATAGAAGTGGATATATTTAGTAACCTGTTCCACTTAGCTATTTCTAAAGAGTCTTAGTCAGCGTCAGAGTCAGCACTTGGTCTGGCAACACACCGTGTTCGAGTTCGCGACAAGTCAATCGTCATCCTGAGGATGCCTCGTTGAGAGGTGAAATACGTGTTGATTGCTTTCAGGGTTTTTTTTAAGACCCTTTAGAAATAGCTAAGCGGAACAGGTTACTAAATATATCCACTTCTATTGTATTTTATAATGGATTTCCGCAAGGTCACTCCTGAATCAATTAACTATATAAAAAGATTGTTTAGACATTATGCCACTTCCATATTGAACTTGTAGACTTCTTACAACTTTCATGATAGTAGTTTGAGTTTTCGCTTCGTCGCTTAGCAATTAATAGGTGTCGAAGCCATCGTAGGCGAGTCGTAGCAAAGTAGTCTTTGCTACGACTCGCCTACGATGGCTTCGACTTCGCTTATCGTAGCAGCGTGGACCAACGTAGGTAGTCTACGCGAATAGTTGTTTACTTTTTTCAATAATTTGCTAATACTTGATATTTTTGCATAAATAAATAGAGATAAATAGTGAGTAAAAGAACTTATACATTTAATAAAAGTTAATGTAGATGGAAGCGTATTTAAAAAATATTTTGATCAACCAGGAATATACGATCCTTTTATAACTATTAAAGAAACAAAAAAAAAAGTGGCACTCCGGGAGTGCCGATAGAAGTGAAAACTTGAAAAAAATCGGCACCATAGTAATCAACGCGATGATGTCTTTTACTCCACTCACCGCGGCAATCAACGCGTTGATGTCTTATTAATGGTCAAAAGGTGGTGTCATCACGGTGTTGCGAAATCAATGGTTTAGTCCCATCTCAAAAATGCCCAACTTGCCTAAAGAAGTTTTCACTTCAAAAAACGTTATTCCATAATATCTAACCTTCTTTTCTAAAAACGACTTTAATCCAAAGCACGTGTAGTAGATACAACAACTGTCCTACATTCACATTCGCAGTTAATTCAACCTCGTTGTCTGGCATTTTTCGCTCTCCTAATCTTGTTAAGCAAATCCGAGGGAGCCTGTGACACGGGTCCAGGGATTTTGTTCACACATACCGTTTTTCTAGTGCAACCTTACATATGTGTCTGTTTTCAGTGTAAATTGGAACGATCCATTATGGCTTACAACCTTCGTTTAGTAATCCAATAGGTAAGTTTCTCCTGGAAACCAACAAGAGACAAAAGGTTTTTCATATTGACAATATGGCTGTGAAGAAGGACGTAGTTTTTTTTAATATTTCCCAAGCTTTTCTGTTTAGTAAGAATACTTATTTTGTTATAGACACTTTTAGGCCTCACTTTTTAATTTCTAATAACAAACTGATTCAGCCTGTTGGAATTTAAAATATCTGTTTGCTTTTCGCTTTGTGTAACCTAAAACACAAAATTCTATACAACAATGTGTACTATAAGGACTCCTCGTCCTTGTATTACCGGGTCTGATGAATAAAATGACTTATTTAGTTTTAAAGCGGAACTATTTAGATCGATTTATATTATTTTACATTTTATTTTATGACACACTCTATCAGCTCTTTCAGCTGACCCCCTTTTGTTCTAATAATCGAAATGCAAATTAGCATTTGCTTCATATTATGCCATCAAATAAGAAAGAAGAAAGAAAGAAAGAATTTTTTTTTATTCTGCACAAACTAAACGCACATGCCAAAAAATATTACATAAAATGTACTTTCACAAATTAGCCAAAAGCCTCGTAGCCAAGTACTAGAAATATGTCAAGATTGTCTATTACTTGAATGTCAGAGCCATAGACAATTTATATTGCGTAATATTACCGACGAGTGTTACAACACTGGCCATTGATAACTTATAAAGAAACAATAATAATTTAATAACAAAACTCAAACAAAATACTGATTGCAAAGTAGACACTATAATTATAAACTATTCATGGAAGTTACATGGTAAAACCAAGCATACTAAAGGCCTATTTGAAATATTCACAATCTTGGAGAACTAAGTTTTAGTATAAATCATTACAATTATGAGTACAATGTTGTTTTAAACTGCTCCGAGCGCTGTTAGCGCAACCCTTCATTTACTGCCTGGAACGTTCCTTATCTCTAACTGAAAAGTTAAACTTTAGTGAAAACGGCTATGTGTACCAAACATGCGTGTCATAATATGATGTCATTTATACTTATTGGAATCCTTGTTAATTTCTTCAGTCTACCATTAATGATTTTGGCATTTACTTTAATAATCTACACGTGTCAGATTTCCGAGAGTCTCGTTCTTTATCTGTTTTGATTCATTCACTTGCAGTAAGGCATTTAAATACAGTCCGCCTCAAAAAGTTGTTTACATCGACAAGAATTAATTTCATCATTATCATCACGCTACAGCAGTCCACTGCTGGACATAGGCCTCTCTTGCACGCCATTCAGCTCGATTCTCGGCAACTCTCATCCAGCTGCTACCAGCCACCCTGCGAAGATCGTCGCTCCACCTAGCCTGAGGGCGTCCTACCTTACGTTTGCCGATTCGCGGTCTGCACTCAAGAACACATCTACCCCAACGGTCATCGTTTCTACGGTTAATATGGCCGGCACATTGCCACTTCAGCTTGCTTATTCTGTGAATTAATTTAAATGTCTGCAATCTTTTTTCCATAATATCGTCTCAATCTGTAGCCACAAAACATATTTTACACATTGGGTACTTAATTTTAGATACCTATTGATACAGTAAATGGAACATAAATTGGAAAATCAAATGAATTCTTGTCGGTATATATATCTTTTTGGGGCTGACTCTACCTAGTAGTAATCGTCCTTTACCAACAATAACCTCCCGCATAAAACTATCTAATATCCTCCGAAAACAACAATTAGAAACATATATATTTACTATATACTATATGTTTAATCCGTCGAGGGCTGCAATACACGGGCAGGGATAACTAAGCCGATTACAATATTCGAGTGACTGTCACCCCTAGCTCTTGGGCGACTTGTTAGCGACTAGAAGCAAGTTTGTCTTGTTATAACTCGACTCGACTTCGCAATATGACTGTACATGTCTACACATCCGGATTTTAAACCGTATTGTACTTTAGAGATGCTACACCACTTCAGTATAATTGGGAGTTCAATTCTGTTTGGATCGTAGGAGGCAGGATAAACTCCTCTATTTATAATGAAAGAAATTTTGAAGTATTTAGTATTTTTCGTGAAAGAATATGTCTTGAAACGTATGTTTGCCACCGTTCGTAAATATGAATCTATTTCAGTCGAAAAGTAGCATGCTTTGTTCTAATTTTAACTGTATCCAACAACCACGTGGGATTCCATTTGCAGGTGTCTATAATATTTGGAAACCACTACGAATATAGCTACAAGTATAGCTTATAGTGCCTTTTTTTGTTTTGGTGGGTAATTATTAAATAACTTCTCCCGCTCTGAACGGAGCGGGAGGGCGTGTCAAACTCTTGCTGACTAAAACCCACCCGTGTTCCTTCAGTTGCCATGTTGCCGGGGCCACGATATCCCTTTCGGACTTCTTGGCAACCCCGGCAGGAGCTTATAGTGCCTAACAAGCAGTGAATGCAAATAAAACATTGCGTTCACTACTAACTGGTCTATTTTCTAAACCATAAATGACATTAGCTGAGAATTTAAAAAAAAAAACAAAAAAAGAACGTAGATAGACCAATCTTTAAAGAAGATCATTCTGTTCGAAATAAATTGCTTTTTAATAAAAACTTGTTAGAAAATATACCCTGTTAACCCTGCCCTATCTCTTCGTAGCCTATTTTCTCCAGCTCTTTTATAATAGCCTTCAAGAACGGCTAGAAAATGTACTTCGCTTACGTGGACAGGCAGTTGAAATATAGCCCATTAAGTTTTCAGTGCATTTAGAATAATGTTTCTACACAATATATGAAGTGGTACGCTTACTCTTAGTTACTTTAACACACGCATGATATACGCAGAAGGCTTACAATGCTCTGCGCGTGCGGTATAATAATGCGCTGAGGATATTTTTGGGGCTGCTTCGGTTTTGCAGTGCATCGAGCATTTTTGCGGAAGCGCGAATAGATGACTTTCATGCCATCATGCGCAAACCGTGTGCTCGATTTAGAGGTAGCCCTAACAGTATTTTAGCTACACTGGCGGATAAGGTGGATGGCCCATTTATAGGCTATGGGCTGAAAGATATGTGCGTGTACATGTTCATGTAGCCAATTAATGTATAATTATTGTATTTCTAAATTATTGTGTTTACTAAAATAGCCTAAGTTTATACTAACACCATATGGATCCCTAGGTCTGAAATATATTTTTTTAATCTAAATTTTACAGACACTTGTCTTTCCGTTAATATATCTCTGTTAAAATAGAGTCATATTTTAGGCATATCAAAGTTAGGTATTTCTCGCAACATGGCAACTGAAGGAACACGGGTGGATTTTAGTCAGTAAGAGTCTGACACGCCCTCCCGCTCCGCCCAGAGCGGGAGAAGTTATTTGATGATTTCCCAACCTCAAAAAAAAAAAAAAAAATGTATTTCTCGAAACTAAAATGAAACCAGGTTCTGTAGTTTCTGCCTACCCCAACTGGAGATGGCGTGAGTTGATGTCTGTATGTTTGAAAGCCGAAATCATGCCTGCGTCATCTTTACAGGCTTTACAATATCCACAGCTGAACACTTTACCAAGTTAGAGGCCCCATAAAACAATATTTCACAAACTCTGCAATAACCTTACGAAAAAGTTATAAAAAAACTGTAACGACACTTCTTTTAATTTAAGACAGGAGCCATCAACATTTTACAGCAAACTTCCGATACTTTTTATTGTATTGAGTCGTAAATCGTTACCTTCAAGGCTACAATCAAAACAAGGTTATAAAAGCAACAACCTGGCGTCGAATCGATGAGGAGGGCATGTCGGGACTCTCACTAAATTCTTAATACCTCACGTAACAGTTAAGGAGGGTTCGCACTAGTGTTGCTACGCGACAAGCCCCGGGATTGAGAAGTGCGGGACGGGAATAATGTAGACAGAGCTTATGTTACTGTGATAGTTTTAGGAGTCTATTTAGTTTTATGTAGGAGTGTACATGTTAAGAATTATTTTTACTTATAATCAACTTTGTTATCGTATTGTATTTATAAATTAGAATGTACCTTCTACCAATATTTTATATATTTTTTTTTTAAATACCATAAATGCAACCGACTTCCAAACTACCAAGTAAAAAACAACTTTAATTTCGGAAGTTGTTGTCTTTGGATTAATCAGAATTTGAATCTTTTAGTGTGTTGGCTTGTAATTCATCGGTTAAACTTTACCAAATGGTTCTTTTTAGTTACTATAAAAAATACCCAAATCGCTATAGGTGTGCCTATAATATTTGAAGAGTTCCCTCGATTTCTCCAAGATCCCATCATCAGATCGTGACCAAATAATAATGGGACCAACTTGATATACTCTTCCAAAAAAAAAAAAATCAAGTCGTTTCAGCCGTCTTTGAGTAATCGGGAAACATACATAAAAAAAATTATAATTATTTATTCACACATACATTATCAGCATTTTATTTAATTTCAATAGACATTTTACGGAACCAATAAGCACCTTAAATATATCCCGGGAACCTGTCCCGTAAATACCGAATTTTTGGCAGCACTATGCAACAGCTACTTATCTTTTACTGTGCAGCCTCCAGACAATGTTGCCATGTCGGTGACGATCGATGATAATGCACTGAAGCTCGGAGATCAACGTTCTACGAACTTATGCGAAGGTTTTAAACTTTAGGGAAACTTTGAGACGTGTTTGTTAAGGGTTTGTTATTTCTGTGTATGATATACATACAACCTATATAGGTATCATTTAATTTTAGGATAGTATAGATGATTTCGTAAAGCTTGCCAACGATAACCACCGTTTACAGAGACAACTTTATTGAAGATAAATCTTAAAGTTGTCAAAAATGTTCCGGGATCTTCGGACTTTTGCCAACACTATAACTATTTTTACTGCGAAAATTTGAAACAATGTTGCAGAACTATAAATACCCATGAAGTTATTAAATTTAAACAAGTTTATTACTAATAAAAATGTCACTTCATATTTGTGAATTTATATTAATCAGAGAAAAACAAATTCTAATGTAAAAAAAAACAACGTATCTTCATTAATTCTCGTCAAGTATTTACGCTGTTTTAACACGGACTGCAACGTAAACACCAAATTACATACATAAACATGGGTTCCCTAACAAAGGTTACAATTTATCGAGGGGGAGCAGACGCATTAAAACGAGGAAAAAGTACGATACGATAGGTAACTGCATACGTACAATTGGTAAAGTGAATGATCAATGAAAAAAGTACAGACGAGTACACTGTTTGTAGATAGGCCGGCTTTTTTATTTATAGTATGTAGCTGTTTGTGTTTTAAAATAAAAATAGTAGACACGGTAATCTGATTGATGATACCGGTATGTAGGTTTTATAGTGTATGTGTGTTTATTCGTGCTTTTATACTTAATAGATAATTCTATATTAATAAAATTAAAATGCTGTTCGTTGGTAAGCGCATCACTTGAGAACGACTAGGCCAATGGGGGTGTTTATTATTTTAAAGCATCTATTTGTAATAGTCAGAATTAGGTTTTTAAGGAACATGGGAGAAATCGGGAAAATTTAAATTGCTTTTTCTATGGAATTTTTGTATGAACTCAAGACCATAATATTAGGTATTGAAATTTTGACGGGTCAGTATAGGTATATACATAAACTCACGTTTTCTTCCCATGGGGGTAGAAACTACAGAACGCCACCTGCTCCGATCCTTAACCGTCGTGTCAGCTAGTACGCAATAAAATACGTTTTTACGGCGATTTGACCTTACTAGGCTCAACCTTACTTTAAAATACTTTTTGACTTTTGAAACATAAGAACATAAAAGTCTAATAGTGCTTTCGAAAGTTTTTTTTTTTTTAATTTTAATTTAGTGTTCCTTCTGAACAAGCTGATTAATTACCTAGCTGAACAAGCAGGTTGACGACCTTTGCGGTCTGATGTTAACCTTTTTTTTACTGGTGTATCAGTTACTGCAGCTATTTAGACACAAGCTAAAGAGTTATCACGCCATTTTTTAGTCTGTTGAACCCCTTACACAATACGTGTATCCGTTTTTATTGTGGGCGGGAAATGATCAAATAACTTCTCCCGCTCTGGGCGAAGCGGGAGGGCGTGTCAGACTGTTACTGACTAAAACTCACCCGTGTTCCTTCGATTGCCATGTTGCCGGGGGCCACGATCTCCCTTTCGGACTTCTTCTCAACCCCGGCAGGCATCGGCCCTAGCGGACCCCGTCAATTCTGCTGACGTCTCTTTAAGGCACGCGTGGAATACAACGCGCGGTCGACCCGGGCCAGCTACCCATTGATCACCGTCCGCAAGCCCGCGCCTACGGTGGCCGAAAATCGGCCTGCGATTCCCGACGCCCAGGGCGTCTCCTCCTGCGGCGGTTAGGGGCGCGAGGGCGCGAAATTTGCCTCTCCCTCACTCGTTCCACCTCCTCCTTCGCGAGCATTACTGCTTCGCAGAAGGAGGTGACGGCCTCCCATTTCTTCTCGCTCCGTACAAAGGCCTGAACCAGGGCCGGTGTATCCTGGATTGACGTTTTTGGGAACTGTATAAATATTTATTTATATTTACTATTATTACTTACATATTTTGTTTTGAATGGTGGAAACCCAATATAACAATGTAGTCGCCGCTTTAAGAGCCATTAAAATGTTATTTTAATGCTATTAAGACACAGTGATCATTGATAATCCTTTGCTGAGCTGTTTAAAAGAATCCAGTGCCTTAATTGACATAAACCATCCAAAAGTCCATACTTCGACGTCCCAACATTCAAACACTATTTATTTCCGGAGATTTGTGTCGAAGTTAATGCGAACGTTCCATCAAGAAACATTGAAAACATTGCCCATATACACAGAAAGGTTTATACAACACTCAAACAAATACACCGAAGTAATAAAAACATGAAATATAAACCTGTAGGCTCAACAAGATGTAGAGCTCTGTACTACGGTTATGTAAAGCGTACATGACGGGCGAATATGTCACCAAGCGTTGATATATGACAGGCTCTAGGCTCCTCCAGGCTGTTAACTTATGGAGTTCCTTACCTACTAGTGATGGGCTGGAGTAAATATCGATGTTATGTGATTTGAACTGTTGAAGTTTATCGATAGAGGGGTTTACATCGTGTTTGTCAATTTGCAAAAGTTTTAATTAGAATCTGTCCTTATGAGTTTGTATGCATGATCAGCCTATAATGTTCCCACCGCTGGGACATAAGCCTCCTCTCTGTGAGAGGAAATGGGCCGTAATCCACCACGTGGGCCCAGTGCTGGTTGGTAGATGTCACATGTCTTCGATTTTTTAGTTCTAGGACATGCCGGTTTCCTCACGATACTTTCCTTCACCGTTTTGAGAGCAGTGGTGATGAAATAATTAACACAAAGTAAAGCGCCTGTCACCGTTCGAACTTACGACCGTAAGTCGCGGCCATTACCACTGGGCAACCACTGCTCCCCATGAGTTTACATTAAACAATTTATGGAAATTATTGACTTCCAAACTTATTATTTTTGTTCACAACTTTTTACAATATTTGTGGCGAAAAAAGCATTTGTGTGAAAAAAGTTATTCACAATTTTCGTGAAAATATTTATTCATATCACAACAAAAAAAGCTCACAACACAACTACTTATTTACTTCAAAATTATATGGTCCGAGCCTTTAACGAGTCTCTCAACACCCAACTAATCAAACAAATTAATATTCTTATCGACACTTCAAGAAGCCTTCCCCACCCTACCTATAACCACTTTACATTCAACGCGTTCTCGACGGCGGCAAACGACTAATCTTCTGATATATCGACGCTCACCTTCCCTTATCTAAGGAGATCTTCCAAAAAGTGCCCCTTTATTACGCCATGGATTACCCCCGTGTACCGGGGAACCCCATAAAGCTTCTGCGATCAGTATATAATGAAGTCAAGAGGGTGTTCTGGGGACAATGTTCGAAGTTATTTTTAATTTGTAAGAGTAATTTGTCTTTTTATCAATGAACCTTTCAGACGAGTAGGTATAACCAGGTTTGTAACCATGCTTTATTTTATTATCATGGTTACAAACAGTACAAAATCACGTAACCGGCAGCGTCTACAGGCGGCAGAACTAATAAAATTCGTGGTGTCAAAAGTGCGTTGAGCGCACAACTACTGTTTCAGACCGCCTTCAAAGCCGTCAGTTTCAATACGCCATTTGTGTCGTTATGCGAAAAAATGGTGACACGCGTGGTTTGTATGGACAGTGTTGACGATGTTGCCTCTAGCAGCGGCCACCGAGGCGTCTCTGTGCTAAATACTCAATACTTTATTTGCATTCCACAATAGCAATGTCTACTTAGGTGGTAACTTAAAATTATATGTGATCGGTATGAACCCTGCCGGGCACAACAAAATAGTAGGAGAGAAGAAACTTTGAAAAACTTGCCTTATCAGTCTTCTAAACTAAATCTAATATTATTAATTTATTATATTCGGGGTTATTTACGAAAGGCGTTCCCGTTAACCCGCAGTTGTATAGCATCCATACATGCAAAAAAAAAAGTTTATTTACATTATTTATAATAAACTTGTCTTTCAACGTGGAAAAACAAGTGCGACAAGTGCGCGTGTACCAATCAAATTAAAATAAATACAGAGTGTTTCGCATTTTTTGTACGCTATACTATTTCGGGTTAACGGGAACGTCTTTAGTTAATCAACATATTATATATAGTTCACTGTATTAATTATTACTTTGTAAAGTATTATATTATTTTAATTAATTATTGTGAATGTGAGGACTATGTGGATATTATTATTATTATTTTCATTTCTCAGCTAGTTGTAATGATGGTATGGCAGTTTGAGTAGTTTGTGCGGCCTACCGAAATAACCTTTCTTTGGTATTGTTCATCAAGTTGAGCTCCTTAAGTTCTGAGTTGAGCTCCACGATTACTGACAAATGCTTGCACTGACTGGACAGGTCCACTCAAATCTGTTTGGTTCTTTGCTCAAAAGACCATTTCAGACACTTATCTACATGGTCCTCATATGGCCTGACCAAGATTATATCTGGACTTTAAAAGAGACTGTGACCTCTGAGTGTGTTTTGGCCTTTCTTCTCCGAGTAGTCAACTAGGTTATTTTTTTTTTAATATAACCTGTGAAAGGGATTCCGATATCCTATTTACGGAATAAACAATTTCATTTCATTTCAATTCAATACTTATTAGATATGTTAGCACTTATATTTTGTCAAACGATACTGGTATCAAATGTTTGTATAATCTACTTCTCCTCGCTAGCTAGCTACTCGAGGACACGTCCTGCTGTGTTGGAAAGATTGACAAATGCGCAAGGATGGATGGAGGAGACGCCCTGGGCGTCGCAAATCGCAGGCCGTTTTCCGGCCACCGTAGGCGCGGGCTTGCAGACGGTGACCAATGGGTAGCACACCCTCCGATAAGTCCTGGGTCGACAGCGCATTGTGTTCCACGCGCGCCTCAAAGAGATGTCATCAGAATTGACGGGGTCCACTAGGGCCGATGCTAGCCGGGGGTGCGAAGAAAACCGAAAGGGAGATCGAGGCCCCTGGCAACAGGGCAACCGAAGGAACACGGGTGGTTTTAGTTAGGAAGAGTCTGACACGCCATCCCGCTCCGCCCAGAGCGGGAGAAGTTATTTGATAATTTCCCACCCAAAAAAAAAAGGATGCAACCATATCAATAGACATACTTGACCTAGGATATAGACTTTGGTGTATACCTAGACGTACTTACGTATGGACGATATCTATATAATTCTAATCTCATATTAGTGCGTGTATCACAGAGCAAAACCCTAAGTTTTAGATACACTACACATATCTGTGACAAATAAATACTTGAAACGCTTTTCATATTCATATTCATATTAATTGCGTTCCACAAGGTAAAAAGATGTTAACAAAAGGCTTAAAGCTAAGAGCCGTTGTAGACCCTGTCAGGGCACAGCAAAATTATTATTACATACATAGCTATTATCGCAGAAAACTAAAAATTAAATTAAAATTAAACATGAAAACTGAATAATTACATTCGCATAAAAGACAATAACATAAATCATTATATTTTTGAGGGGCAAGGCCGTAACTTATCAACTGTTATAGCGGATAATAAATAATATTATCAATACATTCTTACGTCAGAACGCTAATTCAAAAACAGAGATGACTCTCAGACCAATGTGCTGATAAATAAAATTCCACGAAATACTCCTGATAAGATTTGATTAATGTTTCAGGAAAATGTTTACCTATGCGTTGCTAGACGGAAAGTGGTTTGATAAATTCAAATACAGAACAGCAGCAGCTTTAGTTTTCTTTTTGCATAGCGAGAATATCTCACAATTCTCTGAAAATTATACAGCCAGGGTCTTAGGTGCATTTGACTATTCAATAATATGTGTAACAACAAAATCAATTTCACAATCCGTAACTCAAACGATATGAAAATGAAGTTCATTTTGAATGTGATTCGCGAAATATCACACTCTTGATCGGCAAAGTAATTGGTGCTTATCAAGATGAGATAGTTACTATCGAAGAAACGCATATCTAAGCAATTTGAAAACAAAATCCCGTGAATATGAGGACCACATCTGTTTAACGGCTGCTTTCTATAGCGGCCGAGCGCTGCAAGCCGAAATAGTCCTTAAAGTGTATAGATATGCGTTTCTTCGATAGTACCTAGCGTTCCAAGTCAAACATTCGAAGCCATCCCTTAACAGGACATAATAATACCATAAACAAGCGATAACTAACAGTGTTAGAAGACATGCGACAGTGCCACATGTCTTCGAATTTTTTGCTTCTAGGAAATACCGATTTCCTCACGACGTTTTTCTTCACCGTTTTGAGACCAGCGGTAATTAAATAAATCACATAAAGTGCTTGTCTGGGCTCGAACCCACGACTCACCTCTGCTCTTAACAGCTCAAGATAATATAAAAACATTTTTTCTCAAACATGCATGGAAATATTGTCAATATTTTCGAAAAAAGAACACGCGAAGTATCGAATTTACGGTCAAAGAAAATAAAATCCATTGCAGGAGCGTTTTTTGAATTTGGAACATTACAACGCTCCAGCAATGTTGTATGAAACGGCGTGCTGGGGTTATTAAATACTCTTTGATTGGATCTCTTTTATCATTCTTGGCATACCATAGTAAGTCTATTTGCTTAGTACAAATTGCGTTCACGTGGCTGTATAGCCATAAATTCATTTGCCTTTCGGCACAGATGATAAATAGAAAATTGGCGGTACAAATATAAATTTAATATTTAAAATGAGCTCCAACGGTTCAGAGAGTGAAATTGAGATTGATTATACTCCACTAGATTTAAGATCAGAAGCCAAATTGGCAATGGAAAACCTGCTTCCAGCGAAGTCTAAAGAAAAATACATGAAAGTATATGAATATTTAATGATTTGGAAAAACGAGAAAAAAGTGAACATTTTCTCTGAAACAGTATTTTGGCTTATTTTAATGAGATTGCTAAAACTAAAAAGCTATCTACATTATGGGCAATTTATTCCATGCTGAAATGTACAGTTCATGTTAAAAACGGCATTAACTTGAAAAATTATGGAAATTTAACTACTTTTCCTAAACGACAATCGACCGGATTCAAAAGCAAAAAATCGAAAATTTTTACTGGCGAAAACATGTTTTATTTCCCTGCGTTATTTTGAGAAAAGCACTATAATATGCCTCGGCGGCAATGGCAATTGCCAGTTTCGTATTAGTGAAGTCCACGCCTACGGGTTGGCCGTCAAACCCATACTCGACCTCGACTCGATTGCCTATTTCACGGCATTTGCAATAATGTACTATTAAAAACTTTCCAAACCACTGAAGCTACAAAAATCATGAAAAAAAACACAACTGACAAATTAGTTGGAAACAAACGCAAGCCGGTTATCTAGCCGGGTGGCAGGTCGAAGTTTGACAAAGCATTTATTGTTAGTGAAGAAGGCTGCTTCGGGCGACGTCGGGAGGCCTCGGCAAACTTCGAGTCCGCTCGCACACGATAACGAGTTCTAAACTCAGGCACTGATACGAGTACGTCTGCTGGATGCTCTAATATGGTTCGCAACTGCTCATGTATGGTTTATTTGTGTAGATGATATAAGGTTCCCTGCATCAGAAAAGTTTAGTCATATTATTGCAAGATTTTTATAGAAATGTAAGCTTTTGACTCTAACATATGACTTGTGGCTAATGGCTTGTGACAGGGTGTTATGGCGCAGCCTGGGAGAGACCTAAATCTAGCAGTGGACTGCGATAGACTGAGTTGATAAGACTTGTGACATAGATATGTCGTTAAAAGTAAGTTTATCTTTGTTTCTGAAATTATTGATAAGCCTTTCAATTAATCATATATCCTGTGGCTGTATAAAAATCAATGACAAAAGATTATAAAACCGGCCAAGTGCGTGTCGGACCACACACAATGAAGGGTTCTGTAGTTGGGATGAATTTATCCCAATAAAATACTTAATTTAGCAATTGAGTATAGGTCACGATCAATTCTCCAACTGCAAATGTAAAGTTTGTAATCGATTTTTTTTTTTAACCTATAAATTATTCATTTTTGGACTTTTTCCTTTACTTGTGCTGTGAGACCTTGCTTCCTGCCAAATTTCATTATTCTAGATCAACGGGAAGTACCCTGTAGGTTTTGATTTATTTGCGAGTATAAAAAAATCACATAAATGGCCGTATTATTTTATTGCGTTGACTTAGAAGCTTTGTTTTTTTAGAGCTACGCGCGCGCGCTTTCCTGAGAAAATGGGTCTTGACAGACTGATGGACGGACAACTAAGTTATCCTATAAGGGTTCCGTTTTTACTGTTGAGATACAGAACCCTACAAAATTTACTATCAAAAACCATGCAGTATTCTACTCCAAAACTTCATGCACATAAAGGTACAGTTTTGAACGCAGAAACAAACTATAGACAGTGTCTCATATTACCTACACCAATTTAAAAACATATAAAATAAACCCTTGACTCCAGTAAAAAGTCGTACCATTCATTCACCAAGGTAGGTACAGTCACGCGACGTGGATTCATCGGGCTTGAAGCATTCATCATTATAACTGACACTCGATATTTCATTCTCTATCTCTTTGAAAGCCACTAGAGCCGCTTAAAATACACACGTATTTGATACAGAATGACTACATACTATTCAAAATATTTCTATCGACTAACATCAGCTAAAAACAAAATTGACACCAATTTTGGTAAAAGCTTTTTAGTGAGGGATTGTAGAATTTTCATATTTGAAATAGAGTAGGTACCTACGAGATGAAAGTATACAATAAATGTGTGCTAAATAGTAGTGAATTCGTGTTTCCATTAATGGATTGCTCTGTGATATAAATAATCTAAATGAGTACGAGGTCCTGGTCCCTTTCATTTTTAATTCACATATCAACATCCTACACTCCTATACGTGCTAGCGAGATAACTTTTTATAATTTCCCGTCCATCTACAGTGGTATCGTTTAACATTAAAATACCCACCGCACCACCAGAGGTACGTCCAGGGATACAGTGGGTCTACAGTGGTAAAATCTCATCGTGAAAATTTAAGTGAAGTGAACTGTCAATCCCTAGCAATCCTTATGAAATGAATGGCAGCAAATTTCAAACTCACTTCACCTAAGTGAAATTTTCACAAAACATACCGGCTGATACCCAACTTAAGCCACAAGGAAACACCAAAAATAAATCCCAACTATTAGTAACAAAAGCTCATTATTACTAAGTGAATCTCCAGATACCCTTTAAGGGCAACGATAATCACCGACGTGCTCTTATCCCCACTTCAACTGAACGCAATACACTTGACGGCAAACGTAAGTACTTATGTACATTTGAGAGCTGTGTATGTATGTCTAGGTATTGATGTCAGAGGGCTTAGCGATGAATGGTATTGAGATTATTATCTGTGCAATCATGGTGCTAATTATGTTGATGAGATAATTAAACGTTATGTATTGTAATCGGAGTAATAATCAATCTGCCTTTTCCTTTTCCCAACTATGTTGGGGTCGGCTTCCAGTCTAACCGGATGCAGCTGAATTCCAGTATTTTACATGGAGCGACTGTCTATCTGACCTACACAACCCAGTTACTGGGTATAAGATACCCCTTGGTAAGACTGATTGTCAGACTTTCGAGCTTCTGACTTTACGGGTGATGATAACGACTGTTAAAGATCTAAGAATGACAGCTGGGACCAACGGCTTAAAGTGCTTTCCGAGCCACGGAGGGGTCTCAGTTTGCTAAGATGGTCACCCATCCACGGACTGGCCGCGGCAAGCGTAGCTTGACCTAATCGATCAACTCGCGCGGCTGTTATTACTTAGCCCCGAATACTACGAGACAAAATACTCAATAGGGTTGATTGGTATTTGGGTTACAAATATTTTTCAGTAAACATAACCTAAGTAACCAAAAGTTTAATCAGTATTGCATGAAATTTTTACCTTATTTAAACAACTATAGTCTGTTCCAAAAGTATCGGAAGAAAGTGTTAACAAACCTACTCAGGTTTTTTTTTTTACGTAGTCACTCACTTAAGGGAATTAAGTAACACATTCATCTGCATTTAGAGAATTTCAAGTTTATATAGCTCATCACTTTTGCCAGTAATTATTGTTTAAACAATTGTAATTAAAAAAGCAGTGACAAAAATGATGGCTATAAAATTAATCTAAATTGTCAAATGTAAAAAATTTTAGTGGTGATTTGAAATTAGAATTTCGGGTCAAATATTCAAATAATCAAATCAAAGCACTCAATTTGTAAGCGGCACTACAAATTGACATCCACAAGTACTTTTCTGATCCATTGTTTACATTTTCATCAGACACTTTTGAAACAGACATTATCTATGGGTTTTTTCTAGACCTTTAACGGAAGTAATTTTAAATCATGTTTACAATAAGACTTCTTTTTAAAATCATACTAACTTCTGCCGCCGACATCGTTCGCGTGAAATTTCTTATCCTCCGACCCACCCCGCTATAACTTCGTTTTCTTAAGACTTCATATTCATATTCATATATTTATTTGCATTCCATAATATAGGTATAAAGGTGTTACAATGGTTTAAAGCTAAGGTACAATTACGGACCCTGTAGGGCACAGAAAAAACAATAAAATTAATTCTTAAAATAAAATTAAAAAAACAAATTTAGTAGGTACCTAACAATCAAACAATTTTTAAATAATTATGAGATCAGTTATAACAATAATTAGATAAGTTCAATTTATCATTATATTATATTATAATATTTATCTATATAAGTATGAATGTACCTATACGACTAACTGTGTGTGGTGTCTAATGTTTAATGTCTGTGTTTAATCAGTTTTTTTTGTCATGTACGTATTGTTTCTTCTTACCTTAGTAGCCGAAAAAAATCTACTAAGGCTGCTAGCGTGAGTCTATAGCTTTCCTCAGGAATTGGGCTCTCAAATGCAAATGTATTTTTAAAGTGAAAACTTCTTTAGGCGCGTTGGGCATTTTGAGATGGGAAAAAAAATTAAACTCGCGACACCGTTACCGACACCTCATTTTTGTAAACGCGATTGTTCTCTTTATTTATATTACGTTACGGATCAATATTCTGTGCAAGTATTTTTTTGTTCAAGTTTTCACTTCTGTCGGCACTCCCGGAGTGCCATTGTTTTTTTTTTTAATCTGACTTGTTGTACCGCGTTCAAACAAACAAACTCTTCAGCTTTAATATTAGATAGATAAAGATTTCTCAGTGTCCACGCCAACTTTCAAGCCACAGGTTACCCAATAAAAAAACAAAGCACGTAAACTCATCCCTATGCATAACTAATAAATGTCAACCATGGAAAATATATGACCGCCTGCAAACAACCTCGTTACTTTTTTAATATTACAATAATACATATTTCATTATGTGTGCTGCACTGATAACATCACCTGGCACGAATGTGTAATTTTCGAATAGTTAAGCTTTTTATTTTATTGAGTGGCCAACAAAAAGGTGACCCAACTGATGGTTAGTAGACACCGTTAATAGCACTTAATAACAGAAAATCACAGGTGCGTTGCCATCACAGAGGAAAATCTGAAACGTGTCATAATTAATTTTATTGGTACACATATCCTACAAACCGGATCACATCTATACAAAAACATACAAATTAAAAAAAAAAATGTCAGTTTGTAATGTTAAAATTATAGCTTTTTATTAAATGCATTTGAAAGTATATAAAAAACCGGCCAAGTGCGTGTCGAACTATGCACAATGAAGGGTTCCTTAGTTGGAATTAATTTAACCCAAGAACAAACTTATCATTGTAGTTGAAAAACATGTACCACCATATATTCCAACTGCAAATGTAAGTTTGTACGCATAATATTGGGTGAGTTAGCATGTTATTTTAAGACCATAAACTTCTTATAGGTTTTCTTGTAATCTATGGGTATAGAACTATTCTCTGTATTATTTTCAAAATGTTAGGCTCATTTGTTTCAGATATAAGGGATAAGGAATGGTCAATTCTCATCTATTTTCTTCAATATCTTTAAAAGTGTTTATTTTAAAATTATAAAAAAAATATGTTTTGAGTTCCTCGCAATAAGCCCTTTTATTTAATATGTCACACGGTACAGTTCGCAAAACTTTTTATTGAATTTTCTTAATTGCCGCCCAAAAGTGACCCTATATTCAAAATTTATTTACTTGTCCATGTTTGGGTCACAGAAATAAATATGTGTACCAAATTTCAACTTAATCGGTCCATTAGATTCGGAGCAAATTGGCTGTGACAGACGGAGAGACAGAGAGACACACAAGTAATCCTATAAGGGTTCTGTTTTTTCCTTTTTCGGTAAGGAACCCTAAAAAAACATTTTTTTATGTCTGTCTGTCTGTTTGTTCCGGCTAATCTCCAAAACGGCTGGTCCAATTTTGACGGGAATTTCACTGACAGATAGCTGATGTTATAAGGAGTAACCAACTTTAATTTTAGAAAAATAATTAGGGACTGTGCGGGCGAAACTGCAGACAGCAGCTATTCATTCAATAATATTTATCATTTAATGACATCATTTAAATAAATCACTCTATAATGAATGTTACTTGTTTTCTACATTATTTCTTTATTTAACTACGGACCCAAGTTCTCTTCAATTTTATTTACAGCTCCATCATAACCACAGACTAACATCAAACAGTTCAATAAATCGTCTTCATCCGTCGAGATGTTATCAAAGCGACAGAATTATGAACTCCGACCATTTTTCCGCTGAAACTACTTTTTGATTAATAGCTGAAGAACCCGCTATATATTCAGTTAGATAAGGACCGATGACTGAGTGTATCCCATTAGGGTAAACTACGACCATTTCTTTGAAAACTATTCGGGGACTAGATGCTTTATCTAGTTTCATATTTCTTGAAAACTCGCGCTTTCTGTGTTTTGTGACGGACTTTTTTAGTCTGTGACTTATATCTGATGGCTATTATTTTTTTTCGCTTTTCATTTGGTAGTTGGTACCATGTTTTATCATTGTTTTTTTTTCTAAATGTGTAAATGTTCGTAACTTGGTAACAGTACCAGAGAGCCCAGCCGAATGCGCGCAGTTAAGGTAATGTACATTCGAACGATTTTTAAATTAGAAATACTCGCTCATTACATTTAGTTACTTTGAAATCTTTATTCATATCTATGGGCAATAATAACTGCGCTTGTCGTCTGACAAGCGATAAAAACAGCAACGAAAATTCGATCAATTAATCTAGTTGGCCTTTCGTTCTAGGCTCACAGCATGCACTGTGCTTGTAATATTTAATTTTGTTCAATATATTGCACAGTCTCACACATTTTTTTAAATGATTAACGCAGTCGGCCTTTACATTTAGCTAATAGAGTCATGACGTGGAATTAAAGAAGGAAATTAAGAAGTAGGTTAATTTTCCCTTAAAAGGCTAAGAAATACGGCTATTACCACTTTAGCGTAGTCATAAGGGAACATAAGGGTTGAATGGTAGCAATAATGTTTTAGCACCATGTTGATTATTGGTTTAGTTATTTTTAATTAACTTTTACGAGAAGTAATGAATAGTATGCCAGCCATTAAGTAGTGTGCCATAAGCTGGATTACACGTTGTTTTTAATGGAAGAATGTGCCTATGATGAAAGCTACCTCCGACACGCCCAGAGAGAGACCAACGGCTTAACGTGCTTTCCGAGGCACTGGGGTATCACACTGCTAACTTCCAAACTTCGTGCTGTTACTAAGAAATTCCTAATGGAAAAACCTAATAACACTTTGCCCGACCCGGGAATCGAACCCAGGACCTCACGCTCAGCAGTCGCGTTTGCGACTACGAGACTAACGGGGCAGTCAACCATCGCCCCCTTCCTTCCCATCGGACTATGGGAGTGAGGGAAGAGCGAGTTCACCTGTGTCTGCGCAGACACTTCTTGTGCATTATAATATCTACCGCGCCGAAGACTGTTCTTCGCTGAGATTGGTCAATATGACCGAAATTCGGTCTGTAGGACTTTGAAAGCTATATATATATATATATTAACATACTAAATTGACTGTAATATAGCTCGAATCTCAAATTCTCTCGCAACAGAAGGCGTGTAAACTAGATTTTATGGTAGCGACACTACTGTCATACTAAACGTGAGCTAAGAACGACATTAGGTAACTAGTGTCTACATTGACTGAAGCTCAACTCAATTAATGCAACGACAATAGCAACAAGTTATGTTAAACTGTACTACCTCGTCAGGTTACCTTTGTGTTATTTGATATGTCGACCACTGTGGTAGAATTTTAACTATAACCTAGATGTCATTTTCAACACATACGTGGCACTACTGGCACCTGACATGTCACAGTACCTACCTACTGGAAAAGTTTACTATAGTTTTTGTAGAAACTTCTACTGATAATGCTTCTTAATAAAAAACCTGTCCAGCAAAGATAAGATCACCATAACCAGCCTATAATGTTCTCACTCCTGAAACAGAGGCCTCCTTTCTTCGAGAGGGAGTGGGCTGTAATCTACCACTCAGGCCCAGTGCAAGTTGGTAGTCGTCATAATTTTGTCTTCGATTTTTTGGTTCTAGGACATGCCGGTTTCTTCACATTTGTTTCCTTCACCGTTGCAGCAAATATTATTTAACAATTTTATTAATAGGTAAAGAAAATAAGGACCTACATTCAATTTTAATTTGCTGATTAAAAAATTATTGTACCTACCCTACTAAGGCAAAGCCCAAAGAAGGGTTACTTTATTGGCAATAATTATTATGCATCGCTGATAAAACAATTCACTAACCAAAATGCAAATATCGAAGACAATTTTCAGATTATTTTTAAAACGGCCTAGAATCCAACTGCATTCCAAAAAAGAAAACGTTTCCTGATGAAAGAGACCAATAAAAAAATTGCACCGATCACATTATGCTCTTGTACCGAGAACATTCTGTATAGAAGTAAAGAACAACAAAAAAGGATTAGACAAAGGTGTGATGCACACCGTATATCGGTGTACACGATCTATTGTCGGTTGCCTTGGGCTTGTGTTTTACGGCACAGACATCGCGTCGGTCGGGTGTGGATGGAATATGGTTGTGGTGATGACGGAAAGTGAAAAGAAAATGGAAAACATAATTGATATTTACCAAAAAAAACCGTTTTTATAAGTATAATTTTGGCCGTCTATGTCATTATATACGGCCAGAATTACATAGACGGCTAAAATGACACTCTATATATTCTGAATCTGCCAAAACACTAACGTCACCCGTTTTGTTAATCATAAACTGTTTTATGCCAGACGACCAGTTTAAATAATTTTAACTACTTATAGTTATGGGCGAATTTATGTATTTATTTTATATGAGAAAACGCTTAAGTCGATAATGTTTTAGAGCCCAGCAGCTGTTTTTACCCCAGCTTGGTTTAACCAGGCTCTATAAATCGAATGAAACCCAAGATTTGCACTCGCACTCATGAGAAAACATTTAAGTCGATAATATTTTAGAGCCCAGCAGCTGTTTTTACCCCAGCTTAGTTTAACCAGGCTCTATAAATCGAATGAAACCCAAGATTTGCACTCGCACTCATGAGAAAACACTTAAGTCGATAATGTTTTAGAGCCCAGCAGCTGTTTTTACCCCAGCTTGGTTTATCCAGGCTCTATAAATCGAATGAAACCCAAAATTTGCACTTGCACTCATGCTTCATGGGGCTAGAGGCCATTGCATATCAAGGTGTAGACCGGGGGGCGCTTTAATGGTAGGGAAGACGTGCCCTTAGGATATGGAAGGATTTGCGATCCATACCGGATTAGCAACAAAAGTAGGCAATGGAATAGTTGATAGATGGGTAATATTTAACTATAGATGGACATCTTTTTACGTTTAGCTTCACCGGTACATATTTTGTTAGTTACCGGTTTCAGGTTTCTTGTAAATCTTGCTAGCAGTCTTCTTAATCTTATCTCGGTCTACAGTCGTGTCCATCCAAAAACAAATTTCCTTGGAATAAAAAACATGAGTCCAAAACAAAACAGAATGTCGTTTTGTAGATACTTCCCTTTAAGACTCTAATTATTTCACTAGCTTCTGCCCGTGACTTCGTTCGCAAGGAAGTCGTAAGGGCACACAAAATATATTATAATAATAGCCACATTTTTATAAAACTTCCCTGTATACTACGTTTGTAGTTTTGATCTGAGCAGCCAAAACATACAGTTATCCGTGTGAAAAGCAGCTCCTCTTGAGGTCGACGACACCCGCTGCCTAAAAACTTCTCAAGCAATGAGAAATTGCCACTTCAGTAGTAGCAATTTCACTAGTGCAATGTTACTTCAGTAGTGTTGAGAAATTTTTCGTTTTTAGTCAATTAATTAAGGCCTGCGTTACTGCATATTGTACTACCTAATGGCACAACACTGTGTCTGATGCATTTTTACAGATTATTCCTGACGAACGGCTTCCACTAAAATAATATAATAGAAGATTGCAAACACACGGGATCTCTTATTAAGAGTCACCTAACCATAGATATTTATTTTTATTACAACCATAGATGAAGAGGCTCAAACTTCATGTTTGTCTATGAGTACGTTCTACGAACTACCAAATAAAAAACAAACAATAGCTAGGATTTAAACTTACAACAACCTCAGGTTTGCAAAGCAGTCGTCGAACCACTAAAGCTAATTGAAAGTTCTTTAAAATAGCCGTTTTTATATGTATAATGACATGATTGGCTGCTTAGCTCCAGAAAGGTATAGCGTGATGATAATCATTTAAAAGGTTAAATCTGTAAGTATCCTAATCTATCCTACTATAATATTATAAATGTGAGACTGAATGTTTGTGTGTTCGATGTTTGTTACTCAATCACATAAAAATGGCGGATCGGATTTGAATGGAATTTGATACACAGATAATTTAAAACCTGGATTAACATAAGAATACGAACATTGTGGAGGACAGAGGACTTCTGGCTGTAATCAAACACAGGTATAACCTATGAACTATAAAATACACTGATTCAGGCAGGCAAATACGGCTTCAGTTACAGACTAACTTTTACAATACGCGGTTATGACAAAAAAGATACGAAACGTATGAACCTTGTAACGTCTGGAAGCGAACTCCATCAAAGACAAAGTGGGCGGAAAGGGCTTACATTTGAATCAACTTCCGGTTTCTAGAAACTTCCAGATTATTCAATGGTGATCTACAGTGCTTCCCCTAGCGTCGAGGAGCGACAACTATAATATCCATTGATAAATACACAATGGCCCATTCATAAATAGTACCTCTGGCGGAGAGTGGCGCAAGCAATATTTACTATTATTCATTCATTAATGCTAACGCCCTCTAGCAACGCGGGGCGACAGCTACAAGAACTCGATCTATAATGTCTTCCACCACTAGTCTACAGATGGCACTATTTTGTATATCAGTCACAAACATAATGCAGTATTGGTCAAATGATCATCCCCATACCAAATAGCGTATTAATTTATAGCCTACAGTCTGACCAAACTTATAGGGAATATCTATGTAAAATTTTCACAGAATCAATCCGGCAGTATAAATTTGCGTGATACATACATTGTATACATTCAGACAAACAGACAAAAATTCTAAAAATTATTTTAATCGTTCCTAGACCTCATAGCAATTGCTTTCATTCAAAAATATTCAATTT
The DNA here is from genome assembly GCA_916610215.1 of Omphaloscelis lunosa. Taxonomy (NCBI): domain Eukaryota; kingdom Metazoa; phylum Arthropoda; class Insecta; order Lepidoptera; family Noctuidae; genus Omphaloscelis; species Omphaloscelis lunosa. The sequence goes on from OU744250.1 coordinate 14,811,818, forward strand.
TGACTCCGCTAGTCACATAAATAGTACGTGTGGTTGAAAACATTCTGATAGTAAGCAATGAAGTTATGAAACATTGCTACATTTCAACGTTTCCATGAACGTGTACCGACGTGCCAATGACCTCTTTGATTAACAATATTATTATAACAAAAGAATAAATAATGCAGACTACTTATTCCAAATTGCAAAAGTCAATAAAATTGCTTCCAATTTGAGATCGTCATAAAAATGTCTCCGTTAAACAATAGTTATTGCATGCTTGCCTAGAATAAACGCTTAAAGTATCCCGCAGAGATTCCCAAATTATCATTCATTTCATTTTATATGAGACGTTTATATGTATAGGTTTGGGTCAAAATTGGTTGTTGGAAAATGGATGAGAAAGTAGGTAGGTACTTTAAAGGAAACCTATGGATTGGTCATTGTTCCAAAATGAAAAGTCACAATGAATGTATGCATTTTTTTTTTAAGTTGAACAACGATACATTCATTTTGGTCTGCCCATACCATGCATTTTGACAAGAACAGTTTCAAGGATACCTCACGAAACCAATACGCAATATCATCTTTGCTACATGTTGTTTTTATTTTGCGTCCCTCCGACTGACCTCGTTATGAATATTTTCATGTCTTCATAATTATTATGCAGAAGAAATTAAAAGGAAAGCTATAGATCCGACACTGCACCAAAATTAAAAATGACAATGAATTTATGCTTTTTAAGTTGAACAAAGTTACATACTTTTTGGTCTGCTCATACCATTCATTGTACCTAGTTTTTTGCCTCCGTCCGACCGATCTCATCTAGGAACATATTCATGTCTTCATAATAATTAGTATGCAGAAGAAGGAATTAACAGACTATATTTTATGGAAATGAGAATTATGTCATAACCCCGTTTCCTTAAATCACTTGAGAAAGACATTAAACATTTAATGAAGTAAAGTCTTTATTTCATTTCTGTCGCCACGACTCATATTGGAATCAGGCTTCAGATTCACTTAAAACAAACGCCATATAAACACCAATTTATGGCGCATAATTCAGCAGAAAATATCATAATGATTACACCTTTTGAATGGAAACAAAAGGCGAAAATCGTCTCGTTTAATTTGTGTCATATTATAAGCCACAGTATATTCGTAAAACAATGCAATGTTCGCGTAGAGTTGTCAGGTCGCGGGATCGCAGGATCGAGGGATGAGTCCCGCTATTGTACAACCATGCCTCGACGTCTGCCTCAAATCTGCTTTGCGAATCCCTTTTCATGAAAACGACGGCTTAAAACCTCATTTAGCTGGGTCTCGACGCCTCCACCACTTAAACGTTATGGCCCAAGAAAATTGTCGCGTAATTTAAATAACTTTGTCGAGACCTTTCCATTGTCTTCGGTTTGAAGCTCAGAGGACCTCGAGTGTATAAATCTTCCAGTTTCAGGGAAGCGTCTTCATTTTTGTTGAGGACATTTATGTAGTTGTCTCTTTAGGCGCTCGTTGGAAGGCCTTCGGTATTATTAAATGTTTAAGTTGGGTAAATCTTTTTCAATTCTGTTATGGGATGTTTTCTTTATTGAATTTGTATTTTATTTTTAGAGAAATCTCTGTCTTATAATGGCATTGTGCGTATATCAGCCGTTGTAGTTCTTGAATTCTTGATCATAATAAAGTGAAATGAATGAATTGATATTTATTATACCAAGGTTGGTTGACGACACGTTGGTCCTGGCGCAGTGGCTGCAAGTCGTACCAGGCGGCGGCCGACTTAGCGACACGCGGGGTTGCGACAATCGTTGACAGGATCCGGCAGTTGGGACTCGAGGTGGCCCTGCACAAGTCCGAGGCCATGGGTTTTCATGGTCCTCGGAATGCGCCACCGTCGGGTTTCCAGCTAATGGCGGGAGGGGTTTACATCGGTGTCGAGTAAACGACGAAGTATCTGGAACTCGTTCTCGACAGCCGTCCAGCCGGTGGAACTTCGTGAAGCATTTCCGACGTTTGGCTCCCAGACTGGAGCGGGCCAGGGCTGCTTTGAAGCGGCTTCTGCCCAATCTAGGGGTCCAAACGCCTCCTGCCAGAGGCTCTACGAGAGGGTCGTGTGGTCCATGGCCCTTCACGGGGCGCCGTTGTGGGCACGTTTATTGAGGCTGCGACCAACCCACCGGTTGAACGCGTCCCAGAGGGTCATGGCCATCCGGCTGGCCCGAGGATACCGCTCGGTCTCCGGTGAGGCGGCGAGCCTCCTTGCTGGATTACCGCCATGGGATCTGGAAGCAAAGGTCCTCGCGAACATCTAGGAGTGGCGCGAGGAGGCGAAACGCCGGGGCGTAGCTCCGCTGCCACGAGAAATCACGGTACAGCGGACAGAGCTCCGGCGGGATCTCATAGCGTCATGGAGAATACGATTGTCGCAACACAGCGCTGGGCACGCCACAATTGCGGTGATAAGTCCCCTCTTTGAGGAGTGGCTAGAGAGGCGCCACGGCGTCCTCACCTTCCGCCTGACGCAGATCCTCACCGAACACGGCTGTTTCGAGCGGTTCCTGTTCAAGATAAGGCGGGAGGAAACGCCCGAGTGTCACCATTGTGTGGATCGCCCGGAGGACACGGTGGAGCATACGGTGGAGGTCCGACGGCTTGGGCGGAGCATCGCCGTGTCCTCATGGAGGCGATCGGCGGCGGTGATCTCTCACGTGCGGCCCTGATTCGGGCCATGGTACGGAGCGAGAAGAAATGGGAGGCCGTCACCTCCTTCTGCGAAGCAGTAACGCTCGCGAAGAAGGAGCCGGAACGCGTGACAAAGAGGCAAAATTCGCGCCCTCCCCTAACCGCTGCAGAAAGAGACAATCTACACACACCTCGACAACAGCCTGCACTATCAAATTGCCAAAAGCAAACAATCAATAAACTCCCCACAAACCATCAACTAAATTAGCTTACAAAATGAACGTTCACAAAAGCAAGTTACACATTACAGTCGAACGAATATAAGAGGACGTCAAAGGCAGGTAATATCATAGATAACTGCAGACTGTACCTATGTAGTACTACGTTAATTGAAAGCGAGCGCCGACGCAGGAGTATTTACTTAACGCTCGCCGTGGTCGGACTGTACGTCTGTACTCTGTGTGTACTGCTCTTGTACGACTTGTGTCAAAGACTGGGACAACCGCCTGTCTACTCCAATGTGTACAAATTGAAAAAAGCTTGTTTATCTGCGTGTGACTTCAAGTGTAAATATAGTGACTTAATGTCAATATTGACTTTAATTGGATTAGGGGTGTTTTTAATCAGTGTTGTTACCTATTTTTCTAAGTCTTGTAGAATTTTAATTTACTTCAATTAAACACAAATAAATCTAGCTGCTGGTTAATAAACCTCCTTATAATAAATAATAACTTCTTCTAATTTCCCGCAATTTAGTACGACTTTTTCAGCTAAAGATGTCTAAACTTTACTACGAAAGTATAACGCGCTGTAAGACCCGTTTGAAGACATACCATTATGTAAATCAGAATCAAAAGTTCAAAGCAGCAGTTGACAGACGTCGGCTAATCAACTTGATGGCTGAAACGCTATAAACTTTAAACCGTCTGAACTCAAACCAAATTGGTTAATGGAGCTCATTGAAATCTGCCTTCGTCCCGCTAATCAATAAACATAAACGTCGATTCAGAGATTTAAACACGTAAAGCCGTGTACCTATCTTAATACCCAGAGGGGAAAGTTCAAAGACTTTCCAATTTGAAACCAGGGACGGATTTAGATTAGATTGGTGTCACGACCGCCCTAAGTAAAGGCCCATAGCATGTCGAAGATAAATCACGTTTTTTACATTTCTCCTTAACACGATCACTATGACCATTTACGTACAAAATCACCATATAACTGTTCATAAAACAAAGGTTGCATTCATCAGCTAATTGGTAAACCAACTGAAATAAATAATAAAATAGCTTTAATATCGCTTGACGTCAAAACTATAACAAATGAAACCGGAAAAACTTGTCCTAGCGCAACACTTCCTAAATCCAGCCCTGCAGCAAATGTAGCCAACAGCGGTAAAGGTTAAACTGTGCTGTTAGACGAAGCACACGTACAGCGCTGTATGAAGCGCTTACAGCGAGCAAGCCTCTTCTAAGGCAGGGTATATACCTTTAAGAAAGATTAACGATCTTCAGGTAGTGGAGAGTTGGGGTCGGGCTATAATTAAACGCAATAGATGGAGCTTCCCCAAAGATTTAGCGAGAGGGGTTGGCGTCTTGCTGAGTTATGATTTCACACGAGACGATGTGATTGGCACCCCGTAATGAAGACGGTGAATCGACTTTTTGATCGCACACCGAAGTAATCTTTATTAGAAAACTTTGTTTGAACATTAAGCTGACGTGCTCGAATTGAACTATCATCTTTTCGAAAATCGATATTTAAAAGCGAACGAAGTTTTAATAACTGCAATTTTAGAATCTGTAGTCACTTCGCGAGATATTTTCGAGTTTTACCCAGGGTGCGCACGGGCGCTTTATTAAACCACGATTTCTTTTCGCGCACTTTATTTTCAACGCTGTGCTTAGCGCAGAGATTTCAAAATCCAACAATCTTTTCATGACGCGCTGGGATGCCCTCTGTTGTATTCTCAATGCTCGGCTCAATACGGAGAGTTGAAAATCCAGTGCGCGAAAAATCGTTGCATAAAAAAACGCCCGTGCAAATCTGGGCTCAAAGCTTTGGTTTTCTAGGAAAGCGATGTCATAAAAACCATCATAAAAATCTGTCATTTTCAGCAGTATTTGACATCAGGATGTCAAAAAACTCTCTGTATTTGGACAGCCATTATTGTGTGACCGTTCGCGTTCTAGGAAACCGAAGCTTTAGAAAACATTTTTTTTTTCATCGAAACGGTCGAGTTCATTCTACTTATTGTGTAATGTATCCCGAGAACAATGTTCATACATATTAAAGGTCTCAAAAGGTTACATTTCTTCCCCGCTCCGCGAAGCGTGTCCACGCTGTCACATATTTTACTCGCCCTTACGTACTCGCCCTAAACGATGGGAAACACTATTAGATCCTTTATATAGCTTTCCACTGTTTGTTGTTTTCTCAATTTAACTTCTATCTAACTTTCCAGAAAGTTTTTTATTCACATAATGGTTCAGTAATTGTCAAATATTGGGAACTGAAAAAGTTTTTTTCAATCAAAAATAATCACAACGGAGACTATTCTATATTTTGCGGTATAATCGGAAAAGTTTCGTAGTTTTTACAAGCTTATTAGTTAAAATTCTTTAAACTGTTCAGTAGAATACACTTATAACACCATAATTTTTATTTTTACATTCACTCATACGTAATATAAGGATGATGACAAAAAAAAATTGTCCCTCAGCACGCTTAGCATGACCACAACAGAAACGGGTTTTGTCGACGGAAGAATAGACAAAATGACAGATTGTGATTGTTTATCTGTCATTTTGTCTATTCTTCCGTCGACAAAACCCGTTTCTATTGAGGTCATGCTACACGTGCATGTAGATTATTAAAAAAAAATTGGACACGCGTTTCTTTTACGTAATCAATAAATTACGGCGATACATTGAGTTAAAATGTGGCACGACATCACGCCTATGTAGATTTTATACTTAGTTGTGACGCAGTACTCCCCAACTTGAATGCGTTTTATCTAAGTCATTTTTTATTAATATGATAAAGGAAATACGTGTCTAATATTTTTAATTCTCTGACTAATGACGACGGAGTAAGTAGAATTCTTTTTTTCACCCAGGCATCATTCCTATTACATAGGTATGTTTTAATAACAACGATTATCGTCTAATCAACATTCAGCTGTAAACATCTTTGCACTGATGATAATGACGTTATCAGTCTTGCAGTAAGACGCTGATCAATTCCATAGTTATCACTTGACTTCACCAATACAAAGCACTCCTCAAACCCGAGAAATTGGTCCCTGCATACAACAATACCTTTGCCTTATCTTGTGACCTAAAAGCCGATCCTCAATTCTGCATCAAAGCCATCAGGGATGGCAAACTGAACATGCACGAAAGAAAATTCTGTGCCGGGAAAAGCAGGAGTCATTTTTGTTTCAATACTTTTTTCAATAAAACCGATCTTAAATGCATTATATCATTTAATTCTATATCTTTTTGTACCTTTTTTGTAATTATTTTAATTGATATTAATTTAATGAATTTAAGGGTGATTGCGATTTTGAATAACTAATTTATTTATTTTACAATTTGATTTTATGTACTTTTATTTAGTTATAATAAGCATTATTGTAGGATGTATTTTAATCTTTGGTTAATAAAATAAATATGGATCACTGTGTCTAACGTAAATAAAAAAATAAAATTAATTAGAATTCATAAAATAAAATTGATCTTTAATGCATTATATCATTTAATTCTATATGTTTTTGTGTTGAGAACCTTTCTTAATAAAGGGTTTTAATATAAGTTTTGATTTTCTTTTGCCGTTCTGTTTTGCCATAGACACGTCATGGCCACAATTTCTAAGATACAACTGCACGCCCATGTAAAAAGGTGCGCCACCCCTGAAACAGATCGATGGCACAATATTATACACGTGTCAATTAGGATATTGGTTTTCGATATAACAAATTGTCGAATGTTCTGAAGTGCCCGCACCTACTGCAATCAATTAGCAAATTGTTTGTATAAGTGTGAGCAGTCGGTCTTTATTGCCATTAAAATATTGCATATGGCGATATTACTGTCGTGGCCGCTTTACTTATAATGCTTTCATCTGATTATGGTTTAAAATGTGGCGTTTTTTTAACTTTGCGTCATATCTCACACATCAAACATAGTAATAGAGAATTGATCAATCAATGTGCAATAAAAACACGCACCGACGCGCGATGGCTTAATATTTCGGCGTTCGTTGTAACAATAACAAAAAGTAAAATGTAACTAAGGCTGGTAACATTTGACTTAGTACAGTCTGACTATTTACTTAATGTCTCTCGGGAATCATCGCATTTCCGAATACAAACGAATGCTAATTTCCATGTCCATCAATTATCAGATTTATCATGTATAATAATTGAATTCAGAAGTAAGTTTGATTTGATTTCCGTGTGAACTTAATAGAGCTGTAAAACTATTTTCTTTTTTGTCGTGATTGCGACTTTAGCAGCTTTTCTCCCATTTTTTTAATAAATTACATTAAGTTAAAAAGTAATAACCACTCTATATACTTCCAAGTCGATTGAGAGCGTTCGGTCTACACCAATTCGTACAAAGAGCAACTGATAGAAATCCGACGACTGACGAAACACGAAGTTTACCGAGGAACATTAAGAAAATAGAAATACTGTTCAATTTAGTAGCTAAAGGCGAGACCATACTACAATAACGTTTATACTTACAACACTGTTACACTTCTCCATTGCTCAACATTTACTACACAACTATGCTCAATATATTCCAAACTATAAAAGCGAGAACTCACTAACTGACCGTTTGTACAGTCGCCGGCAGTCGCAATAATCCGGCCGGCTTCGGACGGGTCTGGACGCTACGTCAATTACGATATTGAACGCTATGAAGGCACGCAAAAGCTGTTTGAAATGCAGACGAATGATCAACTGATACTCTGATACTAGCCTAAGTGGAAAATGGTTGAGTACTTAGTACGTTCCGTTGATAATTATTTAGTTCTTTACTTAATTGGACACGGAGCTGTAAAGTGTCGTACTCTTGATGTCAATAATATTCATAATTTTCAGCAACTATTCGGCACTTACTTATCTTAGAAGGTTCTACTTACATTAATAACTGGCCAATATTTTTGACACAGTTTAAGCTTTTCCTGTACTATGAATAGCTTAAACCGAGAGGTAAAGAAATATGAAATCCTGTTCATGACCGTATTATCAGCCGTCTGAATTCCACTGCTACCTAATACTACCACAATGAACAGATATTCGTGTATATCACAACCTAGACAGTTGTTGCAGTTGAGCAGAAAAATCTATAAAAATTCCAGAAATAGCCAGACATGATAATTATTCTCATTCCGAACTGAAATACGTTAAAACTTTAATAACATCTCGGGATGCTCATCTAAGTGCAGTTTATTTGCGCAACACGAGCACGGCAGTGAGCACGTACGTAAATAGCCGACTAGACTGAGTTTACTATTCGGCTCTAATTTAATTCGCGAAACACTCAGATGGCCTAAAAAAAATACACTCATTTGAAATTCCAATGCAATTGCAGACGTGTCCTTTTTATAATCCCATTTGGATGCACTCCGGAAGAGCCTCGATTAGGAGAAACCTCTGTTTACGAAATTACACTGGTCTGCATGAATTCTGTGCTGTAAATTCTCGCAAATTTAATTTAGAGATAAACTCTAGTACCTACGTCCTGCGGGAATTGCGTAGGCAGGCAGGTTTTGTGTTGTGAAGTGAATGAAAATGATTCGCTTTTGAACAGATACCGGCTGTTAGTATCTGGGAGAATTTAATGTTGAAATGCTGTCGCGCACAATGTCGGGTTGATAGCGACGAAAAAGACATTTGCTATATTAATTTTACTTATAGCAAACCAGAGTCGAATAGAATTTCGAATCTCTATTCCAACCATAGCTTTTCGTCAAAGTTTTCTTACAGTTCTTTCAGTTCAAAATTGAGCCAATCAGAAACCTAGGTGAAACGCGTAACTTCGACGGCATCGCGTCGTAAGTTAACTCAGGTCCCAACAACAGTCCTTCTGAATGGATTTTGTTCATAAACTACGCACAATTGCTTCCGTGTTACATTTCATTTGCATGATAGCGCGGCCAAAGTTTCACATTTCTAACTATATGCAAAGTACATGCCGTGTATGTAATGAAGATTTCTGAATAAAATATATATCAAGAGTGACATTTAAAGCCAGACCTTACGTACTGCTGACAGGTGTAGTGAGGAAATTGTGGAGGAACTGCGACACTAGGAATAAGTTATTCCGAGAATCTTGTTTAATTTATACCTACTGTTAACGTCAAACTATGAACGTTTCAAAGCCTTTTGACTAAGCAAAGGAAACCTCCCGTTAAAGATATCGTATCTTAGATATCTCTGTGTAGGTACTAGCGTCAACGCTTTTATAATATAATTCCTTTCAAAAATCACTGTCAAACTATCTGCGAGGCAAGTTTTTTAGACTGCCGCGTTAAGATTACCACATAGTCACGTAGATTCCTTCCGTACCAATTTCTTAGCTAGAGACTCACACAAGTAAACATTCTGGAGTGCAATTTTCAAGCATTGGAAATCGAAAAAACTAAAACCAATGCTAATCTCTCTTGGTCTTCTTTTTTGTTTACATATTATTTTTATTTAAATATTTTTCTGAAATTGTTATTGTTTGTATAATTTTCTCAGTTTTAATTATTAGGTTAAAGATTAAGTTAAAGGTGAGATTAGGTTAAAGGTTAAGTAAGTATTTCCTGTGCGTGTCCCAAATGAAAATATTTTCTTTCTTTCTTTCTTTAATATCATCTGTGCAATGTACCTATATATTTTCTGTACAATAACGTAAATTGTGCGCATCATATAATACGCATAAACAAAGGACGTCACACAAACATCATGACTTGCTTGCAAACGGGATTAGGGCCGCGCCTACTTCTGGACAGCCCCTAAACGAATACATTTGCAGACTAGAATACTTTAGGTTCTAATTTCCCCCCCTTTTACCGCTCCACAAACCTAAATAATGAACCTTATCACATCAATCCGGAACCCAAAATAAACATGCACTTACAATAGCAACCTGCCAACCAAAATGACAAATTCCTGAAGTGCCCCAAAAATATCCACGTCGCTTCCACAATGATTCCGCACCGGACGGCGATAATGTGCGCTGAATAAGTGATGCGGCTGCAAATAGTGCAACCGCGACACCGCTCTTGTATACTCAGCCTTCGTTTTCCTTGTAAAGCCGTATTCAAGGTTGGAAAAAAATTGCGCAAAATTGTTGCAGTAACAGATATTTGTGTTGCAGGAAACATGTACTGCAACATACTGCATGGACAAGTAACATGTTTTTAAGAAAATATAAACCTATTGCTACAACCATTACAACAATCTTAAACAACTGATGTTAACCACGAATACGAGGCTTATTTAGTGAAAAGTAAATCAGTTTAATTGATTCGTTCTTCAGTAAGTTATGGATTGGTTATTAATTCCAATCTATTAAACTGCTCAATAATGTGAACTAAATAAGTGATGCGGCTGCAAATTGTGTAGCCGCCATACCGCTTTTGTGTACTCAGCCTTAGTTTTTCATATAAAGTGATAGGTTAAAAGGTTGTTATCGATTCAACGTCGTTTTTTGCAGTATTAAGATGTTATGGCTTTCAATAATCGTCGTTTAAAATTGCTATCTATTACGTTAGTTGATACTTTATCCTGAATAATTCAGTTTTTGTAGTTTCGTCTATTTTAAGAGGAAATTTACTAAAAACAGTAACTTGGAAACGGTCACTGCAGCTTTTAAATGTTGACCTGGCAATCTATCAGAGTGGACGGCAATTTGCGCTAAATAGTTGATGCGGTTGCAAATAGTGCAACGCGACACAGCTTTTGTTGGGGCATTAAAATTTCCTTCCTGAGTTGCGATGCTCCTGTGTATTTTGGGCAATTAACTCTGATAACACCTTTCTGACAGGCCAACATTTTTAACACAGTAGCATGAGCTATTCTCACTTACTTAGTTCTTGAACGAAGACTGCTTTTCTTATCTCTACGTCACGTACACAAGATTCAAAAACTATTTTCTCCTGAGATAATGATAAATATTTTATGGTGTTACGAAAATAGTATTTTCAAAACCATTCTATTATGGAAACGGTCTTTGCTCAAAGTTGCAATTATTATTTCACGAGAAAAATGCTTTTGAATTTTGCGTAGCTGTAAGAGCCTGTGCACACGATGCGTTGCGGCGCCGCACCGTAAATATTTCGTCGCATTGTCGGCCACACAGGCGCTGCGTGCCGTGCCGCAAAGCGCGTACATTTTCATCTGTCAAACATCTGTCTCGGCACAAACAACTGAACGGTGCCGCTCCGGTTTTGCAACCGGTTTTACACCCCTCCGCGCCTTGTCTCGCGGGCTACAAGTCCGGTGTAAGTGCGGTGCGACGCTGGAACAGACCGTGTGGTATACCACACGGTCTGTTCCAGCGTCGCACCGCACGTGGAACAGACCATGTAATTTGTGTATAGAACGCCGCAGCGACACCGCTCTGGCGCCGCGCCGGCACCGCAACGCATCGTGTGCACAGGCTCTAAAGTATTTGTGCTCGTGAAGTCGTGACTATACTTAACAAATATTTAAAGTTTAGTTTTTAAGCATTTTCATGGCTTTTAAGTTTGTTGTTTACCTAACCATTTATCACACAAAAACGCCTGTATACCGCAAAGTGGTAAGCAACAGTGTGTATGGCGCATTTTACCAGTTTTGTTTGGTGTTCCTCGCATTTTTAGATAACCAGTAGTTCCTGTCGGTCGTCGTTACTTGTAAGGGCATGCAACCTATCACAGAGGCCGGCAAAGTGCGCTGAATAATTGATGCAGCTGCAAATAGTGCACATCGCCGCTTTTGTGCCCTCTACTCTATCTAGAGGTTTGGTTATGAACTCTTTTTCTCAACCTTTTAGTTTTGTGGCATATTTTTAGTAGGAATGTGTCCTGCGTTATTAACCTACTTGTGTGAAAACAATTTTTATTAGTACCTTGGTTTACTGAATAGCTTCAATTATTAGCCAAATAAGTAACTAATCGTCTAAAAGTACTATCTAAAACAAACTTAACGCAACAAATCATCCAGGGATAACTCCCAAAATCAAACAACATCAAATAAATCATTTAGCAAAATCGTAATAATTCTCAAAGAGAAGAATTGGGCTTAAATCATTGATTTATTACGTTTCCCTAAAGCGGCCTTGAGACGCGATAATAAATGGAATATTAACGTTCATTTCATTGGCAAATCAGCCAAGAAAGGGCAATTTTAAGACTCCCAGCAAAATACCCAATGATTTATACCTCGATGATATTTTATTATGGTTATAAAACATACCCGTATCACAAGGAAACCCTTCCTTTATACCTTGGAACATAATTTCCTTCAACGTTGACAATATTGCCTGTTGTAAAAAATATATTTTGTAGATTTCTTTTCACAGTCGGCTCGTTATTACAGTCATTGTTCGGTGAATTGCGCCATTTTATATCGGTTTAAATGTTAATGTTTTTGTTTTTTTCTTGTTTGGACGTTAGGTATGCTCTTTATATTTTTTTACAAATATATTGTGTTTGTACGGGAGTGCTTTTGTTCATCGCATACTCGAGTACAATAGAGTACACCGTAATGTATGTCAAGCTAAAAGTACAACAAAAGGAGTCTCCATATTCGCGGAACCGTGTACGGTCGGTGCACTAAATATTTTGCTCAAGAAACAATTTGCGTCACTTTACCCGGTCGCCGTCTACCATTCAAGTCCAAATTCCCAGCTTAAAATTTTCTAGCTGCTTTTAAAACAGAGCTATCCATTACAAAGCATATTTTTCCAAGATAAAACTCCCACAATTTTAACTAGAATAAAGGAAGCTGTACAATGAAGGCGTGTGTGGTGCCAAAATATGTATCTTTTTTGCAAGATTCCTTGAAGGAAGTTTAAGCGTCTGGCGCGTCCCCGCCGCGGCGTCGCCGACGGCATTAAGTTGCATTTCCTAGGGTACCTAAAATGTTGTGAAGTACCTGGCATGGTCAAACGATCTTTGGGAGAAATGAATCGCTTATAGAAAAGCGATTGAGAAGTGTTTTATATTTAGAGTTCATGTTATTACATATTGATAAAAGTTTTTTCATGAAAACTCGTTCAAATAGTCTTGCAACATAGTTTGACACATTTTAAATTTTGAAAATGTAAAAGCCCAATCTATTATATAGCTCAAATATTTAGTTTTTTCACTAACCTGCTTTGATTGAAGTTTTTACAAGTGTTAACAATTTTAAATTACAATTGCATTAAACAAAGCATCGTAAATACGAATAGGTACATCAAGTAACATGGTGGCGGACATGTAGATATTTCTGATCAATTTATTAATAACCATTTAGCGTCACTGGACAATCGTACTTCAGCAGCATTTTATACCCCTGCTTCGCCATCGAGCCTGTAATTGCCAAATTTATGGCACCCCACACTAACGTAATTGTGGTCTGCGACGGTGGCATGTATCACTCCAAATTAGATTCAGAGGAAACTGGCAAAATGGCTGTCAGCGAAAGTGGGCACCGCGTTATTTATCGCTGGGTGCAATGCAAATACGTGGCGCGTTGACAACACCATGTTTTATGGTGCGAAGATATGGGCAAAATGGGTGGAACATGGGTACGTGGCATTTTGGGTAGGGACGGTAAAGGATTAACGTAGAGTCGACTGGATCCGGAATCCGGAGGACAAGCATCTTTGGAGATGGCATTTTTCCTGTGACCAAGAATTGACTGATTTTAAGGTCGAAGCTTAGCATGCTATGCCGGAGGTTTTAATATGACAATTTATTCAAACAGTCCATCAAGCATAGAAACCAATGCAGTTTCTTAGTCTACAAGAACAATATTCTGCAGAGATAACATTAACATAGTCAACAAACACACAAAGCAAATAACTTCAAAGCTCACAACACAACAGCAAGACATTCAAAAGATTCAGAGACAAAGCGAAAACCACCACTTGCTAGCTTAAAAGTTCCTAACAGAACAACTCCATGCAAAACTTCATCCTGTACTCTCAAAAATAGCTAATTATCACAATGAACGAGATAAGAACGACACGTACATCTCTGAGCAGGTGAAACTTTGGAACAAAAGCTCTCTACAGCGAAAACTGGGAAACAAATCCTTTGAAAATTTCATCTAAACAGCTCTTTAAACTGTTCAACATCTAACTGCCGGCTCGCCAGTTTTTTCGAAACTCTGCGCGCTCGAGGCGTCTTCTTAAATTTATTTTCAAAATTAACGACAACCCGCGACATGGGCTAAGTTGTGGGAGATAAGTCTTACCTTGTTCTGAGGTTATCAGGAAGAGGATGTTTCGTATTTACTTACATGTTTTATTTAGTTATTATTTTTTTTACATTTGAACGACCTAGCATGCGTGGCGGCCACTGGGTAAGTGTCTTCACACGATGGTTGTCTGAAGATGACCAGCCATGATGTTGCTCGGGACCAGCCTGGCAGCCCTAAAAGATGTCGTGTGATGACCTTGTACCGCGAAGGGTCGCAATGCGAAGGAAAAACTATTGATACCTCGTCATCGTGATTCGAAATTGTTTCTCCGCCATTTCAAAAATCGAAATACCCAAATACGACCAGTATTTAATCCCATACTTAGTTGCAAACTAAGTTTTCCTATTCAACTCTCAAGTATTCTTTCATGCCAGTGTTTTTAGTAGCTCCCTATTTTTTCCTCCTTACCATACCTTGTTAAAAATTCCTAATTACTGAACACTGTGCATGTTCTAGCAACACAATGTTGTACTAACAAACAAACCCACGTATTTCATACATAACACGTTTTAACAAAGTTCAGAAATTCTTAACTACGTACACAAAGAGACTGTGTTCTTCTTACATTGTTATTTAATTCTAAGAGAAATGAGCTTACAAGTAACAGTCGTTTTCATATCTCATTTTCCAACATTACTTAATTTATTATTCTTGAACAACTATGTAAGTTATGTTAAATATTGCATATCCAATCCTAACTAATATTATAAATACGAAAGTGCGTTTGTTTGTTACACTTTCACGCTAAAACGGCGGTACGGATTTAGATGAAATTTGGCACATGTGTATACAATGATCTGGGTTACGACATGCGGGCGGGAAACCGCGGGGAACAGCCAATAAGTAATAAATTTATTGTTACTCTTATAGATTACCAGCTGTTGCCCGCGACTTCGTCTGCGATCCAGGATAAAAAGTAGCCTATGTCCTTTACCATTTTCATCGAGGCCTTAATATAATTCTCAAAAAGGTTTCATAGTAGCCATAGATTAAAAATTAATTTGCTTAGTTTTAGTTAGTAAATCTTTCTAAATGCTAAAAAAATTACATGCTCTTAAGCCAAGTTTTTGTTTTATTCCTTTTCAAAGTCCTAATTTATTATGATTACATTACATAACGAGAAAGACACTTAACTAGAAACGTAAGTGTTTCTTCATCGGGAGTCGCAGACCGATTCCCAGCCACCATAGGCGCGGGCTTGCGGACGGTGAGCAATGGGTAGCTCGCCGTCCGATAAGGACCAGGCCCGGGTCGACGACGCGTTGTATTCCACGCGCGCCTCAATGAAATGTCAGCAGAACTGCCGGGGTCGCGGGAAAGTCCGAAAGGGATACCGTGGCCCCTGGCAACATACAGGCAACTGAAGGAACACGGGTGGGTTTTAGTCAGTAAGAGTCTGACACGCCCTGCCGCTCCACCCAGAGCTCCAATTTATTTGATAATTTCCCACCCAAAAAAAGAAGAAAAAGTGTGTCTCGTTTTTTAGTTTTGAACACCCAACATCAAACTTGAAACTATCGAAACTGCCTCTCCAGAATGAGTCTCCGGAACTCACAGTACCGAAGTTTCTTTTCCAACGAAATCTACCCAACCATTTTCTCCTGATTCCCGTTCGAAGATTTGCAAGTTTCGAATAACAAGATATCGAGTTACCTACAAAATTAATTTATTACTTTACACATAACACCTTGACATAGTTGAAATAACTTATGCACTTACATAGTTTAATTGGTTATTTAGCTCAAATAATGTGGGACATTTTAGTGAGTTTCAGCGCTGTCTTTTGGTTATGTTGTGTTGTCAACGATACTTGAAAATCTACAGCT
Source organism: Omphaloscelis lunosa (assembly GCA_916610215.1). Classification (NCBI taxonomy): domain Eukaryota; kingdom Metazoa; phylum Arthropoda; class Insecta; order Lepidoptera; family Noctuidae; genus Omphaloscelis; species Omphaloscelis lunosa. The sequence goes on from OU744250.1 coordinate 14,827,760, forward strand.
GTTTTCAGATTATTATCAGTGTAAAGTACACAAACGAATGAAGACAAATTTTCCTTAACAAATTTCCTACATTGTTTAAACGAGTTTATTAGTCAACAAAAACATTTCGTACCGAAAATAAACTAAGCCCTACATTCTCCTCACTGTCCAAGGACAGAATGCAGAACTACAGAATCACAACAGCATCGTTAGCAACGATACAATCCTTGTATTTGGGCTAAGTTAGTTGCAACAGGGCTCGAGCATAAAGGAGCACGGGAAGATTGGTCCACAGAGTACAATGCGAACCCATTGTGTGCGCAACAAAGGGATGGATCTATTAATTAACCCCGGACAGATCGCTCTTGTGTTACACTATGCAATCATAAATGTACTTCAGAACCTACATTCTAGTACGGCATTGTGTTTTTGTTGGAATCGCATCGCTACGCTTGCATGGAATTATCTCGCAGTCTCGTAGCTGCTACGAAATTCGTAGACTTTTGCTACGGGAAATCGTAGCTCTGGCTACGTTATTTTTTGTACTAATTAATTGGTTGACTTTTGATCTAAATTAAATAAACATTTACACTATTAAATTTTATCATAGTAGTAGGTTAACATTCTACTAAAAATAAGATTGTTATATTATTTTATTTACATTTTAGACGTATGTGATATCTAAAGTATAAATAGGTCGTTCGGAACAAGTCCGTAGTTATACATATTTATCTCAAGGGAGATCCCTTCTCTAAACACGTGTTAACTGTTGATAGCTGTCGATTAAACCCTTTGTGCTCATATAAGGGAGTCGGGAGGTTGTAGAATTTAAATGACCCTACAGACTTTAACAATTTTGTAGGGAAAATAATATTGAAATAGTTCGAATTTAATTTGGAGCTTTTAATAAAATATTTTAAGCTAAAATTACAAATAAATGGCTAAAATGTGAAGGATGGTTTAAGAGGAAACAAAACCTCTATTAAACAGCCCTCTGTGAACAAAGATCGTCAATTACAATAGGTACTAACTATCCCAAAACCGCTATTGAATATTTGTTTTCCTAAAACAAAACAAAACACGACTACTGCTCACACAAAAACACTAAACAATGTTCTACTAACAACTTAATCACCCGACAAATAAAACTTCAAGAAAACATGAGCTTAAACCACGGACAAAGTTTAGATATTCTACGTGCACCACTAAATCGTCGGCAGTGTGAGTATTTAGAAAAATAAAAGTAAGTAAAAAGTTCCCGACGTGTATAGGGCCATAACACATGCGCTACTTAACAGATACTACGATTTTGCGACTTCTTCAATGCTGCATCGCGTTTTTGCGACTCTGCGTTTGGTCGCGATAACAAAATCGCATGTTTCAGTTATTATTTTTCTTTAGACATGTTTAAGCCAGTTTTTGTAATAAGAACCTAACTATCATTGAAATACAGTTCTTTATTTTAAAACTAATCAACTTGGTTTAGTTCTAGTTGCTAGTTTTGAATTAAGAACTTTACTGCTAGTCGGAATAAAGTTCAAAATACAAAAACTGACTTGAAGCTAGATCGTGTTATCATCGACGTTAGATCTGACGGTATCTGAATACCTGAATGAGATGGTTTGAGCGCGGTATCAGAACAACTGAGCATGGCCTTTTAGCCTCATACAGGACTTTCTGTTATTTTTAAAAATTTTATTTTTTTATTTTTTATTAATGTTTCAATGAGTGTGTTTTAGTTTAATTTGTGATTTCCTGTGCGAGTCTCAATAAATACTTTTTCTTTCTTTTCTTTCTTTCTTTTCTTTCTTTCATTGAACCATGTTCCGCACATGCCAAGGCCTCACTAAATCGGTGCGCCTGGCATCCGAATTTGTGTGGAATGTAGCGTTCTGCCGCTGTATAGTGCTACCGAAAAGCGACTAATCGCTGCAGGCTGGTGCTATAAGTGTGCAGAGCTTAGAGCTCAATTGCTATATCAAGTTTTCGAAAAGCGACTAAATCGCGGTTTCTAAAAGTATCATGTCTGACATACCCCTAAAGAGCTGCCGGTATGTGAAGAACACTTTATTACGCTCCTTACAGACGGATCGCAGACGGTATCTATGTAATAAAGTGCTCGTTTTTTGTGAAGCACCGAATTTTGGCTAGGAGATAGGAGCTTAGTTACCTACACATTGTTGTTCGAGGATTTGGGTTCTCGTTTTTGGAAGGAGGACGTATGGCGGATACTGTGGCTTGTTTTAATGTTGATAGCTGGCTGGCTTTTATATTTTTGAAAATGGAATAGTTAGGACTTTTGACTGCAATTTATTAGAGAGAAACCAGATTGTCATATTTTATCTTTGAACTCGTTATGTATTGCAGCAAAGAAATCTTTTTCATCATGATAGTCGATAAGTATAGATAATCCTCCAGCATGGGGTGGAGCCTAAATATGTTTGTAGATGACCAGTCTCCAAGACAAACCTTCAATGTTTTCTCTCATGACCATCTCATAGACAATCTTAGAGCGCTAACACACTAGGACGCCATCGCAACGTCACCGGCTACGTATCCAACCAATTCGTATTGAAATGTATGACAGATAAATTATTTGGCTACGGTCTGGCGCCGTCGCCAATTTGGAAGCGTAGCCACGTCCAACGGGCCTCTACGTGGTGACTGGATACTCTGGTGACCTGGCGACACGTAGCCAAGTCACCTGTATTTTGTATACAAGTAAGTTACGCCTCCCTCACTCAGTAGCCAACCGATCGCCAGGACGGACGCCCACGTGTTACTTACTGGCTACTTATTTGGCAACTTCATTTGGCTACGGAAAGTAGCTAGAGGTAGGTATGGCTATGTACCCAGCGACGTCGCCATGGCGTCCCAGTGTGTTAACGCTCTTATCGTCATGTACCCGAGAGAAAAGACCCACCAATCCAATATGAGCCATTGTGTGCAGGTTACATACCACGCCTACCAGTCCACTTTTATTCCACATAACAAAGCTCAGCAATTAATTTTATTACAGGTTGATGCCGGCGCGTTTGAGCGTGAACCGGTGGTTACGCATCGCGGAGCCGCGAGGGTCCTTCGGGGAGACGTCAAATAAACTTTGCAATCTCTCTCATAAAGCTTAGCTACAGATTAGTTGAAAGACAGAAGCGGCAACAAGGACCTTAAATAAATATACAGGGTTATTGGTAAAACACTAACTACCTCTTTAGGGGTTGTTGTACTCGTAAAATGTAGGAGAAGCAGGTTTTTTTTCACGTTTTCAGGTTTGGTCCTATAGTAAAAGTTGTTCATAATGATGAGTACAATGACCCCTTAAGAGGTTATTAGTGTTTTACCATTAACCTTGTATAGTACCTACTAATTCCATGAGCGGTATGGAGCGATGGAAGAAATTGATAGAACATTTTGTTAAGTATTTATAATAAACATCATGTTTTTGTGTTGTTTATTCTATACACAAAAATAGAATACCATACACAGTTATAATTACCACATTGATAGGAGTATAAAGAGAGAAATAGTTATAATTAGAGCACAATATAGGAAATGCAGGATAAATAAATAATTTATATTTTCCAAACTCGACTCATACAGACGCTAATTTGAGAAGACACAAGCAGCTGTAATTCCAGCACACTGGTATGACCCCTGCGTCCTTGTGAAATCTGCAACAGCTACTCTTTATGAAGTACATAAACAGTTTAAATTAAGACAATTTAAACTGTCACCTCTATTCCAACCCTACTCTATGTCCCGTACACACCATGCACTCGACAACAGGGTAATAATTAAAGGCAAAACGGCTAATCCTTGCCGACGAGTAAACACGACGCGACGTTGTTTACACGCACATGTATATCGCTAATAAATATTAACCGGCTGCGAACTGGCGGATCTCCGTTTTTACTGAACATTGTTTTTTTTTTCTTTTTTGTTGCCAATCGGGTTATAGATTTTTTTTTTTTGTGAATCTGCAGCAGAAGTTAAAATGCGGACAGCTCGATTTTGAAATTGTACAGAGCTTTTGTGCAGATTGGTTTGGACAACAGATTTTTTTTATTTTTTTTTTAATACTCACGCTTAGTATATTCGTCTACGAATCGAATTGTTTGTAGATAGTGTTTTTGTTGATTATTGACAATATTTGAAAATATTTCCTTTGTAGATCTTTTCGACTATGTGAAACGCAAGTCGGCTGAAAGTATAGTCGGCTGCATCAATTGCATCCCCCAGTTGTATTCATTTTCATACAAATGGGGTACCCAATTGATTCAGCCCGCCGTACTTTGCAATTTTCTTATTGTTTTTTTTTTTTTTATTATTTTCACTCAGATTTATTTATTTTAAAACTTATTCCAATAAACAAAAACCCAGCTCAACCTCACAGCATAAAATCGTCTAAAACTCGTTAAGGATGATTTCATCTAAAAATCAATTAGAATTTCTATGACAGCGACATCACTTTGTCACGCCAAGTGGACTGATTGATGGGACTTGATGTGAATTTATTTTTTCCCCATAACCCTTCGGTCAGCCATACATTCGTGTCATTCGGAATTGATTGCTTATGAAAAATGCCAAAAGTCGCCCGTGCGAATTTATTTTGAATGTCGAAAAACGATGTATGATGCCAGTAACAAATTATTGGTTTCACTTGAAATTGCACTTTTAAACCAGGATGATAAAATAAAATGGTTTTCTTGAACGACTCATGGTTAAATTATATTATGGTACCCAAAATATTTTTTTTTTGTAACGAATTTTATTCCTCTTAAATCGACGCATGAGATAATAAAATTAGATCATACCATTAAACAGACAATTCCAATTCCGTGCCAGATATGAAACCACAGCAAAATTGCAAATGGCCGCCAATAACAGATGGATACGCAAATATAAAGCTAAGCTTCCAAATTACCTTGTTTAAATTCGTTTGTCGTCAACAGAAGGTGAAAAAAACAAATTTACTCGGAATCGAATTGTCTTAGTTCTATATTTTGAGACACGCAACCGAATCGGAAATAGGCCAGGGTCTTACGTAAGGTTCTAAGCTATAGCATGAGGTTTTTTACACAAAATCTCGTTTGTAAGCTTTTTTGCGTCACAATCCGCAGAAATACTTTTTTTTTTATATACAGTGAGACACTGATACACTTTGTAAAAGTATAGCCCTACTTGCACATTAAATAATAAATTATACGAAAAGTGTTAGAAGAAAATGTGGTTTTGGTTCGGAAAGCTAAACAAAATAAGACACAGTAAAGGTGAAGGTTCATATATAAAAAATGAGAAAATTGATTCCCCATAAACGCACATTTAGCGACATATTTAAATCTTCGCACACACAGAGCGTGCTATTTTGTAAAACTAGTGAAACCTTCTTCAGTAAAATTAATAAAACAACAACCTGTATGAAACCCGGACATGTATGGCAAAATATCTTCGTGGAATCAAACCGATTTCGCATGCAACCATGCGACAGGCGTTTTGTGAAAAATGTTAGTGGAATGACACGCTAATGTCGACCCGACACGATATCCTGACCGACCTATATACCGACTTTATCGAGGACAATCGTATTTGTTATTAAAAGAAACGCTGATTATGATGTTTGATTAGTTCATTGGTACCTACTTTTAGGTAGGCATTGCCCATTTTCACCTTCATTAAGTGACACTTAAATGAATCCCTAAATAAAATTGCACTGTTGGCTTTTCAACTCTCAGAGCTGAGTCCGGCGTTGAAAATCCAACATTGCAATTTTATTTAGGGATTCATTTAAGTGTCACTTAGTGAAAGTGAAAACAGAATTTGAGTCTTTAGAGTCTTTTAAAAGATTTCATCATCTGGAAGCAAGCAATGTGATAAGTAAAACAAAGCATTAGCAATTTTATTCTAAGTTTCCTACATCCACAAGTCACAACCCAAATATCAGGGTAACGATCGTTGTTTACCTAAAATAAGCCTATTTAAATTCATCCCCAGTACACAACATTTATAAACTAACCGCAAATCTCAAAGATGCGGGCACAATAAAAATGTTCAACCACCATAAAATTTCCCTAGTCGCAATCAAAAACCGTCTAAAGACCAGTAAACGCGCGATGTTCCTGAGCATGCCTCACATATGCCCGGGCGATTTATAGCGAACCTTTCCAACCGCCACGTTGCGTATATTTAAAAAAAAAACCTCCACAAGAAAGGGCAGTGAAATATGTTATGTTTCATTCTGAAATTGTGATTGGGGTTTAGGGAGCGATAACTCCCACTTTATGACCCAATTTTTGTCTGATAAACAATGGAATTTGAAATGTTATCTCGATCACGCATCGGGGGTCGTTATCGACACAGGCTTTTTGAATATTAATTCTGTATGGATGTGTTCTTTCCCCGTAATTATGGATTTCCGATACAAACGCCGCGATTATGCGCCGCATAAATATCGGAAGTGACGGTACGTGTTACAATGACTTTTTGAACTCGAAATTGTTGGCCATCGCGTTTATACAACGACCTGTTACGTTACGATGGCATGTGCTCGTCGATTCGTACATAATACTCGTAACTATAAAGGTATACGTCTTTTTTATAAGGATAGCTTTTGCTAGCGGCTTCGCCCGCGTGGATGTCGGAAATTATCCCACGGCCTATTACCGGGATAAGAAGTATCCTACGTGTTAATCCAGGTTATAAACTATCCTTGTCCGTGGAATTTCTTGCCCGTTCTTCTCTATAGGTACCTACTACACTTTGGAATGGGTATAATAACTGGCTTCATATTTCTGACTAACCGACTCCTTGACACTTCAAAAGTGACTGTTATTGAAATAAATGCTTTAAGTTTAAGTTTGCTTTTCTCAATGTTGTTACTTGCATGTGTGCCAAATTTAATCCAAATCGGTTCAGCCGTGATTGAGTAACAAACATACAAACATTCACATTTTTAATATACCTTAAAACCAAAGTGCCACAAAAAGGAAAACAAGACAAAACGATCATTACCATCAACACCAGCACTTAGAATTTTAAAAACACTTGAATATTCATTCACATTTATACACAGACCGCAAAGAATAGTTGAGCCTATCTTTATTGCCGAAGGGTGCATCTCAATGTCCGAGAACATCCGAACATTGTCGAACAAACCGTCTGCCCTAAGGAAACGACACTGTCATGCAAATTTAATGATCTTCGGAACTAATTACTTCACTCCGCACACAGAAGAGATAAAGCCTCCATGTTTGTATAGTTTAGAACATTCTAGACTGAAGTTAGAAACATTCTAGTGCAGTATGTTTAAGGTGTAAGTTTCACGTAACACTGAAGTTTGCTTTAGAGAATAGAGTTTATCATTGAGTGTATGAAATGTTTGAAGTCTGGGCCTCTTTGTCTTATACGTTTTTAGAGTGGTATTTTTTAATATTCGCTCTTCTAATAGAAATCTGGCGTAGAACTTTCTTCTTACTTTGTAAAGCTAACAAAGGATTGAAATAGGCATTCGAAGGTTGAATAAAATCTACACATATTCTTATGAAATAGTAACGTAGTCTAAACTGTATTTTTTTTTTTAAAGTAATTATTTTAAACGAGTCTGATGCCGAAAATATACTTATATATTTAAAAAAAATGTCAGTTTATCTGTTTCCCAGATTGGCGCAAAAACCGCTGAACGGATTTGGATAAAATTTGGCATATAGATAGTTTAAAACTTGGATTAACACATAGAGTACCTCATGCGGGTGAAGCCGCGGGTAAAAGCTAGTATAGAATAAGGTTAAAGGCTCCCGCAAACAGGGGCGACGCGACACCGGTAGAACCATTTCCGAGAAGTTTTTATAGAAATTGTTCCACCAAAGTCGTGTCGCGCCTGTCTGCACGAACCTTAATGCTAATGACACTATAATTACTCGATTCACCGTTTTTCTGATAAGATTGGTTTCAATGATAAGGTTAATACATCGTTCGATCTTTGCTCAGTCAATGTTCCCTTTGTTAGTTAAACATTCCCGGGATCATTTATGAAACAAAACAACGCTGTTTAAAAAGCGATAGCTTTTATTTTGAAATTGGTCTCTTGTAAAGGTCTCGTTGGTCTAGTGGTTGCAAGCACTACTGCTGAGCATGAGATCTTGGGTTCGATTCCCAGGTCGGGGAAAGTGTTATTGGGTTTTTCCATCAGAAATTTCTCATTAGCAGCCCGTAGTCTGGATTCGTTGCCGGTTGATGGCAATAGGCTCGCCCCAATTACATGGGACTTAAATATAACTGGCGAAATATGGGTGTACTACAGGTACACAGATAGCCCAGTGGTGTGACCGTCAGACTGTCAAGTCATAGGTCTCGAGTTTGAACCGAAGGCACGCACCTCTGACTTTTCGGATTCATGTGCGTATTGTAGACACTTGCTTCAAAAACGGTGAAGGAAAACATCGTGAGGAAACCGGCATGCCTGAGAGATATTTCTCGACGGCATGTGGACCCAAGTCAGAGGCCCATGGACCACACGAAAAGAAAAAAAAAGAAGACAGGTACACCTCTGCCTAACCTTTCGGGAATTATAAGCCTAATGTTATGTTATGGTCTCTTGTCTCGTCTCGGAAACTTCTCGAAAGGGGTGTAAGCATTTTTATAAATTCCATTGTGATCGTGAAACAGCATACCTAGACCTAGACTTGGTACACCAGCATTCTGCTGATTTTATCCATCATCACTTTTGTGCTTACACCGCCACATACGAACTACGTATCAAAAAGACATGACGTCACACAAATCCTGCATCTCGCAATTACAGTTTACCACGCGAACGACATATATAAGATTATCCGAGATCAACCATTGGGCTACACTCTGCGCCCGGCACCGGTGGCGGACGGTCGTGTTGCGCTGCGCTGCTGTGTACAAGAGTTCCCGATTTTCCGGCTCAAGCGTTCCTTGGTGGTTCCCGAGTCGTCTCCGTAGTCACCCGACTACCATCACTACTATTAATTGGGGTCTTTTTCAAGACACAATTAATATCGACTTTCTTTAAGATTGTGGTTCAAAACGTTCGTCGAGGCAATTTTGGCCCCTTCCGGGCAAAACCACAGTTTCGTGGTCCTCGGTGGATACCTTACGGTGCCAACGAAACCGAGGGCGTGTTGACCCAATCACACCCGCCGATCCCCTTCAGGGTTAGGCAGTCAATTGGCCGGGTCCCAGTGTTCGGCCTTGGGGGGTCTCCTAGTCGGCACTGGTGACAGTTTTGCCTCCACAGCGACTCACCTAGCGTGGTCGGGTATATCGATACCCTTCACACTAGACTGGATAGGACCCCGTTGCACAATAAGATAGGCAACGGGCAAAAGCAAGCTTAGGGCTCACCCATAGGCACACATCCTCCCTGTCTACACCCGACAGGGAGGGATTACACATCCCCGGCATACCCACCGGGGAGTTAGGATAGTAGGAAGTTAGTTAGGGAAAAATTCACGCGTAAAGTCTCTCTTCCCCCGTCATTATGAAGGACCCGGTAAAGTGCCTAGCGCTCTTTATCAAGTTCTTCCAGGGTGTACTCGAAGAAGAGCCCGCCCTGAAGACGAAGTATGGAGCTCGGTTCGCCAGGCTCCAAGCTGAGTCAGAGTCCCAGTCATGTCCCTCTGACAATAGCATCGCTAGCTTTAGCGATGCTCTAGAATCCCCCCCGGCTACTGAGCCATCTAGACCCCTTAGTCCGTCAGAGTCCATGGACACTGACGCCCCCATCAGCGCCGCTTCCTCAAAGTGGCCCACCACCCCGTACCCTTATGGTTCGGACGACGACGAAGCAGAGTCCGCCGCTTCTTCTTCTTCCTCATCCTCCTCCCAATCTGACGATGGTTTTACAACCGTCCAAGGAAAGGGCAAGAAGAGGAAGAACAAGAAGCAAAGCTCGTCCCAGGCCAGCAAGGTCGTTGCACTTGAGGACTTAGACTTTGCTCCCTCGTCGCCCGCACCACTGGTACCGTCCTCAAAAATCTCTCCCGCTACCCCCCGCGACTTGCGATATAGTAGCTTCCCCCACCACCCCTCGTCCGATTACGTCATCCGCTAGCTGCGCTACAGTAGCTTCCCCCTCCACCGTTCGTCCGATTGCGTCATCCTCCGCGAAGAATACCCCCGCGCCTAACGCTAACGCTAAAAAGATCCCTCTCCCGCCTCCCTTGTTCATCCAGGACAAGGGAAAGTGGACCGACATATCCAAATGGTGTGTCGACCACAAAATAAATTTCTCCAGCGCCCGAAATACCCAGCAGGGTATTAAAGTCAATGTCCCCACGTCGCGCGACTATAGGGACCTAACCCGTCTTCTGAGAATGAGAGGTGTGTCATACCACACCTACTCACTCCCAGAGGAAAAACAGATCCGCGTAGTGATTAAGCGTATCCCTCGCGAAATCCTCCCATCCGACATTCTAGAGGACCTTCAGTCACAGAAAGTCCCCGTAGATGAGGTCCATCGCATGCACCGCTCTAGAGGCGGAGAGTCATACGACATGGTCCTCGTCATCTGCCCGCCCGTAGAGGGCCATCACCCGATCTTTCAAATTCGTTCCCTGTGCAAGCTCACAGGGTTCGAAATTGAAAAACCCCACAAGAGTGGCATTGTCGGCCAATGCCACCGCTGCCAGTTATATGGTCACTCGCAGAGGAACTGCCATGCTACACCTAGATGCGTCAAGTGCCTAGGTGAGCACGGCACTTCCGACTGCCCCCGTCCAAAGGATCGTTCCCTTTGTACCGACCTTCCCAGCTGCGTCCTATGCGGCAAACAAGGCCACCCGGCCAACTACCGCGGTTACCCCAAAGCCCCTAAGGCCTCTTCTCCCAAACTGGCCAAGCGTTTCGACGCCCGCCAGCAAAGGGAAGCTCCCTCCTCTCATAGGATTCCCTCATCCCATTTGCCCCAACGACTAAGCCCTCAGAGGCCTAGTCCGTGGAGTTATCTCCATCACCAGCAGTCTTTCCCTGCCATGGTGCCCTCTCAATTCAGTAACTTCCCTCCCCCTCCCCCCGCTCCCCTCCCCCGCCTTATGGATCCCCGTATTCGCGCCGCCGCGCCACCCGCGCCCCCTGCGCCCTCTGCGCCCCCTGCGCCCCCTGCGCCTCCGGCGCCCGCCGCACCCCCCGCGAAACCCACGTCCGCTCCTAAAGCTACGCGTCTCTCTCAATCCACTCCCGTGGCTAGCCCCAACGTCTCCGTTGACTCGTTCAACGTAATTACGTCAACCTTCTTGGCCTTCGTCTCCCCTCGCGCAAAGACAATGGCCAACGAAATCCTTGCGGCCCATGGTAATCTCCTCCAGATCCAGGCCATCTACAACGCGTATCCGGACATTACGCAAGCCCTAACCTCCCTCGCTACTAAACCCCATTATGGATAACACGGTCTTAGCTAGGTTCAAACCGCGATCCCTAATAATAGGTTATTTCAATGCAAACGGCATTAAAAATCAACGCGAAGAGATTGCGGCTTTCCTCCGCGATCATCAAATAGACGTTCTCTTAGTCCAAGAGACTTTTCTAAAACCTTGCAACCGTAACCCATCAATAGCTAACTACCGGATAGTTCGCAACGATAGGTCACGTTGCCATAGAGGAGGTACCCTGATATACTATAAAAAGCAGCTTCACTGCATCCCAATCGACCCTCCTCCCCTCTCACGATTAGAAGTTTCGGCCTGCCGCCTAGGCATGTCAGGCCACGAGCCGATCACTCTCGTGTCGGTCTATCTCCCCCCCGTTACTACTTCGGAGAATTTCCAACTCCTCTCCGACGACCTCTCGATCCTACTCACTATGAGTAACTCGCTCATTTTAGCGGGCGATTTCAATGCCAAACATCCCTCCTGGAATAGTTCGGTAACTACTACAAGAGGCCGACACTTGTTCGACCTCTCCCACTCTCTGACCTTTGACGTCATCGCTCCAATGACTCCCACCCACTTTCCGGTTAACGTAAATCATGCCCCTGATATCTTAGATGTGGCGCTCCTTAAGAACGTCAACCTAAGACTAGACTCCATAGAAACTATTAACGAGCTCGACTCTGATCACCGTCCGGTAGTCATGAGATTAGACCCCCGCATAGGTCTCCGCGACCCAAACTCTCCTCCTATCACTAAGTGGATCACGGACTGGAAGAAAGTAAGCACTCAGCTGAAATCCAACACGTCCCCTCAGTTAGACTCTATTCCCGACCTTTTCAACTCTATCGCAGACACGACGTCCGCGATCGACTCACTCACTAATCACGTACAAACCGTCCTGAACGAATGTTCAAGGGAGGTTCCAGTGACGGACGACCGTCACTGGAGCTTGCCGGACGATGTGCGTGCATTGCTGACTGAGAAGAACGCGGCCGTCCGTGCCTACAGCAGCTTCCCCTGCCCCGCAAACAAAGCCCATATGCGCTATTTACAGAGATCTGTAAAGACACGCATACAGGAGCTGCGTGACGCGAGCTGGGACAAGATGCTCGGCGAACTAGAGCCCAACCATCTGGCATTTTGGGAACTTCAGAGGAAACTCAGATCTTCCTCCATGCCCCCCCTGACCCGTCCCGACAAGACCATAGCCTTCAAGGACGTTGAAAAGGCAGAATGCCTGGCCGACACCCTCGAGGCCCAATGCTCACCCAGCTCCCTGCCAGTAGACCAAGCTCACCTCCTAAAGGTCGACGCTGAAGTCGAACGTAGAGCCTCTCTCCCTCCTGTCAATTACCCTGATTGTCCACTGCCTCCCGTCGCTCCAGACGAAGTGCATGACATTATCAAAGGTCTTAAAGCTCGTAAAGCTCCCGGTTCAAATGGACTCACCAATAGGGTGATCCAATTATTCCCTGCCCACCTGATAATGCTTTTGACTACCATCTTCAATGGTGCCTTAAGCAACAACTTCTTTCCCCAGTCGTGGAAAGAAGCCACAGTCATAGGTATCAGAAAGCCCGGTAAACCCAGTACCGAGCCCTCTAGCTACCGTCCCATCAGTTTGCTCAAGGTTCTCGGAAAAATCTATGAGAGGCTTATTTACAAGCGTCTCAGAGACTTCGCCGAGACCAAGGGCCTCATCCCCAACGAACAGTTCGGCTTTCGAACTGAGCACTCTAGCGTGCATCAGGCCCACCGCATCATTGAGTTCATAAGCGATGGTTTCCAACGCGGCTCTTTGACGGGTGCAGTTTTCTTCGACATTGCGAAAGCATTCGATAAAGTCTGGCACAACGGCTTATTATACAAGCTGTACCAACTCGGCGTGCCGGATCGTCTCGTACTCATCTTACGGGACTATCTATCGAATCGCGTATTCCGCTATCGCATTGAAGGAGCACTTTCCTCTCCCCGCCCCATTCGTGCAGGAGTCCCTCAGGGCTCCGTGCTAGCTCCCCTCATGTTCACGCTATTCACTAGCGATATTCCAAACCCAGGTAGAAGGACGCATTTCGCTCTGTTCGCAGACGATACGGCCATCTACTTTAGGTCTAGATACCCCGACAATATCGCCCACACTCTTCAAGGCACAGTCAATCGACTCGCTGCCTGGTTTCGAAAGTGGCGCATAGAAGTCAATCCCGAAAAAAGCCAAGCGGTTCTCTTCTCGAAACCGCGCACAAGGCTTAGAGACCCCCTCCCCCGACCTCTCACTATGTTCGGTAAGCAGATCCCTTGGGAGAAGCGAGCCAAATACCTAGGTGTTTTCCTCGACCACCATCTCACTTTCGCTGAGCACATAAAGAAGGTTCGTTCGCGAGCCGCTTTCGCTCTCGGTAGGCTCCATTCCGTCCTAAACGCACGCAGCAAGATGTCACTTAAGTGCAAATTGCGAATCTACACAGCGTGTATTCGTCCCATCATGACTTATGCGGGTGCTGTCTTTGCTCATGCAAAACCCCGTCATATCCATAGGTTGCAAACGCTCCAAAACCGATTCCTCCGCAGGGCCACAGGCTCCCCCTGGTATGTTAGGAACGAGAGTCTCCATCTCGACCTTAGAATTCCCACGATCCACCAATTTCTAAAACGCCTTGCAAAGCGTTACTTCGATTCCGCGGTCAAACATCGCAACCCTCTGGTTGTCGAGGCCGCCAGTTATGTCCCAAGTAGGATTAGCCGTACCCGCCGACCTAGGCACATTCTCACCGACCCTGATGACCCCATAACCCTCCTCCAGGAGAGCAATAGGGCCACTAGTACTATACACAGACACAGACGCCTCCCGACATTCCGACCTCGCCGTCGAGGTCCTTTGCGATCGCGACCGCGCCCCCGAGTAAATGATACTCCTCCCCGACCCTTGCTCGATAACGAGGTGCCAGCAGTGGTTTCAGCTGTGCACGTAGCTTTAAATTCCCCGATTAATAATAATGATCAAAACTTTGATCCAGCCCGTCCCGTCTTTGATGTCCTCCCTCCGGTGACGCCCTAAGCCGAGGCTCGTACCCCACAGGGGGTGCCCTTAGCGAGCGTTCACCTAGCTTTTTAGCTTAGTTTTGTATGCCCCTGGCTGGAGGCTTTGAGTGTAGCAGCTTAAGGCAACCACAGGATTGACCGGTTAAGTAGTCATGACCTCAGAGGTCAGCTACGAGATAACCTACAGAAAAAAAAAAAAAAAAAAAAAAACCATTGGGCATTTGCCCGCCAGATACAACACCCGTTTGGTCGGAGGATCCTTCCTTTTCAATAGAGGTGAATGAAGTTTACACCGTTCCTCATACCTCTAAAACACTTTCGCTACTACAGACAAATAAAAGGTTTACTCTGTATTCCGCGCTTTCAACTTCTATCCAAACATATCCTGAAGCCAAAATCCAGCCTGCAGCATCCAAGAAAGCTCAACATGGTGTCGAAACTTTATTCCCAATATGTTCAAATAACTTCGGGGCTACATTAACGTAATTATTAATATCCATAATATTATAATTAATGTTATATTTAATAAGGCACATCGGTTAAATCCGTGTTCGCATAACGAAGCTTTTGTTCATCATTATGTTAAAGCTTCAGATATACTTGTACATACCTAGTGAACGAGATGTTTTTGGTTAATGACTTGTTGTTGTTTACTGAATATGTTAGTTTAACGTACGTGGTTTATTTATTTAGAAGGTACAATATATTGTTGGGTAAGTACATACAGTCTTACATTATAGGAACGTAACTTCGTCGAGGGCTGTTTGTGGAAGAAAGCGCGAGCAGTCCTGGGTATATCCCCGGGTCGATTAGGAACTGTTATCTCTGAAATAAAGATGTTTATTTATATTGAGTATTTTCCATCCTCAGTAACAGTCCGGAGCCGTCCTCTCAAGCTCCCTATGAAATCAGGTTATACTTACACGCCATTGATAATATAGATGTCATGTCATGTTATGTACTGAAAACTATATTCATGCACTGTAAATACTCTGTTACACCATCCGCACTTCAATTCCACGATAATCCTATCGCAAAAAAAACAACACAAATTAAAACGACACATCGACAAAAAAGTGGCGATATTCAAAACTTTCGCTCAGATGGCTCTCAATATTGCACTGTACCACAAAATAGGTCAGGCGTACATTGTCATTGTTGCAAGTCCCCAACAATAGCTAAATGGAACTGTTGTCAGCTCCTGGCTTTGTCCGATGTCTACTCGATGCAGATCTATGGTTTCCGTTCAATGTTGGTTTGAAAAGAAAATATTACAACACTATTTTTGTATTGATATGTTTTGTAATATCATTGTCTGTGGTTTCAAAAAAAAAAAGGTAAATGCTGCGTCAACCAGTTTCCTTTATTCTGGTAGAGATGAGAAGTTGCTGGACTAAGATTATTTATATTTATATATACTTTATTATACACCACAAAAATACATAACAAAAAATAAACCAAACACTACAAAATATACAATGGGCGGCCTTATCGCTTTCCGCGATCTCTTCCAGGCAACCTTGGAGTGGACAGTGATTTGCCTGGACATAAAATGGGGCTGTCGTTGGTGCAAATAATAAGTATACAATATACTAGAATAGATACACAGATACATATCCTAAATCATAGATACATAAATACATACATACTTACTAAATATATAAGCAACAAAAATAAATGAAAACTATAGATAATTACAGTTAAGGTGGAACCTTCGACCATGCCCGCGAAATTCAAATTTTCTTATGTTTTTTTTCATTTTGTAGGTCAGTCTCAGATCTCATGTTAATGATTGATTGATTGGCGGTCATAAAAGATGGCCTCCCTCCATTTCTTCCACATCTCACGGTTACCTAAATAACATATCAAATTATTTGCTGCTAAGAATGCCAATTTCGTGAATTTATGACATTATACACCATCACTGAGAATTGTATTTACGATTTTAATTATTAACATTCTGTAAATATATATTTATTATTTTTACGACCGCAAATCAATCAATCATTAACATGAGATCTGAGACTGACCTAAAAAATACAAAAAACGTAAGAAAATTTGAATTTCGCGGGCAGGGTCGGCGCTTTCGCCTTAAGAGTACAAGATCCCAACGACAAGTAATGTTCCTTTACGAGTCTCTTAATTGCGCGCGTTTTATTTGAACTGGCAATGCATTCCACAATCGAGCGAAGAGAAAAGTTGTGGAATGCATAGGCATTTTAAGCTTTAAGTTATCTGATGACCTTAAAAATTTCATGTGGGAGTCGCAAAGAAACTTGAAACGTTTCTTGAGATAGAGAGGGGTGGAAGGGGAAAAAAGCACATTATACAAAAGGGAAAGAATATGAACATTCCGGCGAAGGCGAATTGGTAACCACTTGAGCTGATGATTATCATCATAGATTACAGTTATCATAGTCTGTCTAAAGCCATATGTTATGTTGACCCACAAGTTGCATTTGCGGACCATAACGGAAGAAACAAAAACCAATTCACTCTTGTTAGTAACAAGTGTCTTAAGAAGCTAACAAAGAATAAACTGCACATTTACCCTTTTAATTAATACCATATTCTATCAAAAAATTTTTTCCTCAAAGGTTGCAGAAGTCAGGTGACACTCACTCCGTGTTCCAGAAATTCAAATAATCTAATCTCATTCGGTAATGGAACGTCAAAACTCAGAGATTATCAACCTAAATTCCATATATCTGTCAATTCCTATCATGGAACTATAGGCTACAGATAGTCGGGGTTGCATGTCCCCGGCTACTAACATTAGCGGCAATAGCAGGGTTAAATCCAATCGATGGCCGAACGCGATTGATAGCGAAATAGTACAGATAAATCAATATAATTGAATATCGGTTTATTACTTAACTATGACTCAGATTTTATATGGATTTTTATTTATACTCAATAAACATATTTATTTATTGCATTCCACAAAGGCAACTTAGGTTGTAGGTTTTACAAAGACATGAACATTGTGGACCCTGTCGGGCACAGCAAAGTAGGAGAGAGGAAAAGGGTACCTCCAACGTTGTGGCTAATCACCATTCCAGAATTGGCAATAATGACATTATGAATCTTAGTTTATTCAGCAATAAACAAAACTGAGTGTGTTTAAACAGCTGCACCTTATCGCCACATTTAATCAACCTTTTCAGTTCTATTATCTTCTGCTGAACAGAAAGGATTTATTAGTCAATTCAGCGATACATTCTCAATTTCCAATATCTTCATGAAGCAAAACATTTTGAAATTAACACAATATTTGAATATTTTCGATATTAATACCCGTTATCGTCGGCACACAGACTCGGGAGTGGAATTTAATCTCGGAAATGAACACGTCCACGCCTTTCATATTATATTTGTAATGCAAATAAATATATAACCCTTCGGTATTTGAGGATTTTGAATATTGAACAATAACTTTCGATGTGTGGATTAACTGGCTATTGGAAATTTGCTGATTGGAATTCTTGTGACACTGCCTTTTGAATGGTTTGACCAATCCTAATCAGGATTATTATTTACTCGCGTCAAATATTTTTCTTCGCTTATTTCAAATACGTGTTTGGTTACAGTTGATATTGATGTACAGCGTTTTAAGATTAGATTACGTCACCCTTCGTAAAGTAAGTGTAACTGTTCGAAAACAAATGATTTAATATGAAATTGCTCTCAAAGTAATAAAGTCAACAGTAGGCTATTTGTTGAAAAATACGTCATAAATTATATAAATTGTAAAAAAGTAACTACACCGGTAAATTTTAATTTTCATCAAATAAATTCAACAATGCACAAAAAAAAGTTGGCGACAAATACAACGGTTTTCATTATTGTCCCGAGCGTTATACAAAAAGTGGGACATACGTAAATTATTACAGAACCACCGTACTGTATGAAACACATTACAAATGGTTATATCATGGCTGGAGATCGTCAATAATTCAACAAAATGGCAGTATCGTCAAACAACAGGCGGAAATAAAAGGAAACATCATAAGGGAGTACGGTTTACGCAAATAAATGAAAATTCATCCGAGCAAACAATGGTGGGATCTCATGCCCGTTCGTATGAAAGTAAACATCTTAAAGCGGCCCCTTAAAATGGCGTCCAATGGTATTAACATTGTCATGGAGTTTTGTGAGTTAGATTAGCGAGGCAAATTCTCATTTCGTCAATGTTCAAGTATGTGGGAAATGCCTTCGGGTTAATTAAAACGTGTTTGATGTGCCTACTTATTCAACAATATTTGTTACTAATCTCTGTTTGACAATAAAGTAAGGTTATTTACTTTTCTTTTGTTGCAAATCTCCCTCAAATAAAATATAACGAATCATCGTAATAGGTGTCACAATTTTTTTTATGAACATTGCATAAAAAAGGTCATTTACAATTTATGAGAATTAAAAATTGATGCAAAATCACCCTATCTGTACCATTTCCACCAATGGCGACCGAACAAAATGTGGCCACTTAAAAGTTTAAGATTTTCCCCTATTATTATTTAACGCTTAAAAGCGTGCGAACAGGCATAATCGCCTTTTGTGCTAAGACTTATTGCCGTAAAAGCTTTCACAATCTTTTGAAGCGCACTTTTACAATAAAAACCGCAACATTCGAATTATTTATTGTTTCCATTTTTGAATATTCCCGCGTTTTAGATATTCAAAGATGGAGATTTCAGTACGTAACAATACGAACGTTTACGACCGACGAGGACTTGATCTAGCCGTTTGTTCGGAATCCTGGTTTCAATGCTAGCTTGGAACGGAAAGCATTTTCTTTTTGATTTTCTTAGCTTTCTCTTGTGTCGCGTTTTCACCTGAGCTTTGTCGAATGGATTTTAGGTATCATTCACTGGTTTTCTGTTGTGCGTAAATATAGCTTGGAGCGGTGTCTTTCGTTCTTTGAGAATACGAGGAATAACAATATTTACGTAAGGGATTATAATGTTACGTAAGAGTACCTTACCTTAATAATATTCTCAAACAAAGTTAAAGGGAATAATTTAGATAATTTCTTTTGTTTCTTGTGTTTTAGTAAATCTCTGAATATAAAACAACCAACTATCTACCTGAGTAATGTTTTTCGATTTTTCAGATGTGTCTTTGGGTTTTCCTAATCCACCCCAATATAGAGACGAACAAAACATTTTTTTTTTATTGTAATGTGTCGAGCCATTTTCAGTGACTTGTGCAATTGATTTTATTTTTTTTTTTATGCACATGAAAAGATGGTTTAATAAAATAAATAAATATGACATAATTAAAAACAAAATATTCAGATATTTTTAAGACAAAAAAAAATATTCTTTATTTAAATTTCGTTTTGATGTTGACTGTTCTAAACAATCGGTCTGACCGACCGCATTAGATGCTTTACATCAAAAATCAGGTTTAAATTATATAAAAATTGGAACTACCGATCACAACCAACCAGGAAATAAAATAAAATCAAACCATAGCCTACAATATAAAATAAGATTAGTAGGTGCAACACGTCCTTATTTCATCTGAAGGCAATTTAACGCCACGTCGTCGCAAGCCTCCCTTGTAATTCGTTTCCAACATGCAGATATGCCTAACGGGACACTGAAAAATTTCAGACATTATTGTATTGTAACAATGTATGACGTAATTTACTTGAGAGAATGAATTAATGGTACAAATAAGGGGAAAAAAATTGAGAAAAAAAAAACATTTCAGGACTATATTTTTGTTTCTTGTGCAAGAAAAGTAACTAAACTAATTTAATTCACTTTTGTTCCAAGATATGTAATCATAACTACCGTGTTTGAACTTGGAATAATAATAATACAGTAATACTTATAAATTACTAGCGACAAAACATGAAGATTTATTTATTGACAAAACATGAAGATTTATTTATTATATCTAAGTTAAATATAAATATATAAACACACGGGCTAAGTAATAACAGCCGCCCGTGTCGGTCGATCAAGTTAAGCTACGCTGTGCCGCGGTTGGTACGTAGATGGGTGACCATCTTTACATACTAAGACCCCTCCGTGCATCGGAAAGCACGTTAAGCCGTTGGTCCCGGCTGTCATTCGTGGATATTTGAGAGTCGTTACGGGTCGTCAGAAGCCAGAAAGTTTAACAACCTGTCTTACTAAGGGGTATCGTCTTACCTAGTAACTGAGTTGTGGAGGTCAGATAGGCAGTCGCTCCATGTAAATACTGGTATTCAGATGCATCCGGTTAGATTGGAAGCCGATAATGAAACACACAAACCTTCCGGACCAATTCTCTTATTAAATTATTTTGAAATCCTCAGTTTAGAAGAACAACGCGGTCACACAGACAGACACGAAAAGCGACTTCAATTTTTAATAATATGAAAGTTTAAATGGGTTCAATTTATAATAATTTATATAACTTTGTAGCACTATTCGTAGCACAGTCGTAGCACATTCGTAGCCACTTTTCGTAGCACTCGTGAATACTGTATTAGTACGGTATTATGACACAAATACGTACTTGAAATATCTTGTAACGCTATTTCAAATTATGGTAGTGCATCAAATTCATTAACTTCACAACTAAAACTTAAATCAAACATTCCCAAACAACAATACACAAACATATTGCTACGAAATTTCAACCATTACCTCTCAATTAGTTTAGTTAAGTCGAATCCCCACGTTGCAGGCGTCCGCGCATAAATTAGTCTTGTTAAGTGCAGTACAGGAATTTAATCCTCATATTTCGTCTGCACCCGGTTCGGCATATCTTTTCAGGTCTAAAATGAATTGTACATGAGGTGGATCACTCAAGCTAATTTGGACCCTATCACTGATTGCCGAAATTTCAATTTCGCTTGAGGGGTTGAGTTTTCTATTTAATTTCCACTTCGATATCTGGAAGTATACTGCCAGAGAAATTGCAACTGTACAGCATATCCAATAAAGTTGTTTTTTGGTTGTGTGGGGAAAGAACATAATTCCGTTTGGAATTATAAAGCTGTATGTTTAATGGTGCTCATTACTTGGTGAATGAAATCGGATTACCAGACGGCAACTAAGCTTGATCTCTGACTAAAACATGAAGGGGGTTTTAATTTTGAATGTGTAATAATCAAAGTTTTTGGGGATTCCGGAGATCAATACTTTGTAAAAGGGAAGGAAGAGTTACTGCGTCTCGTTGTGTTCCGTGATAAAACAGAGTTCGGTCTTTTTTATAATTCTTCAAACGTGTGAATTGTAAACAGACCTTTAAGCTTAATTTTTTACAGCTAAATGTAAAGAACGGAATACGAAAGAATGGGTGCGTGATGTCGGTAAACCTAAACTTTATTATTTGTGTTCGAATCTTATCGTTTTTTAACATGACTTGAGCATTTATTGGAGCAGTGGTGGCATCTACATCGCGACATGCGAACTACGCAGTACACTAACGTCACGCCAAATCCTGCATCCCGCAAGCAGAGTTTACCGCGCGACTAGCATATAGACAACGTCCCAACTTCAATCGTTGGGCAGTTGCCCACCAGACACAACACCCGTCTGGTCGGAGGATGCTACCTTTTCTATAGAGGATGAGAGAAATTTATACCCTATTCCTCATACCTCTATTGAGTTTCCAAAATACCAATAGGTACTATATACATCATTGAAATTATCGTAGGGTAATATTATCTTTACATGACACTAGCTTTTGCCCGCGGTTTCGCCCGGGTGGATGTCTGAAATTATCCCAAGGGAACGTACTACCAGGTTAAAAATTATTTTTTCTAATCCGGGTCATGGTCTATTTGTATGGCAAATTTCATTCAAATCCGTTCAGCTGTTATGGCGTAAAAAGGTAACAGACAGACAGACAGGGTTACGTTTGCATCCACATGATGGAAATGATAACAAACATCCACAAAGGAAGAAAAAATAAGTCTTTAACATAACATAACATCACGCCTGTATTCTCCGAAGGGTTAGGCAGAGGTGTACCTATAGTACACCCACATTTCGCCAATTATGTTTAAGTCCCATGTAATAGGGGGCGAGCCTATTGCCATCAACCGGGCACAAATCCAGAATCCGGGCTGCCACAGAGAAATTCCAGATGGAAAAACCCAATAACACCTTGTCCGACCCGGAAATCGAACCCAGGACCTCATACTTAGCAGTAGCGCTTTGCGACCACTAGACCTACGAGGAAGTACTTTGTTTTATTTGTACTATTCTTTAATATAAATTATTTAATACGAAAAAAAAAAACTCAATTAAAACATCACATAATGTAAAAAAAAGATAAATACACGGCGCCGTGTGTTTGGCCGTTCATAGCTCCGTAGGCCAAGTACACGGCGCCATGAAATTGCTTTTTTTTTATTAAATAAATAAAGTTCCGGTAAAAATATTATCAAAACTTACTTATAATACTTAATTACAAATAATTAAAACACTTAAAATGTATGGCCACTGTAGTACATACATTGCCAAAAACTGTAATACAGAGATGCATCTTAAAATTCATTTGGCATTGAATGTGTTAAAGTAATCGAATCGCAACCCGTGAAATACATATTATTGAGTAGTTCCGGTGGCCATCTCTGTCCTTCATCATCAGTTCCACTTTATCAAATGGTGCTTTCCGAGAGCAAATGCACGAGTTACTATAAAAAATACCCAAATCGCTATAGGTGTGCCTATAATATTTGAAGAGTTCCCTCGATTTCTTTAAGATTCCATCATCAGATCGTAACCAAATGACAATGGGACCAACTTAAAAGTAAACCCTTTCAATCAGAAAAATAATTTTTTATTTCAGCCGTCTTCGAGTAATCGGGGAACATACATCAAAAAAGACGAATTGAGAACCTCCTCCTTTTTTTTAAATTCTGTTAAAAATATCCTCGTTTAGCTCTCAGACCACTTAAAAAATCAAGACAGCGCTGCGAACAATACGGTGAAGCATGCCAAACTACACCTCCACTCTGTGCACACACGCTCACTCGCACACATGTACAATCCAACTATAATCAAACTACACCTCACTAAGTGCACACATGTTTACGAAACCGGCCTCACGTCACTATTGACATCGCTATGTCATGGTTTTTTATTTGGTCTGGGGTTTAGCTATACAGAATATTGTATCAATAGCATGTATAATAATCAATAAACGAGTTAAAGGTACAGAATTTCGCAGATTAATAATTGGTATAACAATAGTTTTCATTCAGTTCATGCATTACAAACATTTTCATTAATACCTGTACAAACATATTTAATGTTTTCAAAGCCATTTATAAATGAGTTAGTATTATTAAATTATTTTAAAAAAATCTGTAAGAAAGATCTGTAATATCAACATATCCTGTAATTTTCTAATTAATATTTTATCACTAACACGAAGTAACCAGGAAGTGAACGTGAACATTTTTAATAATAATATTTCCGAAAAGCATTCTGTTTTCAACGTTTTATTTCGCCAAGCGTTTGCACATAAACGGGGAGGTAATCTTTATAATCGTCTCACGTCTATCAAATGAAAATCCTCAGCGTTTTATTGTTTACCGCCTTTTATACGATTGGGTCTTTGAAATGTTTTTATGCTTCCTGTGTTTATAAGTAATGCGGCATGTAGGTATATACCTAAAAGTAGAGTTGCCATCCGTCCGGATAAATCCGGACAGTGTTAGGCTTTTTGACCTCTTGTCTGGACCAATTTGACTGCATCCGGCCCGTCCGGCGTTTTTTAAGAAACAGGTTAAAATCGGAAACTATTGCAAAAATGTAATTGTGAAATTTAATTTAAGACTTGTAAAATATTTTATGATAAAATTATTAAGGAATTTGACCTTTTAAAGCACGTTTCTACCAAAGAAAAATATGCAAATGAAAATCGTAATACCGATTAAAACTTTCTTATAAAAAATATGTGTTTTATTTAAAAAAAATGACAAAGATCCTTTTTTTTGGCGTCCGTCCGCGTGTGGGACCCAAAAGTCTGGTTTTTTTTGCGGGTAAGTCCGGTTTTCTGATTTTTAGAGATGGGAACGCTACCTATAGGGACGTCGCGTGCGGTGGGTGAACAAAGACAGTTGATGCCTCCTTAATAATATTAAGTGTGATTGTTTAACTATATTCAATCCTGACCGAATTATCAGTTTAATGGGTTAGATCAGTGGTCGGCAAACTCATTAGTCAATAGAGCCAAATATCAATACTATAACGACTAAGATTTCGTATGAGAGCCAATCCTTTCTGTGTGTCCAAACTATCTCAATACACTATTCTTAATCCTTAAAACTCCCATCCTCTTTCTAATAAAAAAAAATCTTTGAAATATAGGTAGTTTGAATTTTGGATAAAACTTGATATCTTGTTAATGACCGAAACCCCGAACCCCGAGCGTATCTACGCTCGCACTCATCGACATTTGTACCAGAGCCGCAATCTATAGGCCAAAGAGCCGCATGCGACTCGCGAGCCGCAGTTTACCGACCACTGGGTTATACTCCAGATTATAGATATTATTGCACATTTTTTGTTACATACGACTCGAAGGACCAGACTATAGTTTGGTCTTTAGCTCCGACGAAAAACAGACTAAAAGGAATATTCCACCACTATAATTATTATCTCGAACTAAAACCTACACAGATTAGTGATACCTAAATAAATCATCAGAACCAACCCCCTAACATGTAAAAGCCAAAAAAATATTGCCAATCCCAAACTCATCAATTAATTTAATTCAAAGTCAATCTCATCCCCTCAAGAATCCTAAACAAAACTACCAACCACACAAAACTAACCAGATCTACCTACATTACCGCATAATCCCGCGGAAACTTCCGAATTGAAACGTGGATACTGAAGTCTCTTTGTATTGTTCTAGTCGTAATTTCTGCGCAGACGAGCCTTGCGACAATCCCGACTTATCCTTGTTCCTTGACAACACTTTCCCTTGGGCCCGTGCCCGGTGACAAACTTTACAATACACTTCCTAAAACTCTTATAAAAGATACATAAAGTCTTTTTTTTGTTTGGCATAGTGTCTTTAATAACTTTGCCAAGACATAGCCTGGATTTATAGTGCAACTTCACAACTCTTGTAGTCGCTTTCATTTCACACACTAGTAAATAGACAGGTTTGTCTTAACTCTTATTGTGTTTCGTTAATATTTCACGACCCTTGACGGGTAATTTCAAGTAACTTAGTTAGTCTATTTACATTTAAAAGGGATGGTCCTTTGTGTTCTGTTTGGTCTTTGTTCAACATTTTAGGGTTAAAATCGTGGAGTTTGGTCCTTGATTGAGTCGTCATCCGAATCCGATCCTATCAAATTAGTGCAGAGTTCTCCCCCTAGTTACTAATGAATGCGCCTCATTAATAGATTGTTAGTAACTTATCCTTTTAAAAGTTCGTAACGGGCGCGCTCAAAAAATCAATAATAGGCTTGAATTGTGCTCTTACACTTTTTGAATGACTGCAGATATCAAGTTCCGGACTAATAGGCATTCATTATTTGGCCTGTGAGCAAGAACCTAATTTTATGCGTTATATAATAATTAATGCAATGAAATGGAATTAACGCGAAAAAATTATAATACAAACCTGTTCGTGCTCGGGGGCGCGCGAAATGCACGAGTGGGTGTTTCCAGTATTCAAATCTCCAAAAACATTTAGCGGCTATCTATTTCGTGGTAACTTAACACTAACCTTGCACTTGACAAATTGCCTAAAAAGCTAATAAATTAATACAAACTTCTAACTGTTATATCCCATTTTGGACTGAGTTTAAAGATATGCATGTCAAATAAGTTTCGTTTGTTACACTAGAAAAACAAGATTTGGTTGATGGCCGCGAGAAGAAAAAAAAAGTCGCCAATTTTAGGCATTTTCACACAAGCTATCAACACACTGACAAAAATCAGCAAGAAAAAAAAAAACAATCTCGCAATTTCCTACACTACTGTTCCTAATTCAAAAATTAGAATGAAGTCCGCCATTTTCTCGTTCGCCGCGTAAATTAGCTCGCTAGTGCGGACTATCGCGGTTGTCCTAATGCCTGTAATGTATGAGTGACTCCCGCTGCGAGAGACATATAAATTGCACGCGACTATACCGCAGCCCCGCGTTTGAATAGAAATCGTCAGGATGCAGTTGTGAGAGAATTCCTGGTTTCCTTTGCTACGAGATATGACTGTTTTCGACTTTATGCGCATATATCTGCTATAAACAGACTGGGTTGGTCTTGGCGGGCTGTTAGCTAGTGCGCTAGAGTTGGGATGAAGTTTTGAGCTAAAGCTATTTAGTTCCTGTTTTCTTCCGATGCAACTGAACATTTTCGGGGCGTAGATTTGTTTGAGAAGTAATAAATTATTTTATGTTCTTCTATAGTACCTATTACTTCAATGATTTTCTTACGAGCTATATCGAAATACTAATCCTACTTATAATAATTTAATAAATGTTATAGTTTGTATGTTTGGATGTTTATTAGTGAATCATGCGAAAACAGCTGGACGGATTTGGATAAAATTTGGCACACAGTTTATAATCTGAATTAACACATAGCATAGGTACTTTTTATCCCGGTCGTATGTTCCTGTGGGATACTTTACGAACTCCACGCGGACGAAGCCGCGGGCAAAGGCTAATAAAAACAAAAATTACTTTATTACTTCTTCAACCATCGCTGTTCAAAAATCCCCACAAACCTTAATCTTCTACTGCCTTGTTTAGTAATTACATTTTAATACCAACATCACATTTTGTATTTTTTTTTAAATTATAACCTCGATAAATCAACCGTCTGCTCAGAACGTCTGCCCACTAAAACAAAGACATCACGTGCCAAGAGATGATAAAATAAATTTTGAACATCCCCCCATTACAGAGCTAATGGGCTGTATCTCGAAAGCTAGGGAATAAAAGATCCGTCGATTAGAAACTTTATGTTTGCAATTTTCTAGAGTCCCCCTCAGAGCCTTGCGAACCTTGAAGATGTACGTACATGTTACGGAAAAGATTAGTAGAATGGACCATCTGTACAAGATAAAATAGTCCTTTAAATATTCTTTTATGTTGCTGAGAGGTTTGTCAAAAAGGTTAAAACTAAAATGTAAAAACTAAGGCGGAGCTGGCCAGAAATTGGGCTGAAAATGAATTAAAAACGATGTGTCAATCCAATTCAAATAAAGAACACAAAAAAAGAAAAAAATATATTTCAAATAAATCGAACACTGTTTTTTTAATGAAATTCAAAATTTCGAAAGAAGAATTCAAGAAGTCGCCATATCTGAACGCTTTCTGCAATGGGCAGACAAGTGAATCGAACTTATAGGTAGGTACCTTACAATGGCAGTGAAATCAGGAAATAGACTCAATTACCTGCGTATCGATTGAACATTAATCTGATACCCACAATCAGAAGGTCCATAAACGTGAAAAATTGGTTTAATCTACTTTTAATCGTTTTAATTCCAAACGGAAGCATAAAAGAAACAAATAATAATGCATAAGTGAACGTAGCTTAAAATAATTGGGTTTTGATTTATAAATGATAGCAATTTGGATACAATTTCAAAATCTAATACATAATCTGCGTAGTATTTTATGGATATTCATCACAAATGATCTTAATTTTTTTCTGCACAAGGTCTTACGAGAAGATATTTTCGGGAACAGGTTAAATAAAATAGGTTTTTAATTTTATTAATTTATTTATCTTTTGTATAGATTCTTTACTATTTTGTGAATGTGAGAACGCTGTAGGCTTAGTGGACTGTAGATTTGTTGACCATTTTCTATTTTGTTAAGTACCTGGTACTTATTGAAAAACCTAAACTGTCCTCTAATACCTATTATAACTGTTATTTGAAAATAATATAAAAAAAAAAATTTTTAAAAGAGGAAACGAAACGTAGGAAACGACCGATTGGAACCGCGCACCTAGCTTCGGACGTTTCATAAGTGCCCATGTGAAATAAAATATTTTTAATTTGAATTTGAACAACACTTCATTGTCATCATTCATCTTTTTTTTCTAATAAAGCAGGATAACCATTTTAACTTCATTTCTGAACTTTCCCTAAATTACACCACACTTGATTGAACGGGTAATGCGATCGGTCTTGTACACACATACAAATAGGTACAATTTACATTGAGTAGGTTCTAGCCCGCGTTAGTCAAATCATCCATTACTCGGATCAAAGGGGACCACGTAACTTGGAGTTATTGCTCGATACAGGTAGGTACACACTACACTGTGAGATAACCCTTGTAAGCAATAGCTGGGCTATATGTACATTTATATAGCTGACATGTACAGTGATCTTAATGGATCCGATCGAGATATAGTGCCGTACGTATTAGAATGAACTTAAAGGGATGAAATATCAGATCGTAGATTATTTTGGACAAGAAGTCATTGTAGTTTAAGATAGGTTGTTAGACCTCACAATCCATGGATGTAATTGTTGGAAGTTCGAAGACAAATGATCATTAAGTTAACTTAGTTTTCAGGTTCATTATTTGATGTCATTAAACGCAATTGTCGTCGGTGCGTATCTCCGTAATTTATTTCCGTCACAGACACAATACCGCAAAAACAAACACTCTACCGCGAAGCTTTCCCAAAAAAGGACAAACAGACGCAGCACTCCAGGAACAATTATCTTAAAAACACCGTCTATGAATCATTATAAAAATAAATCACAAAAAGTGTTAAGAACCGCCTTTTGGAGCCATCGTACCACTTAAATTAAAAATCGCGAAAATTGACGGGCGCACTGAAAACATATAAATCTGAAGGCTAGCGGAAAATTAAAAAGGTTCCCGAGGCAGTGAGGCGGGCCCAGTGTCGTTTGGCACACCGTCGAACCGGGAATAATCAACCAATCTCTCATTACTCTACACAGCATCAGTCTTTTTGATTTTAAATCCCTGCAGACATCTCTTTGTCAAAGGACCTTTTATAAAATTAATTGATGAGCGCGTTGAAAGCGAAGTGCGCAATTCAAGCTCTGAAAATAATTTGATAGTAGTATTTTAGTTTTATCTCGTTTTGTGGGTGTTAAAGCGATTAAATTCAGTAATACCTACCTGTACCAGATAAATGAAGAATATGAGTAGGTATAATGCGGTCACTGGTTTGCAAATAACTTTAACTTTCTGACTAACTGACCTGCTACTTCATAAGCAGTACCTGGGTAACCGAGCTCTGCTCTGGTGAAAATAGAGAATACTCATTTAATAGTATAGGAAACTCCATACTAATCCATGTATCGTACCTACTTATTCCATGCTGCCACGATAGTAGGTAGTTACTAATTCCATGCCTCCATGTCATTATTCTCATGTCATTCATTATCTTGTTCTAAACTTTGGGCGACCGAGCTCTGCTCGGATGAAAATACGAAGAAAACTAATTTACCCAGATATGAGACCTAGCTAGATTAATTTTTCGCCCCCATAAACCCCTATATTGCAACTTTCATCGAAATCGTTAGAGCCGATTTCGAGAACGTGAGTACAAATATATATACAAACATTGCTTATTTAATAGTATAGGATTAATGCATTAACTTTGCATTCTTTGCATAAAATCTGAATTATTTAATGTGGTTAAGATTGTTAATTTCATAAGTTTGCACGAAAGCTAATGGACTTTTTGCCAGCCCGTAACTATAAATAAAAACGTATAAAATGCACAAAGCCATTCCAAATACCTAGTTAGCAATCGGAACTATTCGGAACCACACGTACTTAAGGTCGTTCCGCTAACGCGCCATTTCTTCAAATTCCCGATGGCCGTACAATCGTTTTGGTTAACGATGCACTAATGCGTTTGCACTGTTCCCATTACCAGGACGCCGCCGACCACTCATTAATACCATTCGATTAATATCTACGTACGTGTACTGGTAATGTACAATTACGTGTAATAGTTTCCTAAATTATGGCCGTATTAGCTGTAGTTTCAGAGTGGAAACAGCTTTTTATTCGACATGCAATTCCATGCAAATAAAAGGTACAGTTACGAAAATAAAATGGTCATTTTTCAATAAAATAATGAATTGATCATTCGTGGAATACCTGACCACATAAAATCATATTGTCCATGCATGAAATGGAATATGCATTGTGGAGTGCCGCGCATTTTCAACAACAATAAAATAAATCTGACGTAATAGAACCTATAAACATTCAAAAGCAATTTATTTTCCTCAATGCGATCTGAACTAAAGCTTGTATCCCTTCATAAAGAATTCTAAACGTGCATTTTCGCATTACGCCATCTTGAGATTTATGGCAACCCGCTGTCCGCCATATTGTTCCAAATTTAAAAATATTTATGTTCCCGCCGAATCCTATAACCATTGTTCCTATCTGAATCGTTGTTTCGATAAGCATTGAGTGGACTTCGGAGACTTTGCTTGGGTTTTATATGATCGACCCGCGTATTGGTACTTCACGTGGTTTATTACTGGCCGGGTTACGAAATGAGGTTACAATCTGCATCTTTTTTCACATTGCGGAAACCTTTTTGTTTGAGAGGTCATAGCTGTTCTTTTAAACTAATAAAGGTACCCTAAAAAAATATTTCCGTAATAATGATTGAGATTAATAACATATTCAACAAAATACGTCGTATTCCAGACAATTAATTAGAAGGAATTAAAAACGAAACACCTACACAAATACAAAATCACTGTTCGGAACATATAAATTTAAAACGTAGCGGAAAATTAAAATGGCTCCCGCGGAGAGGAGACGCCTGAAAATAATGTTATAGGATATACAATAACAACGAAACAAACAATATGAAAAAATACAATATTGCCATGAAAAATGGCACCAAGACGCTTTTAAATTTATCACACACAATATCGGGCTAACGGAGACTGTTATCATTTTTATTTATTTCCGCAAATAATATCGCGGTGTGATCATTAATCCTGGATGTTTTTGTTTGGTTAGTTGAGTGTTTTATTGGAAAAGCTCGGGGATACAAAAAAGCTTGCTCATATAATGTCCATGGATGGATTGAATCAATCAACTCAGATCGCAATCAACTCCTGGACATAGAACTGTCGGAAGTTGTGCGCCACAACACCATTCTCCGCCTTTAGCATCCAGTCTCGTTGTCGGTGCTGCTAGGAGGCTTCTCACGCTACGCCGCACCAATTCCCTTTCTTGTATTGTCTCCATGGCATGCCATGAACTATTCTTAACATATCGAGTTCTGTTTCTCCGATTGCGTAAACCATCAGTCTAGCTCCCTAATTGCGTACACGCTTTCAATTACAATCCGAAGAATTAAGAAGGAAATTACCAATCCATTGCTTCATATTTATAAATAAATTAATGGTAAAATCAAGAATCAGTAAGGGAAGGGTATTAAAGGAGGTGAATCTGTGAGTGCCCGACAACTATGTGCTGAGGCGGAGACGGCCGCAGCTGCTGGCTGTGACGCGCGGCAGGACTAACTTGCACTCTTACGTACACTCAATGAAGTGGCCAAAAGGATTGACATTTTTTGCTGTTCATTGAATGAATTCGCAAGAATAATTGCATACCATTTGTGTTACCACCCAATCGCTTTGGGATATCCTGTAATGATAGAAGTGTTGTGTAAATAAGGGAATAAAAAAAATATATGTATGAAAAACTTCTCTGCTCAACAACGTCAATAACGCAATGAATGGCATTGATATTGTGTGTTCCACGTCGGTTTTCATAAAAAATATCTGTGACAGTCGCTACGGGTAATCGAAAGCTCAAAAGATTGAATACTTGACAATATTGCTTAATAATTATAGCCAGATAACGGTCGCTCCATGCTCCATACAGAACATTGATAGCCAAATGATTAAGTGGAATGCCAGCCGCATGATTGCACTAGAAACTGACCGAAACTAGTTAGAATAAGACTAGGTGGATAAGAGTTTTATTATTACACGTTATTTTCTTTTCCACGTCATCCCGACCTGATTTGGCTAATGCGATGTAGGGAATGACGTCAAAAGTAGGTTAATTCACGTAGTTTTGACGTCAGAGCTTTTCATATATTACGTGGATAAACTGTAATGTAGGACTATCTTAGTAAATATATACTTAAATAAGTTTCTGAGAATAGTGTCATCAAAACTATGGTTGATCTGTCTATTTGAGAGTATTAGTAGGTATATAGCCAGTAGGTAAATTAGCTAGGTAATAGAAATATTTTACAAGTTTTACTTGACTTTACTTGTAAGCGTTTTTTGGGTCGCACAGGTCTTTTTTATGTCTACATTGTTTTGTTAGTGTTAAATATTCTTTTTTAGGGTTCCGTAGTAAACAAGAAACCCTTAAGATTCGTCTGTCTGTCTATCTGTCTGTCCGCGGTCTAGCTCTGAGACTCTTAGTACTAGAAAGCTGTAATTTGGTATGGGTATACATATTAATCAAATAAAATTATTTATTTTATCCCATTATGTGGGATATCGTTGGAAAGGTCCTTCAAAAACACTGTGAGTGTGTCAAGACCATTTTTGGATTAAGGGATCCGTTTGCAAAATATTAAGCTTTAAAATGCTAATTTTTGTTAGAGTCAAGTGTATCCCCCCTGCAAGCTAAATGGTTGGTTTTGAACGTGTGAAAAAAGTGATGGCAGTAGGTTATATAACGAAATTAAAAGGAAAACTATCACAGCTTAGTAGGCTCTACAAGTTAACGAGTAATAATTGACCAACTTATATTTGCAGTTGCAAAAACATGTTTTCCCATAGATTCCGCATAGAACATGTTTTTCAACTACAACGTTAAGTTTTTTTTTTTGGGATAAATTCATCCCAACTACGAAACCCTGCATTGTATGTGGTCCGACACAAACTTGGCCGGTTTTAATTTTATTGTTTTTACTTCCTGTGCGTGTCCCAAATCAAATACTTTTGTTTCTTTTTTTCTCATCATGTTACTAAAGATTCTTATAGCATTAACCTAATTTTTATCGTAAGAAAAGTTTTACGTAAATTGGCAGCCATTTTTCATAAAATACCATCAAAATCATCCCTTAGCCTTTTGCTCCACTTATAAGAACCTACCCTCGAAAACAATATGTAAATACACATTATTAAGTTTAGTATAAGACCGGTATAATACAATAAAACGAAACAGATAAGGAAATCCCGGGAATTTTAAATTGTTGCGAGAAAATCTAATAATCCCGGCTCGGGATAGACGCGGGTCGGATCAGCCAATTGATCAATGACAGGAATTCTCTGAATTATTGAGAAATTGTTCTCATTCGATTATGGAGGGACTAGGTGGAAGGAGAGGATCAGTTCGAATTGTTTTTAATGCTTTTTGAAGCGAAATGTATAATAAAATATATATAAGTACACCGTGACATTTGAGTCGTCTTACAAAAGCAGTCTATTTCATGTATCCAATGACTACTAAACACTAATTTAAAAAAAAAAGATACACACCGTAACATTTTAGTCGTCTTACAAAGGGCCACTCAATGTACGCGACATAAAATATCTCTAGGAACAATTAAAAAATTGTTACAATATATCTTTTTTTTTAAATTATTGTTTAGTAGTCATTGGATACATGAAGTGGGCTGCCTTTGTAAGATAACTAAAATGTCACGGTGTATATCTATATAAATTAATTTAAATTCGTTGATCTAGCGGTCGCAAACGCTACTGCAGAGCACGAGGTCCGGCGCGATTCCCAGGTCGGGCAAAGTGGTATTGGGTTTTTCCATCTGAAATTTCTCAGTAGCAGCCGGAAGTCAGGATGTATGCCCGGTTGATGGCAATAGGCTCGCCCTCTATTACATGGAACTAAAACATAACTGGCGAAATCTGGGTGTACTATAGCTGCACCTCTGCCTAACCCTTCGGGGATTAGAGTGGTGATGTTGTGTTGTTAACCTCTTAAAAAATACGGTACAATTGTTTTATAATAGTTTTTTGCTAGTTATACGTGACAAGACATCATTTTTTTTTTTTTTTTTATAAAACGTCGCCCCACACTAGGAATTACTCCGGTATCGTGGGTGCGTTTCACAAACACTTAAACTCACATACACAAACAGCCAGACCCGGAACAACTACTTGTAGGTCATACAAATATTTGTTCCGTGCGGGGATCGAACCCGCGACACGCAGCGCAGCAGTCAATCGCTGCCAACTTGCACTCATCTTGCTTAGCCAATGGAGTCTTTTGAATTTCACTTAAGCTCTCTGGTTTAACTAATGGCGTCTTTTGAATTTCACCTAAGCTCTCTGACTTAGCCAATGGAGTCTTTCGAATTTTACCGAAGCTCTGACTTAGCCAATCAAGTCTTTCGAATATTACCGAAGTTCTGACTTAGCCAATGGAGTCTTTCGAATTTTACCGAAGCTCTGACTTAGCCAATGGAGTCTTTCGAATTTTACCGAAGCTCTGACTTAGCCAATGGCGTCTTTTGAATTTCACCTAAGCTCTTATCTGGCTTAGCCAATGGAGTCTTTTGTATTTCACTTAAGCTCTCTGGCTTCGCCAACCACTGCGTCAACCGTGTCGTCATCCGTATCATATCTCTATACAGAGTGATTTTTGGGTTTCCGTACCCGAAGGGTACTTATGAACTTACAAAGCCTCCGCTGTCCGTCTATCTGTCAGCGGGCTGTATCTTATGAACCGTAATAGGTAGACAGTTGAAATTTTCACAAATTGAGTATTTTTATCGCCGCTATAATAAGAAGTAAGAAAAATAATATTAAGTTAAAAATTAACTTTTTTTACTAAATATTGATACGAAACCCTTCATAAAAACACGGCCGGTTTTTTTAAGATAGGTCTAACAAAAACTAAAACTACTGCAAAATATTGCACAAAAAAGTCATGAACTTGATTTCGTAGAAAACATAAATTCCTACGAGCAGACAGTCACATTAGCATGTATTAATTACGGCAGTAATTAAACGCCTTGAATACCTAATTAAGTTAAACAAAGTAATACTACTGAAGGTAAAAAATACACCTAAAAAAGTAACGAATGTTCTTAAAATATTACCTTTTCCCAGAACGGAATACATATGAACTAATTAAAAATATTTTAAGAGCAGCTAATTGCATAGCTGCTATAAATTAATGTAGGTACTTAAGTAAGTTTTATCTTTTTACTTTGAGAGATTTTCTTATAAAAGTACCGTGCTTGTACTTTTTTTTTCCTCATGCTCAGTTTATCGACGGATTAGGTAGGTTATCACTGACGTTTACCCATAACGTCATTCAGTGTTGGGCCTCAATCGCTAAAATTTACAATCAATTGATTAATCAAATTAAAAATGTTGTGATTAAATTAGTTTTACTAAATCAATCACGATTGAAAGTTTTAGTTTAAACTAAAAATTTAGTCGTAAATTTTAGTTTTTAATTTAAACTATGGTTTTCTTTCTTATTATCTAATTATAAAACTGGATAAAAAGTGTAATAAGTTTTTAGCTTTAATTTCAGGGCCACCTTAAGAGTGCTTGTGAACACTCTTCTAGGATATATTAATACACGATGATACAGTATTCCCAGAAATATGTATTTGTTTTATCTTTACCATACGGATATTGTTTTCGATATCTATCTCTCGCTCACTCGCGCGGTCCAGAGTTCTTTTCTTGTTTTTTAGTGAGTCGGTTTGTAATATATCTGAGTAAAATAACCTAATGTCAACTGCTCATGACCTTTTACAAAATATTGCTTTTCTCGATGCAGAGACGTTAATAGATGAGGAGTTCTCTTGGTAGTCTGGTACTTCACCATCAGCTCCACTTCTCCATATGCATTGTGACGAGCATAAATTGCGTGGCAACCATATTAAAGTAATCGAATCGCAACCCATGAAATACTTATTACTGAGTAATTACGTTGGCCATCTGTGGTCTTCATCATCAGTTCCACTTCACCAAATTGTGTTTTCCGAAAGCAACTGCACAAGTTATTATAAAAAATACCCAAATCGCTATAGGTGTGCCTAAAATATTTGAAGAGTTCCTCCGATTTGTCCAAGATCCTATCATCATATCCTGACCTGGTGACAATAGGACCTCCTCGGAAATATATCCTTTCAAACAAAAAAATAATTTATATAACAGACTTACGAATATACATTTAAAAAATATATATACCGAAACATCCAAATTGATGACCTCCTCCTTTTGGAAATCGGTTAAAAACAATATTGAACGATGAATTTTCATTTTCCTTGAACCTACTATTTCAATCGAAATTGAAAACTAAAACTAATTCAATCGACATCTTTTTTTTTACACGAATAAAAGTACCAATTCAGTCGTCAATCGTTAGTTTAACTAATTACGTTAGCTTTAGTTTTTATCTTTAAACAAAATTGTTGCTGACGGCATTGATTATTATATTTATGTAAGTATCTTTTGGCGCCCGAATTACATTAAAATTCTGAATTTGACTAAACAAAATGGCGGCGGCGGCGTGAGTTCCAATTTTGACCACGCGTCAAACCACGGAGCATTTGCTCCGGGCGTCAAATGATCCGTGTGTAGGTACCGTTGTGGTAGAAAATGAATAGAGAAACTGGAAAATGATGGAAGAAGCTTCACGGTGGCATACAATAAAGGCTGAAATTAACTAATAACGCTCCATTTACCTCCTTTCATCTCAAAGTTAACGTTAATTAAAAACGTAATTTCAATAACCCTACATTTAATAAATTCCCAACAACAAAACCTGTCTTCGAAAACTTCAGAACAATATACAACATTTTCAACCCTCAAAAGCCGTCAGATCTCAAAGATTGGACGTCTAAGCTTAAAGCGATAAAGAAATTAACCGCCAGCGTCTAGCAAACAACTTAATTGAGTTAACCTGTAAACGTCATGTCACAGTCAACCCTTTTCTGCCGACGCTATTGTGTTTCTTCTCTGTAATTTTTAGACTGGGTTTGTTTTATTTCCATATCATATTTTTTGGGTTATATTTAACCTATATTTTCTACGTAGGTATTCTTTTGGAAGTATTTTTATTGGAGTTACATTGTATTAAACCTTAAATAAGCCTGTAACTTATTGGTCATACATAATCTCTATCGATTAATCTTTCCTGAAATAAAAAAAAAACATGCTGAGTAAAGCCTCCTCCAAGTTACGATGTAACAACTTATCCACCCCATCAAGTCTACCTTAAATTGCAGATTATCTGGAGTTATTTCATGCTGGTCCGTATTCTGTACAGTTTAAAAAAGAAAATGCTTTTCCAACCGACCCTTACGGTCTTTAATAGCCATTTAAACTGAAATTAAAACGGAGTGCCTGCATAGAAATCCTTTTGTACCAAAAAAAAACACACTGTACATTT
This sequence comes from Omphaloscelis lunosa, assembly GCA_916610215.1. Classification (NCBI taxonomy): domain Eukaryota; kingdom Metazoa; phylum Arthropoda; class Insecta; order Lepidoptera; family Noctuidae; genus Omphaloscelis; species Omphaloscelis lunosa. The sequence continues at coordinate 14,865,520 of OU744250.1, forward strand.
CGGGCTCAGGTAAACATGAGATCGTACATTTCTGCGTAACAAATGAAGAAATATCATTCGTGAGTCCATAATTTCATATTTGGGAGCGTTTTTCCTTCATTACACGTTTTCCGAGACAAGAGTCTAATCTCCAACGGGCTCGACCCGCCCCGTACTGTCTCGGGGAATTAAATTATGCCTTTCCATGAATATTATACGCGCTGTCGCAATCTTTTTGCGTTATTCAACCGAGACTCGACTGAAAAAATCTCAATGAATCATAATAAAAAATCCTCCAGAATGTACGGGTTTTAAGCTTACCGACCAGGTAATATGGATCATCTTTCTTCTAAGACGATGTGGATTTTTAGTTAAAATTTTTGCTCGTAACTTGATGTTGAAGACTCAAATTGAATTTAAAGTCTGCTCTTGGGTTGCTAACATGTTTGCAGAAAAGTGTAGTTGGATACACATTTTATTTTGTGCTTCTTCTGAAAAGATTTACCTCGTGTTTAAGTGCAAGTTAAACGACGGACGTGCATAGCTAACTATTGATACTTATTTAGTTTGTTTTTATATAGATGAGATTTCTATAGCGGCCGAGAGCTGCAAGCAAAAATAGTCCTTCAGGTGCTTAGTTATGCCTTTCCTCGATAGTACCTATACTATATTTCAAGTTAAAAAAATAATGTTCTCAAATAAGTGAAACCCTTGTAATTTCTTATTAAAAAAATCAAACTCAATCGTTGCTACAAATCAATAACTCTATGAAACCTGTTTGTACAAGCCTCTGCACTCACTGAAACAACCTTCATTTAAATGTAAAAAAAAATAATGATGGCTCGCATCACAGTTCAATCTCGCGGAAAGCAAATAATCACGGCAATGTATCCATCCATGGCAGGTCCCCCTACGGCGCCGTAGTTTTTTATCGTAGAGCCGAGATAAATGTCCGGTTAGCGGGGGTCCAACGTTGATTTATATAGGACGTCCGTCAGGGCAACGAATTACGTAGGCTACGATGTAAATCACCTAACGTTGGAGGCGAATCGATAGCCTTAATGCCATACCGATGTTGTGCTTTCGTAAAGGTGTTTGGCGCTCAGTGCAAAGTTTACGGGCTGACCAGTCATTCGGAGCGATTGGAAATATCACGTAGTGAGCTACGGTCGTATTAAGACGATCAATTTCAACCTGTCTTGAAACATTTTGTTTTAGATATAATCAGTTTTATATAATTGGTCCTACATGAATTTGGAAACGAGCTGGTTGTTACGAAACATGCAAAATGAATAAGCCGAATAAAAGCTTAGAAATAAATCCCTTGCAAACTCCATCATTATATTAACAACTCCACACAACTCATTAAACTCGCCTTATGTCAAAAAAGCTATCATTTCCCGCGCATTTTCCACATGCACCATGCCACAGATTAAAAAGGTCAACAGACCCTTAATAGATTAAAACAATAAGTATCTCAGTAACAAGGCATGGGGACCTTCATTATACGAATGTTTATTACTGGCTGACTCTAAACTTTTTATAACAAAAAGTTGACGATCGTAAAACACGTACAGGTGGATTAAAAAGGGCAAAGTTTCGTAAGGGCTGTGTCCCTATGGAGTCGGATTTAGGCAACGAAGTACGTAAAGTGCGACAACTTAGAAGTCTTTACTGTGAGTTTTTATTTTGTTTCTGTATTGTAACAGCCTGTTTGGAAGTTAAATGGGACGTGGTGGCTTAATTATGTTAGGTATCTTTTTGTTGTTGTGAATCCTGATCTTTTTTCTTAAAGTCCGTGTTCTTTTGTAGCTTTAAATGCAGGTAAATTCAAAAAGAGCTTCAAAACCTTAAATGATAATAATCTAGAGTATCAAACACTAATAACTTTAGGGCCAAAATTCCAAAGTCCGCTTCACCAATAGGAAACTGTAAAGTCAGTTCAAGGATCTGTATAAAATAAGAATTATCTTCGCAGAAATTGAGAAGATAATTCCCCACATTCCACGAACTAACTGAAGTCTAAGTTACCTAAGACACAAACACGTAAAACATGTCACATCAAACAAGGTATAGAAGCTAAACAAACCAAATGGCTAGATAGTTATCCGCCATGAATAACACTATGTCACCAAGTCAGTCTCACTGTCTGTCATTACGAAGACACTGCCAGCGTTGTCTCGGATACTATAATTGGAGTAGGAAATCCTATAGCATGAAAATGAACCCTAAACTTCCAACGTTAAGGTTGGAATTGAAATAAAGGAACAACAAAAACGTTTCACTTTTAAAAACGCCTCGGATGTTGAGTGGAGACTTGAAGACTTTTTAAGATCGGAATGGGTGTGAAAAATGGCAAGAATTGTCGTTCCTCACTCAGCATAGCATGAATGTAACGAAGAGATTATTGTCTAGTTTTTTCTGGGTGCTTCTTTAGTAATGTTCTCAGATTCTTTAGTAATGTTTGAAGAAAGGTAAAGTGTACTTTGGCTAAGTACCACATCTAAAACAATTTGTCATAGAGCAAGTAAAATGTTTCATAGTTTTGAAACTTGCACGTAGGTTACATTAACATGTGAGTAGTAATTATGTACAAACTATGCATTTACTTGCAAACTTGCAAATCCAATAGTGTAAATTCAGTACCTAAATTGGAAATGGGTGTTCTCTTCTAGATAAATATAACTGTTTCTCACAAACTTTTTATTGAACTGCAAGAACAGGCCTTTAAATTACCCCCTGCAAAAACCATCCCCGCGTTCAAAACACAAAAAAAATAATCACTCTGAAACAAACTAATCCATAAAAGTCATTCGCACATGACAACTTACGTTTTCAAGCAAAAAGTTTAATTTAGCCCTTGAGTTATAACCGGCAGCTGGTGTTATTTAGGGTCGCCAGATCATAAAAAGTTACGAAGAAAAAAAAACTTCTAATTTCAGTGTTCCTATCCCTAATAAAGGTACTATTTTTTTATCCCTATATTTTCAGAAATATTAACAGTGTCGTCGTTTTAGACCCATTAAAACATGGATAGTTTCATAAAAAAAGTCTGTTGTTTGACTGCCCTAACGTTGGGTGTTATTGGGCGAAAATTGCAATATGGCTTCCGAGAAAAATTACAAGTGGGAAAAGCTGAGCACAGTAAGCACCCTTCAAACTGCAGTGAGGGGAACGAAGCTTCGAGGTGACGACTGAAAATGCTTTGTAATAATGAAAATGGCGGATTTCGGTGCTCACATTGCGTGCGAGTAGATAAAAGGATGTAACAATAATATTTTCCTTTTGTTTGAAAACATAAGTTTTTATGTAGGTAGGTATAGCTTTTAAAAACAAAAAAGGAGAACTACAGCAGATAAACAGATGGGATTCTTTCTGCTCTGTGGATTCGTTACCTATTAGTTATGTGTTACAACGTTTTTAATACTTATTACACCTAAAGTACCTCTCTACTTCTAGGTAAATTATAGATTAAAAATTGTAAGAGGTACTATCGAAGAACGCATATCTATACACTGTAAGGATTATTTCTGCTTGCAGCGTTAAACTGATGTGGTCATTGTGTTCACGGGATTTTGTTTTCAAACTGCTTAGATATGCGCTTCTTCGATAGTAACAAATTGCCTATTTTTTGTATCAAATAGACAAAAAAACAACATAAGAACGTGTGCAATATAATTAATTACCTAATAAGTACCTAGGTACCTTTTGTCTATTAAAAATTAACCGAACAGCGACTCTTATTTAACACTTTGACTTCACCCATTTTTTATAGAGCTCATACGCCATGCCGCCATACATATTGCAAGTTGACTCGAGAGTCACCGGCATTACATTCGCGCTAAAGTAAATCTCGAGGAGTGTCACTGGCATTAGGTTTGCAATCTTGTTAAAATATACAACTAATTTTATTTTCACAGTTTATAATGGCGAATTTGCATTTAAAATGAGCCCTCCACGAGGGCTCCCGGTATTTTATATATGACTTGAGTGAACCCTCCAGGAGGGCTCCCGACATTGAACTTGTTAACATGGGTATATTCAGATAAATATATGAGGTTTATTATGTATAAAATATAGCTAGAATTACTAACTAGCTTAGTTCTCGCATGTTGGTCCCGTGAGCCTTGCGCCGCGATCAACACCGCATCTTATATGAAAAGCGACGCACGGGGGAGGGAAAAAGTTCTATCAACGATATTATTTTAGGGTAGATATGCTGCATTTCTTTTTCAGATAACTTTCTTGTGTTAAATAATGTGTAAAACGTTTTTGGAAGTCAAGCGATATGGTATAGGTTGCAAAAAATGCAAACGACAGCTCTGGTAAGGAATACACAAAAACATAACGAATTAAAAGTCTGCGATCGATTCTTTTTCAGCTTTATAAAGACGGCTTGCGATTTTTTTCAAGCACCCAGAAATCAGAATTAGGCAGCTATGTAAAAAAACACCCCTGCCTGATAATTTACACTAAGTATTAAGTATACCGACCTACCTTTAATGACTGATTCACCCACTAACGGTAAATTAAACGTCAAATCACGTATTAACGTTTAATTCTACATTTATGGTAAACTAACTACCTATTCGTTTCGTTCCCCTACATTTTCATAGCAGTCCCATAAAAACCGTAAGATAACTGACAAGTGAATCTTAACCATAGTTAAGATTCACTTGTCAGTTATCACAAAAAGTTAAACATATTCCATAGAATATGTTTGAACTTACCAGCATGTTTCATTAAAGTTTAATCAGCAATCTGCCTCGTGGTAGTTACGGACGGTGGACTAACCAAGCAACTGGCTTTATTTTTAAACCCCTTTGCGTTCACTTGAACTTGTACCTATACCTATAAATTCAGCTCCCAAAGAAAGAAAGAAAATACATTTATTTAGCACAGACTAAAAGGCACACAATATAATAAAGGTTAAAAAAAAAAAAAAACGAATAAAAAGTGTAAAGCACGATGTAAGAAATAGGTAGGAAAGTGTGCATCACGACTGTGCCAAAAAGGTCCAGTTCAGCAAAAATGCCAGACTAGTGCCTGACGCTGGTTTTCAACTGAACCAAAAGTGTGAGGAAATCATTGATATACTGCAACGTGTGTATGCATACTTAAATAAAATCACTTTTGTGAGAAGAAGGAAAAATAGTAAGCAACCCACTTAAAGGAATCCGCTTTTATTAACAACCCTAGCAGAAAGGCCTACCGGTGATAACTTAGCACGGTAGGTACAAAAGAAAGAAACAGTCCTTCTGGGAGTCAGAATCTTAACTAGGTTAATTCTACCTTACTGTCCTAACCTAATTCCAAGGATACAGTTTTCACCTTTATCCAGTCACTGACGAGGCGCTGCCGGTACGGTCAACATCCGTACCGGCCGGACGTCATTTCAGGACCGGAAAATCGCCAATCTCCTCTCCCAGGGTTTTTTATTTTATTTTACACACTCGCGTTACTGACATCTGGTGCCGACTCTATACAATTTAGTAGTTTGTATGTGACTGTACTGTGTCGTGTTCCGATAATCTAGGTACCTGTAATATTTTTATACGAATTTTTTTCTTCGAGTTCTCTTTGCCTCACCAAATAGATCAAGAAAATTGATCTGCCAGACCGACAAGATAATGACTTTTTTTTAATTACCTTTGTCCTCCTGGGGCGGGCAGAGAGGGCTATTAGACACTTACTGACTAAAACCACACGGTATTCTTCAACTACCTTTGTCCGGGGCGCTGGAGCACTAGTGCATTTCGTCACTCGAAATAGGGCCGTCCCATTTCGTAAAAAATTAAATAGAATTATTATTTTTTTATCGAAAAGAACAAATTCAGAAAGAAATTCGGTCATAGATGAGCTTGTTCTGGCCGGGGGAGCATGAGGAACTGCGCTAGTGCCCGAGCGCCCGGCGGTTCAACTCCTGTACGATCTATATTTTCAAACTGTGGGCCCCTTGCTCAAAAGTGTTAAACTGATAAATCCTGCACAGAGCGCATCTTTGAAATATAGAAAACTGTAGGATTTACACAATCCGTATTCTGAGTAAAGAAACCATTATAAACCTGATGCCTACATAACTCAAGCAAAATGGAATATTTCCCTTTAAATCCCTTACACGGTTCCAGTTGGCAATATGCTATGATTTACAGTCGCGAGATATTTATTAGGCCAATAAAATTTGTCCTTAGCTCTCCTAAAGGTGTTTCTTCTACTCCATATATCACGGGGCAAGGTTTTGTAAAGGTGTGGATTGTGTGTTGACAGATGGGTAGTATTTCAATGTGTTATACTGGGTGGCAGGGACATCGACGCGAAAACTGTTACCATGTATTAGTATATGATTCTGAACCAGCTGTTTCATAAAAAGTGCAATACCTACGCGGCCAAAATGTATGGAACAGCTATTTTTTTTTAAATAACCGACGAACAATTTCAACGCACACATGTACTGAATCCATGATAAGTTTTCGCGTCGATGCCACCGTGTATAAATACCTAGGTACCTACTTTATTTTCATACTCAGTTTATGGTGTAAACAAGCATGTGGGTCGCACCACCCACAATGAATGTCTGCAACACCAGTCGCCGATTCGTTACCGACAGCGTTGCCAGTTTTTTTTTGATGAGTCAGGATTCTGAAACTTTTTGAGTGAAAAAAGCGGGATTCTTTCGTCGAAAGCGGGACATAGTAAAAGAACGTTTATAATAAATTAATCAGAAGTGTTTCAATATTTATCTTTTTATTTGAGTTTTAAGTTACCTTTACGTGACAATAGCTAGCAAAAATAGCCATAGAAAATTTATTTTAATATTTTTTTGATAATTTAAATCAGATTTACCCTATCGTTAGGTAGTTGAGTCTTCTTATTCTTCTGATAAAAAAAAAATAAAATGTAAAAATAAGGGGAATAAAACCGGGACTGAGCCTGTCCCGCACGGGATATTTAATTTTGATTTAAAAATCGGGACCTCCCGCCAAAATCGGAACGTCTGGCAACGCTGGTTGCCGACCCTGATTAACTTATATTTTAATTTAAAAGAGTGTCCATAGAATTTCTTGCCCGTTCTTCTCCATAGCAACAAACTACGCTTTGGAATCGGCAACTAGCTTCATCTTTTTGACTGACTCCTTGACAATTAAAAAATGCCTGTAATTGGTTTATTTGAAATGTTTAACTCACGCTCTCTTTTCAAAGGCGCTATCGCTCTTATAAGTAAAAAAAAAAGACACGAAGAAGAGCGGACTGACATCTGCGGTACTATTCTGTTAATATCTCACCGTGAACCATAGACATTTAATAAGTATGGACTGGAAATACCTACAAAAAAAAGGTGCATACCTACAACTCAAAATGTCGCATAAAATGGCTGCCAATGCTAGGGTTGTGTCATTCAGGGAACATGGTGTTACTATTTCGAGTATCGATACTAGTACGTAATAGTATAACGAATCTTACTAGATATCACGGTTGAATCATATTTAAAAAAATATTAGCTAATAGTCCGTTGTAACAGAAAAAAACGAGTATTGACAATTTATCACTTCTCAAACAATTTTCCGCATAATTATAATTTAATTTATAGAATTATTACTTAGCAAATAAAGTTTTCACAAATATTTGTAACGCAAACCTAATGTTTGGCAAGTGAACGTTTAAACAAAGCCAAATATTTAGTATCGAGTGAGCATGCAAGTCTTATGCCTGTTTTCACCTTCACTAAGTGACAATTAAATGAATCCCTAATAAAAGTTCACTGTTGGATTTTCAACGGTAGACTCAGCGCTGAGAGTTGAAAAACAGTGCAGTTTTATTTAGGTATTCATTTAAGTGTCACTTAGCTGTCGGTGAAAACGGGCATTAGTGAATTAAATTTTTAACAATTTTATCATAAATGAACATTCGGAATAAAACACATCCTTACATATTATAAAACAAAGTACACCGCCGCGTCTGTCTGTTTTTCTGTCTGTCTGAACGCGAAAAATTCAAAACTACTAAACGGATTTTCAATCAATTTTCACTAATGGACGGAGTGATTCATGCGGAAGGTTTTAGTGTATAATTCATTAAAGTTTTGTGTAAATTGGCTGAAATTTGACGATTATTGTTGAAGATGTCGGATAAAATCATACGGACTGGGATCTTTATTAGCGTGCGCCGCGGAAATCATAAAAGTTACATAAAATGTATGTTCTACAGTATTGTTCATCTTAAAAACTTCAAAAAAAAAAATCGTATACACTACATAAAACTCTGCGGAACGGTCTCTCGGTGCTATGAACCAAAGAGTACAGTTTGCTGTAAACCACGGGCCGGACCAAGCAATATCATTTCAGCACAGCGAAGGAACTAGTATCAGAAACTATTACGGAAACGGTACAACACTATTCCACCATGACATATCATTGTAAACAAACGAATGAAATTATGAAATAATAAAAAGGTCTGATGGTCGGAAATAAACCCATATATTAAAATTTAAGCCGTATTTAATGATCACCTAGCAATTTTTTCATCGAAAGTTTATCACTTTATGTACTATTGCATGAAAACCGGCTACTAACCTGTGCAAAGATAATTGAGGTTGATTTTCCTTCTTTCTTGCACCACACTTCACAATACAACACACAGGCATGTTGAATTGGTGTTTTCCAACGTATATATGTAGTTTTAAAGGAAAACTCCTCGTAATTTTCTCACAAATCTCAATAAAACAAAAAGTAAACAACCACTTGACAGCAGAACTACCATGAACTTGTCGCATATTATGGCGGATATGGCACTTACCTACAACTGTTACTACGTCTCAACAAAATGTTGCCATTATGAGGAACAACTGAAATATTGTTGTCTCTTTTATCAAATACGATTACCACATTAGAAAGAGTGAAATAACACGATATTTCACATTCTAGTTTGTTTTTCACCCATATTTGTATAAGCAAACTTATGTATAGAATATCGCGGCGCCTCCGTGTTTTACTATCTCAATGCCGTGAACGCTTAGGTGAAGTGCACTGTCATTCCACCATATGCTAGAGGTTGACACTATTGACAGCTCACTTTCAAGCTCACTTCATCTAAGCGTTCACGGTGAGATTTTTACAGAATAGCACTGCTGATGATTCGAGATCAGCCGATTGACAACTACATCATGAGAAATCTTTCCTACATAGTTTAGTTTTTTTTAAATCTCTACAGTCTACACGCACAAGCAGCGCTCTCTGTCCAGAACCAAAAGTACTACTAGCGCTAACGTAACTAGCGTTCAGGCAGCGCCATCTACACTTTCTACAAATGGCGAGGCGTTATTATGCCGTTCCGTTTGAGATCAGCGAACCATGAAAAATGCAAAAAATTGCCAAAAATTAATTACATAGACTAGGCATTTCTATTAATTGTTCTATTGTAAGGACGATGTTGGAATATAACAAAATATACCCACCCCAATTCTGTCCCACTTAAGTAGTTTGAGAGTGTTTCTCTTTCATACGTATCTACATTGTGCATAGCTTTATTATAGTATGGACGCTAGTGTTCCGTCTGGACTAAGCGAGAGCGGCAAACACACCTCTCCTGGCAAATAAAGAATATAAATAATTGATAGAAATTATAAAGTAACTATCTATCATTGGTTCTACTCTCAAAAAGAGCTTAATATCACTCTGCATAAAAATTGTTATACTTCAAAAATAATGCAATATACAATCAATTAAAAATATATTACCTAAAATAACTAAATAACACTACAACACATTCAAATTTCATTAATAAGCTTAAACCTCTGATGTTGAGGTTGAGGTATAACATTAAAATATTTCTTCAAAATAGTCTGTTCTTCCCGTCCTCCATAGATTCTCTGCACCCATGTGTGATCCCACTTGGGGTCAAATTTCTCACAAGTCACTACCACCTTGCCAGCTTCCATTGCAAACAGAGTTCCGTTTCTGCCAAAGCCAACCTGACAAAATTTGTTAAACAATTTTGTAAGGAGATAAGAATAAGGGGGGGGCCGTTCAAGTATTACGTAAGCAGATTTATTACAATTATTTACCCTCCCCCTCCCCCTTTTCAGCAAAAGTAAGCAAAGCTCTTACCCCCCCCCCCCATGCTTATGTAAACATTGGTATATGCATTTTTCTTTTAATGTAAGTGACTCTGTTTTATTCTGTTGACATAATCACCATCTAGACCCACCCCCATGTCATCAAAAATAAGCAAAGCATAGACCCCCCCTCCCCCCCTATAGTGCTTACATAATACTTGTAATAAATGATGGTAATAAAGTGGTATAATACAATCATAAATCAATTATTTTACATAAGTTAATTTTCTCTATCTTCAGTACAAGATGTAAGAAACTTATTAGAATGATGAATATAAATAATTACTTAGGTATATTTATTTCAACTTTTATCTCTTATTAAAACTGGTTGATATATCAAGAAAATAAATTCTATCATTTAATAAAATTAAGGGACACTTACATTCAATCCAGGGTGGAACCTGGGAGTCCTCTGAGTGGCCAACATATGACCCGCCTGAACAAAGTGTCCATCTTGCACCTTCCACCCTCTACGCTTCGGCTTCACCGAGCAGTTAGTGTTAGATGTACTTCCACCAGTCTTTTTACTAGCGTTACGGACAAATTCTGAAATTAAAACTTAGTAAGTTAATTTTCTATCTTCCTAATAACATAACCTTAAAATTTTGTTTTAGCAATTCTTACCTTTCATGACTGAATTTGATTTGCCTGTGTTTAGTAAGAAATTTAGAGACATTTTGGCTTTCGTGTATTTATGATTTCAGCTTGAATTAAACAAGTTTTATTTCACAATTTCTAAACAACCCAAATTGACAGACCAATGAAATCGAGAGAACTTCAGAGAACTGTCAATTGTCAACCACAGACTACATAAAACCATTGAGATAGAAAAAACATGGAGACGCCGCAATATTCTATACATAAATTTGCTTATACAAATATGGGTGAAATACGAACTAGAATGTGAAATATCGTGTTATTTCACTCTTTCTAATGTGGTAATCGTATTTGATAAAAGAGACAACAATATTTCAGTTGTTCCTCATAATGGCAACATTTTTGTTGAGACGTAGTAACAGTTGTAGGTAAGTGCCATATCCGCCATAATATGCGACAAGTTCATAGTAGTTCTGCTGTCAAGTGGTTGTTTACTTTTTGTTTTATTGAGATTTGTGAGAAAATTACGAGGAGTTTTCCTTTAAAACTACATATATACGTTGGAAAACACCAATTCAACATGCCTGTGTGTTGTATTGTGAAGTGTGGTGCAAGAAAGAAGGAAAATCAACCTCAATTGTCTTTGCACAGGTTAGTAGCCGGTTTTCATGCAATAGTACATAAAGTGATAAACTTTCGATGAAAAAATTGCTAGGCAATCATTAAATACGGCTTAAATTTTAATATATGGGTTTATTTCCGTCCAACAGACCTTTTAATTATTTCATAATTTCATTCGTTTGTTTACAATGATATGTCATAATGGAATAGTGTTGTACCGTTGCCGTAATAGTTTCTGATACTAGTCCCTTCGCTGCGCTGAAATGATATTGCTAGGTCCGGCCCGTGGTTTACAGCAAACTGTACTCTTTGGTTTATAGCACCGAGAGACCGTTCCACAGAGTTTTATGATGTGTATACGATTTTTTTGTTGAAGTTTTTAAGATGAACAATACTGTAGAACATACATTTTATGTAACTTTTATGATTTCCGCGGCGCAAAGTTCACTATTGGTTTTTCAACGGTAGACTCAGCGCTGAGAGTTGAAAATCCAACAGTGCAGTTTTATTTAGGTATTCATTTAAGTGTCACTTAGCTGTCGGTGAAAACGGGCATTAGTGAATTAAATTTTTAACAATTTTATCATAAATGAACATTCGGAATAATACACATCCTTACATATTATAAAGCAAAGTCCACTGCCCGCGCCGCGTCTGTCTGCTTTTCTGTCTGTCTGAACGCGAAAAACTCAAAAACTACTAAACGGATTTTCAATCAATTTTCACTAATGGACGGAGTGATTCATGCGGAAGGTTTTAGTGTATAATTTATTAAGGTTTTGTGTAAATTGGCTGAAATTTGACGATTATTGGTGAAGATGTCGGAAAAAATCATGCGGACTGGGAACTTTATTAGCGTGCGCCGCGGAAATCATAAAAGTTACATAAAATGTATGTTCTACAGTATTGTTCATCTTAAAAAGTTGAACAAAAAAATCGTATACACATCATAAAACTCTGTGGAACGGTCTCTCGGTGCTATGAACCAAAGTGTACAGTTTGCTGTAAACCACGGGCCAGACCTAGCAATATCATTTCAGCGCAGCGAAGGAACTAGTATCAGAAACTATTACGGCAACGGTACAACACTATTCCACTATGACATATCATTGTAAACAAACGAATGAAATTATTAAATAATAAAAAGGTCTGTTGGACGGAAATAAACCCATATATTAAGCTTGACTGTACCTTTCTCTAAGCCACAAATTGAGATAGGCGTATCCGGTTCTGGTACGGTGAAGCGCTTTAAGCCCCGCAGCGTCATATCCGCCCCAATCCGGCAGGTAGTGGGGATACGTTTGCGCAGCGCATAACGATATCCATGAACCACATTGGCGTTCGGAATTCGAACGGTGTAGTCGCGTTTAAAAGTAACTCGTTACTTTTAAAAAGGGTGTCCTACTTTTTGGTGTTAGATAAAATTAATTCGTGTTAAAAATGAACTCTTTGGACGAAAATATTAATGTTAGTATGGACAATGCCCCACGTGCTCGGTCGCGATCTAGTGGTTCGAGCATTAGCAGCGATTTTTCTTCCACGGCGCGGAAAAGGAGACATCATAGGCGAAAGGAGCGGCGCCGCCGTACAAAGCTAAGTAAATTAGAGGATGCTTTTGAGAAACTTACCGAAAAAGTATCGTCTTTGCAAGATCTTATTGTTAATAAAAATAATACTCAGTCGTGCATGTCTGACAGTGAGTCTATTCTATATATTCCGAGCACTACTGAACTGGATAATGAATTAAATAAAGAAAAAGGGATTGATTTTAAAATACAAACTACCCTCAAGTCGCAGACATTACAGACAAATAATACGCATCTTGAATTGCTTAACAAATTGCAACATTTTAACTCGCCTGACTGGGCTCAAGTACGTTATTCTGAAGTACAAAAACTTTATAATTCTACTCCAGGTTTTGTAGAGCTAGAATGTAATGATGTTTTGAAAAATTTTGAACGTAATCGTTCGTTAGCGGTCGTTGAAAATTCTTTAGCTGCTATGTCACATGCTGTTATTTTGCAAAACGAAGCATTTCTAAAAGGTTTAAGCCAATTCATTTCATGGGTATCCGAATTAAAAAACCCAACGACCACTGAAGAGATTACTTCAAAAATCAATGAAATTTTTGCCGACGGGGAATACCAAAAAATACAATCGGATGTATTACAAATGATTTGTGGCAAACGGGCTGATATCGTGCAACAACGTCGTGATAGTATTTTAAATTCAGTAAAGGAAAGTTGTTTTAAGGAATCGTTAAGGAAAATACCCCCGTCCGCGCATCATTTATTTGACGATTCAAAGTTTACAGACTTTGTAGGGAAACAAGGGGGCGTCTTAAGAATTTTTCAAGGTGCACCCATTAAATTATCCTCGCAGGGTAGATCGTATAAACCTTCTGTCCAAAGAAGGGACACTCAAGGAGGTAAGAAATATATAGTGCCTGTGCGCAACAGTGCAAACTATCGCCCTTCCACTAATAGTGGCTTTAATCCTGCGCAAGGACGAAAGAGAAAGGCAGAAGAGTTTTTTCGTCACACCGAAGATACACGATACGGTAAGAAACGTAGTACCCTGGGACGGCGTGATAAACGAGTCGATTGACTATCATCAACGTTTTCAAGCCGGGGGAATCAAACATCGGGTAAATGTCTGGAGGAAGTCGGGGGCACCTTTATATATACTAAAGATAATATCAGGTTATCGAATCCCCTTCTTAAGCAAGCCACCGCTTGTTCATCCCTTGAGGATTTCCAAAAGATTTCACACAATAAATTCAAAAGAAATCTTAATTCAATTAAAGAAGCTAATAGATCAAGAGGTGTTAGAAAAAGCTTCATTAACTCCGAGCTTTGTCTCAACAATTTTTCTTGTACCAAAAAAGGAAGTAACGTCTTCGTTTCGCCCGGTCTTAAATTTAAAATTACTAAACAAGTATGTCAAAATAGACAAATTTCGATTATTGAACATGTACAAAGTCCCCGACTTCCTCCAACCACAGGATTGGTTAGTGAAAATAGACTTGAAAAATGCGTATTTTCACCTGCCAATCGCGCCAGGACACAGACGTTTCCTAAGATTAATAGTATCGGACCAACTTTGGCAAATGACTTGTCTCCCCTTTGGTTTGGCGACTGCTCCGAGGGTTTTTGCCAGCCTGACGAATTGGATCGCGCAGATCCTAAGAGACCAAGGAGTTCGATTGCTGGTATATCTCGACGATTTTCTCCTGGCGAATCAGAATCGAGAAACACTGCTAAGTCACGCGAACTTAACGGTAAGACTATTGCAGTCCCTTGGCTTTGTAATAAACTTTCAGAAGTCTGTATTGACAGCTCGGCAGTCAATCGAGTATCTGGGGATATTGTGGGATCCTTGGCAAAATGTCAAAATACTACCACCAGCAAAGGTTCGCTTATTGCAATCGAGAACATCGAAAATGGCAAAAGCCACCAAGGTAAGTTTAAAAGAAGTCCAGAGTATACTAGGACTTTGGAATTTTGCCAGCTTCGTAGTCCCGCGAGGGCGCTTGAATTCTCGTGCAATGCTGACCTTCAGCAATTTCCTATTGCGGAAAAATGTAAAAGGTCGAACACAGCTGTCCGTCAACGTAATTCCGAACCTGCAGTGGTGGATACAGAATCACAACATGACTTCTCAACTGCACGGTGCACCTCCAACTTATTTCCTTACGACGGATTCGGCCAAGGCAGGTTGGGGTGCGCAGCTCAACAACGAGACCTTATGTGGCACTTGGTTAGCACAGGAAAGAGACGCTCACAGCAATATCTTAGAGATGTTAGCAATTTTGCGAGTAATTCAGGTAAAAGGTCACCTAATGACCGACACAAGCTTATTAATTCAGAGCGACAACCGAACTGTAGTCTCTTACCTGCGCAACGAAGGCGGCACACAGTCACAACCCCTCCTAAACCTAACATACGACGTATTAGACGAAATAGATCGTTATCGGATACACATGTCGGTATATCACATTCCCGGTCGATACAACTACGTAGCAGATCGGCTTTCAAGGAAATCTGCCCCGACAGAATGGCATTTACTTCCCTGTGCTACCAGGAAAATTTTTCAGCATTTCGGAGTTCCCGAAATAGATCTTTTTGCGTCACGAACTGCTCATGTAGTACCCAGGTATGTGAGTCTGGATTTAGATCAGGCGGCTGTTTTTCACAATGCCTTCGGTCGCCCTTGGCACTACAGGCTAGCATGGGTATTCCCACCACCGTGTCTAATACCCAGAGTATTAACGCACTTGAACCAGGCAACCGGCATGTACCTGGTGATAACACCCGATTGGGAGAAGGTCTTTTGGAAAGCAGATCTAGTGGCTCGCTCCATGCGCCCTCCCTACCAGGTGAGGGATTTGAACCAAGTCTTGATAGACACCAAAACCAACCGACCGCCTCCACAAGTTCATCAATTGAATTTAAAGGTGTGGTTAATACAGGGTGGTCATCGCTATTAGATTCTTGGCAGAAAGATCAGATAGAAATTTTAGAAGGTAGCTGGAGGAAATCGACCTTAAATACTTATAAGCCAGCATGGTTACGATGGTGTAAATGGTCACGTGATAGTAATGTGAACTCTATAGATCCATCCCCTGAAGATGTGGCTCGATTTCTAACTGATTTGCATCTTAAATTTAAATTTGCCTATAATACAATTGCAGTACATAAGTCTGTGGTATGTACCTTTTGTCGTCCACCTAGTGGCTTCTCACTAAGTTCTCATATTATTATAAAGCAAGTATTAAAGGGTATAGCATTAAAACAGCCACCTAAAGCTAAAATTCCTATTTGGGACATAAATATTTTAATTAGATTCTTAGTTGATAAAATTCCCTCCAAAATGTCATTGTTCGAAATTTCTAAAAGAACTGCAATTCTTCTTTTATTGTGTTCTGGGCGCAGAGTCCATGACCTTACATTATTGAGTATAAATAAAGAAAACTTCGTTAGGAGTGATAATTCTATAGTGTTTTGGCCGATTTTTGGCTCCAAAACTGATAATATAACTTATAAGCAATCCGGTTGGCGTTTTCTTAAGGGCGAGTCGAACTCTAATATTGACCCAATTTATTGGATTGACAAATTGCTAGAGTACTCTAATGATCGAAGGGGTAATATTGAGAGCTTATTCATTAGCACACGTGGTGAGCTCAAACCAGCTACCCGCACCATCATAGGGGGCTGGATTAAGTCCCTGTTAAAACAAGCTGGAATAAACACTAGTCCAGGTAGTGTGCGATCGGCAGTAGCCTCGGCTAGTTGGTCAGATAATATTCCCATTGATCATATTTTGGAGAGAGGAAATTGGCGTTCTGCTTTGACATTTCACAAATATTATAAGAAAGAAATTAAGGACAGGTCTACAAATGAATCAAGTCCTTCAAATCAGATCAGTAATCTCTTTCAAACGATAAGATGATTTACTTAATCGTAAAATCGATGTAGTGTTGTAGGAACTAATTCTGTTGATTTAATATAACTATCAAAGGTTTAAAAATAAATAAATTTGTTGATCACATTGGCGTTCTAATTTAGTCCCAATCCAGCAGTCGATAACAAACACTTCTCAATTTGTGGCTTAGAGAAAGGTACAGTCAAGCTTAATAGAACAATTTTACCTAAAAATAAAATTGATATTAAGCATACTTACCTTTCTCTAAGCCAATTTATATTTCTGTCTGCTGATTCTTAATTATAAATGTATGTGATTGACATCCTTATCAATCACGGTAAATTGAGCCGCAATGAGGTTCATGGATATCGTTATGCGCTGCGCAAACGTATCCCCACTACCTGCCGGATTGGGGCGGATATGACGCTGCGGGGCTTAAAGCGCTTCACCGTACCGGAACCGGATACGCCTATCTCAATTTGTGGCTTAGAGAAAGGTAAGTATGCTTAATATCAATTTTATTTTTAGGTAAAATTGTTCTATTAAAATTTAAGCCTTATTTAATGATCGCCTAGCAATTTTTTCACCGAAAGTTTATCACTTTATGTACTATTGCATGTAAACCGGCTACTAACCTGTGCAAAGACAATTGAGGTTGATTTTCCTTCTTTCTTGCACCACACTTCACAATACAACACACAGGCATGTTGAATTGGTGTTTTCCAACGTATATATGTAGTTTTAAAGGAAAACTCCTCGTAATTTTCTCACAAATCTCAATAAAACAAAAAGTAAGCAACCACTTGACAGCAGAACTACCATGAACTTGTCGCATATTATGGTGGATATGGCACTTACCTACAACTGTTACTACGTCTCAACAAAATGTTGCCATTATGAGGAACAACTGAAATATTGTTGTCTCTTTTATCAAATACGATTACCACATTAGAAAGAGTGAAATAACACGATATTTCACATTCTAGTTCGTATTTCACCCATATTTGTATAAGCAAATTTATGTATAGAATATCGCGGCGCCTCCATATTTTTTCTATCTTAATGGCATAAAACACATAAAATTGCCAAGATAGACAGCTGACGCTACTGAGTGCTGACAGCAGTGCTGCCAACTGCTAACTTTAGTCTTTGCAAAAAGTTGCTACATTGTCCGATTTTTTACCCAAAAAAGTTGCTACAAGTAGCTAAATACTACTTAGTTGGTAGGTTACAATAAAAATGCTAAATTATAACAATATTGTTTTAAATCAAACTCAAACTCCAAAATCAAACTCTATATTTTCATTTCGGTCTGTACTTCTATGCATAAGTCTTTTTAGGATTCCGTACCTCAAAAGAAAAAAAACGGATCATACCATATAGGAACGCTCGTGTGTCTGTCTGTCCGTCTGTCACAGCTAATTTGCTCCAAATCTAACAGACCGATTAAGTTGAAATTTGGTATAGATATGTATTTCTGTGACCCAAACACGGACGTGTAACGTAAATAAATGAATTTTGAATATGGGGGTCACAAAAGGGTGCAAATTAGAACATTTAAAAAGTTTTGCTAGCTGTACCGTGTGACATATCAAATGAAAATGCTTGTTGTGAGGATCTCAAATACTTTTTTTATAATTTTAAAATAACAGCTTTTAAAGATATTTAAAAAAAAACCGTGTTACTCCGGGAGTGCCGACAGAAGTGAAAACTTGAAAAAAAATCGGCACCGTGGTAATCAACGCGTTGATGTCTTTTTAACCGTCTTACGAATTTTCGATCAGGTCACGTGTCCTGACGCGAGTTTAACATTTTTTACCCATTACAAAAAAAGTGCACAACACCGCTAAAGAAGTTTTCACTTCAAAAACGATAAAAAAGAATCATTTTCTCCGAAAGTACTGACCTTAAATTAAAAAAAAAAAACAGTGGCACTCCGGAAGTACCGACAGAACTGAAAACTTGAACAATTTTATTGTGCAGGAATTACTTTTAATGAGGTGGTAACGGTACCAGCGTCGCAAGTTCAATTTTTTTTCCATCTCAAAAATGCCCAACACACCTAAAGCAGTTTTCGCTTCAAAAATACAGAGAATCATCATAGATTACAGGAAAACCTATAAAAAGTCTATGTTCTTAAAATAACATGGTATGTACATCTCTCAATATTAGGAGTACAAATTTTCAACTGGATCTGAAGTATGAAGTAACGATTTCATACGCACTTTACCATAGACTACATTTTTCTTTCAAGAACCGGTGCCCTAAAAAATTTCGAAAGTATTTACGTCATGTGAAAACTTGCTAGAACAAGTAGCTAAAAAACTTTGCTTCAAGTTTTAATTATAGCTGCCCGACACCGAAAAAGAGCTATAATGTTGCTAAGTTGGCAACATTGGCTGACAGGTTAGAGTATTGTCTTGTACTGTCACTGTAAGCCATAGACATTTAATAAGTAAGCCCACGTACGCACGGACCGTAATAAAATCGCGGCGATTTTTTTCCGTGCACTTGATTTTCAACGCTTTGCTTAGCGCCGAGGGTTGAAAATCCAACAGTGTGTTTTTTCAACGCGCTTAGACGAGAGTGCGTCCCAGTGCGTTGGATTCTCAAAACTCGACTTAACACCGAGAGTTATCCAGTGTGCGATAAAATCCCGCCGGGACTTTATTACGTCCGTGCGTACGTCGACTTAAGCAGGGTCTCCTGCGCGTTTTTTCGAAAAATTACACAAAAAAGCTTACACATAAATATTTGTTTTCATACAAATCATCTTGTTTGCGTATACAAATGTGTATGGCCACGCCTCTTTGTTGCGATATTTTTGTGTAAAAACACGCGCAGGATACCCGGCTTAAGCCAACGTGTGCACGGACGTCACAAATTCGCGGCGGGATTTTATCACACACTGTTTTTTCTTTTTTTATCTTCTCTTGTTTTTCATGACAGTTTACTGGAAATGATATAGCAAACGCAAACGGGGTAAAAAAAGAATGCAAAAAAATTACTATTTTAACAATTGCTACAATGACAGCTGACATAACACTTGACACTTTGACAGTTTACAATGACAAATGACATGACACTTGACGCTTTTGTGTTTGTTTCTGTTGCAAAAATATTTGATTTCTATTTATTGGGACACCAAAACTGATAAACTAATACATTTATAATTTAAAACAATGTCATCTGACCCACTAAATATTGCTAGGCGTAAGCTAAACGACGTGCTTGGTGAAAAATCCACAAAATATTTCAGCCACATGAAACAGTGGTTTCGAATGAAGTTAACCAAAGAAGAGTTTGATGCTGAAGCTCGAAAACTACTGTCTTCCGACCAAGTGCACTATCACAATGAGTTTTTACTGGCTTTGTTGAATAAAGTAGAAGGATTGGCGGAAGCGTCTATTACGATCGCTCAAGAAAAGGCTAGTTCACATAACAGGAATAGTAGGAGGCATAAGAGGAGTTCCCGGACGTCTGAGAAGTCTAACTTCGAGCCTGTTGACTTGCTGGAATATTTGCCGCCTAACTCACCACCAGGAGCAGGCAGTGATGGTGTTAAATATGCTGCTCAGGTAAAAATAAAATCATTTATGTTTTACATTAAAAAATTAACAGTATCATATTTCAACCAAATGTTCACACTTTAAAACGATTTTTTTATTCTGAGACATTATGTTATTTCTTTGCAGGAGATATTCCTACCAGATCATGCACTAGTTGTGGGCCGCTTCATGCTTGCGGCATGGGAGACAGGACTTGAAGGTGCTGAAGATGACGCTGCTGATGCAATTGTTGTGGCCGTACAACATTTCCTGAAGAATGTAATCACTGCTGTAGTATCCCAAAGAAAAGGCTACAAGATGCATAACACTACCTTCATGTATGATGTAGGAACTGATGTACCCAACATGTGGTTGAGAAATACTGCAAAGCTGTATGATCCGCAAAGAGAAGGGCGAGTTAGTGTGGATGAAGGGATGACTGATTTGCTGGGTCCAAGGTGTCCACCTACAATAGATGAGATGGAACACTCTGCAGCTTTCGAAATTGCATGCAGGTGAGTACACTGAGAATATTTACATTTAATTATTTTTTTAAACTGCTATTAAATTGATGCTGAAAATGGCCCCTAAAAAACCCACAATGAATATAGAAAAAAAGCCACTGTGGATATACTAACCATTTTTATTAATTTTATTTCCAGTGCCAACACAGAACCAAATGATGACAAACTAACAATAGATGAGTTTTACAACACACTTCTCACACACAAAAATGTTATATCCTGCCATTCTGTATATGCGGTCAATATGGAAAGATTAGCTGCTTTGTTAAACCATCCTAGTATGTAAGCAATTAAAAATAATCATATTTTCATGTATAGATAAGGTATTTAAGGAATATTTGAGTTAAGGTGATTAACAAATAAGATGAACTTTAATGTAATAGACATAATTATATTCAATATAATAATAACAAAGCAGTAACAGATTCACTCATTACATTTTTACACATTCTATTCCTTAACTTAAACTTTTTTTTTTTTAAACTTTGATGTGCATTACTATCACCAACTTAAACATTACACGGAACATAAATTTTTCCAATGTTCCTTACATTGGAACAATGTATGTTGAAAAAAAACAATGTTATTTTCATAATAAAAAAAGTATCTGGTCGATTGACAATTCTTTACTCATAAGTTTATAGTTACGAAAGACCAGCTTTTTGTGTTAGGTGGGAGTCTTATTTACTTTCTATATGGCAGTGTGATAGCAAATTAAATCTACGTCAGTTTTGTCGCCTGTGAGGCATTTATTTACGCCTCAGATTGAGATTGAAGCATTAAAGGAGATGCGCTAGGTTCCGAAGGCGACTGGATAATGACTTGAGGTACACTCCTACTGGGTTGAGGACTTCTCTGAGGACTTTGACTAGCCGGTAAGTGTTCCAATTCGTGGGCTCCAGCTTCTTCAACATCAGGCCTCACAGCGCCTAGGAAGTGTCGCTTTTTCCACGCGAAAACTCCGAGAACTGCTAACAAAGCAACAATCGCAAATGCTCCAAAAGTTATGCCCGTTGCCGACGCTGTCGACATGGCATACTGTCCTGAAAAAAGAGAGGAAAATGTTAGTTCTTTAAGTTGAAATTACTAAATGTAGATACTAAGTGGAATAGCAGATAACCTAAGTATACTTTGATAATATAAATAAATAAAAATTTTATTCAAGTATAAAGTATGAAGTAAAGTAAAATTATGATTTACATTAATTAAAATCGAGGAAAATTTTATTCCAACTGTAATGTAGACCTGCCTGATCTAGGTTTATGAAAAACCTGTGTTTCAGGCCATCTATTTACATCAAACATTTATATAGAAGACAACAATACATTTATTAGAAGCTAAATTAAAAAGGAGTCATAATATTTTGAATTACTTAATCATTAACTATTTGGTATATTATTTTAAAACTAGATTATGTAAGATATATTATGTTTAAATAAATTAACGAATAATATTAAAATAGATAAAGTATTCTTAATTTGGTAAAGGAAGAGACTTATATTAGAGTAGGTAGATAAAAAAATTATTTTAAAATATCTAGTAGTTTTTCCGTGTCTGCATAATTGAGTTTTGCCAAATATTCTTGTACTAGTAAGTTACACCTATTATATCTTAAACTATAAATCTTAAAATAAGTATTCATTTAATTTCGAGAGCAATAATTTGTTGCCACAACTTTGATACAGGGTTTTTAATGCTCAGCTACGATGCTAAGGTCGTGACTGTTATCTTTATATGAGACTTTTTGAACATACTACTAATGGTAAAATCCGAGAGTAAATCTTCTGAACCCACCTTCAACCTCTAATTGAATGAAGTCTATATGCTCCTGGCCATCATCAAGGCCTGCCCCGCAGGTCCAGGAGCCGACATCCTCATATTTCACCTTCCGAATGGTTACAGCGCAGTCACCGCGATCTAAACTCTTGTTGCTAGGGAAATAATATCTTCCCAGGATCGGACTGAAAAAAGATTTGACTAATAAAACAAAACTAAAAATACTTATAAAATTTGGTAATTCTCCCAACCTCGTTAGTTCAAAATCCAGTTCTAACTTCAAAGACTAAAAGATCCTACTGGGCTTCACGCAGACCACAAAAAACTCTGCTCTGTGCTCTTCTTTCGTCTTCACTTGGATTTTTTCTGTAGTAATAAAAAAACTTTTTTCCAAAAAATACTACCGACTTCCAAACTACAAAGTACGAAATCAAAGTTATTTTTCACTTTGTAGTTTGGAAGTCGTAGTATTTTTTGGAAAAAAGGTTTTTTTTTTCACTTTTTAGTAGGTTGGTTTGTAATTTATCTAAGTTACAATAGCCTATTGTCAACAGCTCATCACCTTTTTACAAAAAAAATGTTTTTACCGATGCAGGGACTTTATTTGTTGAGGAGTCCTCCAGATATTTCACCATCAGCTCCACTACACCATATCACAGATAAGGTTGTGACGAGCATCACCACCAATGGACAGATAGCCACCGGAACTACTCAGTAATATTATTATTGAGTAGTTCCGGTGGCCATCTTTCCTTCATCATCAGTTCTACTTTACCAATTGGTGCTTTCCGAGAGCAAATGCACGAGTTACTATAAAAAATATCCAAATCGCTATACGTATAGGTGTGCCTATAACAGGGGTGGCCAACCGGTCGATCGCGATCGACCGATCTATCGCAGCTATTAGTCCAGTCGATCGTGGCAAAACAAAAAAAAATTAGTTAATAAAACTAAAAATATTTTAAAGTAAAAAATAGGTAGAACAGACAACGCAACATTCATCACAAACTGCTGCGCGCATCGTCTATCATTTTTCAATCGCCGTTCCATCACGTTATTTATCCTCTCTTCCACGCAGTGGCTCAGACGCAATACTCGCACTACTATAAATGAGTAGTTACTAAGTATAATTGTCAATTTTATGATCTCTTAATAAAATACGTAAATAATACTACGTAGATAATTGTATTCTGTTTCATTGAAAAATTTAAGTAGTATGTAATTGGTAGATCGCAGAGTTTCGTCAGTAAACAGTAGATCTTGGGTCTAACCGAGTTTGCCACCCCTGGCCTATAATATTTGAAGAGTTCCCTCGATTTCTCCAAGATCCCTTCATCAGATCGTGACCAAAGAAAAAAACATTTTTTCAAATCGGTCCAGCCGTCTTCGAGTAATCGGGAACATACATCTGAGAACCTCCTCCTTTTTTTGAAGCCGGTTAAAATGTAGCCAGCCTCTAAATAAATTTCAGTATTATAAAACATTCTTAACTTACTTCGTGCGAGTCACATCAGAATTGATGCTAAACGGCTGCCCATTGGGCGGCTCAAATCGGCAGTAACTCAAGGGCACAAATCCTTTCGTAGTCGCACAAGCTATAGTCATAGGCTTGTTGTGGACTGCACTAATATTCTGTTGGACTGCTGCCACTTCCCTCGCCACCCTTACTTGGATAGTCTGCATCATTTCTACACCGGTGGTCTGCGTTCCGATGTGGCACCGCCATACTCCAGAGTCGTTTTTAGTGGCTTGAATTTTTATGGCGCAGTGACCAGCGTTTAGGGTAGTTCCTGAAAACCTAATGGTAGAGTGTTAACTTTTTAGTGTAGAGCAAGTTCTCACGTCTGTTTTGAAAAAGGTTAACAGAGTTGTAGTTAAAAACCATAAACGAAATTCGAGGTGCACCAACAAGTGGAAGGTATTTTTAGCTACTTAGTTCGAGACAAGTAATATTTTTTACTCATTCAGCGTGACATGGGTAGGTAATTATGCAGTACACAATTTTGCATAACAAAACAAAATTAAGATAGCTAGTAGTACCTACCTATCTGTAGGCGTTGACATTAAAAAAGCAATAAAAAAAAATAATAACTAGCCGACTGATAACGAAATAGGTACCTAATAATAATAGAGCTAATTTTATAGCTTAAAATTGTCGATAAGAACTGGATCAGAGATGAAACCTAGCTTATTGTTATTCTCCATGAAAATAATAGGCAAATCTTCAGGCAGTTATTTAAGAAATCAGTGCTTTGGGGTCCAAAGTTGCCTTGTCATACCTACCTGTGCGTATACCTGGTAGGTACTTGTACATGTGCCACAGGCATACTTTCGTTCCCATCCCACTTGAGAGAATTTGTTTATAATTATATTACGGTATTATATCGAAACCTAAAAGATCAAGGGGCCTTTTTAATAAAACCGACAGATGACAGGCAACCATCCAACAACCAACTTTGTAAGTTTTTGTCTTAGGTTTCTGCTTTAAGTAACAGCCTGTCGTCAAAATGAGACAATGTTTTACTTGCAAATTTTTAATGGCAAATATGTCGCATTTTCAGGTAAATTAAATAGAGCTCTGTGCCCTAATTGCGTAACTTATTTTCGTAAACGATTATGACTACCTAATTTATTTAAATTTGACAGTTCAACAACATTAATTGCGTTATTTAGATTTTTTTTTCAACTCTGAAGCAATATATTAGAAATCTTATTTCAAATCGAAACAAATTGTGATTGATTGTGTATTACGCAATTAGGGTACTGGTCTAATACGAATGTTCGTGGCCACTCAACCAAAGAGACATTTCTACTAATCTTTATTGTTACTTATTATGCACAGACGCATTTGTCTGTTCTCTAAATTAAAGGTAGGAGTAGGTATCTACTTACGAATATCGCTTTCCAGAAGGATGTATAAATCCACAGTAAGCCATAGCCATATTTGTCTTACATTCTATATTAATCTCTTCATTTTCGAGCGCCAAAATAGTTTCCACACCCTTCACATAAAATACCCTGAAAGCTGTTAAAAATTAACTTCGAATAAACTAGCACTTTGTATCGTCGTAATATTAAAATTTATTATTTTATTACACCTGACTATACCTTGTGTTTTAAAAGGAAAATACACTGTTATTAAAAACACGAAAAACAAATTGTATTTACACATTTTTAACGTCAGCACAAAGCTGGGTTGACGACTAATAATATTGCAAAGCGTATTACCGACCCATTATAAAATCGACTACCCTCAACGCTGTGATAATTACATGTCAGAGGTCGCCGTTTATGTGCACAGATGATAACTTGAGACATACAAAACTAATAAATATAATTAATCTAAACTTTAATTACTCAAATAAAAGTATTATCAATCTCTATACTAAAAATAATCGCGTGCTTTATTGACCGTCGGCGGCGTGTATTAGTGATAACATAACACCATTATTGTTATTATTTGAGTTATGTTAAGTTAATTTCGGCATTCATAAGTGGGCTGTAAAATTTACTATTAGCTATAGGTAGCATTGGTCTCCTTTTGTTGTGGCGAAGGAACGAAAGAACAAGCGTTACGAATGGTAATTTATGTTACTGTAATAAAATAATAGACGTCACGCATTGTTTACCTACATCAAAATATCTTAGTAAATTTCTTGAAGAAACGACCGATCCGTTTGTGTGATATTATTGCCCTATCATAATATTTAGTACCTTGTTTATGCGACAAAGTTTTTCTGTAAGTACATAGCAAGGGTAGCTGTTACTTGCGTTATTTATAAAAAAATGTTTGTGTTTAAGAAATAATTTTTCATTTCTCATACTCGGAAAGTAGTGTTTGTTAGATCCGAGTAGCGGGTGGAAGACGCTGCTTCCCAACCTTCGGCGGGAAAGACTCATAGTAATTACTTCCCTAACTAGGGCGGGAATGAAACAGCCAGTGTAAATAAAAAAAAATACCTCTAAGCGGGACGACCCGCGGCGGTGACGCGGTGTTCCATATTTAAAATTAAAAAAGACTAATAAGCACTAGAATATTCTTGTTGTTATTCTTATCAATAAATATTTTAAAAAACTACAATTTTTAACTTTCCTTAAATTCGAAATTAAAATAGAGTGTTTAACACGAGTGAAAGTCAATTCCTACTCGGACTTTAGCCGCTGTCGCTGCGCCCGGGCGTCTTAATACCTCGTATGGTAATTGATTCCTTTCAACTCTTGTATAACAATCTACTATTCAAGTGCTTTCAACATGATATAACGTGTTCGTATCATAGATCTACGGTATGTTCATTGTATGTATGTATAATGTAGGTAAATATTTTTTGGTTTACTGATGATTATAGCTCACAAGAAAACAGCTTAAAATAACTATTGTTTGTATAATATAAATAAACATAATAGATGAAAATACATTCTAAAAAAAAATACCAAAATAAACTAGATCGCGGGAACCTTTTTATTACAAGTAATTTTTTATAATTTTAATTAACAGTTCATATTTACAAAAAAAAATAATAATAAGCATCATTTCCTCCTATTTCTGCTAGGTCTACTTCTTTCTGGCTTCTTGTCAGTAGCCAATTCTTGCTGAAGTTTCTTTAACATCTGCGGTGTAATCAGGCCCTGTAAATTAAATAAACATTTTTATAGTCGTTGTTGAAGTTGCCGTATTGGCTACATCAATATTCTGGTCAATTCGCCAAATCAAGTCACCTTATTCAAGTGACAACGCCGACGACCGCAGTTTCTCGATGATTAATTTTAAAAAAAAGGTAAGTAATTGATTAGCACGCGTTTTGATACTATCTCATCTGATGGACAAATGATGATGCATTCTCTCTAAGGATGGATATCTATAGTAAACTAGCTGACCCGACAGTCGTTGTCCCGTCAAAATTTCAATATGGCCTCAAACAAAAATCCTAGAAGAAAAAAGCTATTTCAGTTTTCCGGGCAAATTTTCCAATTTTTCTTTCCGACTTGAAAAAAAAAAAAAACACTACAAAGTGAAAAATAACTTTAATTTCGGAAGTATGTGTCTTTGAATCTGTATTTTAGTGTTTTTTCCACCGAGTTCCGGAATTAAAGTTATTATTATCGTACTACTAGTGTGGGGTACCACACTAATTCGTATACCACTACTTGCCATGTAAACAACAGTGACAGGAAGTATTATAGTGGATTAAATACGTATTATCAGAACTAACTCAAAAACTACCCAAGCAAAGTTAATAAAATTTATACGGGACTACCGCGCAAGCTTCCTCTACCAATTGAAAAATAATTTTCAAAATCGGTCCACAATTACCAAAATATCGAAGAATATACAAAAAAAAAATACATACAGAGAAACATATAACCTCCTCCTTTTTGAAGTAGGATAAAAAATAGTCAAATCGGTCTAGCCGTTCTCAAGTGATGCGCTTACCAACGAACAGCATTTAATTTTTATATAAATAGACAAGGTGTCCAAGAAGTTTTCATAGTTTGTTTATGTTCTGACCGCTTCGTTTTTTTTTTTCTCTGTAATTCTTTTTACGTGAGTTTTGCGACTGGTTTCTGGAACGAAAATTATCCATGCGTCAAAATTAACCTTTGTCTGTAGATGTCAACAAAGCAGGTTACAATTTGTTAGCAAATTTTTGTTTCGATTTTCGTTCCAGAAACCGGGCCTTGTTCCAATTAAATAAGCTATGTACTAAAAGAAAACTTTTTTTTTTCATAATTCAATTAATATCCTTTAACTTTCCTTACCTTGGCAACAAGCATGTCTGATAGTCTAGACTTAGAGTCATCAACTCTGGACTTCGTATGTAAGCCAGAAGAGCCCGCAGAGCCACCGCGAGCCGCTCTCTTTTGGCTTAATGCCTGAATTTGTGGATCGTCACGCAGTACTAGCTCGGAGTTTCTTAGCAACCTGAAAAATTAATTGTTTTGTAACTAATATTATAAAGGCAAGCAACGCATTACAAAAATCCTTTTATCTACTCCATATCGTAAAATTTGAATTATAAACCTGAAAACGAGTTTATATTGACATACTTTTAAACACAATACCGAAATTTAAAATTAGAATGTTTATAACACTTTTTCTCTAACAAAATAATGTTACAAAGCATTATTTTTTTTACCAATACGATTCAGGTCAAATCCAAGAAATTAATATCACCAAGGAGTTTTCATCAATTATTTTTTTCTAATGCAACGCACGGGGCGCGCTACTTATAAAAGTAGCGCGCCGTATTACCAAAAAGTTTTGATTCCAATTTTTACTTGTCTGTGGCATTGACCTATTTCTTACTCTTTTAACTTTGATCTTTTTAAATATAGTAGATTCAATCCAAATATATTAATAGATAAAATAGTGTATGAAACTGCACATAACATACAAAACACGAAAAAACACGAGTGTCCACGGGTATATAAAACACGCGTGTTTTATATACCCCTCATTATGCAACAGTTTCATAAACTACTATTTCGGCTTTCGTACACTTTCTAAAAACCATGACAAGCGAGCCGCACCTCTCTTTTTTGTATAAAAATACATTGCACTACGACCCGTTGTGGCTGTAATTTGGTGCTTGACTTAAGAATCAGCCGAGATTTTAAATTGTGAAAAAATTAATATAAAAAAGTTAATATACGAAGAATTAAAACTGATAGAGAACTGTTACCATGAATTCTGCATATGATTCTAGACCCTACACAAAGCTTAGAAACTATTCGTCTGTTATTTAAAAAAAAAACTATTGGCACTCCGGGAGTGCCGACAGAAGTGAAAACTTGAACAAGATCGCCTTGGTGGAAGAAAAATACTTGTATAAAACATTGGTCCGTAACCTTATCTAAATAAAGAGCACAATCGCGTTTACAAAAAAAAAAATCCGAACCTTTAAAGTAAAAATACTTACATAGAACATTGATCCGTAACGTAATAAAAATAAAGAGCACAACCGCGTTTACAAAACCATTAAAGTAAAAATTCTTGCATAGAACATTGATCCGTAACATGTTATAAAATAAATAGCACAATCGCGTTTACAAAAATGAGGTGTTATCACAGTGTCGCGAAATCAATGGTTTAGTCCCATCTCAAAAATGCCCAACGCGCCTAAAAAAGTTTTCACTTCAAAAATCTGCTGTTCCATACATTTTGACCGTGTAGGACTGTAGGTATTGCATTGTATGAAACAGCCGATTTTTTTAAAATAACCGACGAATTATGTCAGCTCTGGTGGGTCTAGAATCATGTACTGATGTCCCTTACACTTGAAGACACTGATGTATAGTTTACTTCGAGTCTCCTCTAAAGTTCATAGCAAGTTTTGAAGAACAAGTCATATTTTTACCTGGTAATTTGGAATATTCCTTGCTGAATGATAGTGTCTAATTCAACTTCCATACTGCGCACCTGTGCGACATCCGGGAACATATCGGGAAATCGGTAACTGTGAATAAAGTAGAAGAGGGTAATGAAAACCTACTACTACTATCAGGTTATTACGAGTAGACACAACGAATCGGTTTCTGGTATTCTAAGATAAATTCTGAATGGTTATTAATTTAACAAAATTATCGATTCAAGCGAATTTCTTCGCTAAGGCTGCGTTTGACGTAATTTTTTCCATAAAAACGTTGTGGGGTCAATAGTCCATTATTTGACATCTTCCGTCCAAAGTTAAGCTTGTTATTGATTTGATTCGTCGTAATCGATGCCTGTACGTAAGCAGAATAGTAAAATATATATTTTTTTTAAGTTCTAACTGTATACTATGTACTTTATGTTGTGACTGCCTCGTTGGTCTAGTGGTTGCAAGCGCTACTGTTGAGTATGAGGTCCTGGGTTCGATTAACGGGTCGGGCAAAGAGTTTTTGGGTTTTTCCATCTGGAATTTCTCAATAGCAGCCCGGAGTTTAGATTTGTGTCCGGTTGATGGCAATAGGCTCGCCCCCTATTACATGGGACTTAAACATAACTGGCGAAATGTGGGTGTACTATAGTTACACCTCTGCTTAACCCTTCGGGGATTACAGGCGTGATGGTCTATTCATTAAGTCTGGTTATTAATCATCGTTTTTCTCACATACACACGACTTAGGTCGAGACACGCCCACGATCGAGTTCGAGGCGCCGATAATCACAGCCTTAAAAGTTCTAAAACAAGATACATATACGAGGGTGCGTTTTTAAGTTCGCGGAATGAGAGGGTTGGAGGGGGGTGATTAGGCTCATCAGGATCGTAACGTGTTCAGTGACTCATAATTAGTATAAATACGAGGTTTGATTGTTATTAGACAATTAGTCTTTGAGCTATCGTCAACCAAGCAACATAATCGGGAGTGAAAACTGAAATATGGAAAAAATCGAATATCGTGCCGTCATAAAGTTCCTTACCAAGCAGGGAAAATCTGTTGCGACCATATTGAATGAGATGTCATTGGTTTAAGGCGACTCTTGTCCAGGAAAACCATGGTGTACAAGTGGCACAGTTTATTTAAACAAGGAAGGGAATCCCTTGAAGACGACCCGAGGGCGGGCGGGAGCATCAAGGTGACCACGCCAGAACTTATCCAAAAAGTCGAGAAAATTGTACTCGACGATGCTCGACTAAAGAAGCAACAACTCGCAGAAATGGTTGGAGTATCCGATACAACCATTTTTAAAATCCTGCACACTATCTTGGCATGACTAAGGTCAGCGCAAGATGGGTGACGAGAATGCTCACGCCGCCGCAAAAACAACAACGCGTAGAGTGTTCACGTGCATTTTTGGACCTCTGTAATGAAGACAAGGATGGTGTATTGAGTCGAATTGTTACTGGAGACGAAACTTGGGTTCATCATTATGAAACTGAGTCGAAACAAGACTCCATGCAGTGGCATAGAAAGGGCACAGCACCTCCCAAGAAGTTTAAGGTGTCACAGTCAGCTGGGAAACTCATGGCAACGGTCTTTTGGGACTCGGAAAGAATATTATTTATCGATTATAAAGATAAAGGTGTTTCTATAACCGGAGAATACTACGCTTCAATATTAGAGCGACTAAAAGAAGCCATTAAAGAGAAAAGACGGGGAAAATTGACGAAAGGTGTGCTGCTTTTGCACGACAACGCGCCCGTCCACAAGAGCCGCGTTGCGTTGGCTGCCCTGCATAAGGTGGGCTTCGATATTTTGAATCAACCACCCTACAGCCCAGACCTGGCCCCGAGTGATTATTACCTGTTTCCAAAAATGAAAAAAGAGCTGCGGGGTAAAAAATTTACCACCGATGATAAAGTCAAGGAGGCAGTTTCGGCGTATTTTGTAGATAAAGAGAAAACATTTTTTTTTGAGGGTATAAATAAATTAATTGAAAGATCTAAAAAAATTATCCGTCTTGCAGGTGAATATATTGAAAAGGAAAAATAATTTAGTTTTTTTATTTCCACCCCTTATCCTCCATTCCGCGAACATAAAAACGCTCCCTCGTAAGAAACCTTAGAAAGCAGAGATTTATTTAAATTCTATTTCGACCCGCTGTCTTAATGAAATGATACGAAAATCAAAACTCATTTTTTAGCACTTTTTGAACACCAAAATAACATAAGACAGTCCCCTAAAACGCCCGTCTTTCATCACTTCGTAGTGGTTTAGCTATACTATACAAGGTAATATTAAATAAACAGCGAAACTCTACAGACGTGATCGTTATCGATATCAAAGACACGACAAAAAAACAAGCGAACCTAACAGTAGTCGCATATGAAGTGTAACATTTAGAAAGAAAGAAAAATTGTTTATTCTGCACAAACTAAACGCATATTCCAAAAAATATTACATAAAATGCACTTTCACAAATTAGACAAAAGCCTCGTAACAAAGTAGTTGAAGTATGTCAAGATTGTTTATTACTTGAATGTCAGAGCCATAGACAATTTATACTGCGTAATATCACGGTAATATTATATGTGGTAATATTACCGACGAGTGTTAACACTGGCCATTGACAGCTTATAAACAAACAATAATAATTTAATAACAAAACTCAAACAACATACTGATTGCAAAGTAGACACTATTTTCGTAACAAACAAATAATTATTGAGTCGTGCGTCGCATCTGTGCAAGAACAGGTTGATGCTCAGCAAAAATGCTGTGACTTCGGAAGAAACCAACAACGCTGATTTTCAGCATCCACCTCAGGAATAGCGTAATGACGTCCCCCCCGTGTGATAATACTCAAATCAGGTAAGTAAAATATTCCACAGAAATACCATCCAAATCCATTTGACATCTCACCTTGATAATAAGCAACATTAAAGGGGCGGCTTCAAGGTCGTTTCTGACGGTCAACTCTAGCAACAAGCGCGTTCTTAGTCAAATCAAATATCGCGCGCTTCCTCGGCTTCCTGTTACACACTTAATACGTACATACGTCCCTTTTCCGTACGTAGATAAATCACTCCCACAAATTTCAGGAAAGCGAGAAGAAAGAAGGAATTACTCCCACACATTGCAGGAAAGCGAGAGGAATAACCGCTGGTAATGTAGTTTCGCTAATTAATTTAATTTGATCCTATGCTTTAGCTATACAAACCTCAACCACAAGTAAAGCTCAAGGACATCGAACACGGCCTCCAGATGCACCAGGTCCATGATAGTCTTGGGATGCGGCACCGGCCACTCCACCGCGGTGCACATCCAGTGCTTAGTTATAGGCTCGTTGCGACTGTATTGTCGCACCATCTGAGGATACAGATATTTACTTAATAAAAATCTTTTCTCAAACTAGGGCTGCCATTCGTCCGGGTTTCCCCGGATTTGTCCTAGTTTGGAGGGCGTCCGGGGAGCGTCCGGGCGGGGTTTTTGTTTTGTTTCAGGGGAAATCCAAAGAACGGTCGTCAAAAAGACAAGCGTTCAATTTTTTTTTTGTCATAATACCGCAGACAGAGAATAGTTCAAGTACAATTGATTAGTAAATTAAGCCTTTTATTTGTATTGTTGAGGCTTAAGTTGAAGTTGATTTTCTATTAATAAAAAAATAATGTGATACTTAACGATGGTTTTATTTTATTGTAAAAAAACTCGAGTGCGTCCGGGAAAAAATCTTCATTTCACCCATATGTCCGGAGTACCTTGAAGTTTTTGTCCGGGGCCCGTAATTTAGGAGATGGCAGCCCTATCTCAAAC
Source organism: Omphaloscelis lunosa (assembly GCA_916610215.1). Lineage (NCBI taxonomy): Eukaryota > Metazoa > Arthropoda > Insecta > Lepidoptera > Noctuidae > Omphaloscelis > Omphaloscelis lunosa. Next base: position 14,899,275 of record OU744250.1, read on the forward strand.
ATGCTTTGGAAATTTGAGCATTATTTGGACAACCTTCTTCGAGATAAGTCGAAAATGCTGTACTGGGCAAATACATGCGAGCAGGCAGCCGGGAATGTTAGTATGAAAAATCCATATCCGTCCTGTTTAGCGGCCGAATAAATTACTGTGAAAACTCATATCTGTCGAGTGATTTAAAAATGGAACGAACTTTTTACTTCGACACATGGCAATCAAGGAGGTTTAAATGACGATTTGGTTTGCAAATAGAGCTGTGTATAGAAAAAAAGAAACAAATAAACCATATTGACGCGTGAAAAATTATCGTTGTTCGTCATTTGAGAAAAGTACTATACTAGCCGTGGCCGCAACCAGGCATTAATGATTGACAGACGAAGAACAGCCTAAGCCGCTGTGTCTAGAAGAATGGAATTTTGCAGTTCCTTGTATACCGAAAGGTAGCACGCACTAAGAAAGGATTTTTGAAAATTAATCCTTTGTATGAAAAATTGTATGAATTTTCGTCATTTTTGTCGGAGAGCAATCCCTTCGGGCACACGGCTTGTCTAAATTTGAATTTAATAACTTAATGCAGGTTTAATTCATGATTATAATTAAGGAATTACTATGATACTTGTTAAAATATTATCATAGCCGTGACAATCACGCAACAAGTGACTTTTAAGTCATTGGCAAAAAGTTTCCAGTGCACTATTTGATACGCGCTCGTAAAATGCAACAATTATTTCAATTTTGAACATTTCATTCCTAATATTTCTGTCCTTAAAACAAACAGTTGCCACATTGCACATAACATTGTATATGACATCTATAGAGCATAAACTTATAATATTAACTATTACAGTCCGGCCGTTGATAAAATGCGTTCCTGACACCTGTCAGTTGGACAATTTCTAGTAGTAATAAAGATCAAATTCGCAAAACAAATATTCATTAGTATGAAACTGACAGGTGTCAAAAACGCATCATTCTCTCGACGCGGGACTATAAACAAACTTTAAGAAATATATCGTACAATCCAAACATGTAATAAACTTCGCATGTCGCTAGAGTTTTACAACAATAATATAAAGTAATCCACTTTGCACAATTGAATGGGAACTTAATAACTTCATAAAACTGCAAAATGGCTATTAATTCAAATTCTGCACAAACCTTAAGGAATGTTGCACAAACAAACGGCAGCTTGTTATTAATAGGCGCACAACAGAATACGTAACGAGCGCGAAGAGGTAGAGGCACATGTTGTATCATCTCCGCTAGGAACTTGAACCCTTCCGTGTTGCACATGAAATACAATGTCGCGTCCACGGTGCAAAGGTGGACAAATATATCCTGGAAACAAAATAGTGACGTAACAAATGTTAAGTATATATCTCCCTTTGCCTAAATTCGAAAATCTGAGACATTCGAATTTAGCCACAAATACGACTGCATGTTTTAGCCATAAGTTCAAAATCCATTCGGAAATCCGTTTTTACATTTAAGAAGCCACTTCTAGTCCCGAAAGATTTATGAAAATCTGTACACATCAACGAGTTCATAAACGAGTGGCAATGTATTGATTACGTAGATTGAATTGAACAAAATTACAATAACAATAATGTTTATTTTCAAAAAATACCTTCTTTCACAAAATATAACTTAATTTTAAGTTAATGTTCAAGAACAGTTTAGCATTTTAGGTTGAACTAGGCTTAACCTGTATTTCAACAAAATTAGGTTGGTGCTGTTGCGACTATGTGGGGAAACAGCTTCAGCAAAGCCCACTTGCCCAATGTGGCATGCAGTTGCTTCTTGACAAAACCATACCATTCAACGGATACAAGTTATTCATAATGATGATCTTTAAATCAAGGATGGCAGGGACATCGACGCGAAAACTGTTACCATGGATTTAGTACATGATTCTGAACCCTCTGCGTTGAAATTATTCGTCGGTTATTTTAAAAAAAATCTGCTGTTTCATAGAAAAGTGCAATACCTACGCGATCAAAATGTACGGAACAGCAGTTTTTTTTTTCTCTGAATCATGTACTGAATCCATGGTAACAGTTTTCACGTCGATGCCCCTACCACTCTGTATAAACTTTATATGATTGTATCAGACTCTCAAGAAAGTGGAACTGACAATCAACTATTCTGAGTTTTATGTTAACTATCACGTAAAAATTTAAGTTAGATTAAAATTACTATAGATAGTAGTTAATATTAAGAACCTAGTTAAAAAATATGTAGTTATGATGACTTACCATTAAACTACTAAGGGTGGCGTGAGGTAGGTGATAAGCGTACAGTTCCATTTGTTCAGCGGTTGGGTGCAACCCTGCTTGTGTGACCGGGTCGGGCGAGTTAGATAGTAATTCTTTTAACGTTGATAAGTCTTCAGGCCTGTATGTCGTCACGTAACCAGTCTCCCATGCACTGCCGTAACGGCCTGCACGTCCTGATAATCATGAAATTTATGGGTTTTTATCAAAGTTGGGTAAGAACTTAAGTTTAGTATAAGCCGGTCGCATATCGACTTTAAGAAAAGCTTGGCCTTGTATAATGTCATTTCTGTCACTGATAGCAAATTGAAACTCAACTTGACAAACTGACTTGTAAATATTATAGTCCGCGCGCGACTGCTAGTCACCGCCTGAGGCATGTGAGCGGTGAGACGGGGGAGGGCGCCATAGACAAAATTGTCAGACTGAGTTAGGTTGGCCTTTGTCTACCGCCCCCGTCTCACATACCTCAGGCGGTGACTAGCAGTCGCGCGCGGACTATAATATTTACAAGTTGGTTGGTTCATTTTGGACTTTATTCTGACTAACGTTAAATTTTAAATAAAAATTGCCAACTAAGTCTTTAGACTGGCTTCTAAATTCAATTTTTGTATTAAGAACTTTACACTAGTCGGAATAAAATTCAAAATAAATGGTTTAGGCTTGGACTAAAGTTAGAATTCGTTTTATAATGGGACGGTGTCTTATGGAGTGATTGCATTAGCACGGCCAAAAAATCCAAATTATATGTGTAGGCCTAATTTAGAGTACATTTTGGAACCTCAGACACAATGAAGATCAGAACATTTCACTTACCAGCGATTTGTAATGCTTGAGATATACTAATTACATCCATTTCTTTATCTCCGTCTACATTCACTATTGGCTTTATTAACGAATAGAATATTATTCTTCTTATACTCCTAAAATAAAATAAATAATTTTATAATAAAATTAAATGATAGTTTTATCACTGCAAGTGAAAACAAAAATAGAATGCCAGAGCTTGCCAGATTGCACATAATATGATGCAGTGAATTACGTCTTTGAATTTCATCTACATTTTTGTTTAAAGGAAACATGATTTGGCTATGGATCAAGGTGACAAATAACTTACAGATTAATACCAAGTCCGATAGCGTCTGTGGCAACCATTACTTTACACGAGCTGTTGGGGTCATTGAACTTATTGGCTTGAGCCAGTTTTGTACCAGGCGGCAGACTACCGTATATCACAGCTACTTCTTTACCCCTGAAACAGTAAGAAGCTATTTCAAAATAGAACAAGGGAACATTCACCAACGACATTTTTGACATCACGAAAGTTTTTAGTTTATGCCCAATCTAAAATCGAACTAGTTTCATCTAATGAGACAAGTTATGAGTTAATATTGACACATATATATCTATATATGACATCTAATAGGCGATTCTTCTAAGTCTTAACTACAGAAAACAACTTACGAATGATACTGTTTTATACCCACGCAGATTAAAGTTATGAATTATGAACTATATTCAAAGTGACAGCCTACATGCAACTCATCAAAACAAAATACATCGACTGCTATCAAATTCTGTTAAATACCATATAAAATGTATTTTAAACTGAACTATTACAATATACCAAAAAAAAAAAAAACTTTTAAGATCTTGGCACCTGTGGTGACAGGTGCCAAGATCTTAAAAGTTTTTTTTTTTTTTTTAACAATTTACAGCCAATTGCATGCGCCGAGAGCAAACTCGCTTATTTTTACTCCAAACCGCACTTCTAACTTTTTAGAGATCTATTTTATCTATGCCCAGTAAAATCACTTTCCTAAAATATGTAGTAATTGGATAGCTGCCTCAACATGGGACTGACCTCTGTTCAATGGCTCGACTTACACTGTAAATGTCGTTTTTATTGAAACATACAATACAGTCGCCTGGTTGCACTTTATCCAGCGATCCGAGCGGTGTATCTTCTACTTTCAGTTCCGTTAGTCTTTTGTAATTGCGTATCTATGGACGAAAAAAGAAGATAAGTTATCATTCAGGAAACTTTAAAAACCTAAGCAATTAAGCTGCGCGTAACAAACACGGAGGAAACTGGACTAGTTCCAAGATAATTTTGTGTCGTACGTACTGCATTATTTTTCCACTCCTATAGAGCTCGCAAGAATCATTTTAAATTTGGACCTAGACCAATTATTAAGCAAACCATTGCGGTAGTGCATTGCCATCATACCTCAATTTGATCATATTTATTTCAATCTCAATTCAGTACACAAAACAGAAGTAGCATAAAAGGTATACTGCAAAGTATGCCAATTTGTTTGTCTAATTCTGGGGCCGCATCCGCGTCTATCGTGACGAAGCAATGCGTGCCGAAGCTTCGCATGTTTTGCTCACTAAAAAGTTATCGCGCTAATGCGAGAATCACATTAACGGCTTCATAGTTTTAACGAATTATCGTACAATAATCCAAGATGGCCGTTCCAGGCGGCATTTGACCAGAGTGGAGATAATCAGTGCGTTGTTTTCACAACGGACGATGACTTACATTACTTCTACAAATGTGTTAATTATTACTTCATGCACTTATTGAAAACTAAAAAGAATACTTATCTACTCAGTCCGGAAACAATAGTCAAAATTAACAATGCTAGTACGACCACGCACCACGTTAATTAGCGCGCTAAAACCCTTTAATGAACCGCCACCCAGGCGATAAATGCTACGCAGCCCGAACTATCGCGACGACAGCCGATAATGGTTGGTCACATCTGCGTGTATCGTATCACTGTGCGTAGCTTCGTCATGATAGACGCAGATGCAGCCCCAGCATAAGCATAATCAGCCTACAATGTTCCCAGTGATAGGACACAGGCCTCCTCAATACGAGAGGGAGCAGGCTGTAATCTACCACGCGGGCCCAGTACGGGTTGGTAGATGTCACATGTCTTCGAATTCTTGGTTCTAGGACATGCCGGTTTCGTCACTATGTTTTCCTTCATCGTTTTAGTAGTGGTGATGAAATTATATACATAAAGTAAAGCGTCTGTCTGGGTTCGAAGCCACGACCTACAACAATTCGTAAATCGGGGCCATTACCATTGGGCCACCACTGTTTGTCTAAGCTTGTGCCTAATTAAAAAACTATACAAGCTAAAATTAATATGTAATTACTTCTATTTCTTCACCAGTAATATTACATATTTCTTCAATGAGGTGTATAGCACCGGCTTCTCCACACAAATGTATTTCGTCAGCTTGTAGTCCTACAAATTAAACAAATTACATTGTTCTTTATTTCCACACAGTTAAGGCGCATTTTTGTTTATTCTTATTAGTATATTTTTATGTTACCTAATATCGCTCTTGTCCACGCCCATCCTCTGCCCCTATCACCAATCATTTGAATTTCATCAATAATTGCTACTTCATCTGTAGACAACAAAAAAACGAATTAATAAATTAAATGTGTCGGAAAAGTTATTTGAAAATAACGTAAACTTAGCGACTGATTACGGGGCAGTCAATATTTACTATTTACGGCCGATCCCAATAACCTATTTGCATTAAAAACACATCGATATTGATGGTAGACAGTATAATTCTATCTGTCATTGAATGACATCCCACAATTCCGTAAGATGCTTCTCGGACAGATTATTGAGACGTTAAAACCATAGATAGATAGGTATGACCAGAGATGATAGGTGCCAAAGATGGTGATAGACAGGTTATTGGGTGCGGCCGTTAGTAATCAGCATAACTATCAAGGGTAGCAATGGCAGGGCTACTATTACAAAGTCTAGCAGACTTGTCACAGTTGACAATCACTGTCAACTTTCTCTGTTATATATAGCCATGTCACAAAAAAAGCACTGCTAGATAGATTAACGGCCACTTTCTGCGGAGTAACCATGTACGCACGGACGTAATAAAATCGCGGCGATTTTTTCAACGCTCTGCTTAGCGCCGCGAGTTGAAAATCCAACAGTGTGTTTTTACAACGTGCTGGGACGAGAGTGCGACCCAGCGCGTTGGATTCTGAACGCTCGGCTTAACATCGAGTGTTGAAAATCCAGTGCGCGATAAAACCCGCCGCGATTTGCGAATGTCAGCTAATTGCATAACACGCTTACAGTAGCAGGGTTTTATTTTGACAGTTCAACAATTCATTGCGTTATTTACGTTGTAACTGTGCGTTTGCACTGGCGAAACATTCACAACAAAAAAAATTGAAATCTTTACGTCAATATTCCTTACAATGTTTAACCGGAATTTGAGATTTCAACATGTTCAGATTTCAACATGTCGCACAGTTAAACATACAATTTTTTCCAACATATGAAGCAATGGATTATCAATACTTATCATTCACATTGTGATTGAAAGTGTGTTACGCAATTAGGGTGCTGGAACGAAAGTTATTACAAAATTAATGTAAAAACTTTTTACCAAAAAAAAAAAACAACCGACTTCCAAAAACAAACACTACAAAGGGAAAAATAAGCTTAATTTCGGAAGTCGGTGTCTTTGGTTTAGAATTAGAATTAGAAAGTTATTTTTTCCCTTGTAGTGTTCGTTTTTGGAAGCCGGTTGTTTTTTTTTTTTTTGTAATAAAATGTTTTTATTTTTGACTTTTTTGTTGTGGTACCTACCCCACAAAAATTCTAATACCTGTTATGTAAATAACAGTGACAGCAAGTTATTATAACATCATCCACATAGACTAAAACTGCCGTAGCTAAGTTAATAAAATTTATATGGGACCACCGCGCAAGTTTTTTCTACCAAATAAAAAAGAATTTAAAAAATAGACCACGCACAACATAGGGCGATGCGTCTTGCGGCTCGGGGCGGCGCTCGAATGTTCCCGTGCCGCTCTCTTCTCCGCAAGTCGCACCGCGGCGACTCATCGCTCGCTACAATACTTCTAGCATTTAATTTTGCTCTCGCCGCGGTTGCAGACGCAAGACGCAGGTCGCGGCCGGTGATGTCGTGGCCAAGGGGTAAGGTTTTTTAAGGTAAATAGTAGGGGAACACTCATAACAGGTGCGGAAATGGTTTAAATCCTCCACTGATGTCTCAGATCTACTTCCGTCAAGATAGTAATATCCAAATAAAAGTATTCCAAATGCCTTTAATAAAATCAAATAGTGGTAACTCACATCTATTATTCAAAGACGTCATTTCAACTGTGCAAGCGACATGATTAGAAGGCATTAGTTCTGTAGCGCATAATTCTAACGTGTGATCTTCATCCGGTGTGTCCATCTTTTGTTTATCATCTGGATTTGTTACCGACGAGTACAATGATGCGTGCCTCCTTTCTTCCCCTGTTATAAGATCGCAGGGTGTGCCCTGCAAAAATAAATAAATCTTAATAGAACCTGTAAGATAGGCACAAAATAAACACACGCAGACTTAGGAGCCGGTGCAGATGTAACGTGGCTCGGCTTTCCCTGCCGAACAAATATCATCATTGCGTTTCTTAAAACAAAGTTGAAAACAAATTACCGCGTAGTTCTGTCTGCATTGATGGTCTGTCGGACTAATTTAAATTTATTTTACCTTGCGCAAGGTTGATATTTGATTGCCAGAGAACACTGCGTTGCGCTTTGCCAGGTCTACGCTGGCCCTTACAATTTGGATAAACCTCTAAAAACTATTTAGTTTGTTTCTAATATTGTTTTGCGTATCATATAGGTCAAAGCACACATATGAAGCTTAATTGCAGCAGTTCACAAAATCATTAGTAATTGGAATAATCTTTAAAAAGCAAAGAATATGAAGTGCTAAACTAACAGCTAAGAATGATAATTATTAAATTACTTACATGTTTATTAGACTTATGGTAAATTTCAGTAGCTAACAGTTTTAATGGGCCACAATAAACACCAGTTTTTGCACTAAGGAATTTCTCCAATGCATGATAAGTCTTGCCTGAGTTTGTTGGACCCGCATGAAATATTATTTTTCTATTTATGGCTCTAGCTTCAGGATACCTGCAGAAAATGTGTTATTTGTATAGTACCGTTTTATGCCGTTCTTTTGTAAATAAAAAAAAACGGCCAAGTGCTTGTCGGACTACGCTCAATGAAGGGTGCGGTAGTTGAGATGAATTTATTTATCCCAAGAACAAACATAACACTGTAGTTGAAAAACATGTTCTCCCATACATTCCAACTGCAAATGTAAGTTTGTACGCATAATATTGAAAGATTTACCATGTTATTTTAAGACCATAGACTTCTTATAGGTTTTTCTGTCATCTATGAGTAAAGAGATACTATGTATTTTTTTCAAAATTTTAGGCCCAGTAGTTTCAAAGATAAGGGGGGAATGGTAAATTTTCAGCGAATTTCTTAAATATCTTTAAAAGTATTTATTTTAAAATAATATAAAAAATATATTTAAGATCCTCGCAACAAGCCCTTTCATTTGATATGTCACACGGTACTGTTAGAAAAAACTTTTTTTTAAATTTTCTTGTTTGCGCCCAAAAGTGACCCCTCAAACTTCATTCATTTACGTTACACTTTCGTGTTAGAGTCACAGAAATACATATGTGTACCAAATTTCAACGCCCACCTTTTATAAACTTAAAAATTGGCACGAATCACCAATTATTTTTTGTTAATGTTTGTATCAGGGATGTTACGGAAGTCATTTTTATTGGAACTGGAATCGGAGGTTTCAAATATAATTGATCGGAATCGGAATCAGAACCGGAACCGGAGCCGAAGGTGGAAATAGAAGAAAGATGTGTTATGGGAATGCTTAATGAATCAATTGAAATATAATTCAGTCTCTTTAATCAGCCAAATATTAGCAAAGACTGGTGGAATCTGCCCCACTAAATCGAACTAGTAAAATCTCACTGCAATATTTTAGGCATTCCATTTTGCCCCACCAGTGGGGTGGCTTGGTGGGTAAAATTTGAATAATCTATTGCCACCACCTTGTCACCAAAAACATTGCCTGACCTTAGGATTCGCTCTCTTCATTTTAAAAGAATTTCATTCATGAATCTATTGTTGTTTAAATGTTTATTTACATAGAACATAAATATAATGTTCCGATAACACAAAAGTTATTCAATAACAAAAGTAGCATTGTCAATAAAATGATAATTATGGTAACAAGTTTGAGTATTCAGAAAAGTTTAAAATTAATGCACTTTTAAAAAGATCAGAACTGCTCACAAAACAAATTGGAACGTATCTCCAACACCATTCCATTTTAAGGATTAGCGGATAATGAATGGATGCAATAATTATAATTAACACTGTTTTTAGTTTGGATATAAACAATATTTATATATGTCTTCGTATATGAAGGGGGCAGTGAAAATCTGGACATATTGGGTAGATGTGGTCAAAAATAACAAATAGAGTTTTGGATGGAGAATGAAGAAGCCTTTAGCCAACACAGGGACACAAAAACGAGAGCAGTTTAAGTTGTGATACAGCTGGTAAAAAAGTTTGGGAGGTCCATCTATTACATATCTGAATATCTAAGACCAGCTTCCACCTGCGGTTTCACCAGCATTAGTTTGGATCCTGTGGAAATATCAGGATAAAAGTATCCTATGTCCTTCTCTAGATCATCAGGTCATGGATGAAAATTGGCACATGGGTAGACACCCATGTGCCAATTTTCATCCAAATCCGTTCAGCCGTTTTAGCATGAAACCGTAATAAATAAACAAACAAACAAACTTTTGCATTTATAATATTAGAATCTGTTAAGAAGTTAGGATGTTACTCAGTGATAATACAGCATTCTACTGAGGAAATAATTTTTTAAATTGGTCAAAAATACAAATCTTTTCTATTTAAAATATTATTGTAGATAACAAAAAGCAACATTTTTTTAAATAAAAATATTTAAACCAGTTAAAGAAACAATTTTTTTTTTTGTTTGAAACCAACATCATTCCCTATTTTTATTATTTTTAATGCTATCTTTAGAAAAAAAAAGTGAGTGTGTGTAAAAAAAGTGTGTGTGTCCTTACAGATTATTCAAATAAAAATGTTGAATACAAACCAGTTAGCAGGTGTTCTTAGGTCAGAGATCTTTTTCAGGTCATCTAAACAGTCAAGATGCGGGAATGCCTGTCTTGCATGTCTCAGGAAGTAAGGAAACAAATCATCCACATGCCCTGCTCCTAATAACAACAAAATAAAATGGTTATTAGATGTTTTCATGTGTGTAGATCATATTATAGATTGCTTCATTATGGTATGATATTCTTAGGTTTGGTTTAATGACATACACATAAATGATAAAATAATGTTCTTGGAAAAATAATAGGAAAAACAGATGATTCCCACCTTGTATAATATCACTTATTATTATATGTAAGTCAGGCGGCAAATCGTGTTCCAAGCAATGTCTCCTGAACGACAGAAAAGCCTGATGCAATAGCTGGTCATCTAACCCATTGGTTGAGGCCAATTCTCTGACCTCTGGTTTCTGGTAGAATTTGTTAAGAATCTTAAGAAGATCCTGCTTCTTTAGACGTCCTGTAATTTCAGCTCCAATGTTTATGTCATCAGGATTGGGTTTCACTGGTACAGGAACAAATAAGGCAGAAGGAGCACTTTTGTCGTGTTTCTTCGTTCGTAGAAAAATATAACCTATATTATGACCACCTTTTCGCGTACATAGGACATTATTTCTAAAAATAGGAGGAACACATGGTTGTACTTTATCTGCACAATAAAGTGAGAGTATCCGTGTAAACCCTTTGTACATATTGAATAAGAACCAAAAAATAAATTGACTAAAAATTTTCTATCCTCGGCTGTCATTCCCGTTGATTTGTTTTTTTCCTAATTTCCTCGTGTGTAAATAGTGTTTACTCAATTGGGGAACGCATCTTTTAAGCAAAGAAAAGTAGTTTAACAACGTGGTCGTTGCATCCATAGACTACTAAAACCAGATTAATCGTCTCAAGTCCCCCATAGGATTTTTTCTCTATCTTTTGGAGTTAAAATTACTTGCACCGTGCTATTACTATAATTATCCTCTATCTATGCCTTGGGTGCAGTAGATGGCAACGTTAATTACAGCATCAGTGGCGTTAATTATGTCTTCATATTATGTGATACACGGAAAGGGCCCTTGGGCACTCCAAAGAAAATGTGAAGTATTAAGAACCGTTATTAAAAACTTGTTGTAACTGTGATATTCGTTGGAACGTCTAAGACTACTCTGTGATATTGGCCCATGGGTTGCTCTATTTTTTCTCGCTGCTTTTCCTTTCCTTTTTCTGTGGTGTGACGTGACGTGAGTGCAGGACGGACACGACGACGACTTGATCGTATAAATTTTCGGCTGCAAGAGCTATCCTGTGCGTTGATCACGTTTCACATGATAGAGTTCACAAAATATACGATAACAGACCACTATATCCCAGGCATTGTGACTTAGTATAGCATACTAACAAAATGGGGAAGGCTAAAAAGGGGAAGAAGAACTCGACAGTGGATGAGGGGTGAGTTTCATCAATGGCATATGTTTTCACTGTTGTTTGCCAATTTTCATCCGGTATATTCACATTGTTTGTTTCATTGCAGCGACAGTGATGTAGAAACTACAAATATCGATAATGTTAAACCGGCGCAGAAGGCAAAGAAGTAAGTCGTTATAGGTTAACTAGTCAATATTTTTGAATTATACTTAAATTGTGTGAATTCATATGGTGTTTATGTTTTTTATTGTTGATAATTACCACGCTGACACGCGTACGTACTGTGGTAATTTTTCTCCTGCTATTTGTCATGGCAAATAAGTTAAATATTCTACTAAAATGTTATTTTTTTGAACACCAATATACAATTATTTGATTGCTTTGATATTGCTGTTATCAATATTATCCACCTAGAAATCTCTGCACACATTGTTTACTAACAAAATGCATTAACATAATAATAATAGACAATTGAGAGCCACTTATGGACGATAATATGTAAAAATAAATAATTGTGTTAGCTTCAGGCAACAATTCAACACAGTATTTGGCTTTATAAACCTTAATAGTCAATCAAAACAAGCTGAAGCATAACGGAATGGTTTAAAAATGGTTGTGCCTAGTCAGGCCAGCTTTGGCAAATGTTACAACTCAGTGTCCATTTATGCTGAGAGACTGTCTTTAATGAGCTGATTAATGCAACAATATCAATAATACTATTTCAAATTGTTGCAATGTAAACTAAGTCTAAATTTAATTTTGCAGAATATCAGTTGGGTCTGATAGTGAAGAAGAAAAGCCTAAAGCTAAGGCCAAACACAAGAAGTCTGTTGACGAGGATGTTAAAGAAGTCACAAAGAATATTAAAAATGTCTCAATTTCAAATAAGTCTCGCAAGAAAAAGGATGCTAGCAGTGATGATGGTAAGTGTCCATTCATATGGGGAAACTTGTTAAGAGCGGCCAACTCGTCATACTTTTCATACAAACGCTTGTAAATGATTATGGCGTTTAACACATATTTCTTAAATTTTTTATACTAATAGGTAGTTTCTGCACTATATTTAGGTTTATATGAAAGTAAAAAATAAAAATATGGAGAAACTAATTCAATATAAGCCTCCTAAAATCTGCTTTTTTGCACAAATTTTATCTGAACTTTCACCGTTCATAACATACTCATAAATTATTAAAGTTCAAAAAAAACATCTTTATAGAAACCCTGCACTTGCAATGAAGAATCTAAATGATAAACATTTATTTCACAAACTTGTAAGGCATATTAAAAAACACGTATTTTCTGAAGCAAGTCATTTTTCGTACAATGTTATCGCATTCTCACTTGCTTGTTAGCAGTTCTCAGTTGCGTTGGATGAAACAACAAGCTTTTTGACCATGCTCGCTTTGAGGATAGACGGACCGGGAAGGGCCCGTTTTAAGGAGGATCCACATTGGTAGCCCGCGAAATTCGTTTTTCATATGTTTTTTTTTGCAATTTGCAGGTCAGTGTCAGGTGGTATCTTAGAAAGAAAAAAAAGATACAATGTGACCATAACAAATACATATTAACAGAATTAGAATCATTAATACATCTCCCTAATTTTAAGTTGTTTTGTTCCATGAGAGATTTGTTCATATGGAACAAATTTAACTTAGACTAGACACTACCTGATCCTACTGACCTTAGGGTTGCCAACTTTTTGTACATAATGTACAGTATATTATGGTCAATGTGGGAAAAAATCATCAAAATTATTTTGTATTGAAAATATGCATGAAAGGATGGTTTATTGAAGCAATAAAAGATAGTTAATGGATTCAGGCGTGACATTTGCTTTTTACTTAAAAAAAAAATGTTATAATTCATTAAAACTATTCTGTTAAAAAAATAAAAAAACTATCTAAATTTCGTTTGGATTTTGGCTGCGTCGCCTCGCCAACAGCCGATCTGACCCGCCACATTAGATTTTTCACATCAATAAACAGTGTCTCTGAAAAAAATAAACTTTTTTACAAAAAACAAAACAACCAACTTCTAAAAAAACTCTACAAAGTGAAAAATTGGTAACTCTCATTTGGGAAGTCGGTGTAGCTTATTTTTTTTTTATATTATGGGAACAGTATTTTAGAGTGAAAAACAGTAAAATACTGAAATGATGATGCGGATATATTTAGTAACCTGTTCCGCTTAGCTATTTCTAAAGAGTCTTAAAAAGACCCTGAAAGAAATCGACTCGGCGTGTTGCCACACCAAGCACTGAGCGCAGTCCTGCGCTCAGTGTTTGGTGTGGCAACACGCCGTGGTCGAGTTCGCGACAAGTCAATCGTCATCCTGAGGATGCCTTGTTGAGAGGTGAAACACGTGTCGATTTCTTTCAGGGTCTTTTGACTCTTTAGAAATAGCTAAGCAGAACAGGTTACTAAATATATCCATAATTTTATAATGGATTTCGCAAGGTCACGCCTGTTGCCAATTAACTAGTATAATACTGTTTTTAACGATATGGTTGGCAACCCATTGACCTGCAAAATGCAAAAAACGTAATAAAATTTGAATTTCATGGGCTACCTAAGCTTGAATATTGTGTGACTTGCAATTAAGTTCGACACATATACAATACTTGTTTTTTTTTTTAATTAGTCGTACCATCAGGTAACAGGCAGCAGTCTTGGCAAAATAAATCACTAAGATGACTCACTGACTGTGCATTGCAGACTCAAATAATAATCAAATCTAATGTTTATCATAGTATAGCTGCCAGTAACAATTATCATTTACTTGATAAAGAAGATCTATGATTTTTACAGTTTACAAGGCAATAAATAAATAGTAATTTACCCTAAATGCTGACTGGGGTACTTGGTTTAAGCCAAACCCCCTGGTTATGTATTTTAGGATAAAAGTATTTTAAGGCAATCAAAACATAAAGCTCTTTGAGCTAGTGGCTAGTCTAAAGAAACATGTTTATTAATCTACAGATGATTCAGAAGAGGAGCAAAAGCCAAAGAAAAATAAAAAGAAAGAAGAAAAGAAGAGTGCCTTCTCTATGTTAGAAATAGAAGATGGCGATGATTCCCCACCTGACGCTCCTCCATCATCAGACGACGAACAACCCGCCCAGAAACCGCAGAAGAAACCCACCCAAGAAAAGAAAGAACCAGCAGGCAAGAAAGGCAAAAAAAGCAAACGGAATAAAAATGATAGTGATGATGATTTAGAAAAAGTACTAGCTGAATTAGAAATGGAATACGCTGGTGTAAAAACAGAACCCACTCCTGCTCCCACTGAACCAGAAAAAGCAGAAGAAGTTGTTGAAGAAAAGCCTAAAACAAAAAAGAAAGGCAAAAAGGAGGAACCAAAACCAGAACCTGAGAATGAGGATGATAAAGAAGGAAGTGACAATGAAAATGATGTCACCATAAAAACTGCTGCACAAAAGAAAAAAGAGAAGAAAGAACGGGAAAAGCAGAAGAAGCTAGAAGCTAAAAAGAAAGAAAAGGATCTCGATGTTAAAAAAGAGCCTACTGAAGCCAAAGCTAAGGCTCCTGAACCAGTTGAAATCAAACCTGAAGAGGAAATTACTGAAGAAGCTGCTGCCAAGGAGCCATCTGAGGAAAAAGATCTAGATGCTGATGCCCCTATAGAAGGAAAGAAAAAGAAGAAGAAGGGCGAAAAGAAAGAAGAAAAAGATGACAAAGGAAAGAAAGGTCCAACTAAAAAGACCATTGCTGCTATGCAAGAGGCTTTAAAGAAGGTCCAAGAAGAGGAGGAACGTCTTAAAAAAGAAGAAGAGGAAAGGATAAAGCAAGAGGACGAACGCGAAAATCAAAGACTAGAAGCTATAAGGTTAGAAAAGGAACGGAAAGAAAGGAAAAAGCAGAAAGAAAAGGAGAGGAAAGAGAGATTAAAGGCTGAAGGGAAATTGTTGACTCCAAAGCAGAAGGCTGAGAAGGCGAGGGCTCAGGCTTTGTTGGACTCTCTTAAGGCTCAGGGTATCGAGGTTGGTTCTGCTGAGAAGAAGCCTCTGAGGCCTGGAACTAGGGTGAAGCCAGGCAAGCTAAAGACTCAGATGTCACAAGACGCACCTGCCACTCCGTCTGAAGAAAAGAAGATTGAATTAAAGGCTGATGATAAAGACAAAAAGGTATGGATTATTTTATCTGTTTACAAAAATATTGCTGTCTAATGTTTTTTTGTACATTATTATAACTTATGTAGATAGATATATTTACTGCACACTAAAGAAATAGCACAACTAAAAGACCAGTATTTTACATGGAGTGACTGCTTATCTGACCTCCGCAACCTACTTGCTAGGTAACACAATACCCCTTGGCAAAACTGATTGTTAGACTTTTGGGCTTCCAACTACCTGTAACAACTGCCAAAGATCTACAAATGACAGCCGGAACCAAACGGCTTAACATGCTTTCTGAGGCACGGAGGGGTAAATGATAAGTACAAGAATATAAGTATGAAAAACCATGGTACCAGTAATCAAAAAATTAACATATTTTAAAGAAGGAAAGACTCCATATTTGTGTACGGTACCAAAAATTGTATTGATGGCTGCATTGAGTTTTATCTTATTTCAAAACTTTTTTTTATTAATTTACCACAGTCATAGTCCACTGTTAGAAATAGGACTTACGGGAGCCCAAGTAATGCCTTAACTCCGCCTTCCGTATCTAGTCTGTCCCAACCGCCTTTTATAAGTTCAGCGATCATCTAGCTAGGGGCATAACTCTTTTTTAGGGTTTCGTACCTCGGGTCACTATTGGGGGCAAACAAGAAAAAAACAATTGTTGGCACTCCGGGAGTACCGACAGAAGTGAAAACTTGAACAAGATCGCCTTGGTGGAAAAAAAATACTTATATAGAACATTGGTCCGAAACCATATCTAAATAAAGAGCACAATAGCGTTTACGAAAAAAAATACTTCCGAAACCAAAAAGAATACTTGCATAGAACATTGATCCGTAACGTACTATAAATAAAGAGCACAATCGCGTTTACAAAAATGAGGTGTCGAAATCAATGGTTTAGTCCCATCTCGAAAATTCCCAACGCGCCTAAAGAAGTTTTCACTTCAAAAAGTTTTGCTAACAGTACCTTGTGACATATCAAATGAAAGGGCTTGTTGCGAGCATCTTAAAAGTATTTTTTAATATAATTTTAAAATTCCCTCTCCCCCTTATCTCCGAAACTACTGTACTACCTAGAATTAAAAAAAAATACATAGTATGGCTCTTTACTCATAGATTACGGGAAAACCTATAAGAAGTCTAAAGTCTTAAAATAACTTGGTAAATCTCTCAATATAATGCGAACAAACATACGTATATGCAGTTGGAATGAGTTGGAATGTTTGAGAGAACATGTATTTCAACGACAATGTTAATATTTGGGATAAATTCATCCCAACTACAGAACCCTTCGTTGTGCGTAGTCCAACACACATTTGTTTTTTTTACCTTACCTTACAATTTGGCAGGAGGACTCCCCTAAAGTTGAAGAAAAGAAGGAATCTGATTCAGAATCTGTGAAAGACGCTTGGGATGCGGAGTCTTCAGAGGAAGAACCAGAACCACAAAAGCCTGAGCTGCCACAAACTCCTGTTAAGAAGGATAAGAGATCTGCATCTGCCCAGGGTAAGGGTAAAGAGGTATGTGTCACGTTTTTGTATTGCTTTAAAACTTTAAATGATTATGATAATTAATATTTATTTCTGTAAATTTATAAAAACACATTTTTAAACATAATAAATTATGTTTTAACATTATATAAGGTTGGTGTTCCCTATCCGATTACCTACTCTGAGAAGAACGACCGTAACATACTTAGAATACTGTGTTTAACAGAACAAGCGTGTTTATATTCCATAGATTTTTAGGGTAATTCAGTCATGTATTGTTAAACAATTTTACTGATGTACAATACCCGCCACGAAAGATGAGACTTGACCGCGCCTTCCGCCGCTCGTTCTACCGCCCCGATGACGCCCCGGCGCAGACCTCATACCGCTAAAGAGACCCATAAATCGTCTACTGCGCAAGTCAAACTACGTGGTGTGTCAAGTCTCATCTTTAAGAGCGTTTATTCTGAAAGTGGTCAACGTCGCAAATAAATGTCAAATATTTCGCTGTTTTGATCAATTTGTCAATTGTACTGTATGGAAATAAGAAATGTGGCTAACTAGCGAACTAGATTAATGATTATAAAATGCAATAAATAATATCGTAACACTGAATATTCAGTTTTAGATGTAAAAAAAGTATTTGGAATCTTTCCAAATGCCTCTTTTGCACCTAAAACGGGTACAACATCAAATTCATTGTTATAATTGCAATTCATTATTAATATTCTAGTTCGCTAGTTAGCCACATTTCTTATTTCCATAAAGTAATATTGCCAAATTAATCAAAACGGGTATATTTTTGACTTCTATTTACGACGTTGCCAACTTCTAGGATACACGCTCTTAATGGCACGAACTGTACTTTATTTATTTTTGTAAGACAACAATATATTTTTTATGTGCGTTAACAATTCACCCGGGTTTAATAAGTTGGACATAAATAAATGAAACCTCACCATAGGATTCCCTGTCAAGTTAGGTTTTAATAATCTTTCAATTCTCTAATAATGAATTACCTGGAAAAGGTACAGTCGAATCAATAATATATATTCTGATAAAAACTTTTTTACAGAAGGTAGAAGAAGAAGAAAGTTCAGAAGAAGAAGATGATAGCTCAGAAGAAGATGATGATAGCTCGGAAGAAGACTCAGAAGAAGACGAGGGCTTGACTGATGCTCAGAAGAAGAGAGAACTTGTCTTGAAGAGATTAGAGGTAAGCCTTACTCTACAAACTAACCTTGTGCCCTAACGGTTAGGCCCAAACCGAAAGCGAATGTCGCGCGCATACGCGATTACGCGGAGTTCTTAATGAATTATGACGGACATACGCGACTTAATTGACCGCGCGAGTACGTCATATTCATATAAACGAGCGCAGCGATCGCTGGGTTACACATGGCAATACAATAGCGCCACCGCTGTTGTTGTGCGGCCATGTGTAACCAGCCTAAAGGTGGATCCAGACTTGGCGAGGCATGCGCTCCTCACGGCGCACAACGCATGCCTACGTGCATTATGTACTACAAATACTCCATTTGAAATAAGATTTGACATTTAAACAAACGTTTTTACAGTCCGTTCAACCGATTTTGACTTCGTAGCTCATGCCTCGCCACGAATATAAAAGTACACACCTTGCGAGGCATGCGTTGTGCGTCGTGCGGAGCGCATGCCTCGCCAAGTCTGGATCCACCTTAACGCGTCATCAATGCTGTGTTAGTTTTAATACGGTTTCTACGCGACGTCAACAACGAAGCGAAACCACTTACATTTTTGTATAATTTAACCTATTTTCTTTACTTTATGTGTACATACTTGTATTGACTAATAACTTGTATAGCATAATCAGCCTATGATGTGACCACTGCTGGGACAAAGGCCTCCCCTCCTCTCTGTAAGAAGGAGTGGGCCGTAATCCACCAGGCGGACCCATTGTGGGTTAGTTGATGTCACATGGGTTCGAATTCTTGGTTCTCGGACATGCCTGTTTCGTCACGATATTTTTCCTTCACCTTTTTGAGAGCAATGGTGATGAAATAATTAACACAAAGTAAACCGACTGTCAGGGTTCGAATCTACGACCTACAACTCTTAAGTCGTGGTCGTTACCACTGGGCCACCAATGCTCCCCATAATTTGTATGCGTGGTGCAATCTTCATCAGTCACACTCCACATTTCTACATCAGTCCACTGCTGGGCATAAGTCTCTAATTGCACGCCATTCAGCTGATCTGAATATAAGTTAGTATTAGTAAATAGTAGATGACACATGAGCTAAGATAACCACCAATTGGGTCCCCCACTAAACGCACGACGACATCGCGGCAGACCGAGACGAAGATGGCGGGACGAGCTTGCCTCCTACCGAAAGGACTGGCCGCTCAAGCAAAAGACAGAATTGTGTGGAAAGGGAGAGGCAGTGGGACAAGTTAGACTAGTAAATAATGTGTAATGGTGCTTTTGCTCTATCGTAGAATAAATAGTTTTGTTTTTCAGCGATGTTTCTAAAAGTGATAAATAAATAACTTCATGCATTATTCATCGTTTTTACGGTTCACTGTTATTTATTGGCAAACGCCTTAGACACAGACTTACAGCTGACAGTTCTGTTGCCACAATATGTATCTCTATTACAGGCTCATCTTACTGAATAACTTTATTAATGAAACCATTTTCGTCCTCAGAAACGCCGTCAAGACAACGAGGCGAATAAAACCAACAACCCTCTCCGTGCCGCCGTGGTCTGTGTATTAGGGCATGTCGACACAGGCAAGACTAAGATCCTGGACAAGTTGCGTCGAACCAACGTTCAGGACGGCGAGGCGGGCGGTATTACTCAGCAGATTGGAGCCACCAATGTCCCTATTGAGAATATTAAGGAGCAGACTAAACATGTTAAAGGGGTGAGTTTGAAGAAAGAAATGTTTATTATTTTCCTTAAAACTGCTTCACAGTAGACCTATACTCCATTGGTTTAGGTAATTAAATAAAGCTAAACAAATCGTAAAAAGGGTTTTTATAGATGACACATTGTTAAAAAAAAAAGCCAATAACCTGAAATTATGATGTAACTTTTGTTTATCCCCCGCCTGCAATACCAAAATATTATAGATTATAACATAATGCTTGTTTTTGTCTTTTCAGTTATTTGTTTTTGCAGTCGGGTTTTTTTGTTTTTTAATAATTTGCTTTATTTCAAGCTTTTTAGTTTGATAAAAAAAATATATATAATATATACATATTTGATTGACCCATTACTAGCTTTTATTTGAAACCAATATTGTAGTATTTTTTTTTAAACCAACCCCTCCTTTTTTATTTATTTGCACATGCAATATATAAATATTATATACCCTATGTCACTCATAGTTTAGACGAATCTCACGACACCTCATAAGTTAAAATCCAACAAGCCGTTTAGGCTACATAGAGTGCCAAAGAAATAGACATACATACATACTCTCGAAGAACATTACCCTCCTTCTGGGGCAGTCGGGAAAAAAATACATTAAAACCAATATAAATTTATTTTAGATTTTGACAATAGTTTCCTCTTTTATTAATGTATGTTAAACTTTATCATTTATTATTAAACTAATCTTCGTAGATGTAACTACTTGAGCAAAATTTTTTTGTTAGATTTATAATAATAATACAATATATTTTAATCTGTATATTGTAAAGAGCCCAAACTTTAAAGGTCAACGAATTATAACGTTGCCAAATTGAAGAGTACAACTGTGACGTAGCATGACAACTGAAGTGACAGGTATTATTTTTAGTTGGTTACTTGACAGCTGTCTCGTCAAGTGGTTTCTTTTGTTTACCTTTATTTAACTACCTAAACCTATGGAGTATACATGCTGGTGTCTATATTTCGCAATAGTTGAGAGTCTCCATGCCACGAGTGAAGACGTATCTAACCTTGTAACCAAAGACAAGTCTATAAGCAGGTGTCTGGGAAATCGTCATAGACTAGCTGACGCGCTATGCTGACGATTTCATGCTTTTTCAGTAATCAATATAATATTTTAAAACAATAATACCTCACACCGATTTTAGCAGATTAAGTGTCAAGCATACTCCTTCAGAAAATTAATGATTATTATAAATTTAAAAAAAAATTGCTGCCCTAGGTACAGTATTTTCCTAGTTTGGGGGGCGGGTACCAGGGATGTTACGGAAGTAGTTTTACCGGCACTGGAGGTTTTAAATTTGATTGATCGGAATCGGAGCCGGAGTCGAAGGTGGAAGTAGAAGAAAGATGTGTAATGGGAAGATTTAATGAAACAATTGAAATATAATTCAATCTCTTTAGTCTCACAAACAAAGAGAGCATGTATAAAATAAACTAAAATTACACTGGCGACGAGTTAAATCTTATTTGTATGCGCTCTAGTCACGTGCATCGCTGCGTTTCGAACTTCGGTATAACTGCGATTCAAAATAATAGGAACCAAACTCTGAATCGGAGGTGTAAAATTCCGACCTTTTGGAACCGGAACCGAAGCTCCGTAACATTCCTGCAGGGTACCTATCTTTATTGGACTTTCGACCTCAATACCTACCTTTTGTATCCAATCTTTGTATAATTCTACTTAAATATGCTTAATTTTCTGTATAATAAAGTAGGTTATTATTAGTTACTACAGTAAGTAGGTTATTGTCAAGTTTATGTTTTTTGAGAATAAAAAAGTTATTATCATTTCCTTTATTTATTATTTCAGGTGAACGAGATCGCATTCAAGTTGCCAGGTCTGCTGATTATCGATACTCCTGGGCACGAGTCCTTCAGCAACTTGAGGAATAGAGGGTCTTCACTATGCGATATTGCTATTCTTGTACGTATAAAGTTCTTACATGCTAAAAATAGTTTATTCTTAAAAAAAAAAATATTCTTCCAAAACTCTATTGAAATTAATGTTAAAAAATTAGTAACCTGTTCCGCTTAGCTATTTCTAAATTTATTTCAGAGTCTTAAAAAGACCCTGAAAGAAATCGACACGTGTCAACGAGGCATCCTCAGGATGACGATTGACTTGTCGTGAACTCGAACACGGCGTGTTCAAGTTCACGACAAGTCAAGACTACAAGTTAAGACTCTTTAGAAATACCTAAGAGGAACAGGTTACTAAATATATCCACTTCAATTGCATTTTATAATGATTTCCGCAAGGTCATGCCTGAATCAATTAACTATCTGAAATTAATGTTGTTATTTCGGCTATTGGTTGTGGTTATTTCGGTTAACCAATAATTCACATATGAGATTTGACAATGTTTTAGTATTTTTTTTATTTTGCCGGTCAGCCTTTCGAAAACCGGATGTTCATAAACTGTATCAAGTATCGATCTTTGTCTTCCTATATTTAAAGCTAATAAAAATATCTGTTAGTTTATTTCTGTGTATGAAACATTTTTGTTTTTCTATCAGAATTTATTTTTCTGACCCTCAGGTAGTAGACATAATGCACGGTCTCGAACCTCAAACCATCGAGTCAATAAACCTCCTAAAGCAAAAGAAGACTCCGTTCCTAGTGGCCCTGAACAAGATCGATCGTCTGTATGACTGGCAGAGCGCGCAACGTAAAGACCTCAGGGATATACTGAAGTTGCAGCAATCGAACACTCAGCTGGAGTTTGAGAAGCGGTGCAAGGATGTTATACTGCAGTTTGCTGAACAGGTATATTGGAATAATTATAGATTAATGTGGGAATATACGATGGGTTGATGATGTCCTTTTTTTTGGGTGGGAAATCATCAAATAACTTCTCCCGTTCTGGGCGGAGCGAGAGGGCGTGTCAGACTCTTACTGACTAAAACCCACCCGTGTTCCTTCGGTTGCCCTGTTGCCGCGGGCCACGATCTCCCTTTCGGTTTTCTTCGCCCTCCGGCAGGCATCGGCCCTAGCGGACCCCGTCAATTCTGCTGACATCTCTTTGAGGCGCGCGTGGAACACAACGCGCCGTCGACCCGTACTCTACTCCCTAAGCACGGAGTCCGTAGTTTCGGGCGTATCCTAAACCGTATCACGAACATAAGATTAGTTCGGTTTCCGAAGTAACAATGAATGACAACACGATTTGACAGTTGTCCCTACGCCCTTTGTGCTTTAGCCCGTCCGAAAAAATTATTGGCTTGTTTTAACGGATCAAGTACTTTTGGGACGGGCCCATATCTTCGTTGACGGCCTTAGACAGTAGACCCCCCTGCTTTTTGAAAGTTTTAGGAAAATTGACGTCAAAAGATCTTCGCGAGCTGAGAATTCATTTCTATTAATATTAAAATATTATTATTTGTAGAACATAGATGAAAAACCTATGTTCTACAAATATTTGAAAATATTTACTTTTTATAATAATAATTTGAACGATTTGCACGCGCCGAGTGGTATTGAATTCTACAAGTTTACCTCCACTTTATGAGGCCGTACAACGGTGCACTCAACCGCTACTTCTTTAAAAAAAAAATCTCTCGTGACTGTGAAGGAATTGTGAATAACGGCTCATAAGGGCCCTCGGCCTGTCTTATCTATATAATATCTAAATTTGATCGAAAGAAAAACTGCCACATCCCTCTAGATCAGAGGTTCTCAAACTTATTTCATCTACCGCCCACTTTAAAAATCAATTATTTTTCAGCGTCCCCAATTTTTTTTTTTTTACTTTACCTCATCTTAAAACCCACAATGACATTCATTATTGTTATCGCCCACTTTGGGAAAGACTGCTCTAGATAGTATTTATTAGAAAATTCTAGAAACACTAACCGAGGGACATCCATCACCACCACCATCCATATTACTTTTAGTGTAGACACAAAAATGCAAATCTTTTCTCTTTATAATATCAGTGTAGATAAGCCTAACATTTTCATCTTCTCCTCCAGGGTCTCAACGCCGCTCTATTCTACGACAACCCAGACCCCCGTACTTACGTGTCTTTAGTACCAACCTCGGCTGTGACCGGCGAAGGTATGGGCAACCTGCTCGCTATGATCGTGCAAGCTTGTGAAGGACCGCTACACAAGAGGCTTGTATTCTCGCAGCAACTGCTTGCTACTGTGCTTGAGGTATGTATATTTTACATTTACAATAACAGCCGCACGGGTCGATCGATCAGGTTAAGCTACGCTTGCCGCAGTTGGTCCGTGGATGGGTGACCATATTTACATACCAAGACTCTCCGTGCGTCGGAAAGCACGTTAAGATGTTGGTCCTGGCTGTCATTCTTGGATATTTGACAGTTGTTACGGGTCGTCAGAAGTAACTGGGTTGTGGAGGTCAGATAGGCAGTTGCTCCATGTAAAATACTGGTGTTCAGCTGCATCCGGTAAGACTAGAAGCTGACCCTAATATAGTTGGGAAAAGGCTAGGCAGATAATGATATAGGAGAAAGCTATGTGCCTGGTCCACTATAACTGGTACTTCTAGCTCAAAATAAAACTGGCTGGCTCAAGCAGGTTGACGATAACTGTTCTCGCGCGGGCTTGTTTGGTCTTTGATTTACGAAAATAACGTATTATAATTCTGCATATCTGATAATTCTACTCCATAGGTGAAAGCGATCCCTGGCCTGGGCACGACCATAGACACGATCCTGATCAACGGTACCCTGCACGAAGGTGACACTATGATACTCGCGGGTACCGACGGACCGATCGTCACTCAGATACGATCGCTGCTCATGCCGCAGCCTATGAAGGAGCTGCGAGTTAAGGTGAGGAACTTTTTGATGTTCTGTAGCATTTTCGTAATTTCAGAAAGTTAATGAACCCTCTTTTTGGCAAGCCACTACTGGTCATATTTATTTTGCACAGAAAAATAAATAATACATCAAGATAATTAATTGATTCAGGCGTGACCTTGCGGAAATCCATTATAAAATGATGATGCGGATTTATTTAGTAACCTGTTCCGCTAAGCTATTTCTAAAGAGTCCTAAAAAGACCCTGGAAGAAAGAAGAACACCGAGCGCATACTCTGCGCTCGGTGCTTGGTGTGGCAACACGGCGTGTTCGAGTTCGCGACAAGTCAGTCGTCATCCAGAGGATGCCTCGTTGAGAGGTGAAACACGTGTCGATTTCTTACAGGGTCTTTTTAAGACTCTTTAGAAATAGCTAAGCGGAACAGGTTACTAAATGTATCCACATCATCATTTTTTAAATAATACTTCGTTCGTAAAGCGAAACGTATTCACATCATACGCCCGAAGCTGTGGGTATTACATAGATATATATCAAACATACACCAACAGAACAAAACAAAAAGATAGTACAAATTACCTACTACAGATAATTTGTTCTCTATAATATATGCAACTTGGAAGAGACTGACAAAAATAATCAGTAATCTCCATTACTAGTCCGCGCGTGACTGTTAGTCACCGCCTGTGGTATTTGAGCGGTGATACGGGGGAGGTAGATAAAGGCCAAGCTAACTCAGATTGCCAATTTTGTCAATGGTGTCTCCCGTCTCACCGCTCTAGTCACCTCAGGCGTTGACTAGCAGTCGCGCGCGGACAATACTTTTTACTCAGATTTTTACCTGAATCTCAACATAAACTAATTTGTATTTTTAGAACGCATACATCGAGCACAAAGAAGTAGTAGGTGCTCAGGGTGTGAAGATTGCAGCTAAAGAATTAGAGAAGGCCATCGCTGGTCTGAATCTACAAATCGCCCAGAAGCCAGACGAAGTTGATGTGCTCATGTAAGTTACGAGAAAAAACACTCAGTTTAGAAAATACAATGTGTTATACTCCGACCACTGCACCCTAATTGCGTAACACATTTTCAATTATAATCCGAGGGTTTTGAAGGAAATTCCTCAATACTCAATATCTTTATTGCTTTTCCATAATGTGTACTTAGGTGGTAATTATATAATTTAGATCATTATGGACCCTGCAGGGCACAGCAAAAAAGGTAGGAGAGGAAGCACTGTTTTAGCCTAATCCATTGCTTCATCATAGGTTTGATTAATTCGTCTGTTCAGGTACTATCGAAGAAACGCATATCTGTACACTGTAAGAACTATTCTTGCTTGCAGCGCTCGGCCGCTATAGTAACGCTTACCTACGAAAAAAAAGGGTCGTGTGCACAGGATTTTGTTTTTTCAAATTGGTTAGATATGCGATATCCCGATGGTACATAAATAAGGCAATAAACGTGGCTAAATTTTCAAAATGAAAGACATTGCAATCAATTGATTGGCAGTTAATGAACTGACATATCATAACTACTGAACACTCCAGAAGAAATGTCAATTCTAGTAAAAAAGTAAGACTTCTCCACCCAAATGGTTGTTTCGCAATTTGGAATATTGGTTGTTAGTGGTGACCCTGTAGTTACGGCCGTGACTTACGATGGTAGGTCGTAGGTTCGAACCCAGACAGGCACTTTTTGTAAATTATTTCATCACCACTGTTCAAAACGGCGAAGGAAAACAAGGAAACCGACATGTCTTAGAAATAAATATTCGAAGACGTGACATCTACCAACCCAAAATGGGCCTGCGTGGTGGATTATGGCTCACTCTCTCTAACAGAGAGGAGGCGCGACAGAGGTTAGCGCGAGCTTTAAAATTCTATTCTCTGTAATAACTGGTAACCAAAATTATTTAGATTTAGTTGAAACCGTTTTAGTTATTAACTGGTTAATCGATGAAAGGTAATAGAACGGTTTTATGAACAATATTAGTATTTCAGAACCGGTTTCAAGCCCTGCTTCAAAGATCCTTAATACCAGCCTATTATTGTCCCACTGCAGGACAAAGGCCTCTTCTCGACGGCCGCATCCTAAGCAAAAGCGGTCGTCGTGCCAGTAGGCTATTGTCGCCTACTAGGCATAGTCGCGCGATCAATCAAGTCACGTTTGTACGTCAAAATTCATACAAACAATCGCGTCGATGAACTCGCGCCGTATACATAGAAGCTATGAGTATTAATCACCACGCCTGCAATTTAAGCCTATTATAACATCAAACCTTGTTCTTCCAGAGAGGAGGTGGCCCGCGAGCTTAAATCCGCGCTGTCTTCTATCAAGCTCACAGAGCGCGGCGTGTACGTACAAGCCTCCACGCTCGGCTCTCTAGAGGCGCTGCTCGAGTTCCTCAGGACTAGTAAAATTCCCGTAAGTATAACAGGTGTAAAAACATAACCCTGGCTGTCACGCATTCGGGTAACAAGACGCTTCACGAAGCCGAGACTCACTTGTGAGCCTAGTCATGGTGATAATTTTTTTGTACTGGACTATGGTCAATGCAATCCTCAATATATTGAAGGTCAAAGTTCCATTTTTTTTCCACGAAAATAAGTCAAACTCAAACTCAAACTCAAACTCAAAGCATTTATTTCAATTAAACCATTTACAGGCATTTTTGAATTGTCAAAGAGTCGGTCAGTTAGTCAGAAAGTTGAAGCTAGTTGCCCATTCCAAAACGTAGATCTCTATGGAGAAGAACGGGCAAGAAACTCCAAGGACACTCTTTTAAATATTGATATTACAAAATCCTGGGTACATCATTCTTGTTGCTTCTATATGTGAGAACAATGTACAAAAAATAATCAAAAGCAATTGAAAATATAAGATTAAAAATAAGCCCTGGCAGATAAGAGATGACCAGTTTCAACTGACGGCGCCCGTTCACGAACATGACGCGTGGATCAGCACCATCCCGCTCAACCATTTTGTAGGGAACCGAATGATCCAACACACTCGCCACCATCAGCGAGACATTTAAGTGAGCATGACATATTCTCAACTGCCATGCTATTTCAAGTCAACATACATCTTAATAAGTTAATAAACGGCTCCATGGTCTCACATTTACAAAAATAAAAATGCTTCTAAATTATACAAAACTATAGTTTGCAATGTATCTTAAAAAAATAAAAGAATTTAACCACCAAAAAGAAAGAAAATCGTTACTTAATTGGAGCATTCAACAATTAAGTTGGTAAAACAAAAATGAACATTAAGTTCCTAATGTCAAAATATATTTTTTTTAAAAGGGGATGCAACCTCTTCCAAATATTAAAATTTTAACTAGTGAGCCCAAGCGGCTGTGGAGCAGGACCAGCATTAAGCCAAGCATTTTTATCTACGATATAATCATCTAACTTATAATATGCTTGTCATTACATTTACATGCATTAAACGCACACTATGTAAGTGTGCGTTTAATGCATGTTTTAAATTTCTTCTCATTTAGTTGAAGAATATCGAGTGGTATTTTATTATAACATTTTACACAGTACCCCATAAAAGAAGTGTGTACTTTAGACAATCTAAAACGTGGTTGATCTAATTTGTTCCTATTTCTAGTGTTAAAATTATGCCTGTCACTTATCTTACTAAAAAGATGGAGATTTTTTCGAACATACATAATGTTCTCATATATATACTGACAAGGTACCGTCATGATGTTAATTTTCTTAAACAGTTCCCTTAGAGACTCGCGTCTGCGGAGGTTGTAGATTGCTCTGACGGCCCTCTTTTGCAGAATAAAGATAGAATCAATATATGCAGCCCGTCCCCACAGCAAAATACCGTAAGACATGATGCTATGAAAGTAACTAAAATAGACCAGTCTCGCGGAATCTACGTCTGTTAGTTGGCGGATTTTCCAAACAGCGTAAGCGGCTGAACTTAGCCGCCCTGCAAGTGATGTTAAGTGAGGACCCCACTGTAGTTTAGAGTCAAGCGTTATCCCCAGGAAAACAGTCTTTTCGACGAATTGTAGTGTCTCCTTATTCAATACAACGTGACATTCACTACTTCTAACATTCGGTAACGCGAATCTTATGCATTTAGTTTTCTTCTCATTTAATACCAAATTATTTACAGTAAACCAATTATGGACCTTAAGCATAGCGTTATTTACGTCGTCAAGCTCCTGTGCATGTCTGTTTACTTTAAAAATCAGTGATGTGTCATCAGCAAATAACACCATTTGTGGTCGGGTTTTCAGTAAATTAGGTAAATCATTTATGTATACTAAAAATAGGAATGGACCCAATATCGAGCCCTGTGGAACACCCATTTTGACTTTTAAACCCAATGAATTTACACCGTTTATTTGAACTTGCTGCAGTCTATCATTCAAGTATGATTTTACTAAGCTCAGCGCAAGTTTATCTAGTCCGTAATGTTCAAGTTTCAAGAGCAGCGTTTCATGATCTACGCAATCAAATGCCTTG
The DNA here is from genome assembly GCA_916610215.1 of Omphaloscelis lunosa. Taxonomy (NCBI): domain Eukaryota; kingdom Metazoa; phylum Arthropoda; class Insecta; order Lepidoptera; family Noctuidae; genus Omphaloscelis; species Omphaloscelis lunosa. The sequence continues at coordinate 14,928,858 of OU744250.1, forward strand.
GATAGGTCGCAAAAGATGCCTATTGCATCTCGTGCCTCTTCCCATGCATTAAATATGTGTTTTAATAAAGTGACACCGGCGTCGGTTGTGCAACGTCCTTTGGTGAAACCATACTGTTGATCGTGTAGGATGTTATTACGATTAAAATGATTGAGCATTTGATTTAACATTACTTTTTCAAAGACCTTGCTGAAAACCGGCAAAACCGATACGGGTCTATAATTATTTGTGTTTTTGCTGTCCCCGGATTTGAAAAGTGGAATAACTTTACTGTATTTCATTAAATCCGGGAATATCCCTTGATCTACACATAAATTAAATATTAAAGCTAAATAGGGTGCAATTGTCTCAATTATTGATTGACAAACTTTAGTAGACATGCCCCACAGATCTTCGGTCATTTTAATCTTTAGTTGCTTAAAAGCCTTTACGACGACCACAGGGTTTATATGTTTAAATTTAAATTCCACAGGACAGGCTGAAACATTTGCTTTTAATAAATCAATAGCAAGTGAAGGGGAGGAATTTAAAGTTTCAGTAGTTTTAATTGGACTATTGGTAAAGAAAGTTGCAAATTCCTGAGCAACATCGATGTTATCGCTAATGAGACCGCGGGAAGTGTCTAGTGTGTAATCTGTATTATGTCTTTTGTTCTTGTTTGTTTCATTGTTAATAATTTTCCAAACTGTCTTTATTTTATTATCTGCTGATTTAATCTTGTGGCTAATGAAAGAAGCTTTAGCTGCTTTGCAGATATTTTTAAACGTTTTAGAGTAAGTAGCAACATACTTACTAAAAGTTTCCGTCTGAATATACGGCTTAAGGCCATACAGTTCAAATAATGTTTCCCTACTTTTCCTGATACCTTTAGTTGCCCAGTCACTGAATAAAAACTTAGGGCAAATAGTTATTGTTTTTTTCTTAAAAGACTTATTAAACTCTGATTGCACTAATGAAAAGAATTGTTCATACAAAATATTGCCATTGGACATATTTAGACCCTGATCACTTAACTTGCTGATTAAAGTGCTATTAAACTTATTTAAATTACCTGTTGTTATTGGTCTAGTTTGTATCTGCACTTTTAGTATTGGTGTGTTTGATTCAAAAATAACGGTTTGACCGCTGTGATCAGAAGGGAGATAATTAACAATGGCTTTATCTAAATAGTCGCAGCAACAAAAGACATTATCAATACATGTAGCAGTAGTCGAAGTTATTCGCGTTGGTTCTAAAAACACATTTGACAGATTAAATGATTTGAAGAGGCTTAATAATCTACTGCTATTTGAATTATTTTCCAAAATATTAATATTAAAGTCACCACAAATAATTACTGATTTATTACCAGTTGTAAGTTTTGCCAAAACATCTTCCATTACTGATTCAAATATAGAGTAGTTTTGATAATTTGGCGGTCTGTATACGCACACTATAAAATGCTTATCTAGCTCAACACAGGACAGTTCAATGCTATGATCCACCGATAGTTCAACTATGTCATTACGATTCTTAGATTTTATACAATTTTTAATTATGATTATTGAACCTCCACGTAGCATGGATTTTCGGTTAAAACAACTGCCCACACTATAATTCTCAAAATTAATTAACATTTCATAATCTTTCAACCAGTGTTCAGTTATACAAATAATATCAAACATTGTTTTTTCTAAAAACAATTCAATTTCTAATTGTTTGGAAGAAAAACCTTGAATATTTTGATGAAATAATTTCAAGGAATTCTGCTTAGCCCCTTTTTTACAATTAACTAATTGATTGCTAGAAGATACCTTGTTGATGGTGAGATCAAAAAAATTGTTACTGGTACCTTCTGTTGTCTTACTGACTAGTTTAAAATATTACTAACCACCTTAATATTAGTATTATTACTAATTTTTGTGGTGCTATTTACAAAATACTTCGACATACTACTTATGTCTGAGTTTATATTAAAAGCTAATAGCGATGCTATTTGACGTCTAAAACTAATAGGCAGATACGGAGTATCCCTAGTCGATTTTAATTTCTCAACAAAAGTGTTGGTGTCAAAAAATATAAGTTTATCACTATAGTGATTAACTAATAAATGCATGTGGTTATTTAACATATGTATATTATGATTTTGCCTACTTGACAAGTGCTCAAAGTATGGAAAAGCACACAATATTATTTTCTGACAATTAATCTTCAAGATTTCAGTGACACTGTCAGTGATATCATCTTTTTTACATTAGTACTATTGCCTACAAATACAGAAATAATGGCTTTCGGATCATATTTATTCCCTATTATTGATGAAATTATCTCCTCGTAGGATTTCCCTGGTATACAATAATTAACTGAAGTTTGACTCAGGTTGTTACTTAATAATTTACCTAACCCTCTCCCTAAACTATCTGAAAACATAATAGAACAATAATAATCTTTACTAGAATAAGGGAGAGAACAAGTATCTGTCTGTGTTACTTGAGATAAAGCCTGTATAACATGTGGTGTATCTTGATCAGGGATACAGTCCTGAGGCTCTCTAGACTGGGACGGGTCCTCCGTTGCCTCAGGTTGAAGAGCCTCAAGGTTGGATGCCCTTTGACAAGAACATTGAGTTGTGCTAAGAGTGATCGGGACCACTCTGTCTGCCTCATCGTTACACATTTCTACTAACTTGTTGGCAGCAAGGATATGTTCCTTTATTTGTTTTTGAGAGCTCACATACTTAATATAAAGTGAATGTAGTGACTCTTCAAGTACCTCAATTCCAGACTGTAATCGTTGGGTGTCAATTTGATAAATGTTTTTACTGTCTTCTAATTTAATTTGATAGTTTTTTAATTTATTTATTAGAAAGACACGTTCTTTCCTTAGTTTACTATTATTGGAACTATGCTTTTGTTGTTTCTTGAATTTATTGCATTTATTTATGATTTTATTCAGTTTTGCATATTTTTTTATTTTATTTAGACTTACTTTATAACAACTATTATTATATTTCAATATAGAATCTTCAGTAAGGTCTATTGTTATTAAGGAATGAGGGGTACAATAGTAATTACTATTGGATAATTCATCATACAAGTTATTAGTTTCCTTAACCCGAGTACAATTTTTTTGTTTCTGTAACTTAGTAATTCGTAGATTTGCATGAATTAGTTCATCTTCTAGATCCCTAACCTTACACAGAGCCTCCTCATATAAATTACTACAGTTATTAAAACCATCCGTGACCAGACGCAGTTTGTCCCGTTCATCAACAACATCTAGGTATTGTTGATGTAGGTCTACTAGCTCCTGTTTTAAGCTTGTATTTTTGTGAACGACCTTCTCGACTTCCTTCTCACTATCATCTATTTCCTGTAACAGCTGTTCACATTTACTGTTTGAAGCCTTAAGATCTTGAACGGTTGTTCTCAATTTAAGCTCCAATTCCTGAGCAGCAGCCTTACGGGTCATCACAGGCATGGTTTCAGGAACTAATACTGAAAGTAGAATGAAAGGAACTGAGAACTAAATAGACAGACAAACAAAATAAAGAAAGCTAGAAATTAAAGGAAAAATGGGAAAGTTAGTGTTGATTTACTTATAGAGAAATGAGGTAGGCTGCTGAATCAAATTGAAATTAAACTATTTTAATTAGATCAAGTAAAATGTTACATTGATTCTATTGTCTTATGATTTTACTTTTGCTTATGTGGGTAGGTAGATAAAATAAAATAAAAACTAGTTTTGCATAAAGATAACATTTAAAATACGGATAGTCAACATTATTATTTTTATGAACAATTTAACACGAATAGAATTACAATACTCTGATATTTCACAATAAGTACTAAGTTTCGTTATCTATGTAAACAAAGCGAGTGCCCCAGTGCAGGGAGCCAAACCAACCAAAAATGTTGATACTAATCCTCAATTAATATGTTACACGAGTCTTATGTGACGATTGTGTGCTATTTATAAAATAATAGTAAACAATACTCCCCGTTTAAATCCGCAGGTCGAACATCAGCTGTTCGTGATAGGTTACCGGTAACGGTGGGTAACCAAAAACTGTGTTTTACTTTGTAAATTTGCAGGAAAACAATAATCCTGAGTTTAAATCCAGTTACTTTACATTTACATATATTATTACACCTTAATTACACTTAATAATTAAATAAAATTAATTTTAAAATACGGAACAAAATTTTGACATGTCACTTGGGCAGTGTTGCCACTCACTACTCTCAAGTTTTAAATGTACCGTAGCACAATGTTTTGCGTGCGTTACGTTGCGCGCGTAAACAGCGATTTTTTACACCAAAAATAATAATCGAAGCTCAAAAAAAAAAAATTGCTCAATGTACAGAATGCGTAAATGACAGCTTTGTGATGTGTCTTTTTTACAACCTGCATGTATATTTTCCTTTTTTTTTTTCTTTAATGGCCAACCAACAATCGTTTACAATGAATGATAAAATAATGTAATAATTTCATATAGGTTAGCACCACATGCCCCCTAAGCGTAATCAATTTGCTACAAGCACTATACTATAAAATAAAATGAACACTAAGAAAAAACAAAAGAAACCAAATAAAAAAAAACAGTGGTACTCCGGGAGTGCCGACAGAAGTGAAAACTTGAAAAAAAAAATGGCACCGCGGTAATCAACGCGTTGATGTCAATTTAATGGTCTAAAGCTGGTGTCATCACGGTGTCGCGAAATCAATGGTTTAGTCCCATCTCAAAAATGCCCAACGCGCCTAAAGAAGTTTTCCCTTCAAAAATATCGAGTAGTAGGAGAGCTCTCTGTGATACCGTCGATCTAAGTAGTTGGACGACACCACAGGTGGTGAGATAGCCTATTCATTATTGAGGAGATAATAGGGTTTTTATTTTTAATGAAAGGAACAGCAAACCCTATAAAAATGTATAACTAATAATCACCTATAATAGGGTGGAGTGAAATTTTTTTTTTCTGAATTTTAAGTTACCTGGTTTCTCAAACAGTGATCCATCGTAATGGAAATGTTCATGCAAAATACCAGCCTTCTAACTCAATATCTTGAGGTGGCGCATTAGGTATGAAGGTAGAAAAATAAGATAAAAAAAGAGTTACAAATAAACATTTATTTCTGACAATAATACTTTATATTTTACTGAATTTATACTTAAAACTACTAGTACAATGAATAACTATATTAAATTACCATAAAAATAACATTTTAATGTTCAGTACCAGAAGTCCCAGTGTCTTCTTTTTGGCGGAAATACTGAGATTTGGTGTCGAAAGTAGGTATTTCTTGCCTGGATTTTATTCTAGTACGAATGAAACCATCTCTAGCATCGGGTCCACAAACAGACGCCGAAGCCTCAGTTACAAGTTTGACACACCTTTCGACTGCTTGAGTGTGGCAAGGGTACTTCTCAATATCAAAAAAAATTTCTCCCTATGCAATTTTTGTAGTCATTTCCGAGTCGCTGTATTTCATTGTTACAGGAGGTTCCGTTATCTTCTCTTTCGCCCATTCTATCAAATCATAATAGTTTGTCGCATCTATTTTTAGCTCTGGTAACTGGAATTCACGAACTTTCTTGCCTTTGGACTCTTTTCTTGCCTTTAAAACTCTCTGAAGAGCCAGCTCTCGTACTTGTTGATTATCATCTTGTAACATAGCCAGCAATAGATTTTCTGGGTGCATGAAGAAAGCATTTCTTTGAATAGTATTTAAGACAACACTTTTTAAGTCATCTCGCAAATACATACTTCTTTTGACCATATTAAAGATGTGAATCGGACCAAATTTACAAGAGGATTTTGACTTGATATCAAACCAATTTGGTGCGTAAACTTTCATGATGAAAGTGACCAGTTCTTTCAAATTATTTGTCGGTTTAGCTGTGCCAATATACAAGCGAAGAATCCTGTTAGCACAAGTTAACCATCGAGAATGGGCTAGTTTTCCTGGGTCTTTGTTAGCTAAGTTTGGTGGAACTGTACCAGAAGAAATAGCAGAACATATCTGATAAAGGTAGTTTTGATCGGTGCTCAACAAATCAATATCCAGATCCGGCAATTCGGTGGAGATGGGTTCGAATGTTTCTATTTTTAAGTCAAGACACTTATCAAGCTGTTTTCCTAACCTGCCAGAAAAAGTATTGGGGCCTGTAGTTTTACCGTCGAGACTGGAGAACAAATGACGAAGTGGTAATTCATTTGCATGTAACAAGCACACAAACCATTGCAAAGGGCGCTTCAAATGTTTTTCTAATAAAACAATGACTCCATTTTTCCGACCAGTATTAACAGCAGTACCATCGCATCCAATTGCCACAAAAGAAGAACAAAATTCATATTTGTTTTCAAGAAAGTCGACAATATGTTTCTCAATATCAGCCGCTTTACCCGAATCAATAGAAAGATGACCGATGTATTCAGAATTAGGTTCTGATATGATTGAGATATGTTCTTCAACTATAATCTTCCTTTGGGATATATTATTAGCCTTAGTTATAGTCAAAGTTTTGTCCTTACGACCATCAAAATAAATAGCCGTTAAAGGTTCGTGTTTTTCTATAGATTGCAATTCTTTACGAATCTTCTGCCGTTCTCTGCGTATTTTGCTTCGGTCTACTACTTTTGATGAGTCCTCAGTACTGATAACATTTAAGTCAAGTAACGCAGCATTTACAATTAATGCTGCCGATCGATCAGAAACTTCAGTTCTATCGCACGTTGTAGCAAGATTTTTCAGCTTATCTCTCATCTGTTGAGTTTTTTTAAGGGATGGGTTAGATACTAATTCTGCAGTACAAAATTCATCGTCCTCATCTGATGTTTCAGCAGAAGAACTGTCAGACGTCCAAACTATAGCTGGGGCAGATGATGATGTACTTGGAGTGACGTTACATTTTGCAACAAACTCTTCATACTTTCGCTTCCTAATTTCACGACGTTGCATAGATTGAGTTGTCACCTTATCCACCAATATACATTTTGCGCTCATTTCGTTGATCTTTTAAGAAGTTTTCCTCAGCAACGGGTACTTTAGTCACACATTTGCATAGTTCTCGGGATACACATTTACATGTTGCGATATCAAACAACTTATTCATTGAGTCATCGTAGAATATCTGCTTTTTGGAGTCATTACGTAATTTTTTCACATTCTTGTACTTTTGATAATATAAAATCAGTCTAGACACGACTTGTTGATGGGTAATTGTAGGGATAGATGCTTTACTCCAGATTGCTTCAATATCGGAAGCAATCATTTCACATAAATCTTTGACTGAAGGGTCCTTTCCATTATTCAACTCTAACATTTCGTTTCTAATCCATAAGTAATGTTTAATCACATCACAATATGTAGGTAACATGTTATCACTGAATTTGATTGGATCACCAAATACAAGACACCGGAAATCTTTACGCGTTTTAGGCATTTTTTATAAAAATTTACTTAACGTTGGCACTATTTCAAAACCATATATTAAAGTTTTATAAGAAAATACTATATTTGCGTTCGAGATCACACTTAGACGAAGTTAAAAACAGTATATTTGTAAGCAAAGCATGTTAGAATAACTCTTTTTTGAGGGTAAGCTTATAAGTAAAAATATTAGTTTTTTTGAAACTATTATCTCAATGCGCCACCTGAAAATAAAGTCGTAGACCATTGATTTTTTGCATGCATAAAGCTTTTACATATGGTCACCTATTAATAATACAGGAGATTTGAAAAGAGCAAAAAAATTTTTTTTCATATGTTTCACTCCACCCTAACCTATAATGTTTTAATCTTTCATTTTTGTTTCAGTATTCTGCAATCAGGATAGGGCCGGTTGTGAAGCGTGACGTCATGAAAGCGTCCGCCATGTTGGAGCACGACTCACAATACGCCACTATATTGGCGTTCGATGTCAAGGTATGTTTTTATAAAAAAAAAATAGCTAATATAATAATAGTAAAAAAAACTATGTTGCCAAAAAGGTTATAAGGGTTTTACATTAGCGAACTAGCTCCTGTATTTTGAGTATCAAAGTTTTATGTAATAATTTTGGATATCCGTACGTTATCTCGCTAGTCGAGATTTTAAATGCTGAGTAGTAATAGAGAGACTGTTTCTTGAAAGTACCATCTATTATGTTCCATCGAATCTTGTTTTACCAGATTCGCTGCGTTGCAGCAAAATAATTAGATTTTTTAAGACTGAAAATAGAGCTTCTAAGTAAGAAGTTTTCTTACAACTATTTCATGTCCATAATAATTTGGAGCGTAACTATCTAAATTTTCATCACTCCTAGTAAATCAGCCGGGAAGTAGCAGCGTGTTGGAGAAAATTAAATATTAAAACAATTACACTGAAGAGAATTAAATATTAAAACAATTACACTGAAGAGAATTAAATATTAGTATTTTATTACCAAAAAAAATACTAATATTAAATTCTCTTCAGTTTTATTCAAAATCATAAGTAATTTATTCAAATTCTGCTGAAAATCAGCACTTTTTGAACGTCAATATTACATAAGACGTCCCCCAAAACGCCCGCCCTACACCACTTCCTAGTGCTTTAGCTGGGAAGAAGTGGCGCAACAAAATCCCTCATTATCCACATTTCAGCCGAAAGACGTCCACTGCTGGACATAGGCCTCCCCCCAAGCAGCGCCGCTTCGACCGGTTCTGTGCTACCCGCATCCAGCGGGCAACAAACTCTATTCACTTATTACAAAACGTTTTATCCGAAACAGATCGAACGCGACGCTCAAGAGATGGCCGATAACTTAGGCGTGAAGATATTCGCCGCAGACATCATCTATCACTTGTTCGACAAGTTCACTGCTTACCGCGAGGAGCTGAAGGCAAGGAAGCGGGAGGAGTTCAAACATATCGCCGTGTTCCCGTGCAAACTTAAGGTATGGTGTCCCTTTTATTTGACACTAGTTTTTGCCCATGTCGGAAATTATCCCACGGGAACATAATACAGCGATAAAAGTATCCTGTTTTGTAACCCAGGCCATGGTCTACCTGTGAGCCAAATTTCATGGAAATCCGTTCAGCCGTTAAGGCGTAATAAGGTAACATAAAGAAAGACGAAAAAGTTACTTTCGCATTTTATATTATTACTAGCTGACCCGGCACGCCTTCGCACGGGTAGTATTAAGGACTTATCTACGGCGCACCTAACTACCTACCCTACCTACATACCTACCTATCTATCGAGATATCATCAAAATTCATGCAAGCCTAGTACTTTTTGTTAGGATTTATAGCATATATACCGGGATATCATAAATGCAAAATTTATAAAAACATTTTTCCTCATAATCTCTTTTTTTCCTGAAGTTTTCCAATGTTTTAATAGTTATTATCCTATTCCGGATGAAGACAAATCCAAAAACACAAAAACCATAAAAACTGGTCAAGCCATTCTTGAGTTATAAGTGGTGTAACTAACACGACCTTGTTTTATATATATAGATAGTATATGAATGTATTGGAAAGAGACAACATTAAGAAGAATGGAGAGGAATGTCGTAAAATGATTAACTGGTGCAATAATCGTCGTGTATCTGAGAAAGAAGGGAAATGTTTAATGTTTCTATAATGTTCCTTTTTTTATTTATGTTTCTATGTAAATGAATGGTGTTGTACCGTTTTAATTAACTCAAAATAAATAAATTTGTAGTTTACAAACTTTGTCATTACATGCAAGCAAAAACTCTTACACCGTTTTGATTTTTTTAAGTATAAATATAAAACATATATAAAAATATGATTCCCCTTTTACATGGGAATTAAACATAACTGGCGAAATGTGGGTGTACTATAATTTGTGCACCTCTGCCGGCTGGACCGATTTGGCATGTTTTTATTTAAATTGTTCGTAATAGTCCCAATTAGGTTTGATGGAAAGAAAAATTGCCTGAAAATTCGGGAAAAAAAAAGTATTTTTTTCTATGAGATTTTTGTGTCTCAAGACCATATTGAAATTTTGACAGGACAACGTCCGTCGGCCCAGCTAGTACAAATATCATAATAAGTTTCACTTTACTTGTGCTTACATTTTTTACCTTTGTACACAGATCTTGCCTCAATTCGTGTTCAACTCTCGTGACCCGATCGTAGCCGGTATCATGGTTGAAGGTGGCATCCTGAAGGAGGGCACACCTATCTGCGTGCCTAGCCAAGAAGTGAGTATAACCACGATATATAAAGCTACTAGCTTCTGCTATAACCTACCTCAAGAATGGGGCTATCCAATGCAAAAAGATTTTTCAATTCCGACTGGTAGTTCCAGAGATTACCCCCTACATACAAGCTTACAAACAAAGAAATTTTACCTCTTTATAATATACTAGCTTCCGCCCGCGACTTCGTCTGCGTGAAATTTCTTGTTCCTTCGCATCGCCTGTGCTGTTACTTCGTTTTCACTTACCGTTATTTCTAACTTTTTTACTTTTTACTTGGCTTCTAAGAGTCATAGCGTCATGATACCTTGATTATGAAACTATTTAGTTGGATAAGGATTAATATCATGATACGAATATCATCATATTTCGATTTTACCCTTGTTTTGATCGACTAATTTGAACTATAATAACTATTGTGGACTTTTTTGAGAGTTATTTTTTTATGTATCATCAATAGTTTTCGCAGCGCACGCCAAATAATGACTTTTATGCGCAAATTTTTGATACCTTGGGTAATTGCAATTATCGCAGGGATCTCAATTAAAAAAGAAAAATACCCCAATGTTATTCACTGATAATGTAGCTTTCTATAGGTGAAAGAATGTTTCAAACAAACATACAAAAAATCAAATCTTTTCTCTATCTTTTACAATGTTTGTAAATATGTGAGCACCATGTATCTATCACATAATTAAATTATCTGTCGTTACTTCATTTTTAATTCTTTTTACCTATTGTGGTATAGTAATTTTATTCTAGGTGCATCGTCTTCACATATAATTATTTAACTAATGTACGTACTTATACAAACTATTGTAAAACATTTTAAAAGAGTAACGGTGGAGTTTCTTGCCCATTCTTCTCCATACGAAAACTACCTTTTGGAAGGGGCGACTAGAATCAATTATATTATTCTGTAAATTGTGACGTTCAAAAGTGCCATACATGGGCCTATTTGAAATAAATGATTTGACTTTGACTTTATAAAATATAACATAACGCCTTGTTTTCCCGAAGGGTTTGGGCAGAGGTGTCCCTGTAGCAGGTTCACCCACATTTCGCCAGTTATGTGTTGTTTATGTTAGTTTATAAAATATTAGTTTAGAAAATATAATAATATAGACTAGCTTTGCGCCCAACGCCCCCAGCCCCCATGCATATGAAAATTATCCCATAGGAACATACTGCTAGAATAAAAACTATCCTATGTCCTAACCCAGGTTATAGTCAAACCTGTGTGCCAAATTTCATCGGAAACCGTTCAACCGTTTACGCGTGAAAGGTAACAGTTGGACAGACCAACAAACAGACAGAGTTACTTTTACATTTTTAATATTAGTTAGTATGAATACCAAATTAATGAAGCCGTTTCAAGTAACGAGCACGTGTCACGTGATTGAACATTTAAGATTTAAATTACTATGCAAAAATATATAGATGAAGGAAGCCAAAAGGCTGCATCGTTATTCAAGTGGCTGCAGTGTTTAAGACCGTGGGTTGGATCTCCGGGTCAGGCAAAGTGGTATTAAGTTTTTACTAGGAAATTTTCAGGAGCAACCAGAAGTCAGTATTAGTACCCGGTGAAATTCATGGAACTTTCACCTATTGAAATTAAATGGATTTAAAGACATGACTGGCAAAAGTTAGTTTTCTGTTATAATCCTATTTTTCTGTCATTATTTTGCCGGTGGGTGGACCGATGAACTCTATTTTGTGAAGGCTGCAGTAATCAGCTGAACGTATTCAGTGGATTACTATCGAACAAGTGATATATGATGTCTGCGGCGAATATCTTCACGCCTAAGTTATCGGCCATCTTTTGAGCGTCGCGTTCGATCTGGATCAGATAAAACGTTTTGTAATAAGTGAATACTAGGGAGTTTTTCCCCTGGTTGCGGGAAGCACAGACCCGGTAGAAGTGGCAGTGCTTGGGGGAGTCGAAAGACGTCCACTGCTGAACATAGGCCTATGTGCCTTTCGGCTGAAATGATGATTATGAATTAAACACAACTAAATAAAAACATTTGAACATAACTTAAGAAGAGAGAAGAGATAACTTAAGATTCCCTTCGAGGAATCCAGGCGTTGTTATGTTATGTAATTATAAAAAATATTAACATTAGTTCTAACAACCTAATTTTCCAACAGTTCGTAGAGCTGGGTATAGTGACATCTATCGAGATCAACCACAAACAAGTGGAGACGGCTCGCAAGGGCCAGGAGGTGTGCATCAAGATTGAGCCCATCCCCGGCGAGTCGCCCAAGATGTTCGGCAGACATTTCGATGAGACTGATATGCTAGTCAGCAAGGTAAGTCTAGTTTTGGCATTAACACGACCAGGAAGAAGAAGAACAGCGGGTCGTAGCACAGATTAAATGGTAATCGATCGCAATGCCTTTCATTTTGACAGGTCATCCAAGTTCTTTGCGTTATTTACGTTCCTGAACAGATGAATTTTTCAAACCTATGAAGCAATGGATGGCAGGACAAGTGTATTGTACTTGTGTCTCGTTCGTGAGACAAAACAAGTCGCGATAAATGCGATTTGTGCCGGGCATGTATCTGCAACATTGATTAGAGTCTAGTATTTCAGAGCGAAACCTAGTTATAATACGAGGCTTTTTATCACATCTATTAAAAAAGAGCTAGTTTATTCTTCGTAAACAGGAACTAAAATAGCTTTTTAATCCCTAGGGATTAAAAGTAATTTGAATTTGGAATGTGTTTATTGCTAGTAAAAGTTACAATCACCAAAGAGATCAAACACGAACATTGTATGAACAAGTAACAGGCTGGCAAGAGAGAGAGAGAAAGTGTGAATTTGGTCAAAATGAAAATCCAAGATGGCCGCTGCGAAAATTTTCAAATTTTTCGTCATATGTGTCGTTTTCATAGTTTTCGAGGGTGCTAAAGCCGATAGTGAGGTCAAAATGAAAATCCTAGATGGCGGCTCTGAAAATGATCAATTTTTTATCATGGGCATCGTTTTCATGATTTTTTCAAGGGTGCTAAAGTTGCAATTTTTTTTAAATTTTTCTTCATGGGTGAGGTAAAATGTAAATCCACGATGGCCGTTGCGAAAATTTTGTTATTTAATCATACACGAGAAGGAACTTCGTTCTTGACGGGGGTCGGATCACAGACGTTTTTTTTTTCTCATAGAGGGTGATAAAATGTAAAGTGTTCACCTCGGGAGCAACACTATTTTAAGCTCGAGTGACGTACTTTGACGTACAAATAAACACTCTCGCTTTAAAAACAGTTGTTTGCTCCCTTTGCAAACAGTCTACTATTCTATCATTGAAAGAGAAATAATACTTACTTGTGTATTAGGCTGGTTTCACAGCTGTGAACGGAGACACGTGAGGCACTAGAACATTGTTTCACAGCGACGCGGATTGGTCCGTACGCGACCCGCTCTGGGTAGAGCCCGTACAACGCTAGCAACCGTATCGTACTAACTCCCTCGTTTCAGAGCAATGCGGGTGCTACCCGTACTGGTCTCCCGTGTACGGGCGGCCCATGCGGGTCTCCCAAACAGCTGTGAAATCAACTTAAAAGTGATATTATCGATCCGAAAGTGTTCAAATCGCGCTAATATCGTGCCATTCTTTTTAGGGCGTTTGTTACGCCCAGTTTTGCTACAAATGCAGCATGTACGCATGATTGCGTGCCAAAAACGAAACTACTATTACCATGCATGATAATAATAATTATGGCATCGCGACGCCTCGTCAAATCTCCGAGACCGTATTGAAAAAAGTATAAAGTAAATTAGCCGGAAACCCAATGGCAGATGTTAGCAAAAACATCCTGATAATGTTCTTTGATTCTCTTTAAATCATTAAATGATTGTCTCTACTATAATAAAGAATTCAATTTATTACGCAGAAAAAATACTATTATGATTCATGAGGAAAACGCAATTGAAACGTATCCGGATTTTCTAGAAGCCCAGTCAATCAGAATTACAATACAAAGTCAATGAATCAACGCAGTGTGCGTTGATAGTTTTATCGTTGCAAAATATTTATTACAACGATATGTGAACGAGCGCCGGTGATGAATGAAAATTGCGCAAATAGTTTATGTGTTAAATAACAGATGGCAGGGCGGACGTTGCGTGTTTGTTTCCATGCAGAATTATCATTCAACTGTGCAATGGTACGAAATGACTTGAATAGGAAGGAGTGGGGATTTGGGCATTTGAGGAACTTCAACAGAAACTACCTACACAGAATCACATATCATTATGGTTGTATCTAGGGTTTTTTGTCGCTCTCTATATGCGGTGCACCACCTCTTTTGCGGGGATCCCCATCATCATCAGCCTACATCAGTCCACTGCTGGACTTTTCGGAGTTATGCACCTCATTTTACAGTACCTTAACCTTAACAAAAAGTATTAAATAGACTTCGTTCCCTGTTTGATTTAGTTCAGAAAATGTAGACAAGCAGTCACGTCTTCTCCGTTTGGATCAAATCTATTGGATCCCTGTGAATAACAGATAAACATGTTTTTAATACCGGCGAAGTTGACTCGTCAGTAATTCTGAAAAATATTGAAACATTCATATCAGAAAAAGTACACAACGACAATCATGGGCTTCTACCATAATGCATACTTACTGAGCTAAATTTTAATTTACTTACAAAATGTAAATGCAAAGATCAGATTTAGAAAATCTTAAATTAAGTCCTAAAGGACAATGGAGTGGCTATTATAACTACAAATGGATGTCGCCAATTGATTAATTTGTTGGTACTTGGTAGACACCCAACACACTCTACAGACGGGCGGTTATAGCTGCAGCGGCTTTGTTAATGCTCGATGAAAGTATCTAAAAAAAACTACCTATGGGTAAAATTTTGCTTTTCATGAAGGAATTTTTATAAGAATAAAAGATTGATATCACAAAGAATTACCTGAAGAATTCGTATGAATCAGAATAAACTCCGCAACAACACTGTAAATATTTTGAAAGTAACACGATAACCTAAAACGCATTTCAGATATATCTGTAGATTCTAAAACACTTAACAAAAAAGTTTATATCTGATATTGCAATGAAAATAAACAATACATTTCACATGACGTGTGAAAGTTTTATAGATATTACGAATTATTTTAGCACTCATGCATCAATCGTCGAAATACGCCTACGTTTGAGCGTTTGAGTTTGAACGAACCGTCCGTATGTAGAGCCCGCTATATGTCATGGGTGACGCTCGAATGAATGAGCTGCTCATTGCACAAGATATCTAGTACCATTTTAGCTCTATAGACAAATGGCACCGATTGATACGGCTATTAATAGAACGCATTGCATTCGACACATAGGATTATTTACCTAGGTATCTCTTAGTTGACTGGAGACTGTATGAGAAGTCGAAGTTTCAGGTTTCAAACTACTCTATCGAATAAAGTTTTGCAAATTGATATAGCTATCGATTTCTCTTAAAAATGTATGTTTGCGTTTGTATTGGATTAGTGTTTCCTCAAACTCTGAAGCCTATTAATTCATTCATGAATGTGGAGCATTCTCAGAAGTGTTCAATCAATAATTTCAGACACTAATACTCTCGATAACACAATTAATCTAATGAAATTCGACGTTATTTTCCTTCTAAAAATCATCCAAACGAACAGAAACTGAACAAATAAATCATGTATCGTCTGGTGATGGCTCCCTAGCTCGTGTTGTGTGCAAATATTTGTATTCTAGACGAGAACGGAAGCGCCGTATCGACTCGTGATTGTGTACATTTTGTTGCGTTTCAGCAACATTGTATCAACTTTTGATAGTAATGTATAAACAGAAGCTGCAGCAATCGGCTACTGTCAATCTGGCATGTTGGCGCTACAGTGATATGAGCACAAAAGAACGAATACTAACACCCGACTGTTTACATGTTGCTTTGCGAATTAAAACAAGCAGCATCAGTTGCTTCGTCTCTTGAATATTGAGAAACAAGTTACTATGATGCTCGTTTTAGTAGGCGTTGGATAACGTTTCTCTACACGTGTATTTTTCAAACATCAGTCTAATTTTATTGATGTTCTGTTTACCTCGTAATTGCTAAAGATTTACGATAAACTAGAACGGTTTAGTATCGGAACATCGAATACGTTATTACTATTAGTAGTTCTAAGCGGTTCCCACTGACTTTGTATTAGAATCGATTCTAGTCGTGTTGTGAACGTGAACGATACATACATAATGTTGTACTGTGTAACACAATGATTAAATGGCTCCAGTAGAATACCTAAGTCTGCATGCAGATAAAAGTTATCAATCCGTAATGTGACAAACATTAGTATTCTTTTATCAGTGTCCATTCAGTAAAAAAATAGCAGTCTATTTATTCTCATATTATTATGTTCATAGCATCGACCTTTCTATCCGATACGATGTATATTCTAAACGCGTGCGTCGCGTCGTTCTGCACGACGATTTCAACAAAATGCGTCGACGTGTATTTTGTGAGTGTGTGCGTATCACATTATATTAGTGTGATAACAACCGCGGCCCGCAGAACTAACGTAAAGAAACTCATTGAAGGATTTTCATTCATACCTACTAAAGCATTGTATCAATGCAAGTAGAAGGTTAGTATCAATGGTGAAGGGGGGCTCGCGGCTCCATTGATCGCCTGCAGCGGGGGGCGGCCGGGGGGTGGTCAGGTCACTAGGTCGAGGGGAACCGAGCCGCCAGGGGAAGCAGGGCTATAGCTGTTGCAGTTATATGATATCGGTAATATACGAGCGGTCTGTTGCTAAGCTTGCTCTCACGCCAGATATTTGGAGTTTGTTTATGATTACATTTTTCTCGCTGCTTTACTTTTTTTACAAGAATTAAATTATACAACGTGTCAGAAAACGTTCTGTGACATGAAACACAGCTTTTTGAAAAATGGTTGTTCTTTTTTTTAATATTAGACGATCACGAGATTATTATAACCTAATTTTATGCCAGTATTGCCTTGAAATGTTTCAGTAACGGTCGAAGAAGGAAACATTTCTCATAATTATCACTGATTAGTTTGCGTTAGTAGGAAGTTACAAATTCTGATACATGTTGCGTTTAGAAACAAAAGAAGTCATTGGTCAGGACTAATTGGAGTCAATCGCTGCATCAATGGGTATTTGTAACCGCTACTTAGTAAGATACTCGTGAATACGAACAAGATGAACTAAGAACACGCAATAATCACATGGGACATTTAATTGAAATACACATGTTGTGTTGCAAGATATTGCTTCACTCTTATTTCGTGTAGGAGCGAACATATTATGTTACTCATATACGGACAAATATTCAGTAAAGTAGCAATATCTTCTCAAATTTCCTCGAATGTACTGGCGTCAGTTCACTTCGAAACCTCTAAACTAAACACTACATAAAAAGCTTCCTGTTTTGTTTTCGATTAGTGGAAAACATCAATCTTTCCTTTGCACAATATAAAAGCACTCAATGTGAACTCGACGATTTTCCGTCACCCGAGCGAAGGCCGGTGTATTTTTGGATACTTTATGACGTCATAGTTTTCCATACGATCTCTTGACCACTTGTATGAATTGAATCACTTTGATGTCAAACCACTCTACACTCATTATGTGTTTTGAATAGATTAAATAGAAAATAATAACATTTTGTAATGTCATTTTGAAAATTTTATAAAATTTTCGTATTATTTTCTTAACAATATTGTTATCGGTGATTTGACTATTTTCGATCTATTCAACGCAGCAATGTTGCAAATATAAGGGCAAACTTATAGCTTGAATTTTCCCTCTAGTTTTGTCCTCAATATTCATCCGGGACAAGTTCTTGAATGAAACACGTGTTATGATTCGTAGACCTTGGAAATAGCTGTGTGTAACGCAATTTTATTGCAATTTCTTACACAATCATTTTATCCCTGCTTATACATTCGAGATAGATGGTATCTATTCGCTGGTCGATAAGTTGCTCAACTGATTGTCCCCTATAAGTAGCCTTCCATTTGCGTCTTATTTATAGTTTTCCTCCATGAAGTCTTGACAAGGATCACGTAAAACTTTCCAAGTCCAAATAGAGAGAAACGTCATCGTGATGCAGGACTTGTGCCGTTTTGTAATTACATTGATGTCACTGGACGTGTAATGAGCAACGTTTATGACTGGTGTTGTGTGTCGCAATCCTGGCTCTTCATTTCGTTTACGACTCAAATGTTTTATTAAATTGTTTGTTTCTATTTCTATAATTCGCTTTTATGCTTCATTCTAAGTTTAATTTCTGTTTGTGGATCCTCTTATTTTTTAAATTTTGATCAAGAAACAATAACGTAGCAAGAGCAACTGTTTAATGCCTGAAATTATGCGAAAATAGACAAGAGTACCAGAGAGGCCAGAGAGTAAGAGTAGAAGAGAGACCATCACAAAAATGTTGAATGCGTAACAGCAACTTATAACGCAAACGCTGCAGACATTAAATGATTACAATCGAAATAACAAAACATCGCACAAAGTACTTCTTACTGTATAACACTTTTGGTACTTGTACACATTTTAGAAGGGCCATGCGTTTCGTCGTAGTCTCTGTACAGTCGCAAGGAGTCACACAGACGCATCGTGCATCGTGTCGGCAGGCCGCACACAGACACGATGACCGGGTCAGGCCCATTCTAGAAGCCCCATTGATATTTCGCTGTGCGGTTTCATTGATGGGACTCACATTGTTCATGATTGTGTCGACAGAGAGAAACCACGTTAGAAAAAATTGTAATTTAAAGAATTTGGTTTTCATAAATTGGAAAAAAATATCTAGGCTTGCACAGCAGGTTTTTATAGTATTCTAGATTCACGCATTTAAAGTGTTTGATGTTTAGGGTTTTCTTTGAAATCATCGAATGTGTTTTAGGTTTCATTTAGTCATTTGCTATTTCAGTTTACTATAAACTCGATCCACAACAGAAATCTTAAGAGAATGATAGAAATCATACAACACTCCAGCTGCCTAACATAATCGAGTAAAATTGCAACAAAGTGGAATATTCAGTCAGCATTTTTCCTACAAAATATGTCCACGCACCCAATATATAAATTCGCCTAACCTTCAGCTCTTCACCTTGCGTCTTATTTATCGCCCGTCCCTCGGTCTAAAAATACACACCGCAGTTTACCATATTCCAGCGGCTGATAATATGATTTTCTAGCCGGATCCAATGTCGTTGGCGACGAGGCCCGGGCAGGCTGCACCGGGGTCACCACCGCTATGCCAGAGGGGCGAGGGGTACTTGTGACCCAATTCCTTGCTTGCACAACCTGTTCTATTTTCCCTATGACGTCAAAACCTCCATTCACCCCGGACTACTGAATCGATGCGCCCCAAACTGGGTCGACCTGAATGAACCACTTGTACATTCAACATGGACCCGCTATTTTTAGCTCTGAAGGTGTCTCGATCTGGTCTCGCTTCGAACCAGTTTTTACGGATGTATTGGTAGGCCGCAATTAAATTCTGCAGTTTTTAAATTTATTGTGACGTCCGATGAGTTTTATCATTTGGTTTCAATTAACTTTTTCCCGAGAAATTATTTATGAAACTTATTATTATGCTAAATATGAATGGTTTTAACCTTAATAATAGGCATTCTGTTCATCTGCAATGCATTTATACATCAAAATTAGCGACAAAGATCGTTCAAGTTAATCAGTTAATCAAGTTGAGCTTTATGATGCCTTAAACGTTTTTCTATTTATAGGTATCAGAGGATATTTTTTATGCACAGAATTAGAGACTAATTCTGTTGCACTCTAATTTAGAGTGCTACCGTATTCTATAGCATCCGGGCCAAATCGTGTGTTTGGAATCAATCAGGGATTTTTATCTTCAAGGACATATAGGGCCTTGCTTTCTACAATGATTTTACTTTTTTTTGTATTGTTTCAGATATCCCGCGCCAGTATCGACGCCTGCAAGGACTACTTCCGTGATGACCTCATCAAGACCGACTGGCAGCTGATGGTCGAACTGAAGAAACTCTTCCAGATATTGTAATCCCACCGCCTTGTCCCTCACACGGTGAAGCTCTCCAATTAATATATTACGATGTAGATACATTTCGTCAAAGCTTTGTCTGTTCCATCTAACCGTAGTTCCCTCTCCATTGTATCATAGAATCTCACCACTCTTCATTTTATTAACAGTTTTTGTATGTACACTAACATGAATTTATCCGTAACTATTCTAACATATTGGTGGGAAAATGCGAATGTCAATGTCACGGCTGAGTCTTGTATTTTTATTTTATCTTATCTGATGATTTACCTACTGCCACGTCTTGTAACAACCGTATCATGAATGGCAAAATTGTCGAATATCTCATACCTCGAGACGCATTGTAAATAGTATTATACATATACATGTTTATTTATTTATTACGCCACGTGTTCTTATGATTTGTTTGGAACGAAAGGATGTTTGGACGCCGGATGTCAAGTTTTAGAAAAATTACCAATAAGTCTTCAGTTTACTATAAAGAATACGTCTTAATGAAGAATGATCCATTGTAAATAAAATGTTCACATGAGTTATTTACAATAAAATTTTGTAGTTTTATGTAAATAAATATAATGAGAAATCTTTTCATGTCTTAATTATAAAGTCAAAGTAGTGCAATAAACGATCTCGATGTCAATAATGTCTTGTGAGGCGATACCTTCGTACGGTGCTTCTGATGTAGATAAAATATTATATTCAATGTCAAAATATAAGTAGCTACAATATTGTTCACTCCACTAGGGGCACTGTCTACCGTTAGAAAGGAGGTCGTCTATTGTACGAAAATAGTATATTTTCGTTGAAATTTGAATGCGGTTTGGAATATTTTCCTCGTATGTAATACATACAGGGATTGAGTACTGAACTTGATGGTAATCGGAATAGAAGTCCATGGAGGTTGTATTTTATACGTAGGTATTTTCCCTTTTTGAAACGCTTTGTATAATATAGATGGAATCGGACATATTCTTATATTGAAGAACTTTTATTAAATTACAAAGTAATAAAATCTTGCTTGTATTATTTTTCCCGGTGATGCTTTTGACACTTTTCCTGAAATAAATTATTGCATTCAAGACCGAAAGTATTATTACTTATGTCTAAAAGCATGGCAAATTTTGAATATGTACTAAGGTATATAGGTAGACCCCGGTGCGAATTTAGTGGAACAAGGATCTGCATAGGTTTATTAAGAAGTGGACTGAAGGCAGAGTCCTGGGAAAACGCATTACACAACAACCAAGGAAAAAGGGTAAGTTCCTAGTAGAAACCTAATTGGTAAACTAGTAACTAAAAGGATACTCAAATGGATAAAATTATGTATGTAAGAAAAATCAGGTTAGTACCATAGATGAATACAGATGGGTCACTGCATGTTAGGTATGAAGCTACAAGTAGGTATGCAGCGGGTTCGACTTGTCGAATTCAGTGGGCGTAACGTAGTCAGAAGATTGAATAAAAGTTACGCGATAGTGTCAATTTCTAGGTGAATATAACTATGTAATTAGCGCTGTGCGAACTGAATTGCACTTTATTGTATCGTAGTAAGAGTCTCTTTTTATTTAAATGATTTTGCGGAGTGACCCATTTGTACTAATCTGTGTTGGTACCTAGAATTACTATTTGGAAAACATGAGGTAGTTAAACTCATCATTCTTGAAGAACATTTAAAAGGTTTAAATCAATACAGTTCACTTTTCGCAGTCTAGCTTTCCCACAAAGGTTTCGTA
This sequence comes from Omphaloscelis lunosa, assembly GCA_916610215.1. Taxonomy (NCBI): domain Eukaryota; kingdom Metazoa; phylum Arthropoda; class Insecta; order Lepidoptera; family Noctuidae; genus Omphaloscelis; species Omphaloscelis lunosa. The sequence continues at coordinate 14,950,809 of OU744250.1, forward strand.
ACTCAACAGCAGAGCTGCTAATATAATCCTATTGTTATTTATTGGGCACAGTTCCAATCCCCGGTTATAATTGAGAAATTTCTAACAGACAAAATCTTCTGTTCTATTCTTGACTAGAGATCGAACCGTAGATATAATTCAACAATATCGAGCCCAGTAAAAACGTAAGAAGTGCAGATAGAATCCAGTTTATATCCAGAAGCCATAAAAAACAAGTAGGAAAAAAATGTTCATAATGCCTAGATACTTTGGATAGCAGCGGAAGCTGGGCAGGACTTATTCAATGATTCTTGAATGCAATGGCTCCAGATGATTTGAAAAAAAAAATGGCGGCGGTGCGGCAGGAGGTGATTACAATTATAACACCACAGGGTCTCATCATCGGTCATCGGTCGGAAGCTGATGATGAGCAGCTATAGCACAAATCACAATTAAGACAAACGTAAGTAATGGTAACGGGAAGTAACATCTTCTATAGAGAGCTGATATGATTGAGACGAAGGTAAGTATATCAAAATTGTTTTTGAATCGAATGTTCGCCCTACGAACACATTGTTCAGTTTTAAAAGAGTTGTTGAAGAAGCGGCTTCTTAGAACTACAGATTTTGCCTTGTGCATAGGTAAACATAATCAGATTCAACTTTAGCAAACAATTTTTGTCTATTCTACGACAATGCAAGCATTATTGTATAATCTGAGAAACAAGTTTTATCAATCACTGGATGGACCCGGTAAACTGTACGAAGTTTACCGGGTCCATCTAGTGATTGATAAAACGTGAGACACGACTTCAATTTTTTTACTGTTCCTTTGGGTGTTTCCTAATTTTATTTTTTCACAAACTACCCACCCCAGTATGGGGGCGAACAAAAAAATAAAAATATCGGTCGAGCCTTTGCCTTTGCGAGACAACGCACGGCAATTGATTTTTATTTAAAGAAGATAGATCACCCCACCCCATGTACCTAACTAAAGGTGGTTCTAATTATGAATAAAAAAATCCGAATAGGTTACACCTAGGTTGGTGCCACAATTTTTCTAATCGACTTGCAGAATTACTTTCATAGGTGCTATAACAAATTCATAACGGCGATGCCGCGATGATTGATATTTGTTATGCCCACCATTGTCAACAGCGTCTAGTATAATTCATGAAGTGTTTGGCTGACTGCGGGGAAGTCGGAGAAATTTATTCGAGAGTTAATAATTGTAGTTTGAATCATCGATTTCATGGAACAATTGTTTCATAGTTACTAAAAAAATAAAAACGAATAGGTACATATTATGAAATTAATCTGCCTTCTCAATCAGAAGAATGTTAGTTGCTAGTCAATCTTCAGATCAAGTGGCACACTTATAATTTGCTCTGTGGATTACTGCGTGAATCTTGCAAAGAAAGTTATATTCTATTTTCATTACACAATATTCTATCATTTGTATGAATACTTTCGCATTTAATTCTAGCAGATCGCTTTCGGGAAGTTGTTCAAACAGTAATAATGTTAAATGAATATGCAGTATGATAATAATTAATTATTACGCGGAAGGCATTAAGTACTTAAGCTTCAGGGAACTACTTACATTGGTTCGTAGATTGTTAGATAGGTAGTGGAAGTGCTCAGTTACCTTCTTAAATATATTAAGGTATGTTCTTGAAATCCTATGCTAGGGTTCCAGAGCAGTAGGCGTTGCGTTATCAAGCTCGTTCAGTAAGTCTTCAACAACTTCGTAACATTACATAATTTCCAGTTTATTTATCTTGCCCTTATCACTAGCAAACAACGTCGTAAGGTCTCCCTGGATCGATAGCAATTATTATTTATTTCTGGGTATTTTAATAAGTACGTCTGGTCTGTTATTTTCCAGGGTCTCTTGGAAAGCACTCTGTTTTACCAGCAGGCCGCTGCAGCATTTTCAGCCTCAGCACAGATGAATAAAGAGACCCAGTTAAAAACTTAATAATCGCAGCAATTTCTGCGCCGGTGAAACTACTTATGGTGCTTTTTAGATTCCAGCATCAGGCAGAGTCGAGGCGATGTGGCACGTTTTGCAATCAATTAGGCCATTTGATTACTAACAAAGTGGGCACCCAGGTTTTGAGCGTCTTGATTAACACAGCGATAGAACAACTGCCGTTCTATAAGTCAGTCACAGCTTTATCTGTAGGTAACCTGTCTCTGTACCAATTTTTTGTGGTTCCGAATCGCATTGATCGCATTTTACAATAGGTACCGTATACCGAATCTAGCGCCCTTCACTAACATTGATCTGCAGCAGGTTACATTTCAGGCAAAATTTTCTTTTTCAGATCCATAGCTCATCGGGCTAACACACCAAATAATGGTACATAGGCTTCGTAGGTGTATATTTATAAAATGCATCTTATTTTTGTGTTTTTCTTTTTGTTTTAAGTTGGTGATGCTAGATACCTTTCTTTTTTGTTTTATCATGTTTAGAAATCGATACCAATGACGACAGTGGAGTTTCGCTAGCTAATTTTAATTTGACGCCGCATGGTTTGGTACCTATAGGTATTTTATTAGCCATGTTATTTTAATAGGCTGCAATACTATCTAGGTAGGTCTTGTTTGTCGTCAATAATTCACCTAGAAGGTCATCGTTTCTCATACCATTCTAAGAAACACCAATGCGAGGCTAGCAGCGTCGTTGATTGGGTGGAGCCACCAATGTAGGCACCGATCTACTTTCTTCACTGCGCTTCCGTATGACGTATTTTGCATCAACGTTATTCCACGGACAAAGGAAGTAGACTGTGAAATATAACTTTTAAAAAACGTCTAGGATTTTTAATTAGTGTTGTTTTAAAGTAGTTTTTAAAGGGTATTTCTGCATGATTATGCCGGTTTTTTTTGAAGATTTTTGAGCCCGTATCCATAGAAACATGATTTGCGTGAGCGAGGGGGTGGTGTTTTCAGGGTCTAGGTCACGCCCCGGAGCACAGAGCGCATGCGCGGGCCTAGCAGCACCCGTTCAGGAACTGTCCCGTTCAAAGCTCATCGGACTTCCTCATGGTAGGACCATCAGTTTCGCGCGCTGCCGTGACGCCTGTCCTGAAGGTTGACACGTTATAACTAAAGTGTGTGAGGTCGTCCAAAAAGAAAGTTCAGTGAAATTAAGTGACATCTGTGAAATTAGCGATCATTATTGGGCAAGTATTGGTGATTTAAGTAGTTGAGCTTTTTACACTTTTTTTTTCATAACATTTGTTTTGGTTAGGCATTAGAACCAAAACAAATATTTAAATAATGCGGGATCTGCCACAAATTATACCAAACATCTGTTTAAGGTAATATGTGTAGGCCTAAATTAGGCCGTCGCACTATTGGCATTTTTTAATAATTTTATTAGAAACTAGCTGTGCCCGCGACTTCGTTCGCGTGGAATAGTGACTTTTCGGGCAGCATATTTTGAATTACATATACCGTCGTTTGGGTAGCTAAACATTTACTTTACAGTAATGCTTCTCTGTATACGATATTTGAAGTATGGCCATCGGGGATGAAAGCATACAGGCTCCTAGGATTGCTAACCCGTGACAGAGCCACATATAACTGACCGTGCGAGAAACAGCTGATACTTAGATCTACACCCACAACTTTCAGCGTCTGACCTTGGGCTTTATTAATTGTCATCGCAAAACATAGGCTGACTGGAAACTGGACTCGTTTAAAACTAAATGGAAAATTGTTTGGAATGAGAGGAATCCGAGGAATGAAAACACTTTCACCTTTTCCACACCTTGTTAAAATCTCTGCTTCTATCAGATTTCGTTGTAAATTGGTCACTTTTAGCCTGGTGCCATTGCATAGTTTTGGGGGGCTTAAATTTCTAAGAAGCATTATGGGTACGCCTACTTTTAATTTTATTTTATGTGCTGGTAGTCCAGCAGCACTGAGGGATTCTAAAAATTCTACTGGGTAGCTTGTAGATTCTTCTTCTTCCATGACTCTGTTAATGGAGATATACTCAACATAATCCCCCGGAACATAGCTCAAAATTTCAGCGTTTATTGTTGCTGCTTGGTCGTTTCGTGGCGTCAAAATAGCTCTTTCGCAAAGCCAGGAATTTTCGCAAGTTGGTATTTGCGTTGCGTTTCCATACACAGATGATATGAGGTCTCGCATTGATGAAACTATGTTGCATAGGTTTTCATTAAGAACAACTTTTCCTTGTTCCTGCGGATACACACCGTCACCAATCTCAAGTAGCAAATCTGAAAATTCTTGAACATTTTCGTTGCCTCCAATTTGCGCACGCATATTTAATGTCAAATGCAAAGGGATAATGCCACAGTCGAGAACTCTTTAGGCAGGCTCTAACTTCATCAGCCCTTGTTCCACGTGGTATTACAGGGAGAGTCTGACGAAAATCGCCACAAAAAAGCATAGTAATGCCACCCATGGGTTGATCATTTTGCTTGACATCACGCAACGTTCTGTCTACTGCTTCTACTGCTTTTTGATTGGCCATTGTGGACTCATCCCATATAATAAGGCTACAATCACGAAGAACCTTAGCTTTATCGCTGTTTCTTGAAATATTACAAACAGGGCTCTCTGTGCGGTCTAAATCGATCGGAATTTTGAACATTGTATGAGCAGTTTTCCCACCTGGCAACAATGTGGCTGCTATGCCTGATGAAGCGACAGCAAGCGCGATTTTACCTTGGCTTCGTACCTTCGCCAAAATAACTTTCGTAAGAAATGTTTTACCCGTTCCACCGGGTGCATCTACGAATAGCATTTCTCCCAAAGTACTATCAACGCTGCGGCACACCCGATCAAATATCAAACGCTGTTCATCAGTTAGTCAAGAAAAGAAATGCCTAACCTTATACCAAATACTTATAATATTTATATACAAAACCTAAATACAAATTAAGATAAGTATACCAAAAATCAATAAAAGAAATGCCTAATCTATAACAAATGCTTCCAATATTTATTTACAAACCCTAAATAAAAATTAAGTAAATACCTAAAAATCAAGGAAAGAACCGCCTAACCTATACCAAATACTTACAATATTTATTTACAAAATTTTAAAGAAAAATAAGAAAAAGAACCTAACCTACAAACCCTAAAATATAAATAAATGAAATATGCAAACATTCAGTATTCAAGTAATTCGCAATAATCGAATACAACTATTCGCCTATACTCTCCCAGGATACGTGCGTTCGCTACGAATAACTGAATCCTTATGGCAGCGGCGCAGTTTTTTTTTTTTTTTTTTTTTAACGGGCATCTCGCAGTTTTGACCACTAAGGTCTTGGCTGCTTAACCGGACTTTCCTGTGGGTGCCTTAAGCTGCTACACTCAAAGCCTCCAGCCAGGGGCAAAAAAACTAAACTAAATTAAATCTAGGCGAACGCTCGCTAAGGGCACCCCCTGTGGGGTACGAGCCTCGGCTTAGGGCGTCGCTGAGGGGAGGACAGCAAGAAGGGACAGGCTGGATCAAAATTGGTTTAAATCATGATTATTATGCGGGGTAGTTTAAAGCTACGTGCTCAGCGGCAACAACTTGCTGGCACCTCGTTTTCGAGCAAGGGTCGGGGAGGAGTATAATTTACTCAGGGACACGGTCGCGGTCGCAAAGGACCTCGGCGGCGAGGTCGGAATGACGGGAGGCGTCTGTGTTTGTGTATAGTGCTGGTGGCCCTAATCTGCTCTTGGAGGAGAGTAATGGGATCATCAGGGTCGGAAAGGACATGCCTAGGACGGCGGATCTAGCTAATTCTGGAAGGGACATAATCGGCTGCTTCGACAACCAAGGGGTTGCGATGTCTAGGAGCGGAGTCAAAGTAACGCTTGGACATGCGTTTAAGGAACTGGTGGATCGTAGGGATTTTACAGTCGAGATGGAGGATCTCGTTTCTGACATAGAAGGGAGCTCCCGTGGCTTTACGGAGGAAACGGTTCTGTAAGGCTTGCAACCTATGGATGGAATGGGACTTGGCGTGGGCGAATACTGCACCCGCATAGGTCATTATGGGTCGGATACAGCAGCGGCGCAGCTCTCAGCGCGCTTTATATAGCCACGGACGCTCAGGCGCGAGGCGTGTAGTACGTACTCTGTACGTTAAAAATGTTCGCCGTGATTCTTTAAATTGACATAACTTTTTTATTTATGAACCGATTGACATGAAATAAACACTAAATGTTAAGTGAAGCTTACTACAATATATTAGTGAAAACCGTATCTAAATCGAATAAGCCGTTTCTGATATTAGCGTGCACAAACACACAGACAAACAGACAAACAGACAAACAGACAAAAAAAATAATAATATCAATTTCGGGTTCGGCATCGATATAATAACAACCCCTGCAATTTTTTTTTTATATATTTCCATTGTACAGACACCACTTTTCTACAATTTTATTATATGTATAGATAAATAGATATATTATACAGGTATCACGGTATATATTATGCTATATTTGAGTAGGTGCAACTAATACACGACATGGTATTACATCGTATTAATGGCGCTAAAATATTGAAGCAAATATTTAATTTTATCAGTAGGTACCCATCCCAACAATAACACACTATGTGGTTTAATTCAGCAATAATATGTACTCAAAAAGTATCTCAGGCATAAACTGATAAGAAATATTTATTTTTAACTCCCGAAGATCATGATTATGTTATGTAAAAACAATTTATTTTAATTCTGTTCTGTTCATTTAAAATTTGTATCGTATGTTCATTGGTGCCTTGGGTAAGTAGGTACTTTTACTTCCTCCTCATAATTACGCATTACAGGACAACGATTAATCAATGTTACAAGAACATTAAAACCCAGTCAAGTAGGTTTTCCAGTCAAGCCGCAAGGTCTGTTCAGCAGTTTTCTGTTTTACCGTCCCGCTAGACGACAGTTTCAGTATAATTTTTTCGACCACGTGCTGAACGTCGTTCATTCATGCGTGCGAATGAATGGGGAGCATTGAGTGTTGGCGAGCTGAAACAGTCGGCCGCCGAACGCCCGCGCGCTCCACGCGGCGCAGGCGCCCGCGCAACGCGAGTGACACTCCGCACACGAACAAACTGTGCCACTGCTTACCACCAGCACACACACCGGATCTTCTCTCGGTGCGTCATCTATTTATACCACTCTTTAAAAACACGTCCCGAACACCGACCTTGAACAAATGTGCTGTGGTTTCATTCATTAAAATTATCACTTTCAAACGTATCTCAGACACAAAATGCTCTCTTAACATGCGATGACGGACGATTCGCTAATTGGAGATAATTTATTACATATATATAACCGTTGTTAAGATGATATTAATTGGGTGACGTGCAACCATTTCATCCATTTAACCGCTGAAGTCATAGTTTCGTACACGACGCGTTACTCATTTTCATCGCTACTCATATCGTTCATTTTCATCAAGCCGCAGTCTCTTCCTGCATTCATGTCCGTAAACAATCGAATATACCTAAAGTATAAGGTATCTAAACTTAGTGTATTTCTATAAAGATTCAAAGAACATTGACAGGAAATTATAAGTCGCCAGCAGTCGTTAGGTTAGCAATAGCGGTGTCCCGTTGTACGTAGGTTGCTGTAAGTACAGACCGCTAGACAGCGCCGGCGACGCTGTGCCGATACCCTACACCTACCTACTCCATGAATACAGGAAGCGGTTCTCCTCTTTCATCGTTTCTAGGTATGAATACGTCACTATCATGTCGAAACCAAAGATCTTTACAACACCCAGCTTTCAAACAATACAATAAAACACGTGCCAAATGGGCACAACAAAAAATCTGCTATCCGGATACAGTTTCAGAGATAAGAATCGTTTTAAGGGCTTCCAACGAGATACCGTTGCTCTAAAAGAATTAACGTTATCTCTCTTAAAAGCCAATACGACGAGCTTTTAAAAAACTTAGTTGGGTATCAATGTGGCGCCAGGCTTGTTTTTTTTTTAAAGATAATGTTGAGCGAATTGTGTAAAAAAATTAACCGACTAGACTGGATATTTAAAATTAACATTAGCTACAAATAAATATTGAGATGCAATTTTAGGTTATAACATTTAAGATAACATACATTTACTAAAATGTTAGCTACAGCTATTTAATGTAGCACGATTCAACACGATATCGCTCGTCGCTGACCAAATGGGGAGGTCCTTTTCGCGGAAACTGATTTCGCTGAATGACAACAGCGAGCGTTGGGCTTCCGTTTACAAATATTTCCTTTTAGAACAGATTGTTTCTGTTGAGACTGTGGTCAGATAGTAATTAATTTTTGGAATCGACTGCATCAACCGTAATGTGTCAGCATAGACATAGGTACTGTAGTTGAAGAGTTAGTTTTCGCAGTTGCGAATGCTACGTGATGTTTTGCGCGAGAGTGCGCGCGTGACTAGTGCGCTGTGCGGATCGAGGAGCGGACAACTCGACCTCGTCCAGATAAATCTATCAATGAACATGATAAGGGGGGCGCGTGTCACGCAACCGCAGGAAGTGCCCCAACTCGCCTCCTGCACTCTGAACTGAACTCAACGCACCATATCGTTCGCAATACATCATTCACGACTTTTAAATGCGTCCCGGTGGATGTACACATGGCTACACATCAAGCTGTACATTTCTAGTTTATGCTGATCTCGCATTGCATAGGATTTCTGTGCAATGCAAGGTCAGCTTATACTGGACATGTATAGCTTGATATGTAGCCGTATGTACTCGCAAGACTCGCAACGCATATTTGATGCTACCGATTGAGTTTGAGAACGTCGTAGGCCTACACATTATTTTGAAAGATACATAATTTCTAAAAAACAACGTCTGAAGTTATCCATTAAATCAGGAGTCAGCCTATCTATTAATTTAATATTACCTATTATCATTTTAGCATATTGCTCAATTAAACATAGCTTAGCTTCCCTTACATTAAAATAAAACTAGGCACAAAAAGAGCCTGAACGAAGACATCTCACTCAACCATATATTCTAAAAGGAGCCCAATTACCTTTAATATAAATGCTAAACAATTTAGTTTGTAATTGGGCTCCGTCAAATGTGTTGCATCCACCAAATTAAGATCATGCATGTTAGGTCTCAGAAAAATTAAACGATGTCATATCATTTAGCTCGAAGCTCCTAGACCCATTATCTGCGCTAACAATAAGGACTCAATTTATGTATGTCTCTCTCTTTAGTATATCTGCTTACATTACATAACATTTGTTTAAGTTTCATTTAGACATCTAATCACCAACCTATCTTATTATTTGTAGTAAATTACGAGAAGGATAGGGAAGAGTCAAGATAATTATAAAAAGAGAAACTGGCAGATGAATGGATTGCTCGGGCAAAAACCCCAAAAACAAACACACGATAAACTTACTTAGTAATTACTAGGTACTTTATGAATAAACACTGAGCCAGTGAGTAATAGCACGGTAATATTTATAATAATATTACCGTGGTAATAGGTACCTAATGTATAAAAAAAATAATTCGTACAATAATTCTTTCATATGATTTTTATAACTTCTGATATTGGTCGAACTACTTTATAAATATCTACTTAGTTAGGTAATTCTCTGCTGCATGGTACCTACGTAATTGTACGCTTTCTAGAAATAATGAAATGCCAATTTAGTTATTTTATTAATTGAACTTCAAGAGAAAACAATTTCGAAATGCACGAAAGCAATGATGCAAAAAAAAAGTCCATGGGAAGCATAAATAAAGCAATTAATTAACAACGTTTCATGAAATTCACTAATTGCCAAATATTTATTGCGAAACTTTACAAAAATAACCTATTTATTAATTCAGTCATGCGTCGACGGTTCATGCCTACTGATAACGAACTCACAAATTATTTCTGATACGGGCGTAGGTAGGTAGCACTGCTGTTTACGGCAATACAGCAAATGAAATAAAAATATCAAAGCGTACCTACCTATAAAAATCGTTATTGTCGTTTTTGTGAAATATAACAACTCTTTAGACTGCTAATTGAGTCGGAGGCGTAGGCAACTCGACAACTGAAGGATACCTAGCCTTTTAAACAGTATAGACCTCATTAAAATTAAGCCATCAAGTATAATTCAACTACTTTATGGTTGACTTAGACATGGTCAATAGTTTTCCTATTGTATCCTGATGACGGTAGGTTGGGTTTAGTTATGTAGGTGGCATAAACGAAGGCCCTATAGTCAGTAGTGGGTGAATGTGGGCTGATATCCAAAGGTAGATTGTTCTAGAACATCTAAACGTGCCGTGTCTCCTGCGCGTGATTTTCGAAACAATATACAAAAATCGTTACACATAAACATTTGTTTTCATACACAACTTGTCTTCTGCGTATTAAAATATTTTTAGATTACATCTACACAATTTGTGTAAATGTCGTAATGAGTTCCGACGAGGAAGACGTACTTAAAAAGTATCTCTATTCCAATCCATTGTCAATTTATCACAACTTGTTCACAACTATTCACAAGATAATATTAACTCAAAACCTGTGTTGAATGTCAGTGACGTCCGCGATACGCGCAGTGGTTGAAAATGAAACAAACCCTTCCCTCTTCACTGATCAATGTTTTCCATGCAGCTCGGAAAATAAAAACATCCTGTTTGCATACACAAATGTATATGTATGGCCATGCCTCTTTGTTTCGATGTTTTTGTATAATGTTTCAAAAAAATACGCGCAGGAGACCCGGCTTAAAAGACACTAACACTACTGAGATGATGTAAACTTACAAATTAAAGTGAAAAAAAATATATCCATGGATAGGAAGTACCTATTAGGCAGAAACTCATAGGTATTGGATTAGATATATAGAGTACCTACATGCAGCTGCCCCTTTTTTCTCACTTTTATGGGAAGTCGAAATTGCGACGTTCTGACGTTAATTTGGTTGAATCCCATCTGGGCACCTTCCCATCTCGGCACCCATGAATGTATTGACCATGGTCACGAAAAAATCCCATTTGCATCCTGTCATAAATCATTGTTAGGTACACATCGAAAAATGGAAACACAGTATCTTTGTAGTGAGTAAATCAACTTGATTATTATTTATTAAATCAAAATATATTTTTCAAAAGTTACTATTTATAAAACAAGTTTAACCGATCAGGCACCGCCGTCTAAAATTACTAGTGTCGTTTTAAAATACTAGTGTATTGTGGACAAAGTAGAAGATATTTCTATGGGACTTTCACAGGCAAACCCTTGAACCGCTCTAATTAGAAGCTCCATTATCTCTGCGTTGGCAGTAACTTGGGAAATATTAAATTGTATATGCAAAAATCAACAGTTCGTATGAATAATAATTTTAAAATGTTTACAGCAATTTGAGCAAAAACATATTACAAAAATCAACAGTTATATGGACAATAAACAGCTTAATCAGTATAACAGTACCAGTATCATCGGGATGTAGGCAAATATGGGCATATACTTTGAGGGCGTACATACTGGTCCTGAATTATACCCTTGATTATGCGTTCACTGTACATTAATTTTCAGTCTTAAAATATGACATAAATCAGAATTATATATTTTCTTATGTTAAAGTAGTAACTTAATAATATCATAAATTCATAATAAAAAAACAGTCTAAAAATTCCTATCTGAAATAATAAAATCACAGCAAGTTAGTTATTATTCTTCATACAAAAAACAAAGTCAAAACTACAAATACAAACAAACATAAACAAACAAACATACACAAACACATTACACAAACTATAAATTACAAAAAAAAAAAAAAACACTAATCAACAGTTGTTTACATTATTTTTTAATCTTTTATATCACAGAAATCAACATTGTACCTAAATAATGCTCTTAAAAAATAATCTAATCAACTTACAGTTGTATATATTATTATGACGTGGCCAGATCTTAATATTGATCATTTCATAAAACATGAACATCGACCACTGGTTACAACATAATGTGCTAATTAATTGTTTCTATCTCGCTCTTTCTTTTGTTACTTTGTGTATGCATCCGTCACTTGTGCATGCGTATCGCGATATGTCTGATGACCAGAACGGCTGCTCCATTTCGAAACCTAGTAAGGGACACTTTTTACAAAAATCGTTTTATTGCATAATCTTGCTAATCTAATAACTCCCCACCAAATACAAAAACACCAGCGTTGAATACTCACTTATAAGCAGATATATTTCGCTGTCCCCGGCGAATAAAATGGTAATCGTAAAAGCCAAATTTAAATTTAATGAAAAAATAAAAAAAAAAAATTGTGAAAATCTTATTAACTAACATACGAGGGGCGATCCAAAAATAATGATAATCAATATGAAACACGGTGATTAAAGTTAAAAAAGTAATTTATTCCTCTACATAGTCTCCTGACAAGTCAATACATTTCATCCATCTTCTTTCTAAACCCATAATTCCCTTAGAATAAAAATCTTTATCTTGACCCTCTAAAAATCCCTCGACAGCGGCCATCACTTCGTCGTCGTCTTCAAATTTCTTGCTTCGGAGGTGTTCCTTGAGCCGAGGAAAAAAATAGAAGTCACTGGGAGCTAGATCTGGCGAATAGGGCGGGTGTTCGAGCAATTCAAACCCCGATTCTTCAATGGCAGCCATCGCAACAGCGGCTTTGTGTGCTGGTGCGTTGTCCTGGTGAAAAAGCACTCCAGCCCGCAGTTTGCCGCGTCTTTTTTCCTTGATGGCCTCCCGTAATCTTCGTATTTGGTCTGCGTAGTAAGAGCCCGTAATAGTGGCTCCCTTTTTTAAATATTCCACCATAATTACTCCTTCAGCATCCCAAAAAACGGACGCCATAACTTTTCCCGCCGACGCTGACACTTTGAACTTCTTCGGCGTCGGTGAAGAGGCTCGCTTCCAGGTCATCGATTGTTGTTTGGTTTCAGGATCGAAATGATGTACCCAGGTCTCATCCATGGTCACCAAACGTGACAAAAAAAAATCCTGATCTGCTTGGAACTTTTTGAGATTCACTCTAGAAATGTCGACTCGTTTTTTCTTTTGCTCGTCGGTTAACATTCTCGGCACCCAACGCGCAGAGACCTTTTTCATATGCAATTCGTTAGTGAGGATTCTTTGAACACTGCCATATGAGATCCCTGTGACCTCAACTATATGCCTGATGGTCACTCTTCGATCTGCCAACACGACTTCTTTGACTTTTTTCACGTTTTCTTCAGTGAGGGACGTGGTTGGGCGTCCTTCGCGATGTTCATCTTCCGTGGATGTTCTGCCCAGCTTAAACTCCTTGGCCCAGCGTGCAACTGTGGAATATGGAGGAGCAGAGTCCCCCAGTGTTTCCACCAAGTCGGCGTGTATGTCTTTGGTAGACATTTTTTTCAAACAGAGGTACTTGATGACAGCTCTAATATCATTTTTCTCCATTTTGATGTTACTCCTGCGATGGTTCGTATTAAAATGAATGTACCTCCCGGAAATCGTGGCCTATTAATATGATTTTTTTATGCTAGCCTACTGGGTAAATAAGCAAGCCAAAAAATATTTTTTATTATTTTTATATGCACTGAAAGTAACCGATTATCATTATTTCTGGATCGCCCCTCGTACATAGCGGAATTGTTCTAATATCAAAAAGTGATTTTTTGCATTCATTACAATACACCTTAAAATCTTGTAACTTCTGAAATAACCGTAGGAAATTAATAAAAAAAAATGACAGAGTGTAATCGGACCTCTTAATAACGAATATGCAATAACCTTAAAACTATCGTAGTAGCACATTACCATTTTATTCGCCGGGGACAGCGACTTAAACATCGAAATCTAGTAAGTGCCCCATTCACTGCCCCGTGACCACTTTAAAACCAAATAAGTTACTTTAACCATTTCAAAACCTGGACTTTTCAAAGGCTGACCCTATTTACTAGGTTTTGAAATGGGGCAGTTGAGTCCAGTAGGTATACATATATTTATTAATTTTACAATATGTATTAGGAACCGAAAAACAGTCATTTGAAAACGCCATGCTCATGCATTAAGATTTGCCAAGTGTTTCCCGAGATAATGGAGCTTCTCATTAGGGCGATTCGAACGCCTGTCAAGTCCCATAAAAATATATTTTTCTTTGTCCACGATACACAAGCATTTTAAAATTAAACTTATTTTGTAAACTAACTACTATAACTAACAACGACTAGTAACTTTTGAAAAATATTATCAGGTTGATTTACTCACTAGAAAGATACTGTTTCCATTTTTCGATGTGTACCTAACGGTGGTTTAAGATAGGATGCCGAGATGGGAATTTTTCGTGAGCATGATAAATAAATTCATGGGTGCCGAGATGGGAAGGTGCCGAGATGGGACTAAACCGTTAATTTGCCGTCGGATACAGACGACAGAAAGACAAAACAAAAAAAATGTAGAGAACACAAGGTTTACGGCTTTCCGAGCTGGACTAAATGCCATCGCCTTGTGAAGGACGGTGCCGTCAACTTTCGCATCCAATAAGGTGCATGCCATATTGATGTGTTGCATAACAGTCAAGTATCGGCTCGGTCCACTTTCCACCTGCCCACGGGTTACTCTGTGGGTTAAGAATTTGGTACTAACAGCCAGGAATGGATTGTGTGGCGTTGCGAAACGATACGACCAAATTGGAGGTAGAACAGAGATACGTAGGCGCGCTGAATAGCATCTACCCACGACTGGTTTTAATAATCAAGTCCCCATAATATTATAACATGAGGTATAGGTGCTTAGGAAACTTTAAGCCGACCGACGTTCGCACGGACGTAACAAAATCGCGGCGGGATTTTATCGTGCACTGGATTTTCAACTCTCGGTGTTAAACCGACCGTTGAGAATATAACGCACTGTCGTCCCAGTAAGTTGAAAAACACACCGTTTGAATTTCAACTCTCGGCGCTAAGCAAAGCGTTGAAATTTCAGTGCACGAAAAAAAATCGCCGCGATTTTATTACGTCTGTGCGAACGTCGGCTAATACAGATGGCCCTCTTACTAAAACTGTTGGGAAACGATATTAAAATGGCCGCCATATATCATGTTCTCCAATTAAACAATCTTCGATTAATAATAATACTACCTACATTTTTTGTTTGGCACATTATTAGTGCATAACATTTTTGTAAATCTGATTACATTCCGTTCCTGGAAGTTTGGCAAACGATTCGTCCAGTTTGATGCCGCGTGGTAGGTACAGTTAATGAAATTCAGTTGAAATTTTAATTCAAATTGTCGTTTTGCTTACTCCGGAGATTTTAATCATGGTAGCTGTTGCAAGTGCTGGCAGTTATGTAGTTACTTTACTAAGATATTCATACAGCGTTTAAGAGTTCAAGAACGTTGTAAGCGATTCCCGGCTGTTGCTATCTATAAATAAACTTAAAGGTATCGTCAGTTGACAACAACCTGGCTATTTAAGCATGGATTCAATCCCAGACCAGAATGCAAATAACAGACCATACAAGTTGAATAGCAGTAGCATAAGCAAAACCAGGAAATTTCCACAAATTAATCAATGCATTTAATCATCAGTGCGGTCGGTTCCATTGTGCGACAGTTATCATGTGATTACCTGTGAATTGAATATCAATGCTTGTGCAACCGTAGTAGGTGGAACCACATTCTCTGAATAGGGATACACTGGTCCAAGTGTTGTAGGTGTGGGTAACACTGTGGGTGCGCCTGCGCGACCCACGGATATCATTCCATTTATCATCTACACACGCGCATATTGTTATTGCATTGAAAGCACGAAATATTATGAAGTTACAATATTCATTGATGTTAGCTAACTTCCTCCTATTGAAGTAATTAAAACTGTCAATATTTTAAACTAAAACTGCCTGATATCCCAAAAGACAAGAACAGTTACATTGTACAAGTAATTCATGTAGTACATGTTCGAATCTTTAATCAATAGGTCTGAATTCCTTGCAAATATTAAATACAAAACAAATTAGTTATATTATTGAGGAACTAAACTAAATTTTAGATGCATTATAAGTAAATAACTAGTCATATTATATGAACTTCACTACAAAAATACTTTGAGACGGATAGACAGGCGCGAGACGCTTGAAAGGTCGACACGGAAATATGCGCCAACTCATCGATCTAGTCCAGATCTACCACCTAGCTTTATTCAAGACATTTAGACTAGTATAACCGTTTATAATCAAAACTTATTTCTGGTTTTTAGCATGCAGTTCAATCGTCTACTGAAAAGGTGATTAGTTTGAAACGTTATCTAGCAAGCAAATTTTAGAAATAATATTGTGTTTAGGATATCTAGATAGCAATTTATGCCCTTATGGGCTTATTGGTGATTTACACGAATTGAATCGCCCGAAAAAAGCGAATCGTCACTTTGAAATTTTTTTTGTTAGTTTTTGTAGTCTAAGCGATTTCTGGAGATGTCGATTCGCCTACAAATAAATTAACTTCGTGCGAATCTATTCTAGAAAAAATAATATTATTTAAAAGTGTCGTTTCGCCCATTTCGGGCGAGTAAATTCGTGCGAATGACCAATAAGCCAAATCATGTGACTGTATGTTTAAATAAAAGAGTCTGGAAGTATTATTACTTTTTTTATCACGCTTGTCGACTGCCGGTAATCGAATATCTGTACCATAATTGCGTACCTTACTTTGGTAAACAATTATGCCTGATTTGTTTCATTTTGACAGTTCAACAATATTTATTGCGTTATTTAGATATCCTTGTTTTGTAATAATGTTATAATGCCTTCTTCTATGTAATAATGCCTGCGGATTATTTTTTATGATTTTTAATAATATTTATTCTAATATCTCGTTGTGTATTTGTCTTACATTCTAAGCACTGTTTATTTTATTTTATTTTACTACTGTCTATGTAATAAACAAATCACTGTACCTGACTTGATTTCCGTACGTCTTTTCTTCTTTTTTTTTTCGGGTGACCACTGAAAATCAGCGCTGTGCTGTGGGTACCCCATAGCACTGCATCATGCTGAGTCACAGTCACAGTCACAGTCACACCTTCTTGTCACAGTCATGTCGTGCAGCTGCCGACTAATTTCTGTGTTATGCTCGTGACTTATTATGTACTTTTTGTTGTTTTCGTTTACTCTTGTCTTTTATGTATGCACGTGTCTCTGTGACAAATAAACCTATTTTTTTTTCTTTCTTTCATTTACGTTGCTAACCAGATTCGTTTTCCAACTTAAGAAGCAATGGATTAGCAATCTGTTTCAAATCGAAACATTGTGTTGTATTACGCAATTAGGTTACTGATCACCTTTGTTGTTTATGTCATCGGTAAAGGGATGATGCAAATTATATCTACACCGAGCACTGGAGATAGTGACCAAGTTGAAAAAAATACCGTTGAACCAACTTTAACCATAACAATGTTGCACATCTTTTATCGATAAATTAATAGTCACTCCAAAAATATGCCATTATCAAACACCATTTCCGATAGATTATATGAGTAAATGTCCCTCTATTTCTAAGAACATAAAGTTGAAAGCCGTTTGATAGAATGAAACTCTGTGGTGTCTCCTAAGAATAAAATGTAAGCTCGTACCGGAAACGTTATAAGTATCATACGAAAACTCTAAGAAATGCCATGCGGTAATCACTAGGCGCCGGAAACAGGAATGTCTTGTGATATAACGGCTTAAATATGCATCTAAGAAATGGGAGTCTTACAGGAAAAAGCGGCAGACCTAAGGAATGTTAGTCTGTATGTAATTCCCGTGTTTGTTTGAATCATTTCGACGTAAATACTAAGGTAGATTGAAGACTAATGTTTGATTTTGAATGTTTTTTTTTAAATTTTCAATAGGCAATGCCTGAACCTGATACTCTGGTGAAGAATATTGAAGGAAATTATGTTAGAGAAATGCGACGTTAAATTGTTTGAAAGCACTAGTGGTAACGGCCCCGACTAAAGGCCCTTTCAAACAGGCGCGACACGTGAAGCGACACAAAGACACCGCTCGTTGCGCGACGCGACGTAACTTTGTGTCGCGTCGCGTGTCGCGCCTGTTTGTAGGAGCCTTTACGAGTTGTAGGTCGTGGGTTCGAACCCAGGCAGGCTCTTTGTGTAAATAATTTCATCATCATTGCTCTTAAAACGATGAAGGAAAATATCGTGTGGAAGCCGGCATGTCCTAGAACCAAAAATTGGAAGACATGTGACATCCTCTAACCCGTACTGGGCCCGCATGGTAGATTACAGCCCACTACCTCTCGAAGAGAGGTCTGTGTCCCAGTAGTGGGAACATTATAGGCTGATTATGCTAATAAACTACTACCTACTTTAACTTGCAAGACGAGACTAATAAGGAAACAAACGCAAAGAACCTAGCTAAATAAAACGCATAAAAGTCACCTCTTATCCCATCCAGCGTGCAAATACCGAAACAGACGCACATGGGTTGGTTAGACACAACGATTAGGCATGAATATTAATCCGTAATTCACACACAGACTCGACGTCTTACGTACAAGTGGCTGCGATACCTAACTAATAAGTCTGGTAACTAACAGCACAGCTCAATATCTGGTGTAAAGTTCCAAGAATTCTTAATAAAGTGATGATACCTTGTGTAAATTTCACAGAAAAACCGAGAGCGATTAATGTTATAAACACAAATACAGGGTGGTAGGGACATCGACGCGAAAACTTTTACCATGGATTCAGTGCATGATTCCGAACCCTGCGTTGAAATTTTTCGTCGGTAATTTTTAAAACAATCTGCTTTTTCATAGAAAAGTGCAATACCTACGCGGTAAAAATGTATGGAACAGTTGACTTTTGTAGTGGTGTTATGTAGTTTAGTTGTACTACAGCTATTGACCTATGACTGTAGTAAGTAGTCAATAAAAGACGTCAGAAAACCCAATTACTATTGAGCGTGGAATTCGAACTCAGGATCTTACGAACTGCAGGCGTGCGTATAACGGAGTTTATTTGATACTTTTTATCTAGTTACGCGATGATATCAGTGCAAAAGAAGTAGTCCTGGTAGTTTCATGTCAGTCAAGATATTTAAATTGAGAATAAGTAGTAAACAAATGCTATCGATACCTATGATATAAATGGAATAACGTATTTAAATCGATAAACACTTCACATTCAAGTCGAAACGAAGTATTCCCTAAACAATGTAACTAACCTAATAACAATAAATAAGATAGTAGTTTTTAATAAACAAATGCTAGTTTGGACAGTTACTACACCCACCTCATTAGAGCGCCTCCAGATGGCGCTATGGGCTATGTTGATTAGATATTCAATTTATAATGTAGGTAAAAACACTTTAAGTTACATACAATCATAACAATCATTTATTTACAAAGATTATTTTATTCATTACTATTAAGTTATTCAAGGATAAGTATTTCTTTTTCAAAGTATAATAATTATGAAAAGAGAACCGTTTAATATTTATTACAACATTAAGAAAAACAGGAAGTACCTTCGCGCGGTAGCCGAAAGCATTAGTGATCTGTATCATAATCAGAGACAGGATTGAATCGCAGTATAGTTCCAATATTTCGGTGTGGCAGGGCGCAGGGTCGACGACCGCACTCTTCGGTGCTGGTGCCGTGCTATTTCGAGGCGGCGAGCGATGGCGAGCGCACCCGACTTGAGCCGACCGTGCGATGTGCTGCGCACGCGTAAACAAACATGGCCGAACTGTCATTCACTAATTCATTCATAAGCGATCATTGTATTTGACAATCTGATTCGCACTCATTATCTGTGCCTCAATAAACAATGTACATAGCTGTATACATTGTATTATTTTTTATAAGGCTATTATTTCAACATCTAAAACTCTGACGTGGTACCTAACATGCACCGAAAGTACCGCAGCACGCAGTCATCAATGTCAAGTCTGCTTTAACAGTCAGCAATAAGTTCAAAATTTAAATCACGAAGTGTTAACTAATATTTAGTACCTACTTAGCTAGAATTGTTTTGAAATTCTAAAAATATAATTATCTGCTTTATCATTTTAGTTTTTCGTGCATAGTAGGTATATTATTAGGTATAGTGTAGGTACCTATATGTCAGCTTATTAATAAATTAAATAGGAACCTACCTGTAACAAATTTATTTTTGTTTTATTATCATTTTAAGGTCCTAAGTAGATAGAGGCGCTATATCATAATAATTCAATTAAGGTTTACTAATTATTGCAATTAAGCATCTTATGGCGGTTGAAGTAGGTAGGTGAAGGTATTTTTATTTCGAACAAAATTAAATTACTTGTTTTTTAAATAATATATTTTTCTTTCTACATTTTTAGTTTTAATTATAACATTTAGGTATTTTAAGATTTATTTAAGAAGCATATCGAATTATTACTGTCTTGCTAACGAGTGTAATGTCTCGCGCTCGATGAAGGCAAGCATTGTTCGTGACATGTGGACCACATAACACATCTGTAGCGCATATTCTGACGCGCCTTTTGTTCCAACCCTGACCATGTGGCCCGCGGACGGAACGCGCTACCTAGTTTTTGTCGCATTTTTTCAGTACACGAAAAAGTTCATAAAAGAATACCAGATTATACATGTGGCTAATATTGAAATATACCGTCACTAGTACCGGTCAAGACCGGAGTCTATTAATAGTCAAATTGCACTAACTTACTATATTTAACATTCGTCAACAATCGTAGTACCTACCTATTAGAGATTTTTATACAAACTGCAAACCTAGTTTATATCAGTTTAGTTTTGGTATCTCTCTTTTTTGTATCATCTTTATTGCGGCTTGTTGTTTCGAATGTTCATTTGAATGAACATTCGAAAATAAATTCCGTTCAGCGATAAAAAGTATATAAAATTCCTCTTCAGCGTAATGTTAGTTAAATATTGCGAGTGCGCAACGCGTCGTCAGCGGTACCACGTGGTAGTTGAAGAGTTGCCAACGCTCGCTTAGCCGACACCGCTTCCTGTTTACCGCGCCGTCTGCGTCTGTTCGACACTACGCCTCTACGGAGGCTAGCGGAATTACCAAAAGCTATTTTACGTCACAACTGGGAAGCACGGACGTGTAATAAGTGTTACGAAGAAACGAAGAAACAAGAGCACTTGTAGTAATGTTATGGTCACAGGAGGTATGATTTAGTTGTGAAATGCTTTTTTTTGTGTTAGTGATCACATCAGTTTAAAAAACAGCGGAATATGAGACCAGTAGCTGGAATTCATAATTGTGTAGGTATATCTAGTTATTTTGTCATCTTGATATAGTTTGTATGGAGGGAATAAAAAGTATATTTCGTAAAAAGTGAGGCATAAGAAACCTAGCTCGCAGCGGGAAACAACACGAAGCATATTATGTCGTGACTTGCTCTGGGAAGAAACTGACTCAAATTGAAGCCCTTTTTCACTGGCTGCAGCCAATGCGCTTTAAGTTTCGACTTGCTAGGGACGCTGATTATCTAACAACACCAACATTTTGAAATTCGAGGCTATGTTAAATGCGCATTAAAATGAATAAAACAATACCTACGCACGAATTTTGTGATTGCGATTGTTTCCTTACTGTCAGTAACACGGACGACAGATTTCATATCGCCAAAATTTATCTTAAGATAGCTGTTATACAGTTAGTAGCAAATACCCTTTAAATGTCCTTACTAACTTATTTGACATTGTCCAACTTGGCGCATATCAAATATGTATATCAAAAACTTACTGTAGAATTGAGAGTTCCGCGTAAGGCATGGCCTTGATAGATTTTGACTAAATATTTTTTCTCGTTGTCGTGTAGCGTACACAGATAACACATTGTGTCACCTTATCAAAGCAACCAATAACGACTGACTTTATGCTTGAGAATTTGGCAGAATTCTTATTATATAAATAACGTAGTTTTAACAGCTCTGCGTGTAGATAAATATAAATATTGGCATATTATTCAGCAGTGATGTTTAATTTCGATTGAGAAACCATCTTATCTCTACGACTTCAGAAAGCTTCATTCATGTATCTTGGGTTATAAAAACAACCAAATAAAGATAACAATCTGGATCTCACAAATATATTTCATAAAAGTTTCAAATGGAACTGAATAGTGTCATGTTGAACGATACATGTGTGCTCTCGTCTCTACCACACTCGAGCGCGGGATAGGCTTAACGGAGGACGCAATTATGATGATTAAATGAAACTGGTTCCTCGGCGACCGCTCCGTTGCCGGGATGTCGATGTGTAGAAGACATTCTACACTTACCTCCACTGAATATCGAATGCCTCGCCACGCGTTCCTAACACTAAAGTCATAAGACATAAAATAGTTTGTTAACATTATTTATAACAGCAGATACGTAATATTAAAGAGAAACACAACTACATCAAGGCGGAGCACATAAGCGACTGTTAAAATGTGAAATAGACGATTATTATCGATTACTCTTTAACAGACCGTGACGTGGCGAAATTAATGCATCAGCTGACTACCGCGACTGAGACATCTAAAATTATATCTCGAGTTGCAATCTTATAACTAGTAACCAGCAAACCAGGAGTTTATTAAATTAAGGTAGTAGCTACAATCAATAAAAATCTTTATTTCTAAATGTGTTCGATAGGTATTGATGGTAGGTATACTATCAAATCTGATTTAATAACTAAAGATTAGAGTTATTAAATCGAAACTAGGTGACTAGCACTCGATCCTGAACAACTTTCGACAACCGCTATGGCAACGTTAATGATTCATTTTTATAATTTTGCTCACTCCTATAATAAATTTTAAAAGACATTCAAACTTGAATGTAAGTAATGAGTACCTTTAAAGGTATATATAATTATTGTGTACAAGTAAGTTACCTAGGAGCTTAGCTTTCTGAAGTTATGGCTAAAGCAACAGTAACTCTGGATTCATAATTACGACTGATTTATTTCAGAACCTCGTACCAGTTGTACCTGTAGAAATGTTACCTACTATTCCTTCTGGCGATATATAAGTTATATAACCGCTTACGATGCATCGTAGTGCCGCAGAACACAGTTTCATAGATAATTTCTAGATTGCCACTGTATCAGTTTCAAATACAAGTCATTTTCAGTTTGTTAATATGATCGCAAAACGTTAAATTGATTTAAAACCTATTCGTGAACGTTAATGGATAGGGTTCGTCTGTTTTCAATATTTAAAACAGAAAGGAGTTACTATAGATTAAGTAAACTTTAACAGCTAAAACAGAAGAAGCGGCCGCTTCAAAGGGATATAAATAGTCGTCGGCGCCGGTCCGCGACAACGTACGGAACTCTTCATCTTGACAGCCAATCCTTCAGTAAGATAGACGATGTAATAGGTGCAGGCTGAGTTCCTATATCTTAGGGAACTTAAGGCCATTATCAGCAAGTCTTTATATTTTCTACAAACTCTGTAACATGGGAGGAGGAGTTGCAACGTTTGTTTGATGGACGTTTGTACTCAAAAAACTTCTCACAAATGCGTTGGAATTGGAACCCTTTAGGGATTTACCTGGTTGGACCATTAGATCTTTAAAAAATACTTCAGATAAGGGATTTTTCTATGTCGTGATGCATCGTTAGAACATAAATTTTGAATTATCTGTACTACTATTACAACAAAAAGTTCTTACAATATTGTAAATCATTAGTTCATTACAAATAGTCAACTTTGATTTGTTACATTATCTTTTATCATACATCCTTGAAGTTTTTTCTTGTCAATAGTCCAAACAATCTACACGTTGTGCGGCCCATTGCGACCTTCAGGTAAAGCTTTGATAGGAACTGCGCAAGATCAACTCCAGTTTAACTGTAACTCCTTCGAGAAAACCTTGTATCGATGATTACAATTGTAATGAATTTATACATATAGGTTTTCATACCGTGTGTGTTCCGATTGAAGTCGGCTATAAACTAAATTATCTACCTAGAACTCTTTTGCGAGTATTAATTGATAATTTCCAGAATAGCAAACTTGTGCTTTCTAAAACAATTTCCAGTTTTAAATGGCAGCAATCTAATTTTTTACATACAGAATTCTAACTTAGTTGGACCTACGACTTCCAGCGGACACATGTTCGGATAAGAATTATTTATCTGTAGAGTAATATTCTCGATGGTCCGGGTGGGCGTTGAGAACGTGGATATTTCGGGCCATTATCACGCGCCCACGCTTCGCTATTGGCAGAAAAATGTTACAAAAATACATCGTCGCAATTTACAGTCAGTCTTATACGGGGTCAGCTACTGACATTGATACCATCTTTGACCGTCTTAGCGGCCACAGAGTTAAGGGATTTCTCATTCCTGCCGATATTATGTGGTGACCATTTTAATTAGAGCGTGTTGTAAGTTTTTCCTCTCCATTCTTAAATGAAACCAAATGTCGTAGATCTTGTTTTAACATTGAGTCTTATCTGTATCCCTTATCATTATTACTGAGAACCGAGAGACAGACGTAATGGAAGATATGTGTTCCAGAGCAGTGCGTTCTCTAGCCCGTTTCCGGTGGTTGTTTACAAAAAATATAATATAAACTCTTGTCCAAAGCAGCTATACGAACCGGCCGGCCGAGATACTTGCTACGATTAAAAATCGTTACAACTTCCGTTCGGGTCCGAGACGCGGAGCGGAGCTCCAGATAAAAAAGATAAATAAGAAAAATAACTTAAAGATCGATACGGTGGAACGGCGCTACCTGTTTTTTCACTGTGCTTAGCTTGCGGCCATCGTTCTTCTCTTGTACGTCCACAACCGTCAACTACCTACAACACAGTGTGGGCAATCGTTCTAAAAATCGTTTCTTATATAAGAGTGGCAAAATTATGGATACCATATTATCAAATCTCTTTTCGTATGCACTAAAAAATTAACAGGGTGTTATATGATGTATTTTTTTTTTTTTGTATTCTTCAACCAATTATAAAATGCGAATTGCTAATGAGCTTTGCAAGTCTTTTTGCTTTCTCTATGTAAATGTATTTAAACATTGGTAAAACTTTTTGGAAAATCCTATTTCTATTAATACTACCGACCTCGTTTTAGAAAATCCTATAATATGTATTTCTAGTATTACTATTTACTACCTACGTTCGCTCAGTTTATTAAAATAATCCGAAATATAAGTATCTAATTGATATAATAGTTACCGACTTACGATATGGCTTCTTGCGACAAATCATCTTTAAATACTTAAGTGATTATTTTTCCTCATAAAGCTAGACCAATTAAGGGGAAATATAAAATCAAAGTTTAGAAAAAAACTTAATTGTGTTCAATATCAACATTCGTTGGGGAACTCTAATAAAACGATCGATTCCTTGGAAGATTTATAATACTAAATGATAGCGCCGTCTGAGTGAATTAGCATCACATGATGTCATGTATCCGGCTGCATCCATAAGAGGGGCTATAAATCGAACGGGTTAGATATTTTACTTTATTGCAACCGGTAATGGAAGATATCAGATTAATAAAAGATGTCGATGAGACCAGGCGAGATGCACAGCAATTTCACGAGTGCTGCGCCATGATAATTAAGTGTTCGAACGGTGTGTCGTGGTGTGCGTGGGCTCGGCGCTGAGTCGATACGGCGCAGAGCAGGCATATCAAGTCTGGTAACTATGCGGCGTAACTCCGGTAGCGGCGCAACAGGTCTGTGGCGGGACGCGGGCGCGGGCGCGGGGCGGTAGGAAATCCTTCGCGCACGCACGCACACTCCAACACCGACGCGTGTGTGCACCATCCGGTTTTCTTTGCGTGTGGGCAATGTACACAGACGACGCGCGCCTGTAGTGAGCTGTATCGAGTCGATCGATCAATGAGCTCGACATCGACTCGGACTCTTGCCTGCATGCAACTCATTGATTATCGCTATGAACGTGGAATTGTTTATTCATTCATGATGAATATTTTATATCAAATGAACGTTTTTCTTATCCGTATTCTGTCTTCAATTTTTTCCTCATAACACAAAGTTGCTTGTATCTTGCACCGTTTCTCAGGCAAACACTGTACGCCACTTTAGTCACTACTCCGTTGACTTAAGAGTCCTATTACACTTTTTACGCAAATTCATGATTTTTGACGTTGTAATTTTCAGCAACAGTAATATGTTTTAATTATTTGATTATGAATAACGATATTGCTATTCTCTTTCTTGTAAGTTGGTTGGTTGTTGTTTCTTGTTGGTTGATTTTAATTTTTCTTTTCGTGTAATTTACTATAAATATTTTACGAACTCAATTTACAAGAAAATCCGTTGGCGATGGAACTTTGACGCTTAAATTCACTTTGTTCCATTCAATTAAAATAAATGCTAAAATTACTAAAAGATAAGTTGAATGTTTTACTTGTTTGTTGGAGTTCTAGAATTTCTTTAAATTTCTTGAGTTTTCACAGAAAAAATCATAAAGAAAAGTAATAAATGTCTTAATTCAGCGTCCATTATATTCCAAATAAACAAAATTTTATCAAATAAACTAATAAGGTATAAAACTTCTATCTACAATGAATACGTTTCATTAGTTTTCGTTTCTCAATATAATAAGAAAACAATACCATAAATAAAATTAAAGTACTATATATTCCGCGTCAATTCAGCAAATCACCTGAAAATAATGTGTAACTCCACTTATAAGAAAGAGAATGGCACTATTGTTATTGTAATTAAATAATTAAAATATCATAATGTTAATGAAAATTACAACGTCAAAAATTACGAATTTCCGTAAAAAAATGTAATAGGACTCTTAAAAGCTTCCATAATTTGAACATTGGGCATTAGCTTAGTTGGGACAAAATAATTACTGATAGTCTTTTTAAAATAAGTACATAATATGTATTTGTTTTGACTTGACGTTTAGGAGTTGAGAAATGTAGTTGTTATAAAACTGGTTCCTTTATGTCCTAGAATATCTAATCTTTTGCTCTCCAGCTAACGTTATATTATCTTTTCACAGATGCTGATTCCATGCCCGTAATATGTAGGTGAGTAACGCAATTAAACAATCTTTAACTACATAATTATGTTCCTTATTAATAACATTACTACAAACAAACCAAACCCAAACCAAGTAAAATTATTGTGGCTGCTGTTATGAGCACAGTCGGGATGACACACCTATAACGAAATAAACGAACCATGCACAAGTATGCGGAAAAGTAGTTTCAATAACGTAATTAATAAAAAGAAACCAACTGTAATGGATTACAAAAAACCCACTCAAAATACATTGAAACGCATTATCTTACACAATACAATAAAGACAACGGCATATTAAGAGGAGGCTCCCTAAATTGTATGTAAATTTGCATTAATATTCTGAAAAAGTCACGCATACAATCAAAATGGAACTTTAGTTTATGATTTATTGGATCTTTTTTTCACTTAATTCATTTTTTTTTCGAAAATCATGTCTTTTTTAGAGATTATTTGAAACAAATACAAGACTAGGTACTCAGCTTTTATGTCTAAAAAAATATTGACAGTAAGAAAATATAGAAAATATATTATCCAAATATAAGATATTTTTTCCCAAGATCAATTATTAGTTTAGAAAACAAAATAAGAATTGAGACTTACAACATTTAGTTCCATGCTCGAACACGTCCAAAGAGCGCACGCGAAATTCAACTTTATTACGGAAGAGTTAGCGTTTAGCACATAATGCAGTGGTGGCTTGCATGGGGGCGGAGTTTGCGTGGAAATTATCTTTGGAGAGCCTGGTCTTAAGCCTTGAAGACTCATTTCACGTAGCATAGCATGTATCTGTGCTGCACTGCTCAATTTGCAATAAAAAATCTAAAGAACCGTGATCACAATTCGACGAAGCGAAATTATGAAAAATAAAGAGATTTAGAGAAATTTTGCAGAAATATAGTCCACTATAGAAATACCCAAATACCGGTTCTGCTACAATCAGAAACGGTTATTGCGAAAGGATGACAGAGATCAAAGTCGGGTGGCAACCAATATTTTCATATGTCATATGCGAGTACCTACAACTTCTTGTATGTTAAGGACCAGATTCAATGATTAGGAAAACCGCACTCTTATTTAGCGGCAAACCGCTTTATGAGAAAATGCTTAAAATTCCGATCTTCGCAGATATAAATGCGCATAATCTTTGCATTTAATTTAATAACGAATGTGAGGAGGAAACAGCTCATTCATGATTGAAGCTCAAGAGCGATTTCGATTCTGAGTATCACAAGAGTCAAACTTTCAAATTAAAAACAGGAAAACCATGCTCACTTGTTATTTGTTAGCTATAAACTGTTGGAAAATCCCAAACAACGGAATCTTCACTGGTCGGTGGTATGGCAGGGCGAAGCGATTTAGCCCTTCTAGCAAGATAAGAATACCGTACGTACAATGCAGTGACGAAATAGATCAGTCCCAACGGCTCGTGAACTATCGACGACACATTGGTCATTCGATGTAGACCTTTACAGCACAGGTGTGGGACGCAGAGTAGTGGTGGGCTCGGAATTTGCGGCGACGCTGCTCGACGCTCGGGCGCGGGAGGTGCGTGGGCAGAGGTTGGCCCGTTCGCCCACGGCACCGCACCTAGCCGCAACGCCGCCAAGGTGTAAATCACGACACCTCCGTACAGCATCGCTTATTACCACTACTTACCACTACCTACCACCAGCAACAAGAAGGAGTCAGATAGCATTCGATCCAACAAATGCTGTAGGTATTTCAATTGGCTACGTACCTAAAGCTACGTTGGCAAGTGTTGAGTTCCTTTCATAGCTTCAATAAAAACGTTAATTTTGAGGTATATATAATTTATGATGAAGTCACAAATGTTTCCGATCCATAACACAATATCTACTTGCATAAAAGGTTTACTCAGAATTTACTAAGATATTTCGACAAAAATGCTTTTCAAATCAATGCAAAATTGACAAAAAAGTACAAGACGAAAAATACGAAAATATACAAGTTCGAGAGAAAATCGTGATAATATGTGAGATATTTTAATTTGACGAGATAAAGCTTTTTATCTTCGACTGACTGCAACAATGTTGTATTAATTTATTTACCAACTAGAAGACATGCCATTAAAATGAGCTGAACTGATTTAACCGAGGTTGTTGGTAGGTTCAACGTAGTTAATAAATTACCTATTATTGCTTCTTGGAACAGTATCTCGACTGTGGGAACAGAACAAAAAGTATTTTCGCAAAATCGCTACTAAGGATTCTGGGATGGCCACACTATTATCAGAGAAATTCCTTCAATTATTAAACTGGAGTCTTAAACGCCCACATTCAGAATAAAATGCCCTAAATTATAGGTGAATTCATGAGAAGTTAGAAACGTTTCTTAAAGATCATTAAACAGAAGAAAAGATTAAAGATACAATACGGACTCTTATCTGATGATTTCAGTCGTATTGGATTTATTTTATGACATTCAAAATGAAAAGCCTAAAGCGGATATACCTAAATACTATACAAACTATATAAATAGAACAAACAAGGGTGACAATATCCTTTACATTTCAAAGTAACCAATGAGCAATGTTTAAGCCATTACACGTTACATACTAGTATTTTAATTTTTCAACTTGGACAGATAGGACTGTAGAAATAATGGTATATGTATCCCCCGATGGGAGTAATGGAGCAAAACTATTGGGGTTGGAAACGACTTTGTGATCTATTTCATGAGCGTTAAAGTGTAGTATCAAATGACGCAGCGGAGATAGTTAAGGCATATTCAAGGTGGAAAGTGATGTCATTGGCCCTACTGCGTGCTGTGGCTGTGGACGCTCCACTCGCTCTCTGTCACAGCTACTTTTGCTTTTCGAGTGAACATTGTCCATTCTGGCCGCGCACGTCATTACTTTGGTATTTTCTAATCACGAGTTTTAGAATGTAGAAATTTGACTTAAAACTGCTCTTGCCCACGACAGTTTGACAGACACAAAAAGTGCTATCCTAAATTCACCATCCATGGAGAATTTATAACAGCTACGAAAAATACAGTTCAGATCTGTTTGAGACCGATTGCTATTTCTAAAGTGCATGGACATATGGACAATCGGTGAAGGCTGATTGGGAATTAGTAAGGCATTTTTAAACCAAGCTTTTCATTAACTAGCTAATAATGTAACAAAAACTGATTGCCTAAGTCAATATAAACATGAAGTCAAGCTGGATTACTTAGGTCTTCGAGCAAGTGTTAAAGAGCACAAGAAAATGTGACTAGATTAGCAAGCGGCAAAAAGATAGAAGATCAAGAGGTCGAACGAGCCGTTTTTCAAATTGCTGTAGACACTTCTATGGACGGTGATGTAAAAAGGATATGTAATTTAAAGGTCGTAAACGTGTCTTCAATTTGGTACGTCACTGTTAGTTTGGCATGCGGGTCGAGTGAAGTGGTGTGGCTTCCTGCGCTCGGTCGCCGGGAGCTGTAATAGTCGTCGCGATGGCAAGCAGCGGAGTGGCACGGAGGGCGGACGACGACGCGGACGGACGGCCTCACGGAAGGTCGACCGCCTCGTCCGCTCCGACCCCCCTCCCCACACCTCACTTGCACGCCCTCACCCGACCGCTACGTGGAATTTATATAATTGCCTTCAATTAAAACAAGAATACACCGAATACCATCTTTGATACACAAACATAGATGTAGCCATTTTTAATTAGTCATACACCGTTTAGTGAAACACTGAACGAATCGCGAGAATAATGTTTCATCTTCTTAATTACACGGCGACGAATATTCACTACTACACATTCACCGGCGGCGGCGGCGCGGGGCTAGTACGCACAATAACATTTTACTATCCAGGCAATAATACAATATTATGTACAGAAGTTTGATACACGATGTAAATGATCGTTTGCCGTCTATATTAAATAACCGCATGGTATAGGAACGGCTAAGGTCACCGACGATGAGTGTGTGCCATGAATGGACTGAGTCGTGTCGTGCGCGATACTCGACCATTCAACGAGATCCTTCATTCTAGCTTTTGTTATTACGTAATAGTCAGATCATATTAGTGAATTAATTTAAAATATTGCTGTTAAAATTTGTGCCCAGACGCAAGTTTATCTCTCAGTTCTTATGTAAGCAAAGCACAGTACGTACCTACTTACATACCTACCGTATGGTAGAAAATAATTACAATTAGGTAACATATAGTTTATGTAGACATTTTTGTGTAGGTGGAACGCAAAACGTGGCCATACTTCGTATGAGATATTGTCCCTTAGCTTCGCAAGTGCACATTAGAGGTGAATGCGTTTATTTTTATCAAATATAAATGAATACAACCTATTAAGACTCACTACCCACGTATATAGATAGAGTGGTTTTTACTTCGTAGACATTCTGAATTGTCTTATGAAAGCAAAAGATTGTTAGGGGAGGAAGGACAGGCTAGAAGTAGGTTAGAAGGAGGAAGAACATTCGTTTCCAAACACATTAAATATTTAAATAGGTAATATATACATAATTGATTATAAACCAAATTATGCAGTTCAAGCATAGGTCTATGGATATCAACTGGATAAATAATTATGTTTTTAGTAATCTTGTCTAAGCTACTGAGAACTACTTAAATTATGACGTACTAAAAGGTTGGCATGCTCATATGTATAGATACCTAATTAAACATTGACGTAGGTTCGTTTTGGATGATCTGTTATTTAATCCGATCGAAATGATTTGGTTAAGTTCGACGGCGCTCAAGAAAATGAGTTTGAAGCGCGACGACCCGAGTCGACTGGACGCAAAATATGCGCGGATCGCACCGACATTAGTCGCAACGCTCTCATTCACGTTTCTTTTATCTGTGACAAACATCCGGTATTATTTTCAACGCGTCCACGGCGCGGCGTTAGTACTCCAATATTATCAAACGATTCGACCATACAATACGATAATATATTTAGACAAATAACTACTTAAATAAACCGTTTATCAGCCTTTAACTCGCATAAGATAACTTTTATGTTCAAACAATACTATTATGTAATTAGATACATTATTTCGTAATATAGGTATGTTGAGATGAATAAATAATTACATCGAAATCATTTAATTTCTTACACTTATCTGAAAACTATTATCTTTGCAATAACTGAAGTTTTTGAACATAAAGAAAAAGAGATAAAGCCGTTCGACTGTAGCAGGAAGTTCGAAGATGATAAATATATTTGAGAAACAATTGACAATGGAGATAACGAGCGACGTCATCAAAGTGTGGAAAATAAACTGTACTTAGTACCACTGGCAAACTCCACTAAACGTATAACTACCATATTAGTGCCATCTGTTATGAAATTATGACTAAAATATTTTGAACATTGATTTTATCAGAAATACTCTTTATATTCTGTACAGGCGCCGAAAGTAATTTTTAATTCGTAAAACATAAATGTAGCTCCTTAGTTATAAAACAGATGGGACCAATTTAGCTGCATAGGTGCAAGCAATGGCGGATGGAAAGTGCGGGCGGAGGCGAAGGCGGCTTCCGCTTCGAGTCGACTCGCACCGCCTTCAGAATAACAAACGAAACCTGATTTCTATCGACTGGGCCAACGATTACACCGCCTACTCTACCATGAGAACACTTTTATCCATAATGATTCAAGTAACGACTATTATTAGCACGGAATTTTGGAAAGAAAATGTACGTACACCACAGAAAATTAATATCATACGATATTATAACAACGTGGCATGATATCTTGCAGTGGTGTTGATTTAATGTACTTACAACCTATTGAAATATAACAAAGAGTAACAGGAGCCATGTACGGCGAAAACTGATTTCTTATTAACCCCATTGTCTGGACAAGGCTCCAGAATAGTGGGTGGACATTACATTCCATGAAGTGCGGCCATACAGTGTAAAGCTTGCAAGGCAATGGTATCGTTTTTACTAACGATGTATACCTATTTAGGCTACCTATTGTCATTGTTCTTCCATGATTGGCATCACTTTTCGTAACTTATGAATCCAATGAGGAGTGCTACTTGAAATGGAAGAATTGAGTGAAGAAACAAAAGAATTATTAAAACACGCAAACATTGACAATAGTAATAATTAACACAAACGTAAAATCGTACGTGAAGATTATATTAGTTCATGTACTACATGTCAAAATGGTGCTACCTTCTTGTAATATGAATGACAATTTTGATGAAGTATCTGGTAGGTATCTAAGACTGAAAATATACATAACAGAAAATACTCAAATACATATTCATAAAATAACCTAAACTTTGGCAAGTTTTCTTATCACGAAAAAAATTTAAAGTATACATTAACATTTAAGAATGTGAGTTGCAATGAATACAGTCTTACAATATAATTAATGTAATAATATTACTGTAGGTGACGTATATAGACAAAGTTTAGAACATCGTATTTAGACGATTTAAATAAGTACATTCGAAATGTTAATGATGAAGTGAAAGTCAGAAATGGATTGTTTAAATTATTTAAGATGAAATTAGTGTAGTAAGAGACATAACACAAACTTAATAAGTATGGTCAGTCACTAGTGGAAACGAAATTGTATCTGTGTACAAAATCCAACTTTTCATAAGTGCGAAACGATATAAAAAAAAATTGGGTGTGGCTGTGTCGTGGACACAGCCGTGTGTTTTACGTTAATACGTGTACATTACGAGTAGAATTTTCTTTGAGACGAATTCTTTGATCCTTAAGCTATCGAGTGATGTAATTAAATTTTGGATGTAAATGATAGATATGTAGCTGGAGTAAAGCATCAAACTTTATCCCCCGATTTACTTATCATCAGTTTTTTAATTGCCTCCCACTATGAAAGAAAATTTAAAGACGTATTCACGTCAAAAGGATAATTTTGTGTTAGACATTAGTTCAGCTGGTCAGATAAATTCTTCGAGTCTCTAAGCCTGAGGCCCAAGCAACACATGTAACAATAGAACCTGAAGCGAATGTACAGCCTCAGGTAGAGATTTTTTTTTGTAAAGGTAGTAATTTTTTCCTCCCATCCATTCAATGTTACAGCAACTGCACGTTCTTTTGTACTAATTTAGTTATATAAGTAATGTAACTTTTCACTGAGATGGAAGTTTTTTGTTTATTCATAATGTTCATTGATTACAACAACTGCCAGTAAAAAAATTGGGGCGAATGAACTTTGCTCGGTATATTAGCTGCAGTCAATCATAAAAATAAGTGCGGGGTTCCGACTGCTGGGGGATCTAGCCTAGCTAACAGTGGCAGTGCAACTGCTAATATTTCACAGAAGATTATTGTATAGATAGCTCCTTTTTAAAGTACGCATTTCGTGACTGGTTTTGGGCATACAGGATTCGAGGCGAGTAAGTTACTGCACCGCAAATACTGCAATCACGTCGCACCGTAGGCTCACCCTTCCTCTTCTTTCACGCACGATTGTTGTTTCATGCGCGATTCAGCGAGTGTGTAAATCCGGCTATTTGATTCGTTCTCTTTTGTGTTGTAAAAAATGCGTCCGACAGTGGTCGAGATTCAAAGCCAAGAAAATAATAAGATATGTCTAGTCTCACAGTGGTTCATTTTACACAGTTGCAAGATTTGTAAAATCTAACTGCGTGTTAATGGTGATAGGTTGTAATGTGACATCCGTGGCGGTGTGGCGCTGCGTTATCGCATGTCCTTGACACAGAGACGCGACGTGCACAACGCGCCTTATTGTCGCTGCAACCTTGCGAAAATTACCGCTCGCGATAACAGATGCCGTCGTCGTCGTTGGCGACGCGTCTCTCGACCACGCGCTTACCAAAATATAGTAGTGAATGGAAACGTTACGTGCCCATGAATTTCAAAACATCGTTAATCTGAAATAGAATGCTAATGATGTTTGCTTCTGTATAAATAAAAATATTGTTGTGCGTATTCATAAGGCTTTTACGAAACATTATACGGCATTTAATGGACTTTACGGATTATTTTGATTTTAATATTGGAAATGAGGCTCGCAGATTTCTACAACTGAAAGTACGGTGCAGTTGCAAGACGAATGTGGGTGGTATCCCGGTGCTGCGACTCTCGCCGACCGGAAACCCAATTCCCGGATGCGGCTGCGCGGGGGGATCTCGCCGGAAGCTTGGTAAACGAGCACATCCGCTGCCGCCGCCCGCGCCGCAAAATTTGGCACCGCGAGCGCTCGCAGCCCGCTTCCGGCCTCCGCCCCCCGGACCCCTAACGTCGCTCTCGCCCGCGAAAATAGCGGCCAACCGCTCCGTGTACGCGGTTCATTCAGTATGGCCGCCTTCCATTCATAAAAAGGCGAGGCGCGGGCGGCCTGTTGCGCGGCGAAGGGAGGGCGGCCTCTCCCGCCGACCCGCACCCGCGGCCGACGCCAGTGCGGAATGTGCCATCGAACGGAACGGTCGTTTCGTCGGAGCGTAGCCCTAGCGCTCCCGGTTTTCCATTAAAATGTGTATAAGAATAAGTGCAGTGAATCCGCACGAGTTCGGAACGGTTACAAAAAACGCCGTCGTCGAGATTAGGAGTAGAAATCAACGAAGAACTTCAGCGAGGAAGTGAGTAGCGGCCATATTGCAGTGATAACCGCGCGGCGGGCGGACGAGAATCGAGGCCGGTGCGTGGGCCGCCCCCCGCCCGCGCCAGGTGCCGCTCCGGACCGCGCCGGTCTCATGAACCTTCCCGTGGATTTGCGCGGCCGAAATTCGGTGGTTCTGCCGTATTTTTGTGTGTCAGTGAATCTTCCGGCGCGGTTTCGGTGCGGTACGACCACTTGGTCGCTAGGCGACAAGTAGCCTCAGTGTTGTGTGTTGGGCCGCTTGGCCCGAGTGCCCTTGTGTGTGGAGCGATGTGTGTAGGAGACGTGTGACCGTGGAATGTCTGCTTCGTAAGTACATACGGTGTCCTGACGTGGGACTTCTCGCCCACCGATCAAAACCGTCTGTTTGTTCGGACACAAAACTCGCGACGGATTTGAGTAGCTGCTTTTTGCATGAAGATCATGTAGTCATGCGTAGGTAGTAATTACATGCATAGCGAAGAAATCAAGCTAACATGAATGACGAGAGGCGACGCCTCGCTTCGCCGCCTGGCGACCGGCACACGTGCAACCATCAGCGCTCATAGCGAGAACGTTCTCAACAAACGAGTTAATAATAATGCTTTCATTTATTGTATGATTCAAATCTATTTATACGGCGTTTGTAATTTATATTAAACAAAAAACTAATCGCATAGTACTCCAATACTACATGAATGTAATAAACGTTGTAGATTCTTCTTAGCCAAAAAAAATAATTATTTAAGTAGATATTAAAGACAGAAAACGCGATTAATTAAGCAAGCACCAATAGTAATAATGAATATTAACCGCATTATTATAGCAACAGAGACACAAATTTCGACAGAGTTGATAACTGTGAACGCAGATAAAGAATAAATTGTAAACAATGGTCACATAAACTGTTAATATCTTGTAACGAACTCGGCAGATAAGAGTATATTTAGACAAAACAAAATAAGAATATTATTTGTAATATAACGGATAGTTTTACGTAAATCTTGTTAGATTATAGCCACAATTGAGTTTAACTACTACTTAGTATCGATAGCACTCAAGAGAATTGCATAGAAATTAGAATCACCTTATGAATTCATCAGAAAGGCTACTTGCACATTATTTGAATGGAAGTAGGCAGTAGCATCACATTCATCAAGATAACAACAATGTATACATTTTCGTTTTTCTTAACGTCAGGCACATCTTTGTATTTGTAGTCTTCAATTATTGTACTAACACCCGCAAAACTGGCACAACACCTTTCTATTTTTTACATGAAATAATGTTCGTCATTCTTCATTCGTTTTTATACAGATGTGATATTTTTATCCATGAATACAAAGTATGATATACTAAGTAAAAAAAAAAATTACCGTGTAAGTCCATAACTCATTTCTACAGAATTCAGTTACATTCCAATGAAAGTTGTTTATTTATTTCATCTTTTCAGAACTTTCTTTATTGCAAAAGTACTTAAATATCAAAATCGATGCAGAATCAATAAATTTTCAATAGTTCTGAATTGGGAATAGTCCCTTATTGTGGCTTTTGTACAGAAAAAGCTGATAAACCTGATTAATCTTTTAAACCACCAAAAGGAGCCATTAAATAGCAAATTGATAAATATCTAATACCAACATCAATAGAACATCGTCATTCGTCACTTCTTATTATGGTTGCTGCTAGCATGTATTTTTAATTTACATTTGCTCCAGAATGATTCGTGGTTTAAGGGAACTTAAGAACAATACATAGTATACGAATATTCCAATTATGTTTATCCTGTACTGACAGTGAAAAAAGGGAATATTTCAGAGAAACAGAAAAACCAATGCAACAAACACAGACTTAAAACGTGTTATATAACAATATAATATTTTATAATAATGGTACTAGAGATTTCCCAACAATATTAATCTGTGCCAACACTTAAAGAGAATTTAGATAACGTTTCGATTGAGAACTATTTATATATAATGAGAATAAAGTTATCAATTAAGTGAAACATGCATATGTAATTAAAATGACTTCAATAATTAAAAACGTTTCGTGCATAGATTAAACGGAAAGTGCGTCAGCTGCCTGGAAGATCGAAGAAAATATAAAAACAGCTTAATGGATGTAATATTGAATACATTTAAGAGCTAAGCAGGTTAAACCAGTAGTATTTGGTATCTGTCTAATATTTTCTTAAATAAGAGATAAAATATATTTAAATTCGTATTGACTATTGACCTATGACTGAAATCGATAAGGTGGGTATAAAATAACGCTAAAATATTGTTGACATAAATCACGGTATACCATTACTACATTGAAGAGATAATAAAACTGTAAAAGGAAATAATTAATGTAGCGAAACTTAACTTTCCAAAGTTAATAGTCTCACTGCACAAAATCCTATTGAATGGATGAATTCAATCTCTACGGAGACAAGTCTGTTAGACAAAAACGATCTTACACTATAATGACTCCGACTACGTGACTGAATTAAAGAAATACATGGAAAGTTTCAGCCTAATAAGTAATGGCATGAAAAAGGTTAGATATAAACCTGTTAGTTGTTCATTAGGATTCAAAGACCTTATTAAAAGTCTGAATAAAGAAGTTTTGATTAGTGAAAACACTATTTTAGGACTTCTAATGTTCGTAAATACTAAAATGATTGTCCGTGTTTTGTATGGTCCTTGCACTTTTCTTTTTAATTAAAGCAAACGTTAACTCTAAATCAGTGTGAAACTTAAACAGTCCAAAGTGTGCTTAGAAATAAAGAACATCCTAAATACCTACTGTTTTGAAACGGCCACCTAGTACAGTTTTAATTAAGCAGAATTCAAATGTTGCTCAAGACCACAATGCATTTTCGCAATAATTTGATTCACGAATATAATGCAATGTAACTTCTGTCTTAGGCACGTCAAAAACTGATTAATTATTTACTGTTTAATTATCTTTAAATACTGAAACCATCGCTGTTCATGTTTACTTGATGAAATCTATAAAATCGATTAATTTTGCTACTACTCATATCAAAATTAACTTTCAGAAAAGGGAGACTTATTAATGTGTAAGTCTCCTGTTTTCTTCCATATCCGTCATAAGTATTTTGTATGGTCCGATACTAACGACTCAGACACGAAGCAGGCAGGTGTTGAATGTAAGTTTCAGTCACTGGACTGCATAGGTTTTACTAGTTTTTAACGTAATGATGATGGATGAAAGTGAGAACTGTCTAATAATTGAATCTATAGGTATAGTTTTACGTTCAGTGTCGTGATCTCTAATGTAATGTGAATGTGTGTTCGCTCGGCAGGTGGGGACGATGAGGGAACAGGAAGGCGACGGCCCGGAGAGCCGTTAGCCGTACTCGATGGATGAGTATGGCGGGCCGGCGGCGCCGCCCCGGCCGCCCAAGCCGGCGGCGCGCGTCCACAGGCCGACGGGCGCGCGCCAGCCCACCGTGTCGCTGCTGCGGCCGCGACCAGAGGCCGAGCGCGAGCGGAACGCCTACGTGGAGGCTCCGCGCCGAGCGCACGCCGCGCCCGCGCCTCCCCACACGGCCGCGCATCAGCCGCTCAAGCCGGTGACGACGCAGCCGGCCGCCGCGGCCGACAAGCGGCGCGCCGGCGCCCTCGCGGCCGACTCGATAGTGTGCGACACCTGCGGCCGCTGCCGCTGCGAGCAGTGCGCGCGCCCGCGCCCGCTGCCGTCCCGCTGGCTGTGTGGCTCATGCCTGTGCAGCGCCGAGGCGTGCGTCGACTATGCGTCGTGCATGTGTTGCGTGAAAGCGCTGTTCTACCACTGCGGGAGCGGCGAGGAGGAGGCGGGCGAGCCGTGCGCGTGCGGGCCGCGGCTGGCGTGCGTGGGCGCGCTGGCGCTGCCGCTGCCGTGCCTGTGGCTGTACTGGCCCCTGCGCGGCTGCGCGGCGGCGGGCGCGGCGCTGTACGCGCGCTGCCGCCGCTCCGGCTGCCGCTGCCCCGAGCCCCCTCCGCGGCTCTCCAGTATTATCTAGTCCCGCCGCGCGCCGCCCGCGCCCTCCGAAGCGCCGAGTCGAGCGGCGCGACCGCGTTGTACAAATATTTATTTGCGAGCGGAGAGCTTCGGACTGCGCGGGGGTGGACTCAGTGATTGCTGTGCCTGGTGCGAGTGGTGTGTGGTGGCGCGGGGCCGGCGTCGGACGAGCGCCCCGCGCTCACTGAGTGAATCGTCTACGAGTACCTTGTAAATATAGTCGTATAGTGTGAATGTACGTGAACGTGTCGCCCGAACGTCGAAAGTCTCAAATTTTCTTGAGACCGTAACGTGTCATAAGAAAACGTTAACGTTAGTATTTTGGATTCCACAAAAATCCAGAGAAGATTAAGAAATGAGATATAAAACATACTTATTAAGATGTAGATAATTTACCATTTATTTATTAACTGAATTTGTATTTATTTGTAAATAAAACGACAACAATATATTATAAATACGAATGTTTACTACATTATGTTTGTTTTTTTCTATTCCTTTGGTACTCTTATTGAGCTGCAGTTATCTGTACTAATACTGTGATAAAAATATATTGACAATTGGTACTTATATGTATGATGCAGGTCTCAATTTAACATTCTCTGTAGGCGGAAACAACCGTCTAAACACAAAACTGCACTAGCTACACTTATCTTGCTCTAAGATCTTTTCGCACAATTCATTGTCACCATGTAAACACAATTTACATTTATTTACACAAAACTGCACAACGCATAACTTATCAACATTTTGTGTCTTGAGGTTTCTTGGTGGCACAATGAAATTATAAATAATTATAATAGATAAGAATGAAAAAACATTAAAAAGCTATTTTTTTTAAACTTAAGCTGTTAGAAAATTTGGCAATATACAAGCTTAGTTTTTTGTTTAAACTACTTACTCTATGATAGTTTTACTCAAGCCGCTCCTATGACTCTGTTGGTTTGCACAATATTTTAGATCCATAAGGATAATAAGTACCTACCTATAGCACAAATAGTTTCCTGCTATCTAAGTGGTACATACATGAGATAAATAAATAGCAAGACACTTTTTGGAATGAATTATTCTATTGTTACAAGACTACTTTATTGATGATGATTTTCTTTTTGTAATTATGTTGTTCAAATAAGTATTTGTATATTTTGTTTCACCTAATATTATTTTTAAGGTATTTATAGAGCAGACGGTTGTAAGAACTATTGTATGTCATGTGCTTTTGCCCTGGTCACATAATAGGAACGGCCCAAGTACAACTAATCTGGCGTAAAGAAAGCAATGGAAAATTAAAACAAGTAAGTAAATACACTGCACAAACAGAATAAGTAAAATGTCAAGCAATTGATGAATAATTTAGTAGGCAATGCTAGAGGGTACGTAGCTGTTCCCGATTCTATCAAAGCGTTAAAAAATGGATACTCGCCTTCGTCTTGCTTTGGCAGTACTGTATTTCTATTTGGTTTTCTTGTTAAATTGCACAGCACAACACAAATATCTTGATGCATCGTATTTTTAAATGAAAACGAAATTTGAAAAACTTTTCACTAAAATTCAAAAATAAAAATGTAAAATAACAATGACAACGTCAAGATACTGTCAAAATATCAACAATTCTTTATGGTTGTTTTTTTTTTTTTGTTATTTATCCGAGAATCTACAGTTCTCAAGTTTTGTTTGTTTGTGAAAACAAACAAAACTTAAAAAATGAAACTCCCAATAAATAAACAGAACATTTGGCCAAATTACGACAGATGAGTCAAAAATATTTTTGTAAAATGGATGTTTATAATATATGGGAATGGAATTTCTTCATACAAGTTGTAGGAGGCGATCGTTTGGAAGGAAGTAGCGATGGCTTGACGCGTCATCGGCGGCGGTGCGCCGCGTCGCGCCCGTTTCCTTTTACCATCACCATCCGGGATGTTCGGAGCACGCCTCCTGTTACTCTCTTCCTTCTCCCCTCACGTACGCAAGTAATAAAATAATGTCATGCTCTTTTGTTTCACAGACATTGATCGGTTCTACTTTGTGAATAATAATTATTTATAGCTTCGATGAAATAAAAGGTTTGCATGGGTTTAATTTGTGATAGGAATAAACTGTGTAATAGTAATTGTGTAGTCATTTGTCTGAACTGTGGAATGTCAAAGCTTAAAGGGGCCGGTCAGTTAAAAGAATAACCTGTTGAATGATAATTATAATTAACTTATAATTTACGAATAGCCATGTTTAATAAAATGAGCAAATCCCATCGTGTCACGTGGTCACCCACGTAGTCTTCCCACTTCTTAGTCAAACAAAAACTAAAGAGAAATAACCCTAGGCGTTTAACCATGTTATAGATGTCTATAATATTCACGATAATGAAAATAGATCTTATGAAAATAACTAAAATAATATAAACTCTAGCTACAAAGAACATTAGTGCCTACTATTTACTAGTATTTACTACTTTACTCTACAATATAATAGGTTCCACTACGATAATATTTTCCCCGCATGGCCTGGATTGTTCCTCGCTGCTAATTTGACACGTAACTAGTGCGTACGGCCACTGTTAGATCGTTTTAAATTGGAACAGCAGATGTTGACAGGCTGTCGACAACGTTGTATGATGGCCGGATGAGGCCGGGTGATGTGATTAAAGGATATTATTGGTTATTGAGCGTAATTATAAAATAAATTACAGATATTTTATTTAGAAGCTTATAATAGACACCGTAAGTAATTATACGATATCACTAAAATTCAGATTAGAAAAATCAAAGGTCAGAATTCGGATTTAGATTTTTTTCTTTGTGTTAATATTGATAATCAGCTGCATCCGGTTAGACTGGAAGCCTATTCCAACATAGTTGGAAAAAGGCTAGGCAGATGATGAATGATGAGTAATTACGCGTTATTTTATTTTTAATAAGGATAATACCGCTG
This sequence comes from Omphaloscelis lunosa, assembly GCA_916610215.1. Classification (NCBI taxonomy): domain Eukaryota; kingdom Metazoa; phylum Arthropoda; class Insecta; order Lepidoptera; family Noctuidae; genus Omphaloscelis; species Omphaloscelis lunosa. The sequence goes on from OU744250.1 coordinate 14,993,309, forward strand.
AGACTGTCATTGTTAGTTTTTTTTTTTCATATAAACTTTACCCTACCATAGACAATCTAATCAACATCTAATCAATCAAAATCTCATTTGAATAAAAAATACCAAGTAAAATAGATACCTAGCATAGTTTTCGTCTTTACATTTCTGAGTAGAAATCGTTATCATTTAAACTCAGGAACTCTCTTCTCCAAGAATTTTATGGCCCTAGGATATGTCTGTCTGTAATTCTTTTGATTCCTGATTTTAATAATAATATCTCGCCGGCATCAAATTGTATAGCAAAAAAGCTAATTATTCATGTTTTAGGTTTTAGGAAAAAAAAAACCTGTTTTGCATCAAACGTAGTTAGTTCCACCACGGGTTTTTGACCCAAAAATACTTTTCGCTTTCCTTTGTAACACATTTGTCATAGTTGATGTAGGTACATATTATATTAGTTTGATCCAGATGATGAAGGGCGTGTCGTACTACGCACAATCTAGGGTTCCGTAGTTGGGATGAATTTATCCCAAATACAAACTTAACAGTGTAGTTGAAATACATGTTCTCCTATACATCCCAACTGCAAATGTAGGTTTGTACGATTATTATTTATATACAATATTTATTATTATATTTATTTTGTTTTATCTTATTTATTTTATTATATATACAATATTTAGAGATTTTCCATATCATTTTAAGACCATAGACTTATAGGTTTTCCTGTTATCTATGAGTAAAGAGCCATACTATGTATTTTTTCAAAATTTTGGGTCCAGTAGTTTCGGAGATAAGGGGGGCGGGGAAGGAATGGTCAATTTTCATCGAATTTCTTAAATATCTTTAAAAGTATTTATTTTAAAATTATTTAAAAAATATGTTTAAGATACTCGCAATAAGCCCTATCATTTGATATATCACACGGTACTTTTAGCAAAACTTTTTTTTTTTAAATAATCTTGTTTGCCCACCCAAAGTGACCCCTATATTCAAAATTCATTTATTTACGTTACACGTTCGTGTTTGGGTCACAGAATTACATATGTGCACCAAATTTCAACTTAATCGGTCCATTAGATTCGGAGCGGACAGACAGACAGACACACGAGTGATCCTATGAGGGTTCCTTTATTTTTCCTTTTAAGGTACGGAACCCTAAAAAGTATAAAGAAATGTGTCGGGCTTCGGCGGAGTCGGTCGGTTGACCTATGCTACGGAGGAGATGGATCATCCGCGCCATTGTCGGGTTGATTTGTGACCACGGCTGCCATTTGTGGTACATTCTGGTTTGATGTACACTTTGTACAAGACTATCGTTATTTCACTGTCAAATCTTGCCAGCTATCGAGCGCATTCCTTGACCTGTGCCCTGAGATGCATCATGCACTGCCAGTTTGATTTCTTCGATGTTCGCTTTGTATTGTTAGGGGTCTCATTCATATCTTAAGGTTCAGTAACTTCATTTCCTTTGCAAATTATTGATTGTGGTCCTTATTATGTTTTCATTAGCCGTGGGTGGTTCAACATTCTAGTAGCTAGCTATATTATGTCGAGCTATTTATAAAACGAGTTTATTAAAAATACGACTGGTGTGCCTTCATAAGAATCCCTTATAGAGAATATAATGGGCTGAACCTGACAGCTTTCGATCATTGGCTGAACATTCCGATCCAGTGACACACGCTATTGTGTTTTCTAACGTTAAAATATTCCTTATAAACGACAGGTTTAGAAATGAACAATTGAAATGTTTATACTCGTATGTGTGAGATTATCAAACAATGAAGAGTACTGTACTTGTGCGTGTAGCAACATCGATTATAATCAATTGCTTTTTATTTTCCTATACATCATCATAGGTATACGTATTGTGGATCTATATTTTTACCATTCCGTTTAGTTCTGCTGTGAATGATTTTAATTTTTTCTCTGATATAAAGAATTTTTTAGTTGAGTAGGTACTTAAGTATGGTTCTTAACTAGACATCTTTTCAGGCCACACGTGGCCAGAAGTCGCCGATGGTTTAGAAGAAGTAAGAAGAGGCCTTAGCTCACTCCGCAGTGGGATAAAAATTAAATAAGCCCATCAAAAATATATGTAATACATACTTAAGCACCTGCCCAATTTTTTGTGTAAAACCTTCAAGGTGCAAGATTAATTTGATTGTTCACACTGTATGTTTTAATTCTTACGCAAAAATTAATAAGCAGATAAGTAGGTATCTAATAAGAAAAGGGGGCAAGATGCTTGGCGATTGTTTGTACGCATAGTTGCAGCGAGTCGGTCGCAAGCGTAGCCGATAACTAGCAGGTCATCGCGCAGGAAGTCGCGGCGCTTCAAACAGGCCACATTCTGCCCAACGAACAGATAACAACTGTTGGGTAATCACTATAACGACCACCGACAGTTGCTAACCTATCTCATCATAGAAATTAGACAACAAAAACTTAAAGATAATTGGAGACAGCAGCATAGTGTCATTTTTACGAGCGTCTGTCTCAATGTTATATAAATTATGTCACGTAAAATTTATTAGACACCCAATCTTATTTTTCCTTGTTTACGAAGTTCGACGACTGCTTGTAAGATAACATTCGTACTCTTTGACGAACTTTACCAATGCTTATGAATAAGACAATGAGCGTTCGAGTAGAGAGTCACCCTGTCATTCATAGTGCGCCGCACAGCTTCGGGGCGGACTATAAAATATTCCCTACCGATTTTATGAATTCGAAGGGACTTTATTCTTTCCCATTTAAGATTCCTGACGTCAAGCGGGTACATAAACAGTGTCTGCTCAACGAAACCATAAATCGATTCATTCATATACGACGTTTCGCTTCATCAATCAATCGTCTATAAATAAAAGATGGAAACGTGAAGGAAGCGGATTCCACTTCAAATTTTGACGTCAGTTACAATGGTCGAGATGTTTTTTATTCGTCACATAAAAATATTATACCTACCTACCTGCCGTAATTAAAAAAAAAAAAAACATAAATAGAGCCAACCTAACTCAAGCAAGTTGCTCTCAGGAAATAACTGTCCAGTTTCTGGATTATCAATCAGTTCGCCAGATATCACAGCATCATATCAGTAAGTATATTAAACCTTACTGAATTTAATAATTCGGATTTCTTACAGCTGAATTAATTGTTCGTCAATAATTAGGTTTTACCGTCAGAATCTATACGGTTTGTGGAAAATTATTCAAAAAAGATGTGACGGTTAAAACAAAAGAACCCAACACTGATTTTATAAAATTAAAGTCATTAGAAATTGAAAGAACTACAATTAAAATAGACTACAGAAATGTCTTTAATTTTATTAATGCAAGATACGAAGCTAAAAGTATGGTGAAGTCACAATATCTCCTAGTAGGTACCTAATTTGATGGAATTTGGTGAAATTGTGTCAGGACAAGAAGTGTATGAGTAAGTTAAATGAAAATTGCAGTTTCTCATAAAAACATACTCATTCGTTTTTATAATTATTGTGATATTGATCAAATCAAAACGATTCTAGTTTCTACTAATGTAGCTAAGCTTATAGGGGTCATTATCATCTTAAGCAAGTTTAGTGCAAGCACTGAAACATTTTTCCTATAAAAAATCTACATTCCTTCTTAATAATATTTTATCTTTAAATAAATAAGTAATATCATAGAATACATGAGTCATCAATTTCACTTTTAGAGTTTATTACCTACCTATCGCAATCATTATTAGTGTGAGTGGGCAGCTGAGTCGCTTCGACGCCATTCATTTTATCAAGTCTGACATACGTGTGTCGCTCTATAAACATAAAACAACAAATGATCTTTAATATTCTCGAAATACTTTCATTACGTTACTTACTTAATTAGATGGCCTCTGTGATACTACGCGTGCATAAAATTCGTTTTGACGTGGAACATACTAAAATATTGTGCTCAATTCTAATATTATCAATAATATACCTAAGTAGGTAAATCAGTCAATGAACGATCACTTCGATAAATCTGTAGTATTTTACAATCGACTATCAAACATTAACTGGTAATTTACTGATGAAGAATAATCAAATTTGGAACAAGAGACAAAACTTAAAAAATGTTGTCTATAGTTGATATAATATTGAGTTTTTCGTGTCGCGCGCCGTGTAGCGAGTGGGCAGCGAGTTATCATGTGCAAGAGTCGGACGATATCTCGTACAAATTGGCGACGTTGCAAACTACGGTCATCGGGTCATGCGTCGGCACAGTGTAGATAAAAAAATCGTCCTCAATGTAGGCGTCGGCATCGTAACTACTGGCACTGTCTATACGAGTCTGTAGTGGAGCTAACTGCTCTCACCCATTCATATCAGAGTAGGTACTTGTTTGTTTTGATATCGCTAACGCCCTTAATGTAGGCATTTGGTTATGTTTAACTAGAATTGTTTTCAGGATAAACATATAACAGTACAATAACTAAACAATATAGATTATAAAGATCATGTTATGATACAGTCATTTTATCGAAGGAATCTCAAAATAGATTTTGATAAGGCTTTTGACACTGTCGAACTCTGACCTAACAGAAATCTGTTTTGTGGAATAGACAATACTAATTTATATTTTTTTCTTAATTTTAGTACCTAAAAGTAGGTTCAGGGCAAGACGCAAATGCAAAATAACTTACCAATCCTATACTATTAAACGAGGGGTGCACCAAGGAGGCATCCTGTGTTTCTAAATACCTACCCCTATCGACATTACAGAAAAGTACCAAGGTGTTTTACAAACGTGAACTATTTCGCACTGTAGAAAAGTTGGGTAATGGGACACTTTTATATTTTTTATAAATACCTATTAACATTTAAATTAATGTGTTAACCCATAAATATATGCAAAACAATTTAAATGCTATTATTTACGTAGTTATAAACGTATTATAAGACTAAATCTGTTTTTGAACAACTCTAAATGTATCTGAATAAAAATGCTTACAAACATGTATGCACCTATAGTATGATGTCAAATTCAAAAGTTTCACTAAAATTGCGACAAAATTTTCATCTCTGTATGACGTCAAAAAGTCTTTTTACGTAGGTGGAGCCGCAGGCGAAAACCTCTAACGAAACTACAAAAAATATAGAGAGTTTCATTTTCCACTCTAAACCTTATTCTGTTCCTAAAATGGAATACATAAAATTCACACGAGTCACTATTTCGAGCGAGCGATCTAAAAATATGTCGTCTCTCAAATTATATTCTTACTCGGAATCGATAATCGAAGGAAAGGCGCAAACTCAAAGGGCAAAGAGAACACGAATGCGCTAGGAACGCGACTGTCACCCTTTCAATGGAAACGTCTTGGTGCGATCAAGTTTTTGTGTGGGCTGTCTCGTGGGAGCCGCCACTTTATCCTATTATACGTGTTATAGACGTAAGTTCGCTATTTAACTTGTGGTAACTAGTTTTAGCTGAGATTTCAGTTAGATACAGCACTGTGTAGGTACTTCACAACCTAGATACTTATACCTGCCTTCTTTACATGTCGTCAGTGTAAGGTATGTCAGAGTGGGTTGAAGTTTACTGTTTGAATTATACGCAAATGAACGGACGTCTGTCTTTAACTTTATTCTTCAAACTTAAAAATAAACTTATGAGTCTCAAATTGGTTTGACTGGCGAATCTTCAGGATCAGAACCTTAACTACCTATATTTTTGATGTGTAAAATCTTTCCTCTCGCTTTCCTGCATTCTGTAATCCATGAGATCCTGCAATCTGTGGGAGTGATTTCGTGAAAAGGGATGGAAGTGTTTAACAGGAAGCCGCGCGCTATTTGATTTGATCAATGAGTGCGCGTGGTGCTAAAGTTGGCCGTCAGATGGTACCAACCCATTCTCCAAGAGGTTGTAAACAGGATGATGATGATGAATACTGTTAATATCATATATACGTCAGCCAAGATGTCAGATTTTACACATCCTATGCAACTACTGTAAGGATTACTCGTTTTTTAGGGTTCCGTACCTCAAGAGGAAAAAACGTGTAACGTAAATAAATGAATTCTGTATATAGGGGTCACTTTTGGGGGGCAAACAAGAAAATTAAAAAGAAAACTTTTGCAAAAAGTACCGTGTGACATATCAAATATAAAAGTGCTTATCGTAAGGATCTCATTTTTTTTTTTTATAATTTTAAAATAAATCGTTTTAGAGATATTTAAGAAAACATATGAAAATTTTAGGCTCAGTAGTTTCAGATATCTCCGAACCAAGTGAGCCTAAAATTTTGAAAAAAATACAGAGAATTGTTCTTCACTCATAGATTACAGGAAAACTTATAAGAAGTCAATTATCTTAAAATAACATGGTAAATCTCTTAATATTGTACGTGCAAACTTATATTTACAGTTGCAATGTAAAAGAGAACATGTTTTTGCAACTACAATGTTAAGTTTGTTCTTGGGATGAATTCATTCCAACTACGGAAGCCTTCATTGTGCGTAGTCCGACACGCACTTGGCCGATTTTCTTATACAGTTATACTTATGTCATCATTGTATGTAAGGCATAAAGTTAAGACATATTGGATAGTAACGCAATTTCACCATGAGACGTACAACATAACCGGACACATAACAGTCATAACAATAACGAAATAATTCAAATAAGTAATGATAACTAATGATTAATACAATATTATAAATTTCACGGTACGGGCAACTTTCACGCGGACCAGTGTTGTCAGTTCCACTCCTGCGCAATAATGTAGCAACACTGGCAACACCAACGCCATGAAACGTTGAATTAATTATATTGTTCATTTCTAACAAGGTATGCCGTACTATTAGATTCAAGAACACATACGAATCCATGTAGATTTCTCTCTTGAATTTTTTTAGGTACGATATTGATCTTTGACCTAGTCTACATGGTTTCTCCCTGCTAACTATTTTGTCCAGTTCAGGTAAGATTACCAGCTTCATCATCACTCGGTCTAAGATGACTCTCTGGAGCTGATGATGAGCGTCATCTTGTCTGAACCAGCCATCAAAACATTGGTGATTTACAGTAGGTAATGAAATTGGATCAGGATTGAAAAAAAAAGTACCTACCAATGTAAAAACATTGGTACTTTTTTTTACATTGGTACCTTTTTTTACATTGGTACCTTTTTTACATTGGTATCTTCTTTTTTTAGTGGGAAATTATCAAATAACTTCTCCCGCTCTGGGCGGAGCGTGAGGGCGTATCAGACTCTTACTGACTAATACCCACCCGTGTTCCTTCAGTTGCCATGTTGCCGGGGGCCACGATCTCCCTTTCGGACTTCTTCGCAACCCCGGCAGGCATTGGCCCTAACGGACCCCGTCAATTCTGCTGACATCTCATCTTACATTGGCCCCTCACGATATGTTGGTAAATCTATAATATTTTTAAGTACTTAGGTAAATAGGAAGCTTCTAAGAATTTCTGGTGATCAGCTAAAAGATGAAAAGTTACTAGTCTAAGTATCTTCCATTAGAAATAATAATAAAGAAGCTATAGGCTACGCGCTCGGGGTTATCACATATCATATGGAGTACCTACTGTAGTAAGTATAGTTACAATGCATTTATAATATCGCGTGTGCACAGGAAGAGCTCCGGTTACGACACCGCCACGGCGATTATAATAAGTATATTTATATACAATATAGACACTGCATACATTTGAACAATTTGGATCTTTGACAGTCGTACCAGGTCGTCAGAAACCCAAAACTCTGACAGGTCTCACGAAGCGGTATCGTATTACCCAGTAACTGGGTTGTGGTGGTCACTCCATGTAAAATACTGGTATTCAGGTGCATCTGGTTAGACTGGAAACCGACCCCAACATAGCTGGGAAAAGGCTAGGCAGAACATGATAATGCGTTTGAAAAAACATGCACTCTCAGGAAAAATATGTTTGTGGCTTTCACATTTAGGTCAAGCCCATCTTGTGTAAGTCCAAATATGAAATTTAACAATATAGGACTTTACCTCTCCCTTTCTTTACCTTTTTTTGCAATTTCCAAAAGATGTGTTCGGACAATTAGAATCACAAATCATCTCATCATGAAAGGATTGATCTTGAGTTTCAAGGCCAAGTGATTTTAGGCATAGACTTTTCTCAATCTTCGAGCTAATTGGGAACTCAGATCGCAGGTCCTAGGATCCTACAACCTACTGCTCACACCTCTCACGAACATGACGTGTCCTGTCCTCGTCTCTGACGCATCTGCATGATATACAGTAACAGGACTTCTGAGGCATGAGATTTATGCCTCAAGAGTACTGTTACTTTATTAGTTAATGGCTCATCAGGTTCATTACAAGATTGGAAACGAGCAATCGGTACAATTTAAAACTTCACTCCTTTTATACCAAACGATCAATTTTAGGTACTGGAACTACAGTAGGTTGTGTCGCAACTGGTACAAGTTCCATAAATAAGCACAATAATAAAACATTGTTGGCATGACCATTTACGTAAACAGAAATTACTACAAACGTCCCAAATCACTCAATGGAAAAGGAAACCGACAATTTGACCGTCGGCGTATGAATACGAGAGCAAGTGTAATCGACATTGTCATTACATGACAATACGCGAGTGTGAATTCCATCGTAATCGGATGTGGCGGTACAAAGCGGACGCGCGTCCGTTCTCGTCCGGCCGGACACCGGCCCGATGCCGAGATACGGACCGCTCCCGCATCCGGCATCCCGTTTGACAATGTGACCTTTGTTTGCGGAATGAACCGACTTCGGAAATATGACGCACGACGGCTAAACGTATGCAGATTTCGAGATGAATCGGTCGGCGACCTGCCTCAACGGACTCTGAGACAGATGTTGCGTTTTATTCAAAGAATAGCTTTACCTCTCAACTACAGCTATATTTTGTCTGGACACTGAATAGGAATCTTCACACTGTGGTGAAGAATTGTTTCAGTAAAATACACGCATTGGTTTTAAACACCAAGTCAGCCTTTTTTTTAGCAACCTCATCGCGTTATCAATTCGAAAATATATAACTATATTCCTGGACTTATGACTAGTGAGTCGTAAGTCCAGGCTTGGTAATGTCCAAATTCCTCTCTCTAAGACTATCAGGGCCAACTCCAAGAACAATCTAACAAATATGCCACTAGCTATCGATCTCTATCGTGTTGAAAAACACGCAATGTTCGCGTGTAGTTCTCCGTTCATTCATACAGCGGCCACCCCAACCCCTCCCCTAGCCTTTCAATGATTTGTAGGGGTTACGTAAACTGCTTTAGTTTTGTTAACACATGTCTAAGGAAAGCTTGCTGCTACACTGACTCATTCAGTACTATTGTTACACAACGAATCGTTTTCACTGTGACTGTTTTTAGATTTTGCTGAAACCTTTATTTAGTTCCTTTTAAGAGTTAAATTCAACATTATACTAATGAGAGTATACTTAAAATGTATTTAAACCGGTTTTCTGTAAGACCAATTTATTTTTAAAAAAATCACTTTGACGACATTAAAGAGGATTAGATAATCGTAGCACGAGAGGACAATCAATGCGGTTTAAGTATACTAAGCAGTAAGTAGGTAGTGCTACCGACGCTAAAACGAAATTGATTGTTAAATCAAAGTCACCCGTCTCTCTATAATTAGCCTTCAAATAATACTGTTGATGATCTTAGCTAAATATAGAATGCAGCTCATCCGAAGTTGAATGTTAAGTCCACAAAGCAAGTTTTTGATTACGTACTAAAATATCCCGAAAACGGTCGTTGACAGTTTTCCAAGTTGGCCTCCGATGTATTTATGCAAGTATTCATCGATATTCAACGTAATCTCTCCTTCTCAGCCTACGAAGTGAATGGAGGAGTGGTGTGAGGGTGTGGGGAGCCTCCCCTATACCTACGCTTAGTTAAGACCTAAGCCATGGTAATGCGACGTTCTTTTATAATCATGTCGTGAGTGTAACATAATACCAATTTTGTTTACCCAGAAAAACTGAATACTCAAAGCATTTATTTCAAATAAACCATTTACAGGGACTTTTGAATTGTCAAAGGGTTCCCCAATTCTAAAACGTAGATCTCTATGGAGAAGAACGGGCAAGAAACTCCAAGAACACTCTTTTAAATGAAGGGTGGCAGGCATCGACACGAAAACTGTTACCATGAACTCATCCATGATTGTAAACCCCCCTGCGTTGAAATTTTTCGTCGATTATTTAAATAAAAATCAGCTGTTTCATAGAAAAGTGCAATACCTACGCAGTCAAAATGTATGGAACAGCAGATTTTTTTAAATTAACCGACGAAACGTTTCAACGCAGGGGGGTTCAGAATCATGTATTGAATCCATGGGTACAGTTTTCGTATCGATGTCCCTGCCACCCTGTATAGATATTACAAAAGCCTGGGTGCATTATTCTTTTTGATTCTTTATGTGAGAACAATGTACAAAAAATAATCAAAATTGAAAATATAAGATTAAAAATAAGCCCCGGCAGATAAGAGATGAGCAGTCTCAACTGACGGCGCCCGTTCACGAACATGACGCGTGGATCAGCACCATCCCGCTCAACCATTTTGTAGGGAACCGAATGATCCAACACACTCGCCACCATCAGCGAGACATTTAAGTGAGCATGACATACTCTCAACTGCCATAATCTTTCAAGTCAACATGCCAGCTCGTGAAGTAACAGCAAATACATCTTTAATGATCTGGATGTACCTACTACATTATACATACCATTCAAATAGCATCGGTGCATTTCAAATTGTTTTAAACAGCTTCTGCCCGCGACTTCGGCCACGTAAAATCATCGCATCGCCCGCCCGTGCTATTACTTCGTTTTCGCTTGGCGTTGTTTTTGGTTTTTTTTTCTGATTGCTCGGATCCTAAGCGTTATAGCGTGATTTTACATAGCCTATAACATTTCTCAAAAATTAGGCTATCCAATCAAAAAAAAAAATTCAAATCCGACTGGTATTTCCGGAGATTACCCCCTACATACAAACAAACAAACAAACAAATTTTACCCTCTTTATAATCTAGTATATAGACTAGTATAGATTTGTTGAAAACGTTCGCAATAGTGTGTGACGTAATTAATTACGTCCATTGATTTATTTTGCTCGCGTATTGATTCATAACGTTGATCCGACACGGGTAACTTTTCAATGTCTTAGAATCTTGTAGTAAGTAGTTCTCATAATGTCCGAATAGGTATGTTGTTTTGTTGAAGTTAGTTCCACTAATAATGTTGTGTCATTAGAAAACAAGAGGTACGAGTAGCTACGATAATAACAGTGGTCTACAATCTAATTAATTCTGCGTGTAAGTCTAGAAACAGTTCGTGTTGGCGCAATTGAATCGGCTTGTCGCTAGCCCCTTGTTCGACACAAAAGGATATTCGCAAAGATTAGAAATGTCGGAGATGTGGCGTACCGTAATATTGGAAGCACTGCAGTGTTACTATACGTACGACTAAGAATGCATACTTTGGCTAATTTGCGATAATTATAAAAATCTCCAACAATACAGCAGGAGTCAGAGGACGTACTATTAGGTAGGTACCTAAGTACATAGGTAATTTTAATTTTTAGGCTATTTCCTACCCACATAAAAAAAAAAAGTGGTGGCACTCCGGGAGTGCGAACAGAATTGAAAACTTGAACAAGATCGCCTTGGTGGAAGAAAAATACTTGTATAGAACATTGGTCCGTAACCTTATGTAAATAAAGAGCACAATCGCGTTTACAAAACCTTTAAAGTAAAAATACTTGCATAGAACATTGATCTGTAATTTAATATAAATAAAGAGCACAATCGCGTTTACAAAAATGAGGTGTCGTCATGGTGTCGCGAAATCAATGGTTCAGTCCCATCTCAAAAATGCCCAACACGCCTAAAGAAGTTTTCACTTAAAAAAATCAATCGACTCTTGCGACAAGCCGTTTGACATAATTATATGAATTGAAAAATGAATCTGCAAAAGTATTTCCATTCAACTGTTGAGACGAGTCGCATTCAAGAACATCATTGATGTGATTGATTGACCTTATAAATTAAGTGTTCTGGTCGATTGATTGATTGTATTTATAACTCACAAGTGGTTTGTTGCCACGCTGAATAGCACCATGATACTTTGTACGATAGACAATTTCAAGTATTTTTGGTCCGTATTTGTCTGTGTTTCACATTTTAGTGTTAGTCATAGGCATCTAAAGTAGGAGGTATGACCGTACTATCCGCTAACCACACTGAGCCACTAGTTTGGTGAATGTTTAGAAGATCGGAACTCGTCTCTTCGCTTCAAAATTACCTTTTTATTAATTAGTCTAGGGCTGGCAATATTGACAAAACCTCGGAACCTCGGTGGTCGATTCTATTAGATGCAGATCACTTCAGTTTTCCGGATGCTGAACGTCTTCATACCCTAATTGCGTAACTTATTTTCGTAAACGATTATGACTAATTTCTTTAATTTTGACAGTTCAATAACATTCATTGCGTTATTTACGTTGTTGAGCAGATTTTTTTTCTAACTTATGAAACATTGGATTAGCAATATGTTTCAAATCGAAAAAAAAATGTGATTGATCGTGTATTACTCAATAAGGGTATACAAGGCCAATTCTCGTGCTTAAAAAACATTCACATTCAAGTCGCAATCTGTCAAACTTGTCAAAAATGTTGATAAATTGATTGTATTTTTGACAGATAGATTCTTAAAAATTACAGGAATTGAGGGGCCTCAGAGGCTCTAGAATATCACCAAAATTTTATTTTCCGGTTTGATGCTGGCGAACTGGCCAACCATGATTCTAGACAGATCAAGGATTTGCAAAGGAATGAGTTTAAAGTTCGCAACATATTTTTGAAGTGAGAGCTTATTAAGGCGCGCTGGGCATTTTTGAAATGCGACTAAACCATTGATTTCGCGACACACCAGCTTTAAACCATTAAAAATACATCAACGCGTTGATTACCGCGGTGCCGATTTTTTTTCAAGTTTTCATTTTCGTTGGCACTCCCGGAGTGCCACTGTTTTTTTTTTACTTTGTATACAGTAGATTATTAGATAAGTAGTGGTTATCCTCGAAAAGGCTATTCTTGAGTTTACGGTAAATAGGTGCCGGAGGTTTTTTTTCAAATGTCGATCATGCTGAGATAGGGTAGGGATAGGCCTCGTACATTCGTACAGGACTTGCGTACGTAGGTACGTTTTCATATAATATTTTATATACTTTTGTTTTTGATTTTTTTATTTGTGTCATTCGTTCTTCCTGTACGAGTCCCGATAAATATTGTTTCATTCTGTCTTTCAAAGAAACTTAAAAGCTCCTCTAATGAAGTGTCGTATCTGCACTAAATTTAATCTCGCGCCCACAGTACGAGCCTACGCTACTACGTCCGTCTGAGCTCAGGAGGAGCCGGGGAACGTGGGCGCTGCGTAGGCGGCATGTAGGCGAATCGGCAGCTATATACTTATAATAAAATGTTATTCGCATTTGGGCAATTAATGTGCGACGCGATAGGGCTCTGACGTCATCACACTTTTAAATATGGACGTCCGTTACGAAGAATGTATTGGGGATTTATTACTTTTGTTTCGAATTTTGAATTTTTGATACTGGATTTATGAAAATTAAAAACAATTGAAGAGTATTTCTTTCAGAAAGAAGGAATTATATGGCTAGTTGTCAAAGGTTTTGCAGAGAAAGAATGTCGACTAGTTCGAGGGCGATCACAGGATGAAGGCTCTTTCAAACAGGCGCGACACGCGACGCGACACAAAGACACCGCTCGTCGCGCGACGAGCGGTGTCTTTGTGTCGCGTCGCGTGTCGCGCCTGTTTGAAAGAGCCTTGAAACGATCAAACATGTGAGTGGAGAACTTCGTTATAGATACAATGGTGAAATTAAATACATTTTTCTGTTATGGAGGTTTCTCAGTATACCGAGTTTCCAACTTATAGAGGTACAGTAGATTCCTTTCTCACTTATACAGGTTTAAAAAAAAGAACACATATATGGCCATTCGAATACCATACGATACAAAAGCAATGTTAGTTAATTCCTCCAAATTTAAGAAAACAAAACAACGTTAGGCAACATACAGGCAACTGAAGGAACACTGGTGGGCTTTAATAAGAATCTGACAGGCCTGCCCGCCAAAAAGTAAAATAGCAGATGTTAAATTACGCTCGACTGTCACAGAGGTACAGGCAAGTAGCAGTCTCAGTTTCAGGTTTGACTGTACCTCATAGTTCTACTGATTTTGAGCAGTCTTGAATATGTGATTGACCAAACTCTGATGCTTATCCAATTCTAATTAATGTTGGAAGGTGGCGTAATATTATGTCGCCATGCTCTCCGAGTTAAAACACGTCCGATTTTATAATGAGTGTGTAGGTTTAGTGACGAAGTTTTCCTTTCTAGTATTCAATTAAGTAAAGTTGCCACCTGGTGGATTTTCCAAAACTAGATACATTATTTGTTTTTAAATTGGGAAAAAAATTCAAGGTTTAATTGAGCTATTGTTACTTTATTGCTATTTTTCACTTTTATGTGAGGGATTAATTTGCTGTTAAGGCGACGAAAACCGACTTTTAATGAAGATAAAAGTTGAAAAACTTTTTATACTGAAGATGACGTCTAAACGAGTTGTGGTAATGATTTGGAAATATATGTTAAATTAGAGCATTTTTTAATATAGGTATATTTTGGATTATGTTTATATTAAATAGTCAAATGAATTTGTAAAGTTAGGTCCAACGCGGATAAAAAACTGAGAATCACTCAAAATCTATCAAGCGTATTTTTCTGAAATCTTCACCATTTTAAACATAATTTAATTATTGATCTTTTAGTATACGAGTTTTATTAAAATACCTTTTATTTTATGTATTATAAATTAATAATGCGTTTAATTTAGGACAGCCAGTAATAGGAATCGCCCATGAAGGATCATGGGCGATTCCTATTACTGGCTGGACGTACGACGCGTTGCGTGAGCTCAGTACAGAACACGCTAGCTAACCACTCAAGGTCACTGTTATATATTTGCGTCTTAAGGAAAACTAATTCAGGTAAAGTTAGGCTAGACGGGCAGTGAAAAAATGTCACAGAAATGTCTTTCTGTAGCTCCCACCTATAACTGTACAAACACTAACAGGATTTATGATAATGATGGGGGTAGACTACGTATAAGTAGCCGTTACTCCGGTGGTCAATTTCCATTAGCTTTTTATCACGTTTGTAAAACTTGTCGAGATTTAAAATTCTCCTACGCAAAGACATGTTCCCATAAATTTCAACAAGTAGAATACCATACATAGATAATGGCTGTTCGACGAATCAATGTATGCACTTAGTTATATGCGACAGAAGATTTTCCATTTTCACGACGTGTCGCTTAATGAAAAATTGTAGCGTGCTGTGGTGGTACGTCGGAGCTTCGGCGGCATTCGGAGTGGGTCGGGCGCGCTCGTGTGAGATCGGCCACGGTCGGGCGCGCTCGGCTGCGCGTGCGTCGCTCTCGGCCCTGCAGGAAACAGGAAGTGGACTAACCGCGGGCTTCCGCTCCCATTCGCGCCGCTCGCCGACCCGCCGGACGCGCACTGTTTCATTCACAACTCTTGTATTTTGTGCCGTTGAAGTAATATTATCTAGTCGCTAGTAAATGTTGTGAGCTTTAAATTACACACCGTGCCATCCGGAAACCTGAGCGTAACACGAGAATGTTTACGAAACTTTTGCCGGCTAGCCTTACCGAATCATATTGTGATTGTAAGTTTTTGTAACTGACTCATAACGAAAATAATGCTAGGTATAATAGGTACTTGTAACGTGAATGAATCTCCATTAATGTTGACGTAATCGCTATAATTCATGAATGATGGTGGCAGTATAATTGAATGGTTATTGAATTTTAATCACACTATGTAGGATATCGATGCAATAATAATTAGTCATTTAAGCTGTACAAGTAGCTATATTGTACCCTAATTGCGTAACTTATTTTCGTAAATAATTTTGCCTAGATTGTTTCATTTTGACAGTTCAACAACATTCATTGCGGTATGTTTTTTTTCCAACTTATGAAGCAATGGATTAGCAATCTGTTTCAAATCGAAACAGATTGTGATTGTGTTGTGTTACGCAATTAGGGTACTGATCAGATGAAAGTAACAGATTTCATATATATGTATACTAAGAAGCTTATACAACTCTATACTCCTCAATAGCATAGGTACCTACTTATTTTCTTACCTACTATGTACTCTGTCTCTACCATTTCTGTTTCTGGTAGAGTCATAAAAGAACCGGAAAGTTAGTTATTTTGGTAGAGGAATTTCGGAAAATCTATCTTTAGAGCCCGTTTATCTCTCCGACTCTACACAAGAGGTAGAAAGAATGAAAGATACATGATTCGTTGGCAGATAGTAAGTCAAACTTAAATTAGGCTGAGAATCACCACTCCACCACATCCACTTTTTGAACGTCAAAAGTTACAAAAGGCATCCCCTAAAATGTCCTTCACCACTTGAGCTGGAAAGAAGAAGTTAGAATGACGAACCATGATCGGTAAGTTATGGGAGCCGGGCATAAGCCCTGCGTCAGGCAAGCAGAGGTTGTATCGGTGTAAGATCCAAATAACACTTCCAAGTTAGACAAAATTCTGTTGTAGCTACGTAGTCTAGATCAGTGACGCACTTGGTGACGTCAAACTTTAGGCCCAGACACGATCGATACAGTTGACTGTTTCGTCATTGGTGCAATAGATGCTAGCCCAAGAGTGTTACATGACTACACTGTTTTTTTTTCTTTAGTCTTCTGGGTAGCCCGTGAAATTCAAAGTTTCTTACTTTTTTTTTGCAATTTGCAGGCCAGCACCCTAATTGCGTATTACACGATCAATCATAATCTGAATCATTTTGTAAGAGATTGCTAATTCATTGCGTCATATATTCGAAAAAAAATCTGCTCAACAACGTAAATAACGCAATGAATGTTGTTGAACTGTCAAAATTAAACAGATTAGTCTTAATTATTTTACGAAAATGCGTTACGCAATTAGTTAGATAGCAGCTTTATATTATTTTGATCAAAATAACATTCGCGACCTTAACAAATATGTGTTTACAGAATTATAATAATAAATTAAAAGCATCAATACAAAAGCACTCTCTAAGTTCAATTTACCGTATGGAATGACTATTTCATGAAGTCATGTCATTTGAGGCCAATTCTAATTATGTATAAATAAGTAAGTTGTATTGATGATTCTCTGAAATAAATCAAAAAACAGTTGTGTTGTGACAGGCGAAAAATATCCCACGGAAACGCACGATTGTACCCACAATCCAGTACCCTAATTGCGTAACTTATTTTCGTAAACGATTATGACTAATTTGTTTCATTTTGACAGTTCAACACCATTCATTGCGTTATTTATGGTGATCAGCAGATTTTTTTTCCAACTTATGAAGCAATGGATTAGCAATCTGTTTCAAATCAAAACAAATTGTGATTGATCGTGTATTACACAATTAGAGTACTGGTTATAAACTATCTGTGTGCCTTTCAAACAAATCCGTTCTGCCGTTTTTGCGTCAATCCGGAACATACATCCAGGAAAACAGACAAACGGTCAAAAATTCTAAGTTACTATTTTATTATAAAAATAGATATAGATTGGTATCCGCTGTTTGGAGACGTATTCTTCCATGGACCAAATTTGAAGCCATTCGACTTTAAACAAAAAATTAGAGCTCCAAACATTAAGGAGCTTACTATAAAAACTTAGACACTTGCTAAACGTGTGTCTAATGTCAGTATTACGTCAAAATCCATACATAAAGGTTTAAAAAATGTTTAGCATAAACAACTGAGAAACACTGTCTTGTGGTAGTAAGGTATGTACCACGAATAAAATGTTATCAGAAAACGAATCTAGAAAGTGTAATTTTATTTAGTGTGACGAAATTACCCCTGACGTCACTACGGGAGGGGTAATTAACGAGATAAGGGGTGAGGTTACACAGGGGGTTGCGGGGCTGCGGCATGACATCTCAATGAACGGTTGGGTACTCCCGTTACGTCACCATAGAACAAACTAGATTTACCAACACTAGCTTAGCAAAAGGCCTCTATTTCAAAAGGATCAAGGTTTAAGTTCGTCTGAAATTCAGATTCTCAGCAGTAAAGTTATCTTGTTTATTGAATGACGTGCTTAGTTGAGCGACCCTCGAGATTGTTTGGATGGATAAATATTTTGTTTTCATACGTTTTTATTAAATTCTGAAATTCAATAAAATTAAATTCTAGTTTCAAGGCACGTATTTTTGTTTTATGATGTCAGTAAAATAAAAATTTAATGATTTTTGGGCTATTTTTAGCGACTAAAATACTGAATTTGCTGAGTTAAGGCGACGATAACCGACTCTTTCCGATCATTTTTTACTGAAGAAGATCACGTTTAAACGAGTAGTGTTAATGGTTTGAAAAAAATATTTATGTTAAATTAGAGCATTTTCGTAATAATTTAATATAAGAATATTTTAGATTTAAATGAAAAACTGAGAATCACGTAAAATCTATCAAGCGTATTTTTCTGAAATTTTCAACATTTTAAAGATAATTTAATTATTGATATTTTAGTATACGTGTTTTATTAAAATACCTTTTGTTTTATTTTTAATAAATTACAAATGCGTCTAATTTGGGACAGCGCTCATTGATGGAAGAGTCCTTTTACTGGCTGGACGTACGATGCGTTGCGTGAGCTCAGTACAGAACACGCAAGCTAACCACTCAAGGTCACTGTCACATATTTGCGTCTAAAGTATATCTACTGCCGCACATCATACATGGTTCTTCCATAGTTACATAGTACGGTTGTTACAGACACTTGTTTTAAAATTTCAGGACCGAATTACAAATGCACAGAAAATCAAAGCAAGAGACATTTTTCTTATTGTGATGGGTTTGGAGTGGAGTGTCATTACAATCAAAGAATCTTCTTAGGAAAACACCCCAGACGCGTAGACGGTGCGTTCACGAAGAAGTTAATCAACAACAAGAACTCTTTTGCACTAGGTCCATTAGGAGGTAAGTATAAGTATGTAATAGTGGTGGCACAATGGTAGCGGCCTCGACTTACGAGTTGTAGGTCGTAGGTTCGAACCCAGACAGGCGCTTCACTTTGTGTAAATAATTCAATCATCACTGCTCTCAAAACGGTGAAGGAAAATATCGTGAGGAAACCAGCATGTCCTAGAACCAAAAATTCGACCAACCCATACTGGGCTAGCGTGGTGGATTACGGCCCTCTCACAAAAAGGAGGCCTGTGTCCCAGCAGTGGAAACATTAAAGAGCCTATAATGTTTCCACTAGCATAATCATAATATAGGCTGATTATGCTAAAGATTATAAGCCCACTCCCTCTCCTTATTTTTGTTACACTACAAGGTGGCATGACATCGACACGAAAACTATTACCATAGGAAATACGTGGAATTGTTTCGTCGGTTATTTAAAAAAAAATCTGCCGTTTCATAGAAAAGTGCAATACCTATGCGGTCAAAATTAATGGTAAAAAATTTCAATTCGTCCCCTACGTTGAAATTTTTTACCATTAATTCATCAGAATCATGTACTGAATCATGTTGAATCCATGGTGATCGTTTTCGCGTCGATGTCCCTGCCACCCTGTATACTGTCCCACTGCAAAGGTCTCCGCATAATTTTTTATTCATCTTTGTCCGCTGCCTTTTCCGGCTGACCAATCAAGAATGACAATGTTTTTCTGTGGGTAGACTTTGTACTTTAAAAAAAAAAAAAAAACGAGCAAGCATACACGTGTGTAACATTTAACATCTTACCTTGGTAATAAGCAACATTAAAGGGGCTAGGCCTCGTTGGCCTCGTCAAGGTCGTTTCTGACGGCCAACTCTAAAACTGCGCGCGCTTATTGGTCAAATAAAATAGCGCCTACTTCCCCGGCTACCTGTTATACACTTCCGTCCCTTTTCACAAAATCACTCCCACAGATTGCAGGAAAGTGAGAGGAAACATTTTTTTCTCGCTTTTCTTCCTTTAAATATCAAAATTTCACTCCTACAGATTTCAGGAAAACGACAGGAATGTTACACATCAAAAACATTAATTAGGTAACAGTTTAACCTGCCCTTCAAATGCCTTAATTCAACAATGCGGTGTTTTTTAGGTTCAGCGAGCTCTACCTTGATTAACTTATCTAAGTAGAGTTCCGCAAACAAGCGACAAATGGTATTAAGTGGCTGCACTCACGTACTACCTATTTACAACATAGCTAAGTACGGAAGTTCCTATCAAATACGATACGACAATAAAACGTCTCTTCTATTGCATTTAATCGATTTTTTTTACTGTGTAATGTGTAAGGGTTCAAATAAAGCTTTTTGGACAATTCGAACTTCTTTGAATCGCATTTCAGTGCTTATTTGACTTCTCTGTCTGCACTTGAAAACTCCTCTCACCAATATATTTTTTGTAGTTGGTATTTACCGCCTCTGGCTATGGCTGTACTTTTATGCTCTTTTCTGGTCAAAGCCTTCTGCACTGCCTTATTTTGTGTCCACCCATTGATGGCGGCGGAAACATCAATGAATGAACCCCGACTCCATTCTTATTTCACTTCCGCTATCCGTCCCCGTCACCCTTTTGACAAAACCTAGTACCAGAGAGAGATAGAAAATAGCTACTTACACAAAGTGCAATGGAATCAATTTTACTGACTGTGAAAGCGGTGCCGCCAATGTTTGTTGGCTTCCGAGAAAACAAATAATTTAAAGTTCCTAGTAAAATTTTCTTTGAGCATTACATTACTGTGTATTTCCGTACTATTGATTGACCCAGGAGATGCATAGCGGAATTGTGGATGGAGACCCAATATCTAGCTGGCATGACCCAATTTCTGCAGGTCAGGGTCGGGTAGCTACGTCAGCAACCTACGTCATAGTGAGGGGTCCAACTTTGCGAGAACCAATCGCGCTGCTGGAGCTACGGGGCGAGGCAGCTGTCCTGTTGTACTAAAATAAACTGGAACAAGATTATTGACTCGCAAGGATAAGATGACTATAAGACAATAAGTCAAATTCAAAATATTTTATTATACATAAACCTACATGAGACCTATGAAACATCCGAAGCTAAGTGCAACCTAGTAGAAATCTACTTGAATTAATCAATCTTCTAAACTAATATTATGAAGATAAAAGACTAGATTTTTTGTATGTTTGTTTGTTTGTCACGCTTTCACGTTAAGACGCCTGAACGGATTTGGATTATATTTCGATTTTTTAAAATTTATTTAATACTGAAGATCTAAACATATATGTTAGATTAGAGCATTTTCTTAATAACTTAATATTTTAGATAAAGTTTATATTATATAGTGAAATTACTTTGTAAAGTTATGTCTAACGCGGATAAAAAACTGATACTGAACTGACTGAGAAATCACGCAAAATCTATCAAGCGTATTTTTCTGAACCCTTCACCATTTTAAAGATACTTTAATTATTGATATTGTTTAGTATATGTGTTTTTATTAAAATACCTTTTGTTTTATGTATAATAAATTAATAATGCGTCTAATTTGGGACAGCGCTCCTTGATGGGCGAGTCCTATTACTGGCTGGACGTACGACGCGTTGCGTGAGCTCAGTACAGAACACGCAAGTTAACCACTCGAGGTCATTGGCATATATCTGCGTCAGATAACAAGGGAATTCAAGATCCGTTGCTTTGTATTGCACTCCAATAGGTCAGAAATGCTTTCGCAATCAGGGAAGGTTTTTAGAATGCTGTTGAATCGGTAGTTGTTTTATGCCAGCTTGAAAAAGGGTGATAAGTCTCTGCTCTGCCATCATATCTCAATAGTTAATCAGACAACCTGGAATTATATTTGTAACCAGATAATTTAAATGAAAGAGGCTTTCAGAAATAATTTAATATTTGGGGAAAAGCACCAACGTGTGTCAATTTGATTTGAGTTTCAGAGCAGCTTGTTTTTTTTTTTTATAGCCAAAACTTTTCGTGATCAAATATGGCGTGATGTGAGGCAAGCACAATACAGTGAATACAGCCTACGTCCGTCTGAAAGTAAGCGTTAACGACAAAACTGTTTTGGCATATTCCAGTTATCGGGCCCACGTGTTTTCTTGTTTATGGCCTGCCTCTACCTACAATTTTATTTATATTTAGATTTCGGTTACAGAGAATTTTGATGGTCGGATACACAATCGGTGTAACTATTTACATTGAATATTATTTGGCAATATCTGAACAATAATCATTTCAGATAACAAACGATTCGCTTTTTTTTTCAAATCTCTAACGATCTTGACACGTCACTTCTCTATTTCAAAGACGTAAAAAATTAAGCTTTTATGAAAGGAAACATTAAGAAGGAAATAATAATTGATGCGAACAGGGAACATGCGTATCCGGTGACGGCCGGAAGTAGCGCCATACGCCTCGCTCCGGAAGTGACGCGCCCCTTTCTTTCGCTCCTTGAATCATGTGCAAGCGCACTTCATTCATACACCGTGGGAGAGTTACGACGGAACTAACCGTAACTTCTAATTCATGAATGAAAATAAAACGACAATTTACAAAGGTATGCGGGTATTTGAATAAAATAAAGTGTATAAAACTATTTTTCATTTGGTCGGTTAATGCCGTGTGTTCACTGAATGAAACCGAGGGGAAGGTATTTTTATATACCGACCAACTGTGAGTTTCTTGTACTATTTTTATTGCGGTATTATCTAAATGCATGTTTCTTGAAGACTCGATTTTATGACAAATTAATATTTGCTTAAATGCAATCCATAGTTACTACTTACATATTATCCACACTAGCTGTTGCCCGTGACTTTGTCTGCGTGTATTTTGTATTTTATTCTTTTTAATACAAATATTCAACATGAAAAGTATAAGGTCTATATGTCCTTATTAGGCTACTATATCTGTCAAATTCATAACGATCGGCTCACTAAGTTTCAATGGTTTAGACTTGAAAAAGTAAGGCCCTTTCCTCACTGGACGGTACCTCCGCGGTGCGGGATCGTTTCGACATCACGCGTTTCACTGCATCGGTACCGAAAGCTTACCGAGTGCCTTATATATATATACAATTATAAATGCGAAAGTGTGTTTGTATGTTTGTTCGTCTTTCACGCTAAAGCAGCTGAACGGATTTAGATGAAATTTGGCACATCGGTTGATCATGACCTGGATACACACAGGACAACACATATAAAACATACACATAAATAGACACACAAACAGGACACACAGGATACAGGGAGGGGGGGGGGGGGAGAATACAGGGTACATAGGATTTCCGTGGGATGATTTTCGACATGCACGCGGGCGAAACCTCTCGCAAAAGCTAGTAAATTATATAGTACGAGAGCCTACGACCAAAACCATGTCACATCGTTTTACGGCTAAACCGTATAAAATCGCATGATCGTATTCGATGATTCTGAACCCGACTGGGTGGCCAGTACCGGTCAGAAACATCACACTTTTCGGGGACCCCATTACTGCTATGTCAAAATAAAAAATAGGCAGACGGTTTCATCACAATATGTCTGATGTCAAATGTAGCCCGAGCGTATTTTCAAAAATGTAAAAAAAAAACGATCTGTCTCATAGCAGCCTGGTTATTTTTTTTATCTCTTGTTTATTCGGAGTTACTTAAAACCTGTTTTCTATAACTCTAAAAATAAAAACCAACGTTTCGGAGCCTCCCGACAAACGCGCGGTGCTTCTTACGCTCCTATGCGATCAGGATACCGAAGATGAGTCCGACAATGATAAAACCAATGAATTTTTTTCAATAAACAATATTTTTCAAACGTTATCCCAGTTTCCCTTTGTCCAATTTATAAAAAAAAAAAACGATGGTTTCGGGTAAGCTCTTTATTAATCGTACATAAAAATGCCACAATATGATTTATTAATAACTTCTGATTATAGAATAGTTGTCTGATTAGTAAAGTGAGACACTAATTTTGTCTGATATAATTTTTGTCTACATCTGGACAACCTTTGTCCAACAGTTTTCAGAATGCTATGTTACCGATCACTAAAATTTTTCAACAAGTTCAAAATGGTTTCAACACATATGACGCTCACATTTTCTTCTGAAAAATGATTTATTCGCATCAACTGACCAATGTTCGCAAAAAAACAAGATTTTCAGACGGGATCCTATGGGTTTTTATATTTTGCCTCATTTTTTATTTTTTCAAATTATAATGGTTTCCTGGGTACGACGTGTGACGCTACAGGTTTCCGAAAATTGTATTTTCGTATCTAAAATCTGTCGTTCAACTACATTCTGAAAATGAGACAGATTGCTATAAATCAGTACGGTAATTGTTTTTTACATATTTAAAAATGCGGTCAGGTCAGACGTGACGCGGAAATTTTCTAAAATTTGGATTTTTGAATTACAGAATAACCAAATCTATCGATTTTATCGTTGATCGTAAAACGATAATACAAAAATTTTGGTCACGGGCTCTCGTACCAATAGAATTGATTTGAATTTGGAATTCTAAATTAAAGCAGTGCGCGCGTGCGTACCGTTTCGGTACAGAGTGCTTACCGACCGACCAATGAGGAAACATAAGTAGTACCGAAACGGTACCGAAAAAATACCGTACTGACCAGTGAGGAAAGGGCCTTACAGATGACACAGTTGCTTTGGCTTTTTAATATGAGTATGGATACGATTTAGTATGGGTTGGTAGTGATAATAATCTTGAATTAAATTAATGAGTCTGCCGATAGATTCTATCAAGATTTTAAAAACAGTTGAAAGCGATACAAAGCTTTATTTATAGAATATTACTTTGAAGAATGTTCCAAATCAATTTTGTCTAAATGTCATCCGTCAAAAATAGAATGATGGCCAGCATTACAGATAATAAAAAAAAACTGTATTTAAATTTGACAGAAGCAAAACGCCATAATCAAGGAAGTCAATAAATAAATAGTTTTGTATTGATAGTGACTGATTTATGTTTTTAAATGGCTCGTCTCCGTAATTAATAGGTCCGGTAGGCTTATTTGGTATTCGTGGCAATAACATTGTGAGTGGTATAGCTGGACAATCTAGTTTTCCATTACAAGTAATATACATAATTATAACATAGCGCTTAGATGAACTCATATATACATATACGGGTACCTACGGAACTTGTTGAGATCGTGGACGGACTTCAAATGAGGTTTTAGTTCCTACTGCCTGTCATGAGTTGTGACCTATGTCATGTCTTAGGTAGTTGAAGTTGAAATATATGTGTTTACAACGATGCTAAGATATAGTGGCGAGCTTTATGCATGCAATATGCAATATCGTTGCCGGGTTGCTAGTACCTACGTATCTTATTGCTTATCCAATGACCAATGATTAACATTTGTGTCCATTGCAGTATCACAATGATTGAGTACCTTTTATTCTTTTTTACCCGATTACGGCGAAGCAAAAAGGAGGATTATTATTTTGAGCGGTATGTATGTATGTATGTATGTACGTATGTATATTCATCTGTTACCTCATAACTTCCAATTCCAATTTTCAATTCCTCATAATTTGAAAAATGAGGTATCATTGGAAGCGTCTTGATGGTCCGCTGGTTATAGGCTATGTGACGTTACATTAAATGCAATATGGCGCCCTCTAGAGGACATAAAGTCATGAAACAAAAAAACAAATATTAAGGCATTTTGGGTATCAAATGAATGTGCTTGCCAAGTATGTGTGACAAAAATGGTCAAGATAGAGCCGCGGTCGCATGCCATTATAATTTTGTAGGTGTACAGGCATGCGACCTCGGCTTTAACTTGACCATTTTTGTACCTCTGCTATGTCTTGTTTTCTGTCTGAAATATTTTTTTGTTTCAAACTTTTTAGAGCGTGATTTTTTAGTAGTCGGGTTTTCGTTTTTGAACTTCCTTTTTTATAAAAAACTGGTCTCTTCTAAACTACGCAACGGATTTTGATGCGGCTTTTACCATCATTTTAAGAATGTATTCCGGAAGGTTTATGTGTATAAAGAAAACTAGGCAAAGTACTATTGATATGATAAAGACATCTCGATGTTTTGTCAAGTCGGAGAAACCATGCGCAGTAAACGCTGAACGCTGCTTAAACTTTAATGTATGGTTAAACAAACGGTTATTATTATTTAAGACGCCGATATATGCCAGTAGCCTTGAGTGCTGAGCTTGCGTGTTCTGTACTGAGCTCACGCATCGCGTCGCCGCGTCGCGTCGTACGGCCAGATAGTAATAGGACTCGCCCATCAAGGAGCGCTGTCCCAAATTAGACGCATTATTAATTTATTATACGTAAATTAAAATATAGTTTAATAAAAAACGTATACTAAAAGTTTTATAATTAAATTATTTTTAAAATGGTGAAGGTTTCAGAAAAATACGCTTGATAGTTTTTGCGTGATTTTCAGTTTTTTATCTGCGTTAGACATAACTTTACAAATTAATTACACTATGTAATAAAAACATAATTTTAAATATTCAGAGATTGAGTTATTAAAAAAATGCTCTTATTAAACATATATTTTTTCCAAATCATTAACACTACTCGTTTAGAAGTGATCTTCAGTATAAAATAATTAAAACTCGGTTATCGTCGTGTTAACTTAAATCAACGTTTCGTAATAATAATAAAGGGGGTTATTTATAGAAGAAATGGACGTGAACCGTTATTTAGGTAATAGTAGGTATCAAGCAAAGAATTATCCTAAATGGAGGCTCATCTAAACTAATATTATAAAGAGAAATTATTTGATTTTTTATTATGTTTGTTTGTAATGGATGCCTAAACTCAAAAACTACTTAACCAAATCTAAAAATTCTTTTTCTATTATAAAGGTACATTATCGACTTCTGCGAAAACGAAGTCGCGGGCAGAAGCTAATAGTCTGCTATTAAATTGCTGCTAATTGATGATTCAGTTATTTTTCAGTAACGTTTAGTAACTTCTCACCTAACGATCACTGAATGCCAGCTACGACTACTACAATTAAGTAACTTTAATTCTTTTGGTGCCGACGTTCCTTTACTCTGTCATTCTGCGTCTCCAAGTCATCATCATCTGCCTAGCCCTTTTCCAACTATGTTGGGGTCGGCTTCTAATCTAACCGGATGCAGCTGAATGCCAGTATTTTACATGGAGCTTTACAACCCAGTTATACTGAGCAATACGATGTCGACACCTTTAGTGTAAGACTGGGTCTCGAAGTATATTAAATGCTAATGCCAGGGTTAATTGACTGTGCCATCACCAAGGCTGTCCTGAAGGTCAGTTGACTGGTTCATCGTAATTTTGGTGATTAGGGCTACGCCAACAACTGTTTGTCGAAACAATAGGCCATTGTGATTAGGGCTGGCGCTACACTATAAGTCACATATGAATTACAGTTTACCAAAAACCGGATGTTATTGTAAGTACTTAATTTTCCTTCCTCCCAAAAAAACCCAATTCCATTTATCTAACCCATTTGAACCCTGGACCTCTATATTTACAATCGCGCATGTAACCACGGAACCAATGAGGCGGGCAGTTTCTGTGATTAATGACGCTTATCTCTTGTATCAGCAGCTATCAACAGCATTTTTTTTTATACGCTTGCATGTACTGTACCTAACAGGAAAACGCAAACGAATAATGGTGGTACTCGACCATTAGCTAGAGTTAATTGCAGAAATAAAAGGCATACTTTTCTTAGCTTAATGTCGCCATCTTAAAATTTTATCCATTCTTTTCCGCATTTCTTCGAGCTGTTGGGTATCCACTACTTTGTATTTGCCTATTATTAGAAAAACGTGTTAGTATGTAGTATGTGTTGTGTAATTGTAAATATATAGGGTTATCAATACTTCTAGCGCACCCTGGGCAGAAGCAGAAGCAGGGGGCAGTCAGCCCCGCAAGACTGACCTCTCCGTGTAACTTTCGGAACTTTTTTTTTTGTTGTATGCCCTGGCTGGACCAACCTAGGAGGTTGGTCCAGCCAGGGCATACAACTTAGAAACTTAGCGACTACACGCTAAGGGCAGGGTCCTGTGGGCTACGCACCTACGCACCTCAGCTTAAGGCATCGCTGTGGGAGGACAGCAAGGGATAGGGTGGATGGGATTAAACTTTCAGAACAATGAAAAAAGCTATACTTAGACCTTTTTTTTGGTGGTAAATTATCAAATAACTTCTCCCACTCTGAGCGGAGCGGAAGGGCGTGTCAGTCTCTTACTGCCTAAAACCCACCCGTGTTCCTTCAGTTGCCTGTATGTTGCCGGGGGCTACGGTATCCCATTCGGACTCTCCCGCGATCCCGGCAGGCATCGCCCCTAGCGGACCCCTTCAGTTGTGATGACATCTCTAAGAGGCGCGCGTGGTACACAACGCATCGTCGAGCTGGGCCTGGGCCAGCTTATCAGACGGCGAGCTACCCCTTGCTCACCGTCCGTAAGCCCGCGCCTAGGGTGGCCGGGAATCGGCCTGTGACTCCCGACGTCCAGGGCGTCTCCTGCGGTGGTTAGGGGTGTGTGAAATTGTGAAATTTACCTCTCATTCACGCGTTCCGCCTCCTCCTTCGCGAGCATTACTGCTTCGCAGAAGGAGGTGACGGGCTTCCATGCCCTCTCGCTCCGTACCATGGCCTGAACCCAGGCCGGTCGCGAGAGATCACCGCCGCCAATCGCCTCCACGAGAACACGGCAGTGCCCTGCCCAAGCCGGGCAGATCTCCATCGTATGCTCCACCGTGTCCTCCGGGCGATCCATACAATGGTGACACCCGGGCGTTTCCTCCCACCTTATCCTGAACAGAAACCTCCCGTAACAACCATGTCCGGTGAGGACCTGCGTCAAGCGGAAGGTGAGGACGCTGTGGCGCCACTCTAGCCTCAAAGAGGGGACTTATCGCCACAATTGTGGCGTGCCCAGCACTTGAGATCCCGCCGAAACTCTGTCCGCTGTGCCGTGATTTCTCGCTTTCGCCTCCTCGTGCCACTCCCAAATGTGCACGAGGACTAGGCTTTTCCTATACTCGACACAAAATGTGGGTCTTCTCTCGTGTAGAAACTGAAGAACCTATCGCTGATTAGTGATTGATTAGGCAAAATTTTCCTTTATATAGGTACATGAACCACCATTCTTCACTAAGTTACAAAGCTGATCAGGCAATTGACTTAAACAAAAGTGCTAACACATACCTACCTAAAATTAAGTAGGTGCATTCAGTAATTACACTTAATTGCTACACCCATGTATAAAAAACCCACTCCAGCAGTTTTTAGAAATTCAATAGATTATACCTACTTTTTACCTATACATTCAAAAATCTGCCAACGCATTTCCACTTTAAAATACAAAATTATGTGCAACAATGACTAAGCTAATACAAAAACTAAATCCATTGATATTTGCGAAATACAATGCCTTTTAACGTACAGTGTGGGCTGACTTGCTAGCGACAGCTGCTGCTTCATTCACTTCATAAAAACCCCATAACAAAAGATCACATCAACCTTTACAAACTAAAACAAATTAAGCTCTATATTTTAAGACCATAAAGTTCAAACTCTTTTGTCCCAAGTGTGGATTTGTTGGTTGTGAACAGAAGACGAGGTTTACCAATAATTATGTAAGTTCCGTTACAGGCAGCGAATGCCCCACCTCCGCTCTTTCATTAATAAAGCAACTGAATTAGTTTCGTTTCGTCGTAAACAAAATGATGGTGACACGCGAAGGTTGACTCCGCATGCAACTATGCCAATACGGTTACATTATTAATGCAAGAATCATGCTAATTACCCAAACCGGGCAAAGGGGCAAGATTTTTTTTTTTTTACCATACCGGGCAAACTCTTGTCCTTCATCTCGCCTGATGGTAAGTGGTGATCAGGCCGAAGGTGGAAGCGAACTTCACCCGGAATCTTCCACCACAGAAGAACTGGCTATCTTACCTCTAACTACTAACGAAACACAACCATGCTGTTAACATTGTACTTATGGCGACAGACTTAGATAGGATGGAGGTAGCTAGCCAGGCGGACTTAGAACAAGCCCTACCACCAACCAAATCGAGCAGAAAATTTTACCCCCACTGGGAATCGAAATCTGGGGTGCTCTAGGTCTGAGACAGGTGGTCTTACCACTAGACCACAGAGGAGACTTTCTTTATTTAAAACGAAAAAAGACCAAAACCCTGCTGGACAAATAATGACCCAAGACATCCTTTTCAAAAATAAAGAATGTTGTCCTTTGTCATATCAAAGATCATAGACACAGTGGCGGATTTGCAGTCTTGGCCGCCCTAGGCCTCAAGCTATGTAGTAAGTATCAGCCGCCCCTTTCTCAGCGCCCATCATATGGACTACATAATTAATTTACTTTATTGCCAACTTTTATCGAAATCGGTTCAGAAATTTTGTTAACTATAATAAGCTGCTGGTATATTTTCCGAGGTTTCAGGGTTTTAAGTTATTATTGCTATACGATGCGGTGCAGTGCGGCCCGCCCCATAATGTGCGCGAAGTTGAGAATATATAGGTACTTTGAGTTATTTCTTGTTATCATCAGTGAATTTTTTGTCACGATTGGCCGCCCTAGGCCCGGGCCTACTGGGCCTTAGGGCAAATCCGCCACTGGATAGATATTTCTTGTCTGTTTCAGACTATGCAACTAAAGCCTCAAAAAGAACAAAGGCTTTCTTACGTTTTTTTGCAATTTGCAAGTCAGTTGCAGGATGTATCTTGATCAAAATATGATTCGCAACTACAACAAATATGTATTTACAGAATTATAATCATTAGAATCATTATTATCTCTCTAAAGATTTATTCCATTGAATGACATTTTCATGAAATCATGTTATTTGAGAACCTTTACCCACACACCACTTCTTTCATTGGTAGAACGATGGTGAACAAAAATGTAATTACACTATTAATAACAAGTCCCACAGACAATCGCGTTCTTATTTGTGCAAGACTGCAAGCGCAGCCAGCCAGTCTTCCCTTTTGCGCAAAACGGCCCATTCATCTCTCGTAATTAAAAATGTTAGCGCCAAGAACATTATTTTGCTTTTTACTTTTTACATGGCCAGACAGTTAATGTAAAGCCAAGGTACAGTTGCTAACAGTTTCCTTTGGGAACTTTTTCTTCATACCTTCAATGTTTTCACGGAATACGGCGGCATCTCACAATACGTGATACTTCACACTGCATGGCATTTATTGCTGTGTTGTCGTGGGAGCTTACACCGTTCAGTTTGAGACAATCCAGTTCAATTCATGTCTACATACGTATTTCTCAAGTTCAGTATGCAGTACCTAAAAAATAAGACGAACATAAAGATTTGAGACACATTTTGAAGTCCTAAATCTCCATCAGGATTCCTAAATATTAACGGCAGATACACAATCCCTTTCATCTTTGTATGATTGCCGTACTGATCCATCCATAGGTTGACTGAATTACTAGTAAACTCGTAGTTCTAAACACCATTTAAGGACACTGGATGAAAGTATCACAGTCGCAAAACCTCCTCCTGTCCTGTGGCATTTATCGATGCCCTTTGCGGCTGTGCCTGTGAATTTGCATTTTTAGTTAGGAAAAAAGCCTGTATGCATTTTTTCTTTCTGTGATTTTGACTTGACGATTTTATACTCGGTTTCTACGTTAACAACAATCTAAAACTGATCAATTAAATTCCTGACCTTTCGTTAAGTGCTTAAAAGGGATTGTAAAGTAAAAGCGTTGACCTTTCCACTCTAAACAAATGCAGAAGTGCAGGGAGGGCGAAAACGGGGCGTGTTCAGGATGTCTATATTTGTACCGGGTCGATTTAGTCCAGGAATAAATGTCATAGGTCAATAGGTCACCTGCTTTTCTAAAGGTGTGGCGGCGGTACGTCACGGACGTTACTGAACTTGTAATCTAGTTTGTGTTTACGTCACAGGTTAGGCTCGATCCGTTTGGAACTAAAATGTAAGTTATGATGGAATGTACTGACGTCAATCGAAAACACTGTATCTCAGAAATACCTATTTCGTGAAAAGGGCTTTTAATTATTTTTTTAAACCATACATATAATTAAAATATAATGTTTTGTATGTGCTCTTATCTCCTTCTACATACTATAAAATAAAATAAATATTAATATAGGGATATGTAACTGCCTTGTAATAATCGAATAAGCGCTAAGGCAAAACACGTTACTCGAGTTACAGTGCATTGGATTGACAAGGCAGTGTAGGTGTGTAAGGTTTTTAAAACCTGACGAGTGACACACATGCACTTACATCGTAGGTAAGTCTTATTTAAGGAATCATTAAATAATTTAGACGAAAGTGTTTTTATTATGTGTTTCTTTCTGATTCAGCTGAACTGGAAGCTGGAAGAAACGGACCTACATACACATCTGAAGACAAGAGAGTCTGAAAAGTCAATTACGTCGAAACCTAAATTGAATTGTGAAATGTTACAGACAACGCCCCTTCTACCTAGGTACACCTTCATATTGCAGCTATATCGTTTGTTTCATCCCCGTGCCTCGTGTATGACCTTTGGCCTTTAACCTTCTAACAAAAATCCATAATGCCGCTATGTAGGCATTTTAGTTGACAGTCAGTCAACTAGAGTCTCTTTTTTGCAGTCATACAGTTTTTTGCCATCACTCATCAGGTTGCAAATGTTCGAGTATAATTTCCTGTTTACAATTCATTTACGAGAACGATTGTACGATGAACAGCATCGACTCTACCCACACATTCGTGTGGTTTTTTTTTCTCAAATCCGCCGATCAGCCATCAATTGACACTTACAGCTTGCGGGATGCCAGCTGATATCCAATTCTCAATATAATACTCCCAGATCGGTACACAGAGATAACATAATGGATTTATTTGCTAACTTATCACTAAAGTTATGAATGAACCGAACTCCGATAAGGCCAGTTATAAATTGTCATTAATTTGTTTTGATTACAGAAACGAATCTTGTTTATCCTGAGCGTTTAATAGAAATATTATTTGAACATGTTTGATACTTATTTCATTTTGTTCCGGTTCTGACGGAGATAAGCCCTTTAAAAGGTCAATTGGATTCATGTTTATGTTGTACAACATTGTTTAAATAAATATTCATTAATCAATAATGGCCTCATTATGACTTCCTGTGCTGATAGTTACTAAAATAAACAGTCTTCCAGTCTCGAAAAAATAATTGACGTCTGTGATAGGTAGCTCGAAGGTACTTATTCAAAGACTGTGTTAGCAAGGAAAACTGTAGGACATGCTTTACCTAATCCTCTTGATACAAGAAGTGAAGTCTCTGGGCTTCCATAAAACAACGTCTACATAACAGTTTCAAATGGACATACACTAGAAAACCTCGGACCATCTACATTACTACTTACTTACTTTGAAAATCACCTAGCCATCCACTTGTGTTGCCCGGAAAGACATTTTTTTCTTTAGCCTATTCCCTACACCAATCTCTTCAAGAATTTCACTTACCTACTATGAACTTAAAACCCTTCGGAGTGTGCTCCAAGTTCCAATTTATCTACCTAGCCACATGTTTTACGAAATAAAAAATGATGTAGTGAATGGGCCGAGGAGTGGATCGTCGGCGATTCATAAAATTCAGCTTCGCCCTGAATGGAGCATCTGGTTGGCCAGGTGCGTCGACATCTTGCCTCTTGAGCCGCTGAGCGAACAAAGGGTGAACCACTTCTGCGAAATGTTCATGTAGATATAGATATCGATAGTCGATATACTCGATATAGTGCTGGCCGATACATCGATTCTTGCATCATACGAAGAGCTGCGAGGTTAATTATCCAAGAAGTTTGTCTTATCTTTGAGATTGCAGTTTTTTACTTTAATTTACTTTTTCGGCAGGTGCAGTGGATGAAGATAATGGTGTATGGGCAGCAGTAACTACGATAGTCTAGAAATAATAAATAGGTACTAACTTTTAACATTGGAACCCATATAATTTACATTGTAAGCTACTTGATGCAGAAAAAATCATTCGATGAGAAAATAAATTAAATCGTTAGCTAGAACCTAGTCCAGTTAATAAACTTGAAATAAACAAGATTCGGATTCTGAAATCAGGTTTATACATACAGAATAGAGCAACTTTGCGCGCGTAAAGTGGTGTAGCAAGTCAATAAGTAACTACAAGCGAGTAGTTACCCACTCTCCCTACTGTATCTAGCACGGATCTCTATTTTTACATGCCGCAAACTTAAATTAATTAGTGCCCGTCATTTAATCCGAGGAGCAGTCTTGTAGGTGGGTGCGCGCGTTCCCACGGTGCGCCCGCGCCGCCGGAAACCGTCCCCCCTCGCCCCCCCGCCCCTCCGGCCCATGACGCCCGCGCACTGCTGCTAAGCCCCGAATCGATCCATCGCTCACGCACTCGCTTCCCATCAAAACTAAAAACCGCCTGATTCACTCATTGAGCTGCGAAACCATGCTGAAGGCACGAATGGCGAAATATCTATTCATAGAGCGACACCCGGCGTCCCTTTTACAGCTCTATTGCGCTTCCTTCCGTTTTGTACTGTACAAATCATCCCAGTTATGGCAAGTATTCAATCTCGCATGCCATTATCGTATTTATGTGACAGGAACATAGATTAAAATCGCTTACAATTTTGGCGTGAAATCTGCAGTCGTATCGACACTATGGTACGCACGTGGTCATAATTTGAGCGGATTTTAGGCTTTTAATAAATAGTGAAAAAAGCTTTGGGATTACACAATAGGTCTTTCGCAAATGTCCGGACGGAAGTAAGTAGTAAAATATTGTCCTTGTTTGTAACTACGGAATTACTTCCGCTGGTTCATTGTATCTCATTTTCGTTTTATATGCTTACCTGATGGAATACAATGGTAGTCATATTTGGTAGAAAAACTGTGCTAACTTCGACAATAGGTGGAAACGAATCCAAGGCCGATATCGCCATTAAAGTATTGTGATGATAAGTTTCCAGCATAATTGTTGTTTCAATATTAAAGGATAATGACTGTCTGTGTAGTATTAGAAACAAGGAAGAACACAGATCTGAGATATAAGTAATGAGATATATTAAACTTGATTCAAGACTTTTTGATAACCATATCTGGTCCATCAATGTTGAATGAATGGACAACTTATAGGAACAGTTTACGTGCTTTTTGTTTGAAAAGGTACCTGTCCAGTTTTGAACTTGGCTGCATCGATATCTTTACAGATTTGGACAAGCCCACTGAAACAGACACTTGGTGCCTTTGAGAGGAAGATTCGAGCCTGTGTATATCTGATGCATCGTTACTGAATTTCTTAATCAATCAACAACAAAAACCTGTCCTTCCCTATGTTCTTCTGTATTGTATTTTTGTTTCGATATTTTCGTCAATTGTAGACCGTTTTATTAAATTTGCTTTGGTAGTTTTTCAGTTGGGTTTAATAATAAGGAATTTTCCCACTTAGTCTACATATGTGGATCATGACGATAACATAACTGGCCTGTCACTGTTATTTACATAGCTGGTTATTGTATTATATTTGTGTGGGGTAGGTATTTATAACTTTTCACACTCAAAAAGGTACAAAGGCGGACTTAATGCCTTAGGCATACTCTACCAGTCAACCAAGGGTGGTCAAGAGATTGGATGGCAGGTGCTTTGTTTGAGAAGAACAATGAAAAAATTATTTAAAATATATCATTAGAAAAAAAAATAGGTAGGACCAACAGTACATAAATAGGTTATAACTTATAATACACATACATATTTAAAGAAATATACATATATTTATTATATATATACATATATACAAATTCAAGGGAGAGAGATGTTGAGATGACTCTACTCTATTTTGAAAAAAACTCTGCAATTTACGCTTATATTGTACGTTACCTCTCAGATCACTTCAGTAATAATCTTACTTCGGCTCGAAAAAATTTCGCCCAGAACAAACGCAGTTTCAACACATGAGCAAGTAAGTACCTACACACCTATTGTAAGCTCATTTAATTTCACTCAAGGACTGAGTCGCAAGTCTTGTATGGATAAATAAAGGGGCTTGAGGCCGCCCGCTCGACCTTAAAGGTTGCGAGGCGGGCATCGAACCTCGTAACTCGTTATGTAACGCGAAACGCAAACTGACGCGTTTATGTACACGGTTAAAAACGACATTGGTACAAACGTTTGGTGGTGATGCTGAGCTTTTTGTACTTTACAAATTTGTTTCAGGATTTTTGCCAATGTTTTTCTAAGGTAACTTATTGGACAGATAGTATTTGTAGCATGGTGTGGCAAAGGTGGCCAACCTTCAGTGATTGGAGAGACATCAGCAGAAGAAGTAGAAGAAAACAAAGGAAAGTATTTAGTAGTCAGGACACTAAAGATAGTGCAGACGAGAAAAAAACGACGAAAGGTGGATTCTCTGAGATCTTCAAATTGAGCAACAATAACCCAATCTTGAAGGAATAAGATCCTGACGTTTAAATCTCTCTCTACGAGTGGCTTCGTGCTAGCTAAATCAATAGGCACATATAACGAAAAAAAGACTTTACTCCAATTTCAAAATAGTCACGAATGACCCAAAGACCTTCAGTTAAACCTAACAATAAAACGAAAAAACATGTACGTTTTAAAAGTAAACATTCAAAGATTGACCAGGCATGCGCAGGAGTGGGTCCTGTAAGGCTGCGCGCGTGCCTGCAAACAAAGCGAACCCGCCGCCCGCGCCTCCCACCCCGCGACACCCCGTCACAAATAATAAGCAAATACACTTTGTTCCCTCACATGCTTTATTTTTTATTTTAACAGTTGCTTAAATGTAACGAGAAGAACATTTCTTTGGTCACGGACGAGGAGTTTTGAAGAATAGATTTAGGAACGGTCTAAAATGATTTTGCAAAGATTTGTAATAAAGACGTTGTTAATCTGTGCATCAGAGTTGCTAAACATTGTTGTTGCACTAACTAAGTAGGTAGCCATGTTGGACTAAGTTGAAGAACAGTCCTTTAATTCAAACTTGCAAAATGATTTTTTACGGACTGGAGCAAATACGAAGATACCAAAGTATTAATTACAGATGGGATTTCGCAGTTTCAAGAATTTGGCTTGTTTATGACGTCAATTTTGGTGGTGTACGCAATAATAACTGACGAGAAAAGTCTTCAGACTCTTAATATTTCTGTTAAAACATAACTTCCTAAAGACCTAATCATGATTCAGCCTAGAAAGACCCTAAACAATACAAAAGTCAGACTTCATAAAATTGAATGAAGCAAAAAATATCCTCTAATTTCAAAGTTATGATTCTATAGAAATAGTAATGAATGAGGATCCCAAAGTATCAAGAAAAAACCGATTCATATCTGATAACGAATCAGAATTCAAACAAAACGGCCATAAGGCAGTAACTGGCACCTAACAATGATTTACTATAAAACAAAAACCGACTCAGGCGCAGGCTGCATGGTAAACTTGATGAATTAAATGTCCATTGTTGTTGTATGTCCGGGCTGCAACGTGGCGGGAACTCAAATTGGTGGGGTGTTTAATGCCGAAGTTTGGGAGAAGGAATGTTTCGACAGGTGTGCGGCCCATAGCCAGGTAAGGATTAACATGGATGTGACACTCCTCTTAATTCATCAAATGAGCATGTTTGTTAAAGTCAGTTTGAACAACGCTAGTTTTAGTAGAGCTAAGAACAAAATTCGAACTATTTGAACTACACAACAATATTAACTAATGAGTTTTAAGTTTTAGAGAAAGCCTTACTACAAGTACTGTAGAGAGAAGCTGAAATAAATATTTGGACGGTAGAGATACATATATAACTAGGACCTTCAACAAGATAAGTGAACAGTATGAGTATGATCGAATTACGGCACACACTGAATCAAAATCAGTTCAAGTTACATTAAGAGAAGCTGAGACCTAGTGAAATATAAAATCAAGAAAAATTAAAAACCCACAAATTATAAATACCCAGATAAGTTAGACGAGGGTAGAGAAAACTTGTCCTGACAAAAGACCAAGTAAAAATAAGGGAAGAGA
Organism: Omphaloscelis lunosa; assembly: GCA_916610215.1. Lineage (NCBI taxonomy): Eukaryota > Metazoa > Arthropoda > Insecta > Lepidoptera > Noctuidae > Omphaloscelis > Omphaloscelis lunosa. The sequence continues at coordinate 15,031,448 of OU744250.1, forward strand.
TTTTCAGATTGATAAGAGTAACAAAGCAGTAAATGTTCAAAGACTATCCTAACTATTTAAAATATTATAAATGCGAAAGTGAGTTTGTTTGGCGCTTTCACGCTAAAAAAGCTGAAGGGGTTTGGATGAAATTTGGCACATGGGTATACCATAACCTGGGTTAGGACATAGGATACGCTTTATCCCGGTAGTACGTTCCGGGGGGATAATTTCCGATCTGAATCCGGGGAAGCCAGGGGCAAAAGCTATATTAATAATATAAATGCCACACAACACTACAGTGTTAACACGGCGCTTGTCCACACTATTTCTTACTGAGTATAATTCGGGAACCACATGTCATTTCCTTTACGGCCCCATGCGGGGCGGGGGTGCATGCAGCGATTTCAATAAAAACTATGTCGATTCGCTACGAAGGGTTATGTTGCGAAATACATTATGTATAGCAGCAGCTTTGTCTAAGGGCTGTCTCATATGCTTGGTTCCAATATTGAAAACGATTCGTTTCTTGCCTAAGATTGGAAATGAAGGCAGCAAAAATGATCGCAAAAAAACTTACTCTTTTTGAGTCAGCGAGGATTACGTAACGCTTTAGAGGCTACTTTACTTTTGTTTCCGTGATGCTTTTGGTAGATATCTAATGTAGGTACGGAAGTGCGCTTGCCACCAGATAGGCCATGGCAGCTTGTTTACCATCCAGTACTTAACAAAAAACTCGTCTCAATTGGCTTAAATCCATCTAAAATGTATACTTGTGAGTATAGTCAAAACAAGTGCGATTAGGTCAAGATGCCACTTTACATACAAAATAGAGAGGCGGCAAAATCAAAAAACAACTCTAAATCGATTTGACAGAGGACCAACGTGCAGTGCATTCGTATTGTTTAATCCTACATTCAAAATTCGAATGTCCTAACTGTCAGTTATGACAGTATTCAAATAATAAGCACTAAACAGGATAATAGAGATGTATGTAGCACTGACAGTCGGAAACATCAAAAACGGATTTATGTCAATCTGTATTTATTTTTCTTAGCATTGCACACTACTAATATTGCTGACTTGGGATCCAAATAAGCTAAATATGCCAGTGATTTGGTTGGGTCACGTCAATCTGCAAGTATTTCTTCGACAATAATATTTAAACAATATTGAATGTATTTCCAAGTAGATTGTATAGTGTGAACAAAGCGATTGGCACTGAATGAGTGGTATTATCTGTTATTGATGTTGGTGAGTTATGTGTTTGCGACGCCCCGACAGTCGCCTGCGCAGCCGTGCAGTCTCACTTGGTCATCACTCGTGACGAGAATACGCTGTGTATAGAACATGTTAGGCAGAAACTTTAGCCTTGAATAAACTGTAAAATCAAGGATTTTAAATTGAAACGGTATTTTTCTATTTTTGCCTTGAGAGTGGCTTACGTTCTCCAAATGATGAAGTCCTGTCAGAGATCGATCATTGTTCGTATAGTACGTAAATTAATTTGATAAAATCCTTTTTTTTCTCTAGAACAAGCAAGAAGATGAATTGCTGTTGAGAGTCAGCAATGTAGGTAGAATTGAATGTGACTAGGCAATCTCGTCTAGGTAATCTTGTCGTCCAGCACCAAAAATTAGACGACAAGAAAAAAAAAATAGATTTGTTCTAAAATGTTTGTGTTTGAGATTTTTCAGCAACAAGTTCGTCAATCATTTACCGACCTGGTGATATTGTTCGTAAAAACAAGACAAGTCTACACAACTGGTATTACTTTCAGAGTACCTACGTTGCAAGAGGTCTGGCTTTAGGATGTGGTATGAATTGCCCCTCTATGGGCCAGTAACGACTTTAATATTCAAAAATTACGTGAACATTTTTGAATTTCATACGCGTATCGCCTAACAGGAAACTGCCAACTGTGAGCACCATTAATAATACTGTCGCCTGGCAATATGACGGTAAGAACTGGCGTTCAGAGATAACTACTGAGGAGATGGTAGGCAGTTAGGTACATACATATACCTAGTAACTGAAATATATTCGATTATATATCTACTAAATAGTGTACAGATATTCTGTCAAGAGTCCGCCCTATACTGATGAAACAGACGTCGAAGTGGAACGCACATGCGGCGAACAGGACACGGCGCATGCGCGAACATTAGCATGCAAGCGCACGCGCACGCCGGAAGCCGCGCGCGGGAACGGCCGCGCACTTACATCCAAGATGGCCGCGCACTTACGATGAATCGATAATTAATCGATAACCGATTTCATATTTCATATCCATCGCACCTTATTAACAACATATGATGTAACCTGGACTATAGCAGGAAGACGATGTCACGATCAGAATGCGTACCGCGCCAGATCCTTGAGACGACCAAATCAATCCCACGAAACTGATCAGTTGAATCATTAAACTGTTTTGTTTTATGGGAGGTCGTTTGAAGTACATGTGTACGTTTTTATTGTTTGATTGTTGGTTCATAAGGTATTCGGTATCTGCTCCTTCAGGTACGTATACGGCTGAATAACGACCGAGAAGGTGTGCAGACGGGAAGTTGAACTTACTTGAATTACTTGAACCTATAAAATGTAGGTTCCACGCGACAATAAACCATGACGATAATCACTGAATTCATGCAACTGTTAGATTGTTCTGAAACGAAGTTGACTGCTGAACAGTTTGAGTTTCAGTTCACAACAATTACAGTAAACTTTAAAAAGACGGCAGCGAAAAAGTTGAACTTACATATATCTCATCCGTTATAGTTATTAAGTACGTAGGTACAAAAGCGTTCGCCGGCCAGAGTGTCATAAAGATGTGGTGGATGTTATATTCAGGATCCACATCGCCTCCTTTGTGCTTGGTGCTTCAAGAAGCGAAACGCATCAATTTAGAAATGAACAATTTATTTATTTAACATTTTTTTCTACTTTAATGTATAAAATTGTACACTACAAAACATACAATGGCGAATGAGTCTTACTTCTCAAATAGCAAATATCTAAACGTAGATAAATGTGATTCTTGTATGATAATCGAGATAGGTATAAAAAGTAATTAATATAATTATGCAGCAGTTATCTGATCGAAAAATTTCCATTACAAAGTACGAATTTAAAAAGAATCACGAAATCGTACTATCTAATCTTGCAAAAGCATTGTTCGAAGATTTATTAAGCAAGTTGGTGCAATATATTTTAAACAAACGTCTCCTTTGACAAACTGCACTGTCTAATTGTACTGACAGCATAAAAATTTATATTCAGCGGACTGATGGTTACGACATCACTTTATTCGTATGTATGTATTGTCTGTTGGGAGATTGGAATGGGTTTAATTGTCGCTTCAAAGTATGGGTATGTTTTATCGTTATACCTAAGTACTTGTTTTTACAGGTCCATTGTTGTATGAGATGTGTTCTTTAGTATGGTGTGTTTACTGGGAATTTATTGTCACGCACGCACCAACTGAGCTGAAAATAACACAACAAACAATGAATACCTACGGTAAATTGACATATATTGTGAACTACAAAGGCTTGAGTAGTTCCTGGCGATGTTCCTAAGAAGTAGGCAGTCTCTAGGTACGTGACCACGTTCAGGTTTTCGCAAAGAGAAAATAAAAAAAATTAAACCAACAATAGTCAATTAACAGTAGGTAAGTAAGTACTTAGCCAAACCCAGCAATTTTTTTTATCTGTAGAGTCTCAAATATTAAGAGAGTTTTCCTTTTTTAAATTGGGTTTCACCGAAGCCCCTTTGCCATTCAACCCAATGATAGTATAAGTTCCATCATCCCGGAATCAAAATCATGAACATTGACATCTTCGAAATTCAAAATAGAAACAGCGTCGAAAGAAAGTCTATGGTTCTTTTTGGACAGTGTCATAGTCGAGCGCGCATAGTTTTTTACAGCTACCCTCCGCAACGGTCCGGTGCGTCCGCTCCCGTAGTCACGACAATCGCAACGCTGTCATCTCCAAAACATTGATTTTGTATGACTTTTATTGGGACATCAAAAGGTTTTGAAGATTTTGTTCTTGTACTTGTTTTTTCATTGTAAAATATGTGGGACGGGGGGAATGCTGACTGGTTGGTACCTACACCTTTGGACATACAGTTTAAGCAATCAGCTTCCAATCGCACTTCTGGGCATACACCTTCACTTTTTCGCCATCCACCTTTGTCCTACTTATGCCAATCGTATCCATAGGTTTTACAGCTATGAATGATAGTTACGGGTCTACAGTGGGCTAACGATACAAACTTCGGTACTTAAATATAACTGGTGCCAATGCATTTTGAATAATTGGTAGGCACTCACTATTGTCTACAAATTCAATTATTTGGGCTTTTTTGCCGGTTAGTAGGCCCAGAACTTGAACTGTAACCTGTAGTCTTCTAGCCTAGCAACTTAATTTAGGTTGATATCAACTAGGTTATGCAATAACTGCCAGATAGGAATTAACATCAATCAAATGGATGTTTTACGACATTACCAAATGGAATCTTCCCCCCTGTCAACTCTTTGATTAAAATCCAATAAATAATTTTGATATCGATCCTAACATCCATCAACATAGTTGATTTCAGTTCAAAACACACTTATAGGGAAGGTACTTCATAATAGTAATGATAGTATTGGTCATCAAACTGTCACTATCAGATAAACCTCTACAAGCAAGTGACGTAGCAGTCGTGACGTAGCGGAGGGGCGCGGGGAGGGGCGGTGCGAGGACGCTGACCCGCGGCTCTCGCGCAGCCATCGTCGCCGGTATCCTGGCCAAGGCGTTATTTATTCTGCCTCTACTGACAAATTGCGTCAATCGCGCTTTTTTTACTGATTAACCGCGAAAATCGTACACCAATTTATAAAGTCTTATTGATTTTTATTATTTAAATTTAAAGTACTGGTTCTGAATTACTTATTACTTTGGTATGTACTACATTGGAACGTCTCTACGCAACGTTTTGTTTCAGTTATACATATAAAAAATATGAAATATTTTTTGAAAATAACACAAGTAGTAGGTAGGAAAATTCTACAAGACTCACGAGCGGAACAGTGGTGGACAGTTATAGGTTATTCAGAGGTAATAACTTTAAATGTTATTCATGACTATGAACTCAGTTTAACTACATTTATGTCAATTAGGTTAGAGCCCAGTTTATTTTAGATAACACCACTCATAAGTAAGTTGAATGAATTCTAAAAATAGATAGGTAAATAACCTTACCTACCCTGTCGAATGGCGTTAGATATTGATGTTCCTCGCATGTTTATGTCCTCCATTTGCATTATACAGCTTCATCAAGATGTGTTATGGTGAGAATAGTTTACGAGCCTAGATAATGCACTTGACTATACCTGTATCGAACACGTGGCTAGGAAAAGGCCCTGTCTACGTTTCAAATCAATAGATGTATTATTAGCAATCTGTGGCATATCTATTCCTAATTGAATTGACAACAAACTAATACAATTAATGAATAAATGAGCTTGAAAGATGAAGCCAAGCTCAAGCCATGTATGTGTTACATGCATGGCTCGAGCAACCTAAGTTTTACACAATTTGGGTAGGTAGCCATTGAACGGACTTGGTCAAAGTTACACATGGCTGGAAAAAGGCTCTTCTTTTTGACGAATGTGCATATGCTAATGTATTAAGAAACGCGTGTCTGTCAGACAAAACTTTGAACTGACATTACCATTTGAACCACAGATTTGAACGAACTTGTTCGGTGCACCAAACACCCCAAGTAGCACTGGGTATTCTATAGCGGTTGACTAATCGTACACATTTATCTTTTAAGCTGTATGAATGAGCTTTATACGAGCTCAATAGCACGCTACATACAGCACTTATACCACCGGTTTGAGCACAAATTATTCAGCCTTAAGTTCGGAAAAGGTACACAGTTGCAGAATAGTAGCACATTAATGGCAGTTTAAGAGAGAACAGTGGTCTTAAAGGTGATCAACGGCACTATAGGTATAACATTCCGTGTGGTTCTGCTTACAGACAAGACAGTTATAAGAAGTAACGAGTGAACAATTATACAGACTATAGTAATTAACGCTCACAAGTGTACCCTAAAAACTATTAGTAGACCGCTTTTTCTCTAAATTATCACTTGAGTACCACATTTTGTAATAAATATTTATTTTTAACTAAAATACGCGCAACATATACATGTTGCGCGTATTTTCACATTAATAATTGACATATGTGACAGACATGTCACCTATGTCAATTATTAATGTGATTTTTACCGGTACTTGTGTTTATTACATTCTATTGGGTTAATATTATGGGTAATATAAATTTAAGTAAGAGTTAATATTTTCACAGGAATAATGCCTTTTAATCAAAAAAATCTTTCTAAATAAGCAGAGATGAATTGAAGCAATTTTTCATATTTGTGTTTTATGGCATCTTATTGTATGGCATCTTATGTATTTGGACACTTGCCACAAAATTATCACGAAAACTCCGTAGTATGTGATAAAATCATAATCAATTTAAAAATATTATAGGTTTTGAGTGAACAAAATGGTGGACATTTTCTCCAGCTACAGTGAACCATTGTAGGTCCAAATTAATGTTGTGAACTCTTTGAAATTTTACATGTGTACCATTAAAATGTCGTGAGCTCTAGAAAGGTCTATATGTGTACCATTATTACCGCTTACAGCAACAAGCTGAATAACACTCCACAAAAGGTTCTACACAACAGCTTTAAGCTGCATTAATGTTCACATATGTTTTGTTAAAATGCCAGCAATATAGCACTGTACATGTGGACCTTTAAATAGCCAATGCCGTATTTTCTCCTCTAAAAATGCTCTTGATCAGCTTTTAAAATTAAAAGCTGACTAAAAGAGTAATGTTATCCTTTTATAACACCAATCGTTACTTAATAGGCAAATTTTACACTCCTATACATGCCTTATACAAGTATAAGTGGATTTCTTCACTTTAATATGACCAAAGAACCAAGTGTGGCCAATGTTAATATTTAGAGATCACCAGTGAACTAAATGTGAACTATTAAAGAGAACAAAATGCTAATTGGGACGTGGAGGTATGGGTAAATAGATAGGTAAGCTCTATTTTGACAGAAGTTAATGACCAGTAGTTAGATATGAATTATCTAAAATTATGTTTTCTATTGAGTAGATTACAGTCTGAACGAACTTGACCGGCCAGCCAGCCAGAATTAGATATAATCAAAGAAATTTATCAGTCAAGCGGCTGCCGGCTGGGTCGTATGATACACAAGACGTGGTTAAGTGTTAATGGGAAGTTCATAAAATTTCCGGTGCCGCGTCGTAGATGATATCATTACGTAGGAATTGGGAGGGTCACAGGATCACAGCTATGTTGACGAGGAACAACGACGACTGAAATAGATCTGTAGGTACCTACCTTTCAGAATGAATTGTTCGCATGTTTTCGTGTCGGGCCAGAAGACCTTTGCCGACACACGATGCAGTTTAGTTTCCCATACACTTTCGGGTCAATGGCAATTTTTTAAAGTCCCGGGTTATCCGGCTTTTTTACAAGTTTAGTACAATCGAAAATGCTCGGACTAGCCAGTAGTCTATTTCTGGCTAGCCAGGAAATCTTGTCAGGAAAAGGAAGCCCGTTAAGTTTAAATTCATGTTCAACCGCTACTGTGCTGCGCAGGATTGCAAAATGCCGGTGAGATCGAGCTGTAATATTAATTAATTTTACGAGCGGAGCTGCTAATAATATATAACAAGTATGGCAAGTCAGGCACCCTATCAATCGTAAGTGTGAGAAAAAAAGGTTGATTATAACCATAAACAGCCATCGTTATAGTTTTTATCACGAATGACGCTAAAGCGGCGGCTCAAATCAAATTATATAAAGCGATTTACATGTCATCAAGTTACTACTATTAATTATTCATCACTAATTAGCAGTTTTGTATGAGAGCTAGTCGGCAGATCAGAGCGACTCGTTCATGCCGGAAACAGGAAGAGGGCAATCAACATTCCTAAAAATATCACACATTTGGTGTTCATCCGGCGAGCGCGGCGCTGCGCCGGCGTCGCTGCGACTTTAAAACTCAATGTGGACTAATTTAATACTTACCTGTCAGTAAAATTACAAATAACACACCAAACTAAGTGGTTTACTTTTGCTTCTCAGAGCACCTACCTAGGAAAAAGGAAAAAATTGCATATATTTATGAAATTATCCGAGTTGAAGAGCCAACTCAAATGATTTCATGAATAGATTTACACGTAAATAGTCTGTTCTATAATTTAACCACTAAATTTTTTTATGATTTTATCATTCTAGAGTACCTATCCAACTGATGTTAGGTACCTACTTATCTAGTTTCTATGGTTGGTTTTACACCATAATTGTTCTAATTTTAAGAATTCTTATAAATAAATAACAAGCCAGCATATCAACTGACACCTAAACCTAATGTGTACACACTTAGGTAGCTTATCGTTACATTACAATGTGTAATAGCTGTAACCGATAACATCGACCTTCCTATCGAAAAAACGCGTTCAATATTTATCATAATGTCATCGTAATAATTATTATTGTCCGGTGGCCACGACTAATATTACAATTCCCAACAAGTCCGAGTCTAGTACTCGCCGGCACATAATTAGATAATTTCTATTATTTATATGCGAAGTGTTGTGTGTGATGCGCATCGAAACGACTCTGCTTCCTCCGGCGTCGGTGTCGTACGAAGAAATCCGTCGAGCGGTTCTAACTAAAGAGGATGTACGCATCGCCAGCAATGATTTCATTTACAAAAAGTTCCTGTCGTGAGCGCTGCTCACTGCTGGCTTTTCCTGCGAGTGACGCGCCACGTAAAACGCTTTTCATTTCCTCTATGGTAATATCATTAAACGTGTCAGCGTACTAATGAGATACGGGATCGAGTCACGATTTACCAATAGCAGAACACGCATTGATTGCTATAACTTCTTTGAATGGCATTATTCATTTATCAGAGGATGTGAGATTCTTGTATGGGAGGTAATTCACGTGCGACAGGAAAACGCTTTGTATTGTATACTTACATTATCAGTTTAAGTTATTATAATAATGATTAACTATGAGATCACATAGAGAAAATATTTCTAAATCTAAGATCGAACAACGCTACAAAACTAACTTTGTATGTAGATGGGTAGGTAGGACCTACTCACTTTTAATCAATACTAACTAAGATTTAATATTCTCATGCATTGAATGCAGTGTCTACTAGATATTCAACCATTGACAGTCAAAATAGTACCTCAAATAAAGGGAGGAAGGCAGTTAATTAAAGACTGCGGCCCCACGCTACACAGGCTGTAAGGTACCATCTACCTACTATAACTAATTCATACAAAAGCATAATGAATAGATCTTGCAACTAAGATGACTTGTATCATTATTATACTCTTTGCTTGTATCCAACCCGAATACACGAGTAATCTCATATGAATATGGAAATTGATAATGTGGGTAGTACAATAAGAGCTGCGTGAATGACACGTAATGCCATCTAACGGAACGAAGAGTTACTAAAATGTCGAGTTCAGAATAAAGCCTTTGGAAACGCCAATCATACACACTAAAACTGATGATATTGTTACTGAAATATTATTTTGTTAGTGATTATGATTTAGCCAAATTTCTAAACAATGAAAGTTGAACTATATTAACAGAATAAAAATAATACACTTGTAGCGACATCTACTGTAGCAGTTTTTAACTTGAAAGTGTAGACATCCTTTTGATACCATAGATGGCGATAGTAACGTTTTTTTTATCAATAAAAATTGTTTTTTATAAATTGAATTTTTGGGATATTGTGGTATTCCAAAATGACATACGAATTTTGTATTATGTTTTAGCCCACGTTTATAGAACACACAGGCACAATATAGTCGACTGATAATATAACGGACATCTGTGTTCCAATATTAAAAACCAAATAGACATGGGTTGTCTGTTCACTAGATGGCGCTCATAAAAATACAATAATTATAATAAAAGAAGTGCCTCAGCTGCCGGCGCCGGCTACCTAATTGGCTGCCGACGCCGGTTGCTGAACGGGTTGCCGGCGCTGAAACTGGAAAAGAGCGGAAAATGGGGGTTGGCAATTTGGAGTAGATAGGCGGAATAGGCCTAATTAAAAAAACATGTAATAAAGCATTTTTTCCTATTAATGTTTTCCTAATCAATGATTTCTATATTCCAGTAATCAAGTACAACCCAGAACTGATCTAGTTCGATTAGGTTAAATATTTTTACTCGGAAAAAAGGTTAGGTTAGGTTAGAACTGTGGCCCTACGCTCGAGCCGAGCGAGCGAAGCTAGCGGTGCCAAAAACGACTAGAATTTATAGAAAAAAAAAATTTAGTTAGGGTTAGTTAGTTGGAGTTCTGAATACTAGAAGGGTTTACATAAAAAGCCGCACCGCGCCGGTGTCATTATGGGAGCTGCCGGCAGTAATGTCATGCCGGTTCCCAATGGGGTTATTTTTGGGAGCCGGCGCCGGCAGCGGGGGCATTTCCTATAATAATCGTGATGTTTAGTAGTAGTAGCTTAAGCGCATAAGACCGCGTCCTAACCGAAAGGGGTCATCGCGCTCTTTTTTTATTGCATGAATATAATATACTCGCGCGATCAATCAAGTCGCGTTTATACGATATTATTCCTCTATGTTCTAATGGAAACCGACTACGCGATCGTTAAATAAATTAAGACGTTCAGACGCGATTTGCGTGATCGCGCGAGTAGTACGTCATATTCATATAAACGATCGCGTATTCGCCCCACTGTCGCTTTCGGTTAGGTCGCAGGGTAAGCCCACTAAGCGACATTTAAAGCGTGGTCGTTATAAATTATGCTTGGAAATATATAATATAAATAATATCTTTAAAATACTCATTAAATAATATTATTAAGGATTTTAAATATAGCTGTATGAAAACACATTTTTTTAGGCGTACCTTACTAATATTGTATTTAAAACTTAAAAACTATAATACTCATATTACATTACATTTTATTCCTGTAATTTTAATTATCATAATTTGATTATGTTTGTGATAAACCGAAATAATTTGTGTCAACTATACACATATACACAGATTGTCGAAGTGTAATTAAATTCACACAAAACCTTTTTTTTATTGATAATATTTTTAAACAAAATATAATTTTTACTCTAAAAGTGCCTTAAAACAAACTAGGGATTTTAGATTCGTATATTTTATAGTAGTTAGTGTATTATAAAAAAAAACAGTAAAAATAGAACACAGTAGTAAAAAATTGCTGCGTACAAAAATTCGGAGGATCTAATTACTACATAGAACCATAGAAAATGCGTCTTATAAAAAAATATTATAAAAGCTATAAGTAGGTGTAAGTACATACGAGATATTTTTTGCAATTGACATTTTTTTTTCTCCACGGGTTTACATGAGTACGGCTGATGAACCATGGCCGGTCCGAACCTCGCGCAGTAAGCTGCGCAATAACATTTCTAGCAACCTAATGGTGACATGAGGCGAGTGTGAGTGAGGGACATGCGCGAAAGTCCATAGTGCCTATGTTCAGACTGGCCATGATTCATCAGTCGTACTATATAGGTGGAAGATTTTTTTGGGGAATGCATAATTCTTGATTTTTAATCAAAGTTCGTCCACTACAATAAAACATGTGTAAGCTTAAGAATTATTAATAGGGGACCGATTTCAAAATCTAATCGTAAGGTCACTTGTGATTTTGAAACAAAGGGTCGAAGTGTCATTTACTTAATAGATCATAACAAAAATTATAGGATTGTAGAAGAAATGCATTAAACTTATATCTGACTAGTAAATGCTTTGTTTGTGAGATTGTACATTACACGTAGAACAATCGGACGCGCGATGTGGTTATCAGTAGATCTCCATCGAAGAACTTAGTTTCAATGACGACGTTCCCACTGAAAACAAAACAATGTCAATTAATTGCAATTTAAGCCTTATGTCAATGACATAAAAGTCACAAGACGCGTGCTCGTGTCCTGATTGGTAGTCGTTTGGTCATTCAACCACGACAGGTACTATAGTCTGTGCACGACACCTAACATGAGCAGCAGAGTAATTGACCAAGCTTTACAATACGGCCGATATAACTTGGCAGGTCTGAACATGGGCTCTGCGAACTTTCGCGCATGTTCTCTCACTCACACTCGCCTCATGTCATCATTTGGTTCCTAAAAAAAATTGATTGCGCAGCCTTCTGCGCGAAGTTCGGAACTGCCAAGTTATATCGGCGGTATTGTAAGAAACTGTTGGTAAATTTTGAAAAAAGAAAAACAGCAGGATCCAGTTTAGGTTGTTGAAGATTTAATATACTCACTTGAGGACATTAGCAGGCATCATCTGAGATTCAGGAGCAGATTCAATAACCGATTGCCAAGTGTTTGTCGAGTTGGGGATCACATAGCCGAATTCGAAGAACCATTCCTCCAAGCAACGCCCTTTGAACAGAACTTTCTGAAAATAACAAGAATGGTATGAAAGAAAGAAAATAAATTTATGTATGAGGCAGTTGAATATGATTACTCCACCCTTTATCATTTCTTGACTTTATTTTGGAAATAATTGCCATATTAACAAGATCATTTTTTATAGTAATCTCTGCTACATCTCCACGTATATTATAAAGAGGTAAAGTTTGTAATTGTGTATGTAAGACGTAATCTCCGAAACTACTGAGCTGATTTCAAAAATTCTTCCCCTCTATTTAGAATGGACAATCAGAGTGGACATAGGCTGTATATTATCCCGTTGACACCAATTTTGCAACGTAAGTCGACGAAAAACGATCGGAATGCGTTTCTTACGAAAGCTGCCTTAACTATTAGAAATATATGAATGTTTTTGGAAAGTTGTAGAGCTTAAAAAGGCCTGTCAAAAGTCCGCTGTTTTAATTTAATTTATTTGTTAAAGTTTGACATTATTATGCCCGTTTTCACAGACAACTAAATGAATCCGTAAATAAAAGTGCACTGTTGGATTTTCAACACTAGGCTCAGCACCGAGAGTTGAAAATCAGTACAGTTACAGTTCAGGTACTGTTTGGAATGGGAGAGTCTTGTTGACGCGCGGTCCGATTAACTCGAAACTAGGTATTAATAAGACAGAAAAAGAGTAGCCTACCCTAACAGGGCGGGTAAAAAGAGGAGTTTCAAATTTAGGAGAGGATTCTACTGCGTGGCTTGATTAACTCGAAAATTGGTTTAAAAATTCTAGTCAAATAATGGAAACTATATTACGTCACAAAAGATTCAAAACTCCGTAGGTATATAGATTTTTCAGATACAGTTTATATGAAACAACGTATTGTTTTGATTTATAAACTTGAAACTTGGCCCAAATACTTCATCATCTTCATCATCACTCATTCTCCTGTCCTTATCCCAATTTATTTGGGGTCAGCGCAACACTTGGCCCGAATACTTATCTAACAAAATTATAAGTAATCATTTATTTCGAAAAATACCTTTTAAAGGGGGCGGGCGTTGAAAATCTTAAGAGGAAATTATGAAATCCAAGCGAACGAAAATCCGGGCGAAGTGCTAGTTTCTATATATTAGGTCTGTATCCAAAAATGATTTTTTAGTCCGTCTTCCAGATAATAAAAAAAATATTAGACACGTATTTTTTCTTTTTTGACGTCACGCCTTGCTAGATTTTATACTGCGTTGTGACGTAGTGAGCCCCCACTCCCCAACTTTAATGCGTGTTTTCTAAGTTATTTTTTATTAATATGATAAAGCAAAAAATACGTGTCTAATATTTTTTTATTATCTGAAAGACGGACTAAACAGAATTTCTTTTTTTTACTTAGGCAACTACCCTATTATAATACAGTCAAAACCGTTTATAACGGCTTCGCTTCTAACGTCGTACGCCGAAATTTTGAGGTCCTAACATTTTTGTTTACTTAACATAGTTTTTGGTTATAACGACTATGGGTTATAACAACCGTAATCCGACAGTTCCTTCGAAGTCGTTATAAACGGTTTTCACCGTAATGTATAGGGTGATGCATTTGATGCAATTGATGCAATATTCTACAACAAAAAAAACTAGTCTCATGTATTTACTTGTTCCAAACGAAATCGCTCTAGAATTTCGACGGAGCTGAAGTTCATTTCCCGAGATACCACTCGACACTTCAGGATGCGCTTGGGGACTCGAGCCTCATGCTCCACGTCAGGGTTGGACATGTCTTCATTGTTCTGCCAGAGGATCTTGCCTGGAAAGTTAATCATTCTATATATATGTATAAAAAGGGAAAATTGACTTATCAGCGTACAGCTGGCACTACTGGGACTAGGAACATAAAATTTTACACAAGGTTTCATTTAGGACAACAAATAATACACCACCTTTAGAACTGTATATAAAATATTTTTATTGGTTGTTACTTTGGTTGTTAGTTTTCGGGTACTAAAATGCCCATCCTCTTTTTAACAAAAAATTAAGAATATCAAATTATTGGGTTTTTTGAAAACCCACGTCTAATGGAGTAAAAAGGGTTTAATAAAAAATTTGTGGGGGATTTTACTGCATGGCTTGATTAGCTCAAAAATTGGTTTAAATAATCTTGAAGTCATCATAAAAATCATAAATCAATAATTTCGTAAAATACCTTTTTTAGAGGCCATAAGGTGGAAAATTTTAGGGAATAATATGAAACACACACAAATTAAGTCACAGGCGCGGTGCTAGTTAGCCACAATTAGGAAGGTGTAAGCCTAAACATTTTCTTTGTATCAGTATTAAGTATGGGATCCATAATTTGTCAAAGAAAGGGTCATGTTAAAATAGTCCTTTAAGACGGGAAGGTATTTTTAGGTGATGTATCATTATTATTTCATAATATTATGACATTTTACTATAAAATTTCAATTAGAAAGGTCAAGACATTCCTAAATATGCCATACTTAGCTTTTTTTGTAGCTATGGCTATAACCACTTCCTTAGAAATAATATTACCATGGAATTCTTAAAACATTTCATGGGACTACTTATATTCTTTAATTAGATGAAGTTTACGGGTAGAACTAACCTGAATCAGCATCTCTCAAATTCATCCAGTTACTGTTTGAAAAGCTTGTTAAGGAATATTCAATACTCTGAGATTCTAAAGAACAATTAAATAAATAAATGTCAGAAAACCCAGATCAAGAAGTATAGAAATAGAAGCAAAGAATCTAAAACTTCATCAAAATGTTTAAAAACACACAGTTTAATTACATTATGATAGTATAAGGTGCCATTTGAATAGACAAAGGATGTACATTGGTATTTAAAGAGCTTGGCATTCTTATATTACTTTCTAGCTTCGATTTATAGGGTTATTGCTAATGGAACAGCTGGTCAAAATAAAATTGTTTTTCACCAGTAAATGGCAAAGCTCATTAGCGACTTTCAAATACTAAGATGTTGAAACTAAACCATACAAAACAATAAAATGTGGCCGTATCACGCAAGATATTGACCCAAAGTTCATAAAAAAGGATACACTTGAAAGCCTTTTAGAACATTCGTCACACGTTTTTGTGGGCCTTCTTCCTCAGCAGGCAAAACTTCCGTCATTGTGTTAGGTGCTTTTAACTACTTGATTGAACGAGAAAGTATCTTATTTTGTACAACCTTAATTAAATTTTGATTTTTGCACAACAAACTCTACACAAGTCACAACATTGAACACAAAATGATGACAGAAAGAAAGAAAGCACAGATTATTGAAAGAAAGATATGATGAAGCAGAGACAATACAATAGAGGTGTACTGAAATTTCAATAAATCACTGTTCCGAGTAAAAAGAACTACGAAATAACGTTTTTGTATTGATTAATATTTTTTTGTTATCTGTAATCATAACCATAGATTGAGCCATAGAACAAAACAAGTAGAGATTGAACATTCCATTCTAAGCTAAAATTTAAATTTTATATTTCTTAATTAATTCAGCTATTAGTGACAAGTGGTGATAAGAAAATGCTTATCATTTAACTGACTGATGTTAGTTTTTAAACTTCATAATATTTTTAGAAAATTTTATCTAGAGAATAGTGTTTCAAAAATATCAACTGCGTTTAACGCTGTGACAAAATTCAAAATGGTTGACAAAATTGACAGAAAATAGAATAGAATGGAAGAGAATAGAACAGTTGTTGGTATTTTTGTATACCTGCAGTGTAATTCAAGAAAACAATAAAGAGACTAGATAACTGGTGGATGTACAGTTTCAGTCAACTGCATTTATGTAACGTATTGATTAGGGGTTGTTTTTATTCGGAGAGCATAAATTTCTATGAACTCGAAAAGCGAAACTGACGAAGCTTCAAGGTAATTTTATTTGTCTTATTTTTTATGTGTAAAAATTTTCATTGTCATTTTGTTATTACTAGATTGTCATTATGTAAAAGCGTTTCTGGCTATTATTAACTGATGCGTAATAACAAAGGTTAGGTTAGGCATTACTTGCTATTTTCGTTCTTTGTTTTGTGCTGAAATTGCGTCGCATCGACAAGAGGAATCGTGTACAATGTTTGTGTATGTATTTAAAGGGGGAGCGAAGCATCATCGTCAAAAAACCCAACCCCGAATATTACTGAGGAAGAACCTACGTCGAGTTTATGCTCTGGTTCAGTAACCAACCGTACACAAGACATTATGAAGCGCGCTGCCGCTAGACAGCTGATCGAGAGGTACTTTTACCAGCTACTGGATGGCTGCGGCAATCCAAACTGCGACAATCAGTACTGTGCATCAAGTGGAGAGGTAAATTATATTTTTTATTATTTTGTTTTGTTTACCTTGTCATTTTGGTTGACAGATAATCAATATTTACTGCCAGGCCTTGGAATTCCAAGGCTGATGTGAGTGATAGAAAAATATTACAGAAAGACTAAGTACAAAAGCCAAATTGCTTATCTGATGTGACAGTAACTGGCTGATTATTATCAATACATTTATTTTTTTCCAGCATTCAATTAGAGATAATTCTCTACTTTCATTTCTAATATTTACTCAGTTTTGGATACCTGCCTAAGGTGTAAAGATACTCAGAAGCAAATTTTTATATCGGAAAGACCTCATTTTAGTACAAAATAGAATAAGAATTTTAATTTGTGATTGTTTTCAAAACATGACGGAACTTATGATCCTTTATTAATTATTCAAATTATAGATAACAAAAATAATGATATTTAATCTACTACTGGTTTTATTGGAACTTAATGTCCAGTTAAGAACTATAGATTTATGTTGTATTTAACAAAAATAATTATGATTATTCTTGCCATAATCACCATGGTGAATAAATGATAATAATATCAGTTCATTGATGGTAGTTATTGCAAAACATGTTTTTATTACATCAACTATTGGTTAAAATTATTAACTAGATCAGTTAGTTGAACTTGAATATATTTATTTTACACATTTTTATGAAATGTGTAAAATAAATATATTCAAGTTCAACTACAGGCTACTAGAACCATGAAGAAAAAGTCAAACACCTAATATCTTATAGCTGAGATGGTGTAAATGTTTTTGCACTCCCATTTTATTGAAAAGAAGATATTTGTATTCAAAACTATCAACTTCTGCAGGCCAGGAATCTGTCACCAAATGAGGCAGCTGCTGAGGCCATAAAACTGTTCTACAAAGAGGCTCGCCTCTGTGATACGCTGCCTAACAAAGTTCCTCGTACTGAGGCAAGCGGCTGTGATTCTAGTGCTAGGTAAGTTACATGAATTCTCTAGTATATTTGTAACAATCTATAGTAACATTCTACATAGAATTACCGGTAATAGGCTTAGAAGTTCTATCTGAAAATAGATATATATGCATAAGAAACATGAACTTTATTTGCAATGGTACTAAGCTGATTTTAGAATGACAAAATTCGAAACTGCTATTTGATTTGAAATAGAAACTAAACTATGCTTGATGAAAATAAGGTTTCTTATGCTACAGCATAGAAATTTTCACATGCCATGCCAATAACATAGCTTTGTCAGATTTTTTCCTTGAAAATTGAAATTTTAATACTTTTGGATGTAGTACTGCATACATAATATTTACTCATTGGTACTTATTCATACCACAGTAAGAACAATCCTTATTGTATCACAGAATCCTGTCAAATTGGTGAGTGTAGTTAACCAAAAAAACTGGCCAAGAGCATGTAGAAACACGCACAATTAAGGGTTCCGTAGTTGAGATGAATTTATCCCAAGGACAAACTTAACATTGTAGTTGAAAAATGTTCTCCCAAACATTCCAACTGCAAAAGTATGTTTGTACGCACAATATTGAGTGATTTACCATGTTATTTTAAGACCATAGACTTATAGAGCTATTTTCTGTATTTTTTTCAAAATTTTACATAGTTGCAGATAAGGGGTCAATATTCATCAATTTTCTTAAATATCTTTAAAAGTTTAAGATTTAAAAAAAATTGAGACTATCACAACAAGTCCTTTCATTTGATATATCACACAGTACAGTTTACAACCCTTTTTTTTATTTTTTATTCATACCCGAAAAGTGATATTCGTAATTTATTTATTTTCGTTACGCGTCCATGTTTGGCTGTCGGAAATTGATATGTGCACCAAATTTCAACCATTCGATTCGAAGAAAATTGATTGTGACAGGTGGACAGACAGACCATAAGGGTTCCTTTTGAGGTACCTACGGAACCCTAAAAATTATACAAATACTTTTTCTACCTGCCAAGAGTGTCCTTACCTCTAGAGCATCATTGTTTACTTAAAAGTAAAACCAGCTCAGGCTTTAGGTTCGCCCCAATTACGTGGTACGCAAACATAACTGACGAAATGTTGGTGCACAGTGTACACCTCTGCCTAACCCTTCAGTGAAAATAGGTGCAAAGTTATCTAGTTATATTAAAATGGATGTTGGATATGAGATGCTAATTAACTCAAACACCGTTTGACCAACCACCATGAAAGATAGCACAAAATGTGTGTAATTTTTTTAAGCAGGAGCAGCTTTTATACCATTTTTGTTCAACCTCCACGCAGGCAAAACCGCGGGCAAAAGCTAGTATGTTATGTAATACCAGCTTATTTTGTTCAGCACAACATGTAACACTTCAAGTGCAAAAGACAAGGAGGACAACAAGGACAGTGAGGCCTCCACCACGACGTTAGTGAGGGAGAGCACCTCCAAGCAGGAGGAACCACAAACTAGTCATAATGTATCTCACCAAGAGGAATCCAAAACCCGTAGTCATAACAGTAAGGCAAACTTTCTTCATCTTTCTATTACATTTTTAACAATTTGAATATTTTCGCATGTTCAGGTCGGCACATTCGATCCGGCAATATTTGTTGAACAACAAAGCTGACCCTAAGCAATTACTACACAATATATTCGGCTTTCATTCGCTCGCGCCTAGGCAAACTTCGTTTGGCATCTTCCCTCCCCTTTAATCAAGTTCGGAATGGCCTTGGCGCACCGTTCGAGCTAAGCCGAGCGGCTTTTTCCCGAACATACAGTGTCAAATTAAATAAGCTAGCGAAACTCCGCAGACGTAATAGATATCGATACCTAAACCCGACAAAAAAAATTAAGATTAGATTTTTTTTTTTGATCTACGAGCGCTGGTAGTCTTGACTTGTTACTTAAAGTATGAGTTAAGAAAATCTGTTTTTGTTTTGTTTTATCGTTTTAATCGCCTGTGAAGTTTGCTCAAAAAACAGTTTTTTTTTTAAACCCAAATGACTTCTCTACTTGTGGTTGGTAACCCCAAAAAAATACTCATCAAATTAACTTCTTTTTCATTTATCATGTTTAGATATCGATACCCATTAATTACATCTGCGGATTTCGTTAGCTAATTTTTATTTTGACCCTGTATATGTACTGCAAGGACTATTCTTGCTTGCAGCGCTCGGCCGCTATAGTAACGCTTACCTACGAAAAAAAAGGGTCGTGTACACGGGATTTTGTTTTTTTTTTTTCAGTTTTTAGATATGCGCTAAGCGATGGTACATAATGTATATTCGATTTTGCCGCCCGGCTATGCCGAATCATTTTGAGTCGAACATGTGTAGCACCAATATGAAAACATGATACCTACCACAATTATAAATGACTTATTCTGAAAATCTTTGAATCAGATAACTGAAAAAACAGGCTGAAAATTCGAGTAGCATGCATATAATGTTCAAGTCTCGAGGATCAAATTAACAGTGTCATCCTTTTACAATCCCGAGAAATAAAATTCGTTTGAATGTTAAATGCTTGACTTCACCAAGTTGCCCAACTTTGCTAGCATTTAAGACGTCGTCAGCCTTTGCCAGCCTGTTTAAAAGGTGACATGGCACGTTGTCTTGTATCCTTTAGCTGAATTTAACGTTTCATAATCACGCACATTTGCTAATAACCACTAGGAATTAAAAATTAAACCATTTAAAATGATTGATTCTTGGTAATCTTAATGAGTTACCCCAAAAAAGAGTTCATCACTTTTTATAAGAACATACATAATTAAGTTAATTACTTTCAACTTAATACAGCCCACTCTCATTTACTTTCTTGTTTTCGTATTGAACACTTGCTCCTAGCAAACCCATTACTTAACTGTGGCATGCTGAATAAATTTATCAAACAAAAGATGGACACAGAGAACTTTATATGGCTGGTGAAAAAACTTGACGATTTGATAATTTCGTTGCTAGATGGTGCCCCATTGACAGAGGAGCGTATGTATGAGTTGTGTGAAGAGTGTCTGCAGACTAAAGTGCGGCAGCCTCTGATCAGAGCGCTGGGGGAAGCGTTCACACAACCGGCCATACTGGCCCGGTGTTTCGCCAGCAAAGGGGGCGGAAATAGTGATGAAGATGCGAAAATGAATGAAGGTAAGTTTTATTTAACTGAATGACTCTGATGAGTTTCTTTTTGAGCTGTCGAGAACGTATCTTTAACTTGATAGTCTTTTTACATCTCTACGACAATTAGCACGTCTTTGTTCGATCTTTCTAAGCGCCGTATGCGAGTGTAAGTATTGTCATTTTCACGTAGGTATAGGTACAAAAAGATTATGTGAAATTGTGCATTTTCTGTTCAACGTTCAATTGCAAAAACAGTCTAAATTCAATTTTATAAAAACCATTTGTAAGAAACATGTGCCAAAAAAATATTTAAATCTGAAAATGGGTGATGGTGATTGGAAATGTTTATTTGTGGCTTATATTCTAGATAAGGAGTCAAAAGCAATGTGTTTATCAAGTGATCCGGACAAAGACGTGGATAGCGTGGCGGGGCCGGAGTTAGATGTGGCCTCATGTCGCAAAGCCTTTCAGTACCTAGCCAAAGTAAGTGAAACTCAGTGCAACTTCTTTAGGCTTTTGCAGACGACTGGCAAGGCGCGGCATACTTACTTGACTGTACAATATAGAATTTAACTGAATCCGACATGCAGACTTAAAGAAAACTCTACAGTAGTACCTACTCTATAATTTCAGTAATCTCATTAATATCATAAGAAATACGGTTTTCACTGACTTTTGCATGTATTGTTTATCATATTTTATTGTTTATTATTTTTTTTTTTTACTCCTCTATTGAGATTTATTTTGTGTCCGTGGTATCACAACGGGTCATATCAGAATACCAGCGTTGCGGTATTTGTTTTTTTTCAAATAGCGTAGCATTATGCTGTGATAGGCGCCTTTTTGGCCTCGCACAGGTCTTCTTTTTGTTTACACAATTTAAAAAAATAATAATATTCTTTTTTGAAATTGCTATTGTTGTTTTAATTTTCTTAGTTTTATTGTTGTTTTTCCTGTGCGTGTCCCAAATAAAAAAAAAATATCTTATTCCAAAGCATCGGTTTGAGTTTTCAGAATATGTAGAAACAATGTTGTCTTTGCTATTTTCAAACTAAATATAAAAAATTAAAAATCTTTAGAAAATGACTATTCTAAAAAACAATATTACCCTAGGTGCCATCAGAATACTACAGTTCAGCGTTAGTGACGTCACTCAAGACGCTCGCAGATAACATGTGTATAGATCTGCGAATAACAAAGAAGATGAGTGTGGAAGACGCCGTGAACTGCTTCGTCATCGCCTTTGAGGTTCCCGACCTCGGATGTAGCGACTATCTGGAGATAGCACTGCCTGCTCTATGCCAGGCCGCTGAGCATTTGTCGCTTAAAGGTAGGATTATAAAAAATACGTTTTGATGCGTTTTTCGTGTATAATCTTTGAGGAGTATCAGAACTTTATCGTGATAAAAAATACCTAATAACTATTTGAATTGTTGCAATTTGAACCTTAAATTACTATGATAAAGTTACTCTTTTGCAACTGCACTGTTTTATTTATGAAATTATGGAACTGATGAATTTGGTTTGTAGTATGCCTCTCAGTGTCAAAAAAACCACTCGCCACTTCTAAGGCTTAGGTCAGACCGCACTCACGCGAGCATGCTCGGGAATGCCCGAAGAACCGTTTGATATCTGCATCGATGTTCGAGCAATACGGTAGTTGCCTAGGTACAAAAAAGAAATTCTATTTGGTCCGTCTTTCAGATAATAAAAAAATATTAGACACGTATTTTTTGCTTAATCATATTAATAAAAAATAACTTAGAAAACACGCATTAAAGTTGGGGAGTGGGGGCTGACTACGTCACAAATCAGCATAAAATCTAGCAAGCAGTGACGTCACACCACATTTTAACTCAATGTATCGCCGTAATCTTTTGATTACGTTAAAATATAAAAAATACGTGTTCTATATTTTTTATTAATCTACCTTCCGGACTTAAAATTTTTTTTTTATGAAACAAGCCTATTTCGCACTTTATGTCACTAAAAATAGTGTTTGATTTATAATACCTTTGCTCTGCGCTCCTCTTTGTTCTGCACTAAGCCCAAGATTTCAATAACTTTAAAACCTGGCTTATATCTAAAATATGACTTAACCTGACTACTTATATTGGCAGGTCAAGCAAGGCTGGCACGCATCTGGGCACAGCATTGCAAAGACAGTCTGCGTCATATACTGGAGACGCTTCAGCAGCTCATAACCCTCAGGGTTATATCCACCAACTATACGAGGCAGTTCCAAGTGCAAGACGACGAAGTCGTCACCATGGCAACCAAGTTTATGAAGGTAAATTTTTATATCTTAATAAAAAAATCATAAGTAATTTATTCAAATTAGGCTGAGAGT
The DNA here is from genome assembly GCA_916610215.1 of Omphaloscelis lunosa. NCBI lineage: Eukaryota > Metazoa > Arthropoda > Insecta > Lepidoptera > Noctuidae > Omphaloscelis > Omphaloscelis lunosa. Next base: position 15,054,722 of record OU744250.1, read on the forward strand.
CAGCAATTTTTAACGTCGAAATTTCATAAGACTGTCCGTCAAACCGCCCGCCCTTCACCACTTCCTAGTGCTTTACCTGGGAAGATGCGGCGCAACAAACTCTACAACGGCACATCTGTCTGTAAATTAGCAGAATTTTATTCTATACAATAGTGTAAATATGTGAGCACCATGTATCTACCACATAATTAATTTATCTGTTGTTGCTTCATTTTTAATTCTTTTTACCTATTGTGGTATAGTAATTTTATTCTAGGTGCATCGTCTTCACATATAACTATTTAACTAATGTCCAATACAAAATATTGTAAAACATTTAAAAAGAGTAATGGTGGAGTTTCTTGCCCATTCTCCATACGAAAACCACCTTATGGAACTGGACTAGAATCGATTCAATTTTTTTGTATATTTTGACATTCAAAAGTGCATTTTATGGGCCTATTTGAAATAAATGATTTGACTTCGAGTGTGCAAAGTAATTAACATTACAAAACAAAGAAACACAAAATATTAAATTAAGTTATTTGCCTATACATATACCAGCAAAAACAATAAACACTAACTCAAGCAGAAATAAAAACGTAAACAAAATTCAATACCTAAATGAAAGTTTCCAGTCATAAAGGGTGTGCCCGCTTACATGTGCAGTGCTGGATTATCTTCATATAGCTGTAGTATTATTTTGGTCCCGCTGTTCCTTTTATCTATACGATGTTATCTGATCATCATGTAATTGTGTAATCGACAAAATTATCTTTAGTTATACAAGTGTGTGTTTCATTGATCATCATTTTGATAATTTTTATCTTTTTTTTAACACTCTTTTTAGGGTTCCATACGTCAAAAGGAAAAAACGGAACCCTAATAGGATCACTCGTATTTCTGTCTGTCTGTCCGTCCGTCCGTCCGTCCGTCCGTCCGTCCGTCCGTCCGTCCGTCCGTCCGTCCGTCCGTCCGTCCGTCCGTCCGTCCGTCCGTCCGTCCGTCCGTCCGTCCGTCACAGCCAATTTGCTCCGAATCTAATGAACCGATTAAGTTGAAATTTGGTACACATATGTATTTCTGTGACCCAAACACGGACGTGTAACGTAAATAAATGAATTTTAAACATAGGGGTCACTTTTGGAAAGAAAAGAAGAAAATTAAAAAAAAACATTGCAACTAAACCGTGTGACAAATCAAATAAAAGAGTTTATTGCGAGGATCCCAAATACACTTTTTAAAATAATTATAAAATAAATATTTTAAAAGATATTTAAGAATATTGATGAAAATTGACCATTCCCCCTTATCTCCAAAACTGCTGAGCCTAAAATTGAGCTTATAGATTACAGGAAAGCCTATTAGAATTCTATGGTCCATAAAATAACATGGTAAATGACTCCATATAGAGAGAACATGGTTTTCAACTAAAATGTTAAGTTTGTATTAGTGATAAATTCATCCCAACTAAGGAACCCTTCATTGTGCGTGGTCCTACATGCACTTGGCCGATTATTTTTAATACCAATCTTGCTAACAAAAAAATTTTCACCCACAGATAGTATACTACGCAAACATGCTAGCTGGTCTGATGGAGTCAAACAACTTGCGAGAAGAGCCGATAGTGCTCTCGAACCAACAGGACCCGCTGGAGAACGTGCTCGGTCATCTGTACCCACCGTCGTCGATAAAGGCCTCTAAACATTTGCAGCCAGATGATCCCTTAGGTAAACATGCTCCTGTAAAAAATATTTTAAAAATAAAATGTCCGATCCAAAAAGGGTACATAGATAACACGACAACATTACATAAAAGTAATTATTTGAAAGGGTATGCTCTCAAGATGGTTGGTCCCATATAAATTTTATTAACTTTGCTTGGATAGTTTTTGAGTTAGCTTCAATGATACGTATTTTTTTCCCGCTTAGTATGTGGATGATATGATAAGTTCCTATCACTGTTATTTACATAGCAGGTAGTGGTATTCGAATTTTTGTGCGGTAGGTGCCACAACTAAAAAGTGAAAGATAATTTTTTTTTTCAAAAAACCGACTTCCAAAAACATAACTTTAATTTCGGAAGTCGGTGGTAAAAAACGAAAATTCAAAACCAAAGACCGACTTCCGAAATTAAAGTTATATTTACTTTATAGTGTTTTTTTTTTTTTGGAAGTCGGTTGTTTTTTGAGTAGACATACATATTTCATAGCATCATGACTATTTTCCCTGAAGGGTTAAACAGAGGTGTACCGATACGATACACCCACATTTCGCCAGTTACGTTTAAGTCCCATGTAATAGGAGCGAGCCTATTGCCATCAACCATGCACCAATCCAGACTCCGGGCTGTTACTGAGAAATTCCTGATGGAACAACTCAATAACACTTTGCCAAACCTGGGAAGTGAACCCAGGACCTTGTGCTTACAAGTAGCGCTTGCGAAAACACTAGACCAATGAGGCAGTCTTGAGCAGAGTGCATGCAACACATACACAAAACGGAGAGCAAATTCTGTAGCATGATTATTTGCGCCATGGAAATAAATAAACTTCTAAAAGTTGACTTGTTGTAAATTGACAGTTGAGTTCTAGCACTCCTAGCTGCACTTAGTAAATGGTAGAAAAGTTAGCGCTTCTAGCAACTACGAAAATAAACATGTCATTGTATTACTCAAATGGCAACTTTAATTATATATAAATAAGGTTGATTTTACAAAAAACAAAAACTGTAACTTATGTTATAAAATTCTCCATAGTCACTGCTTGACTGCGCAAACTCACAATTTCAATACTTTTGCATCCGTTTTTATTTGTTGCAATCTACTTTCCGCGCAACTTTCTTAATTTTTTCTTTCATAAAAACCTTCTGCTGCTAATAACAAACACAATAAAAAAAAAAAATAGCGAAATCGGTCCAGCCGTTCACGCGTGATGCCGTGACCAAGGGAAATAGGGATTAATTTTTATATATATAGATGCATGTGTGGAACTTGCGTTTACTTTGCACCATTTCTATTTAATTTGAACTTTTTTTGCGCTTTTGATGCGAATAAAATTAAATTATCACATACTTTCTCTGCTTGAGAATTAGAGAAGTGCCTTTTGCGCTGCACTGGGCCAGTTGTATGTTGATAATACTTTTTATTATTTATTTTCCTTACTTGCAACACTCGCTATGCTACATGCTTATTGCACCCAATATTAATATAAGATTGTTTTGTTTCAGCCATTGAATTAGATATAAATGTTTTAGATGCTAGAAAGCCATACCTGCCATTCGAGGAATTCTACAACGAACCTCTTAGTGATACTATTGAAATGGACATAGACTTCGGTAATTTTAAGACGGAAATAAGTAAAGGTACGTTCTTTTTTTTTCATACTTAGTAACATTCGCTATAGTTTGATCGAAACCGCTTTACCGCGCCCTAGGTATGTGTGCGGCGAGACGGCTGCTCATTCGTCAATGCTCACGGCGGCCCGACCCTCGCCTCGCCGACAGTAGTAGGAACACCAAATCGCTTATTTTATATACTAAATGAAAGAAAAAGAAAAAGTTACATATTAGAATAAGTTTCAGAGAAGCTTGTGGCTAAGTAATAGCAGCCACACGGGTCAATCCCTGGGTTAGTCCGTGGATGGGTGACCATCTTTACATGCCGAGACTCCTCGGAAAGCACGTTAAGCCGTTGGTCCCGGCTGTCATCCGTGGATCTTTGACAGTCGTTACAGTTCGTCAGAAACTCGAAAGTCTGACAACCAGTCTTAACAAGGGGAATCGTATTACCCAGTTACTGGGTTGTGGAGGTTAGATAGGCAGTCGCTTCGTATAAAATACTGGTATTCAGCTGCATCCGTTTAAACTGGAAGCCAAACCCAACATATTTAGGAAAAGGTGATTCACTGATTAGAATAAGTTAAAAAAATGTTTTTACGTTAACATAAATAACATTTACGCTCAAAAACAACAAAAGCTTCATATACCATAAACTTTCGCATTCCAGGTAAAAAATTTGCGTTCCTAAGGTACCCTTTCATCCTAACTGTGGCTACGAAGTCGCTCGGGCTGTACTACGAGAACCGTATTCGAATGTACTCGGAGCGACGCGTGTCGTTGTTACACGCGGTCGTCGGGGCCGCACCGCCTATGCCTTTCCTAAGGCTTAAGGTGCGGAGGAATAATATTATTGATGATGCGCTCGTTGGGGTGAGTCGAATTTTTCATTTATTTATTTAGGATCTCCAAAAAAAAAACAATACATGACACAAATACTGACTGCCTCGTTTGTCTAGTGGTCGCAAGCGCTACTGCTGAGTATGAGGTCCTAGGTTCGATTCCCGGGTCGGGCAAAGTGTTATTGGGTTTTTCCATCTGGAATTTCTCAGTAGCAGCGCGGAGTCAGGATTTGTGCCCGGTTGGTGGCAATAGGCTCCCCCCTATTATATGGGACTTAAACATAACTGGCGAAATGTGGGTGTACTTTAGGTACACCTCTGCCTAACCCTTCGGGGATTACAGGGGTGATGTTATGTACAAATATGATACAAATAATGGGCAACATTAGGTATTATTGTAAGTAGGTGTTCTCCTTCGCTTGACCCAGGCCCACACGGGCGATTGTTTCCCGCGGTAATATTTTTTTTCGCGCATTGGATTTTCAACGCTCTGCTTAGCTCCGAGAGTTAAAAATCTAACAGTGTGTTTTTTTGACGCGCTGGAATGCACTCTATTGGATTTTCAACGCTCGGCTTAACACCTAGAGTTGAAAATTCACTGCGCGATAAAATCCCGCCGCGATATTTTTACGTCTGTCGGCGACACTTTTGAGACCACATCATACACAATAAAGTACGTTTGCACAATAAAGTTCGTTCATTGTAAGTAAGAATACCGGGCAAATATCATCAGTAACGCCGATAAATTTGGCCAAGGTCCAATGACAAAATCATCGCAAATAAAATAAAAAACCTTTGTTGTTAAACGTGCATATTTTAAGTATTGGCTCAATTTGAGATTTGAATGCACGTTGATTTCCTAAGCATCACGAGTTGAGTCAGTGTAAGGTTATATAGTACATACTAGACTGTCCACTGTAGAATCAGTCGACGCGTTTGTTTGTTAAGAATCAATGAGAGCTTTGGGAGAACAAAAGGGCCTTACACATTGGCGATTTGCGAGCGTGTTTCCAGCGAGGCGATTTTCCACGCCACGTATGCGTAACGCGTTCGCCGCGTTTGGTTACCGAGAGTGATTGACGTGAGTGTACAAGAGCGAGTGAGACAAGCGAGTGTACAATTTTGTGAAAACGCGGACAACACGTCGCGTAGTCGCGGCTAGCTCGCTTCGCACCCGCGGAGAGCACGCTCACAAGTCACCTCGCTGGCAAGACGCTGCCAAATCGTAGTGTAATAAGTGATGACGTTCTAAGGCTGAGAATACACGTCCGATTTTTTCATCAGATAGTCGGATCCGATAGTCTCGCTATCGGAAGGCGTTGGGGCCATTATTTTGTTTGAACATTCAACACACGTCCGATCCTATAGTCGGATATTTTGCATTGTTCTGATAGCCGGACTGACTATCTGATGAAAAAATAGACGTCTATTGCCAGCCTAAGTGAGCTCATACCGAGTTGCCGTATTTACTACTTTCTAGATGAGCCTGTCATATCTGTCTTTCATAATTTTTAAGTGATAGTCATTCAAATTATTTTGGCTCTTTCGACGCATAAACCAACATTTAAAAATCATTTTTCAAAATTAAATCTTCAGCTGGAAATGGTAGCTATGGAGCGTGCCCTAGACCTGAAGAAGCAGCTCGTGGTGGAGTTCGAAGGAGAACAGGGTGTGGACGAAGGAGGTGTCTCTAAAGAGTTCTTCCAGCTTATAGTGGAAGAGATCTTCAATGCTGACTACGGCATGTTCACGCAGCAAAATGACTCGCTTACTGTATGGTACGATGTTTTCTACTAGCTTATGAACTGTATGCTATACAATACGGCTGAAATAACTTGGCAGGTCTGAACATAAGCACTACGAGCTTGTTCTCTCACTCACACTCGCCTGATGTCACCATTTAATTCTTAAAAAATGTTATTGCACAGCCTTCTGCACGAAGTTGGAACTGTCAAGTGATTTTGTCATCTTCATTATCATTCTTAGTGTACCAGCAGTCCAGCAGTCATGGCCTAGCGGTGTGACCGTCAGAGTGCCAAGTCATAGGTCTCGAGTTCGAGCCCAAGGCATGCATCTATGACTTTTCGGAATCATATGCGTGTTGTAATTATCACTTGCTTCAAAAACGGTGAAGGAAAACATCGTGAGGAAAACGACATGCTTGAGAGATATTTCTCGACAATAATCGAAGAGTCTTATGGGTGGCATAAAGAGTCCAAGAGTTTTGTTTTGTTATCCTTAGTTTCTTTTGTTCATATAATTAATTTTGCCCTATCTTTGCCATCAGTTTGTAAATATCTAAGTTGTAATCTGTGGAAAATGTAGTATACTACAGTTTATTTTCCCTTACAAAATAAAATAAAATAAAAACTCTGGTACCAGTACCCTAATTGCGTAATACACAATCAATCACAATTTGTTTCGATTTTAAACAGATTGATAGACAGCTGGAAAAAAAAATCTGCTCAACAACGTAAATAACGCAATGAATGTTGTTGAACTGTCTTAATGAAACAAATTTGTCATAATCGTTTACGAAAATAAGTTACGCAATTCGGGTACAGGTTAGTCCCTAACCTCACGAAAATTAAAGATTATTACTAGTAAAAGCCAGTTGGCCGTTATCACCATAACACCGAACATATAGGAGAGTGAAAAGTCAATCAATTCGTGCGCGCAAGAGAAGGCGCTTTACAGGACGTATAGCGCCATCTCTTGTATGATTTATATCATTCTTTGGTTGTATTTAAATAAAATTGTTCCAGTGCCTCACAAAAAAAGAATTGCCACATTCTCTAATAGAGAAGCGGATAATGTACTACCAAAATAGTGAAAATTATCGTTCACCAGTTTAAATACAGTTCACTTCTATTCTTTAAAATATCCCTCCACTCATCTGTAAACATTTACAAAGAAGACAACTTAATCAATCAAAACTTCTCATTTTGCAGGTTCAACATGACTTCATTCGAGACGGAAGCACAGTTCACTTTGATCGGCATTGTGCTCGGCCTCGCGATATACAACAACGTTATTCTCGCTGTCAACTTCCCTATGGTTGTGTATAGGAAGCTTATGGGAAAGAAGGGTTCGTTCGAAGACTTGGCTGATTGGAATCCTGTAAGTATTCTACCTATAGCCATTGTCAATCGTGGTAATTTAAACCTTATGTAAATGCATATAAAAGCCACATGATACGCGCTCTTTACTTGCAATGGGTACAAGATAAGAACCTTTTTAGCCTCCCACGGGTCTTTTTTTTCGATAATTTTGTTCGTTTTCAATGTATCATTTCGTTTCGTATTGCCTGTGCGTGTCCCAAATATTTTTCTTTTTCTTTCTTATTTTAGTACTTCTAATAAATTATAGTTAACTACTAAAAAGCCACTTCGAAATAGAGAGGCATTTTTTTCTAGTTTGTCTACGATAGATTCGTGAGTCTATGACCTTTAGAGTCATTTCATTTTCAAATATCTTTATCATCGGTATAATAAACAAAAATGCAATTATCCTATGATACATTAACTCAATATAATTAAGACACTTTATGAGGCTAGCGAATCACTTTTCAAAGCTTTTAAGGGATATTTTTATAACTGTTAACAAAATAAACATAACACTTAATAATGACCTTTACGAGTAAATCTGCAAAAGCGTATGTTTCAGACTTACACTACTCTCGTGCATTTTGATATTGAAAACATTCGTTTAATTTAAATAAACTATCACCACCTCAGTCGCTTTAGCGTGGCAATAGCGGTCATTGCCCTTTCCCTAATATCTCTCCGTAGGAACCCAAACAATAAACTGTGTATGATTTTTCGTTATTGGAACATGTTGAACATCAGGATAGATGTTCAAGACGTTAACAGATTTTATTTAGGATTTTTAAATAAAGAATGCTAGAAATGTAGGTGGGTCAATGACCGCTATTGCCACGGTAAAGCGACTCGGGTATAGTGTAGTATAAAAATGAACAGACCACGTTGATGAATTCACTCCAAATAATATGATTTATTCTTTCCAGACGCTATACAACGGTTTAAAAGACATGCTCGACTATACAAGCAGTGATTTAGAAGAAGTATACTACCAGACGTTCAGGATCTGTTATCAGGATGTGTTCGGTAACGCCATCTTCCATGATCTCAAAGAAAATGGAGATGACATATTTGTTACACAGGAAAATAAAGCGGTAAGAACACTTATAAAAAAAATAACTCATTAATAATTTCGCATTCCTTCGTGATACTCTCATATTATCCCATGGTGTTTTCAAATCCTCCCCTGAAATTTTCACATTACCCTTTGAAATTTTTAAAATTCCTCATCGTTATTTTCAAATTCTCCCTTTGCAACTTCACATTCCTTCTTGATATTTTCAAATACCTTCTTGAAACCTTTCCTAGATATATTCTCTAGTCTTCAATGTTTACCTTTAATTCCAGGAATTCATAGAATTGTACTCAGATTTCTTGCTAAACGAGTCGGTGGACACTCAGTTCAAAGCGTTCAGGCGCGGGTTCCTGATGGTCACGGATGAGAGCCCGTTAGCCGCGCTGTTCCGTCCCGAAGAGGTTGAGATGCTTGTGTGCGGTAGCAAGGTAAGTGAATTTATTGACATTTTGTTCTTGAATTTGGGTAAACTGTTCTTAAATGGCTCGCACATGTGAGATAAAGACGTATGACGGAAGATTAAACTATATCAAAGTTGATGTGAACGGTTTGTCCTGTCCTGAGTTGCTTCAGCTTTAAGAGGATTTTATCCTAAATCGGGCTATGCTCACGCGATCGTCATTGCTCGTCACCACTAAAAGCTAAGCCGATAAGTACTCGATCCCAATTTTCTATAATGAACATGGATAAGTAAATAATAATTTACATTTTAAATTTACAACCCTCAGCATAGACCGTGTGTTATTCCAGAAGTTATAATATCAGTGTCTACTTACAGAACTTCGACTTCAACGAGCTAGAAAAATCAACAGAATACGACGGTGGCTACACATCAGACTCTCAAACAATAAAAGACTTCTGGAGCCTCGTCCACAGTTTGTCACTGGATGATAAACGGAAACTTTTGCAATTCACGACAGGATCCGACCGCGTCCCCGTAGGAGGGCTAAGTCACCTCAAACTCGTCATCGCAAGGAATGGTCCTGACTGTGACCGTCTCCCCACCGCACATACCTGCTTCAATGTCCTCCTTCTACCCGAATACGAAACAAAGGACAAACTACGAGACAGACTGATGAAAGCAATAAGTTACTCGAAAGGATTCGGAATGCTTTAACGTAACGCGCTTAGTAATAACGTTGAACAAACGAGTATTGTTGTAAATGAGCCTCTACTGGTCTTTGTAACATGAATGAATAAAGTTTGTTTTATTTATACACAGTTTTTGTTTATTTTATTTAAAACAAATTACATTTTTTTTTTTTTTTTTAAATTGCCCACCCGTATTGGAAACGGCCCGAGCTACCGGTACCGCTTTCTGGATCAAGGCCTTGATCCAACTGTCCTAATTAGTCGATTGTCAGTCACTGGTTCAAAAGTTATAAGGGTTTATAGGTGGCCGATCTGGGGAGCATCTCCCCAGCTTGGCCCAATTGAATCTCAAAAGCTAGGGCACCTAGCGAAGATCTGTTTGATCCGTCCCAAATTTTGTCGCTAATTCACAGATTTAGTCGGGTCTTTCCAAGAGCAAGACCGAAGATTTTTCGTAAACATCTTGATCTAATTCTTGGACTACACTTAAAAATTGAACTAAGTTTCTTGATTTAGTTTCCCGACAGTTTTGTGGAAAAAAAAACAACGAAGGATAGTTAGAAAACAGTTTCATGCGGTAAATAAAAAAACAATAGTTGGTTAGGAAAGTTTATATTATTGAAAAATAACAGGCTAAACACCAATACATTTAATTCGTTACTGATGATGATGTGAAGTGACATGATAATAATAAAAGATTCTGAATTATTTCCTATCGTCTAGGTTTTACACCGAATCACCATGATAAATCTATTGATGTTATCCTAAAGAGACACAGAGGAAAATATAAACAGTAAGATTTCGCGCGCTGAACTTTGCAATAAAACAATAAATAATTACGATCCAACTAACTAAAGCTAAAAGCTTATATAATTAAAATGACAGACATGTTATTCAGTCAGTTTCAAAATATTAGGGACAACATTGAAAATTTAACTTTATCTCAGTGGCACAAGGATGTTTCAGAATGAACGTGGTACACAGCTGTCGTTGTGGCAAAAATTGAGTAAAGAGATTTTCATTTTGGGCAGTCTGTCCCTATTATTTTGACGCTGACTGTTTATTTGATAACAGTAATGTGATGAGCGTCTAGCCTAACAAACAGTTTGGCGTTAAAAGCCACAACCAGATTCTGCGAGCACGATTTCGAAATTTACAAACATGCTTGCTATACAAACGATTGACTGCTTTTAGTATAACGAGCATAGTTTGTACATAGCAAAAGTTTTCGAGACTTATCCGAGGAATCCGATTAGCATCATCTGTTTGCAGCTTCACAGACTAGAATTAGACTAAGTTCAGATGGACTAACAATGCTCGCCGTACTTTTTTTTGCCGATGACAGCTTTTCGACTTTTAAACCGATTTATTTCCGAGCAAGAGCGACCTGGCTGGTGTCATCCAAAGTTACATTAAACTTATCAGTGTTATTCTAGGCTAGTACGCTCGTAATTCAGGAAGCGAAAATCTTATGGTGATTCTGATTACAAACGGGTTTGAGTTGTAGCTCGTGAACCACGAGTGGGAACGGTTGGCGGCACGGCGGCTCTGGCAGGCGCGAAGCCATCTCGTCCTCACGCGGGGCTCCAGACACGCCACTCGCTGAGGAGCGGCGGTATCTACGGAAGAATTTGAATGCCAAAATTGCAATAATACTGTTTTAGGTAAGTTTCGACTAAGGTTTTTAGCCAACACGCACTGTTGACGACGCATGTGCCTACCCCAGCCTCACGTCCTGCAAGCATGTCATGTCTGTGACGCATGCGTCTCCAGCGCATATCATGTTATGATGCATTCGGGTCTAGCCATGCGACGTCACAATTTATAATTGAACAGACCATCAAGGGAGTAAGATGTTTATAACACGTTAGACAGCCAAGAAGAGGACAGGAATTTTACTGATTAAATGAGATGGAAAATACTATCCCAGTAACTATACGCAAAGTGCGAACGTGCGAGTTTTCCGCGCACCTGAGGAACAAAACCAATCAATCGTTTGTAATCGAGCGCCATTCGTTAACGTCTGATGATACGGTATGGAACCAATTGAATCATTACCGTTAAGGCTCTTTCAAACAGGCGCGACACGCGACGCGACACAAAGACACCGCTCGTCGCGCGACGAGCGGTGTCTTTGTGTCGCGCCTGTTTGAAAGACCCTTTACACTGCTCCAAGGGTTTTTTGGCGCTCGAATGATATTGACAGGCCACCTGTCATCATGCATCAGCTGCTGGTAAACATTTGTCATAGACAATTGTGCCATCACTATGAAATATATTGAATAAACAAGATGGCGCCTTTACTTCCGATTTTGGCCACGCGCCAAAAGAACCTTGTAGCGCTATACTTACATCATAAACATTTTTTATCGTCGTTAGGGGTCGTCCATTAATCACGTGTTGTTTTTAGCAACTTCTTAATTCACCCCCCTTCTCCCTGGTGATACTTGGTGAGGTTTTAGACTAACCCCCCTACCCACAATCACGTGCATTTTTTGGTACAAAAAAATCTTCAAAACAATCAGAATGTGGCTAAATGGCAAAAATGGCGTTAAATACAAGTTACAAGTATAAATCGTTGCCTGGCAACGGCGATTCAAAGTCACGCGCCGCATTTCGGTTTAGATATTGCGCTTTCAACGAAAAAAAAGAAATACACGGGGGGGAGGCCTTGCGATATTTCGTGATTTTTTCCAAACCCTTCCACCGCTTTCGAGCCTCACTTGATTAATGGATGATCTCTTAGTGTTCGGCACTTTTTCATTTGCGTTCAAAAGGTAAGCCTACGCCCTAATTGCGTAACACACTTTCAATCACATTATGAAAGATTTTGAAGGAAATTGCATATGTTTGAAAAATTCGTTTGCTCGACGTAAATCATCATCTTCCTGCCCTTATTCCATATTACGTGGGGTCGGCGCACCACGTTTCCTTTTTCCATTCTTTTATATCATTCCTCACACAATCCATGCCTATTTTCTTTGGCCTTCCTCTCCCACTCTATCCATCAATATTAATATTCATACCTCTTTTAGTCACATGCATTACGTTAGTTACGCTCAACGACGTAAATAACGATAGTCATTATCATTGATTGCCATTATAAGTGTGTTATGCAATTATCCCGTTGTACTATAGATAGTGCCGAGCACAAACACGCGCCCCACTCTTCTTCCTAAACCCGATTACTGTACGTAAGCGATTAGGAAGAAGAGGGGGGCGCGTCTTCGTGGACGGCACTACCTATACCTGTGTCTTGCGTTGCAAGTGCAAGCGGCGGCGGTGACGGCGGCGGCAGCGGCCTGTTGTCGCGCGTGTCGCTCGCAGCGCACAGCATCACTCCGCACCGGCGTCAGGCACCCGGGCGCACTGCCGCGGCGTTTGGAACGCGACATCGACGCGTATGTTGGGGCTGCTACTCGCTCTACCTGATATATTTATTAATAAAGCAACATGACCTTCAAACTAAACCAGTATTACAAAAAATATATAAGCACAAGCATTTGACATTTAAAGAAAAAGCTGGAAACCGAAAACGGAATCGATGTACCTACTATATTTTATTACAGGTAAACCAGAACCAGGTATGCGCTTCGGTAATCTTCGCGTTTCCGAATTAGCACGAAAGTCGCGCCACAGAGTATATAGATAACCCAATCCCCCACAGAGGCAATGCTTCTAAGTTTTGTAGTACCCCCGCGCTTTTGTAGTAGTACTGTAGTACACCTATCATTTCGCTTGTATATTAAGTTTTCTCTCTGACGGGTTACCTACTCCCATAGTATAAATATGGACAGTATGGAAACTAGGCCTATTTGTTAAATTAATAACCTAGGAACGTTAGGGTTGTCACTCTTAGGGTCAGCAAAAAACGAGCCACCGATGGCTATCACCTCTTGCTGCGCTGTTGAATATGCCGTAGCTGGTGGCCGCCACCGTCCACACGACGAATCCATACAAAACGTATGAAAAAGCACTAAAGTACCCGTCACGAGAAGCTATAAATTATGTAAACAAACATCTTTTACTAAGTAAACATTTTATACTGCGAGATAATAATAAATTGACCATATTCAATCGACATGAAATATAGACGGGTTATATGAAAGTAACAACCTATTTAATTTAGTCGGATCATATTTTAACGACGCAAAGCGCTATCGTTTGTGTTTCTTGGTACCGGAACGCGTCCGTCGCAGGGATTGTAAACAAAATACAAATTTTAAATTTGACGAGGTAAAACAATGATTACAAGAGGGACTGCAGCAGATTACTTCGGAAAATTGGAAGCGTTGTGTGGAGCATGTTATCAAGGAAGACGATAATTTTTATTCCAAAATCGATGAGATGATTGATAAAACTGTAGACAGCTTCGTGATACATGTCACTGATTCTGACACAGAAATGGAAACATCTGAATCTGACGAATAATTATTCTTAAATAATATATGTTAATTAATATTTGTTACTTAATAATTTATTAAATCTTAAACAAATTCATTTTTTTTTGTTGGTCCAAATGTTGTGAACTCCTGAACACTTGTTTACAAAATTTATAGCTTCTCATGACGGTTACTTTACTTGTGAACTACTTATCGCTGGGCTACCAGTGACTCGTTTGCGTCGAGCCTTAATGTTTGTAAGATTGAAAAATGTTTTGTGTTGACTGGTATAAATCGTCACTAACGAAAATAGCGTTAACATTTGAGGTTCATACACGTTATGCCTTCATGTGACTTTCTTCTCTCGAATTCACAGCCGCCATCTTGGATTTACATTTTATCGTCACTATCGGCTTTAACATCCTCGAAAACCATAAAAATGAAACTCAGGACGAAAAATTTGAAAATTGTCGCAGCCGCCATCTTGAATTTTCATTTTAACGGCACTATCGCCTTTAACACCCTCGAAAACCACGGAAACAACTAACATGATGCAAAAAAAGATGTTGCCGCCATCTTAGATTTACATTTTGACCTCACTATCGGCTTCAGCACCCTTGAAAGCTATGCAAACGACACCGGAGACGAAAAATTTTGAAAAAAAAAAATTGCTGCCGCCATCTTGGTTTTACAATTATATTCACGAATTTCGATCGATCATCCGAACCATAATTCGATATCGATTAAACCATTCTTACCTTTCAAGATCAGAAGGGAGTTTAAAAATAAAGCTTTGAAGCATCCGAGTTTAAACAGGCAGGTGTGTGATTTGCAATACGCTCGTGACATTTTTAAAAAGATCGCGGTGACCACTCGTTTCAACACGGCAGCACCCGCAACTGATAGCACGGCGACAATCGCTTTGTTGGGGGTTCTCGTACTCTCGTCAATGAGCGCTTCTATGTGTGTGCCGTTTCAAACGTTTACTACGTAGTTTCCGTACTGTCCATATTTATACATACTGTGCTACTCCGTTCCAGATCGTCATTTGTCACTCAGAATTTTATTTCATAATCAACAGGTTTTAACAAATAAAGCCTCGCGCAGACTGGCGTGACGCGACTCTAACAAAACAATATCTAAGAAAACTTCATGGTAGAACAATGTCGCGTCGCGCGAATCTGCACTAAGTTTAAGTTGTAGAGGCCTTTTAAGTATGGAGAAATGGACAAATGGATACCTTTACCAGAAGTCCTCTCTCTCCCATATCTATGTGTACAACATACAAAGCCTGTCAATAGTTTTGAAAAGTTTTTGGACTTGCCTTAAAGTTGTTAATCTATAATTTATAAACATGGTACCTACCTACTACAAAATATGTAAGTAGAGTGCGAGCAACATGCGCAAAATAAGTCTGCGCGCGACTGTTGGCGCTGCTGGCATGCTTAAAATTCTATTGAATATTTTAATTTAATATTATTAATCTTTTATTAATATTAATTAATTAAATAATTCTATACATATTTTGCCCTTACATAAACGACAAGACGGCGGTATACAATTAGTTCGGATTTCTGCTGTGCGCAGACGAATCTTGCGCGCACTCTAGGTTCCATGGATCGCGCGTTCGTATTAACAAAGATAGATATTCCCGAAACGCATACTTTTTTGGGAAAACTGTATGTAATTATGAATAGCCACAGGATTCATTCATCTTTTTAACTCACCTCAAAGCTACCCTTGCGTCGTCTCCTCCTGGGTGAAACCTGCGCAGTCTCGACGCGCTTGCGGCGCTGCGGCTGCGCTGCGCCCGCGCTCGGCCCGAATAACCCGCGTTCCTCCGCCACTCGTATCATAAACTTTGCGTCGAGCCGGGTGATCTCCTGCGGTCAATCTACGTTGTGCAAGGTCTAGTTCTCGAAAACACCATAGGAGAGTAATAGCGAAAAGTTTTAATCGGATAATAGAAAACCAGTTAACATAATTTTTAACCGACTACGGCAAAGCCAAACGAGTATTACGTGCGACTCCGAAAACCGATGTTATTTTACGATGTCTTGTTTATACCTTTTAGTTGACGGTTTTCCCGTAG
The DNA here is from genome assembly GCA_916610215.1 of Omphaloscelis lunosa. NCBI lineage: Eukaryota > Metazoa > Arthropoda > Insecta > Lepidoptera > Noctuidae > Omphaloscelis > Omphaloscelis lunosa. The sequence goes on from OU744250.1 coordinate 15,070,620, forward strand.
TTGGGTTTTAGTTGTTAACTTATGTTTTTTTTTCTATATTCCATTAGATTAATGAAAGACGCCAAATGTTATTAGTTAAAGCAATGGCACGTAAAATTTTATCGGAGAGGCAACCGGATGGCGAGTGGTAATCTGGGTATTGAAGTGATACCAAACCCCCCGTACCTTCCAAGTGGACCCCAAAAGGACGGCGGCGAAGATATGGGGGATGGGGGCATTTTTTTTTTGTTTTTACTTGGCATTCAAAATTTAAGCTCTATTATGTGCAAGGAATTTGTGTTCTGCTGTTGCAACCCCCCAACATCGTTGTAATTGAAATAATGTATATAATTCTTGAAACTCCTTACCGATGATTTATCACCAAAAATGAGGGTTAATTTTATCAAAACCAGAGGGCATTGATACATACAAACTCCTTGCACATAATAGTGCTTAAATTTTGAATGCCATGTCAATAAAAAATGTTAGGCCCCCATCACCCATATCTCCGCCCCCGACGGGGGGTTCGGTATCACTTCAAGACCCAGATTACCAATCGCCATCCGGTTGCCTCTCCGATAAAATTTTACGTGCCATTGAATATATTTGATGTTTTAGATAGGTACCTTGTGTTCTAGGGCTGTCGCTATAGCTCGGCAAAATTAAAACTGTACCCTAATTGCGTAACTTACTATCGTAAATGATTATGACTAATTTGTTTCATTTTGACTGTTCAACAACATTCATTGCGTCATTTACGTTGCTGAGCAGATTTGTTTCCAATTTATGAAGCAATACTTTAGCAATCTGTTTCAAATCGAAACAGATTGTTATTGATCGTGTATTACGCAATTAGGGTACTGATCTCCATATCATATTAGTAAGATGAAAGCTAACCTTCCTCTGGATAAGGCCGAGGTAACATCCGTCCCTGTCCAGAATATAATTGATATCCAAACCATTCCCCAGATTAGGTAGCGTCCTTATTTCAAATAAATCACAACTTGGCACCTACAACAACGAAGATATTTCAACAATTATAATGGAGGGTAGAAATGAAATAGGACTTTAGTGTTCTAAAGCCCCCAGCGTGCTCGGCCAACGTGTACTGGGCGCTTTACAGTGTTCTTTACTTACAACAACATTAGGACTATCTTTATCAGGGTCTCTCGGGATATCATAGCCGGGCATATCAGGTATAGGTCTTTCTTTTGACGTCCCCAGCCGTGGCCGCACTTCCATACTCTCTGCTCGTTTCTTCAGAAGAGTTTCATTAGTTTTACTCTTCGCTGTACTAGGAGGGGACACGGAAGGACTCGTTTCGACGGGACATTCACTGACGGACGCGTTCTCTGCATCTTCTTTATCTAAGTCGGAGCGAGATATGGTGCTCAGCGAAGTCATCGATTCATTAACTGCGACACGTTTATTAGTGACCCCAGTATCTTTCACAACAATCGTTTCATTGACAGTTGATTGGGTAACTTGCTTTTGTGGGCTCTGGAAAAAACAGGTTGATATAGATTGGATTAAATTGGCTTTAGTCCAGAATGAAGTCAATCGATGTGTAGGGAATCTTCGCAAGTTTAGGAAGATTCTGGAAGGAAACTTTGAAGTCAGTTAACTTACAGGGTGTCGGTGCTTCCGTTTCAAAAATGCATGTCGTTCACGTGCCAGTCTGTTCGCTTCTGCCACTGCCCGCGTAATTTGCGCCTGATTCTCTGCTTCCAAAGCCGAATGAGTCTCGTACAATATCAGTTGGATCTAAAATGGGCATACAATTGGAAGTAGCCTGAAGTTAGAAATTACCTTATGGTCAATAATTGTTATTTGTAAATTACCTGAGGCTTCGACAAGAGTGACCTTAAAGTTTTCTTCTGTTCCTCCAATATTAATTGCACTCGCTCCTTGCCTTTGACATCTATTTCTGATTCTGTGAGAATCTGAAGCAAGATAAAACGTATATTTTTGGATAATCCTATTCTGCTTGACTTTGGACTTTAAATTGTCAATTTAGATAGCATTAATCATTGACGAGGTCCGCTAGGGCCGATGCCTGCCGGGATTGCGGGAAAGTCCAAAAGAGATACCGTGGCTCCTGGCAACATATAGGCAACTGAAGGAACACGGGTGGGTTTTAGTCAGTAGGAGTCTGACACGCCCTCTCGCTCCGCCCAGAGCGGGAGAAGTTATTTGATAAATTTCCAACCAAAGAAGAAAAATAATCATACCTCAAGCATTGCAAGGTCTCCGCCGCGTCCACAAACAAGATCAATCGGATCTGTAACGGCTGAGTACGAGTTAGGTGGCGTGGCCAACACAGCCACAACTCCATCCAACGCGTTTACGACTGTAGGAGTGTCGCAATGTACGGCCTCACTGATGACGCACACTGGAGCTCCGGATTGTGGAGCCTCTGACGCTTCAATGCCCAGTTCGCGTAGAGCACAGACGTAGCTCTCCACTCTAGAAAGAAGAGCGAAGTTTCGGTTCAAAAGAGAACGCAAACAACTGTTAAATTTCGATCCGGACAAAGTCGTTGAGAGTGGAACTTATAACTTAAAGGACGCAGACTTTTCATAAACAAAACATTTATAAAAAAAGCGTCGGTCTAAACCGTTCACCAAGAAAATGTGAGTCCGTATAGGTAAAGTGAGCGTATTATACGAATATAAACATTATTTTAACGGTACGGTCTGTAAATTTTGCTCTCAGACTCAAATCTATGATATATTGATGAGATAATGTTGAACGTACTTGTCACCAGCTCCAAACACGACTAGCTTCCCAAGTTCAGGAGTGGCTGGTGCTGCTGGCGCCTTTGCTTTTAGTATCGCAGCTAGTTCCCGCAGTTGGGCAGCAAGGTATGCCGAACAACGCGGCGAAGACGCGTGTGTTTGAGCCACAACACCTCTGAGGGAATTGGCGCGAAGAGCGCGGCATAAAGTTGATGCGCCCTCGCAGAATTCACGCTCCTGAAGCAAGAAAAAAATAGTAGTAATGGTGGCTTAACATCAAAAGAGTTTTGAATTGTCTTGGTTGGTGGCAAAAGCCCACAATCCTCCCCAAAAGATGACAAGAACGAAAATGATATGGTTTTTACTAAACAACGAGGTAATAAAAGTGATAATAAAACAGTAAGATTAACGACTACAGGCAAACCTGTCGAAGGTAATCTCTGAACGTTTAATTTTGAGAAATTACATCAATGTTAATAGGTAGGTACCTGAAGCACTATTACTCCATCTTTTACAAGCTCCAACTGGCCTATGCTGTCGTGTGCTGGAGGACGCAGAGTGATAAATCTGGAAATGAAACAATATGACCAACTATAAGAATGAAATATAAAATAAACATGTGCCTGATGAGATTAACCCATCGGCTAGTGATGAATACAAACTTTTATTATTAACCTATTTAACCCCCTTAAGGTAAGAATTTTCAAACCTTCTTAGTGCTCACTTTCGTTATGCAAGGAACACTTATGCAAAATTTCATGCATCTTCTAGACCCAGCGGTTTAGGCTGTCCGCTATCTGTCAGTAAATGAATTAAAGATCGTTAATAAAAATAAAAAAAAGCGAGCGAGTCTAACAGTAGTCGCATATGATGTGTAACTGTGTGTAACATCTGACATCTTTGCTGACTGTACCAACCTATGGGATGGTACCATCTGACGGCCGAATTTAGCACTGTGCGCACTCATTGGTTAAATCAAATAGCGCTTGGGGCTTCCTGTTACACGTTTCCGTCCCTTTTCACGAAATCACTCCTACAGCACACGACTTAGTAGCTCCCACAGATTGCAGGAAAGCAAGAAAAAAGATGTTACACATCCAAAAATACCAACCTAGGACAGACACGATCAAATCTGTACTCTCCAGCACAAATTTGACGAGAGTTGCTGTACGTGTATCCCAACTCGTGTAATCTCTTCACTAGCAACGCCACTTTTCTGAAAAATGTTTCCGACTGATTACTTTGACTGATAACCAATTAGATGCCAGTACCCTAATTGCGTAATACAACACAATCACAATCTGTTTCGATTTGAAATAGATTGCTAGTCCATTGATTCTTAAGTTGTAAAAAAAAATCTGCTCAACAACGTAAATAACGCAATGAATGTTGTTGAACTGTAAAAATGTAACATATTAGGAATAATTGTTTACGAAAATAAGTTACTCAAATAGGGTACAGCTCAGACCATTTTGTTGGTCTGACTCTGAGGGTACACGTGAAAATACTCAAAGTTGGCTTGTTGGATATGACGTAAACTTGTAATTGTAACATAAATGATGATGCCTTAGCATGGATTTCCATTTAAAAATTGTTCGTACAAAATCTGACAGTTATTAATCGAAATCTATGCTGACTGCCTCGTTGGTCTAGTGGTCGCAAGCGCTACTGCTGAGCATGAGGTCTTAGGTTCGATTCCCAGGTCGGGCAGTGTTATTGGGTTTTTCTATCTGAAATTTCTCAGTAGCAGCCTGGAGTCTGGATTTGTGCCCGGCTGATGGCAATAGGCTCGCCCCCTATTACATGGGACTTAAAACATAACCGGCGAAATGTGGGTGAACCTGCTACAGGGACACCTCTGCCCAGCCCTTCGGGGAAACAAGGCGTGATGTTATGTATGTTTTATATATATAGATTACGTTAAATTGGAAAATTGTCAAAAAAATCACGAGTAAAACAGAACTAACTTGGCTTTGAAAGTATTGACCCATCCCGTAACAGTATCTTTGTTGACACATGCCGACACACGCTCTTCGCGCAGATGGGTTGGCAATAATTCTGATAGCCTGAAAACAATAAAACATTGTAATGACCTTCATACATCAATGTTTGTTATATTTGACCTTCGATTTTTGCGTAAGCACGGCACAGTTTTTAGCTTGGCTGCATGAGAACATATGAAGTACGCAAGGATGGATACTCGATATACTTGAGTTTATTTATGTATGTGAATTTTATGATTCAGGTAATTTTAGCATCTGATTCTTTAGACCTAAAATGATAGGTGCTCTAACCTATCATTTTAGGTCTAAAGGTGCGTCCACAATATATAACATAATACGTTATAAAACAGTTTGTAACATATTTCTATAAAGAGATTAGCAATGTTAAATAATGTGAACTTGTTTTATAACAAAAGATTTTGAGTAATAACATAATCTAGAATTCTAGACGCACCCTTAGCCCACGTTCGCACGGACGTAATAAAATCGCGGTGATTTCTTTTCGTGCACTGGATTTTCAACGCTAAAATTAGTGCCGAGAGTAGAAAATCAACGCGCTGGGATGAGTGTGCGCCCCAGCGCGTGTTGAGTTAAAATCCCGCCGCGATATTCTTACGTCCGTGCGTACGTCAGTTTACGTTCAAAATAATCAAAGCTCTAAAGCCTGCTAGGATGCTATATAATTCTGGGAGACCTTTCAGATAAAACGTTCAACTTACGAGAATGCCCGATTTTTTATACGTATTCTTGCTACGGCAGCAGCAAGATGCACCCTTTGCTCCCATATGATACCCTCTATGTTTTTAAAGGGGTATCCGTTCTCTTTCAAGAGTTGCGTGGCTCGATCTATCTCACTTCTCGGCCGTGCTCCCCATCGCCGTCTCGCTAATTCCATCAAGAACAGCCATACTATGTGGCGGTGCGCGACAAACTGGACATATGATAAGATAGTTTTGTTAGTGAAAGAGCGTTATCACACTGACGATTTGCCAGCGTGTTTCCTGGAGGTCTTTTGTGAGGGTGCTCTCCGTGGGTGCGAAGCGAGCTAGCCGACACTATGCGACGTGTTCTCCGAATTTTCATAAAATTGTACACTCACTTGTCTCACTCGCTCTTGTACACTCATGTCACTCTCGTTACGCAAACGCGGCGAACACATTACGCATACGTGGCGTGCTCGCTACGCACACGCAGCGAGTGCCTTGAAAAATCACCTTGCTGGAGACTTACCCGCAAATCGCCAGTGTGATAAGGCCCTAAATATGACTATAACGCTAGACATATGTAGCACCAGCAGGTATCTAGATCGCCAAAAGCTGATAAATGTTCGTTGACCTCACCATGATTATTAAAGTACACAAATCAAGCAGCAAAACACTTAAAATTCGGATTTATTCCCCATTTGTTATACTTATACCACCAATTAAATGGTGTCTCCCAAAAACGTCTCGAACACGCCGATTCGTGTTTTTATTAATAGAAACCATTTTATCAGTCTCGAAATCTACAAAATGCCGATTTTTTCGTTCGCTTACAAGGATAAATGGTCATAAATATAGAGCTCATTGTCGTGAGCATTCTCAACATTCGAAAAAGAAATGGTTTCGGTCACGAGAACGCCGTTTAATGCGAGTTAGATGGGGCATACTTTTTATTGTAACATCTTGTCGAACCTACCCTAACTGGGAGTTATTACTGCTCGGTAATGAGGGCTAAATATACAGCCTTGACAACCGCAACGGGTAAAAAAGACCTTCGTCAATCTTTTTACAAGTTCATGAACGACATAACAAATGAAATCGGCCTAATTTTTTGCCAACTTTAACGATTTTCATGCTGCTTAGTCTTGTTACGCTACTGTGTATTCTTTGTACAGTACAACACAACTTAAATGTTGCATAAATTTGAAAATTTGCATTCATTCATTTCAATTTTGTGAATGTATTTGGTTAATGACTTTACAAGTTATTGCGTTTGCGTAAAGATCATTTTCACCTAAAGCTGCAATAAAGATTGGTGATTTTGAAGGCGCACTCAGTTCGGATGGTGATCGGTTTTACGAGTTTTGCCGATGCTGCATCTATTACTATCCAAAAATTACGCAACCTGACAGCCGCAGTCATGGCATGTAAACCATAACTGATACCGGATACCTACAGTTTCCGGTCTAGATCCATCTAATTTTGTAGATCCAGTAAGGATTTGGGAAGCATTGTTAGTGCTTCTCTCGTTCAAAGTGTGTATCGTTGAGAGAACTATATTTGCATAATTTTATCTACATTGCCTCTGACAGGGTGCTAACTAACATCATTACATAAGTAGCTGAATGTACCAAATTTTTTAACCAAATTAATTTGAGATCGTCTGAATCTATAAATTGATTAGATGTCAATGCAAATATTTTGATACACTAGTCACCTTTCAGATGAAACGAAAAAAATCTAACTGTGTTCAGCCGTTTGGGAGCTACGATGCCACAGACATATGCACAGATACACGCACGTTAACCTTATAATACCCTTGTTTCCGTCGGGGGTTAAAAAGAAACGGAGATGAGGTAGTACCTAAAGTAGGTACCTCCAAGTATATTAAAAAGAACAATATCAAAAACATCACAACTCACCTCGATATGAACTTGTAAACATCCTATGTCATCTAAAGCTTGATCCAATATGGTTTTATCTGAAATCATGAACTCGTTTTTTTTTACCCGACTACAGCGAAGCAAAAAGGAGGGTTGTGATTTTGAAATGTAAATCTTACGAAAGCGAAGTTCAAATAAACCCGCAAAGTAAATATGTCGCGTGACCGAAAACTTCTTATGGATAGACATCCAAAGTGCTGAATAATAAAAAGGGCAAGAAGCATAGAATTCATGGCATTTTTATTTCGGCGAACACAGATATATCGGCTTTAGGCTGCCTGTCCACTGAAACGGAGCGAGGTAACGGAGCGGAGACATGTGTCACTGCCTGTCCACTGGAGCAGAGCGTGGCAGCGGAGCGGACAAATGTGCCAATATTAACCAATAGAATCTAAACTCCGCTTCAGGGCTCCGCTCCTATTGGTTAATATTGGCACATATCTTCGCTCCGCTCCAGTGGACGGACAGCCTTAACCAATAGAATCTAAACTCCGCTCCTATTGGTTAATATTGGCACATTTCTCCGCTCCGCTGCCTCGCTCCGCTCCATTGGACAGACAGCCTTAAGGTCGTAGCACACATATCAACTTTGAAAGGGATTGTCACCGTATCGCCGCGGTTCGTGAACTTGTCCCGAGGCGAGGCGATTACGTTACGATTCCGATTAGTGTGCGTTGCAGTAGGGAGTTTCATACAAAGAATACTGAATGGCTCGAGTTGATACGGTGACGATCCCTTTCCGAGTTGATATGTGTGCTATTTCCTTTACAGTAGATAAATCTTTCGTTGCTCTAGCTGGTAGCTGGCATAAAATGCCCAATTCCAGCAAATCGAGTAACCGAATCGCAAGTGTACCTACCTAGTCAGTTAGTTACCCATCTCAGTCCTGACGAAATTCTGGATAAAACTCAGACCGAACATTACCTTCGCAAAAGTTTTTCAATGGCAAAATGGTTTTCAAAGTGAGACTTGTAAGAAGAAACAAACTATCGCTTGGCTGTTGGTAATTCTGCGATAACTGCGTTTTGTAGTAATTTGCTCGGAATTTTCAAATCTTGAAGTGCAACTTGTCATCAAACAAGACATGTACTTTAAGTAGGTAATTCCAAGTTCCCTCTGATAAAAACAGAATGGAAATACTTTTGCAGTTAATATTTCTCGTGACTAAACTCTTCCTGTGTTTCGTAGGAATTGTGAACGAGTTCCAATATTGTAAATATTTGGCATAACTTAAGTAAGAGACCTACCACAATAAGTTTTTTAGATGAAGCGACCAGATATCCACACCGAAATGAAAATACTCGACATAAAACTAACTTAGCACGCTATTAATATCGTAACTTTATCGTGGAGGCATCAACTTGATAAAGTTGAATAACGCTTTGTAACTGCAATGAAGTAGCTTAGCATGGCGTTTGTTAATTTACAAGTCGTAACTAAGAACCTATTTCGGAACTGCGTGACACTTCACTTTTATTCCACTTTCGCCTTGACTCTGAAGTTAAATGAACGATTTACGACTGATATATGCTATTTGTCAGTCGTTAGAAGAAGGTTCACGCAAGAACCTTTAACTTTTTATTTCGTGTTATATGGGGTTTTTATTGGTTTATTTTCTCTTTTAACGGCTTCGCCTGTGCAGAAAGCTTTCACGGGGGATTTGTGGTTGAAATTTAAGTCATGAGACCAATAAATTGAAGACTTTGTTGTGTTCGTACTTAGTTATATTCGAGAATAAGACTAAAATACTTGGTAAACTCACAGCGAAAGACTTCGTAAATTAGAGAGTACACGCAACGCATCTCTTGTTCGTCGAGGAACTCAACGGGCTTCGGTGGCTTGCAAAGTAGACGCGCAGCCTTTAGTACCTGCAAACAGATGTAAATGTAATGACGGATAGTTCCATATTGATGAGAGTAGCGAGATTACTCTGTAGCTTTTTTTAATTCAGATGATGCCTGGGTAAAAAAAAAAAAATTCTATCTAGTCTGTCAGTCATATAATAAAAAAATATTACACACGTATTTTTTGCTTTATCATATTAATAAAAAATATTTAGATAAAACGCATTAAAGTTGGGGAGTGGGGATCGCTACGTCACAAGCAAGTATAAAATCTACACACATAAGTGACGCCATGGCCCCTGGCTGGAGGCTTTGAGTGTAGCAGCTTAAGGCACCCACAGGAAAGTCCGGTTAAGCAGCCAAGACCTTAGTGGTCAAAACTGCGAAATGCCCGTTCAAAAAAAAAAAAAAATGACGCCATGGCATATTTTAACTCAATGTATTGCCGTAACGTTTCCAATATTTTTTAATAATCTATCTGACGGACAAAAAAAATATTTTGAAAAATACTCGTCCATTTGACATTTTCACGTAGAGACCGCTTACCATTCGAGTTCGAGTTTTCTAGGCTGCCCTATGATGAACAAGGTGCATTGGGGAGATAATGGAGTCATTCATACTTCTATACAAATATTGTAAATGCGAAAGTAACTCTGTCTGTTACCTTTTCACTTTTGATGGGCACACAGAAAGACTGGTTAGATCATAGAATATACTTTTATCCGCGTATTACCGTTCCCGTGGGATAATTCCCTATCTCCACGCGGGCGAAGCCGTGGGCAAAATATAGTACCTACCTATTTCTTAATATTCTTTACGTTGAATTATTTTTAACCTGTGATACCTACAGAGTGTGAAGCAAATAGATTCTTTAGATAAAGTAGAGCGTGTTCAGAAGCGATGAATGTGGCAATATCAACACTTAATGTCCATAACTGAAACACCATTATTGCCTCGTAATACAGCATTACAAGGCTCGGCTAATGTTAGCATAGCTCAAACCTTGACTGTTACGGACTTGTTTGAAATCTTAATAGGAATCTTTTGAATAGTTTTTGTTACAATGGATACCTCATTATTGTGGTAAACTTTTGCTTACTTATTTAAGTTTGGAAGATTACCCAACTAGAGTAGGGCATCAGCTTGTGTTTAGGCAAAATGGTTGACACTATGAAAATAGGTCCTTCTCGGATTGACTTCGTAAACGATTATGACTAATTTGTTTCATTTTGACAGTTCAACAACATTCATTGCGTTATTTACGTTGTTGAGCAGATTTGTTTTCCAACTTATGAAGCAATGGATTAGCAATCTGTTTCAAATGTGTTGTATTACGCAGTTAGGGTACTGTTTCAAATCGAAATAAATTGTGATTGATCGTGCATTACGCAATTAGGGTACCTACTGGTTTCAAAGGTTTATCCTATGTTGTCAGTCTGGTCAATCTATAACAGTTTGTTATATCTACCTACCTGTCCAATGTCCCAGGCAGGTCCGGGGCTTGTTTTGACGGCGATCGGTGGTGGCGCGTGTGGATTCTTGGTGGCCACCACAAGCGACCATGGCGCCCACTCCTCCACCGGATCCTCCAATGATGGTTTTGCCACCAGGTTACCATCTTCGTCCCTAGGGAAGGAAAGGGCTTCATTTACTGAAGTTTTTCTTGAAGTTATACCTAAGGTCTATTTAAATCTATGTTTCCAGGTGATGTTATTTCTACACAAATATTAACTTTATGCTAATGTAAATTAACTTGATTTAAGCATGACTAGCACAATTGAAAAAGTCTTAAAAAATGTTGCAGTTGTAGCGCAAACTGAACCTTATGTGTAGGTGTTAAAAGTAATTTTTCTAAAAAATCGTATTTGTTTACACGTTTGGAAATTTAATTGCAAACGTAGAATCAATAGGTCCTTTGGGGATTTTTAGGATTAGATTTTTAGGATCCATGCTCGGTAAAAGACATCTGATTCAACAAAATCAGATGGTCGTCTTAGGGCTGTGCTTAAGGTTACCTACTTTCCGATGGAATTTAAAGATGCACAATATCAGAAGATCCCTAATGCGAATGCAGAGCTAGGGCTCAGTGTAATCAATGGCTCAGCGGTATTGTGCACCGTGGTAAACCGATTGGGGAACTGGTCGTGTCCACCTACTCATCGTATCGTACTACATCAATCATACACTTACGCGACTCGAGGACTCTGTTGCTCTTCTAAAATAGACTCCATTTGTTGTATTGACCCATTTTCTAAAGAAATATCACACGGCACAATTCTAACTGATTTCATTAATTACAATTACTACCCCATCATTTAATTAGTAGGTATTCTTCTGGAGGTTCGTGTACCTAAGTTTATTGGGTTTATAGACGGGATTATTAAAAAAAAATATAAGTAACTAAATTAAATATAACGCTAAATAATTTAAATATAGGTAATTCTTTGATTTTTTTTTTTGGGAGGTGATCTGTTCAATCTATTTTATTTGTTTGACATAGGATGTCACATAGTGCAACTGTTTTGACGGAATTGGGATTATTTTTATTATATTTTTTTTATGGCCAGCACTTTCTGTAGAGGGATACGCACACAATGTTACCGATCAAATCACAAGATGTCGAATGCACATAGCCTTTTCTCATCGAAGTTTGAATAGCTATGTCCTTTAGAAGGGCAACAGGATCTCATAAAGACGAATAATTTGTAAAGACGTTGTACAGTATGTTAATTAACGAAAGGCGTTCCCGTTAACCCGCATAGTAAAGCGTATCAGTGGCGAGGCGTGGTAAAACGACAGAGGTAAAACCCGGAGAAAAAAAAAAAATGACGTCACTTCGGACTTTCGTCGTGGCCGCGAAAAGTTATTTTTGTTTAGCTATCAAAATAACGGTGTCAATAAATCGTTTAATTAAATTCCTATTTCGATCTACTTTTTCTATTATGAGCTTTATGCAAATCAGTGAAAATAATTCTATTCCTACCAGTCTCGAACTCATAAAACAGCTACGAATATGTTTTTCAGTCTGCACATGTTTTTTGATGAATTAGTCAGATTAAAATGTGAAAAAACCCTTCAATCCATAAACTACTAGAATTTCATGATAAATGATAAATGATTTTATTTCTGTAAATAGGTTTGTACAAACACTTTTACACGTCAATCATATTTTAAAAACTAGATGAGGTCGGCGTTTCCTAACTGACTACTCTGAGAAGAAAGGCCGAAACAAACTCAGAGGTCACAGTCTCTTTTAAAGTCCAGACATAATCTTGGTCAGATCATGTGAAGACCATGTAGATTGGTGTCTGGAGTGGTCTTTTGAGGAAAGCATCACACAGATTGAGAGGGCCTGTCCAGTCAGTGCACGCATTTGTCAGTTATCGTGCAGCTCAACTCAGAATTAAGGAGCTCAACGATTCGACGAACAATACCAAAGAAAGGACATTTGGGTAGGCCGCATAAATTACTCAAAACTGTCAGACTATTCATTAGAACTAAGTGAGAAAAAATTAAAAACAAAAAGAAAAAGGAATGACCCACATAGTCTTCACATTCACAATAATTTAAATAATATAATACTTTAAAAGTATATAAAATTCAGAAAAGTAAACACGGCAACAATACATTTTATTTAATTTACGATTGCCAGTCATTCATTGATATTTAGATTTACCGTAAAGGGTAACATTAAAATGTTTGAAAGAACCATCACGTCGGTTGTAATTTATAGTCTATATCTGGGTGAGCACGGCCTAACTTAATTACTTATGTGTTTCATATTTTCAAAACTTAACCTTGACAAATATGTTTCAAGTAAATAATATGTCAATAAACTATCTAAAACTATTAAAGGCTCATACAGACCAGCGCGATATCGCGGGCGCGACAGGCAGCGCGACCCGTGTCGCGCCCGCGATATCGCGCTGGTCTGTACGAGCCTTTATGCCGTCATCCTAATCCTACTTATCATATAGTTACATTATATCTATAGTTGTTTAGAGCCGTCGCCCCTGGTCCCTACATGCAAATATATATATATATATATATAAGATGACTGGTAATTATTGACCGATATACCGAACACTTGACTTTACTCATCATTATAAACAACTATGGGATCAAACCTGAAATCGCGGTAAAAAAATCTGCTGTTCCCTACATTTATGTTTGCAAACTCGTCAAAATGTATGGAACAACAGATTTTTCTTACCCATAATAATTATCTATTTTACAATCTCAATAGATCTTTGATCATTGTAAAACCTTCCTTAGTAAAACATTTCGTAGTCAACTACTTAACCCAATTTAGTACTATTTTTTAAATTCATTCCCGCCCTAGACAGGGAAGTAATTACTATGAGTCTTAGGTACTATGAGTCTTTCCCGCCTAAGGATGGGAAGCAGCGTCTTCCACCCGCTACTCGGATCAAATAAGCACTACTTCCTGAGTATGAGAAATAAAAATATATTTTTAGTATGTATGGATGGACGCTATATACTATTGCAGGTTAACAGGAACGCCTTTCATTAAATAACATACTGTTTAATGATTATCAGCCATAGCTCACAACAAAAACTACGGGAAGATTCAAGAAACAAGCCCCAAAAACTTCTACGAAGTTTTTACCTACGCTACAAAGTTAGTAGTTGTAGCTACGCTCAGAAGTGGTCCTTCTTCATAATGGTCTTTTTTACTTGATTTTCATATTTGATTATTTTACGAAATCGGTGTTTTTATGTTCCTTTCTAGCGTGAGCTATGCATGTCGATTAAGCACTATCAAGAATATCAACCAACAACACAATTTAGTGCTGTCGGTAGTTCGATGCATTCGCTAAAGTAATGGTATTGAGTCTGTACATGCAATGTATGTGACTGGCATGAACTCGAACATCTAATCAAATGTGTGGTTACATAACTCATGTTTACCTGAGGTCGGGTCAGGCCTTCAGGTTTTGGATTTATAATTAACATCCTAGTATTTTCTGCCTAATAGATTGAAACCGAATTCGACTCAATTCGAATAGACGTGTTTAAATTTCTTACTACAGTTCCTCGAATGCCGACTCGTCATCCTAGATACTTAGTTTTGGATGCTAGTAAAACATGCGTACCTACCTATAACCTATCTATTAATTTTGCAGCAAGTCTTTTAATCGTTCGGATACGAATTCTGACGCAACATTTTATATAATCTTAGGCCCGTGTTACACAGAAACTCACTCAAAACTCAAGTATTACTTAAAGCCTTTTTATTGGTTGAAACTAGTTTTAAGTAATGCTTGAGTCAGGTTCTGTAATACGGGCCTTAGTCTGACGCTTTCATATTTTTCAAAGGTTTCGTTCCCAATTTACCCGCCAACACAAGCTGTTTCGTTTGTGTAACCAGCGTTTTCTGCGACTGCCCATAATGCCACCGACCAACTCAGCTGACATCATACAGAAAATGACAGTTACGAATGAACAATGGACATGTACCTACATCTATATTTAGAATTAGAACTGGTTAGCAATGGTGTTCCATCCAATTAATGGTATGTGATTCACATGGTGTCTGGTAGGTATATTGAAGCGGTTTACGGTGTTATTACCTATATGTGTAGGTCATGGCCGTATGGGGCTGGGGGACCACGCAATCAGGGTTTTAGCAGTGTGTTTTACGTGAAGCTAATCTAATGGTTTTAATGAGTTTTGTCTCGGAATAGTCGGAACGGAACTTCCTCATTCTGCGATAAGTGAATAAATGCTTCCGACTGCATGGCTGGTTACGAAAATTGGTTTGTAATATTGGACGAAACTTAAAAGAAGAAGCAATTTCATGTGGGTTTTATAGGATTATTCCTATGCTCAACTATGCTTGGTTTGCTTTGCAAATTACCCAAAACGGTCTTAGGTATCGAATTTTTCACAAATCTTCAGAACTTATAGGTAGATACCTACCTCACCTATCTTCTAATATACTTACTCTTCCAATTCCTTTTGTAATTCGACAAGAACAAAGTATTTCTGCAGCCTATACTCCTTGTCACTGGGAAGGACCAGTTTCTCCACTTCGCTGTTATCACCATCTTGTCTTGCAGCCTCCTCTTGCAGGAATAGCTGTGCCAGCAGCTTGGGATAGATCTCGAAGATATTGCCATCACTGTACTGCTGGAGAGCCATCCACAAAGTGTTCGGGTCATATTTAACCGGCATGGTTCCGACATTTCAGCGTTAGAAAATTCTTAACAAAAGTTAATTTTTATTATTTTATTCCACATTTATGTCTAGCTTTCGGCATCGCGACGAGTTTATAATAGGTTTTTATTAAAGAAAAGTTATTTTGTTGCTATCCGGATCGAAGGACCATTATAAATAAGTACCATATTTTCGAAAAGAGAACTCGAAATAGATTATTATGTGAGCGCGTGTGTATTTTTTATCGGAGGAAAGCTTTCGCCAAGAGCTTCCCGCCTACTGAACGACCGTCAAGCCGATCGACAACTTTGTAAGTTCGTACCTACCAACTTGTTGCGTTGCCTGGTTTATTTATGCTGATCACAATAAGTATGTTGGAGCCATCGTTTCATGTGCCATCCAAACTCGACTTGATCCTTACTGTTTCATAACCTAATACTCCGTTTATTATAAGATTAGAAAAATAACGGTTATAACCAATGATATTATAAGTAAAAAAAGAGGTAGATAGGTTATACACGCTTCGCAAGAGGCACGTCAAAATTTAGCTAATTAGCCACATTTTCTTCGTCTTGTCTCTTTTTCGCTCCCGATAATTACGACATGCTGTCCTACTTACACGTGTCATCTAATAGCGTGACATTGTGCCGTTTTTGAAGAACGAATATACGGTAGGTAACCTATCTACGTCTTTTTACTTAAAATATCATTGGTTATAACCCTTTCATTATTTCGATATAAACTTAAAATAAATTCCGCAATTTCACCATAAATATACATTAAAAATAACTATAAGGTACCGTAGTAACAATTTTACACACTAACTGTCGTTATTTTGCCGTTATTTTAAATTTCTCCGTCTTTAATAAAATACAAGAAACAATAGTATCGAATAGAACCTAGTTTTAAATCTATTGTCTATCAAAAGAAAAAAAGTTGAACACCTTTAATGTCAACGTGACAATGGTTACATCATCAATCCAATAATCCAATTTCAATCAAATCAATAATTAAAACTAAAAATAAAACACAATAATGCATTCAAAATAACAAAAAAAACTTTTTTTTTAAGATACTAAAAAACCGTAAACATAGTATACTCATAATCATAACAATAGCACTAACCGCATTGACAAACTGACAATGGATATTATGACTAAAGAAGAAAGTTATGCGGATAGAAGACAACTCTTCAAGAATATTTGGGAAACGGCCATGCAGATTGACGAGAAGGACGTTGATGCAGTGATGGCCAAACCGAAAGTCATTAAGTATGTATAGAGGGTCAAATTAAATTACTTAGCGAAACTCCGCAAACGTGACGGGTATCGATAGGTATCTGAACAAAAATAAAAGTAAAGATCAACCAAACGGCTGGCTTCGCATCAAATCGGAATGAATTTTACAATCTTTAAACCATATTAAATCGTGTACACAGTATTTAATATTACCAAGCCACGCACAGCAGCTTGACCGCAGGCGTCTTCTGTGACACGCGATCGTATCCGAAAGTATGCTTCGACGCGCGATCGGCTCCGTTTGCCTGTCGTCGTATGCGCTCGGATCCCTTCAGCTTTCGGTTTACCATAAATCATCAATCCAATGTGATCCAAATGTATCTTTTCCTCTTCTGTGTTTTTTTCGTTTCCGTTCGTATCCATTCGTATCCATTCCGATCCGATGCGATGGGAGCCGTTTGGTGGAAATTATACTTAAGTAGATGATATTTTTTCTTGGGCTAAACGACTAAACAACAACGTAGTTCATTCAATTGTTTTTTTTTTTTTTTTGTGAATTTCTGAAAACTGGTGTTCTCACCTAATACTACAAGTAACTACACTACACCGCTAGTCGTGGACAGTAGCCCAAAAAAAAAATGAACATCATATCAGTTTGGATATCGCTAACCTTTAAATCTGCGGAGTTTCGCTAATTAATTTAATTTAACCTTGTAGATCGTCCAATTTAAAGGAGCGGGCCCCATTGCTCGTTCCACATTTCAAATGAAAATTTCATTTACAGAGAATTAAGAAGAGCGTGCTATTTTAAATTAAACGATTTATACCTACATAATTTATAGATGAGTATAGACATAAAGCATTTCCATGTAATGTAACGTTCTTCAAAGTCAAATCATTTATTTCAAATAGGCCCTTGTAAGGCACTTTTGAACGTAAAAAATTATAAAAAAAATTGGATTGATTCTAGTCGCCCCTTCCACTACCCTTAAAAGGTACTTTTCATATGGAGAAGAATGAGCAAGAACACAATATTTTGTATAGGTACATTAGTTAAATAATTATATGTGAGGACAATGCACCTACAATAAAATTACTATAAGTACCACAATAGGTAACAAGAATTAAAAAAAAGATAAAATAAAAGATAAAGATAATTTATTTGTCCAAAACATGAGTATACACACACATGGCATGCAAGATGTTACAATTAAATTATATCAGTCATGTTTTAGAAAATTAATTAAGTATGTGATAGATACATGGTGTTCACGTTCTTATGAATGGTACAATACAAGCAAACGCTCAATGTAAAAAAGCACTTTCACATAATTTAACATTCCTGCGAATACTCGACGCTGCTTTCGACGAGCGTGCGTTTATAAACCTGTAACATTTTTTTCTACCTTGCGTTCATTGTAACGACCTGTCGGTCTAATCTGAAAAAATATCACTTAGTGAAGTGAGCTTGGAATTACCTGTCATTCCACCTGATGCTATGGATCGCTGGGATTGACTCACTTCACTTATGTTTTCACGCTGTGGTTTTACAGAATACCAGTACTGCCGTCGGTCCGCGCTCCGCACTCCACGTCGCCTGAGCTCGTGCCTTTGTTCGATAAAATGTTACACCAATATACTCGTTGGTTTTTAAAATCAGCACCCTAATTATGTAACACACGATCAAGCATAATCTGAACAATTTTGAAAGATATTGCTAATCCATTGCTTCATATTTTCGAAAAATTTGTCTGCTCAACTGTCAAAATGAAATGATTGATCGTGTGATACGCAATTAAGGTGCAAGTTGTAACAAAACATGGAGCGTCGCGTTCGAAGTGCGTAGTTCTGTTAATGTTCGATGTTCTGTTACAAGTAAATGTTCTAAGTTTATACTCACCTTTAAACTAGCTAGACCCAAGCAAGGTATTAAAGGTCTACAGTTCAGTAGTAACACTTGAACTAGGTACGAAAATGCTTTAAAAAACTTATCATGGGCGTGCGGCCGACCAGCCGACTGAAAGTCACGGAGTAGGTGTGGATGAGGTGAAAGTTGGGTTGATAGATATTATTCTATCAGTTGCCCATCCATCTCCTGCCCTATATAGTCAAAGTGATCTCTGCACTACCATCGACGACGCCGTAGAAGTGGCGAAGTTTTGGGCCAACAACATTTGAATTACTGTCGAGCCAGCGACACGAAGAAGTAGAAGATCAGTTCCCCATGCCAGTGTTTATCAGACGAACGGAATATCTACCAGCCTATTAATGTCCCACTACAGGGCAGTAACCTGCACGGCAGGTTCTTTTCATACACAGAAGGCAGGAGCATTGATCACCACAATATTGTCCAAGACGGGTTGGCGATTTCAGACTCTATTAGCTAGTCCAGGTTTCCTCACGATGTTTTCATTCACCAATGTCAGTAACGTCCAAGGTAAACACAGAAAGTACATTTAAATTGAAGCTATGATTTGAACCCACAACCTCGTGCGTGAGAGGCGCGCCCTTAACCACTGCACGCTTACCATGACCACAATAGAAACGGGTTTTTGTCGACGGAAGAATAGACAAAATTACATATAAACAATCACAATCTGTCATTTTGTCTATTCTTCCGTCGACAAAACCTATAGAAACCCGTTTCTATGGTTGTCATGCTAAGCGTGATGGGCCATCACGACAAATTAAAATTAAGTAGGTATAGCTACTAGTACCTCTTCGTATATAATGAAATTTGCTTTTCAGAACACTTAGATTAGATGAAGTGGACAAATACCAAATAGGTAAGAAGAAGAAGGAAAAAATAAAGAACTTGCGAACAGTCTGCAAGAAAATATTGGAGTTCTGCGATCGGCAAGATGCGGATGATATGTTTTATGAAGAGGTTACTTCCCGATAAATAGTTTGGGCTTTTCATTAAATATCTGATCTGTAGCTATTTACCGCGTATCGTAGTACGCCCCTGCCCGTCAGATAGATGGACGACCTTAAAAAGATGGTAAATTGGATCCGGAAGGCGGAGAACTGTACACTTAGTTTAACCACAATAAAAACGGGTTTTGTAAACAGATAAACAATCACAATCTGTCATTTTGTCTATTCTTCCGTCGACAAAACCCGTTTCGTTTGTTGTCATCACGTCATGTTATGATACTACGCGTGCTGGGTGTTGAGGTGCAACTTGGGAGAGGTCTACTATGCCCAGCAGTAGACTGATGTACCCTGAGGGGCTCGATCGATTGATAAACTGTTTGTTTTGTGGTGCAAAATCTCTGTTTCCATCGCGTATCGTAGGTACCAGTACCCTAATTATGTAATACACGATCAATCACAATGTTTCCATTTGAAACAGATTGCTAGTCTATTGCTTCATAAGTTGGAATAAAAAATCTGCTCAACAACGTAAATAACGCAATGAATGTTGTTGAATTGTCAAAATGAAACAAATTAGTCATAATCGTTTACGAAAATAAATTACGTAATTAAGGGAGGTACTGGATTTAGCGACTCAGTTTCCTCACACTGTTTATTTTTAAATTATCAGACCAAAATAAATTGTATGTACCTACTTATGCAGCCAGAATTTTACTTGTAAGATGCTAAGATGTACTTTGCTGACTGAACTCATCCTTTAATGTTTGTTTGGTATGCTCTCAAGGTGGTCCCATATAAATTTTATTAACTTTGTTTGGATAGTTTATGAGTTGGCTTGAATAATATGTATTTATTTCCATTTAGTATGTGGATGATATGATAAGTTCATGTCACTGTTCATAGCAGGTAGTGGTATTCGAATTTGTGTAGGGAAGGTACCACAACTAAAAAGAGAAAAATAAAAACTTTTTACAAAAAAAGAGTTTAGATTAGATTACCAAGATTTTGATAAAATGTTTACAGAAATCTGAAGATAAGGCCGACGGTGAAGCATCATCTCAACATAAATTGGATGTTAACCTTAAGAAAATAAAAACATTCCATAGAAGGAAAAAAGTTAAGAGGGTTAAAAGTTTATGTGTGCCTAAAAAGTCCTCAGAACAACAAGAAAGAAAGGATGATTATCCCATAATTTTCACAAATTCATCCAGAAATAATTCGCCTATTAAGAGGAGGACTACATTTAATTTTGTCCAAAGGGCTTCAGTTACACAAAGTAGGGCGGGGGAGGTTAGAGGAAGCAATGCACCGGCTAAAGGTAGTGCTACTCGGCGTAAAGTCCTGAGGAAAAGACGTATCAAGCGAAAAAAGACAGCCGCGCCGAACCTGACTCCACCAGGGCCCTCAGGTATTGACTGATTAGACCTGTGAATTGTGAAATGAATATGAATGTACCAATGGAAGTGGTGTGTTGAAGATATTTAAGCGTTGTGGTTTTTCAGGTGCTTCGAATAATTTACGTTATATTTCTCCGGTATTATCAGGACGTGTGATAGTAAAGCGCATTAGAACATTTCTAACAGACAATAAAATAGCAGTTACGTCACGAGTATAGTCCACAAACCAGGTGGTTCTAAGTTTTCTTTATGTCTTCCAAATAATTATAATTTCTGTTCTTCAAAGAATAAAAAATAATTATCAGAAACAAATTGTTGTACTTTCATTTTAGACTAAACAAAAGTAGGTAGTTGAATGCAAGAAACTCAGTTTTTCCCAAGGGTCTTTTAAAGATGTTGCTTTTAAAATTCTGATGATGTCTCTCGGTGAATCTGGTGTATCCAGAATAGAAGGCTGGAGTTATGGAGGGGCCAGACCGTAGGCATCACTATACTATAGGTACTACACTATACTGTATTGTATAGGTACACCCGACCTCGCTGTCGAGGTCCTTTGCGATCGCGTCCGCGCCCCCGAGTAAATGATACTCCTCCCCGACCCTTGCTCGATAACGAGGTGCCAGCAGTGGTTTCAGCTGTGCACGTAGTTTTAAATTCCCCGATTAATAATAATGATCAAAACTTTGATCCAGCCCGTCCCATCTTTGATGTCCTCCCTCCGGTGACGCCCTAAGGCGAGGCTCGTACCCCACAGGGGGTGCCCTTAGCGAGCGTTCACCTAGCTTTTTAGCTTAGTTTTGTATGCCCCTGGCTGGAGGCTTTGAGTGTGGCAACCACAGGATTGACCGGTTAAGTAGTCATGACCTCAGAGGTCAGCTACGAGATGCCCAACAGAAAAAAAAAACAGGGCGTCCCACGGATATGCCACATGGAGGGAAAGTAGGTACCTTGAATATTGTATATGGAACCTTTTACTAAAAGAAGACATTATTTGAATTAAAAAAAAATATTTAAACTGCATTCATAGATATTTAATAATTACATGGTTGAACCGGGAATCGAACCCGTTACACAAGAAAAATAATCACCCTGTAGCTTTATCATACCGATCGAAAAGCTTCATCATAAGGATTTTTTTTGGTAAATAACATAGTGTCAAAAATAAAAGGAAGACCATGAATTTTAAGATTTGATATGAAATTTGCCAAGAGTGCCAACAGAAGTGAAAACTTGAAAAAAAATCGTCATTACAGTAATCAACGCGTTGATGTCTTTTACTCCATACACCGCGGTATTCAACGCGTTGTTGTCTTTTTAATGGTCAAAAGCTGGTGTCATTACGGTGTCGCGAAATCAATGGTTTAGTTTTAGTCCCATCTCAAAAATGCCCAACGCGCCTAAAGAAGTTTTCACTTCAAAAAGATTATGACAACAAAATAAAAAAAAAAACGTAAGTAAAGTATAGTAAGTACTTATTATATTGTATTGTGAGTGTCCTTTCCAAAATCTGTGGATAAGGATAGCCATAGGTATCAGTAATTAGGTATACAGGTGTCTTGTACTTTGACGAATTCCTTCCAGGACGTCATAGTGTGACCCATTTGCAACAATTAAGCATCCCATAAAGCCTAGGCAAAAATGCATGGAATTCGAGAAAACACAATTTTTATGTTATTTTGATAAATTTCCGGAATTTGTCACTAAATATCAGTTTTCTCTAAACTCTTAAAATGAATGGCCTTCATTGCTTTTCCATGGGATACATAATACTTTAATAAACCTTTCGATGTAACCAAATTTCCTAAAACATCAAACAGGTAAAAGTTAAAGGCAGAAGTCTACTAACCATTTCCAAAAATCATTTAAGCACATGAACTTTGACACCAGCTATCTCGAAGTGATATTTAGTGACGAATTCTGGAATTTTTTATACTATACCATAATCTTCACATTTATACCTATCTTTCTGTGGTCAGTCGTGCTATTCAGCGCCGGCCCTAGGGTAGAGCGAGTGGAGCGGTCGCTCTAGGCGTCAGGTGGCACCAGGTGGCGCAATGTGAAAAACAATTTCCAACGCAAAATAAAATTTTCATATCGCCTTTTGAGAGGCGCGAGAGCATTTTTAACCTACTTCAAAAAGGAGGAGGTTCCCAGTGTGACTGTATGTTTTTTTTTCTTTGTTTCTTACGCTATTATTACTCCGCCAATTATGAATTGATTTTAATGATTCTTTTTTTGTTTGGTAGGTCATCCTTTAGACGTGGTCCCATATACATTTTATTAACTTTGCTTGGGTAGTTTTTGAGTTAGCTTCATTATATATGTATTTTTCGTCTATGTGGATCCACTTAGGATTGGGAGCGGCTTAAAGGACTTAAAAAAATAAAAGACTTCATAAATTCTATAATGAGACGTGTTACAGAGTCAGATGTAAATCACGAACTAAGGCTTAGTCTAAACAATCGTATTCTATGAAGATGCCAGCTCAGCGACCACACAGATTCTGGGCGAAAGTGCTTATACAAATCTGTAAGGGCTGTGTGTGGTTCCATAACTACTTCTATGTAGTGTAGATGATGTTATTTATTTTCCTGTCACTATTATCTACATAGCTGGTAGTGGTATTCGAATTTGTGTGGGGTACCTAGATACCACAACTAAAAAGTGAAAAATAAAACTATTACAAAAAAAAAACAGACTTTCACAAAACAAAAAAACACTACGAAGTGAAAAATAACTTTAATTTTCGGAAGTCGGTGGTGAAAAACGAAAATTCAAAACCTAAGACACCACCTTCCGAAATTAATTTATTTTTCACTTTGTTCGAGTTTTTTAAATTATTTAGTGACTAATTGAAATTAATACTTATTTATCTATAAAGCAGTAAAAGCTTTCTTAATGTAAAGAAAGAGGAGTATACAAATTAGTTAGAACTACTTAATTTAAATTCTAGAATTTACGTGAAGTGAAAGCGTCGACCAAAGGGCGCCGATAGATAATCTCGCTCTACCCTGATCAAGTGCTTGAAGTACTAGGGCCGGCGCTGGTGCTATTTATTGTTCACATAACTACCCTCCTGAATTTGAAGACTTAAGAAGTCTAATAAAATATTATAATCTGTGGTCTAAAATTGTAACGTTTCCGAACGAAATTCTGAACATGAACATTTTCTGAACGGTATGGTAGTGATGCCCATCAATAGTAAACTAAATCGTAAATAATGCCCGGCTGTTGATAATGGCATAGGTAGTTTTTCTTCGACATTTGTATATTTGTAGAAAGTACAGCTTGGCAAAAAAGAGTCTGGAAATAATGAGAGCGCTACTATTGCACTTAGATGACTTCGAATAGGAAATGAGTAAAATAATCTAAACAAATAGTTAAAACACTGCTTTTGGCTGACTCAAAACCTACCAGCACCTGTCGGCAAAGTGGTGCTATCATCATAGGTCTACAATACAAAATTAAAATATTTAGTTCCAAATGTTACCACGTCAGAATCTTTTATGTCGCCCTGCATACATAAAAGCAGTATACTAAATAATCCTTCTAATAGGTTAAAGAACGTCGTAAAACTATTTAATCTTCGTAAACTTTTCAAATTACTTTATACTTTTTATTTAATGTCTTTATTGTTTGAAAATAAATAATAAATCTTATTATTATGCAAAATAGTAGTAGTAAGTTTTACTGCATACCCAGTGATTTTAATCACCGGCGACTATATGGCGAATTTGAAATCTCATATCCACAGGCCTCGTCATATTTCTAAGCGACCGTCGCGCGAATACGCGATTCGTGATCGGTCGCATACTGTCACTTTTTGTTCGAAAACCGGAAAACGCCGTCTGTCAGTGCGACCACGCGTTCGGGTTCAACAAACGAAAATTCCAAACGATCGTGTTACATTTGCGTGACGATCGCTTTTAAATAGGACGTGGGAGCAGACAGCCTAATTGTCGCTAGCGATGTTAAAATCAGTGAGGATGCGAGACTTTGAAATCTCCAGCACACATTAAGAAGCCCATTAATATTTAACAAAAAACGCTGCTTGTGACTCAAATCAAAACCTACTAGCACTTGTCGGAAAAGTAGTGCCATAATCATAAGTCTACATTAAGTAAAATATTTAGTTCCAAATGTCACCACGTCAGACTCTTTTATGTCCCCCTGTAGATTTAAAATTATATCTATTAGATTAACACTATGCAGCAACTAAAGTCTCTGTTTGTATACATACTAGCATGAGTTTATCAGTTTTACTGTAGTTGAATGAATAATCGATTGTTTAAAATTAGTCGATGAAAGAACGCGTTTAAAACAGTAACGTCACCATTACTATGCAGCTAAATGAAAAAGTTCCCATTGTCGTGCGTTGAGTGAGCGCTTCTCTTTCTTTTTCCCTCTAATACAAGGGAATTCAAGTGTCAAAATTTTACGAGTATACATTCCTAATTTATATCGTATTATCTTTCGAATGATGCATACAAATTGAATTGACCCAGTAAAATAATAAAATAAAATCGAGCCGAGATTCATCCAAAATTGTATTATGTAGTGAAAATTAAGCATATAGAACGTTGTCGGGAAGATTCCTTTGGTAAGACAAAGGGCGATATATTGAGAACCGCTTTTATGCCGCCTACAAGTTTAGATCAAAAGTTTTTGTGTAGTGTGTATTGTGCCCATCGCTAAATAGTGGTATTATTGTTTTAATTCCCACGCTCGTTTTGTGAATGTTGTAGATACATATTGAAGGGAGTCTGATAATGTCTGACTACGATCTTCAGTTCCAAGCGGATTTGGAGAAGGCCCAGGCTTTGAGTTTAGAAAGTCTGGCTCTGGATCAGTTCCGTAGGCAGAAGCTACTATCTAGCGCAGGTAACTGACTGACGTAACTTTGTTTACTCCACGAGATTACTGGTGATCCAAGGCTTTAGCAAACATTTCACACAACTACCTTTCATATTGTGTTAATGATAACGTAATTCGGCATTCACGGTATTTCATAACCACCTACGTGAATGCCTCATATACAACCGCCAACCTCGTAAACAGGTTAATAAAACCAGTACAATAGTAATGATGATAACAAAACTATTTCGGTTAAAATATTGTTACTATGAAATAAATAATTTGCATTCTTATATTGAAGGCACTGTATAGCATTTTCATTAATTTGAAAGGTTCATTTGTTTCTACTATCTTGCTGAAATTAAAAATAATTTTATGAAATAAATAACCGAATTAAATGAGAGTACTAAACATAAAGTTGAATACTAATTTGACAATTATGCAAACTGCAGAATGGTTATAGTTACTGTGACTATAAACAAAATAATAAACCCAGGTTGAAATAGAACATTGCTATTCACTAACATCAATACATCTGGCATTTGTTATCATAATAAAGTTAACTATATTATAATAGACATTCAATTCAATGGCATTAGTAGGTAAATAACTCCATGCTGTCACATATTTAATGTTCAACATGCTATGATAAATATATACTAGCTATTTTATATTTACTATTTTTGTACTATAGTTATGTCAAACTTTCCTTATTTTAATATTATTGTAATGTTAATATTTGTAATAGAAAAATGTTATTTATTAATTAAAATGATTATTTTATTTTTCTTGACTGCCGGTCTAGTGGTTGCAAGCACTACCACTGAGCCTGAGGTCCTGGATTCAGTTCCTGGGTCGGGTAAAGTGTAATTGGGTTTTCCATCGGAATTTCTCAGTAGCAGTCCTGGGCCTGGATGTGTGCCCGGTTGATGGCAATAGACTCGCTCCCCATTACATGCGACTTAAACATTACTGGCGAAATGTGGGTGTATTTTATGAACACCTCTGCCGAACCTTTCGGGGAATACAAACATAATGTTATGTTATATTCTGATTTTTTATTTTATTTTCAAAGTGTATTGTTCATAACAATGGCTTTTACCAATACACAAAGCTACCAAATACAGCAATTGAAGTGACTAACTGACCTTTCATTGGCACAACGAGATCAATTGAGGCAGTGTAAACAAGAAAAATTAATAAGCATTGTCAATTCAGCGAAATGTCTGTGAGTACATCAATCAGAAGGGAAGTGAAAGGTCAACAACATTATAAGTATATGGGACATTGATTATACTGAACCCTGATAAGTGTATCTATTTCATATGAATGTATCATAAAAATTAATGTCCGATGTGAGACAATTAAATGTTTCTTAACTTCGAGATAGTTTTTTGACTAATAATAATTTTGGAAATTGTTTTGTACCTTAATTTCATGAAATTTTTATCTCTTTCACTTTGTTATCTGAAATATAAACTATTGATATCTCCAATAATCATTGTTGATTGGCTTATCACACTGATATTGTCTAGATAATGTGCGCGAGGTGGCCAGTGTTAGTGCTCGAAGGCGCGAGGAGACTGACGGCCCGCCACCAGCGTTGCCGCCGCCGCCGCGGAAATCTCCACGAAGACGTTCGTCCATCTCTGACGGTCCCAGGTGAATAACCAACGAAATACTACTCTAGAATTACGTATGTATGTCTCTCGATATATCAGTGTCATCTATCTGATAATTATGATAAGAAACATTGCAACAACTTGTTTTAATCAGAGCAATGCATACTTTGTTGTGCCTTGCTGGCTACATGTTTTGATATAAACGATGTTATTTACCTACTAGTTTCAGCCAGCGACTTCTCCCGCGTGATATCTTTATAAACTATAGCCTATGTTACTCAATGATAATATAGCATACTACTGGTGACAGAATTTTTTTTAATTGGTTTTGAGTTTATCAATTACAAACAAAAATACTTTTCTCTTTATAATATTAGGTGTAGATTAATTTTATTATTTTTGCACATTCACACAGCCAAATGTTACCGAAATAACCTGGGTTGCTGTCACCGGGTTTGGTGAAGAGGACTATACTGTAGTAATATACCAAAAGAACCTTTAAAACCATAATAAGACTATTAAAATTAATGTTTTTTTTTTCTTCATTTAACATATTAACTGATAACACCTGATAACACGCTCCCTTCAACAAGATTAGATATTAATATTCATCAATGAATAAGACCTGTTATAATTAAATTAAATGAAAGAGAAATCTCTCTTTATCAAGCTTTAATAAATTAAAACAAAAAACTCCCAACCATCAGTGCTCAAATAATATTGTTTATCTTTTGGCATACACTGTGTGGCCTTGACTATACAAGAGGTTAAGAATTAAATGTCAGTCATTCTGATAAAAAATTGTTAACAACATTAAATATTTTCATAGATAAAGTAAGGATTGGTGGCCCTGTGATAGTTGCGAGAAATTTTGTTGTGTTTTATTACCTATGTACTTACTTAATAATAGTATTGTGTGCTTTTATGATTTCTAACGTGATGGTATTATCACGGCATCATAATACAGGGAAGTAAAATGTATGGAAATATATGAAGACGATTTTTTCCGTCCTTGATATCGTTATATTATGAATAGGGTTGCCAACCATACTGTTAAAAAAAGGTAATATACTATTTTTCACTCTAAAATACTGTTTACTGCTCAACAAAAATAAAGTATATGAATATACTGTTTTCACTGATACCCAAAGCTATGCCTAAATAAAAAGAAAGTCAGTGGCAAAAATGAATCATTCATGTTGTAGTGCTTTTTAGGGTTCCGTACCTCAAAAGGAAAAACCGGGATCTCTCGTGTGTCTGTTTTTCTGTCGGTCTGTCTGTCTGTCCGTCTGTCACAGCCAATTCGCTCCAAATCTAATGGACCGGTAAAGTTTAAATTTAGTACACATTATGTATTTCTGTGACCCAAACTCGAACGTGTAACATAAATAAATGAATTTTGAATATAAGGGTCACTTTCGGGGGCAAACAAGAAAATTAAAAACAAAAAGTTTTGCTAACAGTACCATGTGACTTATCAAATAAAAGGATTTGTTACGAGGATCTTAAACATATTTTTTTATATAATTTTAAAATAAATACTTATAAAGATATTTAAGAAATTCGATGAAAATTGACCATTCCACCCCTTATTTCCGAACCTACTAGATCTAAAATTTTGAAAAAATATATAGTATGGCTCTTTACTCATAGATTACGGGAAAACCTATAAGAAGTCTATGGTCTTAAAATAACATGGTAAATCTCTCAATATTGTGCGTACAAACTTACATTTGCAGTTGGAATGTATGGGAGAACATGTTTTTCAACAACAATGTTAAGTTTGTTGTTGCGATAAATACATTCATTTCAACTAAGGAACCCTTCCGAAATACTGTTTATTTGCCCAGTTTGACCATAAATACTATATTTCTAGTATAAAAAAAGTTGGCAACCCTAATTATAACGTATACATATATTTCCATACATTATACGGACGCGGACGTCCACGATTATATCAACATTTTAGAAATTATAAAGCGCACTTTAGGGATCTATGAATACAAGTATCTTATACAATACACCTCACAACTGTTACTGAATGGCATTGAAGCAATATTGTTATTGCAGTGTGACTCATTAAAAATAACACTACTTTAAATTCGTCTGGTATCAGGATTCCGTCTACTAGAACATTCCCTAGTGCTCACTACCCGCGTTCACTAGCACACTTGAATGAATGCCTGAATAATGCGACGTTCGCACGGACGTAATAAAATCGCGGCAATTTTTTTTCGTGTACTTGTTTTTCAACACTGCTTAGCGCCGAGATTTGAAAATTACAGTGTATTTTACCAACGCGCTGGGACAAGAGTGCGTCCCAGCGCGTTGGATTCTCAACGTTCGGCTTAACACCGAGATTTGAAAATCCAGTGTGCGATAAAATCCCGCCGGGATTTTATTATGTCCGTGCAAACGTCGGTTAACAGCGCACTTTTGTAATTTCAACGGTCGGCTCTGCGCCGAGAGTTTAAAATCCAACAGTTCAATCAAATTTAGGCGTTCATTTCAGCGTTAAGTGAAAATGAGAATTTTTCTCTTAGAACATATATATAGATTAACAAATATCTTAGCGTAGACCGTATGAGTGATGGTTGTCTAAAGATTTCATAAATCATTATAATAGAAAACCGACGAAATCAACCAAAACAAAGCAAAGCATGATTTCCTATATTAGTTCAATGACTAAGCCATATAAATTAATAATCCAACACAGTCATACATTCATTATCACGCGATTATTTTTCAAAATAACATTATCTTGGTATCATAACACTAAATTGAGTCCTACTGGTGGTAAGATTAACATAGTCCTACATCCATTTTATTAATCAATTATAATTAAAACAAAAAAAATCTTCATACCTGATACCCGTCGCCTTGTAGGCTAGCCAAGTCACTGACAAGAACACTGATGCTCATATATTTTGGTCTCAATTCGTCAGATCAACTGGAACCAGTCCAACGAGGGATGAGAGTAGCGACTTGATATCATTTTCGAGCCCCACAAGCAAACATGCGCCGAAAGAACCACATGTGAAGTTAAAGGAGTATATTGAGCAGATTAATAAGTAAGTATCTGTAGTATTAATGTTTTTTTAATGACTGAATATTGATTTTTAATGTGCTTTTATTTTTTGGGTTGAGTTTACTGAAGTCAGTCTGTTTTCTTGTGAGACTTTTGTGAATTGTGCATGAATAATAGACGGCGAATTTCAATTTTGATGTAATAATAGTGTTTTTTGTGTTTTTTGTCTAACATTAATAAGTAAGATTTTCATTAGATACCTGTCTTTCTGCATGTTTTGTTTGTATATAGTTTTATCACTTGTTGTTTATGCAATCGCATCTATTTGCACTTTATGCAAATTCATTTCTTTAAACTCATATCTTTAGATGCGATACCATCGATAAGTTTCATTGTTTGATAAAAACTGTCTATAAGGTAAATTTATTGATTTTATTGATTAAAATCTGTGTATAATTTTGAATACGTAATTAATATGTTTATTAATTAAATGCTAGTAAAACAAGTAGGCAGTTTTCTTTCCCCAAAAAATATAATGCAGGAAATAATAACACGTTTTTAAGGAAATTGAGATTTCACATACCAGGACGTAAATCAAAATAGTTACTGGTTTCATTGTTCGCCTAAACACACATTTAGGGGATAATCACAGTACCATCAATCATCGCTATGTACGAGGTAGTAACTCCCATTGTTCAATGTAATACCTAACAATTTATTCTGTTTCCCAGGTTAGGCCAGCAGACTGACGAACTAGCATTAAATACGACTGAGCCGGCCGCCACAATGAACAATCAGCCTTATAATCAGCGGCCGGGTTATTACGCGCCGGCGTACGGGTATAACTACCAGCCGCCGTATCATGCGATTCCTCCGTACCCAGTGACGCCTTACGGCATGCCCACACCGATGCCCACATCGGCTCCGCCGACTCCGATGCCGGCGCCAATGCCTAGCTACGCGTACTACGCGCCACCCATTGGCGTACCACCAGAGATGCCTCCGACGTTCGTGCCTGTAAACCCGCCCATGTATCCCGTACAGTACAGTCAGACGCGAATGGCGTCGCCATCACCGTACGCATACCCCGTACCGCCTGCGTACAACTATAGCACAACAAACATGATCTCGCGACCTCCGAGACCGATGACTATATACCCGCAGCTAAATCAAACGCATTCGTACCCGCCTTTACCGAAGAATCCGGTGAATACTGTGAATAATAGTATGAACAATGATGTGGTGAAGAACAATAACAGTGTGAACCAGACGGTTGTCAAGACGGAGCCTATTAAGGACAGGGTCGAAAGCAACAGTTCTAGGAAGTTATCGGAAGCTAGTATTACGGTGAGTGTAATAATTTATTATTCTACTACTGGCTGCTGCCCGCGTGGACCCTAATTCTTTTTCTAAAACAAAAGCAGCATTAGCTACTCCTTATAACATCAACTATCTGCCAGTGAAAGTCCGGTGAAAATAGGTCCAGCCGTTTCGGAGATTAGCCGAAACAAACATACAGATTAAAATAAAATAGTTTTTTTTTTGTTATAAGTACCGTATACAGGGTTGTAGGGACATCGACGCGAAAACTGTTACCATGGATTCAGTACATGATTCTGAATCCCCTTGCGTCGAAATTTGTCATCGGTTATTTTCAAAAAATATGCTGCTGTTTCATAGAATACTGCAATACCTACACGGTCAAAATGTACGGAACAGCAGATATTTAAAAAAAAACCGACGAAAAATTTCAACGCGTGGGGGTTTCAGAATTATGAACTGAAACCATGGTAACAGTTTTCGCGTCGATGTCCCTGCCACCCTGTATACTTTCATATGTATTTAGTAAAGAGCTGTTATTTTGAAATTACAATCAGACACTTCAATTTTATTTATTTGTAGACAAATGTCGTGTCGAAAAGAGCTGCACAATAATAAGATTAATGTTTTAGTAAAGGGTTAAGTCAATCAGCTTGTTGGTGGCAGGGCTGACAGCCCAGGCGCAGGATAAGCCTGACGATATTTTTTTAATCATCACTGGTTCTCTGGGCCCTTCTAAAGCACCCCAATAGTTTATAAAAATTGCCTTCCAATTATTTTACACTAGGAGTGAGCCCCGCGGTTTCACCCGCATAAGTCTTGATCCCGTGGGAATATCGGGATAAAAAGTATCCTATGTCCTAACCCAGGTCATGGTCTACCCATGTGCCAAATTTCATCCAAATCCGTTCAGCCGTTTTAGCGTGAAAGCGTAACAAACAAACAAACTCACTTTCGCATTAATAACATTAATTATGGTTATGATGTCAATTAAATAACAACTAATTTGATATTATGTCTAATAATATCAGTTATGTTTCCTTTTAGTATAATTATTTGTTATTTCATTGCGTCTAACTTTATTTAATTACGAATTGTGTATCCTGTATGTAAACAATTTTGTCGGCTTTACTGATAGCGTTATTATGTCAATAATTGATTAGTTGTTTTTCTCACCATGAGAGATAAAATTTTGTGTCAATTGATGTGATTTTTGGCTGTTGAGCTTTGAGATATTTCAAGGCCCAAATATCATATGATCGAATCAGACAGGGATTGAAATACAATCATTTCATATTCATTAGAAAATATTTCGAACATAATTTATCTCTGTAAAGCAGAACTGCGGGTTAATTATGTAACACACTTACAGTACTAATCCGTTTCATTTTGACAGTTCAACAACATGCATTGCGTTATTTACGTTGTTGAGCAGACAAATTTTTCGAATTTCGATCTTTCAAAATCATTCAGATTGTCATTGATAGTGTGTTACGCGATTAGGTTGCTGAAGAGAAAGTTGATAACCAGCCGTCATCCCTTAAGAGGAGGCTCCCTAAATTGTATGTTAATTTGCATTAATATTAAGAAAAAGTCGCGCATATAATCAAAATGGAACTTTAGAATATGATTTATTGGATCTTTTTTTTCCTTATATAAGACAGTTACATAATTGGAACATATCGCTCGTTTCATTTTTTATTCGAAAATCAAGTCTTTTTAAAGATTATTTGAAACAAAAACAAGATTACTAGGCTTTTATGACTAAAATAATTAATGACAGTAAGAAAATATAGTTTATTATCCAGATATAAGATATTTTTTCTCTAGACCAATGATTACTATATACGTACGTAGTTATAAACGAAGTAAGAATTGAGACTTACGACATTTAGTTCCGTGCTCGAACACGACCAAAGAGTGCACGCGATATTCAACTTTATTACTGATGTGTTAGCGTTTAGCCACATAGTGGAGTGGTGGGGTGCATGGTGGCGGAGTTTGCGTGGAAATTGTCTTTGCCTGGTTTTTAATTATAATGAATCCCGAATCAGTCTCGACTCCGTGGGAATATTGGGATAAAAAATCCTTTGTCCCCTAACCCAGGTCATGGTCTACCCATGTGCCAAATTTCGTCCAAATCCGTTCAGCCGTTTTAGCGTGAAAGCGTAATAAACAAGCAAACTCACTTTCGCAATTATGTTAGGATTGAGGAGACTATAGTTTTCCGTAACATTGTCCATCATCCATTGGTGTTCCAAATCCCCGTAAGACCGCCAATTGTCCTTTTTTATAATACTTTTCGAAAACTGGACGTGCTATAAACTATGTTTAAATATTTTTCAGTCAAACGAAGCCTCAGACACAGTAGGTAGCCTGCCAAAGTCAATGAACCTCATCGACTTCGGACGCAACTCGTCTGCGCCAGGTAGCGTAAGAGTCAGTGTGCTTGAAGCCTTTGATCCACTACTAACTGAGAAAAATAATATTGGTGAGTGGTTTGTGTTTCATTTCATATGGACTTGGAAGCGAGGTCTGAGAACGAATTGGTGGTTTCTAAATGTCTTTCATATCTTATGGGCTGAGTGGATTTTTGAAACCGGGCAGCAAGGGCAGGTATCTTAACCATCGTAGCTACAGGAGAACGGTCTTAGGAGACTGTCCTTACCTTTTTGAGACATGTTGAATATGGAAAATATGGAAAAAATTCTTGCGGTTTCTGACTTTTCTAGTACTCAAACCTCAGTTGCTCTGATAGAGTTTTTTGATCCTTATAAGAAACAGGATCGATTGGCATTAAAAAGTTTTTGTGAGAACTGCCCATTTTCTTGCTGACAATTTTTTTTTTAAACTGTGCAGGTCAAAATATCTAAACAGTTAAGGACAGGCTCCTAAGACCATTTTCTTGAAGCGACAACGGTTAAGGTACCTGCCCTTACTGTCCCATCTCAAAAATCCGCCCTGTGTATTCTGTTAGTGGTAATACACCGGCAACGAATTTTGCAGGGTCAAATTAGATTAACTAGCAAAACTCCACAGATGACGTGACTGAGAAGTTTCGCTAGTTGACCTTATTTAAATTAAGTTGGACTTTCAGAAACCGGGTTAAGTACTTATACGTATTTGTGGCCGTACTATTATTATTTTATTTACAAACATATATTTTACATTTTTAAATATTTTTATAAAAACAAAAAATGTTACAAGCCTGTTTTATCCCAGTGCAGGGCAAAGGCTTCTATTTTTGTGACAAAAATTCAAAAAGCATACGCTGTGAACACAGCAAGCAGTGTGGTTCATGAGATTAGACATAGAAAACTAACAAAATGTTATCAAACATACTTTGTAGGGGACATGGTTTATTTAAAAATCAATGTAAAAACGTGATGTATTTAAAAATATTAGTGCATTATAAGGAAATACGATATCCATCCTATCAGTTTGAATTCTTATGTGTAAAATGTACTTTTTAAGTCCACTGCTCGTTCCTCGATATTGCAGTGATTTGTAAGTATTAAAAATAATATTCTCAATTCTAAGTCCATGCTCATTATCCATCTGTAATTTACAAAGATTTAAATCGTTAGATTCTTCCGACCGCCTCAAAAGATGGTCACGTTTCTATTTCATTGACATCTGAAAATCAAATTTCGTTCCATGCGGGATGTCTGAGGTCACTCTTCTCAGTATGGATACTTTCGCGCGACCCAAGTACGATGAGGTCAAAGCTAACGATTTAAATCTGTAATTTACAATCCTTTACTATATTGACTACGATCGACACTCCTGCACGTGTTTGTGTCACCCCATTCGACTTTTAAATATCATTTTATTTCTAATTTTAAACATTGCATTCGTGATTGATTTCTAATATTGTGTGGGAGAATGTTCTAATTTCTAAATCAAAACACTGGACTGACTGTTATGAAGGTTGCACCTGGTATTTGTTATTTTGACTAAGATTATGCCCTTCAGTGCATTGCGTTGATAATAATATATGGCAAAATGTTTAAAAAAAAATATATATTGTGTGGGATGGTCGTGAATAGAAGGGAGATGAGAGCTAGTCATTGTATTCTCGTCGTGAATAGAAAGGAGATGAGATTTAGTCATTGTATTCTAAATAACTTGAGGGCTATTTAAAACCAGAGGCTGCGGTTTCCATGCATAAAGCGCTATGGTTGCGAAAACGCTTTGTAGATCTGGATGAAGTCACGTTCCATTATTGGGGCGTCTAAACTATTTAAAGGTACCAATAAGGATTGGGTTGTGTAACTAATATGAGAAACTTCGTCAAAACTTCCAACAGCAACTTTTGGGTGACTTTTACGAGTTTGTATTTTATATTTAAACCATTGTAAGGGCAAGTTAAAATATCTTCGTCAATACCTCTAGTCGTAGGTTAACTCAATTATTTAAAAACAACAGAACATGCGGCAGCTTCAAGCGAGGGTTCCAGCAGTGTGTATGAAGAGTACGACCCACTGGACTTTCTGTACGGAGAGACACAGATGCGAGATGCGGCCGTGTACGCGACCATTAACAAGAAAGATACTATGCTGCCCTCGCCGCCGCCCAAGTCTATACCAAGCGTACCGGCTGTGGCATTGAGATCTACTACTGTAAGTAGAAATTAGCTCTTTTTCTTGGGACTCGGACAAGACCTATGTAATCTATCAAACGAAGTATGATACAGGTGATCTGTTGAATTGGATCAGTATGAGAAAATCTGCTGCTTGGAAGCCTCTAAAAGCCATTTAAAAGTATTATAGAAATTTGATTAATTCAAAGTCAAAATCAAATAATTTATTTCAAATAGCCCCATGTTTGGCACTTGTCAAAATTTACAAAATAATAGAATTGATTCTAATCGCTCCTTCCAAAAGGTAGTTTTCGTATGGAGAAAAATGGGCAAGAAACTCCACCATAACTCTATTAAAATATTTTGTGTATGTACGTGTAGGTACTTACACAAAATATTTTAGTTAAATAATTATATGTGAAGACTATGCACCTATAATAAAATTATTATACCACGATAGGTAAAAATAATTTAAAATGAAGCAACAGCAGATAAATTAATTATGTGATACATACATGGTGCTCATATAATTTACAAACATTGTAAATAATTTTAATAAATTAATTATATTTGGTCATCAGCCTGCATGCAGGTATTTAAGCCACTTGAAACTATATTAACATAGGTAGCCTTGGCGAATTGGAATGAAGCTGAGCGATTTTTGTCAATAAATGTGGTTTAAAAGTTAATTTTCCCTGTTTCAGAATAAGCTTTACGACTCCATAGTCAAAACGAGAACAAGAAATTATGATAGCGAGCACAACGCTTTTCTCAAAATGGTTCTGGATGTTAGAAGTAAGTGTATGATTTTCATTTTATACCTATTGGAATTCAAACCGCAAGGGTTTGAACTAACAATACTTTATTTAGGTGGGTGGGTAATTACATAGGTAGATATTGAGGAGCAGTGGTGCCCCAGTGGTGACTGAAACTCAAAATATTTATTTCAATTAAACCATTTACAGGCACTTTTTAACTGTCAAGGAATCGGTCAGTCAGAAATATGAAGCTACGGCCACGACTCACTAGTTGTAGGTCGTAGGTTCGAACCAAGACAGGCGCTTTACTTTGTGTAAATTATTTTGATCACCACTTCTCTCAAAATGGTGAAGGAAACCATCGTTAGGAAACTCGCATGTCCTACAACAAAAAATTCGAAGGCATGCGACACCAACCCGTACTGGGCCCGCGTGGTGGATTACGGCCCACTTCCTCCAGAGGCCCGTGTCCCAGCAGTGGGAACATTATGGGTTTGTTATGCTATGGGTCATCATTTCAGTGCTTGTCGAAGCCAGAATCAGATCCGATGCAACAGAAAGACTTTAAGGTTCAGTACGCAAAGGGTGCTCACAGGTCCTCGTCCTGTATTTTTTGTGGCATGAAATTGACCTTACTTTGTAATTTTGCGCATTTTTTTTATTAATGTAATTCCTTTGTTTTTCTGTGTCGTTCTGTTCATTTGTTTTTTTTTTTTTTTGACGGTGTCGGTGAAGGAAAACATCGCGAGGAAACCTGGACTTTTGCTAATATAAGTCTGAAATCGTCAACCAGTCTTGAGCAAGTGTAGTGATTAATGCTCGTGCCTTCTCTGTAGGAGAAGAG
Source organism: Omphaloscelis lunosa (assembly GCA_916610215.1). NCBI lineage: Eukaryota > Metazoa > Arthropoda > Insecta > Lepidoptera > Noctuidae > Omphaloscelis > Omphaloscelis lunosa. Next base: position 15,108,528 of record OU744250.1, read on the forward strand.
GCCTTTGCCCAGCAGTGGGACAGTAATAAACTGGTATTATTATTAATTTTGTTTCTCCAGAAAGATTCACGTATTTGGATGAAAAGACGAACCCGGGGCACGTGATAGCGGCGCGGTCGGGTGGCAAGTACCCGCCGAACACCAGCATCAAGATTCTAGTCCACCACGCTCACTCCGACGAACCCATCACTTTTACCTCCGATGGTAAGGGAATATCTACCTTGTTACAGATCTCTATGGAAATATATGCACTTCGTGAATTATCGTCTACCTTCGGAAATACGAACGCGCGATGATGAGATTTGCAACTGTAAGACTGCCTGTCCACTGGAGCGGAGCAAGGCAGCGGAGCGATGTGCCAATATTAACCAATACAATCTAAACTCCGCTTCAGAGCTCCGATCCCCGATTATTTTATATTACTGTGATTACAATACTATAGATTAAGAACTCTATGCAATTTCAAAAACACTTTTCAAGACTTTTGAGTGACAAATTCGATCTGCGACCGGAGTAGGTAACCCGACATAGAGAGAAATCTTCATACAAACACGCAATGATAGACCGTCTACTACTACAAAAAATATATAAAAAAAATAGAAGCATTGTCTCTGTGGGGGGGTAGTTTGTGGCGCAACGTTCGTGCTAATTCGGAAACACGAAGATTACCGAAGCGCATACATTTTCTGGTTTACCTGTACGTTATAATGAAGCACTAACAGCACAGAGTTCTAAGCTTCAGTTTCTGGTTTTCAGTGGAATCGACAGTGGAACATGTGATATTAACTGTAGTGTGTTCTCTTGATGAGGACATTAGAGAAGATATGTCTGAATATATGTTGCGGGTAAGCCATTTTTTATTAATATACCTACATAGCCGGTAAAATGGTACCTATAATTAACAATATTCGTTGTTGCTGCCTGAAACAAGATCAACAAGACTAACTAATCGCCTCTGTGGTCTATTGGTTAGACCACCTGTCACACCCAGTGGTCCCGGGTTCGTTTCCAGGTGGGGGCAAAATTTTCTGCATGGTTTGGTTGGTGGTAGGTCTTGTTCTAAGTCCGCCTGGCTAGCTACCTCCATCCTATCTAACTCTGTCGCCATAACTACAATGTTAACAGCCTGGTCGTGTTTCGGCAGTTAGACGTAAGATAGACAGTTCCTCTGTGATTGAGGATTCCAGTTGAAGCTCGCTTCCGCCTTCAGCCTGATCATTACTTACCATCTGGTGAGATGCAGGCCAAGAAATTCCCAATCGTTCATTTTACAGAATATAATTTGTAGGTTGTAATCTGGTTCACATATTATATGGGTGGATTCTTGAAATAAAACTGATTTGATTTTGATTACTAATTTTGAACCGTCGTTTTTTTTCCAGGTATGGGGAGCAAAAGAATACCTAACACACGGCAGTTGCCTTAGTGAATACGATTACATACGGGAATGCGTGCGTCTCGAAAAAGACGTCACGCTAAGTCTGACTGAAGACAAAGACAACGTGTTAGCGCGAACTGAGCGTGACGACGCGAGAGACGCTCATTTGTCACTCGACGATCTGCTGCCGTGTCACGGCGCCACGCCGCAGCTGTCCTTTGATAACCTGTCTATATTGTTAGGTAAGTTACTTCATTATTATTCTCAAGGAAGCACTTCAAAGTATGTCCTATGAAGATACAGAGAAACTATTAGTTGTACATAAATAATAAAAAAATGTACTTATTAAGTTTAACTGAGTAAGGATAGGTACTAAGATTTTAGCAAGTAGGATTTATTGTACTATTTACACCTTTTTACATACCTATTAGATGGCTAGGTTTTTATAATTAATGTGATTATTTAGAAATATTATTATACTTTGCCTCGCCTGAAATACAGAGGACCTAGTTCAGGTACGTAAAATAATTGAATTTTTCGTAGATTTAAGCAAATTTGTATTTTACCTTTACCTTTTTACCTATATAAAGTTTATTTTTATTAATTATGTTAGTAAAGACAGCGTGTGTGCACCATATGCGTGTTTGACGCTCGACGATCTGTTGCCGTGTCACGGCGCCGCGCCGTAGTTGTCCTTTAATAACCTGTCTACATTGTTAGATAAGGTACTTTATATTGATGTGTAAAAATGGCCTATACCTCTTCGAATAAAGTGTAGTTTAAACCGTCTGTTGACATCCAAAAGAAAAATGCTTTATTGCAAGGTAAAGTCTGATTTTCGTTCAAAGGAATAAAGACCATTGATCACTTTGTGTTTTCGATTTAAAACATACATAAGTTCAAATTTCTTTGTAGCCGTTAGTCTGGTAGCAAAAACATGGTCAAATGAAGTAATAAGCAAGAAAACTCGTTCAAAAATTAATTATTCTCAATTCCAGAAACACTAGAAGGCGAGTTGTCCCGTGCCATAGGCGTCACAGGCGCGGAAGGTAGCTGTTCTCCTAAAGCCGTGTTCCAAGCGGTGAAGGCTATCTGTGCGTTAGCGGGCGGAGTTGAGACCTTGCATGTCACGCATACGTTGAATGCGTTCGCGCAAGCTTGTACGGCACAGGTGAGGGAAAATTTATATTTAGTAGTTTTTATGTTTTTTTTTAGAATGTTATCAACGACTGCAAAAAGTAAAATGTCAAGTTCCCTTGTAACCAGGACATTGAAAACGGGTTGAAAATAAAAATGGAAGACGCCTATTTCGAGAAGAAACCGTTACAGATGACCAATCGTTCTAAAAGACAATTTAATTATCATATCTAGCGTACTACACTATTTTTATATACCAAACTTAGTAAAAAAAAAATCGTTTATTCAAATTACGCTGAGTATCACAACTTTTCGTACAAATCTGTCTGTTTGTTTTCAGGGCAAGAACAACGGTATGACTCCCGAGATCGAAGCAGACAACGGTCCGTACTGCTCCGTGTCCCTCCGCGGCTCAACGCGACGCGAAGTAGTGACGCAGCAGTGCGCACGAGTACGTGACGCCGTGCGCGCTCTGCTCGCGCTGTACGGACGCACGCGGCTTTTGGACTTCAAACTCACCGACACGCACTTCCTCGCGCCCAACAATACGCAAAGTAAGTGGTACTGAGGTCTACAGCTTCAAACGTTGTGTGTCACAAATCGCTTCGTACCGACCCAGTATCATTTCCACGGACCCAAGTATAGTCCTAATAGTCGCTGAGTAAAATGGCTTGGATGTATGTCACACGGCGTATTTAAACGGAGAGTTTTCAATAGAGAAAAAGTTGATGCAAGATCTTCAATATTGACTACATTGTTTTTTGTTAGAAGTAATCTCTGGAAGTTTAGAAGTAATCTCTTGAAGTTCTGATCTAAGTGAAAAAATATTTTACTGTAGGAAATCAACAATATTGCCGAATGCCATATGATCTTTATCGTCGCTAGTTGATATCTCTGCTTTATCCATTTAGTACCAGTTCTAACCATAAATCATTGTCATTAAGGTTGAACTAGTCGCGGGCTCGAACTCACTGGTGGGCGTGGCCAAAAAGCACGCTGTGTCATAAATGATAAATGATAAATGATAAATGATTTTATTTCTGTAAATAGGTTTGTACAAACACTTTTACACGTCAATCATATTTTAAAAACTAGATGAGGTCGGCGTTTCCTAACTGACTACTCTGAGAAGAAAGGCCGAAACAAACTCAGAGGTCACAGTCTCTTTTAAAGTCCAGACATAATCTTGGTCAGATCATGTGAAGACCATGTAGATTGGTGTCTGGAGTGGTCTTTTGAGGAAAGCATCACACAGATTGAGAGGGCCTGTCCAGTCAGTGCACGCATTTGTCAGTTATCGTGCAGCTCAACTCAGAATTAAGGAGCTCAACGATTCGACGAACAATACCAAAGAAAGGACATCTGGGTAGGCCGCATAAATTACTCAAAACTGTCAGACTATAATTAGAACTAAGTGAGAAAAAATTAAAAACAAAAAGAAAAAGGAATGACCCACATAGTCTTCACATTCACAATAATTTAAATAATATAATACTTTAAAAGTATATAAAATTAATTAATGTCAATGTGTATATAAAAACCAGGAAATAATCTTGGTCAGAGCATTTTATTTGAGGACCATGTAGATTTGTGTCTGAAATGGTCTTTTGAGGAAAGAACCATACAGATGTGAGTGGACCTGTCCATTCCACGCACGCATTTGTCAGTAATCGTGTAGCTCAACTCAGAACTTAAAAGGAGCTCAATGATTCGACGAACAATACCAAAGAAAGGACATTTGGGTAGGCCGCATAAAGTACTCACAACTGCCAGATGATCATTAAAAGTAACTGAGAAAAATAAATATATATAAATGACCCACATAGTCCTCACATTCACAATAATAAAAAATAATAAAAAAATATTATACTTCACAAAGTAAATATTCATGTCATTGTGTATATAATTTTAAAGTTAGCAAAAAAAAAAAAAAAAATTTCCGAAAGTAAAACATAAAAAATTCTAAAATTGGAGCAGCTCAATCCCATGCCTTTCATCGTCATTGTCATCTGGCCTCGTATCCGACTAAGATAGTATCAGTGATGAGCAGTCGCTGACGCGGTCCCAGACGCTGGTCTACATGCTCAACGTCTAATTCGCACACACACAAACAAAAAAAATTACGATAAATTACAAAATAATAAATTTTATTGAACTCTTTGATAACATAATTGAGCTTTGTCGGTGCCAAATTTGTTTTGGAGATTTTAAACTTCTTTTATTACTTATTTACTCCCAAAATTGCATTAAACTTAGCAAGAAAAAGAAATCTTTATTGGCTCCTAACTTTTTACTATTCTGTTTCCGTACAGAGAAAATTAATAGACAAAACGATATTATATTTAACTTAAGATGTATAATGTCAAACAGTGGAGTAAAACCGACCCGAAATTTGTAATGAAAAAATATCAACTAGTTAAACCTTAAATATCAAAATCGTATTTCCAGAAGCGGTCGCAGCACACACAATATCAGAGACAACGCTATTCTGCATCGAGGCAGTCCACTGCTTACCTCTGTGTTGGGGTCCTTCCGTCTGCGAGGATTATTTGTTCCAAGCGCAAGTGTTCTACGGAACCCGGCCGCTGAAATCATTGCACGTCACTCAGGCGTCGAGGATAGAGAGCGGAGGCTTCTATCCTAGGATCATATTTGATACCTGGTGAGTGTTTATACATCCCGGAATTTTTAAGTAGTAGCCTAGAAATAGGTTTTGTGCCCGGTTGATGGCAAAACAGGTTTTCTATTGCTTGGTTACGAGGCTTTTGGCTAATTTGTAAAAGTACATTAGAAGTAATATTTTTTGGCATGTGCGTTTAGTTTGTGCAGAATAAACAATTTTTCTTTCTTTCTTTTCTTTTTCTTTCAATAGGCTCACTGCTATTACAATGGACTTTATCATACCTGTTGAAAAGTGTAATATTTTCTTTTTACGACTGTACGAAACCAAATAAATAAACCTCGTTTTTAGGGTTCCGTACCTCTAAAATAGTTTTGTGGTCAGTTTGGGAGGTGTGAGTATTGCGAGGATATCAATTAAAAAAATATATAAAAAAATGGAAATACATTTTCTTAAATATCTTTAAAGGTAACCTCTAAAGATGTTTAAGAAAATTTATGGAAATAGAATATTCCCCTCTCCCTTATCTCCGAAACTACTGAGCCAAAAATTTTGAAAAACAAACCGGGTTTGGTTCTTTACTCATAGATTACAGGAAAACCTACAAGAAGTCTGGTCTTAAAATAAAAGGTAAATCTCAATATTGTGCGTACAAACTTACATTTGCCATTGGAATGTTTGGGAGAACATGTTTTTCAAATACAATGTTAAGTTGTTCTCGGGATAAATTCATCCCAATTACGGAACCCTTCATTGTGCGTGGTCCGACCTGCACATGGCCGGTTTTTTTTTATTGTTTTCTTCAAAAACATTTTCAAATCATCTTAGAAACTAAATACAACGAACGTCGAATCAATTAATAATTTTGAAATATTGTTATACAATACTCATCGATATGTGTATTCTGCCCGTCCTAATCTACGGTGAGCAACTAGGTCTGAACCTGGTCGCTCACCGTGTCGCAAAAGTTCCGCCTTGGGGTTTGCCAAAGAGCAATGGAGTGCGACGTAGGCAAAAAGGCTGCCAAGCTAAAATGGGATTGGGCGGGTCATGTCAGCCGCATGCATCGTGACCGTTGGGCAACAGTCTCCACACGGTGGGTGCCTGACGATGGCCTAGGAACAGGTGGTGAGACGACTTGAACGCGTACCACAAGGGTTGGATGGAGGTGGCCCTGGAAAATGATGCATGGAAGGTGTAGGGGGAGGCCTTTGCTCGGAAGTGGGACAGCGTAGGCTATCATAAAAGAAAATTGTCACTTGTTGAGTTTTGTTGTTATGGTTTATAAAATAGCTATCGACACTCGCGTGCGAATCGCTATTGTCAAAAATATTAAATAGGAAAGGCCTTTGTCCAGCTTTTGTGGGCAACTTAGCAGACCAAAAATATATTACTCAGCGTATATGCATTATCCGCGGTAACGAAACCATAGCGACTTCTAATTCGACGCCAACGCCATCTAGTTGCAACACAGGTACTAACCGCGGTCTGAGGATATTTTTTTTTTTGTTGAGATAATCATAAATGGGTACAAAAGTCATCAAAAGTGGCTTGCAAATCGTAAAATTATTATTCAATTAGCTTTAATTGACTTTATTGATTAAACAAACACTCGAAGAGCAGCGCGGCTTTCACATGCTTTTACTTATAGTTAAAGCAATGGCACGTAAAATTTTATCGGAGAGGCAACCGGATGGCGAGTCGTAATCTGGGTATTGAAGTGATACCGAACCCCCCGTACCGTCCGAATGGACCCCAAATAGACGGGGGCGGAGATTTGGGGGATGGGGGCAAGACATTTTTCTTTTTTACATGTCATTCAAAATTTAAGCAATATTATGTGCAAGGAATTTGTGTGTATCAATACCATCCAGTTGCCACCCCCCAAAATTGTTATAATTGAAGTAATGTATACATTTCTTGAAACTCCTTACCCGTGATTTATCACCGAAAATGAGGATTAATTTTATCAAAACCAGAGGGGATTGATACACACTAATTCTTGAATATTAGATTGTTTTTTTACGAAGTTTAGTACTTATGACACCTTTTTGAACCACAACACCACTATTCATACATACAGCAATCTTTATGATGGTATAAAATAATAAATTTTGTCAAATATATTGTGCTGCCAAGAAAAAGTATTAGCATTAATCCGATCCAGCCCGTCCCTTGCTGTCCTCCAGCGACGCCCTAACCCGAGGTCCGTACCCCATAGGGGGTGCCCTTAGCGTGTAGTCGCTTAGTTTCTAAGTTTTATGCCCTGGCTGGAGGCCTTAATTTATTGAGGCAGCCACAGGAAAGTCCGGTTAAGCAGCCGACAACCTCCTAGGTTGACCTGCAAGATGCCATCTACAAAAAAAAAAAAAGTATTAGTTTATCCTCCCTTTTCTATGGAGGATAAAGAACTATCCACCCTGTTCCTCTATAGTTTCATCATTTCATATAAAAGATGTCCACAGTTGGATATAGGGCGTTATTTATCGTATTTTATTAGCATATCAAAATGTTTCTTTTTGTTTCAGGCTTAACTTAGAAGATCTTCCCGTGAACAGTTTACCTCGCGAATCGCGGCTAGTCATTACTCTGTACGGACGTTCTCAACGTACTGTGGACAGTCAACACCAGAACAATGAGAACAATCAGACGAATAACCAGGAAAATGAAGAGAACGGTGATGTGCAGTACGAATTGGTGGAATTGGGCTGGGCTGCTATACAGATGTTTGATTTTGATGGGTATGTCGAGTTATTTTTTCTTTATTAATCCGGTGATTAGTCACATAAACGGCTTATTATCCTCTCCCATTAAGGACTTAATGTTGCGAAGGATTGTATTACTGTAATTAGCAGTCTATTATTTAAAAAAAATGTCCTAACTTTAAATGCCCTTTCCCTCCATGTGGCATAGCGATAAGCTAGCTATAGAGTGTCCTGTATTTCTTAATTTGTTGTAGAAGGGTGGCGATTCATTTGATTGAAACTAAAGTTGATTTCTTTCAAAACATTATTGAAGTGAAAACTTCTTTAGGCCTGTTGGGCATTTTTGAGATGGGACTAAACCATTGATTTCACGACACTGTTACGACACCAGCTTTTGACCATTAAAAAGACATCAACGCGCGATACATTATTTCCTGCACAATAAAATTGTTCAAGTTTTCACTTCTGTCGGTACTATCGGAGTGCGACTGTTTTTTTTTATTTATTGACTTCTCTGGGATAAACTTTGGATAATGGAAGCTTATAATAAATTTAAAAGAACGTGGTATTGTTTTAATTTCAGCATGCTAGCATCAGGCAACTACGTGCTACCTCTGTGGCCGACGTACTGCGACCGTCGCATCGGGCCCGCGCCGCATCCCATGCACTCGCCCACGGGAACATTCCCCGTCGTTAATATTGGTGAGTTTGTAATTAGCGAACAAAGTTGAGAGCTATGCTGAAATAATTCACGCCAAATATTCTTGGGATTTTGGGTTTGAAGATCTGAAGCCCATTAACACGCTTTACATTTCAAGGTATACAGTGTCTTTATAATGTGCTCATATCGAAATGAGGGAATCTACGTTTAATTTTTTCGACGGAAAAAAAATAACATGTAATTTTTTTGTTCTCTTTGGCTTCTTATTGAGAAATTTTACTATTATTATAACAGTTGCTGAAAATAAAACAGATTTTTGTAAAAAAAGAAAAAAATGTTTATTTTCAATTCAGGGTAGTTTTTTTTCCACAATTTCCATTTTATGAGGACGCCGAATTACTTCCAATTTTTCCATTATGGGGTTTATTTCATCGCGATAGATCATTTAGTTTAAAAGTTACAACGTTTTGTTTGTTTTTTTTTTAATTCCATAAAAAAAAAATTTGATTTTTTAAATATTTTTTCCGTCAATAAAATTAAGCATAGGTTCTTTCATTACGATATGTGCACATCATAAAGACTCGCACTGTATGGGCAACAGCAAGTAGCTTTAAAGTGTTCGTCAACGCGCCTTGCAGCGTGATTATGTGAATGGTTGTATAGCTGTAGAAGATTCTAGATGTTTGCTTTGTAGCGGAGCGTCAACTAGCGCTGTCGTGTTAGCTTGAAACTTTTTATAGAACAATATTACCTATATAAAATCTATTTCCAGAAATTCCCCTATACGCGCACACCGGTGTAAAATGGACGAACGGCGAGGAGGGGCGACAGAGGCCGTTGACTCGAGACGAGTTGCCCAAGTTCGACAGCTTGGACGGGCACACGCAGTCGCAGCTGTTACATCTTATTGAGCAGGGCGCCTACCAGAGGATGCCGAGTGAATGCCGGGAGGTGAGATACATCAATCAATATCTATCTATAAATATTATAACTAAAGTCTCTTTTCCTGTGGGACTGTGTGACCGCGTTGTTCTTCTAAATGACTCAACGGATTTTGATGTGGTTTCCACCATTATTATTTACAGATTTATTTCGAAAGGCTTATGTGTATAAAAAAATATTATTGAACTTAAATATAATAAAGAAATCTCGATGTTTTTTGGAGTCGTAAAAACCTTGCGAAGCAGGGGCGGGTCGTTCTATGACGTCGCCCCAACAGTCAGGCCCAAAGAGGGGCACGCAGTGTACAAGTATTTCCTGGTACACATGGTAGTAGTAGGAACAGTGAGGTATAGTCGGTAGGAGTCCGATGTAGCCCTCCGTTCTTCCAAGACGGAGAGGATCTATGAGGAAAAATATGGGCGGGTCGCTAGAGTAACTATTAATAATATCCTCCCGATCGAATTTCAAATAACACGACATTACCCACCTACGCAGGAGTTATTATAGTGCATAAATGTGTGCGCAAACGTAGGTGCTCTCTATCCTCACTATCATACTCTGATAGACAGCAATTACCCACGACCGAAGATAGCTCAGCCATTGATAAGTAACATAAATAGACGAAAAAGACGAGCAGGTGTGGCCCAGTGGTAACGGCCGCGACTTACGAGTTGTAGGTCGTATTTTCGAACCCTGTCAAACGCTTTACTGTGTGTAAATTATTTTAGTATCACTGCTCCCCAAAATGGTGAAGGAAAACATCGTGAGGAGACCGGTATGTCCTAGAACCAAAAATTCGAAGACATTTGACATCTACCAATCCACACTGGGCCCGCGTGGTGGATTACGGCCCACTCCCTCTAACAGAGAGGAGGCCTGTGTCCCAGCAGTGGGAACATTATAGGCTGAAGAAAATAATCCTATGAAGTAACATAATAAGGACTTAACAGTGGTGATAAAAGCCAGCCCCGGATCTAGGGGGGGCAAACCGGGGCACGTGCCCCGGGCGCCAATTTCAGGGGGCGACAAATTCAAATGTAGCAGACAAATGCACCACCCAGCACATCGCAACTTTGCAATAACTGAGACGCGCGGCACACTTAAACTTTATATTTTTTTCTTTTTTACAACCGTTATGGCGCCCCTGTTGGACTGTTGGACTATTATCGATCGATAAAATTTTATTAATATGTTGGTGGCAAAATTTTCATTTTGAGAAAATTTAAATTTCACGGGCTTACTTAGCGCATCCCCATAAAAGATTGGCGGGGGGCGACACACGGCAGTTTTTGCCCCGCCTCAAAAAAAATCTAGATCCGTGGCTGATAAAAGCTTGTTCCTTCTTCTTATGAGAAGTGACAGTTGTCCCACATCCGAACAATAAAAGACTGGTATAACTGACTGTCTTTTGAATAATCTATCTATGTATCTATCTAGTGTAGACTGACTTTCTGCAAGGCAAGCCGCCCCCCCCCCCCCCCTCTTCCTTTTCCACACACTACTGTTCTCTGCTAATTCGTGGCAACTAAAAGTCAGGCATAGTACGTTATTATCAGCACAGTCTGTGTAATTTATAAAGATGTTCTGTAATGGGGAACATTTAGGCCTCTTACTGGAATGTGTAATATTATTTAAAATAAAATTCCTTAGTTTTAAAAATCAAACAATTTTGTTCTTAGATAATGTGGGAAAAACGTCAATACCTAGTCCAACTGGCCGGAGCGTTGCCTCTAGTACTGATGGCGGCCACAAACTGGTACGGAGAACATAGAGAACAGCTGATCGCGCTGTTGAAACTGTGGGAGAAACCGTCGCCTTTGAACGCCATGCATTTGTTGTTACCCTGGTAAGTTAGGATAAATGATGAAAAAAAAAACATTTTCATTATTATGTTAGTATCAGGGACCGAAAACGTTTATAAATTACAGTACAGATGATGATGTGGATATATTTAGTAACCTGTTCCGCTTAGCTATATCTAAAGAGTCTTAAAAAGACCTTGAAAGAAATTGACACGTGTTTCACCTCTAAACGAGGCATCCTCAGGATGACAGAAATACCTAAGCGGAACAGGTTACTAGATATATCCACATCATCATTTTATAATGGATTTCCGCAAGGTCACGCCTGAATCAATTAACTACAGTACAGGTATCGAAGACTTTTGTTTACTTCTACGACTAAGGTTACCGCTATTTGGGTAACCAAGAAGAGGAAATGTTACCTCTATTCAGGTTACCGTTTTGATACCGATTGCCTAAAAATTACCTTCGTTACGAGAAAGAATCAGAGTATTGCAATGCCGACATTTGTTGGCATTAGAAAACACTTTAAATATTACGCCGTGATTGGTCGGCGTTCGCCGGCGGGTAGACTCGACTCTCACAATACGTATAAGATAGAGGTAATTTATATTTGCGTAGCCGGTATTAATACTGGTTGTATTCAATTTCAGAATTAAAGTAACCTTTTAAAATACCGTAAAAAAAATTATATCCAAAAAAATACCCGTATTGATCACACCGGTTTCGGTCCCTGGCTTGTGAGCGTTATGCTGATCAACAATAAATATATGGGAATCAGATTCCTGCAGGGTAATTGCGTAACACACATAAAATGAAAATTGATCGCACTTTCTTTCATTTTGACAGTTCAGCCACGTTCATTGCGTTATTTACATTATTGAGCTGACGAATTTATTAAACTGTGTTACGTAATTAGGGTGTCACAATATCCGGCCATAAAAATATGGCACGAGTTTTTCAAAAGTTCAATATTTTAGAGTGTTGTTTCTATCACTCATACCTGTGTTTGAGTTTTTAAATTAAAGCTCTACTCATTAATTTGAGTTTATGCGCGTGCGCATGCTAAGTTCAAGTGTTGTGCGCAGACCCAAACAAATACGCCAAGAAATCTAAACGTAAAAGCGAAAACGTCCGATACTGTCTTCACAAAGAAAAACGTATTTATCGTTTCGTGTTCCCAGTTTCCCAGATAATGCAGTACGTGAGACCGCGACACAGCTGATCAACGAGATGTCAGATGATGATTTGTGTCGCATCATGCCGCAACTCATACAGGCGCTACGACATGAAACGTATGAAGCCAGTCCTGTTGCCGGTCAGTACGACATTTTGTTTATAGTCAACTTGTCTTTGTATGCCGTGAATTTGTTTTAAAATTAAATTACTTTGCCCTAGTGCAGTCGAGTTTTTGTAAAGGACCTCTGCCTCGGCTTTCAATTTCGCCACTGTTTATCATATAGGATAAACTCACGCATTTTTCTGAAAAATTGGAGGTAGGCAAAACTACTCGTTTAGTGTATGTAAATAAAAAACAGTGTCACTCCGGGAGTGCCGACAGAAGTGAAAACTTGAAAAAAAAAATTGGTACCTCGGTAATCAACGCGTTGATGTCTTTTAATCCAAGGTATCGGTTACAGGTCGCGAAATCAATGGCTTACACTATTTGCGCTGTAGCATGGTGCGGGTGACAGTTGCCCGTATGACGTTGACATTTGTCAGTACCACGTAGGGATGTGAGGTTATGCAATTCATTTTTATCGCTAACGATACTCGCAGCGTGAATCTAGTTCTCTTTAATATTGTTATGAAAATTAGTGTATTATTCAGTTGTGCAGTGTAACTACGTGTGTGCTACGTGTATAAACTTGTCAATATAAATGTTTTATGGCTACATAATTATCTTTGTACTTATATAAAATAATCAAAATCGGGTTTATGTTTTTTTTTTCGTGACAACATTTTTGCTCTATGGTGCATCGGCGCGGCGGCCATGTTGTTTACCCGTGCGATGCTGTGAGTGCGAGTACGAGTGCAAGCGCGTTATATTGTGACTTAATGTGACACGTATTACGATTTCATTGTTTGTTTTCATTTTTGTTAAATTGTTATTTGTTATAAGTTTGTTGAGTTTGTTGTTATTACCATGCCTAAGCATACAAAAAAAACTGTTTTGGGTAGTCAGGCCAGGGAGCTTGTTGTTCGCCTCCGAGACTACTTTGAAAGAGAACAACAAAATAATGGACCGTTGTTACCATTGAATCATATTGTAGAACGAGTAGCCGAAGCTCTTGATATTGGCCGCAATACTGTTTCGCGTATAACACGTGAGAAAATTGGCCAAGATGGGATGTTTGAAAATAAATTATCGACACCCAACAAAAAGCGGACCAAGGTGAAGCCAATCACAGATTTGGATGATTTTGCTAAGGTTGCTATTAGAAATCATATTTATGATTATTATAGAAGAATGGAGCTACCCACATTGCTCAAGCTTCTAAAATCATTAAAAGAAGCTGACTTGTTCAAAGGAGGTATTACTTCGCTACGGCAAGTTATAAAAGATATTGGCTTTGTTTACAAAAAAGTTAACAAAAGAAAGATTATTATGGATAGGACTGACATTGCCCTAGCAAGATGTAGATTTTTAAGGAAGGCCAAAAACATAAGTGATTGGAGCAAAGTTGTCTTTTTGGATGAAACGTGGCTAAACGCCAACCACACAGTGGGTAAAAGTTGGACCGACGATACGGCACAATCGTGTACCAAAGTGCCGGAAGGCAAAGGCGAACGCCTTATTATTTGTCACGCAGGTACAGCAAGTGGATTCGTCCCTGATTGTTTGCTGGCTTTTAAGTCAAAAAAAACTACGGAGTATCATGAGGAGATGAATTACGAAAAATTTAAAGATTGGTTCATAGGTCTATTAAACAATTTAAAAGAGCCTATGACCATAATAATGGACAACGCACCCTACCATTCGGTGCAAGTTAATAAACCCCCAAACCAATCCAACCGCAAAAGCGAGTTGGTGAAGTGGCTGAGTGAAAACGGAGTTACAGCAGATATAAAAATGTTAAAGACGGAGCTTATTGCCTTAGTCCGACGCCATAAGCCACCAACTCCTACCTATGCTCTGGACGAGATGGCAAAAGAAAAAGGCCACCAGGTCCTTCGACTACCACCCTACCATTGCCAGTATAACGCTATTGAGCTGATTTGGGCCCAAATAAAAGGTATGCTTTTAATTTCAATTCCCATTTTGAAGCTTTATAAAAAAATCAGCTTTCCGATCGTAGCATGTACCTAGTTTAAAAACATTACCAGATACTAGATTAGGCTGATTGATGATTATTTGAATACTTTTTTTTATAAGTTCGTTTATTTTTAGGTTACGCCGCAAGAAATAATACTTCGCCGCCATTTACGGCAAATAAGATGTTGGCCCTATTACAAGAGGCCATCAACAATGTTCAACCTGAAGACTGGTCGAAGGTCGTGAATAAAACAAAAAGGGACATTATGTCTGATTGGGATCGTGACATACATATTGACAACATAATTGAGTCATCGTTAATAATATCCGTCACAGATTCAGATGATGAATTGAGTGACAATTCAGATGTTCCTGACTCTGATATGAGTTTAGACGAATAACATGTATTTTTTTTTAGCAACCTTTTAAGCAACCTTACCCTATAAATGTTCTGTTGTATAATTAGACCTTTTAAAAATAAAAATTGACCTACGCACAATATACGTTTTTTATTATAAAAAATATCGACTATCCATCGTAGCAGTACATCCCATCACTAAATACGTCTATGGCGTTACGTTATACGCATAACACTTTGCTTAATTTTTCATTCAATTTGATTTTATTTCTTGATTAGAACATTCTGGTTGGGTTTAATTTAATTTACTACAGTTATTAATTATTTAATATATTACGAATGTGGTACAACTGAAATATTAAGTCATAAATTGTAAATCGCGGCAACTTTCAAGAGTGAAACGAAATGTTACTGAAACTGTCACCCGCACCATGCTACAGCGCAAATAGTGTAGTCCCATCTCAAAAATGTCCAACGGGCCTAATAAAGTTTTAACTTCAAAATATTGCAGAAAACCGACCTCAAACTACTGTGAAAAATGTTTTGGGTGAAAATTATAGTCAAACTAAGCTAATTGTGGTCTTTCTTACTTTCATTACAAGCGCCATCATAATTCTACCCTTATCGCAATTTATTTAGCCGGCGCAACATAATTTTTTGAAGTGAAACCTTCTTTAGGCGCGTTGGGCATTTTTAAGATGGGAAAAACAATTGAACTCGCGACACCGTTACCGACACCTCATTTTTGTAAACGCGATTGTGCTCTTTATTTAATATTACATTACGGATCAATGTTCTATGCAAGTATTTTTACTTTAAAGGTTTTGGAAGTATTTTTTTTTTGTAAACACGATTCTGCTCTTTATTTAGATAAGGTTACGGATCAATGTTCCATACAAGTATTTTTCTTCCACCAAGGCGATCTTGTTCAAGTTTTCACTTCTTTTTTTTTTCCATACTTCTCTATTAGTCGCTATCTCGGTAGTCACCACCTTTCTAGCCACATCATCTTTCACACAGCCCATCCATCTTTTCTTTGGTCTTCCCCTACTCTTATAGCCATCGACATTCATACTCAAAACTTTTCTCACGACAGTTTCCTCATTCCTCTGCAATACATGACAACCGATTTCTGCACAACTTTTCAGTCACCGGTGCCGCTATCACACTTCCTCTTATGTACTAATTTCTTTTTCTATGCATTAGTGTAACACCACACATCCCTCTTAGCATTTTCATCTAATATAATTTAAAACTTTTGGTATTGTTTCAGAATTATTATTATCTCGCGCTCTCTCCGGGCCAGCGGTCGCACATCGACTGTTCTGGCTGCTAGTCCATTCGTTACCAAACGTACCTCAAGTGAGTAGTACAGATTATTTTCTGTTCTTACAGGCAGTTTGTGTGAGATGCACAATGCAAGTAAATAAATAGTGATAACAGCATGAAATGAATGTACTATAAGTGTGATTAATATAAATGTTGATAGATGGAGAGGATGACCAAAGAAAAGATAGATGGATTGTTTGAGGAATGATATGAAAGAAAATGGGGTGTTAAATTATTTTACGTGTACCTACTTAGGTACTGTTTTGACTAAATACCAAATTAAAGAAGGGTTAATAATAATATGTATGTAATAATATTAATTGTATTCTGTTATTTGAAAATTTTGCATAACGTAACGTAAAATGTATTGTGATTTTTTATAAAAATTACGTCGTATCTATATACCTAAATTATAAGTAAATAAATTATTTATATTTCTTTTTCCCAGGACCCGAACCAAGAATACCTCGGCATCAGTCTGGAGGAGGCAGCTGCGGAAGGTCACGAGGCCGACGCCGGCATCGCGGCCACCTGGCGCTACCGGCTACTGCTGCGCGCTCTGCTGGCCATCTGCGGCGAGAACTTGCAGAATACTCTCTTGAGGCAACAGCTACTTGTGAAGGTCTGTAATCATTTAATCTGTTCTACTGCTCGTCTCCTTTTTGGAACAGATCCACGTGTTCTAGCAATATTTGACACATTATGGCCGTTCCAGCTCAACTAAGCAACGGTTGCAGATTGCTGAAACGTAACATGAAATGTAACACAAAAACAAGGCGAATTTGTTAACTATAAAAAAAAAACCTATATAATAATTAGACTTAAGCTGGCTTAAAATGATGATGTGAATATAATTAGTAACCCGTTCCGCCCAGCTATCTCCAAAGAATCCCAAAAAGACTCTGGAAGAAATCGATACGTGTTTCACCTCTCAACGAGGCATCCTCAGGATGACGATTGACTTGTCGCGAACTCGAACACGGCGTGTTGCCACACCAAGCACCGAGCGCAGCCGAGTGCAGCTGCTGCTGCTGTGCTGTGAGTTTTTTTTGGGACTCTTTGGAGATAGCTGGGCGGAACAGGTTACTAAATAAATCCACATCATCATTTTATAATGGATTTCCGCAAGGTCACGCCTGAATCAATTAACTATCTTAAGCTGGCTTCCCACGACGCGCCGAATGGTATCACGCGCACGGAAAGTCAGAAAACAATCTAGTTGCTCACTCAATTTCCGTTTACTATAACTCACCCAATCATATTCTTTCACAGACCCTATCAGAAGTGGCTCAAGCAGTAAAGGACGCGAAAGACACCGGGCGGCAGCGCGCCCTGAGCGCCGGCGGCGACAAGCTCGCCATGTTGTTGCGCGCGCAGCCCGCCGCGCTGCCGCTCGCGCTGCACAAATACGTACACGACGTGGACGTCAAGTGGGTAGCGCCGGCCTAATAGCTCTTGAAATAACTATGGAAACTTGTTCACCGTAAAATCGTTTTGCACGCGTGCTAAATTTATTTGCCTAATATTATAACAGCCGCACAAACCGATCGAACAAAGCCACACCACACATTTCGCGGAAGGTCCGTAGATGGGTGACCCACCGTTTCATACTGAAACCTGCGCGCTGTGAAAAGCACGATAAAGGTCTTCACCTACACATGTATTAATTACCCCACTTATAAAACATTCTCAAATTTGAACACATAATTACTCGTATACTGGACGTTCCCCTGTTTACACATAGTATTTATGAACTAACAAGCTGTTTTCAATCTAGGTCGTGTATGTACTTCGCATCGAACACGCTGCCACTCAAGATAAACTTCATTGGCAGTGATAATGCAATCATTCCTGCTATGTTCAAGGTAAGAAAGGAAAACATCTCACGCTGTAAACGTATACCACATAACTTGCCAAGTTTATTTGATATACATCCTATTATTTTTGGATTTCAAACATTTCTTTCAATTTTCACAGAGCATTTTCACATTAGAGTTACAGAAAATAGCTACAGAATTCACCTATGATTTATTTATTTTTATTATTTACCAGGTTGGCGACGATTTACGTCAAGACGCGTTGGTTTTGCAAGTCATCAAAGTTATGGACAGTCTGTGGCTAAGGGCTGGGTTAGATTTACGAATAGTCACTTTCCAAGCTCTGCCTACTAGTGATAAGAGAGGTAAATATGCGTTACTAATCATTACTTTGGTAAGACGATCTGTGACATCATGATTTTATAACAATTATAGAAGAGCCAAGTGATGCAAGCGGGGCCTAGTTAAGTATCAAAACGTGTTTTATGCTGATATCGCCATAATAATCACGATGTATTTCCACGCCCGCATGCGGTTGCGCCCGCACATGCTGCGGGCGAAGACCGCATCGAACAACCATTTTTACATACATAGGCAGAAACTACAGAATGAAAGAAAAAAAGAAAATACATTTATTTAGCACATACAAAAAGGCACACAACACAACATAATTATAACATAAGTTAAAAAAAAAAGGAAACAACAAGTGTAAAATAATAATTTGTAGCGGTTACACCGCCACTTACGAACTACGCATCAAAGACATGACGTCACACAAATCCTGCATCACGCAGTTAGAGTTTACCGCGCGCTCGACATATATACAAGATTCCGACTTCAACCGTCGGGCAGTTGCCCACCAGACACACCACCCGTCTGGTCGGAGGATCCTCCCTTTTCTGTGGTGGATGAGTGAACTTTACACCTTGTTCCTCATACTACTAAAAATGTAACAGGAAAGTGTGCCTCGCCTACCTGCAACAATCCTTACATACCATCCATCCAATAATTCTTTTGTTGCCTACATTCTCCAGCCCGTCCCATCCTTGATGTCCTCCCTCCGGTCGACGCCTTAAGCCAAGGTTTGTACCTCACAGGGGGTGCCCTTAGCGAGCGTTCACCTAGTTTTAATTAGCATAGTTGAATAACCCCTGGCTGGAGGTTTTAAGTGTACAGGAAAGCCCGGTTAAGTATTCATGATCTCAGAGGTCAACTACGTGGGCACGCCACAATTGCGGCGATAAGACCCCTCTTTGAGGAGTGGTTAGAGAGGCGCCACGGCGTCCTCACCTTCCGCCTGACGCAGGTCCTCACCGGACACGGCTGTTTCGGGAGGTTCCTGCACAGGATAAGGCGGGAGGAAACGCCCGGGTGTCACCATTGTGTGGATCGCCCGGAGGACACGGTGGAGCATACGGTGGAGGTCTGCCCAGCTTGGGCGGAGCATCGCCGTGTCCTCGTGGAGGCGATCGGCGGCGGTGATCTCTCGCGTCCGGCCCTGGTTCAGGCCATGGTACGGAGCGAGAGGAAATGGGAGGCCGTCACCTCCTTCTGCGAAGCGGTAATGCTCGCAAAGGAGGAGGCGGAACGCGTGAGGGAGAGGCAAATTTCGCGCCCTCACGCCCCTAACCGCCGCAGGAGGAGACGCCCAGGGCGTCGGGAATCGCGAGGCGATTTCCGGCCACCGTAGGCGCGGGCTTGCGGGCGGTGAGCAATGGGTGGCTCACCGTCCGATAAGGACCAGGCCCGGGTCGACGGCGCGTTGTGTTCCACGCGCGCCTCAAAGAGATGTCAGCAGAATTGAAGGGGTCCACTAGGGCCGATGCCTGCCGGGGTTGCGAAGAAAACCGAAAGGGAGATCGTGGCCCCCGGCGACAGGGCAACCGAAGGAACACGGGTGGGTTTTAGTCAGTAAGAGTCTGACACGCCCTCCCGCTCCGCCCAGAGCGGGAGAAGTTATTTGATGATTTCCCACCCTCAAAAAAAAAAAAAAAAAAAAGAGGTCAACTACGAGATGGACTAAATAAAATAAAAAAATTGCCTACATTCTACTTTACGACGGACTTGGAGTCAGTTTCAATATGTTTTTATTTCTAGGTATGATTGAAATAGTCTCGGAAGCGGAAACTCTTCGCGCTATTCAAACGGAGTGGGGTCTAACAGGATCGTTTAAAGACAAGCCCATAGCAGAATGGTTGGCCAAACACAACCCCTCTGAACTTGAGTACCAACGAGCAAGGGATAATTTTACAGGTGAGTTTATTTTAAAATGTTGTAATTGTATAAGTACTACATTTTAAAATAAAAATTATAATAATTCTATTGAAAAAACTATGGTGAGCAGCAGGGAACAGCGTGTTTTCAATGTGCAATCTTTATAAATGTCGTAACGTGATAATAATTTGAATACTTGCTTGTCTGTTTTTTATTTTTTAAATAGTTACAGATCACATTTTAAAACATAGCCAACTTACATGGCTGGTTTATGCTATGTCAACGTATCAACTCGAGCCATTCAGTATTCTTTGTATGAAACTTCCTACTGCAACGCACACTAATCGGAATCGTAACGTAATCGCCTCGCCTCGGGACAAGTTCACGAACCGCGGCGATACGGTGACAATCCCTTTCCGAGTTGATATGTGTGCAAAATTTCACCTCTCTAGACAGCGGTATGCGTATCATATCAGGATGTGAGTTGTCTGTCTGTGAACGATTTTTTTTTATTAATTAGAAGATATATTTTCCCTTTAGCTTCATGTGCCGGCTACAGCGTAGCCACGTATCTGCTGGGTATCTGCGACCGTCACAACGACAACATCATGTTGAAGACATCGGGGCACCTGTTCCATATAGATTTCGGCAAATTCCTTGGAGATGCGCAGATGTTTGGAAACTTTAAGAGGTATGTTCAAATAGTTTATAATGTGAATACATATAAATTTTTAGTGCTATTAAATATCATCATATCTCAATGTGTTTAAGTATTTGGAATTGTTTATGGTCATTGTTTTACTTACAGGACTTTCAGTAGACTGCACTATGATGTAGAACCGGTAGAAAGCTGAACATTTCTGTCATAAATTAATTGAATTTTTTGGATACATATGTACAGATAAATAAAATTGAAGTCTCTGTTTGAAACGTCAAAATAACAGCATTCTACCAAATGCTTTATTAAAGTATATACGGTACTTATAACAACAAAAACAATTTTTAAAATTTTTGTCTGTTCCGGCTAATCTCCTAAACGGCTCGACCGATTTTGACGGGACTTTCACTGGCGGATAGTTGATGTTAGAAAGAAAAGAAACTTAGGCTACTTTTATTATAGAAAAAGGTTCACAGCGGGATCAAAATATTAGAGCATAAAAGGTATACAAACTTCATACTTCATAATACTCTTCTACTTTGTGTACAGAGACCGAGCCCCATTTGTGCTGACCCACGACATGGTGTACGTCATCAACGGCGGCGAAAGACCCACGCAGCGCTTCCAGCACTTCGTAGAGTTGTGCTGTATGGCCTTCAACGTTGTCAGAGCGCATCACGACCATATACTAGACTTGTTTGCTTTGGTAAGCTTGGTTTTCAGCACAGCCCGATGCAAACTTTATGGCGACTCGGAACATGAGGCGAGTCGCTGCGCAGTAACAACTTTATGTGTTAGCGGAGATGAGAGGTGCGGTACTGCGCAGTGAGTAGTGCACTTCAGAGCCGCCTTTAAGTTTGATGCGTACTATATCTGCTATGCTCTAAAATTGGTAAATGAAAAATTGCGTGGAAACCGGCATGTCCTAGAGTCCAAAAGTTTATATAAAATATTTGCAGGTAATCTTTCGCCTTTGACGGAATACTGAGCTCGTTGTTTGAGGACAGTATTCCGCAGTCCGAAAGTTCTTGACCCCGACATTTGTGGATAGATCAATAATTATTATAAGTAAACTGAGGTTGGTAGGTTACAATAGGCTTCGAAGGCTGCGTATACTTTTATAGCGAGTGTACCATCGAAGAAACGCATATCTGTACACTGTAAGGACTATTCTTGCTTGCAGCGCTCGGCCGCTATAGTATCGCTTACCTACGAAAAAAAGGGTCGCGTGCACGGGATTTTGTTTTTAAAATTAACACAAAATGTTAGTTTGGTCATTGTCATACTTGGAAAAATTTAATCAGCCTATTATGTCCCCTCTGCTAGGAAACAGGCCTCCTTTCTTTGAGTACGTGGGCCCAGTGCGGGTTGGTGGGACATGTTCGAATTTTGAATGGAAAATTGTAAATCGTTGTCCCCAGATGGCGCTGTCGGGCGTGTCGGGCGTGACGAGCGCGGCGGTGGGCTACGTGCGCGCCGCGCTGCTGCCGGCCGCCACTAACGCCGAGGCCGCCGCGGCCTTCGCCAGGCTCATACACTCCTCGCTCAAGAGCAAGTAGGGATGTCGGAAATGCAATAAAGTATCGATACATATCGATATCGATATTTTTAAAAATATCAATATCGATATATCGGTACGATATGAAAAAAAGGTCTAACCTAGTTCAGTCATCTTAGGTACATTACTAGTCAGATACACAAATGAATGAAATTATTGAACTGAACTGACACATGTCACATGTGTCATTGACTTAAAGACAGAGTTGCCAACTTAAAAACCAACTTAAGTGCCAAATTAAAAAACAGAAAATATCGTTTTTGATACAATTTCGATATTGGATATTTGATATCGATATATCGTAACAAAATATATCGGGCAAAAATATCGATATATCAAATTGAAAATATCGATATATCGATATTTATTCGACAAGCCTAAGAGCAAGTAGGTGGCGCATGAGGTTGCTTAACATAACATTCTAAAAGCCTTTAACCTTTTGAACGCCAGAGTAAAACACATGAACCTGCCCTCGACGCCAAGCCACAAATTCCGCGCTAATACCTACCAATAAATAAACAGGCATTAATGTTCAAATTGTTTATTTCGTGTTTCTGTATACCACTTTTTCTGTATACCACTTTTTCTGTCACGTATTTTTGTCGTTGGCGTCCAGGGACGGTTTTCGCTTGTCACGTATATGTAACCATGACGCCCAAAAGGTTAAAAACTTGCATCTTCTTTTAAAATATTAAGTAAATCTGCCCACACACTGAACGAGTTTCTTGAAAGTTCTACCGCAATATATAATATTTAAATAATAATCCTGTCCGATTCAAAAGGGTGCACATAGGTACTTCAATAATATTACCAAAAAGTAATAAAAATCTTATTATTATTGAAAATAAAAAGTTATTGCTTTTTAAAATTGACATTTTCAGTACCAAAATCAATTAAAATATTAACAAATTTCAATAAGGGTCATAAGTTATGACTTGTAGACACCCGCTAAACAACGGCCGCCCGCGCCCCATGTAATGACCCATTGAAAAAATGCGGAGTTTTTCTTCTAAAAATTACATATACTCATAGACTCTCAGTACGATACTTAACAACACTCTCGGATCGGACATGTTATATACAACATCGTGGCTTCAGGCAGGAAATAGTGTGATGCAGACGTCGGTCACGAACCGATTTATACTCGCGCCCTTGAGTTGCTCGTTGACCGTCAGTGACATAATTTTAACCGCAAGACGTTAGCAAACAAGAAACTTGAATTTAGTAAGAAATATGATTATATGACTGCCTCGTTGGTCTAGTGGTCGCAAGCGCTACTGCTGAGCATGAGGTCCTGGGTTCGATTCCCAGGTCGGGCAAAGTGTTGTTGGGTTTTTCTATCTGAAATTTCTCAGTAGCAGCCTGGAATCTGGATTTGTGCCCGGTTGATGGCAATAGGCTCGCCCCCTATTACATGGGACTTAAAAACATAGCTGGCGAAATGTGGATGAACCTGCTACAGGGACACCTCTGCCTAACCCTCCGGGAAAAAAGGCGTGATGTTATGTTATGTTGTTATGATTATATGAGAAGCGTCTCATAAAATCACACTTAAAGTAATCGAAAAACAAATATGTCTGCTTGTAGGTAATCACAAAATCATGCCTAATTTTATCTGTTTATTGAACAGGTTCACACCAATAAACTTCTTCCTGCACAATTTGGCGCAGCTGCGTGCGAGTGGTGATCAAAGCAGCAATACTTCAGAACTACTGTCGTTTATGCCACGGACGTACACGTAAGTTTTATAGTATAACTCATAATACATATAAAAATATGTTACAAACTAAATTATCTATGTTACGACTGTTCCATACCGTCTTTGCTACCTGAAAAGGTGGATATTTGACACTTAAGTCAAGATTTTCCTACGAATACTAATTGTACTTGATGCAAACTCTATAACGACTTGACTATGGGTATAGAAAAACTCCATGGAGGTTTATTAAATGAGAATGTATGTAAGGTGGGCTGCATCAATTGGGTACCCCACTTGTATTACAATTTTAATACTGAGTTACCCAATTGATGCAGCCCACTGTACATTCAATGTCGAAAAGAAGTAATGGAGAGCTCTATTCTGTTCATGTTTTCAGTACGGTACAATTTTCGTTTTCATGCCCACAGCATGGCACAAGAAGGCCGCCTGGTAAGCGTAGAATGCCTCGGTTTCGAGAAACGCTACGACCCTGAAAAGCACTACGTATACGCACTTCGCATATTCAGACAAGGACAGACGACGCCCTTCGTGCTGTACCGCTCTTATAAACACTTTACTGAACTGTACCAGAAGATTTGTCTACACTTCCCTTTGGCTAAAGTTCACAGGTAAGAGAATATTTTTATTTGTAGAATATAGGTAAACGAAAAATACACATGTTATTATCTTCCGCCAGCGGCTTCGCCCGCGTGATGTCTTTATAAATTATAGCCTGTTACTCAGTGATAATATGGCATTCTACAGGTGAAAGAATTTATAAATCGGTCCTGTAGTTTTTTGGTTTATTCATATCTCTTTATATATTAGTGTAGCTATAATAAAAATATGCAGTTCGTTGGTAAGCGCATCACTTCAGAACGGCTGGACCGATTTGGCAAATTTTTGTTCTTAAAATGTTCGTGATAGTCCAAATCAGGTTTTAACGGAAAGAAAAATGGGAAAATTCGGGAATTTTCTATGGGATTTTTGTGTGAATTATTGAAATTTTGACAGGACAAGCTCTGCCGGGTCAGCTAGCTATATGGCCCAAGAGCCCGTGATGATCAGACCTTCGGTAAAGTGAAAGTTTCTCTGTTTATGCCCCCAATACAGGTAAGAACGATCCTCGAATATGAAGTTTGGATCATGGTGGTTTTGGCAGGTAACAGGTGGCAATGTGTATAAAATTGCACCTTAAATTCGTTAAAGTATAAAGCTCAGATTTTTATATATTGTATTTGTAATAAATCTAATAATATTAGAAATCACGTCGTCCATTGTAAGACACTTAGTATTGTTGCAACCCCCTGTGAGAGACCGTAAAACTATAATTAATTGTAATTATTATAAAAGCTGAATTTTATATATGTTACTTGGGGAGCGATCAAAAATGTTTCCTCAGCGGTTAGACAGTTTTGATAGTTCTTACCTCTTGTCAGACATATTGCAAATTTGAAAGTCTGCCGTAGGTGCGAGCGCGAGGCGATTCAGCTTTTATACTATAACGTAACGTGGGTGAAATTTTATACACCTTTGCCACCTGTTATCTGCCAAAGCCACCATGATCCAAACTTCATATTCGGGGATCGTTCGTACCTGTATTGGGGAGATACACAGAGAAACTTTCACCTTTTATAAAATAACGAAGGCCTGATCGTTGCGGGCTCTTGCTTTAATAGAATATTAATAATATTAATTTCGTTTGATCGAATTTTGTTTACTCCAGCCAATCTCAACGGAAACTAGCCAAGTATGCAGGAGATATTATAGTGCACAAGTGTATGCGCAGAGGTGCACTCACTCTTCCCTCATTCTCATAGTCCGATGGGACAGCATGGCACTCCGACACGACCGGGGATAGATGACTGGGACTGACTGGCCTATTTTTATGATTTCCTTGACAGAACAATAGAATATTTTTTTTTTTTAAAAACCTAACCAGTCATGGAGACTGTTGACAGAATTTAAAACTTAAAACTGGTATCAGCGCCATCTATATTTGAGGTTACAGCACTACGGCGCGCGGTGACGCGAATTCATAAGTTTACCATGAATCGGTCAACGCGCCCAAAAAAGTTTTCACTTAAAAAAAAAACCTCTTAAATAACTTATTATCGCCTGGCCCGGTGTTCTAGCCCGGCCAATGATTCACTGCCTTATAATCTAGACTGCTAGACCAAAAAAAAATATTAGTACATCAACTCGATATCAATAGCCGGCAATGGCAGTACGCCTGCCTGCAAGCTAATTAGATAGGATTAAGATTTTTTTCAGCTTGTAAACAAAATTTTACATGTTTTCGATATTTTTATCGCGTCGATATAATTATGGATTTAATAGTAATTACGATTACTAATTAGTACTTTATCTACTTGCTTTCTTTTGGAAACAAATGATCTCGTGGCGTACTGAAGTTGCTACTTCTTTGTAATTACGGGTATTGGACACCGCCAAAATTAAGAGCTTATTACAGCAAAGTATATGTAAAGCCCAAATAGAGACTGCTGTATAAAAATTGTGTCATTACTTGGATGGCTTGGTTGGGTTATGGTAATTAGTGATCTTAAAACTTTACAATGAGGTGTTGTCGGCATCAACATCGCCACATGCGAACGCATCACATTGATGTCACACAAAGTCCTGCATCACGCAAACAGAGTTTACGGCGCGACTAGCATATATACAACGTCCTGACATTATTCGTCGGGCAGTAGGATCCTCCCTCCTTTATACGTTACCCCGTAATACTTCAGAGTCACCATTGGCCTAGTTTAAAAACCTTCAGTTTGTTTTATACAAGCTCATCATATTACCTAATTACTGTGCCTAAAGATTCTTGTGTTGCATAAATCATGTTAAAGATTAGATACTTGTTATTATCAGTAAAGACGATTAGATTCAAAACAAAACTTTAAAACCGCTTGGGTTTTACATGCAATTCATTTTATTGATAAATACATGATATCATATTGAACACGAACTGAAATATCCGGCACTCAGAAATAGTTGTTTCAGGTTTTTTTAAACTGTAAATTTAACCTATCAAGCTTGTTTAGTATTGAGAGCTAATTTAATTCATACTTACATAATTTTACCGCCTTATAATCCTCATACAGAAATATAAGATTTAGAATAGTAACAACATCAAACTAAAAAAATATAAATTTATTTCCTCATAAACATTATTCAAACATATCAACGATTCATAACAAACTTACAAATATCATAAACGAAAGTTTAACTCACTTTACCATCAAGCTTCACTATTTTCCTTAATATCTTCACCTACTTTATACTTCAAATCCATTACTGTTTGTTTAGTTTGTGGCGTATTCGCCGCACTTGCCGGCCGGTTTATATTTTCTCTATGTTTGGAAACCATGTCCCAGCTGCCCGTATCTACAGGCTTGGTATAAGTCACGTTACCACTGCTATCTTTCTCCCCTTCTGGTTTTGCAGCAGACGGGGCTGAGTACGGTGGAGGGCCACTTGTCTTACTAATAGAACTATCTAGAGTGTTTGTTGAATGTGCCATCTGTCCAGAACCTGAAGCTATAAGATTTGATGTGCTCCCCAAATCTCCTCTTGCTTGTGCTAAAGGATTCGCGACAGGACGCTGTGGCGCCTGCTTTTTCTTCTTCGCCATTTGCGCCTCTTTCTTCTCTTTGTCTTTTCTTAACTTCTCCTGTTTCAGTTGTTCTTTCTCCCTCTGTTTCTGTTCTGCTTGTTGTTGTTTTTCTAGTTTCTTTTGTGCTTCTAACCGCCGCTTCTCTAGCTTCTTTTGTTCTTCGAGTCTTTGTTTGTCTACTCGTACTTGGGCGTCTAGTTTCCTCTCCGGACGTATTGGGATTTCTTGGGGTCTATTGTTACGTTCTAGTTCGGCCCCGCGGGGGTCTTGTGACACCACTGGATTCTCAGGTCGTAAGTTCGGCGGAAGGTTTTTGTTCATAATTAAGTCACTGGTGCTTTTCGCTTGTCGTAAAGGTTGTGTTGGTTGCTCTGTGCTTGTGGTTGGCATACTGTAGTTCGTATTTGGTGTGGACTTCCTCTGTGCATCAGGGTAGCTGTATCCTGGAAATTGTATCATCATTATGATAAATGTGTTGTATGAGGCATTGCTTGTTATTTGTATGTTTGGAAAACACAGATGATGATGTTGGACTGAAAAAGGTTGGAAGGTAGTCCTTGATGTTTCTCGAGACCGCCCCTCTATCTTCTACGGGGTCTATCGTGACACCTTCTGGCTGTGTCAGGACTTCACGTAGTGGTTATTTGTGGCAAACAAACGACCAACGGTCCACTTTAACCTTGGAACGGAAGAGCTACAAGTCATAGGGAGAGGGCCTGTGCCCAGCAGTGGGATGATGCAGGCTAACAGTAACAGTAGCCCTTGATACATTAAAACAGATTGACTAATAATAAAATTTTACATGAGATTCTTAAAAAGTATACAAATTAACTTGAAGTTGCCTTTCGACCAGGGGTAACATTAATTTGAATTTAAATGTATGAAAGTACGTACCAAAGAATTCATCTCTATTAGTTCTATAAGCGCCCGTGATGGACACGATCGAGCCGATATCATCTTTATCCTTCTTCGACGTTCGTCGGGCTCCATTGAAGAAGTTGAGAGAATGCTTGAACCCGAACATGACACTGACGCACGAAACAACAGGAGAACGCTGGGGTTGCTATGTAACTCACTATGTTGTCAACTGAAAGAATTTAAAAAAAAGGATAGCGAATAGATAAGGTTGTATTACTAATAGATAGGACAGTGAATCATAATCATGTGCCGGGTATCTAAATGAATTATTGCAATTCTAACTCGTATTATAAGGAAAAATTATTTAAAAAATGCAACAAATTCATACTTACCTTTATGAGAATCACTGTTCCTTATAATAATAGCCTTATAAATCAAATAAAAAATACAAATTCTAAATGCAAATAAAAAGAGTAAGCGGTGACAACACTCGTTCAGCCATTACTGTTTAAATCAATACGGTTGTGTTACCAGATAAGATAAGGTGAGAGCCTCGAATAATGACTGTAATCTTATCACACTCAAATTATTCTATGTAATCAACTGTCCGGATAAACAATGGTTGTTGGTAATTCGCGTTACGGTTATTGTCATTTTCTATGTATTTGTTCGTTATCGTTTTAAGCCTATGATCTAGCGGTGGTCTGCGATAGATAGATATTGGCATGTCCTAGAACAAAGAATTAGAAGACATGTGACATCTACCAGACCGCACTGGGCCCGCGTGGTGGTGTATGGCCCACTCGCTCTCACCGAGAAGAGGCCTGTGTCCCAGCAGTGGGAACATTATAGGCTGACATGAAAATTCTAAATCCATCTCATTAATAAATAACGGAAAATGGTACACGGGCTTAAAAATAAGTTTTTTTTTTAACATAGGTATATGTTAAGATATTTGAAACCGCTCGATCACAGTCTGACTCGAGACTAAGCAAAACGGAAAATGGACTGTATCTGGGACAATCTAAATACTGTATTATCTAAGTATTTAGTTGACAAATGTCCGTAATTTACGACAGGATTATCAAGGGATTAATTTTGGCTGAGCATGAAGCGCAGATAATAATCGATATTGTTAAGGCTCCGTGCACGAAATCTCTTTTTCGTCAATAACTTATCTAATTGTAAGAAAGCTTGAAATAATTGAAACATTAAGTCTGTGTAAGTATAAAAGTACAGTTTTCGTGGCGCTAAACCATTCGTGTCAGTCGCAGCACCTGTTAATAGTTGCATCACTTTTGCGCTCTCGAAAATATGGTTTATTTCGCCTTTGATTTATTTAATGAAGATATAGCATAATCATAAAATAATATTTTGATTTTAATTCAAGGATAGCTGAAGACTAATGTGCGATTTTTAAATTTCTTGATATGTGTTGCTAAATAATAGGAAAAAATACATTAATGACAGGGTTTAAAAAAGGGCTATTTAAACAAAATAAAAAATCTGCTATATTTTGTAAGGAAGTTGAAAAAAGTGGTTCCTCTATGTACAAGTAGACCAAATAATGATGTTGACGATAATTTTTAATTTAAAAATCAAAATTAGTTTCTTCTAACGAAACGATCAAACGTCAGTCTCGCGTCAATTTTTGGAAAACTTGATGCGAATTTTAGTGATTTTCCACGAATCCTTAATTTATTTGAAAAATCCCTTGCCGTTATGTACAAGCCAAACAATTCGACTTTTCAAATCACAAATAATTTTGTTTCCCTTTCTCACAACTAATAAACAAAATTGATCTAAATCAGTCGATTTCGGCCTCTTAACGTGAAACTAAAATACCTTGTTATTTGTATTTAGGTATACAGATAAATACGTAATATTTAATGTATTTTGTTATTTTCCTGTAAAACATTACTCATTGTTGATTGGGGTATCTCTTCTATGTCGATATGTTTGACACTTGATAGATTGAGGCTACGAAGTTATCGATATCGAGTTTAAAGGCTTTAGGTAGCAAAATTCTAAATACATTACGTTTTCAAAGGAGAAGAAACGATCACTTGAAGTTTCCATCCACTTGCCTCTGTAGGCACTAAAACATCGATGCTTATCGTGTCGTTTACAAAGACTGCAATCTTACACGCATTTCACGATCGTATCAAGATATCTTCACAATTTTCTAATAACGCCTTTATTATATAATTCAGTTTTGATTATTTTTTGTCCATCCCACGTAGTTTGTAACAAACTGCCTAAAACTGTCATTAGCAATAATTAGCAAGCCTACTTACTACCTCTTTCAAGTAAGGTCAATATTGGCACTAGCTTCATATGTGTATAAACTTATGCAGCGACTGCCAATATTGTTCATTGCAAACAAGAGCGTGTGGGACCAGGCACAATTAAGGGTTCCGTAGTTGGGATGAATTTATCCCAAGGACAAACTTGACATTGTAGTTGAAAAACATGTTCTCCCATAAATTCCAACCGATTTACGGTATTTTAAAACCATAGCTTTCTTATAACTAGTGTCCAATTAGTTCGAATACACTTTTACAGGCACTTATGCTGAATAAAGCAAACTTTTTGGAGAGGATCTTTTTTAACAGTTTATCGTCTATTTATACGACTGCAAAATAAAAGAAAAAATTACTTACGTGTGTTTTTTGAGAGATTTTTGTCTGTAAAAAAATTGAAAATGAAGCAATTTCGAGGAGAAGTTGTTAAAAAAATTCTTAGTGGCGGAATGCAGGTGCAATTTTTTTAGGCTTTAAAACCTCTCGGGATCACACGTGATTTTGTGTACAAAACCATAAAAAATTGGTGCAGTAGATTCGGAGCAAATTGGCTGTAACAGACGGACAGACAGCCAGCCAGACAAACGAGTGATCTAGCTATAAGGGTTCCGTTTTTTCATTCAGACATATTGAACACTAAAAATCAACGCGTTATTGGTATGCGTTGTCATCCCTGACACAAATAACTGTCTCATACATGTGTCTTTAATAACACTGGTACTATTGATTACAACACCTATTATTTATAATTTTCTTATCATTTCCAGTCTACCGTCAGGCGTCTACGTGGGCCGTTCGAACATCCGTCAGGTAGCCGATCGTCGCTTCGGCGACGTGCAAGCATTCCTCACGTCATTATTCGGTCTTGCTGATGAGATCGCGCACTCAGACCTTGTGTATACGTTCTTCCACCCGCTGCTGAGAGACCAGCAGGATGTGGAGCCACAGAGGAGGAGAGGTCAGTAACAGTACTATATTGTTTCACTAAACGCCAAGAATCGCGGCAGTTGCGGTTATAAAACGTGCTAGTAGAAGAGTTAATGTTTAGGTCACACATTTTTATACATAATTATGTACAATGGGAGAAGAAAATAGTCAAGCAATTTTGAAAAATAGTGTGCAGGATGTGGGATGCATGCACATTAAAAATGCGATGTAGGAATACTTGAATGTATAATAATCAAGTTAGTTAAAAGTACAAATTTTCACTGGATCGATAAAAAGTACGCGTGTATTGACGGCCCGTGTTTTCGTTCTCTTCTTCCACTAGAGGTCGCGGTCGCCGCGCCGGCCACATGCCCTGCATGACGTTAGCGCGCGTTCCAGGCGTATATTGGCTCACTTCATAGCGTTTGTATTGTTAACAAAGAGTAATGTGCACATTGGTCCTTTTGAACAAGAGGTTTTTTTTTTACTGCGCATTAGATTTTCAACGCTCGGCACAGTGCGCTATTTCAAAGCGCTGGGGGTGCGTTCTGTTGAATTCTCTACGCTTAGCATAATGCCGAGAGATGAAGAAAAAAAAAAACAGTCGCGTTGAAGAACTAACCGTGTCTACTTGGCCTTAATGTTGACAAAGTGCATAATCTTTTTATCAAGCTAGTATAATTTAAATACTTATCCAGAAAATTTTTAATTTACAGGGGAAACGGCAGAACCAGAGAATAACGGTTCGGGATCATTGAAACTATCAGTACAGTACGCAAGCGGAGTATTATCTGTATTAATACTACACGCGCAGTCACTAGCGTTGACGCCGCAGGGACTGCCACCCAACCCTTATGTTAAGGTAAAACAACACCTATGCAGTTAAGAATAGTGGTTAAGGTTCCTTGAAGTTATCAGTGCTGTATGCGAGCGGAGTATTATCAGTGTTGATACTACATGCGCAGTCACTCGCTTTGACGGCCCAGTGTTTGCTGCCCAACCCTTACGTTACCTTTTTGTAGTTTAAACAGATCAAGTTCGATCCGGCTGAATATTGTAGCTTTTTAACTTAATGACATCTGCAAGCCATTCTCGTGTTTAAAAAACTTTTTTACAAAAAATACAACCGACTTCCAACCCTTCCATCGGTGTCTTTGGATCAGTATTTTAGTTTTTGCCACTGACTTCCGAAATTAAAGTTATTTTGCACATTGTAGTTTAGAAGTTGGCTGTATTTTTTGTAAGAAAAGTTCTGGTTCGGTCTGAAAAAGACCCTAAGCGATCGATTTAAGTGGTATATGAATATCTAAGATTTTTCATAATTATTCACGACTTTTCCCAAGGGTACAGTATGATACCCCAGTCACGCACTACAGAACGCCTATCGAGTAAATACAAAATAGAATATTATATTCGCTTTCTATTTTCCAGGTGTACCTCGTACCTGACCCATCAAAAGAAACCAAAAGAAAAACGCGCGTCCTAAAACGTAACTCGCATCCGTCATTCATGGAAATGTTAGAATATCGACTACCAATGGAAGTAGTCACCAACAGGAGTCTTCAAGCAACAGTATGGAACTACGATTCTTTGCAGGAGAACCAATTTCTAGGCGGCGTTGTCATTCCGCTCAACACGTTGCCGCTCCGACAGGAGACCGTTGCGTGGTACCCGCTTGAGTATATACCTCGGTAGCTAGTGCTCTCCCGCTCCGCCCTTTGGAGCACTGAGTTCCCCATATTGTGATAGGTCAATTGAGCCGACTTTATGACGTCATTTGAGGTTGGAACACATTGAATGCAGTTACACAAAGTTGCCCACGTGAACTAGCTCGTTAACTACTTCATATCGAACTTCTGTGATGTAGCACCCGTACTGAAGCTGCATTAAGTGTGATCCAGCTATTATACTTCTTCGAAATCACGAGCCCCTGTAATGACTCTTATGAATATAGGTGTAAGGTTTAAAATGAAATGATTGACGCTCGCTCGTGATTTGTATCAATTATTTTTAAAAATCTGTAGAAAACACGACGTGTCTTGTAGGCTTTAGCGGCCCGTACAATCATGTTCCTTGATAAATTTTAACTGTCGCATCAAAAGACAGTAATAATGGCATGATGGGTGGATTTCTACAGTCCGGGGTGATATAATAAAATAGTATTCCTAAGTCAATAAGGAGACCTGGATTTCTCCAAAATAAACGGTGGTTCCACACAATTTCATTTATTTTGAAACCGTTTTTAACACTAAGCTTGCGTACTGTGCCTTTGTTTAAATTCTAAATTCAGCAAGCAAAGACATTTTTCTTCGCATTTTTACAAAAAAACTATTCTGCTTATAAATAAATATTAATGTCGGCAACTAATTAGGAATATATTCGCCATCACCATATAAAAACCAATGTAAAGTATCTTCAATAACCAGAATTATATTAAAATATTCACAGTTTTCAGTATTCCATTTTCAATATTTAATTATTCCTCAGTATTTAGCAGTTCCGTGCAGGGACTTGAAACGTTACTCAAAATAACGTTACGCGATGTTTCACTAACATAATTTGTACCGTTCCACCAAGATCGCAACAAAATTAATTCCTTGGCTATAACGATACTAACAAACGGAACGAAATCCTAAACTGTTTAATAACAATATTAAAAACATATCGTTATTAATATATCGGTATAACGAGATAATAACGTTATTCATATCGACACGCAATAATGCCAAAAAAAAAATTGTGAAGATGACACTATTTATCACATAAATATAAAAGTAGGTAGGTAACCACAACTATTTATTCGAACACTGTCTGCAAAAGATGCGCACTCTCGAACAAACTTAATGTTTGAATACGGCGGTGCCACACCACCAGCCGGCGCCGGGCGCCGGGCTGTGTGGCCGTGTGGAAAAGTTCTTAAGAATAACGTTATACAAATGAATCTGTAACGTTTTTACAAGCGGATATAAACATAATGTTACTGATACCTATAACGTTACTTGAAATGTGGTTCTACAAAAATGATATTCTATAACGTTTTGTTTTGTAACGTTATTGATATTTTTAGGTTTTAGTATCGTTACAAACTTTGGAGTGTTATAAGATAACATTTAGTGTAACGGAACGAAATTAATTTCGTTTTCAAGTCCCTGGTTCCGTGTGTCTGGGATATAAATAATTTGTAAATATCTTTTACTAATACGTGTTAGTGCCAAAATGCCTTGTGGGGTGAAGCTTCAAAGGTAGTGAGATATTGGTCTGAATTGGGTAAAGATAGTTTTAGAACTAGCATTATTTCTTGGTAGTAATGAGAGAGAAGTATGTATTTGTATAGTGCTGTCTCTTTTTCGCGACAGAATAATGACAGCTCTAAAACTTTATTGTTGAGTTGTTAAAAGGTTTAGCGTTTAATTGCTTATTGTATTGGACAAAATATTAACAAATCTCTCCATAAAAGGGTTGTTTTAGAACATAATATAAGTACAGTCGCAGAATGAAAAATTTGAACACGGTTTATGTTTATAGTCATTACAATATGAATATAACAGCGTGTAAAGGGTGACATTTGCACGTGGACTTTTTCTTTCCGCGAGTGTTCAGAAATACAGGGTCAAATTATATTAACTAGTGAAACTCTGCAGACGTAATTGGTATGGATATCCAAACACGATAAAATAAAAAAGATTTGAAGTTTATTTTTTTTGGGTTTCGGGCCCTAGTGTTGTTAGTTGAGAAAATCTTTTGTTCTATCAAGTTTGGATATAAATACGAATCACGTCTGTGAGGTTTACACATAAAAAAAAAACTGGTATATCAAATAACTATAGTAACTGCGGTCGATGACCCCACAAAAAAAAACATGAAAATATTTTTTTTTGTTTTATCATGATTAGATATCAAGTCGATACCCATCATGTGTGGGGAGTTTTGCTAGCTAATTTAAATTGACCCTGTATACACTGTCTGGTGTAAATGAAATTGTATAAAGTTGGCCTAAAGCAGACAGAGACTAGTCCGTCTAAATATAATCACATATCATAAAAAAAGTATTTAAAGCCTTGGTCACACAGCCAATACTCGCTGCGAGTGTATTCGCTTTGAATAATACTCACAGCGACAATTCGCTGCCTGCCTGTCACACACAGCAAATTCTACATGAGAATTTCGACAGTCTTCGACAATACAGGCGCGCTGAGCGCAATGGCTACTCGCAGCGAGTATTGTCACACACAGCGAATGCTCGCGGCGAGTGCGCATTCGCGGAGGGTAAAATTAAACATGCTCAATTCAAATTGCGGCGAATAGCCTGCCACACACGGCGAGTTCTCGCCACGAGTGCCTTATCGCAGCGAGTATTCGCTGTGTGTCACCGAAGCTTTAGCCGCGTTTATTGTGTCAATGTGAATCGCTGAATTGTGCGACAATAACGAGTGCCGACTGATAACTTTGAATAATACACCTCACTTTAAGTATTCTATATCAAATTAGTAATCAGCTATCTCTTTAGGGTTGAAATCAGCTTAGACGTAAAAACATAATGTCATATCCATGTATCGCTTGTCCAATTTAAAATGACGCGCCCCACTACCGCTTTTAGTAGTCGCGGCGCCCTGTTCGTAAAATGTGATAGCGGGGTGCGTCATTTTAGACTGGACACACTATAATAATCATATTCGAATAAAGTTTTTCTTGGGACCAGTCCCCTATATTATTGTTAGAAATCCCCATTTTGATATCTAATTTTTTCTACAATTTATAAGATTTTTCATACAAATAAAGAATGAAATGTAAGGTACAGTCGCGGAATGCAAAGGTAACCCGCTTGGTATATCAATTGCCGTGCCCCCAGCGCCTAGCTCGTAAATCGACAAAATATGTCTATGACGAATAAGGTCGTACAATGAAATAAAAAAAAAACAAAACACGAAAATAGGTTCTCGTGTTTTGTTTTCGTTAGTCGTATAAATACGACTGAGCGGCACGGGCATGAAAACATTTGTCGTATTAATCCGACTGGGGCGGTTAATAGATTAAGCACCTACTTGATTTTGTACTGCCGAAGTTGTAAATGAAAATTACAGTTCGAACAGGTATCATATTATGCGATGATACGGGAATGAAAATGGCTTAAACGTGAGTGTACCTATTTAAATTTGCATATTGGCATCTATTATTATAGTCACATTCCAATAAAAACCTATTTTTAGATTACTTTATAAAGCTTTTATAACAAATACGTTGCGTTTGGTACTTGTGCTCGCCTAAAATGTATTTACGTCAAATATACCGTATTATAGTAGTACACAGATTTATTTTTTGTATTATTATTTAGAGATCTGAATGGTACGGTCACTATCGGTTGGTTTCAATGAAATATAATGCTTTACAATATTCATATACCTGTGTTATTTGATTGTTATTCTTAGTAGGTTATTTTATAGATTAACTATTTATTGGAAAATGTAATAATGACCGATGTATTTAAGATATATTTTTACGAGAATGCTATGATATTATTTTTTTATCCGTATATAATTTGCGCAAAATAATAGTAACATTTTTGTTTGTTAGTGTACTTTTTGAATAATGAACTTTACATAAAATCAACCAGTTCTTGTAAGGTAATATCAATTAATGTAATACACGAATTTCATAGTAGTCTTTATATCATAATATTAGTATGAATGGCTTCCAAAGTTGCGTGTGCGCAACGAGTTCGAATGAACTAAAGCAGTGTATTGTACATAATACCTTCGTAGATAGATTTTGTACCGAAGCATTCTGTCGGCCTAACTGGAACATAATAACTAGTTGTTGTTAACGCGTATTGTGATGAAATTTACAATAAAATTGCTCTTGTATTTGTTTTTGGTTTTATTTTGTACCTAAATTTGAACTAACCATGATAAAACACTGCATACATGCAAAACACGTACAACACACAAATAATATATTATTCTACACATTCTACTATTCACAAGAAGGAGCTTAAATAGGTATATCTATATGTATATAATACTTAGGTACTAATTTCATGACATACTTTCAGATCGTACACTTGATTAAATACACGAACAATCACAGTTACAGTTTGTCCACTCTGAAATGACGCACCCCACTACCGGTGGGGTGCGTCATTTGGAGTGCATCCCAGCGCGTCGAAAAAACACTGTTGGATTTTCAACTCTCGGCGCTAAGCTGTAGGTTGAAAATCCAGTTCGCGAAAATCGCCAATGCGAACCTGGGCTTACGTGATCAAAAAATATTCAAAGGATTCAACTTGTTTGAAGCACTAACAAAATAATCACCCCTAGTGTGTGTTTTCTTAATTTATCAATAAAAAATAACTAAAAGACAATTAGTGAAATTTATTGCTTCATCATTCAATACTCTATATAAAGATACTATTATTTTTATTAGTCATAACAGTATTTAATATACCTTGAAATTGGAGATCATAATCATCTATGAATAAAACTATATTCTTAAAATATGGCAGCGTCATCTCTCATAAGCCCAGTCCGCAGACAGAGTAAGTCATAATCCAAACAATTTTTTTTTGTCATTCTCATTCATATGATCATATCTTCATCAGGCGCCGGCGTCATCAAGTAATCGTTGACGCCAAACTTTCGCTTCTTCAATCCGTTCAACCCCATGTAATATGGTGCTTTAGCATTGGTCGGTAAATAATACACTCCCGGTTTACTGAAATTAGTTTTCGGTCCCAATGCATTAGTTCTTATCGTGCCTTCATAGCAATTGCCGACTCTTGCATCGGCGACCGAGTCGCACTGCACGGCGATGAATTTGTCGAGGTTTTTGTATGAGAGAAGCCAGTAGAACGCTGAACGAACATGGCTGCATAGTTGAAAACAGGGCATTATGAAGTCTCCTTTAATTGCTGGTTGAAATTCACCTGGAAAAGTTAATGGAAATGCTTACTAATATTGTTGGTAGATAGCCAAAGTTTATAGAAGGAAGCTATGAGGTCCTCCCAAGTAACAAATATTTTTACGATGAACGGTTCTCCATTCAAATATTTTTTTTCTGGAGGTCATGTCGATCTCCTATGTCAGTTGGGGCAATGCATTGTTCCGCATTGTTCGAAAATTTATATTTTATAGTTATTATTAAATGCCAACTGAGATTAAAATCTAGTACCGAAGTTGATGATGAATCCGTTTTTGTTCGTAAGTAATACAGGCGTATAAGTAATTGAGCAGTCGACTTGGCTTTGTAGATAACAGACAAGAATAAATAATATTGATAATAAGTAGTATGTGAAGGACCTCTACGCCTCTACTATGTAAAGAACTGTACTATGTACATTATACCACAGATTACTGTGATTATACTGTACTATGTATCTAGGAAAGGTACCTTGCGAAAGCCCTAACAAATCATGCATCATCAGTCAAGCTACACAACAACTTACCCCCATTAGCATAGAAGTCGACATGTCCCAATGGGTCTGCTATGCCGAACCCGTCTATATTAGTGTGCAGCACGTCCACATGATACGCTGCGTCGGCGTGCAGGCGGGCTGTGGGCGCCACGTTACGGAAGCACGGACCGGCTGGATCTAAGCCTGAATAAGTACCGTGTGTTTACTGATTTGGCTTTGGCCTCTTTGTTATAATATCAATGAATATCTAAATGAAAAATTAAATTAAGTTCATAATTATTTTATAAAATAATTAGGTACTTAAAATTAAAAATATACCAACTAATTTTGTAAATCTTCATCTATCCTACTTTGATGTGTCCGATAAGTTCCACAATGACAGTGTCTTTGTAACCTATCACCTCACATTGTGGAATGCAATAAATATTATATTGAGTTATTGTTTGATCGTCGTATCTACACGTAAGTCAAACACTAGGTCCCTACCCCTCTTATTAATAAATGAGGACTAAAGTTATGTCAACATTAATCCTCGCCCAGCCCGTCCCATCCTTGATGTCCTCCTTTGAGTTGACGCACTAAGCCAAGGTACGTACCCCATAGGAGGTGCCCTTAGCGAGCGTTCACCTAGTTTTAATTAGCATAGTTGAATAATCCCTGGCTGGAGGTTTTAAGTGTAGTAGCTTAAGGCACTCACAGGAAAGCCCGGTTAAGTAGTCATGATCTCAGAGGTCAACTACGAGATGCCCTAACTGAAAAAAAAAAACAATCTGAAGGTTCTACGTACTATATTGTGCAAGGAAAGAACGGCGTGAATTAAAATGTGTATTTATTTCTGTATTGTGCAATTTTATTGTATTTTTTTGTTTTGCTTATTATTATACATTTTTCCTTACAAATCATGTGGTATCAACAGAGATTTTTACTGTTAATTAATTGATTGTAACTTTATTCTATGTTTATTCATAATGGGGCACCTATGTTTAACATGCTAACGACGTGTGGACTGCTGCGAAATCTACCTAATTTCGTAACAACCGCGTAACGTCACAGATTACGGTAATGTGTAGGTACTCTTTCCGAGTTTGTTCTGCTATCTATTTGCTGACCAAAACTACAACCACGGAGTGAAGAATATCCTTTTTTAGGGTTCTGTAGTAGTACT
The DNA here is from genome assembly GCA_916610215.1 of Omphaloscelis lunosa. Lineage (NCBI taxonomy): Eukaryota > Metazoa > Arthropoda > Insecta > Lepidoptera > Noctuidae > Omphaloscelis > Omphaloscelis lunosa. The sequence continues at coordinate 15,148,951 of OU744250.1, forward strand.
ACTGCCGTGAATTTTTTTGGGGGTATACATATAACTATCACAGCTGAGTAAAATGACGAAAATGCTCGCTGAGCGATTTGACTGCCTACATTCGACAATGCTGTAACAGACATGTATAGCTAGGGCACTCTGATTGACACTGACCTTTATTTTTAATGACTTGTTTGATAAAATGATTATTTTAATTTAATATTAATTCTGTGACCCTCATAATTTGACAGATCATTTAAATTTCGATTCTGTGCCCCTATAATTTGTATTACTCATTCGTTTATTTTAATTGCATTTGACATTTTATTTTAATTTTAATTCTGTGACCTTTATAATTTATACCTATTTTAATTACGTTGACATTTTATTCTACTGTGATTTAAGGCTGAGAGAAGTGCAAACTGGCGCGATATCGCGGACGCTACAGGCAGCGCGACCCTTGTAGCGCCCGCGATATCGCGCTAGGCTGCACGAGCCTTTATTATGTTGCAGTATAGTGGAATTTTATTTTTATAATATGGGTTTTGCCTGAATTAAATGTTATTTTATTTATTTTATTTAAAGTTAACGAGTAATCTTCATTGTGCGTGGTTCGACACGCACTTGGCCAGTTTTATTTGCAACAGTCGGCTAAAAATAATGATGATCGGTACGGTCACTCATATTGTTTATTTGGTTTTGAATTAGTAGGTAATGCATTTCATTGATTTTATCCATAGTTTAAAGTATGGCCTGTAGATACCTACGAAATGACCTCTAACTATATCTAAGCATTTTATTGCGTAAGTATTTAGTGCCTTTGCGTTTCATGACTGCAAGTATTCGTATCCAATAACATCGTACAAACCAGTAAGTCGAGCGGGTCGTCGACCGGTCAGCTGTCTGTAGGTGTCGGCGGCGTACGACGCGATGTGGGCGCCCAGACTGGCACCCACCAGCTCCAGCCTCCGAGGAGATAAGCCCTGGAAGGTCAGCGAGGCCAGGAACTCGCCTAGCAGCTCACCCAGCGGCTTCGTGATGCGGGCGGCTCTGGAATGTTGAACGAGTGTAGGTATAAATTTAAATTCAAGGTCAACAATGACTTTAGTCACAGGTAGGGTTACCATACATCGAGATTTGTCCGGACTCGTCATTTGTCCGGATTTTTCTACTAAAGGTTAAAAGAAAAATGCTTTTTGTCAGGACTTTTCAAATTCCGAAATGGACCGGTCGATGTGGCGACGCTTGGGGGAGGCTTATATCCAGCAGTGGACATGTTTCTGCTGAAATTATGATGATGATGAAGGACTTTTGTCCAAAACTACACTGCGATGAACCGCAGTGCAACAGAGGAGCCACATCGCAAACTATCCGACCTCTTGCCGTGCTCTCTGTGCACTTAACACCTGCACTATAGAAGTCCTTTGCTAGATCAACGATAACGCTGTCGAAGTGACCGATTTTGGTCGAAGCTTATTTAAAAGATGCAAAATGGAATCATCGATACGACGAGGAAAAGTGGTAAACTACTTACGGCTGGCTCAACTCTGCGTGTACCTACAAGAAACAATTTGCTTTTACGTATGGTGAATATCACGAACATGCTCACCATAACTACATAAATATACTTAAAATAAAATGTATGTAAAGACAAGTTTTTCCTCAAAACTCTCTCATATCGTGTGAAGCCGTTGTGATTTTTTACCGACCTCCGCGTATCACGAAAGGTGCTTGCGACCACACGATACATAACTAAAAACTCTCGTATATGCAATGAATATGGTCAGCAACTGTCACTAAATATGCATATCCATCTCAATACAAGTTCCAAGTGCCTCGAGACAGCAAATTACGCGTTTCCGTTTGCGTGTGCGCGGGAGCAAAAAGTAGCGCGCCGCCAAACGGGAGATACGCCGCATGTGCGAACGACGTTTAGATATAAGGCTTCAGTCTCAATGGAAGCGAGTATAAAGACTAGTTGTGGATGGGGAAGGATCAGATCATTTTGAAGCGAGAAATCGAACAGCTGGACAATATGCCGCTGTAATAACGTGGCGAGAATAGCTAGGTGAAATTATATTTCAGCCCATGTAAATGACTCTTGATGCGAAAGGAAAAAAGCGAGGAATTTCTTGATAAAATGATTTCAAACACTGGTAATAAAAGTTCCCGAGAGCCATAAGGGCGTGGATTCTCCCAGTGCAGCTGAAGTCAGTAAAAGTATTTGGCTCACTGTTGATTCGCCCACAATATGAGTAGTGGCATTACCAAATATTTACCTATTTTGATTAATTTAGCAATATTACTGTATGGAAATAAGAAATGTGGCTAACTAGGGATCTAAAATATTGATTATGAAATGCAGTAATTAATATTGTAATACCGAATATTTAGTTTTAGATGTAAAAAAAGTAATTTGAAACTTTCCAAATGCCTTTTTTACACCTAAAATTGTTACAACATCAAATTCAGTGTTATAATTGAAATTCATTATTAATATTCTAGGGAACTAGTTAGCCATATTTCTTATTTCCATACAGTAATATTGCCAAATTAATCAAAACAGCGAAATATTTGACATCTATTTGCGTTAGAGCGTTTATACTTTCAGTATAAACGCTCTAACGCAAATAGATGTCAAATATTTCACTGTGATTTTCGCTGTGTGTATAACGTGTTGAGATCTCATGGAATGTAAATGTTATTTTTACATTATAAACTTGAGTACAGACTTAGTAGGTGCCCTTAGCAGAATAAATTAGTCGATCAGATTTAGGAATGTGACGACACAATTTTTTTCCTAGGTCAGTTAGTTAATGCGAAGGGCATTAACTAACTGACCTAGGAAAAAAATTGTGTCTCAACTGAGAGGTCGTCAGCTAAATTCTGACCTTGATTATACGGTAAAAGTTTATATTAAATTATTATAACCATGATTATTAAAGGAAATATCCTTTACCTCATTTAAACGCATTTAAATCTCCATGACGTTAAAAAAAGGGGTTTCGGTTTTTCAAGTTTTATATAACTGAATCATTCGTTCTAGAAATATAATAAAGTTTTGTCATATAGTTTTAGCTTACTTAATATTCTAAAATGTATATTTATACACTATGTATCAGAAAGTTATCACCCTTAAATATGACCACACCTTTCTAATACGTGATGTCACATCACTTGTACACCGCCTTTTACCGCATTTTATGCAGATAAATGATTTTGAACTAGCATAAAAAGAACCACCCTTTTTATTCTAGTTCAAAATCAAAGTCATTGTAAAGGATGCATCAGAAAGGTGTGGTCATGTTTAACGGTGATAACTTACTGATACATGCTGTATTCAAAATCAAAATCATTCCTGAAAATCAGCACACAATTATCTTTTCTACGCCTTTTATTTATCAGCGTCAGTGTTAGCCGACGTACGCACGGAGGTAATAAAATTGTGTGTACATTTGATTTTCAACGTTTTGCTTAGCGACGAGAGTTGAAAATCTAAGAGTGTATTATTTTAACGCGCTGGGACGACGAGTGCGTTCCAGCACGTCGGATTCTCATCGAAAGTTGAAAATCCAGTGCGCGATAAAATCCCGCCGCCATTTTATTACGTCCGTGCGAACGTCGGTTTACAAGAAAGCATTGAATACGACAAGCATAAAAAAAAAACTTAAACAGGTTCAAGATTCAGAAAATCAACCAGTACTCAACCTGTTTGTAGGTAGGTATTGGCTAATGACTTGTACTGCTTCTTTAGCCCCCTATATGGAGTGTTCCTTAATGAAACTTGCGAGAAGCTGCTATGTTATATAACAGGCACGACTTGTTACTTTCAGATTCATGGATATCTTTACAGGGTCAAATTAAAATGGCTAGCAAAACTTCGCAAAGGTGATGGATATCGATATCTAAACGTGATAAAATTAAAAATAAATAAATTTGATGTTTTTTTTTTGTGAGGTCATCGACTGCTATTAGTGTAGTCACTTGAAATATCAGTTAAAAATCGTATTTTTTAACCTCCGAAGCAAAAAGAGGGGTGTTATAAGTATAACCACTAAAACGTGTGTGTCTGTCTGTGGCACCGTAGCTCTTAAACGGGTGAACCGATTTGAATGCGGTTTTTTTATTGGAAAGCAGGTTTTCTAGCGATGGTTCTTAGACATGTTTTATCAAAATTGGTTCAACCGTTTGAAGATTATCAGCTCTTTTCTAGTTGTTGAGTGGATTTAAGTATCTTCCACAGGTCAGATCGATTTGAAATTTGGTGCCTATTCTGTCACTTCAATGATATTAGAAAAACATAGTAACCTTGAACTGATGCTGCAGTATCACCTGGAATTTGAAGGATACCCAACTCCCTTACCAACTTACAGCACAGGTATCGTGTTTGGGCTCATTGGAATGGTCTCAATGAATAGGTTATAGATAGATAGTGAACAGGGTCTGGTGATGGAGTAGGAAAGAGAAATGAGGAAATGCTTGTTACAGTTTTTTTTTTTAATTTTAATTAATAAAATTGTACTTCAACTTCAAAAACAGGATGGGTATCAATAGCTAAACACGATAAAACAAAAGAAAACAGATTTGTTTGTTTAAAGTCCGGAGGGCGCGGGGCGGTCGCTTATTCAAGTGGTTTATTCTAGATACTCGTTGGACACTCTAGTATCCGCCGAACAAGTGATGGCCTTTCGACGGCCAGGGACACACGAAATTAGTACTTCAGCGGCTGTTTATCAAGAAATAAAGAAAATGATAGAAAATACGTTGAAGCGAGTAAATGTAAAGGTTAGAACGGAATAGACACTATATTATCTAGAAATTAGTTCATCCGCTAATTTAATTAACAAAACTATCAGCGGTCGTAGACCGCCCCCAAAAAACGAAACATAAAATCTTTTTTTTATTATGTATAGTTATTGATATCCATCACGCCTGCAGAGTTTCGCTAGTTAATTTAATTTGACCCTGTATAAATAACACCGGTAAACCTCGTGTAGACTGGCGCGACGCGACTCTACCAAAAAAATATATTTGAAAACTTCACGGAAGAACAATTACTGATGTCGCGTCGCGCCAGTCTGCAAGAGGCTTAATACCGTAATATATTCTGCTTTTACTTGAAATAAAGTCAATAATTCACACTTATTTCTTTAAAGATTGATGCCACTGGTTAATTATCAGAAGGCCAATTACCGTTAGTAATTAAAAACGTTCAAAATCTAGTAGCAAACTCTCAACGACACTCAATGTCAAAAATGTAGGTAAATGTTACATACACCATTTTTGACAGATTGACATTGAGATTAGATTGCGAAGGAATTGCTCTAAAACAGAATGATGTGTCATTTTCTTGAATACTTTATTATGTAGGCAATACGTTTCTCAGATAACCAACTGAGTATAAAAGTAAAGTACCTAAATGTAGTACTTACATAGGGTACGTTCGCACCAATATAGGGAATATCTCCAAAACGATGACGTTTCGCCCAAGACCAAGGTAAAGAGCCATGAAGGAACGCACCATCGGAGAGAAGGAGCCATCCATGTAGCCACTGATCATCACCTGAGGAGATTCAACACAAATAAGTTAATATACTGAGTTAAATGAAATTGATGGCGAAAATTTACTTGAATTACAACTGAAAGGGTATATTTTGCTCCGAACGATTATGTTCCTCTACTCTTGGTAAGAGTAGAGGAAGATGTTACAAATTCTGTTTCAATTTTTAATATAAGTTGGTAAAGTGGACCTCGCCATTGATTTGCTATCCTAAAGCACGTAATACACATGCCTGTAACTCGCACCAAAATATGCGAGTAGCTTGCATGCCATTGTGACATTCTCCAATCAGAAGCTGTTTCGGTATACTGGCATACAAGCTACTTGTATATTTTTGTGTCAGTTACAGTTATATATTTAAGGCTAAGGTTGAATGTCACTTGCACGCTCTGCCAGTCATAATGTTATTTATTTATTCAAAATCTGTATTAACAATAATATAAATAAAATCTACCAAAGTGCATAACAGTTTGTCGGCAGTTGTTCTCGTCTAGCAACGGATTACAAATTTTGAATTTTGAAAATTTATGTGCTAAACTTAAATGAAAATGATAATTATAAAGGCATGATTCAAACTTTTCGTGAAGTATATCATTTTACGGGGAATTGTTGTCAAAAGTGGCACCATATTTTTTCTCCGAAGCGACGCACGCTTTACTTGTGGCTACCAGTGTACAAACACGCTGTGAATGTGTAAGCGCAGCAGCTCTCGATACCATCCGAGACAATGGCGAAGTCAGAAGTGTGTGTGTGTGTTATGTGCTGGCGCTACTCGTCTTTACTCACATATCACAGCGTGTTTGTACACTTGGTAACCACAAGTAAAGCGCGCGTCGCGTCGCTTCGTTGGATAGAAAACTATGCAGCAAAATTACGAGCTCGACTATACCCATTCGGTGAATAGTGGGTATTCGGGCATCGTGAAACAGGACCTAAGGATCTTACCACAAAAACCAGGACATTTGTTCAACGTATATCCAATCAGTCTTTTAATCATCCAAGAATAAGATGAAGATAGCATTTTATTAAATTATATTTATAAAAACTTAGATTAATAGAATTATGCAATCTGAAGGAATTTAAATGTGAAGCCTTGATCATTAACGTAAATGAACATTAGCTTACTACCATATTAGACTCACGACCGTGTTTACATTGTAGCCTATGATTTCGATTTTATTCAAATATTGTTTAAGAAAAAAAAACATAACATAATCACAACCCCGTTGTTCCCGAAATAATAGAGAGAAAAAGCCATTCAAGAGCGAGTCGGACTCGCGCACCGAGGGTTCCGCACCTACTCATTATACCACCATAATAAAATTGGTATTATTTTTATTGATTTAGATTTTCGCGAAAACTTGTAAGTACCAAAGTTTACCTTAATTTTCAACTGTTTTTATTTTTCGGTATTTTCCCTTTACTTTTGCTGTAAGACCTTGCTTTTTGCCAAATTTCGTGATTCTAGGTCAACGGGAACTACCATATAGGTTTTCGCCCCAAAACCTATAGGGTACTTCCGGTTGACCTAGAATTGACAATTTTAAAATAATCAATTAGAACTACTGATGTACTGATGTGTAAGTACTCATGGTAAGGTCTATTTTTGGGCAAAAAACCAGAATTTACAAAAAGAGCATAAAAAACAATGGTGTATTTTTGATGCAACCACCTCTAAAATATTATCTTTTTCCTTCCTGGCATTGAGCTGACTAGTTCGTGTATTAAAATTATAAATATCACCAGAGTTTTCCCCTTCTTGAGGTCGAGATGTTTGGCTGTGCAGGCGGCGCCCTCTATGCTCAGCTTACATCTTGTCTCTCTGTAGCCAAAGATACCAGATGATGGGTTCGCTACCACTACTGATAGGGATCGCTTCGTTTCATCTGAGAGTTTGGTGGTACGATTCATTCCTGGACCTAGACAAAGATAGATAATAATTTCAGAATTGTTTGTGGTTGGGTTCTATTTGTTTCCCCTGGTTGCATTTAATTTTTATTATACTTCCCTTATTCAATCAAGTTGGGTTGACAAGGCCTCTATTGACTTGATGCGAAAGCGACATCTTACAAAAAATAATTTGCTTTGTTTAATTAAAAGTAAACAATTCGGGCAAGTAGTTAATTTAAAGTTAAGTAGTAAAAATTAGCAAAAAAATTTCTAAAATAAACTTTATAAATACTTTAAAAACAAACTTACAATCAGCCATCAACCCTGCTGGCTGTCCAGTATCCTCCGCCACCACACATAACCAACATATCGTCAAAAACACCAACACTTTCATAATCACTGACAAAATACACACTAACAAACATTAATGAATATGTTGATAACACAAACTTGAGTGCGTGTGACCCACTACCAGATGATCATTGAACTAACTCGTCTGTATTTAGTTTCCTTTGCTAAGGCCAAAATGATATAGTCGTGCATATAATTGACCTACGAGCTAAAGGAATTGTGGTAATGAATATACGCGAATAATTATCGCTATACTCTGTTCAGTTAATGATGATTGTTATGACATTACAAACATCCAACAGATTACGCTTCGTATAGCTTTAAAGCGAGATTTATTATAAATTAAAAAAAGAGTAACCGGTCTTCGATTTCTGTGATGCCAAATAGCTGTAGAAGAAGCATTTGGCTTCATTATGTCAAATCGAGTATCATAAAATGAACCGAGTGTAGCGATTTTTTCAATTACTTTAATGTAGCATTCTCGGATTGAAGTACTTGAATTTAGAACGGCCTTAATGTCTTTCATAACTGGTGAGGCCGAATCGTGGTATTTTAACCATTTCTGTTAAATTATAGACAATGGGACGAAGGCCAAAAAGGAAATCTAAAAGTAAGAGGACAATAATCAATACATAAACGTATAGAGAGAAGAAAATACACTTTTGAAATGGATAATCCAGAAAACGAACCGATTTCTAGGCTTTACTGATGAATTATCTATCAAATAACATGAAAAAGGAGCCCACTGCCATAGCAGTGCGACGGTCGTGTCCTTGACAGACGAACCCAGATCTAATCTAACCAGTCAGTTAATTTAATTTCCGAATGATAACTGGCAAGACGGGGTTCTTGATACTAGGCAATTATTGTATCCTTTCAAGTTTAATGGATGATTAGCTGGGGCGTAATGTAGCAAATATTTAATATGACGTCATTATATTACCAATGTTCTTAAATCTTTATTTATTTATAAAGGTTATGTATACAATATATTATAATTATAGTTGAACATATTATTAACAATATTAGCCTTGGATTTATACAGTCGCCGATTAGAGGTTAACCAGTAGTCTCAAAAATAAGTGTTAATATAGAATTATAAAAATATGTATAAGATTAGTAGCGCTAGAATTAAGGTAATAAATAAAAAAATACAAAAAAGCTTTACCCAACTATTTTAAAGTAGGACATTAACCACATAAAAATTTATGAAATGAGTTCAAAATAGAAATTATAACTAACCATAACATAAATATAACATCACGCTTGTCGAAGGATTTGGTTATTAATAACTAATCATAATAATTATAATTTTGAGTTGCTATATGCTCAGGCGTAAGAATTCGTTATATTTTGTGTCGTTTCGTAATTTTATGGGACTGTTTCTATGTCATTATGTCATTACAAAACTGGTTAACAGCTCAAACTTTAGTCAAATGAGTGATGCAGTGAATTTTATGCAGTGACGTAGCGGTAGTGCGTAGTGACGTCGTAGCAATTCCGTGGCGAAAGCGCGTAGTGATGTCGTAGCAATGACGTAGAGGTAGTGCGTAATGACGTTGTAGCACTACTGTAGCAGAAGCGCGTAGTGACGTCGTAGCAGCGACGTAGCGATAGCGCGTAGTGATGTCGTGGCAATGACGTAGCGTTAGCGCGTATTGATGTCGTAACAGTGACGTAGCGGTAGCGCGTAGTGATGTCGTAGCAATGACGTAGTGGTAGCGCGTAGTGACGTTGTAGTACTGCTGTAGCATAAGCGCGTAGTGATGTCGTACCAGTGACGTAGCGATAGCGCGTAGTGATGTCGTAGCAATGACGTAGAGTTAGCGCGTATTGATGTCATAACAGTGACGTAGCGGTAGCACGTAGTGATGTCGTAGCAATGACGTAGTGGTAGCGCGTAGTGACGTTGTAGCACTGCTGTAGCATAAGCGCGTAGTGATGTCGTACCAGTGACGTAGCTATAGCGCGTAGTGATGTCATAACAGTGACGTAGCGGTAGCACGTAGTGATGTCGTAGCAATGACGTAGTGATAGCGCGTAGTGACGTTGTAGCACTGCTGTAGCATAAGCGCGTAGTGATGTCGTACCAGTGACGTAGCTATAGCGCGTAGTGATGTCGTAGCAATGACGTAGCGTTAGCGCGTATTGATGTAGCAATGACGTAGTGGTAGCGCGTAGTGATGACGTAGCAATGACGTAGCATTCAACAGAGGCAGTCTCGATTTCCATGCGATTATAAATACATAAATATACTCACGCCTTCTTCCCATTGGGGGAAGGCAGAATCTACAGAACGCAACCTGCTACGATCCTTACATTACTTCTTTTGCTTCGTTTACATTTATATTACCCTACCATATTTATCGAGATTACTTTTCAAAGCCATTTATGTAATAATACAGGGTCAAATTAAAGGTAGCGAAACTTCGCAGATGTAATGGGTAACGATATCTATTATAAAGACGATACTAAAAAAATAAAAATAAAAAAAGATTTTTCCAACCTCCTGATTTAGTATTACCAGCGACCGTTGACCCCGTGGTTAGCTGTAGTTAAGTACTTGAAATTAAGGGTTTTTTTGTACACAAAATAATAAATAAAGATTAGATCAAATAACATTATTCCCATATCATGTCGGAATATCCCCTTCTTTTCTAAACGAATTCTCCGCAGTTCCATTGGAATGTCTTGTAGATGGACATAACAATAGGAGAATACTGAATAGAATGAAATTTCTTAAATCAGTCAGATTAAAGCTGTTTTACTTTCTATGTCCCTGTCATGTACAAACGACTCTTCTTTTCCATTATTGATCGAAATTATTTGGGTAGTTCTTCGAGAAATCTTAACCCCAATTTAAACCGACTTCTTAAAAAAGGAGGAGGTTCTCAATTCGTATGTAAATATACCTTTTTTTTCTTCTATTTATGTTCATGGATATTTTTGTTGATTATGGACTGATTTGAAAATTATTTTCATTTGGTGGAGGAAGCTTCCGCGTTAAAGATAGTTTTTATTGTAATTTTGGAGTTAAACACATGCGTATTTTAAGTTCGTTATTAATACTCACTTAGATTTTCTGAAAATTCACCCGTGATTTTAAATTTCTGCACTATACTCAAAGATTAGCATTAAGTAGGTAAAGTAGGCACATAACTTGGGTAGAGAAAATAAACTTTGGTATTAATAAAATAACGTTGTTGGGAATCGAACCCAAAACACCTTGCATGCGGTCTGCACGCGCAGGCATCGAGATCAGCGCTTCATCGGTAAGCTGAGGTGCGGCGCGGCGGCGTCGGCGTCACAGCTTGGCCCGATGACCACTCGCATCCACGTACTCCACCGCAACGGACGATATTCCTCTCTTATATAATTACTTACTGTTTGTCCGGGAAAGTTATAGTTTTGTAATAAGCACGTTAAACCATTGCCTAAAAATACAGTCCACCCTTTCATTGCTTCACACGCTAACAAACGTTAAATTATATGTGTTTTAATTTACCTACAGAACTATTAACTATAGATTAACTAACAATTATACAAACATTCGAAGTCAATTTACTGTAAATATCTACATCCTGCACGAGTTATAATTATTAAAATAATTAATGCAAAGTTTGCGTGACACTGATTGTTGGTATTAATAGGTGCCAATAACAATATTGTTTATTATTAATACAACTTTGTTATTATTTTAATAAACGTTGAAACATTTACTTGACTACGTCAACAGTCAAGTGCTCACAGATGCTGACACTTGAGCATGGGGCAGACTTCTGATGGTTTCATCCCCAGGTTGGGCAAGTTTTATTCCTTTTGAATTATCTTTTTCTGTAAAGGTGTACCTTTGCTTAACCCTCCTGGGAATATTGGCGTGATGCTAAGTTATGTTACACTTAGGTATTTTTGAAATTTGCAACAGATCAAACTTAGAATTTACGATGCGCATCTTTGATACATTAATTGGAATCCGATGCGTTATCACTTTGTAGTACCATTGGTTTACTTTTGTACTAAATTAAAGGCTTATTAGTGTATCCTGTGTGAGCCTCTGATTGTGTCAGTTTAATGAAACAATAATTTTCAATTTGATGGACTAAAAATAGAACATCTATCTTCATTCATCATTTTGAATTAGCCTTACAATAATTGCTTCGGCGTAAAATTATTGAAAATTTAAAATTAGAATCAAGAACGAGTTTTTTTTTTTTGTGACTAAGAATAGCAACGTTTAGCATAATCAGCCTAAAATTTTCCCACTACTGGGACATAGACCTCCTTTTTGTGAGAGGGAGTGGGCCGTAATCCACTACGCGAGCCCAGTGAGGGTTGGTGGATGTCACATGTCTTCGAATTTTTGTCTCTAGGACATGCCGGTTATGTCATGATATTTTCCTTCACCACTTTGAGAGCAGTGGTGATGAAATAATTTACACAAAGTAAATTGCCTGAATGGGTTCGAACAATTTTCAGCAAACGTTTGCAGGTTTTTAAAACAAATTCAATGACACAGGTACTAGCACATCTTCCTAGGCTTTTGCTTTTATAAATCATTTTTTTTTTATAAAAAAGCGGAACTGGTGTTATTTTTCCACATTTTCAGCTTCGTGATTACAAATTGAGCTGTTGACCGCTAGCAAATGGGCAAACGTCCAATGAATAGCACAAGATACATTGTACTTGAACTATTGAATGTAGTCATGGGGGTTCCAAACTGTTTAAAGCTTATAGCTCCTAAATTAACGTCGCATTGTCTAAGCAACACATGATGGATGTACTATAAATAAAATGCTTATATCATTAAGTTGACGTATATGGGTCCTATGTTTTTAAGAATTGACAAGGAAAATTATTTTTGTAAAATTCCACTCATAGCGTCAAGTAGGTAAATGTTTGCAATATATTAAAGTTAGTATAAGGTATAATAATATTAAATAGGTTCTGGTTTTGCTTCTATCTATTAATACTAGTTACTAGCATGATTAGTTGTTAGACGAGTTAGTTACTTAGGAGTTGTTGCAGAATGTTGTTCAGGGAGGAGATCCATTTGGAGTGCACAGAATATGTTGGTTGATTTGAGGTTTTCCTACTAATTATTGAATTATATATTCAGTAGAGTAGTTATTGGAATCCCTAAAATTTATAGACAGTCATTTGTATCATGACGTCAAATGTATAAGAAATCGGTTAATTCCTTTAGCATAAATTAATGTACCAAGTATCCATGAGTTCCCATTTTAATCCACGACTTTGAAGCTATTGACACATGAGAAACTATCTCAAACATGCGAATAGGAAGCCTTGAGAAAATTAATCGAGGAAGTGAAGGAAATCGTTCAACTAACCATGCAGGTTAAGCATGCAGGTTTTATACAGTTCGCAGAACCTATAGGTAGAACTTGTTAATGAGATTGTGCCCTTTTTGGGTGAGGAGCACTGACCTTGGGCTTTGGAGAGCACTGGCAGGTCTTGGTTAAACTGCGTATGAATGGAGAAATTAATACTCTTTGTGAAAGATTCGATTCTTTAGAATTGGCTTATTGGTGGAGCCAGCAATATGTGTTTAACACTACTAATTTCCCGTCTTCTTTGCCTTCTAAAAGGCTCTTTTATTATTTCTTGCCACTTACTTTTCAATTCTTTCTTATTTTGCTCTTTTTGTGTGTTCTCAATGCGAGGTAAGATAATGGTAACAAACAAACGTAGTCTTAGGTCGAGTTTGACCATTTTAGGTGTCAATACTCCACAACAATGATGACACTGACATTGTTTCGAAACAAATTTAGCCTAAATTGTGAAATAATGCTGGGCGGGCATGGTAAGTTTATCACTTTGTTATTTTTATCACACTTCAAAAAAAAAGAGGAGGTTCTCAGTTCGTCGGAATTTTATTTATATTTTTTTATGTATGTTCCCCGATTACTCGAAGACGGCTAAACCGATTTGAAAAATTCTTTTTTTGTTTGAAAGGGTATTTTCAAGTTGGTCCCATTGTCATTTGGTCGCGATCTGATGATGGGATCTTGGAGAAATCGAGGGAGCTCTTCAAATATTATAGGCACACCTTTAGCGATTTGGGTATTTTTTATAGTAAATCGTGCATTTGCTCCCGAAAAGCACCATTTGGTAAAGTGGAACTGATGAATTACAAACCAACCCACTAAAAAGTAAAAAAAAAAAATGACCAAAAATACAACCGACTTCCAAACTACAAAGTGAAAAGGAACTTTAATTTCGGAAGTCGGTGTCTTTGGATCAGTATTTAAGTTACTTGCCACCGACTTCCGAAATTATTATTAGTTATTTTTCCTTTGTTGTTTGGAAGTCGGTTGTATTTTTAGTAAAATTAATTTCTTTTTTACTTTTTAGTGGGTTGGTTTGTAATTCATCAGTTCCACTTTACCAAATTGTACTTATAGATTAGAACAAGACATATAGGTAATAATATTTCGACGACAAGTTTTTTTTTTTGTAGAGTCTTTTACACCGTCAATTTATATACAACCTTGTTGAGTTAGAGTCTCCCACAAGTATGTAGATAAACCAACACCAATAGGTAATTAAAACAAACAAATCGTGGGAAGCTGATGATGTGCAGGTAAACGCACTGCAGCCTGTCGCGCTTTCATCTAATTGTTGTGAAGATTTCCAGATCGCGTTGCAGAAAGCTTATTATTTATATTATGCTCTTGTATGGAGACGCGACGCCGCACCGGTTGGCCGCTCAGTCACACACTAGCCGGACAGGCAGACAGACGCGTAGGTAACGGTTGAAAAAAAAAGTAAAGTTATAAAATGATATTCGATTTTTAAAAGTGAAGTTTTGACTACTTCGCTTCTTGAAGAAGTCTGAAACATTTATTGACTGTGCAATGATGAATGATTCAGTGGGCGTATCGAATGACACTTGGCAGTGGTACCGGGAAGTGATCAGATCATGGCTGGAGGATCCAGGGGTGGTGGAGTTCGAGGGGCTCAACATGACGACCCTGAAGATGGACCAGGCTTTCATGGTCGGGGTGTCGGAAATCGACGTTGGAGTTTACTCTGTTTCCGATGATTGCTTCCGAGTGAGTACTGGAATTTAACTGACAAATATTATATACAATTAGGGATGATTACTTTTAAGGCGGAGAGTTTACTTTAATAATTTGTTATTAACAGCTCTATATTTTGATCTGTTTTCAAAACGGTGACTAAACCTAATTTATTATTGAGCAAATTTGCGGTTGTAAAACGAATTGCAATGATGTCTGTTACTGGTTTTTCCTGATCACACTTATTTTGACTGCTAATTCGCGGTAAAGAAAGTGTAATAATGACGTAAGAATTTTTATACCTAGCTGCTTTTATTTAATATCCTGGAACCATTTTATATAAGTTCGGTACAACTTTATTCGATCTCTGCGTTTTGTTCTCTGGGCTGTCCTCTCTTTTCATTTTGCGAGTACCGTATCGTATTTCCAAAAAAGGGACAGTTAATACCTATCCGATTTTTTCAACTTTCTGGCACTTTATTAAAGGTCATTGCTCCTTTTCACAACATTGTACTAACGAAGTGTTAGTACGTCAGAAAACGCTTGTTTCCAAATATCATGCGTTTCATATACGATGTAGAAAAATATAAACATTAGTACCTACTTTTATTCATAAGGTAGTTGCCCGCAATTCCTTTCACATAGAATCTTAAACACCGCGTTTGCCATGCAGTTTTGGAGTTTTTAAAAAACCTTGCAAAAATAACTCTTGCTCTTAAAAATTAATCTCTACATCTAAGAATCCTTCAGAGGCTCGTGGCTAAGTAATAACAGCCGCATGAGTCAATCGTTCAGGTTAAGCTACGCTTGCCGCGTTCAGTCTGTGGATGGGTGACTATCTTTTAACATACCGAGGCCCCTCCGTGTTTTGGAAAGCACGTTAAGCTGTTGGTCCCGGCTGTCATTCTTGGATCTTTGACAGTCGTTACGGGTTGTCAGAAGCCCGAAAGTCTGACAACCAGTCTTACCAAGGGGTATCGTGTTACCCAGTAACTGGGTTGTGGAGGTCAGATAGGCAGTCGCTCCATGTAAAATACTGGTATTCAGCTGCATCCGGTTAGACTGGAAGCCGACCCCAACATAGTTAGGAAAAGGCTAGGCAGATCGATCTAAGAATCTTCTTAATTCCATATTCTTTTTTTGTTCTTTGTCTGTTTGCCTGTCACGGAACCGTTTATATATATGTAGATAAACAGAAGAATGTAGTGTAGAAGATACCTAAATTACCTACATACACATGCATAATTTTATCGGCTTCTAATCTCTAATACAAAGCAGATACAATCAAAATAAACGCAATTAATTCCTATCTAATTATGCCAAGGCTTTCTTCGTAACAGAATACGCAGTTACGCATCACAAATCGTCTATTGAAGGCAATTCACACATTTCTATGAAAATCATCATTTGCCTAGGGTCTAGCCTTTTCCCAACTATGTTGGGGTCGGCTTCCAGTCTAACCGGATGCAGCTGAATACCTGTATTTTGGATGGAGGGACTGCCTTATCTGACCTCCACAACCCAGTTACTGGGTAATACGATAAGCCTTGGTAAGACTGGTTGTCAGACTTTCGGGCTTCTGACTACCCGTAACTACTGTCAAATATCTACAAATGACAGCAGGGACCACTGATTTGTCGTGCTTTACGAGGCACGGAGGGGTCTCTATAATATAATGGATGGTCACCCATCTACGGATCGACCTCGGCAAGCGTAGCTTAACCTTCGATCGACCCGTGCGGCTGGTGTTATTTAGCCACCAGACTCTTCTATGAAAATGCGGAAATAATAGTAAACATTACGGCACATTCGGGTTACGGACATTACATAAGACGCATAATAAATAAATTCTAAAGCATTATTTTTTTTCCAATTTCTCGCTACATTTTATCTTTAAAGAATCTAGGTTATACAGAAACACTTGTGCAATAAGTAATTTAGCTGATACTTAAACATGTAATGTAATACTAACTTTAATGACTACTTTTATTTTGAAATTTTAATTTTGGTTTTGACATTATGTCATTTAACTTTATTATCGAGTAAATGTGAAAAGTAGAGTGACAAATGTTACAATGAACAATTGGCCTTGGTATGATATCCAAAAGTGACATTGATGTCACTTTTACACTGAGTTAATTTTGAACACCACTCATTTATCGTCAAGGAAAATATTGAAAGGAAACTTCAACTTCAAATACTTGGTCTGAAATTCCCAACATGTTCAAGAGGGCAAATACCTATAGCGTATTAGAAAATAAATGCCAGCTGCTAGCTTAGCCAAATTATTATGAGAATAGGCCTTTGTCCTGTAGTGTAACAATGATAGTTTGTTAATAATATTATATTGAAATACATGTCGCAAGCGCGATTGCCGAGCGTGGGGTACTGGGTTCGATTCCCAGGATGGGTGTAGTGTTATTGTGTTTTTCCATTACGAATTTCTCAGTAGCAGCCCGGAGTTACAAAGTCGGTGGTGTGATACCCTGTGACTCTGAAAGCACGTAAATCTTGCGCCTGATCTCTTCCTGGACTATGTCAGTGAGGGAACAGGGAGTGCACTTGTGTTTGCGGACCCACTTGGTCACATTTATCTCCTGAATACTTGGGTAATCGCCGTTGAGATTAGAATCGTGACCGAAACTGTCGGAAGGATAATAACCACCGACCTGCTTTTGGTAAATGAATCTATTATAAGTACCTGGGTGACCGAGCTCTGCTCTGGTGAAAATAGAGAATGGTCATTTAATAGATAAGATAGTACCTACTAATTCCATACTGCCTTGATAGTAGGTAATTACTAATTCCATGCTGCCATGATCAATAATCTAATGTTAATAATGCCATCTCAATATTCATTATCTTGTTCTAAATTTTGGGCGACCGAGCTCTGCTCGGGTGAAAATATGAAGAAAACAAATTTTCCCGGATATGAGACCTAGCTAGATCGATTTTTCGCCCCCGTAAACCCCTATATTGCAACTTTCATTGAAATCGTTAGAGCCAATTTCGAGAACGTGAGTAGAAATCTATATACAAACAAATAAATATATATACAAATATTGCTCGTTTAATAGATAGAACAAATTTTATAAAAAGCATCTTCATATTAAAGTGGTAATAATTGTGTACTGCTATACTTGATTAAACATTGTTAATCGACAATATTCACTTACACATTTATCATTGTCGAATGTCAATCATAAATAAAATGAAGTGCTATTAAAATGTATGATAGCGAATGTAACGACTGTAGCGTAAACTGCAACTTTTTGTCGCGACTTTTTGTTGCGACTTTTTGTCTTTTATTGTGTCTATATAAGACTATTATTCGTTTCCCAGACTATTACTTACTTCGTGTTTAAAGCCATTATGATACTCTTTCACTATTGAAACTAAGATACATCGGTACTTTTAAGTTTATTGATCTCCTTTAGTAATTTATTTATTTATCCACTCATGAGAAATTAGCTGCAGATTCTCAGCAGCAAGCGAAATTCAGGAATTCAGTAGTGACTTAATTTATTCTTATTTTATTCTTTTATATCCTTAATTTATCTCGATTAAATACGTGACAATTACTTTCTTTTCCATATACAGGGTGGCAGGGACATCGACGCGAAAACTGTTACCAAGGATTCAGTACATGATTCTGAACCTGAATACTTAGGTATTGCATTTTTCTATGAAACAGAAGATTTTTTTGCGGGCGAAATGTATGGAACAGCAGATTTTTTTTTTAATAACCAGCGAAAAATTTAAACGCAGGGGTGTTCAGAGTGGGCTTGCGGACGGTGAGCAATGGATAGCTCGCCGTCCGATAAGGACCAAGCCCGGGTCGACTGCGCGTTGTATTCCACGCGCGCCTCGAAGAGATGTCAGCAGAACTGACGGGGTCCGGTAGGGCCGATGCCTGCCGGGGTTGCGGGTTTGCTCGAAATGGTTACCGTGGACCCTAGCAACATACAGGCAACTGAAGGAACACGGGTGGGTTTTAGTCAGTAAGAGTCTGACACACCCTCCCGCTCCGTCAGAACGGCAGAAGTTATTTGATCATTTCCCACCCAAGAAAAGGGGTGTTCAGAATAATGTACTGAATCCATGGAAACAGGAGTTTTAGAAAGAAAGAAAGAAAAAAACGTTTATTTGCGGTAAACATGACGCAAAAAAAAAGTTTTAAATACATAAATCAGAAAAGGTTGGGAAAGCATGCGTCACATCCACGCAAATCGGCTATCGATGCTCCTGCCACCCTGTATAATAATGTACCTATAGTGTTACTAAATATACAAACACGTACGATCATCATCATCACCCTTCAGCAGTCCACTGCTGGACATAGTCCTCTCCAATTGCACGCCGTTCCCCTTTATTCTCGGCAACTCTCATCCAGCTGCTACCAGCCACCCTGCGAAGACTGGTGCTCCATCCACCCTGAGGGCATTCTACCTTACGCTTGCCAATTCGCGATCTCCGCTCGAGTACACACGGCTACTGACACATCAAGCTATAGATTACCAGTTTATGGTGATGTCGCATTGTAAACGATTTCCGTACAATGCGAGGTTAGCTTTTACTGGAAATGTATAGCTTGATGTGTAGCCGTGTGTACCTACACGTCAACCCCAACGGTCATTCGGTTCGAAATAACAAGTTATAAATAATTATTTTATTATAATTAGATCAGAAATCGATTCGATCAATCCATGTTGCAAGGTCAATAAAAGCTAGAATAATATAATTAATTCAATAAATTGATTAGTTAATGTAGCCATGCCATCACTTTAAGATTGATTGAACTAAAACAATCTCTACGTAGAAAACAGTTTTTTAGCGCATGGTACCGTTTAAAGTTATACGTTCTATTCTATTTCTTCTCTATGACAATTGGAATGTCGACAATTTCTGCCAATGCCAGATGTGAAATGGTACCAAAAAAAAAGAAATGGAATGGTAGTCCTTAGATATTAATTAAAAAAAAGATTGATACAGTGGAACTCAATGTAGATCTTGTTGGGTTAGTACGGGACAGAACACATTCAATAAACAAACACCGCGTAAAAGGAAATTAATTTAATTAAAATGAGGAGGAATTTTTCGAAGCCATATTTTAGTTTGTTTAGTATTAGTTAAGTTCATTTGTTTTCTTAGTTAAGTAATAACGTTTTGTAGTCTTTATTGTAAATGCTGCGTATTCCTGTAATAGGTATACATATATGCTTGTATTTTATTATTTTTTTCTATTAATTCCTTGTATTGCTGTTGGTGTACCGAAATAAAAAAATAAAAAAAAATTGATTACTTATAAAACTGTTTTTTTTTTTGTGTATGTGGTATTGACAATTCAATCTTATTTATAATTCCATGTCGTCATTGAAATAAACCCACTGGAAAAATAACAGTAAAAACTCTTAATTTTATACCATTGTGGCGGGTTTGAATTTATCGTTTACTACCTATTCCTCAAACATCAATACGACTGCCTATCGATCAACCACCGTGTCACCGGGATTTCCTAGGGAAGTACCCGCATGTTAACAGGTAATTGTAGGGTAGAACATAAGTAGGTACTTTGCTAGCGTATCAGGTAGCTGCAGGCATGCAGGTAGGTAGCGACTCTAATTATGTGAGTTTAATGAAGTTGTTGACAAAGAAAATAAGCGGTTCTAATGCTTGATGAAATCTAGCTAACGATCGATGATTTTGGTCATTTAGGTACATTATATAGCTAGTTATTTTTTTAATAACATAATTACTATAAGCATAATCAGCCTATAATGTTCCCACTGCTGGGACACAGGTCATCTAGGTTAGAGGGAGTGGGCCGTAATCCACCACGAGGGCCCAGTGCGGGTTGGTAGATGTCACATGTCTTCGAATTTTTGGTTCTAGGACATGCCGCTTTCCTCACGATGTATTCCTTCACCGTTTTGAGAGAAGTGGTGATGAAATAATTTACACAACGTAAAGCACCTGTCTGAGTTCGAACCTACGACATTCGTAACTTGCGGCCGTTACTACTGGACCACCACTGCACTTTTTACTAATAAGTAATTTTAGTGCCACGACTACCTCGTTGGTCTAGTGGTCGAAAGCGCTACTGCTGAGTAAGAGGTCCTGGGTTCGATTCCCAGGTCGGTCAATGTATTATTGAGTTTTTCTATCTGGAATTTCTCAGTAGCAGCCCGGAGTCTGGATTTGTGCCCGGTTGATGGCAATATGCTCGCTCCCTATTACATGGGACTTAAACATAACTGGCGAAATGTGGGTGTGCCTGCTACAGGTGCACCTCTGCCCAACCCTTCTGGGAAACAAGGCGTGATGTTATGTTATGTAATTTTAGTGCATTTGCCTTCTGTTTCCTACGTCTCTATCAGGCATTATCACAATATTCACCTCTTTCTAACAAACTATTTGTTAATTTAGTAAACATTTAGATTGATCGCAGTTCCACCTCATTTATGTCTTTAGTGTTTGAATGAGTTTTCCTATAACTAGCACGAAAACAGAGAGGGAAAAAGTAATAGAAATCAAAATTAAACTTTGTACCTACGTACCATATTTACCTAACAAAAGAGGCTATTGGGATTTGTATTGATTTTCCTCAACGTTCATGTTAGCTTTGCTATTATACATGACAAATGATTAATAAAAATTAGTTTTACACCTATGACTGTTAATAAATAGTACGAAAACAATTTGGGGAATTATGTATTATAATATTTTGTAATAGGAATAGAAATGACAGATAAAGTGTAATAATAGTTTATAGCTTTTGTCCGCGGTTTCGGCCGTGTGGAGATCGGAAATTATCGCACGAGAACGTACTACCGCAATTACGTCCTAACTCAGGTCATGGAATAATATTACATCGAAATCCAAAAAGTGACAGACAGTCAGACAAAGAGAAACCTTTGCATTTATAATATTAGTATGGATGGATAATGTTACTCTGCTGTAACAGTACATCGTAAAAATTCAAAGACATCACATGACGACGTCCATCGACCCTCACTGATGAATCCAATTCGACTTATTTCCGCAGAAAGAAGACCCAAGTCCTAGCAGTAGGAACATTATAGGGTCAAGGCTGATAATGTATAAAAGCTCCTGCAGACAGGCGCTACGTGACGGTCCGACGCGATTCAGGTAGAACAATTTTCATGAAGCTTTTATAAAAATTGTTCTTCTAGAGTCGCGTCGCGCCCGTCTGCGTACCTTAAACAGTTACAATTGGAGGTCACAAGTCAATCATCAGCATATTATGCATCTACCATAATCACATAATAACGTGTAAAACACCAGTAAACATTGAAAATCTCGTTGTTATTGCGCTATGTGTGTCAAGTATTCGACGCGTGCGCACCGCGGTCAGTTAGAGAAATTACCGCTCGAAGTGATTTAGTAGCGAAGCGTACGAGCGTTGCAAATGCTTCTACTACGACTGAGTTCATTACTCGCCGAGTCTGACAACTAAATTGTTGCAAAAGTGAAAAAATTACTCGATGATAATTTGATTCCATAAAATGGAACAGTTAGTAAGAAGATACGGTCTACCATTGAAATAGTCAACCATTGAAATAAATTCATTGTATAAGTGGTGTTGTACCGCAAACGATGAGACTCTTGACATCATGTCATGCGTGCCCTAATACCAGCACGTTTCAAGAACTAAATGACTCTACTGATAAAGTGGATGAACTCGTGGAGTCGTACAGTGCCGAGAATTCTCCTGGAGGGTTCACTTAAGTCAAAAATGGGATGCCGAGAGCCCTTGCGGAGAACTCATTTTAAATATAGGTTTTTCTTAGCGAATTCGGCATTATAAACTGTGAAAATAAAATTAGTTGTAGATTTTAATAAGATTTCAAACCTAATATCGGCGACACTCCTCGTGGGTTAACTTTAGCGCAAATGTAATGCCGGTGACCCTCTTGGAGTCAATTTGCAATATGTATCGCGGCATGGCGTATGAGCGCAATGAAAAATGGGTGGAGTCGAAAGTGTTAATCAAGTTTTAACCTGACACAGTTTGGATTGCCATCGATAGGCCAAGAAGACGATTTTTTTTGGTCCCACAATTACTACCGAAAAACGCTTACAAGTAAAGTTACGGCTTTGTGTATGGTTTGTTCTTTGGCCAATGATTTGAACTAAATGCTCAAACTCCAACATGCTCGATTTTTGTCCTACAACATAGAGGAAGAAGAGTCAATCTCATTTTTTGAATTAAAAAAAATCCGTCTTGTTTTATTAGAAGACACAAAGCTAAAATACTGCCTCATTGGTCTAATGGTCGCAAGCGCTACTGCTGAGCATGAGGTCCTGGATTCGATTCCCAGGTCGGGCAAAGTGTTATTGGGTTTTTCTATCTGAAATTTCTCAGTAGCAGCCTGGAGTCTGGATTTGTGCCCGGTTGATGGCAATAGGCTCGCCCCCTATTATATGGGACTTAAAACATAACTGGCGAAATGTGGGTGAACCTGCTACAGGGACACCTCTGCCCAACCCTTCGGGCAAACAAGGCGTGATGTTATGTTACAAAGCTAAAATGATTCTAAAATATTTAGTTACTGCTGTTAGTAGTTCAAACTTTCATTGACTCTCAATAATCAAAGGAATGCAAGACGGACTGAGACTGTTCTCGAAATAATTTGAACTCATGAACTGTCAATTATTGCCAGCCAAAGCTTCAGCTTTGCTATTGGTACGATGTAAAACCGTTGCATATTAAAAAGGGAGGAATTAGTCATATTGTGAACACATGCAGTACAAACCTATGAGTCATTCAAGTTATTATTCTTTTGTTGTAAGAAAGTTGAACTTATACGCTGTTTATAGAACAATGTGATTGTAACTTTATTGATAATGATGATGTCATTAGTCTCGGAAACATAAATTAATGTTTTATCTGTTAAAAACAAAATAACAATGCATTTATTATTTTGATTTTTACAAACAATGGAAGATCTCTATCTTTATTTTTACTATTCCTAGGGCAAGCTGGCCTGTACACTCCGATTCAAACTTAATGGCGGCTCCGAACATGAGGCGAGTCGCTGCGCAGTAACGAATTCATGGGTCAGCGGGGGTGAGGGGTGGGGTATTGCGCAGCGAGCAGCGCACTTCCGAGCCGCCATTAAGTTTGAATCGAACTGTAACTGATGTTGAATCTAGTTTCAAATAATGAATATAGATTTTCTTTGCTTGTCATTTTTACGACAATATTGTACAGTGTCATTGCAGCCGGAGACTCTTTTCTTAAGTGATCCCGTTTCTGTCTAATTTACAGTTGTACCTCATCATGTTCTTTTCCTTAACGTTTTAATAAAAAAACTTTTGTTGACAAAACCAATGACACAGCAAATGATATGCGTTTTCGTAACTTGTAAAGTAGGTAAATGCGTAACTATACTACACTAAATTTATGAGTAGAATAAGTGACAGTTATGACTTGGCTTAAGATTAAAGTTTTTCTAAACCGTCTAGAGTGCGTTTCATCAAATAGTTCCTTTGCCGTAATGTTGGCTCCACTGTTAAACTTTAAGAACGGACCAATTACGTAGCGCCGCACAGTGGAACGAATGTATGGGAGCGGTTGGACGTAGACATGTCCGAAAAAAAAGAGTAAAATTATGCCAAACTAATGATGCCATCTTATTCGATTACTTAATGCCTTCATAACTTGTGGTGATGAATTTCTTCATAACTCCCATATTTCGGGAGTAATTTGAGAAAATGTGAAATTTTACTATGAAAATGAGTGTATCGAGCTCTCTCCCTCCTGATTCCGGGCTTGTTTCAAGTAGCGGTCTCTAATATCATAATGCTAATACTAAGAGCTATATTTAATACTAAGACACATAGTGCGCCAAATGTGCACTTTCTGGGATAAAGAGTGATGTTTATTTTATAACACAATTTTTTAATTTTTTGTTTATTTTGTTGATTAAAACCGTTTTTCTAAAGGTTTACCTTATTACAATAACATTTCTGATCAGCCAATTAGAGAAGATATAAGCTAATTAGGATATATAATTAGGGACTTAAGGTTTACATATAAAACTGATGCACTAATGATTACTGATAAGAACATTGCTATTATTTAATTACTAAATGGCTCTTAATACACTAATTTAGCATGCATCATTTACTAATTATCACAATAACTAATTACCTTGCAATATTTAACAAAGGATACCTGGGATACCTGGATTTTATATAAATAGGTCACTATTAGTAACTTTAAAATCAGTGTTGATTTACACCTCGTTGTATCCAAGCTAATCTCGCAATGTATTTTCCAAATTTTAATACAAATCTTGATATTCACGTTGCTTTATGCGCACGCGCACATAAAGATTTACGCGACTTTAACTATTTGTTCAGTGTTTTAAAAGATAACAGTTGTGTTCAGTTATGTGAAAGTGCTGAAACAAGTTTAAAAGACTGGTGTCGTCGATTTTGCTACCGCATTTATGCAAAATGGACACAGTCTGGAAGAAGCACAGATAAGTTTCGGAAGAAACATGAGATTTGGCTACAGGCTGCAATTCAATGGCCGGAATTACAGAATGAAAATATGGAACCTTCTACAGAAAATATAAGTGACGTCATCGAGCCCATAATTTCTCCTGCTAAATCTGATGCTTCAACTTGTACACATCCTAGTCCTCGTAAATCTTTTGAGGACCTTAGTAACCGGCAAAAAAGAAGACGCACCACTGAAGATAGTCTTTCATGCAGCAGTAGCAGCGCTGAAATTATGTTTTCGGCCGAAAGGGCGCTTCAAAAGGCAGGACAAAGCGATACAGCTTATGTTATGAAATACTTGACGGAGATTCCAGAAGAGGCCTCAAAAATCAAAGCCTTCATTGAAGGTAAATCAATTCAGGTACGGGAAATATCCCCTTTGAAGGCATTGGCTCTTTATGTATCGATGAACTTATCGAAATGGCGCTATAACACTCTTCGGGATTTCAACACTCAAGAAGGAGCTCTTCAATACCCGAGTTACTACATGTTGGTTAAAGAAAAAATTAAGTGCTATCCGGCCAAAGAAGATCTCACAGTTACAGAGAGCTCTGCAAAAATCAAATTACAAGCCTTGATGGATTTAACCTCAAGAAGACTTATTAGGTCGTTAGAAACCCCTGTTGATCCCAATCAACAGCTCGTATTGACCAGCAAATGGGGTTTTGACGGATCATCTAGCCAAAGCATTTATCATCAAAGGACGAGTGAAGATGAGCAAATCGATCTTGCTAGTAATTTTATGATTAGTCTTGTACCACTGCGGCTCGTCTCAAAAGGTGTAACAATTTGGGAAAACGAGCGACCATCTTCCACTTCATTTTGCCGGCCAATATTGTTTAAGTTTATAAAGGAAACCAAAGAAAATGTGCAGAGAGAGATGGCTGAAATCGAAGCAGAGATTGAAGCCTTAACTCCATCCACCATCACTGATGGAATTAGTGTCAAACACCAACTGCTGTTGACAATGATTGATGGTAAAATTCATTCCATTATATCCAATACAGCAGCTTCAGTGTGTGACATATGCAAGGCTTGTCCTAAAGAAATGAATAATTTAGAGTTAATCAAAGATAAACACGCAAACGAGGACATGTATAAATATAGCTTAAGCACCCTTCACGCTTGGATTCGCTCAATGGAATGCTTATTACACATTTCCTACAAATTAGACATAAAATCATGGCAAGTAAGGGGTGATATAGCAAAAAGGCAAGTTGATGACAGGAAGAAAAGAGTTCAAGAGGCTGTAAGAAGAGAAACGGGCTTACTTCTCGATGTTGTGAAACAAGGCAGTGGATCCACCAACAATGGCAACTCGGCAAGGAGATTTTTTGAAAACTACACTAAATCTGCTGAACTGACCGGAATAGATGCTATGCTTTTAAGAAAAATCTGTGTGATCTTGCAGTGTATTTCATCAGGAGAGAAGATCAACGTAACTAAATTCCGAGAGTTCTGCTTTGATACTGCTAAGCTTTACGTGGAGTTATACCCATGGTATTATATGCCTTCTTCACTTCATAAAATTTTAATGCATGGGCCAGACATAGTTCAGAACATGTCAATTGTGCCCATTGGTTTTCTATCCGAAGAGGCATCTGAGGCTAGAAATAAAGATTTTAGAAAATATAGAGAGGGGCATTCTCGAAAGCATAGCAGTATCTCATGCAATGAAGATATTATGCACAATCTTTTACTGTCTTCTGATCCACTTGTTACAATTATCCGTCCAAAAGGAAATAAGTTTGTAAAAAAATCTTCTTTTAAGGAATTTTATGAGCTTACGGATTCTGAGAAAAGTGATATCGAATTTGTTAACATAAATGATTTAGCGGACATCGATTCTGAATTTGAATTAATTGATGATGATGATGATGACGAAGATAATTAAATGATGTTATTGTTTTAAAATGTGTAACTTAGTAAATTAGAGCTTACGTCTTAATTATTTATTGTACTTTTAATGAAACTAGGTAATTTATTATCAACTTACTTAAAAGTCATACTCTCATCAGTTCTTGTGAATATTTTTGTTAATATATATTTCTGTATATATATAATATATTTATAGACCTCTTAATAAGTCTGTCTGCGGTTTAAAGTAAATACAAATGGGGAAAAAACGTTTTTTTTTTTTAATTTTCATTTCCTTTTATCCCAGAAAGTGCACATTTGGCGCACTATGTGTCTTAGTATTAAATATAGCTCTTAGTAATAGCATTACGATATTAGAGACCGCTACTTGAAACAAGCCCGGAATCAGGAGGGAGAGAGCTCAATACACTCATTTTCATAGTAAAATTTCACATTTTCTCAAATTACTCCCGAAATATGGGAGTTATGAAGAAATTCATCACCACAATTTATGAAGGCATTAAGTAATCGAATAAGATGGCATCATTAGTTTGTCATAATTTTACTCTTATTTTTCGGACATGTCTACGTCCAACCGCTTCCATACATTCGTTCCACTGTGCGCCGTAGCGTACTCGTGTTCGTCCTACAACAGTGCAGCCAACATTACGGCATAGGAACTATTTGATGAAACGCACTCTAGTCAAGAAAACGGTCTTTGATAATAACAAAAGCGAGATGCCGCGAATAGTTGTTATAGCGAATAGTCGAATACCGATTAATCGCCATTCCCTTTGGCGAATAGTCGAATACTCGCCATTATTACTCGACATAAAAAAAGGAATGTAAAAAAAAGTTTATTTGTTCTCAAGTAATAATATAGTTTGTATATTTTCTGAGGCAGGTTAGGTTTATGAAAAAAAGCGCAGCCGACTTAATCCCAATCGATTGAACACAATCTGCCCCTTTTAGACTTTAAATATTAAATTATAAATTAAAAAGCCTAACTAATTAACTTCAACATGAATGATAATAATACTAAGTGTGGTTTGTATTTAAAGATTAATAAAAGTTTAATTATTTTTAAGTCTATAGTTTTTCTGTTCATTAAAAGTTTATCTTTATTTATTCGCCGAATTTCGAATAATAGACACTATTATTCGGTATTCGACGAATAATTTAAAAAAATGACGAGTAATGCCGAATACCGAATAATAGCGAGTATTCGCGGCATCTCTAAAATAACTATAGGTTCTGCTCGGGACTGTGTCCGCGTGGAAGCCAACTGCGCGTTAGATTTCCATACGATTCTAAATTGTCCGCGGAAAAATTGTCCATCGTCTGCTCAGCGCTTTAGCAAGCCTAAAAGGTGGTTTTACATCGGCGAGGCAAGGCGAGGATGTGCGAGGCGGGAATTAAATATTTGTTAGTTCAATATTGAAGTTTATTGCTGTACAAATAGAGCATTTATTTACTTTGTAAAACGGATTTACAAATCTCGCACCGGCCATCGAGGACACGCACGGTCTCTCTCCGTCAAGCGCTGATTGCTCCGACCGTCGCGAGACATCTTTGCATACTATACTCTCGGCTGGCCGGGCGGCGCGTCATAGCGCGAGCCGGCGTGTGACATCGCGAGCTGGCGTGAGGCAGCGCTGCCCATCTCGTGATGGCGCGGTATAGCGCTGGACATCTTTCAGTGTAAAAGGGTAAGCTTGATTTCAATTCTCGCCCATCCCATCCATGCGTCGCCTCGCCGCGCGCCGGTATAAAACCACCTTTAGTGTAGGTTGTGTGTGAATCAAATTAATGAACTCATCAAAAAAGTATTTCATAACTCCATACTCCGAAAATAACTAAGTAAGTATCTACATAACCACACTTTAAAGTTACAATGTTTTGTTATTTCAACATTTTAATAAAGAAATTCACACATTCATTATGAGATAGGTAGTCATGTAGTGGTAATGAAGGTTACAAACTTTAAATATTCATTTCCTACATTATATAAGATATTGTGTGTTGGAGGTAATTTGGATGGTTAAGTAATGAGAAGATTAAGTAATGAGAGGTTAATATCATTCAAGCACAGATATTGTTACGTCCTAACATAAAACAAAACAGTGGCACTCCGGGAGTGCCGACAGAAGTGAAAACTGGAACAAGAAAATACTTGCAAAGAATATTGATCCGTAACGTGATATAAATAAAGAGCACAATCGCGTTTACAAAAATGAGGTGTCGGTAACGGTGTCGTGAGTTCAATTGTTTTTCCCATCTCAAAAATTCCCAACGCGCCTAAAGAAGTGTTCACTTAAAAAAACTTGGTTCTCGGTGGTTTTAAATGCCTTTTGGTTCCGTGTATAAATGTAAACCTGTACCCTAATTGCGTAACACACGATCAATCGCAATCTGTTTCATTTTGATGGTTCAACATTTTTATTGCGTTATTTTTACGTAGCTGAGCAGACAAATATTTCGAACATATGAAGCAATGGATTGGCAATATCCTTCAAAATGATTCAGATTGTGATTGATAGTGTGTTACGCAATTAGGGTGCTGTGTTCTTCAAATTAGGTTTTCGTAAATTATGATTAGGTACATATAGATTATAGCACGCATACATATATATGCAACGTCAAGCGCTGAAAAATGCGCCTGGCGGTTGGTCTTCACCGTTCGCTTAAAACTACATTTTGTTCCTAGTACCTGGGCGACCGAGCTCTGCTCTGTTGAAAATAGAGAATGCTCATTTAATAGTATAGGATAGATCATACTAATCATAACATACTAATTCCATGTTACCATCATAGTAGGTTTTTACTAATTCCATACTGCGATGATAGTAGGTACTTACAAATTCCATGCTGCCATGTAATTCAAATCATCAATCAACATTCTAAGGTAGCCATCTTGTTTTAAACTGGGCGATCGAGCTCCGCTCGGGTGAAAATACGGAGAAAACGAATTTTCCCAGATATGAGATCTAACTAGATCGATTTTTCGCCGCCGTAAACCCCTACATTGCAACTTTCATCGAAATCGTTAGAACTGTTTTCGAGAACCTGATTACAAAAAAAAAAAAAATATATATATATATATATATATATATATAAAAAAATAAAAAATAAATATTGCTCGTTTAATAGTATAAGATAAGATTTAGTGTCCAGTGACCTGTCGCCGTCAAAACTCATACCTATCATCTCTAGTAAGGTTTTCCATTTATGCTACGTTATCAGAAGGAATGTTAAGGCCTTATGCAATGGCCTTGTCAGAACTTACATTAACTTATCCCATATAGGAAGTTAACGCAGAGATATCCTCATATTTATATTACTAACTTACCATGTCTAATTGCATCCTCTTATTCCAGTGTCCATTCAAGCTGCAGGAGAACATATCAGCTGGTGAAGAGAAGTCCTGGGTGTTTAGTACAACTCGTCGATCAACATGGAGAGTCTACGCTAACGCCACGGACCGATACCTGACTGCTGGCGACACTTCGTAAGTAGCCTCCATTTAATCATATACTTTCTGAAAGCACATGGTATTTGTTAGAATGCTTCCCAAGCTTAAGAGGATTTTAGAAGGAGTGAAGTTGTGGTGGCATCTACATGCGAACTACGCATCATAGACATGACGTCACACAAATCCTGCATGGCGCAATTAGAGTTTACCGCGCGATCGACATATATATGATTATACGACATCAATCGTTGGGCAGTTGTCCGCCAGACACGACACCCGTCTGGTCGGAGGATCCTCCCTTTTCTATAGAGGAACTTGAGTGAACTTTACACCCTGTTCCTCATTACTGTTAATCTATTAAAAATATTACCAATCCTCTCAATCTCCATTAATCAACTCAGCCTGTTGCAGTTCCCTGTCGGACATAGGCCTCTCCACTTCCAGTTCGCTTCCGTCTCTGCTTCCTATGAGTTTAATACCTTCCCATGATTTATGAAAAAATTTTTTTTTTTCTTTTTAACCCTGCAGGCTCCTCCATATCACATGGGGCGGTTTCTTCAAATTTTTTTAGCATGCTTACTAACGTTTGTTCTTTGGATTCTTTTGTAAGTTTCACGTTGTAGGCACGTAGAAATAATATCCAATCACGAAAGTTAACGGATGAATCTCGAAATTTAAATTATTTATTACCTAATAGGCTAGATTGTAATGTCACCAATTATTGTGAAACATAAAGGGAAAAAAACACAAATGTAAAAGCAAGAGTTTCATTACGCAGTGATCAGTGACATTGTCCTGTTGACGTCTTTGGTTAGGTAATGGCCGCCTGAATAAACACGTATTGAGTCGAATTATTGCCGGACATGATAACTTATTCACAACATACGTTCTTAAGAAAGTGAGACACGGTCTTTACTTTGTTTGAAGTGACGACGAACGAAGCAGGAAAACGAGATGTTGCCGTTGGGTTAATATTTACAAATGCGTACTGTTATGTTGGGTTCTCTATTGTGTTAAATAACTTTTTTATCCATAATCTAAAGTGCCATAATTTTTTTGACTTAATCTTCATTTGTCTGAATGATAACTTGCCCGAACTTAATGTCACATAATATAACATGTCATAAGATTTAAATTCCTAAATAAAGTTTGTCATAAATATTACAATCAATATTATACAAAACACTTAAAACTGTTCTCAAAAAAAGTTATAAGTCCTAAATTCAAATTATTTAGTGTTTATTTATCCTAATAATGTTTTTGAAACAAAGTATTACAAAGCTTTTGCTATGAACTTTTTTCAGTCATTACGTAGATACGAGATAGGTATATGACAGCGGGCGATATTTTTTCCTCTACCGACTTGTTTTGAGATAGTTCACTTGTTGTATAGTTTTGTTTGAATTAGCAGGATAAGTACAATTGTTGTTTATTACAATTGTTTATTATTTTACCAAATTCAATTGATACAATACCTACTAAAATAGTAAAGATACAAAAGCAATATGGCTTTTGTCACAGCTCCGGCGCTGCATGTATTTATCAGTATCATTCAATAAACCAGTTGATTGTGAACATGTGGTTTTTATTTCCCTGTAAGAAGCATGCAAACAAGCATACACCATACATGCAGCAAGCATGCAGCATGCAAGCGAGCATGCAACATGCATCAAGCATGGTTTCTGTGCGGCTCCGGCGCTGCGGGGCTCCGGCGGTCCCACGCGAGCTTATCGTCTCGCCGGTCAGGCGCAGCGTTACAACCACCTGCTCCTCAATTCGTGGACCGCCTCGCCCCTCCGCGCCTACAAGATTCTAAATTACACTCAAGGGGTAGGGCAGACATTTATTATAAATGAACATTCGGAATAATACACATTATAGTTACTGAAGTTTATAGCAAACGTGTTACGGATAATGATTTTCGGACAAACAATTTTAGGAGCAGAAAGGGAGTACCGTTATGTAGCCCTACTGATCGGTGAACAGTAATAGTTAACATATTTGGGATATATTTATAAGGTACATTTATATAAGGTACTTATAAGGTACATTGTATATGTAAGGTACATTTTTTTTAGAAGATCAGGGATAAGTTTGTCGCATAACAGACGATGTTCAAAATTCGACAAACTCAATCTGATCTTCATATTTTTTGGACAGTCTCGATTCTCTGTCAAGATATATAATTATGAGGATGGCTTCTTTCTTGACCCGATTTTTCTGAACGACCTTCCTTCTCACGATAATATCACCAGTTTCAATAATAGGTTTCATCGACGGTCTTTTCCAACAAATTGTAAAACGTAAACATCCTATGAATCTAAGCGCACAATAGGCCAAATGACCTAGAGCTACAATGAATAGTCATACGAGAAATCATCATTTGGCAAATGTACAAGTGATCGCAGTTTTACAGGTCTTTAAGTGGCATGCTCCGAAGTAATTATTATTATTAATAAATAAATTAATATTGTATATATACTTATTAATTTTATAAAGAGGTAAAATTTGTGAGTTTGTATATCGGGGCTAATCTTTGGAACTGTTGATCAGATTCCGAAAATTATTTTACTAATGGCAAAAGCTACAGTAATGCCGCGTGTCAAAGGATTATTTTATGTTAAAAAAAGTTATGCGGACAGAAGCTATATTTGTCTATAATCTTGTTATCGCCTTGTCAAACATGAGGCACTGCTAGCCAGTTTGAAATAGCGCATAAAGCATCAAACCTTTTCAAACACTTCATGCAAATAATTAACAAGCTTCGGTTCGATTCAATTAACCATTAACGATGAAAGAAAACGTGAGAAAACCATGCTCTGGATAAACGTAACGTAACTATGGAACCCCTTGACCTAAGTGTAGTAGAAAAACATACGTAGCTTATCAATAATTGCTTAATTACCTGTAAATAGTGGGAGTTGATTAAAGGTACAATTACTACGGCTTTGTGAACGATGGATTTACTTGTCATTCATAGTGCATAATTAGAAAATTTTAAATACAATGCCTTTTGCTGACAGTGAGGTATTGGCAAGATGATATCAGTTTGCGCATATGAATAAGTCAGAAGGTTTCTGACCAGTTGTCTTTGTCATAGTTAGGGTTGCACGGAAATACAGAAGTCTAAAGCATGTCATAAGTGAGCTAATCCTAGAAGACGTTTAGACTCTAGCTGATGATAAGGATATCCTACTAGCGTAATACCTATTAAGTATGTTTCATAATAAATGTACTTTCTTTTGTTGGTTTAATATTGAATAGGCCACTTGATGTCTTAAGCATGCATTTAAAGAATGCGATAAAGCAATTGATAAGGAGGTAGAGGTAGTTGATCACATCATTGATGTTATTAGTCAACGAAAGGATGTTGCGTATGAAACTCCGGCGCAGCACAGGCATTTATGCCACCTACGGGATGCAAGCGATCCTCATGTCGAGGTTGCGTGGGTGCTTACTGTTGTATGCAAATATGAAAATTATCATTCTAAAATCTGGAGACTGCCATAATTATGTATGCTTTTACGCAAAACGATTTTAGAAAGATATTCCTATTGCCGAACATTGGCAGTCAAATTCCTAGAGATAATATTCAATTCTCTACCAATTATACCAGTCTGTAATTTCGGGGTAATTTTGAGAGATTTCTGGAAATATTTTGTTTCTCTTCACTACCACTTTATTTAATATTCGTAGAACGGTTTAGAGATTTAGTTCTCTGCGTGCAAAAAATACCCCTAACTGTTTCATGGAGGCATTAAATAATTTGGTGTACCTATAGAATGGATATTCTGGTATTTCTTCTTCTGAGGACTCCTAGAGTATTGCAGTAACTTCTCTGATTTTGAAATGAAAACTTCTTTAGGCGCGTTGGGAATTTTTGAGATGGCACTAAACCGATTGATTTTGTGATACTGTGACGACACCAGCTTCAGACCATTAAAAATACATCAACGCGTTGATCACCGCGGTGATGATTTTTTTCAAGTTTTCACTTCTGTCGGCACTCCAGGTTATTGAATGTTAATAAACTAAGAACGGATTCACGAAAAAAATCTGCTCTGTACATTTATGTCCACATAAATCGACGAAATGTCGGGAACGGTGACATTTTTTCACGGTTTCAATATCGGTCTGATTACAGCTTGTATATTTCCTTGTGTTTCTTGTGCAGAGGGTTGCTGTGCCAGCTCAGGCCTGAGATGGGAGAGTTTGGCGTGTACAAGATGAACGCGAGCTCCGAGGGATGCGACATCCGTACCGCCAGGGAACCCGTCGACATCTACTTGCGTAAGTTTTATGTTATTTCTAATTTTATCATGAGCTGAACCTTAGCTACCATCGGTTTTTTATAGCCTTCGTAATTGATTTTTCCTAACTACTTAGCTAAGTTGACTTGCCAAGTAACTTCGACTTGATTCGTAAAAAAAGAATCATCAAAATCAATTCATAATGGCGGAGTAATTGCGTAAAAAACATTTTAAAAAATACACATACGAATTGAGGACCTCCTCCTTTTTGAAGTCAGTTAAAAATGTATACAGGGTGACAGGGACATCGACGCGAAAACTTTTACCATGGATTCAGTACATGATTCTGAACGCCCCTGCGCTAAAATTTTTCGTCGCTTATTACTGAATATAACTTCGTTTTCTATTTATGGGGACAAATCATACTCAATGTGTGATTTTGAACGTATGAAAAACATTAATGAATCAGTAAGAACAAATTATTGTATATCTGTGATTTTAAAGGTTTAGTTTAGTGTATTTTCTAAGATTTTATTCAGTTTGTTAAGAATCGTGTTATTATTAATCTGTGATTTACAACCCGATACCTTTCAGAATCAAATAGTACTTACCTAAATAAAAATTACTAAACAACTATTTTTGTACTTTTATTTAAATACACTACCTAGATATGTACTAAGTCTAATGTTACCAGTCCTAGATACATTTTTACTTAGATATACATTTCTTTATTTTCCAAACAAATATAAAAGACACAAATTCTAAGGTGCCAACCCTAGTGGGGCAGAATCCACAAGATATAAAACTAGTGGAATCTGCCCCACCAACTCGAATCAGTGGAGCAGGATTCCACTGCAAAATTTTAGGCATTCCATTTTGCCCCACCAGTGGGGGCGGCTTGGTGGGGCAAAGTGGAAGTTCTCGTAATATTACTTGG
The DNA here is from genome assembly GCA_916610215.1 of Omphaloscelis lunosa. NCBI lineage: Eukaryota > Metazoa > Arthropoda > Insecta > Lepidoptera > Noctuidae > Omphaloscelis > Omphaloscelis lunosa. The sequence goes on from OU744250.1 coordinate 15,184,811, forward strand.
CTGTAATAAAATCATGCGAATGGAGATTCGAAGACGATAAATAAGTATTGCAGTCTCGTTAAAGTCAACATTTGTTAAGTCTGTGTTAAATTCCAAAATGTGTTCAATACTTATAACTTTGGAATCAATAAAACATCAATGTTTTGTACCAGTCTAAAACCCTTGACATACAATATAATCTCATTGGCCTTTTCCTTCGAAAGTTGATGTACTTATCTGTGGTATCATACATTATTATTGACGGTTCTTGTGATGTTATTGTTTGCCTTCAATAGGGTTCTCACGTCATCTATACTTCTATAATAATATTTTAAAAAAACAAGGTAAATTTTTTTAAGTGAAAACATATTTAGGCGCGTTGGGCATTTTTGAGATGGGTAAAAACAATTGAACTCGCGACACTGAACTACCGTTACCATTACGACACATCATTAAAAGTATTTCCTGCACAATCAAATCATTCAAGTTTTCACTTCTGTCGGCACTCCCGGGGTACCACTTTTTTTTTTTTGTTTGTACCGAATAGGCTCCAAAACTACTCAACAGATTTTAACCATTTTTTCACCAAAAGAAAGCTAAATTATCAGGAAGTAACATAGGCTATAATTTATTTAAAAAAAAATAGAGATCCTTAAGAAAATTGCAGAAATGTAACCCTAAGAAAACTAAAACTATTGATGATACATAGAAATTATGTAACTACATGATTAAAGTACTCATTATTACCTAAAAAAAAGTCCGCGAGAGAATATATCTAACTATCATAGTACAATAGCAGCTTAGGGTACCAGAATAGATGAAAAACTTGTTTGTGACTTATAACTACTTGATTAATACTTATTTAGAATCTTTTAGTTTTTTCGATAATATATTTTTACTAGCTGCGCCCCGCGGTTTCACCCGCATAAGTCTCGATCCCGTGGGAATATCGGGATAAAAAGTATCCTATGTCCTTCTCCGGGTCAAAGTCTATCCATATCCCAAATTTCACCCAAATCCGTTCATCCGTTTTAGCGTGATGCCGTGACCAAGGGAAAGAGGGATTCATTTTTATATATATAGATATTACATCCGCTTGTCAGTCGGGGGCCGACTGTCTAAACTTTTCTTCTATTCATAATCTAAATCAATGTTCGTCTCCAATCAGCCAGCCACTTACTTATAATAAACTCGCCAAGGTTTTAGTCTAAAACCATGTTAAGTTAAAGCCTCTACGGTACCTTTGGTTCCTCTCTACCTAATCTCTTAAGGTTTCACTAGTCGACGGCTCGAACTCGTCGGTGGCGTGGCTAATATGCATGCTATTTAGTAAAGTTATTTATATATTTAGTTTTATTTATTTATTTACATATTTATTTAGTGAAATAGACAATGATTTAGAACGAAAATGAGTGCGTAAAATTTCATGAACCGACCTTTGAGCGTATAGATGTTATGGAAAAACTACTAGATGAATCTACTCAAAATAAAATTATTTGAACTTTTCTAAAAATAAAATCTATCCCTGTACGGTTTCTATTTTGCCATTTTTATACTACATAAGATATTTATTTCCGTCCATAGGTGAGTTAAAATTAGTGTTTTAATATGGAAGTTTCCACGCTCATAACTTCCAAACCAATACTTTTTTCCCAATTCTGCTTCCATACAGGGCTAGAACGTACATCGTTAAACAGACGAGTAATCACCATACTACGTTTGTATGGAAGAATGACCGACTAGTGTACCCTTAAGTTTACAACTTTATAACTAGCCTTCAGTGATGGTCTGAAAACAGACTCGAATATATTGTAGGAAGACGATTGGTTGACATATTTTAATTAATCAGAAGTCAATTGAAGAAAATAGGTCACTATTAGGAACTTGTTGTCGTTGCACTAGCTATCTGTCACTCTTTGTTTAGCTCAATTCTTAGACGGGTGCCTAAGAATATCTTGACAAAATTCAAGGAATTAGTATACTTTTTCTTAGCCTTTCGATGGCAATAATTTAAATATTACATATAAATATGTTCCGACGTAAAATTCATCTTTTTATTTTATAAATCTCTATCAGTCGTCATTTTCACTTTTCCTAGCAATCTAATTATCTTTTTTCACAGAATCCATGTATCTTTCTTTGGTCTTACTGTTTTTATAGACACCCATATTCTTTCTTAATACTTTTCTTGTTATATGGTTCTCAGTCAATATTTATTACGTGCGTAACTAGTGTTGAAGATTTGACTAACCCAACACACGCTAAGAAGGACTAATTCATATTCAATATAAATTAAAAAATGAAAGTCAAACAGCAGGTGGTGATCACCGCAGATTTATGAAGTAATAATAAATTGATAACTCGGATCGAAACAGTCACGCACTAGAACTTGGAGAAAATTGTGAAAATGGCGTAACTAATATTCTGTAGATATTGGCGACGATGGGCCTTCAAGTGAAAGTTAGATTACGAGTGCCGAAGTCATAATGATCTTTGATTAGTTTTATCTTCGATATAGCGAGGAAAGTGGTAAGGAAACCACATCACGATCTGCAGATAGATATAATGATTCGGATGTAAATATACAATTATAGGGAGTACTAGCGGTTTTCCAATACTTTCTTTGGTGTTAGGTTGCGTGTACAATATCGGAAGAAAGTATAAGTTATGATAGTCGTAGTTTACGCTAGTGTAGCGTTCTGTCAACTTTATAACCTAGCACATACTCCTTAGTTCTAGTAGTAGAGTACCTACATATTTCGTTAAACGAAGATACGATAGCAAGACAAAGATAGGAAAAAATAAAAATAAAATTTGTTTAATTTTAGAACTAGATAATGATCTGTACAATTTGCATTGTTGTCTACCTCCAATTTACGAGCTTTTATTTTTATTGTTAGCTGCTAGACCAGATTCTAATGCAAGGTATCACCTTGGTATTTCATGGACTTTGGGGTAGGTTCATTACGTGAGGAAAAAAAGTTTGATAAATAAATAAAATACAGTCACATCGTGTATTTTATTATATATGTGTGTGTGTGTGTGTGTTATTACCAGTTTTATGGAATATATCTATCGTTCTTGGAAAATCAGCAAACATAATCTTGAAGTTCTATACAATAGCCATCTCTTAAAATAAAATTGGCAACGGATCCACGTTCATTGGAGCATCCTCAATTTTTGCACAAGCTATAATTATGTTAATAAAAAAAAACGAATCACGACACGCGATCAAGTGAACCTAAGTGGGTTCTAGTGGGCGGGAGGCGAAGCTGGCCCAAATCCTTTGTGAAGTCGATTTGTCTTGATGAGCATCATCCGTTGGAGACGAGCGACCCAGAAAAGAGCCACTGACTTGCCATTGTACTAGCGAATTAAAAGTATCAAGCAAATACGGTTTTGAATATAAATGTTGCTAAATTCATATTGAAATATCAATAGTATCTAATTTCGACATACGTTGCAGTTTTATTATATTGGTCATAATATCAATTGAAATTAAAGCTTCCATAATTCAATATTTAATTACATATTTACACAACAATCAATTACTTTCGATATGTCGAAACTTATTAATTTATTTCTATAAATAACAATCACAGGACTCATTAATTTAACAGCACTTAGTAAAGACGCACTCTCTGGCTAAGGTACTATAGCTTCCGTACATTGAATAGAAGAGATCCCAGAAAGCCATCCTCTGGTTCTTGACCCGGCTGTCCATCCTGATGTCTGTGTCGATAACCATGGTCGGCCTGGAGGTGGCAGTGACTGGTGTCCACCTCACTGGGATTAAGTCGGACGTTTGCTGTGTTGGATTTCTGGAAATAAAGTACATTTTCAAACATTTGCATGTTTTTATTAATCTGGAATTTGGGAGAGGAAACTAGTACATCAGGTAAAATTTTAGGAATTAACTTTGGCTCTGTAGAAACACAATTATGTAAATACAATTTGTCATATTTGAAAAAGATTACCTAGGTATGTAAAACGTGAGTCAGTAACGTGACGTAATTAGAGACTTTAAAAAAATGTGCGTGTATAATCTTCCTAAATTTTAAATGGCTTTGGCTAGCTTTTATAAAATTCATAACTTACCCATATTTAATGAAATTGGTCCATAAAGTTGTAATTCGGTCAGTTATCAATTGATCGTCTTCACTTCTCTTCAAGTTAACACCTTCAATGTCGAACAAGTAATTAAGTTCAGCTGAATGTCCTGCACCTTGAGCACCTGAATTTCCACCATAGCTGAACACATATTCATAGACTGACCCAACATTTTCTTCGAACAGCCTTGATACTACTCTTTGCGATGGGTGGACGAATACAAAATCAGATTCAAAATTCTCCAATTCTGCTGCCACATCATCTGATACAGGGTCATATCCTATATAGAACCGTCTCACAAAAGTAGCGGCTTGTTCTAACTGTAGTCCGTCGAGATTGAAATTGTTTCTCAATTTTTCATAAAATGGATCTGAATCAAAGTAATCGTTGCTTAGTGAGTCACGTTCCTGGCTAGTGTAACCAATCAGCACAGGCGTATTTCTCACTTTGATTATGTTCGTTAACGAGTACGGATCGTTTTCTACAAAATTTTCAAGACCACTGAACGATCTCTCCTTGCAAGGTCTCAGTCGTAAGTTCAATTCGTAAGCTGCAGCTGTTACTAAATCATGAGGAGAGCTTATGAGGAACTGAAGCGCTTCATCAGTATCCGTCGTGTTTACTCCTAAATGCTGAGCTATCATGATCGCAGCATCTACATCCGCGTTAACAAACATACCTTCACTCTGTGGTGTGCCACTCTCTACAATTGCTTTATGGAACAATTTGTTGTTATCAGCATACATGTGTAATAGGACTGATGTGGCTCCAGCATCTTGACCAGCAATAGTAACATTATAGGGATTGCCACCAAAAGACGCAATATTCTTTCTGATCCAGCCCAGAGCAGCATACTGGTCCTTCAGTCCTTGGTTACCAGGTACGCTTGGGTTATCTAGGCACATAAAGCCGTACGGGCCCAGACGATAGTTGACAGTGACGACTACTACGTCATGTCTGACTAAGTTTTTGACTCCATAATCTCCTGCACTTCCTCGGACGAAGTCACCGCCATGAATCCAGACTAGAACTGGTAGAGGGTTGTTGGAACTGGCTTTAAATGGTACGAAGATGTTGAGACGAAGACAGTCAATCGTCTCAAAGTCACTATTTGAGGTCCCCATTTGCGGGCATTTGATCGACCCGTCTCTAGCATCGTAGATTATTTCTTGGAATGGTTGTCGCGCATGAGATGGCTGAAAAGAAAAAAAGTCTGTGAATATTTTTTCATGGCAAATTAGCAGGACCTTTGCATATGGCATTGTAAGAGTTGCCAAAAACTATTTGGTCTTTGTCGATCTGTATGTTTTAATGAAATATAATTCATCTTCATACAATTGGAATTTACCTACTTTTCTCTCTTTCTGCATTATTGACTTAATTCTGAACCAGACCGTTGACAACAAACTTATCTATTGAATATGAGTGTTCGGAGATATTTCTTAGTTGTAGATAACAGCTGCCTACTATCATTGACTGATACTATGTCGAGTGGAATGACATCATCATTCAAGGAATGTAAATTAAAGGAAACTGGACCGTGAAATAACTTTTGACTCATAAAAGGAAAATGCCTTTGACGAATGTATGTTCAGTTATATTAGTAACAAACAGTTGTTTCCTTGACTACAAATATGAAATACTTTCCTTGATTGGTTTTAACCCTTCGATGGTTTCCTTCTAAGGTAGTGGCGGTTTCATATTAATAAAATAAGCTATATTTATTGATTTTGTTATTCATTATATCATTTTATTTTATAGACATTCCGAACAAGCAGTTGCTTTGAGCATTTCTTGTTTACAACTTGTAAATGATTTACCAGCATAAAATATATCACAAAAACGATGTGTCAACTATACACAAGACCGTGTGTCTTGTGTACAGTTTTTTTAATTAAAAAACAAACACTTTCCATTGCAGTGGGGTCGACGGCCTAATCACGGCTATCGATAATGATGTTATTATTAGCGCAAAAATTACTATGACGTAGGTAATGTGTCAGTTATATCAACACTTTTGATTTAATGAAGCGGAGGATTATTATCACGCCTTAGATAATAATTTATTATGGTGTTTGTTTAGAACTAAGCTTTAACTGATTGCCTTTAAAAAAAATAGATCTGGTATTGAAATCGGTGTAAGCGTTGCATCTATCTTTTTTTACGAAGACCTAACTACGTATATTTCCGGAACTGCCGATATTATCCTTTTCACTTTTACTTTTCCTTCCAGAATAGATTCTTGTTAACCTAGCTGGCATGCAAGGAATTCAAACACAAATAAAATGGCTACGTTCTCTATTTGAAATCCTATTTCTATTCTGGGCCTGACATTGAAGGACTGGTAACATCCGTCAGCGAGGCGTAAGTGCCAAAATTATGGTTTAAACATTCTACCTACCCCAAAAGGATCTTCTGGGTCCACTTGAGCGTACGGCACACCCAGGAACATGGAGTAGTCACCATCGGTCGCCCTATAACCTCTGACCAAGCCCTGACTGCTGATCAGGACCAAAGGATCAACCCTCGGTTCACCATACACACTGATCACAAAAAACAACACACACAAGGAAGTCTTCCCCATTTTGATGTAATAAAATTCTTCTTATTTCGAGTACCGTTCAAATACTGGTGCCAAATAAGAGAGTTTATCGTTATATAGTTATTTTATCTCGACGTTTTCGATGAGATGAATTCGGATTATAGTTATCGGATAGGTAGAGCCGCTGAGCTACGTCACGATAAAATGTAGATGCTTCTGATAAATAAATCTACATATCTAGTTGTTTTACTTTTTTTAGGTTTAAATCCGTAAGTCCCCTGAAAAGAATACGTTTTGACCTAATGGTAATGCATCATACATTGTTGTGACTAACAAGATACCTACAAACCCTATAGGTAACAAGAAACTCAAACGGAATGTTAACTTTATCTGCCACAATAATTTCAAGATGCTTACTTATCTTTATCCAATCTTTATCAGTACAGCATTGCATAATGCTCATATGAAGTCAGTCTCATTTGCATGTCCAAATAGTAATGCGGCCTTCATAAATTCAATAATTTTATTGTTATTGCTATCGATCTTGAATATCTGCATATATGCAGGTTGCGGCCTAACTGACCCTGGCACAGAAACCAGTTTTGAGCGGTCAGGTAAAACCATCGGATAACATGTATGGAAATAATCTAAATATACTTAAGGATAAAAGGAATACTGAGGCCGTTCTAAATGACGACCATGTTGATGACACAAACGTTTGAATGGACAATAGTTCAATGGCAAGAGTGTGGACAATTGCAAGGTTTTTAGGCCGAATTTTGGATAAACATCATTATTCTTGTAAATCAATCAATGAGTTTGCAATAACAATACGTTAAAAGAGTCGTTGGACAATTTTAGTGGAAACTCGAAAGGTTGAATTTAAAACATAAATGCTACGAATGGCTGGCTCATTAGATTCTAAAAATGGAACACATCCCTTACCTCGTGGTTTTTATAAAAGAAGACCCTATAAGGGTTATGAAAGTTGTGGGCACACTGTAAAAAAAAATTATGATGACGATATCGAATAATCGCATCCCAAACTTCACATGGGAACATATGAATTCAAAGAATTGTTTAGACTTTACAATGCAGGTGTTGAAACAATCGCAGATAATGATCTGTTGTTTTGTGGATGAAAACCACAATGTATGTTCACTATACCGAGATTTGCGAGACGATTAAGGGAAATAGGTTGACAATTCAACAAGTGCCATGTGTGTATTTATAAGATTGGCAGTCGTAGCAAACATGCCATGTGTAGCACCATCCTTCTGCCTTAAAATGGCAAACACAGGAGATTACTAATCCTTAATGGGTCAAATTGTTTGATTGTTGAAAGTGCTAATATTCATCACGGTTAACAAAGCGTGATAAATATTGACAATCTCCTCTTAGCGTCTTCCATTAAAACTAGTATCCCAAGTTCAGCAATGGATATTCATGAAAGGAGACGTTAGGCAATAAAAGTAAAAAAGAATCAAATATTTTATAGACCATTTCTTCACCAGCTCTTCTGCTATTACTGGGCGTGTTGTTGGCGATATGGGTGCTGTACGGCATCGTGAAGCTGATCATGTCACGGGTGAGGAGGACCGGCAAGCTGAGGTATGGAGACAAGGAGCTGGCTATACAACAGCGGTTACGAGCACTTGATACTTTTAGAGGGTACGTGAACATTTGCTTATTTATTGACTTTCAAATAAAATAAAAAATAAACAGGGATTCGAGCCTTTAGTAAAACTAAATGGAGATTTTAAACTAAATGTCTATGAATAAAGTCTATGATCTTTGTCATGTTATGGAGACAATTAATGATTTGTCCACCACTGCTTGCACCTGATATACCTAAGGAGAACAACATTTTCAAATTTAAAAAGGCTTTCATCGGCGCGGGCGCCTACATAACATTTGTGTTAATTTGGAATCTGGCACGACTAGAACGACTATGCGTGTGAATAGCCCTATTCACACGATTTTTTTGTTGGTGTTGTTTAGACAGTTTTAGGTTACTGAGCGTTTTTAGTGTGCAATAAACAATAAACACGGAATTCTAGAAATCTTTCCGTTATCATTGGACTGCCCCGTTGGTTTAATGGTACGCGCTACTGCTGAGCATGAGGTCTTGGGTTCGATTCCCAGGTCGGTAAAATTATTATTGGGACTTTTCAACAGGAATTTCTCAGTAGCAGCCCGGAGTCTGGGTTTGTGCGCGGCTGATGGCAATAGGCTCGCCCCCTATTACTTAGGACTTACAACATAACTGGCGAAATGTGGGTGTATTACAGGTACACCTCTGCCCAACCCTTCGAGGAAACAAGGTGTTCCATCATCATTGGTTATAAGTTCTTTGCTTAGTGGTTTGCCTTCAGCATCCTGTGTTTATCTCAATTTACTTTGATTCGGCGTAGCATGTCGTCTACTCAGACGGCTACCAGAGAATGATCAAATATATTCTCGGTTAGCCGCCATCTCAGTAATCAAGAAAGAAAGGGGGTCAAGAAAGGGGTTGTTTACCATAAAATCTTTCACACAATCCATCCACCCCATGTTATGCCTTACCAAACTAAATACTAAATAAGTATGTTCTAAGTTGTGTGTATTTAGAATAATTAGCTTTACCTAATATTCTAAAATGAGACAATTTCGTACAGAATGGCTATTGTCTTCATGATCTTCGTGAACGACGGCGCTGGCGGCTACTGGTGGATGGAGCATGCGACGTGGAACGGTCTCGTGGCTGGCGACCTGGTGTTCCCTGCCTTTCTCTGGATCATGGGTGTCTGCATTCCCCTGTCTGTGAAGAGCGCCTTCGCTAAAGGCGTCCCGAGGTGGAAGATTTTTATGCATATTGTTAGGGTGAGTATCATTACTGCACTATTATTTGTAAATTATGTTGGAGTAGAAGATAGTAATATTAGAGTTCTGTCTGTAAGATATTACTAGCTAATATACACTTGCTCTAATGGGGATAAAAACTGCCACTTCCTCACTTCAGATGACGCTGATCTCCAGTGTCTAATAATTTGACAGCTAGCCATATTTTTTTTGTAAACAAGCGACTTCTTTTACGCATAATGCGTAGCTGTTTACTGCAAAAATACGGGACTCATATATTTGCCAAAGATGTTATAAGAAGAAAACTGTGGGAGAAAGCTCTCCGAAAAAAATTGGAATCCGATATTTCGTCGAGACGATGTGCTATCCTTAAGTCTTTTATGGGAGAAAGTGGTTTATAGGTGATGCTCCCAAGAGAACTAAGTCTGTTTTCATTACATACAGGTACTTGTGATGCGATATTATGTGAATTATAGTAAAGTATGCGTGTGTTTATATTATCATATTAGATCAGTGCTAAAAGTGCTATCTCTGAGGTTTTTCAGTGAGGAAGATCATGCCTGAGTTGGTTTTCAACTCTGATATTTCTATCGTACGCCTCCAGTCTTAAAAAAAAAACAAATTTCAAGTCAACAAACACAAAATAACTTATAAATTATAAAACGTTCATAATTTATTGACTTTATCACTAAAGCTGCTTTTTACCAGTGGTAGACGCTTCCCCTGTCTTTTAATAGTGCTACACTCCAAGTCATCAAGACATATTTATCTAGTTTTCGTAAAATTTTTAATCGACACAAAAGTAAACATAAACAAACACAACAATATGGCGGTATAAAGACGTACTACTGTGCTGCCACCTGTTATGAGCTTTTAGTTTTTAACGTCATTGAAAAGACTCATAGACTCATGCTTATGTTGGAAATTGCCGAGAAAATTACTGTTTTTCCCCAAACTCATGATGACAGTTGGGACAGTTCTCTGTCCCGGATTTCTTTTCGGTCAGCGTTATGTTATCACGATATAAATGGTTTTTCCGCAGTGTTTCAAAAGGCCTCTAAATCTAAACGAAAATGCGAATAACCAAAACATAAATTTTAAATAATTTTCGAGTATATTGTTTTATCACAGCAGGTTCCATATGGTGTAACACTTACGTAAGCAGTCGGTAGGCGCGCTAACTGTGAAAGGGGTGCAACCTTTAGAACCAGTCTCGTTATGTAAACGTTACGCGGATCGATGCGTATGCGCCGGGTTAAAAAGCTGTCTGATTACCTAAGCTTTTGACGATGATGATTAACTGTTTAAATAGGGATTTAAGATCTGTGTCATCAAGAAACTGTAAAAAACCATGAGGCGAAAACCGTAAATACAGTTTGAAGATGGTATTTAAATTAGTTTTGTCGGAAATTGTTTTAATTCTGGCAGTGCAGTAATTGACCATTACGAGCGTCTCTCTTAAAAATTAAGATCATTAACAGCCGACTCGTTTTTATTATCGTTAATAAACTGTGCAGACGTTAATAATAATAATCAAGACCACAGATTAGTACAGATGTCATTTAATCAAGAGCACAGATTAGTACAGATGGTTTACTTCACAAAATCATTTAAATAAAAAGCGACTCTTACTACAAAGCAATAAAGTGCAATTCGGGTCGCACAGCGCTAATTACCTACAGTTATATTCAAACAGGCGCGAAACGCGACGCGACACAAACACACCGCTCGTCGCGCGACGAGCGGTGCCTTTGTGTCGCGTCGCGTTTCGCGCCTGTTTGAAAGACCTTTAACTCTTGTGTCTTCTGACTACGTTTCGCCCACTGAATTCGACAAGTCGAGCCCGCCGCGTACCTAGTTGTAGCTTCATACCTAAAATGCAAAGTGAACCATCTGTATTCATCTGTGTCAAGAACTAACTCTGCAAGGTTATGATGAGTCCTTTTGGTTGACCTAGTCGGGTTATCCCGAAACTTGGGCTTGAATAAAATGGTAAAAACATATTGTGTTGGTGTCAAGCCGTTAAGTAGGATTTTCCGTTGAAGTTTTATTGGATGTTGCATTTTGAATAAATACATTCATTTTATATAGCTGCATTCTCGGCTCTACTTGCGTTCTGCTAAATCCTGATCAGTAAACATAATCTTTGAACAAAAAACTAAATTTTGTCAGTCAGTTCCAGCGGTATTCAAGGAAGTGAAATTGAGAACAAAAGTAAATCTGCAGTAGGTTATCCACGTATGTATGGGATGGTTCATGTACAAGTGATCTCCGAGCATGAGGTCACATCGGTTCCTTGTGAAAGGCATAGTTGCATTGTGATGCAAATATTAGAATAAGTATGCGAATCGAAATCAAGAGGTGCGCTGATTAGATGATCAGCTCCTTGGTAGCGAAAAGCTTTACCTGTACATTTTTTTTTGTTGTATTTATTGATAAATACATGATAACATAGTTTGAGATATTGTGACAGTAAAGATAAGCACTAGACTGTAAAAAAATAAATAACCTAAATATGTTAACAAAATGAAAAAAAAAAAACTTTTATTATGGATATTAAATTGCAGACAACTTTCAAATTAATGAAGTTATTAACGGTCGTTAAGGAGAGCAATGAGTTCAGAAACGCTTTGTTTTGTTATTCTAGCTCGGATTTTTTAAAGCAATAAAGCAGTTAAAATAACAAGGAACTAAAAATTTTCTCACACTTAATCGCAATAAGTGATTAATGTGCTCTTCAATAGACACCCCGATATTTGTATTCACCGCACGCGATCCGTTCACTTTCGTTGCATCACCTAGACTTCCGCATTTTGTCTCATTGTGTACCTTGATCAGATCTCCAATGCATACAAGTAGCACTTAACGCACCCACCTCTAATGCGAAGTCGACTTTTTGCTACATATTTCATTGGAAATTCCGTTTGCGTGATAACATCCAGATAGCTCTCTCCGCCTCTATCTACAAAATCGCTGTCCACACCATCCATATCGTCTTTTAATCGTTTATTTTTCTTTACTGAGTGATCATTACCGTCAATGTATATCACATGCGTGAGAGTAATGGGAACACTACATTTTATTCTAGAGGCATCGTTAGTTGTTCGATATAGTGACCCAGTAACGGACATGGCCTGGTTTAGATTGTGGAGGAGGCTGTTACAATTCGTGTAGAGCAATCGGCAAGTGTCGGTGACACGTGATTGGTGCATTTAGTTCTAATGTCTGTTATTTGTGGCCACTTAAATTAAGATGTCGGGGCTATTCTTCGATCCACGGCTATTCTTTTAATTGGTCTGTTTATTACAATTCTACTTTTCTTCATCCGCTTGGGTTAGAATTGTTCGTGAGCGTATTTGTAAGCAGATGGCCGTTCTTTTTTTGTTCATGATTTGGTGAATGCAGTTTGTAAGTGTTTTACACTTTTACACAATGTCATTGTTGACATTGTACTGTAAAGTGATTTGGAGATTTAGGTTTTCATAAATATTATGATTCATGAACAATTGGGTATTCCTTGTTCATTGTCATCGATTTAATTACTGGAAATAAAACTGGCCGAATGCATAACCTCCTCCTTTTTTTGAAGTGAGTTAACAATTTAATGTATGCGACATAGGATGGTATATGAAATGTTGACTTCCATGTACATATTATATTGATTTATAAGTTTATAACAGACCAAAAGATTTAAAAAAAAAATTGGTGTTTTAAAATTTGTACCTAAAATAAACGAAAAGTTGCATAATACTCCGGGGCCTTATCATACGGTCTGTCATCAGAGTGGGATGTGATAATAGTGTCATCGTTATTTATCTAAGTAAGTACCACGTAATTCGATTCTCTTCAAGTGTGGCTTTCCTCAAGAGGTTTTCCGCCGAAGTTTTAGACAACCGAAATAGTGAAAAAACTATTATTTTCGATTAATTTTTAAAGTCTTTGTTATCAATCTTTTGTTAACTGAACTGCATGCATTCATTGGTACAGTTAAATTAAATCGATAAATTTGTAAATAATTTATTGGAACGGTTAGAAATATAATAGTATTCTTTTCTTTTCTTTTTTTTTTTTTCTTTTTCTTTTCTTTTTTTTTTTCTTTTCTTTTCTTTTCAATGAATTTTAGCACTTTTAAAAGTCTAAATTTCTTAAGGTCCGTGATTATGAAACTTGCTTTATTTGGCGTAGTTAAGGTGAACAAGTCCGAAAGAGATTGGATGGTATCTTACACAAAATATTACTTAATAAGACGTGTTAAGTAAGCTTGATTGAAGGCAGACAGGCGCGACGCGACGATGGTGCGACGTGACACCGGTAGAATAATTTCCGTTTCGTAAAATTGTTCCACTAAAGTCGCGTCGCACCGTCGCGTCGCCCGTATCTGCAGGAGCCTTTATACGGTGCAATTAATGCCTGTAGTATATCAAAAGCTGATGTATAAAAAAAAGTTGCACCTTCTAAAAGGCATTTAGACGATGCAAGTCATTTAATGCTAACAATTTTTACATAAAGTTCTTAAAAATACAACCTAGCATGGTATGAAATTCTCACTAACAGAAGACTTAGAATATTAGACAGCGGGTGCCAAACTAGGCACAGCCTGTATCTTGGTGACCAAAACACTATACAAAGTTAACAATTTAATACGTTCTGCTAGCGCAATATCATTATTCATAGTTCATATAAAATTTACAATAATTTAAGTACAAAAAAATTAATAACATAAATTATACATACAAAAACAGTTAAGGTGAGCAAGTATGTGGTGTGAGTGTAAATGAGGGTATGTATTCCTTCAGAGTAAACTTTCTGTTTCCTCATAAGTCCGGCCCAGCAACCATTCTTTTAGTTTAGTTTTGGCCTCAGAGTAGTTGTTCGGTACAGTGAACGTTTTGCTTATAGCATTAAAAAAATGGAGCTTTACATTGGTCACAGTTTAATGGTTGCTTTATTTCATGACCAGGTCTATCATTTCCATTTTGGTCCTTATGAAAGAGTCTACACCTATCGTCATCTCTCGAATTGCAACAAGGATGAACTTCTATTGTATTAAAATGCTGAACAATGCCAGACAGCAATTCAAATGATATCTCTGAATCGATATAAGCTTTAGGTACTATTTTGTCGCTACAAAAATAGCATCGAAAATAAAACTGCTTTGTCATTAGTGACGGTTTGATAATCGATACATAACAAACAAATGCAGATGCGGGCTCGTCACATATATTTTTTTAAACATGACAGGTCATCGACTTACTATCGTACTTGCTGGTTCTTAGTTTCTGCTCGTAAGGGCAAACGTTATTTCCACAGGACCATTTACTTTATCGTAATTATTTATGACGTTCCAGTGACTTCTGTGGGTCTTATACCTAGTCTATTCAGAATGAAACTAGTACACAGTCGAGGATTGAAACACAGTTCACTCATTCTCTGTGCCAAAATGCCAGTTACTGCGCACGATTGGTGGCGTTGCTTAAGATCAGGCACTCCAAAGACAATTTCCACGCAGTCTCTGCCCCCATGCACCCCACTACTCCACTATGTGCTAAACGCTAACACGTCAGCAATAAAGTTGAAAATCGCGTGCGCTCTTTGGTCGTGGTTGAGCACGGAACTCAATGTCATAAGTACAAATTATTATTTCGTTTATAACTAAAGTAATAATTGATCTATAGAAAAAATATCTTATATCTGGATAAAAAAACTATATTTTCTTGCTGTCAATCATTATTTTAGACATAAAAGCCGAGTAATCTTGTTTTTGTTTCAAATAATCTTAAGACATGATTTTCGAATAAAAAATGAATTGAGTGAAAATGTTTCAATTACGTAACTGTCTTATATATGGAAAGAAAAAGACCCAATAATTCCTATACTAAAGTTCCATTTTGATTGTATGCATGAGTTTTTCAGAATATTCATGCAAATTAACATACAATTTAGGGAGTCTCCTCTTAATTTTATACTGTAATAATTCAAATATTAAATCTATATGAATAATTTAATCTGAATATTATTAACCTTATATTAATAAATTATATAATTCTATACTAATTTGACCTTACATCAACGACAAGACGGCGTCATACAATTGGTTCCGATTTCAGCCACGCGCAGATTTATTTTGCGTTCAGTCTATTTATGTAGATTTTCCTGTGATTTTTGATCGATGTCTTTTCTCTTTTCAGCGTTCAGTCATCATGTTCCTACTAGGGATGTCCCTCAACACGATCTACGGCTCCAACATGCTGTCTGAGCTGCGTATCTTTGGCGTACTCCAACGCTTAGCAGTGTCGTACCTCATCGCTGCTGGTTTCTACGCCCTCACGGCGCCGAAGTACTATACGCCTCCGCGGGTGAGTGTAAGAAATAAATTTTATGTTTATTTATGCTTTTGTAAAAAGCTGCGGGTTTTCAGCGTACGATAAATATATTGTGCGTACCTACAAATCTCTACCGATAAGGTGAAAAGTCTTTGTTTCACGATATGCGGCTTGCGGTTTTTCTCTAATTTTACGATAAGTTCAATTACAGATTACTCTATCTCATTGATGTTGTATTAAGTTAATAATTACTCATTTCATCTTAGTATTTAACAATAATGTGCTAGCTAGCGCAAAAAGTTATTTGAAAAGGCAAGGAAGGAAATAGGTTATTAAACTTATCTTGTGTGAGTACTGTGTATACTAGTGGATTGAAGATTAATTATGAATAATAAGTAGAAGACTAGACTACGATCAAAAAAAATTTACCTTAGATAAGTTAAGGAATCCGGTCGTGTGCAATTTTTATATTTGTACCTACTAATTAGGCATATAAAAAGTTTGACTTATATATTTATTTATTTTATTATTTATGTACACACAGTAAAATACATAATTTAGAGTACAAAGGTACTGCTTATTTTTTAAGAAATTTCTTCCAGCAGACCTGCGAAAGGAGAAATGAGAAAGAAATGTAGACAATAGTGTGTGAGAACAAGAGAAAATATGGATATGCGAAGTCTTAAAATAAAATATTACAATATACCTACACATATAAACGTAATAAAATTAAACTTAAATAAATACATAAAGCTTAAATATATAAACATACATACTAAACGTATATAAATACTCACAGTTGAGAGGAAAGGTAATGTCTCTTTTACTCGACATTTGAAATGAGAAACAGTTTATATGTGCAATATACCTATGCATTAGATTGATCGAAGTCAAGGTGCCGTTCACTTTCGGCATTCTCAAGTGTTAAAACAGTACATCTATATAATGATGTAGTTACAGATACATTTTAAAGTATCTACGTAGGTGACGGAGGTAGGTAGCTAGCTACATAAGGAAACTGTAAATATCCGCATGGTAAAAAAACTGGAATGTTAACGCCAGTCAGTGCTAAATAAAACAACGGTGGAGTTTCTTGCCCATTCTTCTCCATACAAAAACTACCTTTTAGAAGGGGCGACTCGAATTAATTCTATTTTTTTTTTAAATTTTGACGATCAAACGTGCCTTTTATGTGCCTAATTGAAATAAATTCTTTGACTTTGATAAAATACAATTTTATCAATATTTTTTTTGACTTGTTGATCATTTTTTAGCAGGCTATGCTGAAAAAATCTGGCATTCATACATTGAGTTAAATGTACATATTTAACTCAATGCATTCATATTCATCGAAAACTCAATGACTGGACTAACTGTCTCTCTTTGTATGAGACCTGAGGTGGGACAATTAGGCCGTAATCATTTTATGATGTTTTACTCGCAGGGTGCATGTGGCCAGGCCCTGAAAGACGTGCTATCCTGTGTATGGTGCTGGGTGCTAGCAGCCGTCCTTGTGGCAGCACACAGCGTCATCACCTTCGTAGTTCACGATGAACACTGTCCGATGTGAGTACCATTGCAGGGAAAATGAAACTTGTGAAGGAAACAGGGTTATTTAGTATCCATAGTAGGCCATTCCTGGTTCAGACCTGTATATTATTATTTTTTATGTTATCCTACATGCACGTTTATATTTCTTTCTGTATGTGTAAAAAAAACACATGAATAAAATTTGAATTTTTAGGCGTGCTGTACCTTATGTCACGCTGTTTTAGTTGTAGTAATAGTGACTGGGTATACATCATTATATACAAATACTTTTATTCAAGAGTAATAATTATGAACAAATTATCAATAACTTTATGATCTCTTCTTTCTGACAATCCCGATTACCTATTGGCACCATAATTATACTAAATCAGTGCCAGCACTTGATTCAAATTAATTATATATGTTCAAGGTTGTGTTCTACAGTCTGGTATATCTTTCCAGGGGCTACTTAGGACCCGGTGGCTTCCACGACAACTGGGTAGCGGGGGGGTGCGCCGGCGGCGCGGCGGGGTACATCGACCGCACGGTGCTGGGCCGGTCACACGTCTTCCAGAACAGTGACGCTGTTCGTGTCTATGGTGGAGACCCTACTGACCCTGAGGGACTTTTAGGTATGTAAATGCTATTTATTTCAACAAATTGGTAAAAAAAAACACTTATAGGGCCTGCACAGACTGCGGGAGGGACAGCAGAGGATTTTAAACTTATCAATTGAATTTAAGACTTAGCCAATAGAAATAAGGTGTATATTTCAATGCTGGGTGATCGACCTTGGAGCATCGCAGCGCAATTTTCTCTGGAGCATTGAAGAGCACGCTGGAGGATACCTCGGCGGTATGAGCCAGTATGCGCTGGAGTCTGCCAGGTCAACTTAAGTATCCAATCGAGTTAAGGTATATATTTCAATGCTCGGTGATCGACCTCGGAGCATACGGCGCATGTCATGGCATATCGGCGGACGCTCCGGACAGCTGGCGGACGCTGGCGGTATCACAGAGGATTTTTCTTGTTAGTGTGCGCTGGCGGATAGAGGAATCCCCCTCGATGCTCTCCCTTGCCGTCCGCTAGTGTTCGCAGGCCCTACACGCCAAAAATTAATTATGTTTTAAAATTAGATGAGTTTGATATTTTCTACCCGATTACTCTGAGAAGAAAAACCGAAACGAAAATCACATTATCTTTTAAACTCTAGATATATTATGCCTAATGGGTAATAGGCCCGAATTAAAGATGAATAAATAGATAAATAAATAATATTGGTCAGGATATAATGAGGACCATGTAGATTAATGTTTGATATGGTCTTGAGGTAACAACCACACAGATTTGAGTAGACCTGTCCAGTTAGTGCACGCCGCGCGTTTGTCTACTGACAAACGCGCGGTGTCGTGCCTAACTTAGAACTGAGAGAGCTCAACAACTCGACGAACTTACCAAAGAAAATAAATTTTAAGAAACATTGTGATGCTGACGTTAGCTTAATTCCTCCAGCTTGTTAGACGTTGTCGTACTTAGTAACCTGTGCAAGTAGGTTGGCGGTCACTAACGCATCGACTCACTTTACCGACAAAGAGAAAACCACTCGCAGATTTGATATTATTCAATTTCAAGTCTTCGGCATGAAATTAGTAAGTGCTATAATAGAGTCTCAAATCAATACAGTTTACACACAGGTACAGGTTCCGACTTTCTGAGCTAACTTAGGAAATAACATCGTTTTATCAATCACCCTGCCTAGCTTTTTCCCAATTATGTTGGGGTCGGCTTCCAGTTTGACCGGATGCTCCATGTAAAATACTGATATTCAGTTGCCTGAATACCAGTATTTTACATGGAGTAACTGCCTATCTGTACTCCACAATACAGCAATTGTGGGTAATACCCCTTGGTAAGACTAGTTGTCAGATTTTCGGACTTCTGACGACCCGTAACGACTGTCAAAGATCCACGAATAACAGCCAGGACTTTCTTTCTTATATCTTTGGCCGGGACCAACGGCTTTATATGCTTTCCGAGGCATGGAGGAGTTACGGTATGTAAAGATGGTCACCTATCTACAAACCAACACCGGCAAGCGTAGCTTAACCTGATAGATAGACCCGTGCGGTTGTTATTACTTAGCCACAAGCTCCTCAAATGACATCGTTTTATAATATTATGATATTTTTCGAAGGCAAATAACTCAATGACTAAATAACCTTTAAAACTGCCACTACTATAACTAAGTTTTTAAATTTTGTTTTGTATTTCTATCCAGGATGCCTAACATCAGCGGTGCAAGCACTCCTGGGCGTGCAAGCAGGCGCGACGGTCCTGCTGCAGCGCTCACACAAGGCCCGCATCTCTCGCTGGCTCGCATGGGCGCTGGTCTTCGCACTCGCTGGAGCACTGCTGGCTGGATTCTCCAGGGAACATGGGGTTGTGCCCATCAATAAGAACCTTTGGTAAGTTGACATGACTTTTACAAAGTTACGATGTGATGAAAAATGTTTGGAATACTGAACCAATCAAAGGACAAAAGAACTAGTTCTCTCCAGCTTATAAGCGTAAAAGGGAGGAGGGGGTTGTGGAGGTTGTAGAGGTCTAAAAATTTACGTTTTTACTGGAATTGGACCCCAAAATAGTCAGGAAAATGCTAGGCAAATGATGATAGGCATCAAAAGGGATATATCTAGAATTTCAACAAATTGAAAAACTAACTACAATATCTTTATTCCAGGTCCATTTCATTCGTCCTGGTAACATCAGCGTGCTGCCTCATCCTGCTCTGTTTCTGCTACACTCTCACAGACGCCTGGAGGCTGTGGGGGGGAGGACCCTTTAGGGCCCCAGGGTTGAACGCCATCGCCCTCTACATCGGCCACTCTCTCTGCGCCCACCTGTTCCCCTTCCACTGGAAAGTCCCCAACATGAGGACCCATGCTATAAGTCTTGTTGAAGCGGTTTGGGGGACAGCATTATGGGTTATCATCGCTCATGTCATGGCCAAGAAGAAAGTATTCATTACGCTTTGAGCAGAAGTATAAGTATATTTTATTTGGAATTGATTTCATTTAAGGCTCCTTCACACGTTGTAAAGATGAGAATGACAATAGTTCTAGAGCTTGAATACTATTTTTCTGAGATGGCAGGGTTTTAAAATTTTAACTAATGTATCTCGTTTTGCTATTTTTTTATGATGTTCTTTTTTGGTAATTAATTTGCCATACTCTAGTACACACGGCTACACATCAAGCTATACATTTCCAGTTTATGCTGATCTCGCATTGTATAGGATTCCCGTTCAATGCGAGTTCAGCTTATGCTGGAAATGTATAGCTTGATATGTAGCCGTGTGTACCTACCCACTTTTTCAAATAATTAGATCAGAAAAATCAAAATAGCTGTTCATTACACAAACTAAGGTAAACTTTTTGTTGTTAAAAAAATACGTAAGGTTTTTATTTTAATTGCGATCCTATTGTTCTAATATTATAATTTAAAGACATATTTTTAGGAATTAAGTAAAGTTTAAGTGTAGATATTTAAACCAAGACTGAGCGATAGAAAAACCATAGGTGCTCCGATAGTTCTCAATGTATTTGTAATCTTTTGGTTTTTACATTTATTGTACTAATTATATAAAAATCTAGTCTTAATTGCGTATTTGGATTTTTGTCTACGGATTTGTATGTGAGAGCGACTATAAGTAAGCTTGATAAGAAAAATAAATGATTAAATATAAATGATCTTTTTCTCATTAATTTCTTACCGACTGGCCCGTTAACAGTGGTCAAAAAACTTGCAGTTTCTTAAAAAAATAAAGGGAGTGTGGCGAGTTCTACCAGTAGTTTTAAAAAGTCTTGTTGGCTTTCCAAAACTAGGTTGCAAAATAGCCAAAATCAAAATGTATTCAAATTACCTCATCATGTTTTAGTAGGAGTGGGACATTTGCTCAATTTTTCCAATGTTTTGATCTTCGATTGGTAATGTATGGATCGAAAATACGAAAAAAGGTGAGCCAGGTCTGTTCATTAAGCTACGTCCCCAAGGCCATTAAGCTGCGTCCCCAAGTCCATTAAGCTGCGTCCCCAAGTCCATTAAGCTGTTTCCCCAAGTCCATTAAGCTGCGTCCCCAAGTCCATTAAGCTGCGTCCCCAAGCCCATTAAGCTGCTTCCCCAAGTCCATTATCCTGTGACCCTAATTTTAACATTTTCGCCAACAAACCGTCCAAAATGTGAATGTGATGAGTAGCAAAATGAAACGTCTCACAGCTATCCATTGCAAACTCTCATAGAAAATCACAACTAATAAAGTACCAGCACCCTAATTGCGGAATATACGATCAATCATAATCTGAATCATTTTGAAGGATATTGCTTATCCATTGCTTCTTATGTTCCAAAAATTTGTCTGCTCAACAACGTAAACGCAATGAATGTTGTTGAATTGTCAAAATGAAACAAATTGTGATTGATTGTATATTATGCAATAATGTAGGAGCCAAAAAAATAAAATAATAGACAGTGGTTGGTGGGGTAAGATAAAAGAAACAATTGATATTACAATATTTGACGTTTTATTAGAAGGGTGACAGTAAAATCCGCAATGTCATTGAAAAATAATAATAAAACAAACGATTCAACAAATCATGACTCAAGGTAACGTATAGTTTTATAACAAATAAAACTATCAAATAAAATTACTTTATAATGAATAACAAGACGCGATTGGTCCCCAGTCGGGGGCTCACACATGCGCACAGATTACGATCCATCAGAGATCAACAACACTTCGCAGAACAACCTCATACATGCAATCTTAAAACGACCTCGAATGAATCGTAACATTGTCACCCAAATATGTATGGTGCATACTAACATATAAAAGTAAGTATGTTTGGCATTTCGTTTACATTACAAGTTATTATGTCATAATAAGCCCGGCGCAAACGCACCTCTCTCATATATTAATTCCATTATAAGTTAAATATATTACTAAGGTCAGTTAATTCATCATAATTCCTATTAAATCACTTTTGCAGACGGTAAATGCCATATTAGGAATTGAATATTTCATATATTTAAATAATTATATTTTCTATAAAGGATACTTTACTATCGATGCTTATCCCTTTAAATCAATAGCTGATAGGCAGGCACACTTCGCAGTTTCAATAATAAACTTGTATGTAGGACCGTAGGTACTAACGATACTTTTAACTAGAGACCTAACTTGTATAGTGATAAAGACATGTAAAACAGTGTTTATAATATATATATATATCTAAAATTTCCTTAGAAAAATCTCTTAAAATATATCTCAATTCTTTTAAACGTTCCCCGATGAGACAGGGTTATAATAATGTCGATATATTAATTCAGCGCTATATAAATATAACATTTTCTTATATGACTAAATAGGAAGAACATTTACGAGTGTATAAGGGAACAAATTAATTGCACAAACAGTGAAATATTAATACAAAACAATGATATTACCTATATACAGGCATTCTGGTAAATATATTTTTTTTAAATGTAGGGTATTTACAAATTTATCGATTTTCAAGTCACTATATTGAAAGGAAAAACATCTCTAAAATCGAATATTTTTGCATTTTATTTTGATTTAATTTATAATATTTTCGATATTAAAAAAATGTTGACGACACCCGATGCAAGTTGACATTAAAAATCGACGTTAAAATTTTGAAAAATCTAACGTTGATTGTATTAGCTAGTCATATAAATTATTCACACGAAAATTTATAACAGCACATTTTATTTTATTACAAAATGTGTTATTTAACAAACAGTTTTGTTATATAATGTCGAGGCGCACTGGAAACATTTGTTTTCAGGAACTTATTCGATTCTTACTATGAAAGCCAAGTGAAGATGGGGCGTTGAAGAGGAGATTGAATCATCATCTGCCTAGCCTTTTCCCAAATACATATGCTGGGGTCGGCTTCCAGTCTAACCGGGTACAGCTAGAATACCAGTATTTTACATGGAGCGACTGCTTATCTGACCTCCACAAACCAGTTACTAGGTAACACGATACCCTTTGGTAAGACTGGTTGTCAGACTTTTAGGCTTCTGAATACTCGTAACCACTGTCAAAGATTAACTTTTAAAATTCGGGACCAACGGCTTAAGGTGCTTTCCGAGGCATGGAAAGAAGGAGCAGATTGAATAAGTAGAAAAAAAAAACGAGCGAGCCACAGTAGTCGCGAATGATTTGTAACATCTGACCTCTATCCTACGTATATACTAACTTCCTAACTAATATTACTAGTGATAATAGTGATAATAGTGACTTTTTTGTTTGTTACGCTTTCAAGCTAAAACGGCTGAACGAATTTTGATTAAATTTGGCACATGGGTAGACCATGATCTGGAGAAGGACATGGGCTACCTATCATCCTGGATTGCAGACGAAGTCGCGGGCAACAGCTAATATGATATAAACAATATTCATCATCACCATTCTGTTTCCAACCTCTCCGAAAATAGGTTGGTATCTGACGGCCAACTTTAGCACCGCGCGCGCTCATTGGTCAAATCAAAGAACGCGCGCTTCCCCGTCTTCCTGTTACACACTTCCGTCCCTTTTCACGAAATCACTCCCACATATTTTCGCCTTAGTTGAGTATATATGTTCCTTGCACAGATTGAATAGAGGACAGATGTTACAAATCAAGAAATCTGCTTTCTATAATGTATCGGACCGTCCCCGCAAACAAATGTTAATAGTGTGTTTCGGCGCTAAAGTCTACGATTACGTGTAATAAGTACTCGAGCTCACTTTAAGTCACTCATATTACTAAAGAAATGGAATGTTTCGTTTTAAAAAGAATGTTAGAAAGATCACTAGCAGCTTGTTATATGGAACTATCACGTGTAACTGGAGAATCTACGGCAGACTTGGCAAGAC
This sequence comes from Omphaloscelis lunosa, assembly GCA_916610215.1. NCBI lineage: Eukaryota > Metazoa > Arthropoda > Insecta > Lepidoptera > Noctuidae > Omphaloscelis > Omphaloscelis lunosa. Next base: position 15,209,076 of record OU744250.1, read on the forward strand.
CACGAATACATTAATGCAATTACTATTTTTCTGGAGATTCTGCTAGAAGTTACTGTTTTAAATAAATTGATTATTTATTAAGCCTTTAGGTGCCTTGCTACGAAAAATCGAAGACTGTCCAACAACCTGAGGAGGTTATTTTAATAAAATTTTCTCCCTTCCGTTGGTTGTCCTGACATACTTTGGTGTCTCCATTTTTGTATCTAGCGATCCTTATAGTTAGAATACTGCATGTAAATAGTTATCTCATTACAGTTAGTTACGTTATTCTCGTTGAAGGCATGCCATTATTTTGTACTTGTTGATATAGAGCGCAGAACTGAGAATACAGTTAATGTTTGTATGGAGGCTCGCAGCGCGAGGCCCGACGATTCTACAAGAGACTAGACATAACCGAAACACTTGTCACACAAATCGGTTCTAAATAGGTCCACTATTAGATACATTACTAACTTTATCTTAAATACAAGGTAAAATCTCTAGGACAATACACATTTCGCTATAAATGCAAATTCATGGAATTCAATATTAATCGGTAAGACTGACGCTGGTACACTGTTCGTCTTACATTATTATGCTACTAAGATTCCCGATAACACAACGCACCGCGACACGCGATCTCAGTTCCTTAGGTATCCTGTTATACGCTATGTCCCAAACTATAAAGTCGGCAATACATGTTGGCCAAGCCCCAGCCATCGCGAGCGTAGGTTAATTATTACAAGGCGAGTGCTACGGTGTACGAGTTGGTCAAGTTCGAAAAAGACCAATGCCAACTGCCAATGTTTATGAGTTTTTGTGGAGCTATCCATATGTTGGCCGTAATTTCCGAGTGCAGACGAGCGCCTTTGATTTGTGCAGAAAAACCGAAGTGAGACGAGTCGTAGCGAACGATCCCGAGTGGTGGCAAGGCTCGCCAAACGAACCGTATACACGTTGGCGCTCTGCACTCGGCCAGCTAGACGAGCATCGACGAGCAATGGCGAGGCTAAACCAACATGTATTGCCGGCGTTAGTAATTTAGTAGTCTCTATTGTTTAATCTAGTGTCAAAAATACCATTAACTTCATTAGGCCACATGCAGACCGGCGATCTGTTCACGGCGATGTGTTCAACGACGGAGAGCCCACACAAGTACAATGTATGCTTTGGGTAACAATAAATCCTTAAACTAATTGCACATTTCAATGAAAACACGCATAAAATAAAACTTACAATCTATTTGTCGCCGTTACAGCGCTATAATAATATATTACGAGATTTCAAACAACACGCGTAAATAACTATCGATACTAATCTAAACCCCAGTACTATAATTCCCTGTTATCAAGTCATCCCTCGCGTCTCGAACGAAAACTGTTTCAGAGTTGTATAAAATAAATATCTAGTGTGGCACTTGTCAGTGTGTATACCGACGCAGCGGGTATATCGATCCAGCACCACAGAATACCTATTTACTAACAATTACAGTGAGCAACCATTCAAACGCTGACAGTTCTTTCCCCGGACACTTGTGTACGCGACGTAAATGTAAATACATCCAAAATATACATTCATTCCGTTATGGGACAGCGTCATACTTTGACAAACGATGCACTGTGAGTGGTCTCACAGCCTTGCGGGGCGCGGCGGTCGGGACACAAGCTCCGGAACGTTACAGCTTGTGTCGCGCCGCGCGAGCGGAGCGTGCTACCTGTGACGTCATGTGTGGGAGCGCGCGCGGCGTGACGTCAGGCGTGGCGGCCGAGTGACGTCACTTGCGGGCGCCGCGCGCCACCATGGCCTGCAGGGAGGCCACCTGGCTCAACAGACTCGCGTTCTTCTGCTCAAGGGTCTCTACCCTTTTCCTGTAGTCTGTGTTCTCGGATATAAGGATCTCGACCTTCCTCTCCAGTTGGTCCATGTATTCTTTCTTTTTGCGTCTGCTTTCTTGTGCTGAAATCTGGAAGAAAATATTTGTAATTATGAATAATTGTAACACAAGAAGATGCTTGTTACTATGAAAGGGAGAATCATTTTTCATATTTACCTTATTCTTAATTTTCCTCCTGATCTTCTTGAGTGACTTCTCCTCTGCCTTGGTGAGGGGTAGACGTGTCGGGACAGGGTATCCTTCAGCAAGTAATGTGCGTTTCTCTTCCTCTGTCAGCACGAGTGTGCCGGTCGACCCTTTCTGTAAACGGAGAAAGCGCTTTAATTAAAGTTGTGGTAAACTGAATCAACAAAATTCATATTAGCTATTTAGGATAATAATATTTACCTTAACTACCGGATGGCGCAAAAGTAATGTCATAATATATAATAATATTTATATTTAAAATATATTTTTTATATTTAATATTATTTTTTTCAAATGGCGTCATAATGTGATTGTGATTTGAAGCTTATGTTGTAGACAGATAGAGAATTCGTGTACAATGCAATAAAGCAATACACACAGCTCAAGTAATGACCGAGATTTCGAACATCAATTTCCGGGCCGTGTAATCTCCCGTTTTGCCAATTTGGATCGACTGGCCAAATCACTAGATTTCGTCCTTTGGGGCTTTTTGAAATCTTGCGTTTACCAACACACCTTACGAGTCTTGAAATCTAACATTGGACAAGAAATCACCAAATTGGAGCCAGATTAATTCAAAATGCCGTACAATGCGCACAAATGTGCATCAACTCAGGAGGTGGTCAGTTGACCGATATAATTTTTTCGACTTAATGTCATCAATTTTAGAGCTTTGAATAATCTTTCCGTGGAAACAGGGCCTAATTATTTTAATTTTCAACAAAATGGCAGAAAATTCACATTATGACATTACTTTTGCGCCACCATTTACGAGTATAAACTAAGTATCTTACTAAATGTGTGCCTTTTGCAGCTTAACTGGTCTTCCCTATATTGACAATTTTTTGACCAGCCAGACCCATCGTTCACAAAAGTTTTTTCTGAATTGTAGTGATTGTGAATAATAATTACAGTTAATGAATATTTCATTGCATGCACAGTTTGTTCCCGAAACGGTGAATACTTTGGTTAGTATGCAAAGGTCGTCAATCTTCGGGACACCTTTATTGCTTCCATATATTTACTAGACATTAATGTGGGTATATGAATCGGTTCGATGGACATTGGAAATTATTTAGTCAACAAAATTCCTTATAATTCAAGTGCATAGAGAAATTAAGCACGTATTATGTATCGAACGAATTGTCTAAGTATTTAGATTCCAATTGAAGTATTGTATTTCTAAGCAGGAATGCATCCGTAGACTGTTCATTGACTGCATTTAGACAACTTTTCATTCAAACATCGTTGATAATCATGAACGACTTTATGATTTATATGTTGGTATTTGTATTGACGAAGTTCGAGGATAGTAGTGGGGAGGGTAATAGTATTACTAAGCTTCCGCTGTCCGTCCGCCCGTCTGTCTACGGACTATTTCTCATGAACCGTAATAGGTAATCAGTTGAAATTTTCACAGATTGTGAATTTCTATTGTTATAACAACTAATGATAAAAATAAAATAAAGTTGAAAATTAACTGGGGTTCCTATACAATAAACGTGTTTTGTTTTATAAAAGTATTTATACTGTACAATGGTACGGAACCTTTCGTGTGTGAGTCCGAATCGCACTTGGCCGGTTTTTGAAAGTACATATTGACTGAAATTGCAGCAAGCATGAGCATCATTAGGTGCTAGAATTAACCTATTATTTGCTATTATATGTTTGTTTGTTTGCTCGAAGCGAGACAAAACGTGACATAGTCTCCCAAGTGCTGAACACAAAACATCACCATCGTTCACCTGCTGCGGTTTGACCCTATAACATCTAAGCCCTGTTACTGTGCCTTGATTGGATCCTTACCGGTTGACTGCTAATAAGCGGCGTGTTGATTGGCTGCCTGGTGTGGTGCGACACGTAGAGGTGCGAGCGACGCGCGGGCGCGGCGGGCGGCGCGAGCGGCGCGGCCGACGCCTCGTGCGCCGGCGACAGCGCGCCCTCGCTGTCCGATGATGACAGCGAGGATGGGGGCGTTGGCGGGAGGTTGAAGCCTGCAAAAAGGAAAGAAATGGTTCGAATTTCATAGAACAGTTGGCAAATAGATAAAAAACAGGATCGACTTGAATGCGATCAAAATTAAAGAGATGATAATGATGCGCAGCACATCAAAAGTTAGGTAGTCTGTACTACATATTTATACGATCTCTAATAGGAGATTCAGAAGCACAGCCTGAGTTACCACTGCACGTGCTTAGTTGAGCATTTTATGGTAAGTTGTAGATAGTTTTTGTTTAAAGATTGGAAGTATCAAAACTCTTGTTTCTGATAAATTGTGACTTTACCAGACATGCCAAATTAAGTTCGGTACTATTGTAAGATGGCTCGATCTTCGAAATTATTGTTACACAAGATAAAGGAATACAATACGGTGTTCATAAACTTAGCCCAGTCCTCAAAATTGGTAATGGCAGACAGAACATTTTTTTCTCTAGTATCGACTAGGCTAGATTCTTTACTTGCTTCAATACGTATGTAATGTTTACCTGAAGCCCCTGAGCTGGAGGTGACTTTGATGGACAGTTTGTTGGAGTTAAGCGAGGTGGCGAGCCGTGGCGCAGCACTAAGCAACAGTTGCGGCATGCCAGCTGCACCAACTTTCTGTAGCACTGCTTGTGGCATGTGGATTGTGCCAGTCTGGAATGTAATGGACCTGATTAAATACATTTGTAAGTCTAGAGTGGACGATTGGGAGGTCGACCTTCTTAAGAGTGTTATTGGCGTAGTATTGGAAGACAGGTGAACTGTCTGCATCAATGAATGCTTTTGAAATAACACCAAAGCAATAAGAATCTAAAAGAGAACGGCGAGTTAGAAACCGATGTGGACGATGATAATGATGAACCAGAATAAGTAGTGTCTGCAGTGATATCCTGTGACGATAAACACATCGCCATTTTCGTATCATAAAAACAACAGTAGGTATGTACATTGGATTGTTTAAAACACCACACACTGTATACACGCAAAGTGGCCCAAGTAAAGGAATGCAAACTGCATTGTTGCGACTGCTTACTGTTTTACAATAATCGTTAAAGATTCCACTCAGGTGGTGTTCAACGAAAACCTCCCGAGAGCACGATTAAAGATAATAATTATCCGCGTAATTACTAAAGAGCTCACGCACGCTATGGAAAATATGCTAAATGCGTGTTTGTGGCGTATAAATGTTTTAGTTCCGTATTATTTTCTGGTGCTATGTTCCGAAGTTTTATTCTTTGTTGCGACCCTATTTGATGAGGTTTTGTTTTCGCATGTAGCTTCGCGGTCAATTATGTGGTTGAAGCTATTGATTTTGACAAGAGGTTTTAAGGTGTGCTTTTAATTTTAAAATGGTCAGATTAAGACTTATTTTAGGGTACAAAATAAATGTTTAAAAATAAAATATTTTATTTCACATAAACCTACATGGGCACATATGAAACGTCAGAAGCTAGGTGCACTGTTCCAATAAGTAGTGTCCAATGGACAAGAGCCGGCAAGAAATGTTGAATGACATCTAGTATGAATGAAATATTAAAATTTTGTATTGGTATCAGGCCACGGAATCCTAAAAAATCCGGCAATTTAAAAAAGCCCCGTTTACATACTGATATGTATGTATGGAACAGGTGAAAGCTGCAAAGTGAGGTGCCAGAAATATTTGAACTCTAACGACCTTTAGTTTTTATCGAGTTATCAGGTCGTGCCGATAGATACGAGATGAAGATGCTACACGTCATGATTTATCAAAAGAAGGCGTGCCCGCGTGCCGACCATTTAATAAAATATTCTTAAATTAAATGCTCAAACTCTATTGCCAATTCTTGATAATAAATTTCCAATAAAAGAAGAATGATGTAAGAATGCTGTTATGAATGCTGTAGATTCATTTTTGTGCACAAACGCAACAAAAACTTAATTAGAAAGTGTTGAAATCGTTTGGAAAAGTCGTGAATGTAAAACTAAAATGCAATTTTTAAGAGACGGTCCGTTTTAAGTGAGTGTTAGATATTAAGCATAAATATTATTAGGTAAGTCTTTGTTAAGAGCAAGAAAGCGTTTGATTGCAGTATATTGAAGCACTCTCAGAAGTAATTTAATTCAATTCTTATTTTACCGCCAATTGAAGTGTCTTTGTATAGTTGTCTTGTTTTAGCACGGCAATAGCGGTCAATGCGCTTCCCCTAATAGGACCCCAAACAATAAACTAAGTATGGTTTTTCGTTATTGGAACATGTTGAAGATCACAATAGATATTGATTCATGACGTTAACGGAGATTTTATCAGTTTTTGAAATAAAAATGCTATAAAATGTAGGTGGGTCGATGACCACTATTGCCATGCTAAAAGGCGACAACTATAGTCAGTAGCTTTGCAGACAGGAATAATGATGATAAAGTTAAGGGTAACCATAAACCTAGTTCAAAACAATCCGGATCCTAGGACTAATACTCCAAAGGTACGAATCTTTTCTGACCTTAAAAAAAGGAACTTACCGTGTGGTCAATAACATAGTCGAGGTGTGTGACTGGTGTGCCAGGGGTAGGTGAGGGGGGGCAGGAAGATGTGGGGGATTCTGGTTCAGATTTCGGTTCTGCTTTCACCTCCCGAGGGGGGGAGTCACTGGACCGTCGTCGGCTGCTCCACGCGCTCGCTGGCATCGCTGGGTAGCATTCGTCTTCCATGTCTGAAAGTAATAGTATGGAAAATAAGTGAGGAACCAAGATCCAAATTAGGCTGTTTGGGTCTTTGCCGGTTTTCAAGCAGAACCGTTCAGAAAACATAACTAAATAGATTTAAAAAAATGTCGAAAATGGGTTTAATCTACATAATAAGGGTGCTAAAATTAGCTGCGAGGCTAAAATCATTCAAAAATATGTTTTCTTCTAAATATCCAAATATAATTATTATTATACCAGTATTTCTAAGTTCTAGTTGACCCCTAATTTAAATAAAAATGCTAATTCCGCTACGTAGTCTATTATGATTGTTTATTAATGAAGTCTTTACAATACAATTCAAAATTAAATCCATTTACAACCATATCCAGATTCTGGACCGTCACCACGCCTACAACTTCATTATCATCATCTGCCTAGCCTTTTCCGAAGGATCTATCTTTGGAATCGGCTTTCAGTCTAACTAGCTGAATACTAGTATCTTCTGAGTCCTGAGATATGTAACCGCCACAAGTTCAGATTATCACACAAATATTTGACAGATATATACCGTCCACTGCGCTTCACTTCATCGCAGTGCACTCATATTGCAACAGTTATGTGCTGGTAACGGAATAGAACATTTCGGTGGGAAGTGCGTTCGGACCGTTGCGTGATTTTAAAACCTCGGCATTCGTGCGGATGATTGTGGATTGTGGCGTTTCTACATTAATTTATTCATGTAATGCTATGTCTTGGTAGGATAAGTCGATAAGTAAGGTGTTATTTGGGGCTATAGAAATTATATCTGCGTGGAATAATGTGAGTTGATTAGTCTAGGAAGAGAATAAGAGTCAATGAATTCCTAGTCATCATAAATGTTTGTACAATACGTACCCGTAACGTCTTCGTTTACTAGGTTACTCACCCATGTTATGGACGGATGTTATCTAATCGCTTCATACTTCAAAAATTCAAATACTGACTTAGGATTTATATTATTTTACAACAACTTGCAAGATCAGTATGTAATGTCGTGAGTAGTTTTTATCTTATTACTTTATCTGCATGGATCATCAATATGAATTTTGATACGGCAATAAATACGCTTTACGTATGAATAAATACAACATGATTAACGTAAAGATAAGACGCAATAAAATGTTCTTACATTGAGATGTCATTTGTTTTTATATAACCAATAAGAACCAGATCGCCATGTTGTTACAATTTAATTAAATATTTCACCTTAGCAAATGCTGTTTAGACTTTGTTAAAAATGTTATTAATGTACTCTTTATCCATTTACCATTGAATCTTCAAATAGATTTTGATAGATATATGGACATTTTGGTAAAATTATATAATATTAGCTTCTGCTCGCGACTTTGTCCGCGTGAAATTTTGGCCCCCGACACACCGCGTCGTATGCCATCGCCCGCCTGGGCTATTAGTTCTTTTTCGATTAATGTTCGTTCTGAGTTTTTTCTTTTTGCTCGGCTCCTAAGAGTTGTAGCATCTTCTTCAAGAATTGGGCTATGCAATGCAAAAAGAATTTATCAAATCCGACTGGTAGTTTCGGAGATAATCCCCTACATAAAAACTTACAAACAAACAAATAAATACCTCTTTATGAGATTAAAGTATAGATAATTTGTAAATGCACAAAAAAAAAAATAGATTTCAAATTTAAAAATTGTCTGACCAAAAGCCTGCAAAGAGCGACCTTTAGTAAACAGATACTCCTTTAAAACTATTAAAACTAACAGCGATTCAAAAGAAAAAGTTTCCCTGTACAGTCTTATGTGCGAGTTAAAGGTTACAAAACAGCCTTTTCCTCCGAAAAGGGCAAAAGTAATACTCCATTGTTCCACCAGCCACGTGTTTCAGTTGACTTTAATATTTTGCGTGGGATGCACTTGATGTATGTACCACTTTCCTATTATTCTCAGTTATACTTTATTCGAAGCTTTTTTGTACTGCGTGGGCTGGTAAATATTGTTTGAAAACTTGAGAATAACATTTTCCATTTCCTTCTAGCAATTCACTTGGATTAAAAAGTATCTATATTTGCCTTACATTTATTTCACCACTAAATTTTGGAGCAAGATTGGTGTTTGCTATATAAATTTGTGTATCCGAAGATGTCGCTGCATATCCTTTTTTAATCTAGCCAGTGCTTTTCAATTCAATTAGACAAATTCCGAACAGTCTCTTAATCCGTTTTATAGAAAGTTGTCCAGGGTTATACTCCTTACTCAGGACTACTTACCCTACATAGTTCAACAAATAGGTACGTTGTATGTAGCCTTACCTATATACATCCAAACGGTTGTTACCCACAGTTTTTACAGTTTCAGCATTGAATATTGAACATGAACGCTTGATTAACTCATTAATTACAAGTAGTTTCAGTTAATTTCTAGAACGGAATATACCTACGAACGGTAAGTTTTGTAATTCGCTTATTAATTTTAACGTTTAAGTATTCGTTGTTTTCATATAGATGGTCGTGTAATAGTTTCTATCTAGTTATTAACTTGTTGTGTGTGATAGGTACAAAATTGACATTTCGGACAAGCACGCAAGTGAAAGCTATATAAAATGTTAATAGCTTGCCAGCTCCGATAGTTTACTATCTAAAGGGTTACCAATCATCAAAACCAATTATCCACGAAAACTTATAATAACAGGACAGTCCAATTATTTTGACAATCTTAAACTATCTTGTTAGAAAATAGTAAAATTATTACCTTTACATATTCTGCAAAGATAATTTATGAGGATTGAGAACTTTTAAGTTAGGTAACAAGCACACGGAAGAAAATCTAATCAAGAACACGGAAACAAAAGTAATGGACGCCATTTTCTATAATGTTTAGTTCATAAATAGATTGATTGGTCATAAAAATGATAATAAATCGAATTAATAAGCTGTCAGGTGTTCGTATGAATCCGATATCATCTTTGTAATAATTTAAAGTCAATGTCCATTTGTTGATAACAATTTTATGGTAATTGACAGAATTGTTTAGTGTTTACAAGTATTACTGTCTGGGTGACAAAAAGGTTTCTGATGTCATATCTGGTAAATTTCCCTAGGGAGTCTCCAGCTTGCTTTGGATATCATAATATGAGGCGAAAAGGAAATTGTCCTAATTTTATAATATTATTTATAGTTCCAAGTTTACGAATTGAAACATGAATCATGTGCTTTAACATCTAAAAAAGCGACATTTCTGGGTGCATCTGGCGTAATAAATTGTCCTTTCCTCCTATTCTATGAAGTAACAGTAAAGATAACTATCAGCATTGTCTTTCTAAATCATCGTTAGTACCGTACGAATACGTAATAGGCCTTAATGTCCCTATCAAAATAGCGACAAGTGAGATAGATGACATGATGATGTCGTCCATAATAGATGATGTCACGATGATGTATGAGGGAACAGGACAATCGGGTGATTTATCGATAGAAGAAATGTTCATTACACAATAGGTAATGAGGTTTATGTACAACGACTGCATGACTAGCTTGTTTTAAGGATAAATTATGATCATTGGAACTTGATAGAAAGCCCCATTTGAATCGATGAGAACGTGGTCAAAGTTTGAAATTGATCGGATATATCAGAGCAAAATTATACTGGGTACTAATTTTACACCAAGGAAGCATATTATGTCGTTCGATTAATAATTAAAATGGTCAATGCTAAACTTTAATATGATAATGTTAACCTATCAGCACCAGATAGTGTACCCTTACTTTACCCATTACGTAGTAGGTACTTAGGTATACTTACTAATGACATGCTACCAGCTAATATACCTACTTTTACAAACAACGTCCATTCTTTCAAATAAGGAAATTGCCATAAACTTTAAACGTGCCTATCTTGGCTTGACCATGACTCCGTAGATTTAAAAAGACACTTGACATTTCGAGATAAATCATCGGCCCATCGCGGTACGTTAACCTGTGGTTCCTTTCACCAAAATCAGTTGCAAATTGAAGAGTCCAACTGACCATGATTAAATTTAATGATTGGCTCGGCATATAACGGTTTGTCTGATAGTTATAAAAAGTTGAAAAATAAATAACAAACCTCTGTGGGCGAGTTTGTGTGAAAACCTTTTTATTTCTAAGTAACGTTTTTGTATTACTATTGTGTTGTTTGGTTTATTCTATTTACGGTTGGTAAGATAACATCTTTATTAATGCATTTTCCTAATCATGCTAGTCGCAATCATGACCGATTTTTCATTGTTTCAATATTTTGTTTGCGATAGTTGTCTCAATATTGAATCAGATAATCCCTGCTTGTCATCACTTTATTAACTTTTTACATAATAAGTTTTCTTGTTCAAGTAGATGATTTTATTTATAGGTACATAAATATTTATATCGGTTACACACGCAATTATTCAAAAATTGCATTGCTGATGTGTTTTTCGAAGCGTACGATTATCAACCGTATCTGTGACGGTATAATTATTATCATTATTATCAAAAATATTTTTTTTTTTCGGAATTATCAATGCGATATTTTATCAAATCTTGTTCATCGTTATTAATTTTGTTTAAGTTTACGATAGAGGATTATATTATCGATAGCGGCAATCACAAAATATTTTTATATTGTATTTACTTTGAGTGCCATATTCCTGCCACGAGAGGGCGTTAGTAGTTTGTCGGTAGTGTCCATGCGTTTAATGATTATTTTATTTTAACAAAAATGGAAAATACGAATGTATTTTATAGTTTATTTTAATTATTATATATTACCTATTTATTTTAATATCGACCGATTCAAAATTTATGAAGATTTAGATTCCAAGTAATGCGTGACTGTAGGAGTGTAGGTATAATAAAGAATTTTTAATAATTTTGCTACGTCGGCCTTGAGCCACTTATACATAACATTTTATTTTATTTAATATTCAAATATTTGCTTCTAAATGTTAAAAGTTGACCAAGTGATTGTCGACTAGTGGTTTTGTCATAACAGGACAGCGACTTAATTAATTCGTCTAAATAACAGTAAAAATTCAAGGTCAATGCAGTAAGAACTACCAATTTAATTGCATTGTTGTTTTTTTCCATATACCTAAATGCTAAAATTGTAAAATCTGCATAATTAGGTATGATTTTAGTGAATGTCACACGTGTAAAATGCAGGTTAGGTATTACATTCTTTGACATTCAATGTAAACCAGAGTCTGCACCATGGCTCAAGTCCGTCATTGCATCAAATTGCATTTAAAAAAATGTAGTTCCACAATTTTTCGCCGGACTTCAGTGGTGGCTCAGAGTCTAGAGCAGACACCGCGGACATAAAATGTGTCTCTTGGATGACAAATGCGCGGTGCGTACTGCGCATCATAAACGTCAGGTAATGACGTTTGTGGTCCATGGACCACCACTTGCGGCGCAAAAATTTTGTTCGCTGGGTCTGCTCTAGTTTAGATTGAACCTCAATGATTATATTAGTGTTTCTACAAAAATAAGTTATTTATTAATGGTAGGTATACTAAATAAAATTCGTCTGATAACTGTACCTACGATAGTAAATGTGTGGAAAATTAAATATGATTAAATTATCTATACAATATCTAATGATTTTGCCAAGGAGTTGTTAGGTTAATTCAGTAAATATAAAGGTTAAAAAATTCAATAAAAATATTCTCACCGCTTGTGTTTCTTGTGCTGTTTTTCGTTAGGACTTCTCTAAGGAGTATTTCTAAATATAATCTCTACTACACTGTATAAATTGAATGAAAAACAACATAACATCATAACATGACGCCTGTAATCCCCGATGGGTTAGACAGAGTTGTATCTATAGTATACCCACATTTCGCCAGTTATGTTTGAGTACCATGTAATAGGAGGCGAGCCTAATAGCGCCATCAATCGGGCACAAATCCAGATTCCGGGCTGCTACTGAGAAATTCCAGATTGAAAACCCATAACACTTCCCCCGATTTATATTATTGTATTTCGTTATAACCCAGGTTTTACGATTGCTCCTGCCATAGATAATTTTGAAATAAAACAATACTTGAAGAACAGAAAGATAGAACATAAAGCTTTGCAAGTGATCCGTAAGTCGTCAAAATCCTTTGAGGAGACATAGGGCTTGGCTTAGAACAACGCTTGTAGGAAGTACTAATCGCCAGTCATCGTTTAGTACTTACCCAGTTAAAGGCTGACGCAGATAGGTGCGGTGCGACATCGGTAGAACAATTCCGTGAAGTTTTCATAGAAATTTTTCCACCAAAATCGCGTCGAGCCTTAATACTGGCGCACATTGTAGGCAGGTACGAACCGCCATTGAAATACTAGTGCTGTGACATTCTGGGTACTCATTGGTGATTTGAGTTTGTAACACGTAGGGCGCCATCTCCACGGACGAGAGAATCCCGGCAATAGTCCCGGTGTGCCTTCAAATTATCGCCGCGATAATATTGCCGTGTGGAGATTGATTCATAGAGTTTAAATTGACTGGACTTAGATCTCATAGTAATCACATCCAGTACCTATACGCCAGTAATCACATCTAGTACCTACCTATGTAAACATCAACATTTTAAACTATGTATATCAGTCAAAGGTTATCTCAAAACGCGTGGTCACCCTTGACTTTGTGCCCGCTCATTGCACTTTGAACTCTATCACCCATAAATTAGAGCGCATATTAGATTACATGTCAGGGTTTGAACGCATGTAAAAGGCTCCAGGACATGGTCGGGATTCATAGAGTTAATACTGTTATCATTAGTATCTTAGAGAAATCGATAAGCACTTGTTTAGAATTTTTTAACCTCGTGTGTAACGCGAGGATGTTGATATTGATAATAATATATGTTAGCTTGTTTTGGTGAAATTAATTAAGTTATGAGGGCTCGTGCAAACTGGCGCGATATCGCGGGCGCTACAGGCAGCGCGACCCTTCACGCGCCCGCGATATCGCGCTGGTCTGCACGAGCCTTTAATCATTTCTGACAGCTGTTTGTTAATATATTGGCATGTAAAATATTTTTGAGCAAGATCGATAATTATCAAGGATTTTGGAAGCAAATCATAAATTCAGTGCTGAAAAAGGGACTGATTCTTTACTCTTTTCTAATACATCATTTACGGTATTGTAGGTACTCTTCTTGATGGTTTTACTATGTCAAGCTCATGTACCAGTCGACCGCGAAGCAGATGAATTTTTAGACGCCATATTTTAGTTTGTTAATAATTTTAGATAAGTCAGGACATTAGATATAACGATATATCTAATGTCCTGACTTATCTAAAACTTTTATTAATTTATTAAATGTTACTTACTTAATTGTGCGCATAAAAGGTTGAGTAAATATTGTTTATTGCACCATAAGATGTGCTGTTTTATTTAAACTTTTTTCTCTATCCTTCCTGAACAAAAGCAGTGGAAGATAATTTTATTTTATTATTTCCATACCAAATTACCGTGCTAGCCTGAAATCACAGTTATATATCAGTACATAACTGTAATTTTAGGCTAGTTTCCTCCTAGAAGTCACTAGGACTAGTACTTCTGTACTGAAGAAGACTTCTAGGGGGACTAGTGAGAACCCTAGTCCTCACTAGTACTCAGTACACCACGGGACATAAAACGTGAACATTATTATGGTGCTAAAATGAAGCATAAGTTTTACGAACAATGACGCCATAATGTAACTATTTGTTGTTTCATTATGGCGGACCAGCTGTTAAAACTATTGCTTTACCTATACTTGTGAGCAAAGTGTACTGAAATATCAAAAATATGTTTCATTAAAGAAGCTATAGATGGAATATACAAAGATCTCTTTTTGTTTTATTTAAGAGAAGGGAGACAAGGATAGATCTTAGAATCTAGAATATTTGGTAGGTAATAAAGTTTATAAAAGCACTAGCTGCGCCCCGCGATTTCACCCACATAAGTCTAGATCCCGTGGGAATAACGGGATAGAAAGTATGATATGTGTTAATCCAGGTTATAAAGTATCTGTGTGCCAAATTTCAACCTAATCCGTTTAGTAGTTTTTGCGTGAAAGAGTAACAAACATCCATCTATTCTCACAAACTTTTGCATTTATAATATTAGTAGGATAGTAGGAGACAGCTATTGGAGGTGCCTCCAATAGCGTTAATAATGAAGAAATTCTACAAACTACTGAGGCTGAATAATTATATCTTTGTCTCATTGGTCTATGTTTTGTCGACTCTAAGGACCAAGGACAAAACTCTGTTAGTGAGCAGATTTCTGTCCTTGGTCCTTAGAGTCGACGAGTATTGATCTCTTGATTATTTGTTGTAAATTTATTAACGGAAAAGCGTTGAAAAAAGTTTTCTTAAGCTCTTGTAAATTGTTGAGAACAAGTTTAATCTCAAGCTGCCATATAAACTGAAGTACTTTTTGACCCTTTATCACAGATGAATACAGATGGTTCACTCCGCAAAATCATTTAAATAAAAAGCGACTCTTGCTGCGACACAATAAAGTGCAATTCAGGACGCATAACGCTAATTACCTACAGTTATATTCATCTAGAAGTTGCCTCTTTCTATTGTGTAACTCTTATATCTTCTGACTACATTACTCTCACTGAATTGGCCCGACAAGATGGGCCCGCCGCGTACTTTTAACTTCATACATGAAATGCGAAGTGAACTGTGTGTATTCAACTGTGCGTATATAAAAATATGTTTGTACGAGCAGTGTTATTTTGGCTCCAATAAAACTATAGAATTTAGATTACTCAACAGATGTTCTGAGTTGCTAAACTTTCATAAAGCAGGCTGCACTGAATATTGAAATCGAGTATGAAATTGCATAATCTGCATAATAGAAATTGACATCAAGAAAGAAAACATGTTAGTATGTTATGTATGTAATAATAAATTATAACTTAAAGGAAATAACACGCTAATTGCTGATGAACGTGCTTTCCGGCATTTTGCTTAATTTTATTTTAAATGTGCCAAATGTCAGTTTGTATCACATAATTAATTCTGCATAATTGTGAAAAATGTGTTTCTTGTATGAGAGGAGTCATTTATTTTTTTCTTTATTATTAAAGCTGTTTAATACTAATTTTAAATAATCTTATCATAATTCAACCCTATAGTTTTTCTATTTTCCTTACCTACGTATTCCTGTCCTGCGGCATAATTCAGTAACACATTTACAGTAGCAATGGCTTTCATTTGACGGTTCAACAACATTCTCTGCGTTATTTACGTTGTTGAGCAAACATATTTTTCGAACATTATGAAGCAATGGATTAGCGATATCCTTCAAAATCACTCAGATTGTAATTGGTAGTGTGTTACGCAATTAATTAATGTTTTGATGACAAAGATTTTATTAAGAAGAATAGCCATAAAATACTAAAACTATATTAAATGGTTGTGTTAGTTTTCTATGTACAAAAAAAAAAACTCATAAAAACCACAACCACAAAGGTAATAAATGTTCTCACGCCCGCACCACGATTATATCAAAAATCCATAAAGCGATTGAATACACATAAAATAGTATTTTGTACAACAATAGTGAGTTATTCGCTTTGGAACTAGCAGCTCAAGGTCACAACTGTTGACAATGGTCGAGGTCATCACACATGACATTGTTTTAATGGAAAATATGGAAACCTTAATTACTGTTGAGTGAATTTTAATACTCCGTAACTTACCTACACGGTCTCATTACGATTTGTTGTGGTAGGTAACTACAGGAAATATAGCAAGACATAAGTACTGAAATACATTTATTAGATCAGTGTTTCCTAACCTGTGGTCCACGGACCCCTGGGGTTCCGCGAATATATGTATGGGGTCTGCAGTTTCGTCTCTGGACTATATTTTGGGTGAATGTAAAGAAAGATTATAAGGAAATATCAGAAGAAGCACTGAAACATATACTACTCTCTCAAAAGGCACTCTTTGCTCTTGTATACTAAACAGATCACAAGTGGAATCCGATGTAAGAATATCTCTTTGTAGTAACATCAACCCGAATATCAGCAACCAACCTTCTAAGAATCGTATGCTGACTTTTTTTCGTATTTGTAGTACTAAAATAAATGGTGCGATTGCAGTTCTTTTATTAAGGGGGTCTTCGATAAAGACCCTCTTCCCTCTTTGATAATTGCGTTTGATTTCCTAGGGTCCGTGGCTGAAAAAGGTTAGGAAATACTGTATAATAATTTACCCTTTCTGATATTGTATGTAAGGGTTTTCAGATTTGGTTTACCCAAACGATCTGCTGCGTCTTCCCAAAATCATTAAACAAATAATTTTTCACCCGTAATTGGTCAATGGATCGCAGTTTTGCTTTTGTTGTTAGTAGTAGGTATTATATAAAAAATGCTGCCTTATTTTGCCTTATGTTTATGAAACCTTTATAAATCATACAACATACATAACCTTGCAGTACCAGTGATATTACGCCAGTTTTATTATAGCAATTTTAAGACTTATGCTAGACATATCTAAATGACAAATTGAAGTAATCGCCAAATTTAATGTACGTCTGACCACGAGATTATCTGTGGATCAATAACATAGGTACAATGCTAACTACATTAAGAATTTGTCCAATTAAACTTACTTTTAACAATGTCGGTTCGATGATAAATAGCTGTAAACCCTACTTAATATATATAAATAAAATAAATAAATAAAATAATATAAATGCGAAAGTTTGTGAAGATGGATGGATGGATGTTTGTTACTTTTTAACGCAAAAACTACTGAACGGATTTGAGTGAAATTTGGCACACAGATAGTTTATAACCTGTATTAACACAGGAAATTTTCATCCCGATATTCCCACAGAATCGGGACTTATGCGGGTGAAACCGCGGGACGCAGCTAGTATGACAATATTTTTAAAAGATGATGATAAAAGATATTATTATGTAATGTGGGTTAGGTACACCTCTGCCTAACCCTTCGAGGAATGCAGACGTAGTGTTATATTGTTATATATTTTATTTTATTTTATAGATTTCATGGAATTCCGTCAGGTGCTCAAACACCGTATTACACAAATTACGCAACGAAGGTATTTTAATGTAAATCATTCGTATTCAGAACCGTGAAACGAGTTTTTTAAAGTGGCCTTTATAAAATTTTCTTTTTAATCTTTTTGATATCTGCTTCTGTACGCCATTAATTCTCAAATATATGAGCAATGTTGAATGGTGATTGTGTCAGAGCAGTCACAGTTTTGTGTTTAGTGCAATATATTTGAATTTTATTACAATTAATTTCTTTCATAATACTTTGTGATGGGCCTGGCATTTAATTCAAATGGAGATAGGCGATACTAATATCGGCTTAAAATTAAGAAGATATTTTCATCGACAACTATCTAAAATTATTTAGTTTTTAAAAGTGACTATTATAATAATAAATTAATATTTAAAATTAACAGCTATACTCAGTAAAATGTTAAATGTAATGGATAAAAAAATACAAAATAACCGTTGCATGCACTCTTGCTCTTGATTGCCTGAGTTTACTTTGAATTACTTATTTATCATGCAAATGAAGTTTTCGACGAAATCTAGGAGAAATGAGAGCACACAGCTTTAGGTTTTTACGAAGCGCGCTCTAGGCACTGACATTGTTCACTTTGTGTTGACTTTGAATTAATTGGCAATCTTTTAGGGCAATCTGCTGTTTCTTATAAAAACGCAATAATTTTTCAATGAAATATAAGAGAGATTTTGTTATTTCTGATTATGTAAACGGTTTATATTATATATACAGTGATATTGGTTATATGTCGGCAATCTTTAAAAGGGATGTAGGAGAGGTCATTTGCAACCAAATGACCCCCATGACCCCTATGCCAATGTCAACCATTTACGAGTAATTTTACACTTTAAAATGTAATGTATAACCATTAACCCTGTATATCAGGGTTATTGGTTACATTTTACATTTTTATTTCATACATTTCAAAATATAAAATGTTAAATTACTTGAAAATGTTGGACATTTGGCATATGGGTCATCAGGGATAATTTTGGTTTGGAGGTCATTTGCAACCAAATGACCTTTCATGACCACTATGCCAATGTCAACCATTTTCCAGTAATTCAAGAGTAGCTTAGGACCCTGAAAGATTGCCAATTATGTTACTAAAAGTCAGCTTGTAATGATCTTGACTTACCGTCAACTTTGGTATGGTGTGGCGAGGAGGGTGCAGACTCAACATCTGAATGTAGACTGTAGGAGTGTTCTGTCTTGATGGGGGCGGCTCCCAGGGCCGCGTCAGTCATCAGCCTGTCGTGCAGCACCACTCCTGACTTCGAGTCCCTCTCGATCAGCCAGTCGGTCATCTCCGAGTCCTCTTCCAATACATCTTGCATCTCCTGTAAAGAATAATGGAAATAAGTTTTTAGGACTTCCAGAATTAGCAGCGAACAGGGTTTCCAAAATTAAAATGTATTGGACTGAAAATCCTTCTCTTTCGAGTTTCAGAAACGATACTTCCGTGTTTTTCCGGTGTGCATATCTCAGCATCAAAATGAAAACCTTCATTGGCTACACAATTTTCATTCATATTTGTGTCAGACGGTTCCGTTTAAAAACTATATTCTTATGAATACCTGCTATAACCGCTTTTAATTATTTAATCTATTAGGTAAACCAACCTTTTATGATTTACTAGGAAAACACTCAATATGAATGCTAATTGATTGCTGTAAATCACGACAATGCACGAATATTACTTCATAGGTTTTTCAGTCAACTCTACTAACACTTTTATAGTACCTAAATAGGCTTTTGTTAGAAACATCATCTTTGTTATACCTACTGACTCAATTAAATAGGTTTTGCAAATTAAATGCCTTAGAAAAAGTAAACAAGTTTTCTTCGACATAAAACAGAAAACGCCAATGTTTTTTTCCGCCGTTTTAGATTCGCGAAACAGCCATGAACTTGACAAAAACAAGTCCTATAAAGTCCCATCATCTGGCTTTTAACCTCCCACGGCGCCATTTTGTTTACCTATATACTGCTACATTGGATCATAAGTATGTAGGCAGTGAACCATCGTCGGTCAATAAACTACCAGACGTTACGCCATTTTCAAGAAAAAAAAAACATAATGTAAAGAACGGTATTCGCAACACCTTAGAGTTCATTATCGTTTGTTTTTGTTTTTTTTTCTACGTATAGTTGAGTGCATTTACTTAACATATTATATAGTTTTCTACAATATTTAACGTCGAATTTAAATTAACGGCCAGTTTTCCTGAGTACATAAGGAAACTGTGTGAAAATACTGAATAACCTATTGGATTTTCCGACGATTTATTAATAGAATGTTTTTCTTATAATTTCACAGTAGGCAGATCCAATTAACGTCTTTTTAAAGTGTAATTCCCCGGAAGGGATATTTTGTTTTTGTTGTAAGTAAATATCTGCTTATCAAGAGGTAAGGTATTTAATTGCTATGGCAAATAGGATTTCAGATTTGTTTTTAATCAAAATTAAAATGATGGTACGTAATTTTTGGAGGTTTAAGTATAAACCGCATCGCTTTAATTTTGTTTTTTTTAATGTGTATTCCGTGGATAATGTGGTTGGTTACACATTTTGTTTCTACAAAATGTAAATATAATTAAATTAATATACACACTGTTTGTTTTCTCTAATAAATAAAATACACATAAAAAGAAATTCCCAAAATAATCCATAATTATTGTTTTTTGAGTAATTTGGGATCGAGAATATCACCATTCCTTACTAAAGAGTTCAATGAATCTGCTCACTTTATTAACTTAATCATTATTATCATTTGTGATATAATTTATGGCAATGAAAAAGAGCTCGGTAGCCGCAGGGTCAACGCCTAATAATTCGCAATTCAACCATTCTAAAGGTATTGACTGACTAGATCATTCGTTTAGAACGCCGAATGATAAGTTGTGAATAGCTCGAATGACAAGTTGTGAATAGCCCGAATGACATGTTGTGAATAGACCATTCAAGCGCTTATCTAATATTTGTTTGCTATCTATAAATCGTGTGCAGGTTATTATTACACATAACATCACGTCTGTATTCCCCAAAGGGTTAGGCAGACGTGTACCTATCGTACAGTCACATAACGCCATAGTTATGTTTAAATCGCATGTAATAGGGCGCGAGCTTATTGCCATCAACCGTGCACAAGTCCAGACTCCGGATTAACGAGACATTCTCGATGTAAAAACCCAATAACACTTGACCGACCTGGGAATCGAACCCAGGATATCATGCTCAGCAGTAGTGCGTGCGAACAACGAGGCAGTCAGTTTTTATATATATTACTGTTACGTTAACTGCCAATCAAGTATATATCTCACTACTGAGGCCCTAGTGTGAGTTTCTTTTAACTTTAAGGCCTCTGATCTTGAGCATTGTTTGCTTTGTCCAGTTTGTCCCGCGATCTTCGGACCCATAAGCCGATTGACATTAAAAGACTTCGAACTGTCTCATTCAACATTGAATAGAAGTTTGAATGGAACTTTCTCTAGTTGTGACACAAAGTTAAACTAAAATACGAGTACATGTCGTATGCACATCGAGGTTATCTAGATGGCCTCAACAATAAACCTTTTACTAAACCCGAACTACAACTGTCTAGCCAAAAACTAGTTCTATAAACCAGTCCACTTTCAAAGCCATCCCTATATTTTATTACAGCTCTCTTTTGTCAGAACAAAGCGAAATTGACGCTAAAAATACAAAATGTTGTTGATACCTGAAAATAGAGTTGAGCAAAAATATTCGTAACGCAAAAACAGATCTCGATTCTCGGTACGTTCTAATCGATGTGCACCTTAATATCGTGTCCCTCACCTTGGCAGTAAGTGTAAATAGGCACCGTACAAATAGAGGAGGCGAATGAACGGCCATGGAGCCGAACACGGTCAGCGACCTCTGCCGGACGCCTTCCGACTGCTTGATGAGCTTCCGACATTACGTACCACGAAAGACGCAAAAGAAAGGCATATTTTAAGTACCTGTATGTACGTACTTTATATGTATGTGTCGGTACCAAACGCTTGAATTAATGGAGCGATTTTTAGGGTTCCGTATGTCTGAATGAAAAACGAAACCCTTATAGGATCACTCGTGTGTCTGTCTGTCCGGCTGTCACAGCCAATATGCTCCGAATCTTATTGATTGATTAAGTTTAAATTTTTTACGCATATCAATTTCTGTGACCCAAACACGGACGTGTAACGTAAATAAATGTTTTTTTTTTTTTTAATTTAGGGGTCTCTTTTGAGATACAAATAAGATTTGAAGTTTTTCTAAATTAAGAATTAAAAATTTTTGCTCACTTTACCGTGACATTTACAAATGACAAGGCTTACTGTGACTGTGTCAAGTATATTCTTTTACAGTTTAAAATTTATTTAAGAAATTAGATGAACATTTGCCATTGCCTATCTATGTCTCCGAAACTACTGACTCTAAAATTTTGAAATATTCAGAAATGAGTTCTATACTTCTGATTTACAAGAAAACCTTTAAAAAACCAGGTCTTAAAATAATATAGTAAATCTCCTAATATTGTGCGTACCTACAAACTTACATTTGCGGCTGGAGTGTATGAACACGTTTTTCGAGTACATTAATAGTTTTTTCTTGGGATAAATTCATCCCAACTACAGAACCCTTCATTGTGCGTGGTCTGACACGCGCTTGTCCGTTTAAAAAAAAAGAACCTGACTGACGCGTCTACCGATTTTTTTGCACGCATGTTTTTCGAGTTTTCCGAGAATAACGTCTTATTTGCATTTCTTCTACTCTTTATTACAAACAAGCTAAAAGTGTATGCGATTTTTTATAAAATAGCTTTCGAGATTTCAGGGGTATTGAACCTAGTGATATAGAGGTGCTCTTGGGAAAAACCGAATAGTTGTTCGTGATAAACATTTTAATTCGGTCTGGAATGTGGGTTCTTTACACCTGATGTGATTCACTTGTTGAATGTATTAGGAATTAAATCATACGTACTTAGCTTATGGAAGCGTGCCTCAAATAAGATCTTTTACGATAACAAATTATTTTCTTTTTGCACGTGCTTTTAACATAACATCACGCCTGTAATCCCCGAAGGGTTAGGCAGAGGTGCACCTGTAGTTATGTTTAAGTCCCATGTAATAGGGGGCGAGCATATTGCCACTAACCGAGCATAAATCCATACTCCTGGTTGCTACTGAGATAATCGTAATGGAAACATCGAATAACACTTTGCCCGAATTTTTTAAGTGAAAACTTCTTAAAGGGTCTTTGTGTCGCGTCGCGTGTCGCGCCTGTTTGAAAGAGCCTTTAGGCGCGTTGGGCATTTTTGTGGTGGGAAAAAAACAGTTGAACTCGCGACACTGTTACCGTTACCGTTACCGACACGACGCCTCATTAAAAGAATTTTCTACGCAATAAAAGTGTTCAAGTTTTCACTTCTGTCGGCACTCCCGGAGTGCCACTATTTTTTTTCTTTTTTGGTGTGGGAAATTATCAAATAACTTTTCCCGCTCTGGGCGGAGTGGAAGTGCGTATCGGACTCTTAGTTACTAAAACCCACCCGTGTTCCTTCAGTTGCCTGTATGTTGCCAGGGGCCACGGTATCCCTTTCAGACTTTCCTGCACTTTGAAAGAGTGTTCTTTTAAGAATGAACGCATGCATTCAAACAAACACGTTTTACTGTTGCCTAGCAATTATTTGGAAAGTAACATTCATATTCATGAGTTTTGAAATTTTTAAATTCATTTACTTTCTTTATTCAAATGTCGATAAGTGACATAAGTTTAAATTCATTTTTAGAATGTTGAATGCCAATGATATTTTTGTCATGTTTATGTTTTGTTTTTTAAATCTCTAGATAATATGAATATGAGAGAGAGAGAGAGAGACTTGGTTTGTTTGAATACGCTAATCTCTGGAACTACCAGTCGTATTTGAAAAATTCTTTTTGTATTTAATTGTAATAATTCTTGAGGAAAGTCATGGAATCATCAACATATCGCTATGACCCTAAAGGGCCGAGCAAAAAGAATAAAAGTCAGTAAGAACGCTAAGCGAAAACGAAGTAATAGCGTCGGCGGGCGATGCGATGCGATGCGGTGGGGTACTCGAGGGAGTCTTATAAAAATGTGGCTGTTATTTTAGTATATTGTGTATTTTTACGACTTCCACGCGAACAAAGTCGCGGGTAGAAGCTAGAAGGAAATAAAAGTGGGTATTGTCCAAAAAAGAAGAGGTATTTGTTTCAATTCCTTTTAGATAGATGTTACTACTCCATCACTGAGTTTACTACTGATAAACAGAAGTATGAAGATTTCGACTTGCTAATTAGACACAATTGCTCATTTTTAACAAGGACTAGATTACATGGGAAGGTAATATATAAAGAACAAGCATAAAGTTTCATAATCCAGTTAGTGGATGCCATACTGTTCTCCTAGATAGGTTACAAAATAACCTGTGTTTAGGAGAAA
The DNA here is from genome assembly GCA_916610215.1 of Omphaloscelis lunosa. Lineage (NCBI taxonomy): Eukaryota > Metazoa > Arthropoda > Insecta > Lepidoptera > Noctuidae > Omphaloscelis > Omphaloscelis lunosa. The sequence goes on from OU744250.1 coordinate 15,233,303, forward strand.
CAGTTCCAATCCCAGTCATAAATGGTTGACTTAATAATAGCACGTGTTAAATATTATGTATAGTAATCATTACAACAAGCCACAAAATGAGACAAATTAAGGTTATTAAACAACAAAAAAGAATAAAAATAAAACTTATAAAACTTTAAATCTAAATGGTTTTTTTTTGGCTCAGTATGAATATGTTTTTTTATCTAAAATTGTATGACCTGTTTATATTACTGACATATTATTTTAAATTAATATTATAATTTTTTTTTAATGTAATATATTGGCATTCCACCTTAATTGTGATTGCATATTTGTGTTAATTTTGTACGCCATAAATAAATATTGGCAAACATTATTTTAGACGATATACTATCTGTAACCATATCAAAATAAATAATTGAAATAATTGAATGAGAATGTGTTACTGAGTCCAAACTACATTCCTTGGTAATAATGACACAATATTAAAGTTCGCTATTCACAATTAAAGTGTAGTCCAATCAAGCCAAGCTGCTATAGGTAGTTTTAGATTAATAGTTACTACCAAATCAATCAGCTAACTGTTTGAAGCCACAGAGTAAGCAAGGACAGAAGGTTCACGCTGTTAAAAATGCTGAACTTGCCAATGCAAACTTTACTAATACAAATAATTAGGAACTAGCTGTTGTTTCTTCTAAGTTTTTGTAAGTTTTCTATCTCATAACGTACTTTACTGGAATTTGCTTCTTATTTTCCAGTTGATGGTAAAACATGAATTATGTTAAACATGTTGGGCTCAGTAAGTGGCCACACCAATCGCGGCATCCATGAAATTTTTAGGTCCTCAGAAGTGCAGGTGAGTGGACACTTTCGACCCTCTAGCATATGGGACATGGTTTGGTCAGGAACACAGCAAAACGTTTTACTTTCATCAAATGTCAAATTTCAAAATACCTACCTTACATTATGACGTCAACAAGATGGAAAGTGGTTTAAAAATGTGAATCACGTCACAAGATTGTTGTGAACTGAAAATGTCAAACAATAATACAATACTTACCTAAGTAGGTAATGTAATGTAGCACTTTACTTACGTAAATATAAGGATAAACTGTGGTTTAGCAATTTGGTGCATAACTGTACTTATTATAAGTATTCTTTTTAGGTATTATAATCTAGGACACCATCATCTGCCTAGCCTTTTCCCAACTATGTTGGGGTCGGCTTCGAGTCTAACCGGATGCAGCTGAATACCAGTATTTTACATGGAGCGACTGCCTATCTGACCTCCACAACCTAGTTACTAGGTAACACGATATTACCCCTTGGTAAGACTGGTTGTCAGATTTTTGGGCTTCTAACTATCCGGAACGACTTTCAAGGATCTACAAATGACAGCGGGGACCAACGGCCTTTAACGTGCTTTCCGAGGCACGGAGGGGTCTTGGTAAGTAAAGATGGTCACCCATCCACGGACCAACCGCGGCAAGTGTAGCTTAACCTGATCGATCGACCCGTGCGATTGCTATTACTAAGCCACAAGCCCCCCCCACCCTTCCTTAAAAATGTCTTAGTTATATTTATAAAAAATATGTTTTCTATTACAGAAGATTATAGCCGATTAGATTATCCTGAAAAGGATTATCTTTTCATCCTATTTCGACTTTAAATAAAATTATTGTTTAAAAGCAACAAGTGTGATTCTTTTTTTTACTGATAAAGACTTAACTGAAGGATTAACATTGACGTTTTATCCGGACACAAACGTAATCACAACATTTTCTTTCATTTTACGCGTCTGTTTCGAGTCAAACTAAGGCACATTTCAGCGGGATAAGTCCCAAGGGAAATAAAAAATAAATAAGGGAAAACCACAAGGCGTTCAAAGAATTTCAAACAGTAACAATTTGGGGCTATAATAACCTTTGAATTCATATTAAGTAGTTTTATTACTTTAGAGTACTTTCTGAAACTTAATTTTGGTTAACATAATTTTGGCAACAAATAAATCACTTTAAAGGCTCTTTCAAACAGGCGCGACATGCGAAGCGACACAAAGACACCGCTCGTCGCGCGACGAGCGGTGTCTTTGTGTCGCGTCGCGTGTCGCGCCTGTTTGAAAGAGCCTTTAAAGTTTTCATTTTCGAGAAGTTTATACAAAAGGTAAGTTCCATGGCAACACGTTTTCCTTCACATGTTACTAGATGGCGTTAGTAGTTAGGTAATTAACTAACGCCGTGTTTTTTTGCCTCGAAATTTTCCCAGAAAAGGCTTGACATGGTACATAATTATGATGTCATTGACTGCCCTGTGCGACTCAATGACTGGCGTCAAAAAGGTTGTATGTGTATAGGATGCCAGGCCTACAGATTATTTTGTACAGTGCAAAATTACCTACTGCAAATAATATGAATTAATTGCTCGCCGTCAAAAAAGTTGTGTGTGCATTAGGATGCCAGGCCTACAGATTTTTTTTGACAATGCAAAATTACCACGAATAATATTAATTAATTGCTCTCAGTTACAACTGTGAAATTAAGCCAGAGATAATTTGTCATTAATATGGCAGTGACGAAATGAATTAAGTAACAAAAAACCGGCCGAGTGCAAGTCGGACTCGCGCACGAAGGGTTCCGTACCATTATCTAAAAAATCACGTTTGTTGTGTGGGAGCCCCTCAAATATTTATTGTATTCTGTTTTTTTAGTATTTCTTGTTATAGCGGCAACAGAAATACATAATCTGTGAAAATTTCAACTGTCTAACTATCACGGTTCATGAGATACGGACGGATAGACAGACAGACGGACGGACAGCGGAGTCTTAGTAATAGGGTCCCGTTTTACCATTTGGGTACGTAACACTAAAAACGAAATGTAAACTAAACTTAAAAATAAGTTACCAAGTAGCATATTTTTACTTATCTACGATTTTTTCATACTATGTAGATTAGTTTGAAACTTACAAACACTTACAGAGAGTTTTTTTTAAACAATGCCTTCTTTGCCGATGTACCTACATGTTTATTGTATCAAATATTTCAGTGATGATTGTCTCACAGTCTAGACGAAACCTTAATAGTAGCACTAGTATGTCTGTAATAGCTAAGCCGTCTGTCATTTAGAGCTATTCAGATACATATTCACACAGCACGAAACTAGTCGCTCATTGTCTCACAAAAGTATAAATAAAATAAAAAATATAAATTACACGTTTAGAACCGTGTGGATTCACGATTACTATTGGGTAAGAGTCGTGACTAAGACATTCAACAGTTTGGCAATCTCTAGCCGATAATTGTGTGTTTTATAAAATTGTGAGCTGAATGGATGTGAGTGTGATGTGTGTGTGTGGGGGTGTGTCTGTGTGTGTGAAGTATGTATGTGAGATGTGTGTGTGTGTGTGATGTGTGTGTATGTGTGTGTTAGTTTATTTACAACAGGAAAACGATCACTTCTCAATAAAGAGTCTTCTTGATATAGTAAACTGGAACTATGAAACTTGCTTCAAACATTCAGGCATAATAATAATAATATATATGCATGACATATTATTATGCGCTTTCTATCTCTTCAATCGTCTTAGGAACTTGATATTTCTGTAGCTCAAATTAGATATTTCAGTAAACAAATCAATACTTAAATGACTTATGACTGCAATCGGTTATTGATTGCACAATGTTGATCAGAGAGATGGTTATTCAAATTCCGAACGAATCGAATTCGCCTTTGTCAACAACGGAAAATGTTTTCCATTGCCCACGGAACGGTTGACAAGATGTTGGTCCTTTGTCCCCGAAACATTCTTAGAGTCCGGCGTTACACTCCCATTATCATAACAAGTGTCTGACTCAACTAGATTAATTATAGATAGTGACAGTGAACTTTTGAAATTAAAGTTGTTTAAAAAACATATAAATGTAACCTACATGTTCTTCACCTCCACATTTTTCAAGTTTTAATCGTAAGGCCATTTAGGTGCGGCTTAGTAATAAATTTATTTAAATTTGTAAATGAAATCATCAAGACCGCATATTATCAAGATTTTCAGCAATTTAAAAATCAATCTTTTTTACGAATTAATATTTTCTAATCACAACAACTTACGTAGATTTTCCTGTTTCTATTGTCAAAATATTGAAATAAGTAATTTCCAATTACTCATCAAAAGATATCAAAACCTACTTATATCTTTTATCATGTTCAGAAGGATACGCTGTTATCAGCATAAACAATTCTATTACATCACTTATTATTTATCCATATACGTAATTATCTTTCTTTACACAACCATGATTACAACACAACTATAAATAAACTTGACTTATTTTTTCGTTGTTTGACTTACAAACTCAAACGTTTCACACTTGTGTTCAAAATCACGATTGAAACCGGTCAATCACTCCAGGCTTGAAACTGGTAATGTGTTTAAGATCCATAAGCAACATTCAAATCAAATCAAATCAAAACGTTTATTGCAAACCGTACAATTACAGGTGGTAAATAAAAATATAATAGAAACAATTATGGACCCTGTCGGGCACAGCAAATTTTTAAATAGAGGGAGAGCGCTTTATCAATTTTCCTTATTATTAAATTAAGAACTATTTATATCCTATTACCTATGTATTTATATTTCCATTCATTCATTTATTTTATTAATATTTTATATGCAGGTCTATCCATTCATTTATTATTTATTTATTTAATTATATTTAATATTGCTTATTTGTTTACTTGCTTAAAATTTGTTTATTATTATTAAGAACTATTTATATCCTATTACCTATGTATTTATATTTCCATTCATTCATTTATTTTATTAATATTTTATATGCAGGTCTATCCATTCATTTATTATTTATTTATTTAATTATATTTAATATTGCTTATTTGTTTACTTGCTTAAAATTTGTTTATTATTATTATTAATGTAGTAAAATTATTAAGTATTACGGTATCATTTATTTTTATTATTTTACTTGTATATTTTTTTGTTTATGGTTATATTTGAAATCGTGATGAATGTCCAACAACAGTTAAATCCTGATTTCAATTCCCACCCGCCGAAGACGGCCAGGAGCATGAAGAAATTAATCCTGGCAACTAATTTTATATGCTTTACAAAATGATCTTTGAATAAAAGTCTAACAAAGTAGAGCATAGAATGACGCAAATCAAATATCTTATGTAAGTATTTTTACTCACACGGCATGGAAATATAAAAATGAAGGAATTCACAAGATTGTCGCTGCATTACTCTTGATTACGAAAGTATTTACCAGCATACATGTATTAATATGTAGGTACGTATCTACTGTACACAAATGTCTCGCATTCCTTGCTGACTACTTGCTGTAGCAGCGGTATTGGCCTCTAAACCTGAACCATGATGCAGTAAGGTAACGGAGATGAAAAATACTGAGAGCTGCACATATAGCAATAGATTCCTAGATTAACCACAATGAATTTTATGACCTAAACAACATCCGTTTGTTGAATTGGGTTAAGTCTAATAACCATAATCATTTTGGATATAAAAGAGATGAAAACAGTAGTGAACGTCTGGGATCCAACTTGAAACACTTTAATGAGTCCACGATCGGTGCTACTTTACTTGACATCTTGACAACCAATGCAGTTGCGCCATTGACAGTTGAGACAACTAAACGTGAGCTTTTCGAGATGGTGTCAGAGACAATGCAACCGTAGATATACTAGTAAACTTCAATAATGAATATTTTATTTCATCAGCGGTAACATTCAAGTGCCTAGTTTTTGAGTGCTGTACTGTAAATCTATTTGCCAATTTTAATCTCAATTTTAAACAAAACAATAGCCTGATTTCGTCAACTAATCGATGTTATTAATAGACCGGTTACACACCTTTGCACACACACACACACATACACGCGCTGTCAAATGTGCATAGTGATGCAACTGGACCAGTAAACCGGTTCGCGTACCAATTCTCAAAGTTGGCCGGTTGTGTAATCGTAAAATATCACATATACAATACTAACAGCCTCAGAGTCAGCACAATACAAAATAACCTTTAGATTGATCTAGATTTAGACCAGTCTATCACGCACTAATTAAGCATATTGAATGAGTAATTAAACGGATAAAGAAAATTAGGTGATGTCATACTTGAATTAGTAATTTGATAAACACGCTTTCGAAGGCGTGGTTGGCTAGATAGTCAATGTAGGTATTACATCGCGGAACCGGACCCAGGGACCAGGACCTGACTTATAAAATAATGAATATACTTAGGTTTTCTTATTCCGTCAGACATCCGTTACCTAAAGAACCAGATACAGTAATTGAACTTGATTACATTTTACAGAGCACAGGACATATTTGGAAAATTAATTTTGAGCATGTTCGATTTCTCAAAAAGTAAGTAGTTTTATAAACGCTGATTCGGAACAAAAGAAAAGTGTAAGAGTTTTAAATAAAATGACCAAGTAAATATAAATATATTATTCAATTGAAAAGGCAATAAAAGTACTAATTGCCATCAATATATTACCACCTTTAAGCACCTGACAAAATACATGTGTACTGTTACTCGAAATCCGTAACATTATCAAAACAATTTATCATCTTACTCATTGTGAACGGTCGCGTGAGAGCTTCAACGAAAACAATTGGCAGACTATGCCCATCTCTTTCTAACATTTCACTTAATTATCACGTGTGAAAGGAACAAACGTTTATGATAGTAAAACGCCAGCCTCAAATTAAACACATTAATCAATTAGAGTCAGTCCCAACCACATTTCTTTTATTACATTGTTCTTTGAGCAATTAAATTTGATTTTTTTCGCTTGAATCTATGAGAAACAGTGGTGGTAAACTGGTAATAGATTTAACTTATGAAGCCGTAAAGTCATCATTGTAATTTTGACGAATAAAGTACAATTAAATGACTATAAAGTCGCTGAAAAGATGAGAAAACAAAGCTTACTAGGAATAAATAATACACCTGCCAGCATTTATCAAGTTAGCAACACTATTACGGTATGTAAATTTTGATAAATGAAATCATGTTGACTTTAACAACCAAGATAATGTTACGGACATTTAAGATCCTGTTCTCCATAATATATTATCCAAATTATGCACTAAAGCATAAAATTCTGTCTCTCACATAGTGCAATGCATAATTAAGCCAACTTAATACTATTTGTATGCGAATATTGAAAACGTTTCGACCGCTTCATTAAATTTACATTTATGTTCCTTGTTTAAGGTCGTCAAGTATTTTATATGTTCAGCATAAATTGGGTAAATTATCTCGAGGTATAATTATTTTACATGCTCTTATCCATTTACAAGGACCACTGGATATTTTGTCAATATGGATCTTTTGAAAATTTGGTCATAATATCCAAAAGGTCTTTGGACTTTTACATTATTCTGCTTTTTATGGTGAGGAATGTAAATTTTTGTATGAAACGATTACGATCTTTTTGTACTTTGGGGAGTGGAATTTTAATCGACTTGCCATAAGACCACACTCGGCCTGGTGTAAATGATCCGGCTTTTGTTTCTTCTTTCCGTAGTAAAAAAACAAATGAAAGCTACTAAGTTAGTAAAAGTTCAAATAGTTTATAATGCATTCAAACGAGACTTCTGCAGCAGTTACCCATTCCTACTTCCCTAACAAAGGACAAAGAACAGAGAACAATTTCCCGGTACACTTAACTACTACACGTATATTTTAGCCGGCATTCATTTCGTTTGTTCAACAGGATGTGGAGCAACTTTATAGGTAACACAAAATGCGCTAGAATTTGGAGCATGCAGTGTAGTGGGCCGTAAACCGCCCGTCGTGCATGCCAGTGCATGCTAACCTCACCATCCTGATACTTAAGGACGGCGTAGCTTTCAAACGAGCCACGAGACGTGAGAAACACTTAAATGTAGCTATTTTCTGAATAAACAGGGAGCAATGGAAGATGGAATCAAATAATTCATTCGTGTTTCACTTTAGGTCGTGATCTATTAGGAGTACTGTCGTACTAATGTTATAATGAGGAGAGTTTTGCTCGTTATGGACCAGATATGTCCATATATTTATTTGAATTATCCTTAAACTATTGACTGTCTTAATGTATTTTAATACATCATCATATTTGGAAGCAAATGCCCTGAGGGACACCGTCAATGCCTTACCCCTTATTTATGAACATAGCACGATCTAATTTACACTTGAAAACTGCCAAACATACATCTTACTCCAGTACCCCCTTAGTCCTACTTTGAAATATAACACGTTCACGAGTTCCACCCTATCGAATATCAAAACGGTGCAGCACATGTCTATGACGAAATATATGAAATTGAATATACAACGTATAGTCATTATGAATACTCCAAATAGCTATGACATCAAGAGATTACCATGTTGTAAAATAGAAACTGCTTGTGAAATAAAAATGGATGCAGTTTTTAACTTCAAAATCGAAGCAACACGTACAAATAAAGGCATAACTTATCAAGAAACCATAAAACAAGTCCTTTCCCCCACTTCTGATCTAAAAACCAGGTTGGTCCAGATCACGTTGCTCAGAAAACAGGCTACACACACGCTTTTTGGCATCAAGTGAATGTCTCATGAAATATCAACCGGTGCAAGGAATGGGAGCATTTTTTGTAACATCTACTTTCACCAACCGATAGTGGATTCGTATCCGGTTCACGCTGTACCGTTGTCGGATTGGCCATTATCGCAATCGAGCAGTGCATTTTGACTTGCTCTTGTTAACTTGGTAAGTAAATTCGTTTAATGAAACCGCAATTTGTTTGGTGTTGTGTATTCAATTCGGTTTTTGTTTGCCCTTTAGAATCTTCATAGAAATCTTTAATCTTTAATCAACTTTTTGACGTTGTTCAGGAGATAGGTAATGTTATGCTTTTAGAGACGATAAAAGGTTTGGCCGAAATAAACTTTTAATCTGGGTCAATAATTAAGGCAGTCCGAATAGATAAAAAGTAAAAAATAAAGTGCAAAATGAAATTACAAGAAAGCTTTAAAGAATACATGTTTGACAATGATGGATTGTTTGAAACTTGCTGAAACGAAATTAATTTTCCAAGTAACAACAATGATTTATGAAATACTAAAAGTATTTAAAACCTATTTCATGCTATCTCATCCAGTTAGTTTATTATAATAGCTTTTTCTCAGAATCGATTTAAATCATTTTATTAGCTGTTACCCGCGACTTTGTTTGCGATCCAGGATCAAAAATAGCCTATGTCCTTCTCCAGGTCATGGTGTACCTATGTGCCAAATTTCATCCAAATCCGTTCAACCGTTTTAGCGTGAAAGCGTGATAAACAAACAAATTAACTTTCGCATTTAAGTATAATATTGGTTAGTATTATTTGCAAGTTACATTTTGGTCCTATGCTACGAATGATCTTATAACCAATGTAGTTCTCTAGCACTGTATGTGTAAAAACCAACTAGATTTTTATAGCTCATTCTACTGAGCAGTATTCATAGTTCTTGTTAGCTTAAACATCTGTTGTTGCAATCGTGGGACGCTGAGAATGGTGCGAAATAGGTCGCAGTCTGACAGAGTCATCGCATGAGAATTCTGGTCTTTTGGTACAACAATATAATGATGCGGTCTGTAAGCAAGTAATTAAACTATTAGATTGTTTACGATTGTGTTTTCGGTTCGATGGGCGGAGTTAGATTTCTGTGTTCAAAATATCTGAAAGTTAAATAATTAATATCATCAAAATCATCATTTCAGTCGTGAGACGTTAACTGCTGGACCTCCCCAAGTATCGCCACTTCGACCGGAAAGGCAATTCTCGTACTTAAAAAATCGTACACATTCAAGTCGCAATCTGTCAAACTTGTCAAAAATGTTGGTAAATTGATTGTATTTTAGACAGATTGCGAATGAGACGCGAATGCGAAAGTTCTTAAAAATATAGAAACTGTTCTGTGCTTTACGCAAATAAATATAGTGTTAGTCAATGTACTTCATTTGAATTTTCCAGAAGTGAAAATGTTTTAGAAGGTATGGCTAAAGAATTTCAGAGCTCGTGTTGCTTTAGATTCATTGTATCATTATTTCATGAATTCAAGTACCACAATGGATCTTCAATACATGTCGTCATCTAGTCCATTCAGCCTTTGTATATCTAGTTTCAGCACGTGTATGAAGACGGTAATGAAACAAATGAATGCTATCCACATAGCAACTCGATATAATACATCTATAACTCGTCTAGACATTATATGGAAGGTAATTGCTTTAACACCACACAATTTCATCTCAGCCGCCTCTTCGTGTAACTCGCACGACCTTATACATCGCTCGTTCTACATTGCTTTCTTTATCAATACAAGTATTGACATCGAATCATTATTCTCAGCAATGTAACCATTGCTGCGTAAATAACTTGCAAATTTTTTCTCCAGTTCGATATTTAAGGGACTGACGCCATTACGCCAATCCATGCTAATGTTTTCGTCGAAAGCCGAAAATGCTTGTGAATAACATGTTTGATCAATTTTAGTGATGTCTCATGAATTTTAATGGTGGAAACATCTATTTAATGGGTTTAATGTCTGCGGTTTAAATGGTAGGCTCGTTTAAATAATTTGATGTGGTTTTAACTTCAATGCCAAAAAATATTCAATAAAATGCGGCTATACATTTGTCTTTACTTCATTAGTAGCTTTTCATAAATTGGGAGGTAATTTGGTGTATCTACACATAAATATGTATGCACAGTCCCGCGTCGAGAGAATGCGTTCTTGACACCTATCAGTTTCATACTAACGAATATGGTGTTTTGCGAATTTGATCCTTATTACTACTACAACTTGTTCAACTAATAGGTGTCAGGAACGTATTATCTCGACGACTGGACTGTAAACTTTGACTGTATCAGTCGTACAGTACTATTGAAACAAACTATGTTCATAACATAACTACATATTACAAACCCACGGTTAATCCAGTAATGCAAGAACATAGTTTCCCATTCATTTCTGTTATAAGAAAAAAAAAAAATTATAGAAAAGTTTTCTTTAATCTCCCAGCACGCTTAGCATAATACAAACGGGTTTTGTCGACGGAAGAATAGACAAAATGACAGATTGTGATTGTTTATCTGTCATTTTGTCTATTCTTCCGTCGACAAAATCCGTTTCTATTTATATACAATTTATTACAACTTATTATTGTATTTATAGACCTGACACTTATTACCTCCTACGCTTTACAATTTCTCCTACCACAATTTATTTTTAGAACCGAACACAAAAGAATTTACGATAAATTGTAATTTCGTTCCTACCTACGGATGATGAAGTCCTAAATGAGCTTCCCTTAACGTAGGCGTTGATGACGACATCAGTTGCGTATAATAAAATTTGTCTAGACAGCCTCTGACGTCAGATCCCCCTCAGTGACTGCATTAACAGTTGCTGCTCCATATAACATGTTATCAACTGCCCACGGTGTGACGTGTACTGTTCTACATTTTGTATCAGATTGGAAAATAGGACATGCGATACCGTATTTTAGGTTGACTTTAAATTTGAAACATTTAAATTTGATAATCTAAGTAGATATATGGCTTTTTTCAGTCCAAGGACGTGATTAGAGTTGCATTCTTATGAATGGTTTATTAAAGGTTTGTGAAAACATTAAAACATATTAATCAGTTGGCAACGATCAAATTATAAAGGTATGAGGAATAGCATGTAAAGTTCCATAACCTTCATAGAAAAGGGAGGATTTTTCGACAAGCACGCTTAGCATGACAACCATAGAAATGGGTTTTGTCGACGGAAGAATAGACAAAATGACAGATTGTGAATCTGTCATTTTGTCTATTCTTCCGTCGTCTACGCATGGTGATGGGTGTTGTGTCTGGTGGGCTAGTACCCGACGGCTGATGTCGGGAAGTTGTATATATAAATAACTTTACTTGCGCGAATAATAGGAAGGTACCTATAGTTGCAATGTAGGTGAATTATAATTGACTAGCTTTTGCCCGCGGCTTCGCCCGCTTGGAGGTCGGAAATGATCTCACGGGAACGTACTCCCAGAATAAAATTTTTCATGTCATGGTCTACCATGTGCCAATTTCATCCAAATCCGTTCAGCCGTTTTAGCGTAAAAGCATAAGAAACAAACAAACTATCTTTCGCATTTATTAATCAGGAGGATTCTATCCTACATCCTATAGGATACAGTTATGTTTCCTCTTGTAGTCTGTTTGATAAATTATGGGATAAATTCAACAGTTTTCCGAAAAGGCCTGTGGAGACTAGCGCGCCACGACTCTAACAAAACGATTTCTAAGAAAACTTCACAGTAGAACAACGACCAGTGTCGCATCGCGCCTGTTTGCACGACGCTTAATACTCCGCTCAGCAGAAAATTACTTAGGTGCACTTCTATCTCCTAATATAATCCGAGGAGGTTCTATTTGAAGCTTCCATAATACACGTGCGTACGAGAAAGGTTTAAATCAAAGAGATGATAGGACTAGAAAGGCACTCTCGGTTTCAATTCCACGTTTCATTGAAAAATAACTAAGTTTTTGCGTCCCCATCCAATTTTCCAGTTCCGTGGCCACAGTTATCCGATACAGACGACAACGGCCACTGTTGTGGGCTGTATAGCTTTGTACGGAACTTTCATAATAGTATATACATAATGTAAGTAAACTTAATAAAAATTTGCATACAGTGACACTTAGGTTCTAACACCTTTATAAAAACAATGTATTTCTAGCAAATAAACGTCTTTTTTATGTTCTTTCCTCTCGCTTTCCTGCAATCTCTGGGAGTGATTTCGTGAAAAGCGACGGAAGTGTGTAACAGGAAGCCCAAAGCGCGCGCTATTTGATTTGACTAATTAGCGCGCGCGGACCTAGAGTTGGCCGTCAGATGGTACCAACCCATTTTCCGAGTGGTTGGTACTGTCAGCCAAGATTTCAGATATTACCCATCTTATGCGACTACTGTAAAGTTCGCTCGTATTTTTTTAATTCTTTGGAACTTTTTCGACAGCAAGTCGTTTATGTTTCGGTACACGAATGATTTTATCACGTCAAAAATGTAAGTAGGCAAGTATAATTTCAAAGATGTCAGGCAGAAGCTTGTGTTAAAGAATCGTAAAAAAAGAGTGTCTATTCGACTCTAAGGACCAATAATGTTCAAAGGTTTGTTAGGGTTAAACAATGTGTGCTAGTCTATCTAGTCCCATAAAAATAGGACGTATTTACGAACTGACTGTAACAAGTTGCGGGGCATACTATTGTTCTGACGTCACCTAGTATCATGAACTCAAATTCTGAACGTAGTGTTTACCTACATACAGAACACAGACACACTGTGACAGAGAGCTGCATTCCTCAATACCTTAGATAGAAAATGTTCTAATCACTGTACGCTGGCGGGAGATTAACGCTTCCATTTTTAAAGAAGAAAAAAAAAATCAAATTTCAAATTGCGAACGCAAAGTTTCTCTCTATTTAAAAATTATTCATTGAAATAATAACTTATTAAATATTTATGGCCAGATAAATATTTAATAAGTTATTATTTTTATAATAACAGTGTTGGTAGCGGCGTCGTCGGGGGCGCGCCGTGACGTCACGGGCTGCGAGCTAGTATGGCCCATGTCGTCACTGTTCGCGCCATCCCACGCACTGTCACTGTCGGTCCATTTTTCTCAATTTCCCGCGTATCTGCCCGCCTGCGCCCACTTAGATAACGCCTGTAACTTGTAAATTGGATTTTCATACTATTTATAGACATTTGTTGGTGAAGAAGGCTATAGAAGCTTTTTAAAGAACATTCGCTTTTTCCTACATGAGATTTATACGAGGGGTACTAAGGAATTATATCGAGTGAATGAACGGTGATAAAACCCACGTAAAACTGAAACTTTAAGCTAACATAATACTCGTAACACTTAATAATACGTTTTTTATTAGCGGGAATCCTGACAAAAGAGAAGAAAAATTTACGAATACGAATTTACGAATGAACATTTTTTTACACGCGGGTTGCGTGTAAAAAAATGTTCATCCACTGTTCGAGAAGAATGTTTCTAAAAGCGGCTAAAACTGCCTATATTTTTTGTTCTATTTGCTACTTAAAGTTTAACGCTCGAAAATTACTTAAAAATGTAAATTTTTGACACTAATACCGCATACTATAGTAAACTTGCTTTCAGATTTGAAGTCAACGGACTCTTATAAGTATAAATAGATTCTGTTTTGTATTTGCTTCTTATCCCCCAATAATTTAAATAATCAATTTAGATTATGATTAATTACATAAGACTGAATTATTATTTGAACTTTAGCTAACAAATCAGCTAAACCAACTCAATTTAAATGCATAACTTTTAAAAGATTTTAAATATCGAACGCAAATCCGCTTTTATCATGAAGTTCACATTTCTCAGAACGAATTTGATTTTCAAAAACAATAACTGACTTCTATTTTTTTTTTAAAGAAAACACATCACCTTCATGATTGACCTTACTCTAGATTTTGACCATTACAATAACAGATATTACATATTAGCTCCACGTTCCGTAAAGGCGTTCCAATATGTATTAAAATATATGTTAATCGGATTCCATAGGTAATAACATTAACGAGACTTCGTTACGTGAACCTTCGTGTTACTGGAATACTTAGAAGTATTATGGATTTGGTGGTTTTTTTTTATAGTGGCTTGGATTTCCAAAATATCTCTCGAGTTTTGATGATAAACGGTGAAGGAAAACATCGTGAGGAAACCGGCATGCCCTAGAACCAAAAAACATGTGACATCTACCAACCCGCACTGGGCCCGCGTGGCGGATTACGGCCCACTCCCTCTCACGGAGAGGACTGTGTCCCAGCAGTGGGACCATTATAGGCTGATTATAGGCTAGGGAAATCGACAGCTATCAATTTGATGACTTATGTTGAAAGCATTGTTGAAGCGGTTGATGCGGGTGTCCTGTACCCTAATTGCGTACCTTATTTTTGTAAACAATTATGCCTAATTTGTTTCATTTTGACGGTTCAATAACATTCATTGCGTTATTTACGTTGTTGAGCAGATTTTTTTTCCAACTTATGAAGCAATCTGTTTCAAATCGAAACAGATTGTGATTGTGTTTTATTACGCAATTAGAGTACAGGTTGATGCAATCTACACCGACTTCAGCACAGCTTTTGATACGGTAGACCATGGCATACTCGTCAAGAAGCTTGAAATGAATGGCGTATCGGACCCCCTCATAAGTTGGTTCGAATCATATCTGTCTGGGCCGGTGCTCAAGGTTGTGGTAAATGGCTGCTCTTCAGATTCGTACATTGCAATGTCGGGAATCTCTCAGGGATCTCATTTGGGTCCACATATATTCATTCTTTTTATAAATGATATTTACAAATGATTCTCGATCCTGATCCTCAAAGCCACAAAGATTTACTATTTCAAAGCGACTTAGTCAAGCTGATTATGTGGGGTGTGAGCATAACAAAATGTCTTTGAATGTAAAAAAATGCTATCATATCAAATAAAAAAAAAAAATATCATGCAGTTAGTTTATAAATTGAATGGTGAGTGGCTTAAGGAAGTCGAAAATATTCGAGACCTAGGCGTTCAGTTCGATAAAAAGCTAAGTTTTGTATAACATATTGACAAAACTATATTAAAAACATTAAAGATGCTTGGCTTCGTAATAAGAGAGTGTAAGAACTTCAAAAACCTAGCATTAAAAAATATGTACAACTCGCTAGTTAGAAGCCATCTCGAGTATTGCAGTGTGGTCTGGTCATCTGAGTATAAGATCCGCATCAAGTACATCGAACAGCTGCAAAAACGGTTCTTATGGCATCTTACCTATAAAAGTAATATGGGAATAAAACTCAACTCGTACCAAAAAAGACTGAAGTATTTTAAGATGGTGTCGTTGGAGAAATGCAGGAATATGCTAGACTTGGTTTTCCTTAAGATGCTGGTAACAGGCTCTCTTAACTGTCCCGATTTTCTCAGTAGGGTGTTATTCCATGTGCCACGTAATCTGCCAAGAAGTCCTAATATAAGGCTTTTCTGCATGTCGAGATGTCATACCAAGTTAAGGTTATACTGTCTACTGTCCAGAATGTATGCTGGATACAAAGAGCACGAAGTCGACATTGACGTCTTTCATTCATCAATACCTGCTGTAAAAAAAGCCTCACTTGCCATTTAATGGGTGTCTCTAGTATAAAATTAACTATTAACCTAATCTTATATAAAAATTATCAAACATAAAATCTAATCCAATCTAATTTATTCTATGTAATCTAATTTATTTATTGTAATAAATTTTGCTTTTAATAATTTATTTTCATATAAACTATGTATAAGTTGTTTTAATTAATTAATTATGTTATTATCTGCGCATAATCTAGTGTAATGCTGTGCTTTTCTATAAGTAATGAGGCGCTTAGACTTAAGTTTACAATGTACTAATTATAAATTAATAGTGTACTCATTGTTGAAGAGCCTAATAATAAATAAATTATTATGCTTTGTTCACCCCTTATTTCTTTACGAATTGATACGTATGCGGTGAAGCAAAGTGTCTTTGATAAATCCTTTCCAGGGCATAGACAAATTACTAAAAGTAAGTAGATATAATATACTTATTATTGCTGAAAAGTAAGTGAGTAAGTGATTTGCCTGTGTATTGTGTATTGTCATTGGACTGTAATACACAATACACAGTAGCTTATCAAGTTATCACCCTCATGACAGCTATGACTAACATTTTTATCATAATTATATTGTTAGAACAACGACAACTATTAATCTATTCCTAGATAATGCCCTACTTTTGCAATAGGTACCGAAGTATGTAACCATAGACCATAGTAACAATGTAGAGAAGTGGTCGTAAGTGGCCAACCGCGGAGAAAATAAATTAATGTGTCGCATTTGTATCCTATTACTTAAACGGCCCTGAACTTTTATGTCATTACTAGCTACGCCCCGCGGTTTCACCCGTATAAGTCTCGATCTCGTGAGAATATCGGGATAAATAGTATCCTATATCCTAACTTAGGTTATGGTGTACCCATGTGCCAAATTTCATCCAAATCCGTTCAGCCGTTTTAGCGTGAAAGCGTAACAAACAAACAATCTCACTTTCGCATTTATAATATTATTGTTTCCCACTTTTGACAACGATTCCTAGTCAACTGAAATTTCACTGAGGTTAGAACCATCTGTCACATAGACAAATACATAGACCTTGTCATTTTATGACGTGTTAGACTTATATTTCACTAGGAATCCATGGTGGCGCCACCGGTACCCTTTGACAAAGATAACATCAACATTTTTGGCAAAGACACCCATAGAGCCTCCATAGACCTGTATACATTTATTGGAAGCGCGACTGGTTCCGCCGTCACTGGTGCCCTAGTGAGATAGGACCCTTAGCATGGATGAATACAGATGGTTCACTCGCATAATCATTCAAATAAAAAGCGACTCTTGCTACGACACAATAAAGTGCAATTCAGGTCGCACAGCGCTAATTACCTACATTTATATTCACCTACAAGTAACCTCTCTTTCTATCGCGTAACTCTTAGATCTTCTGACTACGTTAAGCCGGGTCCGATGCGCCATGTTTTCGTGTTTTATAAAAATCAAACACGGACCGATTTTGTATGTGGTTTTTGTTAGAACGCCCCCAAATTGTTTCATATTTGATGTTTATAAAAGACGAAAATATGGCGCAGCGGACCCGGCTTTACCCTCACTGAATTGGCCCAACAAGTCGAGCCCGCCGCGTACTTGTAGCTTCGTAACTAAAATGCGGACTGAACCATCTGTATTCATCTGTGCCCTTAGTGACATTCAACTTTATGTAGATTTAGCAGGTAAGTCGCCTAAACAGTCAACTCTTTGATGGCTAAAACAAACAGAGGAAAACAGTCTTACAAAGATCAAACATAAAATATTTATTAAAGTTTGATAATAGTATTATTATAATTACACGGTAAGCGTCTAATGAAAACAGTTAACAGTACTATTATTTAACAATTACTCGTTCATATGTATTGTTACATAGAGACCAACGAACACGAATGATATCAGAGGAAGGAAGCTAAATTATCAACGGAAACTTAATTCAAACATTTGTACTAAATTAACATCATTAAGCTAAGAGTTTTAGGATCTGATGTAATGTTGATTAGTTGATTTTTATATCAACATTATATAAAACATGAGTAGGTATTTACTTTTGTTTTTTCAGATAACAAATAAATCTACCTTAACTTTCCGTTACATGTAGAAACAATTCAAGGCTCCCGCAGAAAGGCGCGACGGAACGGCGACGGCAGAATTTTCATGATTCTTTTTCATAGAAAGTGTTTTACTAGAATCGCGTTGCGCCAGTCTGCGGGGGCTAGACTTAATGTCTCTCATATATATATGAAATGTTAATTAAATTTTCCTATGAAAGCTGGCTTCCTCATTTTGTTTTGGGAATCTGATCTTTTCCCTTAACTATTTGCAACATTATTATCACTTCTACGTAGTAGGGTATGTTTTAAATATGTTTAAGATCCAGGTCCCGTCCTGATGACGGAACAAGCTGGGTAGGTGTTCCCTCAAAACTGGAAGGAAGACGCGCGGGCTCGCGAAAGATGGAAGGAATGGAGGGAGGCCTTTGCCCAGCACGCGAAGCATGACCACCGTAGAAACGAGGTTTGTCGACGAAAGAATAGACAAAATCACAGATAAGCAATCACAATCTGTCAGTTTGTCTATTCTTCTGTAGAAACGGGTTTTGTCGACGGAAGAATAGACAAACTGACAGATTGTCAGTTTGTCTTCGTGCAGGAGTAAGACAGCGTAGCCTAGTAAAACAAAAACATATTTGCTGTTTTTGACCCTATATGACATCTTTTTTATGTTTTCGAGTGTAAACCTTCACAAGGCGTCCGGGCTTTGGGGATAAATAAGACCGGGGAGTGTGGGATTTTAACCTCACTAAAGGCACCCCGGTGGTGCAGGCAATCATCGTTACTTCTCAAAAACCGGCCAAGTGCGTGTGTGACTACGCACAATGAAGAGTTCCGTAGTTGGGATGAATTTATCCCAAATACAAACTTAACATTGTACTTGAAATACATGTTCTCCCATACATTCCAACTGCAAATGCATAAGTTTGTACGCACAAAATTGATGGATTTACCATGTTATTTTAAGACCATAGACTTCTTATAGGTTTTCTTGTAATCTATGAGTGAAGAACCATTCTCTTTTTTTTTTATTTTGGGCTCAGTAGTTTTGGAGATAAGGGGGGCAAAGGCCAATTTTAATTTATTTTCTTAAATATCTTTAAATGTATTTATTTTAAAATTATAATATATATATATATATATATATATATTTGAAATCCACGTAACAAGCCCTACTAACCCTTTTATTTCATATGTCACACGACACAGTTTGAAAAACTTTTTTTTATTTTCTTATTTGCCCTTCAAAAGTGACCCCCATATTCAAAATTAATTTATTTACATAAGGATTCCGTTCCCTTTTGAGGTACTGAACCCTAAAAACCGATCCGAAACCCCTCTGTGCAACGCATGTGAAGCACATCTCTGTGACCCTGTAAGACACCTACCTACCATTAATTTTATGTTACATCACTATCGTAAATCCTACCCTACGCTCGTCATCTGTCACAACAACTACAACACTACCGAGGTCTGTAAATGCAGCTGAGTGCAGAATGTCATCGACTTCGCACGGTAACTCACAGGCCTCGCAGCTAACGTGTCCGTACCGTTACGGATACGTTACGTAACCGACATTCCTCGGAGCGTCCCGCAAACTATAACGAGGGCGCTAATTGGATCCGCATTGGGCACGATCCGAATCACGCACTATGTTATTTATTATAATTGTTAAGAATTTTATAGGCCCTTTGTTTTTGTTTGTAGGATATTTTATTTGAGGAACGAGGATGCCACTTAAAAATAAAGGAAACAATCGAGCTCTGATTTTGAATTTCGAACACTTTTGTTTGCCTTATTATATAAAAGTTTTAGTTCCGTGCCCTCCTCCATGAGATTTTTGTTAAGGCGCTTCCTCACCCGGAACATTCGCCAGTAATTTTAAATATAATCCAAGATTCCACTATAATGATTAGGGCTTTACAAGTAGGTAGACTGCGCAGGCCGTCAACTGCTAGGTACTGTAAAGATGTTTTAAGGCTCTGTAAATTATATGTAAAAATACATCCTGCTGGTTTTAAGGCTCTTTCAAACAGGCGCGACACGCGACGCGACACAAAGACACCGCTCGTCGCGCGACGAGCGGCGTCTTTGTACCAGTCTTTGACCAGCAGGATGTATTTTTACATATAATTTAATAGTAGAAGTAATACGGATCATTCGCTGTTACATTACAGGCGAATGCTACCTGTGCGGCAGCGCCTTTAAATTCCGTAGGTACTTGATTCCTTTTTCAAAAATACATTTGAAATTCGTAGGATCCCAAAAATTAAATCCTTGAGTTAGTTAACAGTTAACCCTTAAAAGATCACTGCCTTAATCAAATATAATCTACATTTTAAATTAATCAGAACTGAATATAAAATACCTAACTCGATTTTATGCGAAAATGTTAATAAGCATAAAGTTCTTAATTAACAAGTTTATATACATAAAGATTGATTTCCATACTTATAGGATGTGTGCCGAAATATCATCCAAATGAAATGATATCGTGTAAAAATATGTAAATTAGAAACCTATTACGATTTAAAGCAATCAGCGACGTCCGTTTATAGATGTCAGAAGTATTAGTTCATTTGTGCACAATCCCACGCTAACCTGACCATTGGAGAAAAACATGGAATGTACCCGTCACCTACTTATCATTCCTTGCATGTCGGTTATGTCGACCAAGGGAAAGGGACACCGTTGTATTCTCGAAGGCAATGGGCCGCAACTTGCCACTACATAGTCATTTTCTCGAGTTGAAAGAGAAAATGAAACATAGTTTTTATGAGACAAGCGTGGACAAAATGACCATAGAACTACCATGGAAATACATAGAGAAAAATACTTTACTATACAACTTAGAACCAATGAAATAAGGGCTTAAAAGGTAACACAGGTTCTTTGCGTAACGAGAAACACGATAAATACAGATTTTTACAAACCGGCAGAAGCCATCTTTGCGAGTCATGTGACATTGTTCTAGAACATTACAATGTTACAACTATAAAATATTATTATTGTCACTCTAACACATGAGGTATTGCTTTTCATAAAAAAACATTGCCCAGCAAATTGCATTAGGTACCTAAATGCAGTGCTGATTTTCAGCTGAAGTTGCCAATTCTGCCAATCATTTCGAGTTGGGTATTAGCGAAGATTGTAACTCTGTGTCGAAATAGCACTTAGTTTCGGAATCTCCCTAGGTATTGATCGGAATCCCCAAAGCCCTAAAGGCTCAAACGAAACATGTAGCTCTAAAAATACGTCTAGATATTTTCTCATGTAAGCTGCTTTTGATTGGTTACGTTTGTTTATCTCGGGACCAAACAGTCCCGGTCCTTTGGAAGGCGTACGAGGGGCTGAAACCAACTCGCAGATGACTCTTAGACTTTTTTATTTTAAATGGAATGAGGCACCAAACGAAGATTTCCTGTATGCACTATGTAGGTGCACCAAGAACAACCCCCGGATAGTGCAGGACTATTGCAGAACATGGAAACAAAACTTATTGGGTTATGGGTTTGGGTGGCTATAGTGGATTGGTTACTATTGTTCAATGTTCCGAATAATAAATACATACATAATTTAAAACCGCAACAATCCAGAATACAGAAAATCGTTCCAAATAATCTAGGTGCGTATCCCACAATATTGTGAATGTGAGGGTTAAGTATGGGATATGGATCACTGCGACCGCCGATGCGATAAGAAGGCAAGCATTCAATAACCTAATACCAGTGGTTTATTTTCTGTTAAAACTCGTTTGCAGTAGAAGGCTGGCCATCTATTGGCTGTTGCAACGTGTGTGGAAAGATGTGATGGACATACAATGATATTATGATATCTTTTATCCGCGTAGAGCCGTGTCTATGATTATAATTTCCTTATATAAATAATACATTGTCTCAAGTCAAGCTTGGAAGAAATCTCAGGAGCACTGTGGGGTTATACGTATTACGGAGCAAATAAACTAGACTGTATTGCAGTCAATCAGCAATTTTATCGACTTAACTTCTTCAATAAAATCTAGAGCACAAATCTGACAAAACAGAAGTTTTAATCTAGCTTAAAATATTTACGATTATTACGCAACACATTTAAATTGAACTGTAGGTTAAACAAATTGTCACTCGAATCGATCGCCAAACATCAAAATAGATTATACATTTAGACAACCAGTATTGATTTATTTATTGAATAATATTAATGTACTTGGTACCAAACATTATGCGCCAAAATAGTACCTAAAACTCAGTAAACTAGTGAAAACTATGTTGCAAGGAATGTAATTGCTCAATTACCTACTGTCAGTAAACGGTATCTTGTGTCGATAACGCGGGTACATGAGTACATGCGCCAGCGACATTCGTACTCGATAGCCCAGATTTAAGCTGACATTGCGCTCAATTAATTATTTATAAAGTACAATGTGCATTTTAGGGTTATTAACATATTTAGTTTTATGACTTGCAATTTATGATTTTGCAGTTCATGTGTTGCATTTGAAAATGGAATCCGAAAAAAAAATGCATAGTCATTTGTTTATTGCTTCTGTCATGTTTTTTTTTTTTTGTCTGAGTTAGAGCGATAATTTCTTATCAATCAAAGAAATCGCATTGGAAAAAGTTGAAATAAACAAAACGTGCGAAAAACGAGCTCTCACTCTTAATAATGATAACTTTCTATTGTAGTCTAATGCACAATTTTCATTACACCGAATATTCTAGGAAAGAAAGTCGCGCCCAAAACTTTTTTTGAAGAAAACATTTGTCACATGAGAACATAATTGCTATGCGCCTAATTATAAAGCAATTTGAATGGGCCATACAAATTAGTATCCCGTAGAATATAATAGACACTTACAGACACCGAACTAAATATTTTTACAGAGAAATGACGCAACTCAGTATACCGCTTGTGGTAATGAGTATTCGTGTCACAAAACACAATTTACATTACAATACCCTAACCACTTTTCTGCTCTTATCTCCTTACAATAAGGTGGAAAGTCCCTTGGCGGGTTAGATAGTAAGTGTTTGGTGGGTTTTGTGATGCGTGTCCGAGTATCGGCATAATTTCACATTCACAGCTCGGCAATGTCAGAACGTGCTCGTCTGAATACTGAAGGGCCGTGAGAAAGCCGCGTGCCATCATGTCTTATGTCAAATGCGCGAAAAATGCACTCTTTGTAAACAAAGTGGGGCTTCTAGATAAATCTGATGACAATTAGGTTTTATTGGATAGAAGTTTGGGTTGTTTGTATGCATGGTACGTGACAGTTTATCTCTCAGTAATAAAAAATGCTAAATACAATTAATTTATGCTCGGTTCCTATAAAATCAATAACGATTCGTGTAATTACTAATGGTATCAGTATAAGCTAATTTTACCTGTGATAGCTACGTCTACTATGCAAAGCTTCAAGGTATTTGCGTCATTATTGATAAAGATGCAAGAGTCTTAATATTAACCAATGACGGTCCGTAAATAATAGGAATCGGTCATTAGTAATCGCTGGTATTTAGAGAATTTTAACTACAGCTACGGATTCCAAGAAGAGCGGTGGCCGCTACATATCGGCCGCAGTGACAGCTGTCATGAAAATGATGATAAGTACAGCCCGATGCAAACTTCATGGCGGCTCGGAACATGAGGCGAGTCGCTGCGCAGTAACAACTTCATGTGTCAGCGGGGGTGAGGGGTGCGGTACTGCGCAGCGAATAGCGCACTTCAGGGCCGCCATAAGTTTGACGCGTACTTTACCGGGGTTTGACATAACGGTGTCAAAAAATGCTCTCTAGGAAAACACACCAACTTACTTTCATAGATAACGTTTTAGTGACATCATCCACCGTTAAATTGCGAACGCTATGTGACGTCCACCGAATCTTTAGTGCCCTGCATTTTCGGGATCATGTTTATGCGGGAAAAAAATAAAAACAAAAAATATATATCAAGGAAAGAAAGGAAATACTCCACAAACAGACAGACAGGTTCATTGATTGTTTAATTAGCCACATAATCATATTGTTATTCGAGTCACAGTGTATTTAATTAGGGGTCATTACTAACAATAAGAAGGACATGATACTAACAATAACTCATTCATTCGTATTGTGACTGCGTTTGATATTAAACGAAGAGAATTTATTTATAGGTTGGTTGTATAAAGGCTCCCGCATACAGGCGCGACGCGACTCTAATGAAACGATTTCTAAGATAACTTTACGGTAGAAGAATTACCGGTTAAAAGTGCCATATATGTGCCTAATTGAAATAAATTACACAGGCCGACAATTTTTTTAAACCAGATTATACATTTCCGAAGGTTTTCGATACGTTGAATCCGAATCTGGCCTCAGAATCACTCTATCACGTCAGGTTTCAGAGATATCCTAACCTAAAAGTGCAAAAAGTACCGTTTTTGCCCGATTTTGAGGTTATGTAGACTCACGAATTATTTTTTCTAAAGATTTGGATTCAGCGATCGAAAACCTTCGGAAAGGTCGGTCTAGTTTCTGGTTAAGAAGTTTGGTTAAATTTTGTTGGCTTGTTTTATTTGAAATTGACTTTGACCGGTGTTGCGTCATGCCTGTTTGCGGGAGCCTTAAAGCTGAGAAGGGAAGAACTAAGCTTTGTGTTAAATATTTATTTTTGGTACCCAATATACAGTCTTACCTAGTTTGGGACCAATGTAATCTTTTTAACCCCTAGTAATCTTTTAAACCCCTTGTAATCTTTTTGGCAATAAAGTCTTTATTATATTACTTACTAGCTTTTGTTTGAAAATTATCCCACGTGAACGTACTGCCGAGATAACAAGTATCCTATGTCCTAACCCAAGTCATGGTCTAACCATATGCCAAATTTTACCCAAATCCTTTCAGCCGTTTTAGCGTGAAAGCGTAACAAACAAACAAACTCACTTTCACATTTATAATATTAGTTACCATTTATTTGCAGAATACTGGAAGGCACAATAACATACATTTTAGAAGTAGATTCTTAATTCATATTCGACTATTTAAGGTGTGTAAATTTTTGTTGAAGATGACTAAATGTAAATATGTTAAGTTCATTAAAATTTCTATATAATTCTTATTATAAAAACAATGATCAAAATACTAGTTGTTAACCCTATACTATTAAACGAGCAATATTTGTATATGTATATATTTGTAATCACGTTCTCGAAAACGGCTCTAACGATTTCGATGAAAGTTGCAATATAGAGGTTTACGGGAGCGGAAAATCGATCTAGCTAGGTCTCATATCTGGGATTTTTTTTTCTCTATTTTCACAAACTCGGGAATGTGATAAAACGTTGGTATACCTGGATGATATGTTTGTCTATTTTCACCCGAGCAGAGCTCGGTCGACCGGATACTTTTTATTTTACGGCGAACAGATGGAGTTGAAAATAAAAACCTTGGAGGTGAAGAATGTTTGTGTAAAAACTTAGGGAAAAGTCTTGTTCTTCCGCTCTTGAACCCCGATCAGCATTGAAAGAAAATGAGACTTACTGAATTAGGGAAACTCTTCAGAAGGCCGGAACTAAGTTTATTGAAAAATATGTCTCTGTCCAAATGTAATCAAACGGCTGCAATGAAAATCGGGTCCTGGGAATATTGTACTGGGGAAATTGTTGCATCACTTATCTTCCCAGCTAAATCACATAGGAAGTGGTGAAGGGGGGCGTTTTGTGGGACTGTATTATGTAATTTTGACATTAAAAAAGTACTGATTTTTAGCCTAGTTTGAATAATTGACGTTGATTACTACTACAAAGGATCCGGATTAATACTACGAAGGATCCAGAAAATTTTCCGTTGAGGCAACATCAGTGATCCTAACAGTTTTCTTCCGTAAAAGTTACCTAAAAGTAACGGGTTTATCAGCTTTATATTTATTTAGTAACCACAACCACTCAGATACCTATTCGATGGATTTATGCAGATACATATTATTAATATGAAAACGGGCAGTAACCCCAAGAAACGCCTAGAAATGCCAGAAACAAACTAAAAACGCCGTAAAATTTTGATAGCCTTAATTAAAAACTTTTGTATGAAAACCTATAATTTGTATCAATATTTATTAACTGCCTCGTCCATGTTTGACCTCATGCTCATGGGTTAAATTCCCGGGTCGGGCAAAGTGTGATTGGGTTTTTCCATCTAGAATTTCTCTGTAGCAGCCCGGAGTTTGGATATGTGCCCGATTGACGGTAATAGGCTCGCTCCCTATTACATGGGACTGAAACATAACTGGCGAAACGTGGGTGTACTATGGGTACACCTTTGCTTAACCCTTCGGGGATTACAGGCGTGATGTTATGTTATAAAAAGTTTGGTATGAAAACCTTTATTTTCTAGTTATCAATATTCATTCAACAATTTGTTTATTCATGCATAACCGTAGATTAACCGGTTGAATGCCGTAATTACAGAAACAATTAAAAAGACATTGTGTCTCGCGTGGATCCACGTTCCGGCCATACGAAGGGTTAAACCTGACTAGCACTTAATTAGGCACTTAATGAGTTAATTTGTGAAAACAAGCGGAAAGGTGAAGAAACTTAGCATTTAGTAAGTATTGTCATGCTACAAGATAGTACACTGGCGAACAATATAATAAGTCACTTGCATAGTGCCAAAAAAAAAGAAATACATATCTCCTACACCACACAAGTTAGCCTACATTTTTTTTTTCTTTTATTAAGTTTTACAATTGATGATACTTAATTCACATTACAATCTAGCCTATTAGCTAATAAGTAATTTAAACATAACTTAAACTGCTAAGTAACTATAAAATTAAGAAGTCCAATAACGTCTTTCTTATGGGGAAGACACTTGATTCACGTGTTCTTTATTCAGCACTTGCACTACAGTTTAGCCTACATGAAGTAAAAAAATCTTTTATAGGTGTTTTTATGCGCTGTTAAATACACTTTTTTTTTTGGGTGGGAAATCATCAAATAAGTTCTCCCGCTCTGGGCGGAGTGGGAGGGCGTGTCAGACTCTTACTGACTAAAACCCACCCGTGTTCCTTCAGTTGCCATGTTGCCGGGGGAATGTTGCTTCTGCAGAAGCTATCTTGCGTGGTTTCGGAAATATTACATGATAAGTTAGTGGCTTTTTTATATTGCTCGTCAGTGTATTTCTATGACTTTAATTGTTTCTCGTTCTTTGTATATTATGTCTGTATTGTCATGTAAGGCTAAGAATAGAACGTGTAATCCTCAATTAGGTTTAGTAATACATGAGTGGAAGGGTGTAATTAAACGAAGTCGCAGTAACGTGTATATACATTGTGTAAAAAAAAACCCTTTCGGATCCGAAAAGGGCAGTAGGTACTGCAATAACATTACCAAAACGTAATAAAAAATCTTATTATTATTGAAAACAAAAAAGCTATTGCTATTTAAAATTCACGTTTTTAGTAGGTAAGTACCAAAATTATCCCTAGTCCATTGAAAATTTGCAAATTATAATTAAAAAAAAATATATATAAGTATTATTATTAGTTATGACTTGTAGACACGCTAAACGACAGTCGACCGCGCTCCATTTAATATCCCGGTAAAAACTTCCTTCAAAAAAAATGCACTCGCACATAAATAGACTTTCAGTACGATACTTAACAACACCCTCACGGATCGGACAGGGTTTTTTTACACATTGTATATACTGAGAAATACTATAGTCCGCGCGCGACTGTTATTCACCGCTTGAAGTGGGTATGTCAGCGGTGAGACCGGGGAGGTAGACCAAGCTAACTCAGTTTTGTCAATGGCGCCCCCCTTCTCACCGCTTACATACCTCAGGCGGTGAGTAGCAGTCGCGCACGGACTACAGTTTTCCTGAGTTCTGTTTTTTATAAAAAACGACTATGACAATTTCTGATGGCTTGAGAATGGAACTGCCAGACTAAAGAATGCAAAAAAGGTTACAGGTGACTTTGTCAATAGTATCGATCTAGAATATTAAATATCTGATGTAGGTTTAGAAAAGATGGCCGATGGGGACGAAAGGTTCTGTAGTGGCGACCGCGTACCGGAAGACGTAGCGTTTGGAAGGCGTCCCACAAGGTGGACTGATGACCTTGTGAAGGCCGCAGGAATCCGCGGAATGCGGGAAGCACAGAAGTCTATGTCCAGGAGTGGACGTCTTTCGGGTGAAAATGATGATGCAGGTACCTATTTATATAAATTCTTCAGAAAAAAATCGAATTTCCGAATTTTGTACCGAATACCGAATAGGGAATACGTATTCTAATAATAAAATAATAGGCCAGAAAATCTGTACCTACCTAACTTTTCTTCATTGAAAACGACTTCACTTATCGAATGAAACCTTGCGCTTACGCATACCTCAGTTCTTAACAAAAATTCAGGACGTAAATTGCATCGTATGTTAAATCTGAATTAATTAAATATAATATATTTAACTATACGTGTTGTAACCGTATTTTTTACAAGAAGGTGAACAAGGAAATAAAGTATAAAAATATTTTTTTATCAGAAATCGTTGGTCGTAAATGTCTTCGTGTTATCATGACTATAACTTTATCTTAACATCTAGAGACACAATTTAACACTTCAGCATTGTGAAATAAAGATAATTAATTTTGACGTTTCTGGGTTTATTAACTTACCTACTTCAAAAGAGTTACGTGATAGAGAGGCAACTTCTATATAAATATAACTGTAGGTAATTAGCGCTGCGCGACCTGAATCGCACTTTATTATGTCGTACCAAGAGTCGATATTTATTTAAATGATTTTGCGGAGTGTATCTTCTGTAATATTATATATTCTGTGGTGTCGAGTCGGATTGGTGTCTCATCAGACTATAAGCCGACGTTCGCACGGACGTAATAAAATCGCGGCGGGATTTTATCGCGCACTGGATTTTCAACTCTCGGTGTTACGCTCAGCCACACTTTCGTCCCAGCGCGTTGAAAAAACACACACTGTTGGATTTTCAACTCTCAGCGCTAAGCAGAGCGTTAAAAATCCAGTTAACGGAAAAAAATCGCCGCGACTTTATTACGTCCTAGCGAACGTCGGCTTAGAGTAATGGAACAGAGAGTGCACTAGTGTTTGCGCACAATTTTGTGCACTATAATATCTCCTGCGTACCTGGTTAATCTCCGTTGAGATAAAGGCTCTTTCAAACAGACGCGACACGCGACGCGACACAAAGACACCGCTCGTTGCGCGACGAGCGGTGTCTTTGTGTCGCGTCGCGTGTCGCGCTTGTTTGAAAGAGCCTTGACCCACCGTGACGATTTTTGAAGTGAAAACTTCTTTAGGCGCGTTGGGCATTTTTGAGATGGAACTAAACCATTGGTTTCACGACACCATGACGACACCTCATTTTTATAAACGCGATTGTGCTCTTTATTTGTATTATGTCACGGATCAATGTTCTATGCAAGTATTTTTACTTAAAGGTTTCGGAAGTTTTTTTTTTTTTTTTATAAACGCGATTGTGCTCTTTATTTATATAAGTTTACGGACCAATGTTCAATACAAGTATTTTTCTTCCACCAAGGCAATGTTATTCAAGTTTTCACTTCTGTCGGCACTCCCGGAGTGCTCACTTTTTTTTATTTTAAACTTTCTAACCTTTAGAACTCTCTCACAGAGAGGAGACACAGGCCTCCTCTCGGTGAGAGAGTTCACACAGATCCCAGCTGTGGGAACGCAGCCTGATTATTATTTATTATGATACTTAGGAACCTACCTAGTTACTGTTCATAAAATTTGTACGTATCCAGAAGGCGATATCTCCAGGGGTGGAAGAATCGCGGCGATAGTCATACCTTGCCATCAAATTATCGACGCGATGATATCGTCGTGTGGAGATTGATTCTTTAGGCTTCCTATTGAATTTCATGGCACGGTGAGACTAACCGCGATACTCTCACTCATGGAGATAGCGCTGAAATACTCTAAATTTTACGCGTAGGGGCTACTAACCTCTAAAAGCCAAACCCCAAAAACATGCATTTTGAAACAGGGCCGCCTGCGCAATAAAAACCAAATAAATCTCCTCTAAAGTACATTCTCAAGTTAGATGTCCATTAAACAGATGTGATTAAGCATCCAAATCTCAAAACAAACATGCGCTTTAAAACGGGACGCACTATATCCATCCCTTTTACACTAACGAAGTGGAATACATCTGTCTCTGTCTGTAGTAGTTATGGCAACGGGATGCCAGAGCTCATCTTGAGAGCAGGTCGCGGTGCCTGCAGTTTGGTTCACGACATCGTTCAAGAAATCAAGACGGAATTTATATTGATATAGAAGTTAGTTTCTCGTCACTTTTGAAGACAAAGTATAGGTTCCATTGTTATGAACTATAAGAGTAGGGGAAAACCAAAGAAACGATGGATGGACTGTGTGGAAGATGATATCGCTAGAAAGGTAGTGACTATGGAGATGACGATAAATAGAAAAGTATGGAAGAAAGGGTCATGTTGCGACGACCGCAAGTACATTGGGATATGGGCAGGAGAATAATGATAATGATAAATTTGTCGACAACCCCACAAAATCATGAGGCATCACTGTAATCCGTTTCTTCCTATTAGATTTAGGCTGTGAATGCATTTCTTTGTGCATGTTACAACAAAATACCTTTTGGTATATTGCAATTAAATGAAAGAAAATTTAAAAAAGTACACTTGGTAAACAAGCATATTACAAATTAGAGGATTATATCAAAATCAAACTGGTTGCTAATTTAATTGTATATTTTTTTTTTTTTTTGTTATACGTCATTGATTTTACTTTCTGTGATTACTTCCGCACACACTGACTTATTAATTGTTAATAGGTAAATCGTTTACTTTTACAATGTTTGTAAATATGTGAGCACCGTGTATCTATCACATCATTAATATATGTGTCGTTGCTTCATTTTTCATTCTTTTTACCTATTGTGGTATAGTAATTTTATTCTAGGGGCATAGTCCTCCCATAATTATTTAACTTTTTAAAAGAGTAACTGTGCAGTTTGTGGCCCATTCTTCGTCATACGAAAACTACCTTTTGGAAGGGCGACTAGAATCAATTTTATTATTTTGTCAATTTTGACATTCAAAAGTGCCATATAACGGCCTATTCGAAATAAATGATTTAACTTTGACTTTACATTGCAAACAAAAACCGTGCTTAGAGTTATCATTGTACACCAAGGATAATGCGCAATACCAGTACCTAGATTGTAGACAATCGTAGACGAGACGGACTCAAACACCAATTTAACCACCTCTGTTGTCTAGTGGTAAGACCATCAGACATAGAAGTCCTGGGTTAGATTCCCACCGCAGGCAAATTTTTTCAGGAGGAGACGCCCAGGGCGTCGGGAATCGCGAGGCGATTTCCGGCCACCGTAGGCGCGGGCTTGCGGGCGGTGAGCAATGGGTGGCTCACCGTCCGATAAGGACCAGGCCCGGGTCGACGGCGCGTTGTGTTCCACGCGCGCCTCAAAGAGATGTCAGCAGATTCGAAGGGGTCCACTAGGGCCGATGCCTGCCGGGGTTGCGAAGAAAACCGAAAGGGAGATCGTGGCCCCCGGCAACAGGGCAGCCGAAGGAACACGGGTGGGTTTTAGTCAGTAAGAGTCTGACACGCCCTCCCGCTCCGCCCAGAGCGGGAGAAGTTATTTGATGATTTCCCACCCTCAAAAAAAAAAAAAAAAAAGGCAAATTTTTTTGCTCGGTTTGGTTTGTGGTAGGGCTTGTTCTAAGTCCGCCTGGCTAGCTACCGCCATCTTATCTAAGTCTGTCGCCGTAACAACATTGTTAACAGCATTGTTGTGTTTTGGCAGATAGAGATAAGATTGCCAGTTCTTCTGTGGATTTGTGGATTCCGGGTGAAGCTCGCTTCCAAATTCGACCTGATCATCACTTACCATCAGGTTATATTAAGGCCAAGAGTTTCCCCGATAAGGTAAAAAAAGAAACACTGATCATTTTGATCATTCGGCTTGATCAAAAAAAATCCTTCACCACTCCCACGTGAAAAAGTACCACGCTCTTTTCTTTCCGAATCATCACACGATCAAGTTCAAGCCATTAATATTACTCTTTTAAAAGCATTTTCGCCTTTTTCAGTGACAATACGAAGACACACAGACTGCACAAGCAATTAATCTTCGCAACGTGATCTACAACTTTAAGGCTTCAGAACTTGAACAAATCCCACTTGACAGCTTTAAAATGCCCTCGTGATTTACGTGAAAGAACGTTCGGAAGCGAAGTTTTATGTCCTATCTGCATACATCAGTAAGCATCTCAGATTGCATGCAGTTGAAGCGAATACTTAATCATTGTGTGCAAAACTGTAGATAGAATAAATTATTGGCTTTGTACTTTTATAAGAGAACTTTTTTTGGTAGGTAAGATGTAGATTCAATGGTAAAAAATACTGAAATTCAGCTGCATCTGGTTAGAGTTGAAGCCGACAGATCAGATGATGAAGATGTAATTTTTTCAATGATTCAATGCTTCTAAAGGAAGCGTTCGTCCATCGTACCTAATATCCTTTTGACTGAGCAAATAATTTATTTGAAAGAAACAAACAAAAGCTATGAAACGTAATTTTAAGCGAAAGAAACAAAAGCAATAAATAAATAAATAAAATTCATTTATTTCAGCACCCATATTAAATACAAAAACAATATACAAATTTGTCAATTTTATAAGTGTCACTATCAGCAATGAAACCTCATTTTAAGTGAGAGAAACAAAAGCAACATGTCATTTCACTTTCACAATTATCATGACGGTTAATTCAATTCGTTTTTTATGCGATTAAGCATCGTTATCCTAATCGATCCCACTACGTAGTTACCTTTTGAATTGACTGCCTTGTAAGTGTTATTGAAAACAATTTTTTTTTTTGTCAATCAGGATTTATAATGTGAGTACGAAAATGTATTTTTGTTTTAAAAGCTAATAAACAATTTTTTTTTTCGAAGAAAATCTTTATTATGCCAGCAGATACAGTTCCATTGACTTCTAAATCAACTTCTTAAAACTTCCCAGACCAAAAAACGATCCATCACCCAAAAAGTTACAGACGAAGAAGTTCTCGGCTAGGTCAATAAAAAAGTTCAAAATAAAACGGGCACGAATCGAGTCTAAGCCGAGTCGTGATAATGTTAACAGTAAACTATCGATTCGAATAACGGTATCGAATAACTGGCGGTCCATTGTGACTGTCGCGATACTACTTGAGATAGCAAACGTTTCCGAATACAATAGTCGCGATTTTCGCATATTAATTTCGATTAAATTATTCATGCGAAACTGATATTTCTGATTGGTTGTCTGTTTGCAACTGTTTAATTGTACCTATTGTACCATTTGTACCAAAGCATCAGTAGTATACCATAGACTTTTCTTTCTATCTGGAAATTCATTTTATTTAATTTTTTTATTTAGGTACTTCAGACTTAGTGCTCCATATTTTTTGTTAGTACACTTAAGATTTATATTAGTAAGCAAAGATTATAAAATACACACCACAATCATACCATTAAAGTTAATGTTAACTAACTGCCTAACTATGTTTACTCAAGTTAAATAGGTAACAAAAATACCTACACTAAACATAAATAAAATCGCAATCATCTTTAACATAATTTAAATATTTAAAATCATCAATAATTTTTTAAATCAAGATATTCATTAAAATTATTAAATTCATAAAACAAAAAGAAAAACAATATAATTTTATCAGTTGCTGTTCTTTTCGACATGCAACTGTAGACAATGCCACAATAATTAAAATTGTCAAAAATTACACTATTATATTTGACAATTATTTTTTGTTAACTTTATTGCATAACATTCAAAATGTGCCAATTGTCTAAAACATATTTTTATAATTCACAAATAAGTTAATTTCGTGCGAATCGCCTTTAGAAAAAATTAAATTATTTAAAAGTGACTATTCGGCCGCTCCGGGCGAGTAAATTCGTGCGAATCGACTAATAAGCCGATTATAAAGCTTAAATTACCTACAATAAAGTGATCATGTCAAGGAAAATCATATCTTTCATTTTTAATCTGCTGTTTGAGTCGAACATTCGTAACCGGCAGAACCCGCATTCGTCCCAACTCTTATTTAAAATAACTTACTACAGAACGCCGATGTCATGTCGCCGCAATCCATTGAGTCATGGTGACTTACCTGCAAAAGGAAAAGAGTTATTTATAAGTCTTAAAACATGTCCAAATTAGCATCGGTATTTTGTCAATGTTTCATTATGAACTCGTCAATTGATTCAGTCCGTCCGCTTGGAAGACAGAACCACACTGAATTAGTAAATAGTTCTTTAGACTACAAAACAGGTTCGTAGAGATAAATGCTGAATACGGGAGGGCAATGACACAATTAAATTAGGAATTTAGCAAGCAGATTGATGATTGCAGTATGATAATGGTCGATAGTTAGTTTTAGGCGTCAAAAAAACCAGCCTGTATTCAACTTTGAAATTAGAATACAATTACAATGAGGGTTTTCATGAAAATTCACGCCGCCAGTTGGCGCCACTTTGACAATGGTCATTTGGACAATGTATTTAAAATATACGATGACGTTTCATTCATTCGTTCATCATTCAGTCACGTCTAAAGAAAATATAGGCACTTTGACACTATTGACAGGTGCCGCCGGACCAGACGTCTCAGTGCTGCCACCTAGTGAACGCCATTTTAGAAAACTCTCATGTGAAACTTGATAATTTGAAATCAATTAATAGGTGAATAGTAAAGAATTGTGCCACAGATAATGCAAATTAGATCATTTTTTAAATATAAAAAGATATCATCGATAGTCTCGTTATTAAATCATTTGTAATAAAGGTGTTGTAATGTGTGTCTGTTGATGCTGTGTGTCTTCTAGTTAAATATGGAGTATGCCAACAACTTATCTTAATAAGGCAAACTCGAGAAATTGGGCCACTATAGCACTCGAAACTTATCACTATTTGTGTACCGAGTGTAACTATCTTTAATAGCAGTCAAGTTTATGTATTTTTTGTAATTTATGACAACTAGTATTGTGACATTTTATATAAGTTTAGAGAGGCTGGATACGTATTTAAATTCCTTTGCGTTAGTTTAGCTTGGCTTACACTTTAAACCATTTTGTTAAGACCTTTTTGATCTGATTCATAAGAGTCTACTGCCAGGGCCAAGATGCAATAAAAACACGTAGGTACTAGGGTTGCCAACCCTATTGTATAATATAGTACCCTGCTATATTAGAGGCCTAAATACTATATTTCTAAAGAAATAATATACAGTAGTTTGTAGTAGGCAAACTACTATATTTTTATTTCAATACAAAATGGCGACATGATCGGAATAGAACCGGTACTTATTACCTTAATTTAGAGTGTAAAAATAATTAGGAGACATGAAAAAAATCCTGTTAATAAAGTTCATAGTACCAAAAAATATGCATGTAAAGATTAAAAATGTTTTTGAAACATACCTACGTAACTTACTACATTTTTGTTTTTCGCCATGTACTATATTTTTACAGGCAATTGCTTCGAAAATACTATATTTGATATAAAAAAGTTGGCAACCCTAGTAGGAACATTCATTTATACATGACACTAAGGTACAACCTCTTTCTACCCTTCACATTACCAAATGTGTGGACAGCATCAACATTTAAAGCATTCAATAAATAAAATCTTAAGTTCACTAGCTCCCGTATGTATAAAAGACCTTTTCGAAGCAACTTTCACTGCGATGTAATTGCGTTAACCTATTGTAGAAGGACAATGGTAGTTTTCCACTTTCACACGCCCGCGCCCCTGGCGGCTGAACCCATTCATTCATCTGTGGTGATCGATGAATAATACCGGTGACAGAAGTTATGGAACGAATCAGATCGAATGATTGAATGATGACGAGTTTGTGATCGAGATATGTACGTGTTTGATTGTCAATGGTGTTGATGGAGGTTTAAGCGAGCCGTCCACCGTCAGCCAAATTAAGTTTAGTTCATCGGTTTTCCATACATGTGCGACTACCCACATGTATGAAAAACTGGTGAGCTAAACTAAACTAACTTAGTTTAGCTGGCGGTGGACGGCTCGCTTTATAGTCTAGGATTAGAGAAGTGCCTGACTAGTTCCTTTGCAGTTTGTTCTGTTGCTAGATGCACCAGAATATATAGTTAGTTGATTCAGGCGTGACCTTGCAGAAATCCATTATAAAAAATACACATAGATATATTTAGTAACCTATTCCACTTTACTATTCCTAAAGAGTCATAATAAACCCTCTAAGCCCTGTAAGCCTGTAAGTACTCTGCATCTGCGGGCGTGGCAACACGGCGTGTTCGGGTTCGAGACAAGTCAATCGTCATCCTGAGGATGCCTCGTTGAGAGTTGAAGCAAGAATAGTTAAGCAGAATAGGTGACTAAATATATCTACGTCTATTGTACCAGAATATATGTTTCGATTTTATAATAAAATGTTGACTAATAGAGAATCCTAAATGACATTAAGTCTGCCTAGCGTATTTTATCAATGTAGGTACTACGTAGATAGTTTAAATAATGATATAAATAAGGCCAGAATTTCTGAATGAAACTTTCTTGTTCAAAGCGATTGCAATCGTAATTCCGCAAATCAAGTTTACTAAAACCATTTCAGCTTCCATTTTAAAATTCATAAATTACGGAATGGAACTGAAATATATAGTGAGAAGCGTTTCACATTTCCTTGATCACCTTGCATAAGTAGTGCGATAAAAAAGAATTAAATTTCATGCCATTTTGTATTTCAGTTTTTATTTATTCACACTTTCGATATTTTAGCGGACATAACTTTTTTGTAACGACCATTGACAATATTGATATCGAAGATAGTGTCAGTTTTAAAGCTGTGTCGAAAAACCTGGTACGGTCAGTAACGAAAATCGATTCTTCAGATTTTTTATCATAATAAATTAACGACAATATTAAAAAGATATCGGAACAGATGTCAAATTAAGATAATATGAACCCTAAGCTATGATACGAAACGCAGTATGCCTACTTATTTAACTATTCTGTGCGTATTAGATGATATTTTAATATGTCGCTAAAAATTACAATGTCTATAGGGGACCAGACACTATCAGTAATAATGACATCAATATTATTATCATTCCTTTCAACAATGACGTAAAACTATGAAAATAATAAATATATAGATAATATGATCACAGCATCATTCCCAATCACCACACTCAGTAATTATGACATTACTTGAATGTAATGTCATTATTACTGATAATTTCCGGTCCGCTAATCGAGTTTACTAACCGTACCTTATATTTCGCAAGTTATAAAGTTCATAAACGTAAAGTATAACAATATTGCATGTGAATTACAATATTTTCAATGATATCGAGTGTCAGGACACGCAGGTGTGTCTGTGGTTGGCCTTCGAAGCCACCCCAACGACATTCCAGCCTGTATGGAGTCCTTACGCTATGGGAACGGCCTTGGTTATGTCATATTCAAGGTATAAATACGATTTAATAACATGAGTATGAAGAAATACAATAATCTGATTGTTGAAATAAGTGACAATTTCATTACGTGACGTAATTTGTCGTAATGAAAAAGGCAATAAGAATGAGATGAAATAATGCATATTATTTAATAAGTAATTGTATCGTTTTATTTTTGTATGAACCTTGAGATTCAAGTCATAATTATTTATAAGTGAATTTGGTACCTAAGTATTTTAATAGATACAAATTAAAATGAATTTTAGATTTAACAGATCTATATTTCGACTATTCGATTTAGTTGTCAAGAGATCAATACATTGATAGATGTGCACAAAATTCAATCAAGATAATATAATAAGTTATATCATTTATAGGATAGTCGTAAAACACGAACTGCCCATAAAAATGAAAGCGACTTATATAAAATTCAAGAATTGCCAAATCTGTTTCTGTGATTATTAAATTGCAGCTTTTATTACAAATAAATAAAATTGAAGTGTTTGTTTGTAATAGAATAGAGTTTTCTATTCTATTCTATAACAAACAAACACATAAATTTTTTCTTCAATATATAAATGAAAGCGACTTATAATAAATTCAAGATTTGCCAAATCCGTTTATGTGATTATTAAATTGCATCTATAAAAATTAAATTGCATCTATAAAAATACAACACAAATAAATAAAATTGAAGAATGAATTCTAAAATGTATGTTATTGTGCTCACCTTCCTATATTCTGTAAATAAATAAATCTATGACATC
The DNA here is from genome assembly GCA_916610215.1 of Omphaloscelis lunosa. Lineage (NCBI taxonomy): Eukaryota > Metazoa > Arthropoda > Insecta > Lepidoptera > Noctuidae > Omphaloscelis > Omphaloscelis lunosa. The sequence continues at coordinate 15,271,880 of OU744250.1, forward strand.
TTTTATACTTTATTACATACTACAAATAACTAAAATTAAGGTGTGTTTGTAATGTCAAAATAACAGCTTTTTTTTAAATGCATATGAAAGTATACCGGTACCTACCTAAAACAAAACAAAAAAAAACATTTTTTTTTTCATTTTTGTCTGTCTGTCTGTTTGTTCCGGCTAATCTCCGAAACAGCTGGACCGATTTTGACGGGACTTTCACTGGCAGAAAGATGATGTTATAAGGCTTTTATTTAAGAAAAAGTAACGCGGGCGGCAGCTAGTATAGTATCTAATTAAATTGACAAACATGAAAAGGGTTTTTTGTTACGAAATTTATCAACTAATAGGTACCATCGCGGAAGCCCATAACTAACCACTTTGAAAACAAAATCCCGTGCACACGATGACTACATCTGCTATACCGCCCCGGTTCTATAGCGGCCGAGTGCTGCAAGCAAGAAAATTCCTTACGGTGGTTAGCTTTCCGCGATAGTACTTACCTACTTATAATAATTTTACAAAACTAAATACCTCTTGAAAATCATTATAAAAAAGAATTCCCTTCCCAGTTTCCAGTAAGTAGTCCTTGCTTATCAGAGGTTGCCAAGTCCTTTGAGCCACTTGATTTTTATCGGTCAACACTTCCGATAAATGAAATCGATAAATCTGTTTGCTGCATCTTTATCGATGAATAATCGAATCTGCAATAATTAATTCATGAATAAATTTTATACAGGATTTCGGCGTCATATTCAGTTGAAGGTTTCGACAAACCATTCAAATTAGGTACTTTCTACTTTTCCTCCTGATTTTAATAAATTAATAAAGAAATCATAATTGATAATTACATTAGATTACGCAAAAGTGTTGATTCAATAATTTCGTTCTTGTTTTTATAACCCAGTTTGTTTTGCAAAATCATTAGTGATGTGCATGCACTTTTCGAAAACATGTCTAAGTAGAAATCAATGTTCGTAATTGGAACGCGGATTTTAAATTAAAACCTTTGATTAGTGCTTATTTTTGAGGTCCATGGGATCAATACAATGAGTATTACTTTCGTCTTGAGTCAAGTTTTTCACTGTCTTGTTGGTGTTTTAAAAAAACCTTAAATGTAGTGGGTAAGTAGGTAGGTATAACTGTAAAAATAAACTCATTCAAATTAAGAGCGTTTATTCTGCAAGTGGGCAACGTCGCAAATAGATGTGAAATATTTTGCTGTTTTGATTAATTTGGCAATATCACTGTATGGAAATAAGAAATGTGGCTAACTAGCGACCTAGAATATAATTAATAATGAGTTGCAATTATAAAACTGAGTTTGATGTTGTAACCGTTTTAGGTGTAAAAAAGGCATTTGGAAAGTTTCCAAATACTTTTTTTTACATCTAAACTAAACATTCGGTGTTACGATATTAATTATTGCATTTCATAATCAATATTTTAGTTCCGTAGTTAGCCACATTTCTTAATTCCATACAGTAATATTGCTAAATTAATAAAAATAGGTAAATATTTGACAGCTGTTTACGACGTTGCCAACTTTTAGGATAAACCCTCTTATATTTCTTGATAAAGTTGAAAAACATCTGGTAAAGTAATTTCCTATATTATATTCCTGACATTGATTTAACAACACCTGTACTATCAGACATATTTGTCGTTGACACAAAATGTATTGAAGTTTACAGCTATTTATTTCATTTCCTGAATTACTGAATTCGTTTTCATCAACCGTTCACTTTCTGTCTGTCTCTTAGTCACGGTATTAAACGCTTTCAAATTGTCTGAATGTTTGGTTTAAATAAAATGGTTTTAAATAAAGTAGTGACCGTAAACAATACATCGGATCATGTTGAAACAAATTGATATTGCATTTACATTATTACTTAGGTGACGGTATAGAAATGCTGGGTTGACAATTGTTTTACGTCATATTATATTTTATGACCAGCCAGTATTGTTTTCTTTTTAAATTCTGACCAGCCAGAACAGTTAAGGTACCATTCCGTAACCGACCGCAGGCGATACGAGTAGTTTCTATGAATTACTATGAATCTGACGTGTGGCTAGCTATGAAAGGTACTTCATAGAAATTCGTAAAAACCGGTCGAGTCGCGGCGACACTTCGCCTGCTGCTGCCGCGTGCGGTCGGCCATGGAATGGCACCCAAAAATAAAAAAAATGAATTCACTTTGTTTTCACAGTTTATCACAGTATAGTTTTCATTTAGCTTTGATTTCAAAGGACTGATGTTCATGTGAAGTAATTGTTCAAAAATGTTGTGTTCACCTACTTTAGGTTTTTTTCGAAAACAAAATAATGAGTTAGGTGAACTGACACGATCATTCAAAAAATCTTCTATAATTTTGACTGGTGTATCAGTAACAAATTACAGTAATCTTAAAAAGTTATTTATTAAGGCTTAAAACCGTATTCAGGAATCGAAATTCGAAATGACTAGGTAAGTAGGTAGTTGTTTTGTTAACTCGATTCGATTCAAGTCTAATTAATATGTTTGTTGTTTTTTGTTTTATCTGAATTGAAATTATGGTGCCTGATACATTATTATCATCATCTAAGCCTTAGATGATGATCTGACCCCCGGCTTGGGTCTGAATGAGTGCCTTAGCCCAAGTATTTTTGATACGCAAGGCCTCAATTGCCATATTATGCAATTAAGTGCAATTGTTAAATCCTAATTGCATTAAAATAAAAACAGTTACTGTTAATCTTTCAGTTTATTTTCTTAAGCGTTTGAAGAGCGAGAAGGTTATCAGCTGTTTAAAAATAGTTCGTTGTTTACTATTTTCTTTGTGAGAACAAGTGCATAATGATTTGCTTTTTACCCTCAGTAAGCATTTTAATAGCAAAACTTTTTTATAAATTGGATCCTTGATAGCCAACGAGACTATCAAAGGAACCTACTAATGCATTAAACATTGGGGTCTCGTTCAGCATGCTTTTTTGATGATATAAAAAAAAATGGTGACTATTAGGACCAAAATAAAATTTATAAAATAGCAAGTTGGATTGGAGTCTCATTTCCTACAAAATGTATGGGAAAAGTATTTTCACGATTTCTGACCTTTCTAGTGCTCAAATCTCATTTGGTCCGATAGTTTTTTGATCCTTATAAAAAACAGGATCGATTGGAATCAAAAATGTTCCGGTGGAAATTGCCCATTTTCTTGCTGTCTGTACATTTTTTCAAAATCTGTAAATGCAGATCGAAATTTCTCAAAAGATACGGACAGTTTTCTAAGACTATTTTCCTGTAGCTACATATTATCGGTTAAGGTACCTGCCCTAACTGGCCCATCAAAAAAATCCATTCTGTATAAAATGTAGCAAATGAAATAATGTATAGTTCTGTAAGTACATTTATTTATTTATTTAATACTTTAAGCACACAAATGTACACAGACAAACTTAATGCCATAAGCATTTTCTACAAGTCGACCTCTAGATTTTTTAAGACACTTTTTTCACTTTGAAGGTTCATATTCAAATGTATGCAAATGAATACTATGCTAATGTTATATTTGGTGTACCTACTTATTGAATAAAGAAATATTAGACACTTTAAAAAAATGTACGTAAATTTTTTGTTCCGTGAGTATTTTAAAATTAAGTAAAACATTAAATACCTACCTATTAGAACCAGAAATAAAATCAATGAAAGTCCTTTAGTAAGCATACCTACACATACCAAAAACGTGAAATAGACAGTAATACTTAAACCCCGCATATAACTGCATACCCACGAATGCTATCTTCACGGCGCGAGCGCATTTCCGTTACGTTTTATATTTTACTACTCATTATAGAACAGAACAATAGTTTTAAGCTTAATACCTGACACATTAAAACTCAATTCATGCTGACTAAAGCTAGTTTTATGTATTTTCCTTTCAGTGTTATGTTGTTCTACAGAGTACGGAGTACGGAATTCCAGCTTAATTTATGCTGAAGTGCTTTCATGCATGCTGTTCATGCTGGTGCTACAATAAGGATAATGTAAAAAAAAAAGAAATTCTATTTAGTCCGTCACTCAGATAATAAAAAAAATATTTATTTTTGCTTTACCATTTTAATATAAAATGACTTAGATAAAACGCATTAAAGTTGGGGAGTGGGGTTGCTACGTCACAAGTAAGTATAAATCTACATATGAGTGACGTCATGCCACATTCTAACTCAATGTATCGCCGTAATCTTTTGATTACGCAAAAAAAAAAAGAAATACATGTCCAATATTTTTTAATAATACATACAGGGTGGTAGGGATATCGACGCGAAAACTGTTACCATGTATTCAGTACATGATTCTGAACTCCCTGCGTTGAAATTTTTCGACGGTTATAAAAAAAAACAGCTGTTTCATAGAAAAGTGCAATACCTACGCGGTCAAAAGGGGTTCCCTCTAACTGACAGAATTTTGATGATCCGAAATTTATTTGGCATAACACACCTGGCATAATCTTCTTTAAACGAATATATTTATGGCATAAAAATCATTTAATATAATTATTATTTGGCCGAATGTTTATATGTCCGAATTTGCAAAGGCATACTTTGAAGATAGCAGAATTTTATTTGGCATAATAACGTTTGGCAAAGCTTAATTTCGCATAATTTCGTTTCACATAACGTGTATTTAGAGCGACGATTATTTGGAATTTAAATTAAAATTAAAATATTGTCTTAAAAAGTCAATATGTTGTACTACAAAAGTTAGTTAAGTGACAGAACCGAATCACTGCAAAACCGACTGCACGTAGTCTTGTCTGCCCTACCCCTTTTTTTTTTTTTTTTTTTTGGGTGGGAAATCATCAAATAACTTCTCCCGCTCTGGGCGGAGCGGGAGGGCGTGTCAGACTCTTACTGACTAAAACCCACCCGTGTTCCTTCGTTTGCCCTGTTGCCGGGGGCCACGATCTCCCTTTCGGTTTTCTTCGCAACCCCGGCAGGCATCGGCCCTAGCGGACCCCGTCAATTCTGCTGACATCTCTTTGAGGCGCGCGTGGAACACAACGCGCCGTCGACCCGGGCCTGGTCCTTATCGGACGGTGAGCTACCCATTGCTCACAGTCCGCAAGCCCGCGCCTACGGTGGCCGGAAATCGGCTTGCGACTCCCGACGCCCTGGGCGTCTCCTCCTGCGGCGGTTAGGGGCGTGAGGGCGCGAAATTTGCCTCTCCCTCACGCGTTCCGCTTCCTCCTTCGCGAGCATTACCGCTTCGCAGAAGGAGGTGACGGCCTCCCATTTCCTCTCGCTCCGTACCATGGCCTGAACCAGGGCCGGACGCGAGAGATCACCGCCGCCGATCGCCTCCACGAGGACACGGCGATGCTCCGCCCAAGCTGGGCAGACCTCCACCGTATGCTCTACCGTGTCCTCCGGGCGATCCACACAATGATGACACCCGGGCGTTTCCTCCCGCCTTATCCTGTGCAGGAACCTCCCGAAACAGCCGTGTCCGGTGAGGACCTGCGTCAGGCGGAAGGTGAGGACGCCGTAGCGCCTCTCTAGCCACTCCTCAAAGAGGGGTCTTATCGCCGCAATTGTGGCGTGCCCGTCTGCCCTACCCCTAAAGTGTAATTTAAGCCCGCAGCGCCGGAGCCGTGACAGAAACCATGCCTGCTGCATGTTGCATGCTTGCTTGCATGCTTGCTTGCATGCTGCATGTTTGCTTGCATGATGCATGCTTGCTTGCATGCTGCATGCATGGTGTGTGCTTTTTTGCATGTTTGCATTCTTGAAATTTATGCCAAAAGACGATTCTGATAGTGAACTTTCTGCAATATGATAGTTCTACTTTTAATTATTATGGATATGAAATTTATGCCTAAAGATGATTCTGACTTACAAAATTATGCGATTTTAATGTATTATAAATGAGTGTATGCCAAACGATTTTCTGCGAAATGAAGTTTGTGCTATGCGCTGTTATGCAAAATAATATTATGACATAAAAAGTTCTGCTATAAGGGGTAGACCCGGTCAAAAGATATGGAACAGAAGATTTTAAAAAAATAACCGACGATAAATTGCAACGCAGGGGGGATCACAATCATGTACTGAATCCATGGTATCAGTTTTCGCGTGGATGTCCCTGTATACCTGTATACTTGACGCAATTTTTTTTTGTCTTCATTCCTATTGCGTTGTTTACAATGTCATAGATTAAAAGTTATTTTTCGGGTTTCGTACGTCAATAGGAAAATACGGAACCTTTATAGAGTCAAGTCAGTTTGTTGAGCGTCAGTCCGTTTTGTAAGTTTTATTGTTTGTGGGTTCCTTCACTCAGCTACTGTCTTTCCCATCTTCATACACATTTTTTCCCTCGCACTTCATTGACATCATGAAAATCGAAAAATTTAATGAATTTAATATTTCGTTTATCCATTTCTACACCTTTCTATATTATTACCTTAATTTTATAAATTACTTCGCGTACAGCAACTGCTAGATACAAAACTGGTTGTACCACCTTAATTCCGTAGGGTTGCCCTAAGCTTCTATCAGAATTTAAAAAAAAATTGTTTTCGTCTTGAAGAAGTGTGAATACTTTATTTCGTTAGGTACTCATATTATATTCTCTTTATTTACTGTCTAGTTCTGCTAATATTTAACACAGAAAGAATTTATTACGAGAACTACTTAAATAGTTACCAAAGAGACAGACTAAAAATGTATTCTATTTGCAACTTAAAAACAAGAACGTAAGAACTAAAATAAATACATTTAATAAATCGTCTGGAAAATATGAAAAACTAAATACAGAACCGTAAGAAAAATTGTAATCACAGGTACTACACTGTATTCTAAGTTTTTCTAACCCTTTTCTAGAAACAAAGTTGTCCCCAATTTTCCAAAAACAAAAATTAGAAACATGATTATCGTAATCAATACCCAGATCTTAATTACGGAAACCCTATAATTTAGTAAACAAGTCGTTTGCCAACCCTGGGCACGTGTAAGACGGTATTAATTTTGGATTTTACCAAACCAGTGTCGACGATCTCCGCGGAGTCAAGGACGGCTGAGCGAAATTGCTGGCTTGTTCTACACTGTACGTGTGTGTATGTGATGGGAACCCAGCGTTCTATGTGAGCGAAGCTATGCTATAGGAAAATTTAGATAAATGTTTGTTGCCATTTCCCTGTAGTAGGACAATACGGGCTACAAATTTTTTTTTTTTTTTTTTTGTAGATACCATTCTCATAACGAAACCATATCTAAATATGGTTTCGTTATAAGAATGGTACCTATACCTAATAATTTGGACCAACCTGTATATACACGTACCTATTAACTATTTGAGAACGATCGTCGCGATCATTCGTTCGGGCTCGCCAAACAAATGAGCGACGAGCTAGAACAAATGTTCACAACCATTGCGTATTCGCGCGACATTCGCTTCTATTAGGACTAACAGGCGCTGTTACATTAAACACAGCTTCTAATAAAACAATTTACTTCGAATTATTTTGGTTTCCATCTTAAATAAGGACATAAGAACCAGAATCTACAAAACCTTTTATAAATACCTAGTTTTTAATTAAAGCTGTCTGTCTCCATAACTATAGATACCTATAGATAGCTAGGTCTGATAAAAACACTCGCTAATATAAATCTTCCTTCCATGTTTTTTTTATGCGAATCTGTGTACGTCAAATCGTGTCTATATCGCGTCGCATCGCATTCATCGCTTACTTTAGGTAAGCGATGAATGCGATGCGACGCGACGTACAGGGGAAGTAAATGCCATAACTACGTGCTGTGGAAAGTAGTTATGAACACATTACGTAATGTTAGGTTTTCCAACAAAATAAACTAACTTAATTCACGCCATACACAACCATACACTCTTCACCATGGCATGGCATTTATGTTCAGTATTCATTGAAGACTTGCTAAATATTTGTTGCACGTTACTGTATGCAAATGTAGCGATGAACGTCGAATTATGTTGAATATGAGTCACTGTTCGGGAGCTATTTCAAAATCAAAATCAAAATATTTTTATTTCACATAGACCTACATGGGCACTTATGAAACGTCAGAAGCTAGGTGCACGGTTCCAATTGGTCGTTTCCTATGGGGAAGAGCCGGCAAGAAACTCCACGGTTACTCTTTTAAAAATAATTGGCTTTTACAATTTTTTCAAATAACAGTGTGACAAGGTATGGGAGGACAGTGTAGGTATTTCAATAAGTACCAGGTACTTAAGAAAATAGAAATGGTCAACAAATCTACAGTCCACTAAGCCTACAGTGTTCTCACATTCACAAAATAGAAAAGAATCTATACAAAAAATATATAAATTAATAAAAATAAAAACCTCTTTTAATTAAACGCAATTACATTATTGCTATTACAACTGTAATAAATCTGAATAATTATCATGTGCACAAAAGCCACTAATAAAGAGTTGAAATTAACTCGTAGCTATGTAGCTCGTCGCGCGACGAGCGGTGTCTTTGTGTCGCGTCGCGTGTCGCGTCTGTTTGAAAGAGCCTTTATTTGACATTATATAGCTACGAGTTAATTTCAACTCTTTATTAGTGGCTTTTGTGCACATGATAATTATTCAGATTTATTACAGTTGTAATAGCAATAATGTAATTACGATGAATATGTCAAGGATGAATGTAAAAAAAATAAGATAATAACAAATATGGTAATTTGGGAGCAGTTAATAGACTCTTACATAATTATGCCGTTAATGATATACCAGGGAAGCCACATGTGATTTCCGGCCACCGTAGGCGCGGGCTTGCGGACTGTGAGCAATGGGTAGCTCACCGTCCGATAAGGACCAGGCCCGGGTCGACGGCGCGTTGTGTTCCACGCGCGCCTCAAAGAGATGTCAGCAGAATTGACGGGGTCCGCTAGGGCCGATGCCTGCCGGGGTTGCGAAGAAAACCGAAAGGGAGATCGTGGCCCCCGGCAACAGGGCAACCGAAGGAACACGGGTGGGTTTTAGTCAGTAAGAGTCTGACACGCCCTCCCGCTCCGCCCAGAGCGGGAGAAGTTATTTGATGATTTCCCAAAAAAAAAAAAAAAAAAAAGGGAAGCCACATGTGCAGAAGGAATTATTGCCAAATTTAATGATGAAGCCACACCCACCTGGTCATGGTACAGTTATTTGCGATACTTGGTATCTAATCATATTAATATTATGTTTCTTGCTCTTTTTATGGTCATAGGACATAGATATTCTTTTGATTAGCTGTTCAGTTGGTTGATGTCAATAATGTTAAATGTTCATAAGTTTTTGTTAGATTGTTGTGCACACGGCTACACATTAAGCTATACATTTCCAGTTTATGCTGATCTCGCATTGTGTAGGATTTCCGTACAATGTGAGGTCAGCTTATACTGGAAATGTATAGCTTGATGTTTAGCCGTGTGTACCTGTCAAAATTCCCTAGTATCAGTTGGAATAACTTCACCTAAGTTTTCATTGAAGTTATTTGATTTTCTATTGTTGTTTCAGTCTACCAATCACAGTAGTTAACTTGTTATTCGAGAGCTTATATATAGCTTATATATTTTCCTATTGATAAGTTTTTCAGAAACCGAAAATGTGACTGTTTCGAAGTCAAACTCAAATAATTTATTTCAAATAGGCTCTTATAAGGCACTTTTGAACGTCATAATTTACAAAAAAATAAAATTGATTCTAGTTGCCCCTTCCAAAAGGTAGTTTTCGTATGGAGAAGAAACTCTACCGTTACTCTTTTAAAATGTTTTACAATATTTTGTATAGGTACTCACGGCTACATATCAAACTATACAAATCCAGTTTATGCTGATCTTGCATTGCATAGGATTTCCGTACAATGCGAGGTCAGTTTATACTGGAAATGTATAGCTTGATGTGTAGCCGTGTGTACATTAATTACATTTCTATATTATTTTTGTATCGTTGGTCTAGAGCGCTACTGCTACTGCTGGACATAAGGGTTCGATTCCCAGGTCGGGCAAAGTGTGGTTGGGTTTTTTCCATCTATTTCTCACTAACAGCCCGGAGTCTGGATTTGAGCCCGGTTGGTGGCAATAGGCTCATCCCCTATTACATGGGACTGAAACATAACTGGTGCAATGAGGGTGTACAATTAGGTACACCTCTGCTTAACCCTTCGGGATATTCAGGAGTGATTTTATGTTTCTAGGGAAGAAATGAAACAAGGCTAACAATAGGGATATAATTAACCACACTCAGAAATAGGTAATTGACACGCAAACAGTGTTAATAACAGGCTTTGCTCACGTTTACTCCCAAAAATCGCCTTCTAATTATAATTTATTGGACACAAGATTAATGGCTAGTGTCCGAGCAATGGTAGTCTGTTTTCGGTCCAAGAATTAAAGGAGTGACGTCATCATGGCGTTATTTATTGACAAACTAAAAACGAGATTTGAATAGCTAGAGTCTAGACGTACATACAAGATGGTTTTAATAAAAATATTATTGAAGTGAAAACTTCTTTAGGCGCGTTGGGCATTTTTGAGTTGGGAGGCAAACCATTGATTTCGCGACGCCGCCGTGACGATACCTCATTTTTGTAAACGCGATTGTGCTCTTTATTTATATAATGTTACGGATCAATGTTCTATGCAAGTATTTTTACTTAAAAGATTTCGGAACCTTTTTTTTTTGTAAACGCGATTGTGCTTTTTATTTAGATAAGGTTACGGACCAATGTTCTATACAAGTATATATCTTCCACCAAGGCGATCTTGTTCAAGTTTTCACTTCTGTCGGCACTCCCGGAGTGCCACCAATTTTTTTTTTGGTAGAGATGTTTGTTATAAACAAGCTGGAATATTTTAATTACTATATCTTTTGCTTGATAAATTGGATGCATATTTGAAAGCATTATTTTTTAAAGACGAACATTTGAATGAAATAAATTCCTAATGTGTTGGTACCTATGTAAGCTTCTATGTACATATTAAGACGTAGGTATTAAAAGCAAAAAATAATCCATGAAAATTGGCAGATTATTGATATGACTGAAGAATATTCAGTTGGTTTCTTTTATAGAAGTTAACCCAAACAACCAGCATAGTTATAGATAAAATGAGAATAAATAAATAAAAGAAAATAAATAATAAAACTCAAACTCAAAGCATTTATTTCAATTAAACCATTTACAGGCACTTTTGAAGTGTCAAAGAGTCTGTCAGTTAGTCACAAGTTGAAGCTAGTTGCCCATTCCAAAACGTAGATCTCTATGGAGAAGAACGGGCAAGAAACTCCAAGGACATTCTTTTAAATATTGATATTACAAAATCCTGGGTACATTATTTTTGTTGCTTCTATATGTGAGAACAATGTACAAAAAATGATCAAAAGCAATTGAAAATATAAGATTAAAAATAAGCCCTGGCAGATAAGAGATGACCAGTCTCAACTGATGGCGCCCGTTCATGACGCGTGGATCAGCACCATCCAGCTCAACCATTTTATAGGGAACCGAATGATCCAACACACTCGCCACCATCAGCGAGACATTTAAGTGAGAATGATATACTCTCAACTGTCATGCTCTTTAAAGTCAACATATATCTTATTTATATATTATAATTATCAACCATTGAAACACAATAAAATCATAATCACATAGTGTTTGACACAAAATCTTGATAAACGACTTATGTTTCTCACGATGAATAATCAATCAACCACCTTTTACCAGTGAAAGGTTAACTTAGATAAGACATCATTACTGTTTATTTAGGTACAACAACTAAAAAGTGTCAGAAGACATTTTTTTTTTTTTTCAATTGGGTCATATTTGCGTTATTGGCTTTCGCGGACCAAAAGACCACGAATTAAAATGTCTAAAGGTCACTAAGACCAAAGAGCCTTGTTTTTCATATGCGTAAATAACCATGCCCGAAAGTCCGAAAGTCTGACAATCAATCTTACCAGCACGCGTAGCATGACTATCGTAGAAACGGGTTTTGTCGACGGAAGAATAGACAAAATGACAAATGAACAATCACAATCTGTCATTTTGTCTATTCTTCCGTCGAAAAAGCCCGTTTTTACGGCGGTCATACTACGCGTGCAGGGGGTATCATATTATCCAGTAACTGGGCTGCGGAGGGCAGATAGGCAGTTGCTCCATGTAAAATACTGGTATTCAGCTGCATCAGGTTAGACTGAAAGCCGACCACAATATAGTTAGGAAAAGGCTAGGCAGATGATAATGAAAATCCATGTCAGTTAATAGGCAGAGATTGTGTATAAGCTCCTATTAGTGTCTAGATGTATTCCATTTTTTCTATTCAGAAAAGAAAAATGAGTAAAAGACTTCCCGATTTTCAAATAATTTCGTTGTTCTGATGGTGGTGGAATTCCATGCAATAAATAGCCATCATTTCTTAAACATCAATTTATGGTTTACTTAGATTATGTTTCCTTAAATTAGAAGTAGGTACCTAAATACGTTGAACTTCGGTTTTACCATAACGCGACTGCTTCTTGCGGTTCTTGGGAAAATCAACGGTGTAATTGTTTTCGTTTTGACAGTTCAGCTACTGAGCAGTGGTAACGGCCCCGACTTACAAGTTGCAGGTCGTCGGTTCAAACCCAGAGAGGCGTTTTACTTTGTGTAAATAATTTCACCACCACTTCTCTCAAAACGTTTAAAAAAACATCGTGAGGAAACCGGCATGTCCTAGAACCAAAAATTCGAAGACATATGACATCTACCAACCCGCACTGCGCCCGAGTGGTGGATTACAGCCCACTCTCTTTCGACGAGAGAAGGGCTGTGTCCCGGCAGTGGGAAAATTAGGCTGATTATTATGCTTATGCCTTTACGTTGTTGATCAGACGAATTTTTCAAACCTATGAATGCATGTCAAAATGACAGGTATTGCGATCATTTATCATTTTATGTGTGTCCAGAACTTCCAAGGCTGTAATAGTACCTACTATTCTCATAATAATCCTTTTGACTTACCTACTTAGCGTAGAAAGTTTGAACTGGAAAGGCATTTAGAAACCGAAAATTTGCAGTCAACATCTTAAATTGAAGAGAATAAGATCGAAAAACGAAAACATGATAGGTACTACAATAATCTCAAATCGATTCTTAGACCTCTACAGGTAGTGCCATCCACAAAGACGCGCCCCACTCCGCGATTACTGTATTGTAAATGGTACTTTAGTACGGAGTGGGGCACACCTTCGTGGAAGTTACTATCTAGTTATAGCTTGGTTAGATCCTTATTGCACAACACTAAATCAAAACTCATCATGAAATACCAATATCGCAAGCAGTTATCGAGAGCCATCAAAGTTTTGAAACAGCTAATAATATGAACAAAACAATCGATTTAGCTTCAATGCGAGATCGATCGGTTCGCATCGAGATATCGCATCGCTCATAATTAGAAGCCAATAAATGGGTCAATCGGTTGCATCACTTAGAAAGTGTGGCAACAAGAGACGAGTTAAGGTCCATTCAGACTTTGTCAAGGAATGTAAAAACCTCATGATTGCAATAAACGTTACTTTACAGAGGAAGATAGAAACCCTCTGAAAAATTGCCGTCATTGACGTTCTCTGAGGTTCATTATCATCAATAGAAGCATTATATTGCATCCTAGAGCTGTGCACGTTTCTCCTAAATTATGCATTACGAGTTACCTACCCAACAGATAAATAAAACGAAAAACAATCCCCCCCCATTTCGCCCCCTATTACCTGGGACTTAAACAACTGGCAAAATGTTGGTGTAGGTACTATAAGGTACACCTCTGCACAACCCTTCTTGAAAACAAGGCGTGATGTTATGTTATGTCATCATCATCATAGCAGTCACTGCTGAACATAGGCCTCTGCAATTGCTCGCATTCAGCTGCATTCTCGGCAATTCTCCTCATCCAGCCGCCACCAGCCATCCTGCGAAGATCGTCGCTCCACCTAGCCTAAGGGCTTACGTTTGCCGATTCGCGGTCTCCACTCAAGAACACGTCTGCCCCAATGGTCATCGGTTCTAAGGTTAATATGGCCGGCCCATTGTGGCCTTCAGCTTGCTTGTTCTGTGAGCTATGTCGTGTTATGTTATGTAAAATCAATATTTTTTTCTCTACGAGGTTTTCACTATACGGCGAGGGTTGCCAACACGGTTCGATGTAAAAATGTCCTTGCACATTCCAATGCGATCATCAATATTTATGAGTGAATAATGAAAATTAAAACGTTTGAGTACTTAGGATTAATTGCTGAACGTTTTGCAAAGCGATTTCAATATTGACTTAATTTTTAGGTCATAATCATATTTGCCCTTTCGCGTCTATTACCATTGTCCGGATAATTTTTTGTTTTCTTTCTGCCACGCTATCAATCTATTCTATCTAGTAGCGCATTTTCGTTGTAAATGAAAAAAAAACCGTATCCTTTAACAATTTTATTGTTTATAGTGATGTCCTGCCTACCCTCAGGCAGAAGTCGTGAGTTTATGTTTTTTTTTAACTCGCGTATTTAAATATTTGAATGAAAGACCATACTTAAAAAAAAAACAGAGTACATTAGCACTAGTTGCATCTGGCTCGCCTTACACAATGGCCTAAAATGCACTGTTTTATATGACGTAAACAAACAAACGCAAATATTGGCAATGCAGTTTGGTGTGCTTCCAAACGATGCAGTAACATTCATTGGTATTCACGAAACCGAGAGAGCTTGTCCAATATATTCGAGATTCGATTGTTTAAACGGTAAACGGATGAAAGAATTTGTCGTAATGTGTAATCTGAATGGAACGATAACTTTGTTCGCGAAATAACCAAAAATCGAGTGCATTTTTGTTCGAACGTGACACGATTTTATAGTAGTTATGTAACCGTCTCCTAAAGCTCGAAGGGATAAGCAGGGTTCAAAGTTCCTTTGTGTGAAACCAGTATCACCATATTTGCGTAACACACGATCAATCACAATCTGTTCCATTTTGACAGTTCAACAACATTCATTGCGTTATCGCGTTAGTTAAATTGTTGAGCAGACAAATTTTTCGAACATATGAAGCAATGGATTAGCAATATCCTTCAAAATGATTCAGATTGAGATCGAGCGAGCTGTACGCCATTAGAGTACGGAATCCTAATAGTGCTTAAGACCTGTCTTGCAAAAAAATACTGGTAATGGGCCGAGAAAAGTTTGTTTGTTTATTGTTAATGAAAATGGTAACACCAATTACATTAATTATCATAGTAATCGAAAAAGGTATTGTAAACAAAAATATTTCAAATACTAACATATAATAGAGGACAACCTAGCACAAACCATCAAACATACACGCATAACTCTGCTCCATTCATTAGCAAACAGATCACATTCAGGATTGGTGGTCAGGAGGACGTTAAGCATCCTTAAAGTACGACACATAGAGGACTCAGCTCTGGCCAGAATGAGGAATTAGTAGTTCTTTATGTAATACTTAACTACCCTACTTGGCAAAGGTTTTAGCAGGTACTTAGATAAGTATCGAATGTGCAATCATTCATAATGCCAAAGGTTTTGATTGCAGGGTAGAAATGACACGTAAGGTGCTCGGCACCTGTCAAAAGTGTCAAAGCGCAAGCTATATTTTCTTTAGTCATGACTGAATGATGAACGAATGAATGAAACGAATGATGAACGTTACCATATATTTTATATTCATTGTCAAAATGGAAGACCTCTAGTCAAAGTGGCGCCAACTGGGGGTGTGAATTTTCATGAAAACTTTTGAGCGTAGGCCAATATTTTGCGTGTATTTTCCTTCTCAGAATGAGCAAAGGATGATGAAATGTTAATAACTTCCAACTTTTCACGTACGGAATATCTATAAATCAGTTCTCTCCAAATACAAGTTTGCACAGCTTTCCTTCTGTTCCATATGTAGATATTATCGTGGTCTATTGTGTTACGTCTTAATAAACTCGTGTTATAATAATAACGTTTAATTACAAGAGTCACGCTCGGCGCACATGTGGCTTTCATCATCGGCGATTAGCGTTTAGCGACAGCGCTGCGTATAATCGCAAAATTAAAAAAATCGCGCGTTTGAGCGTCTCAACGCTGCAACGCGTTTCGGCAACTAAATTTTCGGTCAAAATTTTCTCCCCTGTTCTTGCATCGCAATTTGACGTCCTGTTCCATTAGGAAATATTTTTCGGTAGCAGAATTTAATCGTTCTGATCATGCTTACAGTGCCAAATACAACAAACTCTTAGTCTTCAGTTTATAACAAACTTTGTTATAATAAATATTTCTGAATATTTTTGCTTCTCTCAGAAGCTCCGACCACCGGTAGCTTAGACCTTATTCCCCATACCCATAGGCTACTATTTTTTAATTGTTAATAGATATATTTAAAATTTAAATAAATATGTATTTTATAAGAAATAATAATAAACGTTTATTTCAGACCACTGAGAATCCATATACCTAGTAGTGTTCAGCTGGATCTAAGCTTGCCGTGATCTTCAGTTGCCGATCGCTCAAGTATCATCGTTTCGTGTGTGCCAAACCTTAATGCTCGCAATTACACGCGAGCCGATCATGACGCGTGCGCTGGCGATTAAACTTTCTAAATTATATCTTGACATTACACTGACATTTGAAATAAACGACATGCCGAGTCTTGCACGCGTGTAACTTAGCTGCTATTGTGTTTTAGCTTTATGTTTCCCTATTTTGAATTTATAAATTGATGCTGTTGTTCAAGATGGCAACCATTACGGAGTATAAAGAAGGGTGAACCATTCGTCATCACGTAGATGATTCTTCATGATTGATCTTTTGCTTTTTATAGGCCATTGATATTTCTGGACGACCCAGCCTTTTAAAATTATCCGTAAATTAGATATTAGAGCAGTTATAAAAGGTATAAGTAAGTCTTGTTATAGGACTAAACTTTGCAGTAACCAGGAACGTGATGTTTGTTATATCTAGTATGTAATAATTACAGAATAATTAGTATGACGCCTTTTTATCGTTATCATTTTCTTGTAAGAAGGGGAATTCACACGATCAAAAATGACCCTATTCCGTTTGAGCCACTATCTTTCGATTAGAGGTCAGAGGTTTAAAACAATAAGAAAAAAATAAGTGTTTTCATTAATTAGATATATACGCTATTCGTAACAACTAGTAATAATTGTATGATATTTATTATTTTTATCCAGGGTGAGACAGCTGTAAGAAAAAAAAATATCATGCACAAGTTAGGTTAGTATCAATCAATCTGCCTAGCCTTTTCCCAACTATGTTGGGGTTGGCTTCCAGTCTAACCGGATGCAGCTGAATACCTGTATTTTACATGGAGCGACTGCCTATCCGACCTCCACAACCCAGTAACTGGATAATACGATACAACTTGGTAAGACTGGTTGTCAGACTTTCGGGCCTCTGACGACCCGTAACGACTGTCAAATATCTACGAATGACAGGCGAGACCAACGGCTTAACGTGCTTTCCGGGGCACGGAGGAGTCTCGGTATGTAAAGATGGTCGGTCACCCATTCAAGGACCAACCCCGGCAAGCGTAGCTTGACCTGATGGATCGACCCGTGCGGCTGTTACTACTAAGCCACGGGCTCCTCCTAGGTTAGCTTAGTATATGAAACAGTAATGTTTTAATCCCAACATAGCACACACGACTACAGAACATAACACAACAGAAAACCATAACAATTAGAAAAATAGAGGTCACGAATAGAAAATTGCAATGTCATTAAAAAGGAAAACAAGCAATGTCGTGAATGAACGCCCACCATGCAATGAACGGATGTTGTGGAACGCTCGAGTGAGCAGACGATATCAGATCCACTGATAAGATACCAGAGCGGTGGGAAAACATATTAATTGCGATACTGACGCATGTATCCAACCGGTAAACGGGAGGTGTTTGAGAACAGAACTCTTGGGAGAACAGGTTCTTGTTAGTAGCGGAAGTAATTGATCGTTACTTTGTCTTGTTGTGACAGGAAAATTTAAAAAAATGTTACATACATAACATTTTTTTTAATAACAGGCAACACGCCTGTAATCCCCGCAGGGTTAAGCGGAGGTGTACTTATAGTACACCCACATTTAGCTAGTTATGTTCAAGTCCCGCGTAATAGGGGGTGAGCCTATTTGCCCTATTTTTATGTAGTGTGTGGTTCTAAACCATAGATTGGACGCACAAAGCTGGGCTGTTCTGTGACTATCAACATTGATAATTGATACGTAAGGAATGATAGATTTAAGTCTGGTTTTCGTTTCAGTTTCTTTGCGCAAATCCTTCATGTAACACATACCTAAAATCTAAAATTTCAGAGGCGTACATTACAACCTTTAATGAAGATTTATATTATACTGAAAATATACAGTTTCACATTATTTAGCCGTAATGAGTTTTAGACATTTTGAGTTCGGTGCTGGAACTTTGTTTGAACTTTGTAAATCATCAATACTTTGGCCACGCCTGCCATAGGCCTTTGTAAACACAAGGGTACCGAATTTCAATTTATTGGTTTTTTCCGTACTTTTTAAACTTTAGTGATCGGGCAGCAATCGCATTAAAATGAGAAAATAAGAAGAAAGAGAGTCTTTAAATAATATGGAGCTCATAATTTTCGCTTTTTTAATAATTACAGGGGAGTAGTGCGGTGGCTCAGTGGTAACAACCGCGACAGACAGGCACTTTACTTTGTGTAAATTATTTCATTACCACTGCTCTCAAAACAGTGAAAGAAAACAAAACAAAAAGGCATGTCGAAGAACCAAAAATTCGAAGACATGTGACATCTACCAACCCGCACTGGGCCCGCGTAGTTGATTACGGCCCACTCCCTTTCACCGAGAGGAGGCCTGTATCCCAGCAGAGGGAACATTATAGGCTGATTATGTTATTATGCTAATAATTACATAGGAACAACACACAATGAGGAAAACGTCACCAGGAAAGTTTTGAGTATGAATGTTGATAACTATACGAGTAGGGGAAGACGAAAGAAACGATGGATGGACTGTGTGAAGGATATGGATAGAAAGGTAGTGACTACCGACATGACGACGAATACAAAAATATGGACGGTAAAGACATGTTGGGCCGACCCTAAATAAATTGGGATCATCAAGGATCATGATAATGAAACACTACTCCTACTATAGGAATTTCCACATAATACAATGAGGGATTTTTGAAATGACGTTCACTAATAGGTGGCAGGCAACACTGAGCCGTCATGTTCGGGCACCTGTCAAAAGTGTCAAAGCGCATATATTTTCTTTAGTTGTGACTACTGGAAATCGAAATTTGAAAAGTCCTGAAAAAAGCCTGGCATTTGCAAAAAAGGATCTTATTTTTTTCAGTTATCATTTATCTTTTTAAAAGAAAATCCCCTTAAATTGAAAAGTCCGGACCAATGAGAAGGCCGGACATAATCTGGACGGGGGGCCAAAAAGCCGGACATGTCCGGACAAATCCGGACAGATGGTAAGCCTAGTTGTGATTGAATGATGAACGAATGCATGAAACGAATGACCTTCATAAAAAAAAAAATATTCAGTGTCGAAAATAGGTCAAAGTGGCGCCAACTGGTGGCGTGAATTTATCATTATCGTTGTTATCATTAGCTTTCTAATCAAGCCAGACAAATAGTCACCAAGTAATAGGCCTGTGTCCAAATTTCTTTTATTGTCCGGAAGGTAGATTAATAAAAAATATTGAACACATATTTTTAGAGTTAAAATGTGGCATAACGTGTCACGCCTTGCTAGATTTTATACTGTGTTGTGACGTAGCGGCCCCCACTCCCCAACTGTAATGCGTTTTATTTAAGTATTTTTTTATTAATATGATAAAGCAAAAAATACGTGTCTAATATTTTTTTATTATCTGAAAGACGGACTAAATAGAATTTCTTTTTTTACCTAGGCAACAACCGTATTGTTACCCTGACAGCTCAATGGAAACTTCTTACCAACTGTTCTACGTGTGCTAAAAAGAGTTACTTAATTCTTTTACGATACGTCGATAATCGACGCATTGTTGTACTGTGAAATCTCGGGTATATCGGGAACTTTAAGCGGTACTTTTAGATCTAGATAATTGCGATAAAACCTGTGAACCGGTATTTTTTTGTGGATTCCAATTTATTCGCTTACACATGTACCTACTTATAAAGGTTTTCTAACAACATTGATTTCCATGCTCTGTATATTCGTTTGTCATAATGTTGTTTAGAAACGATACTGCAACTTGGCAACTATAAAAATAAGTGGAAATAATTGTTTATCGTTTGTTACCAACGTGACTATAATATAATAAAATAAGTAAAATTATGTCGCATAATTGCAATTACTATTATTACTGCCGTGACACCGATAAATATGTTTTTCTAGCATTAAATAATTAGGTTATATGCCACTGTGTTTTAGAAACTTAAGTAAATAGCCTAAGTTCCTGAAAACGGGCATGAAATTACACTTGATTAAATTCCAAAATCTTCCTTTTTAGGGTTCCGTACCCGAAGGGTGCCAAACGGAACCCTATTACTAAGCCTCCGCTGTCCATCTGTCTGTCAGCGGGCTGTGTCTCATGCACCGTAAAGGTAAACGGTTAAAATTTTAAAAAAGGTAAAAAAAATAAGGGTTTCCAATACAAGAAACGTATTTTTTCAGCGTTTTTTTGCATAATATTATTGTACGGTGGTACGGAAGCCTTCGAGTGCGAGTCCGACTCGCACTTGGTCGGTTTTTGTATTTGCTATCTGCTATCTTATAGGATACTAGTTCTTAAGGATGATCTCTACAAAAAATACAAGAATTTTTTGTTCTTTAGTTAGTGCATAAAGCGCACTTCGTGTTCCAAAAACATTTCATTTCATTTTCGGCTAAAGCCAATGTCTTTGTATCGCCGTTATCGCACTAATCTTCGGCACGTCTGTTATTTTTCTATATCAGCACTTGTAATGGACAATTTAGCTTTACTAGAAACGCGATAATAATCGTTCACGATAAACAGCAGTGCAAGCGCAGGAAACTGACAATTCTCTACAAATGATTGTTGATAAAATATTATTATAATTATTTTAGAAAAATAATTATACAAGGTGTTTACGTGACAATGATTTACCACTACTTATCAATGTAACTTAGATAAACACATCGAGAGTCTAGTGGTAGGTTATCTTAAAAAAAAAACCCAGTTGATTCTTTGACATGGTCTCATTAATACCCTAGAGTTATGGGATATCAAAAGAAACACCTTGTATAGAGCAGTATCCGTTTTTGTTTTAATTTATAACTAAATAACAGATGGGAACTGGAGCATTTGTAGGTATAGAATTAGAATACTAGATAAGTAAACACTTTACAATGTATGTTAGTGTGACCTATATCACTCTACTGATAGCCATCTTCGAGGAACGATAACAATGTGTAGCTGAGTTCTTAATGTACAACATTATTGACTTAACGCTCACAATAATATCAATAAATTAACACACCCGGCCTAAGAATCCCTCTTTTATTCTGTGGTGCCATCTATGTCGCCACATCCGAACTATGCATCAAAAACTCATCACAGAATCCTACATCGCGCAATTAGAGTTTTCCGTGCGAACACCATAATTAACTTCCCCGACATCAATCATTGGGCCCCCGCCCTTGCTAGATAACGAGGTGCCAGCAGTTGTTGCAGCTGAGCACGTAGCTTTAAATACCCCGCATAATAATCAAGATGAAAATCTAACTTTGATCCATATTGTCCCTTCTTGCTGTCGTCTCCCCAGCGACGGCCTAAACGAGGTTCTTACCCCACAGGGGCTGCCCTTAGCGAGCGTTCGCCTTATTTTAAATTAGAATAGTTTTTGCCCTTGGCTTAAGGCACCCACAGGAAAGTCCGATTAAGCAGCCAAGACCTTAATGGTCAAAACTGCGAGAGGCAATTAAAAAAAAAATACATTGGGTACATGCCCGCCAGAATCGACACCCGTCTGGTTGAAGGATCCTTCCTTTTCTATAGAGGAAGAGTGAATATTACACCCTGTTCGTTATGCCCCTAAAATTTTATACACAAAATTATTACATTTTAAAAACTTCCGTGTCCAACTAACTAAGACGTAGCGTAGGTACATTCATAGCCCAAACCATTAATAAATTGACAAACATGAGAGAAAATGTTCGTACCAGAGACTTGGGATGCATCACGAAATAATTGTTCAATGTTACTCACAGGTCTCAGAAGACCACATTCCTTCCAATGTTACTCACAGTTCAACTATTATCATAGTCCCAAATTCTACAGATTGTCGTACAGATGCGTCACTGATACCATATCTGGGCTCGTAATCCTGTCAATCATGTTAGCGTTAAAATGCGAAACTAAACAGCTATTACTACAATAACACTAATAGTAATAAGAGAATCTGCACGAATAGTTATTCCTTTCGTGTAAACAACGTTTTAGTCTTTCTGAACTTCTCTACTCTTTTGAATCTTGCCTCTAAAGGACCAAAAAGTTTTTATGACTTTTCATAATTTCTGTTGTCAATCTTTTGAAAGGTCGAAAAGTAAAGATCTATTGACCAAAACTTATAAATATTAAAACATTTACGATTAATCGAATACAAAACTTTAGCACCACTTGTGAGTGAGTTTTAAAAGAAAAATAACATGTGTATAAGACTCATGCGCAGGTATCATGTCTGTGTAGTATGTAATGATTTAGCGAGGTGTCAAGCCGATAGAGCGTGTCGGCGCGGCGCCTAAGGGAAATTCTGGGGTTCGATACGCTTTCCTACACCGCTCACGACCGCTAGGGCTGCCCCAATTTGAAGTAATTTAAAAGTTAAAGTACGAACACGTTGGTTGAATATCGTAGAAGTTATTAAATGAAGTGAATGCACCGTTAAATAGTGATATGACACACTTAGGTTCGGTGAAGTTTGGTTGAATTCAGGCATTTTTGTGCAACGACGCGCCAGCATTGTAAAGGGTGGTTCTTATCGCGTTTTGGTGTTGTCAAACTTACTTCAAGTACATTGCAGCCATTTTAATTAATAACCCGTTTATCGTTATGGGATGAAGTCTAGGTCAAAACTATACGGTTTATAACAGTCTTACTAGGAATATAACTATGATACGAGCATGAACCGAGGTGGTGGCGCGTAGTGTTCCACGCGCGCCTCTATCAGGCGGGGATCATGGAAGGCGCAAGATCTCATGATCCCCGGTCCAAGTGTGGAAAGGGAACAACGGGGTGGTTTTTAGTCAGTAGCAGTCTGACAGACCCCTTCGTCCGCCCCAGGGCCGAGGACATCCATGAGGATTTTCCACCCTGGGACCAACAAGGCGCGAGCCGAGCGAGCGCTAAGTTGAAATTGGTCGTAGTAACAAAATTAGGGCTCTCCGACAGTTATGAACCGCTTTCATATAACTATATTACGGTATGTAGCTATATCCCTAGGGATTTAACTATATCACGGCTATAGCCATCTTATTGCGACATCATATACGCCAACGACCACGTGACCGCGTTTCCTCTTAAATCACTATGTATAATCATCATTCAAGTAGGTATAAGAATCATGACACTTTAGGGTGGGTATCTATGCTTAACTTTTTTTGCTGACACGAGAAAAGCAAGCAGAGATACTTCACGGAATGCCTGTCATCGCTGTAATTGCTGAGCATTCTAATACAAGATGAACGGCTTAAGACGATCATGACAGGTTGAATTATAGGTGTACGTTCAATGAGTTGTAAATAGACAGTTGATGAGTATAATGACTAATTATATTGAAAACATACACAGTTGTGTAAAGAATTGTTTTATTCACATTCGTTTTTTTTTTATTTTTTCATTCTAGCTTCTAAGTGCCTTTATTGCACAAGACCAGTGTTTTTAAATACAAGTATCAAATACGTACAACATTTTTATTATTTTTGATAATTAGGTATTGACTAATTACATAATTAACAGACATATTACATCGCCAAACGCCTCCACGGAAAAGCAATACGATGGAATTATGGGGACAACAATATCCTAACTACTCGCCTGCTAATTAAATTCTAAGAATATTTTAAGTAAATTTTATGTCGCATAATTGATGGATTTATGAGGGTCATGGCCTACGAGGGATTTCTCAGTAGAGTAATTACGTTTTCAAATGCAGCTATAGACTCATCTATGGCTGCATTTGAAAAAGTATGTTTGGGAACCAAACTAAAATAAAATCTGCTGGAATTATATTTTTTTTTCCTTTACTAAGGCCTCCCGACCCCCTTATGGAGGCCACCCCTCGCGACCCACACATTGAAAACCTCTGCAGTAGACCCTTGGAACAGAGTCGGGGTTGTGATACACCACGAAGGCAAATGGCGGGACGAGATTTCTTCTCTGGGAATTAGAAAGAAGAAGAACCTAATCTAAATTTTTTTAAATGTAATTTCTAGAGTTCAAAGAAGAGGGGACACCACAGGCTTAGTAGTAGTTGCAGTGACTGTATATTGTTTATAAAAATGTATTTTATTATTTTCGTTTTTTTACAGTTTTGGCAACCCTTATATAGCTTTGACTTCGCGTAAATATAGGACCGTCGTCGGCGACCGTCGGAACACGAGTGACACATTTTTTTCAATTAAAGCCACGCAAGTGACGACTTACTCAATAGAAAAACTATTCAAGATGGAGCTTTTAACTTGACAATGACTCGTCTTTGAGGAAAACCATGCCCAAAAGTAATGCTGTCAGGAGAAAGTACACGTTTCGCGGTGTTTTTATATGGAATACTGATGAATCGAATTGTTTCTTTATGCCAATATTTTTTGTACTCCGAAATCGCTAGAGATTCCAAAGTTTAGCCACACTTTTTTATGATCAAAAGTATTAGTTCCAAGAAAACACCATCGTTTTTTAACACGATACGGATCGACAGAACGATTTCCAACACAACACAGGAAAGATTTGTTAAGTCACAACTTTCAGCATTATAAAACACCGTTTTAACTTTAAAAGCACACACAGCGCTCATAATTAAATCAATTAAATACCAATTTTGGGTGTGTACAAACAACAGTTACGCCAGAGACCCGCCATACAGTCTGTCCATCCAAATGCCACCTGTTACCACAGCCAAAGAAAGTCGCCAGTACTTTCATCAGCCCGCTCGATCCACAGTGTAGACGATCACGTTTTACATAACCAGTCATCCGATTGCTTCCGAGGCCTGCCTGCGTATTGCTTACCAACGCTGAACAAACGGCAAGGTAAATGAGATAACGCAACATTAATATACAAATTCTTTCTGACTCTGAATGTATTAAAATGCCCGTTCCGTTAATGGGTCTACATTAATATCTTTATGGTAAGGCGTTGCGCAGACGCACAAATGTGTTGTTTCTACTATTGAAAGACTATTTCCATCTCAGCTTTTGATTTCTTTTAAACTTCCTACACGCGTACCAAGATCGTAGCAATGGAAGAACACTGACAGTTTGTAGAATCATTTCTACGGCGCGAAGTGAAAAAAAGTAAAGAAATGTCACTTTGGTATCGTAGAGTAACGATAGAAGTGGGTGCTGGAAGTACCAAAAATATTTTGCCTATTTAAATACCTAACCAAATTGAAATCCAAATAAATATAAAAATACCTATTTTTGCTTCAGTTGCTTATTAAATAAACTTAAAAATAAACATTTCCGATTATTTATTTTCTTCATCTGCGCGACGCCTTACCAAAAAATGCAAGCCAAACTCCCACCCAGCTTCTGTTTTTCATTACGAGGTTAACGTACTAAAACTCATTTTATTTTCGCTCCATAACTTTCAAGAGCAGACGATGCATAATTGTTGCCATTAAACATAATCATTGCTATGTTCTGAATTATATCGTCTAGTAACCCGCAATTTATGTCATTTATGTCGAATGTGTGCTATTTTTGTAATGATTCGAGTGAAGATGCTGGTATAATGAACCTAAACCTAAATTAATGTTTGACTAAACATGAAGGCTCGAGGTTAGGGCTGTCCATGACCACCACTGTCATATCACAGTGGTGGTTTGCGAGCGAGCTATCAGCAAGCCGATTATTCAACGAGTTCGAGCGTTTGCCGCGTTTGCGAAACGAGAGCGATTGACGTGAGTAGGTGTACAAGAGAGAGCGAGACAACTGAGTGTACAATATTGTGGAAAGGCGGCGTATACGTCGCATAGTCGCGGTTAGCTCGTTTCGCACCCGCGTAGAGCACGTTGTCAAATCGCCGCGCTGGGAACACGCTGGCAATTCGTCAGTGTTTTAACGCTCTTGTCAAACTTCTACCGCTTGAATACGAGGCTTTTGGCTACTTTGTATGTGTGTATTTTATGTCATTTTGTTGTAATGTGCGTTTTGGTTGTGCAGAAAAAACGTTTTTTTTCATTTGTTTCTTTCTCTTTCTTTCGAAATTGTGCAAATAATTACGAAACTTTTTCTGTTTAGTGCCACGATAACTTTTTATTTTTTCTTGATTTAAAGTAAAGACAAAGATGTGGTTGTTACAGAAGCGTGGGAATAGCAAAGCAAAAAAAGGCCTATGCCCAGCAATAGGTGAAGTCGGGCTGTTGTGTGTGATAATGATGAAGAACAAACGCAAACAAACATTGACCTGATCCTACAATCAATAACAATATTATAAAGAGTAAAGATTTGTTTTTTGTATTGTATGTTTGTTACGCTTTCACGCTAAAACGGCTGAACGGATTTGAATGAAATTTGGCATATAGGTAAACTATGACCTGAAGAAGGACATAGAATACCTTTTATCTCGATATTCTCACGGGATTAAGACTTATGCGGGTGAAACCGCGGGGCGCAGCTAGAGTTATATAAATACTGAAAAATACAACTATTTGCAAATCTACAGCTGCGGATCAACACAGCGAAACGAAAGCGTTATTACTTTTATTTCCACACTATTCAAATAAACGCTTTAAACCACAAAGCGTTTACACTCACACAAACATTGTATACGATATTTGCTTTGTGGTCTAGACCACTTGATAAAGAATAGACAATTTGATCTCTTGAAAATCTAAGTTAGTAAAAGTGGTGACTTGAAAAACACTCTATTGAACTCGAAAATGTTGTAAAATCTAAGAGACCAGTTAGAAAAGTTTGTTCCTAAATAATGAATGAATGAATGAAATGCAGATCCCAGCGTGGTTTAACCAGGCTCGATGAATCGAATGAACCCCAAGATTTGCACTAGCTCCTGAAGCCTCATGTTTCATGGGAGTACAGAGGCCATTGCATATCAAGGAGTAGACCGGGTGGCGCGGTAATGGTAAGGAAGACGTGCTCTTAGGATAAGGGAGGATTTGCGAGCCGTACCGGATATGCATCCTAGAGTGAAAAATTAGTTCCTAAATAAAATGATTCAAGGTAGGCTCATGAAGACCAATATTTCTACCAAGTGATGAGAAGAGCAGTGGTGGCCCATTAGTAACAGCTGCGACTTGGGAGTTGTAGCTCGTAGGCTCGAATCCAGACAGGCACTTTACTTTGTGTAAATTATTTCATCACTACTGCTCTCAAAACGGTGAAGGAAAACATCGTGGAGAAACCGGCATGTCCCAGAACCAAGAAAATCGAAGACATGTGACATCTACCAACCTACACTGCACTGGGCCCTTGTGGTGGATTACAGCCCACTCCTTCTCACAGAGAGAAAGCCTGAGTCGCAGGAACATTATAGGCTTATTATGCTCTTATAATTACCAATATATCATCATACCAAGCTTTAGAGCAAATGACGGCGTGATTTTTAAACTGTTCTTTGTTGCTTTATGGAGAACTGTAACCGCCGGAAAAATGGTGTATCCTACGAAGTACCTTACAGTTTACGAAAGACGAAAAAATGTCTGGGTCGCTATCGCCAGATACGGTAAAGAGGACTATTATAATTATATGTACCTTCTAACAAAAATCTAACACCCACAGTTCCAGAAAAAAGTTGTTGAAACATACGTTAACACCAGTATAAAAGTCCCATTTACCGTTAAATAAAAGAACGATTGATTTGTGTATGTAGTTGGGTTGAGCGTGATTAAAAACTTTCACTCAAGTCATCGCTTATTACAGCGGAGCTTATGGAACGTCTAACTGTTGATAAGCATTAACCAGCTCAACTTGGCACTTCATAGAGGCGCTATTAGCAACGCTTATGTCAAAACTTCGTCAAAATCAGTACAATTAGGTACCTTTAGTTCCATTATTCGTTGTTTCAAGATATAATGGTCACAGTGTAAATGCGATTTTAATTGATTAGCCAGTATGTCAAAAGTTGAAGGTACATGTTATCCAATTTCTAATACAACTAAAAAAATTTGTTAACAACACAAACTCATCGATTGCGTTTAGATAGTGATCAGTCATTGAAAAAATCGAAATGTAGGCAGGTGCTACATGTATAGCATTTGTAAATTTGATATTACCTAATGGGTATATTGTTTTGAAATTATTCACAAGTATTTATGAATCAGAATGAACATACATGAATATACACTTATAAACATTACGACAAAAATTATCATATTATTTTAATCATGGCTATCATAGACTGGCAAGCTTGTTTCTAAATAAAAATAAAGCTTTCCATGGGTAGAAAAGACGAGAAAAAAACAGGCAGTCACTACAGACAGAACTGAAAATTTAAAACTATGAAAGAGCAGTGGTCACCCTTACAGCAACAGATATATTGTTAAAATTAGCATGTCGGTGACGCGATCCCATAAGGTTTTCCCCTACCAAAAATCGCTCAACGTATCTAAAGAAGTTTTCTCTTTAAAATTTATTCCCTTTCTATTCCACACGTCTTACATTTTACACCATATCTCTGTGCCATAACTTTTAACAATTGAGGTTTGTATACTGCCATGACAGAAGATGTATATATAGTCTGTGGTCATAGTGATCTTAGCGACCAGTACAAGTGTCTATAAAAACGATTTCACGTACTCTCGGTCCATGATGCGATTATTCCGAATAATATGTATTGGCGTATGAAATTCTTTCGCAAAAGTGTGTGCCAAATTTATAATGCCATAACTGGCATGTAGGTATTATTTGCGGATATTTAATTAAGGGGTTTTATTTTTAGGTCCATTAAAATTGGTCTTTTGAACTTTTCTTATACATAATGTAACAGGAATATAATCTAAGAGCATAATTATTAATTACATTCATCGTTATTCGCCCATTACCATGTTAGTCACCAAAAATTTTGTTACAAAGGTGAATTCAGCTTCTATTCAACTGATAAACGTTTGCCAAGCAGCAATCATTATGACACTTGAAAACTTTTCATAAGACCGATAATATTGGCTTAGTAACTGTCTTCAGTTATTTTAATACTTTCCAATCTGTCCAGAATTCGGCAAGCGATCAAGGCGCCAAGATAACACGATATAATATAATAAAATTTCCACTTTTTATTTATGTCATAAGTACTTAAGCTTATCAAATCGTGCACATCACAAACTTCATCAAGGGGATTTCTGCATATTATCATCATTTATCTTTTAAAGAAGGTACACGGTATAATTAAAGCAATTATGTCAAAACAAATTGCCATTTCTGATTGAAAAAAATCTCTTTTTAAATTTACCATACTATAGTGTATCTATTTATTAGTTATGTAAACATTATCTCATACACGTCATTTGAGGTAGCCGTCACTAATGTCAACTGTCAATTCACCACGAATGGCGGGAAACGGTTGAAAGTGAAGCGTGCCTGCACGAAAGGCTTGGCGTGATGATGAGCCAGTGTAGTGATGTATTCAACTTAATTACGGAATCAACAGGATTCTATACCTACTGTAGGTAATAAAGATAGGCTATTGCTGTGAAAATGCTAGCATTTTTATTACGTTTTTATCTAGAATTCTAGTAAGTAGCTTTTTTCTTTGACCTTTTTCAAGGTTTTATTCATAATTATTTCATATCAAAGTGGGAGTAATTATACGGTTGAATAGGAAGCCGTTCAAACACTCTTGGCTTTAGTTTCTTTTATGCTTGTTATTAATTAAGAGTTGCAACCAAGTAAGAACGGTAATACATGAAAGTTAGTTTCTGTTTAAGAAAACTCAGATGTCAAATATTTCGTTTTTTACAGATTTTTTTTAAAGATAAACGGTGCTCTAACCCAGGCGGTACGATTTATCGCTTGAAATCAAGAGACAATACCCTAATAAATTATGACAAGGAAAGAAGTCACCAAACCGGCACCAATCACATATTGTACTACACAATAATCAACAAAACCCAAGTAAAATATATTCTTCTTCAATGTTAATCACATTTTTAGTAACCATTTTATTTTGACACTTCACATTGGCGCTACTGTCAACGCCAAATGTCAAACGAAACGTCAAAATTACGTCATTAAACTTTAGTTCCCGATTCCACTGCGTGCCAAGTCAAACTGGTTACGTTTATTTATCGAAATTTTCTAAACAGGTTGTGCCAAAAGGGGTTGTTCACCTTTCCGTCTATTGAACTACAGTGTAAAGGCCTTATTCAAGGCTACGGCGTATGTTGTGTGCCAATAACTATGCTAGATTATTCCCCTATAAAGATTTATAGGTATAATGATGCTCTTTTGAGTTAGCAACAAGTTAAGGATGTTGTTTCAAAGTTTGGTACTATATTTTTACTTTAAATAGCTATCTAATTGTACTAATTTGTCAGATAAAATATTACACAGTCTTGAATATTTCTATTTTTTTATTTGTTTTGTTGATTACATGAAACCTAATGCTGTAGATATCACTCCATTTGTTTGTTACTAGCAGAATCATTCCTTGCCAAATTATCAACCAAAAATGTGATGTTAATTTTAGTTTTACAGCTTCACCAAAAAGAGTTTGAATAAATGAGGGCGCCACTATCGATTGCACTTACCTCATTTTGAATAGGAAATAAATTGTTAAATTAAATGTCTATCAAAAAACCTTCTAGCACTTGTCGGTAAAGTAGTGCCATCATCACAGTTCTGCATTAAGTAAAATATTTAGTTTAATTTGTTACCATGTCAGATTCTTTTATGTCGACCTGCACATAGTTCACGTGTGTGCTACACACTTCAGTTTCATCGTTAATGAACATAACACAAGTGACAGGTGATCAACAGTAAACAATTAAATAGTAAGTGCAGGTTACTTAATAATTCGGTAAAACACAATTCAATGTAAATTGCTTACAAGTAGGTAATTAAGTCGCTATTGTAATGTATCAGTCAGTGTTGTAGGTAATGTAGGTATAAACGATAAACATAACATTAATCAACTGGAAAAATTGAATTAAAGTTGATAAAACAAATAAATGAAACCAGCAAGCAAATTGCGACCTTGAAGCATTTCTTATAATCCACGATAATCAACTTAATCTTTACGTGACAAGAAGGTTTGAATTCATTATCAAATAAAACAAAAACAATGTTGAACCACGGAATATAAAATAATTTTCCTTAGTGTTTCCCCACGGCCGATCCTTGTGAAGGTTGACCAGTTAATGCCAGAGATGACGATCTTGTGGCTCATGCGCAAATCCGGGACACGATTTCTATTAAAGGGTTTTATATCTACGTTAAAATACTGAACTCACTACTGGAATCATTAATGGTAATGTAACCGTTTTCAATAATCACTTTTTTGACAATTGTTGTCAAAAAAGTGATTATTGATACACCGGTTACATTCATCAATAAATGATTCTGTAAATTAGTAACGAGTTGTTACATTTTTATCAGTCTGCTATTCTATCTATTAATCTTTGTAGCATCACTGAATGTCATGTGATATTCGATGACAATTTGTCACTTTTGAATCTGTGATATATGTGTAAAACTAGAGAGACCAAAAATTGCTTCGAAAAATCTGTTGTTTATATTTTTTAAGTCGGTGAATGAATGGAATACGAAATCTATTTATATTATAAAGATTTATATTTGTACTGACATAAGGCTCTTTCAAACAGACGCGACACGCGACGCGACACGAAGACACCGCTCGTCGCGCGACGGGCGGTGTCTTTGTGTCGCGTCGCGTGTCGCGTCTGTTTGAAAGAGCCTTTATACGGAAAGCTTTCAAATATGCTTTTTATATACTTAACTTGTTTTGAACTATAGAATCATTGCAGAGGCTTGTGTGGCTAAGTAATAACAGCCGCACGGATTGATCGATCAGGTAAAGCTACGCTTGCCGCGGTTAGTCCGCGGATGGGTGACCATCATTACATACCAAGACCGTGCCTCGGAAAGCACGTCCCAATTGTCATTAATAACTACCAAAGATCTACATCTTTGACAGTTGTTACGGGTGGTCAGACACCCTTAAGTCTGGCATGCAGTCTTACCAAGGAGTATCGTGTTACCCAGTAATTGGGTTGTGGAGGTCTGATAGGCAGTCACTCCATGTAAAATACTGGTATTCACTTGTATCCGGTTAGACTGGACGCCGACAAGATAATTGGGAAAAGGCTAGTCAGATGATGTACTACAGAATCATTTACACAATCCTTTATTATTCGATCGAGGAAAAATAAAGATAAAAACCAATTTGCTTTTTAAAATACAGATACCTGAACCTAAATGAGGAAAACCTACTTTTTATGCATAAATTCTTAGAATAATATTCCGTAGAAGTGCAAAATATCTGAAGGACCTACTTAGTACGTATGCATGCAATAATGTATCTAATTATTATGCATACATGTGCTGGCATTGTGCATCGCATTCTCACGTATTCTGCATTCATTAATTTGTTTTGTACAGATTGTAATCATATTTCAGGATTCACGAAGTCAAAACAAAACTTTAAATTATTATTTAACTAGCTAGGCCCCGCGGTTTCACCCGCGTAAGTCTCGATCCCGTGGAAATATCGGGATAAAAACTGTCCTATGTCCTAATTCAGGTCGTGATCTACCCATGTGCCAAATTTCATCCAAATCTAATCAGCCGTTTTAGCGTGAAAGCGAAACAAACAAACTCACTTTTGCATTTATAATATTAGTTAGGATTATTTTGTAAGCATAAAAACGAGATCGACATTGTTGCCCTCGGGGTTAAAACCGGAATGAGGCTGGTATAGGACCTGGGGATTGGAAAAGCAAAGAGTGGCTTATGCCCAGCAGTGGGGGAATTCGGGCTGTAGATTATAATGATTATGATGAAAACGAGGCACATAATTATTCAGCTTGTAACAAAACCCCCGTCCAATCCGAAAGGGGGCGCATAGGTACTGCAAAAACATTACCAAAATGTTTTTTATTTTTTTGTAACAAAGTTTTTGCTATTTAAAATTCACGTTTTTTGTACCAAAAAGACCGTAATTTAATTATAAATGAGCAAATTTTCTACAGAGGTAAAAGACGGAGACGGTCATGAATTGTAGACACCCGCACCCCATGAAATCACACGGTAAAACTACGCATTAAAAAAGCAATTGCCGATTTATTTTTCCCAGTAAATTACCACATAAATAGACTCTTATTATCATGATTCTTAACAATACCCCCACGGATCGGACAGGGTTTTTGTTACATGCTGTAGATTGCACTTCAGTGTTTTTCCTGTACTTTTGAATAAATAAAACATTAATTAAAATCCGCTAGTTACTGTCGGTACTGTGTCCTAATCCCTAGGTTAGGATTAACATCAAGTTAAGTTGTTTAAGTCGACGTAAGATATGAAATATCCTGTCTAAATGTTGCGAATTCATTCCAACCTTTAAACGTTTAATTTAGTAGAAGTTGATGCTATTAACTTTTAGCGCTCTTGTAAATGTTGAGGACTAAATCAAGAAGTTAGTTAGAATGTATAATTTATAATTATATATATTTTTTTAATAATTATATAATAAATAAACTGTTATAATTTGTAGGTAAAGATAGACCAGGAGGGTTTTTTTTTTATTTTTAGAGTTCCGTACCCGATGGGTGCCAAAAGGATCTCTATTACACATGCTATTATACTAAGCCGCCGCAGTCGGTCCGTCCGTCGTCTTTCTGTCAGCGGGCTGTATATCATGAACCGTAATAGATAGACAGTTGAAATTTTCACAGATTGTGTATTTAGCTATAGCCGCTATAAACAACAATAAAATAAAGTTAAAAATTAAAGGGGTCCCCATTCCAATTCCATTCAAGAAATTTGTTTTATTCGGCGTTTTTTTTGCTGAATATTGTACGGAACCCTTCGTGTGCAAGTCTGGCTCGCACTTGGCCGATTTTATTTAGCCTACACTACCACTAAGGAGCAAAGGCCTTCCCCAAATCCGTCCAGGTATTATAATTTCAAATAATGCGAACATTGATTAACAGTATAAAGGCTTACCAATCCGACTCCAAGGACCACTGAATTCCAACCGATACTTCTACCTACATAGTTTTCAACTATTTTTCTATTTATGGAATCGAGTCACAACGAGTCTGCGTATCACTGGTCAGTTTCCCTCAGTCGTCAATTTATTTAATTCGCCAGTTTCGTTGATAAGTCAGTTTCACTGATTTGACAGTTTTGCCGATTAGACAGTTGTGTTAACTCGACAGTTTCCAGTGTTTGCCAGTTTTCGTCAGTTTTATTCAGTTCGTCAGCCAGAGTACAGTCGATAGAAAACTGCACACATGTCTGCTAATTTAAATATTAAGATCTATTTTATAACTTTTAGCGAAAGAACTCACTGAAGCGATTCCAGAAATAAAAAAAAAACAGTCGCACTCTAGGAGTGCCGACAAAAGTGAAAACGCGTTGATGTCTTTTACTCCACGCACCGCGGTAATCAACGCGTTGATGTCTTTTTAATGGTCAAAAGCTGGTGTCATCACGGTGTCGCGAAATCAATGGTTTAGTCCCATTTCAAAATTCCCAACGCGCCTAAAGAATTTTTGACTTCAATAAAAAAAGTCACGACAAGGGATATTTCATTAATTAAAACGATCAGTAAACACAGTAACACGATACCTATAGTTAATATATAATAAATATATAATATAATAACTATATAAAACTATATATAAATTAATATATAATATATAAGTCTGAAATCGTAACCCGTCTTGAGCAAGCGTGGTGATCAATGCTCGTGCCTTCTCTGTATCAGAAGAGGCCTTTGCCCAGCAGTGGGACAGTAATAGGCTGTTTTTTTTTAACAAACACAGGATTTAATTAAATAGCTATTTATATGAACGATACGGATTGTAACAGCCCGCATCGCATGCTACCCCTATCATGTAAATGAATACCTATTTACTGAATGCTTCATGATGTGTTTCGCAAAATTGATAGCAAATTAGGCCATGCAAAATTATATAATACAAAGAAGGTGGATTTTCCATCGATTCTTCGTGAGGGAAAAACCCCTTTTGATTTTCTTTCTTTCCGATTTTTTATGAATATTTACTGTACTAATAATTAATTGTATGTTTTAATGTTTTGTAATTCGGTAAAAACATGTCAGTTCCAATTACTATAATTAATTAAAACAAAGCTATCTAGATAAAATATGGTGAAATCCCAGTTCCGAGATAACGCTTGCTGTTACAATAAACAATAATTTCCAGGAACAATGATTAGCCTGCGCGTGAGCATCGATCGTGAACCGCATTATTACTATGAATGGTATTTTCTAGGCATTTATCCGTATTGCTTGTATAGTCTATAATATCATTTAATCTTTTAGATATCAGACTTCCCAGTTCGTGATCAATACCTTGTTTTACTTGAAATGTATCTTGATAAATTAAATTAGCAGCGTAGGTTTTAGTTTTAGAGCTGCAATTGTTTGCAGATAGAGCTTCTTGAAGGCTTGCATTACTTGCCAAGTTTCTAAAGGTCAAGGTCCTTGACTGACATGCAATAAGGATAAAGGCAGCCTGTAACTGAGATGGTTAAAATCTTTTGTTTTATGTTCATTATTGACCGAGGGAGCGAAGCGTCTCTGTTTTAAGAGTGGCAAAATTTGCAGTCCTGTCAGTTG
Organism: Omphaloscelis lunosa; assembly: GCA_916610215.1. NCBI lineage: Eukaryota > Metazoa > Arthropoda > Insecta > Lepidoptera > Noctuidae > Omphaloscelis > Omphaloscelis lunosa. The sequence continues at coordinate 15,307,903 of OU744250.1, forward strand.
GTTGGTACTCCTCTACAGGTCGCATTTTACAACCGATCTGGACGAAACTTGGTATACAAGTTTTACGACTTTATAGTTTTTTTTTTGCCGTCGGGTTTTTTTATTGGACTACTTCCTCCAAGGGGTTCCTCTAAGGGGGCTACTGGATATCTTTGTCTTATGAGATCCGATTTCGATGGTTCTTTTTTTAATTTAAAACATGGTAAACTTTAAGTTGGTCTTACAGTAGGTTTTATAAATATAAATAAAAGAATATTAATTGTTGCAAAAAAGTTTGTGCTCGCGAGGTCTACTGTTCGCTTTAATTTCGTCGTAATCGTTTTAATTTGTTAGGAACTAGGAACACTATTATTCTGTCTGAATGCGATAAACTCAAAAACTGCTGAACGAATTTTTATACGGTTTTCACCAATGGACGGAGCGATTCATGAGTAAGGTTTAAGTGTATAATTCATTAAATTTTGTGTAAATTGGCTGTAATATCACGATGATTGTTGAAGAAGTCGAAAAAAAACATTCCGATTGGGCTTTACTGGCGTGCGTCGCATAAGCCAATAGAGTTATATGAAAACAATATTTGTCTATTCCTTACTTAAAATGTTTTTTCAGTTTCCAGTATTGGAAATAAAATACATTAAAAATACTCCAAGTAGAATGAACATCAGTTACATTTTTATCTAGCCCACATTCTCGACGCAACAGGCTGATACGTAAATACGATACAAAAAAAAAATATGTAGGCATAAATATGCTCTGTACCCGTGCGAAGCCGGGGCGGGTTGCTAGTGAAAAATAACACTAACTTCCTACCTAAGTATTTTTGTTTTATTTATTTAAATCATGCTATTCGTAATTTGTTTTATTTTGCATAAAAAGGTACAGGATCAAACCCACAGCCCATTATTCCGGCGCCCAATGTCTACCGTATAATAATATATTGTATATAATTTGTTATCATGAAACATTTTCCTCATAACATTATGCAGTTAATCGTCATAACATGGCATAATGACTCAAACAAAACAACTCTGTTGCTAATTGCAAGATTGCTTTATTGATGTTTTGATTTTGAGTCTCTTGAAGATAACACTGGTTGACGTTCTGATGCAGAGAATCTGGTCCTTTGAGGATTGATTTGTGGGGAAAAAGGACCAAATTCTAAATTAGCTTGAAAAAAATTATATCTTTGCATTATTTTATTTTTTTGTTCGGTTCGTCCAAAGTGTTATTGGGTTTTACCATCTGGATTTTTTTAGTAGCAGCCCGAAGTCTGGATTTATATACGGTTGACGGCAATAGGCTCGCCCCCTATTACAGCGAAATGTGTGTGAGTATCTCTGCCTAACCTTTCGGGGAATACTGGCGTGATTTATGTTATTTTATTTTTTTTATGTTTCATAATCAGACTTATGAGAATATGTCGTTGTTATTAGAATCGCTGGACATGAGTTGGGTAATCTGAAAGTCGTTAAACAGACTCCCAAACCAGGTTGGCCGAAGCAAGGAAAACCTGATCAGGTGGATTCATTGACGACTCCGCCTTGGATGGTAAATGTGGTGCTGTTCCATAAACGATGGGACACTTAATATCAAGTCCTGGGTGTCCTGACAGCTGCACTTACAGGAACTGATGGACGCTAGTGATGGCGCCAAATACGTAGCCGAATTCTGGGTATAGTCTATTTAGATTTCAATCGACACGCTAAGAAGAAGAAGATTAGAATCGTTGATCCCTTTTTACTTTACAAATAAAATTCTAAATAGTAACCTACCTCTAGTTATCGATAATCTAATTAAGTGGTACTCTAGGTAAAACCCTAACATTGTTGTCGTTATGTAATCGGTCAGTGGGTTTCCCTCTCCCGGCACGGGTTTAGTGTGCATGCAATAACTAGCGGTTAGATAATTATTACCTAGCGATCCACCCATGCTTTGCATGGTTTTTACAACTTGAAAATCATCGACATTTCGATCACAAATTAAAAACACACTCATAGAAATATAAATAATAACAATAAAAAAACAAAGTTTAATAAAAATAAAAGCAGAAAGTCCTGTACGAAGCCAAAAGCAACCCACACACTCACACACACACACACACAAACACTCTAACGCACACGCACTGTATTGTATACATATACCTTCCGGAATAAATTTTTTAAATGACGGGGAAAACCGCATCAAGATTCGTTGCGTAGTTTAGAAGAACAACGTAGTCGCACAGACAGACAAGAAAACGACAGGTTTTTTTATAATAAATAAATAAAGGATATATATTTTTTTTTATTTATTTATCACAATTTAATAATTATTTTTCCTAACATAATTAGCCCGAAAGGTCGTTATCTGTGTGTGGTGGCCTGTATGGGCTATTAACTGGGACTTTGAATTTAGGCTATTCAAGTGGGTTAGTTATCCAATGTGTATTAATTTGTGATTTCTGTTGCAGATGCAGCTATGCGGCAAATTGAAATCTGTATAGATTTCAATTTCAAATTATAAATTAAAGTCGCTTTTCGCGTTGGTCTATATCTCCGCGTTATTCTTCTAAACCACGCAACAGATTTTGATGTGCTTTTCATCGTCGTTTAAAGAATTTATTCGGAAGGTTTATGTGTATAATACGTTAATATTAAAGGTACATTTATTTCAATTTCGATGTTTTGTAAAGTCGTAAAAATCGTGCGAAGCAGGAGCGGATCGCAAGTTTATTATAAGCTCTGGATTTTTTTTTCGGATTTATGTGCGTATTGTATAATTATCACTTGCTTCAAAAACGGTGAAGGAAAACATCGTGAGGGAACCGGCATCCCTGAGAGATATTTCTCGACGGCATGTGAAGCCAAGGCAGAGGCTCATTGGCGTCATAAAAACTTTGACACCTGGCTGGTCTTTCTTTCTTTTTCGTAGTGATTAACTACGAAAAAGAAACCTGGATTATTTTGTCTAGCTTCCTCAATGACACTCGCTGATTCGTCTTTGTTCGTCTCATCCTTTATCAACATAACATAACATCACGCCTGGATTCCCCGAAGGGTTGGGCAGAGGTGCCTATAGTCTACCCGCATTTCGCCAGTTAGCCGAAGTTCGCACGGACGTAAAAAAATCGCGGCGGGATTTTATCGCGCACTGGATTTTCAACTCTTGGCGATTTTCAACTCGCGCTGGGACGCACTCTCGTTCCAGCACGTTGAAAAAACACACTGTTATATTTTCAACTCTCGGCGCTAAGCAGAGCGTTGAAAATCCAGTGCACGAAAAAATCGCCGCGATTTTATTACGTCCGTTATTACGTCGTCTAATATTTAAGTCTCATGTAATAGGGGACGACAGTATTGTCAATCCTTCCTTTATTTAAGTCTCGTCTAAAGACATTGACATAGATGTCACAAGAATCTGGATATAACAATGTAGTAGTAAGATGGTCTGTTAAATCTTTTAGAACAAGGATTCTAGCACAGTCGCTTTTCTGCAAGCATAAGGATAATCAGCCTATAATGTTCCCACGGCTGGGACACAGGCCTTCTCTCTTCGAGAGGGAGTGGGTCGTAATCCACCACGCGGGCAGTGAGGGTTGGTAGATGTCACGCATCCTCGAATTTTTGGTTCTAGGACATGCGGGTTTTCTCACGATGTTTTCCTTCACCGTTTTGAGAGCAGTGGTGATGAAATAATTTTACACAAAGTAAATCGTCTATCTGGGTTCGAACTAAAGATCTACAACTCGTAAGTCGCGGGCGTTACCACTGGGCCACCACTGCTCTCCAAAATTACAGTGTTTCTGCAAAATTACATACAATATCATAATGATAGTAATGGAATTGGAAAATAGCACAGAGCAGTTTCGGTGCAATCCTGTTAAGTACTGTTACTAACCCAAGTTCTAAGTAAGGACGGTCGATCGAAGTTAAAATACTTGTCCCTTGTGCCTTGTGCTACTTGCTCAATGGCGTCCTTGAAAGCAGGAATGTTAGTGTTTAGGTGACCTATAGTTAATGTACCCAGTATCTACCATTTTCTTGATTAAAGTGCGTTTTACGTAGTCTGGTAGTATTTGAAATGTGTGGTCTTTTGTTTCAATAGTAAGAGCTGAACCAAAATGTTATTCTGAGTACCTATTTCTGAATATACAAGCGAATAAAGGGTTGAAAAATATAAGCTAAACGTTGTAATTTTTCCTTTTTCATTGGTCAAGTATACTACTATTAGTGATACTTGACAAATCATAAATATAATACACAATCTAATATGTATACATATATATATATTATATTAAATTATTATTTATATTATATTATTATATTATATTTATATTATATACAAGTATATATAAAAGAAAAAATAAAGGGAAGAGCTCATTGGGCGTCAAAAAATTCGTCCGCATCGCTGTCGGTGGGAAAATTACCCAAAAAGGCTGGCAGCGTTGCCACGTTGGATGGCAATGCTGATTCTTTGACCTAAAAATAACTAATAATCAAATAAACAAATAACCAAATATAATCAAATTAACGTTATAATTAAATAAAATATTTTTTGGTCCTTGGTGGCAATTCAGTTCAAAAGGATCCTAAAGCTATGGTTTTCTTGAAGAGTGGTAAAGTAAAGTAATGTATTGTGGTGTGGTCTTACTATAATCACAAATATTACAGATTGTAACCCAAATTTAACTGTCGTATTTCCGCAGTTATTTTGTGCAGGTAGCAATGATAACAGGAAACATTAAGGTTATTAACATGTGAGTAGGCATGAAAGTTTGGACAGGAAACAATATTAATTGAGTCGTCAAGAAAGGAAAGATTTATTGAGTTAATTGCGCCAATATTTACTTTTTCTCTTGAAACATGTTTTTCCCTCAAAGTTAATACGTTTCCTGTTTGGCTTTAGCCCCCGTACCAACTATGTAAAGAGAATGGTAATGACAGAATCATTTCTGGCGCTCTCTTTAGAAAGGTGTTTTTTTTTTTAAAGTGAAAACTTCTTTAGGCGCATTGGGAATTTTTTAAATAGGACTAAACCATTGATTTCGCAATACTGTAACGCAATTTACCGACACCGTGGAGTAAAAGACATCAACGCGTTGATTAGCGCGGTGCCGATTTTTTTTCTAAGTTTTAACTTCTGTCGGCACTCTCGGAGTGTCACTGTTTTTTTTTTTCACGGTTATACCATCCATAGGGACTCAGGCTTTGGGATAAGACCGGGGAGTGTGGAATTTTTACCTCGCTTAAAACACCCCGGTGGTCACCATCTGCACATGGAAGGGGCATCGTTATCTCTCAAAAGACCGATCTGAAACCCCCTGTGTAGTGACTGTTAGGGCACATCTCAAGACTGTAAAAGGGTCTTCCCGAAACCTTAAAGTAAAAGTAGGTGATCCTATCAAAGACAAGTACTTTTTGACTTATAAGTAAGTGTTTAAACATAAAAAATATAGAAAACTAGCCTTTTTGATCACAATACAACAGTAAAATCGTGGAGTAGGTAACGAAGTTATGTATTGAAGAAAAATCAGTTATGTAACTTAACCTATTTATGTAATTATTTATAAAAAATGGCACATTATTTATTTATCTTTGTTTTACGCTACACGACTCACTAAAACAAGTGAATACATAATACTTATAATTCCTGCAATAAATAATAAGTGTCTGTCACTACCTATTATCAATTTCGGACTGTCCTATCGGTAACGTAAATAAATAATGCGATAATGTTTGTGTTTTGTTTTATGCCGCGGGTAATTACGCAATCATTTATTTAATCAGATTTCTAAGTTTCTGACCTTTTCATGAACTTAACATGTTACAAAAAATGTTGATAAATGATCTGTTCAAAAATATGAATAGGTATGTCCTACAAATGAGTGTTTCAGTTGGGGTTTTAAATTGTTTTTCTCATGTTTCATTGAAATGTCCCTAGTATTATTCTTCGTTTTATTTTTAATATTCTAGTGACGTAGCACAGGCTTTCGTGATAAGTCTAATAATTTATTAGAGCTAGCGTACCTGTACCAATGTAAATACAAGGTCGAAAGGAGGAAATTATACTATTATTTATTATATATACCTATATATACACCACTTACTACAGCTTCAAAAGGATATCATACATTAAACTTACCCTTGATATGCATGCGTATGTCGATGGTGGCGAGCGTTTGGCAGCGATTGTTCACTGAGACACAGCAGTTGTTTCGCATTTCGTTTTGTTTATTTTTTATTTTTCTATAACATTGTTTAGTCATAGGTGAAATTTGAAGTTCTTATACCACTCGAATCACTCATAACATTAGTTTATATGTATTTCCCCAAATGCCGTTAACTGACTACCACAAATCACTTTTCATATAAACACTGTACTATTGTAGCGTTCACAGAGTACGTAGCATTATACAGCCGTAATGTTTTTCTAAAAATATTTTGCCGGTGTCGGCGGCTGCGTCTCTTTACTTGTCTCAACGATGCCTAGAGTACCACAGATACTAAAGGCATAGACAACTAATTGATGTTACGTCGGGTGCAGACTACATATATTTTATTTTTTTATGTATTTCATACATCTATTTTTTATTTTTATTTTATTTTATTTAGTATTTATTTCTGTATCTATCTATCCATGACATCACTGCGGGCCTTTTCAGAATACCAGCGCTGCGACATTTATTTTTTAAATGTCGTAGCATATGCTGAGATTTGCCTTTTGGCCTCGTACAGGGCTTTTTGCTTTTATTTTGATTTAACTTTTCTTTTTGTTTAATTTTAATGTTTTAATGAGTGTGTTTTAGTTTAGTTTGTGATTTCCTGTGCGAGTTTCAATAAATACTTTTACTTTCTTTCTACCTATATATATCATTGACTAATCTTAAGACCATATTCTGACAAATAAATTATTTTACATATCTCTTGCTCTGTAAGTACACCCTTACACCCCTGAATGCCGGGGTGTATGACTATCATTACAGCATAGGTTTTGGAATTTGAAAAAAGAACTGTCATACTCATACTGCACGAAGAATATTTTTAAAAAGTTTTTTTTTTTTTTCTCGGTATCGATTAATTACTCGAATCGGAATCTAGACAATTTATTTTATAAAGATTTTATTTTAAATATGGAACTATTTGTTTCCACATCGTATGTTAGATGGAATCGATTTAAAAATCAAACTGGCCAGCAAGATTTGACGCGCTTGCGTGCGTGAAAAAAAAAGGCAGTCTACTAGTAGGCGCGAAAGCATCGCGAAAATAATTAATTTTCTTGTTTGAGTTGTTTTTCAAAAGTTTTAAACATGTCTAGTGACGAAGACATAGATCTAACGCCCGATTTTATTAAGGAAAGGGCAAAAACAGTTGTCGAAAATATATTACCGCCGAACTCGAAAGAAAGATATGTAAAGGCATACGACGAATTTATGAAATGGCGGTCAAAAAAAAAAGTGAAATCTCTTTCTGAAAGTGTTTTTATATCATATTTTGATGAATTATCTAAGAGGCTACAACCTTCCAGTTTATGGTGCTTTTATTCCATGCTAAAATCTACAATGATGACAAAACATGACGTGAATTTGAAAGATTTTTCTAAACTTACTGCTTTCTTGAAAAGGCAGTCTGACGGCTTTAAAAGCAAGAAATCGAAGGTATTTACTGCAGAAGAAGTACAGAAATTCTTAAATGAAGCTCCGGATGAAATTTATTTAGCAATAAAGGTACCTACGTATTTACTTGCCCTTTTTACCACAGCCTTCTTGTCACAGTCATGTCGTGCAGCTGCCGACTAATTTCTGTTTTATGCTCGTGATTTATTATGTACTTTTTGTTGTTTTCATTTACTCTTGTCTTAGATGTATGTACGTGTCTCTGTGAAAATAAACCTATTTTTCTTTCTTTCTTTCTTTCTTTTAATAAGTTACCAAAATATTTCACAAAAATACTATGCGAATTTGGTGCCTTTAATACAACTTATGTCTTTTTTACAGGTTGTTCTAATTTTTGGGATATCGGGAGCCTGCAGAACCGTGGAATTGACAAACTTGACAATAGAAAATGTAGAAAAACATAACAAATTACTACTCATAAAACTGCCTAACACGAAAACTAAAATTGACCGGTCATTTGTTGTGCATGAAGAATTTGCAAATTATGTTGAAAAATATCAAGCTCTTCGGCCTGAAAACGTGGATACAAATCGTTTTTTTTTCTTAATTACAGTAAAGGAAAATGCCACAGACAAGTAATAGGAAAAAACAAATTTACAGGCATGCCAAAGCAAATAGCCACATATTTAAAACTGAGTAACGTAGAGTTATACACCGGGCATTGCTTTCGCAGAAAATCAGCGACTCTATTGGCTGATTCGGGAGCCAACCTCACTCTGTTAAAAAGGCACGGCGGCTGGAAGTCCAGCAAAGTGGCCGAAGGTTATATCGAAGATTCGATGGCAAACAAAAGCAAAATTACTTCTAAAATAACAGAAAATATAAACTTAAAATCACCACGTCAAAGCACATCATCTGAGCCATTTTTTAATGAAGAAAATAGTACCAGTCAACTGCCGCCATTTACGATGCAAGAACCTCAAGTCACTCAAACTCAAGTCTTATCATCACAAACTCATATTCAAACTATAAATATACCTAAAAAGAACGTGACCATATCTCTTACAAATTGTAATAATTTTACTATTAATTTTAATTAAATACACATTTTTTTCTTCTTAATAAATGTTCATTGAAACCTGCTGTCTTGTTGTTTACTTACCTCACAATCGATATGTAAAGCAGAGTATTTATCTCGGGCGTAAGCATCAATTGCATACTCGGGTTAATTAGCGCCTTCGCTTCGCTCAGGCGCCAAAAACCTCGTATGCAATTGATGTCATACAGCCCTTGGTTAATAATCTACTATTATTTACTAAACTGCCCCAATAATAATGAATTTGTTTTTTTTTTAATTAAAAAAATCTACAATAATTCTAATACTAACGTTTCACTGTCCATAGTCTGTTTCTAAATCCGACACAATAGATAATTACTTAACTAGTAAAAACTCAACGTTTGCTATTTATTATTGCTAGCCAATTCATGTCAATTAATTATGTATCTGTGCAAGCACAACACTAATGTCTATGCAATAATGCCAATAATATGCAAATTAGTCGCGGAAACGAAACAAACTTCTTTCGAACGCTTCGTTCGTTTTTCAAAAGTCGCTTGTGCACATTCGTTTCGGGGTTCATCGACCCGCCGCGTGACAACCAAACTATGGCTATTTATTTACGTAATGAAGTTGACATTTGGGATTTGCCGAGTATTTAAATTACGAATTCACACCTTAGCATTGTTTGCTGGGTTAGAGTTTACGACGAGTTTATTCAATGACTGGAAAATATGCGTGTTTTGTATTGTATTGCATTTTTTGGTCTTTCGACAAATAGGTACATTCATACGATGAACCTAGCTACCTATTGTGGTAAGTGTGACTGTGATTCACTGTTTGCAAGGATTTCTGTCCACCCTTGCCAAGTTTTGTACCCACTTAGCACTCATTTTCATGTTAGTAATTTGTAAAATTAGACAGGTGAGGTCATTGTCCTTTTACTTATCATGATTTAGTATGCAAGCAACCTATCTTTTATTCCGGCCATATTTTAAGGTATCAGCATAGAAATTTAGGCTTTATTACCTTTACTTTTAATTCCATTTGTCTTTAACCTTGTACCTACGGGATTCACGTACTTAATACGATACAAAAAACTATAACCTATACTTAGTGGGTAATAAATAGGTACTTACTGCTGTAAGTCAAGCGTTCGATAATAATGATAAGTTAGCAATAACAACCTTTAATTATTAATTTCCTTACTGACTTGTCCTTAGGGTCTAAACACATAGAGATGTCAGCAGAATTGACGGGGTCCGTTAGGGTCAAATGCCTGCCGGGGGTGCGAAGAAACCCGAACGGGAGATCGTGGCCCCCGGCAACAGGGCAACCGAAGGAATACGGGTGGGTTTTAGTTGGTAAGAGTCTGACACGCCCTCCCGCTCCGTCCAGAGCGGGAGAAGTTATTTGATAAATTCCAACCCAAAAAAGTGTCTAAATACATGCCGATTTTTTTATCGCGCCGTCGACGCGCGTATTCGCGCTGCCATCGCAATGAGTGCTGTTTTTTCAAAGGCAGAATACGTGTCGTCGACAAGCGCTACATGGAACGCCAATTTACGCTAGCTACGTTTAGGTCACATGTAATATGGGGCCAGCCTATTGCCATCAACCGGGCATAACATAAATCCAGACTCTGGGCAGCCACTGAGAAATTCCCGATGGAAAAATCCAATGTCACTTTGCCCGACCCGGGAATCGAACCCAGGACCTCATGCTCAGCAGTAGCGCTAACGACTACTAGATCAACGAAGCAGTATTCATATTCATTGGATTAATGCTTAGAATATTTCACTATTTAATTAAGACATGAAACGCATTTCCACGTAAAATAATTAAATAGCATGCATCTCTTACGTGAATAATTCTTCGTGTTGAGATTTTAATGTTGGCTAAATTATCTATTATAAAGTTTAAATGAACCAATTAAACTTTCGCTTTCACAAACGGGATCCGACTCGAAGGACCAAATGAAAATTTTGACATAGATGATCTTTTGTCATATTTTATGAATTAGGTAAAGTTTAATTAATTACCCACTTCACATCATGTTAATTTGGTAATGTCAAATTTTACTCCTTTGAGTACCTATAAATAAAATATACTGTGTTTAATTTTCTTTTGAAAATTGTTCAGCTATCTCTTGTACGTAGCTTGTCCATATCCACATAAAGGGTAATGTGTGACAATGTACTATAGGTACACTTCTGCTTAACCATTCGGGAATCACAAGCGTGATGTTATGCTATGGGACAGAGCACAATAAACATCGTATCATCTTAATTACAGTACCTTGAACGAACTTCCGACAAGAATTAACAGTTTACGAGCGAAATCCAAATATGATCCAACCTTTATGTCAAAAGAAAGATTCATTTCTGAAGTCCAGTGGTTTGTGAAGAATGAGATATAATGTAGGTAGTTATGTCAGTTAAACCTACCTTCCTTTCTACCTTCATTAAATCACAAGGGCGTTAATCTACATTCTTCACTTACTTTACATTAATTTTCCATTTTATGTTGTTTTTAAATAATAGTGAAATGAAAAAGTTTACCACGCTTTTACAAATTCAAATAAGACTATTTTATCATTCAAGGCGATATAAAAATCGAATCAACGTGTTTTACTAATAAATTAGCCCCCTTATTTATACTGAAGAGAAATTCAAACATAAAAAATATGGTTAAGTATACGCTAATCATCACTTAACTTTAAGCAACGTTTATATAAATAAGGGGGTTTTTCTGAAGGAAGACATACCCACTCGTCACATCAAATTCGCTTCTCCACTTACCTGAAAGCAAAAGAAAAAAAAAGGGTAAGAAACGCAGTCAGAATAGTCGAACACAAAAGTAGCAAGGAAATGAAAAGTAACAAAAATTAACATAAAAGCTGTTATCGGGGCGATATCGGCGTGTTTCCGCCACACTTGGGTAAACGCCTCGAATGGTTTCCAAATGAAAACATTCACCTACTCACTTTGTTTCAACTGTTTTTTTTTTGCTTAACAGTATCTTCGAGCCGATGTTTGTGGGAAAAGTTTACATGCCGTTGTATTCTTCTAGTAAGCGGAAGTTTTGTAGTAGGTTTCCACCTAAATGCTTGTAAAGATGATTGTATGGGAAATACCATATAAGCATCCGCCAGTGTTCCTCGAAGGTTTAGGCAGAGGCACGGACGTAGCTATAGCTTTGACAAGGGGGGGGTCCCCAAAGTAAAAAAAAACAGAGCTCTAACGCCAATTAAATCTATCATTTACAAATTAAATATTGCCTGCGACTATAACACGCAAGTATAGTCGCGGGTAATCTATAATATTTAACTTAGGTTACTCTAAATAGGTGCCTTTAAATAAAAACTTATATGTAATGTAAAAACTCAAAAGAGATACTTGATTTGTTCGTTTCACACTTTTTAAAAGCGACACAGTTTTTCTGTAGTATAACGATTGCGCAACGCGAAGAGACAAAACAGACTAAACTAGCCATGGTATCATATTATTATACCATGAGACTAGCTTGATTTGGGCCCCGCCATGCCGCCGAAGCGCGGGCGGCGGCGGCGGGGGCAGTGCCCATTCTCCCGCTCCCCGCACTGCGGCGGACTAAGCAACTATCGTTTTCTACAATCGGCGCGGTGCATGTAATTTTTTTCTGTTGGACAAGATGAATATAAATGGGGGGGGTCCGGACCCCCAAAACCCCCCCTTATATACGTCTGTGGGCAGAGGTGCACCTAGAGTTTTGCCAGTTATGTTTAAGTTCCATGTAATAGGGGGCGATCCTATTGCCATCAATAAGAAAAACACTCTTAGTAAAAAAAAAGATACTTAATCACCTGTCACTCATAATTTACAACATCCTCTTCGTCCTAAAAAACCGGCCAAGTGCGTGTCGGACCACGCACAATGAAGGGCTCCGTAGTTGGAATGATCTATCCAAAGAATAAACTTAACATTGTATTTGAAAACTATGTTCTCTCCAACTGCATATCGTCGCTCGGCATCCAATACCGCGAATGTAAAATTCATAAACAAAAATCTGATTTTCGTCTAAAATTACACATTCGCGATATTGGATGTCGAAAGACGATATTATGTAAGTTTGCATGCACAATATTGAGAGATTTATCATGTTATTTTAAGACCATAGACTTCGTATAGGTTTTCTACAGGAAAACCTATAAGAAGTCTATGAGTAAAGAACCATTCTGTTTTTTTTTTTCAACATGTTTGGTTCAGTACTTTCGAAGATTAGGGGAGGAATGGTCATATATTTTCTTAAATATCTTTTAAAGTACTTATTGTCTAACTATATAAAAAAATGAGACCCTCACAACAAGCCCTTTCATTTGATGTACACGGTACAGATAAACGGTAAACTTTTTTTTTCCTTTTGAAGTACGGAACCCTGAAAACTTGACAAATGACTTGTTTTGGCGAATGTAACCTAATCTGACTGATTAGGACCAGGATGCAACATGTGTTGGTCAAAAAGACCCGTTGTTGAGCTATCGGGCTTGTGACATTTCATTTATAGGGTTAAAACGAAAAATTTGCCACATGTCATGTTGGTGTATCCGCTTGGGACGAATTGACCCGCGGTGTCGGGTTCACTGGAACTGCTAATGAGCTCGACCAGGGTTAGACACCCAATTATTACTCTTGAAAACGTGTCATGTGTTTCCTGTAATATCTGTTCACACTTTGGCTTGATTTTAGATCTTCATGATTGATCTAGTTTGAATGATAAATTAATTTGATAATGCAAAACCATGTCGTTTATTTTCGGATGAGTTGAATTTTTATTACACTCAATGTTAGTGAAGATTAGGAAATTTTATTTAAGTTTTTACTTTTACCTTTTGATACCTACAGAATCAGCCATACTTCAATCTAGGGCTCTCCATACTACATACCTTCGCCGGCTAATTAAATTTATTACAAAAGCTGGAGGGCCGCAGAAAAAATATAATTTTCAGTTTTCAAGTAAAAAAATACAGTATTATCCAAACTATTTTCTAATTAATACATGCGTCGCGGGCCGTACGAAAACAAGCCGCGGGCCGCATGCGACCGGTCTGGATAGCCCTGGACTTTAATTTATCAAAAATATTCTCAAATTTTACGTATGATTTCATTCGGTAAAAATGGCTATCTAAAACTATAACGATAGCATTTATCGTTACTAATCCCTTTTTGGTATTTATTTTTTCAGCTGTATTCAAATTTACGTCACAGCTGAGTTATGTAATTTTAATACTTATCGGACACCTGTAAAGGCTCTTTCAAACAGGCGTGAAAGAGCCTTTAAAGCTACTTTTCGTCATAAAATCTATTTCATTCATGAAAATAATTTGAACATGGCATAGCATAATCAGCCTATAATGTTTCCACTGTTGGGACTCAGGCTTCCTTTCGGCGAGTGGGAGTGAACCGTAATCCATCACACGGGGTTGGCGGATATCACATGTCTTTGAATTTTTGGTTCTATAACATGCCGGTTTCCACAATGTAGTAAATTTTTACCAAAATAGAAATAAAAATTGGAAAAGATATTTATAAATTAATATACTTAGTGTTATTAATTTATAACCTGCTTAAGACAATGCAACTATTCTAAATTATTTATTTTTTGGAAGTCTTGATCCATTTTTCTTTGACGTATCACTGACGTGAGAATATGGGCAGCATTGGACACTATGGTCTAATTTGTCAAAGTGTTCTATGATCAAGGCTCATGAGAAATCATGTACCCTTGGAGTGGAAACCAATTTATCTTTTATTTAGAGCTAGGTGATCAAAATATTCCTTAATCGTCGAGCTTAATTTTTAACAACTTTAATCTTTATACACGTACGTAATTAATCCATTGTTGTTTTTCTCAAAGTGCATGCGACGAGATAGTGTTTAGGCACTCATACAATTAAACAAAAATGAGTCCGAATTTTAAAAAAAACGGAGTATTTTTAAACGTCTAGAATCTCCAGAGAATTCTTCAACATTCAAATAGTTTGCTTCACTGCAGCCAAACTTTCGAGTCTCAACAAAAAGTGTTTAATTTGCGGTAATCCTGAGGCATGCAGTGACAAAACCGTTTGTTATTGTTCAAGCGCAGTCGACGAACCCGTCGTGTCGAAACCACAATTTGAAGTCGCAACGAAGCCACCGTTTTTGCCGCAAAACGTAATTTAATACTCCTGCTGGGTAATCAAACCAACTTTACTAGACCTCTCTTAGAAAAGCCACTTCTTTTAAAGAATGGGTCTTGTTCTCTGGGCGACCGACAGTCATTACGTTATGCATTTCCGTAATAGCTTGTAATGCAAAATAATTATTTTATTATCTACTAATGATCGTTTAAAAGTGTTCATTCAAATATTCATTATTTATTCTTACTTATTTATATCTACTAATACGAGTGAAATATTAAATATAAAAAAATCAAATTCATTTTTTCGGGTACCACATATAAGAAAACATCTTTAAATTAAATTATTCAATAATAAATACAAACTCACACATAAATAAAAACATACGGACAAACACAATATAAATACAACACCAACACACAAATTAGATACATTAAATTAATGAGGAAAAAAGAAATATTGAAAAAGCCCTGGTTTTTCTCATTTTAGACATAATCGCAAAGCTAGTTGACTTGAATTTTGGTACAAAGACCTCAAAGACACGATAAGAGCCATAAATTAAGAATATTCAGTCCCAAAATAACGGTTTTGTGTAATAGTGCTATCAACCAGTTTAAAGACTATTAAATTAGTCCAAAAGCTAATTTTGCACAGGGTGATTGTTCCAATAAAGTTTACGGCTTATGAACGTATGTAAACGCTACACGAGCCGGCTTCCAGTACATTACAACACGACTTTATTTAACGACTTCTAGAAAATAATCTATTTTTATTGATTCGCATAGGCACGATTATGTTCTATTGGTATTAAGCCAATAGATGACAATATTATCCTGCAAACTTATTAGCAGATATCTTGCTAGTAAATTTCCAATATTGAAAGGTTCTTCGCTTCAATCAATATCCGGTAAATTGGTCCTTTTGTCCTTAGATCTGATTAAAGATTAAGAATATAAGAATTCGCTAGGTTGTCATTACTTAAAACTCTAAACCTTAAGCATTTAAAACTATTACTAAAACATTTTTATATACCTAACAAGTTGACCGAATTTTCCATAGCCAATGCTTCAGCAATGCAAAATAGCATTTTGAATACTAGACTTATGGAATAACGATAAAGTATTTCACAAAATTAAAAAAAAAAAAAACGAAAAAGGCATTTAACCTTTTTGCATGCAGCCCATGTTTGATACAATGATTGACGTCGATTTCCCGGAATGTCAACACACAGACTACAGGAAAAACATGAAGCGAATCTATAAATAAGGTGTTTAGCATTATCAGGTAAGCGATTAGTCATGTGCCTGCGACGGGGAAGCCCGTATCACCTTACAATAATATTTGCAATGTGTAATAAGAAGTTTAAGATTATACTTAATTATTATAAACAAGCGACTCTTAGCGTGTTATGATAATTGACACTTAATTGAGTAACTCTTTAGACTTCCTCTTGATATGATTTAAAGTCTTTGCTACTTCAGTCTGACAAAAGGACCAACCATCAATCATAATTTGAATCATTTCGAAGGATACTGCTAATCCATAGCTTCATATGTTCGAAAAACTTGTCTGCTCAACGACGTAAATAACGCAATGAATGTTGTTGAACTGTCAAAATAACAGATTGTGATTGATCATGTATTACGCAATTAGGGTGCAAAACAGAAATGAATAATAAATTCGCCAAGAAAGACCATTTTCTTTACTTTAAAGATATTATGTCAATCTAGTTACATAAAATCCTCAAATCTAGTTCATTGTCTATCTTTATTCAAAGTATATTTCCGTAGAAACACCAAAATTAATTAACAATTTGCCCTAAAAAACTTTAATTACTTAAACGTTTACGTAAAATTATGAATACTGATCAGCGTTGCCAGACGTCCCGATTTTTAAATCAAAATTAAATGTCCCGCGCGGGACAAATTCAGTCCCGCTTTTTTTTCCCCTTATTTTTGCTTTTTATTTATTTTTTTATTCAGAATACCAAGAAAACTCAACTACCTAACAATAGGGTAAATCTGATTTTTAAAATACATTTTCTATGGCTATTTTTGCTATCTATTGTCACGTAACCGTAAATTCAAATAAAAAGATAAATATTTAAAAACATCTGATTATGTACGTTTTTTTACTATGTCCCGCTTTCGACGAAATAATCCCGCTTTTTTCACTCTTTTTGAGTGAAAAAAGCGGGATTATTTCGTCAGAATCCCAACTTGGCAAAAAAATCTGGCAACGCTGATACTGATCCAGATGACTTATTTTATTTTTTCCGATTTATATAATTTCATTGAACCTAGACAGTTTTTACTTTCATAAACGATTCTTACAGAACTACGTAGATATTTAATGCCGGTTTAGCAGGAAACAGTAGGAATAGACATATTATAAAGCTTGTGTATAATTAAGTTAAGTAATATGCTTTCACTGGACTGGGTTTACTTAGTATGTATAATTATTCCACGGGAATAATTGAAACACACGACCTTTCGATCCGCAATCAACGCCTTAGCTTGGCAATATTAATTCATATTTACATACTTGCAACCTGGTTACATGGAGAAAGTTGCACAATACAGGTTGTGGATACTACTTCTAAACATTAAATATATAAATAAATTTTATATCCCACAATCATTATGTTATATGCAAATTTAAAGTATGGGAACCGGTCTTACATTTTTGCTGCAGGAAAATAAATTGATAAAAACAAGTTCAGACTCTAGAAACTTGTATATATCTGGCACACAGTACGTTTTCTGACTTAAATGAAATCAATTGAATGCGTGATGTGATGAATCAATACTAACATTTTAGAAAAAAAGCGGGTCAACAGGTAATCGGTCAAAAAATGGTCCCTTGATCCGAGGGGTTCATTTATCCATTACGAAGTTACAAAAACACAGCAATAAACAGTTAATCTTTGATATTTCCGTCTCTCTCTAGTCATCAATTTTTTCGGCGCAACCTTGCGTCAGTCGGCACAGAGCACAAAATAAATAAAAGCGCGGGCCGGGAGCCGGCGCGAACGCAGCTAACGGGACACAAGAATGCAGACCCGCACAGGTGGACGTTGGATCTAGCGACCTACGAGTTTCGGATCTGCGATGAATTATTAATTTTTGAGATCGTTTGGCATGTTTGAAGTGTTGATGCATCTGTGTTTATCATGTACCAGACAGAATTTTACTCATACATTGTGCCATACTTAGGATCTTTGGTTTATTTTTTAGCGATATTTAGCAGATTTGCCGTTGCTCTTATAGTGTATCGACAATTTACAATGTTACCCATTTATACGCTACAGAATCACCCTATGAAATTCATAGCACGGCCTCTCTAGATATTGGAAGAGTTGTAGTAGGTACCGTCAAATGTTTTAAGCAATCCCTGTTTTGGTAAATGAATTTCATAGATACTGCTAGGTACAGCACAATCTAGCAAAATGGGGGATTATGGATCCTACCGATACCCAGTGCGAATGAGGTGCTTCTGACCAAACCGTGTGCCATATGTTGAAGTGTACAGTTTCCAATGTCCATACAGTCATACACCTGCATTTCTGAGGACCTAAAGCACGCCACTGATGTCGCAATTGGCGTGGCCCCCTACTGGGCCAAACTAATTTAACAAAATAATTACATATATAGATAGGGTGACTGGTAATTAGTGACCGAGAATCTGGGAAACAGCCGATTTTTTTTTTCGCGATTTCATGTTTGATCCCATAGTAAAAGCTGTTCATAAAGATGAGTAAAGATGAGTAAAGCTGTTCATAAACAAAGTAAACGTGTTTAAGTATCGGTCACGTATTACCAGTCACCCCTATATTTACCATCGGAAAAAAGAAGAAGGTACAGCTTTCTTTGAGCAGTTTATAAGGTTTGGTATAATAATGCTTTGGAGGCAAAATATTTATTGTCAAAACCAACAAAAATGCTTGCTACATAATGGCAGGCATTATTAAATTATTTAGGTAAACGCAAACGTAAACAGATTACCATATAATTAGCTTGTTAGCTTCGCAATATTGAAACCTAGTTATAAAGCTGACTATATGAAACAATTCGCTAGCAATTGGCAATAAATAAAATTATAAGTAGGTACTTAAAAAATTATTATGTAATTCATAATAGTAGGTGAAGAATTAAAAATAGACTCGAGTAATACATACTGCGGGACAAAAAAAGATGTAAATACAATATCCATGTCGTATGGAAATTTCTTGAGACCACTATCGCAAATAGTCGAAAAATATTTACCTAGTCGTCACCAAATGCGTCAATGTAGGTACACCTCATTACTAGAATCTTCTTCATAGAATGCCTCAACTGTTTATGGTTTAACTTTATTATTCCTCATTAACTGTTTTGGTCTGATACTGCAAATATTGGCAAGTATTTGAAGTACCAATGGAGCTATTCCCACAGAGTACACAGATATTAACATTATTTGCAATAGGAATAAAACTACTTTGGTACACACGGCTACACATCAAGCTATACATTTTCATTATAAGCTGATCTTGCATTGTATAGGATTTCCGTACAATGCAGGGCAGCTTATACTGAAAATGTATAGCTTGATGTGTAGCCGTGTGTACCTACTGCAGTATGACGTGCTTCAAAAGCAAAAAAACGGTGTTGACCTATCTCCTTAAATTTCTGAACACCTGGTAAGCTCCTTATTCTCGAGTTCACCCTTTAAGTTTATTTTTTCTTTCCCAACATTACAAAATAATTACTAAGTGAAGATTATGACTTCTCTCACTTTAATATGCCTACTTAGCTCTATATAATAGCATATTTATTTTACAGTCTCAATTAGATACATTCTAATGCAAGCAAATTACTTCCGGGGGTAAAGAATGAACTAACAATCAAGTACTAAATCCTGAACTTTTATCTGTCCTTGTCATTTGAATACCGATGAAGTGAAAGGGCAATACACTATAGCTAACACCTTTTGAACATTTGAGGACCTATCTTAAATGAGAAGTTTATGAATCTAAGATGATGATTGATGGAGAATGTAAAACCTTCGACACAAAATGGCCGATAACACCCACAGTTTAATACAATACTTCATTTATATACAAAACATTCTTCAAAGAGTGTATAAACCTATCAATGAAGCAGCATTAGCATTGGTCTTTAGAGTCGGACGCCATTAAAAGGAAATCACTTTTATCACCACACAGATTCATGACTCGATTTATCGAATCGCTTCGGAATCCTGTTTATTTAAATCGATTATAATAATTCGAATACCGATTTCAATATTTACAAGCAAGTCTCGGCTGTGTCGAGTTTTTAATGCTCGTGTTTATTGGAAATTCTTATGATATCATCACAAAAAACGAGTTGATAGGGTAATAATAACTTCATAAACTGGTAATTATCAGCAGGAGATATAGTGGGATGTCTCTCCAGTGTATTTATAGAAAAAAATCTTCCGAATTACATACTGATTTATTAAGGTCTTTTAATCAAACTTTAGAGAAGGTTTAGTGATAGGTCCAAGTTAATTTAACAAGAAAACTAAGATGGGCAGTCCAGCTTTACGAATGCTAAAAAGACCTTGATTTTATTTTTTACCCAACTGCCCCAGAATGCGGGTAGATGTTTTAGAGAGTAATGTATGTATGTTTATTTCTTTGGCACACTCTGTAGCCTTAACGGCTTGATGGATTTTAACATATGAGGTGTCGTTAGATTTGTCTTAATTGTGGAAGAAACACAGGCAATATAATATTTATTACACTCTTTAGATAGCCTGCTAAATCAAGAAAGAGAGCAATTGAAAAAAATCTCATTATTTTATCGCCCTTCTAAAATACTTAGAAAAGTCTACGATGAATCTTTTAAAGCATAAACTGAACGAGTGAGTCCAGCTTTACAAGTCCTGAGAAAAATCTTTCTGTCATTTTCTTTGCACCATTAGAATACTTTGCCATTTCAATAGGATCCGATGCTCATTTTTTTAACCTGGAGACTAACCAAAGACTTACCAGGAACCGACCGCTTGGTTGTTGATACAAGAAACAAGGTACAAGAAAACGAAGTGCTAACAAGTCGGTTCAAGGAATCGTTTACAGCGAAGAGGTTTCATGGAACATTTAATTTTAACGGTGACAATTTATGAGAATATCCTGGAAGAGAACTAAGGAAATAGGTAATGGCGATGCATATAACAGCGGTATTTAGTCTTGGCTACAAATATAGAATGTCGTAATTTTCCCTGAATTTTGAAAGAAGTGACTAACGCCCGATTTGACCGACCGATTTAGTATGATACGGATTTAGTATTAAAGCGCAATTTTGGATTACAATACGGTTTAAACTCAAAGTCGCTGATTTTATAAAGAGAGACTGTGAATCATTATTATTAGTGATATTTTAAGAACATAATTGAAAAGTTTAAAGAGTTTTCACGTCCTCATCTTTGGTATATTATCGAATAGATCAGGTTCAAAGGACCAAGTTATGTGGTCTTAAGAATCACAAAAAATGCCATGGAATCTCACAGGTGGTCTATCAACCTGTCACACACAATATTTCTGACCTTTGACACTACACGTGCACCGTGCGTATAATGGTGCCAGTTCATTTAGTATTACCGTTTGTTCTTCTTACGTCGTTTTTTCGAAGAAAGGTTATACGTTATATTTTGACAAACGTTTGGATGGTCGAGTGAAGATGAGTGAAAATGAGTTCATATTATGTGGAACATGTTGTTATTAAGATTAAGTTTCATCTACAATCTCTAAAATATGAACGAGTGTCCACTATGTTTTTAGAGTGGCAAATAGTATACTGACATTTAATATGTTAGATACTGCTTCTATGTGTACGTCAAATATTTTATACACAATGCAGTAAGCTTCGTTTCGATGAACTTTACTTATAGAATAATGTTATTACAGAACTTTGCTCGCCTGGGAACATAGATAAACAAGTCTTTATCTGCTAATATCGAGTAAACGTTTACTATTTATTAAGTATCGGTATAGTTGTAATTGATCTATGGCTGACGATATTATTGTAACATTTAGACTAGATAAGTTGATAATCTTGTTTTCAATTCGTCACTCTAAAATTTAGTGTCTGGTAGATAACTCCAAAATTAATTTTATGACTACATAACATAACATCATGCCTGCATTCCCCGAAGGAGGAACAGAGGTGTATCTTATACGTATAGTGCACCCATATTACGTGTGTTATGTTTAAGTTCCAACGTGATAGAGGGGGAGCATATTGCCATCAACCGGGCACAAATCCGGACCCTTCAAACTTTCAATATCACTTTGCTCGACCCGGGAATCGAACTCAGGACCAACGAGGCAGTTAATCGACGCAGTTTTATGACTATGTCTGAATTCATAATATCTTTATGCGTAAAACAACTGTTTTCTTATGAATATATCGCGTTTTTAATAGGACAAAAAATCAATGGTTCACGCACGGTGACCGCATTTTTGCGTTATTGCTCCCTTAGTATAAAAGAGGCCTAACAAAGTCTTTACAAATTCATTAGTGAATGCTAGCGTGAGTAATGTAATATTATGAGGAGATCTCACTTCTTTTTCGCAGGTCAATCACACTAGTCAGTAACTCAGCATATATTCGCCACTGTTTTAATCTTAGAATACCCTCGTAACTCCAATTCTCTGAGGTTACCTTAGCTTTTACCCAGTTTGCAAATTCAGATAAGTTTTATGGCCGTTTCCAATAACACTATGCGACACCTAAAAGATACGTAAAAACGATAATTAAAGAGAAGTAAATATTCTATCCTAAGACGCTGAGCAGACGATGGGCAATTTGTTCGCGGACAATTCAAACTCAGCGCCTAAAGCCGCATAACAGTCGTTTTAGAGTAGACAATACTTGAACTAGGGACCTATTTTTATTATACGTAGGACGAAATGCCGGGATTTCCATACGAATCCAAATTGTCCGATTGCCCATCGTCTGCTCAGCACCTAAAGCCGCCTAATAGTCGTTTTATAGTAGACATTACTTGAACTAGAGACCTACTTTTATTATACGTAGGACGAAATGCTGGGATGTCCAAACGATTCCAAATTGTCCGCAGAGAAATTGCCCATCGTCTGCTCAGCGCCTAAAGCTGCCTAATAGTCGTTTTAGAGTAGACAATACTTGGAACTAGGACCTTACTTTTATTTTAGGCTTCTGAAAATTGAAATACATAAAGTGCCACAGTTTTTTTTTTTAATTTTTAGCTAAGCAAATGGCCCTTAATTAGATGTATATTAGTTTACATATGGTCTATAATAATGACAAGCTACTCATGTGGTGGTGTGGTGATTTGTCATTATTTTTATAAATAAGTAAACAGTACTTCTGGGCTTCTTTTCGTTCACACGGAGTATATTTTATTTATTCTTGTACTAAGATAGGTACAGTCACTTATACATCATCATCATCATCTGCCTAACCTTTTCCCAACTATGTTGGGGTCGGCTTCCAGTCTAACTGGATGCAGCTGAATACCAGTATTTTACATAGGTCTCGAGTTCGAACCCAAGGGACGCACCTCTGACTTTTCGGATTCATGTGCGTATTATGTAATTATCACTTGCTTCATAAACGGTGTAGGTAAACATCGTGAGAAAGCGCCAGAGATATTTTCGACGGCATGTGAAGCCAAGTCAGAGGCCCATGGGCGGCATTAAAACTCTGACACCAGGTTAGTCACTAACCACGCGAAAAGAAAGAAGACATGAAACGACTATAAAAAGATTTACTTATACACGGATAAGAATTCATTTAAGGCTCTTTCAAACAGGCGCGATACGCGACGCGACACAAAGACACCGCTTGTCGCGCGACGAGCGGTGTCTTTGTGTCGCGTCGCGTATCGCGCCTGTTTGAAAGAGTCTTTAATTGTCTACAATGATTGGTCCATAATATGAAATCAACTTTAAGTGTACCTAGAATAGAATAGTTCTTTATTTACACAGAAATTATGTACAAGTTACATGATGTTAAGTTTAAAAACGATACTTGTACTAACTACCTTAACTAAGGCATGCAAACAGTTTAAACTATAATGATAAATATTCTCTCAATATAATATTATTAACATATTAAATCAAATCAATACAAGTTTACCATGTCAAGATAAAATTCAGTAAATAATTTGAAATAAGCAATACATAATGTCAAGTTTAATAAAATGGGATTATAAATACGTCAAGTTCGAGGTCAATACAGTTAAATTAAAATGATAACACCTACACATTGATACATATTATGGAACATGAGTTCTAAACAGTCAAATGAATAGGTTTAAGGCTGACTGTACAAGGACCTACATAACATAAATTACAGGACAAAATAATACGTAAGGACCGTATTAAAATTATTGAAAAGCAACAGTTTAACAATTTCGCGCCAACATAGTAGGTGTCCACTTAAAATGTCAGAGTGAGGTCTGTCAATATCAAGTTATGTAAATGAAGCCGTTCTGTAAAATAAGGCGCGACCGATCAATGCTTTACATAATTTTCACAGGTATAATATGTACCTGCTACATAGCAATTTGGACATAATGGATTTTATATAAATATTCGTTCGAATTATGGTAAATTTACAATATGTTCAGAAATTATTTTAAGAAAGCCTTACCTACTCATTTTAATTTCTAAGATAATAATATTTACATAATTTAAAAGCTAACAGTCTTAATAAAATAATAATAATAATATAAGTATATAAAAAGGGAGAGCATCAAATAACTCTTATTCTCTTACCTATTTAAATATACAAAGCTACTTTCAAAAATACAATAAATTACTAAAATAAAACATTAAAATAATAAAAAATACCTGATGTTCATCGATATTTTCGTCAATTGAGGACCGATTTTGAAAATTATTTTTTTGTTCCTGTCTTTTGACAGTCATTTGCTTCTATTTAAAACATATACTGCAGTATTATAAAAACTTCAACGTTAGGAACCTTCATTTCTTCACCTTCACCACAAATTAGATGAGCTTTTTAATTAATAAAAATGTCATCAGAGAGTAAACCAAAGGACCTGGTCACCATCCGTAGGAAAGGACCGGAAATAACACCTTGAGGTATATAATTATTTTATTCTGTAAAAAAAGAAATAAAACTATCGCATTTTGCATAATCATGTCTTTGCATATCAACCGCAAATCGTGAGAAAACAATAAAATATGGCGTAACTATTCCATAACATCAAAACAAATCGGCTAAATATTATACGTAAACTGAAACTGGCCTTTAAGAATCTTAGACGCTTTCACCATAAGAAAGATGCCATAATGACTGACTATGCTGGTAAAGAAGCACTGAATCACCAACCTTACCTAACAGCTTCAGCGAACTATTGGCACAATACTTTTCGACTACATTTTAACGATGATTCGATTTTCCTTGAAAAATTCAACCGAATCCAGGTCAAATAACTATACTCTATACTTCAATCTAAAATAAACTCTAACACCTATATATTAGAAAGTAATTTAGAATGTCAGTGCAAAGGACTGGCCGGCAATAAAGGCTCCCGCAGACAGGTGCGATACGGCAGCGCGTCGCGACTTTAGTAGAACAATTAGTATGAAGCGTTCATGGAAATTGTTCTACCAGCATCGCGTCGCGCCTATCTGCGAGAGCTTTAAGATCAAAACGTGCGTGACTAACAAAACACTATTTTATTTAATAGAGTGAGAGGGTCAATAAACTCCATGTATTGAACTGAACCTATAGGCAAGCGTACGATTTTTTTTGGCCAAAATACCGCTATAGGTACTGTAGCTTTTCTTATTTGCCAGCTTCTGAAGCAGAGACAATTGCCCTCAATTTATCAAGGAGGTGCAAATAGATCACTCTTTTTGGTAGGATTCAATTTACTGTTACCACCAAAAATTTTTTGTTTAGATCTAGATTCTAAGTGACAAACTATTCCTTTAGACAATTAACAAGTTTTTGAACCAAAGTACTTTTTACTAACAGTTTTTTCAAGCGAAGCGAAGAAAGATATTTGAGGAAAATCATTCACAGAATCTTCATTTCTAAGCGCAGCACTTAAGTGAACGATGCATAGGAATTCAGCTGCGATTCGATCTAATATCCTATCATTACATTCATGCTAGTTTTAACAAGCAAACAGAAAAAAATAATTCAAAATTTTTCCTACAACTGTGTCAAAGTCATAAAACATGATGCAAAATAATGAAAAGGAAACTCGGAAACCAATTTTCCGTTAACCCATTCACTACTTCCTGTTTTCCCGATTTCACAGTAATAATATCATTAAAACTATACATAAAAATACATAATTTACGTAACACGTGAAGCGTGTCTAGAGCGGACAACGATACGTAATAATAAATACATTTCAAGTAAACTAACGGATCGTACCGGTACCGGTTGCCGGTCGAAAAGCGTGGCGTTCTATCTAACGTGGGAGAGCGCTCTGTTTTATATATACAATATGAAAGTACGGACAGTAGGCACGCTACAAACGTTTTAATTTCAAGTCTTTATTAGTGTCTTTTGTGGACATTTTAATTATAAAGATTTGTTACAGTTGTAATAAATAGCAATCATGTCATTTCGTTTAAAATAGGTTAATATTTTTATTTATTTATCTTTTATACGGATGAATGTGAGAACGCTGTAAGCTTAGTTGACTGTAGATTTGTTTGTGGACTGGTACTTGTTGAAAGACCTACACTGTCCTCCCATACCTATTAACACTGTTATTTGAAAATATTCTAAAAGCCAATTCTTTTTAAAAGGAGTTTCTTCCCGGCTCTACTTCATAGAAAATGACCAATTGGAACCGTGCACCTAGCTTCTGACGTTTCATAAGTGCCCATGTAGGCAGTGGCACTCCGAGAGTGCCGACAGAAGTGAAAACTTTAAAAAAAAATCGGCACCGCGGTAATCAACGCGTTGATGTCTTTTACTCCATGCACAGCAGTAATCAATGCGTTGATTTCTTTTTAATGGTCAAAAGCTGGTGTCGTCACAGTCTCGCGAAATCAATGGTTTAGTTCCACCTCAACAATGCCCAACGCCCCTAAAGAAGTTTTCACTTAAAAAAAAAATGAATTTGAATGGTTTTTGATATCAAGATCAACTTTTAAAGATGCCGCAGAATTAATGTTGAACGTATCAGCGGATCAATATCTTGGAGCTACTTATCTATATGTGCATTCCACAATCTGTGCGAAAGTATTTTAAATAACGCTTTGATTTAAACTTTCGAAGTGGCGTAATGCTTTGGTTTCCTTAGAAAGCGGTAAACGGTCACACAATGATGGTTCTCCAAATACAGAGTGTTTGTGACAACTTAATGTCAAATACTAGTGAAAATGATAGATTTTCATGACGGTCGTTATAATATGACGGAACCGCTTCTCTAGGAAACCGTAGCATACGGGGATAATGCAAGAAAAACACGTGGATAGATATATCGTAGCACTTTGTCTCTGTCGGTTCCTTTTGTAGCACGAAAGCGAAGTTTCTTGTATCAAACAATATGGCCTTAAATATGCTTTTTCAAAAATATATCAATCAAATCAGCAAGCCACGAGAAAGCTTAAGAATGTTTTCTTCAACATTTTCTGTGTTGTCTCGAGTGGATCTTCTACCATTCTTTATGTCGTGATAACTGTCCCCGACTTTTACTTACTTGCACTTAGAAAGGCGAGATTGTTGCTCTTTACGATATATGCTCGTTTACGCCTGTGTTTTTAGCGTACTCACAGATGAATGGCGAACGTAACCTCGCGAGAGTGATATGTAGTTCATAGTAGGAGAAATACCAAAAGAGGATTTTTGAAGTGAAAATTTCTTTACGCCCGTTGAGCATTTTTGAGATGGGACTAAACCATTGATTTCGCGACACCGTGATGACACCAGCTTTTGACCATTAAAAAGATATCAACGCGATTACCGCGGTGCCGATTTTTTTCAAGTTTTCACTTCTGTCGGCACTCCCGGAGTACCACTGCTTTTTTTTTATCTTTAAGTTTTTTCTTTAATTCAACAAAAACAAGTATCAAAACAAAAAATACGGTATCCTAACCTAACTAAAACTATTAACAAACTAAAATATGGCGTCGGAAAATTCCTCCGCATCGCTGTCAACTGGTACTGTACCCAAGAGACTGGCGGTATTGCCACGTTGTATGGCAATGCTTAGCGTCTGGCCGAGGCAAAAGCCAGCTCTTGGGTCATGAGAAGTGTCAACTACCCGTTTGGAGATTTCTTTGAACGGACCATGAGTACTCGGAACCCACGGCTCTAGAATTTCAACCCCAAACGACTCGAAAATATAGTGACCTATATTTGTTAGATTTTCATTTTGAGCTTTAACCTGAACCCCGACCTATATTTTTATATTTTTGGAAAATATAGCAGCAGTTTTTTTTTAAAAAGGTACTTCATAGAATAGTGAACTGAACAGGAGAGCTAGCTAAATTATTGATGTACTATTTTAGCTACCAAGTACGATATTTTTAGTATTCTAAGCTTTATATTCTGCCCAAATTTGGTATAAACAGCTATATTTTACTGTACCCACTACTACAAATACTCAACATTATTATAATGTAATACCATTGCTACCAATCTACTCTGTAAACGTACTTCCAATTTGAAAATACCGGATAATCACGATTACGGCTTCCGGCCGGCACCGCGGTAGTACTCATGGTGCATTGTTTTATCGTCAGTCTAACATTGATTGGAGGGAAAACGGAAAAATATCGACGTTGATCGATGAAAACGTAATCGAGAAATTGTCGAGTTCTTGTCGAAAATACGGATTTATGAGCTGTCGTGTTATTGAGTGGTGAGATTCTGTTATGGACGTGCGTCAATGGAAATGTTGGTCGCCATTTTAAAAATAAAACAAATCAAAATCTAGTTGAACATACCAGGTATAGTTAAAATTGATTTTTTACACAATGATAAAAATGTTTTCGGCATTTCCCAAAGTTATTCCATTTCCATTTTCCATTCTCCAAAATGTGTTCCATATTTTAATACCTATAGAGGCATGAGGAACAGGGTGTACAGTGCACTCATCCTCCATAGAAAAGGGAGGATCCTCTGACCAGACAGGTGTCGCGTCTGGTGGGCAACTGCCCGACAATTGGTGTCGGGACGTTGTATATATTAATCGTCGCGCGGTAAACTCTGCTTGCGAGATGCAGGATTTGTTTGACGTCAGGTCTTTGATGTGTAGTTCGCATGTGGCGATGCAGATGCCACCGGCACATACCCCTGCAATTGCTTTAATAATTTTAACTAAACAGAATTAATTACTAAAGCAAGCAGAATTAATTAAAGTATTTATCTCAAATGCAATGCATTAATCTATTTCGCCGGTATCGTGTGACCTTATGTATTCTCATAATTTAATGGTACATTATGTATATCAATTTTCTTGGCTATAACTTAAGATATTATTACCAATATCTGTTTTGTAAATTAATTAATTGTTTATCTCTAAGCAGAATAACACATAACGCCTTGTTTCCCCGAAGGGTTGGGCAGAGATATACCTATAGCAGAATATTAGACAGGAAAAGTCAAATGTGATCATTACGAGTAATGACGAAATTATCAATTAGAACTTTTCGTACAGTTTTGAGGAAAATTCGTAACAGATTATTTCGAAGTTTCCAGTCTTATGCGGTCAGGGGATAAAATATGAATTTATTGTATAGCTCTTAGTTATTTTCCATTAGGAATTTATTAGTGGCAGCTTTGATTTTGGATCTGTGCCCGGTCGATGACAAATATTAAATTACTGGCTGCGCCTCGCGGTTTTACCCGCATAAGTCTCGATCCCGTGGGAAAATCGGGCTAAAAACTATCCTATGTCCTAATCTAGATCAAAGTCTAGCGATGTGTCAAATTTTATCCAAATCCGTTCAGCCGTTTTAGTGTGAAAGCGTAACAAACAAACAAACTCACTTTCGCATTTATAATATCAGTTGGGATAGGTATTTACGGGTCTTTAAAAATACTGGTGAAATGAAAAGTTTACGTACAAAAGGCTTGAAGAGTTGTTTCATAGATTATGAACATACTAGTACACACGGCTACACATCAAGCTATTCATTTCTAGTATAAGCTGACCTCGCATTGTACGGAAATTCTATACAATGCGAGATCAGCATAAACTGGAAATGTATTGCTCGATGTGTAGCCGTGTGTACATACATAATCACGCCTCCTTTCTATAGGGGTAGGCAGAAACTACAGAACGTGACCTATGATCATTCATACCTACTCCTTTTGCTTCGTTTTCGTTCATACATCTACTGGTTCATAGATTTATCTTGGATTTATAGGTTTTTCTGCAAACACTCAATATGGTGTCACAACAGATTGACTGCTTCAATTGTACTCGGAGTGAATTCACACAGGCCATATTTTGTAAAATTACTCTTTGTTGTTCAGAATTATATAATTTTAAGTCTAATCTTAAATTAAACTATAACTACACTATTGTATTAGGTAAGCCTGTGATGATAGCTGTGTTTAAAAAAAAAATATTTTCGACATATAGGTCAGTAAGCAAACTTTCAGTTTAAAACCATATTTTTCGTCTATAATATCACGATACGGATGCTTAATTGACCGATATTAACGTATCGATAAACATCATAAATACCATACTTACAATTTTATTACAATGTCGTGATTCATAGCAGTTCTATCCGGTGATCCGGTTTCAGCCCACATTGCAAGCGAGTCGTTCAATTTGGTGTTATAGGACTCTCTCAAATAGGGTGACAATAGTTACTCGGACCTCTGGTTTTCGCATTCAGTTTATCCTAACTTCTTTAAAAGCTAAATATCATTATACTTACGATTAACGTAAAAGCATTTATATCAGAATTTTCGAAACATCTGTCAAGTCAACTGTATGTATCTTCTCGAATTTTTTGTTCACGTAATAGACACAGGAACAACTGGGCAACTGGCTTCATCTTTCTGACTGACCAACTCCTTGCCAATTCAAAAGTGCTTAAAAATGGTTTACTTAATTGAAATAAATGCTTTTTGCGTTTGAGTTTTGACTTGAACATGAAAAACATCAGTCAAAGTTCCGAACACAGTTATTGATGCCGACACAATTATTGACGTTTGCATAATTTGGTCAAATAGCTATAGTATGACGGCTTACACAGTCTAGTGCTCACGATGAACTCGACTAAACTGTTGCTTTACCCAGTACTAGTTGCGCCATTGACACAGTGATGAGTCTGTGACGACCGGTACCCTAATTGCGTAACTTATTTTCGTAAACGATTATGACTAATTTGTTTCATTTTTTTTCAGTTCAACAACGTTCATTACGTTATTTACGTTGTTGAGCAGATTTTTTTTCAGCTTATGAAGCAATGGATCTATTTCAAATCGAAACAAACTGTGATTGATCGTGTATTACGCAATTAGGGTACTGGTTTGTGTAGCAGTACAGTGTACACCTCCTGCTTCCTTAGGGTCTTTCGGGCCCTCAAAACCTGCAGATAAGTTGAAGTACTTATCTGTAGTAAAGCATACTTTAGTGGTTTATTTATATAAATATGGCATATCAACCGTGACGTGCGTGTCTCTACGTCAGTTTTAGCAGAAGTCTAATTTGTAGCATATTAAGGTTTGAAAATTGTATGATGTTTTTTTTTACCTACACTCATGCTATAAAACCTCTATAAAAGTTTCTGAAACAGTTAGCTTATTGCCAACATTAAAACAGCCAATGTCATAGTAACCATAATATCATCCAAATGAGTGTTATAATGTTGTACTAAATTTCAATACGCAACTCGAATTTCAAGAAAAGAACATTGTCATGTATGCAACTCCTTGTTTCTTGTGCTACTGCAGGCGACACTCATACGTGCACTTGTACTAAATTTCGTGGGATTTTTTAAATTCTTGATCTTGAATTACAAACACCCAATGGTTTCAGAACCTTTTATAGAGGATTCATATCATGGTTGTAGATAAAGTCTTGTATGCAACTGTACATAATTAGGTATTAAAACACTCATGTGATACATTCGTGTTTTAATACCCCTTATATACAACAGTTGCATAAATAACTATTAATCCTGTGGCACGTAATAGTTATTACGTCACAAGGTTTATGATAAAAAAATGTGGATGACCTACCTACCCACCTACTATTTCATTTACGAAATGCACTTTTATCATTAATAATGCGTTTTATCATTCATTGCATTACATCATGACGTTCCCTCAAAGAATGTCTGGTACAGAATTTCTATTCGTGGTGTACTTAAAGGGGGATAGTGTTTGTTTTGGCAGCGTTGAATATGGGGACCAATGAGTCAATATTTAAAGGTTTTAGTTGGAAATATCTGTAAAGAAAGACATGAATAGCTACAGGAACTTTAAACGATGATATGGTTCATGTTTCGTTACTGACTGTCAAATATCAATACGATAGAGTGGGATCATAATTTGGTCGTGACTGGTCCACTGTCCAGTTAGTCCAGTGAACTTGCTAAACAACCTTATTCCAGGTAATCATGACCCCTGCCGGGGTTGCGAAGAAGTCCGAAAGGAATATCGTGGCCCCCGGCAACATGGCAACTGAAGGAATAGGGGTGGGTTGTAGTCAGTAAGAGTCTATACGCCCTTCCGCTCCACCCAGAGCGGAAGAAGTTATTTGATAATTACCCACCCAAAAAAAGGTAATCATGACCATCGTCTACACTAATATTATAAAAAGAGTGTATTTTTGTTTGTAACGCATAAACTTAAAAACGACTGGACCGATGTTAAAAATTCTTTCACCAGTAGAATTGGGAATCAAACGAGCTTACCTGTTAAGCGAAGTCTTGATTCTAATTTTACGAACGGCGATCTGAAATATAATTCATTTAACAAAGTAGTAATTCTTATGCGCAGCGTAGACATCGCATTTGTTTAGATATAAATATATTTTTTTAAATAGAATTATCGTCCTTGGTGGCAACACATACAGGAATGTCACTAATTTTAGAGATCCTTATGATGGAGAACAAGCTCTGTTTTCTGTACAGAGTAGTTCCGCATACTTACATTCACTAGGTTTTCCTGGAAAGATAAGTGAATAAAGTAGACTAATTATTGCAGCTTTGGGGTTATTAGCTAGTGGCGGGTGGGTAATTATATTTCAGATCGCCGTTCGTAAAATTAGAATCAAGACTTCGCTTAACAGGTAAGCTCGTTTGATTCCCAATTTTACTTCACGGCGATCTGAAATATAATTCATTTAACAAAGTAGACGTTCAGAGTTGTCTGCAATAATTTAGTTAGTTAATAAATTACGGCTTATTCTGATTTATTAGGTACTTTTATCATTCTTTCTGAATACAATATTTTAATTTTATGTAATTTAAGAAGGTTGCTTTGTTTTATGTGAATGTCATGTACATCTGTAATTGGTATGTATATACGTCCATACTGTTAACATTTAATATTTAATGTACAATATATATGCTGTTGGCGTATCCATTTTAAATAAATTCTTAATAACGTTGCTTAATTAATAGTGTTTAACTATTTTTCATCAGTAATGTGGTATAATCATCAACACAATGTTGGTTGGCACTGTGTCTATTTCAATTGATGCCAGCACTAAGTTGAGCTACTGTATGTTTTGTGCTGTGGGAGGTGAATTATTAGTATCACTCTCACTTCCTACCACATTTAACCCAGCTTGTGTTTATACAAATTTTATAAAGTTGTTCTGAATTAATATACCAGGAGGATATTATGATATGAACACTTTAAAAGTGTGAAACTGGGTGAACCTGCTACAGTGACACCTTGCCCAACCATTCGGGGAAACAAGGCATAATGTTATGATGTTACTTTAGAAGTTTCCATGATTGAGAATAGCATTCTCAGATCTGTCTGTAAATAGTTAAATTATTTGGGATACTGTTGTGCTTAATGAGTGAGTATTGAATTGCACATTACATCTTGCTGTCAAGGTAAGTGTCGAGTTCAGTGAGTCTAGAAGATGAATTGTAAAGATTATCATTAGGGTATTTTAAAGAATGTCAGTTATCTAGTGATCTGAATAAGAGGCACCATGGCTGTGAAGTCCTTAGTTGTTAAACTTTCATAGGGTGTAACAGGATCTTTTAGCCCCTGAATGTTGTAAGCAGGGAGGTATTTTTGGTAAGCATTTGTGGAATTGTATTGTACCTAAATTGTACTGACAGGAACTAAGTTTTTTTTTTTTTTTTTTGAAAAATGTAGTAGAATTTTTTGGTCAAATTCTTGTGATCAGTTGATGTTATTTCCGTTTAGGTAAGTATATACTTTATGATATGGTTTCATTTCATTTTTGGATGGACTAGTTTTCCATAACTTTAGTTATTAAAGGTATTTTGGAAACTGAATTTCAAATACGGAATAGGCTTTTAACTTGTAAGCACCAATTAATAAGGGCAGTATATTATGCCCTGGATAGGAGAGAGGTTTGAACAAATTTGAGGTGAAAGGGTCTATTTCAGATGCTTAGGGTTTTTCCTCAACGATACTAATTTCCATATGAGTTTCACATATTCTGCTAGCAGTAATTACTTGACGAGTTTAGAGCTAATCGAAACTAGATTCATTTTAGAAGTATAAAGATATGAACTCTTTTCCTTGACCTCATAATATGTCCAAAATTGGGATTGTGTAATGAGTTGCATTTTTAAGTGAGGGAGTTGTATAATTGAACTTGTTATGATGTGCAGTTGGTGAGCAGATGGAGAGTTTTAGAGTAAAGCAATTTATAGATAATTCATTCATAGTACCTACATTTATTGTATTATACCTTATCTTGTTCATGTTCTACTCACAATCCATCAATGCCTACGTTGTCCTCACAATGTTCTCCCCCCCTCCTTTTTTAATTTGTTTCCTTGATAATTTCACTTTAGTGCTGCAATTATCATTTAAATCTACTGTTAAATATGTAGACTAGTAGTTGGCAATCAAATGATTAATTAGGTATTTTGATTTTATAAGGTTTGAATAAGATCACCCATTTCTGCCCAGCCCTTCGGGAAGTCCGGGCGTAATGTTAAATAATGCGACTAAGTTTACTAGCTCTTTTTTTTTTTTTTTTGTTCTTGTGTTTCAAGGTTTGTTTAAAGTGAAAAAAAAAATAAAACTTAATAATCAAGCCTAAAAAATAGCATTATTAGTTTTCAAGCCCAAACATTTAAACACACTTATAGTGGTATTTATTGGTATGTCTTATCGCAGTCTCGATATTTTACCAAATAAACAGTCAAGTTAGATTGTAAGAAAACCTTGTTTTCTGTAAGTGGCACTCACTACTGGTAATTTAGTAGGTAAAACAGAGATAAGAGACTATTCAAGTATGAAATAGTAAATGTGTATGTAATTAACCCTTTATTGGTTATTTGGTAGGTAATGTTATCTTCCAGATAGTCCTAAGTGATTGCTAAGCTATAATTGATTAGTGTACAAGTTGTCAGTTTGTAACATACTTGTAGTTATTACTGGGATTTTTATTTTTATTTTTCTTCAGTATGATATTAGACAGTCTTGATGATTTTTTTTTTTTTTTTTTTCATAATGAAACTGAATTTTCTATTTTGTTTGGGACTGACTGAAATGTATTTTTCTGATAAATTCTTTGTAGATCTATCTATTGTATTGTTTGTAAATGCATCTCAATATTTGATAAGTTCTTTGATGGTATTGAGAGGATCATCATCTACCCGGCCTTCTCCCAACTATGTTGGGGTCAGCTTCCAGAGAATGGCTTTGAGAGGTTAAGATATTGAATTTGGTAGGTATCAAATATTTTCTTATCTATGTCCATAGCCAATAGCAGAATCAGAGGAATATAACTGCTTTGCCAGCATTTATTCCAGTATTGGTCTTCTTGAATTGTTATTTTGGAATATAAGCCGGGTTGTTGTTGAGGTCCACCTTGATTTTTATTTTCAGTGACAAAAATAGTTCATTTATTTTTCAGACATAGTCCATTCCAACCGATTAGATTAAACCAAAACATCATAAGATATTGTGGTGGTGGTTTTCAATGGTGTGATTCCTGTTATTAACCCGGTAGAAGGATGTTTTATTTTGTTATTTACAAAAGTAAGTAAATCAACTAATGTTAAGTTATACATAGAACTGGTAAGTTTCACTATTATCATGAGAATGTCTTGTGGTTTTAATATTTATTGAATAGTTGTTATTGTTTTTGTTTGTAGCTAAAACATTGTGTACTCAAGTTTGTGATTGTTTCGGTTTGTTTATCAAATAGGATGAATTAAAGTTAATGTCAATTAGAGATTATATAACTTTTGTTCTGGTTTTAGTTTAGTGGCAGTGGGCATTGCCAGCTGGTTTTGCTGCATCAGCCAAGTTAATCAACAATTTGTGTTTGTCTTATGTTATTCATAAGCATAGGGTCAGTCACTGCTATCCCTATGATAGGGGTAATAACCAGTATGGCTTGTTTCTGGAATATCTCAATCCCTTGTTTCCTCAGTTTAGAGGAATCTAAACGGGGTGAATAAGTATGGGAGCATGGAATAATACTTTGTATTATTCCGATTATGGTTTAGTCCATTGCACTTGTATCTGAAATCAAGAGTTTCCAGAGGTAGCATTTGTCGTCAGCCATTGTATCACAGAATCAAGTTTACAAAGTATATTGTGTATTTAACTGTATGCCTGTAAAAATTGCACAATTTTGCATTATTGTTTTAGTTTACAAAATAGATGTCATTTATCAGTTTTTGGCAGGATAATTAAGCCACCTAGAGCTAGATAAGTCACTGAGTATGTCGTACACAGTGATATCTTTTAATTAGCTATATTTTGTTTGTTAAAAATGGCAATCCTCGATATGAAAGCTAGATCTCATAGTATTGAGATAACATGCTATAAGCATCTCGCGCTAAGCATGTGCACACCATGTCAGATATGTGCCAGTTAGCAACATAGAATCAATGTTGTTGAGATTTTGTTTGTTAAAAATGGCAATCCTCGATATGAAAGCTAGATCACATAGTATTGAGATAACATGCTATAAGCATCTCGTGCTAAGCATGTGCACACCATGTCAGATATGTGCCAGTTAGCAACATAGAATCAATGTTGTTGAGAGTACCTTGTACTCGTTGATAACAATCTAGTTAGCGAGGCAGAATTCCACACTCACTATAGGAAGTATAATGCTTTTGCAAGTTTATAACACACAGACAGTGTGCAGGGTTAAGTAAGGGTGTCTCGCAACCTTCATGTTTGTAAATTAAAAGTATATAGAACCACTTTTGACAATTCCTTAGCCAAGATCATAGAAATGTGACTTACCCCTGGTGACGAGTACATACCAGCGTTAGCTATGTAGAATAACATCGCTAAGTGCATCACGTGCTACATTGGTAGTTTCATATTCAGCTGGTAACGTAGAATTAGCGTTACTGAGAGCATCTCGTGCTTACTGAAGGGGTAATGCTGACAAGCGCGTACCAGCTAGCTATGTACAGTTACATCGCTAAGGGCATCACGTGCCTCTCTGGTAGCTTCTCATCCAGCTAGTAACGTGGAGATAACGTAACTAAAGACATCTCGTGTCCACTGGAGAGATAGGTAATGCTTTAACAAGTTGTGTTGTGTTAATGTCCACCATAGTGCTTGTAAAACACTGTCAGTATCACGTACAAAGTGGTCAGTTAAAGCCAGGCATTCTCGCACATTAGGATTGTGGGAGGCCTCCGGATCTAAGTACATCTAATGTGGGTCAGGAACTCAAGACTAAAGCTGCTTCTAGTTAGTTCTGATGTAGGTAATTTATCAGCTTTCCTGTTAATATCGTTGATGGACGCCTTGTCCGTCTCAGGTTTTCACTAACGATGCACTTATTGCACTTTCTATCACTTAACATAATTAACATTTGTTATTCTAGTAAAAAGTTCCGTAAACTTATTTTAAATGAATAATTTTAAGAGAGCAAATTTTTTCGTGCGATGAAAAAACGCGCGCGAAAGAAAAGTGACATTCCTGTATGTGTTGCCACCAAGGACGATAATTCTATTTAAAAAAATATATTTATATCTAAACAAATGCGATGTCTACGCTGCGCATAAGAATTACTACTTTGTTAAATGAATTATATTTCAGATCGCCGTGAAGTAAAATACTATATTATCACTGAGTAACATAGGCTACAATTGATAAACATATCACCCAGGTGAAGATGCTGATGGAAGGTAGTATTAAATAAGTCAATAAGTAAAAGCAATACTTAGAAAAACCGATTCTACTGCTCAATGAGTTGAGGAAAGTTGAATTTGTTTTTGTATAGTTTTAGACATACTTTAGTTTGTTAATAGGTTACAGTTAGGATATTGTTAGATAACATCACCTTTGTATTATCCGATGGGTTAGACAAAAGTGTCCCTATTATGCCTACACCCACATTTCGCCAGTTATGTTTAAGTCCCATGTACCAGGAAGCGAGCCTATTGCCATCAACCGGGCACAAATCCAGACTCCGGGCTACTACTGAGAAATTATTATTTTAATAGGTGTTAGTTAATTCAATTTAAGAATATTTTTAACATAAATTAATAATGGTTTTAGGACTAAAATTACCACTACTAAAAACTCACTTTTAAAGTGACCAATTTGCAACAATAGATAAACACAAAACCTTTCTCTTAAATACAGCTGAAATTACCTAGTTACATTAATTGCATCTCATGCACAAATGAACATGAGGCACTCTTAGAGGCATGAGGCATGTATTGACAGTGCTACAAGCATGCGACTGTGGCTAATCATACAACCATTACATTATATCACAAATGTCGCTTCACTGGTTTTACTGTGCAATTAGCTTAAAATACCAGTTAAACCATTCATTTTACGGCATCCGAACAATAGGCTGCTTATTTTAATTCATAATAATAGTTTTGAATAATTATGTTTTATTAAATGTCACTTGTTTATTTTTATTTATAGATTGCCTTGAAACATTGCAATTTGACATAAGAGGAATTTTGAGCCAAGGTCTAGAAAGGAGTTCCACTTCCCTATATAGGCTGCATAATCAGCTAATAATGTTCCCACTGTTGGGATACAGGCCTTCTCTCGATGAGAGTTAGTGAGCCGTTTCTCCACCACGCGGGCCCTGTATTAACTGGGTGGCAGGGACATCGACGCGAAAAGTGTTACGATTTTTTTTTAAATAACCGGCGAAAAATTTCAGAATCATGTACTGAATCCATGGTTACAGTTTTCGCGTCGATGTCCCTGCAACCCTGTACAGGATGACTCCAATGCAACCGACTGTCAGTCAGTTGCTTCGTAAAAAATCTAAAGTCATTGATTCAAGCTAGGCTGAGAATCAGCATGATTATTGAATGTCAAAATTACATAAGACAGTCCTCCAAAAACGCTCACCCTTCACCGTAGTTTATTTTCTTTCTTTCTTTCGCAGTTTAGTCAAGGTAAACTTCTTGGTTCTACCACAACTAACAGGAGGTACCTTCCTATACCTAGACTAGGGTTGCCAAAATACAATTAAAAAAAAAATAGTAGGCGAAACTGCCATATTTTCGATGATAAATTAAATAATTATATTATTGTTTTAAAATAACTGTAAAAAGAAACGCAGCCATTGTCACAAGGTCTAACAGTTAGAAACGCAGCCATTGTCACAAGGTCTAGCATAAAAAAAACCTGTTAATGGCTCAAAGTTTTTGGCTCAAAGTAGACAAAAATAAGCATTTTATTTTTAAACCAACCTACGTTTTTTTTTTGCCACCTACTTACTATATTTTTATAGGAAATGGCTTAGAAAATACTATATTTGATATAAAAAAAGTTGGCAACCCTAACCTTAACCTGCCATCATGACAACGATACACTTTTTATAGCAATGTCTCATTCTTAGTGCGGATTTCATATTCAAGAGCTGTTAGTGGCGAATTTTTATGTGGAATATTGAAGCTCTTGAATGTGGTTCTGACTTGCTGAACGCATTCTGTTTCATTGGTGAAATTCGTCCTAAGTCATCTTCAGCTACTAAGAGTAAGAGCTCACGGAGCGGTTTTCAGCTGCGCCCGCCGCGGTGACGGGGGCAGCGAG
Source organism: Omphaloscelis lunosa (assembly GCA_916610215.1). NCBI lineage: Eukaryota > Metazoa > Arthropoda > Insecta > Lepidoptera > Noctuidae > Omphaloscelis > Omphaloscelis lunosa. Next base: position 15,347,889 of record OU744250.1, read on the forward strand.
ACCCCCAAACAATCGCGAAAGCCGCGGGCATAAACCGAGTCGTTAACTTTACTATCTACATTTCCATGTACTACATGTTCGTACGAGGGTTTACGGTCCCGCCACCGCGGCGGGCGCGGGTGAAAATCGCTGTGGGAGTTCTTAGCCTAAGTACTAATTAAGGCTTTATTAGTACAAGAACTTGCTATCTATAAATTCTAGAGGTTCAATTAACTAAAGGTGGTAACCAAACATTGGTCGCAATTTTAATTACAAAATTATAAATTCACATCGCAAAGGAATGCAGTCACTGATCGACTTTTTTGTCCAAGTGCTAAATGGAAACTTGTGATAGTGTTGGTTACACTTTATTGCTGTAAGACCTTACACAGGAATTAAGGGACAGAAGTTCTATTCCTGAAGCCCATACATGCCTGCGCATGCATGCATGTTCCAAGAACTGCACAGGCCTATTTCAATAGACGCTCCGGTCTACCTGGGCAGGCCCACCTGCATAGGTAAACCTATGCGGTGAATTTACTGGCCCGGGCGAATCGATACTTTTAAATAATATTATTTTTTCTTGAGACGATTCGCACGAAGATAATTCGTAGGCAAATCGACAACTCCAGAAATCGATTTGCCGTGGAACTAAAAGATAAACAAAAGTTGCTGTCCTAAAAAATCTTCGCAACTATTATCTAACTAGCCTCTGCCCGCGACTTCGTTCGCGTGGAAGTCGTAAGACATCACAATGTACTACAATAACAGCCACATTTTTATAAAACTTCCCTGTATACTACGTTTGTAGTTTTATTCTCAGCAGCCAAAATATACAGAGAGTCAGAACTAGTGACTCGGGAGCAAGCGACGTGCAGTTGTCCGTGTGAGAAGCAGCTTGTCCTGAGGTCGCCACCCGCAGCCTTCAGCCTTCGGTGTCGGCCCCTGTGACTTGTTGATAATCATCGCAAAGCATACGCTCACAGGGTACTGCGCTTAAACTGGTAATTGTGGAGAATTAGTGGTATATGCAGTCGCCAATTTCCGCCGCGATGACGTTTCTCTGCAAAGACATGACTGAGCCGGGTTCCGTTACACAGCTTCGGCGGAGTTAAGTTCCGAAGGAGCACAATTGGGACTCCGACCTTCAGCTGGATGAAGTACACCGCAAATCCACTTGCCATTATCCAATTGAGAAATTCTCAATGGTAATGTGTGGCATCATCTTCCTCCAAATCAGTATTAATGGAGGTGTATATCACGTCGTTACCTAATGAGTTTTCTGCATTTTCCTACGCTGTGATTAATAGACATCTAAACCTACGGATGTGAAATACATAAGAAAGTAAGTAACGCTTGGCCGCCTATTAGGCTTCACATCAACTGATCAACTTAATAACTGAATGAATTGTAACATTCTGTTACATGCCTTTTTAGGTGTAGTGGAAAATACTTGTTTGTACCAATCATTTTACACGCAATTTTTGTCCTTTTAAGTACGTTTGGAATCCTAACTAAATGAATAAACCCACATAGGTGTGCGAATACACGTCTTTTTTATTACAAACATATATTATGTGCCTAATTAGATAAAATACAATTAAATTTGAAATCTCAAACAAAAATGCATCGATTAGATTAACTACCTCTGTAAAAGCAAGCCCCATATTAGGTACACCCTATTTTACTAGACTGTATGGTATTTTTTACGCCCAAATTAAATGAAATGTGAATTACGGTCTAGTTTGCATTATCTATCTTCTAATCGACCTTCTTTTGCAGGTCTTTATTGAAGGAAAAACTGTTTTAGTGTAAGGCATCGTATCACACTTTCTGGAAACTTTTTTCTTCATTAATACATTCTCATAGTTAACCCCACACTAACCTGCCCCAACCATCTAAAACTTAATCCACCACAACCAAAAAAATTCCACAGCAGTACAGGGTTGTTTATCGACAACAAGACGTATTTAACCGTCGGCGCGCCGCGTCGGGACGCGTTACGTACGCTCCAATAGGCGTCCTAGTTACCTTATTCGCGTGGGTACATTTGTGGGAAGTACTAGGGATGCATATGTTGTAAGGAACAATTGTGCAGGTTTAAAGGTCGGGATTGCTATTACAATTGTGAGAATGAAAGAAGTGCACTGGTAGGACTGTACAGCCAAGATTATAGGACAGTTTAAAGTTCAGTAATTACTAAGTAAGACTGTCCACATTGTGAGTTATGCAGGAAATGTTTTGCAAGTGAAAGGTCGAATCATTCATGTCTTTTACAGCCAATAAAAAAAACACGGTTCCTAATGATTGAAACCAGTATTTTTTGTAAATATTGACGCGTTAATTGTACCAGCCAGCATTATTCTCACCCGAATTCTAAGAAAAAACCAAAATGAACTTACTTCATTGTTACAAAGATTAATCATATTTAACACTAAGTTAGGCTATATTTACACGATGCGTATTATTTTGATGCTTTTAAAAGCACGCTTACGTAAACCGCGTGCTATTTTCCCGCAAACTAAGTACGAATTTTAGCGTTGAAACTAAACGCAACAAGAGCTGTCAGTGTCATCATTGTTGAGGAAATATTGACACTTGTGCTGATCGCGTTTAGTTTTATTAGAGAAATTATGCTAGAATTGCCCATATTTTGTGCAAAAAAGTGTGAATAGAATGTTTAATTTTGTTTTATTACCGACATTGAGAGTCAAACCAGAATGTTCTATACTTAATTAAGTCACCTTGAAACTAGGAACAATCAGAACACCCATGGTTTCCCTTTGACGATATAATATTGTTCAAAGTTTTCCACTTAGGAAACTTTTGAAAGTATTGTAAAGGTTTTTTATTATACGTCTTGAATTTCAAAGAACAGTAGGCTATTGTTCTTGAAATTATTTAAGTAAAAAATCTTTTGAGTTATTTAAGGCTCTTTCAAACAGGCGCGACACGCGACGCAACACAAAGACACCGCTCGTCGCGCGACGAGCGGTGTCTTTGTGTTGCGTCGCGAGTCGCGCCTGTTTGAAAGTGCCTTTATAATACAATACCTTCTATTTTTTTCTACTTCTGAATCGGATGTGGTTCTCATTTCAACTTGTAGATATATTTTTACAAAAGTCGATTTCAAGCAGTTTTTTCGAATTTCTATTTAAAACCTGAAAAAGCCTTCCATTTCCGACCTTCGTTATACTGTAAGGATCATTTACCTACTTAAACTTGTCCTAATACTCACATACTGACGTTTACGTCCAATATTTTCTCGCTTAACAGAAAAACCGCTACAAAATCCATTACCACACTCAGTTCGGCTCTAAAGACAATAAAACAGATATTCTTTCAAAGTTTTCACCGCTAAAGATGAACACAACTGAGAATCGCAGTCCTGACTTACGATGTGATTCAGTTAGCAACTCTATACACAAAATATTTGCGGCTGCGACTGACGCATAATAAATGCACGGAAGGCGATTACATTACGAATGACTCGTTACTAGTAATTTGTTGCCTGTTAAAAATACATTTATTCCTCCTTAAATTGCTATGAGAAAGTCGAGAAACAAAAACAGAAGGTAATTTAGCTGATTTTTATTGTGGTGTGACAGGCTATAGGGAGCCAATGTCGTAAATTTATAATGCACATAAAAGTAAGAAGGTGTTAATGTGTCTGTATTGCAAATGTATACCCATATGAGGACGGTTTATTTGTTTGTAATGCATTAACACAAATAGGGCTTATCATCAATATTAATTCATTTTACTGTTGAATCGTGTTCTGAATTTAAAGATTCTTTATTTATAGTGTTGAGAAAAAGTAACAGTATTTTTTTTTTTTATCGTGCTCAACAATCATCAAAGAGATTTTTAAGCCGCCAAAGTCAACGGCCAGTAACAATAGGCGTATGAAGGCGGCAAATCTTAGTCGCGCGTCGTATTCAGTGTGCGAAGTTTCTTATCTGTTACGTGGGTCGTCTTTGAAGCGGAACATAAGGCATCCTGCACACGGCGCGGGCGCGTTTCCATCAAACGCGAAGGAAGTGTTGACCTGCTCTGTGCTAATGAATGGTCTGCAATCAATGCTGGTATGTAGGTAGGTACGAGGAGTGGTGAGTCATGAAGAAGTTCCTAGTTTCCTATACATATAATGTTAGCGTGTAAGTGTATGATCAGCGTTTTATACATATGTGGTATTTCTTGACTGTGACTATTGTTTAGTTGTGTTCCGGAAATTTTCTAATAGGTAGGAAGTGGCACGTTAGATGCCCTTTGCAGTGACGATCCAAGAAGGAAGGATATAAACCATTGGACGTTGAGGATGTATAAAATCGGAGACCCAAAAACACAAAAAAAAAATTCGCTGACAAGTCAAACATCTACTGACAATGAGAATCCTGAGACAATACTAAAAATACCTCCGTCAGTGGACTCGATAGGTAACTTCGACACGTGCCTAGCCTGTATATTTTACAAGCAGACAAACGGTCTGGGACGGTGTTTTATTAATAAATAGGTACTTTATGACTAGATATCACTGATACTACCGCGTTGGTTTTGTGTTCGATTCCCGGGTCGTGCAAAGTGTTAATGGGTTTTTTCATCTGGAATTTCTCAGTAGTAGCTCAGAGACTTGATTAGTGTCCGGTTGATGGCAATAGGCTCGCCCCCTTTTACATGGGACTTAATTAAACGTAACTGGCGAAATGTGGGTGTACTGTAGGTGCATCTCTGCCTAACCCTATGGGGAATATAGGCGTGAAATGATGTTGTGGTTTTTTTTGAATTTTTTTTATTAAACATTTTGTAGACTTGACAGGTCAACAAAGGTTATGCTATTCAAGAAATGACTGCAAGCGATGATGATATAAGTACTTAAACGGCTACAGTACTGACGCCTTTTAAAGGTCAATCTATTCAGATTATTACCTCCTAAGGTCATTCTTGCAGTACAAAAAAGCCGTTAAATTATCATAACTTATAAGGACCATATTTCTCTGCACTTACATGGGCTTATTTATGTCTAATCGCATTCTACAACTAATAATGAGTCATCGTAAAGCGAACTTGGAGTATAAAGTTATATATTACTTTATGTTAGAAAATCAATTTTCCTGGGAGGTAGACGTAGACCTGCAAAAGGTTCGAATGGTTCAAGATTTGCAGATGTACAAATACGTGCCACTACAGATGAGACTTGAGACATCAAGTGTCATCTTTAGTGGCATGTATTGTACATCTGCAAATCCTCGGTCAATGCCGGTGTCCCGCGTGGTTCGACTTACGCAAGATTTAGGTCTCTTTAGCGGTATGAGGTCTGAGCCGGGACGTCATCGGGGGGAGGCGCGGTCATGTCTCATCTTTCGTGGCGCGTATTGTACTATAACCTCAAAATATACACCTGCCAAATATGAACCTCCTGCTATACAGTAGCAATAAGCAGTCAACAATGAGAGTAGTGGGGCCCAATGGTAACGGCCCCGACTTAAGAGTTGTAGCTCGTAGGTTCGAACCCAGACATGCTCTTTACTGTGTGTAAATTATTTCATCACCACTGCTCTCAAAACGATGAGGGAAAACATCGTTAGAACACCGGCATGTCCTAGAACCAACAAATTCGAAGACATGTGACATCTAGCAACCCGCACTGGGCCCGCGTGGTCGATTACGGCCCACTCCGTCTCACCGAGAAAAGGCCTGTGTCCCAGCAGTGGAAACATTATAAACATGCTACCACTGACAAGCAGCTTACCGTACAAGCAAAAACGATGCGTCTTTATGAGAGATAGTTTCATAGCATTTTATGTGAGTGAACCTATTGTGAATTACGTATAATGTGTCCATAGCCAGTAGGAACTAATCCTGCACTGCACGTAAGTTAATTAGGAAGGACCTTCCGAGTATTCCCAGTGCAATAACTGGTACTATAGTTAGTGTTTTGTGGAGCTAACGGGCTTGCCAAACACTTCCTGCATCAAGAATGTCAGGTACTGCATGTAAGTGGTTGAAATGCTCGTGTCCAGAGATAGAAATACATTATGTCGATTTATAAGATATAGAATGACTGTCTGGAAAAGTCAATAGGTTAGTAGTATTTAGATAAGTTTTTTAACGTTGTTATAGACCGTGTTCAAGTGTTTGGTGACAGATAGTAAATAACGTGATATAATGTTGTTGAAAAGCAGTTTTGGGAGACGTTTTCGTTATTGGAACGAAGTTCTTTGACGCGGCTTGCAGTAGGAGTTGACTGATAGAAATCGTCACGTTACGAAAGTGTTATGCCCGAAGAAGTCAGCATCGAGTTTTCAAGCTTCAGGTGTTAAAAGTTTTTGTTTTTTAATACAGTTTTCTGCTTCTAAAAACTTATTAGATGGCTCTGTATTAATACATAATTTACAGCGAAACAAACTTCGTTCCAACCATGTTCCATGACACCACGCGATTTTTTTTTTCATTGATAATTCCGACCTAATCGAGAACAGTTCTAATTCCAATTGCCGTAAATTCACCTCAAAGCAATTTTCCGTGACTCAACTGCGATCAATCTACTACCAATTTACTGCTCTTATATTATCCTGTAAATCTTTACATCTGTACCCGTGAATAAGCACTGGCGACACCGGATATAAGCAATGAACGACAATGGACTACACGTTCATGGGACGACACGTAACGTAATAAATGTCTTTAGATACGGACTGGGAAATAAATGGCTACGGTTTTAAACGTTAATTGAGGAAAAAAATGTTTCTGCGACGCAGAAATACAATAATCATAACATTATGGAAGTCTTTGAAGGGAAGAGGAATGCTGTAGTAAACTGCATTCCTTTAGGCATCTCTTGCAAAGGGCATGACCCAGTCCCCATACAATTGTAGACTCCCATGGTCAAGATCCCGGTCCAATTTCTGAAGGCTTTTACAGTGATCTTTCAATTAACAAAGCCTTGCACTCGGTATATTGATTAGCAGCTAAGTCAATACCACTAAAAGCTAGTTTTTAAAACCAATGATGCAAAAAATGCGAGTTCTCGTAATCAGTGCACACAATGTCAAAGTATTAAACTGCATGCATGCACTCACATTTATGAAGGACTTAGGTATTAGTATTTGTTCAGTGTTCTAGACACTGCAAGTCATAGTTCTAGGTTATGTTGCAATGCCTAGATATTATCAGTTGTGTTTTCATGCAAGTCAGCATATTTGAGATGTTGTGATTGCTCTGTGGGTGGTCGAGACTTAAGTTGATTAGACTGATAGATAAAATCGTTTTTTAATTGATCAATGGTATCTTTCTGTGCATTCCATTGATAAAACCGGCCAAGTGCATGTCGGTCCATGCACAATGAAGGGCTCCGTAGTTGGGATGAATTGTTCCCAAATACAAACATTGTGGTTGAAAAACATGTTCTCCCATACATTACAACAGCAAATGTAAGTTTGTACGCACAACATTGAGAGATTTACCATGTTATAATCTATAAGTAATGAACCATTCTCTGTATTTTTTTTTTCAAAGTTTTGGCTCAGTAGTTTCGGAAATAAGGGAGGATTGGTCAATTTTCATCAATTTTCTTAAATATCTTTAAATGTATATTTTTTTTTAATGTAAAATAAATATATTTGAGATCCTGACAATAAGCTCTTTCATTTGGTATGTCACACGGTACAGTTTTCAAAACTTTTTTTATTGTATTTTCTTGTTTGCCCTCTAAAGTGACCCCCATATTTAAAATTCATTTATTTACTTTACACGTCCGTGTTCGGGTCACAGAAATTACATATGTGCACCAAATTTCAACTTAATCGGTCCTTATGATCGGAGTAAATTGGCTGTGACAGACAGACTGACAGACACGCGAGTGATCCTAAAAGGGTTCCGATTTTCCTTTTGAGGTACGGAACCCTAAAAAGTACGAACGTTAGTAACACAAATGTAGTCAGAACTGAAATTAAATCTGCATCGTAACTGCTGCACTGTGCAACCCAAGCGCAAAGCGGTGAATTTAGTCAATGAGACTATTCCGCAATTGCAAATCAATTGGACATATTTTCGCAGTTAGGTACATTGAAGTCAGACTGTACCAAGCCGTTTACCTAAAATCATTCCATTTTGAGGCTAATTCTGGCAAGATTATAATAATAAGTGAAGTTTGTTAGATGTTCTGTGCAAATTAGGATTAAAATGTCCCATAAGTCTTCAACTTGATAAGATCAAAGCCAACATTGCTGAAGAGCCACGTTGCTGAAGAGAATCCGTAAATTATTGAGTAAGTATTGCAGATAAATGATGCGTAGTGTAAGTTGTGAATGACTATAAGATTGCTTAGAAATGAGACAAGAGGATAGCTGGATTTATTAAAAATATACGGTCTACGCATATCTGGCAGTGTAATTGTCAACTGAATGACAGCTTTAGATGTTAATTATACTCCGTCGAATGAGTACGAGTCGAAAATACTGATGTATTGTTTTGCTTACAGAAGACATGCGTCGTTGATAGCAAAACATTTTGGATAGTCCGTGAAAATCCTGTAATAGGCACAACAAGTGAAATTGGTCAATGTTTGAAAGATGGAATTAATGACACATTCTAACATATGCTTAACAATGTATCCACCTATTATCAATACATTCAATCAGGAATTCTTTTAAACTCATATTGTAGAGTATGTACACCATTCCGTAAATTCGCAACGGGTTTTATTATGGAATTTTTATGGCGACGTACCGAAACGATCACATGGCATTGATAAGCAACACGTGGGTCGATAGCTACGCCATTACGTAAAAAATTGTAGAAAATTTTACTAAAACCTTGCGCTTTATTAGCCACGCTTGTTCTCTGGACGCTCATAATAATATTGTATTAAAACATATTTGTGGAATATAAGTGTGGCGAAAGAATTGTTTTGAAGAAAAGTTCTGGTGGGCTGCAGTGATATTCAAGGTCACACCAATAAGGTCCTTCTAGCATGTTCCTCCCGTCATTTCCACTCAGATCTACCTTGTAAATAAATGCCTTTTTGATTTGTCTAATCCCAACATGCTAGTTAAAATTCCTGATATGTATGATGACGTACAGAAGGTGCACGCTTCCAGCCCGAAACGTGTCCGGGTAGCACGAGCTAGTGACGTCAAAACCGTGCACCTAGCAGTGACGATGTAAAATTACGCCACTCTGACGTCATAGTTCAGCACCTATAGGGATTTGCGTGGGTAGTTGCAAATGGTGGAGCTACCCACATTGGTTCTGATAAGTTTGAGTAGTTGCAATTGACCAAAGTTTATGGTATAAGAGCCGTGACTAGGGATGGAAGAAGCTTTGCGGATAAAAAACAGATGCTCTTTGTTTTCTTCTTTTAGGTCAAAGGCTACAAAAGGAGAGCAATTGGATGAATAGTAGCTTCATTCTTATACAGGGGTGGCCCATTTAATTGATTCGATTGTGTACAATCACTATCAAACTAGAGAGGTTTACATGATTAAAATAGAGATTTTAAGAAAATTTATTCAAAAATCACAACTTCTAAACTACTGATTTGCGCTGAACATAATGTTACGTTTAGGTGAATCATGGGGTTGCCATAGAAACAAAAAAAAAATTGGGCCTCTGTAAATTGGCCTATATATAGAAAAGAGAAGAAACTAATTCATTGATGCCTTTATACTTAGTGCTAATAGAATTTCAAAAGGTTTGACTTCGCACTTATGTACCCCAACATCTTTCTCACATACCAACACAAAATAAACCTATCTTTTGCTGCAGTGAAACAACAGCTTTACAATTATTTTTTTTGTGAATACTATTTATCTATGCGGCAAACAAGCGGATGCCCCAAGGTGCTATTACCGCTAATGTTGGCCCAAAATTAACGGTGCTTACAATTTTAATGTATATCTGACTCTTTTGGATACACACATTAACTATAGTACTTACCTATGTTAATCTGAATTGTATGAGGAAAATTGTAATATCACAATTTAATGTACTTGGCATTGACATTCAAAATGCGAACTTGTTATGTAGCTTAAATAATCAAGTGTATTTTTATCGTAGAATGATCAATAATAACAAAACGAAAGAAATTTCTTTTGCAGAGAGCTTCAAGAATCTTATGCAGTGTGCAGTGGAACTTAAAAGTTAATTTCCCTTAGCAAAAAAGCTGACATTAGTTTGAACGTGAAGTTTATTAAGACAAATATTATATCGACATTGAAGCCGTAATAGAGCATTAAAGGTATTAATGTGCTCATCTATTAATAGGCATACATATAGCTGCCCCATTATGTTTATATGTGTATTTTTCAATAAAATTAAATCCGTATTCGTCCTTATAGGTTCTCGGAACTCCTATTTATAAATAAAGATTATAATTTTATATCGAATCCGCTTTGTACCTGTTCTAATCGTTATTGAAAATCTAATCAACCATTTTTACAATTATGATAGATAGGAAACACTTACTCATAATGGAGATGTTAAGGTAAAAGTTGACTTATTAACACGTAGATACCTGGTAGCCCTAACGTCTCTTTAGATCACGCTGTGATGTAGTTAACGCTGCTACTAAAACGTGATCACCTACAGGAGCCAACTATCTAAAAAGAATCATCGACTCGAACAGAAGAAGATCATTCCGATTCTCCCTTTAGTTATTCATTTTATCGGACATTGGGAGGCCTATCTTCTGTTATGGATGAAGATTTTTGATTACTAAATAAATTGTGCTTGGCTTTCATAGGGGAGACTGTATCATCTAATGCTTCTTTCAATAGTTCAGTTGCATTTTGTAAAAATAACTCCTCTAAGAATGCTTTCTCTATCATTCGAATATGGATTCGAATATATTACGTTACGGATCAATGTTCTACGCTAGTAATTTTTTGTTCAAATTTTCATTTCTGTCGGCACTCCCGGAATGCCACTGTTTTTATTTAAGAGAGAGAGAGCGATTTTGTGAGGTTGTGTGTATGTGGACGCTCATCACCGGAACCACATAATTTATTTGAAAAAAATATTTTTCGATTTGAAAGATACATTCTTCCAGAAGGACGTAGGCATATATAGACTACTAATGAAATACTATCTTGAATTCATGCAAGCCCAGTACTTTTAGGTTACTGTTCAGAACTTGTACACAACGTGTCGTGAACAAGAATATCGTCTGCACATATAATTGCACTCGTGCGAAGCTGAGGCGAGTCGCTAGTATTGAATATTTCTTTATCGAATTGTCAGTCAAGCCAATTAATCGAACTATCTATCCATCTTATACTATTAAACGAACAATATTTGTATATATATATATATATTTGTAATTACGTTCCCGACGGCTCTAACAATCTCGATGAAAATTGCAAGAAAAGGGTATACAATAAAAAGGTTTGGGAACCCTTTTGGAAAACGAAATATTTGACCAAGCCCTAAAATAATCAAAACCTGGTTTATATGTATTCGTCATTAATATTATAATTATAACACTTGACATTAACATTAGCATCTAATGGGGGTATGAAATTAAGTTTCATCAATTGTTTGATGTCAGGCTTGATTGAAGAGAGTTGAAGTCGCATGTCAGGTTCGGCATCCCGTCTATTGCAGTATTTTGTTCTTAACCATAGGTTGAGTTGAGAATCCCGTTTCGCACAGTTTGTAACTCCAGTCTAAGTTCAAAAAGTCTTGTTAATAAAGATTTACGCCGAGATAACCATCTCACCTCTTTATGGAGCAGTAGTATTTTATGTTAACTGCCATAATCTTCACACAATATTGAAAACAATCCGCATCGCAGTGGATAAGTTTTGACGATATTCATTATTTGTACCGCTTCCTCAAGAACAAATTTTAGATTTGGCGGCATTTGCTTAGTCGCAGTTTTTTCAGTTGTTGCATAACTTGTACACCTGGATGCAAGTTTCATTTCGACGTAGGAGCAGTATCACGTATAAAAAGTAAAGCACCTAGTTGTAGTTCCATTGTATCCTGCATAAATACGTGATTTAGCAAATGCCGCCAAATCTGAAATTCCTCCGCAAAGCCTCTGTCCACGCGAAAATACTGGTTCATTGTGACCAGTATTTTCGCGGAGAGGCTTTGCGGAGCCCAGGAGGTTCAACGGAGCACACTTTGAGTAACACTGCCTTAAGGATAAATAATAATTTTAAATATATAAACATTGTAGTACTGACTTGGCGAGCTTAAATGCAGGAAAACCTATATTTTCCTTGTTTAAGACACTGGCATGTAATAGGACATAAGATTGATGTTTGTATTGTATGTAATTGCGGTTATTTAGTTCTCTTTCGGTTTGAGAGGCACATTGTATAACCCTTTATGTAGATAATTGGATTTCTGAACAAGTCTTCTGCAATGATCTATAAATAGGTCGTCTCTTAAGCAACTGCGCATTTAAATATTCAAAAACAGCAATAAATTATATAACAAATTGGTTTGTAAGAAATCGATTCTACACGATGAGATTAGTATACACCTCATGAATTAATTTATGAAAAACAATTTAAAAAATCATAAAGCATTAAGAAAATAATCGCTATTGCTATCACAACCATTTACATTACATTCATCGTGCGTGTTCAACATATGCTCTAAAATACTCTTTATTATATAGGTACATCATAATTATGAATTAAAGATTTATAATATGTAAAACTAGAAATTTTACATAAGGAGGGTGACACATTGGGCGGTCTTGATCATACTGAATCAATTTTCATTTATTGGAATCAAGCTTTTACTTTGGTACTGTGTTTGCTTTGGTAAGCTACTTACCAAACTTTCGTAATGATGACGGTAACAGATCCTGTTTTTCCCAAAATCCTAAATTGGTATTTGTTAGAAAGGTCTTTCGGGCCAACCATCACTTATAGGCATGGAGGAGTCTCGCTCGTTAGACCTTCATCTAAGGACTGACTGACTCTGACAAACAATCTATAGTATAAGCTTCAACAATACAGAATTTTACAACGCTAGTTGCGCTTGCATCCACACGCGGTATTGCCAAGTATTTGGGTAAGAATCGGTTAACATGAAGATCATTTCAATTCAACATGCTTCTAAGACAATGGCCGAGACGCACGAATTTCTTGCGTGAGTCCATATCGAGAATCTGGCGAAATACACGCGATTCTATTCCATTCCAATCATCTTGATTCCAAGAATGCTAAAAATGCGTCCAGAAAGTATTCAAAAGGCAATTTTCTACTCTAACCAATTCAATCATCGAAATTGGTTGGGCCAGAGATGGCTCAGAGTGACAATCTCCTTAGCTCACAAATCCTAGAAGATTTAAACTCTCACAAAAACATATTTGTACATTACATAAGCGTTCAAAGTCTGTGGAGTTCACATGACGGGCGGATAAAGGTAGACGGGGTCACCTTCCAGTTACATATTGTAATAAGTAGCGATGCGAGGCACACCTATTAGTACTTCAATTTTGTTATATAATTTGATAAATGTTATTTTTAGAAGTCGAATGCTTCTGTGAAACCTGGCGAAGCACAGAATACCTACCGATAGGAACATCTTTCGCTTGTGGCCGAACTTGATAAACTACATATTTACCTACGGCCCACTGGTGACGTAAAAGGTGACTTTCATGAATATGGATAGAGATCATCGGGATGGGAAGACCAGTTCTTTTGTTTTGACAAAGTTCCAGCTGTAATGTAATCTACATTCCTTTGTGACGCTCTAGGTGCCCTGGCAGACTGATGGACAGCTGGATTTGAAACCCTGATGAAATCCATATACCTACTGGTTTTGATGATAGAAAACTGTTTTGTCACTACTTAGTGTTCTAAAAATATATTTTTTAGTCTCTTGTTTCCTGTTTGGCATAAATAAGTAATTGAGTTTGTTTTATCACGTATTTTATGATTGCTAGGAGTTAATTGAGACATACACCTATACACATGCAATTAAAGAATGTGTTGAGGAATTCTTCAATAAGGCTCACAACTTGTGTGATGATTTTTCCTCGTGTGCCAATAGAATTGATTGATTGAAGAGACGTGTCTATAATATCTATAGAATCATGAGTGTGTAACTGCGTAATAAACTATTATTCATTTATAGACTTCAATGGCACCAAGCAAGCGTACCATCTTCTACGATTTACGACATTTTTTTGAAGTTATATTGGTTTTCAATAACAACAGCACTGCACAGATAATATATATAAGTTGCTTTCTATTAATCTTCTATTGATTACGGCATGCCGGTGTCGATAAATCCTATCATGATTCCGTTGAGGAAATATAAAAATTCCAATAGAGGACTGACCGACGACCTCAACATTTAGACTAAGTAATGTGTGAAAATGTAGCAGTGCAGGTTTCAAAACTGCAACCGGATTCAATCCAGCCAGTTTCACTGAGTGGCGAAAGCACGTTACGTAACAACACTATCCAATACAAAAACCGTTCGCTTAGTTAAGTGTTATCAAGCGATAAATTTTATTCGCTCACGGTCGAATAATCGACTTATACCGTGGTGATAACGAATATTATTACATGGCCCGCACAGAGCGATAGTCGATTCCTACATTGTTGTGACTTATCGGAATAGTTGGCGATTAAAATTAAAATATTCTGCGCTGCTGTTTTAAATATTCAAATGGAGTGCAATGGAACTCGTTTGAAAAAGGAATGTCAGTTGCAGTTTCTTTTTTTACTCAAGATTTAAAATGTGCTATTTTTCTAAGCAATGAACAGAGTTTAATTAAAAATTTAAAGGGTTTAACGAAATCTTATCAAAAGCCTCGCCTTATCCAGCGATGTATCCAATTAATTTAATCGTCAATCGATTAGAAACATTGTTTCATTAATATTCAAAAATTTATGAAAAAGTATGTCAATGAAACAGCACTTTCCTGCGGCCGTGCCCATTATGCTAAAAGTCATGAATAATTCGTTAAATACACCGTGCCAGCCGTTCTACTTGCATGCTTTTTGATTTTCTCTCATGAACTGGAACGCGACGCTTGTTCTACACATAGTAATTAGTGATTTATGAGTTTTTCACACGGCTGCGGCGCATTGCGTAGCCACGACCGGCAGCAAGGTTTGATTACTAACGTCATAATCATTTCTTCACTCTGTAGTTAATTTGTTGGGTTCATAACGTGTTATTTGCCTAGTTTTTTTTTGTGAATATATAATCACTTTTTTTCTAGTCTGGAATGAGACTGGCAATTTTTTTCTTTTTTTTTAAACTTCGAACGATCCTCATTTTTGGCACAACGTTCAACTGTTTTGTTTATAGGCAATCCAAACAAAGGACTCGCATTGGTTTAAAAACTATGTACAGTAATTAGAAACAGAACAAAAGAGTAAGTACTTAGCTAAATGAGCTACATGACAGGTGATATCTCTACGGAAGTTATGAGTCAACTAGGAGAAATGAGTCAGAAACTCAAAATGTAGCTCGCTTGGTAGATTAGATTTTCATCATGATATTATAAATATAACAAAATCCTGTCTATAAGATGTTATAAAATCATGTTTGAGATAACTTCGGTCGGTGTTACTTTTGGCTGCCAGAATGATCTTATTGTACCTACGGAAGACTCGAGTGGACTGGGGAAAAGGCACTTCCCGATGCTGATGACTGTTTAATCATGGAATGCTGAAAAACGAATGTTCCCGATCAATACCACCTCGGGAAAAATAGTTTCATCGTTCAGTTTGAACGAAAGGGACTATTAAATTTTGTTCTTCTCAAGACCTTGTAAGGATCATATATTTTTTTTTAGTGTAGGTATAATTATATTATAATGTCGTAGGTTAATATCCGAAGGTACGTCCTTAATCGACCTGTCAATGAGACTTCGCCAATAAATAAAATAGCCAATCATGAAGCTTCGAACGTCAGTTGTTTTTTCAATGTAGGTACTTCGAATTAGTGTTCTTTTGAAAGGAGAGGTCGTTGTTCATAGAGGATATTCGTGATATGATTAACACACACACTACACTATTATGGTTCCCGCACACAGCTGCGACGCGACTACGCAACGCGACTCTGGTGGAACAATTTCTACGAAAACAATACCGGTATCGCGGCACGCCTATTTGCGGGAGCCTTAATAGTGAAGTAGTATTTGTAAACATTGACGTAAAAACTACTAAGTCCAATGTGGGTAGTTAGAAAAATGTAAGTGAACGAGTACCTACCTATTCATGTTTAATGAGCTTTTTAATATGAATGTTCAAGATAAATATCTTACTATCGGTGTGTATCTAACGTTTCAATTGCTTTAATTACCATAAACAATTAATGGTAATATTGGAATTGGAGAATCACACTATTAACGTTAGTGAAGATTCTAAAAAAAGTTGGGCTGCAGAATTGAAAATAAAGTTTCGTTAAAAATTAAAAATTTAATACAACTGGGGTACCCAATTGATGCAGCCCACCGTACTTACAGCAAATTAACAGACTTTTTTCTAAACTTCCATAATAAATGGCTAAGGTCTCACTTTTCAATCGTCAGATAACTTTTAACTAAAGAATAAAATATGTTGGTTTGACATTTAATATATTTTCTGTACAAAAGATGTCAAACCGCATTTTTTTTTCCTCATATAAATGTGAATTTTTTAATTCATCAGTTAAAATGTTATCTGTTAGATTTAAAAATTGATCCAAAATGAAATCCGATAAAAAATTTCAAAGAATCACCGAGTTCGACTTTCTGGTCGTAGATATCAGTAGATTCATGAAAGAAAGTTTTTTTTTTTCGGGTGACCACTGAAAATCAGCGCTGTGCTGTGGGTTCCCCATAGCACTGCATCATGCTGAGTGGAAGCCTTCTTGTCACAGTCATGTCATGTTTTCTTTTACTTTACATCTTTGTGTCACACAAACTAACACTTTATAGGCTAAGTTTTCCGCACACATATCTACTGACGCGGAATGCGCGTCCGATAGCGATCTCATCCGCGTCAAACGCACGGTTGTGTGCCTTATCTGCGACAAAGGAGGGGAATTTATCCGATCCAGGAATTTTAAAATCTTAGGAGAGTCACAAGTTTCGCTGGCAGTAAGGGACGAAACTAAGCGTAAAGTTGCGCTCAGATCTGTCTAACGCCCGGTTTGTGAATTGAGAATTTGAAGTTGAGAACTTCTCAAATCCAGGACATTAGCCCGCGTATTTCCGTCGTAAAAAAGTATTTCATGACAGTCTATAAATAGGTACATACCAAATGCTAAAGTAGAGTTCGACAAATTCTCAACTTCAAATTGCCAATTCAGAAACCGGGTAAAAATCAGTGTTTTTTGGCGTGATTTTGATTGATATTGATTTTTCAGAAATAAAGCTGAGCGAAAACGAAGTAAGAGCATGATAAAAGCGGGCGAGTGATGCGATACGGGTCGTAGGAACAAGAAATTTCACGTACAAACTGACATTTGCAGTTAGAATGTATGGAAGAACATGTATTTCAACTACAATGTTAAGTTTGTATTTGGGATAAATTCATCCCAACTACGGAACCCTTCACTGTGCGTAGTCCGACACGCACTTGGCTGGTTTTTTTTTTCCATTAATGAAGCTTGCTACTGGTGGGGAAATCATATGATACTATTTTAATTTATTACTAAGAAGGTAAATATTTAAAGAAGGTAATTATCAAAAGATTTTTTTTTTATTATAAAAAAATACAAAAGCCAGATATTTAGAGGCAGATGCAATTAAACTTCTTTAGAAAACTTATTACTACTGAAAGTACTGAAAGAAATGTAGCATTCTGTAAAATTGTTGATGACCTGTATCCTAATTGCGTAATACATGATCAATCACAACTTGTTTAGATTTGGAACAGATTGCTAACCCATTGCTTCATAAGCTGGAAGAAAAAATCTGCTCAACAACGTAAATAACGCAATGAATGTTGTTGAACTGTCAAAATGACACAAAATTGTCATAATCGTTTACCAAACTGATGTTCTAAATATTTAAGTTACGAAATGCCAATTAATTGCCTCGTAGTTAATGTTTTCCTTCATAGATAATGATAATATTTAATGCGATTTTTAATTATGTTATCTTTTTAATGCAACGAAGTGATGGTATCGTTTTCATGGAAGTTTAGTATCTTTTGTAATACTTTTAGGTTCGTATCTAAAACCCATAGTTTCCTGATAAGTAAAAAAAGGGAAACCAAAATGGACTACTTATCCAATTTTTCTTGATTCTTTGGTGAGCCACCAGTTCAGCACTCATTTTTCCACCTCTTCTCTACCTTCGGTACCTACCTACTGAAATTCCATAACCTACCTAAGTATAGGAGTTGAAATTCCCACCAATAGACGTTAAGTTAACGGAAGCCAATTGTCAGAATTGCCAGTTTATCTTAACTAATAGTATAAATAGAAAATATTCGATTTTTTGTACTTATGTTCGTTTGTTTTTTTGTAATGAATAAACATAAAAACTACTGACCCGATTTAAAAAAATCTTTCACCCGTAGAATGCTATATTATCACTGAGTAACATAGGCTATAATTTATAAAGAAATCACGCGGGCGAAGCCGCTAGTGGAAGCTAAAGCAAATATTTTAGCATCTCATACTAACAGTGGGTACCTATCTAGGTACACACGGCTGCACATCAAGCTATACATTTCCAGTATAAGCTGACGTCGCATTGTACGGAAATCCTATACAATGCGAGATCAGCATACACTGGAAATGTATAGCTTGATGTGTAGCCGTGTGTACCATGCCATAATATCAGTCTCTCCACTCAATATTGGTTCTTAAAGAAAAGTCAATAGTTCAAGTCATTAAATTAAGTTAATATGGACTTACACTTATATACAATCCTAAGAAAGAGGTTTCATTCGATGGTTTAGAAAGACGATTGCGAGTCTACTGTCGAGAAAGTCTTCTACTTACCTTTCACACGAAGTAGTAAGTGGATACTTACATTTTCAACCATTTTCACATAGATATAAATATGTTTAGATAGACAATCAAAAGCTGTAAACTCTTCGAAATATATCGCGTCCAAATGCTAGCCGCTAAATGCTCGCACACTAGAAAAGTACAATGACGTGGAGCGACTGTAAGACGTAGCTGTCACGCACTCCAGCATAAAAAAGTTGGCTTGTTTGTTTTAGTTCATTTGCAGCGCGACACTCGCCACAAGACATCTAGACATATAAATAATCAAAGCATTTTCATGATCATCCTCCTTCTGTCAGTATATCTTAATTTATTTGAGCAGCATGTCTTTTTTTAGTCAAGACGAACAACAACAAAACCTCAATCTCTCCCTGCACGCGTAGCATGACACGGGTTTTGTCGACGGAAGAGTAGACAAAGTGGCAGATAAACAATCACAATCTGTCAGTTCGTCTATTCTTTCGTCGAAAAAAAAACCGTTTCTACGGTGGTCATGCTATGCCTGCAGATCGGGATTCTTGTTTTTATAAAACTGATAAATTAGGCTAAAAAATTGATAACTAAGTAAACGACTTGTTGGTTTTTTCGGCTTCAGATAAACTGGAAGTTGTTTTTCGATTTTTTTATCGTAAACAAAACACTGACAACATTATTTGTAAAAAGGTAAGTAAGTATAGGTACAACGTGTGATACGCCGAACCGTAAGTATAGGTACAGCGTGTGATACGTCAAACCAGGAATAACCCGTTTCCCGCCTGCATTAATTGTGTCAATATAGTCATAGAAATCCACATACCTACCTAAATACCGAAAGAATTTTAAAACCATCGACAAAATTACAATTCTTTATGACGTAACCAACCATTAGGATAAAAATATCAATCACCGTAAACAATAAAAAAGAAAGCCTTTCATTCATTCCAATTTCAAACATGCCAATAAAACGAAAGCGAAATTACGTAACGCGAAGGCAATTGTGTTTAATTAAAGCGACAAGGCTGTGTCGTGCACAGGTCGGTAAGGTAACCATTATCAGGGACGCGTTATCTAAGGTCGCAGTTGGCTTGACACAATGCAGTTACGTAATAGAGCCGGAGCACATGATTTTAGCATTTTACTTAGAGCGAGTATGAGGAGCTCGTGGCTAAGTAATGACAGCCGCACGGGTCGATCCGTCAGGTTAAGCTACGCTTGCCGGGGTTGGTCCATGGAAGGGTGACCATCTTTATATACCGAGCCTCGGAAAGCACGTTAAGTTGTTGGTCCCGACTGTCATTCGTGAATCCTTGACAGTCGTTACGGGTCAGAAGACCGAAAGTCTGACAACCAGTCTTACCAAGGGGTATCGTAATAACCCAGTTGCTGGGTTGTGGAGGTCATATAGGCAGTCGCTCCATGTAAAATACTGGTATTCAGCAGCATCTGGTTAGACTGGAAGCCGACCCCAAAATAATTCGGAAAAGACTAGGCAAATTGACCTAGAACGATTGTTTTTGTTTGGATATTGGCGCGTTGAGAGAAAAAGATGCGTCAGGTTGGTATCACTGGAGCCATAGAATAATAAAAGAGTTGAAAGAAATTGCAACATTATGCTAAATTAAGTGCACTGCAATACTCATTTAGTTAGTTAAACTGTACTTTAGAATGACTTCATTACTAAACTACAGAGTTTAGATCACGCTGACTAAGTCCCCTTGTGTGCCAAACTAAGGGCAATCTCAGTGCACTAAATTAAGCATCATGTACACAGAATGCACGTGGACCATAGATATATTTTTTATATTTCTGTGACGTGGACATAATTTTTTAAAATTTATCTAAAATAAAAGTACTCCTTAAGCCTAAGTTACTCCTTATAACATCAGCTACCTGCCAGTGAAAGTCCCGTCAATATCGGTGCAGCCGTTACGGAGATTAGCCGGAACAAACAGACAAGACAGACATTTTTTTTACTTGTTTTTTGTACCGTATAATTACAATAGGTAGGTACTTTCATAATTATGCATTTAGGTAGTAAAAAGCTGTTATTTTGACATTACAAACAGACACTTCAATTTTATTTATTTGTACAAAAAATGTATAGATTTTGGCAATTGAGTTCCTAATTGCCTAACTTATTTTCGTAAACAATTATGCCTAATTTGTTTCATTTTGACAGTTCAAAAACATTCATTGCTTTATTTACGTTGTTGAGCAGATTTTTTCCACCTTTTGAAGCAATGGATTAGCAATCTGTTTCAAATCGAAACAGATTACGATTGTGGTGTATTACGCAATTAGGGTACTGGTCTCGGTGCAAGTTTTATTACTGCCATTAATCAGATTCATGTTGAACGTAACCCTAAATAATTCACGTTCAGATAAAAAGAAGTTATTAATAGCGAGATTAACCTCTGTGGCAGTCAGTAGGTCGACCTAGGTTTTGTTAAGTGCAATCGTAAAACATTTGTGTATCCGTTATCAACGTTTATCACATTTAATTCTGAATGAGATAACATTGAGAAATTGCAATTGTTTACCGGGTTAAGGCTCGTGCAGACCAGCGCGATATCGCGGGTGCTACAGGCAGCGCGACCCTTGTAGCACCCGCGATATCGCGCTGGTCTGCACGAGCCCTTACAGTAGCTTACTACAGAATAATTTAATGAATATGTAGATAATTGTTTTCACTATTTTTACTTCACCAGGTCAGCGGGGTATTTAGAACAGACATAAAATGACAAATGCTCGTAATGCCTTTGATTTTGACAGTTCAACTACGTTAATTACGTTGTTGAGCAGACGAAGTTTAGACGATTTTTATTTTAGGAGATTCCTTCAAAGCCATCGGAGTTAAATAGAAAATGGGTTATCTACGTAATTAGGGCGCTGGTTCCAATAAAAAATACTCATTTCTGTTTTTAAAAGACCACAACACTTTTTAAATCTAGCAACACTACATAATACTTACCTAAATATCCTTTCTTTGGGATTGTACGTCAAATCGTTGAGCTCCTTAAGTTCTGAGTTAAGCTCCACGATTACTGACAAATGTTTGCACTGACTGGACACAGTTTTGAGTGGATCTCCACTCAAAACTGTGTGGTTCTTTCTTCAAAATACCATTTCAAACACTAATCTACATGGTCCTCATATGGCCTGACCAAGATTATGTCTGGACTTTAAAAGAGACTGCGACCTCTGAGTTTGTTTCGGCCTTTCTTCTCAGAGTAATCAGTAAAGAAACGCCGACCTCATGTAGCTTATTTTTAATATGACGTTTAAAAGTGATTCCGATATCATATTTACAGAATAAACAATTCAATTTCATTTCACTTAAATCTCACGCTGTCAAAATCCAGCGCCATGTTAAAAGTTTTGGCGCGAACTCCGGTAGGTAGGCACTCAAATACAGAAATTATAGTTAAGTAAGTAGTAGTAAAGAAATTACTCCGCTCGTTTGCAATTTGCTATAAATGGGTGAAATTCTGCGGCTAGCCGCAGAGTTATTCCTACTATGAGTTTTAGGTGTAAGCTGGAATTAGCTTCCTCATTACTAGCAAGACTAATGACTTTATTAATTAAGATACTACATATTAAAAATATGATAATCTTAATTAAAATAATATTTATTACATTAGTTGTTTACCTACATGAATATTTTTCTTTTCAAAGTCAATAAAATCCCAATCCTTCGTGTATTTTGCTCTACCGTAGTGTAAAACAACCTTAAGTCTCATAGGTTACTTCTTGCCTGTTTGTAAAAATAACAACAGCTAATGAAATCACTTGACAGCAGATGAAATTCTTGATGGGCGTCCAGAAACTGGATTCTATTTAATTAATTATTTTTTCAAGTGTCTGAAAGAATATAAATAAGAATTCTATGTTCGCGTATGTTTATAAATGGCCAGTGTCACTAACCGTATCTTTAGAGTAAAATATGCCGCTAGACAGTGCTAATAAGGAATGACAATTGTTTCAGTAGCGGCTCTCTAAATTCGTGGTGCGCCTGCACTGGTTTGTGTTGCCACGTACCTACAAAGTTGTAAGTATACGTCAGCGGGAAGTCAGGCAGTATATATTAAATTATATGTAATACAACTTTCCTCCTGTTATTTAAAAAAAAAAACAGTAAACAACAAACATAGGACACTTTTTTTTTAAATCCATTTATTATAACAAGGGATCTTTAACTTCCATCAGATGCACCTAACCAATAACTCCTACATTATGGGGTACCTACTGATTTCCCGAGTATGGCAACACTGTCGCCCGCTTGCCGGTGAGAGGAATGCAAACTATACTATACTATAACAGCATACACATGACGCACTCGCAACGGCTTTCACACGCGAATGGCGTGTAATTCGAGTGCATCTCTATTTGACGATTGTTCCCAATAAAAACTACATCTACATATTCTACTAGCGACTGTGAATTATTATTTCATAAAAGACATAGAATAACAAAATTGCTCGTATTGTGAAAGGAAAAAATTAGGATAATGTGCGTCAGACCAGGCAAGGCTGCTGAGAATTATAGGTATTATTGTTTGCTAAACTGAAAAACTACTAGGTATATTGTATAACTATAGGTAGGTAGGTGGAAGGAAGGAATAACACGAAGAATATTTAGCGTAAAATGAGAAAATCCATCAGATAATTTGAGTGAAACGCCCATTGAAAACTAAAATCCTAAGTTATCCAAACACGTTCGATTTTATCAGTAAACAGTCTACAGTAATTCTCAACAACAAGTTTCTATATCAGAAAACCGAGAAAATACAAGTAGAGGATAACAAGAATCCGTGTTATTGGACTTGAACTATACATAAGTAAGGCACGGAGTTCTGAAACAATGTCACAGTGTACACTTGTGTCAATATCTTGTTTTTGAAATGATACCATTCGATACAGACCGATCGTGAGTGACGCAACGCTGTGCCACGTATTTACGCAACGTACCCATTGTTCGAGCCATAAACAAGTTAGTGCTAACACTAATATTATCTGAGAGTTAATGTGGGATCGTTTAGAAATCACTGCGATGGTCCTAGAACCTCCGAAATCAGAATGTATATAGGTATGTAGATTCGTTCTAAAGGCCCAGCACGCTTAGCATGACCACAGTAGAAACGGGTTTTGTCGACGAGAGAATAGACAAAATAACAGATAAACGATCACAATCTGTCATTTTGTCTGTTCTTTCGTCGACAAAACCCATAGAACACACGTTTCTATGGTTGTTTTGCTACGAGTGCTGGTAGCAAATGGCAAATGTGGAAGGCGTTCTTCTTTTGTTACGTAAAAAAAAAAAACGAATTAAGAATCGACTCGATCGTTCCATTGATATTCACCTCAATGTTGATTTTTGGCCGGTAAGTATGGAAAATATTTATTCAGCTTTGCGAAAAATTATCATACCAACTCCTTCGTACCAATTTTATTAAGTAACTTCCCAATGAAAAAACAAGCGATAGTCGAAAATAGGAAAAGAACTCAGACAAGAAGACACATGAAGACACTGATGTAAGTCAAAAGAACTTGACACAGATTATCACTATTTTCGTCCCAATAACAACAGTCCTTGAAGCTATTAATTCTCACCCACGCTTAACCCGCCCTTGTGCGAGTACAATAGCTACTTCCAAGGTAACTTTGGAACGACAAAAGTTTAACAAACGGAACGCTTGTTTTTCCGTTGAACCGCATTGTGCTTAGCCGCTAATGCAACTGTACCTACCTACCCATTATAGCCCCTATCCACTTATTTTACTCCCGAGGCCACTCGGAAAATTGCAATGAGTATTACATGTTAGCCTAGATTGACTAACGTAGGTAACAGCATTCAAGACACGTGGTCGAGTTAGTAGATTATTCACAATTAAAAAATGATGATGTGGATATATTTAGTAACCTGTTCCGCTTAGCTATTTCTAAAGAGTCTTAAAAAGACCCTGGAAGAAATCGACACGGCGTGTTGCCACACCACGCACCGAGCGCAGACTCTTGGCTCTTAGCTTGCTGTGGCAACACGCCGTGTTCGAGTTCGCGACAAGTCAATCGTCATCCTGAGGATGCCTCGTTGAGAGGTGAAACACGTGTCGATTTCTTGCAGGGTCTTTTAAAGACTCTTTAGAAATAGCTAAGCGGAACAGGTTACTAAATATATCCACATCATCATTTTATATTGGACTTCCGCAAGGTCACGCCTGAATCAATTAATTATCTTATTCATAATTATCATAAGTACCTATCGGTTAATTTAGAATTTCTTATTGGCAAGACTGCAGGGCGTATCCGCGTGTAGGGCTGTTGCGTCGCCTATCTTTGGAATGCGAAAATTTTATGTGAGTCTACAAGAATATTAACATTCCAATAACCTAGGCATGCAGGTTTACAATGTTGGTCGTGATAGGAACTGTGCCGTTATGATATTTGCATTGTAACAGTATGTGAGGAGAGCCATGTTCAAGTGGTTGGTAGGAACGTTTACGGCAAGATATGATATGTTGTGATGAAGGTCTTTAGTTCTATTTTTGCCACATTCGAAAAATTAAAAAAAAAATTCTTTTAGCACCCCTTACAATAATGTAGGCACAGGAGTCATGTAAATCAGACGTAAATGGTCCCAATTAAGTCTTTACCTCAGGTAACAGGATGTTATACATAAAGCAAATCAATGTGTGTATGAAACGAAGCCAAGGTACCTGTTAACACATTCAAATTCGAAACTTTTTTTAACACTCCATGAATTCTGGAACATTTATGGGCAAAATTCCGTAGAACAGATTTTTTTTGTCTGGAAGCCCTAGATTGGAACACTTGTAAAAGGTCGGCTACATTCCGTTGTTAATCGATAGACTCGTTGTGTTTACGTTAACTTTGTAATTTGTGTATTTGTTTTGAGAAACTATACACTGAACTCAGCGTTTATTAAGGAAAATGTTTGAAGAATTTGTTCTATAGTTTTTGGCTCCTCTCGCTGCCGTTAACCTGTCTGTTTCTGCGTAGACAGAAATAGTTGCCTGTATCCTACGAAAAGTAAAATTCATTATTCGTAGCCTGTATCTAAAAATTACAAAAACTAAAAAACAAGCATCGCATCGCATCGTAGATAAATCTGAAATGTAAAAAAGTTTTAAATAGATAAGTACGGAAAAGTACGTACTTGTATATAATAGGAACTCTAGTTGCGTTATCAACGCCCAGCCTATGTCAACATGAAAGTTAGGGTACCTACATACAAAACCTCTTTTCACTGAAAGACCGAACACATTTACAGGTTTTTTTAAAATTCATTTCCCATAGGCTTTGAGACTCCCGACATTTTAGTAATTTTCTGATATAGTTCAGTGAATTTCAAAATACTTTTAATTTTAAATCAAAACACTTAATAATACCAACCCTTTTATTGTACCACTGTAGGGCAATTGCCTCTTCTCATACAGAGAAGACACGAGTATTGATCACTATGCACGCTTGCTCAAAACGGGTTGGCGATTCTGTAATCGCAAAATTGTATACTCGCGCAAAACCAGGGAACCAACAAAAACCCGGTTTAATCGCATGTTCAGATTGATATATATCATCATGCAAGACTAGTTTTTGCAACGTCAAATAAATCATATTTTATTAGGTACTTTTTCAATCCGATAGATATTGCAGGTAATTTTTTTGAATTTAAATGGATAACTATTTTCTTTCCATGGGAGTAGGCAGAAACTATAGAACGCCAGTTGCTACGCAGTTAACTACTATAACTGTCGCCAATTTCAACTTTATTAAAAAAAATACCAAAATGTTTTATTTAATGGTGCTCAAAATTAAGGTTGTGCCTAGTTTGGGACCAACGCTATCTGCATACTGTAATTTTAATATGAAAAAAAAAAAAATAAGATGACTTTTGTAAAAAAAAAAAAATTATAACACTTTAAAACGGTTTTTAAACCCGCTACTGAGCACAGCACTAATACGTTTCATAAGCTTTATAATAGCGCGGTCTCCGTTATTATCTGCTTTTTTAATTAACACTATTATTCTGCCGACTCACTGGTAGAGCAATGAGGAATTACAGCCGGAAAGGAAACTCAATTAACATTATAACGCGGTCGCGCGCCCGAGCTACTCATAGACAATACCAACTTATAGAGTTAATAGTGTAGGGGTGCGCTAAGTCTTCTTAATTTAATAATAACGAGGTGAATTATAAATTACAGCGATAAGAGGTGACATAATTTTTACTAAAAATATTGAGGCTGAGCTTGCAGTAATGGTGTGGTTAGAAAAGTATACCAAAGGGCATTTCATGGTATTGAAGTCAAAATGAATTAAAAAAAATTACTCAGTGGGTAGGTTAGTAGGGTATCCTACAACTAGAACAGTTTATGAAAAAAAAATATGTCAGAGTCTGCTCCTGCAGTGTTTGATCTGCAAATTATTTGCAGATTAGTACCTAGGTATCTAGATACGGTATATAATGTATTATCTACAGCAGTGCGAATCTAATGCGCAGTTCCACTATTTCCTTAGCAGTATTTTACGACTCTGTCTTGATTTAGTACCGACTGTATGACAATAATGTGCCATAAAATCTAATAAGATCATGCATTACCGTTTCTATTCTACATATATTACATAGGTAGGTATCAGCTATGTGAGATAACTAGTGAGATAACTACCAGGAAGATTTTTTAAAATTATAGTAGCCAATTTAAATGATTACAGCTTATTGGATGATTCGCACGAATTCACTTGCCTGAAAAGGGGGAATCGACATTTTTTTTTTCTTGAGGCGATTCGGACGAAGTTAATTTATTTGAGGGCGAATTGCCAACTCCAGAAATACGTTTTTTGAGTTTTATGCAGTAAAGTTAGTGCACTTTTTTCTTAACCGTTTCCGGCGAGTAAATTCTTGCGAATCAACCAATAAGCCATTATGAAAATGGCAACCCTAGCTGGATAATACCATCTAAAACCACTAAGTGTTGCCAGAGAAATGAAATAAAACTAAGCGAAGGCAAAGGTTTTATCATTAATACGACAATGCCTCTAATAGTTTCGACGTTTCGTACCATAATAGAAATATTATACCCATTAATATTAAGTAAATTATAATACTATTAGCACTATTAGCATAGGGTTGACACAGTTGCAAAATAATTCATGTGTTAATTGTGAGGAGCTCGTGGCTAAGTAATAAACAGACAAGGTTGGCCCGAGGATGGGGGATCATCTTTATATATCGAGACTCCTTGCCTCGGAATAATGGTATTCAGCCGCATCCGGTTAGACTGGAAGCTGACCCCAACATAGTTGGGAAAAGGCTAGGCAGTTTGATTTTTTTGTTAATTGTTTATGTGGTGATTAGTGTCCTTTTAAAGCTTATGGTAAGTATCATGCATATTAACATTGAATGCATACAAATAAGTAGGTACTAATTGCTGCCATTTATCTTAACTTTAAATACAAGCAATTAACGCATTATTAAATGCGTCAATAATATGAGCTTGTATAATTCCTCATTCCTGAATCATAGCTGCATTTTTTTATACACATACATACATAAACTCACGCCTTCTTCCCATGGGGGTAGGCAGAAACTACAGAACGCCACCCGCTACGATCCTTACATTGTCTTTTTGCTTAGTTTACGTTCATACATCAGCATGCTTAGCATGAACACAATAGAAACGGGTTTTGTCGACGGAAGAATAGACAAAATGACAGTTATACAATCAAAATGTCATTTTGTCTATTCTTCCGTCGACAAAACCCGTAGAAAACCCGTTTTTATGGTTGTCATGCCACGCGTGCAGGGGCTGCAGTCTTGACATACATAGCGATCGCTTTACGATCGAATTCGGTCGCAAAGTCCTATGGGGGTCCCTAGATGGTCAAAATTGCTTGACAAACACGTGATTTTTTAGCTTGTCAAGCAATTCTGACCGTCTACGCACCTGAGCTTTCTGAAGTGCATCACCAATAAGGTCACTATATGACCAATAATTAAAGGCTCCAGTAGACAGGCGCGACGCGACTCTGGTGGAATAATTTCTATAAAAAAATTGAGGAAATTATTCTACCGGGTGTCACGTCGTCGCGCCTGTCTGTGGGAGCCTTAATACACCACACCACTACCAGTAACCATATATTATAATATTAAAACCTTCACATTTCACAAACGGCCTTTTCTAAATAAGTGATTCATCATTCAAGAGAATGCCTTACCTTGACAACTGGTTGGCATTTGACAACCCCATTGAGTGTGAGTAAAAGAAGTGACGTATCACCGGACACCGGATGTCAGTGGACGTTTTTGGAAAAAGGATATAGATACCGTACTAGGTAGGTAACAAAAAAAAAAAAAAAAAACACGTACCTACATAATTCACGTAACTATATTATACATGTCTAATTACATAATATTTATATTGCATAACGCACAATTTATTCGTGAATAATAATAATGTACTCGTAAGTATTCAATGTGTTGCTAGTACAAAAAGTAACAGGTTTTATGGTTGTATAATTTCTTTGGATATGAAGAAACCGCAAAAATCGTGATACCTGTTTGGAATTTTAAAAGTTTTTAAAAATATAGTTCTATCTCATATTATTCAGTAGGTAAGACCTATTACTTAAAATATATTCCAAGCCTTAAAATTGAAAGAAATTTTATCATCCTCAAAATCTGCCTCCGCATTTTTTTTACTTCTATTAATTCATAGCGATGTTAAAAATAGACTCCATGAATATTCTTTTCATTGATGACGGTGTGAAAAAATGTGTAAGTAATTCCATATTAAAATTTAAATTAGTTAAAAACTTGCAGAAAGCCGGAGTGCTTTTTTTCTAGGATAAACTTGAAAGGCAGCTTCAATTTGCATTTAATTAGATTTTTTCCTTTCAATATTTGCATATTTAGTTTGAAAGACTTTCAAGTCAAGTTACAATTCTATGATTTGTTCTAGTGTTTGAAGTAATAGAAAGGTATCATCGACAAAAAAGTAGGTAGGTAAGAGATGATTGATTTTTTTTTTTGTTTTGTATTTTATGCTATTTAAAGTAAATGAATGATCACTTGCTATTTTTATTGGTTTTTAAATAGGGTTGGATAATTTTATTTTATAAAATAAAGTGTTCACAATCTTTTGAAATAATAAATGAAAATAAAGAATTAAACAAGTTTTATCATTTATGTGCCACGATAAGTTTCAATGAGAGCTTTATTATAATAAGTCGCTATTATTTTGCGGACTGTACCTGACTAGTTTCAATTCATCTTTAGTTTTAAAAGCGTCTACTAAAACTAAAATTCCCAAATAACAGCTTTTTAATCGCCTAAAGACATAAAGCCGAGCTTCTTAATAACGTTAACTAGGCACCACTGTCCATCATAATGAACGGACAAGTTAATATTAATAAAAAAAAGCACCTGCGGCGTCGGGCCCCTTAGTTCAACGCACCGGGTCGACGCACCATACGATACCGTACGCCGCGCCATAAGAAATATACGCCCAGCCAACCTGACCAAATCTAGGAGTGTTCACGCACACAAGAAATGAACGCATGCAAATCATCTCCGCATCGCGGACGGGTTATCAACCATTAAGAGCCAGTGAGTCATGACGTCACTGCATAGCACAGAACCAGTTACAGGTGCTAGTCCGTCTTAATGTTCTTTCCCGAAAAACACACGGATTTTGAATGATTTTGGTAGAAAAAAAATACAAAATTGTTGGTTTACCAAGGTAAATTAAAGTAAGCATCGTTTCTTTTTCTCGGTAGTTTTTTATGGACAACTCGTGGTACTTAATTGGTATGTTGGTTTTATGGTTTCTTCATTTTCCATTAATGTTGCTGCTTCTATGTTTTTAGAGTTCCGTACCCGAAGGGTACCAAACGGAACCCTATTACTAAGCGTCTGTTGCCCGTCCGTCTGTCTGTCAGTTGGCTGTATCTCATGAACTACAATAGGTAGACAGTTGCAATTTTTACATTTATATTGACCCTGTAAAAAAATGCTTCATAAAAATTAAATAATGTTAATAATTTGAAGGGGGTTCCCATACAAGAAACGTATTTTTAAAAATTGCTTAGCATTCAATTTCAGATTAATTTGGTACCTATGTGTCACAATACCATTTATTAATTCATTGCTATTAATAGATATTTGATGAAAGGAAGAATAGAAAATTGACGCCACTTTAGTTTGCATAGAAACGAATAATTAATCACTTAAGACATTGAATTAATTTGCCAGATCATTAACATAATGATTATTCACATGGACATCAATTATGTAAGTACCTAAAGGTATGTATTCAATATTCATATTAGTAACTGATCTGAGTATCTGACCGCCTCGTTGGTCTAGTGGTCGCAAAGCGCTACTGCTGAGATGAGGTCCTGGGTTCGATTCCCGTGTCGGGAAGGTGTTATTGGCTTTTTTCCATCTGGAATTTCTCAGTAGCAGCCCGAAGTCTGGATTTGTGCCCGGTTGATGACAATAGGCTCGCCCCCTATTACATGGGACTTAAACATAACTGGTGAAATGTGGGTGTACTATAGGTACACCTCTGCCTAACCCTTCAGGAAATACAGGCGTGATGTTATGTTTGTTTATGTAACTGATCATCATTCACAATCGGGCGAGATGAAGGGCTTGGGCTTCGCAGTTGTGTTAAAAAAAAAAAGCAAAAAAAAAACTGGCTAACTGGTACCTAAGAGGAAAGTCTAAAAATAAATTCGCCATTTTGGAATTTACGATATTTTCTTATTCCTAAAGAGTGAGATTTAGTGGGTGGAATTGGTGCCACCGGGCCTGAGAGGGCCATTTTCCATTTTTCGCGTCATGCCATGTAGTTAGCATGCAGTTAGTACTTAAGAAGCGCGAAACTAGCATCAGTTATATGAAAAAAATTCTACGAATTATAAAACGTAGTTTAAGGACGAAAAAACCGCTAGCAGAAGCCATAAACCGTACAAAACGCTCACAAAAAATTGTTTTGATTCTGTAGCAGGCCTTTTTTGTACCCTAGGGGTCAATGCACGCACGCTGCCTACAGAGTAATCCTTTCATTGATTGAACGATTACCCTTTGATGATTGCGGACGGTAAATTGTAGTTATTAATAATTCTCCATTCGTAAAAGACAGGACCTAGGACGTACGAGTGGAATATCATTAAAGTATGTGTAGATTAGGTAACAGTGGCACGGTGTTAGTGAACTATGAATGATTTTAATCTTGTGTGAAATAGGCAACACTGGTTGATGTTTTGTGTATTCAAAAGGAAGGTTTTAACCGTTCACAAGTCTCATTTCTTTCCATTGTGTAGCTCTCTAGCTATTTGCAAAAGATAATGTCTTACTTCACTTCACCATGATTATGAATTTCCCACAATCCATGTTAATGTTCTTAATTGGCCGTTTCCTGGTTTCTGTATAACACACATGGAGCTAATTTGATTTGAATGACTTCATTGAAGTAACAATTCAATGATAAAATCTGTCCATTTGTACCCCTATTGTTTGAGTGAGGGTTGTTAGATTTTGGGGAGGAAGTGTCTTCGGAACCGATTCATTTCACTCTCCTTTGACTATTGTGATTATGTTTATCGCTTCCCTTACAAATTGATCACTGATTTGTTTTAAATTGGGGTGTAATTCCTTTACTTGTAGATTTCCATCTTCAGAATGATAGAATTAGGTACCTATGTTTCCAACCCAATTTTCATAGCTACAAGTTAGGTAAGTGAATTTTCCACTTGATGAATTAAAAATCAAACAGAACTGGCAGAATATCGTTTTTTTTTTAATTATTATCAAATTCTGGGTAGATTTTATTATTATCTAAAAATAGGTAAGTACTTACTTATGATGCCTACCTATTATGCAACCAGCTAGGCATTTGTCTCTGCTATTAATAAAATTTTGAAGATCATTTGTAATGCATAGGTACTGATAAGATAACGTCCCACATGCATTGTTGTTACCATTTCTATAACAGCTTAAGCACCTATAGTTATAGTTTATATTTGAAGTCTTTCAGGAAAATGTAAATAAAAACGCGACGTAATGCGTGCCACAATATGCTCCTCGCGCTGCCGCGATGTTGCACTCTCTGCCCACACACTGCTCTACTCAAGCAATTAATCGCGACACTTCGCATTCTTTGACTTGCACCCAAAAGCCGACAAAAGATCCCAGCAGTGGACATAACGAGGAGCATCACGAGTAACGTTGCCACACTAAGTCTCTGCCTACTTTCCTCGCTCCTTATCATGCCACTCGACGAGTGGCATGAGAAGGAGCGAGGCAGGGGCATACAAGGATGCGGAAAAATCCGGATTGCTCACTTAAAATTTTGCCAGAATGAAGGTAGTGTATTCAGCTTCGTTAATACATCATTCAAGTCCTTTTCTAAAAATAAATTTTATGATATTCTCGAAGCAATAACATCATAATAAACAAACCGTGAGTACAACCTCGTACATGCGTCAGAAAAGCCGGCTTCACCGAAACAATTAGAGACAAACTCCTTGTTATTACATCAAAAATGTTAATGACTTGATCAAACTTGTTTTCCAACAAGTATGCAACTCCTTGTACCAAGTAAATACTTAATTAGTCTTCCAGGCTTGCAATACAGAACATACGCAGGTATTAATTATAGCCATATTAAGCGCGTTTCTATCGATTAGAAATCTAAACGGAGCTCTCCTAAGGATTTCTCTATATCGTTAATCAAGAATTGGCGAACATTCTAGAGATCGCAAATCGATTCAATTATCGATAATTAAACATTCGTTTGTCTTGGGAATTACGACACTGAAGGATGAAGTAGTTATATGTTGATTTACCATCGTATACGAATATCAACGTGCGCCGATTGAAATGCGATTCAGAGCACAGATTCAGAGTTTATCAACAGTACAAACGAAACTTTGCACGCATACCTAGCTATAACACACTATTCTCTCACCAATATCTAGAATGTATAACAGGGTTGTCGCTCTTAGAAAGTCGCAAAACTATGAGAATTACCCAACACAATATTTTCGAGAATGATTAAGGTAAGGCATTATTACCTACATCCATAGGAAATACCAAGTTTGATTACAAACAAGGTTTAGGTAGGTACCAATAGTTTGTTATCAGCACTATCGTGCTAACTTTCATTCCATTCTCGCACTTTTATGACGGTAGGTATAAAAGTAGGTATTCATGCGAATGCAACGAGGTATGCAGTAGCAGACTTTTTCTTTATGTACTCGAGTAGGTACTGTTCAGCAATTGTTTCAACATGAATGGAACTTGGTGGACTATAACATTCAAACTTGTGTTGCAATCAATTTTCAGCGGTACAATTATATCGCAGTTCTTTTTTCACCATTGTTTGGCAAATCGCTAATTAAATCAAATCATCACCTCGGAGCGATAACAGATATCAAGCAAGGTCAACTCACCGGGTCAATGTCCGCCTCCCAGACGTCCTTCAAATCGTTAGAGATGTCGAAGTAACCCTCCATCATGTCGGGGCCGGTGTTCACGACGGCCTCCGACTAAAACCACAGAGAACTCTCCAAGAAAAACTCGCACAAAACACAGCAAACTGTCACTCTTACTGTCCTCCGAGCGGGCGGAACTCGGAAAGAATGTAAACTGCACCAAGACTCAACTGTCAAACGAAGCAAACTTCACAGAACACTGTGCATCATCACAAGTTTACGTTTCACTGTCGACGCCCATTTGTTTTTGCAACAAAAATATTTTTTTATGAAGTTTCACTGCACGCGAGGAATGTTGTGAATACGCTGAACGCGAACGATACACACTGTCGCGGCTAGGTACGGCCGGCGAATGCGAGCGAGCGGCGTCCACCGCCCCCCCTGCCCCCACTCCTCACGCCCCCCTCTGCCCCTCTGATACGAACTTCTCATTCATAACATGATAGGGGGGTAAAAACGTCACGAGCCGTTAGGGGGCTGCCCACACGACAATACGACGGTAATTATGTGGGTACTTATCAGTCAATGAAGTGCAAGTCGGTCGAGAGATGAAGCCAGGGAATACACAGCGTAACACCGGAGCAATAACAAAACAATGACTGTTCATATGTTTATTAAATAAATTCGTAGCAGTACTGTACATGCGTATAAATAGCTTATTTCGTTAAAATAATAATTTTATTGTTACATTCAAATCTGTGTTCAATTGATACCTATTTAATTACTTAAAAATACATCATTTATAAATGGTACGTACAAAATGGTTAACTAAATCGATTCTAACTATAAATAAGGATAAATAAACTAAATTCAACCCATATTTCCCTACACATAGAGTTACCATCCGTCCGGATTTTTCCGGACTAGAAGTCCGACTTTGTCCGGCTCTTTAATTTATCCGGATTTTTTGCCTCAGATAGAATACGAGTAATAAAACTTATTTAAGTAACACCAAATACGTATTTAATATTAATTAACTTCGCATTCATCTAAAAGCAAAATATTAATCTTCTTTAACAATCAACTTAACGAGATCAAACAATAATTGGATTTTGTGACTACAATGTCCGGACTTTTATTGAAATGTCAGGACTTTTCAAATTTCTAAATGGTAACCCTATCTACACATCATTTATTAAAAATACAAATACAATAGAAAAAACGGAATGCATATTTACATACTAACATTGAAATACAAATAATAATTAACAAAAAATCTAGGTACATAAAAATCTCATATTTTGTTTCTGATTTCAAAATAAACTACTTCATGCTTCAAATAACACATAAGAGTAATTATAAAAAAAAAGATTATACTTAAAATTAAATTCAGATCATAACATAATAAATTTACTACTCACTACATCCATGCTAAAATACTTTTACATCTTCAACAGTAAAAATCAGACTCATAAAAACTTTTGAAAGGTACAAACAACATAGAGTAGTCTTAGCGAAGATACTCACTGCAATATAAACGTCTCTTTCTTCTTTAGGAACCATCATGTGAATTAGAAAGAGTACCATACAGTATTTTTTCCTCTAGCTTACATTCTGCAGTAACATTGGTTACCGGGAAAGCTATTTTTTTGATGTGAAAATATCTTTAGGCGCGTTGAGCGATTTTTGGTAGGGGAAAAACTTACGGATTCGCGTCACGGATATGCTCGCGCCGTCGTGCTGTATGTATGTAGGCTATACCTATAGAATGAGCGGCGGGAAGCCGTGAGCGTTGACGAATCAGCGGACTGCACTGCCCCCCGTCTCGCCGCGCTCATACCTAACGCGCAGTACAGCGGTCTCGGTCAAACTATAGCAATAAATTTGGAGGTTGCGAGTGCGTGCTCCTGAGAATTTTATTGAAAACGAAGTGTTTTTAGTATTCGACACTAAGCCGATAATAAATAAACCCATATGAAAATGTTTATAATTATTGCTCGGATAGCCAATAGATGTGAAAACCAGACTAATGTTAATAATTTCAATTTACAATTATTATTTTTTAATTATCATTCATACTGTAATTAATTTATAAATAAAAAAAACCAACAGTTAAGTATTACAAAGTTTCAAGTTTTCACTTTTTCTTACTTTTGGAAGATACCCTATACAGTACACGTACAGTACATACGGTAACCAATGTCCACGATTTATTCACGCGGGTTTATAATCGAACGCAGAGTGATTTTTTACTGAATACATCATTTACACAAGCTTCAACTGTCTCTCTGTTAGTTACTTTGAGGCACAGAATAGTACAGAAGGCGCACTCCGCATTTTAGGTATGAAGCTACAAGTATGCGGCAGACTCGTCTTGTCGGGTCAATTCAGTGACGTAGTCAGAAGATATAAGAGTTACGCGATTCTAGGTGAAAATAACTGTAGGTAGTTAGCGCTATGCGACCTGAATTGCACTTTATTGTGTAGTAGCAGAGTTGCTATTTATTTAAATGATTTTGCGGAGTGAACCATCTGTATTAATCTGTGTCCAAGCCAAATATTTTTATGATTTCTGACGATTTTTTTCCTATCGTACTCGGAAAAAGCTGCAGTTTTTTTTAAAAATACATGCTGTGAATTACCACCATGTGTCACCATTTTTCCAGGACAGAAACGTAACAAGAAACCGCAAGTGGTTAAAAATACCAATAGAGTGTTAATATGCAGAATCAAAATGAATCACACCCGACTTCTGAAAGCTTTAATACAGATCAGTACATTTGCTGCCAAAGTTTCTTAGTTAGTTTTTCCATTCAGCAGCTGTTTTGATTGCACACATTTATACATACATAAAGTCACGACTTCTTCCCATGGGGGTAGGCAGAATCTACAAAGCGCCACTTGCTACGATCCTTACACACTCCTTTCGTTTCGTTTACGTTCATAACCCTGGTCATACACGCACGCCGATTGAGAGTACTACGCATCTGACCTTTCTGAAGAACTTCACCAATAAGTTAGGTTTGATTGGTTGAATTAAATAACTAAGGATGCGAGATTTAACAACATTTCATTTCACGCGCATCACCATTGAGAAATTTGATTCTAGAAAGGATTGCGCGACTTAGCTTTCCATTTACTATCTACTCTGTGTATTTTAGTACCATAACTTCTGCGGCTACTTGTGTCCGTTCCTTTTCGGCGGTACCGTGAACAGTGAAGGTACATGCGTCAGTAAGGCTGATATTCCTCCATGAAGTATACACACTCTTGGCACACTACACTTCACTAGGTAGTCAGTGAACTGCAAAGAAAAAAATAGGTTACAAAATAATAATAAAGAAGTCGTGTTAAAATGGGTTCTTCCGTTTTTGAGTTACAATCACAAAGATAAACCAGTACAAGTACCTCTCTAAGACCAAGTAAGACCGAGTAAGACTTTTCTTGGAATATGCTTATGTCATCTAGGACCCATACTTCAAAAAAGACATTACTCTACTTGATAATGTAAAAAGAAGGGCAACCAAGATGGTTCGCACCATACATAATCTACCTTACGAACAGCGCCTCAAAGACCTTATTACACTGGAACAGCGTAGACAAAAGGGGTAGACTTATAGAGACGTACAAAATACTAAAAGAACACTATGCAGTGGCCAGCCTTCAAGACCTTTACACTCTGAATGCCAACAAACGTTTGCGTGGGCATTCCCTAAAGTTATGGGAAAATTCATCAATTAAAAAGCCTTTGAAGCAATTCTTATCTAACCGAGTTGTAACAGCATGGAATAGGCTCCCGGAGAATGTTGTGACGGCTCCCTCACTGAACTGCTTCAAGAATCGACTGGACAGATTAAACATCTCCAAACTATTTGATACACACGCATCAGCTAATTAGCTCCTAGTGTGTCTAACCAAATAATAATAATAAGTATCTCCCGGGCCCCCGACTCCTGGTAGTAATAGGAACAGTGGGGGTTTAAGTCGGTAGGAATCCGACATAACCCTCCGTTCTCCCAAGACGGAGCTGGGTATCATGAACATTTAACCACAGAAAAAAAAAAGTCATGGTCTGTCCTTGTGACAAATTTCATCCAAATCCGGTTAAGGCGTGGAAGATAAGGTAACAGACAGAGTTACTTTCACATTTATAATATGTATTAAATAATATAATTATAATGTATAATATTATAAGTATGGATATTTTCGGGAAAAAGCCACTCGGCTTAGCTCGAATTATTCGAGCCGACCCGAACATGGCTCAGCGAGGGTCGATCGGCACGAGCCGTATGACAGCCTAATATGTGTAGTAATTTCTTCGGGGCAGCTTTGTTATTTAACAAGTACCTACTGCCGAATCGAATGCCGAATAAGTGTGTAGCACAGTCAAACACGAATGCGTATAGCACTCCATTTCTGCATACTCCTTGGTTATCTGATGAGTACACTGATGAGTGATGACAATACTATAAAACTTATTTATTTTATTCTCTGTCTAAATAAATGACATTAAAATATGCTGAAAATGTTACAGCTGCTGAAACACGTTTTAAATGTTTGCGCTTAACATTGACTTAGGGAAATAGGTTAACATAATGCTAATAATATGGTCTGGTTATCAATTTTAATAAGGAATTCATTTTCATTTTAGAGTGTTGTTTTCCTATTATAAGGCGTTGATCTTAATTTTATTATGTATAGAATTCATGTATTGGACTAGAAATATCTTTATAGTATAGGCTTCAGTTTTAATTTTGCTATCTGTAATAAAAATAAATAAAATTGATAGCAAAAAAAAACATTCTGTCTGTTTGTTTTTTCCGGCTAATCTCCAAAACGGCTAGAACGATTTTGACGGTATTTTCACTAGCAGATAACTGATGTTATAAGGAATAACTTTAACGATAGGCTTTTGTTTTAGAAAAATAAATTACTGTCCACGCGAGCGAAGCCGCGAGCAGCAGCTAGTGTTAAATAAGACATTAGTTTTAAATAAATACTTTGTATTCATCAGTTCTTTTAAAATATGCCTATTTCTAATATATAAATGCAAAAGTGAGTTTGTTTGTTACGCTTTCACGCTAAAACGGCTGATCAGATTTGGATGAAATTTGGCACATGAGTATACCATGACCTGGATTAGGACATAGGATACTTTTTATCCTGATATTCCCACGGGATCGAGACTTATGCGGATGAAACCGCGGGGCGCAACTTGTATGAATAATAAATCTACCAGCAAGTCTTAATGTTTTGCTGCTCTGATTGGTCAACTACAATGACAACGAATATTCATCAAGTTAACTAAGATTTAATAACATCTTATATTAGGTAGGGACAAACAAATAGACAAGATTACACTCGAGCTTAGGTGGAGCGACGTCCTTCGCAAGCTCAATGAGTAGCCAGTAGTCCAGTTAAATGGCGGGTGATTGGAAAGGCCTTTGTCCAGCGGTAGACGTTGAAAGGTTGGACAAGCTGTGTGCCCAGTGGGTTTTCTCGGTTAAAATTACGAACTTCCATACAAACTTTCATCCCCTATTTAACCCCTTTAGGCAACGAATTTTCAAAAATCCTTCTTTACTCCAAATATTCCTTCGTGTATGTATTAGGAAATCTTGTGAAAAGGATCAGACACGTTTCATACGAAGTTGGGCCCAACCTCGAAGTGCCGGCAAGCGAAAAAAAAAATGTGTTAGCCAGGTCGAGGAAGTCCTGCAGCTGTTGGCGTTTGGATTTTGGGCTCAATATAGCTGATCTTCTTTCATGTTGCTAGGCCCAACGGTTTAGGCTGTGTATTGTCTCTTAGTCAATTAATTTAAGATTTTTATTTAGTAGATGATAGCTCGTGGCTAAATAAAAACAGTCGTACGGATTGATCCATCAGGTTAAGCTACGTTTGCCAGCATTGGTCCGTGGATGGGTGACCTTCTTTACAGACCGAGACTCCTCTGTACCTCGGAAACCACGTTAAGCCGTTGGTCTCGGCTGTCATTCATGGATCTTTGGCAGTCTTAACGGGTCGTCAGAAGCCCGAAAGTCTGACAACCAGTCTTACCAAGAGGTATCGTATTACCCAGTTACTAGGTTGTGGAGGTCAGATAGGCAGTCGCTCCATGTAAAATACTGTTATTAAGTTGTATGCGGTTACACTGGAAGCCGACCCCAACATAGTTGGGGAAACGCTAGGCAGATTGATTAAGTAGATGATAAAAAAGTTAAGAATGCATCGGCATTCAGAAACAGGGGGTAAGACATCATATGAAAGTGATTTCTAATATATATAAAACACATATTTCATCTTCTTCCTCTCATCATTCACTGCAAGATCAAAGTCTTCCCATAGATACAAAACAAAACAATTAATAATAATAAAGTAATAACGCGAACACCATCTAACAGGTTCACCGTTCATCTTGAAAGTAGGCGTCCATTATAAACAGCCTAAACTTAAGACGCGCTAAACTTAATGGGGTTATTGACCATTTGACAAGCGAATTAGTTACACTCCACACTACACCTGTGGGTATGATGTCATCAACGCCATGACCATTTTGGTATACAAGTATAAGTCACACTGAAATCATTTTTATCAATTAAATCATTTACAGGCACTTCTGAATTATATATTTATTTATTTAATACTTTAAGCACAATATCTGGACCGAACTTTGCTCGTTTTTTTTTTGGCAGTTTTCTAAAAATGAAACGAGAGCTATATCGATTTATGGCCCCCGAAACACTCTCCATACAAAATTTCATGAAAATCGTTGGAGCCGTTTCCGAGATTCTGATTATATATAAACATATATACAAGAATTGCTCGTTTAAAGGTATTAGATAATTGTACAGAGGCGGACTTAATGCCACAGGCAATTTCTACCAGTCAACTTTTGGGTGATGCAGAGACAAACAGTGGTAGGTGCAATATCGACAATTGTGGAATAAATACGCATTTATTTAAAAATAATATCAAAAAAGATCATTTTATTATCAAATGAGTCATTCATTTAGAAAGATGAAGCTAGTTGAAGAAGGAAGAGGAATTCAAAAATGGAACTGCAATGATAGCGCAGTATTTTGTTTCGTATTGCTGAGTTGGTCTTTTTGACTAAAGGATCAGAATGGGAGAGGAGGAAAAGTGTAGTTCTGAACTTGGCAGTTGACACTTACTTTAACGTTACTTACGCCCTTTCGTGGCGTGCTAATGGCGAAGAAAATGGCTTTCACGGCGAAGATTTGTCAGAAAGATATTGTGAAAACGGGCATTTGACTAACGGCCGAACCCTATAACCAATTTTCAGTAAAAGACAGATCGCTATTGGTGATAGACAGTATAATTATATCTGTCATTGAATGTCATTCCGTAAGATTCCTTACTCTCTGACAGATTATTGGGACTTTAAAACCATAGATAGATACGTTTTTCTATCTCTAGTATGCCGAAACTGGTGATAGATAGATTATTGGGTTTGGCCGTTAGTCGAATGCCCGTTTTCACTATATCTTTCTGGGCTTTTTTGCCCTTTTTCACCAACACTTAGCGACACCTTAATAAAGCCGCACTGTTCGATTTGCAACACTAGTTTTACCACCGCGGGTTGAAAATCCAAAAGTGCAATAATATTTAAATATCGCATTTAGGTGTTGCCTAGTGTGAATGAAAACGGGGATTAGACTCTTATTCATTAGTGAAATTACTTTTATAAGACATTATTATTTTGGACTTGAATTTTTATTGACAAAACTTATATTTCTAACCACA
Organism: Omphaloscelis lunosa; assembly: GCA_916610215.1. Taxonomy (NCBI): domain Eukaryota; kingdom Metazoa; phylum Arthropoda; class Insecta; order Lepidoptera; family Noctuidae; genus Omphaloscelis; species Omphaloscelis lunosa. The sequence continues at coordinate 15,389,994 of OU744250.1, forward strand.
CAGCAATAAGCAAAGTACGGCTAGTATGAAAATGATTAAACGAGCAGACGCCTACGTATTTTATTTAATGAGGCTAACATACAAACTGTGCGAACTCAGCAGACACCGTGACGACATTCTATTGCAGTTCAAATAAGAATGAGTACTAATGCCATCTATGGACGTTTTCGGAAACTAATTTTAAAACTAGCTATTTATCCTTATAAAATCTTGTAGTAATTCACAGTTTGATAGTAATTTGTATTTTCTGATTGGTTGAAGATATAATGGACTCAGTTCCTTCCTTGGTTTGTTAAAATCACCTGCTATAACTAACGCCATCTACCGACCTAGATCTCAACTTAATGACAACTTTTCTACTGTGTGGTTTCGTGTTTAATAGTGCAATGATCTTCATTTTGACGACATATCATATCACTTTTTTATCTAGACATGCCTTGAGCATCAGTTCAAGTTGATTAAATAGGCCCTTTACCACAGGTCAATCCAGATGGAACACTCCGCAAAATCATTTAAATAAAAAGCGACTCTTAATAAGACACAGTAAAGTGCAATTCATGTCACGCAACGCTATATTCATCAGCTATAAGCTGCCTCTCTTTCTATCGCGTAACTTTTATACCTTCTGACCACGTTAGGGTTGTCATCTTTTAGAGAATAATTAATCTTTATATTTAATACTCTACTTTTGTGGACAAATGGCGTTTCAATTAAACCTAGGCTCGCTACTTACTTTAATTTGTTTAGTCTCCATTATATATTAATATGTACCTACGTAATTGGGCAAATAAAAAAGTATGTACGAATACCCCTGTTGACTACATAATCAAAATCTTACTACATATCTAATATTTAGTTATGGTTATCTACAGTTAGTCCGAGGTAGGTACCCATCAAGACAAAGGATCCTCAGACGGGTGTTGTGTCTTGTGGGCAACTGCCCGACGGTTTTTTTTTGTTTTTTTTTTTTTCGATGGTGCATCTCAGAGCTGAGCTCTGAGGTTATGACTATTTAACCGGTCGATTCTGTGGTTACCTTAAGCTGCTAAACATCCAGCCAGGGGCATACAAACTAAGTTAAAAAGCTAGGTGAATGCTCGCTAAGGGCACCCCCCTGTGGAGTACGAGCCTCGGCTTAGGGCGTCACCGGAGGGAGGACATCAAAGATGGGACGGGCTGGAGGGGCCCGACGGCAGAAGTCGGAATTTTATATATATGTCGATCGCTCGGTAAACTCTAATTGCGCGATGCAGGATTTGTGTGACGTCATGTCTTTGATGCGGAGTTTGTATGTGGCGGTGTAACCGCTACAATATTATTTAAATAGGTACTTTCCTATCTATGCTTATCAAAGCCTGAACCTGACCTTGTAAGAATCTATACCTACTATAATAATAATAATATTTAATATTCTAACTACGTAAATACGTGTGACCTAGATAAGAATAACAAATGTAAATATTAGGTAGGTAGGTAGGTACCTACCTAATTACTAACTATTTATAGGTAGACGTGCATTTCTTTAGCTGTCTGTGTCCTTTGGAAGTGAGAAAAACGTGAGTTTCAGATCCTTATTATTATTTAAGCAGCCAAATGCGATGCAAGATACTGTTGTCTTCATTTAAGTATATTTAATTTGAATATCTTGCGACGAACGGACGACGCGACGCGACGCATGAGTATTGAATTGATGTACGACATGGCGCTGCGGGCGGCGGGCGGCAGCCCTACTGAATTGGCACAGTGAGACGAGCCCGCCACGTACTTGTAGCTTCATACCTAAACTGCGGAGTGTCCCATCTGTATTAATCTGTGCCTTTACCCCCGAAACCCCAAACGCCATTTTACATTAAGAGAGCGTACAACGGTACACTAGCGCCACTCCTTTACTAAAATATTATCTCGTGACTGAGAAGGAATTATGACTAACGGCAAATAAGGACCCTCGGTAAGTGTGTCTAGAATTTTCCAATACCTTTTGTAAAGTTTCATATTGAAGCAACAAAATACGATCTAGAGGAATGTGGTCGCTTTTATTTAGATCGAATTTTGTTTCGTCCTGTCTTGTACGCCCTCAGCCGCATTTGATCGCACAAACAGACGCTACCATAATCCTTAAAGTGGAGGGGACATCATGAGACTCAACGGCGACCTAAAATAATATGAAGTTGTCTTTGAGAATTTGCCCAATGCCACCTTTCGATGTTTCTATTGAATACAGTATGCGGCCCTTAACATGAAAAAGTTTAGTTTTGGAGAACGTCGCCTCTAGCACCTTTCTCAACATCATCTGCCTAACCTTTTCCCAACTGCGCTGGAATCGGTTTCAAGTCTGACCAGATGCAGCTGAATACCACTAGTTTACACGGAGCGACTGCCTATTTGACCTCCACAACACTTACTGGGTAACACAATACCCCTTAGTAAGACACACAAGTCAGACAGTCTCTTTTTTTCGATTTATACTAGCAGCTGCCCGCGGTTTCTTCCGCATAAGTCTCAATCTTGTGGGTATATCGGGATATAAAGTATCCTGTGTTAATCCAGGTTATAAACTATTTGTGTGCCAAATTTCATCCAAATCCCTTCAGTAGTTTTTGCGTGAAGGAGTAACAAATATCCATCCATCCTCACAAACTTTTGCATTTATAATATTACTAGCTTTTGTCCGCAGCATGTCGTGGATGTCGGAAAATATCCCACGGGAACGTACTAACGATACCGGGATTACATACCAAATAGCCGAGGAAAAGCTCATTGACTCCTACCACGTGCCCGCGTTGCTGTCAACCATAATTATTTTGCTACGCGTAATTTTGAATCTGTGATATTTTTTAAACCATGCATTTAAATGAAATGATGACAAGGCATATTTTTTAGACATACGCCATCACGGACTTTTTTTAACTTTTTAAGATAAACAATACTGTAGAACATAAATTTTATGTATCTTTTACGATTTCCGCGGCGTACGCCAATAAAATTCCCAGTCGGCATGATTTTCAACAATAATCGTCAAATTTCAGCCAATTTACATATAACTTTAATGAACTATACACTAAACCCTTCCGCATGAATCACTCCGTCCATTGGTGAAAACCGTTCGTTAGTTTTTGAGTTTATCGCGTTCAGATAGACAAAAAGACCGACAGGCAGACGCGGCGGGGGACTTTGTTTTATAATATGTAAGGATTAATTAATATATTGATATTAATGAATTAATATGTAGGATATAAAATAATAATAATATATTAATAAATAAATATATAATATATATAAGTAGGATAGTATTAACGTGAATGTAACTTACTAATTGAGCAGTCTCCTCTTCAGCTGCCGCGACGACGACATTCTTCTTCAATTTGATGGCCTCTTGTAAGACTCTTTGTGGGTGGAGGCCTAAGGCTCTTAATTCGTGTTGACCGAGGTGCACACCGCTGTAGGGCACGTTTATACTGCCGTCTATGCAGCTCTTCTCGTAACTATAGCGATAATATATGAGTCATTATTCGTTCTAGAAGTATAAAACATGTAAAAAAACCCTGTCCGATCCGTGAGGGTGTAGTTAAGTATCATAATGAGAGTTGAAAAAAAAATCAGGAAAAAAAGAAAAAAATCAGGAAAAAAAGAAAAAAATCAGCAAAAAAGAAAAAAATCATGAAGAAAGAAAAAAACAATCAGGAAAAAAGAAAATAAAAATCAGGAAAAAAGAAAAAAAAAAGTGTTTTCAATGGGCAAATTTACCGGGTAGCCGTCTTTAAGCGGATGTCTACAAGTCATAACTTATGATCCCTGTTGAAGTTTAGCAAATTTTTATTAGATTTGGGATTATTTTGGTACCAAAAATGTGAATTTTAAATAGCAATAGCTTTTTATTTTCATTTTTTTTTTTGTATTCCTTTTTGGTAATTTTATTGCAGTACTTACGCGCCCCTTTCGGATCGGACGGTTTTTTTTTACATAATATATAGTAGAGAAAATACAGTAGAAATCCTTAGATTATTTATTTTTTTGCTAATTTATTCAAATGAATATATTAAATCTCCACAGAACTCCAAAAAGGAATTGGTTACATTTAAACACACTAGCAGGACAAAATCTATAATAATTTATACTTACAGTAAATTGGACCTTATGTCAATGACACAGCATTTATCTTGGCATATCAGCGAAAAGAAATCTGACAAGTTAATTCTTGGACTTATTTCAGTGAACAACGTTTCCATTGGTATTTCCACTATATCCTGAAAATAGAACTTCTATTAATGAACTTTGAAATCAAAGTTGCCCGCAATAAGTAACTTAACGATTATATTTGGAGGATTACCAGCTTTTGTGCACTAATACATTTGAGCCGCTTCCATACATACATAAGTTCACGCCTTTTTCGATTTCCCCATGAGGGTAGGCATAAACTACAGAACGCCACCCTTGCGAAAATTATAAGAAGTCTTCCATCCTGGGAAACTGTCAAAAGATAACTTGAAGCCATTTCCAGCGTCCGACTCTTAGGCTTTGGTCTCCCTATTTTATGCTATATGCGACGTCTGATTTCAGCGTCCACGTTCCGATCGACGTCTGAACGCTACGGACAGCGTCGGCGGCGGTGGTCAATACGCCCGCAGTGGACGACGCCGCTTCAGTCGTTGCTCACGAGTGGTCGTGTGAAACTTGATACGACCTGACGCTGCAATGGTTCGAAATAACTAGAGACGCGACGCAAAGCGTTTGAATGCCGCGTACGACGTCAAGACGTTGACGTCGACGTGTGAAAGAGACCACAACAGTACATTTCTATTGTAAGCATCGTGACGCGGCATACGGTGTGACGCTGTAAGCGGCCGACGGCGTTTATAGGAGACCATGACCTTAGGCTTCTTGTTCATGACGCCTGTTCAGACGAAAAAATATCACCCATGCGCCGCACCGCCGCCGCACCGACCATATGATGAAAAAAAATCAGAATACCTCAGAATGAGTATCCAATGCAAGAAATTATTTAATACTTACCATAGGGTCCTTAATTTGAGCTTCATTAGTAAACCGTCTATAGCTAATACTTCTTGGTGAACTGCGGCACATATTGATAGATTCCTGTGGAAATATCAGTCATTAATAATATGTGAACGACCTTTGTGAAATGAAATTCTGAGCTTATAATAGTCATTGACCTCTCTATTATTGACTTGAAAAATTATGACCATTACATGTTTTTGTAGTTGGGTGATAAAGTATATTCAAATAATTTATTAGCTTTAATCAAGCGAATATGTTGCAAGGATTTGGCATACGGAAGTTATTATTATTACAAGCTTCTGCTCGCGACTTCATCTGCGTGAAATTTGTTGTTCCCTCGTCCAACCGCGTCGCCGATCGCGTTATTACTTCGTTTTCGCTTGGGAACGCCAAGACTGACTTTTTTCTGACTTTTTTCTCAGCTCCTAAGGGTCTCAGCGTAATGTTAATTAGCATATAGCCTTTCTAAAGAATTTGGCTTTCAAAAGCAAAAATATTTTTTTAAAGTCGAATAGTTGTTCTAGAGATTAGCGCGTTCAAACAAACAGACAAAAAACAAACTCTTCAGCTTTATTATTAGTACAGATATATATATATATATATATATCCTATAACGTGCCACTACAGGGCAAAGGCTTTGAAGTAAAAGTAGCGGCCTTTCACTTGTCAATCTAATGCAATCAGAGGCCGCAGTCCTATAGATGGGCCTGCCGGGGTTGCGAAGAAAACCGAAAGGAAGATCGTGGCCCCCGGCAACAGGGCAACCGAAGGAACACGGGTGGGTTTTAGTCAGTAAGAGTCTAACACGCCCTCCCGCTCCGCCCAGAGCGGGAGAAGTTATTTGATGATTTCCCACCCAAAAAAAAAAAAATCCTATAGATGGGAGTCCAGTTCATCCCACCCGGTTACTGTTGTTGGGACCCACTGGTTAATGTGAAATTTTATTATTGAATTTGATAATAATAAAGAAATAATTAATTTGGGACACGCACAGGAAATACAACAACAAAAATAAAAACATTAAAACTAAGAAAATAGTGAAAACAAAAAAGAAGATCTGTGTGAGACCAAAAAGGCTCCTATCTCAGCATGATGCTACGATAATGAAAGGTAAATCTTTAATTATAATATTCAGAAACTTTGTCTCTATATAAGGTCGTTCTGCATTAGTGTATTATTTTTTAATTTAAATAGTGGACTTTTTTGGGAGAGTAATGAGAAGACTGGACAGTGCACCTTGAAAACAATTTATTTCGAGAGAAGTCAATTCTTAGACATTTCAAAATTCTGACAGAATGATGACGAAATAACGTATAAATGGTTTTCACAATCATGCCAAGGTATGAAAAACATCTTTAAAGTTAATAGCAGAAATTGCATTGTAGATTAGCTATTGTTAAATGCCCTTGACACACTCTCCAATGTCAATGTCAGACTCGAACACAAGACATTCATTGAACGCAAAATATAGTCGGAAATGTGTTTTTTTTTGTACACAAATATTTAAAGATTTTTGTTACTCCGATGTTTCATTTGTCAGCTTTTGTCCCCGGCTTCGCTCGCGTTAATGTCGATTTTGAAAAGTAATTTTTCTATCCCTTGGGAAGAATATTTTTTATTCTGGGTGTACCACTGACAACGTGTATGCAAAATTATATGATGATCGGTTGAGTAGTTAAGACGTGAAACCCAAAGAAAGAAAGAAAGAAATAAACAAACTCTCTCTCTCGCATTTATAATATTACTGCAGCGCCCCGCGGTTTCACCGCATAAGTCTCAATCCCGTGTGAACATCGGGATAAAAAGTATCACATGTGTTTATGCAGGTTATAAACTATCTGTGTGCCAAATTTCTTCCTAATTCGTTCAGTAGTTTTTGCGTGAAAGAGTAACAAACATCCACCCATCCATCCTCACAAACTTCCGCGTTCATAATATTATATTTAAAAAATATAAATATAATATATATTGTAGGATAGTTAGGATTTCTATATAAAGAGTTTACAAAGGTCTTTTACTTAAAACTATGCCCCACAAAACCGCTTTCACGGTTTGTCTGTGGGAGCGAATCATACAAATTCGTTAGTGTAAGTTTAAGGTCTCATTGGCTTCTTCCCTTGGGGGTAGGCAGAAACTACAGAACGCCACCTGCTACGATCCTTATATACACTCCTTTTGCTTCGTTTAAGTTCATACTTCTGGTCATACATACATGCCGGTTGGAGTACCACGTGCTTGACCTTTCTGAAGAACATTTTTTTTTATTTAAAACAGTGCCATAATCTTCTGTATTACTGACAATATTGATAATCGCAGTTGTAATTTGTCATAGATAATGCTAAATCGTTACTGACTGTATTGCTGTCTACGGCGTTAGTTGAGATTGGTGATGTTGATAACAGTTATCACACAGTCCGCGCTCTGCTTGACAGCGGCAGTTAAAATTGTTTAATAGCTCAAAGCTTATGTAAACGTTTGAAAATTCCTATCACACAGTCCACTATACGTGTTTGTGGCGTTCGACTAACCGTTTCACAGTCCAGTCACAAGTGCGGTATTAATATACGTTCTAAGGTATATAATTTTAATACAACCTTACATTGTTTAGTGGTGCCTAGTATCATTTCAAAGTTGCCTTCAACATACGTTAATAGTGATGCTATTAGTATACCTAGCAATATTCTACTTGCAGATCCCACATTGTAACCCCATCACCAATAAGATCACTATATGTCCTTCTAGGGTGTGCCCTCCCGGCGTTTCCACTCACTTCTGCCTTGCGCCGCTCGCTGTTCATTCATCCTCTTGGCCAAACCATCTTAGCATTCTCTTTTCATCAAATCTCACATCTTTATAACAATATGAAGATAAATATACAAGGAAATAATAATCACTAACCTTGACACACTCTCCAATGTCAATCTCCGGCAGATCAGAGAACAGTAGGATGCATTCGTTGAAGCCAGACGATAGCAATGTATCGCGCAGTTGTCTTAGTATGCCCACTCCCATGAAGAGGGGTAACGCTGGCCCTTCTACTAGCAGGGCGTCCCACAGGTGGACTATCTTGTGGAGGGGGAATACGTCTGAAAGAGATTTATATTGATAGAAAATGTGTTTGAATCAGTATTTTGACTTCAGTAAAAAACCATAAAGCTCCTGTATGCATTTAGTTTTACTGGTTGTCAAGACCACCAACAGGTTGAAAGGCAGCACTAATACCATCAAAACACTTGCCTTTGAATCACTTCCGTTTTAATAAATGATTTATGATTTTGGAAGAGGTCGATACCCGGAAACGAGCTACTAATATGAAAAAAAATAAAACTGCCCAGTTGCAAACTTTTAAATTAGCCAAAGAAAATAATATTAGACTTTTAATACGGGCGCGTTTTAAAAGAAAATGTTGGTCGTTCCAATTTAGTTTAAAGTCACAAGATATTTTATCCTCCCTTCTTTCCTTTCCTTACGCCAAAAATAACAGCAATTTAAAATCAAATATCAAACTTACGTGAAAACATAGTGAGGAACCACGGTATAGCGAACAGCTCAGGTACAAAGTTGATCTCATGTAGATGCGTCGCTAACTCCGGTTCATGGAAGGCCGTCATTTGCCAGAATTTGGCCAAGTACTCCTTGATGATCGCGCTATTGTCCTTCAGGAAGAACTTGTGAAGAAACTTCGGTACGAAGGCTGAGAGGCAAGCGAAAGCACGGGCTGGTGGAGGAAAAATAAATCTATTAATTAATCAAAATATTTTATTTCACACTAGCTGCGCCCCGCGGTTTCGCCCACATAAGTCTCGAGCCCGTGAGAATATCGGGATAAAAAATATCCTATGTCCTTCTCCAGGTCATGGTCTACCTATATGCCAAATTTCATGCAAATCCGTTCAGCCGTTTTAGCGTGATGCCGTGACCAAGGGAAATAGGGATTCATTTTTATATATATAGATAAACCTAAAAAGGGGAATTGTGAAATGTCAGAAGCTAGGTACACGGTTCCAATTGGTCGTTTTCGTTCTCTTTTAAAAATAATTGGCTTTTACAATATTGTGAAATAACAGTTTTATTAGATAAGTATGGGACGACAGTGTAGGCCTTTCAACAACTACCAGGTACTTCACAAATATAATAAATAAACAAAATAAAAAAGCCCCTTTGTTTCATACTATTTATATCTTTAAATAGTATAAAACATAGTTGCTTTTCGTGTCTGCGTGTGCAGTTAGTTCTTCAAAACCTTCTCAATGGATTTTGATGTGGTATTGGCACGCACTGTCTACTGATGTGCAGCACGCGTAGCATGACCACCGTAGAAACGAGTTTTGTCGACAGAAGAATAGACAAAAATGACGTTCCGTGTAGACAGGACTGCAGTAAAGTAGAAAGACACAACTGCACTTTTTACGCAATTCACTCTTTTCATAATTCGACTCAGAATTGTTTGTTTTGTCATAGGATTTTATTTTTCTTTGTTTGATTCTCAATTTTTATTGATATTAAGAGTGTCGAAGTATCGTATTTTGGAAGAAAACAATATTACAGTAATATTGGATTTAACCGTTTCCTTGGTAAACTATCTAAACTATCACTAAGACCCCTTTATTTTTGGCTATGAAAAACTAAAACTATTCTGCAACAAAAAATCCCTAAATTTAAATATAATTTTGACACAACTTAAATCGTATTTGACAATCGCGAGTCCACGTGGTACTTGTTTGTCCTACCCCGTGATTTTTTTTAGAGCCGGAGGCGCGAAGACTACGTATTTTATATGGAATTTTTCACTTTTTATATGGAAAATAAGAAAAATTATTACCTACATGTTCAGTCTTAGGGGTTTGGGGATTTTATAAAGGGGGGTCGAAATTTTCATTATTTTTGCGATTAGACACACCATTTTTGAGATATAAGCAAAAGAAAAAAAAGATACAGTACTATTTTTGCACATGAATTAGAGGTGTTGGTGTTAATTATGATAATTATTACTTATCACAGTTTTGCGTTCAAAACGCTCTCCTTTACAGAAGAGCGTTACATGATTTTGTAGATAACCGTACCATACTTTGTGGCCGTCGAGTAAAAAGTTTTCTACCGTCGTTAGCATGGCGATTACAAAATCAAATTGTCTTCACTACCTTAGTGATTTTGACAGTTTGGATAGAAAACTTTCTTCTGAAATAGTCTACATGTAAAAGGACCTAGACAAAGATCGTTAGAAGCGGAAGACAAAATGACAGATTGTAGAATGATTTCTACGGTGCGATGTCAAAAATGGAGAAACGAAATGTCAATTTGTATAGAAAGAGCTATGTCTATTCTTCGTAGAAATAGAAAGCGTCATGCTACGCGTGCAGGGGAGGGACTCTAGTTCAAACATTGGTAGCCTGCGTTCATTATTTGAATTTCTAAGTGAACAATTTAATACACTTAACCTGCCTTGTAAAGTCTAGGTCATTCTGAAATCAACTTTATTCATACTCTTTTAAAGTCAATAATTGTTGCATGTAGTAAAATGCCAACATGATTCCGTTGTGAAAAGGGATGCACCTATCGGACATGTATAGCTTTATCTATCTTTCTAGCACTGGAAAAATTGGGCCATTCGAGCATTCATACTTCATTATACGGCTCCAAGAGGCGGGTATTCTGCAGGAGTGGTGAAGTAACATAACATCACGACTATTTCCATCGAAGGGTTAGGTAGAGGTGTATTTAGAAACATCCATATTTCGCCAGTTATGTTTAAATCCCACGTAATAGAAGGCGAGCCTGTTACCATCAATCGGGCACACATCCAGACTACGGGTTGTTATCTAGAAACTTCTGATGGAAAAACCCTATAACGCTTAGGCTGTTTTCACAGCTGTCCAGGAGACCCGTGCGGGTTCCCAGAATGGAGACACACGTGAAGCGCTGGAAAATTGTTTCACAGCGCCGCGGATTGGTCTGTACGCGACCCGCTCTGGGTAGAGCCCGTACAACGCCAGCAACCGTATCGTACTAACTCCCTCGTTTCGGAGTACTGCGGGCGCTACCCGTACAGATCTCCCGTGTGCGGGAGGCCCATGCGGGTCTCCCGGACAGCTGTGAAACCAACCTTAGTCCGACCCTGGAATTGAACCCAGGACCTCATGCTCAGCAGTAGCGCTTGCGACCGCTAGACTAACGAGGCAGGTGAAGTGAAGAGGGATTCGTTTCTTTACTTACCTTCATTGCAGAAGTTCAAATATAAGAATGGTGCGGTCAACGAGTCCAATCCTTGCCAGTACACATACTGTGGGTTTGTCAACAGCCAGGCCTTTAGCAGCCTTTTTAGTGTCCGATGGCCCGCGGAGCCGCAGAGCAGCCAGCAGTATTGATGACAACGTGGTATGTCCACGTCTATCTATTAAGGGAAAATGGACTTTATTGCTTTGGGATTCAGTTGAGTTTCAGCTGATATATATTTAGGAGTTTTAATTTGCCGGCAACTAATGCTGGGAGAATAAATTAACATTATATAGTAGCAATTCGAAATTTAAATCTATGCTTTTGGAACATCGCTTTATAAGGACGAGCAACATTCAATATATTGCAAACTATGATAAAATGATGATGTGGATATATTTAGTAACCTTTTCCGCTTAGCTATTTCTAAAGAGTCTTGAGAAGACCCTGGAAGAAATCGACACGTGTTTCACGTGCTCAGTCTGCGCTCGGTGCTTGGTGTGGCAACACGCCGTGTTCGAGTTCACGACAAGTTAATCGTCATCCTGAGGATGCCTCGTTGAGAGGTGAAACACGTGTCGATTTCTTCCAGGGTCTTCTCAAGACTCTTTAGAAATAGCTAAGCGGAAAAGGTTACTAAATATATCCACATCTTCATTTTATTATGGATTTCCGCAAGGTCACGCCTGAATCAATTAACTATCTTAAACTATGATAAATTCATTATCGATTACGTTAAGCTTAGATTAGACGAGCTTTTTTCAAAGTCAAAATTCAAATAGCTTGTGCACATCTGCTGCCTTACTTTTTTATAGTTTTTTTTTTTAGATATTGCTTCTCGTATTTGACCTCTGACGATCGTAACTACTTAACTAAACTGTCCGAACGTTCGCTAAGGGCACCCTCTGTGGGGTACGAACCTCGGCTTAAGGCGTCGCTGGGGGAGGACAGCAAGATAGGACAAGCTGGATCAAAACTGGATAATTATTATTATCAGAGGAATTTAGAGCTACAGGCTCAGCTTTGGCGCGGGCTGGCGCTTCATTGAGATGATCAGCAGGGGGGCTGAAAAATAAAACAATTGATATTCTATTTATTTACCTGTCTATCAGTAGGCGTAGGCGTCTCCTTATCAATCCGTTCGTACTGTTCCTCTATATCCCCCACAACTCCAAGTAAGGCAGCCCATACATCACCACGAACTAGGGGAGGAATGTCTACCTCCGCCTCTGCCCTAATGTATGGCGCTGTGTAAGGGTAACCCTGCGAAGAAAGTTAGTAGAGGATTTTACAACATTAAAAATGTCAGCGTAAACAAGACTGTTCAGGCAATTACTACAGAGTTACATATTTACAGAGTATAAGTACAGAGTACATATTTTTTAATCGCAAGTTTTTCAACGACGTAACGGACATCTCTTGCAAAATTTCAATGTTTAAGGGACATTATCTTCTAAACGATTGAGTTTAACGAGGTTTACTTTATAGTTTTCTATAGATATATTAATTTTAAAATAAACTGTCTAGAAAGCATCATAATAGGAAAAACAATGAAAAAGTTGTGAAAATTCCATTATATCCCCCACAACTCCAAATAAGGCCGCCCACACATCACCACGAACTAGGGTAAAAATGTCTTCCTCCCCTGTGTATGGGTAACCCTGCGAAGAAATTTAGTAGAGGATTTTATCCCTAAAAAATTTTCAAATGTTGAATTTTAACTACGGAAGTAAGGAGGGTTTTAAAAGTCTACTCGATTTTATTTGTTGGCGTCTGGCGAATCTCATGTTAGATTTTCAGGTAAATATTTGTTTGTTGTTATTTTGGTCAATCAGAATATCCATGAGATTTAGTCCACGTTCGCACGGACGTAAAAATATCGCGGCGGGATTTTATCGCGCACTGGATTTTCAGCTCTCGGTTTTGTGCAGAGCGTTGAAAATCCAACAGAGTGCGTCCCAGCGCGTTGAAAAAACACACTGTTGGATTTTCAACTCTCGGCGCTAAGTAGAGCGTTGAAACTTCAGTGCTCGAAAAAAAAATCGCGTACCTGCACTAAATAACATATAAACTTTACCATGTTTTAGTATCGAGGAAATGATTTAAAAATGCAAGGAAACAAAGCTGTTTTCAGAAATATTTTCAAGATTAACATAATTTTTTTTCGCCGACACAAACTAAATAAATTTGCCAACAAAAAAAATCATACCAGCCTATTACAATATTTTCAGTTTTTGGCTCTTTTGTAAACGCTTTAAGTAAGTCCGTTTAACAATAAAAATATGTTATGGGACTTCCGTAATTTTTCACCGAATAACAGAATACAGGTGTTCCGAGCTTGAAGCCCGAAAATCAAACAATCGACATAGAATTAAAATATCGTCATCGATATTTAAAAGTAGTGTCAATTTAGATAACATAGCTAATGGAATAACCCGACTGAAACTTCCAAAAACCTATAAAACAATCGCGTTTAAGTAGGCTTAAGATATGTTTTTTTTTTTATCGTTAAGGATAAAGAACTAGACATGCAATGACTTTGATCAAGGTGACACACTTAAGTTAATATTCTAATGCTAGATCAGGCCTAAGCCCACGTTCGCAAGGACGAAAAAATATCGCGGCGGGATTTGATCGCGCACTGGATTTTCAACTCTCGGTGATAGCCGGATAGCCGAGCGTTGAGAATCCTACGCTCTGGGACGCACTTTCGTACCAGGGCGATGAAAAAAACACTGTTAGATTTTCAACTCTCGGCGCTGAGCAGAGCGTTTAAAATTCAGTGCAAGAAAAAAAAATCGCCCGTGCGGGCTTAGTTTAGTGCATTTCCTTTTAATCCCTTGGCCACTACATCACCGCTCGTGCCCACTGCGTCTTGCGTCTGCGACCAGGGCGAGAACAAATGTATGTGTCTAAGCACACTATGCTGAAGGTACGCGACCGAAATTCCGCGGCTGATTTTACGTTCCGACGTATTCGACTGATACGACACACCATGAGCACGGAAATTTTGCGAGAGAAATTCGGTTGCGCAACGTTGCGTGAATTCAGTGTCTTGAGCGCCGACATGGTGTCGTGTCGTGTTGTCTAAAAAAATGAACATTTTACAGTAACGATTGCAAAGGCTTTAGAAGAGGAAAAATACAAGAAAGAATTTTGGGTGCACCCATTGAATTCTACAAGACTACAAGATGGCCAATTTCTACGTTCGAACCGAACCTAACTTCCGTCGCGTATAATGTGTTGCTATATAGAATACATTGCAGCCGAACTTACGCCCGATCAAAGTTCGGTTGTACGCCAAAATGTGACGTAATTTTGGCAAATGTGTTGCTAGTAATTGAAATAGTATTGCAGGCGCACTCTCGCCCAAGTTCGGTCGCGTATCTTCGGCACAGTGTGCTTAGAAACTAAGAAGTTAGTTAGAGCGTGCCATGAGTCGCCGCGGTGCGACTTGCGGAGGGGAGAGCGGCGCGGGAACAATCGAGCGCCGGCCGGCGGCGCTCCAAGACGCACCGCCCTATGTCATTAATACTATTGATGGGCCGATATAAAAAGAGGCGTATCTGGAAATAATATGCACTTTACAAAGAAATTCAGTCCTTTAAACGTCTTCAGTCCACAAAAATTAAGCATGATCAGTTAGGAAAATAATACAAACCCCTTCCTGGTTTCGTCCCATTAGAGAGGATATGTATTTGTTTATGTGAGTGTCACACTTCTAGACATCATTATATTAAGACAAAAACTACTAAAATACGCTTCATGTATCCGTGGTCAAAACGCATGCATCATGCGATCGATTAGTGAGTCGTGCTATGCGATTATCGCCTTAAAGGTGAGTTTACGGAAGATTAGTACATAATTTTTTCACTGCACTACAGGTACACTTATGCCTATCCCTTTGGGAGAATAGACCTGCTGTTATATGCATATTAACTTCTTTATTATAACATACTCCAGATAATCTTATCTACCTGCTACTTTAAGATTGGGAATCCCATTCGAAGACGAAAACAATTAAATAATCGATTAGATAATGAAGAACGCGCGTCGACGGCACAGACGACGTCGTGTGAAAGAGAAGTTGACAACATTGCTAAAGCGGGTTTAGATGAGCTGAATTTTTCGCGCAATATTGGGGGCCAATTTACTCCAATCTCAATCTGCCTAGCCAGTCCTAGTCCAGTCTAACAGGATGCAGTTGAATATCAGTATTTTACAAGGAGCGACTGCCTATCTGACTTTCAAAACCCTGTTACTGGACAACACGACACCCCTTGGTAAGACTGGTGTCAGAGTTTTGGGCTTCTGACTACCCGTTACGGCTGTGAATCATCAAATTAACAAAAAATCCACTTACATGCAAAAGCCTTTGGAACCAAAGCAGTCTATAAAACTGATACTCCGTATCCCTCTCCCTGATAATCTTCGGTAATGTTACAGCATCATACTCTTTTCTCCGTTCATGCATCAGAGGGTAGTAGTCGTGAGGTGGAATATGACTTAGACGGGATTTTAGTAAGTCTAGGCTGTACTTGGCGAGACGACGGTCGAATAAAGCACCAGATTTACCGCCGATTGTGCAGCCGTCTAGAAGTATTGCTCTGAAATAAATGGTGTAAGTGCTATTACCACTACTCTACATGGTCCTCATATGAGCTGACCAAGATTATGTCTGGACTTTAAAAGGGACTGTGACCTCTGAGTTTGTTTCCGCTTTTCTTCTCAGAGTAGACAGATAGGAAACGCCGAACTCAACTAACTTATTTTTAATATGACGGGTAAAAGTGATTCTGATATCCTATTTACAGAATAAACAATTTCATTTCATTTCATTTCTATTTTATTTTTGTTTCCATAACCTATGAGACCACAATATAATCTATACTGCATTTGAAATAAAAAATAAAAATGTTTTCTCTTTTTAATATTAGTGTATACTCCATTTGAAATAAGATTAGACATTTTAACAAACCTTTTTACAGTCCGTTCAACCGATTTTGACTTCTATACCGTAGGCATAAGGATGGCATCAAAAGCAAAAGAGTGGTTACAATACCAACTGTTTTACTGCAGCTGCCATTTGTCATGCTACCAACGAAATAGAAGACAAAATTGGTTGAACGGACTGTGAAAAAGGTTTGTTTAAATGTCTAATCCTATTTCAAATGGAGTATACACTAATATTAAAAAGAGAAAAGATTCGTTTTTTGTTTGTAATGATGAAATCCAAAAACGACTGAACCGATTTAAAAAATTATTTCACCAGTAAAATGCTATATTCTTATCACTGAGTAACAAAGATTATAATGTATAAAGATATCACAACAGCGACGTCGCTGGCAAAAGCTACTTAGAAGATAAAATTGCTTTCAAAAATTGTGATATCTCATCAAACTGCATTAGAATGTGTTTGGACTTTGGATGTGGTACTAATAACCGAATTTACATTAGTTATCTGATTACCGATACCAATCCCTATTAAGATAAATTGATGTTGTCTACGTCATAGCTACAAATGTATTTTAAAAAAAACCACACGTAATAACTTTCACGCAGTTAACACAATTAGCCACATTATTATGCGACACAGGTCAGGTAGTACTTAGGCTGCGGAATCGAACTCAGCGGGCAGTGGGGTAGCGTCCTAATTCGCAAGCGCAGTGCGGCAAGCATGTAAGACCAGATGTATGAACGTAAACGAAGCAAAAAGAGTATGGCAGTATCATTGCAGGTGGCGATCTGTAGTATGTCAACACAGCAATGAGATTCTGACCATACTAAATGCATGAAAATATGTACATCGGTCTGAGTCAGCGGGTCATTGTCTGGCTTGCTGTTGTTACAAGACATGAAGCCAGGTTTATTTATTTGAAGAATGACATACAGACCTTTTACAGTTATTTTAGCTCTGATTTTGCTTCACTGTCAAAATGACAGTGATCTTTATTGTTGGTCAAAGTCAAAATCAAATAATTTATTTCAATTAGGCACATAAAAGGCACTTTTAAATGGCAAAATTTTCAAAAAATTGGTTTGATTCTAGTTGCTCGTTCTAAAAGGCAGTTTTCGTATGGAGAAGAATGGGCTAGAAACTCCACCGTTACTCTTTTAAAATGTTTTACAATATTTTCGCTTTAAGGTCACAAAGTAACTTCATACTTACATAGGCATAGACAAAATAGGTGGACTATTTTTCATAAGGTAATTTTTCTTCAATTCCGCTTGAATATCTCCACCAGCCAGTTGCCACCAATGGTAAAGGTATTGTAGCTTACAGCCCATCAAACCACGAGGAGTTTTTACTTCAACCAACTGTTTTGAGTCTATCTGTGATAGATCTTCAACTAATTCTGTGAATGTTGCTCTTTCACTGGGATAGATTTTGAGACATTTTTCTATTATGGTTCTCAAGTTTTCTGGCACTTGCTGAAAAAAGAGAAAAACTTTAAATATATTTTTTAAGCACCAAAAAAATATAAAGTATGCCTTGCCTAGAAAGTACTGGCGTATAAATAA
This sequence comes from Omphaloscelis lunosa, assembly GCA_916610215.1. NCBI lineage: Eukaryota > Metazoa > Arthropoda > Insecta > Lepidoptera > Noctuidae > Omphaloscelis > Omphaloscelis lunosa. Next base: position 15,407,745 of record OU744250.1, read on the forward strand.
ATATATGATTTATTGCCATACTTGATTTTTCATAACAAATTGACCAGAAAAGGCAACAGACAGAGAAATGTAATCTGAGTTCGCAATTTATTTGCCAAACATGTAAACAAATACGAGTTTTTGGGAAAAATCTGTAATGCTTAGACCTAAGGTTCAGTTTGCGCTACAATTTCATATTTTTTACTACTTTTTCAACAGTACTATTCAGTCTAAAATCAACTTTATTTACACTTACTTAAAGTTAATGTTTGTTTAAGTGGAAATAACATCAATTGGAAACAAGATTATAAATAGACCTTAGAAGTATTGGGGCGACCTTTGCCCAGAAGTGGGACAGTATAGGAGAAAAGAAGTTTTGTATGGTGAGACTTTGGATTTGGTCAATAAAGTCATTTTAAAAAACTTGGTAGACAATATCTAATTAATATGTTACTAATGTATTATTGTACTATCGCGGACACGCATATCTGTTCACAGTAACGCTTACCTACAAAAAAAGGGGCTTTAAACAGATGTGGTCATCATGTGCACGGGATTTTGTTTTCAAAGTGGTTAGATATGCGTGACTGCGATGGTACATTGTTGAATAAAGGTCAGTGACACTTAACAGTATTATATCAATATCTTTCAGTTGATTTACACTTGGTGTTTTAAATATTTGAACAACTATGATAAGTAGTCAGATAAATAATGAGGAATTTTTTTAACCCTTCAGGGCAACAAGGCGTGATGTTATATTCTACAACAAATTGTGGTGTATTTGTGATACTTGTGGCTTACTTGCTTATTATCATTTTATTTACAGAAACTTTTATTTATGGCTGTAAGTCAAACACACAAACACACACACACACACATACACACACGCTCATACACTCTTAATAACCATTTTTTATTTATTTAATTTAAAAGGCTCACCAACAGTATTGAAAACACTTACAAGAATGATTGACTACATGGTTTGACTTGCGCAGTAGACGATTTATAGGCCTCTTTAGCGGTATGAGGTCTAAGCCGTCATCGGGGCGGCGGACAGAGCGCGGGAGGCGTGGTCAAGTCTCATCGTTCTTGGCGCGTATTGTATCTTACTTATAACTGTGGCTACATCTACAACGCCACGTGTGAACTACATATCAAAGACCACACGTCACACGAATCCTGCATCGCACAAGCAGTTTCCCGCGCCGACATCAATCGTCGGGCAATTGCCCACCAGACACAACACCATCTGGTCAGAGGATCTTCCCTTTTACCTCTACATAACTATTGTCTAGTATCACAATGTTTTACAGTAAGCATCACAAAGTACTAGTAATGAAACCAAATAATGCAGAATTAAATAGAGCATGCCAGAATTACCTCTGTGAGAGCAAAAGGTCACCAAATACCACACTAGAAAAGAATTATAACCAAAATAAAATTATGCAAATTACCTACTTTATACTGTTCAAAGCAGTCATGTTCTCTAGCTATCCTCTCTGCAGGGTTGTTGGCATGCACCAGGGTAAGTATCCTCCTCAGAATAGGACCTGGCTTCAGGTTGTTCCATAATTTACCAATGCACAGTTCTAGAAGTATGATGCCAAAGCTCCAGACATCTGCTGCCGGGCCTCCACCATTTAGGATAGTTTCCGGACTTAGGTATCTGGGTAGCCTGAAAGGTACATAACGAAAATACAATTAAAAAGAGCTAAGCATGCTGCTGGCTAATTATTAGTATATGAGGAGTACACAATGTGCCTACATACATAAAGTGAATATGTTAATTTTTCGAAACTAATATCATAAACAGAAAAGATTTGATTTTTTTGTATGTTTGTTTGTAATGAATAAACTCAAAAACTACTGGACCGATTTAAAAAATTCTTTCACCAATGGTATGCTTTATTATCACTGAGTAACATAGGCTATAATTTATATAGATAACACGTAGGCGAAGCTGCTGGCGGAAGCTAATTTACAAATAAACATATTTTATTTGAAGATAATTATCGCTTATACTTACCCCAATGGAAAAGAGACTTCTTTGCCTTTATCAGTCATATAATACAATCCATAGTTGAACAGTTTGACTCTCCCTTCATTATCTATCAGTATGTTGTCATCAGACAAAGTTCTGTGTATGATGTCCTGATCATGCAAGAACTTCAAGCTGACCGCTACTTGCTTGGCAATATTAGCAGCTTCTTCATAGGAGAACTTTGATTTGCAGTCTTTTAGGGATTTACCGATAACTTCAGCAACTACTATGATTCTTTCTGTCGATTATAAAAATATATTTTAAAGTTAGGCACAGGAGCAGCAATTTAATGTGTTGACTGATTGTGAGAGAACACGAACTCACCATGTTTACCTCGGATTACATCGAGGTATGTACACAAATTGGGATGTTCAATCGTCAGGAGCCTCTGGGCCCGCCCCAAAATTGTTATAGAACTCGGCGTGAGCGGTAAACCATTGCTACCACACATTTCGCCAGGATGATTCTTCGCAAAATACGTACAAGCAGCGAATTTACAATCATCTTCGTTTTCTTGAAACATTATTCAACTATATCTGGACAGCACAGAGGTATTCTTAAGACACTGTTGATGTAATGGTATCAGTTTTGAAATATTTTGTTGTAAAAAAGTAATTTGTTTTGAAATTGGGCTTTTCAATTTTCCATTTGGGGGAGTCTTGCCTTGCTTGTCAAACTCAACTGACATTTCCATAATGTCAGTTGAGTTTGACAAGTGGCAGACTGACCGACATTGAGATAGAAAAAACATGGAGGCGCCGCGATATTCTATACATAAATTTGCTTATACAAATATGGGTGAAATACGAACTAGAATGTGAAATATCGTGTTATTTCACTCTTTCTAATGTGGTAATCGTATTTGATAAAAGAGACAACAATATTTCAGTTGTTCCTCATAATGGCAACATTTTGTTGAGACGTAGTAACAGTTGTAGGTAAGTGCCATATCCGCCATAATATGCGACAAGTTCATGGTAGTTCTGCTGTCAAGTGGTTGTTTACTTTTTGTTTTATTGAGATTTGTGAGAAAATTACGAGGAGTTTTCCTTTAAAACTACATATATCCGTTGGAAAACACCAATTCAACATGCCTGTGTGTTGTATTGTGAAGTGTGGTGCAAGAAAGAAGGAAAATCAACCTCAATTGTCTTTGCACAGGTTAGTAGCCGGTTTTAATAAACTTTCGATGAAAAAATTGCTAGGCGATCATTAAATACGGCTTAAATTTTAATTATATGGGTTTATTTCCGTCCAACAGACCTTTTTATTATTTCATAATTTCATTCGTTTGTTTACAATGATATGTCATGGTGGAATAGTGTTGTACCGTTGCCGTAATAGTTTCTGATACTAGTTCCTTCGCTGCGCTGAAATGATATTGCTAGGTTCGGCCCGTGGTTTACAGCAAACTGTACTCTTTGGTTCATAGCACCGAGAGACCGTTCCACAGAGTTTTATGATGTGTATACGATTTTTTTGTTGAAGTTTTTAAGATGAACAATACTGTTGAACATACATTTAATGTAACTTTTATGATTTCCGCGGCGCACGCTAATAAAGTTCCCAGTCCGCATGATTTTTACCGACATCTTCAACAATAATCGTCAAATTTCAGCCAATTTACACAAAACCTTAATGAAAAACCTTCCGCATGAATCACTCCGTCCATTAGTGAAAATTGATTGAAAATCCGTTTAGTAGTTTTTGAGTTTTTCGCGTTCAGACAGACAGAAAAACAGACAGACGCGGCGGTGGACTTTGTTTTATAATATGTAAGGATGTCTATTATTCCGAATGTTCATTTATGATAAAATTGTTAAAAATTTAATTCACTAATGCCCGTTTTCACCGACAGCTAAGTGACACTTAAATGAATACCTAAATAAAACTGCACTGTTGGATTTTCAACTCTCAGCGCTGAGTCTACCGTTAAAAAACCAACAGTGAACTTTTATTAGCGATTCATTTAAGTGTCACTTAGTGAAGGTGAAAACAGGCATAAGACTTGCATGCTCGCTCGATACTAAATATTTGGCTTTGTTTAAACGTTCACTTGCCAAACATTAGGTTTGCGTTACAATTATTTGTGAAAACTTCATTTGCTAAGTAATAATTCTATAAATGAAATTATAATTATGCGGAAAATTGTTTGTGATAAGTGATAAAAGTGATAAATTGTCAATACTCGTTTTTTCTGTTACAACGGACTATTAGCTAATATTTTTTTAATACGACTCAACCGTGATATCTAGTAAGATTCGTAATACTATTACGTAATAGTATCGATACTCGAAATAGTAACACTATGTTTCCCTGATTGCCACAACCCTAGCATTGGCAGCCATTTTAAGAGACATTTTGAGTTGTAGGTACAGCTTGGCAAAAAAGAGTTTGGAAAAAATGAGGGCGCCATAATCGCACCTAAGTCACTTCGAATGGGAAATGATCAAAAGAACTTAAACAAATTGTTAAAAACACTGCTTGTGGGTAACTCAAAACCTACTAGCACTTGTCGGCATAGTAGTGCCATGATCATAGGTCTGCATTACTAAAGAAAAATATTTAGTTCCAAATGTCACCACGTCAGACTCTTTTATGTCGACCTGTATGCACCTTTTTTTTGTAGGTATTTCCAGTCCATACTTATTAAATGTCTATGCTAACCGACAGCCGTCGAAATTATTTGTGACTGTGACTTTGATTTATGTTTATTTTCCCGTAAATAAAAAGCCTAGAAGAAATCATCACGTTTGTCTATGATTTTGTAAATTTGACTAAACACAGTTACCCACAAGATGAATCACATTACAATACACATTTTACAAGAAATTAACCGGTTTATTAACTTCATTTTCGTAGACTTTGCATCTAATAAAAAGAAAAATCATTGAAATCGGTAATTAAAAAGCTTTGTTTCAATCTGAAAAAATTACAAAAAGTTGTTTGACCATAGATAGAGGCATAGACAATATTAGACGGAGTAGACAGATAAAGAGAGACTGCTACAGGCTGCAGGAAACGATTAAGAAGGCTGAAAAATAATTTTAGTTTTTACAGAAAAGAGCGTGCCATAATGATTTACTAAAAAACTGTAAGTATCGCACTTAAATTCATGTTTTTCTCTTTACGTCCTTTGTAAATAACATCAGTATCAAACGTAAGGACTTTCTTTTCCTCCAGAAGACTGTCAAGTCAATGAGATGGCTTTAGTTGAGAATATTCCACCGCTTAACGTGGACTCGGAGATGGAAGAAGGAGAAATAGTAGATGATCTATCTGATATATCATCTGAGGAAGAGTTCCTGTTGCGTCAGAGACTCCAAGTGCTAGAGAATTACAACAATGTCCTTGAGCGTAAGAAAGCTAAAAATTCATCTGTCGGGCCAGGTAAGACCATAATTAAAGCTGTGAACTCACAATGCTATAAAAATGTCTCGTTTATAATTACGCACCGTATTGATCTCTATGACCTTGTGTTATTGTTGACCTTTGACCTAGTTAAAGGTTAACTTTATCTTGTCATAAACATGCAGCCAATTTTGCTTTGTATGCACCTTTTATTGAACTCCAGACATTTTGAATGACTTTGCACATAATTTAAATAACCCTGTGCTTTTTGCAGTATGTGTACGTAGGATTTATGTTAAGTAAATTCAGAACCATTTAGGTATTTATGATTGACGTCAGAGTTTAATAAATTATTTCTTTTACCATGAAACAGGAAAATGTGTTACCTATAAAAAATTGTTTAGACCAAATGCATTGAGCAAATATGGTCAAAACTAATTCTTATCAGGTTATGTTGATAACTTCATTCAAACTAAATTATCAGATAAAAATGTAACCTTGAATTTAACCATTTATGATTGCTATGGTTTATTTTTTGTTCTAATTATCTGTAACACCTTGCACTGAAGTTGTTCCCACTTACTGGTGGACACATCTAATATGGACGTAACCATACTCAAAATCAAATAAAAGTGTGTCTGAATATCCACCAGATAAATTAAAAAATGAAGATAGAATTTAATAATTATACTCCATTGGTTTAGGTAAACTTAAGGTAAGCAAATCTTAAAAACAGTTTTTATAGATGATACTTTCTTGTTAAAACATACATTATGACCAAATTAAATTTATTTTTGAGTTTTAGTTTCCTCTTTTATTGAAGTATGTTAAACTTTATTATTTATTCTTAAACTACTCTTTGCGGATGTAACTGCTGGAGCACATTTTTTTTTTTTTAGATTTATAATAATACTGTATTATATTTTGTAATCTGGCTATTGTAAAGAGCCCAAAAAACAGGTTCTCTGAACGTCAATGAATTATAACGTTGCTAAATTGAAGAGTACAATTGTGCATGAAAACCGAGTTACAGGTCACCTGGTTTTTGTTTACCTTTAGTTAACTACCTAAACCAACGAAGCATAGAATTTATTTGGAGTCTTCTAGTAAAATCATTCACACAGTCATGCATAGTTCAGCTAAACTAAAAATGTAGTAGTAGTGTATGGATTTTGATTCAATTCATAAACTTACAAATTGTTGTCAAAACAGCACAACTGAATTACCTATTACTTAATATAGAATTGCTGTAGAATATTATAGAAAACTAATTAAACAAATTATTATTGAAACTTCAATAGTAGGTATAAATGTGCTTTCAAATTGTCATAATTTTATTAAAATAATGATGTTGGAATGGTTGTATATTTTACAATTAATACTTACTTTGTTCATACTACATCCAAAAAGAAAAAACCATGGTAAGAAACTGTTTGAATGATTAATTTAGCATAAGTGAACTATTTTTGTTTGTAGGCACGTAGTGTGCATTCTATAAAATTTTAGGTACAAAACATAAGACGGAGGATACATTACTGTATGACTTATCGGAAATTTCGGCGACTGAATTAGACGATTATTATTCTCATGCACCAAACAGACCAAAAATTCAAAAACGTCAAAAGACACATCACAGACAAAAAAGAAAAAAATTGGAGCCAATCGTCTATCCCTTAAAAACAAAGAATCTACCTCTAACTAGAGACTACAAGAAAAAAAATCCGTACACTAAAAAGAAATTAGCAGTAAAAGTTTTAAGTGAATCAAGCGAAGAATCTGAAGATGAATACAGAAATAGACGAAGAAAATTGGCTGATGCTGTTGTACTGAACAAAAATACATATAAAAATGATAAAACATCTTTAAGTGAAAGACTCCAGAAAATGCTTTGTGGAGTTACCCCAGAGCCAACTAAAGTCTTCCTTACTGAAACTAAAATAACAGATAATGACATTGATGATTTATTAGAACAATCAAGACTGTCACTTATTTCTTCACTGACTGTTGATGATCATAGTATATTTAATGCTGAAGCTCAAGACAGCATACCAAAAAATGCACAATCATGTGAACTAATAGACTTATGTACTGATGAAGACAGCAAAACTGTGCCAATGGATCTGCAGCAGGATACTGTTGATTCATTAAGTAAAGATATTAAGAAAGATTCTGGCAGAGAAAACATTTCTGATAAAGATTCTGATGAAGATCTAGAACTGCTTAGGCAACATGCTCTCAAAACCAAAACTACCAAAGCCAATTCAGTTCCAAATGATGTCCAAACTGAACACAAAATTATTTCTGAAGATGAAGATAGTGATACTGCAGAGTTGAGATTGATCTGCCTCAAATCTGCTTTACTTAAGAAAGCCATTGAAAGAAAACAGAAACAAAAATTAAAGAAGAGGTTATCCCAATCATCAAACTTCCCAGATGATCTACTGAAGTCTGATAATAATACTGATATAGAATCTGTTGATATGGATTTTGGTTCAGATGCTGAAGAGAAGACTAAAGAAAACCTAGATGGTAGTGCCAAAACTAATACTATAAATGAGCATATGCCAGAATTAACTAAATCTTTAGAAAAAGACATTCCTGCAAAAAATGTTCCAGATGTAGATGAACTAGAAGATGACGAAGACCTGTTGCGCGCTAAACTGCTTACTTCTCTCAGCAAAAACTTACCTAATTTAGTAAATCCTAAGATAGTGGATTCTATTGAGAGCATAAAAGACACAAGGCCTATTTCACCTAAGCCACCTCTGGCACCAGCAAAATCTGTTGTACCTGCTGTAGTACCAGAGGAAAGGAGATTGATAATTGCCGTCGGTGAATCGGATTCTGAAGGGGAACATGAAGCAACTACGAATTTAACTAAAATGCATTTGAAATTATCAGAGCAGATTGATTTCCAGCAGAAATTAGACATATTTTTGAAGAGTACTAGAATGGAAGTTGAAAAGTCAACACTCCCTGATGTTGTACAGCAGCCGGCACCACCAAAGAAAAATGAAAAGTTCGTTGCTAAGGTCTGCAGAATTTGCTCTCATATATTTTTCGTTTTCTCCAACATTGTTATTTTTTTCAGACATTTTAAGGTTAATATTTCTTTTAGGCCGTAAAACATTTGCCAAAATCAGAGCAAATTGAGTACAAAAATCTAGTGAAAAGAATGGCAGAATTAGAAAAAATCAAACAAGCTAGGCAAACTACATTTAATTTAAGTAACAAAGTATCTGCACCACTGAAAGATACTTTAAAGCCCCGAAACGTAGCTGTTGATACTTCAAAACTGTCTGCTATCAATAATTTGGAAGACAAAATAAAAATATCAAGGTATTTTTTTATTTATTACCTAACTTTATTTTTCTTTATTCTTTTTCTTCCAAACATTTGCAACTCTGTAATTGTTTTACAGAAAAAATATTGCCGAGGAGTCTGCCAAGATGTTAAAGTTGAAAGAAGAAGGGATAAAGTTATCCCAAAAATATAAAATTGTTGCCACAGAGCTTCGCAATATCAAGACTGCCATTGCATTGAATAAGAAACAGACTAGATCTGTTCAAACCTGTTTGACAAAAATTAGGTTGCACCATCAAATGTTATTGAAAAGGTATATTTTTTATTTTCCTGATTTCAACCACAACATGGGTTGTCTTAGTTATTTTCCTTCTTGTGTCTATGTATTTGTTTTAATATTAGTTTTTTTTTTTGTCATTTCATTGGGAACTATTAACACCATTTACTTATTTGTGTAACAAAACTGGTTGCTTCTTCTTTTAAAACTTTATTTTTCAGCTCAATGACTTCTGCACATTCCAAAATCAATGGCACATTGCCCTTAAATAAAATGATTCCGAGACTACAAAAAGAGAATAATCCAGGAAACGAAGAACACAAAACTTCACTTGTATTAAACAGGACAGTTAAAGTTGTTGTTAAAGAAAACAATGTGGCTAAAGAAGATCCTAAAAATCTAATAGTACACAAATTACTAAAAGAAAATAATCCAGGTAAAGAAGACCCTAAAATTCCTGTAGTACGTAAACCTGTAAAAGAGATCAATCTGGCTAGTGAACCCGAAATTCCTTTAGTAAATAATCTTGATGGTATCGACAGTCAAGAACCGGTAGTGAAACCACCTACATTATTATCAATACGGCTTGACGTCACTAGTAATAAAAAAGTTGTTAAAATGACAGACGATAAAAGCGATAGTAATGATAAAAGTAAATTAAACATGGAAAGGAAAGATAGGAATGAGGATTTGCTTGAAAATATAAGGCTATCTAGCCATCCAATTGTGGAAAAAGGAGGAGGGAAAGAAGAGGCAGAGCTAGATCGTAGAAGACATGAGAACGATGATTACAGATCACCTCTCGACGCTTTTGGGATTTCAACGTGAGTTATACTATTGTAGTGGTGTTGTACCTATTTTCCTACTTTTTTTACTAATATTGCTTTGATAAAGGTCATGCTAATACTGACCTTTGGTTTGTGAATTAATTTCAAATCTTGTAGTTGGCTCTTTTATTTGTCTATAATCTTAATTAAGCAACCTTGAAGGAAACCAGATTTTGGGATTGCTATTACTTTATTATTTAACATTTAAGTGCTATTTTTTATTAAAATTTAAACTTATGTAACAAAGAATACATTAAATGGGACCAACTGTGATGCACAATTTATAAGCAAACATTGATATTGTGCCCTTTTGTATTTATCAATTCATTTAATTTCCAATGCTGCCATTCAAGGTTGCTTTCTTTCTTTTCGTATGGTTAGTGACTAACCTGGTGTCAGAGTTTTATGCCGCCCTTAGGACACTGACTTGGCTTCACATGCCGTCGATAAATATCTCTCGCCTATATCCTCACGATATTTTCCTTCTACGTTTTTCAAGCAAATGATTTATACAATACGCACATGAATCCGAAAGTCAAACGTGCTTGCCTTGGGTTTGAGTTGGAGACTGGACTTGGCAGTCCAACGGTCACACCACTAGGCTATGCTAGGCTTGGGTTGCTGTGATAAGTGCTTACACGTGGCAAAAATACTTGTTGATGATAAAACCATAAGTGTCAAAAGTTATAACTATTCTGTGGATTCAAGTTTCATTCATATTTCATTCTCGTTACTAATAATTATGTTGTTACTAGTATTTTTTGTATGGGATTTCTCCATGGAGTCTTCGTTGAAATAGAGTAATAATATTATGTTACAAGTATCATATCACTACAATTTACTTGATGAAAACTATCCCGCCTAGAACTTATTCTACAAGACAAACCTTGCACCAACTATTGACATTTTCACTACATTGTGCTGTGGAATATACCCCTCCACCGATATACCAGTTGATTGTTTATAAACATCATCCTTTTCAGTTGGGAGGGAGACCCGAACGCGATCCTCTGCCCCTTCGAAGTGGGCGGCGACTGCAAGGATGCCGACTGCATTTACCTACACACCCAATCCCGTTCCACATGACATAACACCCACATTCGCACTTATCCGCCTAAACACAGTTACACTAAAGAAACCTGTCCCACCCCTATTGTCCAAACGAAGGAAATGGCGTCTACAGCGATGTGTAAAGTATACATCTCTTTTTAGCTAACCTATTTATTTTTGTAGCTTTTTTATTATAAGTTTTGCATTTGGATCTTATACTTATTTATTCCAATTTTATTAATGAGAATGCTTATTTCGTAGATATATTAAATTTATTTTAAAAGTCCAGAATTGCATGTCTGTAAGTCTTAATTCGAATTAGTGTTATAGTTTGACCGGGACCACTGTTCCGCGCCCTACGTATGCGCGGCGAGGCGGGGGGCAGCGTTGACGAATGAGCGGCTGGCAGGACGCCGCGCGTCGTGAGCATTGTCGAATAAGCGGCCTGCACTGTCGCCCGCGTCGCCGCGCACGTACCTAAGACGCGGACAGCGGTCTCGGTCAAACTGTACTATTTACTGGTTATCGTGTATATCAATGATATTTTGCGTTTCAATCAATTAATCAGTCTTATCTGTTATCATTCTGACGAAACTGTTGGTTACGTAAAAGACTACTTATTCCAAACCCTTCCAAATAAATGTTATTTTTACCTACACAGGCTTTTTGTGGCACTACACTAATTTTTTCTATGAGTTTTGGAAATATGGAAAAAGAACATTATTTCCGTTTATGGTCATTAAGCTTCATGAGATTGTGGTTGGGGGGACTGTGTTTTACTTTATTTCCAAAACTCATAGGACGAAAGTTGCTTGGTATAAAGTGAATAACCTCTCCCAAGATTATCTCTAACCATTTAAAAACATCCTGTATTAAAAGATAAATAACTATTTGTGTGGTCTCCCTTTTTTTAGTAAATAGTGTGATGTCTTTACGTGTAACCAGTTAATAGTAAATGTTTATTTTAGTACTTACTACAACCACTTATTAATATTGACGTATGTCCGCATGTCTTCCCGCAGTATTGAGGTGATGGCAATGTTAGAATACGTTTTGTTACTCCGGCTCACATTTAATATTGTGTAATGCAATTTTAGTTGGCGATTGCCTGCGTTCCTGCGTCTCTTCAGCAATGGTGGTAAGTTTCGAGTAACTTTATAATAGTGCATTATTGTAGTGCTCTGGACTGTCATTTTACGACAACACTACGGGACTCCGAAGCTCTGGTAAAGTGTTTTGTGTTACGTTAAATATATCAACTTTATATTATCTTTATTTTCTATTATTGATCTATAAAATATTGTACACATGTAAAAAGTTATTATTAATAAATGATAAATTTAAAATATTGTACAATCGATTTTTATTTCTACAATCAAACACCATTTAATCTTACAAATAGACATTTTATTCAGACATTGTAAAGAAAATAAAAAGTAATATACCTCTTCACACAGATACATACACTTAGATAAAAATATGTACGTATATTTTTGGAATAAAATTCGATATAATCCATAAAACCCTTGAACAGACGGAGGCCATTCTATTGAATGACTACGTTAGTACTAATAAGTATTTATATATCTAGTTATGTGACAGAATAACTGTGGGCACACGTGTAAGATAGTACAGGAGATAGAAATAGTCATATTCATATACATCACCTATTGGACAAGGATATTAAAATTTATTTTCAAAAATTAACATTCTTATATAAAATTCCATAAATTCATAAGATTTTGTTTGGTGTTCCAAAAGCTCAATATAATTTTTCACCTCGAAAATATTTAGGTCTGTTATATTTTTTATAAAGTTTTTAACAAGATAAATATTTCTACTACATTTGTTGATATAATTTTTATATAATATCAGGTGGAAGTTAGAGCCCACAGTTGAGACTGAACAGTTTAGGAAGGCAGGGAGTGTAATACAAGTCTTGATAAAGAGAATATTACACTTATTTATAACCTTCTATGAGACAGACATACTTTCGCTCACAAGACTTCTCGCTAGTTTATCAGAGAGCGATAAAGCTAACAGAAGAATTTATTTACCTACATTCAGTGCTCCGTGTAGCGAAACTTCATATCGATAACATTTTATATCAATGACTAGTGACATTTAAGTATACCTATTGCAAGATTCGAAACACGAATTTGTGAAGCTACAATCTATTGAATATCAGACACATTTTGCTTCTAAACAGTGATAAATATGAGAATATATTGTTCTGTTCCTTTGAGCAAACTTAGGCTCTGCGGCGAAGTATACGTTTAGTAAGTTAATGTAGATTAGGCATGCTGTTACAGTGAAATAACTACGATAGTTGATACAGACAAGTAACACGAAAATAGTATAGCAGTGACGTCAAGTGTATGACCAACAAACATCAACTTTTAAAGATTATATCCATTACCTGAAGATCGCCTACTGTACAAAACAGATATACATTAGTGGTTTCGTTGTCCCGAGAACTAATAATAATACAGCTCGGAACTTGAAATCTAGGCCGATATTTTCAAAATTGGAATGTACTCTTCTTTAGAAAACTTTGTCGTTGATAGGTAGTACATCTTTGCGACCTTTTGCGGCTACCCAAGACGTCACTGCATTAACTAGACTACAGTGAACAGTATCTACAGAAGTATTAGTATTGCAATCGGTCCGGGATAAACTAGACGAGTGTACAATCCTACATGGATCTAAATGAACGTGGCGGAATAGAGAAATAACGTGAAATGTACACTAATACAAGAATCTTGTGGTCAATCAAGGTGTTTTTTACGGTAGCTCCCATTTGTTCTATGGAACATGACATGTCATGCTATGGAATATGACATCGGGCAATTTTTTTTATTTATCTTTTTCATATTTGTACTATAATTTTGATTTCTCAAATTGTTTTATGGAACAAGGAAGACAAGACTGACAATTATAAAACTGGCCACTAGTCGATTATTATTTAGTGTGACTTGTCTAAGTGACTTGATTATAGGTGTGATTGTAGGTAATCTCGTATTTGAAAACGGTTGATATAAAAAAAAAATGTGCAGGTTCGTAAACTGGCGATTTGATTTGTTTTACATGTGGTTGGCATTGTTTACGAACTGATGGTAGAAAGCTCTGGGAGTCTTCAATCACATCAGCTGAGGATTCGTCCATTTCATTGTTACTCACAATGACAGATCTCTGTGTCAAACATCACATATAATAATTTGGGAAATATTCAATTCCAATCTTGTACCGTGACGTCACTAAGATGTGAGCACGGGTCAAACGCCAGTATATAGTTCTATAGTAAAAATAAATAAAAAAATTGTCTCATATTGTCCGATGACGTAATGTTCCAAAGAACAAATGGGGACTACAGGTTTTTTTTTGGCGAAATAGTTTATTAGTGAAATTACAAGATGGCGGTGTTAGTTCTGACTTTGGCCACGCGCCAAAAGATCCTTATAGCGCTGTACTGACGTTTGAAATCTTCCTTTACAAGCTACCATTGACGGTTATTTAGACGTGTGTAGGACTGTATAAGGGGGGTTTACAAGGGGACAGTCTATCTGAGGGTGTGCCACATGGCCACGGCTTTGCGCGTCTCATGGGCCATCTGCGCCCAGTGGCGCCCCTCGGCGGCGGGCTCGGCCGCGCCCACGCAGCACCAGCCCACCACCAGCCCGCTGCCGCCGCCGCTCACCACGCACACCTGCTCACATACGGACATTCAAATATTTAGGAAGTTGGTAGGTTGTAGAAAATAAAAAGGATCATGTAAATTGGTACCTATACTTTATTTTAGTAAATAGAATAGCTACTGGAGTAGGTAATATAAGCTACTAATTAGCGATCAAATGGGAGGGCTTTTGTCTTGCAATAGGACTCTAAGGCTGCCTATCCACTGGAGCGGAGAAATGTGCCAATATTAATCAATAGAATCTAAACTCTACTTCAGAGCTCTAGTTGACAGGCAGTCTAAGGCATCGGCCATATCAACCCATGAGCGAAACAACGTTTTTTTTTGGGGTCCCACTGTGCCTAATGTAGCCACTGCTTATCTGATTTTACCCTGAAGTAGTTTCATATAAAAATATCACCAAACTACTTGTAATTGCCATAGAGTCCTCATAGGTATATCGCGGTATCGGTCCACTATTAATAATTAATAGTGATTTTTAACGCTTATAAATTTACCTCAATGGACGCCTCCTGAAGGTTAGCAGACGGCAGGCTGAATGATAAAGCCTCGTTCCACACGGGGCTGTTGATCTCTTTTCTGTTAGTCTTCTTCTTTTTCACACGTTTGCCATTCACCAGCAGATATACTTTCACATACACATCTGGAAAAGCCATAAAATATAAGTAAAGGCACTTTTTATTAGTAATTACTAGCGACCCGCTCCTGCTTCGCACGATTTTTACGACTTGACAATACATCGAGATTTCTTATTTTAGTTATGTGTAACTTTAATATTAAACGTATTATACACATAAACCTTCCGGAATAGATCTCTAAACGATGGTGAAAACCTCATTAAATCTGTTGCGTAGTTTAGAAGAACACCGCGGACATGCAGAGAGACAAACTCGAAAAGCGACTTTAATTTATAATATGTATAGATTAGGTACACGAAAAGCGAATTTAATTTATAATATGTATAGATTACACGACAAGCCGTGTGCCTGATGAGTTTTCCCACCGGCAAAAACAATGAACTTCCATACAAAATGTCATCCCCTGTTTAACCCTTATAGGGGGTGAGTTTTCAAAATCTCTTCATACTTAGAGCTCACTTTAGTTTTCTGAACAAAAGTAAGGTATCGTTCCGGGTAGGGGTAAGGTATAGGAAAGATACAAAACCGATTTACATAGCCACGAGGCCCTTGCGTAGAAAACTACGAGTTACTTGCATAGCAAACTACAAGGCTATTGCGTAGCAAACTACGAGTCTGTTGCGTAGCAAACTACGAGTCTGTTGTGTAGCAAACTACGAGTCTGTTGTGTAGCAAACTACGAGGCTGTTGCGTAGCAAACTAGGAATCTGTTGCATAGCAATCTACGAACCCCTTGCGTAGCAAACTGCGTAACGAACCCCTTGCATAGCGAACCCATTGAGTTGCTAACTAGCTACTCACTTTTTGCGTCTCTAACTAGCTACACACCTCTTGCGTAGCTATCATTCCCCTGCGTATCTGCAGAAGGTATAGATACAAAATTAAAAATTAAAAATAAATCGTACCTAAAGCATCCTTCCCCTCTTGAGGCGGCAAAAGATTCCTCGCCTTCAACACAACGACAGTGAGTCGTTCAGCTGACGGTAGGTAAGAGAGAGACAGCAAGAGTTCTTGAAGTTCCTCCGGCGGGCGCCGCTCTCGGGAGAGTTCGGCCCACACTTCAGCTCCTCCCGCTACTTCCACGCGGGAGAGAGGCACCTTGGCTGAACCCATGACTTCGTTTCGAGAGAACCTGGAATCAACACACGAACTTTGTAATAGATTTAGGTGTCTGATAGGTACCTACCTATGTCATTTATGTAGGCACAGTATCCGGGTACCTACAGTATTTTTATCTCCAAAGTGACACACTTTGCTTGTGGGTACGAAATGTACAAACACGCTGGCTGTGAATGTGTGTGTAAGCGCAGGAGCTCTCGGTACTAGTATTCTTGAGTCTTAGCATGCTAATTGCTATTGCTATGCTATTTGCTAATATGACGATAATTGATAATAATGAAGTATGTGAATTTTGTTAATATGCGAATTAAAACATATTAACAAACTCAAACATATTAACAAGCTCTGACGTATGATAGTAAAAAAAGTAGGTACAAAGCGATAAATTCACTTCGCACTTCACAAAATTTCGCCACCACATTTCATTTGCTAAAAGCTAAATTAGCATTTGCATGATAAAAATGAATGCGAATGCTAATTAATCCATCACTACTCGGTATCATCTGAGACACGGGTGAAGTTGGAAGTGTCTGTGTACGTGTATGTTTATGTGCTGACGTTACTCGTCTTCATGCACACATTCACAGTGTGTTTGTACACTTGGTTACAAGTAAAACGCGGGTAGCTTCATGAGGAAAAAATACTATATCAGTATTGCACATCAAGTTTGGGAAAGAGACTGAAACAGGTATGAGTTTTAGAATTCGATGTGCCGATAACCACAGTAACAACAAGCGCATAGATACATATTTTGATTACCGATCTATCGGCCGGTTCTGTTACCAGTTGCTTTTCAACGAAGGTAGATGACCTAAGCATAATCATTCAGAAGCTTTCCTTAATTTCCGGTTGACGATATCTGTAGTTTCCGTTGGTTTTTTTTCTAGTATTATTAAACAAATAACACATAACATCACGCCTTGTTTCCCCGAAGGGTTGGCCAGAGGTGTCCCTGTAGCAGGTTCACCCACATTTCGCCAGTTATGTTTTAAGTCCCATGTAATAGGGGGCGAGCCTATTGCCATCGACCGGGCACAAATCCAGACTCCAGGATGTTACTGAGTTTCAGATAGAAAAACCCAATAACACTACGCGACCTGGGAATCGAACCTAGGACCTCATGCTCAGCAGTAGCGCTTGCGACCACTAGACCAACGAGGCAGTCCATTAATTAAACAAATAGTTTAACAAATAATTATACTTTCCTAGACTAGTATAACGCTACAAGGTTCTTCAGGCGTGTGGCCAAAATCGGAACTAACGCTGCCGTCTTGTTTTGCCAATAAAATTTCTGTGACTATTTCACAAATGTTTACCAACAACGCCCCCCTGTACATATCATTCAGGCGCCGAAAGTTCCTTGTAGCACTCATACTTATTCTGCGTTCGCAATTTATTTGCCAAACATGTAAACAAACACGAGTTTTAAGAAAAACAACTGTAAAATCTACACATAAGGTTCAGTTTACGCTACAACTTCAAATTTTAAATCAACTTTATTTACAACATTATAAAGTTGATGTTTGTTTAAGTGGAAATAACATCAATTGGAAACAAGTTTATAAATAGACCTTGGAACTTCACCTGTCATAATCAAAGACTTGCAGGAGCAACGTCTTGTCGGTCAACTCGTCGTGCGATACTGGGAACTTGAAGTGCTGGTCGAAGAACGGATTGGCTTCGTTCCGATGCACCGGGGTCTGACGGACCCGCGTGTCCACTTCGGGCAGTAACGTGACGCGCACGTAGGGGTCGTTGAAACCCCCGGCTTCGTAGCCCGCTAGGTCGTGAGCTGGAATTAGCAGAAGGGTTAAGTTAAGCAGGTAGGTAGTTTATACTATACATGCAGAGAAACTTTTTAGGCACAAACTACCAGATAATATGGAGTTTGCTTGAAATTATGTTTCAGATAAGGTAATTGGAATTTAGGTGCTTATCTATTAATTATCAAAAATCTTTCGCCAAATAGGTACTCAAAAACGTCAAAAGTTTTCGTAGCAAAATGCTACGAATGGCTGCTACGAGAAGCACGTTCAATGCCTACGTCACTTCATACGTTGCAAATGTGGGTAGAATAGAATCGAATTTATTTGCATGGTACGATTTTACATAGTACGATAATGGTCTTAATAATAGGTACCTACACGTAGTTTCTCCATGCCTGTGTAAACAAACCAAAACCGTTATGCTAGCAGAGGATTATGCCCAGTCCGGTATTCTACGAAGTATACATTATACGGCCTCAATTTGATTCAAGTTAGCTGTAAGTATATACAAATTAGTAATAGCTAATTATAGATAGATAATTATAATTAGCTATAAGTATATAAAAATATCGAAAAATAACTTTAAAAGGGTTTTTTTTTAATCCCCTTAATGAGTTTATGGACTTGCAGTTGTTTTTTTCTCTATTCCTATAAAACTATGATACGATCTGAATTTTGTTCATAAGAACTCTCAATTTCACATTCAATTACTTTTCTATTAACGACATTTACAACTTTATATTTCGGAAACAATAAACAACTTCAAAATTGGGGGTGTATTGAAAGAGCCAGTCCCAATACGCCCTTTGACGAGGATGCCCTTTGAAGAAGGCCCTTTGACGCGGCGCCAGTGTCTATGCCATTGCATCACATTGCATTAAAAAAAATGTAGTTCCACAATTTTCCGCGGGCTTTGTTTCGTGGCGCGCACTGTACCTACGGCATGCGCAATAATTGGAACTAACAACTCCATCACCATCTAAACTTGTTTTGTCAGTACAATTTCTGTGACAAATTCACAAATGTTTACCAACAACGCCCCACTGTCAATGCTAGGCAGGCGCCAAAAGCTTCTGTACAGTAGGTACGTTTATTTTAACTTGTCCCTTGACGCGATTGATACCTAGCACTGTTCTGTAAGTCGCCATTTTGAACTCTATTAGTATTGAAACTAAGCTAGACAAGCAATGGTGCCAACATGACGACAAGGGACAAGTTATAGTGAACGGTCTGTAGCACTTTAGGCAAATAGTTCGTAATTCAAAAAGCAAAAAAAAATACATACCTTCAATAAGATGCACTTCTAAATCCGACCGATCAAAATCATACTTTAAGCGCATATGGATCCTGCCAAGCGAAGGGCCGGCTCCTTCTAGCTCAATGACTAGTGGGGCCTCTCGCTTGGTGTACAGGTCTGGTTGCAGGGCCCCTAGGGAGCATATGGTGGCGCTGGCCCCAGGACTCAGTGGGCCGACGCCGCTGCTGCTTTCTACTAGGGAGTTGCTGCGGTCTATCCGTCTGGAAGAAAGAAATAAATAGGTATGTAATAAGAACTTTATCTACACTAATGTTATAAAAATAAAATATTTGTATTTTTCTTTATCTAAACTAATATAAGGAGAATAAGGAGAGAGGGAGGGATGGAGTATGTAAGGATCGTAGCAGGTGGCGTTCTGTAGTTTCTGCCTACCCCCATGGGAAGAAGGCGTGAGTTTATGTATGTATGTAAACTAATATTAGAGAAAAGATTTGATTATTTGTATGTTTGTTGGTTTGTTTGTTACGCTTTCACGCTAAAACGGCTGAATGGATTTTAATTACTTAGCATTTTAAGTTAAATTAAAGTTTGTAATGAGAACAGACGCTCTCCACTGTGAAAATTATATAAAAGGAAAAAAAAAAAAGATGTCACATCGCGCTAGTCTGCCTCCTTTAAAGTCTAGAGATGAGATTGCAGTTTGAGGAAAGAAATTAGTCGCGATCAGCAAATTGAACATTGTGCAATAAGAGCGTTTATACTGCAAGTGGGCAACGTCGCAAATAGCCGTCAAATATTTTGCTGTTTTGATTAATTTGGCAATATTACTGTATGGAAATAAGAACTATGGCTAACTATTGAATGAAAATATTGATTATGAAATGCTATAATTAATATCGTAACACCGAATATTTAATTTAGTATGTAAAAAAAATATTTGGAAACTTTGTTACACCTAAAACGGTTATAACATTAAATTTACTGTTATAATTACAATTCATCATTAAAACATATTCTAGTTCACTAGTTAACCATATTTCTTATTTTTATACAGTAATATTGCCAAATTAATCAAAACAGCGAAATATTTGATAGCTACACACATCAACACCGTCTAGCGATATTTTGGATTTTCTCAATTAACTCAAAATTTGTTATGAATAACATACAACATGTATATATTTTTATAAAGCCATTTGTCAGACTAGACTTCAGAATAAAACAAAAATATGTTTTTTGTGTAAATAAAATGGTAAAACTAACGAGGAATGTGTTTTTTCAAGAAAAAGTGAAAAATAAAGCAAAATTATTCGGTTTTTTGCAATTATGTGAAAAATCAGCAGTCAGTAAAACTACCAATGACGTTAACAACGGTCCTGCAACAGTTTTTCATGCTTCAAGCTTTCAAGTTATCAAAGTCTTTCTGCGGGTTATTGTCCCAGATCATGCTAAGATGCCAAAAAAGTTGCTCTACAGTCGCAATGTTTGCAGGAAGATTCTTCAGAGCCCTTCTTTGCAGCATGTCCCACGCGTGCTCTATGGGGTTTAGGTCTGGTGATTGCGCGGGCCAGACTAAGACCGATACCTCGTGCTCCTGCAGCCAGCTGGTCACCACTCGCGCTGTGTGCGGACGGACATTGTCGTGCATGAGCGTGAATTCTTGACCCATTTGTAGTCGATGAGGGTAAATATAGGTAGCACTAGTACCTGGTTACGGTATTTATCAGCGTTCATGGTGTTTCTGATCCAAACTGTTGGTCGAAGAACAGACCTCTGTTCTTCCACCAACACGAATTCCCGCCCAAACCATAATTGTCTCGCCGTGGTATGGATGGATTTTCTGAGGGTGTTGCAGACGGCTCTCACGAGGAACTCGCCATACACGTACTCTTCGCGAATCGGGATGGAAACCGAATCGGGAGTAATCGGTAAACAGCACTACAGACCACTTGTTGTCTTCCCAGAGCAAATGTTCACAAGCTCACTGTAATCTCCGTCCACGATTTCCTCAGCGTAGTGCTGGAGTACGAAGCGGTCTACGAGCATGAAGGTTAGCGTCATGCAGTCTTCTCCTCACAGTTTGGTCACTCACAAACAACTGGTTCTCTGACTGGAGCCTTTGAACCAACTGCATGGTCATAACATCCGGTTGTCTTCTCGCAGCAACTTACAAAAATCGGTATTGTTGTTGGGTGGTTATGCGCTTTCCGCCTGGGTGTCTTTCTGCCACTTTACCAGTCACATGATAAGTGACCATAACCTTGATATCACGTTTTGTTTTGTTCCAATCTCCTCAGCAAGACTCCGCTGAGTATATAGCCCCAGCTTGAAGCATGCCTACTGTCCTTAACATTTCGTGTCTCGGTAATTGGCGCCGCTGCATGATGAATACAGTGGCATAAATTCGAAATTAACTTGCTAACTTGTTTTAAAACTTTAATTTGACACCAAAAATTACCAAAAACTATGCTAGGTAAATTTAAACTTTCGAACTTCATTAAAGTTATGTCGCGCAAATCTTTTGTTTTTAATTTATTTTTTCAAATTGAAATATGGAATCATACAAAAAGGCCTACAAAATAAGTTTTCTTCAAAAGATTTTAAAACCGGTCAGCATTTTTTGAGTTAAGAACCTTATACAAAATATCCCTAGACGGTGTTGATGTGTGATTTGCAACGTTGCCCACTTTCAGTATAAACGCTCTTTTAATACACTTAGATAGTTAGTTACACTACAGATTTTGTTTTGCTGTTGGGTTTACCTACTAAATGGCTGTCGAACTATTTGCTGCAATAGGTATAAACTATTTTCGTACAGGTACATATACCTTGTGCTAGGATTAGAAAGAGTTTGAGAAAACGTGACGTACCTATATCTACAGAAAGCGTTACCTTCTGTAAGCATAGGTACGTCTATGAAGGAAAACATCGTGAGGAAACCGGCATGTCCTAAAACCAAAAATTCGAAGATATGTGACATCTACCAACCCGCACTGGGCCCGCGTAGTACTTTAAAGATCCCTTTAAAGATCCTCCTTTATAGATGAGGCCTGTATCCCATCAGTGGTAACATTATAAGCTGATTACTGATTATGCATACCTAAAGAAACCTGAATATGCAGAAAACGGGGCCAACAGGGCTGTTGCATAAGTTACTTTGACCATATCAGATGTCAAGAAAGCGGTTTGTAAACTAGCCTAGCTTGGGTGTTACCTAGTTTCTCAGAATAATGATACCGTGCCTGGAACTCGGTAATCAGAGGCCGGAGCTGTGACACTTTGATTCGGCGTTGACGTCTACATAAGTATTAGTTGTGGTAGGTAGTGTAAATACCTACTTCATTCTTTAACAGCAGAGAGGAGGAGAGAGGATCTATCTGTTCATGAAATTTTACGCGCTCGTTTTCGTTATAAATCATCGTCTATTTAATAAATAATGAAATATATAAATTAATAAATAAAAACAGTCGGTCTGACCCGCGCCGCCATGGAAGTTTCACATCTAAACTAGATAAATAAATACCAAAAATATAAAACGAAATAAATAACTGTACTAAATAGCATGCATATTAGCCACGCCACCAATAAGTTCGCGCTTTAGCTAGACGTGCACGTCTTTCTACATCGTTCTCACATAAATGATGTAACCAATATTTTGTAACAATATTTTGACTCAAAAGATTGTCCGTGGAGTTTCTTGCCCGTTCTCTCCATAGGAACCTATACTACGCTTTGGAATGCAACTAGATTAATCTTTCTGACTGACCGACCCCTTGACAATTCAAAAGTAGGTACCTACCTGTAATTGGTTTAATTGAAATAAATACTTTGACTGAGTGCTAGTCTGAGTGCGTAAAAACGCACTTAAAACTTGAATGCGTTTAATAATTTGGCCGTTAATTCATGACTAGGTATCGACCAAATTATGAAATTACTACCTTAAATCCTTTTCAAACTGACTTTAATAATAACTGCTTTTATCCACTGCCTTTCCTGAGCACAAGAAACTTTAATAACAAGATAATTATCCATTGTGCGTTAAACAAAACAATTTATGAATAGGACAGGTATTCTTTGATCACCGTTTTCAATTACGAGGAACTACATAAATGATATCTCCGTACACATTGTTCGACGTAAATGGGCGTCTATATCTGCGTGCATAGATACATATTTGAAAATAACGCGCATTTGAAATCGCCAACCGGCATTGAGTAGACGTGGTGATTAATGCTCGTACCTTCTCTGTGTGAGAAGAGGCCGTTGCTCTGCAGTGGGACAGTAATAGGATGGTACATAATCTTTTTGATGTGTCTTAGTTTGCTAAACTAACAGCAGAAGGCCTATTTAAGGTTACGCTAGTAAAAAATTCAATACACGTTTAAGACAGCAATAGAAATAATGGGACAATCAGGCCTAGTATTTCTATCAATAGAAATATCTAATAGAAATAGTGGGATACACCCGAAAAAACGATAAACCGCTGATATTCGATATACTTTGCATAATAATTGAAGTGACTATAAAGCAAATAGGTACTATGTTTTTTTTTTTAAATTACCATGATTTTCGTCTTAAAAGGAAATTACCAAAACTATTGGCGTCTTGGAGCCGGGAGCTCCCCACTCAATCTCGCTCTCACTCAGTCCGTGAGCAGTATGGTGCGAGCGAGATAAAAAGTGGATTTGAGCTGAGGTACTATGGGCTCTTAACACTTCGAAGGACAGTAAACGCCCTGCGTCATGGACTTATTATACCCCTGCGTCATAACAATAAAATTTCTATTGTGTCTCGTTTAGTGTCCTTCAAATGTTAATGGTGAATGGGCTCCGCCACTGCGCCATCGTCAATGTAAAGCATTGATAATTTTGAGCTCGAGTGTTACAATAAGTTCGACTCGCGACTAAGCAGTTTCTTTAGCGAGGACGTTCCAACAAGCACTATCTTTGTGAATACCTGGGTAATTATACCTACCTATTTTATTCATTATAAAACTGGCTTTCTAATGCTTCGTGTGGACATGTCGCAGTACAGCCGTGATATAGTCACATACCTAGGTATGCTTAGCTATATCACGGCTTCAACTATCTTACTGCGGCAAACACATCTAAAGCACTTTTCATACTCTCCAGCCAGGTCGTCGATGCCGAGTACCCGTTGGCGAATTTATGTTAAATTAGGATGAATTGTCGAACATGTGGAAGCTTTCATACATACATTTCTCTCCATCGGGTAGCCAAGACCGGATAACTGGTGAGTGTGGAAGAGGGTTTATTGTAATCTAGATATACTTATAGGATATATACACCTACGCAACCTATCCGAAACACAGGTAACTAGGTCACGTCATTCATCGCAGTTATATAGGAGCGAGTGAACGGGAAAATATATCACATCAATATTTTAACGATATTCACTGAATGGAAATAATGGGAGTACGGTAGATAGCGTTCACGGATATTTTCATCTGTCTAGCCCTTTTCCAACTACGTTGGAGGCGGTTGCGAGTCAAGCCGGATGCGGAAACATATTTGTATTTAACACGGAGCGACTGACATCTGACCTTTTGCCCTTTTCTACCTGCACAGGTTCGAGTCCTACATTTTTATTAAATAACAAATTATGCTTTGTAGAGACAGTTTCCTAGCTGTTGCGTTCATATGTCGTTTTAGTAAAATGTGACAGTTTCATAAGGTTTCAAAAATGTGTGCAGACATTCAAAGACACTAGTGATGCCCTATTTAAATAGGACGGCCAAAAGTACCTACTTATCGTGCACATAGACCCTGCAAGCCCTTTCAGTTTTTATTTTCACATGCGTTTAAAAATATTATTTTCACAGAGTATATAAAATAATAAATATAAATCGGTTATTAGCACGAAGTAAATATAACTTCCTCGTTATTCCCATTAATTTTATCATTGTCTTGTAGTATAAACGTACCACTAACGAGAGTTTCCCGCGAACTTTTCACGCGAGATCCGGGCGGAAAGCGATTGAACAAATTCAATGTTGTTTTAAACCTACATTTAGCGGGGAAAGGGTTTTGCTTTTGGATCTGTAGAGTGGGTGAAATAGGTCACATGCTGGTTATGTAAATATTCCAGATTCCTTATCCTCCTTGATTGTTCGTAGTTTCACGTGCAAACGTAAAGCCCGCTCCACATTCTCGGCGGGACGTCTCGACGCGAACATTTGCCGAGAAGAACAAGAAGAGAGAACAACAAGAATATAGACGAATATTCCCCCTACTATTCGGCAAGTCTCGTGTAGTTTTGCAGAGAACATGGAGCGGGCTTAAGTAAGTATTGAACTATGAGCTTTGTCTGATTAATAATTACTACAGATTAATTGTAGACTAATTATATTATTTTGTTATTACAATAAAGGTTCATGGCTGTAATTCATTTATTACTCTGACAAATCCTCTAGTATTTAGTTTTATTTATTTATATATTTATTTAGTGAGATAGACGATGATTTATAACGAAAACGAGCGCGTACAATTTCATGAACACACCTTTGGGCGTATGGATATTATGGAAATACTACTAGATGCCTACTTTCAATAAAATTATTTGAACTTTTGAATAAATTATCTATCTCTGTGCGGTTTCTATTTTGGCATTTTCATACTACATAGGTTATTTATTTACGCCCAAAGATGAGTTACAATTAGTGTTGAAATATGGAAGTTTCGACGCTCATAACTTCCAAACCAATACTATTTTTTCAATTTTGCTTCTATACAGGGCTAGATAATGACAAGTAAAATTGATAGAATTTTTAGTTTTGAACGTACACCGTCAAACAGACGAGTACTCACCATACTACGTTTGTATGGAAGAATGACCGACTAGTGTACACTTAACTGTACATTACTTAATAGATACCTACTTCACGTTGAACAGATACCTATGTGTGAACACTGAATCGTGAACGTTACCAAATATCAATTTGATACTATTTGCTGATCAAACGGCTCTGAAACATGAATCGAGTGGTGTATCCAGTTGAATAGGATCGCTCAATTGGTTTCTACTAACCCATTTATGTTCTTGTTCATGAGACGCTTCGTAATAGTGGAAACTGAGACTTAAGTTTATCTCATTATTTGAGTGATTGGGGACAGTTTTAGAATGTTAGTTTATTTTAGTGGTAGAGTCTGGCCACGCTATGTCTGCTTAAGTAAAAAAACAGTGGAATTTGGAAATATATAGACGGCAACACCATCTGTCCTAAGAAAAAAGAATTTGATACTTTGTTTGTCTTTTTGTTTTTGATAGGTTATTTTGTTTATATTCTGATTTATTCCTGGTAAATAATAGTCACTTTAGCACGATGCAGTGTGGATTTGATACAGTTTTGTCATCGTATGAAGGTAGAGCATAGGTACGACATAGTCTATTACACAAAATCTATTTAGGCAAAAATCCAAAGGCAAAATATCAAAATCATTAGATCTACTTACACGTTAGCTTTTCGATATCTTGTAAACATATCGTTTTTGGTTAAAGACGCCATCGTGCTGTTACTTCATATCTTGGAATTTACATATAAAAAATTATATAATAACTCCCGCACATAGGTTAAACCATTTTTCTACTTTATTTTGTGAAAACAACTTTTATCTTAAGCTGTCTGACATTTCAAGTACCCCGAATCTGACATAACTGGCAGTTGTAAAAGTTTACCATATCATATAAAACTTTTTGGGGTTGCCCATTTATTCCATTGCAGACCCAGCGTGGCCAGACTCTAGTGACATTGACAAAGGGGCGTTGTTGGTAAACATTTGGGAATTTTTCACAAAAATTTTATTAAAAAAAATAACAAGATGGCGGCTCTAGTTTCGATTTCGACCACGCGCCAAAAGATCCTTGTACGGTTGTATTGTTTTTTAGGGTTCCGTACCCGAAAGGTGTTAAACGGAACCCTACTACTAAGCCTCCACTGTCCGTCTGTCTGCCAGCGGGCTGTATCTCATGAACCGTAATAGGTAGACAGTTGAAATTTTCACAGATTGTGTATTTGATTTCCGCTATAACGAAAAATAATAAAAATAAAATAAAGTAAAAATTTATGAAGATGAGAAATGTGTTTTTAATTCGAACTTTTTTGGTAAATATTGTACGGTGGTACGGAACCCTTCGTGTGCTAGTCCGACACGCACCTGGCCGGTTTTTTTTTCATAAGGAACTTCTAGTCAAGATAAAGATAATAACAGCGCAAAGTCTTGATTTGTGCTCTGTTTATGGCATTACTTCATAAAACATGAAACTATGAACGGCTAGTGAAAATATCAAATCGGTCGGAAATGAACAAATAACTTCTCCCGCTCTAGGCGGAGCGGGGAGAGCGTGTTCTACTCTTACTGGCTAAAACCCACCCATGTTCCTTCAGTTGCCTGTATTGCCAGAAGCCACGGTATCCCTTTCGGACTTTCCCGCGACCCCGGCAAGCATTGGCCCTGGCGCACCCCGTCAGTTCTGTTGACATCTTTTTGAGGCGCACGTGGAACACAACGCGCCGTCGACTCGGGAACAATTACACCCCTGCCTAGCCCTTTGAGGAATACACGTTATATTTCCGAAACAATTCTTACATGAAGCGCTACAGGTTAGAAAAGGGGCAATAAAAGGCAATTGGCACGTCCCTTTTGGATGAAATATAATGCCGTCATCGGTAAACGTGAGACGTGGGTAATATAGCAACGGGTTATATTAAGTAACCGTATAGGAGGTATACCTGCCTGAGGGGCTTGTGGTTAAGTAATCTAATAACAGCCGCATAGATCGATCGATCAGGTTAAGCTACGTTTGCCGCGGTTGGTCCGTGGATGACTGACCATCTTTACTTACCAAGACCCTCCGTGCCTCGGAAAGTATGTTAAACCGTTCGTCCCGGTTGTCTTGGATCTTTGACAGTCGTTACGGGTCGTCAAAAGCCCGAAAGTCTGACAACCAGTCTTACCAAGGGATAAAGTTTTGTTAGCCAGTAACTGGGTTGTGGAGGTCAGATAGGCAGTTGCTGCAGGTATTCAGCTGCATCCGGTTAGACTGGAAGCTGACCCCAACATAGTTGGGAAAAGGCTAAGCAGATGATAGGAGGTATACCTGCAGCGTTGGTCATGTAGCGGTTACACCGCCACATACGAACTACGCATCAAAGACGTGACGTCACACAAATCCTGCATCGCGCAGTTAGAGTTTACCGCGCGATCGAGATAGGTATATACAAGATTCCGACTTCAACCGTCGGGTAGTTCCCTGCCAGACACAACACCCGTCTGGTCGGAGGATCCTCTGTTTTCTACGGTGAATGAGTGAACTTCACACCCTGTTCCTCATACCGCTAAAGTTAAATTTTTGTAGGTAGGTATCTACTTCTATTCATTATATAAAGAAATCACTTCTATCTAGAACCGTAACTGCCATATAGCGATGAGACGAAAATAAATTCAATGGAAAATTACTGGAGCGGTAACGAAATAAATCGTGAAATCACCGTAGTAAAAAAAAGATTTTCAGTAGAATGACTCTATTAAGTACGTATGGGCTTTATTTCACCTCACTAGTTACAATAACCGGCTACGGAGCATGTAGCCGAATAACTAGTTTCAAGTCACACATAAACACGTGATTTTTGTAACTAGTTACTTCACAATGCAGTGATCGAATGAAAACAGTGAAACGAAACAAAAGTAATTTGCGAGCGCATGTTGTTTTTTCGCGCGTAATAACTTTAGTACTACGTTAATAATGTAACTGCATATGTAGCTACAAAAACTTATTCGTTCCAAAACTTAAAGCTAGTGATATGTAACGTATTATGTAGTTAATAATTTATGTTTTCGTTTCGCAAATAACTGTAATACTTCGATATAATCACCGTGTTGAATCACCGAATAGAATTTGAAAAATAATTAGTTACTAAAATCATTAGTTTTCAAAATGACGCTTTCGAAGTCACTAGTTACGTTACGTTTCGTCAAAATCATTTAACGACCTTCCCCTACTATTAAGTACGTTTTTCAAAGGAATAAATTCAAGTTTCAGGCAATGACATTATTTTCTTCAGTCAACGTCGATTTAATTGTTCTCTCCAACGAATTGGGTCAAGTAATTTGTGTCCGCTGTCGTTTCCGTGTATCCATTTTTACTTAAATACACGCAATAACATGATGATATGTCATTTTTTTCGTTTTTGTCGAAATATGTTTGCTGACGCAAGTTTGTGACCTATACCTACCTAGGTGGTAATAATACCTAGGCAGGTTACCTATTTGAATCAGCAAACACGTTTCGACAACTTAAAACAACAATAACAGTATTTATATAAGTATTTACAGAATCCATTTACATATATTATTGTACCTACCTTCTTATATAATTTTTATATATAATGTTTTAGAAGTGTATATATTATTCACACTTCTAAACGTATCGTACTTGCTTACAAAAATGTTATCAAAATAACTCAGTCTAATAATGCTAGTTTTTTAGAGAATAGTAACAAAAAAACGATATCAAAATGCTATTTTTAGGGTTCCGTACCTCAAAAGGAAAAAATGGAACCCATAAAGGATCACTTCGTTGTCCGTCCGTCAATCAGGAACCTTTTTTTTAGGAACGCGTGAAGGTATCAAGTTGAAATTAATATCAAATACGTAGATCTATGTTCCCTTGGAGGTCTATTTGAAATAATTTTGATACTCGCAAATAAATCAAAATCTACAGGGTATTTTCCGTTGACCTAGAATCATGAAATTTGGCAGGAAGCCCTTGCTTCCTGCCAAATTTCTTAAGCACTTTTTTTTTTTTTTTTTTTTTTTTTTTGCTTCCTGCCAAATTTCTTAAGCACTTTTTTGTTTACTCATGCTGTGAGACCTTTCTCACAGCATGAGTAAACAAAAAAGTGCTTAAATTAATTATTTGTAGTTTTATGACATTGCGATTACAGACTTACTTTTGCAGTTAGAGAATTGACCGTGAAGTATATCGATGTATAGGAGAACATGTTTCTCAACGGTTAAGTTTGTTCTTGGGATAAATTCATCCGTACTACCGAACCCTTGATTGTGCGTGGTACGACACGCACATGACCTGTTTTTATTTTTATTAACAGGTGGCTCTTTTCTTCGCCACACATTTTCTTCCAACATTTTCCGAGGTTGAGTCCGGGAATTTTAACCAATTAACTTTTACAGAATTCCTATTATTATGGCACAATATTTAGGGGGGAAGGGGTTGATTTTGTAGGCGTCCAATGAGGGCGGGTTGAGTGAATAGCGCACTCTCGCGGAGGGTGCTAAAATTGAGTTTGTCACAATTTATGTCGGACGGAACGAGGCACATTGATTCACAGTTACGTGACACTCTGTAAGTATGTATTTTAAATATATATGTTACTAGCAGCGGCAGCGGCTTCGCCCGGGTGATATCTTTAAAATTTATAGCTTAGCACTCAGTAGTAAAAAAATAATGGGGCTCTGTTATTTTGACACTACCTAAATAACAGAACCCCTGAAGGTTTATTTCTGCATACGAAATTGATCCCACTACTTATATAGGTAGAGTACGCGCCAAGAAAAAGGCCCGCGGAAAATTGTGGAACTACATTTTTTGAATGCAAATATCTGGATGACCTTTCGGTCGGACCGGACGGTCTTCTTTTTTGAACGACGTTTTTTAAAAATGAAACCTAGCTAGATCGATTTTTCGCCCCCGAAACCCCCATTTTTTTTGGGTCTAAAATTGTCAAGTAATTTCTCCCGCTCTGGGCGGAGCGGGAGGGCGTGTCAGACTCGTATTGGCTAAAACCCAGTTTTAGTCAGTACGAGTCTTATCCTTTAGTTTCCTTCAGTAAGTTTCCTTCAGTTGCCATATTTCCGGGGGCCACGATCTCCCTTTCGGACTTCTTCGCAACCCCGGCAGGCATCGGCCCTAGCAGACTCAGTCAATTCTTCTGACATCTCTTTGAGGCGCGCATGGAACACAACGCGCCGTCAACCCGGGCCTGGTCCTTATCGGACGGCGAGCTACCCATTGCTCACCGTCCGTAAGTCCGCGCCTGCGGTGGCCAGAAATCGGCCTGCGGTTCCCGACGCCCAGTCTCCTCCTGCGGTGGTTAGGGGCGTGAGGGCACGAAATTTGCCTCTCTCTCACGCGTTCCGCCTCCTCCTTCGCGAGCATTACTGCTTCGCAGAAGGAGGTGATGGCGTCCTATTTCTTCTCGCTCCGTACCATGACCTGAACCAAGGCTGGAGGCGAGAGATCACCGCCGCCGATCGCCTCCACGAGGACATGGCGATGCTCCGCCCAAGCCGGGCGATCCACACAATGGTGACACTCGGGCGTCTCCACCCGCCTTATCCTGAACAGGAACTTCCCGAAACAGCCGTGTCCGGTGAGGACCTACGTCAGGCGGAAGGTGAGGATGCCGTGGCGCCTTTCTAGCCACTCCTCAAAGAGGGGACTTATCGCCGCAATTGTGGCGTGCCCAATGCGGGGTTGCGACAATCGTACTCTCTATGACGCCATGAGATCCCGCCGGAGCTCTGTCCACTGCGCCGTGATTTCTCGCGGCAGCGGAGTTAAGCCCCGGCGTTTCGCCTCCTCGCTCCGAAACCCCTTGCATACTAAATTTCATGTAAATCGTTGGAGCCATATACAAGAATTGCTCGTTTAAAGGTATTAGATATGATCCAATGACAGACACTAGCCTAGCACCACGTCAAATACCATTCAGTGGTGGCGCGGACTCTAGGTATTCACACAAATTATATAAACAACCCATAGTATTTATTTTTACAGTCAGATAGCTTCTATAATAACCGATAATTATTCAATCGTTTCCAGGAAAGCAAAGACTTTACACATCGATTAACTTCATACTATTATCTAGTAACGTACAATCATTAGCACTATTCTTACTGCAAGTTTGTGCAAGCAATACGATTTACGCGCCAGATAACAAGCAACTCTGCACTGTAGCAATTTTCTTTTATACCAGCAACGCTGCTTGTTTACACTTCAGTGCAATTTAATCTACCTATTAGAACTTGCAGACTCGTTTACTACAGAGAACTCACATAGTGCAAACGAGGCATGAAGTTTACAAGTTTACTATTAGGTAGATACCTACACGTAAGTGGGCTCTGAAAGTAATTTGAAGTTAGGAGCTAAACTTTGAAACTGGTGTTTCGGAAATCCTATGCAGTATTGAATTGTTGTGTATTCAACATTGATTGTTTCGATGAGAGCCACTGCACAGAAATAGTAGATTGTCATACAAGGTTCGAAAGGAATTTATGACTTTCACCCGTGTTAAACACTCTACTTTTTATTTCGAATATAAGGAAAGTTAAAAATAGTAATTTTTCTAAAATATTTATTAATAATACATGAGTACCTATTTAAACCTTTAAATATGGAATACACCGCGTCACCGTCGCCGCGGGCCGTCCCGCATATTAAGTATTTATTTTAATTCACACTGGTGCCGATTCTCTTGTCAAAAATGCCTCTAAACTAGACTAAAAAACACTAAAATTTAGTTTATTCCTTTCAAACGACGATTTCCCATTCTGAAATAGACTAAAGTGACACAACTTAACTATATTTTGGTTTGACAGCACTAAGATGGCACTGAGATATAAATTTGGTGAAAATAGTAATTTTGCTATTCTGAATTTGACGTTTGTCACCAAAAATTTTAATTGTCCAACTAAATCTGACTATTTCTAATCGCTATTAAAAAGGTGTGGAATAAAATATGAACTAAAATTCACACCAACACCTCGACTTCAGGTGCAAAAACAGTACTGTATCTTTTTTTTCTTTTGCTTATATCTCGAAAATGGTGTGTCTAATCGTAAATCTAGACCAATAACAACAGGTAATTTAAATAAGTTTAATAGCACTTTAATCAGCAAGTTAAGTGATCAGGGTCTAAATACACACATCAAAAGTGTCTAGGGATCAACATATATTTTTGCAATAACTTTTCTCCTGATTGATATTAATTAAAATTTTCTTTAAGGATTCATCAAATAAAGTGTTTTCGTTTGTCACAGTAACGATAAACCAAGTCACCTTTGCATTAATAAAGAAATTTGCCATTTTCCTAATAAAGGGATTTTTGACATTTGAACCACTAACATTAAAGTTCGAAAAAAAGACTGAAATAACAGTTTTCTTTAAAATTTTATTGGGTAACTTAAACAATTAATAATCCGTGTTTCTACCGCGAACACTAACAACACAAGAACATCGGTTTGGCATACTCAAAATGAGTTCATCCAAATCACGCTGTGGAATGGCCGCCCATGTTCGTTGCAACAACAAAAAAAGGTCTTCTTGCGACTGGATACCCTCCATATTCGGCAGAGCTCTTCTCTGTAGCATATCCCATGCATGCTCAATCGGGTTCAAGTCTGGCGACTGAGCAGGCCAGAGCAGGACATTGATGTTAGCTGCGGCGAGAGTCTGTCTTACAACTCTTGCGGTGTGCGGTCGTGCATTATCATGCATTAACTGAAATAAGGGACCGATTTGCACTTGTAGAGGAACGATGACGTCAGATACAATCGTCTCAGCATAAATTTGAGCGTTGAGGTTGCCTCTGATCCAAATCAACTCAGTTCTTCCGCCGATCCAAATACCCGCCCATACCATGATGGCCCCACCACTATAAGGATGGACTTCCTGGCAGGATTTTAATCGCTGTTGGCGTCCAGGGGTTCTCCAGTGTCGTATACGTCTTGTATCCGGTCTCATACCAAAACGAGACTCATCAGAAAAGCACACGAAACGCCATTGTTCTTCTGCCCAATTTCTGTGTTCAAGAGCCCATTGATATCGAATCCTACGATTGTGCATTGCTATAGGTGGTACCCGTAGCGGTCTTCGGGAATGAAGGTTCACTTCATGCAAGCGGTTTCTGACTGTTTGGTCGCTAATTAAGTTCCCTGAAGAGTGATGAAGCCTCACGGCTAACATCATGGCGGTTATTGTTGGAGCTCTTCGAGTTAAGATTTGAATGTATCGGTCTTGTCTCCGTGTGGTGCAGCGATACCGTCCTCCATGGCGCTCAGCCACGGTACCAGTGCTTCGGTAACGTGTCCAAAGTCGACTGATAACACTCTGACTTGTATTCAGAGCTAAAGCCACAGTACGTTGCCGGGAACCAGCTTCTATCATTCCCACGGCTCTGAGCATTTCTTCCCTGCTTAACCCTTCGTATGCCCGGTAAGTGGATCCACGCGAGACACAATGGCTTTTTAATTGTTTCTGTAATTACGGCATTCAACCGGTTAAATGACGTCGCAGCTCCATAATAACGTTGGTTTTAATCAGTAGTAGGGAAACAGTAGCACTAATAATGTCTTCAATGCGTTGTATGTTTTTATAGGGAAAATATTGACAGCTGATTTTCATCTTTTACTCGAATTTGATTAACAGTTCCTGTTTCAAATTATGAAATGCACCAAAAAGGATCCATATAAATTTATATAATCATAAATTTATTACAAAGCCACATCTCAATCTCAAGAAATCCGCATAAAAATGCTTGATCCCTAGACACTTTTGATGTGTGTATGTCCAATGGCAATATTTTGTATGAACAATTCTTTTCATTAGTGCAATCAGAGTTTAATAAGTCTTTTAAGAAAAAAACTAAAACTATTTGCCCTAAGTTTTTATTCAGTGACTGGGCAACTAAAGGTATCAGGAAAAGTAGGGAAACATTATTTGAACTGTATGGCCTTAAGACGTATATTAAGACGGAAACTTTTAGTAAGTATGTTGCTACTTACTCTAAAACGTTTAAAAATATCTGCAAAGCAGCTAAAGCTTCTTTCATTAGCAACAAGATTAAATCAGCAGATAATAAAATAAAGACAGTTTGGAAAATTATTAACAATGAAACAAACAAGAACAAAAGACATAATACAGATTACACACTAGACATTTCCCGCGGTCTCATTAGCGATAACATCGATGTTGCTCAGGAATTTGCAACTTTCTTTACCAATATTCCAATTAAAACTACTGAAACTTTAAATTCCTCCCCTTCACTTGCTATTGATTTATTAAAAGCAAATGTTTCAGCCTGTCCTGTGGAATTTAAATTTAAACATATAAACCCTGTGGTCGTCGTAAAGGCTTTTAAGCAACTAAAGATTAAAATGACCGAAGATCTGTGGGGCATGTCTACTAAAGTTTGTCAATCAATTATTGAGACAATTGCACCCTATTTAGCTTTAATATTTAATTTATGGGTAGATCAAGGGATATTCCCGGATTTAATGAAATACAGTAAAGTTATTCCACTTTTCAAATCCGGGGACAGCAAAAACACAAATAATTATAGACCCGTATCGGTTTTGCCGGTTTTCAGCAAGGTCTTTGAAAAAGTATAACATTACTTTTTATGTTACTACATACTATTACATACTATTATACATACATACATACTATTTATTACATACTATTATACATACATATATACATACTATTATAATCAAATGCTCAATCATTTTAATCGTAATAACATCCTAACGTTGCACAACCGACGCCGGTGTCACTTTATTAAAACACATATTTAATGCATGAGAAGAGGCACGAGATGCAATAGGCATCTTTTGCGACCTATCCAAGGCATTTGATTGCGTAGATCATGAAACGCTGCTCTTGAAACTTGAACATTACGGACTAGATAAACTTGCGCTGAGCTTAGTAAAATCATATTTGAATGATAGACTGCAGCAAGTTCAAATAAAAGGTGTAAATTCATTGGGTTTAAAAGTCAAAATGGGTGTTCCACAGGGATCGATATTGGGTCCATTCCTATTTTTAGTATACATAAATGATTTACCTAATTTACTGAAAACCCGACCAAAAATGGTGTTATTTGCTGATGACACATCACTCATTTTTAAATTAAACAGACATGCACAGGAGCTTGACGACGTAAATAACGCTATGCTTAAGGTCCATAATTGGTTTACTGTAAATAATTTGGTATTAAATGAGAAGAAAACTAAATGCATAAGATTCGCGTTACCGAATGTTAGAAGTAGTGAATGTCACGTTGTATTGAATAAGGAGACACTAGAATTCGTCGAAAAGACTGTTTTCCTGGGGATAACGCTTGACTCTAAACTACAGTGGGGTCCTCACTTAACATCACTTGCAGGGCGGCTAAGTTCAGCCGCTTACGCTGTTTGGAAAATCCGCCAACTAACAGACGTAGATTCCGCGAGACTGGTCTATTTTAGTTACTTTCATAGCATCATGTCTTACGGTATTTTGTTGTGGGGACGGGCTGCAGATATTGATTCTATCTTTATTCTGCAAAAGAGGGCCGTCAGAGCCATCTACAACCTCCGCAGACGCGAGTCTCTAAGGGAACTGTTTAAGAAAATTAACATCATGACGGTACCTTGTCAGTATATATATGAGAACATTATGTATGTTCGAAAAAATCTCCATCTTTTTAGTAAGATAAGTGACAGGCATAATTTTAACACTAGAAATAGGAACAAATTAGATCAACCACGTTTTAGATTGTCTAAAGTACACACTTCTTTTATGGGGTACTGTGTAAAATGTTATAATAAAATACCACTCGATATTCTTCAACTAAATGAGAAGAAATTTAAAACATGCATTAAACGTACACTATGTAGACAAGCATATTATAAGTTAGATGATTATATCGTAGATAAAAATGCTTGGCTTAATGTTGGTCCTGCTCCACAGCCGCTTGGGCTCACTAGTTAAAATTTTAATATTTGGAAGAGTTGCTTCCCCTTTTAAAAAAAAAAATATATTTTGACATTAGGAACTTAATGTTCATTTTTGTTTTACCAACTTAATTGTTGAATGCTCCAATTAAGTAATGATTTTCTTTCTTTTTGGTGGTTAAATTCTTTTATTTTTTTAGATACATTGCAAACTATTGTTTTGTATAATTTAGAAGCATTTTTATTTTTGTAAATGTGAGACCATGGAGCCGTTTATTAACTTATTAAGATGTATGTTGACTTGAAATACCATGGCAGTTGAGAATATGTCATGCTCACTTAAATGTTTCGCTGATGGTGGCGAGTGTGTTGGATCATTCGGTTCCCTACAAAATGGTTGAGCTGGATGGTGCTGATCCACGCGTCATGTTCGTGAACGGGCGCCGTCAGTTGAAACTGGTCATCTCTTATCTGCCAGGGCTTATTTTTAATCTTATATTTCCAATTGCTTTTGATTATTTTTTGTACATTGTTCTCACATATAGAAGCAACAAGAATGATGTACCCAGGATTTTGTAATATCTATATTTAAAAGAGTGTCCTTGGAGTTTCTTGCCCGTTCTTCTCCATAGAGATCTACGTTTTGGAATGGGCAATTAGCTTCAACTTTCTGACTAACTGACCGACTCTTTGACAGTTCAAAAGTGCCTGTAAATGGTTTAATTGAAATAAATACTTTGAGTTTGAGTTGAGTTTTGAGTAAAAATAATGAAAATAACGACCCCCTTTATAACCTTTACTACATGTAGGCAATAATTTTTCTTATTTTCCATACAAAAAGTGAAACAATCCATATAAAACACGTCGAGGCTGCCCACCCGCGCGCCACAGGCTCAAGAAAAAAAAAATCGAATACGATTTTAGTTGTGTCAAAATTATATTTTAATTTAAATAACTTTTGTTGCAGAATAGCGTTAAGATTATCATAGAAAAAAAGTAAGGAATTTTAGTGATAGTTTAGTTAGTTTAGTTCGGTGTACAAGAGGATCGGCACCACTGTCTGTTTATACTCACAAGACCGCAGTATTAAAAAAAAAAACATGTTTTCGGTAAAATTCGTAACCGACTACCTAACCAGTTCTATTTTTCAAATTCATTCCGGCCCTAGAGAGGGAAGCAATTACTATGAGTCTTTCCCGCCCAAAGATGGAGAGCAGCGTCTTCCACCCGCTACTTGGATCAAACAAACACTACTTTTCGAGATTGAGAGATGAAAAAATAGTTGTACAGTCAAGTTTTAGATGCTTAAAAGGTATTTAAAAGTTCTATCATGATCTGCTATAAATATGTCAGTTTTCATAAACAAACATAATATCACGCCTGTATACTTACCCCAAAGGGTTAGGCAGAGGTGTAAAAATAAGTACATTTACATTTCATCCCATGTAATAGGGGGCGAGCCTATTGCCATTAAACGGGCACAAATCTAAACTCCGGGCTGCTACTGAGAAATTCCAGACGGAAAATCCGATAACACTTTGCTCGACCCGGGAATCGAACGTTGGACCTCATACAGTGATCGTGATAGTACCTACTCATCCTATACATTGTATACGTATAGTTATGAGTAGTTTTTTCCATGAAAAAATACAGAACACCAAGTCAGGTAAATGACTGCATTTGACGGGGTACGGGAACCAGGCCCGGGTCGACGGCGCGTTGTGTTCCATGCCCGCCTCAAAGAGATGTCAGCAGAATTGACGGGGTCCGCTAGGGCCCATGCCTGCCGAGGTTGCGGGAAAGTTCGAAAGGGATACCGTGGCCCCTGGCAATACAGGCAACTGAAAGAACACGGGTGGGTTTTAGTCTGACACGCCTCCCGCTTCGCCCAGAGCGGGAAAAGTTATTTGATAATTTCCCAACCAAAAAAAGAAGGTTAAATGACTGCATGCAATTTTTTTTGGGAGAATATAGAACTTGTTTGGTGTTGCCAAGGTAATATAAAAACAATTATATAGCAAAGCTATAGCAAAGTACCGTCGAACATCTGCGGCGTTAATCGTGAGGGACGGACCCGACGACAGATGCTGCCTGCTACTTTATGAAATTGGACTTAGAACAGATACACGCGTACTCCGAATTATACTGTGTCCTTTCTTTTAAGGGTGCTGCTACATAGCACATAATATTTTGTAAATTATAGTTAGCCTTTTAAGAGGAAATGTGGTCACGTGGTCACTGGTGTTCATTCCATACAAACGTTCTCTGTTTTCATTTTTTTACGATATAATCTATATTTACCACTGCCACGACCCTATGATTTGTTTTATGGCGTAGCTCAAAATCAATCTACCTAGCCTTTTCCCAACTATGTTAGGGTCCCAGTCTAACCGGATGCAGCTGAATACCAGTATTTTACATAGAGCGACTGCCTATCTGACCTCCACAACCCAGTAATTAGGTAATACGATACCTCCTGGTAAGACTGTTTGTCAGTCTTTCGGGCTTCTGACGACCCGTAACGACTGTCAAAGATCCACGAATGACAGCCGGGATCAACTGCTTAACGTGCTTTCTGAGGCACGAAGGAGGACGGCTGTTAGTACTTAGCCACGAGCTCCTCGCAGGTACTTAGCTTAATTTAAGAAAAAATAAATAATGGTACAAGGAACTAAAGATATGAACATGGCCGTGGTAGATATAAATTGTATCATATAAAAAATATTTGCTCTACAGTCTGGCCGACGAGAGAATGCGTCCCTGACACTTGGCAATTCGACACTTTCTAGTAGTAATAAGGATCAAATTCGCAAAACACATATTCGTTAGTATGAAACTGACAGCTGTCAAGAACGCAATCTCTCGACGCAGGACTGTAGACCGTGACTGTAGTGTTATTTTTTTACCCAGAAAGAAAACAGAGTCAAAGTCAAATCATTTATTTCAAATAGGCCTCGTATTGTGAACGTTAAAATTTACAAAATAAAATAAATAAATTCGAATAATAAATTGATTCTAGTCGCCCCTTCCAAAAGGTAGTTTTCGTATGGAAAAGAATGGGCAAGAAACTCCACCGTTACTCTTTTAAAATGTTTTGCAATATTTTGTATAAGTACATTAGTTAAATAATTATATGTGAAGACGATGCACCTAGAATAAAATTACTAGACCACAATAGGTAAAAAGAAGAGGATTACGTTTGTATGGAATAGACGCGTTTCCTCTTAATGTTAACCTACTTTGAGTTCTTAAAAATAGTTTTCATTATTTACAAAAGGAAGAGGACTCCTATTTCTCAAACATTGAAGTCTTCCGTAACTTTTTTGTGATGGTGCAAACGCCAATTTTGTGATTCGACGAAACATAGCAAATTGAGCGAAAAAAGTTTATTCCAAAACAAATCTGTCTATTATTTTTCTTTAATTCTTTTGCTAAGCGCACTGGAAGACTGAAACTCGATCGAAAATCACAAAAACTATATATAAAATTCTCGTGTGACAAGGGTGGTCAACCCCAAACATTTATATGGCAAAACAACGTTTGCTGGGTCAGCTAATAACTAAGTAATTTGGTGATCTGAGCTGCATCACCCGTCCCGTATCATTTCCAAAAACATCTCGGACTATTTAGTGCAGTTAGCCGGGAATAGCATGCATCACCGGAACTCAACGGCCGGAATAGACAGTGAGCTCTCTGCCCAACTCAAATATACAACAATGGATCTTAGAGCGGATCTTCGCTAGTGGCTCGACATTCCGCTAGTTGGACGAACAGACAATTTGGTTCTGACTATTTTATGTCCCTTTACGTCTGTATTGTGTTTACTTCAAAACTATATTGTAAACTACTCTTTAATTCGTCACCGCTTTCGAACAGGCGAGACCTAAGTACTCCAAAGAAATTCCATAAACTAATAGAAAAAAAAAAAAAAAAAAAAACGAAAACGGTTTCGGAACCATCAAAACCAAGAATGCTATTACTTCCTTTTCGTTTGAAAATCGTACGGAAATAATACATGCAGAAGTCAATAGCAATAAAGCAAACAAAATTAAAGCCATATCATATCCAATAACTCAGGCAAACGTAGTTTCAGGCTGGGGTTATTAGCGTTGCTGTTTGTTAGATATTCGAGTTTCTGTTATTCCGCGCTGGAGATATTCTGAATAGTGATTTTTGCGGGATTCCGAATCACTGTATCTCAATACTGTTGTTGTTCCGGCCTGTTCCGAGTATACATATACAGTGTGAGTTTTTATAATGTGCACATATTATCGAAATGAGTATGCTTAATTGTTTCGACAGAATTTTCACTTTATAAGGACGCCTAATTACTTTCAATCTTTATGGAGTTCGTTTCATCACGATTGATCAGTTTAAAAGTTACACCGTTTTGTTTAATTTTACAAAAAAAAAAAAAATAGATTTTTTTAAATATTTAAAAAATATTTAGATTTTTTAAATATTTAAAAAATATTTAGTTTTTTTTTAATATTAAAAAATATTTATACTTTTTTAAATATTTAAAAAAATATTCAGATGTGCTTAAATATTTTTTCCGTCGATAATTTAAAGTATAGATTCCCCAATTTCGACTTCGAAGGACTCACACTGTTTCCTAATATTATAAAGAGGTAAAATTTGTGAGTTTCTATGTACGGGAAAATTCTTTCACTAATGAAGGAACCTACAGTATTGCCGAGTATCAGAGGATATATTTTATATTAAAATAAGATGTTTCACATGGACAAGTCGCGGGCAGAAACTAGTGGAGTTAAATGTCGCGTATCGATAACCTGGAGAGAATTCAACCAGTGAATACGTAATTTTAGTGTTCTTCTCAACCGGTTTGTCGCTAACTTTGAGCGGCTCAAACCGTATAGCCTTAGTCCTCAGATAGGAAATAGTTTCCTCTTGTACAGCAATCTTCAAGACTACATTGTGAGTGGAATGGCGTTTGAGATAAAACGTTTTACATACATTAGTGAAAAGCTCTGTGGGAATTTATAGTGTGCGGGACCTCACATAAGGACGTGCCTATATGAGGCCCTTCTTCCATATGTTAATGGAAATTTTAGTAAGAACATAGATTAGACCTTTTCCTATAAGTTGTACTTCATTAAGGTCCTTATTTGTTCGATAATTTCTCTACAAAAAAGTCGTGCTTTTGAACTAAGGGCACAGTTTTTCGGACGTTCTTTTTTATTTTAAGTACGGCATCTTGATGAATATCAAGCATTTTTGCTGTTTAGACAGATGTAGAATGATGCTACTATCATTCCACTTGATAATTATTAACTAGAGAATCGACCCTTTCCTCACCAATGAAGAGAGTCGGCTTGACCTATATGGGTACTCACGTGACCATCTTTTATTCATAAATTACCTACTATAACTTCCATAGCATTAAAACGTCATATAGGCACATATATAAATAGCAACCACTCTTTGTCTGTCCGTCCATTAGTGCGCTTTTAGCTCGCACATCGCTATCCGATTTACGATGTTTTTTTATTCACTGATATACAGGCTTTTATATTTCGACTACACGAGCAAAACTGTAGTGCACTGGACTAGCGGTGGCATAGTGTTATCGGCCCCGACTTACATTTCGTTGTAGGTTCAGGCACTTTGTGTATTTTGTGAGTAGTGATAGCCTAGTGGTGTGACCGTCGGACTACTAAGTCATAGGTCTCAAATTCGAATCGCACCTCTGACTTTTCGGATTCATGTGCGTATTGTATAGTTATCACTTTCCGATTTCCTCACGATGTTTTCCTTCACCGTTTTTGAAGCATTGTATAGTTATCACTTTGCTTCAAAAACGGTGAAGGAAAACATCGTGAGGAAATCGGCATATGTCTGAGAAATATTTCTGACGGCGTGTGAAGCCAAGTCAGAGGCACATGGGCAGGTTTAAAATTCTGACAAAAGGTTAGTCACTAACCACACGAAAAAGAAGAACTTTGTGTAATTTTTTTCATCATCAATTCTCTCAAAATGGTGAAGCAAAACATCGTGAAATGTGAATTCGAAGACATATGACATCCATCAACCCGCACTGGGCCCGCGTGTTAGATTATCGTCCAGTCCCTCTCACAGAGAGGAGGCCTGTGTCTCAGTGGGAACGTTATAGGCTGATTATGAGCGAAAATGTGGGCAAAGCAAGGGCGGATCCAGGGGGGTCATGGTTGCCTAGAATCAGCCCTGGGGATCCCCCCTGGTAACTGATTTTCCTAATCTCATTGATAAATTAAATCAAATAAATACTTTGTATGATGCATGTATTTGCTACACATGCGCCAGCGACACGCAGAATAAGACTATGTACTGTTATTATAATTATATGATGATGGACCGTGGAGTTTCTTACCGGCTC
The DNA here is from genome assembly GCA_916610215.1 of Omphaloscelis lunosa. Lineage (NCBI taxonomy): Eukaryota > Metazoa > Arthropoda > Insecta > Lepidoptera > Noctuidae > Omphaloscelis > Omphaloscelis lunosa. Next base: position 15,451,177 of record OU744250.1, read on the forward strand.
TTCTGCATAGGAAACGACCAAATGGAAGCGTGCTTTTAACTTCTGACGTTTCATAAGTGCCCATGTAGATTTATGTGAAGCTAGCAACTATACGTAGAAACTAAATAAATATCCCAGAATAGTTTAAGACAAACTGCCCCCGGTCCTGGGGGCCCCCAAATCTTAATAAGTACTTTTTAATGATATTATTATGTTCAATGCCCAAACACGGTCAAAATGTATTCGGTAAGAAGCAATTTAGAGTTGGAGGCCCCGTACGTTTGCAAATATATATGGTGCAAAAATATTCAAGCTCGCTTCGCTTGCTACAATCTACATTCTCAAACTTTCAGCATAAGTCAAAAAAGGAACTCCTATTTATGTATGACATTTCCAAAAAAAACCCTTACCTACACAAAGCGGTGTGCAAAAATTTTCGAGCTCGCTTCGCTCGCTCCTGCATTCCATATTCTTCTGACTCTCAAACTTTTCAGCTTTAGTCGACTAAGCAACTCGTGTTTCCGTAAGAATGTTCAATAGAAACTTAACCGAGAATTCCAAGACGAGGTGCAAAAAATTTCGAGCTCGCCTTTCTCGCTCCCGCATCCTACATTCTTGTTTTTCGTAAAATATTGAGATGAGAGATTGAGATGAAAATAAACCTCTCTGAGAAAAACAATCCTGCGGGTTGCGAAGACTATGGTGTAGGTAGATTATAATTACGCACGACATACTTGTTTTTTTTTTGTGTTTTCATTATATTTTTTGTGCAAAATGTTACTAGAAATACTTACATAAACTGAGAAGATCGGGGTAGCCTCATTTTGTTTTGTCCACCACTGATTGGAGCCTGTTCTGACTGGACCCCAGCCCGACTATGTGACCCCCCCTGACTCGAAAGTTAGATCCGCCCTTGGGGCAAAGCTAATAAAGTATAAAGTAAAAAAAACCGAACGCCACTCAAAATAATTACAAGCAAGCAAGTAAAGTCAGTGCCCAATTTGGAAGGTCATTTCAGTCCCTATCGTGAGTTGTAACTGCCGAAACGAAGTGGCGAAGCTTTTAGTCTCAGTGCCAAAGGTCAAAGGTGAACCTTACAGCGAAGCACACAGCCACACATGCTCAAGCGTGATACTTTACTTAATAATTGATGAACGAAGCGCTAACGTGGAATAATTGAGTCTGCATGTTTAAGAGATGCGTTCAGATGAAATTAGAGTGCTGATTTCACATTGCTAATGAAGGGAAACACTTTAAATAAAGGTCTTATTTGTATACTGAACAAAACGAGTTAAGTATGTATGCAGGCGGGTGTATTCGAACGGTGTCGAGGTATGAATTAGCGACGACTTACTTTTAAACATACAGTTTCGAGTTTCGAGTCACTTGAGTGCTGTTCGAAGTGCACTTTACATTATAAATATGTACCTACAAGGCAAAGTGTGATTGAAATAACTGAAAACCTTAAAAGATGATTGTTGTCATCTCATCATAAACAACTTTAATTACGGAACCAATAATGAAATCGCAAAAAATTAAGCGTTCCCTAGATTTTTTCGACTGATGTGAACATAAATGTATTGAGAAGCTGATTTTTTTCGTGATTGTTGCGTTAGTCTTATAGTAACAAAATATTACGCCTTGTTTCTCCGTAGGGTACCTAGTACGGGTGTACTACACGTACACCTGGTGAAATGTGGGTACATTTCGCCAGATATGTTTAAGTCCAATGTAATGTGGGCGAGCGTATTGCTATATGAACCGGGCACAAATTCGGACTCGGAGCTGCTACTGGGAAATTCCGGATAGAAATCCCAATAACACTTTACCCGACCTTTTTTTTTTAGGTGGGAAATTATTAAACAACTTCGCTGGAGGGCGTGTCAGACTCTTACTGACTAAAACTCACCCGTGTTCCTTTTCAGTTGCCCTGTTGCCGGGGGCCACGATCTTCCTTTCGGTTTTCTTCTCACCCCCGGTAGGCATCAGCCCTAGCGGACCCTGTCAATTTTGCAGACATCTCTTTGAGGCGCGTGTGGAACACAACGCGCCGTCGACCTGGGCCTGGTCCTTATCGGACGGTGAGCTACACGTTGCTCACCGTCCGCAAGCCCGCGCCTACGGTGACCGGAAATCGGCCTGCGATTTCTGACGCCCAGGGCGCCTCCTCCTGCGGCGGTAAGGGGCGTGAGGGCGCGAAATTTGCCTCTCCCTCACGCGTTACGCCTCCTCTTTCGCGAGCATTACCGCTTCGCAGAAGGAGGTGACGGCCTCCCATTTCCTCTCGCTTCATACCATGGCCTGAACCAGGGCCGGACGCGAGAGATCACTGCCGCCGCCTGCCTCCACGGACCTGCGTCAGCGCGCCCACGCTGGTGCCCCGTAAAGGGTCATGGACCGCACAACCTAGAGCCTCCGGCAGGAGGCGTTTGGACCCCCTAGATTGGGCAAGAGCCGCTTCAATACAGCCCCGGCCCGCTCCAGTCTGGGAGCGAAACGTCGGAAGTGTTCGACGAAATTCTACCGGCTGTCGAGGACGAGTTCCAGATACTTCATCGTCGGCTCGACGCCGATGTGAACCCCTCCCGCCATTACCTGGGAACTCGACGGTGGGACATTCCGAGGACCATAGAATCCTGGATCGACCTGGGAATCGACCTTGGAATCGAACCTAGGATCTCAAGCTCGGCAGTAGCGCTTTCGATCACGAGACCTATGAGGCAGTTCCTATATTAAAAGTTGTTAATAAGAATGAGTACAATGACTGAACCCTTTTCAGGTTTTCAGTTATTTCAATAATACTTTGTAAAGTTCTTGGTATTATTTTGGCCCAGGGAGGGGTAAATCAGAAATATCTTAAGCCGATTTCCCTGAACATGTTTCACCCTACACGGAACTTGAGGTAGGTGTATGTAGTGTGTACTGTACAGGAAAAACTCGCAGGAAATCCTGCTTTATAGGTAGTCGAATAAATAAAGTGTGTCCTTGTTTGCTGCGCTCGCGTAATTTGCATGGTTCATGAACGGCCGCGTAGCGCGGTTTTTTTCAAAAAAATTGTAAATTAAGTCTTAACGTGAATCTAACATAACTTTTATCGACAACAGTTGGTACTTAGGCATACAACCCGGGGGGCAGCTGCCCTCCCTGCCCCCTGGGTACGCGTATGCGTACCCTACACACTACGTACTATGTGACACCTTTCGAGAATGCAGAATGAGTTTGGCGTAAGTTTATTGGCTCTGTACGTCAGCGTACTTGAAAATTAACTTAGCATGCGAGATGCAAGTAAGGAATAGCTGTAGAGCTATTAGGTAAGTTCACATGCAGGACCATATTCACAAGTTCCCTGTATAAGTACGTAACTCTTGTCTTACGTCTCTACTTCCTAACTTGCATCTCGCATGCTAAGTTAATTTTCAAGTACGCTGACGTACAGAGCCAATAAACTTACGCCAAACTCATTCTGCATTCTCGAAAGGTGTAACATAGTACGTAGTGTCCTGTGTCCTTGTAGGAGTAACATTGGGAAAAGTATCGTGTCATGAAGTTCACTGTGCATGTTCTGAGGTTGTATTCCTATACCTAGTGAACCTAGGAACAATTCCTTTGTTGCAGCTTCTCAGTTTTAATTGCGGAGTGCATTAAAATTACCTTTATGGGTGCGACAGTACATAATTTTAAGTACAACGCTACAATTTATTTTGGCGTGTGGCCAAAATTGGAACTAACGCTGCCATCTTGTTTTGTCAATACAATTTCTGTGATAATTTCAGAAATTTTTACCAACAACGCCCCTTGTCAATGTTATTCAGGCGCCAAAAGATTCTTGTAGCCTCTACGGCCATCGTACTTTGGACTTTCAGCCCCATTAAGGTATGATTTCTAACAATGTTGCACGCGACAGTGCTGCCGCGTCACTACTGGTCCCCCACATATTTTATAAGAGATTACATTCCGGGCACGACAGCAATGCGACGCAGCAATATCGCGCAGCATTTCGGACGTGTTTTTAACATGTAACGTCTTACGTGAGCATAATAAAGGTGTTTTTTCGTCACGAAATTCCCACTTTTATCTTGGGGCTGACCGAAACTACACGGTATTTTCTAGAGAATTTTTATGTTGGCGTGATGTCCCAAAGTAATTTTAATGAAATCCAACTTCATTCATCATAAAAGAATAATTACCGAAATCAGAAGTTATAAGGCCAAGCAGTTTGAATAATTAATAGGTTTCTAACTAAATCAATACTTCACTGTCTAAGTATGAAACTTGACACTTTAAGCTTTCAGGACTTGATAATAAGATCTAGATTAAGAGTTAGTTAAGCTTTTGGACTTAGGGTTAGAGATTGTTTTCCAAGAAAACATTTGAATGGCCTCTTAATTTGTAGAACCTACAATTTTAATTAGGAGACGCAGTTAAAGACGACCTAATACGGTGCAATTTATTTTATCTATAAATTTTCATGCTAGCTTTTTTCTTACAGTTGTACTATTTAGAATTGAGCACAAAGCCCGCCATACTGCTCAATATGCTCCCACAACCCAACAATCAAACAATTACAGCAAGCAATAGTTTGTTATTCGTTCGTTTAAAAAAAAAATAAACGACGAAAAATTTCCACCCCTGCGTTGAAATTTTTCGTCGGTTATGGTTTAGAATCATGTGCTGAATCCAGTAACAGTTACAGCTACAGGTAACAGTTTTCGTGTCGATGTCTCTGCCACTCTGTATAAATAAAGCTTTGCCATTTTTCGAGATACTTTTTTTTTCGCAATTTTGGTTATCAATTACTGGATAAAATACAATAACGGAATCGAAAAAAAAAACGTTAGTACATACCTTGGCGGCATCAAAAGAGGTGAAAGACACCGTGGTGGTGCGTGCCTCGGACTTGAAGGTGTTGCTGTATCAGCCAAAGAAGCCAGAGAGCCATGCGCAAGCGGCGCAGCGCGTACGTCGAGCGAAGCGGCGCGGAGGGGTGAGGGAGAGCGGGGGACGCCACTAGACCCCGCTTCCAGCGTCCGACCATCGGGAGCGAATGTGCGTATTGCTGGGGAAGACCCGCGGTGGCTCTGAAAGGAAATTGACCAATTAATCATTCTCTACAATCATGTGCATGAGCAAAAATATATAGGTATTATGGCAGCTTATTAATGTAATTCCATTTAATAAATGAATGAGAAATATTTTGTTTTAACAAGAATATTAAAAATAATTGCCAAAATATTATTCACAATGTACAGAAATAAAGTTTGTTATTCCTCATTAATATTCCAACCGTACTCCCAATTAAGGTTTATTTTTCTACGCCTTGAAGTTTTTTTCTTCATCGTCTAATTAACTTACCTTAAAACTCGTATGAACTCAAACGAGTTCTACTTCTATCGTATCTATCAGAAAGTTGTATAAGTTTTAGAGTGGCGATGGAATATACCACTTGTCCCCTTCTCCCTTCTTAAGGCTAAGCGTATGCTGACACGCAGGTGACGCAGGTCGACGCAGCGCAGGGCAGAGCAGATTTTGTAATGCATGAACGTACTGAGAGCTGCGTACTGTTATACCCCGGCTCTGTAAGGGCTAAAGATGAATCAGCGCCTAGCAGGCGCTGACAGATAAGAGTACCACCTACATGATGGCATGGGAACAGTTAGTTGGGTCTTAACTCTTAAAGCGGACGGGTCTGCCAATGGGTCTTTCTTTTAAAAGTTAATCTAAATAAAGTGTCCTTTTTCCAGTTAAATATCCTTTTTTTTTTAAACCTATTCACTGCAAGACCCATAACAGTACGCTACGGTGTTGGAACATGCGACGCAGACGTGTATCTGTCCTGCTCTGCATCTCGTTGTAGTGCCGGCACAGATTTCTGCGCGACGCGTGCAGTTCGACAAGTGTTTTATACCACAAATTCATATTTTTGTTGCAATGACAGAACATTTAATTGAATTAGTTCGTTGCAAACCTTGTTTGCATGATACTAGTCATCCAGACTATTAAAAAAAGACATTAAAGTCTATTCTTAGTACTAGCATAGACGCGAATGTGTCTGTGTAGCTGCGTCGCAGCATGCGCTCGCGGCCTATGTCTGCCTCGCTTGCCTTACCCTGCAAATTCTGTACTGTGCTGTGCTGCGTCTTCTGCGTTTCAGCATACGCTTAGCCTAATTCTCCCCATGCGTAGCCCAAGCAACTTTGTGGCAAGTGTCACTTCTATTATTCATGCGTTTACACTTCACGTAAAAAGTTTAACACTTTATCTTTCTCCCATAGTTCTTTCCGGCGGTTCTTTTTTTCTTTGCAAAAGTTTGAAATGAATGTCAGAGAACAAAATTCAAACTTGGAACTCCATTTTGTTTTAAAAATTGTTAGTGAGGTTCATGTGTATTATCTATGGTGAGGCTTTAGTGTTGTATCAACGTGGTTGTTCTGAGAAAAAGTATAACAGTCTATATTATGAGAATTCTCAGACCATTTAGGTTAAATGGTCTGGTGGAATGGTGGAAAGGTAAAGTAAATTTATCTCATTAGTAGACTAAATTGTTTTACCGAAAAGTGCCTTCAAAATGTTGTGATTTAAGATATTTAGAAAGAATAATTTTTATGTCGTGTTTTATTTCAGATGCCAAAGAGTATAAAAATGTCCATTCAAGGGGTCAAATGACACTGATTACAACTTATAATTATAGAAAAGTTTACGTAGTAATACATAGTCGGTCTTTGCCATTATTACCAGCTAAGTAATATTACTGCGACCGCCTATCGTTGGTCTGGTGGTCGCAACTGCTACAGCTGAGCATGAGGTTCAATTCCCGGATCAGGCAAAGTGTTATTGGCTTTTCCATCTGGAATTTCTCAGTAGCAGCCCGGAGTCTAGATTTGTGCCGATTAATGGCAATAGGCTCGCCCCCTATTACATGGGTCTTAAACATAGCTAACTAGCGTAATGTGAGTACACTTATGCCTAACCCTTCGGGGAAATGCAGGCGTGATTACATATTAGGCATTCAATGGGTTAAAACCCACATAACTGGCATAATTTTCATTCTCACCTCTAATCTAAAATTCATCCGTCCGAGTCGGACGGGCAATGATCCTTGGTAGGTACATTCCCTTCACTTCATTATTCATACATTTTTACGCTCACCTCTGCCCCATTATATCACACTTTGTTACCAGTCGTACCTTTGAAACCTATTCAAATTTCTGCCGGTATTGTAAAATATTATGATATAAATTTTCTTTGTAATCCATAGAGCTTTTGTGATTTATTTTTGCCTTTCTGTTGCAGCTTTAAATCTGAAATATTTTGGTGTTAATATGACGTTTCTGGTTCAGAGGGTTGTGCGTTTGAAGTGATTGTTATACGGGCTGATTTTCAATTCATTGGCAATCTTTTAGGGGGTGAAAATGCCTGAAATGGGTAGCTCGCCGTCCGATAAGGACCAGGCCCAGGTCGACGGGGTGTTGTGTTCCACGCGCGCCTCAAAAAGATGTCAGCAGAACTGACGAGGTTCGCTAGGGCTGCTGCCTATCGCAGGAAAGTCCGAAAGGGATACCGTGGCCCCTGGCAACATGGCAACTAAAGGAACATATATACCACTGGAGAAGCCTTACGAGCACTTCCCCCTCTGTAAAAATACAAGAACAAATGTTCTAGCACGGTCATAAAAACAATAATAACATTTGAAAAATCGATGGTACGGACTTCTCTTTTCGGGCTCGAAAAAAACAATACCTATTGTTCTTTTTCGTAAAAGCTACCGCGTCCCCCGCCAAAAGTGACAGACTTTTTGTTCGGACTCTAAGAACACGGGTGGGTTTTAGTCAGTAAGAGTCTGACACGCCCTTCCGCTCCGCCCAGAGCGAGAGAAGTTATTTAATAATTTCCCACAAAAAAAAAGGTGTTGGAGTTTATATTTGGTACCCATATTCATAGTAATTTCTTCTTCTGCCAACTATGTAGGGGTCAGCTTCTAGTCTACCGAATTCAGCTGAATATCTGTATTTTACATGGAGCGACTGCCTATCTGATCTCCACAACCCAGTAAATACGATGCCCCTTGGTAAGACTGGTTATCAGATTTTCGGGCTTCTGACGACCCGTAACGACTGTCAAAGATGCGCTAATGACAGCCCGGATCAACGGCTTAACGTGCTTTCCGAGGCACGGAGGAGTCTCGGTATGTAAAGATGGACACCCATCCACGGACCAACCGCGGCAAGCGTAGCTTAACCTGACGGATATTTTGATGGATTGACCCGTGCGGCTCTTATTACGTAGCCACGAACTCCTCCATAGTAAATTGTCATTGAATTCCACATTAACCTGTAATATTTTATTTTTCAATACGATTAACGTGAATTCATGTCATTTGGGCTGTAAAATCCTGCCATTGTACATGTCGTAGTTATCATCATCAATCACATAACACAATATTCTACGTCCAGGACTGCTATCTATAATGGTATATGACAATGATTAAAACACAATACGTCGAATAAAGCCTATTGTCCACGGCCTTTGATAATTACATGCACTTCGATTCTGAGCTAAAATTGAAATTTCCAATTACAGTTACATTATAATCTTATATTAACCTAAATATGTGGTTAGTACGATACATAGACGGGTCATTATCAATAAGCAGGCAGGAAACTAATTTTTTTTAAACTGATGAGGAATTGTGTCATTTCTTTCACAAATCCACATTATGAGCTCTATGAGGAGTCAATGGAGATTTATAGAAGAAAAGTTCACAAATCCCCACTGATGGGGATTGTCAATCGAAATCTCCATTGACAATCCCCATCAGTGGGGATTTGTGAACAGTGGAATAACAAAAAATAAGGAAGTAATTTCTGTAGACGCAAAATTAGAAATGAAAAGTAAAGGCATTTGAACTCAGACTAGATCACAGCCATCAAGGTCTAGAGATGGTTAGGTAATAGAGAATAATATCAGTTGGAAATCAAATAGTGGGAGGCGTTATAAAAAAAAAACATTTGATTATTTTCCGTAGTGTTAGTTACGTATAACAACATAAGTAATTTGCTAACCCAAGAGGCATATATCGACCAGTTTCGATGAAAATTTATAGCCACCTCGCAGTTACGTGACCGCAAAAAAGTATAGCCTTCACTTAGATTTTATTATTATGCTTGAAGGTGTTCCGAAGTGGGATAAAATGTGGCTTTGAAACCGGCGATTGTGCTAATGGAAACTGTTACTTAAGGGAAGATATATTTCTGTATAGCAGTTTATTGCAGACAACTTGTGGCTTGAGAAATTGGATGCGGAAGGGGAGAAAAGAAAGAAGAATTTCAGAATGATGTAACGTTGTAACGTTACGTTTTGTTAAATAAATATAATAATTTTTAAAACTTTAAAACAAGGCTTCTTTTGAGCATTTGCTTATTCACATTCAAACCAAATTGCCCCTTTCCATATTTTACGCGATGCGCGTGACCTTGAGTTGCCTCTTGAGGACACTGTGGAGCATACGGTGGAGGTCTGCCCAGCTTGGGCGGAGCATCGCCGTGTCCTCGTGGAGGCGATCGGCGGTTATCTCTTGCGTCCGGCCCTGGTTCAGGCCATGGTACGGAGCGAGAGGAAATGGGAGGCCATCACCTCCTTCTGCGAAGCGGTAATGCTCGCGAAGGAGGAGGCGGAACGCGTCAGGGAGAGGCAAATTTCGCGCCCTCACGCCCCTAACCGCCGCAGGAGGAGACGCCCAGGGCGTCGGGAATCGCAAGCCGGTTTCCAGCGTAGGCGCGGGCTTGCGGACGGTGAGCAATGGGTAGCTTACCGTCCGATGCCGGCCGTCGACCCGGGCCTGGTCCTTACCAGGCCCGGGTCGACGGCGCGTTGTGTTCCACGCGCGCCTCAAAGAGATGTCAGCAGAATTGACGGGGACCGCTAGGGCCGATGCCTGCCGGGGTTGCGAAGAAAACCGAAAGGGAGATCGTGGCTCCCGGCAACAGGGCAACCGAAGGAACACGGGTGGGTTTTAGTCAGGAAGAGTCTGACACGTCCTCCCGCTCCGCCCAGAGCGGGCGAAGTTATTTGATAATTTCCCACCCAAAAAAAAAAGCCCAGTTAGTTGCACTAACAACCTTGCGACTGGAGTCTTTTTACCAAAGCTTTAGCATTGAGCACAGTAATGAAACATTATAAAGTTTTATGCATAATCAGACTATAATGTTTCCACTGCTGGGATACAGTCCTCCTCTTTCTGTGAAAGGGACTGGGCTCTAATTCATCACACAAGCTCAGTTGGTGTATGTCACGTCTTCGATTTTTTTGTTCTTATAGATGATGTTTTCCTTCACCGTTTTTGAGAGCAGTGGTGATGAAATAATTAACATAAAGTAAAATGCCTGTCCGGGTTCGAACCCATAACCTACTACTACTCGTAAGTCGCAGCCGTTACTACTGGGCCGGCACTGCTCTCTGAAAAGTTTTATGAGTCCAGGGAAATGACGCAAAAGGGCTCATAAATAGGGTCGTTTTAATTATGGATTAGACCACACGGTCTACCCTATCTCTTCTCAAGGGTGTCGTAATGGTATCCATTAATGTGATGGGATCCAGCGTCCGCTTGTGTAGTATCTACTAATAACATCACTTTGAGATTACTAATAAGATTACCGACCGGGGATAAGCCCTTTATTTTTGGTAAAACTAGGAACTGTAATGAATGTGATATTCAAGTTTATGCATTGATGTCATTGATAAAAAAATACTAGTTCGTTTAGGTTTTACGTTTTAGTAAGCCGATTCCTATAATATGTTCGTTGCATAGACCGTTCATTTTAATTACCATTCGTGGCTGTTGAAAACGCTCTGTTTAAGGTATAGTAAAGGTTGTGAACCTAAAACCCTTATATATTTCATCTACATTTGTTCGTGTTGATGGCAAATTTTATATTTATCAGTCCAATATAATTGTTGCCCGGACAGCGTTTCATTACGTGTTGATCATATTTCCCGAGTTTTTCATTTATAAAAACAGTAGAGACCTTTATAAACTCATATTTTTCCGGGAAACGCAGCGCGATGGCAAACGAGTGTGTCCTTTGAGACTTTGCTACAATATTTCCTTTTTTATTTAGCTACGCTTTTGTTCCACAGAGTCAATTTTCATTTGACTTTTACAGAATTACCTAGTTCTTCACTAAGGGGGAATTTCACCAATGAAACGCTATCAGCACATTTTAATCTCCTGCAAGAGCGGTCAGTGATTAATATTTCACAACTATGATGACACTGACAGCGCTTGAACAAGGTTTCGATGTGCTGATCGAGATCAGAGGTCCTAGTACAAACTCGCGACGTAAACGAAATGTAAGTATGAACGATCTTTGAATCGAAAATACAACTATTCTATATCATTTTGGGTTACATTTTTTCGGCAAATACAACAATGAGTTATCACCTAATCTTAACATATGAATAAAGTCTTAAAACTGTGCTTAAATTTTGTGCGAAACGAGTATTTTCATTTGTAAAATCGTTCATTTCTTCGTCCAATTCTTCTAGAAACACTGAAAGCCTTAAAACACGTCTGCATCGATAGCTCGTATACATCGCGTGCAAGTCCTGATTGCTTTTCTTTTAAATACCGAGTTAGACTTTATCTGTTATTACAATCGCGAACTCGCCGTGAAGTCTATGGTAAATTAGGCAGTCACAAAAGTAATTGAACACTTTCTATTTCGGAACAAAAAGGTAACAGAAAAGGGTAAGGTGGCGCATTGAAGGCGACAACTGAAAGATTTCATAGTGTTTAGTAAAATTCTTTCGTGAGTTATTGGATTTTGCAGCGACAAAGCATGGCTTAGAAAATATTTGTTTCAGATCTGAACATTGGTATGTGTGGTTCGAGTCGTGGGAAATTCGAGGAAAATGCATTTTAACTGGCAGAAATCCACTTGCAATATTTATTTAATTTTGTTCAAATAACAGCAGCAGGTAGCGACGAGTGGTTCCTGAGTAAAAGTTCCTGATAAATGTTACCCAATGAAATGTCATGTTGAGAGGATGAATGAAAGGCCACTAATAAAAGATATTTAGAAGGCAGATGTGAGGGAAACGCTAGGACCCGACGCCCTAGAACGACATATTGGCGACCTGTGACCTTATTGGTGATGTTCTTCAGAAAGGTCATGTGCGTAGTACTCCCAACCGGCGTGCGTGTATGACCAGTTATGAACATAAACGAAGCAAGAGAAGTATGTAAGGATCATAGCAGGTTGCGTTCTGTAGTTTCTGTCTACCCCCATAGGAAGAAGGCGAGACCGCATGACTTTATGTTTTATGTACTTGTATATGTTACCAAGGTCTCCAATGTCACCAAAATGAGGCTGGTTCGGATACTGGTTTTCTCGATATTCCTTTACGGCTCAGAGTTGTGGACGATTCGGGCAATAGAACGGGAAATGATGGAAGCTTTTGAGATGTGGTGTTGGTGAAGAATGCTCCGCATACCATGGACCGCCAAGAGAACGAAAAAATCTATTCTCGAACAACTACGCATGAGATAGCCTATCCACGATCTGTTATCAAAGGATTCTCGGTTACTTTGGTCACATTGCCCGACGGGAACCGGATAACGTTGAAAAGCTAGTGGTGATGGGCAAGGTATAAAGATGGAAAAAGATCGCGCGTTGGGTCTCTTAACCGCTGGTCAGACCAAGTAATCGCCCTCACTGGACTCTCTGCTACAATCGTCCTGAAAGAAGCGGAGAAGCGAACGAAGTAAAAAACATCATATACAAAGCCCGACCTCCGCCTTTCAGGGACACGACCTTCAGTAATAAAGAACGCGACCAAGAAAAGATATGTTACCACAAATGTCACTGTATCTATCTACATAATATCTTAAATAGTTATTCCACGTAAGTACACACGGCTACACATCAAGCTATATATTTCCAGTATAAAAGCTGACGTCGTATTGTACGGAAATCCTATACAATGCGAGATCACCATAAACTGAAAATGTATAGCTTGATGTGTAGCCGTGTGTACTAACTAAATTTCCTGTAACAATGTTTAAGGTTCTTTCCCCGATTTTTTTTTCCCAGAAAATACAGTTAAAACCCAACCTCATTGTGAGTGCTTTCTAAGGAGCTCAAGTAGCTTGTTTACACGATAAAGGTTTACCGAGTTTGAATTGGAAGTCGGTACGAGTGTGTCTACAGACCTACACAATTACTTCGACAGAATGTTTGGTAGACTGATTTGTACATTAGAAGTTATTGTGGTTTCTATTCGTTATGGTTTTAGTACCTGGGCGACCGAGCTCTGCTCTGGTGAAAATAGAGAATGCTCATTTAATAGTATAGGAAAGTTTATACTAATCCTTGTATAGTACCTACTTATTCCGTGCTGCCATGATAGTAGGTACTTACTAATTCCATGCTGCCATGTCATTATTCATTATCTTGTTCTAAACTTTGGGCGACCGAGCTCTGCTCGGGTGAAATTTCGGAGAAAACGAATTTTCCCAGATATGAGAACTCGCTAAATCTATTTTTCGCCCCCGTAAACCCTATATTACAACGTTAGTGCTGATTTTGAGAACGTGAGTGTAGTGATATATATATACAAATATTTTTCGTTTAATGGTATATATAATAAAGTTACCAGACACAGCAGTTATGGTATTGCTAGCTTCTGCCCGCGAATTTTTTTTTCTTTTTTCTCGGTTCCTAAGGTTCCGTGATGCTTTTCTCAAAAAAAAGGGCTATCAAATGCAAAAAGACTTTTTCAAATCCGACTGGTCGTTCCAGAGATTAGCACGTTCAAACAAACAAACAGTAAATTTTGGCGTACTTAATTATATTAATTTTAGAAAATTAATATAATTTTTCAGTGTAGATATGTCAGTGGTAGATATAAATAGGTAACCAGACAGAAAAAAGAGGAATACGTTCTATTCTCTTCTATTTTATTTTATGGCAAGCAAAGCCGACAGACGCCAACGACCACATGACCGCGTTTCTTCTTAAAGTAAAATAAAATTGTTTATTCTGTAAATAGGATATCGGAATCAATTTTACATGTCATATAAAAATTGTAATAAGCTAGTTAGAATCGTCATTGCCTATCCCTGAGAAAAACTGGCGAAACAAATGAAGTCTCTTTAAAGTTCAGACATAATCTGGGGCAGATCATGTGAGGACCATATAGATTAGTGTCTGAAACGGTCTTTTGAGGAAAGAACCACACAGATTTGAGTGGACCTGTCTAATCAGTGCAAGCATTTGTCAGTAATCGTGTAGCTTAACTCGGAACGTAACGTTAACTGACCAGGTGACACGCTACAGACAAGATGCTTCGGTTTTCATCACTGATTATTATACACAGGTACCTAGTTTAAATGCAAGGTCATATACTATAGTTATACCTACACAAGTATACCGCATCGTTCTGTATTCACGCTGTGGCTACGCTTCACGTCAACTGGTTTGGTAGGTGACATATATGCTACGGACAAGGAACCTCGGTTTTCATCACTATTCTCTATAGATTTATATGCAAGCCTATATTCTATCGGTGCTTCAACACAAGTATACCGCATCATTCTGTATTCACGCTGAGGCTACGCTTCACGTCAATTGACCTGGCAGGTGAGACACGCCACAGACAACACTCCTCGAAATTCATAGCTACGTATTATCTAGCTTTAGTATAATCAAGTCTATGATAAATTCTATAGGCTAAATCTACACATCTATACCGCTACCGCATCTATCACGTCTACTGACCTGGCAGATGAGCCGCTACTGAGAATATGCTTGCGTGTTCATCACTATTATCTATAGCTTTATAAGCAAGTGAATAGTCTGTAGTAACACCTACACAAGTTAAAGGCATCGTTCTGTCGTCACGCTGTGGTTATACCTCACATCTAATGACCTGGCAGGTGACACGCTTTAAACAAGATGCCTTGGTTATCATCACTATTCATTCCTCACTATTATTTAGGTATACCTAATTTTAATGCAAGCTCATAATCTATATTTAACATCGCTAAAAGTATACCGCATCGGTCTGTAATCACGCTGTGGCAACGGTTCACGTCAATTGACCTGGCATGTGACGCGCTACTGACAAAGCCCCTCGGTTTTCATTACTATTATCTATAGCTAGCTTTGTATGCAAGTTAGCCCGTAATATTAAATGAATAAGGTAGGTACTGTAAATGAGGTTAGTGTGCAGTCAGTTTTGTCTGCGGAATTGTTCAAAGGAATAAATTCATAACCGAGTCTGTTTGAAGCTTAGTTTTGTTTTTCACAACCGTACCGAATTTCAGGTAACTAGTGTTTTTGTTATTATAACCGAGGCGGGATTCAGTGACGATAGTGATTAAATGGCTTGATATTATTAGAGACCTATCGCATATGCGACTGAATCTATCCCAAACCTATCATAGCCGCAGGAGTACTAACATCGTGGGCTTCTCTCCAGACGCAGCGTATCTACAAAGATATCCCCACGAGAATAAAAACCTTGATGATTTAAAAACAGCAGAGACTAAATTGTCGACAACCTCACGCTAAACTTAATTACGGACGTTGTATGTCACAATCGTTATAAATTTATAGTCCTAAATCTATGTGCCTACAGCACGCGTAGCATGACAACCATAGAAACGGGTTTTTTACGGGTTTTGTCAACAGAAGACTATTCATCCGTCAACAAACCTGTTTCTTTTGGGTCATGCTAAGTATGCAGGATGTTAGCGATTCAGTTCAATAGTACATCAACACTTTCACAGAATGCACTACGTTTTAACTAGATAATCAAGCTATGTCGTCGATGCGGTTAATGCGTTTACTGATGGCTGGTGAAACGCTTGATCGCCGACGAGTTTACGCTCTCAATATTATTAGTACCTGGGCGACCGAGCTCTGCTCGAATGAAAATAGAGAAAACGAATTTTCCCAGATATAAGACTTGAATAGATCGATTTTTCGCCCCCGTAGACCTCTATATTGTAATTATCATCGAAATCGTTTGAGCTGTTTTCGAGAATGTGATTACAAATATATGCACGCGAACGATCACGTATTCGCGCGACGATCGTTTTTGAATAGGACTCGGCCGTAGAGAGTATAATTGATAAGCCGTATGTGCCTACATTTACATTCATTCCCCGACTACATCTCTCTGCCAGTTCCTCGAAATTTAATTTCAAATTTTCTGGAAACTACTGAGTACTTGTTTTAAAAACTAGTTATAGTTTATTTATAGTTTTAACATGGGAGCATCTGTAACCTAACTAAGACGAGTCCTGTACCTCGGCATGCAGCGCCAGACCCCTCAAAACAGACAATAATACATATATTTGCCCAAATGATATGCAAAAAGATGCATCAATGAATGACCTTAAAACAAACAAGAAAACTGAAAATATACAAAATGTGTTTGTGTGTACATGCGCGTGATTTTGTGTAAGTTTAGAGTAGTGAAAGGTGTTGGGGTGCTGGGTAATGTAAATACGTCTAACCGAAAAAATAAAAATTGAATTTAATTATTTATTGGACAAGAGTACCAACTACCTCTGAATAATGAACAAGTTCTCTGTTTTCGCCCGGAGTATGGATTTGTGCCCGGTTGATGGCAATAGGCTCGCCCCCTATTACATGGGACTTAAACATAACTGGTGAAATGTGGGTGTACCTACTACTTACAGGTACACCTCTGCCCAACCCTTTGGGGAAACAAGACGTGATGTTATGTTTATGTTTCTCTGTTTTCTCATAAGAAAGGGCAATTAGGTAGTTATGTACCTTCTTCTTACATAAAGATTTGTTGAGCGGATACATGTTGAGTTGTTTATTTATTTTATTGTAAAGAAGAGGAGCAATAACAATGTAAAAACTTCTTATGAAAGATGTTTTGGGTTCATAGGACCGTGCATATACGTCATGCTTTCGGCCCTTGTTGGTCAGTATTGGGTCATGAACGAGTTCGCTGTGTTTCTTCATAAAAAATATTTCTATGAATAATTGCCTAACCGTAGAGACTTGGCAGTACTGATAAAGTTTTTTTGTTGGGAACAATATCGGTTTAAAATTGCTCACTATTTAAGACTGCAAATGATGTCAATCCTCGGAACCGACGAGATCCATTTAAACTAGTGTTAAATGATTTGCCTAGACTGTCTAAATACAATAGTAACTGCTTGGCAATGTGTGTGTGCATTTATAATAAAATACCAAGGCATTTCAAAGCTTTAAATACAAAATTATTTAAAATTAAATTTCATAAGTGGTTACTCGAGTGTAGTTTTTATAGTTTAAAAGAATTTATAAATAAAAAATGTTGAACGATTGTTGTTGCTTGTCTTTAAAATTTTTGCATGCTATGTTTTATCCTAGCTAAACATGCTTGTGCCTCAATTCCAATGTCCCCTGTATACCATGTTTTACGCAAATAAATATTCTATTCCATTCTATTCTATTCTATTTTATTCTATTCTATTCTATTCTATTCTATTCTATTCTATTCTATTCTATTCTATTCACTTTCAGTATCGCGCGTTGAGCAATTTTTAAGCTCTTGATGGTAGATTTAGGAGCTCCACCTCAGGATAATACGCAGTATGAAATAATGGACTGGCACAAAGCATGGTAAATCTTTTTTAGTAGCGTCGCATCTGTGACAACAGAAGACAACAGCTTAATATGCTCTTTAAAGCTGAAATGGCAGTCAAATGTAATACCCAGGTATTTGATCAGCTTAAGCTGCTCTTTAAAGCTGAAATGGCAGTCAGCTAAACAGCAGCAGCTATTAAAAAATGCAGCTATTATTAATGGCAATTAGCTATTTGATTTTATCAACTCATTCTAGCGGTTCACAACTGCAGTTTGCTTTGGTGATACACCTATGTGGAATAATGTGGTGCTCTTTAGAGTTAGAAAAAATTGTGGGAAAGTTTAATGTGAGTTTACATGAGAGAAGTTTATGGCTGCTAACACATAAGGTCAAACCTGTGTACCTCCAAAGGGGTGGCAGCGGTGTATGAACTATCGAAGAACCGCATATCTGTACACTGTAAGGACTATTCTTGCTTGCAGCGCTCGGCCGCTATAGTATCGCTTACTTACGAAAAAAAAGGTCGTGTGCACGGGATTTTGTTTTCAAAATGATTAAATATACTACCCCGATGGTATATTAGAGAGCAGACTTTTGCTGTCCCATGAACCACATAAGGTTCAGGGCAATTGTTTAAGCTTTGCGGACAGCGAAAGTGTTAGTTAAGTACTTACCGGAAAATCAATAATTTCTTCATTTATTCAGAGAAAATCGATAGTTACAACAACTACAGTTCGGCCGTCGAGAGAATGCGTTCCTGACACCTGGCAGTCGGACAATTTCTAGTAGTAATACGGATTAAATTCGCATAACACATATTCGTTAATCACAACCATAGAAACGGGTTTTCTCCGGGTTTGTTTTGTCGACAGAAGAATAGACAAAATGACAGATTGTGATTGTTTTGTCTATTCTTCCGTCGATAAAACCCGTTTCTATTGTGGTTATGCTAAGGGTGCTGGTGTCAAGAACGCAATCTCTCGACGATTGGACTGTAAAAGCACAATAACAGTGAAAAAGCAGAAAAAAACGCTTTTTCTCGCAAAAGATTGTTTAACTATCAATCGTAATTATGTTTTTGAGAAAAATATAAAGTTGGACCGTTTGGACGTGTAATCTTTGGTAAAAGTTAATGAAATGTAGTTTTATTAATAACTACATTTTTATTAGCTTTTACCAAAGAAATACCTACCGACAAATTACAAAAATAACCGTTTTCGGTTTTCTACCTGGTTTAAGGCTCCTACAAACAGGCGCGACACGCGACGCGACACAAAGGTACGGCGCGTCGCGCGACGAGCGGTGTCTTTGTGTCGCGTCGCGTGTCGCGCCTGTTTGAAAGAGCCTTTAAATAGGTCCTTATTTTTATTATTTTATTTATCTTTTATACATATTCGTGATATGTGAATGTGAGATGGTTGTAGGCTGTAGACTTGTGGACCATTTTCTATTTTGCTAAGTACCTGGTACTTGTTGATAGGCCTACACTGTTCTCTCATACCTATTAACACTGTAATTTGAAAACATTGTAAAAACCATTTATTTTTAAAAGAGTAACCGTGGAGTTTGTTGCTGGCTCTTCTCCATAGGATGCGACCAATTGGAACCGTGCACCTAGCTTCTGACGTTTCATAAGTGCCCTTGTAAGTTTATGTGAAATAAAATATTTTGTTTTATTTATTCTTTCCTGAAAATGCAAATCAGGCAGAATTTCTGTTTCGTTCCCGAAGAACTATGAAGTACACCCACATTTCGCCAGTTATTTTAACAGTCTCATATAATAGAAGGCAAGACAATTATTGACATTATCTGAGGACAAATCCAGAGTTTGGGATGCTGAAAACACGATAACAATTTTTTTCTTATCCATTACGGGAAAGCTCTTGACCTGCATCTCACATACTGATGGTGATGATCAGACCGAAGGTAGAAGCGAGCTTCACCCGGAATCCTCAACCACTGACGAAACGGCTATCTTACCTCTAACTGCCGAAACACAACCAAGCTGTTTACATTGTTGTTATGGCTACAGACTTAGATAAGATGGTGGTAGCTAACCAGGCAGACTTAGAACAAGCCCTACCACCAACCAAATCGAGCAGAAAATTTTGGCCACACTGGGAGTTAAGGCTGGGAGTAAAGGCTACACTTTGTCCTATTCGAGGATCTGACCCAGGACTGCTTTCCTTGGCTTCTACGTTTGAATCATAGACTACACAGAGATAGTCTGAATTAAATAATTATGATATGTTGTAGATGTAGATTTCTCTATTATTGATTGAATTAGGATCGATGTAGCATCAATTAACGCTGACGGCTCATCCATTTATTCGTCTACTTAGCAACAAGATAGGTACTCTATTAATCACGAATTCCATGAACCTGAAGGAGCTTAGGTATAAGATAAGGTTAGGAATGTAAGGTAGGTAAGGTAAGGTATTAAAATCTAACTTTACAAAATAATAATCACGCAAAATATACGTAATACCCACCACATAATGGTTAAACCGAATTATGAAGTAACCTCGGTATTATTAAAATTATTTCAAAATTTTCCTACCTGAAAGAATAATGAAACCTTAGCCAAGGTGATTAAATTTAAAAAAAAAAAACCTTTGAGCAGAGCTCACCTGGATTAGGGGAGCACGTCATTCATCCCTTTAAAGCAAAATGACTCATTAACTAATTCAACATTCTGCCGTGTTTCAAATTAAGCAAAAAAGAGGGTGAAATTAATTTTAAAAGGAGTTGTTGCAAGCTATACAGAAAAAGAAAAGAAAGAAAGAAAAAACGTTTATTAGTTGTTTATTACGTTTAACGTTTTTTTGCTAATTAATACTCTAGGTACTTTGCATTTTGCATTCTAAATCAAATACAAATAAGATTAACATGTCATTTTAATTGCATTCATTATTTGCATTCATTTTTACTGTGTAGGTACTCTATTTACTATCTAAATTGGACGAAATGACGTAGTTTTCCGCTAAAGTTTCCTATTACCAACCAAACTATAGGATAATATAAAAATGTCGATGTCATTTCCCCATTGATACAGTGACTATATTGAATTTTTAAATTGCGTTGGTGACGTAGTCACGCAACGGTTAGTCAAGAACACGACTTTTGAAACCTTGCTTATGACACCGACATAAAGTTTAATTTGCAATGTTTGAAGCGCGCTCGTGAAATATAATAACTTTATTATCAGGAGTGTGAAAGCTCATCACTTTATACGGAAAGTGAAGTAGGAAAGAGTACGTACTCATTAGTATGTAAGTATCGATATTGAAATTCTATGTGAGCAAATGTTGTGAAAAGATTGTGATTACAGATTGATAGTTTGCCAAGTCTATTTATTTTTAAATAAGATTTTTTTTTAGCCGAAGATTTTTCTCTCGTATCGGCGGTACTACAAGTGAATAGTTCATGCCGTGCAAAAATATTAAACAGCAGCTTGTGGCGCTGACTGTCCAGGTTCTGCAGGACGTAGTAAGGGATATAATTGTTTAGGCGAATTGATACCCTACGTGAATTTGTCGCATTATAGCCATCTCACACAACTGTCAAGAATGACAGCTGTGATTTGAATATACGGAGAATTTAAGTTTGTAATTAATTTAAATAATATAAAGCTTCCAAAAATTTGACCAGACCTATTTTCATAACCTCTATACAAAACCACAGACCTCTGACGTACGTCATGAGTATATTCAACGGAATAACTTAAGTGAAACATTGGTTGGTATAGTTTTCACAGTACCCCAAGGCCTCATGATTAATTCCGAATGCGTCGTGGTTGGCTTATTGAAATATATATACTGTGGCATATTTGAGTGACCTGTATTAGCATAGGATAGGCAAATCATTAATTTATTTTAATGAATAAACTGCTTTGTTATGTGGTGCGTGTGATCTGTAATGTGCTATGTCGAGCTTTGAATGTTGGCAGGCTGTGTTGATTGATTGAGCCATACATCATGTAGTCTGTGACATCTCTAGTTACAGATAGTTACTCTGGGTTGCCTTGAAGATGTCATCGGCTGCGTTAAGGTAGCTTATTGCATACTGGTTGTTGACATTGGATAGTTAATGAGGGTTTTCTTAAATGACGTTCACTAGGTAGCAGCACTGATACGTCAAGTCCGGGCAGCTGTCAAATGTCAAAGCGCCTATATTTTCTTTAGTCACGACTGAATGATGAACGAATGAATGAAACAAATTATGAACGTTATCATATATTTTAGATTCATTGTCGAAATAGAAGATCTCTTGTCAAAGTGGCGCCAACTGGTGACGTGAATTTTCACGGAAATCTCGTTGAATCTGTAATGTTTAATTTGATACAGTATTTCGTAAGATTCAACTCGGGGGCCAAATGAGTTCAAGTTAGTGTGAGAAAAATATTATGTTAGAAAACTAATTTAAAACTCAGACAGAGATTGATACAAGTTACTTAGCACGTGATTTGGCTCAAGGCGTTCCCACACCGAGCATTCGCCTGTAATGTAGCAATACAAGATTCCTTTGTAACGGCTAGGGTTCTGCAAGTAGACTGCGCCGTCAACTGCTAAGTAGTGTAGAGAGGTATTTGAAACCAGCAGGATCGGTTAATACATATAATTCAATAGGTAAAGTAACCTAGATAGGTCGCGTTAAAGGTTACATTGCAGGCGAATGCTCCCGGTCAGGGAGCCGCTATAAGTACCATTATTCTTTTCACTGTCGCATTAAAGTCCCTGGATCGGGAAAGGCAATATTTTGTAAAAGGTGATGAGCAGGCATTAGGCGATTGTTACTTAGATAAATTACAAACCAACCCAAGGAAAAGTGAAAAAAAAAAAAAAACTTTTTTACAAAAAATACAACCGACTTCCAAACTAAAAGGTGAAAAATATGTTTAATTTCGGAAGTCTGTGACAAAAAACTAAAATACTGATCCAAAGCCACCGACTTCTGAAATTAAAGTAATTTTTTACTTTGTAATTTGGAAGTCAGTTGTATTTTTTGTAATAAAGATTTTTTGTTATTATAGAGGCTAGAACATAACCAAAGTCAAAGAACCTACTAAGTGACGTTTATCAATGTCGGTCTTAAGGTTCCCGTAGACAGGCGTGGTGCGACGGCTCGACGCGTCCCTTGACGCGTAGCCCGTAGAAACGGGTTTTGTCGACGGAAGAATAGACAAAATAACAGATAAACAGTCACAATCTGTCAGTTTGTCTATTCTTCCGTCGACAAAACCCGTTTCTACGGTGGTCATGCTACGCGTGTAGGTAGAAACATAAGGAAATTGCCAGTGTCGCTTTGCGCCTATCTGCAGAAGCCTTTCGGGCTTAATGTCTAAGGAACTACTTAAGCAATAAAATTAAAATGAATTTCTCATGTTTGTTAACCGGAACTTATTCATAGTCCACTCTTAAAAGTTCTAAAATGGTAAACTCGTCGCTATATATGCATTAACATACAGTATCTCATTTATTAGCGCCTATAGCAAAGGCTTAGCGAGGCAACCACAACGTAAATTGGAAAGGCAGAACGTT
This sequence comes from Omphaloscelis lunosa, assembly GCA_916610215.1. Lineage (NCBI taxonomy): Eukaryota > Metazoa > Arthropoda > Insecta > Lepidoptera > Noctuidae > Omphaloscelis > Omphaloscelis lunosa. Next base: position 15,474,306 of record OU744250.1, read on the forward strand.
TTAGAGCTTATTATGTATGCAGCAGATTGCAGCTTTAGGTATATGTGACACAAATGAGTTTAATGTATATTCCAATATGAAATACTCGATGTTTGCTGTTTTTGTGGTTCGTATAAACAGAATGTAAAAAAAAAATGGCCTCTACTGGAGAGAAAGATGGAGACGCAAATAAGTGGCGCCTAAAATTGCATTACAAAATGGACAGCGTCGTAGACAAAGTATAAGCAATATAAAAGTTACTAAATCTAATAACTTTAAACGAGCAATTCTTGTATATGTAATCTGAATCTCGGAAACGGCACTAACAATTTTCATGAAATTTTGTATGCAGGGGGTTTAGGAGCGATAAATCGATCTAGCTAGGTTTCAGTTTTAGAAAACGTCATTTAAAAAAAAAAACCGATCCGGATATTAATCCGGTCATCCAGATATTAATAATAATATTGTGAGCAGGACATAATGTAAGATAGTTTATTGATTCAGGCATGACCTTGCGGAAATCCATTATAAAATACAATTGAAGTGGATATATTTAGTAACCTGTTCCGCTTAGCTATTTCTAAAAAGTCTTAAAAAGACCCTGAAAGAAATAAACACGTGTTTCACCTCTCAACGAGGCATTCTCAGGATGACGATTGACTTATCGCGAAATCGAACACGGCATGTTGCCACACCAAGCACCGAGCGCAGACCAGAATGTAAGATTCAGTAGTAAGAGTAAGCGAGACAGGAATATAATTTCTCTATCTCTTTCGCGTATTCTAACTTTTTGTCTGGCCCTAGTTGTTAGCTAAAAACTGAGGCCCAACAAAAGGGCTGTCACAGCCCGATTTCTTTGGAAAGTATTAGCCAATTTACATTCGATGGTGCCCGTTAACAACTCACTGCCAAAGACGTATCACTATTCCTTAAGGCAACGCTGACAGCTAATGTATACCATATCTACTCTATCTACGGGCATCGTCCATTTTGTTTGCAATTAACAATAAAATTAATTAATAGTACCAATGTACCTATAGATATGGTACCTATAGTACCAATGTTAGATTGATTTTGTGATGAAATATTAGTATGCCTCGTAGCTTAATTGCTTTTGCTTCCCTATCTTGACCAGGCTCGGACTTAGATACGCAGAACCACGCAGAACCCCTAGGCACTTCGACTCAATTCTTTTTTACACTATTTTTTGTCTGACTTAAATCTATAAATAAACAGAAATAATGCAGTCTATGCTAAGTATGTCACTATTGTCATGCTACCAAGTCAAGATTTGGGGCCCCTAGGCTGGATGGGCCCCTAGGCCAGTGCCTTGAGTGCCTAGGCGTAAATCCTGGGCTGATCTTGACTGTTGGCATAGAAAATAACAATGACTTCGTATAAAAGCGAAAATGGCCCTATCAAATATTCCTAAACTGTAGACTAATACTGCTATTTCGAACATTTTCGGAGCGTTTGACACATTCAATCGGTTCAAACAGTCACGATTGTATCCGGGAAATCCTGACTGATTGTAAGTATCATACGCTAATTGATTCAGGCGTGACCTTGCGGAGATCCATAATAAAATGATGATGTGGATATATTACTTGTCGTGAACTCGAACACGGCGTGTTGCCACACCAAGCACCGAGCTTGGTGTGGCAACACGCCGTGTTCGAGTTCACGACAAGTTAATCGTCATCCTGAGGATGCCTCGTTGAGAGGTGAAACACGTGTCGATTTCTTCCAGGGTCTTCTCAAGACTCTTTAGAAATAGCTAAGCGGAAAAGGTTACTAAATATATCCACATCATCATTTTAGTATCATACGCCTTGAAACAGTAGGATTACTATTAGAAACAACTATTTCTCCGAACGCGTATAAAATGGGGATAATTCCCCATTTTATACGCGTTCGGAGAAATAGTTGTTTCTATACGAAGTATCATTATTTTTAGGGTTCCGTAACCAAAGGGTAAAACAGGACCCTATTCGTCCGTCCGTCTGTCACCAGGCTGTGTCTCATTAACCGTGATAGTTAGACAGTTGAAATTTTCACAGATGATGTATTTCTGTTGCCGCTATAACAACAAATACAAAAAAAAAAACAGATTAAAATAAATATTTAAGGGGGCTCCCATACAACAAACGTTATGTTTTTGTCGTTTTTATAGATAATGGTACTCGACTCGCAGTTGGCCGGTTTTTCTATCTCCTAAGACACAAATTAGCTTGCATTTCAGTAGCAGGGGATAAAATCGAGAGCCTACTCAGAATTACCAGGTATTTATAGGTCGACATACTTTAAGATGGATGCGCAAGAGTAGTTAGTCCGCGAAGTTCAAATTTTCTTACGTTTTTGGTTGTATGAAGATTAAAATGTGATTGGTGACTATAACAAATAAGTATTTATATAATTAGAAACGTAAGAATCATCGATACTAATAGGGGTGATGACTAAAAATTTTTTTTTACCGTCACTTTGATTATACAAATTTTTGGACACGATTTTTTTCTTTTTTTACGTAATGAAAAAATTAAAGCGATATATTGAGTTAAAATGTGCCATGACGTCACAAGTATGTAGATTTTATACTTTCTTGTGACGTAACAACCCCAACTCCCCAACTTTAATGCGTTTTATCTAAGTCATTTTTTATTAATATGATTAAGCAAAAAATATGTGTCTAATATTTTTTTATTATCTGACTCACGGACTAAATAGAATTACTTTTTTTTTACCCAGGCATCATTTTTTCTTAAATGTCTAGATTTCATGAAAAAGTCATTCAAGAAGTTAATTTGAACTAAGAGAATTGTACTGATGATTTTAATTACTATTATTCTGTAAATACCTACATATGTGTTGTTGATATTTTCCTAATTTTAAAATAATGTCAATTTTATTGTACTCACAGTTGCTCTAGAAGTCCCGCTGTCAAGGCTGCTCTGCGAGGATATGGAGGGAGTCCTGGCAAGCCGCGCGTGGGGCAGCGAGCTGGCAGCCCTTCCTTCAGCGGTCATGGGCTGTACGCGGCATTGTTCCTTGGGAATCAGCATCTCCTGTCGACAATAATAAGCCCTATAAACACTGAAATAAATAGTAAAAAGGAAAGTTTTTGGGTAAAGATTTTGGAGATTTACCGTCATTGTTAATTTTGGCATGGTGTGGTGGTGTGTTGGTGTACTTTTAAGATTGTAGTAGAACAATTTCTAAGAAAACTTCTTGGAAGTTGTTCTACCAGAATTGCGTCGCACCTGTCTGCGGAGCCTTAATGCATGTGCTGTATTGTGTGTGTGTGTGCAATGTTTATAAGGAGTGATATAATTTGTATTGCTGTTGCTATTCTCATTCGAATTTGATTCGTGACCTTGGCGTGTGATGAGTTCAAGATTAAGGCCGTTTGTCCACCGCACCGTGAACCGCATATGGTTTTACCGTGTATCATAATCATCTATTACTAACGAGCTAACTTCGGTGACCGAACTGACCGTAGAATTGATACAGGTTGTTCCTAAAAGAAATTAATTACTAATAATATTAATACCTCGATAATATTATTACTGCCTCTTTGGTCTAGTGGTCGCAAGCGCTACTGCTAAGTATGAGGTCCTGGGTTCGATTCCCGGGTCGAGCAAAATGTTATTGGGTTTTTATATCTGAAATTTCTCAGTAGCAGCTCGGAGTCTGGATTTATGGCAATAGGCTCGCCCCCTATTACATGGGACTTAAACATAACTGGCGAAATGTGGGTGTGCCTGCTACAGAGATACACTCTGCCCAACCCTTCGGGGAAACAAGGCGTGATGTTATGTTATGTTTATGTAATATTAATATGTATACTTTCAATACCCATCACGAGCTAGGTAAATAATATTTTGGTATATTTCAGAACATTAATGAACATCAAAGAAATATTAATATTTACCTATTAATAATTCAATACCGATCAAATTATTTACTTCAAGACTCTTAGCAAGTACATATTTGATATATCAATATTTATATATTTTCTAAAGTGTAAAACTAACTCTTAATAATGAAGCTTTTCATGAAAATTCACGCCATTTCGATAATTAATATAAAATTAATATAAAATATAAATATGATAACATTCATCAATCATTCACGACTAAAGAAAATATAGGAGGTTTGACACTTTTGACAGGGGCCCGGACTTCAGTGCAGTCTCAGTGCTGCCACCTAGTGAACATCATTTCAGAAAACCTTCATAGCTATATTTGGCTTCTTTTCATAAAACACGTTTTTCGAAAGAAAAATAATAATCTTCTTTGTCTGGCAAAATAAAAATGTAAGAGGCTTAAGTAAGTATAATATTCTTCTTGCAACGCAGTGTAAAGTGTATAAAAACCCGACCTCCGTTGGAAAATCCTCGGTTTTCCTTTACGCAATATCGCACTTTATAACTTCATGAAACGAGCATTTTATGTTTAGTACTCTATATATTATATTATTTTGATGCTCATTTTTCCCTGCAAGGTATTCAATGGCTTATATTTATGCTTAGTGGGTTAATCTACCATTTTTGTAGGTCTATTGGAGTTCCCACAGATATAAATTAAACCGGTATAGTTTAAAGCAGCTATGCTAGTGAAAAGTTTCATGAAGCTTTGGTTAGACAGCGCTGATATAGAAAGCAGTTTATTACGACAAGGCACTAATTTAAGGAGATAAATTGGATCCTGTTCCCCATAATTTCCCATGTTGGATCTACTTTTTAAAATTTATTAAATCTTTTATTTTATTGAAATGTTTAAGTAAAAATAAATGCTGGGGGAAGGGATGTATGATTTTGAATATCATTAGGTATACAGGTCACGAATGTGATGAGTAAAAAAATGTATTACAATTTGTAAGCAAAAGTTTTTAAGTTTGTAAGTGGCACTAGTGACAGAAAAGTTGAAACGAAATCGTTTGGTTTGGTATGGGTATGTGTTGGCGGAAGAAACGCATGTGACTCAAAAAGAGATAAATATAAATGTTGATGTATGGAGAGGCAGAGGAAAACTAGAGAAAAGATGGATGGATTGTGTGAGGAATGATAAGAAAGAGAAGGGAGTGACGGTAACATGACGGCTAACAGGGGAGAATGGAAGACAAAAATGTGGTGTGCCAACCCTACGTACCTAACATGGGACAAGGGCAGAAAGATGATGTACGCAAAAGTTTTTAGATAGAAGAGCCAAGCAACAGGTATCCTTGTACTGCGTGACCTAAAGGGCCTTATAGGTCAAATAATAGTACTACGTGCAAACAGCTAATTTAATTGATTTATTTGCTCTACAAATATGTACCCTTCCAATTGTTTACTGCAGTGGAATTTAATTTATGGTGAGTGAAATAAAGCTGTTCGATTTTCATATAATGTTACTGAGTTATACGAAGTTATGCCCGGGATACATGTAACTAGTAACTGTAACTCTGGCTTCGTGTATACAGAACTAGTTTCATTTCTAGGCTAATGAACTATTGAGTAAGTTAGTAAACAAGTATTTTTATTTATTTATTTAGCATCTCCAACCAGGATAGCTTAATAGGATGGGGTTCTATTTTTGAGCTAGTAGTGCACCCCACCACTGATTTCAATATCCTGGCTTGTGTACTAGCCTTGTGTGGCCGGCGAAGATAGTACCTACCCAATCGACACCGGTAATTGTTCTACTGTGAAGTTTTGAAGTGAAAACTTCTTTAGGCGCGTTGAGCATTTTTAAGATGGAATCAAACCATTGATTTCACGACACTGTTACTGACACCTCATTTTAGTAAACGCGGTTGTGCTCTCTATTTATATTACGTTACGGATCAATGTTCTATGCAAGTATTTTTACTCGCCAACAGACGATCTGTGGAGTAAAAGACATCAACGCGTTGATTACGCGGTGTCGATGCAGTGATACCTATACAGGAACATGTTTTTTAGTTTTCACTTCTGTCGGCAATCCCGGAGAGACCCTTTTTTTTAATTATTTTGTTAGAGTCGCGTCGCGTCTGTTAGCACGAGGCTTTAGGAATAAATCACCACAATGCTGCTATTGGCTCAAACCTTTACTACCATGGTGTAAACAGTACTAGCTTGTGCCAAGCCAGGATAGTATACAGACGATCTGGTTTGCTATCCTCAGCTTTGTAAAACTAGCCTCGAGTATGCCGGGCATTACAGGCGAAGCTAGTAAAGGCGTGATAACTCGTTAATAATACAATCACTTTTATCATCATCATTATCATAATTTCAGCCGAAAGACGTCCACTGCTGGACATAGACCTCCCTCAAGCACTGTCACTTCGACCAATTCTGTGCTTACTGCATCCAGCGTATTCTTGCGGCCTTCATAAGGTCATCGCTCCATCTTGTGGGAGGCCTTCCAACGATACGTTGCGTTCGCCACTCCAGAACCTTTTGGCTTCATCGGTCATCCGTTCTGCGAGCAATGTGCTCTGCTCATTGCCACTTAAGTTTGGCAATTCTTCGGGCTATGTTGGTTACATTGGTTCTCCTGCGGATCTCTTCATTCGATCACGTAGGGAAACTACAAGCATAGCCCTTTCGATTGCCCTTTGGGTGACTTTTAGCCTTCTGATAGGGCCCATTGTGAGTGACCACGTTTCAGTACCATAAGCCATCACTGGCACCACGCACTGGTCAAAGATTTTCGTCTTGAGGCACTGTGGTATGTGGGACGAGAATACTTTTATCATGTTACGAACTTAATGAGGGTAGGTCTCATATAGGGAGACCTCTGCCTTACCCTTCGGGGAATACAATACAGACGTGATTTAAATTAAGTGTTTAACATACAGTTTCAAACTCCATCAAAAAGTAAGTAAATAACGACAGTGCAAGTAAAAATACGGTCGACAATATCGGCGAGTTTACTTACAGAAAAATATGACTCCTAAAAACATTTGCCCCGGTCGCGATCAATCAGCCAAGGTTGACAGGCAGCTGATTGATTCAATATTTACCAACGGACCAGTGACAAATTGCTATTTTAACGTTATAATTCAAAAATTAATTCGTTCTATCGATCGCTGCTGATTTCAGTTTTCAGTGTACAAATTCTGTGAGATACAATAGACGTGGATATATTTAATAACCTGTTCCGCTTAGCTATTTTTTAGAAAATCTTCTTAGGTGGTTCCATATCAATTTTATTAACTTTGCTTGGGTAGATTTGAATTAGCTTCAATAATACGTATTCTTTCCATTTGGTCTATGTGGATGATGTTATTATAACTTACTATTTTTTAGAAGAAAATTATTTTAGGTAATACAATTTCCCTTGGAAAGACTGGTTTTCATCAACATTTTAAACTAATTTATTTTTTGTAAAAAATGCTGCCGTAGCTTGAAACCTTTCCTCTTTTCTCCGTGTAACGAAAACTGCTCCAAGAGGGGAAAGCCTCTCTCTAAGTGGAATCAGTCTTTCCTAGAGATGGCGCTTTGCGGACAGTCAGAAGCCTTTAGTGCCGCTATCTCTTAGGTAGGTTATACAAGACTTAATGCATTTTAAAGTAAGTTTTTTTTAAGAGTATGTATGCTTAGATGGTTTGGTCATTTTGAGAAGGTGAGCGAAGGGCAACTAACAAAGCAAATGTGAGTGGAAGCGCCGGGAGGTTACACCCTTTTTTAGTTTTGGTTCCGAAATTATGAAATAACTTCTCCCGCTCTAGGCGGAGCGGGAGGGCGTGTCAGACTCATACTGACTAAAACCCACCCGTGTTCCTTCAGTTGCCTGTGTGTTGCCATGGGCCACAGTATCCCTTTTGGACCTTCCCGCGACCCTGGCAGGCATCGGCCCTAGCGGATCCCGTCAGTTGTGCTGACATCTCTTTGAGGCGCGCGTGGAACACAACGCGCCGTTGACTCGGGTCTGGTCTTTATCGGATGGTTAGCTGGGGAGGGGACACCCTTAAAGGACGCCCTTATAGTAAGCTTATTGGTGATGCTCTTCAGAAAGGTTAGGTGCGTAGTACTCGCCAACGATGTGTGACCAGATGTATGAACGTAAACGGAGCAAATAGAATCTATAAGGGTCGTAGAAGGTAGCGTTCTGTAGTTTCTGCCTACCCTGTATGATCATAATAAAAACACGAAATAAGTACAACATTATTTTACCTTTTCTGGTAAGACTGGAAGCCGACTCAAGCAATCAAACTGACTAGCCTTTTCCCAATTATGTAGGGGTCGGCTTCCAGTTTAACCGGATGCAGGTGAATACCAGTAGTTTACATAGAGCGACTGCATATCTGACCTCCACAACCCAGTAACTAGGTAATACGATACCCCTTGGTAAGACTGGTCGTTAGACTTTCAGGCTTATGACGACCCGTAACGACTGTCAAAGATTCACGAATGACAGCCGAGACCAACGGCTCAACGGCTTAACGTGCTTTCTGAGGCACTGAGGAGTCTCGGTATGTAAAGATAGTCTCTCATCCACGGACCAACCCCGGGAAGCATAGCTTAACCTGATGAATCGACCCGTGTGGCTGTGATTACTTAGCCACAAGTCTCTTCACAGCCGATCCAAGCAAAAAATTGAACTGGAAAGAATAATTACAATATTTAATTAGTCGTTGTTTATCCAAAATGGCGTTGGTTTTTCTTAGAAGCTTTTTCAAGCTAATCACTGTTGTTTGCTTTTTTCTAAATGATTCAAGGGAGAATAATTCAATTAACTTTTCCCTTTAGGGCGGCTAGTCATCGTGACAAGTAAAATTAAATGAGAAGGCGAGAATATTATATCAGGTTATATTTTAGTGAAATTAGTTTAGCAGCTTTTCTAATTTGTTAATAAAAATAAGATTAAATAAGTGTTGGATGTTTTTATTAGTTTTAAGCCAACTTAAAAAAAAAAGAAGTTTTTGCATTCGACGACTATTTTTTCAAGAGGGTATGTATCGATTTCTCAGTGATTACTGCCCGATTTGCTTGATTATTTTTGGCACCCGTGCGTTCGTTTCAGCTCAATTTTTAACCCGCGACGCTAAAAGAGGGGTGTTATAAGTTTGATAGAACATAGAACCTGCTTTGAAATAAAAAAAAACTGCATTTAAATCGGTTCACCCGTTTATGAGCTACAGTGCCACAGACAGACACACAAACATACCGCTATGTTTGTGTGTCTGTCTGTGGCACTGTAGCTCTTAAACAGGCTTTAAGATCTATGTTATGGGGTTTAGTTTCCGCACTTAGTCCGTCAAGTGGACCATTGTGCGTGGGTCATGGCGGCCGTTTGGTGGTTATTCCAACCAAGTTAATTAAAACTCCCGGTCTGTTCAGAACATCAGTGAAAGATCTGGGTGACCCGAGGGTTTCTGTTCTAATCTGGGTGACGCCTGTGCATTCGAAGAGCACGTGCGCGACGGTTGCCTCAGCCTCCATGCACGCCCTGCACAGAAGACTGTCCGTTATGTATATTGTGAAAGCAGGTTTTTTAGCGATGGTTCTTAGATATGTTTTATCAAAATTGGTTCAGCCGTTTGAAGATTATTAGCTCTTTTCTAGTTGACTGGCTAGTCCTGGGCCTGGTCGTACTTCAATGGTATTAGAAGAATATAGTAACCTTGTACTGATGCTGCAGCATCACCTGGGATTTGCAGGATACCCAACTTCTTTACCAACTTACAGCACATGTATTGTGTTTGGGCTCATTAGAATGGTCTCAATGAATAGGTTATTGATAGATGGTGAACAGGGTCTGGTGATGGAGTAGGAAAGAGAAATGAGGAAATGTTTGTGTAGGGTGTTTTTTTAAAATTTCAACTGTTAAAATTGTACTTGTATTAACTTTTCTTGAGTCGTTTATGAGTAAGCTTAAATAATAGGTTTTTAATAAAGAAAAACGCAGCCATTGTGACCTTTGCGCTGCCACCGATGATGCCGTGGAAGTGGCGAATTTTTGGCCCAAAAAAATTAATCCTCTGTCGTGCCATAGACACGACGAAGAAGAAAAATAACACAGATCGGTAATGTTGAAGATATTGTTATCGTCACACAGTACAAAGTGGTACATGAATTTTTGTGGGGAACAAAAATTAAAAAGAGAAATACGAACTTTTTTGAGTAACTTTAATAAAACTTTCGACTCCATCCAGTTTTCATAGAACTCATATTCCTACCGCCATACCAATTGGAAGTGAACCCTCCGGAAAGGCTACCGGCATTACGTTTGCGCTAAAGTTAAGCATCGTGTACGGTCAACAGTATTAGGTTTTAAACCGTGTTATAAAACACAGTAAAACGAAATAAAATAGTGTTTTCAGGGGATCTTGTCGCACCATGGGAGCTGGAAGCAAAAGTCCTCGCCGTGTCCCCTGGCAATACAGGCAACTGAAGGAACACGGGTGGGTTTTAGTCAGTAAGAGTCTGACACGCCCTCCCGCTCCGCCCAGAGCGGGAGAAGTTATTTGAAAATTTTCCACCCAATAAAAAAGGGGGTCTTGTCGCTATTCGTAGTTTTTTTTGGTGAATATTTGTGACTGCGAACAAAAAATTAAATAAAAACTAAAATCGATCGATAAATCCAACGCAATATACTAACAAATCATGTTAAAATATAAATCTGATTTTATTTTCACTGTTTATAATGCTGTATTCGCTAAGAAAAACCAACATTTTAAATGAGACCTCCGCGAGGGCTCCTGTCATCCCAGATGCGACTACTAAGTGAACCCTCCAGGAGGGCTCCCGGAACTGAACGTGGTAACTTTTAATATAACGAGGCAAAAGGAGTATGTAAGGATCGTAGCAGGTGGTGTTTTGTAGTTTCTGCCGAGCCCCGTGGGAAGAAGGGGTGAGTTTATGAATGTAAAAACTGTTTACAAAAAATAAAGGCTTTTTATATTATTTTTTAAACAGTGATTTATGACATGATTATTGTTTAAATGTTCGCTTATTTTTTGTCACGAAACGGTACACATCACTATTTTAAGAGGAGTTTTCTACGTCAAATATTGTACCTCTTTCCATATTTATTAATTTTACGCGTCGGAACCTTTGTAAATAATAAATTATGCACAGCAATTTCCCTTGGAACACAACTACATAACTCCATGGGGTTTCTACCAACTCCTGTATTTTGAGATTTTGCAAATGAGAAAAGAAAGAGAAAATTATATCGTCTATCACCTAAGGATAATTGAGTTTTTATGCGGAGCTCGTGGCTAAGTAATAACAGCCGCATGGGTCGATCCATCAGGTTAAGTTACGCTTGCCGGGGTTGCTCCGTGGATGGGTGACCATCTTTACATACCGAGACTCCTCCGTGCTCGGAAAGCATGTTAAGCCGTTGTTCTCGGCTGTCATTCGTGGATCTTTGACAGTCGTTACGGGTCGTCAGGAGCCCGAAAGTCTGACAACCAGTCTTATCAAAGGGGTATCGTTTTACCTAGGTACTGGGTTGTGGAGGTCAGATAGGCAGTTGCTCCATGTAAAATACTGGTATTCAGCTACATCCGGTTAGACTGGAAGCTGACCCCAACATAGGGAAAAGGCTACGCAGATTGATTGTGTTTTTATGCCATTGAAATAATAAATATATCAATATACCCAGGGCCGGATTAATCATGTCGGGGCCCCCAGGCAATGGAATTCTCGGGCCTCTTCACCCTTTTCTAACTTCCTAAAATGCATTTTTTCTACCATAATGCAATTATATTCATAAATACGCTATTTTTTTACTCCGTTATGAAGGTAGGCCATCACCTTAACTAAACAAATGAAAGGAAAGTATGCGTATTTTTTTATTAAATACAATAAAATGCAATTCGGTGCGACACATTTTTGCAATCAGAAAATCCAGTTTGAAATTGCGGTTGACTTCAAGCTACACCACAAAGAAATCATGAAAACACTACACTTTTCCAGTAAATGAAAAAGTATAGGCCTCTCTCGTTTAATTTTACCACCACTTTATGTTTCCGAAAAATACAGATGAGAAAACCCACCCCACTACCACGAACGTCGTGCAGTAGACAGCGAATAACGCGGACGTACGTCAGAGCGAGCGTGGGTCGTGCGTGCTTGATCGTTTATAAACTTGCTATACAGCAGATTCAGTATTTAGAACTTGTGTCGCAAGGTGACTGCACGTCAAAATGAATCGCGAGACACTTTCAAGTTTTATTGAAAGATATAAGTCCCACCCTTGTCTGTGGAATGTCTCAAGTGCCAATCTATCACATTCAAATCTTTCATGATATTATTCATTTGAGTATAATCTGCAAGTTTATGATAATAAAATTTCATCCAAAACTTATATTTTATCCTCTCTCTAATACTGCTGATAACATCTGTTATATGAATTAATTTGAATTTGTAAATGGTCTAATTGAAATAAATGTTTTGAGTTGAGTTGAGTCAAATAAATTTTTTACTCGATGAAACATTAAAAAAAAGAACTCGATTCGCGGGCCCCTAGCCAATGCGGGGCCCCTAGGCAGTTGACTATACTGCCTTAGGAATAATCCGGCCCTGATTATATCCATTTCCAAGAATCAGGACCGGCCTTAGTCCCAAACTTTCAAAACAGCTGAATAATAAATTAAAATAACAATCTTATAAGCCGTTTTTACGCAAATCCCTTACAAACAAAAGGCTCCTTCGTAATACCAGTACGATATAGTGCGGCCTTTATTTACATCCAAGCCCATACGTATGAATACAGACACAAAGTAAACAATTGCGAGCCGTACTCACGAACAATATTCAATTATAACAACCACTGTACAAAACGATTCAGAAGCTTTAAAGAAAAGCAATAGGAAACCTTTGAACGAATATCTATGCAACGGAAATTATCCTATTATCATTATTAGATGCACCGCAGTGAGAGCCTATGTGGTGTGACTGTCGGACTACCAAGTCTTATGGGCCTACTACACGTACAAGCATCAGCACAGTTTTGCCTGAGCAGGTCGGTTTGTACACGGAACACCGTGTACACATCGGAGAATTTTACCAACCACACGCACGGTGTTCCGTGTACAAACCGGCCTTTTTTTTTTTTTTTTGGGTGGGAAATCATCGAATAACTTCTCCCGCTCTGGGCGGAGCGGGAGGGTGTGTCAGACTCTTACTGACTAAAACCCACCCCTGTTCCTTCGATTGCCCTGTTGCCGGGGGCCACGATCTCCCTTTCAGTTTTCTTCGCAACCCCGGCAGGCATCGGCCCTAGTGGACCCCGTCAATTCTTCTGACATCTCTTTGAGGCGCGCGTGGAACACAACGCGCCGTCGACCCGGGCCTGGTCCTTATCGGACGGTGAGCTACCCATTGCTCACAGTCCGCAAGCCCGCGCCTACGGTGGCCGGAAATCGGCTTGCGACTCCCGACGCCCTGGGCGTCTCCTGCGGCGGTTAGGGGCGTGAAGGCGCGAGATTTGCCTCTCCCTCACGTGTTCCGCCTCCTCCTTCGCGAGCATTACCGCTTCGCAGAAGGAGGTGACGGCCTCCCATTTCCTCTCGCTCCGTACCATGGCCTGAACCAGGGCCGGACGCGAGAGATCACCGCCGCCGATCGCCTCCACGAGGACACGGCGATGCTCCGCCCAAGCTGACAGACCTCCACCGTATGCTCTACCGTGTCCTCCGGGCGATCCACACAATGATGACACCCGGGCGTTTCCTCCCGCCTTATCCTGTGCAGGAACCTCCCGAAACAGCCGTGTCCGGTGAGGACCTGCGTCAGGCGGAAGGTGAGGACGCCGTAGCGCCTCTCTAGCCACTCCTCAAAGAGGGGTCTTATCGCCGCAATTGTGGCGTGCCCGTGTACAAACCGGCCTGCGCAGGCAAAACTGTGCTGTAGCTTATGCGTGTGGTAGATAAAGACAAAGATAATTTTCTTTGTCTAAACATGCGTATACATGCAAATTAGCATGCATGCAGGATATCACAATATTAATATTTCGTACGTACATGTTTTACCCGTAAGGCATACAAATTTACAAAATTTACAAAAAACAAATAATATAAAGAACTAAATTAGGAAAAAAAAACGAAATACTAAAAGCATTTTAATACAAGCACATAGTAGTGTCATTCAAAAAGTCACTTATATTATAATAACACTTGTTCGTTAATAAATCTCGCATCTTTTTAGGAAGGCCCAATAGCTTTCGAGTTCGAACCCAAAGCACGCACCTCTGACTTTTCGGATTCATGTGCGTTTTGTTTAATTATCACTTGCATCAAAAACGGTGAAGGAAAACGTTGTGAGGAAAGTGGTACGCCTGAGAGATATTTCTCGACGGCATGTGAAGCACTTGGCTTCACATGCCGTCGAGAAAACCTCACGAAAAATTATAATTATTATAATAGATCCTACAAAATTCTCTGCTGAATCAGATGGGTTTTTAGAAATTAGTCTTTCAATAACCGAGCAATGAATGCTCATGCTTCATGGTCTTAAATAGCGCACAGGATAACCATGCTGGACACTTTTCTCCTATATTGCAAGATGAAGTGATTTATCGACTAAATACTAGATAAATACATCACTTAAGACCTTTTTAGTGATTGCATAAAAGATTTGTAATTTCTTCCATCTCACACTGCTCAAATTGTATAATTTGTCATACCTAGATTATCAATGCTTTATTGTGATATCAGCCTTCAGTTCTCTTTTAATGTATTTAATGGTTAAGTTTTTGTGCCCATGCAAGATAGGTTTTTAGTCATATTCGAATTGGAGTGGTTCTTCTGTTCCTATATTTTTAGCGTAAGGGTTGCCTGCTGCGACCATCGTTATAGTAGCCATATTGAAATTGAAAGTGCCAACTCGAAATAGTGATTAAACCGAAGCACTTGTGCGTTATGGATACAGTTGCTCATTGCCTTTGACCCTTCATGAATTTTTAATTGGCGTTCCAACTTCGATGATGGCGCGTTGTTTAATTTAAATTGACCTTTTTTGCTTTACCTACAAACAAAATAGGGTAGTTGTTTCAAAGTCCTCATTTTGGTAATATTTTTACTTCTTACAACTTTATCATTTATTGAATCCTAGAGACCAATTTTATTGTTATTTTTCCTCAAGCTTTGCACATCTTTATCAAATCTGAGTCTCCATTTTTTTTTAAAAGGCAAAAACGGAACCCTTATAGGATCACTTCGTTGTCCTTCCGTCAGGCCGTCAAGACCCATTTTCTCAGGAACGCGTGGAGGTATCAAGTTGAAAATAATATCAAATACGTAGATCTGTGTTCCCTTGAAGCTCTAAAATGATGCTACAAAGTCAACGTAATAAAAAACTACGGCCATTTATGTGACATATTTTGATACTCGCAAATGAAATTTAGCAGGAAGCAAGGTTTCACAGCACAAGTAAAGGAAAAAGTTCGAAAAATTATCATTTGTAGATAGTTTTATAATACATTTTTTTTTTAAATGCGATTACAAACTTACATTTGCAGTTGGAAAATTGAACGTGACGTAAATCGATGTACGGGCACATGTTTCTCAACTACTAAGTTAGGTTTGTTGTTGTGATAAATTCATCCCAACGACGGATATATCCCAACTACGAAACCCTTCACTGTGCGTGGTCCGACACGCACTTGGCCGGTTTTTCTTCATAGGGATCTACGCTTTGGAACAGGCAACTACCTAGCTTAACCTTTTTGGATAACTGACCGTTTCCTAGACAATTCAAAAATCCCTGTACGTAAATGGTTAGATTGAATCTCTGAAAAAAGGCCTCTCCCGAGGAGCTAGTGTCAATCCGGTAATATTACTAGAAATGGTCTAACAAGCTGAATAAGACACAAACCAAGGTAGGTAAACAAAGGCAAGGCAAGGTAGGTTTAGTTACAGTTTAACAAGAAAAGGTATGCGTTTCGGTAATCATCGTGTTTCCAATATGTACGAACGTCGCGCCCCGGAGTAACCCCTCACAGAGGAAAAACTTCTGTCTGTACTTCCACGCTTTGTAGTAACTCAAAAGTATTGAAAGTTTTTTAGAATTGCGTAGAGCTGTTAATCTATAATTTTCTAACTATGGTAATATAAAACGGGCAAAGACTTCCATGGTTGTAGCAGGTCTATATAATGATGTCATCATCGCCCGTTCGTATTTCCGAACATAGACGATGATTGCCGAGGCACACTTTTCCTGGGAGATCTTTTATATACACACATGAAGATCTGTATATCTTTTATATAAGACCTTAGCTAGCTTGGTTAAAAAAAAGACTCACAGTTCATCCAAGTAAACAAGAAAAAATATAATACACATTACTAATTCACGATAGGCCAGAACTCATTTTTTGTTTCAGTGAAAGAGACCGCCTCGTTATTTCGAACTCTTGAATTGTAAAAATAATAAGCTAGTCGCGCTTGTTTTTCCAACTACAGGCTTGCCTGCGGCTGTGCCCGTCAAAACAAGTCCTGTTGACGTGCACTCGGGGAACTCTGCGCGGTTTTTGATATTTGGAATTTCAGATACCTACTGTTATTTCATGTTGACTGTTGACGGTTTCGATGACACTTTTGTTAATTGGAGCGGGATAAAGGAATGATACGCTGTGTGAATGCTACAGAAGTTAGTTAAAAATACTTCTCATGATAAATTTAATATTTAACAAAGCCCAATGGGAAGTTTATTTTCAACAGTAGATGTTTAAAATACACAGCTGAAAATGAGCTAATGTCATAGTGATTTTTCGTAGGAGACATAATATATAAATAGGTAATAAAATACCTAAGTTTTAGAAAAGTTTTTTAAAGGTACATGAATTGATGATCACTATTTGTTGTAAAGATAAGAACCTACATTTTCTTCAAAATTGGTAAAACCATTTACGGCGATGGCCGTTTTGCGTGGATGTGACGCATATTATCTCCCGACTTGTTCTTTTTGTGTTCTTTCTTTGCGTCATGTTTACCGCAAATAATCGTATTTTCTTTCTTTCTTTATTTATTTGATTGAATATCAAAGAATTAATCGTCTATCGAAAACATTACATTACAGTTAATAGGACTGAAATGAAACGAAACTTTGGGGCAAACCACATCAGTCCTCAATACAGCAAGTAGGTATTAATGATTACACGGTTCGAAAAATACTAGTTATTTCCACGGATTCTTTATTATATACGACGATATTATAATAAACGCCTCAATAACTACTAATAGGTACCTACATGTATTGATTTCGTATCGTTGAATACCATTAGAGCATTTATTATGTTCATTGCGTACTCGAGCGTATTTTTATTACATTTTCCATCACTTATACCGAAGGAATAAAATGAAACCTTATTACTTGTCACTCATTCATACTGATTGATCATTAATATGGTTAGATGTGAATTGAATTACTTAAGCGAGTCTTTCATGATAGTATTTTTTTTTATTCGTGTTGATGACCATATCTCAGCATGGTTTGTGGGGTCGAAACTTGACTTAGATTGACAGACCAATGTGGCTATTTATTTATTTAAGGATTACCAACGAGGTACATAACAATTATCTTTTACAATAATAAAAACTTGTAAAATATGTTTACATTATCTTGTAATGCACTCTCAATTACAGGTAACCACAGCTTATACATTATCGAGTACACGTGCTCTGAATACATAATTAAATTAAATTAAAAATACCAAATATTCAATATTTTATCACGTAGGTATTCAACAAAATATTTTTTAGGAAGTCGCTGTCAAAAAACTAAAATACTAATCCAAAGACACTGACTCCCGAAATTAAAATTATTTTTCACTTTGTAGTTTGGAAGTCCGTTGTACTTTTTGTATTTTTTGTTTTTTTAATTATTGATCTTTTAGTATAAGTGTCTTATTAAAATACCTTTTGTTTTATGTATAATAAATTAATAATGCGTCTAATTTGGGCCAGCGCTTCTTGATGGGCGAGTCCTATTACTGGCTGGACGTACGACGCATTGCGTGAGCTCAGTACAGAACATGCAAGCTAACCATTCAAGGTCACTGGCATATATCTGCATCTTAATTTAGTAGTCAGATTGCTTTGTTTTCCTACAGAACATCATAAATACCTCTAAGGCACTCCACAATAATACCGCTTACTTTGATAAAATACATGTGGATAATATTAATACATTTTTGTTTGTGTGTAAGCTATCTCCTATCCAGAGTGCTCTTTGTAAATAATACTACGCATTGAATGAGACCTTACAAAATATATTATCGTTTGGCAGACACGAGCATGGTAGTATACATAACATACAAAATACTTTAGGAAATTGTTGATTGTTTAAATGGGATATCGTTATCAATTCTACTCGTCATTTAACTACGCACAATAAAGGGTTCCGTAGTTAGCATGAACTTATCCCAAGAACAAACTTAAAATTGTAGTTGAAAAACATGCTTTCCCACACATTCCAACTGCAAATGTAAGTTTGTACACACAATATTGAGAGATTTACCATGTTATTTTAAGACCATATACTTCGTATGGATTTTCCTGTAATCTATGCGTAAAGAACCATTCTCTGCATTGTTGTTAAAATGTTAGACTCAGTAGTTTCGGAGATAAGGGGGGAATGGTCAATTTTCATCTATTTTCTTAAATATATTTAAAAGTATTTATTTTAAAAGTATTGTAAAAAAAATATATTTGAGATCATCGCAATTGATATGTCACACACTAAAGTATGCAAAACCTTTTTTTTACTTTGTTGGCCCCCATATTCAAAATTCACTTATTTACGTTACACGTCCGTATTTGGGTCACAGAATTACTTATATGTACCAAATTTCAACTTGATCGGTCCATTAGATTCGGAGCAAATTGGCTGTGACAGACGGACAGACAGACACACGAGTGATCCTATAAGGGTTCCGTTTTTTCCTTTTGAGTTACGGAACCCTAAAAACGTTTATTAGTTGTGTATTACGTTTAATTTCGTTTTTTAGTTTAGTTCGTTAGTTTAGTTTCTACTACCTCTGAGTAGAAATGGCGAAACAAACTCAGGGGTCAAAGTCTCTTTAAAGTCCAGACAAAACCTTAGTCAGGCCATATGAGGACTATCATCTTCCCGTCCTTGTTACATGTTACGTGGGGTCGACGCAACATGTTTTCTTGTCACCCGTCACCACAGATTAGTACAGATGGGACACTCTGAATAATCATTCAAATAAAAAGCAACTCTTGCTAAGACACAATAAAGTGCAATTCAGGTCCCACAGTGCTAATTATCGACAGTTATATTCACCTAGAAGTTGTCTCTTTTTCTATTACCTACGTAACTTTTGTATCTTCTGACTACGTTATGTCCACTGAATTCGACAAGTCGAGCCCACCGCGTACCTTCTTATAGCTTCATACCTAAATTGCGGAGTGTCCCATCTGTATTCATCTGTGCTGTCACGCTATCATTCACTTCCTTCTCTTTCATATCATTCCTCACACAATCCACCCATTATCACGTAGGTACTATTTTATTCAATCCAGGAGCTTAACTGTACTTTATTGAGATGGCAAAAATTGTATGGAAGCCTTCATAGCTTGATCTGAAATCGCCAGCACACAGCGAGCAAGCGCGGTGATCGATCAATGCTCGCTTTTCTCCGAATAAAAACGGAGTTTACACTCGATTCAGACAGCTATTGCTATCATATTTCATAGAAACCATTTGATTGGTGGTATGTATTCAAAAAAAGAAAATCTTTCCTCTCGACTCGAACAAAACTCCAATAAATAAATAAATGAACAAGCTTTAATCGTTTCCAACTTCGCAGTTGTGAAAATGTTGATTATCTTTATATATTTGGGATATCTGCCCATTTTCGTGTAGAAATGTGTTGTAATGCTCAATTAAAAAGGCTAGACCCATATTAGACGGGACATTATTGACAAAAGTGGGTGTACTCTTGGTACACCTCTGCCTAACTCTATGGGGAATACAGGCGTAGTGTGATGCTTTTCAATTAAAAATCTCAACAGATTTAAAATCTCATAAACTTCCTACTGACTTAGGACACTGTTAACTGAATGATTTTTATTATCAAGACTGAGACATAAGAGGAAGTCTGAAAGTGGCACCAGTGACCGAAAAGTTGTGCGGAAATCGGTTGTCATGGTATGGACATGTGATGCGGAGGAATGAGGATAATGTCGTGAGGAAAGTTTTGAGTATGAATGTCGATGGCTATAAGAGTAGGAAGAAATGATGGATGGACTGTGTGAAAGATGATATGGCTAGAAATGGGGTACTACCGAAATGACGACTAATAAAGAAGTATGGATGAAAGGGACATGTTATGACGACCACAAATCAATTTGGATAAGGGCAGGAGAATGATGATTAATGAAGACTAGTTTTTGCCCACGCCTCGGCCCGCGTGGATGTCGGAAAATATCCTACGGGAACGTACTATCGGGATTACATACCTAATAGCCGAGGAAAAGGTCATTGACTCCCACCGCTGCCAACGTTAACCATAATTATTTTGGTACGCGTAATTTTGAATTTGTGATATCTTCTAGACTGTTAGTTTAAATTCAAGGCACATTTTAATCTAAATTGAACGCCTAATTTAAATAACATATTTTATTAGCTAAGACTTAATATAATAACGGTTAAAATTGCTTCGGAAATAACAATGAAATTTTTATCAAATTCTGAAAGATAATAATGGTTACTGTGGATAATCCTTAGAAGATAGAAATTTGGCCATTGCGGACTATTTTGTTGAATTTTTTATGTTGGACAAACCTGTAGAACATAAATTTTATGTATGATAAATTTAATATTTAACAAAGCCCAATGGGAAGTTTATTTTCAACAGTAGATGTTTAAAATACACAGCTGAAAATGAGCTAATGTCATAGTGATTTTTCGTAGGAGACATAATATATAAATAGGTAATAAAATACCAAAGTTTTTAGGTACATGAATTGATGATCACTATTTGTTGTAAAGATAAGAACCTACATTTTCTTCAAAATTGGTAAAACCATTTACGGCGATGGCCGTTTTGCGTGGATGTGACGCATATTATCTCCCGACTTGTTCTTTTTGTGTTCTTTCTTTGCGTCATGTTTACTGCAAATAATCGTATTTTCTTTCTTTCTTTATTTATTTGATTGAATATCAAAGAATTAATCGTCTATGGAAAACATTACATTACAGTTAATAGGACTGAAATGAAACGAAACTTTGGGGCAAACCACATCAGTCCTCAATACAGCAAGTAGGTATTAATGATTACACGGTTCGAAAAATACTAGTTATTTCCACGGATTCTTTATTATATACGACGATATTATAATAAACGCCTCAATAACTACTAATAGGTACCTACATGTATTGATTTCGTATCGTTGAATACCATTAGAGCATTTATTATGTTCATTGCGTACTCGAGCGTATTTTTATTACATTTTCCATCACTTATACCGAAGGAATAAAATGAAACCTTATTACTTGTCACTCATTCATACTGATTGATCATTAATATGGTTAGATGTGAATTGAATTACTTAAGCGAGTCTTTCATGATAGTATTTTTTTTTATTCGTGTTGATGACCATATCTCAGCATGGTTTGTGGGGTCGAAACTTGACTTAGATTGACAGACCAATGTGGCTATTTATTTATTTAAGGATTACCAACGAGGTACATAACAATTATCTTTTACAATAATAAAAACTTGTAAAATATGTTTACATTATCTTGTAATGCACTCTCAATTACAGGTAACCACAGCTTATACATTATCGAGTACACGTGCTCTGAATACATAATTAAATTAAATTAAAAATACCAAATATTCAATATTTTATCACGTAGGTATTCAACAAAATATTTTTTAGGAAGTCGCTGTCAAAAAACTAAAATACTAATCCAAAGACACTGACTCCCGAAATTAAAATTATTTTTCACTTTGTAGTTTGGAAGTCCGTTGTACTTTTTGTATTTTTTGTTTTTTTAATTATTGATCTTTTAGTATAAGTGTCTTATTAAAATACCTTTTGTTTTATGTATAATAAATTAATAATGCGTCTAATTTGGGCCAGCGCTTCTTGATGGGCGAGTCCTATTACTGGCTGGACGTACGACGCATTGCGTGAGCTCAGTACAGAACATGCAAGCTAACCATTCAAGGTCACTGGCATATATCTGCATCTTAATTTAGTAGTCAGATTGCTTTGTTTTCCTACAGAACATCATAAATACCTCTAAGGCACTCCACAATAATACCGCTTACTTTGATAAAATACATGTGGATAATATTAATACATTTTTGTTTGTGTGTAAGCTATCTCCTATCCAGAGTGCTCTTTGTAAATAATACTACGCATTGAATGAGACCTTACAAAATATATTATCGTTTGGCAGACACGAGCATGGTAGTATACATAACATACAAAATACTTTAGGAAATTGTTGATTGTTTAAATGGGATATCGTTATCAATTCTACTCGTCATTTAACTACGCACAATAAAGGGTTCCGTAGTTAGCATGAACTTATCCCAAGAACAAACTTAAAATTGTAGTTGAAAAACATGCTTTCCCACACATTCCAACTGCAAATGTAAGTTTGTACACACAATATTGAGAGATTTACCATGTTATTTTAAGACCATATACTTCGTATGGATTTTCCTGTAATCTATGCGTAAAGAACCATTCTCTGCATTGTTGTTAAAATGTTAGACTCAGTAGTTTCGGAGATAAGGGGGGAATGGTCAATTTTCATCTATTTTCTTAAATATATTTAAAAGTATTTATTTTAAAAGTATTGTAAAAAAAATATATTTGAGATCATCGCAATTGATATGTCACACACTAAAGTATGCAAAACCTTTTTTTTACTTTGTTGGCCCCCATATTCAAAATTCACTTATTTACGTTACACGTCCGTATTTGGGTCACAGAATTACTTATATGTACCAAATTTCAACTTGATCGGTCCATTAGATTCGGAGCAAATTGGCTGTGACAGACGGACAGACAGACACACGAGTGATCCTATAAGGGTTCCGTTTTTTCCTTTTGAGTTACGGAACCCTAAAAACGTTTATTAGTTGTGTATTACGTTTAATTTCGTTTTTTAGTTTAGTTCGTTAGTTTAGTTTCTACTACCTCTGAGTAGAAATGGCGAAACAAACTCAGGGGTCAAAGTCTCTTTAAAGTCCAGACAAAACCTTAGTCAGGCCATATGAGGACTATCATCTTCCCGTCCTTGTTACATGTTACGTGGGGTCGACGCAACATGTTTTCTTGTCACCCGTCACCACAGATTAGTACAGATGGGACACTCTGAATAATCATTCAAATAAAAAGCAACTCTTGCTAAGACACAATAAAGTGCAATTCAGGTCCCACAGTGCTAATTATCGACAGTTATATTCACCTAGAAGTTGTCTCTTTTTCTATTACCTACGTAACTTTTGTATCTTCTGACTACGTTATGTCCACTGAATTCGACAAGTCGAGCCCACCGCGTACCTTCTTATAGCTTCATACCTAAATTGCGGAGTGTCCCATCTGTATTCATCTGTGCTGTCACGCTATCATTCACTTCCTTCTCTTTCATATCATTCCTCACACAATCCACCCATTATCACGTAGGTACTATTTTATTCAATCCAGGAGCTTAACTGTACTTTATTGAGATGGCAAAAATTGTATGGAAGCCTTCATAGCTTGATCTGAAATCGCCAGCACACAGCGAGCAAGCGCGGTGATCGATCAATGCTCGCTTTTCTCCGAATAAAAACGGAGTTTACACTCGATTCAGACAGCTATTGCTATCATATTTCATAGAAACCATTTGATTGGTGGTATGTATTCAAAAAAAGAAAATCTTTCCTCTCGACTCGAACAAAACTCCAATAAATAAATAAATGAACAAGCTTTAATCGTTTCCAACTTCGCAGTTGTGAAAATGTTGATTATCTTTATATATTTGGGATATCTGCCCATTTTCGTGTAGAAATGTGTTGTAATGCTCAATTAAAAAGGCTAGACCCATATTAGACGGGACATTATTGACAAAAGTGGGTGTACTCTTGGTACACCTCTGCCTAACTCTATGGGGAATACAGGCGTAGTGTGATGCTTTTCAATTAAAAATCTCAACAGATTTAAAATCTCATAAACTTCCTACTGACTTAGGACACTGTTAACTGAATGATTTTTATTATCAAGACTGAGACATAAGAGGAAGTCTGAAAGTGGCACCAGTGACCGAAAAGTTGTGCGGAAATCGGTTGTCATGGTATGGACATGTGATGCGGAGGAATGAGGATAATGTCGTGAGGAAAGTTTTGAGTATGAATGTCGATGGCTATAAGAGTAGGAAGAAATGATGGATGGACTGTGTGAAAGATGATATGGCTAGAAATGGGGTACTACCGAAATGACGACTAATAAAGAAGTATGGATGAAAGGGACATGTTATGACGACCACAAATCAATTTGGATAAGGGCAGGAGAATGATGATTAATGAAGACTAGTTTTTGCCCACGCCTCGGCCCGCGTGGATGTCGGAAAATATCCTACGGGAACGTACTATCGGGATTACATACCTAATAGCCGAGGAAAAGGTCATTGACTCCCACCGCTGCCAACGTTAACCATAATTATTTTGGTACGCGTAATTTTGAATTTGTGATATCTTCTAGACTGTTAGTTTAAATTCAAGGCACATTTTAATCTAAATTGAACGCCTAATTTAAATAACATATTTTATTAGCTAAGACTTAATATAATAACGGTTAAAATTGCTTCGGAAATAACAATGAAATTTTTATCAAATTCTGAAAGATAATAATGGTTACTGTGGATAATCCTTAGAAGATAGAAATTTGGCCATTGCGGACTATTTTGTTGAATTTTTTATGTTGGACAAACCTGTAGAACATAAATTTTATGTATCTCTAACGGTTTACACTGCGCACGCTAGTAAAGCTCCCAAGTTGGCATGATTTTTTTGACATCTTCAACAATAATGGTCATATTTCAGCCAATTTACACACAACCTTCCTCATGAATTAGTCCGTCCTTTGGTAAAAAATGGTAGAAAATGTAGTTTTTGAGTTTATCGCGTCAGACAGACAGGCGCGGCGGGGGACTTTCGTTTTATAATATGTAAGGAAAACTACGAAGAGGCATAGAATCATGACTCATAGACTATCATATTTCATTTTTGGAACCCATTTGAATGATATGGGAGAATCCATATCATTCTATTCAGTAGAAGGCAAAGTTTTTCTAGTGCAGAAGCACTAGAAAACTTTGCCTTCTACTGAATAAAACCCAAAATTATTTTCTCAGCTCGATTACAATTTCAGTAAATAAATAAATACCTAAATGAACAAGTTTCGTAGGTGTTAATCGTTTCTAACTACATCTTAGTTGAATATTGTACCTCCGAAGCTCTACATGCCCTAGTTCCGGTAGTTAGAATTGGTATTGTGGTCGTGAAGTCACTGACCTCCACGACCCAGTCTGGGTAACACGATACCCCTTGGAAAGACTGGTGGTCAGACATATGGGCTTCTGACTAACCGTAACGACTGTCAAAGATCTAATGACAGCTGAGACCAACGGCTTAACGTGCTTTGCGAGGCAAGGACGGGTCTCGATATGTAATGGATGATCACCCATCAACGAATCGACCGCGGCTTGAAGGTTAAGCTACGTTTGTAGCTTAACCTACCTTTAGGTATTTTTGTATACTGATGCACATTTTTCAAAAAACCAAAATATGCTCAATTTTATCTCCACTGTAATTCCTTTAACAACCCTTTAAGTTTTCCCATGGATGGACTTTGTTGAATAATGAATAAATGATTAAGAGGCTTTTAAACTTCGGTCTTTTGCAAGATAAAAGTTGTATCCATAGATAATATTATTTCTTTAGCAGGTCTGGAACTCCGTGATTGTCTTGAACTTAGAAGTTTTTCGTGTTAATTGAAAAGAAGCAGCACACAATTGCAGCACTTAAAGAAAAAAAGAAAGTTTATTTGCGGTAAACATGACGCAAAGAAAGAACAAAACACGAAAATATAAATTTGGGGGAAAATATGCGTCACATCCACGCAAAAAGAAGAAGAAAGAAAGAAAGAAAAAGTATTTATTGAGTCTCGCACAGGAAATCACAAATTAAACTAAAACACACTCGTCACGGCAATCGCTCAGCATAATGCTGCAAGCCTATGCGAGACAGGCCCAGCGCTGGTTTTCAGCGACAATAGAGCTTTTGCTAAACAGTGAAGTAATACTGATTGACTATTTATTTGCACAAAAAAATAGTTTATAAAGTTGTTTTAAAAATACAGTAAAGAGCATACATGTTTTGCTTATATCATAGAATGCAAATATTATAGGTTACATTACAAAATGTTTTCGGTCAATCAATTATTTTAAGCTGTAAAAATGGTTAGAGAAAATTTAAGTAGTATTTAACATTATAAGATCTAAAGTTTTTAATCCACTTAGAATTTCATTTTATATCCGAACACACATGGCTAAACCGCTTTTATTATATTTAACCAGTCTTGTTTAATATAAACCTGTGAGGATCTCGCCGGTTTCGAGGACATGAAGACCGTAATTACATCATCCAAGTCTCTATGGATATTGAAGGTGTAAAAGTTTGCGCAGATGTTTAATACTAAATTAAGCGCATGCGACGCAATGGATATGGATGAAAGGTACGCAGATAAACCATAATATTCGACTAACACATAGGATACCCTATAGATACATAGCATCGTGCCTGCTTCCCCGAAGGGTAGAGTAGAGGTGTACCTAAGTACACCCACATATTTCGCCAGTTATGTCTAAGTCGCGTCAAGTCAAAGGCGAATCTATTGCCATCTAACCGGGCATAAATTCAGACCCCAGGCTGCACTTTGATCTTAGCCAAAAGTGGTGGCTTTTGTGATATTTAACACTTAGAAATATAAAGAAATTAAACTTTTGAACATCTTTCAAAACCGCACGTTTTATTTTCATTAACTTGAGCCAGGCGAATTACTGAACGAATATTTGATTTTACTTTTGAAGAACTGATCTGAGTCAAAATAAATGATTAATGTATTGATTTTAACGATTAATTTGATAGTCGTACGGAATCGATAAAACCATTGAAATTCAATATCAGGGTTAGTGTTTAGACGGGGTCAGCTAGGGGCCGATGCCTGCGGGGGCCCGGGAAAGTCCGAATGGGATACCTTGGCCCCTGGCAACATACACGCAACTGAAGGAACACGAATGGGTTCTAGTCAGTAAGAGTCTGACACGCCCTCCGCCCAGAGCGGGAGAGTTATTTGAAAATTTCCCACCAAAAAAAAAAGATCCAGGCTGTTACTGAGAAATGCTTGATGGTAAAACCCAATAACATTTGACCAGACCTAGGAATCAACCCAGAACCTCCTGTTCGTCAGTAGTACTTGCGACCACTAGATCAACCAGACCCTTTAATAGGGAACCGCAGCCAGTTGCTAGTGAAACACTATGAAATAATATTCCCTAAGGGAATGTTCTACTAGTTGATTACTTACATTAAGACTGCCATGTGACTTGTCATCGCCAAAGCTGTCAGTAGAATTATGGCTCTGTCCGCTACTGGCACTCGATGTCCTCTCCCTTGCGGCTCGGGCCCAAGACTCCAGCCGCTTCTGAGCGGCCCAAACGCCAGGTGGGCCTAACCCACTCATTGTTCTTTTTACACTGGTACCATCACTATTCACTTACGACTACTAGGCCATTTACACAATTGGGCACTAAGGTTTATTACTGTTTATTTCGTTGTTGGGTATAGGTTTTTGGTTTGATTAGCTGGGGAATTAAATTATGCTTATGATACAGGGTGGCATCGACGCGAAAACTGTTACCAATAGTACATGATTCTGAACGCCCCTGCGTTAAAATTTTTCGTCGGTTATTTAAAAAAAAAAACACCTCTTTCATAGAAAAGTGCAATACCTACGCGGTCAAAATGTATGGAACAGCAGATTTTTTTTTGACACCAAAAATATGATTTGGTAGAGAATAGAGATCCTACTATCCTACTATTTCTTATTCCTACTATGTAATTAAAATCTAAACTAATATTATATAGAGAAAAGATTTGATTTTTTGTATGTTTGTTTGTAATGAATAAACTCAAAAACTACCGGACCGATTTTGTAAATTATTTCACCTATACATGGATACATTATCAGCGATTAACATGGGTAGTATATTGATCGACTTCCACGTAAACGAAGTCACGGGCAGAGGCTAGTATATATATAAATAATAATATAAACATGAAAGTTTGTATGTTTGGATATTTATTACTCGATCACGCAAAAACGGCTGAACGGATTTGGATGAAATTTGGTACACAGCTGGTTTATAACTTAAGATACTTTTTATCCCTGAAGTACGTACCCGTGGGATAATTTCCGATCTCTACGCGGACTAAGCCGCGGGCAAAAGCTAGTTTATTAATACATTGTGGCGTTGGGCTCTTTATTCTATTTGTAGTCGTTAGTTTGATAGTTAAAAAATTATGACACAAATAAAAAATATATAAAAAAATACATTACAACAAATTAAAAACAGTACCAACTAATTTAATTAATAACCAAAATAACCAAAAATTGTGGTACTGCAATCGATAACATACTCAAATAGGCAATAGCTCGTTTTTCGAGCCCTTAAAATAATTCAACCAAGCCGTTCTCAGAAAAGATAAGAATCTATACAAAATTGTTTGACTCTTTGAGTCTTTTTTTTTTTAAGCAAAAACTTCTTTAGGCGCGTTGGGCAGTTTTGAGATGGGAAAAACAATTAAACTCGCGACACCGTTACCGACACCTCATTTTTGTAAACGCGGTGTTTATTTATATTACGTTACGGATCAATCTTCTATGCAAGTATTTTCTTGTTCAAGTTTTCACTTCTATCGGCACTCCCGGAGTGCCACTGTTTTTTTTCTCTTGTGTTTCTCTCGTTTTTCTCTTTGCTGGCTCTTGTGACAGGAACTCTTGGTACAAGAGCCAGGGCTAAAAAGATGTTTGTGAATGTAGCGTAAATAAAGAAGTTATTTAATTAATCACAAAAGAATTATGTGGACTTACAAAACTCGAAAGAACCACAAATTAACGCCTGTAAGCTGAGCGAACAAAATGTAGTGTAAGAAAGCTTATTACTTTAATTAAAAGCTATGACTGATTTGTTCGCAGTAGCGCACTGTGCAGACCGCAAACTACCCGCCAACTGAGAACCTAGAGATAATTTATTGCAGTTACGAAGTAACCGTTGATAATAAATGTGAGGTAATAATGGAAGGTAGGTATATCGGAGATAAAACTACGTATATTGAGATAGTTTTGTTTAGTTAGATAAAGATTGTGTTTCGATCCATAGATCAGAGGTTAACACGTCTCCAGTATTCAATAACTAGTTGTGGCTCACATACCCGTTAACATTATTATTCGAAAATATTGTAAGAGCCAATTATTTTCCAAAGAGTAACCGTGGAGTTCCTTGCCGCCTTTTCTCCATAGGAAACGACGAATTGGAACCGTCCACCTAGTTTCTGACGTTTCATAAGTGCCTATGTAGGTTTATGTGTAATATAATATTTTGATTTTGACTCGGGCATTGGAAATGACACTTCACTATTACTGAACAAGTTATATGTGCGCTGCGAGTATTTTTAATCCTCAAAGATTCTCACTTTACTCATTTTGGCAAAACGCAATCAGTTACATAATTTTGTTAAACTTAAAATAGGCTCTTTAGTCAAGTTGTTAATTAAATGATGTTCTAATACACAAAACATTGTCAATTCTATTTGAAAAACCAGTAGACTAGAACAGACTTTGAAAAACCAAACGATTAAATGGGATACTTCAAAAGGATTAAATAAGTACCTACCTAAAGCAATTATATCAAAAAATAAAACCAAACGACTAAAGGTTCGTGCAAACTGGCGCGATATCGCGAGCGCTACAGGCAGCGCGACCCTTGTAGCGCTCCCGATATCGCGCTAGTTTGCATGAGCCTTAAATGGAATTATGTTAATATTTTAATTGATTTAGTAGCAGACGGCTTGTCGCCGGCGTTACCGGCGCGTAGTCAGCCTTTGTCCTGCGTGGGCGCCGGGACACCGTAAAATTGATCAAATAGAAACGTATAAAGAAGGCCAACTTTACAACTCGATAATGGCCTCATACGCGATAATGGCCTCATACACATATCATCGATATTGTCGCCGTGCAATAAAAACCTCCTGATTGCAAGAAACGTAATTTTACAGGGTAAGATAAAAAATATGTGAAAAATGGCCGTCGTTGACATTTCTCGAGGTTTTTGATCATTAATCTGTGCACGTTTGTTTTAAATATACAATACGACGTTTTCTACCCAAATATCAATAAAAGAAAAAAACAATTAATTAATTTATCTTTACGAGGTTTTCACTTCACGGCGACGATATACGTCGTAACAGTGCGAAAATATCGCGTACGATTAGTAGATAGTTGGATTAAAGAAGGTTTAATATAACTTAGAGCAGATTTTACCAAAGTTAGATATACAGGGTGGCAGGGACATCGACGCGAAAACTGTTACCATTAATTCAGTACATGATTCTGAAAACCCCTGCGTTGAAATTTTCGTCGGCTTTAAAAAAATATAAATCTGTTGGTTCATACCTACGGTCAAAATGTATGGAACAGCTGATTTAAAAAAAAAATCGACGAAAAATTTCAACGCAGTGGGGTTCATGTTTATGATTATGTACTGAATCCATAGTAATAATTTTCGCTTCGATGTCTCTGACACCCTGTATTTTATCCATTTATTAAAATTGTCAGTATTTTGTGAAAACCTATCAAAAGATTAAAATTATTCCTCGGTTAAAGATATATGACGAAGGAAAAATCCGCCCTAGAAGGAATTTTATTGTAAGTCTGACGCGAAGTTATGAAGTTTTAAGAGTGAACCTTCTTACGCCATCTTATTTAATACCCGTAGTAAGAGCTACTACGTCTCGTAGTAATTCTACGACATTAAAGGTGGGTGTTTGTTTACTAATGAGGTAATCCCCGCTTCTAATCAATGCTTAGCCCTGAGCGAAAGGTTTCCGCGGAAAATCCATATTTCGTTGCTCTCTACAAATTCTACGGCGAATAACCACAGCGGATATTAATATCGAAAGTTAAAACAAATTCCAAGTTCTGATGGATTGGATGTGCTGCTAGTAAATTAGAACTGCGAAATGGATTTTGTAATTCGATTTTTCATAAATGTACACAAAAACAGCTCAAGGACCAAGTTTCAGTAATTTAATACGAAAGTACAAAGTGACAGGGCCGCTTCGATACAAGTCTTGTGAACTATATTGATTTCACATTGACATTTTCTGAACGTAATACCTCCCCGTCTCGTATAATTGCTTTTCTTTACTTATTTAGTAAAGGTTTGTGTCAAGGACATCGATCAACTTTGGCCCCATGTTGGGCGCCAGAAATAGAACTTATTTGCTAACGAGATTTACATCCTCATTCGCTTATCATTCGGTAAACATTATCAAAAGTAATTAAAAGCGTCTCTCAGCACACGCAGTAGGAAGATGTTTTTACCGAGCACATAAATCCAATTATTCTCTGACAGCATTTTAATTACTTTCAGCAAATGCAAGGTCTTACGTACGTAGACGTGCGAAACGAGCAATACTCGTATCCTTCTACGTACGTAGTGGAATTGCCATTAAAAAAATACCGTAGTTTTTTTATTTTAAACAAGAAGGAGCTAAGTGAGAGACTTGTGAAAGAGGTTTGTTCATACATAGTTAATGCGAATGGCCGTGATAAAATTCGGGGCAAGATTATGAACTAACTGTTGCGTCTGTACCGCTCCCTAGAGGAGTATAATCGCGGAGATTGCGAATTTATTAAAATTTTCGAGTTGCTGATGCTGTGATTACGTTTCAAGTATGAATGAGTTTGTGGCGAAGACTTTGAAGGATTAATTTGAAGGTTTTTGTTTTGTTTTGGAGCTTAGAAAATTGCATTAAAGACTTAACGTAGCTATTTAGCTATTTATCTTTACGTACAGTAGTAATAAAGAAGATGACTTTTTTTTAGCAATCTTTCGTTTTGCCTTGTTATTTATTATTTTATATTCTTCTAGGTAAGTTTTAAATTATTAAAAGAAAACCAAACACCGTAGTTCACAGAGCAGCATGCACTAACACTTTGAGTAAATATGTAAATTTCTATAAATATGTAAATATGCACAGACTCACGACCGAACACGACGAAATTTTAAAAATTATCTCCAGAATTTATGATGACGAACATGGCTTTAACTTCAAGAAAAAAAATAATTAAAGAATCGACCGCGAATTTTTCGTACAACGACGTAAAAAACCCGACTAAAATTTAAAAAACAAAAAAAAAAAAACGCGTGCACTTAGTTTCAAAACCCAACAAAAATAAAAATAAAACTACTTCTGCTACCTAGAACACGATATCAGCACTATATAGTTAAGTTGAAGAAAACCACAAGTTTTTTTTAAAACACGTATAACTAATTAGAGGTGTGCTATAGGGTCTGTTGTCACTTATGACTAGGGTTGTCGGGGAGCGGTCGGCGCGGCTGACGGCTCGCGCACACTGCCTCCGCCCGGGCCGGTGTTGCCAGCCCTCAAACCTAGAAACACCCGCATCCACATCAGTGACGTCGAGTAGTATAGTTTCAAATGTACCCACCCGTGTAATGGGGTCTTTCGGGTCAGTGCCCATGTGCAGGATTTAGACTAATTGTTAGTCATTATGCGAACGTAGATGAGAGGAATTATTCAGTAGTGGGGCTTACCCATGTGGGTATGTTTTGTACGGTTTAGCCTTAGGTAATACGCGGTATCTTTCCTTAGCTGCAAATGTATTTAATTAAAAGAGTATTGTGTCAGTCAGGCTACTGCTAGAGAGGATAGGTCTAGATGACTGCAAAAAGCAGAATACGCACTTATTTGTAGGTGTAAATTTAAAACAAGTGATCTCGCTAGATCACACCCATAAAAAAGTAAGTACATAGTAATCGTCACTGAGTTGCGTTACGACTGCATAATTATCTTTTAAGGCCTGGACGGAAAATAAATAAGTACCTACAAGCAGGCCAGGTAGGTCACAACACTGGGTAGACCACCAAAATTTCGCGACAGCGCGATGACATCACTAACAATCCCACGTCTGAGGTTAACAATCATTCACTATTCATTTATTTCTACGAGTTACAGGTAGTGCCATCCACAAAGACGCGCCCCACTCCGCGATGACTGAACTGT
Organism: Omphaloscelis lunosa; assembly: GCA_916610215.1. Taxonomy (NCBI): domain Eukaryota; kingdom Metazoa; phylum Arthropoda; class Insecta; order Lepidoptera; family Noctuidae; genus Omphaloscelis; species Omphaloscelis lunosa. The sequence goes on from OU744250.1 coordinate 15,507,596, forward strand.
AAGCTGTACTTTAAGTACGGAGCGAAGCGGAGTGGGGCGCCTTTTCGTGTATATCTATTTCGTCTATCTATACTTGATGATACAGTTTCTTCAACCAAAACTCCCAAATAATTTGCGAAATTTTACATTTCTGGCAACACAGGGCGGTGGCGCATTTCAGCCGCGTCACATTCTCGAGGTTCAAGCAACAGGTAAGGACAGTAGACTCAGACTTCGGACATCTATCTCAGCGATCACAAGTCGCGAAGACGTACCTTGTCTAACAATCCAATGTCTTTTTAACTGGCTTAATTGCTTCGAGGGCACTTGAGACGCAATCAATAGTTGCCATCGATTATGTCAAACTGGTTTAGTTTAGTTTTGGGAGTTCTTGGAGAAAGGGTTTGTGAGTAATTGAGAGAGTCACTGCATTAAAATTGGAGGTTTTAAGTTGCTGGGACGAGAATGCCTGATCAGGCTTTATTTGACACCTTTGTGTAAAAATGCTGGTTTCAATTCGTTCCCTTTAGAAGGTTTGCCAACGTTTTTAGATGAATTTTGTTTTAAAACGGCAATGGTTTTACTTATTTCAGTAGAATTATAACTTTAACATACATACATACATAACATCACGCCTTGTTTCCCCGTAGGGTTGGGCAGAGGTGTACCTGTAGCAGTACCCACATTTCGCCAGTTATGTAATAGGGGGCGAGCCTATTGCCATCCACCGGGCATAAATCCAGACTCCAGGCTGCTAGTGAGATATTTCACATAGAAAAACTCAATAACACTTTGCCCGACCTGGGAATCGAACCCAGGACCTCATGCTCAGCAGTAGCGCTTGCGACCACTAGACCAACGAGGCAGTCATATAATTTTAACCATTAGGTATCAATATTACCGTCATCAATGACAATGATGATCAAATTAATCATCATGCGTAATTATGTAAGTAATATGGATTAATTATTGTATGATCCGGCTTTATTTTAGTCGTTTAGATTTTTCGAATTCAGTTTTTATAAATATTTTAGGTTTGGATGAACCATGTTTATAAAAAGTCGAGTAAATACGAACCAAAATGACTACCAGAAAATAACGTAAGTACGACTAATGACCGGGATACACGAGGGTCACGAGGGTACTTTTTCAAACTAGGATAGTACGCTAGTGTTAGTAACCTAGCAAGCTAGTAACTTGCATAACATTGCTAGGCTAGTTAGCTAATGAGAAAGCTAATAAGCTAGAGTCTCAAGCCAGGATAGTTCAATAGGATGGGGTTCTATTTTTGAGGTAGTAGCGCCCCCTCCAACGATTTAACTATCCTAGCTTGTCTCCTAGCCTCTGTGGCCGGCGAAGATACTACCCATTCGGATCTTTTTACTTTACGGACTAAGTCACTACAATGTTATTGGCTTAAAATTTACTAGCGTCGTGTAATCAGCACTAGCTTGTGCCAAGCTAGAATAGAATAAAGAGGTTCCAGATTGCTAACCTAGCTCTGAAAAACTGGAACTCTGAACAGAAGAAAATATGTAATTGTTGTGTAATTGTTAATTTACTGGTGGCATAGAAAAATAAATATTACGATTTATTTTTTTGGTCATTGTTGGGGTTACTGATTTGTTCAAGTAATACTTACGGGGTGTAAGTATTACTTGAACAAATCAGTAACCTCATCTCAGTAAGACATGAAATATATTAAAGAGTGTTTAAAAATAGATTTAAGACATGAGGTCCTATGCCTACACTATGCTGCAACATAGACAATTATATCTATAAGCAAGACACAAAGGAAATTTTTTAGTGTCTATGATAGCACAAGAGGTAATAGGCTCGTGTATCCTGGGCATAATAAATCAAACATTAACTAAAACAGTTTCATTATTTAAGAATAAAAAGCGATTATGACACAAAAACAAAAGAACTAAATCTAATTATTAGTAACTGTATACCCCGAGGAAACTGTTAACTGCTTTGTGGGGATAAAAACGGTAAAAGAGTTTGACATAAGTTAAACTGGCCGTAAAAGTAATATTTGTTTGAAAGAAGTAGACTATAGCTGGGGGCGTCACGGCTTGAAAATACGTAGGTTCAGTCAGCCTCTAAAAGTTTTTTACATTGACAAGAATTCGTTTTATTGTCAACAGTTTGTTTTCCATAATACTGTATCAATGTGTAAATATCGCAGCCATCTAGTTTAATTAGGCAGCTAATTGGACGCTTAGGCCGTTCATTAAATGCCGGCATCCAATTAAATAGCTGTAGGACAACTAGCCAAGTCATTGGGCGCAACGTTTAATCAGATGGCCGAATGTCGTGTAGTCATTTAGTTTAACTGGGTGAAATAGGTTAGGTTAGGTTAGAACTGTGACCAACCGCGCTGTTTCCAAGTTAATCACAAACATTTTTTCACCATTTTAATCATTTAGCTGAGTCTTGGTCAGTCAACTTTATTGGGCTGACTTTCAATACGCCAAGTTGTTAAACGTTAAATGATTCTAGTTCAATTAACTATCGGTCTAGGCATCCAATTGGCGTTTAATGAATGGCCTAGGCGACCAATGAGCTGGCTAATTTAACCAGATAACTGCGACATAGATACAATTAAGTACCCAATCTTTATATTTATGAAATAGAAACGAAGTCAAAACTGTACATTGAATATTTTTGAAAAGAAGTAATTGCTACGAGGTGTGGGAACGAGTCGTGATACTTTTTTTTTTTTTTTTTTTTTTGAGGGTGGTAAATCATCAAATAACTTCTCCCGCTCTGGGCGGAGCGGGAGGGCGTGTCAGACTCTTACTGACTAAAACCCACCCGTGTTCCTTCGGCTGCCCTGTTGCCGGGGGCCACGATCTCCCTTTCGGTTTTCTTCGCAACCCCGGCAGGCATCGGCCCTAGTGGACCCCTTCGAATCTGCTGACATCTCTTTGAGGCGCGCGTGGAACACAACGCGCCGTCGACCCGGGCCTGGTCCTTATCGGACGGTGAGCCACCCATTGCTCACCGCCCGCAAGCCCGCGCCTACGGTGGCCGGAAATCGCCTCGCGATTCCCGACGCCCTGGGCGTCTCCTCCTGCGGCGGTTAGGGGCATGAGGGCGCGAAATTTGCCTCTCCCTCACGCGTTCCGCCTCCTCCTTCGCGAGCATTACCGCTTCGCAGAAGGAGGTGACGGCCTCCCATTTCCTCTCGCTCCGTACCATGGCCTGAACCAGGGCCGGACGCGAGAGATCACCGCCGCCGATCGCCTCCACGAGGACACGGCGATGCTCCGCCCAAGCTGGGCAGACCTCCACCGTATGCTCCACCGTGTCCTCCGGGCGATCCACACAATGGTGACACCCGGGCGTTTCCTCCCGCCTTATCCTGTGCAGGAACCTCCCGAAACGAGTCGTGATACTGAAAATATAGTTTTTTTTTTCTTCATCTGTCTGTTTATCTAGATGTATGTTCCGGATTGGCGCAAAAACGACTGAACAGATTTGGATGAAATTTGGCACACAGACAATTTATGGCCTGGATTAACACATGGGGTACTTTTAATTCTGGTAGTACGTTCCCGTGGGATGGATTAACTCCGACATCTACCCGAGCGAAGCCGCGGGCAAAAAATAGTGTGTAATATGTTTTGTGGCTAGACATTGATTCAATATTGTGGAACAAAGATTGTAGACTACGAAATAAAACGGATGAAATAAATCTTCTTTACTATTTTATTAACATAAAATAAAAAGAGAATATTATACAATGTATTAGTAGCTGAGCTCCTTAGACTAAAGGCTCTTTGCCTGGTTGAAAGAGCCTTTATGACTATCCTACAAGAGACCCAGACGTAGGTGATAAGTGTTAAAAACCGGCCAAGTGCGTGTCGGACTACGCACAATGAAGGGTTCCGTAATTGGGATGAATTTATCCCAAATACAAACTTAACATTGTAGTTGAAATACACGTTCTTCCATACATTCCACTTGCAAATATAAGTTTGTACGCACAATATTGACAGATTTACCATGTTATTTTAAAACTATAGACTTCTTATAGGTTTTCCTGTAATCTATGAGTAAATACCCATATTATGTATTTTTTTCAAAATTGGTCCAGTAGGGAATGGTCAATTTTCATCGAATTTCTTAAATATCTTTAAAAGCATTTATTTTTAAATTATATAAAATATTTAAAAATAATTAACATCCTCACAACAAGCCATTTGATATGTCACACGAGACTGTTAGCAAAACTTTTATTTTTTTATTTTCTTGTTTGCCCCCAAAAGTGATCCCTACATTCAAAATTCATTTATTTATATTACATGTTCGTATTTTGGTCACAGAAATACATATGTGTACCAAATTTCAACTTAATCGGTCCATTAGATTCAGAGCAAATTGGCTGTGACAGACGAACAGACAGACAGACACATGAGTGATCCTATAACGGTTCCGTTTTTTTTCTTGAGGTACGGAACCCTAAAAAGAGAGTTTAACTCATAATAGTCGGTAGAGTATTTTCTAAAAAAATATCGATTTCACAGATTTGGTAATGGAAGGCATATTGGATAAGTTCACTTGCCGCGCAGATTGAACTGCAGTAATCTATTGTTTGACGCCGATGAAATATTGTCGAAACCTCACTAGAATTAAATCATTATCAATTAGCTGGATAGTTTCTGTTTGACAGATTTCATTAGTAACAACCACACATTGTAATATCGGAAAGGCAATAATCGATGTTGAAATATCTTACTAACAGTAACAATTAGTATTCGTTGCTTTTTATAAAAATGATTTTTGTGATTTTGTACCAACATTTTTGGTAAATGTTAACAATTTATTAAAGGAGTATTTCTTTTCGAAAGTTTTGATGAAATCCTTAGAAGTGAGCTTAAGAGCTGAGCTCGGATTATGAATTTTGATAGTAAATCTCTAGGTTGGATAAGTGACAGAAAATAAATCTAAGGAATTAAAGAAAAATAAATTCTTTCGACTAAAATTATATATGTAGGTACCTACTATACAAATATATGTATTTTTTAAAAATAAAATCGTTGCCCCCACACTAGGAATTTCTCGTGTATTGTGGGTGCGTTTTCAAACATTTAAACTCACATACACAAACAGCCAGACACGGAACAACTACTTGTAGGTCAAACAAATATTTGTTCGGTGCGGGAATCGAACCCGCGACAAGCAGCGTAGCAGTCAATCGCTTAACCACTGTGCCGTAAAATTTGGAACACTGATTATCTTTTATTCCTTTCAAATAAACTTGCATTGCAGTTGGCTTCACGGAAATTGTCAATTTTCAACCGCCAAGTACTTACCTATATCCGGAAGGCATTGAATATTTCCACGCCGATATGAAGAGCATGATCGATTTTGTGCTTCATTGATAATAATATAACGATATACTCGTGATAAAATACACTTTTAACATGTTATTATTATTTTCTCGTTTAGACAAAACTTTACGAGAAAAGCTTGTTGTACCGAAAGATTAGCTACTCAACAAGGTAGCTAGGTGAAGGATGTTTAATTAAAAGTAATACGCAATAATAATGAAGTATTTTTATTTAAATTGACTGAGACACTCACACACATTACACGTATTATCCGCCATATTGCAAGAGAGAGAGAGACATCATATTTTCGTCTCATCTATCACATTGTCTCAACGTTCCATTCCGTTCAACACTAGGCTGACTGCCCAATTAGTATATTTACTTACTCTAGGGTGCTACTTTTATTGAAACAATAATATATTTGAATATTCGTGTGTAATACACGGTGTAATCATCATCGTGAAACTACTACTATTAAGGTGAATCCGCAGCTTTTGCCGCGAAATTCATTTTTTTTTTACGTTTTTTGCAATTTGCAGGTTAGTCAGCTTGTGTCTTGATCAAAATGTGATTCGCAACTTTAACAGTATTTACCAAATTATACTCACTATATACATCTCGTTAGGTTTGATCCATAAGAACAATTTCTTATGGAAATTGTTTTATGGAAAAAATCTGACTTAGAGAGATGTATTAATGATTCTAATGATTATAATAGGGATAATGCCTGGGTAAAAAAAAGAAATTCTGTTTAGTTCGTACATCAGATAATAAAAAACTCACACACTGACTTATTAATTTTAAAAACATTAGGAAAATCGTCTACTTTTACTATGTTTGTAAATATGTGAGCACCATGTATCTATCATATAATTAAATTATCTGTCGTTACTTCATTTTTAATTCTTTTTACCTATTGTGGTATAGTAATTTTATTCTAGGTGCATCGTCTTCACATATAATTATTTAAGTAATGTACGTACTAATACAAACTATTGTAAAACATTTTAAAAGAGTAACGGTGGAGTTTCTTGCCCATTCTTCTCCATACGAAAACTACCTTTTGGAAGGGGCGACTAGTCGAGAAATATTCTAGAATCAATTATATTATTCTGTAAATTTTGACGTTCAAAAGTGCCATACATGGGCCTATTTGAAATAAATGTTTTGACTTTGACTTTGAAAAAATATTAGTCACATATTTTTTGCTTTATCATATTAATAAAAAAATACTTAGATAAAACGCATTAAAGTTGGGGAGTGGGGGTCGCTACGTCACAAGTAAGTATAAAATCTACATAGGTACTCGTGACGTCATGGCACATTTTAACTCAATGTATTGCCGTAATCTTTTGATTACGTAAAAAAAATAAAAAAATACGTGTCCAATATTTTTTAATAATCTACCTAAATAAGAAAAAAAAAAAGTTTTTTTTCGTCATCCCTATTCTGTAAATACATAAGTATCGGCTATAGTCGTGAATCATATTTTGATCAAGATACAACCTGCAAATTGCAAAAAACATTTATAAGAAAATTTGGATTTTGCGGGCTACAGATACACCTTAACTGAAAAATGAGTTTAGAATCATTTGCACTGAATTCATTGTAACAGTTTATGATGTCCCTTACGCCCTGTATAAGCACATTTTCTAATATCTTTATAATTCTTACAAGATACAAGCATGGCACAAGCTATACGAGAAAACCTCATGCCGCGGTGCGGGACTAGCTATTCAGAAATGTTTGTAGTAGGATTAACTGCCAAGAGCGCTCCAAAAATACTTAAGTACCATCAGTAGCAAAGGTAGGCACGAGGTACGGTTGGATATAGAAAGTAATTACACGCGACAGCTACATCACGTTGTCAAAATCAATACAAAAACAAATTGGAATTTCCGTTAGCTTTTCATGTCGTTTGAACCGATCCAATTAACCGTACCATAAAAGAATAACTCTTTGCACGTGTTCCGGGTAAAATTGTCAATTTTCAACCACAAAATTCGCGTATAATATATCCGGAAGGCATATCGGGTGTTCCGCCAAAATGGCCGACTTGGAACAAATAACTAACTAGAGGCTTGATGAATTGTAAATGATTATGATAGATTTGTTGGAAACTTTCAGCTGTCAGAGTTTACTGATTTATTTATTAATTTAGACGATGTCTTTTTCGTAATGGATTTGTCTTATCATGTTCCCTACTGAACTAAAATGAAGAGAGAGAATTTGAAATTGTCCAATTGTGTTCGTACAATCTAAAAATTTTACGTTCATTCACTACGCACAGCCTAAACCGTTGGATCTAGAAGCATTACATTTTGCATAAGAGTTCCTTAAATGATGAAACTGACCACTAAGGAAGGATGTTTGAAAATCCATCCCGATTTTACCGATGGGAAATCCCATAGCTTGTTTCAAATAAACTTAGTAGCTACAGTACAGAACTTGAGTTTTGAAGAACAAAACGGGTATGTAAAGAATGTTCTAGGTGGCATTCTGTAGGTAGCTTATGCCCCACGTGTGATAATAAATAATAATAAATCTTTCTTCTAAGTTATCGCCTTACTTGGAAGCCATTTTGTAAGTTTTAGATAAGAGCTTTAATAACCAACTGAATAAAATATATCTCTAAAGAAACTTACTACTCTTCCAACGCATTAACAGCTTACCATTGTAAGTATATTGCAAAGGAAAGAGATTCAATTCACGTTTCTAATAGGGAATGCTTAATTCAGCTGTGCCCGGTAAAGGGAATGGTTAATTAAGAAACGTCCGAGTTTACTTTAGGAATAAGACTGTCTTAATAATATTTAAGTCGCTTTGGCTACTGTATTTTAACAGCACGCATGACAACAATAGAAACGGGTTTTCTACGGGTTTTGTCGATGGAAGAATAGACGAAATGACAGATTGTAATTATTTATCTATCATTTTGTCTATTCTTCCGTCGACAAAACCCTTTTCTATTGTGGTCATGTTAAGCGTGCTGGGGTGAGTGTCCGTCTTAGGTATAAGGTGAACGATGAGGTTTACCTTCATCCCGTACATAAATAGATAGGTATGTGTTTTGTTCAAAATTGCATGTAATTTAATCTATATAGGTTTGTTTGTTTTATATTTGACTGACCAATTCAAGTTTAGATTTTTGTTACATTATTTCTTATTTAGGTAAGTAATAACTTTTAATTTTCTTTTCGCAATATCTATCAATGCATCTAATTGACGTCTTATTATCTTAAAAAATCATAAATCTATGTGTTATGTCACGTGCTCATTATGATTTGTTTGTCCAGCACGAAGCTAAAGGCAATATTAAATTATTTACTAACATTTGTATACAACTAAAGCGTTACAGAAAGCCAGGTACGACCATCTGGGATCGCAATTTATCTCACATAATGGCGTTGAAAGATACAAAAACATTTCTTTGAGTGTTGCAAATTGCAATGAGGAATTGCATTGGTTCGAAAGCAGATTCAATATTAAATAGGTATAATAGCAGTAAGTCATTGGACCTTCGTCTATACAAGTATACCCAATTTCATAGCAATGATTTATTGAGCTAGCTGTTTACAGGTTCTTATTTAATCGTACACTTTGATCGATTGTAGCATGTATTACCTATAATGAATCCTAGCACAAATAATGGACGAATTCTCTCAATTTGAAGTTGCAATTTTACAAGGGTCAATTAATGAAATGGGATAAGGCTAGGCAAAGAGAGAGAGAGAGAGAGAGAGAGAGAGAGAGAGAGAGAGAGAGAGATAGAGAGAGACGAGACGGGGAGCGAAGAGATTTTATTTATGCCTTTCTTTTGTTAACACGATTATTTGTAATAGAACTTCTACATCTTCCTACATAGTAGATTATTCCTATTGTTCTCAGCGAGTAAACTCCAATGTATAGTACCGTCGAAGAGAATGTCTAATGGGCCCCCTTCTAACAGAATACTTGATTCACTATCTACTATTCTAAGGCTTAAACATCTTGCTGGGTACTATTCAAGTGTCAAACACTGAGGTAGGTTAATTATTATACGTCAACTAATTAATTATGTCAAATTGAATAGAAGGGTCACTGTAGAAGTTTCCAGGTTGTGCCAATTTCGGGGCGAAGTGAAACGTTGCTTATACGTAATATACAGACGTATGTCGTAACTCGTGCATAGTTGCTAATCATCATTTAGGTTAAGTGGCCATCATGGACCTCATCTCTATTATGTAAGTGATGATGGTAAATGGCGTTTAGCAGAGGTAGTAGGATAGTATATTTGTATACTAGGATGTTTTGAAAACAAAACTTTTCTTTTGTAACGTACCTTTTTTTTTTTTTTTCAGGGTGGGAAATCATCAAATAACTTCTCCCGCTCTGGGCGGAGCGGGAGGGCGTGTGCTCTTACTGACTAAAACCCACCCGTGTTCCTTCGGTTGCCCTGTTGCCGGGGGCCACGATCTCCCTTTCGGTTTTCTTCGCAACCCCGGCAGGCATCGGCCCTAGTGGACCCCTTCAAATCTGCTGACATCTCTTTGAGGCGCGCGTGGAACACAACGCGCCGTCGAAGGAACTCATTAGTATTATGGTACTCATTTGTCATTTGAACAATATACAGTGTGTCTTTATAATGTGCACATACCGAAATGAGGGAATCTATGCTTAATTCTACCGACGAGAAAAATGTTTATTTTTTCTGTTTGGCGTCTTATTGATAAATTTTACGATTATTGTATTATATTAAAAAATAAACAGATTTTTGCTAAAAAATTATATTATTCCACAATTTTCATTTTTTCAGGACGCCTAATTACTTCCAATCATTACAGAGTTTTATCGCGATAGATAATTTTAGTTTTTTAGTTTAATGTTGCACTGTTTTGTTAAAAAAAAATTTTAATTCCATATATATCGTTAAAAAATATATATTATGAGCCAGCTGTGCTTTTAGCATTTCACTGCATAATATAAAACAAAGTCCCCCCCCCCACCATCACGTCTGTCAGTCTGAACACGATCAAAAACTACTGAACGAATTTTCATATGGTTTTCATCAATGGACAGAGTAATTAATGAGGAAGGTGTATAATTCATTAAAATTTTGTATAAACTGGCTGAAATATGATGAGGATTGTTGAAGCCTGGATTACTTTTAATCCCGGTAATACGGGATATTTTCCGCCATCCACGCGGGCGAAGCCACGGTCAAAAGCTAGTTCTACATAAAACATTATTGAATTATTAGAACTCAACAAAAACAGCCACTAAGTAGCTGTTACTACTTAATTAATTAACGAAAAAACCCAGAAAATGCAACTTAAATGAATTTTAATAATAAGATGAACATTGCAAGTAAAAACTTGAATCTACATACTGCAAACTATGCTACCAATAGCTATGTAGAGTAAAACGGTGCTTTATACTCCATATGTTTGACTTCCAGCCGAGTGGCGTTATACCAAACTTTGTAAATTAGTCGCCGCTCTGAAACTGCGGCTTTTCTTGTTGATGTACCCAACAAGTGTTTGAGTAGGTGTTCACGACGAGACGAGCGCGTTTAGAAAACATTGGACGTGTCAACAGGTCAACTGTTTCGTTGTAAGTGGGAAAATAAAGCTACAATTTTCAGAAAAAGCTTCTTTATGGATCCAGACACTATCAGTAAAATGACATTAATATTACTGTCATTCCTTCCAATATTGACGTAAAATTATTTTGATTGAAATATTATAATCACATCATCATTCCAATCACCCACTGTCAGTAGTAATGACATTACTTGCATGTAATGTCAATATTACTGATAGTGTCTGGACCCCCTATGAGACTTTTTCGTTAATGATTTTTCTTTTAGATATTTTTGAAAGACCAATGAGGCATGGACTAATATTAATTTAGAAAAACGATCTTTTGCGAAGCTCTTCTTTGTACATAAACTTTCTTGGTAATGATGATTTGCGAGATCTCCTAGCACAGGTATATCTTTGTAAGACCCTATGTAAGATTTACTGTAAAAGTTGTACAAGTTTCTGCAATAAAACTTTTTGAAGTGAAAACTTCTTTTGGCACGTTGGGCATTTTTGAGATGGGATTAAACCATCGATTTCGCGACACCATGACGACACCTAATTTTTGTAAACGTGATTGTGCTCTTTATCTATATTACTTTACGGATCAATGTTCTATGCAAGTATTTTTACTTAAAGGTTTTGGATTTTTTTTTTCGTAGACGCGATCGTGCTTTTTATTTAGATAAGGTTACGGACCAAAGTTCTATACAAGTATTTTTCTTCCACCAAGGTGATGTTATTAAAGTTTTTACTTCTGTCGGCACTCCCAGAGTGCCACCACTTTTTATTTTATTTATTTTAATGACATACATTGTTTAATTTGTGCAGGTACAAAAAGCAATAAGAATTGGAATCATGTGCTTAAAATATAATGTCTGCTGTTTTCGCTCTTATATCTTTGTGATATGCCATCTGCTCTTCGTATAAACCGAAGACACGTTAGCTACCGTGGATTCCATAAGGAGGGATTATGTCAAGAATATTATTATTTATCTGCATACCTACACCTACAATGTAATAACTTTGAATTGCGTTCTACGGAGTTTAACTTTGAATTGCATTCTACGGAGTATTAAAGTCGTCGCAGTTTTATTTATGTACGTTCATCGGTCAAAGTTCTTGTAATATTCAAATGGGTTTCAAATAAAATACTAGAACATTACTTATTCGATTTCGAAAACATCCTCTTGCAGTTCTAAAAATACGAAGTAATATTTTGTTACACTTGCGTTCAAATATTAAAATTGGATATCGTTTTGAACGTCGATATCTCTGAAAAGTTTACAATCGAAACAATTTTCTGATAGGGTTTGCAAATGACGGATTGACAGACCTTTGTTACGTTAAAGCGGCAAAATTATGTTTTTAGAGGTGAAATCGTGTGGTGTATGGAAATCTGCACGGTTTTTAGGGTTACCCAAAGGGTAAAACGGGTTATTACTAAGACTCCGCTGTCTATCGGTCTGTCTGTCTGTCTGTTTGTCCATCTGTCACTAGGCTGTATCTTATAAAACGTGATTTATTTCTGTTGCCGCTATAACAACAAATACAAAAAAACAGAATAAAAAAAAAAGTTTGTGTACAACAAACGTTTTTTTTGCCGTTTTTATACATAATGGTACGGAAGCCTTCGTGTGCGAGTTCGACTTGCACTTGGCCGGTTTTTATTTTAATTTGTTTTCTAATAACGAAGTATGATGGATGACTGGCGAAGTGAAGTAACACGTGGCTATTATACAAATTGAGCCTAGATTGTATTTAGGTAAATGTCAAAGTGTTAACACGTTTGTTCGACTTTTTGATACATCATTTTTGGGATTCCGTACCTCAAAAGGAAAAAACCGGACCCTTATAGGATCACTCGTGTGTTTGTCTGTCTGTCTGTCCGTCTGTCACAGCCAATTTGCTCCGAACCGATTAAGTTGAAATTTAAGTTTAAGTTAAATTTCATAGATAGTTTAAAGTTTTTTAAACAGTATCACGCTCATGGATACAAGAAGCCAAGCCAATCATATTGTAAAGTAAAATGGTACCCAAAAACCGAGGGTCATCAAAACACCACCGACTTACTACGCCTCGTACTACTAACACTAAGGCACATAACTCACAAACGAACAAACAAACAAACGTGTGTATGTTACAATCGAGCCTTTATTGACCGAGCCTCCCCTGAGCAAGCACATTACGAGCCGCTGTTTGAATTCTATTCACTTTTGAGACTACGGACTTGAAACTTCCGTGTTTTCAGTTAGTGGTGGGTTTCTAGAAGTAGTTTCGAGGGGCTGTGGCTAACAGCCGCACGGGTCGATCGAAGGTTAAGCTACGCTTGTCGAGGACGGTCTGTGGATGGGTGACCAACCATTACATACCAAGATCCCTCCATACCTTGATCTTTGATAGTCGTTACGGGTAGTCAGAAGCACGAAAGTCTCAAGCAGTGTATATCAAAAGGTATCGTGTTACCCAGTAACTGGGTTAACTTAAAATAAATATTTAATTAAAACCTGTTCACAGTTTTTAATTGATTGGTTTGTCCAGCTCGTATGCCAACCATTGCGGTTTCATTCTGTTTATTGAATGATACATAAGAGTATGCGGGATGCAGCTCAGTGATGTGGGATACGGTAATTTAGTGATTAATTCATAATGCATTGTAGCAATTATTTTGATAAAGGCGTTTGAAATGTTCTATAAATCAGTTACACACGTTGAAAAGTGTGGGTCCTAAAATGTTTACTGTATTAATTCTTTAGAGAAGTATCGTTTGCTATGTACTATACTCTGCAAATATCAGCTTTGTAAATGAAACTGGGAATATACAGCCATGACTTGAAAAACTGAAACCTTAGACCAACAATTTTAATGATCTACTTTCCAACTTTCGTATTTCGTTGTGTTATATTTCAGGAAATATTATACTCAATAGGATACTCGATTTTTTTTACAGTTTACTTCATACTAGGATTGTTCCGCGATGGTAATTTAGTTACTAAAAACAGTTGTCACATGCATCAAGAGACCCAAACTTGTAGGGATAACTGCCTATGCGGGATTCCAACCCGTCGAGGGTTCGAATCTTTGGGACAGAAATCAACTCTGTCTATGGAAGCATCAAGGAGTCAACAGCAGTAGAAATTTTAATTAATAGTGTTCTACGTAAAGACACTACAGTGAAACCTTAAAAAATTATGTTCGTAACAATTTTACAAAAGAACAGTGCCATGTCAAGTTGGCAACCATTCTTCTTCTTTCTTTCCGTGTGGTTAGTGACTAACCTGGTGTCAGAGTTTTAAAGCCACCCATGGGCCTCTGACTTAGCTTAACATACCGTCGAGAAATATATCTCAGGCATGCCGGTTTCCTCACGATGTTTTCCTTCACCGTTTTTGAAGCAAGTGATAATTATACAATAACGCACATGAATCCGAAAAGTCAGAAGTGCGTGTCTTGGGTTCGAACTCGACACCTATGAGTTGGCAGTCCGACGGTCACACCACTAGGCTATTACTGCAGCGGCAGCCATTATAAATAGTAACAGAACTGAGACATTATACACATAAAAAGTTTAATATATTATCGTCTCACACGAGCTTCAACGTAACTTTCCGCTGAGTGATATCAAATCTAATATAAGTCTCTTCCTTTACCAAATTAATAATACTTTATCTATTTTAATATTATTCGTTAATTTATTTAAACATAATATATCTTAAATAATCTGGTTTAAGTCATTGAATATATTATGTCTTCTTTTTAATTTAGATTCTAATAAATGTATTGTTGTCTTCTTTATTAATGTTTGATGTAAATTGATGGCCTGAAACACAGGTTTTCATAAACCTAGATCAGGCAGGTCTACATTACAGTTAGAATAAAATTTTCCTCGATTGTAAATAATAATTTTACTTTATCCTTGAATAAAAATTTTATTTATTTATTTAAAGACGGCTTTTTAAGTTTTGAAAATTGTCTGGTGTTCTTGTATCAGTGTGGGCTTTAAGAGATAAGCTCATGCAGTGATTAAAATATTGTTGATTAGTTTTCAGTAAGATTGATAAAGAGTATTATGTAATTCGGAGGTATCTTTAATCCCTACATCTTCCTTTAAATTTCCAGAGATAAATGATGGAATCAGATGTTACTTTGCAGAAATTCATGACAGTATACAGTCGACCGTTTACTGTCATCCTGAGGTTGCCCTATGGAGGGGCGAAACACGTGTCGAGTATGGGTATGAGTTGCATATTCTATTATTATTATCGCACCTTCGGCATGTGCTTATTTTAGTGAGCGATAGGGCTGCAGGTTTGCATATTTCTGGATCTTGTTGACGGCGGAATTAAAAATAAAACAAAAACAAAACAAAAAAAAATTGCATACATTTTAAACTTCCACAGGTGTCATTATTTTGACAATTTTTGTCGGTTATAGAGTTATTGGTGTTATTATTCGCTGGTTATATTGATGCATTGATTGAGCCCATTCCTAAGCTATAGTTTTATGTACCAAAGTCACACGCGACATAAACTAAACAAATGATAGAGCTTCGCACTGATTGATATCTTATATGGCATCGGGGATACGCCGTAATTAGATCGGATAGGTATTCACGCGACGGGTAAAGGCGTTGTTCCATTGCCGAATCTACCTACATTTTGATTACCAATGTATTCGGCTCGAAGGACCAATAAAAAGGGCACCATTGCTGAACAAACTTACGTATTGTCTACCAGTATTCGGCTCGTAGGACCATGTAAATTGCACACATGTTCGACGGAAACGAGAGTAAGTAACATTTGTCACTATTTAATAAATACAATTTCCCAAAGATAAATACAGTGCGTGTATAATCATAAACATAACATCACGCCTTTTTTCACCGAAGGGTTGGGCAGAGGTCCTGTAGCAGGCACACCCACATTTCGCCAGTGTTATGTTTAAATCCCATGTAATAGGGGGCGAGCCTATTGCCATCAACCGGGCACAAATCCAGACTCCGAGCTGCTACTGAGAAATTTCAGATAGAAAAACCCAATAACACTTTACCCGACCCGGGAATCGAAAAAAATAAAATAAGAAAAAAATCAATTAAGAAAATTAAATTTTGCTGGCTTGTCCCACAATATGTTAAGTTTAATTACACTGGTCAACAAGGTTTTTTCCCATTGATAATGAGTTGTAATATCAAGAAGTATGCGGTGACTATTCATCAACCATAGACGTTTCACAGCTGGCTTAGTTCGTTTTTATGAGTTATACTCATGGTGTGCTTGTTGTAACATGTATACAGTGTTATCGCCACGCATACCCACGAGCGTTCTTGTTTAATGGCTTAAATCTAACGAGTATGATATACAGAAAATAGACTCCATCCACCATTAGTTCTACAACAGAACATTATTGTGCCACCTTTGTATCTAAAATTAGGAATAATGAAAAATTTTGTTAAATTTCTTAACCGCGAAACTGATGCTTTTCAATATCTTAAAAATAAGTTTCCAAAAATGACAGAGGGAAAATTAAAAGAAGGGATTTTTATAGGAAGTTGATAAACGACAATACTTTCAACAGTAAATTGAATAAAGAAGAAAGCAAGGCTTGGAAATCTATGGTACATGTTTTTACTAATGTTCTCGGAAATGTAAGAGCTGAGAACTATAAAACACTTGTAAAAGATATGATTGAAGCCTTGCGCATTATTGGCTGTAAAATGTCCCTCAAAATACATATTCTGGACTCACATTTAAATTTTTTACCTAAATGTATGGGAGACATTAGCGTTATCTGGGAAAGTGGAGCCCTGCTATGCTAGCGGACTATTGTTGGTCGTTAAGAAGAGAAGCTGTAGATCTCGATTATAAAAGAAAAAGTAGTTCAACTTTACACTTTTAAAATAAAAAAATGTATTAATATAAGTAAACTTATAACTGAGCTGTAAGTCTTTTTATTGATATCCACAAAAAACCCGAGCTTACTAAGACATAAAATTATTACCACTGTGAACGTTTTTTAATGTTCTCTTAAAATCAGTTGAATTCCTTTCATGGGTTTGTAAAAGTTGTTTTTTTGTTGACCAGTGTTATTAGTGTTGGCATTAGTGAGTATCGTGTCCTTGCGCGGCAATGGAACAGAAGCTTATGAAGTGTAAAAATGATAACAATGAGGTGATAAGTCAGTTAACCTTTAATTCCTTTAGTACAGAGTATTAAAGTTTTCCTAAAAAGGGAAGAAATAGCAGAAACCTGTCAGTATCATCACTCTTGCCCAATACTTGTTAGCGGTTTCAGTCCATTTCGAAATAAATCTTGAGAATGTTTTCATCCACCAGTCATTACTCTAGATTTTTTTCTCCAAAAGCTTAGGCAAGTTTAAGTTTCGTTAATTCCCAGATGAATTCCCAGATTGTGCACAATAAAAGGGTTAACGCTCATGTTTCAACGAACCTATTGCGAAGTACAGAGCACAGCCTCGCTACCGAGAATTACCAAGTAGTAAAACCAACGGATATTCGTAACGAAAGCTTAATAATTTAGCTTAGCACCTTTCCAATTTGCAGTGAACAATAACCAAGCCGCGGTTCAGAACATATCCGTTCATAACGAAGCTGCTAATTAATTTGAGTATTACTTGAAGTTATCAAATACTGAACACCTGCGGGCTTCAGATTTATGTTATCGTTGCTTGCTTTATGAGTACCTACTTTAATGTTATGTTAAGTTAATGTACTTTGTGGTTGATATTTTGGGAACACAAAGTTAAGCCATCTTCAAAATTAATTTTATTCATGGCAGTGGATATGTTCTATCTAGCTGAGCCACAGCAATGAAACCGATGTAGACTGTTAGCTTATCGAACGCACTTGTCTAATCGAACGAAAATTTTCAATATACCTCTGCCACTAAGACAGAAATGGCTTTTAATATCGGCTTCTATCCAGCGGGCCCCTTCGTTATTCTATTGCTTAGAGACTTGAAAACTTTATTAGAGACAGTCCTTCTAACGTACTTTTCAAATGATTCATTTATTTTCAAAAACTTTGGATAATACATCAGAAATTACATTTGCAAGTTTTTTTCTGTCCAGCGGGACCCTTTTTATCCTTAATATTTACAAGTGAAATTCGCACGCCAAATTAAAGCATTTTCAATGTACTTTTAGAGATTAATGCGGAGCTAGATAGAAATTTATGCAGTGTATGTCAAGAAAAATGCGTCGCACAATTCTTACATTCCCGTTCTTGTGAAAATCGATCTAAACGCGCTGAGCCATTTCAATTCGCGGTGATTAATGACTCGCATTTACGAGTAGTTTACTACTGACATTTTTATCCAATATTACAACTTTTTTTTTCTAACCTTGATAATGACTACGTACGTTATCTATAAAACAATGCGCTGTTCCAATAACTATCGACATATTTCCTTCCATTTTCCTCAAACAAAACTGAAATCAAGAATCTCAGTTACCAGGATAACAAAAGTGCGAAGAGTTCGCCTGTTGCGATTGTATTTAGATATTTGGTGCCTGTTGAACGCGGCAACAAGTGCTGCATCGATCAGTGACGTAAGCAGCGCCGCGCCCCCTTCACACCGCGACGCCGTGTCCCGCCCCCTCCCCGCTTGACGAGCCCCAAAACTGATTTATGGGGCGATATCCTATAAATGCGTGTATTGCGTTTATCTGTAAGGTACAGACTTGAAGCTATATGATGCCTCCTTAAAGTTAGTAAAAAAGGAACATTTTATTTGACTACGTGCTACGAATTTGCTACAGGTGTCGTAGAAGCGTAGCAGTTTGTGCTACGAATGCTACGAGCATAATAAATAATAATATTATCCCAAATTATTATAGTCAGTGGAATTGGTGGTGATTCTTTATCATCTTTTTGCGCGTAAAGGTAGTATAAACAGAAGGCATTTGAAGTAACGCAATAGTATCCCTTCAAAATGGTTGAGCTGAATAGTGCTAATCCATGCGTCATGTTCGTGAACGGGCGCCGTTAGTTGGGACTGGTCATCTCTTAGTTGCCATGGCTTATTTTTAATTTTTTGAATTGTTCTTTGTTTTGTCTTTTTATTACGTGGAGTTTCTTGCTCGTTCTTCTGCATAGGTACCTACCTACTACGCTTTGGAATGGGCAACTAGCTTCATATTTCTAACTGACCGATTCCTTGGCAATTCAAAAGTGCCTGTAAATGGTTTAATTGAAATAAATGCTTTGAGTTTGAATTCACTTTTGTAAGAGTTCATTCAGAACATTCAAGTTCTTTAGATTTTACCAAGTCAAAGTTTGTTACATTTCTTTGAAATTGAATTCAACGACTTCAATTCGTTACAGCTGTTTAGTTTTCTACGTGGTGTGAATCTAAATTTAAATCTTGAGAGTAAATACAAAAATGTGAAAGTATTTTTTATTCTAGCATTTAATAAGGAAAAATAATTCTATTGCAGATCATTTCGATAAATCAATCTGCCTAGCCTTTTCCCAAATATGTTGGAGTCAGCCTCCAGTCTGACCGGATCCAGCTGAATACCAGTATTTTAGCGACGTCCTATCTGACCTCAACAACCTTTACTTTACTGGGTAACAACCGTTACTGGCTAACACAGATAATAAACTACATATTTCTGGGTTTTGCAGATCATTTGAAAGTCCGAATTTTTGAAACTTTATGGTCACATGAACACGGATGAAAACTGGGTAACATAATCCGGAAAAGGGTAAAATTACATTTACCTCGAACAGGTATTACCGTGGATGCTTGAAGGTTTAAATAAGAAAATACATATATTTTGTTGATAATACTTGAGAATGTATATCTTTTAAATATTTAAGACTAGCTGTGCCTCGCGGTTTCATCCGCATGAAATTCAATCTCGTGGGAATATCGGGATAAAAAGTATTCTATGTCCTAACTCAGGTCAAGGTTTATCTATGTGCCAAATTTTATTTAAATCTACTTAGCCGTTTTAGCGTGAAAGAGTAACAAACAAACATACACAAAATATTAAATATTTCTCAATAAAATATGAGCTTAGATAAACTTTAATAACGAAACTTTTTCTAAAACAATTCAAGTTTTTACATGCTTATTAGTAAATGGATTGGTTATAATAATTTGCGATTTTCGCAGAAATAAGTTTAATTATGGCAAAATTGTTATTCTGTTTAATACTAGCTTTTACCCCAGACTTCGTCCGCAGGGAAGGAACATACTCTATGGCAAAGTGTAGATTTGTGTCTATAAGTGAAAGATTTTTGATCTTTCCGCTCAGTTTTGTGCAAATTAAATCTAAATCTAAAAGTATCTAAATAATCAAATCTGTAGGAGTGATTTCGTGAGAAGGGATGGAAGTGTGTAACAGGAAGTTCGGGAAGCGTGCGCTTTTTGATTTGACCAATGAGCGCGCGCGGTGCTAGAGTTGGTCAGAAACGACCTTGACGAAGGCCCCGCCCCTTTTATGTTTCCAAGGTGAGATGTCAGATGTCACACATCGTAAGCGAGTACTGTTTGTTATTCGTTCAGGACTTACAGAAATTACCTCTTACAAACCAACAAACAGTTTTACCTCTTTAAAATCATCATTTCAGCCGAAACAAGTCCACTACTGGATATAGGCCTCCCCATCTGTGTGGTTCTTTCCTCAAAAGACCATTTCAGACACTAATCTACGTAGTCCTCATATGGCCTGACCAAGATTATGTCTGGACTTTAAAAGAGACTGCGATCTCTGAGTTTGTTTCGGCCTTTCTTCTCAGAGTAATCAGATAGGAAACGCCGAATTCATCTAGCTTATTTTTAATGTTTTTTTTTTTTTAATATGACGTGTAAAAGTGATTCTGATATCTTATTTACAGAATAAACAATTTCATTTCATTTCCCAAGCACCGCCACTTCAACCGGTTCTGTGCTTCTCGCATCCGCTTTTTATAATATAACAATATAAATATTTATTTAGATAATGGAGCAAAATACAAGAACGTTTTAAAATTATAGTATTTCTTCTTTTTCGTGTGGTTAGTGACTAATTTGGTGTCAGTTTTTTTTTTTTTTGCAGAGGGCAGTGATAGAATAGTGGTGTGACCGTCGGACTGCCAAGTCATAAGTGTCGAGTTCGAACCCAAGGCACGCACCTCTGACTTTTCGGATTCATGTGCGTATTGTATATTTATCACTTGCTTCTAAAACAGCAAAGGAAAACATCGTGAGGAAACCGAAATGCCTGAGAGGTATTTCTTGACGGCATGTGGAGCCTAGTCAGAGGCCCATGGGCAGCTTTTAGACTCTGACACCAGGTTAGTCACTAATCACATGCAAAGAAGAAGAGTTTTTTTTTTGTTCCCATAGTATTATTTACTATAGATACGTATAGCTTGTTCGTCCTCGCAGGTGACTACGTAGACGACAGCTATTAAATCTACGCGAACTACACTTAGGAGCTACAGTCTCAGCTAGACACTTAATTGAAAAATTCATTTTAACATTTTTATTGAAACTCATAATATTTTTACTATTATGTGGATACGTATAGCTCATTCGTCCCTGCAGGTGACGTTATGACGTAGCAACCTCGCGTAGAGGACACCTGTTAGTGCTACGCTCAGAAACAACTGCTACCGCGTAGACACTTGGGAATATTTTATGTCCAAAGAGCATTATTTTAGTTGATACTTAACAAATTATTGAGGACTACTTATTACTACACATACATTACGTTATGAAGAATTTTTGAACTTGTACTTTTTCCCTGCAAACAGTTTTTCTATTTTAGTATATTACATTTCAAAACTGTCTTAGAGATTTGATCTTTCTTTCTGCAAGTAGTTTTTTCTGTTTTTAGTAAAGTTTCTTTTCTGAATTACTACTTTTCTTGACCTAAGTTGAGAAATATTCATTTAGATTGAAGTCCTAAATGAAATTAATTTTGGTAGGCAATTCTTTTTAATCGCTGAATATATCTATACTAATAAAAATAGAAATGAAATTATTCGGAAAAGAACCAGCGTTATCGACATAGCTTGCAGAGTAAGTAAACTGAAGTGGCAGTGGGCTGTCCATGTTTCCATATTTATCGAAGGACCGATGGTCGGTGGAGCAGACGAGTCCTGAAGTGTGACCTCGTATCGGCAAGCGTAGTGTGGGACGCCCCCCAGCTAGATTGACCGAAGACCTTAAGAAAGTGGCTGGGACAGACTGGATACGGAAGGCGGAGGACCGGGTGTTGTGGCGCAGCTTGGGAGAGGCCTATGTCCAGAAGTGGACTGTTATATGCTGAGTTGATTAATTGAATATAATAAAGCTCAAGAGATTTTTGTTTGTTTAAATGCGCTAATCTCTGGAATTACCACGGATTTGAAAAAAATAATTTTGTGTAGCTCAATTCTTGAGGAAGGCTGTAGGTTATTTAACGTCACCGAGCAAAAATAAAAACAGTAAGAAAGAACACTAAGCGAAAACAAAAGAATAGCGTGGGCAAGCGATGCGTTGCGATGGGATGTGACGGCGTGAGTCGGTGGAACAATAAATTCCACGCCGACGAACTTACTAAAAGGATTCCGTATTTTTTTAATAGTTTGCGACGAGTTATTTCTAAATTCGGTTCAACTAAGTACTTAGTGTGTACCCAACGAATAAGCCACATTATTTACAAAAATGCAGTCCTCTGCAAATATTGCAATATGCAAAGCACAAACACGAATCTCCCATATCGGTAAAGTTAATTAAAAATCGCTTGGATAGCGCTTTGTAGGTCAAGTGCACAAGTAGGATACATATGTACCACGTATGTACCAACCAATAGGTACTCTACAGCTCTAATCCGTAGACAACACAGGCGATTATGAGCTTTAGTGTTCAAAAGATAAGGTTGTATTTTGATAAATTTTTGCATTGTATAAGTCAATTTTCAGATGTAGTAAGTTATTATCGTTGGTAACGGATGGCCATTAAAAGAGCCCAACATAATTGAGAGTGCTTTCAACGAAAATGGAGTCGTAATATTATTATTACGATAATTCCTTTTTAGCTCAAAGTATATTTAAATGAGTACTAATCATAATGTAATATATACAGGGTGAAATTGAATTCATGGGCCAACTCTTAAGGGGTCATTGTACTCATCATTATGAACAACTTTCACTATAGGTGCAAGCCTGAAATCGCGACAAAAGTCTACTGTTCCCTACATTTATTTTAGCATAGCTTCGTCAAAATGTAGGAAACAGCTGATTTTTTTTCGCGTTTTCAGGATTTGTCCCATAGTGAAAGTTGTTCATAATAATGAGTTCAATGACCCCTTACGAAAATGCCCATGAATTCAATTTCACCCTGTATAAAATACAAATAGTAAAGAATAATTTTTGTAAAAACTTTCTCATAAGTAAGAAAAGAAAGAAAGAAAATACGTTTTTTGCGGTAAACATGACGCAAAGAAAGATAATAAACAAAACAAATAAATAACAAATTGGGGGAAAATATGCGTCACATCCACGCAAAACACAAATAAATCGTATTATAATATCTCGGAGTTCATATCGGAAAAAATCTGTGGGGCCTAAAGTATCGATGTTTTTATAATTTTAAATGACTTTATGAATGATTTCCTGGTACTCATCTTGTTTTCAGTTTATTATTCTTGACATGCTCTTTTGAAATAATAAATAAAATCTAAATGTAATTGGTTATTATTGACATATTGATAACATTAATTATTTATTTTCTTATTTTTACTTATTTAAATTGACATGCTTGTATTGTATCCATTTGACATAGTTATATTGTAGCCAGTGACATTTGATGTAATATTATGACATTTTATATTTATTGTCATTCAAATGATTTGAAAATTCAATAGTATTTCTAATGTGATTAAAATAATATTTGATTATGATTTGCATGCCCATGTGACGGCAGAACATGGAGAACTAATTTTATGACAACACCTATGTACAAATTTACCTATGTTTACAAATAAATAAATGATTTGATTTGTCCGTTCGTCTGGATGTATGTTCCGGATTGGCGCAAATACGGCTGAACGGATTTTGATGAAATTTCTCACACAGATAGTTTATAACCTGGATTAATCCCGGTAGTACATTCCCGTGGGATATTTTTCGACATCCACGCGGGCGAAGCCGCGGGCAAAAGCTAGTAGACATATAAAGGAATGTTTTGATAAGTACGTTATTAAAGGAAATATAAGTCATTTGCTGAGATAGGGGCCTTTTTGGCCTCGCACAGGTCGTATTTTTTTGTTAGTCTAGAATGCTCCTTTTTTATTTTTGTTAATGTTTGGTCCTTTTTTTTATTATGTTTTGTATTTCCTGTGCGTGTCCCAAATAAAATATTTTCTTTCTTTCTTTCATTTATGGATTAATGATAGCAAGTGCAACTTAAACGTGGACTACTCGGTTCGATCCCCAGGTCGGGTAGTGTCCCCGGTCACCAAGGAGAGTGGAACCGGCGAGAGATGTCGTGCGGTGTCCCACAGGGATCGGTCCTGGGGCCGCATCTGTGGGACATCGGATACGACTGGGTGCTGCGCGCCGACCTCCCTAGCGGCGTCAGCGTCGTCTGCTACGCTGACGACACGTTGGTCCTGGCACAGGGGGGGTCGTACCAGGCGGCGGCCGAACTTGCGACATGCGGGGTTGCGACAATCGTCGACAGGATCCGGCAGCTGGGACTCGAGGTGGCCCTGCACAAGTCCGAGGCCATGGGTTTTCATGGACCTCGGAATGCGCCACCGTCGGGTTCCCAGGTAATGGCGGGAGGGGTTCACATCGGCGTCGAGTCGACGATGAAGTATCTGGGACTTGTCCTCGACAGCCGGTGGAACTTCGTCGAACACTTCCGACGTTTGGCTCCCAGACTGGAGCGGGCCGGGGCTGCGTTGAAGCGGCTCCTGCCCAATCTAGGGGATCCAAACGCCTCCTGCCGGAGGCTCTACGCGGGGGTCGTGCGGTCCATGGCCCTTTACGGGGCACCGGTGTGGGCGCGTTCACTAAGGCTGCGGCCAGCCCGCCGGTTGAACGCGTCCCAGAGGGTCATGGCCATCCGGCTGGCCCGAGGATACCGCACGGTCTCCTGCGAGGCGGCGAGCCTCCTTGCCGGATTACCGCCATGGGATCTGGAGGCAAAGGTCCTCGCGCACATTTGGGAGTGGCGCGAGGAGGCGAAACGCCGGGGCTTAACTCCGCTGCCGCGAGAAATCGCGGCACAGCGGACAGAGCTCCGGCGGGATCTCATGGCGTCATGGAGAGTGCGATTGTCGCAACCCAGCGCTGGGCACGCCACAATTGCGGCGATAAGACCCCTCTTTGAGGAGTGGCTAGAGAGGCGCCACGGCGTCCTCACCTTCCGCCTGACGCAGGTCCTCACCGGACACGGCAGTTTCGGGAGGTTCCTGCACAGGATAAGGCGGGAGGAAACGCCCGGGTGTCACCATTGTGTGGATCGCCCGGAGGACACGGTGGAGCATACGGTGGAGGTCTGCCCAGCTTGGGCGGAGCATCGCCGTGTCCTCGTGGAGGCGATCGGCGGCGGTGATCTCTCGCGTCCGGCCCTGGTTCAGGCCATGGTACGGAGCGAGAGGAAATGGGAGGCCGTCACCTCCTTCTGCGAAGCGGTAATGCTCGCGAAGGAGGAGGCGGAACGCGTGAGGGAGAGGCAAATTTCGCGCCCTCATGCCCCTAACCGCCGCAGGAGGAGACGCCCAGGGCGTCGGGAATCGCGAGGCGATTTCCGGCCACCGTAGGCGCGGGCTTGCGGGCGGTGAGCAATGGGTGGCTCACCGTCCGATAAGGACCAGGCCCGGGTCGACGGCGCGTTGTGTTCCACGCGCGCCTCAAAGAGATGTCAGCAGATTCGAAGGGGTCCACTAGGGCCGATGCCTGCCGGGGTTGCGAAGAAAACCGAAAGGGAGATCGTGGCCCCCGGCAACAGGGCAGCCGAAGGAACACGGGTGGGTTTTAGTCAGTAAGAGTCTGACACGCCCTCCCGCTCCGCCCAGAGCGGGAGAAGTTATTTGATGATTTCCCACCCTCAAAAAAAAAAAAAAAAAAAAAAAGGTCGGGTAGTGTAGTTGTTTTTCCATGAAGAATTTTTTAGTACCTAGCAGCCCGAAGCCGTTAGACTGCGATCCATTAATAAGGCAGATGATCGGAAAATACAAGAATTAAATAAAAAAAATACTCAAACTCAAAGTATTTATTTCAAATAAACCAATTACAGGCACTTTTGAATTGTTAAGGGGTCGGTCAGGCAATAAATAGGTATGCTACGTAATACTTCTATACATATCTATTATAAATAAATTATAGTGCTTTTCTTGTCTGTCTGTTCACCCGCTTAGTTCTCTTAGTGTCATCATCATTTAGAGGATTTATGAATTATGAATGCGTGAAAAGACAAAAACAAAAAACAGTGGCACTCCGGGAGTGCCGACAGAATTAAAAACTTCAACAATTTTATCGTGCAGGAAATTATGTATCGCGCGTCGATGTCATGGTCAAAAGCAGGTGTCGTAACAGTGTCGCGAAATCAATGGTATTGTCTCATCTTAAACTTTTTACCCAACGCACCTAAAGAAGTTTTCACTTAAAAAAAAAAACTTAAACTATAAACTCGATGGTTTGATATGTCGCCATAGCACCCGTGCGAAGCAGTGCGGATCGCTTGTTTTTTTATAAAAAAGCTATT
The DNA here is from genome assembly GCA_916610215.1 of Omphaloscelis lunosa. Taxonomy (NCBI): domain Eukaryota; kingdom Metazoa; phylum Arthropoda; class Insecta; order Lepidoptera; family Noctuidae; genus Omphaloscelis; species Omphaloscelis lunosa. Next base: position 15,534,185 of record OU744250.1, read on the forward strand.
GCATTTAATTGGTAGGTACTGTGAGATTTAAACAAAGAACATAATAACTATCCCGATATCCGGAATAGTTGGAAATGCTAACAGAGTTTAAGTCTACTATTAAAATTCATATAATATTTATCCCATAGCTAGCTACCACATGGTCGGCGAATCAATTTCTAATTATTTTCTAACTACTAACGCTATCTGTCCGGAGATGTCAGCAACGGTTTGGAACGTACGTTTCAAAGTGAGACTCCTTTCAGTAGAAGGTAACGAGATGCTGAAAGCCTTGTACCTTTTTAGTTTACTAGGAAAACCGAGAGATGGAGCTTTTGCGTATCAAAGGCCTTTAAAAACAGTTCTTTTACTTTTCTCAACAGACTAAAAGAGTTTTTCAAAAGGCGTCGTCGTACTGTAAGATATTTAACGGCATTGACATATATATTACTGCGTAATCAATGTTTAACGGTAAAATGTTGGAATCCTACGTCAAAATCCCACTATTCATACTAATTCAATATTAGCTGATCCCACAGACGTTCTTCTGTGGTCTTGAGTTCAAACAAAACTCCCATAGAAAATCGGACGTTCAGTATTTTCCAAATTTAAAATTTTTCCGGGAGTCATTTCAACAACGTTTTGTTTCTATAAAACCTAATTCGTACTATGACGTATATTTAAAAAAAAAAAACAAACGACGAAAATAACTATAGTTTCGGAAGTCGGTATCTTTGGTTTTGAATTTTCGTTTTTTGCCACCGACTTCCGAATTTAGTTATTTTTTACTTTGTAGTGTTATTTTTAGAAGTCAGTTTTTTTTTTTCGTAAAATCTTTTTATTTTTCACTTTTTACTTGTGGTACCTACTCCACACAAATTCGAATACCTGCTATGTAATTATCAGTGACAGGAAATTCATCCACATACGAAGTGGGACAAAATACGTATTATTGAAGCTAACTCAAAAAATATCCAAGCAAAGTTAATAAAATTTATATGAGACCACCTCGAGAGCATACCCTTTCAAACAAAAAAGAATTTTCAAAATCAGTCCATAATTGACGGACACCAACCGTTTTAAATCGAAAAAAAAAATGGGTTATTTCGGTTTTAAACGGTTTTTTCGTCTAATTAGTTTTAAATCGGCCTTATATTTATAATCGTAATGTTTTAAGGCCATGGCGAGAAAGATTCATGCCCGTTTTCACCTTCACTAAGTGACAATTGAATCCCTAAATATAGAGATTCATTTAAGTGTCACTTAGTGAAGGTGAAAACGGGCTTTAGTCTCTGATCGCATCGGAGTTAAGACGTCGCGGAACTGTAGTCAATTCGATAAGCTAAGTTATTGTGTTAATTGTAATTTGTGATTATTGTGTTAATTTGTAATTTTAATAAACGCCGTGTTTCGCACCCAGTGTGCGTATTGCTAGTGTGATTAATTTGAGAGTAAATTATAATATGATCTGAACTGCAAACGGTCTTTCTATTGCGCATTAACCAACACTACCCACAGTACGCCCACAGAAGAAATATATATTATATTATAATTAAAATATCGCTGATAATAACGAAAGAGTTCCATACCAATCTCCGACATACATATTAATATTTATTTACATAGTCATTGAAGTTTTCAAGTCAAAGCATCGTCTTTCTTTTGAGATTATTTTAATCTAGAATATGTCTCGCGCACATTAATCATGTTTACATGGTTTTATTTATGCTCTTAAAGTCTATGTAATGGTAAGTATCATAGGGGCAATACTAGTATTGTAATGGTAAAATCGTCAGTGTAGCCTGCGAAATTGAAAATTTCTTACGTTTTTTTGTAATTTTCAGGTCAGTATCAGGTTGTGTGATCTAAATATGATTCGCAGCCGTATTCAAAATTTATTTATAGAATGATAATCAGTGATCGGAGTAGGTTGATTGATTTTACGTACTCGCATCATGAATAGTCATAGAAATCATAACATGGATAAGCCTTTTTTCCGGGATTTTATTTTGGTACTTACGGAATTGTATCACATATTGTAAAAGTAAGGATTTTTAAACTACTACATTAGAAATTTGTAGAATGCGATAGGTAAATATTTAAAATTGTTTTTTTCTTATTTATCAAGTAATAAAGTGAATCTTACTATTGTGCGTCCATTCGAAACTTACATAATATGACTAATTTAGTAGTTATTTCTTGTAAGTATATTATCTGCTGCTTATAATTGTTACTATTCTTGAATATATAAATAAAAATATCTTTTTATACTTCTTAATATTTTTTCGCATTCAATGCAATAACAGCAAAAGGTTTAAACATTTCTTATTCATGTTGATGTATTCCTTATTCGACATATTACAACATTTGAATTTCCTTAAAAAAATATTAATGGTTTCAAAATCCCGGAATCGTGGAGGCATAATCATACTAATATATGCGTGCCAGTTACTTTACCCCAAATCAATCTACCTACTACCTTCATGATTATCACTGATGATAATCATTAAAATCATCAATACAACTCTCTAAGTTCTCTCCTATTGAATGACTATTTCATAAAATCATGACATTTGAGGCCAGTTCTAACTTAAGGTATTGTATTGCTAGTTCTAATTATTATAATTCTGTAACGCCGTATTCCTTACGGTCGCGAATCACATTTTAATCAAAATACAACCTGACACTTATAAGCAAATTGAAAAAACGTAAGAAATTTTGAATTTCGCAGGTTACGTTAGCGCATCCCCCTTAAGAACGTTCGCATCCGTCAGTGAATCGATTCGGTCTCACTATGGAAAAATACCTCTAATTTTCATAGAATTTGTGTGTGAACTATATTCATAATTTATCTACATTTTTGACAAGTTCAACGGTGAGATGAAATAGTGATTCGTGACTACATTTTGAACGTTACGTTTTTGAATACAGGCATTGGCCTTCTGATTTTGGAATTGGTTGTGACTTTAGAATTTAAAACAATGGGCTGGTTTTTTCAAATAGTTTGAAATCGCTTGCATAAAAGCTACTAGTGGGCTGAATACAGAACCGTGATCTTTCAGTACAGGGAACACTTTAGATGCAATATGCCTCTGTAAAAGCTTTCCAGTGGGTAATAACTTCATAACAACGGGATTTCAAGTAGGTAGGTACTTTTTGTATTGACTTGTCAGTTTACCAGGCAGCGCAATGCGCTTCTAAGTTCTAAACCTGCGTATTTCATGCATCTTTAAGTTGTGTGAGAAGTCTTGTAAAGAACTAGTCAAAAATACATGTGTAAAACATGTACATAGATATCATAAATGTATTAATGTTATTTCAAACATGTCTTGTTAACTATTTTGTTCAACTTTTTGACATAGACATTTGACTAGTTTTGTATACAAAACTCTTTACAACTTGTTTTAGGTGTTTACGATCAACGAAAACAGTAGACACAGTAGTGGAATACATTTTTTACACCTTGTTGTAAACGCGCGGTTATCAACAAGAATACAACAAATTTTACATTAACAAAACACAAATTCAATTTCAGATAGTTTCTTCATTACCACGAAACAATCCAATATTTATGGAACAGTACCGTCACTGGTTTTAATAATAATGGATAAAGGATAAACCGAAGAACGAATAAGTACGATCAGAACAAATACACCGTGAAAAATATAATGGGAAATTGATAAGACAGATATTGGAGGGTACAAATAGAATAGACACGTTTTTTCTATATTTCATAAAGCCTCTGCAGACAGGCGCGACGCCAGTCTGGTGGAATAATGTCTATGAAAACTTCGCGGAAATTGTTCTATCGGTGTCGTGTCACGTCTGTCTGCGGGCAGCTTTAACGCAGAGCGTGTTACCGGGTTGTGGAATTGACAACTGACAACTAGATTATTAACACTAGTGATTTCTATTATACATTTTATAATATCAGTGATAAGCATTTTATGGGAACATAATAGTATTTCACAGTATTACCATGTTCAAATTCTTGTTGATTAGCGGCAGGATATTTGACTAACCGATATTGATGTTTTGCCAATTGTGCTAGAGAAGTTAAGTCGGTTTTCCAGAATGATTACGCCCCACGAATCTAATGCCCGTTCTCACTAATGGTACGCGGGACTTAAAAAGACCTAATGCGTAATAAAAACAACTTTCGAATGTTCAACTCTATCACTGAGCCGAGCGATGAAAATTCAATAGTGCGGTTTGATTAGGCAATAACCTTTAGGTTTCGCGTAGTGCTAGCGAAAACGGGCATAAATCCAAATTAAAAAATGAAATTCATGATTGAGCATCACTTAATATTGTGCATTTATTTAACACTTAAGTTAGTTCTATTGGAGTTTACTTACAAATTACAAGAAAACGTCTTAATTTTTTTAGGCATTGTAGCTTATAGTCAATCCTATTTCGTGGATAGAGCGCTACGATTCTCAAACTCATCACTATAGTCATCTATTTATTAGCTAGGCACTTAGTTAAAACCTATGGTTCAACTCATAACGTAACTATTTGACCGTTTCGGTTCAGTTTTTTTTAGTACATATATAGTTGATTAATATTGGCTGAGCTTGCTTTCAATAAAAATAGAATATCAGCATCATAGGCAACAACTAAAGAAAACTCTACTCTACTTCTAGAAAATGGTGCATAACCGTCATGGTACAACAAATTATCTACCAAACATAGGTACTTTAATAAACAAATACACGTTTTCTTTCCGTAGGAGTCTTAACTTCCTAAGTATCCGTCGGCCGTCCAATTACTTAAAGGAAAGTCAATCTGCCTAGCCTTTTTCCAACTATGTTGCGGTCAGCTTCCAGTCTAACCGATGCACCTGAATACCAGTATTTTACATGAAGCGACTGCCTATCTAACCTCTACAACTCAGTTATTTTGTAACATTATACCTCTTGGTAAGATTGGTTGTCAGACTTTTGGCCTTCTAAAATGTGACTACCCGTAATGACTGTCAACAGTCAAAGATGTACGAATGACAGCTGGAACACCTTAACGTTTCCGAGGCACGAAGGGGTCTCCATATGTAATGTATGGTCACCCATCCACGAACCAATCGCGGCAAGCGTAGCTTAACCTTCGACCGACCCGTTCGGCTGTATATTTAGCTACGACCCCTCCTACCAAGAAAAAACATGCTTCAATTAACAAAGACACGTTTTCTGTCCGTAGGTGTCATAAGTATCCGTCGACGGCTAATTAATGGAGGGTAAAAATAGAAAATAACAAAGCCATTTTTGGCCTGCGTTATTTCAGTGGCTCTATTTTTAATGAGAAGTAAATACTTGTGCGGGTAAACAGGGTGCTTAGTCCTTCGTAGTTAATTAACCTTTTTGACATGAACTTCATTCGGGCGTGTGTTGTGAAGCCTCTGACAGAAGGCTTTTTCCTTTCAAGTGGGGAAAAAATCTTTGGTTAGAGAAACCTATTTAAGGGTATGTGGAGAGCTTAAAAAGACAAGCACTCTACTACTCGTATGTTCATTTTTGTATGTTGAGTATTTTCGGTTTTTAAAGACCAAAGAAACGATGGATGGACTGTGGCGAAAATTATAATTATGGCTACACAATTTTAACAATTAAAAGTTAAAAAATTCCTGACACAAACATTTCCTCATTTCTCTTTCCTACTCCATCACCAGACCCTGTTCACCATCTATCTATAACCTATTCATTGAGACCATTCCAATATTCCCAAACACGATACCTGTTCTATAAGTTACTAAGGGAGTCGGGTATCCTGCAAATTCCAGGTGATGCTGTAGCATCAGTTCAAGGTTCCTATGTTCTTCTAATATCATTGAAGTAACAGAATACCAAATTATAATTTCAAATTGATCAGACCTGTGTAAGATACTCACATCCATTCATTATTCAAATGGCTGTACCAATTTTGATAAAACATATCTAAAAACCAACGCTAGAAAACCAATTTTCAAATAATAAAAAATTGCATTCAAATCGGTTCACCCGTTAAAGAGTTACGGTGCCACAGACAGGCACATAGCGGTCAAACTTATAACAGCCCTCTTTTTGCGTCGCGGGTTAAAAAGGGCGTGGCTACTGGAGATGATGACAAATAGAGAAGTATCGAAGAATACATTTTGCGCCAACATCAAATTAATTGGAAAAAGGGCAAAAGAAGAGATACTTTAGTCTCTAAAGACCAAATTCTCAAACGCTACCCAATTTAAATCACTGTTAAAGTCTCAAGCATTTGATAGCAGGCTAACCAGCCGTTTATTACGCCTGGACGGGAACGGCCTGCGCCTGGTGATGGGGAACATCACGGGGCACTGCTCGTTAAACAAACATTTCCACACAATAGGCATAACGGACAGTCCTCTGTGCAGGGCGTGTATGGAGGCTGAGGAAACCGACGCATATGGGCTCTTTGAATGCATAGGCGTCACCCAGATTAGAACAGAAACCCTCGGGTCACCCAGATTTTTCACTGATGTTCTGAACCGACCAGGAGTTTTAATTAACTTTTGGAGGGAGGTGGGCTGGTTGGAATAACCACCAAACATCTGCCATGGCCCATGCACCATGGTCCAACTGACGGAATAAGTGCGGAAACCCAAACCCCATAACATAGAACATAGAAGTCTCAAGCATGGAGCAGTGGTGGCCCAGTGGCAACGGCCGCCAGCTACGAGTTGTAGGTTCAAACCCTAACATGCGCTTTACTTTGTGTAAATTATTTAATCACCACTCCTTTCAAAACGGTGAAGGAAAAACATTGAGAGGAAACCGGCACATCTTAGAAGCAAAAATTCGAAGACATGTGACATCTACCAACCCGCACTGGGCCCGCGTAGTGAATTAACGGCCGCGGCTCTCAGCAAGGAAGCTTGTGTTCCAGCAGTGGGAACATTATATGGCTTAGACATTATGTGTAAGTTTCAAGCTGTCACTGGCATTGTCAAGAAACAGAAATCAAGAACGTCGTATTTTAAAACTCGGGGTAATTTTCAAATTATATCATAACAACGATGGGTATACCTACATAATTATGTTGATGAATTTTAGAATAAAAAAAAAACAACCTTCTCGGTAAGTATCCGTGTCTATACGAAGTTTATAATACCAATACCTGCATCTAATATAGAAATAGAGATGGAAACCTATAGAAATCTGATTTACCGATAATCTTATTTCAATATCCTTACCCCGTATTGTCCTAACAGAAATAGGAACATTGTATTCAGTCGGGCAGTAATCAAATTGGCTGCTCTGCATCTAATTTCAATGGGTTTAAGAAGGCTATTTATTATATCTGTGGCTATGTATTGGATCAACTATTGGGTACCTACATTTATTTCAGACTCTTCCCAACTATGTTGGGGTCGGCTTTCAGTCCATCTGGATGCAGCTGAATACCAGTATACTTCATGCAGCGACTGCCTGTCTGACCTCCACAACCCAGTTACTGGGTAATACGATTCCTCTTGGTAATACTTACTATACCTACGTATTTTAAGCAACGCTTTTAAATTAAGTTTGGTGCTTGAAATAATTTATTCAAGCTTAGGACAGTTTATTCTATAAACTAATGAGCTTCAATTCCAAGAAAAAAATGTTTTTACACGCAACTCCATTAACGAATATCCCATTATTATGAACATATTAATTTTTAATGGATACTAAGAATGTTTCACAGCGAAAACAGAATTATAATCAGTGGAGAATTACAAGACAAACAAATAGACAGACGCAAACGACACTTAAGTTTCAGACGCTCTAATCAGGGACTGAAACCGGTATGATCAGTACGGATATTTTTCGATTACAATTTTTTTTATTGTATGCAACTAGTATAAATACCGGTTACCGAAATAAAATTACCTCGAACTTACACGTGCCGTCGGCATTAGCCAAAGGGCGTGCGTCGCCCGTGTTTGTGTTACTGGTATTAATACGGTAACATAAGAAAACATGTTTCTTCTTATTGGTTACCCAGATAGCGGTAACCTTATTCGTAGAAGTAACTAAAATTTTTCGATACCTGTACCGTAATTTATAAAGGTTTTCGGTCCCTGGTTCACAGTGTTTTTGTCTCAACAATACACCTTTAAGAGATGAGGATGAGACTTAACAGTGACTAAAATTTTAAGTTAAGTAATTGTTACTATTATGAATAAGACATAACTTTCGCCCTTCAGAACTTGGAATATTAATGTGAAAAAATGGCGGAAATGTCTTAACTCAAACATGAGGATCCAATAAAACATAATTTAAAAGGAAAAGCGAAATTTATAAAGTTATGACGTAGCTTATGACGTCAAATTTCAGGTTGGAGCGAGTAATGGATGAATTTTTGTATTGGTGACCTTGTGAGGTTAAATTAAGGGGCTTTGAGGACTTGTTGGGTTTTGTTTTAAGTGTTTTCAATTGTTTTTTTATTGGTTCAAGTTATACCTGCATTTCAGATAGGTAATATTTTATGATTGAGTTGTTTTTTATTATTTATTATTATTATTATTTTTCATTAATTGGTAAATGACCATGAAAAGATTGAAGGCTAAAATTTATCCAAGGATAGACAGGCAAAAGATAAGATGTTAAGATGCTTAAAAACACTAATTTTAACGTCTGCGGTAAAAAAAGAATCGAAGGACAGGCTGAGATCTGAAACTTGTTTTTAATTACTGGCAGAATTGATAGTATTGTGTCACGAAGGCTGAATATAGACAAGAAAACAACAATATATGGCGCCATTGCTCCTACACAGGGACAGCTATGTGCGAGTCATAACACCGTGGTGTTTAATCAAGGAAGTGTTCAAGATTGACTGCTTATACCACGTGATATCGATTCGAAGTCAAATGTGTTCCAAATTAACTCGTCGATTCTATATCGATACACCTATATTTGGAATTCCAAAAATAGTTAACCATATTTTTATGCAAGACATAGGTACCGAAATATTATTTAAAATGACCAAGTCCTATTAATGACCCGGAGGATAAGTTTCTAGAGCTATCAATGATATCATTTAAGACTAATATTACAACGGCACCTATTTCTTAGGTAGGTAGGTAGGTACAGTTATTAAATTGCTTACTGCCGACCCTGCCCTTGCTTCGCAGGATTTTTAATACTTGAAAAAACTTCGAGATTTTTTTAATATGTAGTGACAGTGTGTAGTGTGTGTGTGTGTGGGGGTGTGTGTGTTTGTGTATGTTGTGTGTGTGTGTGTTTTCTTTAGTTTTTGCAGAATAATATTTTTTTCTTATTAAAAAAAATGTTAGTTTAATATTCATTTTTTAAACACATAAACCTTTCTACAAAAACTCTCTAAATGATGGTAAAAACCGCACCAAAATCCATTGCGTAGTTTAAAGAACAACCCGGTCACACAGACAGACACGAAAAGGGACGTCAATTTATAATATTATGTATAGATATACGAAATTTTTCGTTGAGACGTTTTTCTGCAATGATTCAAGCCAATATGATACGTTATTACAGTGTAACGTGATAAAAATGATACGTAGATACCTAAATGTCACAAGATTGAAAATATAACATCATTATCAAGATGCAACAGGCCAGTGAAACCCCGCGGGAGGCCAAGGGATATTGCCATGAACTAACAAGCATGGCGGGGGGATATGTGGCCCCATAAGATGTTATTAGTACGAAAGCCATAAAGCTCGTCACACACTTTGAAGATAATATATCTTTATATATATCATTCTTCTGTAAATGTGTTTGTCACCTAACTCCTCCTAAACGGCTGGACTGATTTAGATGAAATTTTGTGTGTATATTTGAGTGGGTCCCTGGATGGTTTGAAAGTACAATTGGACCCGGTAGGGGGCGCTATTCGGACAGGACAACGTCTGTCGAGTCTGCTAGTAAAATATATATTAGCTTCGATATATCGCTCACCTTACTATTTAATGGACCACCACACACAGTGATGATAATATATATTTTACCTTAAAGGATTTTTAAGCGCTATAATATATTATATTATCTTTCAATGTGTGTACTGAGCTGGTGGTCCTTCTTCCTTGTAGAATTACAATGGTTATTGCTTAAGAAGACGCCGATGGTCGTGAGTTTCCTTTCCTTACTTATCCTGTAATACCTTACAATCGTGTTTTGATAATGATTGTTTAAGTTGACCTTAAAATCGGTTTACGGAACATAATTGAAAAGTGTCCAACTTTTTGTAACGAGACCTTTTTGCTAACTTCATTGCGGTTTACTAGACGGCTGTTCCTTTGTAGAAAATAGTTATAATCTCAAACGCGTTAAGTTGGAACAGAAAGCTGCTATAGGAAAACTTAGGAAATTGCTTAGTTTCGTGTGACCCACTTTAATTAAGACACAGATATCAAACCAAGATACACAACCTAATATAAAGTTCGGAACACATGATAGGTTGGCAATGGCTTCATATTGACGATAAAGCTGTAAAAGTCAAAACAAAATTAAAGTACAGCGAACTTGGTCCTTCGAGATGTCTTCGTAAAGTTACTGTAGAGAAGCTAAACGGTGCAGCGGCACGTACCGTCCATTTGTTGACATGAGAACTCTTTGTAGAACAAAACACGTAGTGGCGTAAATTGGATCAAATTAGGTATAAAGTAATGAAGGTTTGTTTGGACTACAGATGTTTATACGACTCGTGCGTATTAGATTTTGCTATAGATGTGTTTTTAAATTCAGCCGTTTATGGGGTTTATTTTAGTACTGCTATAAAAGTTGGCAGGGGGTTCCCTAAAGCTTTGCAAGAACCAAACCATTCGAAAACTTATACACACGCATTCGCAGCTAACGCTTTTAGCACCGTTACCTTCATGGATCCTAAACCTGTTTTCCAAATACCTAAACATAACTAGTCGCTTCAAAATTAAATAATTAAAACAAAAATACAGACAGTAGATTAATACAAAAAAGCTTATCTTTATAGATCTGAAATATGTTCCAAATGGACCTTTCATGTTGCAGAGACAAGCTCATCCCACACATTCCCGTTTTTCCTTTTAGTAACAGAAATACTTTGCTAAATATCAAAACATTTTTATGTTCCTATAAAAGTCTTTGAAGACGTGCGGAGGTATTTTTTATTTACAACTCTTAACGTATTTTTAGGGACCGGTGGATAATTTTTTGAACAGCTCTGAGAAGAATTTAGAAAGGGATTTAAACCGGGGTATGAGCCAAGGAATGAGGTAAATGCCGTAAGAAAAGTTTTGAGTATGAATGTCATTTACATCGATACTCTCTCTATAAGAGGAGTGAAAGACCAAAGAAATGATGGATCTCGATGGACTGTGTAAAAGATGACATGACTAGAAAAAGGGGGTGACTACTGAAATGACGACTTAATAGAGAAATATGGAAGAATTAAAGTAAATTAGGAGAAGGGCAAGTTAATGATGATGAATTTTATGAGTTGTCAAAATCTCATGTCATGTGATTTCAAGAGAATTTTCTGAAATGACGTTTACTAGGTAGCAGCACTGAGCCCTCACGTCCGGGCACCTGTCAAAAGTGTCAAACCGCCTATATTTTTTAGAAGTGACTGAATGATGAACGAATGAACGAAACGTTTGATAAACGCCATCATATATTGTAAATTCATTGTAGAAATGGAAGACCTCTTGTCAAAGTAGTGCCAACTGCTGGCGTGAATTTTCTAGCAAACCCTCATTGATGTTGGCATTTCGGCCAACTGCTAACATACTTTTAACAGGGAAATTACTAATTAACAGCTTGATGATGATTAGGATTTAACAATATTAGTCATTTATTTACTATTAGGTATCACTTACATTTGTTTTTACAGGTGTAAACACATTTGTTTACACAAGAACAAACTGACTACATTATGTAGTCACCAATTTCTACACATAGTAGAGACGTCACCCAAAAACCAATCAAGCATACCACCACCAACATAATTAAAATGTTTAAATCCGAACTTCCACTTGCGCGTTCATGGGGTAACTCGGAGTTAACAGCTAACTCAGGGTTAATCCAAAGAGAATTATTGGATTTAAGGCTGATTTAGCTGCTAACTCCGAGCTAGCTGTTAACGCGCTAGTGGGCCTAATTATCCTAACCATAATAATATATTATACATGCGAAAATAAGTATGTTGGTTTGTATCGCTTTCGCACTAAAACGGCCAAAAGGATTTAGATGAAATTTGCCATGTGGGTAGACCATGACCTAAGACACTTTTTATCCCACGGGATCGAGACTTATGCTGGTGAAACCGCGAAGCGCAGCTAGTAATATTATAAATGCGAAAGTGAGTTTGTTTGTTTGTTTGTTACGCTTTCACATCTTAACGGCAGAACAGATTTCGATGAAATTCGCATACAGCATACAGGTAGACCATGACCTGGGTTACGATATAGGATACTTTTTATCCGTGCGATAATTTCTAAACTCCAGGCTGTCGAAGCCGCGGGCGTAAGCAAGTCTACCATATTATTGACTGACAGGGTTCCAAGTTATAACTTTGATTACAGAGGACAATGGATTAAGGATTGCAGGATTATGTGTAGTTGGTATCATTATATGATCTTGTTAGTCTCAGTCTAGTTGAACATGAACCCATTCCAATACCCTCTCACCCTCTCAACACTACACACACACAAACACAAAACATATCACACTCTCAACCACACCACACCCCACATGCACCTTGAACTCCACTACACTTTATACAAATTTAAGTTTTTATTATTATTCTCTTCCAACATATAGTTTGCCCATAAAACATGAAAATGTAACTTTCGTTAAGAATTTTCTATTATAATGTTTTTGGTGATATTTTTGCCTCTAGAGGGGAGTCCCTGGTGTCCTGAAATACAAGTCACGGCTTAATTTAGGCACCAGTCTCCCACAAATGAACATTGTCCTATATCATAATTATTTTTTTCCGTTTTTAAGTTATAGTTAATAAGTGTTATTTGTGGAAGAAAAATAAACATTTTTATTATTTTATTAATTATTATTTTTATCAATTTTTTTAACCCGCGACGCAAAAGAAGGTAGTTATAAGTTTGACCACTATGTGTGTCTGTCTGTGGCACCGTCGCTCTTAAACGGGTAAACCAATTTGAATGCGGTTTTTTTTTATTTAAACCAGTATTTCTAGCGATGGTTCTTAAACATGTTTTATCAAAATCGGTTCAGAAGTTTGAAGATTATCAGCTCTTTTATAGTTAACGAATGGATGTGAGTATCTTTCACAGGTCTGATCGATTTGAAATTTGGTATTCTGTTACTTCAATGATATTAGAAGAACATAGGAACCTTGAACTGAAGCTGCAGCATCACCTGGAATTTGCAGGATACCCAACTCTTTTACGATCTTACAACACAAGTATCGTGTTTGGGCTCATTGGAATGGTCTTAATGAATTGGTTACAGATAGATAGATGGTGAACATTGTCTGGTGATGGAGTAGGAAAGAGAAATGAGGAAATTTTTGTTTCGGGAGATTTTAAAATTTTTACTGTTGAAATTGTAGGACTTGTTGTAAATTGATGTAGACATTGCAACTTATAACATGGCCCTGGATGATTCTGTGAAGGAGTTATAATTGTGATTTAAATAAATAAATTTAAAAAAATCTCTCTAGTTGGACACAGTTCCAAGAAGGTATCAATATCTCAGTTGTTTTTTTATGCAAGTGAAGTCTGCGAACTAGTATCTAGTTACCAAGAATCAGGTGATTTTTATTATTTCTTATTGCACTGCAAATAACTGGAAGCAAAGCAATCTTGAAATCCACTCCGTTGTCGTTAGAAAATGCAGTTTATGATCAATGTTTTATGCAGTATTGCTAAGGCGAGGCTTCCAGGTACCTTTATATAGAATGTTATTTTCTATCAAGACTATTAAATTACAGAACCAAAGATATAAATATATTTAGATAGACAGTCAAAGCTGTGAACTCGTTGAAATAAATTGCGTCCAACTGTTAGCCGCTAAATGCTCGCACACTAGAAAAACACTGACAGCACAATGACGTGGCGGGATTGTAAGATGTAGCTGTCACGCACACCAGCATAACAAAGTTGGCTTGTTTGTTTTAGTTCTTTTGCAGCGCGACGCTCTATTTAGACATAAACATAATGAAAGAACAGGACCTTGAAAGGTAAATAAGCCTTTTTGGTAAAACAGAAAACTCATCAAAAGATGTATGCACGTCTATGGCCTTTTATGCAAACCGTACTGACCAACTTCTGTGATTTTTTAAAATTTGATACGTACGCTTTTAACCGGGAGTTTAAAATTTGAATTCAAATCAATTTATAATTAATATTAACATTATTAACACCCTGTAATAGAATAATAAAAAATAGAATAGATTTTTGACAGTTGTTACGGGTCGTCAGAAGCCCTTCATTTTCAAACCGTTATTTAGTATTTGACGCAAAAACCTTTACATTCGGTTTCGCTATTAGAAACCGGTTTTTAACCGGTTTTCGAGGAGCCTTTACATAAAGGTTTTTTTGGATTATTCAACGCGACATCCTCACAAGTAGTCACAAGTTGTAACGCGTTTACCGACATGCCGCTCGTCGTATAAACCGGTTAATTTAGGTTAAAATAAACTTCTTAACCCGTTCACGTTCTTAAGAAAAGTTTGGAGTAAAATCCAAATAAACCTGATTTTACCGGTATTTTTTAAACCGGTTCCGAGCCTTGGTTACCAGTAACTGGATTGTGAAGGTCAGATAGGCAGTCGCTCCATGTAAAATACCGGTATTCAGCTGCATCAGGGTTAGACTGGAAGCTGAACCCAACATAGTTGAGAAAAGGCTGAGATGATGAATGCTTCATATGAAATCATATTTAAAAAAATCGCCACACACATATAAAACAGCAAAAAATCTACTCACACTATGCGCCATATCCATCGGCGCCAATAGAGGCAGATCCTGTCTCCTCGGCTTCCTCCACATGAGGATCACAGCAGCAATCACCAGCACAGTCCCAGCACCAATGACAGCGCCCACAGCAGCACTCCACACGTTCCCATGGACCTCCCATGATGTCGCTCCGACCCTCGCTTCAGACATCGCCTCTACAACCTTCGTAGTTGATTCCTTCTCCATGTTTTTAAACACGTAATCCAATGGTGTCTCATACTCCCGCCTCTCAGGCCACTGCTTATCTGTAGATAACAAAATTAGCTACGTACAATAGTGTTACATCGATCCATTGTGTATGCCGAGCATGGATAATACACGTTAGAGTGGAAAACTACGTATTTACTGTTTTCCAACTGGAGACTGTTAAAATTTGTAAAATGAAAATCTGGATCCCGTAAGGACCAGATTTGATTTTTTAGAACGTTTCCTTTTATTACTACTTTCGGTTTAACACTTTTATTAACATTAAAGGAAGATTATGTATGTGACTACGTGGATATATCGTTACATATAATATATTAAAAGCTAGTAAACATTGTGGACGTGTCAATTGCCACACGTCTTCTCTCCCTCATATTAAATTCAAACCTATTTACTTAGCGTAAGTAAAGGCAACGCAAATCTCAGTCCGGAAAATGGCACAGCTGCCTAACACAATAAAGGTAATCAGGGATTATTTTTGTGGCTAGAAACTTGTAGAGATTCTAATGTCAAATGTGAGTTATTATCGCTCAGAATATATTTCAATTGACACACTTGGTGGAGAAAAAAATGCTCAAAAAAACTTAAATACGGCAACATTGCATGAAAATGAAATGGTAAACATTATTTTCTAAAAGCAAATATAGGTAGGTATGTAGGGACACATTTACGAAGTGAAATGATCCCATTACATTATGGAGATAGCGAACTAATATCACGCGTCACTCATAAATCCATTCACGCACGAAACACCGTAAAAATTACTTGTCACGTTCAAAAACTGGTATGAAAACACAAACAATTATACTTTTATGGAAACAAATGCAAAGCACTGAAGAAAAATTCAAATGAACATGGAAAACATAAAAAAATACTAATTTAAAATTCGAACACATTCCATATTTTAGGCGAAATAAAAATTTAAAGTTCGAATTTTTCTTTTTTAAAAGCTGTGACTCACCCATAAGGATGAATTGAAACTATTTGTTGTTATCTGTTGCAACTTTAGACACGTGCGTTGGGCGGGCGGGCGCGAGCGACTGGTTGGCGGCGTCGGTCTCTTCTTATCATTAAACCGACTTGTTTACCCCGACGGCACGCCGTGATCTGTGTCGCGATGTTGACTTTATTGCGTCGAAGTAAACGTACTATGTTCAATTGCTAATACATTTCCATACTGATAGGAAAATTAAGAAAAAAAAAAGAAGACGAAATTCGAACGTCTTTCAAAAATTTCACCGAAATGGAATACATTTCATACTAATTCAAAATTTGAACTGCGTTTTTTTTTTCAGTTATCCTTTTTTTACATTCCTACAAGTTACGAACAAAATATTATGACAATACTTAAATGGGTTTTACTATTCCACGCACGCACTCATAAAATAACTTAACTAGAAAAACTAAGTTACTGTACGTTCTGAAAGTAATGTGTCACAACTTCTCATAATGTAATAAGCGGTAAAAGAATTTAGGACGTGTTTTAGGTTTGATCCAATTTTGACGTAATGATGTTGTCGAAACCAATCATTTACCTAATAATACTTTGTTGTGGTCCTTTTCTTATTGAATTTATTGATGTTTTGAGATCGTAGTAAGACAGGGTTAATTGGATGCGGAGGGCGTTCACTTGATTCCTAGAACGTATTGACGATTACAGTTCAATAGTAGCAGGTACCTACTAAGTACTTAGACATCAAGTATAATCTTTCTCCACTTAAGTTATAAAGAGGTTATGTAACACATGTAGAATATGTTATTTAATATCTTAATGCTAAACTTTAAATTCCATCTAAATCTAAATTAATATTACAAAAAGAAAAGATTTGAATTTTGTATTTGTATTTTTGTTTGTTTGTAATGGATAAACTCAAAAAAAAATACTTAACCAATTTCACCTATAGAAAGTTACATTATTAGCGTAGCATGGTCGTATTATATATAAAAAAAAAAATAGAGATCCCAGCGAAAATTGCAATAATGTAACCCAAAGTATAAAACATTTTGGGCACGCCACAATTGCGACGATAAGTCCCCCCTTTGAGGAGTGGCTAGAGAGGCGCCACGGCATCCTCACCTTCCGCCTGACGTAGGTCCTCACCGGACACAGCTGTTTCGGGAAGTTCCTGTTCAGGATAAGGCGGGAGGAAACGCCCGGGTGTCACCATTGTATGGATCGCCCGGAGGAGATGGTGGAGCACACGGTAGAGGTCTGCCCGGCTTGGGCGGGGCATCGCCATGTCCTCGTGGAGGCGATCGGCGGCGGTGATCTCGCGCGTCTGACCCTGGTTCAGGCTATGGTACGGAGCGAGAGGAAATGAGAAGCCATCACCTCCTTCTGTGAAGCGGGAATGCTCGCGAAGGAGAAACCTACCACCTAAGTTCACATTGTGGAAGCCATATTTGAGTAGTGAGTACCTATTGAGTAGGTATTGAGGAGAAATAAAAAATAGTCATCATCAATCAATATATGGGTGGTACCTAGATACTTTGCCTTATTTAGATAGAGCAATTTAATTGATGTTTGCTTAAATAATTTGAAGCAATAACAAAGTTGAACCATCAAAACTCCTTCGAAACACTGTTTGTTTAATAACTTAAATTAATTTAACACGAAAACCTATTTGTGGGAGGTTCGCCATCCGCCATACAAATATTCCATCGTTTCTACAATCGAACCCAGGGTCAGTAAAACAAAAGCTCGTTCCTCGACAACTGCACTATTCGAGCTTTCAAGTAAAGAACTCTCATGAACTTACTCCTTCTTATTACAAAAAATAGGTTATCTTCGGAATCAGAAAACAATGAAGCTATTTTAAAATATTGAACTTAATTATATCTACGGTAAAATTAATTTCTCAAACATGCTTGGAAATTCGAGCATTATTTTGAAACCCTTCTTCGAGATAAATTGAAAATGCCGTAGATACTGGTCGAATACAATGCGAGCGCCCGGCCGGCAATGTTTGTACGAAAATCCATAACTGTCGTGTTTAGAGGCCGAATATTGTTATTTAAAAATGGAACGAACTTTTTACTTCAACACATGCCAACCAAGGACGTAATTTAACAAAGATTTTATTTCGAATTGGCTTGCAAATAGAGCTGTAAAAAGTAAAGAAGAAACAAATGAACATATCGGTGTGTGAAAAAATATTGTTGTTCGTCATTGATTCTGGAATTAATAATTAATTTACTTAGTTTGAATTTCTGCGCATTATTTCAGAAAAGTAGGCACCTAGGCAGTCTTGGCGGCAACCAAACACTGATAGGCTCTCGACTCGAAAATGTGTGCCTCGGCTTGTAATGTAATATCTCTGTAATATGAGGTGAAGAAGAAGGTGAATATATGGAGTGGAAGTGACGCTTTTTAAAGCATATTGTCAGATATTTTACACGTGCCTCTGAACAAGCGGTACGTAGAAAGCCAACAATGCATTCAGGATGCTGCTGGGGCGACGGGGTCCGCTAGGGCCGATGCCTGCCGGGGTTGCGAAGAAAACCGAGAGGGAGATCGTGGCCCCCAGCAACAGGGCAACCGAAGGAACACGGGTGGGTTTTAGTCAGTAAGAGTCTGACACGCCCTCCCGCTCCGCCCAGAGCGGGAGAAGATATTTGATGACTTCCCACCAAAAAAAAAAAAAGGATGCTGTTGGGGCTGCTACGCTTCTGCAGTGCTTCGAGAATGTTTGCTGATGCGCAAACCGATGGCTTCGCAGCGATCAGACGTAAGCGTGCCGCATCGCTACTGCAGCGGGTCTGGGGCAGCTCTAACAGTCTTCTGAATGTCATTGCGGGGAAATTTGATTACCCGTTCGTCCATTATTTGTCCAGCCTGCTTGTGTACTAACATAGGAGTTATTGAGTTTAATTTATGGATTTTCCGAATTAAAATGATTATTATTATTAAACTATGAGAGAAAAAAAACTAGTTTTTTTTTTGTAATTAGATCGACTGTGTAGGTACACACGGCTACACATCAAGCTATACATTCCTAGTTTATGCTGATCTCGCATTATTTAGGATTTTTATACAATGCAAGGTCAGCTTATACTGGAAATGTATAGCTTGATGTGTAGCTGTGTGTACGTGTCAAGTAACGTCAGGTTAAGTGCATTTAATAAGAAATACCCTGGTGCAGTGCACTTTACGTCAACGCTTGAGCTGAGCCATTAATATTACCTACAGCGTTGAGTTATAACTTTGATAAACTTAGTGATTCAAAACTCAGATACTTTGCCGCGGAGGTGAGTATTGTGTTGTGAATACGGTTATAATTTAGACGGTTTGTATGAAAGTAGGTATTGCAATTTTGTGTGTTTGTTTTTCGCTCTAGACTCAAGAAAAATATAATAAGTACCAATAATTTGATAAGTATGTATTATCAAACAATCAAAAACACAGACCAGGGGGCCTAAAACGACCTCTTTGTGCAGATTCATAATATGAGAATATGCATCATATCACAATAGGATAATATTATGAATCACACAAACTATTACAAATTGACAATTCATAATATTAACTGCGTTCAATTCATACTATGCAATTCATCTGTTTGACAGTTTTGTATTATAATGAAATAGCATTGAAACTGTAGAAATAAAAAAGTAAAATCTCATTTGATTAATAAAATCTGTAAAGAAAAAATATTCGGTAAAATTACGGTCTACATTTTTCATGTGGCAATATTTACACCAAATATGATTCTGATATGAATTATGTTCCATAGAGGAATTCCTGGGAATTCAGAAAATAAATTGCTTAATGTGGCCGTGTTAGACCTGCAAAAAGAATGTTTAAAAAAATACTTCATTTTGAATAAAATTTTTTAGTCTTTTAAATATTTCCCCATACCTTGAGCTGAATTGTACTGATCCACGCGTCATGTTCGTGAACGGGCGCCGTCAGTTGAGACTGGTCCTCTCTTATCTGCCAGGGCTTATTTTTAATCTTATATTTTGAATTGTTTTTTTTGGAACGATGTTCTTTAACGCGGCTTGTAAACTTTCAGAAATCGTCACGCTAAAAAGTGTTAATACTTGCGACTGTCTTCTTCTAATTCAAAGAGAAAGAAAGAGAGAGATAGAGAAAGTGCCATACATCGGCCCGAGTACACTGCATGTCTGAGAGAGAGAAAGTGTGAATTTGGTCAAAATGAAAATCTAAGATGACGACTCTGAAAAATTTCAAATTTTTCGTCATGGGTATCGTTTTAATGGTGTAAGAGGGTGTTAAAGCCGATAGTGAGGTCAAAATGTAAATCCAAGATGGCGGCTTTAAACAATTTAAAATTTTTCATCATTATATCGTATCGAATCGTTTTCATGGTTGACAAGTGTGTTAAAGCCGATAAAGGGGTCAAAATGTAAATCCAAGGTAGCGACTGCGAAAATTTTCAAATTCTTCATCATGGGTATCGTTTTCATGGTTTACGAGGGTGTTAAAGCCGACAGTGAGGTGTAAAATATAAATCCAAGATAGCAGCTGTGAAAATTTTCAATTATTTCTTCATGGGTGTCGTTTGCATAGTTTTCGAGGGTACTAAAGCCGATAGTGAGGTCAAAATGAAAATCTAAGATGGTGGCTGCAATAGTTTTCAAATTTTTCATCATGGGTGTCGTTTTCATGGTTTTCGAGGATGTTAAAGCCGACAGTGGGGTTAAAATATAAATCCAATATAAGGGCTGCGAAAATTTTCAAATATTTCTTCATGGGTGTCATTTGTATAGTTTTCTAGGGTACTAAAGCCGATAGTGAGGTCCAAATGAAAATCTAAGATGGTGGCTGCAATAGTTTTCAAATTTTTCGTCATGGGTGTCGTTTTCATAGTTTTAGAGGGTGCTAAAACTAATATGAGGTCAAAATGTTAATCCAAGATGGAGGCTGCAAAATTTTTGTTTTTATTTTAAATCATACATGAGAAAAAACTTCGTTGGTGACGGGGGTCCCCCGACCGCACACTTTTTTTTTTTACATTGTTCTCACATAGAGAAGCAACAAGATTAATATACCCAAGATATTGTAATATCAAAATTTTAAAGAGTTTCCTTGGAGTTTCTTGCCGGTTAATCTTCATAGAGATCTATGTCTTGGAATGGGCAGCTAGCTTCAACTTTCTGACTAACTGACCGACTCTTTGACAGTTCAAAAGTGCCCGTAAACGATTTAATTAAAATAAATGCTTGGAGTTCATTTACTTAAATAACAAAAACTATAATACTTATAACAATTAATCAAACACAAAACATAATTAACATTTTTGAACGAAGTTCCTTACGCACATTATAGGTACTCTGCACACTTGGCGAATGAGAGCTTGACCGAAAAAGTGTAACATTATGACTGCCGCGACACTTGATTTTCTTTCTTTTCTTTTAAAACAATATTTGAGTACTTCCACTTTGCGCCACCAAGCCGCCCCACTGGTGGGGCAAAATGGAATGCCTGAATTTTTGCAGTGGAATCTGCCCCACTGGTTCGACTTGGTGGGGCAGATTCCATTAGTTTTAAATCTTCTGGATTCTGCCTCACTAGGGTTGTCACCTTAGAATTTGTGTAGATGCTCGTATTTTATATTTGTTTGGAAAAGAAAGACTTGTATATCTAAGTAAAAATGTAACTTAGTACATATTAAGGTAGTGTATTTAAATAATATTACAAAAAAAAAAAATAGTTCAACAATTTTTATTTAGGGAAGTACTATTTGTTTCTGGAAGGAATCGGGTTGTAAAAGATTTGTTCAAAATAAAATAAAATCTTAGTAAATACACTAAAGTAAATCTATAAAATCACAGATATACAATAATTTGTTCTTACTGGTTCAATAATGCTTTTCATATTAAGTTCAAAATCACAAATTATGTAAGATTTGTGCCCATAAACGAAATGATATTAACTAATCTAACTAAAATCACAAAAAAAAACTTAACTACATACAAAAAAACAACTACTAAACTACTTTACTGGCTGCAAGGAATAAAAACAACTATAATCACAGATTAGTCATTATTTGGCTTAAAAAAATAGTCTTTTGATTACCTTATAAATAAGAAACAACTTAACTATATACAAACAACCACTTAACTACTTTATTGGCAAAAAAAGCTACTTTCATGCAAAGAAAAATGCAAAGTACATTAGTGGCTGTTTGTTTGTATGCAGTTAAGTTGTTTTTTGTGATTTTAGTAGTTAGATCATTTCGTTTTCTATTTATGGGGACAAATCATACTCAATTTGTGATTTTGAACTTAGTATGAAAACATTAATGAACCAGTAAGAACAAATTATTGTATATCTGTGATTTTAAAGGTTTAATTTAGTGTATTTACTAAGATTTTATTCTATTTATTATATATCGTGTTATTATTAATCTGTGATTTACAACCCGATTCCTTCCAGAAACAAATAGTAATTACCTAAATAAAAATTACCAAGCAATTATTTTTGTACTTTTATTTAAATACACTACCTAGGTATGTATTAAGTCTAACGTTAACAGTCCTAGTTACATTTTTACTTAGATATACAAGTCTTCTTTTCCAAACAAATATAAAATACGAGCATCTACACAAATTCTAAGGTCACAACCCTAGTGGGGCAGAATCCACAAGATTTAAAACTAGTGGAATCTGCCCCACCAAGTCGAATCAGTGGGGCAGATTCCACTGCAAAGTTTTAGGCATTCCATTTTGCCCCACCAGTGGCTTGGTGGGGCAAAGTGGAAGTACTCCAATATTTTATGTAGTATAAGTAGATAGGTAGGTAGTGTAACTGTAGTACCTATTAGAATGGATTAATACTACTATTAGACTATTGGATGGAATAACCACAAATGCTACTAGGAGTAATGTCTATTCTCATTTTAGTATAAATAAGTCAAGTGCTACACGCTGCAAGAAATATTCTACTAAACAGTACACAGTCATAATAATATTAGACGGAATGGACTGTAACACCTTGGCTTCATTGCACTTTATTAAATTTCAAGATAAGTAGCTGCCTACCTACATACATTAGCTACTCGATGTAGAAGATGAAAATGGAGTGGAATATTCTGAGAGTAAGACGGCAATGATTAGCTTTTAGAAATAAAATAAATATTTATGTTATGACGGAAAAGGGTGGTCCTATTAGGCGTATATTGGATTATTGATTTCTTGGGTGGATTGTAATAAAATTACTAAAGAGCCGCACTGGAGAGTGTTGGAAACAAGAGGATTTTTTTAATGACATAATAACATTATTTAATTTTCAATAAAGGCTCGTGCAAACTGGCGCGATATCGCGAGCACTACAGGCAGCGCGACCCTTGTAGCGCCCGCGATATCGCGCTGGTCTGCACGAGCCTTTACCTATTCAAATATTCCTATCATTTGACAAATAAAGATTTTTTCACTTTCGTTATTTCGAAACGTATTATAAACTCCGTTATTTGAAGATAAGTACAAAACAATGTTATTTATTTACCATTTACATTAAAAAAATAACTAAAGTGCAATCATTTCAACAATATTGCACAATAGCAGCGGGTCTAAAACGGCTACATGCAATTCCTCTAAAAGCAATTCTTTTTTTGAATTCCCAGCAACTCCTCTATGGTGAGACATATTTTAGGTCAATCATATTCAATTCAATTCATATCAGAATCGTTTTTGGTGTAAATATTGCCGCATGAAAAAATTTAGACAGTAATTTTACGGGATAACTTTTACAGTTTTTTGTACAGTTTTTATGAATTAAATGAGATTTTAATTATTTATTTCTATCAGTTTAAATGTTATTTCATTATAATACAAAACTGTCAAACAGATAAATTGCGTAATATGAATTGAACGTAGATAATATTATGAATTGTCAGTTTGTGACAGTTTGTGTGATTCATAATATTATCATATTATGATTCTGCTAAAGCGATCGTTTTAGGCCCCAGTCGTTATTTAGCCTTTATTTTGTCCTAATGCTATAATGGGGTATAGGTGTAGCGCACATGTACATACTTACTGCTTTTGTTGTACCAGACACCTACCGACACAATACGCAGATTTTTCTCGAAGAGGTGGTACAAATGCACTGGAGTAATTACCGTAATTACGTTGTTAATTTCCAAGCAATTAGTGGGAGTATTGTAACTTTAATTTCGTTTCTTAGGTTTTGTTTTTTCTTTTTAGGTTTTGTTTTTGATGTGTATATCTTTTCTCTCGCTTTCCTGCAATCTATGGGAGTGATATCGTGAAAAGAGACGGAGTGTGTAACAGGAAGCCGGGAAGCGTGCGCTATTTGATTTGACCAATGAGCGCGCGTGGTGCTAGAGTTCGCCGTCAGATAGTTCCAATCCATTTTCCGAGAGGTTTTGGTACTGACAGTCAATATGTCAGATGTTACACATCACAGGCGACAACTGTAAGGCTCGCTGGTTTTTTTTTTAAGTCGGTTAAATACTAACACTAAATGGTCAGAGATCGCCATAAAGTAAGTAGCAGCGCGTGTAGGCGGCAAGCGTGATGTTCAAAGCTCGTGAGTCGTGCCTTTTCTGTTTCAAAATAACCTTTTGCAGTGCTGTTCGTGGGATTAAGTTTAATATCCTGTGGGTGGGACAGTTACAGGCTGGCATTAATATTTTACAAGGAGGCTTCCGTTTTTGCGTTAGCATAAATACCTAAATTCCCCGCTTCTCTATAAATCCTCACTAAATATTTACACCTTTGAATGTCATGTTTCCATTTTCAGTGGTTTTGGCGGAGCATTGTCTAGACATGATTTCGTTTTATATTTATCTAGGCTCTTTGCCCAGTCTTTGCCCATCTATATTGGGGTCGGCTTCCAGTTTAACCGGATGCAGGTGGATACCAATATATTACATGGAAAAACTGCCTATCTGACCTCCACAACCCAGTTAATGGGTAACTGGATACCCCTTTGCAAGACTGGTGTCAGACTTTCGGGCTTCTAACTACCCGCAACGACGATCAAAGATCTAGGAATGACAGCCGAGACAAACTGCTAAACTAGTCCGGTTCCTGGTAGTACTTGATTACTGGAATATGAAAATGATTGATTGTGGAAATATATTGATGACTAGCTGCGCCCCGCGGTTTCACCCACATAAGTCTCGAGCCCGTGAGAATATCGGGATAAAAAGTATCCTATGTCCTTCTTCAGGTCATGGTCTACCTATATGCCAAATTTCATCCAAATCCGTTCAGCCGTTTTAGCGTGATGCCGTGACCAAGGGAAATAGGGATTCATTTATATATTATACTAGCTGCGCCCCGCGGTTTCACCCGCATAAGTCTCGATCCCGTAAAAATATCGGGATAAAAAGTATCCTATGTCCTTCTCCGGGTCAAGGTCTATCCATATCCCAAATTTCATCCAAATCCGTTCAGCCGTTTTAGTGTGATGTCGTGACCAAGGAAAATAGGGATTCATTTTTATATATATAAATAGATTATTAATGGAAAATAAATGCTAATTAGGCTAGTTTTGAGGCTGGAATTTGATTTTATTAGCAGGCAAGATGAATCTCTAAAATATATAAAGTAGCCCACTTACGATATTAGTGATTTATCAATTCAGAAGTAAGTATTTATCGGTAGCTTTGAGTCAAATTAGTTAACGTTCGTAAACTGACGCTGGTTTCTTGATATTCTGTTGGAATAGTAAAGATGATGAATTAATATAATAGAAGCTGTTCTATTAACTCGTTGCCTACCTACATACAAAAAAAGATGTTAGGTTGCAGGTGTTAAAGAAAACTTTTGTTGCTGCACTTATAATTTCCCATTCATATTCCTCACACATTCCTTCCAGCTATTGTTACAAACCCCCTAAAAATAAAGGCGTCAAGAATAATGACGTCATTATGTAAGCGTGCCCAGTCCCGCTGAATAGCCTGAGTGCCCATTCATGACATGAAAGCTGCGGTAATGTGATTTCTCTTATTTAATCCCGGGGTGGAAGGCCAATGAGTTAACATTCCTTTTTGTGGTTGGATTTGTGTGTATTGCAAGGTATGAAAAGGATTTGGAAAGAAAATTATGCTGTTTGGAAGAAATAATAATAATAATATAATATAATAAAGTATTTATTTCACAAAAACATAGCACTTTGCACTGTATACATTGTTTGAGAAAAGAGGGAGTATAGAATAATTGGTGGTCTAGGACTTGAGGACTAGGGTCTTTTAAAGCTCTTTGGTGATGTACAGTAAGCGTTCAAAAGTGCATAAGCACGTTAAGAATCATATTGCTGTGAACACGCGGTGTAGTCCGTATATCTGTATGTGTAAACAACACGGCACACACACCACAGAGAACGCAGTATTGCGATTTACACACTGTCGTATCGTCGCGTACTTGCGCACTACCGAAACAAATATATATTTCCGTCGCTTTTGTTAGACAACACGCATCATGCGCTTGACCTTGGCCAGTTTATGGGATTACTAAAATTCGAACTAAATTTACGTGAGCAGAACGCGTTAAGCATTGGTCTGAGATGCAAACTGGCTTAGGTTCCAACTTCGTCAAGCACAGTGCAGTTTTTGCAAATATTAATATTTTTGTTTGCAATAATATTATATTTTAACTATTGCTGCTTTTTTTATTAATGCTGTTATTGCAATAAAGGGTTTAGAATTTAAAATGCGTGATATGTGAAAGCAAAATTAAAAAATTGTATTCGTTATATTTATTTTACTTATAGATAATATATTGCTATAATTATTTGTCATTACGTCAGCTCAATAAGATGTGAAATAGATGTCAAGAAACTTAGAAGCAATTTATATTATTTTGACATATTTGTATTATGAAATGTTTTTAATTTTAAATTGATTTTTCACCATAAATATTAGCTAGCTTATTATTAGTTAGCTTTGATCATGGTCGAAGTAATTAAGCAATAAATAAGAATATAAGACTAATCAAAATGTAAAAAAAAAAACTACTTACAAAATAGGTGATTTTAAGGTTAAGTATGGGCAGTTTGTTTACATTATTTATTTTACATTTTATTTGGCTTTAGTAAATATTGGTTGGTATTGAGGTTATAGCTTAAGTATTCATTTTCTTTACGAAAAGAAGATTGAAACTTAACCTCAAATTGTAATCCTAAAATAATAATATTACTAAAATAATCTTAAACATTTTCGGTCTATCTGCGAGAAATACGACAAACAACATATTGTAACTTGCTTAAAAAATCGTTACCACAAATTCATGCAACAACGAATCTGTTGTTTATTAAGTTGGTACGGTAAATATTTTAAGGTTAAAATATAGCAGTGTCCCACTTGAAGTCTTAATATTATTGTGCGAAACTTAAACGTTCTTGTTTATGCCTTTCTGTCGAAAACGGCTTCCTAGCTGGTCTTCAGTGATGCAAGCTTTCAGAGTGCACAGCGAACGGTTCATAATGACGTGTTTAATAATTCAGCAAAATATCTCGTTGGTATGAAACCATTTGTTTCATATTCCTCCACCATTTGACGTCGCTACTGCTCGATAATAAGCCTCTTCCTCATTCCTCTTAACCCTCACAGTATTTCTCTAGAACAAAGAATAACATTGTATTTATTACACATAATAATTATTTATCATTCACTAATCGAATTAAATCTCATAATGGATTTAAAATTTTAAAGGCATCTTCTGTCTCAACAATATCTCTGTTCTATCAACAATACCTTTGATTAAGATTTATGTTTAGTAAAATATGAAATATTTAAATGATAACACTCACACTTAGGCCGGTCTCATTAGATATTTGTGTAAATTACATTCACTTTTACGCAGCGCAATAATATTTGATCTCCCTTCAATATTTATATTTGACTGCATTTTGAAAACAATAACCACAACACCGCTAATACCTAATTACTCGTCACCAACAATAACCACGAACCAACAAAGTTTTATTAAGCGAATACGCGTAATGAACTGCGTCTGTCTACCCCACAGAAATCGAATATAAAAAAATTTACTTAGTTTTCTGTGGTCTACCTGCTAAACCTTAATATTTATATGAACAAGACGACCAAAACAAAAAACGAATTATTATTGAACTAGTCATTATTAAAAAATAACAAAAACTATGAATAGTAATTATTAAAAAATAAAAACTATGAATGTAATTATTAAAAAATATAGCATTATTAAAAAATTACAAGCAAACCACAGACGAGATTTGAACCCTCGCTCGGCTCTCCACAATCGCACATACCAAGCACGTTATCCACTGGAGCTAGCACGCCATATTCTATATTGATTGAAATTATGAACTAGTATGAGTTGCAGACAAAGTGAGTGTGTGTGTATCTATAGTTTTGTAACATCTTATAGAAGAAGGTCGTAAGTCAAACCGAAGCGTCAGTCTATTGCTTTATGCGATTGCCTATGGACTTTTGGTCGCTACTGTACCTACCCACTGCGATAGAATTCATCTTCTGGGCACAATTTTACCTTGGACAAAAAAATACATCCTATTACTAAAATTTTATTTTACATAGGTGCCGTTCGGGGACTGAAAATAATAAACTGTTCCACTGAACCGCACTTACCAAAATTTCGTGCGGTTAGTGGAAGTGCTCAGGTGCGGTTCGGACAAGTGCCGTCGAAATCAGTGCTTTGAGTGGAATACCTCGAACTTATGTGGGTAATACGAATCAACGCTCCTGACACAAGATTGCATTTGTATTTCACAGGTCGTCAGTAAGTTCATGCAATTATGTACCTAGACCAAATTCATCTGACAGAATCAACGTTCAACCGGCAACTAAAGTCACTGATTTCTGTTCTCCATTGCAAGCTTCCAACCAAAACAAATTAACGTACTTTATAGTCTCAACAATATCAACAAGGCTAATCTTGACTGATAGGAACGGTATCTTTATTTATCACAGCGGCTCCGCGTTCAGAATTCTAATGTTGTTCGTGCAAATTGGCCCGAGAGGGGATACATTGGTTGTTTTCGTAACTCATTGCTGGTTTAGTACCTTCATTGATGGACCGATCGTCAACGAAGGAAGCGATGGATGGAGCTCAAGCTTCATCTGAAGAGATAGTAGGTATAAATACAGAGAGTAACTGGTGAAAGTATTTGCATATCTATGAAAATTGACGTTGACGGTGTTAATATTCATGGAATTTGTTTCGTTTTCATTCCAATTAGGGGCCAAACTCATGGCGCGGTTTTTCCGTTCCGTAGCAGCTTGGTTAAATTTGTAAATATATGCAATTCAATCTTGGGTTTTCACGATATGTTTTGAGACCGCAGCATCTGCGGTTCATTATTATTTGAAGTATTTGAGGAACATTTTCATTCCGGAATATTATTCCGTGTACATATGATTCATGAGATAAAATAACATAACATCTTGCTTGTATTTATACACACGTTACATTATAAAACTGATTTACATCCGTCACATCACACTTTCAGGTCCAGTTGAAAACCATCTTCAGGCACTTATAGTTGTCTGGCATTTTGGCTGAACTGTGCCTTTTTGGCGCAGCCGTGGGACAATCCCATGATAATGTCTTACATCGCACTTTACACTTTTAATTTTATTTTTATTTAAAAAAATATATCTGCTGTTAATTACATTGTGCGCTTTTTGGTCTGTGCTAAATAAATGTATTTTCTTTCTTTCTTTTATTCCCCGAAGGGTTACGCAGAGTTGCAACTATAGTACACCCATGCATATTTCGCCAGTTATGTTTAAGTCCCATTTAATCGGTGGCAATAGACTCTCTATTGCCATCAATCGGGCACAAATCCAGGCTCCTGGCCGTTACTGAAAAATTATAGATTGAAAAACCAAATAACACTACTCGACCCGGGAATCGAATCCAGGACCTCATGCTCAGCTGTAGCGCTTGCGACCAATAGACCAATGAGGCAGTTCGGCGAGCTATTTAGATCAATAAAGGGATATTAGATTCTCTACCACAAAGTCCGCGCATAATTGTTCCGGAAAGCGGATGTTTGTGAAGTTTAGTAAACCAACACAGGTATATGAATCAATTGAGTGACTCTGTGAGTGGGTCAACGTTGTGTAATAACTTTGCGATGATAATTTGAAATCCATAGAAACCTACCTCTCCAAAATCATGAAAACAGGATTTCAGGAAGGTAGATACTCCCTGGGCGTCAGGAATCCCAGGCCGATTCCTGGCCACCGTAGGCGTGGGCTTGCGGACGGTGAGCAATAGGTAGCTTGCCTTCCGATAAGGACCTGGCCCGGATCCACGGCGCGTTGTGTTCCACGCGCGCCTCAAAGAGATGTCAGCGGAACTGACGGGTTCCACTAGGACCGATGTCTGCCAGGGTCGCGAGAAAGTCCGAAAGGGATACCGTGGCCCCAGGCAAACCACAGGCAACTGAAGGAACATGGGTTGGTTTTATTTAGTATGAGTCTGACAAGCCCTCCCGCTCCGCAAGTTATTTGATGATGTACCCTCGCAAGAGAAGACCGTACCATCGATTTTCTTGTTTTATCGATATTGATAATCATTCGGAATTTTGCTTGAACCCAGAAATAAAACAGCTGATGCATAGAAAAGTTAAATTTTAATAATAACAATGATTAAATAAAAGTTTAAAAAAAATGTTATAAGCAATTAAAACATTTAAAAATCAGTAGGTTCATAACACTTACTGATTTTTAAAATGAACGGTCTGAGCTGACTCAAAATAATTCGACGACAACAATGTGCTAGCGTTTACCAAGAACTGCACGAAATTCATTCATGCCAATAAGTCGGTAATAGCAACTTACCAAAATTAAATACGAAATACACTTTTGTATTGATACGTAAAGATACTGTTACGTCGTACGTACGAGATCTTTCGAGAAAGTACGGATTACAGTGTGTTTGCGCTAAAAACTTCGAGAAGCATTCCATTATTATTAGTTTGAAGTTAAGTAGGTAACTACTTATAAACAATATTAGAACTCGTCATTGTAATTTCGACCGTACGCCGAGGGCTTAAAGTACCTATTTCTTTATTCGGTACAAGTAGGTTATTATTTTTTATACCTACTACTTTTGTATTTCCTGGTAATGTTTATTTGTTGATGTTTTTCTGGAACCGTTCTACACATAGCTGGAATGTTCTTGAATATTGGCGGTATAAAAGCAGAGAGCCGACACACGATGAGTCCTTTCCGACCCTGATGATCCCATTACTCTCCTCCAAGAGCAGAATAGGGCCACCAGCACTATACATAAACACAGACGCCTCCCGTCATTCCGACCTCGCCGCCGAGGTCCTTTGCGACCGCGACCGTGTCCCTGAGTAAATGATACTCCTCCCCGACCCTTGCTCGAAAACGAGGTGCCAGCAAGTTGTTGCCGCTGAGCACGTAGCTTTAAACTACCCCGAATAATAATCATGATCTAAACCAATTTTGATCCAGCCTGTCCCTTCTTGCTGTCCTCCCCTCAGCGACGCCCTAAGCCGAGGTTCGTACCCCACAGGGGGTGCCCTTAGCGAGCGTTCGCCTAGTTTTAATTTAGTTTAGTATTTTGCCCCTGGCTGGAGGCTTTGAGTGTAGCAGCTTAAGGCACCCACAGGAAAGTCCGGTTAAGCAGCCAAGACCTTAGTGGTCAAAACTGCGAGATGCCCGTTTCAAAAAAAAAAAAAAAACACGATGAGTCAGTCTGATTTAGGCGATACAACAAAGCGAATCGAAGTGAACTATAAGTGCGATATCTAAGTGAATAGTGATCAGTAGTGTATTTGTGATTAAGTTTTAAGTGTTTTGTGTTTAATAAAGTTATTTAATTGTCTGATTGGTAGTAATTAATTTATCCCATACCCAGCTCGTAACAATACTTTTCTCGACGTAATTTCGTTTTTAAAATTTCCCTACCATAAAAGTGTTTTAAATAGCATATTACCGACTTATTGCTTGGGGGCATCGATGCCCCCAAGCAATAAGTCGGTAATGTACTATTATGGACTTTTTATTGTTATGTCAAATTCCGAACCTATGGGTTGGGATACATCTTAGTAATTTATTTCGCATTTTTCGTAGTGATATTTACGAAGATATCATAATATCATGAAGCTAGTTACCAATTCCAAAGCGTAGTAGGTAGGTATCAATGGAGAAGAACGGGTTAGAAACTCTACGGACACACTTTTAAATTAAAAATTGTCATTCATGTTAAAATTATACATGTGAGAACAATGTATTTCTATATTGTTCTCACATGTATAATTTCAACTCAAAAATTAAAATATTTTTAAAATAAGCCATGGCAGCTAAGAGATGACCAGTCCTAACTGACGGCGCCCGTTCACGAACATGACGCATGGATCGCTTGGACTCGGCGAACGAATACTCGCTCGCTCATTCTTTCAGTGAAAACGACGTCACGGCGAGCGAGCATTCTTTTTCTCGTTATACTGAAAACAGATGTTTTATGTTTTGAGCGAACATCGACAGAACAGCAAACATTTGCTCTGAACAAAATGTTCGCTCAGTAGGGTAGTGAAAACAAAGCTATAAGTGAACACGTCCTTTTGAAATAAATAACGAAATTTTTATATTGCAACTTATTTTCGTATTTAGCGCCCGCCCTACATAGATTCCAGTACAATTAACGCGAAGAGTCCGCGCCACCACTGAAGTCCGGCGGAAAATTGTGGAACTATCATAATGACAACTATATAATGACATTGACACTAGCGCTGCGTCTGTCGGACTTGAGTGGTGGTGCGGACTATATTTCGCAGAGGTCCGTAGAAGTACTAAGTATTAGTGCTGTAGACAACGCTAATAGTACCTATGTATTAGGCTTTTTAACATTGCACATATGACATGATTTATAGTTTATTACAGATTAGTCGTCTAAACTAATGAATGTACCTAGTTCCATGAGTTTTAAGACAGCCCTTCTAAAAGTTTACTTAATTCAAAAATATATGTAAGCAGAAAAACCGGTCAAGTGGGAGATGGACTCGAATACGAAGAGTTCCGTAGGTACTACCGGGCAATATTTTTAACACTACAATTATTATTTTTTTACTCAAATAAAAACATGTTTCTTGTATGGGAACCCGCTTTAATTTTTTACGTTATTAATTTTTGTATTATTTGTTATTATACGGACGGATATCAGACGGACAGCGGAGGCTTGGCAATAGGGTTCCGTACCCGAAGGGTGCCCCATTCGGGTACGGAACCCT
Source organism: Omphaloscelis lunosa (assembly GCA_916610215.1). Lineage (NCBI taxonomy): Eukaryota > Metazoa > Arthropoda > Insecta > Lepidoptera > Noctuidae > Omphaloscelis > Omphaloscelis lunosa. The sequence goes on from OU744250.1 coordinate 15,567,505, forward strand.
AAAAACTGGTTGTGCGAGCGAATGTACCTAAAATCTTCTATGGGGATTCCAAATTGAGTTTGATAAAATAGCACTTTAAGATAGGTACCTACCGTAATTCACGGCACGTGTAATTATGTAGGTGTTGACTGTCTCGCTGATAGAAAGTTAAGACTTCATTAAGTCAGAAATTTACATTAGATAGGCAGGTAAGTAGATAGGTAAATTAACCAAAGTTCACTGTTAGCCGCAACCTTTTAACTTTTAATTGTATCAGAGAGCTTTACGCCCGGTTTCTGAACTGAGAACTTGTCAAACTTTAGGTACCATTCCTTAAGGTGATTCTTGTAACGTAGCCTACGAAATTCGAAATGTCTTACGTTTTTTGCAAAGAAATTTTGGATTTAGCGGGTTCTCAGTTTGACAAGTTGTCAACTTTAAATTCTGGATTCAGAATGCGAGTGTTATATAGAGTCACCCTTGTAGGCCGACAACCTTGTTTAATCTCTTCGTGATGCCAACGTTAACAAATTATGTGATAAATAGGTATCTATCTACAAACGATTATTACAAACAGGGCATTACAAACGATTCAAAGTCAAAGTCAAATCATTTATTTCAAATAGGCCCATGTATGGCACTTTTGAACGTCAAAATTTACAAAATAATATAATTGATTCTAGTTGCCCATTCCAAAAGGTAGTTTTCGTATGTAGAAGAATGGGCAGGAAACTCCACCGTTTCTCTTTTTTACAATAGTTTGTATAAGTACGTTCATCAGTTGAATAATTATATGTGAAGACGATGCACCTAGAATAAAATTACTATACCACAATAGGTAAAAATAATTAAAAATTAAGCAACGACAGATAATTTAATTATGTGATAGATACATGGTGCTCACACATTTACAAACATTGTAAAAGTAGACGATTTTCCTATTTTTTTTTAAATCAATAAGTCAGTGTGTGAGGAAGTAATCAAACAATGTAAAATCAATGTCATATAACACAAAATTATACATTTTACAATTAAATTAGCAACCTGTTTGATTTTGTCTTGATTCTAAATTGTCCTATGGAGCAAGACCAGCATGTTTCCAAGCACTCTTATCTTGGATATAGTCCTCTAATTTGTAATATGCTTGTTTACAAAGTGTACTTTTAATCTGAGTTTTAACTTTTCTTTCATTTAATTGCAATAATTATGTCACAAGGTATTTTGTTGTAAAATTTAACACAGTACCCCATAAAAGATGTATGTAGGTACTTTAGATAATCTGAAAAATGGTTGATCTTGTTTATCTTTATTTCTAGTTTTAAAATTATGTCTTTCACTTATTTTATTAAAAAGATGTGGATTTTTCCTTACGTACATAATATTGTCATAAATGAATTAGCAAGGTACCGTCATAATATTAATCCTTTTAGATAGTTTCCTGAGAGATTGGCGGCGACGTAGATTATAAATGGCTCTGACAGCTCTCTTTTGCAAAATAAAGATGGATTCAATGTCAGCAGCCCGGCCCTACAGTAAAATGCCATACGACATAATGCTGTGGAAGTAGCTAAAATAGACCAATCGCGCGGTTTCTACATCTGTTAACTGTCTTATCTTCCTAACAGCATAAGCGGCCGAGCTTAGCCGCCCCCCGCAAGAGATGTTATATGAGGTTCCCATTGTAATTTCTTGTCTAACGTGATTCCTAGGAAAACCGTTTGATTAATAAATTCCAGTTTTTCCCAATTCAATATGATGTCACATTCGCTACTTCTAACATTAGGGTAATTTAAATCTAATGCATTTGGTTTTTGTTTTATTTAGTACCAAATTATTTACCGTAAACCAATCTTGGACTTGCAGAATAGAGCTATTTACGTCTTCAAGATTTTGTGACCGTCGGTTTATTTTAAAGATTAATGATGTGTCATCTGCAAATTACACCATCTTCGGTTGATTTTGAAGTAATTGGGGTAAATCATTAATGTAAGCGAAAAAGAGGAATGGACCTAATATCGAACCTTGAGGAACGCCTATTGCCATTTCAGACCCTAATGAGTTTACGCCGTTTACCTGAACTTCAACCTTTCTATCTTTCAGGTATAATCTAAGTAAATCAAGAGCTGTGTTCCTATTCCCATAGTGCTCTTGTTTCAGCAGAAGTGTCTCATGGTCTACACAATCGAACGCCTTCGAGAGTTCGCAAAAGATTCCAATGGCATCTTGTGCTTCTTCCCAGGCATTAAAAATGTTCTTTAATAGGGTGACACGGTACAACTCCCTTTGGTGAAACCGTACTTTTGTTCATGAAAGATGGAATTTTTATTAAAGTGAGGTAACATTTGATTGAGCATCAACTTTCAAACACCTTACTGAGCACTGGCAGAATTGACACAGGCCTATAATTGTTGGGTTATTTACTATCACCGGATTTAAAACAATGGAATTACTTTACTGTGTTTCATGAGATCCGGAAAAACTCCTTGGTCTATACTGGTGTTAAATATGTAAGCTAAATATGGCGCAATGGTTTCGATTATAGACCTACAGACTTACAGACATTCCCCAGAGATCTTCTGTTGATTTAATTTTAAGATCTTTAAAAGCTTTTATAACAGCCTGGGGGTTTCTATGCTGAAACCTAAACTCCAAAGGGCAAGCCTTCACATTTTGTCTAAGTAAGGCAGCAGAAAGCGCGGGTGAGGAATTTAAAGCTTCAGTAGTTTTAAGGGGAATATTAGCAAAAAAGTTTTCAAATTCTTGAGCTATTTCTATATCTAAGTTAATGGGGCCATGTGCAGTCTCTAAATTAAATTCAGTATTTCGCTGTTTTTTCCAACCTGTTTCATTATTTATTATTTGCCAGGTAGTTTTTATTTTATCATCACCTGACTTTATTTTATTGCTAATATAATATAAAGAGCTTTGGCTATTTTGCACACATTTTTCAAAAGTTTTTGAATATTTTGCAACATACTTATGAAAGCTTGTATTATTCATATGTCGCTTTAGGCCATAAAGTTCAAATAATTTTTCCCTGCTTTTACGAATACCTGGAGTCGCCCATTCACTAAATAAGAACTTGGTGTAAATACTTTTAGTCTTTAGTGGAAAAGTGTAATTAAATTGCGTGTTTAATAGTGAAAAGAACTCGGCGTATAACTCATTTGGGTCACCTATATTATTAAAACTCTGAACACATAATTTATTGGCCAAAGAATTATTAAATATTTCTAAACTTTTACATGCAATTGGCTTAAATCTTATTTGATTTTTTTGTAATGGTATGTAGGAGGAAAATGTTATTGTTTGTCCACTGTGATCTGATGGCAACTTAATTACAATTTGTTTGTGTAGGTAATCACAATTACAAAAGATATTATTTATACAAGTGGCAGAACCAACCCGAGTGACAGCTTCGTCACTCGGGTTGGTTCAATAAAAACATTTGACAAATCATATGACCAATTGGTATCAATTGCAATCGTTTGTAATGCCCTAGTGGGATTTATCTATAAGTCCGTAGGTGTGTCCGTGATATTACAGTGGGCCCTATCAAAATAACAGCGCTGCGGTATTTACTTTTTTTAAATATGGCCGCATTATGCTGAGATAGGAACCTTTTTGGCCTCGCACAGGTCGTTATTATATCATTAGTTTTTTAATGCTCCTTTTTTTACTGTTTTATTTCCTGTGCATGTCCCAAATAGAATATTTTTCTTCTTCTTCTTTCTATTCTTAAAACCAGAGTGATTGGAGAAGTCTACGAACGAGGGGGATGGCGATGATGGGAAAGTCATAAATATATGGGACTGACATAAAACCGAAAGCTTATGTCGATCCTGTAGAAGGCACCGGTCCCATGGCTGACGATTAACGAGGAGCGACTAGAGCTAACAATAAAAAACGAATAGGCGAGCAAGAGTAGCGCGTACGCGAAGAAGATGAGCGATATCTCGCTGGTATGTACCATGTGTGAGTTTTTCCTCTGAGCTAGTGTTCTGCCCGACAAGCGATCGTCGCTGAGCGAGTATTCTTTTTGATAAACTGGCGGTGTGAACCGTAGAGGAGGCTCCCTAAATTGTATGTTAAGTTGCATTAATATTCTGCAAAAGTCACGCACACAAACAAAATGGAACTTTAGCATATAATTTATTGGAACTTTTTCTTTCCAAATATAAGACAGTTACGTAATTGGAACATTTTCGCTCGATCCATTTATTATTAAAAAATCATGTCTTTTATAAAAATTATTGGAAACAAAAACAAGATTACTCGGCTTTTGTGTCTAAAATAATTATTGACAGTAAGGAAACATAGTTTATTATCCAAATATATTTTTTCTCTAGATCAATTATTACTTCAGTTATAAACGAAATAAGAATTGAGACTTACGACATTTAGTTCCGTACTTGAACACGACCAATGAGCGACAACGGAAGTATTTAAAAATAACTTTATTCCGACAGAGTTACAGCGAAACAGTAATTAATTAAATCTAACAAAATATTGATCTTATATACTAACTTAATTGCTAACGTAGTACATGCACAGCGTGATCAGATTGACGCATGTTCTAGATAATTATAAATGCTGATCGCGCAGTGGGGAAATTGGGAAATAATAATCTAGTAAATACTTATTGTCTGACAAAGCTAATATTGGTAGGTTGGGGTTCCTTAACTCCTCCCTCCCTAAGAGAGAAATTATCCGAAGGTGTCGCAGACGGTTTCGGAGAATTTCGACAAAAGTTTATGAACTGAAATTTATACATTATAAAGATAACTATTGCTATTACAATAACCACATACTCTAAGATGGTCCATATACTAATTTCTATTGTCACTGTTTGTGTCGTATCGTCTATTTCACTAAATTTTGCACTTTGTAACACTTCTTTCACATCACTGAAGTCCACATTTCTTAAATCCACTTTCTTTGATCTTCTCTGAATGTCCTGTTGTAGGTCTGGCATCTGGATCAATGGCAGCTGGAGACTGGAAACTGTAGTGTTTGTGGTGGCGGCAACGATGACTTCGCCTATTTGTGTCTCGCATTGTTGGCCAGGTGTCACGATGTAGGTCCCAAGAATAGTGTACTTCAGGATTTCTGTATTGCAATTCTCGGTGATGATGAGATTTTCCTCTGAGTAAACCAACCATTGGTTGTCGGTTATTTTCTGTATCTTAGTTTTTTCTATTTCAATATGGTTCTGTATGCAGTTTTTGTAGTTGTTCTTTATCAGCATTATTTGTTCAATGCAGGTCTCGGTTGGAAACTGGGCTAAATTAGTTTCAGCGCAAAGAAATTTTCCATTTTCAATCTCAGTACATGGGCTTACCACGGGCATGTATTTCAATCTATTCACCATCAGGTAAGGATATTTGGGTATTATTGTAAAGGTATTTGGAGAATGGAATATAGGGATGGGTATAACCTTGTAATAATTATATGTTTCGTTATTTATTAGGGGAACTTCTAAAACAAAAACTAACTTGTTGTTATTTATATATGATTTAAGTATGATATTACGTTCTAATTTTATTAAATTATGTTTGCTTACTGGGTATATTGTTCTAGCATGTTTAGCAATGACTTCTAACGTATTATATAATTCTGTACTATTTATAATGGATTGGTGCAATGTATTCAGTTTGCTAAAGGCTATTGCCGTTTCAATCTCTTGTATGTTTTCGTAACAGGTCCGAAAGTTATTTAAAATTTGATACATAGTATTTAATATTTGGAAAAGTTTGTTAAACCTGAACTCATGTTCAACTAATTTTTCCATTTCATTGGTATGTAAACCCAAGTTTTTAATATTTGAATTTATTATTTCAGAGTCATTTACTAATTTATCAAAAGCTTTTTGCATTGATGATACTTTACGTTCGACCACATGCTCTTTGTTCTGTATCATTTGGATTTCTCTATCATATTTAATTGCATCGTCTTCATCTAAATTTCCTGTGATAGCTTTTACAAGTGAGCCTAATGGATTAAACAGAGCTCTTTTATTTCTATAATTTTTTGTATACGTTCCTGCCTATCTCCTATATTTACGAATATTGAATCTAAATCGTCGTCAATTGCATTAATCTTAATCCTAGATAAAGCATCTGCATTCGTGTTTTGAGGGCCTTTCTTATATTTTATTTCGAAATCGTATTCTTCTAACCTTAACCGCCATCGCGTGAGTTTACTATTGGGCTCTTTCAATGAATACAGCCAAGCTAATGGTCTATGGTCTGTAAATATGGTAAACTTATTACCATACAAATACGGTCGAAAGTGCTTAACTGCCCATATTATGGCTAAAAGTTCCTTCTCGATAGTGCTATATTTTACTTCTGTGTCGCTCAAGGTTCTACTTGCATAGGCTACAGGCTTATCTGAGCCTATCGTTCCTTGTGACAATACAGCCCCGATCGCAAAATTGGATGCATCCGTGGTTAAAATAAAAGTTTTACTAAAGTCAGGAAATTGTAACAAAGGTGCATTTGTTAAAAGCTTTTTACATGTCTCAAAACATTCTTTATATTCCCCATTAATTACAATTTTGCGACCTTTCTTTAAACAAGCTGTTAATGGTCTAGTTATTTTGGCAAAATCTTTGATAAATTTCCTATAATAACCGATTAGTCCTAAAAAGCTTTTAATCTGTGTAACCGTTTCCGGTATAGGATACCTAAGAATAGCGTCTATTTTATCATTATTTGGTTTTAAACCTTCACTTGTAATAGTATGCCCTAGGTAGAGTACTTCCTTTCTAAGAAAATGAGACTTATCTAATTGAACTTTTAAATTTGTTTGACGGAAGCGGTCAAAAACTGCTCTAAGTTTTTCTACATGTTCAGGCAAGCTTTTAGAAAAAATAATGACGTCATCGAGATATATTAAGCAATGTAAGCCTTGAAGGCCTCGTAAGACGTTATCCATCGCTCGCTGAAAAGTTGCGGGTGCGGTCTTTAACCCAAACGGCATTCTGTTAAATTCATAATGACCTGAAGGTGTGCTAAACGCAGTTTTAGCCCTATCTTTCTCCTGAACCTCTAATTGATGGTACCCGCTAGCTAAGTCGAGAGTTGTAAAGTATGTACTATTACCTAGCATGTCAAATAAATCGTTAATGTTGGGCAAAGGGTATTTATCATCAATTGTGATTTCATTGAGCCGTCTATAGTCAACTACCATCCTCCATTTTTGTTGGCCTGACGCGTCTAATTTTTTCGGCACTAAATGTACGGGAGCACTCCAGGGGGAATGAGATTCCTGGATAATGTTATCCCTTAACATTTTCTCGACTTGACTACTGATCTCTTTTGTTTGAATAGGTGGCAATCTATGTGCCTTAATGTTTATTGGGTCTTCATTTTTTGTTCTTATTCTATGTTTAACCTGATTTGTGAAGGTTAACGGAATATTTTCACAATAAAATATATCTTTGTATTCTTTACAAAGTCCCTCAATAACCGTTCGTTCTTCTGAATTCATATGATCTAACTGTAATTTGTCTAAATTCTTTGTTAGCAAGCTGTCCACTTCTATATTATTATCTATGAAATTAACACTAACAGATGGGTCCTGTATGTATGGTTCCACTTGAAAAGGTCCCGTAACTACTAATTTTCTATTTTCATGGCTATAATTCTGAATAACAGTTGTTGCATAGCCTTCAATACACGTAACTAATGCGGCGGGCATTCGAATCCCTTCCGTAAATTGCTTAAAATCTAACACAGCTTCCCCGTTCAGTAAGTTGACTGGGAGTCTTACTCTAAGTTCACTACGAGATGGTAGATTATATATCTCTCTCATAGGCGGTGAATATATGATAGGAATATCAGTATTTTTTAAATGTAATATCTGATTTTCCATATTAATCTTTGCCTGTAATTGCTTCAGCAAATTGCTACCTATTAACCCATCATACCTATCGTCGACACTATAGACATAAAACTTATGGAACTCTTGACTTCCAAAGGTAACCGGTAATGGAATAATAGCCGTTTCACCATGAACACTCGATGCGTGAGTGCTAACAACTTCGAAGGGTTCATACTGTAAATAATTTTTAAAATATTTATTCGCTATATACGGGCTTATAAACGATCTAACACTCCCCGTATCTATCATAAAAACTGCCTTTAATTCTGGTATAATTATATGTGGTAAATTTAAGCGTTTATTACAATTTATTTTTATTCGTTCTCTAGGGTAGAGGCCGTTATGCAAAAAATTTCCCGCCCCGGGTTCTTCAGGAGAAAATTCTTGGCACTCATTGTACGAATAACTTGAACTCTGTTCATTATTATTAGAATTATTTATGTAATTAACACGTCGCGAACTTGCAGTACGCATGGTGACATCAGTATTCGCACCCGACGTAGATGCTTGCGCTGCAAAAGACGGCGTGCTCGGTGCATGTGCCGCGAACTGTTGGTTCGGTTGTGCAATCGGAACAAATGACCTACTTGACTGCGGTGACGCATTATTGTTGTTTGTACGATTAAAATTGTCTTGATTTCTTTGAATATTATTATGTTGTTTATAATGTCTGGGCTGATGCGAATTGTTCGGTGTAGATGTGCTGTTTGTAGCACTATTCGGTACATGTGTACTTGATATGCTATGTGAATCTTTCTTTTGATTATTAGATTCAATTGCATTTTGGTTATTAGGCAAATTGGGTCTGTTATTTCTGCTAAAATTACGTCTGTCGTTTGTTTTCGACTCATAGACTGCCTGGAAGTTTTGTTCTTCTAAAACTATTTTTAATGCATCCTCTAACGTTGTGACGTCGCGCAAACGAACTAATCTAACTAAAAATGGCGGTAAATTAAACAAGAAAGCATTCATTGCTCTGTTACTATAAATGATTTGCTTTGCCTTACGTAGAGATTCATCAATGATAGTTTCTGATATTTTAGCAAATAAAACACTTCTCATCCGCTGTATTCTATGGCAAAAATCTAAATAACTTTCACCCTTATTTATTCTACACGATTCTAACTCCATTGCTAAACAATCCTCTGTGCGTGGATCACCGAAGTGTTGGTTTAACAACTTCTTCAGCTCGTCCCACGTACCTATAGCTTCTCTTTCGCCTACCAAACTGGCTGCTTCGCCTGATAACCTACTTGTTACTACATGAAATAAATATTCATTTTGGGCTGCGGTTCCTAAGAACGTAGACAAAATGTATTCACATTTTTTTATAAATAAAGGCAACATTCTAGTGTCGCCGCTGAATATTGGTATGATGTTAACCAATTCCTGTGGGACACGGGTTACGTTTTCCATTGTGAAAAGTTATGAAAGAAACAAACGCGGAGAAAAAAAAAAAAATCACACTAATGTGCTACTAAACTATCACTACTCTAAAATATTAGTACAATTAAAATCTATGCAAATATTATCACGGCGTTGTCCAATCCCTAATAATACACAAACACATAGACTATTACAAGGTTGGGATATAGATGGAAGAGCTGAGAGGAAGGTGAAAAAGATTTACTCACAATTCCGCAGCTAGCTCCATGCTCCCTGAATTACTGCTGTGGCTGGTCCTCTTCCGTAACTCGAAGTGGCTTCTTAATGAATTTATTTGTTCGGCGATCTCTGCTAAACCGTAGACACGGACGTCGGCTACTCCACGTAGAATTGTATACACGGCAAACTGACTACAGAGATCCTACCGGCTGCGCCAATTAAGTAAGCGACAACGGAAGTATTTAAAAATAACTTTATTCCGACAGAGTTACAGCGAAACAGTAATTAATTAAATCTAACAAAATATTGATCTTATATACTAACTTAATTGCTAACGTAGTACATGCACAGCGTGATCAGATTGACGCATGTTCTAGATAATTATAAATGCTGATCGCGCAGTGGGGAAATTGGGAAATAATAATCTAGTAAATACTTATTGTCTGACAAAGCTAATATTGGTAGGTTGGGGTTCCTTAACTCACGCGATAATCAAACTTTATTACTGATATGTTAGCGTTTAGCACATAGTGGAGTGGTGGGGTGCATTGGGGCGGAGTTTGCGTGGAAATTGTCTTCGGAGTACCTGTTCTTAATAGCGAGGGATTCTAAAGTAGAATCCTGAGCGCAACGAGGGATTCAAAGAAACACTCTCGCCTTTAAAATGGTTGTTTGCTCCCTAGGCAAACAATCTATCTACAATTAAATAGTTTGAGAATAGCTCGGGTCATGGTTAAAATGCTAACAAGTCAGGAATATGGTAAGCGATGAAGAGGTAGACTGCACGTACAGAAAACCAAACTCCGCAGAAATAATAGGTATTGATATCTAAACACGATAAAACAAAAACAGATTTTTTAACTCATACTTGTAGTAAAAATAATACCAGCTTTAACCCAAAAAAATACACTTTTTTTTTCATTTTGTCGTGTTTAGATATCTATACGATACCCATCACGTCTGCGTAGTTTCGTTAGCAAGTTTATTTTGACTCTGGTTATTGCATCTATTTTACTATACTGTGCGTTTGCACTGGCGAAACATTCCCAACAAAACTTGTTGAAATCTCTATTTTCTGTCAATCTTCTATATAATGTTTGAGATTTCAACATGTTTTGCAATGCATGTGCTCGGAAAAGAGCGTTTTCCAAGCAGCCAAACCGGGCGAAAAGTATCACTTTTTTACTGTGCTTTTTACTTTTCTTATTTTTAACTCCGTCGTCAACCCCACGCAAAGAGTTTTTATCAGTTGAGAAAAGTTTTACAAATTACATGATGACGTTGATGGTGATGATGAGGATGACGATGGCAATGGCGATGACAATAGTTAAAGTCGAAGTCCAAGTCCAAATCAAAGTCAAGGTCAAGGACAAAGCCAAAGCGCAATACGTCGCCGATCCAACGCATTAACTAGATTTTGTTGTGATGTTTTATTATATATTAGTTTATTATTTTATAAGATTATTTTGTGTATTTTGTTTTGGCCTTAGTTGCCTGAAAATAAAGCAATTATTATTATTATATTTATGTCTTTACATATCTCGGGACCATGGGGTCCCGGTCCTTTGGAAGGCGTACGAGGGGCCTAAGCCAGCTCGCTGAGGCCCCTCGACAATTTTTAATGGAATGAGGCAGCAACCGACGACTATCCCTGTATGCACTATGCAAGTGCACCCAAGGACAACCCCCGGTTAGTGCAGGACTATTGCAGAACATGGAAACAAAACATATTGGATATAGTGGATTGGTCACGTAGAACTATAGAAGGCCTATGCCTGATCAATGTTATGGTATACACGGATAAAATGGCAGGGGGTGACTTGCACACTCGCTAGCACATAGTAATGTAGCGACAAGGGGGTAACACTTCCTAAGGTGCTTGCAGAGTGGAGAGGTATTCCACGGCTATCAGAACAATCCCAGAGCCCGGAAGATGATCAACATCCCTACCAACACTTACTGGAATACTTTCTCCCTCCGAGCACGTTTGCTCTTGCGAATCTCTACTCAACCCGGTCAATAAAGCAAGCCAGAGATGACGAACAAGATTTCTCCCGGGAGATAGGGTCCGTGGGGTCGCTACTGCCCAACGGCTCGCCAGATGCTGCCTTGCGGGTTTTTGTATATCTCTTAGTCTGGCTCCACATCGGAGACCCGTTCCGGTACGGGTAAACTCTACCGGCACAGACCTAGAACTCGGAGCGCGCAAGCCCCACCACGACGTCAACGTAGAAATACGGCGATGGGGTTATTATTATCATTAAACTTAAAGTCAAAGGCAAGGTCAACGTCAAAATCATGACGATGGCGATGATGATGATGAAGAATATTGTTTAAATTATATATGTAAGTCAGCTAAGATGATGTTACACATCATAAATGCAACTACTGTAAGGTTCGCTCGCTTTTTTTTTTTTTCTCCCACAACGCATAGGAATAAAAGCGGTGCTCCTAGCGTGAGTACCCACCCTATTCATCAGGCAATGTTAAATTATTTTATCAAACGCGCGTCGCGATTAGGTCCAATGGTTAATTTATTTGCTACAATATTACTTTATTATTATTATTTGAAACTATTATTTATGTCGAATTTAATATCTTCTATACAGGGTAAAATATTTGTAAATGTTGGGAACAGCTGATTTTTTTTCGCGATTTCAGATTTGGTCTCATAGTAAAAGTTGTTCATAATGATGAGTAAAGTCACGTGTTTAATTTTGCGCACTGGTTAAAAAAATCCTGTATACTTACATAAAACAAAGTCGGGTTATTTAAGTAGGTGGGTACCTACACCAATTTTAACTCAAGAACGAATGGACCGATTATTATGATCTTTGATTTGTTGGATTTGTCTCTGCCCTGAATAGCAGTATAACTATTAAAACATCGGAAATATAGAAGAAAAAATAAAAATTTATATACATGAAGAAAATTCACGTTACCATACATTTTGTGATGATTGACATTTTTGATGTTATCTCGGTAGATAGGTAGGTATTTAGGTTGGTAGGTAGAGTAAGTAGGGAAGGTAGGGTAGGTAGGGTAGCAATGGAAGGTAGGGTAGGAAGGGTTGGACAGGAAGGGTAGGGTAGGTTAGAAACTAAAAATAGGTATATATTTTTGGTTTCTACACTACCGAAGGTAATTTAAAAAATTTCACTAAGTGCCATCTATTCTCAATTTCTAAAACTAAATTACTGAAAAGTTAGAAGGAACTAGAAGCGATACCATAGTCAATACACAGATGGCGTTGTTTTCGATGATTAGTCTCAAGACGTAACTTTTCAACTTATTTTATTTTACTTACCCTAGACCCTAGACGAACGATCACGATATCAACGATATTTTGGGATTAAATAAATGATTGTTTTAAACAACGATTTATTTGTCCATACTTAATTTTACTACAGTTCTTAGAATTAACTACATTTTTAATTATACATTTTTACAACTTACATACTAAGCCCCACTTGCTCCACAAATCATTAAAGGCATTTAGAACTAAACATAATAATTCATCATTCTGTCTTTATCATCTTCAAACAATTAACAGAAACAGAGCACTGTAAAAATAAAATATGTTTAGTGGTAGGTACACATTTCGAGATTTGTGTAGCATCCAGGCCTAAATAATTAACAATTTTACATACTTTTGTACCATAACAACTATTCACATCCTCGATTTGAATTCTTCATTTTTATTGAAAGGGAATGTTTGTCTGTACCTCGCTACTCCCAAGCAGATGAAACCTGGAAGAAAAAGATTTTAAATATAGAATCGGTACATAAACAAATCGAAATAGGAAGCATCTTTTTATCAGAATTGGGATACCTATGTAAATTTAATGAGTAATGTTTTGTCTACTGGCAACCTTAAAAATAATATGGGGAAGAAAAACAGTATTGTACTGATTTAGTAAGAAAGTCTCTTTTAATATTATGAACAGTATCAATGTCATTTTATTGGAGAATTACTTATGCAACAGCGCTAACCACTAGATAACTAAGAACGAGAACTTGGAAATTGTCAACTGTATGGCTACAAACTTCTTATATTACATATACAGAACTATGTTTCAATGGTAGATGTACTTACATAGATTAAAAAAACACTGCTATTCTTAGTTTGACATTTAAAAGGTGGGGAAGTAACCGTTACTTTTATGCAGGTGTAGGAAATTGGTAACATATTTGATAATGAATTAATATGACAAAATAAAGAGCTGATAACTACAAGGACTTTAACATAACTGTGTGGATGTATTAAAGGTACACCGGCGTATGTTATATTAAATGTTATGTTATGGCGGCGTAAAGAAGTGATAATTACCAAAGGATAGTACAGACAGTCCATATTTCCCGGGAAGACTTTTATTTTTGCAGGCAACGTTCGCGAGATAACCTCCAATGCCGATCATACCGACAGCCCCCACGATTCTGCAGGAAAGGCAGTCCCGGGGACGAGCATTCTCTGTTGATGTCATTCTAAACAACTTATTACATAAATTTATTTAATAAATAAATTGTACAATACTTTTGTGTACTAAATGACTTTGACAGTTTATCTATTCTTGATTTTGACAGTTCCCTGGTGCTGTCAAGCAGTGTTTCCACCAACATTTTCGGTATTTCCCCAGTTTCATTATGAATTATCCGTAAAATTCCCAATTTATTTTTAAACCCTTTATTTAGTGAGCATGATGATAATAAATAATAACAAGTCATTCTACATATTTAATAGCACTAACTACCTGTAAAACATTCATTAATTGAGAAGATTATAAACGATTCATTATTAATCGAGAGAGACGAAACAAACCAACTCTAGGTATGATGCGACTTAGTTCCGATATCGTCTTTTGCCACGGTAATAATACATTAAAATGGTAAACTAAAATTAAACGGATTACATTCGTTACGAGTTTGAGGGAATCCCCTTTAATAAATCGGTGGTGCCATAGAGTAAAGTAATTTATTGGGTGCTACGCTACCTACTGTAAACAATGGGACTAAAAACTCAAGTTCAATTTTTCCCCAACATTCCCTAAATACCTGTCAAAATAAAATATCCCCATACCATGCATAATATTGGTAATTTTTCCCTAAAAAAAGGAGAAATCCCTAAAAGTGGAAGCACTGACTGTCAAGTTGAGTATGAGTCGTTCCTTTATAAGCAGTTTCCAAGATGCAGTTTATTTAGTTTTGTTTATTATTTTTGTGTCTGAAGAAATCGGTATCTTTCAAAGAATAATCGATCAAAGATATGATGTTATTGAAACCTCCCAATTGTTTGAAATCTCCGCTGACGAGCGGGCTTGCTATTAGTGTTTTCCGTCGTCCGTCGGTTCGGCGTGGCTCTAGTATGGAAGGTCGCGGAAATCCAGGAACATCATACATTTTTTTCTGTGTTTAGTTTTAGTAAATACTTTAAACATATCAACCAAAGCAAGAGGGTAAAGTAGGTACCTAGGTAGCAATCATTGTCTAACTAGTGGACGTCTATAGCACACACTAACTAACACAACATAATATCTTTACACCCTGCGTTCGAATGACAGCGAAATATCACGACTCGTGTCTTGTAACAAGACAAGTGGGTCAAGGGGTAGAGAAAACAATGAGTTGCTGTCAGCGTTGCATCCACTTAATAAGTTTTATAATGTGTGGCTATTTTATTTTGCATGCTCTATTTGACCGAAACGTGACTAATTTTCAGCTTTTTGCTGATACTTTACACAATTTCATTTCATTGCAAATAGGTACCATAATAGTGTAATGATCGATAAGTAGAATAGGTATAAGTTAATATACGTAACTACAGCTACTTACGATAGTCCAAATTTGATTAGGTTTGCAAGTCTACCTATAGGTATGTAAATCTGAAGAACAGTCTCCCTTTTACCTTTTTCTTACTGTTGCGTTGGAAAGTATAAGGCACTCGGTAGCTATTTAATTTTAGTGCGTGTGTGTGTGTGTGTGTGTGTGTGTGTGTGTGTGTGTGTGTGTGTGTGAGAGAGAGTGTGTGTGTGTGTGTGAGTGTGTGTGTGTGAGTGTGAGTGTGTGTGTGTGTGTGTGTGTGTGTGTGTGTGTGTGTGTGTGTGTGTGTGTGTGTGTGTGTGTGTGTGTGTGTGTGTGTGTGTAGCAAAACGAATAGGGACAACACTATTAAGTAGGTCATAATTATAATAATAACTGTTTATTACCAGTTGTTTAGTTTTAACTGCCTCGTTGGTCTAGTGGTCGGGTTCGATTCCCGGGTCGGCAAAGTGTTATTATTGGGTTTTTCTATCTGAAATTTCTCAGTAGCAGCTCGGCATCTGGATTTGTGCCCGATTGATGGCAATAGGCTCGCCCCCTATTACATGGGAATTAACCATGACTGGCGAAATGTGGGTGGACCTGCTACAGGTACCTACACCTCTCCGTCCAACCATTCGGGGAAACAAGGCGTGATGTTATGTAGTTTTAAGTTGTTAAATGTTTTCTGTTACGGTGTGACATTATCTCTAAGTCATAAAACCCTTTCAAATTAGTAAAGAAAAAAAAAACTAGGTATGTTCTTCTATACGATTGTGTTTAATCCGACATCCAACAAAAGTTGAATCATATTGATGAGTCGTTGGACGAAACACTAGGGAAATAACCAATAAATTATTTTCGATACACGAATTTCATTTAGCAGTTCTCACTAAATTTTCTGCAGTGAAAACTTCTTTAGGCGCGTTGGGCATTTTTGAGATGGGACTAAACCATTGATTTCGCGACACCATGACGACACCTCATTTTTGTAAACGCCTTTGTGCTCCTTATTAAGATAAAGTTACGGACCTATGATCTATACAAGTATTTTTCTTCCATCAAGGCGATCTTGTTCAAGTTTTCACTTCTGTGGCACTCCTAAAGTGCCACCACTTTTCCTTTACCTCACTTTTTCCTTTATATATATAGTGTATGAATGTAGGAACAGCTTTCTCTGGGTTATCCCAGTCCATAAAGCATCATATGAGCTAGGTTCAGGAGTAGCCGATTTTCGTGGCATGGACATAAATAATGTGGCGACGAAAATTTTCTACGGCTCTAGGAAGAATCATACAAGTATGTTCGTCGTACCTACCTATTCTGCAGTAAGTATAATTATAACCAAAGCCACTTCACCCACTAGACTATCAATTACAGACGTAATTTAATCTAATAATGTGCAACTTCCCTTATTTCCACAGTGAAAGGCGTTTGGGTTGCGTGTGGCCGATGTGGCACAGCCCTAAGAGTTCCTACCCACCTAATATAACTATAGGTACTAATAGGTAACTGTTGGTAAGTAAGCCCACGGTGCACGGACATAAAAATATCGCGGCGGGATTTTATCGCGCACTGGATTTTCAACTCTCGGTGTTAAAGCGTTGAAAATTCAACAGAGTGCATCGCAGCGCGTCGAAAAAACACACTGTTAGATTTTCAACTCTCGGTCCTAAGCAGAGCGTTGAAAGTCTAGTGTGCGAAAAAAAACCGCAGCGATATTTTAACCGTGCGGACGTGGGCTTAGACCGTATGTCTACAGCTGTTCTCAGTTCATGTAGTATTCAATCATGTGACTGACAGGGGAACGTTTTTGTAAGTGAAATACGCCGAAAAAGGGAAAACCTCACGTTGCGAGAAAAACGGCATGAAGCAAACTTGCCTAAAACTGGAGAATAGTATAAGTATTTTTGTTTACTGTTTTTACAAACAGTTGCTACTCTATTGCCAACTTGTTGAATAGTTTACATTAATGTAATTTTTATTTACCTATCTAAAGTAGAGATGGGCCGACTATGACTGGCCGGCTAGCCGACTGGGCGGCTGCAAAATGGCCGACTAATCGGCCAAGCCGATCATGGCTTTCGGTTGAGTTCGGGTGACAACGGCAATGTTCGTGACTACGATTTCGGGTCGTAGGTAGGCGCGCAGCGGCGTCCGACGACCAGGCGGACTTAATTAATGGACCAAACGAAAGGTTCCTGTTCCATCCTATCCTATTCTTGATTGCACATAAAATAAACTGTAAAATTGATTCTATAATCAAAAATAATTAAAGTACAAGATTTAAATATCATTTCAATCACCGTCTTTTAAATTTTTTAGCATATTATTTAACACGTGTAAAAAATGGGCCGACTTTTCGGTACATCAGTAATCTAAAGGTTTTTAATTTCTACCTAAGTACCAAATTCTGAATCTCACGTAGGTACGTACGGAAACGTCTCAGAAAGCTAATAAATGTACTACTGTATAAGATTAAACGTATAAGCTACAAATGGAACCGAAACAAATTGATTCTGCCTGGTGGCGGGTCAGGGAATTAAATTAACTTTACAGGTACCCAATTCATCTCTTGCCACACAGTAGGTAGGTACCATCGGGGTAATGCATATCTAACCAATTTGAAAACAAAATTCCGTGCACACGACTCTTTTTTTTCTTAGGTAAGCGATACTATAGTGGCCGAGCGCTGCAAGCAAGAATAGTCCTTACAGTGTACAGATATGCGTTTCTTTGATAGTACATCTGCCAAATTATTTGGGAAGGTAGGTGTACTTTGTATGATTAACTACTCTGTGAAAAACTAGGTAGGATAATCGTGTGGGAAACATTATGTGGTAAACGATGCCTTACAGAATATTTTACTAGCTAAAACCTATATTTTATTCGTAACTGAATACAAGTCAATGTTACTTTCACGATTATGAAGAGCATAACATACAAAAATTTAAGAAAATTTAACGTCGGGCGGTAAGTACTTAAGGCGACGATAACCGACTTTTAATGATTTTATTTCAGTATAAAATCATCACGGCTATACTAGTAGAGTTAATGATTTGAAAAAAAAAATAGTGTAGGAATATTTTAGATTTTGTTTATATTACATAGTGAAATTAATTTGTAAAGTTATGTCTAACGGTGATAAAAAACTGAGAATCAAGCAAAATCTATCAAGCGTATTTTTCTGAAACCTCTCACCATTTTAAAGATAATTTAACTAGTGATCTTTTAGTAGACGTGTTTTATTAAAATACCTTTTGTTTTATGTATGTCCTTGATGGGCGAGTCCTATTACTGGCTGGACGTACGACGCGTTGCATGAGTTCAGTACAGAGCACGTAAGCTATCCACTCAAGGTTACTGTGATATATCTGCGTCTTAAATCGAGTGGAATTTATTTGCCAAAGTAGCCAAGTCTAACAGACTCGTTATTTGAGTAGGTACTCGACTTGAGCCAATTACTTATTTAAAAAAAAAAAAACCTTACAAAAACTCTTTTGTGTTGTCTTGAAAATAAAAAAAACATCTAACAATTTTTTTCCCTTTATTACATTTCGTTATGATTTATCGCAATTAGCGTTAAAATTCCGAAAAAAAGTCCATGAAAAATAATATTACAAAAAATTTCCCTCTCGGCTTCGGCAAAGCCTCGCAAATTACGTAGGTAGGTATTGAAAAGCTTCAAAAAAATAAACATTGTTCATAAAAATGTCTGGCCATAGCGGATACAAAATCAGAGGGGAGATGAATACGGAAATTGTTCAGACGCTGAACAAATCAACTGATTCAAGGAAAATAAATTTTATAAGTTACTTGTACCTCTCTGCAAATAAGTTTACCTGGAAAATATCATTATTTAAATGGTATACCTTGAACTCAGACCAAAAAAAAAAACCAAGACATAGCGCAGTCAACAATGACGTGAAGCCGGTTTCGTAAACACAGTGACGTGTAGTTTGTTTGTAGTTCTATTGTAAACAGTTGTAAATGTGTGCGTGTGAGCGTGTATGCACAGAGCGGAGGTGTAGTTTTGGCATGCTTCACTGTATTGTTCGCAGCGCTATGTCTTGGTTTTTTATTTGGTCTGAGACATTGAATAACATGTGTGTAAACCTGAGAGAACAAATCTCCATAAAAATAATTAATTTAAATAGAATGATATGGGTTCCAGGAAAGTAAACTGTATCTTAAGGCCTGAATTCCTCCGCTGCGCGCAAACCACATTATGTAATCTATTTAATATTTTTTTTTATATTAAATAAACCACCTTTGATCTATTTACAAATTAAAATCCTATGACACTCACGTAACTCACCTTTTATATATTATTTAATATTGTTACCTCTGAAAAGCATACTTTTAATTATCCTCTAATTATTTTAGTATCCAAAACTTATTTTATACTACTAACTTTCCCTGTTTGTAAAAAATCTTAGAATATTTTTTAATCTGACATTTTCTTTAAACTGTCATCTGTCCCATTTATTTTATAGAAATACAATGAATAGGTCTATGCTTATAAATTACAGGAAAACCTATAAGTCTATGGTCTTAAAATAACATGGTTACATCACTCAATATTTTGCGTACAAACTCACATTTGCAGTTGGAAAACATGTTCCCCCGTACATTACGGGGAACATGTTTTTCAAATACAATGTTAAGTTTGTTCTTGAGATAAATTCATCCTAACTACGCAACCCTTCATTGTGCGTGGTCAGACACGCACTTGACCGGTTTTTTTCGACGAGTTCACAGCTTTGACTGTCTATCTACCCATATTTATATCTTTGGCCTGGACCTAAGTCAATCTAGTAAAACAATGTTTTAATCATTATAGGCCTTACAATGTAGCCCATATTCTTTGAAAGTCAATAAAAAACTGCATTGTTCTAATAAGAAAACTCGCTGTGTAATTAAAAAAATATACTTATCGAATGAAAATTGACTTCTATTGTGTTGTAAATGAACTTGGATGTATTCACCTGAGATTTTGTACATTTGAAATGGGTTATAGTTTATTCAGAATTAAAATGAAATACATACATAAAATCACGCCTTCTTTCCCGGAAGGGTTGGGCAGAGGTGTATCCGTAGTACACCCTGCAGTGTTCCCCTGCAAAATACACCTTTTCACACGAAAAGAGGTCGTCTAATTTTCTTTTTTCGCGTAATATTTTTTTGACACCGATTTAAATTTTTTGATGGAAGAAAAAGATTGAGAGCTTTTTTGTTCATGAACCCTCAGTCGACAGCTACCAGAGATCTGGACAGGGTGCTCAATCTTAGTACTTACAAGTACAAAAAAACTGGGACAGCATGGTTAAAATGATACAAAATCACGAAGTATATGTAGTCCCTGTACAAATAAGTTTAAATATGATTTTTAATTTTGTTGGATTATAATCGTAGAAGTTTTCACCAACTTAAGATAAGAGATGGCAGCTCTGGAGCAATGTTCACTTTTTCGCCTTGGCGGATTTAATAACAATAAACTGGTAGCCCCAATACAAATGTCTGCTAATCTCTGAGTCTTGCCGTGTTTTACAATATTTTGTTTATTATTTTAGTGATCTTTCTGTGTTATATTGCGCTTTTGTCATTGAGTTGAGCGAAATTTCGTCCGAAAATCCATATTTGTGACCGGAAAGTGATTTTGTGAGTGGTTGTGTCAAAACTGAGATAGGACTCCAGTGTAGTGTCTAGTATTATATCATCTGTGGTAGTGTTAAGTTTGAGATAGCATTCTTCTAGTTAATTACTTTGGTACATAGTAATAAAAAGATGATTATTAAATTGTATTTCATTTTACAATCCTTGAAATCAGTACTAAATTACTACCTACAGAATCTATACCCATAGTGCCACCATAAGCTATACACATCCTATACATAGCTATAGCATACCGGTGTCCTATCCAAAGGTGTAGTTCAAACTGTGAATATCAGATGGCGCTAGTATCTTTACGAACGCAAATGACCCCGTTCCACGGCACAAGATTGATCTCTATTTCAGTATATTACAAAGTACTTTGTGGATCTGGAATCAATTATAAATTTTTCCTGTTGAGATTTTATCCAGTGCACATAAGTAATTTTCTATTGTGAATAGCCACGTGTGGAAGACCTTATTGGGGGATTGTAACAAGTGTGGCCTTGCTGCATTGTGCCCATTTCCGGGACCAATTGGGGATATTGTCCCCGATCCAAAATTCCTTTTTGGTTATATTTTTTCATAAGGCCGATTTCGGCCGCACCCCTGGGCCGGAGCCAGTCAGCCGGTCCTATTCGCCGCGGGGCCTTGGCCTCCGCGTTCTGCCAGCGGTCCAGGCAGAGCTACCGGTCGTGCGTAGCCGGACGTCGGGACGGCGAATGGACGGCAGCCGTGTTCTGCCAAGAGCCACCCTCGAGCAGACCAACAGTTTACCAGCCCTTTTTTTAAATTGTAGATTGTAAATTCTAAAATTGTCGACGCTACTCAACACCTTTTTTAAGAAATTTGTGAGTTAGGTTCATCGCGACCGATCTTTCGCGTACTAATCTATTATAACGACACGGAATTAACAATAGCTATTGGTCGGAAATCCACGTCATATCACCGGTCATTTAGAGTAAATCGATGGGCCTAAGCCTCATTTAGATTTGGCTATCAAATTTGTTTAAACTGACAATATTTAAAAAAAAAAACCAAGCTGACGTCTTTTTATGTGTATTCCATATTTTTTTTTCTGTTTCTTTAAATATACTGTTGTTTTAACCTTACTTTAAATTTCATTTAATATCCTTCACAACAAGTGGCAAGAACAGATATTTTGCTACAACCCACATTTCGCCAGTTTTATTAAGTCCCATGTAATAATTCGAGAATATAATATTTTGCGAATATAATATTTTTCGAATGTAATAATATGAGAACAAAGGATAGGGAGCGAGCCTATTGCCATTAACCGGGCACAAATCCAGATTCCGGGCTGCTACTGAGAAATTCCTGTTGGAAAAATCCAATAATACTTTGTCCGACCTAGGGAATCGAACCCAGGACCTCATGCTCAGCAGTAGCGACTGAGACCACTAGACCAACGAGTCAGTTTAAATGAAATGTACTATCGAAGAAACGCATATCTGAACACTGTAAGGACTATTCTTGCTTGCAGCGCTCGGCCGCTATAGAATCGCTTACCTACGAAAAAAAAGGTCGTGTGTACGAGATTTTGTTTTCAAAATGCTTAGATATGCATTACCTCGATGGTACCTACACTAAATAATAAATAAATAATAACCTATACCTAATTAATTAATTAAATAAAAATATAATATCCTTACTTAACTAAAACCACAGATAAATACACTCGCAAAATCATTTAAATAAAATGCGACTCTTGTTACGACACAATAAAGTGTAATTCAGATCGCTCAGCGCTTATTACCTACAGTTATGTTCACTCCGAAGTTGCCCTCTATCGCGTAACTCTTAGATCTTAGGACTGCGTTACACTCACTGAATTGGCCCGACAAGTCGGGCCCGCCGCGTACTTGTAGCTTCATAACTAAAATGCGGACTGAACCATCTGTATTCATCTGTGTTAAAACGAACTAAAATATGGCGTCGAAAAATTCCTCCGCATCGCTGTTGAGTGGTGGTAATGTACCCAAGAGTTTTCTCATTCCATTCAGAAAATAGGTACGGTACATGAATATACTCACAATAGGTAGGTATATTAAATATATTGTGAGTATATTAAAGTATCGTAAACCTTAATCGTAAATTTTATAAGCCATTAAATAAACCTCTCCGTATCAAAACGTCTTAAAAGCAAATGGTCCTATTAGCAAAACGACACTTTAGCAAAATGGCCTATTAGCAAATCGTCCTATGAGCAAATGGTCCTAAAAACAAAAGAACGGGAATGGTACAGTTATTCTACACATAAATATGATATAATATTTTTTAAGGAATAATACGTATCGCCTTCTCGAAACAACAAACTTTAAAATAAAATAATCTATAAAAACTTAAACTTACTTTAAAAAACTATTAACCAGTTCAGCACAGCTCAATCATTGCTAGCTTAGTTGGCACATATTGTTCCAATCTCTATCTATATATTTCTTTCTAAATTTATTTTCTTTATGTTCAAAGTCTTCAAATAATTTCCATTTTTTTTTCCTAAAATACTAAATAAGTAGTCTAATTTAGTTTGATTCTTCTTTATTTTTGATTTGAATGGTACCTTTCAAATAAATGCCAAATTAATCCATGATGATAAAAATTTGATATTGATTTTTCAGCATTAAGGCTATTGGAAACAGGCGTAACGCGACAGGGCGTCGCGACGACGTTACTCTTATAAAACAATTTCTAAGAAAACTTAACGGTAGAACAATTACCGGTGTCGCATCGTGCGCATTTGTTAATAGGACATTTTGCTATAGTGTCGTTTTGATTATAGGTCGTTTTGCTATTAGGACCATTTGCTTTTTACGTTTGATAGGGAGATAGCGAGAGACGACCTCTGTTTTTTTTTTTCAGACTCTTACTGACTTAAACCCACCCGTGGTCCTTTGGTTGCCCTGTTGCCGGGGGCCACGATCTCCCTTTCGATTTTCTTCGCAACCCCGGCAGGCATCGGCCCTAGCGGACCCCGTCAATTCTGCAGACATCTCTTTGAGGCGCGCGTGGAACACAACGCGCCGTCGACCCGGGCCTGGTCCTTATCGGACGGTGAGCTACCCATTGCTCACCGTCCGCAAGCCCGTGCCTACGGTGGCCGGCCCCGTATGCTCCACCGTGTCCTCCGGATGATCCACACAATGATGACACCCGGGCGTTTCCTCCCGCCTTATCCTGTGTAGGAACCTCCCGAAATAGCCGTATCCGGTGAGGACCTGCGTCAGGCGGAAGGCGAGGACGCCGTGGCGCCTCTCTAGCCACTCCTCAAAGAGGGGTCTTATCGCCGCAATTGTGGCGTGCCCATCATCATGACGACCTCTGACTTTACAACTTTCCTTCACTGCTTCTTCGAGTTTTTTGAAGTGACAACTTCTTTAGGCGCGTTGGGTATTTTTGAGATGGGACTAAGCCATTGATTTCGCGACACCGTGATGACACCAGCTTTTGACCATTAAAAAGACATCAACGCATTAATCACCGCGGTGCCGACTTTTTTTCAAGTTTTAACTTTTTTTTTGTACTACTATAAATTATTGGTAATACATATCACAACATCAGTCACCTATGATGTGACTGATGTTGTGCTAATTCATACAAGTACCTTTTTTTTGGTTGGGAAATTATCAAATAACTTCTCCTGCTCTGGGCGGAGCGGGAGGCGTGTCAGACTCCTACTGACTAAAACCCACCCGTGTTCCTTCAGTTGCCTGTATTGCCAGGGGCCACGGTATCCCTTTCAGACTTTTCCGCGA
Organism: Omphaloscelis lunosa; assembly: GCA_916610215.1. NCBI lineage: Eukaryota > Metazoa > Arthropoda > Insecta > Lepidoptera > Noctuidae > Omphaloscelis > Omphaloscelis lunosa. Next base: position 15,592,197 of record OU744250.1, read on the forward strand.
CCTCGGAGGGACATACGTCAAAAACACAAACAAAAACTGCATGATTTTAATTTATTTATATGATTAAATTTATTCAAATTCTGACTATTTGAGACTGACATCTTTTTCTTGGTCGCGTACCTCATTACTGAAGGTCGTGTCCTTGAAAGACCTTCGTGGGTTTATGTATGATGATTTTCCACTTCATTCGGTTCTCTGCTTCTCTCAGTACGGTCGTAACAGAGAGTCCAGTGAAGGCGGTTACTTGGTCTGACCAGCGCCAGCGGTAAGGTGCGTCATACTGCACTCTTTTTTCCTGTACCTTTGTTAAACAAATCAATAAAGAACTTACGAATAAGTAATCAATCTTAGATAAGAATCAAACATACGCTCCATGCTCCATTGTTGATTGGACTGTTCGCATTTTTTCTCCTTTTATAAAATATAAGCAAACTAGCTGCGCTTCGCGGTTTTTCCCACATAAGTCTTGATCCCGTGGAAATATTGGGATAAAAAGTATCCTGTGTTCTCACCCGGGTTATGGTCTACCCATGTGCCAAACATCCAAATCCGTTCAGCCGTTTTAGCGTGAAAGCGTAGCAAACAAACAAACATACAGACATAAAAAAACTTTTTTTTTTCTTCTTTATTAGTTTGGGTAGAGAGTTTAGTCGCGGTTTCTCCCGCATCCCACTGGAACTATTCATTTGTGGGGATTAAAAATATTCAATATCCTTCTCGTGTCAAACTTTGAACTTGGTTCAGTGGTGGCTTCAAGATGTAAGTACCTAACAAACAGACACTAAAGTTCCGCTATATTCTGTAAGAATCTAACCGTGAAAAGTTAAGTGAATAAGTCACCTGCCACGAAAAAAAGAGGAAAAAAACGAATCTGGTCGAAACTGGATTCTTTTTCGTCTGAAAATTGTTACGAAATTCGGCCTGATTTTTGCATTTTTGCCCGAAAACGATTTTATTTTTACCGACTTCGAAAAAGGAGGAGGTTTTATGTTCGTAGCGTAAGTTTGTTTTTTTTTTTTTTTTTAATGTATGCCCACCGATTTCTCCGTCAGTCATGGACCGATTTTGAAAATTCTTTTTAATTTGAAAGGGTATGCTCCCAAGTTGGTCCCATATCAATTTTATTAACTTTGCTTGGATAGTTTTTGAGTTGGCTTCAATAACTACGTATTTTTTCCCACTTAGTACCTATGTGGATGATATGATAATTTCATGTCACTGTTTTTTACATAGCACTTAGTGGTATTCGAATTTGTGTGGGGCCTACCCCACACAAATTCGAATACCACTAAGTGCTTTTAGTTGTGGTACCTATACCACAAATAAAAAGTGAAAAATAAAACGTTTTTACAAAAACAAGAAAAAATCACTACAAAGCGAGAAATAATTTTAATTTCGAAAGTCGGTGGCAAAGACACCGACTTCCGAAATTAAAGTCATTTCTCGGTTTATAGTGTTTTTTTTTGGAAGTCGGTTGATTATTTTTTATTTTTTCCGTTACGTTTTTGTATGGATTTTTTTTTATAAATAAAGGGTCAATTCTTAGATCATTTTATTTCAAATCAAACGACGGATTTTCTCTGAAAGTTACTGTTAGTACCTATTGATTTGCCGGAAATTATTTTTTTTTCGACCATTGCCGTAAACATGTAATAATCATTTTTTGGCCTAAAGTGGTTATTCTGTTTAAAATGAACACCAAATTTTTGGTTTTTAAATACGACACAGTACACTTGTTCCCATAGATATTTTGACTAGGATTACCTTCGATGGCACTTCATACCATGTAAAGTAACTGTTCTACATTCGTTTGCATACTATGAATATTGTACCACGCTCGTGCTGCATTCAGTATCGCGGTCGAGGAAAGTAACTTGCCTATATCTTTTTTAATCGCTACTAATGACTCTGCTTTGAATCGAATGAATTTTGAATCAGAAATATTCGACTGATACAAATTTGTTTAAGTATATACAGGGTGGCAGGGACATCTATGCGAAAACTGTTATACCATGGATTCAGTACATGATTCTGAATGCCTGCGTTGAAATTTTCGTCGGTTATTTTAGAAAAAAATCTGCTGTTTCATACATTTTGACCGCGTAGATATTGCACTTTTCTATGAAAAAGCAGATTTTTTTCACGTCGATGTCGTCGTCACTGCCACCCTTTGTATTGTATCCATCCGTGCTATATTTATGAAAATTTAAATGTGAAAATAGCTCTGTCTTTCACTTTTTCCCACCTCAACCACTGAACTGAGCGTTATGAAATTAGACAGATAGCTAGCCTGGGATCTGGAGAAGGAAATAGGATACTTTCAATCCCAGATGTTTGTATCAAAAATTATGAAATACAAAATACACGCAGTCACGGGCCACAGCTAGTATTTAATAAAATACCTACTAGCTTATTACCACGGCTTCGTTCGCGTGGAGATCGGTAATTATCACACAGGAACGTACAACCGGAGTAAAAAGTATTCTGTATCCTAACTCAGGTCATGGTCTATCCATGTGCCAAATTTCATCCAAATCCGTTTACCCGTTAAAGCGAGAAAGGTAACAGACAGACACAAGGTAACTTTATATTTTTGCATTTATTTATTGCATTTATAATATTATTAAAATATATATTATATAATAAATAATATAATATAATAATATATTACATAATATTTATTATTTAATATAATATATTATATAATAATTATAATAAGTATAAATATGGACTCTCTTAAATCATCTAAAATAATAAATCAGCTGTTACTTTGTTTATTTTGAGCTAATTCAATTGATAGAGTTACTACAATAACAAAAACAAAATTAGTTCAACTTGACAATTCATGTTGAATTGATTTTGTTGTTGTTATTGTAGTAACACATAACTAAGTACCATTATTGTCAAGAGTACAATAATAGCTTTATTGTACTCTTGACAATAATGGTAGATATATCAAGATCACGTATCCTTTCACTGTGGTCAACTTTTTGTGTAAGACGTTTGGTTTAGTGGCAGAATTATTTAAGCATTTTGGGACTTCAGACATTATTTGTTCTGTTTTATTAAAGTAAAATCAAAACTTTATAAAGAAATATTATTTCATTGAGTGTAGAGTGTACAGAACTTGATCAATAATTTGTAAAAGTGGGAAGGCTGATTCTTTTTGCGTACCAACCTATACATACAATTTAAATTACTACTCCTAAGTATTTTTGACATTTTATAATACTGTAATGTGACTTTCCTAATTTAAAAAGAAAAATAGGTTTATTTGTCACAGAAAAACGAGCATTGGAAAAAAAAACAAAAGATGATTACCACCTTTACAAACATATTAGGGCAGCAAGCATCCCATTCGTCACACAAAGCATACGTCAATAAGGTAAGTTGATACTTACATAATGTAGTGAGTAATTCGTTTTTCTGGTAGAGTATTCGTTTCCTGTTAGTATGTAGTGCTTCTATTATTATAAAGGTACGTTGTTACCTTACAAATAGATCAGTTATAATTTTATAAGGTATAAGGTTTGATTAAAAAATAATATCCACAAACGGGAAAAAGTAATAAATTGATTGATGTCTTTATGTAAGTAAGCAATTGAGCGTGCAGAATGACGGAAAAATATAGATATAAATATATAAAATATATTAATAATAATTTATTTAAATGGTACCATTGTTTATTGTTAACTTCATTAGAATAATATAAAATAAGCTTTTAAACGAAAAACAATTCATTTTCTGTGAAAGTTTCTAACTTTGTCACCGAACAGAAAGCGAAGCCACGTTATTAGAACTTCAAGTTCTATTTACTCCACATGCGGAACGGTCAGCATTACATAAACATACTATTAACGTATATTATGTAACTTTCTTCACCATAAGTTAGAGCAAGTGAACTTGCCTGTTTACTGGACCGCTAGCTAGACATAGTACGCGCGGCAGTCGCTTACCGCCATTCGTCGACCGCGCTACACTCTTGGCCAAATGTTTTGTTTTGTACAATGGCGTGCGTCTACTTCATAAACACGCAAAATGTTTATGTTTACAAATATGGGCCCATTTAAACTGTGCCCATTCTTCGGGCCGCAATTGTAAATAATTGATGAATTTATGATTTAGCCAGAGCGCAATGGAAATTCGGTTTCGCTAACTGCTCTCGAAAACTTTTTTCCCAGTTTTTCAAGTGAAAAATTAAAGTATTAGTGACGAATTATTATTAGGTGGAGTGTAACATATGTTTCTAATTTATTGTTAAGTGTTTTGATGAGAATAACTTGTTTAGAAAGTTGGTTTAATTGTTTTTAACGTGAGTGAACTACGAGGATAGTCTTTAAACTAATTGAAGAATACAATACTTGAACGAAGGTAAGTTTTTCAAACAATAGTTTGCATATTAAAGCTGTCTGTATTTTATATGTAGCATTTATAAACGAAATAAACAAGTGTTATCATTAAATTGATACCCCAAATAAATAAATAAATCTTTCGTCAAATCATTTTATGTGCGAACTAGGATAATAATTCTGTCTTAGAGTTAATAGCTAACAATGGTACATGGTATCTACGCGTTGCAAGGCCAGGGTTAATAACTTAAAGTGTCATAAATTTTACGCAGGCTATTAAATTAAGACATTACCTACACAGTCGGGAAGTTTTGGCCCTAAGGCCATGTTGAGGCTTGTTCAGTACCTGACCTACTGACTCTATTGTTAAAATTTAATGTTGCTTTTAATGAGACAACTCCAAACTCTTGGTTTCAAGTCGTTAAGTTTCTCTATTATTTATGTTTAAGTAAGAATTTTAAATACATTACGTATTTTGTTTTTCTAGAATATTTTGTTATCTGTTATTTTTTATGTGGTTCGCTACCAATTAAAAAAAAAATACCATAATTATTTATATATTTTTTGTCCTACTGCCTGCGTAAAGGCTCCCGCAGATAGGGACGACGCGACTCTGTTGTAACAATTTCTATTAAAACTTTACGGAACATTTTCTACCGGTGCCGCGTCTCGCCTGATTGCGGGATCCTTGAGGCTCAACATTTTATGCTTCCATGTTTTGTGCCAATCTCATCCAGTACCCTAATTGCGTAATACACGATCAATCACCATGTTTCGATTTGAAACAGATTTCTAATCCATTGCTTCATAAGTCGGAAAAAAAACAGTGTCACTCCGGGAGTGCCGACAGAAGTGAAAACTTGAACAATTTTACTGTGCAGGAACCACTTTTAATGAGGTGTCGGTAACGGTAACGGTGTCGCGAGTTCCATTGTTTTTTCCCATCTCAAAAATGCCCAACGCGCCTAAAGAAGTTTTCACTTAAAAAAATCTGCTCAACAACTTAAATAACGCAACGAATGTTCGTTTGTGGTTATGTAATGTTTCATTTTGACAGTTCAACATGTCAAAATGAAACAAATTAGACACAATTGTTTACGAAAATAAATTACGCAATTGGGGTACAGGTGTCCATATTTACGCCACACACTTATCTTTAAAGCCAATTTAAATTATATTCTCAGTCAATGAGAATAAGATTGCAATTCTCAATCCACAATAGCCCTAATAAAATCTTGCACCAGTGACCAATCAGTTCGCCTAGTGTAGGTTTAATGCCAATACACTTTCACTGTTGTTTATCATAGACCATAACAGTGCTTGCGTGATGGAAATTATAAATGGAAAACTATACCTTTTATAGTTACAAAAATACCTATTAATTTATAAATTTTCATTATTTATTAGTCTTTTTCACCAACCTCAAAAAAGGAGGAGGTTCTATAAAAAATATATCCTAACTAATATTATAAATGCGAAAGTGTGTTTGTTTGTTTGTTACGCTTTCACGCTAAAATGGGTAAACGGATTTGGATGAAATTTGGCACATGAGTAGACTATGACCTGAAGAAGGGCTTTAACTATTTTTATCCGGATATTTCCTCGGGATCGAGACTTATGCGGGTGAAACCGCGGGGCACAGCTAGTTTATTATAAATATACTTTTTCTATTCGAATTTGTGTGGATAGGTACCATAATTAAAAAGTCAAAGTGTCAGTATTCACAATTGTGAAACTTAATTAATATTTTGCTACATAAGTTAATTAAGCATAGCTCGCATAACTGAGGTAATTTCTCATACTTGAGTTCATAGTTTGCGGTTTGCACACAAGTATGAGAAATTACAACTAGTATGCTAAACTAACTTAGCTTAGCTCTTGGTCTGCAACTGGCTTAAGCGAATCTTTCACCGTCAGCTAAACTAAGTAAGGCTCAAATATGCGAGATAACTTAGTTTAGCTGGCGGTGGACAATTCGCTTTATGAGGCGAGACAATACAATAGAGAATAGTCTTTCGTAGCAGACGAGTCCGAACATCAACCCAGACTCGTCTGCTACTGACAAGGTCTTAATGGAAAAACTCAACAGCGGTTTGCCCGACAACGGGTCGAACACAAGACCCCACGCTGGCAGGCATACTTTAGCCACCGCTAAATCAACAAACAGCAGCGTAATTGCGTAATACACTCACAATCCTCTTAAAAATTCAACAATACGAATCAATAATTTAAAAAAAATTCGACAGCTCAATAAACAAACATAATTCATATAGGGAGTGAATATGAATCCTCTTCATAACAAGGGAATTATAATTGTGGGTACGTAAATTACGCAATTGGGGGGCGGATCAAGTGGTTTATTTTTATGGGCCGGAAAACACGTTTTTTGTATGTTATTTTATTTTTTGTTATAGCGGCAATAGAAATACTTAATCTGTGAAAATTTCAACTGTCTACCTATTACGGTTCATGATACGCCCGCTGACAGACAGACGGACAAACGGACGGACGAACAGCGGAGGCTTAGTAATAGGGTTCCGTTTGGCACCCTTCGGGTCTTCTTCTTCATCGTTCCGTCAATACTGAGAATCGCGACCACATACGACGCGTCTCCATGCTATGTGGTCTTCTGCAGTGTGGACCGCTTGGTTAATGCTGCCTCCAACAGCCTTTTTGATCGCGTCTGACCATCTTGCCGGTGCTCTGCCTTGAGTGCGTTTTCTTTCCACCCTGCCTAGTCCTTACCAGACCATGCTTAGGTGAACGTATAATATGTCTGAATAAGCTGAGGGCTGAGGCAACCCTTCGGGTACGGAACTCTAAAAACGTTCAAAATCTAGTTGCAAACTCATCTCAGTCACAGTCAATGTAAAAACTCGTTAAACATGAAGGAAAATTATAGGTGTTTTTGACATATTGAAACTGAGATTAGAAGGAATGCGAAATACGGGAATTATCCCTCTTCTATTTGAAGAATATTGACAAATTAATAATTCTGAATGTTAATTTTAGTAATAACAACATCGTAATATTTTAGTATGCTCTATTTTATGCACAAGTGAACAACTTTGGCGTTGAAAACGAAATGCAAATCAGGCGAAACTTTGCTTTGAAAGTTCAGCTTTTTGTAGCATCTGATGCACGTTACATTTGCATCTTTATCTGAGGGATACTTTCACTGGGGTTTGTCGCTACTTTTTTTTCTCTTGCATGAAAACAAACAAAATGATCTAAAAAATATCTTGGATCACGTAATTTCTGAACTGAAAATTGCTGTTTCGTCTCTAAACGCCGATGTATTGTAGGTATGACTCTTCACGCAATCGAACCTCGAATAATTCCCATTTATGCTTTTCTAAAAATATTAGTGAACACTCTAATAAAATTAATGCGTCTCTTTTCGTGATCCTCTAATAATTCCTATTTTGATTTGCTAAAAATATTAAATAGCTAAGTAAGTGAGACCCACTTGGATGTAGCCTCTATTCTAACATAACCCATTTGGTCGGGGTTAGCCTAGCTTAGTTACAGCGACCAACTGTCAGACCAGGCCAGAATGTTAAGGGCTATTTCAGCCGAAAGACGTACACTGCTACCATACGCCTCCCCCAAGAACCGCCACTTCGACCGGTTCTGTGCTTCCCGCATCCAGCGAATTCCTGCGGCCTTCACAAGATCATCGATCCACCTTGTCGGAGGCCTTCCAACGCAACGCCTTCCGGTACGCGGTCGTCATGGTAAAAATGTTAAAAGAGGCTCATTTATTAAAAAAAGGGAGCATCATTAAAAGCTGAAAATATTTTGAGAGGTTCATTTTTATTTTTTAAACGTACATCATTGGAAGGTCAATAAGTTTTTGTCTGCAGAGTTTCACTCAGTTACATATTTTATTAAATTATTATGCAAATAATATATGTGTGTTAAAGAGTGTGTATGTGTAAGGAGTTTTTATCAGCACGCGTAGCAACCATAGAAACGGGTTTTGTCGACGGAAGAATAGAAAAAAATACAGATAGCGATTATTTATCTGTCATTTTGTCTATTCTTCCGTCGACAAAACCCGTTTCTAATGTGGTCATGCGAAGCAGGCAGGAACTCGTCATGTTTATTTACTCATGATAAATGACTCCGTTTGATTCTGAAACTAGACGACTTTCCCAAACATACACTTGAGTAAAAACGTAAACAGTCATAAATTCATTCATATTTCCGAACTGCTTCAACCAACGTAATTGACGAGTGGGTAATACCATAACAATCGTGAACAAATACTTAACTGAGAATTACAAGCTTAATAGCTTCCATAAACATGCCTGCTCTTTGTAATGAAAATAGAGAGTGAAGTAATTCTAGCCGTATCCTATTGTAGTATCCTATTGTAGTTACCCCATTAAAAGGGACTAGATACAACTCCAGAGATTTGCCTTCATCTCTCTTATTGAACTGGAAATGGCTACTGAACATGATCTTCTAAATGAACTAATTGACTTGGGAATCATGTTTTGATTAGCGCGGTGACTGAGTGATTCTGTTTTAGATGTCTTGCACGACAATGTGGTTCGGGTCTAACTTTAATTTTGTTTTTTATTAAAACGTCTTTTATTTGATAAATCCTTATCATTGTTTTATTGAGGCTGACGAGATTGATTAGATACCTACATTTTAAAGGTAACTCAGAATTGACATGGGCGTAAGTAAAATTTACGTGTTAGTATTTATGCTTGTATCTAAAATTGGAAACGCACTGTTAATATTAGTAAAATATTTTTCGTGTTCAACAATGTTTTTTTAAAAGGCTAGCCGTAATAGAGTAAGTACCTAACACAGCTTAAGGTCACATGAACTATTCTTAAATATAAAGTAACTATACTGGGTTACAATTTACAATGTCGCCCATCGGCATGTGCCCGCCCGTTTTTTATGAATATTCATGAAAAATTATCGAAAATTAACTTTAAGGCTCTTTCAAACAGGCGCGACACGCGACGCGATACAAAGACACCGCTCGTCGCGCGACGAGCGGTGTCTTTGTGACGCGTCGCGTGTCGCGCCTGTTTGAAAGACCCTTTAATAGGGGGGTCTATCTTTAATATTTTTCATGTTAATATTTTTTTATGTTTCGAGTAGCGTTTGCCATATCTCCGATGTTATAACATTTTTGTTAAAATTTGTCAACTATGCAAAAAAAACGGAGTGAAAACATTTTTCTATAAAAAAAATACAAGTGTAAGTTCAAGAGGATTCAGGTAAAAAAAAAAAATCATAACAAAATGAAAAAAAAAATCAAGATAGACCTTTCAAAGTCTTTTTCGAAAATTTTTCATGAATATTCAGAAAAATGCGGGAGGGCACATGCCCATGGGTGACATTGTATACTATTGAAACTCCGCGGACGTGTTGGGTATCAATATTATGTAGATCTATACTAATATTATAAACAGGTATTTGAAAGTTTGTATGTAGTGGGTAATCTCCGGAACTACCAGTGAAAAATGGTAAGACTGGTTGTCAGACTTTTGGGCTTCTAAATACCTTTAACGACTGTCAAAGATCTACAAATGACAGCCGGGACCAACGACTTAACGTGCTCTCCGAGGCACGGAGGGGTCTTGGTATGTAAAGATGGTCACCCATCTACGGACCAACCGCGGCAAGCGTAGCTTAACCTGATTGATCGACCCGTGCGGCTGTAATAAAGGAAGAGAATTAAGATGAAAAATAATCAAAACAATTATTTTTCGTTATATCACGCTTAGATTTCGATTCCCCTACTGTCTGCGGAGTTTCACTAGATAATTTAAAGTGACCTTGTTTAAAATGGAGGTTTTAGTACGGTGAGGACGGTCCAAGGTAAGCTCACGTGGCCTCACTTGAGGGTCCTTCCACTTGAGTGGACGGTCTCCGCAACCTGCTCAGGACATCTGTCCCGATTGGCTTTACATTACCCTTGGCCTGACCTCGAAGAAAATAAGTTTACATTTTATAGAAATAAGGATTTTCCGACGGAGATTCAATGAAAATGTTATCTTGAACTAATTTCGTTTCAAATAACATTAAGTATTTATTCTTGTATACACAAAATACGTTTTAAAAGAGGAAAATAACATAAATAGAGAAGGGCACAAAGGTACCGACCTCCTACTTATTTCAATATAAATTCGATATTCATTTTTTTATTTATTTCTTTATTTAACCATTTACACAATTAAACAGACAAGAAGAAAGGAATAGAAAAATACTTATAAAGGTGATTCTTATTTATATAGACAATTCTTCCCGCATACCTTCGATAGGACAGAGGATTTAATAGTACATTACTTCAGAGGGAAGAAAGTGACAGTTCCATACCGAGATTATGGCATTTGCGCCACGAGCTTGCGAGGGGCGCAAACCATTTGAGGTATGGAACTGTACTTTATCCTGAGGGATGTATAGTGCTTTTTATTACACCTACGAGGAAAATTATGGAAATAAATGCATAGAAATGTTTATATTTAGTTAAAAGTACAATTATTAAAAGTGAAAAAAAGAAAGAAAGAAAGAAAGAAAAACATTTATTTGAACACAGTTCGTGAAACACAAAACACAAATAACAAAGATAAAATAAATAATAATATTTAAAAACAACAGCTAATCAACAACTTCTTGGGCCGTCTCTAATAGTTCTGGCGGTGTGTTAGGGATAACATCATCACTGTCGCTCGAAGTATCCATATTTTACAAAAAACACAAAGATAAATGTGTTTTTGCGAAAATGCGCGGGCTTTTCCATTTTTTATTCGCCCGTTTCTGGAGTAGGCTAAGATCATAAGGTCATGCAGCCACTTCTTCCGTGATTCCGCGCGTTTTATATACAAAAATAATTTCGTTTTTAATTTTCTGTATGCACCAAGGAGGTTGGAAACTGGTAAAAAAAAAACTGTATGTGGCCAGTAACAATTTACTTGAAATTTAATTAGTAGACAGTTAAAGTCTCTTGGCAGTATGACTGCTGACAAATTAAAAAAAAAAGAAAAACCGGGTATGTAATGGAATTTCATACATACTTCCCACCCTTGGGTCGGAAGGATTTTCATACAAACTTCCATACCTTGGGATGAAAGGATTTGAAGGGCGGGATAAAGGCGTTTCTTCCCTCTACTTGGTATAATTAGTATGTATTTTCAGAGCAGGTGTGATGAAAAGAGATATAAACACCGTGTGCCAAAACAAAAGAGAAAAAAAAAAAAAAACACTTGTTAATGAAACATACATGCTGCTTTTACTTATTCTACTTCTACTTATTTTTTTAGCACTTTGGACACAAAAAAAAAAAACTGTTACCTGGTTATCTAGTCACTAACCACACGAAAAAATAAGAAAGAAAAACTTGTTTTTTCCTACTTTGATATTTGGAAAATTTTGTCTATTCAATTATTTTGCGTCCTAATTAAAAGAGTTTCCTAACGCTACTTGATGTTTTCGGTGATAGTGACTAATTAATAAAGTTTGAAGCATTTTCGAAACTTTTCTTATCTCATAAACATAACATCTCGCCCGTTATTCCTCGAAGGGTTAGGCAAAGGTGTACGTACTTTAGCATGAAACGCATATCTGTACACTGTAAGGACTATTCTTGCTTGCAGCGTTCAACCGTTATAGAAACGCTAACCTACGAAAAAAAAAGGGTCGTGTGCACGGGATTTTGTTTTCAAATTGATTAGATATGCGTTACCGCGATAGTATACCCACATTTCGCCAGTTGTGTTTGTTTTATGGTTTTCTTTACCATAGAATTTGACCATAATATATTTTTTTCTTGACTTTTGCCTATTGCCATCAATCGGGCACAAATCTAGACTTCGGGCTGCTACTGAGAAATTCTAGATGGAACACCCAACGGGGAACCTCAACCTCAGCAGTAGCAGTTGTGACCACTAGTCCAACGAGGCAATAATAATGCAGGGTGGCAGGAACATCGACGCGAAAATTCTTACCATGGATTCAGTTCATGATTCTGAGCCCCTGCGTTGACATTTTTCGTCGATAATTAAAAACAAAATCAGCTGTTCCATACATTTTGACCGCGCAGGTACTGCACTTTTCAATGAAACGGCAGATAAAAAAAAAAAACAAGCAATAAACTTTAACGCAGGGGTTTTCAGAATGTTTGATATTTGACGGCGCGTTGTGTTCCATGCGCGCCTCAAAGAGATGTCAGCAGAATTGACGGGATCCGCTAGAGCCGATGCCTGCCGGGGTTCCAAAGAAATCCGAAAAGGAGATCCTGGCCCCCGGCAACATGGCAACTGAAGGAACACGGGTGGGTTTTAGTCAGTAAGAGTCTGGGGTCAGGGGTTTTCAGAATCATGTACTGAATCTATGGTGACAGTTTTCGCGTCGATATCCCTGCCACCCTGTATACTGCTGTAATAATACCTACTTAACGATATCAGGGATATTTTAGGCTACATCATTCACAGACGGTTGGGTTGACGTGAAGGTAAAGGTAAGAATAAATGGAAAGTTACAACCTGTTCAAAATTGGATCGCGGCTGCATTGTTCCACTTAACCTTAACCCCAAAAACTTTCTCTCATTTTCTGAAAGCCCATTCAATTTCATCTGGTTTGTTATTTTGGTACACATGACGTAGTATTTTATAGCTGAATTACTGTTTAGACTTTCCGGTTTTCATTGATATATCAGAGTAAACTGCATTACCTCCGCGAGAGGCGATCGGTGCAGCTCGTGGCTAAGTAATAACAGCCGCACGGGTCGATCCATCAGGTTAAGCTACGCTTGCCGGGGTTGGTTCGTGGGTGGGTGACAATCTTTACGAACCGAGACGCCTCCGTGTCTCGAAAAATACGTTAAGCCGTTGGTCCCGGCTATCATTCTTTGATCTTTGACAGTCGTTACGGGTCGTCAGAAGTCCGAAAGTTTGACAACCAGTATTACCAGGGGGTATCGTATTACCCAGTTACTGGGTTGTGGAGTTCAGATAGGCAGTTGCTCCCTGTAAAATACTGGTATTCAGCTGCATCCGGTTAGACTGAAAGCCGACCATGACATAGTTGGGAAAAGGCTAGGCAGATTTTTAATAGGCGATCGGCGCATCGTGTGCCGATCGCCTTTTTTTTTCTTTTTTCTGGGTGGGAAATTATCAAATAACTTCTCCCGATCTGGGCGGAACGGGAGGGCTTGTCAGTCTTATTGCTGAGTTCCTTCAGTTGCCTGTATGTTGCCAGGAGCCACGGTAACCTTTTCAGAAAAATACCCTGAGCAGTCAACCTTAATACTCCACCTTCATTTGGTGTCCAATAAAGCACAGTCTATATATCCAGGGTCAAATTAAATTAGCTAGCGAAATTTCGCTGACTTGATGGTATTGATATCTAAACATGATAAAACAAAAAATAAATTAATTCGATTTGAGTTTTTTTTTTGAGGTCATCAACCGCAGGTAGTATAGTCATTTGAAATAGTTTTTTTTTTTCATTTTGTAAACTTCACAGACTTGATGGGTATCGATAACTAAATAAAACAAACAACAAAAAAAAAAAAACATTTTCTTAACCCATACTTCAAAAGTAACACACTCAGCTCTCGTTGACTCCAAAAAAAACATCATATTTTTAATTTTTCGTGTTTAGATATCGACCCATCACGTCTGCAGAGTTTTGCTACTAATTTTAATTTGACCCTGATATCTAACTTGATTTGTATTGTCTCACAACGAGAGAAAAATAAGACAAAGTGGGCCTACCAAACAGTTTATCCTATCCTATACTATTAAATGAGCAATATTTGTATATATTAATATATTTGTACTCGCGTTCTCGACAACGGCTCTTACGATTTCAATGAAAGTTGGAATTTAGGGGTTTACGGGGGCGAAAAATCAATTTAACTAGGTCTCATATCTATCTACCTTACGAACGCTACCTTAAAATAATGACATTGCGGCATGGAATTAGTAAGTACCTACTCTAATGACAGCATGGAATTAGTATGAACTTTCTTATAATATTAAATGAGCATTCTCTATTTTCACCAGAGCACAGCTCGGTCGCCCAGGTATTACATAGTAACGACATCTGAAGTATTACCGGAACAGAGGACAACATCAAAAACTAGGTCGAAATTACATTAAAGGATCAAAGAAAAGCCAAGTACGAATTAACGGTATAAATTATTCCGTACGACGGCGACGGATTTTCCCGTTGCTATGCCATCGCATGAAAATCGTACCGCTTCGTTTTATTTTCATGACGGTGTCGCATGTGGCGCGCTTACAGTTCTTTAGAGTAATTAGTAATTAAGTTAAATTCGTGTTGGGACCACAGTAATTACTGCCGTGAACACCTGTCAATGTTTGTGAAAAAGTTTAATCAGGGGGTTTTACTCAACGGTTGGCAGAATTTTCTCGACACGGCTTATCTACTTATCTACTGGGATAAAATATCAGGCTTGGGCAAAAGTGGTGTTGAGTAATAGTGAATGGTATCATCAGCTTATAACCCTTTACTTACAGCAGTGATAGCCTAGTGGTGTGATCGTCCGACTGCTAAGTGATAGATCTCGAGCGAAGGAGGAGGCGGAACGCGTGAGGGAGAGGCAAATTTCGCGCCCTCACGCCCCTAACCGCCGCAGGAGGAGACGGAGAGGACGCCCCTAACCGACGAAGGACCAGGCCCGGGTCGACGGCGCGTTGTGTTCCACGCGTGCCTCAAAGAGATGTCAGCAGATTTGAAGGGGTCCACTAGGGCCGATGCCTGCCGGGGTTGCGAAGAAAACCGAAAGGGAGATCGTGGCCCTCGGCAACAGGGCAACCGAAGGAACACGGGTGGGTTTTAGTCAGTAAGAGTCTGACACGCCTTCCCGCTCCGCCCAGAGCGGGAGAAGTTATTTGATGATTTCCCACAGAAATTTCTCGATGGCATGTGAAGCCAAGGCAGAGGCTCAAGGGCTGCATAAAAACTCCGACATTAGCTTAGTCACTAACCACACGAAAAAATAAGAATAGCCCTCTACTTGAAGCAAAGATGCTACTTATAAAATAATTTTTTAAAGCTAATCGTATGACGCTATTTGAAACGCAGGATGCTCTGCAAATAAAGTTTTTACAAGAAAAAAAATTAATGTTTCCCACACAAGTTACGTTAGCATTTAATCTGCCTTTTCCCAACTATGTTGGGGTCGGCTTCCCGTAACTGGGTAATACGATACTCCTTGGTAAGACTGTTTGTCAGACTTTCGGGATTCCGACGACCCGTAAAGACTGTCAAAGAGCCGGAACCAACGACTTAACGTGCTTTCCGAGGCACGGAGTAGTCTCGCTATGTAAAGATGGTCACCCTTCCACGGACCAACCTCGGTAAGCGTAGCTTAACCTGGTGGATCCACGCGAGCGGCTATTATTACTCAGCCACGAGCTCTTCAAGTTAAGTTAGCATTGCAAGTACAATAATGTATAATAATATCTGCACAATACACTGTGGTCGTTTCACGCCAGTGCCTAGTTGGGTTTCTCTCAATTTATAATTTTATGATCTGTGAAGCAAAATATTCATTGTTTAACAGCTGGAACTGTGAATGATTCTCAAATCATATTGCCGTGAACAGCGCGCATGATACGTGGTTGGATGATCGACTAGATACAAGACACGCTACACGCTATACTTTACCGAGCTGTCAATACGTCGGCGGGGAGCAGTTAACAGTATCATTTGCTTTTAAGTGTTCATTGTTAACAGTGATTTGCGAAGTAATAACATCACCACTTATGATTTATAGATGTGAAATTGATATTTCTGGTCTGTTTAACGGTTTTAACCACAAAACTCTTTACGTCTTTCGTTGTTATTTAGCAGACTAATAGCTTGGTAGCCAGAAATATCTAAACCACTTTCAATTTCAACATTTGTCGCGTTCAGAACTGCGTGTCAAGGCTAGTAGCTTATAATGCTATTATAAACAAACAACAATTTCAATACATCGATACTCCATTGCAAAAAGATAAATCCTCTGAAATGGTTTCTTATAAATATACGTGTACAAGCCTTTTGGCATCAGATCTTCAAGGAATTCCTTAGGGAAACGCCTCTGAGATTCAGCCCATATATCGTAGACTTTCTTATTTACGGGTGGCAATACGGTTGATTAAAATGAGATTTGAAGCAATGATATGGACTGAATGCCGAAGGAGACTAAAAGGATTTATCGTAACTGATAATGTAAGTAGATAAGTACTTATAAGTACAATAAAGGTATTGGTTCTGAATAAATAAATAAAATTAATAGTTTATTAATCCATGAACCTGACATTACACACAATAACAAAACAAGTAACATTATTAAGTAAATGGCGTGTGTACAAATTTTTTGTATGATTTAAGCTGTGAGTACCTAGGCAAGGAATGCCTGTGTCTTGGGAAACTAGGAGCCAACCTTGGGAGCTCCTGCTCCCAAGGTTGGATTAGACCTTGAAGTTGGCTTGGCAAAAGAGTATTTTTTTATACGAAGAAAACTTCCATTCAGTTTGGTAAATGGCGAGTATGATGTATACTTTAACTGAAAAGGTACAGTCCTACACACACATACACATAAACTCACGTTCATATAATATTGGGTCATACACGGACGGTCGTACAGTCCTTTCACATATATTTTACCTCTGACATCAACTTTATATCAACGAGAATAAAGATCACGGTGATATAAAATCAGAGGTAAAATAATGTGACAGGACTGTAAGAGATCTCGCGCACTATACGGCTACGCTTTTGGCCAGTTGTGGCCGTCTAGGGGTATGGTGTGCGGCTAGTTAGTAGTTAGCTCGCGCACTAGACGGCCACAACCACGGCCGCGACCAGGTAAACTATAGAAACCGATACGAATCGCGCACTTGATCGCAACGGCCAACTAGCCGCACACCATAATAATACCACTAGGCGGCCACGACTGGCCGGAGTCGTGGCCGTCTAGTGCGCGAATCCCTGTGAATTGTACGTAAAAATATGTATTCAAATTAATTACGTGTGCGGTTACTACAAAGTTCACTCGACAAGAAAGTAGCACTTGTTACACGAATTAAATCACGCGATCGTTAGTGAGAGCGCGGTCTATTTATTCATCCTATGGCTTCATTATTGTATAGTTCCTGATGTAGCCAGAAATACGGGTTGATTTGGTATCGTTGATTTTTAATTTTTTAGAAGAAGTGAGAAAGTAGGAAGAGATGAACTTATACTAGTAACACACCACTTATAATCATTGTTAGTTCGTTTATTTTTAACAGGTCCAAAGCAATACAAAATCGTTCATTGCTGGTCGTGATAATCCATACAAGATTGCTTCAATGAATTAACAAGAGGCCGACCATCGCTACTCTTGAATAACAGTGTATCTACAACGTGCCGCTACAATGGCGACATTAATTTAACACACGGGTAGGGCTAGTGGCCAGTAATCATAAAAATATAATAAGAAAAAAGAATTCGTTATTTGAAAAAAAAAAAAAAAAACTTTGCACGTTTTCGTTTTATTTTCATTGACGCTATGTTATGATCCGTGATCCCGGTAAATGTTTTCAAGTCCAGGTTGCACCAAGATACTATTTTAGAAAATTGAAAATAAATCAATAAATAATAACGTTTAATGAAATTAAAATATCTTCTTATAAAGAAAACGCTAATCCGTATACGCGTGTTAAATTAGTGTCACCAGTAAAGCGCCACGCTGTATGTTTCTAAGCACCTTTATGACGATTTAATTCTTATTTATGTTAGAAATCGCATTATTGTTCTTTTCAAATACTGGTTTACGCCTAACTTATCATAGAATGGTATCATGAATTTGTATTTAATTGACCGAGCGAGCGAAGCGTCTCTGCTAGTCTGACAAAATTTGGTTTCGTGTATCAGTTTGTTGGTACTCCTCTGTACAGGTCGTATTATACAACCTATCTGGACGAAACTTGGTATGCAGGTTTTTGGACTATATAGAATTTTTGTCGTTGGGGATTTTTAATTGGAGGGTTAATTCTTCTAAAAAGGGGGCAAAAAGGAGGCTACTAGATATATCTGCCATAAGAGATCTGATTTCAATGTTTAAATTGGTCTTATGAAAAGTTGGTGAAGAACTGATGAGGATATTCGGCGTGATGAGTAGAATAGCACTCTTAGTCTTCTTCTAGTGGAATCAGCCCTTTAACCTAGTAGTGGAGCACCTGGGCCCACCTTCTCATCACAAAACTACAGAATACTGTTCTTTTTTTCAGAATTAGTGGTATATTAATTGTTGCAAAAAAGTTTGTGCTCGCGAGGTCTACTGTTTGCAGAACTACTAGTGTTATAAACGTAAGAAGGGAACGTTATGAAAGGATGGTGAAACGATACGTGAAGATGAATGACAGATGTGAAGCATAAACGAGTGACAGAGATGAATGTACGAGGTAGTCAAGGAGTGAAAGAGATAGTGAATGAATGATTAAAATGTATAATAATTAGAACAATGTACTGGGGTGTGGACTATATAAGAAAAGGTGTAAGACGTAAGAGTTGAAGACGGAAAATAAAAATACAATATTTAAGAAGCAATCAGCGTTTTTATTCGAGTAATATTGAGCCCATCCAAATCATTTTGCATATGTAGAAGATCCATACTAATCAACACTTAGTAAATGACTATTTAAAATAACTACATACAGATTAACAGAGATTAATCCTTATTAAAGTACGACGTATCTTAGATCCAAGTGATAATATTAATGACTTAAGAACTCAGTTTCCGTTACTATATTAGACGCGTACACCTCTTGTTGGGAGGGTTTGATAAACAATGAATTATTTCATTATTATTTTTTTTATTTTTTATTTTATTTAAGTTTTCATGCACAACATAACAGAATGTATTTCCAAGGCGTTGTACAGAACAATATACAAACTAAAAATTACACACATACCTACGTAAGTAGGTTATGTAAAATTACAAAAAAAAACAAAATAAAACATGAAACACGAGAAATAACTTAATTAACAAACAATATAGACACTCGTATTATATAAACAAACAAACTGCAATCAAGAGGAAGAAAAAATTACATAAAAAAAAAAAAAAAAAAAAAAAAAAAAATTATCTTTCATCCATCCTCTCACAAAAACTTAAACATTCACGACACACATCGATCCATCTCCCAGCAGTATGTATCATTATATTATATATATAGCAGTATGTATCATCTACCAGTATTATGTCACACTGATATGACCAAAGTTGTGTGTGATTGATAAGGGTTCATTCATCGGAGTTACTTGGAATCGTTTTTTATCTCTCGTAGATCTGGATGTTACCGAACAACGTACTTTTGGCTGATTACTAATTATTTTCTCGTCAGTGTGAGTGTCTCAGACCTTTATCTCGGAAACGCGTAAAGGTATCGAGTTGAAATTAAAACCATATACTTAAATCTGCAGTTCCTTGAAGCTGTGAAAAAATCAAACTTCTCAGTTAACGTGTTAAAAAGATACGGCCGTTTATGCCGCAAAAAACGCATATTTCGACACTCAAGGGAATCAAATACCTTTCCGTTGACCTAGAACTATTAAATATGGCAAGTAATATCGTCTTCTACTACAATTTTTACACACATTACACAAATTACAGGGAAAAATTTTAAAACTTTACATTTGTAATTAAATCCTAAAAAATATAGTCTTTATTTAAAGTACGTTATCATTGTTATCAATCATCGAGGTTAAGCGCGGCACGGCGCGGTTTATGTGCGGTTACAATTGTATGGGTGTCCAAATCTGTTTGTATTTTTTTTTTTTAATTTTCCTAATCTGTTTGTTTGTTTTAATATATCCCCACAAAGAACCCTCGGTGGGCGAGTTCGACTCGCACTTGTCCGGTTTTTTTTTATATTGCCTCATTGATCTAGTGGTCGCAAGCACTACGGCTGAGCATGAGGTCCTGGGTGCGATTCCTAGGTCTGGGAAAGTGTTTTTGGGTTTTTCCATCTGGAATTTCTCAGTAGCAGCCCGGAGATTAGATTTGTGCCCGGTTGATGGCAATAGGCTCGCCCCTTTTTAAATGGGACTTGAAACAAATGCTGATATGAAGGTTTACTAATAGGTACTTTACTTACGCCTCTGCCTGACGCTTCATGGATTACAGGCGTTGTGCTATGTATTTTTTTATGAATAAAAAATTAAGCTTTAACCCGATGGCTCCCCAACTATGTTGGGGTCAGCTTCCAATCTAATCGGATGCAGCTGAATAACAGTATTTTACATGGAGTGACTACCTATCTGACCTCCACAGCCCAGTTACTGGGTAATACTGGTTATCAGACTTTCGGGCTTCTGACGACCCGTAACGACTATCAAAGATCCATGAATGTCAGCCGGGACCACGTGCGTTCTGAGGTACGTATCTATGGGTACAACTTGTCTTTTATTAAATTTTGCATGACGGTATGTCATCGCGTTTTAGGACCGTGTGTACGCAAAAGCCAAGGGCAACCAGGGACATTTTAATGTAGGACAAATGTTTCGTAATCAGTAAAATCACTTGCCTTCAAACCACTTTGTTATTACTTTGTGAAATGTGCGTGTACAATGAAATAAAGTGGTCACGACATTGGGATGTAGTGGATACGCTAGAGATTTAGATGTTATTCTTCTTAGGTATTGTACACGAAGTAGGTAAATAAGTGCAAACGTTCAAACGTGTCCATACTGCAAGAATTCGGCATCAAACACCGTTTTCAGCACTAGTACAGCCTCGAATATTGAAGTTCTTTGGTCATATCTCGAAGCGAAATAATTGCTACATAGAACGTCTAGTGGTGCATGGCAGAGTAGAAGGTAATATGGCACGTGGAAGGTCACCGATGAGGTAGACCGATCAAATTAAATCTACGGTTGGAGGCCCTGGTAATGAATGCGCCAGACTGTCATGCTAACAAAACCAGATGGAGAGAGATCGTGAAGCGAGCTATGACCACAGCTGCGATTGGACACAAATCCTGACCACGACCGCTCTGTCAAGAGCGAAGCGAAGAAGAAGAATGGAGATGGTAAATAAGAATAGCTCATATAGTGGTTACAATACTAATCAGAAAGCGAGCTCACCTTGACATCCGGGGTATGAGTGACGCCCTAGGACCTAGGGAGCATTTGACGTTTTAAGTAGTGACTACACTTGTTTAATGACGCGGAATCACGTATCACCACAGTTGTCGCATTAAGGCTCCCGCAGACAGGCGCGACGCCATGGTACGACGCGACTCTGATGGAAAAAATTCTATGGAAACTTCATGGAAATAGTTCTACCAGCGTCGCGTCGCGCCTGTCTACAGAAGCGTTTAATTTCGACGTTGTGTCTAGTCGTGTCGTTCGAACCGAAATGAGTCGAATGACTACACTTTTGCTTTTATTGCATGGACATAAAGCTCTTTCTGGCCGGCTCAAGCTGATTCCGAGTCGATAAGTGGGCACTCCTTAAAGCACCTATTGAAACTTGTAGAGGCTTTTGTGTAATGAACTCATTATTATTAAATATAAAAATAAATAATTAATTTCCTCATTTACACATACGTATTTACATGATTTTTAAAACTAAGACTTAATAATAATAATATGTACAAGTATATAAAAAGGAGGGGGGGGGGGGGGAATAATCATAATCATAATCTACTCATTATTTAGAAGAATGATGTACCTAGCTACAACTTTAAATGCTGTGGATATTCGGATGACTAACGTTGACAGACATCTAAGCGAAAGGTCAAACTAAGATAATGGTCCAGATAAGACAAGGAATTTACGATTACAATGGTTAGTTACTTTGACAGATTAACAGTTATCTTAAGTTTATACGGCTGTAGTGAATATAATCTGATCATTTATGTTTTGCCGTTATTATTGAAACTGAAGATTAATGTAAGATACAGGTAGAAATCTTAAGTTCATAATCAAAATACCTATCAAGTACATTAAATCACTGACGACAGGAAAGGTTTTTTTTTTAAACACATCGGTGAAGCTCTTGGCCTTCATCTCGCCTGAAGGTAAGTGATGATCAGGCTGAACGTGGAAGCGAGCTTCACCCGGAATCCTCAACTACAGAGGAACTGGGTTTTGTTACCTCTAAGTGCCGAAACACAACAATGCTGTTGACATTGTTCATCCTTATCTGTTGTTTTTCACAGCCTTTATATTGTTGTATTTTTAGGACAAACAGACAGAACAAAGGAAAGTTTGCTATAGTAGACCATTAAACATAGACACGGCTACGGCTATTTTAATCAGGAAAAGTCGTGGGTGTTCCAAAACAAATAATAAAAAAACTTTTCTTCTATCCAAGTTTTAGTGTTTCCGAACCAAATCCTTTGTCCCAGATGTTTTCTTTGTTTTTTACTATTTTTGTACTGTCGTAAAAAGTTCATTTTAACTGGGACAGCATGGGTCAGAAGTCTTACATGTTAGCTTCAAGTAGGTACTTCAAGATAAATTATTATGAAACGATTTTTACTGCCAAAAAAGTTTGGCCTTATAACTACGTAGGTGGTTACTGTTTACATTCAGAATATTTAAATGATTTCAAACGATTTTTCTCACTACCTACAGAAAGTCTGTAAGGAAAGTTTTTCAGTTTCGTTGATTATAAAATGTTGCCATTTTAAATATTATATTTATAATATGTAAACATTTACGATTTTTTTATTTCTTATTTTGTTATTTCACTATATGCTGCACCGTTTGACGTCATCACGTCAACACCGGCTGTCGCTGAAAACCAGCGCTGGGGCTATCTCGTATAAGGTCGCAGCATCATGCTGAACGATGGCCGTGTTGTGTGGATATGACGCATATTTCCCCTCAAATTATTATTTTCGTGTTATGTTCTTTTTTTTGCGTCATGTTTACTGCAAATAAACGTATTTTCTTTCTTCTTTCTTTCTTTCTCTATTAAATCATTTAGTACTTTGCAAACATGGGTAATTAGTATAATAAGTATATTTTGTATTATTATAATTTACTAATTGTTATTTTAAAATTACCATGACAATTTGCATATGTGTGACGGTAAAACATATAATACTACAAAACACAAATAATTGTCAAATCGTTCGAATTAAAATAAAAAAAAAAACAAAATTAGATGTGGATTGTTTTTTTACAAATATAGCCGTTTCCAGCATAAAAATGCAATAGAAGTATATTTAGTAAACTGTTCCGCTTAGCTATTTCTAAAGAGTCTTAAAAAACCCTGAAAGAAATCGACACGTGTTTCACCTCTCAACAAGGCATCCTCAGGATGACGATTGACTTGTCGCGGACTCGAACACAGCGTGTTGCCACACCAAGCACTGAGCGCAGACAAAGAGAGAGTTTACTAAATATATCCACTTCTATTGCATTTTATAATGGATTTCCGCAAGGTCACGCCTGAATCAATTAACTGTTTCCATCATATAATTATAAAGATAAAGATTTTAAATAAGGCATAAACCTTTCTTTTGTCTTAAAAGACCGCACATTGACCTTATACATCGTTTTGCATAATAAATACAAGTTCCTTATCAGTAGACTGCCCCCAAAAAATAACACCATATTGTAAAACAGAGGTAACTAGACCATGGTATGCCGTCGTGCATCGTTAAGGTGCGTAGGTACTTACCTACTGCTCTAGCTAAATAAAACACTGAATATTTGTTACCCATTTTAGATGTTTAAGTATTAAATATGTTTTACCATAAGTTAATAAGTTGTTTTGGACATATGTAGCAGCTTAACATAAAATATGTAACAATGAACGATGTGTGTAATAATGAACGATCGCTTACAGTTGTACAAACATTTAAGTAATATAAAATAATTTGTTATTTTTTTATTACCATTTAGACACGACGTGTAGTGTAGTACGATTTTTCAGTAGGTAGATAAAATATCAGTATTTTACCTACTTTTAAAAACCGTAGGTACTCTGTGTGATCCCAAGATCACACGGCATTACAAGGAACGTATTTGCAGTATAATTAAAACCGTATGGACAGCGGGATGTTACCGTGGGATCCCAATATTTTACTGTAAACTATCGATCAGTAAATGCATCTCGTGTAAACGTTTTTTTTTATGTTCGGGTCCTATAAACAAATCGATTTCCGTACCAACGGTAGAAAAAAATCTTATCAAATACGATGGGATGTGTCATGTCCTTTTTTTTTGGGTGGGAAATTGTCAAATAACTTCTCCCGCTCTGGGTGGAGTGGAAAGGCGTGTCAGACTCTTACTGACTAAAACCCATCCGTGTTCCTTCGGTTGCCCTGTCGCCCGGGGCCACGATCTCCCTTTCGGTTTTCTTCGCACCCCCGGCAGGATGTGTCATGTCCTGCGTGTTCTGTCAGTTGCACGTTACAGGAGCAGATGGACGCTAGTGATGGCGCCAATCACGTAGCCGAATTCTAGGCCGATTCCAATTGCCATTTTGAGATTGCCATCAACACCCTAAGAAGAGAATAGATTCGTAAACTAATTTTACCTGTGATAGCTACTTCCGTTACAAAGGGTCTACTATGCAAAGTAATGAGGTATTTTTTTCATTATTGGTAACGATACAAGAGTCTAAATATTAACCAATAACGGTCCGGAAATTATGGGAATCGCCATTAGTCAATCGTTCTTACCTACCTACAAATAAATTAAAGAAAGTACATACTATGGAATCTTCTCGATCGTCATCATCATTATCTGCCTTTTTCTAGTAAGGTATATAGGGTTTGGCTTCCAGTCTAAACGAATGCAGCTGAATACCAGTATTTTACATGGAACGACTGTCTATCTGACCTTCACAACCCAGTAACTGGGTAACATGATCCTTTTGGTATTGGTGTGAATATTAATAGGGCCATCCCTTCATGTAACGCAGCGACATTCTTAAAGGTACTAGAAGCTGACTGAACAAAAAAAAGGGTCCTATTTTCAGCCTTGGGCCCACCCCGTCCTATCCTTGATGTCCTCCCTCCGGTTGACGCCCTAAGCAGAGGTTCGAACCCCACAGGGGGTGCCCTTAGCGAGCGTTCACCTAGTTTTAATTAGCATAGTTGAATAACCCCTGGCTGGAGGTTTTAAGTGTAGTAGCTAAAGGCACCCACAGGAAAGCCCGGTTAAGTAGTCATGATCTCAGAGGTCAACTACGATCTCGTAGTTGACCTCTGAGATCATGACTTCCGAAAAAAATGAAAATAAAAAACTAAAATACTTGTTTATCTTTCTATCAATGTAGATATATGTACATATTTACAATTCCTTATATCAAAATAAAAACAGTTTTTCATAACGTTCTATCTCTTACTTTGTTCGTCTAATTTGTACGTACGAGTTGCTCGGTGTTGAGTTCTCTATCGTGACGTCATCATAACTGAACGCGGGGGATTTCTTCGTCCTGACTTTGTATACTTCCGTTTATTTCCAACAATTCGATATCTGTGTACCTTTTAGCATCGTATGACGCACCGACAGGGGACAACCCATGTTACATAGATGAACGGTACTTTGATGTGGTTTGAGGACGACGGACAGCTATAATTATCGTATTGCTGTGAAACCACAAACCGTGTTATTTGCATACTTAGTGCAAAGTGCGCATAACCATCAGCTACCTATATCTTGTACTAGAAGTTATCCAAAGAATGGGACGACGCGCGATGTCTTAAATTAGAAAGAAAGAAAGAAAGACAATACAAAATAAAAACAAAAAAAATACAACAACAATAAAACAACAACAATAAAACAACAACAACAATAATAATTACATTGTTACTGATTTTCGTGAATAGGCAAAATGTTATGATTTAGGAAGACATATAACTAATTAATAAACAACTCACTGATTATAGTTTATGACTAGTTATTATTGCGTTGTTTGTTCAGTACAACGTGCGCGTAAAGACTGTAAGGATTTTTTGCTCCTGAATGACATTGACAGGGGGCGTTATTGGTAAACATTTGTGAAATTGTCACAGAAATTGTGTTCACAAACAAAACGAACGAAAAAAATCCTTGCAGCATTGTAGAGATCATCTTATTTAAATATATGTGACCCTCCATTGTTTGTTGCATAGATAAAGATTTCAAATGTTTGTCTCCGACCAAAAAAAAAGACCGAAAAAGCCAAGACATAGTGCTGCAAACAATACAGTGAAGCATGCCAGAACTACACCTCCGCTCTGTGCATACACGCTCACACGCAGTCATTTACAACCATTTACAGTCAAACTACACTTCGTTAAGTGCACACATGTTTACGAAACCGGCCTCACGTCACTGTTGACAGCGCTCTGTCTTTGTTTTTTTATTTGCTCTGAGATCTTTCTATAGAAATTTTTGTGAAAGGCCGTGCAATTTTAAATTAGACGATCTCTATCTTTAACATTGTTTGACGCACCGACAAGGAACAATCCATGACTTACAACTGGACATTGAGTTTTGATCCTGTTTGATCGCAGTTGTCTGAGACCTACTTTGATGTGATATGAGGACGACAGACAGTTATGATTATCATATTGCTGTGAAACCACAGACGGTGTTGTTTGCATACTTAGTGCAAAGTGCGCGTAATTATCAGCTATCTGTATTTTGTACTAGAAGTTATCCAAATAATGGGACCACACGCGATGTCTTAAATTAGAAAGAAAGAAAATTAACAATTAACACAACAAAATAAAAAAATTACAACAACAATAAAACAACAACAACAGTAACAACAATATTAAAACCGACAACAGTAATAATTACATTGTTACTGATTTCCGTGAATGGGCAAAATGTTATGATTTAGGAAGACATAACTAATTAATAACAACTCACTGGTTATAGTTTATAACTAGTTATTATTATTATTTTATTTATTTCTAAAACACTTAACCTATTACATTTTGGTTTTAGCCTCACTACGAAAACCTCTCAGGGTTTATCTGAGTGCGGCGAGCTGTTCAAATAAATTTTCCAAAAAAAATGTTACTACTACTATGATACAATCATTTTAATTTCAAAATTATGATAATAACTTGTGGGTACATTTATACATACATACATATGAAGAAATTTAGTATAGTATATAACTAGAGCTTGGACAAACTGTGTCCGTGTTTCCGACCATTTGTTTATTCAATTTTCCGGGTACACTAGGATCCTATCTCATTTTCCGTGTCCCATTTATAACTTCCCTAACTTTAGCCGAGGAAAAACGAACATTACATTAACAGATATAATTGGAAGCGTAGTAGTAGGGATGTACCGATAATATTCCGATGCATCTGGTTAAAGTGTAAGCCGAGCCCAACATAGTTTGAAAAAGGCTAAGAAGATTGATTTTAGTAGAGACGTGCCGATATTGTTAACTTTTTGTAACTATGTATATGTAGGTTCACTTTTGAAAAGCAAAATCTTGAATGCTGTTGATGGATTTATGTTCGACAAGCAAATTGATTGTTGCCCAAAACTGTAATGTGAGGAAAAGCACGTTGCACACATTCTAAATTGCTGTCATGCATACCAATGACAGTTACAAGTATGGCAACACAAATAAACTGTTACGTCTAATCTACTATTACGTCATGACATACCTTTACCGTGCATGTAAGTAGCAGGATGATGAATAAACAAAGTGATTTACTTTTCAAATTAATTGTTCTTCTTTCAAATCTGTACGAATAACTCATTAATTAAATCAGCCTTATAGTATTCCACTACTGACAAAGGCCTCTCCCAAGTTGCGCCATAACACACGGGTCTCCGCCTTCCGCATCCAGGTTTCAAGGAGGTTGCCGGGCTATCCTGTGGATTCTGAACCAAGCAACTACTTGCTAAGGGCCCGTTAAGCCGCTAAGGGCCTGCTAAGGTACGGACCTCCACTTATGTCTTCACTGGAGGAGGGCAGCAAGAGACAGGCTGGATCGGATAAAAGTCCGCATCTAGTGTATCCAGCCACCTTCTTAACGTCATCGGTACATCTAGCTCGGGAGAGAACCACGCTACGCTTGCTGAATATGTCATACATTGACAAAAAATATAAGCAATTCAGTAAGGTAGTAGTGGTATTAACTGATCAGGGTTTTCAGGTAATTAAAATATGATTCGCAACCGCAACAATTATGGTTTTATAGAATTATAATCATTAGAATCAGCACAACTCCCTATGTTAGAATTGGCCTCAAATGTCATGACTTCATGATATAGTCATTCAATAGGGTACAGGTCGAACTTAGAGAGTTGTATTGATGATTTTTCTGATTATAATTCTATTAATATATATTTGATACGACCGTGAATCATATTTAGATCTACATACAACCTGATACTGGCTGAAAAATGGACCAACAAAGTAACAGAACGGTACCCGATGAACGGAAAAAGACGTAGAGGTAGACAGGTGAAAAGGTGGGAGGATGATCCGCCAACAAGTTGGCGAACAACAGCTTGGGACAGGAATAAGTGGTGGGAAACAGAGGAGGCCTATGTCGCAAGACAGCCTGACCCGGAGCTGATAATAGATAATGAAAGGTTAACTACCATAAGTCAAAATGTTACTTGTTTTAAGGAAATATTACTACTTGTTATATATTAAGGTCAGAGGAAACCTACAAATTGCAAAAAACGTACTTAAGAAAATTTAAATTTCGCGGGCCCAGAGGTTTTCGCCTCAAGTGTGATACTTCAGGCGACTAGCATTCGTTGAGGCAAGTTTTAAAACTTATTTTGTAATGGGAATAGGCATCACCATTATCTTACCCTTACCCCAATTCTTTCTTCTTCTCCCATACTTCTCTATTAAGTCGTCATCTCACTAGTTACCTCCTTTTTATCCATATCATCTTTCACGCAGTCCATCCATCGTTATGGGAAAGCGCATGTGTTAATATAATCAATAGTTACTGGAATAATAATGAATCCAATGTTGTGTTTTGTTCCATTTATAGGGCAAAGTCGTGGAAAAGGGCTTTTGCTTTGACGTGTTCTAAATAGCTCATAATTTGATGTTATTATTATACATTCTCTATATTTCCTAGTAAGGTACGCCTTCGTGGCTTGCCAGAAATATGCCTACCTTTCTTACTATGAGGAAAATTTTAATACCACTTTTGCCTTTTGGAGAACCCAATATTGTTATGTCCCTACACAAAAAAATTGCTTCGTACAAAGTCATAACAAACGTAAATGATACAATAACATTTCATAACACACACTTTCTGGGTATAAGCAGATTTACAGAAAATAATCTACTCCTCTTGCTTTATCCACGTCAAATAACTACGTCCAAAAAAATCAATTTCAAACCACACGATTAGCTATTCGTATTACATAGATAATCTCGTTAAGTACCAATAACCCACCACACAGACGTTGCCATTAAAATTCAAAACAAGTTTCACTAGTCAGTTTGCATTAGACGGTATTAGGAAATCCCCTCCAAGCCAAACTCTCTACAATTCCTTTGTGCTCCAGTTAAGGCATTCCGACTGAATACCTTTAATAGTCAACAAGTTGATAGTACAGAACTGCACTAAATTACTCATTGAATACCATTCTACAATGGAATATCGACCCTGTCCTTCAAACTTTAAGTGGCAACTCTGTTGTTGTGATGGTAGACACTTCGCTGTTCGCATGCAGATTAAGAACGTCTGTTACTTAAGAGTTACGTGTGAAGGTTGACTTTTTCATTTGTTGTTACGTTCTACATTATAAACATGTTGTTTATAAAACAAGACATTGTTACATGTTTATTGTTCTGTAAGGCAAATATTAAAAAGAACTGGAACGTGCCAGCTGTTTATCGTACACAGTCATTACATTTTTGAAACACAAAAGGTATTTTTATTAGCTGCTGTTAGCTGTTGAACTTCAATCAATTTCTTGAACTGATAAAAATAATAAAATTGTGCTACAGGCTATTATACCATGATGCAGAGATAAAGAGTAATATCTATAGAAATTATTGGCAATACGTGGCCAAAATTTTCGACTTTTCGATGCAGATCCTTAGGATTACTCTTAAAAACTTCAATTTCAATTAAAAATCCCACTTATATAGTTGATAGTAATTGTTTACCTACACAGCGGTCTTTTAATTGATCTTCATCCTGGGGAGGCCTCTGTCCAGCAGCGGGTATCTTTCGACTGAAATGATGGTAATGAATTGATCATGATCCATCCACCTTGCCTTTCCCAACTTAGTTGGAGTCGGCTTCCAGTGTTCTAACTGGATGCAGCTGAATACCAGAACTTTACATGGAGCGACTGGCTTTCTGATCTCCACAACCTAGTTACTGGGTAACATGATATCCCTTGGTAAGACTGGTTGTCAGACTTTCGATCTCAAGGGACCGATAATCTGGTGCAGGTTGCGGAAAACCAGTGAATACGAGAAGCACGAGACCATTCAATGTAGCGACGCTTAAGTGAGGCCTATTTCCAACAGTGGACGTCTTACATCTGATGATAATGAAACATGCACTTATGAATACGTATGAAGCACGATATCTGGTATTATTTACTTAGCCGCAGGCGCACGTTCGAATGACAAATGAATGGCGCGGTTAACAGCCGTGACCAATGACGTGTGTCAAATGAGTTTCACGTCAATGAAGACAGTTAAATGATGTGTTAACGTTAGCTGATACATTTTCTTCGTGTATATTCGGATATGTTCGGGAAATTAACATAATATTTGGTAATGTCTCACAGATGTTTCATCTCGTGTGGGTTTCGGTTGACCTCTATCCTATGATTTAAGAGAAATGGTTATTCACGGGTTAAATCACACGGAAAGAAAAATCACCACCAGAAATTAAAAAATCTTTTTTGTATGTGGGAAAAACTGTTTTGTAGTGTATAAACAAGGTTATGCTGTATTTGTAAATCAATTTGTTGCTATCGCAGGGCATTTGCAGTCCGAAAATATCCATAATGGTATTTTAGTATTTTTTTCTTTCCGTGAAAAGAATGAGCATGAAAAAAAAAACCTACGATATTTGAATATTGGCGTAATGGAAAGAAGTATAAAGTAGGTACTGCAATAACAAAAGCGTGAGTCGTAAATTAAATAACGAAGCATTATATGAATAATCATGATACACGACTGTCAAAATATTAGTCCTTATCATCTCCACAAAAAAAGGTCTTCGATTTTTTTCTCTATAAAAATAAACAAATAAGTCTTTCATCGACATCTTTCCATCATTGCTTCACAGCCCATTACATTTTCATAACACTGTCAACGCAAATCATAATGATTAATGATAGACGTAAAAACAAATGCAAGAAAACAACGTCGACACTCGAAAACATTGCTATTTCCTTTTAGCTCTGAGTTACTGTAAATAGATTCGGTTTGTCAAGCCATGTTTACAAACGAATCATAGATCAGATGTTTGACATACCGACAGTACGGCAAGTTGTGCAGGCAAGGGTTGTCAATATTTGTGCTAGTTGCAAGTTTATTTATTGAACAGAAAACAAAGAAACGGCCGCTTTGAAGACTAGATAATATTGTTTCTTCCAGGGATGTTACGGAGCTGCGGAGCTTCGATTCCGATTCCGAAAGTTCAGAACTTCCGATTAATTTTACACCTCCGGTTCCGACTTCAGTTCCGATAATTTTGAATCGGAGTTATACAGAATGCAGCGATGCACGTGAATAGAGCATGTACAAACAAGTTTTAATTCATCGCCTTTGTTACTCCTTCTCCGAAGCAGTAGTGTTCGTGAAGGAGGAGGCGGAACGCGTGAGAGAGAGGCAAATTTCGCGGCCTCACGCCTCTAACCACCGCAGGAGACGCCCTGGCCGTCGAAAGTCACAGGCCGACCCCCGGCCACGGTAGGCGCGGGCATGCGGACAGTGAGCAATTGGTAGCTCACTGTCCGATAAGGACCAGGCCTGGGTCGACGGCACGTTGTGTTCCACGCGCGCCTCAAAGAGATGTCAGCAGAACTGACGGGGTCCGCTAAGGACGATGCCTGCCTGGGTCGCGGAAAAGTCCGAAAGGGATACCGTGGTCCCTGGCGATATGGCAACTGAAGGAACACGGGTGGGTTTTGGTCAGTAAGAGTCTGACATCCCTCCCGCTCCGCCCAGAGCGGGAGAAGTTATTTGATAATTTTCCACCCAAAAAAAGTGTTAGGTTTGTTTATTTTATACACGTCCACGCTCGCGCTCTAATATCTTTAAAAATATTTATTTTAAAATTATATAAAAAAATATGTTTAAGATCCTCGCAACAAGCCCTTTCATTTGATATGTCACACGGTATTGTTAGCAAAACTTTTTAAAAAAAAATTATTTGCTCCCAAAAGTAAATTTTGAATATAGGGGATATTCAAAATTCATTTATTTACGTAACACGTTGGTATTCGGGTCACAGAAATACATATGTGTACCAAATTTCAACTTACTCAGTCCATTACATTCGGAGCAAATTGGCTGTGACAGATGGATAGACTGACAGACACACGAGTGATCCATTAAGGGTTCCTTTTTTCCTTTTGAGGTACGAAACCCTAAAAATATGTGTCCATGAGATAATACGAAACCAAAAAAAAAACCCTTTCGAAGAAAAATCTGTAACCCATTTACTAAAGAGCGATTAGAATCGCTTCAATTTAATTAATTGGTAACCATTAAAACAGCCACACGAGGCATTTTGATTAATTGGTTCGTTAAAAACAACGTAGACGCCGAAATCTCAAGCATTGAATTCGAAAGTGAAATCCATTTTAATCAAGATTCGGGTGAAATGTTCGACAAACGACACGACACTGGAATACCTCAGGTTTTGCAATCAGATAAAATTATACCAATTAAAGGCACCCAAACTAATTTTGTGCTTCACTGGCTACGCTGATGAGGGAACCTAATTACTGAATTTCTACTAAGTTGCGTGCCTCACAGATGGGTTCTGTTCTATGTGAAGAGAGAATTGAATTTTCTCATATTACGTCAAGTTAGTACCATTCGTCTGGTGTTGAAAGCAACTTCGATTATGATGTTATGAATGGGGACATCCTCTCGGTTTTGTCGAAATCGTTTATCGAAAATGTGGATGGTCGTTGCGTAGGACGTCTCTGATATGAGTACCTATGTGATCGAATAATACCTACTTAGTTAACCTATATTTTAGTTTGTGAATATTTTTAGTTAAGTTAGTATACAATTTTGTTATTTTTCTCCTATAATGTTGTAATTACAATAATTTACTTAATTAAATATTTTGACATGTCTTAGTTAACCGTTTGTGGAAAACTATTTTTTAATTTTGTTTTTGCGTCAGTTTCTATTACAATATTTATTTCTATTAAAGTCGTCGTTGGTCTTTTTGGTATGAATTATATTTTATATTGTTTATTCCAAAGTTTTGTCAAAATTCTGATAATTGCATTACATTTGTCATAAATTCGACTAGGGACCAAACAAGATATCTACGAATTATGTATGAGCCCGAAGTTATCCCTGAGGTCTCGTGTTCAATTTAGGAGGTGAATAATACCCAGTGTTGATAATTCAATAAGATTCGGAGTTTCGACTAACCGGGCCGGGCCATTATCACAGTAAATAGGGTCCCTATTTACTGTGATAATGTAACTAAATAAACTCAGTATGGTTTCAATGGATATAGGTTCCTTTAATGAAACACATTGGGAGTGTGTTTTCATGTTCCTGTTTCTTATGGACTTATAATCACACGACAACTTTCTTATATCGCCTGTTCATACACTTAGGTACAATGTTTTTATGCCGCGTTCACACCAAAGTATAAAACTGCATTCTACATGTTGTGTTTACTAGTTTTGTTTTTCGATTAATTGTGTACAAAAAACTTTAAAAAAAAAACAGACAACTTTACACAAATTTTACAGAAAACTTGATAAAATGTCAAAAAGGTGAACTAAATAGTCAACAATACAATACAAGTCTGAAACAACGTTCATGTATGATGCATGGTTTAGACAAGTATTTTTACAAGAACTTGTCGAAAACAATATAACTGCAACAGTGTAACTAAATAAACTCAGTAGGTATGGTTTCGATGAATATTGCTTCCTTTGAGGTTTACTACCGATCATGATCTTCGGAATGATTGCTATAATCGACTACAAACACAGTCCACATGTGTATGTTCCTAAAACACCCCAGACTTTTAAAATGTTCGTTTTTAGGGTTCCGTACATCAAAAGGAATAAACGGAACCCATATAGGATCACTCGTGTGTCTGTCTGTCTGTCTGTCCGTCTGTCACAGCCAATTTGCTCCGAATCTTATGGACCGATTAAGTTGAAATTTGGTATACATAATTATGTATTTCTGTGATCCAAATGCGGATATGCAACGTTATTTATAATTTTAAATAAGGGGTCACTTTTGGGGGCAAATAAGAAAATGAAAAAAAAAAAAAAAAAAGTTTTGTAAACTATTTACCGTTTGACATATCAAATAAAAGGGCTTGTTGCGAGGATCTCAAATATATTTTGTTTAAATAAAGATATTTCATTAAGAAAATAGAACATTCCCCCACCCTTATCTCCGAAACTGCTGAGCTTAAAACTTTGATAAAAATACAGATTGTGCGTACAAACTTACATTTGCAGTTGGAATGTATAGGAGAACATGTTTTTCAACTACAATGTTAAGTTTGTATTTAAGATAAATTCATCGCAACTACGGAACCCTTCACGGTTTTTCCTAAATTAATCTACATCTACACTAATGATTATAAAGAGTAAAGATTAGTATTTTTGTATGTTTGTATATTTGTTCGTAATGAATAAACTCAATAACTACGGGACCGATTAAATTCTTTCACTAGTAGCATGCTATGTTATCACTGAGTCACATTGGCTATAATTTATAAAGATATCACGCGGGCAAAGGAGCTGGCGGAAGATATTAAGTTAATATAAATGATAAAATCGGCTCCCCCTATACAAACCTGTATTAATACACCCTGTAATAGTGCTACATCGGTCTATTCATGGTTTCATTAGGTACCAGTGTAAATCAATACCTAAGGTTCGTTTAAAAATTATTTGACGACAGTGTAAACATATCCTGTTCAAGTAACATTCTTCCGCAATTACTCACTCGATGGAATTTGTAACACATTCATCTGTATTTAAAAGGTTTCAACTTTATATATCATCACTTTTTCCAACCGTTATTGTTTCAATAACATTATTCAAGTGTAATAAATTTAAAAAATAATCAACGAAATAATTGAGGTTATAAAAGTTAATTTTATAACCACGCTTTTCAAATAAAAACACATTTCAGTTTATTTAAAATTAAAATTTCGGGTTAAGTTTTCAAATAATCAAATCAAATTTAATTTGTCACTGACACTACAAATCGGCATCCATTTTTTTAAACATTTGTTTACATTTTCGGTATTTACTTTTGGAACAGACTCCAGACCTAGGTATGCTTGAGTCTGCTTGACACAAGGATTAATGTTCAAAATCTGCTGTTACTAGACAGACTAACAAAAATGGCCATCCTCTATTTGGACCTACATATTGTATAGTGTAGAGATGCATGTATTTTATGATTAGGGTCAAAAGTATTGTCTTACGTTAAACAGTTGCATCCAGATCAATTGCTCCTAATCTATGCCTACACCATCTTGAAGATGACTAACGGTCATTAGAAAATCGGCTCGTAGGTACAGTCTCGAGCATAAATATCTTACAGTTATGCTGCGGCCGCATCTGCGACAATCGTGACAAAGCAATGCGTGCCGAAGCTTCGTATGTTTTGCTCGCCCAAAAGTTATCGCGCTAATGCGGTGGTCACATTAGCGGTTGCATAATTTTAACGAATTATTGTGCAATAATCCAAGATGGCTCCCCATTATTTCGACAGAGCGTCTACGACGTCCGGAAACAACAGTCGAAATAACCAACGGTAGTCCGACCACGCGTCACGCTTATTATGTACCGCCACCCAGACGATAAGTGCTACGCAGCCCGAACTATCGCGGCAATAACCGATAATGGTTGGTCACTTCTGTTTGTATCGTATGACTGTGCGAAGCGTCGTCACAATAGACGCAGAAGCGGTCCCAGTACTACGTAAAATTCAGAAGCAATTTCTCGTAAAATAACGAGTGCAACTTTGAGAAAATACCTATTTCACAATATTAGGTGTGGATCTATGTTTGTAGTGTATAGTAAATGTGGTGCTGTTACACAAACGCTGGGGCACTTAATATCATGTCCTGCGTGTTCTGTTGTCTGTAAGTTACAGTAACTGATGGACACTAGTGATGGCGCCAAATACGTAGCCGAATTCTGGGATGAGTCCATTTATTTATTTATTTAGGTAGACCAACTAAATACACACACAGACATTCAAAGTACATAACATTTAAAAATACAATAGCATTGCATGCATCTAAATTAAATGTAAGCCCAGCATTTTATTTAGATCTCACTATACAATAATAATGAATATAAAGATGGATATTAACGTAATTAGAACTAATATCAATAATCTTTTATACTTAACATTGACTAACTTGAATTAAATTAAATAAGATTGAATTAAATAACAAACTAAAACATAATTAAAACACAAACAAATTAAAAAATGCTCATTATAGAGCAAAAAAAATTTAGATCGCCATGGACATGTTGATGCTAGAGCCACACCAAAGGGAAACGCCGTTGATTATCGCGATGATTAACGCGCGATAATAATCGGCGTTTCCCGTTGATGTGGCCCCAGCAAGAGAATGGCAAATACTATCCATTGTGGCATCTACATCGCCATATGCGAACTACGCGTCAAAGACCTGACGTCATACAAATCTTGCATCGCGCAATTAGAGTTTACCGCGCGAACGACATACATATATATGACTATCCGACTTAAATCGTTGGACATGTGGCATCTACATCGCCATATGCGAACTACGCGTCAAAGACCTGACGTCACACAAATCTTGCATCGCGCAATTAGAGTTTACCGCGCGAACGACATACATATATATGACTATCCGACTTAAATCGTTGGACAATTGCCCGCCAGACACGACACCCACCTGATCGGAAGATCCTCCCTTTTCTTTAAAGGATGAGTGAACTTTACACCCTATTCCTCATACCTGTAAACTATCAAAACTTTAGAAGAAAATTGTTATTGAATCTGGCGAAATTGTAAGGTATTTATGCTTTTGACTGTACATAAACTGGATCAATGTTTACGCTCTCGAATCATAAACGAGGGCTAATGTTTGTATTTCTATTTCACAACATCTTTGAAGTAAAGCTAGGTCAATTAGTATAATAATATTACGTCCACGGTTAGTAAACATGGATATTTTGACTTAATAGAAGCCATATCTATGTAGATAGAATGACAGAATAAAGGGTCTTTCAAACAGGCGCGACACGCGACGCGACACAAAGACACCGCTCGTCGCGCGAAGAGCGGTGTCTTTGTGTCGCGTCGCGTGTCGCGCCTGTTTGAAAGAGCCTTAATGGATTGGACACTATTCAATAAAAATTTGGTACCGGTACCCTAATTGCGTAACTTATTTTCATTAAAGATTATGACAATTTTTTGCATTTTGCAAGTTTAACAACATTAATTGCGTTATTTACGTTGTTGAACAGATTTTTTTCTAACTCATGAAGTAATGGATTAGTAATCTGTTTTAAATCGAAACAAATTGTGATTGATCGTGTAGTACACAATTAGGGTAAGTACTGGTCTCTGTAATGAAATCTCGAAGCGACTAGTTGATACTTCCCGTGACCTAAGAGTTGGCTTTTTTTTACGTTGGCCACAGACAACGTGGCAATGCCGCCAATCTGTTGGGTACGAGTGTGGATCGACAGCGATGCGGAATTTTCGACGCCATATTTTAGTTTTATAGCAATCAACTTTCCTCACACCATTTCCTTCATTCCTTCGCATCACATGCCCTTACCATGACTACCGATTTCTACACAACTTTTCAGTCACCGGTGTCATCACCACATTTTACGTAAATAAATTATTTTGAATTGATTCGTTTACTTTTTTGACCAAAACATTTTCTGTGTTTGTATGTGTTTTGCGTGTTTCTTCTAAAAAAACCGGACAGGTGCGAGTCGGAGTCGTCCACCGAGGGTTCCGTACAAATTTGTAAGACAGTTTGTAGAATAATATATAATTATAAATAGTTCAAGAATCGAGTGTCGCAGTTTTTTCCGAGCTTTTCCTGAAATTCAGCTTATGTATAGTTTCAGATTTTTCTCTGTACTTGTAGTATAAGACGATATTAATTAGTCTTTTAAGAAAAAAACTAAAACTATTTGCCCTAAGTTTTTATTCAGTGACTGGGCAACTAAAGGTATCAGGAAAAGTAGGGAAACATTATTTGAACTGTATGGCCTTAAGCCGTATATTCAGACGGAAACTTTTAGTAAGTATGTTGCTACTTACTCTAAAACGTTTAAAAATATCTGCAAAGCAGCTAAAGCTTCTTTCATTAGCAACAAGATTAAATCAGCAGATAATAAAATAAAGACAGTTTGGAAAATTATTAACAATGAAACAAACAAGAACAAAAGACATAATACAGATTACACACTAGACACTTCCCGCGGTCTCATTAGCGATAACATCGATGTTGCTCAGGAATTTGCAACTTTCTTTACCAATATTCCAATTAAAACTACTGAAACTTTAAATTCCTCCCCTTCACTTGCTATTGATTTATTAAAAGCAAATGTTTCAGCCTGTCCTGTGGAATTTAAATTTAAACATATAAACCCTGTGGTCGTCGTAAAGGCTTTTAAGTAACTAAAGATTAAAATGACCGAAGATCTGTGGGGCATGTCTACTAAAGTTTGTCAATCAATTATTGAGACAATTGCACCCTATTTAGCTTTAATATTTAATTTATGTGTAGATCAAGGGATATTCCCGGATTTAATGAAATACAGTAAAGTTATTCCACTTTTCAAATCCGGGGACAGCAAAAACACAAATAATTATAGACCCGTATCGGTTTTGCCGGTTTTCAGCAAGGTCTTTGAAAAAGTAATGTTAAATCAAATGCTCAATCATTTTAATCGTAATAACATCCTACACGATCAACAGTATGGTTTCACCAAAGGACGTTGCACAACCGACGCCGGTGTCACTTTATTAAAACACATATTTAATGCATGGGAAGAGGCACGAGATGCAATAGGCATCTTTTGCGACCTATCCAAGGCATTTGATTGCGTAGGTCATGAAACGCTGCTCTTGAAACTTGAACATTACGGACTAGATAAACTTGCGCTGAGCTTAGTAAAATCATACTTGAATGATAGACTGCAGCAAGTTCAAATAAACGGTGTAAATTCATTGGGTTTAAAAGTCAAAATGGGTGTTCCACAGGGCTCGATATTGGGTCCATTCCTATTTTTAGTATACATAAATGATTTACCTAATTTACTGAAAACCCGACCACAAATGGTGTTATTTGCTGATGACACATCACTGATTTTTAAAGTAAACAGACATGCACAGGAGCTTGACGACGTAAATAACGCTATGCTTAAGGTCCATAATTGGTTTACTGTAAATAATTTGGTATTAAATGAGAAGAAAACTAAATGCATAAGATTCGCGTTACCGAATGTTAGAAGTAGTGAATGTCACGTTGTATTGAATAAGGAGACACTAGAATTCGTCGAAAAGACTGTTTTCCTGGGGATAACGCTTGACTCTAAACTACAGTGGGGTCCTCACTTAACATCACTTGCAGGGCGGCTAAGTTCAGCCGCTTACGCTGTTTGGAAAATCCGCCAACTAACAGACGTAGATTCTGCGAGACTGGTCTATTTTAGTTACTTTCATAGCATCATGTCTTACGGTATTTTGCTGTGGGGACGGGCTGCAGATATTAATTCTATCTTTATTCTGCAAAAGAGGGCCGTCAGAGCCATCTACAACCTCCGCAGACGCGAGTCTCTAAGGGAAATGTTTAAGAAAATCAACATCATGACGGTACCTTGTCAGTATATATATGAGAACATTATGTATGTTCGAAAAAATCTCCATCTTTTTAGTAAGATAAGTGACAGGCATAATTTTAACACTAGAAATAGGAACAAATTAGATCAACCACGTTTTAGATTGTCTAAAGTACACACTTCTTTTATGGGGTACTGTGTAAAATGTTATAATAAAATACCACTCGATATTCTTCAACTAAATGAGAAGAAATTTAAAACATGCATTAAACGCACACTATGTAGACAAGCATATTATAAGTTAGATGATTATATCGTAGATAAAAATGCTTGGCTTAATGCTGGTCCTGCTCCACAGCCGCTTGGGCTCACTAGTTAAAATTTTAATATTTGGAAGAGTTGCTTCCCCTTTTAAAAAAAAATATATTTTGACATTAGGAACTTAATGTTCATTTTTGTTTTACCAACTTAATTGTTGAATGCTCCAATTAAGTAATGATTTTCTTTCTTTTTGGTGGTTAAATTCTTTTATTTTTTTAGATACATTGCAAACTATAGTTTTGTATAATTTAGAAGCATTTTTATTTTTGTAAATGTGAGACCATGGAGCCGTTTATTAACTTATTAAGATGTATGTTGACTTGAAATAGCATGGCAGTTGAGAATATGTCATGCTCACTTAAATGTCTCGCTGATGGTGGCGAGTGTGTTGGATCATTCGGTTCCCTACAAAATGGTTGAGCTGGATGGTGCTGATCCACGCGTCATGTTCGTGAACGGGCGCCGTCAGTTGAAACTGGTCATCTCTTATCTGCCAGGGCTTATTTTTAATCTTATATTTTCAATTGCTTTTGATTATTTTTTGTACATTGTTCTCACATATAGAAGCAACAAGAATGATGTACCCAGGATTTTGTAATATCAATGTTTAAAAGAGTGTCCTTGGAGTTTCTTGCCCGTTCTTCTCCATAGAGATCTACGTTTTGGAATGGGCAATTAGCTTCAACTTTCTGACTAACTGACCGACTCTTTGACAATTCAAAAGTGCCTGTAAATGGTTTAATTGAAATAAATGCTTTGAGTTTGAGTTTGAGTTTTGAGAATTACTTATCAAATTTTATAGTTCTAGGTCAACGGAAAGTACCCTATAAATTTTAAATCCCTTGAGAGTGTCGAAATACTTATACGTCTTTTGCGGCTTAAACGGCCGTATCTTTTTTTTTACATTATCTTAGAACTTTTATTTTTTCATAGATTCAAGGGACTGTAGACTTGAGTATGTGGTTTTTATTTCAACTCGATACCTCCACGCGTTCCGGAGATAAAGGATCTTGACAGACAGACAGACAGACAACAAAGTGTGTCTTATAAGGGTTCCGTTTTCCTTTTGAGGTACGGAACCCTAAAAACAAACATTTGAAAACAATGATCGTCGGGGTTATTGTGTACACTTACAGTAGCAAGGGCTTTCATTTTGACAGTTCAACAACATTCATTACGTTATTTACGTTGGTTGGTAGACAAATGTTTCGAACATACGAAGCAATGGATTGAAGCAATATCCTTCATTCAGATTGTGATTGGAAGGGTGAAACGCAATTAAGGTGCAGATCAAGTATCTTTTAACATAGTAGAAGCCACAAAGGAGTTTATCTTATTACTGTATTGTCGGTGCTAAAATACTCGAAATTCTTGACATGTCCATTTCAGATTCTTCCTCACGAAAAATAGATTAAGCCGAGCGAACAAATTGCTTTATTTGTCGACGCGCGAAAAAGATTACAATAGTATTAATCTTCTTTTCTACGGAATTAATATTACTTTGTCAAAGCGACGGGAAACGTAAAGCTGTGTTCACTGGATGACAAGAATTTACTCTAGTGATGTGTTAAAGGCGTACATTTTCCTTTTCGAGTAA
The DNA here is from genome assembly GCA_916610215.1 of Omphaloscelis lunosa. NCBI lineage: Eukaryota > Metazoa > Arthropoda > Insecta > Lepidoptera > Noctuidae > Omphaloscelis > Omphaloscelis lunosa. Next base: position 15,634,459 of record OU744250.1, read on the forward strand.
ATGATGAATTTTTTTTTACCGATTTTAAGTAGTCAAGGTTATTATTTTTTTCTTTGCTAAAAAGAACTTAAGACAGCGTTTCTCTTGAAATTCTGTTGAGACTTAGTGTCAGATAGTAGTCTGCTTAACATTTTTAAATTCATATTAATGTACTTCTAATACATAAATATATTATTATTTTATTATAGCTGTATACATTGGTGTTTACCAATAGTTATTTAGTTTGGAAGTGTTAATCACCAAATTGACCATTACTCTTGCGTATTGGTGAGCCCAGACTATTGCCTACTAGTACACTACACATTTTCTCACGATGTTTTTCTTAAGGTGCTCATAAACTTAACATTCACTTGTAATAGAACATCGAGCATTCGCCGTTTTTTAAATTTGTCAACTGAACTACGAACAGAGCCAAGCATAGGGCCAAACATCGCTACGAACATTTCCACGATCATTCTAGCGAATGCTCTACTCAATGCTCGTCAAGGGGTGCAATACTGAAGATGACGTCTAAACGAGTAGTGTTAATGTTTTGGAAAAAATATATGTTAAATTAGAGCTTTCTAATATTCTTTTCTTAATATTGGCATATTTTCGATTATGTTTATATTGCATAGTGAAATTAATTTGTAAAGTTATGTCTAACGCGGATAGAAAATTGAGAATCACGTAAAATCTATCAAGCGTATTTTTCTGAAACCTTCACCATTTTAAAGTTAATTTAATTATTGATCTTTTAGTATACGTATTTTATTAAAATACCTTTTGATTTATGTGTAATAAATTAATAATGCGTCTAATTTGGGACAACGCTCCTTGATGGGCGAGTTCTATTATTGACTGGACGTACGACGCATTGCTTGTGCTCAGTACAGAACACGCAAGCTAACCGCTCAAGGTCACTGTCATATATCTGCGTCTTAAGTTCGTGGGTCAGTCCGTGGTTCGTTCGCGTTCAATCAAACAAACAAACTCTTCAGCTTTATTATTAGTGTAGATTATACTGCATTGCTTGGTGTCAACATAGCTACAGATGAATACAGATGGGTTTTAGGTATGAAGCTACAAGTAGGTACGCGGTGGGCTCGACTTGTCGAATTCAGTGGGCGTAACGTATTCAGAAGATACAAGAGTTCCGCGATAGGAAGAGAGGCAATTTCTAGGTGAATATAACTGTCAGTAATTAACGCTGTGCGACCTGAATTGCATTTTGTAATTAGCACTGTGCGATTTGAATTGGACTTTATTGTGTCGCCACAAGAGTCGGTTTTTATTTAAATGATTTTGCGGAGTGTCCCATCTGTACTAATCTGTGACATAATTTATACCTATGTATTGAGTGTTATTATTCATGTTTCTTAGTGTGAGTTTGTTTTGTTTTGTTCTTGCAATTTGTCCCATATTCGACGGGAAATGAGGATAATTTATTTTGTCTTCACGCTCTATTTACTATACCTAATCATTATTAGTTACGTGTTCCTTTAGTAGATACCTTGTTACGATACATTATTTACGTAAACTAAGCGTTTTTGTAGCGTATCAATATTTTTTTGTAGTTATCATAAAAACCTATAGTAGGTACTTTTAATTTAAGCAATATAAAATTAAATATTAAATAGTCTAGGTCATTAGGAATTTCAAAGTTTGTTTTTTTTTACAAAGCTGAAAGAATTTTGGAACTTGCTATAAAAACTTCGAAGGCGTATTTCTCAGTACCAAAAACCAGTTAAGTCAGATTTTATACCTATCATGGCGTAGGTATCTATTTTTCCTTAATCTAGTCTTACTTAATGGAAGTTTACCTAGGCCTATTTTAAAATCATGTTTACGACGTACTCTGTTTCAAATGGAAACGGAATAGTAAAGTAAAAGTACTTGAACCATTTTACCCTTCAAGTTAGTAAAATATTTAAGCGTTCTATTCGAGTCAAAGTGTACTATTTCAAACTGAGTGCGATCTTAGAGAAAGGTTTGTTATTCATCAATTCTCAGCGTGCCTACGTCTACGTCGTCACTTACCGGAAGGTATAGTGATGTATACAACATTCATATGGAAGGGTCTCTCGAGATCACCAGGGAGGCTGTGACATGTATCCACGAGCAACGATGTGCGTACATATACGAGACAGCGGAGATGAGAAGTTTGAATTTTTAAGTTACAATAGAATAGTTGAGGCTAGAGTACCTAATATGGTTTGTAGCGGTGATGAACAGTTCTTTATTTTTAAATAACATCATGGAATAATAGGGTTTTATGAAAGTGTAATTACGTCTGAATCTTATAGTCCTCTCAGAGAAGGGAGATACCGTCTATACATCTACATACAATATACTTATGTACATACATACATATTACAATTGAAGTGTTTGTTTTTAATGTCAAAATAACGACTTTTTACTAAATGCATATGAAGGTATACACGGTATAACAAAAAAACATATTTTTTTTCTGTTTGTCTGTCTGTTTGCTCCAGCTAATCTCCGAAACAGCTAGCCCGATTTTAATGGTAATTTCACTGGCAGATAGCTGATATTATAAGGAGTAACTTAAGCTACTTTTATTTTAGAAAAAGAATTAGGGTTCATGCGGGCAGCAACTAGGTTTTTTTTAATAAATAAGGTAGTAAATACACATTTCTCATCTTCCTGATGACCACTGCGTCTAAGGTTGGCAGAAAATGCAAATCTAGGTCAGTATTTGCAGTTAGTGCATCTTTATGTGGGACGGAAGGATTTTTTTAAAATTTTCCCAAGTAAAATTTAAGTTAAGGTAGGTACCTACTACTTTAATTCAAACAAGATTATATATACACCACAAAAATATTCCACAGTCACAAAAAATGCACAATGTAAAAGTTTCAGTAGTTTTAATTTAATAACTTTAGCGCGAGAGAAAATAATTATCAGGAAAGCAGTCCTCATGAGAGTCGCGCTAATCACATTAACTCATTATTTTCTACTAGGATCTGACCTCATTCATTTATGAGTTCCGGAGGTGTTTGCGGGAACTTAAGCGGATTATATACTGCAAATTACTTTATCATATTTAATGCTAATATTATAATAACAGGCGCCAGTGTTGGTAGCTGGGTTAATGAAATTATCTTGGGGATTTATCGATCTATGCGAGGTGAACTTGCGCTTGTTCTGTGGATATGAGACTCTTCTTTCACATGAAGACTATTAACTCCGGTCAATCAAGTTCTACGTTGAATGAAACATTGAAAGTAGGTACAACTACCGTTATTGGCATAAACAGCCTATTATAAAATGATGATGTGGATATATTTAGTAACCTTTTTCGCTTAGCTATTTCTAAAGAGTCTTGAACAGACCCTGGAAGAAGTCGACACGTGTTTCACCTCTCAACGACCGAGCGCAGCGAGCGCGCGCGTGTTGCTTGGTGTGGCAACACGCCGTGTTCGAGTTCACGACAAGTTAATCGTCATCCTGAGGATGCCTCGTTGAGAGGTGAAACACGTGTCGACTTCTTCCAGGGTCTGTTCAAGACTCTTTAGAAATAGCTAAGCGGAAAAGGTTACTAAATATATCCACATCATCATTTTATTATGGATTTCCACAAGGTCACGCCTGAATCAATTAACTACAGCCTATTATGTTCCCACTGCTGGGAGACAGGCCTCCTCTTTTCGAGAGGGTTGGGAGTGGGCTGTAATCTACCACGGGGGCCCAGTGCGGGTTGGTAGATGTCTCACATCTTCGAATTTTTGTATCTAGGACATGTCAGTTTCCTCATGATGTTTTCCTTCACCGTTTTGAGAGTAGCAGTAATGAATTATTTACACAAAGTAAAGCGCCCGCCTGGTACAAACCCACGACCTACAATTTGTAAGTCGGGACCATTACCACTGGCCTACTACTACTTGGTTTCTAATACTACGATATCTGCATAGCCCACTTTTGGTATGCAAAGGTCACATGGCAGTCTCTTCGAGAAAAAAAACTGAAATACAGTGGGACCTTATTTTTTAAAACTTACTTCAGCAGAGTTTTTAAAATAACATAACACACATAACATCACCCTTGTGATTTCCGAAGGGTTACGCAGAAGTGTACCAATAGTACATCCACATTTCGCCAGTTATGTTTTAGTTTCATATAATAGCTGGCAAGCCTATTGCCATTGTAGCGGCATCTATATCGCCACTTGCGAACTACGCTTCAAAAACCTGACGTCACACAAATCCTGCAATTACAGTTTACAGCGCAATCGACATATACAGGGTAGCAGGGACATCGACGCTAAAACTGTTACCATGGATTCAGTACATGATTCTGAATCCCTGCGTTGAAATTTTTTGTCGGTTATAAAAAAAAAAAAACTTTTCTATGAAACAGCTGTTTCTTTTTTAAATAACCGACATATATGGTATAGATTAATCTATGGTTGTGGTGTCCCAAAAGGTGCCAACATTACTGATAGAGCTCGAAGTTTCAGATCGACCCGTGCGATTTATAAACACCGCACAGTTGTTGTGTTTGTAGGTGGTCATCTTTGTCATTTTGACAGACAGCTCGTCGAGCATCACTCGTCGGATCGGTCATCGTACGTATAGGCAGACGTTTTTTTCCCACGATTTTTAGTTAGGTATCTACACACACTTACCACGGTACAGTCAACTATCACTTTTTTTTAAACAAACAACATTTAAGAAAAATTGTAATAATACATGTAAAGTTTAAACAACACAAGGTCTTAGCTATAAAAAAATGCTTGTATAAACAATAAAAAGCGTTTCATACAATAATTTTGCGTCGATTTAGGTGATTTATGTAAATGTCACAGTGTTATTCGACTTTTGTTGATATACAATTGGTGTTCATCGCACTTACTTATCACTGTTTTCATAATGGTTACATACGTACTTACCTTGTTTTCTACAGGACATTGGCCCAGTTTTCAATAAGTTGTACTTACTGTTGTATTTACTGGCAAATTAATTTGCCGTGATAAAGCCATTTCAGACAACTGACAAAAAAATACAGTATTGTCATTTGAATATTAAGTCAATTTGCTAAACAATTACTTAAATTCCTTGATTTAACATTAAAACTGTGAAGACAATAATATATTCACTACCCTAAGGCCGTTTATCCACCGCACCGGGAACGGGACGTCAACGAGAAACGTGATAAATATGCGGCCATAGTAAATATGTACTGTCGGTACTTCGGCGTCGTCATCTCGTTCTCGTTGACGTTTCACGGTGCGGTGGATAAACGGCGTTAGGGTAGTAAATATATTGCCTTCACAGTCAGTGGACAAACAGTGTATCTCTTCGGGGTTGAAGAGCGTGTCAGTAACGGTGCGTCAAAGATAACAGTTTGGTAATTAAGTTCGTGCGAGCGCATAATGAACGCATTTTCCCTTCAGTATCTATTATCATGTTATTTATTGTTCATGGCTATAATCTATATAGGGTTATAATCTGATGTATAATCAGCCTAGCATTCCCACTGCTGGGACATATTCCTCCTCTCTGCTAGAATGAGTGGCTGTAATCCACCTTGCGGGTCCAGTGCGAATTGGTAGATGTCACATGTCTTCGAATTTTTGGTTCCAGGACATGCCGGTTTCTTCACGATATTTTCCTTCAGCTCGTAAGTCAGGGCAGTTACCACTGGGCCACCACTGCTCAATATGATGTGGATGTTTTAAATGCTATGACGTATTAAAATTAAGTGGCTTGTACGCTGTGTAGCACTTTAGTGGTGTGTGAAAAACTCGACTTTTTTTGTTTTTCCTGACTGTTTGTTAATACGGAAGATTCATTTAACTATATAACATTTATAAAATATTAAATTTTTTATTCATTGGCTAGTAGACAGCGTCGAAATTAAAATTGCACGCCTCTCCACTGCTCGTTGCATACACATTTCAAATGTTTGTATAGAAATTTTAGTGGAATGGCCTGTAGTTTTGAATTAGAAGATCTCTACGCTTCCACTTAAAAGACAAAAAAAAAAAATACCAAAACGATTGGTAAAACGTAGGAATTAAATATAGTTCGATGTTTCAAACAAAACTTTAGATCTAAAAATATGGAAACAGTTTATGGTATACGTTCAAGCTGTTGTCTGCTACTTCGTCTGCGTGTATTTTGTATTTCATAAAAAAAATACAAATATGCTGTATGAAAAATGGTACCCAGCAACTGGGTTGTGAGGTTCATATAGGCAGTTGCTCTAAGTAAATTACTGTTATTCAGCTGCATTCAGTTTAACTGAAAGCTGAAATGAACTAAAATTAAATTGATTATTCCGTAAATAGGATCACTTTTTCGGAGGATCTGATTTAAAAAACTAGATGAGTTCGGCGTTTCGAGAAGAAAGGCCGGTTACACTGGACGCAGACCCCAGAAACCTATACACCCGCTTTTTGACCAGTTACGTTTAAGTTCCATGTAATAGAGGGCGAGCCTATTGCTATCAACCGGGCACGAATCCAGACTCCGGGCTGCTACTGAGAAAATCACTGGTTTAGGTATTCAGAAGTAACAGAGCGAGAACTACCTTCGCATTATTATATTAATATGGATGCAACGCTCGTCCAAAAACGCATGGTCCGTAGAATACTAGTAGAACGAATAAGAAATCGAATCAACTAGTTCCAAATCCAATAAGAACGACAAAATTAGATTTCATCAACTCAGGTCAATGGCAGTGAATTGAGCACAAGGTTTTTGTCTGGATGGCGCGAAGAGAATTAAGACAGATTCCGCTCCTAATGACTTTACTAAATAAACAAGTTGGAGCCATTTCAATAAAGATGAGACTTTTTCGTAAATAAATGGAGCTATTAATGTTAAGAAGGAGAAAGACCACGGTACTTTTAAATCTTTTTTCCTATGATGAGCAGTTCCTGCAGGAAACTAAAAAAGTAAAGAAGATTTTTTTCTCTTTTTCAGTGAACATCATAATTATGTTTGTGGATTACGACGTTCAACTAATACCTTTAAACGAGTAATTCTTGTATATATGTATATAACCTGAATCTCGGAAACGACTCCAATGATTTTCATAAAATTTAGTATGGGCAGGGGGTTTCGGGGGCGATAAATCGATGTAGCTAGGTTTCATTTTTAGAAAACGTCGTTCAAAAAAAAAAAAACTTAGCAAAGCTTAGTCATCCAGATATTTTACTTTAATCTCGCATAAGACAAAAGTGACGTTATTTAGTAGAAGACCAAATGGCGAATAAAAAAAAGAAAAAAAAAAGAAAACATAAAATGCCTTAACTCGTAAAATCACGAAGATAAAAACACTGCTTTTACTGATAATGTGCCTTAGAAAGATGGTGCCTAAGGCGGCGTCCTAACCAAAAAGCGTGCATTATGTCACCTTTTGTTCGGTGAACCTGAACGCGTGGCCGCACCTATAGGGGTTTCTTCCGGTTTTCCTTAAACCTTCGGCCAAACTTGAGCCAAAAGTAATCGTCGCGCGAATACGCGATCATCGAGTTCTTAAGCTCCAGCCACCTGAGCGATCACAAAGCGCGACGATTACTTTTGGTTAGGACGCGGGGTAAATTTGAAGGAGCTAAGTAGTTAAAAATCTTTGATATTATTTAAAGAAAATGTAAAGAGATTTGCAGCTCAATAAAACAACGATGTATCATTAGATATTCGAGATAAGGGACACTTAGATTACTGAAGCATAGCGTTGAGATAAACGTATTGTCAGTACAGTTCTCAAGAAGATAGTATCAGTTAACTGTAGAACAATACAAGGATAAGTAACGTTGGAATCACTATAAGCAAATATTAATTTAAACTATATATGAATGAAGAGGTGGTTTTATAGAAAGATTCGTCGAGAATACTCAGATCTTTAAAGAAAGTGTTTGCTGTTTCCGTTTATTATTCATCATTATGGAGTCGTCTCATTTTGTGGTAAGTATTATGGTATGGACCAAAGTTAATTTAATTTAAAAAAAGGTTTTTGTCATCGTCAGGTCAGCTACTATCACGGACGTACTGAAACGTTCCTTATATTATTTAATTTTATTTATTATATAAGGTAGTTTTATTTAATAAAGTTACATCATTATTTTCTAAGGGCTTTACAGAACTGATTCTTTGTCTAAAACTGCCTTAAATGCCGTAGGCGACATTAAAATGCATGATTGCCTAATTAAAGTACGCAGCTGGATTTTCAACTTTCGCCGCTAAGCTGAGAGTTGAAAATCCAACAGTTTGATTTTAGTGTAGCCCAACAGTGTGAACAAATTTGAAAATCCAACAATGCGCAGTTAGTGAAAACGTGCATAAATGTTAGAATTTCTCCAAAATCGTACACGGTCTAGGTATATCAGTAAAGTTTAATAGTTGACCAACTCCATTAAAACGCTATTTAACTTTATTGCCGTCTCGACAATTTGCAAAGAAAATGACTGTTTCAATAGTTTTAACTGTCTTAGAATATTATGGTTCTATTCGGCTTTTTGCACTTATACAATACACTTGTGAAAATGCTTATTTTACGAGTATTTTAGATAATGATAAAATATTAATGTTTTATACAAATAAAGGCTCTCTCCAGGAGCTCGTGGCTAAGTAATAACAGCCGCACGGGTCGATCCATCAGGTTAAGCTACGCTTGCCAGGGTTGGTCCGTGGATGGGTAACCATTTTTACATATCGAGACTCCTCCGTGCCTCGGAAAGCACGTTAAGCCGTTGGTCCCGGTTGTCATTCGTGGATCTATGACAGTCCTTACGGGTCGTCAGAAGCCCGAAAGTCTGACAACCAGTCTTACTAAGGGGTATCGTATTACACAGTTACTGGGGTGTGGAGGTCAGATAAGCAGTCGGTCTATGTTAAATACTGGTATCCAGCTGCATCCGGTAAGACTGGAAGCCGAACACAAAATTGTTGGGAAAAGGCTAGGCAGATTGATTGACACATAAAGACTCTTTCCCACAGGCCCGTTATTATCGGTCGATAATATCGAATACGTTATTGCGATATCTATTTTCAGTACATTTTGTATTAGGACATCCACAAAGTTACACACTGTTGCAATAATAACGATGCAATAGAAGTAGGACGCTTGCGTTCCTCAGTCCTGCGTTATTCCGATATGAGTTCTAAGAACATTTTGTATTAGGACGCATTCGATCTTACACACACCTGCGTTAATAACATTAGTACTAGTAGTACCTCAATAATTTGACTTTACCGACTGGTATTCTAATTAGTAGTGGTTACATGTCTGTACGAGTGTCCCGATTTTTTTTCAATAATATGGATATTGATTTATCATCAGTCTAAGATTTTCTATCACTAACATTAGCTATGGAAGGCCATATAAAACAGCTGTTACACGTATCGTTAGAAATATCGGACGATAAAAACACAGCTGTGTGACAAGAATCGGGACGCATTATCGCAATAACACATCCGATATTATCGACCGACAATAACGCGCCTGTGGGGTAGAGTCTTAAGGCCGTCCGCTACGTTAAGGGATCTCGCGTACTGGACGGCCACGACTCTGGTCAGTCGTGGCCGTCTAGTGGTAATGTATGGTCTGCGGCTAGTTGGCCGTTGCGACCAAGTGCGCGGTTTATATCGTTACTATGGTTTACCTGGTCGCTGCGATCACTGGTCGTGGTCGTGGCCGTCTAGTGCGCGAGATCCCTAAGCGGGTATAGGGAGCGAGCGCCCGCGCGGCATGCTGTTTTCTATTATCATCCTTAGAGCAGCGCTGCGTGAGGCGGGTCTCCCGTGGATGGATGATACTTAATAGAAAACAGCACGCCGCGTGGGCTTAACGCAACAGATGGCCTAAGCCTTCCGCAATAAAATTTCTAAATGATTGTGAAAACCATATCAAGACCCGTTGTTAATTTAGAAGAACAACGCGGTCACAATAACAGACGCGAAAGGCGACTTTAATATATAAAATGCTAAGATATATTTAGATAAAAGATGCAAAAAACGTCCTTGATTGTATTCAATACTTACGTGAATATCCGAGCCAAGGTTTTCCGTTGCAGTTTTTATAATCGGAGCATTTGTGATCTTGGGTAAGCCGAAGTTCGCACGGACGTAATAAAACCGGCCAAGTGCGAGTCGGGCTCGCGCATGAAGGGTTCCGTACCATTTTTTATACCAAAAACGAGCAAAAAAAATCACGTTTGTTGTATGGGAGCCCCCTTAAATATTTATTTGATTCTGTTTTTTTTTTGTATTTGTTATTATATCGGCAACAGAAATACATCATCTGTGAAAATTTCAACTGTCTAACTATCGCGGTTCATGACATACAGCCTAGTAACAGACAGACAGACGTACGGACGGCGGAGTCTTAGTAATAGGGTCCAGTTTTACCCTTTGGGTTCGGAACCCTAAAAATCGCGACGGAATTTTATCGCGCACTGGATTTTCTAGTCTCGGTGTTAAGCCGAGCGTTGAGAATCCAACGCACTGGGACGCACCCTCGTCCCAGCGCGTTGAAAAAACACACTATTGGATTTTCAACCCTCGGCGCTAAGAAGAGCGTTGAAAATCCAGTGCACGAAAAAAAAAATCGCCGCGATTTTATTACGTCCGTGTAAACGTTTCGGCTTACGTATTGTGGTTTCTAGGCTCTGTGATGTCTATTGAATACTAGGTAGAATATTTATTGTTTATAAAATAAAATGTATGTGTGAGTGGCGACCACGTACCGTAAGACGTAGCGTTGGAAGCCTGCAGGAATCCGCTGGATGCGAGAAGCACAGAACCGCGGGGTGATTGCGTAAAATGACAACTTATCGCAATGGGTTTTATTTTGACAGTCACCCACGTTCATTGCGTTATTTGCGTTGTTGAGCAGACGAATTTTTGAAACCTATGAAACAATGGATTAGTAATATCCTTCAAAACTCTCGTATTGTGATTGTCTGTTACACAATTAAGGTGCTGCTCGAAGTGGCGGTGCTTGGGAGAGGCCATGCACATGCATGTGCTGCAGTGGACGTTTTTCGGCTGAAATTATGATGATAAAATGAATCTATGACTGAAAGATTTGTGTCGCTATAGATTGTAAAGTATTCGTAGTATAATCCTGTGTATTTTTAACCGAATTCAAAAAAAGGAGGAGGTTCTCAATTCGACTGTATTTTTTTTTATGTTTGTTACCTCAGAACTTTCGACTGGGTGAACCGATTTTGATGATTCTTTTTTTATTTGAAAGCTGGTACTTCCGGTCCCATTTTAATTTGGTCTAGTTCTGATAATGGCATCCATGAGAAAACCATATGAGTCTTAAATTTGCATTAAGTATGTGCGCGACAAATGGACGAATAACTCAATATCGCGCCAACCGATTTCGATGATTCTTTTTTATAGTAGCTCATGGAATTTTTCTTGGAAAGCACCATTTGGTGAAGTGGAATTGATGATGAAGACCACAAATGGCCACCGGAGTTACTCAATAATAAGTATTTTACGGGTTGCGATTCGATTACTTTAATATGGCTGCAATGCAATTTATGCTCGTCACAATGCATATGGAGAAGTGGAGCTGATGGTTAAGTACCAGGAGAACTCCTCAACGATTAACGTCCCTGTATCGGGAAAAGCAATATTTTGTAAAAAGTGATGAGCAGTTGATATGAGGCTGTTGTAACTTAGGTAAATTACAAACTACCCACTAAAAAGCGATAAATAAAAACTATTATACAAAAAAAAAAACAACCGACTTCCAAAAAAACACTAAAAAGTGAAAAATAACTTCAATTTCGGAAGTCGGTGGCAAAACATGAAAATTAAAACCCAAAGACACCGATTTCCGAAATTAAAGTTATTTTTCACTTTGTAGTAATTTTTTATTTTGGATTATCTCTTATCGAATAAGAAAAACCAATATTAAAGTAAAATACACAATGATGATACACGTAAAATATGTTTACAAAGTTGATTATGATAACATACAATCGGGGAACCACCTCCATGAATCATAGTCTCAAGTATTTATAGCCAACACGTTTTTAGTAACTGTTTTGTGAAGTAAGCACAACGGTTTTCTTAAACCATAAGTGAAGCTGTTTATAGATATTATACCCTCAGACCAAATGGAAAACCAAGACATAGCACTGTCAAATGAGATGTGAAGCCGGTTTCGTAAACATGTGTGCACTTAGTGCGCACGCACGCTCTGTTTACAATGGTAAACAGTTGTAAATGTGTGCGTGTGAGCGTGTATGCACAGAGCGGAGGTGTAGTTTTGGCATGCTTCACTGAATTGGTCGCAGCGTTCTGTCTTGGTTATTATTTGGTCTTCTCATACACGTTTCAACACCTAGGTATGACAAGAAAAGTATCAATAGAACTCAGAGTAGTGACAAAAACAACACGATTTTTTAAAACGTTCTATTATTGTCTTTGAGAACTATGAATCTTGCGAACAATCGAAACCAACTTTATCCGAGGACTTCTTACTAGGTATATTGTCTTCTAGAATTATCTATGTCAACAATCGATTCCTACTTTATCCGAGTAAGGTCAACAACATTTATTTGCATCGATTCTTATGCACAACGTAATCGATGTAATAGAAAGTGTACGTATTCGTGCTACGTTATATGAGCACATAAAATTATTTATTCCAGTCAGCACGAACGAATCGCGATGAAAGTGATCGAGCCGTGAGTGAAGAGGAAATGACAAGCCAATTAGAGCCAACGGTATAGAAATTGTAGAATGATGGTATATTGGAAAAATTGAGGCTTCGTCAAATTACGGACAGTAATTGGGGGTTAGACATATGATGGAATTCGATTTGCTTACAGGAAAATCGAAATCAGTATAAACACAGAAGAATTCGACGTTCAAAATCGTTTGAATAAATTCAATCGCTGGGAGAATTCAATTCGGAATTTGAAGTTTCAATAAAAATACAGGTTGAAGGATTTATGTATGTAGAGTGGTTTTCAGAATGGCTTCGAATTTAGAAAATTGTTTCGTGGAAAAGAATGTTTGAAATTCGAAACTGGCTCTCGATGCTCTGCAGGTCGAATCAAATAGTGTATACGCAGCAAGCCGCTGAGGCTACTATGTCATTTTTATGGAGGCATGCAACTCTGCAATCCTCTCAGGAGGCCAATTCCCGTAATTAAAAACGTTCAAAATCTAGTCGCAATCTTTCTATCTTCGGCTTTATCAGGGACAATCAATGTCAAAATCCTTAAACAATTTCAATATATTGAGACTGAAATGGGAATGCAAATGTTCTTAAGATACAGGAATAGTCTCTCTATTTTTATAAAAGAAATCTTTTATACAAAAAAACAAACTGACGAAAAAAAAAAAAAATTGAAATGCTAAAATTAAAAAAAAAAATGACTTTTAGGTTTTGTTTTTATTTTGCTTTTTAGCTTTTTTGACTAAGCTCCTAAACGAATTTTAGTAGCAAATTTTGAGTTGGCGCCAAACAAACAAATTAATTCCTTAATAAAGCGTAAAATGGTAGCTAGACGGATCTTCGTTTAATGTATGTTTGGCGCCGCCTCAAAATTTGTTACTTCAATTCGTTTAGGAGCTTAGTTACATTAAAATGCTATTTTTATTTTTCGTTATTCAGTATCTTTTCGTCGGTTTAATTTTTTGTAAAAAAAAGTTTTTTTATTTTTCGCCTTTGAGTTACCATTTCTTGTTTTTCTCAAGTAAGGAATTACCTCAACAGCCTTCCGTCTCCATCGTCAGACCATCGATGACAGTCATACCCAGCTAGGTGTAAAGTTCTCATTAAGGTGAATTAAATAAGCCCAAACACGATGTAGTTGCTGTAAACTGCTGAGGAGCTCTCGCGACTGTCCTCCGTCTCCATCATCAGATCAACAGTATATGGTTGTGTCAGAAGTACTTATATGTGCAAAATTACAAAAGAATCGGTTCACATTTGAAAATTCTGTAGATCAAAATCAATCGACCCTATTTTTTTTACCCTTTGGGATGGTAATGAGTTTTCAATTTTATATCGGACCAACTTCGAGGTATCCCTAATAAAATAAGAATCGTTCAAATCGGACTACTCAGTAAAAAGAAATGTGTACATAAAAAAAAAAAAAAAATCGTGTTGACTTGAGAACCTCCTCCTTTTTTTTGTCGGTTAAAAACATCAGCCTGTAACTATAACACCAAGCAATCGACATTTTTATTGATCTGAATTATCAAACAGTAATTGGGAAATCACGTAAAATTACGAGTAATTCCACTTTGCCCCACCAAGCCCGCCACCCTGGTGTGGCAAAGTGGACTGCCTAAAATTTTGCAGTGGAATATGCCCCACTATTCTGATTTGATGGGGCGGATAACACTAGCATAAACACTTTGTGGATTCTGCCCCACTAGGGTTGGCACCTCAGGATTTGTGTATGAAGGTTAACATGTATTTTTACATTTGTTTGTAAAAAAAAAAAATGTATACCTATATCTGTAAGTAAAACGTTATTAGTTCTGGAAGCTTAGATTTAATACGTAGCGAAGTGGTTTAAATAAAAGTAAAAAATAAATAAATAATTTTAATGTACTATTTATTTCTGGAAGGAATCGGTTTATAAATCACAGATTAATTACCTTTTACAAATAAAATTTTACTAACTAAGATAAATCTTGATAATCACAAATTAAACAATGATTTGTTCTTATGATATGTTCTTAAAACGAAACATATTTACTACATAACTATTCAAAATCACAGATTCTTCATCATTTGGTATACCTTTTACAAATAAAATCTTACTAACTAAGATAAATCTTGATAATCACGAATTAAACAATGATTTGTTCTTATGATATGTTCTTAAAACGAAACATATTTACTACATAACTATTCAAAATCACAGATTCGTCATCATTTTGTATGGTTTGTGTAGATATAGGTATTTTCTTACTGATTACGTTATAAATAAAAAAAATAAATTTAAACTATATACATACAAACAGCCACTAAATTACTTGTTACAAAAAATAGAATCACAGATTATAGAGTCACAGATTATAGAATCACACATTGATCGACATGGTATAAAACAGTCTTATGTATTACCTTATGAATAAAAACAATTTATATGCAAAAAAAACAGCCACGAAATTACTTCCGGCTAAAAAACAAAAACTAAAATTATAGAATGATAAAATTTTACATAGCAAAAAGTCTTATTAATACAAATAAGAAACATCCTAACGAAAGTAGGTAAATACTGACTGTTGACAAAATAATTATCATAACAAACAGCCACTATATTAGTTTGAGTACTGACTATTTATAAGAATTGAAATCATCTAAAATCATAGATTTTGTATTTGTTTAGTTCACATTTTTTGGAAAAACTAAAATAGATTTCTTGGAAAAACTATCTTAGTTTTTCCAAAAAATGTCCAACCGTAATGTCGCCGTTTATGAGCTCCATTTGGGCATCTTGTATATTCTGATCGTTTTGTATATATTTATCAAGGCGTAGCTTGGAAGGTTGGTTCTGCATAGATTTAACTATTGAAAGCGTTATGTCTTCGTATAAGACATTAAGAAGTCTTAATAAACTGGGGCTTTTTTTAAGAATTTTTTTGTTAAGTTTATTATGCCAACTTTCGAGGGCATTAGTTGTGCGGTGTTTTGCCCCAAATACGCACCACACTTTTAAAAAGTTATCTTTCAGCCAATTGCGCAGCATATATTTTCTAAATTCTTTACTTTTTTCGTCATCTGGGCTTTGTGCGGCTATGTAAAACCAACCTTCAAAAATCTTTTCTTCTGGTAATAAGGGTAAGACTGCGCTAAGCGCTACTTGTTTTCGCAAATATTTAGATTTTGTCAACCCTAACCCTTTCCCCTTTTTCCAAATTGCTTTACAAAAATGAAAAAAGCACCCTTTGATTGATGCTGATTTAAAGACATTTTTAAAACCAGTCATAGCCGCTGCCTCAAAATCCGACTGAAAACTATGTGGTTGCCAATCCGGAATCTGTGATTTTATTACAGAAAAGAGAGCGGTGTAAGCTTTGGTTGATTTAGTACTCATAAGAGCATATACTAATGGCACAATATTTGTTGTTTGTTGGGAGCTACCCAAATCAGCATGCAACGAATACAATTGTATGAACGGTTGTGGGCAACTTTTAAAAGTGCCATCGCCAAAAAAATGTTTGCGGGTTTTCATCAAATTCTTAGCATGCTCTGAACAAAATATTAAAATAGAAATATCTTCGTCAATATACTTGGCAAGTAAAAAAGAATGAAATTTTTCAGGAACTTCTATTTCTGATAATGTATTGTAATATATTTTTTTACATTAGCATTTTTGTTTCTGTATTTATACAATGCAGACTTTACTTTACAAAATGGAGGAATTTACTCACAATATTGCTGTTGCTACTTTCTAAATATAAGGAAGCTACATTTTTGTCGTATGTTGCTGAAATGCTTGGTACGTCTGCTGAAGTGATTTCTCTCTTTATTTTCTGCATTAATTTTGTCACTTTGTTTCGGTCAAAATCAGGTTGACATTGGTGAGGTTTTTCGTTTAAAAGTATATTTCCCTGAAAACAAAAAAATGTAGGTATTAGAAAATATTTATAACATAGCACAACTTCAAGTAATATTATATGTATATGTATTATTATTATTTTAAATTGTATTAGACCCGTATTACTAAAAGTGAGTCAGTAAAAAGAATTACTAATAAGTAGGGACTTACTTTCACTACAATCGACCCATTGCACTTTTGTCTCCTTCTGTTTTTGCATTCCCAAATTTCAGATGCATTTTTGTACTTTCTTTTGAAATAGTATTGATGCCCAGCTCTAATAATACATTTTCCATCATTTATAAATTCAAGGCCAGTTTGCCCACTAGAACTTCCTGCTACAGAGTCTTCTGCCATTTTTGTAAAGCTGAAAAACACAAAAAATATCTTACTAAAAAAAATCTACACAAATCATCAGCATCCATGAAAAATAAATACGAAAATACTTACAATAAACTCAATACCACTCACCACCACTCCACAAATGCAAATGTCCGTCTATTTTGTAAACAAACAGAATGAAATAAAAAATGTCAGACAAGGACAACCGATAAGTCGCGGTGGGCGAGGCAGTGGTGAACCATAACCGGTTTAGTCATTTTTACTCCAACAGCATGTTTTAATCTCAGATTAAATAAAAAAATACTAACAAACAAATGAAGCCATGATGTTTGTACGTAAAGGACCTCAAAATAATAGACCTATTTTGACATTTGTGTTCGCGGCGTAATTAGTGATGTAACCATACGACTCGTAGCTAATTTTATGAGCTTATAATTACAAGTATTTATTTACTTTTTCGAAGCCGGGATAAAATGATATAGATTTTTTTTTAAACTTAAATCCTTCCGATATTTTTATTAATTTCGAATGCATTTCAACGCATTTTTTTATTATTTAATAAGTATTTGATTTATTTAAAGATTAAAAATAATAATATGACAATAATACAAGTACATATCACAAGACTTAATAACTAGACTTAATAAATTAACATAAAACTATAACTCTCATAAAGCGTTTCTGAACGCATTCTTTCACAATCTGTGGTTACGTTACGTTTCGATACTAGTAATATAGTATTTACGATTTCTTTTAATAATTATTATTTAAATTATCCCTTTAGTAATAGTGTTCTCGTACATTATTCTTCGTTTTTTGTTATTTAATAGTTATCAACAGTGATAATGTATCAATTTCTGGGCAAACATCTAAATATATTTTTAAATCATTTAATGTTTGCAACGGATGGATCGGAACGTAAATGGAATACAAATAGCAAATGTCACAGCTATATCAGACTAAATTGAATAAATACAGCAAAACTATATAATGTATTTAATTAAATCCAGGAAGATTTAATATGTGACAGTTTTTTACAAAAGTAGAACCTTAATACACTGTTTAAATAACCATTTTGATGTATTTAGCTTTACGTTTGCTTGTCTCAGACTTGTCAAATCCTAACGTCAGTGGTTACATTTATTTTTTTACAAACAAATGTAAAAATACATGTTAACCTTCATACACAAATCCTGAGGTGCCAACCCTAGTGGGGCAGAATCCACAAAGTGTTTATGCTAGTGTTATCCGCCCCATCAAATCAAAATAGTGGGGCATATTCCACTGCAAAATTTTAGGCAGTCCACTTTGCCACACCAGGGTGGCGGG
Organism: Omphaloscelis lunosa; assembly: GCA_916610215.1. Lineage (NCBI taxonomy): Eukaryota > Metazoa > Arthropoda > Insecta > Lepidoptera > Noctuidae > Omphaloscelis > Omphaloscelis lunosa. The sequence goes on from OU744250.1 coordinate 15,652,664, forward strand.
CTTGGTGGGGCAAAGTGGAATTACTCAAAATTACTTATTTCACTTAAAAATTGTAGTAATATAGGTAGTTAAATTGTTAACTTGTTGTAGATATAAACGATAAGTCGAACATCACCATTCCAAGGTTTTATTAATGGAATATTGTGTATATACCAACTAGAAAATTGCAGGTAAGTCTGCATAAGAAAAAAAAATGGTTGAATTTGAAAATCTAAAGACGGCAACACCATCCTGTCCTACGAAAAAAGAATTTGATACTTTTGTTTGTCCTTTTTTCGATGGGTTATTTTATTTATTTCTGTTCTATGTTATTCCTGGTAAAGAATAGCCACTACAGCACGATGCAGTGTGGATTTGATACAGCTTTTTCATCGTAAGGAGATAGACACATAGGTTCAACATAGGTTATTACACTTTTATTCTATTAAGCAAAAATCAAAAGGTAAAATATCAAAATCATTAGATCCCCGCAACAGCCCCGAAACTGACATTACTGACTGATGTAAAAGTATACCATATATAAAACTTTTTGGAGTTGCCCATTTATTCCATTGCAGAATAAAGGCTCTTACAAACAGGCGCGATACGCGACGCGACACAAAAGTACGCCCGCGTCGCGCGACGAGCGGTGTCTTTGTGTCACGTCGCGTGTCGCGCCTGTTTGAAGGAGCCCTTAGCGTGGCCAGACTTTAGGTAAGTACTATAGGTGGATACATAGTAGTAGGTATGTACTTACAGTCACGAGCATAAATCATTTTCAATCATTGACAGTCATTTTCATACCTAATAACATTTTTGATTTAACAATTAAAAAAATATTTTTAACACATAGTTGAGTTAGTTTTCCAAAAAAATTGAGTAGATACCTACGGGGCGGCAGGGATATCGACGCGAAAATTGTTACCATGGATTCAATAAATGCGCTGGTGCGTTGCAATTTTACGTCGGTTATCAAAAAAAAAATAAAAAAAATCTACTGTTTCATAGAAAAGCGGAATACTTTTTATTTAAATAACCGACGAAAAATTTCAACACAATGGATTCAATAAATGCTCTGTTGCGTTGCAATTTCACGTCGGTTATTAAAAAAAAAAACTGCTGTTTCATAGAAAAGTGGAATACTTTTTATTTAAATAACCGACAAAAAATTTCAACACAATGGATACAATAAATGCGCTGCTGCGTTGCAATTTTACGTCGGTTATTAAAAAAAAAAAAACTGCTGTTTCATAGAAAAGTGGAATACTTTTTATTTAAATAACCGACGAAAAATTTCAACACAAGGGGGTTCATGTACTGAATCCATGGTAACAGTTTTCGCGTCGATGTCCCTGTTACCCTGTAAAGTAAGGAATATCTAATTAACCACTACATTATTAGTATAAATATAGTTATTTTTTACGCAGACTTGTTGTAACTATAAAATTTTTAATTTCAATATTTCATCGTCAATGATGGCAAAATTATTATCAAAAACTTTATACTGGAACACATTTTCTGTCACAAATTGTTAATAGAATGTACATCAAAAATAACAAAAATGTTTTCGGTGAAGTCCTTTGGCTGTTAACACAGTTTGGGAATTAGTGATCAATTTAATTTGTATTTATTTATTATTTTTAAATAAAACAATAAAAAAGAAAACAAACAAAAACACAAGAAAATAACACAAAACAAAAAAACGAAACAATAACAAAACACAATACAATTAAACACACACCGTTTAACAGTTTTTTTTAAAGCAATTTTTATCGATATTTTACTATTCCTATTTAATATTGATTAGTAGTTAGTGCTTGTATCTTTGTGAATTGTTGATAATGATAATCTAACGGTTGAATAGCAGTGCGGCGGGGATTCGGCTAAGGCCGGTCTAATTTTTGTTTGATTTTTAAAAAAATCTGGATCGTCGTGAATAAATTATTGGAATATTCATAAAGGTCAGGTGGTCGGAGTTGTGTTGCTCGTTTTATAGTGAAAGAAATAGGATTGTAAGTAGATACGGGTCGATGTTGAGCTAACCTATAATACAAAAAAAAAAAACAAAAGGAAAAAAAAAACAAAAAACAAACAAACAAACGAAAAACAAACACGATCCTCGTAAAATGGGTAGCTACTTCGTCGTATCGAAAGTTTAGGTTTGTGGTGGAAAGAAAAGTGCCTTTAGAGATGGTCCTGGGGTCACCCGTGGGAAATCATCGTGGAGAAAAGATTGGCAAGCTGGACTCTGCATTATCAGGTGTCAGCTGATACCAGGGCGCGCCGGGAGTTTTATTATGATCTAGACTCGGGGAGGCTCTTCTTGTACGGGATGCTCGAGAAGAACCTTCCCGAGCCGCGTGCATAAAGTAGGTCCTTGTGAAAGATTTCCGCAGGTATGTATGCAGACCATATTTATTGTAGCGCCAATCGAATATGCGAATCAGCGTGAGTTGTCGTTTGAGAAAAACCATGCAAATATAAGTAACCGCCCCCTAAATTCTGTAGTAATTAATAATGAGATTGTAAAAAAAATAGATTGGAATGTGACCCCTAGGTATTTCTACTAGGCATTTGCCTGTATCTTGGGGGTTGGTAGATTTTGGGATTCTAAAAAACTTTTTTACAAAAAACACAACCGACTTCCAAACTAAAAGGTGAAAAATAGCTTTAATTACAGAAGTCGGTGTCTGATCAGTATTTTAGTTTTTGAAAATAGTTGAAGTCGGTTGTATTTTTTATAAAAAAGTTTATGTTTTTCACTTTATAGTGGGTTGGTTTGTAATTTATCTAAGTTACAATAGCCTAATGTCAACCGCTCACCCCCTTTAAAAGCAATAGCTTGTATATTGCTTTTCCCGATGCACGTACTTTAATTGTTGAGGAGTTCTCCAGATACTTCACCATCCACTGCACCATATGAATTGTGACGAGCATCAATTGCTTACCAACCATGTTAAAGTAATCGAATCGCAACCCGTGAAATACATATTATTGAGTAGTTCCGGTGGCTATCTGTGTCCTTCATCATCAGTTCCACTTTACCTAATGGTGCTTTCCGAGAGCAATTGCACGAGTTACTATAAAAAATACCCAAAGGGTGTGCCTATAATATTTGAAGAGTTCCCTCGATTTCTCCACGATCCCACCATCAGATCGTGACCAAATGACAATGAGACCAACGAGAAAGTACTCATATACCCGTTCAAACAAATTAAAAGTTTTTCGAATCGATCTAGCCATCTACGAGTAATCGGGGAACATATATAAAAATTTAAAAAAGATTCCGATGACCTGAGAACCTCCTCCTTTTTTAAAGTCGGTTAAAAAGAACTTCAGGACAGGATCAGTCATCGTTTCAGTATAAATATAATTAGCCTATAACGTTCCCACTGCTGGGACACAGGCATACTCTTTGTGAGAGTGTATGGCCCAAAATCTAGCACGCGGGCCCAGTGCTGGTTGGTGGTTGTTACAAATGTCTTCGACCTTTCACCCCTCGTAAAAACAAGTTTTTTTTTAAACTAACGCAAAAAAATCTTAAAGAATAGTAAAGCAGTATCTTTTTCAAGCATAAGAAAAGCTATTCGAGCCAATGCCACAGCGAGATAGCGAGAACTAGCGGAAAGATAATAAATATCAAATCTCGGCGCTCGCTGATGCGAGAACGCAATATCGAATTTTTGGGGAAAGAAAATAAATCTTGTTTTTAGATTATTGAACTCCATAGAGTATTGAAATTTTTATAGAGAACCGAGAGGGCCTATTACACGAAGTTTTTTGAAGATGATGTGTTTAGGAATATTTGTGATATTGAAGATGTCTGTAGACATTGGTAGCCTCTTCGTTATCAGACATTAGGACATTTCAGACCCAGACAGTATGTACAAGGTAGGCAGTAGGTACCTTATTCACTGACTCGTGAGTCCACCAAGGTGCAAACTTTCTTAGTATAATCAGCCTATACTGTTCCCACTGCTGGGACACAGGCCTCGTCTCCTCGAGAGGGAGTGGACTATAATCTATGGAACCAGTGCGGGTTATTAGATGCCACATGTCTCAGAATTTTTTTATTCTAGGCCATGCCGGTTTCCTAACAGCTTGGGATATCGTTTTGTTTTTGCTTGTTATAATGAAGTTTCACCCATAGACCCTGTTTTATGCCTGCCTGTGCTTCATAGAGTAGTGGCGGCCCAGTGCTTACGGCTACGACTAACGAGTTGTAGTTCGTAGGTTCGAACTCAGCCAGGCTTTACTTGGTGTAAATTAGCTCATCACCATTGCTCTCAAAACGGTGAAGGAGGAAACCGGCATGTCCTAGAACCAAAAATTCGAAGAAATATGACATCTACCAACCCGCATGGTGAACTACGGCTCACACACTCATCGAGAGGAGGCCTGTATCCCAGCAGTGGGAACATTGTAGGCTGATTATGATGTGCTCCGTTATATGCCTATATTGTGCCAAGATATTTGTTTTAAACTGTAAGTAGGTATTAGAGGAGCTCGTGACTAAGTAATAACAGCCGCACGGGTCGATACATCAAGTTAAGCTACGCTTGCCGGGGTTGGTCCGTGGATGGGTGACCATCTTTACATACCGAGACTCTTCCGTGCCTCGCAAAGTACGTGAAGCCGTTGGTCTCGGATGTCATTCGTGGATCTTTGACAGTCGTTACGGGTCGTCAGAAGCCTGAAAGTCTGACAACCAGTCTTACCAAGGGGTATCGGTATTACACAGTTACTGGGTTGTGGAGGTCAGATAGGCAGTCACTCTATGTAAAATACTAGTAAAATGTATTCCACAGTATTTAGGTCTGCAAACTTTAGAGAAACTAACCTCATTTCCTTGAGACAGTGAAGGAAGTGAAGTTTATATTGCACTCAGGCGCCAGGATTGCAGCTCAAGTTGAATGGATAAGTAATGCGGATATAACTAGCTCAGAATTTTAAATACAATCTACAAAGGAGTTTTTAATCTCATCCCTACTTCAATCTGCAAGGCCTTTTCCCAACTACGTTGGGGTCGGCTTCCAGTCTAACCAGATGCAGCTGAATATCATTGTCTTACATGATGCGAATGTCTGTCTGACCTCCACAACCCAGTAAGGGCGCATTTCCACTATGTCGTGGCGATTATTTTATCGTTGGACGACTGTCGTCCCTAACTGTTCCCGTTATATCGACTGTTTATCATCACTGTGTCGTCCAAAGATTTTATCGTTGAACGACTGTCGTATCTAACTGTTCCTATTGGATCGTAACATTTCGCAACTAGAGTCCAACTAGTAGTGACACGCACAATAAGTCGGGACGTTTTTTTATCGTTTTGCGACTGACGTGCTAACCATTTCCGTTAACTTGACAATCTGTCGTCACTGCAAAAAACAGTCATGGACGACAGTTAATCGTGTCGTCCTATCTGTGAACACCTACATTTAAATACACAAGCCACAACGCTTTAAACGACACGATTATCTGTCGTCACGACATAGTGGGAACCTTACTGGGTAACACGGATACCCTTTGGCAAAACTGGATGTCAGACTTTCGGGCTTTTGACTACCCGTAACGACTGTGATATTGAATATGAGTATGACCTTAAAATAAAACTACATTGTATGAAACAATACCACTGACGTGATATAATTAAATTTTATATTCGCATCCATTCCAAAGTTCATGCGGGCATAGAATAGAGAGGAAAATCCATGCTTTATAATTATGTTGATAGCAAAATTCTATAAATTACAAATGTAGTGAGGCGCTCAAAATATTCCTCTAACCATTTAAATATTTCTGCACCTAACTACTTAGGTACTATTTATTTTAATTTTTGTAAATAAATTTAAAGTAGCACTTTTACAATTGTTTTTTTTAAATTAAAAATGGATGAGATCGGCGTTTCCTACTCTGAGAAAAAACTCAAAAAAAATACTAAGAAGTCAAAGAAGTTTTAAAATAAAGTATTTCATAATAATTTATTGAAAAATAAATCAATTTACAGTGTATTTATTTTGTTCACAGTTACTTCCCAGTCAAGATGGCTCAAGACAACAGTAACTCCACTCTGGAGATGGGAACCAGTGACCAGGTGAGGATTAACAATTATTATATTACTATAAACATACAACGATTTAGAACGCGGTTACAAACAAGCTGTTGATTAAATCACCTCTAGCACCACCGTTCACTACAGTCCGGCTGCCGAAAGAATGCGTTCTTGACACCTGTCAGTTGGACAATTTCTAGTAGTAATAAGGATCAAGTTCGTAGTATGAAAATGACAGGTGTCAAGAACGCATTCTCTATTTAAAGCTAAACGAATTTTAAAACATCGCCGCTCTGTTTCTGTCAATCGTTTGAAGATGACAGAGGCGGAGTGATGTTCTAAATAACTTTTGTGCTAAACGCATTTCGTTGATTTGAGAACCTCCTCCTTTTTTACTTCGGTTAAAAATGAAGTGAGCTGAGAACTTTTCCTTATTTTTATATTACTAGCGTTTTAAATGATAAGTTCATGGGAACGTTATCTATTTAACCGACCCAATTGCTTCTCAATTATTTTTTTCACAATTATTGTTCGACCTTTTGTAAACAGGTTTACGTACTGTAGATTATCACTGGCAGAATTTAACATGATGACGTTTAGTACCTTTTACAATCTTGATAAGTATCTTTTCAAAATGATTGGAAAGGTATCTGCATTTTTTTGTCGACATAATTTGGTATACATTTGCGAAAAAAAACTTTGCATCGAATTAAACAGTCGTTAGTACATCATCAATTACATAATTACCTGCGGCACGCACTAATATCCTTGTGACTGCAATTTAAAGACAACTCACTAAAGATAAAGAGAAATCCCCTCGTACATTATTCCACCATAAATTTTACATCTCGAAAGTAAAATAAATATAAATTTTGAGATAAATTATGTTGTGCTGATGTTACACGAATATAAACATGTTACAGCAAAAATGGTGGAAACTAAAAAAAATGCACTTTACTTAGATATCTACAGATATTTACATACATAAAAAGTAATGTAATTCTGAACTTAATACATAGGATAACATAAATACATAGAACGAAACTAAACAAAACTTGTCAGATGCATATTTGCATTTATAAACAGCTGGTAACTTAGTAAACGATACGAAAAAAAAAAAACCATATTAAAAACCGGAATTTATTTTGAAATAGAAGTGTAATATTAATAATAAAACCGCCGAAGTGTGAGTCGAATTCGCACACGAAGGGTTCCGTAGTACCGTACAATACTGAACTAAAAACGCAGAAAAAAAAAGTTTCTTGTATGGGTACCCCCCTTTAATGTTTGACTTTATTTTATTTGTATTATTTTTTGTTGTAATGGCAATAAAAATATACAACCCGTGAAAATTTCAACTATCTTTCTATTACTGTTCATGGGATACAGCCCGCTGACAGACAGACGGACAGTGGAAGCTTAGTAATAGGGTTTCGTTTGGCACCCTTTGGGTACGGAACCCTAAAGACAAGGTTTGATCAAAAACAAATTAAGATCAAAAGCTAACTGTGGTTAAGCATCCCATGTGCCAGAAAGTTTTCAACAGTTTAATATTGCCTTTAAACAGATACCTACGGCATAATGAAAACGATCTATAAAGACCTTTCATAATATTTTCGGCTACAACTTCTTAGATAATAAAGTAAACAGTTTTGTTTCCGCATCAAACACTTCAATGAAATTATGTAGAATGATCACCGAAATGCTTGTAGGCCGTTATCTGTTAATGAAGAAAGATGATAATGAAATGGATATGGCTCCATAGCGAGTTGTTGAGAGTAGCACGGGCTGCAGTTAGAGTCATCGAAAATTAACCATAGAATATGCATGAAAATAAATTAATCGACATTACCTACTACCTATACGTAATTGATGCTAAAAGTTGAGCTGGCAACAGATAACCTTCGATAACCCCGGTGGAGTAACTTACATGTAAAAACGTAATCAAGGTCCACATTCGCGGCCGAGTCCATTCCACTTTTGTTCAGTGAGCGGAATGGCCGCTGTTTCGTGAATATAATTAATTGCAATATTGTTTTGTCAAAATATTGTATTAAGGAGTATGGGTTTTGGAGAAATCTTCAGTGATTTCGGATTGCAGTGCAGTGTAGGTCAAAAGTAATGTGCGTATTTTTTGTTTATTTACCTACGTTTTTTTAAATGCTTATTCATTTTTTTATAATTATTAATTTAATTCTTCTGCACCTAGGTAGATTTCCATAGTTTTCCCTTTTTCTATATATCTCATTCAAATAACATTATTAAGAACTCGAGGTGTATTTAAAAATAGTGTAATAGTAAAGATATCAAAACATAACGAGCCTACGTATTCACTTTACCCATTCGGTACAATATTTTTAAGGAAAACCCGGTTCATAATTATGTATCTCGCTCGACGTATGCATTTAGATATTTCATTAAATGACTATTAATTTATAATTCATAACTGTATTCAATATAACTTAGTGTTTACTCAGTGTGTTACAACGTCAATACATAGATCATTTGAATTTACAACCAAGAAATCTGTGTTTTGCAAAAGGTAATTACTGTAAACAATAATTTAGAGAACTTATACTTATCTAAAATCTCGGTTGTCAACTTTAATGATCGGTTGAGAATAAATAATTGATCATATTATTACTGTGATAATTTTTTGCAAGATCCTGGAGCACTCTACGTCAGCAGCTGATGCTTGTTAGCCTTCGAATCGATCTGTTGTAGGCTTGTAAATTATTATGTATCTCATTCACTGGCTTCCTAGTTACATAAACTTGACTTTCTTTAATCATCGTTGTAAGATATTTTGTACGGTAGCGGAGCAGTTCTTTTGTTTTGACATTGATGCCAATTTTACGAATAACGTACACTATTTTGCATGGATTTTACTAGTGCTGAAATTGGCAATAGGAATTGTATTAATTGCATCAAGTGTATTAGAATATGAATCTCAATATTATGAGTGCTAACCTGTGTCAATTAACACCACTTAAATTTGAAGGGGATTTCAAAAAGTTAATTTACTTTTCTTAACTTAATCCCAAAATTATTGCCTTTACTAACCTAACGATACATTTTCAGGTCCTGGTCGCAACCAAACGCAAGAAGACACTAGGATACTTAATCGGAACAGTCGCCATGTTGGTAGTACTCGGAGTGGTGGTCACTCTGATCGTCGTCCTGTCAGGAGGCGATAATGGCGTGGCCCAGCCTATTGAGTCCACGGAAATACCCACGACTCCTGTAGTGCCGGTACACCCGACTACGGTGCCTTCGACCACGGCTGCTCCATCGACGACTACTAAACCACCGATAACGAACCCGCCACCTTCTCCGCTGGAATTGGAGGAGATTATTGACGGAATATATTCGCCGCCTTCCTTCAATGCCACTTGGTCTACAGGTATGTTTATTGATACCTTCATTTATATAAGCGATTGGCCTCTTTGACAAGTTCTTGTAAGGATTTAGGTAAGGCGCGCTTCTCACTAGTCCATTATTTTGGACAAAAGTTGATAGTATATTGTGAACAGTTCGATTAAAAATACACAAACGACGACACTGGGAACAAGACAGCGTAGATATGTAGATAATTGAAATGATGTTTTAGTGTGACAAAATAGTTTCGAAAAATATTTTTAGTGCTGGCTTGCGGACGGTGAGTAATGGGTAGCTCGCCGTCCGATAAGGACCAGGCCCGGGTAGGGGAGATGTCAGCAGAATTGTCGGGGTCCGTTAGGGCCGATGCCTGTCGGGGGTGCGAAGAAAACCGAAAGGGAGATCGTGGCCCCCGGCAACAAGGCAACCGAAGGAACACGGGTGGGTTTTAGTCAGTAAGAGCCAGACACGCCCTCCCGCTCTGCCCAGAGCGGGAGAAGTTATTTGAAAATTTCCCACCCAAAAAAAAGGCCTACAACATGGAAAACCAACACAACAAGATATATCGCGTTCCATCTGTTTCGAGGCTACGGAATGAATAAACCTATTGTAATAGTTAGGGTACTAAAAGGTGAGAGAGGAAGCAACTGTAAACTAAATTATGTTAAGTTGTAGATATTTTATAATATATTCCTAAAATGTTCACTACCCATATGGGAACGATATATACGGAAATACATAAGTTGGGGAACGTTTCGCTGAAAGTTATCGTTGACAGAGTAGAATAGATTTTTATGATTCTCCGGGACAGTGTCCTAACATAACATTGGCATACTGTTGAAATATATAAAAAGACTTGCGACGCGACTCTGCTGGAACAATTTCTATGAAATCTTCACCGAATTTGTTTGACCGGTGTCGCGTCACGTCGGTCTTTATGCCTTTTTGTCTCTAAGTTGTTTGTCAGTGTTTGATTTCACTGCGTAAAAAGGCAATCTTATGTTTGGCATTTTAGAGGCTTGAAACAAGCTGTCTAGGTGTCACTTATAATTCCCACTTTTACTGGTGATTATATCTACACCGAAAAATATATCATGATCATGAGTGTCAAAAACAAGTTAAGTGGTAGAAAAACTATAACTTTCAAAACAGATTATTTTATTATTTATATTCAAGTGGTCATTCAAATGCAGCGATGCAATATTTTGGTCAAATCGTGTCCTCAAAGTGTACAAGTGTTACCGTTCTTATAAGAAAAACCTTCCGTTTTAAATTCTTAAAATCAAAGCGTTAAATGAAAAATCATGCACTAAAAATATATAATATACCTACATAACTTCAGCTGGGCTGGGCAGCGTTTGGCAAGCTTCGTCGAGTTTTCTCGTCTCGTATTCCGCAGAGCCTAAAGACTAAAGTCTTCAATAAGTGCATCCTACCTGTTATGACTTACAGAGCCGAAACGTGGACTCACGGTACGGCTGGTCCATAAAATTAAGGTCGCTCAGCGAGCAATGGAACGAGCTATGCTTGGAATATCTCTGAGGGAGAGAATGTGGAATGAGAACTGATGTTGTCGACATAGATGACAGAATAAACAAGCTGAAGTAGCAATGGGCTGGCTATATTAGCCCGTAGAACCGATGACCGTTGGGGTAGACGTGTTTTTGAAAGGAGACTGCGAATCGGCAAACGTAACACGCCCTTAGGCTAGGTGGAGCGACGTTCTTCGGAGGGTGACTGGTAGCAGCTGGATGAGAATTGCCAAGAATCGAGCTGAATGGCGTGCAATTGGAGAAGCCTATGTCCAGCAGTGGATTGCTGTAGGTTGATGATGATGACTACATATATTTTCTCTCGCAATTTGAAGTTGCCCTAAAACCCGTTGGTTACAAAACTGGTTGGTTTTCAATATTATAAAATTGTGCATAACGACTTGACCAGTAAACGATGCGTGCAGTTTTATGTAGGTATTACATAAGCAACATGGTCTGCCTTGTAGGGATAATGACGAAAATGACCCAAAATAATGCTTGATTGCGTTACGTGCTTAATGGATTTAAGAATAAAATATCCATTGTTATGTAAATCCGAAGTTGAAACTAAAGATTTTTAAAGTCAGTTCGTCTATTAAGTACTTATGTTGGAAAAATCATATCAAATCGTAATTCTTCCGTCTTTTTCGTGTGATTAGTGACTAAGGCGTAATCATCAATGCAAAAATGACAAACATGCGTTGCAGGTTAAGGAAATACAAATAATGTGCCTATATTTTATATGAAATGCTATTTCATGGAAGCCGTTGGCTTGCCTCGCGGGGATATACAGTACATCTACTGGAGTAGGTACATCCCCGTCAGTAAGCTTAGTTCAATAAGATAATTTAATACCGTGTGACTGACTTTTTGGCCATTAATAGCTGAAGGAGTCACCTCTTTATAGTTTTATCCTTATGTGGTGAGAATACTGCGGTATCCCCAAAAAGTATTGCAACGTGTAGGAAGGTAAAAGGCGACGTGTAGGAAGCGTGCCAACTTTTATAGTTTTAGCGCTATTAAATACTATAAAAAACACGAAAAAAAAAACAAGGTTTTCGGAAGTATGAATATTTATATTTAAATTCATATAATTTATTCTGTTTTTTCATTATGCCAGTGAACTTCTGGCTCAAATTAAGAAACCCGGGAAGCTAGAATAGTTTATGAATATTGTAAACAACATAGTTATTTATTATAATTAAGTATACTTATCACTTGCTTCAAAAACAGTAAAGGAAAATATCTTGAAGAAACCGGTATACCTAAGAGATATTTTCCGACGGCATGTGAAGCCAAGTCACAGGCCCATGGGCGGCATAAAATCTCTCGCACTAAGTAAGTCATTAACCACACGAAAAAGAAAAAAGAAGTTATTTATTCATTCATAAATACCTGAACTTTCACAGGTAACATAGAGGTAGGCGAAATGTTCAAATATGCCCGTGGGACGGAACTCAGAACTCATAAAGTATTTATGGAAGTCTAAGATGTAAGAAAAAGGTTGGTCAAGCACGAATAAGTAAAAAAATACGCATTGGAGTTGGATCAAGTTTCCTTTGTTAAAAGTTAAGAGGTTCGGGGACGCGAGAGTTTGTCCCGTAAATTGTAGGTTTTCCAAAGTTCGATTTTATAACAAGATTGCTTTTTTTGTCCTTCGCTATAAAGTTTTATAATAACATCCACACGCGTTGATCGATCAGCTCAAGTTACGCTTACTGCGGTTGGTTTGTTGATGGGTGACTATCTTAACATACCGTGCGAGACCCCCCGTGCCTCGAAAAGCACGTTAGGCCGTTGGTCCCGGCTGTCATTCTTAAATCTTTGACAGTCGTTACGGGTCGTCAGAAGACCGAAAGTCTGACAACCAGTACCAAGGGGTATCATATTACCCAGTACCTGGTTTATGGAGGTCAGATAGGCAGTCGCTTCATGTGAAATACTGATATTCAGATGCATCCGGTTAGGCTGGAAGCTGACCCCAAAATGGTTGGGAAAAGGTTAGGAGATTCATTGAAGTAGTTTTAAAATGTTAGCTTAGTCTTCTATGGAAAATTTACTTGAACTTCACATGTTTAATGGTTTGTCACATTTTAAAACTGAAATGCGTACCAACCAACAATGGGCCAAATAATTAAGCTAATACAATGTATCACTAATCCCTTTACAACATGTAAAAAAACCCTATCTGATCCGTGAGGGTGTTGTTAGGTATCGTGTACTGAGAGTCTATTTATGTGCTAATTTTTTAGGAAAATCGGAAAAAAATATCATCTATTTTTTTTTCAATGGGGAATTTTACCTGGTTATATAACATGGGGCGCGGGCGGCCATCGTTCAGCGGGTATCTACAAGTCATAACTTATGTCATAACTACCCCAGTTAAAAATTTGCTCATTCTGAATGAATTTGGGGTAAAATTGAGATTTTTAAATAGCAATAACTTTTTATTTTCAATAATAATTATAATTTTTATTACTTTTAGGTAATGTTATTATAGGATCGGACAGGGCATTTTTTACGTGTTGTACTAGACAGTTGAATTAATGCTCCTATGGTGATTATACAGTGTGAGTCTTTATTATGTTCACATATCCGAAATAAGGGAATCTATGCTTAATTTTATCGACGGTTTTTTTTAAATCTAATACCTTGGGTGTACTATTAGGTAAACCTCTGCCCACCCCTTAGGAGAGGGCGTGATGTTATGTTGTTATTCACTATGATAGTAAAGTATTTCTATTTTCTTAATGTCCCTCGGGTATCATCGGATTTCCGAATACAAACGAATGCTACTTTCCATATCCATTAATTATTAGATCTATCGTGTATAATCATTTGAATTCAGAACTAAGTACTTTATTGTTGTTTTGTTTTGATTTCCGTGTGAACTATATAGAGCTGTAAAACTATTTTCCTATCTGTCGTGCCTGCGGCTTTAGCGGCTTTCCTCCCATTTTTAAATAAATTACATTAAGTTAATAGAGTATTATCAACTCTATATGTATACTTCCAAGTCGATTGAAAGCGTCCGGTCTGCACCAAGTGCAAAGGGTAACTGATAGAAATCCGACAACTGACGAAACACGAGGTTTGCCGAGGGACATTTAGAACATTGTTTGTCTGTAAGAAAGTGCACTAAAAAGAAGTTCTGTAACCAGTCAACATGCATTATTTTACCGTTATTGTTTTTTTTTTCGAACTCATTCATACATATACAATGATGCAGTGCAGTCAAAACTATGCATGAGTGGCTCAGAACTGGTTCTGTCATTGACCAAGATACACGCGTAGGTAACAAATGAATGCACATACATAATTTAAAAACCTGTTCAAATGAGAACACGGAAAACATTATTTTATAAGGAAGTGTGGCTTGCGGGAGTTCCGGTCGGTCGGTTTGAATGAGATGCCCCATGAATGGGTTACGTAAAACTAAATGGTTGTTGATTTTATTTTTTTCAGAAATTTTCCATTAGAGTAAAAAAAAAACCTTTATTTTGAACGAATCTTCAAATCGAATGCGTAATTTTTTCTTGTTATTGAATTGACGTGGATTAGGCAAACTTTTACTTAAAATTTTGTTTAGTATAGGTACCTACCTACTTTCACTTTTACATATTTGGCATTACGATGCTCTACAATTCTACATCAACAAAATTCGCTAATATGAGCAGTTTAGCGAACGTTATGTAATTAGTGTAATGTATTTAATAATTACATTACATCACAGATTCCTGACTGACTACTAATACTTAGTGGTTATTAGAGTAAATATCAACTTTATGTTCGTAATAAAAACTTTAACTAAGATTTATAAATAGCCACCAGTATTTCTTTTAAGGAGGTAAGTACCTTTATTGATCGGTTTGATCCATTAACATAAAATGCATGCAAAAACAACGGAGAACATACTTAATCCACGTAAATTCCGATTTCCGTCATAAACCGGTTCATTGGCCAACATCTAACGACACCAAACATATCGTGTGTTGCACCGATTTGATTGCAAATCGGAAAACATGCTAGTACAGGCAGCATAAAAACTGAATCAATGTTTCTGATTTTAAATTTTAACTATATTATCAAAAATTCAATCTGCCTAGCCATTTCCCAACTATGTTGAGGTCGGCTTCCAGTCTAACCGGACACAACTGAATACCAGTATTTTACATGGAGCGACTGCCTATCTGACCTCTACAACCCTATAACTAGGTACCCCTTGGTAAGACTGGTTATCAGACTTTCGGGCTTCCGACATCCCGTAACGACTGTCCGAGATCCACGAATGACAGCCGGGACCAATGGCTTAACGTGATTTCCGAGGCAAGGAGGGGTGTGGGTATGTAAAGATGGTTACCCATCCACGGATCAACTCCGGCAAGCAACTTAATTATCATATGCCTGAAAAATATTCACGTTTGTAATGTTTTGTATTGTAATGCAATTTATTTTGTTTTGCAGTGTATTTACAGGGTGCATGTTTAAACTTTCAATTTTATTCCAACCTCTGGACATCACATAGGTAAAATAACGTTTAAGAAGGGTTAGGCGGAGGTGTACCTATTAGTACACCCACATTTCGCCAGTTATGTGTAAGTCCCATGGGAAAGGAGGGAGAGGTCATGCTTGCAATGAACTGATTTGAATTAATTTGACAGTGCCGAAACTAAAACTGTATTACTTTTATTTAATAAATATCTTTCGCTATAGTTATCCATAAGTGTTATTATACTAGAGAGATACTAAGAGATGTAATAAAAGAGACAAAACCGCAAGAGAATCGAGCGGTTTAAGGACCGCTCGATTCTCTTGCGGTTTTGTCTCTTTGAGATACCTTCACAAGTGATACTTAGGTACAATAATAAAGACTCGTACAGACTGGCGCGACTCGATACCGGTCATTGTTCTACAGTGAAGTTTTTTTTTTTTTAGCTTTGCGTCGCGCCTGTCTGTACGAGGCTTTATACTACAAACAAAGTTGGTATAAACCCATATCATGTTTTGCGAAGAAAAGCGAAAATCTTTGTCTTGTAAAGACAGAAAAAAAATCTAAGAAATCATCATTACTTTTGATTTTACGTGTACCCAGAAAAATAGTGATATAAAATCTTATAATATCTTCATCATTAACGTTTAATTGCAGGAAGCGAGGTGCTGTTCCGGAACAACAATGGCGACCTGGTGCTCTATGATGTCGACACTGATAGCACCACACCACTCATTCATAACTCCTCGCAGGTTGGTTGATTTAGTTTTTCTCTATTTTTTTCAATAGCTCTGAACCATTGGGTTCAGAGCTTTTAAAATTGATGTACACCCTATTCTTGCCGTGAAAAAAACTACGATTTATTCGCCTTGTGTAGTCACGATAGTCAGTGTTGTATGGATCACTATGATAGCTTTTTTACAGATAAGTTTTTTCTACGGTGTGGTTTATACACCGCCACCGTGGGGACGGTTTTCAGTGTTGTATGGAGCATTATGTAAACTTGTTGATGGACACCTTTTTTCTACGGCGCAGTTTATACGTCGTACCGTAAAGAAACCGTGCCGTGTTAAAGGGTGCTCCTTATTGTCATTAGATTGAAAGGAGTGAAAAGAGAATGAAAATGAAAAAATAAATTTTAAAAATAAAACAGTGGAACTCCGGGATTGCCGACAGAAGTGAAAACTTGAAAAAAAAATCGACACCGCTGTAATGAAGGCGTTGATGTCTTTTACTACACGAACCGCGGCAATCAAGGCGTTGATGTCTTTTGGTCAAAACCTGGTGTCGTCACAGTGTCGCGAAATCAATGGTTTAGTCCCATCTCAAAAATGCCCAACGTGGCCAAAAAGGTTTCACTTAAAAAAATGCTAAATGTTTCGCTCTGACCCTTACTTGTCAGTAAGGCTCTAGGCCGAGATCTATAACCGTAACTTGGTACGTGCTTTGACTTAGACATGTTCCCGCTTCTATTTTATACTTGTAGTTTGACAGTTGTGCAAAAGTGACAGTAATAACGCTTGGCTAAAGTATGGGCTAAGTACGTTTAAAGAATTCGACCTTAGGCTACTAATCTTAAGGCCTGAAATAAACTGTCAGATATGTTACGTACAGTCTGATATTTTATTGGCTTATTCCTATATTAATTACTAAATTCCTAGTTTAATAATAAAGTATTTTACACATAATCCTTCCTAAATAAATTCTCTAAATGGTGGCGACAACCGCATCAAAAATCCATTGCGTAGTTTAGAAGGACAACGTGGTCACAGAGTAAACCAACGTTTGCAAGGACGCAATAAAATCGCGGCGGGATTTTATCGCACACTCGCGCGCGCGCGAACGCAGTCTCGTCCCAGCGCGTTGAGAAATCATATTGTTGGATTTTCAACTCTCGGCGCTAAAATCAAGTGCACAAAAAAAATTGCTGTGATTTTGTTACGTCCTTGCGAACGTGGCCTAACTATGTGTGAGACGAAAAGCGATTTGTATAATAGATGGATAATTAAAGATAAAGTATATTTAGATTATCAGTCTGTAAAATGGTCAAGGTTAACCTTAAGCGGTGAGACTTTCATTAAAATAGAATACTTGGTAAGTTCGTACCGAAGGATGCTACTGAAAATCCCCTTGACATAATCCCTAAGACGCTTTTACCGACCTGACAAGAACAAAGGAAGTGCCTTCATTCTGTGGAGTGACTTTTCTTTGCTGAAATATAAAGAAAACTTTTATGTCGTTTCTCTTTAATCCTGAACAGTATTTTTATCTCACGAAGCGATGCGCGCTTTACTTGTGGTTACCAAGGTGTACAAACACTCGTGGAGGAGATCGGTGGCGGTGAGTGAGAGGCAAATTTCGCACCCTCACGCCCCTAACCACCGCAGGAGACGCCCTGGGCGTCGGGAGTCGCAGGCCAATTCCCGGCTACCGTAGGCATTGGCTTGCGGACGTTGAGCAATGGGTAGTTCACCATCCGATAAGGACCAGGCCCGGGTCGACAGCGCGTTGTGTTCCACGCGCGCCTCAAAGAGATGTCAGCAGAACTGACGGGGTCCTATAGGGCCGATGCCTACCGCGGTTGCGGTTTTGACCGAAAGGGTTACTGTGGCCCCTGGCAATACAAGCAACTGAAGGAACACGGGTGGGTTTTAGTCAGCAAGAGTCTGACACGCCCTCCCGCTCCACCCAGAGCGGGAGAAGTTATTTGATAATTTCTCACCCAAAAAAAAAAGGTGTACAAACAAGCTGTGAATTTGTGTGTAAGCGCAGGAGCTCTCGGGACTGTCCCAGATAATAGCGAAATCGGAAATGTGTGTGCGTGCGTGAGTGTGTTTTATGTGCAGACGTCACTCGTCTTCTCACAGTCACAGGATGTTTATACACTTGGTAACCACAAGTAAAGCACGCGTCGCTTCCTGAGATAAAAATACTGTAGGAACACAAGTATGGAAGCTAACTATTTAAATTACTTAAGAGTTTTGTAATTTAAACTTGTTAACTGATTAATCTTATTTAAATGGGGAGAACGGCTGCTGTCTGATCAATTATGTTCGCTGTCTAGTTTTTGTTCAAGTTTATAAATGGGATCATTCGTTTTGCCAGTTTTTTTCTGTTATGTAGTAGGTACCTAACCTACCTATTATGATTGATATATTTTGTATTGCTATTGAGAAACAAAAATTAAAATTAACTTTGTTTTTTTATGTTTTGTCAAATACAAACTTTTTATAACAGATTATTATCTAAATTAAACCTTATTTTAGAGTTCAGAATAAATTATTATCATTTGCTTCCGGCTGCTTTGCATGTCAGCATATTAATAGAAAATCTGTTTTTTGAATCAGCATTAAATCTAAGGCATGCACTCAATATCCTTGGCTGGGAAATTCTTGATTCCAAAGTGACGCACGTATTTATAAAGTGAAGAAAAAGCGAGGGGCAATTCCCGTATTTTTAAGAACGTTTGCTTTTCAATCTCAGTCTCAATCTGGCAAAAAACGTCTAGTTTAAGTGCCTACCTCCATTTTTGACAACTTTTTTAACTGACTTCCAAAAGGAGGAGGTTATCAATTCGGATATTTATTTGCTTATATATATTTTTTTTTTGAAGTGAAAACTTCTTTAGCGGCGTTGTGCACTTTTTTGTAATGGGTAAAAAATGTTAAACTCGCGTCAGGACACGTGACCTGATCGAATATTCGTAAGACGGTTAAAAAGACATCAACGCGTTGATTACCGCGGTGCTGATTTTTTTTTTAAGTTTTCACTTCTGTCGGCACTCCCGGAGTGCCACTGTTTTTTAATGTATGTTCGGGCATGACTCCGTCATTATATAAACGGATTTGCAAAATTATTTTAATGTTTAAAAGGGTGATCTCATTGTCATCACGTGAGGATCTGATGATGGGATCCTGGAGAAATCGAGGGAATTCTTCAATATATAGCGATTTGGGTATTTTTATAGTAACTCATGCAGTTGCTCTTAGAAAATATTATTTGGTGAAGTAGAACTGATGATGAAGATCACAGATGGCCACTAGAACTATTCAATACTAAGTATTTCACGGGTTGCGATTCGATTATTTTAATATGGTTGCCAAGTATTTTATGGTCGTCAAAATGCATATGGAGAAGTGGAGCTGATCATGAAGTCCCTGCATCGGGAAAAGCAATATTTTGTAAAAGTTGATGAGCAGTTAACATTAGGCTATTGTAACTTAGATACATTACAAACTGATTAATAAAAAAAAAACAACCGACTTTCAAAAAAACACTACAAAGTGAAAAATAACTTCAGTTAACGAAGTCGGTGTCTTTGGTTTTATATTTTCGTTATTTGCCACCGACTTCCGAAATTTAAATAATTTTTCTTCACTTCTTAATGTTTTTTTTTTAAAGGCGGTTATTATTTTTTTTTTTGTAAAAATGTTTTTTGACATTGATTGTCACTGAGATGAGATTGCGACTTAATTTTTGACATTTTTAATAAAGTAAGAGAATAAACTGGCCTTCAGACAATAAGTCATTTTAACATACAGAACTAACGTGTATAAATAATTGAAGTTACACGTGAAATACATTTATTTTGTATACTGTATTGATCATTGTTTAGTTTCTATCGCAAACAAATAAAATATCATGATAATCTTCACTATACTATACTATAAGCCTGTGTTGTCCCACTGCAGGCCAAAGGCCACCCTTCCCGCTTTCATCTTTTCCCGGTCTACTCCAATTGCGGGCCAATCTTTTAAGAAGGAGCCGAGCTCATCCCGCCATCTCTTTCTGGACCTGCCGCGTAGTCGTTTCCTGAAATTTAAATTTTTGCTGGGGTTACGAAGAAGTCTGAAAGGGGATATCATGGCCCCCGGCAACATGGCAACTGAAGGAACATGGGTGGGTTTTAGCCAGCAAGAGTCTGACACGCCCTCCTGCCCTGCCCAGAGCAGGAGGTTATTTGATAATTTCCCACCCAAAAAAAAACCTTATGGCATTATTTGCCTTTTGTTAATAGCTAAAGGAGAAGAACATCTTCAAAGGGAATTACCCCGGCAACATGGTAACTGAAGGAACACGGGTGGGTTTTAGTCAGTAAGAGTCTGACACGCTTCCTGGTCTGCCCAGAGCAGGAGGTTATTTGATAATATCCCACCCAAACAAAAAAAACCTTATGGCATTATTTGCCTTTTGTTAATAGCTAAACGAGAAGAACATCTTCAAAGGGAAAAGTTTCAGCTTAGGTTACACGTGTAAGGTGTAACGACGTGCAAAATGTTAACATAAATTCAGCAAATGATTCTAGGTTTCCCCAGAGTAGAAATTTTTCGTCAGTTTTTTACTAATAATATTACAAAAAAGTGAGTTTGTTTGTTTGTTACGCTCTCACGCTAAAACGGCTGAACAGATTTGGATGAAATTTGGCACATGGGTAGACCATGACGTGGGTTAGGACAACGAATAGTTTTTATTTCGATATTCCCACGAAATTTAAATTTATGCGGGTGAAACCACGGGGCGCAGCTAGTAAAGAATATACAGCTGTTTCATACAAAAGTGTTAAACCTACACGGTCAAAATGTATAAATATAACAGTTTTTTTTTTATTACCGACAAAATCCTTAACGATTGCGGGTTTAGAATCATGTAGGTACTGATTCAGTACATAAATGATTCTAGACCTACCACGACCCACCACGTACCATAAATTCAGTACTACCTACTGAATTCATAGATTTCCCCTACATCAAGTATACATATTAAATCACCTATATATTTAATTGTTTCTTCCTTCATTTTATTTTTTAAAAAGGTACAAAGTAAGAGAGCTTTGATGTTCACGATTATTAAGTTAATAAAAGAGGAAAATATTCACGGAATTTCCCAAATATACATAATTTTCCGAAGCAATTCAGTCCCATAAATTAAATTTTAAAAGCACTTGGCTGGAGGCACTTACCAAACGTTTCCGGTAAAAGTTCAAGGCAATACTTGCCTCAGTAAATAGATTTTTGTAGACGTCGTTAATATATAACATTTTTATTTTATTAATGTATGTGTACGACTGAAAAATAATTGATACAAATATAATATTATTACATTACATTAATTTACATGGTGTAGGTACAATTAATTGTTGGGTGAATCGCTGCTCTCCTAGCTACATCACTGAGTAATCTGTATTTAGGAGAGACAGTTTCGACTCCCAATTTGAGTATCATAAAAAATCATGTTTTTATGCTTTTTGGAGATAACAGTATCAAAACACAAAAGATAAAATATTACAATTAAAATTAAATAAAACAAAGTAGAATGAGGAGTGTAGATGTGCTGAGTTGAGTGAGTGCGTGTATGTGTGTGTATGAGTGTGTGAGAGTGAGTGTGTGTGCCTGCATTTGAATAATAGGAAATGAGGTTACCTTTATGTAAGTGACAATAAATACTTTTCAGTCTCGTCGTAGGTTTTATTCAGGAGAAATGCACGGAGGGCAAATTTGAATTTGCTGTGTGGTAAATTATAGATATATAAGGACGCGTTAATTTTATTATATGGGCCAAGATAGTATGAAAGGTTTAGCTATGTAAGCTTACTAAGTTATTATTTAATTGGCTTCTATGTATTACACATCTTCTGATGAGAGAATGCGTTTATGACATCTGTCAGTTATATCCAGTCTTTTCATAGTTATTTTAGATCTGGCAGTAGCCTTTAGCAGCGACATTAAAGTTCATTGTGATGCAAAATCGGAGTTTAAATAATTGTGATAGGATTGCAAACGCTGGGTACCACAGAATACGTGTTTTACGAACTCTATTAGTTCCTTAACGTGTCCTACTGACAGGTGACAGGAACGCATTTTCTGAGTGGCCGGAATAGTATGTAGTTACAGTGCCTTCATTATAACTTAAAACGTGACGCGATTGGATGTACAGGATTTTGCAGTCTTATTTTTAATACTAATAGAGTTCAAAATGGCGACTGACAGAACAGTACTACCGGTCACATGATTGCAAAATTCAGTATACCACACGCGTAGCATGACCACCGTAGAAACGAGTTTTGTCGACAGAAGAATAGACAAAAAATGACGTTCCGTGTAGACAGGACGGCAGGAAAGTAGAAAGATTCATCTGCACTTTATACACAATATTTTTTTTCATAATTCGACTCAGAATTCTTTGTTTTGTCATAGGATTTTTTTTTCTTTGTTTGATTCTCAATTTTTATTGATATTAAGTCACGTCAACTACAAAAAAATCTCAAAGCGTCGAAGTATCGTATTTTGGAAGAAAAAATATTACAGTATGTAATTTTTCACTTTTTGTATGGAAAATAAGAAAAAATATTACCTACATGTTCAGACTTAGGGGTTTGGGGGTTTTATAAAGGGGGTCGAAATTTTCATTATTTTTGCGAGTGGACACACCATTTTCGAGATATAAGTAAAAGAATAAAAAGATACAGTACTGTTTTTGCACATGAATTTGAGGTGTTGATTTTCGTTATGATAATTATTAATTATCACTGTTTTGCATTCAAAACGTTCTCCTGTAAAATCATGATTTTTTAGATAACCGTATATACTTTGAGGCCGTCGAGTAAAAAGTTTTGTACCGTCTTTAGCATGGCGATTGCAAAATCAAATTGTCTTCACTACCTTAATGATTTTGACAGTTTGGGATAGAAAACTTTCTTCTGAAATAGTCTACATGTAAAAGGACCTAGACAAAGATCGTTAGAAACGAAAGACAAAATAACAGATTGTAGAATGATTTCTACGGTACGATGTCAAAAATTGAGAAACGAAATGTCACTTAGTATAGGAAGAGCTGTGTCTATTCTTCGTAGAAATAGAAAGCGTCATGCTACGCGTGCTGTACGTACAGTTGTAACTTAGCATTCATTTGAATGTTTAATTTCACGAGACGTTTATATTATCTACTCGAAAACCTTAACCTACATTGACAGGCTCTTCAAATTATGTTCTTGATCTAGGTTAAGAGCGAATTAGGAGTTGTGTACACTTACTTTTGTAACAGGGCTGACCATTCATTAGGTACATCTTGAGAGCCCTCCGTGCTTCGGAAAGCTCATTAAACCCTTGGTCCCAGTTGTCTTTTGACATTTGTAGATCTTTGACAGTCATTTTACCAAGGGGTGTTACCCGGTAACTGGGTTGTGGAGGTAAGACTAGCAGTTGCACCATGTAAAACACTGGTATTCTGATGCAACCGGTTAGACTGGAAGCCAAACTCAACATAGTTGGAAAAAAGCTAGGCTGACGATTTATAATGATGGGCCTAAATCGTCACCCTTTCGTCACCAATTCACGATACGTTGTTCGTTGTGTAAAGTGCATAATTTTCTAATATGTTCTATGTATTACAGATTTTGCAACAGTCATCGAGGGTGATGCAGTTATCACCCGATGGTTCTGAAGTCATCTTGGCATACAATGTCGCACCGGTAAGTTCTTAAACGTATTTAAAAAAAGGAAGAGGTTATGAATTCGACAAGTTTTATTTAACATTGAGCTTATATGATCGTAAACTTATATTCTTCTTTATGGCTTATCGGTCGATTCGCACGAATTTATTCTCCAAGAACGGGTGAATCGTCACTTAAAAAAAAAGTTATTTTTTTCTATAGGTGATTGGCCCGAAGTTAATTTATTTGTAGACGAATCAACATCTCCAGAAAAACGTATTAGGCATTTGGCATATTTCAAATGCTATGCAATAAAGTTAATAAAACGTGCACTAGGAACTTTATTTGCCAATTTTTTATTTTATTCTATAATTTAATTGTTGCATTTCTTTAAATGGGATGACAAAAATAATAATATTTACCAACTCTATTTATTTCGTACCAAATTTTATTTGCCTACAAAATTTATTATTGAAATGTAGACAATATAGTATTTGAAATAAAGTAATTGTTATGTTTTATACGAGCCTATTAACACAATTACGGTATGGTAACAAGAGCACACATAATAACAATAAAGTACTTGTAATATTAAAGTAAAATCAAGTAATAAAATAATTGTTATATTTTATACAAGCCTAACATCAAAATTACGGTATGGTTTTTACATAAAGAACACCCAGAATGACAATAAAATACTTGTAATATTAAAGTAAAACAAAGTAATTATCAATCTGATACTTTAGTTCCGCGTTGGAAAATATTGAACAACACATTCGGTGAAAAATTCACCGAATGTGTTGAAAGCATTTCGAAGCCCGTATTACACTTCGCAAATTGCTTGTCATATTGTGCAAACAGTCGTATAAAAAGGTAAATATTAATAGCAATGTCGTCAGAAATACGTAATTCTAAAATAATATGCTGTTTTTATACTAAAGCACGTTCCGTAAATAGACCGGTGGCGCCACCTTTCACTTTTAGTGGCAGTTATTGGAACATTAACCGATTTAATTTTTTTTTTAAATATATAATCTAAACCTTTTACATAAATGCAGTTTATCTTTTAGTTGAATATTTTTATGATCTGGATTTTTGTTAAAATGTTTTTAGAAGGCTTTTTGCCATACCTCACTTAAATCATTATGTTCGAACCCTCTACTGTATTTGAATCTTACACTTTTTAATTTTACTTTTTTTTGAGGAGCTCGTGGCTAAGTAATAACAGCCGCACGGGTCGATCCATCAGGTTAAGCTGTGCTTGCCGGGATGGGTGACCATCTTTCATAAAGTGCCCATGTAGGTTTATGTGAAATAAAAATATTTTGAATTTTTTTTTATTTTTTATTTTACAGTCGAGATTCCTCCGTGCCTCGGAAAGCACGCTAAGCCGTTGGTCCCGGCTGTCATTCGTGGATCTTTGACAGTCGTTACGGGTCGTCAGAAGCCCGAAAGTCTGACAACCAGTCTTACCAAGGGGTATCGTATTACCCAGTTACTGGGTTGTGGCGGTCAGATAGGTAGTCGGTCCATGTAAAATAATGGTATTTAGCTGCATCTGGTTAGACCGGAAGCCGAACCCAACATAGTTGGGAAAAGGCTAGGCAGATTGATATTTTAATTTTACGATTTAAAAACAAATAAAAGTTGAGACATAGGTTTAACGTAGAAGAAGACGTTTCTTTACTTTAATTTGGTTTTGCGTTGTGTCGCTTAGTTCCTAAGAGTTAATAGATCATGTTCATAAACATAATTTACTTTGACTACTCCAAAATTTGACGTACATAGGTATGCAAAAGGGAACCAACCCACAAATAGGTCAAAATTGAGTTAAGTACTTAGACAGAAATATTTTAAAATACACCTTCTATCGGCTCTATAAAGATCATAGTTGTCTGATGACAAAAAAAACTCTCCCCTATCAAAAAATTATTTCGACAAAGATCACCAACCAAGTCACATAATTTCTGCAAATCTTCATAATTGTAATTCCATACTTTGTAAATTGTTTGACAAAAAACCATGTCACATGGTTAATATTATTTTTTTTATTAATAATAATATTATTTTATTTGTAAGTATCTGCATCCCGCGGTTTCACCCGCATAAGTCTCGATCCGGTTAGAATATCGGGATAAAAGTATTCTATGTCCTAGCACAGGTCATGGTCTGCCCATGTGCCAAGTTTCATCTAAATCCGTTCAGTTGTTTTAACGTGAAACCAACACAAAAATATACAAACACAAAAAATCTTTTTTTTTTTTCTTTGTATTAGTTCAGATTATAAATCTACTAGCTAGTGTCAAGACATTCGAATAAAAACAATATAGCTAGAAGTAAATTTTTAGATGTACAATTAGATGCCGATTTTAAATAAGAAAGAGCACCTTATCATCTACACCTTTCGCTTGTCCGTAAGCTGAAGCTCGCACGGACGTAATAAAATCGCGGCGAGATTTTATCGCGCACTGGATTTTCAACGCTCTGTGTTAAACCGAGCGTTGGCAATCCAACGCGCTGGGACGCACTCTCGTCCTAGCGCGTTGAAAAAACACATTGTTGGATTTTCAAGTTTCGGCGCTAAGCAGAGTGTTGAAAATCAAATGTACGAAAAAAAAAAATCGCTGCGATTTTATTACGTCCGAGCGAACGTCGGCTAACTCGATTTATTTGTGGTCGGTGTAATATGTCTGTTTCTTGCATACTTTTCTATGAGCCGTCATCTCGGTAGTCAGCATAATGTAAATTATTTTGCATACTTTATAGAATCATATTTTTTCTAACTTGAACAGACAGCCGAGCTGCTGGGGAGTTTGTTGCGCCACTTCTTCTTCCCAGCTAAAGGCACTAGGAAGTGGTGAAGGGTGGGCGTTTTGGGGGACTGTCTTATGTAATTTTGACGTTCGAAAAGTGCTAATTCTCAGCCTAGTTTGAATAAATGACTATTGAATTTAGAAAAAAAAGTCACCCCCTTACTTACAAAATAGCACTTATGAATAAATAAACTAAAATAGCTAGTAACTTAGTTTTAACTTGACTTCTTGCTAAACAACTATGTATAGAACCCGTAATTTCCCTAGTGCATTCAAGTCACCTCGGGAACAAGTGTAATACGAACTAAGTACATAACAAGTTTGTGCACTTTAAGTTACTGTTAAGTAAAGTACACAAGAGCTGAAGTTTTACCAACCGTGTCTACACTGCATTGACTGACCCAGTTACTGTTCAGCAAATTGACCCAATTTGACAATAGAATTTGTGTGACACTTTAGTAAACTTTGTTACATTGGAAGTGACTGTGAGCTTTTGAAATTTTTCCGCATTAAATTTATATCTCGTGGCGGCCACCATTGATTCTGGCCGTAAAGGATTTCAATGCACCCTAGAACTAATGTAGCCTAGTAATTATCAACACAAAAACAGGCAAATGTCGCAAACGCATGTAACTACGGTATTTTAATGTTGTTAGGTCCCCTGAGTATATACCCAAGTTTGCAACCCTGAAAACCTTGTGCTACTCCCTCCCATGGTGCTCGAAAAACTGCGAAATTGTGGCACTTGGTGCAGTTTTTTTTTATGTACTTCCTTAAGGTATATTAAAAAATAATCTGCAAACTTGGGTATAAACAGTAGTTTACCCAAGTTTGTAGTTTTTTTTTTTCCTGAGAGTACTCAGGCGACCTTACAACTGCCTTACAACTGGGTTGCGGTTTTGTCCGAAAGGGTTACCGTAGCCCCTGGCAATACAGGCAACTGAAGGAATACGGGTGGGTTTTAGTAAGTAAGAGTCTGACACGCTCTCCCGCTCCACCCAGAGCGGGAAGTTATTTGATAATTTCCCAGCCAAAAAAAGGGGACCCAACAAGATAATTATTTAAAAAATGTAATTACATGCGCGTTTGCGATGTTTGATGTTGTTATTAACTGGGCTAAGGTACTTGAATACTATTTACCAACGTCTTTTCATTAAAATATTGCCCAAAATTATTACTTCAGAGAAATAATCATAAACGGACCTGTCATATATAACTTGTGCTGAATACTGGTCGTAACTTTCCTAAATTATTAATACGATAACGGAGGATAATATACTAGACAGTTTAACAGTTTATGCATTATAGCTGTTATAAATTTCAATACGACCGTATTGCTATTACTATTTGTCTTGGCCTACGTAGGCACCTGTCTTTTTTTTGTATGACTTCCATGCATATTGGCTTAGTAACACACTATAGACTTCTCACAACCATGACTGTCTTAGACATTTATGTAAATTGACAAAAGGCTTAAATTACATTGATTGAAGCATCGTTGGTTCATGCCTATACATATCGTTGACTGAAGCCAGAAAAATGATTTGATTATTAAATTTGACTACCAACATAAATCTTAGATACTTAATTTCACTCAAAAAGTATACAATTATTAATTTGTATCAGGAAAAACCGGAAAAACGTATCTAAAACTAAAATTAAGTTATTCTTAGTACAAGCTCCAGCCTTCACAACATCATTATATTTTTGTATACACAATTATGTATTGTACTAATTTTTCATTATGTGATGGAGAAAATAAACGTTTTATTTATTTATTTACCTAAGAATAAGTTGGTTAAAATTTACAATTTAATTACTTTGAAAATATGGTGCCTTAACAGCCTTTTAAAAGTTGGAAGAGATTTTGCTTCTTTTATCACTTTAGATTGATTTTATAGAGTTTTTTTTCCCTCATATACGACAGTCCTCCTACCGCAGTGTGTTCTCATTCTATAATTGTAGAATGAAATGTCAATTACACGGCAAATTAGCGTAGTGTATCAATAGGCCTGTGTCCAATTTTTTTTTTGTTCGGTACGTAGATTTATAAAAAAATATTGGACACGCATTTTTTTCTTTTTTGACGTAATCAAAAGATTACGGCGATACATTGAGTTAAAATGTGGCATGACGTCACGCCTTGCTAGATTTTATACTGAGTTGTGACGTAGCGAGCCCTCACTCCCCAACTTTAATGAGTGTTTTATAAGTTATTTTTTATTAATATGATAAAGCAAAAAATACGTGTCTAATATTTTTTTTTATTATCTGAAAGACGGACTAAATAGAATTTCTTTTTTTTTTACCTAGGTAACTACCGTATTTCATACATTTTACTAACTGTTCATAGTTTAGGAAAAAAAGCACGATTCAATTTCAGCCTGTGTGAAAAGTTTCCAACATTTTTCACAGAGAAGAATTATTATTAAAAGCTTACATTTTATTTTGTTGTAGACTATTTCTTAGCGTCATTAAGAAAATGTATTAGGTAATTGAAGTTTCAAACTGTTTAAAAAGTCGTTCGCCTAAAGTTATAATCTTGTCAGTTGTAAGGTAAATGGTGCTTAATTTTACCCCTGACTGCATATCTCATAAGGTCTACGTCACTTAAATTGGACTATAAAACTTACTTTATGGTTTTTTTGGCGTCTTATTTTCAGCTGTTTGTGTTCCAACTGGCTACGCTTGAAGTCTAAGCAATGCAATTATATATCGTAAGAATGTAACCCTCACCGAAGACACTTTTGTGGTGGCCTTGCGCTTGCATTCATATTTCATAATTATGCAACTTCAAAAACAACTTATACCTAATTTCTAAATATATAAAAAAACAAAATTATATCCTATATTAACTAAAACTATTCACAAACTAAAATATGGCGTCGAAAATTCGTCTGCATCGTTGTCGACTGGTAATGTACCCAAGAGACTAGCGGCATTGCCACGTTGTATTATTACCATGCTTAGCCTCTGGCCAAGTTAAAGCCAGCCCTTGGGTCATGAGTAGTGTTAACCAGCCGTTTATTTATATTGTTAATGCAAGCGATGGATGAATTTATATTGAAATCATGTTGTTTTAAGGTTCTGTTTAATAGAAAAAAATCCAACGGTGTTACGCATTCACATAAAATAGAATAAAAATAACTTTCAACGACCTCCCTCTTACTTCACTACATATTTCAATTAAAAAAAAAAAAACACATTTAAACACATTTCAATAATTGCTTTTCGTAAAATAAAACTACATTTTGTCCCGTTTATTTAATTAAATGAGCGTGAAGTCCCATTGACGCATTTAATTCATTATGTCTCGGTAACCTTATTTAAAATGTTATTTTAACATAAATGTTTTAATTTAGGTATTTTACTTTCTTGTTTTTCCTTTTCATTGACGCAAATATGTTTTAGGTACAAGTTTTGGTATTTCATATTTTTACTTTATCTTTATTTTTATAATATAAAACACGTCATGCACCATCAATTTAGGCACAGATGAATACAGACGGTTCACTCCGCATTTTAAGTATGAAGCTACTAAAGATCTAAGAGTTACGCGATAGAAAGAGAGGCAATTTTTATGTGAAATAATTGTAGGTAACTAGCGCTGCGCGACCTGAATTGCACTTTATTGTGTCCTGGCAAGAGTCGCTTTTTATTTAAGTTATTTTGCGGGGTGAACCATCTGTATTTATATATGAGTTTGATGTTAAAAAGCGCGCTGTTGAATTTTCAACTCTCGGTTTAGCGGCTAAAGCTAAAAATCCAACAGCACTTTTTTATTAAACATTAATTTAGGGAGCGCCTTGTGTTAGTGTAAACGTTTGAATTTAATAGAAACCTCTATTTCCAGGTATACAGATACAGTTTCCTTGCCCGCTACGCAGCCATTAACATCGTTACTGGAAGCAGCGTTGACATCATTCCCTCTAATATCGAGGCTGACGAAGCCTTTCTTCAGAACTTCGTCTGGGGACCCTCAGGAACTGCCCTAGCTTTTGTCTACCTGAACAATATTTACTACCAGGACGGTCTCAGCACTGCTCCTCGACAGATCACGACGACTGGAAAGTTGAATGTGATTTATCATGGCATCCCAGATTGGGTGTATGAAGGTTCGTATTTAAGGGGTATCCGTCAAGGTAGCCCTCGAAATTTAAAATTTCTTTCGTTTTTTTGCGAATGGCCACGCTATTTTACGTTAAATGTAGATTTAGTTTATCATAGCGTAATCAGCCTACAACGTTCCCACTGCTGGGATACAGGCCCACTCTCTGTGAGAAGGTGTGGGCCGTAATCCACTACTCGGGCCCAGTACGGGTTGGTAGAGTCACATGTCTTCGAATTTTTGGTTCAAGGACATGCCGTTTTCTTCACGATGTTTTATTTCACCGTTTAGAGAGCAGCTGTAATAAAATATATAAACAAAGTAATACGCCTGCCTGGGTTCGAACCCACGACCTACAAACTCGTAAGTTGGGGCCGTTACCACTGGGCCACCATTGCTCCAATATAGTTATCATGATTGCTGCATTTGCCGCGTATTGAATTTTGATCAACGTATAACGTAAAACAGCTCTGCAATTAGCCAAATACGTAAGACATTTTGAATTGAAGGAATCACCTTGATTGCTGCTTCAATCTTTTGTGATAAGTAGATATGAAAATCTTGTCGATGCTTTTCTATCCAAGTTTATCTCCCATTAAGTAATCGTATATTTATTGTAAAACCATCTAAATAATTATGATAGAGAACCGTAATTCAATTTAGATCATTTTGATTATAAGTTACAGTTAGTAAACAGTGGTTCCCTCTGAGTTTCGACTATCTACAGCTAAGCTCTCTCGTTCCCTCTCAAGGGAAATTAAACGAGATGCATGCTTATCCATTACATAAAGAGGCTTTCGATAAAATTGAAACCGTAGTAAAAATATGTCATATTGACAAAGGTATGAGTATTATCTGTAATGGTATATTGGTCTCTAGAGCGAGATTATGATTAAATAGATAGTATTTTATGATTAAATATTACTTAATAGTTTAGTGTAGTTTATTTATTAATAATTATTATAATGACTGCCTCGTTGGCCTAGGGGTCGTAAGCGCTACTGCTGAGCATGAGGTCCTGGGTTAGTTTTTCTATCTGAAATTTCTCAGTAGCAACCTGGAGTCTGGATTTGTGCCCGGTTGATGGCAATAGGCCCGCCCCCTATTACATAGGACTTAAAACATATCTGGCCAAATGTGGGTGAACCTGCTACAGGGACACCTCTGCCCAACCCTTCGGGGAAACAAGGCGTGATGTTATGTAATTATTATAATTACAGGTCATTTATACAATGTCGTTCAATAGTATATAAAAATCATAATCGTGTACAAAATAAAGAAATAAAAGTTGTTGATCATAAATGAATAATACAATAGGTAATCATTATTGTAATTTAATAAGCATTGAAAAACATAACGTGGCATATATTTTAGTCAGAAGAATACCTATATACACACATAACATCGAAAAATAATGTTTGGTAATGTATAGTCGACTTCGTAATTACGTCACCACTTTTGACAACCATTCTCAGTAAATTGAAACATCTCTAAAGACTTTCCCTCATCGGAAGCATTTGCCTGTAACCTTTACCTGTGACTAAACCGTGTTACTTCTACCTATTTTATCATTATAATATGTATTAATTTATTTATCCTGCTGGTTTCAATTATTTATCTACATTACCTAGCAGTTTCGACGGCCTGCACAGCCTACTTGCAAATTCCTAGCCGTTAGATTGGATCCTTGCATTCTTGCATTACAGGCGAATGCGGTGAGGGAGCGCTTTAAGGTTGAAATTATCTAACTAATAATAATGTTTTTTATGGAATGAAACGTTTACAAAAGTGTACAGTTAGTCAGTAGTAAGATTTCCCAAACAATTATAGTGCCTAAAAATAAACTTAAACTAAAACATTTTAATTAGTTGCAAGTAATTATGGTTCGAAATTACAATGGTAAAAAAAATTACAAAGGTAGCGATCCACCCGATATAGGTTAATTGAAACCTGTATTTCAGGCCATTATTTTACATTTCAATTAAATTTAATTTATTTGCTTTTTCTCATAGTTGTTAATAGATTATTTTATATCAGTTTAACTTTAAATTTCAGCGGACCAATTGGTCCGCTGAAATTTAAAGTTAAACATACATTGTAAATATACAAAAGTAAATACTTATGAGTTTCTACAAGTTTTTCTGTGTCTGTGTAATTGTCACATGCATAAATATACCATGTCGTTTTTTGATGTGCGAGTGACATTCAACCTTAGGGTCACAAAGCAATTTCGAGTTCGACATACCGATGTTAAATCTTCTACGAATTACTAAAAGTCCTACTATTTTTTTACAGAGGAAGTGTTCGGCTCGAGCAACGCTATTTACTTCTCAAAAGACGGTAACAAGATGGCGTACGTGACGTTCGATGACACCGGCGTCAGGACTATGAAGGTTCCTCACTATGGTGTGCCTGGCTCCGCCAACTACCAGTACACGCAGCATCATGAAATCCGGTACCCCAAGGTAAGAGATACATACTTTTCTGAAAATATAAAATATTAAAAAATACATACATATATATTATATACATATTAATTTATATTAAAAATGGCACAGTTAAAAAAATGCTGTTCTTTCTCTGGTCGAAGAAACTTTGTAACATAGGAACAATAGGTATTTATTGATGGTTTCATATTGCCAGAAGAGTAGTGATAACTGCCAACATCATCTATCATCATCGTCAGCGAGACAGACTTTGCAGGCCTCTTAGGATTCCATCGTAGACCTCGTCCATCGCTTAAGATCGAGAGCAGTGAGCAGGTTTAACATCTGTATCGATAGCCTTGATTGAAATAATTAAGGCGACAATAACCAGCTTTTAATGATTTTATACTGAAAATCACTTCTAAAAGAACAGTGAAAAAGTATATGTTAAATTAGAGCATTTTTTTTTTAAATTATAATTATCGTGAATATTTTACATTATGATCATATTACATAGTGTAATTAATTTGTAAAGTTATGTTTAACGCAGATAAAAAACTGAGAATCACGTAAAAACTATCAAGCGTATCTTTCTGAAACCTTCACCATTTTAAAGATAATTTAAATATTTATCTTTGTGCATACCTACGTGTTTTATTTTATGTTTAATAAATTAATAATTCGTCTAATTTGGGACAGCGCGCCTTGATGGGCAGTCCTATTACTGGCTGGACGTACGACGCGTTGCGTGAGCTCAGCACACAACGCGCAAGCTAACCACTTAAGGCCACTGGCATTTAGTTGCGTCTTAAATAGATCCCTAATATTATATTACTTATTACTAAGAGATCAAATAAGCCTAAAACTATTAGCTGTAGAAATTGAACCCGCGCTGCTTAGGCTTCACTGATAATGGAACAACGAATATTTATAAAAATAAAGTAGTAAACAAGCCGAAAGGATTTTTTGATGATAATAATCTTAGTCATGAGTATGCCTTGTTAACATATTTAATTACTGAAGTAGTGATTAGTTGCAGTGTACCTTCCAAAAAGGAGGAGGTTATATGTTCGTAGCGTACGTGTTTGTTTTTTTTTTAATGTATGTCCACCGATTTCTCCGTCAATTTGTGGACCGACTTTGATTTTTTTTTGGAAGTCTGTTGTTTTTTTTTTTGTTTTGTTAAAAGTTTTATAATTATCATTTGCTTCAAAAACGGTGAAGGAAAAATCTTGAGGATAACTGGATGCCTGAGATATATTTTTCGACGGCGTGTGAAGCCAATTCAGAGGACCATTTTTTGTTGGTTGGGAAATTATCAAATAACTTCTCCCGGTCTGGCTGGAGCGGGAGGGTGTGTCAGACTCTTACTGACTAAAACCCACCCAGAGGACCATAGCGGCACGGTCGGCTTAGTCACTAATTACTCGAAAAAGAAAGAAGACGATTACTGAAGTTGTCTAGTATAATCATAATAAAGGTGTATCAGTCTCAGTAAATAGTAATCAGATTAACCTAGATCGACTACACTTGACTGAAAGATAACTGATAATTACTGTTTAATTGTATTACAAACAGTAGACTCTTCGTTGATTACAACATTGGTATTAGGTATTATAGCAACTACACGAAATAAACGTTTTCTGTACCTATACAATTACGATCATCTACTAGTGGTTTGCAAAAAATGGCACATCCTAGACCGTATACATAGGATATTAGGGTGAGTGGTAATCAGTGACCAATACTTAAACACGTGACTTTACTCATCATTATGAACAACTTTTACTACCGGACCAAACCTGGTATAGCGAAAAAAAAAAACAGTGGTACTCCGGGAGTGCCGATAGAAGTGAAAACTTGAAAAAAAATCGGCACCGCGGTAATCAACGCGTTGATGTCTTTTTAATCGTCTTACGAATTTTCGATCAGGTCACGTGTCCTGACGCGAGTTTAACATTTTTTACCCATTACAAAAAAGTACACAACGCCGCTAAAGAAGTTTTCACTTCAAAAAATCTGCTGTTCCCTACATTTTGACCAGTTATGCGAACTTAAATGTAGGGAATTTAAGTTCTTGCTGTTTTAAGACACGTCTACACGTAGGTAGTACTTTCCTTCCTAAGCGTCAATTACAATGAGTGAATGAATGAATGAAATCCATTCGTAGAGATGCGTTTTTGTTGAACTTTTTTGTGATAAGTTCTCAACTTTACCAGATTATTAATTTGGAGATTGAAACCTATTCGCTTAATTTGATCAAATATTTGGTTGTTTAATTAGCAACGTAATGCGTCCTAGACGAGTCTATCATTAGTAATTTCTTGAACCACCAAATCTTATTAATTTTAAAATGTACACACGGCTACACACCAAGCTATACATTTCCAGTATAAGCTGACCTCGCAATTATAGTGTTTCCATACAATGAGAAGTCAGCTTATACTGGAGATATATATCTCGATATGTAGCCGTGTGTACACTATAGTTTGTAAATAATGGGAGTCCAAGTTGTACAAAATATGGACACAGTAAACAAACTTCTGAATGGTTCTTAAAATTTAGGAGCAAGATGATATTCGTTTATTTTTCAAGTCAAAGTCAAATCATTTGTTTTAAATACATAAAAGGCACTTTTTAACGTCGAAATTAACAAGAAAATAGAATTTCCTATTTTGTCAAACCAACCAAAATAATTATTTATGGTGAATAAGGAAATCCATAAGTAATTTTCGTCTGGCAAAGACGAAGCGATAGAACACTAAATTTATTACTCTCAGGCGTGGGACCTTAGCACATCCAAACTCCCAACTAAATTATCTTCGTAAACTATATCACCTAGTGTTCCCACTATAACTTCCAAGGCAAACTGAAGATTTATTCACGCCCCAAGCCAAGTTCTGGAAACTGCATCACCTTAATCATTAGAAACTCCAACAAGCATCGCAAGTTATAATGAACTGTTGAAGCCAGAAATTCAACTGCACACAGTCTCGATGAACTCAATTCCTTCGGTTAATTGCGTCACCCGCTCTTGTGTTATTAAGGGGAATTGGATTCTACCTACTATAATATTTGATTTGAAGTAATTGAAATGGTTTTGAATGTGGAATGGAAGTGAAAGACAGAGGCAGCAGTACTTATATAACTTCGCACACGTGACTGTGTATTATTTTGCCATGACCAATTAATGGAACTTGAAATCATAGTATTTTGATAAGAAAATAATCCACTGACAGTTACTCTCGAGTTAAAACTTGTTAGCATATACCTATATCTTTAGTTTCAATACCTAAATTAATGAACAAGAGTTTCAAGCATTGAACAAAACTTGCCAATTTTCTCGAGGCGAAGTAACCGTGACGGTTTAGACACGAAAGCAGGACAAACAAACAGTCTTACTTTCACATTTCTCACATTAGTAAGGATACTATGATGACACTAGCTTCATATACAGGGTAGCAGGGACATCGACGCGCAAACTGTTACCATGGATTCAGTACATGATTCAGAAACTTAAGAGGAGGCTCCCTAAATTGTATATTAATTTGCATTAATATTCTGAAAAAGTCACGCATACAATCAAAAGGGAACTTTAGTATACAATTTATTGGATCTGTTTCTTTCCAAATATAAGACAATTACGTAATTGGAATATTTTCGCTCGATCCATGTTTTATTCGAAAATAGTGTTTTTTTAAGATTATTTAAACAAAAACAAGATTACTCGGCTTTTAGGTCGAAAATAATTATTGACAGTAAAGAAATATAGTTTATTATCCAAATATAAGATATTTTTTCTCTAGATCAATTATTACTTTAGTTATAAACGAAATAAAAATTGAGACTTACGACATTTAGTTCGGTGCTCGAACACGACCAAAGAGTGCACACGATATTCAACTTTATTACTGACGTGTTAGCGTTTAGCACATAGTGGAGTGGTAAATTCGAGAAAAACTGAACGTGTTTTTTTCTATTAGATTTTCGATACGCGATAGAAATGAAAGTGTATATCGGAACCGTTTGGCGTTACTCCGGGTCGGACCACCGGAGATCGAGGTCTCGCAATGTCAATATACGGGAGATCCAAGTCAGTTTCAGATCAGTCGTTCGTCATAATGCGGAGATTTTAAAATTGAAGCAAACGTCGAGTTCTCATCTTGAATGCTGCAAACATTGTTTGAAAATAAGAAGTTTCTTTTTTAAGCTTATGTTGTTTTGGTTCGAACTTTTTTACATTTATTTGCAAAACGAACAGTTTGGTGAGTGTACATGAATCCAAACACAAAAAAACTAATTCTGTACATTGCTACAAGGATGTTATGGCACTCGAATGACAAGCTGTTGGTAACCATTTAGTGCGATGGTGTTGTGAAATATAAAGAAAAAGTAAAATGGCGGCGTTAGTTCCAATTTTAGCCACACGCCAAAAGATCTTTGTAGTGCTATAGAAGCTGTTCGCAAACGAATGTTCGTTTCGTGATTGAATGTTCATTGCATAACAAAAGCTCGCGCAACGAATGTTTTCCAAAAAAATTTAAGTGCGCTCCCTCACAGGGGAGCATTTGTCTGGAGTGTAACAACCCATGATTCCACTGTAATGGATAGGGCTTTGCAAATTGGTAGGGCTCTATGTCATCATATGTCATCATCATCGTTTATTTAAGGTTGAACTAGTCGCGGGCTCGAATTCACTGGTGGGCGTGGTCAAAGAGCACGCTGTCTCACGTCCTGGCATCATGTCCGACAGAGATAGTATCGGTGATGAGCAGTTAGACGCTAGTCTTATGTAGATTCACAACGTCTAGTTCGCATGCACACAAATACCGTTCGGATCTATTTTAGTAAAACGAGCGCGTAAAAAATTACGAAAAGCCTTTTGGAAAATCGACTTTTATATATGTAGGATCAGGAGTGCCGAGAGGTATTTCGTCAGGGTTAGGAGTTCCCATTTCAATAGGATTAACAATACTGAATAAACAATTACAGGGTTTTTAATATAGTAGGTACTAGTTACATCATATAAGGCAAAACACAATACAAATGGTAATTAATAACAAGATAAAGTAGGTGAATAGGTAGTAACAATCGAACAGACTTTTAGGGTCTCAGTTCGTATAGTGGCCAAGCCACCCAATGAAAAAGTGTATCGCTCACTATCAGCAAGCTAATATAGCTATGTGAATATACAGCAGTGCTGTACCAGATAAACCGACAGTTTTGTCGGGAGCAGGGCTCTTTATTGAGTCGAATCCGAAGATAGACTGACTCAAATAACGAGTGCACGCTCTTTTATAAGACGATGCCCCCACCTTGCAATCCCACTACGACAACTCTGTCCGATGGCGCACGGAAGTGCGTCACGTGTTTACTTGATACAAAACACTAAAATGTGCTAAATGTAATAAGACTGACATTATAAAGTTATCAAATAATACAAGAATAATTATCGTAAATAAACAATAGTGAATTCACAAAGTAAATCCTTTTAAAATTAAAGTAACCTGTCATTAATTGTTTTGAACAAAACCATCGATTATAATTATCGAAATAAGTTACCAAATATCAATTAGTGCGTACACCGAGTACTTAATAAATTATGTTGCGATTTATTAGACAATAACTGACAGTAAAAATCACATAAATTAATAATAAGAAAACAAACCATACCAAATTGTTGACTACCCACAATTATTATTCACAATCAACTCCGACACGGCCAGAACTGACGTTCTACACGGCCTCGTGTGATCCTGAAAAAATATTACTTGGTGAATATCGATCGGCCTTTCTGACAAACAAAAGCCTTAACAAAAGCCTTAACAAAAGGTATGTTGAAAAGAAAAATCCTGAATTAGTCAAATAAAATTATTATCAATAGCAGTTGTATCGCAACCATTCAAAATGACCATACTGCTGCAGACAATACATAGCTCAACTAAAGTAGAGACATAGTCTCCCAGCCGAAATCACACCATGGGATTCGACAAGTAATTTAGAGTCGAATAGACAACCCGCATAGGCGTCAACATAGACAACCCGCATAAGTGTCAAGTTCAACATCCAAATCCAGGAGTCAACATAGACATCCGATTAAGCATCAAGACAACCCGCATAGGCGTCAACATAGACAACCCGCATAAGCGTCAAGTTCAACATCCAAATCCAGGAGTCAACATAGACATCCGATTAAGCATCAAGATAAACAAGAGTCAACATAGACATCTTATCAATTCAGCTATAGTATGTAAGTAGCAGATGAAACATCATCAGTGTCAACATTGACATCACTAACAGCGACTGGACATTCAGGCTTTTTTCGTACACAATCATGGGCATATACATGGGACAAATATCCATCACTATCCAATAGTTAATTAGCAATAAGTGCAAAATCTCCATCTTGAAACTTTTTCAAAATACACTTATTATATCGGGCTTTATCATATTCGGCCCTTTTAGTTATACCCAGGGCTGATTGTAGTCAATGGAAACCTTCACAGGGGTCTCCATTGGTCATCATGACGTCATCAAAGTAAAAAATCACATATAAGAATAGACTGACTTGCCTAATGCATTAGTTACAGCACGTTTGAAAACACTAGAAGCATTTCGTAAACCAAATGGCATAGCTAAATATTCATATTGTAGTCTCAATACTATCTGGATGAACAGGTGTCTGATAGAACCCAGAGGTACAGTCAAGGAAAGTCTAAGTCAGCTATAAGGGGCAGTGAAAACCTATCTGCTACAGTATTACTATTGAGCTCACGGTAGTCTACGCACATTCGATCAGATCCGTCACGCTTCTTAATTAATAAAATAGGACTTGCAAACGGAGAGCAACTAGGTCTAACTATTTGAGCGTCCATCAGATCACTAATTTTGGAACGAACTAACTGCCTTTCGTCAGGAGTAAGCCTGTACGGCGATGGACCGTCTTGTGTGGATCAATGAGGCGGATTTTAAGTTCACCCGATGTGACTCGAGTACATGGTAGTCCCTTTACAAAAGCATCTGTGGTTATATTCGGATGGAATATCAGTATCAACATCATGAAAATTCGGAGTCTCAGGAATAGAACATTGATCAATAATCCTAACTTTTGTAATGGTAAGACTTTTTCAGTCATATTAACAGCAAAACCTAATTTTAATATCTCACGGCCAATCATTATACTATGACTTATATAGGCATCCGGTATCACATGAAAGAGTATCTCTAAATGGTAACCATCAATTTCTACTTGACTCAGAATTATTTTTCGGGACATATTAAGTTAGAATTTCCTATTCCCATCATATTAACCATACAAGAAATACGTTTGCCAGACAACTTTTCAGCAAATGTTTCAGCAATAAGAGAACATTCAGCCCCAGAGTCATAACAAAATGAAAGCGACTCACCAGATTGCTGTAGAATCACCAGTGATAGGTAGTGCATCACAAGCTTCAACTCGTTTCACGGATGGTTGGCTGCTCGAAGGCCGACATCTTCACTTGAACCTGCCGGCCACCTTCCGGTCGCCTATGGGCAGCGAGGAACGACGTGTCCCGACTTCGCATAGCGGTAACAGACGATCTTCTTTGGTGACGCCTTATGTGGCGAGCTAACTGGTCCAGGATATTTGATTTTCAAGTGACCTACTATCGTACTTAGTTTAAACCTCGTAGGTTGCGAAGAATCGTGCTGGTCAAAGGAAATGACACTCAGTTCTTGTTGAAGTTTATACCTAGTATGTACTTCGGTAGTAAATGCTAGTCAATGAGCATGGGAATTAAATTTGGAGACATGGGCTAGTACAGTCAAAACAGCAATATATTCGACAGTCAAGCTATTCCATTTAGAAGTCGGCGAAGTAACCTGTCGACAGGTAAACCGACAGTTTCCGAAACATAACGAGAGAGGAAGATACTCTTAAAGTCTGTCCAGGTCATGCCTGCATACGATACTTGGGAAAATCATAGCATTGCCCTTTAAGGCTTTCGTGAGGGCCAGAGTACCACCTTGAAGAGGCTTTCCCGATAGGCAAATATTAACAGTTGTACTCCAAGATTGAGCATTGGAATCAGGTAGGTCTGGGTGAAAATCGAGCAAGCGAATTACAGTAGACGGAGCGGAAAGCGTCTTAAATGCTTCAATTAAATGAGCCATATTATGGTTCTGAAGCTATAACATTGCTCGCCATGGATCACCAACACCTTGCGATTCCTGGGCTAAACCTAATCCCACTTCTGATGTAGGATCAGGAGTGCCGAGAGGTATTTCGTCAGGGTTAGGAGTTCCCATTTCAATAGGATTAACAATACTGAATAAACAATTACAGGGTTTTTAATATAGTAGGTACTAGTTACATCATATAAGGCAAAACACAATACAAATGGTAATTAATAACAAGATAAAGTAGGTGAATAGGTAGTAACAATCGAACAGACTTTTAGGGTCTCAGTTCGTATAGTGGCCAAGCCACCCAATGAAAAAGTGTATCGCTCACTATCAGCAAGCTAATATAGCTATGTGAATATACAGCAGTGCTGTACCAGATAAACCGACAGTTTTGTCGGGAGCAGGGCTCTTTATTGAGTCGAATCCGAAGATAGACTGACTCAAATAACGAGTGCACGCTCTTTTATAAGACGATGCCCCCACCTTGCAATCCCACTACGACAACTCTGTCCGATGGCGCACGGAAGTGCGTCACGTGTTTACTTGATACAAAACACTAAAATGTGCTAAATGTAATAAGACTGACATTATAAAGTTATCAAATAATACAAGAATAATTATCGTAAATAAACAATAGTGAATTCACAAAGTAAATCCTTTTAAAATTAAAGTAACCTGTCATTAATTGTTTTGAACAAAACCATCGATTATAATTATCGAAATAAGTTACCAAATATCAATTAGTGCGTACACCGAGTACTTAATAAATTATGTTGCGATTTATTAGACAATAACTGACAGTAAAAATCACATAAATTAATAATAAGAAAACAAACCATACCAAATTGTTGACTACCCACAATTATTATTCACAATCAACTCCGACATATAAAAAACACAGCATAAACCAATTTAAAAAAAAAAATAATTGAACTTTTAGCTTTGTCTTTGCCGATTTTGTTTTGGAGAGTTTACACTTCTTTTATTACTTATTTACGCCCAAAGTTGCGTAAAAATTAGCAAGAAAAACGAATCTTTGTGGGTTCATAACTTTTTAATGGCTTTATATTTTACTATTCTGTTTCCGTACAGACAAAATTAATAATGAGACAAAACGATATCATGTTTAACTTTGGATATACAATGTCAAACAGTGGAGTTAAACTCCCTGAAATTTTTATGGAAAAAATATCAATTAGTTCCACCTTAATTTTTCTTTCTTACCTGTCTAATAATTTTTTTCTTAAAATAAAAAGATACAAAAATAATTTAAAAAAAATAGACGTCCGCTAGTGTGGTTAGGGCTGCAGAGGCAGGAACCTCCTCATGATGCGAGCCGTTTCGAGATCGAATGTACAGTCTCATCAGCGATGAACGTGTGTGATGCTTGCGGTTTGACGGCTAACCAGCAGTCTACTGACCTCCCTATTTAGGGCATCCAGTTCGGTCTGAGTCCATTTGAGTATACCGAAAGAGTACATCAGAACCGGCATGACCCAACTGTTGAAGGCGCGCCTTGTTTCCTCCTGAAAGAAGACTACCTAATTAATACCTTCTTCGGGCGACCAAAGAAGCGCTTCTTCAACGATTGCTTCATGTCAGCAACGTTGATGCCTAACACTTTCGACACACACAATTACTTATAGCTTTTCGATGAGGAGGGGGGATCTAAGGTGTATGGAATCCAAAAGTTGAATTTCCTCGGATTCCATAATCTCACCTTGCTTTACATGCATGACTGCACATTTGTCCACACCAAATTCCATCCAGATGGCGCTACTGCAAGTTTTAATTACCTTCAGTAGCGCATCAGTCGCAATTTGTTGGGGGCAAAGAGTTTCAAGTCATCCATGTAGAGGAGGTGAGACCTGACCACTGACACAAATAATTTGCATTACGCAACACACAACATTAAATTAAATTATTTGCTATATGTCAGCTAGCACACGCCAATATACCAACAAAAAACATCGAAATCTATACTCAAGCGAAAATAAAAACTATACAAACCTAAACTGATCAAATCTAACTTAGAGAGATGTATTAATGATTCCAATGATTATAATTGTGTAAATACATATTTGATAATATAGCGAATTATTTTGATCAAGGTACAACCTAACACTGACCTGCAAATTGTAAAAAAAACTGCGGATTCACCTTAATTAGGAAATCTCATAAGATCGCCCGGAGTCCTGCCACCAGGATTGAAAAAAGTTGCGTCTTTCTGGAATTACTTATGTACTTATGTACTTCCGGAAGGACGCAACTTTTTTCGGTCACAGTATCGTAATGATATATATACCACAAATTTTGAATTTGCACAAAAATATAGAATATTTTTGTCTCTTTCACATTGTATAAGAAACGGTTTCTAAACATATCTGACATTCCATCAGCACGCGATAGCGCCCGGGTACCGAAAATGGATGGAGTCGTCAACATTTCAGTATCCAGTGTAATCAAGTTTTTTTTTTTTCACTTTCCTCTTCAACCGATAGCCAATACCTGAATCGTCCAGCAGTGTGAAGGATTTATAACTAAACAGAATCAAACTGGACTCAAGCTGTCGCCCTGAAAAATTCCCCGTTTAATCCATACAGGTTCATCATTCCCCTGGATCTGTTGACAGGCAGGATAGCGAAGGACAGTCCTCCATTGCCCCATACACGACTCAAGGAAGATGTGTAGAGTTGCCTCTATCTTGTATAACCCAGCCACCCTCATGAGCCATGTATGTGGCACCGAGTTGGAAGCCTTCTTAATTATTATTATTATATTTTTACGTCTATTACATATCTCGGGACCTTGGGGTCCCGGACCTTTGGAAGGCGTACGAGGGGCCGAAGTCAACTCGGACAGGCCCCTTAGATGTTTTTAAAATTAAATGAGGCATCAACCGACGATTATCCCTGTTCGCACTATGCTAGTGCCCCCCAAGACAACTCCCGGTTGGTGCAGGACTATGTCAGAACATTGGATTGGTTTCGGTTGCTAAGTGAACTGGTTATATTGAACTATGGAAAGAGTATGGCCCCTGCCTGACCAATATGTTATATAAAATACACAGGGAATGACAGGGAATGACTTGGAGCCAGAGCGGGAGAAGTTATTTGATAATTTACCACCCAAAAAAAAAGGGGGTGACTTGCACACCCAATAATGGGCCCCCGAAAACGGTCGCTAGCACAGTGTTGTAGTGACAAGGGGCAACATGTCCTGAGGTGCTTATGAGGAGTGGAGAGGTATTCCACGACTGTCAGAACAACCCCGGAAGTATGATCAAGATCCCTACCAGCATCTTACTGGAATGCTTCCTTCCTCCGAGCACGTTTGCTTTTGCGAACCTCCACTTAAGCCGGTCAATAGAGGTAAGAATGAGATGGGAGCTCTGTT
Organism: Omphaloscelis lunosa; assembly: GCA_916610215.1. Taxonomy (NCBI): domain Eukaryota; kingdom Metazoa; phylum Arthropoda; class Insecta; order Lepidoptera; family Noctuidae; genus Omphaloscelis; species Omphaloscelis lunosa. The sequence continues at coordinate 15,697,434 of OU744250.1, forward strand.
TCTCGTCAGTGTTCACTCCAGCCGGCCAATAAATGCAAGCCAGCACGCGTAGCATGACTAATTGTGATTGAGATGAACTGACAGATTGTGATTGTTTATCTGTCATTTTGTCTATTCTTCCGTCGACAAAACCCGCTTCTACGGTGGTCATGCTACGCGTGCAGAGGTGCACAGGTGGAACAAGATTTCTCCCGGAAGATATGATCCGTAGGCGGCAAAGTAAAATCTACCGACACAGAGACGCAGAGTTCAGGGGCGCGCAAGCCCCACCACGACATCAAAGTAAAGATACGGCAGCGGAGTTATTATTATTATTTCAACAACAAAATAATATCATCTGTGACGCGCCAAGACCGAGTTTTAGTACCTGTTTTGGAACTAGATGGCAATGGCGTCGAATTAGAAGTCGCTATGGTTTCGTTACCGCGAGTATTACTAGTACGCCATGAAAAGAGCCTAATTATTCGCCTACTAAGCTGTCCCACGAAAGCAGGGCAAAGGCCTTAGCCTTTCCTAATGAACATTTTTGAAAATAGCGATTCGCACGCATATGACGATAGCTATTTTATATATATAAACATTAAAGAAACTTCACAAATGAGAGAAATTAAAAAACAATATTTTACAGATTTATTACTTGAGTTCCTATGAATTATTGAATGTTATTAAATATCTTAATTAAAATTTTCACCAGCTATGATTAAATCCATTTTGTAATAGAGGCAAGCCTATTAGTCGTCAATCGGTCACAGACCCAGACTCGATACTTTGGCGCCGGCATCTCGTTCCCGGTGATGTCCCGATGACGGCGGTGGTGGGCAAATGCCCTAAGTAATACATTATTTTATGATTATTTGAAGTTCTTATTAGAATCGAACTTGATTCAAAATTATTGATATTTAACATTTCGAGTTTTGCTCAAGAGTACTTAACCTCACGCAGGACTAAACGACCTATTGACCGCTTGGTTTTATATTAATTGCGGTACCCGCAGCGCTTAGCCCACAAAAAGATAAATCATTGATTTGTAGTTTTATGATATTATCGGGTGGTGCAATGAAATAAACAAAAAAAAAAAAAAACAAACAGGTTCTCAGTCGTAAAAATACGACAGAGGCGGCGCGGGCACGAAAATTTTTGTCACTTAATCCGACTGGGGCTGTCAATGCATAAAAAAGCAACGTTTAAATCGATGAGAAAATTGTACGTTAACAACTTACACGATTGCAATAAAACAGAGGATGATAAGATTAAATACTATCCAAACTATTTCTATGGCAATATTTTCAGGCTTTCCCGGAATTTTCTTTTCATTTTTTATTTTCTATTTTCTCAAAGCCACTCCCCTCGTCATCTCAATACCACGGTACATAACGACTCGAGCCCTCGACACAAGACTGTTGTTCAGAACGTGACGATTGATAGCTGAGCGGAATTAGTTATTGATTCTGTTCCCTTATAATGGAAAGCACTTTTACCACCGAAAATACTCTTACAGAAGGTTACCCGTATGAAAGAGCCGCAAACGGTCCTACGGACTGGTGAGCGAGAGGTAGTAAATTCGAACACATTCATTATTGGAGTTTATTTCTTCGTAGCAAGTAGATTGCTAACAAGTGTCTGCCTAGAACTTCAAACCGAATTGTATTTTCAGTAGCACCTATTAGCGAGAGGAAATGGGAGGCCGTCACCTCCTTCTGCGAAGCGGTAATGCTCGCGAAGGAGGAGGCGGAGCGCGTGAGGGAGAGGCAAATTTCGCGCCCTCACGCCCCTAACCGACGCAGGAGGAGACGCCCAGGGCGTCGGGAATCGCGAGGCGATTTCCGGCCACCGTAGGCGCGGGTTTGCGGGCGGTGAGCAATGGGTAGCTCACCGTCCGATAAGGACCAGGCCCGGGTCGACGGCGCGTTGTGTTCCACGCGCGCCTCAAAGAGATGTCAGCAGAATCGACGGGGTCCGCTAGGGCCAATGCCTGCCGGGGTTGCGAAGAAAACCGAGAGGGAGATCGTGGCCCCCGGCAACAGGGCAACGGAAGGAACACGGGTGGGTTTTAGTCAGTAAGAGTCTGACACGCTCTGGGCGGAGCGGGAGAAGTTATTTGATGACTTCCCACCCACAAAAAAAAAAAAAAAAAGTAGCACCTATTAATTAAGGCCCATCGACCACGGCGCTACTCAAAAGTAACGTGAAATAAACTCAGTCACCAATAAGTAGCCAGAATGTTGCCTTTCACTATACAGGCTGAACTTCAAGAATAACAGACTGTGGGCCTATCTCTGGTCATTATATTATCTGTGCTCTGGTAGAAAAATTGACTTCTGGCTCCTGTACATTTTGTTCGTAAACAAAATGTTCTGTGAAGGCTGAATCTTCTGTCCTCATTTGTTCTGCGTCTAAGCGACGTTGTGGACATAGGGAAATCAATTAATTAGTTTTCTTTATTTTATTATGGTTTCATTTAGATGGTTGTGGTTAGAGATTAGGTATACTGTCCTGCTAAGCCGAAAGGCGCGCAATACGTTGTACGTCCAGCCAGTAATAGGACTCGCCCATCAAGGAGCGCTGTCCCAAATTAGACGCATTATTCATTTATTATACATAAAAAAGGTATTCTAATTAAACACGTATACTTAAAGATTAATAATTAAATTATCTTTAAAATGGTGAAGGTTTCAGAAAAATACGCGTGCCAGTTTTTGCGAGATTCTCAGTTTTTTATCCGCGTTAGACATAACTTTACAAATTAATAACACTAAAGACACAACATAACAACATATTATAATATATTATTCTAAAATATTCACAGATTAAGTTAGTAAGAAAATGCTCTAATTTAACATCTATTTTTTTTTCAAATCATTATCACTACTCGTTTAGACGTGATCTTCAGTATAAAATCATTAAAAATCGGTTATCGTCGCCTTAATATGATGTGTCACATATTTGTTGGGGTCTGTATTAAGTAGAAACTGATTAATATTAAGTTGTTTTTACTCCCCTGAAACTCAATCTTAAAGACAACTTAATCTAGATAAGCTCATAATGTGCTATTAAATGTTTCACCATTATTTTGAGCATCTGATAATGAATCATCATTCATTTGGTCTATTTTCAATATGTGCAATGAATGATGAGTTCCGCAGGAGAACCTAGATAACCGATATAGCTCGAATAATTGCTAAACTTAACTGGCAGTGGGCAGGGCACATTGCTCGCAGAACAGATGGCCGATGGGCCGAAAGATTCTGGAGAGACGTCCGCGACCCGGAGGATATACCTTTGGAAGGTCTCCCACAAGGTCGGCCGATGACCTTGTGAAGTCCGCAGGAATCCGCTGGATACAAGAAGCATAGAACTGGTCGAAGCAGCGATACTTGGGGGAGACCTATGTCCAGCTGTGGATATTTTTCGGCTGAGATGTTCATCATCGTCCAATGATTCTGATAAATCCGCAGCTTACCTAGTTGCTACCTCTAGTATCAGCTCTTTAGTTTTCTTCTCAAAACTGCTCACCAATACATATTTATTTAATAATCTTAACTTATTTTCTTTCAGTCTGGTACTCCCAATCCAACGGTGTCAGTGACTTTAGTGGATGTATCAGACACCACCGGCTCCGTGCTGCCGAACATCTACACCGCTCCCGCCGACCTCGACCAGTAAGTATTGTTTGTGTGTTATAAAAACTGCCATTCTCACCCTACGAATTTGTCACCTCTATTTACATAAACTCGTTTAGGGTGCCGCATACATATCGCGACAAACACGCCATGTGGGTTGGTAGCACTGCATGATGCCATTATTTTAGTACCTTAAAAATATATATAATATACCCAGGCCTCGTAAATACAAAGGCCCATGAAACACAGACACACATATTCTGTGCTGCATTATCTTGAATAGTCCGTCCGAACCCTGCTGCAACACAGCGGTTTGTAGTGCAGCCGCATTTATTTATATAAGGCAATGAAAAAGGTGGATTCAACGCAGACACCCGTATTATTTCTTTTAGATAAGAAACTGTCAAAAAATTGTGAACTGGGTGAAATGGGTTAGGTTAGGTTAAAACTGTGACCAACCGCAACTTCAAAGTCGCTCGCAGCTATGCAGGCTATCAAGGTGCGTTACGTCGCAAGCAATTTTGATACCTGCAATGTACACAGAGCGAGTACTTATAAGCTAGCGAGTACTTATAAGCTAACGAGTACTTATAAGCTAACGAGTACTTATAAGCTAGCGAGTACTTATAAGCTAGAGAGTACTGATAAGCTAGCGAGTACTATAAGGAGCTGATCACATTGCATGCAGTTTTCAAATATCTGTGGTTCAATCGTATTTGTAATACTTTATTCATACGGATGGACGCAGCTGGATTACAGAACAGCTACTGTCTGTGTTGTATCCGCCATTGTATTTACGCACCCGGGCCACGTCAATTTTGTCTTTCTACATTGTTCTCACATATATCATTTCAACATGTATGATGTAACCAATATTTTGTAACAGTTTTTTTATTTAAAAGAGTGTCCGTGGAGTTTCTAGCCTGTTCTTCTCTATAGGTAGGTACCTATGGAGAAGAACGGGCTAGAAACTCGTGGACCTACTACGCTTTGGAATGCGCAACTAGCTTCATATTTCTGACTGATCGATTCTTTGACAGTTCAAAAGTGCCTGTAAATGGTTTAATTGAAATAAATGCTTTGAGTTTGAGTTTTGAGTGTAAAGTTTACAAAAACACGCGGCGCGTGTCTGCGGCATAGTGTGTTATTTAAATCAATACCTTTATTTTTCTTTATTTCTTTCTTGAGGAGAGGGTAATGAGAAGAAGCTTTATAGGCTCATCAATATAGCCCCTTTTCAATATCAGAAAAATCATTGACTATTTTAGAAGGCTATTGGTACTTATTTCTCTTGATGATTTTAAATTTTGGCAGATAATAAAACTTTCTATTAGTATGTTTTCAATACATCAAGTTAATTAAACTCTTCTTCATTTGTTACACATACAAGTTATTTTATTAATATTTTTTTACAAGTCTGTGTAGCTACCATTATACACTGACCAATCATACAATCATTGATTAATTGATTATACAGACTGATCAATCATTACCTGCCTAAATTTATTTTAAATATTTTCTTGAACTAAAGTCATTAAATTTACTGTTTTAGGCCCATTATAAAGACGGTGAAATTTGTGACAAACTTGTCTATTGCTCTGGTGTGGACAGACAGAGTACAAACTCAGATGAGAGTGCAGCTGTGCACTGCTGGACAAGAAACTTGCTCTCTGGTAAGTATCTCCTGCAATATTAATTGAAGTGAATGTATTTTTTCATTAAATTCTGAGAAAAAACGTAGGTAAAATGCGTTCGTAATTTATTTCCCAAACATGTAAACAAACACGAGTTTTAGGAAAAACAACTATAATACCTACACATAAGGTTCAGCTTGCGCTACAATTTCATATTTTTTATGACTTTTTCAACAGTACTAGTCAGTCTGAAATCAATTTTTTTTTGCACCTGCATAAACATTATGTTTGTTTAAGTGGAAACAAGGTTATGAATAGACTTTAGGTACTTTGTAACTCTAATGGATCTACGTACGTACAAGTTAAAATCTAAATAATCTATGCCTATCTCAAACCTAACGTTTAGTCTTTTATTTTTGTTTGTTTAAATATTTAACCCCATAATTTTTTTTGTAATCCAGATCTTCACTTACGATGAACCCGACGGTTGGATTGACAATATTCCGTTCTTCTTCAACGATGCAGGCACTGCTTTCATCACCATTTTGCCTTCGGTGAGTACGCGAAACACTTTGATCGATTTATATTTATTTTATACCCTATATTTTTATAGTTTCTAGAGGTACTAAAATTAAAAAGCAAACAACGCCATCTCGTTTCAATTTCGTGAACTGCACTTTCAGCTTGGTGTAAATTCTTGCATTTACCAACAGATGTCATGAAATCTAAAATACAATTTAATTTATAAAAATCCTGCGACGCAAAATAACAGGAGCTTTGTCTTCGAAACTCAGTTAATAAGGTTAAATTTTTTTTACGGACTTACCTCTCTAATTTGGTTCCATTAAAATTATGCTAGGCTGTCTTATAATTATTGCTAAAAACCTTTTCAGCTTGTTGATGGAGTGCTGTACAAGCAAATAGTTCAAGCGTCGCAGTCTACTACCGGTACTTCCGTGTGGAACCATCTGAACCGCGTCGACACAGCACACACTGTGCTTGAGATCTTAGCCTGGAACTCCGATAACGTCATGTTAGTATAAATCTTATGTATACCTAATATATAAATAATACTATTTAAAATCATTTTTTATTGATAATGATGGTAGAATGATAGTAAAGTCGCTGGCACGTAACTTGACAAGAATCGTAAATGCGCAGAATTCGTTTTCACTTGTTTTTCTTAACAGACATGTTCAAAAATAAATTATGGCTAACCTTAGAATAATTACATTCAATAAAAGTGTTTTTTTTTTTTGCACTGAGACGTAAATTCGCAAATTTACTTCTAATATGCCAAAACCTTGCCAAGTTACGTGACTGTAGCAATCCATGCCTCATTATGTCATCAAGTTAAGACTGTAAAATATTGCTCCACGTCTACTATAAACAAAAATCAGTTTATGTAATCTTAAACATCCCACTAATTCAATAATGGGTGAATATAAAATACTTCAAAGCACTTCATTCGTAAAACCTTCTTCTACAACTTCTTCTGATTATACGGGTAGTTGACGAAAACCGGGCTTAATGCTAACTTATTCAACAATTCTCATGAATAATTTCTTTCTTCCAGCTGGTACAAAGCCACAAGCGAAGAAGACTCAGCGGAACAACACATCTACACGGTGAATCCTTCCGCTGAGGTCACATGCTTCACTTGCGGCATTCAAAGGGCGGACGGAGGCAAGTGCCTCTACAATGAAGCTACCCTCAGCAACGCTGGTGACAGAATCACCATCAACTGTGCTGGTCCTGATGTGCCACAAATCTTCATTTACGCTACCGTGAGTTTTAATTATATTGCTGTTGATGTTAACTGTTGGTTAAAGGCGGATCACTTTAGGATTTTTAGGGAATTCCAATTATGAGACAATGGCCAGTTAGCACCATCCATCGGGATCGGATAAGTGTCTGTGCTAACATAATCATCTTAAATTGTGCTGGGTCTGTTGTGCGGCGGTGAAATGCCACGCGTGTCACGTGTAGCGCGTCTATATTCACTGATCGAGTGTCTTACTTCGTAAGGCATTAGCGAGTCTGCTCGGCCGGTCGTGATCCAATTTCACTTGGTGTCTGTTTTGAAATGGCCTAACAAGTTTTGGCTTTAAATGTAAAGACTAAAAAACGATTAAAAACAAGAGCTTTATTGAAAGCTTTGCAGCAATTCACAAGAATTGTCTTGTAAATTTTCTTGTATCTCAATAATGTATGTTCCAGAACGGTTCCCTGGTTCGAGTATGGGACGACAGTGCGGAGCTGACCGCCATCACCAGCAACCGCGAGCTGCCCGCCACGATCCGCGTGGCCGTGCCCGTCAGCGTGGGGCTGCCGGCCGCTGATGTACACATTCAGGCACCGGCAGACTACGCCAATAGGACTAATGTGCCGCTGCTGGTCTATGTGTGAGTATCTGCGGCAGTTCTTTATTGCTGTATGGCGATACGCTTCTACTCCTGGCCCTGTTGTGAACTGATCTTTTCCTCTGCGATTATAACAAGCCAAAAAGCACTATGTATTGTTAATTTGACTAATTATCAACTTTTTCTACATAGGAACCTACTACTCTTTGGAATGGGCCGCTAGCTTTATTTTTCTGACTGACCAAGTGCTTGACAGTCTTTAAGTGCCTGTAAATGGTTTAGTATTTTTGTTGAGTGAGTTTGAGCTTACTGACATTCTTTTATTTCCAGGTATGGTGGACCAGACACAGCTCTAGTGACAAAGCAATGGTCGCTCGACTGGGGCAGTTCCCTTGTCAGTCGCTGGGGTATTGCCATCGCTCACATCGACGGACGAGGCTCTGGCCTTAGAGGAGTCACCAACATGTTTGCGTTGAACAGGAAGCTTGGAACAGTTGAAATTGAAGATCAAATCACTGTTACCAAGTAAGTTTAAATTTCTCTTTCTTTAAATGCCAGTAACTTTAGGAAAGAATAATCCTGGTAGATTATTATTTTCTAAAGGGTTACTTTATGGATGATAGTAAGATAATGGTATTATTATTTCATTGATGATCTTCTTTTTAAGTTCACAACTATTTTACTTTTTTAAATGCTCTCTACTTGTATTCCAGATATTTACAAGACAACCTGTCCTGGATAGACGGAAACCGGACGTGCATCTGGGGCTGGTCGTACGGCGGGTACGCGGCCAGTAAGGCGCTCGCTGAAGGCGGTAACGTATTCAGATGCGCGGCCGCTGTAGCTCCTGTTGTGGACTGGCGGTTCTATGGTTAGTATCCATAGAATGACTATCTTCTCTTCTTTTTTTTCAACTAATGCCGTTGTGAAACTATTTGCCAGTCAGGAGTTGGAAGATCGACTAACTATCCAGGGTGGTCTGGACCGTTTTTTACACTCACCCCATAGGCACTATAAACTGAGATTTATAATTTTCTTCTTTATACCTTCCGTCCTTTTTTTTTCTTTGTAATTGTGTAGGTACTAAAACCAATCTAAAGTTGTAATATGCTAACTAAATTTGAGAAAATTTTCAGAATAGAGTCCAACATGCTCAGTCTTAATAACCTCTTTTCTCATGGTCAATGTCCCACTGAAGATTTTTTGAAGTGAACTAAACAACGGGACTAAACAATTTATTTCGCGACACTATTACGACACCAGCTTTTAACAATTAAAAAGACATCAACGCGCAATACATTATTACCTGCACAGTAAAATTGTTCAACTTTTTACTTTTGTCGGCACTCCCGGAGTGCTACTGTTTTTTTTTTTTTTCATAGTGGACTTAATTTTTTCGTTACAGACACAATCTACACTGAACGTTACATGGGTCTACCGTCATTAAATGCCGAAGGTTACGCTGTGTCGTCACTTCTTACCGAACAAGTGGTACGTATTCTAGAGCATGACAATATCGGTAAATATGAATGAATAACATAAAATGTCATACAATTTTAAAATCCTGTTATTTCTTAGGCGGAGAACCTTCGTGACAAGAGCTACTTTTTGATCCACGGTACGGCAGACGACAACGTGCACTACCAGCACGCTATGTTATTGTCACGGCTGCTGCAGAGACGAGATGTCTACTTCACGCAGATGGTGAGCTCATTATTATAGAGGGTGAATTTTTGAGATGGGACACTAAGAGAAGGTACCTTTACCGTTGTAGCTACTGGAAAACGGTCTTAATAGACTGTCCTTAACTTTTGAGTATTGCTAACTGCAATCATAGATGTATTGCAATAAGCTTTTATATTAGAAGAGTTGGCATTAGCACTTTCATTAAAGGGTTGGCATTAGCACTTCCATTGAAGGGTTAGCATTAGCACTTCCATTGAGGCCATGTTTGAGATGGATAAGCCTTAATGCGGAGACTGACTTGTAACATTTTTTTGTAATGTATTGAGTTTTTATTACGCGTTATAGTAGTCAGTGCTGCGAGCCGAGCCGCTCGATGCGAGCGCTAGATCGTCCACTCGACTGTCAGTCAAGTGTTTAGTCGAGTGGAGGTTTCATGTGCTTGAAACGAGCGTCGTTTTGTAACCAAGCTCGCCTCGAATGATACATTACTGATACATTACAAACAAACGTTACAAGTCAGGCAATAGTCAGTTCAGTTATTATGCAAAGTTTCATGATCTTAATTTATAGTATATTTTTAATACCAGCGGTTTATTGTTCGGTTTGGAGGTAACTTTGTTTTTTTTCTATCGAGAACATTTTTCGAGAAACATATAAGTACTTAAAATTCCATTCTCAACATTAACATATATTGATTTTAAAATTAATGCTGTAGTATTTTCGATATTACGGAGGATCATGCAATGTGAGGAATTATAGACTCTCAAAGTGAAAGGCAGGTCGAAGATGATACCGGAATGGTAACTTAGACTGGGGTAAGGATTTGCAGCCAATGAAAAGGTATAACAATAAACGTAAACTGTTTTTCTTATTTCCAGAGCTACACAGATGAAGACCACGGCCTAGTCGGCGTGCGGCCGCATCTCTACCACGCGCTAGAGAGGTTCCTACAAGACCACATGTTGTAATATCCTACTTAATTGAAATAATTATAATTATCAACGTTTTGCTCAGTGATACCTCTGCCATGTAAATTATTATATTTTAATAAAATAATGCAAAGATTAATAGAGGAGCAATTGGCCGTTTAGAGGTATTTGTATGTATTTTTTTTTAATGAATGGTATTTTTAGAAGGTATTCAGAAATTTTGGAACCATCGCAGAATGCCGATTAAAGGACATCGCTCATTATTACAGCACCGCTCCGAAACGGTAAATAACTTGTCATTCAAGTTAGGATTTTAAATCAAACGCATTTAAGTTTATTTTGCGATGGCTACACAGAATAGTGGAAATGCTCGCCCGCCGCTCATTGCCTGCGAGCTGTCACACGTAAAATAGACTTTAATGCGTTTGATTTAAAATCCAAAGTTGTATGACAAGTTATTTGCCGTGTCGGAGTAGTGCTGTTATAATGAGCGTTGTCCTTAATTCGGATATTGATTCGACCTGAGTCTAGTTAATCTATTTCGACCATATCGAGGATTTGAAGGTTGGATTGGATGTTCCGAGTTCTCCCCAATGCTGTTTCTCATTAAATGTATATTTGTGTATTTCTCGAATTTTCAAGATTGCCTTTCCTAATAAAATAATAATAATTTATTATTGTAAATGTGAAAAAAGGCTATGAACAAAGTGTTAAAAATATAGAAATATTATATTTTTCAATTTGCTCTAAAATATTAATGACAAATCATTATTTTTAATGGAGAAGTGAGTGGATAAAAAATACGACAACTATGTTATTACAGAGTTACCTATATACTAGCGCAATAATTTAAATAAAATTAAATATTTTATGAGTCATGTAAATAATTTTAATTGAAGTATTTTGAGTATTGTGAAGTTACTTAAAGTTGCCAATCTTAATAGTATGAAACAGGGTTTTCAGTGCATATTATGTAGATATTGATGTTCAAGTACCTACCTATTTATGTAAAATAGTAAAATCTGACATAATAATATAAATAAATAGTTCGCTGTATGTATAGTTTCAATGAATCATGGATATATTGATTTCGTTTGTAAATATTATAAGTACTTTTAGTACAAAATATTTAATAGTTATAATAAATGTGTTTTCTACAATACGGTATTTTATTTATAATGTTTACATAATTTTCATTATTATTTAATCAATAGTGTGACTGTACCTGAATTACCCTAGGCTGATAAAATTTTCGTTTTTCCTAATTATGCTAATATTAGTGGTTAGGTCGGTTCCCCCCTTAGGGGAAGGGCCGCACTCCACCCCGTACGGCCCTGTAGAGCTCGTCTCCAGACTGGTCACTCTCCCACCGATATAAGAAATGAATTCCTAAATAAGAAGAACTCCGATACCTTGTCCCATTAATAAGGCAAGGAAAGGATTGAAGGAGATTGTAAATAAGACAGGAATTCATAGTTATGAAAATACATTAGATGTGATTTTAGAAAGCTATTTAAAAATAATAGAGGGATGCAAAGTATGTCGTTATAATAATATAAACTTGTGAGTAACCTTTACGTTAGCGTAACAGGTATTTGGTCAGTCATTACTCACACGATACCTCACATCTGCACTCGGAATGCTCAACACTTCCATAAGTAACGCATTGCGTCGGCATCATGCTCTTTTGGAGCATGTCTCCAAAAGAGCAGCAGTCCCTAGCAGTTCTTTCGAACTGATAAACGTGACGCAGCGGCTTTCCCTGCGGCAACGTGTGACCGTCCTTGTCTACAACGGGGCGGCTAGTTCCAACGGCATGCGTCGGCATCATGCTCTTAAGGATACATGGTCCCTATCAGTCCTTGGACTGAATATAAGATAGATGTGTTCACCCAATCCCCTAGAAGGTCGCCCTTTGCACAACAAGCACATCTGCAAGACACGCGTTCATGTCAGTCTGACCGAATTATTGGTCTGAGATATCGAATACAACATTCAAGAATTACTAGCTAATAGAGTTGAGAATCGAAACTCAAGAATCATTATTTATTTAATAGAGTTTGGATAATCTCTCTTAAAGCCCTTTTAATTGGTCAAGAGGCAATGGATAACGAATTCAAGATCTAGGTACTAGATAATAGAGTAGAGAATCATAATCGAAGAATCATTAATTAATAGAGTTGTGGATCAACTCTCCTGAATGTCTATAGACAGTCCCCAAAGTGCCCTCCCTTCACCACTTCCTAGTGTTTGAGTTGGGGAGAAGAAGTGGTGCAACAAACTCCCCAGCAACACGTCTCTGTCTGTTTAGTTACAAGAACTTCAAATATATTACCAGCCTTGGATAATTATTATAATGAGAGACTCACCCAGTCGCACCAACACACACACACACACATATTACATTAGGTACTATATTAGTCTAATCTGAGCCTTAACCCAACTATATTTAACTTAATAACCAATACTCGTTATCTCGCGACAGCCCACTCGGACATGGCCTCTTGGTATTCACCAATCTTTCTAACTTAACTAGCCTAGATTCGGACGTCCGTATCCTATCGTGGTCTATAACCAATTGCCTCGACTTTCTTCTTCAGATCCCTAACGTTCTCAAGCCTCACATTTGTCTCAGCTTCCCACAGTTTCGCAGAATAGTTTAATGGCTGTTTTTGTACAAATTCTCAATTGTTTAAAAGGGTCCGTTTGAATTGCCTGAATAGATTGGGTCTCGGGGACACTTATGATTAATCAGATGTGGCTTTAACAATGTCCGTTGCGTTGAGTCTAGGGATTGCCAACCTTTGAGACGGTGTAGCCAAAAGTTACAATTTATATATATTTTATTATAAAACATTCGATTATGTCTTAGCACAAAATCGATTAGAGTAGCTATGATTCTAGCTAGCCGCTAGAATAATAAAATAATTAATCTAATAATATAACTACAGTTATCGGATATTAAATAGTAGCATCAATGGCTTATCAATTTATCATGCCTTTTGAAAGTTTGAATCTGGCTCATAAGTTGTTGTTTTAAATATCAAGTATGACTCTAGATTTATATTTATTAGTTGATCCATATTCCTTCCTTTTTATTATATTTATGCAAGACTACGCTTGCTCGCACGTAGTTTGAGAACCGCGTGTTGTGTACCCCTGCCTTGGTCTCAGTTCTTAGAATTAACAGGCTTGTTACCCATAAAATATAAATGAATAGGTTTCTAAGAGGTTCAATATTTTTTTAAATTTTAAAGTAAAAGGATATTTTGTTATTAATTAGGGTAACGTGTCAAACTGTCAGACCATAAAATATAGATTAAATGTGTTTCTGAGAAGCCCGAACCATGTGCCGATTTTAAAATAAATATAATATTTTGTTATTAAATAGGAGCAAATGGCAGACAATCACAATAGCAAAACTTCGAGAACCGAACACATAGCCGAAACATTTTTAGGCGTCCCGAACAACGCCCCTACGATATTGTTAGATTATGAACGGCTTACCAACATACATAGTATTCGGGTAATCCTTTAGTTACGAGGGCTTGATAATCACCTGAATTTGGTTTTAAACTGTGATTCTATAAATTCAAATTCAAAGAAAATCCTGTGGAGGAGTGCAAGAAACTCCACGGTTACTCCTATAACAATAATATTGGTTTTTACAATGCTTTTCAAATTATTCTGTTAATAGGCATGAGAGGACAGTGTTGACTGTGGTATAGGCCTGTCAACAAGTACCAGGTACTTAACATAAATAGAAAATTGTCAACAAATCGAAGCATCTATGAGTCTACAAGGCCTACAACGTTCTCACATTCACAACATAAAAAAAAAAACTTTCTAAAAGAAAAGATTAATTTAAAAAAAAAATCATTTCTTTTAGAAAGATGTTTTTTTTAATTTAGCTACAATCTATTTCCTAAATGACATGATTTTTTTACAACTGTAATCACAAAACACTAATACCCGAGATTGCAAGAAACCTGAATGGATATCAAGTCCACAAAAGCCAGAATGTTAATACTAAGCTTAAGAAGAGCATTCATTCTAAAAGTTGGCAACGTCTAAATATGACTGTGTTTATTCAACATGTAAAAACCTATTCCCTTGAGTGTACCAAACTGACGAATCAACGAAAACTGGCAAACACTGGAAACCGTCGTGTTAACGCAACTGTCTAATCAGCAAAAATGGTGAATCAGTGAAGCTTACGAATGGCAAATGAAACTGGCAAATTAAATAAACTGACGTTTGAAGGAAACTGACCAGTCAACTGACTTATTATTCTTAAACTCAAAGCATTTATTTCAAATAAACCAATTACAGATACTTTTGAATTGTCAAAGCTTCAGTCATTCAGAAAGATAAAGCTAGTTGCCTATTCCAAAGAGTAGGTCTGCTCTTACTACTTATGCAGTGAAACTTAATCTATCTGAAAGTGTTCTAATGTGGGCGCTTCACTGCCATTTTGTATCAATGGAAATACCTAGAAATACAGTTTCCGTAATAATATCTACTGTTTTGCAATCAAGTTTTAAATTAAGACCCACTTGTCATACATTTGGTAGTGAAAACTTAAGACATTTAGTTTTTCTTTCTCATTAATGTAATAAATTATATTAGCTGCGAACCATTGCAAAAGAACAGTCGGACTGTCATTGGCATGAAAGACATCCGTAGCATTTTTCATCTATTAAAAAAATAAGAGAAGAGTCATCAGCGAATATAATTATATCCGATAAGCTAGTCATTATGTACGAAAGGTCAGAAATAGGAAAGGGCTAAGAATTGAACCTTGAGGCACGCTCATCTTAACTAGAGATCCCGAGGATGTCGCCCCATTAACGTTTACCTTTTTGAT
Organism: Omphaloscelis lunosa; assembly: GCA_916610215.1. Lineage (NCBI taxonomy): Eukaryota > Metazoa > Arthropoda > Insecta > Lepidoptera > Noctuidae > Omphaloscelis > Omphaloscelis lunosa. The sequence goes on from OU744250.1 coordinate 15,712,533, forward strand.
AGATAGGAAAGAACAAGATCACTAGCTTGTCCTTGAATTCCGTAGTGATGTAATTTTCAGATCAGTGTATTGTTGTGACAGTTTATTTGCCATTATGGTACTTTCGGTTCAGTCTTGCGTATAGCAGTTAAAAAATAGTGTCTGTGTTAGCTCCGACGTACAACGGGAGTCCTTAATACGATTGTCTTTGAATATGTAATGGGCAAGAAGGGCAGAAGGTAAATAATTGCATCTCTTAAAAAAAACAAAAACCCTAACCCAACCTTCTTTTAGCTTACAATTTATCTGATATGCGGTAACATCATTGGTTTGGCTGTCAGTATTGGGTTCGTTATACAGTTCAAAATTCGAACCCCTAGGTTACTGTGCTCAACGCCCACTGGCAATTCTTGAGCGACCTCTGTTGTAGTGTAAAATACCAGCAGGGTAATTGCGTAACACACGTACAATGGCAATGCCGTTCATTTTAACAGTTGCACAACATTCATTGTGTTATTTACGGTGTTGAGCAGACGAATTTTTAAAACAAATAAAGCAATGGATTAGGAATCTCCTGCAAAATCTCTAGAATCTTGATTGAAAGTGTGTTACGCAATTTAGGTACAAGCTTCAGCACCATACGTGTAGGTACGGGAAAATGCACAGGTCTTTAAATGTCCGTTTGAGAAAATTGACACTCATTGGGATATACTGGTCCACCTTCATCTATCAATCAACTATTGGAGTTGAGCAATTTCGTAGGCCTGTTAGATGGTTTAGCCCATATATAATCCTCACTATCATGTATATACGAGTACTATATTGTAAAGCCTTCTTTAATAGATTGTGTTTTTAAATATTATAATTATTGTTATCTGTATTTAAACATATATCCATATCTTATTTATCATCAGATTAATGTTAAGATTATATTTATCGATTGGTTGATTATGATAATATTTTTGTAACCACGTATATTCAGTGTGGTAGGGATTCGGCAAACGCCGCCGGTCCAAAATTAATTTTAATTTTTATCATCTGGAACGTGGTGAGTAAATTGGAATTATGTTTTCTTATAAGGAAATTGAGTTGTTTTGACGGAGTGTTCAACGTCTTATTATAGTGATATATTGAAAGAACGTAAGTAGATCCCTAATTCTTATGGTTACCAACATTTTTACGACCTCTTGACTTTTAATTAGTTGACGTGCTCGTTAAATCAAGTCGCTGTGGAATACTTCCCCGAATATTTAAGTATTAGGTACTAGCAATGCCTTTTGAAGCTTCAATTGTAAAGTGCCCGTTATACGTTACCTACATGGGACCGACCTTATTGGAAACTAAAAAAACACCGAGTGATAGCATACTTCTAATACTTCCACAGCCAAAGGTAACTTGCAAGGCGAAATCTTCGAAAGATGCTTGGCCTTCTCAGATAAGACCCGGTAGTATAGGATTCTAACCTTAATGAAGGCATCCCAGCGATCAACAGCAGCACATGATGGCTTCAAATCCTCTTAAAGTACCAATTCCAGAAACTCCCTGTAAAAAGCCTGTTACGGCACATCCCTGAAGAGATTGAAAAGGGGGCTCCTTGAGTTTTGCTTATCGTCTATACATTCCGGTTAGCAGTTATTGATTAGATAGCTGTTTAATAGTAGGTAAAACATTTTTTGTTTGCCACTCTTCTTCGTCGCTTATTTCATGATTCATGAGTGCATTTATTTGCGTGAAAACTTGCATTCTTGAATAAAGACTTAAAATCGATCACTCTGTACTCTGATCTTATCACCATATTCAGCAGACAATAGGATTATTTCCTAAGCCGTCATAGTAATGTTATAATTTTTTTTTTCGTATCGGTGTCACAACGATTACAAAAGATTAAGATAACACAAGTCCGTCATAATTAATATTGAATTTAATGATAAGCACATAATAAACATTTATACCCAACTTGAACCGAAGCGAGATCGTTGCGGGCACGAAAACGAGTAGGTACCTACTATATTTATGTTGAAGAATGTCCGATGCTGTACAGCTTTTTTTTTTTTTTTTTTTTTGAGGGTGGGAAATCATCAAATAACTTCTCCCGCTCTGGGCGGAGCGGGAGGGCGTGTCAGACTCTTACTGACTAAAACCCACCCGTGTTCCTTCGGCTGCCCTGTTGCCGGGGGCCACGATCTCCCTTTCGGTTTTCTTCGCAACCCCGGCAGGCATCGGCCCTAGTGGACCCCTTCGAATCTGCTGACATCTCTTTGAGGCATGCTGTACAGCTTGCTATTCACAAATGTTCGACAGGCATACTTGATTTGCCCTATTCCCGACAGAAAATAGCTGTTGGAAGAAATAGCGGTCGTTAATTAATTTAAACTGATAAAACTTTGGGGTTTTCAATTTTTGTGAACAGCGTTTACAGGATAACATTGATTGGCACGGAATCGTATTGCATGGTTTACGTTATGCAAATAAAGAGTATTTATTAGTAACCGTTGTATAGCGTGAATAATACTCAATTAATGCAGACGTCTGAACAATGACGTGGCAATTCTAAAATCTTTCCTGGACACCGTCGATAAAAGGGATTAGTATCCACGTAATAAGTAATCAGCCAATTCCACCCCCTTTTTGCTTTTGACATTTAACATTCAACATTTTTGCAATCGTTCATCTGATGTTTTCGTAAGTGTAGTAATTCGGAAATTAGAGCAGCCATAAAACATCTGAAGAACGGTAAAGCTACAGGCAGTGATGCAATCCCCATTCAGACTATAAAAGCTTCAGGAAAGCATGGACTTGATATCTTCTTCGACATCTGTAACAACGTATGGAGAACTGGAATCTGGCCTAGTGATTGGTCTCATACAGTTTTTACTCCGTTGCATAAAAAGGGCTCTACTAAGCTATGTAGCAATTACCGCCTCAATGCACTCATCTCACATGCCAGCAAAATACTGCTTCATATTCTTAACGAACGTCTAAAGGCCCACTTGTCCAAAGAGATTGCATTGGAGCAAAATGGGTTTGTGAAAAGGAACAAAACAAATATTAATTGTTCGTCAGATTATTGAGAAAGCCCGAGAATTTAACAAACCGACCCATATCTGCTTCGTCGACTTCTCCAAGGCATTCAATTCAGTGAAATGGCCAATTTTGTGGAGTACTTTACTGGGAATGGGCACGCCAAAACATCTAGAGCATTTATTGAGACAGCTAGACGAAACAGGCAGAAAGCTAGTACGCTTCAGTTCGTACCGATGAAATCATGAAGACTGAACGACGGTGTTTCAATCGGTGGCTACAAAAAAGTAAATCTGCAATACGCTGATGACATCACGCTATTTGCTACAGCGCAAGTCACATAGATGAATTAATTACTTCGCAAGATAGAGAGTGCGAGCCTCGAATTTGGACTAAAGATTAACCAAAAAAACTAAGGTGTTGTTCGTGGACTGCGCTAAGAAAAACTTGCATGAAGTCTCTAAAATTACGAATTGCAACGTGATCCAATCCTACATTTATCTTGGAGCGTTTTTGTTAAACGGGGTGAATTTAAATGAAGTTAAGAGACGTTTGGCGATAACTTAATCATCTATGGACAAACTGAAATAAGTCTGGAAAAACAAAGATATTACAAAAGCCACTAAGATCCGTCTTGTTCAAACACTGGTGTTTCCCATGTTCTATACGCTGCTGAGACGTGGACGCTGCGTGACATCGAGAAGAAAATAGACGTTCTGGAAATGTGGTGCTGGAGAAGAATGCTTGGGGTATCGTGGATCGAGTTTCGCACCAACACGTGCGTGTGGCGTGTCTATTAGATACGCCAAGAACTCGGCATCAAAAAGCATCTATCTGTTCGCGTATGCTCAAATATTTCGGACAAGTGTCGAGGCGTAAGGGTGACTCTATAGAGCGCCTTGTTATGCAGGGTAGACTATATGGCACTTTGACCACGCAGATATCCATGAGATAGACTGACCAAATTAAATCCGCAATGGGGGAATCCCTCTATGAGTGCACTAAAAACACCAAAAATCGAATTAGATAGCGTGAAATCATGAGGCAAATCACATCAGTCTCTGGACAAGAAAGAAACTACATGTAAACCACGACCGCTCTGACAAGAGTGCTACGAAGAAGAATAAGTAAATTGGGATGGACCAGTCAATTAATCTTCGCCTCTCATGCACGAGGTTGTGGGTTCAAATATGGGCAAGTGACCAATGTGACTTTTTCAATTCATATATATATATATATATATATTCATATATACACTCAGACAGTACTGTCTGAGTGTATCTTGGACATTGCTGACATCGGTGAAGGAAAAACATCGTGAGAAAGCCAGGACTTATTGCTTATATAAGTCTGAAATTACCAACCCATCTTAAGCAAGCGTGGTGATCAATGCTCGTGCCTCCTCTATATGAGAAGAGGCCATAGCCTTGCAATGAGACATTAGTATATAGGCTGACATTATTTCATCTAAAGTTTATTTGCTTAAACATAACTATCTGACAGTGAGACCATTTTGTTCACAGTTACACCCTAAAGAAGATGGCTCAGGACAGCAGCACCACTTTGGAGTTAGGAAACGGTGATAACCAGGTGAGAATTAATCTTAGAATAACATCAATCACCTTAGACGCCGTCTGCAGTCGATTTTTCTGGTTATTTTGAAATTACCAGGACTAACGGTAAAAAAGTCATACAATTAGAAGAAATAAGCAGTACATTTGTACTCAAAATTATAATTATGCCGTATCTCTATGTATGTATTTCACTGTCTGTACATAAATATTAAAATAAATGAAATAAATATTTTTATGATATGTTACATGTTCGATTTCATTGACTCTTGAGTGTATATTTTCAGGCTCTGATCACAACCTCACGTAAGAAGACAATATGGTACATAATTGGAACCGTCGCGATGTTGGCAGTACTTGGAGGGGTTGTTGCTCTGATAGTTGTCCTGTCAGGTGGCGATGCTGAGTCTGTTGTAACCACGACCACCACTGCTGCTCCAACTACAACGACGACTGCTGCTGCGACAACTACTGATTCTACTCAAGAGCCTACAACTCCGGAAGATTCAACTACGGCAGATCAAACAACTGTCAGTGATTCTACGGAACCTCCACCGTCTGATCCCCTAGATTTAGATGACTTTATCGGAGGTGCCTTTTCACCGTCTCCCTTCAACGCAACATGGTCTGCAGGTATGTTTAATAAATCGTAATGTATTTTTATCGGGTCTCCTGTATATAGCTAGGCTACCGTACCCACTATATGATGACGATTTATTTTATGGGTGACTGTCGTTTTTACTAAGTCCACGAAGATACAAGGATCTTAGTTAGCAGTCAGTTGCATTTCGAGCCGCGTTTCTGGTGATTTTCCCCGCGGTTGGTGGGCTTGGGGCTGGGCTTATTATTATTTTATATTTTCATTTACAACGTTTATTTGTAGGAGGCGAGATGTTGTTCCGGAACAGTGATGGAGACCTGGTGCTCTATGATGTTGATAGTAATAGTATCACACCACTCATTTTTAACAGCACCTCGCAGGTTTGTTGAATATTCGTTTTAAGTTTGTGTTCGTACAAGTTGACTATCCAATGGTAGACTCAGACAGAGGTGGTAGGGTAAGCATGCTTCCAATAAAACTACAGCGCCATAGACAGTGGAGCAAACCGGCAACCCACTTTTTTTTACAAAAAGTCAGTAAATTCAGTCCCATAAATCTAAAAGTCTGAAGGCAGTCAGCTAGCCTTCGCGAAAATATTTCGATGATTGTGAAAAGATTGTCTGAGGCTGCTTTTTCACTTAGCTTTCTGAACAGTTCTGAGCGAGCAAGCGTTTGTTCGTGCGGTAAATGAAAACACTTGAGCGATCGAACATGTTTGATCATTGATGAGCGGTTGGACTTAGCGAACAATTGCTCGCTTGCTCATTCATTCAGTGGAAACGACGTCACCGGCGAGCGAACGGTCTGTGCATTCGCTGGACGTTGGACGTGCTTGATTGGTGTTCGATCTTTTTGTATATTCTACGCGAACATGGGAGTGCGGGGTTGTTCGTAATCATAACATTATATGTGTTTAAACCCTGCTGTGCTTACGATAGTTACTTCGTAAAATGTGTACTTGTGTCTAACATCTTATGTATCATAGGTTCTGCAACAGTCATCGAGGGTGATTCAGTTGTCTCCTGATGGTAGTGAAGTCATCATGGCATACAATGTTGAACCAGTAAGTTTAAATCTTAACAAAGAATTAAAATATTTTTTTCTTCTAAAATAAAATAACATTATATTCCCCAATATTTTTATTGCTTTCAATGCCTTATTTCATTTCTGAATCGCTTCACGCATTAATACCTATATATTTTTTTTTATGTTGATGATACCAGACTTCGTGTCCTAAAAAACTTTTAACCCTATTCCACTACTTGCAGGAATACAGACACAGTTTCCTTGCACGCTACGCAGCCGTGAACGTCTACACTGGTGACACGGTCAACATCAGACCTTTCGAAACCAATCCCGGAAAGAGTGATGATATAGCTTACCTCCAGAACTTCGTGTGGGGCCCCTCAGGAACTGCCCTGGCCTTCGTCTTTTTGAATAACATTTACTACCAGAATGATGTGAACAGTCCTCCTCGTCAAATCACGACGACTGGGCAGTCTGACGTGATCTACCACGGTATCCCCGATTGGGTATATGAAGGTTTGTGTTTTTTTCATCGCAAGTTTACCAGTTGAAATTAAAATATGTATACGCACGGTTGTTACGACTTGACAAAACAACGAGATTTCTTTATTATATTAACATGTACCTAAGTTAAATATTATATACATAAACCTTTCAGAATAGGTACATTTTTCGAATGATAGTGACGGGTTTCAACCACAAACCGATTGTAATTATAATATAATAACCGAAACGGTTATTATACTTTCGTCGCTAGAGGTAAACGATTCTGGACAAACAACTTTCAAAATGTGCATTAATTCAGTTACACATTATTTAGATAATTTTTTTGAACACTGTTTGACAGATGTACTTAATAAATTCGAGCCAACAATAAATTTCCCATTTAACTGGATCCCTAGATACACTTAATAAAATTTAATATAATATTTTTTTTTACAGAGGAAGTCTTCAGCTCAAACAACGCCATCTGGTTCTCAAAGGACGGCGCTAAGATGGCGTACGCGTCATTCAATGACACCGAAGTGAGAAAGATGAACGTTCCTCACTACGGTGTTCCTGGATCTGTCAGCGACCAGTACACTCACCACCGCGAGATCCGATACCCTAAGGTAAGAGATCCATACTTTATTTTCTGATAGAGGATGGAAAAGACGACATTATTTTTTCCAATCTAATACTAATATCTCGATTGTTTGCTTTCACGGGCAAATAATTTAACTGCTCAGTTCCCTGGGAAATATCAGTCCTATTCTCTTCATGGCTAAAACTTAAGTTGACTTCTACCTCTTTTCAGTCCGGGACAACCAACCCGAGGGTGTCAGTGACCTTGCTCGACCTTAATACCAACGTCCTCAATGTCTATGCAGCTCCTGCTGACCAGTAAGTATTGTTTGAGATCTGGAAAAATAAGAATCAAAGAGTTGCAGGCATTTTTCTTTATTAACTTCGTTCTGCCTCTATTATTTATTATCATATCCTTTTCTCTTTTATGAAATGATCTCTGGCCAGATCCAGATGGCAAAAATATCAGTATTGATTATGATTGGCACCTACAGTAACCCTTATAACTTGACGACATTATTTGTGCAATGGCTGCGCATTAGATGTTTGTTTGATACCCGCACGAAAAAATATTTTTATAACTTACAAACAAGTTACTCTCCGGTTTTGGTTTTTGGTGTATGTACAAACGTGTTTATTTTTTACATTCTGTTATCTTCATCACCCAATTTGTTATTAAATTTATCTGATTTTGTTACATTTTCAAATTTCAGCCCCATACTGAAGACTGTGAAATTCGTGACGAACTTGTCTGTTGCTGTGGTGTGGACGAACAGAGTACAAACTCAGATGAGTGTACAGTTGTGCAACGCTGGTCAAACAACTTGCTCGGTGGTAAGTCCTGAACTATTAAGTCATTACAGTAAACACTTGGATTTTTCGGGGGCTCTATTTCGAGCTGCTTATTGAAAAATGCTGATTGGTATTAAAATCGGCTTCTTTGTAAGTAGTTACAGTAAATGTGACAATATTGTCTTATTTATCACTTGACTTTGAAATACAGTCAAATTAAAAACTACGTGCCAACACGCTTGAGAATCCGAAAGCATATATTCAGTTGTTACAGTTCAAGGGTTCTTTCTTTGAGTACCAATAAAAACACCGATATATTATAAAAAACTAAAGTCATATCATATCATTATTTCCAGATCTTCTCTTACTCTGAACCCAACGGCTGGATCGACAAAGTCCCCCTATTCTTTAACGAGGCAGGCACTGCTTTCATCACTATTTTACCACAGGTTAGTATTTGAAACAAACACTTCGTTTTGTTTTTATGAAAAACGTAGTTACTCGAGGAAATAAAACTAAAGTACTACTCACGCCATCTTACTACGGATCTTAAACGTTACATAAATTTTGCGCTCAGTATCAATTCACGTGTCGAACAACAGATGTCGTGATATTCCATTTTCAAGACCGTACAAAATCAGGCGGGTCTTTTCAATTCAAGGCAAATTGCTAAACAAAAAACAAACAATACAAAATGCAATTCAATACTTGTAAGTAAAGATTTTTTTTTAAATTCAAAACAAAAAGGGGCCTTTAGGTATAGTTGCGAAGAAGTCCGAAAGGGAGAGATCGTGGCCCCCGGCAACATGGCAAATGAAGGAACACGAGTGGGTTTTAGTTAGTAAGAGTCTGGCACGCCCTCCCACTCCGCTATTTGATAATTTACCACCCAAAAAAAAGAAGGTGTAATACGACGGTATCTAAGATGTTAAATACCTCTATCCATCTACTTTTATAAACCAGTTTTTAATTAATCTATAAACGTAGATTGTATTGTATGTAACGTATTGTATGTAAGTGTATGTTGGAAAATGAGACTGATAACTCATAAAACATATTATTATTTAGACCGATCACCATGTTTCGGACATATACAAATGTATTTTTTAATGGAGAAGAGCTTTTTTCGACCCTCACCCGGGTGGAGCCGTAGGCAAAAGTTAGCATATATTATATGAAAATTCATTTTTTCAGCTTGTTGATGGAGTGCTGTACAAGCAAATAGTTCAAGCGTCACAGCCTAATACTGGCACGGTGTGGTCCCTACAGAACCGTGTCAACACAGCACACACCGTGCTTGAGATCTTAGCCTGGAACTCCGATAGCGTCATGTTAGTATACTATTCAATATATATAATAATTATTAATATCAAATTGTTATAATTCACACAAAAGACCTCAATAATCTGGTACACGTTAATCATTAGGTAAGTAGGTATAATACATTTTTACGATGACAATGTTGATGGTATTTAAAGCAGGAATATACCTTCACATTTTCCGAGAAACGATTAAAATTATTTATCGGGATGAACTATCCCATCCGTGCAATACTATCTGCCAAGGTTTTAATTTAAACATTTTCAAAATTATTCCTAAAGACAAGTTAACAGGGCGTACAACGGTACACTAGCGCCACTTCTTTAAAAATATATTATCCTGTGACTAAAAAGGAATCATGAATAACGGTTAATAAGGCCCTCGGTAAGTGTGTCTAGAATTTTCTAGTACCTTTTTATAAAGTTTCTTATTGAGACACGAAGCATCAAAATGCGATCTAGAGGACACACAACAACAACAAAATAATAATTATAATTCTCAAACTGAATTCTGTATTAATAAATATATAACTTACTAACTATTTAACTAATAATACAATTTGTCATATTAAACTACCAGTGCTCTTCCTCCTCTCTCCTACTTGATCTATGCTGTGCCCGACAGGGTCCATAATTATGACTAATATAATTTTTCCCTACCAACTATATACATTATCGTACGCAATAAAGAATTTGAGATTTGAGGAATGTGGCCGTTTTTCTTTAGATCGAATTTTGTTGCTTCGTTTTCTTTAACATAATTTCTCTATTCCAGCTGGTACAAAGCCACAAGCGTAGCAGACGCAGCGGAACAACACATCTACTCAGTGAACAGCACTGGTACGGTCGCATGCTTTACTTGCGACATACAGCGGGAGGACGGAGGCGAATGCCTTTTCAATGAAGCTACCCTTAACAAAGCTGGTGACAGAATTACCATCAACTGTGCTGGTCCTGGTGTGCCGCAAGTCTTCATTTTCAACACCGTGAGTATTAACATTATTGTCGCAATCAGATGTTGAATGAGTTGTATCTGTCATGAAATCTCGTGTTAGCGGTTGTGATTATAAAGCAAAATTAACAAGTTAATTATTACAGACGTTGATATGCGGTTTGATAATGTATCAAATTTAGTAGGCTTTCCAAAATTGACTGACATAAAATATCATAAGGTAACCAGCATGCCTTTGAAGCAAAAAAAAACGAAAACACGTGATGTTCACTGACCTACACACACATACACAACAACCTGCGTGATGGATCCCACTTTTTATAACCAAGAGGAAGTCTAAGTCATCGCAGAAGGAACTAGACCCCTGAGTAAGGTGGTTTATCCTATTAAGAAATATCTTCTTTTTAACCAAAAAATGTTTGTTCCAGAACGGCACTCTGATCCATGTGTGGGACGACAACGCGGCACTGTCCTCCATCACCTCCAACCGCGTGTTGCCCGCCACAATCCGCCTCGCCGTGACTGTCAGCGAGGGATTACCGCCCGCTGATGTACTCATACAAGCGCCAGCGGACTATGCTACTAGGACCAATTTGCCTCTGCTCGTTTATGTGTGAGTCTCTCGTCTTTAGTACGTTCATACAATCATTCCAAAAAGCAACGAAGAATGTTTGACAGCTTTTTTGTAAGATTTGGGGGCATGTACTTCTGTGGGTCAACGTATGATTGTTAGCGCTGATTAGTAGTTTTGCCGTACACACCAATATTAACTTCCGAGTCTAGATAATTATTTTAGTGACACCAAAGATACATTACACCTACATACCAAATGTCGCGAATTCAAAATCACCAATTTCTACTTTTTCAATTCGTCATTTATTTTTCACGTTCATTCCCAATTTCCAGGTACGGTGGACCCGACACGGCATTAGTAACAAAGAGATGGTCGCTTGACTGGGGTAGTTCCCTCGTCAGTCGCTGGGGTATTGCTGTCGCTCACATCGATGGACGAGGCTCTGGACTTAAAGGAGTTACTGGCATGTTCGCTTTGAACGGGAAGCTCGGAACTGTTGAGGTTGAAGACCAGATCACTATTACGAAGTAAGTTGAAATGTAGTTTATACAGACACAAGTTACAAAGAAGTGAAGCTTCGACTTAAGCAGCAACCTCGTCTGGTTTCGCATCAAATTGATTAAATACAAAACATTAAATCTTCAGGAAAAAGGAAACTTAATAACGGTTTTGTAGAATTCCAAGCCACTTAATAGATGTTGTTGTAACGTCATTCATCGCCAGTAACATCCATGGATTTGCCAATCTTGCGGACAAGGTTGAATGAAAGCCTCATCCCTATGTAGTAATTTCTTTGGCACCCGTACCCTTCAAACTGGAAAACAGAAATACATCATTTGGGTGGGTGAAATACAGGAACAAAGTTTATGCCCTTGAGATCTCCTACTAGTTCCTTGAAAATGTCGCAAATCCTCCCACTTCTTTTCCAAGGTTCTTGCAAGACAATCTATCCTGGATAGACGGCACACGCACATGTATCTGGGGCTGGTCGTACGGCGGGTACGTGGCCACTAAGGCGCTCGCTGAGGGCGGCGAAGTCTTCAAGTGCGCGGCCGCCGTCGCTCCGGTTGTCGACTGGAGGTTCTACGGTAAGGTCTTTTAAACCAGTCACAAAGTTTTCATGTTTTATCAGATAAGCAGCATCTTTTAAACTGACTCCAGTATAAAAAAATTAGAATTGGTGGAAATATTTGTCAGCCAGTAGTTGATAGAGGGGACCAGTATATGTAAAATGTATTTAGGTATCTTTGTGTGCATCTCGAACTAACTTAAGACTGATTAGTGGTTATTCTTCAATGATATATTCATTCTTCAGAAAACCTACAGTAAAACATGTCTGTTTGTTTTCAGACACAATATATACTGAACGTTACATGGGCCTGCCGACGGAAAACGCGGCAGATTACGCAGCATCATCACTTCTCACTGAAAAAGTGGTAAGTTTCATTATGTGTTTAATATAAGTATATTATGTACGTTTCATACGTGCCTTCGTTACCAGTATGGTCTTTTTGTAGGGACTCTATTCTATGTTCATTCCACTATTCTGATAAGGCGTCTTTAAATAATAATAATAAATCTTTATTATCAAACCACAATGAATCCATACAGTAGTGTTAGTAAAGAAAAATTACCTTCAAAAATAATTTACATAAATTTGCTCGAGTAACTAGTCACTAGTCAGGGCCGCCGCCTTGTGATCGGTTACAAATAGTCAGATCTAGTACTGCACTATACAGAAACAGTATTTTTGGCTCCAAAGGTCTATAATAAATTACCGAAATGTATACGGAGTGAAGATAATGTCCGCAAATTCAAAAGTAAATTGTATTTATAATATTTCTAATAGATAAGACATATGACTCAATCAAAGAATTTTTAAACGATAAAATATGAGATTACCAGCCATTTAATATAATTAACCATTGACATGCATGTAAAAATAAATTATAATTGATTAATTATTTATTAATTATACATTTAATTGACATTATTTACAGTTATGATGAAATATGACATTACTAGCCCTTTTATATAATTTGCTGTTGACATGCATGTAAAAATAAATTGTAATTGATTAGTTAATTATTTATTAATAATACATTTAATTAACATTATTTACTTGAACGTGACTTTGTATTGCATTAATTCAGACTTATTGCTAAAAACTAATATATTTGTACACCAACTTTATTGGTAGGACAAAGAGCTCGACTAAAATATAGGTATACATAACACCTTTATTGTAATACTTCACTACGTAATACCTTCTTGTAACATCTTATTTGTGAATTTAACTAAATCCCATGCTAATTTACAGCAGTCTGTTCAAAAGCTGAATTAGGAAAACAAAAAAAAAATAAGAGGGGTCCTTTAATGATTTGTTCATTTGTTTTCAGACAGAGTCTCTTCGTGACAAGAGCTACTTCTTGATCCACGGCACCGAAGACGACAACGTGCACTATCAGCACGCTATGTCACTATCACGGATGCTGCAGAGGCAAAATGTTCAATTCACTCAGATGGTGAGTTCAATATTTTATTCAATTGAGGCTCAAATTTTTGGTCAAGGATTCTGTGGTCCTTTTTAGGACTGAATCCAGATTGAAAGGAAATAGAAGAAAAACCATGGCTGGAACGATTGCTGGAATGGTGGTCATACTGAGCAAAGTATTGCGGGCAGACCAACCACTCCGTCGGTTTATAAACACGACATTTAAAGACAAGATGAAAAGCCGTTGGGATACGGAGACTACAAGACAGGTCACCCCATACTGAGCCGCGTGGTGAATTATGGCCCACTCCCTCTCATATTGGAGAGGCTTGGGTCCCAGCAGTGGGAACGTTTTAGGCTATGCTGAAACCATTAGGTGAATCGGCACAAAAATATGATATTTATGTGATGTTTTCCTAAAACCACTTGAAAACAAAAAACAGCAGTTCAGACGATGTTCTTAACAAACCACGAGTATTTACTACTCGACGTAATACGATACGAAACCTAGCACTTGTTAAAATGAAATGAAATTGTTTTTAGTGTAAATAGGATATCGGAATCACTTTTATACGTCATATTTAAAAAAAAAAAATTGCTAGATGAGTTCGGCGTTTTCTATCTGACTTCACTGAGAGGAAAGACCGAAACAATTCAGAGGTCACAGTCTCTTTTAAAGTCCAGACATAATCTTGGTCAGGCCATATGAGGACCATGTAGATTAGTTTCTGAAATGGTCTTTTGAGGAAAGAACCACATAGATTTGAGTGGACCTGTCCAGTCAGTGCAAGTATTTGTCAGTCAAAACCCTTGCCTTATTACAGTAGAAAAACGTTAAACCCAAATCAATTCTGAAGGTAGCTGTAGACCACTCAACATGGAAAAGTAATGTGCGAGGAAATATCCGATCGTTTATATAAATAATGGGATCAAGAACATTCGCTGGCTCAGCAGAGCGCCCTAGGGATCGGCGCTTTAACTTGATATACTGCAGGTATTGAGGAGGTAGCCCTTAAGTGTAGCTGAAGTTGGTATTTGTTTTTTTTTAATTTGAGTCAATTTTCGTGTCAGAGTTGAAAAAAATCGGTGGTATCTGTGAACATTGTATTATTATCGCGATCGAATGCAAAAAAGAGAAAATATTGCGTTTCCTCAGTACACCTTACTTACGAGCCTTTGGTTTAGCCGAATATTTAGTGTGCATTCTGCGGATATTGAATATTTATCAACTCCCGTAAGCGCTTAAGAATTTACTAAAATCGTTGTGTCAGTGCTTTTCGCAAGCCTGCAGACACAAATCACAATCAATTATTCTATACTAGCCACCCGCTCATGCTTCGCACGGTTTTGACGACTTGAAAAAACATCGAGATTTCTTAGTTTTACGTAACTTTGACACTAACGTATAATACACATAAACCTTCTGGAATAAATTCTGTAAACGATGGTGAAAACCTCATCAAAATCTGTTGCGTGGTTTAGAAAAACAACGCGGACATACAGACAAACACGAAAAGCGGCTTTAATTTATAATATGTATAGATTTTTGAAACAGAATGTATTCAGGTACGGTCAGCGACAAAACTCGCTTAGCTGCTACTTTTACACACATCTAAATTGACACTTAATTATTCTATTAATACAAGCAGGTATTTCAGCATGTCATAATTATCATAGCTAAGAACTAATTATCTTATAATTTTCCTTGTGATCCGATTTTAATTAAATATTTTGCTTAATAATTAAGATATAAAAACTGAAAAGTTAGGTACCTAATCGTATTTTTTCGCTGACTGGACATGTTTCTATTGGATTTGACAATTATTCATATTTAATCTTTATTTCCAGAGCTACACAGATGAAGACCACGGCTTGGGCGGCGTGCGACCGCATCTCTACCACGCGCTAGAGAAGTTCCTACATGAGCAGTTCGTGTTGTAAAACTGTAGTTAATTGAGTAAAACACATTGCAATGACATTCAACTTGTCAATTCAACAACATTCATTACGTTATTTTCGTTGACGAGCAGACAACTTTTTGAAATATACGAAGCAAACAGACAACTTTTTGAAATATACGAAGCAAAAAAATCCTTTGGATTTTCAAAGAAAGTGTGTTACGCAATTTGGATGTTGAGTTAAGCTCGCCTTTGTAAATACTTTGTAACATTATTTTTGTAATTTTATGTGTAATAAATAATAATATTTATTTGAAATTAGGGTTTTTTTGATTGGCTTGCGAAACCTCACACACTTGTTGGATTAATAGCTGCAACGAAGAAAATACATTTTTTTAGTAAAAATCCTATGAGTAAATAATTTTAGCTAAAGTGTCGTTTTGATTATGGTCGTTTTGCTAATAGGACGATTTGCTTTTAGAACGTTTTGATACGGAGTGATTTAGAACACCAAGACAATGCGATTTCTTTGTAGAAAATAATTATGATGACTTAAAACACTGGAATTTATCAAGTTTGAGAGTTAGAGGCAAATCAAACCTCTGCTGCCTTATTAGTTTGCATTTTTGTTACTCTTATGTTTTTATTTGGCTGATTAAAACTGATTCATTACCCATCTTATCTAATTAGACCCTTTATTTGGGATAAAACAAACAAATCATCGCGAATCATTCAAGTACATACGTACTTGTACTCCGTTAAATTACGCAGAAATCTAAGAGAAAACCGTTCAATTAACTGTGCGTCAGTCACATTTCACGTGCTCAGGAGTTAAAAGCCTATCCCTTATGTCAGACGCCATTACAGGCTGAAATAAAAAACACTTAGCCACCATTTTCTTTTTACGACAAAGGGATGTGATTTTTAACGCTTTTATCCCATCAAAGGGTGTTTTAATGTAGCCGGATTTGGTGTTTTTTCAGGTTTACGTGTAAAGAAAATAGAAAGAATATTACATTACGGTCGCGGGCTGCAACAGAGGCTTTGATGGACGATCGTGAAAATTTGAGCCGAGGCGAAGCCGAGGCACACATATATGAGTCCATCAGTGCCTGGTTGTGGCCAAGGTTTATGTAGTACTTTTCTCAAATACTGCGCGGAAATTCAAACTAGGTAAATAAATTATAAATTCCGGAATCAATGACGAAAAGGAATAATTTTTCACGCGCAAATATTATTTCATTTGTTTCTTTTTTAGTTCTTTCAGCCCTATTTGCAAGCCAGATCTTTAAATAAAATCTTTGATAAGTTACCTCCTTGGTTCCTCCATGTTTTGAAGTAAAAAGCTCGTTCCATTTTTAAATAACACAACAGATATGAGCTTTCATAGTAATTTATTCGGCCGCTAAACACGATATATATGGATTTTCATACAAACATTGCCGGCCGGGCGCTGACATGAATTCGACCAGTACAGCATTTTCGATTTATCTCGAAGAAGGTTGTCAAAATAATGCTCGAATTTCTAAATATGTTTGATAAAAGAGATTTTCTGTGTAAGGTAATGTAATTATACCATGTAGATTGTGGGGTGCATTAAAGGAGCTCCCCGAGCGGGTTTAACATAAATAGAGTCGCAGTGACTCTAAACGCCCGGTGCAACTTGGGTAGCTAGCATTCTGGTAAAGCAAAGTCTAGCTGACCGATTCTTTCATAACGATGTGAACCTAAACGGCTCTCTTCATATACCATGACTAACGGCCCTTTTTAGGGCCAAATAACATATACGACCTCTCTAAGGGCATCCACCATTGGCTATCCAAGCCCGTAACCTCAATTGAAGACTTTTCAAAAATTAGTGTAAGTCCACCTAATAGATCTTCCAGTTAAATGTTGCCATGTTGTTTATGCCAAGAAGTTTAAGTATATTAAAGATTCTTTAAGAGGGGAATAAATCGTTTAGGACATTTCGACTTTTGGCAACGAGCCATTCTTTTTTATTCCAAAGACAATTATTTAATTGAGCAGTGAGAGTTTCCTACACTCTAACGTTGCCGTTGTACAAATTTGCACCAAACCTACCTATGTTACAGATAATGACTGTAATAGAAGCAAAACGTATGAACTTAATTATATGCATATATAGATTACGTTGGTCTAATGGTCGCAAGCGTTACTGCTGAGCATGAAGTCCTAGGTTCGATTCCCGGGTCGGGCAAAATGTTATTTGATTTCTCCATGTGGATTTTTTCAGTAGCAGCCTGGAGTCTGGATTTATGCCCGATTGGTGACAATTATAGGCTCACCCCCTATTAAATGGGACTTAAACATACCTAACTGGCGAAATTTGGATGTACTATAGGTACCTACACCTCTGCCTGAGCCTTCGGGGAATACAGTCCGCCAGTATTTAAGGCTCGACCGAGATCTCGGTCTCGGTCTCGGCATTCTCGGCTACAAATACAACCGAGAACTCGGTCTCGGATCTCGGCTAAAAATCGCCGAGATTCTCGGCCATAACCAAGACTGTTTGTTATGAGGTAATAATTTACTGCATCGTCAGCTAGCTCATCAAACATGGCCACAACAGATGAATTCAACTTATGGGCAGCTCATGATTCCATAGAGTTTGTAGATGAGCCAATGGCCAATGACGGAAACATTTCAAATGCTGTAATCAAAATAGCGCTTGATCGAGCCAAGACTACAAAGAAATGCAAATATTTTTGAGTACTGGTATTCGTCTCCTTATAAATTACTTAGGTCTGCAGCATAAATGTTTTTTGAATGCTGCCAGTGTAGCAAGTAAACAGGTCTTTAGCATAGCTGGTCAGTTATACGAGGAGAGGCGACATTCTTTAAAACGAGAAAACGCCGAAAAAAAATATTTTTTGTGCTACAATATCATGTTTTTTAATTTTGAATATTAAAACTAAGTAGTACACTCTTAAATATAATATTATGCAGCGCATTTGAATATATTTTTCACGATTTATCTATTTTTGGTCTCGGCTCTCGGTCTCGGCCGACATTTTATTTTATTCTAGGTCTCGGCTAAAAACGAAAAACCTGTCTCGGTCGACCCTTAAACAGGCGTGATATAACGTGTGGGGGATGATTACGAAGACATTTTAGAGGTATGAGGACAGGGTGTAAGGTTCACTCATCCTCTATTGAAAAGGGAAAATCCTTCAACCAGACGGGCGTCGTGTCTGGCACGCAATTGTCCAACGATTGATGTCGAGGAAGTTATTTAAATGGTGTTCGCGCGGTAAACTCTAATGTGACGTCAGGATTTTGTGTGACGTCAGATCTTTGATGCGTAATTCATGTGTGGCGATTTAGATGCCACCACAACATAATAAAAAGTTGGTGCATAATTTATAAAATTTCTGGCGAAATACAATCGGAATCTGAATTTCATACATGTTCTATATTCCAAAAAATGCATAGAGATACGGTTTCATTTATATTTTCTGTATTAAATTTCAGCTTTCTTTATCCAAAACAAGACATGCATAGCGGTAATTATTCAAACTAATTACTATTCAGTCTCTGATTGGCTGCTCATGCATTATTTATTCATAATAAATTAAAACCCGGTCCAGTTTACACTGCATTACTATGCAGGGTTGGTACACTTAGATTTTCCGTCAGTTGCATGAAGTTTGCTGAACTTATTAATGAGGTTTTATTATTTAAAAAAGCTTCGTTTTAATACTGAAGTCGCCCCTAATTTTACCAGGAAAAATCTTGGTTTATGATTTCTGAATAAACCAAGGTTTTTAAATACTTGCGTATAAAATCCATCGTCTGGGTACTACGAGATGGATCTGGCCTGGATGATGGATGAATTTTCGAATCGTATGAGTTTTAAAATCTAGATGCTATGAAAGCATCATACCTAGAGAGGCTTCTGTCGTCAATTAGATTTGTGTGTTCCAGTACGAAAGGTAAGGGGGCCGGCGAAGGTTCCTAATTATAAGCATATTACACATTAACCTTACAATATTTGGCAAAAAAACGCCCAAAAAACACGTTTCTTGTATCGGGACCCCCTTTAATTTTTAGTTTATTTTATTATGATTTGTTGTTGGCAATAGAAATACACAATCTGTGCAAATTTCAACTGGTTACCTATGTTCATGAGATACAGCTCGCCGGCAGACAGACGGAAGGCGGAAACTTAGTAATAGGATTCCGTTTGGCACCCTTCGGGTATGGAAGGAACTCTTAAAATTGAGTGAAATCGTTCAGAAGTTTTTTCGGAATTCTGTCTCAAAATATCGATTCGGAATTTCGAAGGCAGCATTTCCATACAAATATAAGGATCTATCACATACGTACAGTAGTTCTCCGTTAGAAATTTTCTCCCATTCGAAATTCCGAAATGGAATTCTGTCTGTAGCCGTGTGTGACCGGACTTTCGTATGGATTTGGTGCCTTCGAAATTCCGAAATGTATAAATATGTGGCCTTATCCCGTCGAGACCGGACTGGGTCAGAAAAATATTACTTTTATCCCATCGGAGTTTACCTGTCCAGTCCAGTAAAAAATGGCCACATTCTATTTGTAGACTAACTTCGTTGTGAAAATTTGTTGAAATTACGTTTCGACTAATAAACAACTACAGTACTACGTCGACAGAATGCATTCCTGACACCTGTCACTTGGACAATTTCTAGTAGTAATAAGGATCAAATTCGCAAAACACATATTCGTTAGTATGAAACTAACAGGTGTCAAGAACATTTTCTCGACGGCTGGACTCTAATCGAAAGGATTACGGTTCGGTGACGTTTACCGCACGAAAACGTTAACAGCGTAACGTTTAGAAATATGTTTAAACATAGGTAGGTTACTTTTTGTTTCATTTATTTGTTTTTTTATAAACATTTTATTATAGGAAATAACTTATACCTAAGCATGAATAACATTGTAGGTACTGGCTACTGTTATAAACAATGACATTCATTTGTGGTCAAAGTAAGAAGCTTTTGGTAATTGTCTCCGTATTCTGCTCAATTTACTCAAAATTCGCCAAATGCGAGTCGGACTCGCACACGAAGGCTTCCGTACCACCGTATAATATTTAACACTACGTTTTTTACTATAGTAAAAAAACACGTTTCTTGTATGGTATCACACTAATATTATAAAGGTGAAAGTTTATGAGTGTGTGTGTATGTTTGTCTTTTCTTCACGCTAAAACAGCTGGACAGATTTAGATGAAATTTGGCACACAGATAGTTTATAACCTGGATTAACATATAGGATTTTTATGCCGATATTCCCACGAGATCGAGACGAAGGGTTTAAAAACTTTATTTAATTTTTTTATTATTAATTGATGTTATAGTGGCAATATAAATACACATCAATTGTCTACCTATTGCGGTTCATGAGATACAGCCCGCTAACAGACAGACGGACGGATGGACAGCGGGAGCTTAGTAATAGGGTTCCGTATGGTACTTTTTGGGTACGGAACCCTACGCCATGAAAACCAGGCTTTGGCCTCAAACGGGAACAATACGATACTGTTAAAATAAACTTTCTTTAGAATCAAGGATCATGAAACAAACAATAATATTATGTAAAGTAGAACAAAACAAGAGATTCTGTTTACAATATTTCCTACAAATTATTAAGGTAACAAACATTAGCATAATTTGTACTTAAATATTTATTCTTATTACTCGCCCCTTTAATTTTTTCGGGGATTTTCCTTACACGTGTCTTAAATTATACAAAGTAGGCGAAATAAAGGCGACCATGATTCTTTTGTTTTCTGTAAATTAGATTCAGAAATGTTTATATTACGTTACCTACCCATATAAAGGTACTCCATAATATAGGCAAATAAGGCCCTTTTATCAAGGAAATTTCTAGAAATTAACTACCTATGTGTATTTTTCCAGCTGGGATTCAACACAATATTAAGTCTCCCGGAGACTAGTGCGACGTGACTGCGCGACGCGACTCTAGTAGACCAATTTCCATGAAGTTTTTATAGAAATTGATCTACTAGAGTCGTGTCGCGCTGTCGCGTCGCGCCTGTCTGCGGGAGTCTTTATGCTTTTATATGTCCTACCTATACTTTGTGTGTGACCTTAACAGTCAATCAAGCTCTGAATTTCGCCTGCAAGAAATGGTTCAACATTCGTGTCTGGGTGAGTTAGCTCAACGTAACTAAGGTTGGTAAAAATGCCTCATTGTTTTTTTAATGTTACTTATGTACCTAACTAAGTACAGTAGGTACTTGCGACTAATTTCTGTTTTATGCTCGTGATTTATTATGTACAGGTCGTGCCATTAAAGTTGAGACTTGACCGCGCCTCCCGCCGCTCTTTCCCCCGCCCCGATGACGCCCCAGCGGGGACCTCATAACGCTAAAGAGACCCATAAATCGTCTACTGCGCAAGTCAAACCACGTGGTGCGTCAAGTCTCATCTTTAATGGCACGACTTGTACTTTTTGTTGTTTTCGTTTACTCTTGTCTTTTATGTATGCACTGTGACAAATAAACCTATTTTTCTTTCCTTCTTACTTAGGTTAGGTTAGGTTAGTTAACCATGAAAGCGGAGATTTACTTTATTAGGTTTTGATTTATTAGCGAGTATCAAAAATATGTCGCATAAATGGCCAATTTTTTTTTGTGTTGACTAATAAAAGTTTGATCTTTTTAGAGCTTCTTGGGATCGTAGACCTACGTATTTGATATTCATTTCAAAACAACTTGATACCTTCACGCGACCCAGACAAATAGACTGGCAAAAACAGACAGACTGGCAACGAAGTGATCCTATAAAGGTTCCGTTTTTAGAGTTCCGTACCCAAAGGGTGCCAAACCGAATTCTATTCCTTATAAGCCTCTGCTGTCCGTCTGTCTATCAGCGGGCTGTGTCTCATGAACCGTAATAGGTAGACAGTTGAAATTTTCACAGATTGTGTATTTTTATTGCCACTATGACAACAAATAATAAAATTAAAATATAGGTAAAAATTTAAGTGGCTCCCAGTACAAGAAACGTGTTTACTAAATATTGTACGGTAATACGGAACTCTTCGTGTGCAAGTACGATTCGCGCTTGGCCGGTGTTTTCCTTTTGAGGTACGGAACCCTAAAAACGTTAAATTCACCTGTGACTTTATCCTTCGGACCGTATCTGAGATAAGGCGACAACTTGACAAATTGGTCGGCAGCTGCCCCCGACCCTTTTTTACCCGAACATGATTAGTGGGACGACGGCTGAAGCTTTTGCTGCCTTTTTGTGGAAACGCGACACTGTTTGCTGTTCCAGATTATTCTCGGGTCGTATTTTAGTTAGGCTCTCTTTGTTTGGAGTAAATAGTAGGACTCTTTCTAAGGGTTATAGAGGTCAATCTTCAAAGGCTTTCAGTAAATCTTATTTGCTATCTATGTTGCTACAAATATTGTATTTGGCGTGCTTTTTAGTGAGATACCATATTAAGAGATTTTGGCGCATATAAGACAAAGTAGGTATCTATTATCGGCAAAGTAAGAAACTTCAATACGTTGGCTTGGCTTCTAACAAAATATTCATTGCTAGTGCTGCTTTATTAATGAAAAGTATTTTGCAATTCGTGACATTTCTAGTAGGTACTCTATAAAAGTTTGGTCGGTTTGAATCAAAAAAAGTTATTGTATAAATTGCCTATTTTGGTAAATGCAGATAGATATATTGGAAATACGTTACTGAGTTGACTAATCGGGACGCCAGCGCTGACTAGCGGTGCTCGACAGAGTCTACAACATAACGCTCGTACCGGAGCTGAGCAGAGTTCGTCGGTGGCAGTCAAGCAGTGAACACGCTTAGGCCTGAATTCCTCTTACGCTGATGTCGGTCGCGTACGTCGGTCGCGCGTGTGTATATACGTTGTGTTCTATATAGCACCATACTGCGACGCTGACGTCAGCGGCGCGTACGTTCGTACGTTGCGTACTCGACCGACCGTACGCGACCGACATCAGCGTAAGAGGAATTCAGGCCTTAGAATGGCGCGTTCGCGCGTTCCGTAGAGTTGTGTCGTGTCCCTACAGTGTGTGAATTCCTCGTGTGATGAATTTGATAGTAAATTATAATGTGATCTGAACTGCAAACGGTTTTTCTATTGCGCAATAACCAACATTACCCACAGTACACCCACAGTAGTTAAAATATGGCTGATAATAACGAAAGAGAACCTATATTTAAAAAAAAGTCCATCAGATATATTTTTTTTAAGTTAAGAAAATTCTTCTAAGAATATTTTCCAGTAGCTACAACGAGTCGGCAACTATCTTTAGGTATTTCGACCCTGTATTTATTAAAGAGTATTTTTCTACTCTTGGACTGCCTCGTTGGTCTACTGGTCACAAGTACAGCTGCTGAGCATGAGATCCTGGGTTCAAGTCCCAGGTCAGGCAGTGTTATTGGGTTTTTCTATCTAGAATTTCTCAGTAGCAGCCCGGAGTCTGGATTTATACCCGGTTGATGGCAATTGCCAACAACTACAACTTACAACTATTGCCATCAACCGAAATGGCGAAATGTAGGTGTACTAATCACATAAATACACATAGATGACATATCCCTACACAACTATCATATCATATCGGTATCTATCGCTATTGGTCCACTATATAAGACCACTTCTGCCGGTCTCTCTTATTTTACGAGCGATCTAAGTCGTTTTAACTTTAAATTGCGCAGTTTCGTAGCTCATTGATAATAAAAAAATGTAACAAAACGCTTAAGTGGGCGATAATTCATAAAGTTATCGAGTTAAAGACACCTGACGCCGAAATTTTTAAAACAAATGGTGGACATGCTCGGTGATAGAGTCCATCGAAAAGGATCATTTACACAAGACGATTTTCTCGAATGTCGAGACTCAAGAGGCGAGAAGAGTGCGAAGCTCGCCAGGTTATTATTAAGTAATTACACATGCTAATGCTGGAGCAGCATCTGCGTCTATCGTGACGAAGCTTCCCACGGTGATACGATACAAGCAGATGTAACCAACCACTATCGGTTATCGTCGTGATAGTTCGGGCTACGTATCACTTATCGCCCGGATGGCGGTACATAATAAACGTGGCGCATGGTCGGACTAGCGTTCGTCATTTTGACTGTTGTTTCCGGACTGCTCTGTCGAAATAATGGAGAGCCATCTTGGATTACTGCACGATAATTCGTTAAAATTATGAAGCCGCTAATGTGACCACCGCATTAGCGCGATAACTTTTTAGCGAGCATAACATACGAAGCTTCGGCACGCATTGCTCTGTCACGATAGACGTAGATGCGGCCGGAGCATTACACTCAACTCTCGAGCGAACAACAAAAAGAAAAAAAAAAAAACTATTAATTATCTACCAATTATGGTTCCATACCAAAATATGCTGAGCAGTCTATGTATGTACAGTATTGAGAGAATTTAATCAACTATACATCAAATGTATGTATTACAGTTAACAGTTGCGCAAATTTTCCTGTAAAAATATGGCTCAATATAGTAATAACCCTTTTTTTTGGGTGGAAAATTATCAAATAACTTATCCCGCTCTGGGCGGAGCGGGAGGGCGTGTCAGACTCTTACTGACTAAAACCCACCCGTGTTCCTTCGTTTGCCATGTGGCCGGGAGCCACGATCTCCCTTTCGGACTTCTTCGCAACCCCGGCAGGCATCGGCCGTAGCGCCCGTCAGTTCTGCTGACATCTCTTTGAGGCGCGCCGTCGACCTGGGCCGGTCCTTATCGGACGGCGAGCTAGCCCGCGCCTACCAAAACAAAAACTTTGCTTTAGAAACCTAAGGGAGAAACAGACATTTTTTGGAAATATTGAGCTTCTTAAACCTACCCATAGAGGGACTGAGGAGCATCATATCGTCTGCATAGCTTATATAGGTAAACCCATCCACCTCACCTTATGCTATGCTTTGCCAAAATTCATATTCCTACGTAGCATACTTTGATAAATCTCGAGAAAAACCTCTGTCGCAGACGGATATGGAAGTGATCTTAAAAAGGTTCCGTTTACCTTTAAAGGTCCAAATCCCAAAAAATTGATTACGATCAAAGAGATACCATCACTGAGGCTATCAGTGTCATTGAAAAACTGTGATCCCATGTCTCACTGACGCCATCTAGCATAGTGTGGCAAAATTACATAATAGCTAAGTTTGACACGAT
Organism: Omphaloscelis lunosa; assembly: GCA_916610215.1. NCBI lineage: Eukaryota > Metazoa > Arthropoda > Insecta > Lepidoptera > Noctuidae > Omphaloscelis > Omphaloscelis lunosa. The sequence goes on from OU744250.1 coordinate 15,738,023, forward strand.
ACCTTTTTACCGATGCCAACCTTTTATACCAACCATCCAACGTTCAGACTGTTTGACATTATATTATAAGAAAAATATTTAATTTCTTGTACTCAGTAAATTATTAAATACCTACTAACGAAAGCGTTGATAAGTGGAGTCATTTTATCACTACGAGGCTTGCAATACAATGTACAATTCGGCATAATAATATTTTCTTTGAAAATAATTTTATATTGGACACAATTCATATTCATAACTATCTTTATTTGTTGCATTCTAAAATGTTTAAAGGTGTTACGATGGCCTAAAGCTAAGGAACAATTACGGACACAGCAAAAAGTATAAAATTATATTTTCTTAAAATAAAAATATAATTAGGAAACAAAATTGTTAAAAGTTGCATGAAATTTTTTTGGAAATCGATTCAGTTGTTTCCTCTAAAATGTAAAGTTAGGAAAACTGTTTTAATAGTAATCTAAAGAATCACGTTCCTAAATAAATACTTACTGTGGAAATAACAAAATTAAAAACTTAGTAAACATTGTACAATGGTTGCTATTCAAACTTCAAAGTAACGAGTACAGAATTTAAGCTTCGAATATCTTTTTTTGACATTACAAATGACATTTAAAATCTAACAAAAAGTATCTTAGCAAGTAGGTTTTACAACAAAAACTAACTGTTTCAATCACATTGTATGAAATGGTCATAACACGGGCAATTGACGTAGCATGTCAATTTGATATACAATAAACTTCCCCGAGTTTACCTTTGCCCTTGCCTACCAAACAGACAGAAACAGAGTCAAACTAACAGAAAGATATTCAAAACCTATAAGGTCGAGTATCATAATTGCGACAGAGACACACTCCTCGAGAAATCTGTAAGGAAAAACAAAACCATTACTCTTCACGATGACTGTTACGGAATGCCTAAAGGAACCAATCGAACAATATTGCTCCGTATCAATCCCTAATATTGCGTATTAGATCTCTTTAATATTGCCCAATAAGCAGTATTCACGAATACGTATTCCTGATTGGATTCTTATAGAAGTTGGGTAATTGGTTGATCGTGCATTCTTTTTGCGGTCCCATTTTACGATAAACTTTTTCATCATCATTGTTGGTTTTGTGTTGTTGCTGGGGGTGTTGGTATTGTTGGCACAGTGTAATTAAACTAACTTCATTGTTATTCTTGAGTGTTACCTAAGTTCTACGTGATACGGAACTTCGAAGTCAGGTTATGTGAATGTAGTTACGTTGAAGTGTATTGGACAAGTTTGATTGCACATGCCTGAACATGCTGAGGTACTATACTCTGTTCTCGGTTATAGATTTAATAGAATTGTAAATTTGAACCTTATTCCAGTGTCTTTAAAGGCACACAAAGCGTTGTCGTCTAGCTACAACTAAGTAGGCAGGTACCCCAAAGAATACGTTGGGCAGTTACAAAGCTTTTTGTAGTTTAGAATCTGTCAACCATTTTGTTTTCCAACAAAAGTTAGACACACAAAGTAGAAGGTTAGTTTAAATACTAGCCTCCCTAGAGGTGTTTGAAACAGTTCGCGCCGCTTTGCCGCCTCACAACGACAAATGGCCGAACATTTCTACACCGGCCATCCCTGCTGCATATTTTACAACGGGTCAAGAGGTTTAAAGCACTTTTCCGGTAGATAAAACACAAACCAACGTATCTATTGTAAAATCTATAGAATATAGTCGAACTAATGGAACGGATCCGTTGTTTAATCAAAGGGTTTTAAGCTTTTCTAATTAAGTAAGCTATTTATTAGACAGGTTCGGTTTAGTGACAAGAAAATGAGTTCGGTGCTGGATTTTTAATTAAATTGATGGTTTGCTTTACTGTTTCGTGGGCGTTATATATGTTAGCTATCAATAACGATGTAGGGAAATTGAATTTGATAAAATTATCGAATTAAATACAGGGTTCGTAAAATAAAATTAAGTCCTCCAGTCCTCATTGAATAAATCTTGAGGTTCACAGATATTATTTGAGATTTTGTGGGCTGATTGACTTGTGGACCATTTTCTATTTTACTAAGTACCTGGTACTTGTTGATAGGTCTACACTGTCCTCTCATACCTATTAACACTGTAATTTGAAATCATTGTAGAAACCATTTATTTTTAAAAGAGTAACCGTGGAGTTTCTTGCCGGCTCTTCTCCATAGGAAGCAACCAATTGGAACCGTGCACCTAGCTTCTGACGTTTCATAAGTGCCCTTGTAGGTTTATGTGAAATAAAATATTAAGAATTTTGAATTTTATAAGATGTAATTTTAGCGAGATAGAATTTGTGACGAAGTCTATAGACTAAGTTCAATCTTGTGGGTCCAATAATGACTTACAGCTCTATTCACAAACATTTCTTGACTTAGAATTGCTCTGAAATTCGTTTGTCCTTAAATGTCATTTTAACTTGACAGAACGAGACAAAACAAATTTTAAGTTACAGACGCTTATCACAAATAGCGCTATAATTTTTCTAACTTGAATTCAAACACTTTTCTTTCCGACTGCACCTTTCATTGTTTACATAGAATCGAAAAAGGCAAGGCAAGTAATGCGTGCATAGCGAAACTTTTTAGTTGGTATTTTTCGAGTCGAGCATAGAGGAACTAGAGCATATGGGGGCAGGGGGATTAACCGGATTTTATGAGTACACTTTGGCAAACCTAGGATTCTACAGACAAACGAACCATTCAGTGATCCCAAGGTATCTATCGAATCATGAAAAACCTGCTTTTCACAAAATTCTGAACTTGAAAGCATTCTTAGAATTTTCTGTCTTTTAATCCTTGATCAAATTTTTAGCGCGCCAAGACAGATATTCTACGTGCTACAAGACGACGTTTAACAAACGAAGTCGATTTTCTGGAATAAGTTCCCCGATTCGAGACAATCGTGTTTCGTGAAGTCGTGATAAACCTCTTCCGGTTTGAGAGAGCGGGCCATTCTTTTGGCCCGGACCATTGGGCCGTCGGGCCGTCGGTCTACAATGCGATCGCCGAGTGGCTACTTTCATTGCATTGCGGTTGCTATCAAGCCATGATTTTTTATTGAGATTGTTGTGGAGAAATGTGAGATTTTGTCTAAATCCGACCTACTTTATTTTTGTAGATTGTCTGCTGACCGTAATTGATTTTATTTTATTGTTATTCTACATGACATAAACATTACAGTAAGTTCAGTCTGTTTAAAGCATGGGGCTCTATTTTTAAACCTGGTTGACCCTCTATTTTTAAAAGCACATTTCGTGCCTAGGATTTGAACCTCTTATCTTATGCATGGCAAGCGGTTTTGAAACCTCTGATCTATTTAGACATTATACAACATTTTGTAAATGTTATTCCGCGCACGAAGGGTTCCGTACCATTATTTATAAAAACGAGCAAAAAAAAATCATGTTTGTTGTATGGGAGCCCCTTTAAATATTTATTTTATTCTGTTTTTTAGTATTTGTTGTTATAGCGGCAATAAAAATACATCATCTGTGAAAATTTCAACTGTCTAACTATCACAGTTCATGAGACACAGCCTGGTGACAGACGGACAGACAGAGACTGATGGACAGCGGAGGCTTAGTAATAGTGTTCCATTTTACCCTTTGGGTACGGAACCCTAGAAAACAAAATACTAAAACCAACTTGGGCCTATCACGAATTTGTTTATTTTTTTATTTGAACGCACATGTCTTTTGGGGGGGTAACTACTTAATGGAGCTGTGTGTACATCTTTACCTTTATATCTTTGGAATAACAGGCAATCATAAATTATAAAAAAGTTGGTATACTTAGGTGTTAAAGCCGACTTCGATTTGAACGCTTTGCGAATTTGTTTTACAAATGAAACGTTCTGTACGATCAGCAAACCTTTGTATATACCACGGATTCTTTACGGTACGGCATATAAGCTGCGCCGTAGAAAAAAACGTAGTTTTTCACGGTAAGAAAAACGAGCGTTGGACTATTGAATACTGAAAATAAATAAAATAAAAATAAAATTGACTGCCTCGTTGGTCTAGTGGTCGCAAAGCGCTACTGCTGAGTATGAGGTCCTGGGTTCGATTCCCGGGTCGGGCAAGGTGTTATTGGGTTTTTCCATCTGGAGTTTCTCAGTAGCAGTCCGGAGTTTGGATTTGTACCCGGTTGATGGCAATAGGCTTGCCCCCTATTACATGGGACTTAAACATAACTGGCGAAATCTGGGTGTACTATAGGTACACCTCTGCCTAACCCTTCGGGGAATACAGGCGTGATGTTATGTTATGTTATAAAAATAATAATAAAATAAAATAAATTTATTTCAGGTCCTAGACCCAAATTAAATACAAAAAGAATACACAAATTTGTTAATTTTGTAAGTGTCACTATTTGAGTCACAGGTAAATGTCAAATCAAATCAATTAATGTCAAGAGCACACAACAAAATAAAAATAAAATAAAATAGAACAATGAAAAAGTCTCTACGAAAGCATCAGAAAACAACTCAGTCAAATACGCCGTCTTCCTGTTATTTGCAAATAGTCACGATAATAATATTAATCATTCTTGTTTTCATCCAATTAAGTGTATTTGGAGTTGTAATCTAGTTAAAGTTTGTCGTACTGTAATTAATCTGTTACTTTATTACTGTACTATTTAATGAGGATTTATTACGAATAGTTGGCCTTTAGATTTGTTTCGGTTGGTAACAGGAGAAATTTGTTCTATTACATACATACTTAAACTCACGCCTTCTTCTCATGGTGGTAGACAGAATCTACAGAACGCCATCTGCTACGATCCTTACATACTCCTTTTACTTCGTTTAAGTTTATACAAGTGGTCATACACGCAAGCCGTTTGCTAGTACTACGCAATTACGCAACTGACCTCTAAAGAATATCAACAATAAGATTACTTTATGTCTCACATCTGCCTTGTAAATACATTTTTTTTTTAGGGTTCCGTACATCAAAAGGAAAAACATGGAAAACATATGTGTCTGTCTGTCCGTCTGTCACAGCCAATTTGCTCCGAATTTAATGGACTGATTAAGTTGAAATTTGGTACACATATCATTTTCTGTGACCCAAACATGGATGTGTAATGAAAATAAATGAAATTTGAATGTGGGGGTCACTATTCGGGGACATAAGGAAAAAAAAATATTGAGTGAGGGTTTATTTTTTTAATAATTTTATAGTAAATACTTTTAAAGATATTTATGAAAAAAGATGAAAATTGACAATTCAATTTTGTTTCCAATAGTTTCGGAGATAAGATGGGCCCCCCATCTTATCTCCGAAACTATTGAGAACAAAATTTTGAAAAAAAAAATACAGTAAATAGTTCTATGCTTATAGATTATAGGAAAACCTCTATGCAGTCTGTGGTCTTAAAATAACATGGTAAATGTCCCAATATTGTGCGTACAAACTTACTTTTAGAATGTATGCATATTTTTCAACTACTATCATTGGGATTAATTCATACCAACTACGAAACCCTTCATTGTGCGTGGTCCGAAACGCTCTTGGCCGGTTTTTTTTTATTAGTTTGGGATTAATTGTGCTATTCATGGCTTTACCCTGCTTTCAAATGACTTAGTGATCGTTATTGAGGACAAACACGTGCACGCTTCGCTAAAGAGAAACGTATTTTTAGAACAAACTGTGGACTGTTTAATTCTTTTAGAAGTTGTTTAGTCGTGTCAGAAGCCTACACTCTCCTCCCATATCTATTGACACTGTCATTCGAAAACATTGTAAAAGTCAATTATTTTTAGAGAGTAGGTACCGTGGAGTTTTTTACCGGTTCTTCTCAATAGGAATACGACCAATTGGAACCGTGCATTTAGCTTTTGGAGTTGCATATGTGCCCACAATGTAGATTTATGTGAAACAAAACAATTTGCAATTGAAACGTTACCAAACACTAGGCTCCAAACATAAAAAATGAGATAGTTAAACAGAACAATTGGTCGTTGCACTCAAGAATAAAGGCACACACTTTGGCAAATCTGCGTCCATCAATTACGAATTACGTATTCACTTACGTTTTAATGTAATCATGGATATTCTAACCTGACTATATTTGTTGGAACAAACCAGAATTTATGAAGAAAAATTAGTTCTATTAGTTCTGATTTTCGTTACAGGATAACAGTTTTTTAGGGTTCCATAGCATTATTTGACAGCTTAGGAAGTAATCCTATTGTCCGCTGAATATGGTCATTATGGTAATAAATATATTTTGACCCTTCATTAGAGGGAAGGTATACAATGCGGATATATTGCAAACGGTGAAACTAGTCGTGCCAGACGGGTATGTGGGTCGTCGTCGTCAGCCGCAGTGGCGGTATCGCACGCGCGAACTAACTTGCTGTGTGAGGCGCCGCTGACGAGCGCGCTCCGCACTCTCAACCTCATTGCCAATGACATCGACACATTCTGTTGGGCTTTGGGTGAATTTGAAAAAAATAGGTACTTATAGAATTTGTTATGGTACAAGCAGTGGAACTATTTTATTTTAAGTGTACTACAATATCGTATTGGGTCTAACCTGTAAAGATATTTGTATGTTTGGAGTGAATGAATAAATCAGAGTACAGGGTGATCAATTTTAAGATTTTATTAGAATTAGACGAATGCATTATTAAATGTTTTTTTATTGAAGTGAAAGCTTCTTTAGGCGCGTTCGGAATTTTTGATATGGGAAAATACAATTGAACTTGCGACACTGTTACCGTAACCGTTACCGACACCTCATTAAAAGTATTTCCTACACAATCAAATTGTTCAAGTTTTCACTTCTGTCGGCACTCCCGGAGTGCCACCATTTTTTAAGTGCAAACTTCTCTAGGCGCGTTGGACATTCTTGAGATGGGAAAAAACAATTAAACTCGCGACACTGCTACCATAACCGTTACCGACACCTCATTAAAAGTATTTCCTGCACAATCAAATTGTTCAAGTTTTCACTTCTGTTGGCACTCCCGGAGTGCCACTGTTTTGAATTTTGAATTTTGTATCTTACTGTGTACGAGAAGTTTATATAGGTAAATAAATAATGTGGATAAAAATAAAAGATGCAATAGAAAAACTGGCCAAGTGCAAGACGGACTCGCACGCGAAGGGTTCCGTACCACAGGACCATATTTAGAACAAAACGACGAAAAATTACGTTTCTTGTATGTGGACACACTAAATTTTTTTATTTTATTTAATTTTTATTATTTGTTGTTATAGCGGCAATAGAAATATTACAATCTGTGAAAATTTCAACGGTCTACCTATTACGGTTCGTAGAATACAGCCCACTGACAGACAGATGGATGGACGGACGGACGGACGGACAGCGAAGGCTTAGTAATAAGGTTCCGTTTAGCACTCACACTAAGAAAAACGCCTTTTTTGATTTTACACCAGACATTCAAACATTTATCTAGGTTCTCTGAAAGTTCTAGGGGTGTAAATTGAACTGACATCTCGTCGTAGGTCATGAAATGTCTTATTCCCGTGGGTTGTCAATATCGTAAAACAAGTTCACATTTTACGGCTGCCATCTTGACAGTTTTCAGGACATAAAACTTCTTGTTATTAAAATTCTTTACTTTTTCACGATCAAGAATAATAATAAAAAATCCAGGACTGGCTGACAAAGATAAACACTTGGTCTAGTGTCAGTAAATAAGCAATACTTCCCAATTTAGTTTGATTTTTTATATTCCTATTTAATAATTACATTTAATTTAAAAGTAGTCCGGTAAGTACGTAGATAACAATATGGTAGCTACACTGTCAATATGTAGTACATTACCATGCTTTTCATTTAAATGCTTTTCGTTTGAATGCTTACAAGCACAAAATATATTTAAAAAATCCAAAAGTGCATGCCTCATAACGACCATTTAAAAACAGAAAAATATTAAACGACTTTTCATGAAGTTTGTTTTGACTGTTTTTTTACCCCTCAATATGGGTAAAATTTCACACCTTGCAATCTTTACGTACTGTCAAAGACTATTTAAGTTTGATTTGTTGGTTGCTAGGCAACGGAAGAGACTCGAAGTTGGAAATGTAGATATTATATAAGTTAGTTTTTTATTAATTATAATTAAATACCTTTGAATAAAAGATCCATTTTCAATGACTGAAACGAATCTATAAAAAAATTTACTCAATTAATTGATTTTCTCGCAAGCTACATGTTTTCAGATTTCATACGTTGATAGGCGGGATTTAAAAAAAAAATATTTTGATGTTTTTTTCGTTTATGCTGCATTAAATCAATTTTTGAAAAGTACAGTATTCATCTCGATTAAATTATCTGTACAATGGTATATAAATTAAGTAGATTCTGTGTACCTACTAGCAGGAGTGTAACAATAAAAACAGATGCAGAAAGGAGGCCAAACAAATTTTTCGATCGCAGAGCACTCTCTAATGCTTCGCATTATGAGTCGTGCAAAAGGGAAAGAGAAACCTGTAGTGTGTCCTTTTCTAATAAAGTGACCATAAATTTTACTTGCAAAGTAGGACATGATGGAAAAGCTGAGAATATTACATTATATTAATAACAATATTAGAAAAATGATTTTGAGTTTTCATTTACCAAGTTATTAGGAAATAATTAGTAATAACAGATAGATAACGTACGTTATTGGGTGATTCTTCGAAACACAGTTTTGACGTGTTTTTGTAATACCAAATACAAACATTTTCTTCTTTAATAATAAATACAAATGTGAAATTGCCTATCGATTGGATTAATTAAAATGGGTATTAATTAAGTCTGCAGAAAACACTCAAAACTAATTAATCTGGTGTCCCAATGCCCGTTTTTGTTAAATTATAATATTTTTTTGCAATTCAATTTGGACAACAAGTAAGTTGGATCGATAGTTGAATATCTGTTCCTGGTTCCTGTGTAAACTATACAACTTTTATTGAAGAAAACAAATACATACAATACATTTAATTTTATTTGTTTCATGTTTTCGTTATCAACTAAATGATTATTTTCACATTTGTCCCCGATCATTGACGTTGCAGTAAGAAATATATGTAATGCTAACAATATCTTGTAACTTGGATAAATTAATATCGATCGAATCGGGTAGTACCGTTACTGTTCCATTTGCCCACGTTATAATTGTTCCAACATCCCGGCACGTCACTGTTACTTGAACGTTCTGCGAATAGAAAATAAATCATCAGTATGTTAAATTAGTACTCTACTAACCACTAACCCAAAACTATGTGAAGAAAATAATATTCCACCAAAACTTGGAAAAAGCCGATGCATTGGTGTTACTATACTTCATGTGACTAACAAGTGCACTCAGACGGGCATTAAATTGCTCAATTCTTGCCAATAGTGAGTAAATAAATGACTTCTCGACAACACCAAGCATTTCGATAACAAGAAGCAGGAAAAAGAAAACAATCACAATTTTAAATGAAACCTTCATGGTAATATCATAAAGAGTACCTATATGTCTAGAATAGACATCTACTTAATGCCAATGATAAATTCAATATCAAACAACGCACAGATTAAACCTCTGGATCTACAAGCATGACATTTTACATAAGAGTTTAATATTTCAATGATGGTGAGCACTAAGGAAGGATGTTAGAAAATGCGTCCCCTAAATAGGTTCAAGTTAAGGGGATGAAAGTTAGTATGGAAGTTCATAATTAATTGCCGATGGGAATTATCCCATCAGACGCACGGCTTGTAGTAATAATTTACTTACTCGGTCTGGAGTCATTTCAGTGCAAGTTTGTCTGATTTGGCCAGCAGTGATCATCAGCACACCTGCCATCAAAATTGCTAGAGTCACGAACCGGAACATTTCACGTCTTTGGTTGCTGAAAAAAAGAAAAACATTTATTATTGACAGTGTTCCAAGAAATACTAGTCAGCGTTAAAGGGATCTTTTTTCTGAATTTCCGCTTGATTTACATTGAAATGAGGGCTGACTGTAGTGGGTAGATATCTATGGGTTGTTGACTATAAAAGGACAGTAAACATTTTTGTGAAACTGTTAACAGCCCATTCACAATTGTTTTTGCAACACTGTCAAAATGACAGTTATCTTTATTCTTCTTAAAATAAGGTTGCAGTTGGATTTCTGACACTGACAAGCCTAACAAAATCACAGTGATGTTTATTCTCGTTGAATTAAGGTTGCAGTTGGGTTGCACATGACAAAAATAAAATGTAGTAAAAATGACTGAAAGAACTGTAGTGAAACTTTATCAAGAAAAAAGAAAATGGCGGCGTCGAATAGGAAGTACTAACGTCGTTTTGCCATCGTGTTTTTCAATACATTTCACAAATGTATAACAACAGCTATCACCAAATGATGCCGGTAGCACTCTACAACTATAATGATCGATTAATTTTAAGTTTTCTCCCAGAATGAAGTAAATCTCCCAAAGATACAAAACAAAAAAACACGTTATAAGTCTACATACTTCTGTTTTTATTTGTACCGCTGCTCCCGAAGCCAAGCACGGAATGAAAAACAATAGAACAAAAAATACCAGAGAAAATAAATAATAGAACATAGGTATTTCCCAAATCATCTGAACTTTAATTACTTAACCTGAAATAAATACACTTCATTCGACTACATACCTACTTAGTTTCATGCAAATGTCATGACCATCATCATTGACGCCTTCGTTCCACCCACAGCTGGGTATAGTCCTTCTTTTTTGTGCCATTATTCCCTGGTCTGCGCAAAGCTTCCTGAGGTCTTTTGTTGATCATCCACCTATCTGGCTGCATATAGTCGTCAATAGAGTATGACCTACCAAAAGGCAAGTGTAAAAATAAGAACCAGCAGATAGCCAATGAAAAGCCCACTGTTTCGAGTTTTATTTCATGATTTTTGCGTGCGTTTTTCTGACTGTGCATCCTCAGAATAACTAAGGATTATGCTCTTGCTAAAATTGAATTAAACATAAAAGAACCAGACTCATCTTGTACGTTCAGAGTATTTTTTTTACCAAATTTGAAAGAGAAAATAAAACCCATCGTATAAATAGTTGTCACATTTCGGTGTGAGAGGCGTCGATATAATCCGTACCGAAGTTTCGAAGGAGAGTGGTAATCGCATTGCTTATTGTTTGACGACACTCTCACAGTTTAAAAGCTACCGAAACTTGTGTATATTATAATGTAGGTAAGTGTATTTAATAACTGTAAAGCCACATGAAGATACCAGCAAGTCTATTTAAGTTTTCAAACAAATAGAACCGGCCAAGTGCGTGTCGGACCACGAACAATGAAGGGTTCCGTAGTTCCCGTGAATTTATCCCAAAAAGAAACTTAACATTGTAGTTGAAAAACAAATTGTTATAAAAAACACTACAAAGTAAATCTTAAATTTCGGAAGTCGGTGTCTTTGATTTTGTATTTTAGTTATTTGCCACTGAATTTCGAAGTTTGTTATTTTTCACTTTGCAGTGTTTTTTTGGAAGTCAGTTGTTTTTTTTTATAAAATTGTTTTTATTTCCGGCTTTTTAGTGGGTAGTTTGTAATTTATGTAAGTTACAATAGCCTAATCTCAACTGCTCATCACCTTTTACAAAATATTGCTTTTCCCGATGCAAGGACGTTAATCGTTGAGAAGTTCTCCTGGTAGTTAACCATCAGCTCCACTTCTCCAAAAGCAGTGTGAGGAGCATAAATTGCATTACAACCATATTAAAGTAATTGAATCGCAACCCGTGAAATACTTATTACTGAGTAATTCCGGTGGCCATTTGTGGTCTTCATCATCAGTTCCACTTCACTAAATAGTGCTTTCCAAGAGCAACTGCACGAGTCACTATAAAAAAAGAATCATCGAAATCGGTTGGCGTGATATTGAGTTATTCTTCCATTTGTCGCGCACATACTTAATAAAAATTTAAGACTTATATGGTTTTCTCATGGATGCCATCGTTAGAACTGGACCACACGGGAAGCACCAGCTTTCAAATAAAAAAAGAATCATCAAAATCGGTTCTCCCAGTCGAAAGTTCTGAGCTAACAAACATAAAAAATACATTCGAATTGAGAACCTTCTCCTTTTTTGAAGTAGGTTAAAAAATACAATTTAATGATTTTCTAACTTTTTCCTTTACATGACATGTGCTGTGAGACCTTGCTTCCCGCCAAGTTTCCTGATTCCGGGTCTACGGCAAGTACGCTGTAGGTTTGATTTATTTGCGAGTATCAAAATATGTCGCTTATATTTTTTTTTTTATTTCACCTGACTTACAGCTAGCGTTGCGTTACGTAGCTTTAGAGCTCCAGGGGATCAATAGACCTACGTATTTGATATTAATTTCACCTTGATACCACGCATTCCTGAGAAAAAGGGTCTTCACAGACTGACAGACAGACGTACAATGAAGTTATTCTATAATGGTTCCGTTCTTTCCTTTAGAGGTACGGAACCCTAAAAAGGACTCGGAAAGTCCGAGCTTTGCCTAAACCAATTAAAGGATAGACAAGTCAGACTTGGTAGTTTGGGCTCTTAAACAGATGCTTGTTGAAAGAGAAACTCGAAATTGATTGATGTTTAAGAAATCTGTTATCTTGAACATTTAATGTAACGGGCATTAGAATAATATCGCAGATTTTATGAGCGTACCTACTTGGTTCATTATCATTTTAAGATTTTGTCTTTTATTGTCCTGCTTTGCAAAAACAATAACAGAAGAATATAAATGCTACAAAAGCTATTAAAATTTAGTGGGATTATGTGTTATTATTAGATTTTCCTACTTCTCTGTGTATTTATTTCCATCGTCTAATAGCAGCCCACTGCTGGACATAGGTCCCTTAACTACCAATATTTATAATTGGTTTTGCCACAGATGATATAATACTAGTAGTTTTGCGAAGCTTTATTGGTTTTAAAATGCAAGAATTTGTAAAAAAACCGGCGCTTGTTTGACTGCCTCGTTGGTCTAGTGGTCGCAAGCGCTACTGCTGAGCATGAGGTCCTGGGTTCGATTCTCGGGTCGTGCAAAGTGTTATTGGGTTTTTCTATCTGAAATTTGTCAGTAGCAGCCCGGAGTCTGGATTTGTGCCCGGTTGATGGCAATAGGCTCGCCCCTTATTACATGGGACTTAAAACATAACTGGCGAAATGTGGGTGAACCTGCTACAGGGACACCTCTGCCTAACCCTATAGGGAAACAAGGCGTGATGTTATGTTATGTAATTGGTAAAAAAAAAAGTAAAATAAACAGTAAGAACATGCAACAGTTATTCAAATTGCACCTAAGATTATTTCGAATCAGAAATGCAAATTCCACTTTATTTGTTCAGCTGAGGCTAATTTGACCTTAGGGTTAGCGTAGACTGTTGACTTTTAGCGTATCGTATTAGCAAAAAGTTCTTTGCTTTTCTTAGGCTAGATGTTTTTGTTGCAAAGATAAAGTTAAAGCGAGGTGTTTACGCGTGGTAATGAGATGTTTTATTACGTATATCTTTATCTGCGTAGTTTTTTCACAACTAAGTTGGGGTCAGCTTCCAGTCTTACCTAACGCAACTGAATACCAGTGTTTTACGTGGAGCGACTACCTATCTGGCGTGCGTATGCCACGCTTTTATATATATAGTACCTGGGTGACCGAGCTCTGCTCAGGTGAAAATAGAGAATGCTTATTTAATTAAAGATAGTTCATACTAATTCCATGCTGCCATGATAGTACCTATTACTAATTCCATGCTATCTATGTTGTGATAAATCCACGAGAAATTGCTTTAAAGTTTGGCAGGTGATATCCTAACCCGGGTGGGGCCGGATTTGGCGGAGAGCCAGTTTGGTTGCCGCAGGGGGCGCTCTACGGTGGACGCCTACATGCGTGTGCCGGCCCTCACGACGGGGGATGCTGTGGCCCGGAGTGAGGTTGTCTTGGCGGTGTCTCTAGACATCGCCAATGCGTTCAACACTCTGCCCTGGAGTTACATCGGGGAGGCACTCCGGTATCACCTACTTTTATGTGCCTAATTGAAATAAATTATTTGACTTTGATTTTTACCTCTGTTATTCGGTTGAGGCCTATTTGACGGACAGGGCCGTCATGTACCTCGGTCACCAGGGAGAGTGGAACCGGCGAGAGATGTCGTGAGGTGTCTCACAGGGATCAGTCCTGGGGCCGCTTCTGTGGGACATTGGATACGACTGGGTGCTGCGCGCCTACCTCCCTAGTGACGTCAGCGTCATTTGCTATGCTGACGACATGTTGGTCCTGGCGCAGGGAAGGTCGCACCAGGCGGCGGCTAAACTAGTGAAACACGGAGTTGCGACATTCGTCGACAGGATCCAGCGACATGTCGATTGTATCTTGATCAAAATATGATTGTACTTAACAGATTATGTATTCACAGAATCATAATCATTGGAATCATTAGTACATCTCTCTAAGTTAGATTTGTTCCATAAGAACAAAATGTCTTATGGAAAAGTTCTTATAGCCACGAATCATATTTTGATCAAGACACAACTTGACACTGACACTGCAAATTGCAAAAAAACGTAACAACATTTGAATTTCTCGGGCTACAACTGCGGATCCACCTGAATCATCCGTTTTTATTTTAAGCTCACCTGTCTTAATTCCTAATTTAAACCGGCTTAGAACACGTGCGCGTTCCCACAAAGTTAACGTGCGGTATAAAATGTTTCAGTCACATTAGACCACCAAATAAAAGTCCTAAGTTCACAAGACGGTTATATTTGAAATACGCACGCGGCCCGGCTGAAACAGACGAATATGTACGACGGATGTACTCGGGTCGCTTCGTATACATCGTTTTTATAACTTTGCGAAGAGTATTGTATTTTATCATCGTACCTAAGTGATAATGAGTGTTTCGTCCACTTATTAGTATTGATTTCTGTTAACTTTCCGGAAGATTTTAAAGGTTATGTGTATTTATTAATTAACACGATTTAAAAGAAATTACAGACTGAGACATTATACACATAAAAAAACTGGCGAAGTGCGAGTCGGAGTCGCATGCGAAGGGTTCCGTACCATGTTAAGATCGAGCAAAAAACACGTTTCTTGTATGGGGACCCACTTTAATAATTACCTTTCTTTAATTTTTATTATTTGTTGTTATAGCGGCTATAGAAATACACATAAAACATGACATAACATAAACATAACATTTAGCTTTCCAAAAACGTATATTACTCTACTACCTATACTATAGGATCACACATAATTTTTTCTGTACATGGGACAAAAAAAAAGAGCCTTACAGTAGTCGCTTATCTGACATCTTGGCTGACAGTAGCAACCTCTCGGAAAATGGGTTGGTACCAGCTGATGGCCAACTCTAGCACCGCGCGCGCTCATTGGTCAAATCAAATAGCGCGCGCTTCCCCGGCTTCCTGTTACACACTTCCGTCTCTTGTCACGAAATTACTCCCACCGATTGCAGGAAAGCGAGAGCAAAGATGTTACACATAAAAAAAAAAAACGATATTCAATTATGTATAACGTCAACTTACCCACAAAATTATACCATTTATCAATGTAATGCTGCAGATTTGCTATTGCTTACCCCACAAACATAACATAGGTAATAGGATATTATTCAGGCGATGTTTTCATAAATCAACATGGCCGCGGGCGCGAACTAACCTAAGAAGAGAAAAGTCCGTTAATTTATTCTTATGTTTTTGCCTTGAATCCTGTTTAAGGGCCACCATCTATCTTCATCTGTGAAAAAACATCGCGAGGAAAGACTGACGGGCTTAATGAAGGAACATTTCTTACTGATTTCAGAGAAAAGTGGGTAGACGTAGACTTTCATTAATGGTCAAGGCTTTTTTTTTTACAGAAATTGCAGATGGGTGTCTAGATTTTGAGCGTTTTGTTTGTAGATTTAGAGGAAGGTCAAGCAATGTTTAAATACATTGGTACGTTTAAAAAGCGGTGTAAACGACATCGCTGCGCAAACTCTGCGTCCGCGCCAGCGTAATAATCTTTAATTTGTCAGTTTTTTTAAAGTGAAAACTTCTTTAGCGGCGTTGTGCACTTTTTTTGTAACGGGTAAAAAATGTTAAACTCGCGTCAGGACACGTGACCTGATCGAATATTCGTAAGACGGTTAAAAAGACATCAACGCGTTGATTACCGCGGTGCCGATTTTTTTTTCAAGTTTTCACTTCTGTCGGCACTCCCGGAGTGCCACTGTTTTTTTTTTTAAACTGCTCTTTCATACAAATGACATGAATGACATTGAATACAATACCAACATGATCAAAATGTATGGAATAGCAGTTTTTTTTTTTTAAATAACTGGCAAATGTTTTCAAAGGTGGTGACCCTAAAATCATATACTGAACTAGTTGCGCTTCACGGTTTCACACGCATAAACCTCGGTTCCGTTGGAATATAGGGATTAAAAGAACCTATCGTATGTCTTATTCCAGGTCATGTGCCAAATTTTATCCAAAATATGTTCAGCCCTTGAGCGTAAAAACTTAACTAACAAACAAAGTCTAGATAATTATATAAATAGTATTCATGATTACAGTTTGCGGGTCGATTCCGTACATCCTTTTTTTTTGGGTGGGAAATGATCAAATAACTTCTCCCGCTCTGGGCGGAGCGGGAGAGCGTGTCAGACTTTTACTGACTAAAACCCACCCGTTTTTCTTCATTTGCCTTGTTGCCGGGGGCCACGGTATCCATTTTGGACTTCCCTACAACCCTGGCAGGCATCGGCCCTAGCGGACCCCGTCAGTTCAGCTGACATCTCCTTGAGGCGGCCATGGAACATAACGCGCCGTCAACCCGGGCCTGGTCCTTATCGGACGGCGAGCTACCCATTACTCAGCGTCCGAAAGCCCGCGCCTATGGTGGCTGGGAATCGACCTGCGACTCCCGATGCCCAGGGCGTCTCCTCCTGCGGCGGTTAGGGGCGTAAGGGCGCGAAATTTGCCTCTCCCTCACGCGTTCTACCTCCTCCATCGCGAGCATTACCGCTTCGCAGAAGGAAGTGACGGCCTACCATTTCCTCTCGCTCCGTACCATAGTCTGAAGCAGGGCCGGACACGAGAGATCACCGCCACAGATCGCCTCCACGATGACAAATGGTGAGGACGCCGTGGCGCCTCTCTAGCCATTCCTCAAAGAGGGGTTTTATCGCCGCAATTGTGGCGTGCGCAGCGCTGGGTTGCGACAATTGCACTCTCCATGATGCCATGAGATCCCGCCGGAGCTCATCCCGTACACCCTATATTTCACCCAAGTTACTACGACTAGACGATGCAATGTTTGTCCAGCAGTTCTACGTGTTACGAAATCCTATACTATTAAACGAGCAATATTTTTATGTATATACTCGTATATTTGTTTGTATATATGCTTGTACTCACGTTCTCGAAATCGGCTCTAACGATTTCGATGAAAGTTGCAATATAGGGGTTTACGGAGGCGAAAAATCGATCTAGCTAGGTCTAATATCTGCAAAAATTTGTTTTCTTCGTATTTTCACCGGATCAGAGAACGGTCGTCCAAACTTTAGAACAAGATAATGAATAATGACATTATATTATTGACATTAGAATAATGATCATGGCAGCATGGAATTAGTAAGTATCTACTATCATGGCAGTATGGAATTAGTAAGTCTAGGTACTATTCTATACTATTAAATGTACATTCTCTAATTTCACCAGAGCAGAGCTCGGTCGCCCAGGTACTGATTGAAATATCGAATCAAAGGTCAAAAACATTGACCTTTGATCATTTAAACTGCCCTTACAAATAAAGAAGACAAGAATATTTACCATAGTTACAAGAACGATAAAATGTTATCTTCCGTAAATAATAAAACTCGAGTGTTTTCATTCAATAACCTCTCGCCGTTATAAAATTGAATTGTGCATATAGGTAACATTGAATTTCGTATGGAAAACCGAGAATGTTATTCCGTGTAACATTGGAACAATATTCTATTATCTTGAACCCGTGTTCACAAAATTCCAGACATTTCAAAAGGCGTACTGTCGAGATATTTCCAGTAGGAGTATAGTTTTGGTACAATTCGTAGTTTCTTTGTCGTGTAAGAGAATTTCCTTTTTATCCACTTTAATAATATAATAATAATAATATTTATTGAATAAAAACGTTTACAAAAAGTGTACATTTAGGCAACAGTAAGATTTCCCAAACAATTATATTGCCTAAAAATAAACCAAAACTAAAATATGTTAATTACAAGTGCAAGTAAGTAATGATGTTTCGGAATTACAATATTAGGTAGCGACCCGCCCGATCTAGGTTAATTCAAACCTGTGTTTCAGGCCATCACTTTGCATTTGAATTAAATTGGAACAATAAAATTTAAAACTAAACTAATATAAAGCAATTTATTCATAACTATGAGAAAAAGCTTATTGGTACATTTATATCTAAAACTAAACCTATGTAAATATACAAAAGTAAATACTTACGAGGGATAAATTATCGTCATGACAAAATTTCTACAAGATTTTCTGTGTCTGTGTAATTGAGTATCGCTAAATGTTCTGCTAACAATTTACTACATTTTTTGTAACTTACACTAAAGAAGCTTAGTAACTTGTTGAGCATATTATACAGAAAAGGTCCTAAAACACATAAAATCGATTAGCAAACGCATGTCTAGTTTGAGGCTTTATGCAAACCAAATCCTTCCTTCTCTTGTCGATAGGTGCTGGGTCAAAAGGAAGTGCAGTGTGCTGGTGTAATACTATGCTTAGTATAAATAATTGTCGTACTGTTAGTACATTACATGCTATGTAGAGCTGGTGCGTAGGAAATCTAAAAGGGCGAAATGTTGCAACCTTTAGAATTGCTCTTGCGACACTTTGCGACAGCAAAGACAGGGTAATGTATCAAATCAATCTGCCTAGCCTTTTCCCTAGCTCTAGCCTTTTAGGTTTAGGTATATTATTGATCTTTGTGTTATGCTCGTGAACGGGTGCTGCTTGTGGTAACTGGTCGTCTTGCTGATCATGGTTTTGTTATTGTTACTAGTAATTAACTGTTTATTTATTTTACCTAGATGGTCCTAGCTTATCATTTATAACTTCTAATTACAGCTTTATATAGCTATATGTGAGCGGGCACGCCCTTTATGCCTGGAGGCTTTATTTAGGTATTTAGTTCTGTTTACGTTTATTTTTTATTTTTGCTTGAGTACCGTATAGTGACGTTCGAAAAGTGTTGGTTCTCAGCCTGATTTGAATAAATGTCTTTTGAATTATGTTTTTTTTTTTCTTTGTATTTGGGATTCTGTATACCCTCGAAGCATCCAAACGGCAGGATGGATTTTAATACATGAGGAGTCTATCTCGTCTAGAAGCGCGAGGGTAACTAAACGGCTAGGTTATCTAAACATCTATTCATACATAAGTACATTATACATAAATACTAATAATAAAATTGAAGTGTTCGTTTGGAATTTTAAAATAACAACTTTTTACTAAATGCATAGGAAATATACGATACTTATCATTTATGGCACGTATAACAAGAAAAAAAATTGTCTGTCTGTACGTAGTTATCTTAAAACTAACGTTATAATCACACCTTGGCATAATAAATAAATATTTTTTATTGCCATAAAAAGGTTACAGAAAAATTTGAGACCCTGGCTCCAGAGCAAGGTTAGAGTACTGTATTTCAGGAGCCAGAAATATAAATAGTATTGTCATATCAAAAAAAAAAAAATCAAATAAGAAGCAGGTAGTTCTAGATAAGGAATAGCAAAATATTAAAAGATACGGGTAGGAAGCATTTTGATGGTTGTGATTGCGTGTTTACTAAGGCCTACACCACAGTGCAGAAGATAAAGTAATATTTTGTTTCCTCATTTTTTTTTTAAAGTATCGTACATACAAATATTTTATGTAGATATCTGAATTTAAAAAAAAAAATATATATATTTTGATTAGATAATTATTATGTTTATGTCAGTAATATGATTTTTATTTTTATCACTTATTTGTTTAATATTGTTCATAAAGGTTATTATTTTAAATTATTTTTTTTAAACTTTGCAATACATATGATACTGTTGTAAACCGGCAAACTTACACAGGTATGTATTTAGTGCTTATCTTATCGTTGTATATAAAAAATATATTTTGCATCAACTTTGGATTCTTTGGAAACTACAATGAAAGCTTTTTAACTTTGAATCATCTTCAGTTAATTTAAAATTCATTTGCCAACATTCCTACACTGCAACATAAAGTTCCATTTAAATCGAGTCAACCATAAAACCGACCTAGTAACTACAACGTTAATTGTATGCTTCCAAAAATGTATTTCGATTCTGCTGTATATTTTTAGCTGAAAAATATAAACTTTTAACTGTGCGACGCCTTTTTTTTTTGGGTGGGAAATTATCAAATAACTTCTCCCGCTCTGGGCGGAGCGCGAGGGCGTGTCAGACTCTTACTGACTAAAACTCACCCGTGTCCCTTCGGTTGCCCTGTTGCCGGGGCCACGATCTCCCTTTCGGTTTTCTTCGCACCCCCGCCAGGCATTGGCCCTAACGGACCCCGTCAATTGACGTGCAAAAACTCACATCTTTCATAAGTGATGTTTTTGTGAAAAATTTGTAAATTTGGCAAGCCTTTGTTGATGCCATTTTGTGAATGCTCATTATCAAAAAATAAAAGGAAAATTAGAAAATACCTAATCAAGTAAGCATCCTAAAATTTCGTTTATCATTCAAACACGTCTCTTTAATAATATAAATTGGGTATGAATATCGTTAATAGTAATGAGCTTTTAATTAGTTTTGAACTAAGGTTTTATATTATCATTATTTTATATAAAAGGCATGAAAATATTATAAACCATTATTGGCGCATAAAGCTTGCAGGAGCGATCTTTTGTAATCCTTTTACTTAATAAATGAAAATTGACACGTACATAACAATATACCGTATAAAACCATCAATTAGCTTAATAATATCAAAATTATGAAATAAAATCAAATTAGCAACTGGTTATTATTATCATAACATAATTGAAGAGTAACTTTTTCAGGTGCAAATATACCGAAATGATTGAGTGAATATTCGTTCATCTTGAAAACATACTCTTCAGAATTTCATTCACTTAACTCCCTGTTAATTGGAAAGCTCTTTGGCGCAATTCCAGGGCTATCAAATTTTCCAATATGCCATGAAAATGACTGATTAATTTAATCCAATTAAGCACCTATATTATATTTTTGGGATTCATTATTATTAACGTTGGAAGATCAATTTCATTATTTGATCTTTCAATAATTTACCTACTTAGATACTAACATTATCTATTGTTTTTTTTTAAATAAGTACTTAGCTTTGCAAGAAGTGATAGCCTAGTGGTGTGACCGTCGGACTGCCAAGTCATAGGTCTTGAGTTCAAACCCAAGGCACGCTCTGATTTTTCGGATTCATGTGCGTATTTTATAATTATCACTTGCTTCAAAAACGGTAAAGGAAAACATCGTGAGGAAATCGGTGTGCCTGAGACACATTTCTCGAACCCAAGTCAGAGGCCCATGGGCGGCTTTAAAATTCTGACACCAGGTTAGTCACTATCCACACGAAAAGAAGAATAATAAGTACTTGGATCCCGATCACACGTACCACAATCACACCACATATCAGTGACAAATTGTGGGCATGGTTACGTGTCAATTGTGTCGCTGCAGCTTCTTACAGTTGCGTAGTGGTACCTAACTACAAAGCTTAGATGTGGTTGCGTTGTCATTACTTGTTGTGATGTGGTTACGTTGCGGCTAGTGCTTGCAGACAGACAGATCATTGTGTTTGCGATGTGGCCGGCCGCACTGGTGGTTGCGTTGTTACTGTGACTTGGACGTGGTCTTGATGTGGAATCGCCCATACGGTTGATTTTGACGGCAATTTTTTTTATGAATAAAAGTAATCGAAAACATAGATTACAAATGTTTGAGCTGGTTTTGCTGTGTGAAATTGCACTACATTGTGTTGTTAAGATACATTGCAGAACACAAGAGCTTTTATTTGAGACTAGCTGCACCCCGTGGTTTCATCCACATATGTGTCAATTCCGTGGAAATATTGAGATAAAAAGTATCCTATGTTCTAACCCAGGTCATGGTCTACACATGAGCCAAATTTCATCGAAACCTGTAAATAAACTATTAATTTTCATACAAATTAGCTCTCGTCAACGTGTTGTGTTGTGGTGTGGTTGTAGTTGTGGTACGTGTGATCGGGGCCTACGTTTCTAACATGTAAAGACGGTCACAAGTTCGTATCCACACGATTACATAAATAAGTACTAGATAATATTTATGATAATACTCGTACTAATAAAAAGCCGCTGATTTATTTTAATAGCTCTGGGAACATTTCAAAAGTCATGGAAAGCAGTAAAACGACATCTGGCACTGCGGAAAGGCGGTCAAAAGTAAGTAAAACACGCCAGATACTCTGGAGACTAATTTGAAAGAAACTACTTTTGTTCTGAGCCTTAGGGGAAATCGCTGCCGACCAACCTAACTTATCCTATTTCAAGTACTGTAACACTTTTTGTTTCAAATACCTTTATCTATTTTTTTTTTATGAATAAAAGTAATCGAAAACATAGATTACAAATGTTTGAGCGGGTTTTGCTGTGTGATATTGCACTACATTTTGTTGTTAAGATACATTGCAGAACACAAGAGCTTTTATTTGAGACTAGCTGCACCCCGTGGTTTCATCCACATATGTGTCAATTCCGTGGAAATATTGAGATAAAAGTATCCAATGTTCTAACTCAGGTCATAGTCTACCCATGAGCCAAATTTCATCGAAATCCGTTAAGCCGGTTTAGCGTAACAAGTAAACAAACAGACGAACAAATAAACTCACTTTCGCATTTATAATATTAGTTAGGAAGTTAGGATTAGTTAGGATGCAATAAAAACAAAATAAATAGTAGCTCGCGCTATCAACCTGCACCCTAATTGCGGAACACACTTCCAATCACAATCCGAGAGTTTTAAAGGATATGAAAAATTAAGGGTTTGAAAAATTCGTCTGCTCAACAACGTAATTAACGCAATGAACGTTGGGGTGACTTAAAAATGAAACCCATTGCGATCAATTGTCATTTTATGTGTGAAGCAATTACCCCGCTGCTGGCTGGCTAATTCGAGACCGTGAAAGATTAACTTTTTTATTTTGTTTATATTTTCTGTTTCACGAACTGTGTCCAAATAACCGTTTTCTTTCTTTCTTTGATCGGTGGCGTGAATCTCGTGTGCTGACCGGAGAAAAGAAAAAGATTCAAATTGTAGAATAATAACTGTCTCTATCTCAAATGAAACCGCATGGTCTGCTGACCTCAATCTTTATTGATTTTTGAACGCATAAAAAGTGAAAAAAAAAGCAGAGGCACTTCGGGAGTGCCGACTGAAGTGAAAACTTCGAAACAAAAAAAAAAATCGGCACTGCGGTAATCAACGCGTTGATGTCTTTTTAATGTTCAAAAGCTGGTGTCGTCACAGTGTCGCGAAATCAATGGTTTATCGACGCACCTAAAGAAGTTTTTTTAATAAAAAAAAATAAAAAAAACTATTTTCAAGATCTGTTGAAATACAAAATGTTTTCAAACGCTCTACACTAAACATGAGCTATCTATAGACCTTAAAACAACACCAAACCTCGGAAAATAATCCACAAACATACCCTAACAAAATTCAAACCAACGAAACTAGAAAAGCAAATACTCAAAATACGTCGTGTAACATTTTCAGTACACTTCGTATCAAGTATATCTAGTGATTCGGAGACCCAACCAAACATAATAAAACGTTGTTTGCTGGAGGAAATTGAGAGGCAACCGAACTTACCCTTTTAAGTTAGTTCAAATATCATGTATCGGTTACGTTTTTAACCCTTCAAGGCGAACAGAGCCCGTCAGTGTCAGGGAAACCTCAGCCCCTCGATTGTAAATAGCTACGTAAGGTGTTTATTAATACCTTTTAAAGTAAAAATTAGGCGTGTTGGACATTTTTGAGATGGGACAAAAACCATTGATTTTGCGACATTGTTATGACACCAGCTTTTAACCTTTAATAAGACATCAACGCGCGATACATTATTTCTTGTACCATAAAATTGTTCAAGTTTTTACTTCTGTTGGCGCTCCCGGAACGCCACTGTTTTTTTTTGAGAGGTTGGGGGTTATGTACGTGGAATTATGTTGTGGAATTTGTAGTTTGCCTACGTTTGTAAATTGTTTGGAGGTCGGTTTTTGGATTATTTCAACGGTCCAATAATATACCTATGTCTTTTAAAGATCTAGATAGGATGCCAATCTATGTTGAAAGAAAAAAGATGAAAATTTCTGTACCTAAGTGAATATTTTGAGTAGGTAAAACGAATTTTACCAAACTACAAGTTCAAGTTCAATAATTAAGTTGATAATAACTTTTTTGCCATTCCACTCGAAAAAGGGCATTTGATTTATCGATAATACTGATTAAAACTCTATTTTCGTCGCTGAGTGAATAAAAACATTTTGAATTGATAACAGTGAATAAAACTTTCTTTTAGTCACTGAGTGAATAATTTTTTTTTTAATTTGGAAAAATTATTTAATCCTTTGTTCTCTTATTACCGATTATTTATATAATAAAAATTGATAATTAAAAATTCAATACTGTACTTTTATTTATTTTCTCGCAAATAATGGTAAAAACTAGAGTACACAACTCGTGAAAAAAAAATCACCTCGGTCCTTGTTCCGCCCAGGATTCTAATCTAAAGTCCCTCGCTACGCTTGTGATTCTACTCTAGAATCCTTCGCTGCTCTCGGGATCCAACTTAGTCCCTCGAATAATATTGCCATTTTTTTTTTTAACTCTTATATAATCTACTATTTATTTCTGATGCATTCAATTCAGAATCAAATTTTGCGCTAACATGCTGCAGTATGTTCATTCCTTGTTTTAAATTTCAAGTAAAATCCCTTGAAGACAACATAAGGGCTCAGCAATTATTCAGCTGTAACTTGACAGGGATGTAGTCTTTGTACTGCTTGTTTGAAAATAATTACATTTATAATTCAGATGACGGCCGGCCTCCATTTCTTTACAAATCTTCGTGACGAAGCTAAGAGTCATTGTTGATACGTAATTTGTAACACTGATGTGTTCCGTAGACTAAATAATTTTTTGTTACTTACTAAATATAAAACTATATTTTTCACTTTTTGTGATTTACTTGTTCTTATTTGTTCAAATAATTCAAAAGTGGAGTGGAGTTTTATGGATACTAAAAACGTCGAAAAAAATCTTTAGGCATTCTTCAGGGAACCGGCTCATTACAAAAAAAAAACAATATGGATATATTGGCAAAAATTAAAAAGTCATGACAATAAGCTTACATTTAACAAAATTAAGTTTGTACACCATAATGATCGAAACATTTAGTAAATTATTTGTTGAATGAATATTATAAAACAAAGTCCCCTCAGAACGTCTGTCTATCTGTTTAAATGCGATAAACCCAAAAACTTCCGAACTGATTTTCATACAGTTTTCACCAATGAACGGAGTGATTCATGCTGAAGGTTTAAGTGTATAATTCATTAAGGATTTGTGTAAATAGGCTGAAAAGATGTTGATGGTTGTTAAAGATTTCGGAAAAAATCGTGCCGCCTGGCTTGGCTTGGGTTTACTGGCGTGCGCCGCGAAAACCAATAGAGTAATTGTTATTTATAAGCTAGTACGATTTTGTGGGATTTTTTCACATCCACGTGGGCGATGTCGCGGGAAGAATCTAGTTATATATACAAAGCTGACAGCTTACGGCTTAAGCAATTCAAAGATGAAACAAGATACAAAATGTGAATGTAAAAAACCTTTAAAAAAGAAGAGTACGCAAATAGTTTTGCATTTTTCTTCTAGACAAAATTACGAGCCCCTAAAACCGTAGACCTATTGAAGCGTACAATAGCGATTATGATAAAATATCATATATGAATTCGCTGCCATTAAGAGATTGCACTTAGCAAAATGAAAATCAGTTTTAATTATATTTTTTCGAAGTTCGCCAAGTTTTTAGAGTTCTGTACCTCAAAAGGAAAAATTAAATTCTTATAGGATTACTCGTGTGTATGTCTGTCTGTCTATCTGTGTGTCCGTCAGTCACAGCCAATTTGCTCCATATTTATTTATTTTATTTATTTATTTAACCATTTATGCACACACATATAAACAGACAAGAAGAAAGGAACAGAAAAATACGTACAAAGGCAATGCTTATTTCTAAAGAAATCTCTTCCAGCATACCTGCGACAGGAAATTATAAAAAATGAGATGTAGACATTAATTAAATTAATTAATTTAATGGACCGATTACGTTAAAATTTGGTACACACATGTATTTCTGTAACCCAAATACGGAAGTGTAACGTAAATAAATAAATATTGTACATGGGGGTCACTTTTAGGGGGCGAAAAAAAAAAAAAGTTTTGCAAACTGTACCGTGTGACATATGAAATGAAATGGCTTGTGCGTTGCGAGTTGCGTGTTTCGAGGATCTCAATTTTATTTTTTTATATTTTTAAAATAAATAATTATAAGATATTTAAGAAAATAGATTAATCCTCCCCTTTTCTCAGAAACTACTAAGCATAAAATCTTGAAACGGTTCTCTACTTATAGATTACAGGAAAACCTATAAGAAATCTTAAGATCGAATAAATGTTACTAACATTAGTTTATAAGTTTACATTGTTTGTAACAAATATGTTGGTGATTCTGAAATAAACGTTTCTATTTATTTAGTGTCTTAAAATACCATGGTAAATCTCTGAATATTGTGTGTACAAACTTACATTTGTACACACTCTGCCTAGCTCCGCACAGTCCACAACACCGCTCCGTACTACGTCGCTCCTCATCAATGGAAAGACACAGTCCGCAACTCCGCTCCACATTACTCCCTCGCTCCACTCCGATACCTCGCTCTGCTGCAATGGTCAGGCAGCCTTAATGCGGTAGTGGGGCGCATCATTGCAGAGTAGACAAGCTTTAGTAATAATTTAGACCTTATCACCTAGATTCCTAGGCTTTCCTAATACAGGAGGAGACGCCCTGGGCGTCGGGAATCGCGAGCCAATTTCCGGCCACCGTAGGCGCGGGTTTGCGGACGGTGAGCAATGGGTAGCTCGCCGTCCGATAAGGACCAGGCCCGGGTCGACGGCGCGTTGTGTTCCACGCGCGCCTCAAAGAGATGTCAGCAGAATTGACGGGGTCCGCTAGGGCCGATGCCTACCGGGGTTGCGAAGGAAACCGAAAGGGAGATCGTGGCCCTCGGCAACAGGGCAACTGAAGGAACACGGGTGGGTTTTAGTCAGTAAGAGTCTGACACGCCCTCCCGCTCCGCCCAGAGCGTGAGAAGTTATTTGATAATTTCCCACCCCAAAAAAAAGGCTTTCCTAATAAACACTAATGGAAGTCCCCAACCCTATAAATACCTAATACCAGTAACGAAATGTCGAAACATGAAAATTTATTGAAATTCCCCTTATTTCTAGTTAAAACGGAATGGAACCATACGTGACTTGGTAAACAGATAGCGGTAAGAAGGGATACGATAAAGGATAGCCGGTTCTAAGTGCTAGGCGCTATCGTATTTCCGGCGACTGTCGGGTTGATGTGTAAATGGGCAAATAAAATCTAGATTAAGTAATAGGTTTAGTTATTTTTTTTCTAGAGTGCCTTTATTGGTCGGAAAGCTTTGATAGAGCCTAGTGTTTGTACTATATGCTGAAAACATGGGGTCAAAATAAATTAGCTAGTGAAACAATTAGGCTATCGATAGATAAAAATGACAAAAAAAAAGAGTGCCGACAGAAGTGAGAACTTGAACAAGATCGCCTTGCTGGAAGAAAAATAATTGTAAACAACATTGGTCTGTAACCTTTTCTAAATAAAGTGCACAATCGCATTTACAAAAAAAAAAAATACTTCCGAAACATTTAAAGTAAAAATACTTGCATAGAACATTGATCCGCAACGTAATAAGAAAAAGAGCACAATTGCGTTTACAAAACTTAAAGTAAATAACTTGGATAGAACATTGATTCGTAATGTTATATAAATAAAGAGCAAAATCGCTTTTACAAAAATGAGGTGTCGTTATGGTGTCGCGAAATCAATGGTTTAGTCCCATCTCAAAAATGCACAAAGCGCCTAAAGTAGTTTTCACGTCAAAAAACTTTTAAATATGACTTGAGCAAATCCGTATTGTTTTTTGTTTTATCGAGTTTAAACATCGATACCCATCACGTTTGTGAAGTTTACACAAAGAAACTGTTTTTTTTTTTTAAATTAATACCCAATATAACAGCACCGCTCCAGTGCAGTAATGCCCCGGCCTCGCCTCGAAAAATCTAGTCACCAAGTGCGTAAGCAAGGCGACCGCTAGTCGCCAACGCGCTGTCAGCAAGGCGACTGCTCACTGCCGGCACGCCACCGAGGACGTGACAGAGTGATCGTTGGCGTCACTGCGCGGCCGGCGAGGCGTCACCGCGCGGCCGGTGAGGCATCACTGCGCGGACGGCGAGGCATGCATACCGCCTGCAGGCGTTTCTTCGCCGGGGAGCGGGCTATCGGCGCGTTGTGTGACGGCTCGCGGGCCGCTCATTACCCGTGAGCCGTCCACTATTCTGTACAGCCATCGTAAAATAGACTTTAATTAATAGATTTGATATAAAATCCTAACTTAAATGACAAGTTATTTGCCGTGTCGGAGCGGTGCTGCTATGAGCGATATCGTTAAGGAACCCAAAAAAAATAAACTGATCAAATTAATTTCTTTTTTATTTGATCACATTTAGATATTGATACCAATCACGTCTGCGGAGTTTAGCTAGCTAATTCAATTTGACCCTGTATATTGATGGTGCGTATTTCAAAGAAAGCTGAAACAGACTTAAGCGTCGTGCAGACCGGCGGCGCAACGCGATAGCACGACGCGACTCTAACAAAAAAAAATCTAAGAAAATTTCACTTGTCATTTGTCGCGCTAGTCTGTACGAGCCTTTATATAAATCGTCTTAATTTAGTGGACTTTATTATTATTTTAATCAAAGAGTCTCATAATTTGACAGTATACATACAAAAACAATACTAAAACAGAACTCATAACAATGGAAATTACAATGAATAGAAAATAATTAAGTTAATAAATTGTTATAACAATTGAAGTTCAAAGCGCCCGTGGCGACGGGGAACGGATTTGAGTCAGTGGGGATGCTTTAAATGTGTGAAGACTTCTTTATAGAGTACGATACGATTAAGATCAGACTATCTAGTTGATTATTATTACCCAAGTAGGTATTTTTACGTTTATGGATTTGGTTTGTTATCTATCTATGTGATGGTGTGAAAGGAGCAGAATACAATGAAAATATAGGCTAACTTTATCTTCGAACGAATATAAATTAGCAGTTCAGACACTTCCTAAGGGTTTTGAAAACCAACAGCTGTCACAGTTGTCAAACAACTAAGCATCATTAATTTGTTGTTCAAGCGTGGTGATTTGTAATCGTCATGATAGTAGTAGTTAGTAAAGTTAATTATTAGATAAATTGACACTCTTCGGCAATTTGCCGTGTTATAGCCATTTCATACAACTATCAAAGAATGACAGTTGCGATTTGAATATACGGATAAATTTAGTTGGTAGTCTGGTTGTTGAACATTTAATTTCCCTGACTTTACTGGTCCATGTTCAGCAGAATCCTACAATCGACGAAAATAAAATAAATACTTTTTACAACTTACTAGAAGCTGATTGCCACAGTTCCAAAATGAAACCCTTAGGCCGACGACAAATCGTATCGGCCGCTGTAAACGTGTGCAGGAGTGTGTGCTTCAAATAAATTAGTATCAAAATCAATTATATCTACCTACATTTACGAATATAAACCGTATCGTGTTACGTTCCCTGGAGCGTGATGTGGGAACAATTATCAACATATGACTTAGGTGTCATTCATGTTACAATAGAATATTAAGCGTGTCTGTGAAAGAAACAAAGAGACTCGCAAAGGAGATCACAGAATTAAACTAACACACTCATAGAAACGTAAATAAAAATCAGCCAAGCTTGCATTTCGGACCACGCAACATGAAGGGATTCGTAGTTGGGATGGATTTATCCTAAGAACAAACTTAACATTGTTGTTGAAAAACATGGTCTCCCATTCATTCCAAGTGAAAATGTAAGTTTGTAAGCACAATATTGAGATATTTGCCATGTTATTTTAAGACTACAGACGTCTTATAGGCATTCTTGTAATTTAAGAGTAAAGAACCATTCCTAGTATTTTTTTCAACATTTTAGGTTTAGTAGTTTCGGAGATAAACCATTGTCATCTATTTTCTTAAATATCTTTGAAATTTATTTTTAAATTATCAATATATTATATTAGATGCTCACAACAAGCCCTTTATTTTCATATGTCACACGGTACGGTTTGTAATTTTTTTTTTTTTAATTTTCCTGTTTGCCCCCGAAAAATGACCCTCATATTCATACGTTACTCATCCGTGTTGTGGTCTCAGAAATTCGTATGTGTACCAAATTTCGATTGAGATTCGAAGCAAATTGGCTGTGACAGACGGACAGACAGACAGACACCCAGCCAGCCAGCCAAACAAACACACGAGTGATCCTATAAGGGTTCCGTTTTTTTCCTTTTCAGGTACGGAACCCTAAAATAAAACAATAAAAATAAAAATCTTGAACAAGATTGCCTTGGTGGAAGAAAAATACTTGTATAGAACATTGGTCCGTAACCTTATCTAAATAAAGAGCACAATAGCGTTTACAAAAAAAAACTTCCGAAACCTTTAAAGTAAAAATTAATAACTTGCATAAAAAATTAATCCGTAACGTAATATAAATAAAGAGTACAATCGCATTTACAAAAATGAGGTGTCGTCATGGTGTCGCGAAATCAATGATTTAGTCCCATCTCAAAAATGCCCATCGCGCCCTAAAACAGTTTTCACTTCAAAAACAAAGTAAAATTAAAATAAAAGCAGAAAGTCCTGTACGAGGCCAAAAGTCTCCTATCTCAGCATGATGCTGCGACAGTTAAAAATACAGAAACTCGTTCTCTTTTATCCCGAATTTATGTTATTGGGTTGGAATGAAAAAGATAAAAGACAATTTTGTGTGCAGGGTTTAGCATTTTAGTGAAGTCTTTGATAAGTACCTAAATGAGATAATAAAATGAATATGCGTCATTGTGTTTTGATAAGCACTCATTTATTTTCATCTGGCATGTTCACTAACACTTAATTTGTGCGAGTACGATACGCTTAAGAAAAACACATTGCTAGATTGAGAAAAAAATTGGTGAGAAAAGAAATGAACAAGAAGCAAGTGAATGAAAGCGTTAAGGTTGACAGGGGAGAATGGAGACGAAGAAAATTACAAAACCTGTTGCGCCGACCCCAAGTAACATGGGACAAGGCACAGTGTATTTATAGAGACTATTTTTCGGACGTCAGCTTTTTATTAAAAATACAGATATATTATAATTAATGAGAGTAGAACTCCCGAGTGACAAATATGCATAATCAAGTAGTTTTTTTTATTTCACAAATTTTCATTGGGATAAAGTTTAATAAAAATTTACACTAAAATCATTGTAATAAACAGTAATTAATTGGGTAGTTCAAAAGTGTCTCTTAAGCTTAATTTTACAGAGCTTTAAAGATTCGCGTTAATTGCTTAGAGCCAGACAAATCTTTTTTTTTTTCAAGTAATTCGCTGTTTTAGGAAGAGACTAAAATTCACTATGTCCGAATACTATGTCCGAATGTCGTGGAGTTTAGAAGTTATATAGTTATAATTACTTTTTATTGCAAATAGTTTTATGTAGATTTTTTTTTTTTACTTTATCCCGACGAAAATTTGTGAGATTAAAAAAAAACTAATTGATTATATTTGGGAGTTTTACTCTTACGTTTTAAATGACTAATTTTATATGGTGTTACTAATAAAAAGCTGACATCCGAAAAATGGTCTTTATAATGTATTAATTGACCACAACTTTCCTCGACAAGTCCTTAAGGCGATTGGCACACTGCACCGCATCACGCAGCGTGGCGCGGGGCAGCAGATTTAACATAGTACCAGTTTGTATAGAAAACACAATCTGTTTGCGCGACGCGTTCCCGCGCGCAGATTATTTGCTATGGCTGCCCCGGACCACGCAGCGTGATGCGGTACAGTGTGCGAATCGCCTTACTGTCCAGGCCGCTCGTTTGTGGAATGCATTGCCAATTCAAATAAAACGCGCGCAATCGTTACCTGTATAGAGACTCGTGAAGGAACTTGTCGTTGTGATCTTGTTCTCGTAACTGTAATTATCTAAAGTTTTCATTTATTTTTATTGCTTATATATTTAGTAAGTATGTATGTATTTATGTATCTATTATTTAGGATATGTATATATCTGTGTATTTATTCTAGTATATTGTATACTTATTATTTGCACCAACGACAGCCCCATTTGATGTCCAGACAAATCACTGTCCATTCCAAGGTTGCCTGGAAGAGATCGCGGAAAGCGATAAGGCCGCCCATTGTATATTTTATAGTGTTTGATTAATTTTTTGTTATGTATTTTTGTGGTGTACAATACAGTATATATAAATATAAATAGGTACTAACAAAATATGGACAGAAAAATCTGTTTTTTTATTTATTTTTATTATAATGCACTGTGCAAGATCACGAAGATGATCATGATGACATTGTTGGATTGAGGTAGGGTACACTGTTAATCCACTCTTACAACAGATAGCCTTGTATGATATAATTATAATAACACGTTTTTAGTACAGTTATGTTATCTCAGCGATAGTAGTCATTCAACTTTGACCATCCGGGTAACTGTGAACGATAACATCCAAGCGAGATCAGTTAAGTTGAAACTTGGGTGTGGTTAGATAGTGGTTTACTTGTGATCTAGCGGAAACTAAAACCTTATAATATGGTGAATGAAAGTAAGTACTACCATATTCTTGTATTACCCACCGGAATTATTAATTAAATGAAAGGCATATTTTATAATATTCATTGCATAATTGTAATTCCAATTTATTCAATCCACTTATTTTACCTGCTTCACGACGCCGGCTCTGTCAGCTCTTTCAGCTCTGTCTCAATTCTTTTGAAATCTTCAAAATATAATAAATAGTTTTTATTTCATTATGCGTGCCATCTACATATAAAATATTCGCAAAGGTTAGTTGTTAAATTCAACCGGACAAAAACTCTGCAGTACCAACCAACCCGCTTAAAATTATGTTGTTCATGTTAATTTGAAGTTTGGTTAAACAAAAGTGGCTTAAATTACAAAAATTGAGGTTAGAAAAGTGTTTTTCAGAGTTTTTTGAATATCGTCATTTTATGCTGGCAATACTGACGATAGCCAGCACCATACATTTTTTGTAATTAAATGAAGTGTAGATAGAACTGAAAAAAATATTTCTTCAAATAAATAAAATAAAAATACAAATCAGTCTGTAAATAAACATCTTGCTTTGAAACCATCGACGATTGCTTGTTATTCGTGCTTATTAAAATTGATTTCTCTTGCCATTCGAAAGAAAGTTGAAAATCAGAGACTATCATAAAAAGGTAATGTGTAATTAACAGATTTTCATCGGGTAAACAAAAGCAATATTTTATTTACCATACGCTACCATTTTGTAGTGTTCTGAAAGTGGGCAACGTCACGAATAGATGTCAAGAATTCGCATTTTTTTCTCAAAAGCAAAATTTTATTTACCTCTTAACCACGTTTTTCTACCATAAAAGCTACCATTTTGTAGTGTTCTCTCTAAACGAACCTTAACAATCGAATCCAATAGTGAATTGGACGGTTGTGAATAGCTGTGCAAGTCATGGTCGACCTGTTTGCCAAATTCGATAAAACGTACATTCTGGAAGTGGGCAACGTCACAAATAGATGTCAAATATTCGTTGTTTTGATTAATTTGTCAATATTACTTATGGAAATCTGAAATATGGCTAACTAATGAATTAAAATATTGATTCTGAAATGCAACAAATTAATATCTTATCACGGAATATTTCGTTTTAGATGTAAAGAAAGTATTTGGAAACTTTCCAAATGGTTCTCTATTGTGTGTCATATTTTTTTTGTCCTAATCATCATTTGTCCGAATGATAATTTGCCCGAACTTAATGTCATATAATATAACATGCCATAAAATGCCTAAATACAATATGCCCTAAATTTTTTGTCATAAATATTGCAATCCATAATATATACAAAAGACTTAAAACAAATTCCGATAAAAGTTTTAAGTCCTAAATTCTAATTATTTCATGTTTATTTATTAGGATAAATTTAGATTAATAAACATTAAATTATTTATAAAAATGTAAAGATGCAAAAGCAATATGGCTTTTATCACGGCTCCAGGGCTGCATGTATTATTATCACTCAATAAATCAGTTGATTGTGAACATGTGGTTTTTATTTCTCTGTAAGAAGCATGCAAACAAACATACACCATGCATGCAGGCAAGCATGCAGCATGCAAGCCTCAGCCGCGGCGGCTAGAGTTACAACAACTTGCTCCTCAACTCGCGGACGCCTCGCCAATCCGCGCCTACGCGATTCTAATAGGGCAGACAACACTGCGTGGAGTCGAGGATTTACAGCGATTTGTTTCTGTCATTAAAACCTCATTTTTAGCAAAAGTATTAGAACTAAAAAATTTATTTGAACATTCGGATTAATACACATTATATAATACAATACTTAGGACATAGCACTTTATTTCTTGCAAAATTAGGAGATTCAATTATTATAGTACTCGATATTATGACATAATAGTTTTAGAAGTAAAGATAATTATGTAAAAAAAAATCGAATATTTGAACATTATGGTTAGTGAAGTTTATAGCAAACGTTATGGATAATGATTTTCGGACAAACAATTTTAGGAGAAGAAAGAGAGTACCATTCTAGTTCACTAGTTAGCGATGTATCATATTTCCATACAGTAATATTTCCAAATTAATTAAAACAGGTAAATATTAGACAGCTATTTGCGACGTTGGCAAATTTTTGGATAAACGCTCACAAGGCGTGATAAGGTAACAAACAGACAGACGGTTACTTTCGCATTTATAAATTCTGTATTATGGGTAATAATTATAAACACTAGATACTATTTTCCACTACAAACACTTAAAGTATACAGTGAGAAAGTGTTTTAATTTAATTACAATCCATTAATTGGTCCACGTTCTACTGTTGTGGAATACGAAAACCATTACGAGTGAATCCATTTCAATTGCTACAATGAAAATGAATCCAATTTCCATTACTACCCACCGTACGCACTGATATTTGTTCATGAATAATTTATCTACATATAAATTCTTTCATTTCGTTTATATATCTACATATAATTTACATTTTAAAATATTTTTATTTAAAAAAATTAAAAAACTATAGAAAACTTTTCTACATAATTATTTGTGCTTTTAAATTCTAACAATAAAGTTTATTGTAAAAATAAAATTATATCAGAATTGAGCTATATTATAGGTACACTGAATGCACCAAAATTGTTCATCTTTCATTATCTTTAGTCATCTAATATCGTCAACTGTCAGATTTCCAAATATGAATCCTGACTAATAATAAAAATGCGAAAGTGAATTTGTTTGTGTTAGTTACACTTTCACGCTAAGCCGGTTAAACAAATTTGGATGAAATTTGGCACATGGGTAGACCATGACCATAATCTTACATAGGATTTTGACTTTTTATCCCTATATTGTCACGGGGTCGAGACTTATGCTGGTGAAGCTGCGGGGCACTGCTATTAACCCATAAATCTTGATAAGCATCCATTTTTTTCAGATTAAAACAAATAATTTTTGGTTGTGCTCTTTTCTTTGCGTTGATCTGATTAGGTACTCACAAACACTTAAAAAATTAATTCGGTTTTCATTTCCATAAAATTATTTCTACAACCAGGTGTTGCCTATGAAATCGAGTGCGACCATTGGTTAAAAATCCAATTCGTCCAATCAAACTGAATGTTCCTGGCTCTCGATTGGTGCGATTTCATTAACAAGTTTTGTTTGCACAGCCATCGAAGGGGTGATCGCAGTGGACAGAGCCCTCGACGTAAGCTTTGGAGACGGAAAGTCAATCAGATTTGAGGACTGTTGGCTAAGAGACCATTGCAGGTAACAATTAGATAGAATTAATGAGATTTTTTAAATAGGAGTTTCAAATTTTTACAAAACATTATTTACGCAAATAGCCCACGAAAATAAAATCTGTGCCTTTAATGGGAGACATAACTCATCCACACCACAATTTTTTTTAAAATTTCGTTTTACCGCTTCTCGGCTGTCGCTGAAAACCAGCGCTGGGGTTGTATCTTGCACAGGGTCGAAGCATAATGTTTAGCGTTGGTCGATTTGCGTGGATATGACGCCTGCTTCCCCCAACCTTTTCTCATTTTTTTTTAAATTTTAAACTCTTTTTTGCGTCATATTTACCGCTAATAAACGTTTTTTCTTTGTTTCTTCAGACGTTGTTCAATTGTTGCTCAATTCTGATTAAACATAATCAGAATTGAGCAACACTGCAACCCAACTGTTGAGTCAGTCTGTGTGTACTTAACTAGTTCATTCGTTTATTTGTTTACTTGCCCTTTATATATTTGTAATCTTATTGCACGCTTTATCTTGCAAACTGTTAATGTTCTACTGCCCCAATTCCGACAGAATTCAAGATTCCAAGTTAATAGTTTACTAAACTATTTACGACGATTTGATTTTTTTTTTTTTTTTTTTTTTTTTTTTCTGTAGGGCATCTCGTAGCTGACCTCTGAGGTCATGACTACTTAACCGGTCAATCCTGTGGTTGCCTTAAGCTGCTACACTCAAAGCCTCCAGCCAGGGGCATACAAAACTAAGCTAAAAAGCTAGGTGAACGCTCGCTAAGGGCACCCCCTGTGGGGTACGAGCCTCGGCTTAGGGCGTCACCGGAGGGAGGACATCAAAGACGGGACGGGCTGGATCAAAGTTTTGATCATTATTATTAATCGGGGAATTTAAAGCTACGTGCACAGCTGAAACCACTGCTGGCACCTCGTTATCGAGCAAGGGTCGGGGAGGAGTATCATTTACTCGGGGGCGCGGTCGCGATCGCAAAGGACCTCGACGGCGAGGTCGGAATGACGGGAGGCGTCTGTGTCTGTGTATAGTACTAGTGGCCCTATTGCTCTCCTGGAGGAGGGTTATGGGGTCATCAGGGTCGGTGAGAATGTGCCTAGGTCGGCGGGTACGGCTAATCCTACTTGGGACATAACTGGCGGCCTCGACAACCAGAGGGTTGCGATGTTTGACCGCGGAATCGAAGTAACGCTTTGCAAGGCGTTTTAGAAATTGGTGGATCGTGGGAATTCTAAGGTCGAGATGGAGACTCTCGTTCCTAACATACCAGGGGGAGCCTGTGGCCCTGCGGAGGAATCGGTTTTGGAGCGTTTGCAACCTATGGATATGATGGGGTTTTGCATGAGCAAAGACGGCACCCGCATAAGTCATGATGGGACGAATACACGCTGTGTAGATTCGCAATTTGCACTTAAGTGACATCTTGCTGCGTGCGTTTAGGACGGAATGGAGCCTACCGAGAGCGAAAGCGGCTCGCGAACGAACCTTCTTTATGTGCTCAGCGAAAGTGAGATGGTGGTCGAGGAAAACACCTAGGTATTTGGCTCGCTTCTCCCAAGGGATCTGCTTACCGAACATAGTGAGAGGTCGGGGGAGGGGGTCTCTAAGCCTTGTGCACGGTTTCGAGAAGAGAACCGCTTGGCTTTTTTCGGGATTGACTTCTATGCGCCACTTTCGAAACCAGGCAGCGAGTCGATTGACTGCGCCTTGGAGAGTGTGGGCGATATTGTCGGGGTATCTAGACCTAAAGTAGATGGCCGTATCGTCTGCGAACAGAGCGAAATGCGTCCTTCTACCTGGGTTTGGAATATCGCTAGTGAATAGCGTGAACATGTGGGGAGCTAGCACGGAGCCCTGAGGGACTCCTGCACGAATGGGGCGGGGAGAGGAAAGTGCTCCTTCAATGCGATAGCGGAATACGCGATTCGATAGATAGTCCCGTAAGATGAGTACGAGACGATCCGGCACGCCGAGTTGGTACAGCTTGTATAATAAGCCATTGTGCCAGACTTTATCGAATGCTTTCGCAATGTCGAAGAAAACTGCACCCGTCAAAGAGCCGCGTTGGAAACCATCGCTTATGAACTCAATGATGCGGTGGGCCTGATGCACGCTAGAGTGCTCAGTTCGAAAGCCGAACTGTTCATTTGGGATGAGGCCCTTGGTCTCGGCGAAGTCTCTGAGACGCTTGTAAATAAGCCTCTCATAGATTTTTCCGAGAACCTTGAGCAAACTGATGGGACGGTAGCTAGAGGGCTCGGTACTGGGTTTACCGGGCTTTCTGATACCTATGACTGTGGCTTCTTTCCACGACTGGGGAAAGAAGTTGTTGCTTAAGGCACCATTGAAGATGGTAGTCAAAAGCATTATCAGGTGGGCAGGGAATAATTGGATCACCCTATTGGTGAGTCCATCTGAACCGGGAGCTTTACGAGCTTTAAGACCTTTGATAATGTCATGCACCTCGTCTGGAGCGACGGGAGGCAGTGGACAATCAGGGTCATCGACGGGAGGGAGAGAGGCTCTACGTTCGACTTCAGCGTCGACCTTTAGGAGGTGAGCTTGGTCTACTGGCAGGGAGCTGGGTGAGCATTGGGCCTCGAGGGTGTCGGCCAGGCATTCTGCCTTTTCAACATCCTCGAAGGCTATGGTCTTGTCGGGACGGGTCAGGGGGGGCATGGAGGAAGATTGAGGGGATCTGAGTTTCCTCTGAAGTTCCCAAAATGCCAGATGGTTGGGCTCTAGTTCGCCGAGCATCTTGTCCCAGCCCGCGTCACGCAGCTCCTGTATGCGTGTCTTTACAGTTCTCTGTAAATAGCGCATATGGGCTTTGTTTGCGGGGCAGGGGAAGCTACTGTAGGCACGGACGGCCGCGTTCTTCTCAGTCAGTAATGCACGCACATCGTCCGGCAAGCTCCAGTGACGGTCGTCCGTCACTGTAACCTCCCTTGAACAATCGTTCAGGACGGTTTGTACGTGATTAGTGAGTGAGTCGATCGCGGACGTCGTGTCTGCGATAGAGTTGAACAGGTCGGGAATTGAGTCTAACTGAGGGGACGTGTTGGATTTCAGCTGAGTGCTTACTTTCTTCCAGTCCGTGATCCTCTTAGTGATAGGGGGAGAGTTTGGGTCGCGGAGACCTATGCGGGGGTCTAATCTCATGACTACCGGACGGTGATCAGAGTCGAGCTCGTTAATAGTTTCTATGGAGTCTAGTCTTAGGTTGACGTTCTTAAGGAGCGCCACATCTAAGATATCAGGGGCATGATTTACGTTAACCGGAAAGTGGGTGGGAGTCATTGGAGCGATGACGTCAAAGGTCAGAGAGTGGGAGAGGTCGAACAAGTGTCGGCCTCTTGTAGTAGTTACCGAACTATTCCAGGAGGGATGTTTGGCATTGAAATCGCCCGCTAAAATGAGCGAGTTACTCATAGTGAGTAGAATCGAGAGGTCGTCAGAGAGGAGTTGGAAATTCTCCGAAGTATTAGCGGGGGGGAGATAGACCGACACGAGAGTGATCGGCTGGTGGCCTGACATGCCGAGGCGGCAGGCCGAAACTTCTAATCGTGAGAGGGGAGGAGGGTCAATTGGGATGCAGTGAAGCTGCTTTTTGTAGTAAATCAGGGTACCTCCTCTATGGCAACGTGACCTATCGTTGCGAACTATCCGGTAGTTAGCTATTGATGGGTTACGGTTGCAAGGTTTTTGAAAAGTCTCTTGGACTAAGAGAACGTCTATTTGATGATCGCGGAGGAAAGCCGCAATCTCTTCGCGTTGATTTTTAATGCCGTTTGCATTGAAATAACCTATTATTAGGGATCGCGGTTTGAACCTAGCTAAGACCGTGTTATCCATAATGGGGTTTAGTAGCGAGGGAGGTTAGGGCTTGCGTAATGTCCGGATACGCGTTGTAGATGGCCTGGATCTGGAGGAGATTGCCATGGGCCGCAAGGATTTCGTTGGCCATTGTCTTTGCGCGAGGGGAGACGAAGGCCAAGAAGGTTGACGTAATTACGTTGAACGAGTCAACGGAGACGTTGGGGCTAGCC
Source organism: Omphaloscelis lunosa (assembly GCA_916610215.1). Taxonomy (NCBI): domain Eukaryota; kingdom Metazoa; phylum Arthropoda; class Insecta; order Lepidoptera; family Noctuidae; genus Omphaloscelis; species Omphaloscelis lunosa. The sequence goes on from OU744250.1 coordinate 15,778,390, forward strand.
ACGGGAGTGGATTGAGAAGGACGCGTAGCTTTAGGAGCGGACGTGGGTTTCGCGGGGGGCGCGGCGGGCGCCGGAGGCGCAGAGGGCGCAGGGGGCGCAGGGGGCGCGGGTGGCGCGGCGGCGCGAATACGGGGATCCATAAGGCGGGGGAGGGGAGCGGGGGGAGGGGGAGGGAAGTTACTGAATTGAGAGGGCACCATGGCAGGGAAAGACTGCTGGTGATGGAGATAACTCCACGGACTAGGCCTCTGAGGGCTTAGTCGTTGGGGCAAATGGGATGAGGGAATCCTATAAGAGGAGGGAGCTTCCCTTTGCTGGCGGGCGTCGAAACGCTTGGCCAGTTTGGGAGAAGAGGCCTTAGGGGCTTTGGGGCAACCGCGGTAGTTGGCCGGGTGGCCTTGTTTGCCGCATAGGACGCAGCTGGGAAGGTCGGTACAAAGGGAACGATCCTTTGGACGGGGGCAGTCGGAAGTGCCGTGCTCACCTAGGCACTTGACGCATCTAGGTGTAGCATGGCAGTTCCTCTGCGAGTGACCATATAACTGGCAGCGGTGGCATTGGCCGACAATGCCACTCTTGTGGGGTTTTTCAATTTCGAACCCTGTGAGCTTGCACAGGGAACGAATTTGAAAGATCGGGTGATGGCCCTCTACGGGCGGGCAGATGACGAGGACCATGTCGTATGACTCTCCGCCTCTAGAGCGGTGCATGCGATGGACCTCATCTACGGGGACTTTCTGTGACTGAAGGTCCTCTAGAATGTCGGATGGGAGGATTTCGCGAGGGATACGCTTGATCACTACTCGGATCTGTTTTTCCTCTGGGAGTGAGTAGGTGTGGTATGACACACCTCTCATTCTCAGAAGACGGGTTAGGTCCCTATAGTCGCGCGACGTGGGGACATTGACTTTAATACCCTGCTGGGTATTTCGGGCGCTGGAGAAATTTATTTTGTGGTCGACACACCATTTGGATATGTCGGTCCACTTTCCCTTGTCCTGGATGAACAAGGGAGGCGGGAGAGGGATCTTTTTAGCGTTAGCGTTAGGCGCGGGGGTATCCTTCGCGGAGGATGACGCAATCGGACGAACGGTGGAGGGGGAAGCTACTGTAGCGCAGCTAGCGCATGACGTAATCGGACGCGGGGTGGTCGGGGAAGCTACTATAGCGCAAGTCGCGGGGGTAGCGGGAGACGACGATTTGATCTCGAACGAATCTATTTCCAGTACAGGCCTTCAAATTGAATGCTTTTAGAACTCCAGTAGTGTTGAACAAACATTGAGGTAACTAACTTATTGAGCAAGTACAAACGCATGGTTCCAAAGAGAATGGAATCTAATCTCTAGTAAGCCAAGCCAACATTCGCCAACATTCGCATGTAATAAAATCGCGGCGAGATTTTATCGTGCACTAGATTTTCAACTCTCGGTGTTAACCCGAGCGTTGAGAATTCAACAGATTGCATCCCAGTGCGTCGAAAAACACACTGTTAAGTTTTCAGCTCTAGGTGCTAAGTAGAGCGTTGAAAATCCAATGTACGCAAAATACCGCTGCGATTTTATTATGTCCGTGCGAACGTTGGCTTATTCATTCACTTGTTTTACGAAAGGGTTTGAAAGTAGGCCCTTCGGCTCTGGTCCTATATCTATACATCTACACAAATAAATAAATAAAGTGTCTGTTAGCAATGTCAAAATAACAGTTTTTTACTAAATGCATATGAAAGTTGGTATTTACTTACTTAACATATTATATTTTAAAAAAATGTCTGTCTATTTGTTCCGGCTAATCTCCGAAACAGTTGGAACAATTTCGACGGGACTTTCAGTGGCAGATAGCTGATCTTAAAAGGAGTAACTAACGCTACTTTTGTTTTAGAAAAATCCAAAGGATAGGTCCACGCGGGCATCGGCTAGTTACCGCAAATAAACGTATTTTCTTTCTTTCTTTACCAATATAACCTGAAAATTGTTTCAGGTGCTCGTCTTGTTACCATTCAGATACCTTCCAAAGAGTTCATCATATTCTAGACATACCTGATGTCACTGTTCTTACTTTTGAAAATGATAAAACTAAAATTGAAGTTACATGTAAGTAGTATTTATTTATATACAAACGCTGAACTAATCACTAACTTAATACATATACAGCATTAACCTACAATCTTTGACATAAATTAAATAAAATATAGATTTAGCAATACTAGTGTATGTCTTACAATACCTAAGGCAATTTCAAAAGAGCCATTGGAAATTGAAAAGTTGGATTAATTAGGTATCAACACTTTTGTGGAACCGCTTTTTTCTGTGGTGTTCATTTATTAAAATTCATAGAAATTCAGCGTATAATAAATACGCCTTTTCATTTAGTATGAATTCAATTAGTTTTAGTTCCAGTCTACTGAATACCGTTATAAAATAAAGTAAAATTGGAATAAAATCTTAAACCGTTCGCGTTCATTTTTTTTTTTAAATTCTTTCCAACAATTTCTGTAAGTAATTCACAGAAAAAATTCCTTCATTTTCAGGGAGCGACAACCACAAATCGACATACACAGCCGAATTCCTATCAAAATTCGAATACAAAACGTGGAAGGAAAGTCGAAAGCTCAAGCATATACTGTGGCATGGACCAATAGATAATAAAATTCCTAAAGTACCCGTGGAGGAGTTTCTATCGTCTGTGGAAGGAGCAAAGCTAGTGTTCCAGTCACTCCTTGACTATGGCGTCGCTTTGGTAGAAGGGGTAATGAAACATTTCAAATGTTGCTGATTTTATAAATAAGTGTATCGTTGCTGTTAATTAGAAATGTCGTTCAACTGTCGGTGGCTGTTAGCAGACGATTCAATTAAATAGGTTTGAATAGTATTCTGCAGTCGATGGCAAAGCTATTCCTATGGGAGTAATTAATTACGGATGTCCTTAGTTCAGTTATTAATATTACCTACTAATAGTTTTCTACTCTATGCACCCTATTATAGAAAGTACTGTCAAAAAAGTTGGTGTTCATTGATGAAAAATAATTAGGTTTTCTTTCACGAAACTTAACAAATCTTTCAGTTAATTTGTTACTTTTGCGAATAGCCGTGGTGCATTCAGTTTGTAAAGCATTGTACTTAATTAATGTTTAATTTTATTAATTCAAAACTAGTTAGTTCATTAATGTGAACTGTACCTATACAATTCAAAATTATGAAATGAAAACTTGAAAAAAAAAAATCGGTACCACGGTAATCAACGCGTTGATGTCTTTTACTCCACGTACTGAGGTAATCAACGCGTTGATGTCTTTTTAATGGTCAAAAGCTGGTGTTATCACGGTGTCGCGGTCAATCAATGGTTAAGTCCCATCTCAAAAATGCCCAACGCGCCTAAATAAGTTTTCACTTCAAAAACAACATTCAAAATATTTTATTTCACCAAGCCAAATATTTTATTAAATCTACATGGGCGCTTATGAAACGTCAGAAGCTAGCTGCACGTTCTAATTGGTCGTTTCCTATGAGAAGAGCCGGCAAAAAACACGAGTTACTGTTTAAAGAGTAATCTTAGCAAATTACTTGATTATCAGAAATGATATCGATTCGATCTAAAAGCGGAGAATGATAAAATATTCCATAAGTTTTGAATATGAATGGGTTGTGTGAAAGATGATATGACTATAAAAAGTTGAAAACTGATGGGATGGCTTTGGGATGGCAGCGATATGTATGAAAAATAAGACACGATCTGAAAAATGATCTCAAAAGAAGGATGACGATGACTCGTCTATTTTATCCGTAGTCTTTTTATCTATAAATCAAAAAAATATGTGCTTCGGAAATAATCGTCTATCTTCGGAAATACGAACGCGCGATGATGAGATCTAATATAGAGCTGTTATAATCATGGAAGTAGGTATTTGCCTATTTTTTATTACTATACCTAAAATCATAGATTAACAACTCTATGCAATTCCAATAAACTCAATTTGCGAGGTAGCCTGGCATAGAGAAAACTTGATACAATCGCCCAACGGTAGGTGCACTACCTATTAAAAAGCGCGCCGCTCTGCGAGGTGTTACACATTGGTGTGACGTTCGTGATAATTCTAAAACACGAAGATTACCGAAGCGCATATCTTTTCTGGCTAACCTGTACCTAGCTTTTATTTCAATATAAAACTTGTTTCGTTGCAGGTTGGTGTATCCTTGGAAGCAACAGAGGTAGTCTGTAAAGCACTCGGAGGCGTCCAGCATACAATCTTCGGCGGAATGTGGCAGTTCACCACCAGAGCCGACCATGCTGACACAGCATACACCAACCTGCCTTTAGCTGTTCATAATGATAATACGTACTTCACTGAAGCAGCTGGGTAAGAACAGTTCTACTACAACAAATAGCTCTCCAGTTTAACCAGTTCATTTTGACGTTCTAAAAACATTTATTTTAAATATTCGAAAAGTTGCCCAAAAATGATATCGAAAGCGTTACATTAGAATTAAAAAAAAAGAATGTACCTGCTTAGGTACTGTAGCCTAGAGGAGTGCTAAGAGTTACAAGCTAAAAATATTTAGAAGAGCAATATTATGTTAAATCTTAGCTAATATTATAAATGTGAAAGTAAGTTTGTTTGTTTGTTAAGCTTTCACGCTAAAACCGCTGAACAGGATGAAATTTGGGTAGACCATAACCTGCTATCTAATTGCGTAATACATTTTCGTAAATGATTAAGACTAATCCGTTTCATTTTGACAGTTCAACAACATTCATTGTGTTATTTACGTTGTTGAGCAGATTTTTTTTCGAACTTGTGAAGCAATGGATTAGCAATCTGTTCAAAATGATTAGGATTTTGATTGATCATGTTTTACGCAATTAGGGTGCTGGGGCAACGTAGGATACTTTTAATCCCGGTACTACGTTCCCGTGGGATATTTTTCGACATTCAGGCGGGCGAAGCCGTGGACAGAACCTAGTAATCAAATATTATATTTATTCCGTTTATTCTAAGGAAACGTTATTACTTGAGCGCCTTTTTTTGGGTGGATAATTATCAAATAACTTCTCCCGCTCTGGGCGGAGCGGGAGGGCGTGTCGTCTCTTACTGACTAAAACCCACCCGTGTTCCTTCGGTTGCCCTGTTGCAGGGGGCCACGATCTCCCTTTTGGTTTTCTTTGCACCCCCGGCAGGCATCGGCCCTAACGGACCTCGAAAATTCTGCTGACATCTCTTTGAGGAGTGCGTTGAACACAACGCGCCGTCAACCCGGGCCTTGTCCTTATCCGAGACGGCGAGCTACCCATTGCTCACCGTCATTACTTGGCGCCTGTAATATCACTCTTGTTTTTTCAAAACAAAAACCTAATAATAATTTGAAAGAAGTAATTCTAAATTCGCTTTAATGATCGAATGCAACCAGAGTTATTTTCCTATCAGCCTGAACGACATAAGGTCGCCTTTTGCAGACAACCTTTACAGTACCACACAATTCACATTCCATAAAGCAATTTACATTTTTCAGTCAACTCAAAAGCTATTGAAAATCAAACAAAAGCAGCTGCTCACATTTTATGAATAACAATTAAGTAAAAAAAAAACGCTTTTAACAAATTTCCCTTCAATTCCAGAACTTCATAACGATTTTTAGTACCTTATTGATTGTTCAAACCTCGAACCCCCTAAAAATCACTCGTGGAAAAATATTTATAAAATAAAACACGAATAAAGTATTATAACAATTAATTACGTAGGAATCAATTTCGTTAAGTGGCCGACCCGAACTGTTGGTCAAATGTATTCGACAACAATTAATTGAAGCATGAAACACAATTTATTTTCAACTAGCTTTTGCTCGCGGCTTCGCCTGAGTGGAAGTCGGAAAATATCCCGCGAGAAGAATAAAACATTTCCTATGTGTTAATCCATGTTAACTATCCGTGTGCCAAATTTCATGGAAATCTGTTCAGCCGTTTTTGTGTGATTGAGTAACAAACATCCAAACACCTTTTAATGTTAGGTAGTAGCATTTGCAAATCAAACGAGAGCCTGAATAAAGCATTCTGATTGTAATAATGAAGCTAAAGTAACCGTCATGAGAAGCTATAAATTTTGTAAACAAGTGTTCAGGAGTTCACAACATTTGGACCAACAAAAAAAATGAATTTGTTTAAGATTTAATAAATTATTAAGTAACAAATATTGATTAACATATATTATTTAAGAATAATTATTCGTCAGATTCAGATGTTTCCATTTCTGTGTCAGAATCAGTGACATGTATCACGAAGCTGTCTACAGTTTTATCAATCTCTCATCGATTTTGGAATAAAAATTATCGTCTTCCTTGATAACATGCTCCACACAACGCTTCCAATTTTCCGAAGTAATCTGCTGCAGTCCCTCTTGTAATCATTGTTTTACCTCGTCAAGTTTAAAATTTGTATTTTGTTTACAATCCCTGCGACGGACGCGTTCCGGTACCAAGAAACACAAACGATAGCGCTTTGCGTCGTTAAAATATGACCCGACTAAATTAAATAGGTTGTTACTTTCATATAACCCGTCTATATTTCATGTCGATTGAATATGGTCAATTTATTATTATCTCGCAGTATAAAATGTTTACTTAGTAAAAGATGTTTGTTTACATAATTTATAGCTTCTCGTGACGGGTACTTTAGTTATTTTTGCAAGAGCCTATTTGTGCCCCACTTTAGCTGGCATCCCTTCCGTCATTATTATTTCAGGGTTTATTCGAAAAAGCTTTCGTTTGTTGGTCGCTTTCAAATTCTGTTTAGCAATTCGTTTACGGGTGCTCAAGCATTCAGCTTTCGTTCCTGTGAGGCCCCGGTCACACGTACCACAACCATAACAATACTACAACGACAACACAGTTTATTCACACGAACTACATTTGGCCGTCAAGGTCCGTGGGCGTGGGCCGTGTGCGATACCGACCACATCAAGGCCACGTCGCAGCCACAACGTTGCGTCGATCTTTGATTTGATTTTGAAGATACCACGACACAACTGCAAGAAGCTGCAGCCATACTATTCACACGTAACCACAGCTTGCTCACATTTTGTCTCTCTAATGTGCTGCGTGGTTGTGGTACGTGTGATCGGGCCCTAACACTACTCCGCTGGAGTAATAGCGGTCTCTTTTCCGCGAATGTCTCGTTCAAAAAGTACAAACGGAAAAGAAATTCTTGAAATCCGTCGGTTTTGCCACACATCGTTTGATTTATAAGGATCTTTGCCTTTTTTTTGGCGAACAATTTCTTTTTTCATTGAACGCTCCACAAATGAAAATGTTTTAGATTTTTCTTGCGCGAACTAATGAGATGGTGATGGTTTTATTTTTATTTAAAATTATTTTTACCTTACTACGGCAAAGCCAAAAGGAAGGATTATGATTTTAGCAGTCTATATATGTATGTTTGTATTTACGTGTGTTCCACTGTAGCGCCTAAACTACTGAACTGATTTTTTTATGAATTAGGTATCAATAGATTCGTTATAATAGTCCGGATGACATAGGCTATATAAATTATCTCTAAATTTAATATGGTGGACTTTACACGTAAATTTTTGACCTCGAAAAAAATATAATTGAGATAACCATGACATGTTTGGTATCAAAAGAAAGGTATTGGCAATATATCATATTGTTTAGGTAAACAAATATGTTAAATTTAGTAAAAACGAGCAAAAGCAAGACTGCGTTACGTACGGTGCGGCTGTAAAAATAATACACTATTAAATAATAAAATATGATTAAAATATTTATTACTGACCTATTGTATTACGTTTATTAAGCGTTAAAACAAAAAAGTACTATAAAATAAAAAAAAATTAGTTTAAAAAACTATAACCCGACTAGGGACAAATAAAAGTGATCTAAAAAGTACGAAACAAGAAAATATTTCAGACAGAAATCAAGACATAGGTACAAAAATGGTTAAGATATATCCGTGGTCACATGCCTGTATACCATGTGGGTGGCAGGAACACCTATAAAATTATAATGGCATGCGACGACGGCTTTACTTTGATCATTTTTGTACCTGTCTTGATTTCTGTCTGTAAGGAGCTCGTGGGTAAATAATAACAGCTGCACTGGTCGATCCATCAGGTTAAGCTACGCTTGCCGGGTTTGGTCCGTGGGTGGGTGACCATCTTTACATACTGAGACTCCTCCGTGCCTCGGCAAGCACGTTAAGCCGTTGGTCCCGGCTGTCATTCATGGATCTTTGACAGTCGTAACGGGTCGTCAGAATCCCGAAAGTCTGAAAACCAGTCTTACCAAGGGGTATCGTATTACCCAGTTACTGGGTTGTGGAGGTCAGATAGGCAGTCGCTTTATGTAAAATACTGGTACCACAAATGTCCGCGATGGTACATGAAAAGGTGAATGTGGGATACGTGGAACTAAGATTAATTTCGATTACAACTAATATACGCCTCCCTGAAAAAAATTCTTTAAAAAAAAATTACCTAGGATATTTTGAAAATTAAAAAACCATACCTACATAAAAAAACAGAAAAATATTTTTTTTTTTGTTAGGAACACGCACAGGAAATACAACATCAAAACTAAGAAATTCATAAAAATCAATAGCAATTTCAGTAAAAGAACATAAAAAAATAGTGAAAACAATAAAGAAGACCTGTGCGAGGCCAAAAAGGCTAGTATCAATATTGCTACGATACATATGCATAATGCTACGATACAAATAGAACCGTAGAATCCCTGCGCTGGTATTTTGATAGTATATAAAAGAATTTGACTCGTTCCCGACAGATTCGCTGGAGAAGGCGGAACATAAAGAAAACTGGAAAAGTATAGGGGAAATCTTTGCCCAGCTGTAGGACAACATAGGTTAACTAAAAACAAAGGAATAAAAAAAAAATGCTTTTATCTGTGTTTTTTTAAAACTTGTTTTTATTTTTCAGTCTACAAATCCTGCATTGCCTAGAACATAAAAATGGGACAGGTGGTGAAACAATTCTAGTAGATGGATTCTTCGGCGCGCAAGAGTTAAAAAAAGAGAATCCAGAAGATTACAAGTTTCTTTCTACATTCAATTTAGAAGCAGAATACATAGAAGATGGACATCACCACACATACTCCGCACCTGTTATAAGAGTGGATAATGAGACACATGAGCTGGTACAAATTAGGTAAGAACATAGCCTAATTGCAACATACTTACAACGGCATTATCTTTCATTTTGACAATTAATTGCGTTATTTATGCTGTAGAGCAGACAATTTTTTCAAATATATGTAGCAATGGAATAGGAATTTCCTTCAAAATGCTTCGGACTGTGATGAAAGTGTGTTATACGATTGGGGAGCAGTTTCAGTTTGATTTTAAAAACTTTCTTTGTTTGCTACGTAATAGATTAGCTTTACCAAGTTGGATTTTTGAAATGTCACGATTAACTCTTGGATCCGAATGGCAATATACCAAAGTGAAGGGGGAAAAAAAGGCTAGAAGCAGTAATATGGAGGCAGAAAATTGTGATACTATAAAAAAACAAATGAGTTCGCTATTTTTGCGGTGATTCAAGTAAGGTTTAAAGTACAGTATTTCTATTTTCTTAATGTCCCTTGGCAAACTTATTGTTTCATCAGTCGTCGGATTTCTATCAGTTGCCCTTTGCACTTGGTGCAAACCGGACGCTCTCAATCAACTTAAAAGTATATAGAGTTGTTAATACTTTTTTAACTTAATGTAATTCATTTAAAAAATGGGAGGAAAGCCGTAAAGTCGCAGTCACGACAGATAGGAAAATGGTTTTACAGCTCTATAGAGTTCCTATGGAAATCAAAACAAAACAACAATAAAGTACTTAGTTCTGGATTCAAATTATTTTACACGATAAATCAACATGGAAATTAGCATTCATTTGTATTTGGAAATGCGATTATTCCCGAGGGATATTAAGAAAATAGAAAGACTGTAAAATGATACAAGGATCTTTTGGCGCTCGAATGACGATGACATGGGGGCGCCGTTGGTAAAGATTTGTGAAATGTATTGACAAAAACAAGATGGCCGCATTATTAGATAGAATATAATATATTCCTCCAGACCGTATTTCGGCCATGGCGGCCAGTCTCAACAGAGACTAGCCTTCGGCGCGGGAGATATTTTAGATAGATATTATTGTTTTTAGTATATAAAATATAATAGTTTTTGGACCACTGGAAACCAGTGTAAGAAGATCTTAGCGTTAGTACATGGATTGTAGAAGCGGGCGATCATTTTACGTTGGTCCTTATGAGCAATGGTTGAACTAAGAAGTGAGTATAGATAAGAAGACAACAATGTTGCAGTAAGACGACAATGTTGCAGTATTCGTTCTCACGGAGATTAGGCGACAATGTTGCAGTTTTAGTTCCCACGCTGTCGTCCGGTTGACCGTTAGTGAATCGCCAGATATAAGAAGATCCTGTGTTGATCCTGTGTTGATAAATGGTTTTTTGAGGCGGGTGGTCATTTAATGTTGGTTGTTGTGAGAGATATGGTGGAAGCTCAAGTAGTACTGCAACATTGTCGTCTTTTTATCTATACTCACTTCATAGTTCAACCATTGCTCATAAGAACCAACATAAATTGGCCACCCACTTCTAGAACCATGTACTAATGCAGTGATCTTCTTAGACTGGTTTCTGGTGGTCTGAAACCGTTATATTCTATCTACTGGCTTTTAGTTCCAATATTGGCCACGTATCAAAACAACCTTGCACAGCTATGTAACAGTTGATAGTTATAATTAAGTTTTTTTTTTTAATAAACCGACTGTTTTTCGACTCATTTCAAAACGTCGCGTCGTCCACTTTTTAACTTTACCACTACTTACCTTTCTACTTACCTACCTACTTGATTATAGGTTCTTACTACCAATTCCCTTTTGGTTTTAGATTCAACGTGTATGATCGTGCTGCAATGGCCTTTAGCAACAGTGAAGAGTGCAGGTCATACTATCGTTCTTTGAGAAGCCTAGCAAAATACTACCAGGACCCAAGCAACCAGTGGAGGTTTAAACTAAGACCAGGTAAAAATAATATAAGATTTATATTGTTAGATTCACCCGCCCGCTTCAAAAGATGGTCACGTTTTTGTTTCGTTGACAAAAACATTTGAATAGTATTCAAAGTCAAAGTCAAATCATTTATTTCAAATTAGGCCCATGTATGGTACTTTTGAACGACAAAATTTACAAAATAATAGAATTGATTCTAGTCACCCCTTCCAAAAGGTAGTTTTCGTATGGAGAAGAATGGGCAAGAAATTCCACCGTTACTCTTTTAAATTCTTCTATCTTTTTATTGTCTTGCTCATTAATATTGATAGTAGTATCTGTCATTCCATACGGGATGATGTGAACTCACTCTTCTCAGTAAAGACACCTTTTCGCGTGACCTAAGTACGATGAGGGCGAATCTAACGATTTAAATCTAAGGGTAAAAAATAAGAAAACCAAGAGCTATAGTAACACTCAATGTAACAAAGAAGTTGGTATAAGTACGGCGTTTAATCTCGCTATTAATATACCAGTGTATTTGGAAGTATCATGTAAGATAGCAATGGTGGCCCAGTGGTAACGGCCGTGACTTACGAGTTGTAGGTCGTAGGTTCAAACCAAGACAGGCGGCTTTACTTTTATGTAAATTATTTCATCACCACTGCTCTCAAAACGGTTAAGGAAAACATCGTAAGAAAACGGGCATGTCCTAAAACCAAAAAGTCGGAGACATGTGACATCTACCAACTCGCACTAGGCCCGTGTGGTTGATTATGGCCCACTCCATCTCACCGAGAGGATCACTGATTAGTCCTGTGTTGGAACACAGGACTAATAAGCCTTAGCCCTCTGCAGAGGGACAGTTAAGGGCTAGTATTATTAAATGTAAGAACATGGCCCATGCTGGACAATACATGACCATTGACTTTCCACTAGTTTAAGCTAAACCTTTAATTAGGACAGCATACCCATACCAATGTAATATTTTATTTTACAGGAACAGTCATGATCATGGACAACTTCAGGGTTTTACATGGCAGGACTGGTTTCACTGGCAGTCGAGTGCTTGGCGGTAGCTACGTGGCGCGTTCTGATTGGTTGGATAAAGCGAGGGCTTTGGGCCTCATACAATAAATTGATGTGAAAACTAAAAAGGTGTTTAATTTTGATTAGTAATTAGGCATAAAACTTCCTGATCAACCTTAAAGTTTAAAGGTACAATTCCGTAGCCGACCGCAGGCGGCAACTGCAGGCGACGTGTGGTTTCTATGTATTTTTGTGCATTTCTATGAAGGTGACGTCTCGTTACCTACATGAAATACCTTTCGAAGAAGGTATTTCATAGAAACCAGTTGTGTCGCAGCGACGCGTCGCTTACAGTTGCCGCCTGTGGTCAGCTACGGAATGGTTCCTTAAAATGCATTGAATACTACAGTTCCAAAGACAAGAAAAAAGTCACTATTGGACATGGCCATTGCGGCACTACGTATATTTTATTTCAAATTTAATGTCTGTGTATTCAAATCACAATTTTTTTCTTTGACAGTTGTAAGAACATACGAGTAACATGGTAAACTAACGTAGGGTGTCAATTTGCTTAACAATTATTCCCTGACGGTACCTAACTCAAATAATTAAGTAAATATGGAAAACAAAACAACTTGAACAAAATGTCATCTGCCTTGATAACAAGAAAATGGAATGGAATCTATTATCGCGGACGAGTCTCATTCCCATCCCTTTGTTTTAACATCAGACCTTCCAAAGTACTACAAAACGTTGAATTTTAATTTTTGCATACAAATGATTTTGGCTAAGTGCTGGACGACAAACCGAGCCAGTTATAGGTCTTTCATATTTTCATCTAGATCTGAATATTCATGAGAACTACAACGTTGGGATAAATTGCTTCGTATTTCCGTACTTACTGTTTGTTCTGTGTAGGTAATTATCATTTTTAGGGTCGCTAACGGTCCTTAGTAAATGATTAACTCGCGGGTAATTCCATAAAACACTTCCAATGGCAATGAAAAAAGAAGAAAAACGAAAGAAAATACGTTTGCGGTGGTAAACATGAAACACAGAACAAAACACGAAAATAAAAATTTTGGGGAAAATATGCGTCACATCCACGCAAAACGGTTATCACTCAGCATAATGCTGCGACCCTATGCGAGACAGAGCCCCAGCGCTGGTTTGACTGACTTTTATTTTGACAATTCAACAGCATTCACTGCGCTATTTCCTTAGCAGACGAATTTTTCAAACACTAAGAAGCAATAGCTTAGCAATTTCCTTCAAAATCGTTCGGGTAGTGATTGAAAGTGTGGTACGCAATTGGCGTGCGGATCTGCTACTAGAGACAATGCCTGGGTAAAAAAAAAATCTATTTAGTCCGTCAGTCAGTTAATATAAAAAAAATTGACACTTATTTTTTCCATATTAATAAAAATGACTTAGATAAAACGCATTAAAGTTGGGGAGTGGGGGTCGCTACGTCACAAGAAAGTATGAAAACATACTCCTGACGTCATGGCATTTTTCAACACAATGTATCGCCATAATCTTTTGGTTACGTAAAAAAAGAAAAAATATGAGTTCAATATTGTTTAATAAGATTATTAAGTCCGTTGCACTCGGACACTTGCTGATAGCCCAGCGACAAAACTATCGGAACTACACATTCGCTGCTCGCCAACTCATTTTCAGTTGTTAGTTCTACTCGCTACTCTATGTTCTATGTTCTATGTTATAGGGTTTGGTTTCCGCACTTAGTCCGTGAAGTGGACCATTGTGCGTGGGCCATGGCGGCCGTTAGATGGTTACTCCAACCAGCCCACCTCCCTCCAGAAGCTAATTAAGTCTCCTGGTCTGTTCAGGACATCTGTGTAGGATCTGGGTGACCCGAGGGTTTCTGTTCTAATCTGGGTGACGCCTGTGCATTCAAAGAGCACGTGCGCTACGGTTTCCTCAGCCTCCATGCACGCTCTGCACAGAGGGCTGTCCGTTATGCCTATTGTGTGGAAGTGTTTGTTTAGCGAGCAGTGGCCCGTGATTGTCCCCGTCACCAGGCGCAGGCCGTTCCTGTCCAGGCGCAATAAACGCCTGGTTAGCCTGCTATCCAAGGATGGCATAGCTTCCTTGGACTGCCTGCAGCCCGGTGTCGAAGTCCACCAGTTCCCCGCTTGTGTGTGGGTGAACTCCTGTAGCCACCTGCGTATTTGGTTGAAGGGGATGGGTACGATAGGCTCGGGTCCACATACTGCCGTGCTGGATCCTCGTCTAGCAAGTTCGTCGGCTGCGTCGTTACCTAGCGAGCCGCTGTGTCCTTTTATCCATTGCAGTGTCACTTTGTTGCGGCTAGATACCGTTGTTTGTTCTAGTGCATTGTGACATTCTAGTATTAGCTTCGAGGTAATATATTTTTCCTGTAAGGATTGCAGAACTGAGGCGCTGTCGGAGAGTATACGTATGTGAGTGTCCGTAACTCTCCTGGCTTCTAGGGCGTGGACCGCTTGTATGATGCCCACACACTCCGCCTGATAGACGGTGTTGAACATGCCCAATGGTCTGGATATATTTATGTTGAGGTCGTGTGAGAAGACTCCGACCCCGGTACCAGAGTCGGTCTTCGATCCATCGGTGTATACTCTCATCTCTTTCGGACCTCAGTAATCACCCTGTTCTTCTGTGAGTATTATGCTGTAGTGCCTTTGAAAGTGATGTGTTTTCGGGGCTTTGTCGCAGGGTGATGCCATCATTGGCCATCGGTTGATCGCATCTTCCTTTATGCGTGCATGCCTAACTCTGGAGTCTTTGCTTAGGGTTCCTGATAAGTGGAGCCTAAAGGCAGCCAGGGCCGCCTCCTCCCTCACAATAAGGTTCAGGGGTGGCAGACCAAGCATTGCCTGTAGGGCAGCAGTGGGTGTAGTTCTCATACTGCTAGTGATCGCAACACAGGCAAACCGCTGCAGTTTTTCGAGATCTCTTTGGGCTGTGCTCAGGTCTGTCCTGGGCCACCAGACCAGTGAGCCGTATGTGATAATTGGTCGGATGACTGTGGTGTATAACCAGTGGGTGACCTTGGGACTAATCCCCCAGTTCCTGCCAAGCAGTCGCTTGCACTGCCACAGGGATATGCTGGCTTTTGTAGTGATGTAATTGGCATGTTTCGCCCAGTTCAGCTGTTTATCCAAAAAGATGCCCAGGTATTTGGTTTCAGTTGATAGGCTTAGAGTTGTTCCGAAGAATCGTGGTAGTTGTAGTGTCGTCAGTTTTCTCTTTTTTGTGAAGAGGATCAGTTCGGTTTTTGTAGGGTTTACTGAGAGTTGGTGCTTGTTGCACCATTCCTCTACTATTTTCAGGGCTTGTCGCATAAGGTTGCATAGAGTATTTTCATGGGTCCCGCTTATTATTATGGTTAGGTCATCGGCGTAGCCTACGGTGAAGTAACCTTTGTCGTTGAGTATTTTAATGAGGCTGTCTACTACTAGGTTCCATAGAAGTGGCGAGAGGACGCCCCCTTGCGGGCAGCCCTTTGCAACGGTGGCCCTCGTAGTGTCATTTACTGTGACTTGTACAGCTCTCAATTTGAGCATGTTGGCGATCCAGCCACTCAGGGTCGAGTCTATGCTGTGTCTATCGAGGGCCGTGTTTATACTGTTGAACATGGTCTTGTCAAAGGCGCCCTCGATGTCGATGAAGGCGGCCAGTGCTGAGCATTTGTGGTCCACTGCGCATTCAATTTTAGATACCACGCTATGCAGCGCGGATTCTGTTGATTTGCCTGTGGAGTACGCGTGCTGTTGTTTGTGCAGTGGTTTTACCCGGAGAGGGCCATCTCGGATATATCTATCACAGAGTCTCTCGAGGGTTTTCAGTAAAAATGATGTGAGACTTATAGGTCTATAAGCCTTTGGTTGTGTGTAATCAGTTTTGCCAGGTTTGGGTATGAAAATTACTTTCACCTCGCGCCATGCGAGAGGTGTGTGTCTAAGTGCTATGCAGGCTCGATAGATCTCCACCAGCCATTGTGTCAGATAATCTACCCCCCACTGTAGCAGGGCTGGGAAGATGCCATCCAGCCCTGCTGACTTGTATGGCTGGAAGCTGTTGATAGCCCACTTTATCCGCTCTTCTGTTACTATTTTGCGGGCTCTTGACCAGTCTTGCTCCGTTGGGGTCCATTCTGGTTCAGCCTCCCATGTCCTGTCCTCCAGGATTTTACAGTCTGGGAAGTGAGTCTCGAGAAGGACCTTACTGGTTTCATAGTCAGTTAGTGTGTATGAATTGTCGGGTTTTTTCAGCGCGCCGAGAGTTCGGTCCTGATCAGTTGATAGGATCTTCCTTACCCTTGCCGCCTCATTATTTGTTTCAATGGATTCACAGAATTTCCGCCAAGCTGACCTCCTAGCGGTTCTGATCTGTTTTTTGTACGTGTATTGGGTCTCTTTGTATATCTCCCAGTCGTCCGGGAGTCTCGTGTTTTTTGCTCTGTTAAATTGCTCACGTAGCGCATCTCTGAGTTTGCTAAGTTCAGCGTTCCACCAAGGGTTCCTCTCGTTCTTGCTTTGTGGCGCTCTTAGTTTACAGCATGCGTGGTATGCTTCGGTTAGGTATTCTGATAGTTTTGTTACAGTGTATTCCAATTGTGCTTGGTCTCTAAGGGTTACTTGTGTTAGATGTCTAGCTAATAGGGAAGCCAGGAGGCGTTTATACTCGGGAACATTGGTACGCCTCGGGTTTCGCCTCGGAGTGGGTTTCCTAGTGTTTGTAGTTAGTGTAAATCGGATCCTTCTGTGGTCTGAGCAAGAAGGCTCGTCCGATACGTGCCAGTTTGTGATAAGGTTTGTCGCGTTTTCTGTGGCAAGTGTTAAGTCTATAATCGTTTGTCCACGGACTGTGACCCAAGTGGGTTCTGAGCCGCGGTTAACAATGTTAAGGTTAGTAGAGAATAAATAGGTGGATAGTACCTCTCCTCTGGAATTTGGTGCGGCGCTGCCCCAGAGCGGGTGGTGGGCGTTCGAGTCGGTGCCAATGATCAGGTCCAAATTGGCGCGTTCGCAGTGCTGTACCAGGTCGGCCATCTCTTTTGGCGGACAGTCTGTGTCCTCGCCTGGCATGTATACCGACGCCAACACAGCATCTGGAACGCTACCTTCGTTTTGGAGCCTGACAGCTGTCAGGTCTCTGGAACAGAATTGAGTGAGTGTCGTAAAGGGAATTTCTTTGGGTATGTACACACAGGTTCTCGGCTTGTCTGCGCTGTGTGTGTTGAGAATTAGCTTACCTCCGATGTTACCGAGGCCGCATATTCTATTGTTCCTGATCCACGGCTCTTGGATCAGTGCTATGGTTCGGGGCTTAACCTCCAGCGCCCTGCGTAAGCTAGCCGTGGCAGTCTGGCTGTGCTGGAGGTTGGTCTGGATGATGTTGAGGGGCGATGACGACGGTGGAGAGGGGTTAGTTGGAGATGGATCCATCGGACAGCCTCTCCACTACCTCCACTCTGTACTTGTCGTCGTGTCGTTCGCCTGGCGACGAAGCCAGTAGACGGTCGCTCCAGCCAGGTGATTCAGGAGCTATGCTGTCGATGTCGTCAGCCATAGCCGCTCGGGCCATGACCTCCTCCAGTTGGTCGATCTCCGTATCATCAGTCTTTGTCAGCGTCGGTAGTGTCGTCTTCGTATCTGTGCTGTCGGTCTGGGCGTCAGAGGGTTGGGTCATGGGCCAGAAGCGAACGTATATCGACCCGAGCAGGTATGATATACGTCGCTCCCGAGCCCGGACCTTTACGGCTTCCTCCGGTGGCACACCCAGGGTTAAATAAGTCCCGTAGTTGTCGCCACCGACGGTAGTCGCCCTGTACAGTGTCCACCTGCCAATGTCATACCAAGTATTCTGACGAATCAGAATACTCTGGAGTCTGGCTACGTCACCTCTGTATCGAGGGACAAAAAGCGAGACTCGGACACGGGTCGGACGTCAGATTGTCTCAGAACCGTGAGTGTCAGGTCAGTTGTTGGAAGTCTTATTAGTGGTACTTTCTGGGTCAGCCAGGTCAGGGCATAGTCGTCTTCGCACCACATCTGCACGGTGCCTTCCGCTACCCGTGGGTATCCGCGGAAGGCAGGGAGTGGTGCTGTCGCGTCTGTATCTATGACCAGGTTCTCAAGGTCCGTCTTAATGTGCTCGGCCTCTTCCTTTGTCAGGTCTCTGGAGGGTGGGGGGAGGCAGATTGCTACGGCCAGCCGCGCCGGAATGTCCTTTGTGGCCCGCGCGTAGGTTCTCTGTTCCCCTTGAGCGGAGTGGATCCTCACCCGTTTGGCGTCCCCCTGGAGCATGCTCGGCGAAGCCGTCTCGTCAGGGCGCTCCCTCTTCGTCGGCCCTGTACCGCTCGGTCCAGGCTGCGACTCAGAGGTGCCTGGCTCGGTGTTTTTTGCCGGCAACGCCGGGTGTTGGATACCACCTCGCTTGCCCCTGCTGTACTTTGGACGAGGCCGGTCGTGGTGTACGTCTGTGTCTTTGAGTCGGCTGTCGGTCCCGGCAGACTCTGTCACGTGCGGAGGCTTTTCGCGCTGGGTTACCCCTTCGCAAGCTTGCCCCCGCACGCGCGGTTCCGCGTCCAGCCGCTTTGCGCGCTGAGTTTCCCCTTCGCGCTCTTGCGGCCGGTCGCGTGCGTCCGGCCCTTTTTCGCGCTGGGTTTCCCCTTCGCGGACTTGTGGCCGGTCGCGCACCTCTCTTTCGGCGTCCGATCGCGCTTCGCGCTGGCTAGTGCCATCGCGGGTTTTGCGCTTTCGGTCGCCTATTTTCTTCTTCCGGGCCTGGATTTTTTCGCGCTTAGCCAGCGGGCGTACTACATCGCAGGCAACCGGAAGAGTGTTAGAGTTACCAGGTCCGTCATCTTTCCCAGTCTCTGTCGGTCTGTGCTGATCTTGGTCCTTGTCTGGGATCGTGATGCTGTTCCGCACGATGCTCTGTTGCCAGAGGCTCGTGGGTGGCATAATTTGTGTGGTCAGTGTAGGCGCATTGGTCGCAGCCGAAGTTGGGTTAATGGGCGCGTTAGTCGCAGCCTGTGTTGTGGGCGCTAAATCAGCAGCCGGCCGCGCTGAAAAGCGCGGCATTAGGTAATCAACATTGCAGTTTGAGGCCCCTCCCATATTACGATAGGGGCTAACCGCCGGAGCGGTGTGGGATTCCCCGGCTTGGCCGGGACCCACCTGGGTATTTGCTTCATCATTCTGCATTATCATGTTTGTGGGGGTGGGCTTTTTTGGAGACGAGGTTACCCTTCCTCTGGGACCGCTGGGATAAAGGGATAGGGGGGAAGGCATTTGGTGGATGGAGGGTATGGGTTCTTTGGGGGCCACCCTAGGCCTGGGAATTGACCTAGGGATTTAGGATTGACGGGAAATGTATGAATAGGAAGGAATGTCTTGTTTTGGTAATGGATAACATAGGAAGGGGTGTATGGGTTACCCTAGGCCTGGGATTTGGCTTTCAGGAACTTCTCTTGTCCGGGATCTTTTTTTTAGAAGATGCTCCAAGTGTGGGATCGACCACCAACGGTCAATGTGACCGTTAGTTCCCGGTCCCACAGACGGAGTTGGGCTATCCGCAACCCGCCCACCCGCTCGGTTGCAAGAGAAGAAGTGCCTGGCAGGCTGGGTCGTCCCACCACGGATGTACGTATACATTCGCGTTGGAGCGATCCAGCCCCCCCCGAGCTACTCGCTACTCGTTAATCGCTGGCAGTGGGACAGTTGCCTGAGTATTATAACATGAAGGTCAGATCATAACACGCTGAAGAATATGTAAACAACTTTTATTTCGAGCAATATTATCTATTTAGATAAGTTAATTATGTCGAGTGCTGCAGCAGACACTCAAACCGTCACTAACAGTTACATCATCATCATATTGATATTTAAATACAAACCGCCTTGGGTTTCTGCTGCCATGTACAATGTTTCACAGGTCACTAGAGTTTAGTGGAAGCTACCTAAAGGTTGCTATTGTTTTGCTAGATTTTCATTTTAAAATATTCCCTTTAGAATGTTTAAACAGCATTTTTGTAAATGTTTAAAAGGCGAAAGCGCCAATTTCTATTTTTTTTTTTGCAGTTTGCAGATCAGTATTAGGTTTTGTTCTATGTTAATTAAAATATGATTTGCGATAGTAACGTACAGTCTATTTTCTTAATGTCCCTCGGGTATCATCGGATTTCCGAATACAAACGAATGCTAATTTCCATGTCCATCAATTATTAGATTTATCGTGTATAATAATTTGAATTCAGAACTAAGTACTTTATTGTTGTTTTGTTTTGATATCCGTGTGAACTATATAGAGCTGTAAAACTATTCTCCTATCTGTCGTGCCTGCGAATTTAGCGGCGTTCCTCCCATTTTTTAAATAAAGTACATTAAGTTAAAAGAGTATTAACAATTCTATATACTTCCAAGTCAATTGAAAGCGTCCGGTCTGCACCAAGTGCAAAGAGCAACTGATAGAAATCCGATGACTGACAAAACACGAGGTTTGCCGAGGGACAGTAAGAACATATTTGAAGAATAACGTAATCATTAAAAGCATTGACTCCCTAAATTTAAATTACTCTATTTTTTATTATTATTTTCAAACAAAAGTACATATTATTTGTTGTTTTTAAAGTTTTATTTCGCCAAACTTTCCAGTTAGATGGCGAGATGCGCTTATTAGCAAGTATAGGTACACAAATAATCTAGCAAAATTAACCTTAAAACTACCAACTATGTACTAATTTCTGTCAAGGATCAATCACACCGGAACGGGTAGATTACAGACGAGCCATGGACACCGGACACTGACAAATTCTAAGTACGTACCTATCCATCTGGAGGTGTCCGTGTCCGAAGCCGCGTCCGCAACCCGCCCGCGCCGGCCCGATCAAACCCTTAATCACAGATTACTCATAATATAATGATACTATTAGGTGTTAAGTGTTAATTTATTTCTGGACACAAGCAGAATTCTCTTTATCAAGAAATAAATTCCTTAATTTTGACTTTAACATACCTTAAATTACTTTAGGATTTTGTTTTAGAATGTTTAATACGAGGCTTTTGGTAAATATGTAATTTTTGTAATATTCTTCTTCTTTAGACGCGTTGGGAATTTTTGAGATGCCATTAAACAATTGATTTCACGACAACATGACGACACCTCATTTTTGTAAACGCGATTGTGCTCTTTATTTATATTAAACTAGCTGCCCGGCCCGGCTTCGCACGGGTAGCATTAAGAACTTATCTACGGCGCACTTAACTACCTACCCTACCTATCTACCCTGCCTACCTACCCACCCTACCTACCCTACCTACCTACTCTACTTACCTACCCTACTTACCTACCCTACCTTCCTACCTACCTACCTAACCTACCTACCTACCTACCCTACCTACCCCTACCTACCTATCCTACCTACCAACCAACGTACATACCTACCATCTCCTGAGATATCAAAATTCATGCAAGCCTAGTACTTTGTGTTAGGATTTATGGCATATATACCGGGATATCATAAATACAAAATTTATAAAAAAAAAAAAATCTTCATATGTTTTATTTTTTTGTGAATTTTTCCAATGTTTTAATAGTTATTATCCTATTCCGGAAGAAGACATGTCCAAAAACACAAAAATCATACAAATTGGTCCAGCCGTTCTTGAGTTATAAGTGATGTATGTAACTAACACGACTTTGTTTTATATATATACACACATCAAAAGTGTCTAGGGATCAAGCATTTTTATGCGGATTTCTTGAGATTGAGATGTGGCTTTGTAATAAATTTATGATTATATAAATTTATATGGATCCTTTTTGGTGCATTTCATAATTTGAAACAGGAACTGTTAATCAAATTCGAGTAAAAGATGAAAATCAGCTGTCAATATTTTCCCTATAAAAACATACAACGCATTGAAGACATTATTAGTGCTACTGTTTCCCTACTACTGATTAAAACCAACGTTATTATGGAGCGGCGACGTCATTTAAGCAGGGAAGAAATGCTCAGAGCCGTGGGAATGATAGAAGCTGGTTCCCGGCAACGTACTGTGGCTTTAGCTCTGAATACAAGTCAGAGTGTTATCAGTCGACTTTGGACACGTTACCGAAGCACTGGTACCGTGGCTGAGCGCCATGGAGGACGGTATCGCTGCACCACACGGAGACAAGACCGATACATTCAAATCTTAACTCGAAGAGCTCCAACAATAACCGCCATGATGTTAGCCGTGAGGCTTCATCACTCTTCAGGGAACTTAATTAGCGACCAAACAGTCAGAAACCGCTTGCATGAAGTGAACCTTCATTCCCGAAGACCGCTACGGGTACCACCTATAGCAATGCACAATCGTAGGATTCGATATCAATGGGCTCTTGAACACAGAAATTGGGCAGAAGAACAATGGCGTTTCGTGTGCTTTTCTGATGAGTCTCGTTTTGGTATGAGACCGGATACAAGACGTATACGACACTGGAGAACCCCTGGACGCCAACAGCGATTAAAATCCTGCCAGGAAGTCCATCCTTATAGTGGTGGAACCATCATGGTATGGGCGGGTATTTGGATCGGCGGAAGAACTGAGTTGATTTGGATCAGAGGCAACCTCAACGCTCAAATTTATGCTGAGACGATTGTATCTGACGTCATCGTTCCTCTACAAGTGCAAATCGGTCCCTTATTTCAGTTAATGCATGATAATGCACGACCGCACACCGCAAGAGTTGTAAGACAGACTCTCGCCGCAGCTAACATCAATGTCCTGCTCTGGCCTGCTCAGTCGCCAGACTTGAACCCGATTGAGCATGCATGGGATATGCTACAGAGAAGAGCTCTGCCGAATATGGAGGGTATCCAGTCGCAAGAAGACCTTTTTTTGTTGTTGCAACGAACATGGGCGGCCATTCCACAGCGTGATTTGGATGAACTCATTTTGAGTATGCCAAACCGATGTTCTTGTGTTGTTAGTGTTCGCGGTAGAAACACGGATTATTAATTGTTTAAGTTACCCAATAAAATTTTAAAGAAAACTGTTATTTCAGTCTTTTTTTCGAACTTTAATGTTAGTGGTTCAAATGTCAAAAATCCCTTTATTAGGAAAATGGCAAATTTCTTTATTAATGCAAAGGTGACTTGGTTTATCGTTACTGTGACAAACGAAAACACTTTATTTGATGAATCCTTAAAGAAAATTTTAATTAATATCAATCAGGAGAAAAGTTATTGCAAAAATATATGTTGATCCCTAGACACTTTTGATGTGTGTAGATTACGGATCAATGTTCTATGCAAGTATTTTTAATTTAAAGGTTTTGTAAACGCGATTGTGCTCTTTATTCAGATAAAGTTATGGAGCAATGTTCTATACAAGTATTTTTCTTCTACCACGGCAATCTTGTTCAAGTTTTCACTTCTGTCGGCACTCCCGGAGTGCCACCACTTTTTTTTTGTAATTTGCCTTTATTTAGTGCAGAATAAACAATTTTTCTTTCTTACTTCTTTCTTTCTTTCTAACGTACAACCTGACACTGACCTGCATATTGCAAAAAACTATTGAATTTCGTAGGCTATGGCTTTTACGGGGATGCACTACATCCCCGTAAAAGCCATAGTCTAGTGAGTCAATATTCTCGAAAATTATTCCTTTATGAGTTATTACCTCCTCTTAAAGGAAAAATTTAGTCTATAATTAAGCTAGTCTAAATATGAGTTAAACAAAGGACAAAATCGAGTGCATGCAACTGTTTTAAAATTAACTCGCTTTTGAATTTAACGGAGAATTATAATTATTTTAGCTACAATTTCGAGGTGCTAAAGTATAGTTACGGTAGGTACAGAATTTCAGTTAATTAAAAGTGAAGTAAATTATATTGAAAAAAAAAAGTATTTATTCATCTATGAATATTTCTAAGAAACTTGCGATTACGTGCGACTTTGTTCGGATAGGGTGCTTGCATAAAGAAGCGGGTTTTCGGGCCCGACTCGCGATACCGATCGCTGCAATGATCTCCGGAAAGAAACGGTTTTAGCTTATTCTGTAATGTGAGCGCTTAAGTGCTCATATAGGTACATGAACGGCACGCGCCAACGACAGAGGCTACTGCAGCCGACACTTGTCGACGGCTACCGCTGAAGCGTCGATGGACGGCTGCGGTAGGTCTGAGGCGTATTTATTATTTATCGTAACAGCGAAATAAAGCATGTCGTCGTAGTGACCGTTTATTGTATTTTGATACTAACAATTTTTTTAGAGACTTTGTGTTGACTCAGGAGCAGATGTTCTTACCTAAGAAAAGCCAACATGTTTTAGCTACTTTATTAGCCTACAATATACACGCAGTTATGAATGTTTTAACTGAGATTAGTTTAAGTGACGAAACAGCATTATCTAGTACTTCTAATAATGCTGTAATAAATTCTTTAAACTTTTAGAATCGACAAAAGAGAAGAAATAAGAATATTTTACTCTATCACCAAAATATAAATCGCATCTCTGGCAAAATCCTAGACGTGGCAATGTTAATAGACAAATATTGTATGGATATCTTATGTTTTTGTGAAACCTGGTTAAAACCAGATAGAATGTCGTTTAATGTAAATAATTTTTCAGTTGCCAGTGCGTACAACCGGTCTTCATTAGGGGGTGGTACCTTGATATTATGTAATAATTTTCTCAAATATAAGGAAAGGAAGGATATCACTGCTTGCTCTGTTGATCGCTTGTGTGAGGTAGCATGTGCAGAGGCTGAAGGCTATACTTTCTTATGTGTTTATAGACCACCAGCCTCAAACTTGTCATCATTTTTAATCATAATGGAAGAAATACTAACTAAACTTTTTAGAGTTAATAAAATAGTTTTTATTTGTGGTGACCCAAATATTGATCTATAAGTAAATTCACCGGATAAATGTAAGCTTATCTCATTGTTTAAATCTTTCAATTTAAAATGTATATTTAATGTAGCAACTAGAATAACAGCAACCTCTGCCACATGCATAGACAATGTATTTACTAATTGTAAAATAAAAGATTGGTCCCTAATTAGTGGCGTCAGGTCTGATCATACAGGTCAATTTATATCCTTTGAATCAGATAAAAAGTTACGTTTAGATAAAACTATTCAGTTAAGATCTCTTACTAAAATAAATTGAAGATATTTAATAATAATGTTCTTAGCAATCTTTCAACATCTAGTTTTGATTCACAAGACTCCAACATAAACTACAGTACATTATTTTCTACAGTATTTCAAAAATGCATGAAAGCATGTCCTGTAAAACAGTAACAATCTATACCAAACCAAAATTTAATCAATGGGCCACTCCTGGCATTAGAAAAAGCAGAAATATTTTATATAATTTATATAACGAAAAATCATTGACTTCTGATCAAGCAATTCATAATTATGTAAGAAACTATTCTAAGATATTTAAAAGAGTCTGCGCCCAAGCTAAATCTAAATTAATAAGTAACAAAATTAATATTTCTAACAATAAAATAAAAGCTGTGTGGCAGATAATTAACAAAGTAACTGGAAACACAAAACAGCGAGATCAGAATGAATTGTCTTTAAAAATTGATAATGAAACCATTTCAGAAAAATTAAAAGTTGCTGAGACACTAGAAAAATTCTTTACCAACATCCCAATAGAGATTACGAAATCTCTCCCCTCATCATCTATACTAGCTGAATCTCTTCTAAAAGAACACTTCAGTAAGAACATTCCAAGTTTTGAATTCAAGCCCATTTCTATTTTCACAATTAAAAAAACATTCAAAAGTCTTAACATAAAAAACACTGAAGACTTATGGGAAATTTCCGTTAAGGTTCTTGAAGATATCTTTGACACAATTGCGCCTGTCCTAACTGGAATATTTAATCAATGTTTAGATAGCGGTACGTTTCCTGATTTAATGAAACATAGTAAAGTAGTACCAATTTTCAAATCGGATAGTAAGAGTGATCCCTCAAATTATAGACCAATATCTGTGCTACCAGCATTGAGTAAAATATATGAAAAAATCATGCTAGACCAGATGTTGTCACATTTTAATTCAAATGGGATTTTACATAGTCAGCAGTTTGGTTTCACGAAAAGTAGGTCGACGACTGACGCAGGAGTAAAACTCACCACTCACATTTTGGAATCCTGGGAGAAGTTCCAGGATGCAATTGGCATTTTCTGTGACCTCTCAAAAGCGTTTGACTGCGTTGACCACAATACACTGATCTGTAAATTACACCACTACGGAATTCGTGGACAAGCTGCTGATCTTGTTCTTTCCTATCTATCCAACAGGGAGCAAAAAGTAAACGTTAATGGGGCGACGTCTACGGGGTCTCAAGTTAAAAGGGGCGTGCCCCAAGGTTCAATTCTCGGCCCTTTCTTATTTCTAGTTTATATAAATGATCTTCTTTACATGATGGCTAACTTATCGGATATAATTCTATTTGCTGACGATACTTCTCTTATTTTTAAAATAGACAGAAAAGATACAGATGTCTTACATGTCAATGAAAGTCTGGCTGTTCTTTCAAAATGGTTCGCAGCTAATAATATTTTACTTAATGCGAACAAAACTAAATGTATTAGGTTTTAATTACCAAATGTACCTAAAGTAGGTCTAAATTTAAAACTTGATGGCAAAAAACTAGATGCAATAACGGAAACTATATTCTTAGGCATTACTTTAGATTCAAAATTGCAATGGGGCGCCCACATTAGAACTATTTCAGGTAGATTAAGTTCAGCTGCATATGCAGTTAGAAAAATAAGGCAGTTGACTGATATAGCCACAGCTAGGTTAGTATACTTTGCTTATTTCCACAGTATTATGTCTTATGGCGTTCTGCTGTGGGGATCGGCAGCTGACGTAGATTCAATTTTCATTCTACAAAAGAGGGCAATCCGCGTGATCTATAAAATGGGTCCTCGCGAGTCCCTTAGAGACAAATTTAAAGAAACTGATATACTGACTCTGCCTTCTCTTTATATCTTAAAAAGTATTTTGTATGTTCGCAAAAACTTAGGACTTTTCAAAATAAGAAGCGATTTCCATAATATAAATACACGTAGTAGACATGAAATTGTGATACCCAAATTTAGATTAACTAAAACAAGCAAGTCATTTCTTATAAACAGTATCCGCTTTTATAACAAGTTGCCAAAGTCTGTTACAGAACTAAGCGATGGGAAGTTCAAAACCCATATCCAACGTGTTCTTATCAAGAAAGCATATTACAAAATTAAAGACATGTTGAAGACAAGGAAATTCGGCAATAATTCCTTCTGCATATGTGGCTTCCCTGGTATCTCATTAACGGCATAATTATGTAAGAGTCTATTAACTGCTCCAAATTACCATATTTATTTTTATCTTATTTTTTTTAACATTCGTCCTTGACATATTCATTCAATTATTTGACATTATATACCTACGAGTTAATTTCAACTCTTTATTAGTGGCTTTTTTGCACATGATAATTATTCAGATTTATTACAGTTGTAATAGCAATAATGTAATTGCGTTTAATTAAAAGAGGTTCTTATTTTTATTAATTTATATATCTTTTGTATAGATTCTTTTCTATTTTGTGAATGTGAGAACACTGTAGGCTTAGTCGACTGTAGATTTGTTGACCATTTTCTATTTTCTTAAGAACCTGGTACTTATTGAAATACCTACACTGTCCTCCCATACCTAGTCATACTGTTATTTGAAAGAATTTTAAAAGCCAATTATTTATTATTTTAAAAGAGTAACCGTGGAGTTTCTTG
Organism: Omphaloscelis lunosa; assembly: GCA_916610215.1. Lineage (NCBI taxonomy): Eukaryota > Metazoa > Arthropoda > Insecta > Lepidoptera > Noctuidae > Omphaloscelis > Omphaloscelis lunosa. The sequence continues at coordinate 15,806,238 of OU744250.1, forward strand.
CCGGCTCTTCTCCATAGGAAAAGACCAATTGGAACCGTGCACCTAGCTTCTGACGTTTCATAACTGCCCATGTATTTTGAATTTTGAATTTTTTGAATATAACTGCATTCTCATTTAAAAAAAATCACCACGAATTCTGTACAATCAAACATAAAAAAGAAGTAAACTACAACACAAAAAGTAAAAACAAATACCAACTGCACGAGCACGGACTAATTACGGCAAAAAATTAAACAGTATTAGTGGAGGGAACACAACTGTTCAATGATTTACCGAACCCAGCCCGTCCCATCCTTGATGACCTCCCTCCAGTTGACGTCCTAAGCCGAGGTTCGTACCCCACAGGGAGTGCCCTTAGCGAGCGTTCACCTAGTTTTAATTAGCATAGTTGAATAACCCCTGGCTGGAGGTTTTAACTGTCCCACCAGTGCTTAAGGCACCCACAAGAAAGCCCGGTTAAGTAGTCATGATCTCAAAGGTAAACTACGAGATGCCCTACTTAATAAAAATTTAAAAAAAAGATTTACCGGAAAATATAAAGAGATGTGATAGTATTAATATATTTAAGAGCAAACTCAAAAAACATGTATAACGTCACCAACGCCCCAGAAGTAAATATTATATATTTTTATTTAGAAATAACTTTGTATCTCATTATAAGTGAACTGTTATATAGTTTTTATGGGAAATAAATATCTTTAAACCTAAAATACTAGTATTCAGCTGCATCCGGTTAGACTGGAAGCAGACCCCAGAATAGTTGGGAAAAGGCTAGCCAAATAGACTACCATAAATTTCTTCAGTCACAATGAGTGTCATTAGGGTGACCCTTAATTAACTGAAAAACAAGAAAGACTTCTAGTTCATGATACCCGATACTTAGCCGCCAAACATTTTGCGCGCAAGCATTAAAAGGGAAAAGCCACTTGTTTAATGACTGGGCACTCCCAAGGGATCTAATGTAACCCTTTGATTTTTTTATAAGATGCAGTGTAAATTGAGTTTTTCCGTTAAGAATCACATTCTCTGCCATATGGGTGTGTAACGTTTGAAATAATAACAAAAGTTCTTATGATCATATGACCTAATTTCATTTCATATACTTTTATTTTAATATAACGATGAAATGATATAATTATTTTTTTATATAATTTAATTTTACCTAATTTTATATGGTATAATGAACATTTTCTACAATGCACATTTGAATTAATATTTAATTAGTATAATATTCAGTTACTATAATATTTAAAATCTAAAAGTAACGTTTAATATAATTTAGAAACGTCATTTGGGTTAGGTTAGGTTAGAAAAGTGACTACTAAAGGACCCCCCTCTATTGTTGGTGAATCATTATCTAGTAAATATGAAAATGGGGTCAACTTAACGTTATAAAAAAAGAGCATTATACAAATTGTAAATTATATGAAATGAACGTTATACTAAATGTTATTAGAGCAAAAGAAGGTTATATGAAATGTAACATTAGATCACATGAAATTAGGTTATTTATTTTTATAGCATATGAAAATTATATCATGTGAACGTTATTTCAAGTGATATTATACTATCTGTTATTATGCCATATATTACACACCCCTGCCATATAAAGTAATTTGTTTATCCAATTATTTTAAACGCCTGTGGTACCTATGCTAATTTATACACATATTTTTTTTCAGCAATACTACGGTAACCTGGCACTTTATAATCCATAAATTACAATGAGTATCAATAAAATTACCCTTAAGCAGTGACGGCTGTCATGAAAATTATGACAGCGGGGTTTGGGTTTACGATGTCACACCTACTTATACTTGAATAAATAACGTTCCAGTGCCGTCATTTGCCGGTAAATTGCAGACGCTATGTAGGGGTGATGACCCCTACATAGCTCTTCTAGAAAACCGCAGCTTTACTTAACGTAGCAGAAAAACAACGAACATTTCTTGGTCATGATACCCGATATTTTATTTAGCCGCTAAACATTTTACTCGCAAACATTAAAAGGAAAAACCGGCCAAGTGCGTGTCGAACTACGCACAATGAAGGGTTTCGTAGTTGGTATGAATTTATCCCAAATACAAACTTAAGATTGTAATTGAAATACATATACTCCCATAAATTCCAACTGTAAATGTAAATTAGTACGCGCAATTTTGAAAGATTTACCATGTTATTTTAAGACCATCTTATAGATTTTTCTGTAATCTATACGTAAAGAACCATTCTCTGTATTTTTTTTTAAATTAGTTCCGCCTCCTCCTTCGCGAGCATTACCGCTTCGCAAAAGGAGGTGACGGCCTCCCATTTCCTCTCGCTCCACACCATGGCCTGAACCAGGGCCGGACGCGAGAGATCACCGCCGCCGATCGCCTCCACTAGGACACGGCGATGCTCCGCCCAAGCTGGGCAGACCTCCACCGTATGCTCCACTGTGTCCTCCGGGCGATCCATACAATGGTGACACCCGGGCGTTTCCTCCCGCCTTATCCTGTGCAGGAACCTCCCGAAACAGCCGTGTCCGGTGAGGACCTGCGTCAGGCGGAAAGTGAGGACACCGTGGCGCCTCTTTAGCCACTCCTCAAAGAGGGGTCTTATCGCAGCAATTGTGGCGTGCCCAGCGCTGGGTTGCGACAATCGCACTCTCCATGACGCCATGAGATCTCGCCGGAGCTCTGTCCGCTGTGCCGCGATTTCTCGCGGCAGCGGAGTTAAGCCCCGGCGGCGTTTCGCCTCCTCGCGCCACTACGCGCTAAAAGTGACCCCCTATATTCAATGTTCATTTATTTACGTTACACGTCCGTGTTTGGGTCACAGAAAATTGGCTGTGATAGACGGACAGACATACACACGAGTGATCCTATAAGGGTTCCGTTTTTTTCCTTTTGAAGTACAGAACCCTAAAAATCCACTTGCTTGAAGAATGGACACTCCCAAGGGATGTAATATTATTGGTTCTTCATAAGCTGAAAATAAAGATAGCTTCCAGTGCCCGTAACAAGTGGGATAAGTGAAATATATGTGGATATTATGTATTTCTCTCTCTCTCGAGTTTTCTTTTATTTAGACGAATTATTTTGCTTCGTATCAGTTCTTTATTTTTTTTACTAATGCCACGCAGCGTAAGAAAACAAAAATACCTAGTATCAACGTGATATTCTATGATTTTTTTAATTTTACCGAATGATTCGATATTTATACAATCCGAAATAGAATCCTTTAACATAAAAATAAGGATTGTCACAACATAAAAGAATTCGACGAAGCGTTCATACGTTACCATAAGATATTTATAATTCCATTTGTTTCGAAAGGCAACGGACCCGCCATTGCTTTTGATCCTCCATAAGAACTTGAAACAAAAGCTTTGAAAATGGATTAAGGCTATCAAACGGAAACCTTTTGTTAGCATGTTTTTTATGTTGTTATGATCAACCAAGCTGATCTATGGAATAAAAGAAAAGGATAGATAAGGGTATTTGTCATCCCTGCCCATGGGAAATTTAAAACTTTTAGAATTTTATTTATTTTGCTCCTTTTTGTCACCACTGATAATTTCTAATGCACCTATCTGCATTGAAGACATGAAGTAATATATTTTTACCTCGACGAATTTATCTTGTTTTATATGAATGGGCACATTAAAACAACTTTTTGAATAAGACCTATTTTGTTAGCCTACTTTAAGGCTCTTGCAGACTGGCGCGACTTGTCCCGCAACGTGACACCGCCACACCGGTAATTGTTCTTCCGTGAAGTTTTCTTAGAAATAATTTTATTATAGTCGTGTCGCGCCTGTTTGCACGAGCCTTTATGAAACAGCATCTCTCAGAAATTCTAATCAGGTTACCTTTATTTGCAAATTGCGTACCTATTTCACCCAAACAATGCAAACATTGTATGAAACGTAAACACAATAACATCTCAACGACAACTCATTTCCTCGAACGCAGAACGGGAAGTGTCTGCAAATATTTACCTGTATTTAGGTTACATGAAACGCGCGCCACAATGACGTACCTAATGCACGTCAATGGGACACCTAATATCCTGTTTAGAGACGCTTTGTGATACTTTGCTTACAATGCCAGGTCGATGGCACAGAAAACTTCGCATCTTTCTAGATAGCCAGCCTCAAAAATATGTAGGTGTAGGTACATCGACAAGAATTAATTTTTAACTGTCTACAGTCTTAACGCATTCAAGGACATTGAACGAGACACAATAGAAGTTTTATTGTTATTACGCCTACGGACGTTTAGTGTCGCTAAAAGTGTTAATATCATTATGTAATCAATTTGTTATTATTTACCCACTTTAAAAAAAATGCACTGATTTAATACGAAAAACCACGCTACGCTCCAAAATCAAATCGCTCCAAATCTTAGACGCAGGCAAAAAGGCTGCCAAGCTAAAATGGGATTCGGCGGGCTATGTCAGCTGCATGCATCGCGACCGTTGGGCAACAGTCTCCACACGGTGGGTGCCTGAAAAGATGGGTGGCGACGCTGAGGCCGGCCCAGGAAGAGGTGGTGAGACGACCAAGACGTGTACCGCAAAGGTTGGATGGAGGTGGCCCTAGAAAAGGCTGCTTGGAAGGATTTGAGGGTTGCCTTTGTTTAGCAGTGGGACAGTGTGGGCTAACATAAAAAAAGAACGTGTGCGGCCGGGGGACCTTCGTCAGGAACGAAGTTCTTTCTCACGAATGATTTAAAATAAAAACAAAATTTTTGCAGCCATCTTTTGTTTTACATTTTGATCTCATATCGGCTTTATCACCCTCAAAAACTATGGAAACGACACTCATGACGAAAAATTTTAAAACTTTCGAAGCCGCCATCTTGGATTTACATTTTGACCTCACTATCAGCTTTAACACCCTCGAAAACCATGAAAACGATACCTATAACGAACAATTTTAAAATTTTCAGAGCCGCCACCTTGAATTTTCATTTTGAACAAATTCACACTTCCTCTCTGTATTTTCGGCATGCAGTGGGTCGATGGTACAATTTCATCCCACGACACTGTAATCACTTTATTCTTCTTTTGTTTTTGCTCTTATTTTTTTCTGCCGGCGTTGTCCCTCTCTTTTTTATCTTTGAATTAGAAGAAGATAGTCGCAAGTATTAACACTTTTTAGCGTGCAGTTTCTGAAAGTTTACAAGCCACGTTAAAGAACTTCACACACACTATAAAACTGATCTACCAACATCCCTAAGATGTTTTCGTACCTAACATAAAGTCCAGTTGAAAACCAGCGTCCGGCATTAGTTATTTGGCATTTATGCTGAACTAGGCCTATTTGGCGTAACCGTGAGGTACACAGAATTATTCGTTATAACTTCTTTATTTTCTTTCTTTCATTATCTTTGGTCCATAATAAAGCCTCAAAACCTATTACACACCATCTGCCTAGCCTTTACCCAACTATGTTGGGGTCGGTTTCCACTCTAACCTGATAAAGCTGAATACCTGCTGTATGTTACAAGGAGCGACGGCCTGTCTGACAGCCCAGTTACTGGGTAATACGATACCTCTTGGTAAGACTGATGGTCTGACTTTCGGGCGACCCGTAAAGACTGTCAAAGATCCACGAATGCCAGCCAGGACTGACGCTAAACGTGCTTCTCGAGGCACGGAAGGGTCTCGGGATGTAAAGATGGGCACCCATCCATGCACCAACCGCCGCAAGCGTAGTTTACCGTGATCGATCGACCTGTGCGGCTGTTAGAACTTAGCCTCGAGCCATTACACTACAGTTATACCTACATCTTTTTTAGGCAGACTGTACCTACTTATTTTTATTCAGGAGGAAATGTTTCAATTTATCTGGTGCTCAATCGATTAAAGATCAAGGGATAAACCTAAAAGATTAAAGCCTTGGTCACACTCATCGAATACTCACTGCGAATGTGTACAATTCGCTGGCTGGCTGTCACACACAGCGAGTCCTACATGAGAATTTCGACAGTCTTCGACACTACAGACGCGCTGATCGGAATAGCTACTCGCAACGAGTATCCTGTCACACACAGCGAGGGCCCTGGGGACCTGTTATACAGGTTTTTATTTAAACCTACAGGATTTTTAGGAGCCCGTCTTTCACAAAGTTAGCTCCTTGTTCGTGCACTATTGTCAAAAACTAGCATTAAGTACATAACTTGTGTAGAGAAAATAAACGTCTTATATTTTATTATTATATTTAGTATTCGCATTTGCAGAGAGTAAAACATAGAACATGCTCAATTCGAATCGCGGCGAATGAATCTATTCGAAGCGAACACACATAGCAAGTTTTCGCTACGAATGCCTAATCTCAACGAGTATTCGCTGTGTCTGACCGAGTCTTAAGCTTCAGATGCGAGGCTTTAAGTTTTGTCAGTATAAATAAAAGGTACTCCACTAAAATCGTGGCTTTCTGAACAGTCATCGGTTCTACGCGAATATGGATGGCCAGATTAGTTACATATCTCATACAATAATCAATCTATTCGGTCATTTTCATATTATACCTTTGATTCCAGACTCAGGGGTCTGAAATCGAAGGACAGGAAATCCTCTTCAACGTCGACCGTTTAATATCCTGTTTAGAGGCGCTTTGTGGGTTGGTTTTACTTACAATACTGGATTCGACCTCGCACCCCTCTACGTGCGATCCGGTGACGAAAAAAACGAGAAAATCTACTGTTGTCTTAAAGAAAAACTATTCCAGAATAAATTATTTTTAGTTGTTCTAAATTATAATAAGATAAAATTAAATTTTAATTATATTGTTTTAAATGGCTTTTTTATCTGAAATAAATGAATGGAATTGCATAAAACATTGAAATCTTATATCGAAAAATGGTTCGTTCTTTCAAATTATTATTAAGCATTATCATTAAATTCATCAAGAGTAAATTAAATTCATGAAGATTGAGGTAAACATGATATGCGTTTAACGAAATGAAACTAATATAATTTATGTAACATAGGTAATAATTGCCACGCGTTCACAAGCTTTACCTTATCACTATTGCGATTATTTTATACAATCGCACAAAGCAATAGACTGACGCTTCGGTTTGACTTACGACCTTCTTCTATAAGATGTTACAATACTATAGATACACACACACTCACTTTGTCTGCAACTCATAGTAGTTCATAATTTCAATCAATTTAGAATACGGCGTGCTAGCTCAGTGGATAACGTGCTTTGGTATGTGCGATTATGGCGAGCCGAGCGAGGGTTCAAATTTCATCCGTAGTTTGCTTGTAATTTTGTAATAATTACATTCATAGTTTTTATTTTTTAATAATTACTATTCATAGTTTTTGTTATTTTTTAATAATGACTAGTTCAATAATCATTCGTTTTTTGTTTCGGTCGTCTTGTTCACATAAATATTAAGGTTTAGCAGGTAGACCACAGAAAACTAAGTAAATTATTTCGATTTCTGTGGCGTAGACAGACGCAGTTCGTTACGCGTATTCGCTTAATAAAACTTTGTTGGTTCGTGGTTATTGTTGGTGACGAGTATTTAGGTATTAGCGGTGTTGTGGTTATTGTTTTCAAAATGCAGTCAAATATAAATATTGAAGGGAGATCTATTATTATTGCGCTGCGTAAAAGTGAATGTAATTTACACAAATATCTAATGAGACCGGACTAAGTGTGAGTGTTATCATTTAAATATTTTACTAAACATAAATCTTAATCAAAGGTATTGTTGATAGAACAGAGGTATTGTTGAAACAGAAGATGCCTTTAAAATTTTAAATTCATTATGAGGTTTAATTCGATTAGTGAATGATAAATAATTATTATGTGTAATAAATACAATGTTATTCTTTGTTCTAGAGAAATACTGTGAAGGTTAAGAGGAATGAGGAAGAGGCTTATTATCGAGCAGTAGCGACATCAAATGATGGAGGAATATGAAACAAATGGTTTCATACCACCGAGATATTTTGCTGAATTATTAAACACGTCATTATGAACCGTTCGCTGTGCACTCTGAAGGCTTGCATCACTGAAGACCAGCTAGGAACAAGAACGTTTAAGTTTCGCACGATAATATTCTTATATTAGACTTCAAGTGGGACACTGCTATATTTTAACCTTAAAATATTTACCGTACCAACTTAATAAACAACAGATTCGTTGTTGCATGAATTTGTGGTAACGATTTTTTAAGCAAGTTACAATATGTTGTTTGTCGTATTTCTCGCAGATAGACCGAAAATGTTTAAGATTATTTTAGTAATATTATTATTTTAGGATTACAATTTGAGGTTAAGTTTCAATCTTCTTTTCGTAAAGAAAATGAATAATTAAGCTATAACCTCAATACCAACCAATATTTACTAAAGCCAAATAAAATGTAAAATAAATAATGTAAACAAACTGTAACTATCCCATACTTAACCTTAAAATCACCTATTTTGTAAGTAGTTTTTTTTTACATTTTGATTACTCTTATATTCTTATTTATTGCTTAATTTCTTCGACCATGATCAAAGCTAACTAATAATAAGCTAGCTAATATTTATGGTGAAAAAATCAATTTAAAATTAAAAACATTTCATAATACAAATATGTCAAAATAATATAAATTGCTTCTAAGTTTCTTGACATCTATTTCACATCTTATTGAGCTGACGTAATGACAAATAATTGTAGCAATATATTATCTACAAGTAAAATAAATATAACGAATACAATTTTTTAATTTTGCTATCACATATCACGCATTTTTAATTCTAAACCCTTTATTGCAATAACAGCATTAATAAAAAAGGCAGCAATAGTTAAAATATAATATTATTGCAAACAAAAATATTAATATTTGCAAAAACTGCACTGTGCTTGACGAGGTTGGAACTTAAGCCAGTTTGTATCTCAGACCAATGCTTAACGCGTTCTGCTATCTGCACACGTAAATTTGGTTCGAATTTTAGTAATCCCATAAACTGGCCAATGTCAAGCGCATGATGCGTGTTGTCTAACAAAAGCGACGGAAATATATATTTGTTTCGGTAGTGCGGCGCAAATACGCGACGATACGACAGAGTGTGTAAAGCGCAATACTGCGTTCTCTGTGGTGTGTGTGCCGTGTTGTTTACACATACAGATATACGGACTACACCGCGTGTTCACAGCAATATGATTCTTAACGTGCTTATGCACTTTTGAACGCTTACTGTACATACAATACCTATTTGCGATTCACCAAGTCGATTGCAATAATTAAAATTGCCCCACAATGTTCAATATTTACAATGCCGCGTAATCTACAAGGCCTCTCCATTTGTACTTACGACATCGTAATTGAACTGTATAATATAAACAACCTACATTTATACATAAGCAGTATTTATTCTTACCACATAAATCACTTTTCCTTACAATAATTATTGTGCCTCACAGTCAAACAAAAAAAAAGCAAACTTTCAAAACTCTATACCTAGTTTTAAAAGTTTGCTAGTTGGTTTGCATTTTTTTTTCAAAAATCGACTTGGTGAATTCACCAAGTCGACTTTTGAAAAAAAAAAAAAATGCAAACCAACAAGCAAACTTTTGAAATAATTATAATTGCCCCACATTGTTCAATATCTAAAATGACGCGTAATCTACAAGGCCTCTCCATTTGTACTTGCGAGGTCTTAATTGAACCGTATAATATGATCAACCTACATTTATACAAAGGCAGTATTTATTCTTACCACATAAATCACATTCCCTTACAATAACTATTGTGCCTCACAATAAGTAGATCATAAATCAGAAACTATTGTAAACTGTCTTATGTTAATCTTCTGCTGGATTCAGCCAACAAATGAATAATTTTATGCGTTATCTTAGATTTGGTTGTGTGCCAATGCTTTGAGAAAGTTTGGTGAATAGAAATCTTAAATACCTAACCGCTTATTTCTTATCTCGTTATTATACAGCGTGTATCAGAAATATGTGGTCATATTTAAGGATAGCTGTTCGTACCCGGCGTCGCCCGGGTGTATTCCGGACTTTCTCAGGTGGATTTTCCAAAATTTTCTATGATGAAAGAAAGAAAGAAAATACATTTATTTATAACAGACCATAAAGCACAAAATATCATTAAACAGCAGATAAAAAACATAAAAAATTAATAAAAAGTGTAAAGGGCGATGTAAGACATTAGCACGGGCTGCGCTAAAAAGGCCCAGTTCAGCAAAATTGCCTGACAACTATAAATGCAACTATAAGTGTAACTATAATTGATGCAAACCTTGTCGACAATTACGAATACAACAAAAAATCTGCCAAATCAACCGCTTCGGCCATTCTCTAATGATGATCTTTCATACATGTGACAATAGATTTTTAATTATAGAATAGCATTTTTTTATGTATTCAAAGTAAACTAAACGTGAATTCATGCAAGCCTAGTACTTTTTGTTATAAACTATTTGTGTGCCTTTCATCCAAATCCGATTAATGGGATAATTAATGATTGTAATGTTATCTTCAATTCATTCAAGCCTAGTACTTATTGTTAGGTTACTCTCAGAAATTGTGCACAACGTGTCGTGAACAATACCGTCTTGTATGACGATAACTTTTTAATAAAACATAACTGCTCCAAATTAATCTCTAAACTTCTGAATGGATTTTCATGTAGTTTTTACAGGTATAAAAACTACATGAAAATCCGTTCAGAAGTTCCGGAAATGTGCGCGAACAAACAAACAGACAGAAAGATAGAGACCCGATTCTTTTGTTTTATTACAAATTAAAAAACTTTAGCCAAGGGACCAGCAAACATAATCGCGAACAAAACTTGCCACCACACTATGACCACACATTTCTGATATACGCTGTATACAACTTACCTATGCCCGTTTTCACTAACACTTTGCGACGCCTATTTAGGTGTGTAATGCCAAATTCACAACTTTTTTTCAACTCTCGGCATAAGTCTAGCCTTGAAAATCCAGCAGTGCGCTTTTATAAGACAACACATTAGGTGTCACCACCTAGTTTAGCGAAAAGGGGTACTAAATTCCGTGAATTGAAAATACCCCTAATATACCCTTAATAATTGAAAATATTTATTTATTTTACTTTAACATAACACGGCCGAAGGCCAAATGTTATTGTCCTTCTGTTTTTCATACCTACAATATTTTTATCGTATCTTTCTCCTTTTTTAACCTTGATAAAATAAACAACGATCGCGGGGCATTCTAAATTCGAAACCTTGCAGACTTTGCTCCGAATACAAAAAAAAAAGAAACAAAAAGCACGGTGTTCCACGTTCAAACGCGGCTCGGTCAGTGGATGAGATGAGTCGTAACAAGCCTTTATCCGAAAAAAGCGCGGGAAACTTCGTCGAAGGCGGGAGTCTTTTCAGCTAATTTTCAAAATTATTTTTATTTTTGTGTAAATTTGATCAGTTGAGTCTAATAGTTGTATATATTTGTTGTAGTTAGTTTAATTTAGTATTTTTGTGTAAATATTTTGGTGTGATTCGGTAAGTTTTGTACATTTTTATTTACAATCGGTGTATGAGTGGATGAGCGATCCCCCCGATATTGCGCTGGGGGATCCGGGCCCCAATCCGGGTCCCCCTGTGGCTTGCAATGTAACGATTTCGGATTTAAGTGGCATGGAAACTGATTCTTCCATTCTATCAGGCCTTGATGGAAGGGAAGCATCACGAAAACGCGTTCGAGCCTGTAAAGTTTGCAAACACTGCAACAAACGTAGGAAGAAGAGGTCCAGTCCAGATGATAATGACTCTGATTGCCAGTGTAATTCCACCAATGAAATGGTTGTGAAATCTCATGAGCCTACATTTAAACCTGCATCAGCACCTCATTCATTTGCAGTGCCAAACCTTCCCTTACAACATGTACATCAACCCATACTCAAACAGACAGTAACAACTGAATCTGGTCAGTCTACCATAGGTCGTAAGGAGTACCTTCCTACTGATGCACAACCATATGTAGTTCATGTGCAAAAAATTGAATCTTCTCCTGACAGCGGCACAATTTTACATCCCATGACATTTGGTAATTTCTTAAAGAAAAATGAATTCAAGTGTATAATTCCTGGTAGTGTAAAAAGAATTGGTAGGAATAAATGTTCAGTGGCTTTTACTAGCTTCTCAGCGGCAAATGATTTTTTGAATAATGAAAATGTTCTCGTAAACAAACTGAAAACATTTATTCCAACCTTTAATGTAACAAGAATGGGAATTATTCGTGGTATCCCTACTGAGTGGACTGATGAGGAAATTTGTGATAATATTTCCACCCCTATAGGCTGCGGCAAGGTTTTAAAAGTTAGGAGACTTAATTACAAAATGATGGTAGGTGGTTCTCCCACTTGGAAGCCATCTCAATCAATTGTATTGACATTTGATGGTCAAGTACTTCCAAAGAGGATATTTATGTGTTATAATGCATTCTCTGTAGAAACATACACATTCCCGACCATACAGTGTTATAAATGTTGTAGATATGGCCATACAAAGGTGATGTGCCGTTCTTCTCCTAGATGCTTTAAATGTGCTCAAGAAGGCCATACAGGTGATTCTTGTCACATTGAGGAAGGTTCTGTAGAAGCTTCATGTATTATGTGTTCTGGTTTCCATTTTGCCATTAGTAAGGCTTGTCCTGAATTAGACCGACAGAAGCAAATTAAACATGCCATGTCACATAGCTGTATTTCCTATATTGAAGCATCACAATTGTTCCCAGTTTCTAAAAAATCATATGCGGATGTTATTGCTCATGCCCCTACTAATGATGGCCATCAACATCATACTAATGCTAGATTAAGTTTTGCCAATGAAAAACCAGTCCATACATCGTACAAAAAGACCTTTTTTTCCAAACCTCGTTCTCCACCTAAACCTACTAAAGGCTATGATGTTGTTGCTCACAATAAAATATTAAATGAATACCAGTTTCCCTCCCCACAGAATGGTTCTGCTTTTAAGTTGAACGATCAGGAAAAAAAGCATAATTCTGATGACTCTGATAGTGTGGGAATGTTAGAAATGCTTTTAAATTTGCTTTCAAAATTAATATTGCAACAGAATAATGTCTTGAAACCGTACCACGTTGCCATGTTGAATGATATACTTAACAAAACTCATAGTGATGGATTCCAAGATTATACAGTGGAATTGCAGAAGTGTAGTTCCCAAAAAATGTGATTTGATATATCTTATAAACAAATATAATCCAGCAGTTGTATGTCTAACAGAAACTTGGCTAAAGCCAGGTTTTATTTTTGGTATTTCGGGATTTACATGTCTTCGAGATGACAGATTTGATGTACATGGTGGTGTTGCCATATTAGTAAAAAATTCTATTCCTTTTTCTCGATTAGTTTTCCCTATCAGAAATTCTGATATTAATGTCATTGGTGTATGTATTGATAATATTTCCATTTTATCTATTTATATACCACGGCCCTGTCCTTCATCTTTTGCTGATCTAAATAATATTTTTAGACAACTCCACATACCTTGTTTAATTTTAGGCGATTTTAACTCTCATCACCGAGCTTGGGGTTCCAGTATCACCAATAACCATGGTGTAGACCTGGCAGAAATTTTGGATTCACATAACCTCCGTGTGCTCAATACAGGTACCCCTACTCGACGCACATGTCCAACACAAAATTTAAGTGCTGTAGACTTATCTATATGTTCCCCCTCTCTTGCCTCTCGTATGTCCTGGAATCTATATCCACATTCTTTTGGTAGTGACCACTATCCAATTATTATCTCTTCTCCTTTGAAAAATAGTTCTAACAAAAAACGATCTTCTAATTTAAAACACAAACTACATGATGCTGATTGGTCAATATTTAAAGCCATGGTTGAGTCCAGAATTTCTAAGTTTCCTGTTGCTGTCATTGGTGAAGAATCTGATAGGGCAGAGGCTTTTGCAAAATGCCTTATAGAAGTTGCAAATCAACTCTTTCCCATTAAAAATAACAACCCATCTGATAAAATTCCATTCCCACCCTGGTGGGATAATGAATGTATAGACGCTGTGCGTAGAAGAAAGACTACAGAGAGAGAATATGCTCTGGACATGTCTAATGAAAATTTACAAAATTTGCAGAATGTTATTATGGACACCCAGGAATTACTTAGAAATAAAAAACAGGCAGGATGGAGATCTTTCTGCTCCTCTCTTTGTCCTGACACACCACCTTCTTTAGTTTGGCGCAATATTAAACGTTTCAGATCTGCTTTTAATGAACAATCTTCTTTCATCTCTTCTAATTTAGTCAATAGCTTCCTTGACCGCTTAGCACCACCTTTTGTTCCAGAGGCCAATGTCATATTTTCTCCTCCTAGTTTAGCAATTCCTACAAATTTTTCTTTATCTTTGGATTCGCCATTCCCTCTGACTGAATTAAAGGGTGTTCTCTCATCAGTGAAAAATTCTTCTCCAGGAGAAGATGGTATTCCATATTCCTTCTTATCCAATTTGAGTGATGGTTCTTTGGAATACTATTTAAGTTTAATCAATGATGTTATGATGTCGGGTAATGTTCCTGCTTCATGGAGGTCACAAGAAATTCTACCAATTTTAAAACCAAACAAACCAACAGATGATTCGTCATCGTATAGACCCATAGCTCTATCATCAGTGCTAGCTAAAACTGCAGAGCACCTTGTAAAGAATCGATTAGAGTGGTTCATTGAGAGAAATACAAAATTATCTGACAGCCAATTCGGTTTTCGTAAAGGCAAAAGTACTATAGATAGTATAAGCATTCTGACTACAGATATTAAAATTGCATTTTCCCGTAAGGAATATGTGGTGGCTGCTTTGCTGGACATCTCGGGAGCTTATGATAATGTTATAATTTCAATTCTTAAACAGAAACTCATAACACTAAATGTTCCACTTATTTTAATACATTTTATAATTAATATGTTATCTGAAAGATTTATATCAGTTGTCTCTGATGACTCCAAAGTGTCTCGTTGTGTTTATAAGGGTTTACCTCAAGGTTCTGTATTAAGTCCACTGCTCTATAACATATATGCGTATGATTTAGAGTCGTCTCTCAATGGCTCAGTTTCTGTCCTCCAGTATGCAGATGACTTGTTGTTATACACTACTGATAAAAACCTTAACAAAGCTTGTAATACTCTATCATTATCTCTTAATTTGCTAAAGAAATGGTTAGATAATAATGGCCTTGAATTATCAATACCTAAAAGTGAAGTGATAATTTTCTCCAGGAAAAGATCTATTCCCCTTGTCACTGTTAACTACAACAACTGTCCACTAACTATACAAAATAAAGCTAAATTTCTCGGAATCGTGTTAGATAGTAAGCTCACAGGTTTACCGCATTATGAATACATAGATACTAAATGTGAACGTACTTTAAACATGATGAGATGCTTATCAGGAGTATGGTGGGGTGCACACCCTTTCTGTATGAAACTTTTGTATAATGCCCTTGTAAGAAGTGTGTTGGATTATGGTACTTTTCTGCTAGAAGGGGGTAGTGCTGCAGGTATTAAAAAACTAGACATGATTCAGTCTAAAGCTATGAGATTGGTTTGTGGTGCTATGAAATCCAGCCCAATTAATGCTCTACAAGTTGAGTGCGTAGAACCTCCGCTCGTCCTTCGAAGACAATTCTTATCCGACAGGTTTCTTACGAGAGCTATGCAATTTTCCAACCACCCGCTTATTTTAAAGTTACACACTCTCAATGAACTAGTTCAAACATCTCAGTATTGGCGTCACAAACCTATTCCTAATCTTATTATTAGCTATCGTAAAATTATCTCTATTCAGGCTAGTATAGACCGATCTCCTTCTCTACCACTGTTTATGTACGATTTTGACCCTCTTATTATTTCTCCAACTATCTGCTATGATGTAGGTGTTCACAAAAGGGATTTAGGGTCAAATGTTCTCTTTAACTTCAACGTTAATGAGAATTGGAATGATTGTCATCACATTTTCACAGATGCATCTAAAAATTCTGCTGGTGATTGTGTGGGAGTTGGTGTATTTCATAAACAATATAAAATTATTCAACAGGTCAAATTGCCACCGGAAGCCTCGGTATTTACGGGTGAATGTTTTGGATTATTTAAAGCCCTAGAATATATTATTTTAGCAAAACTTAGTAAAACCGTAATATTTTCAGATTCAAAATCAGCTCTTCAAGCTTTAGAAAAGTTTCCATTTAAATTAAAACCATACTACCCTATTATTTTTGAAATTCGTAATAAACTGTTTATATGCAAGTGTAAAGGGTTGTCGGTTATGTTTGCTTGGATCCCTAGTCATTGTGGAATTGTAGGTAATGAAAAAGCTGACCAGTTGGCTAAAGCTGCATCAACTTGTGGTGATGTGTTTCCCTATAAAAATTATTGTCATGACCTGATATCTCTCCCTAAAGTTTACCTTCGGGATTCTTGGGATAGGCTTTGGAGAGAGAGTGCTAGATTTAAAGGAAAACATTACTTTAATATTCAACCCAACATCCCTATAAAACCTTGGTTTTTTAAACTTAACTTTGACAAACGTTCTACTTCCATTATTTGCCGTATGCGTCTTGGACACATGTGTACTCCTTCCCACCTTGCTAGATTTAAAATTGTAGATAGTGATATATGTGAATGTGGTGTTGATGTTGGAGATTTGGACCATTTAATTTTCTCGTGTTCCCGTTTTGACCACTCCTACCTTCTGCAACAATTGCTTAGTGCTCGTGTTCCTTTTCCTACCCGAATGTCATGCCTACTTATGAATCCCAAACTCTATCCTATAATTACATCTTTTATTTTGCATAATGATATTAAAATTTAATAATATAATATAATATATATATATATATAAATTCCTATTATGCCTTCCTTCCTCATAAGTACTTTGTGTAAGTTTAATTTTGTAATACATATAATTAGATCCTAATAACTCACCTGATCTTGTCAATAATTCCTTTTCGAATTTACCTCTCCCGTCCGTTTCCTAACCTTTTTACTTGACATTGGCACAAAGCCTGCTAGTGCCATAATTAATAAAAAAAAAAAAAAAAAAAAAAAAGCCTTTATCCAGCCATTCGGAACGTGTCACGTAGCTGGCCACTAACATCCGATCACCTGTTTTTGGCCTTGTAAATTCTGTTTTTATCTTTTGCTAGCTTTTGCCACGATCGCCGATTAGAAACTTAAAAAACTTACTATACACGTTGGATTTATGTCAAAACTTCTATACACGTTGGTTTTATGTCAAACCAATAATCTTTTAAACATTTTCAAAGGTTTTGACTGAGCGTTACCTATTAGTCAAGTTGGTTAGCCACCAAAAATTATTTAATATTTAAAACACCAAAGGTGACACTTTTTCGATTTTTGCGGGTTTCCGTTAAGATTTTTAAATTAAAACCACAGATGTTTCCCTTTATAACTTTGAACTAAGTAGGTAGGTATTTTGCCAAGACAATCAAGTTACCTACACAAACAACCACAAAATCCTATGTAATTCTCTTACATAACATTTCCTGCTTCACAAAAACTAAAAGAACAAACGTCTCTACGATCTTTTAAAAGGTTAATCTAGCTTTAAAGCTTGTATTTTTCCCTGTAGCATTCTCACCGGCTTTCATTTAATCTCTTCGTAATATTGCCAGGTTGCTCAAAGCAATGGAATCTGCATTCCGCACGACTGATGAATGCCATCCATGCTCGATCATTTACTTTGAAACAAGGACGTAAAGGTAAATGTATTGCATTCTTTGATGGATGGTTTTATGCGACGGTGAAGGAAATTGAATAGTATTTTGAAGGTGAATTATTAAGATTTTTTATAAAATGATGCATTATGTTACATTACGTTACGTTATCTACATTAGGTAATACATTAAATGCATGCTATAAAAAAATGTGAGGAAAACTGTAAGTAAATAATTAAAATTACTGTAGGTAGAGGTACACGGAAATAACGAATAAAGTTAATTTGGAACTTCATTACTTTTTGTTTTTTTAACCAGTTTCTATCTACCCTTATTACAATCACAGGCCCTGGATAAGGACCAGGCCCGGGTCGACGGCGCCTTGTGTTCCACGCGCGCCTCAAAGAGATATCAGCAGAATTGAAGGGGTCCCCTAGGGCCGATGCCTGCCGGGGTTGCGAAGAAAACCGAAAGGGAGATCGTGGCCCCCGGCGACAGGGCAACCGAAGGAACACGGGTGGGTTTTAGGCAGTAAGAGTCTGACACGCCCTCCCGCTCCGCCCAGAGCGGGAGAAGTTATTTGATGATTTCCCATCCACAAAAAAAAAAGGCCCTGGTTCTAATAAAGAAAACTTCCGAGATCATTTGTTACACTCTCGGAGTGCCACTGTTTTTTTTTTCTGTTCGATCGGCTCGCGGTAAGATCGTAGCGTGATGTTAAATAGCTTCCTCAAGAATTGGGGTATCAAATAAGTACCTATAAAAATATTTTTTCAAATCGACTGGCAGTTCCACAGATTTAGCGCATTCAAATAAAAAAATAAACTGTTCACCTTTATTATATTATATTAGTATAGATTTTGTACTTAAATGTAGGACAGTTAAATTAATTATTTTCGATCTAAATGTAGGTACAGGTCGTGCCATTAAAGATGAGACTTGACGCACCACGTGGTTTGACTTGCGCAGTAGACGATTTATGGGTCTCTTTAGCGGTATGAGGTCCCCGCTGGGGCGTCATCGGGGCGGGGGAAGGAGCGGCGGGAGGCGCGGTCAAGTCTCATCTTTCGACTTCTTAATATTTATGTAGAATGTTATTTGGTAATTATTATTATGATTAGCGCTATTATTAGTGATAAATAAAAGTTTACCTATTCTCTGCCATGTTGTTTATGTAATCTTTTCATGTTGTTTGTGTATATTAGAATCTTGTGTTCTTAATACACAAGTATTAAGTACACAAGATTCTAATATATATTCTGTCATAGTAATTTCTGAACTGTATTAGTACAAATCAATCATGTTAACAGACACTTTTACTTTAGTAGGTACGGACCAATACCGAAAGTATGAAGATGAATAAAGTGCCAAGTGATCTATCACGACAAACTAAGAAATAACCTAACAACTTTCTCCATAATGTACAAACATAAGATACTTCTTGTTTGTAAGAACGGATACTCGAATACTGAAATTTATTTATTTTCCTTAGCAGAGGTACCTACTTCTTGTTTGCAAAGACGGATACTCGACTACCGAAATTTATTTATTTTCCTTAGCAATAGGTTGTATAGTACTTGTAAAACTGTACTTCCATTAACATTTTAATTATTCATTTTAAAAAAATGTTTTTTTTTTACATTTTATTTTATTTTAACTCGACAAATGTAGGGAACAGCTGTTTTTTTTTAATATTTCAGAATTGGTTGTAAAAGTTTTTTTTATTTTCATGAGTAACCTACCTACTTCACTATATTAAAGTATGTCAGTCGTTAAACCTATTAAACGCAGGACTTACTTTGACTTATTTTCCTGAGATCTGCAGGAATCCCAGTAAAACGAACATGGAACCACGCCAAGTTGTTCCGTGTTCGACATGGATTTCCCTATGGAAAAAAGATAGATTAATCTCGTTGGTATTGGTTTTCCGAGATAAAACCAAGTCCGTTTTATTTAAGCTTTCTTTTTAACAACTTCTGTGTGATTTTTTAATAAGCACCTCTATCACAAGCAAGTAAGTAGGTACAGGTACCAACCTACCGATAAAACTATAGTATTATCTTAGAAGTTGCCAATATCTCACATCTCTACTAATACCATACAAACATAAAATAAAGGCAGATTTATGGGGAAAAGAGCCGACTAGCTTTTGCCAAGCCTTAAGGAAAGTGTCTCGTGTAAGCAATAGTCTGGTTTTTTGCGGCTGGACAAAACTTAATTAAGTGTTGGGTAGCCTTTTACATTTACCTTTTACGGTTGTTACAGGTGTAATCACATATCTGTTGCACCTGTTCCTGTTCCACGTAAATAACAGCTCCAAAAACCTATTACAAAATAACAGCCTGTTATTTCATACCATGTG
Organism: Omphaloscelis lunosa; assembly: GCA_916610215.1. Lineage (NCBI taxonomy): Eukaryota > Metazoa > Arthropoda > Insecta > Lepidoptera > Noctuidae > Omphaloscelis > Omphaloscelis lunosa. The sequence continues at coordinate 15,826,307 of OU744250.1, forward strand.
GAAACAGGCTATTTTGTGTTCTCTGTTACCACAGATATAAAGTGCAAACTTTTGACCTGTTTACTCTAACAACTGTTCTTAGGTGGTATATGTATTTACACGGCTTAGAATAAGAATCATCAACTTTTATTTAAGTGTTGATGCCATAATTATTATGTCATCAATACTTATACAAAAATAAACGACAAAAAATAAAATAAAATATGTTTTATAATGCGGTCGAATAATCATTTCATAAAGATGTGTGTGTATCCGTTCGTAGTAACAGGCTAACATAACAGGACAAAAAAACCTACGTCGTACTTTTCTTTCTAACCACTGCAGACCCACCGCACCCCTTTTTTTTTGGGTGGGAAATCATCAAATAACTTCTCCCGCTCTGGGCGGACGGGAGGGCGTGTCAGACTCTTACTGACTAAAACCCCCCGTGTTCCTTCGGTTGCCCTGTTGCCGGGGGCCACGATCTCCCTTTCGGTTTTCTTCGCAACCCCGGCAGGCATCGGCCCTAGCGGACCCCGTCGATTCTGCTGACATCTCTTTGAGGCGCGCGTGGAACACAACGCGCCGTCGACCCGGGCCTGGTCCTTATCGGACAGTGAGCTACCCATTGCTTACCGTCCGCAAGCCCGCGCCTACGGTGGCAGGAAATCGCCTCGCGATTCCCGACGCCCTGGGCGTCTCCTCCTGCGGTGGTTAGGGGCGTGAGGGCGCAAAATTTGCCTCTCCCTCACGCGTTCCGCCTCCTCCTTCGCGAGCAACACCGCTTCGCAGAAGGAGGTGACGGCCTCCCATTTCCTCTCGCTCCGTACCATGGCCTGAACCAGGGCCGGACGCGAGAGATCACCGCCGCCGATCGCCTCCACGAGGACATGGCGATGCTCCGCCCAAGCTGGGCAGACCTCCACCGTATGCTCCACCGTATCCTCCGGGCGATCCACACAATGGTGACACCCCACAGTGGAACGAATGTATGGAAGCGGTTGGACGTAGACATGTCCGAAAAATAAGAGTAAAATTATGACAAACTAATGATGCCATCTTATTCGATTACTTAATGCCTTCATAAATTGTGGTGATGAATTTCTTCATAACTCCCATATTTCGGGAGTAATTTGAGAAAATGTGAAATTTTACTATGAAAATGAGTGTATTGAGCTCTCTCCCTCCTGATTCCGGGCTTGTTTCAAGTAGCGGTCTCTAATATCGTAATGCTATTACTAAGAGCTATATTTAATACTAAGACACATAGTGCGCCAAATGTGCACTTTCTGGGATAAAAGGAAATGAAAATTTAAAAAAAAAAACGTTTTTTCCCCATTTGTATTTACTTTAAACCGCAGACAGACTTATTAAGAGGTCTATAAATATATTATATATATACAGAAATATATATTAACAAAAATATTCACAAGAACTGATGAGAGTATGACTTTTAAGTAAGTTGATAATAAATTACCTAGTTTCATTAAAAGTACAATAAATAATTAAGACGTAAGCTCTAATTTACTAAGTTACACATTTTAAAACAATAACATCATTTAATTATCTTCGTCATCATCATCATCATCAATTAATTCAAATTCAGAATCGATGTCCGCTAAATCATTTATGTTAACAAATTCGATATCACTTTTCTCAGAATCCGTAAGCTCATAAAATTCCTTAAAAGAAGATTTTTTTACAAACTTATTTCCTTTTGGACGGATACTTGTAACAAGTGGATCAGAAGACAGTAAAAGATTGTGCATAATATCTTCATTGCATGAGATACTGCTATGCTTTCGAGAATGCCCCTCTCTATATTTTCTAAAATCTTTATTTCTAGCCTCAGATGCCTCTTCGGATAGAAAACCAATGGGCACAATTGACATGTTCTGAACTATGTCTGGCCCATGCATTAAAATTTTATGAAGTGAAGAAGGCATATAATACCATGGGTATAACTCCACGTAAAGCTTAGCAGTATCAAAGCAGAACTCTCGGAATTTAGTTACGTTGATCTTCTCTCCTGATGAAATACACTGCAAGATCACACAGATTTTTCTTAAAAGCATAGCATCTATTCCGGTCAGTTCAGCAGATTTAGTGTAGTTTTCAAAAAATCTCCTTGCCGAGTTGCCATTGTTGGTGGATCCACTGCCTTGTTTCACAACATCGAGAAGTAAGCCCGTTTCTCTTCTTACAGCCTCTTGAACTCTTTTCTTCCTGTCATCAACTTGCCTTTTTGCTATATCACCCCTTACTTGCCATGATTTTATGTCTAATTTGTAGGAAATGTGTAATAAGCATTCCATTGAGCGAATCCAAGCGTGAAGGGTGCTTAAGCTATATTTATACATGTCCTCGTTTGCGTGTTTATCTTTGATTAACTCTAAATTATTCATTTCTTTAGGACAAGCCTTGCATATGTCACACACTGAAGCTGCTGTATTGGATATAATGGAATGAATTTTACCATCAATCATTGTCAACAGCAGTTGGTGTTTGACACTAATTCCATCAGTGATGGTGGATGGAGTTAAGGCTTCAATCTCTGCTTCGATTTCAGCCATCTCTCTCTGCACATTTTCTTTGGTTTCCTTTATAAACTTAAACAATATTGGCCGGCAAAATGAAGTGGAAGATGGTCGCTCGTTTTCCCAAATTGTTACACCTTTTGAGACGAGCCGCAGTGGTACAAGACTAATCATAAAATTACTAGCAAGATCGATTTGCTCATCTTCACTCGTCCTTTGATGATAAATGCTTTGGCTAGATGATCCGTCAAAACCCCATTTGCTGGTCAATACGAGCTGTTGATTGGGATCAACAGGGGTTTCTAACGACCTAATAAGTCTTCTTGAGGTTAAATCCATCAAGGCTTGTAATTTGATTTTTGCAGAGCTCTCTGTAACTGTGAGATCTTCTTTGGCCGGATAGCACTTAATTTTTTCTTTAACCAACATGTAGTAACTCGGGTATTGAAGAGCTCCTTCTTGAGTGTTGAAATCCCGAAGAGTGTTATAGCGCCATTTCGATAAGTTCATCGATACATAAAGAGCCAATGCCTTCAAAGGGGATATTTCCCGTACCTGAATTGATTTACCTTCAATGAAGGCTTTGATTTTTGAGGCCTCTTCTGGATTCTCCGTCAAGTATTTCATAACATAAGCTGTATCGCTTTGTCCTGCCTTTTGAAGCGCCCTTTCGGCCGAAAACATAATTTCAGCGCTGCTACTGCTGCATGAAAGACTATCTTCAGTGGTGCGTCTTCTTTTTTGCCGGTTACTAAGGTCCTCAAAAGATTTACGAGGACTAGGATGTGTACAAGTTGAAGCATCAGATTTAGCAGGAGAAATTATGGGCTCGATGACGTCACTTATATTTTCTGTAGAAGGTTCCATATTTTCATTCTGTAATTCCGGCCATTGAATTGCAGCCTGTAGCCAAATCTCATGTTTCTTCCGAAACTTATCTGTGCTTCTTCCAGACTGTGTCCATTTTGCATAAATGCGGTAGCAAAATCGACGACACCAGTCTTTTAAACTTGTTTCAGCACTTTCACATAACTGAACACAACTGTTATCTTTTAAAACACTGAACAAATAGTTAAAGTCGCGTAAATCTTTATGTGCGCGTGCGCATAAAGCAACGTGAATATCAAGATTTGTATTAAAATTTGGAAAATACATTGCGAGATTAGCTTGGATACAACGAGGTGTAAATCAACACTGATTTTAAAGTTACTAATAGTGACCTATTTATATAAAATCCAGGTATCCCAGGTATCCTTTGTTAAATATTGCAAGGTAATTAGTTATTGTGATAATTAGTAAATGATGCATGCTAAATTAGTGTATTAAGAGCCATTTAGTAATTAAATAATAGCAATGTTCTTATCAGTAATCATTAGTGCATCAGTTTTATATGTAAACCTTAAGTCCCTAATTATATATCCTAATTAGCTTATATCTTCTCTAATTGGCTGATCAGAAATGTTATTGTAATAAGGTAAACCTTTAGAAAAACGGTTTTAATCAACAAAATAAACAAAAAATTAAAAAATTGTGTTATAAAATAAACATCACTCTTTATCCCAGAAAGTGCACATTTGGCGCACTATGTGTCTTAGTATTAAATATAGCTCTTAGTATTAGCATTATGATATTAGAGACCGCTACTTGAAACAAGCCCGGAATCAGGAGGGAGAGAGCTCGATACACTCATTTTCATAGTAAAATTTCACATTTTCTCAAATTACTCCCGAAATATGGGAGTTATGAAGAAATTCATCACCACAAGTTATGAAGGCATTAAGTAATCGAATAAGATGGCATCATTAGTTTGGCATAATTTTACTCTTTTTTTTCGGACATGTCTACGTCCAACCGCTCCCATACATTCGTTCCACTGTGCACCCGGGCGTTTCCTCCCGCCTTATCCTGTGCAGGAACCTGCCGAAACAGCCGTGTCCGGTGAGGACCTGCGTCAGGCGGAAGGTGAGGACGTCGTGGCGCCTCTTTAGCCACTCCTCAAAGAGGGGTCTTATCGCCGCAATTGTGGCGTGCCCAGCGCTGGGTTGCGACAATCGCACTCTCCATGACGCCATGAGATCCTGCCGGAGCTCTGTCCGCTGTGCCGCGATTTCTCGCGGCAGCGGCGTTAAGCCCCGGCGTTTCGCCTCCTCGCGCCACTCCCAAATGTGCGCGAGGACCTTTGCCTCCAGATCCTATGGCGGTAATCCAGCAAGGAGGCTCGCCGCCTCGCAGGAGACCGTGCGGTATCCTCGGGTCAGCCGGACTGGCCGTACCTTTGGTGGTACGGTGGGTATTTTAAAGTTAAACGATACCACCACGTAATAGTGTTGGTGTTGTATCACTAGTTAAAACGACTTCCGACAACAACAATTTAATTTATTTGTCGCAGAATCACTATTGATTATTGTTAATTTAAAACAACGCCATCTATTATCGTTTGTCGGAAACGTCAGGCAGTGTGCTTGGGTGAGATTGCTACAGGCGTGGCAGGTTTGACAGTTGTCAGTTGTCATTAGACATTCGACATTTTTGAGTGGAGACGCACTTTTTGAGCAGCCACGAGCACGAGAGGTCGTTTTGCCAGCCTGTAGCGAACTTACCGCGTTTCCGTACTTTAATCCGTTTTCATCAGCCTGATCATTTGAGATTTTGTTATTTTGTGTTCGCGAGTGATTAAATAGACGATTTTAATCAGTGTTGAGACTATTATTTCGTGCCTACACCATGTCGAACTCCGACTCTGATAACGAGGTACCCCAAATGGGTCAAGTGCCTTCGTTATCAGAAGTGGGATGCAACTCAAACGCCCCACCTGGTGTAAGTGACAGTGCTAGCCGTGAAAAGTGTAAAGACAATGCACGCGTGTTTGAAAGTGACAATGAAACGGAAAAATGGCGTTTTCTGTTAGAGCAGCAAAACAAAAACTTTATGGCTATCGTGCAAGCCATGAAAACACCTTCTGCGATTATGGATGTTCGCCTACCAGATTTTGACCCTGAAAAACGGAATGTTGACCCGCGTGCTTGGCTGGCAACAGCAGACATGTGTGTTATCGATCCGAATAGCCAAGGTGCATTGTTGATGATTGCTTTGAGCCGCGCACTCAAGGGAGAAGCGTCGTCGTGGCTGTCGTCCATATCTTACCCAGGGATGAAATGGAGCGATTTTAAGGAGCTGTTTATAGCCAGTGAGTTACAACGGGAACTGAAGGCTGTTTCGTTTCTGAAAAGGAGCGCCCCGTCTGGTGGTGACGAACGTGAAGGTCCAGACGCGAAGAGGAACCGCCCCAATTGGCCTTACCCTGGACCCAAATGTTACAACTGCGGGAAACCAGGACACAGATCGATGCAATGCCGCCTGAAAAATGACTCGAAGGCACATGAAGATCAGTCAAGATCGATGGCGTCTAGCAGTGGCAAGAGCAACCAGGCAGCAGGGAGAGCCGACTGGATTACTTGCTTCAATTGTCGTGAGCAAGGACACTACGCTTCCAACTGCCCCGCGAGGAGCAACAAGGAGGCCAGCAGCAGCACGGCGGTTGCTCCTGTCAAGGAAAAACGAGTCGACGTGTGCCTTGTTGACGCACCTGCTGGATCTTTACGGCATTCTGGTGAGCAATTTGAATTTTACTATAACTCTGGTGCTGAATGTTCGCTTGTTAAAGAATCTTTATCCTGTAAATTTAGTGGCAAACGACTTAGTGAAAACGTGACATTAACTGGAATTGGACAGACTTCTGTGAGGTCAACTGTACAAATTTTGACCACTGTTGAGATTGATGGAATTATTTTTGAAATTCTTTTTCACGTTTTACCCGACAATTATTTGCGACATAAAATCATGATTGGACGTGAAGTATTATCAATTGGTTTAGTAGTTCATATGTCGTCAGATAAGATTCGATTCGAGAAAATACGGACAGTTCAGACATGTGATGTGATTGATGACAATAACTTTGACTTTAACACAATAGACACTGACATCCCCCTGAAAGAAAACCTGAACTGCTAGATATTTTGCTATCATTCAAGCATAGTTTTATTTCCGGTGTACCGACAACCCCTGCAGAGACTGAACCCATGCAAATTCGCCTTATAGACCCTCACAAGACCGTAAATCGACGCCCCTATAGGTTGAGCCCAGAAGAGCGACAGATTGTACGAAGTAAAATCGATGAATTGCTTAAGGCCAATATAGTTCGCTGTAGTTCATCGCCATTTGCGAGTCCTATCCTTCTCGTCAAAAAGAAGGATGGTACAGATAGGATGTGTGTGGATTACCGCGAGCTGAATGACAATACAGTACCTGACCGTTTTCCACTACCGCTTATTTCTGACCAAATAGCTAGGTTGTATGGAGGCCATTTCTTTACAATTTTAGATTTGGCGTCAGGTTTTCACCAGATTCGCATTTCAACTGAATCTATAGAGCGGACAGCTTTTGTGACGCCCGACGGGCAGTTCGAATATTTGACCATGCCATTTGGCCTTCGAAATGCACCTTCAGTGTTCCAGCGAGCTCTCATTCACGCGCTTGGGGATTTGGTGAATACCTACGTCGTAGTCTACATGGATGACGTGCTCGTCGTTGCAGAAAACGTCGACGAGGCACTTAAGCGACTCCAGGTAGTACTTAGGGTCCTTTCTGAGAAAGGGTTTTCTCTTAATTATAAAAAGTGTGCCTTCCTAAAACAGAAAGTAGAGTACCTCGGATTTGAAGTCAGTCAAGGGCAGATAAGGCCGAATCCTCGCAAGGTTAGTTGTTTAACTTCTTTGCCACCACCTCAGACAGTGACGCAATTGCGCCAATTTATTGGCTTAGCGTCATATTTCCGTCAGTTCGTAGCAAAATTTTCGCAGATTATGGCCCCGCTGTATGCCCTGACCTCCGGTAGTGGTAAGATTGAATGGAAAGCCGAGTATGAGACCATAAGACAACAGTTAATTTCTATTCTAACTAGTGAGCCTGTATTATCAATTTATGATCCAGCTCTAAGAACGGAGCTGCATACGGATGCGAGCGCTGTTGGATACGGAGCAGTTCTTATTCAGCTAAAAGAAGGTAAATCTCATGCTATTGCTTATTTCAGCAAGCGCACAACTGTTGCAGAGTCCAAATATCACTCGTACGAGTTAGAAACTCTCGCTGTTGTCAATGCGATAAAACATTTCCGTCATTACCTGCATGGTCGCAAATTCGATGTGGTGACTGATTGTAGCTCATTGCAGTTCACCCGTAAGAAAACAGACTTAACGCCACGTGTTCACAGATGGTGGGCCTTCTTGCAAGCCTTCGACTTCAACATTGTTCATTGTAGCGGTAAGCGAATGTCTCATGCAGATTTCTTTTCAAGAAATCCGTTGCCAGACGACGAAGGCAACGCTTCTTTTGAGAAGGTAAGCTCCAAACAAATTAATTTAGCCGAACTTAATGACAACTGGTTAATTGCGGAACAGCAGAAGGATAGGGAACTTTCAAAACTCGTGTCCGACTTGAAGGATGGAAAGCTTCCTCATGATGTGGCTAAGACCTATGAGCTTCGGTCAAGCGTTTTGCATCGGAAAATTCAGCGCCGTGGTAAGACTTTATGTTTGCCAATAATTCCTAGAACGTTCCGGTGGTCTGTTGTGAACAATGTACATGAAGGTTGTAATGTTGCATGTTTTTACTTACGGTTTGGTTGTTAAAATGTTGGCCTTTTATCATACGTTCTGTCTAGATAAATGCATGACCATTGTCGGTGTGTTAAATATTCCTGAGGCTCTGTATTTCATTGTTATTGATATTTTCTGTAGATTTTCTTGTTGTGACACTTACCTATGTCAAATGTTAAACTGTCAGTTTCTTTTTATTTTTCTGTTTGGCTTAGTCTATGATGTTACTTTTTGGTTTATATAGTTTCAATTATTTTTATTGATATCGCTAAAACATTGTATTAATTATAATTTATTTTTATATTATGATTGTACAAAATAACTACAAATTAACTATTGTTCTAAATTTATGAAATTTACGCACTCCAAGGAGGTCCGATTATATTTGAAGAAACCACTGTTTGAAAATGGAAAAGAATATTGATTTTGGAAACGAGCTGAATGGTATAAAAGCAGAGGCCGTCAGAAGCAACGGGCGATTCTATCTCGGATTCTATCTCGGATTCTATCTATCTCCGACTTTATAATAATAAAAGGGTCTGTCTCTCTTACAGTCCATCTTGGCCTACCCTGGCCATTCCGGGGCTCAATCACTCCCTGCCGGAGCCAACTCTTCCATCCCTCGGAGTCATCGACCCGCCGAGGCCATCACCAGCCGTCAATCACTCCCTGCCGGAGCCTCCAACTCCCGAAGACTACCTCCCGCTGCAGGCCTCCTCTGAGGCCTAACCTCCTAAGCGTGCAGTGCCGATCAGTAGTGTTAAACTGTGTTGTTGTACTCCCCTTGTATTTTTAATTATATTATAATATTCGATTATATTGTTATATTTTCCCTTACATTTTCCCCCTCTGGGAAAATGTAACGTTACAGTTTGGCGCCCATTCAGCTTACCCACCCCCTCTTCCCTCTCTAAATTCTAAAACTAATCCACCCCCTCTTCCCTCTCTAAATTCTAAAACTAACCCAACCCCCTCTTCCCTCTCTAAATTCTAAAACTAAACTTTCACAAGTTTTTCAATTATATTTTGGCGAACCTTTATTCATCACCTCATCCATTACAACCTTTACTCAACACTTCTTATACTGAACAACTCGTAATACTACACCCCCACACACACTACGATTACCATTGTAATCGTCATCCATTCTTCGCTTGTACGTGTTAAAACCATCGTTCGTTCGTTGGTCATTTGCAAGTTGGGGTTTGGCTTACTATACGACGTTCTATAGGAGAGTATCCTATAGACGTTACCACCTACTCTTTACTCTTTTCTTTACCTCACTACACTGCATCCCACACACTTGCACACCACTGCGGTTACCATACATTGGTAATCGTACCCAGTTTTCGCTTGTGTGTGTTAACTTGTCACTAGCAAGTTGGGGACTGGGACACTCCACGACGCCTGCAGGACAATATCCTGTGGACGTTTGTACAATACTGAACATTAATTTACTTTAATCATTACTCCATTTAGTTTGATTTGTTACCACGGCTAAATTCCTTAAAAACTTATACCTAGACTAATATTTTTAAATCTTAAACAATGGATAATAGACCAATAAGATACTCGTACTTCAACAAACTTGAGCTTGAATACGAAGTTTCTATCAGAGCTGAAAGACCTGCTGAAACTTTGACAAATCGGAGATAATTCTATATATATATCGGAGACAAAAATAAAATTGTTACAGTTTATACAATATTATTTATTATTTAGTTTATAATATTGTTTTAGTTTTTATTTTACTAAAGTTTTACAGTTTACACTGAAATGGTTCCAAAATCTATCTAATCATTCTGGGAGATTAGCACGTTGGACTCTTCGTCTATCATGCTTTGATTTTGATCTGAAACATAAGACAGGAAAGGATAATTTCGTTCATGGGACATTCCGTTATAAAAGATTCAATTAGCACTAAATAGCTCTGTAAATGCTACCACAGGGTTCTTCTCCTTGATGTCTTTAAGAACTTTCATTTTTATTCATTTTCATAAGTCTGTAAATAATTCATAGGCATAAAACTTTTGGCATTGTTAATTATATTTAGTTTTTATGGAGCGGTGCATAACTCGTTAAATAAGCCATTATGTCGAGCGGTACTTAACTCGTTAAATAAGCCTTGGTGTATCTATATCTTTATCTTATTTTTAAATACTTACTTGAACTTAAACTAAGATTTAATTTACTTGTACTTGAACTTGAAACTCGCAAGGTTTTTCTTAAGCACTAATGCTTTAAAACCTTGACTATTTTTCTGAAACAGGAAAGTTTTGTAAATATTAATTAAGTTTCTTTTTGGGTTTTAAAAAAGGTGCGGGTTACGACACCTAATTAAAATAAATAAGCCTTCGTAACCTTAAAAAATAATTCCTTGTGGAGTATGCGTCATAGAATGTGAACCATATCCCCTAAGAATGCTGGTGAAGTATGATTGAGGGAGCACGAAAGGCGACTTGTTGAAAGGTGTATGAAAGAGCAAGGTCTTATTTACAACATCTAAATCTTTTCAGTTGATAATTTTCTTGGGTTATGGGGAATCATAATTGTAAGATACTACACACCAGATGTTAGTGTTTTCTTTCTTTTTAATTTTCAGTACCACTGTAAATAGTCTGCTAGATTTGCTAAGTAATGCCCTAAAAATTTTTTCATGGGATTCAAAAATTTTCCGGGGTTGTCGGGGAAATGTAATGTTGCATGTTTTTACTTACGGTTTGGTTGTTAAAATGTTGGCCTTTTATCATACGTTCTGTCTAGATAAATGCATGACCATTGTCGGTGTGTTAAATATTCCTGAGGCTCTGTATTTCATTGTTATTGATATTTTCTGTAGATTTTCTTGTTGTGACACTTACCTATGTCAAATGTTAAACTGTCAGTTTCTTTTTATTTTTCTGTTTGGCTTAGTCTATGATGTTACTTTTTGGTTTATATAGTTTCAATTATTTTTATTGATATCGCTAAAACATTGTATTAATTATAATTTATTTTTATATTATGATTGTACAAAATAACTACAAATTAACTATTGTTCTAAATTTATGAAATTTACGCACTCCAAGGAGGTCCGATTATATTTGAAGAAACCACTGTTTGAAAATGGAAAAGAATATTGATTTTGGAAACGAGCTGAATGGTATAAAAGCAGAGGCCGTCAGAAGCAACGGGCGATTCTATCTCGGATTCTATCTCGGATTCTATCTATCTCCGACTTTATAATAATAAAAGGGTCTGTCTCTCTTACAGTCCATCTTGGCCTACCCTGGCCATTCCGGGGCTCAATCACTCCCTGCCGGAGCCAACTCTTCCATCCCTCGGAGTCATCGACCCGCCGAGGCCATCACCAGCCGTCAATCACTCCCTGCCGGAGCCTCCAACTCCCGAAGACTACCTCCCGCTGCAGGCCTCCTCTGAGGCCTAACCTCCTAAGCGTGCAGTGCCGATCAGTAGTGTTAAACTGTGTTGTTGTACTCCCCTTGTATTTTTAATTATATTATAATATTCGATTATATTGTTATATTTTCCCTTACATTTTCCCCCTCTGGGAAAATGTAACGTTACAAGGTTTGCTGCATTTAGGATGGGAAAAGACCTTGGAAAAGGTTTACGAACTTTATTGGTTCGACAAAGTGACGAGGTTTGTGCGAAAGTTCGTAGACAGCTGTGCCACGTGCAAAATTTCGAAGTCACGCTCCGGCAAGGTACAGGCAGAAATGCATCCCATTCCTAAGGTGGCTATACCCTGGCACACCATACATATCGACGCTACGGGAAAATTAAGTGGCAAGAATGATCGAAAGGAATATGTGTTCGTGCTGATAGATGCCTTCACTAAGTACGTATTACTTCATCATACTCTTAGCATTGATACAGCTAGTAGTATCAAGGCTTTAAAATCTAGTGTCTCACTATTCGGTGCGCCCAACCGTGTAATCGCCGATCAAGGTAGGTGCTTCGCTAGTAGAGATTTCAAGGACTATTGAGAGTCTGTTAACATTAAGCTCCATCTGATAGCAACAGGAAGTTCAAGGGCCAATGGTCAGGTAGAACGAGTCATGAGCACATTAAAAAACATGCTCACTGCCATAGAAACAAGTAGTCGTTCGTGGCAGGACGCTCTGCCCGACGTGCAGCTAGCTCTCAACTGCACGATGAATCGAGTCACGCAAGCTAGCCCATTGGAACTTCTCATCGGGAAGGTTGCGAGGCCTTTGGATGTCCTATCAATGGCTGATGACGAACCCGAAATTGACATCGATCAAGTCAGGTTACAGGCTGTGGAGAATATGGAGAAAGGCTCAGCTTACGATAAGGTACGTTTTGACTCTACCAAAGCTAAACTAACACCGTTTACTATTGGAGACTTTGTACTGCTGCAGAACGAGGAACGAAATCAAACAAAACTCGATCCTAAATACAAAGGGCCTTTCAAAGTCATAGAGGTACTGGAAGGAGATCGGTACGTACTTAAAGCTCTCAATTCGAATCGAACATACAAGTACGCACATGACCGCATTCGAAAAATGCCTGATAGCGACAATTTTGACGAAAACGACTCTGACCCCGACTCTGACCCTGACCGTAGCAAGACTGACGAGACGAGACCGACTGATGATGGTGTCACGCCTTAGTGAGGGGATAAAAGATGCAAATGTAGTATGCAAGTGACTCAGATTGCATGCATCCCAATGCTGTTCGTGACTTGTCCAGCATGGCGATGTAAGTAATCGCCAAAGGTACTTAATAAAAGCAATGTATTGTCTCTTGAGGTTGGGTACCGGATGGAGGTCCCAAAGTTGCCGGATGGAGGCAATGTGATGTGTTGTGTTTGGAAGTCGGGTACCGGATGGAGGTCCCGCTGGTTTGCCGGATGGAGGCAATGTGATGTGTTGTGTGTGGAAGTCGGGTACCGGAGGGAGGTCCCGCTGGTTTGCCGGATGGAGGCAATGTGTTGTATGTGACGAAGTTAAGTTCAGAACAGAGCATTGCATACTAGATTTGCTTAGAAGTTTTCATGAATTGTTTCGAAAACTGATGATTTCTGAAGAGTGGTGATTTCAATGTTGAGATTCCTTAATAAGATTTGATGAGAATGTGAATCAGAATAAAATTGTGTTGATTGTATTGTGTGACTTTAGTTTTGAATGCCTTGGTCAGGAAGGCCGAGCAAAGGAAGTATTACTTTCCATGAACTCTTGTTTCAGATGCCTCACACGAGGACGTGTGAATTGTCAAGATGGCCGTGTCGCAGAATCACTATTGATTATTGTTAATTTAAAACAACGCCATCTATTATCGTTTGTCGGAAACGTCAGGCAGTGTGCTTGGGTGAGATCGCTACAGGCGTGGCAGGTTTGACAGTTGTCAGTTGTCATCAGACATTCGACATTTTTGAGTGGAGACGCACTTTTTGAGCAGCCACGAGCACGAGAGGTCGTTTTGCCAGCCTGTAGCGAACTTACCGCGTTTCCGTACTTTAATCCGTTTTCATCAGCCTGATCATTTGAGATTTTGTTATTTTGTGTTCGCGAGTGATTAAATAGATGATTTTAATCAGTGTTGAGACTATTATTTCGTGCCTACACCATGTCGAACTCCGACTCTGATAACGAGGTACCCCAAATGGGTCAAGTGCCTTCGTTATATTTATGTTCTCTGTTATTTTGTGTTATATGTGTTACAGTGTGTTTAATTGTTTTGTTTATGTGCGCATTTTTTCTGTCCGTAATGAAGTCATCATTGATAATTTGATTCTTTCTTCTTATCTTTTGGATTATTCTCCAATGTGTGAATATGTACCAATAATTTGAATAATTGCATCAATGTCACAGTACAGGTAGGTACTCGTTGACACGTTTATTAATTTTAGAGTGACACGTCTCTAAAATGTTGCAGATTGCTCAATGGCGTTCACCTAATACCTATGCTTATTACAGTAAATTAATTCATCCCATGTCTTTAAAATGTCTCTTGTTCTTGTCCATAATCGTGTAGCTCAACTCAGAACTTAAAAGATAGGCTAGGCAAGGCTTCGATTAGGTATTCAAGGTTTGATTTTACTAGAGAGTTATATATAATTAGTCGTACTTTTTTTGGGATACATTTTGTAACTTTTCGATTTTATTTTTTTATTTTTGATGATACCCTCAACAACCCAGCTACTGGGTTACACGATGTCCCTTGCTAAGACTGGTTGTCAGACTTTCGGGTTTCTAACGACCCGTTAAGACTGTCAAAGATGCACGAATGACAGCCGAGACCAACAGCTTATCGTGCTTTCCGAGGCACGGAGTACGGATGGTCACCCATCCACGAGCCGATCATGGGAAGCGTAGCTTAACCTTCGATAAACCCGTGCAGCTGTTGTCATTCTGAATTTCATTGACATAAAATGGTGGCTGTTTAAATTGTGTATCAATTAATTAGCATAATTTGCTAGAGGAGTTTGAAATTAATTAACAAGTCAATCATAAACTTCTTCAACGAGAAAATGTAAGTGACATAATAAAGTCCTAATTATATATTTAAACCTTTAGGTACAAGAATGTACTTTCAGATGGATTTCACGCACCTCATGAATTTCAGTTGATCCTTTGGCACCAAACCCGACACCAATCATTTTTTGAAACCTAAAAAAATATAGCAAGGTACCTACTTAAATGAAAAACGATTTTTTCGGATAACCTAAAACCTATTAACCGGTTGAAATTAATTTATACTTCTTAATTTATCAATGCACCACATATCACTAAATAATTTTGTGTGCTTAATACATATTCAAAATATCATTCTGTCTCTGTCATCTTTAAGCGATTGACTGAAACAGAACGATTTTTTAAATTTGTTCAGAGCTAAACGCATTTAGTGATGTGGTGCAAGTGGACTTGAATGTTTTACTTTATTTGTTTAAAAAACTCTTGGGTTCGGTAAAGCGGTCAAGTGCGAGTCCGACTCGGACACGAAGGGTTCCGTACCATCGTACAATATTAACACATTATATTTATTAAATACTTTAGGTTTTTTTTTTTTTACTTTTTTAATATTTTATTTTCCATTCTAGTACACACATTCTGTGAAAATTTCAGGTGTCTACCTATTGCGGTTCAAAAGATACAGCCCAATGGCAGACAGACGAATTCGCGATACATAAGCTATGTATGGCGCTCGCAGTAGAATAAAATTTATCCACCAGAGAGTAGCTAACTACGTCTATTCCCAACCTCATGAAGCGGTATAAAATTTCACATTTCATAAAACAAGATGGTTTCAAACGTCAAACATCAAATAGTTTATTTTACGGTTCAAGATAAGGCGGTTTATGTGCATAAGTTCAAGTAGGTATATCTTGGGAGCACATTTATGACCGCTGTATAATATTTTCGCTCTTAAAAACAGAACATAACATTTTATTTATTACTCAAAGTCCTTTAACCCTTCGTATGGCCGGAACGTGGATCCACGCGAGACACAATGTCTTTTTAATTGTTTCTGTAATTACGGCATTCAACCGGTTAATAATGTTTGATATTTAAGTTCTCATGGAAATAGGTGGTTAATTTTTTAAACAGCACTCAGTAGGTGCGATAAAGTCAATAAAGAAAGGTCTGTCATAGAGCACACCTATTTTTTTCGGACCAAGGTATATTAACGTAATCTTGTTTATGAAGCTTTTTCTTTTCTGGAAATTAATTCTTAAAAAAAACGCGTATAATTTATTGCAAAATATGAAGCAAAAAAAATCTATTGATTGAACTAAAAAATTTAAACACTATTACGTTTATATGTTGCTTGTAGAATAATCTGACAAAAATCAGAATAATTGCATGTGTGTGTGCTTTTTAATCGTTAAAAGAAATTTGTAGTTTCTTTGTGATTTTTTTCTATTGTATCAAATTAGTTGTATTATGTTTTCAACACACTATTTAACTAGCTTATATCCTGAAAAATATCATATATCTTTCTGATTTTGTTTAGGCTTTTTTTCTTTTAGGCATTATAAAACTTGCATTTGGCTCCTGTAGTCACTTTTTTCTTTTTTTGATGCGAAATTATCAAATAACTTCTCCCGCTCTGGACGGACCGGGAGGGCGTGGCAAACTCTTACTGACTAAAACTCACCCGTATTCCTTCAGTTGCTTTGTAGTGCTAGGGGCCACGGTATCCCTTTCGGACTTTCCCGCGACCTCTACAGGTATCCCCTTATCACCCAAAATACACTTTTATCAAATGAACCGCACTTGCAATATATTATACCTACTTCTAACTTTACTGTTCAGCATCGCTCGCCGTGACTTTATTCCTGGGCTAACGACTGTTTTATTGTTGCTCTCGGCACGACTTGGGCACAGAACAGACTGGTACAGAAGACCGGCTGCATACTACGAGCGAAAACGGGCGCACTCACACATAGACTCATACGTACTACGCGGGCGATCTCAAAGAAATGCCAGTCGTGAGTGCGCTTGCACTCGCCACTGTACGTGAAGCGTGTCTATGTGTGCGTGCGTTTTCACTCATTGTATGAAGCGGGTCTTCTGTACCTATTTATCTTGTGGTTCGTGGAGAGAAAATTACAGGAAAAGATAATCTCGGTTTTTATAGCAGCCAAGTATTGGAAGGCTTACCGACGGAATAAAATGACAACCTCTTAGAGGAACTTCAACGTCGAGGTTTTTAATGAGATGGTCTGTTGTCGAGATTGTGATTGTTTTTTTAAAGTGGTCACATTTTTATATAGAAGTATAGAAAATAGAAGTACTTACATGTACTTGAATGGTTGGTTAATTGTTGCTTAAAATGATTTAATGTAGCTTGATTTTTCTTTCGCCCTTACAACTGAACAACGATAGATTAATTTACGACTCACCGGAATTCAAGCTAAGCTTGGTAAAGGAAAATAAATAAGCACGATTCAATACACAACTATCAGTCTACTTACGAATCGGGAGCGCTATTAATGCAACAAACATTAAAACTGAGTTATCATAAAACGCTGAAACAGTGTTCAACAAATACGAACACATTCATCAAAACATATCAACCAACATTCATAAAATCACACACAACTTCACATAAAACCCTTTGAAAACAAATGAATTTCGGCAAAACAACTGAAATAATAAAGCCGCAGTTTCAGTGTTGAGGAAAATTTGCTACTGAATACATCAGACAGCGGTAATTACCCAGTAGTAATTAAGTCAATTTACGGCTCGCGACTGTGTAGCTGCCCTGCTTGAAATATTTCGATCACGTTCGGAGCACCCTGTTCAAGTTTAAATTCTAGTGAAGTAGGTCTACATTTTTTTTGCTTTATCCAGCATTGTGGCTTGAATAATTTGTTTTTGCTGTTGTGTTTTATAATTTGTGGTCTTCGCAATTAATTCAGTTAGTTTTATTTTAAGTTAAAGAGAATGGCCGTAGGTTATTTTTGTTTCAAGTTGGACTACCAACTTTTTTTTATCAAGTCTCCATCAAGAAGCTAATTTAGTGTCACTTGTGGATCTTTGACAGTCGTTACAGGTCGTCAGACGCCTGAAAGTCTGACAACCAGTCTTACCAAGGGTATCGTATTACCCAGTAACTGGCTTGTGGAGGTCAGATAGGTAGTCATTCCGTATAAAATATTGGTATTCAACTGCATCCGGTTATATTGGAAGTCGACCCCAACATGGTTGGAAAAAGGCTTGGCAGAAGAGGAGTAGATAAGATTATGTCTGCGTAGTTTTTTTTTTATATTTTACAGAAAGTTTTACGTTCAAAATAACACATCTAAGGTGTGGCAATACAAGTAGCATTTGCGACATATGCTAACTCCAAGATTAGGAATAGTACAAAAACCTCTTTACCTTCGCTTTGAAAAGCCCCCAAACACAATTTTCTTCCCAAATCATTGCAGGAAATAATAATGACGCATACAAGGACTTACGTGCCCCTGAATATGTACGCAACCCGAAAGGGCGGGCCACGAATAAATTGAAGTAATATTTCATACTCAAGACGTTTCAGTGAGTGAACGGAATGTAATGCGGAAACTAACTCGGTTCCAGTTTATTTACTTATGCAAAAAGTTGCTCGCATATCGCTGTGGGAATATGACAGGAGATGATGTATTTGTGGACTTTGTAGGTCAAGTGGAACTTTGTTGTTTTTGTTGTAATTTCTTAGAGAAATGTTGAATTTGGAGACATTTTGTGGAACTCTGTAATGCAACATGCAAAGTAAAAATTTCAAGGTAGTTTTTTGTTATATCACGATGTTTTGACGTTGTTTTGCATGTTCTGTTGAAACAGGAAACTGTAAAAATCATTATTTATTTATCTACCTTATTACTATCGTTGCGGGTTTCATTACCTACCTAATGTTATAGTGCAGTCTCATAAAATTATAATATAAAGGTATAATAATATTAACGTTATTTACTAAGAATATATTACACAACATATACATATATATACTTCTTTGCGTTGAGCGTTCGGTGTGGCAACACGCCATGTTCGGGTTCGCGACAAGTCAATCGTCATCCTGGGGATGCCTCGTTGAGAAGTGAAACACATGTCGATTTTTTTCAGGGTTTTTTAGCTCTTTAGAAATAGCTAAGCGGAAAAGGTTACTAAATATATACATGTCTATTGTATTTTATAATGGATTTCTGCAAGCTTACGCCTGAATCAATTAACTATATTAGACTAGCTTCTGTCCGCAACTTTGTCTGAGTGAAAGTTCTTGCTCGCCCGACCCACCGCGTCGCATCGCATCGCCTGCCCGCGCTATAACTTCGTTTTCTTTTGGCGTTCTTTGTTTTTTATAATTTTTGCTCGGCTCCTAATTTTCGTAGCATGATGCTAAATATTGAATTGGGGAAGAGGAATTGGGCAATAAAAAAAAAAGTTTTTATCTCCGACTGGTCGCTTCAGAGATTAGCGCATTCAAACAAACAAGCCAACTCTTCGGATTTTTTTAATAATATAAACTAGCTGCTCCCCGCGGTTTCACCCACATATGTCTCAATCCTGTAGGAATAACGGGATAAAAAGTAGTTTATGTCCTAACCCAGGTTATGGTCTACTTATGTGGTAAACAGCCGTTTTTGCGCGAAAGCGTCACAAACAAACCAACTCACTTTTGCATTTATAATAATACTAGCTTTTGCCCGCGGCTTCGCCCACGTGGTTGTCGAAAAATATCTCACGAGAACGTACTACCGGGATTACATACCTATAATAGCCGAGGAAAAGTCATTGACTAATACCGCTGCGCCCGCGTTGCCGTAAGCCTTAATTATGTAGTTACGCGTAATTTTGAATCTGTGATATCTTTTAAACTATTAATTTAAATGATATGATGTCAAAGCATATTTTAATCTAAATTAATGCCCAATTTAAATAAAATATTTTACTGAATAAGGATTAATATAATACCGGTCAATTTAGCTTCGGAAATAACAATAAAATTGGTTATCCTTAGAAGATAGATATTATGCTATTGCGGACTTTTTTGTTGAACTTTTTAAAATCTTCAATCCTGTAGCACATCAATTTGATGTACCTCTTACGGCTTACATGGCGCACGCCAGTAAAGCTCCCAGCTGGCATGATTTTTTCCGCCATCTTCGACAATAACCGTCATATTTCAGCCAATTTACACAAAACCTTAATTAATTATACACGAAAATCTTTCGCATGAATCGTCCTGTCCATTGGTGATAACTCTTTGAAAATCTTTTCATAGTTTTTGTGTTTATCGCGTTCAGACAGACAGATAGACGCGGCGGGGGACATTGTTTTATAATATGTAAGGATTATTAATGAAAATACGACGTGGATCGACAAGTGCCTACCGATCAAATCAAATTCACCATGGCCATAATCTAGAAGTTACCATCTACAATTACGCCAAAGTTAATTATATTCGTTATTATTGGAGAAGTATGCACAGATTAAGTAGGTATGCATAATCGACTTATTAACGACCTATTTACTATTAACTACTAACGACCACCATTGTTTCATATCGCCAAACATAATTCCGCAATCTGATTAAATGCTCTTTCTGAACACTTGATCGAGTATTAATCTAGTTCAATCTATGGTAGTGGGTAGTGACTGGGTTTTAGATGTAACCTTAGGGGGTTACTACACGTGTGCGAATCAAATCGAGCGTCAGCAAGGTCAGCTGGATATAGCCGAGGGAGAATGGGTAAAACGTGCAGATGTAGAGGTACAAATCGATATATCGATAGGGCTATTGATAATATGTTAGCAATCCATTAAGAGGACGACATTTTATATTTTAATTTCAATCATTTTAAAATATTAAATGTCAAGTTACTCGGAAATGGTTGACATATTATGTATTGGGGTCGGGGTCATTTGGTTGTAAATGACATCTCCTACATCCTCTTAATATACATATATTACCAATACATACGCTACGGTTTTATAGAAAAGCGGTGGCCGCCATATATATTGTCCGCAATTTATCGGCGAATAAAGTCACTAAAACGTTATTTATGAAAGTAAATTGGTACATTTTCCTAGAGAGTGTGTTTTAAAGTCAAACCTCACTGCCATCATTTTCATGATAACCATCACTGCGGCCGTAATGTGGCGGCCACCGCTCTTGTGAGAAACTCAAGCTTTACGATGATTAATTTCAAGCTCAAGTAAAACCGAAAATCGTCATCGTTGTTAAAGAATTTTCCAGCAGTGGACTGTTGCAGGCATTGATGATGGTGATATGGCGTAATAGCCAATAGCCGATCAGTCTCGTTAAATAGGTAGCATAAGAACGTCTAATGGGAGCATATTACCGTAGCTACTGACCAAATAAATTTTATTTTTTCAATAGTTTTGATTTCAGGTTTGTTTACTCAAAACACAACACAGTCGGCGTTCCCAGTTTTCAATTTGCAGTGTTTTAATACGTTAGATCTTAAGATGCGGTTTGCAGTCTAGAACTACCCTTAACGAGTAAACGAACTGTAACTAACGAAGCTTCGTACTCCGAGAGTCCGCAGGTATGTGGGGCAGCGAAGGATGCAAGAATGCAAGGAAGCGGAACTGACTTATGCTCCAACTGGCGTATCGGTGCAACCCTATTACTATTTGTCAGATTAGATGTCTTGAATTCCGTTGGTAGATACGAGTTCTTTTTAGCGTACCGATGGCAAAAAGTTCTAAAAATGTTTCGCCCAGAATTCAGCTCTACGAATTCAACTCACCGAGGTTCTAAGTTTTAAAGTTAACTAATTCTATTCATTCTTTGAAGATTGGTTAAATAAACCAACGTCTAGGTATTGTAGATCTTTTGAATCTCTAACAAATCTTCTAAGAAAGTTTGATCTCGGAATCAAATGTCTGCGTGTCCATCTATAAACACGTCGAAAAGCGAAGTTTCTAACAGATAAAGGTTTGATTTTCAGATTAGATATATTTAAGATACATTTTTCGTTTAGAAACTATCGTAATGGTGTATATGTTACAGTTATACAATGGCATTTAAATAGCCTCCATCATAATCAACCAATTAACTAACACTGTTTGAAAACAAACTTTCTTTACATTACATCTTCTACTAGCAAGTTACAAAATAAACACGAATCAAGATAGTGCACCAATATTGCTAACATTTTACAAAAACGAAAAATAATACAGTGCTGTGCAAAAATAAACAGCACACCCCGAGTCCGAAAGTAAACATTGTTACACTGTAGTGCAGGAAATGGGTCAATATAGTGCTTGTAATAATAAGTTGTCGGTCCTGCATTATCATATTGATTGTGAAGTAGGTGGGAATGGTACGTGTGCAAAGACAAGAGGAATTGAGGTCGTATTAAATTGCGTATGGGGGAATGATTGATTGCTTCACGTTTCTAGGAAGAGAGCTGTTTCTTAAGCACGTAGTAAAACTCCTTTTGATATCCTTCACAAGTATTTGGGACCGTCAGAGATTAATTCGCGTGTAATTTACACCATGGCAAGTTATAAAAAATGTATTTTATACTGTTGTTTCTTTTAGTTTCGTTTATTTTTTACACCTAAAACAAGTTGTGTTGTATACAAAACTTGTGGAAAACTTCTCAAAAAGGTGAACAAAATAGTTAAAAATACATGTTTAAAACAATCTATGAATTGTGTGATACATGTTTTGTATCACAACTTGTTCTATGGGTGTAAACGTGAGTTAAGGATTATAATAAGATTTTGTGTCGATTCTGACGGCAGACACCTAATTATGGAAAAACTCCGATGTAACGTATTGGTGACTGTGCCATCCAAGACACATATCGTCGGTTGTATTTTTTGTAAAAAAACGTTTTTTGTATCATACAAAATATGTTATATTTACTCTCTGTCTATTTTCATAGTTATAGTGTACCTACAGCAGGCATATCTGTCTAATAAATGAATGAATATTTTGAAACTAGCTAAAGTTCATGTAGTCATGAGAGAACACATTTATGAGACAACACATTATGTGACAATCCCGTTGTAAATGCGTCGTCTTCGAGTTAACTATCCGTGTAATAAGCCCTGTTGAGATTAATTTGTGTACATGGATTTAGCTAGAAAGTCCGAAAGAGATTGGCATTGACTTAAAGTCCACCATTTCTACTGTGATGCATTTTGTTCACGACATGTAGCCAAAAACAAAATGTCTCAATATCATTGGCCGATCACGTACCAACAGAGTACGTAGGCATCTTCTTAAAACCTTTGAGGTTTGAAATATATTTACTACCTCAGGCCTCAGGCATCAGTGATTCTAAATTGCCTTTAACCTTTAGATTCCCGAAATATTATGTTCCCTTTAGCTCTCAAATATAGGGCCTTTACAGTAAACAGTCCATGTACACAAACGAAGGACACTAACAAAATAACTCCCCGTTTCTATTGTGACAGTTTTGTTTGTGACGTCATTGAGAGGAATTGAATTTGCGCTGGAAACAAAAGAACGCGATTTAGGGCTCGCTATTTACTATCAACTTGTTTGTGTAAGCGCGGCAAAACGGTGTTGCTTTTAGAAAATGGCGCTTAGCTTCGACTAAATAGTACGTGGTTTGTTGGAATATAAAATAAAATATAATTTAGGCAGTTAATAAGATTGTTCATGTCTTTATTGATGATATTGATAAGTTATAATAAGCCAATAAGATAAATAATAAATACTGGAAAAATATTTGCTTGGTTGGTAACGCCTAGTTTTCGTCTACTTGATGATTAATATATAGATAGACATAGGCTACACTGTGACAGGACGTAACAAAAAGCATGTTAAAAAAAAAGTGGCACTCCGGGAGTGCGCACAGAAGTGAAAATTTAAACAAGAAAATTCTTGCATAGAACATTGATCCGTAACGTAATATAAATAAAGAGTACAATCGCGTTTACAAAAATGAAGTGTCGGTAACGGTGTCGCGAATTCAATTGTTCTTTTCCCATCTCAAAAATGCCCAATGCGCCGAAAGAAGTTTTCACTTAAAAATATACATATAAAGGAAAAACCCTATATTTGTCTAATTCATTTATCTCCGTAAAAGCAAACAAACAATGTTTAAAATAAAAAAGCAAGTAAGATCTTCTTTTTATTTATTATTTAAGCTGAATTTCAACTATTACTAAAATTAAGGAAAATTGTAACACAGACCTTCAATTTAGTTACGTTTAGCCACGAACCATCCAAGGGTTAATCCATTAATTATATTGATTGATCACCTAATTTACCAACAATTTAAAACAACATCAATCACTTGGCAGTTTTCGCCGATATAAAAGTCATTCTTAGGTAAATAAATGTTTAAAATTAAAAGGATTAACTGAAACTGAAGACCCTTATCAATCAGTCTAAGTTATATTAATACAATAAAATCATCTTTATTTGAAAAGGTTTGTGAGGTCAAAACATATTAAACATGTTGCCTGTGGTTTCACCCGCGTGGCAACTTACTACATAAAATCATCTTTATTTGAAAAGGTTTGTGAGGTCAAAACATATTAAACATGTTGCCTGTGGTTTCACCCGCGTGGCAACTTACTACATAAAATCATCTTTATTTGAAAAGGTTTGTGAGGTCAAAACATATTAAACATGTTGCCTGTGGTTTCACCCGCGTGGCAACTTACTACATAAAATCATCTTTATTTGAAAAGGTTTGTGAGGTCAAAACATCTTAAACATGTTGCCTGTGGTTTCACCCGCGTGGCAACTTACTACATAAAATCATCTTTATTTGAAAAGGTTTGTGAGGTCAAAACATATTAAACATGTTGCCTGTGGTTTCACCCGCGTGGCAACTTACTACATAAAATCATCTTTATTTGAAAAGGTTTGTGAGGTCAAAACATATTAAACATGTTGCCTGTGGTTTCACCCGCGTGGCAACTTACTACATAAAATCATCTTTATTTGAAAAGGTTTGTGAGGTCAAAACATCTTAAACATGTTGCCTGTGGTTTCACCCGCGTGGCAACTTACTACTGGGATAAAAAGTAATCTTTAACCTACAATTTTCTATATAAAAAAAAATCTAATTAGATTTGTTACAGCTGTAGTGGCAATCATGTCATTTGGTTTAAATAGGTTCTTATTTTATTTAATCTTTTATATAGATTATTTTCTTTTAATTTTTGTCAATGTGAGAACATTGTAGGCTGTAGACTTGTGGACCATTTTCTATTTTATTAAGTACCTGGTACTTGTTGATAGGCCTACACTGTCCTCTCATACCTATTAACACTGTAATTTGAAAACATTTTAGAAACCATTTATTTTTAAAACAGTAACCGTGGAGTTTCTTGCCGGCTTTTCTCCATAGGAAGCGACCACTTGGAACCGTGCACCTAGCTTCTGACGTTTCATAAGTGCCTTTGTAGGTTTATGTGAAATGCTTTTTTGTTAATTTGAATTTGAACCCAGGTCATGCTCTTCCTATGTGCCAAATTTACGGGGATAAAGTCATTTTGGGAACGAATTTGGTCCGAAGTTACATTCGTTTTAGGATTAAGATTCTATTTTTGAACCCTGTCTGGTTATGCTAATCTTCCTTTAAGTATTACAATTAGAGCGATCGTATACCCAAAGCTACTCTCCAATAATCTGTTACCCGAAAACAATGTCTCATCAAAGGCGCGCTAAGCATTCACAGCGTCCCAACGATATTCCACAGATTATTTGCTTTAAAATAACCATAATCCGTAGGTATTACGCTACTAATTGAACCAATACGTGATCAACGTATAGAATATTCCATTTAAATTGATACCTTCTGTAATTAAAGCGTTGTTTAATCCCAAATTTTCATACATTGCCAATGAATATTTAATTATTTCGAAATTCAGATGAAACATAATCCTTTAATTTACGCAGGTTCTATTCAAACGAATTTATGGTCTGATAACTTTAATGTTAACTTCAACCTCTTGGGTCAGAGCATTGATAGCATTATGCTATTAAATTAAGGACAACGTTACCACTAAAGATTATAACAATGGATATGACCACTATTGTTGGAGGGGTAATAGATCGTATCGTGGTGTCGACCCGTGAGGAATATTGCTGATTGTTATCAGTTTATTCAGAATTATGTCGTAGCCTTTAATAGAATATGGTATACGGCTGATAAAGTTTGATAGAGGGTCTTCATCCGAGAGTTTGTTCAGTCTATTATATTGTTAGGGCCCGTCTCACGTAAAAAAGCTTTGGTAAATATGTTTTTCTACAATATTTTGCCTTTGCCATTCACTCAACCTAATTTAAACTTACCTACCTTCAACATACATGTTGGAGGAAGGTAAGTTTAAATTAAGTTGTCGATGTAAACATCAGTTGGGTAAAACTCAAGGTAAAAGATTTTTTTAAATGTTTAAATCGCAAATTTGCGGTTATGGCGGTGTACTTTCAATTTAAATAATTAATAATTAAAGGGGTCCTGAAAGTTTGCTGTACTTCTACCCGACTACGGCAAAGCCAAAAGGACGGCTTTACTTTGACCAATTTTGTACCTGTCTTGATTTCTGTCTAAAATATTTTCTTGTTTCGTATTTTTAGATCACTATTATTTTTCCGTAATCGGGTTGCAGTTTTTATAAACCATTAATAATCCTCTGCTAAATCTTTCTAATACAATCACCTTGGTAATAAGCAACATTAAGATAGTAGATTCTTTAATTATTTTTTTTTGTTTCCCTCCTTCGCACGTTTTCTCATAACACATCTGACATTAGCAGAATTGTCGACATCGGCACCATTGCCATAGAGAAAAATAGAATATAAAGCGGCGGGGCCTCGTCAAGGTCGTTTCTGACAACCAACTCTTGCATCGCACGCTCAAATCAAATAGCGCGCGCTTTCCCGGCTTCTGATACACTTCCGTCCCTTTTCACGAAATCACTCCCACAGATTTGATTATTTTGATTTTGATTGCAGGAAAGTGAGAGGACACGATGTCGTTACAGTACTAGTATCTATCTCCATTGCTCTCATCCCATTTACTAATGTTAATTTATGTACATCTCGAGGACCGTGGTGGCAATAGAGCTCATTTGATAACCAGAGTAGTACATTTATAGAACCAATAGTTGAAGGAAGTGCATTTAAATCTCAGGCATAATTCAAGGTGTTTAAACATCGCTTGAATAACACTAACATCTCAGTTAATGTATACTTAGCTGTACATTTAGGGCAATTAGAGGAGTTTGCATTGAAAGCATCCTTGAATATGATCACTATCTCGTCAGTTGCCATTGAAATTATTGAAATTTGTGGGGTCGTTGGTTAGTATTATATATTTTTTTTTTTTCATTGAATTTACTAGCAAAACTCCGGAGAAGTGACCGGTATCGATATTTAAAGTCGATGAAACAAAAAACATTAAGTAAGTACTTGTTTTTTCTGTAGTGTAAAAATACATTAATTTGATGATTTTCCGAAAGGGAGTTCGTGGCCCCCGGCAACAGGGCAACCGAAGGAACACGGGTGGGTTTTAGTCAGTAAGATTCTGACACGCTCTCCCGCTCCGCATAGAGCGGGAGAAGTTATTTGATAATTTCCGACCAAAAAAAAAGACGACCCGGGAGTATGAGGTCCTGGATTCGATTCCCGGGTCGGGCAATGTGTTATTGGGTTTTTCCACCTGGAATTTCTCAGTAGCAGCCCGGAGTCTGGATTTGTGCCTGGGCTTTACATGGGACTTAAACATAACTGGCGAAATGTGGGTGTACTATAGGTACACCTCCGCCTAACCCTTCAGGGAATACAGGCGTGATGTTATGTTATGTTTATGTTCACTTCTCCGCTTCTCTCAGGGCAGTCGCAACCACAGACTGTGATCGCAACAGAGAATCCAGTGAGGGCGGTTACTTGGTCTGACCAGCATAGCATACGGGTACAACTTGGTAGCATACAGGACATGTTATTGCTATTAGACAGTCTCAGGACACAATATGTTAAGCTATGTTATGTTATGTTGTTCCTGAAACATAATAAGTAATATTACATTGTCTGGATGGAAGTTTGTTAATTTTCTAATAAGATCATTCAGCTATTTGACTCTTATAATTTTCAATATCTGGGTGACCACTGGATGGACTAATTTTCAATATCTGGATGAGGTTAGCTCGGCTTTGTCATTTTTTTTTGAACGACGTTTTCAAAAATGAAACCTAGCTAGATCGATTTATCGCCCCCGAAACCACCTGCATACTAAATTTTATGAATATCATTGGAGCCGTTTCCGAGATTCAGATTATATATATACAAGAATCGCTCGTTTAAATGTATTAGATACGTACCGATCAATATACAGTTAAGTCTCTTATAGCTTTGTCAGTTTCAATTATTTTTCATTTATCAAGTTAGGACACATATAACACCTATTGAAGCTGAGTTAGTGTACTGAGTAGCAGCTATTGTACAGAAAACTATAAGCTGACTGCTTGCTAATACGTAAAGATCAAAATAGCAAACACCTTTGACCAATGACGAGTTGAAATCATCCTAAAACCTTTTAATGGAATAGGAATTTTATTTATGAAATTATTTTTATTTATGTTTGTCTGTTTTAATTATTGTCACATTTTTTATTCAGTCTGACATGTAAAGAAGGTGGCTTAGCGTTATTCTGCGGTATTGACATTAGATAAAATTATGATGAGTCGATGAAACAGATTCTATAGTACAATGAACAGGCAAGAAAAATTCTTGGTGACGAACTTATTTAAGCTGTGACTGCCAAGTAGATACTTACTTTTGCAATCCTAAATTTTAATATTATAAATGCAAAAATGTGTTTGTTTCATTGTTACGCTTCCACGATGAAACGGCTGAAGAGATTTGCGACGAAATTTGGCACATGGGTAGACCATGACCTGGAGAAGGACATAAGCTACTTTCCATCCTGGTCGCAGACGAAGTCGCAGGTAACAGCTAGTACCTAATATTAGGTCTTTACCTATGAAATTGCCGTTTTTCATGAAATAAGTTAACGCCCTTGTTGCTCTATTTTTTTTTTTTATTAGTCAAAGTAATTACCCATGCAATCAATGCATTTTTGTCAACGTAGTGGTAGCTTATTGATGCTCTTTTTGAAAAAGTCTGCTGGATGGGAGGCAACAAATTCTTTTTGATTTTTCAAAGGCATTTTGAACTACTACATTCAATAACTGAGAGACAGTAGTCTCTCAGTTATTGAATTTTTTCCCGACCAAGAAGTTATCCAAATTCTGGAAAAGTAGAAGTCTGTAGGGGCAAGGTCTGGTGAGTACGGTGGATGACGGAGAACACCAACCCCAGCTCTTGTAACTTGGAGACCGTCTGCTGTGCAGTATGAGGTCGCGCGTTGTCGTGCAGAAGCCCGCTGCTTCTCAGCCGAACGATTGACCAAAGCTGGTTGGAGATGTGCGAGCTTCTCCATCATTATGTTTAGTTCTTCACAGTACACATATGCAGTAATACTCATCCCGTTTGGTAAGAAGCTGTAATAAATGACACCAGCGCTAGACCACCAAACAGTGACCATTACATTTTTAGGGGTCAGTTTTTGTTTGGGGCATTGTTTAGGTGCTGATCCAGGATCTAACCAACTTGCTGAGCGCTTGCGATTGTCAAACAGAATCAATTTTTCGTCGCAAGTAACAATGCGATTGAATATCGTTCGTCTGTGTGCCTGTTCGTCTGTGAGCAGTGCAAAGCTCAACTCGACGCGTGCTTCGCGCTGGCGATCATTCAATTCGTGGGGCACCCATTTGTCAAGCTTTTTTACCTTGCCAATTTGATGCAAATGGACCAATATTATTTTGATGCTAACATCGAAAGCTGCTGCTAATTCATTGATTGAGAATAATCAGCTTCCACAATCGCCTTTAATTCGTCATTGTCGACTAAAGTTTTCGGTCGACCACGGGGTTCATTTCTTAGGTCAAAATTTTCAGAACGGAAGCGGGCAAACCAATAACGGGTGATGCGATCATTAGTAGTGTTCGCTCCGTACACGTTGTTGATGTTGCGTGCCGCTTCTGCCGCTTTTCTGTCACGACGGTACTCATACTCTATAATCACTCGAAATTTTTATATATCCATGATGACGAAAAACGTTCTAATGCGATGAAAACCGAACGCTAACCATTAAACAAATGATTGATTTTCAAAAAAGGAATTCCATATTTAAAAATAAAAATAATTTGAATTAAGAATTCATAGCGAAAAAAGAAAAAAATTGGACTTGAAGTAGCCAGTACGGCAGAACCGCAATTTCATAGGTACCTATTAAATTATGCAGCGGGGAAGCAATAAAACTGGTAGTACTTTTTAAGTCAGCATTATAAAAAACTGTCTAAATCAAACAAAAGTAACCTTTTACTAAGTAACCATGGGCTATATAACGCACAAACGCAGACACGCCTGCGTACCTACCTCTAACCAATTGACGTCACACCGACTACGATTGTGCAAACTAGAACTGTACAGTCACGCATAGACTTAGCAATATTCAAAATGATTTTCTCGTGAAATAACGATTGCAACTTGACATAAACCCAATGTAGTGTGGGACTGTGGGTTCCAAAATACTATATTCTTAACAATACACAATTACAATCAATACAGTAGGAGAAAATAACTCTAAAAAGTTGATAATTGTAAACATATTAGTGCCCGTGACTGTACCTACATTAGGCTGTCTTTCCACCAGAGATATGATAAGCTGGGTAGTAATGGATGTATGAGGATCGGGGTGAAAAATACCTCATCCTCAATGGAAAAGAGAGGATGCTCCGAGCAGACTCGTGATGTGTCTAGTACTAGACTTTTCTTTTCTTGTTCATGTATAAACGCTTATCGCGGTGAATACTCTGCTTACGCGTTGCAAGATTAGTGTGACGTCAGTGGTGAAGCGTAGTTCGCATTTGGCGTGCTAGATGTCGCCTCAAAATCAACCAATAGGTTCATTTGATGTTCATAGCGTAGCTTTGCCTTGCTCTAGAGGAAAAGGGTTCAACGAAGCTACTGGTATCCATTCCAGATCAAATTTGAATAACGTTAAAGCATTAATTAGTAAGTCATTGCAATGTATAATTATATTATTTTAATTATTGTGAATGTGAAGACTATGTGGATCATTCCTTTTTCTTTTAGTTTTGTTTTTAATTTTTTCTCAGTTAGTTCTTATTATAGTCCGACAGTTTGAGTAATTTATGCGGCCTACCCAAATGTCCTTTCTTTGGTATTGTTCGTCGAATTGTTGAGCTCCTTAAATTCTGAGTTGAGCTGCACGATAACTGACTGATGCTTTCCTCAAAAGACCACTTCGGACACCAATCTACATAGTCTTCACATGATCTGACCAAGATTACGTCTGGACTTTAAAAGAGACTGTGACCTCTGAGTTTGTTTCGGCTTTTCTTCTCAGAGTAGTCAGATAGGAAACGCCGACCACATCTAGTTTTTAAAATATGATTGACGTGTAAAAGTGTTTGTACAAACCTATTTACAGAAATAAAATCATTTATCATTTATCAATGAATCTCATAGTCATTGTAATTGTAGTCATTGTAATGATCTAATTAATACTTTACCTTACCGAATTAACTCTTATCTCGGTAAGGCAAAGTATTTATTAGACCATTCTTTGATCGTGAATGTCGTCTCAATTTTTTATAGTTCATAGCTCTTCTTACCCGCTCCGCTACACCATTCAACTCTGATGGAAATTAACACCTAGTTTCACAGCTTAGCTTCACCAGTGGAAAGGCAGCCTTTAGGGCAGGCGTGTCAAATCGCTTCCATGAATATATGGAGCCAGTGCAAATATTTGCCGAATCGAAGAGGGCTATAATATAATGGAACAGGCCGTACATTAAATCGACTGAAAGGCGCCATTTTACAAGTATTGGACGGATTAAGGATTTATGTTGGATTTATGTTGTAGCATGTAGAGTTAGCAAACTGTAGTGACAGTGGCTGGCCATGTTTGTCGAAGGACCGTTGGCTGGTGTAGAAGACGAGTTCTGGAGTGTGACCGCGTATCGGCAAGCGTAGTGTGGGACGCCCCACAGCTTGATGGACCGACCACCTTAAGGTGGTTCGGACAGATTGGATGCGGAAGGTGGAGGACAGACTGTTGTGGCGCAGCCTGGGAGAGACTCATTTCCAACAGTGGACTGTGATAGGCTGAATTCATAGTTAATCATAGGGGGTCAATTATAGGGATTTTCGTTCTAATTGGTTTTGATTGCTTTATTCTCGGATGCCGATTCCGAGTTATTTTAACATGAGTCTGAAGTACCTACCCAATTGTTACTGTTACTGTTAGCCTGCATCATCCCACTGTTGGGCAAAGGCCTCTCCCCATGACTTCCAGCTTTTCGATCCAGGGCTAATGTGGACCATTGGTCGTTTGTTTTTTCAAGCTTGAATCTTACCTAACTCATCGTCTATCTAGCCATTTTCCAACTACATATATTGGAATTGGCTTATAATCTAACTGGATGCAGATACGGATAATACTAGTATTTTACATGGAGCAAGTGCTAGCTGACCTCGACAACCCAGTTACTGGGTAATACCCGACACCCCTCGGTAAGACTGCTTGTCAGACTTTCGGGATTCTGACTACCCGTAACGACAATCAAAGATCTGTAAAAATATGACTGAAGTGTAAAAGTGTTTGTACAAAATGTGTTTTACTTACAGAAATAAAAATTCATTTATCATTTACAAATGACAGCCGAGACCAGCTTTCTTTCTCTTTTTTTTTCTTTCCGAAATGATGGAGCGAGCTGCCCCCACTGCTGGAATCCTACCTAACTATCGAATGAATATTGTCGTTAGAGCTGGAATAAGTCTAGTATTTATTGTATATTGATGTTCCATTTTAGCTCCTAGATTGTGAAAGTCAATAGTACTAGCCAGCCTTGAAGGATAAGCCAATGTAGGAACGATATTTGTGTTCCTAATAAAGTGTGTCTCGATAAACTCACAGATTTCCGTTCATAGCTTCTCGGCGGCTATTTATTAGGATTTCCATCTGGAATTTCTCAGTAACAGCCCGGAGTCTGGATTTGTGCCCGGTTGATGGCAATAGGCTCGCCCCCTATTACATGGGACTTAAACATAACTGGCGAAATGTGGGTGTACTATAGGTACACCTCTGCCTAAAGTAATGCCACAATAATGCTATATGTATGTATTATAATTACGATGTTTCTGTTTTTTTTCTTTTGTGTTCTTTTAATGTTTACCTAAATGTGGGCCTAGTAAATTATATTTTCTTTATTTGTATAAGTAGCAATTTAATCGTCAAATTGATCAATTAGCATAGCCATTAAACAATATTTTGACTCTAATTTTATTACAATCTAGCCTTATGAATAGACTTTACAAGTAATTAATTGTTTTGGTTATCCTAAACAATTAAATTGTCTTTACTAAGAATGTGTCCAATAGCACTTTTATTATTATCTCTGTTAAGGTGAATACACTTCGTTCTTGTGTTTGTTTGGCACTTTTGTACTTTACACTATTCCCTAACACTAAACACTAGCTCGAACAGTTTTGTTCTCTTTAAAAAAATTTGTTTCAAACAAATATTGCCAATAAAAACAAAGCTAATAAATAGCGATTAACACGGGTGTTAAAGTTAATTAAACGAAAACAGTACAAAACAGAGCGCTTATTAGGATAATTAGTTAAAACAATATTTCACAGCTGGAATTTGCAGTTAATTACTGGGGAAAATTATCTAATTTTTATTGTCTCTGTGATAGCATCGCCTAAATGGTATTTTCGTGACTTTGTAAATGCTGCAAGAAAATATAAAGCGTTTTACGTTTTTCAAGAAATATCTTGATAGTGCATTTAAACTGGTTCGTTTTGTGTTAGAAAAAGCTCTTGCATTTATGTATTCTAATAACCGGACTTTTACAGTTATTTATACAAAATCAAAATCATAAATAGTGGTTGTGTTTACAGATGGATCTTCATGTGCACCCGATGTTGTCAACTTGTAGCTTAGAAGACGGAAGTTGGCGCAATGGCTGAGACATTGGTCTCTGCGCCAACTACCGTCAAAGGTTAAAAACAGCAACAATATTTAAGAAAATTACACTCAAAATATTCCGTTTTCTCAAAGCTCCTATCTTTTGAACTCCCTTGAGGTCTGAACTCCCTCAAAAGTTTCTTATACAACGTGTTTTCATCCCTTCTTCTATCAAACTTACGTTAGCTATCAAAACTTATCTACAACAATATTATGTTTAAGGATTATTTTTCTTGCAAAAACAACTTTGTTTGTGTGTAATGGGGCTTGTATCTTCATGTTGGAGTAATTAGTAGACTCATAATGTCTTCAGAGCTTCGTTGAAAGGAAATATTAAAGGTACTTATTTCCTTTTTTATTCTTATCATTTCACGCCCAGATGTGCGCAGTGGTTGTACGGTTGTCTTTTGAATTACAAAACAAAACTCAAGTTCGAGCCGGAAAAAACAAAATGTTTTTGAATAATTGTACCCTTTATGGTGTGTTTGTTTGTGGGTTTGAATGAACTGAGAAAACTAAATTTATTAAGTAAATATATTATAATTGCTAATCATAATTATGACTACCAACTTAAATTGTCCGTATAATCAAATCACAACCGTCACTCTTTGTTACTTGTTCTCTTTGTACTTGTTGTCTTTGACAGTTGTTCTTTGACAATTCCGAACTGGCATAGTGTCAATTTGAAAAAAAAAAATCTTTGACAGTAAATGACAATATATGTAAGTTTTTAGACTCAGGAAATCAAGGGTCAATAAATGTAGTAGGTACAAACAACATTTCGAAATAATGAGCGTGCCTGAGTGGATACTCCATATTAATTATTATGTAAATCAATGTAGGGCATGTTGCTGGCATGTAGAAGCGTGTGTGGGCCTACAAACATGATTTATGACCACTAATTAAGTGTACGCATTTACACAAGTCCAACAGTAAGATCAAGCTAACTAAGTTACGATATCAAAGTTATAATGTGAGGAAGGAGTTTTGAGAAAATCATGTACGTAAATCTGGGCTCGATACGTTAAAAACAAAATAAATTAATTGAGACTTGATTCAATTTGATTCCTTGTGGTAATATGTAGAAGAAATTCTTATTAATTTCTAGATGTAATTATTTTTTGAGAGACAAAAAGGCACTTTTGAAAACAAGTAAGACGAGGGAGGCCCTTTTGAATAACTACATAAAAAATTGCAAATGTTCAATAAACTCTACTTATGCATAAGCATAATTAGCCTAAAGGTAATGTTCCCACTGCTGGGATATAGGCCTCCTCTCTGTGAGAGGCAGCGGACCGTCATCCACCCAGGCCACACGGGCCCAGTGCGGGTTGGTAGATGTTACATATCTTCAAATTTTTAGTTCTAGGGCATGCCGGTTTCCTCACGATGTTTTCTTTCACCATTTTAAGAACAGTGGTGATGGAATAATTTACACAAAGTAAAGCGCCTGTCAGGTTTCGAACTTATGAACAACTCGTAAGTCGCGGCCATTACCACTCGGTTACCATTGCTCCAACTACACTTTGAAACAACTGACTTTTGATTCGAGGAAAATTCAAGCACAGTACAAAAAGATGTTTACACCGACAAGAATTCATTAAGCGACTTAAAAAAAGAAGGTTCTCAGTTCGTCGGTTTTTTTTAATGTATGTTCCCCGATTACTCGAAGACGGCTGAACCGATTAGTAAATTTTCTTTTTTTTTTTTGAAAGGGTATACTTCCTAATGATGGTCACGATCTGATGATGGGATCTTGGAGAAATCGAGGGAACTCTTCAATATTATAGCCACACCTATAGCGATTTGGGTATTTTTTTATAGTAACTCGTGCATTTGCTCTCAAAAAGCACCATTCGGTAAAGTCGAACTGATGATGAAGGACACAATGGCCACCGGAACTACTTAATAATATGTATTTCACGGGTTGCGATTCGATTACTTTCATATGGTTGGTAAGCAATTGATGCTCGTCACAATTCATATGACGCAGTAGAGGTGATGGAGACTTCACCATCGGAAGTCGGTTGTATTTTTTTTTTTTTTTGTGGGGTTAGTTTCGAATGGACGCACAACAGTAAGATTCAATTTATTACTTGATAAATAAGAAAAAAACAATTAAAAATGTTTATCCATTCTATAAATTTCTAATGTAGTAATTTGAAAATCCTTACTTTTACAATATTTAATTCAATCCCGTAAGTACGAAAATGAAATCCCGGAAAAAAGGCTTATCCATGTTACGATTTCTATGACTATTCATGATGCGAGGAAGTAAAATCCTACTCCGATCACTGATAATAAGTAAAATTATTAGACGATTTAATAGTGTCAATTACAACGCCTATCGTTTTCCCGCAATTACAACATATTCTGCCACAAATGTGAATCAGTATTCACAGAAGCTTAAATTACGTGAATACATACGTCATCGCAGTTGGTTCGTTGTACAATACGCTCGATTGACATAGATTTTGATTGGTCACCAACGGATGTGCACTATTCATAATATTTCGTTGGTACCGAATGACGGTAAAATGACTATTGTGACGCTTGATGGGTTAAAAGTGCTTTTTTGGTACCGTTTAAAATTGTTCGTTCCACACAGTGTGATAAATGATTAATGTTCGGTTTTAACCGTTCGCTATGGTGGAATTTGAAATGACAAGAGAGCTACCTATGTTTTTCAAATATTTTCAGTTTTGTAGTTTGCAAAAACTCGTCAAGTAGACAATGTTTGATTACATACATCAATTATAATTTAAGTAAAAATGCAATAATTGCATTTTCCACGGCAATCGCAAAATTGGACGCAGTTTAATTTTTCAGAAACTAAAGAACAATTAAGTATCGTTTCGAATTTTTTTCACTAAAAACAATACGCTAAAACAAAGTATTACTAAAAACAACTTTATACACCCTAAACGAATTTCAGTGAGCAACACAAACAACAAATGCTATAGTGTAGTTTTCCTGACTAATCCTTTTTTGTAAACAATCACACATTGTCATTAAAAAAACAACCGACTTCCAAAAAAACACTACAAAGTGAAAAATAACTTAAATTTCGGAAGTCGGTGATCTCAACTGCTCATCACCTTTTACAAAATATTGCTTTTCCCGATACAGGGACGTTAATCGTTGAGGAGTTCTCCTGGTACTTAACCATCAGCTCCACTTCTCCACATGCATTGTGACGAGCAAAAATATGACGAGCTTATATGGTTTTCTCATGGATGCCATTATCAGAACTAGACTAAATTAAAATTGGACCACACGGGAAGTATCAGCTTTCAAATAAAAAAAAAGAATCATCAAAATCGGTTCACCCGGTCGAAAGTTCTGAGGTAAACAAACATAAAATAAAAAATACAGTCGAATTGAGAACCTCCTCCTTTTTTCGAAGTCGGTTAATAAAGATGAACGTCATTATTTTTGTTTAAAACACATAAAACATTAATTACATAAAACACTGCTTTGAATTATCCACGCGAATAGAACACAGTAACCTCAAAATCGAAATCTCCGTACGCCATTCCTATTGTTGACTAAATAAGACAAGAAAAGATAAACACACCTAACCCTTCCAAAGACAAAATGAATTATGTATCAAAATGTTCTAATAAACAGTCTGGTTCAGGTCCTATAACTATCTTATTCTTAATAGAACTATTGTTCCTTAAATAAGGCGTCTATTATCATGAATGGATCAATCCCGCCGGTGTATTGTGCGGCCCTCATTGTGCGAGAGACAATGAGTCGATGAAATGACTGATATTAGGAAACTTATTAACCCATTTATTATATAGAATGGTTATAAATGTGTCTCTATTTTGGCATTTTGGTAGATAGTACGTCTGATGAAACAATTATTATAATAATAGTTGTTACATCAAACGACCATGAATCATCTATCCATAATTATGGATAAATGATTCATGATTACTGTTAGGTTACGGTATTATTTACCTTCTTATTTACCTGTCTTAAAACTATACTTAAATCAGGAAAGTTAATAAGGTAAATGGAAAGGACTAGTTAAAGCACTAGGAAGTGGTGAAAGGTGA
Source organism: Omphaloscelis lunosa (assembly GCA_916610215.1). Classification (NCBI taxonomy): domain Eukaryota; kingdom Metazoa; phylum Arthropoda; class Insecta; order Lepidoptera; family Noctuidae; genus Omphaloscelis; species Omphaloscelis lunosa. The sequence continues at coordinate 15,864,078 of OU744250.1, forward strand.
GCGTTTTAGGGGACTGTCTTATTTAATTTCTACGTTCAAAAAGTGCTGATTCTCGCCTAATTTGAATAAATGGCTTTTAATTTTGATTTTATCTTATATTATCTTATAATCTCAGATACGAATATTAGCCTAAGACAATAATTAGAGTTAAATACGTTTCTAATCATGAACAAACTAATCATACCTACCATATTGTAACCTAATGAACTCGAGTAAACTAATCCTAAAAATCCATTAAAAAATCACACACTTTTGTTTATCTAACCTCGAGACTGTAATCACTAATGAGATAACATTCTTCAATCAAAAATCAAATCAAACACATTACATTACCTAATAACAATGCACATTTGCATGTAGCACTCACACTTGACCGCCTTATTCAGTATCCCATCCAATTGTTCTCGGTTTTCTCTATCCGAACTCCACTCTACTTGTTTATGGGCAGTTACCAAGAGCAGACGTACATCACGCAGTGCAATGTTTACAAAATCATTCGTTTTCTTACTATTGGTCCTAGTATTCGAATCAAAGTGTACGAAAAGAACAAGGAGAGTTTTTGAATCCAATGATTGTGATCTTGGTCCTTTGGATAAAGAAATTGCATCCTATGAAGCCGTCGCTAAGAAAGTAATAGACTACACAGTCTCGGGAGCGTTCAAAGGGAAGATCTATGATGAGTGAGTAGCCTTGTACTATAATATTGGTCCCGCTATTAAATTGGATCTTTGTGGGATTTCTCTAAGAGATCTATTATAACAAGATTTAAATTACTTTCTCGTGTAAAATCGGGTTTATGATGATTGGAAAGAAGTGAAAAACAAAATGGCGTGCATGATGATGATAATAACCTAATGACATTTGACAATGACATTTGTTGACAAAAGTGTGAACTGTAACAATCTTTATTTTTATGACATTGAACTTAAGAGGAAACGCGTCGTTGGTCACGTGGTCATTGGCATTCAATCCTTACTAACGTATTCCTTTGTATTCTCCCAGGTTAATGATACCATCCGAATATTTTTTTTACAATATAATGTAATCTACCATTACCACGTCCCTATGTTTTGTTTGTGGTGTAATGATACATTTAAAAAAAAATGATTTTCTTCTCTTATGTATTTTTTTTTGTTTTCTCTTTTTTTTTAAATAATATTTTGGAAATTATTTTACTATTACATACTGTTTTAATTTATTCTCACCACAAGAATACGTCTAAGATATTTCCTAAAGTAGTTATTATTTGTATTATTCTTCATTATTATGTGGCCTTGGTTTTTCAGTCTAGTGCATTACTTGCTTTGTTCTAAGATTACTGTTAATAGTCTTTAATAAGATTTATTACGCGTGTTACATTACCTTTTTAGGGTTCCGTATTCAAAAGGTGAAACGGGACCCTATTTTTAAGACTCCGCTGTCCTTCCGTCCGTCACCAGGTCGATCTCATGAACCGTGAGAGACAGTTGAAATTTTCACAGATGATGTATTTCTGTTGCCGCTATAAAAACAAATACTAAAACAGAATAAAATAAATATTTAAGGGGGCTCCCATAGAACAAGCGTGATTTTTTGCCGTTTTTATAGATAATGGTACGGAACCCTTCGTGCGCAAGTCTGACTCGCATTTTTGATATTCTTGGCGTTCTCCTGCATATCAGTAATAACATTTTTTTTTTTAATTAGGTACAACAAAGTTAATCTTACCAAATACACGGAACATGACTGAGCATTTCATAGATGCTTAAATTTCAACACAAATTTTAACTGATTTTATGTGTGATGTCAGACAATCAATTACAAAATAAATAGAAGGGTCCTAGGAGCCGCAGTGATCCATTAAAAAATATAGCATACCATCACAAATAACAAACAATTCGTATTTACTACTTATTACATCTTAGTACTTATACCATGATCCAAAATTATACTATCAAGTGGAAAGCGTACAATTGAAATTTCACTCAGAGTTTGATAACATATCAATGAAATCGACAAGAAATACTCTCAAGCCTCTTGAGTATTAAATGTCTATCAAACGTAGATATAAGTAATCGTATTGACATCTTTAGACATTCGACCATCAATTCGATAAGATACCAAGATAGATATACTACAAAAGAGCTCACGTTTTATCGAAACATCTCAATGTCTCAGAGACATTGGAAGAAAAATGAATTTCGATCGAATTGTATTCGTAACCCTTTTTGTTATCGTTGTGAATGAAGCCAAGGTTAATACAAATGTATGCCAAGACACGCTGGGGGATGAATTGATTGAAGAGATATGGGGTTACGAAAATGTTAAGGATGAGATTCTGAGATATGTCCTCGACGGTGACTTTAAAGGCAAAACTTATGATGAGTATGTATTCAAGCAAGTTAGGTCTGATACAAGGGAAGATGTTAGCTGTGATGTGATTGTGACAAGGTGCTGTTTGTGGTTTAATATAGTATTTTGTTATTACAGATTGGCGAAATTCGTGGACAAGTTTGGTGCGCGGCCGTCGGGGACAAAAACCCTCGAAAAATCTATTGATTACATGATCGATTTGTCTCATAAAGAAGGTTTAAATGATGTTATTACTGAAGAAGTTGAGGTGAGTTTCTAATAATGTGATTAATTTGCAATATTGTAAGAATAACTTATAAATGACATATTATCAATTCGACATTAAGTGAAAATAGAATTGTAAGTTTAGTTTTGTAATTATAGTGAAATTTATGCTTCCATGTAGTTTCTTTTTTCTATGTAAAATCAGGTAGAATTATTCCGTTTTATTATAATTTGCTTATAAAAAGTAACTTCACAGCTGATAGTATGTATAAAATAATTGTGATGCTGAACAAGTTATTTTGTTTCAGGTTCCACGTTGGGAAAGAGGCACAGAAACAATTACTATGCTAGAACCAAGAGTCAAGAAGATGGCGGTCTTGGGTCTCGGTAATAGTGTCAGCACACCTATAAATGGAATTAAAGCTGAAGTGGTAGTAATATCCAATTTTACACAGTTGGATAATACACCAGCTGAACAGATCAAAGGCAAAATTGTTCTTTTTGTACCGATTTTTACGACTTACGGTGAAACTGTGAAATATAGGCAACATGGAGCAAGTAAAGCATCAGCTAAAGGAGCCATTGCATCTTTGGTGAGGTCTATTACTCCCTTTTCAATTAACGCCCCACATACAGGTTCTCAAACCTACGATGATGGTGTTGAACCTATCCCAACGGCAGCAATAACTTTGGAAGATGCTGATTTGATCACAAGAATAAATAACCGAGGTGAGAAAGTCAAACTTCATATTCTAATGTATTCAACACTAGAAACTAAGACATCAAGGAACACACTTGTTGATTTGAAGGGATCAACAGACCCGGAAAAGCTTGTCATAGTGTCGGGTCATATTGACAGCTGGGATGTTGGCCAAGGAGCTATGGACGATGGAGGTGGACTTTTCATCAGCTGGGCAGCTCCAGTGATTCTAAAGCGATTGAATTTGATCCCAAAGCGAACCATCAGAGCCATATTTTGGACAGCTGAAGAACTTGGTCTGGTGGGTGCACGTGCATATAAGAAAGCTCACAGTAATGAGAGTCACAATATTAACTTTATAATGGAATCTGATGAAGGAACATTCGCTCCTCTGGGACTGGTTGTCGGTGGCAACCAAAAAACGCGTTGTATTGTGAAGGAAGTGTTGAAGCTTTTCCAATCAATTAATGCGTCGACTCTTGTAGAAAGTGATAGTCCAGGATCTGATATTGCTATCTTTACCAGTGAAGGTATACCTGGAGCTAGTCTTTACAATGATGATGCAAAATATTTCTGGTTCCACCACACTGAAGGAGATACTATGAATGTTGAAAGTACAGAGAACCTTGATCTTGGAGCTGCACTTTGGACAGCCGTTGCTTATATCATCGCTGATCTCTCTGTTGATATTCCTCGATAAGTTTTTTTTTTCTTTTGTAATATTTAAATTATGTTATTTAGAAACTGTGATGATTTTAGTTACGTGGTATTAAACTATAGTTGTAGCGTGGTATACGAGTTTATTAATATCCAAATTTCTCATAATACATTTTATATTTAGATAAAACAATCGTACCACATCTCCAATAGGCATCAAATAAATTATCAATTGAAATCCTATTAAATAATTTTTCTTTTAAGTGTAGTAGGAAATCACACTCAAATAAAAGAGGCAGAGGAGTAAAAACCTTCGAAATATTCTTCAATCAATTTGTATTTTGGAAATGTTCCACTCGATTTTTCTAGAAGTGTCCTTAAATCAATGAGCGTGAATCCTTTATCTACGGTTCATTTTCTTTTAGGTTCGAGCTCTTGGGAACGGTAAACGGGATACGGTATATTATAAAGATATTTTCTATGCTACAGCAAAAGAGAATTTTCTTTTGCGAAGCGATCCACCTTTCGATAAAGGTCTTAAATTATGTTATCGTGTCTCAGCCGTTGTAATAAAAATAAAACAAGTAAGCTTTCCGACAAAATGTTGTATCGAGCGTGTAAGGTAGAAACTGATTTTTATGAGAATAAAGAATTATGATGTAACATTTTGTGAAAATAAAAACTGTATTAAAAGAAGGAGGAAAGGGGCTGCTTATGTTTTGATTCTGAAGCAATATTTTGAATAATCAATCATCGACATGAGCATGCCAAATAACATAATAATCTTAGTTTCATTTTTATCAGCATGCAGAGTGAGTGTTGGTTATTATTTTATCAAAAACCAATATCTTTAAATTAATTTAGCCTCGTGACTTCAATTAAATATGACATCCTAATAGGAAATCTCAATATTGAAAGTCAGTGAATAATGTAAAACTTCTCGACTCTGTTAATTGAAAATGTAACAAAATTACAGAGATCTAAATTTTGGCCGTGCGCTTTGTAAATAAAATTATTTAATGAATTTGCGGACAAAAGGTTCCCATCTATAATTTCGCAGGAAATCATAATACCGAGGCAGTTCGTTTAGTAGGAAAATGTACCATTAGACTTTGTAAAGCTGCCTATTTATGATTATACTTTTTTAATAAAGGACGATACATTTTTTTTTGGACATGGGTAGGTAGAACTGTATTTTGGTCGCAATATATCCTTGACGTATATTTTTACTACAATAGCTTAGCTACCATTCTACTTGAAAAGACAAGAAATATAAGACTCTTTACAAAATAAATAAAAAACCATTCACAGCTTAAACATACCTCAATCAAATTGTGTCAAGAACAGTAATGTACTTTGTTAGGTGTCGTCTGAAGGTTGGATAGTGTTGTTGAGACCGTCTATACTTTTGTACATAGAGCCATATCAGGCGCTTGCGATTGGTTGAGTGTAACATAATGGGTATATTTAGATGTAGCGTTGGAAGGCCTCCCACAAAGTGGACCGATAAACCTTGTGAAGGTCGCAGGAATCCATCCGCTGGATGCGGAAAGCGTAGTGGCGGTGCTTGGGGAAGATCTATGTCCAACAGTGGACGTCTTTCAGCTGAAATGATGATGATGGTGAGGGTGCAATAAAACAGCTTTTACGAACGACGGTCCTTTTTTTTTTGGGTGGGAAATTATTAAATATCTTCTCCCGCTCTGGGCGGAGCGGGAGGGTATGTCAGACTCTTACTGACTAAAACCCACTCGTGTTCCTTCGGTTGCGCTGTTGCCGGGGGCCACGATCTCCCTTTCGGTTTTCTTCGTACCCAAGGCAAGCATCGGCCCTAGCGGACCCCGTCAATTCTGCTGACATCTTTTTGAGGCGCGCGTGGAAAACAACGCGCCGTCGACCCAGGCCTGGTCCTTATCGGACGGCGAGCTACCCGATGGCGGTGCTTGGGGAGGTCTATTTTCAGCAGTGGACGTCTTTCGGCTGAAGTGATGATGATGATGAGGGTGCAATAAAACAGTTTTCACGAATGACGGTCCTAAGCGTTCATTTAGTTATATTGGCAGTCAGCCGTACAACTAATCTGCTGACTTGCTATTCTTTTTAGCACGATTAGATTCAATACTGACTGCTTCCTTGGTCTAGTGGTCGCAAGCGCTACTCCTGAGCATGAGGTCTTGGGTTCGATTCCCGGGTTGGGCAAAGTGTTATTGGGTTTTTCCATCTGGAATTTCTCAGTAGCAGCCCGGACTCTAGATTTATGCCCGGTTGATGGCAATATTGGCAATAGGCTCGCCCCCTTTAAATGGGATTCAAACATAACTGGCGAAATGTGGGTGTACTATAGGTACACCTCTGTCTAACCCTTCGGGGAATACAGGCGTGATGTTATGTATGTAAACTAATATTATAAAGAGAACAGATTTGATTTTTTGTATGATTGTATGTGTGTTTGTTTGTAATGGATAAACTCAAAAACTAAGTAACCAATTTCAAAAATTATTTCACCTGTAGAAAGCTACATTATCAGCGAGTAATATAGGCTATATTTTATCGACTTCCACGCGAACGAAGTCGGGCAGAAGCTATGATGTAATTTTCAGAAAAGTTATATGTCTAGATTGTCGTTAAGATGTATCAGTAGTATACAATTAACACACAGTAACACAGATACAGTCATATTTAAGTCCGCTGGTATAAGAAAGTAGGTAGTAACAAAATAAAAAATAAGTCGGATGAATATAAATGTGAATAAGACGAAGGTCATGGTGTTTGAAAGAGGAGAGGATGTATCGGTGTGTGATGTGAAAATAAATGATAAGAGTGTGGAGCAAGTAAGTGAGTTTATATATTTGGGGAGTCTGTTTACAAGGGATGGAAAAATTGATGGGGATGTAGAAAGGAGAGTAAACGCGGGAAATAAAGTGAATGGTGCTATACATGCGATTGTGACCAACCAGTCGATGTCTAAAAAAGCTCGACTGGCTGTTCACAATGGTGTGCTGGTGCCTACGCTTATGTATGGAAGTGAATGTTGGGTGTGGCAAAACAAGCATGAAAGTAGAATAAATGCTGTGGAAATGCGTTCCTTGCGAAGCATGTGTGGTTTGTCTATGAATGATAGGCTGAGGAATAATGTGATAAGACAGCGGTGTGATTTAAAAGAAGATGTTGTGACAAAAATTGAAAAGGGTATGCTGAGATGGTTTGGGCATGTTGAGAGGATGAATGAAAGGCGACTAACAAAATGTATTTACAAGGCTGATGTGAAGGGAAAGGCCGGTCGGGGACGCCCTAGAAGGACATATACTGACCTTATTGGTGATGTTCTTCAGAAAGGCCAAGTGCGTAGTACTTGCAACCGGCGGGAGTGTATGACCAGATGTGTGAACATAAACGAGGCAAAAGGAGTGTGTAAGGATCGTAGCAGGTGGCGTTCTGTAGTTTCTGCCTACCCCCATGGGAAGAAGGCGTGAGTTTATGTATATATGTATGTAAAAAATAAGTAAATAATGGTTTCATACAATCATGTAATTTCAAGTTATTGTTAGTAATTAAATTGAAATATGGTATATCATTATACTATCTATATATCTATTTCCCTTGGTCACGCGTGAACGGCTGGACCGATTTTGCAATTATTTTTTTGTGTTCCTTATTCTCAGGACAAGGTTTAAGGTAGGTGTAGATAAGTAGGTAGGTAGTTAGGTGTAGGTAGGTAGGATAGGTAGGGTAGGGTAGGTAGGTAGGGCAGATAGGTAAGTAGGGTAGGTAGGTAGATATGTAGGTAGGGTAGATAGGGAGGTAGGGTAGGTGCGCTGTACATAAGAACTTAGTGCTACCTGTGCGAAACAGGGGCGGCAGCTAGTACCAAATAAAATTGTTATATTTCTAAGCAAATTTTAATAGGTAATACCTAATGGCCCATGGACATCTTTCGAGAAACTTTGTCTGACGTCATTCATGCATGACCTCTCGTTTTGAAAGCGCTGATGGACCCATTCAGCAGTGTCATTGTTTACTGGCCTTGTGACATCTCTAGTTCATCTCACCCAGTATTAACTAGAGCGTGAAGAGGACCTTCAAGATAATGTACCGTCATAAAAAAAAGTTTCATTTGCATTTTAATTAAACAAAAAAAAACAAAGAAAAGTTGTAACAATAGGAAACTGACGGACTTTACCTGGCAATTTTATTGTGAAGAATAAAAAGTGTAATTATAAGCACAAACAACTCCCGAAACGTAATGAAGAATGGAAAAACTTCATGAAAAGGTTTCTTTTAAGTTTGTTTTATGTTTTCGTTAGTGTTTAGACTCTGTTCTCAACATCGCCACCCGCCGGCGGCAGTAAACGAGGAATACGGGGACAACGGCGTGTCAGCTGGCCTCACAGCCAAGCGCGAGCCCCGCGGCCTCGGAAGCAAGGCTTGAAACCGGTTTATTTTGGTTATACTCCGAACTTTTATTAAGAACGTGAACGTGTTAAGAACTTTATTTTAACCTAAATTAAGCGATTTAAACGACGAGCGGGCATGTCGGTAAACGCGTTGCAGGTTGTGACTACCCGTGAGGATGCCGCGCTGAATAAAAACTAAACTAAAAACCGGTTAATATTGCTCTAAACCGTTTTATCCAAAAAAACCTTTATGTAAACACTCCTCAAAAACCGGTAAAGTATATTCGGTTTCTACGAGCGAAATCGAATATAAAGGTTTTTGCGTCAAGTACATAATAACTGTTTGAAAATGTAACCGGTATCCGAGCCTTGCTCGGCAGTCGGCTGTTGCACGCCTTCACGCACAAAAAAAAAATATATATATATATACAATGTGTGTATGTTGTTTTTGTGTTTGTATTTAAAATGTTTTTTATTATATTATATTTTTCGCGTTATGAAATAATTTCTTTACTTGGAATAATTTAAACTAGGGTCTACCCATTATAGCAGAACTTTTTATGTCATAATATTATTTTGCATAACAGCGCATAGCATAAACTTCATTTCGCAGAAAATCATTTGGCATACACTCATTTATAATACATTAAAAACGCATAATTTTGTAAGTCAGAATCATCTTTAGGCATAAATTTCATATCCATAATAATTAAAAATAGAACCATCATATTGCAGAAAGTTCACTGTCACAATCGTCTTTTGGCATAAATTTCATATCCATGTATGCATCAAGCATGTAGATTGCAAACATGCAAAAAAAGCACACACCATGCATGCAGCATGCAAGCAAGCATGCAGCATGCAAGCAAACATGCAGCATGCAAGCAAGCATGCAAGCAAGCATGCAACATGCAGCAGGCATGGTTTCTGTCACGGCTCCGGCACTGCGGGGCTCCGGCACTGCGGGGCTCCGGCGGTCCCACGCAAGCTTCTCGTCGCAGATGGTTGTAACGCTCACCACAGCAGCTTCGGCTTGCTGGCCGGCTTTGCCGACCAGCCTCAGCCTCGGCGGCGAGCGTCAAAACCACCTGCTCCTCAGTTCGCAGGCCGCCTCGCCCCTCCGCGCCTACGCGGGCTTAAATTACACTGTAGGGGTAGGGCAGACACAAGTCCGAGGCCATGGGTTTTCATGGACCTCGGAATGCGCCACCGTCGGGTTCCCAGGTAATGGCAGGAGGGGTTCACATCGGCGTCGAGTCGACGATGAAGTATCTGGGACTCGTCCTCGACAGCCGGTGGAATTTCGTCGAGCATTTCCGACGTTTGGCTCCCAGACTGGAGTGGGCCGGGGCTGCGTTGAAGCGGCTCCTGCCCAATCTAGGGGATCCAAACGCCTCCTGCCTGAGGCTCTACGCGGGGGTCGTGCGGTCCATGGCCCTTTACGGGGCACCGGTGTGGGCGCGTTCCCTAAATCTGCGGCCAGCCCGCCGGTTGAACGCGTCCCAGAGGGTCATGGCCATCCGGCTGGCCCGAGGATACCGCACGGTCTCCTGCGAGGCGGCGAGTCTCCTTGCCGGATTAGCGCCATGGGATCTGGAGGCAAAGGTCCTCGCGCACATTTGGGAGTGGTGCGAGGAGGCGAAACGCCGGGGCTTAACTCCGCTGCCGCGAGAAATCGCGGCACAGCGGACAGAGCTCCGGCGGGATCTCATGGCGTCATGGAGAGTGCGATTGTCGCAACCCAGCGCTGGGCACGCCACAATTGCGGCGATAAGTCCCCTCTTTGAGGAGTGGCTAGAGAGACGCCACGGCGTCCTCACCTTCCACCTGACGCAGGTCCTCACCGGACACGGCTGTTTCGGGAGGTTCCTGGATAAGGCGGGAGGAAACGCCCGGGTGTCACCATTGTGTGGATCGCCCGGAGGACACGGTGGAGCATACGGTGGAGGTCTGCCCAGCTTGGCCGGAGCATCGTGTCCTCGTGGAGGCGATCGGCGGCGGTGATCTCTTGCGTCCGGCCCTGGTTCAGGCCATGGTACGGAGCGAGAGGAAATGGGAGGCTGTCACCTCCTTCTGCGAAGCGGTAATGCTCGCGAAGGAGGAGGTGGAACGCGTGAGGGAGAGGCAGATTTCGCGCCCTCACGCCCCTAACCGCGGCAGGAGGAGACGCCCAGGGCGTCGGGAATCGCAAGGCGATTTCCGGCCACCGTAGGCGCGGGCTTGCGGACGGTGAGCAATGGGTGGCTCACCGTCCGATAAGGACCAGGCCCGGGTCGACGGCGCGTTGTGTTCCACGCGCGCCTCAAAGAGATGACAGCAGATTTGAAGGGGTCCACTAGGGCCGATGCCTGTCGGGGTTGCGAAGAAAACCGAAAGGGAGATCGTGGTCCCCGGCAACAGGGCAACCGAAGGAACACGGGTGGGTTTTAGTCAGTAAGAGTCTGACACGCCCTCCCGCTCCGCCCAGAGCGGGAGAAGTTATTTGATGATTTCTCAACCTCAAAAACAAAACAAAAAAGGGGTAGGGCAGACAAGACTACGTGCAGTCGGTTTTGCAGAGATTCGGTTCTGTCACTTCACTAACTTTTGTAGTACCCGCTCTAAATAAACGTTATGTGAAACGAAATTATGCGAAATTAAGGTTTGCCAAAAAGAATTATGCCAAATAAAATTCTGCCATCTTAAAAGTATGCCTTTGTAAATTCAGACATATAAACATTCGGCCAAACAATAATTATATTAAATGATTTTTATGCCATATATATATTCGTTTAAAGAAGATTATGCCAAGTGTGTTATGCCAAATAAATTTCGGAGCATCAAAATTCTGCTAGATAGAGGGAACCCTTTAAATTAATATTATAAATGGAAAAGATTTTATTTTTATATATTTCGCCGTTTGTTACGCTTTCACGCTAAAAAGGCTGAACGGATTTACATGAAGTATAACACATGGGTAGACCATTACCTGGATTAGGAGATAGTATACTTTTTATCGTTATATTCCCACGGGATTGAGACTTATGCAGGTGAATCCGCAGAGAATAGCTATTCGTACATAATATTACAAATAAAAATCTGATTTATCTTAAGAGAAGTAAGAGGTAAAATAGTTATTAAGTTGTTACTAGATACCTAATTCCATTTTAGACGCAAATGATCCAACCATAATTTTACTACACACTATCATAATCCATTTCATTTCTCCCCATTAACTATATCCCGCAAAAGATAAATATTATTAATGACCTCCGCGCCTTATCTTTAATTTCCTCCGTCTTCGTACACGTTGTACGTAGTGTAACAGTAAGGAACCCATAATGGGATAAAGCCAAAATCAAATCTTTTATTTCAAATATAAGGCACATTTGAACGTAAAAATTAACAAACAAAAAATCTAGTCGCCTCTTCCAAAAGGTAGTTTTCGTATGGAGAAGAATGGGCAAGAAAGTGCACCGTTACTCTTTGTACGGAACTATCTAATAGCAACTAACTGGAAGCCACATTTGTCTTCGAACCGGACCGTAAAGTCTAATCTACGACACTGGAAGAAAACTACAAAGATGTGAAGGATAATCTTTGAAAGTTGAAGTATAGAGAATTGTGGTGGAACTGTGGTGGGTACAGGCTGGGAGGAGCTCGTGACTCAATAATAACAGCCACACGGGTCGATTGAAGGTCAAGCTACTCTTCCAGCGGTCCTTTCGTGGATGGGTGATCATCCATTACATATGGAGACTGCTCCGTACCTCGGAAAGCACGTTAAGACGTTGGACATTTTGTGACATGTAACATGACGTAATTTGACATAAATATTATACTAACTTAATATTAATGTATTGCATGACAATTTGATGGATTGTATTTTATACAGATAATATGAGTTTTGTATGCCTCAATGGCGGGACATAGCAGACCTGTTACTAATACAACATCTTATGAACCGAATGAAATTTGAATTCGATAATACTATAAATCAGTTCTTATTCAAGAGCAGCAACCCAGTAAACGGTAGGTAGATTGCGTAAAAGATAAATAATTATGGATGTTAAAAAGGGGTGAATCCTGAGATGATGTAGGATAAGCGAAGACATGCTGCACCAAAATCAAATAAATAATAGGATTATTTGATCTTTTGATTTGATTTTTTTATTGATTTATTTGAAGATTATTTATTTATTTATTTATATTTACTTTATTGTACACAACAAAAATACATAACAAAAAAATAAATCAAACACTACAAAATATACAATGGGCGGCCTTATCGCTTTCCGCGATCTCTTCCAGGCAACCTTGGAATGGACAGTGATTTGCCTGGACATAAAATGGGACTGTCGTCGGTGCAAATAACCTATTAGATTATGTGGGTGGACTATACAGGGTGGCAGGGACATCGACGCGAAAACTGTTACCATGGATTCAGTACATGATTATGAACCCACCTGCATTGAAATTCTTCGTCGATTATTTAAATCATTGTCATTTGTCTGGCATTAATGCTGAAATGAACCTTTTTGACGCAGCCGTGAGGCACACATGTAATTGTCAAAAGATTATTTACACTTTTTTTATTATTTATTTGTATTTTGTTTTTCACGAACTGTGTTTAAATAAACGTTAACTTTCTCAAAAAAATAATCTGCTGTTCTATACATTTTGACTGCTTAGGTATTGAAGTTTTCTATGTAACAGCAGATTTTTTTTTAATAACCGACGAAAAATTTCATGGCATGGGCGTTCAGAATAATGTATCGAATCCATTTTCGCGTCGATGCCTACCACCCTGCATTTGATGTTGGCACAGCATGTCTCCCCTTATCCTATTAAATGACCATTTTCCAAATTGTTAAAATTGTTTTAAAACCGCCAAACTCCATTTTCAGTGTACATTTATTTTTTCACTCCCCAACAGAAAACCTAGATTCGGAAGTTTAGAGCTCCAGTAATTAGATAGAGTAACCTTGTCGGTTTAAGCACAGCTTAACTTTTATTTACTTCGGAGTTCCGCTGTTTTAATTTAAAAACACCACCAAACGGGGCGAGTTTACGATAATTTTATTTACAAAACTTAGTTACTCTGTCTTAAACGAAGGCTTTTAAAATACATTAGATTATTTCTAGGCATTTTTAACTTGTCTTTTAGTTTATGTCAAAAAGTGTAGGTGGAAGGCTTTCTGTGTATCTTAAGAATCATCGACACATCGACACTATAATTATTTTGAAAAACAGTCGATAAAGGAGATGACTTCAGTCTGCCGTCAATAAAAGCGAATAAAAAGTGTGAAGGAAAAAAAATGGTATATTTAGATACAAAATAAAACTAAATATTGCAACGTTAAATATTTGATACAGCCAGTGCTAGATGAGCCTCAAATATAAACAAATCAATTAACTATTAAGGGCATTGCGTCTAACAGTAACTAAAAACTTCACCAACTCCTGCATTATAATTCTACGGAAAAACATTATTCCTTTGGCTATGAAGAACAAATTCAACCCGTATTATCACCGATTCAAAGCTCCAAAGCTCCTTTGTGGGTGAAAATATGTTGCTTATTCAAAAGGCCACCTCTGGTAGTTGCTACTTGTTAGAAAGCGGGAAAAACTCAAGGAAACTGGGGTTTTTCCGTCATAAATTTAATGTAAGTACTTAAATATGGAAAAGATTTTTTTTGGAATTAGCCAGCCTTGCACTAAGTCAGGGTTTCCTAACCTTTTAACGTACGCGCGCCCCTAACTGTCTTTTAAAAATCACTACGCCCCTGAGTTACTTCGTCGCCATAAGCAGTAAGCAGAAAAGCATAAGATTTTCGACCTCACTATCGCTCACTTAACCAGTGAGCGATAGTGAGGTCGAAAATGTTTGCACCAATCATATCATTCAAACAGAATTAGAAATTACTTTGTCGAGTTTTGCAGAAAACCTCAAGAATTATGAGAATGCATAATGTGAGAGCGAGCAAAGTGAGCTCGAAAAATTTTGTACAATTTCGGATTCGTTACATTTTTTTTTTTTATCTTTCAATCAGAAAAAAGGAGTTACTTTGTCGACTTATGCAGAAAAGTTGAAGAATCGAGAGAATATAGAATGGAAGAGCGAACGAAAAGAACTTGAACATTGTAGCAAGCCGCTACGGATAGGTAAATTTTTTTAGTCCATTCATACAGAAAAAAGAAAAACTTATTTTGTCGACTTATGCAGAAAAGCTGAACCACATTTTTCAGCAAAATAAAATTTAACAAAATTATACTTTATTATTGGAGCCGCCGCGCCCTCCCATTGGTCCACTCTACGCCCCCCGAGGAGGCGCGCCCCACCGGTTGGGAATCCCTGCACTAAGGGAATGGCTTAAGTTCTCTTTTTCAAATTGATTTATAGATGGTAATAAATAACGTCTGCTTCATGGTTCTAGTGATTGCAAGTACGCCTGATGAGTTCATGGGTTCATTCCCAGGTCGGACTTGGGCTTGTCCCCTAAAACAGGACATAATTCATCAAATAATTTATTTCAAATATGCACATAAAAGTTACTTTTGAACAACTAAATATAATTGATTCTAGTTGCCCCTTCCGAAAGGTAGCAGGTAGGTAGTTTCTTAAACATAACTGTCGAAAATGTCGGTGTCGGTATTATACACCTTCACGTAGCTTAATAAGCATAATCAGCCTATAATGTTCCCACTGCTGGGACACTGGCCTCCTCTCTCTGGTGGGCTGTAATCCACCACGCAGGCCCAGTACGGGTTGGTAGATGTCACATATATTCGAATTTTTGGTTCTAGGATGTACCGATTTCCTCACGATATTTTCCTTCACCGTTTTAAGAGCAGTGGTGATAAAATTATTTACACAAATTAAAACGCTTGCTTGGGTTTGAACCCACGACTTACAACTCGTAAGTTGGGGCCATTACCACTGGGCCACCACAGCTCGCTGGGCCACCGCAGCTCACTGGGCCACCACAGCTCACTGGGCCACCACAGCTTACTGGGCTACCACAGCTCACTGGGCCACCACAGCTCACTGGGTCACCACAGCTCACTGGGCCACCACAGCTCACTGGGCCACCACAGCTCACTGGGCACCACAGCTCACTGGGCCACCACAGCTCACTGGGCACCACAGCTCACTGTGCCACCACAGCTCACTGGGCTATCGTTGCTCACTGGGCCACCATAGCGACCTTCACCTTGGGAAATATAGACGTGATATCTGTTCTCTAACCTAAACTAATATTATAAGGACAAAAGATTTGATTTTTTCGTATGTTTGTTTGTAATGGATAAACTCAAAAAATACTAAACCAATTTTAAAAATTCTTTCACCTATAGAAAGCTACATTAATCAGCGAGCTACATAGGCTGTATTTTATCGACTTCCACATGAACGAAGTCGCGGGTAGTAGCTAGTAAAAAATAAAGAGCGAATTTGTGCTGTACCTTAAACCGGGAAGTCTATCTGTCTTGTTGAACAAAAAGCATCATCACATCGCATTCTGGCACGTGGATCGGTGCCCTGAAAAAGGTCGCGTGAGATAAACCGAATAGAAAACTTCACGGTAGCATGTACTATGTAGCAATGCGTAGGACCTTCAGTTAGGTAATGATTGTTGTTAGTCAAATTTCCTCTGTGACCTTTGAAGGACGTTTCTAATGGACGAAAAAATAGTTAGTCTGTTGGTTTTCATTGAGTTGTTCATTCAAGTCATCTGTTTATAGCTTGTGAGGGTTACAGGTCATTGCTAACGTAAAACGATATGTTTACATAGTTTACATGTAAGTGCTCATGTACATGAGCGGTATTCGTAACGGTAGAGAGAACTGCTAAGAAAACTCACCTCTACGTCCAGTGGTGATCGTACGCCTTCTCCAAACATCATTACAACGAAAAGTCACATTCTATCGGCAATATCGATGATGAAAAAGTCAAAATGTATTGGACTAGTTGCGCCACGCGGTTTCACCCGCATAAGTCTCGATCCCGTGGGAATATGATGTAAAAGATATCTGATATCCCTCTTCAGGTCATGGTCTACCCATGTATCATCAAAATTCATTCAGCGGTTTTAACGTGAAAGCGTATCAAATAAACAAACTCACTTGCGCATTTTTATTATTAAAGTAAGGATAGGTTAGGAAGCTAATGTCAGAAGTCATTGTAAAAATACGAAATGCTTTGAAAGCGATTGTCATTCTAGCCGTCATTAACCTCCTGGGAGCCTACCTGTACTATGTTTTCTCGTAACTACGTGGTCGCCGCACCTTAACTCTTTCAATTTAATTTTGTAGACTATCGGCAAACTCCTTAAGTATTTATATAATCATCTCTGCAACTTAAATTTCTTGTAAAAATCCTACCTTTTTAAGCAATTACTTTTTTATAAGAAATTCTTGTAATCAGGTACCTATTAAAATTCCAACTGGCTCAGCTACTTCATTATCCTATTTTATCTCCGGGAATTAATTCTAGCCATTTTAGGCTTCCTTTTAATTATTGTGAGATTCATAGCCGTTTGTTGAAGAGATTTAGTGTGGAATTCACGAATCCTTCTCGAAATTAATCTGACAGTTCATTGGAGAATTATTTAAATAGCTTTGTAGTGCTAAGTTTAGATGATAAGGGATGATTACGGGTGGGAAGAATTTTACTTGTTTACAGCGTCGTCGAGCAATGGTAGGCCAGTGGTAGCAGCCGCAACTTACTAGTTGTAGGTCGGAGGTTTGAACCCAGACAAGAGTTCAATTTGTGTAAATTATTTCATCACCACTGCTCTCAAAACGGTGAAGGAAAACGCTGTCTATTTTTGCCATTTCCAAACTTAATGCCGAATAGTGTTTGGTTCAAGTTCTTCCTCATTGTTGGAATGATTTACCACTATTGAAGTGAAGAACATTGAAGGAAAACAATTCGAAATTCCTAGAACCAACAAATTCGAAGACATGCGGCATCCACTGACCCGAACTGGACCCGCGTGGTGGCTCCCTCTCACAGAGAGTAGGCCTATAAGCTGTGTAAAAATAATTATAGGTTAATTATGATATTATAATAAGGATGGCACCAAAAGATTTAATAATACGATAACCAAGAAAAACAAAGCTAATAATACACTTTTCTTAAGAACTGTCGAAATAAATATCTTCTAGAAATTCACAAAAAGTATTTTCAGTTTCTCAGCTAGTTTTCTATCCAGCAAATTTTCTGGGCAGCTTCGAAAGCAGGTTATATTTCATCCCGGAAAGGCAAGCAGTTAGTTCCACACGTTTGAAACAGCGGCTACCTATTATGTTTAATTTCCGACCACAGTGTCGTGCAATTGTCCAATATTGGAGATTTAATCATAGCATCGCCTTTTTGTTCCGACTTTCCGACGGCAATATTGCTCCTGAGTGACTTTTATTTGAGCTTTACGTGAATTCTGAGAATCCTACTACGAGTTTTATAGATAAAACAAAATAATTATTTCTGTATAATATACTTGTCGGCAGGAAACTTTTGACAATGCATGTGGATGGCTAAACGAGTAGAGGAAGATCAAAGAATCGATGGATGGACTGTGTGAAAGATGATAAGGGAGTGACTACCCAAATGACGACTAATAGAAAAGTATGGAAGAAATATGTTGCGACGACCCCAAATGAATTGGGATAAGGGCAGGGGAGTGAAGATAATGATGCAAATTATATATGAATTATTATAATATAATATATGTGTCAAAAATAAATTGACTAATTGTAACACCAGCGCCGCCTGGCGGCGTTTGACAGAGTCTGGAACGGAACTCTCCTCGGACCGGACGGAGCTGAGCAGAGTTCATCAGTGGCGGTCAAGCAGTAAACACGTTTATAAACTGTCGCGCGTTCCGTATAGTTCTGTAGAGTTGTGTTGTGTACCTCCAGTGTATAAATTGCTAGCGTGATTAATTTGATAGTAAATTATAATGTGATCTGAACTGCAAACGGTTTTTCTATTGCGCAATAACCAACACTACCTGTGGCGTACTGTGGTACGCCCACAATAGTTAAAATATTGCTGATAATAACGATAGAGACACCTACCCTCTCTGTCATATATATAATAACCCCCATTAAATTGTTATACACTCGAGAGCAATGAATCCGGGTCACTTAAAGAATCCTAAAAATCTCGGAAACTAAAAATGCTAGGTTAATGCAATAAATTGTATTTAATAGACAATGTAATACTCCTTAAATGAAGGTATTAAAACTTCTTAGTTATTGTAAAGTTATATCATAAAAAAATCAAATTTGAAAAAGGGCCACTTTCGAAGATGGAACTACGAAATTACAGCATTTGGTTTTGCTTTTGTTTGTAATCTGTCATTTATGTGGGTACATAAACCATGTTGATAGTGCTCTATATTCATTATTTACGCTGAAATTATGTCGCTTACGCCTGAAGAATGCACCAGAATACTTACAATGCTGGAAACCGGCCGGAGTCAGCGCGATACAGCCAGGACTGTCGGTGTGTCGCTGTCAACAGTACAAAGAGTTCTCCGACGTTACGAAGAAACTGGTTCTAACCTACGCAGACCAGGAACGGGCAGAACCAGGTGTACCACAGCACGAGAAGACCGATACTTGGTGAACACCATGCTTCGAAATCGCTTTCTCACAGGAACTGAACTCACAAATCAGTTTCGACGCCTCGGAGGAAGTAACCCAAGTGCATGGACAGTAAGACGTCGGCTTGCTGAATCTAACTTAAAACCCCTTAGACCTGCAAACGGCCCTAAACTGGAGCGTGGGCATCGTATTTCAAGACTAAGATATGCCCAAAGCCACGTAAATTGGAGTATTGAAGATTGGTCAAAAGTTATGTTCTCCGACGAATCAAAATGTATGCTCTACAAGCACGATGGAAGACACAGAGTGTATCGAAGACCAGGGGAAAGATTCAAGCAAGCATGCATCGAAGAAAAAGTAGCCTACGGTGGTGGGTCTGTACTTGTGTGGGCCGGAATTTCTTCTGAAAGTCGCACAGAGCTGGTGATCATAGAAAACGGCTCTTTAACTAGCGTAAGATATGTGGAAGAAATCCTCAATGATCACGTTGGTCCATTTATGGTCAATTTAGGTGAGGATGCTATATTTATGCATGACAATGCCCGACCTCATACAGGTAGGATTGTGAATGACTACCTTCAAGAGATGAACATTACTAGTATGGAGTGGCCAGCGCGCAGCCCGGATATCAACCCGATCGAGCATGCTTGGGACGAGCTAGGCAGATGCGTAAAACAACGAAACCCTCCCCTAATCACGCTTCGTGAGCTCAAATTGCTCTCACAGAGGAATGGGAGAATATTCCCCAAAATCGTATAAGGAACTTGGTGTACAGCATGCCAAACCGCGTAAACGCAGTAATGGAAGCACGAGGAGGCAATACGAAGTATAAAAATTCAAGAAAATCGTAATAAAGTTCAAAAATTTCATGTTTCCTATTTTTGTTTTAAGGAGAGATCAGCAGTTTTTTTCTTTATGTAATTTTGTGTTAATAAAATGTATGGTGACTCATATTTTTTTTACTTTCATTTAAGGAGTATTACATTGTCTATTAAATACAATTTATTGCATTAACCTATCATTTTTAGTTTCCGAGATTTTTAACATTCTTTAAGTGACCCGGATTCATTGCTCTCGAGTGTATATTATTATATTA
Organism: Omphaloscelis lunosa; assembly: GCA_916610215.1. NCBI lineage: Eukaryota > Metazoa > Arthropoda > Insecta > Lepidoptera > Noctuidae > Omphaloscelis > Omphaloscelis lunosa. The sequence goes on from OU744250.1 coordinate 15,884,071, forward strand.
CAATATATATTATTATAATTATATATTATTTGTCTGTAAATGCACATTATTTTTTATTTGTAATGGATCTTAACGCTAACTTTTTAAGATTGTGTAGTGAGAAATTATTTGGCCCAACAAACAATATAAGGCCTAAGTCTCACATTTACAAAATAGAAAATAATCTAGGTATATAAAATAAATGAAAATAATAATGATAAAAAACTCGCGAGGTTGCCGACATGTGGGATATGGAGACGGCAATCATTGTGCCGTTAGTCGTGACGGCCAATGGCATTATAGCCAAGAGCCTCGATCAACACCTGAAGTGGCTCTCGTTAGGCAGCTGGATCAAGGGTTTGATCCAGAAAGCGATACTTCTGAAAACGGCGCGTATCGTTCGGAGGTTCCTTTTTCAGGAGCCCTGACCATCGGTAGCTTGGATCCTGTTCTCGAAACCGGTGGGCTACGATATATATATTTTTTAATTATAATGTGTTTGTAAAGGAAATAAAAAAGCACAAATAAACGTAATGATAATGATTCGAGTTACAATAGTAGCTGCAGTGTCAGAATAAAGAAAGATAGACACCGTTTCTTTTGTTCACAGACACCAGGCGGCGAACGATAAGAAGTTATACGGGTGTGCCTTCAGCGTTTTAATTGATATCATCTCACCGAGGCCGAGAGCCAAAAGCCGAATGTCGACAGCCGAACGCCGACGCCGAATACCGACTTGGCGCAGCGGAGATTAAAGAATTTATTTATCGTACTGCAGTGGAGCGTTAAGCTTATCTTTTTCAACACTCAATTTTGAAATTTTGTTGAAGTGTAATTATTGAGCTACTTCGTTTACAAAGATAGTGTAATTGTTCAGTTCAAAAACAATGTTCTCTACGTTGATTTTTGAGAGAGGATTGTTTTGAAATGAAAACACAATTTGCATATTTTCTTGAAAAGCAATTATGTGCTTTCTAAAATATTCAAGCCTATTTTACAAACAAACATTCTCTGTGAAAGAATTCTTTGGGAAAAAAACTGCAGTTGTGGCTTTAATTAGGTAGGCACTTATAATGGTAGGACTATAGGTATCGTTGGTTTCGTAATTGGTATGTCATCCTAAAGTTTAAAGTCACTGGCGAGTCATAAAACGTCATGGTCTATTTGTCTATGTGACAGTTACATTGTGTCAACCTTAGTTTCAATTCTTTGGGAATCTTCGTCACAAGTGGTAAAATAATTTCGAAGTTGACTCTTCCTATTTCATCTGCCAAGTAGCATCTCTGTTTTCTAGCTTAGGAGCTGGCCAAGCCATCCCGTTATTCATTCTTCATCATATTGTAATTAGGTATTCAAAACTTCAACAAAAAAGGTGAGAGGAAAATTGCAAAAGAAATAATTTAAAATCACATTACCATAAAGCTGTTAAAAATTAGTTAATCCGGGGAAGAAACCGGAAAGCAAAAATCCAAGTCATGCCCACAAGCACAGTATAAATATGGACAGTACAGAAACAACGAGTAAACGTTCGAAACCGCACACTCACACAGACGCGCTCATTGACGAGACCCCAAGCGATTGTCACGATGCTGTCAGTTGCGGTTGCCGTGTCGAGACAAGTGGTTGCTACGATATTTTTAAAAATGGAGGGCTGGAAATTATTTAAACAAATAGACCTAGTTTCCATACTGTCCATATTTATATACTGTGCCACAAGCCAGGATAATCCTATGAAGTAAAATAAGATTTATTTTGACGATTTAATTTTTCTCTTATTAAAAATAAATTATACTTTTTACAGAACTTCCTAGTTCTCAATGAAAATGGATGAAATCTATCAAAACAATTGAATAGATTAGAATGGAATACCCTTTATTATATGTACACCGCATGGATAAAAAAAGAAAGAGAAGATGAAATGGATAATAAATTTACTAAAGGAAATAACAATAATAAACAACTATTAATACATATATAACATCACGCCTGTTATCCCCGAAGGGTTAGGCAGAGGTGTACCTATAGTACCAACCCCCACATTTCAACAGTTATGTTTAAGTCCCATGTTGTAGGGGGCAGGCCTATTGCCATCAGTCGGGCTCAAATTTAGACTGAGAAATTGCAGATGGAAAAACCGACAAAAAATAACACTTTTCTCGACCCGGGAATCGAACCCAGGACCTCATGTTTAGCAGTAGCGTTTGCAACCACTAGACCAAGGAGGCAGTTGGAGTAGATGAAATCGCTAACAAAATAATTGATTAAAAATTAAATGAAATAATAATATTATATTATTAATAATGAATCATTAAATGAACTTCTATCTAAGATTTAGGTATATTAACGTTATTTAAAATTGTAACTATTAATTGCTCTAAATCTCCGTAATTTCAAGGATTTTTCCTAATTGGCAAACTTCTAAACTTTTAGTAATTAATCTAAAACTTACTTATATTTTGGCGCAGAGTTTATATTCGTTATTTCATTATTTATCTAAGATTTATTTATTTCTTCCCGATTGGTTAATTAAAAAGAAACGATGCAATTTAGATTTTTATTAAAACAATCTTGATTGAAGTAGGCAGACGATGAATAATTATTATTACCTTCTGTTTTTTCCGTAGGGCCTTTGTTGGCCAATCAACCCTTTACATAAAATTTTTTTCAGTACGGGAGAGGATTCATAAGAATTCGTAGATGACAAGCATGGCAAATTTATTGTTCTGTCTTATAGGAACAAGCAAAAAAAAAAAGAAATAGTAAGGGTAACTAACACTTTTTTTTTGTTATGACGGGGAAATCCTCATCCTCTCTTCCGTCCTAGAGCGGACGGAGGGGCCTGTCAGACTTCTACTGACTAAAACTACCCCGTGTTCCCTAGCATACCTGCACAGGGGGCCACGGCGGCACTCAAGCACTCTTCATCGCAGAGCACTAACTAACGCTAACTTAACAACCTAGTTATAACCCTACACCTAATGCCTTTGGTGGGAAATTATCAAATAACTTCTCCCGCTCTGGGTGGAGCGGGAGGCACGTCAGACTCTTACTAAAACCCACCCGTGTTCCTTCAGTTGCCTATATTGCCAGGGGCCACGGTAACCCTTTCGGAGAATGACCCAACCCCAGCAGGCATCGGCCCTATCGGACCCCGTCAGTTCTGCTGACATCTCTTTGAGGCGCGCGTGGAACACAGCGGACCATCGACCCGCGCCTGGTCCTTATCGAACGGCGAGCTACCCATTGCTCACCGTCCGCAAGCTCGCGCCTACGGTGGCCGGGAATCGGCCTGCGACTCCCGACGCCCAGGGCGTCTCCTGCGGCGATTAGGCGCGTGAGGGCACGAACTTTGCCTCTCCCTCATGCGTTCCGCCTCCTCCTTCGCAAGCATTACTGCTTCGCAGAAGGAGGTGACAGCCTCCCATGCCCTCTCGCTCCATACCATACCCTGGACCAGGGCCGGACGCGAGAGATCACCGCCACCGATCGTCTCCACGAGGACATGGCGATACTATATCATTTTTAAACTCACTCATACACTCTGGTCCCTTCGGGTTCACATTCAAACACCCTCACTCTCACTCACACACTCGCATGCCTGCAAGCGTGCTGCATATTTAGCTTTAATTCTCTCTTTTTTTATTTTATTATTATCAGGCTTATCTGCTCAAAAGGAGGCCCAATCACTAGTTGTTGAGATTGACTTGTTAAAATAATAAACCATTTTTTTGTTTTTTTATTTTGTTTTATTGTTACATTGGAACAAAAATAAAAGTGTTCAGTGTGAAATGATTTAATTGTGAAATTGATTTTGAATAGATAATATAAAGCCACTGAAAAAGTGATCACCCCATTTCACGCTAACGATCTGCCAAACGAGTCTTTAATTCTTGTTCAGAAAAGCGATCTCCATGTACACAGCGAACAGATAACCAAAAAAAGTTTCAATGTTTGTAAACTTTAGAACTCTAGATACAAACTTCGCCAACACAAATAAACCCGTATATTCATTGGAAACAACGAAAGTGTTGTACAAAACACAAACATGTTGTTAGAACAATGTTGCGCAACTTGTTCCACTTGTTAATAATAATATCCTCCGAACCAAAGGCCGGTCACGGCGGCCAAACAACGGAGATCAGTTTAGTACGCAAAAGATATTTTAGCGCACAAGTGTGTGCTCAAACACTGGTGGAATCCTTCTTTCCCCACTCTAATAATCCGATGGGATGGCTAACGAGTCCTACGCCTGGTCGCGTCGGATTGCCGTCCTTTACGTGTTCTCCAAGACATGGAGGTGTCACACCACCAACTTCCAAACGCCGAGCTGCTACTGAGAAATTTCTAAAAATCCAATTACACATAACCCGACCATGAAATCTAACCCAGGATCCTACGCTCAACAGTCACACTTGCAACCATGATATGTACAGTTCCCACTGAATACACGGCTTAACGCTGGCGATGAAAATTTTCAAAACAACCGACCGAAGGTTCACCGCACAATATAAATATTTCATAAGGCTGTTTATTCGATTCCTACGTAACATATAAAAGCGAACTCCACTTGAATCGAGATTTCCTCAAATCGTGACTGGAACAATATTCTTGATAGGAAACATCTTCCGAATTTATATTCGCATTAAGGAGGCGGAACACTTCTCCTATTTCAAATTCTGGGGAATGAATAAAAGATTGGTATTGATCGAGTACTACTGGTCGATAGTCAGGACCTAGTTTAAAGGATTTTAGAAGAGATTTTAGTTAACGCATTCATGGACACTGAACGAGACTGAATAGAAGTTTTTTGGTTATAACGCCTATGGCGTTTAATGTTACTCAAAGTTTATAGGTATAGATTTTGAATTTCTGAGTAATTCATCAATTCGTCCTGTACCTGCCTTTTTTTTGTTTTGGGTGGGAAATCATCAAATAACTTCTCCCGCTCTGGGCGGAGCAGGAGGGCGTGTCAGAATCTTACTGACTAAAACCCACCCGTGTTCCTCTTCCATCTCCCTTTCGGTTTTCTTCGCAACCCCGACAGGCATCAGCCCTAGCGGACCCCGTCAATTCTGCTGACATCTCTTTGAGGCGTGCGTGGAACACAACGCGCCGTCGACCCGGGCCTGGTCCTTATCGGACGGTGAGCTACCCATTGCTCACAGTCCGCAAGCCCGTCCTGTACTTGCCTACGGCCCATTTAATACGACTTGAAGAAAATCAAAATAAATAATATTTTTACTCTGCAATTCGTCCCATGTTCCTATCAAAATGAGAAAAGGTACAATCAGTAAAAGAGTTAGTTTAGAAATAATAAAAAAGCATCCTTATCCTTACATATTATAAAACAGTTCCCCGCCGCGTCTGTCTGTCTGTCTGTCTGAAAGAGGTAGACTCAAAAACTACCGAACGGATTTTCAAACGGTTTTCACCAATGGACGGAGTAATTCTTTCCGAAGGTTTCATTTTTATTCATTACGGTTTTGTGTAAATTGACTGAAATATGACGATTATTGTCGAAGATATCGGGAAAAATCATGCCGACTTAGCTTTACTGGCATGCGCCGCGTAAACCGTAAACATCAAATTTATATTCTACAGGATTGAAGATCTTAAAAAGTTCAACAAAAAGTCCGCAATGGAACAGTAATTTATTATTATAATGACCCATAGTAATTATTTGTCACATTATTATCTTTCAAAATTTGATAAAAATTCCATTGTTATTTCCGAAGCTATATTGACCGGTATCATATTAATCCTTATCCAATAAAATATGTGATTTTAATTTAGATTAAAATATACCTTGACTTCATATCATTAAAGTGAATGGTTCAAAAGATATCACAAATTCAAAATTACGCGAAATAAAATAATTATGTTTGGAGCGCAGCGGTAGCAGTCAATAACCTTTTCCTGGACTATTAGGTATGTAATCCCGGTAGTACGTTCCCGTGGGATATTTTCTGACATCCACGGAGGCTAAGCCGCGGGCAAAAGGTAGTTTGTTATAAAATATCAGCATTTGTTAATAAAGGTTGATTCTTTGTTTTGCGTTGTGATTCCTATTTAGCCGTGTGATTTTATGTGAGAAATTTCTTCTTAGTGTTCGTGATTTTTTTTGGCAATTAAGAGAGTGGTATCGTTTCGTAATGAACATATAATATTTTGTGTCTGGCATTGAAGTTATTTTTATTTCGCTTTTACGCAAAAACCACTACACAAATTTCGATGAAATTTGGCACATGGGTAGACCATGACCTAGACTAGGACATAGAATACTATTTATCCCGATATTCCCACGGAATCAAGACTTATGTGGGTGAAACCGCGGGGCGCAGCTAGTTACTAATGATTGCTAATTAAGTTTAAATTGCACCAAACAATATCCTAATCTTTTCATTGAAATGTTGGGTTTTATACGTTTTGTTAATGTAAAGTCTACGTTCCAATTTATGAAAGCTTTGTGTTAGACTTCATAATCCCCGACAAGGTACCTACGTCTACACCTACCTACATCAGACCTTTAAATTTTTCATGAAAATTATAATTATGTAATTTTATTTCCGAGGAAACAAAATGTTCTATCAAAATGAAGCTTTGGAGTTGAAAGCGACATTAATCTCATTACCTATAATTGTTATGCGAGGAAGAATATTAAAAAATCTTTCAGTGTAGTCTCATTACTCATATTTTTTTTGTTATATATATATATATGTTCCCGAAATACCCGGAGGAGCTTGTGCCTAAGTAATGACAGCCGCATGGGTCGATCTATCAGGTTAAGCTACGCTTGTCGGGGTTGGTCCGTGGATGGGTGACCATCTTTACATACCGAGACTCGCCCGTGTCTCAGAAAGCACGTTAAGCCGTTGGTCCCGGCTGTCATTCGTGGATATTTCACAGTCGTTACGGGTCGTCACAAGCCCGAAAGACAACCAGTCTTATCAAGGGGTATCGCATTACCCAGTTACTGAGTTTTGGAGGTCAGATAAGCAGTCGCTTCATGTAAAATACTGGTATTCAGTTGCATCCAGTTAGACTGGAAGCCGACCCTAACATAGTTGGGACAAGGCTAGGCAGATTGGCAGATAGATATTTTCTTAAGTGTCTTTTTATTAAGTGGAGTGTATTTTTAAAATTTTTATTTATGTAACAATTTAATTACTTTGAAAACCTCTTAAAACAAACATAAACACTTTTAACCAAAAAATAAGAAAAATGTGTTAAAGTATGACATTCAAATGAATGTCAAACTTCTCTCCAAAGCATTTGAAACCCATAGTTATTCAACATAGCAGAAGCCAATTACCCTTTTGTGAATTCATTACATTCATTAAAACATTTTTGGCTAACAACCTTACAAAACTGAGGAATATACGAAAAGTTATCCAGCATTTCCGACTCGAGGGGATTTGCAACTTTAGAGCCAAAGGTCAGGTTCAAAGCACTTAATACGTTGAACCTGACAAGTGAAATGAATGTTCCTATTACATTATTTTAACGTCACAGTTATAATGGGGGTTAAAACCTGGTCCTCACTATATTGGGACGAAAGTTTTATCAGGATGGACAGATTTTATGGATGTGTCCAAATTTGTACCAGTTTTATGGATGAAGACAAATGGACAAAAAGTCCATTTGTCTTTCGACAAAGTGGTATATCAGATAAGTTCTTTGTTGCAAATACGCAATTCGTAGATTACAATACTTAGTGTACATAATTAAAAGGCAGGTCTAGTAGGCTGAACTGGATTTAACCGGTCATAGAATAGAAAGGCTTAAGTCATCACCAATGAAATGAATGAATGAAATTAAATAAAAACCTATCTACATCATCATTCTCAAGTCTTCAAGTTACCTTTAATTCACTTAATGAAAAAATATAACGCTCGCACGGACCAACACCACTCCACACACACACACACACACGCACACACACACACACACATAAACACACGCTTCCATACACAAAATAATAACCTATTTAACAAAAGTTTAGTTTATATTATGTAAAGTTTAAAATTTCCACTCGAGCCACCAACCTTTTAATAATGTTGTTTTCTTTTAGGTTATCAGTGTACAAGTACATAAAAATAAAATGTATAATTTTGTAAAAGAGCGGAGACCTGGTGATCTGAAATACAGGCCTAGAGCACCAGTTTAGGCACTTAGCTTAGGCACCAGTCTCCCACAATATTAAAATTTTGTCCGACTCTGATACCATGTAATATGTATTTTGTAATATTGTGGTGAGAAAAATAAAAAACATTTTTATTATTATTAATGATCGGAATAGGTAGAGCTCTTTTGGTTCAATAGCCGCAAACGTTGATCTTAATATGGAAATTCTCCGGGATTCTAGCTGAAACTCCGGGATTCGAAAATAAAAATTGTTTTTTTTATTAACAAGGATAAAAGAAGGCTTGTCTTGTGTATTGGCAGTGAGCGCACGCCGTTGTCAAACTAACATCAGCGAATTACTCGTGGTTATTTTAAGTCTGCGACTTGCTTGAAAGATGGGTCTGAAGGAAATTTTATTTATTCATTCGTGTTAGTACCGATTTTACTTGTCTATACAGAAAATTAAAACAAAAAAAAAAAAAAAAAAAAAAAAAAAAAAAAAAAAAAAAAAAAAAAAAAATAATTGGTAGAAAAATTTAGTAAAAATTGGTAAAAAAGTTTTTAATTTCATTAACCTGAAATGTGTTCGTCTTATACTTACCCGTCGGAGATGTGGAGGGATATTTTATATATACTTTATCGTACACCACAAAAATACATATCAAAAAGTAAATTAAACACTACAAAATATACAATGAGCAACCTTATCGCTTTCCGCGATCTCTTCCAGGCAACCTTGGAATGGACAGTGATTTCTCGGACATAAAATGGGGCTGTCGTTGGTGCAAATAATAAGTATATAATAGAATATATACATAGATATATACATATCCTAAATAATAGATACATAAATACATACATACTTACTAAATATATAAGCAACAAAAATAAATGAAATCTATAGATAATTACAGTTACGAGAACAAGATCACAACGACAAGTAATGTTCCTTCACGGGTCTCTTAAATACAGGTAACGATTGCACACGTTTTCACAGACACTCTGCGCCTGGCATCGGACGCGGACGGACGTGCTGCGCTGCTGATTGTGGTTCCCGATAGTGACTCAAGCGATCCTGTTCCTGAGTCATCGTTTCGTCGCGTACTGCGACGCTCTTCATAGTCGATTATTATTAATCGACTATCGTCGACCAATTAATCGGAGTCTTTTTCAAGATACGATTAATTATCTGTTTCTTTTTTGGAGTATCGTCAACTGACTCTTCAAGTCATTTTGCCCCTTCAGGGAAAAACCACAGTTTCGTGGTCCTCGGTGGAAACCATACGGTGCCAACGAAACCGAGGGGGTGTTGACCCAATCACACCCGCCGAGCCCCTTCAGGGTTAGGCAGTCAATTGGCCGGGTCCCAGTGTTCGGCCTTGGGGGGTCTCCTAGTCGGCATTGGTGACAGTTTTCCTTCCTCAGCAACACACCTAGTGTCGGTCGGGTGTGTCTACACCCGGCGCACTAGACTGGTCAGGACCCCGTTGCACAATAAGATAGGCAACGGGCAAAAGCAAGCTTAGGGCTCACCATTAGGCACACAACCTCCCTGTCTACACCCGACAGGGAGGGTTTACACATCCCCGGTAGTCCGCCCGGGGAATTAGGTTTATTAGGATTATAATTAGGGAAAATTAGGTCCCAAATTAATTTAATTTAAGTAGTCATTATGGAGGCCGTACAGAGTGACATTCAGTCACTCCGTAACGACCTCTTATCCCTCAGGAGTGAAAACTCCAAATTGTTAGATCTCCTTAATAGAGTTTTAAAAAAGGAGCCCACCCTTATTAACGAGTTCGGTATCGAACTCGAAGGTCTCGCTGCTTCACAGCAGGCCGAAATCAGGTCCTCATCCATCGCTGACTTCAGCGACGTAATCGATGCCCAATTTAGTCCATGTCCTTCAGACAATATGGACGTTGTAGAAGACGCGACCGCCATAGCCCGCGCCCCGACTCCCCATCCTTTCTATACCCCCGACCCAGAGTCTCAAGCCTCTGCTCATTCCTCCTCCTCTTCCCACTCGGATGACGATGGCTTCACGCCAGTCACCGGAAAAGGGAACAAGAGGAAGAAGAAGAAGCAGAGCTTGTCCCAAGCGAGCAAAGTAGTCGTCATCGACGACTCAATCATAGTCGCCCCTCAGGCAACCCCCACCGTCACTCCCGCCGCTACTTGCACCCCCGTAGCTTCCCCCTCCACCGCCCCCCGCCCGATTGCGTCATCCTCGCAAAATGACGCACCGCGATCCGCGCAAAACTCCGGCCCTAAAAAGGTCGCGCCGCCACCCCCTGTCTTCATCCAAGACAAGGATAAGTGGACGGCAGTCTCAAAGTGGTGTGTAGACCTCAAGATAGGCTACACTAGCGCCCGCTCTACCCAACAGGGTATTAAAGTTCTCGTCCCTACGTCGAAAGACTACAGGGACTTAACCAGGGTCCTGAGAGAGAGAGGTGTGTCATTCCACACCTACTCCCTCCCGGAAGAAAAACAGATTAGGGTCGTTATAAAAAGGATCCCTAAGGAAATTCCCTCCGCGGACATTCTTGCCGACCTTCAGTCGCAGAACATCCCCGTGGATGAAGTGCACCGTATGCACCGCTCGCGTGGCAGGGAAGCATACGACATGGTCATCGTCGTGTGCTCCCCTACCGAGGGGCATCACCCCATCTTCAATGTTAAGACAATATGTCAATTAGTGGGCTTCTCCATAGAGAAGCCTTGGAAAAATAGCGTCATAGGGCAATGTCACCGTTGCCAACTTTACGGCCATAGTCAGAAGCATTGCCATGCGAAACCCAGGTGCGTCAAGTGCCTGGGAGACCATGGCACGGCAGACTGCACTCGACCAAAGGATCGCAACTTGTGCGCCACCCCGCCAAGTTGCGTGCTGTGCGGCCTCGAAGGCCACACGGCTAATTACCGCGGTTGTCCTAAAGCCCCTAAGGCTAACTTAGCAAAGCAGTCTAAGCGCTTAGACTCTAGGCAGCAACGCCAACAGGCTTATCAACCTTTCCCCTCGTCCCAGATACCTCAGAGGCTTAGTCCACAGAGACCAAGCCCTTGGTCTCAATTGAACTACAACCACCAGCAGACCTTCCCGGCTCTGGTTACCCCGCGCCCCCCTCCCCCTCATACCCCGCTATACTCCCTAATGGACCCGCGAGTCCGCCCTCCTCCTCCCCCCGGCTTCCCCGCTCCCCAAGTGCCTACACAGCGTAGCACTCCCCCCGCACCCCCCGCGCCCCCCGCAAAACCCAATATCAATTGGGCTACCCCGCGTCATGTTCCCACTCCCGTGGCTACTAATAATAATAATAATATATACTCGGATCCCGCTAAAAATGCATTCAGCATTATTAGCTCCACTTTTATGACCTTTTGCACCCCCAGGGCTCAACAAATGGCCTTAGACATTGTTGAAGCTAGAAAATCAGGATGCTTCGAGCGAATCCAAAACGTGTTCCTAGCTTACGAGGATATTACCTCCGCCCTCACTTCCTTCACTAGACCCTCATAATGTTTAACGCCTCTTATGAAAGGTTCAAACCCCGATCCCTAAAGATAGGAACTTTCAATGCCAATGGCTTATTCAATCAGAAAGATGAAATCGCGGAATTCCTCCGCGATCATCAGTTAGACCTTCTCCTTATACAGGAAACCTTCCTTAAACCCCACAAACGTAACCCCTCAATAGCAAACTATCGTTTAATTCGAAATGATAGGACGCGCTGTCATGCGGGTGGCACTCTCATCTATTATAAAAAGGATCTGTATTGCATCCCTATGGACCCTCCACCTCTCTCCCGATTAGAAGTATCAGTCTGTCGTCTAGGCATGACTGGTCACTCGCCGATCACTCTAGTGTCGGTCTATATCCCTCCCATCCCAGCTCAGGCCTCAGAAAACTACCAACTTATTTCTGATGACCTACAGCTACTCTTCGGCATGAGCGACTCTGTCATTATGGCAGGGGACTTCAACGCCAAACATCCTTCTTGGAACAGTCAAATCACTACCCCCAGGGGCCGACACTTGTTCGACCTCTCTTCCACTCTTAACTTCGACATCATCGCTCCGATGAATCCCACTTATTATCCCCATATGGTTAATTACACCCCTGACGTCCTTGACATAACGCTCCTTAAGAACGTGAACTTACGACTTGACTCGATAGAAACGGTGCACGAGCTTACCTCTGACCACCGCCCAGTTATCATTCATCTTGTATCCCGCATAGGTCCCTCTGACCCAAACCACCCTCTCCCCACTAGAAAGGTGACGGACTGGAAGAAAGTAAGCGAAAAGCTGAAATCCAACACGTCCCCCTTACTAGACTCTATTCCGGACCAATTTGACTCAATCGCTAACACGACAGCTGCGATCGACTCACTCACGGAGCATGTGCAAACCGTCCTGAGCGACTGCTCAAGGGAGGTTCCGGCAACAGATCCCTGTTACCTGAAACTCCCGGACGATGCGCGCGCCCTGCTGACTGAGAAGAACGCAGCTGTCCGTGCCTACAGCAGCTTTCCCTGCGCCGCCAACAAAGCCCACATGCGCTACTTACAGAGATCTGTAAGGACACGTATGGCGGAGCTGCGTGAAACGGGCTGGAACAAGATGCTGAGCGACCTTGAGCCTACTCACCTTGCCTTCTGGGAACTCCAGAGAAAACTCAGATCCCCTCACTCAGGCCATATGCCCCCCTTAGTCCGCCCGGACAAAACATTAGCCTTCGACGACATCGACAAAGTCGAGTGCCTAGCCGACAGTCTTGAAGCCCAATGCTCTCCCAGCACCCTACCAGTAGACAAAGCTCACCTCAAAGAGGTCGACGCCGAAGTCGAACGTAGAGCCTCTATCCCTCCCACTGAAGACCCTGATTTTCCCCTGCCCCCCATCGAACCAGATGAGGTACATGAGATTATCAAAGGTCTGAAAAATCGCAAAGCCCCCGGTTCAGACGGACTCACCAATAGGGTGGTCCAACTATTCCCAGCCCATTTAATTATGCTGTTGACCACCATCTTCAATGGTGCGTTAAGCAATAACATTTTTCCCCAGACGTGGAAAGAGGCCACTGTCATAGGTATCCCTAAACCCGGAAAACCCAAAAATGAGCCATCCAGTTATAGGCCCATCAGTCTACTCAAGGTTCTAGGCAAGATCTATGAGAGGCTTATTTATAAGCGTCTCAGAGACTATGCAGAGACCAAGGGCCTCATCCCCAACGAACAGTTCGGCTTTCGAACTCAGCACTCTAGCGTGCATCAGGTCCATCGTATTATCGAGCTAATCAGCGGTGCTCTCACCCATGGCCGACAAACGAGCGTAGTATTCTTCGACATAGCAAAGGCGTTTGACAAAGTCTGGCACAACGGCTTAATTTATAAGCTCTACAAACTCGGTGTGCCGGATCGTCTCGTGCTCATCTTACGAGACTATTTGTCAAATCGCACCTTTCGCTTCCGCATCGAAGGAGCCCTTTCCTCCCCCCGCCCCATAAGGGCTGGAGTCCCTCAGGGCTCAGTATTAGCCCCCTCATCTTCACGCTATTCACCAGCGACATCCCCAAACACAGATCGACGCAGTTGGCTCTGTTCGCAGACGATACAGCGATCATCTGTAAGGGAAATTCAGCTACGATGCTGCTAAACCTCCAAAGGGCTGTCAACAACCTTGGCGCCTGGTTTAGAAAATGGCGAATAGAAGTAAATCCCGACAAAAGTCAAGCGGTTAGCTTTTCTAAACCGAGAACTAGACCCCCCCCCGTTCCCCCGACCTATCACTATGTTCGGCAAACCAATCCCTTGGGCTAGGCGCGCCAAATACCTAGGTGTTATCCTAGATCATCATCTCTCCTTTTCTGAGCACATAAAGACGGTTCGTTCGCGAGCCGCTTTCGCTCTAGGTAGACTCCATTTCGTTCTAAATGCACGCAGCAAATTGTCACTTAAGTGCAAACTGCGCATCTATACATCGTGTATCCGACCCATTATGACCTATGCGGGTGCAGTATTCGCCCACGCCAAGTCCCATTCCATCCATAGGTTGCAAGCCTTACAGAACCGTTTCCTCCGTAAAGCCACGGGAGCTCCCTTCTATGTCAGAAACGAGATCCTCCATCTCGACTGTAGAATCCCTACGATTCACCAGTTCCTAAAACGCATGTCCAAGCGTTACTTTGACTCCGCTCCTAGACATCGTAACCCCTTGGTTGTCGAAGCAGCCAATTATGTCCCTTCTAGAATTAGTCAGATCCGCCGTCCGCGGCATGTACTTTCCGACCCTGATGATCCCATCACACTCCTCCAAGAGCAGAATAGGGCCACCAGCACAATACACAAAAACAGACGCCTCCCGTCATTCCGACCTCGCCACCGAGGTCCTTTGCGACCGCGACCGTGTCCCTCAGTAGATAATACTCCTCCCCGACCCTTGCTCGAAAACGAGGTGCCAGCAAGTTGTTGCCGCTGAGCACGTAGCTTTAAACTACCCCGTATAATAATCATGATTTAAACCAATTTTGATCCAGCCTGTCCCTTCTTGCTGTCCTCCCCTCAGCGACGCCCTAAGCCGAGGTTCGTACCCCACAGGGGGTGCCCTTAGCGAGCGTTCGCCTAGTTTTAATTTAGTTTAGTATTTTGCCCCTGGCTGGAGGCTTTGAGTGTAGCAGCTTAAGGCACCCACAGGAAAGTCCGGTTAAGCAGCCAAGACCTTAGTGGTCAAACTGCGAGATGCCCGTTTCAAAAAAAAAAAAAAGCACACGTTTTATTTGAACTTGCAATGCATTCCATAAACGAGCGGCCTGGACAGTAAAGGACTTGGAAAGTTGTGGAATGCATAGGCATTTTAACCTTTAAGTTATCTGATGACCTTAAATATTTCGTGTGGGAGTCGCAAAGAAACTGGAAACGTTTCTTGAGATAGAGAGGGGTGAAAGAGGAAAAAAGCAAATTATACAAAAGGGAAAGAATATGAACATTCTGGCGAATACAAAATGGTAACCACTTGAGCTTCACACGAAATTCGGATATGTGTTCGTTCATAATTATTTAAGACGTGAACAGCTTTTTACAATGTAATTTCTAACTTATTTAATAATATAATATTTCATAATAATGCAACGTATCGCAAGTACATAAAATAGCTCTTCAATCCGATGCGTGATGACCAGTGATCGGGATGATTGCAACGAGCGCTGTATAAGCAGGCGTAGGAATTTCCATTTTTAAATAACACGACAGATATAAGTTTACATAGTAATTTATTTGGCCGCTAAGCAGAATAGTTATGGATTTTTATAGTAATATTGCCGGCCGCCTACTCGCTTGTTTTTGACCAGTACAGCAATGTCGTTTTATCTCGAAGAAGGTTGGCAAAATAATATAAGTTTAACTTCAAATATATTAAGCAAAACTTAATCCAAAAACTACACACAAATCCAAAGCTTAAGGTTCACAGCAGTGTTTACTACCACTAGAACTAAGACACGTTGACAGCTATTCCAATCACTTATTTCTCATAACGCAAATGATTCTGGTACAGAAATCTTAGTTAATTTTAGTGAACATTGAGAGAACCTCGCGTACAGATGCGTGTCTCAAGTAATTGTAATTTACTTGAGAGCTGATGTTTGTACAACACGACACTTAAGCTTTACTCATTGGCAAAACGTACAAGGGAATATGGCCTGTAAAGCTTTAAAAATTAAGGTTGTTTTTGGTTGAAGATTTCAAACTTGTTAGAGTATGTATGTGGTAGATCGAAATGCGAATCGGGAAGATAAATTAAAACGTGATCTGCCACGTATAAATAACCAAAATACTCTCCAAGCAATTTATTTCGTTTCACTCTTGCCCTCGGTTTGCTGAGCAATGGAATTGGAGAAAAATTTCAGATGCTCAGTTGTCTGTGAACTGCGCCGTGGTATTTGGGATGTTACAGGGTTGTACTGATGTGATCAACAGATGCCGATTTAATTAAAAGTTTTTTTTTTATGTGCTGGGCCTTTGGGTACAAAAAACTTTCGAGTCAGCAGATTTTTCTTCTGTTGGTACCTACCGTTTTTACTTTAAAAGAAGAAGGTTTATTTGGTTATAAAGTAATATATTTATTACTTGTCTGTACTAAAATTACTATAATGGCTATTTATATCTACTAATTATAAAATTCGTTAAAGCAAACAGAACAACTTTATAATGTTGTTTTTCTATAAGCAAAATAAGTAATCGAAAAGGAAAATGTACCAAAAACATAATAAGCAATATCTATTCAAAAATTATAACGAATATCTAACAAATATCGTAAGATACTAAAACCGATTTTTATTCAATACAGATTCACATCACGAAATGAATATAGGTTTCGAAGAATGCGAGCGTATTTAAAAAGTAATCAAGTTGGCAATCTTTGTGCTTAATCGAAAAGAAACTATAAGATCACAACCATTTCTGCATACAAATTCCAAACATGGGTCTGATAAAAGGAGATAAAAATGCTACTTTTATGTACTAAAAGTAACTATCTTCTATCTACTGTGATGTTTTCTTAGGTAGGTATTGATTAGAGAGTTTCATGCCCTCGCATCAAACAATTCAATTAATTATACCTACAACGTGTAACTAAAATGCACACTATGAAAGTAGATTGTTCAAAATCGTTTACTGAATCGATTACTGACATTTTTGCTATAAGATTTTTTACTGTTCCAAATATAATTAAAACTACGTACAGTACAAATATTATGTTCTTAATGTCCTTCGGCAAACCACGTATTTCGTCAGTCGTCGGATTTCTACCAGTTGCCCTTTGCATTTGGTTAAGACCGGACGCTCTCAATCAATTTGGAAGTGTATAGAGTTGTTAATACTATTTTAACTTAATGTACTTTATTTGAAAAATGGAAAGAAAGCCGCTAAATTCACAGGCACGACAGATAGCAAAATAGTTTTACAGCTCTATACAGTTTACACGGAAATCAAAACAAAACAACAATAAAGTACTTTGTTCTGAATTCAAATTATTACATAACATAACATAACATCACGCCTTGTTTCCCCGAAGGATTGGGCAGAGGTGTCCCTGTAGCAGGTTCACCCACATTTCACCAGTTATGTCTTAAGTCCCATGTAATAGGGAGCGAGCCTATTGCCATAAACCGGGCACAAATCCAGACTCCAGGCTGCTACTGAGAAATTTCAGATAGAAAAACCCAATAACACTTTGCCCGACCTGGGAATCGAACCCAGGAGCTCATGCTCAGCAGTAGCGCTTGCGACCACCAGACCAATGAGGCAGTCAAATTATTCAAATTATTATATCCGATAAATCTAATAATTGATGGAAATTAGCCTTCGTTTGTATTCGGAAACATACATTCTGTAAATTGCAGTCACATTTCCGCTGTAAAGACAAAACAAACCAAAATGTATGAAGTACCTACTACTCTAGACCCTTATACGTGTGCGACAGTATGCGTGCGTGGATTTGTAATATGACGAAAATTTTCTTCCACAATCAGTATTACTAATTGCATAAATTGACATTTTTTTATACATAATAGTGAAAATTTAATATGTGTGTTATGTGCGTTAATTCCGGGACATGCTGTAAACTTTAGTTAAATCATAAAATGAGTTTGTTATAACAGTCGTAAAACACAAAGATATTCCTAAGTTTCCGACCGTCTAATAACTACAAAACCATGATTTTACAGGAAGCGAAAAAAAAACGTTTAATTTCTTCAGTTTTTAACATTTGAATCAAAAAGTAATTTTATAAAAAAAAAATGTAGGAAACGCTTGATATGGCCATAAAAGACCTTATGTCTTTGCGAAGACGAGCTCTAACATATTTTACCACGAATAAGCAATAAAGTGAAAACCATACCGTTGATATGAAGTTTACTTTTTATGCATTAGTTTCACTAATACCATTGCATTTCTGCATCGGAAAAAAAAACGGATCATTTACCTTAAAAATATCTTAAAAATTACTACTACCTACAACAATTAATTTATATAAATTTATTTGCTAACCCTACACACCCACAGAGACCCATATAACCCTCGCAACTCTCGGGGAAGGAATACCTATCTGCCATTTTTACGATTCCTCAAAACATCAATTTCCTTTAATTTCATACTCATTTATTTTATTTTAATCTTCTTCTTCTTTTCGTGTGGTTAATGGTGACTTACCTAGTTTCAGAGTTTTAAAGCCACCCATGGGCTTCTGACTTGGTTTCACATACATTCGAGAAATATCTCAGGCATGCCGGTTTCCTCACGATGTTTTCCTTCAACGTTTTTGAAGCAAGTGACAATTATACAATACGCACATGAATTCGAAAAGTCAAGAGGTCCGGGCGTTGGGTTCAAACTCGAGACATATGACTTGGCAGTGCGACGGTCAACACTGCTACTAATATTAATTAACTCTCTGTATATTTTGGCTGCTGAGAATAAAACTGCAAACGTAGTATACAGGGAAGTTTTATAAAAATGTGTATGTTATTGTAGTATATTGTGGTCTCTTACGACTTCCACGCGAACGAAGTCGCGGGCAGGAGCTAGTTAATAATACAGAATAACGTAAAATAACATGACGACTGTATTTTTCGGAAAGGTTTTAGGTAGAGACGAAAGTACAACCATTTTTTAATTATATTTCAATTAATTAAACTCAAGTCCAAAGAAAAAAATTGAAAAATTGGTACAAATCTAGATTCCGTGCGGCTACTGAAAAATTCCTACTAAGGGCTTCCACACAAAACTGCGAATTCGCATCGCATTGCAAAAATCTG
This sequence comes from Omphaloscelis lunosa, assembly GCA_916610215.1. Lineage (NCBI taxonomy): Eukaryota > Metazoa > Arthropoda > Insecta > Lepidoptera > Noctuidae > Omphaloscelis > Omphaloscelis lunosa. The sequence continues at coordinate 15,902,987 of OU744250.1, forward strand.
CGAGCTCGGCCTAGGCCGTGCGCACTGCGAGCTCGCAGATTTTTGCAATGCGATGCGAATTCGCAGTTTTGGGTGGGAGCCCTAACACCTTATAACACTTTGCTCGATCTGAGAATCAAACCTCGTTCTCATTATCAACAAACGCGCTTGCTGAAGCTATTCCTCATTTCCGTTTTATGTAGTGAAAACTTTTTTAGGCGCAATGGACATTTTTGAGATGGGCCTAAATAATTGATTTCGCGACACCGTGACGACACCAGCTTTGACCATTAAAAGACATCAACGCGTTGATTACCGGGGTGCAAATTTTTTTTTTCAAGTTTTCACTTCTGTCGGCACTCCCGGAGTGCCATTGTTTTTTTTTTCTCAGTAGGTTTTTACCAGTTTCTTAAAAAAATATTCATATTTTATTAATACAATGTCGTTTCAAACGTCTATTTCCGATAAAATTCTACTTACATGTTGGGTAACCGATTTTTATTTTATCGTTGACTCTTCCGCGTAAAGTTGGCACACTTGAGTCCACTCGCCTCGGAATAGTAATAATATTTAGAATGCAGATTCAAAGATTGTATGTCAGCGATTTTACTGCGGAAGCTAGAAATGCATTTTTTTATTATAGACATAATTTAATATTTTACACTGGCTAGAAATGTTTATTTTATTACATAAACATTTTATCAAAAGAAGCTTCTCATGTTTCATGTGCCTCTTCCCAACTATGTTGGGGTCAGCTTCAAATCTAACCAGATGCAGCTGAATACCAGTATTTTACATGGAGCGACTGCCTATCTGACGTCCACAATCCAGTTACTGGGTAACACGATACCACTTTGGTAAGACTGGTTGTCAGACTTTCGGCTTCTGACGACCCGTAACAACAAAGAGGCTTCTATGTTTGTGTGGTAAAAATTTTTTCACTAAAAATGATAAAGGTAACATTACCGTAATCCATTTTACGTTATTGTTGTTAACTCCTACTAGATAAACGCACATCAGGGACTGGTAGCGACATCTCGAGGCAAGAAACGACACCACACGCTACGTCATACCTATTTCTCGAACGTGATTGGTTTTCATTTAAAATATTGTTCCCTCACCCCTCTCCTTGAATATTGTAAGGTCAAGATGGAATACACATAATTTGTTCGTTAAAACTAACGCATCGTTTTAATTGCAATCCTCAACACAATCTATAAAACACATGAGTTTTCACCAAACCTCACCGCTGCTGCTACATTTTGGACCTTCGAACCGAACATTGGGATATCGATACCTACAAGATCGCCGAGCGACCTTTGGATGACCCCTTGCACGTGGCGGATTGAGAAGAAAACGCAAAAGGTTTCATCGAAAATAATATGCAATCGGTGGGGCCAATCCTTACTCCTCCCCATTACTCCTAAGTTCTAATTGGTGCTATAGTGTGTCTGTGCTCTTATTTCAGTGAAATTGCCGCATTGTGTTCTCGGAATATCGGATTTCCAGTCAATTACTAGCCTGGTGACGTTGCTAGCATCAGTGCCGTGGGTAATTGAGCTGACGATCATAAAACCGTGAGTACTCCTCTTTTCACTGACCACCAAAATGCCTATTGACTCAGCTAAATCCCGTGACAAATCTCCTATTTTGCTAAGTGTGGAAAGTAGTGATTTAGTTCGCGACTTAGTTAGGAAGCGTGGTATAATTAAGGGCAGGCTTACCAAATTTAATAATTATTTAGAGTCTTTAAAAGATTGTGATCATGACTTTCCTAATCAAAAACGCATTGATTTAAAGTTGAGGATTCAAGGATGTACTACCTTATTTTCTGAATTTAACGACATTCAAACTAAAATAGAAGAAAAGGTTTCTGATAGTGAATTAGGCGAACAATTAAATCAAAGAGAACATTTTGAAGATAGTTACTACAACCTAATATCACTTGCTGAATTTATGCTGAACACTGATGAGGTTGCTGACAGCTCCAGGTCATGTCATAGTCATAATAACAGTCATATACATTCTGTAAAGTTACCCACTATCTCGATGCCTACATTTGACGGTTCTTATGAGCACTGGCTGGAATTCAGAGACACATTTACTTCACTAGTTCATAATTCTAAAGAGATTTCCAACATACAAAAGTTTCACTATCTCAAATCGTCCCTAAAACACAGCGCAGAACTAGTTATAAATTCCATAGAATTTTCTGCTGCTAATTATCAGGTAGCATGGGACCTGTTGCTCAATCGATATAATAATTGCGGACTTTTAATTGATCACCATATCAAAGCTTTGTTAAATATAACTGCATTAACTAAAGAGTCGCCTTCTTCTATTAGAACATTAATAGACACTATTTTAAAAAATTTACGCGCTCTTAAGATTCTAGGTGAGCCTACAAACTACTGGGATAGTTTAATTATTAATATCATGGTGTCGAAATTAGATAAAATTACTGAAAGAGAATGGGGGTCTCATAAGTGCACATTGTTCCCGAACCCAACCGAGGATAACAATTCTAAACGTTTATCATTGGATGTTTTAATTAACTTTTTGCGCAACAAAGCAGACATGCTGGAGGCATTGCAACGTTCACATATTAAAGAAACTCAAAGCACTGACAACAAAAAGCAACACACAAAATCTCATAATATGTCACACTGCAATGTTTCTAGTGGGCCGAGTAAATCAAATAAACAACGCGGTAAGTTAATATGCGCTAAATGCAACGCGAATCACCCACTGTATACATGTAAGGAGTTTATCGAATGCGACTTGGAAACAAAGCTTAAACTTGTACGCGAGCACAACTTATGTGAGAATTGTTTACATTCGCGACACTCAGTAAACAGTTGTAGGTTTGGGCCTTGTAGACACTGCAATCAAAAACATAACTCATTATTGCACAATAGTAACGCTAATAGTTCTGTTGCTTTGCATTCCACAACGAACACTGAGGCGTCGCTTGCTAATGCGAGTGGATCGCCTGCGCACTTCCCCGCGGCCGCACCAGCCGCCTCGGACTCCGCAGTCCCTATTCAAGTAAACAAGGCACACATGCAACCGCAATCGATTAAGTCTATAGGTGTGCAATTCGTGTTGTTGTCAACAGCTATCGTTGAAGTAGCGGATGTACACGGTAGATATCATAAAGTACGGACACTCCTTGATAATGGAAGCCAGCGCTGTTTCGTTTCTAAATCATTATGTCAACTCTTAAATGCATCATTAATACAGTCCACAAACGAATTTCGAGGCGTAGGTGATTCGGTAGTACATTGTTCGCAAGCTTGTAATATCGTTATCAAATCCTGCGTCGATAATTCATTTACTGCGCGCATTCATTGTTATGTGCTGTCTAGGATCACGGCTTCGATGCCTGCCGTATGTAAATTAAGCGCAAAAGTCTGTATTCCAGACAACATACGGTTGGCCGATCCGGAGTTTCTAGACTACAAAAATATTGACATTTTGATTGGCGCAGATATGTTTTGGGATCTGTTAGAAGACGGTAAGATTCGTTTGTCTAGTGGTCCGTTTCTACAGAATACCAAACTAGGCTGGATTATTTCCGGACCTATAGTTAATTATACGGGAAAAAATGCGCCAATCCATTGCAATATTGTTAACTCTTTAGATATGCAACTTCGATTGTTCTGGGAGATTGAGGAACCATCTAAGGTCAGAGACGCACAGACTGAGGAAGAACGTGCATGCGAAGATCACTTTGTTCGCACTACTACTCGCAATAGCGAGGGGAGATTCTGTGTGCACATACCACTCCATCAGTCACCTGATACCTTGGGGGATTCTTACACACAAGCAGAACGTCGATTTCTTGCGCTAGAAAAACGACTGCAGCGTTCGCCTGAATATAAAATTCTTTATTCTAATTTTTTGCAAGAGTATCTTAGTTTAGGCCATATGACACAGGTAGATTCCTATGAATTCCCGTGTTATTTCATGCCGCATCATGGCGTATTTCGCGAGCTCAGCACCACCACCAAGTTGCGCGTGGTGTTTGATGCAAGCGCACAATCCAGCTCTGGTAAGTCGCTGAATGATTTGCAACTAGTTGGCCCTCCTATACAGGGTGATCTCATTGCCATTCTTCTCCGCTTTCGGCAACACAAGTATGTCGTGTGCGCTGATGTGGAGAAGATGTACCGGCAGTGCCTGGTAGATGAGGACCAGCGTAGCTTGCAAATGATTTTGTGGCGTGACCATCCCTCAAAACCGTTAGGTATATTTAAACTAAACACCGTAACGTATGGAACCGCCTCCGCGCCTTTTCTTAGTGTTAGGTGCCTGAAACAATTAGCCATGGAATCTCCTGATTCTGATGTTGCTCGAACTATAAAAGAGGATTTTTATGTCGACGATTGCATTACGGGCTTAGATGATAAAATAAAATTATTAGATCTATGCGACAAAACTCAGAAGACACTGCAGTCGGCTTGTTTTCCACTTAGGAAGTGGATATTTAATTTTAAACACGATGATGACAGTCAGTCGACTAGTCAGTTTAAACCTTTAAGTTTAGATGAAAATGTTAGTTCTAAAACCTTAGGAATAGGCTGGCATAATGCAAGCGACAACTTTTATTTTGATTCTCATGTTAATATTGAAAATACCAAGCCTATTACAAAAAGGTCTATTTTATCAAACGTTTCGCAAATCTTTGACCCTCTCGGCTTGTTAAGCCCTGTCATAATTGTTGTAAAAGTTCTTTTACAACAGTTGTGGCTATTAAAAATAGGTTGGGATGATAACGTTCCTGATGGCACGGCGCGCGTGTGGAACCGGTTTGTTATTTCATTGCAAGCGCTAAACACTGTTCGTATACCTCGCCACGCTATAGGTACACAGCCTATGTATATTGAGTTACACATTTTTAGCGACGCATCTCAGACAGCGTACGGCGCGTGTGTTTATGTTCGCACAGTTTGCAATGATTTAACAGTATCAGTTAGATTATTGTTTTCAAAAACAAAGGTCGCGCCTTTAAAACCTATTAGTATCCCACGTCTCGAGCTTTGTGGAGCGTTATTAGGAGCTCGTCTATATGACAAGGTACGCAACTCATTACGTTGTAATTTTAATATCGTAGTATTTTGGACTGATTCCACGATTGTCTTAGGCTGGCTACACATGAGGCCGAACCAACTTAAGACATTCGTTCAAAATAGGATCGCAGAAATTCATGACCTTACACTAGACGTCCCGTGGCGTCACGTAAGTGGTGGTGATAATCCAGCCGACCTAGCGTCACGCGGTGTTCCATTGGAAGAGCTTTCTTCGTCTACCTTGTGGTGGGAGGGCCCTGAATTTCTTCGTAACCCTGGTTTTTCGATAAACGATCACAAAGGTTCGGACTCGTTCAGACATCGCGAGTTACCTGAGGTTAAGTGCTGCGTTACTGCGGTTGTAGCTCAGAATTGTTGTGAACTATCTTTGTTTCCCTTTCATCGGTTCTCTCAATTCAAACGTATGAGGCGTGCGGTTGCCTTTATGTCACGTTTTATTAATAACACTCAATGTAAAAATAATAAGCGTACAGGCAGCCTTAGTGTAGACGAGTTAGACTATGCAGATAAAACATTAGCTCGATTTTGCCAAATGGAATCTTATCCAGTTGAATATAAGGCATTATCTAATAATGAGACTATTCAAAGTAAGGGTTGTTTGTCTAAATTAAATTTGTTTTTAGATGATAACAAATTAATGCGCGTGGGTGGTCGTTTAGTCAATTCTGAAGAATTCATGTATGGCAAAAAACATCCAATTATAATTCATAGTAAACATTATTTTAGCACTTTATTGTTTCGTCATGAGCACATTCAGCTTCTCCACGCTGCTCCGCAGGCATTACTTTTTCATTTACGTGAATCATGGTGGCCTATCGGAGGTAGAAATTTAGCTCGCCAGGTAGTGCATAGTTGTATTACTTGTACTCGCATTAGAGGTAAGACGCTTAGTCCTATGATGGGTAACTTGCCTAGGGAGCGAGTTACACCTAGTCTTCCATTCGTTCGGTGTGGGGTGGATTACGCTGGGCCAGTGCTCATTCTGAATCGCAAGGGTAGGGGTGCCAGGCTTATCAAAGGCTACATTTGTCTGTTTGTTTGTTTCGTGACACGTGCTATACACTTGGAGTTAGTCAGTGACCTCTCTAGTGAAGCGTACTTACTTACTTTAAAAAGATTTATTTCACGCCGTGGTAAGCCTGCAGATATCTACTCTGATAATGGCCGTAATTTCGTAGGTGTAATGAACAATTTTTCTAAATTTTTAAGTAATTGTAGCAATGATATTTTAGAATTCGCATCTAGTCAAAATATTAGATTCCATTTTATTCCTCCTTATTCTCCGCATTTTGGTGGTCTGTGGGAGGCAGGAGTAAAGTCGAGTAAATACCATCTTCGCCGTGTGATAGGTAACGCGCACCTCACGTTCGAAGAGTACAGCACAGTTTTAGCTCAAATAGAAGCTGTACTAAATTCTCGCCCTCTGTCTCCTCTTTCCCCCGATCCTCATGACTTTTCCCCGCTCACTCCCGGTCATTTCCTAATTGGCCGACCAGTGACTGCGCCAGCCGGCGATGACCTACGCGATGTTCCTGCTAGTCGTCTCCAGCGATACCAGAGGGTAGAACAACTTCGCCAACATTTCTGGAACCGGTGGGCGAAAGAATATGTCTCCGAGCTGCAGGTGCGGACAAAATGGACGGCAAATAAGGACGAGCTCAAACCAAACTCCTTAGTTGTTATCAAGGACAATAACCTCCCACCTTTGAAGTGGCATTTGGGACGTGTCCTTTGCACTATCCCAGGAAAGGATGGTATATCCCGGGTGGCTGATATACGGACGTCATCGGGCGTGGTAAGGCGCGCATTTACTAAGATTTGTCCTCTACTACAGGACGTGATCGACACTGATGCAGTGACTGAAGACCATTGAAAGCCACTGCTTCCAAGGCCGGGGGCATGTTGTTAACTCCTACTAGATAAACGCACATCAGGGACTGGTAGCGACATCTCGAGGCAAGAAACGACACCACACGCTACGTCATACCTATTTCTCGAACGTGATTGGTTTTCATTTAAAATATTGTTCCCTCACCCCTCTCCTTGAATATTGTAAGGTCAAGATGGAATACACATAATTTGTTCGTTAAAACTAACGCATCGTTTTAATTGCAATCCTCAACACAATCTATAAAACACATGAGTTTTCACCAAACCTCACCGCTGCTGCTACAGTTATCTTATAAATTTTATTCATTCTCAGAATCGAGAAATATGATTCAAACTACATGGGTCGTTAGCTTTCCTAACTAAATATTAAAACTAAAGGTGAACTGAGTTTATATTGATTTGGCATTGGCATCGGTTCTCTGTACAAAAGAAAAGTAGAAAACTATCATAAATTGCGAACGAACAAAAACTATAGAATAAAGTTATAAAAATGAAACTGCAAAGTAAGGCGACACGCAAAACTGAACGTAACAGTAAAAAAGGAAAACTTTATGTGCTACGAGCGTAGCGGCGTAGCACTTTCGTAGCGGTGTCTACGAGCCTACAGCGTTGAAGTGCCAGTGTACTCGCGTCGGCGTCGCCAGAAGCACGCTGCGTCGCGCTCTCCAAATGAAAATTTAACACGAAAGTAAACAAATAAAATGTGAATATAAACTTTTTTGTAACATGATAGTATGTGACCTGACAACTGTTGAAGATACATTACACAGTCAAAGGTAAAGTTAACACAAGTTTTCACATATTTCCGATTACCTTTAAAATTAGTTGTAAGAAATTAAATTTCTAATTTATCAACATGAATTGTTTAAGGGTCGAACCGGTGACAGGTGTGATGTTTAGAAGCTAGGTTCAAGAAGTAAAATCAATAAAGTTAATTATACAATCAACGTGTTTCGTCTCGAAACTTTGTTTCCAATAAATTGTTCAGTTATATCGAACTTCAAATATTAACAAAAGAAGTATCGAAGCGAATTATTATCACAAAAATGGAACGAATATAAATTATTATTCGCTTGTTTTATTAATAGAGGCAGCCTTTTTTTTTCAATCTCATTTTGTTTACATTATTGCTACGAACACATTTAATTATCTAAAAATTATAATAAATAAAATTATAAACGGGAACAGCCACACGTGTCCGCCAAATTAACTAAATTGTTTTATTTACGCATTTACTTGATAAATTTTATTGAAATCTATTCCCCTTTTTGCTATGTTCGGTTCAGTACATAGATCATCAGGAAACTGAGCAAAACGGCATAAACGGCATAAAGAAAACAAAAACATAAAATCATGATGATTTGTTTGAACGACTTTACGGACTTGCAATATAAAAAAGCCACTTGCCAAGTGCCACGAAAATCCAAAAATCTCCTAAACCACACAAGTTAGCTACATGAAGTAAAATCTTGAAAACAGTTTTATACGTTTTTTTTATGCTCTCTTAAATACATTTTAATGTTGCTTTTTACTTCAAGAATCTATCTTGCGTAGTTCTTAAAATATTTCATGATAAATTAGTGGCTTTTTTATATTGCTCGTCGGTGCATTATTTTTTAATTTATTTAAAAGGACATCTACACATGACACAAAAAAATTCAACAATAATAATTCATTTATGTTCTCATGTAGGTACATGTAAATCTATTAGCTAAAAGCTTCACCGTATTAACTCTAATTTTAATGTTATTCACGGTACTAATTATATTATTATTACGGCCATGCTAATGGTTTTTTTTTTTTTTTGTTAAACAATAAAGCTAATAATGTACGTGACATTCAGTGGCGTAATTAATGTCGTAAGTATCTAAAACAACAATAAACCATTATAATGACTGTTTTTAACAGTCATTTGAATTTAAAAGCCTTAGCCTGATACATAATTTACGATTTCAATAAAAGAAAAAACATAATATTGTTACCTACATTATGTATTACAAGGCTGGTAACATCTCCACGCATTCGCCAAGCGTAGATATACAAGTTGTAACCAACATCGACGCACAAACTGTTATCATGAATTCAGTACAGTGATTCTAGAAACCACTAGCGTTGAAATATTCGTCGGTTATTAAAAACAGCCTGTATCATAATCAGTTCATAATTTTCTTACTACTGGGATACAGTACTCCTCTCTTTGAGAGCGAGTGGGCTGCAATCTACTACGCGGGCCCAGTGCGGGTTGGTAGATGTCACACATGTCTGTGAATTTTTGGTTCTAAGACATGCTGGTTTCCTCACGATGTTTTCCTTCACCGTTTTACCCTGTATAATTAATATTACCTTGGTGACCGAGCTCAGCTCGGATGAAAATAAAAAAAACTAATTCTCCCAGATATGCGACCTAGCTATATCGATTTTCGCCTTCGTAAACCACTACATTGCAACTTTCATCGAAATCGTTAGAGTCGTTTTTGAGAACGTGATAGCAAGTATAATTATATACAAACAAATATTGGTAATTTAATAATATAGGATTAATAATTATCGCAATACGGTAGTTGTCTAGGTAAAAAAAAGAAATTCTATTTCGTCCGTCTTTCAGATAATAAAAAAATATTAGACACGTATTTTTTCCTTAATTATATTAATAAAAAATAACTTAGAAAACACGCATTAAAAGTGGGGAGTGGGGGCTCGCAACGTCACAAATCAGTATAAAATCTAGCAATCAGTGACGTCATGCCACATTTTAACTCAATGTATCGCCGTAATCTTTTGATTACGTCAAAATACGAAAAATACATGTCCTATATTTTTTATTAATCTACCTTCCGGACTAAAAAATTTTTTTTATGAAACAAGCCTATTGTCCTTCTAAATATCTTCAGTTTAAACTTGAAAATTCCTGAACTTCTAAACCCAGCTAAACGCCACCAATGCATTGGTCACTAGTTTCATACAACTGTTGTCATGAATAGACACTATCCAAGCATGGCATAATTATTGTATTAAGTAAGAAAGAAAGAAAATACTTTTTTTTATTTGGGATTTAGATGTTCAGAATGTTTGGAATTTTTTAGTAGGGCATTTCCTGATAGTCCAAATACTGTCATAAATTAAACAAATGGGTAATTCTCACCAAATCATGAAATTCGGCCATTGCAAACTGGCAAATAATAATTGAATTAATTTGTAATTATTTTTTGTGGATTTCGTAGTACTGGTGTACTAAGATTGTAATTATATAGTGGTCCCCAGAATAAACGTTTTTTATGAGAATTATGCGGATATTAAAAAAATAAAAAGTGAGGGAATGACGACTAAATGGGGGAATGGATCTTATTAACTTAATTACGCTTATTTTTATATTATCTTTTATTTAGAAATCAAATATTATTTTCATACTTAAATGAAAAACAAATTATCTTTGCTTACTTAAAAAGTAATTTGTATTCCACTAACTTAATATATATCTTCTAAAAAAAAAAAACAAACTATCAAACCTATTTGACAAATAACAAAACAAAAAACCTTTTGAACAAAATAAACGTAACATAACTGAAAATCTACTGACATAAAGTTCTCTTGTTACCTATTCAGTCTCAAAGTTACCAATACATTCTTAACTCAACTAGTCTATTTCCTTTATGGAATAACATCCCCTTTTGATTAATGTTGGGGCCTTAATCTTCTGCACAAATATCTTTCCAGGCATACAACTGTTCGTCCTTGATTATAGGCCATCTCCAAGATTTGGTTCCGTTTTTCATACACTTCACAAAAGCACCTTCTTAAAGTTTCTCGTCCCATTTGATAAGAACATGATCACCTATCTTATAAGTGGATTTTTGTTCAGTACTAATATCATCATTTTATTTTGATGAATGCCCTACTTTCGGACTTTAATCTGGACATTTTTGCATAAAGTATTCCTCTACGTCTTCTTAGTTGCTGCCTTCTCCAAGTAGCTACTAGATCTCTAAACTCATTGATTACTCGGTACTGGGCTAGGAGGAGGTGTCTCGTCTAAAATTCTCTCCAATTCTTACGTACTTTCGCTGTTTTTTCTCTATATGTTTGGCTATTTTTCTTCCAGTTTTTTTCTTATTTGCAGTCTTTCTTTAGAACTCGTAGGATAAATAGGTTTTACTTGGCCTTTTTCTTTTTTTTCAGATGTTTCAGTCAAAAAACTTACAAGATCGGATTTCATTTTCTCTCTTCGTTACCTATCATATTCTTTCTTTTTTTAATTTCGCTTCTTCTTCGCTTAACTTCTTTTTTCTTGGCATTATTTGACTCTACAATAAGACGGAAGTGGTAATTCAAGAGTTAAGAAAACAGTTACCTATTAAAAAGTAAGCTGACCTCAATCAAAAATCATTCCCTCACAAATCATCATTCCCTCACTACAAATTAATATGAGGGAATGACGGTGAGGAAATGACGAAACAAAGCATATCTAAAAAAAACTCGCGACATAACCTTACTTTAAAAAAGATTTATTGTACAAGTTACATCACTCCCAAAGGTCCACTTCACTGTGTATTTAATAACTATTAAAGTATTTACCTCTTGTTTTTGCAGGATGTGATGGAATGACTGTCAAAAATGTAATCTTATAAAAATAGTAATTCAACCATTTTTCATTGCAAACTCCAAGACACTCCCGTAAAATTCGCCATATTTGTGAATTGTCAGTACTGCCAACTATCAAAAACTAATCGCAGCGGTCATGTTTGATTAAAAATGCGTTCATGGTTTGATTGTCAGTAAAATGTGAGGGAATGATTTAACTTTATGAGACACGTGATATATATATATATTTGAAATTGGTTCTTTACTTTATAATCCAAAATAGTTTTCTTCATTAATGTATTTTATTTTGAATTGATCGGAAAAACTTGCAAGGCTTTTATTAATTTTTTTGTATGTTTAATAATGTAAAGTTATTTCAATTTGGAGCTTGGGACATAGTGAGGGAATGATTTTAGGAGCATTTTATAGTAAGTATTTTTTTTATTTATACGTATAGTTCCAAAACGATGCGTGTAACTTTTAGCCACATTAGTATAGATTGCAAGGGAATTTTGATTACCGGTAAATGTTTGTTATATTTTTGTTAAAACTTAAAGGACAAGAATTTCGGATTTTCGTGAGAATTACCCAAATACCATTTGATTATTGTAGTGTCACTTTTTAAAATAATTATACATAACTGGCGTCGTTACATAGTTCTATATTATTATGTTTTAACCCGTGAACAAAGTTGCATTATTAAAAATTAAAAACAAGCAAATGCAAACAAGCAACGCCTTAAGGTACAATGTACCTGGAACGAAACATTATTTTGCAATAACTCACTTGTATACCTTATTATAAATAAACCAATTTCTAATAAACTCTATTCTTAGGCAAAATTTTACTTTTCTATATCTAGTGTGTTTTTATTAGACTTTAAATAACCTACGACATACAAACAAGATGCAGAATTAATGTCAAAACTCATTTGTTACCGAAGCATTGGGGACGAGTTAAATATTCATATATGTATGTGCACTGTGGCCATCATAGCCCACGTTTCGACGGTTTTGATAGATTACTTTAAAACTGGCGAGTATTATAAAATACTGGCCAGTTTTCACACGTCAAATGCATTTGGTATGTCCATACATATGTATGGACATACCAAATGCATTTGACGTGTTACCAATGTAGACCACTGTGTCATTATTATTCTCTTGCTCTAATCCCAATTTATTTGTGGTTGATGCAATATAATATTATTTTTAACCGACTTCAAAAAGGAGGAGGTTCTCAATTCGACTGCATGTTTTTCTTTTTTTGTTGTATGTTTGTTACGCGATTACTCCTCCAATTATAAATTGATTTTGATGATTATTATTTGTTTGGTATACTTTAGAGGTAGTCCCATAATTTTTTTATTAACTTTGCTTGTGTAGTTTTTGAGTTAGCTTCTTACGTATTTTTTTCTACTGAGGATGTGGATGATATGATTAGTTCCTGTAATTATTATTTACACAGCAGTTAGTGGTATTCGAATTTTATGTGAGAACTTTTTCCAAAGATAAAAACGACACGACAGAAGTCGGTGACTTTGGTTTTGAATTTTCGTTTTTGGCACCGACTTCCGAAATTAAAGTCATTTTTCACTTTGTAGTGTTTTTTTTGGAAGTCGGTTGTTTTTTTTTCTTAGTAAAAAGTTTTTTTTCCGTACTTCTCTTCATCGTCATCTTGGTAGTCACCCCCTTTCTAGCCATATCATCTTTCACACAGTGCATGACCACGTCATTTTCCTCTGCATCATCACATGTCCATAACATGACAACCGCTTCCCACATTCAGTCTTCCTTTTATGTAGCTACTCATTCCAATGTGTAATTTTTTTATTACACAGAATTTAACAATCACCAACGCTTAATGGTCCATCAAGTACTTACTGGTAAAATTGTGGTGTCTCGTTCACAAAAACCACTACTGAACAATTGCAATTGTTGTTACATTTGTAAGTTATTTATTGGCGTATTTGATCTGTTAAAATCCTTTTTTCAGTCGTCTATTAAAATTAATTTATTTATGTAAAGATCAAAATTGAACTATAAAAAATCGATAAACTTTAAAAACTTGATAAGAAAATAAGATAAAATTTTGAGCATTTTATTTGACGGTAAAGCTTTTTGAACTCGCAATCAATCGACTCCTACCATAATTTATTATGCCTGCACACATAATTGATCTGTTCATCAAATACTTTATAGATTTAACTCTTATTTATTTATTTAAGGATTACCAATAAGATACATTACAATTATCTTTTGAGAAATTAATCAGGAAAATCCTAGCTTCCACACTGATTAATTTTGATATGCCGTGCCTCACCGAGGCTATGGATGCCTGGAGACTCGCTTGCCCGAATTCAGATCTGCCCGACAATCCATTTTCCCAGTGACGGTGGGATGAGCCGCTCTGCAGAGTAGTACAGAACAATTTACTTGACACGTCTGTTACTACTGCGGAGCGTGCGCGCCTGCTGGCTGTGGGTAAGTGGGAGTCGGGCCTGTGGCTTCATGCTCTACCGTCGTCGAACTTAGGCACTTTGTTCGACGACACTACCTTCCGCATTGCTGCTTCCCTGCGTCTAGGAGCTCCTTGTCGTTCTCCTCATCGCTGTCACTGTGGCGAAGTTGTCAACAGCCTCGGACACTACGGCCTGTCTTGCAGCCGAAGTGCGGGTCGCTTAGCGCGGCATACAAACATTAATGACATCATCCGACGAACTCTTGTCACCGTCGGCGTTCCAGCTGTATTAGAGCCCAACGGCTTGGCATGCGAAGATGGCAAGAGACCGGACGGCATGTCTTTATTTCTATGGCAGGTGGGTAGGCCTTTAGTGTGGGACGCAACGTGTGTCGATACTCTAGCGCCATCCCATCTTCCTGGCTCAGCGTGTTGTGCTGGCGCTGCCGCTGCGGCTGCGGAAAACCTCAAGCGGCGAAAGTATAATAACCTTATAGGTCACTATATTTTCGAGCCGTTTGGGGTTGAAACCCTAGGGCCGTGGGGTCCGAGTGCTCACGGTCTGTTCAATGAAATCTCCAAACGACTGGTTGACACTTCCCGTGACCTAAGGGCTGGTTTTTACCTTGGCCAGCGGCTAAGCATTGCCATTCAACGTGGCAATGCGGCCAGTCTCTTGGGTACATTACCAGTCGACAGCGACGCGGAGGAATTTTTCGACGCCATATTTTAGTTTAATTTTAGTCTAATAGTTTTAGTTAGGTTAGGATATTATATTTTTTTAGTTTTGTCATACCTTAAATAATATTTGTGTACTTAAACTGTTAAATAAATAAAATCCGCCTATTCTTAAAAAAAAAAACAAAAAGAAAATCTTTTACAATAACAAAAACTTGTATAATATACATTATCCTGTAATGCAAACTTAATTACAGGTAACCACAGCTCGAGTTACACGTTATCGAGTACACATGCACTGAATACATAATTATATTAAATTAAGAACACTTTTAAAAAAATGCAATGTCGATGTTATTATAAAAGTTTTAAATTTACACTAGTACAATACAACACAATACCTATATAACTCTTAATAAAATTTGGAAATACGAAAACATTTTTTTATCCAGTTTCATACTTATATGAATTTATACCACAGTGAAAAAAAGGCCCCCAAGATACCTACTCTTAATATTATTTTTGTCTCATTCATAAAAAAATCTCAGAATTATAACACAAAGTGCTTAGGCATTTTTAATGATTTTAATGTTATCAATCTTACAAAAAAAAGCTTTCAAGGCGAAACAATTTTAAAGCCTTGTCTGCTACATATTTTATTTGAAAAATTATAATATTGTAATAAATTATTCACTTTGAAATGTTGGAAGAAAACGTGGCGTTTCCTCTGGGGCTATTCATTCTTTCTTTATACATATTTTTTTTTTAATTTGAGCTTAGTACGGATTTTATTGCTAAGATAATTTTTGTTGAAAAGAAAAACAATATGTTATAATCTTATTTTAAAAAAAAAAACTCATAATTATACCTACCTAACGAAGGATCGTTGGTCTAGTGGTCGCTAGAGCTACTACTGACCATGCTTCTGGGTTCGATTCCCAGGTTGGACAAAGTGTTATTGGGTTTTTCCAGCAGGAATTTCTCAGTAGAAGCTTAGAGTCTGGATTTGTGCCCGGTTGATGGCAATAGGCTCGCCCCCTATTACATGGGACTTGAAACATAATTGGCGAAATGTGGGTGTATAGGTACACTTCTGCCTCACCCTTTAGGGATTATTATGTTATATTTTATGTTCCATCGGGGTAACGCATATCTAACCAATTTGAAAACAAAATCTCGGGCACACGACCCTTTTTTTTCGTAGGTAAGCGTTACTATAGCAACCGATCGCTTCAAGTAAGAAAGTCCTTACTGTGTACATAGATGCGTTTCTTCAATAGTACCTACTGTTCTTGAGATTTCAAAGTCCTCATTTTGGTGCTAGGGAAATAATATAATTCTTGTTAAAGTCTGGTTATTCACAGTACGTTCTTACCGCGAACTCTAATTAATTATTACCAGTCTGTTTAATCAACATTATAACCATTGTTCCATTGTTCTCAATCATAAACAATTTGGCACAAAACAGTATCTACCGTGGTTGTTGTTAACCAAGGACTTCGTCTAATATTTGAAAATTATCTTATATATTATTACAAAGCAATTAATTCTATTCTGGGCTATTTTTCATAAATTCCAACAATCTAGAGCCTTATTTATTTATTCATAACACTAATTGCTTAAAAATACTTAGTTATTTAAGCGGACTTGTTGTTATATTGTAAATAATCTAGCAAAAGTTTTAATAATTTAATTCAGTACCTGCCTAGTTACTAAACACTCGCGTGGAGTGCTTAGTAGGCGATCACTAAATAATCATACGTTATTTCTGGACAAGATTAAGCGTAAGAGTCTCGCGACACACTAAATGATTCCCGCGATAGATATATTTACAAAAATAAAAAATAAATTCTTCGTGTATCGATGATTCAAATTTTTTTTGTGTTCTGACTAGAATTAAGCTATGAAAAAAAAAAATAGCATTCCTACCAAACAAGTTTGAAGGCATGTAGATGAAATATCAAAATGTACATTTTATATTGTGTTGTTTTCTGCGAAAGAAATACGATTTTTAGAAATGTCGAAATATGAAACCTCCTATATCTTTATAAATTTAAAGAATAATATGAAAAGGATACCTTACATGGGTCATTGCGCTTCAGGCATAAAATATACTACTTCTCTGTCCTCGGTCGTTGACATTTGCAGAAAATACGGAAATCTACTCACGTGGGAGTATATTTGCATACTTTTGACAGCATTTGCAATATGCAATGTTAGTTTATACATTTCTGTGTGTGACTGATAAAGCGCAATTTCTGAAAATTATTTTACTGAAGACTGCAGTAATATTTAAATTAAAAGGGTCTAAAATAAGTTCCCAAAACAAATATTCTCGTCTGAAATACTTTCATCTCTCTTAAATTATCTTCAGCACACCTCATTTGCAAATTATTTTGAGGTAAGAGAAATAGTCACAAAAAATGGGCGCCTTCATTTAAAAAAGGGATCTCTGAAACTTCAGTTAAAGTCGTTTCATCTGTGTTATCTCGTAATAGAAGTTTATAACAATAAAACGCCGAATTTCAGTGCTTGGTTTTTATTTTAAGAAAAATAAAATTTAAAAAAAATCGTTGTTTTTTTTTGTATTTCGCTTTCTTTAGAAACTTTGTAACATTTAAGTACAAAGTTAAAGATCCATGAATTATTATTTTCGTGGATCATTTTCAACATCTGGGAAAAGCTCTTTAAAGTCTGGGGCTGTCCCCGGAGGTAGAAAAAGAAAAAGAATCACGCCGTGTAAGTGAAGCTTTTAAGGTCGATGCGATTAATTATTATTAATTATTCTGTTGCATCAATTCTATTGTGTAAATGGGGCTCTAGTGTTGGAATATTGGCAACTTTTTTACTTTGAACGAGAAGAGGATAGATTATGATCACTTCTTCCTTTAATGATTTAAGGCGTAAATCCCAGGAAAGTACCTACTATAAATTTTACTGCGCTGACAATTCTCTTGATACTCAACTCAACGTAGAACATTTTCGTTGTCAAATGAAATAAGATTACAGCCGCCATCTTGGATGTCTGTCACCACGTGCTATGATACTCCGCGGAACCATACAATTGTAACGACACGTCATTTGAGAAAATAGGTGAAACATTTAGGCTTATCTGATGTTATATACTTACATACATACATACCTACTAATGATGTGTTATAGCAACGGTACGGTTTAAAATATATAGTGACAAAAATTGAAAAGATTACCTATGCTTAGATGGTTCGGTAATGTTGAGAGGATGAATGAAAGGCGACTAGCAAAAGGTATTTACACGGCAGATGCAAGTGGAAACATCTGCCTGTGATAGGATGCCCTAGAAGGACTAATAGTGACCTTATTTGTGATGTTCTTCAGAAAGGTCAGGTACGTAGTACTCCCAACCGGCGTGCATGTATGACCATGATGTATGAACATAAACTAATCAAAAGAAGTACCTATTTAATGATCGTACCAAAGTGGCGTTTTGTAGTTTCTGCTTACCCACTTGAGAATAAGGCGTGAGTTTATATGTATGTATATGTAATATATACATATTTTTTTAAATACACGTAGGTAGATTGTAGATTAGCAAGACATTTTCATTTGTAACTTAGTGACTTCAACTTATTGCTTAGTATGAGCTTTGCTTGTCCAGTTCAGAATGGGGCAGGGTTTTTTTTACATATTGTAGGTACAATATGTAAAAAAAAAACCCCGTCCAATCCAAAAGGGGCTCATAGGTACTGCAATAAAAGTAATAAAAAAGCGAATTATTATTGAAAATTAAAAAAAAGTTAATACTATTTAAAAATCACATTTTAATACCAAAATTAGCCCAAATTTATTAAAAACCGGCCAAATGCGAGTCGGGTTCGCGCACGAAGGGTTCCGTACCATTATCTATTAAAATGAGCAAAAAATCACGTTTGTTGTAAGGGAGCCCCCTTAAATATTTATTTTATTCTATTTTTTAGTATTTTTTGTTATCGCGGCAATAAAAATACATCATTTGTGAAAATTTCAACTGTCTAACTATCATGGTTCATGAGATACAGCCTGGTGACAGATGGATGGACAGCGGAGTCTTAGTAATAGGGTACCGGTTTACCCTTTTGGCACGGAACCCTAAAAATGAGCAAATTTCCAACAGGGGTCATAAGTTACGACTTGTAGACACCCGCTAAACGACGGCCGCCCGCGCTCTGTGTAATAAACTAGTAAAATTCCCCATTGAAAAAAATAAGACGATTTTTTTTTTTAGATTTTCCTGAAATTTACCACATAAATAAACTCTCAGTGCGATACCTAACAACTACCTCAGGGATCGAAAAGGGTTTTTTTACATGTTGAATAGCTACCGGTAACCGGTATTAACTGCAGCTCGCTGTCGAATGTAAAATAACTGTTAAAAGACTGAAAATAACTGACAGGTATCGGGAACGCATTCTCTAATCGGAAAACGTGTAAACATGAACTTTTCAGTTATTTTGAGATCGCTCTTCATTTTAACGACATCCGACTTGATATCAAAGATTAAAGATTCGAGCGTCATCTTACCGAAAATACGTAAAATATTTATCCTGTATTTATTATTCAACGACAGTTCTGTGACCTTTTGCAGACATCAATAACGCTATAAATACTTATATTCCTAACCATCACGAAATAAAGCGTGAACTTTACATATGAAAGCGTCAAAGGCTCTAACAGGAACGGGAAAGTGCTGAAAGTTGCATTGTTATCAAACTCATGCAAAGCTTTGACGCGCTTTCAGCAAAAACGTATCAAACGAGGGAAAAGAAAATTTCGAAAAAGGGGATTTATCCTTATCACTAACTAGCTGTGACCGGCGGCATTGTCCGTGTATGTAGTCCTTTTTCAGATGCTAACGTCTGCGTCTTTCATTTTTCCTCAGGGGGCTAGTTAACTCGTGAGTCGGGAGAGCGTAAGTACCTACAATCAGACCGAAAATTTAGTTGATCTCCACTAACTTGTTTGTCTAATTGTTGTATTCATAATTATTATTATAGTTTTATATTTTGAACGATACTCTGTGCTGGCACAGACACCCTGTGCTGTAACGATGGAAATATTGGCTTGCATACCCTGTGGTATGCAAGCCAATATTTCCATCGTTACCCGAAGATTGAGAGTATAAACCGCTGATAACATTTTCAATGTCCCCAGTAGGTAATCATTTATTTACTAGCTGCGCTATGCGATTTCACCCGCATAAGTTTCGATCCCGTAAGAATATCGGGATAAAATGTATTCTATGTCCTAACCCAGATCATGGTCTACCCATGTGCCAAATTTAATCTAAATACGTTCAGTTATCTTAGCGTGAAAGCATAACAAACAAATAAACTCACCTTCGCATTTTTAACACTTCAACCATAGAAAGGTGTTATAATTGTGATTTAAATAAATAATAATAAAATGCTTATATTTATAAGCACTTTCTACCAGTCAACCTTTGAAATTAACGAATAGTATCTATCATATTTTTCTGTCCTAAAAGAAATAGTAATTCGTTTAAATTTTCACACATTTTTCCCTACAGTGGCCTGCACTGAAGTGTGAATCAACCGTAATTTTATTTTTAAGCTCACTCAAACACCAGTTAGCTAACTCCCAACAGGCTTTTTATAAGGAAAATAAAGAAAATACACACAGTCCGGTTACCAAATAAAACTTTTGGGCCTCTACAGGTAAAGGAAACACTTTGCTACGAAAAAACTTTCACAGTTTTCGTTCTCAATTCATTTAAAGATCAGTCAGGTGTGAATGGAGTTTTACACATTGCTTATTTTGGATTTACTTTTAGCGGTAATCAGTTTGAACGGAATACTATCTTGTTGAATTTAACTCCCACGTACAATATCAATATACAGGCTGTTCGGTAAAGAATGTATAACCTTGGAATAGCATAGAATAAACTTTATAGGTTTAAAGATATTTTATTCTCAAAAAAGACACAAAGTCACTTACATGAGAACAATGCTTAATAAATTATAAATGTAAATTTCGTCGCAGACGTCACGGTAGCAATTATGTATGAAAACGGTACCTATCCAATGCATTCAGCTTTTAGGAAGGGTGTTATTTGTGATTAAATATTGAGCTAATTGTGTTTTGAATGCATTGAATGAGTGTAATTTTTTTATACATGAGGGTATTCTGTTGTATAATTGTGCTCCTTGTAAAGTTTTTTTTTTTTTTTTGCCAAACTTAGTTCTCATTTTCGGTAAAATCAGAAAACTAGCTCGGCGAGTGCTATGTTGGGTTACTTGTAGGTATAGCCGTTCTAAAAACAATAACAAGTATCCCAAGTAGTACCTAAGATATTTAACTAACTTTTTTACCATAATGATATTTTTTTTTGAACGGTCATAATGTCTAGTAAGCTATTTCAAGGTTTAGTGGGTCCCTGGATGGTTTAGATTCACAATTGGACCCGGAAGGTGGTGCTGCTAGTTCTAGGAAACAGGACAGCGTCTGTCCGGTCAGCTAGTTAATTAAAAATTTGCAGACTGATCCCGAAAGAATTGGGAAAGCCTTAACGGCTTCTACAAACAGGCGCGACACGCGACGCGACACAAAGGTACGTCGCGTCGCGCGACGAGCGATGTCTTTGTGTCGCGTCGCATGTCGCGCCTGTTTGTAGGAGCCTTAATGCACATACCTGATTCTTAAAAAAAACATCTCCTAAATTATATAAAAAAATAACATAATTGTAACGTTTGAATTAGAAGTTACCAAATTGGGTTGTTAAATAAATTCTGGAACAAATTTACGGATCATATTCATCATGACTATGCATTCAGAAACCACTCTTATACCTTTTGCTCAATGCAGAAAAAAATGAAACAAAAAGTATCGTAAGCGACACAAAAAAGTAGCTAAACCGAAACTCGGTTTTGCATACTTTTGAATGACGCATCACATGCAGCAAACAAACATAAATTCCGCATCAAAACAAACAAAAGTAGTTGAAAAGAATTGTCTTTCAATGTCACCTACCGTTTTCTCTTGTTTTCACTTTCCCTGAAGTGTGTTCAATGCGTTCAAGGACCCTTGTCGGCTGTCAAATGAAATAAAAATAGCTGAACAAAATTGATTTCTATCGGAATTCTGTCTGTCCTCGTTTGTCCGTTGTATTCTGTTCCGGGTTTGATAGACATTATTATGTCAAATGATTCAACAATTTCCGGGTGAAATGTCTTTTTGTCCCCATTTCACGTGGAACGGACACTGAGCAAACTGTTGCGGTTTTGCGGTTTGAGTATCACTGTCAATAGTGCTATTTATTTTTAGGAAACAGTTTTTAAACATTTTGTTTAGTGTTCAACTCTTTTGAACATCATTATGTTGTGTTGTTATGTAAAAAAAGTGTACCAATACACTATATTTTTGTACTGTTACTTATTTTCTACGAAACTGTGACAAGATTCCTTTATTATTTAAGACATTTTCTATTAAATGTTTGTCATTCTAAAGATTGCCTTAAGAAACGATCCTACGTTTTTTTCCAACTCATCCTCTCAACCTTCGCCAAGCCATTAATTTATCTAGTAGGCAATTTACGAATCGTTCTCGATTACGGTTTCGTCTTTCAAGAACTTTCTTTTAAAACAGTTAATCCATTTTACGGAGCGTACGTGGGTGATTGTTTAATTAACTTAGAGAAAAGAGCGCCTCAATAGAATTGATTGTCTTAATATGAACCCGGAAATATCCGTGTAGGTATAGATAGGTACAGTTGGATACGAGTCGTCTAATGACCGAAAGATGAATAAAAAGCGAAATCTGCCACAATATCGACCTTGACGCATCTACATCGCCACATACGCTGATCACACTGACGCTGATGTCACGCAAAATCCTGCAAGCAGAGTTTACCGCTTGACTGGCATATATACAACGTCCCATCAACAATCGTCGGGCAGTTGCCCACCAAGCACAAAACCCTTCTGGTCGGAGGATCCTCCCTTTTCTATAGAGGATGAGTGAACTTAACAGCCTCATACCTCTATAACCTTAACAAGGAAATTGGTAATAGCGGCTAATACCAAGTTGTTATTAAAATAAATTAAGATGCTGCTACTTATTTTTTGCAATTTAATATTTCAGTCACCTTCTTAGAACATTTTACAAAACATAAGCCATACCTAGTCTTTGGGAAATTCCGTCGACGATCAAAAATAGAAACGTCACTTTATTCGTAGACATGAACAAGGCATTGGTCAGGATTCCTCGGTTCTGGTGTTGGAAATCTAATATTATTTTTACATTTTCCTTTAATATGATGTTATACTTAACAATAAAACGTGTGTTGCCTATAGAATGCCAATTGTAAGTATTGTATTGTTGTCAACAGATGAAAGCGTGGAGTGCACACGATCAGGACACATCGCTGTCATGCTGTCGGACGCTGCACGTCAAACACGCTGCCTACGCTAGTGCTCTCTATACTCTGGTGAGTACACTATTCTAAGCCTTAATGAGTTAAAATCAAAGGAGGATCCTTTGATTTTTACTCATTAAGGCTTCGTGCAGACCTAGACAAAACTATCACTCGATGGTGATGATGACCGCAATAAAACAGTCGGAAACCCGCAGAAAGGGATAACTTCGCATTTATAATATTGGAAGATTCCAATACTTACTTTATGTCTGTCTGTTATTTTTTCACGCAGCTCAACAGATTTTGTACTACATCCGGAACTTGAACGCAATTAGAAAAATAATTACAGTCCGCGCCGGCGAAGCCACGTGCAGCAGCTAGTGTAACATAAAAACAAGTGCGTGTCGGACCACGCACAATGAAGGGTTCCGCAGTTGGAATGAATTTATCCCAAGAACGAACTTAAGATTGTAGTTGAAAAATATGTTCCCCTATATATTCCAACTGCAAATGTAAGTTTGTACGCACAATATTGAGTGATTTAGCACGTTATTTTAGCACCATAGACTTCTTATAAGTTTTCCTGTAATCTATAAGCATGTAACTATGTTTGTATTTATGTCAAAATTTATGGCTAAGTAGTTTCAGTCTACCTGTCGTAATTTTTTATGTATTTTTTAAAATATCTTTAAAAGTATTAAATGTAATTGAGATATAAAAAAAATGTAATTGAGATTTTCACCATAAGCCCTTTCATTTGATAGGTCACACGGTACAGTTCGCAAAACTTAAAAAAAAATCTTATTCAAATAAGAAAAATCATTTAAACACTGACGTGTAACGTAATTACACGTCAGTGTTTGGGTCACAGAAATACACATAAGTACCCCATTTCAACTGAATCGATCCTTTAGATTCGGAGTAAGTTGGCTGTGACAGACGGACAAACAGATAGACAGACCCACGAGTGATCCTATAAGGGTTCCGTTTTTTTCTTTTGAGGTATGGAACCCACACAGACGGTAGGTACACAATAAAAGTTGTATTAGCCTGTTAGCATGTCCTTAGTAGGTTAACAGGTCAATGTTCCCTCATTCCTATCCATTCACCATTTGTTACAATAAACGAAACTTACGAGCCCCAAGGGTGAGGATCCTCTTAACCGAAGTAGAAAACTTGGCTAAATGCATTACGCAACCACTAGGGGATAAACATAGTGATATTTATTCGCACTTACCCAATAAACTACATTAAACTACTTAGCAATCTTCTGAAAGCTTCCTTACAATGATTTTCAATCGGTATAAAATAACTTGTTCTAACTAACGCCACCGCACGTTGGTACAATTGTTAACCTTTTTTTGGGTGGAAAATTATTAAATAACTTCTCCCGCTCTGAGCGGAGCGGGAGGGCGTGTCAGACTCTTACTGACTAAAACCTACCCATGTTCCTTCAGTTGTCTGTATGTTGCCAGGGGCCATGGTAACCCTTTCGGACTTCCCACAATAATTGTTAATCTCAAGACAATCTAAGAAGTCCGATTTGACAGTTATAAAAATACTTTGTATAGTGATGGATAAAAAATCGATTGCTTTTAAAACCGATTCTCGATACATATCGATTGATGATATTTAGTTTGTAATCGACGACTTATCTACATTGAAGAATGAAAAAACAAAGAAAAGTACAAACAAAACGCACATTACAAAAAAAAAAAAACACATTTAAAATAGTCAAAAACCTCGTATTGAAGCAGTAGAAGTTTGACAATTGTATCTATTGCTCGATATCAGGGCAAGGGACCACGTCGGGAATCGCGGGGCGATTTCCGGCCACCGTAGGCGCGGGCTTGCGGGCGGTGAGCAATGGGTGGCTCACCGTCCGATAAGGACCAGGCCCGGGTCGACGGCGCGTTGTGTTCCACGCGCGCCTCAAAGAGATGTCAGCAGAATTGAAGGGGTCCACTAGGGCCGATGCCTGCCGGGGCTGCGAAGAAAACCGAAAGGGAGATCGTGGCCCCCGGCAACAGGGCAACCGAAGGAACACGGGTGGGTTTTAGTCAGTAAGAGTCTGACACGCCCTCCCGCTCCGCCCAGAGCGGGAGAAGTTATTTGATGATTTCCCACCCTCAAAAAAAAAAAAAAAAAAAAGGGCAAGGGACCAAAGACATTTTACATTGCGTAATCTGTGTGTCTCCAAACTGATTCTCGAGGCTAATCGTTTATGTACGAATACGAAACGTCAAGTCGGACTTCTTAGATTGTTGCGGGTGTAAATGTTCAAATAATCATACATTTTCTTTAGTAATCATTTTTAAACACTCAGTCTTTTTGTCTATCCGTCAATGCGCTTTAAACTTAAGATCCTTGTTTTATTTTCATGCATGAGTAATAGTTATATTAGTGTGTTGATTTAGTGTCATCATGGTGTTAGTTTTGACCTCGTTGTTCTAGTGATGAGGTCCTTGGTTTGATTTCTAGATCGGGCAGTGTTAGGAATTTCTCAGTTGCAGCTCGTAGTCTGGATTTGTTTTATTCACTCTTCTGTCTTAGTCCAGGCGCTATTTCTTTGGAATGCGCTCCATCTGAAAATCACAATGGCAACCAGTCGATTATCTTTCAAAGTGAAGGCAGGTGAACATATTCGTGAAAAATTGGCAGAATTTTTAGCGCTGATTTGCTGGGTTTTTTTTTCTCCTCTACTTATCGTTATTTTTCCTGACAAAGTTTATTCGGTTTATCTATCACTTATGTTGCACTTGCCATGTTTTGTCTCTGCATCACCCTAAGGTTGACTGGTAGAAAATGCCTCAAGCATTAAGTTCGCCTTTGTACAGTATTTTGTACTTGTGCATAAAGTTTTAATAAATAAATAAATGTATGTTGATGACAATACGCTCGCGCACTATTAAGTGGATGGAACTTAAATATAACTGGCGAAATTTAGGTTTACTATAGGAGGTACACCTCTGCCTTACCTGTCAGGTATTACAGTTGTTCCCGAGGATACCGCACGGTCTCCTGCGAGGCGGCGTGCCTCCTTGCCGGATTACCGCCATGGGATCTTGAGGCAAAGGTCCTCGCGCACATGTGGGAGTTGCGCGAGGAGGCGAAACGCCGGGGCTTAACTCCGCTGCCGCGAGAAATCACGGCACGGCGGACAGAGCTCCGGCGGGATCTCATGGCGTCATGGAGAGTGCGATTGTCGCAACCCAGCGCTGGGCACGCCACAATTGCGGCGATAAGACCCCTCTTTGAGGAGTGGCTAGAGAGGCGCTACGGCGTCCTCACCTTCCACCTGACGCAGGTCCTCACCGGACACGGCTGTTTCGGGAGGTTCCTGCACAGGATAAGGCGGGAGGAAACGCCCGGGTGTCATCATTGTGTGGGTCGCCCGGAGGACACGGTGGAGCATACGGTGGAGGTCTGCCCAGCTTGGGCGGAGCATCGTCGTGTCCTCGTGGAGGCGATCGGCGGCGGTGATCTCTCGCGTCCGGCCCTGGTTCAGGCCATGGTACGGAGCGAGAGGAAATGGGAGGCCGTCACCTCCTTCTGCGAAGCGGTAATGCTCGCGAAGGAGGAGGCGGAACGCGTGAGGGAGAGGCAAATTTCGCGCCCTCACGCCCCTAACCGCCGCAGGA
The DNA here is from genome assembly GCA_916610215.1 of Omphaloscelis lunosa. Taxonomy (NCBI): domain Eukaryota; kingdom Metazoa; phylum Arthropoda; class Insecta; order Lepidoptera; family Noctuidae; genus Omphaloscelis; species Omphaloscelis lunosa. Next base: position 15,929,695 of record OU744250.1, read on the forward strand.
GGAGACGCCCAGGGCGTCGGGAGTCGCAAGCCGATTTCCGGCCACCGTAGGCGCGGGCTTGCGGACTGTGAGCAATGGGTAGCTCACCGTTCGATAAGGACCAGGCCCGGGTCGACGGCGCGTTGTGTTCCACGCGCGCCTCAAAGAGATGTCAGCATAATTGACGGGGTCCGCTAGGGCCGATGCCTGCCGGGGTTGCGAAGAAAACCGAAAGGGAGATCGTGGCCCCCGGCGACAGGGCAACCGAAGGAACACGGGTGGGTTTTAGTCAGTAAGAGTCTGACACGCCCTCCCGCTCCGCCCAGAGCGGGAGAAGTTATTTGATGATTTCCAACCCAAAAAAAAAAAAAAAAAAGGTATTACAGTTGTGATGTTATGTTATAATAGTTCACGCAAGCAGAGTAGTGGTATGAAAATACCTCGATCTGACATAGAATGTGCCCACGTGTGTCATGCCTCGGTAAGACAATTATGGATAAAAACAAAAGACGATCATGACATTTTCTTATTTCTCCGTGTGATTTTCCCTTTTCTTTTTTTCGTGTACCCGACGGTTTATCCGGTTTTACTAAATCGTGTTACTACGCAAACGGGATTTGAAAATTGTCAGCGATTTCGTTTCATTTGATCGATGAGTTTTGCATGTCGACTTTTTTGTAATTGAGTTGGAGCTATCCGTCAAATATATTTTTGGGATATGAATGTTGCTATGGGACACAATAATTTTAGTGGAAATAATGTTACTAAAGCATAAACAAATGTTAGTTTGTACACCAAAACTAGGGCGCCGTACATCCTTGCAAGCTTTTTGTAAATATGTACAGATAGATATCTACCGTGTAAGTCTGAATACAAGAAATATTAGCGAATGTTTTGCTCATTTTTTTTACGACAGCTGGGAATCCGGCAAAGTCTTGTATCCCGTGGAGTAGATATTAAGAAAAACCGAAGGAAAATACTTTCCTTAGTAGTAGAAACAGAACAGAAAAATGCAACAAAATCATAATAGCCAAGTCAGCTTTAAGAACAGAACAAATTTTTGTGTTCCACGCGCGCCGTAAAGAGATGTCAGCAGAATTGACGGGGTCCGCTAGGGCCGATGCCTGCTACGGGTGCGAAGAAAACCAATAGGGAGATCGTGGCCCCAGCAACAGGGCAACCGAAGGAACACGGGTAGGTTTTAGTCAGTAAGAGTCTGACACGCCCTCCCGCTCCGTCCAGAGTGGGAGAAGTTATTTGATAATTTCCCAACCAAAAAAAAAAACTTAAACAATTTGCCTACACACAAGCACACAGATCACCTAATAATCTTAATATTATATGCCGCAGAGTAGAGCAACTCGCATTCCCATTGCGACGTGTGACGGTATAATTAGCCTGTTGATGATTAATTAATTGTTGTTAATTAGCCAAATATTTTTTGCATTCAGTAAAAGCCTGAATGCAAGAAATATTTGCGAATATTTTCAACCCTTTTTTAACGATAATTGAGTGGGAACTAAAGCATAACAATGGCTAATACTTCCCTTGGTCGTAGAAACAGAACTTAAAATTGAACCAAATCAAAATAACAACGTCAGCTTTAAGAACGGAACAAATGAAACAGTGCCAAGTCCTACAATTGAAATGCTGTATCTAGCCCCTAAATACGCTTAAAAAAATCGCCTACACACAAGTACACAGACCACCTAATAATCTTAATATTATATGCCACGGAGCACAGCACCTCGCATCCCCATTGCGACGTGTGACGGTGTAATCAGCCTGTTGCTTTTACTTTGACCTGCGGGCGAACGTACCTGCTATTTATATAGGACATGTATAAATATAAATGAGTGTATGTATGTCAGGATCGTATCAGATGACGTTCTGTTGCTTCTGTCTACCCTCTTGGAATGATGCCGTAAGTTGATGTTCGTATGTCTAAATATAGACTTATATGTGAGATAAGGATTTAATGTGCAGTCTGTTATACGTTCGTCAGTTCTCAAATTCTTTCTTTATCAAGTTGGGACCAGGGCTTAAAATCGGTACCAAAAGTACAGGTTCTGTATTGATACTTAACGATTCTTACTATTTCGGTACGTGGGTACCGGTTCCAGACGGGTACAGGTACTCCACCTAACAAATACCGGTATAAAATTAAGGTACCACAAATCTCATATTTGTATGAGGAACCTCGTTGGCAGTCTTGAAGTTATTTTTCTAATGCTTATTAAATGTTTTTTTACCAACTATATCTGTTTTCTCACTCCAACTTACGGAAATATTTGTTCGGTACCGGTACAGTACCGATACCGATTAGAAATACTAATAGTACAGGTACTACTCTGGTACCGGTATCACACGCAGGCCAGTGGTATCGGTTCCCAAAAATTCCGGTATTTTAAGCCCTACATACACACACACACACACACACATAATAACTTTCGAAGCTACGGCAATGAGTAGACTATTGCATAGAAAACCTTAATTTAGTTAGGTACATGATAACAAAGATCGAAATTGTAAACACTTTTGATATACTCGTATTTCATGTCGAGTTGAAATCAACCTAAAACCATTTAATGGTTTGGCCATTTTATAAAACATAAATTGTTTTTTTTTTTTTAATATAATTTAATCGTCAAAGTTTTTTAATTTGGTCTGACATGTAAAGAAAATGGATGGATGTCATTCTGCGGTAAAATAAAATAAAACATTGCGTTCACTGGCCATAACACAATGTTGACAGTTCAGTCGGTAAAGCAGATTCTATAGTGCAGTGCGCAGATAAACTGCTTATAATACAATATTGGCAGTTCAGTCGATAAAGCAGATTCTATAATGCAATGAGCAGACAAAAATTGCCCTTAAAATGACGTACGTGTTTTGGCTGAGACTGTACAAAATGCACGTATAGTTTCATTTAGATGTAAAGATTTTTAAGTATTATGCTGACTGTTATGCTAACTGTTATTATGTTTGAACCGTGGCTTGAGTTCTACAATTCGAATTGGGCTAACATTATACAGGACAAAGTTCACATTTATAATATTACTAGTTGACCGAACAGATGTTGTCCTGTTTCCTAGAACTCGATCGCAGCGCCACCTACCAGATCCAGTTGTGAATCTAAACCATCCCACTTCAATATACAAAAAAAAAGGTGGCTGACACGGAACGTCCGGCAGATATGAAACATCGAAATGGCAAGACAAAAAATAAGGCATAAGAGAGCGTCATACCATTTGCCGTCAAGGCATACGATTCAGTTTTACTGCCAACGCACGCAGATCAAAAATTTCATCAAAATCGGTCCAGCCATTTAGAAAGAGTCCAGTGAAATACACACGTACAGAAGAATTATATAAAGATACAGTATATTATGTAGTATATTATGGATTTACTTACCTTATTTTGGTTAACAAATACGGCGTACTTACTAAAGATCGTGATTTTGAGAAAATTCGTTAGTGTTAATAAAAATTTCAATCTCCAAATCTCAAGATAATGAAAGTATTTAGTTATTCAATACAGTTTTTAATCGACAGTATTAGATTTTCTTTCTGATCGAGGATAAACTAATAACAACTTTCTTTCGACCATTTCGAATACTCTATCTCAGTTCTTTATCTACAACAACCAAAGATTATTTCACATCCCCAGGGTTTACTTGATATTAATTCTTCAGAAGTAAGAAATATTCCCATTGCTACATAACAATGTACGCGGCCATAATCAGCCTGTTGCTTTTCTAAGGCCGGTGAACGTGTCTGCTATTTATAAAGGAGTCAGAATATAGGATCGTACGTGAGATGAGTTACATAACGTAACGTAACCTTTTGATTTGTGTCATGGCAGCTTTCAAAGATGTTCGGGAAGTGACAATAACTGTAATTGTTAGGAGGTATTTTGTATGTTAAGGGTCTGACGATGATTATTCTAGATACTCGGGTTTGAGAATTGTATATGTTGGAAATACGCTACCGAGTTGACTAATCGGGACGCCAGCGCCGCCTAACTGCGCTCGACAGAGTCTACAACATAATGCTCGGACCGACCGAAGTTATGCAGAGTTCATGAATGGCGGTCAAGTAGTGAAGACGTTCGAAAACTGTCGTGCATTCCGAATAGTCGTGTCGTGTACTAACAGTGTGTGAATTGCTAGTGTGATTAATTTGATAGTAAATTATGATTTGATCTGAACTGTAAACGGTTTTTATATTGCGCAGTAGCCAACATTACCCACTGTACGCTCACAGTAGTTAAAATATGCATGATAATAACAAAAGAGACACCTACCCTCTCCGTCATATATAACTAGTGTCCGAACGAAAATGGATTTTCAACCGAAAACGAAAAAAAAGCTTCGGCTTTAGTCTTAATTTCGGCCGAAAACGAAAATGATTTAGACATTAAAAAATAGTAATATTTCCACTATACACTAAACTCTTGTTTGTGTTTTTTTTTCCACCTAGGGAGAGAAAGAGCAAAGGGGCTTTAAAAGAAATAAAACACGATAATCCCATTAGAGGATACAAAATTTCGTGTATTTCTTGTTGTATTGATTCAACTGATATTGCCGAGCTTTACGAAGAAGGCCGAATGACGCGCGACAATTCACGAACTTCTTTTTTTCGGCTTAGTCGCTTCGGCTTATTTATGGCCTAAAACGAAAATATGGCCGAATCGTGATTTTTTTGGCCGAAAATGGCCGAAAACGAAAACGAAGCTTCGGTCGCTCACTATAATATAGCATAGATATAGTATGTATTTGTGTATATTGGTTGGTTGGTTGGTTCGGTTGTCTTATATGTATTGGTATATATTGGTTGGTTGGTTGGTTCGGTTGTCTTGTATGTATTAGTATATATTGGTTGGTTGGTTGATTCGATTGTCTTGTATGTATTGGTATATATTGCTTGGTTGGTTGGTTCGGTTGTCTTGTATGTATTGGTATATATTGGTTGGTTGGTTGGTTCGGTTGTCTTGTATGTATTGGTATATATTGCTTGGTTGGTTGGTTCGGTTGTCTTGTATGTATTGGTATATATTGGTTGGTTGGTTGGTTCGGTTGTCTTGTATGTATTGGTATATATTAGTTGGTTGGTTGGTTCGGTTGTCTTGTATGTATTGGTATATATTGCTTGGTTGGTTGGTTCGGTTGTCTTGTATGTATTGGTATATATTGCTTGGTTGGTTGGTTCGGTTGTCTTGTATGTATTGGTATATATTGGTTGGTTGGTTGGTTCGGTTGTCTTGTATGTATTGGTATATATTGGTTGGTTGGTTGGTTCGGTTGTCTTGTATGTATTGGTATATATTGCTTGGTTGGTTGGTTCGGTTGTCTTGTATGTATTGGTATATATTGGTTGGTTGGTTGGTTCGGTTGTCTTGTATGTATTGGTATATATTAGTTGGTTGGTTGGTTCGGTTGTCTTGTATGTATTGGTATATATTGCTTGGTTGGTTGGTTCGGTTGTCTTGTATGTATTGGTGTTGTTATATTCTGTATAGGCACTTTAGAAACTCTGAGGTAAAATATCGATATATACGGAAAATGCTGTGCACAATAAATTCCTGTCAAACAATTTAGAATCAAGTTTCGTAGAGCAGTTTTAATAGGTTTGGGTTGTGTATCAAAAATTAATTTTAATCAAACGTGCCCATTTTCTCCTTTTCAGGAGTAACAGTTTATTATAAAAGAGATTTACATTTTCTTTGTTGTTCTTTTTTTTATACGGTATCAAAATGTAACGGTCAATATTATAACGAATTGTTGAAAAAGTACAAATAAAACACGAAAAAAAAACAGATTATTCAAACCGAGCAAACGAGTTTGTTGTTAGTCTTAAGTACATTTTTACACGAGTAACCTACATAGGCATTGCTTTGTACTAAAATCACATACATTTTAATTGAATTTTTCTCCTGAAATAAACCTATAAAAGCAGTAGAGAAGTGGTCTTTGAAAAGAAGCTCTGCGGGGGTGGACTGCCCAAGTGCCCACATCTAATTCCAACACTGCTCTTTTAGTTTGAAGGGTAATATATAGGATTATGGGTGCTTATTATAAGCATATAAAGTAATTTAGCTTTGTCTCTGTTTGCAACGAACTTTGGATGTTTCTGATATTGGAGACGTCCATATGCGCAATGACCTCTTAGGCTTTCTGTACATGTGAGATATTCTATTTTTTTAAATCACCTTGTAGTCCACCGTGCCTCTGGCGTCATTAACAAGAAGCCTTACGATGGTAAGAGGCCGGATGGCGCTTATGGTAATGAGGCCAACCAGCCTGATTGTCACCCAGTATCACAAAAAAAAACAACACAAAATACGAATTTGTAGTAATTTTCTATAATTTTGTTGTTCAGCTGTTCGGCTAACCAAACTTCAGCAGCAAATAATCGAAAAAATTCGCGAACACTGCAAGCGAAACATACTAAAACTTTTTCGGTATATAAGCCAGAAGATTAATTGCTACATACGAGGATAATATTATTTGTTAGTTTTACTTGACGACGTATTTCATACACATCTCTTGTGTGAACTAGATTTGACGCCGAACCGTCTTTATCGAAGACGTGAAAAAAAATGTTTCTTATTATAGTTATGATGCAAAAGAAAGATGAGGTAAATTGTATTTGAGGATAGCAGTTGAGAAGGGATACAGTTTTCGTAACTTAAGAAATTATTCAAAAATTCATACGTCCTAGTACTTGCCATAATAAAGAAAAAAGCCATGCTATATAATAGACTATGATAATTTAACTTACGTTTCCAACTAGCAAAAGACTAAAAATAATACAACAAATAAGTAGATCAGTTTCATGATTATAACAACGCTACAACATTCAACTCATGTATTTGACACATAACTCTTGGGATTCCTCCCTTGTATCTTGCAATTATTTCTCTGTATAGTTCACAGTATCAGTTACAGGAACTTGATAACAATTTTAACTAAGTACATCAGGACTTACAAGATTGTTCTCAGTTGGTAACATCGCTCACTAGAAATTGGGATTGAGACAAGACAAATCATTGTATCTAAGTGGTATCACTTACATGGAAGTGAAGTGTAAGTTATCAAGTTGAACATAATTTAGGACTAGAATATTATTATATTTATATATTAAGTTATTTATTCAGTTTTTATGAGTGTACTATAAACCTATGCTTACCCTAACAGGGACTACAAGCGTTATAATATGTAGAATGACTTAAACATGCTTTGACCTCTATAATTATAATTAAAGAGGTCTAATTAAAAAGCGTTGTATATTTTTCTTATAGCCATTGAAGAAAGAATACACTACAATGATGCCTATTCTCTTGTACACCGAACTAAACTATTACTAAAATTCCTTACTTTTGGCTATGAGAATCTTAAAGCTATTCATAAAAAAAAAATCTTTAAATTTAAAAATATTTTTTACACAATTAAAATCAAATTTGACAATCGCGACTCCACGTGGTCCTTGTTTGCCCTACCCTATGATTTTTTTTGAGAGCCGAAAGCGCGCAGGGTGTGCAGCCTCGACGTGTTTTATATGGAATTTTTCACTTTTTGTATGGAAAATATTAAGAAAAATATTACCTACATGTTCAGTTTTAGGGGTTTATGGGCGTTATAAAGGGGGTCGAAATTTGCATTATTTTTGCGATAGGACACATTATTTTCGAGATTTAAGCAAAAGAAAAGAAAAAAGATACAGTACTATTTTTGCACCTGAAGTCGAGGTGTTGTTGGTATGAATTTTAGTTCATGACAACTAATCATATTCCACACCTTTTTAATCACGATTAAAAATAGCCAGATTTATTTAAACAATCCAAATTTATGGGAAAAACGTCAAATTTAAAACGCAAAATTGCCATTTTCACTAAATTAATAACTATGTGTCAAACTGCTGTCAAACTAAAATATAGTTAAGTTGTGTCACTTTAGTCTATTTCTGAATAGGAAATTGTCTTTTGACAGGAATAAACTAAATTTTGGTGATTTTTAATCTAGTTTAGAGGCATTTGTGACATCTCTTGTCACAAATGCCTGATGTACAATTAGCAAAAATCGGTATCATTAAGTAATAATTAAGTTTGCCGATTCTGTTCGTAACTATTACGAACAAAATCAACAGACTTACTACTAAAACTAAAGTACCCTCATTTGTACCAGGTGTGGCTATGCTTTCAATAAAGACCGCGTTTAATGTTTCATTAAAGCATTCCAATCTAGTAGGCATTAAAAAACCTATAGAAACTACATTTAGGTGAGAAAAGTATATATTTACCCGCTTGAAGGGCTCACAGTGCACGGGGGGTTGATGCCTATCATTAACTTTAATCTGCAGCACATGGGACGCTATTCATTACCAGCCGACGTCGGGGTTAATGACGACCAAGTTCAGTCAGTACGCAATGAATTGCTAACATAAATCAGTGATCGCACACGATTTAACAGATGGCAATTAGGTAGGAATCGAACTATGACCTCCCTTTGAGGCAAATCTTATTTTTTATTTAGTTTGTGTGTGTGTGTTTGAGGGTAAGTTATATTGATACAGCTGCATCTGTTTCAAAGTTATTGAAATGTATTGACACTAGCCAAAACTTCAAAAGTTAACACAAGTAAAATGACTAGCAATGCATTCTAATTCCGACAGAATTTTTGTCAGTTATACTTGAAAAATTTCACTTAAAAGATCAGAAATTAATCAATCAATCTGCCTAGCATTTTCCCAACTATATTAGGGTCAGTTTCCAGTCTAACCAGATGCAGCTGAATACCAGTATTTTATCTGACCTCCACAACCTAGTAACTGGATAACACGATATCCCTTGATAAGACTGGTTGTCAGACTTTCGGGCTTCTAACGACCCGTTACGACTGTCAAAGGTTTACAAATGACAGCCAGGACCAACGGCTTAACGCACTTTCTGAGGCAGGGAGGGGTCTCGATATGTTAAGATGGTCACCCATCCTCGGACTCGTGCGACTGTTGGCTGTTATTACTTAGCCTCGAGCCCCACCTAGAATAATGCACATCGATATTGTTTGGCTGTGCATTTCTCTATAATCAGTAGCAATAAATCCATCAGGGGAATCGTTCGTCTACTCATTTACATAACATAACATACCTAACAAGTTTACATAACAAGGACATAACATTTTCACTGTTGGGCATTACACCCCAACGCTCGCTTTAATTTTTAACTTACCTGACTACCTAACCATACAAGAAACGTGATTTTTCAACGTTTTTTGCTAAATTCTGTACGGTGTATTGTAGTCCCTCTCACAGAGAGGAGGCCTGTGTCCCAGCAGTGAGAACATTATAGGCTGATTATGCTATTGTACGCTGGTACGGAACCTTCCGTGTTCGGTGGTACGGAACACTTGAGCTGTTTATCTGGAATCGTGTTTTAATTGCCTTGCTTACTGGTATGCACCAACATGCAAAGCAATCAAAACACGACTAAAGTTGGCAGCCTATTTCAGACTCGTATCGAGAAATGTCGTGTGCGTAATCTTATCGACCATGCATTCTTACACCATTCTACCCGATGTTGGTGTGTATCATCCAAAATGTGAAATATCTACACTCTTTCGTTTTTGTTAATTTTCAAGAGTTTGTAGACCTTTCTTGCATGCAGGGGTTTAATAAATTAAAACCCATGTAAACAGACTTGTCAAAACGTTGCATCACCTGATGACCTATTTAAAATAAACCAGTCAAGAGCGAGTCACATTCGCGCACCGAGTGTTCCGTACCATTGAAAATTTTCATCGGCTAGGCCTATGTTACAGACTTGTCAAAACGTTGCATCACATGATCTATTTGAAATAAACCAGTTAAGAGCGCTTCAGACTCACGCACTGAGGGTTCCATACCATTTTAAATTTTCATCGGCGAGGTCTATATTCGTCAGAGAATTTTAACTACACTCTGGTGTAGAATGTCGCAGTTTTAGGTCAGCGCCATCTCTTAACTGGCAGTGGAACTTATGTAATTTTTGTTGATGATTTCTGAAAAAGTATGCTATTTAGAGACATCGTTTTATTATTCCTGTAATCTTTACATAAACTCCTATAACATAGAATAATTTCAGATTTTTTTTTCTCTGTGCAAACAACGGAGATAAGAAGAGAGAACGGTATTTTTTTTACATTTTTCTTTAAATTTCGAAAATAATGCGAAAATAAAAGAAAGAAAAATTTTTGAGAATATGCAAATAGCGCTTTTTCATTTGATAATCCACATGCCCAAAAAAAAAACTTATTTGCAAAATAGTTGAGCAAACGTCATCTAAAACTATTCCAAATTTCAAGTTGATAGCATTAGTAGTTCTTGAGATATCCAGTTATGACAGACAGACAGACAAACAGACTGAGTTGCACCATAAGGGTTCCTTTTTAACATTTTGGTACGGAACCCTAAAAAGTATATTTTTATTCATTTATGCATTACTCAAACATTTCACGTTTTTGATAAAAACCTTCGTGCTCGGATTAATTAGTCAGTCGTCATATTTACATACACTCGCCATTAGGGATCGCATGTGTTGGCGCGAAGTTGTAATTATTTTTCGTAATATTGACGTTTATATGATAGTTTTTTATGTACCATAAAAAGTGGGTAGACTGGCTGAATTAATCAAAGTAATAATAAACAAATCATTGTGAAGGACGGCACGGTTGACATCTGTCGGGCATGCCACCGTCCGGGAGAATCAATCTGACATATTATCTCCGGGTGTTCTCGTCTAGCTAATGAAGAGTACTTGCATAGACACAACCTTGTAGCCAGGATTATCCACCAGCAACTTGCTCTGAAATACAGCCTTGTGGAATCGGAAGTGCCGTACTACAGGTATTTGCCCGACCCAGTTCTCGAAAATGGAAATATCACATTGTACTGGGATCGATCCATCATCACTGACAGAACTATTGCTGCCAATAAGCCTGATATAGTGGTGGTGGATCGAGGAGAGCGGCGCACAATGATTATTGACATAACGGTCCCGCATGACGAGAACCTCGTGAAAACTGAGAAAGATAAACAAATCAAGTATCTTGACTTGGCTCGCGAGGTTGTCGACATGTGGGATGTAGATTCAGCAATCATTGTGCCGATAGTCGTGACAGCCAATGGCTTAATCGCCAAGAGCCTCGACCAACACCTAAGGAGGCTCTCGTTGGGCAGCTGGATCAAGGGCTTGATCCAGAGAGCGGTACTCCTGGACACGGCTCGCATTGTCAGAAGGTTCCTCTCCCTGGAGCCCTGACCGCCGGTAGCTTGGACCCTGTTCCCGATACCGGTGGGCTACTATTTTTTATATTTTTAAATGTTTTTATATTTTATATGTTTTAATATTTAAAAATATAAATTATATGTATTTAAATGAAATAAAGGACATAATAACAAATCCAATTTCCAAAGCCTGAAATAATGAACTCATGGCGGTCTGGTTAATGGATAAACAAAACAAAAGGTAAATTCTAAACAACGCCTATATGAATTCAGGGAAATTAATTGTTAAAAAAAAAACAAACTAACCACCAACTGTTCGTATATTCAAATCACAACTGTCATTCCTTGACAGTTCACGTAGGTTGTCAGTTTGCTAAAATAAAATTGATATTGTTTGTGAAAAACAAACATAAACGAAGCAATCAAATTACTAAAATGTTAAACGATTCTACAATAATGCTATTTTTTTTTATATACGTGGAAAGAGAAAATCGTTCCCAACAAGAAGTAGAACATTTTAAACATTCTCGTAAGCAGCATAATTATAAAAAAAGTCTTGCGAAGTATAATAAAAATATTACCTACGTTTTATAATAAAAGGTTCTGAGAAATTCATAATATTATGCGACGTGCAGATTCTTGAGAATGTTTTCCTCAGTAATAGATGGCAAGTATGTGCAATATCTGGAACGCCAATAGGTGTTCACATGCCATCTTAGGTGAGAGCTGCCGACGAGGTTTGAATACCCATACATCGAGTGCCCAATAAACATGCAATACTTGCAGAATATTTGGTAATCATTTTAGTACATTTTTAAACATGCATCTAACTTTTAAAAGTTCACCTGCAGTTTTCCTTTTTTTATAATAATTACTGCCAAAATCCATTTTATTTTGTTTTTTAAGAGAATGGATAAACACAATGCTGGTTTGTAGACTGCACTGTAGGCAGTCGTTTTTCCGAGAGCACGAACATTTTTTGAAGTGAAAACTTCTTTAGCTTATTGAACTCGCGACACTGTTACCGTTACCGACACCCCATTCAAAGTATTTCCTATTGATCAAGTTTTCACTTCTGTCGGCATTCCCGGAGTGCCACTGTTTTTTTTTTAGGTAGTTGTATAGATCTGAAACACTAAGAGCAAGAACTAGGATATGGGTCAAGCAATCGTCTTCCTGAGTTTTATAACGATTTCTCAGTTGATCTGAAAGATCGTTGTCTGTAACTGCCCATAGAGCATTGTTTCAAAATTAACTTTATTAATACGATACGTAAATTATTAATATTATTTATCATCAAAAGACCGGGAACTTCAGTGTTGTAATATAAGAATTTACACGGGTTTCAGTTTCTAGCTTTATCAATCGTAGAAAAACACTCCGAAACGACCAGACCATGCCCACATAAAAATTCTCACAAACAATTGACTACTGAAAAAGCCCATACGTAAATCAAAACACAAAATTAATCTTCACTGAAAACATTACGAAGCGTAATCGCCATTCGCGTAACACGTATAGCAAAATATCCATAATTTGTTATTGGACGTGAACGAGCATTGCCGGTTTTCTCACTTCACATGACGCGATGTTGACAACACCAGTAAATTCAATTTGATACAAAATATTGGAGCTATAAAAGGCAGATCACACCGTGACCTAAGCTAACTTAGCTCAGTTCACAAAACAGGCGGGATATTTGCGTAACACTCACAATCCCGATGCCATTCATTTTGTCAATTGAGCATTATTCATTGCGTAATTTGTGTTGTTGAGGAGACGAATTTTTCAAACATATGAAGTAATGTGTTATCAATTTCCTTCATAATTATGCGGTTTATGATATTGAATCAGTTACACAATTGGGGGCGTATATTGAAGGGACGTATTTTAATACTAGTCGACAAACTAAAGAGGTAAGCTAAGCGAGCTGGCTTTAATTACAGGAAATAGTTCCTTATTTTTTTTTACCGAGTTCCAAAAAGGAGGAGGTTATATGTTCGTAGCGTATGTTTGTTTTTCTCCATCAATAATGGACCGATTTTGAAAATTCATTTTTTGTTTGAACGGCTATGCTCTCGAGGTGGTCCCATATAAATTGTATTAACTTTGCTTGGATAATTTTTGAGTTAGCTTCAATAATACGTATTTTTTCCCACTTATAATGTTGATGATATGATGAGTTCCTGTGAGTGTGACCTACGCTTAATGAAATGAAACCAACTGTCATGTAACTGTTTTGCTAATATTTTATAGGTGTACGTTCACAATTCAAACAATTGAGTACTTAATGTCCCTCTCATTCCATAAAAGATAATTTTCAATGGTGGCGATATCGTATGAAATTCGTTCAGCAATATTGCTTTTCCAGGAAAAAGGTAAAATTGGTTTTTCGTGGTATATCCTTGCTTTAGTTCATTAGGTTGGATCGGGAGTAACCGAAGTATTCGCATGACAGGAGATAAACGATGGTAATCATTAGTTTCGCAATGCATTAGGGCACTAAATAGGCTTCTTCAGTGTCAATAGTTACCTATGACTTTATCACCTATACCAGGCATTTTATGAGTAGGTAGTCAACCCTGCTACTTACCATTTATTTCATTTATTCAAGTCCTTATATCCGCCCTTTCATTATATCTACACTAATATTATAAAGTGAAAAGATTTGCGACTGGACATTGTTATAGATTTTAAAAATTCTTCCCACAAACATAATAAGTAATATTATAAATGCGAAACTGTGTTTTTTTTGTTTTTTACGCTTTCACGATAAAACGGTTGAACAAATTTGGTTGTTGAACTGGATATTAGAGACATAGGACATGGGAGACTTTTTATTCCGATATTCTCACCGGATCGAGACTTATACCAAGCTCTCTCGCGGTGCCAAGACTTTGTAGGCAATACAACACGTTAGCTAAAACTACGAACTTAGACATCTGCGAGTCTCTGTCCAAATATAATAAGTGTTTATTAGACTTAATTTTATAGTATCTCTAAATGTTTCATTAGTTTTCTTCTTTTTATGTCCCGTAAAACATCATTTTATTTTCATAATGTCATCTGTTATTAATGTTTTAACTTTGTTAGCTTAGTTTTTAACTTTATTGTGCATGCTGTGGTCTCCTATAAGTGAAGGAGTACACCTACTCAATACCCGATCTTGCCCTTAATTATGTGTCATGTATTGTGTACATCTTTTGTTGGAGATCCTAAATAAATAAATAAATAAATAAATACGGATGAAAACGCAGGGCGCAGCTAAAAAATCAATCGGCCTAGCGTTTTCTCAACTATGTTGGGCTCGGCTTCCAGTCTAATCGTATGCAGTTGCGAACCAGATGCAGCTGAGTACCAGTATTTTACATGGAGCGATCTATCTGACCTCTACAACCCGGTAACTGGGTAATATGATACCCCCTAGTAAGACTGGTTGTCAGACTTTCGGGCTTCTGACGACCCGTAGCGACTGTTAAAGATCCAAGAATAACAGCCGAGACCAACGACTTAACATACTTTCCGAGGCATGGAGGAGTCTCGGTATGTAAAGATAGTCACCCATGCAGGAACCAACCCCGGCAAGCGTAGCTAACCTGATGGATTACTTAGCCACGAGCTCCTGTAACCGCGGGGCCAAGCTGTAGGCTATAATTTATAAAGACATCACGCGGACGAAGCTGCTGGTGAACGCTAGTAATTGTATAAATCAAGTTGAATTCAGAATGACTAGTACAATTGATAAGTCTTAAAAATAAGGATTATTAGCACAAACTGAACTTTATGCGTAGTTGTTTTATTGGTTTCGTCCATACTCGTCCCCAGTTCGAACTTACCCGGTTCGTATATATCTACGTACATATAGCTAGAAGGCGCAAAAGTACTGATGGTAAGAAAAGTGCTAGTATGATTGTTATTTATTTTTATTATTCATTCATAATACGTGGTATAAAATGAACATTCTTCTCTTCTATTCTCAACATCTACATAATAGAATCAACATTAATAAACAACATAAGTATTATACGCACGTTTAAAAGAACCATTCGTTTATCTAATTTCTTAGAGTCACAGTTTGTAAGTACAATAATTAAAACTTTGCTTACATATTAAAATTATAACTTCTCTCTAGAAAAAAAAAAAAAACAAAGTTTGTGGCTCTCTGCTAAAAAATCACATATATATATAATAATAATTCAATTAAATTATTGTAAATTTTCTAGGAATGCAATATTTATTTAACAACACTTAGTTGCACGGCATCTAAAGGATATTTTGTTAAAAAAAAAATATATATATATAAAAACCGATCAAGACTGCCATAGTATAATTAATATGCGATCAGAATTTATTATTTAGAAGAAAAGTATTTATTTTCTATATCGTAGCACTTTTCCGACAAAGTGTACCCTTGCAGCTGATAGGCTTATAATGTAATATTTTATTCTGAAAATAAATGATTAATAATAATATAAAAAGAGGGCGAGTTCGAACTGGGGATTAGCATGGGCGAAGCCGTTTTATTATTAATCGGTTCAAGGGCACTGGACGAAACACAAGTTTTCCTGTGGGTATTTAGTATCCCTCAAAGCGTTAAAGTTGTTTTTAAAAAAAAAAAAATTGTTTACATTTTTGGAAAATAAATTGCTGACACAGTATAGATAATATTTAGTGTCGTGACATTTGCTATTGTTCTACCGTTCGTGTCAGGATGAGAGAATTCTACATTTAGAAATCTTCGACACTGATGTTGGTTTCATCGTTTTAATAACGAAACAAATAATTTGATACACAGTATTTGGGCAGAAATAATTATTTGTTAAACATGTTCAAAGCAAAATTCCGTTGAAAAGTAGCCAACAGTGGGTGAATTTGAATTGGCTCTGTCGAATGCAATGTAAGATATTAAGGTCGGCGCGTGTTATTTGGTGGTGGCACGATAATAATTGTTTCTAGTTATAAGCACGTTGTTATGGACAAAATGTTTGCGTCATGGGTGATGTCATTGTTGTTAGCTAGATCGTTGAGTATGAGTGATAAGATGGTGTCCGAGAAAACCCTTTATGACTGGTCCGGTTGCCTATAGTGTGAGTGTTCATAATGTGCACATATCGAAATGGGGAATCTATGCTTAATTTTAACGACTGAAAAAATATTTTAAGATATCGTATTTATTTTTTGTTCTGTTTGGCGTCTTATTGATAAATTTAACGATTATTGTAAAAATTTATGAAAAAAAAACAGTTTTTTTTTTAAATATTTTTTCCATCGATAAAATTAAGTATCATTTCCCTCGTTTCGATATGTGCGCATTATAGAGACTCACACTATATTTGTGATGATATACATGGTGCATGTGGGTAAGATAGAGGGAAGATTTACCTCTTTCATTGCTTACTTATACGTATCTACGTTAAAAAAGTTGTTAAGCTACGGTTTTGTACTACAGCAATGGCCGCTACTTAACGGCGGCAGTGACGGCGTCATGAAAATGATGGCAACGGGGTTTGACTACGCTGTCAAAAACCGCTCTCTAGGGAAACACACAAACTTACTTTCATAAATAACGTTTTAGTGACGTCATTCGACTGTAAATTGCGGACGCTATTTGGCGGCTACCACAGTCTTAGGAAACCATATTTTCAGTCTATTTACATTAAAACCAAGAATTCTTAACAAAATTTCGATAGTTAAATAATGTATCTAACGAATAAAAAAATTACCAAATTTTCCGGACTTGCAAAATTTAAAAACAAATCTGACCTGCTTATTTGTGCAAGGTAATCTCACAAAAACCAGCATAACATTTACACAAACAATAACTACGGCTAAGGCCACACACACAGCACGGTTAAAGGGCGCGGGTAACCACAGAAGGCGTTACAGTTCCCCGCTCAGGATTGCGGTTAGCCACACAACTATGAATACGATGTGAGAACTTAGTTTCTAACACATTGTTACATTTGTTTTGTTTAATGTAGTACCAACTTATGTGATGGAAACAATCCTACTTCCTATTAAATTAATATATATATATATTATATAATAATGTAATATATAATAAAATATATTTAATATAATATTATAAATGTGAAAGTTTGCATTCCGGACCCAAGGCAGCCCCCGGAACTTGGACTCTGCACCGTGGCACCCCCAGGTCAATTAGTGCAGTGCTTTTGAATGTATATAATTGGTATTAAAATTATGTAGGTATACCTACATACTAATATATCATTTCATTTTTTTAATGAAGTTGAAGTCCCATTGAAATTTTAGGAATTTGTCCTGGCAGATTATCAAAATCCAGTAGATAATACACGTATAATAGGTTTTTTGTTCAAAAGGATCTCGAAAGATAATTCCGAACATTAAAGAATATTTCGCTGATGGTACATTTCACAGTTGTCCGACTCCATTTGTTTCTCCAAATGTATAATTTTCACGGAGAAATGAACAGTACCATTACGTATACTAAGGCGAAGCCCTTAATTTTCGCTTTGATGACAGACCGCAACGAGCACAGTTATTATATCCCGTTAAGCTTAATTAAATCGCAAATACCACAATGGGACCCCATCAAAGTACATTGTGACTGCGAAAAAGGAGCGATTAACGCTTTTTTTTAAAAGCGTTTCCCAACATCACCGTAAAAAGATGCTACTATCATTGGACGCGAAATATATGGCAAAAAGTAAAGTCTTTGGGGTACACTAAAACAAAGGCTTTTTTTTTTTTGAGGTTGGGAAATCATCAAATAACTTCTCCCGCTCTGGGCGGAGTAGGAGGGCGTGTCAGACTCTTACTGACTAAAACCCACCCGTGTTCCTTCGGTTGCCCTGTCGCCGGGGGCCACGATCTCCCTTTCGGTTTTCTTCGCAACCCCGGCAGGCATCGGCCCTAGTGGACCCCTTCAATTCTGCTGACATCTCTTTGAGGCGCGCGTGGAACACAACGCGCCGTCGACCCGGGCCTGGTCCTTATCGGACGGTGGGAACACCCATTGCTCTCCGCCCGCAAGCCCACGCCTACGGTGGCCGGAAATCGCCTCGCGAATCCCGACGCCCTGGGCGTCTCCTCCTGCGGCGGTTAGGGGCGTGAGGGCGCGAAATTTGCCTCTCCCTCACGCGTTCCGCCTCCTCCTTCGCGAGAATTACAGCTTCGCAGAAGGAGGTGACGGCCTCCCATTTCCTCTCGCTTCCTACTAAAACAAAGGCTGAAAGAAGAATTGTGGGCCTAAAAGCAGTTTTACCACTTCTTGAAGCTAATATCATTCGAGAGGCCTTTGAATATATCAAATCCGAATGTACTGTTGATATGGAAAAATTCATCAATTAGAAGGATTTTGCGTTTGAGCGTACATTCACCTGAGGTTATTTACGTCTTGGAGAGCGTCATAGGACAAATAATATTTTAGAAGGTTACCACTCCAAATTAAATAAATTGGTCAATAAAAATACGGTTTCCGTGATGCGTTAAGACATCAATAACGACGATTTAATAGTGCACATTCAATTGCAGTTTCTAAACAGAGAAATAACACTAGGCCACGCATTGGAGAAATGGCATTAAATAAATATTAAAATTAGACTGACTGACCACTGTTGCCAGCAGTTGAAAATATTTTATCACTGTTGTCCATCAGTTCCATCACTATTCGATTGGTGGATTCATGGGAACTAGTAAATAGAACCCGTGATACCACTGGTATACTGCTGTATATATAGATTTGAGGACCAAGGGGTGCCACGGGTCCTAATTCAACTTCCCGTGGCACCCCCAGGGGTGTCCGCCAGGAGTGCCTTGGGTCCAGAATGAAAGTTTGTGAGGATGAATGGATAGATGTTTGTTACTCAAAAACTACTGGATTCAATGGATTTGGGTGAAATTTGATACACAAATAGTTTATAGCCTAGATTAACACATAGAATACTTTATCCCAATATTCCCACGGGATCAAGACTTATGCGGGTGAAACCGCGTGGCGCTAGTTATTAAATAATGTCGTCACGAATTCTATACAGGGTGGCAGGAACCTGTTAACATGGATTCAGTACTTACAATATTCTGACCCTCCCAGCGTTGAAATATTTCATCGGTTATTTAAAAAAAATTGCTGTTCCATATATTTTACCTGCGTAGGTATTGCACTTTTCTATGAAATAGCAGATTTTTTTTCATGTTTGCAGTTTGCGCTTCAATGTCCCTGCCACCCTGTATACATGTCATGAGTAGGAGAAGACCAAAAAAAGATAATATGGCTAGAAAGGGAGTGACTACCGACATGACGACTAACAGAGAAATATAGCCGAAGAAGACGTTGCACCGACCACAAATTAATTGGGATGAGAGCAAGAATAAAAATGTCATTAAGATTTATATAGGCAATAATTAAGAATGAATGAAGGTTGAATCAATAAGTTAGTAGCATCGTAGACGTTCCATATTTAGTATGTTTGCAACTTTGAATTTAAAAAAAAAAAAATACCTAATTATAATCTACAAAGATAGATTGTCTGATTTTAGATCAGCTTACATATAAACTAGGCACATTTTTTTTTAAGCATTTTTTTTTTGCAAAATTCAATGTTGCGTTTCAATTTCCTTTTATTAGATTATACCCCACTCCTTTTTGAAGAGAGGAGGCCTGTGTCCCAGCAGTAGGAATATTATAGGCTGATATTGAGTAGCATAAAATTGCCTAAAATATTATTTCCAAAATGTAAAAAAAAGAAAAACACAACTGCCCTGCCAAAAATGAACTAAAAAGTTATAAGCAAGTTGTATTAGTTTATCTGTATACACAAAGTGAAAGGTCACTCATTTATTCACTGACTAAACAGATAAATAAAATTGTCATTGCAGTCGTCGGACCGTCGTGTCATTTTGTGGAACACGTTTTAATCTAAGAGCTCCCCCGACTGCAATGACAATTTTATTTATGTTTAGTCAGTGAGTAAATGAGTGACCTTTCGCTTTGTGTATACAGAAGATATTCGGTATTACGATATTAATTATTGCATTTCATAATCAATATTTTAGTTCCCTAGTTAGCCATATTTGTTAATTCCATACAGTAATATTGCCAAATTATGCAAAACAGGTAAATATTTGACACCTGTTTACGACGTTGCCAACTTTTAGGATAAACCCTTTTAAGCGTGTTGCTCACACAGGTTAATGTTCCTCTCAGTTACACGGCACTCAGGGAAAATGTCAAGGTCGATTATTGATACCTTAACCTTGACATGATAAATATAAACAAGATTGATTACTATCTATATGTAACTTACCTGCTATGTTTATATTATACTAGCTTCCGCATGCGGCTTCGCCCGCGTGATATCTTTATAAATTTTAGACTATGTTACTCATTGATAATATAGCATTCTACTGGTAAAAGATTTTTTTAGATCGGTGCAGTAGTTTTTGAGTTTATTAATTACAAACAAACAAACATACAAACAATCTAATCTTGTCTCTTTATAATATTAGTTTAAACTAGCTCCTGCCCTCGACTTCGTCCGAGTGTCAGGCAACACTGTAACTTCCCATTAGTGAAATAATTGTATATAATATATAATTCGGAATCGGATCAGCAGTTCCGAAGGTAACCCCCTACATACATACAAACTCAACAATTTTACTCTTTTTAACCGACTTAAAAAAGGACATTATCACTTCTTCTTCCCAGCTAAATCACTAGGAAGTGGTGAAGGGCGGGCGTTTTGGGGGACTATTTGACTATCAGCAGTTTTCGAAAGACCCCCGAAACGCCCGCCCTTCACCACTTTCTATACGTGTTTTAGCTGGGAAGAATAAGTAGCGCAACAAATTCCCCAGCAGCACAGCTGCTATGATTCTCAGTCTAATTTGAAAAAATGACTGGTGTTTTTTTAAGGAAGTATTCGAATCTGACACAAGTCAATCGTTCAATATCATCATCATCGGCATTTTTGAGATGAGACTAAACCATTGATTTCGCGACACTGTGATGACACCAGCTTTTGACCATTAAAACGACATCAACGCGTTGATTGCCGCGGTGCTTGGAGTAAGAGAAATCAACGCGTTGATTACGCGGTGCGGTTTTTTTTTTTTCAAGTTTTCACTTCTGTCAGCACTCCCGGAGTGCCACTGTTTTTTTTAATGACTACTGGAAAAATAAAAATATTTTCAGAATAGAAACAAACTTAGATCATGACTATTATTCAGTCATCTTATTAACATTTACCGCTTATATTTATGTAAATAAAAGCAAAATTAGTGCAACTTCTGCTGTTACTAGATGACAAATAATTTATATTAGGTTCACATTTTCCCTTGCATTGATGCGGCAACAATAGCCGGATTCGAAGCGCCTGTCGTAGCCGAGCGCGCTCAGATTACTTCTATGTTTGTTACTTAAGTACCTAAATTCCGCAATTGTTGCCGAGTCCAAATTATTTTATCACGGGCCACCAATAACTATTGATTGGCCATCCTTGCACTACGACTTTTACATCCATGTCGTCTCAGTATTTAACCCCTATTTCTGAATCATTTGTCACACAACAAATGCAGCGTAACGTAAAAGCTAATCGTTCTGTCGTTGGCATAATATTGAATGATTCGTCATTATTCAAACCATTCCATTTGCAAACTTTCGCTGTTTGGACGAGGTTCTGTTTCTGCATGAAAGAGATATTAATAGATTGTTATTTCATAACAAAACAAAACTTCAGGCCTATAATCCCGAAGGGTTAGGCATTACCTATAGTATACCCACATTTCGCTTAAGTCCCATGTAATAGGGGGCAAACCTATTGCCATCAACAGGTTGCTATTGAGAAATTCCTGACGGAAAAACCCAATAACACTTTGCACTTTGTTATTTCTTGGTTTGTCTTTTCCCGACTTTACCGAAAATAATAACAATTTGCTTATATTTTACTAAAATCTCCGCCGTTTTTCGGTTAGAAGTAACAACCTGGTCTTATTCCAAGTTATTAACTCAGTCCCAAAAGTTCAAGCGCAAGTTTAAGCTGTGAAACCAATTTGTCTTAGTCCAGTCTCGTAATTGAAGCATTACCATGGTCTACAATTATTTCAGTCGGTAAATTGCTTTTGTTTTTGTGGTACTTCTTGAAAGTTTTTGGCTTGAAAAGTGGGAATAACCTTGAAATAACCTCATTTCTCATTAGCTTCATCTGTCATAATTATGCAAGCAGGATTCTTATTTTCCAAACTTAATTATCTACTTAGGGTCATGGGTCATAAAATCGACCTTAGCAAGCGATTGACCTGTGTGGCTGTTATTACTTAGCCACAAGCACCTTTTAAGAGTTGTCATGAAAAATATTTAGTGCAAACATTTCTCATAAGTAAAAGTTGATATCTTTTAGTTTAAATTTTGCTACTTTTTAAATCAATTACTTACCTACACTTTAATGAGTCCGTGACACCATTTCTGGTGACATTAAAACATTTGTAAAGTTTAACCAAAAAGCCTTTTTGACATAAAATGCCTATCCCATGTCAAGATAAAAAATATTAATTGACAACGAGCCCATTCAGTTTTCCTTGTAACTGTCCAACCTTTGAAAAGGCTTGTCCCCGTTTTCGCTTCGTTATAGGACGTTGACTTTCTATCACTAATTAAAAACAAAGGAACAATACTTTTTTATTTGGGGCATATTTTTATTTGATTTGAGGGCGTCGGTTTTTTATTACAAAAAATACAACCGACTTCCAAACTGCGAAGTGAAAAATAACTTTAATTTCGGAAGTCGGTGTCTTTGGATCAGTATTCTAGTTTCGCCGCCATTTTCCGAAATTAAAGTTATTTTTCAGTTTGTAGTTTGGAAGTCGGTTGTATTTTTTATAATAAAATACCTCCTCCTTTTTTTTAAATAATTTAAAAATGCTTTTCGTTGCCAAAATTAACTGTTTTAAAAATAAAATTGTTGTTAAATCTAAATAAATATTATAAAGAGAAAAGATTTGATTGTTTGTATGTTTGTTACGCTTTCACGCTAAAACGGCTGAATGGATTTAGATGAAATTTGGCACATGGATAGACAATGACCTAGTTCCTAGGTAGGTCATAGGATACTTTTTATCTCGATATTCCCACGGGATTGAGACATAATATAAGCGGGTGAAACCGCGAGGTGCAGCAGTGTTTCATAATAATACCACTCCACTGTTGATTGGTATCTACGCCTTCCCCACCCAAAAAAATTGCGCGTGCGGCACCGTATTCGTGACAGAAATGAAATTTCTTCAAAGTTTAAGAATAAGAGAGATTTAGTGTGAGAGACAGAGAGTTATATATCTTTCTTTTTTCTCATGTAACGGAATGTGCCAAAAGTGACGCGTTCTTGTTCTCGTCTTATTATCAAAATTTCGCCTAAGAAGCTTCACTTCAAAAAAATTATCTGTGTATGTAATTATAAGTATAGTCACGAGCAATAATATATATACACTTAACAACTTTAAAAAGTGATTTCTGTCCGACTATCTCAAAGTTCCCGCTGAAAGGCTTGCAAGTATCTCAAAACTCTATTTTCAGACATTCTAATCAGTTAGCCCTGTTTCCGTAGATGCCTTTTTTTTCTGGGTGGGAAATTATCAAATAACTTCTCCCGCTCTGCAGGAGGGCGTGTCAAGCTCTTACTGACTAAAACCCACCCGTGTTCCGTCAGTTGTCTGTATGTTGCCAGGAGCCACGGTAACCCTTTCAGACAAACCTGCAACCCCGGCAGGCATCGGTCCTGTCGGACCCCTTCAATTGTGCTGACATTTTTTTTACGTGCGCGGAGAACATAACGCGCCGTCCGTCGACCCGGGCCTGGTCCTTATCGGACGGCGAGCTAATAAGTTTCCTAGAAAATCGGTGGCTGCCACATAAAGGCAGCTGTGAGGATCTTCATGAAAATGATGGCCGGTATTTGGCTTTACGTTGTCAAAAGTAGTTGGTGTTTTTCCCTAGAGAGCGCTCTAGGGAAAAACACCAACTACTTTCATAAATAAAGTTTCAGCGACGTCATTCAACGGTAAATTGCGGACGCCTTGTGGCGGCCACCGCAGTCTAAGGAAACCCGAGCTGAATACAATCAAATCAGATTCCTCTAAAGATTTACAAAAGCCACAGTAAACATGTGCCTACCAAACTAATCCTCAAACAAAACTAACATGTATACAAACCACAGCCAACTTTGTTTCGTATAAATTGGTAACAACGTGAAAGGTTTAATATTATAGAATGACCAGACCAAGTCGTAAAAAAGTTACACGATATTTGGGAATCCTGTGCGTCAGCTGGTGTGTAGGGACGTGCGCGTTTATACACGAGTATAATAAACGAAACCACATCGAAATTGGGTCAGTGTTGCTGGAGTTACAAAGTACAAAACATGTTTTATGAAGGGTTATGCTGTGTGTTAATTAGTTTCGTAATGGCTTATTAATTACTTCTAACGGTTTAAACTTCATCAAGCGATGTACAATGGCCAGCATAATTGACCCAGACTTAGCGTCGTACCTAGAAACTATGATGACGCCTCCATAAGTTTCTGCCATCTTCAAATTTTAATAGAGTTTTTCAGTTGATTAAATTATTTGTCATGACTCATAAGAGTTGCTAAATTATTACCATATTAAAAATACATTTGAAGTGGTTGAAGCCATAACACAAAATGTATCATATAAAGATTGCATTAACTTCAATATTCGTTGCGTTTTCTTGTAACCCTTGTTATTTACAATTCTGTATACCCATGGATGACTCATCTTCTCGCAGTTACTGTTGTCGAGAATATAGCCAAGTGTAAATCCGCATTTATTAACGGTGATTTTAATCCGGCATTTTTTATATTCATTTAAATTGTTTAATTACTGTAATTTGTTTTTGAGCAGGTAAATACTTTTTAATTAAAGCTATTGAAGAATAATTGTGAAACGATGAAAATTATTGATGGGTATTAAAGTTATTCTTTTCATCTTCGCAAATGAGTTCCCGTTGGAATTTTTTAATAAACTGTTGTCAACTCTTGTTGTTTTTTTAAGGTCTTAATGATTGTTAAAATGATCTTTAGTTAACATATTATTCCACTCCGGGAGTGCCGACAGAAGTGAAAACTTGGACAATTTTATTATGCAGTGTGTATCGCGCGTTGATGTCTTTTTAATAGTCAAAAGCTGGCGTCGTAACAGTGTCGCGAAATCAATTGTTTTATACCCATTTTAAAAATGCCCAACGAGCCTAAAGAAGTTTTAACTTAAAAAAAAAGGATGAACAACTAATTCATATCAATTTCAAGTAAGAGCCAAAAAAAAGTTGTGAATCTTCCGATCGCGAGTCCACACTTCTAACTTAGTTTAGCTTCGTAGGTACCAGTCGTGGGTATTGGCAAAGTTTCAATAACTTCGAGCCAACAGATGTCATCTCTGAACTTCGTGCTGGTGACGTTAGAATTGCACGCTAAACTACTAGTTACGAACACTTTGGGCCAATTAATAAATCAGAGTTACAAGTACACGAACTATTAATTATTGTGATAGATTTTCGAATAATTATTTACGACTGTTTTATTTAGACTTTTCTCTGCAATTTTACGCTTGATAAAATAAGCCTAAATTACAATTTGTTTACTAATACAGTTAAAATTATAACTACCACGGATTACCGGAACGCTACTGTTAATTAACTTAAGGGTGGGGGGAAACGAGTATACCTATATTCATTGATAGCCTTATAAGAATCTTTCCTTTGACCATTTTTAGTTTTATTGAAACTACATAAAATATAGATACTATACAAGAAAACAAAACATTGTATTTTTTGTGTGTTATGAGTATAAAGCCGATGGCAAACAAGAGTGTCCGTAGAGTATCTTGCCCGTTCTTCTCCATAGGAACCTACTACGCTTTAGAATGGGCAACAAGCGTCATCTTTTTGACTGACCGACCAGTTGACAATTCAAAAGTGCCTGTAATTAGTTTAATTGAATTAAATGGTTTGAGTTTGTTGAGTTACAAAAGTCAAACGATTCTCTTTATGAAAGCGCGCATCAAACATAGAAATCTAACATGGTGATTGGTCGGGGGAGGACCATGTTAGGCAAGCAGATCCCATTGGGAAAACGAGCTAAATATCTAGGTGTTGTTCTCGACCATCATCCGAGCGAGCCCCTTTGGCTCTCGGTAGACTCCCTACCGTCCTAAATGCAAATAGCAAATTGTCAAATTTTCTTGAGTTTAAATTGCGGATCTTTAAAGCTTGCATTCGCCCTATGCGGGTGCCGTCTTTGCTCATGCAAAACTCCATCATATCCATAGGAAAACCCTTCCAAACTATTAGGAACGAGCCTCTACCTCGACCTCGAAATCCCTACTATTCATCAGTTCCTTAAGCGCTTGGTAAAGCGTTTCTTTGATTTCGGGGCCAAACATCGCAACCCTCTGGTTGTGGAGGCTGCCAATTATGTCCCAAGTAGAATCAGTCAGATCCGCCGTTCGAGGCATATTCTCACCGACTAAGATGACCCCACTACCATTCATCATTTATCATTCCCCCGAACCTTTCTCGGAAAACGAGGTGCCAGCAATTGTTGCTGCTGTACACGTAGCTATGATCAAAATTTTGATGCAGCCCGTCCCATCTTTGATGTCCTCCCCACAGCGATGCCCTAAGCCGAGGTTCGTACCCCACAGGGGGTGCCCTTAGCGAGCGCTCGCCTAGTTTTAATTAGCATAACTTGTTTGCCCCTGGCTGGAGGCTTTGAGCATAAGGCACTACACTCGAAGTCTCCACAGAAAAGCCCGGTTAAATAGTCATGACCTTAAAGGTCAGCTATGAGATGGCCTACAAAAAAAAAAGAGATTGTTGAGCAACATGTTTATCGAGTTGCTGAAAACATGTTTTTAGACAACACTACCTTTAGAGATTGGTACGGCTTAGGTCACACATCAATGATAACAAAACCAAAGCTGGCCTCATTCTATTGAATTTTGAACCACGCTAGGCGAGTTCAAAGCCTTAGTGTTACCACTGCGTGCGGCCTACTATATACACAGACAAATGTTTCCAGCAACACAAAAACACGTTATTGCAACAATTTTGCATAACTTTTGTTTAATACGAAGCTTATAACGTCGCTGAATCAGCCAATTTAATATAATGGCAGTTTCGAACCGCTCGCTGCTGAACAAAGCAATCATAAATTATGAGGTATCGTTATTCTGAACGTTATTTATGTTCATTATTGAAGGAATTATCGTATTCATTTGGACGACATCCCGTGGAGCAATAACTGTATAAATGAAAGTAAATGTCGTCTTATAAGATCGTGAATGGTGGAGCTGACGTCCTTATGACCATAAAATACTAATGAATGGTCTAATGAATTGTGTTAATGTTGTTTGTTAGGCGGATTGTTATTTTGATGATAGGTAAGTATCCACAAGTTTACCAAAAGTTAATTATACCTGGGATCAGACGAAGAAGAACTTGATCTTTGCGATCCTGATAAAAATCGTAGAGCCGTTGAATGCTCTACAGAAGTGTGTCATTCCCGTGGGTATCAGAGACTAAGGAATACTTAGCTGACAGCTTTCTCTTGTGAATTCGTTGCATTTTATGACGGAAAACCCCAATTGAGTTTTGCCGAGTTTTGGTACGATTTTTGTTACAATACAATATATACGTTTTTCTATACTTCAATAATATATTATATAATGTAATATAATAATAATAAAAATAAAAAATAATAATATATAATAATATTATAAAGAGGTAACATTTGTTTGTTTGTAAATTTGTATGTAGGGGTGAGCTCTGGAACTACTAATGGGATTTGAAAAACATATTTTTGAATTTGATAGGTCGGATATTTATCATCACGCCACGAACATTAGGAGCCGAGCAAAAAGAAAAACAAGACAGGAAGAATGATACGCGAAAATGAACTAACAACACGCTGACGAAGTTACGGCCAGAAGCTAGTTATATATAATTAATTATTCTGGCAATTGATCGTATTGTTATCGTGATACAATATATGGCCACAAACTCTAGCGTACCCAAACAGACAGCTCACTATACTAAAACCCCGTTATTACCTATTCCCTCCTTAAATGGGGAGATAAAATAATGTACTTACCTCCTATATACTGCTTTTATTACTGCCATCCATTTGAGAGGAATGGAAGCTATATTTGTTCACTTATTTTCAAGCATTCGTTTCTAGAACCGTACCTGTCAAGTCTAAGTGGTTCTATCTTATGTGAACTTGAATATCGGTTTAAAAGTAGAATGTTTATTGAATTTCCAGACAGAATAGACGTAGTGTTTGGCAATGGTAGGCAATAAACAGCAGAAGATTTCTGTGACCTTCGTAGAGAATGATTTTATGATTGTCGTAGGATGGAATATAACCTCATTCCTAATACAATTAAGTAATGCGGTCCCTAGACGATAATGCGGCATGATATGCGTTACGTGCTGTCATGCATGCATGACCGTTTAACTGTATTGCATGATGTGAATGACATGCAAACTATATGCTGGCAGTTGACTGCCAATTTTTCATCATTCAATGTAAAATATTATTATGTAAAATATTATTTATGTAATTGGCAATAAAGCACTCATAGCGCGCTCGAGTAAAATATGTAAGTATAGTAAACTAGCTATAACTGAAATGTGTTACTCTAGAAACTAAAAATCTAATAATTTTGTTAATTGTACAAACAGCCAAAGCTTAAAGAAGTGCGGACTCTCCTAGCACAGGCGTCATCATGCTTAAAAGGAGATTCCAATCAAAAACTAATGTATACTAGTTGGTACTCAAATAAAACATTTTGTATTTAAAAAAACATTTTGTATTTGTATTTGTAAAATGCATGACGCATGATCGGATCGGTATGTCATGCAAAAGGTACAGATTCTGTGTTACCAACAATGCATGACATGCAATTGCTTCATGCAGCATGATAGTTCACGTAATCTAATTCAAAGAATTGCATGTCATGCCGCATGATCGTCTAGGGACCGCTTAAGAACAGACATAAATTTTAGCACTAGGTACGCTACACCGTTACAGAGTTACCTTGCAAGAGTGAGGGAGTCATCTATCTTATTTAACAACGCCTAATTTAGGAAAATGTGTTCGTGCAATCGTGCCCAAATTTTTTTCTCAGCTTTGGTTACGGCGTTTGCAAAAACAACTTTAGAGTTTATCTGAGGAGTAATTCATAGGGCACGGCCCTATGAATTACTCCTATTTAAGGTGAAGGCCAGGGTAGCCCGCAAAGTTTACCTACCGCTTATCACTGACCTGCAAATTCCAAAAAAAAAACTTAAGAAAATTTTAATTACGCGGGTAACTTTAGCGCATCCTTAAGAGTAAAGATTCTAGGTCGATTCAGTAAATTCACTCTGTGTTCTTTTTTGTTTCAGAATATATCAATACTAGTGGTGCTGTTGTACAGTTGGAGAATTGGCGTCAATGCCAAGAGGTATAAGGAACTTGATGACGTTTACTATGGTAAGTAACTCCACACCACTATCTATTCAGTACAAAACGAAAAATTAATATGGGTGGGAACCATACTTAAGAAGAACATACATTAACCCACTCATATCCTATGGTCTGACGTCGGTCGATAGAGCTACGCGCCATTTCCGATTGTTCTAAAATTCCTTTTCTGTGATTAATATTAATATCTTCAAATTTTTACCGATTACTAATGCTCTTACCAAAAAAATTAACAAGCGGAAACTGCTTAAAAATCGATTTTTTTCTTCAAAGATATGTAAAACTATATAGTTTACGATAAAAATCGCATCTTCACCACAAAACTGTTGCTTTAGTTATATCGGCGGTCAGGGCTCGATAAAACGGGTGTAAAAATTCCCTTAACGAAGCCGAGAGTAACTTCTCCTTCACGTTATCATGATTTTTCTTTTTTGTACTGGACCATATATTTCCTTTCTTTCCCTTCTGGCTATGGAGATACTGAAGGTCAAAGCTCCAATTTTTTTTTTTTACGAAAACAGGTTTTAAATGTTATAACTTAACTTACTTTATCTCCACTCTCCACTCTCTTATACTTTAACTCCACGTTCTTTACTTTTTACATCCTGTATTTATGTAAAACAGGTATAATTTTGAAATATCGTTTTATTAATACATGACAACAAAGAAACATCAAATGAACCGACGAACCCAAAAAAAAAAATGTCTCCGTAACTTTTTTACTTTGAACTAACAACGGTCTAACTAACAAAGAAAACCTATTAGTTGAGTGAAAAAAAAATGGGTTTTTTTTTAAATTTAACTTATTAATAATATACTTTGTAAAGCATTTATGTTGGGTTAATTGACCGTCAACATTAATTGGGTTTCAATTAGTGTTGACGGTCAATTTTAGTCGCCGGCACGTAACTGGCACGTACTTACTGGTGATTTTTTTCAGTAAAGCCTCTTTTACACCATGCAAGTTTCTTGGCTGTGGCGTACATACAATTGAAGTAACAAAGGACTTGCATGATTTAAACTCTGCTTATACGATTAATCTTTTATTGTTGCTTCACCTTAGGCTACGTTCAGATGGCGACTATACGACTCGATTTTATCACATATACGGTTTTACCGTATACGAGAAAGTCGTTCACATGGCGACCATTTCCATTCGATCCACAGCTACGTCATAAGGACAACTGCGTGCACGCGTGTGAGTCTCGAATACGAGAGACAAGTTTGTCTGTTTGAACGATACAACATGAACACAGGCGCCACTGCGTGTCGTATTCGATAAAATGGTTCCGAGATGTAGCCTCGTTGGCGACAATTTCGGACGGTATCCGGGAAAAAAATATTTCTTGAACACGATATTTTCCCGCATAGACTCATGTGAATAAATTAATATATTTTATACTATCACTGCTCTATTCGATAAAATTTCGTGTACGGTATACGGGAAAAAATCGCCGTCTGAACGCAGCCTGACGGTATGCCATAGGCAATAAAATCGCACCGTGTAAATCGGGCTTGAGGTACTTGATATGAGGATAATTTGTAAATTGTAAGTAGTAGGTACCTTTGTTCGAAACACTATGGCAGTTAACCCTGCTATGCGAACTTTTTAATTTTGCCATAGCATGACCTATTTTATTCTGTGATGATGATGATGATAGCGATGATATTATCTGACACTGTCAGATGATACAATATAAGAAAAACAACCAAAAAATACGCATATGAATGAAACAATTTGGTAGTCTACCCTGCAAAGTTCTGTACAAAAAAAAAAACAAATTAAATTGTGAATTAGGCCTGACAATACATGAATTATAGCAATATGTCATGTATTGGACTTGGCTTGGCATGGCTTCACAAATACGAAAACTGGTATATTTTCACGTCAGATCAAACAAAAACAAAATTCATGAAAAACAAAAAACTCACAAAAAACAAAAAGCGATTGTTTCACAGTAAAGTTGTTATCGACAACGACCAATTATTATTGACCGAACAAAATGATATATTGCCTATAGAACTCACATACCTATTATTATACTGGGTGGACTTTTAATTATGGATGAAAAACAATTTGATATCTCAGCATCAGATTAATATCTCTTTTGTTACTAGGAACAGTAAAAGGGAAGTAAATAACATAAAAAATTAGAACTATGACCTAACGAAAAAGACTGATTGTCCCTATAGCTATTGTTCTAATCTAACTGAAAGTGACTTTCAATTAGTATTCATTATCTTGCCCATATCCCAATTTAGTTGGGGTCTTATCATCTTTCACGCAGTCCATCCATCGTTTCTTTGGTCTTTCCCTACTCTTTTTAACCCCCGACGCAAAAAGAGGAGTGTTATAAGTTTGACCGCTATGTGTGTCTGTCTATGGCACCGTAGCTTTTAAATGGGTGAACCGATTTGAATGCGGTTTTTTTTATTTGAAAGCAGGTTTTGTAGCAATGGTTTTTAGACAAATGTTTTATCCAAATCGGTTAAACCGTTTGAACATTATCAGCTCTTTTCTAGTTTATGAATGGATGTGAGTATCTTCCACAGGTCTGATCTATTTGAAATTTGGTATTCTGTTACTTCAATAATATTAGAAGAACACGGTAATGAAATAAAAATTGTACTTTTATCCATCCATGTTCATAACACTTAAAACTTAATATATCGCGTACCTCTAAAATAATGTTCAAGTAAAATAACCGAAAAAATAAATAAACAAAAAATACAAATAGTGGTACCTTATAATATAATAATTAAGTATAACATTCGCGTGACTCGTTAGAAAAACAGATAGGTAGTAATTAGTTGTGTATCAAAATATTATTTAGGTTTTCGTTCTAAGGGAAAATGATAATCGCACGTTGATATAAAAATAACGAAGGATAAATTGGGTTCTGATTATCTGTATCCACAAACTTTCCCAATGTTATTCGAAATATATTAGGATGGGTTATATTTGGGATAGAAAACACGATGCCTTTTTCATTTTAATTTAATAATAACATGAGTGAATCTCTCTGTCTCTACAAATTGTATCTCTTGTAAACTAGCTTTGGGCTGAAAATATAAACAAAATGGAGTAACAATAATTATAGTGTCCATAACTGAAAATTTAAATAAATACCTTTTTTTTTTCGTGGGAAATTATCAAATAACATCTCCCGCTCTGGGCGGATCGGGAGGGCGTGTCAGACTCTTACTGACTAAAACCCACCCGTGTTCCTTCGGTTGCCCTGTTACCGGGGGCCACGATCTCCCTTTCAGTTTTCTTCGCACCCCCGGCGACATAGGCCGTAACGGTTAACCGTAATTCTACTGACATCTCTTTGAATTTTTTATTCAATTCTGGTAGTTCCATTGGGAATCCAACTTAAACACGTGCTTTCAAACTTTATGTATTCGTATATTGTAATTCTAGGTTACAAATACTACTTATCTCACAATAGTCTAGACATTTTTCTGTGCCCAAAGAGATAGATAAGGAATGGGCTTCAAATAAATATAATTACCTAATTAATTAAAATGTAATTAATTAATTTAGTACTTAGTTAAGATCTATTCACTTACTTTCATTTTGTTATAATGAGATCGTCATGAATTTTCATGTGGGACACAGAAGGAATATTGTTGAAATTCACACTATTGTTTTAAAAGAGTTGTTGATTCATCTAGAAATAATTGGAAACCAATTTTTTTGCAAATATGCAAATCATAAAGTGTTTGTAACAATTTACATAAATGTATGTAATTTGACCATATCAAGATGGATGATATCCAACAATAAAAATATTCGTGCATTTTCAACAAAGTAGTTACTAATGTTGAAACTGTAAAAGAACTGGTTTTTCCTGTGAAGCATAACCGGAGCTGTGGAGTTCAAAAGATGGGGATATAAATAATCAGCTTCTTTGATAAAATCAGGCCTTAAATGGCTTGAGGATAAAATACTATGAAATACGCCAGATTCCTCGTAAATTATTTACAGCAGTAATGTAGCAATATCTCCGAATTCATGTAATCAATCAATCCATGAAAGAATCGAGACGATTGTCTCGAATCGAAAAAACGAGACTATTCTTTCAATTCATAAGAGATTGGAACATGGTTTCTTATTTTATTCAGTTTTTCCTACAAATAAAAATCGATCGAAATCTAACTTGAAGAATATAAGCAATTACTCTTAAAGGAAAATGCAAGTCCAGTCATCTTAGTATGTTCACCTCGGAATTTGAGATAGCCAGCTATAAATTCGTATAAACTTGTATTTTGACATCCTAAAAGTTTCTCAAAACCTGTCACAAAAAACTATTATTTGCACATTTTTTGCAAATATCTCGTTTCCGTTATTTTTATCTCGTTTCGGTTTTTCGTTATTTCTATTTATTGTCAATATTGTAGAAGATTAAATTCCCTATATTTTTTTTTGCGACGGGAATTTTGGAACTACATTTTTTTTAAATGCAATGTGATGCAATGACTACACCAGCACCGCGTCAAATGCATTTCAGTGGTTGTGCGCCCAGAGCGGGAGAATTAATTTGATAATGTCCCAACCAAAAAAAAAAAGCTGTGGCGCAGACTCTAGTATAAAACCAAGACACTCTTTGTGTCTATCTGTGTGACCGCTTAAATCTTATAAACTAAGTATATACAATCATTTTGACAATTTATTCCGGCAGGTTTATCTATACTAATATTATAATAAAGCTTGAGGAGTTTGTTTATTTGAACGCGCTAATCTCTGTAAATGCCTGTCGGATTAAAAGAAAATATTTTTGTTTTTTAACCGACAAAAAGGGAGGATTTTCTCAATTCAACATGTATATATTTTTTTATTTATGTATGATCACGCATAACTTTTTACTGAGTAGTCTGATTTGAACGATTCTTATTTTATTTGGAAGGGTATACGTTGAAATTGGTCTTATATAAAATTTAAAACTCATATCCACCCTAAAGAGTAAAAAAAATGGGGTCAATTGATTTTTCATCTACCGAATTTTCAAATGTGAACCGATTCTGTTGTAATTTCGCACACATAAGTAGTTCTGATGACACAACCACACACTGGAGTTGATCTGATGATGGAGACGGAAGACAGTCGCGAGAGCTCCTCAGCAATTTACAGCAGCTACATCGTGTTTGGGCTTATTTCATTAATCTTGATGAGAACTGTGGACCTAGGTGGGTATGACTGTCATCGAGGGTCTTACGATGGAGACGGAAGGCTGTTGAAGTATCTCCTTACTTGAGAAAAACAATAAATGGTAAATCAAAAGCCAAAAACAAACTTTTGTTTACAAAAAATTAAACCGACGTAAAAACTGAAAAGCGAAAAATAAAAAAATTGCCTTTTAGTGTAAATAAGCTCCTAAACGAATTTAAGTAACAAATTTTGAGTTAGCGTCGAAAAATTTTAGTTAGACCCAAAGTAGCCGAGCAAAAAGAAAAAAAAAACAGAAAGTACGCGAACCGCACAGCTATAGGATATATTTTATGTTAAAACAAGAAATTTCTCGTGGACGTAGTCGACTTCACCCACTGTGGGGCATAGGCTTCTCTTTTCTTGTGCAATCCCCACGCTCCGGTGCCAGCCTCGTCCAGATTTTGCCCGCGACGGCAAACAATATCGTCCGCCCCTCTCAGCGGCAGACGACCCACATCTCGTCTTCTAGTCCTTGGACGCCACTCTGTCACAGCCTTACTCCACCTGTCATCTCTGCGCCTTGCCAGGTGTTCTGCCAAGTCGCGAGCAGAAGCTAGTAATTTATATAAATATTTAGCTTAGAAATTACACAGAAATCTTGATGTCTTAACATGTCGCCATATCAGTACATTGCATCCGAGTGAACCAGAGGCGGGTCGCTAGTAAAAAATAAACCATTCTTGCTTATTTCAGTGACACATGTGACCTTTTATTGAGAGTTCAATCCACAAACGTTTAAATTTAACCATGAAGCAACAAAATAATATTATTTTACTTACTCCTGAACAATAAACTCCACAAAAAGGCATTACATAAAGAATTCCACGGTTAAACAACTCCTTGTCATCGGAAAAAAACATCTGTATCTTATATCTCAGATAACTTTGTTTTCATATCTATCCTTATTTTGCAGGTAAATGAACTAGAAATTACAATAAAGTTATAAGTGTTTTTGACTATAAATAACGAAGCGAAAGTTATATATTGTGTCATTAACTCGTTATAAATCGTATGTAAATGTCCATAAAAGTCTTTGATATAACAGATGGGACTAATAATAGACACATTTTAATGGACCCGCTAGCTCAGGGGTCTTGTTAAGGTGACTTTAGTCACAGTATAAATATGGACAGTACAGAAACTACGTAGTAAACGTTCGAAATGGTACACTCACACAGATGCACTCATTGATGAGACCCCAAGCGATTTTCGCGGTACTGTCAGTTGCAGGTGCCGTGTCGAGAAGAGTGGTCGCCGCGATATTGAAAAAAATTGAGCTTACGTAATTATTTCAACAAATAGGCCTATTTTCCATACTGTCCACATATTGTGCTTTAAGCTTAGTCGGACATCAGATGATGTTCGTCATTGGTACTATTATTATCTACTTATATATACTTACCTACATCAACATTTTAACCTTTCCATAATTAACAAAATAATAATACCTACGTATTTCCAGGGGTTCTAAATTGTTTTCACACAAGTTGAGACATAACGTTGTTAAGACAGAGAAGTTATTTTAACTCGGGAAACTTACACGTACTTCGCGAAAATTTACTTTCCTTTCAAAGAAAATTTTCTACTACAAAGTAAAAGAAATGTTTTATAGCTACAAAGATAAAGGAACAGTACCTTTTATCGAAACATTTTTTACTTAGCTCTATACTTAGAATCACTTAAAACCCCAATTTTCTCATTTAACCACCCAATAAAGCCACCTTCACTTTAAAAGATCTTCAAATTCCTCCCCAATACATACAAAATGAACCTTTAACGATATCGATTCATTAATATTCAAATCATGAGAAGTGCCGAAAGAATTCTTTCGGCAATATTCAGGAAACCCGAAGTAGGTACCTATCATCGTTGAACAAAAGAGGAAACAATTTCGTTCGTTTAAAAATTAATGAATGAAAGCGAAATTACTGAACGAGTCAATTATGAAGAATTCCCTTCGGTCCTTCAAAGATATTAATTGTTGGGAATTATCCATTAACGTTTCTGAGATTGGGTTCGTTGGAATATCGAGTGCTATTCACTTTCGTGATTGTTCTGTATTTAAGAGTTGTGAAAGTGGAAGGGGAGCGATGCCTCGCCTGCGTTTATTACTCTCATTTAAATTATTTATTTTTTATTTTTAAAGTTCATATTTATTATAATGGCAACCCGTAGTTGTCTTTAATTAATGTGGACCATGTCATACAATACTATGATGTTCAATCGTAACGGAATTCAGCCATTGGATAATAAGTATATCATCATTCCGCTAGTAAGGCTTCAACACTTTCAACATAACTAATCAAACTTTGAACCAGGACTCAAAAATACAGCTTGTAGACTATTTCATGGTGGGAATCGGTCAGCTGAAACAACCTTTCCTTAATTAGTTTAAATTTTATCAACCCAATCTAAAATACCAGAAGTGACGTTAATCAAAACCGACAGCTAGTGGTTCTTATGCGGAACACTGAAACAGAATACAAACAAGCAATCGAAGCCTTTTCCCAACTTTATTGGGGGCGGCTTTCTGTCGAACCAGAATCAGCTGAATACCAGTATTTACATGAAGCGACTACCTATATGACCTCCACAACCCAGTTACTAGGTATCAAGACTGTCAGACTTTTGGGCTTCCGACTGTTAAAGATCTACGAATGACAGCCGGGACCAATGGCTCAATGTTCCTTTCCAGGCACGGATGGGTCTTGGTATGTAATGAATAGATAGATAGATAAATCATTTTTACAAAAGACAAATATATGCACAATTAAATGATAAAGATTGATATCATTGTTTTTTTTTTGATTGATTGTTTTTTTTTTTTTATTGATTGTTCTTTTTTTTGTTGATTGTTTCTTTTTTATTGACTTTTTATTATGATTTTATGTTTTTTGATGGTTTTTTTTTATTGTTACGGTTGTTAGATCATGGTCATAGTTATGGTCACGAATCCACGAAACAAACACAGCAAGCTTAGCTTAACCTTCGATCAACCCATGCGGCTGTTATAATTTAGCCACAAGCCTCTTAAGGACACGAACACTAACCCCAAATAAAAGAGCGTGTTTTCCAATAAAACCCTTAAGCCCGTAAAAATAATACATGAGAAAAAATTGCACGTTTCTATTAGAAAAAGCAACCCCGCCCTCCACATATATCAATACAAGCGCCTACCATAATGTAAACATTGATACCAAGGTCGTTATTACCAAGAAATATCGTCATATTATTATTCATGCTACAGTTCGGTACGATATACATTTATACATTCGTGTGTTTCTGTTGCCGCTTATTGCGATCCGAACGATCAATGTATGCTAACCAGATGATAAATGTCGTCATATTTCTTTGCTATAGGTACGAAGGAAGGAAGTGCGATGTAGTTTTCTTTTGACATTATTTCGTTGGGAATTTCGCCGTCGACGTGACTTGGAATAACAGGGATAGTTGGATAAAATAATAAATGTGGATGCTTTCAGGTAGAACAGTTGGCGAGATTTCGAAGCGTCGATTTATAGTTGAGTTTTGGCAGTTTATTAGTTCAGTGTGACAGGTTTTGACTTACGTAGTTTGTTGTGTTTTCCGTTTACTTGTACAAAGATAAGGGGTACATTTTTTGCTCCTGATTAGTAATAATAGTACCAGCCTGTAACTGAAAGGTCTTTTCCTGCACTGGCAAGGAATGAGCATTGATCGCGATGCTTTGTTCAATGTCCATCTTGCGT
This sequence comes from Omphaloscelis lunosa, assembly GCA_916610215.1. Lineage (NCBI taxonomy): Eukaryota > Metazoa > Arthropoda > Insecta > Lepidoptera > Noctuidae > Omphaloscelis > Omphaloscelis lunosa. Next base: position 15,968,393 of record OU744250.1, read on the forward strand.
GAACATTTTGTAGCAGTTTAAATCAAGATAGGCGCAAATAATTATTTCTATAAAATACATATAAAAAATACATCCATTAAAAAAGGTGATATTTTGTAGGCCTCAATCATAACGGACTTCGAACCCGCATTCTAGCGCTAAATTCCCAAACAAAGTGGTAAAACAAGATTACCTACAATATTTACAATAATATTAGCTATAAAAATAAATCTGCTCGAGACATACATTATAACAATTATGAGAGAGAATTCTTTCCTAAATTTTTTCGCAGTTGGGGGCGGTTAAGTGGGCCACAGCGCACTGTAGAGGCGTTGAGGTTAACGAAGGGAAAGTTGTTATCAATATATAGTGAGCTTTCAGAATGCACTGTTGATTTTTTAACTGTAATTCGGAATAAAATGCATTCTTATTTCAAACTAGCAACACGCTTTTGCTTTGCACGGGTAGAATGTGCCGATGTAGCGACATGACAAAACATCGAGATTTTTGGGTTAATGATATCTAAGTAAATATAAATTAGTATCTAATGAAAATGATGGTGAAATCCGCAACAAAATATATTGTGAAGTTTAGAAAATCCATTTCCAAGCATATTGCGAAAAAATACAATTTCATATCAATATCAGGTGTAACCAAACTATCAAAAACTTAAAAATAATAATGATGGTGTTATTCAAAAGTGATTCAAGGGTTTCATTCAGAAATACAGGCGAGCCATCCATGTATTTATAAAATAAATTACTATCCTCGAATGTTTTATTAATCAAATACTCAATTATGTAATGTTTACACCGTTTCAGTAATAATATTTCTGTATTCTTGCAAACATACAAACTTGGTAAACTTTTAGAAATATTTAACAAACTATTTAATTAGGTACTCAATAAAATAACGTTTAGACTTCTTGAAGACAATCTTTAGGTTTCGAGGCTCGAACCGAACTAACTCAGAAGCTAAGCGACGCTCCAAACATATTTTTTTCATATCATTCCATTAAAAACCAGTACTTTTAAGTTAATTGTCAAATGAGATACTTTTAAACTTCATGATTACAATGATACAAAAATCATTTGATTCAAATCATATACTTTTGATTTTATTATTAGTATTTTAAATCACTACAAATCTTATTAATTTTGGAAATCATGACAATTAAGTACATTCGGTCGGAAACCGCACTCGGCAGGTAATCGAATATGAACCGCAAACATGGCAGAATTACATAAATAATAATGTAGAATATCAACACCACAATAATTTCATATTTACTGTGCGTCAACGTGAACTAATTGGACGTGTTAAACTAATATGCTTTACTAATTAAACATTGTGAAAAGCATATTACGTGGTTAATTTGGTAACCAACACTATTATTTTTCGAGTATGGCCTCTTAAGCTGAACAATACTAAGCAAAGAGTACTGTAAATAAAATGAATCTATTATTTAAAAATCTTAAATTCATTCAGAGGGTTATGCATAAGGGATGAAAGTACTGAAATACGTTTTTTTTTTTAAATGGAGTATTTGGTAATTGCACTTTAGGTATGTCATAGTGAAAGAAAGCTCCATATCTAAACAAGATCTAGAGGTAACATAATAGAGATGTCAGCAGAATTGACGGGGTCTGTTAGGGCCGATGCCTGCCGGGGGTGCGAAGAAAACCGAAAGGGAGATCGTGGCCCCCGGCAACAGGGCAACCGAAGGAACACGAGTGGGTTTTAGTCAGTAAGAGTCCGACGCGTCCTCCCGCTCCGCCCAGAGCGGGAGAAGTTATTTGATAATTTCGCACTAAAAAAAAGGTAACGTAATATTCCAACGTACCCACCTGAAAGACTGACTAGTGACAATGGTAGCAGTTAAAGAATTATAAACCATACTTTAAAGACATTAAATTGATTTTGTTTTTTATATTTGATTTTTTAATTTATTCATTCATTCAGTAGCATACTTAAATCTTTATACATAATAAGCTGGTGCAGACATAAACCCATTAAAGTTTTACCGTGCACCAAAATCATCGACAACATGATTTAGACAATTAAAACAAACTCACAACGAGGGTAGTTAGCAATAACAAAAACACAACGAGGGTAGTAAGCAAAATATTTATCTATTACTGAGCGAACATCGATGAGCAATCTACTGTTTAAAGGTACAATTTCGTAGCCGACTGCCAGCAGCAGGCGACGTGTCGTGAAGGCAGAAGCAGCAGGCCACGCAACATGTCGCCGCGACACTACTGGTTTCTATGTATTTCTATGAAATACCGAAAGAAGTAGTAGTCGTCGACTACGAAATTATACCTGTATACGACCAAGCAGTTTCACTCATTTGTACCTAGTCACATTTCATTCGGCAAAATTCAGTTGTCCCATTGATTCGTGTTATACCTACCGTAGCAGAAGCGCTGTTCAGGCAACAAAACATTAATCGATCAAGTTTACGATCGCTACCACTCTAACTCGTTTTATTGCTGGAATTTACTATCCATAAACGACACACCAACTTTATCTGACACATTCTTTTTAATAAAACGATACATCAATAGATATGATAAATAATAGATCGACGAAGATATACTTCCCTAAAACGTGTGACGTGTGGCATCAAAACGATCGTGAATTTGGCAAGGGTGGCAAAAGAGTGGAAACTCCTGGCCATTAGCTTTTACCGCTTTCAATAAGTTGTGTTTCAAGCGGGGCTTGAAATTCCGGTATTTTTTGGAACCGGTGCCATTGGTCTTAGTATGATACCGGTACCAGAAAAAACCTGTACTATTGATATCGGTACCATACGTAGTACCTTTGCTCTCTTTGCAAATTTTGCACAGCCACTCTAAAATTAAAGTTGAGTGCAACAAATCAAAAATGTATGAGCGCTAGAATGTGAATGTGACCGTGCATCGCCTGTCCAATTTTACCCGAAATGCTAAGATTTATTTTTAAGATTATGTATTGATAGTTAATTGATTCAGGCGTGACCTTGCGGATTGATATAAATGTTATGATTTTAGATTTAGGTAAGAAAATATTAAAAAAGAGAACGGTGAAACAATTTAATATTGGTAGTTAGATCAATTGCTCGTACTGGAAGACGTAGCGTTGGAAGGCCTCCAACAAGGAGGACTAATGACCTTGTGAAAGCCGCAGGGATCCGCTGGATGCCGGAAGCACAGAACCGGTCGAAGTGGCGGTGTGGGGGGCGAAGTCCAGCAGTGGACGTCTTTCGGCTAAAATGATGATGATGATTATATCAATTGCTCTTTTGCGTAATAATTAAAGAGGTTATTCTTGCAAAATTGGTTCTTTAAGAAAGGTTCCTCGTGCAGTATATTGGTGGTAATAAAATTATATAATTGTATGACACCAGTTGATTGCACAAGCCAGACCAATCAACTTGACCCGAAAAGGAATTGCTAAAATAAAAGACGTCTTTTCTTTTGAAGACTTAAATTAAAAATAAACCTTGTACTTTTGGCTGCCTCATTAGTCAGGAAAACTCTAACAGAATTTTCTTCGCGTAAAATCTCTCACTTTTCTAAACTCGTACAGGGTTAAGGCAAGCTACGATTCATAAAAAGAACATTTTCGCCCGAGTTCAACCAGCTTTTACAACAGGTGCTTCAAATATTTTTCTCATTACCCCACGTTAGAGCATGCACGAAAATGCAATACAAATACGTACAATCCAGGTCAGGCGCACACCGGTATCTTATATTACTGTAAATAGAATTCTAAATGAATAACGCAACTCTCATTCTTGCTCAAGTAACCTGAATAGGAACGGCAAGATAAAATAAAACCTTATTTATTTAAAACTGGGGAAGCTTGAATATCAAGAGTTGTGCGCATGAGTGTATGTGTGAGTTAATGTAGGAATGTGTGTGTGTGTGTGTGTGTGTGTGTGTGCGTTTATGTCTTTGCTACATTGCAAGATTTTTAGTGCGATTGGTCACGATCATAAATTTGATGTTGTGTAAAGATTAGAAAATAATAATTTGAAAGAATATGTTACATTTGACTTATTATTATCCTGTTCAGGTTCAGAGTGATATTGCTAGTTTCTGTAAGGAAATTCTAAGTAGAAACACGAGGTTTGGATCTCTGCCCGGTATTGAAATTATGCGGCACTAATATTAGGCGCTGAATAAATACCGTCGCTTTCTGTCACAGTATACTTCTTGCTGCACCCTCATACAGGCGTGATATTTTCTACCAGGAGCTATAGCCTTCTTCTTTCCTCAAACAGCCAATGTCATGCCCGCCTCGGGCCTCAATAAGATAGCACAGGACATTAATCTCTCTGATTCCGTCTGAATACTGTGAAACGCTGACTCAGTGAAATTGGATAGCTTGGCCATAGATAGGTGATTAAAATATTCTATATTGTTCACCAAAATAGACACCATAATATAATTACGTAATTTAAAAGGAATAAAAGCGAAACTCGTGTAGTTGGGGAAAAAAAAAATGTTCAGCAAATTGACACGTTTTGTCAATACCGTCTTATAGCCATTTCATAAATACAACTAGCAAAGAGTGAAAGTTGTGATTCGAATATACGGACAATATAAATTGGTAGTCGATCTGCTTAACAATTAACCACGTATGCCACCAAAATAATCCGACAAAATAATAAACTGATGCTCGCCTTAACCAAAACAGGGTATTACATAATTATCGAAATGATTTTCGACGAAAGAGCGTAGAACAACACAACCAACAACAACGAACTATGCAATCCTATCGTTGTTCTATATTTTGTACGCCCCGAAACGGAAGGCATTGGAGAAGCTGATGTTAGGAGCGAGAGTTTCACTTCTATACATTCTCATTATATGGCTTGACTCATCGCATAAAGTAAGTTTTACTTAAACTGTGCCTTCGCTGTTAGTTTTAGATAAGAGCAGTTTGTTTAGGCAGTCCGCAAGTTCGGCATTTTCGGGCAAACTTGGAATATAAATGATAGTATTAGCAACTGCGAATATAAGCCAGATATTCTTGTCAGTTATCTTCGAAGGGTCTAAAACGTAAACAAGGCTTTATCCATAATTGAAGGTTAGGTGGGTTTAGGACGAAGTCTTACCTCTCGTGTGTTTAAGATACGGCGAAATGAAATGAAATGAAATGAAATTGAAATGAAATGAAATTGTTTATTCTGTAAATAGGATATCGTAATCACTTTTACACGTCATATTAAAAAAAATAAAAAATAAAAATAAGCTAGTTGAGTTCGGCGTTTCCTATCTGACTACTCCGAGAAGAAAGGCCGAAACAAACTCAGAGGTCACAGTCTCTTTTAAAGTCCAGACATAATCTTGGTCAGAACATATGAGGACCATGTAGATTAGTGTCTGAAATGGTCTTTTGAGGAAAGAACCACACAGATTTGAGTGGACCTGTCCAGTCAGTGCAAGCATTTGTCAGTAATCGTGGAGCTCAACTCAGAACTTAAGGAGCTCAACTCGACGAACAATACCAAAGAAAGGACATTTGGGTAGGCCGCATAAACTACTCAAACTGCCAGACCATAATTAAAACTAACTGAAAAATGAAAATAATAATGATATCCTCATAGTCCTCATATTCACAATAATTAATTAAAATAATATAATACTTTACAAAGTAATCATGTCATTTTGAATATAATTTTCAACAATGTCAATGTGTATATAAAACTGGTATATTTTGATGATTTTACAAATAATTAAAATGTTAAGTTTTATCACAAGGCTTAGCAGAGCGAGCAGTTCAATCCCATGCTTTTTTATCTTCTAAATAATCAGAAATTTTATAATACCCTTTTTTACAAAGTTTCGTTTTAATACAGATTTTAAATCTATTAATGGGTAAGTTTCGAATGTCAATGGGAAGTTTGTTGTAAAAGCGTAGTTTGTTGTAAAAGCGTAAAGGCAAATAAGGGTGCCTAATAAGAAGGTACATCAAGGGTATTTGTAGCAGCGAATTTTGTCAGTTAATTTTAAAAAACTTCGGTCTCCAATCCGGCTACTAAACCAACAAAAAAACATATAACTGAAAAGAGAATCCCATAAAAAACATACCGTAAAAAAATGCAAGTTTTGCAACGCAGTTCTTCAACCGCAAAAAGATGTGACATCTAATTAATGTAATACCAAGTATGTTAATTTATTCAGCACCTATCTATTTGCCACCTTTATTTCTTTAATCAATAGGATGACTTGGCCATCGCATGGCAACATGATCACAAAAGAATAATCTATTATTTTAAATAGTCCTAATTAAAAAAAGCGCAGCGCTAATAGATATTCTATTTATTAAAGAAATAAAGATCATAGATAGGTACTGAATAAATTAACAGACTTGGTTTTACATTAGATCTCACATCTTTTTACGGTAAAAGAACTGCGTTGCGAGACTTGCATTTTTTTACATGTTACGTTTTTGATGGGATCTCATTTCTTTTTGTAGTTAGATACCCCGATACTTATACTGAACCTACATCAGTTTAATGAAACGTGCGTTTATCTGCGGCATCATAGGTAGATCCCATTGTTATACCAAATTATTATTGCTTCTGCATTCAACTGCAATGCAATTTGATTGACAACTGATTTCATTTGTTGCACAAGTAACCTTCAAAAAGACCGATTGTGCATACCTTTATATTCCATTAGATATGTACACTAGGCACCTAATCCCTATCTTTGTAAAAAGGGTATACCTATAGAAAATTCAAATTTACCTACCTATCTGTAAAAGTAAGTAAAAAGTAAGCAAATAAAAATTAAAATATACTGAAATTTCAGTCTCGTTTCCTAACGAACGAACTGCATAAGTAACTTTGTAATCCTATATAAATAATATGTGATTACAAAGTTACTTATGCAGTTCGTATATCTAGAAAATGGGAGTGAAATTGCGGTATATTTTATTTTTTCCTTGCTTTTTAGGCTAAACACTAATTGTGTTAAAAATTTGAAGCTTGTGTGTCTGCTTGAAGTATATTAGAATTTTGATGATCGGTGAGTGAGTGAGTCAGTGAGTGAGTGAGTCAGTATGTCAGTGACAAAATTAAGGGACTTTGAACTGCAATAGTCCTTAAACTATTGGTTCAAATTGAATTTAATTTGGAAATACACATAGCTTTACTAAGTCCTCTTGGTTACTAAAAATTCAGGTTTCTAGCTTTATCCACAACGATGTTAAAGGGGGTCGAAAATGTCCTGAATGGCTTCGAGAAAATATGCAACGGCTGTGCCTTTGTGTTTGTTTTGCTTGACTACCGTGTCCCCCGATAAGAACAATTCTATAGATTATAATGATTGTTTTTATTCTCTTTTTAGTTATGTGTTTTTGCAGTCGAATCTAATTACATATCATTCATCAAAATCGGTTAAGCCGTTTAGTAGTTATGAAGGAACATAGAGACGGACACACATTCATACAGGTCAAACACATAACAAACAATTCAATAACAAATAATTCGCCACAGTCAGGTAAAAATGACTAATTGAATGAGTTTACAAAATTAATCAAATACAAGCTGTGCTCTCTATGAGATTTCCCATGGGTAAAAATGACATACTTCCTTATAAACTTTCATCCCCTCTTTATCCCTTTTAAGGGATGAGTTTTTTCAAAAATCCTTCTAAGGTGCTCACTTTCATTATACTCTCTTGTGCAGAATTTGATGCTTCTCGACCCAGGCTGTGCGCTGTCTTTCCTGTCAGTGAATGAATTAAAGATTTTTATTATGTAGATTTAGCACGAATAAGCAAAACAAAAAAAAAACAAAATAATAATAATCGCCGTATCTTTACGTTGATGTCGTGGTGGGGCTTGCGCGCTCCGAACTCTAGGCCTGTGCCGCTAGAGTTTAATTTGCCGGAACAGGTCCGGGATGAGGAGCCAGACCAAGAGAGATTCAAAAACCCGCAGGGCAGCATGTGGCGAGTTGTTTGGCAGTAGCGACCCCACGGACCCTATCTCCCGGGAAAAGTCTTGTTCGTCACCTCTGGCTTGCCTTTATTGGCCGGCTGGAGTGAAAACTGACGAGGAACGGAGCTCCCACCTCATTCTTGCCTTAATTGGCCAGCTTGAGTGGAGATCGGCAAGAGCAAACGTGCTCAGAGGAAGGAAGTACTCCAGTAAGTGCTCGTAGGGATCTTGACCATCTTCTGGGCTCTGGGATTGTTCTGAAAGCTGTGAAATACCTCTCCACTACTCAAGCATCTCAGGACATATTACCCCCTTGTCGTTACGTCACTATGTGCTAGCGACAGTTTTCCCCCCTGCCATCTTATCCGTGTATATTTTATATCATTGGTCAGGCAGGGGTCATAGTCCTACCATAGTTCTTGGTAACCAATCCACTATAGCCAGCCAAACCCATAGTCCAATATTTTGTTTCCATGTACTATAATAGTCGTACACCAACCAGGGATTGTCCTTTTGTGAAACTTGCATAATGCGTACGGGGATAATCGTCGGTTGGAGCCTCATCCATTCAAATTTGTCTAAGGGGCCTCTGCCAGTTGGTTTCGGCTCCTCGTACGCCTTTCAAAGGACCGGGATACACACTCCCGAGATTTACAAATGTAAAAATAATAATAGGAATTAAATGTAATTAATAATATGTTATTTAAATTGTTTGATATACCTCCTTTTACTTTAGGTTCTATTATAACATTTATTTTATTGCTTTATTATTATAAATGTTGGAACGCCGACGTATCCCCACTCGTGGGCGTTCCAATATTTATAGTCATTATTTATATAAATAGTTAAGTAATGGTTGCAACACAGTTTTTTAAACTAATGTAACTGTTAACGAATACTAAAAATTTGTGAACCTGTTTTTTGTTTCAATAAAAAAATTGATTTGAAAATGTATAGGCCACACAAATAATCGAACCATAAACAATTGAAACCTACGGCTCTAAGTACAGATAGCCAATCGCTTAGTGCCTGCCCAGATCATAACACCGCCTCTTTGCAATCCAACTCATATCCTCGCTTCAAAGCTTCAAACTACTGAATAGGCCAATAGTTCCATTCAAGCAGAAAATTCGATTATTGAGAATCGCATTAGAATTCGTAGTGGTCCAACACTATAAATTCGAATGCCATTAAGTGTAGTGCGACGTAATTATTTATCGATGCTTCTCTAGGATAGAGCATGTACTGTACATTGTGTCAGAGCATTTCACGGTTTTAATACCTCTTAACAATGATATTTTTGTGTGATGATGCTTTGTGTCTGACAGATGAATTAGAATGGTTGAAGTATAAATAAATGGGATACATACAGGAGTCCGTGGCTAAATTATAACAGCCGTACGGATCGATCGAGGCTACGCTTGCCGCGATCGGCTCGTGGGTCGGTGGCCATCCATTACATACCGAGACCCTTCCGTGCCTCGGAAAGCACGTTAAGCTGGTCCCAGTTGTCATTCGTAGATCTTTGACGTCATTATGGGTAGTCAGAAGCCCAAAAGTCTGACAACCAGACTTACCAAGGGGTATCGTCCATGTAAAATACTGGTATTCAGCTACAACCGGTTAGACTAGAAGCCGACCCCACTCTAGTTGGGAAAAGACTAGGATGATTGAAGTACAAATAAATGGGATGTTATGGATATGGTTGAATTAAAATCCCCTAAGCACTATATGTTCCAGTTCCCTATTTTATTATTGTTGCCTTGAGACTTACATACCACATATTACTTTTCCTAAATAACCCTTGCCTATGTTTAGTTTTTCCTTTTGTTAAGGTCGGCTTCAGTAATAATTTATGTTTCAAAATTTAGACGAGAAACAACTGTTCATTTATAATCGGATCAATAAATTTATTGACGCGCATATTACTTTTATTATATTGAGCTGCATTAGTATTATTTTTTGAAGTGAAAACTTCTTTAGCGGCGTTGTGCACTTTTTTTGTAATGGGTAAAAAAATGTTAAACTCACGTAAGACAGTTAAAAAGACATCAACGCGTTGATACCGCGGTGCCGATTTTTTTCAAGTTTTCACTTCTGTCGGCACTCCCGGAGTACCACTGTTTTTTTTTAAACACTCTGTCTAGTATCTAGTATAGTGTCTGCTCTCAAGTTTACTAAAATTTAAGTATTCAAAAAAAAATTTTTTGGTTAGGAAATTATCAAATACACCTTCTTATAAAACATCACTGACATTTATCTCAACGTTCGCGAATCCTATGAATATAAAACGATACACTGAACATACCTTACATTATCCGTTTCAGTGGCGGTGACGTAGTGCTGGCAGACATCTTTTATTTATTAATGCGAACGCCACCTCTTTTGTTGGAGGTAGCGGAACATCACTTAACATCCTGTGTCACAATTCAGTTGAGTGCAGAATCATGCATTTTCGAATAATCTTTATCTTTTAGTTGATTTAAAATTGAAAATTAAGAGACAACAAAACTATTTCCCTGAAGTTAGTTGCCGCAACTAGAGTATCAATGGATATTTCCGAACTATAGTTCGTTTTTTTTTTCATCCCAGAGACTAATTTGACATTTCAGGTGATTGTTGTTTGTTTTTTAAATTTATAGTTTGACAATTGCACCTGTCAAATTAGTCTCTGGGATTAAAAAACGAACTGTAAGCATAAAACTATAGCGTTGCAGCTATATCTACCCAGGCGGAAGCCTGGGTAGATATAGCTGCAACACACCAAATAGATTTAACGTCCACCAGCCACTCGTAGCCATTGCAAAAATCTTCAACTTCAAAGTTGTCTGGATGCCCCATGATCGCTTTGTCAAACTCCATTAATGAAGTTCCACGTAAATCAATAAATGCAAATCACTAAAGCAGCAAATATAAAGACTATAGCAGAAAATATAGGTAAAAGAAATTTCTCGACCGATTACGTATTAAATTCTACTATATATATACGTATAATTATGTATATTAATATTATAAACGCAAAAGTTTGTGAGGATGGATAGATGTTCGTTACACTTTCATGCAAAAACGGATTTAGATGAAATTTGGCACACAGGTAGTTTATAATTTGGATTAAAACATAGAATACTTTTTAACTCGATATATTTACGGGATCGAGACTTATACGGGTACAACCACAGAGCCCTGCTAGTTCTATATAAATACAATCAATAAGATATTCTAAAACGACGAGGAAATAAGAACTAACTTATCAAGTTTTGTTATAAAACCAAAAAAAAATAACTACTCGTGTAGATAAATAACACTTATTATTATTTTAAAACAGACACAAAAAACTGAGAGCCGAAGTAATAAGCTGAATTTCAACGTTACCAGAAATTTGAGAAAACTAAATGATTATATGTCTAATATTATAAAGTAATAAGCTCCACATGCGAAGGAAGCCTGTAAATTTTAAAATTAGCCTTTAACGAAACAGGTTTATGTGAAATGGATGTAAACATGGTTATATTAAAAAGCGTCGGGTCCCGGTGGTGTTCATAATTCCCTTGATAACGTGGAAATTGCCGAGCTTGGCGATAGAGAAGTGTGAAAGTGGAGGGTGGGAATTAAATTAGAAATAATAACAGAGCTTAGTTTGCACTTTTATTCTTCATCTTGAGCAATTAAAACATTTTTAACCCTTTAAAAGTTAGTGTTTGGCAGTTTTATTTATTTATTTATAATACAAAATAAGCTTACACCAAATCTACCACCAAATCTCTTCGGATTATTGGAAATCGTTCAGCAAGTAGGAAGGACGCGTCCGCTAATTGGTTTGCTCCATATCTAAGGTGTTTGAGCCATAAAACTTTAAATAATTATCAAAAGAAAGGTAAATCGTGTAGGTAGATATACTAAGTAGTTCCTATAAAAACACGTATAATTATATATGCATATTAACGCTCGGAACTTGAAACACGAAAAGAAATTTATTTTCAAACTTACAATGTAAATACACGTGTCGATTATTTTGTTAATATTAAAGATATTGAGTTTCAAACAATACCTTTGCAAGGCATGTAGGTAGGGTTTCACGAAATCTCAGAATAAGGGTTATTACTTAGGTATACAAAGGTCAATAGCTGACGATTCGAGACACAATATAGACACCTCGTTTGCATTTTACTACAGTAAATTTACATAACAGTAGCATCACTTCTGAGAAACTCCCAATTCTGTGCTCACGCTCTGATGTGGTACAGTTAGAGCATACCGAATTAAAAGGTGCCTGGTTTTTTTTTGTGATATTCGATGATAGATGTAAATGAGGCATTTTTATAATATCATAGAGTTTAGAATTGCTGGTGAGCCTATAAAATAAATAAATGTGTTTACGCAATTTTTCGGCCAGTTGAGAGACTAATATGCTAATTATGTTCTATCGAAATTGCCGGATTGTGGGCTATAAATAATGAGATAAAAGCCACATGGGGTAAAATAAAGGGTACCCGTCGCTGTAACCTCATTGGTCAATATTAATTAAGTGACTTACAGTAACTAGTTTCTCCACTGAGTTCGAAGTTCATCTAAATGCAACTTGCAACAAATGCAACGGTCGACTTGATATCACACACTCTGGTGTGTGATATCAAGTCGACCGTTTCTTCGAAGTGATGCTACTGCGATCGATATATTGACTGTGGTTTTACTAAACAAAGGCAACCGTTGAGGGGTTTACGAATTTGCATAATCTGTACAACTAAGCTGAATATGTTTGTGTTGGGAGTTGGTTCCTCATAACTGTTTAATGAAGACTGCGCCGTAGTCCTTTCAGACATCAGAACGGCTATTAGGTTATCCTTATATAAGAGCCGGGCCTATAATACGTACATTTTAATTTTTTTTTTTGTTTCTAGTTGCTAACATTGAAATTTCGTTGAAACACATCACTCGTGTGTTCGGTGCATGATGTATTTTGATTCAAAATTTTGCTTTTAAACATTTATTTTAATATTTTAAAATTACCATTTTTTTAGGATGGAGTTAAAATTAATTGTCTTTAATAGGAGCGATATTACCTTACATTGCTATGTAAGGTGATAACCCTTTTTTTTGGCTTGGAAATCTTCAAATAACTTCTCCCGCTCTGGGCGGAGCGGGAGGGCGCGTGTCAGACTCTTAGTGACTAAACCCACCCGTGTTCTTTCGGTTGCCCTGTTGCCGGGGGCCACGATCTCCCTTTCGGTTTTTTTTTTGTGATAACTCTGCGGTCACTATGGTCAAAAATGAAGTTGCTATTAAATTGTGCTCAATTTAATCTTTGACTGTTCTAAGTAGTTACCTGGGATATATTCAGCGATACCATTTCAAATGTGATATTATTTTAAAAAAATGAATCTCGAAACCGAAATTCAGCTCATTTCTTAAAGCTTAGTTTTCCTTGAATATAAACTCAAGCCCCACACTATAATGAAGCGCATTACTTTAAGCAACCAACATGAACCTTATTACCCCACAAGACGAGACTGTTCGTACAAAAAAACTTTGACCCTACTTATGCAGCACCGTATACTTATGTACCCGCAAATGAATTATACAAAGGAACCTTTTCAAAGGGAATTCCTTATTCATCTTATCTAACATTACCGCCTAAGCTTCGTGTACGGAGGATATTAGAGTGGTACATAAAAATGATGTGTATCCGGGCCTTTATTCGTACTAATCTCGTAAATCATTGATCTGATATTGTTAAGGTTCTCGTAATGTAACCTTGCGTAGAGGAGGATTGAGGGTTTTTGAGGATTTAAAAACATGAATTCGTACGTTGTAGATGTAGATGTAAATTTGACTGAGAAAAACTTACAGTAGGAGAATTTTACCTAAGGCAACGATAACCGACTTTTAATGATTTTATACTGAAGATCACGTTTAAACAAGTAATGTTAATGATTTGAAAAAAATATACGTTATATAAGAGCATTTTTTAAATAATTTAATTTAGAAAAATTTTAGATTATGTTTATATTACATAGTGAAATTAATTTAGTTATATCTAACGCGAATAAAAAAATAATTGAAAATAATTGAGAATCACGTAAAACCTATCAAGCATATTTTTCTGAAACCTTCATAATTTTAAAGATAATTTAATTAATGATTTTTTAGTCTACATGTTTTATTAAAATACCTTTTTTTATGAAACAAATTAATAATACCTCTAATTTGGGACAGCGCTCCTTGATGGGCGAGTCCTATTATTGGCTGGCCGTACGACGCGTTGCGTGAGCTCAGTAAAAAACACGCAAGCTAACCACTCAAGGCATATATCTGCGTCTTAACAGTAAAGTAAAATTCGGTATTGATCTGGAATTCTGGACATTAAGTATGCCACCCGGATCAGGAGAAAAGTAAGCAATAAAAAGACCCACTTATTACACGCAAGTAAAATCGCAGACATAAACACGTAAAAGATAAAACTCCACATTGAGAGCTCAGAGGCACATTCACATAACCCCAAAATTGCATCCATAAAAAGCGAAGAGGATGTTAATCCCCTCTTTATAACTCTATAAAAAATAGTGGACATCCACGAAACAATCCACGGGCGAATAAATAACAGTCACAGAATGGTACAAAGGGTCGGTTCCATACAACGACCGAAAATAGGCGCACGCACACAGATGCGTACGTACGGCGCACTCGCTGTCATAATCAGCCTATAATGTTCTCACTGCTGGGGCACAAGCCTCGTCTCTTCAAGAGAGAGTGGGCTGTAATCTACCACGCGGGCCTTGTACAGGTTGGTAGATGGACATGCCGGTTTCCTCACGATATTTTCCTTCACCGTTATGAGAGCAGTGTTAGTGAAATTATTTACACAATGTAAAGCGCCTGCCTGGGTTTGAATCCACGACTTACAACACGTAACTCGGAGCCGTTAACACTGGGCTTCCACTACACCCGCTGTACTTACGTGAAACATATTTATGTGTGCGCGATTTTTCGCTCGTTGTATAGAGCCAACCTTCTTTATTCTGTGGCACAATGTTGGATCTCCGGACGTAACTTCGTGCATCTCGTGACACGGTCCTTAGCAAAACTTCAGAGTTTCTACAGCAAAAGCCTTTTGTGTACGACTGTACTTAAAATATTTTATGCTTACAACATTTTTCACAGAAATCTCGGAATTTCTGTATTGTGCACTCAGCTTGCTTGTTGTGGATGAGAGAAATATATATTTGCCGGCGTAGTTATTTCATGGGGAACTTAAAATTTTGTTCAAAAGTTATTTTTATGAGCATTTCATTCTCAAGAGTCACGCTCCGAAAGGACTAGGGATTATTTTCAAAGTAAAAAACAACATCTGCAGATAACTTCTAGCTAGTGCAGTTGCATTCATAAATAATTTAAGGATCCGTGCACTCAGTCTTTCTTATCTAGGCATTATACATAAACTGAGCGATTGCGCTATACTAGCTACACCTCCTGCTTATAATACTCGTACTTATACATTATTTATTCCACGCAACAATAACACTGTTAAAAAAATATACCAAAAGCCAGGCAAGACTACAAACAAGTAAAATAACAGTAAAACGAATAACTCCTCTTTTACCCCTAAAACTCCTGAAAACAAGGAACCAATACAAATAAAATTAAATTTAGCAAACAACAATGAAAATACAAACGGAAAGTGCCTAGACCTTACCTGTGCAGAATGAAAGGTGAAGAATTCTCATTATGAAGCCAGGCTGGGAGAAATGCGAACAATTGTTGTAATGGAGGACGAGTGTCACATACCTCTCGCGTTGTTTAAGGACGAGTGTAGGGTTAACGCGTTTTGAATACGGACTATTTACGAGTTTATTGCTTTTTGAGTTAAAGGGTTAGAATGTAGCGGATTGTGACTAGAGTTGGCGAGGTGAGGGTTTTATTGGAATTAGAGTTTGTAATTATAACCCCAGTGGCCTGGATGGAACAATGCAATAATTATGTTGTTGACTTATAAATAAGTGATTTATTAATGATAAGGTGGGTTCCATAGTTGATTTTTGAGATTGGAATAACTATGAACAAACATTTTCTGTTCGAGAAGCCCAATTTGCAATGATTAACAATAGCTTTCAAAGACTCAGCTGGGAGAAATGCTAACAATTGAATGGAAAACGCGTATCACATACTTCTCCTGTTGTTTAAGGACGAGCGTAAGGTTCACGCGTTTCGGATACGGACTGTTTATTGTTAGTTGAGTAAAAGGGTAGAATGTATCGGATTGTGGCTTGAATTTAGTGGGTTAAGGGTTATATTTTATGTATTGTAATTGGAGATTGTTAGTTAAAACTCGGACGTAAATCATTCCATATTTATGCTATTGAACACACAATATACATTTACAATATACGGTTACATCACGCCTGTATTCCCCGAAGGGTTGGGCAGAGGTGTACTAGTAGGTACACCCAATTTTCGCCAATTATGTTTAAGTCCCTATTGAAGAGTTATAAACAAACTAGCTGCCGGGCCCGGCTTCGCACGGGTAGCATTAAGACCTTATTTACGGCGCACCTAACTACCTACCCTACCTACCCTACCTACCCTACCTACCCTACCTACCCTACCTACCCTACCTACCCTACTTACCCTACCTACCCTACCTACCCTACCTATCCTACCTACCTACCCTACCTACCTACCCTACCTACCTACCCTACTTACCCTACCTACCCTACCTATCCTACCTACCTACCCTACCTACCTACCCTACTTACCCTACCTACCCTACCTATCCTACCTACCTACCCTTCCTACCTACCTACCTACCCTACCTACCTACCCTACTTACCCTACATAAACCTCACGGAGCCCGAGACCTTTCCAACGAATGCAAAACCGTGGAAATCGGTTCGTGCGTTCTGGAGTTATAGCGTCAGGAAGGAAAACCCGACTTATTTTTATATAGTAGATTAATCATTATTGAAACGGTGGGTTTTATGGTTCATTGTCTATATTATAAATATTGGAATTTCTCTATGATCAAACCATTTTTATGTAAGATATGACCAAATTGCAATGATTAACAATCGTTTTCATAGACTAGGTTGGGAGAAATGCGAACAATTGTTTACCCATATTTGCAAAAACAAGATTTTGAATTTGAGAAATGTTAACAATGTTGTAATGGAGGACGAGTGTCACATACCTCGCGCGTTATTTAAGGACGAGTGTAACGGTTAACGTGTTTGCATTTGGACTGTTTACGGGTTTATTGCTTTTTGAGTTTAACTCCGGCCACAATCTGCAATTTGAAATCTCAAGTTTCAAGGGTTTCAAGTTGCAGTTGGTTAGCTGAGGACAATATTGCAATTAAAAGTTGGTAACTAATTATGTGCCCCAGAACAGACCAAATAAAGCAAAGAGGGTTAGAAAGCTGGGCGTGCGGCCATCGTCATCGGGTTGAGTCAAATCAAACGATAATTAATTGACTGCAATTTTTTTTTTTTCAAAGAATAAGAAAGTCTGGCAGTTTGGCGAGCACTATTTCCTGGGTATATATAAATAAATGTAAATAAAACTTTTTTTTTCAGACTGTTTAAAATCCATGGAATGTTATTATTTGCATTAGAAAAAAAAATACCTGTGCGAGGCCAAAAAGACACCTATCTCAGCATAGGCGGCGATATTTAAAGAATACATACCGCAGCGCTGGTTTTCTGATAGGAATTACATTGACGATATATAATAAAAAAGGGCGCTTTTATAATAAACATAATCTTAAAATTCTTATTATTCATGTTTTTCCATCTTCTAATTTAGTTAGATTATCGGTCTGTAAAGCCATTTGTTACAGTGGCGAATCATATTTTAACAACATACAACCTAATCCTGACCTGAAAATTGCAAAAAACGTAAGATAATTTGAATTTCTCAGGCTACATTAGTGCAGCCCCCCTTAAGTTACTACACTACGGCGGTTGATGACCTCAAAAAAAAACATGAAATTTATTCATTTTTTGTTTTATCGTGTTTAGATATCGATACCCATCACGTCTATGGAGTTTCGCTAGCTAATTTAATTTGACCCTGTATTTGAAAATAATGATGATTTAAGCCTAATTTTAGAAACAAAAAAATATATGTAGGTAAATGCTCTTAATGAAATACCGTAATTTTATAGAATAACTAGCAGCGCCCCGCGGTTTCACCTGCATGCATAAGTAGCGATCCCGTGGGAATATCGGGATAAAAAATGTGTTAATCCTGATTATAAACTGTCTATGTGCAAATTTCACCCAAATCCGTTCAGTAGTTTTTGTGTGAAAGAGTAACAAACATCCATCCATCCATCCTTCATCGCAAACTGTCGCATTTATTATATTATAAGTAGGACTGTCTAAAGGGTAGGTTCTTGAAAAATAAACTCTCCTATAGATTTACCTTTCTTAGGCCAATATTTTAACGTCCAGAGCATGCTTCCCTCTGCCAACAGGGTGACTACTTTTAATTTTATATTCCGAGACTCTGCTGGGTGTTACGTAAACTTCGTTTAATTTTAATAACTTTCAGGAAACCTAACTTTAATAAACTTTTTATGTCATAACTTTACGCTCCTTTTTGCCGTACGGAGTAAGTGGATTATGTCAAATATCTTTGTATAAAAGACCGCAGGAGCAGTAAAGTTTCATGTCCCGACTGAAGAATAAGAGGTTTAATAGTTGGATGATAAAAATAGGCTTTGCAGCTTTTTCTTTCAAAATATGTACCAACAGTTAAGTTCTAAAAGCCTGCTCTTGTTGTAAACAATCATTTCTGTTACAGTTGTTTGTATGCTGCCTATTTTTTTATTATTATGCAAACGGTACGGTGAACCAAGAACCATCTAGTACCTACCTACATAAAATTCTTTCAACACACAAATATTGCCCTTGTTTCTCAATAAAAAATCGTGTCAATATTCTACAGGAATAACAAACCGTGATAGATGTGAGATTGGCAGCCGATCGGCGGGATCTGAAGGGAAAATAATAAAAATATAAGACGAACTGAACTAACGTATCAATCCGAATGATTGAGTCCTTTGCGAACATTCGCGGGGATTGGATGGATTTTACGGATAAAATTATTTTTGGAGACCATCGCGGGAATGTTGCTTTGGAGGAAAATAAAATACTAAGGCTCACTTCTATCACAAATCATTAAATACGTTTAGCGCTAAATGTATTCTAAACTTTGATCTATTTCTGTCAATCGACGGATGACAGAGACTAAATGATGTTTTTAGTCATTTTTGAGCCTGTTTTATACTATCCAAATAGTAGATAGATCTGGTGAGTGTAAACAGGGCTCTTAGGTTCCATTTTTTTTTACTTTACAAATAAATTCTATAATGAGCCATCACGATAAAGACTGATAGTGATTTTTCAGTTTTACTGTACTTTACAAGTCGGACGTTCTACTAACAAGACACACTGCTGTTGATTTAACTTAAACATTGTTGTTTTAACTGGATTGTTTTACTATTAGGAATATTTGCTTTTAAAAGGTTTTGAGTCAGAGGGGTCTATAATATCCTCTGGAACAGGTATGGAAGATAATTTCTAGGATTTATGAATTATCTGTCCTAAAGGTAAGTTAACTGAAACTTGTCTGAAAGCAGTGAAATAGGCCATAGAATACATCGTGAGTATCAAAATACTATTATAATAGTTATATTTATTTTATTTTTACACGACTGCCCAAAAAGGAGTGTAATGTTTTCAGGGTTCGTGTATGTATGTGAGTTTCTTTGTGCCACCATAACTTTTAAATGCTTAAAAAGATTTAGATGTATGGGGTATCGTTAGAATTCGTATATCATCCCGCGTGACATAGGCAGTATAATTAAAAACAATATGGCAGCAGTATGGCTCCATATTTAAATGTGTAAATAAAATAATTTCTTAATTTATAACAATATGGGAATCCAAGTGAAGGCCTTGATGAGCACATTCCAAAACTATATCATTTATTAGCATACATTTTACATAGGTAGGGTGTACATGCAAAATAAAAATTTCATCCCCTCGTCATCCACCTCTCGCCTCGCTTCGCCGTGAGAGTATAAAACCACCTTTAGTGCTTAAATATTAAAGTCACCTAGCATGACATGTTGTAATTAAATTAAAATTAAATTTGTCACTAAAATGTATAAAATAAAAATAAATATTAATAAACACAACTACCCTGCCAAAAAACGAACTAAACCAAAAAGTTATAAAGTTATAAATTAGTTATTCTGTAATTGTCTTTGCAGTCGGGGGACCTCTTAGATTAAAAAGTGTTCCACACAACGACACAACGGTCCCCCGACTGCAATGACAATTACAGATTAATTAATACAACTTGTTTATTACTTTTTAGTTTAGTTCGTTTTTTGGCAGGGCAGTTGTTTTTTTAATTTTATAATTATTTATTTTTATACCCAGTCGTCTAACCTAAAGAAATAAGCAGGACTAATCTGCCAAGTGGACATTACGACGCTTTACATAAATAAATATAATTTAGGCTCTATGCTATAACTAATTAAGTTCAGATTTGTAGTATTTAAATATACTTACATAAACTCATGACTTTCTTCTCATGACGGTAGGCACAAACTATAGAACGTCACCTGATTTGCGTCGTTTACGTTCATACATCTACTAAGTATACACGCACGCTAGTTGCCAGTACTACGCACCTGACCTTCTTGAAGAACATCACCAATACGGTCAGTATATGTCTTCCTAGGGCGTACTCTCCCGGCGTTTCCACTCACATCTGCCTTGTAAATACCTTGTATTAGTTGCCTTTCATTCATCCTCTCAACGTGACCAAACCATCTGAGAATATCTACTGTTTTCAATTTAAATAATCTGAATTTTTTAATAGTTGTTAATTTATAACGGTATATTTTAGTCAATATCAGAAGGTATTTATTATACATACATAAATTCTTTCCATGGATGGAGGTAGGCAGAAACTACAGAATGCCACCTGTTACGATCCTAAGATACTAGGAATGTATTATTGTGACCAATATTCGACGTGTCGGATTCGTGTATACACGTGAACAATTTTATGCCAATTACTGGTCTACACACAGCTGGTTGCCTAATCGAAAAACGAATTACTGAGTTATTCTGCAAAAATATGTTTTAGGTATTCTATTCAATAAATTGTAGAAAGTATACGGCGCTATGATGAATTAGCACACATGATATACTAGCAGCACCCTTTTTTTTTTTTTTTTTAGGGTGGGAAATCATCAAATAACTTCTCCCGCTCTGGGCGGAGCGGGAGGGCGTGTCAGACTCTTACTGACTAAAACCCACCCGTGTTCCTTCGGTTGCCCTGTTGCCGGGGGCCACGATCTCCCTTTCGGTTTTCTTCGCAACCCCGGCAGGCATCGGCCCTAGTGGACCCCTTCAATTCTGCTGACATCTCTTTGAGGCGCGCATGGAACACAACGCGCCGTCGACCCGGGCCTGGTCCTTATCGGACGGTGAGCCACCCATTGCTCACCGTCCGCAAGCCCGCGCCTACGGTGGGCGGAATTCGCCTCGCGATTCCCGATGCCCTGGGCGTCTCCTCCTGCGGCGGTTAGGGGCGTGAGGGCGCGAAATTTGCCTTTCCCTCACGCGTTCCGCCTCCTCCTTCGCGAGCAATACAGCTTCGCAGAAGGAGGTGACGGCCTCCCATTTCCTCTCGCTCCGTACCATGGCCTGAACCAGGGTCGGACGCGAGAGATCACCGCCGCCGATCGCCTCCACGAGGACACGGCGATGCTCCGCCCAAGCTGGGCAGACCTCCACCGTATGCTCCACCGTGTCCTCCGGGCGATCCACACAATGGTGACACCCGGGCGTTTCCTCCCGCCTTATCCTGTGCAGGAACCTCCCGAAACAGCCGTGTCCGTTGAGGACCTGCGTCAGGCGGAAGGTGAGGACGCCGTGGCGCCTCTCTAGCCACTCCTCAAAGAGGGGTCTTATCGCCGCAAT
Source organism: Omphaloscelis lunosa (assembly GCA_916610215.1). Classification (NCBI taxonomy): domain Eukaryota; kingdom Metazoa; phylum Arthropoda; class Insecta; order Lepidoptera; family Noctuidae; genus Omphaloscelis; species Omphaloscelis lunosa. Next base: position 15,990,310 of record OU744250.1, read on the forward strand.
TGTGGCGTGCCCAGCGCTGGGTTGCGACAATCGCACTCTCCATGACGCCATGAGATCCCGCCGGAGCTCTGTCCGCTGTGCCGCGATTTGTGCAGCACCCTGCGGTTTCACCCGCGTAACTCTCGATTCCGTGGGAATATCGGAATAAAAAAGTATCATATGTGTTAATGCAGATTATAAACTATTTGTGTGCCAAATTTAATTAAAATCCGTCTAGTCGTTTTTGCGTGAAAGAGTAACAAACATCCATCTACCCTCACAAACTTTCGCATTTATAATATAATATAAGTAGGATATAATATTTATATATTATAATATATATATAATAGGAATATGTCGTAAAAGATAAAGTCTCGAATTATATGGGAAATAGATATATTTATTATTCAGTCCATTCTTCTATGAAATGCGCTTCCTCTTGATATCAGGACGGCCACCAGTCAGTATGCATTTAAGCGGAAATTGCAGAGTTTTTTTTTCAAAATAAATAGAATAGAGTTATCTCAACATCTCTCCCCGAATTTGTATATATGTATATATATAATAAATGTATGTATATTACATTAAATATGTATGTGTATTATAAGTTATAACATATTTATGTACTGTTGTTCCTACCAATTTTTTTTTTCTATATTTTTAATAATTTTTTCTTTGTTCTTCTCAACCAGAGCATCTGCCGTCCAATCTCTTCACCACCCTTGGTTGACTGGTAGAGAATGCCTAAGGCATTAAGTCCGCCTTTGTACCTTTTTGAGTGTGAAAAGTTTAAATAAATAAATGATAATAATAATTTAACACCTAATTCCAAGAAACGATAGAATTAACTTATTGGTAAAATGATAATGGTAGGTAATGGTTTTTATTACGTGTTGTCTTTAATGAGATCTAAACGCAAACTGGCCAACATCTTGATGAACGAACCAATGTGCATACTTGCGTTCGATGCAATTCCTAATACATTGCTTCAGACCTATGTTAAAAGAAATCGTCTGCTTGACAACTGCAATGTAAATAACTGTTGTGTAATGTGTAAATAATTGCTGAATTGTTAAAGTGAATGGCATTGCCATTGTGCACTTTTATAATTTCTAACGTGACAATAATACTATCGTGGACGTCCACGTCCATAAAATGTATGGAAACACGACCATGTTATAACGTTATCGTAGCCGGAAAAAAGCCTCTCACTCGCCCACGTACAATGGTCCACCTGACGGACTAAGTGCGGAAACCAAACCCCATAACATAGAACATAGAAGCCTCTCACTTTACTTCCCTGTGTTATCGTGATGCCGTGACGTGTACGTCAACGTCCACGATAATACTGTCACGTTAGAAATTACAAAAGCTCACACTGTATGTGTCAAATTACGCAATTACCTCGCAGATTCAGTTTCAATTGGCTTACTTATACATAATTCATTTTCCAGCGTCACTTTTTAATGTGTCTGACATCTGGCATTTCCATTTCACACAGCTAAGTCCAATTCATAGTTTTAATGAAATTATGCATTTTCTCTTTATTTTTCACAAAATCCATTCACAGAGCAGCTTTTTATCGGGACAATGCATCGTATCTCTGTCGTGCTCTTGACATGGAGCCATTATTCCTATTGAATTATAGTGAACTCGAATTGGATTCCAATTCAAGGTGCCGATTTGCAGGATTCTAGCAGTATGTCCTTGTAATTTACGAGCGCGCATCTTGTGACTCTTTTGTCATTGTAATAAGGCATACGTTGCAATGATCGACGCGCGTTCGTGAAATGTAGCAACTGTATCAAGCAAACATCCTTGGGGATATCGATGTACTTAATCGATTTCGACCAGATTTGTTTGTTCACTTCAATCGATTACGTGACAATTGTAGCCGTAGCAATTGCTTTGAACTCTAGGGGCTCTTTCGAGGCTACAGTCTATAAGAATCTGTTTCTAGGACGGCTATTAGAATTTATTGTGTACGTTTAGATGATCGGAGCGTTTAGGGAATCGTTTGGAAGTGACACAGTGAACAAAATAATGTAAAAGTTTAATTTTCTAGTAAGGGTATTTTATATTTTTTCAAGAAATAATGTATCCGGAACCCTTTTACCCAACTAATCTTACAACAGAAGTCATTGTTTAACACTTCTTCACTGCTACAAAGCTGAATAGATTTCATAGATGCGTACTCGAAGAAAGTTGAATGATATTTACCAAAGTCTTGAGCGGTGATTCGTAGTAACTAAATATTACAAATTATTAAAAACTTCCCGTAAACACATTTTTATGACGTCTGGCACAAATTTTGAAACGCGTCCAAGGCATTTGCCGACTCAGCGAAGCAGTCGCCAGCTGATAGTGCGCAAACAACTCAGATTTTTCAAATTATTCTGCATGAAATGCACCAGATATTTCTGGCAACCTAACCAAGCAATATGTTTCTCAGGCATGGGCAGAATTTTTATCCCAATTTCACTTTTACGACTTCAAGTAATGCATTTTTATTTTTGTCTATTTAATAAGGTTTTAGATTTCAATCTTGAACGACCTTTTCGGTTTTTAGTATTTACGTTATTCCAAGAGCAGTATTTGGCTGATTGCAAGTTGTAGATAGTGACGGAGTCTATGGTGAGTTGCAGTACAGTTTCGTCGCACAAGCGTTAATCACAGATCCATTTGTCGAGCTCACGTAGTACACTCGTCTGTTCCATAGTTATTAAAAAGTCTTCACGCGTTCGACCCGTGAAGTAGTACAGCTCGTCATCGTCAAATCGTTCTATATTTTCAAAATCTAACCGCGATGCATTTTCCGCAGCTTTTTTTATCATATTTATTATGCCATTCACTTGATCAGCATTAAAGCTATGCTTTAACGCGCTCGTTATTCCTTCGCAGTCATTCGATTACCGATGTATCTCATAAATGCTTACGAATTCTGGAATGTACTAATTGTAAACTTGCTTCAAACGATTTTTTTTGTTTTTCTATAATTTGATAGTGTTTTTGACATCCTCAAACCATACATGATCTAGCTGAATTCGGAGATCGAGAAACATCCGGTAATACAATTGTTGTATTATCAATATCAGGGGCATCTACTAATGATGCATCCTCTTGATGTGGTGCTGTTACATCTACGTGATATGAAGCGGCTGGGGCATGTTGTGCTGCGACATTAGCTTGATTTGGAGCGGCGAGGACATCTTGTGCTGGCACATTCACTTGATGTGGTGCCGCCAGGGCATCTTGTACTGGCACATTAACTTGATGTGGAGCGGCGAGGACATCTTGTGCTGGCACATTCACTTGATGTGGTGCCGCCAGGGCATCTTGTACTGGCACATTAACTTGATGTGGAGCGGCGAGGACATCTTGTGCTGGAATAACAACTTGATGTAGAACGCCGGGAGCAAATGACGGATTAATGTGGCTTTGAGGAGTGCGTGATGTTGATGCTCTTTGTGGTGTAGCCCCGTGGTGCTTTGGTAACAAGGGCGAAAATAGAACTCTGCATTTTTATATGCAATCTGTAATAAAATAAAATAGAGTTAGTAACTATTTATTTTATGATTGCAAGGTTAGGTAACTTAATTCAAGGGATCAACCTAGCTCCTATAGTATTGTAAACATAACGTTTTCTACAAAATAGCGTACAATTCTACAAATATTTTTTAATAATAACATACTATGTAGGTACCTACTTACTTGGTCCGATCTAACGTTATTTATGATGAATCTTGCGGGCGTTGTATTTTGTTCGAACAATTGATTCGTTGTGGTCAATCGTCTTTTACATAATACGGACCGATTACAAATCAAACAAATTGTTCCACGACTAGTAAGAAACATAATTTAATTTCAACAAAAACGATAAATAGTTCAAGGTTCGAAGCGTGTAGTCAGTTAAACCTCGATCACACGCAGCGTATAATCGCTGCGATTAGGCATTCGCAGCGAGAACTTGCTTTGTGTGACAAGCTATTCGCTGTAACTAGATTCCGATTGCCACGAGTCGAATTCGCCGCGATTAGAATTGAGCATATTCAATGTTACTCGCCGCGAGCATTCGCTATGTGTGACAACCCTACTCGCTGCGAGTAGTCATCCCGCTCAGCGCGCCGCTCTATCAAAATTTGCGTACAGAGATCGCTGTTTGTTCGACAGGTAGGCAGCAAATACTCGCTGCCAGTATAATTCGCAGCAAATTCTCTCGTAGCGAGTACTCGCTGTGTGTGACCGAGGCTTTATTTTCACACCACCCGCTCGCTAATGTCAAAATATACGTCATGCGAACCTAAAATAATATAGCATAACCAATTAATGTACAGCTTGATTAAAAAATTCTCACTTCGAAGGTTTTAGTTGCCGTTGACTAACAAAATAATACGCAACTTAATATACCTCGGAGATATTTTTAAATGCGTCGTAATTAAAAATGCTTATTTTTGTTAGGTGTTTTGAGTCATGATTAATATATGGCTGGCGGAGCTAAGTGTATTTTGCCTAACCTAACCTAATATTGTCGCAACTCGCAACTGAATAACCCTGGGATAGATTTTGATGCGCCTTGGCCTGCAAGTAAAGAGAGAAGGTAATTAATGTCTTCAAAACTACAGTGGTTTTAACTGTGGCGGAGCTGGGTGTATTTTGCCTAAACTAGCTTAATATTGTCAGAATTGAATAACATTGGGACAGATTTTGATGCGCCTTGGCCTGAGTAAAGGGAGAAGTAATGTCTTCAAAACCATAGTGGTTTTAACTGTGGCGGAGCTGGGTGTAAATTGCATAACCTTATCTAACATTGTTGGAACTGAATAACCCTGGGACAGATTTTGATGCGCCTTGACCTGAGTAAAGGGAGAAGTAATGTCTTCAAAACTACAGTGGTTTTAACTGTGGCGGAGCTCAGTGTATTTTGCTTATATTCTATTTATATTTAAGATTTGTCAAGTATAAATATCTAATAAAAAACCCCTACTCTATGCGAAGAAATAAAAACCTGTAATACATTATTATTATACAGTACCTGGGCGACCGAGCTCTGCTCGGGTGAAAATAGAGAAAACGAATTTTCCCAGATACGAGACCTAGTAAGATCGATTTTCCGCCTTCGTAAACCTATAATCAAGCAATATATTGCAACTTTCATCGGAATCGTTAGAGCCGTTTTCGATAACGCGATTACAAATATATATATAAGACAAAACTCGTCAACTGGGCCACCTAAATCGCCAAAATTTGACGCAACGCAAAATTTAGAAAATTAGTCTTTGGCTCAAATTTTTTGTTGAAGCACAAGCTTTTTAAATTCGAGTGGCAGAAAGTGAAATTCAAAATGGCGGATCCAAGATGGCGGACAAAAGATTAAAAATTCTAAGAAAGAAATATCTCTTGCTTTTTTTTGAGTAAAATTGCCGTTCACGAGAAAAAAAATAATGAATTAGCTTTCTGCCACTCGAATTTAAAAAGCTAATGCTTCAAAAAAAAACAATTTGAGCCCGAAATGAATTTTCTACGTTGCGTCAAATTTTGGCGATTTAGGTGGCCCGGTTGACGCGTTTTGTCCCATAAATAAAAATATTGCTCATGTAATAGTATTGGATAAATAGTTCACAAACTTAGTGATAACATAAATCTGTACAAATTGGATCGCAATATTCGGTTAACTTCCCCAGTTCTACCTACCTACCTGAAGAAGGTTGTCTATCTATCTGTTAGTCTAGTTGGAGTACCAAGGTCTGGCAAACATCGTCGCGTTTGCCAAACCTTTAATAACTAGATTCAAGAGCTAGATAATTCGAAACTATTACAAGGTACCTTACGATTTATTTGCTAACATAGCTTTGAAATTTTATGCTCGTCCTCTATTTCATGGGACTTCTATATATCTGTATCTATTACCTATATAATATAAAATTAAACATTTAATTGCTTGAATATGGGTAAAACATGAAGTGTTACCTACATATAGTGACTTTATTGGTGATGTTCTTCAGAAAGGTCAGGTGCGTAGTAATCGCAATTGGCGTGCGTGTATGGACTAGATGCGTGTAAGAGTAATATAAGGCAAATACAAAAAAGGGAGGGGAAGGTTTTTTTAAAAATTTTATTACAGTATTGGTATCAAATAAAAGCTACAGTACAGGCGACATTCATACGTGCAGTTGTACTGAATTTCGTTGGATTTTTTTAATTCCTGATCTTGAATTACAAACATCCAATGTTTTCAGAACCTTTTATAGAGGATTCATATCATGGGTATAGATTATAGAGTATGCAACTGTACATATAATTAAAACACTCGTGTGATAAACCCGCATTCGTGTTTTAATACCCCTTATTTTACAATAGTTGCATAAATAACTATTAAATAAGTTGCTTTATTTGCAAATTCAATTTAAATAAATGTGTGTAAAAAATATTACGATCTTACTGTTTTGTCAAGTCGTAAAAAACCGTGTGAAGTAGGGGCAAGTCGCTAGTAATAATAATATAACAAATTAAGCAATATTTGTGTATGCATATTTGTACTCAGTTCTGGAAAACGGCTCTAACTATATCGATGAAAGTAGGAATATCGGGGTTTACGTCTAAGCTAGGTCTAATATCTAGGAAAATTTGTTTTCTCCGTATTTTCACCCGAGCAGAGCTCGGTCGCCCAAAGTTTAGAACAAGATTAATGACATAGAATAATGACATGGCAGCATGAAATTAGTAAGTACCTACTATCATGGCAGCATGGAATTAGTAGGTACTATCCTATACTATTAAATGAGCATTCTCTATTTTCACCAGAGCAGAGCTCGGTCGCCCAGGTACTAATACATAATCAGCCTATAATGTTCCCACTGTTGGGACACAGGCTTATTTTTGGTGAGAAGGAGTAGGCCATAATCCACCACGCGGGCCCAGAGCGGGTTGGTAGATGTCACATGTCTTCGAATGGGTCCTAGGCCATACCATTTTCCTCACGATGTTTTCCTTCACCGTTTTGAGAGCAGTGGTGATGAAATAATTTACACAAAGCTAAACGCCTGTCTGGGTTCGAACTTACGATCTACAACTCGTAAGCCACAGCCGTTACCAGTGGGCCACCACTGCTCTCCTATTAATAATAAAATTTACAATTGAAAGACATTCATTATAACTTGTACCCTTGTAACTCCACCATATTTTTCTTTCATACAATGCACGTTTTCGCCAAAATACTCCCATCTATTCAACGTTGGAGCTCCTTAAATTGTACGTTATCCTTAAGGGGTAGCTCATGCGTCAATTCGTTTGTCCCCTCAGCTGCTTGGGTCTGAATATATATGAACATCCATCATGTAAGGCACCGACATATGTCTATGTATTTGGGCTGTTGGGTTTCTTGATGGCAGTATTTTTAAGTGTGCGCATTCTTTATGTAGGTAAAGAACCTAAAGACTGCAAGCTTCAATAATATCCTATTCTATTAAATGAGTAATATTTGTATATATATTTGTTTGTATATGGATTTTTACTCACGTTCTCGAATTTGGCTCTAACGATTACGATGAAAGTAGCTATATCGGAGTTTACGTTTAAGCTAGGTCTCATATCTGGGGAAATTTGTTTTCTCCGTATTTTCACCCGAGCAGAGCTCGGTCGCCCAAAGTTTAGAACAAGATGATGAATAATGACAGTAGAATAATGATCATGGCAGCATGGAATTAGTAAGTACCTACTATCATGGCAGCATGGAATAAGTAGTTATACATGGATTAGTATGAACATTCCTATACTACAATATTATATGAGCATTTTCTATTTTCACCAGAACAGAGCTCGGTCGCCCAGGTACTATATAAAATCATACAGTCGACATTACCTGAACAACATTTGTAATGGTTATATTTAAATAAACTTTATTTGCTAGGAACTGAACATTAGATTCAGTTACAGTTTCTTTATAAAAGAACATAACATCACGCTTGTTCTCCCCGAAGGATAATGTAAAGGTGTCTATAGTACACCCATAGTACACCCACATTTCGTCAGATATTTTAAAGTCCCATGTAATAGGGGGCGAGCCTATTGCCATCAACCGGGTACAAATCCAGATTCAGGGCTCCTACTGAGAAATTCCTGATGGAAATACACAGTAACTCTTTGGCCGACCCGCGAATCGAACCAGCGAAGTAACCACTAGGCCAACGAGGCAGTTCTTAAAAAAATAAGCTTTTAAAAAATATCTACTTTTATATACTAAAACACACACAAACAATATAACTATTTTCTTAATTTCCCTCGGCAAACATCGTATTTCGTCAGTCGTCGGATATCTATTAGTTGCCCTTTGCACTTGGTGCAGACTGGATGCTCTCAATTGACTTGGAAGCATATTGAGTTGTTAATACTCTTTAAACTTAATGTAATTTATTTAAAAAATGGGAGGAAAACTGCTAAAGTCGCAGGCACGAAAATAGTTTTACAGCTCTATATAGTTCACACGAAAATCAAAACAAAACAACAATAAAGTACTTAGTTTTGAATTAAAATTGTTATACATGATAAACCTAATAATTGATGGACATGGAAATTACCATTCGTTTATATTCGGAAATGCGAAGATTCCCGAGAGACATTTAGAAAATAGACTGTACGTCTCATCGTATAAAATGAAAAATCAAAACATATTACGAGTCTTTTTACTTACCCTGCAAAAATCACGCGTAGCGACAAAAAATGATACGAGCAATCAAATGACGTGTCTCATTTTAGGAAGGTAATGTGATATAGGTACAACCTTACCATCTACGATACCACGGAAATACGTCTGTAATTTATTGTTACAATATAATAGCGTTTTCTCTTACATTTTTTTAAAAATGACATCAGGCAAGACAAGCCGGGTAATTGCATAACACACTCACGATGGCATTGCATTTTGACAATTCAAAAATATTCATTGCGTCATGTACGATGTCGAGCAGACAAATTTTACAAAAATATGAAGCAATGAAAAAGCAATTTCCGTCAAAATCCTTTAAATTCTAAATGAAAGTGTGGTACGTAATTGGGGTCCTGATTTAAGTTGACATTTAAATCTAAAACATTCTTGACATTTAAGTTGAAAATTGAAACGCGATTAAGCTACAACTAAGCCACGCCAAGCACAGGATATTAAAATGTGGACATTCATCGCAAAATAAATTATCTAGGTTTTTTTTTTTTCCTAAAAAATTGTGACATACTGTTCGAATCTCAGGAAATTAAATAAAATTATTTCAACAATGAAATGACTCTTGACTTAATTATCTATATTCCCACCACGACAAAAACTATTTTTGAAGCAACTCTCTCAGTAAATAATAGTCCAGTTAAGTAGAGACACAATATTTTTTTCCACATAACCTTTTATAATTCTATAAAGTTTTTTTTTTTTATTTCGCTGGGTGGATAGCTGTACCCAAATTGTATTTTATTCATTAAGTTTGCACTAGTCGACGGCTCGAACTCATGTACGCGTGGCTAGTTTGCATGCTATTTATATAGTTTTAGTATAGTTATTTATTTAATTATTTAGTGACATAGACGATGATTTATAACGAAAACGAGCACGTAACATTTCATGAACACCATGTAACACCTTTCCTAAACAACAATTTTACCAAAAACCGGACTACTTGTACGACAAGTTGAGTTGGATAGCGAGTAGACGAGAATGTGGGAGAAGGCAGTGCTCGCAGCAGATCTCGACTCAGTCTCATAGTACAGCAGCTTTTAGAGGTAGTTTCCGTTATGCGGCTTCTAAAGTGTGGAATAATCTGCCACCACCTCTTCGAGCAATAGAAACGATCGACACATTTAGAAGACGCCTACGGCAGTACCTCATAGATGCGCAACGGAAGCTAGACATGACCAACCTTAATGTTTCATTGATATAAATTGTATTATGATAAAGTTATATATTATATTATTTGTTGACGGACAGTCCTTTGTTTATTGTGCAACCATACCATTTTATTTATTTTGTATAACACCTTTGTATAAATCTTTAATTATTTTTTAAACTTAATTGTACTATGTTGATTTTATTATTAATTGCTACTCTCATCTATTAATATTTTTTATTTTATTTAAATCTTTACACACATTATAAAACTGATTTACATCCGTAAGACGTACTCGTAACATAAGGTTCAGTTGAAAACCAGCGTCAGGCACTAGTTGTCTGGCATTTATGCTGAACTGAGCCTATTTGTCGCAGCCGTGAGGCACACATTTTATTTGTGTGCCTGCCTTTTGTTTTTTTTTTTATCTGGGTCAAATAAATTTATTTTCTTTCTTTCTTTCTTTCATGAACAGACCTTTGGGCGTATAGGTATTCTGGATAAACGACTGGATGTATCTACTCAAAATAAAATTATTCGAACTTTTGAATAAATTATCTATCCCTGTACGGTTTATATTTTGCCTTTTTAATACTACATAAGTTATTATTACTATTTACGCCCAAAGATGAGTTAAAATTAGTGTTGAAATATGGAAGCTTCGATGCTCATAACTTCCAAACCATTTTTTTTTCCAATTCTGCTTCCATACAGGGCTAGATAATCACAAGATAAATATATATAATTTTTAGTTTTGAACGTACAACGTCAAACAGACGAGTAATCACCATACTACGTTTGTATGCAAGAATGACCGACTAGCGTAACCTTAAGGCCTCGGTCTTGAAGTCAGCGGGCAGCTGGGCGGTGACGGTGGCAGCACGGCATCGCATAGTTTTATATGGAACCACTCGCTCCCCGCGCCTGCATTCGAGGCCAGTTACATATAAATCTATGCATTTGAACGCGCCTCTCTCGCGCTGCCGCCGCCGCCCCGCTGCCCGCTAAGTTCGAGTCCACGGCCTAAAAGAAAGGCATAGCACGTATATGTTTAAACTTTTAGCAGAGTTTATTATTACGAATATGTGGGCGCAAAATTTTAAAACTTAAATTCAATATTTCGCATATAGCAAAGTAAAAAATTATCGAAGGGCATATTTTTCATGGTTACTGGATTATAAGTACTTAAATGCATTTATTATTTTTTAGAATATTGTAATAAAATTATTCTCTGTTTGTTTCAGGTGTACAGATAGCATATTTTGCGATAATAGGAACACAGATGTTCATGATCGTACTCAGCATATTCCTCTTCTATGGTATTTATAAAGTAAGTATACATTAGTTTGAATAAATACCTTATTTTTGGGTGGGAAATTATAAAATAACTTCTCCTGCTCTGAGCGGAGCAGAAGGGCGTGTCAGACTCTTACTGACTAATACCCTCCCGTGTTCCTTCAGTTGCCTATACTTGCTAGGGGCCACGGAAACGCAATCCCTTTCGGACTTTCCCGCGACCCCGGCAGGCTTCGGCCCTAGCGGACCCCAACAGTTGTTCTAACATCTCTTTGAGGCGCGCATGGAACAACGCGCCGTCGACCCGGGCCTGGTCCTTATCGGATGGCGAGCTACCCATTGCTCACCATCCGCAAGCCCGCGCCTTCGGTTGTCGGGAATCGGCCTGGGATTCCCGACGCCAAGGGCGTCTCCTGCGGCGGCTAGGGGCGTGAGGGCGCGAAATTTGCCTCTTGAATAAATACCTAACGTCTGAAAAAAAATAACAAAAAAATTCAATAATAAACACAAAATCACACATAAATAAATACAAACGAATAAATACAACAACACACAAATTAGATAAAATCAAATTCATATTCAACCATAACTAGCTCATAATTCCAGGATTTTAATTTGCACTGGGCTATCTAATCGTGTAACTTTAAATTATACTTATTATATTATCTATTTTTGTATAATTCATTAAACATGACTTGGTTTCCGTACGTCTTTTTCGGGTGACCACTGAAAATCAGCGCTGTGTTGTGGGTCCCCATAGCACAGCATCATGCTGAGTGGAAGTCTTCTTGACACAGTCATGGCGTGCCAGCAGCTACTGACTATTTCTGTTTTCTGTTCGTGATTATATGTACATCTATTGTTTTTTTTATTTTATTGTTTTACTCGAGTAATTATATTTTTTATGCACGTGTTTCTGTGACAAATACACTTATTTTTCTTTCTTTCTTTCTAACCTCCGCCAAAAAGAATGATGATACTGACACGTGCTTTTTAACACACATTTTTAGTATTCCACAAAGTCCTCGCAACACGTCTGCCTCGTTGGTCAAGTGCTCGCAGAAGCTTCTGCTGAGCATGAGGTCCCGGGTTCGATTCCCAGGTCGGGCAAAGTATTATTGGGCTTTTCCATCTGGAATTTCTCGATCAGTTTCAGCTCGGAGTCTGGAATTTGTGCCTGATGGTGGCATTAGGCTCTCCCCTTATTACATGGGCCTTAAACATAACTGGCCGAATGTGTGTCTACTATGGATACACCTCTGCCTAACCCTTCGGGGAAACAAGGCGTGATGTAATATCCTCGTACCTGCATTTCTAAAAAAGCCGCATTTGAGAGGTCCCTCCGCTCAGAATAACACGTTCTCCAAATATTTAGTATCGTTCCTAGAAATAACTTTACTAAAATAACTACGCTAACAAAAATAAAACCTCTTGATATTTATTTGGGACCCGAAACAATCTCGGGGCCTTTAACAAAATAAGTGTAATCAAACCAGTTCTATTTCAACCTCTACGACATTCTATTACATTATTTTATGCGTCCCTAAAATGCCAGTTTCAAGACGCTAGCTCTCGTAAAAAAGAAAATAAATGTATTTTTGTACCTAGAAACACTTTACTGGGGGTTTTAATAAGATTGCCAGGACGAATTAAATGAACCGTTTATATTAGTTTACTAGCTTTTACCCGCGGCTTCGCCTGCGTGAATGTCGGAAAATATCCCACGGGAACGCACTACCGGGATTGTTACCTAATAACCGAGGAAAAGGTCATTGACTCCTAGCGCTGCACCCGCCGCCATCAACCATAATTATTTTGTTACGGATTAATTTGAATCTGTGATATCTTTTAAATTAGGTATTTATTTAGATGATATGATGTCTATGCATATTTGAATCTAAATTAAATTCCCAATTTAAATAATTATATTATTGGATAAGGATTAATGTAATACCGGTCAAAATAACTGCGGAAATAACAATTTCATACACATACATACATAAACTCAGGCCTTCTTCCCATGGGGGTAGGCAAAAACTACAGAACGCCACCTGCTACGATCCTTACATACTCCTTAACCATTTCATGTTTATCAGATAAAAGTGGTTACTGTGGGTCATCCTTAGAAAATAGACATATGATATCCCAGACTTTTTTATAAAACTTTTTAAGACGTCAATCCTGAATAACATTATTTTTTTGTAACTCTTACGGTTTACGCAGCGCACGCCAGTAAAGCTCCCAGTTGGCATGTTTTTTTCCGACGTCTTCAACAATAATCGTTATATTTCAGCCAATTTACACAAAACCGTAATAAATCATACACCTAAACCTTCCTCGTGAATCAGTCCGTCCATTAGTGAAAACTGTTTGAAAATTTGTTCGGTAGTTTTTGAGTTTATCGCGTACAGACGGCGGTGGGGGAATTTCTTTTATAATATGTAAGGTATCCTTACATCGTTATCCTTAGACATGGATGGACGAGTATGGGTATTAGTAAAAATACAAAGTACAGAGATACAATATAATCATTCTACTTTGTGTGCAGCAAAGCGTATGAGGCAATGTTTGTAAATTACCGAACACCAAACAAATAACAAAATTATCTCATTCATGATAACATGTAATTTAGTAGTAGGGCAAAGCAAATTATCTTAGTAGTTTTGGAACACAAGAGAAATACAATATATAACACGGGAACTACATACCGTGCAGTCCACAGATAAACACGGCTCCTTATACACGGCTTTAATATAAAATGGAAGAGCTCAATGTATTAATCTCTATGTCTTTTACAGGAAAACGTGGCATTTCTAGTGCCGTGGGTCGTCGGCTGCATGACCTTCATGGCGTTAGAAGCGATGGCCATGGTTTACTCCAATATTCTTAGAGATCATGTTAACAAGGTAAGCATTCTTCATGCCCGGCATTTTTACTTTTTCAGGGGTTTACACATCCAATCTTCGGTATTCATAGTTATGGCAAAAAAAATCCCAAACATTCAAACGCCTTCTTCTTCTCGTGTGGTTAGTGACTAACCTGGTGTCAGAGTTTTAAAGCCACCCATGAGCCTCTGACTTGGTTTCAAATGCCGTCGAGAAATATCTCTCAGGCATACCGGTTTCCTCACGATGTTGACATGATTCGATGTTAAACATTCAGAAGTGATTCTTGCTTGATCTAGCGTCACCTCTGGTACATGAATTAGTCATGGCCGTTTGTGGTTTTTACAACACATATGTATACGAGTACCTACAGCGAGGTACGGTTTGATTTAAAAATCAACATTGTGTTTTTCCATACTGTTAAGGCTCTTTCAAACAGGCGCGACACGCGACGCGACACAAAGACACCGCTCGTCGCGCGACGAGCGGTGTCTTTGTGTCGCGTCGCGTGTCGCCCCTGTTTGTAGGAGCATTTACGCTGAAGATACCTACAGCGTTTAGCTACTATTTATTATAATTTACGATATGAGGGTCAATGTAAATAATCATATATTAAAAAAGTATCCATTTGAGCCTAATTAGCTGAGTTCCCATATAAATAAGTACTAGAAAATTGACCTCATGATAAATACGTTGTAATGAAGACTTTAACTTATTAATTTATTTTAATTTACTTAATTTTAACTTAATAATTTGTGGCTGTCTCGTTGGTCTAGTGGTCGCAAAGCGCTACTGCTGAGTATGAGGTCCTGGGTTCGATTCCCGGGTCGGGCAAGGTGTTATTGGGTTTTTCCATCTGGAATTTCTCAGTAGCAGCCCGGAGTCTGGATTTGTGCCCGGTTGATGGCAATAGGCTCGCCCCCTATTACATGGAACTTAAACATAACTGACGAAATGTGGGTGTACTATATATACACCTCTGCCTAACCCTTCGGGGAATACAGGCATGATATTATGTTATGTTATGTGTAATTTATTTTACATTTTATATCTACTTCAGTAATTTATTTTTGTTATAATAGTATAATTGTGGCATGTATTTTAATATTTGATTACTAACATATTTTTTAAGTATAATAACATAATCATAATATGGATCACTGTGTTTGACGTAAATAAATAAATAAAATTAATTAAATAGCGAAATAAACATTTTAGTTTGGAAATGTTTGTTAAATATAATAATACCTTAAATATGAAATAGGTTCGAACATTAATTGCGTATCTCATAAATCGTTTACAAACGTTAATTGCGTATCTTATACTAACAAGGGTGACTGCATGCATTTCCGAGGATAAAACTCTTTCTGCAATTACACAATTGTAACGCGGCAACGTCACGTCGTCGGAGCGAACCGTATCCGAGCGCAATATTGCCCGCCCGAGCACTGAGCAATCATGATTTTATATCATGCTTATATTACGTGCAAAGTGATAAATGCATTCAAAACGACCTTGGTAATAACGTGCTGCAAAGTAAAAACAGTAACTCTTTTTTTATTGATTCAAAATATTTAAAAAATGAAGGTTTGATACTAACTTATTCTACGATTGATTCGGATGACGATAGTAAGTCCTGCCAATTCTTGGTCACAGCATGTCAATGTATAATATTTATTGCAGTCGATAAACCAAGGGGGGAAATTGGGAAATTCACAAGTAAATTGCACAAAAATACTGTTGTTAAAATGGACGCAACAGTTAAAGTCATTTTTTTTTGTATATAAAAATGAAATCGAATAAATGAAGAAGAAAGAAAGAAAGAAAAAACGTTTATTTGCAGTAAACATGACGCAAAAAAAAGTTTTAAATACATAAATGAGAAAAGGTTGGGAAAGCATGCGTCACATCCACGCAAATCGACTATCGCTCAGCATTATGCTACGACCCTATGCAAGACAGAGCCCCAGCGCTGGTTTTCAGCGACAGCCGGCGCTGACGTAATTACGTCGATCGGTGCAGCAAACAAATATTCAGACGGTGTACCAGTACAGCGTACTTAAAGAAAAATAATTTATTAAAATTAAAATGTGATTCAATATATTAAATAGATGTAAAAAACAAAAAGTAATAGACATACTTTATTTTAAGTGTACTTCACTTCACCCAACATGTACTAAATTGTGATGTAAGAAATTACAAAATGGCCAATGATGTAATATATTGTGTTATTATTATGCAAAAGTAAATCAGGTTCTATATCAATTATTAAAACGATACCTTATCTAACGAATAATGATGCATTCTGATCACCGTGTCAAACACCTCCGCCGTACATTTCCGTCAGCAAGAATGTAATACATTCAATGCTGCAGGCAACAATCAACGGTGCCATACATCGTCTGTCGCAGAGCACAAACAAGGGAACAAAGGAACGACAATGCAACAATTTGTTGATCACAGAGTACCATTGAAGCATTGTCTACTAAAAAAGGTTGATTTGGAACTGCAGTGCACTACTATGTGTGTTTATTTCATTTTGAGTTTAAACGTGACTGGCATAAGGTCCATTTCCATTATCTGTCACTGAAAGGTTTTTAGATGGAAAAACTTCTTTATGAGGAGTTTTACTACATAATTATCCAAATCGAATATTTCCTTAAGTGGCTCTCGATCACTACTGAACACAGGCACAGTCTCCTCATAGACACTACACTGCAAGTTCGTGATGAAATATAAATATATTTTTGCCAAACAAAAATTTGCAAGCACATTACATGTTACAACAATGGCGGCTGTTTCAGAGAGCTAGAAATTAATTATAAACAACATTATATACATACAATGCTATGTGAATCAAAACAAACCAAGCACCACGTATCTATCACATAATTAATTTATCTGACGCTTCATTTTTAATTATTTTTACTTAATGTGGTATAGTAATTTTATTCTAGGTGCATCATCTTCACATAACATAACATCACGCCTTGTTTCCCCGCAGGGTTGGGCAGAGGTGTCCCAGTAGCAGGTTCACCCACATTTCGCCAGTTATGTTTTAAGTCCCATGTAATAGGGGGCGAGTCTATTGCCATCAAACGGGCACAAATCCAGCCTCCGGGCTGCTACTGAGAAATTTCAGATAGAAAAACCCAATAACACTTTGCCCGACCCGGGAATCGAACCTAGGACCTCATGCTCAGCAGTAGCGCTTGCGACCACTAGACCAACGAGGCAGTCAAATATAACAATAAACATAATTATTTAACTAATGTACCTATACAAAATATTTTAAAAGAGTAACGATGGACTTTCTTGCCCATTCTTCTCCATACCAACTACCTTTTGGAAGGGGTGACTAGAATCGATACAATTTTTTTGTAAATTTTGACGTTCAAAAGTGCCTTATAAGAGCCTATTTGAAATAAATGATTTGACTTTGACTTTGACCAAAATCTCAATATTCGTATCTTCGAAGTTAACTAACCCAAACAGAATAAAATAAAGCTGCCATTCCAATTAATCAAGTCGTTGTATGGCATGGTAACACAGCGCATCTAATCCGCTAAGTAAACGGTCAGTTAATGCAAATACATGATATATAATTTGCATTTTGTTTGTTGCGACTCTAAAAAATAATGTCCCTAGATTATGATCATATTTCTCAGTATTCCCGTAAGACGAAGTATAATTATTACCACCACTGTTATCTAAAGAACATAATGAACAAATAAACTTGCGTTTCATTAATATACGCCACAATTATTGGTGGGCCTAAACCCCGAAGACAAAAAACCATCTCCTTTAAGTAAAGGTATGGCATGTTACTGTATCTTCAGAGTGTTAGAAATTAAACGATAAACTACATTCTTTATTCAAGACGTACGAGTAAACCTAAGTTCCAACATCAAACTCATCTCATCGTGGAAGCTAAGTAACTCAAACAGGATAAAATAAAGTTGCCATTCCAATTAATCAATTCATTGTACCGCATTGTACACAGCGCGTCCAATCCGCTAAGTAAACGGGCGGGTAATGCAAATACATATAATTTGTCCTTTGTTTGTTGCTACACTAAATAAGGTCCCTTGCTATTTGTTGCCAAGTTTGTTATATCAACTGTGGTTCTGTGTAACAGGTCGTATATAAGGTGTATCTTTGACATTAAATGGTGATTTAAAATTATACAGTTTGTCCGCTGTGAGGTCTTTGCCATCGGAATAATTAAATCTACATCTACACTAATATTATAAAGAGATTTTTTTTTTGTTGTTTTTATTGAATAAACTCAAACACTACTAGGCCGATTTAAAAAAAAAACTTTCACCATTAGAATGCTATATTATCACTGAGTAACATAGGGTATTGGGATTATTTAAAAACCGCGAAGCCGCTAGCGCATATTTGTCGCGGTCAGTTCGTAGATGGGTCACCATTCATTACATAATTATCGAGACCTCTCTGTTCCTCGGAAAGTAAATTAAGCCTCTGATCCCAGCTGATCATCTGATCATCATTAGATCTTTGAAAGTCTACAGTCGGTAGTCAGGAGCTCAAAAGGCTGACAACCAGTCTTACCTAGGGGTATCGTGTTACCCAGTAACTGGGTTGTGGAGGTCAGATAGGTAGTCTGTATTCAGCCGACCCCAACATAGTTCGGAAAAGGCTAGGCAGATTGATTGTTAATTTCCGCATATTAATGCAAAAAACGGTGGTGGTGACAAAGAAATTACACACAAATAAGGTTTTTGAAATATAGCACACAAAATATAAGCACTGTGAAAAACCCATTTTTTTCACATGAGGTTAGCTAAAGCAAAAACTGTAATATTTTAAAAATACATGCTGTATATAAAGTAATTTGTTGCCAATTATTTAGTTCTCGTCTAAAACAAGTCTTTAAATTAGATGTAAAATAGTGGTTTAATTAGACTCTAAAGTCATAAATGAAGCTAGGAATGGTGTGTTCTAAAATACGTATTTTAATTAGTACGCTGTCTTCTCCTAGACTTTAGAGTCTTGCGCATGGTTAAAGATTCAACAAGTGGTTTTCTTGAGAATTTAATTGAACATTAACAAAATATCGTGGTTTATGAAATTCAGACGTCATTATATAGTAGTCTACCTGATGGTATCCATAGCCTGGCAAGAAAATGCCAAAAAGTGTAAGGGTGCGGCTCCATACATTTTTTGTGCTTGAAGTATTAAATAAATAAATAAAGTGGAAAAAGTCTTACAATAAGGCAATTGCTCTGGAGTCGTGCGTTGATTATTTATAATTAGTCACCTACGCAAGCTGTTGTAATAATAATTAAATGGTTGTAAGTGCAATGAGAGCACGAATATTACCACAACACTTATTAATTGGTTCGTCGATACAGGTCATAAAATAACCCATACCCTGTGATGAGTCCACAAAGCAAAGAGGCAAACCCAATCAACTTCGGTTATAAATAAAACACAAAGCCGGTTGAAATATCCTTTGTTTCAAGCGTGTGTTGAGCAACGATCACATGACCGCAGATAACGAGCCACGCTTCCTTTTACCTTTTCATTTTTTATATTGACAGCGTCACGTATTCAGACGTTTTAATTTTATGCATTTGGTCAGAGATACCACGCTATACGGTTTGCAAAAACAAGCTTACGTACGCTAACGTAGTTACCATATTAAACTTAAAGGAATGCGGTGTTGCCAGATGAGGAAATTGAAAATGTGGTAGTATTGCTTCAAAAACGCGGATATTCAACAAAAATTGCGGAATTTCTTGTTTTAAATATTTACGTCGATTTCTTTTTGCTCAATTCATACGCTTATTCATTAAGACAATACCTACTGTACCACACCGAACTTACAAACAATATGTTCGATGATCAATCAACTTTTAGAATTTTGATCACGCCAAAACTGACACAATTTCGCGCGCTTGCCTTGCTGCAACACGATACGAACTTTCTTTACAAACACACTGTGATACATACGGACACAGACTTCACTACCAACGCCAGAATCTGACAGCAGGGTAAGTATATATAAATTCAATGCGTGTATAAGAGATGAAATGATAGGCGGAACTCGTCGCCTGCGATCAAACTGAACACCAGCTTTTTATCCTTGTCGGTCTCGATGAGTACGCGCCACCTTGAGTGAGAAAAAAAAGGGTTATTCTAGCAGATTCGAAAAAAGCGGAACCTCGTAGGTTAAAAGCGGAACGCGGATCCTTTGTCAAAAAGGCGGGGTAAAAAGCGGAAAAGCGGTGCATCTGGCAACACTAAAGGAATCTTCGAATATGCGCTTTCTTTTTTTTAAATTACACACAGGGAAACAAAAGTGAGAGATTGCTTTTTTTTTTGTTAAATCTGAGTCACACCAAAAGCTTTGAAGTTGATTTTAGTCAAAGTAGGAGTAGTTCTTTGTTTTCAATAGGTTCGAAAAAAAAAATCGTGTTGAAAATTACCTGATTTGCCCTACCCCTGACAGTAAATAGCTGCCGGAAGTATAGCGGCCGTCTATTAGACTAAAACTGAAATAAAGATCGGGTATTAGATTTGCCTCATTTAGAGTATTTCTTCGATAACATTGATAGATGTTCGATTCGGCATAGAAGCATATTGAATAGTTGTGAATAGCAATGGTGGTATTTTAATTACCGAAACGCAAAGAGGTTCTGACATCAGACGGCAACTACGCAAGTCTGGCTTAAAGGTGCGTGTTACACGCAAGGAGGCTTAACGAGTATCACGTCATGAGTGTGGCGCGAACGTGCGAGTAAATTACATGCATGTGGCCGGAATGTATTCGCTTCTACTTTCCCGACGTAAATTATGCATGCGTGAACGTTTCTAGGGTAGGTACTAGACATCCTTAAAAAACCAGCTACCTACCTCAACTGGTTACCGCCGTTCCAGACAGACACTGACAAGGTCAAAGGTCAAGGCCCTCTAAACAGAATCAATTATGTATGGTGTGGTGGTATAAATTACTCCTACAAAAACTATCCCAAAAGTACTCTTTCAGTTCTTGAACGTAGTCAGGAGTGGACCTTTTCAAGTCATTCTATTATGCCAGTACTACTTTCTTTCTCTTTTTGGATTCGAGCCAGTCTGGTGTCACGTTTGTATTTTGACGTATGTGTTGCCAGCATGTGGCGTATTGTTTCGTTTATTATTCGTTCTGGCATTCGATTTTCAAACGCTCGTGCGATTTTAAATTTGGAAACTCTGTTACACTGCACCCAACAATGGCTTAGTTGTTATAAATGATGAGACTTGTTTTCGTTTTTCGTTACCTTAAGTAAATTTTCTTTCTACATGGTTATTTATTATCAGACTAGAATTTAAGTAAGAAATATTCTTTCAAGGGTTGTCAATATTTTTTACAGATATTTTCAATAGAAAAGTGAAATTCAAGAGTCGTTAAAAATTAAAATTACAAGTACCTACCTAATCTATATTTATCCCGAACACTATTATGAATGTCATTTTAAGGGTGACCAAAACCTTACTGGCCGTCTTTTACACAATGTTCCTTAGGACATATCTCTCCAGAAGCTTTAGGTTTCTAGTGATTAATGGCCAACTATCGTTTATCAAACAAAATCATCTCTCCTCTAATATCTCAATTATCTAAGTCAGAACTTCGTCGTTTACTCCACAAACTCGCTAGCAATAGTGCTAAGTACAGTTTTTAGTTAGTTCGAGCCTCCAGTTTACTAAGAGTCTCAGTGTGCAGGCTTGCGATTCCTCTCGTGATTAACCGGTATAATGGCTCTGATCTCCAAGTTAGGAACTCCTTGTTAAATAGTTGAACAGTCGGATCTAGTTTCTGATCGGTGGGCCTAGCACGAACGCGTAAAGTAAACGTAACGTAAAGTCGAAAGAAAATTTAAAAAATACTTGTTTTGTATTTACTTAGTTTTAAAAGTTTATTTATATCTATGGGTGATACTTATTCCACTTGTTGAATAAAGAAGCGAAACCTTAGGATAGTTGGCATGCATCGGACGTCATGGGCTAGAGTCGTCACACAGTGGGAGCCAGAAGATGAGCGTGGTCGCCGAGGTAGACACACTGGCCCGATATCACGTATTCCTAGGCCGACAAGCGTTTATGAGAGATTGACTGGAGAAGGTAACACACAGAGAAAAGTGGAAAGCTGTGGGGAGGTCCTTCGTGCAGTTGTTTTTCGATATAAAAAGTTATATCTAATGAAATAATATCTAATAGATAAAATAAAAATTATATTTAGATAAATATTTTTTGAATTTACGTTACCTACGTTTACTCCGTGAGTACTTGGGATAGTTTTATACATTTCATGATTAGTGCGATGCTAACTAAAGGATGGTATTTTAATTTTGTAGAAACTTTAGTTTGCTGGCTTAACCGCTTTTGGAAAAAAATCTAAAACAGTAGTTCTTTTTTCATAATCAAATTCCAGAACACTGATTAATTAGCTCTATTTCATTAATGATTTAGCTCTCTCAAAAACTTACTCAGAATCTGTGTATTTTTTGCGATATGCGCTTAAAACCATTTGAATAACAATTCTTGAAGAATATTAACTTCCCCAGAATCTGTATGAGTATTTAATAAAGCTTACATCAACGAAGCGTAAACTTAACATTTACTAAAAGCTATTGTTAAGTAAATTGGAACCGCTTGGAGTCTCGGTTTGTATTCAGTGAGAAAATGAGTATGACTGAACAAAGAGGATTTCAAATGGGTCTAGCAAATATGCTTGGAATGATAAGCCCTATTCTTAACAACTGCATATGTGGTGAATACACAAAATATAGGTAATCATCATAATAAGGCATCATAATTTTTCAAAAACTTAAAAAAAAAACCGGCCATGTGTATGTCGGACCACGCACAATGAACGGTTCCGTAGTTGGGATGAAATTATCCCAATAAGAAACTTAATTTTGTAGTTGAAAGACATGCTCTCATCATACATCGATATACGTCTCGGTCAATTCTCCAACTGCAAATGTAAGTTTGTAACCGCATTTTTTTTTATGTAATAAAACAATAAATCAAACATTTTTGGACATTTTTCATTACTTGTGCTGTCAACGGCAAGTACGCTGTAGGTTTTAATTTATTTGCGAATTTCAAAATATTTCGCATAAATGACCGTGTTTTTTAGACAGAAAAGAAAAAAAAAACGTTTATTTGCGGTAAACATGACGCAAAGAAAGATAGTAAAAAAACACGTAAATAACAAATTGGGGGAAAATATGCGTCATATCCACGCAAAACGGCCATCGCTCGTAATCGCGCTTTTAATTGCGTTAACTTAGAAGCTTGCTTTTTAGATATCCAAAGGACCGTAGACTTACGTATTTGATATAAATTTCAACTTGATAAGTCCACGCGTTCCTGCGAAAGAGGGTCTTCACAGACTGACAGATGGATGGACAATGAAGTGATCCTATAAGGGTTCCGTTTTTTCCTTTTAAGGAACGGAACCCTAATTAAGCCAAATGAAAGGCAATGTTCCGAAACTGTATAAAAGATTATTTTATTGATTAAAGTTTCGTCCTCTATTACAACATGAATTAAATTCAAAGACAGAAATAATCATCTGAAACCCTTTGTTCTAAATTTTGTACACGCCGTCGCTTACACCATATCTATTTTGGAATAGTAATGGAAAAGAACCACTACAACGAACATAAAAAATATTCCTATTCCTGATAAATTGTATTGCTTTCCATTACCGTCAGAGGAAATAGAAAAATCTAGAAAGTTTTACTTCTCCAGAAATCTCAGTCAACATGAAAAAGCCGCGAATGCGTAGTTGTAGGAACAAGAATCGTGTGTACGACAAGCAATTTAAGTTAGAATGGATTTCATACATACGTGATTATTTGCGCTATTCTTACGTGTTATATTTTTGGTGGAGTAATCTCACTATTTCAAACATAACATAACACAAACATAACATAAAATAACACAAACATAACATAACATAACACAAACATAACATAACATAACACAAACATAACATAACATCACACATGTAACGAAGGGTTACAAATACAACTAGTTTATTTTCTTTAACAAGCTTTGTACTACATAGTAGAGTTGACATGACCGTTTCTCGTATTCCCTACAAAACCTGGTTTTTTATTGTGGAATCGGTGCTATAATATCTTTCCTTGTTTTTGATAAGGTGGCGGTATCATAAGGCAGGAATTTGTGATTTTTAAAACAGTATGAATTATGTAAAGTTTTCGAAAGCAAATCACTTATCTGATAAAGTCTCTCGGTGGGATATCTAATCCTTTTAAAATACATTAGGCTTATTAGAGCTCGTTGCACTCATTCCACCTCAATAAATTTGGATTTAGCGACCCCTCCCTAAATAGGGATGCAGTACATTAAGACAGACTGCATCAAAGCGATATATTTATCCTTTAATAGATTCCTAAATGAGTAATTAAATAAATAAAATCCAGCTTATTTTCCAAACCCTGTTAGTGACCTGGGCGTATTGGCGAACGGTGTACCTTTTTGATTCGTCGATAGAACGTTTCACCTATGGATGTTTCGCCGACAGAATATTATCATTTAATTTGTACTAAGTATTTACCCACTGAAGTAGATTGCATGACTTTTTCAATTAACATATACTGTCTTAGTTTATCTTGGACACCACTGACATCGGTGAAGGAAAACGTTGCGAAGAAACCTGGAATTATAATGAATATTTATTTATTTATGCACAATTTATTACCTTAAGTATATTGTTGACGCCGATTCCCGGCCACCGTAGGCGCGGTCTTGCGGACGGTGAGCAATGGGTAGCTTGCCATCCGATAAAGACTAGGCCCGGGTTGACCGCGCGTTGTGTTCCACGCATGCCTTAAAGAGATGTCAGCACAACTGACGGGGTCCATTAGGGCCGATGCCTGCCAGGGTCGCGGGAAAGTCCGAAAGGGTTCCCGTGACCCCTGGCAACACACAGGCAACTGAAAGAACACGGGTGGGTTTTAGTCAGCATGAGTCTGAAACGCCCTCCCGCTCCACCCAGAGCGGGAGAAGTTATTTAATAACTTTGCAGCCAAAAAAAAAACTGTTGAACAAAAAAAGAATCGAAGTGGCAAATCCGCCTTGAGCAAGCGTGATAATCAACGCTCTTGTCTTCTCTGTATGAGAAGAGACTGCAGGGACAATATGATAACAGGCTGGTCATCATCATCAACCTAAATCAGTCTTCTGCTGGACATAGGCCTTTCCAATTGCATGCCATTCAGTTCAATTCTCTAGAACTCTCGTCTATTTGCCACCCTGCGACGACCGTCGCTCCAGCTAGCCTGAGGGCGTCCTATCTTACGTTTATTGATTCGCGGTCACAGGCTGGCATTACCTATTATTATTATATCTACCCACTTAGCAGTATAAGTGTATGCATAGCTGCACCAGCACAAATAAATACTCATTACGTCATAACATTGGCAAACATTAAAGGCACTTAATTAATTAATTCTGTCGCACTACAGTTAATGTACCAATAAATTAATTACCGAATTATTACTATTTGTAGGTACCCATTTACCAATGAACGTTTTCTGAGTAAATAATGCACAATGAATGAAGGGGCTCGTGATTCAATAACAAAAGCCACACAAGTCGATCGAAGGTTAAGCTAATTATGAAGGTACGGAAAGTACGTGAAGCCGTTGATCTCAGCTGTTATTCGTAGATCTTTCATAGTTATTGGTAGTTAGAAGCCAAAAGTCAGATGACCAGTCTAACAGAGAGGTCGGATAGGTAGTCGCTCCATGTAAAATATCGTATTCAGCTGCATTCGGTTAGACAGGAAGCCGACCCCAACATAATTGAGAAAAGGCTTGGCAGATTGATAACGTAATAAGAATAAACGTAATGATTATATCGTAGGATTACGCTGAGATAGGGGCCTTTTTGGCCTTGCACAGGTCTTCTTTTTCGTTTACATATTTTTTTATTTTAATATTTTCTGAAATTGTTATTGTTTGTATAATTTTCTTAGTTTTAATGTTGTATTTCCTATGCGTGTCCCAAATAAAAATATTTTCTTTTTCTTTCTTTATAACTGGTGCAAAATTCTTTTTGATCGATAAACCTCTATCTAGGACGCGATAATGGTTTATTTTCGATCAAGTTAAGGCTACTTTGAAGAAAATGAGTCGCTACGGTTTTCCCTATTTTAACTTGGCTAACACGGGCTAAGTGAATTAGCGACACTAATGGATATAAAATTTAATAGTAGGTACTTAAAATACTAATGATATTTTAGGCAGAGTATCTTGTAATAGATTACGAAATAAAACTATTAAGATAACATCTTCATTACTGTTAAAATAATATAATTAGAGTCGGTGACTACTTTTCATCGTCTCCTTGATTTACGTTCCATTACTATATTTTTCGATGTTAAACGGTGAAGGAAAATTTGGTGAGGAAACCGGTCATACCCGAGAGAAATTTCTCGATGGCATGTGAAGTTAAGTCAAGGGCCCATGGGTGGCTTTAAAACTCTGACACCAGCGTGACGGCCGCCATATCCTACGCACAATGGTCTACCTGACGGACTAAGTGCGGAAACCGAACCATGCAACAGAAACTCTGACACCAGGTTAGTCACTAACCACACGAAAAGAAGAAAAAAGACCTTAAATTACTTATAAAACTAACCATTATCAACTAGAATTAAACAATAACTTTATTTTTATATTTTAATTTTAAATAAATAGGTATTTAAGCTAAGCGTAATCCCGCAAGCGGTTTTATCATAATATCAAAAGTAAAGACAACGTCTGCTTCCTTGGTGTAGTGGTCGCAAGCGCTACTGCTGAGCATGGGGTCCTGGGTTCGATTCCCGGGTCGGGCAAAGTGTTATTGAGTTATTTTATCTGGAATTTCTCAATAGCAGCCCGGAATCTGGATTTGTGCCCGGTTAGTGGTAATAGGCTCGCCCCCTGTTACATGGGACTTAAACATAACTGGCGAAATGTGAGTGCACCTGCTACAGGGACATCGCTGTCCAACCCTTCGGGGAAATGTTATATTACGTAAAGACAACAAAATAAAGGAATAATTTTTAGCTGTTGTTGACCTCGGTTGCTATTTTTTTTAATGTTTTGGAATATAAAACTGTCCGTCGACTGAAACAGGACTGACACTGTCTAACCCAATATTGATTGTTAAGACCTTTTTAAACATCTAAAGGAGTTTTCGTCACTTTTGAGGAGACGTAACCGAAATGCAAAAAATAATTGAGATAAATAGTCATAATCTGTCCGCATGTCCTGTCACAATCCCCATTATATTTATTTTTACAGTAACCTTAAAATTCAAATAAATACAGGTTTTTGCGAGTATTATTCCACCTTGTTTGCTTTAATTCTAATTCTCAAACTTTCTTTTGTTACAGCAATTCGACTCAATATGCAAAGCCGAAATATCATTCTTAATACCACGGATACTATTAAATGTAAGTATAAAATTGTATTAATTTTTTACTCAATTGAAAACCTGCCCAGTAGGTACAATGATTTTTATAAAGTCAGTACTAAAAATACTAAATAGCCAAGTAACTGCGATCAACTTGGAAGAAGCGCGGTTGGTCACAGTTCTACCAAAATTGAAACTAATTGGTAAGGGTGCCCTAGTCTCGCAGGAGGAGACGCCCAGGGCGTCGGGAATCGCGAGGCGATTTCCGGCCACCGTAGGCGCGGGCTTGCGGACGGTGAGCAATGGGTGGCTCACCGTCCGATAAGGACCAGGCCCGGGTCGACGGCGCGTTGTGTTCCACGCGCGCCTCAAAGAGATGTCAGCAGATTCGAAGGGGTCCACTAGGGCCGATGCCTGCCGGGGTTGCGAAGAAAACCGAAAGGGAGATCGTGGCCCCCGGCAACAGGGCAACCGAAGGAACACGGGTGGGTTTTAGTCAGTAAGAGTCTGACACGCCCTCCCGCTCCGCCCAGAGCGGGAGAAGTTATTTGATGATTTCCCACACTCAAAAAAAAAAAAAAAAAGAAAGGGTGCCCTAGTCTGCGACCGATTCAGCATTAGAAGTCACACCGAACGCTTATTGTAACTGCAGATAAGACATTCTGCATTACTCATTACTTAACTTGGGTAGCAATTTTGTTAAACATTACGCAATGACAATTCAGCTGTTTTACATAACGCAGCTGTTTTGTAAAACAGCTAGCGATTATATAAAACAACGAATTCCACAATCCATCTACAACATTAAATACATCGTAAATGCACTAAACCCTGTTCGGTAGCATCTCGTAGCATGACTATTATCCAAGTGAAGTAGTCAAAGCAGTTCCCCATAAAACACAAATAATTGAGGTAATAAAACTTTCAGTTACAAGAGCAGTGGTGGCCCAGTGGTATCGGCCGCGACTTACGAGTTGTATTTAGGTCGTAGGCTCGAACCCAGACAGGCACTTTAATTTGTGTAAATTATTTCATCAACACTGCTCTCAAAACAGTGAAGGAAAACATCGTGAGGAAACCGGCATGTCCTAGAACCAAAAATTTCGAAGACATTGACATCTACCAACCCGCACCGGGCCCGCGTGGTACGGCCCACTCCCTCTCACAGAGAGGCGGCTTGTTTCCCAGCAGTGGGAGCATTATAGACTGATTATGATATGTCATGTTATAAAACTTTCATAATACCTACCTACACTTTATAAAAATTGTCTACGGTTTATGGTATATCATGTGCTTATTTTAAACACGAATAATTCAATAATCTAAGTTGCCTACTATTCAAGCTAATATCATAAATGCGAAAGTAAGTAGGTAACTCTGTCTGTTGCCTTCTCATGCCTTTAGGCTGAACGGATTTGGATGAAATTTGGCACATGGATAGACTATGAACTGGATAGGATACTTCTTATCCCGGCACTACGTTCCCATGGGATAATTTCTGATATCCATACGAGCGAAACCGCGGACAAAAGCTAAAAGTAACAATATAACGCAACATTTCAGGGTAGGTTTTACTCAATTCTTTTGCCACATGACAACATACAACCAACAAAATAGAGTAAAAATCATGTGATATTCAAAAGTGAATGCTGCAAACTTTTGTTGAACACCGTACAATATCCAGGTTAGGTTTTATCCAAGCCTTGCCAATTCTTTTGTGCGACGTATGTCATAAGTCAACTCTTGACGTGACCCCAAAATAACGCAACGAACACTATTGTGTGCTCGAACAAAACTTCCCTTGACGGAAAATATGCTTTTTAAATGTTGAAGCTTATTTTTCACCTGACGTTGGCTTTACAGCTCCAGTGCACAATCAACCTATTTTTAGGGTTCCGTACCTCAAAAGAAAAAATCAGAACCCTTATAGTCCTTATCACTCGTGTGTCTGTGTCTGTCACAGCCAATTTGCTCAGAATCTAATGGACTGATAAGTTGAAATTTGGTACACATATGTATTTCTGTGACCTAAACATAAACGTGTAACGTAAATAAATGAATTTTAATATAGGGGTCACTTTTGGGGGGCAAACAAGAAAATTTAAAAAAAAAGTTTTGCTAACAGTACCGTGTGTCATATGAAATAAACACCTTCATAGATATTTAAGAAATTCGATGAAAATTGACATTTCCCCCGCTATCTCCGAAACTACTTAACGTAAAATTAAAAAAAAAAAAAAAAAAAATCAGGAAAATCTATAAGAAGTCTATGTTCTTAAAATAACATGGCAAATCTCTCAATATTGTGCGTAAAAACTTACATTTGCAGTTGGAATGTATGGGAGAACATGTTTTTCAACTACAATGTTAAGTTTGTTCTTGGGATAAATAAATTCATCTCGTCTACGGAACCCTTCATTTTGCGTAGACCGACACGAACTTGGCCGATTTTTGTAAATATTGTAACATTTTGTGAAGAAAAGTCTGCACATTTTTTAACAAGGCCGTCGCTCTTTTTTGTTCGGGCTTTCTTAACAACTGGTAATTTTTTTATGGTCTTCCGTTGTGCTTTATGCAAGAAATTTTTAAGTGTCATACGCTGAAGTTTTGTCGTGATGCAGGGTTTAATAAAATACGATCTATGAATAAAGTTTGAAGATACTTCATTTCAAAATGTTGAAAAGAGGAAATAAAATAAATGACATATATAGGTACACACGGCTACACATCAAGCTATATATTTCCAGTTTATGCTGATCTCACATTGTATAGGATTTCCGTACAATGCGAGGTCAGCTTATACTGGAAATGTATAGCTTGATGTGTAGCCGTGTGTACTTATGTAATTTCTTTTAAAAGTGATAACTTACATTGGCCCTGGAAAAGGATGCTTGGAAGGATTTGCGGGAGGCCTTTGCTCAACAGTGGGCCAGTGTAGGGTTTGCGATGTCATCCAGTTGATATGTAAAACAAATGTTAGACGCGTTAACCTTGAATTTTGTCCAAAACAAGCCAATGACAGTTCATTCTCGAAGTCCTATTAATTGCCACTTAGCCATTATTAACTGAACTAATAAGCACTAATGTGTGTATTTACTAAACTTCAAATTGGACACTGTGTACACTAGGTGTTTTCAGACCATTATTATTTATCTTGCCTCGGATATCAAATATCTGCTCCGACGAACTGTTAGTCCATTTAAGTTGACAACTTCGGTAATGGAGAAGTTTCACAGTGAGCAGAAATGGGTCATATTGGACCTAATGGTATATCGCCTAGCTTCTTTTAAGAACACTGTGATACAACATGCTACAAACTCTTTTTTGGAACTAAACTATTAAAATTGAAAAGCGAATAATGGACATACACTATTTGCGCTGTAGCATGGTGCGGGTGACAGTTGCCCGTATGACGTTGACATTTGTCAGTACCACGTGAGTACGATGTGAGGTTATGCAATTCATTTTTATCGCTAACGATACTCGCAGCGTGAATCTAGTTCTCTTTAATATTGTTATGAAAATTAGTGTATTATTCAGTTGTGCAGTGTAACTACGTGTGTGCTACGTGTATAAACTTGTCAATATAAATGTTTTATGGCTACATAATTATCTTTGTACTTATATAAAATAATCAAAATCGGGTTTATGTTTTTTTTTTCGTGACAACATTTTTGCTCTATGGTGCATCGGCGCGGCGGCCATGTTGTTTACCCGTGCGATGCTGTGAGTGCGAGTACGAGTGCAAGCGCGTTATATTGTGACTTAATGTGACACGTATTACGATTTCATTGTTTGTTTTCATTTTTGTTAAATTGTTATTTGTTATAAGTTTGTTGAGTTTGTTGTTATTACCATGCCTAAGCATACAAAAAAAACTGTTTTGGGTAGTCAGGCCAGGGAGCTTGTTGTTCGCCTCCGAGACTACTTTGAAAGAGAACAACAAAATAATGGACCGTTGTTACCATTGAATCATATTGTAGAACGAGTAGCCGAAGCTCTTGATATTGGCCGCAATACTGTTTCGCGTATAACACGTGAGAAAATTGGCCAAGATGGGATGTTTGAAAATAAATTATCGACACCCAACAAAAAGCGGACCAAGGTGAAGCCAATCACAGATTTGGATGATTTTGCTAAGGTTGCTATTAGAAATCATATTTATGATTATTATAGAAGAATGGAGCTACCCACATTGCTCAAGCTTCTAAAATCATTAAAAGAAGCTGACTTGTTCAAAGGAGGTATTACTTCGCTACGGCAAGTTATAAAAGATATTGGCTTTGTTTACAAAAAAGTTAACAAAAGAAAGATTATTATGGATAGGACTGACATTGCCCTAGCAAGATGTAGATTTTTAAGGAAGGCCAAAAACATAAGTGATTGGAGCAAAGTTGTCTTTTTGGATGAAACGTGGCTAAACGCCAACCACACAGTGGGTAAAAGTTGGACCGACGATACGGCACAATCGTGTACCAAAGTGCCGGAAGGCAAAGGCGAACGCCTTATTATTTGTCACGCAGGTACAGCAAGTGGATTCGTCCCTGATTGTTTGCTGGCTTTTAAGTAAAAAAAAACTACGGAGTATCATGAGGAGATGAATTACGAAAAATTTAAAGATTGGTTCATAGGTCTATTAAACAATTTAAAAGAGCCTATGACCATAATAATGGACAACGCACCCTACCATTCGGTGCAAGTTAATAAACCCCCAAACCAATCCAACCGCAAAAGCGAGTTGGTGAAGTGGCTGAGTGAAAACGGAGTTACAGCAGATATAAAAATGTTAAAGACGGAGCTTATTGCCTTAGTCCGACGCCATAAGCCACCAACTCCTACCTATGCTCTGGACGAGATGGCAAAAGAAAAAGGCCACCAGGTCCTTCGACTACCACCCTACCATTGCCAGTATAACGCTATTGAGCTGATTTGGGCCCAAATAAAAGGTATGCTTTTAATTTCAATTCCCATTTTGAAGCTTTATAAAAAAATCAGCTTTCCGATCGTAGCATGTACCTAGTTTAAAAACATTACCAGATACTAGATTAGGCTGATTGATGATTATTTGAATACTTTTTTTTATAAGTTCGTTTATTTTTAGGTTACGCCGCAAGAAATAATACTTCGCCGCCATTTACGGCAAATAAGATGTTGGCCCTATTACAAGAGGCCATCAACAATGTTCAACCTGAAGACTGGTCGAAGGTCGTGAATAAAACAAAAAGGGACATTATGTCTGATTGGGATCGTGACATACATATTGACAACATAATTGAGTCATCGTTAATAATATCCGTCACAGATTCAGATGATGAATTGAGTGACAATTCAGATGTTCCTGACTCTGATATGAGTTTAGACGAATAACATGTATTTTTTTTTAGCAACCTTTTAAGCAACCTTACCCTATAAATGTTCTGTTGTATAATTAGACCTTTTAAAAATAAAAATTGACCTACGCACAATATACGTTTTTTATTATAAAAAATATCGACTATCCATCGTAGCAGTACATCCCATCACTAAATACGTCTATGGCGTTACGTTATACGCATAACACTTTGCTTAATTTTTCATTCAATTTGATTTTATTTCTTGATTAGAACATTCTGGTTGGGTTTAATTTAATTTACTACAGTTATTAATTATTTAATATATTACGAATGTGGTACAACTGAAATATTAAGTCATAAATTGTAAATCGCGGCAACTTTCAAGAGTGAAACGAAATGTTACTGAAACTGTCACCCGCACCATGCTACAGCGCAAATAGTGTAGTCCACGTGTTGGGAATTAGGCCGACACCGACTCACCCTCTTTGTAACCAGAACAAAACCAAAAATATGACGAGCCCCTATAATTGGGGGGTGTATAACGTTTGAAATAATAACAAAAGTTCTAATGATCATATGATCTAATTTCATTTAATATACTTTTTTTAATATAACGATGAAATGATATAAGTAATTATTGATATAATTTCATTTTACCAAATTTTATATGGTATAATGAACATTTTCTATAGTGCAATTGGTATAAATATTCAAATACTATAATATTCAAAATCTATAAGTAACGTTTAATATAATTTAGAAACGTGTACTTTGTTTTGTATATATTTTTACAAAAACTGATTAGAATTTAAACGCTTGCCATTTGAGTGAGGTCAGGTTAGAACAGTGGTGACCATTAACGCGCGAAGGCGAGCGAACGAAGCAAGCGTGCCGCGGCAGCGGTCGCCGAGCGCCAGATCCCCTTTATTGTTCGTGAATCATTTGGGTTAGATGAGGTTATGATGTTTCCTGATATTTACTTATTCATTACAGAATGTTTGCTGAAAATGAGTAAATATGAAAATTAGGTCAACTTAACGTTATATATAAAGAGCATTATACAAATTGATTTTTTGACGTTCAAAGGTGCCTTTTATGTGCCTAATTGAAATAAATTATTTGAATTTTGACTTTGACTTTGAAAATTATATTAAATGAACGTTATACTAAATGTTATTAGAGCAAAAGAAGGTTATATGAAATACAACATTAAATCACATGAAATTTGGTTATTTGTTTGCATTTGCGAATTATATCATGTGAACGTTATTTAAAATGATATTTTACTATCTTTTATTATGCCATATATTACACACCCACAATTGGGACACATTAAGGTATTTTATTCAAATAGATAATAAGGTTTTGAAATCTTAATACTACACACATCAAAAGTGTCTAGGGATCAACATATATTTTTGCAATAACTTTTCTCCTGATTGATATTAATTAAAATTTTCTTTAAGGATTCATCAAATAAAGTGTTTTCGTTTGTCACAGTAACGATAAACCAAGTCACCTTTGCATTAATAAAGAAATTTGCCATTTTCCTAATAAAGGGATTTTTGACATTTGAACCACTAACATTAAAGTTCGAAAAAAAGACTGAAATAACAGTTTTCTTTAAAATTTTATTGGGTTACTTAAACAATTAATAATACGTGTTTCTACCGCGAACACTAACAACACAAGAACATCGGTTTGGCATACTCAAAATGAGTTCATCCAAATCACGCTGTGGAATGGCCGCCCATGTTCGTTGCAACAACAAAAACAGGTCTTCTTGCGACTGGATACCCTCCATATTCGGCAGAGCTCTTCTCTGTAGCATATCCCATGCATGCTCAATCGGGTTCAAGTCTGGCGACTGAGCAGGCCAGAGCAGGACATTGATGTTAGCTGCGGCGAGAGTCTGTCTTACAACTCTTGCGGTGTGCGGTCGTGCATTATCATTATTAGCATTAACTGAAATAAGGGACCGATTTGCACTTGTAGAGGAACGATGACGTCAGATACAATCGTCTCAGCATAAATTTGAGCGTTGAGGTTGCCTCTGATCCAAATCAACTCAGTTCTTCCGCCGATCCAAATACCCGCCCATACCATGATGGTTCCACCACTATAAGGATGGACTTCCTGGCAGGATTTTAATCGCTGTTGGCGTCCAGGGGTTCTCCAGTGTCGTATACGTCTTGTATCCGGTCTCATACCAAAACGAGACTCATCAGAAAAGCACACGAAACGCCATTGTTCTTCTGCCCAATTTCTGTGTTCAAGAGCCCATTGATATCGAATCCTACGATTGTGCATTGCTATAGGTGGTACCCGTAGCGGTCTTCGGGAATGAAGGTTCACTTCATGCAAGCGGTTTCTGACTGTTTGGTCGCTAATTAAGTTCCCTGAAGAGTGATGAAGCCTCACGGCTAACATCATGGCGGTTATTGTTGGAGCTCTTCGAGTTAAGATTTGAATGTATCGGTCTTGTCTCCGTGTGGTGCAGCGATACCGTCCTCCATGGCGCTCAGCCACGGTACCAGTGCTTCGGTAACGTGTCCAAAGTCGACTGATAACACTCTGACTTGTATTCAGAGCTAAAGCCACAGTACGTTGCCGGGAACCAGCTTCTATCATTCCCACGGCTCTGAGCATTTCTTCCCTGCTTAAATGACGTCGCCGCTCCATAATAACGTTGGTTTTAATCAGTAGTAGGGAAACAGTAGCACTAATAATGTCTTCAATGCGTTGTATGTTTTTATAGGGAAAATATTGACAGCTGATTTTCATCTTTTACTCGAATTTGATTAACAGTTCCTGTTTCAAATTATGAAATGCACCAAAAAGGATCCATATAAATTTATATAATCATAAATTTATTACAAAGCCACATCTCAATCTCAAGAAATCCACATAAAAATGCTTGATCCCTAGACACTTTTGATGTGTGTATGTTGGTTAAGTGCATGGCGCAACAATTCATTTGTTCAGCTTAAAAATAACAGCTCACCACCTCATTCTCTCCCACAGTGCCTCTGCATATGGTGCGTCCTCCGACTGTACCACCTCCTCCGAGCCGGCGTCACATGGAAAGGTGCGGCCCCCATCGAGCTGTGACTACTGCCGCCCCTCCACCCTTCGGAGCCACAGCCACGTCACTCGCAGCCCTGCGAGTCCACGCTCCTCTTAGGAGGGGCAGAAAGTGACACCGATGCTAGCCTTCACGAACTCTGACGACGTTTCTCGTCTCTTTTACTATAGCAAAGTTTTTGTTTACTGTGAAAGCTTTTTGACACGTCATCAATATCATAGGTTATAAAATAACTTTCACACCGTCTAGAAGCAAACATGAGCGTATTATATGCCCCGAAGATTAAGGTCTTACCGCGATTTTGAACGTATTTAGAGCGTTTGAAAAACTAAATCATTATCAGTCTTTTTCTATGACGATACTGATAATTTTATTTATTTATTTAATCATTCCAGCAGACAAATGTACAGAGGCATATTTAATGCCATTATGGCATGGCATGGCATGGCTTTAATATTGTCGATGAAAAAAAAAAACTTATTGCGCCGCAGTGTCTGATTCGTGAGATAATTTGAGAAATTTCTGGTTTTGCTATAAACAATACTGTTGAGTTCTCAAAATAAAACTTCATGTATACATGTACAAGCTATAACCTACTACCTTTTTTGTTTCGAGGCAAAGACTTTAGGTACTATGTCTCCTGTCCCCAAGTAAACGGTTTTCCGAAACAGCGTAAAAGGATAATAAATATTTCAGAGTGACGGCGACGCCAGCCTTTGCGCCCAGAAAATGTATAAGACATTTATTTATCTTGTCGTTTTTAAGACTTAAGTACTGAAGTTATGAATATCAATGAGGCTGGTTTCCAAACCTTATTTAAACGAACAACGCTTTAGAATTATGATAAGATCTGCACACCTTTGTATTAAAGCCTTGTTATTTGGAGACACATTATCTTTGAACTACTTACTCCTAACATTATGTTACTTCATACATATCAGATCTAAGTAAAGTATTTAGACTGAAGCCTAAATCACTAAGAACGCATCGAAGATCGGGTCCACAGATAACTACCAAAGGGTTTGTCTCAAAGCTTCCAGAATCCATTATGTGTTAGATTTTGGTCCTATCCTCCGAAAATTTAGATTTAAAGCTAGGAGACGAAAATAATAAAACGAAATAAAAAACGAAAGCCGAGCCATCACTAAAAAACATACGTTCAATTTGTATGAATATGTAAACCCGTTTCAAAACAAAACTTTCATGTTAAATGGACCTGTACATACAAACGTGTAAGTCCTTTTCAAATGTAAGTTTTATTTGTTAAATAAACCAATGTTTCATTTGCGTGCTTTCCCTGAAGTTTCAACAGTATCTATAATGCTTTATGTTATTGCTTGAACCCAATAACTGGTTTCATTAATCGTGGCATCAGTCATTCACATTCTTTTGTATCATTTAAGTATTTTCGCATAATAATAAAAAAGTATAATTGTAGAATTAAAACACCAGTGCAGTTATTATTTAAAAAGGTAATTATGCAAATGAAAGTATAACCCGGCGATAATTAAAACAAACGTGAGTTTTGCGTGAAAAATGTATAGCGTGTTTAAAGTTTTATGGAACAAAAAGTTACAAAGCGAATTCTTTTGTGGTTGTGTTATTTTTCAGTTCACCAGCTACCTTTTTAAAGAATAAAGAAATATTGTTTTTCGCATGCTCTGTTTCGAGAACCTTGCTTGGAGCTACGTTTACAAAATATGTATCTACACTATTATAATATTATAAAGAGAAAAGATTTGTATTTTTGTTTGAAATGAATAAACACAAAAAGAATTTCAAAAATCGATTCATTTAAAAATTCTTTCATCTGTAGAAAGCTATATTATCACTGAGTAACATATAGTCTGTAATTTATAAATTATTGATTTGAATAAGTTTGAATAACTAGGCTGAATGATGAACAAAAAGTAAAGACTAAATACTATTCCGGCAAGAAAAGTGTGAAATAATTTCACTGTTACAACTTTCCGGATATGGTTAAATTAAAATAATATTTCTATCTCTTTCATTCTCTATAACATCGGACAAGGACAAAAGACGTTAATTAATGTTTGTTTGACGTGTCATTTAGCTGTTCTTCCATGTAATCGAGAGTACAATAAATATTGTTCAGTGCGTATCAAGTTAAGATATCAATTTGTAAAATATGTATAAGCGACATTTTGTTTTTTAAACATTATAGTATTTATTAAGCTCTGTTTCTTTAAAGTGACGTTTTAGTATTGTTTACTTTCGGTCTTACCTACATTCGATTACTTAATATTAACACAGTAATTTGAAAATATTATTAAAAAGCAGTCATTTTTAGAGAAAACCGTGCTTCTGACGTTTTATAAGTGCTATGTACATAGATTAATGGGAAATAAAATATTTTAATTTTGTATACAATTTTAAAATTCGAAATGACAGTATATTTTATGAGCATATTTTCGAAATGATTAATTCAGAGACATTTAAAAAATCTTGCGTGTTTTCATTAGATATAAAATTTACAATGCTGCATTATATTATATGAAATATATATAATATAATAATCTGACTAGCCATTTAAAAAGCCACTAACTTATCAAGAAATATTATATTATTATAATATTACTTGAAGTAAAAAGCAACATTCAAGCGTATTTCATAGCGCATAAAACACACCTATAATTGTTTTCAAGATTAGTTTTGCTTCATTAGCTAACTTGTGTGGTTTAGAAGATATTTAGTTTGTTTTTTTTGGCATTTTGCAAGTGGCTTTTTTATATTGTTCGTCTTGGTCAAATGCAGAACAAGGGCCTCCTTTTCTTTTTCCACTCAACTCGATTCTGAGCCAGGGATTGGTCTATACTGGTTCAGAATCGAATGAAATATAAAATGTAACTCCTAGAACGTCACTTTAAACAACAATAAAACTGTAAATAAAGCTTGTTATCAACAAGAATCAGTTAGAAAATGTAAACGAACAATTTAAAACTGAGTTGTCAAAGAGAAAACTTATAAATACCATCGCGGTTTTTAAAACATTGTGAAAACAAAAGAGAACTTTTAAAGCCTCTGTTGTTCGATCGAA
This sequence comes from Omphaloscelis lunosa, assembly GCA_916610215.1. Lineage (NCBI taxonomy): Eukaryota > Metazoa > Arthropoda > Insecta > Lepidoptera > Noctuidae > Omphaloscelis > Omphaloscelis lunosa. The sequence goes on from OU744250.1 coordinate 16,029,255, forward strand.
AAGTTATTTGATCTAAAATTATTTGTAAATAATGTAAACGTTAGATCTAAAGAATTATTTTGTATATAAAAATAAAATAAATGTATATTTATAGACGCTAAAACAAAGCTTGGTTTACTGCTTGTAAATAATTAGAAAAGGAATTTTTATTGGGTTGATGTAAACAGCCCGTACGTGTAAACGCTGTTTAGTCATGAAGAAATTTTTTAAAAATACGTTACAATGAAATTCCAATATAATAAACGTCTAATAAATTGAATGTTGAAACTGTTGATATCGTTTTAATTTCAAATGAGGGACTTTTTGGGTTCCGTACCCACAGTGTGCCAACGGGACCCTTTTACTGAGGCTCCACTATCCATCTGTCCGTCTGTCACAGGGCTGTATCGTATCTTTTGGACCGCAATAGGTTGACACTTGAAATCCCAGTGTGTGTACTACTAAAGCCGAAATAACAACTAATAATAAAAATAAGATAAAGTTATAAATTAAAGAGGTTCCCCATATTGATACTATTAAATATTGTACGTTGATACAATATTTAATATTTTAATATTCTTTGTTATTTGTGTTTTGTGTTTCACGAACTGTGTTCAAATAAATGTTTTTCTTTCTTTCTTTCTTTTCTTTTCTTTAATACCCTTTGTGTGCGAGTCCGACTCGCAATTGGCCGCATTTTAGGGTTCCGTAGTAAACAAGGAACCCTTATAGTTTCGCCATGTCCGTCTGTCTGTCTGTCCGCGGTCTAGCTCCGAGACTCTAAGTACTAGAAAAATTTGTCATGGGTACACATGTTAATCACGCCGACAAAGTGGTAAAAATTTAAAAAAAAATTAGCTTATTTGCCCTACATGCAAACTGGTGATGTTTTTTGAGGTATCGTTGGAAAGGTCCTTCAAAAACATGAATAAGTGTAAGTTTAACATTAGTAAGTGTGTGAAAACCATTTTTGGATTCAGGGATCCGTTTGCGAAATATAAAGCTTTAAAGTGCTAATTTTTGTTAGAGTCAGGTGTCCCCCCCCTCCCTGCAATTTAAATGGTTGGATTTGGATGTGTGAAATAAAAAACAGCAGTAGTTTATATAACGAAATTAAAAGAAAAACTATCACAGCTAAGTTGGCTTTACAAGTTACCGAGTAATAATCGACCAACTTAAATTTGCAGTTGCAAAAACATGTTTTCCCATACATTACGTATGGGAAAATATGTTTTTTAACTCCAAAGTTAAGTTTGTTTTTGGGATAAATTCATCCCAACTACGGAACCCTTCACTATGCGTGGTCCGACATGCACTTGGCCGGTTTTTTGTTTAATAAAGTACACTACGCTTCTTTTCTCTCTTAGTTTTTTCTGTTAATATCTAAAGTAATTATTCACTCCCCGGGAAAGGTCATCAATAATTCAGCTGGAGCAATCTGTGACTTTTCGTTTATAAAGTCGTTTGCTATGGGAAACTTTCTAAGTTAATTCTGCTGTGCAAAGTCAAAGAATAAGTTAAAGTTTTTACGCCCAGTCAAGCTTGTTAAGAATTTATAACAATCGTAAAAAAATTACTCTATGCCAACAATTTTTATGACATCACTGGATTTATGGAAATAACTGCTCATTTTACTATCATGTCAATCAATCCACCTAACCTTCTCCTAACTATTTTAGGGTCAGCTTCCAGTCTAAATGGCTGCAGCTGAATGGCAGTATTTTATATGAAGCGACTGCCTATCTGACCTCGACAACTCAGTTACTGGGTAACACGATACCCCTTGGTAAAACTAGTTGTCACACTTAGGCTTCTGACTACCCGTAACGACTGTCAAAAATCTGCGAATGGCAGCCGGGATCAATGAAATAACGTGTTTTCGAAGGCACGGAGGGGTCTTGATATGTAATGGATGGTCACCCATCCACGAACCGACAGCGGCAAGCATAGCTTAACTTCCGAACAACCCGGATGGCTGTTACCATTTAGCCGCGAGCCCCTCTACTTATCATATCAGTAAGAGAAGTATAAATAAGTATACACAGAGAAAAGTAGGTAAGTGTACTTTTATCTTCTATTTACCCAATATATTATCCTATACTATTGAACGAGCAATATTTGTATAGTTATTTGTACTCACGTTCTCGAAAACGGCTCTAACTATTTCGATGAAAGTTGCAATATGGAGGTTTACAAGGGCGAAACAGCGATCTAGCTAGGTCTTATATCTGGTAAAATTCATTTTCTCTATTTTCACAGCCTCCGGAATGTGACACAGCGTTGGTATACCTGGATGACATGTTTTTTCTATTTTCACCCGAGCAGAGCTCGGTCGACCAGGTACGTATTATAAGCTATTCAACAATAGCTCATGCCTTATCAGTGAATATGAGATAAGAATCAAGCACATCTATCCTATATACTTCTAAACAAGCAATATTTCTAAATATATAGTATATAGGTATGTATTTGTAATCACTTTCTCGAAAACGGCTCTAACTATTTCGATAAAAGTTGCAATATAGGGGTTTATGGTGGCGAAAAATCGATCTAGCTAGGTCTCATACCTGGGAAAATTCGTTTTCTCCGTATTTTCACCCGGGAAAAGCTCGGTCGCCCAAATTTTTGAACAAGATGGCTACCTTAGAATAATGACATGGCAGCATGGAATTAGTATGTACTATACATGGGATTAGTATGAACTATCCAATACTATTCAATTAGCATTCTCTATTTTCACCACAACAGAGCTTGGTCACCTAGGTACTACTTATATTACTCAACTAGCTTCTGCCCGCGACTTCGTTCGAAAATACCACAATATACTACAATAACAGCCACATTTTGATTACTTAATATCATGCTTTGTTCCGAAGGATTGGGCGGAGGTGTACCCATAGTACACCCACATTGCGCCAGTTATGTTTAAATCCCATGTTATAGGGAGCGTGCCTATTGCCATCAACCGGACACAAATCCAGACTCCGCGCAGCTATTGAGAAATTTATGATGGAAAAACCCAATAACACTTTGCCTGACCTGGGAATCGAACCCAGGGCTTCATGCTCAGAAGTAGCGCTTGCGACCACTAGACCAAGGCGGTATACAGAACCTTATATATATTAAAATATTATAATGAGGTAAAATTTGTGAGTTTGTAAGTAATCTCCGAAACTACTGATCTGATTTAGAAAATTCTTTTACTAATGGGAAGTTACAGCAATGCCTAGTGTCATAGGATATATTTTATGTTAAAACTAGAAATGTCAGACAGACGAAGTCGCGAGCAGAATTTAGTTGAAAATGAATGCATGCCTGGATCTTACATAACCCAACATCTCGAGGCAAAAGGTCGCATGCACAACACATGCGCCCCTAACCTATGACGTCACATTAAGGAAGTCTGTAAGTGAAAATGTATTAATTAAGGCGTCCCGCCAACTCACACCACATGGGTACCGTTGGCTAAGAAAGTTGTACTTAGTTCAGTTTTGAGTTTTTTATTTTATTTTTTTCAAATATTGTTTAAGGTCAATTTCGTTATGTCAATTTAGATTTATGTTATGAAACATCATAAAATAAATCAGTATTCATAAAACAATATTGTCAGATTTTTTTTCCAAGTGAATCCAGCAAGGGTTCAATTGAGACCCTTATTACTTTATGACGTGCTAACGAACTTCAATTTTAGGGTGGTACCTAACCACTTTTATTGTCAACTGTACCTACATTATCAAAGCTCATGATTAAAGGCTCTTTCAAACAGGCGCGACACGCGACGCGACACAAATACACCGCTCGTCGCGCGACGAGCGGTGTCTTTGTGTCGCGTCGCTTGTCGCGCCTGTTTGAAAGACCCTTTAAAGTGAGAGGGATTTAAGTCGCCTTTCAACTTAATTGCACCGCAGCCGTAGTTAATGAAATTTAAAATTAATTAACTGCAGCGGTAGAGCTTTGATGAATAGTTGAAATAACAGTTTTATTCCAGTATAACTTTCGCTATTTTAACTCGGATTCAAATGATAATGTCTGCGCTTTCACACAGTACGTAAAGTCTGTTTTTACTGCAAATTTAACAAAATTACTTTTTTTTTTCAAATCGCTGCACGCTGTCGTAATCGTTGTAGTTTTTGATTTGTTGATGATGATGGCGTCACAACTTCAGTGACGTACCAATCATTGCTAAACTGATTAAGGATAATTATGACTAGCTAAGTAGGTACCGAAACAAAATTCCTAATTCTATGTTGTAAGCCCGCAAGTGTCTCAAAGCGTGATGAAATATTAATATGGCGAATAGCGACATCTACAGGTCATCATCTGCCTAGCCTTTTCGGGGTCGGCTTCCAGTCTAACCGATTGAAGCCGAATACTGGTATTTTACATGGTGCGACTGCATATCTGACCTCCACAACCCAGTTACTGGGTAATACGATACACCTATAACCTACAGGTATGCATGTATAGGTATACTATTTATAGCTAAAATTTTTTGTCGTTACATTCACGTAATTATTTATGAACAAAACTGTCCACAGCTTTCTGACATTCAGGTGTGACCTATAAAAGTTCACAGCCCGACATTGACACACGAAACCCATCTGAGAATTAAATAATACATACAAAAAGGTATTAATAAAAATATTCAATTTAAGAGCAGTACCTTTAAATATAATATAATCACAGGGATATGTGCAAACAGACGTGAAGAAAATGTAGATAAACTTATGAAGATTTTTATTGCTTTTATTACATTTTATAAATATTAATGACATTTAAAAATATTTTATTAAGAAAACATTTAAAAATATAAAAAAAAACTGTGGCCCATCGGCATCAGAAACAGGGTCCAAGAAGACCGAAGGGCTTTACAGAGAGGAACTTTTTATATTATTATTATGTTACTGCTAAGTCAGCCATTCATGCATGAGGGTTTTTGAATAAAATAATATTTAAAGTGTCATTCTGTGTCACGTGTTGGAGCACTTGCATTAAAACGAATGACCGGACTAGCATTGTTCGTAAAACTATCGTTGAACTATAACATCTAAGTCTTATCTTAATTTCTATAACGTATTTTTACATAGAGCGTTTATTTTCTGACGTATGATCCATCCATTGAATAATACATATAAAGAATGGGTTTTTTATTTACAAAGACAGCAAATCAAAAACCAAGTCACATAACACTATTGCTAATGTTTTATCTAAAAAACTACACCAGCAACTCAATTCACACTCTTTCCCTACACATTTAAGTCCATTTTTAAACACAGTGACTTTTCCAACGATATCTTGGCAAATATTTACTGGACCGTCTAAAGGAAACGCCGCGACTAATGGCGCAGACGTAGCCCTCGGGCCCCTCATTAGAACCACTCACTGAATCGTACCTAGTGTCCCGTTTACGCCTTTGTAACGTTTTGAAGAATTTAAGACACCCTGTGATGTGTCTTTTGATGCAAAAAGTGGAGGAATGTCAGGTGACGAAAGAAAATGATAAATGGTCTGGGTGAATTTTTGTGACGGTTGCAAGAGACAAGAAAATGGTTTCCCGCTATTAGCCATTACGGATTTTTTTTTTTACTTGAAAACGTCTTTTCGCTTGGAGTAGGTACTGGTAGTAAGTTCAATATTTCTGATTGTCAAAAACATTTAAGATTTCAATCGCTAATAACTACAAGACTTTTAATGCTAGAGTAATTTTGAACACGCAAAAGATAGGTTATATTTATTTAACTTTGTACCTTTGACAACTACAAGCGCTGAGCGCAGAGAGTCTGCGCTCAGTGCTTGGTGTGGCAACACCACCAAGTTAATCGTCATCCTGAGGATGCCTCGTTGACAGGTGAAACACGTGTCGATTTCTTTCAGGGTCTGTTTAAGACTCTTTAGAAATAGCTAAGCGGAACAGGTTACTAAATATATCCACATCTGTTACATTTTATAGTAAAGTATTTCTGACAACTGTAATTCAAGCACTTGTGCCTTGCTAACTTTGACTGTTGGTAGTCATGTTAACCGTTTCCTACTTTCCTCTCTAAGGAATTTCCGCTGAACCATAGACATCTTTGTCAGCCGATGACCTGAAAAATCTAGGCAGCTATTTCATTCAAAATTTTCAGTAACAAAACTGTTCGAACTTTTCTTTTACCCTTTGTCACTGTATCTAATTTATCGCCTATACAAGGTTTAACAAAAAAGCCTTTTTGAACAACATTTTTGCGATATAATACTTCGTTTGTGAAATTCAATCTTGTACCTCGACGCCAGCTTACGTAGGGGGAATTCTCGTAAAAGCTCCTCCTCGTAATCTGATGGCGAGACTAACAGATGATTATGTTTTGGATATAAAAAGTATCAAAATTCCTTATGATAACATAAACTAATTTGCATAATATGCTGAAAACAGAATATTAATTTCCCGTCCTTTGTCTGGGGATTTGATTTAAAGATAAAATAAGATTAATAAAAGGACACAAGGAATTATACATAGTTTCGCACATGATACTAGAGCAAACTGACACAAAACGGGTTGTTGGTTGGTTGTTGACGGCTCTCTGGGAGCAATGAAACACAGCAGCAGCTACTGCAGATGTAAATATTAATGAAACTAATCAAAACAACTATGCTACTGCCACTAGAATTAAAGCCCCTTTTTAAACAACAACAACAAAGCTCTTATGTTAAAAGTATTCAACAACCATAATATCGATAGTATTAACATATATAAACTTTGCCCATTAGACAGCTCAGCGCAAATGAGTAAATTCTTGTAGGTACTAAACGCTTCCGAAGTACTCGAAGTATGAAAACGTCTCGGATGCAAGCGAACTAAAAGTCGAAGTTACAATGTATTCACAACAGCTATCAACGTGAACTAGAAAGCCGAAGAACTATCAAATACTTAACTACAGCTCGTATTCCTGTGGTAAGGGTTTTGCCACGGGAATCTCATGTTTCGAGTTTGTTCAAATCTGTTTGGCTTACGACTTTTCCGCATCATGAGGTTATGAGCAAGAAAGCAGTTGGAATCTGAAAACAGTAGGGTAAGAAATGAACAACGTTAGTATAATTGTAGAGGTGAATATACTTAATCATAGTTATTATATTAAAACAAATTGGATATGTGGATTCCGACGGCAGAACGACATAAAGTGGATTCCGACGGCAGAAACATATTCGATTTCTTTACACAGAATTGGAAATGTCGCTTCGACAAATATTCAATAAAACGAATACCAAAAATGAATCAAATAGATATCCAATAAAGTTACAATTTTTTTTTATTTTTTCGGTTGCAATCCCAAAAATCCAAACCCAAAAACAAATATAAATTTCCAACATGAAATACATACGTATTTTACGAATACAAGTTACTCGTAATTCTATGAATAAAGGAATTAAACGAAATATTCGATATCCATTTAATTCAAAACGTACCTAACACTGCTAATTGGTAAAAAAAATATTTTTACCAAAAATACTACCAACTTCCAAACTACAAAGTGAAAAATAACTTTAATTTCGGAAGTTGGTGTCTAACTTCCACTAATGAGCTATGCTAGACGATTGAAGATGGCTAAAGTGAACACACCTAAGACATTTTTAGATCAGCTGGTAAGTCCTCACCGGACACGGCTGTTTCGGGAGATTCCTGCACATGATAAAGCGGGAGGAAACGCTCGGGTGTCATCATTGTGTGGATCGCCCGGAGGACACGGTAGAGCATACGGTGGAGGTCTGCCCAGCTTGGGCGGAGCATCGCCGTGTCCTCGTGGAGGCGATCGGCGGCGGCGATCTCTCGTGTCCGGCCCTGGTTCAGGCCATGGTACGGAGCGAGAGGAAATGGGAGGCCGTCACCTCCTTCTGCGAAGCGGTAATGCTCGCGAAGGAGGAGGCGGAACGCGTGAGGGAGAGGCAAATCTCGCGCCCTCACGCCCCTAACCGCCGCAGGAGACGCCCAGGGCGTCGGGAGTCGCAAGCCGATTTCCGGCCACCGTAGGCGCGGGCTTGCGGACTGTGAGCAATGGGTAGCTCACCGTCCGATAAGGACCAGGCCCGGGTCGACGGCGCGTTGTGTTCCACGCGCGCCTCAAAGAGATGTCAGCAGAATTGACGGGGTCCGCTAGGGCCGATGCCTGCCGGGGTTGCGAAGAAAACCGAAAGGGAGATCGTGGCCCCCGGCAACAGGGCAACCGAAGGAACACGGGTGGGTTTTAGTCAATAAGAGTCTGACACACACCCTCCCGCTCCGCCCAGAGCGGGAGAAGTTATTTGATGATTTCCCACCCAAAAAAAAAAAAAAAAAAGATCAGCTGGTAAAATGCGGATCCATTTTCACGCCAATTTAAACTGTATTATGCTGTGTCGAACACAAGGCATTTTAGACTGTAGAAACAGAGTAGAGGACTATTTTCAACAATTGATCGATGGACACAAATGAAAATTATGAAGCAGACGAAACAGGAAGATTGATGTAACCCGAATAAAACCCAAACTGAAATTCTGAACTAATGACTAACTGCAGGTAGTGATAATCTTTAATAATCACATCAAAACTCGAATGGTGTCGAGATGCTAAAAGTGAGTTCTCTCTCTAACTTTGTGAGGTTTGTTGAGTAATTTTCGAAGTGAACTTAACAGATTGGAAAATCACCATTGGTTAGCTGCGTGCCAAACTTTGCACCTTTATCCGTGCAAATAAATAAAATTACAGTATCTGTTTTTAATGTCAAAGTAACAGTTATTTACTTAATGTATATGAAAGTTGTATATACTTTCATATGCATTTAGTCAAAAACTTATTTTATTTGTAACAAAAAACTATTTTTAAATTTTTTGTCTCTCTTTCTGTCTGTTCCGGCTAATCTTAGAAGCGGCTGAAGAGATTTTCATTGGCAGATAGCTGATGTTATAAGGAGTTACTTAGGCAACTTTTATTTTAGAAAAATAATTAGGGTCCACACGGGCGAAACTGCGGACGAACAGGTAGTAAACTGATAAAACTAAAACAAGATCGTGTATTTGTAGGTAGTATATATAGATAAGTTTGGTGTCATCAAATCTCAGTTTGCCCCATGGCTTGGAACCGGTTTAAAAATACCGGTGAAAACCGGTTTATTTGGGTTTTACTCCGAGCTTTTCTTAAGAACGTGAACGTTTTAAGAACTTTATTTTAACCTAAATTAACCGGTTTATACGACTAGCGGCATGTCGGTAAACGCGTTGCAACTTTTGACTACTTGTGAGGATGAAGCGCTAAATAAAAACTAAACAAAAAAACCGGTTAATATTGCTTTAAACCGTTTATTCCGGAAAAAAACCTCCTACAAAATCGGTCAAAAAACTGATTTCTAAGAGCGAAACCGAATGTAAAGCTTTTTGCGTCAAGTACATAATAACTGTTTGAAAATTTAACCGGTATCCGCGCCTTATTTTGCCCCACATACTCCTATTCCAACATCTGCCTACACCGAAGCACCATTACCGTACTATAGCAGCGCCCTTATCTGGGTGAAACTCGGAACCAACTTAGCTCAACTTGCACTGAATACTACATTAAACTAAGTTTAAGTGCCTATCTCGTGGATCAGACTCCGTTGAATAACTTTATGATTTATGGCAATAACTTTCATATAAAAATGGCAATTGGAGACTTTATACGTTCTTCTGTGACCTTATTTTTGAATTCAGAAAAGAAAAGTTATGGGATTCTGGTATTTTTTTGTGTGATTATTAAAAACTAGCTACGCCCCGCAGTTTCACCTGCATAAGGCTCAGTTCCGTAGGAATATCTAGATAAACAGTATCTTTTGTCCTAATCTAGGTCATGGTCTACCCATGTGCCAAATTTCATTCTAATCTGTTCAGCCGTTTTAGCGTCAAAGCGTAACAAACAAACTAACTTTCGCATTTATAATATTATATATATAACGGAGACAGGTACTCTCAGGATTCTTTCGTCATTATCAGCGATATTTTAATTACTGTGGGCGTACTGTGGGTAGTGTTGGTTATTGCGTAATAAAAAAACCGTTTGCAGTCCAGATCACATTATAATTTACTATCAAATTAATCACACTAGTAATTCACACACTGTAGGTACACGACACGACTATTCGGAATGCGCGACAGTTTCTAAACGTCTTCACTGCTCGACCGCCACCGATGAACTCTGCTCAACTCCGGTCCGGCCGCTCCAAGCGTTATGTTCAGACTCTGTCGAATGCCACTAGACAGCGCTGGCGTCCCGATTAGTCAACCCAGTAACGTATTTCCGACACATATATAAGTAAGGATTAAGTTTAGATGATCGTGACAACGTTATGATCATCTGACTGTAAAAAAAATGAAGTAGTAAAAAAAGTCAAGGAGTTCATTGATTTTCTTCTTAGTGACGTAGGCACGACAGTATTTCAAATCTTGTAGGGCCAAAACTTCGCCACTTCCACGGCATCGTCGGTGGCAGCGCTAAGGGCACTTTGACTGCACATTTTGGGACACAGAGGATAGTTTATGAGGAGGAGAGTTTACTGATGGAAAAAGACATCTTTCTTTATTTTTCGTGTAGTTAGTGACCTGGTGTCAGAGTTTTTATGCCGCCCATGGGCCTCTGACTTGGCTTCACATGGAATCGAGAACAGAAGTACAAACAACAAGAGGAAAAGACATAATTCTACGATTTTTTTTTTTTTTTAGAAAAATACACTATACCTAAAATATCCCTGATACATAACATACCAGTGTTTAAGCAATTTTCTACTCTGAAAAGTTAGTCGAATGTTACCAAGTTTATACACAACCATATTTTGTACTGTTTTATGGTCTGAAGCTACCAAAGTTTTCGAGCATCATATAAAGTGCCTTCATAAGGGGGATGCGCTAAGGAAGCCCGCAAAATTCAAATTTTCTTACGTTTTTTTACAATTTGCAGGTCATGTTGCATATTGATTAAAATATTATTAACAAATGTCTTTACAGAATTATAATCATTAGAATCAGAAATACAAAACTTTATGTTAGAATTGTAAATAAATCTATTTCAACAAGTCTAATAATATTTTAGTTTAATAATATGTCATTTTATATAATATGTCATTTAATTTAAATAATATGTCATTTAATTTAAATAATATGTCATTTAATATGAACTTAGAGAATTGTAATAATGATTTTTATGATTATGATTTTATAAAATCATAAATATTTGATACGGCCGCGAATCATATTTAAATCAACATACAACCTGACACTAACCTGCAAATTGAAAAAAAACTTGCAGGTCACCGATGCCTTCGCCTTAAGCGCTTATCATTATTTAAGAACTTTTTTGCTATGGTTATTTTCGGGTGTTTTGACTACTTCCTTAAACTGGCTAAAACTGTAAAAAAAAATAGTTATAAACATAACATCACGCCTGTGATTTCCCGAAGGGTAAGGTAGAGGTGTAAATATAGTACCCCACAAGTTTTTTTTTTAAAGATAATAACCTAAATAAACAATCAGTTTTGGGGATAACAAGAAGATGTCAATTGGCTGATTTCCTAAGCGTTTACCGCACTTGTACATGATATATACAGCTCTAACTAATGAAATATCTGGAGAGGTGGCAAGCAGATGGGGAATGAATCAAGCAACGTGTCGGTCTTTGAAGTCGGTGACAAGTGACTACCTATATACTAACCCTGATTTCTAAAAGCCTCTGATTTAAACTGTTTTCAAATCTCGTGTCACTTTTGCTATCCCGGTCAATCAATCACAGCAGCGCGAGATTTACCAGCATAACCATAATTAGCCTTTAATTTTCCCACTGCTGGGGCACAGGCCTCCCTTCTATGAGAGAGAGTGGCCATAGTCCACCACGCGGGCCCAGTGCGGGTTGGTAGATGTCACATGTCTTTGAATTTTTGACATGCTGGTTTCCTCATGATGTTGATGTTGAGATTTGGCAGAATCTGAGTTATTTTTGTGTTGATCAGCCCTTCAGTTCAGTCCTTCAGTAAACTAAAAGCCAGTTCTCGTATTTAAACATTTAAAATTTTTGTCATAATCTCAGTTCAGCGATCATCTATGTCAAAAACTTGTCAAAATGCAACGTAACATACCATCTATTACATACGAAGACTCCTTAGTGCCTCGGAAAGCATGTTAAGCCGTTGGTCATTCATAGATCTTTGATAGTCATTACGGGTAGTCAGAAGTCCGAAATTCTGACAACCAGTCTTACCAATGGGTACCGTGTTAGATAGGCAGTCGCTCCAAGTAAAATACTGGTATTCAGCTGCATCCGGTTAGACTTGAAGCCAACTCCAACATAGTTAGGAAAAGGCTAGGGAGATGATGAGATCGAAATTAGAATGCGACCTTTCTTAAAATTCCGGGAACTGCCACTCTGATGGTAGATAGTCCCCAATGTTGGAAAATGGCTGTAAAATCTTATTATTAAACTGGCTGATATTTTTTATTACAATTGTAAGCTGCTTAATTAGCTTGCTTGCAGAATCTAACATTCATTCTGTCAATTTACTTTTCCTAACAATCCGAGGCCAAATAAGTTGAATAAAACTTAGAAGGCTTAAAGCTTCGTTATCAACACTTAATAGCGTGACTATCCGATTTAATCATCCCATTGTTCTGCTAATGAGGTCAATCAATCTTTTACTTTCATTTGCTAATGTGTGTTGGACGAACATTATGTTTATGTAGGTGTGTGTGTATGTGTCTGTGTATGTGTGTGTGTGTGTGTATGTGTAGAGGGGTGTTGTTTTGGGTGAATAGTCTAGTAATGTGGAAATTTTGGGGTTTCCATTCCAATTTGTTGATATTGTGATTGTCTGCCATTTGCTCCTATTTAATAACAAAATATTATACTTATTTTAAAATCGGCACATGGTTCGGGCTTCTCAGAAACACATTAAATCTATATTTTATGGTCTGACAGTTTGACACGTTACCCTAATTAATAACAAAATATCCAACTTCTTATCTCGACTCACAATACTAGTGCCAGCATCTGGTACGGCTCAGGCAATTCAAACGAACCTTTTAAAACAATCGAGAATTTGGACAAAAACAGCCATTAAACTATTCTGCGAAACTGTGGAAAAAGGGGCTGAGATGAACGTGGTGATTTTAGGAATTTTGAAGGATTGGTGAATACCAAGGGGCAATCGGGTTTAGACTACGATAGGGTGCGGACGTCCGAATCTAGGCTAGTTAAATTAGTAGACTTGGTGAATACCAAGAGGCCATGTCCGAGTGGGCTGTCGCGAGATAACGAGTATTAGTTATTAAGTTAAATATAGTTGGGTTAAGGCCCAGATTAGACTAATATAGTACCTAATGTAATATGTGTGAGTGTGTGTTTGTTGATGCGACTGGTGGTGAGAGAGCGAGTGCTGAGTTCGAGGCAAAACTGGTAATGTGTGCAGTACTTTGTAAGTGAGTTGTAATCTAATTCTCTCATCATTATAATTATCCTTGCAAGTTGATTGTATTGTTATTATAGGTAACAGTTACGTGATATCGCTGACCAGCTGTTAATGATACTTTATTCCAGAATGTCGAGCTAACTCTTATTTAGTATCGTATTTTATAATTAACGCTACATTCCCGTGTATTACGTGTCCATATCCTAATCCGTACCTCGGCAGATTATTGTCACTTGCATTTGGCTATAGGGAAATGGTGAAGGCCTTCCACCATACTTGACTTTGAGTGCTAATGCTCCTGACTATTGACGACTAATGATTTGAACTGACGCTTTACATTTGGAAGGCAGAACCATAAATACTCACAGCTCATTTAAAGCTGAACTAGGCTATAAAGCCAATGCGTAATTGCATTATTAAACAACCAAACGTTAGTGATGATTTCTGTATCCAAAAAGGTCTCGCCACAGAATACTTTGCGTGAGGCTTGTTGACGCACATTTCCAGGGAGCGGGGGTAGGCTTCACCAAGTACCCTAAACTGAATTGTTAGTCGTTCTAAGAACGCTAGGGACCGTGTCTCAATAAAACCCCACCCCGCCGTTTGTAGGCATATACTGAATCGACACTATTTATTGAGACACGCTATTGGGACGCAAAGCCGCTAACAGCCGCACCGCATCCTCTAAATGGGCAGATTAAGGGAGTGAGAAGTGACGAACCACCACTTCGGCGTTCACCAGGTACGATCGTAATGTATTCTGCTAGAGACTGAGTCTACGGTGCGCTTGTGCTAGTTTTGTATTATTTTAATAAAAGGGGGCTAGGCCACCGTAAGGGTGTCTTTCACATAAGTACGCGATTAAAATCACTCAATACTTGCCTTCCTCAATAACAGTGACTTCGCAGTACTCTGTCATAGGATTGAGTAAGACATTTATTTAATGCTTAGGGAACGTGTTCTGTTAAATCGTATCGTCCCTCAGAGGTTCTATGCGTTAGGTCTAGCAGAACACGTACAAAGAGACAAAACGTTGTAAAACGGTTCCCGGTCTCACTACAGTGGGTACATCGTAAACAGACAAATTAACGTAGTTATAAATAGTGATTTGAAGCGCAAGCGTAACGGTCCCTTTACCCCTTCATCTTACCAATACTGTATTTCAGATATTGGTGCTCAACTGCAAGAGGAGGAGACGTTGGCGTTCCAATATTTATAATACTAAAACATAATATTATATTATATACTTTTGCATACCCTCTTATCTTCTTAGCTTCATATTATAATACTTATGTTTACTAACTGTAAATTCCTAATACTAGTCTCGCCTTATATCCTTTCCCTCCCTAAACTTAATTCAATCGGAACAAGGCAGTTTAGATTATCGGAATCCATTCTATCTTATATCGGTGGGAGGGTGACCAGTCTGGGACGAGCCCTACAGAACAGTGCGGAAAGGAGGAGCACTGTTCTTCCCCGTAAGGGGAACCGACCGAACCACTAATATTAGCATAATTATGAAAAACGAAAATTTTATCAACCTAGGGTAATTCAGGTACAGTCACAATATGTTAGCTTTCATTAAAATTGTGGGTTTGTTTTGTTGGGTTCCTTTTATATCAACAAGTAACTGAGTTGTGTTATCAATGAAAATTTATCTAATCAATTATTAACGATAGGAGTGAGTCAATTAATAACTTTTCATTACAGAGTAACTGTAGGACTTGTATTCAGTAAGACATGGCACACACTATGCGACATGCGACTGCAACGGCTCGGCGACTAGACGCAACGACAGGCTGCGGACGACTATTTTCATATATTTTGTAAAAGTTGCGCTTGGCGTCGAGTTGCAGAGTCGCATCGACAGGCTAGTAGTGTCGCATGCTCTCGCTACTTGTCGCAGCGTCTAGATGCAAGGTGCACGCACACACCCGATGACATGCGACCGGTCAGCGTGTTATCGTCGAACTGTCGCACAGTGTGCGAGGCGCTTAAAAGGTTTAAAGCAAATGAATAAAATAAACATTTAGAAATCGTTTCCACATGATCAATTTCATTTGTTTCGTTTGAATGCACTATCAAACGCCGGCAACGATCGAACAATTAATTAAATTCGGACAAAAAAAAAATCCAGCAGAATAGTTTTCATTTGAATGAATCCGTGATAATATTTTCATGTAGTAGTTATTCACATTCCGTTTTTAGATTTTTTGGGTTTCACCACTGACTCAACTTGTTCCTTTTTTTTTTCCTTTTTCTTGTACATAATAATACATTTTAGTATTTGATTGTATAATGTGACAAAATTAAAATTAATTAATAATAATATGTCATTAATATGAACTTAGACAAAATTAAAATAAAAAAAAATTACATGTTAATTACAAAATTACATGCTTATTTGTCCGTGATAATAATAACAATACCATTTATTTCAGGCGATACAGGCCCATAGAAAAATACCTTAACCTAAACATACATTTTTTAATCTTAATAAAACTTTTTAATAAAAAAAGGCTTAAGGCTATGTTAGTAGCACTGCACTTTGCACTAGTTTAACTTTGTGCTGTCCTGTGGAATTTGTCCGCGGAAGCGACGGAACACCATGGCCTGCGCCCAAAAGTCTTCTTCCTTCTTCTTTATCTTCTTCTTGGTTATGATTAGTAAATGTGACTTGAGATCACATACTTATTTCTTTCAATATTGTAAGAACTTTAAGTTAATTCAGTTTTCAACCTATCTTGCAAGAGAGTTCATTGGAATGAACATGAATGAACATGATTGGATGAATATGAAACATGTTATATTTCATATTATAAATTGAATTAGGTACAGCTCATGCACTTTGCACTTAAGCCGACTAATGGATAACCAATATCACACATTCTCAACACAATAAGAAATATCTGGATGACCGAGCTTTACGGTTTTCTTTTTTCTGGTAGTTTTCTAAAAATGAAACCTAGTTAGATCGATTTATCGCCCCCTAAAACCCCTTTTTTTGGTTGGGAATTTATCAAATAACTTCTCCCGCTCTGGGCGGAGCGAGAGGGCATGTCAGACTCTTACTGACTAAAACCCACCCGTGTTCCTTCGGTTGCCCTGTTGCCAGGGGCCACGATCTCCTTTTCGGTTTTCCTCGCACCCCCGGCAGGCATCGGCCTTAACGGACCCCGTCAATTCTGCTGACATCTCTTTGAGGCGCGCGTGGAACACAACGCGCCGTCGACTCGGGCCTGGTCCTTATCGGACGGCGAACTACCCATTGCTCACCGTCCGCAAGCCCCTGCATAATAAATTTCATAAAAATCGTTGGAGCCGTTTCCGAGATTCAGGTTATATATATATACATACATATATACAAAAATTGCTTGTTTAAAGGTATTAGATGTACCTTTATTCAATAACTACATTTTCAAAACATTAATTTTTTTAAAGAAGTATACGTAGTTTTGCATTTTCAGACAAAAAGATAAATGTTTATGTATGAGTACATAAACATTTATCTTTTACCTATCTCTTGACCTAACCCTTTATTAATTATGTCAGCAACCGGGAAATTAAAAGCGAACGTCACGACATTATGAAACCAATAAATAACCCCAGCATGCGGCTTCAGTGATGTCAATAACCTCACACCGACACCGTTGGAGATTCGACACAAATTGTTTTTCAATTATTTATTTCAGTGGAATATAAATGACTATTGATTTCCAGCATCAAAACGAGGCGCTGTTGTTTCGACAAAATTTCACATTTCGTATTGTTTTGATTGGCTTTTTAGTACTGTTATATATGTAAAAAACAGGTTGTTAATAAATTGCAGTACGTGTTTAGGGGTACAATAAAGTATGCCTGCCAAATTTGAAATACTGTTGCTACGGTGTAGCTGTAGTAATAGTATGTTGGCTACGCCGTAGCACATGCTACGGCGGCGTAATCAGCGTAGCTATGAACGAGAAACATTACGAGTTGTTAGTTATTATGAGTTTGCTATGTTTGAAAGTTTTTTTAATAATATCGATTTTTTTATATCGTTAACGTTTGCTCATGGCATCCAAAAGGATTTCCTTTAACCAGAATTCGTTAAAAAAAATGTCTCCTCCTTCTATAAAACCTTTTCAAATAAACCTATTTCTGAAATGCCCAAATCAATATAACCCTTACAGACAATAAATTCGCCAGCATTTCGCAAACTACTATAAACCTCTGTAACGAGGTTCCCAAAAACCGTTCAGGTGTGAACGGGCCGATCGCAGGCTTATGTGAACTAGTCATAAATTCAGTGAGACTAAAAACGGCCTTTATACCGGTGTAAATCATTAGAGTAAGCCTCTGAGACTTGGATCAGTATCGTATCTTAAAGGACCCTTTAGGTAGATTTCTATGGAAGGGACTTCGGGTGATAATTTTGATTGACACAAAATAACAAAACATTTTATTTGTAAATTAAATTGGTACTTATTACAGTCCGTGCGCGACTGCTAGTCACCGCTAGAAGTATGTGAGGGAGGCGGGGAAGTAGGTAAAGGCCAAGCTAACTCAGTTTGCCAATTTTGTCAATGGCACCCTCCCCCGTCTCACCGCTCACATACTTCAGGAGAGGCGGTGACTAGCAGTCGCGCGCGGACTAGAACTAGTTCTCGTACTTAAAAAAACCTTCAAATCCAAATCGCAATCTTATCTAGGCGACAATCAATGTCAAAAACTTTTAAAAAATGTAGGTAATTTAGAGGTTTTTTTGACAGATTAATACAGAAATTAGAATACGAACGTTCTTAAATAATTGCCCGTCTGATTAATGACTTATTTTTTGTGGTGTAAAATTTAGTTTTGAATAAATATTAATGAGTCTGAAAGTGGCACCGGTGAATGAAAAATTTTGCGGAAATCGGTTGTCATGGTATGAGCATGTGATGTGGAGGAATGAGGAAAATGAAGTGAGGAAAGTTTTGAGTATGACTGTCAATGTGCATAGGGAAAGACCAAAGAAACGACGGATGGACTGTGTGAAAGATGATATGGCTAGAAAAGGGCTGACTACCGAGAGGACGACTTCTAGAGAGATTTATGGAAGAAAGGGACATGTTTTGCCGACTCCAAATAAATTGGAATAAGGGCAACAAAATGATGATGAAAATGATTAAGTACAAACCTTTTTTTTTAAGTCTAGGCTTAGTCTAATCAAATTGACGGGGTCCGCTAGGGGCCGATGTCTGCCGGGGTTGCGAAGAAAACCAAAAGGGAGATCGTGGCCCCCGGCAACCTGAAGGAACACGGGTGGGTTTTAGTCAGGAAGAGTCTGACACGCCCTCTCGCTCCACCCAGAGCGGAAGAAGTTATTTGATAATTACCCAACCCAAAAAAACAAGGCTAAGTCTATTGGAGGGTCTAGTCTCACCGAAGCTGTTAAGTTTTGTTACAATTACATTAAAAGGTAAAAAAGGTTGACCTAGTCAACCTTGAGATTTAAAATTGACGTAATCCCAAGAAAGTTAATTTTGTACAGAGAAGCATATGAATATTCTCCTTAAAACTACTTAACATAACATCACACTTGTAATCCCCGAAGGGGTTAGGCAGAGCTGTACCTATAGTACACCCACATTTCGCCAGTTATGTTTAAGTCCCATGTAATAGGGGGCGAGCCTATTGCCATCAACCGGGCACAAATCCAGACCCCGGGCTACTACTGAGAAATTCCAGATGAAAAAATTCCAATAAGACTTTTCCAGACCCGGGAACCGAACCCAGGACCTCATACTCAGCAGTAGCGCTTGTGACCACTAGACGAACGAGCCAGTAACACTATTTCTGTCGTAGTTATCAATTTGACCGTGTAAATCCGTTTGTCTTGTATCGGCTTTACCCGATAAGGCTCGATCCCAAATTGTATCGTGCAAGGACGAGACAGAGATATCCCTTTATAAATTTACGCTTCATTTAATTTATCACGCATTCTCTTTGTTGCTTCCAAATTCGAATTTATTCAAATTCTTCATGAAACGTCCCCGAAAAAAATGCGTTTGAGCAAAGCTTTTTTTAGGATTCTGTATTTTAAGATGTTTTTAAACTTTTAAAAGGTATGTTAAGTTTGTTTGAGATTTTAGTAGAAACTTGGAAGTTTTTATGTAATTTAGTTTTTATAATGAAATAAAAGATTACATTATTTTTAAATTATTTTTTTTTGGTAATAAGATCACGACAAGGACTAAAAAGTATTAAAAATTACGTAAATTTGGTTAAAATAAAGTTTTGTATGTCTTTTTACTTAATCCCAAAACTAAACATTATTACTAACAGGCATGAAACCATCCCTAAAAGGCTAACACTTTATTCCAAAGATTTGCGATAATAGATTTTATAGCCAAGGAGTTTTTGATGTTATTCGAGAGAGAGCCATCCAATCCCATATTTCGAGTGGCTAGCTCCGGTACCTGATTTTATCTGCTATCTAAAAAGATACATCGCGTTTCTATAAAGGTAAGGCTTACATTGCAAGCGATGGCAAAAAAAATAATAATTTTGGAACGAATTAGTTCCTAAAAAATGATGATGTGGATATATATAGTAACCTGTTCCGCTTAGCTATTTCTAAAGAGTCTTAAAAAGACCCTGGAAGAAATCGACACGTGTTTCGCCTCTCAACGAGGCATCCTCAGGATGACGATTAACTTGTCGCGAACTCGAACACGGCGTGTTGCCACACCAAGCACCGAGCGCAGACTGAGCTTTATAAAGCTTTCTTCTTTTTAAAATTCCGCAAGGTCACGCCTGAATCAATTAACTGAATTAGTTCCTTATTGTTGCTTTCTTTGCGAATGAGACTAAGACCGAAACAATTTATGAAGATAAAAGATAAAGATATATTTATTGCATAACTGCGTACATTAGTTCTTATTTTTAACGTAAAATGTCTTCTTATATCGGATATGCAATAGCATTACAAGGCGAACAAAATGTTCACTTGTCTAGCTATGTCCATGAGATACAGTTCGTTGCCAGATAGACGGTCGGAAGGACGGATAGTGGCAGCTTAGTACTATGATTCCGTTTAGCACCCGATGGGTTTGAAACTCTAAAAAGTGAAACATTTTGACGAAAAGCGAAAGGGACTTCGTTCCAACCGGGTATCTCACAACAGCTCTCGGCTGTTAAAAGTGACCTAAGTTAGGTTCATAATAGCCTAAGGCCCGCTGACACACCAATCACTGAATGCGTTTAGCGCAAAACGTTATTTAAAACATCTTCCAGTCTAGAGTCTTTTATGGCAGGTGTACCGCTTCTTTCACAATACCCAATTTATTAAATCAAATTGTTGGCAACACAACATTTAAGTAGTTTAATCTGTCATCATTTCTGTCAATATCAATTGTCACTAACGTCAGTTTACTGTACAAGAATACAATAAAAGGAGCACACGTCTTTTGCATCCGATCTGCATGTTTCATTAAATAGCTTGGCTAAACAAGTTCCCTCAACACAAATACCTGTAGACATTAGGGACTCAATGAATGGTAAAAACATTAAGCGTAAGCTGAAGGAACATTACATCAACTCGATTACTAACTATTAATAGCTAACTAACTAACTATTAATAGCGCGTTGATCAAATCTTAGGCCATGGCATGCTATGATAGGCCCTAGAGGTCTAATTGTGTGCTTTTTTTTAAGTGTAAAGAACATGTAATTTATAAAATAGATAAATAAATAAAATAAATAAATGTCAACTTCAAACGTTTGACAGAAATGGAACGATAATGATTTTAAATAAGTTTAACACTAAATGCATTCAATGATTTTTGCTGCAAAGGGGAATAAGTCTGTTCTGCTGGATAAGTTCCAAACCACACACACGCCAAGTTTTATTTTTGCTTTTATTGTGGTCATAATACGTTTTTAGAATGAAAATGGCACGTCTTAATAAGGTGAAATCTCTTGGCATGCCATGGTCACATAACCAAACGTAGGAAAATGTGCTTGAGCTGCCAAATGTGGGTAAATTAATCTACATTACCGTAAATGGAAAAGAAACGCAATGACACCCTCTTAGAAAAAAAAAAGTTTTATTTTATTCCCATTTCTTTTTCATTCGTTCGTTCAGCATCATGCATGAGCCATACTGTCAATATGAGAATGGCTGCTTCGGTTAAAATTTTGACAAGTGAGGAACCTTCCTTTCAGCATGATCTGTAGCAATAGCAGAGCTAATTGCGCTACCTGAGCCGGACGTACAGTAAGAAAATTAACTGTTAACCAAATTGACACCCTACGTCAATTTCCCGTGTTATATTCATTACATATAACTGTCAAATAATGACAGTTATGTTTTGAATATACGCACAATTTAAATTTGTAGTTAATTTTTTTCACAATTAATTTCTTTGACTTTACAATTGAGTATCGCCACACATAAAAGCTACATGAGTCCCTTTGAGAGATGAACCCGCAAACTCCTTACTGCAGCGCCTACATGATAGTGACAACAGCATTCTAAAAATGATCAGGGACACTGGGTGGGGACAGTGCAAACAAATAATTTATAAAAAAAAAACTAACAATGCTAACCTACTTATTTAAGCACCATTGTTACTAACAAAATTATGGACCTTAGTCTGAAATAAAGTTTTTATTTTATTTATTCATTTAATTTAAAATTCTTGCTGTATGACCCTAGCTCTACCAATACTTTCTCCCTAAGTTATCGAGAGGATAGCCATTGACTTGACACCACTATCTATCAGTAAACTTTGTCCCGTGTTACTGAAAATACTACAACAACATCCCTTTAAAAGTTGTTTTTACTATCAATCTTAGTTTAGGTAAATATTGCGGTAAAAAAATATAAGAATAAATAACAAAAATGGGAAAGCCGAAGTACCTTATACAATATCAATAATTTTAAAACCTTAATCAGACATTTATTAAAACTCATTTAGTTTTTGGTAAACTACTGCAGCTTGAGGGCTGACGTAAAATTCTCAAAATTTCTTAAAAACTTTCAAAGATTTCCGCTCGAATTCAGTTCATGGAACTAACTGGGTGCAGTTGTGATGTAGCTTATATAGTACAGCGTAGGACATTGGACCAAGGATCGTCGTCACGGCAACATGTCTTCATTTAAGAGGTCTTCCAAAAAAAAATACAATGTGATCGGTATCATCAAATGCAGTGACACCATGTGACCTTCGCTAGGTTACTGATTTAATTGTGCCATACGTCTTCACAACTTTAATTCCCACATGAATATTTAAGCATTTATTGCATTTATTATACTTTGACGTAACTCTTAAACCCAAGTACTTTTTGAATGAGTAACATGACTGCTAAGGTTTGGTACTGAAAAACTTAAAAAAAAACTGTCAGTTTCTTCACAAAGAACATTAAATAAACATCAGAATTTTCCTACCATACCATAATTCGTAACCCACAACATTATAACAATACCTTGAGGGGTTTCTAATTCACCTCCAACCATGCGCACTGATGCAAAACCATTTGACTTGTCATCATTTCAACGTCGCCCATTTCAGTCAACCGTTTGTAATGACTCGGAAATGAAATGCTTACATAAATACACTGAGGAATGACTTGCAATATGTTTGACTACCACATTTCCTGTTAATTTAATATTGTTTGAAACATAGAGACTGTTGTCCTGTGATTTTAGGATAAATGGAGCTAAAGAATAATGGATTTACAGATGACAGAAAGTGGATATTTCCCAAGAAGTCTGTAGCTCCTGATTATAACCCTGAAATATTTGTAATTTAAACAGGGTAGGTTCACACTTCACAGTCTTTCTGTGTTAACTAAAAACCTACTGGGAAAGGTATTGAAAATTGAATTCTTTTGAAAAGACTTTGGCAGAACAGAGCTTGCAAGACGAGCAAATAATTGCACATGCACTTAGCCGGTTTTTGCCAAGTGCGTGTCGGGCTACGCACAATAAAGGGTTCTATTGTTGAGATCATTTTATTTATCCCAAGACCAAACTTAACATTGTAGTTGAAAAACAGGTTCTTCCATACATTCCAACTGCAAATGTAAGTTTGTACGCACAATATTGAGAGATTTACCATGTTATTTTAAGACCACGGACTTCTTATAGGTTTTCCTGTCGTATATGAGTAAAAAAGCCATATTTTGTATTTTTTAAATTCTCGCAACAAGCCTTTTCATTTGATATGTCACACGGTACTGTTAACATAACTTTTTTTTTTAATTTCTTGTTTGCCCCCCCCTTTTTTTTTTGAGGGTGGGAAATCATCAAATAACTTCTCCCGCTCTGGGCGGAGCGGGAGGGCGTGTCAGACTCTTACTGACTAAAACCCACCCGTGTTCCTTCGGTTGCCCTGTTGCCGGGGGCCACGATCTCCCTTTCGGTTTTCTTCGCAACCCCGGCAGGCATCGGCCCTAGTGGACCCCTTCAGATCTGCTGACATCTCTTTGAGGCGCGCGTGGAACACAACGCGCCGTCGACCCGGGCCTGGTCCTTATCGGACGGTGAGCCACCCATTGCTCACCGTCCGCAAGCCCGCGCCTACGGTGGCCGGAAATCGCCCTACGGTGGCCGAAAATCGCCCTACGGTGGCCGGAAATCGCTTGTATGCCCCCCTGAAGTGACCCCTATATTCAAAATTAATTTATTTACGTTACACGTTCGTATTTGAGTCACAGAAATACATATGTGTACCAAATTTCAACGGTCCATAAGATTTGGAGCAAATTTACTGTGACAGACGGACAGACAGACAGACACACGAGTGATCCTATAAGGGTTCCGTTTTTTCCTTTTGAGATACGGAACCCTAAAAAATACAAAAAATCGTATACACTCCATTAGGTTTGAACTATACATAGAAGGAATAACTTCAAATGGTGATCCTGATCAAGAAAGACTTAAGAAACAGAAGACAAAAAATCAGAATTTTGTTCAGCGTGGGTAGGTAAGTACCAACTTACAAACTACAATCCTATTCAAGAAACGTAGAAAATTCAGAAATACAGAGTACAAACGCAATACAAACGAATACAGGACCCTTCTAGGCATTATCAGAAGCCCCAATCCTCGTTGCTAATAAAGTTAATCCTGATACAATAAATGAACAAATTGTTTCGCCAAATACAGATAGTTTCATTTCCGATACAAATGACGAAGGAAATGGAAGGGTCCTAGATGTTCAGCGGCAACGTTTCGCAGATGAAACTTTACTAAAAGAAATGTAGGATTTGATAACGGAACGGAGACTCACGGGAGGTCTGGCACATGTGTGTTTATCAAAGACAAATAGACTTTTGGGTTTTACTTTATTTATTTATTAATTAATAACATAACATCATGCCTGTATTCCTTTAGGGGAGAGTTTTTTTTAAGTGAAAACTTCTTTATTTATATTACTTTATTCGTTACGGATCAATTACGGATTTTTACTTTAAAGGTTTCGGAAGTTTTTTTTTTTTTTTTTTTTGTAATCGCGATTCTGTTCTTTATTTAGACAAGGTTACGGACCAATGTTCTATACATTTTTTTTTTCCATCAAGGCGATCTTGTTCACGTTTTCACTTCTGTCGGCACTCCCGGAGTGCCACCACTTTTTATATTAGGTTTTTGTACCCCATACTTACTGGAATATCTTCTTCCGCGTTTGCATTTACTGGTCTTTGAAGCAAGTCTGCATATAGTACAGAAAACCAATCACCAACAATATAGATTAGTATGCTGTTACAGTAATTCTTCTGAGATTTGATACGATTTTTAGTAGCACTCTTTTTCAATTATACCCAAAAATATTCAGTGAAAAAAGAGCTGCGAAACAAAAAAATTCACCCAACATTCAACGTATGTGAATCACAATTCTTGCACTGTTTGCAGGTGTTTTATATAACATACAAAAAAGTTATGTATTGATGAACAAAAAAAGTTTAAGATAGTTAATTGATTCAGGCGTAACCTTGCGGAAATCCATTACCTATAAAATGATGATGTGGAAATATTTAGTAACCTGTTCCGCTTAGCTATTTCTAAAGAGCCTTGAAAAGACCTGGTCTTTTTAAAAAAAGTTTACCTTATTTAGAATTATGGGTAAGCATTAAGTACCTGTTATAATAAAAGTTTTTGGAACGAATTTCTTCAACGTGGCTTGTAAACTTTCAGATTCTCTTTTTCTTTCTTTCTCTTTGAATTAGAAAAAGACAGTCGCAAGTATTGAAACTTTTTAGCGTGACGATTTCTGAAAGATTCATGGCTTGTAAACTTTCAGAAATCGTCACGCTAAAAAGTGTCAATACTTGCGACTGTCTTTTTCTAATTCAAAGAGAAAGAAAGAGAAAGAGAATGCCGGCAGAAAAAAGCAAAAGAAAAGAGTAAAGTGATTACATTTTCATGGGATAAAATTGTACACATTGGCCCGAGTACACTGCATGCCGGAGGGAGAGAGAGAGAAAATGTAAATTTGGTCAAAATAAAAATCTAAGATGGCGGCTGAGAAAAATTTCGATTTTTTCGTCGGGGTATCGTTTTCATGGTTTTCGAGGGTTTGAAGCCGATGGTGACATTAAAATGAAATTCTAAGATGGCCGCTGCAAAAATATTGTTTTTGTTTCTAATCATACGTGAGAAGGAACTTCGTTCCTGAAGGGGGTCCCACGACCGCACACGATTTTTTTTCCTTTCGTGATTCTTTGCAACAAAGTGCTTGAAATCTCACTAAGTTTTTATTGTAGGTGTGATTTCCCCATTAAAAATTGGGTGATATTTCAAATGAAAAGGCTTGTTGTGAGAACCACAAATATTTAAGAAGTGGAAATAACATAGTAAATCTCCCAATATTGTGTGTACAAGCTTACATTTGCAGTTGGAATGTATAGCTTTTCAACTACAGTATTAAGTTTGTCCTTGGGATAAATTCATCCCAACTAAGGAACCCTTCATTATCCGTGATCCGACACGCTCTTAGCCGCTTTTTTTCCCTTACACCTTGTAGTAACAACTTTGGTACACCAACATTATAATTTGCAACAAAGTTTTCTAAATTGTACACCACGTGTGACTAAGCACCTGCTTAACACATTCACTCAAGATGACCCCTACGTTCAACCAATCTCCATTAGGTCGCGGGTCTCATGTCACTGGTCGGAATTATCATAATTTGTGTTCGAACGTTCGTAAACATTTAGTGGTGAGTAAGTTCAAAAGTTTAAGCTAATGTATTGAAACTTCAGTGGTTAATTACACATTATTCTTAGGAAAGTTTGAAAACTCCAAGACTTGCTTGAACCAGTGTTAGGAAAAGATGAAAGCTTGTTATGACATTTCAAGTTTTCACTGCTACATGGCCCTTGTTGTATGGTTGCCTAAGGCTTGAAGTGTAATCTTATTTTATTTAATTTAATTCAAGTTAATGTTAAGTTATCCATCTTTATATTAATTATTATTGTATAGTGAGATCTAAATAAAATGCTGTGCTTACCTTTAATTTAGATGCATGCAATGCAATTGTATTTGTAAATGTTATATACTTTGCATGTCTGGGTGTGTATTTAATTGGTTTGCCTAAATAAAAAAAATCAATAAAAAATAAAATAACGGATATTTTCGGGACAGCAAAATCAAAAAAGTGATAACTTTAAACTCAAACTCAAAGTATTTATTTCAATTAAACCATTTTAAATTGTCAAGGACTCGGTTAGTCAGAAATATAGAGCTTGTTTTACATTGTCAAATTCACGGAGTGCATTATTGCAGTGGCAGGTACTCGCTGTGGACCGCTAAGGGCTATTGAGCTCCTATCTGAAAACAGTATTTTACAGGACAGAACTGTTATCTTCATAACCCGAAATATTAATTCATAAGCCGTACAGCCAGCAAGGGAAAATACCAATAGATAAAAATAAACGGAACACAAAAAGAAAATAAACTGTTTTTCTATAAGTAGAGACTTTGCTGAGGTTTAGGTATATTTATAGAATTGCTAAGTTCATATCGAAAAAATAATGTACTAAAGAATAGAAGAATTCATCCGATTTTTAAAGTGTCGATAGTAAGTTAATTTGTACAAAGATAGTTCATTACTGTCGCGGCCTCACGTATGTATGCCTCGGCTTCGCCTCGGCCCACATTTTCACGATCGTTCATCAATGCCTGATTGGGGCCAAGGCTTATATAGGTAGTACTTTTCTCAAAAAATGCGCGGAAACTAATTATAAATTCCAGAATCGATGACGAATAACGATTTTTTTTTCACGCGCCGATAATGTTTATTTGTTACTTTTTTACTTTTATACAGCTGTATTTGCAAGCCAAATTGAAATTTAAATAAAATCTTTGATAAGTTTAAAAGTAAAAATTTCGTTCCATTTTTAAATAACACGACAGATATGAGTTTTCATAGTAATTTATTCGGCCGCTAAATACGACATATTAGTATTTTCATACAAACATTGCCGGCCGGGCGCTCACATGTATTCAACCAGTACAGCAATTTCGATTTATCTTAAAGAAGGTTGTTAAAATAATGCTCGAATTTCCAAGCATGTTTGAGAAAAGGTAATTTTCTCCCCAAACTTCACTTCGGTGGCTCATTAACAAATCAGAATTTTTTGCTGCTATTATATTAAATTCATTTAAATCATATTATAAGTCTTCTAACTTAATGAAAACAATGACTGGAATAAGGCTGAATAAAATTCAATCCGTAAAATGAATATCGATCTCAATTTTTAATATAAAATCCGTCTAAACCATTCTTGGCACAAAGCTAGAAATATTATGTAAGAGACCGCAAATTGACATCTATTTTCTTCGCGGCGTTTGCAAGTGACGTGCCTAACATTGCGGAAAAGAATAGAAACTCAAATTCAAAGCATTTATTTCATATTATATTAAATATTAAACTATTTACATGTACTTTTGAATTGTCAAAGAGTTGGTCAGTTAGTCAGAAAGTTGAAGCTAGTTGAACAAAGTTATACCACAATGTACTGTAATGTACAGTGTTTCATTATGTGGTATAAATTCATGAGACTCAGAAAATACTACTACAGTGTACAAAAAAATTACTTTAGTCAAAGCAAAGTCGGTTAATTAAATATTGTAAAATCAGGGAGATTAATTGTTAATCAAAATGACTACCAAATTAAATTGTCCGTATATTCAAAATTCAAATCATGACTGGCATTCTTTGACATGCAAAAAAAAATCATCATACTTTTTCATGCTTTTGCATGAAATTGCTATTATGCGGCAAATTGATGTAAGATGTCAATTTGATTTACAATCAATATCCATGAATGCACTTACAATTCACAAACAGTTTTAAAATGGAGACAAAGCAAGAATTAGCCTAATCAAGTGTGCAGCAATTTAATTTTATTACTTTTTAGGCAAGAAGATGATACTGTCTATACCCTTCACTACTTACCTAGTTCACATTTTAAATTGGTCATTAGAAATTCGATAAGTTAAGAAATTCGATTCATTAGAAATTTAGTATAAGTAGTTTCTGTAACAATCTTAATAAACGAGCGGTAATGTTGCCATTTTACTCCTACTTAAACTTTTGCACCGAAATTACAATTACAAAACAAACTATCTCTACAACCCGAATAAATGACCGAACGCTTCGCATTCACTATTCTAGACGGCAATATACAAACGGTATCGATTTTCACAAACAGACAAAAGGTATAATTAAAAGCGAGCGCCGTTGATATTAATAATGAGTTGCTTCCAGTCACACAGATACCTATGCTTTTCTAATCATGCTAAGCAATAGTCCTACGTAACGAAGATTGAGCACGCTATCTTTCTGTTACAGACAGAACCCTGACTGAAGACAAGGTTAATATAATATTTTATGCGTATCTATGTATGGCTATTACGACTTACAGAGCTGAAACGTGGACACTCACGGTACGGCTTTTTCATAAATTCAAGGCCAAGGATTGCGGTACAGACATAGCTCACAGAATAAGCAAGCTGTAGTGTAAGACGATTGAACCGCAGAACCGATGACCGTTGGTGTAGACGTGTTCTTGAGTGATGACCGTGAATCGGCAAACGTAGGACGCCCTCAGGCTAGGTGGAGCGACGATCTTCGCAGGGTGACTGGTAGCAGCTGGATGAGAGCTGAATGGCGTGTAATTGGAGAGGCCTATGTCCAACAGTGGACTGCTATAGGGTGATGATGATGATGATCTATGTATATTTCAAACTCAAAGCATTTATTTCAAATAAACCAATACTTTTGAATTGTCAAGGGGTCTGTCAGTTAGAAAGATGAATTTAGTTGCCCATACCAAAGCGTAGTAGGTACCTATGGAGAAGAATGGGTACGAAACTCCACGGACACTCTTTTAAACCAAAATATTGTTACAAAAAATTGGTAACATCATTTATGTTGAAATTATATATGTGAGAACAATGTAGAAAGACGTGTAGCGTGCACGTTAAAAGCATCCGTAATAGAAATATAAAAACAAAAACAATTCAAAAATTAAATAAACCGTGACAGCTAAGGGCTGACCAGTCCCTACTGACGGCTCCCGTTCACGAACATGGCGCATGGATCAACTTAATAATCCAACACACACGCCACCATCAACGAGACATTTGAGTGAGCATGACATTTCTATCTTTGTACGTGGAATGTTTTATACCCCCGAAGCATCCTAACGGCTAGATGGATTTTAATACATGAGTTGTTTATCGGCTCATCTAGGTTTTCTTTTAATATAAAATCTAAACCCTCAGTCCTCCTTCAGTTGCCATGTTGCCGGGGGCCACGATCTCCCTTTCGGACTTCTTCGCAAGCCTGCGGATAAATGTTTATGTTATTTAATAATATTTATTCTTATATTTCGTTGTGTATTTGTCTTTTATTCTACGCACTGTTTATTTTATTTTATTTTGCTACCTGCCTATTTAATAAACAAATCACTGAACCTGACTTGACTTACGTACATCATCTTTTTTTTTCGGGTGAAAATCAGCGCTATGCTGTGAGTTCCCCATAGCACTGCATCATGCTGAGTGGAAGCCTTCTTGTCACAGTCATGTCGTGCATCTGCCGACTAATTTCTGTGTTATGCTCGTGACTTATTATGTACTTTTTGTTGTTTTCGTTTTACTCTTGTCTTTTATGTATGCACGTGTCTCTGTGACAAATAAACCTATTTTTCTTTCTTTCTTTCTAAACGGCGGGATAGTTGCATGACCATTTGGGGTATGAAAATAAAGGGATTGAGGAGACGATTACAAAAAAAATACACACTATGAAGGCTAAAATTTTAAAAAAATATGTAAATACTTACCTACTAAGCTACTAAGTACCAGCTACATACAACATGTATATTATTACAGCCAAATTAAGAATGGAAACGTAATGATGAGTGGTGTACATTTTGTTTACAAAATACGTAATTATAATAATTTTACTATCATAATTTTAAGATGTACAGACACTAATATAAACGTAATAAAAATGATTTAATTTTATCACACCTACTATTATTTCAGGCGACCTTGACAACCTTGAACGCGTATCGGATTCTAAACTCGAAAAGAATCGACAACAGAAAATTTTCTAAGGGCAATAGAGAACACGATACTTTTTACATTGGCGATCAGCAATTTGGTGACGGCATCAACTCTGCATTGCATCGCCTGAACTTTGCGTTCAGCTGCAGTAAAAAAACTTAATCACAATATTGAGTTGTGTTAATAATTTAATTAATAGAAGAAGGCCTACGACTCGGTGCCACGTACATGACTCATGAGGTTGCTGCAGTTGTAAATCTGCAAATCTACACACATTCCTTGAGTCCTGTATGGGGCAATCGATATTCAGGGTGTCGTCAGATCCAGGGGAATGATGAGCCTGTATGGATTAAACGAGGATAATTTCAGGGCGACAGTTTGAGTCCACATCCAAACTCTACGGACCTGTGTCACCTGCGTCTCAGCATACGCCTGAACTGTAACTGGAGACGCGAGCAGGCGAACAAATTTTTCAAACATAAAGCATAGTTCATGCTTTCCTGCCCTCTCTTTTCCAGTGCTGATTAAAAAGTAAAAAAAGAGAAATTAAAATTCGGGTGAAGGTATTCATGAAACTGGACATTTTTTATTACTTCCAACATTTTGATTAGGTAAGAATTTCATTTTCGTACACAGCAGATTTATACCTGAAAGATTAAGCGGAACGATATTAGACCTCGAAGAATTGAGACGCCTTGTAAATCCGATACGACAATAGAAAAGATGACGTCACGCGATAATGCCGCCAATCCTTTGTATGCGAAACCGAACCTTAGATTAACACTGTCTATAGCTATGAAGGGGGAGATTAGTAATTGAGATGTATTTCATAGGATAAAGTTAAAGATTCATGTTGGATAATTATGTCGTACTGTAGGATAGGAGCAAAAACACTACTTCATGTACCGTTTCGGATTTTGATGTTAACTTTGAGGCGCACTTTGCGCTTTTTAGGATTCCGAACCAAAATAGTAAAAAGGAACCCTTATGGTGCGACTCAGTCTGTCTGTCTTCCGTCTGTCTGTCCGTCTATCTGTCACAGCTGCATATCTCACGAACTACTAATGCTGTCAACTAAAAATTTGGAATCAACTTTTTTTTTTCAAATAAGAAAGAATTATTTATTTTTTGCTTCAGGTTCTTAAAAAATCGAAGTGGGGCTACTGAGGCATGTGGAGCAGAGCGCTATTTGCACATTCTCAAACATTTTTCTTTTTTTAGGCTGCATAGTTTTCGACTATTGACGAAAAATTAAAAAGAAAATACCTTTCCCCCTTTATTTCCGAAGTTTGCATAGAGAAAAGTCTAGAATTGTTCTATGTGATAGAAGTTTATATAAAGGATACAGGTAAAATAAAACAATGTCTCTAAATAGCACACTTTACAGAAATCGTCAACAAAAATTACATTTGTTCCACTATCGGTCAAGAGATGACGCTGACCTAAAACTGCAATATTCTACACCGCACTGTTCAGTGTTGAAATTCTCTGACGAATATAGGTCTCGCCGATAAACTATTAAAATGGTACGGAACTCTCGGTGCGCAAGTCTGACTCGCTCTTGACCGGTTTTTTTTTTTCTATAGTGAACGAAACTGTGCCTTCACGCTAGGGTCGGTGATGTTGAATGGGGTATACTCAGCTCCAGCTGGTCGGTGACGCTGAATCGCTGAATTCAACATTTTCTGTAACCTCACAATAATATAAAAATACATATACACGTACGTATATAAATTACATAAAAAGTGTTAACAGCAATTTAAAATAGGCAATGTTGATTCAGAACTAAAATGATTTAAAATTATAAGCCAATATTTTCAACGATACCTAATTTTATTGAACTTGTAGAGACATCAATAGATTCAAATTAAACGTTTTTAAACTTATTCGGAATGATTACATTTACATTTTCAATTTTAATCAATTTCTATCATTCTCAAATATAAATTGCATTCGGTTAATATTTAAATGTACAGTGGCTTACTAGCTAACCAACTATGTAGTTTTGGCAGTTTTAGAAAGAATCCATATTTCTCTTATGGATTCAAGCCAAAATTGAAATGTCTTTGGCTTTTTCTTTCTGTAATTAAGAAAAAGCTGGAAATTCTTTATTACTATTAAAACCTAAATAAAAATAAAAGATGAAAAAGCACTTCATCGAAAGCTTAAAATTTTAAGGAGATGATTTTCAGGTAAGCTGGTTTATACAACATTATATTGATATCATTTATATGACAAAAACTAAACCTCCTCCTTTTCGTGTGGTTAGTGACTAACCTGATATAAGAAACAGTCTAAAAAAAATGTTTCGTCCATAATTTCAGCCGAAAAACGTCCACTGCTGGACACCCCAACCACCGCCACTTTAACCGGTTCTGTGCTTCCCGCATTTAGAGGGTCCAGCGGCCTTCACAATGTCATCAGTCCACCTTGTGGGAGGCCTTCCAGTACGTGGTCGCCATTCCAGAAACTTTCGGCCGCGTCGGGAATTGCGAGCCGATTTCCGGCCACCACAGGCGCGGGTTTGCGGACGGTGAGCATTGGGTAGCTCGCTGTCCGATAAGAACCAGGCCCGGGTCGACGGCGCGTTGTATTCCACGCGCGCCTCAAAGAGATGTCAGCAGAATTGACGGGGTCCGCCAGGGCCGATGACTGCCGGGGTTGCGAAGAAAACCGAAAGGGAGATCGTGGCCTCCGGTAACAGGGCAACTGAAGGAACACGGGTGGGTTTTAGTCAGTAAAAGTCTGACACACCCTCCCACTCCGCCCAGAGTGGGAGAAGTTATTTGATAAATTCCCACACACAAAAAAAAGAACCTTTCGGCCCTTGCCCATTGCCACTTAAGTTTGTCAATTCTTCGTCTACTTTCTCGTCTGAAGGTGTTTTATAAACATATACCTATCTATTTCAAAAAAGTTAGTCAGTAAGAACTTAATTACTACCTTACTTTACCTACAGGTAGGTAGGTACTGTAAATTTACAAGTGAACTGAGCCTTAGTCTAAACTTTCAGCCTTGAATCAAAATCGTCGCCAGTTACAATCTGACACTAAGTACTAACCTCATTATTGTGACGTCAAAGACTAAGCTTGCATGTCTTCTCCAATTAAAGCTATCGTAACTATCTAGGTCAAACAAATTACTTAACCAGGTTTGATTTGATATTTGAAACCAACGATACTAATCTCATGCTATTAGAGAAACTTAATGACATTTTATTCAAATTATTATCGTGACATGACATTTTAATATCATCATTTATGAAGAGACAGAAGAGTCAAGACATTATTGTGTATTTCTAATGCTGGGGCTACATTGTCGCGTTATCGCGAACTTTACTTCGCGCGTTCTCTCTCGCACACCGGTCGACGTCTCGCTGAGCAACACGCGACAATATAGCCCCAGCACCACAAATAAACGTTTGACTTAATTTATTTATTGGTTGTCTTTTAATGAGTTAATTAGGTAACCATTTATTAAGCTACAGGTTCTACTATTGTAGAGTACGGAGATAATTTTCCAAATAATATTACACTCTACAGGAAAAAACCTTACGATTATACTTATTTTTACTGCCACAAGTGTTCAATCACTCTGTCTCCGTTTTTTGTATCTGCGAAATACATGTAATGCACATCAGGATTCTTGCTATCCTGTTAACGACCACTTAGTATCAGGAGGACTATCTGTTAATAATGTCACTTACCTTATCAAATAAAAATCTGAACTTTTACGCAACCTTACGGTAAAGTTGCTCTAATCCCTGCCAGGGATTTAATAAACCACGTCTCTCTCTAAATATAGCTAACTACGAAATTAATCTAAAATTGATCGAGCCGAACTTAGGCTGATCGTGTCCCCGGCCTCATTCTTTAAATATACCCTTTAGACATTGATAAGGTTTAACAAAAGAAGATCTATGGTGACTGGTCTACGAAGTCAAATAGTAAATGAGCCGGGTCCAGTAAAGATTAATGACGCGACTATCAACACTCTATTTAAATGTCAGCTCCTAGCCTATAAAGATGGCGGTTGATATGGCTAGTATTGTGAGGAACATTAAACTGATTTCCTAAGGGATCGATTGAATGATAACTGCTAATACAAAGTGTTTGCTCAAAGCAAGACGATTTGAATTGAATGATAAAATCTATTTCTGTTGCTGTGAGACGGGGTGATTTAAATCTTTTTGTAACTTTTATCAATTTCCAAGGAAAATAATGAGTAATATTCCTTTTGAGTTTATTATGATTACGACTTCAAACGATGATTTCAAAATCAGAAACTTCTTTTGAATATCAGAAGTACTCAGATCAGCAGATCAACCAAGGTACTGGCGCTAAATTCAGCTTATTGCAACTGCAATATTATGTACAACTTATAGTTTAATTTTTGAAGTGAAAACTTCTTTAGGCGCATTGGGCATTTTTGAGATGGGACTAAACCATTTTTTTCACGACACCATGACGACACCTTATTTTTGTAAACGCGGTTGTGCTCTTTATTTATATTAAATTACGAATCAATGTTCTATGGAAGTATTTTTACTTTAAAGATTTCGGAAGTAGTTTTTATTGTAAACGCGATTGAGCTCTTTATTTAGATAAGTTTACAGACCAATGTTCCATAAAGTATTTTTCTTCCGTCAAGGCGATCTTGTTCAAGTTTTCACTTCTGCCGGTACTCCCGGAGTGCCACCACTTTTTTTTTTTTGTTTTCGTCGCCTAGGTAATGACTAAATTGAAATCTCATGCGATCAGGATGAGAATCATACTAGAGTCTTAAAACAGAATTTAAAACCATAACAGAGAAATAAATTATGAAAATTTTCTTTTACAAAGAAAAAAAACATCTATTATACCAATTTGTTTCCATGGTTAATATTTTGACATTCGAATAAAGTTTTTCTACTTTAGACGAATGTTTATTTTGATTGATTCTATGTACTTGAGTCTTTAAGAATTCTAGATAGCTCCCAATTGGAATCAATCATACTCTTCAGTTGAGCTTTGAGCAGGTAGACAAATGTAATAACATTATTGTTACCATTTTTGGAGTTTCGTACCTGAAGAGGAAAAAAATGGAACCCTTTTATGATTACTTCGTTGTCCACCTGTCAGTCTGCCAAGACCTTTTTCTCAGTATCAAATTGGAATTAATATCAAATACGTTAATCTACGGTCCCTTGAATATCTAATGAAAATCAAACTTGAATGGCCGTATTTTTATTACGTTGAATTAGATAAAAAAAATACGGCCATTTTTGCAACATATTTTGATCCTCGCAAATAAATCAAAACTTACAGGGTACTTGCCGTTGGCCTAGAATCATGAAATTTGGCAGAAAGTAACGTCTCACAGCACAAGTAATTGAAAAAGTCTGAAAATCGTTAATTTGTAGTTTTATCACATTTTTTTTGCGATTAGAAACTTACTTTTGCAGTTGGAGAGTTGACTGTGACGTATATCGATGTATTGGAGAGCATGTTTTTCAACTACAAAGTTAAGTTTGTTGGGATAAATTCATCCCAACTACGGAACTCTTTATTGTGCGCTTTTTTTGCTGGAAAGTAAATAAATATATTTATATATTTATTTACTTTACTTTACTATATATACATACTATTTATATATATTTTTTATCCATATGAAGCTCGAATCTAGGTGACATGGTTCTCATTCGAAAAGAAAATTGATATTTCTAATTTTGTTATGGTGTGATTGTTCGGTTTTGAAACGAATTATTTATCTTTTTTTTTCCTGTTTTGACCCTATGTAGGGCAAAGGCCTCTCTTTCTATCTTCTTCTAGGCCTGCCTCGATGTCGATGGACGTTTTCTGGGACCACATGGTGGTAGATTTGTCCCATGACTCGTCCGATATATGGCAAACGTCGGCTTAGTCCCACTGAAGCTTCGCTGCTTTTTGTGTGACGTCAGCGATTTGTATTTTAGAGCGCAGCACTATGTTCCTAACATGGTCCGTTAATTTTGACTCCAAGAATGCTGCGCTCCATTGCTCGCTGGCAAACCTCAAGCTTGAACCTCTGCTGAACTGTCAAATACCAGAAACGAAACATTAATATAAAAAAGTGACTATATTGTTTTACCTTGATTAATAGAGTTGCTATGTAACCGGCGTTATTTTAGACATCTAAGACATTTTATCGTCGAGTCCTTTAAGATGATCATACACCTGCAATGCCTCTACCGTAGCAGATGTCAAGTAAGCGGTAGTGACCATTTCAACTGAGTACCATCATTTTGTTTGCCGCTGAACCACACAAATAACGTTCCCTACGTTTATGAACGTAAACGAACCATTAACTGTAATTACGTGCCGTTAAAGCAAGTGCTACATTTAGTCCCATTAAACTCATTTTCAGTCGTTACCTACCGATGTGTCGCGTTAATTGAAATAAAAAACCAGGTGACGTACTCGTAGCAGTACTAAGTACTTATTTTAAATGTCTTCCATAAATACAGTCTGCTTTATAGAGAATGTTTCAGGGGGTGATAGCACACATCGATAGGAACATTTTTATTGATATAGATTGCATTCATCAAACATCATCCTCAAAAAACTGCTCATGAATTCAAAGTCAGCCTGTTTACGTAACCAAAAGAACACTTAAAAGTGCAAATGTAAAAGCAAATGTGAAACGCGGGAATGCTGATCATAATACCAGAAAAGATTAAGGAAGACCAAAAGACAGCGCCTATTTAAGTACCGCCTATACATACAATATGTAAAAAAATCCTGTCCGATCTGAAAGGAGTACATAGGTAGGTACTGCAATAAAATTACCAAATAGTTTTATTTTATTTCCTTTATTTCATTTAAATACTTATAAACTATATTTTTAAATATTAGAACATATACAATATAAAAACATTTAAAAATAAAAAAAATAGTAGCCCACTGGTATTGGGAACAGAATCCAAGCTACCGGAGGTTAAGGCTCCAGAGAGAGGAACCTCCTAACAATGCGAGCTATGTCTAGGAGTACCGCTTTCTGAATCAAGCCCTTGATCCAGCTGCCCAACGAGAGCCTGCTTAGGTGTTGGTAGAGGCTCTTGGCGATTAAGCCATTGTCTGTCACAACTATCGGCATAATGATCGCTGAGTCCGCGTCCCACATGTCGACAACCTCACGAGCCAAGTCAAGATACTTGATTTGTTTATCTTTCTCGGCTTTCACGAGATTCCCGTCATGCAGGACCGTTATTTCAATAATCGCTGCAATGCGCCGCTCTACTCGATCCACCACCACTATATGAGGTTTATTGGCAACAGTAGTCCTGTCAGTGATGATGGATCGATCCAGTACAATGTGATATTATTTATTTATTATGTGATATATTTTATTCTATTATTATTGAAAATAAAAAAAGTTATTGCTATTTAAAGTTCACATTTTTAGTACCAAAATAACCCCGAATCCATAAATATTTGCAAACTTTCAACAGGGGTCATAAGTTATGACTTGTAGGCACTTGCTAAACGACGGCCACCCGCGCCCAATTTAATAACCCAGTAAAATTCCCCCAAGAAAAAAAAAGTGCCGCATTTTTTTTTTCTTTTTTTCTGATAATTTCCATATAAATATACTCTCAGTACGGTACATAACAACACCCTCACGGATCGGAAAGGTTTTTTTTTACATGTTGTATTTTGATTTTTTGATACTTCTAAATATACATTAAAGAATTCTTGTTTTCTCATCTTTTCATATCAAACTGTAACTGAATACGCGTACGTAACTCGAAGCTGCTCATTAGCTGCATTCAGAATCGTTGCGAAGTCGGATGCCGCTGAGAGTTGGCATCGCTTCACTTTTACGTAAAATGTTTTTTTTTTATCAAAAAGGAAATTATGTACGTACAAAGTACCACTCTCGTGTAGGTTAAAAAAGCGGCCAAGTGCGAGTCGGGCTCGCTGTGGAATATTTGTCACTACATACTTTTTTAAATACTTTAGTAAACATAAATGCAAAAAAAATTGGGAGAACCCTTTTAATTTTTATTAGTTTTTATTATTTGTTGTTATAGCGGCCATTGTAGTACACACTCTATATTTCAAGTGTTTACCTATTACGGTACAAAAGATTCAGCCCTGTAACAGACTCAGAATTACATGAGCATCACAAAAGACACATTCTTACAAACATCGAATAGCGTCACATACCAACACCTTACAGCCCTGAGTGAATAACCATGAAAAGGCTCAAATGCCACCACATATGGGACTTAAAGCATTTTTGAGAGGCAAATTCTTCGCTGGAAGAATCGACCTCTGAAGTCAATATCCGCACAAAAAATCTGCTAAATAATAATAATCCATTGAATTCAGGCAACGTAGGCCCATAAATAAATACCTTAACCTATATGTTCATACAAAAAACATGCAATATTTTTTGCTAAAGGTTTACAACCGATTGCAATATAAACAGAGAAAAAAGAAGTCCGACGGATGAACGGACAGCGGAGTCTTAGTAATAAGGTCCCGTTGGCACCCTTTAGGTATGGAATCCTTAAAAGTTGAATAAAAGAAAATAGTAGTGTAGGTAGTTGAGTTTTTGACTTGCAATGCGGAACGACATTTTACAGAGAAAGACTTTAACTGACCTAACTAACTAAAACCAAGTATAAACTTGCAAAACGCAAACACACAAACTTGCGTTTAATTAAAATAGGTTTTTATTTTTGAAGTGAAAACTTCTTTAGTCGCGCTGAGCATTTTTGAGATGGGAGTAAACCATTAATTTCGCGACAACTTAATTTCGAAATGCAATAATTAATATTGTAACACCGAATATTTTGTTTTAGATGTAAAAAAAAGTATTTGAACACTTTCCAAATACCTTTTCTACATCTTAAATGGTTACAACATTAAATTCAATGTTATAATTGCAATTCATTATTAACATTCTAGTTTACTATAATCCATTTGAAATAAGATTAGACATTTTACTAAACCTTTTTTAAGTCCGTTCAACCGATTTTGACTTCTATTGCGTTGGTAGCATGACAAATGGCAGCTGCAGTAAACAGTTTGTATTGTAACCACCTTTTTTCTTTTAATGCCATCCTTATACCTACGGTAAAGAAGTCAGAATCGGTTGAACGGACTGTAAAAAGGTGACTATAAATGTCATATTAGCCATATTTCTTATTTCCATACAGTAATATTGCCAAATTAATCAAAACAGTAAAACGTTTGACAGCAATTTGCGACGTTGCCCACTTTCAGTATAAGCGCTCTTAATGTTATAATATATATGGACAACATACTCCACTCACAAATTCACAGGTAAAACCGCCAAGTATATCACCGTTTATTACATTACTGTACCGAAATGGAGCCATTAACATATTAAAAGCCCTGTCATTTATTCTTGAAAGTGCGTGTTTAATGTCAGTCATAACCACCGCACAATGGGTACTGTAATAACTTAATTGTGTTACTATTATGATTAGTTTTATGATATGAGTTCAGAGTAATGTAGGGCTGGAACTTATAATAAGGGGTACGGTTGCGGACAAACGTCATTTGTAGTAGAAAAAGTCTGAACTAGCTTTGTAGAGGATTGATATTTAAAGGATGACAGGTAGTTAGAAATCAAAATTATTTAGGGTTCCCCCTTAAAATGTATTAGCTACGTTTCACAGTGGAAAAAACACTAATATCATAAATGCGAAAGTGAGTTTTTTGTTACGGTTTCACGCTAAAACGGCTGAAAGGATTTGGATGCAATTTGGCACATGGGTAGACCATGACCTGGGTTAGGTCATAGGTTACTTTCGATCCCGATATTCTTACAGGATCGTGACTTATGCGAGTGAAACCGCGGGGTGCAGCTAGTTTAGAATAAATTGTAGGCAAGCATTAAATACTTGTTAATAAACGTTTTTTTCTTTCAGTGATTCTTTGCAACAAAGTGCTTGAAATCTCACTAAGTTGTTATTGTAAGTGTGATTTCCTCATTCAAAGTCAAGTCCCGGTAAATGCTGATGAAGATGCGAGCTGAAGGTAGTCTATGTCCGCGTTGTTCTTCTAAAATAGAGAATGTAGAGAAATAATTTAGAGAATGTATTCTGGAAGGTTTATGTGTATGATACATTAAATATTTAACTTTTAGATAACTAAGAAATCTCAATGTTTTGCCAAGTCGTAAAAACCTTGCGAAGCAAAGACGAGTCGCAAGTTATCTATAAAAGTGTTTTTCTTACGATAAAATCTAGTCTATGTAGGTAGAAATCTTGATTGATATAATCAGTGTAAATAATGATTATCTTTGTCAAATTTTTATCTTTTTTCACGGGCGGCAATTTATAAAATAATTCGCACTTTATAAAGTATTAGGACCACATAATTATATGAACGTAAACGAAGCAAAAGGAGTATGTAAGGATCGTAGCAGATGGCGTTCTGTAGTTTCTGCCTACCCCCGTCGGAAGACGGCGAAATTTATGTATGTAAGTATGATAAAATATAACCAGTTCTACATAATTTCGATGATATATTATAAAATATCACCTTAACAATTCTTATCCTTATATTTCAGTCCTGAATTTTTTTGCGACCGGATTTCCTAAAGGACGCCGCGGAACTTTTCAAGATCTTTGAGGAAACGAGTCCTTGAGATGTCTTTAATAAACGAGTATTATAGACCTCTGGATATAATATAATGTGCGTAGAGGGTGAAATCATTCACTTCCCTTTATCTTACAGACCCTTTGGGAAACCCTCAGCTGCCTAGTTCAAATTCTTTTCATATTTTCGGCTACTGAAATATAATCTTTCTTTTTCGTGTGGTTAGTTACTAACCTACTGTCAGTTTTTATGCCACCCATTTTTTTTTTGGTGGCAAATTATCTCCCGCTCTGGGCGGAGCGTGAGGGCGTGTCCGACTCCTACTGATCATCACACAAGATACATTCTTACCAACATCGAATAGCGTCACATACCAACACCTTACCCATAGCCCTGAGTGAACCAATAACCTTGAAAAGGCTCAAACGCCACCACATATGGGACTTAAAGCATTTTTGAGAGGCAAATTCTTCGCTGGAAGAATCGACCTCTGAAGTCAATATCCGCACAAAAAATCTGCTAAATAATAATAATACATTTAATTCAGGCAACCCACCCGTGTTCCTTCAGTTGCCATGTTGCCGGGGGCCACGATATTCCTTTCGAGCTTCTTCGCAACCCTAGCAGGCATCGGCCCTAGCGGACCCTGTAATTTCTGCTGACATCTCTTTGAGACGCGCGTGGAACACAACGCGCCGTTGACCCAGGCCTGGTCCTTAACGGACGGCGCTACCCGTTGCTCACCGTCCACGAGCCCGCGCCTACGGTGGCCGGAAATCGCCTCGCGATTCCTGGCGTCTCCTGCGATGGTTAGGGGCATGAGGGCGCGAAATTTTAAGCCCCGTAGGTTACGAAAATAAATACCCAATCTAAATCAAGAAAACATGTTTAACATAAAAAGTGGTGAAAGTCTTTATAAAAAGTGCGCAAACTTATAATAATTTTGTTATACTTGGAAGCAACAGGTTTTTAAGGAAAAACATTTTTTTTTCCTTATTCTCCAAAATACAATTGAAACAAACTTCTGTATTCAGAAAAAAGTTCTAATCATTTCCCTGATAATTCAATTTACAAAACCAAATAAAGAACTTTGTAATTTCATTTCAAAAGTCCGCTCGAACATTAAAATGGAGGACAATTGGGTTACTCAAGCCAACTCTGAGTGTCCTTACACCTCATTGAATTTGACATCTGTGAAAATTTCGGGGCCCTGGGAACTTCCCCATTGGCTGTTGTTGTAAACAATAGTGGAAGATCCTTAGCAAGTTTAAAATAATCGCACATTAATTGGTTGTGTTGGGACTAAGAGACTTAGAGGCAACTTAGTAGGGACTTACAGAGACAGTGGTGGCCCAATGGTAACGGCCGCGACTTACGAGTGTAGGTCGTGAGTTCGAATTCAAACAGACACTTTATGTAGGTTATTACACCACTGTTCTTAAAACGGTAAAGCAAAACATCGTGAGGAAACCGACATGTCCCAGAACCAAAAATTCCAAGACATGTGACATCTACCAATCCGCACTGGGCCCGCGTGATAGATTACGGCCCACTCCCTCTCACCGAGAGGAGGCCCATATCCCAGTAATGGAAACATTAGACTGATTATGCTTATGCTGTGCTTAACGGGACTTATGATATAATAATATCAGTAGAGACTAGATTAATGACACAGATACCTAAAATATCTTCAGAAACGTTTAGGTGAAATATTGTGCTTGTATTTTTACAGCAACCATACGGTACTGTTATTATTTATTTTATTTAT
Organism: Omphaloscelis lunosa; assembly: GCA_916610215.1. Classification (NCBI taxonomy): domain Eukaryota; kingdom Metazoa; phylum Arthropoda; class Insecta; order Lepidoptera; family Noctuidae; genus Omphaloscelis; species Omphaloscelis lunosa. The sequence continues at coordinate 16,072,572 of OU744250.1, forward strand.
TTATTTAATCTTTTATGTACACACACATATATATACAGACATGACAAAAGGAACAGAAAAATACGTACAAAGGTAATGCTTATTTCTAAAGAAATCTCTTCCAGCATACCTGCGATAGGACAGAGGATAAAAAGATATGTGGACACCGAGAAACAATTCACTAAATAAAATAAAATAAATAATGTGAGAATATACTTACACACATTCATACACAAACATACATACTTCTAAAATAAATAACACTAAAATATTATTAATTATAATGTAACAAAAATATATATTGAAATAAAATACGAAATATTAATATTATGTAGGTACTCTTAAACTGAAAACGCAGCAATATTATGTATCATGTTCTACTTTTGTTGGAGATTCATAAATAAATGCTCTTCAGTGTTCAGTTGCAAAAAGTCTAGAAGTAGCACATCTTTGGACGAACCCTTTTTTATGGTTGTTGTTATATTGTAATTTGACATAACAGATCTTGACATTAATCTTATTTTCTAAATTCTTTATCTAATAATAATTGTGATTGTTGTTAATGTTTTGGAATATTTTGACATTAAGCTTTTCGACATTACCTACTCATTTCGACATTTATATTCTTCATTGTATGATTTGCGATAGATTTATATGTAATTCATTAGTTATATTTATTATATATATATTTTTTTTTGGTTTTGATGTCTGATCTGTAACAACCAATTAAATTCGACTATGGCTAATAATGATCGTAATAGCTGTATCTATATTTCTATTTAATTCAAAACTAATATTTTGCATGCCGTAAGGTAAAATGTATCGGGACACTTAATAAATATTCCAACTTATATGTATACCTACATTATCAGCAAATAAATGATTTCTTTCTTTCTTTCCCTCTTTCAGGAAACTGGCCATTTTCAAGGTTTTATTATACTACCTAAGTTTTCAATGTAATTAATATCTCAGCTACAATTTTCCAATGAAAATTAACTTCGAAGAAACTCGCCAGTGAAACCACCCTCATTCTTGGCTTAATAAAATAAAACGTGAATTGCGCGTCATGACATTTATGATTATTACCTACAGTTGTTAATTTTCCACACAAATTGGTATTCCACTTAATGACTGAAATTCCTTTAATCCTCAAATTTAGTATAATAGACCTCGAAGGGAAGTGTTTTCAGCGACGATTAATTTTAATGCTGTAATAAATTGTTACCACAGCGAGCACTTTTCAATCTAGAATTACCTTTTTGGTTGTATTCCCCATGATTTATAGATATAACCATGCAATCTTTTACATCGTTAGGCATTTTATAACTAAATAGGTACTATGCTTATTAACCTACCGGTGACGCTCCAGTAGGACATAATTAGAGGTACCTTATTGGTGATGTTCTTCAGAAAGGTCAGATGTGTAGTGCTCACCACCGGCGTGCGTGTATGACCGGATATATTAAAGTAAACGGAGCAAAAGGAGTATGTAAGGCTTGTAGCAGGTGGTATTCTGTAATTTCTGGCTACCCCATGGGAAGAAAACGTATCTTTACGTATGTATATAGGTATTATTATGGGTTCTCTAATGCATAAAAGCTTTCACATATTTTTTTAAGCATAATTTCACAAATCATAATAACATTCTAAAGCATAAATTTATTTACGCATAACGATATTAAAACATAATTTTTATAGGCAGGATAAATACGCATAATAATTAACTCTTACAATGTTAGACACCAATACACATTTTTATACAAAGTACTACTTATGCAAAGTATTATTATACCAAAATATTTATGCCAAAGTATATTAGGAATAAAACATTACACGAAAAGAAGGGATCCCATTATTATGACCACGCAATAATTTATTAAATTGCTTACTACTGTACCTTGGCAATGAAAAAACTCTTAATATCAGAACAGAGGTCTAAATTAGCAGATCTATGATTGCAGGAGCTTGCAATAGTTCTAATACTCGTATCATCGCTAGTCAAATTTTATTCCACGACGGTAATTCAGGTGGACTCAATTTATTTGTCACTAGATCAACATAACATCACGCTTCTAATCCCCGAAGAGTTAAGCAGAGATGCCTTCCTATAGTACAGCTACTTTTCGCCTGTTATGTTTAAGTCCCATGTAAGAGGGGGCGAGCCTATTGCCATCAACCGGGCACAATGACAGACTCCGCACTGCTACTAAGAAATTCCAAATGGAAAATGGACCCAATAACACTGCCCATCCTCGGAATCGAACCAAGGCCCTCATGCTGAGCAGTAGTGCTTACGACCACTAGACGAACGAGACAATCAAATATTTCTATTATAACGATATCAACATAGTTCGTCGATAGTTCCCGATAACATTTAATCGACCGCCAGTGATCGAGAACGCGATGAATGTCAAGAGTAATTTACGTTGCTCCCCAAGGCCATTATAACTGCCCTATCATAATTCTCAAGGATACTACATTTAGCAGGTCAAGTACAAAATTCCTCAGCCGTTTGACGGTAAATAATAGGTACTATCTAGACGGCTTTACCGACGTGTTATAATTCAAGTGGTGCGCCAGATAAGATTTCTCATTGGCCAAACTGATGAATTTGTACTAACAACTTTCATCCCCTATTCAACCCCTGTAAGGAAAGAATTTTCAAAAAACCCTTCCTTAGTGTTTAAAAAAAACCTTCTTTTAATAACGAACTCTTGTGCAAAAATTTCGTGCTTCTAAATCAGCGGTTTAGGCTGTGCGTTGTCTCTGGGCACGCCACAATTGCGGCGATAAGACCCGTCTTTGAGGAGTGGCTAGAGAGGCGCCACGGCGTCTTCACCTTCCGCCTGACGCAGGTCCTCACTGGACACGGCTGTTTCGGGAGGTTCCTGCACAGGACAAGGCGGGAGGAAACGCCCGGGTGTCACCATTGTGTGGATCGCCCGGAGGACATGGTGGAGCATACGGTGGAGGTCTGCCCAGCTTGGGCGGAGCATCGCCGTGTCCTCGTGGAGGCGATCGGCGGCGGTGATCTCTCGCGTCCGGCCCTGGTTCAGGCCATGGTACGGAGCGAGAGGAAATGGGTGGCCGTCACCTCCTTCTGCGAAGCTGTAATACTCGCGAAGGAGGAGGCGGAACGCGTGAGGGAAAGGCAAATTTCGCGCCCTTACGCCCCTTAACCGCCGCAGGAGGAGACGCCCAGGGCGTCGGGAATCGCGAGGCGATTTCCGGCCACCGTAGGCGCGGGCTTGCGGACGGTGAGCAATGGGTGGCTCACCGTCCGATAAGGACCAGGCCCGGGTCGACGGCGCGTTGTGTTCCACGCGCGCCTCAAAGAGATGTCAGCAGATTTGAAGGGGTCCACTAGGGCCGATGCCTGCCGGGGTTGCGAAGAAAACCGAAAGGGAGATCGTGGCCCCCGGCAACAGGGCAACCGAAGGAACACGGGTGGGTTTTAGTCAGTAAGTGTCTGACACGCGCTCCCGCTCCACCCAGAGCGGGAGAAATTATTTGATAATTTCCAACCCAAAAAATAAAAACAGACGGATGAGGTCCAATTATGTAATTCTTACTTCTTTACTTTCTTGTAATGCCAGTTTATATATGTAATTACTTGCTAACGATACACATTCTTGTCTGACCCCAAATAAATTATACCGTGGAGTTAATTAAAAGACAGACCGGTAAATTACCTTACTCGGGCACAATTATATGCCCTTTATTTTTGGTTACAATTTGCAAAGGACAAGTCCCTGCTAACGTAAAGGAAAGTGTTGTGTTTACTCACAATTTTCTTGCCAACCCTAAAGAGTAAAAGGTTGACTTCTGGCAACCAAAAGCCCTTCTGGCCCTTCTGGCTTCTGTGTTCAAATAAATGTTTTTCTTTCTTTTCTTTCTTTCTTTCTTTAACCAAAAGTTCTGAATCAAAACAGACTTTCTCAATAATTTATTATAGATACCTACTCTCTAAAGCTACGGTTTTCTAGAAGACTGGTTCCGTCATTTAACGGCCATCAAAACTGTCATTTTCGGTGTCAAAAAATGCTCTGTATTTGAAGAGCCGTTATTGTGTGACCGTTCACAATATTCTTAAGACGTGTACGCACGAACGAACAAGAACATGGTGAATACGAACATTGAAGACTTTGTTTGCATTTGCGTACCGCTAACGAATATCAAACACCTACGTGCGCACACGGCTTTAAAGCGTGTCTGACCAACAAACAAAAAACATGGTTAACACGGACATCGAACACTTTGTTTACATATGCGTATCGCTAACGAACATCATACACTGTGTTCGTCAAAAAAGATCGTGGCTATCCAATTTCGCATCCATGGCTACTAAAGAGAGCGGGCAGTTGAGCGTGAACACAAGTTGAACTGTGTTCGTGTTCGCTTTTATGATTTACGTTCACACGTAGGGATCAAATATTTCGTGTTCGATGTTCGTGTTCACCGTGTTTTGTTTGTTTGTGTGTAAACGCCTTTAAGAAAAAAATTGACTAGAGCAAAGTAAAAAAAAATACATTTGCGAAAAAATCTGATTCCAAATTGGTCCAAAGGTGCGAATGAGTGAAGGAATTGGTATTCGAGAGGATCCTGTTTTAAATCAACATGAAAATCCCCATTACCAGTTCAAACTCGTTTGGTTTACCATTCAACGGATCACAAAATACAGTAGGTAGGTACCTAATTAATAATGGATATTTGGAAAACTCATTTATGAAATCGATAGGTGCTCCATTCATCTAAACAAGGGTAGGTCTCTAAAGTGGATTATAATAACAGGCAGTGTGTTATCAACTTAATTGTTTTCGGCTCATTATTACGTCGGAACGGCCTTCTGCGGTATCATTATCAATCACTTAGTAATATTAAACGAGATGGGAACGAAGGTAATGTTGTTAAGGGAAAAATACTCTTACACAGCCGGTCTATTAATTAAAAACCTCACCGTGAAAACTTAGGTGACTTCACCTAAGTTTTCCGTTAACTTAAGGTGAGCTCATAGTCACTTTACGGAATAGATAGAGCTGGATAGCATGCTATGACAAGCCTTCGTATTAAATAACCCTCCTTTTTTGGCTTCGCCGCAGTCGGGCGAAAAGGCAGAACTAGTTGAAAACAGATACATGTACGGTCAGATATTACTGTTATAAAATTGACAGACTACGTCAATTTGTCGTGTTATAGCTATTTCATATCACAACTGTCAAAGAATGACAGTTGTGATTTAAATATACGGACTATTTAAGTGATTCGTTAATTTGAAATACAATTTATTTTTCTGACTTTACACAGGCGATTGACCTCAAATTGTTTGGTAAGTGTGATTCTAAGTAAGGTCCAAATGGCCAGAAAACCATGCATTCACTGTTGTAGTGACAGATTTTCACATTATACTGCAGCTACGTATGGTATTCCGAAATACCGCTCACCGAAAGGACGGTTTTCCGATAACACTCTACTCCGACGGTTAGTTGAACGAAAAAATAATTGGCTGATGAAACGTTTCGCCGAAAATATTATTTATCGACGGTTGGTAGTCCGAATGAATCCTTCACCGATGTAACGGTTCACCGAAAACACTCTTCAACGACGATTGGTTAAACGAACGAATCTTTCGCCGATAGCATTCAGTTTACGCTAATTTCGCATAATTTCGTTTCACACGTTTAATATAATTTAGAAACGTCATCATTTGGGTTAGGTTAGGTTAGAACAGTGACCATTAACGCGCGAAGGCGAGCGAGCGAAGCGAGCGTGCCGCGGCAGCGGCGGCCGAGCGCCAGATCCCCTTTCGTTTAACCAATCGTCGTTGAAGAGTGTTTTCGATGAACCGTTACATCGGTGAAGGATTCATTCGGACTACCAACCGTCGATAAATAATATTTTCGGCGAAACTTTTCATCGGCCAATTATTTTTTCGTTCAACTAACCGTCGGAGTAGAGTGTTATCGGAAAACCGTCCTTTCGGTGAGCGGTATTTCGGAATACCATACGTAGCTCTTATACTGTGACTGTACCTAAGTTACCCTAGGCTGATAAAATTTTCGTTTTTCCTAATTATGCTAATATTAGTGGTTAGGTCGGTTCCCCTTACAGGGAAGAACAGTGCCCCTCCTTTCCGCACTGTTCTGTAGGGCTCGTCCCAGACTGGTCACCCTCCCACCGATATAAGATAGAATGGATTCCGATAATCTAAACTGCCTTGTTCCGATTGAATTAAGTTAAGGGAGGGAATGGATACAAGGCGAGACTAGTATTAGGAATTTACAGTTAGTAAACATAAGTATTATAATATGAAGCTAAGAAGATAAGAGGGTATGCAAAAGTATATAATATAATATTATGTTTTAGTATTATAAATATTGGAACGCAAACGTCTCCTCCTCTTGCAGTTGAGCACCAATACCTGCAATACAGTCTTGGTAAGATGAAGGGGTAAAGGGATCGTTACGCTTGCGCTTTAAATCACTATTTATAACTACGTTAATTTGTCTGTTTACGATGTACCCACTGCAGTGAGACCGGGAACCGTTTTACAACGTTTTGTCTCATTGTACGTGTTCTGCTAGACCTAACGCATAGAACCTCTGAGGGACGATACAATTTAACGGAACACGTTCCCTAAGCATTAAATAAATGTCTTACTCAATCCTATGACAGAGTACTGCGAAGTCACTGTTATTGAGGAAGGCAAGTATTGAGTGATTTTAATCGCGTACTTATGTGAAATGCCCCTTACGGCGGCCTAGCCCCTTTTTATTAAAATAATACAAAACTAGCACAAGCGCACCGTAGACTCAGTCTCTAGCAGAATACATTACGATCGTACCTGGTGAACGCCGAAGTGGTGGTTCGTCACTTCTTACTCCCTTAAGGTGGAACCTTCGACCATGCCCGCGAAATTCAAATTTTCTTATGTTTTTTTCATTTTGTAGGTCAGTCTCAGATCTCATGTTAATGATTGATTGATTGGCGGTCATAAAAGATGGCCTCCCTCCATTTCTTCCACATCTCACGGTTACCTAAATAACATATCAAATTATTTGCTGCTAAGAATGTCAATTTCGTGAATTTATGACATTATACACCATCACTGAGAATTGTATTTACGATTTTAATTATTAACATTCTGTAAATATATATTTATTATTTTTACGACCGCAAATCAATCAATCATTAACATGAGTTCTGAGACTGACCTAAAAAATACAAAAAAACGTAAGAAAATTTGAATTTCGCGGGCAGGGTCGGCGCTTTCGCCTTAATCTGCCCATTTAGAGGATGCGGTGCGGCTGTTAGCGGCTTTGCGTCCCAATAGCGTGTCTCAATAAATAGTGTCGATTCAGTAATATGCCTACAAACGGCGGGGTGGGGTTTTAATGAGACACGGTCCCTAGCGTTCTTAGAACGACTACCAATTCAGTTTGGGGTACTTGGTGAAGCCTACCCCCGCTCCCTGGAAATGTGCGTCAACAAGCCTCACGCAAAGTATTCTGTGGCGAGACCTATTTGGATACAGAAATCATCACTAACGTTTGGTTGTTTTATAATGCAATTACGCATTGGCTTTATAGCCTAGTTCAGCTTTAAATGAACTGTGAGTATTTATGGTTCTGCCTTCCAATTGTAGTGCGTCAGCTCAAGGTCAACAGTCGTCATAGGAGCATTAGTGCTCAAATTCAAGTATGGTGGAAGGCCTTCACCATTTCCCTATAGCCAAATGCAAGTGACAATAATCCGCCAAGGTACGGATCAGGATATGGACACGTAATACACGGGAATGTGTGGCGTTAATTATAAAATATGATACTAAATAAGAGTTAGCTCGACATTCTGGAATAAAGTATTATTAACAGCTAGTCAGCGATATCACGTAACTGTTACCTGTAATAACAATGCAATCAACTTGCAAGAATAATTATAATACTCTAACTAACATATACTATACTAACAACTCACTTACAAAGTACTGCAAACATTACCAGTTTTGCCTCAGACTCAGCTCCCGCTCTCTCACCACCAGTCGCACCAACAAACACACACTCACACATATTACATTAAGTATTAAATAATCTGATATCCTGGCCTTTAACCCAACTATATTAAACTTAATAATTAATACTCGTTATCTTGCGACAGCCCACTCGGACATGGCCTCTTGGTATTCACCAATCTTTCTAACTTAACTAGCCTAGACTCGGACGTCCGTATCCTATCCTGGTCTAAACCCAATTGCCCATTGGTATTCACCAATCCTTCAAAATTCCTAAAATCACCACGTTCATCTCAGCCCCTTTTCCCACAGTTTCGCAGAATAGTTTAATGGCTGTTTTTGTACAAATTCTCGATTGTTTTATGTCCGTTTGAATTGCCTGAGCCGGACCAGATGCTGGCACTAGTATTGTGAGTCGAGATAAGAAGTTGGATATTTTGTTATTAATTAGGGTAACGTGTCAAACTGTCAGACCATAAAATATACATTTAATGTGTTTCTAGGAAGTCCGAACAGTGTGCCGATTTTAAAATAAATATAATATTTTGTTATTAAATAGGAGCAAATGGCAGACAATCACAATACCTTTAAATGTTAGGTAAATTACTTTAATCATTCAATATTTAAACCTAACTCGATAGTTTCCATGCAAGACAAGTTCACTAGAGGAAACTGGGTCACTCACTATCATATTTATGGCTCATATAGAAATGAGATCGCACTCTTACGTGCAATTAAATGCTTTGAAATGCACGCCACACAGAAAACTGTTGGTTAACTAACGATGGTTAGCCGGAAGAGGGTTTCTTTGAAATTGTTGACTTTTTATAAAGCGATAGATAACAGACTTAATACAAAAATATCCTTGAATACTCCATTTTTCAGGTTATGTGCCTAGTTGACCACAGTTTTGCGAGTTACACGTCGAGACATATTTTTTTATAAATCTATTAATAGGTTATTTACTAAATAAATCACACACGATTACTTACTGACAAATACGTGCACTGACTGGACAGGTCCTCTCAAATCTGTGTGGTTCTTTCCTCAAAAGACCATTTCAGACACTGATCTATACAACATGTAAAAAAATCCTGTCCGATCCAGAGAGAGTCTGTATAATTATTTGGAAATTTTTAGGAAAAAACAAAAGAAAAAATCGAACCTTTTTTCTTCGATGGGGAATTTTACCTGGTTTTTACATAGGCCGCGGGTGGCCATCGTTTAGCAAGTGTGTATAAAGCATAACTTATAACCCCTGTTGAAAGTTCGAAAAATGGGATTTTTAAATGGCAATGACTTTTCTATTTACAATAATAATACGATTATTTTATTACTTTCAGGTCATGGTATTGCAGTACTTATGTGCCCCTTTCGTATCGGACAAGGTTTTTTTTTTACATATTGTCTATATACATGTTCCCCATGTGATCTAACTAAGATTAAGTTTGGACTTTAAAAGAGTGAGTGACCTCTCAGTTTGTTAGTCTTTCTTCTCAGAGAAGTCGTAGAGGAAACTCTGAACTCATCTAGTTTTAAAACATCATTTATTTATGAGGTGTAAAAGTGTTTGCACAAATCTACTTACAAAAATAAAATCATTTTTCGTTTATAAAACCAGCGATGTAACACCGTTATCTTTCTCGACAATCTGAAAATAAACCAGAGCTAATCAACTGAAAAACGATCCCTTGTGATAATCCGCGTAAAATTTTGTAAGCCAAAGCATCTGTACCTTGGGTATTGATTAGCACGCTGACCGACCAGGCAGTGCAATGGCCGTGAAACGTTTGCTTGACACCACCTTAACACACAAAAATGTACCTTATAAAGATACTAATAAGGGTGGTTATTGTTCGAAGCTAGAACAAGTTATGCACTCAACTGTGAAATGCAAAGGTCACAATCCTCTTGGAAAATTGCTTGCAGATATTAAAGGGGACGTTGACAAATAGGGGTTTTAATGCTCATGTATGATGAGTCATACGTTTTCTCATATTGAATAGAGTACAGGTCGTAAATTCTATGTATGCGCATAATTTTCATGATAGAAAACGGAATAATTGCGAATAATTTATTATTCGTAATCGTTGGCGTTGTCCGCGTGATTTAAATGGGGCCGATTACTTATATCAGGTAAATGGGGACTCCCGCTTATACAGGGGAAAAGTACTGGAAATATTATTACTGGGTAGAGATATGGAAATACACCGTAGGATTTTCGAAATCGAACGATCGAAAAGAAACTAAACTCACCAAGGTTAATTTTTATTCTATTTGTTTATTTTTTTAACGCCTAAATTAAAAGCTAAAAAAAATTCAAGAGTTGGTCAAGAAAAAGTTAATGATATATTTTCAACCGACTTCTATATTGGAAATATTTAGTTGATTTTTGCAGGCACAAAATTTCAGTGGGATTTCGATTCCCGAAACTTAAAGTTTAATTCCAAAATAATGATATTTCAGTTCCTGGAAAATTAAATCCGATCCAACTTAAGTTGACGATGAGAATTACGCACCTTGATAAACCTTCCTATTAGTATCATATAAAAAGGAGGGCTTATTTTATTTTTACTTTACTATAGCTCGTTACACCTCTGCCTAACCGTTTAGGGATTAGAGGCGTGATGATATGATATGTTAACTTATTTAGTTCATTTTGCTTATTATTTTCTGCACGCGACTTCGTCCGCGAGCCTTTCTCAAGAATCTCATCCAATATTTTAATATAGGTAACTACTCTAAAATTCTTTATGACGCACCAGTATCTACTAAAACACGAAAACATGAAACATCTATCATATAAAAATGTTACATTCATGACATACCTACTTCCGAGAAACCATTTAGTCAGTATTCACGTTGAAGATTGCACAACTTGTACGCACCTCTTCTAAGAAGGGAAATATGTGTATATAATGAAAATCAAATGCTGTTCGTTGCTAAGCGCATCACTTGAGGAAAACTGTACCGATTTGGCTAAATTCGGTTCTAAAATATTCGTAACAGTCCGAATGAGGTTCTTAAGGAAATAATGGCCGGGAATATTGGATAATTCAGGAAAAGACTGAAAGTGATAATTTTCTATAAATTGAAATTTTGATAGCACGTCTCTCGGGTCAGCTAGTTAAAAGATAATATACAACTTAACAGGAAACGCACATTATCATGAAAGGTTGAGGTGGCCAAAGTAGAATATCATATTTAGATTATTAATTCGGTCGCAACTTGCAAACATAAAATAAATTAAGAAAATAAACAGTTTAGGTTTAACAAAACTAAAAAAATATAATATCCTAACCTAACTAAAACTATTAGACTAAAACTAAACTAAAATTAAACTAAAATGTGGCGTCGAAAAATTCCTCCGCATCGCTGTCGACTGGTAATGTACCCAAGAGAATAGCGACGCGGAGGAATTTTTCGACGCCATATTTTAGTTTAGTTTTAGTCTAATAGTTTTAGATAGGTTAGGATATTATATTTTTTTAGTTTTGTCATACCTATTTGTATTAGTAAGTACTTAAGAACTATGTAAATAAAAAGTTTAGGTTTATAAATAAAATAAAACGTCAACTTTACAAGTCATCAGTATCAAAAGCTTACTTACTCATTATTTTAAACAGTACGTACACTGCAAACATATTTTTTCTAAAAGTATCATTATTAACTCGTAGCTCACTTATCGAAAGTCGTGCTCAAGTCGAACAACATGCAACCCCAGTTTCAATATCCGGGCTTTATCAAAGTTTGCTCGAATCCTTGCCCCCCGGACAATATCCGACCCTCGAGAATTAAACAAAATCGGTCGTTTATTCCGGCTCGAAATGTATTTTTAATAGATATTGTACACTGGATTGAATGATTTTCTGAATATATAAATGACCGCATAAATTACCTATTTCTAGCCAGCCGCACGCGTTGATCGAAGGTTAAGCTACGCTTGCTGCGATCAGTTCGGACCGTTCATTACATATTGAGACCCCTCTGTGCCTCGGAAAGCACGTTAAACCGTTGGTCCCGGCTGTCATTCGTAGATCTTTGACAGTCGTTACAGGTAGTCAGAAGCCCAAAAGTTTGACACCAAAAGTTATCGTATTGCCCGGTTACTGGGTTGTGGAGGTCAGATAGGCAGTCGCTCCATGTAAAATACTGGTATTCATCTGTATCCGGTCAGACTGGAAGCCGACCCCAACATAGTTGGGAAAAGTCTAAGCAGATTTTACACTCATACAAAATCAAACAAACATAAGTTTTCCCATAGTAAAATGCAGATAAATTTTGAATCCCACCCTAATTCAGCACAAAATATGATAGAAACACCAATGCATCAATTTTCATTCATAAAGGAAGCACTGTCTGAGTTACGAGCACAAATCGAAACAGCCGCGACCGGGAAATGTAAAAAATTCATATCAAGGTTTAAATGATGTCATCCATCTTTGCTTGGGATATATTTTGTATGAAAACGTTCGGTATCAATAAACGTCACAGGGCGCAATAGACCGTATCTATCCAGTCTATTGCGCCCCGTGACGTTTATTGATACCGTTAAAGACGACTAGCTCTTACACGCAACGTCGCCTACGCAGTAATCTACTATACTATAAAATATAACCCTATGGCACTCGACAATCCGTCAGTTGGGACTGGTCATCTCTTAGTTGCCATGGCTTATTTTTAATTTATTTTAATTTTTGTATTGTTCTTTGTTTTATCTTTTTATTACGGACTTTTCTAACATGCACGTCTTTCTACATGTATAATTTCAACATGAATGATGAAACCAATATTTTGTAACAATTTTTTATTTAAAAGAATGTCCGTGGAGTTTCTTGCCCGTTCTTCTCCATAGGTACCAGACCCGCCGAGTGCGGGTGTGCAGGGCGTGCACCGCACAAGGGCGACACTTTCAAGGAGGCGGCAAACATAGAAATCTCCTTATTGAACACATTGTTCTATGTATAAAATTAAAGCAAATGTTTGCAGGTTCAAACCACTTAGGTCCGGTTTTTCAATCACCAACGAATAAGTCTGTCACTTTGACAGTTTTTGTTTGGACAATCTGTCAAAACGTCACATTTATTCTTCAGGTTAAAGGCTCTTTCAAACAGGCGCGACACGCGACGCGACACAAAGACACCGCTCGTCGCGCGACGAGCGGTGTCTTTGTGTCGCGTCGCGTGTCGCGCCTGTTTGAAAGACCCTTAAAGTGATCTTATTATTGAAAAACAGGTCCATTGATAGGTAATCTCTCAGAGGGTATTCCCCTGTTATGAATAGAACTCTTCATTGTGTGTGGTCTGACACGCACATGGCCGGTTTTTTTATACACTTCCTTAACAACTTAACCAACATAAAATTCCTCTCTAAAAGCCTAGAAGGGTAAAGAGGGGGCGGCATTGTGAGTTTTGCACGCGGGCGGTGATGCGCCCAGCGGCGGGCCTGATAGGTACCTACCTACTACGCTTTGGAATGGGCAACTAGCTTCATATTTCTGACTGACCGATCCCTTGACAATTCAAAACTGCCTGTAAATGGTTTAATTGACTTTCATTATTCGTAGGTTTAATTGAAATAAATGCTTTGAGTTTGAGTTTGGATAGTGCTAGCTTTCTGCCAGTGAATAAAAATTTCAAAATCGGATCAGTACCTACTTCCAGAGATTACTTTCTACATCCAGACTTACAAACTTTACCTCTTTATAGTATTATAGTGTAGACAAGCTGTTGTCCGTAGTTTCACTCACATCCTAGGGGAACCATTTTATAAAGGCACTCAATCGAAAGATTTCCTTTACTAAACAAAGTTCAGGAAGTAATTTCTAAAATCGAATATTTTTTATGGCCGAGTGGCTCTTAGTTTTTTTTTTATTTTTTATATCGGTGCTATTATGAGTTATTACCCGACTACAGCAAAGCCAAAAGGAAGGTTTATGATTAGAAGTCTATGTTTGTTGGTATGTATTTTTGTATTTTCGTGTGTTCCATTGTAGCGCCTAAACTAATGAACCGATTTTGAAGATAAAGCCATGGTCGCATGCCTGTATACCATGTCGGTGCCAGGAACACCTTCAAAATTATAATGGCATGCGACGACGGCTTTACCTTGACCATTTTTGTACCTATGTCTTGATTTCTGTCTGAAATATTTTCTTGTTTCGTACTTTTTAGATCACTTATATTTTTCCGTAGTCGGGTTACATTTTATAAACTTATTTTTTTATAAATAATCTCAAAGGCTGTAGAGAAAATAACTTGGTCACTCTCGATTTGGAAACAAGATTTGTATAACGTAAGAAATACCCTATGATTAATACCCGGTGTAAACTCGAGGCATTATCTTGCTTCAATGCTTCGGGAATGCTGACAATGCATCGTCAGAATAGCTCTGACTAAGATCGCTTCGATGTGGTGAGCCAAAATTCCTAGTCGTTTTGCTATCAATCAAAAGAAGAAAAGCTATTGACGATGTCGTGAAAAATAAAAAATGTGAAAAGGTGTCTACAAACCAATTTATTGGACAAGAATCTGCGCATACGATCATTTTTTCTTTTTCTCCACAGTCATTCATTTAATTCCCTGAGGGACAACGTACAGTCAGCCTTTTTTTTAGATGGGAAATTATCAAATAACTTCTCCCGCTCCGAAGTCCGTAATTTTTTTGGGTTTCGTACCTACGTCCGAATGGAAAAACGGAACCCTAGTTAGTTGATTCAGGCGTGACCTTGCGGAAATCCATTATTAAATGCAATAGACATGGATATATTTAGTAACCTGTTCCGCTTAGCTATTTCTAAAGAGCCATAAAAAACCCTGAGAGGCATCCTCAGGATGACGATTGACTTGTCGCAAACCCGAACATGGCGTGTTGTCACACCAAGTGCTGGACTATGCGGCCAGCTCTTGGTGTGGCAACACGCCCTGTTCTTTCTTAATTTCTTTCAGGGTTTTTATGGCTCTTTAGGAATAGCTAAGCGGAATAGGTTACTAAATATACCCACGTCTATTGTATTTTTTTTTTAAACGGAACCCTAATAGGATAACTCGTGTGTCTTTCTATCCGCTTGTCACAGCCGATTTGCTCCGAATCTACTGGGCTGATTAACTTGTAATTTGGTACACCTTTGAATTTCTGTGACCTAAACACGGACGTGTAACTTAAATAAATTAATTTTAAATATGGGGTTCACTTTTCGGGGGCAAATTGGAAAATTTTAAAATAAAGTTTTGCAAACTGTACCGTGTGTCCTCACAATACGTCTGATAAGATTGAAATACAATCTTATCAGACGTATTGTGAGGATCTCAAATATACATATTTCTTTTTTATAATTTTAAAATTAATAGTTTTAAAGATATTTAAGAAAATAGATGATATTTTACTCCCTCTGCTTAACTCCGAAACTGCAGAGCCTAACATTTTGAAAAAAAACTCCGAGAATAGCTCTATACTTGTAGATTACAGAAAACTCTATAAGAAGTCTATGGTCTTAAAATAACATGGTGAATTACTCAATATTGTGCGTACAAACTTACATTTGCAATTGGAATGTATGGGAGAACATGTTTTTCAACTAAAATGTTAAGTTTTTTCTTGGGAAATATTCATAAAAACTAACTAAAAACCTAACCTAACCTAACCTTTTTTTTTTTTGTTCCGGGGTGGAAAATCCTCATGGATGTCCTTCGCCCTGGGGCGGGCGAAGGGGTCTGTCAGACTCCTACTGACTAAAAACCACCCCGGTGTTCCCTTCCCACACTTGGACCGGGGATCATGGGTTCTAGTGCGCCTTCCATGATCCCCGACTGGCGCCGGCCCGCTTTTGCGGACCACTTCATGCCCGCGGGTGGAGTGAGGTGTTACACTCCCCCCGCGACGTCAAATAGGGGCGCGCGTGGAACACTACGCGCCGCCACCTCGGGTCCTGCTGGATGGGGGGTGGCGGACGTCCCCGAGACCGCCATCCCTCCGGATCCGTTTACGGGGGCTGGAAGAGGGCATTGTCTGCCCTCCGCCGACGCCCAGTCCGCCTGCTACGGATCAGGAGAGTGGTCTCGATCTCCCTCTCCCTTTCCGCAGCCTCCTTCTGTGAAACTACTGTTTCACAGAAGGAGATCACTGCATCCCACGACTCGGCACTCCCGACCATCGAACGAGCGACAGCCGGCAGCGCCAGGTCGGCTCCGACTTCAGATACGAGAGCACGGCGCGGCTCCTCCCATGCGGCACACTCTGCCAGTGTATGCTGCGCCGTGTCCTCCCGACAGTGGGTGCAGTGATGGCACCGAGCGTCCGGCTCCCTGTTTATGCGACACAGGTAGTTCCCGAAGCAACCATGCCCCGAGAGCACCTGCGTCGCCCGAAACGACAGAGAACCGTGCTCCCTCCCGAGCCATTCGTCGAGCACTGGTCGGATCGCGTTGACGGTAGCGAGGCCGGCGGTAGGGCGCAGAAGCCTGTCCCGCCATTCCGTCACCAGGACCTCGCGGAGCTGAGACCGACGAAGCTCGATCTCACGCTGCATCGGTCCACCACCCCGCGTTCGCGCCTCCTCGCGCCACCGGTGCAGTGAAGCGAGGGCCCTCGCTTCTAGGTACCAGGGCGGGGATCCGGCCAGTGCACAAGCCGCCTCGTAGGAGATCCTGCGATACCCCCTGATAGCTCTGAAGGCCATCGCCCTCTGCGGTTTTCGCAGTATTGCGATGCTGCCGGCCGTCAGGTCAGAAGCCCACACCGGGGCCCCGTACAGGAACCTAACCTAACCTAACCCAACTACGGAACCCTTCATTGTGCGTGATCCGACACGCACTTGACTGGTTTTTGCTGATTGGAACCCATTGGCCCATCGGTCTGTGTACTGAAATACTGAGACATATCGTAAAAATGAAAATTGTAACATAAGTGTTTTATTAACATGCAATAAAACACTACAATTTTCGTCACGAACATAACACTTGGAGCATTTACAGTCTGTCTGCCATAAATGGAGTATTTAAATACCACTAACCCGAGCTGATCTAACAGAATTTAAATGTTTAGAGTCTTTAATTTGTTAGTCTCTGTCAAACTTCAGTTTATTGTAAGGTGGGAAACGAAAAGCGAAATTAACTTTCTTTACTTTACCGAGCCTTCAAATCAATCTGCCTAGCCTTTTCCCAACTATGTTGGTGTCGGCTTTCAGTCGAACCCGATGTAGCTGAATACCAGTATTTTACATTGAGTGACTGCCTATCTGACCTCTACAGCCCAGTTACTGGGGAACACGATACCCCTTGGTAAGACTGTTCAATTCAGTCTTTTGGGCTTCTGACTACCCGTAACGGCTGTCAAAGATCTACGAATGACAGCCGGGACCAACAGTTATACGGGCTTTCCGAGGCACGGAGGGGTCTCGATATGTAATGAATGGTCCGAACCGATCGCAGCAAGCGTAGCTTAACCTTCGATCGACCCGTGCGGCTAGTTAGAAATAAGTAATTTATGCGGTCATTTAAATATTCAAAAAATCATTAAATCTAAACAGTGTACAAAATATCTATTAAAAATACATTTCGAGCCGGAATAAACGACCGATTTCTTTTAATTCTCGAGTGTCGGATATTGTCCGGGAGGCAAGGATTCGAGCAAACTTTGATAAAGCCCGGATATTGAAACTGGGGATGCATGTTGTTCGACTTGAGCACGACTTTCGATAAGTGAGGTACGAGTTAATAATGGTACTTTTAGAAAAATATTAAGTTTGCAGTGTACGTACTGTTTAAAATAATGAGTAAGTAAGCTTTTAATACTGATGACTTGTAAAGTTGATGTTTTATTTTATTATTAAACCTAAACTGTTTATGTTCTTGATTCATTTTATGTTTGCAAGTTGCGACTATTGCCGAATTAATAATCTAAATATAATATTCTGCTTTGGCCAACTCAACCTTTCATGATAATGTGGGTTTCCTGTTAAGTTGTATATTATCTTTTAACTACCTGTCCCGCAGACGTCCAATCAAAATTTCAATTTATAGAAAATTAACACCTTCAGTCTTTTCCTGAATTATCCAATATTCCCGGCCATTATTTCCTTAAGAACCTGATTGGGACTATTACGAATATATTAGAACCGAATTTAGCCAAATCGGTCCAATTTTTCTCAAGTGATGCGCTTAGCAACGAACAGCATTTGATTTTCATGATATAGTCATATTTCCCTTCTTAGAAGAGGAGCTTACAAGTTGTGCAATCTTCAACGTGAATACTTAACTTAATGGTTTCTCGGAAGTAGGTATGTCATGAATGTAACATTTTTATATGATAGGTGTTTCATTTTTTCGTGTTTTAGTAGATACTGGTGCGTCATCAAGAATTTTAGAGTAGTTACCTATATTAAAATATTGGATAAGTAGGTACGTAAGTACCAAATTTTTGTTGGCAATCATTTCATAGCTGCTACCGATCAAAGCAGAAACCATTTTTCTTGCAAGACAAACTTGTAAGTTTAAATTTCATTCAAAATTGGCAAAATTCAGTTCCTTAAGGAGACTGTTCACAAAAAGAAGTTCGAAATAAACGCGGTTTCATTAAGAGCGTGACAGAACTTTCTTCGAAATTCGCAACGAATGAAAAGTTTCGGAGCGTGAGTATCGAAATTGGGAATGTACCTATAGTTTCCATGCACGCCACTGCATTGCTCTGCAAAACACGTGGCCCGACTACGTGAAGTATATTCGAAATTGATCGTCGGCTTTATTCGCCAACCGTTCTATATAAGTCCCGATATTGGTTTCGACTTCCCATATTGCAGTTTTTAAGTTTGATGGAAACGTACCGGCTGTATGGAAGCTGTCGCAGCGTAGAATTTCGAAACAGTAAAAAAGGAGTTGAGTGGTATTGGCTAGATCAGAAAATGTTGGTTAGGTTTCAGAATTTGTGAATATTTTTCTAAATAAATTTTGATTACGCAAAAAGATTGGAAAGCAGCAGCGCACCGGTTGCTACCGTATGCAGCATTTCAAGGTTTTCTGTTTTACAAAAAATAAATAAACAAATAAATCAGAAACCGCTGGCCATATATTTAACTTTAGACTCTTTCATATCCTAATTATTATGCAAGCTGAATTATAAATCCTCTCACAAATAAATGCATCTGTATTTCAACAGAACAGCAAATTCGCAAATGCTCTAATTCTAAGCACGTCCATCTGCGCTAATAACTCGTCCCTGCTTTACATTTTATGATATTACAATTTATATGCACTGACGTAGATACGGGCAACCATTAATATACGAGGGGCAAAACCATGTTGCAGATTACGGTTTAAATTCACTGGGACGAAAACCGGTTGTGTGGCGAATAATGGGCGAGCGCAGTGACCACAGCTGAATATCTGATTAGGTGAAATTGAAAATGAATTATAGGGTTCGAGCAAATAATTTAATAAAATACAAATTTGGATTCGTTCGATCTGGCGTAATTGTTTACAATTGAATGATTTTATGAAATTTCATTAATTTCAGAGACTTAGGTACAATAAAATTTATTAGAATTGGATTTGTCTGGTTGTCTGCGCCAATAGGAAAGACTTTATATTTTTAGATATAATATTTTATAATTGACTAGAGATTACACAAAATAGAGACGTATGGAAGGAAAAAGGGAAGGCCTTTGCCCAGCAGTGGGACATCTTTTTTCTCTTTGTGCGGTTAGTGACTAACCTGGTGTCAGAGTTTTTATGTCGCCCATGAGCCTCTGACTTGGCTCCACATGCCGTCGAGAAATATCTCTCAGGCATGCCGATGGGTAGTTCGCCTTCTGATAAGGACCAGGCCCGGGTCAACGGCGCGTTGTGTTCCACGCGCGCCTCAAAGAGATGTCAGCAGAATTGACGGGGTCCACTAGGGCCGATGCCTGCCGGGGTTGCGAAGAAAACCGAAAGGGAGATCCTGGCCCCCGGCAACAAGGCAACTGAAGGAACACGGGTGGGTTTTCGTCAGTAAGATTCTGACACGCCCTCCCGCTCCGCCCAGAGCGAGAGAAGTTATTTGATAATTTCCCACCCAAAAAAAGGCATGCCGATTTCCTCACGATGTCTTCCTTCACCGTGTTCAGGTGCAGGTGATAACTTATAATACGCACATGAATCCGAAAAGTCATCAAGGGTGCCCTGGATTCGAATTCGAGACCTATGAATAATAATTGGCAGTCCGACAGTCGTACCACTAGGCTATCATAATATAATAAGGTAACTGAAAATTTAAAATCAAAATCATGCATTTCAGTTTAACTGCCTTCTAAAATCAATTGTTTTTTAAGTTCATTAGCTTGGCAGAAGGGTCTAATAGTACATAGATTATGGAAGATGAAACCCCGAATCTGGAAACCAACGCGATTATACCCGAATCCTTTTATGTAAAGTAGAATTATAACATCCGGAATAATCAGACACGGATGACATAAAGGTTTTATTTTAATAATAATGATATACTTACTAGAAGAATACTTGGAAATTGTTGATTAGTTAAAATAAAAGGGAAATTTTCATCAGTGGAATGTTACGCAATTTTGCTACAGAATACTAGGTACATTTCTAAACAGAATAACCGACTAAAACAGAACCACTCATTTCGTCACAAACACTATGATTCAGACTGAATTATTATCAGGCCTCCCAAACGCAGCTCAGCGTTAAAATGATTCACTCCCGCCAGTAAATGTTCATGCATAATTCGCTGGCTGACGTTTTGCCTTTGGTACTGGAGAGCCTAACTCGGTTGCTTCAAGTTAGGGATGCTACAAAACATTTTTAGAAGTCGCATTCGGAAAATATATTTTGTAAGAATAAAGAATAGGATTGAATTGTTTAGGCCATTGTATAATTGTTTAGCATTTCCTTAAAAACACCTTGTCTGGAAGTCTCTTCGAATTTTAGTTGAAGAACGCGTCAAGCTGTGCTCAGAACATACGAGTATACAATAGTTTAAATAAGATTAATCAGCGGCATAAATTGTGTTAGTTACGTTGTTGAGCGAAGAATTTTTCAAGCATATGAAGCAGTGTAATTTCCTTTAAAGCCCTTCGGATTGTGATTGAAAGTGTGTTACGTAATTAGGGTGCAGATCAGGTCATTTTCAACGCTATTATGATTGCAATAAATTAACTTGCCAACTGATTGGTGAGCACAAGAAAACAGCAGACACGACGCGCTTTGACATCTCAGTGTATACCAGTACACAACAGTGTCGAGTGCGTGGCAGTTACGCACGGACGTGAGTGGTTTATTTACCGAGCGGCCGTAGATAATTATTTCAAGATCACTTCCGAGAAATAATACTGTTACTTTATTATACTGTGACAGTGTAAAGTGCCGATTTGTAGATAACTTTAATGGGTAGACTAGGGTATGTTGTTTCAACCATGGCATCCTTAATGCCGTTTTAAGTTTTTATGATTTAGAATCAAAGTAAAGAATGCCACGGTTTTTCTTTATTATGAATATTATCACCAAAACACCACAATTTAATGAAAAATTTCTACTTTACGAAGTCGATACATCCCTACATGAAATGTACACAGTTTATGCTTTTAAACGAAGCATCTGTCGGCTTTCACAATAAAATTGCTGTGTATTAACTTTATGGAGATTCCACGTCAGTTTGTCCTGTTCATCTGTAGTGTTAATGTATTAAAATTAATATTTCGCTGGTAAACGTGTGAATAAATAATTACGTTGTTGTACCGAATTGTAACAGCACTTGTTTTCAGTCATTAAATATTCATCGTGAATTTTGACAGTAAATGTTGTAATTTAACGCAACTTCATTTTAATTACACATGAATGCTACTTGATGGCGGTATAAACAGTCTGATAATCATAGGCTCATAGCATACGATAAAGGAACGAGCTTTGTTGCCTTTGTCAGATTTATCTAACTACGATTATGACTCCTACATAGGTTGTTTGCCTATACGCTATAGAGCGTTATCACACTGACGATTTGCCAGTGTGTTTCCAGCGGAGCGATTTTTGAACGTCCTCTTTGCGTGTACAAAGCGAGCTAGATGCGCGGCGAGTTTTCCGCGTCTTCACAATATTGTACATTCGCTTGGCTCGCTCTTTCTTGTCAATCGCTCTCATTACACACACGTGGCGTGCTCGCTACGCACACGCTGCGAGCGCATTAAAGAATCGCCTCGCTGGAAACACGCTCGCAAGTTGCCATCAAACATCTCGAATGCTGGCTAAACACTGCATATATTTAGTCCATTTAATGACAATACAAAACACACACTTACTGAAACATACTTACCGCGAAGGTGAGGGTGGGAGTGAGACAAAACACTTGTATATCCTTGTGTTGTAATAATGTGTTATAGTTAGATATCTGTAATATTTATGCACGGTGATGCCTGCGGATTAATATTTATGATATTTAATAATATTTATTCTTATATCTCGTTGTATATTTGTCTTTTATTCTAAGCACTGTTTATTTTAATTTATTTTGCTACCTGCCTATTTAATAAACAAATTACTGTACCTGACTTGATTTCCGTACATCTTTTTCTTGTTTTCGGGTGACCACTGAAAATCAGCGCTGTGCTGTGGGTTCCGCATAGCACTGCATCATGCTGAGCGGAAGCCTTCTTGTCACAGTCATGTCGTGCAGCTGCCGACTAATTTCTGTTTTATGCTCGTGATTTACTTCTCGTTGTTACTTTACTTTTCGTTGTTTTCGTTTTACTCTTGTCTTTTATGTATGCACGTGTCTCTGTGACAAATAAACCTATTTTTCTTTCTTACTTGCATACTACAGGACACACTATCACAAGGTTTTTATACATGTAACCCATGTACGGTTTATTAGAACACCTAAAACATGCGCAGGCCATAAAATTCTCACCCAAATAAAATTTACATTCTTTGGCAATACAAACAAATTAGGCTCTAATTAATAACAAAAGCCCTACGGTGTAAATTCAAGTGTCTTGACCCAGTCTCGCGTGGCCTAACTGAATTACGGACACAAAGCGACGGTGGCGCCGCCATGAATTATTCAACGTATGTTTTGTACGTTCGCCTATAAAAGTACCTACATGGGAATAAATAACGCTGGTCTGAAGTACTTTTCAGGTTATGGGAAAGGTTTACTATGTGCTGTACCTACTAGTCTTGGTGTAATAACTTTACAAATGACATACACATTTTAAAATGTGTGAATTGTAAAACAAAGGTATCTACTTAGTTTGAACCCGCACTGGGCCCGCGTGGTAGATAACAGTCCATTCCCTCTGGAAGAGAGGAGGCCTGTATCCCAGCGGTGGGAACATTATAAGCTGATTATGATTATGAGTAGTTTGAACGAGGTTTTGTGCGGTTATAATAATAATAAAAAAGGTTATGAAACATAAGTCAGGAAACGGGCGACAAACGAGCAACCGGCCTGTATAACGACAAATCAGAATAGTTTTAAAAAAAATCGTCAAATAAAAAATACTCATAAATGTTAGTAAAATGTGATATTGATATAGATTTGGAACAGCAAACAAGACTAGGATTCCATTCGTGATTCTAAGGTATCGAATGATCAATACAAAAAACGATCAAATAATTTTGAAATCGCGATCGCGGTCTATTTGAGCGATATGTAATTTTATAATTTTTAATTTAATTTAATTATGAAATTTATTTAAAATTTTATTGAAAGTGACATCGTAGTGAATGTCTTAATTTATTTTTGATTGTTGATTTTATAGTATTTTCAATGTTATATTTAAAAACTATATATATTTAAAATCAAAATATATATTTAAAAACTATACACCTACTGTAGACCAATAAGTTGTCTTTTTAAATAAATGAATTTGAAATTTGAAATTTTGATTATAACATTAATCTATGATTATTATTTTCAAACAACAAATGAGCTGTTCATTGTTCTCAAGACATAAGGATAATATTTATTTGCATGAATGAAACCAACATAATATATTTCCTTCATATTCTACCAAGCATCTGGTGTTCGAATCTTAAATAAATAATCCACCACCTCAAATGTCACAATAAACTCAGAAAACAAAATGGCCGTCACCTTGAAGGGGGTAGAAGATTATGCAAGCATAATGGCAGTGCAACTTAAGGCTATTTCAGTCCGTAATGCGCGACCCTGACCACAGCAAACTGTTACGTGATTTTATATTTCTGTAGCATGATGCAACAGCATTGATTAATTTCCTTATTACATAACATCAATCCTGTAATCCCCGAAGGGTTTAGCAGAGGTGTACCCATAGTACACCCATTTTTCACCAGTTATGTTTCAGTCCCATATAATAGGGGGCGAGCCTACTCAACTGGGCAGAAATTCAAATTCTGGGCTGTTACTGAGGGCCCGACCTGGGAATCGACCACTAGACTAACGAGGCAGGCAGTAGCACTTATAATGTGTTTTATACTCTTAACTGCTATAGCTACCAGAATACGATATTCTGGGAAACCTAACTGTTGGAGTTATTTCCATTTTTGAATTTACAAATTTTGAGGAATTGAAACCGTTAGCAAGAAAACGACAATTTTTGATTTTTCTAAATTATGCCAATCGATCATGGATGAAAAAACTGTAGAGTCAGAGCCCTAGAAACGATACAAATTGCATATTTTCTCATGCCATTTATATTGTACAGTCAGGAAAAATAATTGATAAGCAAATAGACACCCTACGTCAATTTGCCGTATTAAAGTCGAAATCAAAATATTTTATTTCACACTAACTTTTGCCCGCGGCCTCGCACGCATAAAGGTTGTAAAATATCCCACAGGGACGTACTACCGGGATTCAGAGTACTTATCATATGTCCTATATGCCTATGCCTGTCCTACCCAGGTCATGGTCTATCCGTATGCCATTCATCTAAATCTGTTCAGCCGTTACGGCATGAAAAGGTAACAGACACATAATAAATCTGCTTTAGGGTACCGTAGCTCAAAATAAACAATGGAATCCCTTATTAAAGGATGACTTCGTTGTCTATTAAGACCCTTTTTCTCTGGAACGCGTGGAGGCATCAAGTTGAAATAGATATAAAAAACTTTGGCTAAGCGCGCTCTACGAATTTTGATCGTTACGATAAACGTTAAAGTTAAGGACAGTCTCCTAAGACCGTTTTCTTATAGCAACAGCGGTTTTAAGGTACCTACCCTTATTGCCCCATCTCAAAATTCACCCACCCACATGCTATAATTGACTGCTCAGCTCCGTATAGGTATAGCGTGATGATTATCTTTAATATTGGTATTTAATAAAGGTTTAATTCGTAACTTTCTGCAATATTCTAACCTTCTGACTAGTCTTTTTCAAATTGCGGTAAACTATAGAGGAATATCATCATAATTTTATATTGCTCATCCCCCATAGCAAAGAGCGCGAAAGTAATTTTTGAAAAGTCTATTGTGACTTCCCATTATTAGACTTATAAATTATTTATACCAATTTTCAAGTTAATCAAGCCACACAGTAAAATCCTACCCTGTAAAAATCAAAACCCCTTTTCACCCCGTTAGGGGTAGATTTTTAAAAAACCCTGATATACGTTTTTATTTATTTTCAGTCTTAAGTATAAATACAGAGTTTCGAGTTAATCAGAGCGCGCGTTAAAATTCTTCTATGCAAACTTTGACACCGCCCAATCCTCTTTTAGGGGGTAGTTTAAAAAAACAAATGTGAAACTTTACTATTTACATAGGTGAGTATTCGTGCCAAGTTTCAAGTTTATTAACTCAAGGAATAAGATTTTTCATACAAACAAAATCCCCCCTTTTTACCCCCTTAAAGGCCGAATTTCCAAAAACCCATTCTTAGTGAATGCCTACGTCATAATAACGACCTGTGTGCCAATTTCAGCCCAATCCATACAGTGGTTTGAAGTGTGCGTTGATAGATCAGTCAGTCAGTCATTCATTCAGTGACCCTTTCCTTTTATAGATATAGATAAACCTACAAGGGCACATATGAAACGTCAGAAGCTAGGTGCACGGTTCCAATTGAGCGCGTTGCCAATGGAGAAGAGCCGACAAGAAACTCCACTAGTTATTTAATGAAATAATAATTATAATTTGACGGCACGGTTGGCGCAGTGGTTAAACGATTGACTGCTGCGCTCGATTCCCGCACGGAACAAATATTTGTATGACCTACAAGTAGTTGTTTCGGGTCTGGCTGTTTGTGTATGTGAGTTTCAATGTTTGTAAACGCACCCACAATACAGGACAAATCCCTAGACGTGTGGGGCAACGTTTAAAAAAAACAACATACGACGAACAAAGAATGAAATTTGTGATTAAACACACATATGACAATTACATATATATATAATAATATATATATACAATGACATGAATATTTACTTTTAAAGAATTATATTATTTTAATTATTGTGAATGTCATTATTTATATATGTGGGTGATTTATTTATGTTTTTAATTTTTTCGTAGTTAATTCTAATTATGGTCTGACAGTACTCGAACTGTCAGACCATAATTAGAATTAACTTGACCTACTCAAAGATAATATAGCATTCTACCGGTGAAAGAATTTTAAAATCGGTCCAGTTAGTTTTGAGTCTACGCATCACAAACAAAAAGAAATCTCTTCTTAAATAGACAACGGACCACGATTTCACTCACGCGGAAATTCGATAAAAGAATCTCATAGAAGTAAAGCTTTCTTTATTACCGCCCATCATTCATTATTACCATCATTTCAGCCGAAAGATGTCCACTGCTGCGGTTCCGAGCTTCTCGCATCCAGCAGATTATTGCGGTCTTCACCAGGTCATCGGTCCACCTTGTGAGGGGGCCTTCCAATGCTACGTCTTCACTTCAGAACCTTTCGGCCCCATTAGCCATCTGTTCTGCGAGCAATGTGCACGGCCCACTGCCACTTAAGTTTGGCAATTCTTCGGGCTATGTCAGTTATCTCGGATCTCCTACAAATCTGTTCATTTCTGATTCGATCACGTAGGGAAACTCCAAACATAGCCCATTGCCCTTTAGGTGACTTTCAGCGTTCTATTATTACCGCTCGGTTCTATCTAAAACGTAATCCGCGATTCATATCTAAAACCATTTTAGATAATCTAAATCTTAGAAAAACTTTAATTTTAAATGGCATTCATTTGAATTCTCCGCGAATATTATTAAACCTTGAAGCTATGTGGCCAAAATTGAAAATAATAATCTTAATAACTGTCAGCTTAAATAAAGGGTTCTGCAAATGTTTAGAACTTTCGTTGTTGATAAAGACATAATAGTTCACACATTTCCTACCGTCATGTGATTATCCCTATTAATATTATAAATGCTACAATTAACTCCTTAACGTCTGCGGCTGAATGAACTTAGTTTTAGGACTGAGGATACCTTTTATCTCAAGAGTACGTTCCCGTGGGATAATTTCCGTCATCCACGTGGACGAAGTCGGGCAAAAGCTAATGTTTTGTACAAAGCTAATGTACAAATAAAGGATTGCATGACTGCTACGCCGTAGCATACGCGATGATATCAATGCTACGCCGTAGTTACACCATAGCTACGCCGCGCCGTACGATTGCTGAAACGCCCCATGATTATTGACGTACTTAGTTTTTTATTCGATTTATTTACTTTAGTAATGCTTTGCTTTTTTAATTTCAGTAAAAATCAAGTCAAAGCAGTTATCAGTTTATTTTAGGCACTTTTGAACTTTTGAACTTGTCAAGAAGTCGGTCAGTCATTCAGAAAGTTGAAGCTAGTAGCCCGTTCCAAAGCGAATTTTCAACTCAACAAAGCGAATTTTCAACTCAACTGTTTCTGTAATTCTTGTGATGAAACAATTATTGATTTTGGAACGCCAATATCCCAGTAAATAATAAACGTTTTCTTTTAACTGTACACGCAAATTGTGAAAATGATCGCTCGTTGAATTCTGTACGTCATTTTCGGGTGACCACTGATATCAGCGCTGCATCAAGCTGAGTGGAAGCCTTCTTGCCACAGTCACAATATGCAGCTGCCGACTTTTTCTGTTCTGTGCTCGTGATTATCTATATTGTTTTTATTTCTTCCTTATTATTCGAGTTAATTAACTTTTTGTACGCATGTGTTTTTGTGTCAAATAAACTTAACTTTCTTTTCTTTTCTTCACTCAAAATGCATGGTTTCATTCCAACTCGACAATCGAAAATCGCGTTTGGTAAACAAAGAAAACAAAACACGACTCTGCGATCACCTTCGCCTGACACGTGTAGCCTTGTAGTGTTGTTCAATCTCACTCAGACTGTACTCAGACGTACCTAACAACGTGTGCATACTAGTGAAGTGAACCACATTTGTGTTGCGACGTCAATTGCACTTACATACAACTGCAGGTAAATGTTACTCACCAATGACAGTTTAGATTGAAGTAGAACGTGTACTGATAATTTATCGTTTCGATTTTGTTTTAGCTTACAAACTCTGTGGAAGGACAGTCTTAGTTCTGACTAGATTACGTGATGGAGATGATAATAATGAAAGCTTTCCGTTTCTTGTTTTTCGATTAAATTAAAGGCCATAAAGAAAATTATTTGATAAATTTGCATAACAGCTGGTCCGAATGGCCATTGATTTTTTAAATTACAGAATTAAAATAGACCAAGTGTTTTGACCATCGCCTGCAGGAAAGCGATGGTTGAGGTCTGCATCGAGCGAGTATATTTCGCAAATCTCTCAAGTGCAAGAATTACTCCTAGATTAAGTACTTATCTATCTTATGTAATCTACGTAGTATAAGCCCTTAGAAGCCTCTGTTCATCATTATAACAGATTAAATATTATATCGAGTTTTACGAACATCATGATATATTATTATCTAACTTTAATCTATTTAGGGCTGATTTTTCAATAATCTCTTATCAGAAAAATGGAAAATGAATATGACAGTTTGACATATTATTTTCAATACAAAAGCTGTCAGCCCGTAATATATTCCTCAGATAAAATTAATCTGACTATTGAAAAATCAGCCCACATTTACATTAGAATATATAAAACTTTAAAGTGACATAACATCAAGGTCAAAGCGTAAAACAAGACACTTTTAATCACACAAACGTCATCTGGTTGTCATGACAACGCTCGCGCTCAACAGCTCGCTGCATTTAACATTTGCACTCAGTGTCGCGATAGCTCATGTCCACCGCATGTCCCACTTACTCCCGATCATTTGTCACTCGCGACGGGACATTACAGCCGCCATTTTGTTAAGTATTATGGGTGGCTTGCCTAATGATCCGTTTAATGCAGCAGCCATAATTAATGTGAAACTTCATACAAATTATAGACAAAAATAATGAAGAATGTTCAACAATTATTTTGCCAATTGTCTGTAAGTTATTTTATATGCAGAGGCTATTTAATAAAACTGGCAAGCGACAGGTGACAGGCAACAATCCGATAACTCTTCAATTCAACAAGATTTTTCACAGGTTAGTGTTTGAAATAGGATCTGTCAATTGTGCATGTTTTTTACAAATATTTAGCAATTTCAGATAAATTAAATAGGCTAGGTCTTATTTTGTATTCTATAAAGAAGAGATACATATTTTTTTCATTTTAGTAGTCTTATTCTAGCTATAAAATTTATTACGGCTTGCTAGAATCTAAGGTTCTAAAAGATGTTATTGTTTTTTTACGGTTATAGCACATTTAAAAAGAAGAAATAAAAATATATATTTGAGATTCGGACAGGAAAAGCAAACAGTAAAAAAGAAGCATTTAAAACTAACTAAATTAACATTTTTTTTTTTTGAATAAAATAAAACCAAAAAATAATAAATATACTATCGACCTGTGCAAGGCCAAAAACGCTCCTAACTCCACATAATGTGGGTATTTAAAAAATAAATACCTCAGCGCTGGTATTCTGATGGGATGTGATGTGATATGACATCACAACGTACCCTATCAACGGACACACTTACGGACATTTTCGATAGTTTGCTTTTGAAGGACGTGACATAGTAAACGGTGCAGTAAAAATATAAAACAACTGAAAAGAATATGTAATGTCTGTGTCCAAAAATCCATTCACGGATCCAATTTTGCCAGCTCTAAGCACATCGGTCCATAGTCACGTTTGTCAAATGTTTGTGCGTCAAATTGGATCCGATATGATCCGTTTTATGGTCACAGCCTCCGATAATAGAAAATATACCTTGCCTTTGTGACGACAACACTCCTTTGATTCTCCGAAAAAGGGCAAACTAGTTTGTACAAAGACTCACTCCAATTTGAGTAGTTTGTACAATTTGCAAAGGTTTTTACGTATCAGGTTTTATGTAAATTGAACAGTACCCTTTAGTTTTGATAAGAAAAGGCTACAAAAACTCTGAGAAGGAAAATTTGGTCTCGTTACAAAATCACCTGAAAAAAATTCCATAGAAAACTGTAGACAAACGACATACCTAACTAATTTATATACGGAAACTTTAAAGATATGCAAAACTGCATATTCGAAACAAGTTCTAGCGACTTGACTTATTGCTTAGTGCTTATTTGAAGTTGGAAGCCCCTGGATATTACAGTTCGACCTAGCTTAGAGTTGGACAACTCGACATGTTTTTCTTAACGTTTCTTAGTCCACAAGTCTAAAAGTACTTGTAGAAAGCGCAGTTTTTATTTTTTTGAAAAACCAATACAAAATAGCTAAAGTAAGACAATCTTTGTTTACCCGACAAATGTTGTATGAACCGGCTATTGCTCATAAGAA
The DNA here is from genome assembly GCA_916610215.1 of Omphaloscelis lunosa. NCBI lineage: Eukaryota > Metazoa > Arthropoda > Insecta > Lepidoptera > Noctuidae > Omphaloscelis > Omphaloscelis lunosa. The sequence continues at coordinate 16,103,329 of OU744250.1, forward strand.
TAAGGGGAGGGAATGGTCAATTTTCAAAATTATTAAAAATATATATATACTTTAGACTCTCACAGTAACCCCTTTCATTTGATATATCACAATATTTTTTTTATTATTTCTCTTCCAAAATGACTCCCGTATTCAATATTCATTTATTTACAAAAAAAAAACTTACAAATTTCAACTTTATTGGTCCATTCGATTTGGAGCATATTGGCTGTGACAGACGGCCAGACAGACATTCATAAGAGTGATCCTTTAAGAGTTCCGTTTTTTGTTTCACACATACGGAACGTTCCCTAAAAATACATTCGAAACGACAATAAATATAATCGAGAAAACCTTTGAGCGCTTACATACAAACGGCTTCTATTAGGCGATTGTTTGACGGGTTAAATTGTCAAAACTGTTACCTACAGCTTTAACAATAATTAATCAAGATTGTCTCACGTTTACATAGACAAAAGTAATTATAAACCAGCTGTTTTCCTATTCATAAAGTATCCATACACCTAATTTATAACATAAAAGATTATTTGAATTCCTAGACACCTTGAATATTCATCCTCAAAAAAGATAATAAATAATATGTATGTGAGTGTTGGTGTATTCCAACACGTATCATTTTCTGATCTGTTTCATTATTCATTAACAAGGGATAGAGGTCATATACCTCTCCTTAAGGACAAGGACAGAGGTCAGCCGCATAAATACACAGCTAAGGAGATTGTATATCGGTTGAACTATTAACTAGAAAGGTCGAAAATTAAGTTTCGATAATAATAGGCTACTGAAATTAATTGGCTTCATTTTACAAAGGTGATAGTGTTGTTGTTAGGTGCGATATTGATCGATTTCAATAATGGTTTTTAGTGTCGATAGTCAAATTACGTACATACGTAGCGTTGGAAGACGTTCCATGAGGTGGGCCGATGACCTTGTGAAGGCCGCAGGAATCCGCTAGATGCGGGAAGCACAGAACTGGTTGAAGTGGCAGTGCTTGGAGAAGGCTTATGTCCAGCAGTGGACGTCTTTCGGCTGCAATGATGATGATGAGCCAAATTACAAGGGATCATTTGTGATTCACTAGTTCACTTCATCCTCTATTTAACCCCTTTAGGTTATGAATCTTCAAAAATGCTTCATTAGTAGTGATTTCTAGTGCAGAAGTTCATGCTACTAGACGCTTCTAGATATCTGTCAGTAAATGAATTAATTTAAGACTTTTATTATAAATATTAATCTAGATTTATTTGAAACACAGTGGGCAAAAAAATTTATTCTCACAGATCTTGTACCGATAAGACTAAGAATTTCACATTTTTTAGAAGACAATTATAATGCATAAAGTTCATCAGCTCGTCACACAATAAGAAGAATAAGTTTCACTCAACGTTTTACTTAAAGTAAGTGGCTTTCTTTGTTTTAATTTTGCCAAAACTTAATAACCTAAAGTAATGTCAATGCTCTTGAATCTTTGTTGAAACAATTTGAGTATATTAGCTTATTATCCAATTATTTTTCCATTTATTTCAAGATTGTAGAGTATAATAATTCAATTTTGGTTAAGGTGTGTACATGTTGGTTAATTAACAGAGCTGTTGATATAGCATTTACTGTATATAGTTCTGCTAACGATAATTACCCACAGATAGTTATAGCCGCCACGTCATAAACAAGCTGATGGAGCTAGGAAAAATTCTGCGCGAAATTGCAGGTCTTCGTTTTTGCCAAAATCAGCTTACGCTCATGCGTCTTTCCATTTATACAAGGCCAGAACGCAAGGGTGTGAAACTAATCGCGTATAAATTGGAAATCACTTTTTTACTAATGTTTTCCAATCTAGTTAAGATAGTTAATTGATTCAGGCGTGACCTTGCGGAAATCCGTCATGAAATACAATAGACGTTGACCTGATTAAAAACCCTGTAAGAAATCGACACGTGTTTCACCTCTTAACGAAGCATCCTCAGGATGACGATTGACTGGTCGCGAACCCGAAAACGGCGTATTGCCACACCGAGCGCTGGTCGCAGTTATGGCTCTTTAGGAATAGTTAAGCGGAACAGTTTACTAAATGTATATCAACGTCTGTTATATTTTTCCAGAATATACTTCGTAGTGACTGAAGATGATGATAACCGACTTTTAATGATTTTATACTGAAGATGACGTCTAAACGAGTAGTGTAATTATTTAGAAAAAATATATGTTAAATTAAAGCATTATCTTAATATTTTAATATAGGCCTATTTTGGATTATGTTTATATTACATAGTGAAATTAATTTGTAAAGTTATGTCTAACGCGGATAAAAAACGAGAATCACGCAAAATCTGTAGCCGGCTAAAACTAGGTGTAGCCGCACTTTGGATTTTAGCCGTGACATATACATTGTAATTACAGATTTAAAAATAGCATTACAATGTATACGCGAGCAGTTTCCTATGGCTGCGTTCTGGCCTTGTCTAGATTAGATATACGCTACGCTCATGGAATTGCACCGCCAATTTCACTTACATTAATTCCGAAGATAAGTCTGCCCTGTAATATAGAAGATTTAAATACGCAGTAACCCGTTAACTACTTAATATACGCACATAGTAAGGAAACTGAATAACACCACTGCTCTTGCAATATCCGTGCCCGTAAGCAATTCCTTACTTTTGTATGTTCAAATTACGTGCCAAATGCTCTTTGCAGAATCGTGTCGAACCCAGATCTTTATTCTTTACTACTGATTGGCCGATTACAAATGCACTTGGAACTAACGGTTCAAAAACGAGTCTTAAGGATCAGTTTCAGACTCTTATAAAAATAATTATTACTCATGCTTTGTGTGTTCTCTGTTAGCCTACAATACGTATGAGTATTAAAACTATTTTAGAGAAATCCTAAAATACAACATCTCTGGAAAACCTCTTTCCTTGCTGTTTATCGTAGTGAAATTACAGAACTAATAACATTCAATTTCCCAAACAAGGTGATAAGGTAAGTAAATATTTCCTTACGACCGTTTCTTATAGCGGTAATTATAATTCGGAAACCATAAACCATGGAGCATGCGTGACCGCAACAAAATACGAAAACTTTCCCAACCTGATCCAAAAATAACCAAAAAACGCGTAATTAACTACCGTTCTTAGTTTAGTCCGTATTTGTAGAGAATCGAGACTGATTTGTTGATGGGGTAGCGATAACGATAACACATGAATGCCGTGACCTTGGGTAACACACGCGATCTGCACCTTTGACCCTTACTACTGGTTCGACCTTTGAGTTCATACTGGCAAGAAATATTGTATGCTTGTATCGTCCACATTTTCATCGATAGTTATTTTTATCTAGCCATTGCAAGAAAATATATCAAATAAACTCGTTAGCAGACGAAGCCCTGTAATGCGAAACCGAGTAAGTACCTAAGATTGGTAACATAAATGCTTGCTTTTTCTTTGAAATTACATTTTGATAAAAATAAAAAAATACTTAAGCATTTTCGTGGCATTTTTGCTTTTAAAACGGCAACCCCAGAGAGAGAGTATATCCAGCAGTCGACTACAGTGCCGCAATAAACATTATCATTAGCTATATGGACATAAGCGTCTCCAATCACACGCCAATGCCACACAATAGACACTTCAGACACCATATTAGAATATGCAAACGTTTCGCTAAAGAGACATCACACACCATACCTTCAAAGGCTAAAGCTTTATAACATAATAAATCACACCCAAAATACCACAAAGCATGTAATCACATATTACACGAAGGTAAGGTACAATTTAGTACCGGTACTAATTTTCGGTGAAAATATCTCTTACTCCTATTTCACGGGGAGGTAGCCGCAAATATGTCGATTAATCTCTCCCCTTCGCTGAATGGAGACATAAATGGGACACGCTATAAAATTGTCCTAACAAAGTATGTCAAAATTAATCAGGGGGATAATCGCGTAACACACTAAGAATTGCAATGACTTTAATTTGGACAATTCGTCTGCTCGACAACATTCATTGCGTTATTTCACAACAACGATGCATTTCGAAGAAAATTCCTAATCCATTGCTTCATATGTTAGAAAAATTGGTAATGGATTAGGAATTTTCTTCGAAATGCATCGGGTTGCAAAAGAAAGTCAATCAATCAATATTCTTTATTTGTAAACATAGTTTACAACAGTGTGCAAGGTGTTACAATTATTATATTATAGGTTCTCTATGTTTTGCCATGTGGCGTACAAATATGCAATTATGGGAGGCTTTTGCCGAGTAAATTAAATTATTATAATTCAGTAGTATCAATGTGAATTTTTTCCTTTTTTTTAAATATGCAGTTTAATAAAATTTAATAAAATAGGTAATGTTAGGTAAATAATGAAAATATTTAAGTGAAGAAAAAGTGTGTTACACAGTTGGTATGCAGGATTATATACAAAAGCAACGGGAGTAAGAGCTCGTTCCCACTTGTCGGGTGTCGGCGCCTCTGTTCACACTAGTCGGTTGTCATACCCGATCGAAGCTGGAACCGCCATATTATGTGTGTGCGTGATCTGCGGCAGAGAGCAGCTAGTAACGAGCGGAAGAAGGGGGAGCGGTGAGAGGGTTGCCGGGCCCGACATCCGACATAATGTTAACAGTGCCACACTTACTTAGGCAAACGAGATCCGACACGATTTTTTTTTACGGACGCGGGGGCTGGCAAAACACCTTATATTTCTTGTCGGTGCCAACAAAAAAACGGTGTCGGATAAGTGTAAACAGCTTTATATAAAATATTCTGCCACTAGAGCAGCCGATTTTCTGTCGGGCTCGACACCCGACATGTGGAAACGGACTGAAAAACATTGTTTAGGGAGCCAAATTGAAAGAATTTTTACACAGTTGAATTAAATCATAAAGAAAATTCTGAACGTTTTTGCCAGTATAAAACTAATCCCTAAAAAAACAGCGTGGTATAAAAATAACTAAGTAGCCCGTGACAGCCATTTGTCAAAGCATGATATAAAAAATACAAGTTAACTTGCCTAATGAGACCAACTAAATTGAATTTCTTTTATTCAACGGTAATTTTAAGACTATCTCAATCAGTCGCTAAATCCGTTCAGTCAACGACTCTTTTGTAAAAAGCCTTTGGCAACTGAACTCAGCTGGCTGCTGCATAAATAAACGTATTTTCGGACTTTATCGCGTCTAGAAAGTAATTTAAGAGGATTTGCGACTTAAAAGCCGTTCTACTGATTAAATTATTCACAGGCGTAAATCTTTAAGGTGGATTTACACACGGCGACAGTTCGAATGGAGTCATGATTCAATAGTTGAATTCGATCAAAGAACATTTTATGAATGTACCTACGTATTTAAAGGGTTAACAGTCATAACGCAACATCACGCCTGTAACGAAGGGTTAGGCAGAGGTGTACCTAGTACATCCACATTTCACCAGTTATGTTACACGTCCCATGTAGTAGGGGCGAGGCTATTTACAATTAAAGGGTTTATTGTATAAAATGATGAGCTGGATATATTTAGTAACCTGTTCCGCTTAGCTATTTCTAAAGAGTCTTAAAAAGACCGCAGCACTGAACGCAGACTGCGCAGTGCTTGGTGTGGCAACACGCCGTGTTCGAGTTCGCGACGAGTCAATCGTCATCCTGAAGATGCCTCGTTCAGAGCTGAAACACGTGTCGATTTCTTTCAGGGTCTTTTTAAGACTCTTTAGAAGTAGCTAAGCGGAAAAGGTTACTAAATATATCCAGATCATCATTTTATAATGGATTTCCGCAAGGTCACGCCTGAATCAATTAACTATCTGGTTTATAGTATGTTTTTATCTTCATTCAAGACTCTTGACTTGACGAAGCAATGATCTGTGGCTAAGCGCTTAAACACATAGGTACCTTCTGAAAATGGAAAAATCACGGGAAAATGGTATTCCATAATCCCCATGAAATACAATGTGTAAAAAAATCCTATCCAATCTGAAAGGGGCTTGTAGTTACTGCAATAACATTACCTAAATGTAATAAAAATCTAATTATTATAGAAAATAAAATGATTGCTATTTAAAAATCACATTTTTAGTACCAAAATTACCCCAAATTCATAAAAAATTAGCAAATTTTTAACAGTGTCATAAGTTATAACTTGTAGACACCCGCTAAACGACGGCTGTCCGCGCCCCTTAAAAACCCGGTAAAATTCCCCATAAAATAAGACGATTTTTTTTCGATTTTCCTGAAAATTAACGCATAAATAGACTCCCAGTACGATACCTAACACCACCCTCACGGATCAGACGGATTTTTTTACATGTTATATAGTTTCAATTTATTTTTCAAGATTATAATTCTCTTCGACTAGATTATGTGATCAAAATTTGAAATTCAATGTTGCACACGCAACCCTATTTCTTACAAATACTGTCAAGCGTAACAAAATCGAGAACCAAGTGAGAACTGACAGTAGGTACTCCAACAGGGTAGGGTTGTCCATTAGCAGTATTACACTCGAACCTTGGCCTTCAAACAATAGGTGCACAGCCGTTAAAAAGATGACGGTGTGTCACCTGGTTGCGTTTCGTGACATCACACTTAGGTCGATGACGCACAGGTGGAGAAAGTTCGCGCAAGCATTATTGACAAAGGTGTATGTTTTAGGGTTGTGTTTGTTTTGCTAAATTATGAGCAGCTGATATTATATTGTCTGCCTGACTTGCGGTATTGTTTTAATATAACTCACTTATTAAACAAATAAATATCATCTATGCTAAATTAGTAAAAAATATAAGTAGGAAGGTACTGACTTTTGAAATACAATAAAACGAAGAAATCTTAGCTATTTCACGTCTTTCAATTTGAGTAAAATGGTTTTTTACTAGGTATCAGTTGAAGTTGCACCTTATTACTATTACACGCAGTGACTGTAGTTAATTTTCATCAAGGACCTTAAATAAGTACATACTGATGCATGGAGCTTAGATGAACTAAAATTGACGGCTATAATATAATTTTCAACCCTTTCTTAATTTATTAGAGAAATTGTATGCGCAAGCATAATTGAAATGCGTTGGAATCCTATTGTTATTGACATAACGGAACAGCAATTGGAGATCTTTCCAACAGCCATTCTACCTAAAGAAAGAAAGAAAAGAGAGAAAATAAATTTACCTGATTTATGTGTGATTGATTTGTGCGTGATGTGATTTGTGTGACTGTGTGTCTGTTATTGTGTTTTTTGTTTTATTTACTTTTATTTAACTGTTTCTCCTAGCCATTTTACTCAGAACGGTGGTAACTAAATGAATACAAGGTCCAATCAAATTAGCTACCTAGCGAAACTCCGGAGATGTGATGGGTATCGATATCTAAACACGACAAAATAAAAAAGATTTAATATTTTTAGGGTTCCGTACGTCAAAAGAAAAAACGGGACCCTTATAGGATTACTTCATTTTCCGTCCGTCGGTCTGTCAAGAACCATTTTCTCAGGAATACGTGGAGGTATCAAGTTGAAATTAAAATCAAATACGTAGATCTATGTTCCCTTGGAGCTCTAAAAAATCAAGCTTCTAAGTCCACGCAATAAAAAAAACCGGTCAAGAGCGAGTCGGACTCGCGTACCGAGGGTTCCGTAACATTTTAAATGTTCATCGGCGAGGCCTTTATTCGTCAGAGAATTTTAACACTGCACACTGTCGTGTAAAATATTGCAGTTTTAGGTCAGCGCCATCTGTTGACCGATAATGTAATTTAAATTGATAATTTCTGAAAAAGTGTGCTATTTAGAGACAACGTTTTATTTTTCCTGTAATCTTTTAATTGCAAAATAGTTGGGCAAACGTCATCTAAAACCATTTCAAATTTTAAGTTGATAGCATTAGTAGTTCTTGAGATATCCAGCTGTGACAGACGGACGGACAGACTATAAAGGTTCCGTTTTTTCCTTTTGAGGTATGGAACCCCAAAAATGACATACAAACGCAACAAACAAATATATGATACAAATAAACTACATACGAAACGCGTATATGATACGTATTGCGATTACAAACTTACATTTGGAGAATTGAGTGAGAGAACATGTTCATGATTTTCAACTACTAAGGGATATTTCTCAACTACTATGGGAAAACATGTTTCTCAAAAAGTAAATCAAATACCGTGCGCCCGCGCCGTCGACGCCGACGCTTTGTCGCCGCGCCGGCCGTCTCCGGCGTTGACATTTTTCGTCGGTTATTTTAAAAAAATCTGCTGTTTCATAGAAAAGTGCAATAGCTACGCGGTCAAAATGCATGGAACAGCAGATTTAAAAAAAAATAACCGACGATAAATGTCAACGCCGGGGAGTTTAGAATCATGTACTGAATCCATGGTAACAGATTTCACGTCGATATCCCGACCATCCTGTATAATTTTAGTCAGACCTGTCATATTAGAATAGAACATTTTACATGTTAAGTTTTATTCCTCAATGTAAGCCTTTCTCTTAACCCACCCCGACTATACATCTAAAAAATTATAAGCACTTTACTAAATTCCCTAAATATAAAAAACAACCACATAAAGCCTACTCTAATCTAAACTATAACCATATTTGAATATATATTTATATATTATTGTTAATCATTCATCATCCGTCATCACCTGCCTGACCTTTTTCAAACTATGTATGTCGGCGTCGGCTTTATTCTAACTGGATGCAGTTGAAAACCAGTGTTTTACATGGAGCGACTGCCTATCTGACCTCCACAACCAAGTTACTGGTATCACGATTCTACTTCCTCTTATTGCCGTCAGTAAAATTAAGTATAGTGCCACAAATTGATCTGACCCTGTGGCTGAAAGTGGAAGTATAGAAACTAATTTGAAAAGTAACAAGGCTTGTCATTCATTCATCGGTAGCACCGTCATCATTGCGCCAGACGGGTTTGTGGGCTGTACCCGTACAGTCATTTCACTGCTATTTTATCTCTGACTGCCGCAACCCAACACCAATCTTATTGTTACGAGAATAAAGATCACTCTGATTTTGACAATGATGCATAACCAGTACCTGTAAAAGGACGTTTTCTGTAACATGCTTGGAAATTCGAGCATTATTTTGACAACCTTCTTCGTCGAAAATGCTGTACTGGTCAAATACATGCGAGTAGACGGCCGGTAACTTTACTATGAACATCCCTATCTGTCGTGTTTAGCTGCCAAATAAATTACTATGAAAACTCATATCTGTCGTGTTATTTAAAAATGGAATGAACTGTTTACTTCGTCACAAGGCAACCATGGAGGTAACATATCAAACATTTTATTTGAATTTCGATTTAGCTTGCAAAAGGAGCTTGTTTTAAGTACCTATAGAAGAAATAAATGACCATATTGACGCGTGAAAATTTATCGTTGTTCGTCATTGATTCTGGAATTTATAATTAATTTATTTAGTTTTGATTTCCGCACATTATTTAAGAACACAAGTCTTGGCCGCGGCTTTGCCTCGACCTACATTTTCACCTTCGTCCATCAATAACCCTGTTGCAGGCTACGACAGTTATGTAGGTACTATATAAACGCGGCCGTTGGAAGGGCACGTAGAGTTTTGTCCGAGGTTTTCACGTAGGTGACAAAGGCAACGCTTCGCATAGACGACTCACTTTTAATACTCCGTATGCCATTTCTACAGCCGGGTACTGGAATGGTACAGCTGGTAGAAAGGAATGGGCATGTAATGTGGAGAATTGAGGAACATTTCATAAAGAAAGTTTTAAATATGAATATGGCTGCCTTTTAGAGAAGAAAACCAAAAAACATATGGATAGAATGCGTGAAAAATGATGTGTATGTGAAATAATGGTTGATAGAGTTATATGGAAGAAGCAGAAATAAAATCCCAAAATAAATCGCAATAAAAGGAGAATAGAAGGATGATGATAATGCAGATCTTTAATTTAATTACGGGGCCCATCGTTTCAGTGCGGGTTCGCGTGATTAAACCAGCGATGACTACCAACACTCCTGCCATCAAAATTGCTAGTAACGAACCGGAATATTTCTCAAGATACAAGATACATGATACAAGATACAAGATATTTATTTTGTAAAACATGAGTGTAGAATTATACAGGTCTCGTTTTTGGTTGTTGAACAAATAACACATATATTATTATTAATTTCTTCTTCAATCAAGGATGAAACTTATGTAACTTATGGAGTGATATTATATGTATAAATTAAGATTAATAGAAAGAGAGGAAGACCAAAGAAAATATAAACGGATTGTGTGAGGAACGATATAACAGAGAAAAAGTGGATGCAGTGACGGCTGACAAAGAAGAAAAAGACGTGTTGCGCCGACCCAGTAACATGGGCCAAGGGCAGGACGATAATGATCATGATCGCATAAAAATCTGAACAATGGAGTATGCTGGCCTTTGACTATTATCTCACCTGATGATAAGGGATGATGCAACATCGGATGTACGCTTGCCTAGAAGTAACCTTCGCTCTCAACTTGAAGACTCCCAGGTTATAGCTTTCAGGAAGCACAGACTACGGCAGTAGTTCCTCTCAGCTAAACGCTCAGTGAAAAGGTCCAATCGAAAACAGTCAAAAAAGTAAATTTCTCAATGTTTTGCTTATATACCAGATATTATAAACAAAATGAATGTGAATAACAGAGTTGTAACGTTCCGTTTTATAAAATAATTAAATAACTTTAAACCTAAGCTTCTTTTAAGCATTTGTTTACACATATGAAACCAAATTGCCAAGTTCTCACAAATTCTACGCGATGCGCGTGACCTTGAGTCGCCTCACAGTCCGTTGGCGACCCCCTCTTCCCTCTCCCCTGTCACCCCCCGCGGCAGACCTGCCAGGCTGGAGTCCTGAGCGTCGCCGCACACGGCCGGTGGCAGGACACACTCCGACACACCGTCATATGCTGACATGACGGGCACACGTATTCGTGTCGCTCCCTCTTAGCGCCACGACGTTCGTACGTGTGTCCTGTCCCTCAGCCACGGTTGTCGCCGTTGTAACGGTTAATTTTCTAAACGAGTCATGTAACAAGTAAACTCAGTGTTATCCCCATATTGGGTAAATGTTGAACAGTAATTATGTTTTATATTGTGTGTACCTACCTATCTAGGTAAACTTAGGGCGTGTGCCTATTTGCTCATTACCTGCTAATTGTCTAAAATTATCCCTTCTGCGTAATTATTCCATATGCAACCTATTTGTGATTAGCTTTGCGCATTTTGTAAGCATTACTCACTGTCTCAAAATGTGCAAGTCATGCCGTGCTTCTCACTTCATGTAAACTCCGTACTGATTGTGACATCCACACACCACCTTCATTAGCGCACTAGTACATCTCGCTTTGCTTATGCTTGGTGTCACAATCAGCGGAGATGACTAATGGTCATCTTGTGACACGCTGGACGTTATGTTCCAGGGTGCAAAGTTCCGGCTAACATGTCCAAAGTTCCGGCTTACATCATCATCAAGTTCCGGTTACTTACCGGCTTACCGGCTTCTACGTTGCCGTCGTGCTCCGGGTAGGGTACCTATTTACCCGCGTGAGCACGTCGAGCCATCTACGGGTTAGGCACGACCAACCGCCGACCGTCACCATTCCTGGCGTCTGCAGCGTGGCACACCCGCTGGGGTCATCGTCGCACCAGGCTGAGCCAGGAGAGTACTGCGCTACTCCCAAGGGAATTAAGGGAACCTTGTGACCATAAACCTACCTACACCCTTTCTGTAATATTCTCTATAACGAATATACTTTTTATGTTGACAAGGTTACGTGGTCTTATTCTTACCCCCACGTAAACCCTTTCGTCACAGAGTAACCGACTCTGTTATTCACAACAGTTTTTATCAATATATTATTATTGATTTGCGAACTTCTTTTCTGCGAATTATTAGGTCAAAGATGCCAGTGTTATCAATGCCACCGAGATAAACCACCTATATGCCGCATTGTTATTGTTTATTATTTGGTTTCAAGAAAACCCAAAAGATATCGTCTGCTTACAGGTAAAAATTAATAAGTGCAGTTAGTGTCAATTCGAGTAATTTACTTTTCTTACTTACTTAAGTTTTAATTTAAAGTTTTAATTAATTAAAAAACTGTTAAAGCAAAATGTTGCACTAACTACCCTTCGATTTACTCTTATAAAATATTTGGTATTAGTAAACACTTTATATTAAATTTAGATCGAAAGAGGACCGCATTTTAATATGTTTAACATGTACTTAACAAACGTGATATATCTTCTGAATTCAAGATTTCAAAAGCTGATTTTAATTTTTATACCTGATGGGTTATTGTATTTTATACCAATTACTTGATTGCAAAGATTTTTCTTGACAAAATTCGCTGCAATAATGATATTTTGGATACATTTAACCAGTTTCACCTGTAGACTTATTAGGGTGTCACTTGTCACTTCACATCCTATCCTATACTATTAAATGAGCAATATTTGTATTCACGTTCTGAAAAACGACTCTAACAGCTTCGATTAAAGTTGCAATATAGGGGTTTACGGGGGCGACAAATCGATCTAGCTAGGTCTCATATCTGAGAAAATTCGTTTTCTCCGTATTCTCACCCGAACAGAGCTCGGTCGCTCAAAGTTTAGAACAAGATTAATGACATGGCAGCATGGAAATTAGTAAGTACCTACTATCATGGCAGCAAGGAATTAATATGCACTATCCTATAATATTAAATGATCATTCTCTATTTCACTAGAGCAGAGCTCGGTCGGTACTAATATAAAATGTTCAATTAAATAAAAATAAATTAATGTTTTAAAAGACAATCAAAATGTAGTCGGTAATTATTTAAAACAATAAGTCCTTACGTATATTTTTAAAATAAACCAATATCTAGCAACATCGTTACGTTAAAAATGGAGTTAAGGTATCATAGAAACTTTGTATGGAAGCATCTACATACATTGAGAAAAGCTATGTACGTACTAAAATCACCATACAATAGCCCAGTCAAAATCGACTCAAAAAAGGCAAACATCACAAACACGCATGTAACTACGATTTTTTTATTGTGATGTTAGGTCCCCTAAGAGTAGTTTATACCCAAGTTTGCAACCCTTAAAACCTTGTTTTACTCCCATGGTGCTCGAAAAACTGGGAAATTCTGGCACTTCTGAAAAATACACTTTTTAGGATGCGTTTTTAGATATCTTTCTTCGGTATTTTTGTGAAGCAAGTACTTCAAGTAAAATTGCTACAATCTGAGGCCAACCCAAGCACTCTAGGCATATTGGTTGCGAAGGTACAGCTAGTCAAAGATAGATATTATTTTCAAAAAGTGAAACTTTTTCGTTAAATGATGATTTAATGCTTTTACCAAAGTGGTTGAAAACGTAGCTGAAGTATCCCGCCACAATGACTCTGACTGAATCATTTCGATGTCCGCTATCGACCACTTGAACGTTCCGTTTCCTCGATGGGTGGCATCAAAATGATTTAGTCAGAGCCATTGCCGCGGTAATAAACTACTCTCCGTGGACCTAACAACATATCATACAGCCCATCATAGACTACGCTGATGCCTGTTCTTTGGATGCCACCGAAGAGCTTAACTTTAGCATTTGCAAAATATCTGCATTCGTTTTGTTTTTAACCTTAAAAAGTATGATCACGTTTCTAACTTTCGCAAGATACTCAAGTGACTCCCTATTCGACTTCGCAGGAACTCTCGGATATTGTGTCTGCTATTTAACATCATAACCCTAAAACCCCATCCTATCTGCGGGAACGCTTTTTCCACGCCCGTCCTTTTGATGCACCTTGCAAGGATTAGGGATTTAAGTCATAAAGATTCTTTATTATGTTATACTGGTATATTTTTTCTAAATGTGAGAAGCTGTCACTTTTACTCATTATCTCTGCAGCCATTGGACATTGTATTTATTCGGTTTTGTTCAGTGGCAAGAACATAAGTAAAATTTTATTTTGAAATTTTAATAAATCACTTTATTTGATATGATCGTTTTACTTAATACAGTACACATTTATTTTATGGTAGTCGCCATTCGACCTTCTTTGAGAGCGAGGAAACGGAAATCTCTCCTTATAATGTTACCAATTAAATACACCGTAAAAATGTAGCCAGCCTATTAAAACAAAATACTTAAAACCTATGTTTGGATACGAACAGGTTTTACCAGTAGATAGCGCGTAAAAAATTACATGTCTGCATTTTTAACTCGATTTAGTAAAAAAATGCATTTATCTTGTTTTACTAGTAAGCAGACTATATTTTGTTTTGCGAATAATACTAAAATTGTGACACATTTCGTTACTATCGTGTATATAAGCGATAGCATTCCTTACGTTTTTTATTCTTTACTTGGCTTCGGGAGCAGCGGTGCAAAAAAAAAACCGAAGTGAGTAGATTAATAGTGTTTTTTTTGTTTGTTATGTGTATTTCGGCAATTTACCGCCGCATTCAAACACGACACTTAAAATTAATCCGGCCATTATAGTTGTAGAGTGCTACAAGAATCCTTTAGCGCTAGCTATTGGTATACATTTGTGAAATGTATTGAAAAACAGTATGGCAAAATGGCGTTACTTCCCATTCGACGCCGCCATTTTGTTCTCGACAAAGTTCGCTACAGTCCTTTCACAGTTAGTTTACCTCTGACAGGTGCAACCAAACAGCAACTTTATTGCAGACTCAATAAAGATTACTGTGATTTAAAGCCAACGGCAAACAAATTTTAACGAGAATAAAAGCGAGCTGTCCACCGCCAGCTAAACTAACTTTAAACTAAGTTAGTTTAGCTGGCGGTGGACTGCTCGTTTAAAGATAACTGTAATTTTAATAGTGATGCAATTTCACAAATGTTTACTGTCCTTTTACAGTTTCCCATACTTATCCATTACAGTCCGCATCATTTGTATTTAATTTAGCGTAAATTCAGGAAAAATATTATTTTAGCACTGACGAGTATTTCTTGAAACACTGTCAATAAGAATGTTTTTATTTTTTCAACGACCAAAGACGAGAAATGTTCCGGTTCGTGATTCTAGCAATTTTGATGGCAGGAGTGCTGATGGTCACTGCTGGCCCAGTGGAATGTAGAGAAGTGTCTGTAGACGAAGTAAGTAAATTATTATTACGACAAGCCGTGTGCCCGATGGGATATCCGATTTACAAAATTTATTTTCCATACAAAATTTCATCCCTTTATAACCCATTCAGGGGATGCATTTTCAAACATCCTTCCTTAATGCTCACCTCCATTATATTACGGAACTCTTGTGTAAAATTTCATGCTTCTAGACCAGCAAACCGCGGGTCGCAAGCAGCATGCGACTCTTTGGCTTGTAAAATGCGGCTCTATCTGTACTAATGTCGATGCGTGTGAGCATAGATCAGATACGCGCGGAGGTCGGGTTTTCTGTCACTAAGCAAGATATCAAGTTTTATTCAAAATTCAAACTAAATTTCAAAGACTTTTTTCCGAGGTTGTTTCACCAAAAATTTACAGGAGATGGAAAATCAATCATTTACTGTACCTTTGAAAGTTTTCCAAAATTAACTTGTTAATAAGTAAGATGGCTTCATCATATTATTAACAGCCGATATGCTGATGATGATGAAGGCATCCTAGTTCTTTTCCCGTCTGACTGTATACGTGTATTAAGTGTTTAACTGTTTACTGTTAGTCACATGAAGTAAACTAACACCATTGCATCGGCTATTTCAAAGTAAGTAAGTAGGTACTTGTTTAACATACTGATGCTTTATCTTCTATTGGCAGAATGGAGAAATAATGTTGGAGTGTTTCCAAACTGCCGGATCAGATGATATTATGACATATAATTTTGACGAGAGCAAAAGCAACAACATAAGCGGTACTATCGAATCGGACGCAGAATATATATACTTATCACTTATAGGCAATAATACTCGCCAATAAATATAAAAATAATCATAAGTGGATAACGAAAACATAAATAAAATTATATGTAAGTAAAGGCTCTTTCAAACAGACGCGACACGCGACGTGTCGCGCCTGTTTGAAAGAGCCTTAAATGTTTGTTTTATTAAATAAAAGTTGTTTTATTTACCTAGATTCTAAACTCCAACAACGAATCGTTTTGTTTACTAATTACATATTTTGAAGTGTCACTTGTATTTGGAAACGATTCTCACAGCACTTTATCTAAACAAAAAATAATTAAACAGGTCACGCGGTTTTTTCCAAAAACTTGCTTCGATTTAGCGAAGACACACTTGTATGTCCTCAATAGGTACCGATCACTAAGTCATTTGGAACTCGGGCTTAGCCATGCTGGATAGCACAATTAATCTCAAACTAATAGAACAAAAGAGACGCCGGGACATAGTGACGCTATGGTGGTATTCTTTAGAAAGTTCAGTTGCGTAGTACTCGCAACCGGCGTGCGTGTATAATCTCTTGTATGAACGTAAGAAGGAGTATGTCGGGATCGTCGCATACGGCGTTCTGTAGTTTCTGTCTACCACCATGATAAGAAAGCGTGAGTTTACGTATGAATGTAATAGAACTCTCCTGTTACCAACCGAAACAAAGGGAAAAGCCCATTCTTGGGCATGGTTTGCCCAGCAATGTGGTAAATACAAAAAAAAAATACCCATTTAGTAACTAAAATATTGCTATTACTTATTTGTAACGAAACCTGGGAATTAAAAGCCTATTTAATCAAGACACTCAATCGTTTATTTTCTTATCTAACACTTCCGATTGTTGGTCAATCTTGTTAAAGTAGGGATGGCAACTTTTACTGGAAAAAATCGATACACTCAAAACCTGTTACCAAAAATCGGTTTTTGGAAAATCGATTTTTTATTATGTAGTTGTTACAATCAACTCAGCCTATCGCAGTCCACTGCTAGACATAGGCCTCTCCCAGGCTGTGCCACAATACACTATCCTCCGCCTTCCGCATCCAGTCTGTCCCAGCCAACTTTTTAAGGCCGTCAGTCCATCTAGCTGAGGGGCGTCCCACACTACGCTTGCCGATACGCGGTCTCCACTCTAGGACTCATCTGCTCCACCGACCATCGGTCCTTCGCCAAATGACCAGCCCACTGCCACTTCAGCTTGCTTACTATGCAGGTTATGTCGGTAGCTCCGATTATTTTCCGGAAAACTTAATTTCTGATTTTAGCCCTCAAAGAAACTGCAAGCATAACCCGCTCCATAACGTCTTCAAACACTGTGGGATCGGCGACGACATAATTTGACGAAGTTTTCCAAACGCTGCCCAACCTAACTGGATCCTTCTGTCGGCTTCTTTCTCAAAGTTGTGCCTATCGACCTGGATGGCTCGCCCTAGGTAGACGAACTTCTTCACAACTTTGAGAAGCGACCCTTTGATGTGGATTGGATTCGGCAAGACATGCGAATTGTACATGACTTTCGTCTTGTCCAAATTCATTCCAAGGCCAACGCCGAGAGGCTCTATTTAGGCTGTGCAGCTTCTGGTCTAACTGACCCAGCGTCTCGTCAGCGTCAGTTGTTACGCTTTTATTTGGAGACAAAAGAAAATGTTTGTTCATTTTCGTGCTTCTAAATACGATGCATTGAACCGATTCCGTATTCCCAGTTTGTTTTTAAAATAGATTTTTCGAAAAATCGATCGCATCCCTACCTACGTCAATAATAAATAATCGCAATTGACAACTGATTGAAATTTTGTTTGGTGCTGTATTTTTTCTACTGCGTTGTTTTATTTGATTTTTCGACGTTTTTGATTACGATTATGGACCCTGTAATAGCTTCCGATGACGATCTTGGCTTTACATTGGATTCTGTACCCGCCTCCCATGACGACACTAGCTTGCCAATGGATACCGTACCTGTTTCTCGTGAAGGACCTGACACGAATATGGAACGTTCGTTCTATATTTTTCAGTTATGGATTGCACCACAATAAGCAAGTTACTTTATGAATATACAAGGTACTTGCATAGCTACCTAACATTAGGTTTGAATTCAATAATTCGGTTGGGTAGTGTCAAGGAAACCATAGAAATAAATAGTTGAAGTTTGTTTTATCTCAAACCATTGCCACTTATTTTATGTGACATAAGTAATACATTGTATGATTATCAAAAATGGTATCAAGAGACCGATGTCGTTCAATGTATTTATATATGACCTTTGGTGCTACAGCATGTTAATAGGTATAAATTATTTTTATGACAGTATGCAATTATGTTTCAGATAATACTCTGGTGTATCACCAATGTGGAATGTTGGCAAGGAATGCACAACAGCCTTCTGTACCACAAGAACGAAATGTTGGGCATCGACAAATATGATTATGTGAACTATGGTCAATCTGTATTAAAAAATCACTTTTATCATCTATACCAACGCAAAATAGGCACAAAATACATATACATAAGAACTATATTTGCAGAATGGATTATACCAAAACTATAAATATGTTTTTATTAACCTTTATTTTTGATATATGATTTATAAAAGACCTACCGAGTTCTATGTAAAAAATAGTGGTTGTTTCTTTATCTATGATGTCAACCCTAATACCTATAATTTGTTTCTTTCATGGGCGTCACTTGGCCAAAACCTCTTTATCAAATGGGCTTTTCCCTTTAAAGGTCAACCATCCGTAATAAATCCTCATTACATAGTACAGTAATAACTTACAGAATGATTAACTACAGTACGACAAACTTTAACTAGATTACAACGTCAAATAGACAACTTAATTAGACAAAAACAAGAATGATATCGTGACGATTTGGAAATAACAGGAATTTGACCTATTTGTTTTCTGTTGCTTTTGTAGAGAGTTTCAGTATTCTAGCGTTATCCAGCAGTGTACATGATTTTCTTGCCGTGAAAAACTACGGTTCATTTGCAGTATGTAGATAGGTACGGTCGTCATTGTTGTATGGAAGCTTGTGGACATGTTTTTTCTACGGCGCGGTTAATACGCCGTACCGTAAAGAAACTGCCGTGTATAAAGGGCCTAATATAATGACTGTAAAAGGTTTGCTAATCCTGCAGAATTGTTTTATTAGAAAAACAAAATCGCACTGCGTACAGCTTCGATCTAAGCCAGCTTTAACACCGAAGTCTAACAACTTCTCCATATTATGATTTAAAGCTTAAAATATATTACAACACAGATCTACTAAAACTAGGTACCTACCTAGCTATACAATTTCTCATTAAACTATGTCATCAATGCCTTTTTTTTTTGGGTGGGAAATTATCAAATAACTTCTCCCGGTCTGGGCGGAGCGGGAGGGCGTGTCAGACTCTTACTGACTAAAACCCACCCGTGTTCCTTCGGTTGCCCTGTTGCCGGGGGCCACGATCTCCTTTTCGGTTTTCTTCGCACCCCGAGTTATCGTTTCCCATCGAAACATAATGATACCTAGAAGTGGCGTGTTCTATGTACATATGTTCAAAGGTTGAATAGATACTGAAATAACATCCCACTCTATCAGTGCAGACAGACAATCAAAACATGTAATTAACTACCTACAGTGATTGTAGACAGTGTATTATGTGTTAAGGTAGATATGGGACAAATAAGCTGTGTTTGTACTGAATACCATTACTGTAAGTCAACACACTATTAGATTCAGATGTGCAAGGTATTGGAGATAGTATTTATAATAATGTATTTATTTTTGAACTTCTACAGGCGCGTTGGGCATTTTTGGATGACCGTTGATTTCGCGACACCATGACGACACCTCATTTTTGTAAACGCGATTGTGCTCTTTGTTTATATTATGTTACGGATCAATGTTCTATGCAAGTATTTTTACTTTAAAGAATTTGTAAACGCAATTGTGCTCTTTATTTACATTACGTTACGGATCAATGTTCTATGCAAGTATTTTTACTTTAAAGGTTTTGTAAACGCTATTGTGTTCTTTATGTACATTAGGTTACGGATCAATGTTCCATGCACGTATTTTTACTTTAAAGGTTTTGTAAACGCTATTGTGTTCTTTATTTACATTAAGTTACGGATCAATGTTCCATGCAAGTACTTTTACTTTAAAGGTTTCCGAAGTATTTTTTTTAAACGCGTTTGTGCTCTTTATTTACATAAGGTTACGGACCAATGTTCTATACAAGTTTCACTTTTGTTGGCACTCCCGGAATGCCACCACTTTATTATTTATTTATTATATATTTGTATATATATATTTGTACTCACGTTCTCAAAATCGCTTCTAACGATTTCGATGAAAGTCGCTATATAGGGATTTACGGGGGCGAAACATCGATCTCACGTCTCATATCTAGGAAAATTAGTTTTCTCCGTGTTTTCACCCAAGCAGAGCTCGGTCGCCCAAAGTTTAGAATAAGATAATGAATAATGACATGAGAATAATGACATCAGAATAATGACATGGCAGCATGGAATAATCAGGTACTAAACATGGATTAGTATGAACTTTCCTATACTATTAAATGAGCATTCTCTATTTTCACCAGAGCAGAGCTCGGTCGCCCAAGTACTTTATACGAGTATTTAATCAACAAGTAACAAGACTCAAAATGTTAGTAACAATATTTCTTAATGACTATGATAGTAAACTTAAACTACACACTTAACCTAACACTGCCTTATAGTTATGAGAATCCCTGCTATAAGGTCAATACCGATGTGGAAAGCTTGCAGCAGCGATTCACGCATGAACAGTCCAGTCTCCTCGCGATACACTGCAGTATGATGTTGGGGCTAGCCCGCACCCGGCGCACTAGGGAAGCGCATCTTTTTCTCATCGTAGCGTAGAAGCAATCGCACGAGCATCAGCAAACATCCCTGATGCGCTTCAAAAGCGGAACAGTTCCGTCAATACCCGGAACGCATTTTTGTATTGAACGCGAAATTATGCAATGGGATCATGGAGAGTGATAAATAATTATATTTGCTAAAATTCCTACAAAAATATTTTATTTTGATTTTAAGTTACAAAAAGGTATAAAATGATAATAATACAGAAATACCTACTTTAAGTAAACTGTTTTGCTAAATATTGAGCAATCGTAGTTTAAGTAGTTAGTTTCACAAATCGCCGGCTCTCAGCTGGCGATTCGTGCTAAAAATAGCCTCATATTTTTAACACTCAGAACTAACTGAACTTAATGTAGAATACTAATCCAATAAAACCAATAACGGTCAGCAGACAATCCACAAAAACTAAAGCAGACCGGATTAAGACAAAATCCCACATTTCTCAACAACAATTTCAATAAAAATTCAGGGCTCGATAGCAACCGCAATGCAATCAAAGTAGCCACTCGGCGATCGCATTCTGGACCGACGGCCCAATGGTCCGGGCTAAAAGAATGGCCTGCTTTCTCAAGCCAGAGGAGGTTACCACGATTTCACGAAACACGATTGTCCCGAATCGGGGAACTTATTGCAGAAAATCGACTTCGTTTGTTAAACATCGCCTTGCAGCACGTAGAACATCCGTCTTGGCGCAAAAATATAGATCAAGCGATATAAGAGATAGAAAATTCTAAGAATGCTTTCGAGTTCAGTATTTTGTGAAAAGCGGGGTTTTCTTGATTCGATAGATGCCTTGGGATTACTAGTTTGTTCGTTTGTCTGTAGAATCCTAGGTCTGCCAAAGTATGTCCATAAAATCACGCTAGTACAGGACCTCAAGGATGATTAAATTGGAGGACTTCATTTTATTTTACGAACTCTGTATTAAAATGGTCGAATTCAATTTCCCTTAATCGCCACTAATAGCTAAAATTTAAAATGCCCACAAAACGGTGACACCAACCATCAATTTAATTAAAAATCCAGCATCGAACTCATTTTCTCGTCACTAAACCGAACCTGTTCTAGTAAATTGCTCACTTAATTGGAAAAGCTTAAAACCCTTTGATTAAACAACGGATCTGTCCCATTAGTTCGACTACATTCTATAGTTTTTGCAATAGACACGTTAAATTTTGTTTTATTTACTGGAAAAGTGCTTTAAACCTCTTGACCCGTTGTAAAATATGAAACAGGGATGACCGGTGTAGAAATGTTCGGCCATTTGTCGCTGTGAGGCGGCAAAGCGGCGCGAACAGTTTCAAACACCTCTACCGAGGCTAGTATTTGAACTATCCTTCTATTTTGTGTTTCTGACTTCTGTTGGAAAACAAAATGATTGGTAGATAGTAAGCGGTGCGTGAGGGAGAGGCAAATTTCGCGCCCTCACGGCCCTAACCGCTGCAGGAGACGCCCTGGGCGTCGGGCCGGCCACCGTAAGCGCGTAAGCAATATTGCTCGATTGGTTCCTTTCGGAATTCCGGAACAGTCATAGTGAAGAATAATGGATTTGTTACTCCTTACAGATTTCTTGAAGAATGTTTCTGTCTCAATTCAAATACTCGATCTTAACGGTTTTGCGTCTATATTATCTTTCTGTTATTTGACTCTGTTTCTGTCTGTTTGATAGATAAAGTCAGGGAAAGTAATTATCTTTCAAAATAACACGCTATATAAATTAGCGTCACACCATTTCATATGTGATTTAAATATATGAACAATTTAAGTTCTTAGTCAATTTGAAACAAATAGTTTTCCTAACTTTTCATTTTAGAGGACACTACGGAACCGACTTTAACAATTTTTTTATGCAACTTTTTGCAATAAATTCTTGAAACATGGCTAATATTTTTTTCATTTTTTTAATGATTCATCGTATGGTCACAAAGACAAGCTAGCCTTTGTCACTATATTGCCCGCTGGCTCCATTTCATCAGAATATTTCTTCACTTGACCTGTTTCTTACGCTTCATGGAATCTCACCAGAATCTACTTGACCAGAAGTTTCTCACCGATGCAATGTGAAAAATAATTTTATCACAGATTGACCTATAAATCTTACACAGATATTTTACCATTAGTTGCTTATTTAATTTAAGTAATTGATGACTAGAAAATTGGCCACCTGTTAATCTCTGCGACCTCTGAAATTATCAGGTAGATCACTTCACCATAGAACCTTTGGCCGTAATTATATTAATTATATTACGGCCAAGTTACGGGCAAGTTGAAGGATACGGGTTACCATACCCGTATCCTTCAACTTGACCACATCAACATGCTTTTAGGCTGTAGACATATGTAACTACATATTAAAGTTTTAAAAGAAGCTCTTCAACATCACATTTATTTTATGGTAAAAGTCACAAACAATCGCTTCGGTATAAAACTATAGAGCACTTAAAATGGAAAATTGCAAAATCTGTGAAACAGTTTCTTCATTATATGTAGGTATAGGTTCAACAGCATCGACGTAAAATAAAAGAATAAACGCTCATTTTAGAGTCAATTTTACGATCTAAGATTTTTCTGGGAGATTTAAATTTTTAACGTTACTTTATTTAATGTTTGTACAAATTCAAATGTCATTTATTCACTAGGCTGATAATCAGCACTTTTCGAACGTCATTACATAAGACAGTCCCCCAAAAGGGCCACCCTTCACCATATCCTAATGCCTTTAGCTGGGAAGAAGAAGTGGCGCAACAAACTCCCTAGCAGCACAGCTATCTGTACAAGTTAGAAAAAAATGACTCAATACAATAGTATGCAAAAAAAAAAAATATTACATTATGCAGCACAAAAAATAATTTAAATGATCAATTATTGGCCATATATCAGCTAGCACACGCCAATATACCAACCAAAAACATCGAGAACTTTACTCAAGCAGAAATAAAAAAATAAAAACTAAACGTAAAAAGAACTAAATATCCAAATAAAGCCTCCAGGCATAAAAGGTTTGTGCGGGCCCCCACGACGGGGGATGCTGTGGCCCGGGGTGGGGTCGTCTTGGCGGTGTCTCTAGACATCGCCAATGCCTTCAACACCCTGCCCTGGAGTTGCATCAGGGAGGCACTCCGGTATCACCGGATGCCGACCTACCTCTGTCGTGTGGTCGAGGCCTATTTGACGGATAGGGCCGTCATCTACCCCGGTCACCAAGGAGAGTGGAACCGGCGAGAGATGTCGTGCGGTGTCCCACAGGGATCGGTCCTGGGGCCGCATCTGTGGGACATCGGATACGACTGGGTGCTGCGCGCCGACCTCCCTAGCGGCGTCAGCGTCGTCTGCTACGCTGACGACACGTTGGTCCTGGCACAGGGGGGGTCGTACCAGGCGGCGGCCGAACTAGCGACACGCAGGGTTGCGACAATCGTCGACAGGATCCGGCAGCTGGGACTCGAGGTGGCCCTGCACAAGTCCGAGGCCATGGGTTTTCATGGACCTCGGAGTGCGCCACCGTCGGGTTCCCAGGTAATGGCGGGAGGGGTTCACATCGGCGTCGAGTCGACGATGAAGTATCTGGAACTTGTCCTCGACAGCCGGTGGAACTTCGTCGAACACTTCCGACGTTTGGCTCCCAGACTGGAGCGGGCCGGGGCTGCGTTGAAGCGGCTCCTGCCCCATCTAGGGGATCCAAACGCCTCCTGCCGGAGGCTCTACGCGGGGGTCGTGCGGTCCATGGCCCTTTACGGGGCACCGGTGTGGGCGCGTTCACTAAGGCTGCGGCCAGCCCGCCGGTTGAACGCGTCCCAGAGGGTCATGGCCATCCGGCTGGCCCGAGGATACCGCACGGTCTCCTGCGAGGCGGCGAGCCTCCTTGCCGGATTACCGCCATGGGATCTGGAGGCAAAGGTCCTCGCGCACATTTGGGAGTGGCGCGAGGAGGCGAAATGCCGGGGCTTAACTCCGCTGCCGCGAGAAATCGCGGCACAGCGGACAGAGCTCCGGCGGGATCTCATGGCGTCATGGAGAGTGCGATTGTCGCAACCCAGCGCTGGGCACGCCACAATTGCGGCGATAAGACCCCTCTTTGAGGAGTGGCTAGAGAGGCGCCACGGCGTCCTCACCTTCCGCCTGACGCAGGTCCTCACCGGACACGGCAGTTTCGGGAGGTTCCTGCACAGGATAAGGCGGGAGGAAACGCCCGGGTGTCACCATTGTGTGGATCGCCCGGAGGACACGGTGGAGCATACGGTGGAGGTCTGCCCAGCTTGGGCGGAGCATCGCCGTGTCCTCGTGGAGGCGATCGGCGGCGGTGATCTCTCGCGTCCGGCCCTGGTTCAGGCCATGGTACGGAGCGAGAGGAAATGGGAGGCCGTCACCTCCTTCTGCGAAGCGGTAATGCTCGCGAAGGAGGAGGCGGAACGCGTGAGGGAGAGGCAAATTTCGCGCCCTCATGCCCCTAACCGCCGCAGGAGGAGACGCCCAGGGCGTCGGGAATCGCGAGGCGATTTCCGGCCACCGTAGGCGCGGGCTTGCGGGCGGTGAGCAATGGGTGGCTCACCGTCCGATAAGGACCAGGCCCGGGTCGACGGCGCGTTGTGTTCCACGCGCGCCTCAAAGAGATGTCAGCAGATTCGAAGGGGTCCACTAGGGCCGATGCCTGCCGGGGTTGCGAAGAAAACCGAAAGGGAGATCGTGGCCCCCGGCAACAGGGCAGCCGAAGGAACACGGGTGGGTTTTAGTCAGTAAGAGTCTGACACGCCCTCCCGCTCCGCCCAGAGCGGGAGAAGTTATTTGATGATTTCCCACCCTCAAAAAAAAAAAAAAAAAAAGGCATAAAGGGTTTGCCCGCTTACATAAAATAGTACCTTAATGAAATGTCAAAATCTTTAAAAAAAATAAGGTATGATATACACGAGTACTAACACCTCGTTGCCACGCACCAACACATCGAGGGTTCTCGGGCTATTTGTATTAAGCATTATTTTTTTAACTTGACAGGAGAACATTTCTTCAGAGAAAGTAAGAATATTTTTTTACAAAAAAGTAGCCACCAATGATATCCTTTACAAAATCCGCACAATTTAGTCTAGTTTTCATTTTTTTAAAGCTGTTGTTACCAGAAATAAATGTCGCTTGATAAAAAAATATCTCAGATCACTTTTATTTAGAAACGGCTAAATGATTCAAGCACCATTAACTGTACACTTGGTGTTGTTTTAATGTAAGGCTAAATGTATTAACAACCATCGCGATAATTAAATAGAATCAGGTTATTCAATCACCTTGAAGTATCATAAAGAAGTTGCAGATAAGATAAGATAAGATAACATAACGCCTGTAATCCCCGAAGCCTGTACACCCACAGTTGCAGGTCTAAATGATTTATGTAGCACTTTACACTAAAAATGAACGGTTTGAAAATAGATGCAAGATAAATAGTTTAAGCGACAGTATTGATTTCAAATGCAGGCAAAACGATTCAAACTAATATTTTGTCAGTAAACTTTGGCTCGGATTATATCGACGCCTCTCACACAGAAATGTAATATCTATAACATAGGCTCTTCTTTCACCTTTTCAAGGGATATTTTTCAAGTATTTTATTTGCTCTAGTGGCGTCATTTTGTGTACAGTATTTCAAATTCGTTAAAAAAATACTCTGAACGTACGAGGTAAGTCTAGTTCTTTTTTATATTTAATTCAATTTTTGCAGGAGCATAATATTTAATCATTTTGAGGATGCACAGTCAGAAACACACACGCAAAAATCATGAAATAAAACTCGACACAGTAGGCATTTCATTAGCTATCCTATCCGTAAGTACTTACTTTTACTATCTTTGCCTTTTTGTAGGTAATACTCTGTTAACGACTATCATGCAGCCAGATACGTGGATGACCAACAAAAGACCTCGGGAAGGCTTGCACAGACCAGGGAATAATGGCACAAAAGAAGAAGAACTATACCCAGCTGTGGGTGGAACAAGGCTGCCAATGATGATGGTTGCATGAAACTAAGTAGTATAGTCAAATTTAATCGCTGTGCCAATACAGATTCTTAGAGAAAAAATTGTTTAAGGTTTACATTTGCGAGTCGTGTTTATTTCAGTTTAAGGAATTAAAGTTCAGATGATTTGGGAAATATGTTCTATTCCATATTAGTTTTACATAAACAATATTTTCATCGTTTCGGGAACTCCTTTTTTGCGAATTTCATAGGTATGTAAGGTCAAAGGTGCTCGTGTTATCAATACCACTGAGATAACCTTAAAGTATTACGTATTAAGGCTCTTTCAAACAGGCGCGACACGCGACGCGACACAAAGACACCGCTCATCGCGCGACGAGCGGTGTCTTTGTGTCGCGTCGCGTGTCGCGCCTGTTTTTAAGAGCCTTTAAGTTTCGGGAATACTTATAAGTTGTTTCGTTTTGGGAATAAAACCAGAATTGCAACACATTTCGTCACTATCGTGTATAAAAGCGATATTATACCGTACGTTTTTCATTCCTTCCTTGACGT
This sequence comes from Omphaloscelis lunosa, assembly GCA_916610215.1. Taxonomy (NCBI): domain Eukaryota; kingdom Metazoa; phylum Arthropoda; class Insecta; order Lepidoptera; family Noctuidae; genus Omphaloscelis; species Omphaloscelis lunosa. Next base: position 16,130,652 of record OU744250.1, read on the forward strand.
CGGGAGCAGCGGTGCAAAGAAAAACAGAAATGAGTAGAACTTATTATTTGTAATTTTTTTTTTTTTTTTGTTACACTTCTTTTGGAGATTTACTGTCGTATTCAGAGACAACACTTAAAATTAATTAATGATTATAGTTGTAGAGTGCTACAAACATCTTTTGGTGCTAACTGTTGTTACACGTTTTTGAAATTGTTTTGTGAAATGTATTGGAAAGACAAGATGGCAAAACGGCGTTTTTGTTTTTTCTCAATACAATTTCAGTACAGTTCTTTCAAAGTTATTTTACCTCTGACAGGTGCAATTAAACAGCAATTTGATTCAAAATCAGGGGTAAAACAACAATCTCACCAATGTTTACTAGCATTTTACACCCTGACTAACTATGGGTATTACATACAATACTCATTACAGTCAGCCCTCATTTCAATGTAATTCAAGCACCAAGATATCCTTTTAGAACCGACAAGTATTTCTTGAACGCTGTCAATTATACCAATATATAAATTTTTTATTTTTTCAGCAACCAAAGACGAGAAATGTTCCGGTTCGCGACTCTAGCAATTTGAATGGCAGGTGTGCTGATGGTCACTGCTGGCCCAATCACACAAACTTGCACTGAAACGACCCACTATGTAAGTAAATTATTATTACTACAACCTGTGCGGCCGATGGGATATCCCATTGGCAAAATTGAGAACTTCCATACAAACTTTCATCCACTATTTATCCCATTTAGGGGGTGCATTTTCAAACATCCTTCCTTAGTGCTCACCTCCATTATATTATGAAACTCTTGTGTAAAATTTCATGCTTCTAAACACAGTGGTTTAAGTTGTGCGTTGTCTGTCATTAAATTTATCTTTTTTATTAAGTAGATGTCTCTAGAGATAGGTAATCTTCATAGCTAATCTTTATGCTTTCACCTTGAAGTAATTACTAGGTTTTATTTAAAATTGTGATTGTTTTCATTTATCTAACTCTTGTTGCCGAAATGCTTGGTGTTGTCGAGGAGTCATATTTAATTTCAATTAGCAAAAATTGAGCAATGTATTGCCAATCACATCTTAAGTGTTAGTCACATGAAGTTTAGTAGCACCATAGCATCGGCAATTTCCAAGTTTTGGTGCAATATAATTTTCTTTACATAGTTTTGGATTAGTGGTTAGTAGGTACTAGTTTAACATACTGATGTTCTATTCGCAGAACGGACAAGTAACAGTGAAGTGCCGGGTTGGTGAAAAAATTATAACGTGGGAAAATGGTACAGAAACGGTACTACCCAATTTGACCGATATTGATTTATCCAACTTACAAGATGTTGTTCGCATTACATCTTATTATAAATATATTTCGCCAATAATTAAAATTATTAGTTTGATAACGAAATTATGAATAAAATAAAAAACTAAAAAATGTATGTGTTTGTTTTATTCAATAAAAGTTATATTTACAGTATTATATTAGGTAAATATCCAGCAACAGACATTCAAATATCGATACAACTTATTTACACACACAATGTACCATTTGTCCAAAATGAAGTGAAAAACTACTATAATTTAACAAAATCGTGCGCGTGTTTTCTGTAAACTTAATGAGTGCATGTTTTAATTAATCCAATCGATAGATAGTCCACGTTTATAATTGTATTTACTATTATATTTGAAAAGGATGTTTAAATGTGATTTTATTTAATGGATCAGTCAAGATCACATCAAAACTGAATTTCGAAGAATCACTTTTTAATTATTTCCTAATAACTTTCCTGGCAAATGAAAATTCAAAATCATTTCTCAAATAATGTTACTAACGTAATATTCTCAGCGTTCTCATCGTGTCATACCTTTCAAATAAAATGTATGGTCACCTTATTAGAAAAGGACACACTACAGAACAGTTTTCTCTTGCAAAACAGACTTTTTGGGGCTTGTAAGCATTCAAACGAAAAGCATTTCAATGAAAAGGATATATCAATTCCATCCTTTTCAGTTAAAATGAGTCCGGACAGTGTACCTACTTACACTATTCTCTATGTAATGTAATTTAAAATTAGCCCAGTAAGTACTACGTATTTACCACGTCCGTACGTACGTAAGTACGGACGTGGTAATTTATAAATTGGAATCCAAAAAAGTATTACCTTGGGAAGTCTTGCTTATTTACTGACACTAGACCAAGTGTTTATCTTCGTCAGCCAGTCCTGAATTTTTTATGGTGATTCCTGATCGTGAAAAAGTAAAGAGTTTTTATAACAAATAGCCGTTTTATGTCCTGAAAATAGTCAAGATGGCAGCCGTAAAATGTGATCTTGTTTTACGATATCGACAACCCGACAACAGGACTTTGAAATTTCACGACAGAGGTAGATACGTTTGAATTTACACCTCTAGCTCTTTCACATAGACGTGGTAGAATATCCGTCGTAAAATCATGTAACAGTTGTACATACCTATAACATAAAAAAATACTGTTTGTCTTAATAGTTGTTTTCTTATCGCCCAAATATATAAAACTCTAATGTGGGGAAAAATAAAAGACATGGGAAAAACAATCTCTTGTAGAATAAATAACATTTTTGCCAGTTAGAAACGTTACAATTTTTTTTTTTCTCATATACCTATATGGCACATCTAGCTTATGGCTAGAGTATAGGATTCCAATTGATCGTTTCCTATGAAGAATAGCCGGCAAGAAACTCCACGGTTACTCTTTTAATAATTGCCTCTTTACAAAGTTTTCAAATGACAGTGACAATAGGTATAAACACTTAAATGACTAAGGATCCAGTTTGTGATTGGAAGGACTTATATATCCAGCATAGGGCTGCATTTTTTTAAATTTGTTAATAGACGAAATATTGTGTCCTATAGCTGGGCAAAGGCCTCCCCTTTTTCCTTCCAAATTTCTCTGTTTTGTGCGATTTCAGGCAATGTTAGCCCCGCAAACATGATAACATCACCTTCACACCACCTTTGCCGCGTCTAACTCGACGACGATGTCCTATCGCGAGAAGTGGGTGACGATCTTTACCCATCTTCCCGCTAAATTCGTGAGACGTGGCTAGCCCACTCCCACTCCAGCCTGGCTATAATAGACGATGGAAATAAATACTCTGAGGAATAGGAAAAGCTAAGAATAAAACATAATCCCACTAAACTTTAACAGCTGTTGTAGCATTTATATTCTTCTGCTATTTTTTTTTGTAAAGCAGGTAAATAAAAGACGAAATCTTGAAATTATAATGAACCAAATAGGCTTATAAAACCTGCGTTAAATACCCAGCCTGTTACATTAAAATTTAAAGATAACGGGTTTTTTAAACATATTCAATCAATTTCGAGTTTCTCTTTCGACAGGCATCTGTCTATCCTTTAATTGGTTTAAGCAAAGTTCGGAATTTCTGTGCCCTTTTTGTTTGAAAACTTATATAGACTTGCTGGTATCTTTATGTGGGCTTGGCTTACGAGTTTTAGGTGATTTATGTGATAATAATTTTCTTTTGAAATGTTCATAATTTGGTTACCGTTGTCAGAAGTTTCCTTTATTAATTATACCTACTCTCTGTTTTACTTTTATGAAAAGATTTTAGATAAAATATACACTTTCATTTTAAAATACATTACTTTCTGCTGCTCTTGTGCTTAAAATACCAAGATACGTATGTTACAGCTTACAACTTCACAATATCTTACAATCATGAATAAAAGTAACTTATCGAAAAACCCGTGATGAAAATGCACCATAAGAATAAAGAAATGAAACATGCGTTTCTCAAGAATATCTCGAGAAGGCCTTCAAAGTGAAAAGTAGCGATACAGCACTATCGTTCCGATGCGAGTGTCGTCTAATAAGCAATGCCATTACCGCTATCCTTCGAAACTTCGGTACGGATTACATCGACGCCTCTCACACCGATATGTGACAACTATTTACACGATGCGATGTTACTCTTTCAGGTTTGCAAGGAATATTTTTCAAGTATTTTATTTGCTCTATCGTCTTTCTGTGTAAATTATTTCTAATTTAGTCAAATTACTCTGAACGTAAGAGGTACTTAAATCTGGTTATTTTATGTACATTAAAATTTTTGCAGTAGCACAATACTTTGTCAATCTGAGGATAACAGCACAATCATAAACACACACGCAAAAATCATGAAATAAAACTGCGACAAAGTGAACATTTCATATTAAATTACGCAATGGCTTGGCTTGATGTCTATTAATAAAAAAATTCGGATACCATCAAATTATTATTATTAAAAGCCTATGATGCCCCATTGCAGGTAAAAGGCCACCCCACTCTCTTTCGACTTCTGTCTGCTTTAGGCTGCTAAGGACCAGTTCTTGTTGAAGGAGTCCAGCTCATCCCATCATCTCCGTCGATACCATCAAGATATTTCTCTGCCAATTCTGATTAAATCAACATTAACGGTGTAAATGAAGCTAAGCACATTAAGCTGAAAAGCGACGTGAGCGGCATGTGGAAGGTGCTAAATGTTTTCCAATAACTATTGGAGCATAACTCAAACCCAACGAGTGAAACAGGTCAACTGTTTAATATAAAGGTATATTTTTATGTATTTACTATGCAGATTGTGGCAATCGAACGTTATGAAATTTCTGGTGGTTTGTAGGCACTACAACGAAAGCAGGTAGGGTTACGTGGGATGGTAGGTCGAGGCGCGTTGTGTTCCACGCGCGCCTCATAGAGATGTCAACAGAATTGACGGGGTCCACTAGGGCCGATGCCTGCTGGGGTTGCGAAGAAAACCGAAAGGGAGATCGCGGCCCCCGGTAACAGGGCAACGGAAGGAACACGAGTGGGTTTTAGTCAGTAAGAGTCTGACACGCCCTCCGAGAAGTTATTTGATAATTTCCCACCCAAAAAAAAAAGAAGCTGGGCACTACATAAATTGGAAAGTGAAAAATATGTACCTAGGTATTTTGTATGTGAACATGAATATTTTACTCCATGTTCTACTGCCAGACAGTCTTACCAGGGTGAATCATAATTACCCAATATAACTGGGTTGTGGCGGTCAGATAGGCAGTCGCTCCATGTAAAATACTGGTATTCAGTTGCATTTGGTTAGACCGGAAGCAGACTGCTACATAGTTGGGAAAAGGCTAGACAGATAATATTAAAATTATATAAGTAATATCGTACCTTTTACCAAAGCGGCGCCTGCTAACCTGCCTTCCATTTCATACCTACAAACAAAAAGCAAAGTTACAATTTCTTTAAGAAAAACGTTTCAAAACAACATTGTTTTTCTCACAAAAAGGCACTCCAGACACAAAAATAATGTGAATCAGCAAAAAAGTATTTTAACTTAAACAATCGTAACTGGAAACTTCAAATTAAGGATAGTATCAGGTCTTCACAGAAAGGTTCCCATTCTTGTCTCACCTTTTGATAACAACTCCTTGATAACAAAGCGAGCCTTTCTTACTTAAAATATTTTAAAAGTTGAATAGCGACTCTACGGATTTATAGTCTAATAAAATAGGGTTCATTTACGTTAGGATAAAATCTAATTTTATTGTTTCTAGCTTTGATAGTTATCTTATATGACTTTGCTGACAGTTTTCTACGCAAACTCGAGTTTTTGTCTCACTATAAAAATTTCAATTGATACATTAAGCTTGGCAGCACCAATCTTCAGCTCCATTACTTTTATCAAGGCAACTTACTTGTTTCTAAAGTTGTATTAATTAAAGTTAACAAAAGATTAAACTGCTCATTTTACTCTATTCTGGCATAGCCCGATAAGCTCCCTTTTATTCTTAACAATGTTTTTTTTTTAAACTTCTTCAATTTTTCACTCTAATCGTCACTCGATAAAGATTAAAAAGATTTACTAAAAAACTTAAAAAATGCAAATTTAATTCTCTGTACTTCAAAATTGATAAAAATCTAAGAAGTCGAAAAGAAAATACAGCTTCTAAACGTTAGCTATAAAAAAGGATTGCATTCATTTATTTAAAAGATTCATTGGAACGATCAATTCAACTTTTCTCATTAACTTTAGAAGCAAGAAGGCTGAATATGAAATGCCTGTGCCTGTTAGAAAATTGGCTCATTAAATTTTGGCACCTCATTTACTCAAGTATCTAAGTACCTATTGGTTTTGACTATAAAACGTGAAACCTTTTTCAAGAAAGTGCAAGTTATAAAACTTAATTCAGGAAAGAGGTTTCAGACATTTAATGTAGTTGAGTTTATTTAAGTGCAATTAGTATGAAAGCACTTACTTTTATTAAAGAAAATGGTTACCGCGACGGTATTTAGTCGGAATACCAACGTAAACGACCGACACTTGTTTTGCAAATATAATTTATTGCTTTTACAGTAACTCAGTGGACTATTTTAAATGTGTTCAGACGATAGAAGATAATGTTTTAATATGAAGGAGATAAGATAGCACTTTTGTACAAAATACTTGCAGACAAATTGGTAGTATTCAAAAGTGACAACAAAAAATCCGTTAATTACTCAATAGGACAACGTAAACAACTGACAAACCATACTGCCATTAAATCCTATAATCTCTTTACCTACCTGTTAAAGGAAAACTAAGCATTAGGAACTTGCAATAAATTACCATTTGGCTCAACTAGACCAGAAATTCCGACCAAAAAGGTCCATGTAACCCTCAAATTGCTACGGAAAAGGATTCATACCTAGGATTCTAAATTCTTTGTTGACAGATTTATAGCACTTTGTAATTAAGTAGCAAACCCTATTGATATCGGACCATTTACAGACAGATACTATGTCGACTATGTAGGTAGAAATTTCCCGTGACTTCGTGCGCTTAAAAACTTCAACCTCTCGCTTAACCCACCTAGGACAGTTTTGAAAAATCCCTCTTAGAACAGAATACTTAACCCCTTTTTTTTTGGTGGGAAATTATCAAATAACTTCTCCCACTCTGGGTGGAGCGGGAGGGTGTGACAGACTCTTACTGACTCAAAACCCACCCGTGTTCCTTTAGTTGCCTATATTGCTAGGAGCCACGGTAACCCTTTCGAAAAATAACCGCAACCCCGGCAGGCATCGGCCCTATCAGACCCCGTCAGTTCTGCTGACATCTCTTTGGGGCGGCGAGCACACCTACCTAGGTACGTAGGTTTGTATAGGTAGGTAGCTAGGTAAACATACAAAAGGACCGCTCTTAAATTTGTCAGACGAATATGGCTCCATAAAACAGCTGACCATAAAATAATGTGAGGTTTTTTCACCTTCATAAATCTTCACTGGAAATGTGCCATAATGGCTACTTAAAATACTTCTAAAAGTACTCTGGACAGTGAATTTATGAAGTATTGCGAAGATAAACATCAGGTCTTTACCATAAAATTTTGTAAAACCTTTTACTTTTAGCTGCCGTAATTTTTTTCAGTCCTTTTACAATTACTTGAAGGTGTCGGGGCTCAAAGTGTTTATGCCGCTCTTTTAGCGCCAAAATAAAAACTGTTTTTTTTTAATGGGGCATTTTTTTCTATATAACATAAATATTAATGTCTTTAAGAAATCATTTGATTAAGTTCACGTCAGTTGACTTTTCAAAACGTGATAAGCACCTACCTATCACGTTTTGAAAGTAAACTGTCTAGTGACAGTAGTCTAGCTACTGTTCTTACTGTCCATAATTTAAGTTTGAGTAAAAAACCAACAATCTTTTCAATTGTAAATAGTAAAGTAGGTAGAAATTATAGAAATTCTCATATTTATGTGAATTATTGATTAATGTATTACAATACATAATACATGTTATCGACGCATTGGAAATGGCTTCATTACGCCACGTCCGTCCGCCAACTGACGGCGAGCCGCCACTGAGAAACGAGAGGTTAGTAAAAGGGGAGTTGATCGCGCCAGTCTGCGCGCAATTCTCAACGCGATCAAATCTGTCTACAAGTTTAGTATTCACCTACAGTCTGTGTAAAAGGATAACAAGTATCAACGTGTATATAGGTAATTGTATCGTAATTTTTTTGTCATTTGTAAATTAATTTGATTGAGGCGTAAATAAAGGGAAAATTATTGAATAATTGAATGTATGACATGTATGTTCGTACATTAAATGAATGTCCTATACTATTAAATCCTTTACCATTAAATGAGCAATATTTGTATATTTATATATCGCAGGGATATTGTCAAACCAATGATATTATAATTTCACTAGTGAATTTTTTGGTTTTTATAAAATCGCTACAATGTTCCTGTGAAATTACAATAACACTGAAATGAGCACGTTAAATTGTGAGAAATGGAGGCGGTTGACAAAATTTCGAGCTATTATAATTTTACTTGTGACATATGTTACTTGTATATATTGCGACATATATATGTATTGTAGTTAGGTTAGGATATAATATTTTTAGTTTTATTAAATAAACTAGACTTACTAAGTTTAACTTATTTTACAAACTGAAGAAGTAAATGATAGTTGAATGTGCAATATATATGTATTTGTAATCACGTTCCCATAAAACGGCTCTAACGATTTCGTTGAAAGTTGCAATATATGGGTTTACGGTGGCGAAAAATCGGTCTAGCTAGGTCTTATGTCTGGGAAAATTCGTTTCCTCTGTATTTTCACCCGAGCAGAGCTCGTTCGCCCAAACTTTAGAACAAGATGGAGACCTTAGAATAATGACATAGCAGCATGGAATTAATATGAACCAGCCTACACTGTTAAATGAGCATTCTCTATTTTCACCCAAACAGAGTTCGGTCGACCAGGTACTTATACTAATCTGTGTTATTTCCCATATACATACGCGTAAACTGTCACCTTTTCCCATGTGGGTAGACAGAAAGTACAAAACGCCACCTACTTACGACCCTAACATACTCCTTTGGCTTCGTTTACGATCACACATCAGCGGGGCAATTGCGTAACAAACTAACAATTGCAATGCTTTTAATTTTGACAATTCGAAAACATTAATTGCGTTATTTACGTTGTAGAGCAGACGAGTTTTTCAAGCATATTAAGCAATGAATTAGACTTGATGGATTTGGATGAGATTGAGGAGCTTGTGGCTAAGTAATAACAGCCGCACGGATCAATCCATCAGATTAAGCTACGCTTGCTGGAGTTGGACTGTGGACGAGTGACCATCTTGACCATCTGTGCCTCGGAAAGCACGTTAAGTCGTAGATCCCGGCTGTCATTCTTGAATCTTTGACAGTCGTTACGAGTCGTCACAAGCCCGAAAATCTGACAACCAGTCTTACCAATGTGTATCGTACTACCCAGTTACTGGGTTGTGGAGGTCAGGGAAGCAGTCGCTCAATGTAAAATACTGGTATTCAGCCGCATCCGATTAGACTGGAAGCCGACCCCAACATAGTTGGGGAAAGGCTAGGCCGATTGGACTCGAATGCGCTTACAGTTGATTTTGTGTTACGCAATGAGGTTAAAAACTGAAAGCTTATAACAGGTGGCAGCACAGTTGTGCGTCTTTAAACCGCTATTGTTAAAACCCTATAAAAACACACTGAACACACACAAACTTTACTATAATTTACATAATATCACATCACAAGTGCCTGTATATAATGAAAACAGACTTAGTTCTCTTGGGAGCATCACCTTTATACCACTTTCTCCCATAAGTCTTACAGGATAGACATCGTCTCGACGAAATATCGAGTTCCAATTTTTTTCAGAGAGCTATCTCCCACAATTTCTTTCTTATAACATCTTTCCCCCCGTATTTTTGCAGTAAACAGCTGCGCAACTGTTATGCGTTAAAGAAGTCGCTTGCTTACAAAAAATGTATGGCTATCTGTCAAATTATCAGGCGCTGGATATCAGCGCCATCTGAAGTGAGCAAATGGCAGTTTTTATCCCCATTGAGGTCGTACACGCATGCCGCACGTAGTTCTGTAATATTCTTTAAAATAAAATACAATAAATAAGGACATTTTTTATATTTATTTTATATTTTATATCGCCACCTAAAACAGCGGTTCGCAGATATTTATTGCTCAACATAGATCAAATACACGGCTCTTCTAGTAATACGAATGCCCATAAATTCTCACATATTGATATTGGACCAGCCCCTTACATTGAAAACCCTCGTATCTTTCGTCGAATGTTTCCCCAAATATAACGGAAAATTCCTAAAATGCTTCGGCAAGATTCAATAACGGGTAAAGGGCTAAAGGGTCACTCCTAAGTCATTGTATAGAAGAATAATAGTCGTTATTGATTCCCTAAATCCGTCTTTGCTGTTTCTAATCTTCTCTTTTATTTAAGATTACGTTTGTAGTTTGTGAATGACATTCGTCAGATGTTTCTTTCAATAAGGTCGTTTTTCGTCTGTTCTTTGCAGTTTCTTAATTAAATTAGTAATTGAATTTAAAGTGTATTGTTCGTTGAGATCAATTTCACTGAGATGTCTTTATGCCGCGCAGTAAATTAATATCATGGCGTGCCTTTGTTTGGATCATTAAGAAAAACTAATAAATATAAATGATTTCTTTAATTAAATAAATATGGCACAGTAAGCATAAAAGAAAATCTCATATTTGAAAAGAATTAATAACAAAGTACCTGGGCGACCGAGCTCTGCTCTGGTGAAAATAGAGAATGTTCATTTATAATATAGGAAAGTTCATACTAATCTATGTATTATAGTACCTACTTATTCCATGCTGAAATGTCATTATTCTAAAATAATTATTCTCATATCATTATTCATTATCTTGTTCTAAACTTTGGGCGAAATACGGAGAAAACGAATTTTCCCAGATATGAGAACTAGCTAGATCGATTTTTCTCCCCCGTAAACTCCTATATTGCAACTTTCATCGAAATCGTTAGAGCCGATTTCGAGAGTGTGAATGTGAATGTGTGTGTGTTATATATATACAAACATTGCTCGTTACGATAAAAAAAATAACCACATGCTGCTATATATTTCCAATGTGGGTAGATAAAGATAGCTTTAATTGAGACATAACATAAAAATGCATAACATCACCCGTATTCCCCGAATGGTTAGGCAGAGGTGTACTTATAGTACACCAGTAGTTATGTTTATGTCCCGCCGCCGCAGGAGACTCCCTGGGCGTCGGGAATTCCAGGCCAACTCGTGCCGCAAAGAGACGTCACCACAACTGAAGAGGTCCGCAAGGGCCGATGCCTGCCGGGGTTGCGGGAAAGTCCGAAAGCGTTACCGTGACCACTGGCAACATACAGGCAACTGAAGGAACACAGGTGGGTTTTAGTCAGTAAGAGTCTAACACGCCCTCCCGCTCCGCCCAGAGCGGGGAAGTTATTTGATAATTTCCCACCCATAAAAAAGGTAGGTGTATCCGTCGACGGCACAAATGTAAGATTTTTTATTTCTGTGGGCGGCGGTGACTTGCACCAATATTATACCTTTCTCAGACAAACTTACTCTTCAATGACCAAAAAGAGAACATAGTATCCTCTTAAATACAAAAAAGAAGTTTTTCATAATCTTCTGCAACAGAAAAAGTCAACATACTCATGTTATAAGCTGCAACTTAAACGATTATTGCCAACAAAAGCATGGCAGCATTCTAGGGCATTCTTTCAGGCTTTAGAAAGAACTTAATGCTCTGAATAAACTGTTTGCTGGACTCTTAACTCACTGTCAACGGTGTATTGAGTTAAGTTTCTATGTTGAATTATATTTATGGAGCAAGGAATTAATAGCTATTTATGCTGAATGATAATAAATAATTGGTTTTAGTTCCTCGTTATGTTGTGATGCCTCACAGTTTTTTTTTTTTTAAATCAGGTATTACCTCTGCCAAACTGAAAGCAGTTTGTTGGTAAACGTGGCTCGTTTTTAACCCCCGACGGAAACAGAGGGGTGTTATAAGTTTAACGTGTATTTATGTGTATTTGTGGCATCGTAGCTCCCAAACGGATGGACCGATTTAGATGTTTTTTTATTTCGTTGTAAAGGTGACTTGATCGTGAATGTTCTTAGCTATGATTCAAGAAAATGTATTCAGCCGTTTGAAGATTATCAGTTCTTTTCTAGTTGATGAATGGATGTGAGCATCTTCCACAGGTCTGATTGAGTCAAAATTTGGTATTCTGTTACTTCAGTGATATTAGAATAGCATAGTAATCTTGAACTAATGTTGCAGTATTACCTGGAATTAGCAGGATACCCAAACTCCTCACCATCTTACAGCAGAGGTATCGTATTTGGGCTCATTGGAATGGTCTCAATGAATAAGTTATAGATAGATGGTAATCAATGTTTGATGGTGGAGTAGCCAAAAAAAAATTAGGGTAAATTACTAATTAACTTTACTGTGGGAAAAATACGTACAACTGCGCAGATTTAAGCGAGTCACGAGTCAATCTTAGCGTGTCTACTAGTAATAAATATATAAAGTTTAAAAAGCAGGAAATAAAACTTAAATCAAAATTTTTAAAACCCCCGACACAAAGTCCTTTAAAAAGTAATAAAATTAAATATAACTGGCCCTGTGAGTTTCAATAAGTTTTAGGTAATATTATATCGAAATTGTTAGAGCCGATTTCGAGAACGTGAGTACAAATATATGTACAAATATTACTCGTTTAATAGTATTGGATAAATTGGTTGATTTTATGATTACATAACATAACATAACATCACGCCTTGTTTCCCCGAAGGGTTGGGCAGAGGTGTCCCTGTAACAGGTTTCACCCACATTTCGCCAGTTATGTTTTAGGTCCCATGTAATAGGGGGCGAGCCTATTGCCATCAACCAGGCACAAATCCAGACTCCAGGCTGCAACTAAGAAATTTCAGATAGAAAAACCCAATAACACTTTACCCGATCTGGGAATCAAACCCAGGACCTCATGCTTAGCAGTAGCGCTTGCGACCACTAGACCAACGAGGCAGTCGATTTTCTGATTACAATCACAATTTATGATCAATGGCAGATCTTTCACTTTATTAACTGTATCTTCCATATGTTTGCTTATGCTTTGAGGGTATCAGAGCAGGTATGAAACAAAAACCAATTTAAAACTATGACAAGCAAAAATAAAAAAAAACAATATTCTTCTGTGTCTCTGTATCGTCGACGTGCCAGTACTAAATCAAGTCAATGAATATTAAAGGGATATCTACTCTACTATCTCACTAAATGATAAACGCGAAATTTTTTTCATAAGAAACGTGATCTTGAAAAGATTTCTGGCAGATTTTTTCTTATTATTTTCTTTGAAAAACAAAGTTCATGGTTGAATGTCATCGTGTTTGATATAACATAACATAACATCACACCTGTATTGTCAGAAGAGTTAAGCAGAGGTGTGCTTTGCCTATACACTCAGATTTCACCAGTTATTTTTACGTCACATGTAATATGGGGCGAGCCTTTTGACATCAACCGGGCAATAATCCAGACTCCGGGCTGGTACTGAGAAATTCTAGATTGAAAAACACAATAACACTTTGCCCGATCCGGGAATCGAACCCATGACCTCATGGATAGCAGTAGCGCTTGCTACCACTAGACCAACAAGTTTGGATATAACTAATGAATAATCATTCGTTAGTTTTATCAAACACGACGATAAGTGACACTGTTTATAACCAAGTTTGTTAATCCTTACGAAGAATTACCACAAAGAGAACTATCATATCCTAGTAGTGGAATTTTTTTCAGCGCCTTTGGATAAGTTTCGATTAAATTCTTTGGATAACGGAAGGACTTGAAAGGCCTACCTCCCATAAAGTGGACCGATGTCCTTGTGAAAATTGCAGGAATGTGCTCGATGTGAGACCCTCAGAACCGGTCGAATTGGCGATGCTGGGGGAGGCCTAGGCACTGGACTTCTTTAGGCTGAAATGATGATGATGTTTAAATTTCTTTGCAAATATTTTAGTATAATTCCTGTTCCAATTTTAGTTATACGATTGCCCAAAAAGGAGTGTTTGTCTTTTAATAAATCTGTTGAATGAAGCCTATACAGTGGTGTTAAAGCAGGCCCTTAGTCTAATCAAAATAAAGATACAGTTGGAAACAAATATTTTGACAGTCAAATCGATAAAATTTTGTAAGTTCTGAAGTAAAAGAGAAATATTTTCAGTTTAAATATGGTGTAGATGTAAGAAACCAAGCAGTTCTACATCAGAATATCGTATATTAAACATACATTAAGAAATTTTGATAATTTTACAAACTTTTAAGTCGCATAAACATGTACATTAGGCTGAAAACTTCACGAAAGAGGATCAAGATTAATATGAAAGTTATCAAACTTGACTTAAGTTTATTTTGCTATAAATACAAGTAGAGATACGTGTAAGCGATGATAAGTACCAAAGTATATTCAGAAGTTTGTTGAAAGTCTCGTTAGACATTAAACTTTATTCTTAAAATCTTGTAATAATCAATTAGATATGTTATAAGGCTGGCTACACATTCAACTTCAACTCAGCTTTTTAATGGCTTTTGTGAAAGAGACAGCACAATTTTGCAAATATAGGTAACAAAGGTATTGATCACTAACAAAGGTATCGATTATTGAAAGGTTAGGTAATGATCAGTAAATAGACATTTGCGTGGGATGCGGTTTACACTTCGAATGACGAGAAATATCCGTTCGAAATACAAAACGCTTCAGGCCCGGACTCGGAGGCGAGAAGAGATGTTTTCCAGCTAGGGTGTATCCACCGAAGCTGTGCGGAGATGCGTACTGGCAAGACTGGAGCGGAAATGTGAGTCGACTAGAGCGGAGATGAGTGCTGGCTAGAGCGGAGATGTATGCTGGCTAGAGTGGAAATATGTGCTAGCTAGAACGGAAATGTGTGCTAGCTAGAGAGGAACTGCCGCTGAGGCGCCGCTTACTGCACGCCGCTCACATCTCTTCTCATCTCCGCAGCACACCGTCGTCACAGCTTGCAACATCTCTGCTCAGTAGTCTCCACTGAAGCTGAGTGAAGACGAGATATGTGAATAATGAAATTCTATTGGTTGTTTAAAACCCATCTCCTCTCCTCTCATCTCGTCTCCGCTTTGGTGCAGTCCGAGCCTCATGCGTTGATTGGCTGCAATTTCATTCGTGCGTTCGGTATTGGGTGCTGATATATCGAGGTTTGACCAACTGATAGTTTTAGTATTAAGGCTTGCTATAGAGCAGACGTGTGTGACAAATTCCCGCGAGTTTTACTGCTAAGTAGCACTAATTGGTTGGTTGAGTTATATTGGATTATTCTAAATAGGCAGTCAACAGGATTCCTACGTCCGGCAAAGTGTTAAGGATGATTTTGCACCAAATGGCTCGCGTCGCATCGAATTTTCAAAAATTAGAACTCAACACGGTAGGAATGAAAGTATTTGACTAGGCGTAGAAACGAATACGTCGCAATCGCAAGCGACGGTACGGAGCCGATCGTATACGTCGACATCCTGCCGGACGCGATCGACTGTCGTCGCATCCGTTCGTATCCGTTCCTTTCCGATCCTATGCGATGCGAGCAATTAAGGATGATTTCCACCGTTTGGTGGAAATCATCCTTAATTGGGTTTCATTTGGTTTTTTTTTCTTTCATTTTTTCTTTATTTTTTTTTTTTCGTTTTTTCATAACTGGCGAAATGTGGGTGTACCTGCTACAGGGACACCTCTGCCCAACCCTTCGGGGAAACAAGGCGTGATGTTATGTTATGTTATTTGGAATTTCTCAGTTACAGCCCGGAGTTGTGAAGTTAGTGGTATGAAGCTAACGTAACTCGGAAAGAACGCACAGCTATCAGCGGAGAGATCAAGACCAACGTCCTGCGCCTGATCTCTCCCGATCGCTTCGGATTGCTGTCCCACTAGACTATGAGAGTAAAGGAACAGAGTGTGTTTGCGCACACACTTGTGCACTAAAAACATCTACTCCGTACCTGGATAATCTCTCGACGTTACAGGAAATTAAATTGGGTATACAATTGCTATGCGTACAAAGACGAGACATTTGATTCTAAAACGTAAAATGTTACATTATACGTTACAAAAAACTTAAGGGATATAATATTTAAAGCTTCGGCCAAACCTGAGCGTCAAGTACCTGGAACGCGGAAGCGAAGCGAGAGCGTCAACAACGCGAAACTAAACGTGCATACACCGGTTGCGTAGGTGTGTAAGATGCCATAGATAAACACGTGTAGCGTCTGCCGCGCGACTGACGCTCCCACTTCACAGTCGTTTTACTCACACAGGTTTGGCTGAAACTTAACGGATCCTATAAAAAGAGATAGATATTCACCTTCTAATGGTGTTTTTAAAATTAAACGGTTTTTTTAAATTAATGAACCTCTAAAAACGTTTTAGCCTTTTGAAGATGCACGCTTTTTGTAATATTTGAGCCTCTTTTTAACTTTCTGCCTTTTTGTCACAGTTGAGACGTAGAAAATAAGCTAGGGCACCTCATTCAAATGGGTTTGATTAGGTTAGTACTGTGACGAACCGCGAGCGAGCTGAGCGAGCTGTGCCGCTGCAGCGGCGGGCGAGCATTACATCCAACTTGGTGGCACTTGACATTTTATTATTTTTAGGACCCCAAAATAGGCATTATTTGAGGTCCACAAAAAAGACGCATTCATTATATTAGAGTGTTCAATAATATTTTTAGAAATAAAAAGGGTTTATTTGAGGTTCGATTGCCAAAACTTAATCAAACATAAGTCTTTATATGTTCAAAGTACACCGCTGTGTTCCGATTACCAAACTGAGTGGATTTGTTTCGAAACAAAAAACTTAAGGCTCCATTTCGGTAGGTATAGGAGATCAATCTGAAAAGTTAGTTCTTGTTCCGAAGTTGGGTGATAGAAAGGTGTATTTGTTGATAAGGTCAGGTGTCAATAACGGGTTTGTTGTGGTCGGAAATTGGAGATGGTTGGGTTAGTTATTGACTGTGTTTATTCCTGTTTTTTGTCTGCCTTAGAATCTCGCCGATAATTTGGAATATGGCTAAAATGAAATTGGAAGCCTTGGTCGATGTTCTTGCAAAAAACATACTCTAAAAGACTCTTCTTTTTCTTATGGTTAGTGACTAACCTGATGTCAGAATTTTAAAGCCGCCCATGGGCCTCTAACAGCCAAGTTGCCATGCACATGCCATCGAGAAATATCTCTCAGGCATGCTGGTTTCCTCACGATGTTATCCTTCACCGTTTTTGAGGCAAGTGATAATAATACAATACGCACATGAATGCGAAAAGTCAGAGGTGCATGCCTTGGGTTCGAACTCGAGACCTGTGACTTGGCAGTCCGACGGTCACACCACTAAGCTATCACTGCTATATGTTACATAATAACTTTGATGTTGGTTAAAAAGTTAGTAGAAGAGAAGAGAAGTATGGAAGAAAAAGAAAAAAAAAGAAAAGAATAAAATATTTTTCTTTCTTTCTTGACATCTTGCGCCGACTCCAAATAATTTGGGATGAGGGCAGAAGAATTATGATGTTGGTCGTCTCATTATCTGCCCAGCCTTTTCCCAACTATGTTGGGGTCGGCTTCCAGTCTTACTGCTGCTGCATCTGGTAAGACTAGAAGTCGACTCCAACATAGTTGAGAAAACGCTAGGCAGAGGATGTGATGAATAACTTTAATGTTGGTACCTAATTTGTTGCATTTATATCGAACATACTGGCAATAAATTAATCTTTATCAACGCTCGTATCAACACCATTGTTGTATACGTGAGGCACTTCACACAAATAACAGTGTCTAAACGAATTAGTTAAATTAACCTAATTAAAAGGCTAGGATATCTACTATTTAATTCACCCGAGTTACGTAATATATTGACAACTATCGTGCAAAACTCTCACTGGGGAATACTGCTAACATGAGGCTATCAAAGCCAGAATTAAGTGTTTTTCACAACTTGTTTACAGTCAATTAACATAACACTCAGAGTTAATTAAAAACAGTATTGAAACTTTCCTAAAGTGTATTTTCCCTAAAATTTTGCCGAATATAATTGGTTTCCAAGAATTAATAACTGGACATTTCTCTCTAGGGCAAAGAATGATTTTACTAAAAGCTCCAAGCTTACACGAATTACAGAAGTAGATTTACATTTTCATTACGGGTATGATGGCACCGCTCGACGCTCGTACGCAGCGGCTGCTAATAGCAAATGTGTACTTATGAGAATAGCTTTTATCACAAGTTTTGGTAATAAGGATTTTGATTGGATGAGATCGTTTTTTTTTAAGAAAGAAAGAAAAGAAAGAAAGAAAGAAGAAACGTTTATTTGCGGTAAACATGACGCAAAAAAAAAAAAAGTTTTAAATACATAAAAAAGTAAGATAAGAGAAGGTAAGTAAGATGTCGATCCTACTTTGGTTTGCATGTTGCTGTAATTATTCTGATGCCAGGAATGAGTAATTACGTCGATAGAAAGAAACAGTGTTTATTGGGACTTGCATTCCTGCGCAAATAATTGATAATTACTCAAATTACATATTATGACAATGAGCTCTTTCCTTTATTTTATTTTTTTCCTTTACATATTTGTACATAATATATTTTAGTGTTAGATTGAATATTATATTTAAGATTTGTCAATAAAAAAGTCTAACGATCCGAAGATAGAAAAGAGTTATGAGAAACAGAAAAAAAAAACAGTGGCACTCCGAGAGTGCCGACAGAAGTGAAAACTTGAACAATTTTACCGTGCAGGAAATAATGTAACGCGCGTTGATGTCTTTTTAATGGCCAAAAGCTGGTGTCGTAACAGTGTCGCGAAATCGATTGTTTAGTCCCATCTCAAAAATGCCCAATGCGCTTTAAGAAGTTTTCACTTCAATAAAAACATAAACAAGAGGTATCGTGGGACACTCAATTGAAACGAAGTTCTATCTATCACATAATTAATTTATCTGTCGTTGCTTCATTTTTAATTCTTTTTACCTATTTTGGTATAGTAATTTTATTCTAGGTGCATCGTCTTCACATATAATTATTTAACTAAAGTGGGTACCTACATAAAACATTTAAAAAGAATTACGGTAGAGTTTCTTGCCCATTCTTCCCCATACGAAAACTACCTTTTGGAAGGGGCGAATTAAATCAATTCTATTTTTTGTAAATTTTGACGTTCAAAGGCCTATTTGAAATAAATGATTTGACTTTGACTTTAATTTCAACCATCTTACTGCGACATATATGTCTCAATTACTGACTGACTCGTTGGTCTAGTGGTCGTAAGCGCTACTGCTAAGCATGAGGTCCTGGGTTCGACTTTCCGGTCAGGCAAAATGTTATTGGTTTTTCCAACTGGATTTTCTCAGTAGCAGCAGGAGTCTGGATTTATGCCCGGGTGATGGCAATAGGTTCGCCCCTATTACATGGCGCATGAGGCATGGCATGAGGGCGCTAAATTTGCCTCTCCCTCACGCGTTCCGCCTCCTCCTTCGCGAGCATTACTGCTTCGCAGAAGGAAGTGACGGCCTGCCATACACTCTCGCTCCGTATCATGACTTGAACCAGGGCTGACCGCGAGAGAAACGCCCGGGTGTCACCATTGTGTCCTCCGGAATAGAAACCTTCCGATACAACCGTGACCGGTGAGGACCTACCTCAGGCGTAAGGTGAGGACGCCGAGGCGCCTCTCTAGCCACTCCTCAAAGAGGAGACTTATCGCCGCAATTGTGGCGTGCCCAGCACTGGGTTGCGACAATCGCACTCTCCATGACGCCATGAGATCCCGCCGGAGCTCTGTCCGCTGTGCCATGATTTCTCGCGGCAGCGGAGTTACGCCCCTCCCAAATATACGCGAGGACTTTTGTCTCCAGATCCCATAGCGGCAGTCCGGCAAGGGGGCTCGCCGCCTCATAGGAGACCGTGCAGTATCCCCGGACCAGCCGGATGGCCATGACCCCTATGACGCGTTCAACCCGCGGGCAGGCCACCGCCTCAAGGAAAGCGCCCACTTCGGTGCCCGTAAAGGGCCATGGACCGCCTATACCAACCTTAAATGACAATATTCAAAGGGATAATTTTACATAGTTATATAAATCTCAGGGGAGGCCTATGTCCAGCAGTGGACGTCTGTCGGCTGAAATGATGTTGTTGATAACAAAATCTTGTACGCTCAATGTCTTTGTCATTTTAATTTCATTAATTTATATCTAGGTTCTTGTTAGAAATATTTTGAGCTTGCCTATTTTTTGTTAAAGGTTAAATTTCGACATTTATCCTACCGTTCAGAAAATTATTTTTAATCCACTTAATTTAAAAAAAACTTATCAACTTAAATAGTTACAAAAAGTCCAGACTTGGCTAAATATAATATTACAAAGGAGCTTTGAAAAACTAATTTAAAAGCTGGTTCAGCACCAAAATGGTGTAGGTACCAAAATAGTACCAACTCTCGCTTTAATATAAAACTTTCATTCGTTCAGATTAAGGATGTAACGATTCTGATTCCGATGCCTGCCAGTTATATCAGTCGATATGTCTACATCGCCGATTATATACCTACAACTGATATCAAGCGGTTCGAAAAGCACGCGAAACGATGACGCGCGCGCAACATTGTTGCTCCGTTGTAGGCGGAATCGACGGCAGAGCCGCGCAACGCAAGCTTAGCGACATGGCAACACGGCAAACGGCAATGTTTGCAGTTTGCTGAGCGTTGGCTGAGCGATGTATTATTTCGTGCCTGTTTCATGTCGCCTATTCGTAATTCTGTTTATTCACACAGTGAAATGAGAACTATAATAATAACTCACTATTAAACAGTTTCTCCCAAAATACAAAATAAAAAAGACATACAAACGCCCGAAATACATACTTCATTATTTATTTAATGTATTATCTACTAAGCTATCGATATCGGCATCGGTATCGGTTTCGCCGATTATTTACTACAATAATAGGTATCGTATCGGGAAAATTATGTATCGTTACAACCCTAATTCAGCTCAAACATCCGATCCTTAATCACCAGTTCCCTAAGAATTTTATTTAATAATGTTTGTACAAACATGACACATGCAAAGAACTTAAAGAAGGCACTCCTTCAAACCGCGGAAAATACCAAGAAAGTTAGCGTACTATGAATAGAACTATCTAAAGCGTACTATCTCTCAGTTCAAACTTGAGTCCTCGGGAGCCAGCTGATAAGTACAGGAGAGTGCTCATTTCTGCACTCACGCATCCAGGTTAAAGCTACGTGTGCAGTGTACAGGGGGAAATGTCTAGGAAACTTAATAGCTTTGTGTTATTCTTCTTTATTTACACAGCCACGAGTGTAAAATACTCATGCCGCGATGAAAAAAATAGACTGCTAGCAAAATAGCGGTGCTGTAAAAATCAGATGACGTGCTTCCAAAAAGGCAGACGAGCCCATAATAATAAATCAGAGTCATTTTAAACATCTTAAACCTTGAGATGCTGCTGATATACAATTATCAAATTCCGAAAAGTTTGTTTTACAAATAGCATACATTTAGGCCCTCTTGTACCACAAATCATTAAATGCGTTTAGCGCTAAGCGTAGGTATTTAAATAGCACTTAGTGATCAGTGGAGTAAGCGGGCTAAGCGTAGATTAGCTAATCTGAACAGCTGTTTACCAATGTAGACACAGCCTAAAGCCGTCTCACTATATCCGGCTAAGTAAGCCACCTGACACTGCGAGCGAAGCTTGACCTTGCATCCTAACTGAAAGCGCCTGTCACGCGAATACGCGATTACGCAATCGTTTACCTAAATAATGACGATTGATCGCGCGAGTACCTATGTCATATTGATATTAAAGAAGGTAGCGATCGCGTGCTCGCGCGGCGATGGCTTTCGGTTAGGACGCGGCCTTAGAACTCGTTGACGGCCTCAAACGATGCGACTTGCGACGCGACTTGCGACGCGATTTGCGTCAAGAGACACGCGCGCTCTTCACCTATTTCCGTCCGTCGCGTCGCATCGCAAGTCGCGTCGCGGTGACTCGGGGAATGCTATAAAAAACTTCTTTCATTTGTTTTCTCTATAATCGCTGTTGCAAGCCGCGTGTCGCTTGAGCCCTCGGGGCCACGGGTCTCTATATATATTTATTTTACTTTACTGAAGTGACAACTTCATTAGACGCTTTGGGCATTTTTGAGATGGGACTAAACCATTGATTTCACGACACTGTGACGACACCAGCTTTTGACCATTAAAAAGACATCAACGCGTTAATTATCGCGGTGTGTGGAATAAAAGACATTAACGCGTTGATTACCGCGGTGGCGTTTTTTTTTTCAAGTTTTCACTTCTGTCGCCACTCCCAGAGTGCCACTGTTTTTATTTTTAACAGTTTATGTACACACATATAAGCAGATAAGAAAGGAACAGAAAAATACGTATAAAGGAGATGCTTATTTCTAAAGAAATCTCTTCCAGCATGCCTGCGATAGGAAAGTAGTTAAAGAGATGTAGACAACGTGTGTAAGAGTAGAAGAGAAAACAGAATTAATAAAACAAAAAACTTAACTATTCACTAATTTAAATATAAACATACAATATGAGAATATACATACACACACACACCACACATCTGCACACAACACACACATCACACCTACATTACCTACATCTGCTTATTCATTAACAATCTTCCCTGCTCTTGTACGAGAAATTGAGTTATAACCCGCTGAAGCTCCTAAGTTTGAATTAATTGAATAAAATTCAATTTAATGACGCACCTACTTAGTTACTCTCTCGGTTCGGGGTAATTAATTCTGTTTGTGTGTTTGACGAAGTGAGCTTAATAATTTCGAGGAGCTTTTAAGTGCATTGATATAGTTTGTAATTTGTAACTGCACTAAAACAGGTTTCAGTGCATAGGTATAGTTTACAACCCATTATGTAATAGTGCATAAAAAAGTAATTGCCAAAATAGTTAATTGATTCAGGCATGACCTTGCGAGTCCATTATAAAATACAGTAGATGACAAGTCA
Organism: Omphaloscelis lunosa; assembly: GCA_916610215.1. NCBI lineage: Eukaryota > Metazoa > Arthropoda > Insecta > Lepidoptera > Noctuidae > Omphaloscelis > Omphaloscelis lunosa. The sequence continues at coordinate 16,153,608 of OU744250.1, forward strand.
ATCGTCATCCTGAAAATGCCTCGTTAAGAGGTGAAATACGTGTCTATTTCTTACAGGGTTTTTTATGACTCTTTAAGAATAATTAGCGGAATAGGTTAATATATATATCTACGTCTATTGTATTTTTTTGTAATTGCCAATATTTAAAAATGTATTCAGAATCTTTCTAATTATGAAATGCTGAACTGTGTTTATGGGTTAACGGAGCAAAGACTTTGCTTGATTTTTTGCATAGAGACAATATACGGGCTGGAGAGTAATAATGGCTGCTTTTCTGCACCACTTTTCATGCCGAAAAAAATGCATGTATCCTGTGGAATAGACCAAGGGAGCGACACCACCGGTAAACAGCTCGTAACGATAACGAAAACGGGAACATACTTCGCAAATTAGGTGCTGCATTTACAATAGATTTTTTCTTTTGTTACGTCATAAAAATTTACTAGTAGATAATACGCCACTCAGGCTTCGTAAGAATTGCGATGTCTCCGCGAAACAATTTCAGAAAATTGTTAGATTGTAGAAAAAATTGCGTAACACAGAAATGACAAAATATGTACCTATATGTTACAATTTATAATCTACAATTCTTTCACATTTTTAAAAGCGTAACACAAAGCATGAGCGCTATGTATAAATTGTAGAATTTACATATTTGTAAGGTTTTTTGTGTGACTTAGAATTTTGTGGTCACGGACTTGTAAAATTTATTATTTACAAATTTGTAACTTGGAAATTGTAATTGCAAAGTTTTGTGATTTAAGGCCCTGGCAGTTTGTGGTCACGGACTTGTAAAATGTATTATTTACAAATTTGTAACTTGGAAATTGTAATTGTAAAGTTTTTTGATTTAAGACCCTGGCAGTAAAACAATAACTTGACATGTTACATAATATACTACTTAGCAAAGCTGGTATCAGTTACCTGTTTTTAGTTAATTAAAACTTCTCCTCTACAATACGTCGTGACATAATTATTATTTACTGCCTCGATGGTCTAATGGCTGCAAGCGCTACTGCTGAGTATGAGGTCCTGGGTTTGAATCACGGGTCGGTTAAAGTGTTATTGGATTTTACCATCTATAATTTCTCAATAGCAGCCCGTAGTCTGGATTTGTGCCCGGTTGATGGCAAGGCTTGCCCCCTGACTGAAACATAACTGGTGAAATCTAGGTATACTATGGCACACCTATGCCTAACCCTTCGGGGATTACAGGCGTGATGTTCTGTAATAATTATTATTTTGATGATGAACCGTAGAAAACATTTTTAATATAAAATGTTCTTCACAGAAATATTATTCAGATAAAAAAATAATCATTTGGCAGATATTCAGATCTCATATCCGAAGAATATTGAATGTCGATCGGCATCTTTGTAACGCGTCCACCCACAGCGGATTCGAACGAAATTTTACAGTACGTGATATGAAATCTATGAAATCTCACTTCTATTTTTTGCTACAGATGCTTTTGTTACGTTGAGTGCATCTTAATGGCGTTCCACTGTTTTCTGAAGGTACCTATATAGGTTTAATGATATTGAATATTTTCATTTTCCATGAGCATGAGCAGTGGTAGACCACAGGTAACGGCCTCGACTTACGTGTCGTAGGGCGTGGGTTCGACCCCAGGCAGGCAATTTACTTTGAGTAATTTTATTCCATCACCACTGGTATCAAGACAGTGAAGGAAAACATCGTGAGGAAACCGGCATGTCGTAGGACCAAAAAAATCGACGACGTGACATCCAACAAACCGCACTTAACAGCTGGGCCCACGTGGTGGATTATAGCTAACTAATTTAGTGATACAAATGTCCAACTGTGCACATGTACGGAATAGCGGATAATTGTTATTAATTAAAATAGGGATGTAACGATTTCGATTCCGATTCCAATATATTGGCTGATATAATCGGCAAGGCATCGGTATAAACAACCGATGGTACGGATATCAAACAGTTCGAAAAGCGCGTGAAACGACAACGCGTGCGCAACATTGTCTCTCCATCACAGGCGGGACAGGCAGGAGAGCCGCGCAGCGAATGCTTAGCGACATGGCAACACGGCAAACGGCAGTGTTTGCAGTTTGCTGAGCATTGCCTGAGCGATGTATTGTTTCATGCCTGCTTGTCATAGCCATTCGTGATTCTGTTTATTCACACAGTGAAGTGACGACTATGAGACTGATTTATTTTATGTAAGTAAAATGGCGACGCCTTTAAAACGTACAAGTTCCACCTGGAAACATTTTCAAATAAAACAGGATGATGACACAAAAGCGACTTGCTTTTACTGCAATGTTAATTTTTCTTGTAGTAGTAAGGTGGTTTCATTGAAGGACAACAAACATGTGGACACACGTAAAGCGCTATCATGAAAAGGAGTTGGAAAACGACACTCCATCTCTACCTCAAAGGCCGTCAGTGGTCCGCCACCTAAAAACGAGCAACTTTAGAGCACATTCTGGAAAAAAGTGCAATGTATGATACTGATAATCCTAGAAAAAAAGCGGTCACGTAAACAATAGCTGAATAAATATGTATGGATGGAGTCGAGTTGGAAATAGAGTTATTTGATTTAGTAAATAAACAAGGGATTCTATTGTGCACGAATTACGTATCTAATGGTTTCCCGTCCATAATAAAGACATACAAACGAGGTAAATACTTCATTATTTATTTGATTTATTATCTACTAAGCCATCGATATCGGTCTTGCCGATTATTTACTAAAAGTACGCACATAAAATATGTTTTAAAAGTATCTCATATTAGTCGCCTAATACATAACCTAACTTTACTAAAAAACGAAATAAAATTGAACAGTAATGTACTACAGCATTGTTGCACGACATACATTTTATTCCTAACTATACCTAGTTTGACAAAAAAAAAAAACGTAACAATACCTACAACATAATTATCACTGAATCACAAAATCACTCACTGTAGCATTTAACAACCGGCTGTCAACTCGCCTATAAATAAATAACATTTCAATAGTACAACACGCACAATTATCAAGCTATTCAACTAAGGTTGATATCAAAAGTTCAACCGGCGATAATAACTTCCTCGTTAGTATTGAGCCGACTGCGGCACAGTCAACTATGGAGATCTTATTAAAAATAATAATTATTTTAAGTGCAATAACTATAGTGTTAGTGGATGCAAGTGTTATTATTAATCGGTATGATGATGAGTGCGAATTGGGTGTAGAATTAGTTGAAGAAATAGCATCGTATGAAAATGTGACGAAGCGTATTATGGAAGAAGTTAGAACGAATTTTGGACTATCGATGTATCAAGAGTAAGCTTATATTGTAATAGAACTAATTTACACATATTATTATTTCATTTATGAAATAACAGGAAACGTAAAACAGAACATAGTTACTAAGCAAATAGTGTTTATTTCTAACGATGATTGTAGTTTTAATTGAGTATCACATTTCATAGATGACGTAACACTGTGTTTATAAACCTTAAAAATATTTATGAATCCAGGTAATTCGCATAATTCCAATATTATTTTTACTTTCAGATATACACGATTCATTGACACATTTGGTGCCCGTCCATCAGGCACGGAAGTATTAGAAAGGTCAATAGATCATATGATAAACCTAACAAAACATAATGGTCTAAATGATGTCATAACGGAGGAATTAGAGGTAAATTATTACTTTAATACTACTTTATCTACCGTATTTTATTATATTATAAAAAGCCTATTATCGTGTACAAGATGACTAGTGTCATTAAAAGGCGCTCCAAGTTCTAATATCGCACATTTTTGTTGAATAATCTATATATCTATATGTATACACTAGTCTCTAGAACTTGCTTAGCTGTTAGATTATTTGCTTCAAATTATTAATTAATTTCTCGTCAACAATATGTTTAACGAACATACATACTACTTATTTTGTTCTAGCAATACATTCAGGAATATTAAAAAATAACCAGCCTTAAAATATGTTATTATTACTAATTTTATGTTCCCAAAGCTGTGTTACGTATTAAGATTAAGCTGAATTGGACACGTACCAGGAAATTGCTATACGTGCCGCTACAGAGCAGTATCAATAATGATGTCCAATTTTCAACGCTTTAACCCAAAACTTATAGTCCTACTACTACTCTCCAAGTCAATTTAAATTTTCGTACTTGCTCAGACTTAATAATATTTTTCTTAATATTTTCAGGTGCCACACTGGGTACGTGTACACGAATCTGGCAAAATGCTACAACCCCAAGCCAAAAAAATTGCTATTCTAGGACTTGGTTCTAGTATAAGCACACCACCAGAAGGCATCACCACTGAAGCAATAGTAATAAACAGTTTTGATGAACTTGACAAAACGGATAGAAAATCCATTGAAGGAAAAATCGTAGTATTTGACGCACATTACGTAACTTATGGCGACACCGTTGTTTATAGAAGTCAAGGTGCTTCAAAAGCAGCTAAGAAAGGTGCTGTAGCAACTCTAATTAGGAGCATAACCCCCTTTTCAATATATTCTCCACACACAGGACACCAGTCTTACGAAGATAATGTCCCAAAAATACCTACAGCTGCGATTACTTTAGAAGATGCAGATTTACTGAGAAGATTACAAGATGCTGGAGAAACCATAGTTCTACAAATAAATATGTCTTATACATCTGATACAAAGAAATCTCGGAATACATTAATAGATCTAAAAGGTAGATTACATCCTGAGAAACAAGTCATCGTATCTGGTCACATTGACAGTTGGGATGTAGGACAAGGAGCGATGGATGATGGTGGAGGTATGATGATAAGCTGGTTTGTTCCAGTTGTACTAAATATTCTAAAACTGAAACCTAAAAGGACCATCCGAGCAATTTTATGGACTGCCGAAGAACCTGGCTTGGTTGGTGCTCAAGCGTATCTAGAGAAGCATAAGAATGAACTAGAAAATATTAATTTTATAATGGAATCCGATGAAGGAACTTTCAAGCCTTTAGGATTAGAAGTGGCTGGGTCTCCAAAAGCACGTTGTATTGTAAAAGAAGTGCTAAAGCAATTTGCACCGATTAACAAACTGACATACAGTGCATACCCTGGATCTGATATCGTTATGTTCGTTAGACAGGGAATACCCGGGGCATCACTATTGAATGAAAATGACCGGTACTTTTGGTACCATCATAGTGAAGGTGATACAATGAATGTTCAGAATATTAAAGATGTGGTGGATTGTGCCGCGTTTTGGGCAGCATTTTCGTTTGTTATCGCTGATCTATCCGTAGATATACCTCGTCAATAGAAAATCGAAATAAATTATGAATGCAGTTCAAAAAAATATTAGCGTCATATTTGTGTAAATGAATCCAGTACCTGAAAAGCTTACGTATAACTTAAGAGCCGCTGAGTACGTCACCTGATCATCTTTATCTTTCATCTTTAATTAATTATATTACAGTAATTTTAAAAGGTAGTTTAATAATTAACTACCTGTTGAAATGAATGATCACCCTTATCGTTTTGCCCTTCTCATACCTAATTTCCATTGTGAAATAAATGTTTGAAAAAACAACAATCCGTGAAATCTGTTCTGACTTCATATTTGTGTTAGCTAGGTATATTTTCTCTCGCGCAATCAAAACGTAACCCCGAGGCGTCTCTTTGTTCATTCATGACGGGAATCGTGCTGCCGCGGAAATCCTTTGAAATTCAATAAATTGTAACTATTGCCACAAAAAATGCCATGTCATTGGACGCCTGTTTCGATGTGTTTTTGTTTACGTTAGCTGGAAGCCAAATGTTCGCTTTGCCAGTTTATCGATGATAAGAAAATATTCAGTTTCGACATCTTTGTTGACACACTGACTGAAAATAAATTATTGTCAACCTCCTTGCTGAAATGGTGTTGATACAGAAAATATACAAAATTCGAAAAATAACGTTTATTCTCTTCAAGAAATATTGTGCCACATCAGTTTCAAGTGTGACCTTTTTCTTCAAAGAAGCGAAACGAAGCCGTATTTTCTCTTAATCGAGTAAGAAAACTGGCATTATATTATAATAAAGAAGTGTTACCTTATTTAACGTATTTCTTTCTAAATTCTTGTTGGCGTGTTTTAAAACATTTCTGCGTAAACCTTTTTCACGTCATCTGCGTACATTTGCGTGACACCAATCCGGGTGTGTTGGGGTGAAACCGTCGGATTGCGGCTTGAAATGTTCTCATGTCGGTTACAAGTCTAAAAGCGACATTGAAACGCGCAATCCATGTCCATAGGTTTCTTTCAAAGATTCTGGCGTGATATTGTGAACGTTTTCCTATCGTTGAAATGTGTTTTGTTGAGAAATACAGGGATTCATTTCAATCTCTTCCAATCTAAATTGGATCGGCTCAGAATTTGGTTACGGGAATCAATCTATGAAATGATAATATCTGTTTCACCCGAAAATTATTATAAAATAATTAGTGGAGATAAGATTCCTCTAACCGTGGTTTGTTTTCCTTTATCTTAACAATAAATCTGCTTAGTCTTTTCCCAACATGTTAGGGTCGGCTTCCAGTTTCAACGGATGCAGCTGAATACCAGTATTTTATATGGAGCGACTACCTATCTGACCTCATCAACCCAGTAACTAGATAATACGATAGCCCTTGATAAGACTTGTAAGACTGGCATGTCTCGGTATGTATAAATGGTCACCCATCCACGGACAAACCCCGGCAAGCGTAGCTTAACATGATGAATCGACCCGTGCGGCTGTTAGTACTTAGCCATAAGCTCCTCCACGTTTTCCTTTTTCTTACCATTTACCCAAATGTATACTTTGTATTTTAAAGGATTGCTGAAAAGTATTTCTCTTCAACGTTATTCTTGAAAGTCAATATAAGACGCTTTTGTGTATTCTCTTTAAAAGCAACCGAAAATGATACAGATTTGAGATTTTATAGCAAAACACCCTGAAGTCGTGAGGGCTCTGCATAAACTCGGCAAATCAAATAAAGGGTTACGACCTATCAAAAGTAATGGCCTCCTCAAATTTTATCACGATAAGGTTACTTTGTTTTTACTTTGGCATATTTACTTACTTAGTTCATTTATATTTCCTTAGAGAACGGAAATAAAGTGTGATGAATGTTTGCTCATACCATGTTACTGTTTTTTTTGCGCACTTTTATGTTTTTCCCGAGTATTGTCGTGTTAATAACAAATTAGCGAGAAAAGCTCATTACTTACCAAGCACGCAACCAATTAATTCATGCAATTCACACGACATATTTTATTTTTAAATAAATACATCGTAAGAAAGGAAAAGAAAAAAATAACAACACTTATAACGCCAAAAGGACATCGGCTCAGTCACAGATTAATACAGATACACTTCGCAAAATCATTTAAATAAAAATCGACTCTTGCTTCGACACGATAAAGTGCAATTTAGGTCGCACAGCGCTAATCACCTACAGTTATATTCACCTAGAAGTTGCCTCTCTTACTATCGCGTAAGCCGACGTTCGCACGGACGTAATAAAATCGCGGCGGGATTTTATCGCGCACTGGATTTTCAACTCTCGGTGTTAAGCCGAGCGTTGAAAATCCAACGCGCTGGGACGCACTCATTCCTCCCAGCGCGTTGAAAAAACACACTGTTGGATTTTCAACTCTCGGCGTTAAGCAGAGCGCTGAAAATCCAGTGCAAAGCTTTTTTATTACGTCCATGCGAACGTCGGCTTACTTTCGATAAGGCCAAAGAATCGCTTTGTTTTACTCTGGCCACATCTGTAGTACACCTACAAAATCAGCCATAAATAATTGCACTTGATAATATTCTCGGGTATTCCCACATCCCATTTTGTTCCTGTGCATACCCAACTATAGTATCATAAAACAAATGAGCCGCGAGCAACTACAAAGCTTTGGAAACTGTAAATCAGATAAAGATGAATGATCACCCTCACTTCAACTAAACTAAATGGGAACTTTTCTCATCAAATTATGTGTTGGGGTGAGATTAAAGTTATTTCAGTGGATTTTGTAATGTATTGCTTTACATTTGGGAAATATTTTAAGTAGAACTACTTAATTTCTGGGATTATTTTATAATAGCTATTGCCCGTGACTTCGTCTGCGATCCAGGATGAAAAGTAACCTAAGTCTTACTTCTGATACAAGGCTACCTAACCTAATTTTATAATTGAAATACATGTATTCCCATACATTCCAACTACAAATGTAAATTTGTACGCACAATATTGAGAGGTTTATCATGTTATTTTAAGACCCATAGACTTCTTATAGGTTTTCCTGTAATCTATGAGTAAAGAACCATACTCTGTATTTTTTTTTTCAAAATTTTAGGCACCGTAGTTTCGGATATATAAGAGGAGAATGGGCAATTTTCATATATTTTCTTAAATGTATTTATTAAGAAATTATTTTTAAAAAAAATTAAGATCCTCGCAGTTTTAAAAACTTAAAAAAAAACTTATTTTTCCCCTAAAAGTGACCAAAATTCATTTATTTACATGTCCGTGTTTGTGTCATAGAAATACATATTATGTGTACCAAATTTCAACTGAATCGGTACATTAGATTCGGAGCAAATTGGCTGTGACAGACAGACAGACAGAGAGGCAGGCAGACAGACAGACACACGAGTAATCCAATAAAGGTTCCGTTTTTCCTTTTGAGGTACGAAACCCTAAGAATGTTGTCCCCATCTCTATTACCCTTGTAGGTACGACGGTGCCGGTGGTATACTGTGTGTCAGTTGTTATCTGGCATTACACTGAGCCACAGATGAATACACATGGGACACTCCGAAGTTTAGGTATGAAGCTACAAGTATGCGGAGGGCCCGTCTTGCTGGGCCAATTCAGTGAGTGTAATATAGTCAGAAGATCTAAGCCGACGTTCGCACGGAAGTTTTTTCGTGCACTTGATTTTCAACGCTCTGCTTAGCGCCAAGAGTTGAAAATCTATCAGTGTGCTTTTTTAATGCGCTGGGACGAGAGTGCGACCCAGCGGGTTGGATTCTCAACACTCGGCTTAAGGTGGAACTAGTTGATATTTTTTCCATACAAATTTCAGGGGGTTTTACTCCACTGTTTGACATGGTACATCCAAAGTTAAACATGATATCGTTTTGTTTCATTATTAATTTTGTTTGTGCGGAAACAGAAGAGTAAAATATTAAGCCGTTAAAAAATTAGGAGCCCACAAAGATTCCTTTTTCTTGCTAATTTTAACGCAACTTTGGGGGTAAATAAGCAATAAAAGAAGTGTAAAATCTCCAAAACAAAGTCGGTACCGACAAAGCTCAATTGTCGAAGAGTTCAATAAACTTTATTTGTAATTGATTTATGCAGTGGTTTTTTCATACAACCCTATTTTCAAAAGGACTTTTCGTAATTTTTTACGCACTCGTTTTACTAAAATAGTTTTGCACGTAGACCAGTGTCTAACTGCTCATCACTGATACTATCTCTGTCGGACACGATGCCAGGTGACACAGCGTGCTTTTCGGCCATGCCCACTAGTGAGTTCGAGCCCGCGACTAGTTTAACCTTAACACCGACTGAAAATCCAGTACTGTGTTTATTCAACGCGATTTTTTTTTCGTGCACTTGATTTTCAACGCTCTGCTTAGCGTCGAGAGTTGAAAATCCAGCACTGTATTTTTTCAACGCGCTGGGAGGAATGAGTGCATCCTAGCGCGTTGGATTCTCAACGCTCGGCTTAACACCGGGAGTTGAAAATCCAATGCACGATAAAATCCCGCCGCGATTTTATTACGTCCCTGCGAACATCGGCTTCTTGTTAGCTCGGGATGGAATGAAAGTGGACTGTATTTTAAGGGCAGTGGTTTATTAGCGTTCTTATTAACAAATATAAACTTTCCCGGATAAATAATTAATACATTAAGTTAGAGACGAGTATCGTCCGTCGCGGAGGAATCCGTGGAAGCGAGTGATCACCGAGCCGAGCTGTGTTGCTGCTCGCCGATGACGCGTTGATCACGCAGCTCATGCAAACCGTGCAAAGTGTTGAGTTCGATTCCCACCAGTAAGGAAGTACCTACCGGAGTTTATAAATACCTGCAGGGATGCAACCGACAGCCTGCCGGTGTGATATCGCCCTTAAAGGCAAATTTGAAAAGCCTTCTGTATCTGTAATGTTATTATCTTGGAAAAATTGGTGTAGGTTAAAGAGTATCCCTAGAAGATTCTGTATCACGCTTGTCACATCACATGCCAATACTTTTGAACAAGATAAGTACAATTTTCACCGTTAAAATTAAAAAACCCCCGACACAAACATTTCCTCATTTCTCTTTCTTACTCCATCACCAGACCCTGTTCACCATCTATCTATAAACTATTCATTGAGACCATTCCAATGAGCCCAAACACGATACCTGTGCTGTAAGTTGGTAAGAGAGTTGGGTATCCTGCAATTTCCACTGACGCTGCAGCATCAGTTCAAGGTTACTATGTTCTTCTAATATCATTGAAGTAACAGATTCTCAAATTTCAAATCGATTCATCAACTAGAAAAGAGCTGATAATCTTGAAACGGCTGAACCGATTTCGATAAAACATGTCTAAGAAATACTGCTTTCAAATAAAAAAAACTGCATTCAAATCGGTTCACCCGTTTAAGAAGTAGGGTGCCAAAGACAGACACACACACATAGCTGTCAAACTTATAACACCCCTCTTTTTGCGTCGAAGGTTAAAAAGATCAAGTGGTCCACGGGCTGAATAGTACACGTGTATGTATATTTCCACATTCAAATAATAATTGTCCGGAACACGCCATAAATTAGAAGCACATCTGCCGAACAAGCAATTAATTATGTTTATAGTCACAACAGCGTTATGGCGTTGTTACTGTTCACATCATAGCGACGAGCTTTGATTGTTATGATTAATGGGTCTGTTAAGAGTTTGTTGCGTCTGTGCCCTCAGGTTTTTCGGACATAATAGCATTCACCTTAGCATGGTCTCGAAAGAATTATGTTACTAGGCCGGTTGGAAGGAAAACACGCTCAAGGCAGAGCACCGGCGATATGGTCAGACGCGATCAAGAAGGCTGTTGGAAGCAGCAGTCACCAAGCGGTCCACATTGCAGAAGACCACATAGGTTAGAGACGCGTCGTATGTGGTCGCGATCCTCAGGATTGAGGGAACGACGAAGAAGAAGTAAGAGTCTGTTATGATCAGTGTTTTAAATGTTAGAACAGCTTGAATGATGAACTGGGCTACGACTGAAAGGTACTTTGACCTACAGTTTCATTTATTTAAAACTGTTTGAAGTCTTGTTTGTCAATACTTTTGAATCAATTAATTCATGTGATTTCATGTATATAGTTTAATTTGGAAAAGGCTGACTGACAGATAGTGGAAACAATATTCTGTCTTAAGGCGACGATAACTGACTTTCAATGATTTTATACTGAAAACGACGTCTAAACGAGTAGTGTTAATATTTTTTGTGATTTGTAAAAAATATTTGTTAAATTAGAGCATTTTATTAATATTTTAATATTTTAATATAGGCATATTTTGGACTATATTTATATTACATAGTGCAATTAATTTGTAAAATAGGTCTAACGGAGATAAAAAACTGAGAATCGCGCAAAAGCTATCAAGCGTATTTTTCTGAAACCTTCACCATTTTGAAGATAATTTAATTATTGGTCTTTTAGTATACGAGTTTTACTAAAATATCTTTGGTTTTCTGTATAATAAATTAATAATGCGTTTAATTGGGGACAGCGTTCCTTGATGGGCGAGCCCAACTACTGGCTGGATGTACGAAGCGTTGCGGGAGCTCAGTACAAAACACGCAAGCTAACCACTCAAGGTCAATGGCATATATCTGCGTCTTAATACCAAAGCTATAGGTACACACACGTTGACCTGTTAGCGTCGATGCGGTAAAAAAGAGATTACCCACCTCAGATAGAGCTCGCCACTTAGTTGTGATCATTATCAAAGCTCTCAGAAACCAATGTTTTTAAAGAATAATCATCTACCTATCCTAGATTCGACCTAGCCCAACCTGCCTCTCAGAGGCTCATCTTTTTACTCTATTCGCACATAATAAATTTAACTTACACTTGGGCACATCGTAACATGTATCATATTTAATACGATGAAACAATACACTCAAGTACCAAAAATACTAAAATTACAGTCGACGGAGCCTGATATTTATGGCTGACGGCTAATTAAATAAGCTCACACTAGTTTTAATTAGGTTGTGAGGGGATTTATTAGAAGTCCGAGAACAGGCTGACTAATATGAGGCTGGGTTTGTTAATGTTGCCTCTTACATCAAAGCTCTAGCCTAACCTTTGACTTATTAAATTACCGCTCAATAAACCTTCCTTTATTAAATATCTTGGTTTATTTGTTTTGGTATTTGGGTAGGTATCCACTGTTTTTTTCTTTTTCTTTAAATTTTTTCACATTTATTATTGACCAACATTTTATGTCAGTTTATTGGAACGAAGTTCGTACGTATCGCACATTATACTCTGAACTCTTGGCGAATTAAAGCTAGACCGAAAAAACTGCTAAAATTTGACCGTCACGACACTTGTGTTACGTAACAAAAAAAGTCAAGAGTGCAAAAGCGAAAGGAACTTCGTTCCAACCAGGTGTCACACGCCACCTCTCGTTTGTGTTTTTGTTTCCAAATAGACTTACTTAATAATTACAAGACTCTTTTTTTTACCGAAACAAGTCGTGGCGGAAAACTTACTCCTCTAATACCTGCAAGCAAGGTATTTAAAAATATACATATGAAAAAATATTACCGGTCTTCTACATTCTCTGTTATTCTTAATTTAATTTATATGCCATTGCTTCATTTTTAATTCTTTTTACCTATTATGGTATAGCTATCCTATTTCAAATGCATCGTCTTCACATATACTTATAATTATTAATATTTACAAAATATTGTAAAACATTTGAAAAGAGTATAGTTACTCTTTAGAAATCTCTTCTTTTAGAAATTCCAGCGTTAGTACGCTGGAATTTCTTTCCCATTCTTCTCCATACGAAAACTACCTTTTGGAAGGTGCGACTAGAATCAAGTCTATTTTTTTGTAAATTTTGACGTTCAAAAGTTAAAATTATTTGACTTTGACTTCTCATTAAAAGAACAGACAGTATGTTTAGGTACTTGTAAAGAACTAGCGACCCGCCCCTGCTTTGCGGGTTTTTAGGACTTGCGATACGATTAATTTAAGTTTAAATATATTTATAATGTGCTTAGTGAAACCGGTAAACCCGCTTTCTTGGTGAAAACTTCAACAAAATCTGTTGCGCAGTTTAGAAGAACAACGCGGAAAGACACGAAAAGCAAGTTTAATTTATAATATGTAATCATTCATCATCATTTCATCTGAAAGACGTCCACTGCTGGACATAAGTCTCCCTCAAGCACCGCCACCTCGACCGGGTCTGTGCCTCCCGCATCCAGCGGATTTCTACGGCCTTCACAAGGTCATTCCACCTTGTGGGAGACCTTCCAAAGGTGCGTCTTCCAGAACGCGGCCGCCACTCCAGAACCTTTCGGCCCCATCGGCCATCTGTTATGCGAACAATGTGCCATGCCCACTGCCACTTAAGTTTGGTAATTCTTCGGGCTATGTCAGTTACCCTTTATTTTGTTTTTTGGGTTGGAAATAATCAAATAACTTCTCCCGCTCTAAGGCGAGCGGGATGGCGTGTTAAACTCTTGCTGGCTAAAACCCACCCGTGTTCCTTCAGTTGCCTGTATGTATTGCCAGGGGCCACGGTATCCCTTTCGGCATCGGCCCTAGCGGACCCCATCAGTTCTGCTGACATCTTTTTGAGGCGCGCGTGGAACACAACGCGCCGTCGACCCGGGCCTGATCCTTACGGAACGGTAGCTAGCTCAACGTCCACAAGCCCACGCCTACGGTGACCGGGAATCGGCTCCCGCCTTATCCGGAACAGGAATCTCTCAAAACAACCGTGTCCGGTGAGGACCTGCGTCATGCAGAAGGTGAGAACGCCGTGGCGCCTCTCTAGCCACTCCTCAAAGAGGGGAATCATCGCCGCAATTGTGGCGAGCCCAATGTCGATTACCCTGGCTCTCCTGCGGACCTCTTTATTTCTGATTCGATTTATAAATAAGCATAGTATTTAAGGAAGGTTACCTAACGTTACTATTACCTAACACCCTTTTCATCTGTTGAATTATCTCTGAAACTACCTGTACAAATCCTTCTCTAAACAAATCTATTCCAGAAAACTAGTACATAAATAGTCTTCAGCAAATCCTAACATTTATTTATGTAGATCCAGAGGATTGGTCTAGCTGATTCAATTATTAGAAAAGGGTAGCAAGTCACGGATTAAAATATTCTTTTACTTACATAAAATATATCTTTTCTATCCTTTTTTCGGTTCTTTTGTTGATATAATAATAGGATATGTTTGAAAACTGGATTCAAAATTATCTTACTTATTTAGGATTTCCATGTGCAAAAACTTCAAATTCAACATTTTCTCTCGGTACGTCATTTTATCCAGACATTTTTCATAATATCACGAATCTAAATAAATATTATTAAAAAATCTTTAAACGTTGATAAATTCTTTGACCACTTTTCATTATAATATCTCATAGTTCACATGTTCGCCTATATCATTAGCAAATCTTAAGGCCTGAACTCCACCAAAGCGGAGACTAGACGAGAGGAGAGGAGTGGAGATGTGTTGAAAACAACCAATAGGATTTCGTTATTTACATATCACGTCTCCGCTTAGCTTCAGCGGATACGTTGAGCTGAGAGGAAAGGAGATATCTAATATTTGCTTGGAAAAAAACTGAGATATTTTAGTGTGCTGTGCCTCGTAAGCTGGCGACGGCGCGCAGTGGAGATGAGAGTATTTATGTGAGCGCCGTGCGACGAGCGGCACAGTTAGTCCCACCGAAACCCCACGTCGCACTACCTGCCCGCCGCCGCGCCGCGTCGCTATAAACTGTGCGTTAAACAGTACACAGCTCTGCTCCAGTCTAGCCAATACGCATCTCCGCACTGCTTCGGTGGATATATTCATCCTTAGCTGTTAAGCATCTTCTCTCCTCTCCGCTTCGCACATCTACGCCCATCTCCGCATTGGTAGAGTCCGGGTCTTAGAATTACTCCGCTCCACCTGAAATTATACAACCTTACACAGTTTGATGTTGTTTACCTTAATTGTGTTACATTTACGACGTATTCAAAGCCTAGATAACTACATAAGCCTCACGTGGACACATCGACTGCCCAATCCGGGTAGATTAAGTAGTTGCTAGCTATACATATGTGTAGTCATGTAGATCCATTCGACGATATATTTCGTGTGTAAAGCACCTGTCTTACCACTGTCGATTAAGGAGAAGCGAGTAGAGCTAGCTACTCAAAACGAATTGGCGAACAACGAACAACTAGTGCGCTACGACGCCGAGTGATAACTCGCTGATATGCGTATACACCAAGCTTGAGTCTCTCAGCGAGTGTTCAGTCCACCAAGCGCGCGTCGCTGACCGAGAACTCTCTTTGACAGCTCTTGTCCCTACAACAAACGAGTACTCGCCGGCGGTGTGATGTGATAGTTGTTCGCTGACCTAAATTCGGGATTATTAATATATTTACTTACGCAAGAACTACAATTTTTTGTACGTTTCTTGAGAAAAAATCGAGGATAGCCAGTCGCTTCCTCGTGATACCTGAAGGGTGTTATGAAATAGGAACAGTATAGTTCTTCTCTCGTGATGATACGAGTTAAGAGGTTGGCAACGTCGCAAATATCTGTTAATATTACTGAATTATAATAATATATGAAATATCGCTCTCAATATCGCCCAAAAATATTTAGTCTCACTGCGCCCCCTTTTTTTTTTTTTTTTTTTTGAGTGTGGGAAATCATCAAATAACTTCTCCCGCTCTGGGCGGAGCGGGAGGGCGTGTCAGACTCTTACTGACTAAAACCCACCCGTGTTCCTTCGCCGGTTTGCCCTGTCGACGGGGGCCACGGGGGCCATCTCCCTTTCGGTTTTCTTCGCAACCCCGGCAGGCATCGGCCCTAGTGGACCCCTTCAATTCTGCTGACATCTCTTTGAGGCGCGCGTGGAACACAACGCGCCGTCGACCCGGGCCTGGTCCTTATCGGACGGTGAGCCACCCATTGCTCACCGCCCGCAAGCCCGCGCCTACGGTGGCCGGAAATCGCCCCGCGATTCCCGACGCCCTGGGCGTCTCCTCCTGCGGCGGTTAGGGGCGTGAGGGCGCGAAATTTGCCTCTCCCTCACGCCTTCCGCCTCCTCCTTTGCGAGCATTACCGCTTCGCAGAAGGAGGTGACGGCCTCCCATTTCCTCTCGCTCCGTACCATGGCCTGAACCAGGGCCGGACGCGAGAGATCACCGCCGCCGATCGCCTCCACGAGGACACGGCGATGCTCCGCCCAAGCTGGGCAGACCTCCACCGTATGCTCCACCGTGTCCTCCGGGCGATCCACACAATGGTGACACCCGGGCGTTTCCTCCCGCCTTATCCTGTGCAGGAACCTCCCGAAACAGCCGTGTCCGGTGAGGACCTGCGTCAGGCGGAAGGTGAGGATGCCGTGGCGCCTCTCTAGCCACTCCTCAAAGAGGGGTCTTATCGCCGCAATTGTGGCGTGCCCAGCGCTGGGTTGCGACAATCGCACTCTCCATGACGCCATGAGATCCCGCCGGAGCTCCGTCCGCTGTGCCGCGATTTCTAGCGGCAGCGGAGTTAAGCCCCGGCGTTTCGCCTCCTCGCGCCACTCCCAAATGTGCGCGAGGACCTTTGCCTCCAGATCCCATGGCGGTAATCCGGCAAGGAGGCTCGCCGCCTCGCAGGAGACCGTGCGGTATCCTCGGGCCAGCCGGATGGCCATGACCCTCTGGGATCACTGCGCCCCCTAGCGTTCCTTAATCGTAATTACTTTTGTGGGTGATAAAATTAAGCTTAAAGACGACGGCATTTCATCCTGACTTCAGGTATGAAAAAGATTAATATTCCGCGGTAGTTTCACGAACTATGCTCAATATTGTGTGTGCGTAGCCCGCGTGCCAGAGCACACCGCTCGCGAATTAGTGACGACGCACTGTGGGCTTTGAAAAGTAGCTGGCTGGACAAAATAATTCAGTAAAAAAGAAACTAAATAAAATTTGACCCAGATAAAGGCACACATTAATGAACACAAAATCTTGAACCGTTCAAGATTTTTTTTCAAATACCGATGTGGGGGACTCCAACCGTTTAAAGTATCATGGTGTTCCTAACAGAATCGGAAAACTAGAATCTGTACGATATTATCGATAGGTCACCATACGTATAAAAAAAAAACGGCCAAGTGCGAGTCGGACTCGCAAACGAAGAATTCCATACCATAGTACAATATTTAGCAAAAAGCCCCAAAAATCTCAGTTTCTTGTATTTAAAATTGAAGGAAACTGAGTTTTTGAACCTTTAATTATCAACTTTATTTTTATTATTTTTTGTTATAGTGGCAATAGAAACACACAATCAGTTCACAAAATTTCATCTGTCTACCTAACACGGTTCATGAGATATAGCCCGCTGATAGAGGCTCAGTAATAGGGCTCCGTTTGGCACCCTTCGGGTACGGAAACCTAAAAAACTGCGATATTCCAATCTACATACCTATCTGCTAATAAAGTATATTCTACCAAAAAGTTATAAAACGAGACAGCTGTGACAAAATTATAGCAAAATTGCACTATAAATATACGTATGCAATAAACGTCATGGAACGCGAAAACTTTTGCCCAGACAGTTTGCTGAAACGAAAACACTGTGCGACGACAACGATATTGCTTTATATCAGCGCGGTTTCTCTTGTCTTTTCTCTCAAGTTTCTGAGCTTTATGACTCATATGTTTTTGAGAAATGTAAAGAGATAAAGCTTGTGCAGGATGTTACTGGTTTGAAAAAGGATGTTAGTAAGTTGAATAAATTGTGCCATTCTCCTTATGTACATCTTATTTAATAATAGGTTATTAGTAGAAATTATCAGAGGATGGTGAGGGTGATAAAGCTCGTTCAGGACGGTACAAAAAGCTTAGGTAACTTTTTGTACCGTCCTGAACGAGCTTTATCACTGAGCTGCCACCAATAAGCCCAGATTTTCTCTGATTTGAAGGATGACTTTAAGGTGATGGAAGAAAGAAAGAAAAATAGGTTTATTTGTCACATAAACCCGTGCATACAAAAAGACAAGAGTTGTTAGAAAGCAGGAAAATAAAGTACATATGAAATCACAAGCATAAAACAGAATTAGTCGGCAGCTGCACGTCATGATCGTGACAAGATGGCTTCCACTCAGCATGATGCTGTGCTATGGGGGACCCACAGCACAGCGCTGATTTTCAGTGGTCATCCGGATTAATCTTCATTTCTTTTTACTTCTATGTACCTACTAATACGTAGGGCAAGGCTCTAGATTATACGTTTTAATGCAGAAGTACCTACCTTACAGGAAAAAAAATCTTTAAGATGGAGCAGTTTCAAAACGTACGTCGTCACTAAGTACCTGCACCTATTTGATTATATACCAAGTATACCAACCCGTTATGTTCAACACGTAACTTCAACGCGTGTCGTCGCATATTCCGCGAGTATTAGTACTTAGTCAACATTATTGCTTGATCACTGAGCATTTCTTTACTGACTAAGAGCAAAGCAATCAAAGTAAAAGCACGTATAGACTGCTTATTATAGACGGATATTTAGGAAAAATAACTATATACAAAAATTATAAAAATCCGCCTAGCCTTTTTCCAAATATGGTGGGGTCGGCTTCCAGTCTAACCAGATGCAACTGATTACCAGTATTTTACATGGAGCGACTGCCTATCTGACCTCCACAACCCGGGCTACTGAGAACACTTTGGTAAGACTGGTTCAATCAATCTGCCTAAACTTTTCCCATTGGCGTCAGCTTTCAGTCTAACCGGATTTAGCTGAATACCAGTATTTTACATGGAGCAACTACCTATTTGACCCAGTAGCAGCGAGGACCAACGGCTTAACGTGCTTACCAAGGGACGGAGGAGTCTCGGTATGTAGAGATGGTTACCCATCCACGGATCGCGTAGCTTAACCTGATAGATCAACCCGTACGGCTGTTATTACTTAGCCACGAGCTGGTTATCAGACATTATTAAAACCACAAAGTAATTATTTCTTGTTAAATAACTCCTTTCGGTTTACTCAATCAACAGATTATTACATACAGCACAATTTTCCGGTTATAAATAGATATGATAAATAGAGCTTATCCGGATATTGTGAAACAGAACCTTACACACCTTATATTAAACTTGATAAGGTTAATCATAGCCTGGGAATTGTCACCAATAATATAAATTACAGCAGTGGTGGCCCAGTGGAAACGGCTGCGACTTACGAGTTGTAGATCGTAGGTTCGAACCCTAACAGGCGCTTAGCTTTGTGTAAATGATTCCATCACCACTGCTTTCAAAACGGTGAAGGAGAACATCGTGAGGAAACCAGCATGTCTTACGACCAAAAATTCGAAGATACATCTATCAACCAGCACTGAGACAGCGTGGTGGATTACGGCCAACTCCCTCTCACTGAGAGGAGGCCTGTGTCCCAGCATTGAGAACATTGTAGACTGATTATGCTAATATAAATTGTACCAATGCCTACCATATTACCCAGAGCACGTATTCCTAAAGAAGCTTTTAAAACAAAAACCGCTTCAAAAATAAACAACCCATCCACCAGGTGTATTGCTATTTCATATAAAAATTATAACAATAACGTCCCATGGTAAACATTATTTTTCATAATCACGTGCGCAAAATAACACCGACCACATGAAAACAAATTTAAAATTCATCCCTGTAACCTCCTTCATTTTTAAAAAGCAAGCGAAATATTTTGGCCGTGATGAAATTAATTAAAACCACGTTTGCACAGGAATTCATTGAAACTGGAGATTAAAAACAAAAGAATAGCTTTGATCATGTATGGGGCTTGTGGTTAAGTAATAACAGCCACACGGGGCGGTCGATCAGGTTAAGCTACGCTTGCTGCGGTTGGTTGGTGAATGGGTGACCATCTTTACATACCAAGACACCTGTCTTGGTATGTAAAGATGGTCACCCGGCTGTCATTCGTAGATCTTTTACAGTCGTGTCGTAGGTCCGGCTGTCATTCGTAGATCTTTGACAGTCGTTACGGGTTGTCAGGAGCCCGAAAGTCTAACAACCAGACTTACCAAGCGGTATCGTATTACCCCGTAACTGGGTTTTGGAGGTCAGATAGGCAGTCGCTCCATGTAAATGTGCATGGAATTAGTAGGTACTATCATGGCAACATGGAACTAGTAAGTACTATCATGGCAGCATGGAATTAGTATGAACGATTATCCCATACTATTAAATGAACTTTCTTTATTTTCAGCAGAGCAGAGCTCGGTCGCCCAGGTACTACTTTACTGTATAACAGAAAATATGAAACAAAAAAAGCACTACAAAACAATGGGCAATAATGTAGGATTTAGCGAATCGAGTAACTTACGAATAAAATACTTTAAACTAGTCTGTGATATATAACTACACTACACTACTTCTCTCAAAATAAAGCTTTTAAAATGAATAGCATAAGCTTGCTACGCACTAATGTAACACTACTAAGCCCCTCGTGGACACGAGAGGCTACTACAGACGTAGTAGACTAAAAAAACATTTCGCAGAAGATTGAAGTGGATAAATTGCGTAAAATATATTTTAGGCGATGTCGCCTTCGGAAAATTCTCAGTGTGCCAATAAAAAGAAACATGAAGTGACTGGAACATGGCCCTGTCGCAGCTTACAGTTGGAAAATTCTTCGTTTATTTAGTCGACTAAACTTGACTAAATCTTGTTATCTACATTAAATTTTTTTTTAGCTTTAACCTAGGTATTTGTAACATTTAATTCTGTTCTAATATAAAATCACGAAGTATTTTTTTAAGGGGAATACTGGAGGTGTATCGTAGGTTACATTTTATCACCAATTTATAGTTGAAGTTTCATGTACTGGTAGACGAGCTAATTGCTATGACCCGGACCAGCAGCATAATCCGAGTATTTTGAAGGTCACTGCTAATACTTTGCTTCATTAGGGTTGAAGAATTCGTCTGCTCAACAACGTAAATAATGCAAAGAACGTAAGTGAACTGTCAAAATTAAATTCATTGCCATCAATTGTCATTTCCTAATGCCTTTGAGCTGCATTGTGAATTATCTATATTTCTTCGTAAAGATAATTTTCTTAAAAAACTCAAACTCAAAGCAATCAATGAATCGGTCAATCAGAAATATGAAGCTAGTTGCCCCTTCCAAAGCGTAGTAGGTAGGTACCTATGGAGAAGAACGGGCAAGAAACTCCACGGACACTCATTTAAATTATAAAAATGTTATAAAATATTGGTTACATCATTCATGTTGAAATTATACATGTGAGAACAATGTAAAAAGACGTGCACGTTAAAAGGATAAAACAAAGAACAATTTAAAAATAAATTAAAAATAAATGGGCCCCAGTAAGACCTCAATCTATTGACTAGATCAGTGATGTAGTCTAAAAAATATTTACTCAGTAGAATAGTCACTAGTTATAAAGCAACTTTATTCGTAGGAGGTTGTATAAAACTCTCACGTCTATGGTGATTTATGGAGGCTTTGCTCTCCAAATAAATACAATCCCATACATCATCCTGCTATAGGATTTATCGCTTATTTCTCGCGCCGCCGAAACGATACGTTTTATTTAAGCTCGCGTTTTTGGTAGCAACAAACTATGTTTGATTGTTATTGGAATTAAGAAAAATGGCCAAACAATTGTTTTCATTCTCAGCTGTCAAAATGTGTGTATATTACCTCTAAATTACTGTATTTTTTTTTTATAAACGTAACATAACATCACGCCCGTATATCCCGAAGGATAAGGCAGAGGTAGTACACCTACAGTCCGCAAGTTATATTTAAGTTCAAAGCCTATTGCCTTCAACCGGGCACTTATCCAAATGGCTGCTATAGAAAAGTTTTTTTTTTAAGATAAGCTATTCTAAATTACTGAATAATGGTGCCAATTCTCTTGGACACCTCTTGTACAGCTAAACTATCACTAAAATTCTAAGGCTATGAGAATCTTAAAGCAATTCTACAAAAAAAAAACTCTAAATTTAAAAATAATTTTGACACAACTAAAATCGAATTTAACAACCGCAACTCCACGTGGTGGTTTTGCCCTTTTTTTAGAGCCAGATGCGCGCAGGGCGGGGCAGCCTCGACGTGTTTTATAAGGAATTTTTCACTTTTGGTATGGAAAATATGAAAAATTATTACCGACATGTTGAGTTTTAGGGGTTTATGAGTTTTATAAAGGAGAACAAAAATTTTCATTATTTTTACGATGGGACACACCATTTTAGAGACATAAGCAAAAGAAAAGAAAAAGATTCAGTACTATTTTTGCACCTGAAGTCGAGGTGTTGGTGTGAAAATTAGGTGTCATGAACTAAAGTTATTCCTAATTTTATTCCACACCTAAAAAGGTGTGGAATAAAATTAGGTCTAAATTTTTTGTGAAAAGCGTCAAATTCAGAATAGCAAAATTTCCATTTTCGCTAAATTAATAACTTAGTGCCACCTTAGTGCTTTCAAACTAAAATATAGTTAAGTTGTGTCACTTTAGTCTATTTCAGAATGAGAAATCGTCGTTTGATAGGAATAAACAAAATTTTGGTGATTTTTAGTCTAGTTTAGAGGCATTTGCGACAAGAGAATCGGCACCATTACCTTTAAATTGGGGTATAATGCGTATTCTTCAATCCCTGTACAGTACCGACCAAAAGTCCATAGGCAATCGCACAAAGCAATAGACTGACGCTTCGGTTTGACTTACGACCTTCTTCTATAAGATGTTACAATACTATAGACACACACACACTCACTTTGTCTGCAACTCATAGTAGTTCATAATTTCTATCAATATAGTGTATGGCGTGCTAGCTCAGTGGATAACGTGCTTTGGTATGTGCGATTATGGCGAGCCGAGCGAGGGTTCAAATCTCATCTGTGGTTTGCTTGTAATTTTTTATTATATTAATGTAATTTTATGTAATTTTTTTTTCTATTCATAGTTTTTGTTATTTTTTAATAATGACTAGTTCAATAATCATTCGTTTTTTGTTTCGGTCGTCTTGTTCACATAAATATTAAGATTTAGCAGGTAGACCACAGAAAACTAAGTAAATTACTTCGATTTCTGTGGGGTAGACAGACGCTGTTCGTTACGCGTATTCGCTTAATAAAACTTTGTTGGTTTCTGGATAATTTTGGTGACGAGTATTTAGGTATTAGCGGTGTTGTGGTTAAATATAAATACCCTATATGTTGTGGTATAACCAAAATGCAGTCAAATATAAAAATTGAAGGGAGATCAAATATTATTGCGCTGCGTAAAAGTGAATGTAATAACAAATAATTGTAGCAATATGTTGTCTATAATTAAAGAAATATAACGAATAAATATTTTTTTAATTTTGCTATCACATATCACGCATTTTTAATTCTAAACCGTTTATTGCAATAACAGCATTAATAAAAAAGGCAGCAATAGTTAAAATACATTATTATTGCAAACAAAAATAATAATATTTGCAAAAAACTGCGCTGTGCTAAAGCTCGGATCGGAACCTTAGCCAATTTGAATCTCAGACCAACGCTTAACGCGTTTTGCTATCTGCACACATGAGCTTAGTTCGAATTTTAGCAATGCCATAAACTGGTCATGGTCAAGCGCATGATGCGCGTGTGTTACCGTGTCTAACAAAAGCGACGGAAATATGTATTTGTTTCGATAGTGCGGCGCAAGTACGCGACGATACGTCAGTGTGTAAAGCGCAAAACTGCGTTCTCTGTGGTGTGTGTGCCGTGTTGTTTACACATACAGATATACGGACTATACCGCGTGTTCACAGCAATACGACTCTTAACATGCCTAGGCACTTCTGAACGCTTACTGTACCTTCTTAGGTGCAAGACTACATTTAAGATGCATCGGAAGTAGGTACTAGTTAGTACTACCACACAATACATTCACCAATTAATCCAGCATATACTGTCATGACCGTTTTGCATAAAATTTAATCATTATTACTATGGTTTTAATTAGATTTTTATACAAAAGATAATTCCACCATTCCCATTATGAACATTACTAATAACTTCAACCATCAGCATAAACGATAACTAGTTAAAGAGAGAGCTAATAGCCGTACTGGCATTATGTGGCCATTCACTGTATAGACTATAACCCTTTAAAACTGAATGGAATCTATCGCTAGTTATTGCTTTCAAAGCTGATTTGTTTCTAGTTTCATATTTGATGGAGTTGCATTAGAATACAGGCACAGAAAGACCCCATTTGCAAATATCTAGTTGGTTTGCACTTTAGAAATAAAATGAACAAACATGTACATAAGTAAGGTCAAGGAAATAAATTGTTACGCAAACTACAAAAGTTACGCAAAATACTGGTTGTCAGCTGCATTCGGTTAGACTGGAAGCCGACCCCAACATAATTGGGATAAGGCTAGGCAGATTGATTGAAACTGATTACTTGAGTGCTCGCAAGATAAGACTGCGCGCCGTAACTAATAAGTATGCCGCCGTCTTGTCGTTTATGTAAGGTCAAATTAAGTATAGAATTAATTAATATTAATACAAGATTAATTATATTAAGAATATTTATTAATATAGATTTAATATTTTAAATATTACAGTAAGTCTAGAATTAAGCACGCCAGCGCCACCAGTCGTGCACACATATTTGTTGCGCGCACTTTAACTTAAATTGTCCGTAAATCACAACTCTCATCATAAGGCACTAGTTAGTCAAAACGAGCTTTCGAGGAAATAATTTTTACTTAAAAATCTGGTTCGGCAAGTAACATAAAATAGATAATTAATTATTATTTATTTTGACTCGCCCCCTTTTACATGGGACTTAAACATTACTAGCGAAATGTGGGTGTACTATAAACTTGCACCTCTGCCCAACCTTTCGGGAAAACAAAGCGTGATGTTATGTTATTTTGTGCCGATTTTATCGATATGCAAAAATCTGTTGGATAAAAAAAGAAAAAGCATTAAATGGTAAAATATTCATTCCATGCATGATATAGGTACGTTCTGGTTATCTATAGTATTTTCCAACGAACGAATTTCCACGATTGTATTTAAATCTAAGCCGATCACCCGGAGCGGTGTAACAGTATTTATTTCATATTTAATCCATCCACTCGTTTCCGATGAATATACAAACAAAAGGCATATCAGTGAGTTTTACTGCTGCAGAAATGAACGCATTCAATATGAATTTATTTCTCGAAACTATGTAACAATATTTTCAATCTAAAAATAGCTGCGATTATATTTATGATCTTTTTATATCTATGGAGTTCCATTTATGAAATACCGGGTCTCTATAGTCCAACCGCCGAGAGAATGCGTTCCTGACACCTGTCAGTTGAGTACAAAACAATACGTGTTTTACGAATTTATACTTTATTTGTTCCTAATCGTGTCCAACTGAGAGGAATCACGTGTTCTCTCGGCGGCCGGTGTTTAAAAATGTTACATATTTTTTATAATGTCTGGCTAACGATAGGTTTACCCAAATCGACCGTTATTTTTCGCCCACGTAGACTAGGTAGACTGCTAGTGTGACCAATAAGTAAGGTCGTAAGTACACTGCTACTACTGCTAATGTGACGTTAACATCACTATTTACATAGTGAACTAAGGAGAGCAAGTGTCGCGTACTCATCCTTATAACGCGAACAACAGTCTTTCACCCTTTTCCAACCAATAAAACATCCTCTAGTTATTTTTAAAGGACTAGGATAAGACTCTCATTGGGCTGGCCATGCGCTTTAATTCCACATAGTTCTAAATAAACAGCAAATTTAAACAATAATCTACTTATCCAAACCCCATAAAAGTAAAACAGTTTGCAGAAAACGTTCGCATTTATTTTCGTTTCATTATCATAATTTTACCAAGCGCACTAGAGACGTGACCAGGCATTTATAGAAAGCTTCACAGACTTGGATAACATCCGTGTGTAGCCACATAACATAGTTTATTTAACACTTCAATTGTATACTAAGAAATAACATTTTTATTTTAGTTTTACCTTTATAGAACCTCCCGGTCTCCTGGTCTGGTTTGCCCGGTCGATGGTAATAAGCTCGTCCCCTATTACATGGGACTTAAAAACATAACTGGCGAAATGTGGGTGTACTATAGGTATACCTCTGCCTAAGCCTTCGAGGAAACAAGGCGTGATGTTACGTTATTTTCTTTATGGAACCCACCTCTTTTTTATTTTTTATTATTATTTTATTCATTAAGGGATGATAAAAAACTACAACATAGATACTTAGGGTTAACAGAACTTTTAGTAACAATGTTGCAGTCCACTGCATTATCAGCAAGTAAAACATATTTAAGGTTCAATGGTTGCCACTAAACGAGCATTACCAAAATCAACAAATATTTTGAAATAAATAAATAAGTTACATAAAGCTAGCTATAGCTACAAAACCAAATCAGATAAGAAACAATTTCATTTACTGAATTATGCAATAAATAAATGATAATAATAAGATTCAATTAAGATAAAAATGTTATAATATTAGATTTAAATTTATTTTTCGAGCATGCAAATATATCAATATCAATGAAATTTGAATAATAGGATTCCAACATTCTATGAATAGGGCAGCGCAAACCAGAGTTCGTACGACAAGAGTTTAGCGCGAACAGAGTACGTGCACGAACCTGAAGCGCATGAACTGTTCAGGGGACAGAATAACACAACTTACTCGTTAGATCAATGGCATCAAAACAATTGTGAACAATATCATGAAGCACGTTGGCCTCCAGCTATTTGCGCCGGTTCTCCAAGCTGATAAGCTTGTACTTATCAAGGAGTTGGGAGTATGACAGATAAATCTTAGCTCCCTGACATCTGTAGTACATAGCACGGAAGTACTTGCGGTGGACCCTTTCTATTCCAATATGTTACCTTTTTATCATAGTGGATAACGAATATGAAATTTCTTATGCAGTTCAGAACATAAGCCACAAATCACTAAGGCGTTGAGCAGACAATGGACAATTTGTCCGCGGACAAATTTGGAATCCTATGGAATTCTAACGCGCAAGTAGGACAAAATTTCAGGTAAGTCAAAATTTCCATACGATTTCAAATTGTCCATCGTCTGCGTCTGCGCGGTGACAGTTCGCCTGCAGTTGCCGCCTGCGGTCGAGTATGGAATGGTACCTTTAGGCATGAACGACAATCAGTCAATTGTTAATTTGAAGTTGGCAGAGACAGAATGATGTTCAAATATATTATGATTCGACAATAACTTTGATTTTTTACCAAATTTTCATATATTTAACCAAATCTTGAGCGCTAAATCAAGATTTGGCTGTGTCGCTTATTTTCAAAGAAATATTTAAATTCTAAAGAAGAAATCCTGCAAAAAATTCACAATCCAACTTACAGGAAAGTGTATACAATTCACAATTATTTATTGCATTCATTCATGAATGTTGGTAAAACAGTTGGTAAGCTTAAAATTAATTAAACAATTATAGACCCTTGTCGGGCACAGCACAGTAGGGGAAACGAGAAAATAAGCACTGTTTATATTATTTATGTATTCCGGTAAATGTATTTTTATTTTATGATTACTTTTTCTTCTTCTAATATTTAAGTATTTTAAGTATTTTTATTTAAGTAAAAAAAAATACTTAAATATTTTTTTATTTAAGTATTTTTTCTTCTTCTAATATTTAAATATTTTGGTTTTATCTCTTTAAGTTATAAATGATACCTGCTTGAGTAAGTAGGACTGTTTTATGTGCATTTATTTTAAGCAAAATCACATCAGGTATCCTGATTTACCAACCACGCAATCTCATCTAATATAGATTAAGGGTTGCGCGTCGTCGCTGAACGTCTTCATTTCCATCAGGAAAAAAACAGTAAAACAATAAATAAAGCCAATTTAATCTTCAAAATGCACCCAACTCATTAGTTAACAGCTATAATAAAAAGCTACATTTTGTGCTGCACTTAAGGCCATATGCTCTGCCAGACGCAATTAACGACAGTGGGCGAGCTACTATTTATCTTCGGAACGTTTAAGAGAATTTGGCACTAACTGCCGTGCACCGTAATGTACTAGATTCTTTTTGTAATTCATTATACATTCGTTTTATATTAATACATTAGATTTTTGTGACAAAGACAGGATACGCAAAATTAAAATCTGAAGTGTTAGCTGTAAGTTGTTATTGGTTATTCAAAATAACATCGATATTACTATTAGAAATCATAGTTTTATGTCATTTTTTTTTAAGAGAACGGCCGAAGCCCATTGCACTATTTAAACACATTTGCACAACATCAGTCATAAAGAGTAAAAAATATATGTATAGCTTTGCGTTTGTATTGGCGAAACATTCACAACAAAACATTTTGAAATCTTTACTTTCTGTTAATGTTATTATTGTTATTATTTGGTTACACACATATAGCAGCTAATTAGCTGATGCGTGTGTATCAAAT
Organism: Omphaloscelis lunosa; assembly: GCA_916610215.1. NCBI lineage: Eukaryota > Metazoa > Arthropoda > Insecta > Lepidoptera > Noctuidae > Omphaloscelis > Omphaloscelis lunosa. The sequence continues at coordinate 16,182,349 of OU744250.1, forward strand.
AGCTTGGAGATATTTAATCTGTCCAGTCGATTCTTGAAGCAGTTCAGTGAGGGAGCCGTCACAACATTCTCCGGAAGCCTATTCCATGCTGTTAAAAATCGGTTAAATAAGAATTGCTTGAAAGGCTTTTTCTTTGATGAATTTTCCCATAACTTTAGGGAATGCCCACGCAAATGTTTGTTGGCATTCAGAGTGTTTGCGTGTGTTTTTGTGTGTTTGTTTGTGTGTTTGTGTGTGTTGTTGTGTTGTGTGTGTGTTGTTGTGTGTGTATGTTTGTTTTATGTTGTGAGTGTGTGTGTATGCGTGTTGTGTGTGTGTTTGTTTGAATGTTCCATATAATGTTTGACAGGAACTAGAGATTTCAACAGGTTTTCTTGTGAATGATTCGCCATTGCAAACGCACAGTAAAAAAAGATTTAAAAACACACATATTCCGCGTAGCACTCAGTAAGTACATACTATACTTAAAAATACACTCACACACGATATGCAGTCATTCTTCTCACAAAATTCCAAACATTCTGACAATATCGTCTTCCATTTTTTCATCAAAATCTGTATTTGAAGACAATTAAGCGCAGCTAGTATCCGAGGTAACGGTGATTTGGAGTGTGCAACAGTACATGTAGGAACAGTAACCGGTGCTTCCTACAGGCGACTGTAGTTATGGGATACATATAAGTTGCAGATTAGGATATGCAGGTCATGTAGGTCAAAGCTATAAAACTGAAGATTAATTTAGCATATGTAGCTCAATTCTTACGATGGGATTTCTCATATAACGACATCTCGTAATTTAGCTTCATAAGCTGCTCTAGAAAGTAGTTATTCGTGAAATGGAAGGATGAATAATGCAATAGGTCTTTCTCGGCCGCCAAATTATTAAGCAGGTTGTGCGTCAGGAACATGGTTTTGCCTTTATTACTTATCCTAAAAATTTACAGTACACCCACCTTAGGTACTCCTTGCCTATTTCCATAGTTTTCCATCTAGAATTTCATAGTACTTTTGCATACTGAAAAAAGGTAAGCAAAATACGTGGGACTATTTATTTTTAAAACCTTGTAAGTACCATATTTTATACAACATAAAGATTCTATTCTATTCTTCCAGCCCTTTCATCCCCACAATAATAAACAAAACAGCATCGACCATTGTGCAGCCAACAAAACAGTCATAGCCAGCGATGCAATTAAACAGCCTCCAGGAACAGCCATTATCTTATGAATGCACAGCATTGCAGCTCATAACCCATTAGATACTCTTAATGAACGTTTACAGGAATGATATACGGAATGAATGAGACAGTTATACAATTTTATCCATTTTAAGGGGAGTTGGATAAGAGTGGCCCTGGATGGCGAGCAAGTCAGTCCAGTTGACTAGCCTACCAGTTTATTTTCGGGCGCAGCAGCTTCCCCGTCTGACTTATTAACAATCTCGTCTACATGAACCCACTGAATGGGTCCGAAATTCCGAGTCACTGGATCCAGTGACATCGTATGAACCAGGCATAAAGTAATGGACTGCTATAGTTAAATCAAATTTAAAAAATATAATAAAAATATTTATTTGAAAGATATGTTACAATAGACAGATATAGATACTCAGATACTCTAAATGAACTCTTACATGAATAATATGGGATGGATGAGTCAGTTATCATTTTTTTAAGGTTCCTTACCAAAATGGTAAAAAGGAACCCTTATGGTGCGACTCAGTCTGTCTGTCTGTCACAGCTGGATATCTCAAGAACTACTAATGCTATCAACTTGAAATTTGGAATAATTTTAGATGACGTTTGCCCAACTATTTTACAAAAAAGAAAGAAAAAAAAAAATCTTGCAACAGGGACTGAACGGGGGTCTTAAAAATTCGAAGTACTACTAGGGTATATGGGGTACCATATGAAAGAGCGCTATTTGCACATTCTCAAACATTTTTCTATTTTTTTAGGCCGCATAGTTTTCAACTTTTGACGATTTTTTTTTTTCTTTTTAAATAAAGTTCCCCCCTCATCTCGGACGTTTGCATAGAGAAAAATCTGAAATTATTCTATGTGATAGAAGTGTACGTAAAGATTACAGGAAAAAATAAAACGATCTGTAAATAGATCACTTTTTAGAAATCATCAATAAAAAATACATTAGTTCTACTATCGGTCAAGAAATGGCGCTGATCTAAAACTGCAATATTCTACACCACAGTGTTAAAATTTTCTGACGAATATAGGTCTCGCCCATGAAAATTTAAAATGGTACGGAATCCTCAGTGCACGAGTCCGACTCGCTCTTGACCGTTTTTTTTATAAATCTGGGTAGTTGGATAAAAGTGGCCCAGGATGGCCAGTGATTGAAGAGGGCTATGTAAAGCAATGAACTGCTATTGGCTGTACATTTTTTTTTTGAAGGTGGAATCACGATTGTCCAAAGTAACGTAAAGGGTCCCTAGTAAAGGGTAAAACTTACAATGTAAGACAGTTATTACTGAAATAGCGCATTAAACAGCACTAGATATACCTATCACTTAAATTCATGACGCGTTTTTTCTTAAAACATTTTCGTGCCTAGAGTTCCTAATATAGAAGTGCAACCTCGGAATGAAAAATATTATCTACGCTTCAAATTTAGTTTCTATCACAGCAATGAGGTATGCTCACTTCTAAATGCTCTGCTGGCATCCAGTGACACCAAAGAACTTCAAATTCGTAATACAAATCACCCTTTTTATCACAATCGACAAAACAGAGCGAGCAGTGATGCGAAAACTATCCCAAAAATTCTAACACCTTATTCCAATATTTTCAACGTTAGTACCCTCGTCGACGGCCCGCTATCACCGGTTCGTTGAACATTCTACACATGACTGTAATTCTGCTGATTCCCCATTTTGAACCGGGTTCAAACCAAACAGCTCGTGCTTGAGGGCATTAATAATTCAATACTCGAACAAGAACATGGATTTAGTTCTAAACTTTAAACATTCAAATGTTTCTGTTAATATAAAGTGTCCCTTATGGTTAAACGTTTGTTTAATAAATGTTTTTGTTAGCTTAATTTACATTTTTCTTTCCCTGTAGACTTCGCTAAATTGCGGTATTACGGGCGTGGTATTATATCAGAGGTGGCGCTGGCGGCCTACCGCGGCTGGACGGTACTACTGCTGCAGTTCGTGATCTACCATCGCAACCTCGCCTTCGTTACTGTACCTTTATTGCGCTTTTTATAAATTGCTCTCGTTTAATAGATGGGAATCTTCACCAAAACATTTCTACTGAAATTCTGTTAAAAATTTTGGATAGACAAACTTTTTCTGTGAACCGTAACCGGGTACCTGGTAAAGCCGCGTTGAGGCCTCTCGCGACCCGTGCCGGGCATTCCCACAACAGGTCTCCTCGGATTGACTGTCAAGATCTGGCCTGTGAGAAAGCGGACCGTAGGACTGTGGCATAAGGCTACGTTCCTCCTTCGTTCAAGAAAAAAGGCCAACCTAACGATCATCAAAACTTACAGCTGTAAGTTTAAAAAATGAATAAAGAAAATAAAGAAAAATTGTTTATTTTGCTCAAACAAAACCCACATTACAAAAAAAAATATAGTTCTACAACAGTTTCGTCTTTCAATTCATCATACAGCAAAAACGTTCTCTAACAACCGCTCACAACATAACAAAGCCTTAAATCCCCTCAAATGTACTGCATTTTTTATCCTCAAAGAAAAAGTTTATGAAAGATATAATTCAACATGTTTACTTACTTTTACGGTTGTTGCGTGTGACTGACAGGCCGACAACACGTCAAAACTTCGTATGTAATATGTAAGTAATACGATTTAAGGAAAAGGGGTTGATCTTTTGTTCATATAAAGAGCGTGTCAGTTGTCTGTGTGAAAGGATTTTTACATCTTTTTTATCTGCCATAATATCTTGTAAGGAAATTTTCCGGAATATCAAAGGCTGACGTGATGTAGTCAGGATTTATTTCTAAAGACGAATTTGTTGAAGCTCTGGATGTACAGACAGCATTTTAAGTTTTGAACAATTTTTTTTTTATCTTCAAGGATTCTTGTAAGCGTAGGAGGTGGCATACTCCTTTTGCATCATTTACGTTCATACTTTCTTCTAGTTATACACGCATGCCGTTTGCGAGTACTAAGCACCCGACCTTTCTGAAGAACATCACCACTTTATGCCTACTTTCACTAACTAAATTCCCAATCAAACATTCAATAAACGATTCCTACTAAATACATTCTGAATTCAAGATCAAACCAATTGACAGTTATTTAATTTGGTATCTCCGTATATACATAACTAACACCTCAGTTCTGCGGTTATCCGTGAACATTGTAGCAGGGCCATTTAAGTAGGTACTAGTCTTCGTATCTACTAAGTTGTTTATAGCTTTAATGCTTAGAAATGTTATGGAAGGTTTAACATTATGTTAAAGTGAGAAAATTTATTTTATCGAACTTGTTTTTATTGCTAAAGTCAAGCGTTCAATACCACCTTTACTGTCTTTTACATTATTACCTTGTTGACGTCGGTGCCTTAAAAAGCATCAAGAGGATATGATATACTGACTCTGCGTTCTCTTTATATCGAAAGTATTTTGTATGTTCGCAAAAACTTAGGACTATTCAAAATAAGAAGCGATTTCCATAATATAAATACACGTAGTAGACATGAAATTGTGATACCCAAATTTAGATTAACTAAAACAAGCAAGTCATTTCTTATAAACAGTATCCGCTTTTATAACAAGTTGCCAAAGTCTATGAGTTATAATAACAATAATACCTTTTTTTTTTTTTTTTTGAGGGTGGGAAATCATCAAATAACTTCTCCCGCTCTGGGCGGAGCGGGAGGGCGTGTCAGACTCTTACTGACTAAAACCCACCCGTGTTCCTTCGGTTGCCCTGTCGCCGGGGGCCACGATCTCCCTTTCGGTTTTCTTCGCAACCCCGGCAGGCATCGGCCCTAGTGGACCCCTTCAATTCTGCTGACATCTCTTTGAGGCGCGCGTGGAACACAACGCGCCGTCGACCCGGGCCTGGTCCTTATCGGACGGTGAGCCACCCATTGCTCACCGCCCGCAAGCCCGCGCCTACGGTGGCCGGAAATCGCCTCGCGATTCCCGACGCCCTGGGCGTCTCCTCCTGCGGCGGTTAGGGGCGTGAGGGCGCGAAATTTGCCTCTCCCTCACGCGTTCCGCCTCCTCCTTTGCGAGCATTACCGCTTCGCAGAAGGAGGTGACGGCCTCCCATTTCCTCTCGCTCCGTACCATGGCCTGAACCAGGGCCGGACGCGAGAGATCACCGCCGCCGATCGCCTCCACGAGGACACGGCGATGCTCCGCCCAAGCTGGGCAGACCTCCACCGTATGCTCCACCGTGTCCTCCGGGCGATCCACACAATGGTGACACCCGGGCGTTTCCTCCCGCCTTATCCTGTGCAGGAACCTCCCGAAACAGCCGTGTCCGGTGAGGACCTGCGTCAGGCGGAACTACGAGTTAATTTCAACTCTATATTAGTGGCTTTTGTGCACATGATAATTATTCAGATTTATTACAGTTGTAATAGCAATAATTTAATTGGGTTTATTTAAAAGAGGTTTTTATGTTTATTAATCTTTTGTATAGATTCTTTTCTATTTTGTTTATGTGAGAACACTGAAGATTTGTTGACCATTTTCTATAGATACCTGCAAAAAGGCTACAGACAAACTTTGATACGCTTCTAAAATTGCATTTGTTGAGAAAAAATACGGACTCCTGACTACGAAACAAGATTTCTTTTAAACAGTATCCCAACTTCGACTATTGTGTTATACTTTGTTAGGAAATAATGAACTTTGTTTTTTTAAGGAAATCATGTTTCTGGCTTATGTAGTGGCTAACTAGCTGATAACAACTACGGAGCGTTATCAAAAGGAATCCGATTTTCAATCCGAGATGATAGTGATCACAATAACACCCGATTTCTAAATCGAAAATTATCGAGGTGTGAACATTAAACACAAGTCAAGTGGTCCGATTAGCTTTTGGTATTTTAGTCAACGAATCACAGTAATTTAGCGCTTGACCTTTTGTTAGCTAACTTTTGTATTGATTTTCATTTCGGTAACTGGGCATATATCTACCGACTGCAAATCAAATCAGTCTACGTATAACGTACCGCAAAGGCATAGCGTCTTAGTTGACCAAGTGGAATCAACGCATCATTCCCTACAGGTATAGAAGAGCTACGTCATAATAACTTAGCCGACGACGTTCGCACGGACGTAATAAAATCGCGACGGGATTTTGTCGCGCACTGGATTTTCAACTCCCGGTGTTTAGCCGAGCGTTGAGAATCCAACGCGCTGGGACGCACCCTCATCCCAGCGCGTTGAAAAAACACACTGTTAGATTTTCAAAGACAGATGTGTACCCATAGTAGGTACAGCCACATTTTGCCATCAACCGGGCACAAATCCAGACTCCGGGCGGTTACTGCGAAATAACTAATGGAAAAACCCGAAATCACATTGCCCGACCTGGGAATCGAACCCAAGACCTCATGCTCAGCAGTACTGCTTGCGACCACGAGACCATTGTACCATGTCCGACTTAGACTACAATATTATGAAAACCGAATACCTGTGCCAAGAAGTACTGAATAACATATTTCCTATTAGTTGGGTTGTGACAGTCAGTTGGTACAACTTCATGAAAAATGCAGAATTCCTTCAGACGCATCTGTGTGTACTAGACCAGAATATAACAAATTTAGAATTTTATAGGAGTAGACTTGAATGATATATTCTTTTGTAGAAAATATTTTATTTCAAGAAGTATTTCTTTAAATTGCGTAAAAAGTGTATTTTTATCTAAATTGTATGCAAACAAAGATCTAATATAATTCAGAATCCTTCCTGAATAAATTATTCATAACTTACTTACATCCTGACCCTTGTTTCCTTAGTCTACAACGATTTTTCTAATACTTTGGTAAACAAACAATTTTCTTTCTTCAAACAACTGTATTTTTATAATATTGTTTTTTAATATTTTTATAATGGAGAGCGTACTTCTATAAATATTTAGAAGCGTTGGAAAACGGGTTTCATTGTCATTCTTTTGAGTGTCAAGAAAAACATTTTGTTAAGCAAATATCCTCTTAGCTCTTTCATGACGTAAGTACCATATACAATAACTAAGTGTATTGTTAAATAAAGTTGTATTTACCTTGAGTGTTGGATAAATCAAACTTCAAAGAAAGAAATAATTACCTGATTTTATACGGCAGTAAAATAATTTACTTGTTCTACTAAAACAGCCTATTTAATGCAGTGAGAAAATCTTAATAGAGAAGCGTAAGTGAGAAAAGCTTTTAGGTTTCCCTAAAAGCGTAATATTCGTACTTAGCGTGATGCATGGCGTAATGACAGTCGTTTAGTTGCTTGGCGGTTGTTTTAGAGTCGCGTTTTGCTTGATTTTTTACTTGAAAAACATTACAGGGCGATTAAATATGACTTATACAGAACTAGCTTTTGCCTTCGCCCGCATGGATGTCGGAAAATATCCCACGGGAACGTAGGTGTCGGGTTTAAAAGTACAGCATGTGTTAATCCAGTTTATAAATTATTTATCTGTGTGCCAAATTGTATCCAAATCCATTCAGATGTTTTTGCGCCAATCCGGAACATGCATCCATACAAACTGACAAAAATTCTTAAAACTATAAGCTTTTAAGTGCGGTAATATTTAAAAGGTTATTTATCGTTACTATCGAGTTCACTTCCTCTAAAATGATTACTGTCGACATATGTACAATAATTTAGTGTTCGTCACAGGGTCCGACAGCCCTCAGAAATTTTATGACAATGTTAAGACCTATTCAACACATTAATGACATTATATTTCTCAACATGAGAATGTGTCAACTACTATTGAGGCAAACAAGGGTCTCTATAGTCTCCTGATCTTCCGCGCACTTAGCTAATCTCCATTCAAATTGGCCGCCGTGACCGAAATTCAGTCGGCAGGATAACTACGTAAAGTAAAACAACATGTAAGTAACAATAAAATAATTTAATTTAATGATCGTATAATTGATACCTTTAATATTCCAATAACATTACTCATCACTTGAAACTAAGAATCTTATGAGTGTGTGTTTATTTTTAACCGTCTACAAAAATGGATTTTAAAAAATATGCATTTGACGAGAATTCATTTTTTTTTAATCTATGTTTTACACCGATTTCTCAGTGATTACTGGGCCGATTCATGTGATTATTTTTCATTTGGTAGAAGACGCCCGCGATGTAGTCCCATATATTTTGCTTGATAACTTTTAGTTAGGTTGATTAACAGGTTTTTAATCCAGTTGTCGATGAAGTGGATTGTTGGAGTCAATGGCAATAATTAAAGTCACCGACTACCAAAACTTCGCTTTTTTAAGCCAATTAGTTTTTTTGCAATAGGTTTATACATACATATGTATAATCAAAATTGCTACTTAACTGTTTGTACTTTACTGTGAAAACAATACTGTTATCTTTACTATTTATTATAGTGGAATGATAAACTTACTGTAGAATATTAAAACAGACGAGGTCCTAGAACAGTTCCATGAGAACTCCTTTCTAAAATAGTACTTTAAAACGTTATGCTGTATGAGCAATATGAGCATGCTTATTTTAAAATGTAATTTTGTGATATACGTAATCGAATGCTTTTGTGAGGTCAGGATAAAGGTTTTCAACTTTATTTTACATCCTTAAATACGAAATTGAAAGGTCCCTTGATATAATTGAGAGACGCTTGATGTATCTTCGGTGGGGGTCCGAACCATTCCACTTGGAAGTTTTCTATTAACCTCGCCACAAATGTATCCATTTCTAGTTCAGCTATGCGACGACCTAGAGACGAAAAAATACAAATATAAGTATGTATATTCGCGATTGATTATAAGGGCGAGAGGTCAAACCAAGTAAACAATTTTATTTTATTGTTTTTTTTTTTAATCTTTGCGTTGACGCGTACATGGGTACGCGTCAACGCATAGATTTTCATTCGTGTATAGGTTCTTGTTTTGAGCTGGCTTCGTCTCTTCTAGAAATATTTGCACCTCCTATTCAAATAAACATTGCCATCCAATCCGAATTCTAATACAATCGGAGTTAAGTTATTTACCAATACAACTACGGACTCCGAAGCCAAAGGGTAGATGGGCAAACGGATTGGCATTCCCATAGTAAAGTGGGTCATCTTTATTGGCTAACCACCGCTCCGGGATGTATTCTCGAGCCTTGGGGTAGTTTTTGTCCATCAGGGACATGTCTCGGTGGGTGAATACAACCTGCATCTGAAATAGTAAGTCAAGCACAATTGAAAGAAACGCGTACTATTTCTTAACCGAGACGAGAATAATGAATACAACAGTTACACACGTTTTGATAATAATAATAATTAAAGTAAACCTATTTGTTATAGTTTTGAATTACAAAATATGAATGAATAAGCAGAGGGAAAGAGATTACAAGCTTTCAACAGCCGGGAAATAAATTTGAATCCTTAAAAAGATTACAAACTTACATCTTTAGGTATCTTATAGCCCAAAACATTATATTCCTTTGATATCTTCCGCATATTTCCGGATACTACTGGCATTATTCTAACAGATTCTTTGACACAAGCCCTCAGGTATGGTCTTCGTTCCGAGTTTGACATTATCTCCTCCCTTAGCTTGGCTTGTTTGTCCGGGTGTTTAGCCAGAAGGTAAAGGGTTGCTGTTACTGTGTTTGCGGCCTAAGTATAATAAAAAGTTTTTAGTCAAAGATTCATGCATTTCAGTAGGCTTCTTAATCAAATCGTATCTAAACTGTGCGTACCGTATCTACACCAGCAAACAACATATCACTAGCCATAATGTGAGCCACTTCTTCGTTAATTTCTAATAGTTTTGCTAAAACACTTTTCGCGTTATCAGATTTGTTCTTGAGCTGTTCCTTTCCTTTTTGTATAAAGTGTTTTGTTAAACTGGAATAAAATAATAATATCACATAATTTTCATATTGTTCACAGTTCACTATTATTTATTAAATTATTTATTTAAAGTATACAAGAAATAGGGAGAATTAAATCGGCATTGAACTTACTTTTCATGATGCTCATACAATTTCATAGCTTTCTTGAACATTGGCGTCGAAAACCATCTCCAAAGATTTGGCTTAAAATCCAACTCGTTGGCTATAACAAACAGATCGTGGACGCACTGGATCAACTGCAATTCTGGAGAGTCTGCGGGCAACTTTGGATCGAAACAGTTCAGGCGGCAGCCAAGAGCGACTGTGCCGATAGATTCCAGAGCCCATAAGTTCATTTCCTTATCGAAGTCGTTACTAATCATGTTTTTTTCGTCACGGTTGGCTTTCATCCTACAAAAAATTTTCGTTTACTTGAAAAAAAATCTTTTAGTGCTAATTTCTTGTTTTTGAAAAAATACCTTTTGATCATGTCCTGTGCTACTTCATCAAGTACTGTGGCATACTGTTTGATTGTCTTCGGTTGTAACATCACTGGGTTTACTGTTGAGCGGAACTCTTTCCACAGCTCACCTTGGCTGAAAGCAAATATATATTTTTAACCGTCTTCCAAAAAGGAGAAGGTTCTAAATTGGAATTTGTTTTTTTTTTCAATGTATGTTCATCGATATCTTCGTCAATTATAAACCGATAATTAAAAGTTTTCTTTCATTTGGTAGGGAAAGTTTCTGCGGTGGTTTCATTTAAATTTTATTAACTTTGCTCAGGTAGTTTTTAAGTTAGTTTCAATAATACGTATTTTTAAGATAATAAGTTCCTGTTGCTGCTATTTACATAGCCGATAGTGGTATTCGAATTTGTGTGGCAGGTAGTAGGTACCAATAATAAAAAGGGAAAAATAAAAACTTTTTCCAAAAAAAAAACAAAAAATAACCGAATTCCAAAAAAAAACAAAAACGTGAAAAATAATTTTAATTTTGAAAAACGGTGGCAAAAAACGAAAATTCAAAACCAGACACCGGCTAAAGATATTTTTCACATTTTTGTGTTAAAAGTCTAAAAATCATTATCTTGATCGGGATTATCAAGATGTTTCTGATAACTAATTTTTTTATTTTTTATTAGCACGTGTAGTTATTTCAACTTACTCAGTTACAAGGCCTGTGGCGTGAAAATTATGGCCTTTGCTTTTCTTAAATTCTTTTCTATAGTATTCAAGGCTCTGGAATCCCGGACGGACGGGCAACGTATTCTCACTGCGTAATATCTGTAAATATGTTTGAAGATGTAAAGGAGGAAATTATTATTCAAATTCAAAGTTTATTCCTTTTCTCCTGGGGTTAGTTTTTTTAACGTGTTATCTGTCGATTTTCAATCAATCAATCAACTCAGCCTTATCGCAGTCCACTGCTAGCCTCTCCCAGGCTGCGCCACGATACCCTACCTTCCGCCATTCGTATCCAGTTCATCCCAGCCACCGTTTTATGGTTATCAGTCCATTTAGCTGGGGAGCGTCCTACACTACGCTTGCCGATACGCGGTCACCACTCCAAGACTCATCTGCTCCACTGGCTATTGGTCCTTCGACAAACATGGCCAGCCCACTGCCAATTCAGCTTGTTTACTCTGCAAGCTATGCCGTAAATCTGTCGATTTTACACCACTTAAAATAACTAAGAAAATATTCTTACGTGTTCTGAACATTCAGGATCATTAAGTAGAACCATAGGCGGCTGGCCCAACATCCCATCAAATCTAACGATTGGCCCATATAACTCAAATAGTTTCATGGTGCCTTCAACTTGTTCGATGTCTTGAAACTGACCTAAATGAAAGATTTCAAATATGTAAATAAAATGTTTCTTACGCTATACAAATAAGTCAACGATTCGCCTGATGGAAAATAGTTACTGCCCAGGCTGCATGCGATATTCACGGGGCATTATATACGTAGAGGTAAATTGGTCAATCTTAAAGTTTGCTTTGTAAATTAACCTTTAAACTGGAGCATAAAAAATAGTAACGGCGTCGGCGGTAACATTTCCCGGACGAATACTTTTTAAAAGAAGTCTTCTACTACTAGGTCCGTTCCAAATATAACAGACCTCCAGGCATAAAATGGTGCATTTGCCCGATAATGGGCAAAGACGAGGGTCCGGGAATCTCTTTCCATGATTTCAAATTGGTATCTGGCTTTACAGCAGCGCTTGCTACAGCTACTGTTCTGAAAACAACATTCATTTTATTGAAAATCATCTTGGCTTTAAAAGTTTTTGATTGGATATTTCTCCTTATCTTTTTAGGGTTCCGTAGTCAATAAGGAACCCTTATTAGTTCCGCCATGTCCGTCTGTCTGTCTGTTTGCGGCTCAGCTCAGACACTCTTAGTACTCGTAAGCTGTAATTTAGCATGGATATACACATTAATCTCGCCGACAAAGTGGTAAAAAAATTCTTGGGTATCTCCCCTACACGTAATGTGGAGATGTTGTTTTTTTTCATGTCTATCCTATGGTGTGGTGTAAAAAACATTTTTGGATTCAGGGATCCGTTTGCGAAAGTAGAGTCGAGTACCGCCCCTCCCCCCCCCCATTTTTTTATTTTTTATTTATATTAAATAACTTCTTACGCTCTGGGTGGAGCGGGAGGGAGTGTCAGACCCTAATTGACTAAAACTCACCCGTGTTCCGTCAGTTGTGCGATGTTAGGTGGCCACGGTATCCCTTTCGGACAAAACCGCCACCCCGGCAGTACTGCCGACATCTCTTTTGATGCGCGTGGAACACAATGCGCCGACGACCTGGGTCTGGTCCTTATCGGACCACAAACCCGCGCCTCCGGTGGCTGGGAATCGGCCTGACACTCCCGACGCCTAGGGCGTCTCCTGCGGTGGTTAGGGAAGTGAGGGCGCGAAATTTGCCACTCCCTCACGCGTCCCGCCTCCTCCTTCGCGAGCATTACTGCTTGGCAGAATAAGGTGACGGGCTCCCATGCCCTTTCGATCCGTACCATGGCCTGAACCAGGGCCAGAGGCGGGAGATCACCGCCGCCGATCGCGTCCACGAGGATACGGCGATGCCAAGCCGGGCAGACCTCCACCGTATGCTCCACTGTATCCTCTGGGCGATCCACATAGTGGTGACACCCGGGCGTTTCCTCCCACTTTATTCGGAACAGGAACCTCCCGAAGCAACCTGACTAGACTGACCTGCGTCAGGCGATAGGTGACGACGCCGTTCAGCCTCTCTAGATACTCCTCAAAGAGGGGACTTATCGCCGCAATTGTGGCGTGCACTAGGTTGCGACAATCGCACACTCCATGACACTGTGAGATCCCGCCGGAGCTCTGTCCGCTGTGCCATGATTACTCACGGCAGCGGAGTTAAGCCCCGGCGCTTCGCCTCCTCGCGCCACTGTCAGATGTGTGCAAGGACTTTTGCCTCCAGATTCCAAGGCGGTAATCCGGCAAGGAGGCTCGCCGCCTCACAGGAGACCGTACGGTATCCTCGGGCCAGCCGGATGGCCATAACCCTCTGGAATGTGTTCAACTGGCGGGCTGGCCGTCGCCTCAATGAACCCGCCCACACCGGTGTCCCGTAAATGGACCCCCGGACCACTGATCCCCGCATAGAGCCTCCGGCAAGAGGCGTTTGGACCCCTAGATTGGGCAGGAGCCACTTCAAGGTAGCACCGGCCCACTCCAGTCTGGGAGCCAAACGTCGGAAACACTCCACGAAGTTCCACTGGCTGTCGAGGACGAGTCCCAAATACTTCATCGTCGACTCGACGCTGATGTGAACCTCTCCCACTGTAGTTCCCTTATAATAACGAAATAAAAAGGAAAACTATCACATTTAAGTAGAAGTGTGGAGCAGTGGTGGCCCAGTGGTAACGGCCGCAACTTACAAGTTGTAATCGGTCATTAGTAATTTGACTATCGCTATGTAAAAACGATTGGTTTCATGAGTTATTCCCATGCACTCCAAAATTTGGTTTAACAAATGTATAGTTACAGTTGAAGTCGTTCTGAAAAGCTTTAGAGATTTAAAACTACCTACAGTTTACTTCCTCTTCAAGCTTATTCTTAGGGACTCTAAAAAACAAACAAACTGTTTTTTTGGCTAATCTATTAAAACCTACATCTTGTTACATTTCTACATATATTATCTTAATAGTCTGCTTTATTCAAAAAAATAGGATATGCAAGATACAGCAGCCGCTTGTTACAATGTTATTTAAGTACATCGAATCTACTCTATAATAAAAAAGAAAACATTACAATTATTTCCTAACACATAACGTGATGATACGTTATCTACATTGAAAGAATGACATTGAAGTACAGGTTTGGTGAAGTCAATATACCTAACCTAGCATAACTACAAACATCGAATCTACTCTAGCATATAAACACGACTGACTGAAATTATTCGTCTATAATGAACAAGAACAAACAAGTTACAACAGATACACGTTGATATGTAATTTGTTATATACATTGATTGTGAGGTTCAGATAAGATGGAGTCAATACACCTTAACTAGCATAACCTCAAATACCCAATTATAGTATTTAGTAAACCAAAAATAACACTCACCTGATAAATTCCTTATTAATTCCCACTAAATTGAACAGCGGCTTGACCTTGGTCGCCTGCATGTTGATGTTGTTGATGACACAATAACACTATCAGCCTTTGTGTTGTTATCGCAACACGTGTGCCTTCAGCAGAATTAGAGATATCACTGACGCATCACTGGTATACATATTGATTAAACGTAGGCTATATCTTTTATCTTTGTTTACGGCAATAACAGCCTTTATACATAATTTTTTTTTTGCTATGTATTTTCTGATGTAATAAAGAATATATAAATAAATAGAGTAATTGATATTATTTACATTTCATTCATATGAAAAATGAATATAACAGAACGAGTAGTTTGAAACTATTTAATTGGTGGAACTATTTTAATAGACTACCCGACCACGAATGATCTGCCGCGACTAGCATACTATGTGTGTTTGTTTATAAACGCGTTTGACCTTCATTATTATTAAACTAGCTCCGGACGACATCGTTTGATAAATATAATATAGCTTCAGCCATTCAAATAACAATCGTATCGTATTGAGGCAAAGTCGGATTTTGGAAGCTGGCTGTTTATTCTTGAGTAGTGAAAACTCGTGAATCATTGTTGACGTGAATTTATCATAGGTGTACTGTAGATTGTTGAACACTAAAACGTTGAAAATATTAATGAAAATAATAGTGGTTATTGTTAAACAATTTATTACTGAAAGTCCATTAATTCCCATTTCATATTAATGTAGGAGTATTTTGAGGGCTTTTGGATAACAATCCATAGAGGTCCCATTACAGACCCTCGTGAACTCCTAGCCCTTTAATTTTTTTATGTTTCCAGATATAGGTAAATGTTAAAATACATACAACATTTCAAGTTATATCTAAGTAAATACACTGTTACAATTCCACGGAATGTTCTGATGACCTATTTCAATGTTTTCGTAATGTTTAAGATTTTATTATCTGTAAAGCTTCTTGCGTGCTCGATAGATGGCGTTGACACCAAGTTAGAAGTCGCTATGGTTTCGTCACCGCGAATAGTGTACATGCAAACATTTTTTTTTTCTAATAAAGTAGTTATCATATCAGATCAGTACAGTGGTTTTATTTGCTAGTGTACCCTCAGGTCAACCTTCCCCAAATACTATCCGGTATTTAACACGTAACAAGATTCGCTGTCCGTCATAGACAGTCTGTAGAAGGATATAAGAGGGCTGCGAATCTTAGGGCGCACTCCTATTATGCTGAAGGCTACCGAAAAAGGTATATTGGGTGACCTACAGTTCCAAGTTTAAAACGTGGATGTGGTGCCATCTGTAGGTTGAATGTGGTACTTCTTCAAAAAGTATTGTTTACTTCGTTGCTACCTACCTACCTTCTTTTGTTTCTCATCCAGATGTTCCGTTTCATCTATTTCCGTGACTAGCGTTGATAATTGTAGTTTAAATGTCTCGTTTCTTGAAAAACCTTGGTACGTGTTTTACTTTGAAAGTTTTGTCACAAGCCATAACTTTGTTAGGTCAGGTGAAACTTTGACTTCAGAAATAACTAGATTTTTAATTTTAAAACATTGAGTAAATGGTCTCCTCACAAGCTAAAAGGTGTCATAATAAATAATATTAAGTCAAAACTCTATAACACGTAGACCTTAAAATGTTCAACCTAATATTCATGTCGTGGGCTCTACTAAGTCATATTTAATAAAGATCTTAGGTCCAGCTTTGTTTTAGCCAAAGGAAAATATCTTGACACGTGCAATATTTTCAATTAAAAGTAAGTAGGCAACTGTATACTTTGTCAACTTATAACAATATTCTATTTAGGATTCCGGAAGAATATGATAACTCGTTTGTCTGTCAGTCCGTCTGTCACTGTCAATTTGCTCCGAATCTAATGGACCGATTAAGTTGAATGGTACACATATTAATTTCTGTGAACCAAACACGAACGTGTAACGTAAATAAGTGAATTTTGAATAGCACTTGGTCACTTTTCAGGGGCAAATTGAAAAATTAAAAAAGAAGTTTTGCAAACTGTCCTGTGACATATCAAATTAAAGGGCTTGTTGTAGTGTCTCATTTTTTTTCCATAATTTGAAAATAAATACTTTTAAAGATATTTAAGAAAATTTATGAAAATTGGCCATTCCCCCCTTATCTCCGAAACTATTGAGACTAAAATAAAAAAAAAAAATACAGAAAATAGTTCTATACATATAGATTACAGGAAAATCTATAAGAAGTCTATGGTCTTAAAATAACATGGTAAATCTTCCAATATTGTGAGTATAAACTTACATTTTTTGCAGTTGGGATGTATGAGAGAACATGTTTTTCAACTACAATGTTAAGTTTTTTCTTGGAATAAATTCATCAAAGTCAAAGTCAAAGTCAAAACATTTATTTCAAATAGGCCCATGTATGGCACTTTTGAACGTCAAAATTTACAGAATAATATAATTGATTCTAGTCGCCCCTTCCAAAAGGTAGTTTTCGTATGGAGAAGAATGGGCAAGAAGCTCCACCGTTACTCTTTTAAAATGTTTTACAATAGTTTGTATAAGTACGTACATTACTTAAATAATTATATGTGAAGACGATGCACCTAGAATAAAATTACTATACCACAATAGGTAAAAAGAATTAAAAATGAAGCAACGACAGATAATTTAATTATATGATAGATACATGGTGCTCACATATTTACAAACATAGTAAAAGTAGACGATTTTCTTAATGTTTTTAAAATTAATAAGTCAGTGTGTGAGGAAGTAATCACAGAATGTAAAATCAATGTTATATAATACAAAATTATAAATTTTACAATTAAATTAGCAACCTGTTTGATTTTGTCTTGATTCTAAATTGTCTTATGGAGCAGGACCAGCATGTTTCCAAGCACTCTTATCTTGGATATAATCCTCTAATTTGTAATATGCTTATTTACAAAGTGTACTTTTAATCTGAGTTTTAAATTTTCTTTCATTTAATTTCATCCCAAATACGGAACCCCTCATTGTACGTGGTGGACCACTTGGCCGATTCTTTTTTTAGAAACTTGGAGAACTGGCTAAATCAGCGTTAAATAACACGTATTATTTAGGTAGATAATAATTAAGATAGAACAACACAAATAGGTACATTATTTATGGTAGCAGTGTCGATAATAATTAAGTGAAATGAATTGTCTCTTTGCTGAAAGTGATAAACTTAAAAAGTTTAAAAAAGAAAAAGAATGATCGAGTGAGCATGTGATTAGATAGTCCTTTGACCATTTTTTTACTTTTAGTTAGTTAAGAGTTAACGTCGAGGAAAAGAAACAAGTTACCACCAAACTTAACACAAAACAAAATCAATCAGCAGGCTTACAAGTTTTGAGCATTGATCAACTTGACCAACTTATGTTGATCCAAATACCTATTTTGTAAGTCTAAGATAAACATTATGATTTATGAACCTAACGAGCTGCCCGACCAATTTTGGACCGGGTTAGCAAGATACATTTACGCATCCGTTTCACTTCGAAAGCATGCATGTGCGGGCCCACCATGAACAGTCGACCCATCAAACATGGTTTGAAGATCGGCTCGTATTTTCATCATGAGCAAACCACATTTCATACGCTGATACCAAAGAAGATAAGAACTTGATAAAATATTTATATGGTACAGTAAAACTAGGATAGTTAATTTAATAGAGTGGCTTAGTAGCAGCAGTAAAACTTACGACAATCAAATTCCAAACTTATGCGTTTCTAAATCGCAGGTAATATTGAACTTTAGCAATACTTTTAATGCTAGATCTTATCTGCTTAGCTAAGTCAGTTTATTATACAAACACATTTCTTTGATTGAATACTTTACCCCTCATCTTCAATAAATATTGGTTTAAAAAGTAAGAAATGAATTTAAAATAGAAGTCATAAAATTCTAATCAACATTAAATATACCTACTCACTTCACCTAGGGGTTGTTTTGTTTTTGTGTTCTAAACTTATGAGTTCTTTAAAAACCCTCAATTTGAAGACAATCACGTACCTAATCCTAGACGACGCATTTGCTTTAAAGCTGAAACTAGGAAGCTGCTAGCCCATGCCGGACCAAATAAACAATAACTGCAGAACTAATTATATTTCTTCATACCACTATAAAGACCGAAAGGTTCTGGAGAGACCTCCCACAAAGTGGACCGATGACCTTGTGAAGACCGCAGGAACCCGCTGGATGCGGGAAGCACAGAACCGGTTGAAGTCGCGGTGCTTGGGGGCGGCCTATGTCCAGCAGTAGACGTCTTTCGAATGAAATGATGATACCACTAATACTTCAATACTTCACTATAAACTGCAAGATACAACGTAGACTGAAACGAAAAGAGTGCTTTTACCCAGTAATGGACACACAGCTAGCACGTGAAACCTTGCACTTCAAAACCACAAAGTAGTAAATGGAAGGTTAATCCACTATTAAATGTAAAGGTGCTCTTCCGCAGGTGACCACAACTGCAAACCGCAAGCGGCAATGTGGCCCTATTGCTATGACAGTCTGCAGTGACACTACTGGTTTCTAATGTAACTCCTGTTCAAGATTATGTCTGGGCTTTAAAAGCGACTTTGTCTTTGACTTTGACGTGTAAAAATGATTCCGATACCCTATTTACAGAATAAATAATGTCATTTCTATGAAAACCGTGGCAGGCGGCATGTTGCCTTCTTCGGAAGCGTTTTCATAGAGTTCCATTGAAACCAGTCATTTTACTTTGGCTATTGGGCAACTTTGCCCCTTGCGCTATCGGTTAATCAGTTACAGAGTATTATTGTCTATCTCTGGAGCTAATTACTGCAGGATTATGTGATAACAGCCAGCATTCAACTACGCTAATTATTGTAGTTTGATAACCAAACTCGCCGCTTATAATCAGCTAAAGTTCCAGGAGTTATAGAGTCCAAAATGAATCAGGAAATCTTGAACCTTGCACTAGATAACGAGAATTAAACTTAACAATCGTATATGAATGTAAAACATTATATTAATATTCTATTTTCGTTTCTATTTCAGTTACGTTAATATGGTGCTTTAACGTTCCATTTCTTTCATACTCCGTCTTCGAAATTAAAACATTTTTCTCACATAGTATGAAGGAGAAACAGATTATACTTTACTGTCTTTAAAGAAAGTTCCAGAAAGACGTGAAGGAGTTAATAGAACGAATAACGGTATCGATAATTGAACGGTTTTTAATTTAAATTACTATACTTGAAAGCAGCAAATAATATGACATTAAAAATTAGGTGCCTCTATCTAATGAAAATAATGTTCCCTCTCTAATACACCGCATCAGAAAAAAACAAACTAAAATACTTAACCCTTTTCCACCGTCTATTTCCCTAAATAATCCCCCATAACTCAAGCGCATAAAACAGATACCGTCACAGTTTCAATTTATCTACAGTTAAAAAGGATTCACAAAGTACTGGCTGCAGAACAGGTCTAATTTGTAATGCTAATCCTATACATTTACCACGCTAAGTACGTTGTAAATCTGGACTGTTATCTTAGCAACTGATGAAATACGGTGAAACAATTTGGAACATTTCCTAACTATTCGATATAAGGGTGAAGTTTGCTTTGAAAGGGATTCCATTAGCGTGAAATAGACGTTTTATGTATGTTGGTAGGCATGGTTATATAGTACTAGTTGACCCGACAGACGTTCTGATATCCAAATCTTACAAAATTCCCATAGAAAATGTGGTTTCAGTTTTTCCGAATTTTCCAATTTTCCCGGCAACTTTTCAATGTTTTCTTTCCGTAAGAACCAAATTGGTCAAGCCGTTCTGAAGGGATGGGCTTACTAACGAACAGGATTTCATTTCAATGACGATAATTTTTCATAGATAATGTACCGAATCTATAGACTTTGACTTCTTATTTTTTTTATATGGTCGAACTTTTGTTACTAATGTATAAAAGAGTCATGCTAACAGCCATCTTGCGAACCTCGTCGTCGATCGAAAGTAGACATAGATAATAAAGTTTATCTTCCTAACCTAACCCTAAAATATTTACAGAACATATAGCTTTTTCAAGTAAATCTCCATTTCAGGACGCTGTAAACTTGTGTAACATACTCACCGCACGTTAGCAAATCTGTTATAAACTAGAGTACGGGGCTCTAATGCTTTGAGAACGTGTTTAATACCTCGGCGACGTGAGGGTTGAAATGAAATGAGACGAATTCGAGGGGTTTGATTATTTATACAACAGAAAATACAAATAAAAAAATAAATTTAACACTAAAAAACATACAATGGGTGGCACTGTCACTTTCTTCGATCTCCTACAGACAATCTTGGAACGGACAGTGATTACGTCGACATTAAAACGGGGTTGTAGTTGATCACGATATTCAGTCATGTAGGTATAGGGCGCGCCACGTAAGAAGTCCCTTTGACGCGGCGCTAGTGTCCATGCCAGCGCATCACATTGCATTAAAAAAATGTAGTCCCATAATTTTCCGCGGGCCTTCTTTCATGGCGCGCACCACTGCTGCAAGGACTTCTTTTCACTTGAATGACGTTGACAAGGGGGGCACTATTGGTATACATTTGCACAATTGTTTTGTGAAATGTATTATAAAAACAAGATGGCGGACTTAGTTCCGATTTTGGCCACGTGCCAAAATAAACTGGTAGGTAGCGCTATAAGACCTGTAAAAAGACCAAAAGACGTTTTCACGTCAAAACGACTGAGAAGCAGCTGTTATTTATAGTAAAAAATAACAAAAGTTTTCAGAAGATAAGAACAGATTTCTAACTGCAAAATTGAGTCGAAAATTGCAATGGAACCCATTAGTCCTATATCGCAAGCTAGACAAAAAAAAATCAATATCAATCAATCGTCAAAATTCAGCCTTTCAGTAAGTCGTTTTTCCTACCTGCAGACATTAAAAAAGGAAAATCTACTTGCATCTGGAATTTTAATTAATTTGGATTTACATATATTATGCCAAATAACAACTTCTACTTAATTAAGTAACCGAAACTACTCATTAAACAAAAATTAAAAAAAACCGGTCAAGAGCGAGTCGGACTTGCACACCGAAGATTCCGTACTATTTTAAATTTTCATCGGTGAGGCCTATATCATCAGAGAATTTCAACAATGCGGTGTAGAATATTGCAGTTTTAGTTCAGCGCCATCTCTTGACCAATAGTGGAACTAATGTAATTTAAGGTGATGATTTCTGAAAAAGTGTGCTATTTAGAGATATCGTTTTATTTTTCCTGTAATCTTTACTTAAACTTTTATCACATAGAATAATTTCAGATTTTTCACTATGTAAACTTCAGAGATAAGGGGCGAACGGTATTTTTTTTTTAATTTTTCGTGAAAAGTCGAAAATTATGTGGCCTAAAAAAAAATTTTTGAGAATGTGATCTTTCATATGAAAAAAACTCGAAGTGGTGCTACTAGGGCATGCGGGGTATCCACATGCCCTAGTAGCCCCACTTCGAGTTTTTAAGAACCCCGTTCAGGAACAGCTGCAAAAATAAAAAATAAGTTCTTATTTGCAAAATAGTTGGGCAAATGTCATCTAAAACTATTCTAAATTTCAAATTGATAGCATTAGTAGTTCTTGAGATATCCAGCTGTGAGAGACAGACAAAACAGACTACATAAGTTCAAGGTTCTTTTTTACCATTTTGGTACGGAACCGTCAAAACAATAAAATATTCTAATTTAATTTAGTAAACCCTACAACAAACTAAAATCTACCGTCCAAACAATCCTCCACATCACTGTCGACTGGTTGTGCCCCAAAAGACTGGTGGCATTACTTCGTTGTATGGCAATGCGTCGCCTGTGGCCAAGGTAAGGCCCAGTTCTTGGTTCACGGAAAGTGTCACTTGTATTAGAACAACAACACTGACACTGACTTTCTATAATTCTTCACAGAGTCTCAAGACTAAAGTCTTTGGCCAGTGCATGTTGCCAGTGATGACCTATGATACTGAAACGTGGTTGTTCACAATGGGCCTTATCAGCAGCCTAACAGTCACCCAAAGGGTAATGGAGAGGGCTATGCATGGAGTTTCCCTACGTGATCGAATCAGAAATGAAGAGATCCGCAGGAAAACCAAGCTAACTGACATGGCCCGAAGAATTACAGCAGGGCACATTGCTTCTATAATTCTTTGGGTGCAGAACGGATGGCCGATGAGGCCAAAAGGTTCTGGAGTAGTGACCGCATACCGGAAGACGTAGCGTTGGAAGGAATCCCACAAGATGGACCGATGACCTTGTGAAGGCGGCAGGAATCCGGTGGATGCGGGAAGTGCAGAATCAGTCGAAATGGCGGCGCTTGGGGGAGGCCTATGTCCAGCAGTGGACGTCTTTCGGCAGAAATGATGATGATGATGAATTCTTTAAAATATGTAGGTATACTTATATCGTCAAAAATTAAGTATTAGAATCACGAGTACCGTAAAAGTTTTTTAGGGCGAACCCCGAGAAGTTTTTCAATAACATTGAGCTTTGGGTCCATAAACAGGCAATTTGGACACTAACAGCCTCAGGGCTTACGTGGTTTGAATACTTATCAGTGACATCCCTAAGTACACATGATATTCAGCTTTCAACGTATTTTCATGAAGTGTTCTTTTTGAAAGGTTTCGCACGTTTTATCTGTGTTGACCAATGGCCAAATTAGGTAAGTCTCACAGATTGTGATACTTTACGATGATAACGATTATGAAGCATTGTTATAATGTGAGTCCAACCCTAACCCTACAGACTCTGGCCTTTTTTTTTACTAACTGACTTGTAATTATATTTATTTAGTACTACGCAACTAAATGACATTGACCTTGAAGGGGTAGCTTGCGTGTTCTGTACCGAGCTCACGCAACGCGTCGTATGTCCATCCAGTAATAGGACTCACCCATCAAGGAGCACAGTCCTAAATTAGACGCATTATTAATGTATTATACATAAAACAAAAGTTATGTTAATAAAACAGGAATACTAAAAGATAAATAATTAAATTACTTTTTCTCAAACATGCTTGGAAATTCGAATACAACAACCTTCTTCGAGATAAATCGAAATTGCTGTACTGGTCAAAAATAAGCGAGCGCCCGAGCGGCAATGTTACTATGAAAACACATATCTGTCGTGTTATTTAAAAATGGAACTAACTTTTTACTTCAACCTATGGCAACCAAGGAGGTAACTGAGCAAACATTATATTTAAATTTCGAATCGGCTTAGCAAATAGAGCTGTTTAAAGTAACGAAGAAACAAATTACCATATTAGTGCGTGATTCTGGAATTTATAATTAATTTACTTAGTTTAAATTTCCGCGTATTGTTTGAGAAAAGTACTATACAAGCCTTGGCCGCAATCAGGTATTGATGGACTCACATATGTGTGCCTCGGCTCGATCGTCCATTAATATTGCTGGCCAAGACAGTAATGTACTATTAAAATGGTGAAGGTTTGAGAAAAATACGCTTGATAGTTTTTATGTGATTCTCAGTTTTTTTATCCATCTTAGACATAACTTTACAAATTAATTACACTATGTAATTTAAATATAATCTAAAATATTCATAGACCAAATTTATTTTAAAAATACTTATTTAACATATATTTTTTCGAAATCATTAACAATACTCGTTTAGACATGATCTTCAGTATAAAATCATTAAAAGTTAGTTATTGTCGCCTTAAGTATGTCAACAATATAATTTCAGAGGAAATTAATTAGATAGTTACGATAAACCATTGAAATACTACCGTGCCGCTCAAAATTCTCTGCAAACTGGTAAATTTCGAAGACACAACATTGTTACATCGTGCACGTGGTGTTTCAGAACCATTTCTCACAATTAGCTGCCCCATTTTAGAGAAAATAGCGGAAAAATAAAAGAGTCATTAACTCCTTCACGTTTTTCAGGAACTTTCTTTGAAGACAGTAAAGTATAATCCGTTTCTCTTTCATACCGTGTGAGGGAAGATGTTTTAGTTTTGACCACAGAGTATGGAAGCAATGGAACGTTAATGCAATGGACAGAAAGATGAAAAGAGCATATTATCATAATATTTTCCAGTGTGATTAATAATAATAATATTATAATTTTACAGTATTATTTTCGTCATCTAGTGCAGGGTTCAAAATTGCACAACTCATTAACTCCTGACACATGAGCTGATTAAGCTGCGAGTTTAGTAATCAAACTACAATATTGGCGTAGTTGCATTCTAGCTGTAATAATTGACAGGTACTAGATACTCTGTAACCGATTGACCGTCTGACAGAAAGCGACGTGCCTGCGGTCGCGCCGTATAAAGACGGATCCACCCCCGCGCACGCGCACGAACAGCGCGGTTAGCAAGTAGTTCGCCAACGCGTCCATACTATGATTGTGAAATAATTCACACTAATGAATGCTCGTGAACTGCGCGTAAGCTGTTCGTGACATGCAGTACGCCCGCAGCATGTAACACCTCCATAGCCATTCGAGGCACGTAGTGTGCACGGTTTGTGTGCGTGCACTGCGCGCAGGTGTTGATCTGCCTTAATAACATTTACTTCTGGATTAGCCTTCCATTTACTACTTCATGGTTTTTAAGTGCAAGCTTTCACGTGCTAACTGTATGTTCATGACTGGGTAAAAGCACTCCTTTTGTTTCAGACTACGTTGTATCTTGCAGTTTATCGTGAAGTATTGACGAATACTTTAAAGTCTTGGATATGAAGAAAAATAACTACCTAAAGCACTTACTTGAGAGGAAACGTGGTGACGTGGTCGTTGACGCTCATTTCATACTAACGTGTTACGACAAAAACAAAGCATAGAGACAGCGGTGATAAATATAGATTATAACGTAAAATAAAATTTGGACTAATATCATGAACCAGGGAGGAAACAGAGGAATATGTTAGTAATTAATGAACGCCAACGACCACGCGAACACGTTTCCTCTTAAGCTATTGTGTATTAGTTCCAAGTGGGAACTAATACACAAAGTCGGAACTTCTGACTAGGGTTACCGCTCCCAACTACACAGCAACAGCGGTAACAGCTTATAGTAAATGCGTCGAAGAATAGCAACATGGCCGTCTTTAACTGACTTCAAAAAAAGGAGGAGGTTCTCAGTTCGTCGGAATTTTTTTTTTTTCTTTGAAATGGTATTGTTCTAACTTGGTCCCAAACATCAAAAAACATCATCATTACATATAGTTCCTTGCTCTTGTTTCATGTTTATAAATTTATGTATATCTAATATTTATATTTATATATATATATATATATATATCTTATATATATATATATATATATCTTATATATATATATATATATATCTTATATATATATATATATCTTATATATATATATATATATATATAAGTATTATGCTTTATGTATCTGTGTATCCGTTGTATATGTAAATGGTACACCACTGACTACCTGCAGTATTGTCTCTCCTTTTCCATTTAAATCCATCCAAAGGTTGTTTGTAAAAGATCGGTTTTAGCGATAAGACCGCCCATTGTATCACCCAATGTAAAATTCCTAAATTTGTGTCTGTAACTTTTATGGTGTACATAATAAAGAATATTCTATCTATCTGTCTATCCCATTCTCATTTGGTCACGATCTGATGATGGGATCTTGGAGAAATAGAGGCAACTCTACAAATATTATAGGCACACCTACAGCGATTTGGATATTTTTTATAGTAACTCGTGCATTTACTCTCGAAAAGCACCATTTGGTAAAGCGGAACTGATGAATTACAAACCAACGTGTGTAAAGTGTAAAGTGTGTAAAAGTGTTTTTTTTTTTTACCAAAATTACAACCGACTTCCAAACTACAAAGTGAAAAATAACTTTGGATCAATCAGTATTTAAGTTTTTTGCCACCGAATTCCGAAATTAAATTTATTTTTAATTTTGTAGTTTGGAAGTCGGTTGTATTTTTTTTTATTTTTCAAGGGTTTATTCAGGGGGTTTTATTTTTTCAGGGGGTAAGAAACCCTAACCCTAAAGGTAGGTATATAAACAACCTTATAAACATAACATAACATAACATCACGCCTTATTTCCCCGAAGGGTTAGACAGAGGTGTCCCTTTAGTAGGTTCACCCACATTTCGCCAGTTATGTTTTTAGTCCCATGTAATAGGGGGCGAGCCTATTGCCATCAACCGGGCACAAATCCAGACTCCAGGCTGCTACTGAGAAATTTCAGATGGAAAAACCCAATAACACTTTGCCCGACCTGGGAATCGAACCCAGGACCTCATGCTCAGCAGTAGCGCTTGCGACCACTAGACCAACGAGGCAGTCGAGGCACAACCTTATAAGTCAAACTAAAATATCGTTTTTGAGTGTCAAAACTTCTTCTCTCAAATCTATTTCTTACATTAAATCCAAAACTTATTGATTAGGGATAAACTTTGCAATAGAAGATGTGTTTGCACGATAAGATATATCTGATTTATAAGAATTGGAAAAGTTCAGTCATACCCAATTCAGAAAAGCATAAGTTTGGATTTGGTTCGCAGTATGTAAGTTTTACTGCTGCAGCTAATGCACTCCATTAAAATAACTATCAAAATTTTTCTATAGCATATAGAATAGCATAGAATCCTATCTTCTCTTGTATCGGCCCGAGAAATTTTAGATTTGTTTTTGATGAGTTTCTGTTGATATTATTGTTGCTGTTTGTTGTTTTTGAGAGTCACTGGACCCCTTTAAATGGACAATCTGCCTCCATCGACTCCGGTCCAAAGTTGTCATCACCACCTCCTGAAATTTGGTTTAGGACGTAGCTTCTTTTACTTGGTTGGACCATCGTGTTGGCGACCGGCCTCGTGCTCTCTTTCCTTCGGTATTGCCAACAGTGGCCAGCTTTTCAAGGCTGCTATCTCCCCTTCGCATTGTGTGGCCGAAATAGGTCAAAATACGCTGTAGGCAAACTGTAGACAATCGGGTCTTGGTGTCGAGTTGGGAAAGAATAGACACATTTGTGCGTTTGGCTGACCATGAAATTCGGAGCATCCGCATCCAGCACCATATTTCGAAAACGTCTATCCTCTATCTTTCTCGCTGCTCGAATTGTCCAAATCACACGTTGTCACGTCTCAACTCAAAAATTGGGAAAACGTGTCCTCTGACCAATTGGGCTTTGCTTTTATAGCTTATACGACGGTTTTCCAGATGTTCTACCTATCCGCCGTTTTATTTCTGGGACGCAGCTGCCTTCATTTTTAATATTCGAGCCCAGATAAACGAAACTGTTCGCAATATTGATGCCTTGGATGTTATAGGCGCCCGATAACTTCCGCATGATCTATCACAATAAGATTGGTTTTCTGCCTATTAATGCAAGCCCTAATTTGCCACTCTCTACCTCTAATCTGTGTAGTATCTCCTTCATGTCATCAAATGTTGTAGCAAGGAGAACGGTGTACCTCAGATTGGAAATGTGCTTTCCATCAACAGCAAAACCCTTTTCCCAACCCTCAAGACTTTTTTAAATGATATACTCCCCATACACATTGAAGAGCAGAGGTGAGAGGATGCATTCCTGCCTAACGTCTTTCTTGATGGAGAATAGATACTTATACAAACGTTATTCTTTTTTTCAATGCCAACATTTGAGCAACAATAATGTAGGCTTACTTTTCGCCATTGACCTGAAAACTCGGTAACAACGTAACAAAAGTTTTGCTGTTTCCGCGAGAAGTTTCTGATGCTATTAGTGCGACGACGAATGATAATATGATCCCCGCACGATATGAGCTGTAACTCAAGATTGAGGGTAAGGTCGTAAGAATTATGTATAAACTGGATGTGTTCTTATTTGAACTTGAAATAATTATGTTAATCTGTTATTATAGCTTACTAGAAATGTATTTAGTGCTTGTTTAGCAAATAAATCATGTGTTTCAGATTAAAGTGTCCATTCAAAAACCAAAAATCGTTTGTTCAAATTAGGCAGAGAATTAGCTTCATAATTGCATAAGACAGTTTCCCAGTTCTGCTGACATCTTATTGAGGCGCGCGTGGAAGACAACGCGCCGTCGACCCGGGCCTGGTCCTTATTGGACGGTGAGCTACCCATTGCTCACCGTCCGCAAGCCTGCGCCTACGTTGGCCGGGAATCGGCCTGCGATTCCCGACGCCCAGGGCGTCTGCTGCGGCGGTTAGGGGTATGAGGGCGCGAAATTTGCCTCTCCCTCACGCGTTCCGCCTCTTCCTTCGCGAGCATTACTGCTTCCTAGAAGGAGGTGACGGCCTGCCATGCCCTTTTGCTCCGTACCATGGCCTGGACCAGGGCCGGTCGCGAGAGATCACCGCCGCCGATCTCCTCCATGAGGACACGGCGGTGCTCCGCCCAAGCCAGGCAGACCACCGTACGCTCTACCGTGTCCTCCGGACGATCCACAAAATGGTGACACCCAGGCGTTTCCAACCGCCTTGTCCGGAACAGGAACCTCCCGAAAGAACTGTGTCCGGTGAGGACCTGCATCAGCCGGAAGGAAAGGACGCCATGGCGCCTCTCTAGCCACTCCTCAAACTGGGACATTTCGCCGCAATTGTGACGTGCCACCCAGCGACGCCCTAAGCCGAGATTCGTACCCCACAGGGGCCGCCCTTAGCATGCACTCACTAAGTTTTTTTGCCCTGGCTGGAGGTTTTAATGTTGTTAGCTTAAGACGACCACAGGATAGTCCGGTTAAATAATCATTACCTCAGAGGTCAAATACGAGATGACATAATAAAAAATAAAAAGCTCCCTTCGTCCATTAGGCATATAATGGTGCTGCGTATGCTGTAAAATTAAGCAAGGTGCTACACAATGAGCTGTGATAAAATTTATATTCTAGTTGCAACGGCTCTTCAACAGATGATGTATTCCACATTTATTAGATACTCGACTACCCATAGCAAAGCCAAAAGTTAAACCTAATTTGCGAAATAAACAAAATGTTGTCTTTAATCTGTGATTTTGCCCATAAATACTGTTTTGCTGCATTGTGAACATGATCACAACGAAACAATACATTGTATCTCACAAGATTAATTCCCTAAAGGCTCTTTCAAACAGGCGCGACACGCGACGCGACACAAAGACACCGCTCCTCGCGCGACGCGCGGTGCCTTTGTGTCGCGTCGCGTGTCGCGCCTGTTTGAAAGAGCCCTAATTCTAAAAAAAAACACCTAATGCTACTAGCGGTTTCTCTAATACAACGTAGCGATAGCAGAACCAAGTCGTTATTTAAGACGTTCGGTCAGCACTGCAGCAAACGATGTTTACTTACGGGCTCCGACATGTGGGTAGTAGGGATAAAAGCTCGTTTAGATTTAAGCTGACTTGGACAGATAGTAAGATGAACGTGTTTGCGAAAACTAGGTAGGTATTCTACCTAGATTCTAGTTTAATGTGCACGGTCTATCTGTAAGGGTTTTCGGCATAATCTAATCGTAGAAAATGCACATAAGTATCAAGACATAAGTAGTAAGCATAGTATAAGTACTGGACGTAAGTAGTGGTATTTAACACAGATTATGACAGTGGGTAATAGATGAGTGGTAACATTAAATACTATCAATACAGCCCCATAATGGGAGGGATCGCACCAACTTCATTTTTTTTTTGTGTGTGTGTGAAATTATCAAATAACTTCTCCCGCTCTGGGCGGAGCGGGAGGGTGTGTCAGACTGTTACTGACTAAAACCCACCCGTGTTCCTTCAGTTGCCTGTATGTTGCCAGGGGCCACGGCATCCCTTTCGGACTTTCCCGCGACCCTGGCAGGCATCGGTCCTAGCGGACCTCCTCAGTTGTGCTGACATCTCTTTGAGGCGCGCGTGGAACACAACGCGTTGTCGACCCGGGCCTGGTCCTTATCGGATGGTGAGCTACCCATTGCTCACCGTCTGCAAGCCCGCGCCTGCGGTAGCCGAGAATCGGCCTGCGATTCCCGACGCCCAGGGCATCTCCTGCGGCGGCTAAGGGCGTGAGGGAGCGAAATTTGCCTCTCTCTCACGCGTTCCACCTCCTCCTTCAGGAGCATTATTGCTTCGCAGAAGGAAGTGACAATTTCCCATGGCCTCTCGCTCCGTACCATGGCCTGGACCAGCACCGGTTGCGAGAGATCACCGCGCCGATCGCCTCTACGAGAACACGGCGGTGCTCTGCCCAAGCTGGGCAGACCTCCACCGTACGCTCCACCGTATCCTCCGGGCGATCCACACAATAGTGACACCTAGGCATTTCCTCCTGCCTTATCCGGAACAGGAACCTCCCAAAACAACCGTGTTCGGTGAGGACCTGCCTCAGGCGGAAGGTGAGGATGCCGTGGCGCCTCTCTAGCTACTTCTCAAAGAGGGTCTTATCACCGCAATTGTGGCGTGCTCTGCACTAGGTTGCGACAATCGCACCAACTTCACTTGGATGCATACGAGTATGTGTGAACTATGAATCTTACCTTACCTATACGATTCTTTCAGCAGAGACTTACCTTAAAGGACCTACCTTTAAGATAAGTCTCTGCTGAAAGTATCGTTTACTTTTATTTAAATAAGCCATTTTAAATGCCAACAGTATTCACCTATGTTCTTTGGCTAGACCGTTGGGAATGAACGAATAAAGGAATTCTAGTAATTTGCTTAAAAAAATAGTTTTCAGAAGCAGATAAGCCTTTACAAAACTCGATTATAATACAAACTTAGTATTTCTATCGAAAAAATCGGATCCAGGGTTTAAATATCCCCTGGGACCTGAGTTCCACTAAATTCATCTTTTAATATTTCAGTATGGTAACAAGGATAACTAGAGAATTCTGCGTTTCAAGAACTATAAAGAATATGTAAAATATTATAAAAGAAGATGTAAATCTTTTGGATTGCCATCAAGGGATAACGTAGCGTGAGGGAGAGGCAAATTTCGCGCCCTCACGACCCTAACCGCCGCAGAAGACGCCCTGAGCGTCGGGAGTCGCAGGCCGAATCCCGGCCACCGTAAGCGCGGGCTTGTGGACGGTAAGCAATGGAAAGCTCGCCGTTTGATAAGGACCAGGCCCGGGTCACCTCAAAGAGATGTCAGCAAAACTGACGGGGTCCGCTAGGACCAAGAAGTCCGAAAGGGATATCGTGGCCCCCAGCAACATGGCAACTAAAGGAACACGGGTAGGTTTTAGTCAGTAAGAGGTTGACACGCCCTCCCGCTCCGCCCAGAGTGGGAGAAGTTATTTGATAATTTTCCACCCAAAAAAAAAAAGCATAACGCAAAGAAGCGAAGAACTACTAAACGTTCTTCGTATGAATAGTCCGTGACTAACTTGGCAGGATGAGACAAGACTATTCCACAATGAACTTACTCAAAATAGCTCCTTTCCAAGGAGAAAAAAAACAGAAGTAATTAATTAAGTTGTGTAGGTACATACCTAATATATACCCTTTACAAGACCAACTTAACTGAACGTAATTTTTTTTTAATGTTCCATTTTTATTCAACAACAAACTTTTCAACACAAACATTGCCAATGTAGTCAAACAAAAAGTCAAAATTAAAATGTTTTTCCACTCAATTACTCGTGAAAACATTGTAGGACTCAGTGCTTGGATTAATTGCTTTCAATATTTATTTGTTGGCGAGCCAACTGCGTAGTTACGGTTATAAATCTATATACGAAAAAGTTTGGGAGCCAATTCATTATTTTACGCAACTAAACTTATTTTGAAATAGTTTAAATGATAGATTTTGTGGGAACATTGGCGGGGACCTCTCGCACTCGCGATTTTATATGAGAAAAACATTTCTAATACTAACTTAGCAGACAAACATCGCCACCTAAGTTGGCAGACAAACATTGTCAGCGAAGTTGGTAATGTTGCTGACTGCCCACGACATATACGTACATCTGTTAAAACACAGTCCGCCCAAAGATTTTAAAGTTTTTAAAATTTATTTTTTTAATTCTATTGATGATTTTAAATATCGTAGAAATTTAGAAACGTTTGATATTTAATTTTAATAATAATAGTATGATTGTAGTGTGTATTTGAATATTTGTTTACTAACATTCTTAAGTACTTATACTAACAAAAATACGGATCATTAAGTCTGAATTAAATAAAGGCATTACCATCAATATCACCGCAAATGACTACCCCGTTGGTCTAGTGGTCGGATGCGCTACTAATGACCATGAGGTCCTGGGTTCGATTCCTGGGTCAGGAAAAGTGTTATTGGGATTTTCCATCTGGAATTTCTCAGTAGCAGTCCGGAATCTGGATATGTGCCCGGTTGAAGGCAATAGGCTAGCCCCCTATTACATGGGACTTGAACATAACTGGCGTAATGTGAGTTTACTATAGCTACACCTCTGCCTAACCCTTCAAGGATCACAGGCGTCATGTTATGTTTATAACGGCAAATTTATAATACCGTCTATGAAACTGGCTGAAATCTGAGTGAAGCATGCAGTTTACTAAATGTAAACACATTAGTGAGGAGCTCACAGCTACATTACCTAAATCCGCTGCAAGAAATAGCACAGCTCCACACAGCATTAAATGTCCTTTGTCTTAGAACTTAGGATTGTGTGCAGCGAGGGTTGAAGAAACATTCGTGAAACATGAGATCTGAATGCTCTTTACCTGTTCATTTCCTTTAGACGTGTAGGTACTTACTGTGGAAAAGGTGTTTACGAGTTGTCTGTGATATAACATGCTGTAGTGTTATCTGTGTACGAAGCACGTTAAAATAGTCATATGTATGTTTTGATAAGCACTGCGTTCTTTTTTAGACCGAACCATGAAACAATTGCTGTTGAAACGAACTAAGCTGAACACAGACGCTGGTTGCAATTAGTAGAAGCATAGCGCGGCCACTTTGTTGTTGGTACACATTCACTTACACAAAAAGGTACTACGACCAAATAGGCACGTGCAAAAGTTCGATTCAGCGCTAAGTATGTTCAAAGCTAGGCTAGTTAGGCAGCTTATGGCGACCAATAGTGACCGAGTTGTGGCTGAGGTCTATAATTGACAGTAATAAATTACAATCAAGGAACTCTAATCAAAGTTTGTCTTCCATTATTTCAAAAAGAACACTTCCAAAGCTGAAACATCAAAACGGTGCTAACTAGATAACATTTTCACAAGCTGGCGTTTATTTCCACTTGTTATCGGAGAGGGCTCGTTAAAACTTTGCTTTCACGCGTCGCGAGTTATGTCGTTATCTCGTGCTCTTACTAGCACATAAACTGTCGTAAAAAAAACCCTACGGTTTATGCCTTCCTGATACACTGTCGGCGAATGTTGAGGATCAAATTACTCTGCAGCTAAATTACCTGTCCTGAGTTTTTTTGGGTTGTTTACATCGCCTTAACCATAATCAGGTTGTCATCATTACAAAGCACAATCATGCTGGCAATAAGAAATTATTTTGAACACAAGTAGCGAGTGCGTGTGACTCCTTCAGCCTATCGTTGCGACTCTGCAACTCCATGCTAAGTGTGCGGAACTTAGAACCAAATATACAGGGTGCAGGCACATCGACGCGCAACCTATAACCATGGATTCAATACATAATTCTGGACCCCCCTGGGTTGGAAAAAAAAACTTGTTGTTCCATGCATTTTGACCGGGTAGATATGAAACGGCAGATTTTTTTTTTTTTGATAGCGTTAAATTTCTACGCTTCGGGATCTAGTATTATGTGCTGCATTCATGGTTACAGTTTGCGCATCGATGTCCCTGTATGAAAATTACCGGCCGTAGCCTGTCGTTGCATCTAGTCACCGAGCTATCTAATCTTAAGACCACATAATGTACCATATTCTGACAAATAAATGATTATGTCGCAGTCGCATGTTGAATTGTGTACGCCATATCTATATTTCATTTTACATTATAAATAGTTATTAATAAATCATTGACGAAAAAAGAGCTCATATTTAATATATTAAAAATGTAAAATAATTCTAAAATAATTTATGTATATTGTGGTGAGAAATAAAGTGATTGATTGGTTGATTGATTGATTTAAAAAAAATGACAATTGAAAAAAAAATAAGAATTTTGGCTTACAAAATGGCATCCACAGGTACGTTTTCTGATCTATATATTTACATTTTCATTAGATACTTTTGGAATCGACTATAGTAACCAGTATATTCCATACACATATACGATTCTTTATTTTTACACGACTGTTCAAAACAGGAGTGATAATGAGATAGAAGAGTTATGGGCCATCGAGCTCTGTTCGTGTAAAAATAAAGAAAACGAATTTTCCCAAATACGAGACCTAGCTAGATCGATTTTTCGCCCCCGTATATATAACTTTCATCGAAATCGTTAGAGCCGTTTTCGAGAATTTGATTACAAATATATATACAAATATTGCTCATTCGTAATATATGATTATACTACTAATACAAAAAGCTATAACATACATTATAGGTATAGAAACTTACCCACTGGAAATAGAAAAAATGGCAGCCAATCTGTTAATTACCCTACGATTCCTGAGAAAATGATACAACTGACGAAATTAATTAACAAAGAAAATAATGTAAATGTAAGACTATTGTAGTCACATAAGTTAGAACATAATCAACCTTCCAAAAATATAAATCACAACCTTTGTCCTTTTACCCCCATTTCTTACCCCTATCTTCGACGAAAACATTTCTTGTGCGAATAATTCGCTCCGTGATGAATATATAAGGGTGAATTTGGAGTAATAAAATTTTCTAGTTAACGAAGTGTGCCTGACACGGGGTAAACTGCGAATTCGGTCGCTCTAACAAGTTTAAACTCAATTTCCGCGCCCAAAAACAAGTCATAAATCATAATGTTTGCCACTTGTTTGAACTTACAAAATAGGTATTTGGATCAACATAAGTTTAATCAATGCTGAAAACTTGTAAGCCTGATGATTAATTTTGTTTTCGTTATTTTGGATTGCTTTGGTGGTAACTTGTATCTTTTCCTCGACGTTAACTCTTTATAAGCAAAAAATTGGCCAACGGACCATCACATGCATCATCGATCATTTTGACGTTCAAAAGTGGGCCTATTTGAAATAAATGATTTGACTTTGACTTTGACATTCTTCTTCATTTTGTTGGATTTTTTCAGTTCAACACTTCATTCTTCTTCACAGCAAGAGTTCAACAGTTCTTCACTTCACATAGAAACAATTAATTTCCCTAAGTTACTATCGTTACTGTTACCATAAATACAAGCTAATGAGTATTTGTACCTACATACATAAATTATTCGTGTTATTTAATCCTGACTTTACCAGTTTTCCTAGTTTCTAAAAGAAACAAAAATTTGAAAATTTTCGCGGCCACCATTTTGAATTTTAATTTTCACCTCACTATCGGTTTTAGCACCCTCGAAGAAAACTATGAAAAGGACACGAATGACGAAAAGTTGGAAAATTTTCGCAGCCGCCATCATGGATTTTCATTTTACCAAATTCACACTTTCTCTCTCTCTCTCCGGCATGCAGTATACTCGGGCCGATGAGTACAGTTTTATCCCACGACACTGTAATGACTTTACTCTTTTCTTTTGTTTTTTCTTTTGGTAATTTCTGCCGGCATTCTCCCTCTCTTTCTTTCTCTTTGAATAAAAATCCATATGAAATACGCATTTGAACACCAAATGATACTTTCAGCTCATTCAATTAAATTAACGCAATAAAAGTTCAGTTTTCCTTTCAACTTTCGGATACAAACTTCCCACAAAACATTGAAGATAATAAATATACCAGATTTACTCGGAAGTTATTTTGTCCTTCCGGATTACTCTAATTAATGGTTGCCCTATTTTCGACTTAGTTCGTCCAGCGAGTGTTCCTTTCGTGAGCGATGACCATAATTTGTCATTGTTTTTGGACATTTAATTTATTTTCGCGGTATTTTATCTTGTAGAATAGAGTGGATTCAAGCGAGTGTATAAATAAAATACTGATACAAATAAATAATATAACGTTTGAACATATTGTACAATTATATGAACAATTTATGAAGGAATAAATTCCAGTCGATTTTCCACAGCTATCAAGATAATAACATGCTCACACCCAGTTGCACAAAGACCCCATTACGTAATGGATCATTAATGATAATGATTTCATTAATTTCATCAAAGAACCATTATAATCGAGTCTACCAGCCATTTGCTTTCTACAACAAGTTAATAGAAAAAAAGATTAGTATTTTAAAGTTAAAGTTCGCTTCTGCAACTGGCTGCAAATTGGGGTACCTAAGGGCAAGATTAAGTTGACATGTAGCAAAAGAAACATCAATTCTAGTCTACTTATCTTTTCAAAACACTATCTCCTTTAAAATAAGTACGTGTAACCGTTTTTTGAAGTGAAAATTTCTTTAGGTGCGTTGGGCATTTTTGAGATGGGACTAAACCATTGACTTCGCGACACCATGACGACATCTAATTTTTGCAAACTCGATTGTGCTTTTTATTTATATTACGTTACGGATCAATGTTCTATGCAAGTATTTTTACTTTAAAGGTTTCGGAAGATTTTTTTTTTTTTGTAAAGGCGATTGTGCTCTTTATTTAGTTTGGTTACGGGCCAATGTTCTACACAAGTATTTTTCTCCCACCAAGGAGATCTTGTTCAAGTTTTCACTTTTGTCGGCACTCCCGGAGTGCCACCACTTTTTTTTACAAATTTCCTTGGATTTAAGACCCAAGTAGACAAAAGAAATTTTCCTTTGTTTCCCCACTCAAAAATTAATGTTAGTTTAGATTTTATTTTTGAAAAAGATTTCTAGGTTCAAAGTGGATTGTCGTGTCATTTGTACAAGAAAATGAATATTTTATAAGTTAACAAAGTAAACAGTTGCCTTCTTACTTTTAGTTGAAAATATTGTTCGTCTCAAGATATTACGCATTCGTTTTAGCTAAAACAAGGCTAGATCTAAAGGTCTTCATTAAATATGACTAGGCGCCCGCGACATGAATAATAGGTTGAACATTTTAAGGTCTTCGTGTTTTAGAGTTATGACTTAGCATTATTTTACAAGACACCTTTTAGCTTGTGATGAGACCGTTTACTCAGTTTTTTTTTTAAATTACGTTTAGTTATTTATGGAGTCAAAGTTTCACCTGACCTAACACATTTAGTTCTGGCTTTCGAATCGATAACTAAATGTGTTGGTTTCGACAAAAATTTAAAAGCAAGACACTTACGTACAAAGGTCTTCCAAGAAACAAGACACAGGAGATGGCGAAATTAGGTTGAACTTGCTGCTTACATTAAAGGACATCGCCCATTATAACAGCACCGCTCCAGCGCAGTAATGCCCCGGCACCGCCTCGAAAAATCTAGTCTCCAACGCGCCGTAAGGCCGCGTTCCGACAAACTATGCGTTTAATGCGCATGTACTCCCAAAGCTTATTGAAATTTTGAGTCTTATGCTAATTACATAAAACATAAAGCTTATTTTCGCTGATCGGTGACTGCGCGGTTGCTGCTCGATGGCTGCGCGCGTACGTGGTGTTTGTAGGAGTATTCCAAAATAAGCTTTACGTATTTAGCATAGGGCTCAAAATTATAAAAATAACCTTTGGGAGTACACGCGCATAAAACGCGTGTGTCGGACGTGGCCTAAGCAATGCGACCGCAAGTCGCCAAAGCGCCATAAGCAAAACGACCGCTAATCGCCAACGCGCCGCCGTCAGCAACCGCTCGTTGCCGGCACGCCACCGGTGAGGTGACAGCTTGTTGTTCATGCGCCGCTTACTTGTTGGTAGCATCACCGTGCGGGCGGCGAGACGTCACCGCGCGGAAAGCTAGGCATGCATACCGCCTACAGACGTTTCTTCGCCGGGGAGCGGGCTCCTTGCTTGAAGCGTGCTGTCGGCACGACGTGTGACGGCTCGCGAGCCGCTCATTGCCTGCGAGTCGTCCACTATTCTGTACAGCCATTGTAAAATAGACTATTCACTTGATTTAAAATCCTAACTAATCAACTACTATTTGTAACGACAGTCACGGCAATAGATGGAATGGATGGAACATGGGAATGAAATACAAAAGAAGGTAGGCAGCTACAAAGTACACAACACTTTGAAGAAGTAACACATTCAAGCTACAGATGGCGCTACATCTACGTTTTAAACTTGGAACTGTATTATGGTCATCACCTTTTTCGATAGCCCTCGGCATAATAGGAGGGCCCCGGCCCTCTTAAAACCCTCAACAGACTGTCTATGACGAACAGTGAATCTTGTTACGAAAACATTGAAATAGGTCATCAGAAAATTCTGTGATTACTTAAATTATATGACGAATTGAAATGGTGTACTTCAAACATTGCAGAACACATTTTAAAAGGTGTTATGTAATGGGACCGTTTTTGTTTATAACCCAAAAACCCTCAAAATAAAAAAAATAAAAAAAATAAAATGGAAAATAAATGGAATTTCAGTAATAATATAATTTACCAGTATTATTTACAACGTTTAATTAACAAAAAATACCCACTAGTGCACGATTAATTTCAAACAATCTACACCGTTGATAATTCACGTCAACAATGATACACCAGTTTTCAGTACTCAACCACAAACAGCCATCTATCAAAAACCGACTCTGCCTCAACACGATACGACTGTTATTTGAACGGCTGAAACGAAATTATACTTATCAAACGATTTCGTCCGGAGCTAGTTTAATAATAATGAAACCTAACGTATACACACATAGTATTCTAGTCTCGCCAGATCATTTGTAGTTCAGTGATCTACTGATCCTCCAATGAGATAGTTCCAAACCACTCGTTCCACGATATTCATTTTATTGTATGAACGAAATGTAAACAAACGAAACATTATTTGAAGTCAACGTGATTTGAAATAATATCGAATACTCTACTAACGTAGATATAAAGACTGTTAATGCTTTAAACAAAGTTAAAAGATGTAATCTACTACATGTAAAAGATGTAATCTACAAAGATGTAATAAAAAGATGTAATCTACAAAGATGTAATACAAAGATGTAATCTACAAATCTGGACGTTGAAGTGGAGTGGACATTCCACTCCACTACTACATCGTCCACTCGTGTCGTACTTCAACAATTATCTAAGTTTCAAATTTTCATTTATGGTCATAACTTTTGAACCGTAAAAAATTGCACCGACTTTCTCAGAGTAAAAAATTTGGAAATGGCCTTGCCCACGTCCGGGCGTGGGCAAGGCCATTTCCAAATTTTTTAGGGGCGCGCCCCTATCCGAATTGATACATGCTTCCAGGGACAGCCTGTATATATATACAATTAGTTTAATATTTATGTTAGGGCATAAGTTCTTTGTTTATTCATCGATTTATTATTTTTTTGTTTGAAAGGGTTTTTACTTTTGAGGTGGTTGCATATTTTGGTCAAGTTCATAAGAGTGGTTTTGAACTACTTTCAATACTACGTATTTTTTCCATTTACTGTATTATGATGATGTTATACTAATTTCCTCACATAGCACATAGTGATATACGAATTTGTGTGCGGTAGGTACCAAAACTAAAAATTTTGTAATAAAACCTTTTTTACCAAAAGAGCACTACTTGACAAAGTGAAAAATAACTTTAATTTCGGAAGTCGGCGTCAAAAAACAAAAATACAGCTAACTTAGTTTTTTTTTTTTTTTAAATCAACTCTTTTATTTTGTGAAAAGTTTTTATTTTAATTACGTTTTAAAATCTCTATTTTAGGAAGTAATTCCCAAGGAACGGTTCTAGGGACTCGTTGGTTTTAATACTCCCCAGCAACTGTATCATTTCACAGCAATAAATAGTGTAGGTACCTAACAGTATTTTTATCACAGTTAAGTCACCATTCCGATTGTTAATAAATTAAAAAAAAAACAACATTGTCTTTGATTTAAGAAGATTCTTACTTTCAAGTGATGCCTATTATTATGTTTAGGAATTAATGTTATGATATAAAAGAGCTTTCTTTATATTTTTTCGAGGCAATATGTTTTGTTACGATTTAGTAATTAGATTATTGAAATTTTGTATCTTGTGCGTACTTTAAATTAAATAATTTTATAGTACCTATGTATTTAAGATTTTGTTTTATTTTTGCCTGATTTCATTATACCTCCCGACCGAATTTCTGTCACGGCGACCAATATTGACGGAGATTGGCCAAGTACACGGGAGATATTAACTTTAGGACACATACTTGTGCCCTAAAGTTAATATCTCCCGTGTGCAAAAACAGGTGCGGAGGGCACCTGTGTTTTGCGCACCTCTTTCCTCACTCTCATAGCCCGATGGGTTGGCAATCCGATACGACCGGGGAGAGATCAGGCGCAGGAACCAATGGCTTCACGTGCTTTCAGAGGCAAGGTGGTATCATACTACCAACTTTGAAACTCCGAGAAATTCCAAATAGAAAAATCTAATATCAATTTACCCGACCTGAAAATTGAACCTCATGCTCAACAGTCGCATGTTTCAGGCATTCCGGTTAGATCTTTCACCCATAGTAACACTGCAACCGTAGGTGCGCAATGTGGAATACATTGCGCACCTACGGTTGCAGTGTTAGGTAGAGAGGTGTCTTAAAAACACAATAACATAGTGCACTTTTTATTACCGTTATTAAGCATTGTTATTGTACCTGTAAAACAAATGAAAGAATGACTTATGATGTCTAAATAACTATAGAAAAACTTCGACAGATATTTTTGTAGTTTTTTCTACTTTTCGGGAGGTACTTGTCAGCATTCTAGCTGTACTATATAAGTAGGTCCACACTAATCCCATATGTAGGTACGACTCAACCATATTCACTTGTGCGTCCTGAGAGTCCCGGCCCTCTTATAGCCCTCTACAGACTGTCATTGACGGACAGCGAATCTTGTTACGAAAACACTGAAATAAGTCATCAGAAGATTTCGTGGAGATGGCATCTGCAAAAAAAAAAACAACTCTGGGAGTGCATACAGAAGTGAACAATTTTATTGTGCAGGAAATACTTTTAATGAGGTGTCGGTAACGGTAACAGTGTCACAAGTTCAATTGTTTTTTCCCATCTCAAAAAGCCCAACGCGCCTAAACAAGTTTTCACTTAAGTAAAAAAAATACCACCAGTGTTTTTTTTTAAATTATTTTCAACGTTTTATGAACAACTACTGTATGATTAAGTTAAACAATCTATAAATATAGAGTAACTTAACATAAGTTGGGGGAGACCTTTGCCCAACAGTGGGATAACATAGATTAATATAAAAAAAGTTAACATATGAACATAAATAACACAGGTAATTACCACACAAAAATTTATGTTCATTATCCCAATAATATCAGACCGAATAATCTACCTTTGGTAATTTCACGTCAAAAATGATGCACGAGTTTTCCAAACTCAACAACAAAAATCCAACTCTACCACAACACGATACGTCTGATAGTTCAATGGCTAAAGCTACATTAATATATCATACAATTTCGTTCGGAGCTAGTTTTAGCTTCATTAATAATAATGAAGGTCAAATGCGTTTTTATACAACCGCTATTAATTCTACTGATCCACCAATGAAATAGTAATTAATTTATTTATTCTATTACTGAAAAGTAAACAAATAAACACGATCTCATTTGTGCAGTCGTGAATTTGGAGATGTTGATTTTAAATATTATCTATGACTTATTACACAGATAAACAAAATTTAACTATTTTTTTTGTTTTATGTAGCTTCTAAACTGTTTCTTAGTCATTTGAGTTCGCTGATTTCATATTTACCCTCAGTTTTTTTTCTAGCAGTTCTAGTTTTTGTGATACAGGTATTTTTTTAAATTTCGTTACGCGGCTTACTTAAGATGATCCATTTTACTACGGGAATACCAATCCGTTTATACATCAACCCTTTGGCTTTGGAGTCCGTAATTTCAAGAATAAATAACTTAACTAACAAGAAATATATCTGGCGTGTATTGCAATGTTTAATTGCAAAAGAGTTGCAAATATGTCTAAAAATAGACGAAGCCAGCCAATAACAAGAACATAATTATGCATGAATAAAAATATATGCGAACGCATCGCTAGGCACACAGACAGTTTGCTTGGCTGGACAACAGTCTTAGTTTCAATCACGAGTATACTAATATTTGTATTTTTGTCGTCTCCAGGTCGTCGCATAGCTGACTTGGAAATGGATACATTTGTGGCGAGGCTAATAGAAAACTTCCAAGTGGAATGGGTCGGGCCCGAACCAAAGATACAAAAGGCGACTCTCAATTATTTCAAGGGATTTTTCAATTTCGTATTTAAGGATGTAAAATAAGATGTTGAAAACCTTTTTCCTGACCTCACAAAAGCATTCGATTATGTATATCACAAAGTTGTATTCTAAAATAAAACACTGCGTTACATTACAGGCGAATGCTCCTGGTGAGGGAGCACCAATTAAATTATTTTTTAAAGTACTATTTTTGAAAAGAGTTTCCAAGGATCTGTTCTAAGACTTCTTTTATTTCAATACTTTATAGCAACTTTAATTATTCCCCTGTAATATATTAATGCGTAGTCAAAATCACAATATTGTTTTTACAGTCAATTTTATGTTTATTTGGAGTTAATTAATTCCTAATTTGTTATAAAAAATGCTGTTACATAGTGAAAAGGTGAAAGG
The DNA here is from genome assembly GCA_916610215.1 of Omphaloscelis lunosa. Taxonomy (NCBI): domain Eukaryota; kingdom Metazoa; phylum Arthropoda; class Insecta; order Lepidoptera; family Noctuidae; genus Omphaloscelis; species Omphaloscelis lunosa. Next base: position 16,225,673 of record OU744250.1, read on the forward strand.
GTCGTTATGTTTATATTTTGTAGAGGCAATATTTTTGGCAATAATTCAGACATTACAATTTTGTTATTGAAATGTTGTATCCCATTGTGCGTTCTTAATAATAGATTAGTTGACAGTTTTTTGAGAAACCAATTAGCAATGTACCTTGTGGTTTACTTTTCATAATATATGAATATTTGTGATATTTTTACATTAGCAAAACTATTTTTTATAACGCAATTAATTTTTGATTTCGAAATGGACGTACTGTCATGGCGGCTCGAGTTTCGTCATACTTTTGAATGTTTCTAGTAATACAAAAGAAACTTTATGTCGGAAATATAAAGTTTACTTTTATTTACAATTTGAAACATACGTCAATTACATGGAGTGAAATATCGGGATTTATCGACAATATTATTAATCTGAAATCATTTACAAAATAAGCTGAATTTTTAGCTCAGAACCATTCTACAAGTTTACTAAAAATGCGGTACTTTACTTACTGTTAATTAGCGTTGTATATACAAACCTAGATTTTGTTTTATTTTTGCCTAATTTAATAATGCGCTCCCGACCGATTTTTGTTCACGGCGGCAATGGATGGTGTCTCTATACGCAAACACAGGTGCATTCTCTCTTCCCACAGTCTCATAGTCCGATGCGACGATAATTCGACACGACCGAGGAGAGATCACGGGCAGTACGATAAAACCCAATATCACGTTTCCAACCCTTTTTTTTGGGTGGGTAATTATCAAATAACTTTTCCCGCTATTGGCGGAGCGGGAGGGCGTGTCAGATTCTTACTGACTAAATCCCATCCGTCTTCCTTCAGTTGCCATGTTGCCGGGGGCCACGATCTCCCTTCGGATTTTTTCGTAACCCCGGCAGGCATCGGCCCTAATGGACCCCGTAATTTCTGCTGACATCTTTTTGAGGCGTGCATGGAACACAACGCGCTGTCGACCCGGGCCTGGTCCTTATCGAACAGCAAGCTACCCATTGCTCACCGTCTGCAAGCCCGCACCTACGGTGTCTGGAAATCGGCCTGCGATTCCCGACGCCCAGAGCGTCTACTCCTGAGGCGGCTAGGGGCGCCAAGACGCGAAATTTAACTCTCCCTCACGCGTTCTGCCTCCTCCTTCGCGAGCATCACTGCTTCCCAGAAGAAGGTGACGGCCTCCCATTTCCTCTCGCTCCGTACCATGGCCTGAACCAGTGCCGGACGCGAGAGATCACTGCCGCAAATCGCCTCCACGAGGACACGGCGATGCTCCGCCCAAGCCGGGCAGACCTCCACCATATGCTCCACCGTGTCCTCCGGGCGATCCACACAATGGTGACACCCGCGCGTTTTCTCCCGCTTTATCCTGAACAGGAAGCTCCCGAAACATTTCCCACCCGGGAATAGAACCCAGAACCCTGCGCTCTGCAATCATGCTTTCGACCAAGAGACCAACGGAGTAGTTTTTATAGCAGCACCATCCAAACATGGAAATGATCTAATAGACATAAATAATGAACTTAGACAGGTCTTTCGTTTCCATAGTACTGATTAATATTATTTAACCAAAATAGGATTCATTTAGCTTAATGCTGCTGTTTTCAATACAGATATTTCAGTAACAGGTATCGGGGTATAATCAATGTCGTTATAACTACTGACGATAACAAAAACACCAAATACAAAACGCACTATTCAGTCAACTATCAAAATCCGTCTTTATTACAACTGTGTAAGACCGTCATTCGAAAGTATCAAGCGACACTGTATTTATCAAATGATTTGATGCTTGTTATGTAATTTAACGAAGGTCAAAGTCGTTGAATAACACGTTTAACACGTATGAATCAGACACTTCTAAAACACGCTGTTGTCCGACGTTCGTGTAGTTCGTATATAGATATACAGTCTTATATTTAAAAATTATTTACCTAAAAACCAAACTATTAAAACTAACAGATTCTTGACTTGCGTTATTTTGTAAAGAAATATGTGTGAGGAATTGAGAAAATTGTTAAAATGGTCAATCCCAAGCATTTTGTGTTATATGTAATGTGATGTTAATACAAAGATCATCACCGTTCACGCCTTGGTTTTCACAATGTATTTGTTTACAAAATAGGACAAGTAAAGAAAGATACACTATACTTAGATATAGAGATAACAATATTGATCAGTCAGTGCTATCTTTTGTTTTTAAATACACCAATTGATAACAACATCAGTGTGTAATAGTGTTTAATGTTATTGTGTGATCAACAACAACATGCAGACGACGAAGTTCAAGCCGCTGTTCAATTTAGTGGCAATTAATAAGGAATGTATAAGGTAAGTGGTTTTATGCAGTTTTTATTAGAAAATTGGACGTTCTATCTTTTAACCCGTCTTAAGATAAATGGATCATCATCATCATCGTTTCAGTCAAGCACAACTACTTCGACCGGTTCTGTGCTTTCCCCATCCAGCGGATTCCTACGGCCTTCGCAAGGTCATCGGTCCATCTTGTGGGAGGCCTTCCAATGCTAAATAAATGGATGAAAATATTCCAAAATTATTAAAAGACATTCTACTCCATGTCGACCACTAATAAATTAGGATAGGACAGCAGAAGAATCATGATTCTACAAATAGATGAAAAGTGCTCGTTTGTTTTTCGATTTTTAAAGTTTTGTGATCAGCCGAAATTCAGGTGCGCAGTGTTCGGCTGATATTTTATTGATTTAATTTCAATAAACATGCTATCAACAAAAAAAAAGCCGGCCAAGTCTGATTCGGACTCGCACACGAAGGGTTCCGTACCACCTAAATATTTAGTACAATACTTAGTAAAAACCTACAATACTTAGTATAAACCTACAATATTTAGTAAAAAACACGTTTCTTGTATGAGGCCCCACTTTAATTTTTAACTTCATTAAATGTTTATAATTTTTTGGTATAGCGGCAATAGATAATCTGTGAAAATTTCATCTATCTACCTATTACGGTTCATGAGATACAGCCCGCTGGCAAACAGACGGACGGACAGACAGTGGAAGTTTTGTAATACGGAACCCTGAAAACAGATTTAATCACTATATATAACAAAATAAAATATTAATATATAACAATGGTATCTGTCGAGTAGTTAAAGAACAAACTTTAATAACAAATATTATCACTGTATTATCTAGTCGTGTATAAATGTTTGCTTAGATAGTGTTATTATTTATTACTACAAGAGTACGAGTACCTTTTGCCTAGTCACAATGTGTATGCAAAGATTCTCTGTAGAGTAGGTATATAGTACCATTTTGTTTTTTATTTAGAGTTTAATTGCCCTACGATTGGGGACACTTAAATGAAGGTCCGACAGTCTACTGTCAGCCCCGCTATGGGGTATTCCACTAATCCCCATTGACAGCCCCCATCAATGGAGACGTCATTGCAATCCCCATTGACGTCCCATTGATGGGGACTGTCAATGAGGATTAGTTCATCTTGCTGACTGCCTAATGTCATTACTATGGCATACGATATTCATATACGTCATTTTTTCATCATTCTTAAATTTAAATATAAATTCAGCATTAATGATGTAACTTATATTATGTAACAACATTATTTAAAACAGTGTCCATGGATTTTCTTGCCCGTTCTTCTCCATAGGTGCCTACTACGCTTTGGTATTAACCCCCGACGAGCTTCATATTTCTGACTGACTCCTTGACAATTTAAAAGTGCCTGTAAATGGCTTAATATTTGAGTTTAAACAATTCATACCGATAGATTCAAGAGAAGAATACTCCTAATTCGATTTTGGTCGATTTCAGAACTGTAGCAGCAGCAAGCACTGCTGTTAACGCAGAAAATGTAAAGCCATGGAAAGAGATACCCGGACCTTCGTCTTTGCCCATCATTGGGCAGCTACATCATTTCATGCTTGGAGGTAAATTATATACGATATGGATCTATTGCGAACCGATGATGCTGATGCCATCTAATGATGGTGATGTCCAGTCTTTCCAAAGGCGTATTGTATTACAAAGTTTACAAAGTTGTACAGGTCATATAGGGAGTAGCTCCACGTAAAATGCTGGTATTTCAGGTGCATCTGGTTAGACTGGAAACCAACCCCAACATAGTTGAGAAAATACTAGGCAGATCATGGTGTGGTGGTGATATATAAAATAATAAGTTGAAGAACCGATGACCTTTGGGGTTGACGTATTCTTGAGTGAAGGCCACGACTTCGCAAACGTAAACTTTGAACTTGGACGCCCTCGGACTGGACGGAGCGACGATGTACGCTGGGTAGCTTGATGAGATGATAGTTGCTGGTGATCGAATGAAATGACATAAGATTGGAGTTGTATACGTCCAGTAGCAGACTGGTACTTAGTTAATGATGATGGATTTTCTCGTTTCCGCTCTTCTTTTGAGGATACACCTTCATGTTCTTGCGGAAAGCCTTTACTTTGACTAAAGAGTTTCATAAGTAAATTCGGCAATACCATCAATGTCTTGGGCACACTACCTGCATTTGTCTTTTATTTTTTGGACATTTTTTTATTATAATTGTTTTACAGGTGATTTTGCCAAAATAGAAGACCCTGAAACCATCACGAAACTAATTGACACCTACGGGCCAATCATTAGGTTAGATGGTTTGTTCGGCAAGCCTCCTGTGATATTCTTAAGTGATCCTGAAAGTTCAGCGCATGTAAGTACCCAAACTGATTTTTTTTATCTAAGACATTACACAAGTGCAAGTATCCCAACAGTGTATTATTCAGCTATTAAGGTTTACTCTGTTCAGTGATAACACAAACAAGTTATGAAATATAAGAGAATGATACAGAAAGGAACTTTTGGGTGTAAAAAGAGGTAGTTAAATACTAGATTCTCAGTTTTTATTTTTCATTTCAATTAAATTATCTACATTGTATTATTATTCAAACGGACGAACACTGAAAATAAATCAGTGTTTTGTTTTGCCAATTTTGACACGGAACACAAAAAATTACAAAAACAAGATCGAGAGCCGAAAATAGAAGTTCGTCCCTGAGGACGCCGATCTCGCAGGTACACGTCCCGGAGGGCCACATTTTCTAATTTTCTTGATAAATTTGCTTAAAATCAATCTTGCTTAAAAGCACCATCAGCAGGAAAAGTCTTAAACTTTTTTTTTTAAATACATTTGTATTGTTGACTTAACATAAGGATCAGGAATAAATAACAAGTTCTAGATCATGGTTAAAATAATCGGGTCTGGTATACATTTTGGTATATGACACACCTAAATATTTACAAAGACGCTGTCAGTACCCAATTTCACTGCACCACCACAATTTATAGTTTTTTTTTTTTTACTACAGGACCAAACACTCTAACTTTTATTTTTTCTATGTAAGACAAGCATGCCGGGCATGTAGTAGCCAATCTATTTTTTCGAAATCGTGGCCCTCCGGGACGTGTACCTACGGGATCGGAGCCCTCAGGGATGAACCCGAAAATAACACAATGATTTAGGTCTTAGACATTGAAAGATATCATACCGGTGATATCTACCTAACAATAACTTTGCTTTTTAGTCAATGTCAGCGATAAAAGGATTATTATATATGAACATTGGAATTTTAAAATATCAACAATACTGACGAGCATCAGTTCTAGGTTACTATGTTCTTGTAATATCATTGAAGTAAAGGAATACCAAATTTTGACTCGTTCAGACCTGTAGATGATGCTCACAACCATTCATCAACTAGATAAGAGCGGATGGATAGTCTTCAAACAGCTGAACAGATTTTTTGAAATCATAGCTAAGAAGAACACTCTCGATCAAGTCACCTTTCAAACAAAATAATCAAAATCGGTTCAGCGATTTGGAAGCTAAGATGCCGCAGACAGACACACAGATACAGACGTTAAACTTATAACACTCTGTTTTTGTCGGGGGTTAATAAAGATGTCTAAAAACTTAAAGCCATGCCTATAATGCAAAATGAGAAAATATACCTAAGACCCATGCATTCAAAATATTTAACATTTATTTCAGATTTTACGAAGTGAGAACTGGTTTCCCGTCCGGCCCGGATTTCAGTCCCTGGAACACTACAGAAAAGATTATAGGAAAAGCAAAGGGATCGAATTTCACGCAACAGGCCTTATTTCTGAGTGAGTAGGCAGATGTGTACACACATTAGGTCCCATTTGGTTCAAACGTAACCAGTTACCAACTCAAATCGCCAACGAATACCCAGCGTGTCATAGCAATAATTATTTCAATGTTGGTTTCGTAGGTACGTAGGTCCGTAGGTATTTATTTTTTATAAATTATTTTATCACCACTGCTCTCAAAACGGTGAAGGAAAACATCGCGAGGAAACTGGCATATCCTATAATAAAAAATTCGAAGACATGTCACATCTACCAACGCGTACTGGGCCCGCGGGATGGATTACGGCCCACTTCCTTTCATCGAGATGGGCCTGTGTGACATGTGTCCCAGCAGTGGGAACATTAAAGGCTGATAATGATTATACCGCAGGTACACGACGCAACTTTCAAATGCGTTATTAACTAATTTGTGATTGGACGCGTCGTCGACAACGGGCCTCTGAATATGGGCCTCTGACCACCAAAGATACAGAAGACACGTCAAATTGTGCATTAAAAATGAAAGACAGCGATTGCGATTATCTATTTTAGTTATATCTTTCATTTTGCGACTATGGAGGTCCAAAGTAAATTAGGTAATTGAGTGGCAGATATGAAGCCAATACCTACATAAAGGTGGCATGTTGGAGTACTTGTGTACACTGAACATGGTGCATGTTCACAAGCATACGTGTTGGTAAATACCAAACTAAGTAATATAATTTTAGCTCCAGCCTCCATGTGTAAAGATTATTTCTTTGTTTCTAGAAAGAAAGAAAGAAAAATATTTATTTGGACACAATTCATGAAAAACAAAATACAAATAACAAAATGAAAAAGTGATAATAATGTTTTTTTAACAATAGTGTGTGTTTCTATGATTAGAACGCCAAATACTATTTTTTATGTATAAAGATTTTTATTTATTATTTGTACAGAGATCAATTTTAGTATCCCTACATGCATTCAAATACCCAAGAAAAAGGATTAACCTAATTATTAACCTAAGGTTAATTGTGCATTCAAATATTTTTAACCCTTTTTTCTAGCCACGGCGAAGTATGGAAAGAATTTCGCTCAACGGTCAACCCAGTGATGTTACAACCTAAGACGATTAAACTGTACGCCTCAGTACTCGATGAGGTAGCACAAGACATGATAACAAGGTAAGAAGCCTCAACAGTTCAATATTTTATTAATTTCTTCAGACCCAGGTTGGGTCTGAAGAAATTAATAAAATATTGTCTTTTAGCCTTAATTTTTCTCAAAGAATCAAACCTACATTCCATTTGTCCTAACTGTTTACAAGAGAAACAAAGTCAGCTTTGGAGTGCCTGTTGCAACTGATTTGCTATCATCAGTACTAGTGCCACCATACGAATGACGATCACTCACAATTTTGCTTGTCAAAAAATATATTTGTCACATACTTTTGAACATCCTGAACTTGTGTAATATATATAAAATACTAACATATTAAAGAAATTAGAATTCTTTATTTGTTTACTTATTAATAATCAACTTACAGTTTGCACCACACGTACAAGTTATCGGTCAATATTAGTAGTTACACATACAATCATAATTATATTATTATTGCTTATTTAGTCAATGTATCTCACATAATATAAACCAGACTATTAATTTCTACCTCAACACTGAAATATAGCATTGAATAGAACGCTATATTAATAGAAGATCTAATAGAATCAACTGATCTACATCGAGTTCAATCAGACGAGGATGAGATTAGGCGAAATAATGAGAAGCATTCGTTACTGCCAAAAGACAAATGCTTCCCCTTCTCTCTATTTATTAATTAAATTCCCGGCGAATTAAAGGATGTCTTTTATTTTGTTTCGTTTGCCGGTGAACTGTAAAATGCTTCATTTATAAGATATTTAACAGCCAATATTTTTTGTTTTGTTTTGGGATTATAAGCTATTTATTTCCTTAAGGTCGTTAAAGTATACCCATAGGTACACCTCTGCCTAAGCCTTGGGGGGAACAAGGCGTGATGTTATGTGTAATATTAATTATAATAATTATGATACCCCACTATTTTTGATTTATTTATGCAACTTGTGCATAAAATAAATCAATTCATTTTCAAGCGTTAGCATCTTAGCAAATCTGCAACGATCATCATATATGGGAATGCATTGCATAATAAGCGATGATCGCTGCAGTCAAAATTTTCTTGACTGTACCTAAAATCACCTGATTTTCAGAATGAGAGCCAACCGTGATGAAAAAAACATAATCAAAAAGGACTTTGACAAGGAAATGAACTTATGGGCACTAGAATCCATCGGCACAGTCGCTCTTGGCTGCCGCCTGAACTGCTTCGATCCCAACTTGCCTGCAGACTCGCCAGAGTGGCAGTTGATCCAGTGCGTCCACGACCTATTTGTTACAGCTAACGAAATGGACTTCAAACCAAACCTGTGGAGATTGTTCTCGACTCCATTGTACAAGAAAGCTATGAAGTTGTATGAGCATCATGAAAAGTAAGTTACAAAAAACAGTATATCTTTTCAATTAGGAATTTCTTAACCAAATTAAACAACTTCCATCGTCTTCTTATTTAAGATCATTCCGAACCAGCAAAATGCTCTTTACTACTGCAGCTTTTAATACTTTGAATCTTTAAAACAGTATATGGCTTTAGTCAACCCTATCTTACTTGTACACACATTTTCAAATGCCTTATCAAGATCAAAAGCAGATATCTTCTAAAAAACTCTCAAAAACGTTTATATGATTTAATCATGACTTTTACAAAACATTGACCTATATTCGCATTCCTTATGACTCTTGCCTAAATACTCAAGCATCAATAATGCACTAACTAAGAATAGCCTGACTCTATGAAAGTGCATTTATATGATTCATACAAGAATATTGATTTTGAGAACGCAAAGCTTAGTGCAAAATTTGTTAGCCTTATCTTATAACCAAAGAACGGGTGACTGTAATGGGAGGATTAGCATTGATTTCGATAAAAAATCATCATAAAATTTGCTTAAACTTTGAAATTAATCTTACCTTATGATTTTACATGACAAATTCGCTAAACTCGACAAATTTAATGTCGACAATAAAGCTAGTGGTTCTGTAAATTTTCAAGACAAAAAAAATGACGAAAAAGTTCCTAATTTGGATAAATTGTTTGCGCAAGAGCAATCTTGGAGTCAACGCAACGATCATGAAGCTAGTGGTTCCGTAGACTTGTCGATTTCGTCTGGAAATAATTCTGATTCTAAAGAACAAAATATCGAAATCTATAAACGCCAACAACACCAAGTTCAAATGATGTATGTTTATCCGAAAATATGTATGGAAACTTATTCTTGTAGAATACATAACGTGACCATACGTCTCATTTTGAATGGGACCGTCCCTTTTTTGGTTCTTCGTCCCGTTGTCCCCGAGAAAAACCTAGGGACGCAAAATTTTCCCGTTTTCAGGAACTATCGTTGGGTGTTCAAACACTTTCACACCTTTACCATGACAACTTTTGTATTTTGACTGAATATATTTCATGTCAGAACAAATACAGTCTTTATTTAATAAACAACTTGTGGAAGTCTGAAAAAACCCAGTGATGAATTGATAACTAAGGTGAATATTAAAAAAACTTGCCAGAATTTTATTCTTAGTTAAAATCATCACCAGCTGTATTAGAACTTTGTTCTTTTGACAAATATAAAAAATGACTGACAATTTATTTTGCTTAACTTTTTGTACTATATAATTTGTTTTTTTTTTTTCATTGATAACTTGACTGGTATTCTCAGAATTGAGATTCTTTTATGAATCGGGCCTACTAATCGATATAAATAAACCAATGTTCCGTTTTGAGTCAAAAAATAAATAGTCACGTTAAGAAAAATCATCTGATCCCAGCAAAAACCCTCTTATTTTGAAACAATGTCTTATAGTGCCCTCCCGTACAAATGTCAGGTTTCCATTTATATTTTAAAGGTTCTTATATACTTTCAATGGAACCCCAATTTATATAATGGCGTCCAAGTATGGCACGCATATCACACAAGTCTAAATGCAATAGCTCCCATAGAAGCATAGGAATAGTACAATAAATAATAGTATAATAATAATAGTATAATCTTGCAATAGTCTCAGTCAAATTTAATTTATTCCAAAAATACTTAAAACTCGATTATACCTCAAACTATTGAAAATTTGTCGAAAAGCCACATAACATATGACAGAAAACTTAAATTCGTATTAATATTTCACTTACAACGCAACATACGCATCAGTTATTCCTAATTGCTGTTGACCGGAACGTAAATAACATTAAATATTTGAAGGAATTTTTTAAGATTATGTTCAGATTCGCAAAGTATATAAATACTTTTGATTCCAATTTTATGTCATCGCTTACAAGATAAAATCAAAACTAATTTAGCACGTTACAATGCTTTTACAGAACTACAGCAGAACTAAGTCTTTAAATTTGTGCCCAAATCGGGACTTGTTAGACACTACAAAACCATTACAAGACTCATTTACCAATGCAATAATTCTTAGCAAAAGTGGTGACTTTGACTACAATCAATACAAATACCAGTTTTTGCTATTTGGGTTGATTTTAGTCTGGCACCTCATACGGTCCACAAATTTACTGAGATTTACTGTTAGAACAATGTCCTGACTTATTTGTTCCCATCCTTATAATAGCCTGAATTGATTGGAATATATTCAAACTATCAACTGTTTCCCCACCACGAATAATTCCACCTAGAAGATATTGATGTTAAGTACATCTTATGATTTCAGTTTAACAAAATACTTCATCAAGAAGGGAAAGGATAACCTAAAGAATAAATCTACTACCGAGAAGGGAGTTTTAGAGAAATTGTTGGAAATAAATGAAGAAGCGGCTCACGTCATGGCCAGTGATATGTTATTTGCTGGTGTTGATACGGTAAGCATAATATCTTTGACAAAGCACAACATACTTATAGTAAAACCAATAAACAAAATTGATGTAATACAGTCCATTTTTGTTCCCTTAAACCTTTTATTACAAAAAGATACAACGACTTTCTATGACATAAAAAAAAAATTTAACACTAGTCCAATTGACACCTCATTCGATGGACATTTTTTTGTTCTGAATAATAAGCTATTTATTATATAATGGTCTATTTCAGGCTGCAAACACAGTAACAGCAACTCTCTACCTTCTGGCGAAAAATCCAGAGAAACAAGACAAACTAAGAGAGGAAATAATGTCGAACTCGGAAAGAAGACCATATCTCAGGGCTTGCATCAAAGAGTCAATCAGAATGATGCCCGTAGTGTCAGGGAATGCTAGAAAGACCTCGAAGGTGTACAATTTATTGGGTTACGAGGTGCCGAAAGATGTACGTGAAATATTTTGATTATGATACCACACTTGCAAATAATATTTGTAGATTCGTTCAGACTTCTTTTGATTAGGAACAAATTAAACTCGTCTGGCTTTTGTCAGACTTCAATTTCTCGTTTCTTCAAGACAAAAAAAACAAAGCAATAATGTTCTATATCTGTTTGTGATGTAATTAATCATAGATTTAACAGTAGCTCTGCTACCTGGAATACACTGAGTGTCAGAATTAAAACCGCACCATTGAACCCCATCAAATCAAAATATCATCATCATCATCATTTCAACCGGAAGACGTCCACTGCACATAGGCCTCCCCCAAGCACCGCCACTTCGACCGTTTCTGACCGATGACCTTGTGAATGGCCGCATGAATCCGCTGGATGCGAGAAGCACAGAACCGATCGAAATATATTAACAAAAAATAGTATGGCCCTGATAATTTTATATCAGATAATAATTATATTAATTATATTAAATAATTTTATATCAGACTTCAGGATTTAGCATCAGTCAATAAAATAATGCATTCTCTATTTATGACAATGTGTTGGAACATGGAAGTCTGGCATCGTTCAAAACTGGTTTTTGTTCTGACTCATTTTCAAAGGATATTTCTATTTACATTATTTAACAATGGTCTATCATGCGTCCGTCTCATTTACTAATTTATTTGTCAGTCTTTGTTTGTTTTGTTTTGCATGTATATAAAACTGATTTACATCCGTCATAACACACTCTCAGGTCCAGTTGAAAATTAGTATCAGCACTTATAGTTGTCTGGCATTTTTGCTGAACTGGGCCTTTTTGGCGCAGACGTGAGGCACACTCCCCTGCTAATTTCTTTTTAATTTTTTATCTGCTGTTAATCATATTGTGTGCTTTTTGGTCTATGCTAGATAAATGTATTTTCTTTCTTCTTAATTTTTTCTTTAATTTATTTCAGGTTGATGTCGTCTTCGCTCACCGAGAAATGTCGTTGAAGGAAAAGAACTACCACAGAGCTAATGAGTACATCCCAGAGCGATGGGTGGCCAACAAAGATGACCCACTTTATTACGGGAATGCGCATCCGTTTGTATACGCCCCCTTCGGTTTTGGAGTCCGAAGCTGCATAGGTTAGTATTTAACCATTTTGAATTAATGAATGATATATTTATTTGCAAGAATATAGGTAGCTAACATAAGTTCTTAAGTTCTATGGGTTTAACTATATTCGGCATTTCAGCCGATATTTAGATTTTACATCTTGATTATACATGCATGTTGTTTATAGCATGCAATACACATTTAGTAATTAGCAACAACTTAAAAAACTAAAATAATTTCATTTTAATGATTAAATTTCTAGTAAATGGAAGGTTATGATTTGTGTAAATCGAAGAGCGGATGTGTGCATATCTGCTAATTCCCAAAAAATGTGTGCATTTTATTTTGCATAGATGTCTCTATTAGTGATGCAACGAATACGAATACGAATTTTCGCATTCGCAGAATACTTTTTTGACATTTATTTATTTATTTATACTTTATTGTACACCACAAAAATACATAACAAAAAATAAATCAAACACTACAAAATATACAATGGGCGGCCTTATCGCTTTCCGCGATCTCTTCCAGGCAACCTTGGAATGGACCGTGATATGCCTGGACATAAAATGGGGCTATCGTCGGTGAAAATAAGTATACAATATACTAGAATAAATACACAGATAGGTATAAACATATCCTAAATAATAGATACATAAATACATACATACTCACTAAATATATAAGCAACAAAAATACATGAAAACTATAGATAATTACAGTTACGAGAACAAGATCACAACGACAAGTAATGTTCCTTCACGAGTCTCTTAAATACAGGTAACGATTGCGCGCGTTTTATTTGAACTGGCAATGCATTCCACAAACGAGCGGCCTGGACACTAAAGGACTTGTCGAGGAAAGTTGTGGTATGCATAGGCATTTTCAGCTTTAAGTTATCTGATGACCTTAAAAATTTCGTGTAGGAGTCGCAGAGAAACTGGAAACGTTTCTTGAGATAGAGAGGGGTGAAAGGGGAAAAAAGCATTCGACATTCGTAGACATTCGTAATTCGTGACTTCCTAGAAATCCCATTTACATGCGTTGCGAGATATTGCAAAAATATTTCTCGATAAAACCTCCACAGTGGCCTCAGAAAGGCTATTTTCAACAGCAGGAAATATACAGATAGAAAAAAGGAATCGTTTGTCGCTAAGAAGCAAGCATTTTTATTTTTTGTTAAAAAAAATTACCAATTTTTAATTTTAATTAATAAATTACATGTAAATATTTATATTGCTTAATGTATTTAATTTCCTTTCATCTTCCTTAACTAATAATTACGTGCAGCTATAGTAGAATCAGGTATTCCTATTAGTTTTCGGCAAATAGTACAATCCGTATTCGTATTCTTAAAAGTATTCGTTGCATCACTAGTATTTATGCAACCACAGTTCCTAACTGGTTTTATGTAAAAATTCCAAAAGATAATTTTACCACGTTTCTAAACTTTCATTCCCAAGAAACGAGAGTGTCAGTGTAACTATTACATCATGCGACAGGACGAATATTGAGAAATATGGAATTACTCGGACCACACTTTAAATCAAGGGCTTATTTTGGCATAAAATTTTCCTTTTCTCACCCCCCAGGCCGTCGCATAGCTGAACTGGAAATGGACACATTTGTGGCGAGACTAATAGAAAACTTCCAAGTGGAATGGTTTGGACCTCCGCCGAAAACAATTCAACAAGCCCTCAATTACATAAAGGGACCTTACAACTTTGTGTTTAAGGATATCAAATAACTTAACGTTAGGTTTTTATTACTTGTAATGCCAAAAAGGCAGTAAAAGTAATAAAAAAAACTGTATGACTGCCATCTATTTTAATATAAAATGACTTTTTTTTGTAGTAATGAACTATTCCTATTTGTGATTTATACAAATAATCTTGTTAATAAATGCTACAACACTTTTGACACGGCCAAAGTTTGTTATAATTTTATAGAAAGAAAGATAGAAAAATTGTTTATTCTGCACAAACTAAACGCACATTCCAAAAAATATTACATAAAATGCACTTTCACAAATTAGCCAAAAGCCTCGTAACCAAGTAGCAGAAGTATGTCAAGATTGTCTATAAGCGTATATTATAATTATTAAGATGAATAAATATGAAAATAAATTACAATTATTATTATTTAATTATTGTTTTAGTAAAAACGGGTAAATAAAAACGTCAAACGTAACGAAAAAAACTTGTCTTTATTCTATGTATAACTAGTTATAACAGATATTTTCCCTCAACCATCAGAGTCGTTGAAATAAAATCAAATATTTTTATTTGTGGAACATAGGAAAACAAATGGAAAATACAGATGTTCAGGCTGTAATTTATGTATAAACACAGGATTCTACTTCTCTGACTATCCAGTCAAACAACATAACAGTTTGAAGAATCCTGGACAAAGCTTTTGAGCTGTGTAGGTAATAGAATGAAACGTTGCCGCAAGGAACGGGAGAACAAGACGAAAAGGTTTTTGTTTGTGTAATCATATTTTGTGACAAACAAGCTTCTGTTTACTGAATAGCTAAAGTAAATAATGTTCAACTAGGTCGTATTTATTTAGATGATGTTTTTATAAAGTTAGTAACAGTGTAGGTTGTTACTAGGATTGCCACTTGCCAAACATACTATATAACACTATACTAACAGTGTTCCACTGTTTTTCACTCTAAATTACTGCTTACTGTTCAACAAAAATAAAGTCTATCAGCCTTACTAATAAACTTTTATGCACGACGTATACCAGGGTTATAAAATTAATGTTACCAATAAACGATATTTTGTCATTTCAGTTGTACATATCTGGTGTAACAGATGTCTTTAAGCAATGGATAATGTACAACCGTTATTTAGCCCTAGGACCTTGTGTAGCAACCGTATAACTATAATAACTAATTGCTTTTGTCATATTGAGTTTGAAAACCAGATTATTTACAATATTTCGATAATGAAACTGTAAATAGATAAGTGTTCAAGGAATACTTCTAGATACTAGTATTATAATTAATTGTGCCGCCTCAGTATTCACAGAATGAGTATTTTCAGTGATGAATGCTAAGTTGTGGATAGACAGAAATACAGCTTAATACATTTAATTTAAAAAAAATTACCATAATTTATTTGGTAAATTAATAAGTTGCGCGAGTAGCACTAATTCATTATGTATCTACTTGAAACAACAACTTAAAATACTGTTTATTTTCCCACTTTGACCATATTAAGTATACTTTTTTTCTTTTACATAAAGTTGGCAACCCTATAGTTGTTACCAAGCTATTGAACCTGGGCTGCCAGCCGCATTACCAATCAACTAACTGACTGGCTGACTGACTGTATAATATCTCATATACTTATGTACAGATAATAGCTTTCAAACCAGCATATATTGATACAATATGCTTTATTGTACACCAAACCAACCGGCATACCAATCAATAGTAAATATAATATATATTTGGCTGCCAATCTATCTGGCAACCCGCTCATGAATATACAGAAGATAAACACAATTTCAAAAAACCGCGTTGTAAACTAACGGTTTAAAAAAAAACAGTTGATATTAAAGCGAAAAGATTATAAATGAATTCTTTTGTCTATGCACAATAAAGGTATTATTAATAATCCATTCTCAAAATAGCAGCTGAGAAAAGAAATACCGTAAAAATATTCTTATTTCCAACCTCATATAGTCTGACAGCATAGTCTAGGTATATTTATTTATCAAATCAACAACTCAAAGGACCCGAATGTTACAGTTAAAACCCATTTTTTTGTTAGAAAGCGTTTTCACTAGTTAAAACTAGTTTTTACTGGATGCCTGTGTTAATACTAGAATTCTTAGTTATAACTAGAATTTACTGATATTTATGTTTTCATTTTAGTTGAAACTAGTTTTAACATTGAGCACTAGACAGAACTATCGTGAAATAACGAAGTTTATTATACGTTTATGTCAAAATAACGAAAGGGTGATTACTGTTATTTGTCTAATATAAATGGAATATAATTCCATGGGTCCATCAAAGATTATAAAAATAACATGACCCGGAGCTTGCAACGAGTGATTTCTTAAATACTCAATGTCCATAGTAAGATCTAGGACGTACGTTTACTAAAGCAGACATCAAGCTCAATACAAAAAATACAAGGATTCGTTCCTTATTTATTCCAATACGAATGGAGTGGGAAAATAAAAGCAATGTTACTTATACGGCTTAAGGCGCTAAATACGGGCTAGGGGGAGTCTAATACCCTTTCAAGGCTGGAAGCTTTTATCGAGCCTAAATGGAGCACCAATGTTTGGTAACACTGAAATAGAGTACGCTGGCTTCTGTGATTATAAAGACGGATTTATCTATACAAATAAAAAAATAAATTGAAGTGCCTGTTTGTAATGTTAAAATAACAGCTTTTTACTAAATTCTTATACGGTAGGTACTAATAAAAAAAAAAACAATTTATTAAATTTGTGTCTGTCTGTCTATCTGTTTGTTCCGGCTAATCTCCTAAACGATTTTGACGGGAGTTTCACTGGTAGATAGCTGATGTTATAAAAAGTAACTTAAGCTACTTTTGTTTTAGAAAAATAATTCTAGTCCACGCGTGTGAAGCCGCGGGCAGCTGCTTGTGTACTTAATATAAATTAATATAGGTCTTTGTTACGGAACTGTTGTTAGTTGTTATGGAACATAACTTTTATTTACAGATTTTTACAAGAAACCAAAATAGCTATAGCAAACCGTACATCCTTTATATAGGATTTCAAAAGAAAATTTATTCTTTAGTGGAATGACCATCGGACCTGCCTCTTTAAATGTACTTCGCGAGAGGCAGGTCCGAATATCATTTTCACACAGTGTAACTTCTTTGTCGTAATCGTTTGAATACCTCATAAAATATATAAAATGATATATACCTATATTTTAATAGTCTCAAGCCTGATTGATAGCCAAGATAACCAGGCGGTTTTAATTGAGCAGCTGTATCAAGGACTCGACGCAGAGAGCTTTAGAATCCTGAATACGGTAACTTATTACTTACTTAAACTTGCTACCTACCTCTTCCATATTCAAATCATATAAAAATATTTTACTTCACATAAATCTAAATGGGCACTTATGAAACGTCAGAAGCTAGGTGCACGGTTCCAATTGGTCGTTTCCTATGGAGAAGAGCCGGCAAGAAACTCCACATATTATAACTTTAGCACACACCTTGAAACACATAAATCGCTCACACCTTATTCAGCGTTATTCCTCAAAATCTTCTAGTTTACGAGATATATCCCTAAGTCTCACACGAGGCCTATCACCATAAATTGTTACGCCTTATCAAATCTCTGATCAATCCGCCTCAGTATTCATGGCGTGAGGATGCATGTTATGAATATAAACTTCGTTCGCAAGTGCGGTGTATCCATCTTGCTGAATCATCTATAAGGTGTAAGGTATGGTATTGATGGTGTTTCAAAGCCGCAAGTGCTTACTAGGGTAAATACCTTCTGAATATCCATTTATGCTTACTGTTTTACGTACATTTCGGATTTGCCCGATTATAATCATGAACTCACCACTCAGCGAAAGGAGAAGTTATTAACACTGATTTTTTTTAAAGCTACATGAAAAAAAAAAAAAAAAATTTATTTATTTCCAACTTACATCCAAACACATGATCGACTAGCATACCTACCTAAACCTTTCAGGTCAGTTACTATCTAAACTTTTAAATTGCAAATCAGATTTGCAAACGCCGAGTTCCCATTATTTCTTAAATCTATTCAACTAAATTAAATTCTTTCTAGGATTTATTTAACACTGTTCCGTGCCAACTGCCTGACAACTAACGAACTTGCACAATCTTTGCATTCTTGCCGCAAGACTTGGTTGTTTGCATACCGACGTTGCGGGTCGGGGACGACCAGGGGCGGCCAGTGGCGCCCAGGGGCGGCCAGAGACAGCCCCACTTTTTATTCTTATTGTCCAGTTGGGACGTCAGATTTGAATTGTAAATGATGTTCGGTCCAGAATCTCACCTAGCTCTAACAAACAAGCTTTGTGACCTGGTCTTTGCATAAATCAGCGATATTGCATCTTTTATGCATAAACATTTTTTAGGGTTCCGTACCAAAATGGTAAAAAGGAACCCTTATGGTGCGACTCAGTCTGTCTGTCTGTCACCTCAAGAACTAATAATGCTAACAACTTGAAAATAGAAATAATTCTAGTGACGTTTGCCCAACTATTATGCAAAGAAGAAAGAATTAAAAATATACACATTTTTTTTGCAACAGGGACTGAACGGGATCTTAAAAATTCGAGGTGGGGGCTACTAGGACTTGTAAGGTACAGATATTCTATTTCACGAAGTCCGTTCGGCTTTGATTGTAGTAGTGACGTATCCCGACAAGCGCGCTTGTGTGTGTAAAAGTAGGTAACGTTAGCAAAAAAATCTGATGTATATTCAAGTCGAGATTTAATAATCTAAATACAATTTTGGTTTTAAAAGTATATACATTTTGTAAATAAATTAGATTAGGTTGCAATAAATACAAAAATATTAAGAATATGTAGGCATTTAATTAAGCATTGGTGTTACAGAATGGAAACGAAACAAGTAGAACTATTCAGTATTTTCAATCACTATCAGATACATTTTCGATTTCCGATTCCATTTTGCTGTCGTCAGAATCATCTTGTACATTGATTATAAATTCAAAATCGAGATCAAAATATTTCAAGTAGTCTTTTTCAATTTTTTCAACATGAGCACAAGTTTTTTGCCACGTTTCACTGCTAACTTGGCCCAAACTTTCATTGATCAGTCTTTCCGTATTCGTCATGTTTTGCTCGATATTTTTAGATGCGACATAATTTTTAACGATCCCCCAAATATTTTCAATCGCATTTAATTCTGGGTGATAAGGGGGAAGGCGTAAGACATCAAAACCCTTGCTTTTTATAAAATCGTCAATCTTGTAGATTACGTGTTGGGCTTTGTACTTCTTTATTGTATCGTACAATTCCAATTTAAGAAGAGATTCATCAAATGCTATACCCTTATCCCTGAGCCATTGCTGCATATCGGCTTTCTTTGTAGATTGCGTCGGTAGTCGTTCAGCCCGTGTGTTGTGATAAGATGCATTGTCTAAGACAATGACAGAGCGCGGAAGTAAATTGGGTAGCAACTTTTCATTTAGCCATTTTACATAGTTATCATAGCTCATATTTGAATGATAATCACCAGCTGTTGAGTTGGCCTTATAAACCAAGGAAGCATTTTCAATAAAACCATCCTTGGTTCCCGCGTGCACTAAAATAAAGCGAATGCCTGTGCTAATTTTTTTTTAAAACGGAGTTCTTTCCTTTTTTTTTTTGCCCAGGTGTTGTTTCGCACGTGTGTCGAAAGGACGTAGCTCTCATCGGTGTAGACAATGGGCCGACTTTGAAAGCGGTACTCTGTTATATTTTTTAAATATTTTAAACGCCACATTTGTATATCATGACGCTCCGTCAAGACTTTACGGTTGCTCTCTGTTTTGCGCCACTTGTAACCTAATTTCAACAGTAACTTGCGAACAGTTTCTAAACAACCTTCGAATCCGATTTTTTCATTCAATGCTGTTCTTAACTTAGCTAATGTTGGAATTTCTTTATGGACAATATGGAAATCTTGTTCAGTACTGCGAACCACATCGGCTGTAAAATTATCTATATCCACTTTATTATCTCGCTTTCTCCTTTTCTTCATAGGTGAAGTGAATTTTGATGAAGTGGATGGCAATTCCTTCTCTTCTTTTAATAGTCTTTGAACTGTTTTTTGGCTCACACCCGTAACTTCAGCTGTACGGCGCGTAATGTCTCGTAAATGAGACAAATCACAGTTGAGTTCCATTAATGATTTTGTAAATTCATATTCTTCTCGCAGAAAATGATAAACACTAGCTATGATGTTTCGACCCTAAAACAAAATGTAATCAAAATAATTAAGTAATATAAACATTTTATAACACAAAAAAACATTCATTTTATAAATACTTCTATTACTATATTAAGTATCTTGTATAACATTTTAATTGAAAACGTATAAATAAATATTACCTCACTATGGACAACTCTTCTTCGTTTTGTTGCCATGCTGACCTTACTCCGTGAAACAATTTGGCGCGAACTAAAAACCACTACTGATCCGGACCGTGCCCCGGTCGACACTGAGCGCTCTCAAGGTTACGCACACAAAAACAATGTGCATGTGCACGCTTGACAACATTCATAGCCAAACGGACTTCGTGACATGGAACATCTGTATCATATGAAACAGCGCTATTTTCAAATTTTCGACGAAAAATGTAAAAAAAATATCGCCCCCCCCCCTCTTATCTGCGAAGTTTTCACGGAGAAAAATCTGAAATTATTCTATGTGATAAGAGTTTATGTAAAGATTACATGAAAAATAAAACCATGTCTCTAAATAGCACACTTTTTCAGAAATCATCAACAAAAATTACATTAATTCCACTATTGGTCAAGAGATGGCTCTGACTTAAAACTGAAATATTTTACACCGCAGTATGCAGTGTTAAAAATTTTCTGACGAATATAGGCCTCGCCGATAAAAAATTAAAATGGTACGGAACCCTCGGTGCGCGAATCTGACTCGCTCATGACCGGTTTTTTAGCAAGACCGTCGATAGTACAGTACTTTTTGTTATTTAGATTATTAAGTGCCGCTCGCCGTGAAAGTAAGATTTGTTTGAAAATGATGTAAGAAGTAAAGTAAATGATGTAAAGAACGTTTGTTACGTTCTGAAAGACGTAAATAGTAGATGAATGGCTTGGATACGTCTGTCAGATAATCAGCTGTAAAGGCTGCTACAATGAGCTCCCGCTAGGAACCATCGCTATAATCGAACTCTAATTGGATATTATTTATTAGATACATCTTTATTTTGTTAACAACGTCATCGGATCGTAATCCTAAGCTAGGCCCCCAAAACAGATATAATACGATTAACTCTATCCTTATCTTACCAAACGAACATGCACAATTCCAATTCCACTGTTACACAAACAAAGGACCCTACACATTTATTTACTCCTTAGCTTGCAACACCGCCTTCGACATAATTGAATTGGAACCGATAATATTTGTCGGACGCTCGACACTAGTCTACAGAAGCTACCTATTCCAATTACAACAGTAATTGGTCTTCGGCCCTGTGAATGGGAGTTCCGAATGTAGCCGACTGATAAGAGGTCGAATTAACACTGAATGGAACTGTTTTCGTGACAATTTGGACGTTTCTGTCATCTTGAAATGGTGTCTCCAAGTTTAAAAGGTAATAGCGGAGTTCAAAACGTTTTTAGGGTTCCATAGTAAACATGGAACCCTTATAGTTTCGCCTTGTCCGTCTGTCTGTCTGTATACGCGGCTTAGCTCAGAGACTGAGTACTAAGGTACTAGAAAGCTGTAATTTGGTATGGGTATACATATTAATCACGCCGACAAGGTGGCAAAACAAAATATTGAAAAAAAAAATTAAGGTACCTCCCTTACACAAGTGGGGATGATTTTTTTTTGTTAGAGCCAAGTGTCCCCCCCCCTGCAAGCTAGATGATTGGTTTTAGGTGTGTGAAAAAATTAGTAGTATATATAACGAAATTTAAAGAAAAACTATCACAGCTAAGTAGGCTTTACAAGTTAACAAGTAATAATCGACCAACTTACATTTGCGGTTGCAAAAACATGTTCTTCAAAATAGGTTTTACGGAATCTCTAATACATTCCAACCTATTTTCCAACTACAAAGTTAAGTTTGTTCTTGAGATAAATTTATCCTAACTACGGAATCCTTCATTGTGCGTGGTCCGACACACACTTGGCCGGTTTTTTTAGAATAAAACTGATCGATATACGTTCTAGAAGGCCACTTAATGATTGGTAAAATTTATTTTTATAGAGCACTAACTTTTGCCTGCGGGTTCGCCCGCGTGGATGTCGACGAGAGGGTTCCGTAAGATGAATATGTTATCTGCTATCCCAAAATTGTAATTGAAAAGCATGTTCTCCCATTTCAAATGTAAGTTTGTACGCACAATATTGAGAGATTTGCCATATTATTTTGAGAACATGGACTTCTTATAGATTTTTGTGTTATCTACAAGAAAAAAACTATTTTCTGTATTTTTTCAAAATTTTGGGGTAAGCAGTTTCGAAGAGGAGGGAATGGCCAATTTGCATCTATTTTCATAAATAACTTTAAAATTGTTTATTATGAAATTATCAAAAAAAATTGAAATCCTCACAACATTTTATATATCGCACGGTACTGTTTGCATACTGCATACTACATATGCGGTACTTATTGAACAAAAATCTAATTTCCCCCAAAATTATCCACCATATTCAAAATTCATATTTACGACACACATCCGTGTTTGGGTCGGAAAAATTTATATGTTTACCAAATTTCAGTCCAGTTGATTCGGAGCAAATAAAGCCTCGTGCAGCTGGCGCGACGCGACTGCGCGACACGACTCTAACAAAACAATTTTTAAGAAAACATCACGGTAGAATAATTACCGGTGTCGCGTTGCGTGACAAGTCGCGCTACTCTACACGGTTCTTAAGTCGTGAGAGGCGGACAGACAGACACACGAATGATCCTATAAAGTTTCCGCTTTTTCATTCGCACGTACGGAACCCTAAAAAAGTTAATGGTTTAATATAAAATAAAATTTCTCCTTGGAACAAGAGAATTTAATTTGAATTATTTTATACCCCAAATTTGGAGCGTAAAATAATTAAAAGATTATTCTTGATGAATATTTTAACTACTTTGACATTTTCCGACATGCCCGATACCCTTTAAAATACTCTTCTGTGTCCTTGGCAAAATAATTGCTTAAATCCTCCAATTAATATTCGAATAACAATATGCCAAAAGTAGTATATTTTTCAAACACAAACTCAAAGCATTTATTTCAAATAAATCAATTATATGTAGGTACTTTTGAATTGTCAAAGGGTTGGTCAGTCAGAAATATGAAGCTAGTTGCCCATTCCAAAGCGTAGTAGGTACCTATGGAGAAGAACGGGCAATAAACTCCACGGAAACCCTTTTAAATCAAAATATTGTTACAAAAATTTGTTACATCATTCATGTTGAAATGATACATGTGAGAACAATGTAGAAAGACGTGAACGTTAAGAGCATCCGTAGTAAAAATATAAAAACAAAACCAATTCAAAAATTTTAATAAGCCGTGGCAGCTAAGAGATAACCAGTCCTGACGGCGACCGTTCACGAACATGACGCATGGATCAGCACTATTTAGCTCAACCATTTTGAAGGGAACTTAATGATCCAACACACACGCCGCCCTCAGCGAGACATTTGAGTGAGCATGACGTTCTCTCAGCTGCCAGGGCACGTTCAAGTCAATGAATTACGTACCCAGTAAATGGTAGCTTTATGGAATGTACATGGTCACAGTGCTCACATGTGATATGCGATTATATACAATACAGAGAGATTGAATTATAATATACAAAGCAAAGATAGTTTAAGATAGTTAATTGATTCAGGCGTGACCTTGCGGAAATCCATAATGAAATGATGATGTGGATATATTTAGTAACCTTTTCCGCTTAGCTATTTCTAAAGAGTCTTGAAAAGACCCTGGAAGAAATCGACACGTGTTTCACCTCTCAACGAGGCATCCTCAGGATGACGATTAACTTGTCGTGACTCGTACACGGCGTGTTGCCACACCAAGCACCGAGCGCAGACTGAGCTTAATCGCCCGTCCAACCCACTTATATACTGCTCGCCCCACCTCGGCTCGGAACGTGATCAGCGCGATAAGGGGCGAACAATCGCAGTCGAGGAAGTTGGAAAGGTTAGTTAGAGGTAACATAAGTCACAGTAGTGAGGGCATTATTATTAATGGTGATAGACCAAGGGATCAGCAAACATGTCCTCATACGTTTCATCAACGTGTTAAAAACCTCAGTAACATACAATTTACAAGTGAAGAAACTTCTTTGCTGGAGAAAGGACTTAAATTTAATTTCCAGCCTGCTTTGACACAAAAACCACTGGAGCATTTGGCGGTAGATTCAGAAATGGCTATAGTTAGAGGTAAAAAAGATGAGACAGTAGCACACCAGGTATCTGTTCATATTAAACGGTCTCTTAACTCATCAAATTCAATGCCTTATTCATCAGACGTACGTGTTTATAGATCTTTGAAAAACAAGATAGATCAAAACAGTATAGTTGTTACTAAGGCCGATAAAGGAAATACAGTAGTTATCTTAGACAGAAACAGTTACGACCAAAAGGTAAATGACGTAATACAGGGTAGCGATTTCCAACAACTAAGTTCGGACCCCACTAAAGTTTTCACTTCACAACTAAAAAACATTATTAACAACACATCTTACGTCGATCAAAAGCCATTAAAATATATTGTACCAATGAACCCCAGGTCTCCTATGCTATACGGGTTGCCTAAAATTCATAAAGATAACATCCCAATACGGCCAGTGGTTTCTTATATCGGTGCACCAGCATATAATTTGTCAAAACATATGAACTATTTATTGAAGTCGAGATCAAATTATAAACCAAAGTTTAGTCTTAAAAATAGTTTACAGTTAATAGAGAAGGTTAAGGATATCAATTTGCCAACGAGTGCAAAATTATTATCTTTGGATGTTGAAAGTTTATTCACAAACGTGCCATATGAGGAGTGTTTACAGATACTTGAAGATCTTTTTGAGAAACGGCGTATCCATCCAGGCGAGGTTAATGAATTGATATCTTTGACCAAGATTTGTATGGAACAAAATTATTTTAGGTTCAAAAATCAATACTACAAACAAAAAGAAGGTTTAGCCATGGGTTCTCCACTCAGCCCCCTTATGGCAGATATTTTTATGGACCATTTTGAAAATAAATACATAGTAGGACAGCCACAAATTTTATATTATTACCGTTATGTTGACGACATAATTATGTGTTGGACCGGTACATTGCGTCAAATTGATGTTTTTGTTAATAAAATCAATAGTTTGCATCCCAAAATAAAGTTTAAATTAGAATTAGAAGTTGATGGATCCCTTAACTTTTTAGATTTAACTATTTCAAGAAAAAACAATAAACACGATTTTCAGATTTATAGAAAACCAACTTATACAGATGTCACCATTCCTGCGTCATCTTGTCATCCAATTCAGCATAAATTGGCAGCTTATCATAGTTTTACTCGTAGATTAATGTCAGTACCACTTTCACAAGAAAATTATAACAGAGAACTTAACATTATTTATCATATAGCTAAGAGTAACGGATACAATAAGAAAATGGTTGATGATTTGATTCAAACGAAACGTCGCAACATAGTACGTTCACTTCTGTACCCACTGCCCCCAGAAAGACCACATGAATATTTAGGTAGTTTGACATACTTAGGATCAATAAGTGATAGGGTTTCAAAAACTTTGTTTCGAAATGGTTTAAGGGTAGCATTTAAAACAAATAATTCATTAAAACAGATTTGCAACGGAAAAGATCGATTAGAAAACCACAAAAAATCAGGTGTTTACAAGTTACATTGCGATGATTGTAATGGTATTTATATAGGTCAAACCGGTCGTAATTTTCAGACAAGATATAAGGAACATATTGCAGCGTTCCGGAACAGTAATCCAGAAAAATCCCATTTTGCTCAACACTTAATAGACACAGGTCATTCGTTAAATAATAATAACACTTTCGAAATTTTACACACATGTGATAAAGGTTTCAGAATGTCAGTACTTGAGAGCTTAGAAATAGTAAAAAATAATACAGGAAACGTTACACTGTTGAACGAATTAAATACGAGTATGCCAAGGTCACCTTTACTGCGATTGTTCGCCCCTTATCGCGCTGATCACGTTCCGAGCCGAGGTGGGGCGAGCAGTATATAAGTGGGTTGGACGGGCGATTAAGCTCAGTCTGCGCTCGGTGCTTGGTGTGGCAACACGCCGTGTACGAGTCACGACAAGTTAATCGTCATCCTGAGGATGCCTCGTTGAGAGGTGAAACACGTGTCGATTTCTTCCAGGGTCTTTTCAAGACTCTTTAGAAATAGCTAAGCGGAAAAGGTTACTAAATATATCCACATCATCATTTTAAAGATAGTTTTTACAATAGTTTTTTATTTTTTGTTTAGCCTCTGCGTGGAGATCTTGGCCTACATCTCACCTTATGGTAAATGATGATCAGGCCGAAGGTGGAAGCGAGCTTTATCCGAAATCCTCAACCATAGAGCAACTGGCTATCTTACCTCTAACTGCCGAAACACAAATATGCTATTATCATTGTTATTATGGGATGAGTGACTAGATGGTGGTAGCTAGCCAGGCGGACTTAGAACACACCCTATCACCAAAAGTATTTGGCAATCAAGATCATTTATAAGCTTAAGGGTTTCTACTAACGAAAATTGTCCAAGTCATTAAGTAGTACCAGGTGGTTATCATAATTGGTTATAATCCCGTAGCTAAAAGGGCTATCAAAGCTTAAAGGGTTACACATTATTTTAATGATATAGGTAAATCTCTTAAGGTTTCTAACATTACGTGTTAATAAATAATAATGCGGCCATCTAATTTCATTTTTTTTGAACTTACACGAAACCATAAACGCAGATGACGGAAATTAAAATGTGCACAGGCTTTTGGACACTTCTTTCTCTCTTCTCGATATAGCTGTCAATGTCAATCTGCCTCTATTTTCACGAGGGGTGTCGGTGTGTAGGTAAGAGATGGTCACCCATCCACTAACCGACCGCGGCAAGCGTAGCTTAACCTTCGATCGACCCGTGCGGCTATTATTATTTAGCCACGAGCCCCTCAAGCCTCGCCCTCGAGCCGTAAAATACGCTGTCTAACTCATATACATGTCACAATTGTATTGATCAAGAGCGAAATTCCGTATAAGTAAGATAAATACAGGTATCCCACCATGAATTCAAATCGCTATCTATTCCCCGGTTCCCAAGGGCAATTTTCCAATACAAGAAACAATATATCAGGTCGGCCGTACCTACGTGAATTTCGAAGGTTTTCGTCAGAAAAATCGGTAACATAATTCATTCTTAGCCCAATGGGGCCGCGGCCATTTCTCCCTGCCAATCACACCTTCACGAGAATTTATAAAAACTAGCTAGAGTCACGAATTTTTTCTTTTCTGTATTCCTATGTTGTGTTGGATACAATACTTTCTGGTCGACGTGATAAAGGAGCGTTGGTAACTGTAATTGTAACCTATTTATTTTCTTCTATGTGTTGTGGGACGTTTGGGATAGCTGTTAGGAATGCTAAAGTTGAACGGGAGTGGTCAAAAATTGAAACTGAAAACATTTTTGGAAGGTGCAAAAACAAACTGTTTAATTTTTAGTAACATTGTGGTATGACACTACACCAAAGACACAAAGAGATAACTTGTAGGTATAGTCCTTTTGTTTTTAATTATGGCATCTCACAGCTGACCTATGAGGTCATGGCTGCTTAACCGGACTTTCCTGTGGCTGCCTTAAGCTTTTAAACTTAAAGCTTCCAGCCAGGGGCAAAACTTATTCTAAATTAAAACTAGGCGAACGCTCGCTAAGGGCACCCCTTGTGGGGTATGGACCTCGGCTTAGGGCGTCGCTGAGGGAAGGACAGCAAGAAGGGACAGACTGGATCGAACTTAGAAGGTATAGTCCGATTCAAACTACGTGTATATGGCGGCTCGGACATGAGGTGAGTCGCTGTGCTGTTACAAAAAAAAAAAGTGTCAGCGGGGGTGAGGGGTGAGGTACTGCGCAGCAAGTAACGCACTTCAGAGACACCATAAAGTTTGACGCATACTATATCAATCCTTCAAATCAGGAACTCAGAAACTCTGCTTTCGAAAAGACGTGTAAACAAACATAAAAACAAAATTTCAAATTGATAGCCTACGGCACATTGTTCTTCTATCTATCCCAAGGGTTCTTCAGAGCGAACTTTGGCGCCTAATAACTAATTGGCCACTACAAATTTCACGTACCTACAATGTACACTCCAAACTTTGCTAATGACTAAAGTGAGCAGTACTTATGTCTAAAATGTTGCATGATTTAGATACCAGAACATGTGTTGCGGTTACCGAAGGGACTTGGGTAGAACTTGCAAAGTATTGCAGTACTGCTGAAAGCTAAAGGCTGATATATGACTTGACCATTTTAATGTGATTAAACGTATGTTCTTTGAATTTTAAATGAAATACAAATTGAGTTTAATGATCCAAAAGTTTTATTTATTCACCTTTAAAGGACTGTTTGACCTCGTATTCGACAAGTGTCGGGTAATTTTGCAGAGAATGTTGAGCAGAGTTAAAACATGTACAGTATTTATACAATTATAAACATTTTAGAGTTATTTTCTCCTACTGTATTGATTGTAATATGTAGATAGAAATATAGTATTTTGGAACCCACAATCCCACACTACATAGGGGGCTTATATCAAATTGCAATCGTTCCACGAGAAAATCATTTTGAATTTTGTTAAGTGTATGCATATTTTTGCTCGTGACTCTACTTGTACGTTTTGTGCTGAAGGTATTTACATGAAGGATGAGTTTGATTCCTTATGTCTAGTTTAATATACGATTCTACTATTTCTCTCAAAAGCTCAAATATATTTCGCAATGTTCAGCGAGTAGGCTATGACTTCATCAAATAAATCCTTTTAATTAAATGCATTCTGCGCGTTCTACATAATCCACATTTTTAAATCATTGAATCCTATACTATTAAACGAGCAATACCTATTTTTGTATCATATATTTGTTTGTTTATATGTATTTACTTACGTTTTCGAAATCGACTCTAACGATTTCGATGAAAGTTGCAATATAGGGGTTTACGGGGGCGAAAAATCAATCTAGCTAGGTCTCTATCTGGGAAAATTAGTTTTCTCCGTATTTTCACCCGAGCAGAGCTCGGTTGCACAAAGTTTAGAACCAGATAATTAATAATGACATGAGAATAATGTCATGGCAGCATGGACTTAGTAAATACCTACTATCATAGCAGCACGGAATAAGTAAGTACAATACATGGACTACTATGAACTTTCCCATACTATTAAACGGGTTTTTTTTTTAACTCAAACATCAAGTACGTTGCAGACTTAATTTTACATCTGAATACACTTACTTATCATTCTTTAAATATAGCAACAATAATAATAACTCACATTTGTTATATATCACAAAGAAAGACGATCGGGCTTGCCATTCAAAATGAATATGCCTATTTGGACTTCAATGAATTCTATTCTAATATAAGAAAAATATGGAAATTGGCACCTGCTACTCGTCCCACACAAATCAAAAAAAATTGCAAAAGAAAAAATTTTTTTTTTACTTTGAAGCTGGATCTATAATGATCAAGTAATTATCAGGCGCAACATCTTTTTCAAAACATTTACATGGGTAGTTGGGTGGGTGGTACATTAATGAAGGCTGGTGAGCTAAAAATTCACTGCTATTCTTAAAAACAAAATGTGTGAAAATTATAAGTAACTAGATTCCGCCAGCGGCTTCACTCTCATGATATCTTTATAGCCTGTGTTACTCAGTGATAATATAGCATTCCACTGATGAAAGAATTTTTTAAATCCGTCTAGTAGTTTTTGAGTTTATTCATTAAAAACAAACATAAATAAAATCAAATCTTTTCTCCTTATTATAATATTAGACTTTTAGATACACCTAACCAACTTCAAAGAATGAAGGAGGTTAAGCGGAACACGACATTTCTAAAACACACAACTATTTACTACCGTAATATCAACGTTTGTTTTCTAGAAAACGTTTAGAAACCTAGGTTTTTAAATGTTGCAACTATGCAACGACTGCAAAACGGTTGTCCATTAACAACCAAGTCACAACCGACCTCTCAACAACCCTGACATTCATATAGGGTTTTCCCTATTTCAATAATGCAAAACTATGAACGGTTAAGCACAGAAGATCCGTTGGTCCACAGGTTTAAAAAAAAAAACGTTTTTTGGCTCTCCTGAAAAACCGTGGTTTGTTCCTTACATTAATTGATATTTCTGGTGTCGATAATTTAATTATTGTACTATAATATTTTGATTTCATTTGTCACAATAAATTCTTTAATACTATTACATTTTACATCACATTGTTTAAATCATTTAATTTTTTCATTTAATTCGATCTTTATGGTTATAATGATAGGCGTTACATCAAAGTTATCGTCAACGAGAAAAAAACCGCGCTGCAAGTCTGAACTAACCCATAACAGTCTCGGCGGTCTGCCGTAACCGACATCAATCAACAACGAAACGAACATTTAAAAAAAAATACTACTTTCTGATCATTAACTTCGCAACATACCCACCCTCTATTCTTCTCTACAATAATAAGCAACTGTATAACTGAACCTTCTGAAACATATACTTAATATTAATACCACAATAGCCCTGACATTAGCCCACAGTTTTCCTATACTTACATATTATTTTCTCTTTGGCGATTATGTGCACGAGCTTCGGAACAAAATGGAGTGTAGGTAATCAGTACGCCGATGACATTGATGTGATTCGTTGTGATTGTCAAGGGCATGGTCGTAAGTGGCGGCCACACGCGAGCCACCATTATGAACATTGAAAACGAAAACTAACAAGGAACTGTTATTATTGGCTTATTGTTTTATGTTGTGGTATTTTACTGCTTCGTATTCACTTACCATTAATAAATGATGATAAATGTCTACGCATGCTCGACGATATTTCAGGGGATATATAGGATAGGGGAAAGGTACATATAAGGTGAGTTTATTCCAAAATGATATTACTGCAAAAAGAAACTGTTAAAAAAAATAGAAAGGGTATATATAAATGATAAGAAATGGTTTCAGGCATATTTCTTTTTTAATTCCTAATAAAATAAAATACTCGTATACATCTAGGCAAGACGATAATGTCCCAGTATAAAAAAAAAATCCCTGGTCCTTCTACGCACCTAAATATATTTACTTAGTAAAAAGGGGATTTCTGAGGTCTGCAAATGTCCATAAAATCCGTTATCTGTCTGAAAGCCAATTCTCGTACTTAAAAAATGTTTACAATTCAAGTCGCAATCTGTCAAACTTGTCAAAAATGTTTTTAAATTGATTGTATTTTTGACAGATTGTGAATGAGATGTGAATGCGAACGCTATTACGGGAATTACACCTCTGATGTAGAAACAGCTCAATTAAAATATTTTAGATAT
The DNA here is from genome assembly GCA_916610215.1 of Omphaloscelis lunosa. Classification (NCBI taxonomy): domain Eukaryota; kingdom Metazoa; phylum Arthropoda; class Insecta; order Lepidoptera; family Noctuidae; genus Omphaloscelis; species Omphaloscelis lunosa. Next base: position 16,257,619 of record OU744250.1, read on the forward strand.
TTCCTTACTGTAATGTTGTACGGCATTTTTCTGTGGGGAAATGCAGCCGATATTCAGGCTGCATTTCATTCATTTCATACATATTCAGTTTGTGCTGCAGAAACGAGTCATTCGAGCAATTTATAACCCAAGTTATAGGTATTCAGTGAGGGATAGATTTAAAGAAATAAACAAAATGACAGTCGCACCTCAACAATATGTATATGAGAACCTAATTTATGTAAAAAAGAATATTAACCTATATTCTAAACACAGCAACATTAATAGCATAAATACTAGAAACATATAGGGAGCCTAGTTTCCAAAAAAATTGTAGTTCACTTAAGTGCCAAATAATTAGGCACTTAAATGAACTACAATTTTTTTGTACAAACTCCCAAGCCACATGAAAATATTTGAGCCTCAATAAATTTAAATAATTTATAAACAGAAACTAGGTCAAAGAGGTTTTTATAAAGTTAAATTACTTGAACGACCAATCAACAAACTTTTTTACAGATTATTGAGTGCTTCATAATTAATATTGTATTTTCTTTTTATTGAGTTATTTGACATAACGCATGACATCTAAAGAAAAATCGGACTGCGAATGTGAGTACTATGCAGGCTACTAAATTGAATATGACTTTATAACTCTGGCGGTTTTGAGTATTTTGTACATTGCCTTCGCAAATGTCCTGCAGATCCATAGTGTCGTATGACGGGTCGTTGAGCTCCCTAAAATAGGGTTGAGCTACACGATGACTGCTGACGTATGCATGCTGTCTGTTGGCACAGGTCAACTCAAAGCTGCAATGGCTCTTTCTCCAAAAGGCCTTTCCAGACAGGCCCTGCATGTTAGACTGACATAAAATCCTAATAATATCCTGTTTCACCTTTTAAAGAGACCATGACCTCTGAGTTTGTGTCGGCATTTCTTCTCAGGAGTCAGTCAGCTAGGAAAAGCTGACGCCATCCAGTTTTAAAATATTGACCAAAATATTGAACTATAAAAGTATCTTAAAAAATGTACTTACAGAAATAAACATTTCATTTCAGCTATTGAAGTGTACCTAAATACCTAATTACCCATTATTGTTGTTTTTTTTTTTCAACCCTCTGCTAATCTAATAACAATTTTGTCTTATGTTATTATAGATTTGAAAATTAATTAGTTATACCAAAGAAAGTAGTAATTAATTAATTATTTTTTTTGCATATGGTCAATATGCAAGCCTTCGAGAAATCCTTAAAAGACTCTCTGATTCCAGTAATCTCTTCACTCTTATTTTAATTGACTGAATAAATAAAAGAAAATAGTTGGCATCGACTATCGCAATGGTCCCGACCTTTTACAAATATTGAAAGTTCGGGCCCGGCGCGTGACGACGGACCACGGCGCGGGCTTTTAGCGATATTAGACTCCATGTTTGTTCGCGGGAAAGAAACCATTCGGCAGCTATTTTATTGTGTAGTGTTTGTATAAAGAACGCCAATCGACGTGAATCGTTTGGGTGTTATAAGATTTAAGGATTTTGTTTAAAGATTTGGTCTTGACGATATTCTTAGTTATCACGGTCTTTCTGTATAGAAATGAGTACATTGGAGGAAGTCTGAAAGTGGCACGGGTGACTAAAAAGTTGTGGGGAAATCGGCTGTCATGATATGGCAAGTGATGCGGACGATTTAGGAAAATCTCGTGAGGAAAATTTTGAGTATGAATGTGAAGAATAGGGGAAGACCAAAGAAACGATGGATAGACTGTGTGAAAATATGGCTAAAAGGGAGTGACTACCAAGATGACGACTAATAGAGTAGTATGGACGGTAAGAATGGATGATGGATGGTGAGAAATAAAGACATGTAGCGACGGCTGCAAATGAATTGGGATAAAGGCAGGAGAATGATGTTGGTCTTTCTGTTAATAGAGAGGCGACACTAAAAGTGCGCCACACTTGACGAAAAGTGTAACCACCTAAGGTGAGACGAGACCTATGGGAAAGCCAGTACCCGCCACCGGAGCAGCCCCAGGAGCTTCTGCCACCCGGACGTGACCCGCAGGAACCTATATGGAAAGCAATCAATCGAATGCGGACCCAAGTAGACCGCTGCAAGCACAATCTAGCAAAATGGGGATAATAAATCCCGTCTATACCCAGTGTGAATGCGGTGCTCCTGATCAAACCATGTCCCATACGCTGGAGTGGCCACCCAAGTAGCACTGAAGATTCTATAGCGGTTGACTAATGGTACACATTTATTCTTTAAGCTGTCTAAGTAAGCTACATAAGAGCTCTATAGCACGGTGGTATAAGGGCTGTATGCCTTTATACCACCGGCTTAGACACAAATTATTCAGCCTTAAGTTCACAAAAGGTACACAGTAGCAGAATAGTAGCACTTTAATTACAGTTTAAGAGAGAACAGTGACCATATAACTGATCAACGGCACTATATAAGATTCCGTGTGGTTCTTCATACAGACAAGAGAGTTATAGGAAGTAACGAGTGATCAATTATGCAGCCTCTATAGTAATTTGCGCTCTCAGTGTACCCTAAAAACTACTAGTAGGCCGCTTTTTCTCCAAATTATCACTTGACTATATTCGGTAATAAATATTTATTTTTGTGTCATGCGAGGTCTATATCATATTTTAATGTGTTCTTTTGTGTTAATTTTATGGGTAATGTAAACGTATTGTAAAGTATATACTTTCATATTTAGAGCTAAAACGCGCTTCAGGAATAACGTATTTTTATCAAATAAATCTTTCTAAATATGCAGAGACGAACAAAACTATTTTTCGTATTTGTGGTTTTAATGCATCAAAATCAGTCTATGGCTAATATTTACCACAAAATTAATCATGAAAACTCCGTAGTATGTGATAAAAGCATAATTAATTTAGAAATATTATAGGTTATGAGTGAACATAATGGTGAACATTGTAACTCCAAATTAATGTTGTTGAAGTGTAAACTTTTTGAAGTATCACATGTGTACCACTATACCCGCTTACAAGAACAAGCTGAATAACGCTCTACAAAAGGTGATATATAACATCTTTTGGCTGCATTAATGTTCACATTATGTTGTATTAAAATGCCAGCAATACAACACCTTACATTTAGAGTAGACCTTTAAATAGCTGATACCGTATTTTTTCCCTCTTAAAATGCTGTCGTTCAGCTTTTAAAATGAAAGCTGACTAGAACAGTAATGGTATTCTAATAAAACACCAATAGTTACTTAATAGGCCAACTTTACACTCCTATACATGCCTTATAGAGGTATAAATGGATTTGTTCACTTTAATACAGCCAATGAACCACGTGTGGCCACTGTTACTGTTTAGAGATCACCACTGAACTAAATATGAACATATTGAAGAGAACAAAATGCTACTTGGGCAAAGTGTCCACAGACCTGCACTTCTGAGGACCTAAAAAATGCCACTGATACCGCGATTACCGTGACCACCTACTGGGCCTGACTCGTTTAACAGTTACAACATGTTATACATGTTATAAAATAAGAAGACGAAAAGTGCGAAAAAATCTGATAATTTTTTATACTTACTTTGAGTAGGTACTCGGTAGGATAGAAGTACCTTAAGTCCTAAATAACTTTCTCAAAAGCAACCTTGCAAAAAAATATAAAGCTTGTTAGTAGTTGAGTGTGCGCAACTATGAGAATCTTATTTACAATCGGAAAGCAGCGAGCCGGCGATTCCGATACAATTTATAAGTTCTCGGAAAATTTTATAATACTCAAGTGGAAAGGCGACACGACACTCCAGCGTAACATCATAGAACATATCTTGCTCACACAAGAACCTTTACTAAATATAGTATCGACTATCGATATAAATAGTGTCGGTTTATTTAAATCTACGTGTTTTTAAGGCACAAATTGGCGAGTATACAAATTGTTTGAGCCATTTGGGGTTGAAACACTAGGGCCTTAGGGTCCGAATGCTTATCGAGTATTTCGGAACATCGCCAACCGGTTGGTCGATTCTTCATAACCAAAGGACTGGCCTATTTTTAGGCCAAAGAATCAGCATCGTCATCCAACGTGGCAATGCTGCCAGCCTTTTGGTTAATTTTGCCATTGACGGCGATGCTAACGAATTTTTTGATGCCCAATGAGCTCTTCCCTTTTTTGTTATATACTTGTAGGTACCAATATATATATATATTTTTTGTGATAATTGCTATCTATCCCATACCGTACCATACCCATAGATTCAGTTCATGATTCTGGGCCCCCGTGCGTTGAAACATTTCGCCGGTTATTCAAACACTTTTGTAGGAAACAGCTGTTTTTTTTAAATAACCGTCGAAGAATATCGACGCAGGGGGGTCCAGAATCATGTACTGAATCCACGGTAACAGGCTTTGCGTCGATGTTTCTGCCACCCTGTATTCTATTTAAGATTAACTGTCAAACGTTGTTATATAAAACGAAATAAATAGTTTACTAATGCCTTCAATAAAGATGTTCTGTTGAAATGGAACTTCTAAATCCTAAAATGATAAAAGTCGGTCCTTTGGTACGAAGCCGAAAAGTTTCTCTAATTAAAACGGTTTAGGAATTATAAGTTAGTTATTATTGCCAGATAGCATATTGGATGATATTTAATACGGTCTGTGAACTTTGTACTTTATTGCGGTTAACTTCAGTTTTAAAGTAATAACTTCGTAAATGATTTCGATGAATGTCTCTCAAAGTAGCTCGTAATTCCATTGATATTATAAAGATCATCTTAAAGATTAGGATTTCTTTTAGATTCATCATATTTCCATATTTATCAACTTTTTATTTTGACCATTTTTTTTTGTCGTCCCATTGATTCTGTAATAAATAAAATATACTTAGAAGCTTCTATAATCCTAAAATTTAATTAGCCTCATTAAATATGCTTCACCGTCACATTTATTTTTGAAACCACAGGTAATGCTTTATATTTTAGCTACAGGTAGGTACTTTCCTTAACCAATATTTTATATTTATGGTCCTCGGAGTCTTAGCAACGAAAAGACACAAATTAATGTCCGGTCCTTCATCCAAACATTTCCTACGAACTAAGATCGGATTCAACATTTATCTACAAAATTCCGCCAGCACCATTTATCCCATCAAAACTTCAATTCAACATTTCTAATATGGATTTGGAAACTGGTGAGAGATCTGATACCTTCCTAATAGCTAAAGTTTTGAAGGGTCAGTGAATGCCGTCAGTCTTCAAGCCATCCTTATGTTGAACCGTCGTAATCACTCTAACTTCGGAATTTGAATTCAACAACTTCTGGGTTAGTATCAATTAGACTGTGTTGGTCCTTATCATTTATTACTTAGTTCTGTTATGTGGGGTGTAAATGGTTTGAATGAATTATTTATATGTTTCTAAGTTCCTTTTAGACGTCACAAAATTTTTATTGGGCCCAAAAACTAATCTAACATGTGTGTACCCAAACATTCTGATTTTAAGCCGTTTTCGCGGTTTGTGAATTGAACATACCTACTAATGTTAACACAAATTTGTAGGGTTCTAATTTAGATTATCTACATAACGATTTAAAAAATCTTGAACCGATGGAAACCGCCCATGATGATGTTAACGCAACAAAAGTACATAGCATCCTCTTGTAGCTTTTTCCTTTTTGTTCAGAAACACTGACAAACACTTAAAAACCATTCAAAATATCAACACTCATTCTCAATTAACGTTGAAGTAAGGTCGTCGGCAAACATCCCTCACATTCATTCGGTGCCATGATCATTCTTTGTATTCATCCATCCGTACCCTCGTGTATTCTTCTATTTCCCTTCATCCCATCTACAAACATTTACATTGTCAGATGTAATTGAATCTAAATGTCATAATAATTGAAAGACTTTTCATTTGGTTTAGTACTGATTTGCGTTATATAAATTACTTGTCACTATTTACCTAATGCTAATTGGTGATTCAATTAATCTTAAGACCATATAATGTACCATATTCTGACAAATAAATGATTATGATTATGAACGGAACTGAATACTTCCTGTCATTGTGCCTGAGAACATGTCTGTCGACGGATGATAAAAAATGATAAGTTTCTTGAAAATATTTCCATCTATTGATATCTTTCTAGCTTGAATTTAAACCCTAAAATATGTCAAAAGCAAGCCTTATCCCGTAAATCCTCCTTAGGCCCTTTATAGATGCACGTTTTTCTTGCCATGAAAAATTACAGCTTATTCGCCGTGTGTAGGCAATATCGTCATTGTTGTATGGTTTGTCACGGCATCTACAACACCACATGCGAACTACGCATCAACTTACCAAAAGTTTTTGACATCAATCATTGGACAGTTGTCCGCCAGACACGACACCCGTCTGGTCGGAGGATCCTCCCTTTTCTATAGAGGATGAGTGAACTTTACACCCGGTTCCTCATATCTATAAACTGGTGACCTCGACGTGATCATCAGACCTTCTAAATGATCAGAAGCTTGTTAACAGACACGTTTTTTCTACGGCGCGGTTTATACGCTGCAGCGTAAAGAAACCGTGCCGTGTGCAAAGAGCCTTTACCCGTATCCCTTTTCCGTGCATGCATATTCGGCCGGTAATAGCATCTTGTCATATCGGGTGGTATTGAATGGAGAAGCCCATTTACTTCTCAAATGGCGTACATAGCAAATCTGATGGATCCTTCAGAAGCCTGATGGGTGACCTAAAAAATATCTATCTTGTAAACCAAGCTTACATCCATTCTATATTTAAAATGTTGCCGCCATATTGGCAAAAATTGGATTTGCAAGCAATTAGGTGTTCCTATTGAAACAAATAATTTTGTAGGAATAAATTACAAAAGTTTGCCAATTTACTTCGAGTGTTAATAAGTTTATAGCAATTAATCTTTGCACTTGATAAACGACTTATATTCAACTAACTTGCGCGAAGGACAAGTGAACAATTCAAAATGGCTGAACAGAGTTCAGCATACTATGAAAAATATTTATGATAATTTTTATTTGTAACGAACTGTAGTAACAGTCGTTGGTAGGTATATGTAGAGAAAATAAAAAATATTTTATTTTCGAAGATAGTAAGCAGGTTCACAAATTAACATACTGAAGTGCCTTTATTACAATTTAGTTTTTATTTTATATAATTGTAAAAGAACTCTTAAGGAAGCTCTTGAAAGTATGCCCTATGAAGATACAGAGAAACTATTAGTTGTAATTAAATAAAAAAAATGTACTTATTAAGTTTAGCTAAGTAAGGTGTAACGTTACATTTTCCCAGAGGGGGAAAATGTAAGGGAAAATATAACAATATAATCGAATATTATAATATAATTAAAAATACAAGGGGAGTACAAAAACACAGTTTAACACTACTGATCGGCACTGCACGCTTAGGAGGTTAGGCCTCAGAGGAGGCCTGCAGCGGGAGGTAGTCTTCGGGAGTTGGAGGCTCCGGCAGGGAGTGATTGACGGCTGGTGATGGCCTCGGCGGGTCGATGACTCCGAGGGAAGGAAGAGTTGGCTCCGGCAGGGAGTGGGTGAGCCCCGGAATGGCCAGGGTAGGCCAAGATGGACTGTAAGAGAGACAGACCCTTTTATTATTATAAAGTCGGAGATAGAATCGGAGATAGATAGAATCCGAGATAGAATCGCCCGTTGCTTCTGACGGCCTCTGCTTTTATACCCTTCAGCTCGTTTCCAAAATCAATATTCTTTTCCATTTTCAAACAGTGGTTTCTTCAAATATAATCGGACCTCCTTGGAGTGCGTAAATTTCATAAATTTAGAACAATAGTTAATTTGTAGTTATTTTGTACAATCATAATATAAAAATAAATTATAATTAATACAATGTTTTAGCGATATCAATAAAAATAATTGAAACTATATAAACCAAAAAGTAACATCATAGACTAAGCCAAACAGAAAAATAAAAAGAAACTGACAGTTTAACATTTGACATAGGTAAGTGTCACAACAAGAAAATCTACAGAAAATATCAATAACAATGAAATACAGAGCCTCAGGAATATTTAACACACCGACAATGGTCATGCATTTATCTAGAGAGAACGTATGATAAAAGACCAACATTTTAACAACCAAACCGTAAGTAAAAACATGCAACATTACAATGGATAGGTACTAAGATTTTAGCAAGTAGGATTTATTGTACTATTTACACCTTTTTACATACCTATTAGATGACTAGATTTTTATAACGAATGTGATTATTTAGAAATATTTATTATACCTTGCCTCGCCTGAAATACAGGATGACCTAGTTCAGGCACATAACATAATCGATTTTTTCGTAGATTTAAGCAAATTTGTATTTAGTGTTTTACCTTTTCAGCTGAATAAAGTTTTATTATTATTTAATGGGTCTTTGACATTTCTCGGGACCCTGAGGTCCCGGACCTTTGGAAGGCGTACGAGGAGCCGAAGCCAACGCGCAGTGGCCTGTTACATGTTTTTATATTATTATAGGGTCTATGACATTTCTCGGGACCTTGGGGTCCCGGACCTTTGGAAGGCGTACGAGGGGCCGAAGTGAACTCGCAGAGGCCCGTTAGACGTTTTGAATGAAATGAGGCACCAACCGACGATTATCCCTGTTCGCGCTATGCAAGTGCACCCAAGGGCAACCCCCGGTTGGTGCAAGACTATTGTAGGATATGGAAACAAAGATATTTGATTATGGGTTTGGGTGGCTAAGTGAACTGGTTACCTAGAGCTGTAGAAAGACTATGGACCCTGCCTGACCAATATTTTATATAAAATACACAGTTAAAATGGCAGGGGGTGACTGGCACACTCAATAATGGGCCCCCGGAAACGGTCGCTAGCACATAGTGACGTAGCGACAAGGGGGCAACATGTCCTGAGGTGCTTGAGGAGTGGAGAGGTATTCCACGGCTTTCAAAACAATCCCAGAGCCCGGAAGATGATCAAGATCCCTACGAGCACTTACTGGAATACTTCCTTCCTCCGAGCACGTTTGCTCTTGCGAATCTCCACTCAAGCCGGCCAATTAAGGCAAGAATGAGGTGGGAGCCCCGTTCCTCGTCAGTGTTCACTCCAGCCGGCCAATAAAGGCAAGCCAGAGGTGAGGAACAAGACTTCTCCCGGGAGATAGGATCCGTGGGGTCGCTACTGCCCAACAGCTCGCCACATGCTGCCCTGCGGGTTTTTGTATCTCTCTTAGTCTGGCTCCTTATCCCAGACCCGTTCCGGCAAAGTAAACTCTACCGGCACAGAACTAGAGTTCGGAGCGCGCAAGCCCCACCACGACGTCAACGTAGAGATACGGCGGTGGGGTTATTATTATTATTATTTTTTGTAAATTTTATAAATTTGTACGTCTTACGGGTGAAACATGTACGTATGCGTTGCAAAAAAAAAAAACCCACCCGTGTTCCTTCGGTTGCCCTGTTGCCGGGGGCCACGATCTCCCTTTCGGTTTTCTTCGCAACCCCGGCAGGCATCGGCCCTAGTGGACCCCTTCAAATCTGCTGACATCTCTTTGAGGCGCGCGTGGAACACAACGCGCCGTCGACCCGGGCCTGGTCCTTATCGGACGGTGAGCCACCTATTGCTCACCGCCCGCAAGCCCGCGCCTACGGTGGCCGGAAATCGCCTCGCGATTCCCGACGCCCTGGGCGTCTCCTCCTGCGGCGGTTAGGGGCGTGAGGGCGCGATATTTGCCTTTCCCTCACGCGTTCCGCCTCCTCCTTCGCGAGCATTACAGCTTCGCAGAAGGAGGTGACGGCCTCCCATTTCCTCTCGCTCCGTACCATGGCCTGAACCAGAGCCGGACGCGAGAGATCACCGCCGCCGATCGCCTCCACGAGTACACGGCGATGCTCCGCCCAAGCTGGGCAGACCTCCACCGTATGCTCCACCGTGTCCTCCGGGCGATCCACACAATGGTGACACCCGGGCGTTTCCTCCCGCCTTATCCTGTGCAGGAACCTCCCGAAACAGCCGTGTTCGGTGAGGACCTGCGTCAGGCGGAAGGTGAGGACGCCGTGGCGCCTCTCTAGCCAGTCCTCAAAGAGGGGTCTTATCGCCGCAATTGTGGCGTGCCCAGCGCTGGGTTGCGACAATCGCACTCTCCATGACGCCATGAGATCCCGCCGGAGCTCCGTCCGCTGTGCCGCGATTTCTCGCGGCAGCGGAGTTAAGCCCCGGCGTTTCGCCTCCTCCCAAATGTGCGCGAGGACCTTTGCTTCAAAATCCCATGGCGGCAAGCCCGCGCCTACGGTGGCCGGGAATCGGCCTGCAACACCCGACGCCCAGGGCGTCGACCTGCGACGGTTAGGGGAGTGAAGGCGCGAAATTTACCTCTCCCTCACGCGTTCCGCCTCCTCCTTCGCGAGCATTACCGCTTCGCAGAAGGACATCCTGCATGCTTAATTTGCATGTATACGCATGTTTAGACAAATAAAATTATCTTTATCATTATCTAACACCAAATTGAGATGTGAGTCATCATAAAATCAGAAATGATGATGATTTCAACCGAAAGACATCCACTGCTGGACATAAGCCAAGCACCGCCACTTCGACCGGTTGCGTGCTTCTCGCATCCAGCGGATTTTTGCGGCCTTCACAAGTTCATCGACATGAGGAACTTGAAATATTTCCTACGACTAGGTTACAATATATTATTTGCCAGTGAACCACAAACTAGACAGTCCAAATCTTGGGGCTCGGGAAAGTCATAGATAACAAACGACTGTAAGATACTATTTATTGTTCATTGTATTTTTTCAAAAAGCTCAAAGCTGTACCTACATAAAGCTATTATTTCTTGAAGTTAAGAATACACTCCGAATCATTAAATTTTCCCGCTTCAACAAATTTAGAAAATTCAACAACTTCTATTTTCAATTTACAAAAACAAGTAACATTTACACAATAGTATAAAAATATGTTCGTACAAAAATCTTTGTATATTGAATTTTCTCTCGTGGCAACTCTGGACCAGGTACAGACCAGAACAATTTGTGCCCGCAAATTGAATCGAATAATTTATTCTAGGTGCCAATATTATATTGGATTCTCTCAATATTGAATTTTTTCTACGTTTTTTAGAATATTGATTGAGAATCTTATTCGTATTCGAATCATATTGGTATTCTTTCTTTCCAATGTTATTGCATTGAAAAATAATAATAAGATTGAATAGTTATATGTAGTAAATAGTTAAATACTAACCTGTGAATTACGTTCCAAACTCCATGGTTATTAACGTTGCTGTCGTTTTTCGAGTGACTGTCATAAAAGTCACGTAGCTTGGTTAATAACGATAATTCACTGCACTTTTATCTGCCATTTGCATATTTATAATTGCTTTTCCAATTGAATTTTTGTCCGCCGCCGCCGCCATGATGCACAACAAAAACAAAGCAAAATCAACGCCTCTACCGGTGAATTATGTAACTATTTTACGATATGATCACTAATGTTTGGCCATATCATGTAGTAGTCGTGCATTTAATTGTGCATATCGCCAAATTTTAAATATTCAATGATCTGGCCAGACCACATCATGATAGGCCAGCGGTCGATGTTCTATTTCATGAAATGCAACAATTTAGTGAAATGGTCGATCATTTTATGAAATAATCAATTCTAAGATCTGGCCACGACATATGGAATTCCATTTATTCACTAGCGTAATAAAAATATTTTCGTTCGCAAACAAAATAGCCGACAAACATGCGCATACAAAAGTTTTTGTCGTTTAAATGGAAAAAGTTTAGTAACAATAATGTTGGAACAGCAACGAATAAAATTTATACAACTTGTTTGTAAACTCTTATTATAAGTAAAAAAGTGCAAACTAAGGCCGAGATCTATAAACGTTACTTAGCTGGTGCTTCAACTTAGTCATATTTCCATCTCTATCTTGCACTTGTAGTTTGATAGTTGTGCAACAGTGACAGTAAAGCCAAAGTACGGACTAAGTTTTGTTTATACAGCTTATATCAGAAATGTGTCCATATTTAAGAGTGGGACCATCAAACTGAACAAAGGTTCTCCTTGGGACCAATATTAGAGTCGCGACAAAATTATTGTTAAAATAATCAGCTGTCAGACAAACAATTATCTGACAGCTGATTATTTTAGTTAGAACTGCAGATCTCGGCCTAAAACTCGTGTAAATGAACGGTTCCATCAAACTGCCAACAATCGATTACCGACCGGTTGTCGAGGTACCGACAACTAACCCCTAACACAACCCGTCAATATAAATGATGCATAGCAATCAGTAACTCAATGACACGGACATGGTAATGACGTCACACCAATAAGCCAATCTACATGATAATACGTGGTATTAACATTTACATCCCGTGTGCAGATTCATCTTTAGGAATGACAATGCAACTGTATGTTATCATTGTCTGTACAAATAAATTATTTCTGGTCTGCTGGTCTTAAGAGTGACTGTTAACCAGAGGCTCCTGGAGCTGCAGTCTCGACATAGATAGCGATCGCTTTACGACCGAATTCGGTCGCAGTCTTAATGGGTCAAATTAAAACGACTCTAGACGGTCAAAATTACTTGACATACACAAAAAATCACGTGCTTGCAATTTTGTTCGCTTGATCGTTTTGCGACCGAATTCGGTCAAATTAATTTTATTCGCGAACGAATTCCGGGTTCGACACAAAAGCGTACTGAATCCAAAAAAAACACACTGAAAGTTAACATTTATTTGGTAACAAAATCGAGAAACACAAAATTTAATGCAATTTTGTTCGCTTGATCGCTTTGCGACCGAATTCGGTTGTAAAGCGATCGCTCTCTACGTCGAATCTGCAGCCCCTAGGCTCGATCACCATGTCGGACAAAATTTCAATGGGTTTTTCCTTTAGGATTTTTCAGTAACAATCCGATCAATGTCCGACTACTAATTTCTGCGCCATTCAAATGAAGATATAAATGCACCCTAAAATATGACTTAGTTAAATAAGTAAACATAGCATCAAGCATCTAGCATGTGATAACAGATCTCATTAGCCTTAACAGTAAATAATTAGTGCAGTCATAGTACGCGAGATCAATTAATCTCCGTCACTGCCATCTGTGCAAGTTACATAAACAGAGAGCTCGTAAGACTAGGAAAACTGATACAGAAAATTTATAAATTTATATTTTTTTCGTCAAACTAAGAATGAGAAACCATATTCTATTGCTAGCGTCAATACCTACAGCGATCTCCAATCCGTTTTCCAAAAATGCTTATAAATCATATGTGACAGTTCCCTGAATTGGAAATATTGCTGACAGTTCAGGGAACTGTTATTCTTAAGTTTATTTGTGTATTTTGTCAATGACCTGGCTTCGGGTCTTCAAATGTAGAATTTATTTTGTTGAAAAGCACCTACGATTTTGGCTCCTGGGCACATATTTGTCAAGAAAAATGTTTTTTTTACATTTCATATGAAGGTAGGTATATCATTACGCACATAATCTTGGCTATTAGCACACCGCGTATAACACACAAGATAAAGAAGTTGTTTCTGTCAATGACATCAATATTATTATTATAAGCCTGTGTTGTCCCACTGCAGGCCAAAGGCATCCCTTCCCTCTTTCCACTTTTCCCGGTCAACTGTGATTGCGGGCCAATCCTATGAGAAGGAGTCCAGGTCATCCCGCCATCTCTTTCTGGGCCTGCCGCGTAGTCGTTTCCTACTATTTGGGATCCACTGAGTGGTGATTTTGCGTATTGCTGCTCCGACATGCGACAGACGTAGCCAGCCCAGTTCCACTTTAATATAGTAGCTGTGTGGCCAGCGTCCGCTATTTGTGTTTCGGAATGAAGTATAAAGTTCTTAATGCGGTCTGTTCATATCAAAATTGAAATAAGATAACACTGAATAATCATGCAAGCGTACTGTAGTAACCGATTTCACTCAACAATTACAAGAAAGATAATCCAAATTAACAGCCTATGTAAGTCACATAATCTTACTTCCCAGTTCTAATTGTTTGAGGAATATTCATAATTCATGTTGTTTCGAACACCCTCTAGAGCGGCGGGACAAAATTAACTATTTATAACAAGATTGGATGAGCCTATGATACGGCAGCCATAACTTTCTGACATTCTAACTTCTTAGAATACGGTTATTGAATGTTAATTCGTGTTAAACGTGGATTAGTGTGGCAATGTTCAAATTAATATCATCCTGTAGTAATAACCTCGCTATAGGACGGGTTACAGAATTATTGAGCTTATTCCTCGATATTTTTGAACACGATAATTAACAAAAAAAAGTTTATTTATACAAAATATTCATCCCGTTTTATCATATAAAAGAAGGTAGAAGTAATTTAGGTGCCCTACTGTAGAGGATCGTCCTGCTTTTATTTTTATTATGGCTACTTTAGCTATTTTCTGTGAAGAGATTCGGTACTTATGCACGCTAAGCATGAGCACAATAGAAACGGGTTTTGTCGACGGAAGAATAGACAAAATGACAGATGAACAATCACAATCTGTCATTTTGTCTTTTCTTCCGTCGACAAAACCCGTAGAAATGTTTTCCCCGTTTCTATGGTTGTCATGCCACGCGAGATGATAGAATAAAAACGTTCTATCAAATAACATACCTAAACAAGAAAAAAACAATTATAATTATCCATTTTTACTGTCGGTTACGTCAGTGTATCAAACTCTTTGCTTCAGTTTGATGTAATGTATTTTTATAGGCAATCGCGTGTTAGGTTGGACTTTGACCATTTTATCAATTAAAAAACAAGATGGTTAACATTAGAATTACATCTACTCAATTCAGTACTATGTAATTTAAACCCAAACAGCCAGCAAAAAATAATAGACAATCAAACTTAAGTAAATTCCACGAACTCTCTGATACCTCTAATTATTCATTTAACAAACAATTGAAGGTTGGTAATACGAGTATGCGAGATCGAAAGACGTCTGAAACTTTGGGAAGTACCTAATTTATTTTCTAGAAGTTGGTTCGAGGGATGGTACCCTTGTCACAAGCATGCCGCTATACAAACCTTGTGGCACGTAAGCCGGGGTGCGAAGCTACTCGCCTTCTGCGGTCTGAAGTGCTTAATAATTGAATAGACCGTAATAAAAGCAAAGATGGGCGAATGTAATGTGGGAGGAATTTCAGTGGGCAGATTCTTTAGAGAGTTAGCTGAAAATTCTTAAAATGCCAATTCTTGAAGTCCAAATCAAATAAACTAATATTTAAAAGTTACTTTACCTTTTTTGAGCTCACAAGAAGACGTGAATAAATTGATATCTCGCGTGCTTATCATTCTTCAATATCGCGCGACATTTAATTCTATTTGAACATCCAATTGCACCAACACCCACGTGCGACAACATTGTTGGCTTTGAAAAATAATGCAAAATGAAAGAGCAAGAATAGAATACATATAAATACATTTATTTACAATTCGCTCAATTCAATTCAAATGTAAATGTGTACATTAACACAATAGCGTATCCATTTTAAATGTAGATAACGTCACTTATCCTAATGTCTGGATTCGCACATTCATCCAAGTTCGCGACAAGAATTTGAATGCGAATGCGAACAATATAATTTAATGTTTATTGTCACTCGTTAGAGGGCGCTCGAGTCTCTAAACTCGGGAGCTCCATTAGCTCGTGTTTACTTAATCTCACTCGAAACAAGCTGAATTTTAAAACGTTAAGTCTATCTAAGCTTTTTAACTAACTCTTGAGACGTTAAGTGTTTAAGATTATTCTGTGTAAAGTGTTTTGCAAGTTCAATTTTGTCTAAAGAATATTTCGTCAGAAATATTTCATATGTGAATAAAGTAACTTTGAAAATACATATAATGACTATCTTCGAACACAATAAAAATCGTTTATTTTCTGCATCAGATTCTATGTCAGAGCAGTTTGACAGGAGGGCAGCATGATAGACACACTGACATACAGAGAGTGACAGCCCGACGTAATGCGCAATTAAATTCTCAAAATTCGGTTTTACCGAGTCTTTGCCAGTCCCGGTACAAAATCTCAATGCAAAGGTAAAAGGGTGTCAAAAATAAGACCAAAATAGACCGACATGAATATGAAACAGTTTCATCTCGCTTATGAGCTTGGCTGCATCAATCCACGTCAGAGCACGATTAAATTGCAAAAAAAAAGTATAGAATCATAAATCTTCTTGTCACTTTGCGATTCATAAACGTTATAACTTGAGTTGGCGCTTTCTTTAAGCTTTTGGATAAAATGGTTTACGGAGAAAGTCAGTGTTACTCGCATATTGTTTAAGAGCGATAAGAATTTTGCCAAGGCAGGAAGCATATTGCCACCGTGAGTCTTTTCGAGTTCCAGGTATTACATAACTGTAATGTTCCTGTGCTGTTAAGTACTGCGTACTCTAAGTCTTTCTCTAAGTTCTCTGTAAAAGGTAATGTGCCTTTAATCACCAAACGGGCCCAATGCGTGTTAATGGACGTCACTTGTCTTTTCTTTTTCTATCTAGGACATGATGTTTCCTCACAATGTTTTGCCTTTGCTCATTTAAAATAATGTACATGTTGCTGATGTCCATCACTATCGTTCGATAATGCGGTGCAGCAGGATATCAATATTATTGTGGAAATTATGGTTCTCTACCGAGATTGTGGGGCAGTCTCACAGCGTGGGTTTTTTTTAGGTTTTCTGGTCTGCCTAGGACTAGCACCGCTTCTCATATTTTCATGTTACACTCTTTCATTACATCAAAATTTCGTTTCCATTTTCGAAATTTAAAGTCACATTTATTGTCACAAGTTGTCACCTTAATCTTCGTAGTTGGAAGCTGCCGGACCGCATTATGCAAATTAATTAAATTAATTAAAGAAAGTTTAAAAGTAATTAAACTTGGTTCCCTCCTCAGGTGTTGTTAAGAGACGTTAAAATAAATATTACTTTCTGTTTTATTAGTTAAGATTACGTATTAGAATCACAAATTAGGTAGGTACGACTTAGGTTGTTTAAAAATCATATTTAAATACTATAGAAATTACGCCGCAAGGTCACCGTCAAAGTGGTACTGGATGCCTGGAAAAATTCTGTGGAAATCGGTTTTCATACAATAGGTATGTGATGCGGAGGAGTGTGGAAAGTTTTGAGTATAAATGTGGATGGCTATAAGAGTAGGGGAAGACCAAAGACCCGATAGATGGACTGTGTGAAAGATGAAATAGTTATAAAGGGGGTGACTACTGAGATCACTACTAAGATTAGAAATATGGAAAAAGAAGACACTCTGCCTGCGTCGCAAATTATTAAATTGAGAAATAACGCCGCTTACAAAAATGATACCTAAGTTCTGTTTGATTAACGACCTGTGTATCAAAATTCAAAAATTCATAAGTAATTTATTCAAACTAGGTTGAGAATCAGCACTTTTCGAACGTCAAAATTACATAAAACAGTTCCCCAAAACGCCAACCCTTCACCACTTCCTAGTGCTTTAGCTGGGAAGAAGAAGTGGCGCAACGAACTCCCCAGCAGCACAGCGGTCTGTTCAGTTAGAAAAAATAAATGTTTCAATACAATAGTATGCAAAATAATTTATACTACGCAACACAAAACATAATTTAAATTATAAATGATTAGCCATATGTCAGCTAGCACACGCCAATATACCAAACAAAAACATCGAGAACTATTCTCAAGCAGAAATAAAAATAAACGCAAACAGAACTAAATAACGAAATAAAAGACTCCAGACATAAAGGGCATGCCTACTTACATATAGCTAAATAAAGCTGTAATTGGAAGTTATAAATGATAAACTAAGACCATCGAGGTAAAAAGGTGTGTTTAGGACACTGCTGACACTCCTCAGTAGGGTTGTGGCAGTATTTGCTCTGCATAAATAATTGAAACAGCTAAGTACAGATAACTAAAGAGCAGTCTTTAATATAACCAGTGTTACAATGTGTAAATAAAGGCAGCTCTAATATATTTCAACGAGTTAAATTTAAATATTTAAACTTTTGGATGTCACTGTGCTGAACAAAATTTACATAAAGTTTTCATCCACTATATTACCCAGTAGAAACACCGCAGTTACAAATTATATTCCGAAGTTAGAAATTAATTTATTCGAGTGTTAATATTTATATGTGAATTAAATATGGGGGCAAGAGGGTTTATTTGATCATGCATCAGCCTAGACATTTAAAAAACTTTAGGTTTGCAAATAAATCTCTGAAATTAACATCAAAAGTACGAAAACTGTATTTTAAGCTCGCATATAAATCACACATACTTACTTAGTAGGTGTGTCAATTTTCTAAAATATTGTTTTGCAAATCCACTTACAACTGTTTTAGTAAAATGTGTGGCAAGCTTTTGATTCTCACCAAAAGATTTTTAATTGCAAAATTACTCACAGTAATAACTACAGGTGAGGTCAAATCTATTTCATATTTATATTCTAGTACCTGGACGACTGAGCTCTGCTCTGGTGACAATAGAGAATGCTCATTTAATAGTATAGGTACTGATCCATGTATAGTACGTACTTATTCCTTGCTGCCATGATCATTATTTTTTTTTTCCTGTATAATAGTAACTTGGTGTGAATGTCCTTAGAATTCCTTTTTTTTTTTCTCTGTATTTTATAAGTGGAGACCTGTAATTGGCTTTCAGACTAATGTACTGTACTTGATCTGTTTGTTTCAGCTGTAAGTCTCCCATGTTATTTAAATAAATAAATAAATAAATAAAGTTTCACAATAGGTGATACTTTATTCACATTACAATCTAGCCTATTAGCTAATAAGTAATTTAAATATTACTTAAACTGCTAAGTCACTATAAGATTAAGAAGTCGTCCAATAACGTATCATTATTCTAATGTCATTATTGTCATGTCATTCATTATCTTGTTCTAAACTTTGGGCGACCGAGCTCTGCTCGGCTGAAAATACGGAGAAAACTAATTTTCCCTGATATGAGACCTAGCCAGATCGATTTTTTGCCCCCGTAAGGGTTTATCTCTAATCGTAATCTGCAAATCTGATGAAAGTTGCAATATAAGGGTTTATATTGCAACTTTCATCAGATTTGCAGATTTCGAGAACGTACAAATCTGGAGACAAATATTGCTCGTTTAATAGTACAGAATTGTAAGACTCGCTTGCTTCAATCAATCTGCCTAGCCTTTTCCCAAACATGTTGGGGTTGGCTTTCAGTCTAACCGGATGCAGCTAAACACCAGTATTTCACATGGAGCTACTGTCTATCTGACCTCCACAACCCACTAACTGCTGGGTAACACGATATCCCTTGGTAAAACTGGTTGTCAGACTTTTAGGCTTCTGACTATTCGTAGCAACATTCAAAGATCCACGAATGACATCTGTGAACAACGGCTTAATAAACATTTTTTCATTCTTTCTTTCCAAGGCACGCAATAGAGTCGGTATGTAATCGAAGGTCACTCATCTACGGACTGACCTTGGCAAGCGTAGTACTCGTATGACCTTCGATCGACCCGTGTGGCTGCTATTAATTATACAGCATGTAATAAAAACCCTGTCCTATCCGAAAGGAGGCGCATAGGTACCGCAATAACATTCACAAAAATAAATAATTGTGAAAATAAAAAAGCCCAACCCTTCGGGGAAACAAGGCGTGATGTTATGTTTATGTTATAAAAAAGTAATTGCTATTAAAAACATGAAATAAATAACTTAAAAGTAATTGTTATTTATTTCACGTTTTTAATACCAAAATTACCCAACTCAAATCAAATTACCCAATTTCATTACAAATTAGCAAATTTTCTACAGAGGTCATAAGTTGACTTGTAGACACCCGCTAAACGACGGCCGCCCGCGCCCCATGTAAAATACCCCATTGAAAAAAAAAGCAGTGACTTTTTATTCTCCAGAAAATTACCACATAAATAAACTTTCAGTATGAGTCTTAACAACACCCTCACGGATCGGACAGGGTTTTTGTTACACGCTGTATAACCACAAGCCCACAAAAAAGCTCATATTGTCTACCCTTGAAAGAAAAGTCAACCCTAACCAATCCTGACAGCCACAGACGTCACTCCAAAATCTCGCGACTCGCACGCTTCCACCAGAATACAAACTTTACCTCGTTGAGTGGTATGCGTACCACGTACCACCGCTATTTATTCCTTAAATGAAAATGTCACCAAACATTATTAGCGTCATGTTGCCGAGGTAATACTTCCCTAATAGATACGTACTACATCTGTTTAACTTGAGGTAAGGTTCGACTGACAGCGGTGATGTAAGCGAAGGTGATAATAAAGGAAACACTGTTTCATACACATTTTCAATGCCACTGCCAATGTTGGCTACACATTAAATACGATACTTTAATTCACCATAATGATTGTGGTTGAAAATGGAAGAATTAAATAAAACATTCAAGACCTGGGGGCCTAAAACGGCCGCTTTGGCAGAATCATAATATGATAATATTATGAATCACTCAAACTGTCACAAACTGACAATTCATAATATTATCTGCGTTCAATTCATAATACGCAATTCATCTGTTTGACAGTTTTGTATTATAAAGAAATAACATTTAAACTGTAGAAATAAAAAATAAAAATCTCATTTGATTAATAAAAACCGTAAAGTTAAATGATCCGGTAAAATTACGGTCTTAATTCTTTCATGCGGCAATATATACACCAAATATGATTCTGATATGAATTGAATTGAATATCATTCAGCTAAAATATATATCACCATAGAGAAATTGCGGGGAATTCAAAAATTAATCAGAACACATCTAATAAAAGTCACACTGAATCGTAAGAGATTTTGTCCTGAAAACTGCATAAAACTTTCACAGAGACTAACTTTTCAGCAGAGCTCAATAAAAATACTCACTGACTCTAATAAGCTGTGAATGCGAACTCGTACATACGTAATAAAAGCTTATATATCGCCACGACACATAAACGCACAAAAACAAATAATTCATTTGGTTAACGCCTCACCCGGGGCACAGTATGGCTCCCATGTAATGTGCATAACTGCTAACATAAAAAACACCCCACTATTAGACCCCGTCGTTTACACACACTTAGGGCTATTACAGGAGAACACAGCTATACCTACGTAGGTATAGTTATGTGTTCCCTGTTGGCTTAGGTTCGCACGGGCTTTTTTCGCGCATTTGATTTTCAACCTACATATTAGCGGCGAGAATTGAAAGTTTGAAAATCTAACAGTGTTAGGATGCTCTTTGTCTCAATGCTCGGCTCAACACGGAGAGTTGAAAATCCAGTGCGTGATAACATCCCGCAGCGATATTTTTACGTCCGTGCGAACGTCGGCTAATAGTTGTGTACGAGGGACTTATAGTTGGAACGGTGTGCGCTTATGAAGTAGGGATTAATTTTATAATATCGTAAATTACATTTATTTTTCAAATTTGCCGAACATGTCAACACTTGAAATTGTCGATAGTTTAGGGAAGCGATAGTATGCATTCAAAGTTTTGGTACTACCAATATTACAAATAATTTCCGCTATTATCTGTGATTTCCGCGCATAGAATAGATTGAATCATCTGAATTAAGACAGTTCCGTCTGTTTTTGATTATATTCGTACCAAAAGTTATTACTATAATTCATAATTTTTTCCAGACGCTAATAAAGCATCCGGTATACACATATATGAAATTAGTATTTCTCAATAAATGTGTATTAAATACTCTTTGTACATAATTTCGACAATTATATTTTCTGAGCCAGGGATTAGTTATTGTGTTTTTGGTGAAATTGCATGAGTTTAGATAAAGTAGTGTATGAAACTGCACGTAACTATGTATTAAAACACTGGTTCATAAACTACTAAACTTACATAATACCATTTTATCATTATCATCATTTATTTTGTGAAATGCTCAAAGGTGTTTAAAAAAGGGAACTATTTTTTAAAACTGTTATTTAAACATTCGAGAGGTTATTATGATCAGTTGAAAAAAATAATGGGACGTTATTTTTTTTTTAATCGGTCGTTAGTAAATTTGTGCGGCAGTAAAACATAGACAGTAATAAAAAAACAATTAGCCGGTTATTTCGTCTTACAATGTAAGTAGTAAAAATACTTAAGCAGACTTATAAATAAATGGCCAGTAAAAATGATGGAATGGGCAGTTAGATGAATAGGTCGGCAGTTCACAGGGAGCGGAGATACCCAAACCGGTTGAAATTATATTCTTGATAACTCTATTGTTAGTCAATCATTTGGGTTAAGTCAGGTAAGAACTGTGACCATTAAAGCGCAAAGGCGAGCGAGCGAAGCGAGCGGCGGCCGCTGTACGCCAGATCCCCTCTATTGTTGGTGAATCACTTGGGTTAGGTTAAAACATTGTTTATGGCACTTCTTAGAATGTGATTTCTTACCGACTAATTCCGATTTTTCAACTGCCCACTCATAACTGCGCATTTAGATATTTCATTGCTCAGTATTTATTAAATGATTCATTTTATTATTTTTTATGACTGATTTTTGTTTACTTTAAACTGCTAAGTTTTAACTGCCGAACTTGTTAATAAATATGCATTTTGTAAGTTTTAACTTACCAAAACTTCTATATACAACTGCTGCTTTAAAAGCAAGACCGCTATTTTCCGTCTATGTTCTGCCATTATACAGGACTTTTCCGAATTCATGAATATATTGGACGAATTCCGGAACCTCCTGATTGGAAAATAATAATAGTAGGTTATTAAACTTTTGCAACAATGATTACCTAGGTGGATCTCGTGTAATATTATAATAACACACTGTCACTTATGGCTTGGATTTTAAGTGTAATTCTTTTTTTAATAATGTTTTAATAATATCATGCAACAGTTTCTTATACTACTATTTTCTTCACAATTTGCCGCTGTCAGCAGCGCTAATCGCTGACACTAGGCACTAAAACGTGCCCTTCCAGAATTTCTGTTCAGTCTAAATTTAATAAAGCCTGGTAGAGCTCGGTAAGCACGTTGCCGCTGTGTTCACTTAGAAAATTACATAGTTTTCCTCCCCTATTGAATTTGTATGTACTGTTGGCCACTGAATGGTTTTTGTTTTTCTACCCTCATTTCAAATGCGGGTAGGCAACTTTTTAAACCGTATCTCGACAACATTAAAAAATATGGAATTTTCGGTTTTTGCTTGTGGAATACAGCATCCGTTACGATTTTGTTTTTTGACGATGTATTCCTTATAGGATTTGAAAACTATTGTGATTCTCATGGTGATGGAAAGTTGTGTGATAGATAGCATGAATACCTATTAGAATACCAGTGCTGCGGTATTAGTTTTTTTCAAATATCGTAGCATCATGCTGAAAAAGGAAGCCTATGTGAGGCCAATAAGGCCCCTGCGTTTTTGATCTCGCATAAGTCTTCTTTTTACACATTTTTTTTTAATTTTAATATTCTTTTTTGAAATTGCTATTGTTTTATAATTTTCTTAGTTTTATTGTGTATTTCCTGTACGTGTACCAAATAAAAATAAAAAATCTTTCTTTATAAATTTATTATTTCATTTCTTCCTCCATTTCTTATTCTCAAAATTATTTGTACGTCTTGTTTATGGTGCCATACTAATAAATAAAGTTGAAGTGTCTGTTTGTAATGTCAAAATAACTAATTTTTCCTAAATGCATATGAAAGTACAATCGCCTTGCCTTGTAGGAAAACTTTAAACTCGTATAAAGCAACTATTAAGTTAAGATCATGCAGTAGGACACTAGAATTATAATGTTTATCGTGTAATCCAAACTAAGGCCTATTCTAAGTAGCCACGCAACATACTTAAAGTTACATTAAAGAACACCTCATCTCACTTAAATCTAAGTTTAGTAAGCAAGTTATGAATATGCAAGCCATGAATATCTTAAGTAATCTGGTGCTCAGCATTAATCAAGCGACTACTTTGTATTGCGTCTAATATTAATAGCTCAGTGAAGGATTATTCCTGGGGGTCTTAATATAAACTTAGACCTCTTGTTGATTTGATACTTTAATTGTGTTTAAACTGTACGTTTAGATTAATTGGTATGACTGATGAAAACACAGACAGTGAATCATTTTTAATCAAGATAAATAAGTTTCATGTAAAACAACATGAAGGCAGAAACGCAAATATCTTCTTGAATTTCGAGCATGACAACGTTTTTTTTCTTCTCGTTTCCAGACGTAAAAACTAGGTACCTACCTACTAAATCGCAAACCTGAAACTTCTGAAACTGTTTCTTCTTGAAGGTGGTTATTGATCTTTCAATGGGGTTGTGAGAAAACCTAAAATCACTTGAAAAATAAAAGGCATAAAGAAACCATTGTAGTTCTGGAAGATTCAAGTTCAATTCACAAAGCTATTAAGGTTTTAATAATTAAACGTTGTACCTGTCTTAAATTCTTGATTCTGGTATTATGGTAATGTTTCTTTATGGGCTCTGCAAAGTAACTTTAAAATCTAAATGTTAATGAAATGGCGAGAATCTAAGAACGGTGATAAAATTTGAATAAAGCTTCAACTTTATTGAATGTAAGGAATAAAGGACGAGCCTTAAAGCCTTCACGTTTCAGAAGAAATATATTAGGCCCTTGACAAAAATTACATTGATGAGATTTTAGATAAGTTTCTGTTATCTGTAAGTACAGAATAGGTAGCGACCTACTTTTGTACGGGAAGAATGTTTGGACGAGAAGATTCTCAAAATAAAAAGGTATTCTCAGACACGGTTACTTTTCTCGACAAAAGACTGTTATGCTTTAGTGATATCAATTTTAAAGTAAGTAGGTAAACAACAGAAAACTTGGATTTTCTTGAATTCCATGTACCTATTTTGGTCTAGGCTACTTAGGGTGCTTAATTGTTGCCAAGGGGTCACACTATATCACGTCCTGTAAGGAATACGTCGAATTAAAAGACATCCAAGTTAATACTTTCTAACTCAACTTTGATTAAAGTCACGCATAATCCGAGAGGTCTTGAGTTTTGTCAATGATTTGATGAGTCGTCTACAGAGAGACTATTCTTCTACTTGCGCCTCGTGGTTTTATCTGCATAAGCCTCGATCCCGTGGAAATATTGGAATAAAAAGTATCTTATTATCTAACCCAGGCCATGGTCTACCCATGTGTCAAATTTCATCCAAATCCGTACAGTCGTTTTAGCGTGACAGCGTAACAAATAAGCACACAAAAAATCCAATCTTTACTGTTTATAATATTAGTGTAGACATATGAAACAACAAACCAATCATTAAAGCGATAGCAAAATATACCAATAACATCTAACGAAGGTAATTACCGTTTAACACCGATGACTCGGATAAGATGGTGGAGACGCCGAACTTTGATTGCGTCGTGACCACCCCCGATGCTTGATAAATCAGCTTTCACCAACTAATTTTGTAAACAATTTTCATTCATTATCTCGCAGCCGCAGAAATGACCCGTTAAGATAATGCTGGCCTGAAAGTTGGGATAACACAAGTTTTGTTCGTGAAATATATCTTTTTGTGTAATCATTTGTGATTAATGGAGCTTTAGTCATTATTAAGGTGGAGCTTATTTTGATTGTTATTGTTTTCAGTTAGTATGATAAGGTTTTTACTGTTACAATCAATCAATCTAGGTAGCTTTTTCCCGACTATGTTGGGGTCAGCTTCTAGTCTACCCAGATACAGCTGAATACCAGTATTTTACATGAAGCTACTGCCTATCTGACCTCCTCAACCCAGTAACTGGTTGTAAGCCTTTTGGGCTTCTACCCGTAATGACTACCCGTAACGACTGTCAAAGATCCACGAATGACAGCCGGGACCAACGGCTTAATGTGCTTTCCAACGCACGGACAATAGGGGTGACGAAAACGTTATTTTTTCGTCCGTCAGTTAGATTATTAAAAAATATTGCACACGTATTTTTACGTAATCAAGAGATTACGGCGATACATTGAGTCAGAATGTGCCATGACGTCACGAGTATGTACATTTTATACTTGTAACGTAGCAGCCCCTACTCCCCAATTTTAATGCGTCATATCCAAGTCATGTTAAAAATTATGATAAAGCAAAAAATAAATGTCTAATATTTTTTTTATTGACTGACGGACTAAATAGTTTTTTTTTTTTTACCCAGACCTCATCTCTATTCTCGATATGTAAAGATGATTGTCCCCTGTTACCTGGGACTTAAACATACATAACTAGCGAATTGTGGGTGTACTTTAGGTGCACCAATAGGAATATAAAAAACAAGGTGCACCTCTGCCTAAACCTTCAAGGAAGATAGGCGTGATGTTATGTTACTACACTGTTCCAATACAATATTCATAAGTGTTACCTATTTATTTTACAAATTAAGGTCACCGTATCGCCGCGGTTCGTGAGCTTGTCCCGAGGCGAGGCGATTACGTTACGATTCCGATTAGTGTGCGTTGCAGTAGGGAGTTTCATACGAAGAATACTGAATGGCTCGAGTTGATACGGTGACGATCCCTTTCAGAGTTGATATGTGTGCTATTTCCTTTACTATTTCTGATTTCTGATCCTAATCTGGAGAAATAATTATATACCTAGTGAATAGACATGGACACACAAATCAAAGTCCATAATGAGCAAGACATAAAAATAACAGACTATTATTAAAATACAGTTTATTACAGGCAGAGCTTTTTGTACAATATAAATGCTCAATTATTTGATCATTACCTAGTGAAACAAACACTTTAATGCATGACTTAGGATCGTCTTAAATGTGACCTAAGGTATCCTACTACAATCTAATAACTATTTAACCACGTCAAACAAAATCTCAAGGAGTAAAATTATATTTAACTTGAAGTTAATTAATCACATTAATTCTTAAAATAAGCGGTTACTCCTTTGTATTAGGCACATTATTCAAGATTAAATTATTTTGTCTAAGTAATTTGCTAGTTTAAAACCACGTCATTAACTTACTTACGTTGATATCTAATTTATTAACTAGGTAGGTATTACAAAATCTGTCTCTTATTTATTTTCATTATACTTAATCAAAACAGCAGGCAAGTGCAAGTCGGACTCGTACACGAAGGGTTCCGTACCACCGTACAATATTGAACACTACATAATTTTTTTTTTTTTGTTATAGCGGCCATAGTAGTACACACTCTATGAAAATTTCCAGTGTTTACCTATTACGGTACAAAAGCCCTGTGACAGACGAACGGAGAGCGGAGCCTTAGTAATAGGGTCTAGTTGGCACCCCTTAGATACGGAACCCTAAAAACGGCAAAGCTTTCGCCTCTGTCCAATAATAAACTAACCTTCTTTTCCCGAGCCAGAAAATAGACGAAATCCAATTATTTTCGAAGAATTTCAAAATTTCGAAATGATAATCTATCTCCTATTATCCCAGATAAACATTGATAAAAGCCACGCCTATAATTTTCCTCACGGATCAAGTGCGAGACGGGAACAAAATAAATTATTTCAAACCGGAATTAACGTCCGGGAAGACAAAAATGTTTGATCATTAATTCCGGAGGCAACAGATTAAGGTGGCACTTAATGACTCTTACTAATTCCGGCAATTCGTGGCAATCAATATTAATGACTTCGCCTTAAGTCTTCAGGTTCAACTTCAGTAACTTTAATTTTACACTTCTGGGTGTTGTTTTTAAAGTAAAATACTAATGGATAACTAGTACCCTAATTGCGTAACTTATTTTCGTAAGCGATTATGACAAATTTCTTTCATTTTGACAGTTCAACAACATTGCGTTATTTACTTTTCTGAGCAGATATTTTTCTAACTTATGAAGCAATGCATTAGCAATCTGTTTCAAATCGAAACAAATTGTGATTGATCGTGTATTACGCAATTAGGACAAAGAACTAGGTATCTATACATATAAATAAAAACCAGCCAAGTGCGAGTCATATTCGCATACGAACCATCGTACAATATGTACCACTACATTTTTTTTAATACCTTTAAAAAAACACACGTTTCTTGTATGGGGACCCACTTTAATTTTTAACTTTATTTTATTTTTATTATACATAGTTATAGAAGGAATAGAAATACATAATCTGTGAAAATTTCAACTGTGTACTTATTACGGTTCTTGAGATACAGCCCGCTGACGGACAGCGGAGGCTTAGTAATAGGGTTCTGTTTGGCACCCTTTTTATTTGGGTGTGAAATTATCAAATAACTTCTCCCGCTCCGGAGCGGGATGGCGTGTCAGACTCTTACTGACTAAAACCCACCTGTGTTCCTTCGGTTGCCCTGTTGCCGGGGGCCACGATCTCCCTTTCGGTTTTCTTCGCACCCCCGGCAAGCATCGGCCCTAACGGACCCCGTCAATTCTGCTGACATCTCTTTGAGGCGCGCGTGGAACACAACGCGCCGTCGTCTGGTACGACCTCCCCTGTGCCAGGACCAACATGTCGTCAGCGTAACAAACGACGCTGAAGCCGCTAGGGAGGTCGGCGCGCAGCACCCAGTCGTATCCGATGTCCCACAGATGCGGCCCCAGGACCGATCCCTGTGGGACACCGCACGACATCTCTCGCCGGTTCCACTCTCCTTGGTGACCGGGGTAGATGACGGCTGTTTGGCACCCTTCGGGTACGGAACCTTTAAAATGAAATGCTGTTCGTCACTAAGCGAATCACTTGAGAACGGCTAGACCAATTTGGTTAAATTTTTTTTTTTAAATGTTTGTATGTCCGAATTAAATTTTTATGGAAAGAAACAATGGAAAGGTTTTCCGAAAAATTATTATCAATTAGGGTAAAACTGAACTTCCTTGGACAGGGTCATCTGCGGCTGTCAGGTAGTATTGAAATAAAAACAAAACATTTCAATTCATTTGGATTCGTTTTTCATTACTTTTCCACGAAAAAATAAATAGAGAGCGAAAATAAATAAATGTAGCAACTTAAACATCGTTCATTTAAATAGGGAAGTCTGCGGCTAAAAGACAAACGAAAACACTTGACCCGAGAATATATTTTCAGTCAATAAACTGTTCAGTGAATTCAGAAATTAAAATAACTCTACCATCGCAATACTTCAACCAAGAGAGTAATTTTAAACGTCGTCTATATTATACGAACCTCGAATATTTCCCATTTTGCGCTACTAAAAATATTATTGAACGCTTTAATATTTATCTATAATTGCACCTCTTTTTGTGAACCTCAAATGTAAATTATTGCGTTTAATGTTAATGTGTGTATTAATGTTGTGTTAATTAATGTATATTTATTTATTGTTATATCTTATTTATATCTCATTGTATGCTGCACTGGTTGACGTCATAACGTCAAAACCGGCGCTGGGGCTCTGTCTCGCATAAGGTCGCAGCATTACGCTGAGTGATGGGCGTTTTGCGTGAATGTGATGCATATGTTCCCTCAACTTGTTTTCTATTTGTGCTCTTTCTTTGCGTTATGTTTACCGCAAATAAACGTATTTTCTTTATTTTTATTTTCTTTTCTTTATATAATTCCTAGTTTGGGGTCCTAAAAATACTAACTAGCCAAATAATTGCGAACAACTTGGATGTAGGTTGGAGTCCTTACCCGTTTGGTCGGGGTACCCTAACTTAGTTACTGTGACCAACTGAACACTGAACACTGTAGGCTTAGTGGACTGTAGATTTGTTGACCATTTTCTATTTTCTTAAGTAGGTACCTGGTACTTATTGAAATACCTACACTGTCCTCCCATACCTAGTCATACTGTTATTTGAAAGAATTGTAAAAGCCAATTATTTTTAAAAGAGTATCCGTGGAGTTTCTTGCCGGCTCTTCTCCATTGGAAACGACCAATTGGAACCGTGCACCTAGCTTCTGACGTTTCATAAGTGCCCATGTAGGTCTATGTGAAATAAAAATATTTAGAATTTTTGAATTTTTTGTACTGGGAGAATAGGCCGGAAAATTAAAAAGAGGCTTAATTATATTAAAAAGTTTGCATTATTAGAATCGCAAAAAGTTTTAGGTCTTCATTAATTTAAAAAAGTGTGCATAATTAGAAGGTCAATAAGTTTTTAGAGTATCAATTAAATATAACCGTATTTAAACATAGCAAACACTTTTAAATCCATTGAATTTACTTTGAAATCGAAATATTTCATCTCTCAGAGCGAGATACCATGTACCCAACTGTAGCTAAGTAAAAGTATTGGACAGTTTCAATCAATTGGAGCAGTCGCTACCTTCAAGAGGAACGTCAAAGAAGTTATTCCGAAGTAGACCCAAGTTCCGGTAGATTTTCATTACAAACAATCTGTAAAATATTCAATAATGGTGGAAGTCTCGAAGATTAATAAAACTGTTGGCGTGACCGAAGATGTCATCAACGAATGGTGAAAGACGGAATGAGAAGATGAATAATGATAAATATATATAAATAAATACATTTATACCATTCCCTTTCTAAAAAGCTTATTTTATTCACTAAAAACAGTGGATAAAATGACTCCGTATCATTGTTGCGACAAAAAAATACATGACAAATGTTAGGCCGACAGTACGATATGTCGACTATCATTGGTGCGACAGCACATCAGCTCGACGAACAGTAGTGTGACAGATTATTTTCACGACAAACGATGGGTCAACGAAACTTTTGATCGACGAACGATAGCGCGACACAATTTTCGCTCGACAAACTAAAGCGCTAACATTGACAAACATTGCAGCGATACTATAATTACAACAAATACAAAAATGGGTTTTATTTTTATCGTTAATCATATTTTATTTATATACAGAGCATCCCACGGATATGCCACATGGAGGGAAAGTACCTTGAATATTGTAGATGGAACATTTTACTGAAAGAAGACATTATTTGAATAAAAAAAAAAATTAAACTGCATTCATAGATATTTAAAAAATTACATGGTTGAACCGGGAATCGAACCCGTTACACGAGAAAAATAATCACCCTGTAGCTTTATCATACCGATCGAAAGGCTTCATCATCATCAAGTTCTGGTTGTAGCTCGTGGACACTTTCATACTGGTTCTTGTTTACACTTGAATCACTCCCTTCGGTCGTGATTTAGTCGTTAGAATCCTTCACTTGCTTGTGATTCATCTATGGCCCTCGCTTTAAATCCGTCCTTTATTCACTAATTGCATAATATACTATTATTTCGCTCTCAAAATACCTACAACAAAAACTAAATCTATAAAGGACAATTTACTAAAGTATTTGATGGTTGTACAGCAGCACATTATAAGTGAACTACTTACTAACACCATGCAGGACTTACATAAACAGAACCCTGCAAGCTAGGAATTAACTTCCAACACTTATATACATAATAAATTAAATTTTGCAACATATAATAAGAAATAAACTAAACTGTACCCATTTTCTAAAACAACAAATTAAAAATAAAATAAAAAATATATGTATCAATGCTATGTACGCTACTTAAATGTCGTAACGTAGATGATATTTGGAATGATGGTACGTCTTTGCAATTCATTCTCATTACGTATAAAACATTACTGAAACACATTCGCGGTCTTGAAAAATATTCAAACGTGAGAATTATGATGATATCATGTACAGGTACAGTAAACATATTTTTGCATTATAAGAAAAAAATGAAAATATAATACTTACCTACTTACTATATTGTGCAAAGAAAAACACATAACATCACGCCTTGTTTCCTCGAAGGGTTAGGCAGACGTGTACGTATAGTACACCCACATTTTGCCTGTTATGTTTGAGTCCATGTAACAGGGGGCGAACCTATTGTTATCAACTAGGCACAAGACTCCGGTCTAGTACTGAGAAATTCAGAAATTTCAGTTAGAAAAACCCGATAACACTTTGGAAAACAACAACAACACTCAAGCCTACATAAAATGGTCCCGATAATCCCTAAGCTAACTAGCCCTTCGATAACACGTGCCTGATTTAATTTTACTCAACTCCTGTCACTTAGCAGCTTTAGACCCAGGCATTTTGGATTCAAGAGGGGGCCTCCTCACTTGCCCTCACCGTACTTAGTCACGCTAAAAGTGTCCGTACTGAGAAGAGTGACCTCACACAACAATAATGGCGTTTCCATGACAATCAAGTCAAGTCTCTGCGACAGAGGTATGAAAACGAAACAGAAACGATACCATATTTAAAGTGGCAAGGCGAATCTACGATAGAAATCTTCAGTTCTAAAAAAAAATATTGAATTCTAACTACAAATTGGGAACGCTACTGTTTCGTATTTTCAAAGCTGATCGGTGAATGGGACCGCTGTCTAAATCCTTATTCGTGGATCAATGGGGATTTATTTCCGACGTTAAGCTAAATCGGTACAAAATAACCCTGGATTTACTGAAAGATTTTGTTTTTGCGAGTGGTTTGAAAGTTTGATTCAATTTCAGAAAGAACTTGAAATTCTAGAAGGGCTCGTTGCTAAATAATAACAGCTACACGGGTCAAGCGAAGGTTAAGCTACGCTTGCCGCGATCGATTTCTAGATGACCTTTCATTACATATCCAGATCCCTCCCCTGCCTCGGAAAGTACGTTAAGCCGCTGGTGCCAGCTGTCAATCATAGATCTTTAACAGTCGTTACGGGTAGTCAGAAGCACAAAAGTCTGACAACCAGTTTTAACAACGGCTATCGTGTTACTCAATAACTGGGTTGTGGAGGTGAGATGGGCAGTCGCTCCATGTAAAATACTGGTATCAGTTGCATCCGGTTAGACTGGAAGCTGACTCCAACAAAGTTGAGAAAAGGCTAGACAGATTGACTTGAGTTGTGATTAAAATGCGGACAATTTAAGTTATTGGCCAATTTGCTAAGCAATTTCCTGCTGTACAAGTTTGAAACCTTCACTTAATTAAGCTGACCATGCATTCTTACACGACCTAGAATTTTGTCTAAAAACTCGGACAAAGCCGGGAGGAGACGCTATGGTTTCTACAAAAACACTTTTTTCTTTCAGGAATATTGTCTCATTTTCCAGAAATATAAGGTAATCCCATGTTTTTTTTTTTCTAATTTCCCAGGAGGATTTAAAACTTTCCGCCATGGATTACGTCCGGGGGGAAAATATCAATGGATTTTGTTTCTCTTATTTACACCTGGCGTTTTTACCCTCACCACATTTTTGCTCGACATCGAATACAAACAATAAACATTTATTATATAAGAAAGAAAGAAAGAAAGAAAAAACGTTTATTTGCGGTAAACATGACGCAAAAAAAAAAGTTTTAAATACATAAAAAAGTTTAAAAAAAAGTTGGGGAAGCATGCGTCACATCCACCCAATCAGCTATCGCTCTATAAAACAATAAACATTTATTGACACACCTTTTTAGAGGTATGAGGAACAGGGTGAAAAGTTCACCCATCCTCTATAGAAAAGGGAGGATCCTCCGACCAAACGGGTGTTGTGTCTGACGGGGAACTGCCCACGATTGATGTCGGAAAGTTATATATGTCGATCGCGCGGTAAACTCTAATTGTGCGATACAAGATTTTATGTGACGTCAGGTCTCTGATGCGTAGCTCGCATGTGGCGATATAAATGCCGCCACACCTTCATATTTTTTACACTTATGTATTCTAAGCTCATCAAAAAGCTAAGCTCGCACTTTACGTTAAATATTAAAAAATATTTCACGTTTTTTGATATGTTCATGTCACTATCAATCATTTGCAAAAGACAGCCTTGATTATAAATACGAATGTATGTCTATTTAAAATGTACCCAAGTAAAATGTTTGAAAACAAATTAAGCTAAAAATAACTTCACCAACAAACGTTAAAATGTCAACAAAATACATAGTTAATCTTCTTCACTTCTGAAGCTCCTTACAAAAATTCGTTAGTAAAATATTCTTTCAGAAATAAATAGAATAATATAAGTGCTGGAGAGGGCACGAAGTTTCATTTGGCACTACCACGAGAGCGTTCATTAGGCCCTGCCACGGATAATGACGGCTCCTATTAAAATGGCGGAGCTAGCCTCAGACAGGGGTTGAAGAGTACTTTAATAATAGCCCGTGTCGTAGCTACGCGGGCAATTTTACTGCCCCCACTAGGATTTTGTTGGAATAAAATGTAGATATCAAATTTTAAGTAGCAATAAAAGTTG
The DNA here is from genome assembly GCA_916610215.1 of Omphaloscelis lunosa. Classification (NCBI taxonomy): domain Eukaryota; kingdom Metazoa; phylum Arthropoda; class Insecta; order Lepidoptera; family Noctuidae; genus Omphaloscelis; species Omphaloscelis lunosa. The sequence continues at coordinate 16,291,799 of OU744250.1, forward strand.
TCTATGCTTGCACTATGGCCTGGAATTAACCTGAAGGTTGAGAATGTCTGACCTTTTATAAATGAGCCTTGATTATCAGGTCTTCTACTTTTTCGTGTGGTTAGCGACTAACTTGGTGTCAGAATTTTTATACCGCTCATGGGCCTCTGACTTGGCTTCACATGCCGTCGACAAATATCGCTCAGGCATCCCGGTTGATTGTCAGTTGATTTAATAACACTACTCCAGTGTCAACATGCTGTGCGGCGTAATGGACTTTCAAACAACGCCAAGGGTAGCGTTTCTAAACTCGATAATTATGTCGACTACAATAATACGGAGAAGGTGCGCACAAAAAAGGAGCAATACATGGTAATATGTCCTCCTAACACAGGCTTATTTGCTTAAAAGGAGGCTCCAATCACTAGTTGTTAAGGTCTACTTGTTAAAATAATAAACTATTTTTCATTTTCATGTCATTTTTTTTTTTCATTTCCATATGGCCATAATAGACCTCTAAACTCAGTAGTCTAAACGTAGTCCGAACAGCTAAACTGCTGTAACAAAATCTCGGTTATATATTCCTACATTTTTCTGAACATTCCCACTTGATCGAGCCTACCCAAACACTATCCTATATCAAATTGTTTCTCTCTACCAGATTTTCCCGGGTGTTAAGGGATTTGGCCCTAAAGCCCTTTAACATACCTACGCGAGCCTAACGGCTTCAACTAGAATCCCCAAGCTAATTAATAATTGGATTCGATAATCCTCTTTGTTTTGGAAATTGTCTTACTTAGGCTGGTTTCACAGCTAGCCGGGAGACCCGAACGGGCCGTCCGTACACGGGAGGCCCGTACGGGTAGCTCCCGCAGTGCTTTGCAACGAGGGAGTAGTACGATACGTTGAACGGGCTCTACCCGGAGCGAGTCGCTTACGGACCAATCCGCATCGCTGTGAAACAATCTTATGACGCCTCACTTGTGTCTCTGTTCCGGGAGCCCGTACGGGCGGCCGTACGGGTCTCCCGGACAGCTGTGAAACCAGCCTTACATTAAGCTATTTGGGTCCGCTGATTTGGTGCTTCAAACACGTCCGCATTTAAATGAAAATCTTCCGTTTCAGCATACACATGAAACAACGTCACGATCGTATTTCCCAAAGGGGTAGACAGAAACGACACAACCGCATACTGCCTATCATGTTTAAGTCCCTTATAAAATAGGGTGTTCCCTAGTTTATTTTTTCCCCCCTTTTTTGAAAAAAAATTGTTGTTTTATTTGAGATTTGTTTCGGGGCAACAGCACTATTGCCATCAACGGAACACAAATCTTTACTCCGAGCTGTTATTGGAAATTCGTAAAGAAAAACTCAATATCAAAGGTCGTCAAATACTCCGGTAATTTATAAAAATGTCGTGTGATGACGTATAGATTAATGTATATCTAAAATTAAGCCTCTATAAGCCTCCGGAATATTATTTAATTTGGTCCTTTGAAACGGAATTATTAATGTTTAGAATCGTATCAAAGAAACCGCGACGTTAGGTGAATAATTTTGTTTTTTTTTTTTGTGTCCTAAGACGACGTTCCCTTGTGACTAATATTTCATGAAGTCACTAAGTAAAAGGATCATATCTTAAGTGAAGCTAAAGACGTTTGACTAAGTCTACCGGCTAAATCTTTACGAGGGGTAAAAATAGAAACGAATAAATCACTAGCAAGATCCCTCAAGAGTCGCTATCAGTCCTCGTCTCAAGGCGAGAAATACAAAAATAGTTTAAATAAGTTCTAGGATTTCGTGGGGCCTAAATAAAATCCTAGTATTTAATCTACTTTTAGATGGAGTTGTGATAGTTACTTCTAACTGCCAAAGTCAATCATTCACATAAAGAAAGATAATATTTTTCGTTTACAAGTTAAATTGATGTGATGTGTAATTGTGTGACTTCTTACTGTTGAAGTCAACACGTGTGTCATAGAATTTAGGAGGTAATGCCATAGACACGCTGATTTAGTTAGATGATACTTCTACATTCTGATGTTTGATGTTGCATGACTTGCAATTAAAATGTAGTTCAGAGGTTTTACTTGAACATGGGAATTTGGTGTTTAAATTCGAAACGATCATTGCAGCCGCAAGACGTCCACTTCATCCCAAGCACCGCCACTTCAAACGGTTCTGTGATCGATTGAAAACGATAAAAAAAAAGAATTTCTCAAAAAAAAAAAAAAACAGTAGCTCTCCGGGAGTACCGACAGAAGTGAAAACTTGAAAAAAAATCGGCACCACGGTAATCAACACGTTGATGTCTTTAATTCCACGCTCACGGTAGTCAACGCGTTGATGTCTTTTTAATAGTCAAAAGGTGGTGTCATCACGGTGTCACGAAATCAATGGTTTAGTCCCATCTTGAAAATGCCCAACGCGCCTAAAGAAGTTTTTCACTTCAAAAAATCAGATCGGAAGTATTGGCCCTCCGACGTCATTTTGTATTTCTACATTCATGTTAAATGTATGTGGCCCAGAATTATTGACTAATCAGTTTCAATTCTCAAACTTCGACCCTCACTACAAAGGTACTTCAGAACGTTAACAAGAACGTCCAAAACGTAGCCAGCCACTTGGAAATTATTAGGGTCCAGTTGAATTAATTAAAGTTTCACTGAACACGGTATTTGAAGGTCCTAAACTGAATTTGACGTTAAAACCACTTCGGATCGTACAAATGGTCAGTTCAGCTGAACTTTTCAGCATAATAACTATTACTGGCGCTAACTAAGGGTTAACAAGCCTTGTCTTGCAGCGGGGTTCTTCATTGTGCCTTGGCCTTTCTGAGTATTTTGGGTTTGAAGCTTAATTAACGGACTAAGCTTGACCAATCACAAAAGCTTAATAAGAATAATTTTTATATTGGTCCATTGTTGCAAAATAAATTTCAGAAAATATCAATATTGTATGCTTACTTTAACTAGAATATTTACCATAGTATTAAAAAGTGGTCCCAAACTAGGCAGCGCCTGTAATTTGGAGGCCTGAGTTGCGTTAAGTTAAATTTTAATTTGAAACATGTTTGCGTTAGATTAAATTTAATATCAGGGTGTTTGAAAATGGACCGAATAGTTAACTAAACTCAAACTCAAAGCCTTAATTTCAATTAAACCATTTACAGGCACTTTTGAAATGTCAAAGAGTCGGTCAGTTAGTCAGAAAGTTGAAGCTAGTTGCCCATTCCAAAGCGTAGATCTCTATGGAGAAGAACGGACAAAAAACTCTAAGGACTACTCTTTTAAACATAAATATTGGAGTATTCAACCATTTACTTGGTAAAACAAAAATTAACATTAAGTCCGTACTGTAAAAAAGGGGAAGCAACTCTTCCAAATATTAAAATGTTAACTAGTGAGCCCAAGTGGCTGTGGAGCAGGACCAGCATTAAGCCAAGCAATTTTTGTCTACGATTTAATCATCCCACTTATAATATGCTTGTCTACATAGTATGCGTTTAATGCTTGTTTTAAATTTACTCTCATTTAGTCTAAGAATATCGAGTGGTATTTTATTATGACATTTTACACAGTACCCCATAAATGAAGTGTGTACTTTAGACAATCTAAAACGTTTTTGATCTAATTTATTCCTATTTCTAGTGTTAAAATTATGCCTGTCACTTATCTTACTAAGATGTTGATTTTTTCGAACATACATAATGTTTGCATATATATACTGACAAGGTACCGTCATGATGTTAATTTTCTTAAACAGTTCTCTTAGAGATTCGCGTCTGCGGAGGTTGTAGATGGCTCTGACGGCCCTCTTTTGGAGAATAAACATAAAATCAATATCTGCAGCCCGTCCCCACAGCAAAATACCGTAAGACATGATGCTATGAAAGTAACTAAATTAGACCAGTCTCGCGGTATCCAGTTGGCGGATTTTCCAAACAGCGTAAGCGGCTGAATTTAGCCGCCCTGCAAGTGATGTTTAGTGAGGATCCCACTGTAGTTTGGAGTCAAGCGTTATGCCCAGGAAAACCGTTGTTTCGACGAATTCTAGTGTCTCCTTATTCAATACAACGTAACATTCACTACTTCTAACATTCGGTAACGCCAATCTTATGCATTTAGTTTTCTTCTCATTGAATACCAAAAACATTTACAGTAAACCAATTATGGACATTAAGCATAGCGTTATTTACGTCGTCAAGTTCCTGAGTAAATTTATATACAGTAAATTAGCTTGACGGAGTACAGTCAAAGGCGTATTGACCGTTTTTACCAAGCCAATTTAGAAAAAGGTTTTTTTTATTATCCAATGATCTCCTTCAACTTTCAAGTACAAATACTCTAGAATTAATTAAAGAGCATTCGAACGTGAAGTTTTTACAAAGTTGTGTTTTTATTTTGTTAAATTGCTTACTAATAGGTCCCTAACAAACAAATAATTTTAAAAAAAGAAAGCCATTCATTATTTTCGCTTTGTAGAACTTTAATAAGTCTTCGGCTTTAAATAACTGAAATACCAACATTACAAGACTACAAAACTCAAACTCAAAGCGTTTATTTCAAATAAACCAATTACAGATACTTTTGAATTGTCAAGGGGTCGACCAGTCAGGAAAACGAAGCTAGTTACCCAATTCCAAAGCGTAGTAGGTACTTATGGAGAAGAATGAGCAAAAAACTCCACAATTGAACCCAAGGACCAATAAAAACAATTAGGGACAATGCCAGCAATACTAATGAAGAAGCAGTGTTTGGAATTTCGTTAATTGAGCAAAAGGATATCCGGCCCAGATAATGAGAATTGTTCGCAATTCGCGAAACAACGGACAAGAGATCCCAAAATCCCAGTACCTTTACAGCCAACGAAAATCATCGAATTACGTACTTTTAAGATGTAGAAGACCCAAAATTGTAATTCGAGCGAAATAATTCTGCTTGAATTTATGGCTTATTATATTCGAGAGACACAGCGTTTTGTACATACGAATAAATTCAGCTCGTTTATGGAAATGCCTCATGAAATGTGTTTCTTCTGGTGGTGTTGGCACACAACACATGGCTCGTCAAAAGATAAGCTCGGCGGTACAAATTTTGCCCGGAATAATAACAATCCTTCACGAGTTTAAATTGTTGCGTAATTCTACTGGGAGAGCTGGCAGTCAGCCGGCTTTAGATGAACGAGAAGCAATCAACAAACGTTGAGTTAAATAAACCAATTTTTCATTGAAGCGGTTTTGTAGTCGTTTGGAAGTATCCGTGCGCGTAATTATACATAATTTGTACTTTTTGATGTGTATTTTCTTTCCTCTCGGTTTCCTGTGCACAGAACACAAATACCTTAAACATCTACCACACATACCCTAAAAATCTGTGGGAGTAATTTTGTGAAAAGGGACGGAAGTGTGTAACAGGAAGCCGGGGAAGCGTGTCTCTTTGATTTAACGAATGGGCACGCGTGGTGCTAGAATTTGGCGTCAGAAACGACCTTGACGAGGCCCCGCCCCTTTAATTTTGCTTATTACCTTAATATTGCTTATTACCAAGGTGATGTCAGATGTTACACATCAGGGCTTGCGGACGGTGAGCAATGGGTAGCTCGCCCTCCGATAAAGACCAGGCCCGGGTCGACGGCGCGTTGTGTTCCACGAGCGCCTCAAAGAGATGTCAGCACAACTGAAAGTGTCCGCTAGGGCCGGTGTCGCCGAAGTTGCGGGTTCGTCCGAAAAGGTTACCGTGGCACCTGGCAACAAACAGGCAACTGAAGGAACATGGGTAGGTTTTAGTCAGTAAGAGTCTGACACGCTCTCCCGCTCCGCCCAGAGCGGGAGAAGTTATTTGATAATTTCGCACCCAAAAAAAAAAAAAGATGTTACACATCAAATATGCGACTATCGTAAGGTTCGCTCGTTTTTTGTATGTAAGGACCAAAGCAGGTGGAGTTCTGTTGTTTCTGACTACCTCCATGGGAACAAGGCGTGAGTTTATATGTATGTGTAGTTTGTATCACTGACAGAAATTTATGAATTTATGAAAAAAATCAGCAAATAACTGCTTTGTAGCCTTGTAAAACATTAAACTTGCATTACTTTGTAATTGAAAACTACTACAGAATAGAAAAACAATTAACCTATCTTTAGTAATTACTCTTCTGCGCAGTCTTTGAGTAAATAAACGACCATGAAGAGCTAGCCACCTTTAATACGGTAGAAAAAATTCAATCACAAACTAACAATGGTGAACGGTGCATTATTCAGCAGGGATTTACTGCGATCCCGTACAATGCAGCAGTCAATGGAAAAGCACCGGTTTTTATAAGCAGGGATGTAACAATGAGGGTTTTTCCAGATATATTTTCTATTGTTTTGTTGACATTATGGGAGCTAGACAATAAATATGAATCGTATTGTGATACCATCTGCGCTGCAACCTATGTTAGGGCACAGATGAATACAGATGATTCACTCCGCATTTTGGGTATGAAGCTACAAGTACGCGGCGTGCTCGACTTGTTGGGCTAATTCAGTGCGTGTAACATAGTCAGAAGATCTAAGATTACGTGATAGAAAGAGAGGCAATTTCCAGGTGAATATAACAGTAGGTAATTAGCGCTATGCGACCTGAATTGCACTTTATTGTCTCGTAGCAAGAATCGCTTTTTATTTAAATAATTTCGAGCATTAACCGTTAGTATTAATCTGTAGTTAGGGTTGCTTTCAGTGTGTAAGCATTCCCGTAATGTATGTATATCGCAGTCTAAGAGCTTCAGATAGGCTTCCTACAATAGCTTAATTATCTCTTCACCAACCCGTCAACCTTCATTGACCAGTTCTTTAGTCTTCTACGGGGGATTAGGTAAATACCAAACTTAGGGGGATGTCCGAAAACGATCTTCCGAGCCCAGTCACAAACTACTGCAATTCTTAATTTTGTTTTATGGATGTGTTTTTGCGAGAGACAAACAAAACCCAGAATTTACTAATAGTATTTATTTGCGAATTTATGTACTAAATACTAATTACCACCTCTAGTTATCGTTCACATACCGAAGTGAAATGGCTCACGTTTCCTGACAAGTGCAGAGCCAATTTTTCATGTTTTTTTTTTTCACTCAACCGCTAGTTTAAATACTGTAACTTGCATAATTGTATTGTCGTCGACAATGATAAATGTCCTTTGTTCAAAGAAAAGTTTTTTAAGTGTCAGTTGCACAAATCTGAGTTAGTGACAGCTCGGCCCGAGACAACTAAACCCGTATGATAATACCATATCCTACGTAGTCAAAACTCAAAAAAAATGGTGTCCGTCAGAAGGGCACGGTAAATTTTTCGCAGACATCGATTGTCATTTATGTTCTAGACTATTGTAAATTAGATGTGCAAGAGTGAGTTAGAAAACTTTTCTTTTTGTGTCATTTTCTTATACTTTAAGCCGCTACCTGAGAATAGAGTTAATTATTACCTACTTAAAGTATGTAAAACATGTTGTAGCAAATCGGTTTCTTTTACCCATACAAAGTTACGAAAGTCATTTTAGTCAATAATTTTATAAAAAGATTTTGCTATAGATTTTATTACAAAGACGATTAATACATCGGCTGACGTTGCATTAAAACTTTGTAATAAATCTTACTCATGTCAAGAAAATAAAAGTAATATTAAACTTTCAATAACATCATGATGCTGCTGGAATTATTATGCATCAGCTGTTCTATTGAATCCATTAAAGTCATTTATAATAATAGCTAGCGACTCGCCCCCGCTTTGCACGGTTTTTACGACATGATAAAACATCGAGATTTCTTTAAAGTTTTTTGGTTTAATATTATTGTATTATACACACAAACCTTTCGAAATAATTCTCTAAATGATAGTGTTAATTTCTAAGGCAACCATTAAATTTATTTATATATAAATATAGTATAATAAAAATCTTGTAAGGCGAATACCGTCCCGCTAGAGAAAAAATAAGAGAAAACAATGTAAAAGAAATATCCGTGTTCGTATCCCCCATTTTTTAGTCGTGCCAGAATAAAAACGGGTTCAATAGATCATAAACACGTAATCCGAAGGTTGGCGCGGTTTTCATTATGCCGGTGATCCACCTGTCGAGCGAAAGCAAAGGGATTACAGATAATGGATGTACCATAAATAATCCTCGGCGTTTGAACAAAAAATACACAGTAAAGCATAAATCAAACGTTTAACGTATCTAGATATAGATACTGCGGGACCTACATAACATAATACCTATGTGGAAAATAACTCTGAATTTGTTTCGGAGTTTCTTCTCAGAGTAGTCGGAGAGGAAACACTGACCTCATCTACTTTAAATATTACCTTTTATCGTGTAAAAGTGTTTGCATAAAACCTACTTTCAAAAATTAATATTATTTATAATTTACCATCATTTATCACTTTAATGAGTGAGCATTCTTAACAAATGCATTGTGACAGAAGTAAATAAATAAAATATTCAGAGAAAAAAATCTCTTGCATCATCTGTGCGTTTGCAGACTTCTACTTGCATAAACATTCAGACCCGAAACACCTGTCAGAGGTCTATTATATAGGCCACAAAACTTGGATCCGTCCAGTTTACAAACCTCTAGACACAGTGCCTATCAGGCCGTCGTGTACGCAAACGGAACATGGGCTGCCAACAAAAATACAAGAAGATTAAATATAAAAACTTTTTACCATAAAAAACAACTGACTTCCAAAAAAAAACTCCAACTTTAATTTCGGAAGTCGGTGTCTTTGGTTTTGCATTTTCTGTTTTTGCCACGGACTTCCGAAATTAAAGTTATTTTTCACTTTGTAGTGTTTTTTTGGAAGTTGGTTGTTTTTTTTCAGTTTTTTTTTTTTCACATTTTAGTTATGGTACCAGTGACAGGAACTTATCATATCATCCACATACTAAGTGGGAAAAAAATACGTATTATTGAAGTTAACTATAAAACTATTCAAGCAAAGTTAATAAAATTGACCATTTCGAGAGCATACCCTTTCAAACAAAAAAATAATTTTCAAAATCGGTCCACAATTGATGGAGAAATCGATGGACATACATTAAAAAAAAAACAAACATACGCTACGAACATATAACCTCCTCCTCTTTGGAAGTCGGTTAAAAAGAATAATTAATCTAAGCAAGGAAACTCTTAAATTAATGGACCACCAACTTCTCAAAATGTCAGAGTATCTTTGCAAAAATACTTTTTCAGGAAATTCTACGAAGTAAAATTGCTACCTGAATGTTAGTTTCCCGCATTTACCTGTGACACTGATGTATGGTTTTAACGTCACCAACTTCCGAACTACTGGGTAAGCCGGCATCTCATTTACATGAAATCCTGCCCCGGATTACGTAATATCTTTCTATACCTTAACTTTACCCGGGCGCGTAAAGTCTCCGTAATGTTATGCATTTTTGTAGAGTGGTCCTTAGTTCCGCACGCCAGTTTTTAATCAATTAATTTACATAAGGACCAGGTAACTTTTCTTTAAGTCTTCAAAAGACATAGCTTTTGTCCGCGGTTTTGGCCGCTTGGATATCGGAAATTATTTCACGGGAACGTACTACCGGGATATCTAATGTGTGCCAAATTTCATTGAGTATATTGCATATTAAGACAGGAAAAGGTTTTTCCGTTTCATTTTTTTGCCCATTTCCCGGTTTTCCCTTTTCCCGCCTTATTATATCTATAGGCAAATGTACTCGTGGAGGAGCTCGTGGCTAAGTAATAACAGCCGCACGTGTCGATCCGACAGGTTAATCTTCGCTTGCCGGGGTTGGTCCGTGGATGGGTAACCATCTTTACATACCGAGACTCCTCCGTGCCTCGGAAAGCACGTTAAGCCGTTGGTCCCGGCTGTCATTCGTGGATCTTTGAAAGTCTTACCAAGGGCTATCGTATTACCCAGTTACTGGATTGTGGAGGTCAGACAGGCAGTCGCTCCATATAAAATACTGGTATTCAGCGGCATCCGGTTAGACTGGAAGCCGACCCCAACTTAGTTGGGAAAAGGCTAGGCAGATTGATTTGAGACAGATGTACTTTCGCCTTTATAATATTAGTGTAGATTTAAGATGAAGTATTAAAACTGTTTGTAAAGCAAAACGTTTAAATACTTTACAAAAAAATAGTTATTTTTCACTTTTAATGTTTTGAAGTTGGAACAACCCTGTTGGTACAGTAGCCGGTCCAAAACTTACGGCTACACAAAATTAATATCCGAGAATTAATAACAGCATAACGTTCGCTAGCTCAATAATCTAAAACCTACATTACCTACGAGACTCCTCGTCCTATTAGCCGGCTTATTAACTTATTAAGCAATTATAGGATTCTCAATTAGTGACGTAGAAACTAGGTATCTGCACGTGCACGGTATAGATCGGTGTTGATTTGATTACTGTGAAATTACCTATGGTAAAGTATCGCGGAGTATTGCTTATTAATTAACTGTAGAATATCAAGTAATATGTATTCCAAGCAATATGATTAAAATCATATTCTGTCATTTAATGCAGAATATGTATAAGATCACTAAGGGTTGGAACCTATACCTGTTAAGTGGGCAGTAGTATTATCGCTTTCTTATTTAAATTCATTTATTTAGCTTACACAAGGTTCTTTAATATACAAACCTAGCATGGTATGAAATTCTCACTAACAGAAGACTTAGAATATTAGACAGCGGGTTTCAAACTAGGCACAGCCTGTATCTTGGTGACCAAAACACTACACAAAGTTAACAATTTAATACTTTCTGCTAGCGCAATATTATTATTCATAGTTCATATAAAATTTACAATACTTTATGTACAAAAAATAAATAACATAAATTATATATACAATGTGATCAAAATCAAATTCTGTCACTTAATGCAGGATATGTGTAAGATCACCTACACCTTTAAAATAGATACTTATGAGGTCACCAAAGCTTCTGAAAAAATTAAACCGGTTGCTAATTTAATTTTATAATTTATTATTTTTTATTATATTATGACATTAATTTTACATTCTGTGATTACTTCCTCACACACTGACTTATTAACTATACAATTTTAGGAAAATCTTCTACTTTTACAATGTTTGTAAATATGTGAGCACCATGTATCTATCACATAATTAAATTATCTGTCGCTGCTTCATTTTTAATTATTTTCATCTATTTTGGTATTGTAATTTATTTGTTCTAGATGCATCGTCTTCACATAAATTATTCAACTAATATCTACGTACATATACAAACTATTGTAAAACATTTTAAAAGAGTAACGGTGGAGTTTCTTGCTCATTCTTCCCAATACGAAAACTACCTTTTTGGGGTGACTAGAATCAATTCAATTATTTTTGTAAATTTTGTCGTTCAAAAGTGCCTTATAAGGGCTTAGTTGATATAAATGATTTGACTTCTGCCAAATAAAGAGTGTTGATAGTTTCTTCGCGAAATCCTATAATCCTAACTTAATAATAATATTTATTATAAATGAAAGTGAGCTTGTTTGTTTATTCCGCTTTCACGCTAAAACGACTGAAATAAAAACAACTAGATCTAAATAAGGGATTGTGGGCAGCAAAACACGAATTAAATTAAAACCCGGTGCCAAACATTTGTCTTAAATACATCACACAAGCTGTCTGCACTTGATAAGGGTCGCAAGAGGAGGTCGTTGCTCACTTAACAAGTGCTTGAAATTCAAGGACAAACCTTTCTGGTCCTACAGTCCGCTTTTGACCGATTTGAAAATTAATTGAGGAGAAAATCATGGGCTAATTGAATTGCCGCGCCGGTGAGAAGCACAGCATACCTACTTCTCAGAATAATGTTCTGTTAAAATAACAAACTGAAGAATCGCTTGAATAGTCACAAGAAGAGAGATTTTCGTTACATCTTTAAACTGTTTGAAGAGGATCGATCTGAAAGCAATTAGATAATATGAAAGACAGAAACAAAAGTTTTTTTTTTTTTTTTGACAACAAAGAAATAATTAAAGCTATCGTAAACTGGACAGTTTCATTGAATGCACACTTTACAAAGAATTCGCAGAAAATCCGATGAAACTATAATTTTTTTTCGTAACAATTGGAAAATATTTTTTGTTTTTCTGATTAAAGTATTTAGGTGGACACTACCTACCTATTTTAAAAATAGTTTTATGACTAGTAAGTAACGTTTAGTTCCAAGTAAATAGGAATCGTGTTTTCTTTCTTGGACTTTCTCAAGTAAACAATAAACGATTTGAGTGCCGAAAATACCTATCTTCTTCAAATGTTTACAATTCTTCAATTCTGCCTAGGTAAGCACTATTTTAAACATATTCTGAACAGCAATTTAAGACGGGGAATTTTAGACAATCTTAAGCGCATTTTTCATTTTCCCGTTCCCTGGGCGATGTAAAATTTAGGCAAGCAAGCTAAATGAATATTGTCTACGACAGCCATTTTACCTCACTGAACGTTAATATAAGAGAGGTCATTAATCCTAAATTTTGCATTGGAGACCCTTTAATTTGGGTATCCAACGTTACACCACACATCCTCTCTTTGTTTTAGTTTAATACAACATTCTACAATTATTTTGGACGTCTGCTGAAGAGCAACTTTAAACGGTGCTACTTGTCTTTCTGTTATAATTTGTTTTAATAATGTTAGTAAATAGTAGTGAAATTATTATGAAGGAAAAGGCAGGTAAAAACTTATTAATTGAATAATTAATAAAACACAATTAAAAACAAACTAAACAAAAAATATAACAATAGCAAATAATGAAAAACTATTGAAAAAAAACAATGGCTCTGCAACAATTGCAACTAAGAGCTTTATCACACTGGCGATTTGCAAGCATGATTCCAGCGAGGTAATTGTTTAAAGCGCTCGCGCAATGTGCGTCGCGAGCACGCCACCAGTACGCAACGAATTCGCCGCGTTGCGAGAGCGATTGACTGTCTGGCGCGCAACTGCCCGACGGTTGAAGTCGGAATCTTGTATATATGTCGATCGCGCGGTAAAGTCTGATTGCCCGATGCAGGATTTGTGTGACGTCATGTCTTTTTCATGCATAGTTCGTATATGGCGGTGTACCCGCTACATCACTCCCCTCCGGAGACCGGAGGTCGATAGTGGGCTGAATCTTGTATCTTGCGATGCTTCACAGTGCCAGCTGTGGTTCCAGTGAGTCGGAACCGGATCCCGCATAGTTCACGGTAGGTCGGAACTTTCTGCGGTGATTGCGGCGATTGCAGTGATTCTGGTGATTGCGGTAATTGTAGTGATTGCGATGATTCCCCAGTGAGTCTGGATGGTTGCGGTGATTCCCCAGTAGTCGGGGTGATGACCAAAAATGCGCTTTCGCTACATGCTGGTGGTCAGGATACCCGTTGAAGCCGTGGGTGCTGGTTATCTGTGTGACTTGCCTCATGAAAGCTTGCGGGATGATGATGACGTCACGCTGAAGTAGTAGCACGAAGGCTGCGTTGACGTTCATATTCGGGGTCACCAATTTTGAGGTATGAGGAACAGGGTGTAAAATTCACTCATCCTCTATAGAAAAGGGAGGATCCTCCGATCACACGGGTGTTGTGTCTGGCGGGCAACTGCCCGACGGTTGAGGTCTGATAGTCTTATATATGTCGTTCGCGCGGTAAACTCTAATTGCGAGATGCAGGATTTGTGTAAAGTCATATCTTTTTGATGCGTAGTTTGTATGTGGCGGTGTAAGCGCTACAGCTGTACAAGAGGAATGAGACAAGCAAGTGTACAATATTGTAAAACGCGGAGAACACGTCAAGTAGTCGCGGCTACCTCTTTACGCACCCGCAGAGAGACGTTCACAAATCGCCTCGCTTGAAACACTGACAAATCGTCAATGTGATACCGCTCTAAGTTCTCAGTAACCAATCCACTTTTCCTCATCATTCCACGACGTGATTCTAATTAAGGAGCATCACATTGAACCATCATTAGGTACATTCAATAAAATCCATGTAAAATAATAATAGAACTTAAAGCTATTTGAGAAATATCATCATCTTTATTACCACCTATAAAATATAAGCGTTTTTCAAAGCACATTACAGTAGCGATGTTAAACCCAACCAAGATTGTTGTCATAAAATAGTCCTTTATGGGTTTATGGTCTTCGGACGCTTAAAATAATATCTTTCAGATTCTATAAGACGTGATGATAGCTGGGAATATCAATAGAATGTCCGCTCTGACAGACTTTTGTCAAAAGAATGGGAAATGACGTTTTTATGAATGGCATCTCGCCGGTCTTTATAGGAGGTTGTCGGCCGCTTAACCTGTGGGTGCTTTAATAAATTAAGGCCTCCAACAAAACATAATACTTATAAATTAAGCGACTACACGCTAAGGGCAACCCCTTTTTTTTTTGGTGGGAAATCATCAAATAACTTCTCCCGCTCTGGGCGGAGCGGGAGGGCGTGTCAGACTCTTACTGACTAAAACCGACCCGTGTTCCTTCGGTTGCCCTGTTGCCGGGGGCCACGATCTCCCTTTCGGTTTTCTTCGCAACCCCGGCAGGCATCGGTCCTAGTGGACCCCTTCAATTCTGCTGACATCTCTTTGAGGCGCGCGTGGAACACAACGCGCCGTCGACCCGGGCCTGGTCCTTATCGGACGGTGAGCCACCCATTGCTCACCGCCCGCAAGCCCGCGCCTACGGTGGCCGGAAATCGTAAGGGCACCCCCTGTGGCCTCGGTTTAGGCAGTAAGGAACAGGCTGGATTGGTTCAAGTGGTAAATTACGCTTAAATACTGTTTTTACTCTGTTACACCGGATGCTAGGAACTGTTAGGAGGGGGGAGGCTTAGCATGAATGTTGTGAGTGATGTCAAATTTAGGTTACGTTGCGCGTTCGTATTAGGGCCTCTGGATAATTACTAGGCAATAAACTTTGAGCATAAGTCAAATTGGCGCTGGCACACAAAAACTTAGACCTAAACATTGAGGTCTAAGTTTTTGTGAGCTTTTAGGAGCGTCATACTATAATCGTGACTTTCTTTACAGCATTTTTAAGTATTGAAGTCTGAAAGGGAAACCATGGCCCACGGCAACATGGCAACTGAAAGAACACGGGTGGGTCATTAAGAGTCTGACACGCCCTCCCGCTCCGTCCAGAGCGGGAGAAATTATTTGCTAATTTCCCACCCAAAGAAAATAAATGAAAATCTACAGTAGCAATGGCTTTCATTTTGACAGTTCAACAAGATTCATTGCGCTTATTTACGTTGTTGAGCAGACAGATTTTCATACATTTGAAGCAATGGATTAGCAATATCCTTCAAAAATATTCAGATTGTGATTAAAAGTGTGTTACGCAATTAGGGTACTATTATTAAATGTATGAACAACCTTTGTACCGTGTTTCTGTCAATCCAACCTCGCCGTCTTCGTCCTCCGCGATCGCGACCCCGAGTAAATATTACTCTCCCCTGACCCTTGCTCGACAACGATGCGCCAGCCCGCGTCGAAGCTGAGCATGTAGCTTTAAATCCCCCGATTAATAAAATAATTACCCATATTTGATCCAGCCTGTCCCATCTTGCTGTCCTCCCCCCAGCGACGCCCTAAGCCGAGGTTCGTATCCCACAGGGGGTACCCTTAGCGTGCGCTCGCCTCGTATATAAGTTTAGTTTAAACCCCTGTTACAAAGATTCTTGGTTGGTTTAGTTTCAACCCTAAAACCCCTGTTAATATATCTAAGTATGTATATATCTCTTTTTCTTCATAGAACGCTACAACTACGCCTTATTTAATTATGAATATTGCATCATAATTCTCAGTATTTGAATCATTTTTTTTAATGATTAATTGACGTTATAGAAGCGCTATAATAAGCCGGTTGATCGCCGATTAATTTATTATTCTTAAAAGGTTTTAAAAAAGATGACAAATAGTTACATATTCAAGTATTACAAATATCAAATAAATCTGAAGATTAATGTCATCTTGCGGTGTTTACTTGAATATTTGATAAACTTGCGCTGAGCTTAGTAAAATCATATTTGAATTAGATAGACTGCAGCAAGTTCAAATAAACGGTGTAAATTCATTGGGTTTAAAAGTCAAAATGGGTGTTCCACAGGGCTCGATATTGGGTCCATTCCTATTTTTAGTATACATAAATGATTTACCTAATTTACTAAAAAGCCGACCACAAATGGTGTTATTTGCTGATGACACATCACTGATTTTTAAAGTAAACAGACATGCACGGGAGCTTGACGACGTAAATAACGCTATGCTTAAGGTCCATAATTGGTTTACTGTAAATAATTTGATATTAAATGAGAAGAAAACTAAATGCATAAGATTCGCGTTACCGAATGTTAGAAGTAGTGAATGTCACGTTGTATTGAATAAGGAGACACTAGAATTCGTCGAAAAGACTGTTTTCCTGGGGAAAACGCTTGACTCTAAACTACAGTGGGGTCCTCACTTAACATCACTTGCAGGGCAGCTAAGTTCAGCCGCTTACGCTGTTTGGAAAATCCGCCAACTAACAGACGTAGATTCCGCGAGACTGGTCTATTTTAGTTACTTTCATAGCATCATGTCTTACGGTATTTTGCTGTGGGGACGGGCTGCAGATATTGATTCTATCTTTATTCTGCAAAAGAGGGCCGCCAGAGCCACTACAACCTCCGCAGACGCGAGTCTCTAAGGGAACTGTTTAAGAAAATTAACATCATGACGGTACCTTGTCAGTATATATATGAGAACATTATGTATGTTCGAAAAAATCTCCATCTTTTTAGTAAGATAAGTGACAGGCATAATTTTAACACTAGAAATAGGAACAAATTAGATCAACCACGTTTTCCATAAAAGAAGTACACACTTCTTTTATGGGGTACTGTGTAAAATGTTATAATAAAATACCACTCGATATTCTTCAACTAAATGAGAAGAAATTTAAAACATGCATTAAACGCACACTATGTAGACAAGCATATTATAAGTTAGATGATTATATCGTAGATCAAAATGCTTGGCTTAATGCTGGTCCTGCTCCACAGCCGCTTGGGCTCACTAGTTAAAATTTTAATATTTGGAAGAGATGCTTCCCCTTTAAAAAAAAAAAAAAATTTTGACATTAGGAACTTAATGTTTATTTTTGTTGTACCAACTTAATTTTTGAATGCTCCAATTAAGTAATGATTTTCTTTCTTTTCGGTAGTTAAATTCTTTTATTTTTTTAGATACATTGCAAACTATATAGTTTTGTATAATTTAGAAGCATTTTTATTTTTGTAAATGTGAGACCATGGAGCCGTTTATTAACTTATTAAGGTGTATGTTGACTTGAAATAGCATGGCAGTTGAGAATATGTCATGCTCACTCAAATGTCTCGCTGATGGTGGCGAGTGTGTTGGATCATTCGGTTCCCTACAAAATGGTTGAGCTGGATGGTGCTGATCCACGCGTCATGTTCGTGAACGGGCGCCGTCAGTTGAAACTGGTCATCTCTTATCTGCCAGGGCTTATTTTTAATCTTATATTTTCAATTGCTTTTGATTATTTTTTGTACATTGTTCTCACATATAGAAGCAACAAGAATGATGTACCCAGGATTTTGTAATATCTATATTTAAAAGAGTGTCCTTGGAGTTTCTTGCCCGTTCTTCTCCATAGAGATCTACGTTTTGGAATGGGCAATTAGCTTCAATTTTCTGACTAACTGACCGACTTTTTGACAATTCAAAAGTGCCTGTAAATGAATTGAAATAAATGCTTTGAGTTGAGTTTTAGTTTATTGTATTTTACATTTTCACAGGAACACTTTAAGCCTCGTGCAGACCGGCGCGAAGCGACACCGGTTATTGTTCTACCGTTAAGTTTTCTTAGAAATTGTTTTTGTTAGAGTCGCGTCGCGCCTGTCTGCACGAAGCTTTAATCGGGTAAAAAAATATTGTCAACAAAATAATTGTGATTAATTTATTTCGTACAAGGGCTACAAATGCTACAATCCTAATATTATAAATGCGAAAATGAGTTTGTTTGTTTGTTACGCTTTCACGTCTTAACGGCTGGACAGATTTCGATTAAATTTGGCACTCAGGTGTACAAAGTGACCTGGGTTAGTACAAAGGATACTTTTTATCTCAGTAGTTCGTTCCCGTGGGATAATTTTCGAACTCCACGCAGGCGAAGCCGCGGGCGGCATAACATTTTATTAGATAATTACGCAAATTCACCATAAATACCCTTGTCTACACCCATGCTATAAATCCTCTATAAAAGTTTCTGAAACAGTTAGCTTATTACCGACATTAAAACAAACAGTGTCATACTAACCATAATATCATCCAAACGAGTGTTATAATGTTGAACTAAATTTCATTATACAACTCCATTGCTTTTTCGATCCCTTCCTTACTCATCAAACAGCCACATTCTCACTTATCTTTATGAATTTCAAAAAAAAGAACTTTGAAATGCACACGCGTTTCACAACCACAGCGCCGCATACTTTCACGAAAAAAAAACTTCGAAAATCGTTAATTTGTAATTAACGATTTTCGGACTTTTTCCTGTACTTGTGCGTGAGACCTTAATTCTTGCCAAAAGTCATGATTGTAGGCCAACGGGAAGTACTGGTTTTGATTCATTTGCGAGCTAGCTTCTGCCCGCGACTTTGTTCACGTGGAAGTCGTAAGACACCACAATATACTACAATAACAGCCACATTTTTATAAAACTTCCCTGTATACTACATTTGTAGTTTTATTCTCAGCAGCCAAAATATACAGAGAGTCAGGAATGGTGACTCGGGAGCAAGCGACGTGCAGTTGTCCGTGTGAGAACCAGCTTGTCCTAAGGTCGCCACCCACAGCCTTCAGCCTTCGGTGTCGGCCCCTGTGACTTGTTGATAATCATCGCAAAGCATAAGCTTACAGGGAACTACACGCGCTTAAACTGGTAATTGTGGGAATTATTTAAACACTGTCTCACCAATTTCCGCCCCGATGACGTTTCTCTGCAAAGCCACGACTTTGGGCTGGGTTCCGTTCACAGCTTCGGCGGAGTTAAGTTCCGAAGGAGCATAACTGGGACACTGACCTTCAGCTGGACGATGTACACAGAAAGTCCACTTGTGAAAAATCATTTTATTCTTTACCTCTAAAATGATCGGAACACAACCTTGAATGTTTTGTGATTGTAAAGTACTTGTAACGTAACAGTTTCCCATAGCTTACGAAGTTTTCCTTTTTTAGTGAATTAATGCATTCTACGAACTATTACACCTATACATAATAAAATAAAATAAAACACATAACATAACACCACGCCTGTTATCCCCGAAGGGTTAGGCAGAGGTGTACATAATACACCCACTTTCGCCAGTTATTTTTAAGTCCCATGTAATAGGGAGCGAGCCTATTGCCATCAACTGGGCACAAATCCAGACTCCAGGCTGCTACTGAGAAATTCCAAATTCAAAAACTCAATAACACTTTGCCCGACCCAGGAATCGAACCCAGGACCTCATACTCAGCACTAGCGCTTTGCGACCACTAGACTAACGAGGCAATCCGAACAAAAATAACCGTATTACAAAATGTAAAAAAAAGAGTCACAGAAAAAACAATGGCTGGGAAAATCGAACTTTCTACCCCTGGAGTGCAAAGCAATCGTGCAACCGCTTAGTTATTTGCTGAGTTGAAAGTTAGCTAAAATAGCCATTCCTATATAATTATGTCATGATTGACTGCTTAGTTCCATAAAGGTATAGCGTGATGATAATCATTTAAAAAGTTAAATCGTTAACTATCTATGTAAAATATCCTTAATCCTTTAAATAACCTTTTAGTACGTCCTTTTACAATTTGCGGAGAAAAATACGAAAATATTTTAATATTGCTCATCCTCCATAGCAAATAGCGTGATAGTTTATATCACAGTTTAAAACAGATAAAAATCTAAAAACTATATTTTCGGCATTAGAATCGATCGAGACCTCGTAACAATTTTTTTTTTTTTTTCAAAGATATTCAATGTTTCGTTTTAACTTCGCTACGATTTTATTATATATATGTATAGATATCAAAATATGTCGCATAAATGACCGTATTTTTTTATTGTATTGACTTAGAAGCTTGATTTTTTTAGAGCTCCAACTTCTTTTCTCCTTTTTTTTTAGAGCTACGTATTCGACTTGATACCGACTTGATTGAACGAATTTCAACTTGATACCTCAACGCGTTCCTGAGAAAACGGGTCGGGACAGACAGATAGACAGATGGACGGACGGACAGACGGACAACAAACTGATCCTAAAAAGGAAAAAACGGAACCGAACGAACGAACGAACTGATCCTATAAGGGTTCCGTTTTTTCCTTTTGAGGTACGGAACCCTAAAAAACAAACAGATGGTCACAGAACCTCCTTCTTTTTTGAAGTAGGTTAATAATACAATTCATTATTATTCAAATTGAAACCGTTCCAAGTTCGACCTTCATAAAACTCATGTTTCGCTAGAGAGGATACTCTGTACTAGGTAAATATTCCCCCGAATTCCATAACAGGCATGCCAAACTTTTGGGAACGGATTTATGGTGAGAACTGTTTGGTTTCAACAAGTAAAATAAACATGCGAGTGGCATTCACATGTCATATTTTTATAACTTTTGCAAGGAGAATTTTTTTCTTTTTTTTGACGGCAATGGGTAATCCTCATGGACGCCCGGACTGCCTCACAGATGAGCCGAGCCAGTCTGGACAGTGCCGGACTCTCACCTGTCAAAACCACACTCCTGCCTCACAATTAATCCACAGACATGGTGGTCCGTGCTTTTGTTTGGACTTTTTATATTTGTTTACAGGTTTTCTTTGTCTTTATTCAGTTACTGAGCGCCTTCGTCGGACACATATAAGCTTATATACTAACTTAAATCTACATGAGTCCTTTAATTTTTTTTTCTTTTTTTTTTTTTTTGTTACATGCATTTTTATTGTATAGGTTTAGGTAAGGTTAGTGTTATGTCCTAATACAGGTTTACATATAACTACATAGCAGTGCTAGCCGACCAGCCCCGACCGAGAATGGTTCAGCTCAACCATGTTTTAGGGAACTCACCGACCGGACGTGCAGCGCCACCATCGGCAGGGCATTTGTGTGAGTATGACAGACTCGTTCTGCCATGCAGTTTTACATAAGTTTACTAGTTTAAGTTTTATTGGGTTTTTCCATCTGAATTTCTCAGCAGCAGCCCGGAGTCTCAATTTGTGCCCGGTTGATGGCAATAGGCTCGTCTCCTATTACATGGGACTTACTGACCTCGCCCAAGCTTTTCAACTTTTACGTCAATGAGCTGATCGCTGGACTCAGCAGTAAACGGATTGAATGTTGGATTGACAACGTTTGTGTCAATAACCTCAGTTACGCGGACGATATGGTGCTGCTGGGTCCAACGGTTCCATAAGAGAACTTTTAAAATTTTGTGAAAGGTACGCTGCTAGCCATGGTCTAGTTTATAATTGTCAAAAGAGCCTGTTCATGATCTTTAAGGCCCCCCGTAAGAAGCAGTCATACGAGCCTATTATCACCCTCAATGGACAGCCCCTGCAAAGGATGAAACAATCTAAATATTTGGGGCATTACGTAACGGAGGAGGATCATGAAGATATCGAACGCGAGCGGCGGGCTCTTGCTGTGAGAAGCAATATGCTGGTTCGCAGGTTTGCTTGTTGTAGTAAGGAGGTTAAGATAACGTTGTTTAAAGCTTACTGCCAGACCTTCTACACGAGCAGCCTCTGGGCCAGCTACACGCGGAAAACAATGGACGCCCTGAGGGTCCAATATAATAACAGCTTCAGAATGCTTTTGAGACTGCCGCGCTTTTGCAGTGCCTCTGGCATGATCGCGCAGGCGCGTGTTCACGACTTCCACGCAATGGTGAGGAAAAAAAAACGGCGTCACTGCTAGAGAGAACGCGGTCAAGTCCCAACAGCATTCTGAAGATGTTAGTGGATAAATTTAACTCGCCGATAATGAATCACTTCATGCAGGTGTTGGTTAGGCAGGAGTGATTCATTACATCCGGTGAATGTAAATATTGTTTTTCTGTGATTTAGTACTTAGTTATAATTGTAACACACTAACATAGCATTTAAGTTTTATTTTTTGTATCTAACCAACTAGCATATAGATCATTGTTGTTAAGTTAATAAATTAATTTAATTTAATTTAATTTTTAAACATAACTGGCAAAATGTGAGTGTACTTATGTAGTTTACTTAAAAAATCTGCCTAACCTTTTCCCTACTATGTTGGGGTTTTGGCTACCAGTCTAAGCGGATACAGCTGAATACCAATATTTTATCCAGCATTAAAAAATACTTTGAAACCTCATGCAGTAGCCTCATGTAGTGTGTTATTCTCTAAATATCACTCTGAAATTGTCTGTTGTCACTTGAGTGAGGTTCAAAGCAAATTAAAATATTTTTATTTCACATAGACCTACATGGGCACTTATGAAACGTCAGAAGCTAGGTACACGGTTCCAATTGGTCGTTTCCTATGGAGAAGAGCCGACAAGAAACTCCACGGTTACTCTTTTAAAAATAATTGGCTTTTACAATTTTTTCAAATAACAGTATGACTAGGTATGGGAGGACAGTGTAGGTATTTCAATAAGTACCAGGTACTTAAGAAAATAGAAAATGGTCAACAAATCTACAGTCCACTAAGCCTACAGTGTTCTCACATTCACAAAATAGAAAAGAATCTATACAAAAGATATATAAATTAATAAAAAATAAGAACCTCTTTTAATTAAACGCAATTACATTATTGCTATTACAACTGTAATAAATCTGAATAATTATCATGTGCAAAAAAGCCACTAATAAAGAGTTGAAATTAACTCGTAGGTATATAATGTCAAATAATTGAATGAATATGTCAAGGACGAATGTAAAAAAAATAAGATAAAAATAAATATGGTAATTTGGGAGCAGTTAATAGACTCTTACATAATTATGCCGTTAATGAGATACCAGGGAAGCCACATGTGCAGAAGGAATTATTGCCAAATTTCCTTGTCTTCAACATAGTCTTTAATTTTGTAATATGCCTTCTTGATAAGAACAAGTTCAAATTGAACACTACAGAAGTTCAGATACCATGTTACAGCAAGGTTCCTCATTGTTATTGCGTGCAGCACCCATAGCATGGCATCCATGGAAATGGGATTTCTACGGGTTTTGTCACAAACATGACAAATTGTGATTGTTTATCTGTCATTTTGTCTATTCTTCCGTCGACAAAACCCGTTTCTATCGTGGTCATGCTAACTGTGTTGATTTCTTAAAGATATCGATGATTTATTTTGACCTTCGTTTGTCGTCTAAAATCGTGTAGGTACGTACTTGAACATCCTAATCCTATCCCTTACTATAAAATTTTAAATGTAAAGGTGAGTCAGTTTGTTTGTTTGTTTGTTACGCTTTCACGCTAAAACGGCTGAACGGATTTCGATGAAATTTGGCACATGAGTATACTATGACTTGAATTAGGATATAGAATACTTTTTATCTCGATATTCCCAGGGGATCGAGACTTATGTGGGTGAAACCGCGGGGCGCAGCTAGTTATCTATTCTTCTATACTAATTTTATAAAGAGGTAAAAGTTTGTATGTTTGTTTGTAAGTTTGTATGTAAGGGGTAATCTCTGGAACTACCAGTCGGATTTGAAAAATTATTTTTGCATTTGTTAGACCGTACCCTTTTGTAGGACAATCCAACCTTTTTTATATTATTTTATTTAAATCGTGTCGACTATAAAGATTATAAGGAAATGAATAGTAGATATGAAATAAATATGCCAAACTTGGTTTCACAAAATTGTATTATATTATATTATTATATTATGTACCTAATAAAAACATTCAAAATCACAAAAATAAATCATAGTACTTACATTTTAAGTTTAGACTCAGAGGTGCGCACTCTACAATCACTCAAACTCGACTGACCCGTTTGACTAGAAGATGTCGCGACGCCCCCGCAAGGGGGCGTGGCGAGCAGGGTCAGGGCTTCGCCCTTCGCCTGCGGTGGCCATACGTTGACCCATAGATATGGGCCCCTCATTTTAGTTCGCCTCGGGCGGCGTAAAGAAAGTAAGACGCATTTTGTGAGGCAAAATGCGTCTATGTAAATGGTTGCTCTGAATATTATTGTAGGCGCGCCACGGCGCTAACTTTGTAGCGCCGCTTTCTTCACGACATCCCGGCGGTCAATCCCCGCCAGGTGAGACCCCCAGTTACCTGGGGGAGGCCCAGCGAAGACGACCAGCGACGAGGATGCCGACTCGACACACCTACATGTTAATATGTAGTCTACCTCTCGCCCCGTTCACAGATCGAGCCGTTTGCGGATTGAGAGGCAGGCAGTCTCGTATGTATGAGCGGCTAGTGTTGTTGAGTAACACCGCTCAGTGTATACTCGCGTCGCGACCCGCATCGCGCCCGCAAGTGTTGTGTTGAGATGCATGTATAGTGGTGGTTGTCTGTATGCGGTTGTGTGACGTGCCTATATTAACCTAGAACACGCCACACAACGGATGTATGTGTACATCTGTAGAGTCTTATTATTTCGAGTAAGCTGCGTGTAACCTGGGTGCTGCTTACTCGAGGCGTCAATCCGGTGCGATGGGGTCAAGAGTCCGCTACCAGGTCGCGGGGCAGGGGTTTCGCGTCAGGCGGCCGCGCGTGCAGTAGCGCTATCTGCCTGACATGAGGCCAGGCAGAGGCGTCGGCACGCGCGAACAAGGCCTTCGCGAGTCGCCTCACAAACTCATCCAGGCTCTCTATCCCGAGGTCCCGCTGGATGATATCGTTCCTCACGAAGCGAGGAGCGTCTAATATGGTCCGCAACGCGAGGTTTTGTTGCGTGCGGAGCAGCTTCCGGCTCAACTCGCTCGTGAGGGCGAACCAAGCGGGAGCGGCGTACGTCAAGACTGGGCGCACGTACATTTTGTACTCGCTCAGCTTGACGCGCGCCGGGATGCGGGATGAGAGCACGGGTCTGAGGAGGTTGCGGGCGACCTTACCCTGCGCGACGACCCTGCGGACATGGGGCCCTATCGTGAGGCGGCGGTCGATGGTCACACTCAGGTACTTAACCCGGGGCGACCAATCGACGTCGGCTCCATGTAGCTTCAGGGGGGGTGGGAGGGGCGCCGAGCCAGTAATTAGCGCCTGCGTCTTACCCACGTTCACCGACAGCCGCCACTTCGACAACCAGTCGGGGAGGAGGTCGAGGGCGCGCTGCATTTTGACCGCCGCGTACTTCGCATTAAGCGAGGTGGTAATGTACGCGGCGTCGTCGGCATACAGCGCGAGCGTCGCCTCTGGAGTGGTGGGGATGTCGTCGGTGAACCGTGAGTAACACGCCGGTGAGATGCAGCTGCCCTGGGGCACGCCAGCCATCACCGGACGGGCGCCCGATAGCGCCCCGTCGACCACCACCCTGAAGGTCCTGTGGGACAGAAAGGAGGAGACCACCCTTACAACGCGACGGGGCGCGTCTGAGGTGGCCAGTTTATATAATAGGCCCTCATGCCACACTCGGTCGAAGGCCTTCTCCATGTCGAGGAATACTGCGACCGAGTACTCCTTCTTGTTCATAGCTGTTGCTAACTGGTGCAGTACCCTCGACAATTGGAGCGTCGTGCTATGTTCCGCCCTGAAACCAAATTGCTCTGGGCGTGGGACAATATGTGGGACAAGGTGTCGCAGCAGGAGTTTTTCGAACACCTTGGAGATCGTCGGGAGCAGCGTTATTGGGCGATAGCTTTCCGGCCTGGCTGTGTTCTTCCCCGCCTTGGCCAGCATAATGACGCGCCCTTCCTTCCACGAGGCGGGAAAGGCCCCCGTGCGCAGTATCGCGGTAAACAGGCGCGCCAGTGCCGCAACCGTACGGAACGGCAAGTGGCGCAGCACTGTGTTTGCGATACTGTCCGCCCCAGGGGCCTTCCTGGGCTTCGTCTGTAGGATGGCGCGTCTGACTGCGCCAGGCGAGAAGAATCGGGAGCTATCGGCGGTGCGAAGTACTCCCCAAGGTGTTTCTCGACCGCTGCGACATGTTCAGTGTCGTTGGTCGGGTTAGGGCGAAACTGACGCTCCAGGTGCTCAGCGAAGACCTCCGCCCGGTCCTCTGCTACGTATTTAAGCGCCCCGTCACTGTTAAATAGAGGACGCACCGGGGCTGGGGTGTTCGTGAGTTGGCGGCATAACTTGTATAGGGACGGCCAACTGTCCGTGGTGGCGTCGATTCGTTCTTCCCAGCCCGCGGCGGTGTGGGCCTCTAACTCGGCCTTTACCCTCTCCGCGAGACGGTTGAGTTCGGTTTTAATGTAGGGGCATCTTAGTTGTTGCCACTGCTTGCGAAGGCGCCTTTTCGCGGCGATTAATGCACTGATGTGCGTCGGCAAGGGCGGCACTTGCCCTCTCCCTTGCTGTTGCACAGTAGTCGCCGCTTCCAGGGCGCTCTGTATGCAAGCAGTGACGTCATACGCTGCTTGATCTACGGACTGACCCGTTTGATCTAGAAGATGTCGCGACGCCCCCGCAAGGGGGCGTGGCGAGCAGGGTCAGGGCTTCGCCCTTCGCCTGCGGTGGCCATACGTTGGCCCATAGATATGGGCCCCTCTTTTTGGTTCGCCTCGGGCGGCGTAAAGAAAGTAAGACGCATTTTGTGAGGCAAAATGCGTCTATGTAAATGGTTGCTCTGAATATTATTGTAGGCGCGCCACGGCGCTAACTCCTGTAGCGCCGCTTTCTTCACGACATCCCGGCGGTCAATCCCCGCCAGGTGAGACCCCCAGTTACCTGGGGGAGGCCCAGCGAAGACGACCAGCGACGAGGATGCCGACTCGACACACCTACATGTTAATATGTAGTCTACCTCTCGCCCCGTTCACAGATCGAGCCGTTTGCGGATTGAGAGGCAGGCAGTCTCGTATGTATGAGCGGCTAGTGTTGTAGAGTAACACCGCTCAGTGTATACTCGCGTCGCGACCCGCATCGCGCCCGCAAGTGTTGTGTTGGGATGCATGTATAGTGGTGGTTGTCTGTATGCGGTTGTGTGACGCGCCTATATTAACCTAGAACACGCCACACAACGGATGTATGTGTACATCTGTAGAGTCTTTTTATTTCGAGTAAGCTGCGTGTAACCTGGGTGCTGCTTACTCGAGGCGTCAATCCGGTGCGATGGGGTCAAGGGTCCGCTACCAGGTCGCGGGGCAGGGGTTTCGCGTCAGGCGGCCGCGCGTGCAAGGGCGCAATCTGCCTGACATGGGGCCAGGCAGAGGCGTCGGCACGCGCGAACATGGCCTTCGCGAGTCGCCTCACAAACTCATCCAGGCTCTCGATCCCGAGGTCCCGCTGGATGATATCGTTCCTCACGAAGCGAGGAGCGTCAACGATGGTCCGCAACGCGAGGTTTTGTTGCGTGCGGAGCAGCTTCCGGCTCAACTCGCTCGTGAGGGCGAACCAAGCGGGAGCGGCGTACGTCAAGACTGGGCGCACGTACATTTTGTACACGCTCAGCTTGACGCGCGCCGGGATGCGGGACGAGAGCACGGGTCTGAGAAGGTTGCGGGCGACCTTACCCTGCGCGACGACCTTGCGGACATGGGGCCCCATCGTGAGGCGGCGGTCGATGGTCACACCCAGGTACTTGACCCGGGGCGACCAATCGACGTCGGCTCCATGCAGCTTCAGGGGGGGTGGGAGGGGCGCCGAGCCAGTGATTAGCGCCTGCGTCTTACCCACGTTCACCGACAGCCGCCACTTCGACAACCAGTCGGGGAGGAGGTCGAGGGCGCGCTGCATTTTGACCGCCGCGTACTTCGCATTAAGCGAGGTGGTAATGTACGCGGCGTCGTCGGCATACAGCGCGAGCGTCGCCTCTGGAGTGGTGGGGATGTCGTCGGTGTACCGTGAGTAACACGCCGGCGAGATGCAGCTGCCCTGGGGCACGCCAGCCATCACCGGGCGGGCGCCCGATAGCGCCCCGTCGACCACCACCCGGAAGGTCCTGTGGGACAGAAAGGAGGAGACCACCCTGACGACGCGACGGGGCGCGTCTGAGGTGGCCAATTTATGCAGTAGGCCCTCATGCCACACACGGTCGAAGGCCTTCTCCATGTCGAGGAATACTGCGACCGAGTACTCCTTTTTGTTCATAGCTGTCGCTAACTGGTGCAGTACCCTCGACAATTGGAGCGTCGTGCTATGCTCCGCCCTAAAACCGAATTGCTCAGGGCGTGGGGCAATGTGTGGGACTAGGTGTCGCAGCAGGAGTTTTTCAAACACCTTGGAGATAGTCGGCAGCAGCGTTATTGGCCGATAGCTCTCCGGCTTCGTAGTGTTTTTCCCCGCCTTGGGCAGCATAATGACGCGCCCTTCCTTCCACGAGGCGGGAAAGGCCCCCGTGCGCAGTATCGCGGTGAACAGGCGCGCCAGTGCCGCTACCGTACGGAACGGCAGGTGGCGCAGCACTGAGTTTGCGATACCGTCCGCCCCAGGGGCCTTCCTGGGCTTCGTCTGTAGGATGGCGCGTCTGACTGCGCCAGGCGAGAAGAAGACTGGGTCCTCCTCGGGAGCTATCGGCGGTGCGAAGTACTCCCCAAGGTGTTTCTCGACCGCTGCGACGTGTTCGGTGTCGTTGGTCGGGTTAGGGCGGAACTGACGCTCCAGGTGCTCTGCGAAGACCTCCGCCCGGTCCTCCGCTACATATTTAAGCGCCCCGTCGCTGTTTGTTAGAGGGCGCACCGGGGCTGGGGTGTTCGTCAGTTGGCGGCAGAGTTTATATAGTGACGGCCAACTGTCCGTCGTGGCGTCAATTCGTTCCTCCCAGCCCGCGGCGGTGTGGGCCTCTAACTCGGCCTTTACCCTCTCCGCGAGACGGTTGAGTTGCGTTTTTAAGTAAGGGCATCTTAATTGTTGCCACTGCTTGCGAAGGCGCCTTTTCGCGGCGATCAATGCACCTATGTGCGCCGGCAAGGGCGGCATTCGCCCTCTCCCTTGCGGCTGCACTGTAGTCGCCGCTTCCAGGGCGCTTTGTATGCAAGCAGTGACATCGCGCGCTGCTTGGTCTACGTCCGCGGAGGAAACAATAGGCCGAGTAGGCGTGGTGGCCTCCATCCTTTCTGCAAATGCGTCCCAGTCCGTTGATCGACGTGGCGCTAGAGGCTTCAGTTGGGTCGGCATTCCAGATAGGACGACGAGCACTGGCTGGTGATCCGATTGTAGCTCGTCGTCTATTACGTGCTGTGTGATCTGGCCGCGCAGTCCTCTATGGACCACGATGTCCAGCACGTCCGGCATGTAGCGCGCCGTATCTGGGTAGTGGGTGGGTGTTTCGGGGCCAGACACCGTGTACCCATAGGCCTCCGCATCCGCGAAGAGCCGTCTGCCCCCACTGTTGGTACTTGCGGAGTTCCACGCCGGGTGCTTGCAATTAAGGTCGCCGGCAAGGATGACTGCTTGGCCGTTTAGCGTGCTGATTAGCGCCCGCAGCTCGACCACATCTAGGGGAGTCGCGGGCGGTTTATAGCACGCGTAAACGTTAATATCCTCGCCGGCAACGTGTAGTTGCACACCCAGCGCGTAAAAAGTGCTGAGAGACGGCAAGGGGAGCTCTTGGTGGACGACTCTTCGCTTAACAAGCACCGCCAGACCACGGTACTTGACGTTAAGTGCCGACCTTTCGTCCTTCCTATAAGTGTGGTACCCTGGGAACCTAACCCTGTCTTCGGGTCCCAGGTACGTTTCACTTATTAGCGCCACGTCGATGTTTTGATCCCGAAGGAGGTGGCGGAGGGGGGCGACCTTGTCCCTAAGGCCGCGGGCGTTCCAGTGTATGATCCTTAATGATCTAGCCATCACAAAGCGCAAGTAATGTGGCCAGACCATCAAGGATCACCGTCTCAATATCTCGGCCCTGCCTTATGGCTCTAATCAAGTCCATTAGGAGCTTGATTGCGCAGGTTGTGAATTCCTTTTTGTCGTATGACGACTTCTTCGCCAATTTATTCGCCGAATGTGCGACGACCGCGCCGCCACTCGTCGATGCCGGGAAGTTTTCCTGTTCGACGATTGGCCGCTGCGTCTCTGCGACTCTGACCGCGGCAGTGGCGGCGCCAGGCGGTTTTCGGGCGAACCTCTGTGGTTCCTTGCTTTGCCGCTGCGCCGTGTTGGCGCCACTAGTAGGTTCGCCCGTTATTCTGTTGCTAACCGCCTTGGATGCAACCTGCGCAATGAAGGCAGGGGCAGCCTTAGGGGGGACTTCAATTGTCTCCGGGGGGGTACTCTTCTTCTTCCTCTTCCCCCCGCGCTTCTTCTTCCTCCGCCCGGAGGAGGAGGCTTGTGTGTATGCAGTAGTGGGCCCGTTGGCCGGCGCCATCAACGTCGTGCCTGTTGCCTCTTTTGTACCTACTGCAGGTATGGCTATTTGAGCCTGGCGTGTGGCCGTGATGGCGACGGTCCCCGCCCGCCTGTTTCTCGTCTCCCTCTCGAAGACGGGGCACTTAATGTTGCTCGCAGGGTGCGGGCCACCGCAATTTGCGCAGGTGGCCGGCTCTTCCCGCGGGCGTGGGCAGTCACGTGCCGCGTGCTCGCCCCCGCATCGCACACAGGCGAGCGGGCGGTGACACTGGTGCGAGCTGTGTCTGAAGCGTTGGCACCGGTAGCACTGTGCGGGCCCACGTTTCCCCTTCCAAGCCTCGATCTTGACACCCCGCATATACATAAATGTGGTGGTGCCATAGATCTCTCGGACGTCTGGGGTCTTTTTCAATATGGCGTGAAATACACAGCCGGGTCTTCCCTGTGCGCCCTTAATATGGCGCACGTACTCCGGCTGGTATCCCAGCGTCCGGAGCTCCTCCTCAATCTCCTTCGGGTCCGTGTCCGCCGGCAGGCCCCGAATGGCGATTTTAAGGTTTTTGTCCGCTGGCAGGGAGTAGGCGAACCAGGAGACGCCGCTGTCCTTCTCCAGGCCAGTCAAGTACCGCTGGACCAGCCTGTACTCGTCTTCGGTCTCCGGGGTAAATCTCACCCCGGTCCCGTACGGACGAGCATTGGGAGGCCGGCCCAGCTTTTCTTTGATGGCCGTTATCAAACGTTATTTAAAACAGGACACATTTATCTTAAATATTACTTTTAAAACGCTTCACACAACAATGTATTATAGGATGGGACCCTTCCGTCCAATACAATATGACACATTTGTCAACAATATATTTTATGGGACCCTTCCGTCCGATATTATATGACACCTTTGTCAATAATAATTTTATGGGACCCTTCCGTCCAATAGTATATGACACCTTTGTCAATAATACTTTTTATGGGACCCTTCCGTCCAATACTATCTGACACCTTTGTCATAATACATTTTAGGGGACCTTTCCATTCAATACAATCGACAATAATTATATGATGGGACTCTTTTGTCCTCAAAAAATGACACCTTGGTCAACATTTTAAGGGACCCTTCCGTCCAATACAATACGACACCTTTGTCAACATAAATCATTTTACATTTAAAGAAATATACACAATATGACAACAATAAGTATAATAATTGTATTGGACTAAAGTCCCTTCTGTCTTTAAGAGCAATTTAATAAGACCCTTTAGTCTTTTAAACTACTTTTATCTATGCTTATTTTGTATCAATATAGGTACTTATTTATGAATCAGACTCGTTGGATAAATCATTGTCACTATCATGTGGCCTATTAAAATTTAGCCATGGTTTTATTTTATCGACCGCGACTATTGTAGAATAACCTCTACCACCCTTTTTTGTGAGAGGTGTATCTTCAACATGATATCGGTCGTGATCCAATATTTTTGTAATTCTGTATGGGCCTTGAAATTTAGGTATTAACTTTTTACTATGCCCTGTAGAAGGCACCTGACGCTCAACACGTACTAAATCCCCTTCCTGGTATTTTACTGGGGCGCAACGTTTTTTATCAAAGTAAGATTTATCTTTTTCCTGACTGATGGCTATATGCTCACTGATTTCGTCACGGATTTCCATTATATCTTGTTCATCAGTTTTAGTAATATCTCCCTCTAGTTCGGAAATAATTTTATTCTCACTACTTCCCGTTAATCGTTTGCCAAATAAAGCTTCCGCAGGAGTCCGATTAATCCCCTTGTTTAACGTATTATTTATTCCCCATTGTATCTCAGGCAAATGATCGTCCCATTTATTTTCAGCCACACCAATAGTTTTTGCTGTTAGTGAATCTACAATGGTCTTATTATATTTTTCTACCTGCCCATTCGCTCTGGGGGTAGCAACAGCATTAAGTACATGCTTGATTCCTTTTTCATTAATAAATGTTATAAAACTGTCACTTGTAAATGAGGATCCCCTGTCAGAAATTATTCTTCTAGGAACCCCAAAGATACCAAAATACTCCTTAAGCACTTTAATGGATGTACTAGTCTTAGTATTTCTTACTGCCTTCAAATAAATATATTTAGTAAAGGCGTCGATTAGAACCAAAATATACATATTGCCTCTACTGCTCCGCACAAAGGGACCCGTATGATCAATGTGTATTGTGTCAAAAGGGGCTGCTATTTTTGGGATTGGGTTAAGATAACCAGGTTTTTTCCCAGTGGATGATTTTGCATAAGCGCATTCTAGGCATGAATCTACGTATTTTTTTATGAAACGTCGCATTTTATTAAACCAGTAATTGGATTTAATTTTATCTAAAGTTTTGTCAAAACCAAAATGACCTATATCATCATGGTTTTGCTTTACAATTTGCCAACGCACTCCTTTTGGCACAACCCATCGATCTCCATCAGCAGTTATACGAAACAATTTATCATTTTTCAGTTTGAAATTCGATTTTATATCGACTAAGTCATCAAATTTTGGATCTTTAAGTATGCCTATTATTCTTTGTATATCATCATCGGCATTTTGCACAGTAGTCAACCATGTAGACTCTGACACCGCAAAAACTCCGGTTTTCGAAGTTGGTACCGGATTTCTACTGAGCGCATCAACGTGGGACATGGATGGGCCTGGTCTATAATCAATTGAAAAATTGTACTCTTGCATCTGTTCCCACCATCGTGCGACACGAGGAAGCATATCCCTTTTTTGAAACGTTGCTTTTAACGAGTTGCAATCTGTGACTATTTTAAATGATAAACCAACTAAGTAAACGCGGAACTTTTGAAGAGTGGATACAACCGCTAATGTTTCCAAGTCATAAGATGAGTAATTCTGTTCTTCGGGGGTCGTTTGTCTACTGAAATAAGCAATTGGTCTGAGAACTAAATTTTCATCTCTTTGTAAAAGAATTCCAGCTATGCCTATTTTGCAAGCATCGGTATGTAATTCTGTTACAGCGTTAGGATTGTATAATGCCAAAGTAGGTTTTTGAGATAATTCTTTTTGCAAAACTCTAAATGCGGTCTCTTGGTCTGGTCCCCATTGCCATGATGTATTCTTTTTTAGCAAATGGGTGAGTGGTTTTGCCAGAACAGAAAACTTGGGGACAAATCTTCTAAAAAAACTAGCTAGTCCTAGAAACTGACGGACGTTATGCTGGTTTTGTGGAACAGGGAAACGTTCAACAGCTTCAATTTTCTTTGAACCTGGTCGAATACCATTTTCAGATACTTCGAACCCTAAGTAATCTACGGCGTGTTTAAAGAAAAAACACTTAGATGGTTAAAGAGAGAGTCCCGCGTTCTTAAATAGATCTAGTACAGACTGCAACCTTTCCATACCTTCAGAAAGAGTTTTACTAGGTATAATTACATCGTCTAAATATGCCAAAGCTTCCCCATGTCGAGCATTCCCTAATATCTGATTCATTAACCGTTGAAACGTTGCTGGCGCATTAGCAAGCCCAAATGGCATGCGATTAAACTCGTAATGCCCATCAGGTGTGACAAACCCGGTTTTATATTTATCATTTTCAGCAATAGGCACTTGATAGTATCCGGATGCCAGATCTAAAGTAGTAAATAACTTATTCCCTGCTAAAATATCCAATTGATCGTCGATGAGAGGCATTGGATAATTTTCTTTAACAGTCTTTTTGTTGAGCGCTCGATAGTCAATACAAAGTCTGAATTCACCGGTTTACTTTCTAACGAGGACTATGGGACTCGCATAAGATGAAGTGGAGGGGCGTATGATATTAGTGTCTAATAATTCCTTGATGATCCCTCTAACTACTTCTTTTTCGGCAATTGCCAGTCTATAGGGTCTATAAACTACCGGTTGATCATCATTTAAGTCTATTTTCATATTTCCGACCGATGTACCACCCAATTCCGTTAAATCCAGAGCAAAACATTCTCGGTAATCATTTAGTAACGACAATAGTTTTTCTTTATCTTCAACAGATAGATCATCAGCGATATTTAATTGGGCTTCTGTTAAGGTTGGAGGCACACGAGCTGTACAGTTAACGACATTTAAAACGTGACATGCTTCCTCTTCATGGGCTGCTAGGCCTCGTGCTATTAAATAGTCAGCTTCAAAATATAATCTCGAAGAGGGAGCACAAGTAACAACTATAAGTCCGAGACCATTCCGAACATAATACATGCCAGGCAAAACCGAGTATCTTACATGTTCTTTGTATCGTACACTACCTTCTACGAATATCTCCCCGTCAAAACTAGGATCATTACTGTGTACCTCGACAATAGTAAGCCCTGACACTTCAGTCTTGTTTTTGCAAAATAATTTAATTTTATGGTTATAGCTTTCAAGTACGCCCAGACTTGATATATCTAAACAATCGCTTGTTTTCTTAATTATGATGTGCAACTGTTCTGTAAATGTTTGACCAATCATAAGAGGAAAAGGCAAGACGTTATCTGGGACTATGAGCAAATCTACATTGGCGGCAGCACTGTCTATAATAATATGAACGTTAAATCTACCGATGGCACTGACTATTGAATTACCGAATCCCCTCAGGATTGGCAAGTTCTTTGTGTCAAACTGATTACTGATCTTTCGAAATTCAGAATCTTTAATCATAGAGCATTCACTACCTAAATCAATGAAGGCCTGCATAGATACCCCATTCACAACAGCTTGTTTGAAATATTTTTGATTAGGTTTTAATAAAACAGAGGTATCGGGTGATGAGCCTACTTCGTTACTAGCAACTCTTAAAACGGTTTTATCTGGGGCTGGAATTTTAGAGTAGCATTGTTCGGCTTCATGGCCAATTTTACTGCATTTACCGCATTTCTTAATTGGACGCTGACACTGAGCAACGAAATGACCTTCTTGTTTACAATTTAAACAACGTGATGGCTTGCTATTGCCAGAAATTCGAGACTGTGTATCATTGTTTCTATTCGGAGGACCTTTAAAGTTTTTACGGTCGTTTAACGGTTTTATATTTCTCACGTTACGCAAATATGATAATAATTTATCTGGGTCTGAAAACTTAACAGCTTCGGCGCCCAACCTCACAGATCGGTCGTCAATACCGTGCAATACGCATTCTACCGCGCGGGTACCTTCTATACCACATCGATTAATTAAACCTATTTTTTCATAGAAGTATTCCTCTAACGAATCATTAAATCGGGCCCTTTTAGCCAACATGTCACTGAGCATCTGCCCGTAATTTTCCTCCGGAGGGAATGCAGATAGGAGCTTTTGTTGCCATTCGTCCCAGGAGTAAAGGACAGACGAAAGACCCTCGTACCACCTCTTGGCAACACCTTTTAACTTGGGTAACGCAAAGTGTACAATTTGTTTTTCTGTCAAACTGTAGATGAGTGCACATTCGTTTACTTTGTGTAGCCACATGGTCATCGTCTGTTCTTTCCTGCCTGGATCGAATTCCGGGATAGTGTTTTGCATAGACCCTAGTTTATCCAACGAATCGGTTTGGTTTACAGTTTTTATCATTTGGAAAATCTGAGCAATATCGTCAATTTTATAAGAATGTGCAGCCGACTCACCTGAATTCCGGATCTGGTCTTCGCCAAGATAGTGGAGCGGCTGATGAGCTCCTGAAGGCTGGTTCAGTGTGCCAGAAGGCCACTGGTCACGTCGGCTACAGGACTGCCTGCCTCGTTGAAGACTGCGTGACCTCCCGTCATCTCGGCTGCGCATCGAACGCCTATCGTGTTGGCTTCGCGGTGACTGCTCATCGCGTCGACTGCGTGGAGACCGCCCATTATGCCAACTGCGCGGCGTCTGCCCATCGTGCTGACTGCGCTGCGACTGCCCATCGTGCGGACTGCGCTGCGACTGCTCATCGTGCCAACTGCGCTGCGACTGCCCATCGCGCCGACTGCGCTGCAACTGCCCATCGTGTCGACTGCGCTGAGACTGCCCATCGTGCTGACTGCGCTGCGACTGCCCTTCACGCCGACTGTGCGGCGATTGTCCATTACGCCAACTGTGCGGCGACTGCCCTTCACGCCGACTGCCCTTCACGCCG
The DNA here is from genome assembly GCA_916610215.1 of Omphaloscelis lunosa. Taxonomy (NCBI): domain Eukaryota; kingdom Metazoa; phylum Arthropoda; class Insecta; order Lepidoptera; family Noctuidae; genus Omphaloscelis; species Omphaloscelis lunosa. Next base: position 16,328,302 of record OU744250.1, read on the forward strand.
ACTGTGCGGCGACTGCCCTTCACGCCGACTGTGCGGCGACTGCCCTTCACGCCGACTGTGCGGCGACTGCCCATCACGCCGACTGTGCGGCGACTGCCCATCGCGCAGATTGCGCGGCGACTGCCCATCGCGCCGTCTGCGTGGCGACTGCCTGTCGCGCCGGCTTCGTGGCGATTGCCCATCGTGCCGAAAGAGCGGCGACTGTACATCGCTTTGGCGGCTAGGCAATCGCTCATCGCATCGGCCGTGAGGCGATTGATCATCGCGTCGGCTGCGCGGTTGCTCTTCATGACTGTTCAGCTGCTCTATGCGTTCTCTGCGTGTCCTCATTGTCAATATAGGACTTGGAGTGCGATGTACGGGGCTGCGCGATCGATGTGTATCAGATCGTGCCATAAGGACTATAGTAAGGATCTCACAAAGAGACTCATGTAGAGAGCATTTTAAAGTATTAGACATTTTAACAGTACCAAGTCTATATATATTAGTAATCCTTAATCTCTTTGCTAAGTATATTCATGAGTATGAGACACAAGACGAACGTAAGATAAGAGAAAGCACAAGAAGGAAGGAATTCAAACACAAAAAAGCACCAAATTTAAACATTGTTAAGCATTGTTCCAGATATCAAGCAGTCGAGTTATTTAATAGGTTACCAACTGATTTAAAATTATTAATTTATAACTCTCACTTATTTAAAACTAAATTAAAAGCCTTCTTGTTGGAAAGATGTTTTTACTCGGTATCAGAATACATGTCAAATGATAAAAATAGTCAACTATAATAATAGCAGTGAACAAGCTATAAAATAATTTATTTGCTCATTACTAGGACCTTGATGAAGTTATACTCTCAATTATTTAATATTTTTTTTTAACATTGAATTTTACATGATATTTGCTATTTATTTTGACATTGTATTTATTTGTTGACATATTTTAAATTAATTTGACTTTATATTTGCTATTTAATTTGACATTGTATATGTTAATTGTCATATTTTAAATTAATTTGACTTTTGAACTAACTTTTCACTTCAATTTTAATTAGGCTTTAAATGTATTATTTTTGCATGTGATAATTTTATAATATGTAATGTTCAACACAATGTTAATTGTTAATGAATAAATGAAATGAAATGAAATGAAATGATCGGGCGGCAGAGTGCTGCGAGGGTGTTTGTCCCGCAGCAGTACCAGTAAATTCTTCCATTTTATCTGGAAATGAGGAAGTAACGAAAGCAAACGACGCAGGGCCGTGACACAATAAATAAAAAAAAATATATATTTAAAAAAAAAATTGTCACATTCGAATCCCACTTCTGATATGTTAGACCGTCATACCCTTTTGTAGGACAATCCAACCTTTTTTATATTATTTTATTTAAATCGTGTCGACTATAAAGATTATAAGGAAATGAATAGTAGATATGAAATAAATATGCCAAACTTGGTTTCACAAAATTGTATTATATTATATTATTATATTATGTACCTAATAAAAACATTCAAAATCACAACAATAAATCATAGTACTTACATTTTAAGTTTAGACTCAGAGGTGCGCACTCTACAATCACTCGAACTCGACTGACCCGTTTGCTTTTTTTTTTTTTTTGAACGGGCATCTCGCAGTTTTGACCACTAAGGTCTTGGCTGCTTAACCGGACTTTCCTGTGGGTGCCTTAGCTGCTACACTCAAAGCCTCCAGCCAGGGGCAAAATACTAAACTAAATTAAAACTAGGCGAACGCTCGCTAAGGGCACCCCCTGTGGGGTACGAACCTCGGCTTAGGGCGTCGCTGAGGGGAGGACAGCAAGAAGGGACAGGCTGGATCAAAATTGGTTTATATCATGATTATTAAGCGGGGTAGTTTAAAGCTACGTGCTCAGCGGCAACAACTTGCTGGCACCTCGTTTTCGAGCAAGGGTCGGGGAGGAGTATTATTTAGTCAGGGACACGGTCGCGATCGCAAAGGACCTCGGCGGCGAGGTCGGAATGACGGGAGGCGTCTGTATTTGTTTATTGTACTGGTGGCCCTATTCTGCTCTTGAAGGAGTTTGATGGGATCATCAGGGTCGGAAAGTACATGCCGCGGACGGCGGATCTGACTAATTCTAGAAGGGACATAATTGGCTGCTTCGACATCCAAGGGGTTACGATGTCTAGGAGCGGAGTCAAAGTAACGCTTGGACATGCGTTTTAGGAACTGGTGAATCGTGGGGATTCTACAGTCGAGATGGAGGATCTCGTTTCTGACATAGAAGGGAGCTCCCGTGGCTTTACGGAGGAAACGGTTCTGTAAGGCTTGCATCCTATGGATGGAATGGGACTTGGCGTGGGCGAATACTGCACCCGCATAGGTCATAAAGACCCGTTTGCTTGTGCCACAACCGTTTATATAGCCTACTTAATGGTGGGAGTTACGAATCAAACAACACGTGCGTTTGCAGCTGCAGACGCACGTTTCGTTTTACGGTGAGCACAAACATACTTTGTTTTACATTTATTTATTTTAGTATTTTATATTTAATTATACATCTTTATTGTTTGCTCTATTAATAAACTATACATTCTGACACATTGGATAACCCAATTCTTCAAGAATGTTTTAGGCTCGCGGACGAAGTCGCGTGCAGAAGCTAGTCTATACTAATATTATAAAGAGGAAACCTTTGTATGTTTGTATTTTTGTATGTTTGTATTGAATAGGCTCAAAAACTACTGGACCGATTTCAAAATTTCTTTTACCATTAGGTACTTAGAGTGATTCTTCCGAATCCGTATAGGCTATGTTTTATCCCGGAAAATAGATAGGATTTTTCGTGGTAGTGAAAATTGTGGAGTCGAAAAAACTGCCGTACGTTAACGATTCTCGCGAACGCTGCCTAAATGGTTAGACATTTATATTTTAGCCATTATCACATATAATGCCTATATGTGATAATGGCTAAAATATAAATGTTTGGTTTATACTATCGCGGACTTTTTTGTAGGCATTATTGAGTTCTACAACTTTTCTATAGAAGTCAACCATACATCTCTAACCATTTAGGCAGCGTTCGCGAGAATCGTTAACGTACGGCAGTTTTTTCGACGCCTTACTCCACAATTTTCACTACCACGAAAAATCCTATCTAATTTCCGGGATAAAATATAGCCTATACGGATTCGGAAGAATCCCTCTAAGTAATGGTAAAATATGATCAATAAACATAGGCTAATAATTTTAATTACTTTTATTCTATGGAAAAGTGGTTATAACACATATAATGCCGTACTAACAAATGACCTAACAGTTTTTTTTTTTTTTTGTAAAATACGTTCATGGAATGTGAGGAACGTCTCATGACACTATTTTCGTTACATTTTACATATTATAATAGTAAAATAAATAAATAAATAAATAATGGTGGCTACCATATATGGCTGACGCGGCGCCACTGTAATAACGTTCTCAATAGGGCCGCGTCAACCATTTTGTCAGCCATTTGATTTCAAAAGCGCGCGAAACCTGCGGCTCGCTTGCCGCCGCTGGCGCCATTTTGATTTTATATCGTCGTGTGTAACGGCCGCTATATTACGGCCGCTATATTACGGCCGCCATATTACGGCCGCCATCTTACGGCCGCTATATTACGGCTGCCATCTTACGGCCGCCACATAACGGCCGCCATATTACGGCCGCCATCTTACGGCCGCTATATTACGGCCGCCATATTACGGCCGCCATATTACGGCCGCTATATTACGGCCGCCATCTTACGGCCGCTATATTACGGCCGCCATCTTACGGCCGCCATCTTACGGCCGCTATATTACGGCCGCCATATTACGGCCGCTATATTACGGCCGCCATATTACGGCCGCCATATTACGGCCGCTATATTACGGCCGCCACATAACGGCCGCCATATTACGGCCGCCATCTTACGGCCGCTATATTACGGCCGCCATATTACGGCCGCTATATTACGGCCGCCATCTTACGGCCGCTATATTACGGCCGCCATATTACGGCCGCCATCTTACGGCCGCTATATTACGGCCGCCATCTTACGGCCGCTATATTACGGCCGCTATATTACGGCCGCCATATTACGGCCGCCATCTTACGGCCGCCATATTACGGCCGCCATATTACGGCCGCTATATTACGGCCGCCATCTTGCGGCCGCCATATTACGGCCGCCACATAACGGCCGCCATATTACGGCCGCCACATAACGGCCGCCATATTACGGCCGCCACATAACGACCGCCATATTACGGCCGCCACATAACGGCTGCTACATTACGGCGCCATATTACGGCCGCCATATTACGGCCACCACATAACGGCCGCCATAAAACGGCTGCTACATAACGGCCGCCACATAACGGCCACCACACAACGGCCGCCAAATAACAGTCGCAGTAGCGGTTGTCATAAAACCGGAAAGTGCATAACGGCTGCTACATTACGGCTGCTACATTACAGCTGCCATATTACGGCCGCCATATTACTGCCGCCACATAACAGCCGCCAAGTAACGGCCGCAGTAACGGTTGTCATAAAACCGGAAAAGTGCATAACGGCTGCTACATTACGGCCGCCATATTACGGCCGCCACATAAGGGCCGCCATATTACGGCCACCATCTTACGGCCGCTATATTACGGCCACCATATTACGGCCGCCATATTACGGCCGCCACATAACGGCTGCTACATTACGGCGCCATATTACGGCCGCCATATTACGGCCACCACATAACGGCTGACATAAAACGGCTGCTACATAACTGCCGCCAAATAACGGCCACCACACAACGGCCGCCAAATAACGGCCACCACACAACGGCCGCCAAATAACAATCGCAGTAACGGTTGTCATAAAACCGGAAAGTGCATAACGGCTGCCATATCACGGCCGCCATATTACTGTCGCCATATTACTGCCGCCACATAACGGCCGCCATATTACGGCCGCCACATAAGGGCCGCCATATTACGGCCACCATTTTACGGCCGCTATATTACGGCCACCATATTACGGCCGCCATATTACGGCCGCCACATAACGGCTGCTACATTACGGCGCCATATTACGGCCGCCATATTACGGCCACCACATAACGGCTGCCATAAAACGGCTAATACATAACTGCCGCCAAATAACGGCCACCATACAACGGCCGCCAAATAACAATCGCAGTAACGGTTGTCATAAAACCGGAAAGTGCATAACGGCTGCCATATTACGGCCGACATATTACTGCCGCCACATAACGGCCGTCATATTACGGCCGCCACATAGCGGCCGCTACATAATCGCCACCATATTACGGCCGCCATATTACGGCCGCCCTATAACGGCCGCCACATAAAAGCCGCCACATAACGGCCGCCATATTACGGCCGCCACATAACGGCCGCTACATAACGGCCGCCACACATTGGCCGTCAAATTATGGCCACTACATAACGGCCGCCAAGTAACGGCCGCAGTAACGATTGTCATAAAACCGGAAAAGTGCACTCGCACTTTTATTTTCTTGCGGTGTGGTCACCGTACAATATTTCCGTGCAAAGAATGCACTTTTCCGGTTTTATGACAACGTTATTTGCGCCCGTTTTTGCGGCCGTAGAGTGACGGTAACTACGGTAACTGTAGCGGCCGTTATGTGGCCGCCGTTATGTGGCGGCCGTAATTTGGCGCCCGGTATGTAGCGGCCGTTATTAAGCGCCCATTATTTGGCGGCTGTTGCGTGGCGGCCGTTATTTGGTGCCCGTTATTTGGCGGACGTTATTTGGCGGCCAGCGGCCTGCCCCACCGCTCTTTTAGGAAACCGTAGCTTTATTGGTAAGGACCCTTAAAATAGTAAGGTCACCGTCATCGCCGCTTATAACGCGCGCGTGCGAGCGGACAAACAGACACGGAAACGGAATTTTATTTAGATAAAATTTAAGTGTCCGTTTGTCCGCGTTTGTGTCAGTTTGTTTGTACCTAAGTACAGTGAACAAACTTTACGCATATCTATACTAATATTATAAAGAGGAAACCTTTGTATTTTTGTATGTTTGTATTGAATAGGCTCGAAAACTACTGGACCGATTTCTTCTCTGGATCCATGAAGCGACTTTAACGCGGGCGAAGCCGAAGTAAGTATAAGTGTAACTAACGCCGCGCCCCTGCTTTGCACGGTGACAAAACATGTAGATTTCTTTATTAAATAAATTTTAACATATTATATAAATTCAGAATAAATTCTCTAAATTATGGTGAAAACCGCATCAAAATGTACCAAATGTAGTTTAGAAGAACTATTGGACACACAGACAGACACTTTTTTATTTGAGAAGACTAATCAGAACAACTCGTAAGTAGTACCTACAATCAAACGAAAATCAGTCATAAGGAATGCTGCAATCATAAAGATTGGTAGGATTTGGTTTCTGCTCATTCACACAGCTCATGGTTCTGTTGCCTCTTACCAGTAGGCAGGTAAGCTGGTTGAGAAAACCGTAGGATTTTTTAAACAATATCCAACCTTACTCTTTCATTGAACGCGTACATGCTAAACTGCTTTGAAACCTGCAGCCAGTGAAAAATCGGCAAAACTTTCATAAACCACCAGTTTTCAAACAATTCACGTTCCAAATCCCGAACATAACTACCAAAAATATTAGTTTAAAACTGGCGATATTATAACATATTCCTGCGCGTGTCCGCCCGTCGTCGTCTCGTTGCCGGCGCGTCACGCGCGGAATACGAATCTCTACATTACGTTGTTCTACTGTGCAAGTGATTATATCAATGTGGATACAAACTACGTATTCAAGATACCTATTGTTGAGTTTCTCGTTATTGTTGAGTTGCTCGTTACTCTCAATTTTATGAATGGGACATGTCTTCAGTGTTTATAATCGCTAATTGCAACGACAAGGACAAGACAACTCTCAAGCTGCACAGCATAATAGTTGTCTAGTATATATGTAGGTATAGCACGGTATAAAATATTGTCGAATGCTGTACATAAAAGCGGAGTATGTATGTTAATTGATACGAATCGCATGGAAAATTGATTTTAGAATCACAGATACTCTCAAATTCAGCATTAGCTACAAGACACGAATACAATATAGTCATTGAATACTAACATAACAAGGGATTCAGTTAAGAGCAACCCAAAATGTCTTCGCAAACCCAAACATGACGCTGTTTCTCTCGAAATGCGTACACCCACGGATTGATCCTCTGCAAACTAAATCGAAACTAGTTTGCGAAGTGCCATTGTTTGATAAAGGCTCAACTTTGATGGATACAGATTACAGGTGTCAGACGTAGCCCTACAGGTGAAACTTTGATAACTAGGTGATTTAAAATAGCACCTTAATTGCAATCACAATCTGAATGATTTCGAAGGATATTGCTAATCCATTGCTTCATATAAGAGCTCTTTCAGGTAGATTAAGTTCAGCTGCATATGCAGTAAGGCAAATAAGGCTGTTAACTGATGTAGAGCGACAGCTAGGTTAGTATACTTTGCATATTTTCACAGTATTATGTCTTATGGCGTTCTACTGTGGGGATCGGCAGCTGAAGTAGATTCAATTTTCATTTTACGAAAGAGGGCAATCCGCGCGCTCTACAAAATGAGTCCTCGTGAGTCCCTTAGAAATAAATTCAAAGAAATTGATATAAAGTATTTTGTATGTTCGCAAAAACTTAGGACTTTTATATATAATTTTCAACAATGTCAATGTGTATATAAAATTGGTATATTTTGATGAATTTACGTAATAATTACAATGTCAAGTTTTATGGTTTTATCACAAGGCTTAGCAGAGGGAGCAGCTCAATCCCAAGCTTTTTTATCTTCTAAATAATCTGAACTTTATTAAATTAAAGACTACATTGAAGCCAAGGAACTTAGGGAATAATTCCTTTTGCACATGTCGCTTCCCTGGTACCTCATTAACGGCATAATAATGTAAATGTCTATTAACTGCTCCCAAATTACGACAATTATTTTATTTAACTTTTTTTACACACTTCACTTGACATAATCTTTTCATAATTTGACACTAAGTATATACCTACAATTTTCTATATATTAGATTTGTTACAGCTGTAGTTCATGGCAATCATGTCATTTTGTTAAAATAAGTCCTTGTTTTTGTTATTTTATTTATCTTTTATGTAGATTCTTTTCTTTTAGATTTTGTGAATGTGAGAACGTTGTAGCATAGATAATACAATACTAGTAGTTGTAGACTGTAGACTTGTGGACCATTTTCTATTTTATTAAGTACCTGATACTTTTTGATAGGCCTACACTGTCCTCTCATACCTATTAACATTGTAATTTGAAAACATTGTAGAAACCATTTATTTTTAAAAGAGTAACCGTGGAGTTTTTTGCCGGCTCTTCTCAATAGGAAGCGACCAATTGGGACCGTGCACCTAGCTTCTGACGTTTCATAAGTGCCCTTGCAGGTTTAAGGCTCGTGTAGAACAGCGCGATATCGCGGCCGCTACAGGGTCGAGCTGCTTGTAGCGCCCGCGATATCGCACTGGTCTGACCGAGCCTTTATGTGAAATAAAATATTTTGAATTATGTTTTTTTTTTTAATTTTGAATATGTTCAAAAAAAATCTGCTCAGCAACGTTAATACCGCAATGAATGTTGTTGAACGGTCAAAATGAAAGCCATTGCTACTGTAAGAGTGTTACGCTTTTACCCCGCAGGTAGAGTAGATGTATAAAGTTGTGAAGTACCTGATCAAAGTGTGGTTGACTGTGGCGAATGCGGTTAAATGGCTGATAGTGTTGAGATAAGACGTTGCATTTTAGTCTACACGACGCTGCCATTTAAAAATTACTATATGTACTAATATTGACCTATGCATAACTATGCATAGGTGGTAGAGCAGTGGTAACGGCCCCGACTTACGAGTGGTGGGTTTGAACCCAGGCAGGCGCTTTACTTTGCGTAAATAATTTCATCACCACTGCTCTCAAAACGGTGAAGAAAAACTTCGTGAGAAAACCGACATGTCGGTAAAATATTCGAAGACACGTGACATCTATATACCAACCCGCACTGGGCCCGCGTGGTGGATAACGGCCCAAACCCTCTCACAGGGAGGCCTGTGTCCCAGCAGTGGGAACATTAAGGCTCTTTCAAACAGGCGCGACACGCGACGCGCCTGTTTGAAAGAGACTTTATAGGCTGATTATGCTAATGCCTTATGCATAACCACACCAACACGTTATGGTACAAAGGTCACTCAATAATCATAGAAGGTCACAAAATACTTGTACAGAAGGTCGAGAAATTAAATTAGCGAGGTTTTTATACGAAATCTTCGGTTACATTAACTACACATATTGTTAATTAATTTGTAACGACCATGGTTTATCATTTATCATTCTTGTCTGCCTACTCAGTGTTGCTAGTTTCAAACGCCTACATTATTTTTGGAATAACACGCACGCACGTACGCATTTTAATAGAGAACTGATAAGAAAATCTAATAAACGGTCTAAATGGTATCAGCATTTTAGCATGACTTTTACTGAATAGAGTCTTGTTAGAGCCAATTACAGGTTGAGTCTGTAATGATATGTTCAGAGACCATACACAACTGCGTACCGAACAAAGTATAGGTTGCCATTTATTAATCCGTTGATAGACATAGAACGGAGATAATATAGCAAGGATAGCGTTTATAGTATAAACATAGCTTGTAGCAAAATAAGGAAATACACCGTTTCTTCTGATAGATAAACCGCTTTAGAAACGAGTTTACCTCTGATTTTTCTTTACCTGTTCCACATAACCTTAGACTTTGCACTGCGAATATATTATATTTAGATTAACTCGTGTAAAACCTACTTAATGTGAGGCACTTATGGGATAACATTGTAAAGTTGGATTACACAAATTTTTTTTTTTTCAATATTTGTTCATTGTGAAATCCAACTACTGATATTCTCAAGCAAGTATACTTATCCACTAAGGGATCCTGCCGTTTTGCCGAAAAGATTTTGCCAAATTTTCATTACCCAAACAAATTTTAGCAACCTTTTTTTATACCAATGTAATATTTGGAATAATTTTAGTACGCACATTTTCATTTGGTCAAATGTTTACTTGGCAGATTGTTACCAAGGATAATGTCATTAAGGCTTTTGGTCTTTAATCAAATGATTTATTACAGCAAACAATATTTAGACAATAAACGTTTAGTCAAATGACGTTTAGTCAAATGATTATATAGAATGATTGCATTTTCTGGCAAATAACTTAAAGCCAATAAACATTTTACTTGTTTTTTAAATTTGATGTCATTTGCGTATTTCTTTGTAAGCTTATGTGCTTGAATTTGTCTGAAACAAGTCAAATTTATGGTTACTAGACATTAGGTTATTTATGGAACTAGTTACAGTAGGTTATTAATTTTAAAAAAATGGTTAGGTTAGGATAGGTTAAAACTGTGACCACCTGCGCACGAGCCGAGCGAGCGAAGCGAGCGGTGCCGCGGCAGCGGCCGGCGAGTGCCAGAAACGACAATTTTGCGTAAAATATGTTATACCAACTGAAATATTTGACTAGATAAAAAATGGTAAAAGTACTAGTTGGTGAACAAGTTATTGTTCAAACGTTCACTTGCCAAACATAGGTTTTCGTAACAATTATTTGTAAAGAGATTTTTTGGTAAGTAATAATTTGGCAAATGAAATTATGCGAAAATTTGTTTGGGAAGTGATAATTTGGCAATTTCTTTTCGTTAAAACAAGGGAGACCCATCCACTAAGGTCACGTCCACGTCTACAATTTTACTGCGAGCAAACTCGTCACGATTTCACTAACAAAACACGTGCCTTCCCAATTCAAGTATGTAATAAACCTTTCCGACAAGGAAATTGAGTACCCTGGCATAACAGTTTCGTAGATAGTCTCCCGAAGTACCCAACACCCTTAAATGTTACAATCCGCATGCAATCACACAGAATTCTTATTCCTCTCCCGATGGGCACTTCCTTTATTGGAGAAATCAGTAAATATAGAATACCTCTTTGGTTGTTTTGTTTTGTGTTCAATCGAAGTAATTCAGAATGACGAAGAAAGTCTCAATAGATAGAATGGTGTTCCCAACTTGATTTACTAAACTCCAGTGGCGTGCCTAGGGGTCAAAATTAGGGCAAGCCGCCAGATTTTTTACGATAAAAAAAAAAACAGCCAGGTGAGGGATTGACTGATTTTCATATGTTGTTCATGGTACAACATTATTATAATTTTGCTTAGAAAACCTTTAAAATTCGAAGAGGTCTGGCATTAGTATGTAATTGTCATAAGCGCCATCTACATTAATGAATGCGCGTAATCACACCGCTTAGCCGAACCTTTTTACCATAATTCATATTCGCTTGTCAAATCCAAAATTTTTCAATCAGAAGCCACTAGATGGATCCCACATTATCGATTTGTTGTTCTACTGCCGTACGCATAATTTTACGAGTTTAAAATTTAATGTCGATTGAAAATGTTAAAATGAGATATTACCTACTTAAATATTTTTTATAATTTATTTTAATGACAATAGCCAACTCTAATCTTTATTTCAAAACACCTATGAAGAATCTCTTCGATACGAACATTATTGTGTTTTATGATCTCAAGATGTAATACATAAGATGGTTTATTTTTCAGTGGTTTACTAAAACTACGAATTCCATAAAAACAACCCTAGTCATGTGCTTTCATGGCACCAGCTATTCACCTACATAAATTTGTATAATAGACAATCGAATGCCTACGAGTATTTCAATATATTCTTCGACTAACAAAAATACTGTTTTTTATTTCCGAGAAATAGTTACAGTAATTTGATGTTGGTTACGGTGAAGTAAAGAGTTACTTACCTATGTCAGAAAACTCAATATGCCTAAACTCAAAATACCTTTACGAACACAGTCTCCGAATTTGATGATAAAAATAACACTATAATCACTTACAAAAAAGCGCGGAATGACATCGCCACAATAACTATCACATCATTTTAAACAATAAAACTAATTCATTACTTCAGCACGTGGAAAATAAAATACTAGTCTCAAAATATTAATTTCAAAACATATACAATAACAAATTCGTCGTCGCGTTGCACGGACTTGCAACTCACTTTACGCGGGTCAACAAAGCGGATAGTGCATTTGCGTCGTTTGCGCGAACTTAATGCCTCTCAAAATAAAAAGTACTCTGTTCGCATGTGCGCTCAAAAGCCGGGCTTTTCATTTCATAGAAATCTGCGTATATGTACTTACCAATATATCAACAAATGTAAACGTTTCTATAGCAATTTGTAGGCGAAAACTGCGAGACAGAGAAAGGTAAGGCAAGCCAGATTTAAGCCCACGAGTGTGAGCGAGAAGGCGCAATTGAATGCATTGTATTGGCGCGCAACAAAGCGCGCGGAATTTAAATTTTATTCATATGATTACTGAATGAATGATTCGAGTTCAATGAGTGCGTAGATCTGGCAACCTAGCTCAGTGCGCGCGGCAGAAAAAGCGGGGATTTCGAAATTTGGTTATTCCTATGACATGCATGATTGAGTTCGAGTTCATTGACTGTTTCTTTTTTATTGGTAGGCCTAGGTTTGTTCTTGAGAATTATGATTTTATTAGGGCAAGCCGGGCTTTTTGGCTTCTATGAAGGTACCGCCACTGCTAAACTCCTTACTGAATGAAAGCTGTAGGGGACGGGAAATATGGTAATTTTCAAGAGCGATGAGGATTGAGATGATCACAAAATACAAAATATCTTTAAACCTATAACATTTTATTCCTTCCCAATAACATATTTACTGACTTGATTCGTAAGTACAAGAATACATTGTATATCCTATTCTAAAACGAATTCACAATTTCATCCGGCATCTCCAGTGTCATCATTATATTACACTACGTTCTTGGCAATAATTTTATATTAACTCCGTTCTTGGATCTCAACACGAGGTCTGCACTTAGTTCAGGCTCTTGAGCTGCTGGCAATATGAAGAAGTTCTTGACAATCTCCGAGATTGTGATTTTGAGTTCCATCATCGCAAACTTTTGACCTGAGGAAGAACAGAAGTAATGTTACTTTGCAATATTTTTATTTCATGGTGAAAATGTTTGCACACATACTGTGCATGACTTGAAATAATAGATTGTTATACGAGGGGCTAAAATAGCCCATTCTATCGAGGTAGTTTTTTCAAATATAAACCGAGATATAATGGGTTTTAAGCGCTGTATGTTACACTCTACTTTTCACTAAGATTGCAAGAAAATAAAATAATACAATACAATATTAAATAGTTTTTTTTTTTATATACAATTTGTTCAATCAGAATTTTTAAGGAAACTTTTTATCTCGGTATGCGGTAGTACGTTTCTATGGGATAATTTCCGACTTCCACGCGAGCGAAGCCGCGGGAAAAAGCTAGTTTTACATAAGAATAAAGACTTTTTCATTTTTGTAGGCTCGTTGGTTACAGACAAAATTTTAAAAGAAATTACTTTTTCCCCTAGAGCAAGATATGCTCTTTTTTCCCCGCTCTGGTACGCTACAATGACGGACTTTTTGAGCAAGAGGAGTGAAAAAGTATTTATCAAAAGAGTTGATTAAAAATAATAAATTGCATTAATGTTAAACGCGCTCCAATTTTACCCATTTGGAAGAGTCGAATTGAATGGAACCGCCTGACCAAAAAATAATATACGAACTAACTATAACAGTTCATGCTTTAATAGGTCACTATTGTTGTATTGTGTGTACTCCAATCTATTGTGAAACCAAATATGACTGATAGTGAATGACCCATCTGACTTAAGAACCCCTATTTGGTATACCGATTGCGGAGATCAGATAGCAGCCGCTTGCAATAAACACCTGATAAAGAGCATTATGTTGTTGGATGGCTAGTGGTTAAATAATAACAGCCGCACGGGTCAATCGATCAGGTTAAGCTAAGCTTGGCGCCCGTGGATGGGTGACCATCTCAACATACCGAACCCCTACGTGCCTCGGAAAGCACATTAAGCCGTTGGTCCCAGCTGTTATTCTTGGATCTTTGACAGTCGTTACGGGTTGTCAGATGTCCGAAAGCCTGACAACCAGTCTTAACTGTTATGTTGGAAGACAAGGAGACAGTATTGAAACTCAGTGGTCGAGCAAAGACTAGTTTATTCTACATCGCTCACAGCCATTTCTCCTACCTACCTTCACATGCATTATTATAATATTGAACAATCATTCATATTGATTTACATATACCTACAACCCCCTTATTAATTAATTCGAATCAAGTTTTACTTGCCATTATTTCGTAAGGATAATTATTTACATATTTTCATTTTAGGATCTTTAACAATATAGAGAAAATGAAAATAAATACTATTGACTTAATTTTGAACAACATAATATTGGTACACAATTACATACATATAAATCTATTTTAATTGTGACAATATAGATGATGATGAATTACAAAAATTTAACAATATAATAATTTTACATTCACTGCATTAATTGATATTAAAATTACTTACATACTAAATAACATGCATATATTCCACTTATTATGTAATATGTATATATATATATATATATATATATAATTATAATTTTATTTTATTTTTTTGCTTTATTATGAAACATGCAAAATTCGTTTTTTTTTTTTTTGTAAATCTTACAAAATCTTTAATACTATAGGTAATTACATTGCAATAAGTTGATGAATCAATACATAAGTTTTAAGTCAGCGGCTTAACATTTGAGTGCTTCAGGTAGATTGTCCCCAGCGATCAGGAGGTTTCACTGTCCTGCCAGAACGAGTTTTATAATAATTAGTGGTACAGCTGTTATGGTCTACGTGTGTTGTTGTTGGAGCACTGGAGCCGCCGTGTGAGTCATCTACGGGCATGGCACGATTTTGCGGGCTATCTATATTTATATCATCATATGTATTTGTACAGTCTTCATACGGTTGTTCGTTATTACGCCTATCTGAATCAATGATTATATGTTTTCTATTTCGTCTTAAAATCTGTCCTGTATTCATTCGTATTAAATATGATCGGTTAGCTAGCAAACTTTGAATAACTCCATTAGTCCAATGATTATGCATTTTAATTTTGACTTTTTGATTTCTGATTAGTGGTTTTAACCTTTTTGATTCTTTATCAAAGTATTTTTTCTGCTTTAATTGTCGATTCTCTAATTTAGTTGACACATTTCGCTGTAATTTCGGTTGAAGAAGACGTGGAGAACACGGAATTATACTTCGTAATTTTCTGTTGTATAACAGCTCGGCAGGTGAACTTAACTCATTACTTATTGGCGTATTCAAATATTCTAACAATCCCAAACTGAAGTCGATATTTTGAAAGGTGGTCTTTTTCATCATATTTTTTATTGTCTGGACCGCTCTTTCGACCTGTCCATTTGATTGTGGGTACCTAGGAGAAGACGTCATGTGTTGGAAACTCCAGTTCAACGAAAACTCTTTAAACAAATTAGAAGAAAATTCCGGGCCGTTATCTGACATAACTATTTGTGGTATTCCATGACGTCTAAATATATTTTTTATTTGCTTGATGACCTCTGAAGATGTGGTCGAACACAACTCAACAACTTCTATGAACTTACTATAATAATCTACTACTATCAAATATGATTTAGTACCGTAGTGGAAGATATCAGTGCCTATCTTGTACCAAGCTCTGTCGGGAATGTCATGCGGAATTAACGGTTCTTTTGTGTTATTTTTTCTATATGTTAAACAGGCCTGACATTGTGATAAATAATCCTGTAATTGTGAATTCATATTTGGCCAATACATGATTTGTCTAGCCCTAAGCTTACACTTTTCTATACCTAAGTGCCCTATATGTATTTTTTGTAACATTGTTTTACGCATACAGTTTGGTATAATGATTCTATTGCCTTTCCATATTAGTCCATAATTCACTGTTAACTCATCCCTGCTATCCCAATAAGGTTTTAATTCATTACTAATTTCACTTTTATGCATGGGCCATCCTTTCTTTATTATTTTTTTCAATCCCTGCATTTCGTTATCTTCCTTAGTACATTTCTGTATTTCTAAAAAGTGTGAGTCTGTTAAAGGATTCATCGTTGTTATGGCACACACTTGTGCTTGTGCTTCGAGGTGATCGCGCGTAGTGATATTATCAGTATGTGGCAATGCTGCTCGTGATAATGCGTCCGCTATGTATAGATATTTACCTGGTTTATATATTAGCGTGAATGAATATGGTTGAAGTCGCATTAACATTCTCTGTAGGCGTGCTGGTGCATTCACCAATGGTTTGTTAATAATACTCACTAATGGCTTGTGATCTGTTTCTATCGTCACATCGTTACGGCCATATATATAGGTATAGAATCGCTCGCATGTAAATACACAGGCATATAATTCCTTTTCGATCTGCGCATAATTCTGCTCAGTTTTAGTTAACGATTTTGAGGCGTAACATACGGGATAGTTTTCCTGCATTAAACAGGCACCTAAACCATTTTTACTCGCGTCTACTGAAATAACAATGGGTTTCTCGAGTGTGTAATATCTTAACACGGGTGGACTCGTTAACTGCTTTTTTAACATTTCGAAACATTGTTCATGTGTATGGTCCCCAGTGCCAAGCTACGTCTTTTCTTAATAACTCCCGAATAATAGATGTCTTTTCAGAAAAAATTGGAATGAAATTACTAACATAGGTTATCATACCTAAAAATCTTTCCACATCTTTAACATTTTGTGGCTTTGTCATATTTTTAATAGCCAATACCTGTGACTCATCGGGGCTGATGCCGTCTTTTGTTATTTTATGGCCTAAGTACGTTAGCTCACCTAAACCTATTTTACATTTACTTTTATTTAATTTTATGTTTATTTCCTTACACCGTTTTAAGACTGCACGCAATCTCTGATCGTGTATTTCCTTTGTTTCTGCGTAAATAAGGAGGTCATCAATAAACAATATTACACCCTCTATATCATCGAAATGTTCATATAAACGTTTATGGAATATTTCTGACGCCGATGATATACCGTATGGCATTCTCAAAAATTTAAACCTTCCAAAAATTGTGTTAAATGTACAGAGATCTGTACTGGCAGGGTGTAAATTCACATGCCAAAATCCCTGTTTAGCATCTAATGTACTGAAATATTTGGCACCAGAAAGGTTGGCGGTTATTTCTTCAAGAGTAGGCAGCTTAAAATGTTCCCGCTTTATTGCTTTGTTTAAGTCACGCGGGTCTAAACAAATACGGAGATCTCCGTTAGGCTTTTTTACAACCGTCATGCTATTTACCCAATCTGTCGGTCCCTCAACTTTTGCAATAATACCCTGATTTTTCATTTCCATTAGTTTTTCTTTTACTTGTTCTTTTAATGCGATAGGTAACTTTCGTGGAGCATGAACTACAGGTTTATACCCATCTTTTAATTGTATTTCATATGTACCTGGTAAACAACCCATTCCTGTAAATATATCAGGAAACTCATCCAATATATTTGCACATCTTTTATCTGTCTGTTTTACACCCATTACTCTTTTCAATAATTTTAATTCATCACATGAACTTCTACCTAAGATGGGAGGTAAATTAGTGTCTACAACTATAAACTGTAAAATGTATGTACTATTTTTATATTGTACTTTAAGATAACATTTACCAATGACTTTAATCTGACTACCTGAATAACCCTGTAACTTCATTGTTGTATGGACTAATTCATCTTTCGATAATTTAATTTTGGTTAGATATTTGTTTGGCAAGATATTAACGTCGGCTCCAGTGTCCAGTTTAAAATTAACATGTTTATTTCCAATACATAATGCTACCGTCCACTCATTACTAGAACAATTATTAATAGCGTGAATTACCTGATCGCTGGAGTCTTCTCGTATCTCGTACACACGACACATTCTTGAATAATGGTTCATTTTTCTACACTGACTACATCGTTGACCATACGCTGGGCTTTTATATTTGTCATGGGTTTTCCCACATTTTCCACAAACTGCACGTGATTTTCGACGAGCTTCTCCTGGTTGATCGCGTGCGTGTCCACTTGATCTCTGCCCATCTCTCCGGTCACGATCCTGACGAAAGGTCCTGGCATCACCACCACTGGAACCGGATGAACGCCATTTCTTATGACGCGGCGCCGAACTTCTTGCATAGTGAACATCTTTTTCTTCCTTTTCTTTGTTTGTAACAGCATGTACATTATGAGTTTGATCCTGATTATCATTTTTTATATTTTTCGCTTGAGCTCGAGATACCTCCGCTAATCTACAGATATCTATAGCTTTAGGTAAGGTCAAGTCTGGTTCTCTTAACAGTCTTTCTCTGAGTCCACTGTCTCTAATTCCACAAATCATCTTATCACGCACCAACTCACTGCATAAATCTTTGAACTCGCACTTTGCTGCTACTTTATTCAGTTCAAATACGTATTGTTCAATTGACTCTAAATCTCGTTGGTCCCGTGTAAAAAATGTATGCCTTTCTATCGTTATATTCTTTCGTGGCAAGAAAAATGCATTAAAGTCGTTTAGCAAGTCATCTATAGTTTTGTACTCCCTTGAAAATTGTCCATATACCTCACGACATTTTTCTCCAATAATATGTAACAAGATGTTGATTTGCACAATTTTTTCTTTACGATGTAGTTCACAAGCTTCATAATATATCTTGAACGCCTTTTTCCATTTTTCCCATTCTTTGCTTAAATTTCCCGATGTTACATTTGCTATGTCGTTTTCAAAAACGAACGGTTGCGGCGGTTGCAAAATGGACTCCATTGTAGGTATGCTTCGTTTTTAATATCACTTTTGTTTCTTCTAATGATTCGGAATCACTGCTATTTATCAGCTACGCTTTCCTTTTATTTCACTTTTGTTTTGTTTAGGTTTCTAAAACGGCTAAATTATTTAGCTACCGGCTGCGCCATGTTATGTTGGAAGACAAGGAGACAGTATTGAAACTCAGTGGTCGAGCAAAGACTAGTTTATTCTACATCGCTCACAGCCATTTCTCCTACCTACCTTCACATGCATTATTATAATATTGAACAATCATTCATATTGATTTACATATACCTACATTACCAAGGAGTAGCGTATACCTAGTAACTAGGTTGTAGAGGTCAGATAGGCAGTCGCTCCATGGAAAATACTGGTATTCAGCTGCATCCAGTTAGACTGAAAGCTGACCCCAACATAGTTGGGAAAAGGCTAGGCAGATTGATTGGATGGCAGACAAGCCGATGGCCCACCTGATGTAAGTGGTCACCGGGCCTAAAAACATCTACAATGGAAGGCATAGGAGATTCGTTGCCAACACAAATGCGAAGCTAAAATGTCTCAAGAGCCTTTAAGACTAATTTTTTTGCATGATAACTTGCAGGTCAACCTACGAGATTGTCGGCTACTTAACCGGACTTTCGTGTGGCTGCCTCAATAAATTAAGGCCTCCAGCTAGGTCATGTGTGAAGGGTCTCTGTGAGTCGGCGGACATTGTGGCACTACAGGAGACTTGGCTTTTGCCTCACGACGTTCAGTTCCTGGGCAGCATTCATGACGCATTTTCCTTTACTGGAAAGTCTGCTGTTGATACATCCGCTGGAGTGCTTAGAGGAAGACCGTATGGTGGAGTCGCTTTGCTGTGGAGGAAGGCGATGTTTCCAACAGTGTCTGTTATCGCGTGTACGAGTGTGCGTCTCGCTGCGATAAAGGTAGTGCTTCAAGACCGGTCTACGCTAGTGATATCAGTGTACATGCCTACTGACTCGATTGAAAATCTGTCCGAGTTTACAGAGTGCCTCAGTGAGTTAAACGCGATTATTGAAAGTAATTATGTGGAATCTGTGTTCATTCTCGGAGACTTCAACGCACACCCAGGTGAGCTGTTCGCTAATGAGTTGCTTGCTTTTTGCGCGGAACAATCGTGGTCATGTCTAGACGTTGAGTGGCTGCCTAGCGATACGTATACATTTGTGAGTGACGCGCACGGGTGCCAGCGATGGCTCGATCACTGTGTAGTGACAGGTGCGGCACGGCGCGCAGTCATGGAGGTGTGCGTATTGTACGATACATACTGGTCTGATCACTATCCGTTAATGATTGAATGTAATGTGAATATTATTAAACCTAAAGTTACAACCAGTCCAAATACTTTCAATTATATAAAATGGGGACTTAGGGACAATAATCAAATACAAAACTATACTAGTTACTGTAATTTAAGATTTAAGCAGATTGACTTTCCATCTGAGTGCTGTAATTGTGCAGATGTAATGTGTAGTGATCAGAACCATAAAATGACAATAAATAGGATGTATATTGATATTGTAAATATTTTGACTGAAGCCGCTAAGAGAAGCTGCATTGAACCTAAGCGCAACAATTTTAGGTATGTAACGGGGTGGAACAGGCATGTGAGTGACGCTCATCGGAGGGCCAGGCTTTGTTTTCAAACGTGGGTGTCTTATGGGCGTCCTAGGTCTGGGCATAATTATAATAATATGTGGGAGTCTAGGAAACTGTTTAAAGAAAAATTAAAGTACTGCCAAAATAATGAAAGTCAAATAAAGATGGACATTATTGCGGAACACCATGGGAATAAAAAGTTTAGTGATTTTTGGAAAAATACCCATAAATTGAATCCAAGGTCGGGCTCTCCGGCGAGTGTTGGTGGTGCGCATGAGCCGCGGGACATAGCCTGCGCCTTTCAGCGGCATTTTGGTGTGGTATCACCGCTCGGGTCCGCGTCGCAGGTGCTCGATGCTGAGGATCGCCCTGGGCATGTTAACATTAGATTCTCCGCCAAGGATGTGGCCCAAATTATAAAGAAGATGGTGAGAGGCAAGTCCCCAGGTCACGATAATCTTAGCATCGAGCACCTGAAGTACGCGGGCGTACATCTGCCAAGAGTCCTTGCACTATTATTTAACTTGTGTATTAGTCATGGTTATTTGCCCGATGATTTAATGCACACAGTCGTAGTGCCAATTGTTAAGGATAAGACGGGTGACTCATCGGATCTGTCTAATTACAGACCGATCTCGCTTGCGACTGTCATAGCTAAGGTGCTGGATAGTTTGCTTGACCGACAGCTGGAGAAACACCTCCACTTGCATGACGCACAGTTTGGGTTCAGACCTGGTTTGTCAACTGAGAGTGCTATCCTCTGTCTCAAGCAAACTGTTCAGTACTATACGGACAGAAACACACCAGTATATGCATGTTTCTTAGATCTTTCAAAAGCTTTTGATCTGGTGTGTTATGACAAGCTGTGGCAGAAGCTAAAATGTGAAACAGATGTGCCACATGAGATTGTATCCTTGCTGCGGTACTGGTACAGTAAACAGCAGAATGCCGTTAGATGGGCGGGTGCGCGGTCGGACGTGTATAGGTTGGAATGCGGGGTGAGGCAAGGGGGTTTATCCTCCCCTCGGCTCTTTAGCCTGTACATGAACCGGCTGATTGGTGAGCTCAGCAGCACTAATATTGGATGTTCCATAGATGGAGTGTGTATAAACAACATTAGTTACGCGGATGATATGGTGTTGCTGAGCCCATCTATCGGTGCGTTACGTAAGCTTTTGCATACTTGTGAGGCATATGCGGAGGCCCATGGGCTCAGTTACAATGCTAAAAAAAGTGAATTCATGGTCTTTAGAGCCGGTACCAAATGTTACTCATCTGTACCTCCTGTCACTCTTTGCGGCATTCCTTTAAAAAGAGTGCAACATTTCAAGTACCTGGGCCACTGGGTCTCTGACGACTTGTGTGACAATCTGGACATTGAGAGGGAGCGCAGGGCGCTGTCTGTCCGGTGTAATATGTTGGCTCGCAGGTTTGCGCGATGTACTAGACCTGTGAAGGTGACTTTATTTAAGGCATATTGTCAGTCGTTCTACACGTGCAGCCTGTGGACCAACTTTACGCAGCGGGCGTACAGCGCACTGCGCGTGCAGTACAACAATGCTTTCAGGATACTGTTAGGGCTTCCGCGGTTTTGTAGTGCTTCGACTATGTTTGCTGAGGCGCGGACCGATGATTTTTACGCGATCATAAGGAAGCGGAGCGCTTCACTATTAAATCGCCTACGAAGCAGCTCGAACAGTCTCCTGAGGGTTTTGTCCGAGCGGTGGGACCTGTCCCTGATACAGAGGTGGATGCAGCTTCATGTCAGCGCCTCTCCTCGTTTTAGTTGACATGCGTGTGTGACTTTATATTTTGTTATTTATTGATTGTTATAATGTGTACTTAATATTAATTTATATTTAATTTAATTCAATTGTATGTGTAATTTTATTTGTTTATTGATTATTTTAATGTTCTTTTAATGTGTTTTTAAATTTTTATAATATTCTAATTTATATTTAATTTAATTCAATTGTATGTGTAATTTTATTTGGTTATTGATTATTTTAATGTACTTTTATGTGTTTTTATATTCTGGAACTATGGACTACATATGTCTGAAATAAATGAATTTATTATTATTATTATTATAAAACTTAGAAACTAAGCGACTACGCTAAGGACACCCACTATGAGGTACGGACCTCAGTTTAGCGTCGCTGTGAGGGGACAGCAAAGGACAGGCTGGATCGGATTAACCTGTAACTGCATTGGCAACCATGCCATATATTTTATGCCCATACCCTACAAATCGGAATAGAGCACGCTGCTCTGCGGCAGAAATAGGTGCTTGTATTTACTTGGTTGGAAGCCTTTCCTATTAGTATGTGTTATTTGTTTGTTTGTAAGTTTGTATGTAGGGAGGAATCTCCTCTAGGGAGTAAGTCAGATTTGAAAATTCATTTTTGCATTGGGTAGCCCAATTCTTGAGGAAGATTTAAGGCTCGCGGACAAAAGCTAGTACAATATACAATTACAAACGATTCTTTCTTTTTTAGGTTGGAATATTAATGACAAACTTACCAATACAGTTCCTGGGCCCAGCACTGAATGCCAGCCAACTGAAGGCATTCTTCAGCGGCGCCTCGAATCTTTCCGGACGGAACTCCAAGGGATCGTCATATAAATCTGGCTGACGTTGGATCTCGTAGATGTTCATTACAACTGTTGTGCCTTTTATTAGTTTCAGTCCTCCCACCTCTGAAATCAAGAAAATTCCAATCCCAATTTATAATGGTTTTCTTACATGTCAACAAATCAACGCGTGGAATACCACGCAATGGCAAATTCAGGGCAATGGCCTTACCAATAGGTAAGGCCATTGCCCTGCATAAATTAGAAATAAATAACAGGTAAGTATGACATATTTTCATTATAACGGTCTTGGAGATACATATGTACCGTACTGTCGTAAAAAAACTATACGCCACAAGAAAAATAAAAACGCGAATGTTTCTGGGGATGGATGGAAAGATGGATGGATGTTTGTTACTCTTTCACGCAAAAACTACTAAACGGATTTGGATGAAATTTGCCACACAGATAGTTTATAATCTGGATTAATACATAGGATACTTTTTATCCCGATATTCTCACGGAATCGAGACATATGCGTGACTTATGGTGAAGCCGCGGGGCGCTGCTAGTTCATTATACGAGCTTCTTAATTTTTATCCTACCAATTTCCTGACACTTTGATTTGATTAATGATAAAGCTAAATCTAAAACTTTACCAATCAAAGAAAACCCATCAAATGCGGTTTTAAACCTAAAGTTAATAAAATAATTTTACATATACAGTATAACCTGGATAAGTGGGATCTCAAGAGACCTAGGATTATTTATCACTTACTTATATAGGCATTTTATTTACCCAGTTTCCTAAATAGGTTTAAAATGATAGTTCTCTTATTTACCGAGGTCTCCGCTAAGCAGGTCCAAATGTTTAATTTTTCATAAAAGAGGTGTACGTGGCTTGTCAAGACTAATATTCAAAATGATAAATTAATGTTGTCTTACTTATGCAGGCTATTGAACTACAAAGTCCCAATCATAGAAAAAAAATCTAACTAATGTATTCTCAGTTATAAAGGTTTAATTATTCCCAATAACAGAGGTATTTCAATGCAAAAGTGTTAGGACCTCATTGTAATAGGGATTATGTCTGGGTAAAAAAAAAGAAATTTTAATTAGTCCGTCAGTCAGATAATAAAAAAATATCAGACATGTATTTTTTGCTTTATCATATTATTAAAAAATGACTTAGATAAAACGCATTAAAGTTGGGGAGTGGGGGTCGCTACGTCACAAGTAAGTATAAAATCTACATACTCGTGACGTCATGGCACATTTTAACTCAATGTATCGCCGTAATCTTTTGATTACGTAAAAAAAGAAAAAATATGTGTCCAATATTTTTTAATAATCTACATGACGGACATTTTTTTTTGTTATTGTCAGTAGTAGAGATTTGTCACATATCCACTTACATTTATGTTTTTATATCCACCATGATTTAAACGGCATGCATATAGTTATTGTAAAAACATATTAATATACTCAGGAATATTATTTTTTATATGAATAACCAAATTTATATTATACACACATATGTATACGTATGAAACTCATTTACTGCCGTAAATGTGTTACTATTTAATTTAAATCCAACCAATTTTGATAAATATTGTAAGTAAATAAGAAGTGCGAATTCATTTCTTGACGATTACAATAAAAGCGTTAGCAAACGGTCGCGACACGACAGCGCGATGTGACTCTAATAAAAGAATGTCTAGGAAAACTACATGGAAATTGTTCTGCAAGAATCGCGTCGAACCGTCGCATCGCGCCTGTCTGCGGGAGCCTTAAGCAATGGACTGCCATTGGCAGATGATGATGAATGGTGATATTGATGACAATGATGATAATGATGATGATGATGATGATGATGGCGATGATAATGATGATGGTGATAATGATAATGATGACGATGATGATGATGATGGTGATGAAGACGATGATGATGATGATGGTGATGAAGACGATGATGATGATGACGATGGTGATTATGATGATAACGATGATGGTGATGACGATGATGATGACGATGATGATGGCGATGATTATGATGATGATGGCGATGATAATGGTAACGATAATGATGATGAGTAAAGAGACGTTAAGTTTATGTAGTGTTAGCTACTTACCACAATCCTTCATGATTCTTCTTTCGATGAGTGGCACTGGTGGGAACAGCCTCATCGACTCCTTGATGACCAGCTCCAAATACTTCATCTGATGAAGCTCACTAAACAACGAAACGTAAAGATTTAAAACAAAAATAACAGAACTTGAGCAGTCTTAGTTCCAAGTACGTCTTGAATATAAACTTTTTTAGTACCACAGTATTCAAAATGTACTGTCACTAATTAAAAATTATCATGAAAAATTACTAAGTATTAAAAGTAGGTACAAATTCAGAGTCTGTATGACTCGAGTCTTGCGTACTTCGCTCCGTTTAAGCAGTGGTTTTGTAAAAAACATCATATTACGCTGTGGAATGAATCTTTCTCTTTTTCATGTTATTTTTTTTTACAGTCCCCTTTCAGCCCATAATATTGAATTTTATTCATGCTTATATTTCCCCAGATACAGCCAAAGTTGCTTTTCACAGAAAAATTATAAAATTCGCAGGTAATGTCCATTATGGTTCATAGTTTCGACAAGGACTATATCCAGAAAAACCATTCTATTGTTTAGTAGAGAAACTGTTTTAATGAACATTGTAACCTTGTCCTACCAACCAGAAATCCAGAGCATAGGTGTCCATAATAGACAAAAATCAGTACCCTAATTACGTGACACATTTTCAATCACAATGCGAGCGTCTTGAAGGATATTACTTATCCATTGCTTCATAGCTTTCAAAAATTTGTCTGCTCACCAACGTAAATAACGCAATGAACATGGGTGGATTGTCAAAATGAAACCAATTGTGATCAATCGTAATTTTAAGTGTTACGCAATTGGGGTACAAAAATAAAATTGGGGTACAGATACGTATGGCATTTGATTATACTGCCATTAAAATACTATTGCGTATCAGGGACAAATTTTAACCAGTGCGCAAACTTAAACACGTGACTTTACTCATCATTACAAAAGAAACAATGAGAACAGCTGATTATTTTTCGCGATTTCAGGTTTGGTCCCATAGTAAATGTTGTTCATAATGATAAGTAAAGACTGTTTAAGTTCGCGCACTGGTTAAAAACTTACCCTGTATAACCAAAATACCCGTGAAATTTTGCGTTGTTGCATAACTTTTTAATTCATATCTTTAGGTCATGAGCTACCCGAATAAAAACAAAATTGGCCTATATCTTAAGGCGAAGGCGTGAAAATTGATTCGCTATTACAATGTATAGTAGACATTAGAGAATCGGCCATACTAGTGGAGGATTAATGGGAAAACAGACCTACTAATAGAAACAGCACAGCATAGTCAGCATAGCTGATACTAATGTATTTATCTAACAAAGTGCACTTTAATTACTTTAATTCTATCTCGAAATAGAACCATTAGCATAACAGATTGTTAGTTTAACTGAGTTTAACACACCAGTGCAGGAATGAAGAGTAAGTTCGCAATTTCTAGGTGTTCGGTGCGCTCAGTATTGTCGCCTGCAACCCAACTTTGCCGGCCAAGTTTAAAGTATCTTAGAGAGCTTTGCCAAATTCCTGCTATAATGATAGTTGTTTGATTCTAAATCTCTAGGTAGCTATTATGAATGAGAACTTCTGTCTGTAATAGTTTTGGGTTTACGTAAATCTGGTACAGTATGAAAATGCTGACTAGTTAAGTTGGTAGGTAAAACTAATTTTAAGTTTATCCAAAAGGCTCTCGTCGGGATTTATGTTTTGATGCGGTACCAGAATTGAAATAAAGAAAATAGGTACTTTTATTTGCGGTTAGATAAGACGCAAGGACAAGAACAATAATAAAAAAGTTAGGAAAAATATGCGTCGCATACACGCAAAATTGCCAATGCTCAGCATAATGATGTGAACCTTTGCGAGACTCTGTGGCTCAGTCTCGCAAAGGTTCCGCCTAATGCAGCGACAGGCGGCCCTGACATGATGACGTCAACCGGTGCAGCATAAAATGAGATACAAAATAATAAATAACTACACAATACATGTTTTAAATCTATTATCTATAAGAGCGCGTATCCTAAAAGTTGGCAATGTCGCAAATAGCTGTCAAATATTTACCTATTTTGATTAATTTGACAATATTACTGTATGGAAATATGAAATATGGCTAACTAGTGAACTAATATATTGTAGAGTTTTGTTTTGCATATTTTTAACATTTCCACCATTACCTACCATTATTTTTTACGTATATTTAATTCTCTGCTCAAAATATATTTTGAATCAATCCTTGACCCTGAGTGATCTTGCCATGAAACTTGTTCAACCACTATTTGAACACTAATAAGAAATAGAATGAACTTGTAATTTTAATAAACATGATAACATTTATATAGTTCTGCTATGTACAGTGTATTTAAGTTGTACCCCAGTTGTATTAAAATTTTAATACAATTGGGGTACCCAATTGATGCAGCCTACCGTGCTCCTGCAAATAATTGTACGAGCACTATGGATATCTACGACTTATTAATATTATACCATTTAACAATTATTTTTCTAAAATAAAAGTAGCCTAAGCCACGTATATAAAAAATAAAAAGTGTTGTTATAAGTACCGTATATAATTTCATATAGACTTAGTAAAAAGCTGCTTTTATATATTACAAACTAACACTTCAATTTTATTTATTTGTATACATAACTAACAAATCACTTTGAATGCTCTTTGACTCTCACAAAACCACTTTATAATAAATTAAAGAAATCTAATAAAATCCTATGAATAAGATTTGTCATAACTCATAACATATAATTATAATTATTAATTACTTATAATTTAATGTCTCGACAATTATTTACTTCCTATTTTTTTAACACCCCAGAATAATGTTAGCAGGTAATTAGATTTAAAATGCAAATAGATATCTCGTCTACCTATAAAAAAACATTATATCACATTAAGTATACATACATACATACGTAGCATTGCTATACATTCATAATTTTTTTTTTTTTCGTTCATTTTGTTCATATTTTCCCATTATTGTTTACTTTTTATTGTATTTATTTTTATTATAATATTTTTTTTTTAAATTGTGGTTTTTATGGATCATGTGGTAAAATAAAGTTATTTGTTTGTATTAGTACTATCCCACACGGTCTGCAATAAAGATTTTTATGTATTTTATGTTCATGATGGGAATGCAAACAGTGTTATTAATTTATGATAATACACAATTATCATAAATTAATAACACCGTTTTGCATTCTCATGACAAAACAAGGATAAAGACGTGCTAATTAAATATACGAGAGAATCTAGGATGTAATTATAATAATTGTGGTTAAACATCTTGTAACCTAAGCGTCAATTCATTGCCAACGCAACTACTGTTACATAATAAGGTAATTAATATCTCAAGACATGCTAGACACCGATAACAACTGATTAATCGGATTATTCTTAACCTAGTGATCAGTAACCTTAGAGGAAAATAAATCGGAAGCCTTTTCATGTCTGACCAACAATTCGCCATAAAATACTAAACGGGTAACATTATACTTTTGGGTTCACCATCAAACATAAAATCGCATTTAATTCTATCCATGTAATTTGTGCAGGAAAACATCGTGAGCCCAAAATTCGAAGACATGTGACATCCACCAATCCACACTGGGCCCGCGTAGTGGATTACGGCACTCTCCCTCTCGAAAAGAGGAGGCCTGTGTCCCAGCAGTGGGAACATTATAGGCTGATTATGATGATGTAATTTGTTGTAATCAATTTAGCTATAGTCAACCAACTGTGTATTAATTGTTTAAATAAATTAATTGTATTATTATCTGCGCATAATGTGGTGCAAGCTGTGAAATGGGGCGCTTAGACTTAAATTTGCAATGTACAAATTTTAAAGTAATAGTGTGCTCATCGTTGAAGAGCCTAATAAATAAATAATTATAGAGACTATACTTTCTACCATTCCATTAAACCTAATTACCAGTTTTGATATCGTGGCATCATTTTAATAAGACAAAATCTAGGAACAAACCGGTCTGTCTACTGTTACCAAATATGCTAGTCTTTGGGCTTTAAAACGGGGCTAAACTAAGAGAGAAGAGAATTCATGAATTAAACTTACTGATAAGTCGGGTATCTGCTCATTTCGCTCCCGAAGATAGTCTTAAGTTCCTCGTAGATTTTCTCTTGGACATCTCTGCGTTTTGATAGACAGTGGAGGGTGTACGTGATGCCTGAAGTCGTTGTGTCGTGACCCTGTACAAACAGTTTCATTGTAAAGTTAGGGAAATGTATTATTACGCAAATTGACTACCAACTTTAATTGATCGTTTATTCAAATCACAACTGTCAATATTTGACAGTTGTATATCACACGGCAAATTGACATAGGTGTTAATTTCCCTGACTGTAATATGGCTAGGAAAGCCCGAGTGCTGACGTGAGCTTAAGTGCCTTCATAACGGACTGGACTAACCTGACAAATTATCGTGGACGTCCAGGGCATCACGATAACACAGGCAAGTAAAATGTACAGAAATATATGAAGACGCTTTTTAACCGTCCACGATAACGTTATAACGTGCACGTACTTCCATATATTTTACTTCCTTGCCGTGAACGTCCACAATAATATCGTCACGTTAGAAATTATAAAATCGCACAAAATTGCGCTTAATGTGCGGTGGCACAGTATAAAGGTCATAGCACACATATC
The DNA here is from genome assembly GCA_916610215.1 of Omphaloscelis lunosa. NCBI lineage: Eukaryota > Metazoa > Arthropoda > Insecta > Lepidoptera > Noctuidae > Omphaloscelis > Omphaloscelis lunosa. The sequence goes on from OU744250.1 coordinate 16,358,196, forward strand.
AACTCGGAAAGGGATCATCACCATATTGCTGCGGTTCGTGAGCTTGTCCCGAGGCGAGGCGATTACGTTACGATTCCGATTAGTGTACGTTACAGTAGGGAGTTTCATACAAAGAACTTTGAATGGCTCGAGTTGATATGGTGACGATTCCTGTCCAAGTTGATATGTGTGCTTTTTCCTTAAATAAGTAACAGTATTATATCTTCATAGAAAACGACCGAAACGACGCGCTTCAAAATGTCAGTGTATAACAAGTACGCAACAGTACCGAGTGCGCAGCAGTTACGCACGGACAAGGAAGATTTATCTACCGAGCGGCCGTAGGTAATTATTTTAAGGTCACTGGCGAGACATAATACTGTTGCTTTATTATACTGTGGTGGTGGTTTGGAAAAGTTGAAAGGTATTCATGCTCGCTAGGTTTGGTGAATCATAAGAAAAGACTGTTGCTTATTTGTTGGTTTAGAGTAGACGTACAAAGATAATGATGTTTACAAAGATAATGAGGTATTTCTAACTTGATACTGTATCTTTCTAACAACCTAACAACTGATCAAGGTTTCCGAACTATGTGAAACGGTCGCAGTTCATGCGTAGAGAAGGGTCTTAGCGCTCCTAAACTCCATATTCAAATTCTTGATTAACAAGTAAAATAGTTCGAACCAAATTGTGGTATTACATGACCTAAAAGATCCTTCGAATAAGGGTGTTGGTACTTTACGAGTTATAACTGTCTTACTAGGAATATAGCTAAGATACGAGCACGATCTAGTAATATAACTATTAGGACACTCCAACACTGAGGTTAGATTAGAATTGTAACCAACTACGCGCGAGTCGAGCGAGCGAAGCGAGCGGTGCCGCCCGCGGCAGCAGTGGCCGGCCGAATAAATTGGTTGCAGTAACAAAATTAGTACGCTCCGACAGTTATGAACCGTTTTCATATAACTATATAACGGTACATTTTCCCTAGGGATATAACTATATCACGGCTATAACTAATCTTACTGCGACATATCCACTGGAAAAGTGACTATAATGAACGCGCATCTTAACACATTGCTTTACCGAAACCTGGGGTGGATCGCTCAGCATATGTGAGTAATAGTGATTATTCTTTGGTAATGGTGACAACAGACAATATTTCCGACAAAAATATGGCGAGGACTATGCTAATCTTACAAATGAAGTAGGTAATAAAACTTGTGTGTATGAAAGCAACTCACCTCAAACATGAATGTATCGACCTCCTCCCTCACACTTTCGTCGTCAATCTTTTTGCCATCGATTTCAGCCAACAGCAACAGGTCCAAAAACGCATGCTTGTTCTTTATACCTTTTATAACAAATATTTATGAAACAACTACTTTTAAAACGGTAAAGGAAAACATCGTTAGGAAACTGGCATGTCCTAGAACCTAAAATTCGAAGACATGTGACATCCACTAACCCGCACTGGACCCGTGTGGTGGATTATGGCCCACACTCTCTCTCAGAGAGGAAGCCTGTATCCCAGCGTTGGGAACATGATAAACTGATTATGCTTATTAATCACTTTTAAAATAAAGCTAATAAACAAAGAGAGCAGTAAAATTAGATTTTCCTAGTAAAGCTGAATATCAAATTTGTCATAACGAGAAAAATGTGTCATGTATAAAACAGTACCCTAATTGCGTAACACACGATCAATCAAAATCTGAATCATTTTAAAGGATATTGCTAATCCATTGCTTCATTGAAAAGGCCAATGCCTGAAATTGGCATCCTTTTATTTTCTTGCGGCCGAGTTAAAAATTTTTATGTATTTATTAGCTTTGTAGACAATTTTTGACCCCTAGGTGCAAGGTTAGTGTTAAGTTACCACAGAAGAGATAACCGCTAAATGCTTTTGGACATTTGAATATTCCGTACACCCCATCCTTTATCTGCTCAGCAACGTAAATAACGCAATGAATGTTTTTGAACTGTCAAAATGAAAAAGATTGATTGATCATGTGTTACGCAATTAGGGTGCAGTTGAAGACAACGAAGAAGTAAATTTAAATGTAAATTTTTGGTTACCATAACAGTTAAAAAAAATATATGCCTCTGAAAAGACTTAATACCAGGAATTAAGTGGCCCATTAAAGCACTAATATCTCATAACGAAGCAGCTGGTTATGAAATAAATCAAAAGTATTAAAATATTGTAACTGTTAAATCATCCTGCGTTCGCTCAAAAGTGTAAAAATGAGTTTTGATATTATGAAACGAAGTAGGTACGCCTACAAATTATAAACTTCATACAGAAAGTGGGGCCAGTACTAAAGCAGTTTTTGTGAGGTTATTGCGGCTGATGACATTTAAGGCTCCCGCAGACAGGCGTGACGCGATGATACAACGCGATTCTGGTAGAACAATTTCCATTATGTATTCATAGAAATTGTTCAATTAGAGTCGCTTCGCGCCTATCTGCACACCTTTATTACATACTTTTAAAGTGCAGTTCTAGTCTATCGAAGTGGTCAATATTTTGTAAATAAAAATTCACTACACTGTAACCTCTACAACTTAATTTTAGGATATAGCACATTTTACGCTACATGCCACGACACGATTGATTGGAATTCAAAGGACAGTCTTCAATCGATTAATTTAGGGCCTTTTAACTTCTATGGTTATTAATTCTTCCAATTTATTTTTCTCATCGTCATTAGTAAACTTACCAATGTCACTGTTTTCATTAAGAGTGGTTAAATTAGCCTTCTTCAATTCTTCTCGTCTTGCATCGATTACTTTGTTAGTCTGTTGGTGTAAAATTTTCAATGCCTTGTCTTGCTTCGTCTTGTAAGGCAACAAATTAAAGATGGCGTCTTCTCCGAATAATGGTATTTGCATCCTCATCGTCACAATTGCGGACAATCTATAAATATAAATAATTGTTTTTTTTTTCGTTTTTGCACCTACCGCTGTTTGTCTCTCCATGACTCAAAAGGTGACTGGTAGAAAATGCCTATAGTATGCTAGTAAGTTCACCATTGTACTTTTGCGTGCTTAAATGATTAAATAAATAAATAAATCGATTATGTTTATTGAAACTGGATATTGTAATTATTCTTATTGATTTATATGTGATATCTATGAGTACTGTTATTTATATCATTTTTGTAATTAATTAGTATGTTTTTTTTTATTATTCTTGGATGCTGCAAAAGTGATTAAGATTAAGTACACTTACTCTTCAATGGATTTCACATATTCAGACTCGCTGTGTTTCTGGGCATTCATGCATACGCCCATAATTGATTCTAGAAAAATAAAAAGTCTATTAAAATTCTTATCTTATTCAAAGCTTTTAATTGTAAATTTTAAAATACTCAATTCTGAAATCGGGTGTAGTATTCATATACCAACTAATTAAACAAAACTGTTTTTTTACTTTGAAATGCTATTTTTTTTTAATGCGATTAACGAATTTATGCATGGAATTATATTTACTATTTTTGTCGTAAAAAAAATACCTGTAACATTATCAAGGGCCGCTAAAGCGATAATAGGGAACATGTCAATCGGGCGGCCGTCCGCCATCCCTCGTAGTTTCTCCGTCAGAATGCGCTGGTTCTTGCAGAATACGGGCAGGAAGTTCTGGAGAATATTGAAGTGGAAGGCCGGGGTCAGGAATTTGCGGTGACTCTTCCATCTTTGACCTAAAACAAAGGCATGATTAAATAACGCTGTAGGTACGGCCCAGTAGACAAATAATTATGCACTTTAGAAAATAAACACCCTACTATTCATATTTGCATGCCAAAATATGGCGAAATGTGTCATCGCACAGAAATATTTATTTACCTACCACCTTTGTATTACCGTATTTAAGGCACGCGAATGGCTTTGACAAGTTGACATCGCTGTTAAAGCGTTTCGTATTTCTACAACGACTTTTTTCGGTAGTTTATATCAATCCAATACATCTTTGACATTTCCATCATCGCTATCGCTGATAGAAGGTCACTTTATCAAGGTCCTCTAGTCTAATGGTTAAGATTAAGAGAGTTCATTCTAAAAGTTGGCACCGTCGCAAATAGCTGTCAAATATTTACCTGTTTTGATAAATTTGGCAATATTACTGTATGGAAATATGAAATATCGCTAACTAGTGAACTAGTATATTAATAATGAATTGTAATTATAACACTGAATTTGATGCTGTAACCGTTTTAGGTGTAAAAAAGGTATTTGGAAAGTTTCCAAATACTTGTTTTACGTATAAAAATAATTATTCGGTGTTACGATATTAAATATTGCATTTCATAATCAATATCAATATAGCCATGTTATTCATATTTCCATACAGCAAAACAGCGAAATATCTAACATCTATTTGCGATGTTGCCCACTTTCAGAATGCACGCTCTTAAGCTTATGTTAACATACTGCCATGTATATCTCGAACTTTAGTGATTTTTTTATTGTAATGCCTCCATAATTATCTAGGAATAAGTAAATTCACTCTACCTTTTTTCTCTGATAAAATATTTCTCTCTTAAGAATCAACTAACTACTGGTATTTTCTTTGATTTATCGAAAGACTTCGATCTGGTTTCCCACGATATAATGAGAAGAATAGATCAGTTGGAGACTATCGGAATTAGGGGACCTGCATTTCAGTGGATATCATCCTATTTGAGATAACAACATATAATTATCAATAAAATTACCAACAGTAAAAATATGACACATCGAAATTAAATTTTATAAATATGGCAAGTTGCACAAGGGAACTTGCTAGGCCCAATATTATTTATTATGTTATGTTTAAGTCCCATGTAATAACAGGACTTAAAAAATAACTGGTGAAATGTGGGTGTACAGTAATAGGTACACCTCTGCCCAACATGATGTCCAAGATCATGACTTTGTTAGCCCCTTTCTTATATACTCAGAAAATGCAATGACTCCTTTCACAGTTGCGACCTTGATGTTTTCGGTGGTAAATTAGGTATGTTTTCAATTTTTTTTTTACATTAAAATGTAAAATAAAATGTTATTATGAAAAAAGCAGCACTTTTAAGCTAAAAATATTCAAAAAATATTTTTTTACCACTCAAAAAGGGCATTTGTTTTATCGATAAAAGTGAACTCTCTTTCACTCACTGAGTGAATAAAAACATTTTGAATTAGGAACAAGCACGAATTATACAAATTATGTACAAAAACCAGCCAAGTGTGGGTCGAACCACACAATGGTTAATGTTGGAATGAATTTATCCCAAAAACAAACTTAATATTGTAGTTGAAAACCATTTTCTCCCATACATCGATGTACGTCACTGTGAATTCTCCAACTGCAAGTTCGTAAACACAAAAAAACAAAAAATTGTTTGTAAAAACTACAAATGAACGATTTTCGGACTTAATCCTTTATATTTGAATTGAGACCTTGTTTTCTACCAAATTTCATGATTCTAGGTCAACGGGAAGTACCCTGAGGGTTTTGATTTATTTGCGAGTATCAAAATATGACGCATAAATGGCCGTATTTTTTATTGCGTTGACTTAGAAGCTTGATTTTTATTTAAAGCTGCAAGGGACCATAGACCTACGTATTTGATAATAATTTCAGCCTGATACCTCCACGCGTTCCTGAGAAAAAGGGTACTTATAAAATGATAGACAGACGGAAGGACAACGAAGTGATCCTATAAGGGTTCCGTTTTTTTTTCCTTTTGAAGTATAAATAAAACCTGCTGAAAGTACCTACTGGCTGGCTAAATGGAGCTATGCCATAGAGCTATACTATCAATTTATTTATTTTTTTAATAATTATCCCGCTAATTTTAGTTAGGTTCTTTTCTATCTGTTATAGTGGTTGCTTTATGTCATTGGAAAATCTATTAACATAATTATAATAAAATGACTTCTTTCAGTGACGAAGAGACACTAACTACGAAATCATTTCGTTCTAAATCAGCAATTATAGTACCTAGATAATTTGTTACTGCCAAAATTTATTTTCTCGCAGTCAATGGTAAAAAGTAGAGTACACAACTTATGAAAAAAGAACTCTTCTCAGTCCTTGTATCCCTCGCTCCGCTCAGGATTCTAATCTAGAATCCCTCGCTACGCTCATGATTCTACTCTAGAATAGTTCGCTGCTCTCGGGATCCAACTTAGTCCCTCGAATTAAATTCCCTTTTTTTCACTTGTTGTATAATCTTCTATTATTTTATTATTATTATTAGATAACTAAGTATTTTTTTCCAGTTTTAAAGATAGCCATTACAACTGCCTTTTTCTAGGCAACTAGGGAAAGACAGATTCGAAATATATGTGTTAAGGGAGATACCAAAATACGCTAAAAGAGTTTAAATCATATTATTGCTTATACATATTATCCCATCCAACTGCACATATTTATTAGTCGCGAGACGAAAAGGTTATGCAATTTCCAAGTCTGTACCGTGTTCACAAAGAAATAAAACAAGCTACTAATTATTTTAATAACAATGGTCTAAAATAAAAAGATCATGTCTCGTGAGTAGTGAATTTTTTCATTCCGCGACTTTATTTACGTAATTATTATGCACTTACAATTTATTAAGTACAATTAAACGTTACAACTTAGTGTATAATTATCTAATTTACCTAAAATTGAACTTGTTCTTACCCGTAGCAGTGAGCAGACCTTGACCGAGCCAGCACATCAGGAAGCTGTATGACCTGCCCTTTGTTATGTGCTCCGTGCTCGACACTAGCGACTGAAATAATGCGGACACATTAATTTCTAAATAGCAATGATCATTATAACAACAATCAATAACTAACTGTGAAGTAAGTTGAGGGAATAACAACAGATGGAGGAACATCTGCCACTCGGACGCGACGTGCAATAGCCTATATGAAAAGCACTCAATAGATTGCTCACCCAAGTAGGCCACTGCAATAACAATCTGGCAAAATGAGAGAATATTTCTTCCGACACCCAGTGACAGTGTGATGCTCCTGAACAGACAATGGCTCACGTGTTGGAGTGTTCAAAGTGTCCCTACTCTTGCACATTTTAGGACGTCAAGAACGCTATTGAAGCCGCGATCAACGTACCCACCTATTGGGCCACAGCAACCGATTTAACTAGACGAATACGTATGTGTCATCAATTCGAAGAGTAGAAAAATATCTACCTGGCCTGTATTATCTACATCAGCTCCCTTTTATACACATTTCTATTCTCTGCTCATGCCACCCCGCCAGGCCTTTCCTATTATCATAAAGGTGCTCCCCTCCCTCACCGGGAGCATTCACTTGTATATAAAATTTCAGATTCGATTTTAAGCATTAGCATTACATTACAATACTGCCTCCCTGACTGACGAGCATTCGCTTGTAATGTAACATTTCAGATTCGATTTCGAGCATTATTGGGAACTGTATTACTCGGTTCGCCTCCCTCACTGATGTAATGCTCGAATCTTATCATTACAGGTTGCAAATTGTAATGCTCGGTTCTCCTCCCTCACTGATGTAATGCTTGAACAGACAAATGCTTGCGTTAAGGGAGCACCTTTATGTGCTAATGACAATTTCAGAATGATTCTTTATTTTGACTAGCAGATTGTACCTGGTAACTTATTTTCGTAAACGATTATGACAAATTTGTTTCATTTTGACAGTTCAACAACAACTATTGCGTTATTTACGTTGTTGAGCAGATTTTTTTTCTAACTTATGAAGCAATGGATTAGCAATCTCTTTCACATCGAAACAAATTGTGATTGATCGTGTATTACGTAATTAGGGTACTGATTAATATTTGTACAGACTTTTTGACCTCTACGGGCTCACGATTTACACAGCTCACACACAGTTTCTCTTAGAAATTAACATTCATGGATCATTGTTAACGTAATCATTTTTGTGTATTTTTGTAGTGTTTAATAAAGTACATATAAATAAATAAATAATTTTTAAAGTATCATTGTTACATTAGTAGAAAAATTAAGCATTTTAAAATCCTACTTATTTACATACCTTATGTTAATATTAGGTCTTTACCTTTGAAATTGCCGTTTTTCATGAAATAAGTTAACGCCCTTGTTTCTCTATATTTTTTAATAATCAAAGTAATTACCATGCAATCAATGCATTTTTGCCAACGTTGTGGTAGCTTATTGATGCCCTTTTGGAAAAAATCTGCTGGACGGGAGGCAACAAATTCTTCAAAGGCATTTTGAACTGCCTCTCGGTTATTGAATTTTTTTTCCCCACCCAGAAGTCATCCAAATTCTGAAAAAAGTAGAAGTCTGTAGGGGCAAGGTCTGGTGAGTACGGACAATGACGGAGAACTTCCAACCCTAGCTCTTATAAATTGGAGACCGTCTGCTATGCAGTATGAGGTCGCGCGTTGTCGTGTGCAGGAGCTGCGGAGCCGAACGATTGATCTAAGCTGGTTGAAGATGTGCTAGTTTCTCCATCATTATGTTCAGTTATTCACAGTAAACATCTGCAGTAATGCTCATCCCGTTTGGTAAGAAGCTGTGATGAAGAACACCGGCGCTAGACCACCAAACAGTGACCATTACTTTTTTTAGGGGTCAGTTTTCGTTTGGGGCATTGTTTAGGTGCTGAACCAGGATCTAACCAACTTGCTGAGCGCTTGCGATTGTCGAACAGAATCCATTTTTCGTCGCAAGTAACAATGCGATTCAATATGCCTTCGTTTGTGTGCCTCTTGAGCAGTGCAAGGCTCAACTCGACGCGTGCTTCGCGCCGGCGATCATTCAATTCGTGGGGCACCCATTGTCAAGCTTTTTTACCTTGCCAATTCGACGCAAATGAACCAATATTGTTTTGATGCTAGCATCGAAAGCTGCTGCTAATTCAGCTGTAGATTGAAAATCATCAGCTTCCATAATCGCCTTTAATTCGTCATTGTCGACTAAAGTTTTCGGTCGACCACGGGATTCATTTCCAGAATGGAAGTGGGCTAACCAATAACGGGTGGTGCAATCGTTAGTAGTGTTCGTTCCGTATACGTCGTTGATGTTGTGTGCCGCTTCTGCCGCTTTGCTGCACGACGGTACTCAGACTCCATAATCACTCGAATTTTTAACTTATGCATGATGTCGAAAAATGTACAAATGCGATGAAAACAGAACGCTAACCATTAAACAAATGACTAATTTTCAAAAAAGAATTCCATATTTTAAAAATAAAAATAATTTGAACTTAGAATTCTTAGCGAAAAAAGAAAAAAATGAACTTGGCAATTTCATAGGTATTACTTTACCCATAGACAAAAACTTTATATTCCAAACCAACGATAACAATCAAAATAAAATAATAGTGAACACCATTCAAATGTAAATGTTCAGAAAAAAAGTAAAAAAGGTTTAAAAGATCACATACAAATACCCGATTTGTATGTGACCTTTTAAACTTGTGAAGTGCGGAACGTCACCATCCATAATTTTGAACATTACGGCGACGTTGTACTCGTGTTTTTTTTATAACACTTCCGACCAATTAAATAATTAAAAACTACTCAACTTTAGCCGATGTTCGCACGGACGTAATAAAATCGCGGCGGGATTCTTCGCGCACTGGATTTCAACTCGGTGTTAAGCCGAGCGTTGAAAAAACACACTGTTGGATCTTCAACTCTCGGCGCTGAGCAGAGCGTTGCACGAAAAAAAGTCCCCGCGATTTTATTACGTCTGGCGAACGTGGGCTTAAAAGGTTCGATCTTAATCGAACAAGATTTGACAGTAAAACTTAACTTCCAATTACAGCATTCACAAGGTTAATCTAGGTACAGCGGGATAATTGCGTAACACATTTACAGTAGCAATAGCTTTCATTTTGACAGTTTATCAGTTTTACATTCATTGCGTTATTTACGTTGTTGAGCAGACAAATTTTTCGAACATATGAAGCTGGATTAGATTGCATAATTATAATAGTATTTCATGACATCATGACATTTTAGATTTGTTCTAACATAAGGACTTGTATTGCTGATTCAATGATTATAATTCTATAAAGCCATATTTATTACAGTCGCTAATCATATTTCAATCTACATACAACTTGACACTGACCAAAATAAAATGCAATTAAAGTGGATATATTTTCCGTTTAGCTATTTCTAAAAAGTCTTAAAAAGACCCTGAAAGAAATCGACACGTATTCACCTCTTAACGAGGCATCCTCAGGATGACGATTGACTTGTCGCGAACTTGAACACGGCGTGTTGCCACACCAAGCACCGAGCGCAGACAAGTCTGCGCTCGGTATTTTCTAATAGATTTCCTCAAGGTCACGCCTGAATCAATTAACTATTTTGACACTGACCTGCAAATTGCAAAAAACGTAAGAAAATTTGAATTTCACGGGCTACCTTACCGCTTCCCCTTAATATATTTTATTAAGCTTACTTTCCTCAATCTGCTTGAAATCTTGCTTAAATTCCAATAAGATCTCTCAAACATACAATGTTATAAATGTACGGGTGACCTTGTGGTTTATTTAGGTCACAATGTCATTCGACTTTTATTTTGCAAGGTGATACTAGCAAATGAAAGGTGACTGGTCGTCTTGCTGATCGTGGTTTTGTTATTGTTACTAGTAATTAACTGTTTATTTATTTTACCTCGATGGTTCTAGTTTATCATTTATAACTTCCAATTACTGCTTTTTATAGAGTTATGTAAGCGGGCACGCCCTTTATGCCTGGAGGCTTTTATTTAGATATTTAGTTGTGTTTACGTATTTTTTTTTTCCGTTCTCGATGTTTTTGGTTGGTATATTAGCGTGTGCTAGCTGCATATGGCCAATATTATCATTTAAATTATGTTTTGTGTTGCTTAATGTAATTTATTTTGCATACTATTGTATAGAATCATTTTTTTCTAACTTGAACAGACAGCTGCGCTGCTGGGGAGTTTGTTGCGCCACTTCTTCTTCCCAGCTAAAGCACTAGGACGTGGTGAAGGGTGGGTTTTGTCTTATGTAATTTTGACGTTCGAAAAGTGCTGATTCTCAGCCTAGTTTGAATAAATAACTTTGGTTTTTTTTTTCATATCGTAAATAAAAATAAGTAATAATATATTTTATATATTAAATACATTATTATTCAATATAGTATTTAAGTAATTAATAATATATACTTATTTTATTTATTGTTTTGTCTTTGTTATCAAACGTTGAAGTTTTCGGATAAATATTACCAATGCGTCGGTCGATGTTTTCCGGTAAATCAAGAAATTCTTGTAAAATAAGATGAGATTGTTATTACCTTTATTACACACGGTAAACCTCCGCAATGATAATCTAAAGCTTATAAAAAAAATCCTATGCTATAGGAAACTCTAGGCCTTACCTATTAGGTATCTACATCATTTCACTCAATTTAATTTACCACTGACTACCTGCAGTAGTGTCTCTCCTTAGTCTCCTTCTTTCTCCCTTTAGCTAACGTTCGCACAGACGTAATAAAATCGTGGCAGGATTTTATCACGCACTGGATTTTCAACTCTCGGTGTTAAGCCGAGCGTTGTGAATCGGACGCACTCTCGTCCCAGCGCGTTGAAAAAGCACACTGTTGGATTGTCAACTCGCGTTAAACAGAGCGTTGAAAATCCAAGAAAATCTAAGCACACTTACGCACGGGAACTTGGGCTTAGCAATAAGACCACCCATTGCCCTATGTAATATTTCTACATTAATATCTTGAATCCATATGATGTACAAAAAAAGAGTATTCTGTGATATTCAAATCTATAATTAATTTCCTAAATATTAAATCTGCTGTTTTATAATCGTTTCCGATAACCGGTTTTAGCAGTAGTTATTTCATTTAATAATTAACGTTTATGCGCGCACTCAACCATAAAACTTCTTTTTATTTTTTATTATGGTGATTAATTATTTTATATTCAGTTTTTTTAATAAAATGAATTGAAAAACACATTAGAATAATAGGTATAATTTGATTTCGATTCTCTTGTACACCGAACTGAACTAACTAAACTATCACTAAAATTCCTTACTTTTGGCTATGAGAATCTTAAAGCTATTCTGCTAAATAAATTCTCTAAATTTAAAAATAATTTTGACACAACTAAATCGAATTTGATAATCACGACTCCACGAGATAGATACTTGTTTGCCCTACCCGTTCATTTTTTTAGATACGGAGGCGCGCTTGGGGGGCAGCCTCGACGTGTTGTTTTTAAGGAATTTTTCACTTTTTGTATAGAAATTATGAAAAAAAATTACCTACATGTTGATATTTATGGGTTAATTTGTTTTATAAAGGCGGTCAAATTATCATTATTTTTGGGATAGGACACACAATTTTCGAGAAGAAAGCAAAAGAAAAAATAAAACAGTACTATTTGTGCACCTGAAGTTGAGGTGTTGGTGTGAATTTAAACTTCATGACAACCAATTTTATTCCACACGTTTTTAATCGCGATTAGGAATAGTCAGTTTTATTTAGACGATCAAAATTTTAGGTGAAAAACGTCAAATTCAAAATAGCAAAATTGCCATTTTCACTAAATTTATATCTCAGTGCCATCTTAGTGCTGCCAAACTAAAATATAGTTAAGTTGTGACACTTTAGTCTGTTTCAGAATAGGATATTGTCCTTTGACAGCAATAAACTAAATTTCGGTTATTTTTAGTCTACTTTAGAGGCATTTGTGACAAGAGTATCGGCACCAATATCCTCGTATTTTTAGGGTTCCGTACCTCAAAAGGAAAAAACGGCCCTTACAGGATCACTCGTGTGTCTGTATGTCGGTCTGTCTGCCACAGCCAATTTCCTCCGAAACTACTGGACCTGGCTCTTTACTCATAGATTAAGAAAACCTATAAAATGTCTATTTAGTAAAATAACATGGTAAATCTCTCAATATTGTGCGTACAAACTTACATTTGCAGTTGGGATGTATAGGAGATCATGTATTTCAACTACAATGTTAAGTTTGTATTTGGGATACATTCATCCTAACTACGGGACCCATCCTTGTGCGCAGTCCAATATGTTTTTATTCTTAAAAACTTATACTTTGAAGGAAAATTTGACTCTTGTAATTCGAGACTCTTGTAATTCAAGAAGTGATTTCAAACTTCAAACGAATTCCATTCTTCTACACATAGACACAGTTTCTCATAGATAATGACTACGTATATACAATAAGTACCTACATAAAAACAAAAAGCATGCAATAAAATATTATCGCCCATGGGCATGTGACCGCCCATATTTTTTCAAGTTATTCTTTTCTTTTCTTTTTTTTGAGCGTTGCTATATCTCCGATGTTATTGGCTCGATTTTGATTCTATTTATTATTTCTAAAAGCTTATGAGTTATTTTATCGGATTAAAGATAGACCTCCCTTTTAAAGTTAATTTTTGAAACTTTTCGTGAATATTCAGAAAAATACGGGCGGTCACATGCCCATGGGCGACATTGTATTTATCTTGACAGCCTCATTGGTCTAGTGATCGCAAGCTCTACTGCTAAGCATAAGGTCCTGGGTTCGATTCCCGAATCAGACAAAGTGTTATTGGGTTTTTCCATCTATAATTTCTCGATAGCAGCCCGGAGTCTACATAAGTGCCCGGTTGATGGCAATAGGCTCGCCCACTATTACATGGGACTTAAACATAACTGGCCAAATGTAGGCATACTATTACTCCTCTGCCTTACCTTTCGGGGATACAGGGGTGATGTTATGTTATGTAATATATCTTAAATATTTGTGCAACTCACCTCAGCATATTTTGAATGACAAATCACCACGTATGGAGATGAGAAAAAATGTACCCGGAACACAAGCCCATATTTCACCGATAGTCTTTGGATCAAGTTCAAGAACTCTGTAACAAAAAATTAATATCTATTAGTAACACGCGAAACTTATATTAATCTTACGTTTAATTTTAATTTTCAAACCAAAATGCAAAAAAAAAACATCCGCCTTGACATTTTGCTCTATGTTTCCGGAATTAAGGAATCAATGATATTTAAATGTCTTTGAATTAACGCCTGCCTAGCAGAATGCCTTCTGTAAGTTACCTTCAAGGCAACTACCTGACATAGTTATATCAAGAATATGCAAGCATCGTATTAACGTGATACGGAATGATGCCCAGCTGAATACGGAACGCTCAGTTCATTCTCTATCTATGTCTCTGGTCAATATAAACATATCCTCTATTTTATATTGACGCCAAGAACGGACAGACTATATGCAATGTTCCAATTCTCCAAGGTTCCAATTCTAAAAGGGAAATATTTAGGTGATCCTCTAAAAACTTATTGCAAGCGGCCGGCGAGCGCTACATTCAAGTTGGACGCAGTTACTTGGTTATTCGGTATTTAGGACCCTGAAATAGGAATCATAATGAGGTTCACAAAAAGAGGCGCAATCATTATATTAGAGTGTTCAATCATATTTTTAGGTGCGCAAAAGGAATTATTGGAGGTTCGATTAATTACATGCCATTCTTAAGCGCAGGCCACACCGGGAACGAAAAGAAACGAACATAAGTTCATTGAGCTTTCTTCCGCCTCACACCGCAGCGAAATGAAAACAGAAGCATAGATAATATAATACTACGACGGAAGTATGAAAAGACGCGGAGGAAAGCTAAACGAACCTAGCTTCGTTTCGCATCGTTTCGCTTCATTCCCAGTGTAGCCTGCGCTTTAAGAGCGTTTATTCTGAAAGAGGGCAACGTCGCAAATAGATGTCAAATATTTCACTGTTTTGATTGGCAATATTTATTGTATGGAAATATGAAATATGGCTAACTAGTGAACTAGAATAATGATTATGAAATGCCATAATTAATATCATAACACCGAATATTTAGTTTTAGATGTCAAAAAAGTATTTGGAAAGTTTCCAAATGCCTTTCTTACACCTAAAACGGTTACAACATCAAATTCAATGTTATAATTGCAATTTTTTATTAATATTGTTCACTAGTTAGCGATTTTTCATATTTCCATACAATAATATTGCTAAATTAATCAAAACAGTTAAATATGTGACAGCTATTAGCGACGTTACCAACTTTTAGAATGAACGCTCTTTATACGTTTGGTTGATTGGACTGGAAGCAGACGATAACGGAATCAGGACAAGGCTACAATGATAAATAACTTATTAATATACAGGTGCCCTAATCATTATAGATTTTAATGCAGTAATTGTTTTAGTTTTTTAGAAAACCTGTGGATCTTTTCATCGCGAAAACGTTGTCGGTACTCAGATGTAATATATTCATTGAAGCGACATTAAAGTGTTATATTAAAAGCAAGCAAAATGATAACGTATCGGGAGTTCACGGTTACATTTGGGTAAGGAAAGTGATAGGTCATTGACCTATCGAAATAGAGATAAGGAAATTATCTTTTTTTCTAACAGAGTAATAACCCCGACATAACTAAATCCACAAATTGCTAGCTTTAAGTAGGTTTGTATTTCATTGGCAAGCAAAGCAGGTAGGTAACATACTGATGAAATTGTGCGTTTTTTTTTTCAGCATGGATTTTTCTCGATGTTTAAATCTTCAAAACGAATAATAGCTCTAATTGTTCACTATCTAAAGTCTGTTTTTTTTTTAATCTCGTAGACTAATTTGACAGGTGCAAATGTCAAACTCCAAATTGAAAAAACAAACAACAATCACTTGAAATGTCAAATTAGTCTACGAGATTAAAAAACAGACTTTAATGCCGGGCATGCGTTGCTGTGCATTTTGCATATTTTTTTTTTGGAAAATAGAAATTTACATTCGAGTGATACAGAGTCGACTAATACATTTTTTTAATTATTCCTTGTCCCTAAATCATTTTAAAAACCTAGGCAGAATGTAGGCTTGCAATATCACAAAAAGGTTGACTCGAAAATTTGGGCTCTTGTATGACGTCACTATTTGGACCAACCTGTGCATAGAAGATATTAAAGCTAACAGAATCGAGTCCGTCTATTTTGGACTTCGTAATTGATATTTCTCTCTAATTCTAAACAAATAGAGAGGTACTTAATCCTGCAAGGTCTTGAGCACAATCAGCTAAATCATGGAAGGAACGGTAATAAACTATGCAATTTTATCTAATTTTACCTAACTACTATTACCTTATGAGGGCCACGTAATCGTATTTGGCAAATTATTTGTGTAACAGTCATGACTAATATGAACCAAAACAAGATTAAAATTTACGCATTTTTTTTAGTCCTTACCGTGATTTTGGCTCGTGTATTGATCATACATACTTATACAGGGTCAAATAAAAATTAGCTAGCAAAACTCCGCAGCCGTGTTTGGTTTCGATAGCTATACAACGATAAATA
The DNA here is from genome assembly GCA_916610215.1 of Omphaloscelis lunosa. Taxonomy (NCBI): domain Eukaryota; kingdom Metazoa; phylum Arthropoda; class Insecta; order Lepidoptera; family Noctuidae; genus Omphaloscelis; species Omphaloscelis lunosa. The sequence continues at coordinate 16,374,551 of OU744250.1, forward strand.
AAAAAGATTTGATGTTTTTTTTTTTTATTCAACGACCCGTTGAGTAAAACTGGTTTTTTTTTTGTTATGTCGCATTTAGATATCCACATCCATCACGTCTGTGAAGTTTGCACAATTTTTTTTTTATTTGAAACATATTTCAAGTGACAATAACTGCGGTTATAACTTGTTTTAAACTGTGATTTCAAACATTTTTTTTTTTCAAACTGTTTTAAACATTGTTTAAAATACGTGTTTTAATACAACTAGTTCGTTTTATGCCAACCCTGGATATCGATGATCCATCACGACAGTGAGTTTCGCTAGCTTATTTAATTTGACCATGTTTACAAAGAAAAGAAAGCAAAGAAAGAAAGAATAATGTTTATTTGGACAGAGTTCGAGAAACACAAAATAAAAAAATAAAAAAGTTAAAATAATCTTATATGTAGCAATAATAGTGTGTGCCTCACGGCTGCGGCAATAAGGTTCATTTCAGCATTAATACCAGACAAATAATAGGAAAAAGAAGGATAATATAGGAATAGGAATGAATAATACTAGAAACGATGATTACATGGCTAGAAAGGGTGACGGACGACTGTTAGGGAAAATGCGAATACGCTGTTCGTCGACCCCAAATTAAATGAGTTAGTGGCTAATGATTACGAATGAACCCATATAAAATAATGATGTACATTCCTACCTATACAAATAACAGCATAATAATTCAAAAGAAAAAAAATATATGATATATCATATATTTTTTTACAAATATTATAAAATTATAATTATGATATATCGTATAATTTTTTACCTATAGGAACCTTTTTGTGTTTCGTTCATATAGGTACAAAAGATATCTTCTAAGAAATAGATCAATATAATTATTAAAAACGAATACACAGAATGCGACAAATGGTTTATAAAGTCGTCATTTCAATTTATACTAATTATACTTCAATAATTACAGGCTATTAGAGCCCATTTGCAGCAGTACATAAGATATAATTGATATTTAAGTGGATTCTGAGTATGCAGTAGTTGAGGTAGAAAATTAGCATCACTTCACGGAAATGACGTATCTACAGGAACAATCAAATCGTACATTTTTAGGGTTCCGTAAAAAGGAAAAAACGGAAACCTTATAGGATCACTTCGTTGTCCGTCAGTCTGTCTGTCAAGACCCTTTTTCTCAGGAACGCGTGGAGCCCTTGGAGCTCTAAAAAAAATCAGGCTTCTTAATCAACGCAATAAAAAAATACGACCATTTATGAGATATATTTTGATACTAGCAAATAAATCAAAACGATTAGGGTACTTCGCGTTTACCTAGAATTATGAAATTTGGCAGAAAGGAAAATGTCCAAAAATCGTTAATTTGTTGTTTTGTCATATAAGCCTTTACCCTATTGCGTAATGCACGATCAATCACAATGTGTTTCGATTTGAAACACAATCTTCATAAGTTGGAAAAAAACATCTGCTCAACAACATAAATAACGCAATAATTCAAATTAGTCATAATCGTTTACGAAAATAAGTTACGCAATTAGGGTACCTATTCGTTCCTATGTGTTTTACGTGAATCGACCTAGCCTTTTCTAGTCTAACCGGATGCAGCTGAATACCAGTATTTTACATGAAGCTGAAGATACCTTTTGGTAGGACTGGTTGTCAGACTTGGGATTCTGACTACCCGTTACGACTGTCAAAGACTGTGAATGACAGCTAGGACCAACAGCTTAAAGTGCTCTCCGAAGCATGGAGTTGTTTCGGTATGTAATGGATGGTCACCCATCCACGGACCGATCTCGGCAAGCGTTCCTTAACCTTGAAGATCGACCCGTGCGGCTGTATCGGTATGTTGCGAAGCATATTCGATCTACTATCTATGTATCTCGTAACGTAGCTATTTGGTGCCTGTCTAATGCCTATGTCACTTGCCCTTTTAAATAGTTGGGGAGTCGATGACGTCGGACATTGAAAAGCGTTTTTTTTTTTTTAGTTAGGACATCTCGTAGTTGACCTCTGAGATCATGACTACTTAACCGGGCTTTCCTGTGGGTGTCTTAAGCTACTACACTTAAAACCTCCAGCCAGGGGTTACTCAACTATGCTAATTAAAACAAGGTGAACGCTCACTAAGGGCACCCCCTGTGGGGTACGAACCTCGGCTTAGGGCGTCAACCGGAGGGAGGACATCAAGGATGGAACGGGCTGGATCAATGTTTTGATCATGATTATTAGTCGGGGAATTTAAAGCTACGTGCTCAGCTGCAACAACTGCTGGCACCTCGTTATCGAGCAAATTAAAGTGTATGTTGAATCACTTAAGTATAGCAGCTTATAGCCTATGAAGGTAGGTATACGTTAGCGGTCAGACAGGTTCCTTGGACTAAACTACACGGATTTTGGAAACAGGTTTTAAGACACCGATATATAGTAGCAACCTTGACTAGTTAGCTTGCGTGTTCTGTGCTGAGCTCACGCTACGCGTCGTAGGTCCAGCCAGTAATAGACTCCCCCTAGAGTGCTGTCCCAAATTAGACGCATTATTTATTTATTATACGTAAAACAAAAGGTATTCTGATAAAACACGTATACTAAAAGATACATAGTTAAATTATCTTTAAATAGTAGTATTAGTATGTGTAATTTAAACATAATCTAAAATATTCACCGATTTAGTTATTAAGAAAATGCTCTCATTAATCTTTTTTTTTTTTTCAAATTATGCACACTACTCATTTAGACGTGATCTTCAGTATAAGCTGTGTAACTTGGCAAATTACGAAATTAAAATGTTTGATGTTCGTATTTTTATTGCAATTTAGCATAAAAATATCTTTATTAAAACAAGTTTATTAAATTTCGTAATGCTTTTATAAACAATTTTCATTTATAATGATAGTATGTTTTATAAAAAGCAAATAGCCTCTGGCATTAGATGTTTTTATTGATACACACTACTGAATTATGGATTTATGTGAACAAAGCAAAAAATATTTTTTTATTCTATTCCAAGATACAAGTTCGTTTATTCATTTGCAAGGTATGATTATAAATCAATGCCAAATTCAATCAATTATAACATTGTAGATACATTGGTGATATGAATGATTCATAAATGATAAATGATTTTATTAAATATGTAGGTTTGTACCATATATATACATAACATACATAACATCACGCCTTGTTTCCCCGAAGGGTTGGGCAGAGGTGTCCCTGTAGCAGGCACACCCACATTTCGCCAGTTATGTTTAAGTCCCATGTAATAGGGGGCGAGCCTATTGCCATCAACCGGGCACAAATCCAGACTCCGAGCTGCTACTCAGAAATTTCAGATAGAAAAACCCAATAACATTTTGCTCGACCCGGGAATCGAACCCAGGACCTCATACTTAGCAGTAGCGCTTGCGACCATATGGTTTGTACAAACACTTTTACACGTCAACCATATTTTTTTTTAAACTTGATGCGTTTCCTATCTGACTACTCTGAGAAGAATGGCTGAAACAAACTCAGAGCAACTATACCTATATAATAAAAATGCTGTTCGTTGGTAAGCGCAACACTTGAGAACGGCTGGACCGATTTGGCTATTTTCGTTTTAAAATATTTTTAACGAAAGAAAAATTAAAATAAATCCTGGAAAATTATTAAATTCGGGAAAGAATGAATGTCCTTTTACTATGGGATTTTGTATTGGTCTGTTTTTGTATTGGTAAAAATATATAAACAAAACACAATAAAAAAAACAAATAGAAAAAATAAATCATACCTGTAGATTTAACAACAAACAAATGAGCATTTCCCACCAGAGGCAAAGGCGATGGCCCTTGCACGTTAAACCGGTGGCTTTCCTTAACCAAAGTAATCCACGATATTAACAACGCTAATACTAAAACTACAGATACTAATAACAAAATCATTTTTTAATCACAACACTGGCACGTGCTACTCAATACTCAGCCACATTCGATGAGGTTTGTAATCAAAATGCGAGACGACAACAGGATATTGCAGGCCGGCAAGATATAAGGCAACTGGCAAAAAAAAACTTCTACACATGCGGTCAATGCCATAATGCGTAACAGTTTTAAATATGGAATTATACAAGTTGTTTGAATAACATTAGCAACACGAACACACACATGTCATGTCATACCGGGTCGCTTCAAAGCATCGCTAATCGTATTATGATTAAATAAACTCTACGGCAACGATTATGTATTATAATTAATAAAAGTCTATGGCTATTTACCTAAGTTTTGTCCCGTAAACTGTTCGTTAAATTATACGACCGAATGGGCTTCTCTTATCTCTTGATACATCTGTATACAAGTGGGTATGACTACGTATACCAATAGATATAAAGAGTTTGCAACATCATTCCATCACTCATTTGGTTCGATATGGATTTAGATAATAAAAACTTCTTCAATAATGCGAATTATTTACGTATTCAGATAGACACGTCTTCACACGAGTTTTAATGAATAAATACTGCGTATTTGTAAATAAGAGGTAATAGTTTAATTGCAGTTGTATCAAACTGATTGATAGGCGACTAATCAGTTGTATCTATTTATTAAAACTGTGTTAGGTAAACGGAGATGCATTGGACACGATATGTCAATTTCTTATACCAATCGTAGATCTTTTGCACTCTTGACATGGAACGAAATCCCCGTATGTTCTACACGCTGAAAATAGGTTTAAAGATGTTTATTCAAAAAAAAAGTGGTGGCACTCCGGGAGTATCGACAGAAGTGAAGACTTGAACAAGATCGCCTTGGTGGAAGAAAAATACTTGTGTAGAACATTGGTCCGTAACCTTATCTAAATAAAGAGCACAATCGTGTTTACAAAAACAAATACTTCCGAAACCTTTAAAGTAAAAATACTTGCATAGAATCAATATTCTATGCAAGTATTTTTTTCTTTATTTTTATTACGTTACGAATCGCCTTTACAAAACCTTTAAATTAAAAATACTTGCATAGAACATTGATCCGTAACGTGATATAAATAAAGAGCACAATCAAGTTTACAAAAATGAGGTGTCGTCATGGTGTCGCGAAATCAATGGTTCATTCCCATTTCAAAAATGCCCAACGCGCCTAAAGAAGTTTTCACTTAAAAAAAACACAAAGTCACTTACATGAGAACAATGCTTCAATAATAAATTACAATAAATATAAATTTCGTAACAATTTTGATAACTGCGCGATCTATACAGGTTGGCAGAGACATCGGCGCGAAAACTGTTACCATGGATTCAGTATATGATTCTGAACCCCTAGGCGTTGAAATTTTTCGTCGGTTATTTTAAAAAAAAATCAGCTGTCCCATACCTTTTGACCGCGTAGGTACACTTTTCTATGAAACAGCATATTTTTTTTTAAATAACCGACGAAAATTTTAGGTAGTTTTTACGTATAATTATAATATTTATATTTAATTTTCTATGCACATGTATGTACGTGGCTTAGTTTGGATATCAATTTCAGTACCAGAAGCAAAAATGAATAAATTTGTATCTATGTATCAAATCCTTGATTTACAAGGACTCTCATTTGTGAAAATAAACTGTTAACTTTTTTTTATGCACATGCTCATAATCAATTATATCATATATTTATGAAATATTGTATATACATTAATGTTGTATACACACTCATGTTGACAACCTTTACTATGTGTTATAATGGGGGGCCTGGAGTTTTAAAATACAGGCCTAGGCTTAGTTTAGACTCCAGATCTCCCACAAATTACAAAATTTTCCCAAACTACCTGTCAACTTAATATGTATAATTAGTATAAGAATGTAATTTGTGGAGATAAATAAACATAATATTGTTTATAGATATTATTTAATTTGCAAATGTAAGAGCCAATTATTATTTTTAAAAGAGTAACCGTGAAGTTTCTTTCCGGCCATCTCCATAGGAAACGGCCAATTGCAACCGTGCACCTAGCTTCTGACGTTTAATAAGTGCTCATGTAAAATATTTAAAATTTGAATCAGAATAACGTCCAAGTTCCTGTGCCTAACAAAATAATGTCCTTCTTCCGTTTCTTCAAGGTTAGCACTATTTCGAGTGTCCTTCAGAAAGGCTAGCAACTTCATTGTGATGCATAGAAATGTTGGCAGCCGCTGTGCGGAGGGTTACACAATCAAATGGGGCAGGTGTCGCAAACCATTGCGGTCGCCGCAGTACATACGTTAGGAATTTATTATTTACACTGGCACTGAGTTACAAATCCATGTACGAATCTAGTATGAAAGGAACAAGAAAACGATTTTTTTTTTTTTTTTTTATAACGGGCATCTCGCAGTTCTCCAGCCAGGGGCAAAAAACTAAACTAAATTAAAACTAGGCGAACGCTCGCTAAGGGCACCCCCTGTGGGGTACGAACCTCGGCTTAGGGCGTCGCTGAGGGGAGGACAGCAAGAAGGGACAGGCTGGATCAAAAATGGTTTTAAATCATGATTATTATGCGGGGTAGTTTTAAAGCTACGTGCTCAGCGGCAACAACTTGCTGGCACCTCGTTTTCGAGCAAGGGTCGGGGAGGAGTATCATTTGCTCAGGGACACGGTCGCGGTCGCAAAGGACCTCGGCGGCGAGGTCGGAATGACGGGAGGCGTCTGTTCTTGTGTATTGTGCTGGTGGCCCTATTCTGCTCTTGGAGGAGTGTGATGGGATCATCAGGGTCGGAGAGGACATGCCGCGGACGGCGGATCTGACTAATTCTAGAAGGGACATAATTGGCTGCTTCGACAACCAAGGGGTTGCGATGTCTAGGAGCGGAGTCAAAGTAACGCTTGGACATGCGTTTGAGGAACTGGTGAATCGTAGGGATTTTACAGTCGAGATGGAGGATCTCGTTTCTGACATAGAAGGGAGCTCCTTTGGAGCTTTACGGAGGAAACGGTTCTGCAAGGCTTGCAATCTATGGATTGAATGGGACTTGGCGTGGGCGAATACTGCACCCGCATAGGTCATAATGGGTCGGATACACGATGTATAGATGCGCAGTTTGCACTTAAGTGACAATTTGCTGCGTGCATTTAGTACGAAATGGAGTCTACCAAGAGCGAAAGCGGCTCGCGAACGAACCGTCTTTATGTGCTCAGAAAAGGAGAGATGATGATCTAGGATAACACCTAGGTATTTGGCGCGCCTAGCCCAAGGGATTGGTTTGCCGAACATGGTGATAAGTCGGGGGAAAGGGGGGGGTCTAGTTCTCGGTTTAGAAAAGCTAACCGCTTGACTTTTGTCGGGATTTACTTCTATTCGCCATTTTCTAAACCAGGCGCCAAGGTTGTTGACAGCCCTTTGGAGGTTTAGTAGCATCGTAGCTGAATTTCCCTTACAGATGATCGCTGTATCGTCTGCGAACAGAGCCAACTGCGTCGATCTGTGTTTGGGGATGTCGCTGGTGAATAGCGTGAAAACGAGGGGGGCTAATACTGAGCCCTGAGGGACTCCTGCCCTTATGGGGCGGGGGGAGGAAAGGGCTCCTTCGATGCGGAAGCGAAAGGTGCGATTCGACAAATAGTCTCGTAAGATGAGCACGAGACGATCCGGCACACCGAGTTTGTAGAGCTTATAAATTAAGCCGTTGTGCCAGACTTTGTCAAACGCCTTCGCTATGTCGAAGAATACTACGCTCGTCTGTCGGCCATGGGTGAGAGCACCGCTGATCAGCTCGACGATACGATGGACCTGATGCACGCTAGAGTGCTGAGTTCGAAAGCCGAACTGTTCGTTGGGGATGAGGCCCTTGGTCTCTGCATAGTCTCTGAGGCGCTTATAAATAAGTCTCTCATAGATCTTGCCGAGAACCTTGAGCAGACTGATGGGCCTATAACTAGATGGCTCGTTTTTGGGTTTTCCTGGTTTAGGGATACTTATGACAGTGGCCTCTTTCCACGTCTGGGGAAAAATGTTGTTGCTTAACGCACCATTGAAGATGGTGGTCAAAAGCATAATTAAGTGAGCTGGGAATAGTTGGACCACCCTATTGGTGAGTCCGTCTGAGCCGGGGGCTTTACGATTTTTCAGACCTTTGATAATCTCATGTACCTCATTTGGTTCGATGGGGGGCAGGGGAAAATCAGGGTCATCAATGGGAGGGATAGAGGCTCTACGTTCGACTTCGGCGTCGACCTCATCGAGGTGAGCTTTGTCTACTGGTAGGGTACTGGGAGAGCATTAGGCTTCAAGACTGTCGGCTAGGCACTCGGCTTTGTCGATGTCGTCGAAGGCTAATGTTTTGTCCGGGCGGACTAAGGGGGGCATATGGCCTGAATGGGGGGATCTAAGTTTCCTCTGGAGTTCCCAGAAGGCTAGGTGGGTAGGCTCTAGGTCGCTCAGCATCTTGTCCCAGCCCGTTTCACGCAGCTCCGCCATACGTGTCCTTACAGTTCTCTGTAAGTAGCGCATATGGGCTTTGTTGGCGGCGCAGGGAAAGCTGCTGTAGGCACGGACCGCTGCGTTATTCTCAGTCAGCAGGGCGCGTGCATCGTCCGGGAGTTTCAGGTAACAGGGATCTGTTGCCGGAACCTCCCTTGAGCAGTCGCTCAGGACGGTTTGCACGTGCTCTGTGAGTGAGTCGATCGCGGCTGTCGTGTTAGCGATTGAGTCAAACTGGTCCGGAATAGAGTCTAGTAAGGGGGACGTGTTGGATTTCAGCTTTTCGCTTACTTTCTTCCAGTCCGTCACCTTTCTAGTGGGGAGAGGGTGGTTAGGGTCAGAGGGACCTATGCGGGAAACAAGATGGATGATTACTGGGCGGTGGTCAGAGGTAAGCTCGTGCACCGTTTCTATCGAGTCAAGTCGTAAGTTTACGTTCTTAAGGAGCGTTATGTCAAGGACGTCAGGGGTGTAATTTACCATATGGGGATAGTAAGTGGGATTCATCGGAGCGATGATGTCGAAGTTAAGGGTGAAAGAGAGGTCGAACAAGTGTCGGCCCCTGGGGTTGGTGGTATGGCTGTTCCAAGAAGGATGTTTGGCGTTGAAGTCCCCTGCCATAATGACAGAGTCGCTCATGCCGAAGAGTAGCTGTAGGTCATCAGAAATAAGTTGGTAGTTTTCTGAGGCCTGAGCTGGGATGGGAGGGATATAGACCGACACTAGAGTGATCGGCGAGTGACCAGTCATGCCTAGGCGACAGACTGATACTTCTAGTCGGGAGAGAGGTGGAGGGTCCATAGGGATGCAATACAGATCCTTTTTATAATAAATGAGAGTGCCACCCGCGTGACAGCGCGTCCTATCATTTCGAATTAAACGATAGTTAGCAATGGAGGGGTTTCGTTTATGGGGCTTTAGGAAGGTTTCCTGTATGAGGAGAAGATCTAACTGATGATCGCGGAGGAATTCCGCGATTTCATCTTTCTGATTAAATAAGCCATTGGTATTGAAAGTTCCTATCTTTAGGGATCGGGGTTTAAACCTTTCATAAGAGGCGTTATACATTATGAGGGTCTAGTGAAGGATGTGAGGGCGGAGGTGATATCCTCGTATGCCAGGAATACATTCTGGATTTGCTCAAAGCATCCTGATTTCCTGGCTTCTACAATGTCTAGGGCCATTTGTTGAGCCCTGGGGGTACAGAAGGTCATGAAGGTGGAACTAATTATGCTGAATGCATTTTTTGCGGGGTCCGAGTATATATTGTTTTTATTATTATTAGCCACGGGAGTGGGAACGGGACGCGGGGTAGCCGGGTTTGGGTTGGGTTTAACGGGGGTCGCGGGGAGTGCGCTACGCTGTGTAGGCGCTTGGGGAGCGGGGAAGCCGGGGGGAGGAGGAGGGCGGACTCGCGGGTCCATTAGAGAGTATAGCGGGGTGTGAGGGGGAAGGGGGCGCGGGATAACCAGAGCCGGGAAGGTCTGCTGGTGGTTGTAATTGAGTTGAGACCACGGGCTAGGTCTCTGAGGGCTAAGCCTCTGAGGCATCTGGGCTGAGGGAAAAGGTTGATGCACCTGTTGACGTTGCTGTCTAGCGTCTAGACGCTTAGACAGCTTTGCTGTGTTAGCCTTAGGGGCTTTGGGACATCCGCGGTAGTTAGCCGTGTGGCCTTCGAGGCCGCACAGCACGCAACTTGGCGGGGTGGCGCACAAGTTGCGATCTTTGGGCCGGGTGCAGTCTGCAGTGCCATGGTCTCCCAGGCACTTTACGCACCTGGGTTTCGCATGGCAGTGCTTCTGGCTGTGGCCATATAATTGGCAACGGTGGCATTGCCCTATGGCGCTGTTCTTCCAGGGTTTCTCTATGGAGAAGCCCACTAACTGACAAATCGTTATCACGTTGAATATGGGGTGATGCCCCTCGGTAGGGGAGCACACGACAATAACCATGTCGTATGCTTCCCTGCCGCGCGAGCGATGCATTCGGTGCACTTCGTCGACGGGGATATTCTGCGACTGAAGGTCGGCAAGAATGTCTGCGGAGGGAATCTCCTTAAGGATCTTTTTAATTACTACCCTAATCTGTCTATCTTCTGGGAGGGAGTAGGTGTGGAATGACACACCTCTCGTCCTCTCTCAGGACCCTGGTTAAGTCCCTATAGTCTTTCGACGTAGGGACGAGTACTTTAATACCCTGTTGGGTTGATCGGGCGCTAGTGTAGCCTATTTTTAGGTCTACACACCATTTTGACACAGCCGTCCACTTATCCTTGTCTTGGATGAGGACAGGAGGTGGCGGCGCGACCTTTTTAGGGCCGGAGGTTTGCGCGGAACGCGGTGCGTCATTCTGTGAGGATGACGCAATCGGGCGAGGGGCGGTGGAGGGGGAAGCTACGGGGGCGCAAGTAGCGGCGGGAGTAACGGTGGGGGCTGCCTGAGGGGCGACTATGATTGAGTCGTCAATGACGACTACTTTGCTCGCTTGGGACGAGCTCTGCTTCTTTTTCTTCCTCTTGTTCCCTTTCCCGGTGACTTGGGTGAAACCTTCGTCATCCGAGTGGGAAGAGGAGGAGGAATGAGCAGAGGCTTGAGCCTCTAAGTCGGGGGTATAGAAAGGATGGGGGGTCGGGGCGCGGATTGTAGCCGCGGTTGCGTCTTCTGCAATGTCCATGCTGTCAGAAGGACAGGGACTGAATTGTGCATCTATTACATCGCTGAAGTCAGCGATGGAAGAGGACCTAATTTCGGCCTGCTGTGAAGCAGCGAGACCTTCGAGTTCGATGCCGAACTCGTTAATAAGGGTGGGCTCCTTTTTTAATACTCTATTAAGGAGATCTAATAATTTGGAGTTTTCACTCCTGAGGGATATGAGGTCGTTACGGAGTGACTGAATGTCACTCTGTACGGCCTCCATAATGACTACTTAAATTAAATTGGGACCTAATTTTCCCTAATTATAATCCTAATAAACCTAATTCCCCGGGCGGACTACCGGGGATGTGTAAACCCTCCCTGTCGGGTATAGACAGGGAGGTTGTGTGCCTAATGGTGAGCCCTAAGCTTGCTTTTGCCCGTTGCCTATCTTATTGTGCAACGGGGTCTTGACCAGTCTAGTGCGCCGGGTATAGACACACCCGACCGACACTAGGTGTGTAGCTGTGAAAGGAAAACTGTCACCAATGCCGACTAGGAGACCCCCCAAGGCCGAACACTGGGACCCGGCCAATTGACTGCCTAACCCTGAAGGGGCTCGGCGGGTGTGATTGGGTCAACACCCCCTCGGTTTCGTTGGCACCGTATGGTTTCCACCGAGGACCACGAAACTGTGGTTTTTCCCTGAAGGGGCAAAATGACTTGAAGAGTCAGTTGACGTTATCCCGTTAAAGAAACAGATAATTAATCGTATCTTGAAAAAGACTCCGATTAATTGGTCGACGATAGTCGATTAATAATAATCTACTATGAAGAGCGTCGCAGTACGCGACGAAACGATGACTCAGGAACAGGATCGCTTGAGTCACTATCGGGAACCACAATCAGCAGCGCAGCACGTCCGTCCGCGTCCGATGCCAGGCGCAGAGACAAGAAAACGATTTGGGTCTCTTAAAAATATAAAAATATGGTGCGTTTGCCTCCATAATAAGCCTAAAATGTTCCCCCACTACTGGGACACATGCCTCCTCCTTTCGAGAGGGAGTGGGCTGTAATCTACCACGCGGGCCCAGTGCGGGTTGGAAGATGTCACATATCTTCGACATTTTGGTTCTAGGACATGCCGGTTTCCTCACAATGTTCTTTCATCGTTTTAAGAGCAGTGGTAAAGAAATTATTTACACATAGTTAATTGATTCAGGCGTAACCTTGCGGAAATCCATTATAAAATGATGATGTGGATATAAGAAATAGCTAAGCGGAAAAAGTTACTAAATATATCCACATCATCATTTTTTTATTTACACATAGTAAAGCTTTGTTTTTTGAACTTGACTTACGAGTTGTTAAGTCGGGGCCGTTACCACTGGGCCACCACTGCTCTTCATATATGCATATCCTATGCATAGTTATGCATAGTTCAATATTATTACATATAGTAGTTTTTAAATGGCAGCGTCGTCTAGACTAATAGCAACGAAAATGCAATTAGGTAAATTCGTTGCTGTGAATAGGATGGCAAGTCTTATCTCAGCGCTATCAGCCATTTAGCCGCATTCGGCACAGTCAACCACACTTTGATCAGGTACTTCACAACTTTATACATCTACTCTACCTGCAGGATAATAGCGTAACTCTCTTACTGTAGCAATGGCTTTCATTTTGACAGTTCAATAACATTCATTGCGGTATTAACGTTATTGAGCAGATTTTTTTTTTCGAACGTATTCAAAATTAAAAAGAGACATTACTCAAAATATTTTATTTCATATTTCGTATTGTGTGCGTTTGCCTTTCAAGGTGAAAATATACCTAATAGCTCAAATTATTGTGTTAAAGAAACATACGTAGCTCTTACTTATTTATCTGTTCTAAAAGCTTCTTTAGTACGTACAACACCCGTGCAAGATTTGGCATGATGAAGCATTTGTAAACACGTCTATACGGTACGTAGAAACAAATAGAACGCATTTTCTTCTTCGCTTCAACACATGTATTGAGTTAAGGAAGGATACACAACTCGTATTTACAATTTGTATCCCCAATCGGCAAACGAGATAGGCTAGGTGGATCGACGATCTTCTCAGGGTGGCTGGCAGCAGCTGGATGAGAGTTGCCGAGAATGAAGCTGAATGGCGTGCAATAGGAAAGGCCTATGTCCAGCAGTGGACTGCTGTAGGGTGATGATGATGATGATAATGATACCCAAATGCTTCCTAAGCAGAATCCTATACAAGTGAAATGAAATGAAATTAAATTGTTTATTCTGTGAATAGGATATCAGAATCACTTTTACACGTCATATAAAAAAAAATAAGCTAGATGAGTTCGGCGTTTCCTATCTGACTACTCTGAACAAACTCAAAGGTCGCAGTCTCTTTTAAAGTCCAGCCATAATCTTGGTTAGGCCATGTGAGGACCGTGTAGATTAGTGACCTGTCCAGTCAGTGCAAGCATTTGTCAATAATCGTGGAGCTCAAATAAGAACTTTAAGGAGCTCAACTCGACGAACAATACCAAAGAAAGGACATTTACCCAAATGTCCTTTCTTTGGGCCGCATAAACTACTCAAACTACCAGACCATCATTAAAACTAGCAGAGAAATAAAATTAATAATAATATCCACTTAGTCCACACATTCACAATAATTAAAATAATATAATACTTTACAAAGTAATCATGTCATTTTGAATATAATTTTCAACAATGTCTATGTGTAGGTACATAAAACTGGTATTTTTTGATGATTTTACATGGTTACAATAAAAATTTCAAGTTTTATGGTTTTATCACAAGGCCGAACAGCTCAGTCCCAAGCTTTTTTATCTTCTATTTAATCAGAAATTTTATAGTACCCTTTTTCACAAAGTTTGGTTTTAATACAGATTTTAAATCGTTTAATGGGTAAGTTTCGAATGTCAATGGGAAGTTTATTGTAAAAGCGTATACATTGACCCATGAACGAGTTGCCTACTTTGTGGGGACATGTGCGTTGTACAGCAAGGTTGTGTTTATTCCTGGTATTTAAACTATGAATATCGGACATTTTCTTAAAATTTGATATATTTTTATGTACATACAATAGGTTTTCAAAAATATATTGTGAGGCTACAGTCAGAATATTTACTTCTTTGATTTTTTCTCTAAGGGAATCTCTTGGACCTAGGTTGTAAATGGCTCGAACAGACCTTTTCTGTAGAACAAGATAGTATTAATGTACGCACAGGTTCCCCAGAGAAGAATCCCATATGACATAAGACTATGAAAACTATCTACGTCAGTTATCTGTCTAACTTTTTTTACAGCATAGGCGGCCGAACTTAGCCCTCCTGACAATTTTTCTATGTGTGGGCCTCATTGCAATTTACCGTCAATAGTGATTCCAAGAAAAACTGTCGACACGACAGGGTCCAACTCTGTTCCATTAACTTGAACACTGGTAGATAGCTGCCTGACAATTGGAATTGAAAATTTAATGATGTTAGTCTTTTTTTCGTTCAGGGTGTTGGCATGGAAAAGCATTTGTAAACACGCACTCGTTATTTTCTGAAGAATCAGATAATTAATCCTTCATAAGAACATCACAATAGGTTGCGTGTTACTGCTACTAAAATAACAAAGTAATAATTAAAATAATTAATGCAATAATTAGAGCCATGTTTAGCAATGTCTTTTTTACCCCTACTTGTAAGCCCTTGGCCTGTATCTCACCTGATGGTAAGTGATGATCAGACCGAAGATGGAAGCGAGCTTCACCCGGAATCCTCAACCACAGAGGAACTGGCTAAACACAAAAATGCCAAGTATTTACACTGTTGTTATGGCGACAGACTTAGTTACGATGGTGGTAGCTAGCCAGGCGGACTTAGAACACGCTCTACCAAAAACCAAACCGAGTAAAAAATGTTGCCCCCATTGGCATTCGAACCCGGGACCTCTGGGTCTGAGACAGGTGGTCTAAACGCTACACCATAGAGGCGATTATTATTCTCAGATGAATTTACATCTTACGGTGACTACGAGTATACCTATCATTCAAGTTTGTTTAGCATAAAGAGTTGTTATGTAAATTAATATCTACCATACAACTATTTTAAACAAGTTAAGTAACATTCTTCCATGGAGATTTTTTTTTTGTTGATTTTAATCACAGGCAGTGAACATTCAGAAAGAGACGCCCAGGGCGTTGGGAATCGCAAGCCGATTTCCGGCCACCGTAGGCGCTGGCTTGCGGACGGTGAGCAATGGGTAGTTCACCGTCCGATAAGGACTAGGCCCGGGTCAACGGCGCGTTGTGTTCCACGCGCGCCTCAAAGAGATGTCAGCAGAATTAACGGGGTCCGCTAGGGCCGATGCCTGCCGGGGTTGCGAAGAAAACCGAAAGGGAGATCGTGGCCCCCGGCAACAGGGCGACCGAAGGAACACGGGTGGGTTTTAGTCAGTAAGAGTCTGACACGCCCTCCCGCTCCGCCCAGAGCGGGAGAAGTTATTTGATGATTCCCAACCAAAAAAAGAAAAAAGGCAGTGAACATTATGAATAAAAGAACGACCAAAATAATAAATTTCCTCTGCACGAACCATTCTGACGATTTAGGTATTTATCAATTATCTAGATATTTTTTTTGTAATGTAATGATTTTTAATGTAATGACCTTTGATAACGTAAAGAACTGTCGTGTAAATACGTATCTATAGTCTGCTCCAAAAGTATCTGATTTAAATGTAAACAAATGGATGCCACCTGTAGAAATAATACTAGATGTGCAGTCAATATAACGAAGTCAACACAAACTACCAGTACCCTAATTGTGTAATTCAACATAATCACAATCTGGTTCGATTTGAAACAGATTGCTAATCCATTGCTTCATAAGTTGGAAAAAAATATTTGCTCAACAACGTCAATATCGCAATGAATGTTATTGAACTGTCAAAATGAAACAAATTAGGCATAATTGTTTATGAAAATAACTTACGCAGTTAGGCTACTGATATGGATGTGTTCTTTGGTTTTCTGCCGAAATTCAAAACCCTCTTGCGTAGTTATTTAAACAAATATTTAAGGCCCGACCCTTTAAATGGCCAATAATGTCATAAATAGTTATGTAAACTTATTTTATCTTTATTGCTATTTCTGTAAGTAATTATTTTTGACATCCCAAAGCTGTTTTATTTTTCATTTTAATTTATATAGAGGGAAGCGACTTAAACACGAATGTTATAATTAGAAAAAACGAAAATTTTATCAGCCTAGGGTAATTTAGGTACTGTCATACTATAATATCGTATACATCTGTAATTGGTATATTAATATAAGAACTCTTAACTCTTACTATTTAATTAACAATGTATTGGTGTTGGCGTACCTATTTTAAATAAATAATAAATAGATGCCAATTGCAGTGCAATTGCAATTGCAGTGCTGCTTACAATTAATGAGTGCTTTTTATAATACTAGCTGCGCCCCGTGATTCCACCCGCATAGGTCTCGATCCCCGGGGAATACCGGGAAAAAAGGATATATGTGTTAATCTAGGTTATCAACTATCGCCATGGGATCTGGACGCAAAAGTCCTCGCGGTTATTATCCGAAAGGGTTACCGCGGCCCCTAGCAATATAGGCAACTGAAGAAACACGGGTGGGTTTTAGTCAGTAAGAGTCTGACACGCCCTCCCGCTCCACCCAGACCGAGAGAAGTTATTTAATAATTTCCCACCCAAAAAAAAGGTTATAAACTGCCACGCGCGCTCCGAATTCTTGGCCTGTGCCGGTAGAGTTTACGTTGCCGGAACAGGTCTGGGATGAGAAGCCAGACCAAGAGAGATACAAAAACCCGCAGGGCAGTATGTGGCGAGCTGTAGGGCAGTAGCGACCTCACGGACCCTATCTCCCGAGAGAAGTCTTGTTCCTCACCTCTGGCTTGCCTTTATGGGCCGACTAGAGTGAACACTGACGAGGAACGGATCTCCCACCTCATTCTTGCCTTAATTGGTCGGCTTGAGTGGAGATTCGCAAGAGCAAACGTGCTCGGAGGAAGTAAGTATTCCAGTAAGTGCTCATCTTGACCATCTTCCGGGCTCTGGGATTATTCTGAAAGCCGTAGAATATCTCTCCACTCCTCAAGCACGTCAGAAGATGTTGCCCTCTTGTCGCTACATCACTATGTGCTAACGACAGTTTCCGGCGGCCCATTATTGAGTGTGTGTCACCCCCTACCATTTTATTCGTGTATACCATAACATTGATACCATAACTAAGTAACCAATCCACTTTAGCCACCCAAACCCATAGGCCAATATGTTTTGTTTCCATGTTCTGCAATATCCCTGCACCAACCGGGGGTTGTCCTTGGGAGCACTTGCATAGTGCATACAGGGATAATCCTCGGTCGGTGCCTCATTCCATTTAAAATTGTCCAAGGGGCCTCTGCGAGTTGGCTTCGGCCCCTCTTACGCCTTCCAAAGGACCATGGATGGACCAAGGATATGTAAACACATAAAAATAATAATAATTAATATATATTAAATATTATTATTATTATAGTGGTCGCAAAGCGCTACTGCTGAGTATGAGGTCCTGGGTTCGATTCCCGGGTCGGGCAAGGTGTTATTGGGTTTTTCCATCTGGAATTTCTCAGTAGCAGCCCGGAGTCTGGATTTTTGCCTGGTTGATGGCAATAGGCTCGCCCCCTATTACATGGGACTTAAACATAACTGGCGAAATGTGGGTGTACTATAGGTACACCTCTGCCTAACCTTTCGGGGAATACAGGCGTGATGTTATGTTTTTATGTTAATGTATTATTATTATATTAGTAGGATAGGATTATTTTAATAAATTTTAATTTATTTAATTATTAAATTTTAATATTATTATTAATAATAAAACCTGAAAAAAATAAGGAATGATAGGCTGAGCCCTCAGACCAAATAAAAAACCAAGACATAGTGCTGCGAACAATACAGAGAAGCATGCCAAAAGTACACCACCGCTATGTGCATACATGCTCACACGCACACATTTACAACCATTTACAATCAAACTACACCTCACTAAGTGCACACATATTTGCGAAACCGGCCTCACGTCACTGATGACAGCGCTATGTCTTGGTTGTTCATTTGGTCTGGGGCTGAGCCCTGAGGAAAGATGTGTTAAGGCAACGATGCAACTTAAAAGAAGATGCAGTGACAATTATTTTTTTAAAGTAAGCGTACATTCTTACGTAGGTCTATGGTCCCTTGGAGCTCAAAAAAAATCAAGGTTCTAAGTCAATGCAATAAAAAAATACGGCCATTTACGCGACATATTTTAATTCTAGCAAATAAATTAAAACCTATAGGGTACTTCCCGTGATACACTGGATCTAGAATTATGAAATTTGGCAAGAAGCAAGGGCTCACAGCAGAAGTAAAGGAAAAAGTTCGAAACTGCGATTATAAACTTACATTTCTAGTTGGAGTATTGACCGTGACGTATATCGATGTATGGGAGAACATGTTTTTCAATTACAATGTCAAGTTTGTTTTTGGGATAAATTCATTCAAACTACAGAACCCTTCATTGTACGTGGTCAGACACGCACTTGGCCGGTTTTTTGTAATACCTAACACAACACTTATTACAATTAAAGCTTGTTATAATGCAATTTTTTAAAGGCAAACATATTATAGTGTGATACAGCCCAATTAGAGAGGCCCCGATGAGCGTGTGCCAACAAAATACGATGTAAGTTGGCTCAATGAGCCGCTTAGTAAACAAGTAACGTGCAAACTACATGTCAGGAATACCTTACTTAGTTTAGTCACCTATTATACGGTGCAGCGAGTTACTTTGGCAGGACAATAATAAAGTGCAAAAATATTGGTGGAGGAAAAATGTATGCAACAGGAGATAGTAAATAATTCGGGTACTACCCAGGAATAAAAAACAAACGGAACAAGTGCGAGTCGGACTCGCGCACGAAAGGTTCCGTACCATTATCTGTAATGACGAGCAAAAAAAATCACGTTTGATGTGTGGGAGCCCTCTTAAATGCTTATTTATTGTATTCTGTTTTTTAGTATTTTTTGTTATAGCGGCAACAGAAATACATCATCTGTGAGAATTTCAACTGTGTAACTATCATGAGATACAGCTTGGTGACAGACGGACAAACGGACAGACGGATAGACAGTGCAGTCTTAGTAATAGGGTCCTATTTTACCCTTTGGGAACGGAACCCTTAAAAACAGTCGAGAAGTGTCGTGGGACAGTTGGAACGAAGTTCCTTTCTTTGACACGTGCACCCAGCTAAAGTGTGGAACTCCCTGCCAACGTGTATTCCCTTCCACATCTTATAACCCGTCGTCTTCAAAGGAAGAGGGAACAGGTATCTTCTGAGCACGCTCGTTCCAACATAGACCTCATTCATCGCTTTCCATCAGGCGAGATCGAAGTCAAGACCGGCCCATTAAAAATAAAAAAAAATAGAAAACATCCAAAAAAACGTGACGTGACAACTCTTCAGTTATGTAACAAAAGTGTCGTGACGGTCAAATGTTACACTGTTTTTAGTCTAGCACTCATTTGCCAAGTGTGGCAGAGTATTTTTGAAGTGAAAACTTCTTTAGGCGCGTTGGGGATTTTTGAGATGGGACTAAATCATTGATTTCGCGACACCATGTCGACAACTCATTTTTGAAAACGCCATTGTGCTCTTTATTTAGATAAGGTTACGGAACAATGTTCTATACAATTATTTTTCTTCCACCAAAGCGATATTGTTCAAGTTTTCACTTCTGTCGGCACTCCCGGAGTGCCACCACTTTCTTTTTTGTGTACACAATGGAGAAGCTCTTGGATCTTATAGCCAGGTGGACTTAGGACAAGCCCTACCACCAAAGAAACCGAAAAAAAATGAAAAATGTAATTTCCAAGAAGTTTTTCAAATTTTTCTTTCCGTAAGAACCTAATTCATTTCAAAACAAAAAATAGCCACATCGATCTAGCCGTTTTCAAGTGCTTATTTTATAGATCATAATGAAACAGTTGTTATAATAAACTGTGATAATGAAGATTTTATTACAAAAGAAACATTAACATTTCAAGTAGAACTTTAAGTTCAATGACGATACCTAACACTTTATTACTTTGAGTGTCAAGTCAAGACTTAGCGCGCTCGCACACGGCATACTTCTTGTAGGCCCTTCAATCGGTCTTTTTAGGGTTCCGTACCTCAAAAGGAAAAAACGGAACCCTTATAGGATCAAACGTGTGTCTATCTGTCTGTCTGTCCGTCTGTCACAGCCAATTTGCTCTGAATCTAATAGAACTATTAAGTTAAAATTTGGTACACATATGTATTTCTGTGACCCAAACACGAAAGTGTAAAGTAAAAAAAAAAATTTTGAATATAGAAGTCACTTTTGGGGGCAAACAAGAAAGTTTAAAAAAGAAGTTTTGCTAACAGTACCGTGTGACATATCAATTGAAAGGGCTTGTTGCGAGGATCGTAAACATATTTTTTATGTAATTTTAAAATAAATGCTTTTAAAGATATTTAAGAAAGTCGATGAAAATTGATCATACCCCCTATCTCTGTAACTACTGGATTTTGAAAAAAATACATAGCTCTTTGCTCACAGATTACAGGAAACCTTTAAGAAGTCTGTGGTCTTAAAATAACATAGTAAATCTCTCAATATTGTGCGAACAAACTTACATTTGCAGTTGGAATGTATGGGAGAACATGCTTTTCAACTACAATGTTAAGTTTATTCTTGGGATAAAAAAAAAAACATCTCAACCACGGAACCTTTCATTGTGCGTAGTCCGACACGCGCTTGGCCTTTTTTTATATTCCCCAGTTACGTTTTGTAGGACGTACCTATGCGTTGATACGTTTGATCTCGACTGTTTCATTCAACTCCTACAAAAATCGGCCACCGATTTTATGCCGTCTGCGAATACTCTTAAATGTTAATCTCGTAACAAAACACTTTATGGGCTATACCTAGTCATTTTAATTGGTACAACCGCGAGAGTTAATACACATTCATAAGACAACTTAGAATTCAAGTTATTTAGGGATGTTAAGACGAAACCCTCACTCAAGACGTCTAAGTTAATAATGTCGCCTATAACCCATAACCACGTTTATGAGTCAGTCCTTAAGTTTTACGATGTCGAGTAAATTGAATTAAGTGACTTGTGAATTTTATATGCAAAGATATAACAAACAAAATGTGAGGAATATTCTTTGCGCATTCTCGTTTCTAACAAATTGACGGAAAAAAATTATGGTCATAGGTTGACGGTGTTGTAAGAGCAAAAAGAGATAGATGTAGCTTGACGAAAATCAAAATACCGTTTCCAGAAATTAATTTTAACCTAAGAAATTAATAAATTAGCATCCAGGGAGAGCGCAGTCTTGTTGAAGATGGCCGAACCAGGAAAGCAGAACCGCTTAGTCCTTGTAGTAAGTGGCTTTTGGTTGAATTTTATAAAGAAACTATGAAAACTAACACAAGTCCAGCCCTGCGTTGAGCTGTTCCTAATGCATTTACCCGGATCCGGTTGCAAGCAAAGTAAAAATGGCGGGAAAACTGTCGCGTTTTACGCCCTCTAGTGGCTACTACAGCACCAATTAGAATACTCCATATTCCGTTTTAGCGGGAAACTATTTTGAATAAAGAACACCGGTACTTTTATAGCGTCTCAGACGTCGACAGAGATAGCTAGTCTCATAATAACAGTTTTGCAATCTATCTTTATACCTGCATTTTCTTAACTTCTATACGATTTCCAAAAATATTTTTCTTTCACCGCTGTGATTTTTTTTAAAGATTTTTAAACACTATTTTAATTTTATTTGGTCTGATAAAAGATAAGATTTTTTGTTAAAAAATTACAAAGGAAGCGTAGTATATAGTATCGGCGTGTCCTCGTGGAGGCGATCGGCGGCGGTGATCTCTCGCGTTTGGCCCTGGTCCAGACCATGGTGCGGAGCGAGAGGCCATGGGAGATCGTCACCTCCTTAATGCGAAACAGCAATGCTCGCGAAGGAGGAGGCGGAACGCGTGAGGAAGAGGCAAATTTCGCGTCCTTTTTTTATTGCGTGGGAAATTATCAAATAACTTCTCCCGCTCTGTGCAGAGCGGAAGGGCGTGTCAGACTCTTACTGACTTAAACCCACCCGTGTTCCTTCAGTTGCCATGTTGCCGGGGGCCACGATCTCCCCTTTCGGACTTCTTCGCAACCCTGGCAGGCATCGGTCCTAGCGGACCCTGCCAATTCTGCTGACATCTAGTGTTAGTAGGTACAAAACAGATTACAAAAAAAAAAAATCAGCGTGGAGCTGCATCCACCTCCGCAACATCGGGGAATCCCACCGATCTGCGAACACACTGAGAATACTGTTGGTGCTGCCGCGAACACGTGACATCAGGGATGCACATCTTTTTCGAACAATAGCGGCAAAACCATCAATATTATTATCCGCAAACATCCCTGATGCACTACAACGCCACGGCAGCCGCAGCAGCACTCTCAGTGCATTACTATATTGAACGCGTAGGTCGCTGTATGTCCGCTGAGTAAAGTTTACCCACAGGCTGCACGTGTAGAAGGACTGACATTAAGCTGTGAAAAGCGTTACTTTAACTGCCCTCGTACACCGGAAAAACCTGCGGGCCAGCATGTTACAACGGACAGCCAGCGACCTACGTTCCCTTTCAATATCACAGTTATTTTTAATGTTGGCGTGTACGCCATTAAAATATGGGTAATATTATTGGCAGTACCGGAGAAGCCTGACAAACTGCGCAAGTCTTCCAGCACCCCGGTCAAAGGTAGTTGAGAAACACCGAGTGGTTTTAGTCAGGAAAAGTCAGACAGACCCCTCTGCCTGTCTAAGGGCGGAGGATATCCATGAGGATTTACAAAGGCAAAAAAGGGGCCTAATCATCAATGTTATGACGACACCCAATATAAAACTATGTCTTCAATAACTCCCTTATTTCAGTAGTCCATGTTTCTGAGACAATGTTGGAGCATTGCTATGATGACACCAACGTAATGGGCCAAGCCGCCCGCAAAGTTTAATTTACCTGAGAAAGTACATTCGCGAAACGCAATGATGAGATAAATTTAAACACGGAGACAAAGGTTATAAAGGTAAATTACTTCGGATGTTATAAGCACTTCATTACACCTAACGTTAGGTTGAAGCTGGCGCAGTGGCATCTCCACCCTTACAAATAATTTTAACAAAACTTTGACACTGTTATGAGCTGTTAATGTAGAGCTACTTTTGTAATTGAAAGTTAGGTAGGGTACAACATGCCTCCTTTCTATTGCAGGTTCTCTTAGATGCTTTGCACTTAAAATGGATGGATTTACTCATGATTTTATTAGGTAACATTATACCACATCTTGAACCAAAAAAAAGGTCATACTTACCCAATTTGAACTATGTGAAGTGATCATGCCAAGTTTATTTTTCCTTGTAGTCTTTCGTTTCAAATGTGTGTATTGTATGTATATGTAGACGTACGAATTGCGATAAAAAGCTCGCCTTACCTTTCACTAAGTTGAATTATTAGCGGAATAAAGTTATAACTATCTTTATATAGTTATTTTTCACGTGGGTTGTATTATCTTTTCGTTTCATGTTTTTCATATATTTTAAAGTACTCTGTGGTTTTATGATGTAAAATGTCGGGCATTGTATGGGAAACTTTAAACTTAAAAGACTAGCTACTGTGTTCAGTATAATTAAAAAGTTATTGCTGTCAGAATGACATTGACAGAATCAAATGATTCGATAACTGATGACCATTGAGATAGAAACAACATGGAGGCGCCGCGATATTCTATACATAAATTTGCTTATACAAATATGGGTGAAATACGAACTAGAATGTGAAATATCGTGTTATTTCACTCTTTCTAATGTGGTAATCGTATTTGATAAAAGAGACAACAATATTTCAGTTGTTCCTCATAATGGCAACATTTTGTTGAGACGTAGTAACAGTTGTAGGTAAGTGCCATATCCGCCATAATATGCGACAAGTTCATGGTAGTTCTGCTGTCAAGTGGTTGTTTACTTTTTGTTTTATTGAGATTTGTGAGAAAATTACGAGGAGTTTTCCTTTAAAACTACATATATACGTTGGAAAACACCAATTCAACATGCCTGTGTATTGTATTGTGAAGTGTGGTGCAAGAAAGAAGGAAAATCAACCTCAATTGTCTTTGCGCAGGTTAGTAGCCGGTTTTCATGCAATAGTACATAAAATGATAAACTTTCGATGAAAAAATTGCTAGGCGATCATTAAATACGGCTTAAATTTTAATATATGGGTTTATTTCCGTCCAAAAGACCTTTTTATTATTTCATAATTTCATTCGTTTGTTTACAATGGTATGTCATGGTGGAATAGTGTTGTACCGTTGCCGTAATAGTTTCTGATACTAGTTCCTTCGTTGCGCTGAAATGATATTGCTAGGTCCGGCCCGTGGCTTACAGCAAACTGTACTCTTTGGTTCATAGCACCGAGAGACCGTTCCACAGAGTTTTATGATATGTATACGATTTTTTTGTTGAACTTTTTAAGATGAACAATACTGTAGAACATAAATTTTATTTAACTTTTATGATTTCCGCGGCGCACGCTAATAAAGTTCCCAGTCCGCATGATTTTTTCCGACATCTTCAACAATAATCGTGAAATTTCAGCCAATTTACACAAAACCTTAATGAATTATACACTAAAACCTTCCGCATGAATCACTCCGTCCATTAGTGAAAATTGATTGAAAATCCGTTTAGTAGTTTTTGAGTTTTTCGCGTTCAGACAGACAGAAAAACAGACAGACGCGGCGGTAGACTTTGTTTTATAATATGTAAGGATGTGTACTATTCCGAATGTTCATTTATGATAAAATTGTTAAAAATTTAATTCACTTATGCCCGTTTTTACCGACAGCTAAGTGACACTTAAATGAATACCTAAATAAAACTGCACTGTTGGATTTTCAACTCTTAGCGCTGAGTCTACCGTTGAAAATCCAACAGTGAACTTTTATTAGGGATTCATTTAAGTGTCACTTAGTGAAGGTGAAAACAGGCATAAGACTTGCATGCTCGCTCGATACTAAATATTTGGCTTTGTTTAAACGTTCACTTGCCAAACATAAGGTTTGCGTTACAAATATTTGTGAAAACTTTATTTGCTAAGTAATAATTCTATAAATGAAATTATAATTATGCGGAAAATTGTTTGGGAAGTGATAAATTGTCAATACTCGTTTTTTTCTGTTACAACGGACTATTAGCTAATAATTTTTTAATACGATTCAACCGTGATATCTAGTAAGATTCGTAATACTATTACGTACTAGTATCGATACTCGAAATAGTAACACTATGTTTCCCTGATTGACACAACCCTAGCATTGGCAGCCATTTTAAGAGACATTTTGAGTTGTAGGTATGCACCTTTTTTTTGTAGGTATTTCCAGTCCATACTTATTATATGTCTATGCTGATGACTGATGAGGATTGTCAAATTTAAAATTGTAAACATTCAGCATGAAAATTATGTTTTTCTATTTTGTGATTTAATTTAACAAAAACTGTAGATCTGTGCTATTGAATAACTAATTCTGTAGCTACTAGCTACTGGTCCCTTACTGCTACTTCTCATTTTAAGCAGCATTGACAATTATTTCAGAAAATTTTGTGTACTTACTAAAAGACTGAAAAATGAAGATATCAGAGGTAAATTGCCCTTTGCTAAATACTTTCTTCCAAATTCCAAATTTGTTATAATTGCTAAATTTCAGTTGTAAAACATATTCAAATGTAAAGTCTACCACATGACAACATAACCTCTACACACAACAATACAATTTATTATTTTATTTAAAACTTGGTAAGATTTTATAGTGCAAAGCTTTCAAGAGTTAGGTATCTGTCAATAAAGTGTTTGTCTCTTAATATTCTCAGATTTTTTTTTAAACTTATAAATATTTCAGCTTGCAGGGGATGAGGATTCAGGCCCAACATGCAGAACTTATGTATTTCAAAATGAGAGTCACACATTAGGAAATGCCTTAAAATGTATTATCAACAGATAGTAAGTATTTTTTATGAACCCAGGTTGTACTATCCTACTTTCAGCAATTTACATTTTAGTTATGCTACAATATTCCTCTTGTAATTCTTTGAATCTATGGGAGGAGCTTGTGGCTAACTACTAACAGCTGCACAGGTCAATCCATCAAGTTGAGCTACACTTGCCAGGGTTGGTCTGTGGATGGGTGACCATTTCTACATACTGAGACTGTGCCTCGGAAGGCAAGTTAAGCCATTGGTCCCGGCTGTCATTTGAGTCTTTAAGCCCGAAAGTCTGACAACCAGTCTTACCAAGGGGTATTGTATTACTGTAACTACTTCCACAACCCTTTAACTAGTTACAGGGTTGTGGAAGTCAGTTAGGCAGTCACTCCATATAAAATACTGGCATTCAGCTACATCCGATTAGACTGGAAGCCGATTCCAACATAGTTGGGAAAAGGCTAGTCAGATTGATTTCTTCGAAACTCCAATAAGGCGTGGATAAGGCTCAAATAGTGGGCAATATTATTCTGTGTAAAATGGACTAATTCTATCACTTTGTTTACAGTGAGGATGTAGATTTCTGTGGCTACACAGTACCACATCCTGCTGAATCTAAAATGCACTTCAGGATACAATCAAAAGAAACACCAGCCCTAGAAATACTAAAAAGAGGTTTGAAAGACTTAGAAAAAGTATGTGATCACACAATAGATGTATTTGAAAAAGAAGTAAAAGATTTTAGCAAAATGTAAAATATTGTTTTATTACTCATCTCCCTTTTCCCTTCACATAAATAGGTAAATGTGTACCTACTACTGCCTCTACCGACAAGTCTATCTGTGCATCTATTTTGACATGCTAATGTAACTTTGTGATCTAACCACTCAAAACGTGCTGATGTGCAGTAATGATATAGTTTTACTTTTTTATGTAGCCTTTCTGTAGGCAAATTGAATACTTAGGTAGGGTATAACCTTAGATTGGTGATATAGGCTAATTCTTAATTCTTGATTCGATATTTTAGCAGAGGAAAGTCCATAAAAAGGAAAATTTTACTGAAAAGGGCAGTGTGGTGAACAGAGACCAACTGAACTTTTACTACCTAATTTGTTGAGAAGCATTGAAAGAAGTTTAATATGGCACTTGTTCCTTTTGATAAAGCTTTCGTTTTAATTTTATTATAGACTGAAGGCCAGGAACTGAAAAGATCTTCATAGCTAAATAAATTGTAAGGTTGAAAAATAAAATGACAAATAAGATGGTAGTCACATTTATTTCAGTTTCATAAAACTGTCTAGGCTTTGAACTCAGAGTAAGGTGACTTGGTCAGTGGGATGTCCCTCCACAAGTCAGGAGTAAGGTAGGCATAGGTCTTGGCAATAGCCGCGTAAGTGGCCTTAGCGAAGTTTCCAAGGGTGCCAGTGGAGCCACGAGCTGAAGTATAGCAGTCCTGGACACCAGCCATCTGAAGCAGCTTCTTGGGGACTGGAGCTGACACAATACCGGTACCACGAGGAGCAGGGATCAACCTCACGGTGACGGAACCGCACTTTCCGGTGACCTGAAAGTATAAGACAATAACATTTAAAATCAAAGTCTTAATATTATTCTCAAAGGGTTTTGAGTAGCATAAATCAGACGCGTTAACGAACTTCACTGGAAAACCTCAGGGGATACCACGAATGAAATGATTATCAGTATCATCATTAAAATTAAATCAATAGGTTGGTGGGTAGGGCGATTGCAAATGGTTAGAAATAAGTTACCTTGCACGGAACAGTGTGGGGCTTGCCGATCTTGTTACCCCAGTAACCTCTGCGGACTGGCAGGACAGACAGCTTTGCAAGGATGATGGCACCACGGATGGCGGTGGCGACTTCCTTGCTGCACTTCACACCCAGACCAATATGTCCATTGTTGTCTCCGATGGCCACAAAGGCCTTGAAACGCGTACGCTGACCGGCACGGGTCTGCTTCTGTACAGGCATGATCTTGAGGACCTCATCATTGAGAGAGGGGCCGAGGAAGAAGTCGATGATCTCGAACTCTTTAATGGGCAGAGAGAACAGGTAGATGCTTTCGAGTTTGTCGATCTTTCCCTCGCGTACTAGACGGCCCAGCTTGGTTACGGGCACCCACTCCTTCTGGTCTTCCTTGCCGCGTCCACGGCCGCGACCACGGCCGCGTCCACGGCCACGAGGACCACCACGGCCTCTATCGCCACCACGAGACCCAAAGCCGCCGCGAAAACCGCCACGTCCACCGGCTGGAGCAGCGTCCGCCATTCTGTAGATAAGGTTATAATAATATTAGTCGCGTGGTGGTATTAACTCAACACAAAATGCCTTTTTTCTGTGATAATCAGACGCGTTAAGGCCATCACCGTGTAAACACTATGGTAGATACCACGAATGAAATAAGGTTAAGCTCTCATCATGGAAATTGAAAACCTGAAACCACGTGGGGGTTTCTCACTTTAGAACACTACACATTATAAAACCGAAATTGTTAATTAAATAAGTATGTATTTGGTGATGGATTACATTATAAGAAGCAAAATAAAACTCAATTTAACAAAATACCACTCAAAAAGTAATTAAATAAAACTTACGTTGAACTGTGAGCGTAGTGAGACAGTCAAACACAAAATGGCCGAAGAATTTGCGTTTTCTGACTTTTGTTTCGTTTGGGGCCCGGCCAGCGTTGGTTGTCTATGGCTTTTTTTTTTAATTGGCACTTGGTAGTTTTGCTATAATATTTTCTACGATTTATTGACTATAACGTTTGGTAGCGACCCAGGGGTATGGGTCGCTACACTCGCTATCAAACGGTAGGGTATACCCAGACACTACTTGAAATAAGTTGGATAAGATCTCGTTGATGTTTTTTTTTTTGATAACACTGTGCAGTGACAATACACAAAAATAAGTGTATGAGTAAAAGCTTTCATATACCTAATACCTTAGACCTGTAATAATAGGGTGTATAATCAGCGTCGGAGCTAGGAGCTGGCTGGCCAAGCGGGCGGCTGCCAGTGGTGCAACCTACAGGGCGGTGCACTTTGCAACCCACAGCCAGGCCAGAGGGCCGCCGCTGGGGCACAAGCGCATAAAAAGATGCAAGGATGATGCAGACATACAAACTCCACTTCAAAAACATTAAGAAATAAACAAGAATATCTATTCTAGACTTGAGAAAAGATTTATTTTTTGTAAGATTGTTTGTTTGTTGCGCTTCTGATGACGTTTGGTACTTTAACACGCGGGCGAAGCCGTGGACAGAAGCTAAGTCAAAGTCAAAGATTTATTTGCAGATAAATATGGTTACAAAAGTTCTTAAAATGGTAAGTAATATTAGTAGCTTAGCATATTTTAATCATAACATAATGACATGCAAATTTTTGTTATAGGCAGGTACAATTACATTATTACTTACATTTAAACTGAAAGAATTCTTTTATATTATAGAAGGGATTCTCTATTAGCCACCTACGTAAAGCCCCTTTGAAGCGAACCATTGGATGTTCTTTGATTTGGTTAGGAATCTTGTAAATCTGAATACACATAGGATAACAGCTTCGCCTATATAGTTCCGTTTTTATTCTCGCATTAATTAGTCTATTAGGATATCTAGTTTTGAACGCACATTTATCTCCCAGCTTTTCAAACAACTCTGAATGAGATTTGGTAAATTTACATACTTCCTCAATATAGATACCAGTCAATGTAAGTATGAGTTTCTTAAACAGTGATTTACAGGATGTGAGTGGGTCTACATTACAAATCGCACGTATACACCTCTTTTGTGCGATGAAAACTCGTCCGAGATGCACAGAGTTTCCCCATACCAGTATACCATAACGCAATACTGAACCAACATAATGCATGATAAGCTTGCAATGTGGCTTGTCTATCTGTTAGATTAGATAAACGCCATAGAGCATAAGCAAACTTACTAAGTCTTCCACATATATATATCAATATGATTAAGCCAGGAACACCACTCATCACTCAGCGGTCGGAGCTCCGGCGGGATCTCATGGCGTCATGGAGAGTGCGATTGTCGCAACCCAGCGCTGGGCACGCCACAATTGCGGCGATAAGACCCCTCTTTGAGGAGTGGCTAGAGAGGCGCCACGGGCGTCCTCACCTTCCGCCTGACGCAGGTCCTCACCGGACACGGCTGTTTCGGGAGGTTCCTGCACAGGATAAGGCGGGAGGAAACGCCCGGGTGTCACCATTGTGTGGATCGCCCGGAGGACACCGTGGAGCATACGGTGGAGGTCTGCCCAGCTTGGGCGGAGCATCGCCGTGTCCTCGTGGAGGCGATCGGCGGCGGTGATCTCTCGCGTCCGGCCCAGGTTCAGGCCATGGTACGGAGCGAGAGGAAATGGGAGGCCGTCACCTCCTTCTGCGAAGCGGTAATGCTCGCAAAGGAGGAGGCGGAACGCGTGAGGGAGAGGCAAATTTCGCGCCCTCACGCCCCTAACCGCCGTAGGAGGAGACGCCCAGGGCGTCGGGAATCGCGAGGCGATTTCCGGCCACCGTAGGCGCGGGCTTGCGGGCGGTGAGCAATGGGTGGCTCACCGTCCGATAAGGACCAGGCCCGGGTCGACGGCACGTTGTGTTCCACGCGTGCCTCAAAGAGATGTCAGCAGAATTGAAGGGGTCCACTAGGGCCGATGCCTGCCGGGGTTGCGAAGAAAACCGAAAGGGAGATCGTGGCCCCCGGCGACAGGGCAACCGAAGGAACACGGGTGGGTTTTAGTCAGTAAGAGTCTGACACGCCCTCCCGCTCCGCCCAGAGCGGGAGAAGTTATTTGATGATTTCCCACACTCAAAAAAAAAAAAAAAAAAAATGTTTAAATCCATTTTATTCCAGTTTCTGTTACAAAATTGTACATATTTGGTTTAATCTATATTAGGTTTAAGGTTATTCTTTTCCATCCAAGTTATTATTTTGCTTACGGTATCATTTCTTTCCTCATTATAGTTGTCTTTAGTTTTAGGGATGATTACGGACACATCGTCTGCAAAGAGTATGCAGGGGTGGTCAGTTACTTTTGTCAGGTCATTGATACATAGCAGAAAAAGTGGAGGGGCTAAAATACTGCCCTGTGGAACGCCTGTGCAATTGTAACCTAAATTGAAACCTTTCTGTTCACCATTTTGATCGAGTTTATCCACAGTAATTTCTACAACTTACTCTTCTAACACTTCACAACTTTCTACAACTTTAAATTGTTTAAATAATAAATATGATAATTATAATAGTTAATATGAACGAAGCAAACTCAGACACAGACAAAATAATTACCTATTTACAAGAAACATTATATTGAAAATCAACATTTAATAGTAACAATATCAAACACATCTCGGGTTTTATCTTGTACGACAAATGGAAATGCTGGTATTCCATGGCATGCAGCTCCATATTGCCCTGTTTTTGTTAAAGCTATTACAGCTCCCATGAAATCAGGGTAATGTGCTGCTATTCTTTTGATCGCCGTTTGCGCAGCTTCCGTAGGGGAAGCTCCACGACGCATTTCTTCAACTGCTAAAAAGCTGAAAAAATAAACATAATTATTAATACCATCATAGGGGTCAAACTTGACGCCTCTAAGTGGGCGGGATTGGTCCATATTGGCTTAGGACCGAGGTCAGATGAGTAGAAAAAATAATTGCGCCTTTGCGGGACGCCTGATAGATATGAAACATCGGAACTATTTTGTACAGACATATTGCTTAGTCAAAAACAAAATATTCCGTTACATTTTAAAGAAAAAAATGTTCTTTATTTAAATTTCGATTGGATATTGGCCGTATCATCCTTTTCGAAATGGTCTCTTACCTTGGCAAAAACCGGAGCATGATGTCGCCATCGCCAGTAGCCGCGGCACCTCCTACTTCATTGTCTGCGTATGCGCCTGCCCCGGGAATCGGAGAGTCGCCAACTCTCCTGGATAAATTTAATTAAAGAATTTAAGAAAAATTAGTCTAAAAATTAGTCCAAATGTTAGTTGCTATGCAAATAGTTGTTAGTTATTGATAAATCAAAAGTCGTTCTTCCCTGAAAGAGTTTTCTTGTGCGAAGTAGAATATTAAACTTTGATGAGAACAAGTTTTATAGTTGCGCGTCCTTCTACTGATTATCCCAGTATTTGTATAGAATAAGTGGAGTGGCGCGTAATTTTAAATTAGTAGATCTAAAACTGTTTTGATGAGTTAGAAATTAAAAGACATTTTTTTTTAAATGATTACTTTTCTTCCAAATAGTACTTCTATTTGGAAGAAATGTAATCATTTAAAAAAAAATGTCTTCTAATTTTATTTTATTTTATACCCAGGTATTTTGTATTTAGCGCCATTGGTCGAAGTGCCAGCTGCTACGTCGCTGTTGCTGTCCACAGCAACGATTCCAATTGTATCATGATTATATTTGTCCACTATCATCTGTACTTCAGGATGTATATCTTTGTTGATCTTAATTTGATGATAAGGACCACAGTATTTGCTAGGATCTGGCTTGACACCCTGAGATAAGATGAATAGAATGTTGGTAAGATTATTTATGTGGATAAGTAGGTACTTGAAAATCAATGAAATGATGAAAATAGATCATCATTATTCCAAGTATCAAAGAAACTACACTAGTATTATAAAGTGGTAAAGTTTGTAAGTTTGGATGTAGGAGGTAATCTCCAAAACTACATCCAATAAAAATAAACAATTATTTACCTAAAAGCAACCGAGTATCTGTATACCATAATATTTTAATACATTACCATCCAAAAGTTAGGTTGGCAGTGGTTCTGATTGCGCCATTTCAACCATAGTTGTTTAGATTCCATAGTAGAAAGAGACTCCTCATGAAAGCCCATCTGAACCGCAAACTGTGTAGCCAGTTCACCAGCGAGGAACGAATGTTTTGTGTGCTCTAGAACATGGCGTGCTACTGATATTGCACTTTTTATCCTTCGGAGGGCTCCTACAGCACCCACATTCATAGTTTTCCTAAAAATGTAATAATAGTAGTAAGAAAATTATCTTCTACCATTAGCAGAAAGAAGAAGACCATAGCCTTCAAATGATAATTTATGTACCTACCTATTTAAATTCTTATATTCAATGAATATATAAAAAATAAACAAAGAAATACCTAAAGAAAAAGTAAATACTTCACAAATCACAAATTAAACTAAACACACTCATAAAATAGATTTATGAGTTACTTAATCATTTTTATGAGACATTGTTCCCACATTTTGTTAAGTGTGTACCTATTGTGCTGTCATTTTACAGACTTCTTTATTATTTTTTTAGCAACATGAATATATTTAACTGTATTTTTACTTTATTGCAATGTATGTGGCAAATTTACTACCCATCCATAATAAGGGCGTCCAGTGTTGTCTCACTGTTTTCATCAGGACTTCCTCCGTACCCTACCGTCCCATCACACTGCTGAACTTCACATACTGACGCACCTTGTTCTATAGCATCTAATGCTGTACCTCCCTCTTTAAGAATCTCCCAGGCTGCAATAAATATAATAAATAATATTCTCTGAAATATGTAGAAGCTGCAATATAGGTACTCAGATAATCCAAATAAGTTTAGTGGGTGATGGAGTAAAACCAAAAAACTTTTTATAGGAAAACCTGGACGAAACATCAAGAACATTTTCCCTTCTATTTAAAACTCGTAGGAGATATTACAATTAGGTACATAATAAATGATTAAAGTTTGTTTACCTACCTTTTACGGTAGAATTTGCGAACCACCACGTTGTAATTACTATAGGGACATTCGGTTCACTCTCAACTAAATAATAATTAAAACCTGAATAGAATAGTATAATTATTAATTTAAACATCACTAATACCTAGCTAACATGCAGTTCAAAAGCAACCAACACCACTTCAAATCCACAACAGAAATGCGATGTCGTTATCACTGAT
The DNA here is from genome assembly GCA_916610215.1 of Omphaloscelis lunosa. Taxonomy (NCBI): domain Eukaryota; kingdom Metazoa; phylum Arthropoda; class Insecta; order Lepidoptera; family Noctuidae; genus Omphaloscelis; species Omphaloscelis lunosa. The sequence continues at coordinate 16,408,688 of OU744250.1, forward strand.
AACAGTTGACATTGACAGCTTTTCGCAGACAGCAGCTAGAGCTTAGTACATAAGCACACTTACGCATGGACGTAAAAATAACGCGGCTGGATTTTATCGCGCACTGCATTTTCAAGTCTCGGTGTTGAGCCAGCCCGTCGAAAAAACACACTTTTGGATTTTCATCTCTTGGCGCAAAGTAAAGCGTTGAAAATACAGTGTGCAAAAAAAACATCGCCGCGGGAAAAAATCGCCCGTACTACCTGGGTTTGGTTCTAATCTTTTTCAAATTCAACACTCGAATAGTAACTAAATATTATACTAATATAATATTAATTCAAATGTGCATTTTGAATATTTTTACTATGTAACAACTAACAAACAAAATCCGAATAAGTGTCTTTGTAGAACTGCTTCGCTTGTAAGTACCAGCACCTGTGCCAGTACCATGTTTGCGCATAGATAATTTTCTTTTTTTTTAAGGAAATATAATTCTATTGGTCAAAGGTGACATAAAAAATAAAATTCTCGACCAATAGCACACTATATTGATAAGGTACTGACTCGTCATTGGTTAATTGATAATTTCCAAAGATAACTATGATCTTATTCTTCACTGACAGTTTTACTTGTATTGAAGAAATATTTATTCGAGATTATAGTGCAGTTTGGAAAGTTTAGCTTGATATTTTATTTAGAAACTAACAATGAACACCGACACTTTCTTTGTGGAATTGCCTAAAGTAGTAAGTATACGTAATTTTCGAAAAATAAAGTGTTTTGTTCGTAATATTTATTAGTCATAATATTTTTTCATTTTAGGAGTTGCATGCCCATCTAAACGGTTCTTTGAGTCCAGCTACAATGCTAGAACTAAAGAGATATCACGCCGATTCTGGTCTCGAAGACAAAACGAATGCTTTCTTTGATGAATTTCAAATCGGCGCCGGTGACTCTAGAAACCTTTCTGAGTAAGTGTTATATTTAATATTCACCACCATTGGCACTGTGTAGGTAATATCATTTTTAACACATTGTGCAAATATTTTGGTTGACTAATCTATGTTGGAATGTAATGCACAGCATAAGTCTGAGATACCCTTGACCGAACCGCAGTAATCCTTAAAAAAATTCTGCATAATGGACCTATGCCGCCTATAAAATCAGATATTTGATTCTTCTAAATGTTCATCTCTGATTAGCTAAGGTAAGCGCAGTTAGCTCTGCTCCGTATATTTCCTCTAGTCTTAGCATTACAAATGTGTATCTAATCTAAAAATAAATATTAGTCACCTATAAAATATGTTGTGCATGTGTACCCAATTTAAATAAACAGCATCTTGTTGATTTAAATATGAATACAATACACATTTTATTGTTAACCGCAGATAGAACAGTTTTCTGTCAGAAGTAACTTTACATAATTATTGTATTTTTAAGAAATAGGCGACCAATATAAAATATTATAACTTTTTATTTTGCTTACAATTAAGTAATTTTGTTCACAGTTGTTTCAATGTGTTCAACATTGCACATTCCCTAACAAGTACTCCTAAAGCATTAGAGCTGGCCACCAGTCTGACTCTTCAAGAGTTTCAAGATGATGGCTGTTGTTACCTTGAACTCAGAAGTACACCACGGGACACCCCATACATGACCAAACTGCAGTATATTGAAACCATTGTTCAGGCTATACAGTGAGTAAAATCTAGTTAGATGTGGGAAGTTGCCTGTCCAATAAATCATAAATTGACCACGGCGTTTGTCTAACAATGGTATCTGCATCATTAACATTTTTTTTTGTGTCAAAGAACTTATGCTATAAATTACTTATATGCTATTGTTATCCAAAATATAAGAAACTAATTTTGATTGCAGGAAATCTTCTGTACATCTCTCTATGATGACCTGTCTCATTATTTCTATCAATAGAAAATCGTCAATTTCTGAGGCAGAAGAAATAGCTAAGCTGGCTATTGAGAGCTACAAAAAATATCCAGATGTGGTTGTGGGTATTGAATTAAGTGGTGACCCTATGGCAGGGATGTTCAAGAGTTTTGTACCGGCACTACTGCTGGCAAAGGAAGCAGGACTGAAAGTGAGCATTATTATATTTATAACTAGCTTTTATCTGAGTGAGCTTTGCTCCCATGGTCTATCCCACAGGATCCATGCTTTTCTAAGATAGTAATAGCCTCAATCTCTGGCCTATAAACTATCTCTATGCATAAAATCAATACAATCCATTTCTCTGGATAAGGGAGGCAAACCAACAAAAATTGCATTTACTTATATTAGGTATGGTGGGTAATTGTAGGACCAGCAGTTGGTTTTAAATTTTCTGTGTTATTTTATTTCAGGTAACACTACATTGTGGTGAAGTTTGCAACCCAGAAGAAATACTTGAAATGCTAAAATTCAAACCAGATAGGCTTGGACATGGCACTTGTATTCATCCTAAATATGGTGGAACTGAAGAAACATGGTCAACCCTCTGTAAACTAAAAATACCAGTTGGTAAGTACTAAACAAATTTGATTGATCAAAACCAATCTCATGCTCTGTATATTTATCTCATAGTTTTATTGTGATTTAATCTGAAGCATGTACAATTTTTCGTTCATGTTTTATCAGTGCCTTTATAATTTTTTCCAGAAGTGTGCCTCACAAGTAATGTTAATACCAAGTCATCACCAGATTACGATTCTCACCACTTCAAACTTCTTTATGATGCTGAAGTACCTGTTATAATATGTGTAAGTATTGAAATTAAATGAAATTGTTTATTCTGTAAATAGGATATAGGAATCACTTTTACACGTCATATTAAAAAAATATTAAAAATAAGCTAGATGAGTTCGGCGTTTCCTATCTACTCTAAGAAGAAAGGCCGAAACAAACTGCTGGTTGCAGTCTCTTTTAAAGTCCAGACATAAACTTGGTCAGGCCATATGAGGACCATGTAGATTAGTGTCTGAAATCGTCTTTTGAGGAAAGATCCACACAGATTTGAGTGGACCTGTCCAGTCAGTGCAAGCATTTGTCAGTAATCGTCTAGCTCAACTCAGAACTTAAGGAGCTCAACTCGACAAAAAATACCAAAGAAAGGACATTTGGGTAGGCTGTATAAACTCAAACTGCCAGACCATCATTAAAACTAGCTCAGATATAAAAATAATAATAATATCCGGTCAGTGGGGCGGATTTCCACAAAGTCCTCACATTCACAATAATTAAAATAATATAATACTTTACAAAGTAATCATGTCATTTTGAATATAATTTTCCACAATGACAATAAAAAAAATCTCCTTACTATACCAACTTTATACCTACCTAATATTAAATAGGATTCTTATCCGCTTTGGAAGGAGTACTTCAATAAAAGATCCCAAGAAAAAGGAATCTGGTACAAAACGATCCAACCGCACCCCTTGAACTCACCGTGGATAGATAATCAGCTGTTGAACTTTTTATCTGTCAATAAAACCTTAAATTTAGAATATGAAAGTAGCAAAACTGAAAAGGCAAAATCACATAGTTTTATCCGACGCATTTTTAACCGACTTCCAAAAAGGAGGAGATGTTCGTAGCGTATGTTTGTATTTTTTTAATGTATATCCGCCCATGTCTCCGTCAATTGTGGACCGATTTTGAAAATTATTTTTTTGTTTGAAAGGGTAAGGTGGTCCCATATAAATTTTATTAACTTTGCTTCGATAGTTTTTGAGTTAGCTTCAATAATACGTATTTTTTCCTACTTAGTATGTTGTTGATATGTTAAGTAATTTCCTGTGACTGTTAGTTATTTACGTAGCAGTGGTATTCCAATTTGTGTGGGGTAGGTACCACAACTAAAAAGTGAAAAATAAAAACAAAAACTTTTTCTTGGGATCTTTTTGAAGTGGTTGTTTTTTTTTTATTTGGAAAAAGTTTTTGTATCAGGCTAATTATGAAAATAAATGTGAAAATTCAATAAATAATATTCAATATGGCAAGACCTGTTTCTATGATCCTATACATTTAAGGTGGAACCTTCGACCATGCCCGCGAAATTCAAATTTTCTTGTGTTTTTTTCATTTTGTAGGTCAGTCTCAGATCTCATGTTAATGATTGATTGATTGGCGGTCATAAAAGATGGCCTCCCTCCATTTCTTCCACATCTCACGGTTACCTAAATGACATATGAAAATATTTGCTGCTAAGAATGTCAATTTCGTGAATTTATGACATTATACACCATCACTGAGAATTGTATTTACGATTTTAATTATTAACATTCTGTAAATATATATTAATTATTTTTACGACCGCAAATCAATCAATCATTAACATGAGATCTGAGACTGACCTAAAAAATACAAAAAACGTAAGAAAATTTGAATTTCGCGGGCAGGGTTGGCGCTTTCACCTTAACAACAAATTTCAAAAATCTTTGATCAAAGACGATTTGATTCATACGTTTGTCATTATCATTTATAAATGACTGTGATCCTAGATATGTTATAGTATAATACCCACCTAAGGGTAGTTTTTGAGAAATAATCAATGTTATACGAAACCGTACGATGTCTTGTTTATATCTTTTTAGTGGGCGTTTTCGTAGTTTGATTTTAATTTTTATTAACTTTCTTTTTTTTGAAAAATAATTTGTACAAACTTTTTTTATTTACATAAGTAAGTACGTATTCGTGCCAAGTTTCAAGTTTATAAAACCAAAGAATAGGATTTTTTTATACGAATTTCCATTTTCACCTGCTTAGGGATTGATTTTCGCAAAATGCCTTCTTAGTATACACTTTCGTTTTAAACTACAACTACTGTCCAAAGTCACAGCATGTGGCATACATAATGTACTACCCAGGGCCGTGCTTTACTCGGGGGTGCAAGGGGTGCGCATGCGTAGCACCCGAGCGCAGGGTCTATGGTGGCGCAAGCCGATCACCTTATACCTACACATACCATGCGTAATCACAATTTAAAAATAAACTTAAAAAATATTCATTATATCTATAAAACATAGGCTATTGTGGGTCATCCGTATAAGATAGACATTATGTCATCTCGGACTTTTTTGTTGAACTTTTTAAGATACATAGTCCTGTAGAACATACATTATGTTTATGTATCTCTCACGGTTTACGCAGCGCACGCCAGTAAAAATCCCAGTCGTCATGATTTTTTCCGACATCTTCAACAATAATCGTCATATTTCAGCCAATTTACACAAAACTTTAATGAATTATACACTAAAACCTTCCTCATGAATCACTCCGACCATTCGTGAAAACTGTTTGAAAATCGGTTGGGTAGTTTTTAAATTTATCGCGTTCAGACAGACAGACGCGGCGGGGGACTTTGTTTTATAATATGTAGTGATGATTGACCCGTAGATTGAGGCGATTTATACTACAAATTTATTTACAAATGTGTTTTTATTCCCACAGACGGACGACAAAGGTGTTTTCGCAACGTCTCTATCACGAGAATACCAAATATGTGTCAACACATTTTGTCTAACTTCATCACAAACTGCAAGATTAGCCCTGAATGCGTGCCAATATGTGTTTGCTGATAACTCTCGTAAAACACTCAACGATAAACTACTTAATTTTATTGGAAAACATTCCCTGTGAATTTTTTATACCTACCAATATAGGCTCTTTTATGTTACAATGTATTCGTTTTATTTGAACTCAGACCTCCGCACACCTCACATTCGTTTTAGAAATTGGGTCAACAAAGCAGTCACTGTGCGGCCTACGGAGGGTGGCAGGGGCTCTGCTCCGGGGCCCCCAAATCTCGGGAAGCACTGTTCATCAAAATCCTAAATACGGCTAAAATACACACATCAAAAGTGTCTAGGGATCAAGCATTTTTATGCGGATTTCTTGAGAATGAGATGTGGCTTTGTAATAAATTTATGATTATATAAATTTATATGGATCCTTTTTGGTGCATTTCATAATTTGAAACAGGAACTGTTAATCAAATTCGAGTAAAAGATGAAAATCAGCTGTCAATATTTTCCCTATAAAAACATACAACGCATTGAAGACATTATTAGTGCTACTGTTTCCCTACTACTGATTAAAACCAACGTTATTATGGAGCGGCGACGTCATTTAAGCAGGGAAGAAATGCTCAGAGCCGTGGGAATGATAGAAGCTGGTTCCCGGCAACGTACTGTGGCTTTAGCTCTGAATACAAGTCAGAGTGTTATCAGTCGACTTTGGACACGTTACCGAAGCACTGGTACCGTGGCTGAGCGCCATGGAGGACGGTATCGCTGCACCACACGGAGACAAGACCGATACATTCAAATCTTAACTCGAAGAGCTCCAACAATAACCGCCATGATGTTAGCCGTGAGGCTTCATCACTCTTCAGGGAACTTAATTAGCGACCAAACAGTCAGAAACCGCTTGCATGAAGTGAACCTTCATTCCCGAAGACCGCTACGGGTACCACCTATAGCAATGCACAATCGTAGGATTCGATATCAATGGGCTCTTGAACACAGAAATTGGGCAGAAGAACAATGGCGTTTCGTGTGCTTTTCTGATGAGTATCGTTTTGGTATGAGACCGGATACAAGACGTATACGACACTGGAGAACCCCTGGACGCCAACAGCGATTAAAATCCTGCCAGGAAGTCCATCCTTATAGTGGTGGAACCATCATGGTATGGGCGGGTATTTGGATCGGCGGAAGAACTGAGTTGATTTGGATCAGAGGCAACCTCAACGCTCAAATTTATGCTGAGACGATTGTATCTGACTTCATCGTTCCTCTACAAGTGCAAATCGGTCCCTTATTTCAGTTAATGCATGATAATGCACGACCGCACACCGCAAGAGTTGTAAGACAGACTCTCGCCGCAGCTAACATCAATGTCCTGCTCTGGCCTGCTCAGTCGCAAGACTTGAACCCGATTGAGCATGCATGGGATATGCTACAGAGAAGAGCTCTGCCGAATATGGAGGGTATCCAGTCGCAAGAAGACCTTTTTTTGTTGTTGCAACGAACATGGGCGGCCATTCCACAGCGTGATTTGGATGAACTCATTTTGAGTATGCCAAACCGATGTTCTTGTGTTGTTAGTGTTCGCGGTAGAAACACGGATTATTAATTGTTTAAGTTACCCAATAAAATTTTAAAGAAAACTGTTATTTCAGTCTTTTTTTCGAACTTTAATGTTAGTGGTTCAAATGTCAAAAATCCCTTTATTAGGAAAATGGCAAATTTCTTTATTAATGCAAAGGTGACTTGGTTTATCGTTACTGTGACAAACGAAAACACTTTATTTGATGAATCCTTAAAGAAAATTTTAATTAATATCAATCAGGAGAAAAGTTATTGCAAAAATATATGTTGATCCCTAGACACTTTTGATGTGTGTATGTTTAGTAGCTTATAAGGCAGTTTGTAGTTAGAGGCCTCCTACGTATGTAAAATATAAACGTAGGGTGCAAACATTTGGGCTTGCGGACAAAGAGCAATGGGTAGCTCGCCGTCCGGTAAGGACCAGGCCCGGGTCGACGGCGCGTTGTGTTCCACGCGCGCCTCAAAGATATGTCAGCAGAACTGATGGGGTCCGCTAGGGCCGATGCCTGCCGGGGGTGCGAAGAAGTCCGTAAGGGAGATCGCGGCCCCCGGTAACATGGCAACTGAAGGAACACGGGTGGGTTTTAAGAGTTTGACACGCCCTCCCGCTCCGCCTAGAGCGGAAGTTATTTGATAATTTCTCACCTAAAAAAAAGGCAGCTTTTCTTAATCCACCATACTTCATAGAGTCTATAGAATTAATACTACTAACACAGTTTTTTTTGCGTAATTGAAGCCCCAGTAGCACCGGCGAGCTTCGTAAACTTGACCTAGTACCCTGAAATGTCTCGAAAGCCGCTGTACCAATTTAAAAAAAAAATGCTACGTTTAGTTTTTTCAATTTTTTTCATGTGTCATTTGAGTCTTGTCATTGAGTTGAGTAGAATAGAATCTGTATAACGAAACGCAAGAAAGAAGTATAACCTCAACCAGGCTAAAGTTAATTTAATTGTAGAAATAAGTCTGAAAATTTAAAATCAACAATGAATGACTTATCATCAGACTATCCAAGTCCTAAGGGTGCAGACTCTGAACTGCAAGACTTTCTCCTTGCAGAAAAACAGAAGGCTCAGTTCCATGCACAGGTAAATACATTTTGTACACACGGCTACACATCAAGCTATACATTTCCAGTTTATGCTGATCTCGCATTGTATAGGATTGCCGTACAATGCGAGGGCAGCTTATACTGGGAAAATATAGCTTGATGTGTAGTCGTGTGTACCATTGCATCATTAAATTATTCTCATGCAATAAAGTTAGATGTCTACTTAATGCTTCCAAATCTAATTATTTGAGAAGATCAAAGGTGCAGCGGTGTCCCCCACACCTTTTTCTAGGTTGAGTTCCTTGTGATAATTACTGCCATAAATGCATCCGTTATGGTCCTACCAATTTTCACAAATGATCATGCATTAGCGTTTATTTATCTGCCTCTTAATTCCAGATCCATGAATTCAATGACTTTTGCTGGGACAAATGTGTGGACAAACCTGGAGCGAAACTGGATTCTCGCACAGAAACCTGCATTACAAACTGTGTCGAGAGGTTTATAGATGTTTCACTACTCATCACCAATAGATTCGCACAAATGCTAGAGAAAGGCGGTGGAATGCATTGAATCTTTATAGTAATATATTTGTTATACTTGTAGCTCAGTTAATGTATGCAAGTGTTGTGCATTTTTAGGTTCAAGATTTTTATGAATATGTGCATTTTTATTTATCTTAGTAGCTAGTAGCCACGCTGTTGTTTACTGTACTTACCAAAAAATGTACACTTAGGAGTACCTAAAAAAATTGTTAATTTAATGACAGAATTAAACTAAGGTAATAAAGTTATTGTTTTATTTATTCATATAAATAGTTTACAAATCAGTTCACTTTGAATTGTCTGTATACATCTCACTGCACTGGCTTCAGAAAATAAGTACAGTCTTGTAAGTTCCAAAATAGATTTTTGTATTCTCATAAATTTGTCTGAAAAGATCTTGTCTAGTTCACAGTAAAACTTAATACAGCAAGTATATGGAGCGATGTACAGTATGTTACAACATTACCTGGGCATCTTCAATAATGTTGTTACAAGAAAAAAAATTATGTTATAAATTATTTTCAACTTTTATTTAGTCAGTGTAACAGACTAGATTGTTTTCTTTAAGAGATGCCATATTGATGATCTTAACAATTTATCTCCCAACCCTTCCAAGGGTAGTGTCAGTTCGTGGATCAGCAGTAACAGTTTGGACTGCAACCAAAGACTCATTGATCTTGGTCTGCAAGTCTCGCAGGTCTTGAACAAACAGTAGCTTTAGGACATCGGAAGGCTGCTGGATGAGGTTCACCTCAGTTGCAGGAGGCTCAGGGTGTGGTGTAGTTTTAAGTATTTTGGCTAGGGCTGACAACCGAAACTTAGGGTCTGGGTGTGGCCCGACACCAGCTAATGTTGACACTCTTTCTACACCTGCCTTGAATGCTGGACTTGAAACTGTCAACAAAATAAAAGTATTATAAATACATCTTTGCAAAACAAAACAAATTACATACATAATAATTTCTGTACTTACAATCAAGGTTGTCCAGAGGATTGGAAGACACAACATTGGGTGTAGCCTGTTTTGTTTTTTCCACTTTTGCATTCTTATATTTATCCACTGAAAACAGAATTGTGCAAGAGATGAGTCATCATTCTAACTAATAACTATGCAAGTTCATCATCATCACATGTATATGTTTGGATAATCTGGGCCAGCATGCAGGGAAAAGAATCCAATTACAATCATAGTGTAAGACGACCACTATATGTTAGATCACGCAATATGTGACAATACTGAATCAAAAACTTGTTTTAAAATAGCTCAGAAACACCACAACAAAAGTATGAATCACATCACATACCATTATCTGCATACTCTAGTCTAACAGCATATGATAGTATCCAGTTTAATTGTTCGTTAGGAGTGCCTTCGGCAACAGGGCTGACCAAATCTCGTTGGTAAGTATTAAAAGCTTCCTTCCAACCGTCCTTCTCTATATTTCTTAGACCATCTCGCTCTTCTATTTTGTAATGCCTGATCTTTTGATCCTCAAGCCACAGAATTACACTCCTGTATTCCTTTTCATCTGTAAGATAAGGTACAGTGTAAAATCTACCGACGCACATGATATGAAACGGAATTAAGACTTTTAACTTAATATTTACCTTCACAGTTGAAATCGGCTGGGTTAGGATGGCCTAAAGCACTCAGTTTAAGCTTAAATATATTACTCATAATAGTTTATTCGATTCTATTGACGTGAGTTTCCAACAAATATCTTGTGATTCCGGCGATTTGGATTTTTGGAACCACAAACACGAAACAATCTGTCAATGCGCTGTCAAATTTTCTTTTCGTCCTTTTGTAGCAAAATGTTGCCACTTGCTAGCAAAAATAGCCACAGCCTAATAAAATCGGTATTCGGAAAACGCTAATCTGTCGTCAAATGAGGTTAAAACTGAATGATAACAGGTGGCAGCACAGTTGTACGTCCATTGCATAGACATATAATAAGTATGGACTGGAAATACCTACAAAAAAAAGGTGCATACCTACAACTCAAAATGTCTCTTAAAATGGCTGTCAATGCTAGGGTTGTGTCAATCAGGGAAACATAGTGTTACTATTTCGAGTATCGATACTAGTACGTACTAGTATTACGAATCTTACTAGATATCACGGTTGAATCGTATTAAAAAATTATTAGCTAATAGTCCGTTGTAACAGAAAACAACGAGTATTGACAATTTATCACTTCCCAAACAATTTTCCGCATAATTATAATTTCATTTATAGAATTATTACTTAGCAAATAAAGTTTTCACAAATATTTGTAACGCAAACCTTATGTTTGGCAAGTGAACGTTTAAACAAAGCCAAATATTTAGTATCGAGTGAGCATGCAAGTCTCATGCCTGTTTTCACCTTCACTAAGTGACACTTAAATGAATCCCTAATAAAAGTTCACTGTTGGATTTTCAACGGTAGACTCAGCGCTGAGAGTTGAAAATCCAACAGTGCAGTTTTATTTAGGTATTCATTTAAGTGTCACTTAGCTGTCGGTAAAAACGGGCATAAGTGAATTAAATTTTTAACAATTTTATCATAAATGAACATTCGGAATAATACACATCCTTACATATTATAAAACAAAGTCCACCGCCGCGTCTGTCTATTTTTCTGTCTGTCTGAACGCGAAAAACTCAAAAACTACTAAACGGATTTTCAATCAATTTTCACTAATGGACGGAGTGATTCATGCGGAAGGTTTTAGTGTATAATTCATTAAGGTTTTGTGTAAATTGGCTGAAATTTGACGATTATTGTTGAAGATGTCGGAAAAAATCTTGCGGACTGGGAACTTTAGTAGCGTGCGCCGCGGAAATCATAAAAGTTAAATAAAATTTATGTTCTACAGTATTGTTCATCTTAAAAAGTTCAACAAAAAAATCGTATACACATCATAAAAGTCTGTGGCCGTTCCACAGACTTTTATGATGTGTATACGATTTTTTCTCTCGGTGCTATGAACCAAAGAGTACAGTTTGCTGTAAACCACGAGCCGGACCTAGCAATATCATTTCAGCGCAGCGAAGGAACTAGTATCAGAAACTATTACGGCAACGGTACAACACTATTCCACCATGACATATCAATGTAAACAAACGAATGAAATTATGAAATAATAAAAAGGTCTTTTCGACGGAAATAAACCCATATATTAAAATTTAAGCCGTATTTAATGATCGCCTAGCAATTTTTTCATCGAAAGTTTATCACTTTATGTACTATTGCATGAAAACCGGCTACTAACCTGTGCAAAGACAATTGAGGTTGATTTTCCTTCTTTCTTGCACCACACTTCACAATACAACACACAGGCATGTTGAATTGGTGTTTTCCAACGTATATATGTAGTTTTAAAGGAAAACTCCTCGTAATTTTCTCACAAATCTCAATAAAACAAAAAGTAAACAACCACTTGACAGCAGAACTACCATGAACTTGTCGCATATTATGGCGGATATGGCACTTACCTACAACTGTTACTATGTCTCAACAAAATGTTGCCATTATGAGGAACAACTGAAATATTGTTGTCTCTTTTATCAAATACGATTACCACATTAGAAAGAGTGAAATAACACGATATTTCACATTCTAGTTCGTATTTCACCCATATTTGTATAAGCAAATTTATGTATAGAATATCGCGGCGCCTCCATGTTTTTTCTATCTCAATGGTCCATTGTTGTGTTTATGTTTACTTTTGAGTCGATCACAAATTATACGAAAACAAGATAAATATGTATGAGACTTTGAGTGTAGCATTACAAAAAGACGAGCTAAGGACAGGACAAGCGTCTACCCCTAGTAAAAAAGCAGCTTTAGTGTAAAAGTCAAAAAAATATGAATATTTTATAATTTATAGGTTATTTTGTGTTAGTTGACTATAAGTTCATTTTTTGTTAAAGACTTTTTTGTTAAAGGCTTAGGATAGAAGTTACCTGATCAGAATTGAAAAACAACACGGGCATGATGTTCCTGAATAAAAAACCTCAGAGATAGCACTTCTAGCACTGATGAAAACAGACTTAGTTCTCTTGGGAGCATCACCTATAAATCGCGTTCTCCCATAAAAGGTTTAAAGGATAGCACATCGTTTCGCCGAAATATCGGATTACAATTTTTTTCGGAGAGCTTTCTCCCGCAGTTTTTTTCTTATAACATATTTGGCAAATACATGGTTCCCCGTATTTTTGCAGTAAACAGCTGCGCAACTGGGCTCAATAATTAATTATGCGTAAAAGAAGTCCGTTGTTTACTAAATGTATGGCTAGCTGTCAAATTATTAGACGCTGGAGATCAGCGTCATCTGAAGTGAGCAACTGGCAGTTTTTATCCCCATTATTGTCATATGGTGCATGCAAAGGTTTCTTCAGTTATTTCAGTTGGTAGCGCTGCAGTTCTGTCAATCATAATCTGACGTCACTCGTTCGAAAATATCTACGCGAAAAATCGTGACTTTGACAGTTTGACTTGACATATCATCAATATTTTTCGCAGTTGCCGTCGATCATCAGGATTAATTAAAGAAACAAATTAATTATGCATTCAAACGAATTATATTTACATATAAATTAAAAACCATACGTTGTTAATTACATTGATACTTATCTTTTATATTTTAAATAAACATCAGTAGTACGTTATTCACACTAACAGTTATGGAATATCACTACAAGTGTGCGGTTCTGACGTGGTTTTAGTCGTTTGTTCCTCATAATTATTACCAAATAACTACATTGAATTGGTATATGTGGTTACAATCTAAATCATCATCATTTTCCTGCCCCTCTGCCAATTGATTTTGGGTCGTCAATCTAAATATTACTGAAGAATAACCATGTCTTGGGTCAAAGAGAACTGTGTTTCTTTCTTTCAACTTTTTTGCATTAAAGTCGTGAAGACCGGTCGTGTTCCGCAGCATATAGCGTTTATTATGGATGGGAATCGTCGTTATGCGAAGAAGAACAGTGTGGGCAACAGTGCTGGTCATTATAAAGGCTTTGATAAGTTATCTGAAACTTTAAAGGTGAGTCAGTTATGTTCTGGTAGATTTTATTGCACTTCAAGGTTTGTAGGGTGGTTTTTAATATTTATAGAAGTTTATAAACACAATCTGTTGCTGCAGAGCCAAAGATTATGTCAATCTATCTCTGGCTACATCTGTGCCCCGTGAAAGCCTTCTCTTTCAACATTACAAAAATGAAGTGTCTTTGCATTTTATTCACTCTCAGATTCTTAATATTTCCATTACTATTTGGCAACAAAAGCCAAGTGCCTTTTACACATAAAAGAAACTTGGCTTTTTTTTCATGAATCAATTAAATAAATGACTTGACGTAAAAACATGTTGATTCAGGTGCCCATAAATTAACATTTGTATGCCAGTAATTACGGAACAAAATTAAAAAGTCTTGCATGGATCCATGTTCTGTCATACAAAGGTTTAACAAGAAAGTAATTTTAATATTATATTTTGATTTCAGTGGTGTCTAGATCTGGGAATACCGGAAGTAACAGTCTATGCATTCAGTATAGAAAACTTTAAAAGGAGTAAAGAGGAAGTTGATGGCCTTATGGATTTGGCTAGAGACAAGTTTCAAAGATTGATAGAGGAAATGTATGTTTTCATTTTATAATGTACAATTTTAATTTATTTGCTCTTATTATTTATAGTAAGTTCTAAGTGCATTCCAGTAATGCTTTATGATGATGATCTTTCATTTATTTTGAAATTGAAAAAAAATACTTTTCCATGCTTTTGTATAATATTGAGCACTTAGGAAATTAAAAAACAGTTGAGCAGTGTCATGAGACACCTGGTTGGAATGAAGTTCCTTTCACCACTTTTGTTACATAGTAAAAGTGTTGTGTCAAAATTTTACACTTTTTTTAGTCTAGCTCTCTAACTCTCATTCGCCAAGTTTGTAGAGAATAATGTGCAATAAGGAAATTCGTTCTAAACAGAGTTTACTCGAGAACAACAATACTTTGAGAAACCTATAAAACACATTTCTTTTCATAATAGTGATCAAATCAACGACTGGGGTGTAAGAATTCATATTGCTGGCAGACTTTCCCTGTTACCAGAAGATTTAAGAGGACAAGTCTCAAAAGCTATGCTAGAAACCAGACATAACAATAAGCTGCGACTTAACATTGCATATGCATATACAGGTATAAATGATATTATTAAATGCTAAAAATATTAATAAGAACTACTGCATTACAGTCAAAAAGTCAAAGTGAATCTCATGAAAATGCAGGATTACAACCAATTTTAAGACCTACCTACAATCTATGCAAATAAATTGTAGGGAGTGATTACCAATATGATGACTTATCGAGAAGTATGGAAGAGAAGGACATGTTGCGTCGACCCCAAATTAAATTGGTATAAGGGCAGAAGAAAAATGAATCTAATAAACTTTAACATACTAAAATACACTCCAGGAGTGCCGACAAGCGTGAAAACTTGAAAAAAAATCGGCACTGCGGTAATCAACGCGTTGATGTCTATTTAATGGTCACAACCTTGTGTGACCACAGTGTCGCGAAATCAATGGTTTAGTCCCATCTCAAAAATGCCCAACGCGGCAGTTTTCACTTCAAAAACGTGTGCGGCCGGGCGACCCCCGTCAGGAACGAAGTTCTTTCTCACGTATGATTTAAAACAAAAACAAAATTTTTGCAGCCGCCATCTTGGATTTACATTTTACCTCATATTGGCTTTAGCACCCTCGAAAACTATGAAAACGATGCCCATGAAGAAAAATGTGAAAATTTTCGGAACCGTCATCTTTGATTTTCATTTTGACCAAATTCACACTTTCTCATATATATAGTGTACTCGGGCCGATATGTACAATTTTATCCCACGACACTAGTCATTTTACTCTTTTCTTTTGTGTTTTCTGCTGGCGTTCTCTCTCTCTCTTTATTTTTCTCTCTTTGAATAAGAAGAAGACAGTCGCAAGTATTAACACTTTTTAGCGTGACGATTTCTAAAAGTTTACAAGCCGCCTTAAAGAACTTTGTTCCAATATAAACTCACAGCTTCTTCTCGTGGGGGTAGGCAGAAACTACAGAACGCCACCTGTTACGATCCTTACATACTCCTTTTGCCTCGTTTACGTTCATACATCTGGTCATACACGTATGCTGTTGGAGAGTTCTACGCACCTGACCTTTCTGTACAACATACAATAAGTTCACGTTTACATCCTCCTAAGGCGTCCCCACCCCCCGGCGTTGCCACTCGCTAAAAATGTTTTCTACATAAATTCAAGTAATATGTAATATTTTCAGGAAGAGATGAAATCAGCCGAGCAGCCTCTCACATAGTGGATGGAGTGAGGAACAATGAATTAGCGCCACAAGACATTAATGATGAGCTCGTATCAAAAACATTAGAACTTGGGGAAGCTGAGCTCCTCGTTAGGACATCAGGAGAAGTGAGACTGTCAGACTTTATGTTATGGCAGGTAAGAAATCCAAGAGATTTAAAAAAATAAAAAGAACCTTGTTTGGTTACTGGAATAATCATTTGGAATTATAATAGTTATAGGCAATAGGGATATTCCTTCAAATACTAATGGGGTCATTACCTCATTAGGAATTTATGAAAAGGGATAAAATAGAGCGGAAAAACCACCGTTGCATAACTTTTGATGAAATCATGACATTGGAGAACAAATCAATTTGTAAATACATATTTTTTATGGTCGCGAGTTATATTTTGATCAAGATACAACCTGACACTGACCTGAAAATTGCAAAAACGTAAGGAAATTTGAATTTCGCAAGCTACAACTGCGGATCCACCTTAAGGGTCTGTGCACATAAAATACCCTCTTCTGTCAATTTCTTATCTAATTGTGAAAGAGTTTGAAAATAAGAAACTAGTCTTAAAGTACAGTTTCAACACCATTCGTGTCAGTCACAGCACCGGTTAATAGTTTCAGAACATATACTTTATTTAGATGAAATATTTTATTTAATTTCAAGGATAGCTGAAGACTGGGGTGATTTTTAAATTTCTTGAAAATTTTGCTAAATAATAGGAAAAAATCCAATAAAGATAGGGTTTTTTTTTTAAGTATTATTTTTCAACTTCGATACAAAATATAGCAGAAAATTATCTGCTATATTTTGTATCGAAGTTGAAAAAAGTGGTTAAACTGCCAGCAAGTAGATCATATAATGATGTTGATTATGTTTTGCCATGTTCAAAATGTAAAGTAGTTTCTTGTAAAACGATGGATCAAACGTCTCGACTCGCGTCATTTTTCGGAAAACTTGTTGCGAATATTATTATAGTAGTTTTCCATTATACCCCTTCAAGTAAGGCCACCAGAAAAACTAAGAACTCAACTTTTCAAAACACAAACAATATTGTTTAAACTCTTTTTCCCCTTCTCACAAACAGTAAAAAACAGTAGTACTCCGGGAGTGCCGACAGAAGTGAAAACTTGAACAATTTTATTGTGCAGGAAATAAATGTATCGCGAGTTGATGTCTTTTTAATGGTCAAAAGCTGGTGTCGTAACAGTGTCGCGAAATCAATGGTTTAGTCCCATATAAAAAATGCCAATAAAGAAGTTTTCACTTCAATAAAATTGATCAAAATCAGTCGTTGTCGTACACGGCCTCTTAAGTATATCATAAGCTTAAAGCACACAATAAAAATGAGTTGGTACTGGCAGCACAGTAGAAGGCACCTGCCCCACCGCTGCACCGCCAGCGATTAACGAGCAGCGAGTAGAGCTAGCAACTAAAAACGAGATGGCGAGCATGAGTTTCTCAGCGAGTGTTCTGCCCGCCAAGCGAACGTCGCTGAACAAGCACTCTCTTTGATAGCTATTGTCACTGAGACAAAAGAATACTCTCCGGCGCAGCGGTCGGTTAATATTCTGTATCTCTTTGACTTGCACCGTACACACGGCTACATATCAAGTTAAACATTTCCAGTATAAGCTGATCTCGCTTTGTATAGGATTTCCGTACAATGAGGTCTGTATAGGTGGATATGTAGCCGTGTGTACCTACAATCTTTTGTAAGTTTCTTGAGCGAGAAAATCGTTTAAAGCTAGTTAGTCGCTTTCACATCGGCGGTGGGTCAGAGCCCGAAAGATGAATATTTTGCCTGTAGGTAGCAAATAGCTTGTCCGAGAACCTAATGTTTTTTTCTTTTTTTTTTTTGCAGGTTTCCAACACTGTCTTATACTTCACAGACGTACTATGGCCAGAGTTTACGATTTGGAATCTTTTGGCCGCCATAATACATTTCCAAAGAAATGCACCGCCTCCCAAAGAGGCAATAAGTGTCAGTGATACAATACAACAGTTTCTGGATAAGCTGGAAAGACAGAGATGGCAACAAATAGAAAAAATTGTTAGTTGTTCATAAGTAATGTTGATGTTATTATTGTATAGTTCTTTTATGTTGAGTTAGGACCACAGTCTTAATTAGAAATAAATGTATAATTGTTATTTATTTAAGTCTCTGGTTTTTCTTTATGGTTACTGAACTCTTTTTTCTGTGGTTTATTTATCAAATTATTTATGCTCTGTTGCATGGGACATAAATAATGCAGGCGTGACGGTCATTTAGGTTAGTTCAAAATGTGATTTTGCGTAAATGACCATCAAATCTAATTAAAATTCTAAATATTTGCATTTTAGAACCACTGTCAGTTGTTATAATTTGAGGGTAGATATGCATTAGTTTTACTAACTGAAAAATTAGTCAAGTTAACGATTACGATTCTCATCATAAACAAGGCATCACAGATGAGACACATTAAAAATTCGGAGTCACACGTGTTATGGCATAAATCTAACAGATAATATATATATTTTTTGGAATATGCTAATTAAGGCCTCATTTACGGAGACGCGGGGCGTCGCGCGTTGCGTTGAGCGGCGCGGCCCGCACTGAATTCAAATATATGGCGTTGTATGAGTGCGTTTACGGAGAAGCGATTTTAGACGCGTTTGTTTGAATTAGGGCGTTTTTTGCGGCCGAGCCCGCGGATGGCACCGACGCGTCCCACGCGGCGTTTATCGCGGCGGCGCACGCAGCGGCAATTCTCGATGAAGCTATGTCCGAGGCGGAATCTTCTGTCAGTCTTATTTAGAAATCGCGCAACACAGACGTACCGTCGCAATGGAGTAAGATATGATCGACTTTTTTTTAGAAGAAAATTCAATGTTAAAAAGTGAATTATTAAAACTAGTCGATTTGATCGAGGCGAGCGTGCGCCGCCGCGATGCCCGCCGCGTTCTTCGCTACACGCTAGAGGATTCGCCGCGGGCGCCGCGGCGGGCACCGCCACGCTTCCCGTCTCGCTTCTCTATGAACATGGTCGTATATTGCTATAAGTTTGTGTTTACGCGTGCGATGATGCGTGCCGCTTCACGCGCCGCCCCACCGTAAACAGAAAAACGTCCGACGCGCCGCGAGACGCCACGCCACACGCGACGCGAGACGCGCCGCGTCTCCGTAAATGAGGCCTAAGCCTTTTCATTTGATACCCAACACGGCAACACAAAAAAAAACTTGAATTTGTCCTCTAGAGGGCGCCAGATTGATCCATACTCATTCCATTTAATGTGACGTCACAAAGCCTATAACTAGCGGACGATCAATACGCTTCCAACGGCAACGGTACCATTCCATTAAGAAGTTATGAGGTAATAGGTGAACATACATAGTACATACCGGTCAAAATCATAACCCTTTTTTTTTCTCCATAGTCGGGTATTTTTTTTTTGTAAAAATGCAAGAGATGTAATTCAGTTATGTCAAATTTGAACTTTCTTATCTTTTGCCGGTACCTAGTTGATGAAGCTGTGTGTACCTACATATAATAATTATGTTGGCGTATCTGTCCGAATATTCGCGTGATTTGAGCAATACAAAATACACCCAACTACATATAAACTATAGTAAATTGTTTCGCTAATACAAAAACAAGTTTGTCAGAATTCGTTTAAATACGCCAGGAATGGGGGCCAGCATAAAATGATTGATTGGTTATCAAAGTCTTTTTTTATTACAAATACACGTATTTTATTTCATTCGTTGGTATTATTGCATTTACAACATTGCCTAAAAGATTTCTAAATAAGTTAATTATCATTATTTTGTAGCTTCTGTTTCATTTTCCTTTTATTGTGTATTTGGAGTAAGTCTTTGTTGGGTCGTAAGGTTCCCATCTTGATGCGGGGAAGATATGTTTGTTTCTTTCATACCAGGATCTGAAAAAATAATGTTTTTTTTTTAATGAAGAATTGTGACCTTTTTTTAATATGTACGGTGGGCTGCATCAATTGGGTACCCCAGTTGCATTAAAATTTTAATACAACCGGGGTACCTAATTGATGCAGCCCACTGTACATTGGGTGACATTTTAGCATTGCCTGACCAAAAAATAATGAAAAAGCAGTTAAAAAAAATAACTCAAACTCAATACATTTATTTTAATTAGCCATTTACAGGCAATTTTGAATGGTCAAGGAGTTAGTCCGTTACTCAAAAAGTTGAAGGTCCAGCCCATTCTAAAACGTAGGTCTCTATGGAGAGGAATGAACATGAAAATCCATGGACACTACAAATATAAATACTAAAAACACATAGAAATTTCGGTTTGAAGAACACATAAAATATTATCTAAAATCTACTACAAGAACAAAAAACTACATACCTTAATAAAACTTTGCCTGCATGTGAGTCTTGTTTTTCTTGGGTGGCGTCGTTCACGAGTCTGACGTCATCAGAAGCATCAAACTGGAATAAAGGTCCACTTTTTCCTCTTGCCTGGAATTTAAATAAAATAATTTATTATAGTTTATTATGTACGGCCCGAGTAGAGCTGTTCTTAGTCAAAATAGAAGGTCAAAGCTATCATTATTTTTTATTTTTTTTTCGAATAAGTACTTCAACCTTGTTGTCAATGTCATAAAAGCCTATAAACGATGTGTAACAAAAATCATTGTACAATTTTCCTATATAAAACACAGAGTAATATGATCAGGAAATTTTCTGTTCACGATAGCTGTTCACAACCGTTCAATACGCTTTTGTGCCGAATTGAACACCAATCCATGTTATGAAAAAGAGGAATCTTTTGACAACATTGATTCTAAAGGCCTCTACACCTAAGGATCTACTCTAGGTCTGGACTTTAATGGCTATTCATAAATCCAAAACCCTGTTGGTTGGTTTTGAATAGATATTCTGCTCTCCTTTTTCTGAACTCTGCATAGTTTTGGAATCTTTCTCCCGTCTTACTTACCTTAGTAACTATAAAATCATAGAATGTGTAATGATGAGGTAGTATGAGATCTTCTTTCACATACATAAGCTGGTCAGCGGATACTGTTTTTAGTTCACTGAATTCTGGCCGCAGTGTGTCTAGGCATCTTTGAAGGAATTGATATATGGAATTACCTAAAAACATACACATGTATTACATACGTTAAGTCCATATTTATACAACAATAAAAAGATGATGATCTGATCTTTTAATCTGAAAAAACGAATACATGCCATAACACTAAAAAAATAACATGACGAGTTGCACAAAACTTTTACCTAACCTACCTATCAGTATGCACACACTAGCAAAATAATCCATACCTTTTTTCAAAGTAACATTTCTTCTATGGCCTGAACCGTCCCAGTAACTGAAGGTAACTGCGATAGGTTCATCTTTGAGGCTTGCTTGTGTCATCACCCATTCTAGCCGCAGTTCTTCTCGTAACTTAAGGTCAGCCTCCTCTCTTTCTCTGTCCGGCAAGAACGATGTGTCTACATCTGGATTCTTTTTAATTTTTTTGAATAGCTGCAATATAATGAATGTATGGTAATTATTATTATCGGGTATGTGTATTCTCTCGGCTCTTATGCAGGTCTCAACCACATTCATGGGTCAAGCCAAGTAAATGCAGCATGTGGTTTGTACAATTTTATGAATCTTTATGTGCTGTGATGAGGCTTCATTCTCTTTTATCTGCAAGTACTTCCTGACAATTCTGCATGTATTTAAAATCATAGCTTTCTGTAGTGTTATAAATAAATAATAAAACCCTGTACGGTTTTATTATTTATTTATACAGTGTTTACAATAGTCTTGAACTTAAACAATACCCCACAAAACCATTTTAACAGTTTGGCTGTGGTGTGAAGGGATCATAGAATTTTTTTAATTAAATTTGAATAGTACTGATACACGAGACATTGTTAAACCATGCTTTGTTGTTATTAGAGAGAGGCTGTCACAAAGATATGTGAAAGACAAAGAGAATGCTCTACAAAGTAGTTTTTATTAAAATAATAAATATTTATTAAAACTTATATTTTTACTACCCTTGAAACTATACTGGTACAGATGTTCTATGTCACGAAGTCCGTTTGGCTATGAATGTTGTGAAGCGTGCACATGCACATTGTTTTTGTGTGCGTAACCTCGAGAGCGCTCAGTGTCGATCGGGACACGGTCCGGATCAGTAGTGGTTTTTAGTTCGCGCCAAATTGTTTCACGGAGTAAGGTCAGCATGGCAACAAAACGAAGAAGAGTTGTCCATAGTGAGGTAATATTTATTTATACGTTTTCAATTAAAATGTTATACAAAGATACTTAATATAGCAATAGAAGTATTTATAAAATGAATGTTTTTTTGTGTTATAAAATGTTTATATTACTTAATTATTTTGATTACATTTTGTTTTAGGGTCGAAACATGATAGCTAGTGTTTATCATTTTCTGCGAGAAGAATATGAATTTACAAAATCATTAATGGAACTCAACTGTGATTTGTCTCATTTACGAGACATTACACGCCGTACAGCTGAAGCTACGGGTGCGAGCCAAAAAACAGTTCAAAGAATATTAAAAGAAGAGAAGGAATTGCCATCCACTTCATCAAAATTCACTTCACCTATGAAGAAAAGGAGAAAGCGAGATAATTAAGTGGATATAGATAATTTTACAGCCGATGTGGTTCGCAGTACTGTACAAGATTTCCATATTGTCCATAAAGAAATTCCAACATTAGCTAAGTTAAGAACAGCATTGAATGAAAAAATCGGATTCGAAGGTTGTTTAGAAACTGTTCGCAAGTTACTGTTGAAATTAGGTTACAAGTGGCGCAAAACAGAGAACAACCGTAAAGTCTTGACGGAGCGTCATGATATACAAATGTGGCGTTTAAAATATTTAAAAAAAAATAACAGAGTACCGCTCTCAAAGTCGGCCCATTGTCTACACCGATGAGAGCTACGTCCTTTCGACACACGTGCGAAACAACACCTGGGCAAAAAAAAAGGAAAGATGTCCGTTTTTTAAAAAAATTAGCACAGGCACTCGTTTTATTTTAGTGCACGCGGGAACCAAGGATGGTTTTATTGAAAATGCTTCCTTGGTTTATAAGGCCAACTCAACAGCTGGTGATTATCATTCAAATATGAGCTATGATAACTATGTAAAACGGCTAAATGAAAAGTTGCTACCCAATTTACTTCCGCGCTCTGTCATTGTCTTAGACAATGCATCTTATCACAACACACGGGCTGAACGACCCGAAGAAAGCCGATATGCAGCAATGGCTCAGGGATAAGGGTATAGCATTTGATGAATCTCTTCTTAAATTGGAATTGTACGATACAATAAAGAAGTACAAAGCCCAACACGTAATCTACAAGATTGACGATTTTATAAAAAGCAAGGGTTTTGATGTCTTACGCCTTCCCCCTTATCACCCAGAATTAAATGCGATTGAAAATATTTGGGGGATCATTAAAAATTATGTCGCATCTAAAAATATCGAGCAAAACATGACGAATACGGAAAGACTGATCAATGAAAGATTGGGCCAAGTTAGCAGTGAAACGTGGCAAAAAACTTGTGCTCATGTTGAAAAAATTGAAAAAGACTGCTTGAAATATTTTGATCTCGATTTTGAATTTATAATCAATGTACAAGATGATTCTGACGACAGCAAAACGGAATCGGAAATCGAAAATTTATCTGATAGTGATTGAAAATACTGAATAGTCCTACTTGTTTCGTTTCCATTCTGTAACACCAATGCTTAATTAAATGCCTACATATTCTTAATATTTTTGTATTTATTGCAACCTAATCTAATTTATTTACAAAATGTATATACTTTTAAAACCAAAATTTTATTTAGATTATTAAATCTCGACTTGAATATATATCAGATTTTTTTGCTAACGTTACCTACTTTTACACACACAAGCGCGCTTGTCGGGATACGTCACTACTACAATCAAAGCCGAATGGACTTCGTGAAATAGAATATCTGTAGTATGTAATGTTGCAAAGTAATTTATTGGATAATATTGATACTGTAGTAAAAATAAGTCCGTGGCATACCGGTTCTTCTTTGTCCCTCCAGCTCTTATCATCTAAAGGGGGCTTCTCATCTCCAGAAGAATCCTCAGCTGCTTCTTCTTCTGAAGAAGAATTCTCATGTTGTTCTTCTTCTTCTTCTTCATTTTCATCATTCATGTCAAACGACAATGCTTGAATCTGAAAAAAAACAAATACATGCCGTAACAAAGTGTCTATAGGTAAAGTTTGAAGGCACATCAGCATACAACTACTACACTCAACATACAACAACATGCATATCAACAAGTCAGAACTGATTACGCAGGTAACAATTATTCCTGTATACATGAACCTGTTTCCTCTGGAAACATCTACAGGAATCAGTGATTTGATAGACGAACTTAAATTTCAATAAAAAACAATAAATATTAAAAGAAACATTACTAACCTGTCTCTTCTGTTTGTTCTTCTGGGCTTGTTTAGCTTCAATCTCCTTCTGCCTCTCTTTTTCTTTTTCAGCTTTTTTCTGTGCCAACTTTTTCTCTCTCTCCCTAACTATGTGTTCTTGTTTTGCCTTCATTTCATCAAGGGTCACCAAACCAATTGTGGAACTTTTCAGTTGTTGCTCTACAGCATCGTAGTGTGTAGCAAACTTATTCTCAATGTTTACCATCTTTAAATCTTCTTCTATTTTCTTTTTTCGTAATTCTATTTCTTGCTGAGCTTTCTCTCGCTTCTTCATGAGGTGCATGGCTCTGCCAGCCTCAGACGCTGCTCCCTTGTAATGAGCCATGATTGGGATTTAGCTATATGCGTGAACAAAGTTGTTTTCAGCAATTTGCAGATACTTCTCTTTGAATATTTAATAATAACAACGAAGTCTCAAGGCAGTAAAATGTAGTAACTCCACCAAACAAATTCCAGGTTCAGGAAACTTCTATTATTATTACTAAAATCTGACAGACTACTTAGGAAACACAACAAAAAATCACAGAATGACAGAACATGCAAAAATAATAATATGACAGTAATGTTTTCATATTTTTAAGAATGGGACATTAGGCTTTTCAACGTACTTATTTTGATTTATGAATAGACTATCTACAGAATGTTTCAAACGTAGTGGTCCAAAAGCAAACGGGGCACAGCGGAGGTAGCCACTTATCATTTAAAGATTTAAAAGTAGGGATATTCTCAACAGTTCTAAAAGTTTCGCTAATTTAACAAAATTTACGACGTGGCGAGTTTGAATCTGGCTGAAAGATGCCTTGATAGTGTAGTTTCATAACAAGGTCGAAAAATCCGAAACACTTTTTGCTCCAATTTTACCAAAACATTTCTGAAAAGCATGGAATATTTTTTAACACATTTAGAATGTGAACGGTCACATTCATGTGTTTTATTTTTAACTCTTTTTTTTACTTTCGCTGATGACCTTCCAAAATCAGATTGAACAAATGAGATATTTTTAGTTAGAAAAGATAAGTAAAAAATAAATCTGAAGCATTGCAGAGCCACACTGACCGTAAATAGGAATAGAATCTTGTACTTACACTATCAAGGCATCTTTCAGCCAAATTTAAACTTGCTAGAGTGCGTTTCCAACAAATAGTTCCTATTCCGTAATGTTGGCTGCACTGTTGTAGGATGAACACGAAATACGCTACAGCGCTACATAATTGGTCCGTTGTTAAAGTTTAACAGTAGAGCCAATATTACGGCAAAGGAACTATTTGATGAAACGCACTCTATGTCGAAAATTTTGTTCACAAGGTCGAAAAATTCAAGTATAAATGTAAAATTTCTCGAAAATGTTAAATGCGATATTATCTGAACTGTTGAGGACTTTTTAATTTTTTAATGATAGGTGGCCACCTCCGCTTTACCCCATTTGCTTTTGGACCACTACGTTTGAGACACCTATATACTTAAACTCTTAGAATCGTAACGAAGTCAAAACTCTGCATTGAATATTTTAGAGAAAAAGTAATTGCTACGAGGTCTGGGAACGATTCTAATTTCGGAAATATAGTTTTTAGACATTTTTGTCTGTTTGTCTGAATGTGTATGTTCCAGCATGACGTAAATATTTTACCAGATAGATTCTGTTCAATTTTTGAAGTGAAAACTTCTTTAGGCTCGTTGGGCATTTTGAGATGGGACTACACCATTGATTTCGCGACACTGTGACGACACCAGCTTTTGACCACTAAAAGACATCAACGCGTTGATTACCGCGGTGCCATTTTTTTTTCAACTTTTCACTTCTGTCGGCACTCTTGGAGTGCCACTGTTTTTTTTCATAGATATTCTCTCTACGTCTGGTTAGTCTGTGAAATATGCTTTAAACTTCACTTTGTAGCGTATTTTTTGGAAGTCGGTTAGGTTGTTTGTTATTTAGCTATTCAAACTCATACGGAGATCATTTTAACTTTCCGTCATCGCACCCACCATCGCTAACGCTTCGGTCTGGAACAACGCAAGCCAACGTACGCACGGACATAATAAAATCGTGGTGAGATTTTATCGCGTACTGGATTTTCAAATCTCGGTGTTAAGCCGAGCGTTGAGAATCCAACTCGCTGGGATGCACTGTCGTCCCAGCGCGTTGTGTGTGCAAAGCGTTGAAAAAGAAGTGCACGAAAAAAAAATCTGTCCACGATTTTATTACGTCCGTGCTTACGTGGGCTAATAGGGTATGTTAAATTGATCGTCTAAGGTCTTCCTACTGTCCGCTGCTATTTGAGGTGTTGCTAAGATTTTCATTGGATTGAAAAGATTTTAGGTATTTAGTCCAAAGACTATAGACATGTTTATGTTTATAGATTTAGTCTATGATGCCTTCTTCAAATCAACTGTCAAAAAGTGAAATTTAGCCAGCGCGGGTGATTTTTTTTTAATTTGCCGGGTGGAAAACTGTGTTAATCTTGCCGAAACGTTACAATCGATTTATTTTAGCCATGGACGAAACAATACTATTGCCGTCACCTAATTGGTTCCTTCCTTCTATTATGACTGTAAGTACTGATGGCTGGCTCATTTATGGAGGACCAAATAAAACTCTTTGTGTTTTGGAGCCCCTTACAGCAGATGTTGGTATTATAGCAACAAAGGAAAAATATCAGGCTCATGTGTTTTTCTGTGGAAATTCCGATAAGTAAGTACATGTTAGTTACTTACCTAAAAAAAAATAACTTGAATTTTTCTTGTGCTTGAATGCAAATTCTTTTTCCTCATTCAGGATTATTGCAGTGGACATTTCGCCGGAATGGCCAGAAAAAAGGTTATTTCTCAGTGGCAGTTTAGATGGTACTGTTAAACAATGGGTTCTAGAAAATGTTAACAATAGGGTTAAAATCAAAGAGACTCATTGCAATGAAGTTCACAAAACCGAACATGAAGTAAGTATTGTTTTAAGTAATATTAAATTATGATCATGAAAAACTTTTACTAATATGTAACACACTAGCTTCTACCCATGACTTCATCCGCAGGCCTATAATCTTCCTCAAAAATTGGGCTCTCCAATGCAAAAAGATTTTTTCAAATCCGACTGGTACTTATGGAGATTACCCCCTACATACAAACTTACAAACAAACATTTTACCTCTTTTATTATATTAGTATAGATATTAAAAACATATGACAAGCTTAAAATAATTACACAAGATTAAAACTCAACCACATTGAGGCAGCAAAGTAGAAAACTGCTAATTGTTGATCCAAAGAACAAGCCAACCTTTTAATCAAGTGAAGAGTCTACCACATTTTATTATTTTCTGCATGAACAAAGCATAATTATTACACTTATGTTTTTGTATATATGAAAAAACTATTTTAATAAGTACTATAAATAAAAATATATATATATATATATATATATAATATCCTATATATATAACTTAACTAAAAATGTTAACAAACTAGAATATGGCAGAGAAAAATTCCCCCGCATTTCTGTCAACTGTAAGCATTCAATTATTTCTACAACGCTTATTCAAATCATTTGCATAGAAGACAATTATTCTTAAATCAACGTAATTTATTTGTCAGAAACACTATATGGAATGTTCATAAATTACAAAAATGTCTACATGTTTCACCATTAACTGGTATACAAATATTAATTACAAGATTTCAAATAATTGAGACAATAAGGATAAAATTAGATTGATTGTAATTAATTGGAAAATATATTATTGGTTATTATTGTTATATTGTCACAGTGCAATAACTTAGGTTGATTCAATCAAAACTGGGAAAAATAAACAAAGATTTCAATAACTTTCATGAAGATCTACCTTGCAAGAAATAATTTCTCTACTACTTATTGCAACTGCTTCCATCAATCAACTGAACTTGCAATCAATTTAATTTCAGGAACTCATTGGTATTGGTTATAGTAATGAAACAATTGCTGTATCGGTTGGGGCAAGTAACATAGTAAAGTGGGACCTAACCTCTAATGTTACAAAGGTATACTCCTTTTTTTTGAGGGGATTCAAACCCACCTGTATGGCTTGCTCTCAACATACACCACTGCAAGTTGCTGTGGGTACCAAACAGGGTGTGGTCCTCCTTGTGGATCTGCATGGTAATTTGTTATTTTGCATTTGTCAAGTATTTAATAGCATTGAACTTAAGATATGTGACACCCCTGAACTGTTCACAGGTAAAGGAAAAATAGTATACAAAGTTAGAGGCCAAGATGATATAGTAATGAATATAAGCTGGTGCCCACAATATGAAATGACTGTCAAGAAATCATCCCAAGAAAACAAATCATTCCTTGATAAAAGGCTAGCAGCAATAAGGAGTGAAGGTGAACGGGAAACAAATGCTCTAGAACAATCTGGAATTGGTAAAACCCTTCCAGAAGACAGTTTTGATGAATCTATAGTGCAGGAGGACGACATGTTTGATATTTACAAAGACCATGAACCTGATGAATTTGGTCACAAAAAGTATGAACCAGAAGATATACTGGTGAAAGTGAAAAAAGAGAATGTTGATGATACTGACTATTTGGCTGACTGTCTGAAACTGAAAGCGGAGATATTGAGAAGGAAGAATCAAACTGAGCCAAGTATTGAGTCATTGGTTGACGCTTTGGATAAAACTCATGTTGAAGTTGGTGCAGATGCCCAGTCTGCTCTGACTGAGTTTGAAAGTGGTCCATCCCGGCCTGACAGTTCTCAATCCCGGCCTGAAAGTTCTCAATCACAGCCTGAAAGCGCCCAGGCAATTGCAGCAAGTACAGTAAAGTGTGTTAAAATAGACACAAACTCTGACAAATCTAGTCACAAACTCCTCCTTGCTTCAGTTGGAAAATTTGGGTATGTTTATTTAAAAGTTGTAATTGTGTAATGACTGAGGAATCAGAGTACAAACAGAATAAAATAGGCTAACAGCTAAGCTGAACATACTTATAATGGCATAAAATTTAAGCAATAATTTAATTAAAAACTTTTATTTACAGAGGAGTTCGAATATGGTCTGAAACTGGTAAGCTAGTTGGATCATGTGCCATACCCACTCCTCCAAAAACCTCCAAAAGTGCCTTTGTGACTACAGTACTTTGGTACAAACCTGATTCAATTATTGTTTGTGATGGTAGGAGTCAACTACTGGAGATAAACCCGCAGAAGGTTGACAGGTATGTTGTTATTACTTACATTTTTAAATCCACACTTCTCTTGTTGGCATTTCAAAATATTGCCTCCGTAAGCGGCCTTCATAAATCACTCTTTCTCTATCATACTTGTTTCTATATACTGCACCTTCGGTAGGACAAGAGTTTAACTGAAAAAA
This sequence comes from Omphaloscelis lunosa, assembly GCA_916610215.1. Taxonomy (NCBI): domain Eukaryota; kingdom Metazoa; phylum Arthropoda; class Insecta; order Lepidoptera; family Noctuidae; genus Omphaloscelis; species Omphaloscelis lunosa. Next base: position 16,438,553 of record OU744250.1, read on the forward strand.
ATTTACTTAAGTATGCCAAAGTGCTTTAAAAACTTCCTTTTATCCGGAGGAACAAAGACCCGTATCAATATCAACTTAATGCCGCCAGAGGGCAACAGTGCCTTTGTAATATTTTTGAATTTTTGGACTATCTTGGCGCGATAAAATCTCATTGGTCAGTTGCGCCGCCGCCCCCGCGCGAGGTAGTTGTAAGCTGGAGCATCAAAGTCATTATGGTAAATATGCCCTTTTTCATTTGAATTTTCTAGAAGGACAAAGTCATATTAAGTGTAGCCTTTAGTACACTTGTATTTTATGACCACGTATTTGGAGGAACAAAGCCATTGAAACTGGTGTGGCTTTGAAGGTCCAATATGTTAAAAAATTTGGTGAAACAAGGGCATAAATGTACTTGGTTCTTTAAAAAAAAAACATAAAAAATTAACTAATAATATTTTACTCCTCTTAACAACATGTTTCAATTCACAAAAGTATAAGGCTGATTATATTCATATAATCATTACTTCAAAGTAATATTATAGCAGAACAATATGATATAAAATGGCTCTTCTGTTAAATCACTAAAAGTGCAGTTATGCCCTTGTCCTACCAAAGGTGCAGTATGTATTCACATAATACCACAATCTCCTTTCATCTTAAATTCTCGCAATTGCCTTTAATTTTTTTCCCTTATATATCAGTCATAATGGAGCAGTACTCTAACTTCTTTCACAGTAAAAACAAACTGGAATGGCAGCTGCTCCACCAAAAACATAAACGTGGGTTGTACTGCATCAAAACTAATGCACCTCGCATCCAAAATGAGTCAACAGTACCTTCAGATGATTGGTCAGTATGGTCAGTTGGGCAGGACCGCAACATTATACGATACTGTGTGAGGACAAAGAAGGTGCTTGGTGTCCATGCGAGTTGTGGAGGGTCTGTGTATACGGTGGCACCTTGCCCATATGATGCTGGGAAGTAAGTGTGCTTTTAAATTTATTTGTAGTTTTTACAGGGTTATTTGATTGATGCTCGCAACTTAAGGTTGAACGAAGAAGAAGCAGACAGATACTTCTAGGCAGTTGGCATTGCGCCGGGTAGGATCCTGACTGAATGTGAATTACATTATTATTCTACAGCTTCAGAGTCTATGATAATTGTGCTAGTCTTGTACCTTGTGCGATCCGACTGGTTGACCTTGACATACGCTCCGACATTCCGCGCGTTCATAATCGTGCTAATCGCCTATTACTTGGACGCATTACTATAACTAAAATAATCTCCACGCCGTTTGAGCTAATCTTTAATAATATAAAATAGTTCGCATCGATTTGAGATAAGAAGAAGGACCTTCTCTACAATGAATAATACATTTTTCTATGATAACATTTAGTGAACATTTTTTTTTATGTTTAAGCCACTACAACAAGACTATCTTTCCCAGAGTTGCAGTAAGCGTAGGCGACGGCGCGGTCCGTGTTCTTGAAAGCAGCACATTAGCTGAAGACGAGACCAGGCTAACGCGATCCCGCGTGACCTCCTACTGGCAGAATGTGCAGGGCAAAGTGCTGACTGTGGCCTGGCATCCCACTAGAGAGAACTTATTGGCCTACGGTACTGGGGAATCTAGAGTAAGTGTCATTGCTTTGTTCTGTAGAGTTAGAGGCTGCTTAAGCGCCGAGGAATCCGCCGCCCACGTCATTCTGGAATGCGAGGCCGTGGCTTCCCCACGAGAACTAATCCTCGGGACAGTAAAGGCGCTCCACAAAGCCTGTGTAGCCCCAGGAAGCTTATGTGAAATACAAAACGAAAATAATATTGATTTTCATTACCTCGCAGATGTGAAAAGTAGTGTGGTTTCCTCAGAGATAAAGGTGTCTTCGCCTTGGGTGAGCTTGAATCCGTCTTGAATATAGCGCCCGTGATATAAGACACTGCTTTATCCCCTTACTGAATAATCTACAATAATAAACGTGGTTATCTTACAGGTGGGTCTGTTAGAAACTGGCGGCAAACACGAGCTGCCGGCTCGCGTACTGAATCCCGCGCTGAGTCAAGGAGTATACTCCCTCTCTTGGGGAGAAGGCATGGATTTGTATGCCAGTGGCGGCAACAAACTAGTCGTGTATCACGCGAATGCTATAAATGAAGGTAACTTGTATACATTACTTTCTAAAGTAAGTCTACCCACTTATTATGGTCAGTACTCTGCATTACCTGACCCCACTTACAAAGAAGAAGAGGGGTAGGGTTATGCAGGTCCGTGACTGTACCTAAGTATTGAGTAGTGGTGAAGGGCAGACGTTTTGTGGGTGGCTTGTAACTTTGACGTAAAAAAATGTTCTTTCAACCTAATTTAAATGAATATTTTGTTGCATAATAAATTAAATACATTGCCAAATTAAATTAACTACCGGAACCCTACCGATGTGATGAGTATCGGTAAAAACCTAAATATGATAAAAAAGAAAAGATATTTTGTTTTTTTTTGGGGTCATCAAACAAACAAATGATATTTTGCAAAATAAATATGTCTTTAACTGCCTCGCTGGTCTCGTGGTCGCAAGCGCTACTACTGAGCATGAGATCCTGGGTTTGATTCCCGGGTCGGGCAAAGTGTTATTGGGTTTTTAGATCTGGAATTGCTCAGTAGCAGCCCGGAGTCCAAATTTGTGCCCGGTTGATGGCAATAGGCTCGCCCCCTATTACATGGGACTTAAACATAACTGGCGAAATCTGGTTGTACTATAGGTACACCTCTGCCTAACCCTTCGGGGAATATAGGCGTGATGTTATGTTGTCTAAACTAATATTATAAAGAGAAAAGACTATATTTATATTGTTTTTAACCTGACCGTCTCAAATGATTAAAAATAGTTAAAATTTTAAAACAAAAAAAAAAAGTGAGTTAGGCATCGATCACTAATAAAGAACTAGATACACAATGCCAAGTAAAATGAAAAAAAATAAATGTACATTAATGTAAATTCAACCTTAAACGCAACGCTAAAAGTTGTTTTCACAAAGCTATGTACAAAAAGCAATAATTTTTTACGGCCGATTCACTGGTCAACATACATCAAATCAAATTCAACCTTACAGGCATGTCTTAAAGTTAGCATTACAAAGTGCCAAAAAAAGCAATAAAAATATACGACCTAGGCTCGCCGCTAAGACAAGGAATGAGTGGAGTCGAACTGTCTAATATTTTTTTGTTTATACTGTAATTATAAATGATCTTTTTTAATTTCGTTAAGTTTAATGGATAAAAAATAATTGTGTACGTATTAAATCATATTTTATTCTATTCCATGGTGTATACAGGGTGGCAGAGATATCGACGCGAAAACTGTTACTATGGATTCAGTACACGATTCTGAACCCCCGGACTTGAAATTTTTCGTCGGTTATTACAAAAAATATCTGCTGTTCCATACATTTTGACCGCGTAATGCTTGGAACATACAGCACTTCCTTGGGTCGGCTTGAAAAATTCATCGGATCTTTGACGTGCTATAATTGATATCCATTCTCCACACCTAACTGTGGAATCTCGAGGAAGCTAAAAAATAAAATATAAACTCACATCTTTAATTTTATTACATGTACTAAATTAAATTTATAAAATGTTACTATAATCATTAAACAAAAAAACAAAACAATCATTCTTTAATAATAAAAATAAAAAACAATAGCGTCTCCAACAAATGGAACAGAGTCAACGCACATAACCTGAACAATTTAAGTGAGCATGCGATAGTATGATTAATAGGTTTAATAAGGGTCTTTACCATTGAGATGCTTTTTATAACTCCTGCTGTTTAATATGAATTAATTAAAAAAAAGTTTTTACAGTGATTTCTTATCAAAATATCAGCATTTACGGTACAGTGATAACAGTTATATAATAATAATGTTATACTTAGCGAAAATATGAAACTCCATCCTTTTTAGCGTCCTGGATGTGTGATTTTTACAATTTATAAACGAGCACTGAGACATGTTTACCGTCGGAGCGTTCGAATGCTACTAAATGAAAAGCGCACCCAAATGTTCAAGTGTGGGTGCTCATTCGGTAAGGACATTTTTTGTCACTGATTGTGTATCTAGTTCTTTATTAGTGATTGATGGAGTTAGGCCACTTTTCCGCTGATGGCCTCAAATATGAGTTTGAAAAAATATCGATACCCATCAAGTCTTGAAGTTTCGCTACGTAATTTAATTTGATCCTGTGTAGTTCACAAGAAGAAGTAACATACATTAAGATTCTAACAAACTGTGCATATCCTGCAGATCCTGAGCAAATAGACATAACTCTAGAAGGCCAGTCTTGGGGCATATGTTCAGTGAGCTGGACGCCACGCGGAATGCTGGTCGGCTCCACCCACGGCGCCGTCGCTTTACTGACGCCTCGAAAGCCGCATACTCTTATCGCTGCTGCTTTTGTGTTCAGGTGAGTTTACCATCTCAATCCGAAATAAGACAACAATAACAGAGTTACCGACACTACTAACGGGTATCGTGTTACGCAGTAACTGGGTGGTCAGCTCCATGTAAAAACTCAGCTGCATCCGGTTAGACTGGAAGCCGAACTCAACATAGTAGGGAAACACCTAGGCTGACTGAACAGCGACAGCAACACTCAAAGCAGCAGTAGCTCTTTCTTCAAAAGCCCTTCCAGGCATTTAAGACTTGCATGTCTTATTCGGCATTTCTTCTCAAGGATCAGACAGCTAGGAAATGCCGGCGCCATCCCCGTTTTAATATATTGACCACAAAATTTACGTTTAAAAAATCTACTTACCGAAATAAACATAATTTATAAATATTGAAAAATGAGCTTTATATCGTGTGTCGTACAGTCATCTCAAGCGTTCCGTCGTCACCCATTGTCAACTTATGTCACTTAATTTAGGAAATGTTGATATTGACTATGATATTGAAAAATACATTTTATAATTAGCATGATAAAGTGCAAAGTTATACGAACATCGACGTAGACATCAAACGGCTCTTCGGTCGTCCTCGTGCTTTCTCTTTTGCATTTAAAGACACTGATATTAATGTTTATTTAATGTCATAATATAGTCTCTGCTGCGCTCTGCTCCCCAATGACTAATTCATTTATTTTTTATTTTGTTTTGCAGTAAACTGATACATTCAATGGAGTGGCATCCCCAGCAGACGTCGAATTCAAGTGAAGTGTCGCCATACAAGAACCTCATTGTAGTGACCGCTATGGATAAGGATGCCATTATTTACATATTGGAGTACAGGGCAAATGAAAAAGGTACTTATATCACACTAGCCTGTATAGGAAAGGAATAAGAAGTTGGCATTATTCTAAAGTTATTCCACAATCAATTTTATGATTTAACTATTGTTTGACCGAGACTACCGTACCGCGCTTTAGGAATGCGTGGCGAGGCGGGGTCAGCGTTGACGAATGAGCGGCGGGACGCTGTGAGCGTTGACGAATGAGCAGCCTGTACTGCCCCCCCCGTCTCGCCGCGAACATACCTAAGGCGCGGTGCAGCGGTTTCGGTCAAATTATAATTATGCAAATTATATAGTATTTTTTTGGATGTCACGCGAACTATCATACATTGCTTGATAATCATAATTTTTATTTTTGATCAGTACATATAGACCAATAAAAAATAGTTAAATAAAATGGTATAATGGATTATTTGATCCATCCCAGCCCCTCAAGGAAAGCCAGCAACGCCTTGGTCTCACACGGGATAACGGTGTTAATGTCATTTCATTTCATTATGTTATCAGATGGGACGCATCAATTGACTACATGGAAGACACTGGCTGGTCATACAAGGCCGGTGTTACAAACGGCTTGGAACCCGCATCGCGATGGACTACTGCTATCCTCCTCACAGGACTCTGCTATTAGGGTGAGTAATATAATTCTCGAGGTAACACAAATAATACTAAAGTACTGAGACTGGTAGGGCATCAAACTCTCAAATTAAAGACGCGCTACCATAAGCTGCTCCAAAATAAACGACTTTGCGTTTTCTGCTTCTGTGTCTTTCTTGTATTATTCTTAAATGTAGGTTTTATACACAGATAGTTAATTGATTCAGGCGTGACCTTGCGGAAATCCATTATAAAATGATGATGTGGATATATTTAGTAACCTTTTCCGCTTAGCTATTTCTAAAGAGTCTTGAAAAGGCCCTGGAAGAAATCGATACGTGTTTCACCTCTCAACGAGGCATCCTCAGGATGACGATTAACTTGTCGTGAACTCGAACACGGCGTGTTGCCACACCACTGACTGCGCTCCGTGCTTGACAACACACAAACACGTGTCGATTTCTTCCAGAGTCTTTTCAAGACTCTTTAGAAATAGCTAAGCGGAAAAGGTTACTAAATATATCCACATTATCATTTTTTTTGGTTTAGTACACTTTAAAAATGGAGTAACTAACGCCCGGTTTCTGAAACGAAAATCAACGCAAAAATTAGCTAAAAAATTGTCAAGAGCGCGCAGCGCGTAACCTGCTGTGACGATAACTTTCGTTCCAAAAACCGGGCGTAAATCTTCTTATCTCTTACGATTAGCATAGCTGATAGTTGTCATAGGTAACCCTTGTTGAAAAACTCAACCTGTCTCACTCTGTTTAACCTGTCTAAGATGTCCGGTCAATTTCCCCACAGGTATGGGATATATCGACAGGGGAATGTATATCGGTATTCGGCGGGCACTCGTTCCTGTCCCTGGGCGTGTCTTGGGTCACACAGCCGCAGTTACCGCACCACGTGTTATCAGGCGGAGGAGAGTTCTGTCTACGACTGTGGGACATCTACCAACATAAGCCCGAGAATTATACAGGTACTAAGCTTTTGTCCTCGACTTTGCCCGCGTGGATATCGGAAAATATCTCACGGGCACGTACGCCTAGGTCTACCGGTATTTTTACCGGCGTTTTCATATAACTCTATTGGTTTACGTGGCGCACGCCGGTAACGCTCCCATTCAGAATTAATTTTTCCGACATCTTCAACAATAGTCGTCATATTTCAGCTAATTTACACAAAACCTTAATTAATTATACACTAAAACCTTTCTCATGAATCACTCCGTCCATTGGTGAAAACCGTTTGAAAATCCGTTCAGTAGTTTTTGAGTTCGTCGCGTTCAGACAGATAGACTCGGGGGGACTTTGTTTTATAATACGTAAGGATGTAGTAAAGCCCTAAAGCTTATACGCTTTGGGGCCTAAAGATGGTTATTCTCTCGTATTGATTTATTGTTGAAGTGAAATAAATGTTCAGAAGATAGTAATAATATCGATACGGCTGTCGATTGTATCGGCAGCACTGTTGATATTAATTGTAATACTAGTTTTCATTATGTATTATTGATAGTCATGAAACGCTAATTGGAACTTTTATATTCATTACTAGTTATGTATAGGTAAATAACAGAACTATTCATTATAGGAACTTCTCCCAAGATCATTATCAAATATAAATGTAATGTTATTTTTTAATAAAAATAACCGTTATTTTTTTTAATAAAATAACCGTTATTTTTTAATAAAATAATCGTTATTTTTTAATAAAATAACCGTTATTTTTTTTAAATAAAATAACCGTTATTTTTTAATAAAATAACCGTTATTTTGCCAACAGACGCCGCATATAAAATAGGGAAAAAGAAATCACGTAGACGAGGAGCAAAGAAGGTAGGCAAGAAGGGAGCACAGGAACCGGAAAATGACGAAAGTTCCTCCGAGGAAGAACAAGAAAACGTCGCAATAACACTGGAATTATCTAACAAAACATCGAAACCGCCCAAAAAGTTCTTATTGCCGATAATGTTTAAACAAATAAATGATTCGTGTAAGTTGCAAGCGCCGAGGAAGATGCTGCAAATGTTTTTACAAAAGATTGCCCCTACTGGAGAGAAAGGAGATGGGACACAAAATGTTACTGTTGCCAAAACTGATACTGTAGTAGATGATAAAGGGGATAGTACTATAATTAATAAAGAAATGGGAGATCATCCCACTAGTCTCTCTAAAGTTGATGAAGAAGATGTTACCGAAAGTACTAGTGAACAAGAAATAGTAGTTACCAAGGGTGATACCGAAGGAAAGGCACAAAATACCGAAGCTGAAAAAATGGAAAGTGAACAAGAAATCGAATTAGATTTCCTAAAGGTTTTTGGTAGCATCAAGGAGGTTAACGAGTTTTTGGATTTGGAGAGTGAGTATTTTTTTTTTAAATTGAGTACTTTGTTCTTTAAGAAACATCTTGTGAGTTAGTTTTTATCTCGCGTTATTTTGGCCATAGAAATTTGGATTGCCCGGGTAACAAAGAAATTTTCTTATTTTAAACATATTTTAACATTGATTACTAATGTGGCTGCAGTTAAAATTCGCTCAGAAGTTCTGTATGTCAGTTATGACTCTGATAGAAATAATTCATTTTATGTTATTTTTGATGAAATGAAATTGTTTATTCTGTAAGTAGGATATCGGAATCACTCACGTCATATTTAAAAAAAATATTTAATATAAGCTAGATGAGTTTGGCGTTTCCTATCTGACTATTCTGAGAAGGAAGGCCGAAACAAACTAAGAGGTCGCAGTCTCTTAAGTCCAGGCATAATCTTGGACAGGCCATATGAGGACCATGTGTAACAACTTTCCTTTCGCTTTCCTGCAATCAAAATCATCAAATTTGTGGCAGAGATTTCGTGAAAAGGGAGGGAAGTATGTCACAGGAAGCCAGGGAAGCGCGCGCTATTTGATTTGAACAATAAGCGCGCGCGGTGCTAGAGTTGGCCGTCAGAAACGACCTTGACGAGGCCCCGCCCCTTTAATGTTGCTTATTACCAAGGTGATATGTCAGATGTTACACATCATATGCGACTATTGTTAAGGCTAGTTCGTTTTTTTTTTTTTTGCAGTGGATTGCCATATGAATCATTATTACCACCCGGAGGCGTGTATAATGCTGTTGATCTTCCGCGGACACATCGACACTATGATCCAGTTCGCGAGCGAACGCGATATGCTGTGCCCCTTCCTGCTTAGTATGGCGCCGTGCGTGTCTTTCAAGTAAGTTTAAAGTCATCTACCATTATCCTCACTCCTGTGTCCCAGCCGTGTGACACATGACTAGCATAGACTAGATTACACTAGCTTCTGGCCGCAACTTCTGCTCATGTGGTTTAATAATAAAAAAATGTATTTTTATTCAATGAAAAATATCAAATTTATTTATGTTTATAAAACATGGCACTCGGCAATAGCTTAGCACAGTGTGATCAGTGAAACATTTTTTCTAAGCGCTTCGGTACTTCCAGAGATTACCTTTAAAAATAAATAAACCAACAATTTTACCTTTTTTTATTATTAGTTTAGATAACGCTAAAATAATTGATTAATCGGCAATACATGTAAATTTTATAAGATTGTGTATTCAAGTTTAACTTATTTGCTTGCAGATATTGGAAAGACGCGACTCAACTCTATTTAGCACAAATTGATCGGCTGGTTGCTAGAAGCGAAGAATCTAAGCTTTATGGTATGGGAGAAATTGTTTTATTTGCGGCAAAATCTTGGGAAATAGATGTTTTTTAATACTTTTTATTATATTAAATGAAGTAATGTAATATTCTTTGTAAAGAAAACAGACATTACGGTGGTCCGAAGTACCGTAAAGCTGCCATCTTGCTGAGTATGCACGACGTGGTGGGCGCAGTAGAAGCTCTGTGTGAAGGAAAACTTTTCAAAGAAGCTTATATTTTATGTCGGATAAGGTGAATATAAATATTATCTCCATTAAAACTGTCATACTGTCTCTTCTAAAAGTATTTGATGAAAGTGTAAATAAACGTTGTTCAGGTTAAATTATTACGTATCACTCACTAAAGCAGGGATTCCTAACGGGTGGGGCGCGTACTGACCAGTGGGGTGGATAAATAAAGTATATATTTATTGCATTTTATGTTCTTGGTATTAGATAGTTATTTAGGCAACTGTTGTATAATAAGGGTTATTAAAACACGAATGTGTATCACATGAGTGTTTTAATACCTAATTATAAATGGTTGTATGCAAGACTTTATCTACATCCATGATATGAATCCTCCATAAAAGGTTCTGAAACCATTGGGTGATTGTAATTAAAGATCAAGAATTTAAAAAATCCCACGAAATTCAGTATAACGGCACGTACGAGTGTCGCCTGCAGTAGCACATCCCGCGCATGCGTGCAGCGGGGACTGCTGCCCCCGCTTCAACGTTCCATTACAAAAGTTGATGGAAACAAGGAGTTGCATACATGACAATCTACTTTTTTTGAAATTCGAGTTCCATAATGAAATTTAGTACAACATTATAACACTCATTTGGATGATATAATGGTTACTGTGACACTGGCTGTTTTAATGTTGGCAATAAGCTAACTGTTTCAGAAATTTTTATAGAGGTTTTATAGTATGGATGTAGATAAAAAGGTTTAGACTAGTTTCCAAAACCCAAACGTTTTATTATCTTACTTAGGTGCTGTAAAATGAAGTTCAGCTTTTCTGCATAAGTCGATAAAATAAGTTTTTCTATTTCCGTATGAATGGGCAAGATAACCGAACCTAGCCGAGGCAGCTTGCTATAATTATCGAGCTCGCTTCGTTCACTCTTCCCTTATCTTGATTCTTCAAATTTTCTGTAAGTCGACAAAGTAAGTCCTTTCTCTGTACGAATGGTCAAAAAAAATAATAAAATGTAACGAATCCGAAATTGTACAACATTTTTTGAGCTCGTTTTGTATGCTCTTACATTATGCATTCTCATAATTCTTGAGTTTTTCTGCAAACCTTGACAAAGTAACTTCTGTTTCTATAATCTACCCTATCCAAAAGAGTGCAAACATTTTCGACCTCACTTTCGCTCGCTTTACATTCTTATGTCGTCAAAGTAACTCAGGGGCGTGGTCAGAGGCTCTACGCGGGGGTTGTGCGGTCCATGGCCCTTTACGGGGCACCGGTGTGGGCGCGTTCACTAAGGCTGCGGCCAGCCCGCCGGTTGAACGCGTCCCGGAGGGTCATGGCCATCCGGCTGGCCCGAGGATACCGCACGGTCTCCTGCGAGGCGGCGAGCCTCCTTGCCGGATTACCGCCATGGGATCTGGAGGCAAAGGTCCTCGCGCACATTTGGGAGTGGCGCGAGGAGGCGAAACGCCGGGGCTTAACTCCGCTGCCGCGAGAAATCGCGGCACAGCGGACGGAGCTCCGGCGAGATCTCATGACGTCATGGAGAGTGCGATTGTCGCAACCCAGCGCTGGGCACGCCACAATTGCGGCGATAAGACCCCTCTTTGAGGAGTGGCTAGAGAGGCGCCACGGCGTCCTCACCTTCCGCCTGACGCAGGTCCTCACCGGACACGGCTGTTTCGGGAGGTTCCTGCACAGGATAAGGCGGGAGGAAACGCCCGGGTGTCACCATTGTGTGGATCGCACGGAGGACACGGTGGAGCATACGGTGGAGGTCTGCCCAGCTTGGGCGGAGTATCGCCGTGTCCTCGTGGAGGCGATCGGCGGCGGTGATCTCTCGCGTCCGGCCCTGGTTCAGGCCATGGTACGGAGCGAGAGGAAATGTGAAGCCGTCACCTCCTTCTGCGAAGCTGTAATGCTCGCGAAGGAGGAGGCGGAACGCGTGAGGGAAAGGCAAATTTCGCGCCCTCACGCCCCTAACCGCCGCAGGAGGAGACGCCCAGGGCGTCGGGAATCGCGAGGCGATTTCCGGCCACCGTAGGCGCGGGCTTGCGGACGGTGATCAATGGGTGGCTCACCGTCCGATAAGGACCAGGCCCGGGTCGACGGCGCGTTGTGTTCCACGCGCGCCTCAAAGAGATGTCAGCAGATTTGAAGGGGTCCACTAGGGCCGATGCCTGCCGGGGTTGCGAAGAAAACCGAAAGGGAGATCGTGGCCCCCGGCAACAGGGCAACCGAAGGAACACGGGTGGGTTTTAGTCAGTAAGAGTCTGACACGCCCTCCCGCTCCGCCCAGAGCGGGAGAAGTTATTTGATGATTTCCAGGGGCATGGTGATTTTAAAAGAAAATTTGGGGGCCGCGTATGTTAAAAAGTTAGGAACCCCTGTATTAAATGGAATTAGTAACATATTCATCTGTATTTAAAAGGTTTCATCTTTTAATCTCACTACACTCACATACGACGCTCAAACCGGAGGTTCAAGCTTGAGATATGCCAACGAGCAATGGAGCGCAGCATCCTTGGAGTCAGATTAACGGACCGTGCTGCGCTCCAAAACCCAAATCGCCGACGTTACACAAAAAGCAGCTAAGCTTATGTGGGACTGGGCCGGACAAAAATATAATTTCTCAATTTCTAAGAGGCTCTAAAAATTGGCATCCATCCACACGTAAGTTTTCTGATTAATTTGTTAATATTTTGATCAGATACTTTTAGAACAGACCACAAGTACATGAATACTGAACCATGTATTCCTGGAAACCAAGAGTTGCACAACACAGTTCCAGCAACAAGTTTATGTTACCTGTAGCATGTTGCTAGCAACAAATTGAATTTGCATTTGCAGCAACAATGTTGCACAACTTTTGATTTCCAAGAATATGGGGCTTTATTGTTATTGAAAAGTAAAATAAAAATATCTGCTTTATACCGATCGAGTTAATGCTTTATAATTTAAAATGTTCACAGATACATGGACAGTGTGGCTGAAGAAATTTTGGAGAAGTGGGCGATTGAACTCTCCAAGAGCGGTCAAATGGCCGTGGCAGCTGTGCTGTAAGTATTCAATTCCCGTTTTGGAGCGTAGCGTGGTGTTGCGTATTCTGTCAGTTCGTTTTACACCCAGAATGCTGCGCTCCATTGCTCTTTGGCAAACCCCAAGGCGGAACTTTTGTGACTCGGTGAGCGATCAGGTCTGAGCACCGTAGGCTAGGCCGAGCAGAATACACATATCGATGAGTTTTCGCTTCAGGGAGATCGGTAAATAGCCCATCATTAGCGTCTTCATGCAACATATAAATGTATCACCAACTGCATGCGATATATAAATTGAAAACCCGACCATGTGTAGAGGATATAAAATACCTAAAAGCTCAGTATAATTCGTTTGACGTTCAATTATTCTATTTACGTTTCAGTCACATGGCCACGGGCAATCTGTCTCAAGCTGCGCAAGAGCTTGCAAAGTCCCATAAGCAAGATCACCTCAGACTCGCTGCAGACGTCGCAAAGGTTGCCGGTAGAACCACATTCGCTGACCAAGTACAGAAGAAAGCTAATCTATCCAAACCACAAGCAGAAAAGACTGAAGAATTACTGAAAGAACTTCCATCGAAGATAGAACTCCTTATGAAGGAAAAAACTAGCGTTAATTTGGAAAGTGATACGTTAAACGGTGAAAACTTGAAAAGTGATAAATTGAATGGTGATACTGTAACCAACGAGTAATTCATAAGGACTTTTTTATGTATTTTATCGACTTTTGTCGAATCTCAATGTCTTGCATTTTTTACTCCGCCTGTCATAACCGCGTATTTCTCTTTCCGTGTTCAATTCGAGACACCGGTTGCCTGAGATTACCACGCTTTTGTAGCAGTGTAGCTTTGCCCACGAAAACCGTGCTCAATTTGCGTCAAATTATGTGACGTGAACTAAAGCGTCTGTTTGCCGTTCTAAAAGCAGGCTTTCAATAATCAAGTTTACGGCCAAGGTCAATTAATTGGGGGAGTCAACCATCTCCGGGGAAATTCTCATTATTTTTCTTATTCGTCTTGTTTTTGAGATATTTACGAAAAAAATCATCAAAAAGGGGTTGTAGTTCTACAAACGCGTGGTGATTTCACGGAACCCGAAAGAGAAAAAAAACGTCGTAGCCCTTTATTGGGCATAGGCCTCTTCATTATGTATTCGGTGTTATTTGTATATGTGTAACACACTGTAAAAGAAACTTTATCAAATAAAATAGTCATTAAATTTTTATTTTTTTATTTACCCAATAACGTGTCCCTGCGTCCTAATCTAGACGATCTTCGCGCGAACACGCGAAAATCGCGTTCGCATGCGGGGTACCTCCGCGTTCACCGAACAAAAAGTACGAACGATTGTGTATTTGCGCGACGATCACTTTTAAATAGGACGCGGGATCCTAACCAAAAAATCGTTCGTGCAAATTTGTTCTAATTTGTTCGGAAAACTGGAAGGCTCTGTCGTCGCGACGGGGATATGGTTACGCAATTTCGTGCGATAAAATTCTCTCATCATCAGTGATTTTTATTTTATTTATTTATTAAGTTTTCATGCACAACATAACAGAATTTATACTCCCAAGGCGTTGTACAGAACAATATACAAACTAAAAAGTGACACATACCTACGTAAGTAGGTTATGTAAAATTTAAAAAAGTAAATATATAAACACGAGAAATAACAAAATTAACAAACAAAATAACACTCTTTTAATAAACTGCAATCAAAAGGTAAAAAAATATATATATTATCTTTCATCCATCTTCTCACAAAAACTTAAACATTCACGACACACACATCGATCCATCTCCCAGCAAACAAGTCACATTCCGGTGTTGATGTCAGAAGAGCGTTGACCATAGTAAGGGTCCGAACGAGGGGCGAGTTAGCTCGCGACACTGCGTGCTGATGGTACGGCTAGTAGCCGATGACTTCGCGGCCTGAGTTGTTGCTTGGGCAGGACAGGGACAAAAAGCCTTACCGACTGCTCCACTAGTTTCTGACAATCGGACTCATCCCGCATAATACGCCAGGCAGTGATAAGCAGGAAGCACTTACGCCTTACCTTGAGAAAATTAAAATTTAGTACTCCGAGTAAAAATTTTGTAGGATAAAGGAAGGGGTAGTATCCGAAAAGCTTTTTATAAAGAAATCTAAGGAAGGCCTTCTGGACTTTTTCAAGAAGTATTGCGTAAGTGTATTCGTAAGGGTTCCAAATCACTGCAGCTGATTCGAGCTTACTCCTGACTAAGGCCATGTTAACTATGTAGTTTAATGGCCAGTGGATTGTTAAACTCACGCATATTTCGTATAACAAATCCTAGTCTCCGGTATGTTTCAGCAGCGAGCGTCCTCATGTGATCATAAAAAGTTAGTCTCGGATCGAATAGTACTCTGAGATCTTTCACAGAAAGAACACGGTCTATTGGTTCCTCGCCCAGGAAGTATTGTACATGCCTAGGATTATGTGCACGACTAAAAGACATAACGCTGCATTTGTCATTGTTGAAAATCAACTTGTTGTCAATGCTCCATTGAAAGACCGAGTTTATTTAAAACTCGACTCGGACCTGTAAAATTTCTGCATCAGAATCCTTTCCCACGCCATATATTAATTTAAGGTCATCTGCGTAAAGCAAACACCTAGCATGTATAAGAACCTTTTCGAGGTCATTAATCATGATCCCAAATAGTAATGGTCCCAAAATAGTGCCCTGACTTACTCCAGACTGGGTGTGGTAAAGCGCGGACACAATGCAACCATGTCGAACATGTTGCTGACGATCCCGTAAGTAACTTGCAATTTTTTTTAGTAATTTCGGGGTAAAGACTGTCATTAGTTTAGCGAGCAATACGTCGTTATCAACGCGATCAAACGCTTTTTTTTTAAAGTCGAAGTAAAGAACATCAATCTGTATGCCTTTGTCCAAATACTCCGAAACAAGATCCACCAGCGTTAGAAGGTTCATATTAATAGAACGGTTAGATCGAAAGCCATGTTGAGAATCGCAGAGAAATGGTTGTATCTCGAAACTAATAGCCTATGTAGTATCGACTCGGTTTAGGAAGTGTAGAGTATAGCTATTGGCCGATAGTTTTCTACGTCAGACGTACTCGTAACATTAGATTTAGGAATAGGTTGGACTCTCAATACCTTTCAACACTGCGGGTAATCTCCGGTGGATAGCGCCAGGTTAAAAATGTGGAGAACCGGTGATTTTAGATAATCTTTACATCCTTTAATGATGTATGCGGGAATATTGTCTGGTCCTACTGCAGTTTGGTTTGAGTTTATTAATAGCCATTTCTAAATCACTTATTATAATTTTATCAATATGTACAAAGTTTCTACGGTTGCTTTGATTTTGTTGTTAAAGAAGAGGGGCGTCCGGCAACGCACTTGAGTATTCCGAAAAAGCAAGTGCAGAATCACTGCCAATATGATCTTTCCCACTATAATTTACCCTGAGTTCAAAGCCACAAGCCACCTCAGGTTTCGAAGCTATTTATATGTTGGCCAGAAGACACGATGATCACCCTTGAGTTTGGTTTGAACGTGCTTGATGTATTCGTCGTATGAGAGTGACGTTCTTTTTTTAATACTTGCCCTAAGCAAGGAGAAATGTCATTAATCAATGATATTGTTTCAATGAAAACACAAATTATAATAATCAAACATTTATTTTGTATTAGTACCATCAGTATCAGAAGATTAACAGTGAATTAAATTGCTTTAAAATTATATTCGAAGAATATTATTAGTTCAATAGTAATAGAAATTCTCTTTGAGTAATTGTGCATTATAATTTTATTAATGGACGAATCACTTACATTCGAAGTTAGTTATTTGTGCGATTGAGGGAACATAAATAGCTTATCGACAACAGCTTAACTAGTCAGACAAAAAACGGCGAACCAGCGATGATCCAACTGAAAGAAATTCTCTGTGGACCTTTTTCCTTTGTATGGAGATACTTGCTACTCATTGTGCAACACATGAGATGCACGATGGACGCAAAGTAAGATTATGTTCCCGCCAACCTTTTAGTAAAACACGTGAGCGTATACCTAAATTATTTACAGACGGATACATTGTTATATAATAAATACTTTCTGCATTCTCATAACTAATATCACTAAATACTTTTAGGCACAAACATTTTAAGTACACCCTAATAATACTATATTGTACCACATTCAATAAATCTATGAGAATAATTAGGATTCGCTAATTACTATCTACAATGGCACCATACTCACAACGTTCGCTTTAGAATCAGACAATCACATTTTGATCATTCCCTTTCGGAGTTGTCAGCGCAAAGTGGCCTAACTTCGAATCAACAAGTCTTGTGTCACGCTAAAAATTAAAATTATAATGAAACACTTTATTGAATAAAAGAAAAACAAATTAAATTAAAATAGATTTGATTGAACACAAAATTGTTAAGCAACTCTTGCGCTGTTCCATTATTAAATGCTTTTGGAATGTCGATGTCGTTGCAAAATTCAGTCTTAATTTCGATGTTACAGCGGCTTTCATGAATTTGTTCTTGTAACAAAAGTACTAGAAACAGCTAGTTCACACTAGGTCACATGAATCTGAAGTTTTATATCGTTGCTGTTACAAGTAGCCGTATTTTCATCTCGAAATTAGTGCCCATACAAATCACATATGGCAGAGAAAGATTTAGTCGTAAATAGCACCTCCATTTTAAAGTTATCTTTACGTAAATATTGGGAAAATGGAGACAAAAAAAAAACAAGTATAGTTGCGGAACGTACTTACGTGCATACTTACGCGAATAACAGTTAAATAAACATGCCAAAAATATACTATAATTTCCACACTACTAAAATACCACAATTTATCATGAGTATTACGTAACAGCCCAGCTTATTATTATGTCATTACATTACCCGTCTAATTTGTGCATTGGTCAAACAAAATTTAACTACTTGTTCGAATTAATTTAAAAAATACGTAAATAACATTCAGCCCCGATCGGCAGGGTCCTCGTTTTCTCTATTCGAGTCTTTGCCCCTCTTCTTGCAAATGTTCACCAGTTTTGCGTTTATTTTCTTTAGTTTTTGGTTTTCTTTCATCACGTCGGTTAGTTGTTGGTTCTGAAAAGGGTCATAAATAGAAATATTTATTATGATTTCTTAAAAGAAAGGATTCAACATTTCACCTTTTTTTAATAGTTTACACGAGTTCAGTGACTTATGATTAGTACCTCGCGTGTAAACATGCTGGATAAGTGCTAGTGAAACTGCCAATCCGTAACAAGTATTAAGCCCGTGTAAACTAGAATACTCCTTATTTATGTAGTTTACTAGCTGCGCCCCGCCCGGTTTCACCTGCATAAGTCTCGATCCCGGGGGAATATCGGGATAAAAAGCTTCCTTTGTGTTAATCTAGGTAATAAACTATCTGTGTGCCAAATTTCATCCAAATCCGTACAGTAGATTTTGCGTGAAATAGTAAAACATACATCCTCACAAATTTTCGCATTTATAATATTTATATATATATAGCATAGAGAATTCGTACCTGTACAATAGCGCTGCCGGTCGCGACGTACATGGGATGCGGCGCTTGCATGGCCGACACGCTCACCAGCTGCTGTTCCAAGAACGTCTTCTGTTGCGACAGCTTCTCAACAACCTGATTAAGAATGTTCTATATTATTTATGAGGTTCGTTAACCAAATGATGGCTACTTTCTTTGAAAACTGAGTAGCGACAGTGCATCATCATGACTCGTGAGTTATTTATTAATCTTTTTTTTTTTAAATAACTTTGTCCCACACTAGGAATTTCTCCTGTATTGTGGATGCGTTTACAAACATTTAAACTCACATACACCAACAGTCAGACCCGGAACAACTTGTAGGTTATACAAATATTTGTTCTGAGCGGGAATCGAACCTGCGACACGCAGCGCAGTAGTCAATCGCTTAACCACTACGCCAACTGTGCCGTCAAACTGACGGCAACTGAAAACTTTAGTTTCTCATCTTTCATTAAATATCGTAAAACGAATATTTATTATTTATTGTTCAGGAGGAGGTTACGTTCTTTCCGACACACGGCGGAGCTCGTGGCTAAGTAATAACAGCCACACAGGTCTATCCATCAGGTTAAGCTACGCTTGGTCGGGGTTGGTCCGTGGATGGGTGACCATCTTTACATGACGAGAGTCTTCCGTACCTCGGAAAGCACGTTAAGCCGTTGGTTCCGGCTATCTTTCATGGATCTTTGGCAGTCGTTACAGGTCATCAGAAGCCCAAAAAAGTCTGACAACCTTACCAAGGGGTATCGTATTACCCAGTTACTGGGTTGCGGAGGTCGTATAGGCAGTCGCTCCATGTTAAAATACTGGTATTCAGCTGCATCCGGTTAGACTCCAACATAGTTGGGAAAAGGCTAGGCAGATTGAAAATTAGTTTTCTTCATTTTTTTCAATGGATAAAATTGCCCCACGTTAATATTACTAGATTACTACTTACCAATTTCAAATGCTTAATTTCTTTCGCCTGCTTATCTTCCGACATTGGATGGACACTGCCATCGCGCTCCACTTGGTAACTTAGGGGATCTGTGAATGTTTTAACAAATATAATTTTATACTTTGTTTCAAACTCGTAAAAGTCTTCGACCTAAATTGGTGTAACTTTTCATATTTTGGAAATAGTGAAAGTCTGCTGATTAATTTGGTAAAGGAACCAGTTTTTTTGTTGCTTACAAAATCCCTGAAAGCAAATATAAATAGCTACAAAACTTGGAGTAGTCGACAACGGTTAAAGTGTCTGCTCTCGCCTTATTAATACTGCCCTATTTCAAATAACCACCCAATATAGAGCTTGAAAAGAGCTTGTGGCTAAGTAATAACAGCCGCACTGATCAATCCATCAGGTTAAGCTACGCTTGTCAGGGATGGTCCGTGGATGGGTGACCACAAAAAAATGCGTTTATTTCAATTAAACCATTTACAGGCACTTTTGAATTGTCAAGGGGTTAGTAAGCGAGAAAGATGAAGCTAGTTGAGACCATTACCACAGAACATATAAAGGAGGTTAGAAAGGAAATAGTTTCGGATTTGCATCAGAACGCGTGTCGCCGTTTGTCTCCCACTCTTTAACTTCACTACAAGCAAGAGACCAATGCCTACGCGGATTACGCACACAAATAAACAACACGCACTTAGATCGTGAGTTTGCTATTGGTTTTCACACTAACGCAATCTCTGCGTTTGACGTACACTCATACACGCGTAAAAGCTCATGTATGGCAGGGCGACTAAACTGTCGATTATTGATATCGATAAAATTAATGTAATCTTGCTTCTTTCTTTACAAGTATTGTGGACTATGTGGACTTCTGTAATGCATATTGTAAACATGTATTCATGCGAATATAGAAACAAATAAAAATACAAAACTGAATTTTAAAACCAATTTAATTATTAACATGGACTGATGACTTTTTTTTTATTGTGGTATAATCATCAAATGAGTCCTCCCAATGGACTGATGACTGATACTATTGATAATAATCAATTGTATCATAGTAATTACCGACATTGTTTACAAATTGGCACAGCACTATCGATATGCCTAGATTTCGTGGAATTAAACCTTTGGTTCGGTACTCGGGACTCTCGCAGTGAACGTAATACGTTGCGCGATCGCTCACGTAGTGCAAAATGGTACCCATCTATTGCAAGCAATGTATTACTATTCGTCTGCTTGCGATTATATCGTTTTTGTCTACTAACTTCATAATGCTAATGTTAAAATTACAAATATCACACGTATTTTAATGTTTTTGGACTTACCGGTGGAAAGAAATCCCTTCTCGTGCTACACTACACACCTGACTTCTTTTCCGACATGTTATAATAGCGCAAGATGGCATAATTTAATATTTTTGCGGAGCTTACGTACGCTGTCAAAACAAGAGCGCGATTGCTGGCCGGTAAAGTAAATTTCGGTTGATATTGAGCATTTGCTCATAACCGCGGCGCGCGTGCCCCGCCCACAAGGCCCTTCTAACCTCTTTTATATGTTCTGTGACCATTACCATATACCATCTTACCAAATCGAGACTCCTCCGTGCCTCGGAAGGACGTTAGGCCGTTGGTCCCGGCTATCATTCGTGAATCTTTGATAGTTGTTACGAGTCGTCAGAAGCCCGAAAGTCTGACAACCAGTCTTGCCAAGGGGTATCGTATCACCTAGTTACTGGGTTATGGAGGTCAGATAGGCAGTCGTTGGGAAAAGGCTTGGCAGATTGATATGCAAACTTCGCTTGCGCGATTTAGAATTCCGTGGCACCATCTGTTGGCAACTTGTCGTTCGCAGTCTGTTCTAAAGTTAGGTGTCGCTACAATTTTTAAAGGGGTATAGCGGAACTAAAGACAATTGCTTACCGTCACAAGTTTCAGTACAGGCGTCCTTGACATCGACAACGGCAGATCGGTTCTGATCGTGTAGACACTGACGCTTCTTGCGCATCGACTGCGTCTTTGCGTTGTGCTCGCCTTGGAACTCGTGTAGTTGAATCTGAAACAGAAAAATAAGTATTCAAATCTTTATTACTTTTATGTGGTAAGTAAAAGAGTTTTACAGTTTTAAGATTCCAGCAACTGATAAAAAAAAACCTTGTTAGGGCACTAATTATGTTAATTAATATACAATTTAAGTATTTTTCTGATTATAATTGTGTGTGAGCGATTCATATCACTCACTAGTGAAAAGTCATAAATTCAAGTTTATTTTTGTTTTTAAAAGTTTCTAACATAAATGTTCGATAGTTTCTAGAGACATTTGCATGTAGCTGAGATGAGAATGCTAAAAGGGATGTGTGGTGTTACACGAATGGATAGAATATGAGTAAGTTGAAAGTGGCACCGGTGATTGAAAATTTGTGCGGAAAACGGTCACAGTATGGGCATATTTTTTATAAATTATTTGTTCTATTTATTAATATGGCATTTCAACGACTTATTCACTAAGACATACACAAACAAAAATCACATACAGTTTTAGGAACTGTTAATTCGTCACTTACAGAAGTGCACAGCATTAACAGGAAATTAATAATTTGTGCAATATATCGATAGTTGAATTACATATTGAGTTCTAAAATAAAGTAGAATCAAAGATGAGCTATGGTCACAAATACGATCGGAAATACAAAACAAAAAAAAAAGGCTGACAAAGGGAATGGAAGTAAGTACAATAATTAATAGCCGGCTCGTGTTGCACAGACGACTCAAGATTCCGAGCTGGTTCGAAGTCTCGATCAGAATTGTCGTAAAGGGTTAGAGTAGATGTCGATGCTATTGGTGCGTGTAGAGATTTTATTGTAGTTTGCCATCAGACGGTTCATAGGTGCAGTTCTGCAAAGGTTAGTACGACATGCAGGGTTTCGCGACCAAATCTGATAGCTTTCTGTCAAGGTACAGCTATACTTAATTCCGCCAAAAGATCGGTAACATTTAGGATACCGTTTACGATTTTATACAGAAGGATTTGGTCTCTGCGGTGTTCAAGTGAAAACATTTGAAAATGACTGAGCTTTTGCACGTAAGAAAAATCCCGTGGACAGCTAGGGCTTCTAAAACGAAGATATCTAGTGAAGCTTCTTTGAATACGTTCAATCTTGTTTACGTGAACGCGGTAAGTAGGGTTCAATCCGAAGGAATGAGGGTGATGCGGAGGTATTAGGAAAATATCGTGAGGAAAGTTTTGAGTATGAATGTCGATGGCTATAAGAGTAGGGGAAGACCAAAGAAACGATGGATGGACTGTGTGAAAGATGATATGGCTAGGACGGGGGTGACTATCGAGATGACGACTAATCTTCTCCATTAGTCGTCATCTCGACTCGTATGGAAGAAAAATACATAATCCACCGACCCCAAATAAATTGGAATGAGGGCAGGAGAATGATGATGAGTTTCTAGAGACATTTTAAATGACATTTATTACCAATTGCTTTGATTTTAAATGAGAAAATGGAAAGTACTTGTACTTGTTACTCATGAATACGAATAAAAGTTACCTTAACTTAGTGGAGCTTTAATTTACTGAGCATTTTTGTTAAAAGTGGTAAAGCCAAGAGCACAGTATAAATTAAGTAACAGTATTATGTCTTCATAGAAAACGGCCGAAACGACGCGCTTCGAAATCTCAGTACGTAAGATTATTGAGTGCGCAGCAGTTAGGCACGGACGTGGAACGTTTCTCTACCGAGCAGCCGTAGGTAACTATGCCATGGTTACTGCCGAGTTATAATACTGTTACGTTATTACACTATGGCGAAAGTATCAGTATAGCCCGCCAAATTAAAATTTTCTTACTCATTAAAATAATCAATACAATACAATTTAGAATTTTACATCAAATGTCATGATTTCATGCAATAGTCATTCAATAGGGAAATTTTAACAGAGTTGTATTGATAATTATAACAATTATCAATACAACTTTCAGTTCAAATTATAATTCTGAAATGAAACATTTTCTACGGTCGCGAATTCTATTTTAATCAACATACAACCTGACAATGACCTGAAAATTGCAACAAAAAAAAAAAGGTTTTTTTTTGCGGTTTATCTTTGCGCATCCTCCTTTAGCAACTTCATGGTCGATTATAAAATAAAGAATAGGCTTGTTTCATAAAAAAAATTTTTTAGTCCGGAAGGTTAATTAATAAAAAATATAGGACACGTATTTTTCATATTTTGACGTAATCAAAAGATTACGGCGATAAATTGAGTTAAAATGTGGCATGACGTCACTGCTTGCTAGATTTTATACGGATTTGTGACGTTGCGAGCCCCCACTCCCCAACTTTAATGCGTGTTTTCTAAGTTATTTTTTATTAATATGATTAAGGAAAAAATACCTGTCTAATATTTTTTTATTATCTGAAAGACGGACTAAATAGAATTTCTTTTTTTTACCTAGGCAACTACCGTATTAGGCGAACATAACGTACCTCTAGCGCAGTCTTAGCCTCCTTCAGCCTGCGACACTGTTCCTCCTTCTCTCGTAAGTACTGAGCGCACGTCTCGCACTCTTCGTCCAGGTCCTTGTACTTCTCTCTTAGTTGTAACAGCTCTTGCTTACAAGCTTGAAGCTCATGCCGCGCCGAGTCGAGTTCCCTGTTAAAAAAGGTTATAGTATAAAAAAAGTGGTGGCACTCCGGGAGTGCCGGCAGAAGTGAAAACTAGAACAAGATTGCCTTGATGGAAAAAATACTTGTATAGAACATTGATTCGTAACACAATATAAATAAAGAGCACAATTACGTTTACAAAAATAAGGTGTCGTCACGGTGTCGCGAAATCAATGGTTTAGTCTCATCTCAAAAATGCCCAACGCGCCTAAAGAAGTTCACTTCGAAAATTTAGTTAATAATTCCTTCGATATTTTGAAGTGGGCCATGTTTTGCACTCATGTAATTTTTTCGGATTTTGTAGACAATCAGGGGCAACACAAATAACCTTATTCTGCAAACGAAGTGTAACTAAGTCAACATTATTTTATTTATTTGACTTAAGAGCCCTTACACTTATTCTGTGCTGAATGCGACATTTCAATTCTCCAGGCATACAAATTAAATCTTCCAATCATTTGTAAAAAGTTGCATAATTATTGGCTTTTAGCAGAGTGCAGAACTATAAAAACAGCATAAACATAATCAGTAAAGATCCCACTGCTGACACAAAGGCCTCCTCGCTGTGAGAGAGAGTGGGCCGTAATCTACCACGCCGACCCAGTGAGGGTTGGTAGATGTCACATGTCTTCAATTTTTTTTTTGGTTAGGACATGCCGGTTTCCTCACGATGTTTTCCTTCACCGTTTTGAGAGCAATGGTGATGAAATAATTTACACAAACTAAAGCACCTGCCTGGGTTACTCTAAAAGCATTGAGCGATTATAATATACCTGTGACTACTATTCTTCTCCAAAGCCTTTTGCATCTTGGCGAGTGTGTTCTTCAAATCTTGTTTCTTGAAACGTAACTCTTCGATGGTCTTGGTGAGTTTCTTGTTCTTCTCGACCTCGGCGTCAAACGACATGCGGTCTACTACCACTGAATGTAGGTTCGTCCAATCTGGTAACAATTACACACAATTACATAACATTTAAGTTATTTTGTTGTTTCTGCTTCGCAGCAATCTGTTGACAATAACAATAAGGCCGCTTTCCGAATTAGAACCTAATCGCTCACAGCGCTGACATCAATAATTTCCGTTCCGATTCAGATATAACGATTATGACAGCTGAGGGCTCTCAACAATTCGGAATGCTCGTGAACGCGCTCACAGTGCTTGCTTAACGTCAAAACTTGCATGACATATTTCTTTGTGTATATACTACAAATTTCTTTTTCTTTGGTTAGGTGGCAACGGTACCCAGAAGCACAATTTTGAAAATGCCACGTTTGTTTAAAGATACTATGCGACTCAAAACAAAACAGCACAACTGTCATTTTTGACAGCGCTCACGGTGATTAGTGTATGGTCGGCGTTATCGTAAGATGGCGCATGTCATGACGGCATCTATGACGATTCACGGAACATCGTTATCGCGTTCACGATAATTCGGTACGAATGTTAGCACGCTTAAATCGATTACAGCGTAAGTCGGAACGCAGTCTAAGGTCCGTATTACGAAGGAGAAGTTATTTGATAATTTAACACCCAAAAAAAAAAAGGTCCGTATTACAGAACCTCGCTCAAAACTCAAGCATTACTTAAAACTCGTTTAAAGCCGTTTGCTTGGTCGAAACTAGTTTTAAGTAATGCTTGAGTCTTGAGTGAGGTTCTGTAATACGGGCCTAAGAGTTTAACTGTCACTAACGAGACATATAGAATTTTTTTGTTATCGACTTCTGAAGGCATATAAGACACAGACACGACAGTTAAGCGGTTAATACGCTGGAGTTATGGGATATCAATAGGAACACGTTGTATAAAGTGAAATCCTCTTACCTTCGTCAGTGTTAACGCCGACGTGAGCGACGCTCGGTTTTGTTGCGATCTGCTGACTTTGATTGGGACTGCACGACTGTATTTTCTCCTTGAGATCAGACACTGTTGCCTGTAATAAAGTAGATTTACATCAACCTATTTACAAAGGGGGTGAGCCTATTGCTATGAACTGGGCACAAATTCAGACTTCGAGCTGCTACTGAAAAACCCGAGGACTTACACTTTAGCCGTTGCGCTTGCGACGACAACTCCAACGAAGTAGACTTTCAGTACCTTTTAATTCATTAAGAATTTATCAGTACCATTGGAGTCTGGATCTATGCCTTCACCCCCTATTAACCCTAGGTACGCATGGGCGCTTTTTTTTTCGCGCACTGAGAGTTTAAAATCCAACAGTTCTTTCTTGACGTACTGGTATGCCTTCGCATGGATTTTCAATGCTCGGCACAATACCGAGAGTTGAAAATCCAGTGAAAATCCCCCGCCAATCTTTTAAGGGGATGTGCTAAGTTAGCCCGCGAAATTCAAATTTTCTTAAAATGACAATTTTGGCAGCAACATATTAATAAAATTGTATCGATCGATAATTCGCCAATCCAACAGGGGCGCCAAAACTGTTGTAAAAAAGAAAAAAAAATTAAAAGATTTATATGTGCTGCGCGTCTCATTTTATTGCAAAATTGCGGTGTGCTGGGTGGTGCACTTGTCTGCTACGCTTGAATTTGTCGCCCCATGAAGTTGGTCCCCGGGGTAAGTGCCCTGGTTTGCCACCCCCTAGATCTAGAATTAGCTACATAATATCTTACCTGCAGCGTCGCCTTCTCTTTCTTAAGCCGCGCGCACTGCTCGTCTCTCTCTCGCAGGTACTCGGCACACGTCTCACACTCCTCGTCCAACTCTCTGTACTTCTCTTTCAGATCTTCTAACTCTTGCTGCCAGAAGGCTAAACGCTCTCGTAGATGGGACACCTCACTGTAAAATCAGACATAATTACATTTGTTTTTATTTACACGCCTTCCGATGAGATAATGCGTTCCTGACTCCTGTCAATTATATAGTACTTTCAGAGTTATTGTACATCTGACCTAAAAGGTAAAAATAATTAAAATAATTGTGTAAGGTCTGAGTCTGCAAACGCTGAGTACCACTTGTTTTACGCATTTAAACTTTATTGTTCCTAATCGTGTCTAGTTGATAGGTGTCAGAAACGCATTCTCTCAGTGGTCGGAATATAATGTGGAGTCTTTGTCACGGCTTTGTTTCATGAACAAGTGGAAGTTTATTTATTTTAGACATTATTTCAAGAGAAGCAATGTCGATATTTGTTCGACAAGTGTGCAGCAGTCCGCCAAGCATTTAAAGCGTTGTTCTTTGTGCAAATAGTATTAAAATGATTTATTACGAACCTGACGGCATCACCCGAAACGTCAGAAGGCTTCGAATGGTTGAATAAATCAAGTATCCTGTTCGATTGGTCTAAACCTGAAAGTGAAACTCAACATATCAAATATACATGAATTAGCTGGATGGAGACGAAGCATTTCGGAAGACGGAATTTGACGATTTCTTTTTAGTAAAATCTGAATTTTATCAACGTAGCTTCGACGGGCGCAAAATTAATAAAATATGCTGCTGATCCATACCTTGCTGTCCCATTCACAGTCAATAATTGTTATTAATTAGACCATTTATATAAAAAGATAACAAGAAAAAGAGTTGTGTTGATTTTGCCATTTAGTCGATATTGAAATAATTTAAAAATATTTTTGCTGCTCCTAGAATTATTTGACTCCAAGCCACTAGGCACATCCAAGTATTTGAAAAGTTCAAATTTGTAGAGCTCTGTCACTCATGCATTGAGTCTCTTTCTTATACAGTATTTTTATCTCACGAAGGCGACGCGCGCTTTACTTGTAGTAACCGAGGGTACAAACATGCTGTGAATGTGTGCGTGAAGATGAGTAGTGGACTGGCACTACTCATCTTCACGCACACATTCACAAACACACACACAAGTACCTCTGTGGGGTAGGGGTAGATCCTGCGGTAATCACAAGTAAAGCGCGCGTCGCTTTGTGAGATAAAAATACTACAACTTGATGTGCCAATATAGCCCCGGGTTATTGAGTCTCTGG
Organism: Omphaloscelis lunosa; assembly: GCA_916610215.1. Classification (NCBI taxonomy): domain Eukaryota; kingdom Metazoa; phylum Arthropoda; class Insecta; order Lepidoptera; family Noctuidae; genus Omphaloscelis; species Omphaloscelis lunosa. The sequence continues at coordinate 16,466,453 of OU744250.1, forward strand.
TCAATGAGGACATAACGAGTGCAAAAAGACGCATAACGAAGCTCAGATTCACTTATACTCCCCGTCATTGTGATCATAGTTTGTACTGGACCATTCTCGGGAACCTTCTGGTTACGGAGATATTGAAGGTCAAAGGACCAAATAAAAAAAAAAAAACTTAAGAACATGTTTTAAATTCATTTTACATACCCCTACAATTCTTTTAAAGTTACATGCAAACATAAGCGCCATGTTTGCGTGCGTTACATTGCACAGTGCCGTAAACACAAGATTTTTCACACCTAAAATTCAAGTCGTTTCCCAGCAATAATATTCACTTAATGTTACATAGTTGGTCCATAGATAATGACTATGTGATGGGTGTTGTTTTACCCTGTGTAAATGTTTATACAAGTTTAGCTACGTTACCGGGTGACGGTGTGTGACGTAGCACACTTCTGTGCAGATCGTGAATGCTCTGCCTTCGTCGACGCGTCGCTACAACGCTGCTCGGTCGAGATGGGGCCTCCTCGTCCTTATACAGAAACAAATTAATGATAGGAGGAAGCTGTAGTACTGTTGAAGTACTTATTTATTTATTTAAAAAAACGAGCGACTTTTACAGTAGTCGCATATGATGTGTAACATCTGACATTTCACCTTGATAATAAGCAACAGTGTTGTTATCGTAAAAATCTGAGCTGCCGTATGTCATAGTCTGGTTTGCCGTATTTTAAGGGAAAAAATAATAATTACAGTATTTATTTTAAAAAAAAATCCTCATTTGTTTCCCCATAAAGGATTCTTATCGTTTGTATTACTGTAGATTCATGTCTATCTAATCCTTGCTTCTCGAACATGTCGCGCGACACTTTAAGCTTGGTACAGTATCCTTGATTTTGAATCAGTTGTCATCGGTATTTTGAAGGTCATTTTCAGTTTTGACAATTCGTGGTAGTTTCTGGGTTAGAGGTTACATTGATGAAAAATTCTCTATGTATTGGTGAACAGCCTCTTCTGGTGACAGATATTTGAGTTTCATTTTCGTTTCATTCAATAAGCTAGTGAAAAAACGTTTCTTTTAACCTATAGTCAATTGCCGTATTCTGTGATACGGCAATGAGAGGCCTGCCGTATGCCGTATTTTCGGGAAAAAAATCGTGGACTGCCGTATAATACGGCAATTGCCCTATCAACAACAACAACACTGATAAACAACATAAAAGGGGCGGGGCCTCGACAAGGTCGTTTCTAGCACGGCACGCGCTCATTGATCAAATCAAATAGCGCGCGCTTTCCCGGCTTCCTGTACTTATTGCAGAAAGACGAGAGGAAAGATGTTACACATTAAAAGCACAGCCACATGACATAGATTACACTTATGCTAGAAACAATCCTAATAACTAAAGGACTAATGCACATGATAATTAAGGCCGGTTAGTGCTTCACCAACAGTCGATGCGTACGTCATTTATATGGAAAATACTGTACGCATGCATGCGCACAATACTACGCACTGCGTACGAGGGCCGTCTGTCGAGCGCGTCCGCATGCCGTGCGTCGGTCGATGGAGGTGGTATGAAAATAATGTGCACGTTCAGTGATGCTGGTACTGGAGGGTTGGTCAATTCGTATCGACACGACCGACGCTACGCACCGACGCGGCGGTCGGTAAAGCACTGTAACCGCTCTAAATTAATATTCAGATATAAGCGATATCGGGCTTGGTAGCAATACCGAATCGGTACGCGATATCGCCTGTACTCATATCTTTACTAATAGGCGGCACAAAAGTGACTAACCAGAAGGAGGACCAGTATCGGTACCGAGTGCGACAACGATATCGCGTAGTATCAATTCAGTATCGCTACCGAGCGCGACATTGATATCGCATTATCTGAATATTTATAAGGCATACATAGCATTACGCATAGCATTCATCATAATATATTTCTGCCACGAAATTTAATGTAAGTACCGATGGACGTTCAATTATAATTGTCAATATTTTATTACAATATTATTACTACCTGATCAGTCTTTGAAAGGGACAAGCTGTCATGTCTGAAACAATAAAAACACATATTTATTTATTAAAGTTATTATGTAAAAAAAAAGCGTAAGTTATCGTAAATATTTTCTTTTATGAATGTACCCTTTGCTATGTCTCATAATCGGACTGCTTCTGTTGGATATATCCTCGTCGACGTCCATGAAAAGGTCGTCGGGCTTCTGCCTAGACTCAAACACTGCTTCCACGCTGTTGTGATCTGAAACAAATTAGAAACTACTTTCAAACGGTTCATAGATTGATAAAACACTATAATGCTTTGTTTTCAATATTTTTTCTCAACTTTTGGCACATCTTCATACTTATATGATTACGGTAAAGAGGGTTTATCCTAAAAGTTGGCAACGTCGTAAATAGCTGTCAAATATTTACCTGTTTTGATTAATTTAGCAATATTACCATATAGAATTAAGAAATGTGGCTAATTAGAGAACTAAAATATTGGTTATGAAATGCAATAATTAATATCGTAATACCGAATATTTAGTTTTAGATGTAAAAAGTATTTTGAAACTTTCCAAATGCCTTTTTCATACCTAAAATTGTTACAACATTAAATTCAGTGTTATAATTGCAATTCATTACTAATATTCTAGGGAACTAGTTAGCCACGTTTCTTATTTCCATAAATTGCCAAAAAAGCGAAATATTTGACATATATTTGCCGCGTTGCCCACTTTCAGAATAAACGCTCTTAATACACATGTATATATTTCGGGTTTGCTCGAAAAACTACGAACTCTTCCGGAGGTTTTAATCACGAGTTCATCACGGTGGCGAGTGGTGAATCGTACGCGCGGCGACTTTGTATGTAAAACCGATAACATAAATAAACAGATTTTGTATGTCAGAGATCGCTTTTAGGATATTCCTTACCTCCAAATTCATGTTTATCTTCGCTGAACAAGCGCTTAGAGTCGTGCAGGCTCTGTCGTCTTCGTCGGGACAAGTCGGCGAGAGCGTCGATGGATGGGCGAGACTTACCCGCTAGCTCTTCAAGCTCAGCCACTCGAGCCTACAAAACAAAAGATTATTTTACTTTATTGTACAATTAAATTACAAAAACAATGTTATAACGTTTTTTTTATTTACACATATATACTTCCTTCCTTTCTTTCGTTTTTTTTCTTTCATAAATTTTTTGGGCCTATTTTTTTTTACTCGATTAACATTGAATGACAGTTTGTGTTTTGTGTACAAAGGCGACCAGAATTGGGTTCTCTGACAGCAAATCTCAGTGAAATAGAGATATTTGTAAATGAGGATAGTAATTTATAGATAATTATAGCACATCCGTTGCTATAAATAAAACTTTATTTCAGGCTAAGTTCCATGATTTTGTTAGTATTTTGGCGTAAGTAATGGTGCTATAACCGCCGAAATTCAGCCATTCAGCCAATCGACGTCCAAACTATCATCACACGAACCACGGCTGGACATAAGGACATAGTAATGACCAAAGCTTCGACACAACGGCCGGTGCTGCCTGCATGAAGTGGATCCCCGCAACCTTCAGAGTCATCGGTATATGCACTCTAAGCATTCCGGTACGCGGTCGCAACTTTTTGGCCCCATTGGCACCTGTTCTAATAGCAATTGATTAATAACGGCACTAGTGATCCGCCCCTGCTTGGCACGGTTTTTACGAGTTGACAAAACATTGTGTCTTTATTATAATTATGTCAGTTTGATCTTTACGTTTATACGAATAAACCTTCCGGAAATAATTCTCTAGTTGCTAGTTTAGAAGAACCACACGGTCATTGTATAGATAACAAAATAAAACATACCTCTAAAGTTTCCTTAGTCTTCCTCAACTGCTCGATTTCATTGCCTTCGCAATGCAGAGAGACCTTGTGTTTCAACTCTTCTATCTGTTTGGTCTTCTCACTAATAGTCTTATCGTCGTCGTCCTTTTGTTTCTCTAGCCTGAAATTCATTTATAACCATTTATCATCGAGCCTGTATTTCTCTAACTAAAGGGTAGGCAGATGTATTGCCACAAATCCAGATTAGGCTCTTACTTAGAACATCCTAATTGATAAACACAATAGCACTTTGCCCGACCTGGGCATCAAATCGAGGAGTAATTAAATCGATTTCTTAGTTGGTGTATTCTATCTATTCCCAACTAGGCAGTCGATTTATTTACACACTAGCTTCTGCCGGCGACTTCGTCAGCGAGCCTATAACCTTCCTCAATAATTGGGTTAACCGATGCAAAAAAAAAAAAAATCTAATCCGACCGGTAGCTCCGTAGATTACTACCGACATACAAACTTACAAATTTTACTTTTTTTTTTTTTTAGGTAGTGCTACTGTTAGTTGACCTCTGCGATCATGACTACTTGACCGGGCTTTCCTGTGGGTGCCTTGAGCTACTACACTTGAAACCTCCAAGCCAGGGGTTATTCAACTATGCTAATTAAAACTAGGTGAACGCTCGCTAAGGGCACCCCTTGTGGGGTACGAACCTCGGCTTAGGGCGCCAACCGGAGGGAGGCCATCAAGCATGGGTCGGGCATTTTGATCATGATTATTAGTCGGGGAATTTAAAGCTAATTTTACTTCTTTGTAATATTAGTATAGATGTGTATTTACACCAAGAAAATCAGACCAAAATTAAAACGCTGTGTCTAAGCACAATCTCAGGTAACTGTCAAGCCACGAATGCAAGACAAAGCCGAGCCTAAAATAATTATACGAACACCTAAAGCACTTGCTAACTACTGTATTGTATTTTAGTCAACACGAAAGCGGTAATGGGTAATGCTAACCCGAAATTCGGAGGCATTTCTATACTGATTCTTAAACTGATGTGACTATTAATAAAATTAATTGTGACAAAAAACATATGATTCTGTTTGTATAAATATCTGATGACATAGTAAAGCTTTAAATTTTATTGAGTGGTTACCATGGCGACTATAAAAAAAAACAAGCAATGCCAAATGATTTTTATTCAGAACTGTTTGTAGTATTTCATTGGTTGAAAACTAATTAAGACGGCTTTGACTGATGCAGTAGAATTGTAGAAAATCGGGTAGGCACTGTGGACGTCACATGTGTCAATGTAATTTTAAGAACTAAACTTTTATATTTGTAAGGGTTCTGTACATCACTCGTGTGTTTGTCTGTCCGAATCTAATGGACCGATAAGTTGAAATTTGGTACCCATAATTATGTATTTCAGTGAACCAAACACGGACGTGTAACGTAAATAAATAAATTTTGAATATGGGGGTCACTATTGGGGGCACATAATAAAAATTAAAAAAAAAGTTTTTCGAACTATGTATATCGAGTGACGTAACAAATGAAAGGGCTTGGTTACGAGGATCTCAAATACTTTTTTTATAATTTTAAAATAAATACATTTAAAAATATTTAAGAAAATAGATGAAAATTGACCATTCCCCCTTATCTCCGAAACTACTGAGCTAAAATTTTTTTTTTTTTTTTAAATACAGAGAATTGTTCTTCACTCATAGATTACAGGAAAACCTATAAGAAGGCTATGGTCTTAAAATAACGTTGTAAATCTATCAATATTGTGCGTACAAATATATATTTGCAGTTTGAATGTATCGGAGAACGTGTATTTCAACTAGAATTTTAAGTTTGTATTTGAGATAAATTCATTCCAACTACGGAACCCTTCATTGTGCGTAGTCCGACACGCACTTGGCCGCTTTAAAAAAAATTTATTATAAATATGTTTGCATGTCAACCACGCCGAAACGGCTGAACGGATTTGAATGATATTTTGTATCCATATTAGTCTTTTTGGATGCCAAATATCATCCAAATCTCTGGTCTATCTGTTAGACATTTCATGTTCACAGGGTCTTTTTACCCGAGTTCATAAATTAGTTGCCCTAAGATGTAAGTGGAACCGCGGACAACATCAAATGTCATTACCTAAGTTAACTCGAAAGCAACCAGAAAACAAAACATAACAATATAATTATAGAAAACTCACCTCATTATCATTCTGGTCTGAATCTCGGCAGTTTTCTCATGCGTTTTAATATTAGTCTCCAATCTAGAGCATTCTCTACATTTATCTTCGAATTTCTCCTTTAACTCTTTATTCTGTTTCAACAAATTCTTGGCTTCTACATTAAAATTTTCTATTACAATACTATTCTCTCTTACAGATTCTCTGAGTACTAAAATATCTGAAGTCATCTTATCCATATCTTTGTTATTCTGTTTAATAGTCTCACCAGACTTTAGCAATTCATTGGCGTATGAATCCTTTTCCTTAACTATGACATCATTCATTGCTTTCAACCGTGCAATTTCATCTTGCATTAGTTTTACAGTTTCTATAATTTCTGAGAATTCTTTTACTTTGTATTTATTTTGTTTATCGATTTCTAGTTCAAGTTTTTCAATAGTCTTTTCTTTTTCATCGATGACACCCTTCAATAATTTTACTTCTTCTGATAACTCTCCTATGAGAACAACGTTTGCTTTATTTTCTTCTACTTTACTTTCGTATATTTCATTCAAATCTTTATACAATGCACTTTGGGCTTGCAGTTTGTTTTCTTTGTCCACTAGATCAACGGTAACAGCGTTATTAATTTCTTGTAAGTTTTGACCACTTGATTGAAGTTCCTGTATTTCTTTTTGTGTTTCTTCTATTATTTGTTTTGTATTCTTTACTTCTAAGGCAAGATTTTCTTTCTCCTTTTCTATATCGGCGCTAATGCTGATTTTGTGTTGGGTAATGACGTGCTCAAATAACAGATCAATATTAGCGTTAGCTGGCAATGTCAAATCAATATCTTGATTTTTAACTACATTTAGTTCAATTAGTTTTTTATAAACATTGCTAATTGTTTCAGTTAATTCTTTGTCTTTCTTGACTATGTCTAACGTGACTGCGTTGCTTATCTCTTGGATTCTCTCTTTCTGTTTCTTGAGCACATTGTATTCTTCTTCTTTGGCAGACAACTGGCCCTTCATGTGTTCTAAGTTTTTGTTGACAGAACTTAACTCCTTAGTTACACTCTCCATATGCGCGTGTAACTTGGTGTGTTGCTCCATAAATCCGTTCAAATCAGTTTGATGCTTGTTTAAAATGTTATCGAAAAGAGTTTCGATAATTTTCATACTGGACAAACCTAATTTATTGTCTAAGACTTTAAAGAAATTGTCTTTGTACATATTTATCAGTTTAGTTATGTCTACATCAGTGAAAGTAATAATCTCTTGGTTCAAGGTATTAATATTATTTTTAATTTGCGATAAAGCATTTACAACAGTGCTATAATTTTGATCTTTCTGTTCCAATTCTACGGTTACTTGAGAATGTTTTTCTTTTAAGTTGCTGATTTGATTTTCTAACTGGCTCTTACTTTCATCGTAATCTTTCAATTTATTTGTTAAATTCTCTATTTCGTTATCGTGCTTAGTTATTAAATGTTCATAAAACGTTTTCATGAGATCGATAATTTTGATATCACGGTTGATATTTTCATTGCCTACGCCTGTTTTTTCAGCGTAGTAATTAAAACAGTCTATTTTGTCAATTTTATACATATCCATTGGGTGTTCTTCAGGAATATCAGGCATACTACATCTTTTCGACTGAGGACTGTTCATTGCATAGTCCTTAGTGAACGCGTACATGTTGGATTCTCCCATACTATCATCTAAATCCATTGAGAGATTGCTGCGGTCTAAATGATTTTTAATAGTGACTACATCTTCAGTAATCTCCTTGCAATCTTCTCTGCCCGCATCTAATTCACTTTGCAGCGTGCAAATCTTGTTATACCTCGATGAGGAATCAGAGTCGCTTAGACTTCTGTTTAGTTTTGTATGAGTTTTTGTTAGTCTTAGTTCCATCGTTTTTATAAGTTCCTCTTTCGATAGGCACTCGGAACAGCTGTCAGAAATCTGTTTATCACTCAACTCCTTGACTGATTCTTCTAACTTAATGCATTTCTCTATTAGTTCAGCATTGATTTTTTTCATACTGTCTAACTCTTTATTTAAGTCATCGGCTTCGGATATGTTTTCCATTACTTGTGTAGATAACGAATCATTTTCGTCTTGTAAGCTTTTTAGTTGTTCAGCCTTAATGCTAAGCGTATTTTTAACATTAGTAATTTCCTGAATTTTAATATTGTAATCTTTTTCTAAATTATTTAGTTTCTTAATGAGAAGATCAGTTGAGGGTGTTTCTAAGATCAGATTGTTATATTTTTTCTCAATTTCAGTTTTTTGTAATTTCACGTCCAACAATTCTTGAGAAAGTGATTTTAATTCGTTATGTAGTTCTTCCTGTGCGTGTAGTAACTCTGCCTGCTGTTTACATTTATCACATTCATTAATTTTCTTGATGGGGCTAATTTGTGCGTCTGTCATTGATTGTTTGAGTTCAGCGTATTTATTTACCAAGTCGCGTAGTTTAATGTTTTCGTCTTTCAAGATATTTAATCTCTCATACATGTTTATTTCATGACTATGAATTTCGATTTGATTCAAATCATTCGTTTGGCAAGAAGCTTCATTGTAGAACTGAGTTAAATCTAAACAAGTTTGATCATGAGCGGTCAGAGTGTTATCTGCAGCTGTAGTCATTGTAATATTTGTATCGAGCATCAATAGATCTCCGTCTAATGTAGATTCGTTTTTAAAGCTAGGAAGAGCAGTACTACTGTCTAGTACATCTGGTAATGAATATCTTTTAAAACTGGCGTTTTGTTGATCGGCTATAGACGGATCCCCTCTCAACAAAGCCATTAGTTCACGCAATTGCTTCTTAAAATCAGGTATATCTCTTTGGCACACGTTGTGAAAGCGGCTGTGGTGATGTTGTAGTCCTTTAACCTGTGATTTTAAAGCTCTATTTTCGGCAGTAGTAGTAGCTGTTAAGATTGACAGGTTTGTTTTATGATTTATAATTTTCTTCTGTAATTCGTGCGCAGGTGCAACTAGAAGCTGTATTTCACTGCGTGTTTCTTCTTGTTCTTGAATAAGAAATTGGTTCACAGTTTTAAACTGCTCTAAAATCTCAGTGATTTCAAAGTTTTCTTTTCTAAGGGCTTCCAATTCTGAGTAGAGTTCATTACATTTGCATTCGACTATGTAATTTTGTTCAATATTATCTGAATATTCATTAGAATTTATAGTTGTAGTGTTAGATTCAATCTCCTTAGGTTGTATGGAATCCACTATTTTGTTACAGCATATCGTTAACAGGCTAGGAGGAGACGATAAATCACCACCCGTACTGCTATCAGGGATATGTTTTATATCCGATAGATCTTGATTATCAATATCATAAGAGTCTTTGTGTTCGTAAGTTATTATTGAGTTTGATTCAGGTTTATGTCGAACACCTGCAATGGTAGCTTTAAGTTTTTCGTTTTCTAATTTTAAAGCATCCATCTGCTGTTTCATTACACAATCTATACTTTTAAATTGTTCTTTCCAGTCATTAACTTTGTCTTCCATGCTTGTTAGTTCATCAGCCTTCATTTTAAGTTCTACCTGTAGGCTTTCTAGGATTCGTTGACTCATTGACAATTCTTTATTCAGGTGTTCATTGTCATCCCGATTTTTTGTTAATTTAAATGATAATTCACCGCACTTACTTTCAACCTGAGATAGTTGTTCCATTAGACTGAGATTCTGTTGTGTTAATTCAACTATTTCTTGCTTGGCTTCTAATAATATTTCATTTAATTTGATATTTTCATCATCATCGTTTTTCAAGCTGATAAACGTGATGTGACTTCCTATTTTGTCCAATGTTAAAATAATGCGTTCGTGAATTTTACTACAGTCATTACCTACTTCTCCCCTTATATCGTTTTGGATGTTATAATCGATCGTGAATTCAGTTATTTTTTTAAAGACGTTATTTAATAACTCATCTCGCTCTTGGATGGATTTGGTCATTTGTTCATTAATGACAATAAACTCTGAAATCTTTTCTTGAAGCATGCGTCCTTTTTCCGTTAGCCTCGTCGTAAGATCTTCAAGGAAATTGTTCCTATCAAGTAAATCCAATATTTTTTGGTTGCATGTTTCTATATTTTCTGTAGCTTGTTTTAGAGAAGCTTCCAGACTCTTATTTTCTGAAATTTTAGAATGTAACTCATTGCGGGTTATTTCTAATTCAGCGTTCATCTGACTTATTGATTGAGTTAAAGTTGCTTTTTCTTGGCTTCTACTACTGTCATTGGTACTAAGGATTTCTAGTTGTTCTTGAAGTGCTTTTATTTCTGAATTATGTTTTAAAGTAAGTTCTTCTAACATAATTTTCAAATCATTGTTATTCTTCGAGGTTTCTTCTTTTTGTTTGACAACATTATTGGCCACATTTTCTAACGTATTCATACTATTACTCAACACGTTAAAAACATTTACAAAGTTGTCAATCATTTCTGGCACTTCTTGCATATTACCGGACAAAGTGTTGAGTATCAATTGTGATTTGAGGACGGCGGCTTTAGCATTAAGTAAATAGTCTTTTGATTCTTTATCATCTTTCTCGAGAGAAGATATCAGATCATCTTTTTCGCTTATTTCTGTTTCTAATTCAGCAATTTTTTGTGTCATATTCTCAATATGTTCCAACAACTGTATAAGCTTGTCATTTTCTTCTTTCAGACTTTCAGCGGAAATGGTAATTTCTCTATTCGTCTTTTCAAGTTCACTAGTTTTATGTTCAGAATTTGCCAGTTTCTCAGAAAGTTCTTGTTCGACAGTTTTAAGAACATCCTTTTCATGCATTAGTTTATTGATACTTGTTATGTTTTCGTTTATTTTCTTATTCAAGCTATCTACCTCTTTTGTTTTAGATTCAAGCTGTTCCGTTAGTGTTACATTTTTGTGTGTTAAGTCACTGTTCATTTGCGCTGATGTTCTTAATTTTTCGATTTCTTTACTACGCGTATCAAGGGCGATTTTAAAGCAGTGAATGATATTTTTTATGTTTTCATTGCTAGCAATAAATTTCTCTTCATTAGAAATCATATTTTCAAGTGCGCAGTCATCAATGTTGATGGTTGGTAGTTTTTCTTTTTGGATTATTTTTATTTGCAATTCTTGTATAAGACTATTATAGGATTCTATGTCATTTTTCGCGGTTTCTAAATTTTCTTTTTGGTCTCTAATGGTCGAATTTAGCGTATCAATTGTAGATTTAAGGAGAGAATTCTCATTGTCCATTAATGAGAGTGTTTTTTTAGAATTAATTACTTCTTCTTGGAGATTTTGGTTAAGAGCTTCTAACGAGGATATCTTTTGTTGCTGGGCAAAAATATTAGCTTCTAATTCTATGAGGGTTTGGTTTCTTAAGTTCAATTCTGATTGTGTGTCAGCGAGTAATTCGTTCATATGGTCAGATGCATCATCATTTGTATTGATTATGCTTTCATTGTCACTATTGACAAGAGAAATATCTTTAGAAATATCCATGAAGTGTATCTCCTTGTCTAACGTGCGGGGCATTAATTTTCCTATTAATTAAAATAAAAAGTTTATAAATAACAGAAAAGAAAATAATACAATAATTCAGGAAGCAAATATTTGAAAATAGTCTTAGGAAGCTGACTCAGAATCTTAGATACCTATCTTAATTATCATATTATGGAACTACAAACTCTGTATTACAATGTAAAGTTTAAATTTCTCACATATAGTCCGCGCGCGATTGGTAGTTACCGCTCACATAGATCAGGCGGTGACTCGCAGTCGCGCGCGGACTATAACATAATATTAAGGCACGGACTCCACCAAAGCGGAGATGATCGAAGCGGAGACGAGAAAAAATGTTTTTCAGCTTGGGTGTATCCACCGAAGCTGTGCGGAGATGTGTGCTGGCTAAAGAGCGGATGTGTGCGGGCTAGAGCGGAGATGTGTGTTGGCATGAGCGGAGATGTGTGTTAGCTAGAGCGGAGATGTGTGGTGGCTAGAGCGGAACAGAGCCAGCTGGCGGGTTGGCAGGTGGAACTAACGGCGCCGCTCACTGCACGCCGCTCACATCTCTTCTTGTCTCTGGTGCGCGCCGTCACCAGCTTGCGAGGCACAGCTCACATCCCCGCTTTGTACTGCCGCCCAACTCAATCTAGGCGAGGTAAAGTTCATATCTCCGCTTCGATCGCGCCATACAAATGATACATCTCTGCTCAGTGGTATCCACTGAAGCTGAGTGGAGTCGAGATGTGTGATTAACGAAATTATATTGGTTGTTTAAAACACATCTCCTTTCCTCTCGTCTCGTCTCCGCTTCCGTGCCTTAGAACCTTTTTACTACAAAGGTTCATTCAAAAAACTTAAGACTATAATAATGATAGTTAAGTATGTGCAAGTAATGTAAACGATCTTAGATTCTGAATTCAAATATAGTCTGTTAAAATATTAAGTTAAGAGCGTGCATTCTGAATGTGAGCAACGTCGCAAATAGCTGTTAAATATTTCGGTGTTTTGATTAATTTTGCAATATTACTTTATGGAAATATGAAATATCGCTAAATAGTGAACTAAAAATAGTGATTATGAAATGCAATAATTAATATCGTAACACCAAATATTTAGTTTTAGATGTAAAAAAAGTATTTAAAAACTTTCCAAATGCCTATTTTACACCTAAGATGACATACAGTAACATCAAATTCAGTGATATTATTGTAATTTGACAGCTATTTGGGACGTTACCAACCTTTAGAATAAACGCTCTAAAAACGTTCTTTCGTTTTTTTTTTCGTAAACTTTCTTTTAACTCAATACTTTGTGGACATTACGAAAGCAAGTCGTATTTCATGTATGTTTTTTTTTCATTGCATAAGTGTAACAGTCTCTTAGTTTAAACTTACCAATATCTTCAGGTTTCCTTGTCCTCGCCGTTATTTCCTCCAATAAAGACAACAGTTCTTCCTCTCTAAGCTTCGCTTTGTTCCTGAGAGTCTCATAACTTACTTCTGCGTCAGTTAGCTTAGTGTTGTAGTTGTTACACAGGGATTGTAGGTCGCTCTGTGAAACCAGAAGATTATCTATCTATATTTATAAAAGAACAGGGAACAGGGGGTGTTCGTAAGACTCGCACAACCCAAACCGCTAAAGATAGAAACTTTAACTTTGGGCAGTAGATGTAGTTTAAAACGAAGGGGTTTACTAAGGGTTTTACGAAATTTACACGAAGGAATAAATAAAATTAAAGGTCGAATTTCGACACTTTTTCGTACCTAAGTAAATAGTAAAGTTTGACATTACGAAATATTATAAATTTAGATTTTTATATAATTTTGGTTGGCTGTCAAGGCGACTGACCACCTGATTATGAGTGGTCACCGCGCCCTACCGATCCCAGAGATAAAGCTAAAATTTCTCAAAAACCTTGTTCAAACTAAATTGACGCACCCCACTACCGCATTTACAACACGGTAATGCGGTACAGGCTATACCCGTAATTACACCAGGACCGATACCTCCATAAACCTTTAAAAAAAAACTGCTGTTTCATAGAAAAATGCAATACCTACGCGGTCAAAATGTATGGAACTGGAGATTTTTTTTTTATAACCGTCGAAATATTTCAACGCAGGAATAGTTCAGAATCATGTACCGGATCCATGGTAACAGTTTTCGCGCCGACGTCCCTGGTACCCTGTATACACACATACTGCATGCAACTTTGCGTGCAGAACTTTTGTTTATGATAGATACGGAGCCTTTATAATCTATGCCAGATTTCTCTCTATGAAGTTCTGTAGCCGATGGAACCCGCTTCAGAGTGTCAAGTATCAATCAAACGCGAACAAACGTTTTTTTTTTTTTTTTTCTTGTAGTTTTCTAGTAAAATAATATGCGCTTACCTTACTGGAGGTTAAACTTTTTATAGCTTCTTCAGTCTGCATAATTATACTTTTTAAATGTTCCACTTCTAAATCTTTTTCTTTGTTTCGTTTGGTCATAAGTTCAATTTGGTCTTGCAGTTCCGCTATCAAAGTCGTATTATGCTCTAATTTTTCTATATATTCAACCTGAAAATTTTAAGAATTGTTATACATTAGAGACCCGTCCCTGCTTCGCACGGTTTTGTATGACTTAACAAAAATACCGACAGTTCTTTATTATATGTAAGTTTAATATTAAGAGTCTATAATACCTCAAATTGCTTAGCATGATCCTCCGTTATATTGAAAATACTGCAGCATTAATTTTGAAATAAGAAAGTATATGGTAAAGGTTGAAGATTAATGTACTATGTCTGACGAAAACACGGTTCCATAAAATATTCTTGATAAAAAAATCCAAAGTTGCTTCCGAACAAAACAATAAACCGCTGGTATTTAAAAAAAAATACTTCAAATTAGATAAAGAAACTTTGCATAATAACTGAATTAACTATAAATCAGATATTGTTTTTTTTTAATGTCATTATTTTCGCCGTAAAATGAAAATACCGGAACTATTGGTGCCTTGGCAGTTTTCTCTGCGCCACTCAGTCTCGCTCACTCATTCCGCGAACAGTATCGTGCGGAGTGAATTTGAACTGAGATGTTATGGTCTCTTTACATAAACCTTGCGGAATAAATTATAAAAATGACGGTGAAAACGAAATCTGGAGCGTAATTTAGAAGAACAACGCGGTCACACAGATAGATACGAAAAGCGACTTTAATTTATAATGTTTAGATTGTAGATTGGGCTTGACGACTCTAGCGTCGTCCGTCGTCCTTACTATCAAAAACCCCGCGTTTTAAGTCTTGTATTCAAGATTAGTCGTAACCCATGAATGGCTTTAAAGATGTGTACTGTGTAGTGACTGATAAGCAGTGATCGGAGTACGTAGATTGATTTTACGTACTCGCGTCATGAATAGTCATAGAAATCATAAAATGGAAAGCATTTTTTCCGAGATTTCATTTTGGTACTTACGGGATTGAATCAAATATTATAAAAGTAAGGATTTTTAAACTACTACATTAGAAATTTATAGAATGGATAAACATTTAAAATTGTTTTTTTTTTTTTCTTATTTATCAAGTAATAAAATGAATGTTACTGTTGTGCGTCCATTCGAAACTTACATAATATGACTAATTTAGTAGTTATTTCTTGTAAATATATTATCTGCTGCTTGTAATTGTTACAATAAATAAAAATATCTTTTTATGCTTCTTAATATTTTTTCGCATTCAATGCAATAACAGCAAAAGGGATAAACATTTTTTATTCATATTGATGTATTCTTTATTCTACACATTACAATATTTGAAATTCCTTAAAAAAATCTTAATAATTTCCCCAATCTCGGAATCGCGGAGAAATATCCATACTTATATATACGTGCCAGTTCATTGACCCCAAATCAATCTACCTACTCCAATCACTGCGCTGATAAGTGATAACTTACCACATTAGGAGAATACATCTTCTCTCTTTCAGTTAGTTCCATAATACCTTTCAGATTTCTCTCCGCTTCTTTAGCATTTCGCCTTAGTATGCATGGTGGCGTTTTTGTTGCACCTAAAAATAAAGGTATGTTGTTATTTTTTAACAATAAAAGTTAAAATTAGTGTCCGACGGAAACATGATTTTCCGCCGAATCCGTAACCTAAGATTAGGCTCCCTTTCAACTTTCGGATGAAAATGAACTTGCGTAATTACACCTACCACTAATTGTCTCTGCATCACTCAAAGGTTGACGGGTAAAAAATGCCTATAGCATTAAGTGTGCTATTTGTGCATTTGCGTGCTTTAAGTATATATAAAAAATATAAACAACTAGCTAAAAGTAACTTATTTAAAGTAGCTTATAACTTCAGCTTTCTGCCAATGAAAGTGCCGTCAAAATCGGTCCGGCCGTTTCGGAGATAAGCCTGAAAAAACATTTAAAAAAAAAGCAGTGGCACTCCGGGAGTGGCAACAGAAGCGAAAACTTGAAAAAAAATCGGCACCGCTGTAATCAACGCGTTGATGTCTTTTACTCCACAAATCGTTTGTTGGCGAGTAAAACTACTTGCATAGAACATTGATCCGTAACATAATATATGTAAAGAGCACAATCGCGTTTACAAAAA
This sequence comes from Omphaloscelis lunosa, assembly GCA_916610215.1. NCBI lineage: Eukaryota > Metazoa > Arthropoda > Insecta > Lepidoptera > Noctuidae > Omphaloscelis > Omphaloscelis lunosa. The sequence goes on from OU744250.1 coordinate 16,482,557, forward strand.
TTTGGTGTCGGTAACGGGTCGCGAGTTCAATGGTTTTTTCCCATCTCAAAAATACCCAACATGCCTTAAGAAGTTTTCACTACAAAAAGTTATTAATACCATATATACTTTCATATGAATTTAATAAAAAGCTGTTATTTTGACATTAAAAAAAAGACACTTCCATTTTATTTATTTGTATAGATATACTGAAACTTCGGTGGGACACTACTCAATATATTATAAAAATAATCGATGGTAGTTTGAGTAATTACCATAGCATTTATGAATAGGCGAGCAAGTTTGTGCGTCGTCTCCCGTCGAGCCATCGTCATCGCTGTCTGTGAAATATAAATTAATATAATTATTTCACGCCTTGGTGACCACAGTTTTAAGAGTCAAGAGAGTATATTATGGGTACCCCCTTTCTGAATTATATGAAATGATGCAAAGAAATAAGGAATCAACACATTAATACATTTTAAAATTAATTTGTGAAGAAGTGGAGATTAGTATTTCTGCTCCTAATAAACAGCATGAGATTTTAAAATAATAATTTCATGGCAACACAGCTGATTTACAGGTCGCGGATAGTTACTTGAGATATTTTTTTGTTATTTTATCTTACTATTAGATGCTCACTACGTCCGTGAAGTTTCGCTTATTAATTTTAAAAGACGTTGTATAAGTAATAGTTATTCTATGTGTTAGTTATTTTTCTATGGGTCAAAGTCAAGTCTAACAAATATGTTTTAAATAACCAAAAATAAAAGTAGCGTAATACTAACCAAGTTCAATGACCTCGTTGCTGAAGAAGACGGTGCGCACGGGCGGCGGCGTGCGCGCGCGCGCCTCCTCGCGCACGGCCGGCAGCGGCCCGCCCGGCGGGGCGACGGGCAGTAAGTCCGGCTTCACTACTAAATTTGGGCTGGGAAAGGTCACATATTGTTACGTCAAAGTATTGACCTTATAGCACAGAATAGTACAGAACGCGCACTCCGCATTTTAGGTATGAAGCTACAAGTACGTGGCGGGCTCGTCTTGTCGGGTCAATTCAGTGAGCGTAACGTAGTCATATCTTTTATAGCACCGCTGATTTGACGTTAATTTGAGAAATCAAAAGTCATGTATTCAAACTAGGCTGAGTATCAGCCAGGGCTCCGAAACGTTATTTAAAATAACGTTTTTAATACGGATGTTATGGATATGAAATTTCGGATCTGGATAAGGGATACGGATATAGAAATAATATTATACCGGTTTCGGATACGGTTACGGATATGAAATTATTTCTGATTATCCGTTAGTTTCGGATTGTTTCGGTTACGTATATTAGAATTTTACGAAATTGTAAAAGTAAAACACAAATAAGAAATAAAAATTGCATGTGACGCGCGCGGCTTGTGTGTCGGCTCGGCCGGGCAGAAAAACCTGTCATAACGTGTCTGATTTAGACTCCGCCCCTATCCGAAACCTTTGTGTCAGATTCGGTTACGGTTACAGATAGATTTTTGTTTCGCATATCCGGTAACCGACGCACTGAGAACCTCTGCCTTTTTTTTGAAGTCGGTTAAAAACAACAAAAATAATCCACTTACTTATACTTCAAACTAGGTGTACAAAACTTGGGTATAGTGACAACGGGCTCGTCATCAGGTATAGAGTCTAAAGTAGATATTGTTATTCGTCTCGGTGGTTGAAGCTTTCGTCTTGTGCCACTTAAAAAATCCACGCTGCGTCTTTGAGCAAACCCGTTCAATATGAGCTTTTGTAAGTTCTGTATCTTGCTTTGTAATTTGTAGTTAACTTGCTGCAAACAAAATTCAGTTATAGCAACAAACGATACAGAAGATGCATTGCACAAGCGCATGATAATTATTGCAATTTAAACCTTATGTAAATAACATAAAGCTACATGGCGCGCAATCGTAATGACTCGCGCCTTGTCACATGGGACTTAAAGATAACAGTCGAAGTATCCCTTCAAGGAATACGTACTTGGCGTGAAGCTATGGTACTTTTAAGTTCATTGAAACCTGTCCAGTCTATTTAAAATTCTCTCCAAGTGCTTTTGGGTGCCAAACGGGACCTTATTACTAAGCCTTCACTGTCCATCTGTCTAACTGTCAGCGGGCAGTAGCTCATGAACCGTAATAGGTAGACAATTAAAATTTTCAGAGATTGTGTTTTTCTATTACCGCTATAACAACAATAAAAAAAAAAGTTTTTTGCTAAATATTGTAACTATTTTTTTGTACGGTGATATGGAACCACTGGTGTACGAGTTCGACTCGTACTTGGCCGGTTTATACTTTCCCTTGCCCGTCTACTGAGCAATATTTGTATATTTGTTTCTGTATATATTTATATTCATGTTCTCGAAATCGTTACAGCCGATTTCGATTAAAGTTGCAATATAGGGGTTTACGGGGGCGAAAACTCGATCTAGCTAGGTCTTATATCTGGGAAAATTCGTTTTCTCTATTTTCACAGCCTTGGGAATGTGTTACAACGTTGGTATACCCAGACAATATGTTTATTTCTATTTTCACCGAGCAGAGCTTGGTCGACCGACTTTTCACTGAAGACTGGTAATTGTTCTTTCTTCATGAATGTTTAACTGTCTGTATCCCAGTTGTAATATGTATAATATGTAAAATAAGTAATATTAATAACAAACCTCAATATTCTTCTTGCTTTCCAACTGTGCTTGCAGCTTGCACATCTGTTTAGTGAGGCGCTGGATCATGGTGGAGTCAGCTGTGGCTACGGCATTCACTTCCGGCTTGTTCTTTATAGCTTTGGCTCGGTTCGCGAATCTATAAAATACAAACGTTTGATTTATGATCTTAAAAAATAATATTTCAATTATTTATATTTAATTCCAGTGACCTTCCTTTCTTGGATTACTGGCGTTGTTATCTATACATAATTATAATAAAATAGTTATACTGTACATTGAATATTTGAAGAAAAAGTAATTGCTGCGAGGTGTTGGAACGAGCCTGATGCCAAAAATATAGTTTTTAGAATTTTTGTCCGTTTGTCTGTATGTTCCGTATAGGCGCGAAAGGCCTCATCGGATTTGGATGCAATTTGGCACAGTTAATAACCTGGATTAATACAATACATACTTTTAATCCCGGTAGTACATTTCCGTGCGATATTTTCCGACAACCACGCGGGGAAAGCCGCAGGTAAAACGTAGTATTATAATGTTAGAAAGAAAATAACTTACTGCAAAGTGGATATAGTTTCTTCGATAGCCGCGGGCGTGATGGCGCAGATAATACTCGTCTTTGCGTTACCACCGAGCGAGTTTTGTAGTATACGGGTCAGTTTGCTGTCACGGTAGTTTGCATACCTAAAATCATAAGATATTATACCATAATGAGTTACCCTTCATTGGGATTTCCAAGAGGATTTTTATTTCAACAGACGACTTAGTTACCGGATTATGGCAATAGGGTCGCCTCTTATAACGTTCTATTGGTTGTTGAAATCTCTAGTTCCTGTCAAACATTGTATGAAACATTGACAGAAAATAGAGATTTCAACACGTTTTGTTATGAATATTTCGCTACTGCAAACGCACAGTTAGCCAACATTCGCACGGACGTAATAAAAAGCAGCGGGATTTTTTCGTACATAGGATTTTCAACAGTCTGCTTAGCACCGAGAGTTAAAAATTCAGTGCGCGAGAAAATCCTGCCGCGATTTTATTCGGTCCTTGCGTACTTCGGCTTAGTATAGCCGTAGCCAAACATCTAAGCAATGCTATTCAATTACCTGCAACATATTTATCAAGCTATAATTACGTATAGCTTGTCCACTCTGAAATGACGCGCCTCACTATCGCACTCCTGTCCTAACTGGCATATTTAATCAATGTTTAGATAGCGGTACGTTTCCTGATTTAATGAAACATAGTAAAGTAGTACCAATTTTCAAATCGGGTAGTAAGAGTGATCCCTCAAATTATAGACCAATCTGTGCTACCAGCATTGAGTAAAATATATGAAAAAATCATGCTAGACCAGATGTTGTCACATTTTAATTCAAATGGGATTTTACATAGTCACCAGTTTGGTTTCACGAAAGGTAGGTCGACGACTGACGCAGGAGTAAAACTCATCACTCACATTTTGGAATCCTGGGAGAAGTCCCAGGATGCAATTGGCATTTTCTGTGACCTCTCAAAAGCGTTTGACTGCGTTGACCATAATACACTGATCTGTAAATTACACCACTACGGAATTCGTGGACAAGCTGCTGATCTTGTTCTTTCCTATCTATCCAACAGGGAGCAAAACGTTAACGTTAATGGGGCGACGTCTACGGGGTCTCTAGTTAAAATGGGCGTGCCTCAAGGTTCAATTCTCGGCCCTTTCTTATTTCTAATTTATATAAATGATCTTCCTTACATGATGGCTAACTTATCGGATATAATTCTATTTGCTGACGATACTTCTCTAGACAGAAAAGATACAGATGTCTTACATGTCAATGATAGTCTGGCTGTTCTTTCAAATGGTTCGCAGCTAATAATCTTTTACTTAATGCGAACAAAACTAAATGTATTAGGTTTTCATTACCAAATGTACCTCAAGTAGGTCTAAATTTAAAACTTGATGGCAAAAAACTAGATGCAATAACGGAAACTATATTCTTAGGCATTACTTTAGATTCAAAATTGCAATGGGGCGCCCACATTAGAACTATTTCAGGTAGATTAAGTTCAGCTGCATATGCAGTTAGAAAAATAAGGCAGTTGACTGATATAGCCACAGCTAGGTTTGTATACTTTGCTTATTTCCACAGTATTATGTCTTATGGCGTTCTGCTGTGGGGATCGGCAGCTGACGTAGATTCAATTTTCATTCTACAAAAGAGGGCAATCCGCGCGATCTATAAAATGGGTCCTCGCGAGTCCCTTAGAGACAAATTTAAAGAAACTGATATACTGACTCTGCCTTCTCTTTATATCTTAGAAAGTATTTTGTATGTTCGCAAAAACTTAGGACTTTTCAAAATAAGAAGCGATTTCCATAGTATAAATACGCGTAGTAGACATGAAATTGTTATACCCAAATTTAGATTAACTAAAACAAGCAAGTCATAATTAAAATAGTTAATAGATAATTTTTGTAGCTCTTCATTTAATATTTATTTTAAAATAGTTAATTGTTCCTTTTCACTGCATTTATGTGCTAATTAATTAATAAACCCACCTTCGCTCGGAACTATCCTTTCACTTTCACTCTACAACAACCACAACACTGTAATTATTCATACTAGGCATGGACAGCAAACTTGTGCACAGTATGGAGGAACTGGAGAAGCTGTTTAGCTCCCGCATGCGTGAGTATGAAGATAAACTAAAGAGAGCTACAGTTGGAACTGACCCTGCACACTCAGATCTTGCTGCGCTATCCCTGGACTTTTCTGAGTTTAAATTGTTTGTTTGCCAAACTTTCACTCACTTCAAAACTCAGATTGAACTCCTGTCGTCTAGATACGCACAATACTTAGCTTATACGATCGTCATGCCCCTGTCCGTCGAGTCAAAGTTAAATATGTTCCGGCTCCCTGGCTCACTCCTGCTATTAAGGATGCGATGGCAAGTAGGGACAGAGCCAAGAGGAGGTTAAAACGCTGTCCTTCCGAGCGCAACTTGAATGCGTTTAAGGTACTGCGTAATCGCTGCAGTCGTATGTGTAGAGATGCAAAGAGACGCTACTTCCATAATTCTCTTGACAACCGCAACTCTGCAGAAGTCTGGAAATTTCTTAAAACTGTCGGTATTGGTAAATGTCCAGTTGCTTCCAGTAATTACACTGACATGTGTGTTCTTAACAAACATTTCTCACATCCCCCAATTACGTTGGATCCGCACGTCAAATCAGCTACTTTAAACGAACTTTCACGTTTATCTGTGCCGCAGTGTCCTTCTTTCGAGCTAAGTCCCGTAAGTGAAAGTGAGGTCAAAAAATCTATTTGCGCTATCTCCTCCTCTGCAGTTGGTAATGATAATCTTTGCTTAAGAATGATTTCCCCTATCCTCCCCACAATACTTCCCATCTTGACTCACATTTTTAATTTCTCATTGTTCTCTTCTACTGTTCCTGAGGCCTGGAAACAAGCCCATATCATCCCCTTACCCAAAATTCCTAACCCGGTCTCACCGACCGATTATCGACCCATTTCTATCCTCCCATATCTCTCTAAAGTTCTTGAGCACATTGTTCATCAGCAACTTTCTGCATTTCTATCTTCTAATGACCTTCTTAGTCCTTTCCAATCAGGTTTTCGACCTGGCCATAGCACAGTAACGGCTCTTTTAAAGGTTACTGATGACATCCGCTGGGCTATGGACCACAAATCTCTCACCTTACTTGTACTTCTAGACTTTAGCAGTGCCTTTAACTCTGTCGATTTCGATATCCTTTTAGGGATCCTTAAATCTTTCAATTTCTCTTTTTCTACTATTGGTTGGTTCGACTCCTATCTTAAAGGCCGGTCGCAGCGGGTTCGTCTCGAAGATTCTTCTTCTGACTGGTGCTCTCTTACCGCGGGTGTACCTCAAGGTGGCGTTCTCTCTCCTCTTCTATTTTCTATTTTCATTAACTCTGTCACCAGAGTCATCTCTTCCCACTTCCATCTCTATGCCGACGATCTGCAGCTTTACAATAATTTCTTAAGGCAAGATGCGAAAGCCGCCGTGTCTGCCATGAACAGAAACCTGGATTCTATTAGCGAGTGGTCGCGGTCTTTTGGACTGCAAATCAACCCTAAGAAATCCCAGGCCATAATTATAGGCGGCAGGTATATGCGGACTAGGCTCGATGTTGCGTCGCTGTCTCCACTCTGTCTGAATGGTGTTCAGATTGAATACGCAAATGCGGTTAAAAACCTGGGGGTGACCATGGACTCTCACTTATCGTGGACTGCCCATGTTGCTCAAGTCAGTCGCAAAGTGCACTACACGTTCCATTCGTTGAAGTGCCTCCAGAGCTTCTTGCCCTTGAAGACCAAAATATCCCTTGCTCAAACTCTCATACAGCCCATCATAGACTATGCTGATGCCTGTTATTTGGATGCCACCGAGGAGCTTTTAAATAAACTTGAGCGTTTGCAAAATATCTGTATTCGTTTTGTTTTTAACCTTAAAAAGTATGATCACGTTTCTAATTTTCGCAAGATACTCAAGTGGCTCCCTATTCGACTTCGCAGGAACTCTCGGATATTGTGTCTGCTATTCAACATCCTTCACAACCCTAAAACCCCTTCCTATCTGCGGGAACGCTTTTCCTACGCCCGTCCTTTTGATGCACCTTGCAGGTCGCATCTCAAAAACCTCCTTAAATCCCCCCCCCACTCAACCGACTTCTATTCCTACTCTTTCACTGTGCACGCGGTTCGGTTGTGGAATTCACTTCCGCCTGACATTAGGGACTGTCGTACTGTTGAAACATTTAAACGAAGAGTGAAAGAACACTATCTTTCCACTTCGTCATAGTTGCATAGTTATCTTAAATCACATTATAATTATATATATTGTAGTGATATTTATTTTAGAAGTATGTATGTAAGTATATTCTTATATTGTAAGTAGTTTGTGTAAATAGTAAATTGTATTTTTTTTCTTCTTGATTTATGTTTTTGTTTTATCTTCTACGGTTACACACGTTGTCTACATCTCATTTTTTATAATTTCCTGTCGCAGGTATGCTGGAAGAGATTTCTTTAGAAATAAGCATTGCCTTTGTACGTATTTTTCTGTTCCTTTCTTCTTGTCCGTTTATATGTGTGTGCATAAATGGTTAAATAAAAAAAAATAAAAAATAAAATAGTTCTTATTTTTATTAATTCATATATCTTTTGTATAGATTCTTTTCTATTTTGTGAATGTGAGAACACTGTAGGCTTAGTGGACTGTAGATTTGCTGACCATTTTCTATTTTCTTAAGTACCTGGTACTTATTGAAATACCTACACTGTCCTCTCATACCTAGTCATACTGTTATTTGAAAAAATTGTAAAAGCCAATTATTTTTAAAAGAGTAACCGTGGAGTTTCTTGCCGGCTCTTCTCCATAGGAAACGACCAATTGGAACCGTGCACCTAGCTTCTGACGTTTCATAAGTGCCCATGTAGGTCTATGTGAAATAAAAATATTTTGATTTTTGATTGATTGATTGATTTGATTACCGTGTGCGTAAAATGCGGTAGTGGGGCACGTCATTTCAGAGTGGACAATCTACAGTACTAATTCGCATTGCATGCGTAAGTACGCCGAACTTCCGTCACGTATTTTTCGTATGTAGATGACGTCAAAATGTCGCTCGACTTGAAACTAAACTGGTGTGTGTACTATATGTACACACGTTATAAGTACTGCTTCAAGTAAAACAGTTGTAGTATTATAATATTTCCTAGGATACATACTTGTTAGGATCTTCGGAAAGCTGTTTGATAACAAGAGCGAGCGCCGACAGCGACTTGTTGATATGCGTGCCTTCTTTGAATCGTATCCCGGTGGCGCCAGTCTGACCGCTGCGCTCCGACCCGGCTAGGTCAACAAGGTTCAGCTGTGACACGTTCACGCAACCCGGTTCCTCCTCGCCTTCGATGTGTTCACGAGATTCTATTATCTGTAAGGAGAATTTTCATGGTAAAATAAAGATGGGTCAGGTGTGTAGTACTCGTTACCAGCGTGTATGACCAGAACAATTCTCATTCTCACAAAAAACGTTCACATTAAAGTTGCAATCTGTCAAACTTTTTTTTTTGTTTTTTTTTTATCCTTTATTATAAAGAACTCCGTTCTTAATAATTAATTACAATCTAGTCTATAAGACTAATAAGCAATTTAAATCTAACTTAATTTTATACAAATGATGATTATTTTAAAACTTAGAATAGTGTCCTTTGTACTTTACGCAAGTCCGTTCCACTTTCTTAGAGTCTGATATGATGATATTATAAACACTTTGTTCATGTGTTATTATGTGTGTCACTGTCACTGTTATTTCTACACTTTTTACACTACACTAAATCAAAAGGTTTTGTTCGTTTTAGTCTTCGCACTATATTCGTTTGGTCTAACAGCTGAATCGCCTCGATGTTCACATGATGATGGAGTCGTTGTTCATGGGCTTCAGCATATTTTTGTATTATCTTGGTGACGGGTTCCATGTTCAGGTCACGATGGAGGTCGTCATTTCTTATATACCAGGGAGCATTAACTATACTCCTGAGTACTTTGTTCTGGAATGTTTGGATGATTTTGATGTTGGTTGGTTTAGTACATCCCCACAGTTGGATGCCATATGTCCATATTGGCATAAGAACATGCTTATATAATAATATTTTGTTGTGTATTGATAGACACGAATCCCGTCCAATCAACCAATACATGTTTTTAAAGCGCATGTCTAGTTCCTGCCTTTTCTTTTTGACGTGCGCTTTCCAGCGCAGTTTCGCGTCAAGCGTTATGCCAAGGTATTTGGCTGTATTTGCGTATGGCACTCGTTGACCATTTATGAAGACTGGGTGGTAGTCACAATTTCTGTTGGTGAAATCAATATGAAGCGACTTTGATTCATTCAATTTGATTCTCCATTTTTGTGCCCAATCATGAACTTTATTTAGAGCGATTTGCACCTTTTCGATTGCTTCCGTATGGCATGATCCTGTCGCCATGATGGCAGTGTCGTCCGCAAAGGTTGCAATTGTATTATTTTCGAGCTCTGGTATATCATACGTGTACAGCAAATAGAGCACTGGTCCCAGCACACTACCTTGGGGCACACCAGCTTTAATTATCTTTAGCTCGGAAAAAGCATCCTCGTGCCTTACTCTAAACATTCTATTTGTAATGTATGATTGCAAGATATCGGCAAAATCATTAGGCAGCATTAGTCTTAGCTTGCACATCAAACCCTCATGCCAAACTCTATCAAAAGCTTGTGCCACGTCTAAGAATACGGTGGAGCAAACTTTTTTATCTTCAAGCGTTCTCTCGATGATGTTGGTAATTCTATGTACTTGGTCTATCGTAGAATGTTTCTCTCTAAAACCAAACTGGTGGTCAGGGATCAAATTATTCTCGCTTATAATCGGTTTTAGGCGTTTTAGAAATATTTTTTCAAACAGCTTTGATAGTATCGGTAACAGGGATATGGGCCTGTATGATGATGCTTCGTGAGGTGGTTTGCCGGGCTTTGCAATCATAATCACTTCAGCAACTTTCCATGGCTCAGGAACATGCTTTAGTACGAATGCAGCATTGATGAGCCTTGTAAGTTTAACAATAGCTTTACGAGGGAGATGTTTTAGGATTTCACCCGTAATAAGGTCATACCCTGGGGATTTCTTTTTTAGGCTTATCATTTGAATTTCCTTTGCAACTTCTTTCGGGGTCACAAGCTTAATTCTTTGATCTTGCAGAATATCGGGAACTTGCAGGTTTTCTACAGACCCGTCACTTGGCTGAAAGGTTTCTTCTAAATGATGTGCAAATCTTAGGGCTTTTTGCTCGTTGCTTATGGCCCACTTTCCATTATCATCTCTGATCGGGGGAATTGATGTGACTGGCCTTTTCAACAACTTTGTTGCTTTCCAAAGAGAGTATTGCGTTGTATGATCACTGCTTAACTGCCGTAGGTTAGTGTTGAGAGCCTCATCTTGAAAGGTTTTTATTGTTCTCTGTAGTCTTTTCGATAGATTATTCAATAGAGTTTTGTCTTTCGGAAATCTAGTTTGCTGCCATATTTTCCTTTGGTTTCTTTTTTCATATAATAGGTCTACAATTTCCTTTGGGTAGTTATTTCCTTTACATTTTTTATTTGACTGTGGTGTGTTGTTCCATGCACATTGTTGGATATCGTTGCCAAACTTGTTTACTTCAAAATCGAGCTGATCTTTGCTTTTTAATGAAGTTTTTAGGTCAATTATATTTTGTAAGTCTATGCTAAAACTCTCCCAATCTGTAAACTTATTTTCCAATGTCAGGTGGTTTTGTCTCAGTAATATTTTGTGACTCAGTTTTAATAATATCGGAGAGTGGTCGGATCTGTCAAACTTGTCAAAAATGTTGGTAAATTGATTGTATTGTATAAATTTGACAAATTGCGAACGTTTTTAAAAATTACAGGAATTGCTCCTCTGAGGGTTTAGGGTTCCGTAACTCAAAAGGAAAAACGGAACCCTTATAGGATCACTTCGTTGTCGATCCGTTTGTCAGTCTGTCAAGACCCTTTTTCTCAGAAACGCGTGGAGGTATCAAGTTGAAATTAATATCAAATACCGTCTATGATCCCTTGGAGCTTTAAAAAATCAAGCTTCTAAGTCATCGCAATAAAAAATACGAAACTCGCAAATAAATCACAACCTACAGGGTACTTCCTGTTGACCTAGAATCATGAAATTTGGCAGGAAGCAAGGTCTTACAGCACGTATGAAGGTAGTCCAAAAATCGTCAAATCGTAATATTATCTATCAAACAAAAAAAAATGCGATTAGACTTACATGCAGTGAGAATTAACCGTGACGTATATCGATGTATGGGAAAACATATTCTTCAACTACAATGTTAAGTTTTTTTTTTGTATAAATTCATCTCAACTACAGAACCCTTCATTGTGCGTGGTCCGACACGCACTTGGCCAGTTTTTTCCATGTCTTAATATGGTAAAAAGCTATTGCTTTTCCTCTAATTTAGAAACTATGGTTTTTGATAGTCTAAGTTGTTTTTTTTCCATATATATCTCTATATGGTACTCGTAACATAATAGTCTATTAATAGTGTGCTTCCAAAAACTATTTCTGTACTCTTAAAGTAAATAAACTGCTTGAATGTAGGTGTACCTGCTTACATCAGACTATGTCCAAATGAGGTGTATAATTAAGGTTGAATGCCTAATTCAAGTCCCACACAAAGTTACTCAAGTTCACAAAAAATACTTATTATGCTCAAATTACTCACTATGGATGGACTAAGTTTGAAATAAACAGCTCATTATCATTGTAAAATTACCAGATGATAATATGTACATGGGCACGGTAATATGTTAAGTGTTTGAGTAGATATTTTTATGCAATACAGGAGTGATTTGCCTGTTTAATTGAAATAAATTACAGTGATATGTTCTTGCATGATCAGGGATTATTGTTGTGAGATGTCTGTAGGCCATCTGTTCCCTGACCTGACCTGACCACTTATTACGAAGTTTAAGTAAAAGAAATATGCACAAACAACCTGGCTTTGGAAGACAGGCAGCAATAGACTCACAATCACATGCTCTGTATAAATACTCACTATTTGGAATATGGAGTGGGATCTGCTACTTTGTTCATTCATATTTGTGGCGCCCTTCTGCCTGTTTGCTTCACCCTGTAATTTTACACGAGTGTTTAAAACATTATTCAGAAAAAGGTCTTTTGATTTTAAAAGCAATTTAAAAACGAATTAGAAAGCAAGATTTAAGTGAGTCACTTGCATCAAATGACTGAAAGGTGAAAGTATTAATTATCAAGCAATAAACAATTAATTGACAATGTGTAAATTCTTATCACAAGTAGAATTATAATTTCGAAATTTGAAAAGTCCTAAATTCGAACATTTGCAAAGAACAGTCTAGAATTTTTACTTTTTAAACCTCCTTGCCAGTGCTCATTCAACTTAAAAAAAAGTCCGTACTAAGTCACAGACAGGGGGCAAATGGCTGGACACAGACAAACACAAACGGATGGTGACCCTGATAATAACTCTCTCTTCTACAATAGTGAAAGTGAACAGTCATACCTCCTTCATAGCTTCAAGCACTTCTTCAGGTGAAGATGTGACTTTCTCAGTGGCATCCACCTTAATTCCTTGTAATGTTTCATGAATCTTTATGTTCTCTTTGTCAACATTTAGCAGATCTTTCACTGTCTCATTGTAGATTTCTATGTAAGAAACTCTGAAAAGAGGTTTTGCAAATATAATGTATTGTGTGCTGAGCAAAATGGGGTGTCATTATGATGACATCTTTCGGCTTAGTGTTGATTCAGCCGAAAGACGTCCAGTACTGGACATAGTTCTCCTCGAAGCACCGCCACTTTGACAGGTTTTGTGCTTCTTGCATCCAGCAGATTTGTGCGGCATTCACAAGGTAATTGGTTCACCTTGTGGGAGGCCTTCCAACGCTACGTCTAATCAATCTGCCTAGCCTTTTCTTAATTTTGGGGTCAGCTACCAGTCGAATTAGATGCAGCTGAATACCAGTATTTTACATGGAGCAACTGCCTATCTGACCTCCACAACCCAGTAACTGGGTAATATGATAACTCTTGGTAAGACTGGTTGTCAGACTTTCAGGTTTCTGATGACCCGTAACAACTGTCAAAGATTCACGAATGATAACCGGAACCAACGGCTTAACCTGCTTTCAGCTTATCCTGCTCTGCAGGCCAGGCACAGAGGAGCTCGGTATGTAAGGATGGTCACCCATCCACGGACCAACCGCAGCAAACGTAGCTTAATTTGTTGGATGGACCCGTACAGCTGTTATTACTTAGCCACAACTAGCCTCAAACACTGAACATACTCTAGTTAGCCCTAGTGATAGATTTCAAAACAACACATAAATCACACACTCAAAAGACCATTTCAGACACTAATCTACATGGTCCTCACATGATCTGACCAAGAATAAGTCAGGCTTTAAAAAAGACTAAGTTAGTGAGGAAATGCAGAACTCATCTAGTTTTTAAAATATGATTGACATGTAAAAGTGTTTGTACAAATCTATGTACAGAAATAAAATCTTTTATAAGTTATTATTCATTTGAACATTAGACGGGCCATATTATGATGTGTTAAAGCCATTATTGTTCCGTTGTGAAAAAGGGATAGATGCTATAAGCCATAGCTCCATCTCTCTCTTACACTAGAACAATGATGTCTTTCAAACGTCATAGTAGGGCCCCTGATTTCTGAAAAGCTATTCAAGTTATCAAACCTCTTGGATCAGCTATTGTTATTTTGTGCCAACTAATCGCAACAGTTAACTCTGAATCAAATTTCATAGTCAACTATTGTGAATAACAATACCCTATCAAAGCGGTTAAATTACTGGAATGGCTTTTCAGAAACCAGGAGCTGTACTATGACGTTTGAAAGACATCATTGTAATGTCAAAACCTTAGAAAAGCTATTCAAGGACCTTACTTTCAGAAGACAGGTGTGAAACATTTCAAATTTTAGAATTAGAATATATTAGAATATATTATATGTATTGATTGGATACATGTAATATTGATTGAACCTTTTCTGCCAATTTATACTGTAAATTGGCGACTTACATTATTAATAGTCAAGGCTTGATAAATGATGCACTAAATTTTGACTCAAATTATTAAGCCAGTATTTAGTAAGTAAATCTTGTGGACCAAAATTCTATAGTAACATTTCTTTTTTTATTCTCTGCATTAGGAGTCTTTGACAATCAGATTTAAGAAGTAATTTGCACTTATATAATAGGCCTGTGATTTCTATATGTAATCATATCTAACTGATAACAATACTAATTTGATTGGCTTCATAATGTGAATGCCAAGTTGAAATTGTATTAACTTAGGAATTTTATTTATCAAGGAAGTTTACATTTAATTTATAACATGATGAAATTGCTTAGTGTTAATTTATCAAATGCCTTATTAGGCATTCAAACCATGACAAAAACCATGAATGAAACCTCAATATTCTCAAAAAATCTATGAAATTTGCTAAGCTAGATAACTTACAACAATGAATAACATAGGAATGCTTGTGGAGAGAAGAGTTATAGATCTCTATAATAACTGTCCATAAAGTAGACACAATATTGAAAAAATTGCTGTGCATTATAAATAATAAGCAGGAATCCGCTGGATGCATGAAGTACAGAACCGGTTGAAGTGGCAGTGCGCGGGATAGGTTCAGCAGTGGATGTCTTTCAGTTGAAATGATGATGATGATTATGATTATAAATAAGCCACTGAACCATGAAAGTGCTTTAAAACTTAGGTATTAAGACACTTTCAGTGTCCAGTGGGTATTTGGTTAAAAGAGAATGTTGTTACCTCACTAAGAAGTCTCGGTCAGGTACGTTTCTGATAATCTCAAATAAGTTGATAACTGCCAGTGGAATGATTCCAGGTGATCTGTCTGTACCAGTCATAGTATACGTCTTGCCTGAAGACGTCTGTCCGTACGCGAATATAGTGCCGTTGAAGCCAGCCGTTGCGGCTTGCACGATCGGCTTCGCAATGTCATCGTACACATCCGAAGTCTTCGTATCCTTGTCATAAACTCTGTCTGAAAAACCATTTTACCCGATTAGTATTCGTATAATGCGTTAGCCTTCGATTCTGTGACGTATTTACTCTGCACTCATTTGTATTACAATAGATTCGCACACAATTATGGGTTAATAAAGTTTCACTCACCGAATGTGAAAGATTGCCCAAGATCTTTTCCATTTTGATCGAGTTGATACAGCGTGTCATTCTTGACCCGCCACTGGTACGAAAGTTTTTCTTCTAATTCACGCGAAATTAGTGGTCTAACTTTGACAACTACTTTTATGTTGTCACTCATTTTCTATCATTATTTAACTACGTCTTCCTAATATGATATAAATATTAGCAAAAGTAGGCATGAAAATCAAGTGCAATCGACATTTTAACAATAAGCGACCTAAGCAGTTTAGAAAACAAACGTAAACAGAAGCAGAACACCAAAATAACCGACATACGATTTCAAACTGAAAAAATAGAACTAGAAATAGTGATGCACAGGGCACATTGGAATCGATTTATGAATTGCTATCGATTTCGTGGGAAAATACAGTACTAAAATTATTTTTAAACATTAAATAATTTATTTTTACGTTCGTAAGTTGAAACGATAGGATAGTGTCCCCATTTTTTTAAAGCGAAATCTGCTATGGGTGCGTTGAGTAATTTTTGGTAAGGGGTAAACTTAGCCCACGTACGCACGGACGTAAAAATATCGCGGTGGAATTTATCGCGCACTTGATTTTCAACGTTCTGCTTAGCGCCGAGATTTGAAAATACAACAGAGTTTTTCAAAGCGCTGGGACGCACTCTGTTGGATTTTGAACTTTCGGCTCAATACCGAGAGTTGAAAATCCTGTTCGTGATAAAGTCCCGCTGTGATGTTTTTACATCCGTGCGTACGTTAGCTTACTGGCGCGCGCCGTTGTGCTCTACTATAGAATATAGATGGCGCTAATACCAGTTTTAAGTTTTCATTTCTGTTGGCAGTCCCCATGACTGCCTATTTATTTTGTTTTTAGCTTATCTTGCAATCAGTTTTTAAAACCATAAGCAGATGAGTTGTAGGAAGATCTGGCAAGGAAGAGTTATTCCTCATTCCTCATCAGTAATAATTCTCTTATTAGTAGAGCAGCTCTCTACAAGTAATCTAATTGTAGGATGTTGCGTATTTTGAGTCTGCTGACACAATCCGGTATTGTGAGTTGAGCGGCAAATAATAGGTTGGGGTGTTTCTTCAGTCTGGACTTATATTTTTGCAAATATGAACTTATTTCTTCTTTGACTGTGTTCATGTTAAAGTGTTCGTGAACTTTAGCTTTCCTAAATAAAAATAAACCATACCGTGGTGTATTTGATATTTAGTATAAGCGTCGTTTTTTAATCGATTATAATAAAATTGTACAACAACCAGGGCCCTATCCAATAAAGCTGACAATCCGACAAGTCCGACATATGTCAAAAAGTGACAACTCGACAATTTTTCTGTTTAATAAAACTTACAGGCAACAAAATTGTCATGGTGGAAAATTCACAAATATGTCGGACTCTTTTTTTTTCTTAACATTTTTCTGTTTTATAAAACTTTTTATGCGACAGCTGACAGGTGACAATTTGTCGTGAAAAACTTGTCAAATCTGCTTTATTAAACAGAAATTTGTCGTGACATGTTGACATATTTGTAGAATTGTCCGACAATTCTGACAGGCGCGTTACCCTCTGTCGCGAAATCATATTTTGAATTTTGAAGGTGTAAAAAAGTGTATTGAAAAAGTTTATTACAAAAAAATGGTACTTACATCGAGCAGTGAGAGTAGTGATGATGAATACTTGGAACAAATACAAACGAGGAGGCAACGACGATCATTTAAAAGCAGAATCAATTTCTCCTTCTCAATTACAGATTTCTGCTTTAAAGAAAAATTTCGGGTATGTAAATCTACCGTAGAATATTTAATTGATAAAATTGCTCATCGACTTCAACACGGTACAAGCAGAAACCAAGCACTTACACCCGATAAACAAATTTTATGCGCTTTGCATTGGATGGGTTGTGGTTCACAGTACCACGTTATTGGTGATGCACATGGGCTTAGTAAAACAACCGTACATAATTGCATAAGAAGGGTATGTGGAGCCGTGATTACTGAATTACTCGGAGAAGAGGTTCGCTGGCCTGATAATTGTAACCGAATACCAACACTTTTCATGAGGCATAATGGGATACCTAGAATATCTGGTATTGTGGATGGTTCGTTAATTCCTCTAGATGCGCCTTATCAAAATGAATCTGCGTTTGTAGACAGGAACGGAAACCATTCAATTAATATTATGGTGGTGTGCGGGCCAAACTTAGAAATTTTCTACGCATCTGCAAGATGGCCTGGCTCTGTTCACGATGCCAGAGTGATGAGATGCTCTTCTTTAGCACGGACATGGGAAAGTGGATGGAGACCATTCCCAAACGCAATAATCCTGGGAGACAGTGGATATGGTTTAAAAAAGTGGCTTATGACGCCTAATATACCAATACAAATACCAAGGACAGCATCACTGGAAAGATTCTTGCGTGCTTTTAAGTCAACGAGAAGATTGGTAGAAAATTCTTCGGGAATCATAAAAGAAAAATTCCCGTGTCTAAATCACCTTAGAGTTCAGCCAATAATTGCAAGCAATGTAATATTATCTTGCATTGTTATGCATAACATTGAAAACCGCTTAGGCTCAAATGCACCCTATTTAGAACAAGATATTAGCGGAAATGACAATGATACAGTTGTAGATAATAACAATGTGGACGAAGTATTTGATGAGGAAGCGATTGCAGTTTTACAGTCATTAATACAACTATTTGAATGAATAATTTATTTAATCCTTTTAATAAATGCATGATCGATTATACTTAAAGATTTTCATTCATAGCACTTATTATAATATCGTTGACTTGTTCATTATCAGCACCCGACTCTGTTGTTCGAACAATTTGTTCAGTACAAACATCAATAACCCGAGCGTTTTGTAAATACAAAGGTAGTGTAAATTCTGATGGCTGTATGTTTAATTCTTTTTCAAGTTTGAGTAGCTCCAAATCTAGCTTGTATTTTTCTCTTTTTGCAATTAGAAGTTTTTCTTTAGCAATATCTACTTCTATTTCCATTTTTTGTTTCTTAAAATCATATAAGTCATTTGATAAATCAACTGGGGGATGTGATTTTCTTCGTATTGGATTTTGAGGTTGAGGTGGTGTTTCTGCTGTAAAAACAGGCACGGATACCTGTGTTTCATTTGATCCTGAAGATTCTGGTATTTGAAGTCCATCTATCTATTGCTGGAGAATCCTTTCCTATGATTTTTAGTATCATTTCATCAGAATCGTCATATTTGCATTTTTTCCCTCCCCCAGAACCAGTCTGCAGACGATTATCTCTCTTTTCCTGAAAGATTTATCGTACCAGTATATATAAAAACGACAAAAAAATCATGTCTGTTGTATGGGAGCCCCCTTAAATATTTATTATATTCTGTTTTTTAGTATTTGTTGTTATAGCGGCAACAGAAATACATCATCTGTGAAAATTTCAACTGTTTAACTATCACGGTTCATGAGATAACGCCTGGTGACAGACGGACAGACAGACAGACAGACAGACGGACAGCGGAGTCTTAGTAATAGGGTCCCGTTTTACCCTTTGGGTACGGAACCCTAAAAATCGTTTCCACATACACAATGCGAATATTTCATACATACCTACACAATATAATACATCATATCTAATTGATAACTTCTTTATTGGTTAACGGTCTAAATAAATAAAAAAAATTACGGATTGATGAAGGATAAACTAGTTAAAATAAACTAAACCTTACCATGGTCCTTTTGCGCCAATTTTGCCATGTAGTGTCACGAAGGTATTTCCAGTCTTTATTGATGTTCTTAAGTTTTCGGCTATTTCCTTCCATTTATTTATTTTTACATCGTGGGTCAATTGGTCACTAAACTTCCCAAAAAGTATATTTTTACTTTCGTAAATAAGGCCCAAAATGGTAAGTTTTCTGTGCATTTCCATCTTACACGCGATCATAACACAATCGAAGTTACACTAGTGATTGTTTTATTCTTGTACTTTGATAATATCTTTTTCAATTTTACCCTCATCCAGCTTCATAAAACAAAATTCTTTGCAAATATATTATGTCAAAAGTCGACATAATTGTCACGACAATCCGACAATATTGTCACCGACAATTGTCAGAAATATTGTGACTGTGGTTTTTTGATATGTCGAGTTTTATTAAACGTGTTTTTACATTAAAAATATGTCAAGATTTCACCTGTCGATTTTTGACATATTTGTCACGTTTATTAAACAGCTTAAGCGCGACAATTCTACAATTTTGTCATTTTTTGACATATATGTCGGATTGTCAGCTTTATTGGATAGGGCCCAGATAGTCGAAATAATCATTGAATTGAATAGATTCATGTTATAAGTCAAATACAGATTAAACATTTTTTTCGTTCTGAAGCTCCACACTAGATGACAAAAAAGAAGTTTAAAGAAGAATGTACACAATCGAAAACTTTTACCACTCATTTTGAAAACTCGTTAATACCAGCGAAAGGTATACAAAATAAATAAATAAAATTTATAATATTGTTTTGCAGATTATTTACTTTGTAATATCCAATGTGTTGGGCATTACAAAGTCAAATCATGACAGAGTTACTTAAAAAATGTGGGCTTTTATAATTTCTAACGTGACGATATTATCATGGATGACCATGTCTACGACCATGTCTACGACCATAATATGTATAGAAATACATGTACGTAATCGTGGAAGGAAAAAAGCATCTTCATATATTTCTATACATTTTACTTCCTGCCCCATTGGACGTCGACGGACCACGCTAATAGTATAGTACGTTAGAAATAATCATAATGATTGCCTTGTTGGTTTGGTATAGTGGTCGCAAGCGCTACAGCTGAGCATGAGGTCTTCGGTTCAATTCCTAGGGCGCGGGGCGGGCAAAGTGTTATTGGGTTTTGAAATTTCACAGTTGCAGCCAGCAGGCTCACAATCTATTACATGGGACTTTAACATAACTGGCGAAATAAGGGTGTTAATATAAGTACACCTCTGCCTAACCCTTCGGGGATAATAGGCGTGGTGTTATGTTATGATGTTATGTAGAAATTATAAAAACGCCCGATGGTGTAGATCATAGACGATAAGCCCACGTTCGCACCGAAGTAATAAAATCGCGGCGATTGCGCACTGGATTTTCAACGCTCTGTTCAGCACCGAGGGTTGAAAATCAAGTGCGTGATAAAATCTCGCCGCGATTGTATTACGTCCGTGCGAACGACGGCTAATAGAAGTTGGTGTTGATTTTTTAACGCTTGTTGAGGGTCTTCCGTTTGTGTAGATTAGCTGAAGGTTTGAATCTTGGCAACACTATTTCTAATGTCACAAAGAATCTGTCCTTTCGTTTATGTATTGGGCTTGAGGTTATGTTGTGTGTGCCCATGTGATTTATTTAAAATAGTTTGTAAAGTTACAAATATAAGATAAAATGCAGCACGACGACGTAAGTAATCTATACAACTAGACATATTTGTTTCACTTCTACAAGTTTATTTATTGATTTGGTAACTATTGTTTATAGGTTGTGTGGGCCATTATCAACAAAACACATTGTTCACACAAAGTAACGTAAGTATTTACAACTTGAATGAATAAAGTAATGTTAATTTGTTTGGTAATTTACCAATAATGTTTGTGATTAACTTTCCAGGACAAAAACTCAGCAGTTTTGCCGTAATGAGTTCAACCTAACAGGTCTATGCAGCAGGGCGTCTTGCCCGCTTGCAAACAGTAAATATGCGACAATTAGGGAGGAGAATGGTATTATTTATTTGTTCATGAAAACTGCTGAAAGGTACAGTATAATTGATGTGGTTGTGTATTATTTTAAAAGAAGCATAGTCAGATGTAGAAAGTATGGAATGTTTTAAGATGCAAACCATACCAGCTTAATATACTAGTAGTAATAAAATTAGTTTTCTGACACTGGCATAGGCCAGCTGGTTGGTGGGATAATTGTTTCTGTTACTCTTATGATCATAATATAAAGTGTGCCATATAAAAAAAAAAAAACTGTTTCTGTCTGATATTGCAAAAGGTTATATATATCATTGCAGTAGATAAATATTTATTTATGTGACAAACCTTGTTGTGCTTTGACGTAAACTACTATAAATGTATAGAGCAAAAATTGTTAATAACAAAAAAAAAAAAACATTAAAATATTGTTTTATTTTCAGAGTAATGTTTCCAGCGAAGCAGTGGGAGAAAGTGAAACTATCAAGAAACTTTGAGAAGGCAATATATCAAATCAATGAGAATCTATTATTCTGGCCTGCTTTTATCAAAGCAAAATGCAAGCAGAGATTTGTCAAAATAACACAATATCTTATACGGATGAGGAAACTTAAACTGAGAAGAGTGTAAGTATTCATTCTTTATTAGGTTTTATATTATTGAAAACCATCAAATGCTTGTTTACCAAAATTTCTGAGCAATTCAATTAAAAATATTTTATCTACATGGGCACTTATGAAACGTCATAAGATAGGTGCAGCTTCTACAGTATTTTCAAATAACAGTGTTATTATGTATGGGAGGACAGTGTAGGTCTTTCAACAAGTACCAGGTACTTAGCAAAATAGAAAATGGTCAACAAATCTACAGTCCACTAAGCCTACAGCATTCTCTCAAAATCATTACAATAAATTAATGCACAGAACAAAACTTTACAAAGTGCATAATAAAAAGCACTTCAACAACTTGGCTTCTGTACTAACCACCCCACTGGAACACCGTTGACTGAAAACAGCACACAGGGGACACAACTTGATTTAGTCAAGCAACAAGAAAGGGGTCGGCCTTCGCTGGAGAGGCGTATTCGAATCTGTAAGAAGAACAGAACGCATCTTCTAAAGGCTTGAGACGCCAAATGTAAGATTTACAACCAAACTTTAAAACCAAACTTTGTGTGCACATGCGTATGCATGTGCATAAAAAGTTTTAAATTCTTTCTTAATTAACGCATTAGGAGTCCAGTATACCCTTGGCAGTACATGGTGATTGTTTAACTATTGTGTCTTCTTCACAGAGTATGAAAATGTTAAACCTGTTCTCAATCTCATTCATGTTGTAAGTGATACAGGCACATGCTATGTAAATAATAGGAATACTTTGTCACATGATTTAGGGTTTGGTCTGCTTGAAATAATCATAAAATAATGATTGAAACTTTGTACCCATTACAGGAAAGAATTAGTTCCAATACAGCGCAAGATAGAGAGACGTGAGAGGAGAAGGGAGGAGAAGGCCTTAGTTGCGGCAAGAATAGACAATGCTATAGAGAAACAACTGCTCGAAAGATTGAAGAAGGGCACTGTAAGTCATAATAAGTATTACTACATCATGATAATGTCACAATCTAATGTCGTGAAGTGGGATAAGATTATAAGTTAAGGTAAAAACAGGGTAGCTTGCATTTAAATTTTATTACGTTTTTTGCAATTTGCAGGTCAGAATCAGATTGTAAGTTGATCAAAATATGATCCGCGTCCCTATAAAGTATGTGTTAACAGAATGATATTAATTAAAATCATCAATACAACTCTCTTTATCCTATTGAATAACTATTTCATGAAATCATGATATTTGAGGCCAATTCTAACTGAGAGAGTTTTATTGAAGATTCTTATGATTATAATTCTGTGAATATCTAATTGTTACAGTTGAGAATCAACATAAAACCTAACACTTGCAGATTGCATTAAAACTAAGAAAATTGAATTTCCCAGGCTACCTTAGCGCATCCCCAATATGTGAGAGGTTAAAAATCTATATAATCATTGTCAAGTTATTTAATATTTCAATACAAGGCTTCTTTTCTAATAGTATCTTTTAAGTGATGTTTGTACTTGCAAGTAGTCCTCTTCATCCATTGTCCTCTATGCTAAACCTAAACAGATGTAGAAACCGCGCGATTGGTCTATTTTAGCTACTTCCACAGCATTATGTCGTATGGCATTTTACTGTGGGGTCGGGCTGCTGACATTGAATCCATCTTTATTTTACAAAAGAGAGCTGTCAGAGCCATTTATAATCTACGTCGCCGCGAATCTCTCAGGAAACTATTTAAAAGGATTAATATTATGACGGTACCTTGCCAATTCATTTATGAAAATATTATGTATGTAAGGAAAAATCCACATCTTTTTAATAAAATAAGTGATAGACATAATTTTAATACTAGAAATAAAGATAAACTAGATCAACCATTTTTCAGATTATCTAAAGTACATACATCTTTTATGGGGTACTGTGTTAAATGTTACAACAAAATACCTTGTGACATATTGCAATTAAATGAAAGAAAATTTAAAACTCAGATTAAAAGTACACTTTGTAAACAAGCATATTACAAATTAGAGGATTATATCCAAGATAAGAGTGCTTGGAAACATGCTGGTCCTGCTCCATAGGACAATTTAGAATCAAGACAAAATCAAACAGGTTGCTAATTTAATTGTTAAATTTATAATTTTGTATTATATGACATTGATTTTACATTCTGTGATTACTTCCTCACACACTGACTTATTAATTTTAAAAACATTAGGAAAATCGTCTACTTTTACTATGTTTGTAAATATGTGAGCACCATGTATCTATCACATAATTAAATTATCTGTCGTTGCTTCATTTTTAATTCTTTTTACCTATTGTGGTATAGTAATTTTATTCTAGGTGCATCGTCTTCACATATAATTATTTAAGTAATGTACGTACTAATACAAACTATTGTAAAACATTTTAAAAGAGTAACGGTGGAGTTTCTTGCCCATTCTTCTCCATACGAAAACTACCTTTTGGAAGGGGCGACTAGAATCAATTATATTATTTTGTAAATTTTGACGTTCAAAAGTGCCATACATGGGCCTATTTGAAATAAATGTTTTGACTTTGACTTGACTTTGACTTAGCAAATTGAACACTTTAAATTCACACTTGAGAAAGAGAAATATAATGTGAGTGCAATATCGTTAGGTGACAATGGCAATAAAATAATAATTAAGATAAAAAAAAAAAAAAAAAACAAATAATTACTTGGAACTTTCAGCTTTTTTCACACTTATTTTAAGTTTTTCACTGCATTTTAAGATAAAAACTAATCAATATTAATAGTTATTTCATGTCCTTCTTTCTAGTACAATGATATCTACAACTTCCCACAAATGGCGTTCGACTCAGCGCTCAAAGCGGAAGAAATATCCAGCGAGAGTGAGAAAGAAGATGAGGAGGAAGAAGAAGTAGAGAGGGAGATGGAACCAGAGCTTGAAATGGAGTTGGAGAGAACAGTGGAACAGGCTGATGAGTTTGTTGAAGGTGACAGCGATATGGACAGTGATGAGGTGAGTTGGCTTTTGTAACTTGGCAAAAAAAGAAAAAAAGCCTTTGTTTCTTAGTAGAAATAAAGGCTTTTATCTTTTTTTTAATGTAATTTTGGTAGTCCAAAATAACATTCTTCAACACGGTTTTATGTATCTCTCGCTGGTAGAAGTTGCCTCTTTAGCATAGGGCTCCCTCCCTAGTCTCGCTCCCTAGGCTCCCAAGTCTCTCCGAAGTTTTCTATTTCAAGCTGCTTGCATACAACTTGCTTCTGCTCTTTCATAAAATATGTCCCACCACTTTTTCTACTGTCTGCCTTGTCTGTTTTTGCGGGACATATTTCTTGGGATTAACATCTTAATTTTGGCATGAGGTATAGTATACTTTGTACCTGTGTACAATTTAGCTCTGAATGCATCAGACTTACTCGTAAATATACGATTATTTACAATCTGTGTTGTGCGAAAATGTTCACACTATTTGTTTATATTTCAGGAGTCTGACTCAGGAAAGAAAGAAACTGCAGCTGTCGCCAGTGACTTTGAGTCGGATACATCGGACATTGAGGTAATTTAAAAACCATAAGCCTATAGCAGTCCACAGTTGGACACAAATCTCAAAAGGCATCCTGTAGACACGATACTTTTACCATTAGCGATTTGGTCGCTTTTCGGAAAGTCGTAGAAACGCGATACAGCATTGAGCAGTTGCGAAATCGTCGATCCCTGATGCTAAAAGTATCGTACCTGCCCTAAAATGCACGCAACTGAGTTACAACGTTACAAGGCCGCAAGGTTCTTTTGGCGCGCGGCCAAAATCGGAATTAACACAGCCATCTTGTTTTGTCAATACAATTTCTGTGATAATTGCGCGAATGTTTACCAACAACGCCCCCCTGTCAATGTCATTTAGGCGCCAAAAGATCCTTGTAGTTTATTAGATACGACTACACTCATCGGCCACTCATGGTTGGTATATTACTAACTCAAATTTGCTTGCAGGACATGGATGTAAGGATACCTCAGAAGAAGAAGGCTCGCGTTGAAATAGAATACGAGACTGAACCAGTCGCCAGTGTATCCAGGAAGAAAATAAAACATTGATTACTAGATTACTTACTTGTTGTTTTAATTTTAAATTGACTTTTAATTTAATACTTCACCCATACTACTTTATACCACCTGCCACCTAGAAACTTAAAACTAGAAACATGTACCATCGCGGTCACGTATATCCAACCACTTTAAAAACAAAATCCCGTGCACACGATGACCATATCTGTTTACCGCCCCTTTTTAGGGTTCCGTAGTAAACAAGGAACCCTTAAAGTTTTGCCATGTCCATCTGTCTTTCTGTCCGTCCGCGGTCTAGCTCACAGACTTTGTACTAGAAAGCTGTAATTTGGCATGGGCATACATATTAGTCACACCAACAAAGTGGTAAAATAAAATTACGACAAAAAAAATTTTAGGGTACCTCTCCTACACTTTAATGATGATGCCCCCCGCAAGCTAAAACCTCAACTCAGAACTTAAAAGGAGCTCAATGATTCGACGAACAATACCAAAGAAAGGACATTTGGGTAGGCCGCATAAAGTACTCACAACTGCCAGATGATCATTAAAAGTAACTGAGAAAAATAAATATATATATATGTATATGACCCACATAGTCCTCACATTCACAATAATAATAAAAAAAATATTATACTTCACAAAGTAAATATTCATGTCATATAAGTAAGTATATAATTTTAAAGTTAGCAAAAAAAAAAAAAAAACAAAGTTCCGAAAGTAAAACATAAAAAAATAATAAAATTGGAGCAGCTCAATCCCATGCCTTTTTGCCCTCAATGTAATCTTTAACGGCATAAAAAGCCTTCTGGCACAACTTGCGTTTAGTAAATGATTTGAATTTATTAAGGCTTAGATCTTGTACGTGGCTTGGAAGTTTATTATAAAAGCGTATACATTGACATCTAAAGGAGCTACCTATTTTCTTGAGCCTTGTTGTAGGTACAACAAATTTGTGTTTGTTCCTAGTATTTATGTTATGGATATCACTGTATTTTTTAAACAATTTTATGTTTTTATGGGCATATAAAAGATTATCAAAAATATACTGAGAAGGCACAGTCATTATATTTATCTCCTTAAATTTATCTCTGAGAGTGTCTCGGACTTAATTTATAAATAGATCGAACAGCTCTTTTCTGCAAAACAAAGATAGTTTGAATGTCGGCGGCATTTCCTCACAACAGAATACCGTACGACATTACACTATGAAAATAACTAAAGTACACTAAATGGGCTGTCTCTATGTTAGTTAAATTACGAATTTTTCTAACAGCATATGCTGCGGAGCTTAGCTTTTTTGACAATTTATCTATATGTGGGCCCCACTGAAGCTTAGTGAACTACTTTTGAGATTGCGGTATTTACATCGTCAGTAACTAGCTGCTGACGTTTAAGTTTAAACAAAAGTGAAGTGTCATCCGCAAACAACACTATATCATGGTTATCCTTTATGAGGTAAGGCAAGTCATTAATATAAATTAATAAGAAACAAGAAAGGACCAAGAATTGAGCCCTGTGGGACTCCCATTGTTACTAAAGATCCGGGAGATCTTTTTCCATTAACGTTAACGCTCTGAATCCTATTACTCAAGTATGAAGTAAGAAGATCCAGAGCGCTGTTCCGGATCCCATAGTGGCGGAGTTTCCTGATTAACGTGTCATGAAGAACGCAATCAAATGCCTTGGACAAATCACAAAAGATGCATTGCATGCATTATAAATGTGACCTAAAAGTTCAACACCGGCGTCAGTAGTTGAACGACCCCTTGTAAAACCGAACTGTTTGCTGTGTAATAATTTATGTCTATTAAAAAATCTTTGCAATTGCTCTAAAATTAATTTGTCAAAAATTTTACTGAAGGTAGGTAGTACTGAAATAGGTCTATTGATGGTTGAAATGATTATTATAAGTAATTATTTTATATTTTGCCGTGTTATACATTTTGATCAACATACAACGCCAAACAGCGCCACAATTTGCAAAAAACTTAAGAAATTTTGAATTTCCCGGGCTTCATTGAAGGATGCATCTCTTCGAAAGTTCGTACCAATTGTGAATTGTTTGGTGGCTGAGTGGTAACGGCCCCAACTTACTTATCGTAGGTCATGGGTTCGAACCCAGCAGGCACTTTGTGTAATTTAATTCATCACCGCTGCTCTCAAAACACTGAAGGAAAATATAGCGAGAAACCGACATTGCATGAGATTAAAGATATTTAATATGCATACGCGCTACAATCCTCCCCTTAGATTAAACAATGAAGTTTTTATTTGTTACTTCCCAAAATCGATTACAATAAACAAATTCAGTTATGGGCAATTGTTTTACTTTTTATACTAGAGCGTTCACATCAGTCCTTCCGTCGCACTATGTTTGTTTAAGAAAGAAAGAAAGAAAGAAAAACATTTATTTGAACACAGTTCGTGAAACACAAAACACAAATAACAAAGATAAAATAAATAATAATATTTAAAAACAACAGTGTGTGCCTCACGGCTGCGCCAAAAAGGTTCATTTCAGCATTAATGCCAGACAGATGCTGTCTGACGCTGGTTTTCTAATGAACCCATAAGAACATGTTTGAGGCTTGCATTCGTGATATTTGCTTGTAGATCAGGCATCCCTGGTGGTAGGCCATTAGCATGTTGTGTGATCGCGCGGCTGATTCTTGTTGCACCTGCGGTTGCGATAGCACCGTCCCACGTAGAGTATACATAGGCTAGCGACAACTTCTGGGTGATAGTAAGGGTTTCATAGTCCAACGATGCCTTATGTTGCCGGCGGCTGCGCTGTTCTACGCAACAATAGTCATTTTGCTAGCTGAGTGGCGCATGTTCTCTGACTGCTGACTGGTATAAGTGGAGCGATACCTAGTTAGCGTTCGTTGACATGTGACGGTTAAAAGAGGTATACAGCATCAGTTGTATACCTGTGAGATTCGACATGTGAGCAGCCGTCATCATCAGGACGCGGCTCGGTTTCGTTATAACCGGCGGTGTCGCAGTACTTGAAGTGTTGAATGAAGTCGTAACGTTCCCGGGATGTGGAGTGGGGTGTCGGGTGGCGTAGTTTGGGTTACTTGGCATGGGACCGACACATATCAAATTCTAAGATTAAGCAGGTTTAAGACGATCAAGTGACACTGTGATTTACAGTTACTGCCGTTACAGTCTAACTAAAGTATAAAATTTAGGATGCCGCATTATTATTTTAAATGGAACTTCGTGTGGTGTTACCAAAGGTCGCCGTGCTTCATTCTAACAACCATAGTCAAATTTTTATGAATGAATACCCTATTGTTGTGGCTATGTAAACTTGAATGCGAGAGGCTGGGAACGGATGTTAATTGTTTGATATAGTCGCGTTCGTTCGTTAGTATTGCTTGTAGGCTTTGAATGAAATAGGTCACCTGGGAGTCTGAGAAAAAAAAACTTAACCAACCCAATGCAAAGTGTTTAGTAATGTCGATTTTGCCATATTTTTTTAGAGGCACACGAAAAAAACTAAAATAATGTTATTTATTTTTGTTTCCTACTTACCTACCCTTAATTTTACTGATGCAATCCTGACAGCTATTTCTATTTAGTTTGAAAAAATCGAAACAAGGTGGGTGAATTTGTCACATTCTGGAAATTCAATTGCCAGTGCAAAATATTATACAACTGTAGTATATTTTTACTGTGACAAAGCATGCGGCAATGATGACTGTGATTTTTTATGATAACTCTTTTAAATTTTTCCTAAATTTTGGGATGGCAATCTTACCACAACTGATAGTTGCCTTTGCCATAAAAGGTTTTTGGACTAAAACATCATTATATAATGAGAAAACAATAGATATAAGATTGTGTTTCAATAATGCATAAAATTTACTACATATCTCATTGGTTGCTTTTTATAACATCATAGAGTTTTTTTAAAGTGGCAAAGTTGCCAGGTTTCAGGTTTTGGATAATATTTTACGAATTTTTGCTCATAAACTGGGTGATAATGGCTGATAGGGTAGCTCCACCTCTGCAGAGAGTAGGCTTGTGTCCCAGCAGTGGGAACGATATTGGCTGGCTATTGGAGGCTGATATGTCTATGTAATTAATTGTTTCTTTATAAGTAGTACCTATCATTTTAATAAAATCAATAAGGACAACAAACTGAACAGCTCGGATCTCGATTATTCTGAACCAAAAGCAGCAATCTTCGTGACTGAACATCTGTCCCCAACTTATAGGGCTCTACACGCTGCCGCGAGGATCAAAGCCAAAGAGCTTGGTTATACATTTGTGTGGATACGAAGTGGTAGAATTTTTATGCGAAAACAACAGGAATCTGAGCACATTATGGTTAAAAACATGGACACCTTAAATAAGTTAACATAGTTCTAGTTTTATTTATTATAGTTTTATTATTATTGTTATCGCATTGGCATTACTGATTGTTAAAATTATCGGATCTAAATATTAATATTTATTACCAAAACACAAGAGGTCTACGCACAAAAACTCATAACTTTTGTCGTCAATTATCTTTGGAGAACTATGACATTATTGTACTGACTGAAACATGGCTAAATAGTAGTGTTCTGAGCACAGAGCTTTTTGATGAAAGATATATTGTATAAAGAAGAGACAGAGATGGTAGAAAAAGGGATGGAGGTGGAGTATTAATCGCCGTATTAAAGAAAATTCATTCTAAACGTATGCGTCACTGGGAAAGCCAATGCGAGGATCTTTGGTTAACTATTGAAGTTCCGTTTATGAAACGTTTTCGTCGAATAGCTCTGTGCGCAGTTTACTTGCCACCCCCCGTGTTGCGTAGTGACTTAGACAATTTTTTGGACTCTTGTAATGTGATATTTGAACAGGCAGACTTGCATGTCTGTATTATCGGCGATTTTAATTTGGGTAACATAAAATGGAACTTGGTTAATGACTCAGTGAATAATTATGCATCTTCTGGCATTTAGCTAGGCTAATAGATTTTAGTCACATGCATAAATTGACACAAATCAATGGCGTCATGAATGTGTCGGGACGAATATTAGACCTTGTATTAACTAATTTACCTTCCGGTAGCCTTACTGAGGCACTTAACCCCCTTAGTAATATTGATGTCCACCACCCTCCAATCGAAATCCTGCTACAATCGAGTGAAGAAACTCGGCTTCCTTATAACCCTCAGTTTACAAGAACTAATTATTATAAACTTGATTACTCAAAAATCTGCGCGAATCTAAATGATATAAACTGGGATAAAATTTTCGAACCTTTGCCTTATGTTAATACAATACTTCGTGTGTTTTATGACAGGCTTCTTAACATTATAAAATAAGCATGGACATACCGGGCAAACGAAAAAAATATCCTCCTTGGTTCAACAAAAGTTTAATAAGAGCTTTAAAGGAAAAGGAAAAATGAAGATCTCGATACCTAGAAAAACTATAAGAACCCTAGAGATGAACTCGAACTCAAATTGTTGGGCAAACGGTGTTCCAAATTGGCAACTGACAGTTACAACCAGTATATAAAAGACATAGAAAATGACATCGCCAAAAATCCTAAACGCTTCTGGGCATACATTAAGGATAAAAAAGGTGGCTCTAGCTCTTTCCCGGCTACAATGACTAACGGAAGCGTCTCTACATCTGATGGTCCTCTATTATGTGAAATGTTCGCGATAAATTTTTCCTCCGCATTCAGCGATGCAAAAGCAACCATCACTGAGACAGAGTCCGATTATCTTCATAATATAAAGAATAACTGTCTACCTCTAACGGCACCCGTGATTGATCGCGAAAGCCTGCTGACGAAGCTTAAATTACTGGATCACAGTAAAGGCGCTGGCCCTGATGGTATCCCTCCAGTATTTATTTATAAATGTGCCCACGCTCTGGTATCCCCTTTAACACTGATTTTTAATAAATCCCTCAGCTCAGGTATCTTTCCCGATTCGTGGAAAAAAGCTAAGATTATTCCTATCCATAAGAGTGGCGAGAAGGACAACATAAAAAATTATGGACCCATCTCTATCTTGTCTACCTTTGGCAAGGTCTTCGAATCCTTGGTTTGCCCATACATTCAGGCACACTTCAAACTCTATTTGAGCTTTTCTCAGCATGGCTTCGTGAGTTCCAGGTCTACTTGCACTAATCTAGCGACTTTCACAGAAATGCTATCGGATGCCATTGAGTGTGGCAAGCAGATCGACGTGATTTATACCAACTTTAGCAAAGCCTTTGACCGTGTACCTCACCATTTACTTCTGTCGAAGTTATCTGCGTATGGTATCACTGGTACACTCTATAACTGGCTAAAGTCTTATCTCGAAAATCGTTTCTTCTTTGTTGCAGTTAATGGTTGTCTATCTGGAACCTACAAGACGTCCACAGGGGTTCCCCAGGGGTCACATATTGGACCAATTCTTTTTAATGTTTTTGTTAACGATATTACACACTGCCTAAAATTCTCTAGGATAATCGAATCTAAAGACGACAAAATATTGCTTCAGCGGGACTTAGACTCGTTAGTTAAATGGTGTAACGACAACGAAATAAGCTTAAACGTAAAAAAGTGTTTCTACGTGAAATACACCCGGAAAAAGAATAATATTGCTAGTTTATATTACGTAGGCACTAACGCTATCCAAGAGGTGAACCAAATAAGGGACTTAGGAGTTGTATTCGATAACGCTTTGACATTTGTACCTTTTGCCAAGCTTCTTGGCAGTATATGGTTAGGTATAAATGAGACCAAAGATGTAGTATAGTCTGGTTATAATTATCCAAAGGTGCATCTTATATACTAACGACTACGTGACATAATAACAGATAGTAGAAACATTTAATAGATATTGAACGTGCGATAAAGAACATAAGATTGCGATGTAGATTGTAGATACAGCACAAAGATATTGTACTGTAACAGTACACCCCCCTTTAAAAGAAAAAAAAAAGTAAATATTATGGTAATAGTGTTTACAATATAAATTTGATCTAGACCTTACTAGCTATTTGCTGATGTATATAAATAATAATGCTATTGTACGCGGTGGAATTTGATGACGCCTGTTGTGGTGCGATTTGCTGACGTCTGTAATTTTGACTTAGCTGTTGCACGAGTGTTTATTATTTTTTCCGTTAAACTCTTCATTCTTCTGTCCAGTGTTTTCATTATGCCATAAATTAGGATCGCACCGATTGTTAAAATAATCTGTCCCATCGCAACATTTCTTGTCCACCGTAAGTCCTCCTGGATCAGGTTACGGAGTTTGTCCGCTTCGTTTTGATTGAGGCAACTGTCCGTATTGTATGTTATCTGGTCCTTAGAACTTTGATTTCCCATTTTAGATGTCTTGTTGTTACGAGTAGTTGTGAATTAATGGTATATGTTAAGATCTATGCTAATATATATACGAATAACTTGCTTCTATCAGCGATTTTTATAGACGTACCACCGGCTTTACCTTACGTCCCGATCGTGTAGCGTACGTGTGTGAATGTCTGTCGCAATCCTTTGAATCTGGCACGTAGTTTGATTCGTCATTGATCATGAAAGCTGGTTTCAATCTATCAATTGATATCACTGTCTCCTTATCCCTAATTCTAATGCAAAATGTTTTATCTGTTCTACTAATTACTGGGTAGGGTCCTTCATACGGCGGCGTCAGGGCTTTCTTCATTCTATCACACCGAACAAATACGTGTGAGCATTCTTTGAGTTCGGGATGCACAAATATAGCTTGGTTATGGTTTTTTCTTTTCGGAATTGACGTCATTTGTGTGATGCCCTTTTGAATTTGTTTTACAAATTCTTCGTACGTTGACAACTGTGCTGCTGATGACTCAAAAAACCCTCCAGGGAGTCGTATTGGCGTTCCATATGTCATCTCTGCTGAACTATAACCTGTGTCTTCTCGCAAGCTACTCCGCAACCCGAGTAAAACTGTTGGGATTTCTTTTAACCAATTTTCGTTGGATCCTCTTGTCATTAACGCTACCTTTAAAGTTCTATGAAATCTCTCTATCATTCCATTGGATTGCGGATGATAAGGTGTTGTCCTAATTTTATGTATTCCCAAAAATCGAGAGAGTGACTCAAATATTCTTGATTCAAACTGTCGGCCTTGATCCGTAGTAATGCGCAATGGACAACCAAAACGAGTAATCCATCCTTCGAAAAGCGTCTTGGCTACTGTTTCTGCAGTTATATCTTCTACCGGAAATATTTCGGGCCATGACGTACAACGATCTATGATTGTGATTAAATATCTCTTCCCTTGTGAAATCGGAAGTGGCCCGACGATGTCAATATGTAAATGCTCAAAACGTTGCGCTGTCATAAAAGCACCAGGAGGTGATATCGTATGTCGTTGTATTTTTGATTTCTGGCAGGCTAAACATGATCTACACCAATTATTGATATCTTTGTTCATATACGGCCATAAATACCTTTGGGTTATCATTTTTCTCGTAGTTCTTTTTCCTGGATGGCTCATACCATGAATGGTATCGAAAATTTGTTTGCGAAAATGCTTTGGTAAGTAGGGGCGGCTTTTTCCAGTAGACGTGTCGCAGGTGATGTTTATTGTGGAACCCGGAAGCGTAATGTTTTTGAATTTTAATCTTTTATTGTCACGTAATTTACTAAGTTCATTATCTGTTGATTGACATTTTTCCAATTCAGCGTAATCGATAGGTGATGGCACGTATATTTCCTCTATTCGAGATAAGGCATCGGCGGTAATATTGTCACGTCCGCTTATGTGTTGGA
Source organism: Omphaloscelis lunosa (assembly GCA_916610215.1). Lineage (NCBI taxonomy): Eukaryota > Metazoa > Arthropoda > Insecta > Lepidoptera > Noctuidae > Omphaloscelis > Omphaloscelis lunosa. The sequence goes on from OU744250.1 coordinate 16,517,170, forward strand.
TGTTGGTACTGTACTGTGAAATGAAATCTAACTGCCGGACCCGTCGCGGTGTATCGTTTGATGATGGTTTTTGGGAGAATGCGTATGTCAAAGGTCGGTGATCCGTAAATATTGTAAATTCTCTTCCCTCGATTAATCTGTGAAAATGTTTGACGGCCATGTAAATTCCCAACAGCTCTCTGTCAAACGTAGAATATTTTTGTTGAGTTTCGCTCAATTTTTGTGAAAAAAAACCTAATGGTTCCCAATTGCGTCCGGATTTTTGTTGTAAAACTCCACCAACGCAAGTAGCACTAGCGTCGGTCATGAGCGCTAGTGATGCGTTGCGGGAAGGATGCGCTGTTAATACCGCGTTTTTCAAGCTTTCCTTGCATTTTTCGTAAGCTTGGTCTGCTTCCGTTGTCCAAGGAACAGGTGAATTATCGTTCTTTTTTGAACCATGTAGAAATTCGTTTAAAACTCTTTGATTTTCCGCTGCGCGTGGAATATTACTTCTGTAGAAATTGACCATGCCCAAAAATCTTCTTAATTCTTGAATCGTTTTCGGTTTGGGAAATTCCATGATTGCCTTGTAATTTTCCTCGGTAGGTTGTATTCCTTGGCTCGTTATATGATAACCTAAGAAATCTATTTCCCTTCTGTGAAATTCGCATTTTTCGAGATTAATGGTTATTCCATTCTCGTGTAAACGTTTGAAAACCGTTTCTAAATGCTGATAATGCAAATCTTCGCTGTCCGATGCGATGAGACAGTCGTCTACATATATAAATACGAAATTTAAATCTCTAAATAAGGAATCCATGAATCGTTGAAATGTTTGTGCCGCATTGCGTAATCCGAAAGGCATTCTTAAGTACTCAAAAAGTCCGAAAGGTGTGATGATGGCTGTTTTCTCTATATCCTTAACAGGAATACAGTGGTATGCTTTGCGTATATCTATCTTGCTTAGTATCTTCTTATTTTCTAATATGTATGTAAAGTCAGTTAATCTTGGTAGTGGGTATTTGTCCGGAACTGTCGTGCTATTGAGCATTCGATAGTCTCCGCACGGTCTCCATTCGCCATTTTTCTTTTTTACCATATGCAATGGGCTTGCCCATGGGCTATCTGACGGTCGGCAAATTCCGAGTTCTATCATACTTTGAAATTCCTTTTTGGCTATGTCGTATTTTTCTGGAGGTAATGGTCTTGCCCGAGCTGCGACGGGTGGTCCTATAGTGATAATGTGGTGTTCAATCTTATGTTTGGGCGCATTGCGTAGAGAGGACTCTTTCGTGATGTCTTCGTACTTGTTTAAAAGTTGCGTAATACGTGGATTCGTTCCCACTGCGATAGTACGAATTGCTTGTTGTGCCGCTTTTTCTGAAGTTACATGCGTTGTCAGCTCTGTAACTTTGTCGATAAGTTTGCGACCAGCTATGTCGACTAATAGTTTATAGTGCTCTAGAAAATCTGCTCCAATTATTGGTTGTGTAACATCGGCGATTATAAAATTCCATTTATAACATCGTTGTAGTCCTAAATTCAAGGTAAGCGTCTTTTCGCCGTAAGTCCTAATTTTAGTCCCATTTGCAGCGTATAGTGTGTATTGTTCATTTTGAAAAATTGAATATCTCTGTTGCTTGCTAATGACTGAGATATTTGCGCCCGTGTCAATCAAAAACTTCATACCACTTTTTCGGTCGGTAATGGTGAGGCGATTGGATGGGTGGATTGCACAGAGTTTCGCCGTTGTCTGTGCTCTTATTCGTTTCCCTGGTTCCGTACGTAAGTCATTGGTTTCCAACCGCATGGCTTAATGCAGTTCCTTGCATATTTTCCGAATCTTCCGTGGTAGTAACAAAATCGATTTGCCCCTCTATAGTTTGTTCTCGGCCTCATAATCGGGAATTGTTGACGTTCCTTGAAATGATTGTGCGTGTTGGGTCGATAGCCATATCGACCTTGCTGAATTGCGTCAATATCTATCTGTAATTTTGCTAGCTGGGTTAAAATGCATGCTGTATTGTTGTCGTTTGAAGTGTCGTTGCTAACAGCTGATATTTCGGTTACTTTTGAATTCATTATTATTTTGTCTGCAATTAGGCTCAGTTTGTCAATTTCCATGTCTTCCGTAACTGCTAGAACCGTAGTAACTGATGTTGGTAAAAGCCTGAACCATAGTAGTTTAATTGTTTCGTCACTGATTTTTCCTCTCCCGAGGACTCGCATTTGACGTAATAACTGCGAAGGTTTTTGATCACCGAGTTCTGTCTCTGATATTAATTTTTGAAACTGCCGCTGTTCTGTTTCTTCGTAACAATCAATTAAACGTTCCTTGATGTTTTTGTATTTATCTGTAGTCGGTGGCGAAGTGATTAGGTCACTAACCTGTAGTATTTCTTCCTTGGCTAACTTTGCTATTACCGTACAGTATTTGTATTCGTCTCCTTGCTTCTGTGGTGCTAATATGGCTTCTAGTTGCGTGAACCATAATCTGGGTTGGTCTTTCCAAAATTCCGGAATGCGGGATAAAACCGAGGTGCCAGCAGCTACTTCAAGTGTTCCTTGCTGATTTATGTTCGCCTTGCACGGTGGTTGCGCCATGTTTCTTGCTGCGTATTCGTTCGTCGGGGTCACCAATTTGCCAAGCTTCTTGGCAGTATATGGTTAGGTATAAATGAGACCAAAGATGTAGTATAGTCTGGTTATAATTATCCAAAGGTGCATCTTATATACTAACGACTACGTGACATAATAACAGATAGTAGAAACATTTAATAGATATTGAACGTGCGATAAAGAACATAAGATTGCGATGTAGATTGTAGATACAGCACAAAGATATTGTACTGTAACATACCTCATGTTGACGGCGTCATCAAAAGGGCTTCGGGAATGCTGGGATTTGTTGTGCGGAATGTTGCTGGTTTTAAGCATAGTCGTACAAAAATCATAATGTACAACTGTCTCGTTCGCAGTACCTTAGAATATTGCAGTACAATATGGAGACCTCACTACTCCACGCATATCCTTCGACTGGAGCGAATACAAAAGAGATTCCTCTGGCATCTGGCCTTTGCTACCGGAAATGCAAAAAGGGTAAGATCATACGAAGCCCGATTGTCTTATTTTAAGATGATCTCATTGGAAAAACGAAGAATAATTATTGATTCCTTATTCCTATATAAGCTCTTCAGATGCAAGATTGATTGCCCCAACCAACTACTACTACTAGGTACTACTACTGTTACTATCCAAATTTCAGTTTCGGGCCCCTGCTAGAATCCCTCGGGCTCCAATTACTCCCTTACACCCTCCACTCCGCAAAACAGTACTTGGTGCAAACTCTATCGTTCCTCGTCTTTGCAAATTATTAAATGGCTCCAGTGATCTTGTTGACGTGCATTTTGACTCTTATGCCAGCTTTCATAGAATAGTTACTAGTACCTAATGTAATATCTGATTGTTGTTTTTGTTTCCTCTTTTATTTTTGTTGATCATATAGTTTCTTTTTTTTTCCTTATATTCATTCCATCACGTAATTTTAATATTTTGTTAATTTTAAGTCTTATATTAGTCTAGCGCTTGTAAGTTAGAGGGGCATGCGGTGCTAACCTGTAATAAATTGTTATACTAACCCTAGATTATGGTAGATTTAACTTTGACTATTTGTAGTATAAACAATTGTTGGTTGGTCAATAAAGGAAAATAAAAATAAAAAATGTAGTATCGAAGAAACACATATCTGTACACTGTTAGGACTATTCTTGCTTGCAGCACTCGACCGCTATAGTATCGCTTACTTAAGAAAAAAAAGGGTCGTGTGCACGGGATTTTGTTTTCAAAATGCTAAGATATGCGTTACCCCGATGGTACCTAGATTACCTACTTATTTTTATTGGTTTCTAAAATTAGTCACTTAACAACTTTTAAAAATGATAGTATTATCATCTAGTGTTTTGTTTATTTTCCTTTTCAAAACATTGACATACAGAGATATCAGTTTTTCCCCTGAAATAAACAATACAATGAGATACAACGCAATATCATACATAGGTACCTATTAGCTTAGAATATAGCAAATTAGTATATAAATATCAATTTGTAACTAGGTACTTTTAGTGCCTACAAGTTGCAATGGATGAACAATGTTAACTAACCTACCTAAGGTTATTATTAAATTAAGTACTATTTTTAAATTATTATTCTCATGACTTAAATTACACCAATGCGTTTCCCGTTAGGTTCGGTACAGGTATACCTATGTATCGGCGATTTTATGTAAACAAGCTACCTAATAATATTTAATAAGCTACCTAACATCATCTTTAGTTTCCAGCAGGAAAATAATAGTTTATTATAAAGGGTGGCAGGGACATCTACGCGAAAACTGTTACCATGGATTTAGTACCTACATGTTTCTGAACCCCCTTGCGTTGAATATATTTGTCGGATATTTAAAAAAAAAACAGCAAACAAACAGCTGTTTCATAGAAAAGTGCAACACCTACGCGGTCAAAATGTATGGAACAATGTTTTTTTTTTTTTTTTTTTAAATAAACGATGAATAATTTCAAAGCGGGGGTTCAGAATCATGTACTAAATCCATGGTAACCATTTTCGCGTCGATGTCCCCGTCACCCTGTGTTTTATTAAATAGGAAATAAAATATAATTTTCCTCTCATCATCTCTAGATTCTAACAGGAAAATAATATCTGCTACTAAGCAAGGGTTGTCATTACTTGTCATACTTACATAGCAAAGTTGTTTATACAGGGTCACATTAAAATAGCTAGCGAAACTATACAGTCGCGATGTTGACAAAACAAACATAGTTTTATATAAAAATTGTTTTTTTTTTTTTGGGATCACTGACCTCTGGCGGCGTAGATACTTGAAATATCTGTTTTCAAAGTCTGTTTTTTTGTGTAAACTTCACAGAGATGGGTGTCGATATCCAAGCACGGTAAACAAAAAAAAAAAACTGTTTTTTTATCTCATACCTACTTCAAAAACTACCTGCGGTCGTCGACCCCAAAAAAAACATGAAGTTATTTCTTTTTTGTTTAAATAACCTGTTTAGATATCGACATCGATACATCACGTCTATGGAGTTTTGCTAGTTAATTTAATTTGACATTTTTTACAGTCCGTTCAACCGATTTTGACTTCTATACCGTAGGCATAAGGATGGCATTAAAAGCAAAAAAAGTGGTTACAATGCCAACTGTATAGTGCGGCTGCCATTTGTCATGCAAACAACGCAATAGAAGTCAAAATCGGTTAAACGAACTATAAAAAAAGGTTTATTTCAATCTAATCTTATTTCAAATGGAGTATAGGTATGGCACCAAGAGTTTTGTTCCGTCTTCCTTTATGATTGTGGACATCGAAGATTTAACATAACGATTGTCATACAACGTCAATTGAACATTCAATCTGAATTCAATGTCGGGACTTAATTAAGATCCAGTGAATGACGCTTAATTTTCACATTTAATTATTTTAGCATTGTGTGCTAATTAATGTCGTCACAAAAGAGTCTGAAGAGAATTGGGCCAAACGAAGTGTCTGTGATCAGAATAACATTTTAGGGGATTGGAATGTCGATACCAATCCAGACACCAATCTACGTACATGGTCTTCACATGATCTGACCAAAATTATGTCTGGATTTTAAAAGAGACCGGCGTTACGTTGACCTCACAGTTTTGGTTCGGCCTTTCATAGCAGAATACTTAGTTAGGTAGGAAATGCCGACCTCATCTAGTTTTTATTATTTTTTAAATATGATTGACGTGTAAAAGTGTTTGTAAAAATCTGTTTACAGAAATAAAATCATTATAACTTTTGATATATTGATGGTTCCCAGTCGTCTGGGCGTTCGCCAGGTTGTTTATAAATCCTGATGGTGTATGGTGTATGGTGACTCAAGTGTCTAGCTAGGTAGGTACCGCACTTGAATGTGCAAGCGACGCGGACGCGACGAACGGCTAAAAATATAAAATGTTATCGGAGTCCTCTTGACCCGACATTTCAGTTTTTTTTTAGCTTATCATTTGTTGCTTTGTTTCTAATACTCAAAGCGTTTTTTGTGTGTTACTTTTTGTCGACAGGATGTGAAGAGAAGTTCTTGTTTTACAATGATATTATTATTCCCATTTTAAATCTTATTCATTTACATTTTTAAATATTTCTTAAAACAAAAAGAATTTAATTTTTTTTTATAAAAAATAGAATTGCGCCGGTGTCGGGAGCAGGGTCCAAGCTACCGGTGGTTAGGGCTGCAGAGACAGGAACCTCCTCACAATGCGAGCCGTACCGAGGAGTACTGCCTTCTGAATCAGGCCAGGACAAATTAGTTTCATTTTGACAGTTCAACAAAATTCATTGCCGTATTTACGGATGGATGCCGTATATAACAATGGATTAGCAATCTGTTTTAAATCGAAACAAATTGTGATTGATCGTGCATTATGCAATTAGGGTACTGTTCCGTGGTTCTGTCTGACCATTAGCCCACGTTCGAACGGACGTAAAAATATCGCGGCAGGATTTTCAACTCTCCATGTTGAGGCAAGTGTTGAGAATCCCACAGAGTGCAATCCAGCGCGTCGAAAAAACATTGTAGGATTTTCAACTCTTGGCGTTAAGCAGAGCGTTGAAAATCCAATGTACGAAAAAATAAAAACAGTGGCTCTCCGGGAGTGCCGACACGCGACAGAAGTGAAAACTTGAAAAAAAATCGGCACCGCGGTAAACAACGCGTTGATGTTTTTTACTCCACGGTGTCGAAAAATTACGTTACAGTGTCGCGAAATTAATGGTTCCGATCAATCAATCTCAAAAATGCCCAAAGTGTCAAAAGAAGTTTTCACTTTAAAAAAATCGCCGCGGGAAAAGATCGCCCGTGCGAACCTGGGCTTTTTTTTTTGCTCGGCTCCCAAGTGTTGTAGGGCAAATGCAAAATAAAAAAATCATAACCGACTGGTTCCAGAGATTAGCGCGTTCAAACAACCAAAAATAAAACCAATTCTTCAGCTTTTTTTATTAGTAAGTACCTATAGATTTTGGTATGTATACCTACTGAATATATTAATTGTATCTAGGTTTATCTCGAATTCAAAACATAACGAGAAAATGTACTTAGGTTTAATTCATGGTTTTACAAATTGAGTTTTAACTTTGAGCCAACTTCGTTACGTTCTCAAAAATGTTTTGTGAATAATTAATTATTTGATTGGCTATTCATTGGAACTCATCAGGTTTATTAATTTTGTGTGTCTATCTACGCAATTAACGTAGGTATTTTAATCATTTACAGGTCGTGCCATTAAAGTTGAGACTTGACCGCGCCTCCCGCCGCTCTTTCCCCCGCCCCGATGACGCCCCAGCGGGGACCTCATACCGCTAAAGATACCCATAAATTGTCTACTGCGCAAGTCAAACCACGTGGTGCGTCAAGTCTCATCTTTAATGGCACGACTTGTACTTAATGCAAAATGTAGAACAATTTTGTGTGTTTTAATAATGAGATTACCTACCCAACCTAAGCTGAAATGAGTGTAGGTACCGACTTAGTTATAAGTACATACCTATCTATTACTAGCTTTTGCCAGCCATTTCGTTCGCGGGGAAGTCGTAAGATACACAATAAGCAGACGTACGCGCGGACGTAATAAAATCGCAGCGGGATTTTATCGCGCACTGGATGTTCAACTCTCGGTGTTAAGCCGAGCGTTGAGAATCCAACGCGCTGGGGCTGGGACCAGGGACGCACTCTTGTCCCAACGCGTTGAAAAAACACACTTGGATTTTGAACTCAAAGCGTTGAAAATCTAGTGCACCAAAAAAATCGTCGCGATTATATTACGTCCGTGCGAACGTGGGCTAATACTTATATAATGGCAGGCCCATAACAGCCACATTTTTATAAAACTCCCCCGGCCCCCGAATCCCGACCCACAGGATCGTGTCGCCCGCCCGCGCTGATTTTTTGTCTTTTTCTCGGCTCCTAAGGGTTGCAGCGTGATGTTATATAGCCTTTAACCTTCCTCATTAATTACTCCATTCATTGGTGAAAATCGTATGAAAATTTGTTCGGTATTTTTTGTGTTTATCGCGTTCAGACAGACAAATGCAACGCGGCGACTTCCTTACATATTATAAAACAAAGTCCCCCGCCGCGTCTGTCTGTCTGTCTGTCTGAACGCAATAAACTCAAAAACTACTGAACGGATTTTCAAACAGTTTTCACCTATGGACGGAGTGATTCATGCGGAAGGTTTTAATGTATAATTCATTAAAGTTTTGTGTAAATTGGCTGAAATTTGACGGTTATTGTTGAAGATGTCGGAAAAAATCATGCCGACTGGGAACTTTATTGGCATGCGCCGCGGAAATCGTAAAAGTTACATTAAATTTATGTTCTACAGTATTGTTCATCTTAAAAAGTTCAACAACAAAGTCCGCGATAGCATATGTCTATCTTCTTAGGATGACCCACAATAGCCATTTTTATCTTTCAGAATTTGATAAAAATTTAATTGTTATTTCCGAAGCTATTTTGACCGGTATTATATTAATCCTTATGCAATAAACTGTTGCTTAAATTGAGCATTTAATTTAGATTAAAATATGCCTTGACTTCATTTAATTTAAATGAATAGTTTAAAAGGTATCACAGATTCAAAATTACGCGTGACAAAATAATTATGGTTGACCGTAACGCGGGCGCAGCGGTAAGAGTCAATGACCTTTTCCTCGGCTTCTAGGTATGTATTCCCGGTATCGTTAGTACGTTTCCGTGGGATATTTTCCGATATATACGCGGGCGAAGCCGCGGGCAAAAGCTAGTGTTTTATAAAATGTAGTGCTTATAGTTTCTTCCTCTAGTCTACATTACAGCTACGACCGGCTGAATTTCTGGTTTCAGTAGCAGATAATGAACCCGGCTGAAGGCTATGTATGTAATAAGTAGCTGGTAACGATATATACGTACCTAGCTACTTACCTAGTATAAAAATCACATACTTACCTAATTATTAATTCTTTATAGAATCACCCACTAAAGCCGGGTCCGCTGCGTCATGTTTTCGTGTTTTATAAAAAACAACAAAAATAAAAGTATTTTCTTTCTTTTCTTTAATACGAACCGATTTTGTTTGTGGTTTTTGTTAAACCACGCCCTAAATCGGTTTGTATTAAGTTGTGGTAATGCTGTTGTATGTGTGCGTGGGCGACTGTGCGTATCTGTAATGTAGTTTATGGCCGGGGAATCCCCTTGAATATAAATCTAACGATAGCTATATATGTTACCTATACATATAAACTCATCGAATAAAAGATTCAACCTTTCGACCGCTGCTCCGCTACAGTCACAAATAGGTGCTTAGGTAATGAGTCAATTTGTGCCCATGTAGGATTCTGTCATGGCTTAAAGACAAAGACCGTGACACGCTGGAGCTGGACCCAATTTGACTTGTCAGACAAGAGGTAGGATAAGATTCAATGTTGTCATCATTGCTAAAGGCTCCGCAAACAGGTGCGACGCGACTCTAAATAATACAATTTCTAAGAAAACTTTCAGTAGAACAATTACCGGTGTCATGTCGCGCCGTCGCGTTGCGCCAGTCTGCACGAGGCTTAAAACCAAAAGGTACAGAGTACCATAGGTAAGTTGGTTTCTTAGAAGCTGTTGGCCATTAGGTATACCGTATAGGTATCTAGGTCTACCTATAATGGCCAACATGTTCTACGAAATCGGTACACCTACATGTCCATCGTAATAATATTAAGAATCGAAAGATCCGCTTTGGTGCTGAGTCCCCGACGAAACAATGTCAAAATAAAGGAACAAAAATAATATATCAAGGCCAGACTTGAAACATATTTATGTAGGTACCTAGGTATTAGGGCTTTCATCCCGGGATTCTTAGTCTCGAAAATTTCGAGTCTCGCCGATTTTTTGGTATTTTCGAGACTAATATTTTCAGTCTCAGGAATACCGAGACTTTTGAGACTTAAGGCGATTCTCACACTGCCCCGCATGATGCAGCGTAGCGCGTGGATGCGTGTTCTTCCGTTGCTTGTAAGTATCTCCGTTTGTATGGAAAACACGCACAGTCTAACACACAGAAAATGCATCCACGCGCGTTCATGCGGAGATTGTGTTTTCTATACAAACTGGTACTATGTTAAATCTGCTGCCCCGCGCCACGCTGCGTGATGCGGTGCAGTGTGCCAATCGCCTAAGTCACATAACGGTAAAATAAGTTATTTATGAACATCTGATTAATAAAGTCCGAAAAGTAGCGAAGTTATTCAGAAACATCACCAACAAAACAAACTATATACTTACTAAGGAAATATGTAGAGGAATTCCACAGACGACCATAATTAATTGCAAGACGAGATGGTCCAGCTGAAATGCTTAAACGATTTCTTAAAACTTTATTTAAAACCTTTCGCATGAATCACTCCATCCAATTGTGAAAACCGTTTGAAAATCGTTACTATATTTCATATTTTTAAATGTTTTTATTTTTACATTAGTACTTATTTAAAAATGTAATTCATATGTGTATATAACTGAATAAACAAAATACTTAATAATAGGTCTATACCTATGAAATTGCCGTTCTGCCGTACTGACTATTTCAAGTCCATTTTTTTCTTTTTTCGCTAAGAATCCTAAATTCAAATTATTTTTATTTTAAAATATGGAATTATTTTTTGAAAATTAGTCATTAGTTTAATGGTTAGCGTTCTGTTTTCATCGCATTTGTAAGTTTTTCGTCATCATGGATACGTTAAAAATTCGAGTGATTATAAAGTATGAGTACCGTCGTGGCAGCAAAGCAGCTTAAGCGGCACGCAACATCAACGACGTATACGGAGCGAACACTACTAACGATCGCACCACCCGTTATTGCTTTGCCCGCTTCCGATCCGGAAATTTCGACCTAAGAAATGAACCCCGTGGTCGACCGAAAACTTTAGTTGACAATGACGAATTAAAGGCGATTGTGGAAGTTGATGATTCTTAACCTGCAGCTGAATTAGCAGCAGCTTTCGATGTTAGCATCAAAACAATATTGGTCCATTTGCGTCGAATTGGCAAGGTAAAAAAGCTTGACAAATGGGTACCCCACGAATTGAATGATCGCCAGCGCGAAGCACGCGTCGAGTTGAGCCTTGCACTGCTCAACAGGCACACAAACGAATGCATATTGAATCGCATTGTTACTTGCAACGAAAAATAGATTCTGTTCGACAATCGCAAGCGCTTAGCAAGTTGATTAGATCCTGGTTCAGCATCTAAACAATGCCCCAAATGAAAATTGACCCCTAAAAAAGTGATGGTCACTGTTTGGTGGTCTAGCGCCGGTGCCATTCATCACAGCTTCTTGCTAAACGGAATGAGTATTACTGCAGATGTGTACTGTGAAGAACTGAACATAATGATGGAGAAGCTTGCACATCTCCAACCAGCTTTGGTCTATCGTTCCGCTCCACTGCTCCTGCACGACAATACTGCACAGCAACACACTCATACTGCACATCAGACAGTCTCCAAGTTACAAGAGCTGGGGTTGGAAGTTCTCCGTCATTCACCGTACTCACTAGACCTTGCCCCTACAGACTTCTACTTTTCCAGAATTTTGATAACTTCTTGACGGGGAAAAAATTCAATAACCGAGAGGCAGTTCAAAATGCATTTGAAGAATTTGTTGCCTCCCGTTCGGCAGACTTTTAAAAAAAGCCATCAATAAGCTACCACTACGCTGGAAAAAATGCATTAATGGCGTGTGTAATTACTTTGATTAATAAAATAAAAAATAAGAAATAAGGGCGTTAACTTATTTAATGAAAAACGGCAATTTCATAGGTAAAGACCTAATACTTTAAAATACATCTTCAAAACTTTCACAGCATATTTAGCAATATTAAAATAAGTCGGTGGTACTGGAGTTTAAGTGATGCTATTGTTACTGGATCAGATTATATTTTTTATCTATGTGACCTGTTTATTCACTCCGTCCATTGTTTATTATATACTTGTATAAAAAGACGCAATGGTATGTACTAAATATATTGTTGCATTTATAATAAAATATGTTAACTTGTGATGTTCTTTTATTTACTAAATAAATATATTTTTTACAAATGCTTTTATTTTTTTAAGCTATTTTAACAATTTCTTAACAAACATTATTCTAATAGCTTAAGAATCACCAGTTCAGAGATTCAATCTCATACAGTAGTATACAGAAGTATATGGCTTATTCATTGGCCTACGAACGCTTTAGTTTTCGGTGCCAAAATATGTTATGCTATCATATAGGAGGCGCCTGCGACGATGCGCGGACTTGGTTTTTTTTTTAATGAATGGCATCTTGCAGGTCAACCTAGGAGATTGTCGGTTGCTCAACCGGACTTTCCTGTGGCTGCCTCAATAAATTAAGGCCTTCAGTCAGGGCATAAAACTTAGAAACCAAGCAAGGGACAGGCTGGATCGGATTAATATTATTATTAGGGGAATTTAAAGGTACAGGCTCAGCGGCGCGGGTTGGCTCGAGCAAGGGTCGGGGACGGACTTGGAAAAAGCGAGATAGCAATGACCACTGCATTGTTCCCACGGAGGTGAAGGTAGCGCGTGCAGGGCAGGTTTGCGCCGGTAGCACTCACTCTTCGAATGCGATGTGTGTGTGGCTGTCATTGTGTGCTGTACGTACAGTAGCGACATAATTTTTAGCGGTTTCTTAACTCTGTTGCCCTGTGTACTTAGGTATGTGTAGGCCAATTAGATATAGGTTTTAACTTCTGAGAAGATAGAATAGCCGATAGGGTGCATTTAAAATATATTAATTGTGAGTTGACAATTGACATTAGCGAGCACGTGGTGTCACATCCTAGGCATCTACATAAAATTATGATCATCATTTCAGCCGAAAGACGTCCACTGCTGGACATAGGCCTCCCCCAAGCACCGCCACTTCGACCGATTCTGTGCTTTCCGCATCCAGTGGATTATTGCGGCTTTCACAAGGTCATCGGTCCATCTTGTGGGAGGCCTTCCAACGCTACGTCTTCCGGTAGGCGGTCGCCACTCCAGAACCTTTCGGCCCCATCGGCCATCCGTTCTGCGAGCACCTATGTCGGTTCTCCTGCGGATCTTTTCATTTCTGATTCGAAAATGATGATACTTAGCAATAATAGATAACTATTCTATTCTCAGTTGTTCAAACCTACATCTAGATCCACCTGAAAAAACATTAACTAGGTACGAATACTAAATAGGTAGGTACCTACTTGTGTAATCTGTCCAGCCTCACAAGGTCTAAAGTAGTCTAAACTTAAGATAACGGCTATTGAGGCAGCTGTTAAAAAGCTAAAGTTAAGGAGAACTGTACTGAAACAGTAATTAAATGAAACCAAAAATACCACAACGCAGTAGGCAGATGGTTGATAATGACCTACTCAGTCAACTCCAGATATTATATTAACCACATAAACATAATGAAAGAACATAAACAAAAAATGTAGAAAATACAATTCCGACTCTATGCAAAAACTTTACGGTAGACATTGGATTAACTCAATATCAAAGATTGACTGTACTATTAGGGTTGCCACATCTTGTTAGCCAAAATCCGGGAGATTTTTTTTTTTTTTTTACTTTTTATTTTGAATTTATGTTTTCCATTTGAACGTACAGACTTCAAATATCTGGTCCTGAACTAGCTTTAAAAACTTTACAGTCCGTTTTAAAATTGAAAAAGTTTGGATTTCTGCCTCGACATGTTCGTCATTTCAGCGGGTTTTTTCTTTTGTCCATAATATCGAATACTATACTAATAAAAACACACTCGCAGGCGGCGCGTTGGCGGCGTTTGATACAGATATGGACAAAGCGTAGTATTGAGTGTCACGAGTTCACGACTGCATTAGCCAGTAGCGTGCGCGGTCGTACGGGTTTCGCCACTGTCTAAAGAAAAAGAAAGAAAGAACAAAAGAAAAAGAAAATACGTTTATTTGCGCTAAACATAACGCAAAGAAAGAATACAAAACAAAAAAGAACAAGTTGGTGGAAAATATGCGTCACATCCACGCAAAACGGCTATCGCTCAGTATGATGCTGTGACCCTATGCGAGACAGAGCCCCAGCGCTGGTTTTCAACGACAGCCAGCGTTGACGTTATGACGTCAGCCAGTACAGTATACAATGATATATAAAATAAAATGAATATACAATAATTCTACATGTCTGTCAATAATTCCGTCAGCGTGCGTGAATTTAAAATTCCAGGAGAATTTGGTTTATTTGAAGTTCCTTCCGGGAGCCGGGAGAGTTAAATTTTCTTATCTGTTTTCCGGGAGACTCCCGGAATTCCGGGAGAGCTGGGAATCCTATGTCCTATACATGTTTATTGTTAACAAAATAAAAATTCTCTTTGTGACTCGAATAATTATTATGGTCAATTTGCGGTCTGTTCCCGTGCAAGTCAGTCGTGTCATTTATCAAGATGAAGTTCGTATTGGTGGTTATTTGTGCCATGATTTTGGTTGTATCGTCTCAGATGATCTCATTAGACGATCTGCTAAGGGCTTATGATATTTCTAACAACGAAATTGGTACTGGTAAGTTGCATCATGTGAATAGTAGGTACTTGTAATGTTTTAAGTGTGCCTAAACAAATTGTATTTTTTATTAATTTGGTAGGTATATAGGTATATTTTCGGGTTGAGTTATGCCGTCTTATTTATTAGGGAGTTTGCTGCGCCGTTTTTTGTTTCCGTCTGGGAAGAAAAACGGTGGCAAATAATTAGGAATGTCTTCTTCTTTTTTGTGTGGTTAGTGACTAAACAGAGTTTTTATGCCGCCTCTGACTTGGCTTTACATCCCGTCGAGAAGTATCTCTCAGGCATGCCGGTTTCCTCACGATGTTTTCCTTTACCGTTTTTGAAGCAACTGATAAAAAGGAAAGGGAAAAAGTAGTGGTAGGGGGAAAAGATTTAAAGGGCGTTCTTGTTTAGGGTCTTTCTTGAAAAAGTCATAACTACATTTTTTTTTAATCTAATCGTAATTACAGTCCTATTTAATAACATCGCCTTTTTCAAAATGCCATTCTAATTATATTTCTATGGGTAGGTTACGCGCACAAGGCGGCACAATTTTTAACCGACTTTCTAAAAGGAAGATGTTTTAATGTTCGTCCTGAATGTTCTTTTTTATGTATGTCCATCGTTATTTTCGTCAATTGTGGACCTATTTAGATATTTTTTGCTAGAGGAAGCTTTAGCGGTGGACCCATATAAATGTTATTAGTTTTTTTTGTTTATGTTGCTTCAATAATACGTATTTTGCACATTTAGTCTATGTGGATGATGATATAACTTTCTGTCACTGTTATTTACATAGCAGGTAGTGGTATTCGAATTTCTGTGGGGACCGTGTGTGGGGTATACCACAACTAAAAAGTCGGTGGCAAAAACGAAAATTCTAACCCAAAGACACCGACTTTCGAAATTAAAGCCTCGTGCAGACTGGCGCGACGTGACAGCACGACGGGACTCTAACAAAACAACTTCTAAGAAAACTCCACGGTAGAACAATACGGTGTCGCGCTAGTATGCACGAGCCTACGAGCCGAGTAATTTTTCACTTTGTAGTATTTTTTTGGAAGTCGCTTGTTTTTTTATTTACCGGTGTACGCTATCTATGGCTGGGTTGTGGAGGTCAAATGACACTTGCTCTTAATAAAAATCTGATAATTATGAAGTATGGGAGTTAAATAATCTGTTACTAAGCCCCTTTAGCCTGTTGTTTTATCAATAAAATATTATTGATAAAATAACAGCACAGTCAAAGTCAGTAGTTATTGTTAAAACGTGGGTAAATTATATGTTAAGGCTCGTGCAGACCAGCGCGATATCGCGGGCGCGACAGGCAGCGCGACCCATGTCGTTCCCACGATATCGCGCTGGTCTGCACGAGCCTTTATGAATATCGTTCTATCAAGTTCTATGTGCTAAAAAACTTAGTTTTAAGTCTGATGAGTGGTGACACACCAATGTTATTATTTACCTATTGGCTGAATAAAAGTCCCATGGCAGGCTGCAGCGCGAATAACATAACTTAAAATCACGCTTGTACTATAGTACACCCACAAATCAC
Organism: Omphaloscelis lunosa; assembly: GCA_916610215.1. Classification (NCBI taxonomy): domain Eukaryota; kingdom Metazoa; phylum Arthropoda; class Insecta; order Lepidoptera; family Noctuidae; genus Omphaloscelis; species Omphaloscelis lunosa. The sequence continues at coordinate 16,533,333 of OU744250.1, forward strand.
CTGTCAAGTCTCGTGAAGACTGGCGTAAAGCGACACCGGTTATTATTTTACCGTGAAGTTTGCTTAGAAAAGAGTCGCGTCGTGACCGCGCCGCCGCCGCCGCGTTGGGCCAGTCTCAGCCCCGGATCTAGGGGGGGCACACCGGGGCACGTGCCCCGGGCGCAAATTTTAGGGGGCGACAAATTCAAATGTAGCAGACAAGTGCACCACCTAGCACATCGCAACTTTGCAATAAATGAGACGCGCGGCACATTTAACCTTTCTGTTTTTTTTCTTTTTTACAACAGTTTTGGCGCCCCTGTTGGACTGTCGCATTATCGATCGATAAAATTTTATTAATATGTTGCTGGCAAAATTTTCATTTTGAGAAAATTTGAATTTCACGGGCTAACTTAGCGCATCCCCATAAAAGATTGGCGGGGGGGCGGCAAACGGCAGTTTTTGCCCCGCCTCAAAAAAAATCTAGATCCGGGGCTGCCCAGTCTGTACAAAGCTTTATGTGTTATGATGACAAGGATACTAATAAAATACAAGAGACGTGGATATATTTAGTAACCTGTTCCGCTTAGCTATTTCTAAAGAGCCATAAAAAACCCTGAAAGAAATCGACACGTTTTTCACCTCTCAACGAGGCATACTCAGGATGACGATTGACTTGTCGCGAACCCGAACATGTCATGTTGCCACACCAAGCGCTGAACGCAGATACTGATATTATTGTTTCTTTTTTCAGAAGGAAATTCGGTGAAGGTGGCGAATGAGGCTCTATTCATACCGATGAGTTTGCGGGCCTGCACAAGCGGCGCCTGCAACTTCGTGTGTAAATTCCTTGGCTACAAGTATGGAACGTGCGTTAACTCGGACACATGTCGGTGCTACAGTTAAACTGTTCCAAATTAAGAAAAAAATCTCGTAATGCCTCCCAGTTTAAACCTAGCTTATAATTTGTTTTTGTTTATAGTTCTGTTATCACCGGCTCTTTATTTCAGTGTTTTTTTTTCAAATATATGTTTCCGATCGATTCTTGTTTTGAAGTTTTTTTTTAATTAAGTGCATGTAGGTAACATTTCTTTCACATTAATCACTTTCACACTTTTCATTATTTTCTTGTCTTAATCCCAATTTAATAGGGGTCAACGACTTTTCTTCCATACTACATCGTCATCTCGGCAGTCACCCCCTTTGTAGCGATATCATCTTTCACACAGTCCATCCATCGTTTCTTTGTTCTTGCCCTACTCTTAAGCCGACGTTCGTACGGACGTAATAAAATGGCTGCGGGATTTTATCACGCACTGGATTTTCAACTCTCGGTGTGAAGCCGAGCGTAGAGAATCCAACGCGCTGGGGTGCAGTTTCGTCCCAGCGCTTTAAAAAAATACTGTTGGATTTTCAGCTCTTGACGCATAGCAGAGCGTTGAAATTTAAGGGTCTTTCAAACAGGCGCGACACGCGACGCGACACAAAGACACAGCTCGTCGCGCGACGGGCGGTGTCTTTGTGTCGCGTCGCGTGTCGCGCCTGTTTGAAAGAGCCTTTAAGTGCAGGAAAAAAAATAGCCGCAATTTTATTACGTCCGTGCATACGTGGGCCATTTTATAGCCATCCACATTCATACTCAAAAGTTTCCTCACAACATTTTCCTCGTTAGGTATTAGGTACTACAACCGTAGTAGACTCGAAATCATCTTAATGAGTGTCTGTACTTACAGAATATAATATGTATATGAAAATCTGTTCGTAAGTTTTGAGTAAGTATATCGCGTTCTGACAGACAGACGCGGCGGAGGTGGCGGCGCGGGGTGACTTTGTTTTTACCCGACTACAGCGGTTAAAAAGAGGGTTATGATTTTGACCGGTATGTATGTATGTATGTATGCATGTTCATCTGTTACCTCATTACTTCTAAACTATAGATCATCATTTAACAAATGAGGTATCATTGGAAGCGTTTTGATCATCCGCTGGTTATAAGCTATGTGAAGTCTCATTAAATGTAATATGGTGCCCTCTAGAGGACATAAAGTCATGAAATAAAAATAAATTAAATTGTGCCATGTTGGGTATCAAATGAAAGGGCTTGTCAAGCACATAAGAAAGAAAGAAAGAAAGAAAATACGTTTATTTAGAACAGACCATAAAGCAGACATTATAATTAAACAGCAGATAAAAACATTAAAAAAAAAAACAAATAAAAAGTGTAAAGGGCGATGTAAGACAATTAGCATGGGAGTGTGCCTCATGGCTGCGCCAAAAATGCCCAGTTCAGCACAATTGCCAGACAACTATGTGCCCAACATAACATGTTTAAATTGTTAAGAACAAGCAAAAGTGGGACTGTGCTACGTACGGCACAGCTGTAAAATTAATAACTATTAAACAATAAAATCCAAACAAAAAAAAAAATTAAAGCTGCTCTGCAAATACTTTATCACGAGATTATAACCCCAAAATAATTTAAATAAAAGTAAGTTCAAAAACTAAAATCTAACTACTGAAAAATCACGCTCTAAAATGTATGAAACAAGAAAATATTTCAGACAGAAATCAAGACAGGTACAATAACTACCACGGTTTATGAGATACAGCTTGGTGACAGACGGACGGACAGCGGAGTCTTAGTAGTCCCGTTTTACCCTTTGGGTACGGAACCCTAAAAATGGTCAAAGTAAAGCTGTGGACGCATGCGTACACCTACAAAATTATAATGGCATGCGACCATAGCTTTTCCTTGACCAATTTTGTACCTATATCTTGATTTCTATTTCAAATATTTTCTTGTTTCATACTTTTTAGAGCGTGATTTTTCAGTAGTCGCGTTTTAGTTTTTTAACTAAATTTTTATAAAATGTAGTGATAATAGTTTCTTCTTTTACACTACAAAACAGAATAACCCTAGCCCTTGGTTGACTGTAGACAACGCCTGAGGCATTAAGTCCGCCTTTGTACCTTTTTGTGTGTGAAAAGTTTAAACAAATGATAATACTATAACTACAGCGACCGGCTGAATTTCTGGTTTCAGTAGCAAATAATGATACCTATCTAAAGGCTGAATTACATTTTGTTAAAAGTAGAATCAGAAATATACACACAACGACATAACTGGATACAGACACGATACACACAACGACATAACTGGATGTCGTTGTGTGTATCGTGTCTGTATTGTGGTTTATGGCCGGGAATCCCCTTGAATAGAAACCTCTCTTGCATAATAATGATTATGAAACAAAGTCCCGCGCCGCGTGTCTGGCTGTCTATTCGCGCTAAACTCAAAAACTACAGAACAGATTGTCAAACGGTTTTCACCAAGGGATGGAGTGATTCATGAGGACGGTTTAAGTGCATTATTTATTAAGGTTTTGTGTAGATTGGCTGAAATATTACGATTATTGTTGAAGATGTCCGAAATAATTATGCCGACTGGGAGCTTTACTGGCGTGCGCCGCGTAAACCGTGAGAGATTAATACAATTTATGTTCTACAGGATTGTGTATCTTAAAATGTTCAACAAAAAAGTACGCGATGGGGTATGTCTATCTTCTAAGGATAACCTACAATAACCATTTTTATCTTTCAGAAGGAAAAAGCTAGTATAAGATTCAACCTTTTGAACGCTACAGCGCGGCGGCAGCGGCGGCGGGCAGTTATGATAACCACATAAACAAAAAAAAATAGAATATACAATTCCGACGCTATACGTAAAGCTTTACGGTACACATTGGCATAGCTCAACATCGAAGATTGACTGTACTATGTATGTTTATTGTTTACAAAAAAAAAAGTCCTTGAGACTCGAATATGGTCACAATTTGCGGTCTGTTCCCAAGTGAGTTAGTCGTGTGATCGTTTCATTAATTTATTAAGATGAAGTTCGTATTGGTGGTTATTTGTGCCATGATTTTGGTTGTATCGTCGTCTCATATTATCTCACTAGATTTGCTAAAAGCGTACGATATTTCCAACAACGAGATTGGTACTGGTAAGTGGCATCATGTTTATGTGTAATAATAATGTTTTAAGTTTTAAGTGTGCTTAGGCAAATTGTGTTTTGTGTGTGTAATTGGTTAGGTATAATATAGGTATACACAATAAATACATTTAAAGATATTTAAGAAAATAGATAAAAATTGACCATTCCCCCTTATCTCCGAAACTATAGACCCTAATTTTTCACACTAAGCCCACGTTCGCACGGATCCAAAATTATCGGGGTGGGATTTTTTCGCACATTGGATTTTCAACGTTTTGCTTAACACCGAGAGTTAAAATCCAACAGTGTGTTTTTTTGACGCGCTGGGATACACTCTGTTGTATTCTCAACGCTCTGCTTAACAACGAGAGCTGAGAATCCAGTGCGTGATAAAATCCTGCCGCGAAATGTTTACGTCCATGCGTACATGGGCTAACGGTGAAGGAAAACATTGTGAGACAACCGCCATGCCTGAGAGATATTTCTCGACGGCATGCGGTATGTGAAGCTAGGCCCATGGGCAGCAAAACTCGACACCAAGTTCAGTCAGTGTTCTGACATCAAGTCCTTCCTAATTATTCCCCGCCGTTTTTTCGGAGATAAGGGGGGGAATGGTCAATTTTCATCTTTTTTCTTTATTATCTTTAAATGTATTTATTGTGAAATTATAAAAAAAAAAAATTACATCCTCGCAATAAGCCTCTTTTTTTTCATTTGATTTGTCACACGATACATTTCGAAAAACTTTTTTTTCAATTGTATTATTTGCCCCCAAAAGTGACCCCCATGTTCAAAATTCATTTATGTACGTTACACATTCGTGTTTGGATCACAGAAATATTATAATTATGTGTACCAAATGTCAATTTAATCGGTCCATTAGATTCGGAGTAAATTGGCTGTGACAGACGCACGGACAGACAGACAGACAGACAGACAGACAGACAGACCGACAGACAGACACAAACACGAGTGATCCTATAAGGGTTCCGTTTTTTCCTTTTGAGGTACGGAACCCTAAAAACTTGGTGATGGTGACACAGCAATGCAATGCATTCTAATGCAACAATGTATTCCATCTATTGGCTGAATAAAAGTCCTGGGGCAGGATGCGGCGCGAAGGATGACAACATAACATAACATCACGCCTGTATTCCCCGAAGGGTTAGGCAGAAGTGCACCTGTAGTTGGTACACCTATCACCAGTTTTGTGTTATGATGACAAGGATACTAATGTCATTGTTTCTTTTTTTCAGGAGAAAATTCGGTGAAGGTGGTGCATGAGGCTCTATTTATACCGATGAGTTTGCAGGACTGCACAAGTGACTCCTGCAACTTCTGGTGTAAATTCTTCGGCTACACCTATGGAACGTGCTTTTTTGGAACATGTCGGTGCTACCTTGGTGCTACAGATAAACTGTGTTCCAAATAAGTTATTTTCTAGCACAGTCTAAACCTAGCTTATAATGTATTTTAGTTTTTAGTTATCACCGGCTCTTTATTCGTGTTTTTTTTTCAAATATATGTTTCCGATCGATTCTTATTTTGAAGTTTTATTTTTATTAGGTGCATATGTAGGTAACACTTCTTTCACATTAATCACTTTCACATTTGTCATAATTGCCTTGCCCTAATCCCAATTTTATTGGGGTCAACATGTCTTTTCCTTTTTCTTCCATTCTCTATTTAATTATTGTCTATTAGTCGTCATCTCGGCAGTCACCCCCTTTCCAGCCATATCATCTTTCAAACAGTCGATCCATCGTTTCTTTGTTCTTCCCCTACTCTTATAGCCACCCACATTCATACTCAAAACTTTCCTCACGACATTTTCCTCGTTAGGTAACACTAAAGGTTTTTCTCACTTGGTTATACCTCGTTAGGTATAACCATTGGGAACCGGCATGAAATTACTGCCGGCAGCCGAGATAAAAAACACCGGGTGCCGGCGCATTACATACTCTGTGGCCGGCACCGCCAGCTTCAATAATGGACACCGGCGGCGCGGCGTGGCGTTTATGGAAACGCTTCCAGTAACTCCAATTAACTAGGTAACTATAACTACAGTATATTTTTCTATACTAAATTTGAGTCGTTTTTGGCACTCGCTGGCCGCTGCCGCGGCACTGCTCGCTTCGCTCGCTCAGCTCGTGCGTAGGGGGTCACAGTTCTAACCTAACTTTTTTTGCGAGTAAAAATATTTAACCCAATCTATTTCGGTTCCGGGTACCTACTTAGGACTTGATTACTGGAATATGGAAATCATTGATTATGGAAATATAATACTGAAAAAAGTAATGCTTTATTACTTGTCTTTTTAATTATGCCTACCCCGCCTATCTACTCTAATATGCCAAATTGCCAACCCCGATTTCCGCTTTTTTTTACAAACTCAGCGCCGGCAGCGAATTCGGCAACCGGTACCGGCAGCGCATTCGGAAGCCGGCGCCGGCAGCGGAGGCACTCCCTGTATCTAATTAAAATCACCAATGATCTATACGTATAAGTACGTGCTTTGGCTAATTACTATTGTTATACAATAGTAATTTAATTAGACACAGATTAGCCAAAGCCCCCATTAGGACCCTATTACAAACAAAAAGTAAGTAGTTTTAAGTACCTGGTACTTATTGAAAGACCTACACTGTTCTCCCATACCTAAGTAACATTGTTAATTGAAAGTATTGCAAAAACCAATTATTTTTAAAAGAGTTACCGTGGAGTTTCTTGCCGGCTCTTCTCCATAGGAAGCGACCAATTGGAACCGTGCACCTCGCTTCTGACTTTTCATAGTGCCCATGTACGTTTATGTGAAATAAAATATTTAGAAACTGAAGCTTAACCTTCAATCACTCTGTATCTAATAAATGGGGGTTGATTAATTTTCCTCATAAAACCCCAATACACTACCGATAAAAAACAAGCTATTCAATTCTGACTTCGTACTGCACTCAGGATCAGGATATTGGACCTTTCAGAGACAGCAATGATTTGGCTAATTAATATTAAGTACAACAAGATAGACAAGCAGGAACCTATTTTGGAATCTACATGTGACCTATTTCTCATACTTACATCGAACAGAAAATACTTATGGGCAGGTTTGCTTCAAGCGAGAGATGTACCTAGTACTACCTTCCTACCTAGGTAAGTACATGGTAACGTATGCAACGCACATAAACTCTCCATACTACAGTACGTGCTAAACTTTTAAGTTCTCGGAAGTTGTATGCGCAAGTGGCCTAAAAGCGTGTATTCATGTCGTCTCATCTTGTATTTAGTGGCACCAATGGGACTTCCAAATAAAATGACTAAATCGTCGGCTTATTGCAAGAAGTCATTATGTGACATATTCACTATTCTAAGATAAACGGTATTTTAGTTCGGATTTAGTTAGTGGTTATGTTGATTTGCCCAAATTATCCTAGAAAAGAAGTATAGAAGAAGTTTATTATCTTATCCCATATATATTATCTTATAAAAGAAGTCCACTATAGATAAAAACGTATTTAGTGATTTTTTGCAGTTAATGGGTTCTTGAAATAAGCCGAACAGAATCAGCGGGACGACGGCAGTGGGACGAATGGGAATACACGCCAAAAGTTTAAAAGCTAATTATTTTTGTGATTAACAAATTAATGCTGTAGGTAGGCATAAGGTACTATAACAAATGTTATGTTATGTTAAGCTATTTATAAACCGGCCACTCGTGTACAACTTCCGAGAGCTCATAAAGTTTGGCGCGAATTTTACACATTGGGCTTTTTCTAGATATGGAGAGGGTTTTGCTTGACATAGATACGGAAGGATTTTTTGTATTTTTAGATTCTGAATAAACTATAATAGTTTCAGGTTTTGAGTTATTTTAATTAACTTGTTCTTCAGTGGTAACAAAACCAGTAAATTTGGCCTCTCGTTCCATTGAAACATCATAGGTACTATCGCGGAAGCCCATAATAAACCAATTTGAAACAATTTGAACAAAAATCCCGTGCACACGATGACCACATCTGTTACCGCCCCGGGTCTATAGCGGCATACTGCTGCAAGCATGAATAGTAATTACGGTGGTTAATTATGGCTTTCCGCGATGGTACTTATTCCGTTAAGCTAGCTCAAGGTTACACTGTTACCACTGAAGCACAGATTACCGAAGTGCGCGCAACGCAACTCCGGTTGAACAATTTCCATGAAGTTTTCATAGAAATTATTCCACCAGAATGGAGTCACGCCTGTCTGCGGGACCTTTTATGCTTGGTAAGAGAGTGCTAGTGTAGTTTTGAGTAAACAGTTGGCGTCTTACCAGTATCAGAAGTGTCGTCTGACCCTACCCGACGGTTGCAACGTACGAACTTGGTAAAACCCAATTATCTGAAATTATCTAGATTATTATAATATGTGATTATATTATAATTATGATGACCTCTACAAACGTTCATTAGCCCTAGATAGCCCTATCTTCTTGTGTAGGTTATGGTCGGCTATCTAAGATTGCTCTATTAGCCTCCGTTCGCCCGGACGTGATAAAATCGCGGCGTTTTTTTTCGTGCACTTGATTTTCAACGCTTTGCTTTGCGCCGAAAATTGAAAATTCAACATTGTGTTTTTTCAAAGCGCTGGGACGAGACTGCGTCCCAGCGCGTTCGTTGGGTTTTTAACGCTCGGCTTAACACCAAGAGTTGAAAATCCAGTGCGCGATAAAATCCCGCCGCGGTTATATTACGTCCGTGCGAACGTTGGCTTAGTGACTGACGGGTATTTTGTCACAACATTAACAACTGTGTATGTGCTGTGTGGTGTGGAATGTGGGTGTACTATGTACTCTACCTAACCCCTCGAGAAAAACACGCGTGATGTTATGTTATATTGTGCTATTAACAAGTTACATTTCAATTAAGGCTTTTAACCTATGAGACCATCATCATACGGCTTATTCCACTTTTCCCCGTTGGATGATCCCCATTGATAAGAACTTTTTTTTACCTTACCTTTGTCGGAAACTTTGTGTGGCTTTTACCTTAGTCGGAACAGCGTTCGAAATTTAAAAAAACTGGCTCGATGGTCCTGCTCCATAAGATAATCTAGAATCTAGACAAAATCAAACTGGTTGCTAATTTAATTGTATATATATTTTTTTTTTTGTTATATTGATATTTGTTTTACATTCTGTGATTAGGTACTTCCTCACACACTGACTTATTAATTGTAAAACTTTAGGAAAATAGTCTTCTTTTACAAAGTTTTTATATATGTGAGCACCATGTATCCATCACATAATTAATTTATCTGTCGTTGCTTCATTTTTAACTCTCTTTACCTATTGTGGTAATTTTATTCTTAGTGCATCGTCTTCACATATAATTATTTAACTAATGTACCTATACAAAATATTGTAAACATTTTAAAAGAGTAACGGTGGATTTTCATGCCCACTCCATACGAAAACTACCTTTTGGAAGAGGCGACTAGAATCAATTCTATTTTTTTTTTGTAAATTTTGACATTCATAAGTGCCATTTAAGGGCTTATTTGAAATAAATGATTTGACTTTGACTTCAAGCTGGGGATAAATGCTTTTTTAGTAACAAGACGGGTAGAGTTTATAGATTAAAAGAGTAAATAAAATTCAGTTTTAATTAAACGTATTATAATATTCAAAACACATGACCAAAAGGAGGTGGGAATATTAATCTAATACGAACATAACACAAAATATTCCTTATATGAAAAAATGTTATTTACCGAACACTTAGCAAACATCACGATAATATCAATATGTTCAGAAGGTGTAACTATATGAAATAATTAGCATCTTACATAACATCACGACTGTATACCATGAAGGGTTAGGCAGAGGTGTACCAACAGTACACCCACATTTCTTCCGTTATGTCTAAGTCCAATGTAATAGGAGGTCTATTGCCATAAACCGGGCACAAGTCCAGACTCCGGGCTGCTACCGAGAAATTCCAGATGGAAACCCGAATAACACACGACCCAGGGACCACATGCTTAGCATTAATACTTGCGACCACTAGATCAACGAGGCAGTAATTAGCATCTCATCAGAAAATACTTATGAACTGAATTCTAAAAGAAAAGATGCTAGTGATTTCAAATACGTATACTCTCTGTAGATAGACTAAGAGCTAGCATTTAAAAAGAAAAAACTTATGAAAACGGTGACGAAATGCTTGTAATTATCAATGACTACGCCTAAGAACAGCTACACGTAGTAGAAGAGACACATACGCCATTATTGAACCCAAGCATTTTACAAATATCTTCGCAAATGTCGTTGGTGCAGGCTTTCATAGACATTGGTATGTATAGAGCCTCTGTTGCGAACTTCACGGTGTCTGCTGAAACAAAAAACGTTATTAAAATTGATGTTCGTCTTTAAAATTTATCGAAAAAGGAGGGATGGCTCTCTATGAATGGCCACACATTTGCTCCTTGATGTTGAGAGGCTCGTAGGTAACCATTTTTCATCATGGGGGCCGAACAAGGGCGTCACCAGCCGATGGCCCGGGGGGAGAGGGGGCTAGTTGATATATGGAGGATGGGAAAAGTATGATTAATTTCTAGATACACTACAGTTAAAAGTCAAAAGCACATGAAGTGAAGTCTTGTAACCTCTACAACGCACAATAGGGCCAAAATAGACGCTGGTGGCCATTTGATTTTTGACAAGTCAGTTTCATCTCGGTAGTCCCGATCGGAACTGGAAAAACTGTAGAATTGAAACATAATAGAACTGAATATTACGTCCCCGGACCCCAGATTAGACCACATTTAGAAGATATGGAACTTTAAAAAACCAAATTAAAGTCGTCCAAATAAACAGAATTGGCTGTATGGATAAGTGTGTAGTTTCTTTACATTAAAATGCCTTGTATTTATTTAATTTTTGAATCTCTAGGGGGGCAGCTGCACCCCGCCCAGTGGTGGCAAACCCTTAGCGACGTCCTTGGGACGAAATACGATTTAAAAAAAAAATGCCGTTGTTTTTCGAGAACACAGAACACTTCTAGTCAGATTTCATATACATAGTTGAAATTCAAACGAAGCTGTTAAAAAAAACTAAAACGAAAGTAATCAAATTATCATGAGACTTTCAACACAAATTAAACACCAAAAGCACAGAAGTTATGAAAATTTGATCTTGACTTTACAGTCGATGTGAAAACAACGTAGTTAAAAAAACCAAAGTGTAAATGAAATGCGTATTTTCACTCACCTACGCTGTTTTGCAACATGTTGTACATTTTCATTAAATCTCTTAATGTAAGGTCTGCGTTTGCTACCATGAGCATTGCACTAATCACAAACAGTACTAGTGAGAATTTCATTGTGATTTAATTAATAATTCACGACCTTCCCGTAAGGTTACAAAACAACAAGTTACCCGAGACCGGTGACAAAGTGACAAATGGTTCGATAAGACCTCATATTTATACGTCGAAGCTTTTTGACTACATAGTTGCCTGCTCAAGTGGGCCGGAAACTATAACATTTTTTTACTCAGTTAAGCCAATACATCATTTGTAGCTTTCAAATAAGGCTGGAAATGGTTTGCTTGATAATAAATAAAAAAAATTGATAAGAGGGAGTTAAGTTTTATATACTGAATGAAATAAACAATTAGATTATGCCAAAGAAGTATGCAAAGAAGTTTATTAAAAATTAAAAGAATTAAAAAAATATCCCATAAAACTATTAGAAACAAGACAAAGGTTACTGATGCTCTGTGCCACTGTTAAAAACTAAAGTGGCGCTGTAGGCTGGCAACGTAGCTAGGTCAACAGATAATCGATGGACTCACAGACTAATCTTGGAACGGGCCATCGGGCACTAGGAAAACCAGTCGACCTGATGCCCAGTGGGCAGACGACATAGTACAAGTGGCTGGCGAACAGTGGATGAACACAGCGAAGGATAGGGAGGAATGGAAATCTCTAGAGGAGGCCTTCACCTCCAATTAACTGAGGGGTTCTTACTAAAGCTTAATATAAAATAAATTCAAAGTGCTGGGGCTGCTGCTGCAGGTGCGGAAAACCTCAAACGGAGCAAATACTCTAATCTTATTGGGACTTATATGTTTGAGCCGTTTGGGGTTGAAACACTAGGGCCATGGGGTGCGAGTGCCCACCTAGTTTTTCAAGACATCACCAAGCGGCTGGTAGACTCTTCACGTGACCAGAGGGCTGGCCTATTCTTTGGCCAAATAATCAGCATTGCCATACAACGTGGCAATGCTGCCAGCCTTTTGGGCACTTTTCCTATTGACCATCATAGGGCATCATAGGGCATCAAAAAATTCATCCGCATCGCTATGCGGATGAATTTTTTGATGCCCTATGATTATTCCCCCCCCCCCTTTTATATACTTGTACTTTTATTATTAAGTCTTAGGTTTAAAAATTATGTAAATAAAAATATCAACCTTAAAAAAAGTTATAGTTTGTAAGAAATTGTCATTTGTTAAGAAAAGTAGGTATGTTTTGTAATTTTTTTTTTATTGTAATAAATATACTTAAGGCTTTTTTAAATTTATTTTATAAGCTTTACACTGATGTAAGCTAAATGAAAATTGTTGCATGTAGAGCTTTGTTTTATTTAGAGTTATAGCCACGAGGCGTTTTTCGTAAAATTACTAATGGTTCTTAGTACTTGTTAGTTGTTTTGTTGCTACCTACTCTTGTACCTAAGAACAAAGTAGCAGAGAAATTGTTAATAATTATGAAAACTTCGAGTTTGTGTTGTATTTTTGGTAAATGAATTCCAAATCAATGGGCAAAATCATGGAAATTTTACTCATGTATTCACCTGCCAGCCTGTTACTTTAAAAATGCCTACAGGTTCTAAATCTACATCAATGATACTTTATTGTGAGGTTAATAATAATTAACCTTATCGTGGTAGCAACTAGTCAACTCATACTTATATACCTACTATAGTAAGTGGGTTCGGCCGGGCACAGATAATAATAACAGGGCCGGGGAAGTACCGCGCTCACACAAAGACGAGCACTCATCCAGTTCTAAGTATTGCGCTTCGCCTTGTAAATATAGTTTTGCCAAGTTTCGGAGGGTTAAGCTCAATTCAAAATAAGAGAAGTGTAGTAAAAATTATTTGTGTAGATTGTAGGTATAAAAATGAGATGTGACTAAATGATTGAACTTTATGTAATTATTTTTAACGAACAGCACGCGTAGCATGACCACCATTGAAATGGGTTTTGTCGAAGGAACAATAGACCATGCTAAGCGTGCAGGAAAGACGTTATTTGTTAATTAAGCATAAGGAAAATACTTTAATCTATTGTTCGGTAGGGATAGGAATTTACCCGGAAAAAATCCAAACGTGGGAACGAGGGAAAAAATCCGGGCAAATACCCAATTTGGAAAATATTCGGGTTTTTTTTTAATTTAGCTTATGTAATATTTAGATACACATTAAATAGTACATAGCTTTTAAACTTTATCACTACAAATTAGAGCTTGTCTAAGTTGAAATGACGCACTCCACTATCACATATAACGTACACAAGCAAATTTAAAGTGGGTATGAATAATTAAGTAGTGGGTCACGTCATTTCAGCTTAGATAAGCTATACGGCTAGTTAGTTAAGGCAAGTTTATCATTTCTTAGAACCTGTAACATTTATAACTTAGTGTACGAGTAAGTTTTAGATAGTACGGTAAAGTAATAAATAAGTAAAGATGGTAAGGTTGTATAGCATGAAAAATAATTCTTTATATTGATTAAATAAAGCTAACTAACTGTGCAAGTTGTCTCTGATAAAGTGATGATGACTAACTTTAATAATTTTATAATTAAATACCTTATACACAGTATTATAGAGCTTATTTTTTGGTTAGGTATATGTAACATGTAATGGTCATCTGCTATTGGCGACCAATAAGATGCTCGAAACATGTTTTACGATCCGACTGGTAGTTCTACACATTACCGCGTTTAAACAAACAAAAAATCTTTTTAGCTTTATTGTAAGATTGTAGATAATTAAAATACCCGTCTATTGGGTTTTTTCCCCACATAAATACCCGGTTTTAACCCAAATTGGGTAAAAACCTGGGAATTTTTCCGTCGGGTTTTTTCCCATCGCCCATCTCTATTGGCAAGTAACAAGGCTAATAATGCTGCAAAACAAAGCTGAACATGACAACATGATAGATTTTAATAATTAAGACTATTAATAAATGCATACTGTTTAGGTACTGTGGTAAGGTTACCACAGCATACACCTATTTTTTAATCTAACACGACTAATAGGTAAATACCCTATATTCACGTGTTTATGTAGCATTTACATGCCTAGCTATGCTTCGTTTGCGTTTAAATCTTAGATAGATTGCTAGTCTTAGATTGGACCACCTGTCCCCACTATTAAAGGACCACTAAGGAACATGAAAGGCTTATGCCCAGCAGTGGGCGAAGTCAGGCAACTGATGATGATGTTGGACCATAAAGATGAGCAGCTAATGTCAAAAAGTAGCTTTAAATAACACCTAAAAACCGGCCAAGTGCGAGTCGGACTCACGCACGAAGGATTCCGTACCACCGTACAATAATTAGCAAAAAACTCCGAAAAAAAAAACGTTTCTTTCCTTTAATTTTTGACTTTATGTTATTTTTATTATTTTTTTGTTATTGCAGCAATATAAATGCATAATCTGTGAAAATTTCAACTGTCCACCTACTACGGTACAGACCAGGGTTGGCATAAAACAAATAAGTTGTTTTAACACACAGTTTGAAATAATTTTTTAAACATTAAGAAAAACATATGCTTTTATATCGCGAATGAATGGAACTAGATATGAGTTATCTAGTCTAGAAATGAATTATATTAGATGATCGATTTGTGTGGATAATAAATTTGATAAATCGCTGAAAGCTGAAAGCTGAAAAAGAAAAACAATAATACTCTTGTTTAATAAAACATTTTGAACAGTTTGATTTATAAAATGAAAAAAAAAAAACAGTTTTTTTTTCTAACCCTGGTACAGACAGACCGACAGTGGTAACTTAATAATAGGCTTCCGTTTATTCCCATAGAGTACGGAACCCTAAAAAGTATCCTTTATAAAACATCAGAAACCTTTTCAATAAAAAAAATCACTACCTAAATACGGAAGAGTACTTATACTGGTGCTAGTTTATTTTCTCGAACATTCGGCTGCCACAAAAAGCTAGGAGCTTTGTTCGATCCCTTATTTATGTATGAATGAGCCATTAGTTCAACTGCGCGCCGGTAGAGAGCGCCAGTGGCCCACAAAAAGCCACTATTGTTCGCTCTAGTATTTTTCTTTTCGTAGTTGCATAAGAATTGAGCATTGTAGTTATAGAGGTACCTAGTTTGCACAACGGACAGTGCACGTACCATCGCGGTAACGCACATCTAACCACTTTGAAAAAAAAATCCCGTGCACATGACCCTTTTTTTTCGTAGGTAAACGTTACTATAGCGTAGGCCGGGGTAATTTGGTTTGAACCCTGCACTAAATCCGATTTTTTTCTTTAATCGTGTTTTTTTACTAAGCTCTTCATATAATAATAAAAAAAATGAACATTTTGAAGAATCGCAGCAAGATGAAAAAAAAACAAAAATGCGATATTGTGAATAAATATGTAGGCAAAACAATTAACAGGAAAATTTTGGTTACAATATGTAAAAAATTGGTATAACTTATGTATAATATTTCAGAATTAAATATTTTCTTCTACGGAAATGTTTTATTTTTTAACCTACTTGTAATACCTAATCTCTTCGACAAACACTCCACACAAACATGTCTGTTAATATTTTTTTCTACCACGTAAAATTTAAATTTGATGTTTTCTTAATAAAAACGTACACGAGGGGGGTGAACTTTCCGCAGTATACATTTTAACTTACTCCTATAGTGTACACGTTAAAAGAAAAATAAAATAAAAAAATCGCTGTTAAATTTAATGTAAAGTTAGCTTAAAATTCGGCGTAAATTCCCCGGACTAGCGGCCGAGCGCTGCAAGCAAGAATAGTCCTTACAGTGTACAGATATGCGTGTCTTCGATAGTACCTATTTTTGGGTGGTTAGTAGTTGAAGGTATCCTATAAGTACTTAAAATGGACACCCACAATGAGGCTGCCTGTCCACTGGAGGGGAACGAGGCAGCGGGGCAGAGAAATGTGCCAATATTAATAGGAGCGGAGCTCTGAAACGAAGCTAAGATTCTATTTATTAATATTGCCATATTTTCCGCTCCGCTCCAGTGGACCTGCCTGACAATGGAGACTCCTTGCGAGACTCAGTGATTGACACGTGGAGTAAGGCTGTGATCGGATTCCAAGGATTGGAAGATGAGGTGTCGGTCGTCCGCAATTAAATAAAAATCCGTAGGTTGTAGCATAATCATCAAATGTCATGATTTCATGACATAGTCATTCAATAGGATTACATGAACTTAGAGAGTTGTATTGATGATTTTTATGATTATTATTCTATAAATAAACATTTGATACGGTCGCGAATTATATTTAGATCAACTTACAACCTGATACTGACCTGCAAATTGCAAAAAACGTAAGAAAATTTGAATGTCGCGGGCTATTTTGACGCTTTCGCCTTAAGCTATGCTAAAGTATAGTTTGACAAATATTCAACTTGAAATTAGCAATTCAGAAACCATTAGAGTTACTGAGCGAGAGAGACGAAGGCTTTGCAAAGCCGAACTTATTCTTAAAATCGGTGTGCCATATTAACAAATAACATCACGCCTGTAACCCCTTAAAGGTTAGGCAGAGGTTTATCTATAGTAACACCCACATTACGCCAGTTATGTTTAAGTCCCATGTCCCCCGTCCTCTAAACGAGCCTATTTCCATCAACTGGGCACAAATCCAGACTCCGGGCTGCTACTGAGAAATTCCAGATGGAAAAACCCAATAACACATTGCCCGACCTGGGAATCTAACCCAGGACCTCTTGCTCAACAGTAGCGTTAGCGACCACTAGACAAACGATCACTTATAGTGTACTGCCTCCTGAAGTATTATTAAACCTCAAACCCCAATCGGGGTAACGCGTGCGAGAGGAGATTAAAAATGTAATTTCCGATGGCTGTGTGGGCACTTCCTTGCTGAAATCACTATTAGGGTTCTTTCACACAGAGTGTGAAAGAGCGAAAGTGTGAGGGCGTGTGTGTGGGCGTGTGTGTGTGTGTGTGTGAGTGTGTGTGTGTATACCTTGGTTTTAACATAAAATTTGATTCGATCAATCAATCATTTATTTTGTTAAACATAAACGTATGGTATTATTATATTGTCAAAAATAGTGCACTATGTTTTGCCAATATATTATGGCGTAAAAAGTTAACATAAACAAGCAATTACAATTAAAGTGGCATGAAAATAGATTACATAAAAAAAACTGTTTAAAATATGTCAGTTATCAGATTTTGTTAAGTATAGTTTTTAATATTACTAGAGTTTTTTCATTAGGATATTTTAAATCATATTTTTAAACAGAGTGGCAGGGAACATCGACGCGAAAACTGTTACCATGGATTCAGTATATGATTCTAAACCTCATGTTATGAAACTTTTCGACGGTTATTAAAAAAAAAATCTGCTGTTCCATACATTTTGACCGCGTAGGTATGCAGCAGATTTTTTTTTAATAACCTTCGACGGTAATAAAAAAATTAACTTTCATAACAGGGCGGTTCAGAATCATGTACTGAATCCATGGTAACAGTTTTCGCGTCGATGTTCCTGCCACCCTGTATTATCTGCTCGATTAGTGCTATTATGCTCACTCCTTTTTACACGAGATTCATAATCTTTTTTGGCGTATTTTGCCCGTAGGAACTAACACCGCTACCTACAATAGTCCGACGTTAGGAGAATATGGGCGTTGACTGAGTGAGTGTTTGTACTTTCAGTGCGCTATAATATTATCCTCTAGGGCTCCCACCGTCGGCGGTTAGTCAGAAGCTAGACCTATCAACTAAAAACGAGTGTTTGATTAACAGAGTTCTCGCCAGGTGGTGTGAACAGTCAGCTATCAACTATTAACACTTTCAAGGAATCAACGTTCATAGACGTAAAAAAATTGATAAAATTTACAGGATTTATTTTGTTTTTTCCCCTATTTATTATACATTTTTGAGCTTGTTTCACTACAAAGTCAAAATAAACTCATAACTTACTAGTACTAAAATTCTAGTTAACACAGTTTACCCCACAGTCTGTACAGCCCCTAATAAGATCGCCTTATGATGTATTGGTTTTCAGCAGCTTTTTGTTCCGACATACTAGCCTAATAACTTGTTTCAGAACTTTATTTCAGGAACTGAAAAAGCTACAGAGAGGTAATATTTTGTAAAAATGAAGTAAGTTTATCTCCCATGAAACAATATTTTAAAATCTAAAACGTCAGCGATCGTAACTCTAAAAATCGTAAAATGTTTAAAAAGTGGCATTGGCTGGTCGTAAATGGTCGCCCTGTAGTGTAGGTACCAGGGTCGCAGTCAGCCCCAAGAGGTCATGATTATGTATGTAAATGCCTCGGCCACTGCACTCCCACGGGAAGGGTTCTCGTCTTTCCAGCGATTTTTCTCGCATTTTATTTATTAGGGTACTATCGGCCCTCGATACCCGTTTATCTGTCAGCTTCATGAGAGAGATATTTATTCGTTTGTGTGCAAGACTTATAGATAAATATGTTAGGTTTTTTTCTGTGGCCTGTTTTACTATTAATCTTATTATTTTCTGTTTTAAGGCTTGCTTATGGTAGTTGAAACCAGCCATCTTCATACCGCAACTAAAATCGTGTATTACTTAGTTGTAATACACCACACACACACACACACACCAGTTCCACAGTTCATTAGGACTATGTATTATTATTATGAAAGGGCTTATTATAATATTGTACTTTAAAAATCGTTATCAGTCTTTGTAGAAAAAAGTCCCGCAGACAGGCGCGACGCGACGATGCGGCGCGATTCTGTTAGAACAATTTCCATGAAGTTTTCATAGAATCGTTCTACTAGAGTCACGTCCCGCTTGTCTTCTTCTTTCTTTCTCCTGTGTTATCCCAATTTATTTGGGGTCAGCCCCTTTTTTTTTTCTTGTGTGTGTAATTATCAAATAACTTCTCCCGCTCTGGGCGGAGCGGGAGGGCGTGTCAGACTCTTACTGACTAAAATCCACCCGTGTTCCTTCGGTTACCCTGTTGCCGGGGGCCGCGATCTCCCTTCGGTTTTCTTCGCACCCCCGGCAGGCATCGGCCCTAACGGACCCCGTCAATTCTGCTAATATCTCCGTACGGCTGTAGGCTGTCTCTTTTGCTGTGTTGCTCGTCATAATATCGTTTTTTATTGTTTGTATCCAAGTTATTGGTGGTCATCCACAGCCTCTCTTTCAATCTTCTATATTCATGACTCTTTACTTAAGTCATCATCTCGCCTTATCACATGTTTGTACCAGCTCAAGCGGTTTTCATAAAGTTTCTCGTGTATCACTAAGTTTCTCGTGTATCACTAAGTTTCTCGCGTATCACTAAGTTTCTCGTGTATCACTAAGTTTCTCGCGTATAACTAAATTTCTCGCGTATCACTAAGTTTCTCGTGTTAAACACGAGAAACAACAATAGATAATATTCAATATCAATTTTACATTATCACATTGTCTAGACAGGTTGACATGCACGTCATTAAATTGCCCGGGTTCAGACACAAGTACTAGGTAGGTATAGTTACCTATTCCCCCATTCTATCAAATTTCTATCTGTATTTTAGCATCCAGCACGTAAATTTGCCAGCCCATTCGTGTTATTTATAACGGGATCGAAATGGTTTTAGAGTGTTTGATCAGCAGTTGGAAGGTTTGTTAGCGGAGTATACCCGTGCGTGTTGTGTATATTCGCAATACTGTAACGTGGGGATAGTCATTAAAACTTTAGACTACACTCACTTTTCATAAAACTCATACGCCATGCCACCACATATTGGAAGTGAACCCTCTGGGATGGTTACCGGCATTACGTTTGAGCAAAGTTAAGCATCGCGGCCGGTCAACGGCATTAGGTTTAAAACCGTGTTATAAAACAGTGTAAAACGAAGTAAACCAGTGTTTTCAGGGGGTCTTCTCGCTATACTTAGTTTCCAACCTTTTATTTTTTTTCCGAGAATTATTGAAACCGTGAAAAATAAAATGATTTTAAAACCAACGCATATACTAATAAATCTTATTAAAATATTCAACACATTTTATTTTCACGGTTTATAATGCTGTATTCGCTAAGAAAAACCTACACATACAATGAGACCTCCACTACACGACATCCCAGATGTGACTAGGGGAACCTTCCAGGAACCCTCATGGAAGGTTCCCGGCACTGAACGTGTTAATGAATGTTGAAGTTACGCAATGTCCACCATGGACATTATTGAAATGGGGCAAAAAGAGCAGCCACCGAAGTCCTTCCATAGTTTGTGAAAAGATTTTGAACTGCTTTCAGAAAACATACCTAAAGAAAAAAATACAAAATATTCACACATTACAAAGGTCCTTCTACATTACATTTATGTGAACTAACACACTCGTTTTTTTGGCCAGTCAAGTAATGACGCTGAGAAGATTCCTTTAAAAACAACAGGCTACTCATAATTGCTCCACAAAATAAATAAATTCAAACAAAACGCCCTAATTAAAATGATCATCACAATGGCTGCTAATTATTTCAATACAATTAGCGACGAGTGAGCACGCTTTGCATTTAAAAGCGACTGGCGGACTCCTAAACACGTTTTATTTTGTCCTTGGTCATGAAAACGCAATTCAAAATTGGAACACGAAAAATAATAGACAATAGCGACGATTCTATTGTTCAGGAACCACAGAGTAAGTAATAACTAACATAGAGGGATTGATAAAAAAGATAAACTATGGAACTACTAACGCCCCGCCCCTGCTTCGCCCGATTTTCACGACTTGACTAAACATCGAGATTTCTTTATTATTCGTAAGTTTAATATAAAGTACCTGGGCGACCGAGCTCTGCTCTGGTGAAAATAGAGAATGTTCATTTAATAGTATAGGAAAGTTCATACTAATCCATGTATAGTACCTACTTATTCCATGCTGCCATGATAGTAGATATTTACTAATTCCATGCTGCCATGTCATTATTCTAATGTCATTATTCTCATTTTATTACTCATCACTATCCTGTTCTAAACTTTAGGCAACAGAGCTCTGCTCGGGTGAAAATATGAAACCTACCTAGACCGATTTTTCGCCCCCGTAAACCCCTATATTGCAACTTTTATCGAAATCGTTAGAGCCGGTTTCGCGAACGTGAGTACAAATATATAAAATAATAATATTAATAATAACAAAAAAAAAATACAAATAAAATATAATAAATATATATATACAGGGTTATTGGTAAAACACCAACAACCTCTTAAGGGGTCATTATACTCATCATTAAGAACAACTTTTACTATGGGACCAAACCTGAAATCGCGAAAACAAAATCAGCTGTTCCCAACATTTTTACTAGTGTATGCGAACATAAATGTATGGGCAGCAGATTTTTTTTTTGCGATATCAGCTTTGTTCCCATAGTGAAAGTTGTTCATAATGATGAGTATAATGACCCCTTAAGAGGTTGTTGGTGTTTTACCAATAACCCTGTATATTATATTATAATTTAATTATATTATAATATATTTTTAATAGTATAGGATGTATTGTATACACATTTAAAACTTTCCGGAATAAATTCTGCAAATGATGGTGAAAACCGTATCAAAATCCGTTGTGGAGTTTAGAAAAACAACGCGGTCACACAGACAGACACGAAAAGTTGTAACATTTCCTTACAATATATCCTGTGAGTAAGAAAGAGTATCATAAAGATTTTCCCCAGATTTTTACTGTCATAATTAGAATAGTCTTATGGCCGAACCCAATAATCTATCTATCACCAGTTTTGGCATACTGGAGATAGAAAAACCTAGGTATGAACTTTGAAAAACTATGGCTTTAACGTCCCAATAATCTGTCAGAGAATAAGGAATCTTACAGAATTGTGGGACGACAGTCAATGACAGATAGAATTGTACTGTCTACCATCAATAGCGATCTTTTACTGAAAATACTCACAAAGGACCGCTAACAATTAACGAGGGAGCTGCTGCACCACTGTACCTAGCACTAGATGCTCCAGAAACTGTTAAAGGCAAATTTGTATGGTTTAATACAAATATTGTTGATTGGGATGCTAAAAACCCCTTGTCAGTATTAAAAGTTTTAATATTGATTTTGATTATTTGCTGAATACTTGTAAAAAAAAAAAAATATTATTGGGTTCGGCCGTAATGTCAAAGCGACTGTCATTAGGAGTATGTAACATAATAAGGCTGCCGAAAACGCATTAACCTGTTTGTATGAAATAGTGTTACAAAGATTATAGTTGAAACTGGTCCTAATAACAACTGGAAACATAAATCTAGATCTCAATTTTCGGATATCATATATAACTCTGGATTTTCCACTTGTTCATAACTCACGCGTTATTTTATTTATGAGGTGACGTTATTGTCCATATTTTCGGATTACTCGAATCGTTATTACCGGCTAAGCTATGTGCTGGGTGAACCCTGTTTCCGTCCGTTAAAATATTCGGCAGTCAGCATGTTCGTATATATTATGGGCAACTTGATACAGTGGAATGCCCAGACTAAACAACTGTACTGCAATGCAAAGGAATGGTTCTTTGAACGCTGTGTCTAGCGGTGCGTTTACACTGGCGAAACATTCACATAAAAACATGTTGAATTGTCTATTGATTGCCAATGTTCGATACAATTTTTGACAGAAAATAGAGATTTCAACATGTTTTTAACCGACTTCCAAAAGGAGGAGGTTAATTATGTTCGTAGCGTATGTTTGTTTTTTTTTTATGTTCAACGATTTCACCGTCAATTGTGGACCGGTTTTGAAAATTATTTTTTTGTTATAGCTTTATTAGCTTTGCTTGGATAGTTTTTGAGTTAGCTTCAATAATACGTATTTTTTCCCACTTAATATGTGGATGATATGATAAGTTCTGGTCACTGGTGGTATTCGAATATGTGGGGTAGGTACCACAACTAAAAAGTGAAAAATAAAAACGTTTTACAATAAAAAAACCGGCTTCCAAAAAAACACTACAAAGAGAAAAATAACTTTAATTTCGGAAGTCGGTGGCAAAAAACGAAAATTTAAAACAAAAGACACAGTTTTTATTTTTGTAAAAAAAATTATGTGAATGTTTCGCCAATGCAAACGCACAGTAAAGCTGATGTCAGACGCTTCACTCGAGTGAATGTTACTTTTTGTTTCATTCCACGTTCACACGATACCGACAAAATTATATATCTATAGGAATTCATCTACTCCTTTAATTATATAATTTTTCGATCGCCGAGTGCCGAAATCCAACATCGTTACATCGGCTGGTGTGATATCGGCTTAAGGTGGAACCTTCGACCATGCCCGCGAAATTCAAATTTTCTTATGTTTTTTTCATTTTGTAGGTCAGTCTCAGATCTTATGTTAATGATTGATTGATTGGCGGTCATAAAAGATGGCCTCCCTCCATTTCTTCCACATCTCACGGTTACCTAAATAACATATCAAATTATTTGCTGCTAAGAATGTCAATTTCGTGAATTTATGACATTATACACCATCACTGAGAATTGTATTTACGATTTTAACCATTAACATTCTGTAAATATATATTTATTATTTTTATGACCGCAAATCAATCAATCATTAACATGAGATGATCTGAGACTGACCTAAAAAATACAAAAAACGTAAGAAAATTTGAATTTCGCGGGCAGGGTCGGCGCTTTCGCCTTAAGAACTTAGCTGCGACCACACATAAGTTTAATTAACGACATGAACAAATACAAAGGAACTACACAACACAAAACAATATCGCTCTCTTATCCAAGTAAGTAGGCACTTTCAGTTTGACTAAAGTTGTTTACTAACAGAACGCCACCCGAGATAAGCCCAAGCACTGTATACATAGATAAACACTGCTCTTTTATTCGTGACACATAATAATGAACAAAGAAAGCGAATATAATGATCTCGGAGCTATGTCGAATATTCCGTATCACTTGAGCGATCACCAATACGGCTTCGCAATATCGAAATACCTCTGCCGCCCCGCCGCGCCGCGGCATGCGCTCAGTAGTTCTGTATTAATATCACCCTTAATTACTAGACGAGGTTGACAGTCGAGTTCTCACGTCTTCGGAGTTCATACTTCACAAATATTGCAGTTTGTGATGTTCATTTGTTTTTGTTCGCACCTCTCTTGAAATATACTCTTGTCTTTGTTTTTAGTGTTGAGTACCTCAATAGGAAAAAAACGGAACACTTATAGAATCACTCGTGTATCTGTCTGTCTGTCCGTCTGCCACAGCCAATTTGCTCCGAATCTATTGGACCGATTACCCAAACACGGACGTGTAATGAAAATAAATGAATTTTGAATATGGGGGTTACTTTTGGGGGCAAAGAAGAAAATTAAAAAAAAAAATGTTTTGCTAACTGTACCATGTGACATATCATATAAAAAGGCTTATTGCGAGGATTCCAAATACATTATAATTTTAAATTAAATGTTAAAAAAATAGATGAATATTGACTATTTCTCCCCCATTATCTCCGAAACTACTGAGCCTGAAATTTTGAAAAAAAAAAAAAATAGGGAATAATTCTATGCTTATAAATTACAGTAAAACCTATAAGAAGTCTATGGTCTTAAAATAACATGGTAAATCTCTCAATATTGTACGTACAAACTTACTACGTACGTACTACATTTGCAGTTGGAATGTATGGGAGAACATGTTATTCAACTACAATTATAAGTTTGTTCTTGGGATAACTACGGAACTCTGAATTGTGCGTCGTCCGACACGCACTTCTCCGGTTTTAGGTGTTGCCTGGCGTTCACAATTGTTCTTAGAATACCTGTAGGTAGATATTGAAATAGGTGTAAATATGAAGTAAATATAGAATGTAACCGCACACAGAAGCGTTACAAAACTCCAAAACAGGAAAATGGTGAACTGTGCTATCAATGAATGACGTGGAACACTTGAACGCTTGTTGATAATCTTATTTAAGTAGGCACTAGGCACTGAAATATGTTATGAATTAATTTCTTATACTTCAACTTAAGCATCTCTTTCTTGAGACCTCTTGACATCCATGCGAGGCACCAATTAGTGATATTTACGACCAACCTTCCATCGATAAAAAAAGAAAAACAAACGTAAATTTTTGTGCTCTATGATCAGTGTTTGCTATGCTCAAACACTATTAGAAATTTCAAATATTTAATACATAAACAAACAAAACTATAATGCATAAGATCCCTATAATCTACACAAATAAAAACTTTCATTTAAATCGTACTTGTGCAAAGCTGAAGTTAACAAAATAAATATTTAAGTTAAATAGAAACATTTAGAAGCGATCAATTTTAAATGAAAAATCTGCTTAGCTTAATAGATAAAATATTTACAGTGGAACTGAAGGATGCTTCATTTTGTTTATCTTGTTTGTCGGTGGGTCTAGAGTGGGGACTATCGATTATAGCATCTGAATCGATTCTGAATAATTCATTGCGATTTTTTTACCTTACATTAAGTGTTTGCTATTTGTGTCTGTTTGGTTAAAGTAGGAGCAGCTCGTGGCTAAGTAATAACAGCCACGCGGGTCGATTCATCAGGTTAAGCTAGGCTTGCCGGGGTTGGTCTGTGGATGGGTGACCATCTTTACATACTGAGACTCCTTCGTGCCCCGGAAAGCACGTTAAGTCGTTGGTCCCGGCTGTCATTCGTGGATCTTTGACAGTCGTTACGGGTCATCAGAAGCCCAAAATTCTGACAACCAGTCTTACCAAGGGGTATCGTATTACCCAGCTACTGGTTTGTGGAGGTCACATAGGCAGTCGCTCCGTGTGAAATTCTGGTATTCAGCTGCATTCAGTTAGACTGGAAGCCGAACCCAATATAGTTGGGAAAAGGCTAGGCAGATTGTTTGGTTCATTGCTCAAATTTTGTAAAAAAAAAAATTAATTAATCAATTAAAAAAAACACAACTGTCCTATTAAAAAACGAATTAAAAAGTAATAAACAATTTGTATTTGTTCATCTGTATATACAAAGCAAAAAGTTTTCCATACATCGACACAACGGTCTCCCGGATTGCAATGACAATTTCATTTATCTGTTTAGACAGCGAGTAAATGAGTATCCTCTCGCTTTGTATATACAGATTAAATATTACAAATTGTTTATTACTTTTTAATTCGTTTTTTAACAGGTCAGTTGTGTTTTTTTTTATATTTTTATTTTTATTTTATACATTTTAGTGTCAAGTTTTATTTTCATTTTAAAACCTGTCATGCTAGGTGGCTTTAATATTTAAGCACTAAAGGTGGTTTTATACTCTAAACGAGGCGAAGCGAGGGGTGGATGGCGTGAGGATGAAATGTTTGTTTTGTATGTACACCCTACTGTGTAAAATGTATGCCAATAAATTATATAGTTTTGGAATGTGCTCATCAGGGCCTTCAATTGGAAACCCATATTGTAATAAATGAATAAATTATTTTATTTACACATTTGAATACTGCCGCCAGTTTTTTTTTTAATTTGGCTTATGTCACTCGGGATGATGTAAGGATTCTAACGATATATCCAACTTTGTCTAGGCATTTAAAAGTTATGGTACTACAAATAAACTCCCATACGTACACGAACCCTGAAAACGATACACTCCTTTTTGGGCAGTCGTGTAAATTTTGACATTTTAAAACTTTGAAATTACTGTGTAGCGACCAATTGGAACCGTGCACCTAGCTTCTGACGTTTCATAAGTGCCCTTGTAGGTTTATGTGATATAAAATATTTCGAATTTGAATTTGAATTTGTAGTACCTACCTAAAACATCTGCCTCTGTCGATCACAATCTATAGATGTCAGAGACGAAATTACAAAAAATAAATTGAATAAAGAATATCGATTTCTCGCAGTCGATTACAGGCTACAATATATTGCCCATCTCTAAACCCATAGAGCTCTGGTGCTGTAATCAAATCGTTTTAAATGAATTCTAGTTCATCAATCGTTGGCTACTCGTACACTAATTAATGTGTCTAATCGAGAACAAATATCCGTTAGGGAAAAGGTTTTCAGTACGCATTTGTTTCGTTTTAGGGATAATTGATAGCCTGTCCTTCAAACATGAGGTTGACGAGAATAGACATCGATTTCCATAGCTAGGTTCGAGTAGGTAAGTAGGTGAAGGTAATTGATTGAAATGGATAACTTTTGCCCAATTTCTATAATCTACCGTCTACTGTTCGTTTTTCAACTCATCTTTCTACGAATGTTCACAATCACTCCATCACATAATGTTACCGTAATCAAACATTAGCTGGCCTTCAAATAGGTATTATAATTATTAATAAAGTTAATTAATACCGGATTCAAGGTAGGATTGAAAATACCAAACTCAAAATTTACTCATTTTCCTTTTCACAAACAATTTAGGAAAATTGGCGTATTCCGATGTAATTAAAATTTCTCCGGCTCTCCGTAAACACACGTTTGAAACATTAATTTGTTTTGAAGTTCTATCATGAATCCGTTAGATCATAACTCAAATAATGTATATTTATTGAACCAGATACTAATAGATGGGAAAAATAAACGAAACTTTGATAAATCAAAATAATCTGCAATATTTTGAACTTGGCTTTGCATTTGACGCCCAATACTGCATTCCAATAAGAGTACCTAAAATACTTTGTTCAACCTCGGCGAAAAATATTGTCATAGAAAAAAGAAAAAAGTGTGTGAAGAAGTATAAAATTAATAAAAAAAGTGGCCAAGTGCGAGGCGGACTCACACACGAAGGGTTCCGTACTAACACATGTTTTAAATACTTTCACGGGGGCCCCCGGGTACACGAAACGTGTTTTTCGCACAAACAAATTAATAATTAAAGGGAATTTAATTATGAACTTTATTTTGTTATGTTATTATAGCGGCCATAACAGTACACACAGACAGCCGAGCCTTAGTAATAGGGTCCCGTTGGCAGCCTTTCAGTACGGAACCCTAAAAAGGTTAAAATAATGTATATGGTTAAAGTAATGTGTGAATCTTAAAGCACAAATCAGGTAAATATTTTATAAAATAAAATTTTAATACATATAAGTAAAATAAAATGAGTCACGTCAGACGAATAATTAATTAACAAAAAAAGGTTTTTCCCAGACTGAATACAAAATAATCCGGTATTAACAGCGTGCACTGCAAGCCTTTAACTATAATTTAATTTATGAATCTAATTTTTTGGCTGTTGAACCGTCACATATTATATTGTAAATTCATGAATTACATTGTAAACAGCAAATTGGGAAAATAATATATTAAAATTCAATGAGTTTAATTACGGTATTACTTTTGCAACTAAGTAATTGGATGAATATGCACGTTATAATTTATGCACGCATTTTTTTTCTTAATTTTCACAAAGCTAAATGCCGTATTCCCCTTGGCAATAGTGACGAACTTGCATACAAATTTTCATTCCCAAATTTTACCTCTTTAGGGGATGAATTTTCTAAAATCCTTCTTTAGAGCTCACCTTCATTGTAATAGGAATTTTAGTGTCTGTAGATATGTCACAAAGGTTTTTCTCCGTAGTTGTGAACTCCTATTACTAATAATTCCCGTAATGTTGGTTTACAGACTATTATGATGTTGGTGATGCCAACACACTTCACCAACATTAGAATTTTCTGATTTTTAAATCATGTTTAGGGTTTCGTACCTCAAAAGGAAAAAAAAACGGAACCCTTATAGGATCACTTCGTTATCCGTACGTCAGTCTAGATTAAGACTGTCTTTTTTCTCAGGAAAGTGTGGAGGCATCAAGTTGAAATTAATACCAAATACGTAGACCTATGTATGGCCCTTGGAGTTTTCAGAAAATCAAGCTTCTGAGTCAACGCAATAAAAAATACGGCCATTTATGCGACATATTTTGATTGTCGCAAGTAAATCAAAACCAACAGGGTACCTACTTCCCGTTGACTTAGAATCATGAATTTGGCAGAAAGCAAGGTCTCACAGCACATGTAAAGGAAAAAGTCCGAAAATCGTTAATTTGTAGTTTTAAAACGAAAAAAAAGTGAAAACTAAAAAAAACTACTTCCAAAACCCTTAACTTAAAGTAAAAATACTTACATAGAACATTGATCCGTAACTTAATATAAATAAAGAGAACAATCGCGTTTACAAAAATGAGGTGTCGGTAACGGTGTCGCGAGTTCAATTGTTTTTTCTCATCTCAAAAATGTCCAACGCACCTAAGGAAGTTTTCACTTAAAAAAAAACCGTTTATCAAGTTACATTTGCAGTTGGCGGATTGACCTTGACGGATATCGATTTATGGGAGAACATATTTTTCAATTAAAATGTTTAGTTTGTTTTTGGGATAAATTCATCCCAACTAACAAACCCTTAATTGTGCGTGGTCCGACACGCACTGGGCCGGTTTTTTTCTACCATGCGTTCCGAAGGCACTCGTTAAGAATAGGCTCTCTCTTGGGAAGTCGTTAGTGGCGACCCTTGCATATCAATCGAATAATAGTTACGACATGTTCCCAATTATAGACATCAACCCTTATATTGTTGCGCTGAAAAATATCTTCTACAAAAATGAAATGATGTTCGGTGGTAAGCGCATCACTTGAGAATGGCTGGATCGATTTGTTTTTTTTTTTTTGTTTTAAAATGTTCTTAATACTCCGACTAAGGTTTTTATGGGCAAAAAAATTGAAAAATTGCCCAGAAAATTTTCAAATTCGGAAAAAACTAAAACGTCTGTTGGGCCAGTTGGATTGGAATATAAATAAAAATAAATTGCATTAAGATACAGCGAGCCATGGAAAGAATTGACTCATCGATATAACAGTAAATAACTGAACTTAACAAGAAACAGAAAGTTACATTTCAGGCTCTATCTTCGGGTGATAGAGTCGATATTTTCATGATGAATCTTGACCAACTTCTTCAAGGGATTTTACCACAATCTTGTGTGCACCACCACTATCATCATACAAATAACACGTGAGTAGTTGCTTTTCAGTATAAAACTCAATTTAAAACGATTTATAATTGCAATCAATATAAGTAATAGTTCATTTTGTAATTCGTTCTGGTAAGACAAAGTCGTATTTCAAAATGAAACTCTGTATTCTTTTCGTGAGTGCCTTGGTGCTGGTAGCACAAGGCAAAGCTGCTCCATCCAAAGCCGAGGAAAGAGTCAACGAAGTTCAATCTGAAGAAGTGGTTGGTTATGCTGTTGTCGACGCCGGGCAAGAGGCCGGTGGTGAAGGACTCCAGGGAGCTATCGCCGAAGAAGTTATAGCAGTATATGAACCAGAAGTTGTTGGTGCAGGGCCAGAACAACGGGCTTTTGCAGTAGGAGAGCATGCAGCTGGTAATTAATCACGACTTTTTCCCCTATCTGTCTTGCAGAATAAATTACATGCACCAAATTAGTGTGACATAATTGTGGAATGGTGATCTGAAATGGATTGGTGATCTTTTATCATTTATGGCTTTTATTTGTTAAAAAAAAATAGTTCACCAGTTAAAAAACTGGAAAGTTAAGGATAATTTCCACCAAACGGCTCGCATCGTATCGGATCGGAACGGATTTTACAATCTTTAAACGATATTAAATCTGTACACAGTATTTGAAGTCTATTACCAAGCCGCGTACAGCAGCTTGACCGCGGGCGTCTTCCGCAACACGCGTTCGTAGTCGAAAGTATGCTGCGACGCGCGATCGGCTCCGTTCGCCTGTCTTCGTATCCGATCGTATCCTTTCGGCTGTTTTACGATTATTTTCTTCTTCTTCTAATGCAATAGTACGTTCTAATCCAACAATAGTACGTCAAATTCAACCATTTTCAAAAATTAGAACACGTCAACACGGTAGGAATTAAACTATTTGACTAGGCGCAGAAACGTATACGTTCGCAACGTATCCTTTCCGATCCGATGCGATGCGAGCCTTTTGGTGGAAATCATCCTTTAGTAAAGAAGAAGAAGAAATAGCCAGATAGATTGGCAATTTAGAAAAGGGAACTGACTTTGCTTAGTTTTTTTATATGACCACTATCTCACCTACTGCCTTATTGGTCTAGTGGCTAACGCTACTGTTGAGCATGAGGTCCTGAGTTGGATTCGGGGGGGGGGGGGGGGGTAAACGTAGCAGTCCGGAGTCTGGATTTGTGTCCGGTTGATAGCAATAGGTTCGGCCCCTATTACATGGGACTTCAAACATAACTGGCGAAATATGGGTGTACTGTAGGTACACCTCTGCTTAACTTTCGCGGATTACAAGCGTGATGTTATGTTACTATTTCACCTACTGATTAGTGATGATGCGGTCGACGATGGTGTATGATTGTTTACAAGTAAACTATGGAGTGTGTCAGGACGTTGGGGTTATTTGAAACATTTTAGCAAACACTTTCTTTTTTGTGTGGGAAAGCGATTGCAAAGAGGTTATGTGGCCTGGTGAAAATTATGCCTAGTCATTGAATGATTCAATTTCTGTTACAGTTTATAGTTATAGTGTTATATTTTAATTAAAGTAAAATAGTAATAGTTGATAAGGTACGATGGGGTTGGCATATCCGTATGGACAAAAACCCCCTTTTGTTAATAAAGAATAAAAAAGTAAACTATTCACTCGAGACTTCAAACTCTTATATTATCGGGAAACCAGACTCCGTAATAAGGACTTCGACTCATTAGCTGTACGTTGTAAGGGTTATAATCTAAATATTATTTTCTGTTTTTTCCAGAACCCTTCTACATCCCAATTCTTTCGAGGGCCTGTACCAACTCTGCGTGTCTGTCCCTTTGCAATCTGCTCGGCTATCCAAAAGGCGTGTGTGTGTCCACCACCACTTGCCAGTGCTATTTTTAAATACATAAATGTCTTTCAAATCCGTCTCTGTAACAATTGATTTTGGAACTGTACTAAATTCGTTTATAGATCCTAGCTGTTGGACTATGTTTACCAAAAACAATGTGAATGTAAATGTGTCGTGGTTACAAAATAAAACTGTTGTGATAAAATAAAAGAGTTTTTCAAAATAGGATTAAGGTATTATTTACAAGCAATGGGCCTGATGGTATTTGTCATCAACAATAATGACAAACTTACATGCAAACTTTCATATATTTAATTTCATATTTAACCCCCTTCCCCTTTTTCCCTATGACATTAAGTCCGCCTCTGTACATTTGTGTGCTTGAAGTATTAAATAAATAAATTAATTAACTCCCTTTAACGGAATTTTCAAGAATCCTTTGTTATTATTATTATTTATTTATTTCAGAGTAAAAATTCCATATAAGTTACATAAAATCATAAAATTTTAGTGTGTTGGTAACAGAATTGTATAAAAAATTATATTAATATTGTTAAAATCTATACCTAACGAATGCCTATGGCTGTCCTTATCCACAGATTTTGGAAAGGACAGTCGAACGGGCAGAAATAGCATTAAGGATGCTGTTGCCGCTGCTTCGTAGACGGCGCAGCAAGGTGTTTGTTTTCTTGCGCATGATGGCTTGAAAGCCATCTGTACGCGCTTCAGCAAACATAATGCTCACTTTTGCTATACAATATGTAAAAAAAACCTGTTCGATTCGAAAGGGGCTCTTAGGTACTGCAATAACATTAACTAAAAGTTATAAAAAATCTTATTATAATAGAAAATAAAAATAAAGTTATTACTATTTAAAAATCACATTTTTGTAACTAAAATGATCCCAAATTCATTAAAAATGAGCATATTTTCAACAGAGGTCATAAGTTATGACTTGTAGACACCCGTTAAATAACGGCTGCCCCTACGTAATAACCCGGTAAAATTTATTTATTTTTCGTCGATTTTCTTGGAAATTACCACATAACTGGACTCTCAGTATGATACCTAACAACACCCTTACGGAAAGGACAGGTTTTTTTTTTTAAATGTTGTATAAGGAACTCTTGTGCAAAATTTCATGCATCTAGACTCTGCGGTTTGGGCTGTGCGTTGTCTGACAGTGAATGAATTTAAGATTATTAGGGTTTCGTACTTCAAAAGGAAAAAACGGAACCCTTATAGGATCACTCGTGTGTCTGTCTGTCTGTCAATTTAGTTGAAATTTGGTACACATATGAATTTGTGTGACTCAAACACGGACGTGTAACGTAAATAAATGAATTTTGAATATGGTGATCACTTTTCGGGGACAAATTGGAAAATTTAAAATAAAGTTAGTGACATCAAATGAAAGGGATCAATTGTAAGGATCTTAAATCTATATTGTTTATAATTTTAAAAATATTTAAGAAAAAAGATGAAAATTGACCATCCTCCTCCTATCTCTGAAACAGAGAGAAAACACAGAGAATAGTTCTATACTAATAGATTACAAGAAAACCTATAAGAAATTTATGGGTCTTAAAATAACATGATAAGTCACTCAATATCGTGCGTACAAACTTACATTTGCAGTTGGAATGTATGGGCATGGGGTCTCAACTCGAACAAATTATAATTAGTGTTGAAAAAATAATCATAGATGGCAGCATAGGAAACAATTATAAATTAACAATCACTAAAAACGAGTAAACGGCAGAATTTGGCTGAAGTAAGATTAGTAAAAATAAAAACTTCCTTGTTTAATGCTGATTTATCCATTTAAAGTCGTAAATCACGTATTTCCAACAAAAACGATAAGTGAAACCTTTTACTTGAATTCGAACCCATAGAATGATAAAGTTCTGAGTTGATGAGCTCTTTGCAATAGATGGCGTTTCACTCAATTTGTCATGACATACTGTATAAGCGAGCGTTTGGTAGGAAAATCAAACAACATAATTTTTTATAATCTAATACCTACTTTACATAGAAATAAAGGAATTGAAAGAATAGTTTCAACATGTTTTTGGCAAATACCTACCGACTTAATTTTTTTTTCATTTCACCAATACCTTTCTAAAAATTCTATAAAAAACTGGCCAAGTGCGAGTCGGGCTCACGCACTAAGGGTTCCGTAACATTATTATCTATAAAAACGAGCAAAAAAAATCACTTTGTTGTCTCCTGTTACAGTACAATATCTTTGTGCTGTATCTGCAATCTACATCGCAATCTTATGTTCTTTATCGCACGTTCAATATCTATTAAATGTTTCTACTATCTGTTATTAACACGTAGTCGTTAGTATATAAGATGCACCTTTGGATAATTATAACTAGACTATACTACATCTTTGGTCTCATTTATACCTAACCATATACTGCCAAGAAGTTTGGCAAATTGGTGACCCCGACGAACGAATACGCAGCAAGAAACATGGCGCAACCACCGTGCAAGGCGAACATAAATCAGCAAGGAACACTTGAAGTAGCTGCTGGCACCTCGGTTTTATCCCGCATTCCGGAATTTTGGAAAGACCAACCCAGATTATGGTTCACGCAACTAGAAGCCATATTAGCACCACAGAAGCAAGGAGACGAATACAAATACTGTACGGTAATAGCAAAGTTATCCAAGGAAGAAATACTACAGGTTAGTGACCTAATCACTTCGCCACCGACTACAGATAAATACAAAAACATCAAGGAACGTTTAATTGATTGTTACGAAGAAACAGAACAGCGGCAGTTTCAAAAATTAATATCAGAGACAGAACTCGGTGATCAAAAACCTTCGCAGTTATTACGTCAAATCAGTTACTACGGTTCTAGCAGTTACGGAAGACATGGAAATTGACAAACTGAGCCTAATTGCAGACAAAATAATAATGAATTCAAAAGTAACCGAAATATCAGCTGTTAGCAACGACACTTCAAACGACAACAATACAGCATGCATTTTAACCCAGCTAGCAAAATTACAGATAGATATTGACGCAATTTAGCAAGGTCGATATGGCTATCGACCCAACACGCACAATCATTTCAAGGAACGTCAACAATTCCCGATTATGAGGCCGAGAACAAACTATAGAGGGGCAAATCGATTTTGTTACTACCACGGAAGATTCGGAAAATATGCAAGGAACTGCATTAAGCCATGCGGTTGGAAGCCAATGACTTACGTACGGAACCAGGGAAACGAATAAGAGCACAGACAACGGCGAAACTCTGTGCAATCCACCCATCCAATCGCCTCACCATTACCGACCGAAAAAGTGGTATGAAGTTTTTGATTGACACGGGCGCAAATATCTCAGTCATTAGCAAGCAACAGAGATATTCAATTTTTCAAAATGAACAATATACACTATACGCTGCAAATGGGACTAAAATTAGGACTTACGGCGAGAAGACGCTTACCTTGAATTTAGGACTACAACGATGTTATAAATGGAATTTTATAATCGCCGATGTTACACAACCAATAATTGGAGCAGATTTTCTAGAGCACTATAAACTATTAGTCGACATAGCTGGTCGCAAACTTATCGACAAAGTTACAGAGCTGACAACGCATGTAACTTCAGAAAAAGCGGCACAACAAGCAATTCGTACTATCGCAGTGGGAACGAATCCACGTATTACGCAACTTTTAAACAAGTACGAAGACATCACGAAAGAGTCCTCTCTACGCAATGCGCCCAAACATAAGATTGAACACCACATTATCACTATAGGACCACCCGTCGCAGCTCGGGCAAGACCATTACCTCCAGAAAAATACGACATAGCCAAAAAGGAATTTCAAAGTATGATAGAACTCGGAATTTGCCGACCGTCAGATAGCCCATGGGCAAGCCCATTGCATATGGTAAAAAAGAAAAATGGCGAATGGAGACCGTGCGGAGACTATCGAATGCTCAATAGCACGACAGTTCCGGACAAATACCCACTACCAAGATTAACTGACTTTACATACATATTAGAAAATAAGAAGATACTAAGCAAGATAGATATACGCAAAGCATACCACTGTATTCCTGTTAAGGATATAGAGAAAACAGCCATCATCACACCTTTCGGACTTTTTGAGTACTTAAGAATGCCTTTCGGATTACGCAATGCGGCACAAACATTTCAACGATTCATGGATTCCTTATTTAGAGATTTAAATTTCGTATTTATATATGTAGACGACTGTCTCATCGCATCGGACAGCGAAGATTTGCATTATCAGCATTTAGAAACGGTTTTCAAACGTTTACACGAGAATGGAATAACCATTAATCTCGAAAAATGCGAATTTCACAGAAGGGAAATAGATTTCTTAGGTTATCATATAACGAGCCAAGGAATACAACCTACCGAGGAAAATTACAAGGCAATCATGGAATTTCCCAAACCGAAAACGATTCAAGAATTAAGAAGATTTTTGGGCATGGTCAATTTCTACAGAAGTAATATTCCACGCGCAGCGGAAAATCAAAGGGTTTTAAACGAATTTCTACATGGTTCAAAAAAGAACGATAATTCACCTGTTCCTTGGACAACGGAAGCAGACCAAGCTTACGAAAAATGCAAGGAAAGCTTGAAAAACGCGGTATTAACAGCGCATCCTTCCCGCAACGCATCACTAGCGCTCATGACCGACGCTAGTGCTACTTGCGTTGGTGGAGTTTTACAACAAAAATCCGGACGCAATTGGGAACCATTAGGTTTTTTTTCACAAAAATTGAGCGAAACTCAACAAAAATATTCTACGTTTGACAGAGAGCTGTTGGGAATTTACATGGCCGTCAAACATTTTCACAGATTAATCGAGGGAAGAGAATTTACAATATTTACGGATCACCGACCTTTGACATACGCATTCTCCCAAAAACCATCATCAAACGATACACCGCGACGGGTCCGGCAGTTAGATTTCATTTCACAGTACAGTACCAATATCCAACACATAAGCGGACGTGATAATATTACCGCCGATGCCTTATCTCGAATAGAGGAAATATACGTGCCATCACCTATCGATTACGCTGAATTGGAAAAATGTCAATCAACAGATAATGAACTTAGTAAATTACGTGACAATAAAAGATTAAAATTCAAAAACATTACGCTTCCGGGTTCCACAATAAACATCACCTGCGACACGTCTACTGGAAAAAGCCGCCCCTACTTAACAAAGCATTTTCGCAAACAAATTTTCGATACCATTCATGGTATGAGCCATCCAGGAAAAAGAACTACGAGAAAAATGATAACCCAAAGGTATTTGTGCAGGCAGGTTGTAGTAGGATGCACAATAAAATGCGATGTATGGTTAACTGTGTAATCAGTCATATAAAATACAATTTTTGAGTAAAAAGAAAAGATTTGTGACGGCGCGTGCGGTGTCTGTGTTCGCACTAGAGGTCGCCGGCGCCGCGCGGCGCGCATGCCACCCACACTGACGTTCGCGCGAGTGGGGAGCGCTCCTTGCAAGCTTCACATCCGTTGCTCGCCTATTGCGTTTTGTTAACATCCTCCGCCCCCTTGGAAGCCGTGCTTTCAAGAACTTCTGGATCAACTGGCAGGATGCAGACCTTGTTTAACGCTCGTCGGACGATTCCCTTTGTTGTAGCTATGTCTGCCACTCTACACAAACCATCTGGTCCGACGAAAAGCTTCTCTACTCGTCCCAATATCCACTTCATCGGCGGCAAATGATCATCCTTGATTACGACTACATCTTGAACTTTGATAGGGTGGCCACTGGATCGACGCCATTTGACTCGCTGTTGTAGCTCGGAGAGAAATTCTTGCGACCATCTCTTCCAAAAATGTTGCCTCAGTCTTTCTAAATGCTGATATCGATTGATCGACAATTTTTCTACCATAGGAGATGCCAGTGACGTCAAAGGACGTCCGATAAGGAAATGGCCGGGTGTTAACGGATTAAAGTCAGACGGATCCGATGACATAGGTGTCAATGGACGCGAATTCAAAATTGCCTCAATTTGTGTAAACAGAGTGGAAAGCTCTTCAAATGTAAGATTAGAATTACCTGCTATTCGTTTTAAATGGAACTTAGCCGCTTTAACGCCAGCCTCCCAGATTCCACCGAAATTAGGTGCATAAGCTGGACTGAATTTAAAATCAATACCCTCGCTGGCTCCGAACTCAGTCACGGACTCATTGGCGGCCTTAAGCATTCTGCGTAACTCGTTATTTGCCCCTACGTAGTTTCTACCATTGTCGCAATAAATTGTGCGAGGCTTTCCTCGCCTGGAAATAAACCTACGTAAACATGAAATAAATGCATTGGTACTTAGCTCACTAACAACTTCAAGGTGCAAAGCCTTGGAAGAGAAACAGACAAAAAGACACAAATAGCATTTGCTAATTCTAGCGCCACGTCCTTTTCGATTGGAAATATGGAACGGACCTGCGAAATCGGTGCCACAGATCTCAAACGGAGACGAGGGATTTACTCTAGGATGAGGTAAGTTACCCATCACAGTTTGAACCGATTTACCCTTTAACCGTACGCATTTGACACATTTGTTTACAGTTTGTGTAGCAAGAACTCTGCCACCAACGGGCCAGAAGTTCTCACGTATCAGACTAAGTAATTGCTGAGGACCGCAATGTAGTAGACGCAGATGCTCCTCTGCAAATAAAAGTTTGGTAAATGTATGCTTGGAATCAATTAAAATGGGATGTATTTTATTATAGGGTTGCAACGCACCTTGAATGCGTCCCCCTACTCTCAGGATGTTTTCATTATCTAAAAATGGATTCAAAGATAGAATATTAGATTTACAATTTACAACTCCTGTAGTTTTTAAAGAATGAATATCCTTTTCAAAGGAATAAGTTTGTGATATTTTAGCCAATGTTTTTAATGAAGTTTGTAATTCGTGTAGTGTCAGTTTACCTTTCAATTTATTATTTTTATTTTTACAGTTGTGTATAAACCGTTTTACATAGCTTAGAACTCTCTGTAGTTTAGATAGTTTAGAAAATTGGTTAAATGAAATAAAATTCTGTTTACATTGTGTGGTTAAACTAACCTTCATTTCAGGCAATGTGTTACTTGGTAAGTTAATATTATGCTGAGGCCACTCATCCTCAGGTTTAGTTAAAAAGGAAGCACCATGCCACCAAAGATGGTTACTTTTAAGGTCCTGCGGCTTGACTCCGCGTGAAGCAAGATCCGCCGGATTATCTTGAGTTGGCACATGGCGCCATTCATGTTGAGCGGTAAGTTCACGAATTTCTTGTATATGATTGCATACAAAAGTTTTTAAGGTTTTTGGTTGGGTATTAATCCATCCCAAAACTATAGTTGAATCTGTCCACAAAACAGCACGTGACATTTTAAATTGTTTATTACTTGATGAATGTAGAACCTTTTTAAGCAATCTAGCACCTAATAGAGCACCCATTAACTCAAGACGCGGTATTGTTAACTCCGGTTTTAAAGGGGCTACCTTTGCCTTGGCACAAAAAAGGTGAGCATGTATGCCACCTAGTGTATCCTCTGACCTTACGTACAAACAAGCACCGTACGCAGTCTGCGATGCATCAGTGAAGCAATGAAATTCCACGTGAATTGGTGCTGAGCAGACGATATGCCTGGGCACCTCAAGAAAGGAAATATGGTTTAAATTTTTAACGAATTCTTCCCACTGAAGTTTAATGTTATTTGGGGCTTCTTCATCCCAATCGTTTTTTAATAACCACAGTTGCTGCAATGTTATCTTGGGAAGAATTGTAGTTGCTGATAATAAACCCAGTGGGTCAAAAATTTTAGAGGACATAGACAAAATATTGCGCTTAGTAATTTTCGATTCAATTTTGAATTCAGTGGAAAATTTTAAAGTATCTGTTTGTGGGTACCACTTTAGACCTAAAACAGTAGACTCCTTGCTAAAATCTTGACAGATGTTTGTTATAGGAAGATCTTTTAAGATATCTGGAGCATTTGTCCGGAATTTACGTAATGGCAAACAGGCTTCTGAAAGTTTATTAATGACTTCATGAACAACATTTTTCAAATCTTGTTTTGAGTTAGAACCCGTATTCAAGTCGTCGACGTAAAAATCATGCACAATAACATGCTGTACGTCGGGTTTATCAGCGCATTCACGCGACAACTCTAACAAACATCTAGTGCTCAAGAATGGAGCCGAGGCCGTGCCATAAGTTACAGTGTTAAGCTGTAGTACTTGCAACGGCTTCGTTTCTTGGTCTCTCCACAAAATCAATTGTAGGTTTCGCTGAGACTCGTCAACTAATATTTGCCGGTACATTTTTTCTATATCGGCAGTAACAACAAAGGCATTTCGACGAAACCTTAATAAAATTGACAAAAGATCGTCTTGTATAACTGGCCCCACCAGTTGGATATCGTTAAAGGACTTTCCGGAAGTAGATTTGCACGAAGCATCGAACACCACTCGTAATTGAGTGGTTTCACTATTGGGCCGTAATACAGCGTGGTGGGGTAAAAAATAACCGAAAGAAGGACGCTCAATTTGAGAAAGATGACCCAAGCGTTCATACTCACGAATGAATGATGTATACTCCTCCTTTAGAATGGGTGACTTGTTTAGTTTTCGCTCTAAATTAATAAATCTACGACGCGCTACGTTGTATGAGTCACCGAGAGCTAGTTCTGGAGGATCAGTTAGTGGAATTTTAACTAAAAAACGACCGTCATTTAATCGTTTAGTATTTTTTATAAAGATAGTCTCACACAACTCCTCAGATTTAGAAAAAAAATGTTGTTTTTTAACAGGAAGTAATTCTTCTATCTCCCAAAATTTTGTTAATGTTTGTTGAATACTTTGAGAGAAGTTGCACACAATATTATTATTATATATTAGTTTGTTACTGATACCAACACCAGTAGGCCCGGATATTAACCAGCCTAATTTAGAGTGTTGCAACGTAGGTTTGTTTCGACCAAGTTTAATTAGCCTTGGGTTTACAATATCCCAAAAGATATCTGCACCTAACAAAATGTCAATGTCAGAAGGACTGAAGAAATCAGGATCCGCCAACTGAATATTGTGAGGTAAGTTAAGTTGCGATGGATCAATGCTCACGCTTGGAAGTTTGCTTGTAATTTGTGGTATGACAAGACATGACACATTGACACAAAATTCGTTTAATCGAGATTTTATTTGTAAATCACAATATTGAGCCGTATTTACAACAGCATTATTGATGCCACTAACAGTTACTGCATTTCTATTAGTGAAATCTAATTTTAATTTATTTTTCAGGTTTTTTGTAATAAAGGAAGACTGACTGCCATTATCAAGCAGCGCCTTCGCAAGGTAAGTATTATTTTGTTGGTCGACTATCTCGACCAGGGCCGTGCATAACAACACCTGGCTCGCCATCACGACGGATAACGACACTGCAGGAGCGACACTAGAATTCGACCCAGAAGTTGAAGGTAAGTTAGAATTTTCAATATTATTAATTTGTTTTGATTCTTTACCTTCATGTAAAAGCGTACTATGTTTTTTCTGACAGAACTTGCAAGGACCTCGGAAACAACGGTTGACATTATGACCACCGCGAAGACAATTGGGACAAAGTTTATGCTTAGCAACCTCTTTCAGGCGCAAGTCTACACTTAAAGTTTTAAATTTTTCACACTCATGAACAAAATGCCCTTCCTTGCAGATGGCACACTGTTTACTGGTCGACCTTTCTGTACCACTAGAAGATACAAACGATTTAGTCTGTGGACGCTGAGGTTTAACATCCGATCTAAACTGCACCGTTTCTAAAACATCTGCTCGGTTCCGCAAAAATAGGTAAAAGTCATCAAGAGTTGGACAAACCGATAAATTGTTTCGATGTTCTTCCCATTTGCGACCTGTGGCGCCATCTAGTTTAGAGGCCATCATGTGAATAATAATCGTGTCCCAGTAGTCGGTAGGTTCCTTTAATAAATTTAAAGCACGAAGATTTTTTGTGAAATAATCAATCATATAACGCAGAGATTTATGTGATTCCTTTGTGATAGGCTCGAAATTAAATAGTGATTTTAAATGGTTATTTATCAATAGTCTCTTGTTATCATACCTGTCACATAGGAGTTTCCATGCCAGCATATAGTTTTCAGCAGTAAACTCAATCGATTTTATAACAACTGCAGCACCACTTTCCAGTGAAGACCGCAGGTAGTGAAATTTATTGATTTCTGGAATTGATGTATTTTTATTTACCAACGAGTCAAAAGTATCACGGAATTCGAGCCACTTCAAGTAGTTGCCATCAAATTTTGGAAGATTTATAGTTGGTAGTTT
The DNA here is from genome assembly GCA_916610215.1 of Omphaloscelis lunosa. Classification (NCBI taxonomy): domain Eukaryota; kingdom Metazoa; phylum Arthropoda; class Insecta; order Lepidoptera; family Noctuidae; genus Omphaloscelis; species Omphaloscelis lunosa. The sequence continues at coordinate 16,575,730 of OU744250.1, forward strand.
AACATTAAAATTATTATTAATTTTGCAGGATGAACCGCTGCACACGGACTTCACATCAACATTATTGTTACTATGAATAGAAACGCTTTGAGCCTGTGACACATTTTCAATTATTAGTTGTGCATATGAAATTAAATTACAAAATGATTCCTCAAATGATTCCCTTTCCTCAATCTCACCTTCAGATTCAAAATCTAGCACTTCAATCTTAGATTGAAGTTCATCAAATTGAGAAAACATTGTCTGAAATCTTTCTAACTTTAATTGTAATTCAGTAAGCTGTAATTTTGTAATTTGACTTGGATCAATTGTTTTTAACAACTCAATATGTTTTTTGAATATAGTAATTCTACCCTTTATATTACTACGAGATTGCTTAAGCTTTTTAATATCTTCCAACATTATTAATTAGTGAGGTAGGTACCTACGTAAAATACGAAGAGGCAAATAACGGTTAAACAAAATATAACCTATGACCAATATAGGTACAATAAAATGGTACCGACAATCCAACCAGACGAGCCCGGAGCGCAGTGTGTGCAGGCTGATGATGTCAGCGGCAGCGTCACCTTCAGTTCAGCTTACTCTGCTTATCACCCGGTGTCTCTCATGCACCGTAGCAATCACGTGCAGTCGCGCAGCGCAGACTTGCACGTTTCAGTGGAATCGGGGAATCTGGAATAGTCGGCGAATACAAATGAATAACTGTGTTTATACCTATCACAGTTTAGTTGCCTGGAAGTTGACTTATTTATATTTCGATAAGTTGCAGGTAGAAGATAGTTTGTGAACACTCTAAGTAGGGTGTGTATTATTCAATTAAAGGTTAACCAACAGTTTGAACTTCCTTACTTTATGAAGTAACGGAGCAAGATCGTCTTTGTTATAAATTAGTTAACAAAGGAATTAGATTAAATGACGTAATAAGCTTAATTAGTATAACAAGACGCTAGACAGAAAATAAGCAATCATAGCGCAGATAGCTTGTTAGTTAGAATTTAGAATCATGAAAAGGTAAGTAGGCATTCATTTCATTTACTTAGTAAATAAAATAGTTAGCAATGTCATGCCCAATAACTCGTGCTCGAGCGTCCACCCACACAAACAAATTAAGCGCAAAGTTTCAGCGTGCAGGTATAAATTACGAAGCAATATCTTGCAATAACTGCTTATTTTCCGTAAGATAGCTATACCTAAGCTAGGCACGAAAAACAGCACAGTATTGTGTGAGAAAAGTATGAATTTGTTGGTCAATATTTCGACCAGTTAGAAAACATAATAATGTATTAAAGTACGTGCCTATGTTTCAAATAGGTACGAAATTCGTCGTTATATTTTACAATAATAACGGAAAAGAATGCAAACGAAGATGAAACACCGTCACACAAGAGGCAAATTGAAGTTCGCAGCGATAAAACTGAATAATTATTTTACCTCAAAATGGCTACTTCCTTAACGAACGACAATAGGAAGATCCCTTCACCACAGCATTAATCAGCACTTTCCTGAATTTTGGCAGTTTAGATCAGCGATCCCAAAGTTGTTGTCGTAGAAATTCGTCCAGGTCCAGCAGGTACAGCTTGTCGCGACTCGTCGTTCACCAGGTCACGTTGTTCTTAGCAGGCGGCGGCGTGTGGAAATTCCGAGAATTCGTCTACCATGATGCGTCGGAGTCTCGTCGGTTTTCTGTATTTTGTGCGCTTCTCGCCTTATTATCACGTCGGGGTCACCAAATTATGTGCAGGCAGGTTGTAGTAGGATGCACAATAAAATGCGATGTATGGTTAACTGTGTAATCAGTCATATAAAATACAATTTTTGAGTAAAAAGAAAAGATTTGTGACGGCGCGTGCGGTGTCTGTGTTCGCACTAGAGGTCGCCGGCGCCGCGCGGCGCGCATGCCACCCACACTGACGTTCGCGCGAGTGGGGAGCGCTCCTTGCAAGCTTCACATCCGTTGCTCGCCTATTGCGTTTTGTTAACAGTATTTATGGCCGTATATGAACAAAGATATCAATAATTGGTGTAGATCATGTTTAGCCTGCCAGAAATCAAAAATACAACGACATACGATATCACCTCCTGGTGCTTTTATGACAGCGCAACGTTTTGAGCATTTACATATTGACATCGTCGGGCCACTTCCGATTTCACAAGGGAAGAGATATTTAATCACAATCATAGATCGTTGTACGTCATGGCCCGAAATATTTCCGGTAGAAGATATAACTGCAGAAACAGTAGCCAAGACGCTTTTCGAAGGATGGATTACTCGTTTTGGTTGTCCATTGCGCATTACTACGGATCAAGGCCGACAGTTTGAATCAAGAATATTTGAGTCACTCTCTCGATTTTTGGGAATACATAAAATTAGGACAACACCTTATCATCCGCAATCCAATGGAATGATAGAGAGATTTCATAGAACTTTAAAGGTAGCGTTAATGACAAGAGAATCCAACGAAAATTGGTTAAAAGAAATTCCAACAGTTTTACTCGGGTTGCGGAGTAGCTTGCGAGAAGACACAGGTTATAGTTCAGCAGAGATGACTTATGGAACGCCAATACGACTCCCTGGAGGGTTTTTTGAGTCATCAGCAGCACAGTTATCAACGTACGAAGAATTTGTAAAACAAATTCAAAAGGGCATCACACAAATGACGTCAATTCCGAAAAGAAAAAACCATAACCAAGCTATATTTGTGCATCCCGAACTCAAAGAATGCTCACACGTATTTGTTCGGTGTGATAGAATGAAGAAAGCCCTGACGCCGCCGTATGAAGGACCCTACCCAGTAATTAGTAGAACAGATAAAACATTTTGCATTAGAATTAGGGATAAGGAGACAGTGATATCAATTGATAGATTGAAACCAGCTTTCATGATCAATGACGAATCAAACTACGTGCCAGATTCAAAGGATTGCGACAGACATTCACACACGTACGCTACACGATCGGGACGTAAGGTAAAGCCAGTGGTACGTCTATAAAAATCGCTGATAGAAGCAAGTTATTCGTATATATATTAGCATAGATCTTAACATATACCATTAATTCACAACTACTCGTAACAACAAGACATCTAAAATGGGAAATCAAAGTTCTAAGGACCAGATAACATACAATACGGACAGTTGCCTCAATCAAAACGAAGCGGACAAACTCCGTAACCTGATCCAGGAGGACTTACGGTGGACAAGAAATGTTGCGATGGGACAGATTATTTTAACAATCGGTGCGATCCTAATTTATGGCATAATGAAAACACTGGACAGAAGAATGAAGAGTTTAACGGAAAAAATAATAAACACTCGTGCAACAGCTAAGTCAAAATTACAGACGTCAGCAAATCGCACCACAACAGGCGTCATCATATTCCACCGCGTACAATAGCATTATTATTTATATACATCAGCAAATAACTAGTAAGGTCTAGATCAAATTTATATTGTAAACACTATTACCATAATATTTACTTTTTTTTTTTTCTTTTAAAGGGGGGTGTACTGTTACAGTACAATATCTTTGTGCTGTATCTGCAATCTACATCGCAATCTTATGTTCTTTATCGCACGTTCAATATCTATTAAATGTTTCTACTATCTGTTATTAACACGTAGTCGTTAGTATATAAGATGCACCTTTGGATAATTATAACTAGACTATACTACATCTTTGGTCTCATTTATACCTAACCATATACTGCCAAGAAGTTTGGCAAATCTCCCATACAACAGTGATTTTTTTTGCTCCCATAAATATTTATTTTATTCCGTTTTTTAGTATTAGTTGTTATAGCGGCAACAGAAATACATCATCTGTGAAAATTTAAACTGTCTAACTATCACAGTTCATGAGATAGAGTCTGGTGACAGACGGACAGACAGACGGACAGTGGAATCTTAGTAATACGGTCCCGGTTTACCCTTTGAGTACGGTGCATAGGTAGCTAATGGTGACGATTTTCATTAGAGTCTAGTGTCCTCCCCCACCCTGCCAGCTAAATGGTTGGTTTATGTGAAAAAAGATCACAAGAGGAGTATTTATAACGAAATTAAAAGGAAAACTATCACAGCTAAGTAAGATCTATAAGTTAACGAGTAATAAATCAACCAACTTAAAGCGGTTGCAAAAACATGTTCTTCCGTATGTTCTCCCGTATACATTCCGTATGGGAGAACATGTTTTTCAACTACAAAGTTAAGTTTGTTCTTGGGATAAATTCATCCTAACTACGGAACCCTTCATTATGCGTGGTCCAACACGTACTTGGCCGGTTTTATTTGATATTTTTTAAAATATTAAGCCGTCCTTCGCACGAATGTAATTTAATCGCGGCGGGATTTTATCGCGCACTGGATTTTCAACTCTCGGTGTTAAGCCGAGCGTTGAGAATCAAGTGCACGAAAAAGTCGTCGCAATTGTATTACATCCGTGCGAACTTGGGCTTACTGTCAAAATTAGTTCGGATGAAGAACGCGTTATTTCAGTTTTAGGGTTTTAGCAATAGTAGATTTGGTAACGAGGAGATGAAAATCTAGATTTAAGCATTGAAATACAAAAAAATACATAAAGAGGCATTCGCTGCCGCGTGAAAATTGCTAGCTCACTCACAAAAATGAAACTATTCCGTCAACTCGAGATATTTTTGTTGTATTGTTAATATACTTGTCCTTGAACGTACCGTGCGATGTGTGAATGCCATAAGTATCTAAGTCGACTTCTAGATGGCGTTATAAAACTACAGTCTCTGGCAATTTGTGAGTCGCTGATGCTGCCATCTGTTGAAACAATGGAGGAAGGAAAATAGCCAGCTCAATAGCCAGACTTAGGGAGGTATCATTTCTTTGTATGGGATTGGGTATCTGTACTAGTATATTATCTGTGGTATGGGGGAACATGTTTTTCAACCACAATGTTAAGTAAATTCATCCTCCTAACTACGGAACCCATCATTATGCGTAGTCTGACAATAAGATTTATTTACTAAGAAAAATACGTTTGTAGTTTCGGTATCAATTGCCAAAATATACAGAGAGTCAGGACTGGTGACGCGCAAGCAAGCGACGTATAGTTGTCCGTGTGAGAAGCAGCTCAGGACTGGTGACGCAGAAGCAAGCGACGTAGAGTTGTCCGTGTGAGAAGCAGCTCGTCCTGAGGTCGACACCCACAGCCCTCAGTAACAATTTTCCATTACTTGTGAAGTTTTTCGTTTTTAGTGAATTAATGAACGTTTGCGTTCCAGCATATACTACCCAATGGCATAACACTGATACCCTGGCTAACGCATTCTTACAGATTGACGAATGGCTATCACTTAAATAATATAACAGTTACGAAACCATAGATATTTCATTTTGTTATAATCATAGGTGTCAGAAGATGCCTAAACTTCATGTTTTTCTGTCTACGATCGGACGAACATACTTCTCTTTCCGGGCTCGAAAAAAACAATAGCTATTGTTCTTATTCGTAGAAGCTAGCGTCCTCTGCCAAAAGTGACGAGACTTTTTTGTCCGGAATATTTAATAGCGCTTATTTTTTTTTTTTATATAAATGGCATCTTGCAGGTCAACCTAGGAGGTTGTCGGCTGCTTAAACGGACTTTCCTGTGGCTGCCTCAATAAACTAAGACCTCCAGCCAGGGCATAAAACTTAGAAACTAAGCGACTACACGCTAAGGGCACCCCCTGTGGGGTACGGACCTCGGCTTAGGGCATCGCTGGTGGAGGACAGCAAGGGACGGGCTGGATCGGATTAATAATTGCGCTTATTGCTTCTCCAATGTTATATTCTCTAAGGTATAGCATGATGATAATAATCATTTAAAAGGTTAAATAACATATCTGCGATATTCTATGTTTTGACTCATCCTTTTACATTTTGCGGTAAACTATAGATGATATGGTCATCTTCCATAGCAAATAGCGTTTATAATTTTATGCCCTACAGACTGACCAGACTCTATATTTTGATGTGTAACATCTTTAGGTTCGGTTTAAAGATATTTATTTCTCATAAGAACTATATAACAGTTCACTTATAATGAGATACAGAGTTACTTCTAAATAATAATATATAATATTTGCCTCTGGGGCGTTCCTGACGTCATGTTTTTTTGAGTTTGCTCTTAAATATATTAATACTATCACATCTCTTTATATTTTCCGGTATATCATTGAACAGTTGAGTTCTCTCCACTAATACTGTTTTTTTTTTTGCCGTAATTAGTTCGTGTTCGTGCAGTTTGAATTTCTATTAGTTGGAATTTGTTTTTACTGGTTGTGTTCTTTGTTATTCCTCTCGCTTTCCTGCAATCAAAATCTAAATCTAAAGAAATCTAAATAATCAAATCTGTAGGAGTGAGTTCGTGAAAAGGGACGAAAGTGTTTAATAGAAAAGCGGGGAAGCGAAAATCAGGTTTTTTTGTTTCATCTTGTTTATATATTGAGTCTTATGACGTATGAGAAATTAAAAAAAAATACAGATTTACGCTAACAACAACTGCAAACTTCTTAATTGAACAATAACTGCGAACGTGGAACCCAAAAAAAAAAACCTATACAAGAATTGTTACTTGTACACACGGCTACACATCAAGCTATACATTTCCAGTATAAGCTGACCTCGCATCGTACGGAAATCCTATACAATGCGAGATCAGCATAAACTGGAAATGTATAGCTGGATGTGTAGCCGTGTGTACCTAATGGTTGAAATGATATATTGTAGTATTTATGCTGAATGGTAGCCAATTAGGTTTATAACTATCTGAGAACCAGTCTTACCAAGGGGTTTCGTCAGGGCCGGCCTTAACCAACCACGTGCCCTGGGCGTCTCATGCATTTAGCGTCCTTTTATATTTAATTATAGATGATATTTTGTTCATTATAGATGTTTTTTTTTATTTGCTTAGGAATTTACGAGTAATAAAAAGCGAAGATAGGAAAGTAGATACCTATACAGGGAGCCTAATACGTGTTGCCATTGCTCGCCTGTCGCTTAGTGCGTCTCTCTGTCATACTACTTAAATTAGTGAGGGATACGACAAGACAAGCAACGAAATGACAGGTCATGGTCGATAAATGTTGAATACTCATACTCACACCTACAAGATTACACTAATATTATAAAGGCGAAAGTTTGTGAGTGTATATGTATGTTTGTCTCTTCTTCACGCACAAACGGCTGGACAGATTTAGATGAAATTTAGCACACAGATAGTTTATAATCTGGATTAACACATAGAATACTTTTTATCCCGATATTCCCACGGGATCGAGACTTATGCGGGTGGAACCGCGGGGCGCAGCTAGTAAGTTCATAAAAGTGAATACGATGAATTCAGTTTTTCTTTATAGAGATAGGTAAGTATTCGAATTAAGTGGTTAATTTATGGCGCGCGCAGCGCCCTGCGCTGCAGCACCCGGCGCCCTCCAGTTGCCAGCGCCCTGCCCTATCTCTAAAGCCGGCCCTGGATTTCGTGTTACTCAGTAACTGGGTTGTGGAGGTCAGGTAGATAGTCGCTCTTTGTTAAATACTGGTATTAATCCGGTTAGACTGAAAGCCGACCTCGAAATAGTTGGGAAAAGACTAGGCAGATTGAATTATTGCAAGTACTTAGTTGGTTGGCATACATGGTGATGGATTGCGTCTTCAAAATGTCAACTCTATCTCAAAATTTGTTTCTTACCCAACCCAAATCTAGTTCTAAATCCAAATCCAAAATCAAATCTAATCTAGTTCCCTAACCAACCGCTAATCAGCATAAAGATACATGCACATGCGACATTTCAATTTGGTATTTACGATATATCAAACCTGGAATATCTCTATTATGGTATTGCAGAAATGTTCTCAGGGGGCGGTAATGTCTAACCATCAGGTTCATCTGCCTGTTTGCTTGTCATTTACTTAACAAAAATCATACTACTTTCAGGGACAACTTACCTTTAATTTTTTCTGCAGCTGCAGTGGCAAGCCCTTGTGTCGCCCTGATTGTAGTATTAATTTGAATAACAACTGCTTATAGAGTCAACCCACCATTCCACTAACAAATCTCTGGTTAGTTATTAAAAACAAAATGCTTCATTTAATTGGAAAATAAAAATAAAAAATATCCTGAAAAACTGTTTTATTTCAATCACAACATTTATATCATTAAAAAGATAACATTCACATTTTAGTTTTTCCAAAAACATAATTTAATCGTCAGTAAAATAATATCTTTCAATATTGTCCAAAATAGGTGCATTCCAATAGAGGAGGGTTAAAAAGCAGTAATTTTTTTTAAAGTTTGCAAATCATTTATTACCTTGAAGTATTAAAGAATATGTTGTTAGTTGGAGCACCAACATGTGTCAAGCGATATACAGACGCCATATCTGAAGCCAAGCCGATGGCAAACGTTGGCACACGCAGCGTTAGTGCAGGCCCTCGAAACAATTGGAATGTAAACGCCATTTTCTTGAGTCGGAACGCGTTCTGAAACATGAGAATATACGTCGTTGTAGAGCGAGAAATCATTAAGTGCAAAAAGCTAGTTTCGAGATAGCCGTGTTTTAAAGTTTTTTGTTCTTATATAAATAATCGGTATAACACATTAAGGTTAAGGACAAAAATGTTTTTTATTAACAAAATATTGATATTTTTACCCTGCACTCTAATATTCAGTAAATTATGTAAATATTTTTACCGTAACTGAGAAATATAATAAAAAGTAAAATAGTTAATTTTAGCATACTCAAAAAGTGTAATTTAGGTGTATATATTCGGCGAGAACCACTGATAATATCTCTTAGTTATTTCTTGCAAACGAAAGCTTTACATGAAATGAAATTAATATATTGTATGCGAAAAGTAACTAAGTGACATTAATGAGCAGTGTAGCCTCAGTAATTGAGAATACGTTACTAAAAATATTGTCATAAATTACTCTAGTACCGTCAGTAAATTTTCGTAGACTTTTTGCCTTCACAAGTAGTTATGTACTTCTGACATTCTCGTATTATCTAAAATTCAAACAAAAATCAGCTCTTTTACCTTTTCATGAGGTAGATAATGGATTTAAAAATACTTTGACATCATTAACTCATTTTGGCTAAAATGTCACTTAGTGACTTCTAGCACTACAACGACTAATATTTAGTTTTTTAAATATCTGATATAACCCTTGCACGCCGACCCCAAGTAAATGAGACCCATGATGTAGGAACAAAAAGAGATAACCACATTTGACGCTGCGGTCTATCAATGTACAAGGAAAACAGATTTTCTATCATCCTCCACCACATTTCTCCCAGTTGCCTTCACCTGATGGCTAATCATTCTAGCTGTATCTCAGCCACTATTTAAATAAATATAAAGCAATATAAAAAATATGATGAAAATAAAATCCTTCTAAAAAATCGTTTACGAAACAAGAAAATCAGAACAATAAAACAATTTAGTGAATTTAGTGGTGGTAACTTACCGACTGCAGGCTCTTCTGCATAAGCCCCTTGTAGTTCTTGTGGCGAACCAACCCTCGGTTCGTCTTCAGCAACAAATACGCGTACTACTGGAGCTTCTTCTGCTAATATACCCTGGGGAACACCAGCCTCTTGTCTAGCATAACCAGAAATTACTTCAGATTTAATTTCAACACTGTCCTTTTCATCGGATGGAGTATCATTGCCATGTGCTACCAGCACCAAGGCACTTACAAAAACGACCAGGAATTTCATTTCGAAATACGAATTTGTTTTACCGGAACGAGTTACAATATGAAATATTGATTGTAATTATGAATCTTTCAATGTATGATTGTACTATTTATACTGAATGGTTGTGATGTTAATTAGGTTGTGGTGGCGAGGACACTTAAGATAAGGATTTAATCCCCCGATATTTCAAGTGCCTATTTGGTATAAGTTGATGAATTGGGTTACGTACCCATGATTCATCAACTTGCCTATTTGATATAGGCACAGCTCCATTAAGTGGTTAACAAAGATTACGCCGCGCCGTCTGTCTACCATTCTGTTTGTCATATAGATGTATCTTTGGAATCAAAATAGCTGTTTAGTTCAAGTTTTCACAGGATACGTGTTACTATGACCGCTATCATGGTGAACAATAAAAATAACAAAGTTCAAAATCAAGCGGGGTAGTGGCGCCCTTACAAGAAACCTCGAAACAAATAATTTTTTCAACTATTTTTTGTCTTACTGCTCTATATTGAAAACGTTTTTACAGGCATGAGGAACATGGGAACGCCACAATTGCGACGATAAGACCCCTCTTTGAGGAGTGGCTAGAGAGGCGCCACGGCGTCCTCACCTTCCGCCTGACGCAGGTCCTCACCGGACACGGCTATTTCGAGAGGTTCCTGCACAGGATAAGGCGGGAGGAAACGCCCGGGTGCCACCATTGTGTGGATCGCCCGGACGACACGGTGGAGCATACGGTGGAGGTCTGCCCAGCTTGGGCGGAGCATCGCCGTGTCCTCGTGGAGGCGATCGGCGGCGGTGATCTCTCGCGTTCGGCCCTGGTTCAGGCCATGGTACGGAGCGAGAGGAAATGGGAGGCCGTCACCTTCTTCTGCGAAGCGGTAATGCTCGCGAAGGAGGAGGCGGAGCGCGTGAGGGAGAGGCAAATTTCGCGCCCTCACGCCCCTAACCGCCGCAGGAGGAGACGCCCAGGGCGGCGGGAATCGCAAGCCGATTTCCGGCCACCGTAGGCGCGGGCTTGCGGACGGTGAGCAATGGGTAGCTCACCGTCCGACAAGAACCGGGCCCGGGTCAACGGCGCGTTGTGTTCCAGGCGCGCCTCAAAGAGATGTCAGCAGAATTGAAGGGGTCCGGTAGGGCCGATGCCTGCCGGGGTTGCGAAGAAAACTGAAAGGGAGATCGTGGCCCCCAGCAACAGGGCAACTGAAGGAACACGGGTGGGTTTTAGTCAGTAAGAGTCTGACACGCCCTCCCGCTCCGCCCAGAGCGGGAGAAGTTATTTGATGATTTCCCACCCAAAAAAAAAAATGCCTGAGGAACAGGTTGTAAAGTTCCTCTACAGAAAGGGCGGATCTTCCGGATAGACGGGTGTCGTGTCTGGCGGACAACTGCCCAACGATTGATGTTAGAAAGTTAAATATAACTAACAACATACATTTCTGATACATCAAGGCTTAGTTTTCTTGACGATTTACCTACTTTAAAGAACTACTTTTGATCCATCTTAGTTTTTGGACTATGTAAGAAGACATACTATTTTACCTATTACGTTTTTGGACAAAAATACCATGTAAATGTTTGGTGGCTATTCAAGATATTGAAAAAAAAATCAATCTAAGACATTTTTATTCGATTATTTTTATTGAAAGTAGACATTTTACTGTTAATACATCATTATGTATTAATAGTAAAATGTCTACTTCTAGAAAACGGGTAAGGTTTGGTAGTTTTCTAAGAAGTATAAGGCCACAACGATATCTAAGACCTGCCTTAAATGAGACACGCAACTGCCTTGGCTGCACGTATCGAGTGCAGTGGTGAGTAACTGGCAACTTGGAATGCCATGCCGAATTCTCAGTAGGTGCTCTCAGCTCTGAGCCTTGGCATGGCACTGTACTCGTTACGTGTAGTCAGGGTAAAAAAACTTAAAACTTGACTCGCAACTGCTTCCTGAACTCTTATGAAGACATCATTTCTACGTCTTGACCCCATTCCGTCAAGACTTCAGGACATGGCCGCCAGCTGATCCACGAAGATACCCGGAACTTATTGGTGTAGGACGTCAGCGGCACCTGCACAAGGAGAGGCCTACCATCACACCGGGATAAACTTGGATATTCACACCCACACATCGCGTCCAGTGATTACGACCGTCCTGCACAATGTATAACAGTATAATCAGTATAATGCCATGACATAAAACAACGAGCATGTTTATTGTCATCTTAAGTTCTAACACCCATTCTCGCTAGACTCATAGAATGCGTATTGTCTACGTTTTTCTATATAATATAAATACTAGATTCTATTCGTCACAAGTAATTCAAGTTCCTGAACTGACTTCATTCTATAACTCGTTCCGGTAAAGGAAAGTCGTATATTAAAAACAAAATAAATATTAAAATGAAACTCCTGGTGGTTGTCATGATCGCATTGGTGCTGATTGTTTACGGTAAAATTTCATCTGATGTCGAGAATAATAATTACCTGGTATTCTATGTTAAAGCATATGTGGATGAATATAAAGAACCTCCTAAAACGTATCGGCGTAAAGGCAAAGGCAAACGCCGAAGGAATACCACCCCGCGAATTAAATACGAAATCCAACATATTCCACGCAGTAAGTAAGCATAATATATTTATTATTCTTTACATAGTACCTAAAGTCAACTGCACGTCAATATGCGGCAATACTGGAACTACGAAATGAGCTTCGAAATTAAGGCGCTGTCAAATTCAAACTGTTTCCAAGGACTTGCGGTTGACTGTGCGTGAAACTACATAGTTTGTCCAGAATCGAGAGTAGAATATTGATTAAACAAATTTTTAATGTAGGTTATTATTTACGTTTAGATCATATCGATAGGAACAACTAGGACAATATCAAAATTCTAAATAGGTTTTACAATTTATGTAAGCCCTAACGTTACTAGAATATTATAGATGCGAAAGTGAGTTTGTTTGTTTGTTACGCTTTCACGCTAAAATTACCCGTTTTAAGGGTTTGCTGTTATTTCTATTAAACCTTGTACAGTGAAAGTTTCTAACTACTAACTAGGAGGTAGTTGAGACAGACAGGCTGGTTCAAGACAAGAAAGTTTTTTGTTTAGCTGTTCGTAAAACGGTACGGTACTTCTGTTCGCGGAACGGTTCCGTACCAGAAAGGTACCAAATGGAATCCTATTACTATTATATCTGCCGCGGCAAATTAAAGTATTTTAGTTCTATTTCTTTAGGCGCTCGCCGGCCAATGCCGCGGCATTGCTCGCTTCGTTTGTTCGGCTCGCGCGCGGTTGGTCATAATTCTAACCCAACCTAACCCATTTGGTTGGGGTGTCCTGGCTTAGAACATACAATAACAATCAATGTCGAAATTATAGCAATTGAACGAGTTGCCAGTTAGCCTTCATATTAATTTCATAACTAGGAGCAGTAAACGGACGGCGCCGTATGTATAATGGCGAATAGCGTGGTACAGTGGCGGGCCTAGGGGTCAAAATTAGGGTAAGCCGCCAGATTTTTTACGATAACAAAAAATTGCCTAGTGAAGGATTGACTGATTTTCATAAGTATGTGTATAAAACCTATAAAATGCGAAGAAGTCTACATATTATTTCAGGCATTAGTACGTAATTGTCATAAGCGCCATCTATATTAATGAATGCACGTAATCACACCGCTTAACCAAACCTTTTTACCATAATTCATATTCGCTTGCCACATGCAAAATTTTTCAATCAAGAGCTACTTTGTGCTTTCATGGCACTAGCTATACCTACATAAGTTTGTGTAATAGACAATCGAATGCCTATTTCAATCTATTATTCAACTGACAAAAATGCTTGTTTTTATTTCCGAGAAATAGGTACAGTAATTTGAGGTTGGTTATGGTGAAGTGAAGAGTTACTTATTGTCAGTAAACTTAATATAAATACTATTCATTACCTCAGCACTTGGAAAATAAAATACCTACTATTCTCAAAATATAAATTCAAAACATAAACATTATTAAATTCGTCGTCGCGTCGCGAGGAATTGCAACTCACTTTACGCGGGTCAACAAAGCGGATCCTTACTATACTAAGTGCATTTATTTGCGCCGTTTGCGCGAACTTAATACTTCTCAAAATAAAAAGTACTCTGTGTGCATGTGCGCTCAAAAGAAAGTTTTTCATGTCATAGAAATCTGCTTATAAGTACTTACCAATATATCAACAACTGTTGCAATTTGTAGGCAAAATTGCGAGACAAAGAAAGGTAAGGAAAGCCAGATAAGAAGCCCACGAGTGTGATCGAGAAGGCGCAATTAAAGGCATTGTATTGGCGCGTAGGTTTGGCAACAAAGGGCGCGGAATTTAAATTTTATTCGTAAGATTACTAAATGATTGATTGAGTTCAATGAGTGCGTAGATCTGGCAACCTAGCCCAGTGCGCGCGGCAGAAAAAGCGGGGATTTAGAAATTTGATTATTCCTATGACATGCATGTTTGAGTTCGAGTTCATTAACTGTTTTTTCTATTTTTGGTAGGCTTAACTTAGGGCAAGCCGGGATTTTAAGCTTCTATGAAGGTACCGCTACTGCGAATAGGTACAATCTGCCTTCGACATTGCTACATATTAAACCAATCTTTTTTTTCGTTGTTCCAGGACTAATCACGCCTCCAGAATCATTTAAAATTCCATTTACTATAAAGCATTGTGCCAACATATCATGTGCATTTCTTTGCGGTCTGCTAGAATACTCAAGGGGCGAATGTGAATCCCTAAAACTTTGTCAGTGCTTAACACACAACACAAATCTCTCATGGCGCCTGTAATACAAGCTAGGGCTTTGTTGTGTTGTTGTTAGTGATTTTGTATGTATGCATATTATAAATAAATATTAAGATTAGAAAACTGTAAATCGACTAGGGAAAAAAAAGTACGAAACAAGAAAATATTTCAGACAGAAATCAAGAAATAGGGACAAAAATGATTCAGGTAAAGCCTTCGTCGCATGCCATTATAATTTTGTAGGTGTTCCTGGAAACCACCTGGCCCAGGCATTCGACCACGGCTTTACCTTGACCATTTTTGTACCTATGTCTTTATGTCTATTTGAAATATTTTCTCAGTCAGATACAATGACGCCATAAAGAGGGTAGTTAAGACATAAGGCACAAAATATTGGGAAATAAAAAAAAGGTTTTTAGCTGTAAGTAAAATAAATTACTTAAAACATTGTTTAATAATGATTATCTCACTTCAACATTTACAAAGAAACGAAATTAATGACCATTACACAATTTTTCATTTATAATATTGTACATGCACTGATACGAAAAATACTAAATAAAATCATACACACAAATATTACCTTCACGAAAAGAAAAAAAAATATACACAAAATTAAATTGAGACGTGAACACGACTTCCTACAATTATACCTCGCACAAACTATGGAAGAAAAAACATCATGTATGAAGAGGACTTTATCCTAAAAGTTGGCAACGTCGCAAATAGCTGTCAAATATTTATCTGTTTATCTTATCTTATTTCCATACAGTAATATTGCCAAATTAATCAAAACAGCGAAATATTTGACATCTATTTGCGACGTTGCACACTTTCAGAATAAACGGTCTTAAGGATCCAAATGATATAATATAAATTACCGAAATGAATCACAGAATCCAAATCCATGATCATTTAAACTACTTTTTTATCGTTTATTAATTAAGAAACAAAACAGTACATCATAAAAATTCAAATTCCCTACAATAATTATATCCACCTACGGTTTATTTGTGTGGAACGGAAACTTGTTTCCTTTTGTATTTAATGTTTTGAACCCGTATATCAAACGAACATTGAGTTGTTTTTTTATCGACCCCCAAAAAAATTATTGTACAAATGTCTAGTTTTTGTAAAACATCCAACAGTATTGACCTATCTTTTAATTTTCTCATGTAAGTGAATTAATGAACCTATTCTTATGAGAATAAACTCATATCAAACCTCACAAAACACAAGTACTCATTTTTCAACTGAACTCGTATTTCCATTCAAAGAACACTCTGTTAGGGATGTAAAACGGTAAAATTACCCTGGTACAATATGGTAAAAAAAATATTTTACGTATTTTACGGTATTTTACGGTAAAATATGGAAATTTTCGGTAAAAAACGTATTAAGGATCGCGAGCGCTACAAGCAGCGCGACCCTTGTAGCGCCCGCGATATCGCGCTGGTCTGCATGAGCCTTTAAATGTACTCATACAGTCATACTCACTAAAACACTACAATTACGGAATTGAGTATGTTTATGTGTATCATATGTATGTCACTACTGTACTGTTAACGGATAAATGGATTTGAATGAAATTTTCCAAAGATATAAGCAATATAGGAACTTAAAAAAAAAAAACAGAAAACTAGGCTCGTGCGACTCATGCGTACTAAAAATCCCTAAAACTTAATTCTCAAGTCAAGAATTCAAGATATGAATCACACCATGTCATGGATTGTAATTATCATCTACGTGCAGAGGCAGAGCAGAGAACAACACAAATTAAAATTTAAAACTTCATAAGTCGCCGGTAATTTTACCGTAATTTATATAAATGACCGTAAAAGACCGTAATTTTGCAACCCTACACTCTGTTGATCTCATTCCTTATGTTGCTAAACATTAGACCAAAGCTGTTTTGTTGTTGTTCCAGAACCCTACAAGATTCCCGATTTTATTAGATTCCCATTAGAAAAAAGTAAGTGTGTTGACAACACGTGTACCTACATTTGCGATGTCCTCGACTACAATATTAGCTACTGTGAGTCCACTACAGTTTGTCATTGCGCTAAATTCAGGTGTATAAATTGCGATGAGTAAAACATGATACAATACGATGAGAAAATAATGAATCATCTTCATTATTTTCATATTTCCGAAGTCGAATTGCAATTTTTTTTTGTTATTTATATTTTCATTTTGAGTAGTTCAGTGAAAAGCAATCGCGGGCTGTACATGGTGAAATTGAATTCATGGTCACGATCATCATCCTCTTATAGGGTCACTGTATTCATCATTATAAACAACTTTCACTATGTCACACACACACTTCAAAATCAACCGAAGATGGTGTTATTTGCAGATGACACATCATTAATCTTTAAAATAAACCGACGGTCACAAAATCTTGAAGACGTGAATAGCTCTATTCTGCAAGTCCAAGATTGGTTTACAGTAGATAATTTGGTACTAAATAAAATAAAAACCAAAAACCAAATGCATTAGATTTAAATTACCTAATGTTATAAGTAGCGAATGTGACATCATATTGAATGAAGAAAAACTGGAATTTATTAATCAAACGGTTTTCCTAGGAATCACGCTAGACGAGAAATTACAATGGGGACCTCATATAACATCTCTTGGGGGGCGGCTAATAAAATTATATCCAAGATAAGAGTGCTTGGAAACATGCTGGTCCCGCTCCATAGGACAATTTAGAATCAAGACAAAATCAAACTGGTTGCTAATTTATTTCTATAATTTATTATTTTTTGTTATATGACATTGATTTTACATTCTGTGATTAATTCCTCACACACTGACTTATTAATTATACAATTTTAGGAAAATCGTTTACTTTTACAACGTTTGTAAATATGTGAGCACCATGTATCTATCACATTATTAAATTATCTGTCGTTGCTTTATTTTAAATTATTTTTACCTATTGTGGTATAGTAATTTTATTGTAGGTGCATCGTCTTCACATATAATTATTTAAGTAATGTAGTTACCTATACAAACTATTGTAAAAAAAATTAAAAAGAGTTAAGGCTCGTGCAGACCAGCGCAATATCGCGGGCGCTACAAGGGTCGCGCTGCTTGTAGCGCCCGCGATATCGCGCCAGTTTGCACGAGCCTTAACGGTGTAGTTTCTTGCCCATTCTTCTCCATACGAAAACTACCTATTGGAAGGGGCGACTAGAATCAATTCTATTATTTTGTAAACTTTGACGTTCAAAAGTGCCAAACATGGGCCTATTTGAAATAAATGATTTGACTTTGCCACCAATCCTGTAACGCGAAAAAAAATCAGCTGTTTCCTACATTTATGTTCGCATAGCTCGTCGAAATGTAGAGAACAGCAGATTTTTTTTCGCTATTTCAGGTTTGGTCCCATAGTGAAAGTTGTTCATAATGATGAGTACAATGACCCTTTAACACAAGGCTCGGATACCGGTTAATTTTTCAAACCGTTATTATGTACTTGACGCAAAAACCTTTACATTCGGTTTCGCTCGTAGAAACCGGTTTTTACTAACCGGTTTAGGAGGAGTCTTTAGATAAAGATTTTTTCTGATTAAAATGTTTAGAGCAATATTAACCGGTTTTTTGTTTAGAATTTATTCAGCGCGGCATCCTAACGTGTAGTCACAAGTTGCAACGCGTTTACCGACAAGCCGTTCGTCGTATAAACCGGTTAATTTTGGTTAAAATAAAGTTCTTTAAACGTTCACGTTCTTAAGATAAGTTCGGAGTAAAACCCAAATAAACCTGTTTTTACCGGTATTTTTTAAACCGGTTCCGAGCCTTGCTTTAACAGGATGCCCATAAATTTAATTTCACCCTATATGTAAGTTTATTCGTTAATATGTAACACACAATATTGTTATTGGCGTTTATAGCGGCGCATTTGTTAGATGTTTTTTTTAGATTTGTTGTATATTTATATCTATCGACTGCCTCGTTGGTCTAGTGGTCGCAAGCGCTATGCTGAGCATGAGGTCCTGGGTTCGATTCCCGGGTTGGGCAAAGTATTATTGGGCGTTTCCATCTGAGATTTGAGTCTGGATTTGTGCCTGGTTAATGGCAATAGGCTTGCCAACAACTTAATGATCTCCTAGAACAGGGCTTCCTCTCTCCTACCCTTTTTGCTGTGTACCTACTACAGGGTCCATAAAATGATCTAAATTATATAGTTACCACCTAAGTACATTATGGTAAAGCAATAAAGATATTGAGTATTGAGTACATGGAACTTAAACATAACTGGCGAAATGTGGGTGTACTACACCCATTCGCATTCGCATTTCCGCATTCGGGGTATACAGGCGTGATGTTATGTTATATCCGTTGTAGTAACAAATGATTTTGGATTTTGAAATTGTAGGTTTTTTTTAATGTGTTTATAAATTTTTGTTTTAAGGATAATGATGTCAGTGATACTATTTAAATGTAAATGTGTGTGTGTAATGTGAGGAGCTCGTGTCTAAGTACTAACAGCCGACGGGTCGATTCATTCAGAAAGCACGTTAACCCGTTGGTCTCTGCTGTCCTTCCTGGATCATTATTCATTGACAGTCATTACGGGTCGTCAGAAGCCCGAAAGTCTGACAACCAGTCTTACCAAGGGGTACCGTATTACCTAGTTACTGTGTTGTGGAAGTCAGACAGTCGTTCCATGTAAAATACTTATATGCAGCTGCATTCGGTTAGACTGGAAGTTGACCCCAACATAGTTGGGAAAAGGCTAGGCAGAGACTTAAATGTAAGTTTAATTTTTAATAAAATTTTGTGATTGTACTGTTTGTTTTATTGTTAACGACACTTACACAGATACTGGATAATTGGCTTCAAAATCATACCAATTTCCTCCATATCAACAGTTATTCGTAAGAAAAAGCCGAGCAAAAACGACATGACGTCATAAGGGCCGACCTTGCCTCCGCAGCAGATTAATGATCGCGTCTCTCAGGGCCAGGTATCTCGTCTCAGAAAGTAAGAATGATTGCAACACTTTTTCTACCTTCATCTTTGTACACTGGCAACTTATAGCGGTATTTAGGTCTTAGGTCTTCCTTGAAGTTGCTGTAAAAATTATGACGGTAATTTCAGGCGAGGTAATATTATCTGTTCCAAAAGTAAGTTTTGTTATAAAATGATTATAGGTAATCAGAGTTGGAAAAAATCACGACTTTTTTCCATAAAATAAAAAATCCTTGATTTTTTACAAAAAAAAAATCCAAAAGATCGTGATTTTTTTTGGATTTTTTGCTTGAGCCTTTAAAATCCACTTAAAATTGTGCGTCAAACGAAACGTGCTTTTGTTCTGAGACAGTTATTTAGGGCCTTCGCATCGTCATCATAAGTGGAAAGAGCCTTTTCCACTTTTGGATTCGTACATTCTAAAATCAGAAAGATAGGAACGGAAAAAGCTGGAAAAGTTGGTGTTTTTGTTTACATATTAGAATTCTAACACAAATTGATTCTTTAATGTATCTATCCCTTATCTAAAAAAAAAAAAAAAATGTGTTACAAAAAAGAAAGAAATAATACAATTTGATTTAATCAATGATTTTTATTGAAAAAATCATTTGATTAAAGTGATTTATTCATGCCAACCCTGTAGTTATACCAGGCATCCGTTCCCATAGTAGTGAATCACTCAACACCCTGTTTCTAACCTCTTGTATAAAAGCTTGTCACCGATTGCAGTTATTATACATCTCTTTCGACACCTTTTTCTAACACTTAAGTTAACGGTCAATGATATTATAAGTAAAAAAAGAGGCAGATAGGTTATACACGCTTCGCAAGAGGCACGTCAAAATTTGGCTAATTAGCCACATTTTGTTCGTCTTGTCTCTTTTTCGCTCCCGATAATTACGACATGCTGTCCTACTTACACGTGTCATCTAATAGCGTGACATTGTGCCGTTTTTGAAGAACGAATGTACGGTAGGTAACCTATCTACGTCTTTTTACTTAAAATATACTTAAAATATCATTGTTAACGGTTATCTGAAGTAGCCTGGTGGTTCATTCCAGAGATATTGTTTGTTTAGATTAACCTTTTTTTTTATAAAATATGTACCAATAGTTCGTAAACCATTCCCGTCTGTATCGCTCTAATCGAGCACACCTAATTACTGTAAGAAATATAATTAAAGTTTATTTTTAAAACTAAATAACCGCCGTTTATATTTGACTACTTACAATTTTACATATAACAAAACTTCACGCCTGTAATCCCCGAAGGGTTAGGCAGAGGTGTACCTATAGTACACCCACATTTCGCCAGTTATGTTTGAGGGGGCGAGCCTATTGCCATCAACCGGGCAAAAATCCAAACTCCGGGCTGCTACTGAGAAATTCCAGATGGAAAAACCCAATAACACTGCGCGACTCGGGAATCGAACCCAGGGCCTCATACTCAGCAGTAGCGCTTGCGACCACTAGACCAACGAGGCAGTCAGTTTGAGTCAGTTTTTACAGTTTTATAAAAATAAATAATTGTAAAATTGCTTCAAGTTTCAAGCCTAGGAGTACTTTTACGTGTGAGGGCATATGATCTATTGGGTCATTTTTTTGCGTGTGCATCATCATGTGTGTATCATCCCAGTAGTCAGTTGTTTGTAAATATGAACTATCCTATGAATCCACCACACACATGTGTTGGTGCCCTCTCTTGTCCTTGAGAGTCTACCTACGGAGAGTGGGCTGGGAACCCGATATTTCAAGTGCCTATTTGGTATAAGTTGATGAATTGGGTTACGTACCCATGATTCATCAACTTGCCTATTTGATATAGGCACAGCTCCATTAAGTGGTTAACAAAGATTACGCCGCGCCGTCTGTCTACCATTCTGTTTGTCATATAGATGTATCTTTGGAATCAAAATAGCTGTTTAGTTCAAGTTTTCACAGGATACGTGTTACTATGACCGCTATCATGGTGAACAATAAAAATAACAAAGTTCAAAATCAAGCGGGGTAGTGGCGCCCTTACAAGAAACCTCGAAACAAATAATTTTTTCAACTATTTTTTGTCTTACTGCTCTATATTGAAAACGTTTTTACAGGCATGAGGAACATGGGAACGCCACAATTGCGACGATAAGACCCCTCTTTGAGGAGTGGCTAGAGAGGCGCCACGGCGTCCTCACCTTCCGCCTGACGCAGGTCCTCACCGGACACGGCTATTTCGAGAGGTTCCTGCACAGGATAAGGCGGGAGGAAACGCCCGGGTGCCACCATTGTGTGGATCGCCCGGACGACACGGTGGAGCATACGGTGGAGGTCTGCCCAGCTTGGGCGGAGCATCGCCGTGTCCTCGTGGAGGCGATCGGCGGCGGTGATCTCTCGCGTTCGGCCCTGGTTCAGGCCATGGTACGGAGCGAGAGGAAATGGGAGGCCGTCACCTTCTTCTGCGAAGCGGTAATGCTCGCGAAGGAGGAGGCGGAGCGCGTGAGGGAGAGGCAAATTTCGCGCCCTCACGCCCCTAACCGCCGCAGGAGGAGACGCCCAGGGCGGCGGGAATCGCAAGCCGATTTCCGGCCACCGTAGGCGCGGGCTTGCGGACGGTGAGCAATGGGTAGCTCACCGTCCGACAAGAACCGGGCCCGGGTCAACGGCGCGTTGTGTTCCAGGCGCGCCTCAAAGAGATGTCAGCAGAATTGAAGGGGTCCGGTAGGGCCGATGCCTGCCGGGGTTGCGAAGAAAACTGAAAGGGAGATCGTGGCCCCCAGCAACAGGGCAACTGAAGGAACACGGGTGGGTTTTAGTCAGTAAGAGTCTGACACGCCCTCCCGCTCCGCCCAGAGCGGGAGAAGTTATTTGATGATTTCCCACCCAAAAAAAAAAATGCCTGAGGAACAGGTTGTAAAGTTCCTCTACAGAAAGGGCGGATCTTCCGGATAGACGGGTGTCGTGTCTGGCGGACAACTGCCCAACGATTGATGTTAGAAAGTTAAATATAACTAACAACATACATTTCTGATACATCAAGGCTTAGTTTTCTTGACGATTTACCTACTTTAAAGAACTACTTTTGATCCATCTTAGTTTTTGGACTATGTAAGAAGACATACTATTTTACCTATTACGTTTTTGGACAAAAATACCATGTAAATGTTTGGTGGCTATTCAAGATATTGAAAAAAAAATCAATCTAAGACATTTTTATTCGATTATTTTTATTGAAAGTAGACATTTTACTGTTAATACATCATTATGTATTAATAGTAAAATGTCTACTTCTAGAAAACTGGTAAGGTTTGGTAGTTTTCTAAGAAGTATAAGGCCACAACGATATCTAAGACCTGCCTTAAATGAGACACGCAACTGCCTTGGCTGCACGTATCGAGTGCAGTGGTGAGTAACTGGCAACTTGGAATGCCATGCCGAATTCTCAGTAGGTGCTCTCAGCTCTGAGCCTTGGCATGGCACTGTACTCGTTACGTGTAGTCAGGGTAAAAAAACTTAAAACTTGACTCGCAACTGCTTCCTGAACTCTTATGAAGACATCATTTCTACGTCTTGACCCCATTCCGTCAAGACTTCAGGACATGGCCGCCAGCTGATCCACGAAGATACCCGGAACTTATTGGTGTAGGACGTCAGCGGCACCTGCACAAGGAGAGGCCTACCATCACACCGGGATAAACTTGGATATTCACACTCACACATCGCGTCCAGTGATTACGACCGTCCTGCACAATGTATAACAGTATAATCAGTATAATGCCATGACATAAAACAACGAGCATGTTTATTGTCATCTTAAGTTCTAACACCCATTCTCGCTAGACTCATAGAATGCGTATTGTCTACGTTTTTCTATATAATATAAATACTAGATTCTATTCGTCACAAGTAATTCAAGTTCCTGAACTGACTTCATTCTATAACTCGTTCCGGTAAAGGAAAGTCGTATATTAAAAACAAAATAAATATTAAAATGAAACTCCTGGTGGTTGTCATGATCGCATTGGTGCTGATTAATAATTACCTGGTATTCTATGTTAAAGCATATGTGGATGAATATAAAGAACCTCCTAAAACGTATCGGCGTAAAGGCAAAGGCAAACGCCGAAGGAATACCACCCCGCGAATTAAATACGAAATCCAACATATTCCACGCAGTAAGTAAGCATAATATATTTATTATTCTTTACATAGTACCTAAAGTCAACTGCACGTCAATATGCGGCAATACTGGAACTACGAAATGAGCTTCGAAATTAAGGCGCTGTCAAATTCAAACTGTTTCCAAGGACTTGCGGTTGACTGTGCGTGAAACTACATAGTTTGTCCAGAATCGAGAGTAGAATATTGATTAAACAAATTTTTAATGTAGGTTATTATTTACGTTTAGATCATATCGATAGGAACAACTAGGACAATATCAAAATTCTAAATAGGTTTTACAATTTATGTAAGCCCTAACGTTACTAGAATATTATAGATGCGAAAGTGAGTTTGTTTGTTTGTTACGCTTTCACGCTAAAATTACCCGTTTTAAGGGTTTGCTGTTATTTCTATTAAACCTTGTACAGTGAAAGTTTCTAACTACTAACTAGGAGGTAGTTGAGACAGACAGGCTGGTTCAAGACAAGAAAGTTTTTTGTTTAGCTGTTCGTAAAACGGTACGGTACTTCTGTTCGCGGAACGGTTCCGTACCAGAAAGGTACCAAATGGAATCCTATTACTATTATATCTGCCGCGGCAAATTAAAGTATTTTAGTTCTATTTCTTTAGGCGCTCGCCGGCCAATGCCGCGGCATTGCTCGCTTCGTTTGTTCGGCTCGCGCGCGGTTGGTCATAATTCTAACCCAACCTAACCCATTTGGTTGGGGTGTCCTGGCTTAGAACATACAATAACAATCAATGTCGAAATTATAGCAATTGAACGAGTTGCCAGTTAGCCTTCATATTAATTTCATAACTAGGAGCAGTAAACGGACGGCGCCGTATGTATAATGGCGAATAGCGTGGTACAGTGGCGGGCCTAGGGGTCAAAATTAGGGTAAGCCGCCAGATTTTTTACGATAACAAAAAATTGCCTAGTGAAGGATTGACTGATTTTCATAAGTATGTGTATAAAACCTATAAAATGCGAAGAAGTCTACATATTATTTCAGGCATTAGTACGTAATTGTCATAAGCGCCATCTATATTAATGAATGCACGTAATCACACCGCTTGACCAAACCTTTTTACCATAATTCATATTCGCTTGCCACATGCAAAATTTTTCAATCAAGAGCTACTTTGTGCTTTCATGGCACTAGCTATACCTACATAAGTTTGTGTAATAGACAATCGAATGCCTATTTCAATCTATTATTCAACTGACAAAAATGCTTGTTTTTATTTCCGAGAAATAGGTACAGTAATTTGAGGTTGGTTATGGTGAAGTGAAGAGTTACTTATTGTCAGTAAACTTAATATAAATACTATTCATTACCTCAGCACTTGGAAAATAAAATACCTACTATTCTCAAAATATAAATTCAAAACATAAACATTATTAAATTCGTCGTCGCGTCGCGAGGAATTGCAACTCACTTTACGCGGGTCAACAAAGCGGATCCTTACTATACTAAGTGCATTTATTTGCGCCGTTTGCGCGAACTTAATACTTCTCAAAATAAAAAGTACTCTGTGTGCATGTGCGCTCAAAAGAAAGTTTTTCATGTCATAGAAATCTGCTTATAAGTACTTACCAATATATCAACAACTGTTGCAATTTGTAGGCAAAATTGCGAGACAAAGAAAGGTAAGGAAAGCCAGATAAGAAGCCCACGAGTGTGATCGAGAAGGCGCAATTAAAGGCATTGTATTGGCGCGTAGGTTTGGCAACAAAGGGCGCGGAATTTAAATTTTATTCGTAAGATTACTAAATGATTGATTGAGTTCAATGAGTGCGTAGATCTGGCAACCTAGCCCAGTGCGCGCGGCAGAAAAAGCGGGGATTTAGAAATTTGATTATTCCTATGACATGCATGTTTGAGTTCGAGTTCATTAACTGTTTTTTCTATTTTTGGTAGGCTTAACTTAGGGCAAGCCGGGATTTTAAGCTTCTATGAAGGTACCGCTACTGCGAATAGGTACAATCTGCCTTCGACATTGCTACATATTAAACCAATCTTTTTTTTCGTTGTTCCAGGACTAATCACGCCTCCAGAATCATTTAAAATTCCATTTACTATAAAGCATTGTGCCAACATATCATGTGCATTTCTTTGCGGTCTGCTAGAATACTCAAGGGGCGAATGTGAATCCCTAAAACTTTGTCAGTGCTTAACACACAACACAAATCTCTCATGGCGCCTGTAATACAAGCTAGGGCTTTGTTGTGTTGTTGTTAGTGATTTTGTATGTATGCATATTATAAATAAATATTAAGATTAGAAAACTGTAAATCGACTAGGGAAAAAAAAGTACGAAACAAGAAAATATTTCAGACAGAAATCAAGAAATAGGGACAAAAATGATTCAGGTAAAGCCTTCGTCGCATGCCATTATAATTTTGTAGGTGTTCCTGGAAACCACCTGGCCCAGGCATTCGACCACGGCTTTACCTTGACCATTTTTGTACCTATGTCTTTATGTCTATTTGAAATATTTTCTCAGTCAGATACAATGACGCCATAAAGAGGGTAGTTAAGACATAAGGCACAAAATATTGGGAAATAAAAAAAAGGTTTTTAGCTGTAAGTAAAATAAATTACTTAAAACATTGTTTAATAATGATTATCTCACTTCAACATTTACAAAGAAACGAAATTAATGACCATTACACAATTTTTCATTTATAATATTGTACATGCACTGATACGAAAAATACTAAATAAAATCATACACACAAATATTACCTTCACGAAAAGAAAAAAAAATATACACAAAATTAAATTGAGACGTGAACACGACTTCCTACAATTATACCTCGCACAAACTATGGAAGAAAAAACATCATGTATGAAGAGGACTTTATCCTAAAAGTTGGCAACGTCGCAAATAGCTGTCAAATATTTATCTGTTTATCTTATCTTATTTCCATACAGTAATATTGCCAAATTAATCAAAACAGCGAAATATTTGACATCTATTTGCGACGTTGCACACTTTCAGAATAAACGGTCTTAAGGATCCAAATGATATAATATAAATTACCGAAATGAATCACAGAATCCAAATCCATGATCATTTAAACTACTTTTTTATCGTTTATTAATTAAGAAACAAAACAGTACATCATAAAAATTCAAATTCCCTACAATAATTATATCCACCTACGGTTTATTTGTGTGGAACGGAAACTTGTTTCCTTTTGTATTTAATGTTTTGAACCCGTATATCAAACGAACATTGAGTTGTTTTTTTATCGACCCCCAAAAAAATTATTGTACAAATGTCTAGTTTTTGTAAAACATCCAACAGTATTGACCTATCTTTTAATTTTCTCATGTAAGTGAATTAATGAACCTATTCTTATGAGAATAAACTCATATCAAACCTCACAAAACACAAGTACTCATTTTTCAACTGAACTCGTATTTCCATTCAAAGAACACTCTGTTAGGGATGTAAAACGGTAAAATTACCCTGGTACAATATGGTAAAAAAAATATTTTACGTATTTTACGGTATTTTACGGTAAAATATGGAAATTTTCGGTAAAAAACGTATTAAGGATCGCGAGCGCTACAAGCAGCGCGACCCTTGTAGCGCCCGCGATATCGCGCTGGTCTGCATGAGCCTTTAAATGTACTCATACAGTCATACTCACTAAAACACTACAATTACGGAATTGAGTATGTTTATGTGTATCATATGTATGTCACTACTGTACTGTTAACGGATAAATGGATTTGAATGAAATTTTCCAAAGATATAAGCAATATAGGAACTTAAAAAAAAAAAACAGAAAACTAGGCTCGTGCGACTCATGCGTACTAAAAATCCCTAAAACTTAATTCTCAAGTCAAGAATTCAAGATATGAATCACACCATGTCATGGATTGTAATTATCATCTACGTGCAGAGGCAGAGCAGAGAACAACACAAATTAAAATTTAAAACTTCATAAGTCGCCGGTAATTTTACCGTAATTTATATAAATGACCGTAAAAGACCGTAATTTTGCAACCCTACACTCTGTTGATCTCATTCCTTATGTTGCTAAACATTAGACCAAAGCTGTTTTGTTGTTGTTCCAGAACCCTACAAGATTCCCGATTTTATTAGATTCCCATTAGAAAAAAGTAAGTGTGTTGACAACACGTGTACCTACATTTGCGATGTCCTCGACTACAATATTAGCTACTGTGAGTCCACTACAGTTTGTCATTGCGCTAAATTCAGGTGTATAAATTGCGATGAGTAAAACATGATACAATACGATGAGAAAATAATGAATCATCTTCATTATTTTCATATTTCCGAAGTCGAATTGCAATTTTTTTTTGTTATTTATATTTTCATTTTGAGTAGTTCAGTGAAAAGCAATCGCGGGCTGTACATGGTGAAATTGAATTCATGGTCACGATCATCATCCTCTTATAGGGTCACTGTATTCATCATTATAAACAACTTTCACTATGTCACACACACACTTCAAAATCAACCGAAGATGGTGTTATTTGCAGATGACACATCATTAATCTTTAAAATAAACCGACGGTCACAAAATCTTGAAGACGTGAATAGCTCTATTCTGCAAGTCCAAGATTGGTTTACAGTAGATAATTTGGTACTAAATAAAATAAAAACCAAAAACCAAATGCATTAGATTTAAATTACCTAATGTTATAAGTAGCGAATGTGACATCATATTGAATGAAGAAAAACTGGAATTTATTAATCAAACGGTTTTCCTAGGAATCACGCTAGACGAGAAATTACAATGGGGACCTCATATAACATCTCTTGGGGGGCGGCTAATAAAATTATATCCAAGATAAGAGTGCTTGGAAACATGCTGGTCCCGCTCCATAGGACAATTTAGAATCAAGACAAAATCAAACTGGTTGCTAATTTATTTCTATAATTTATTATTTTTTGTTATATGACATTGATTTTACATTCTGTGATTAATTCCTCACACACTGACTTATTAATTATACAATTTTAGGAAAATCGTTTACTTTTACAACGTTTGTAAATATGTGAGCACCATGTATCTATCACATTATTAAATTATCTGTCGTTGCTTTATTTTAAATTATTTTTACCTATTGTGGTATAGTAATTTTATTGTAGGTGCATCGTCTTCACATATAATTATTTAAGTAATGTAGTTACCTATACAAACTATTGTAAAAAAAATTAAAAAGAGTTAAGGCTCGTGCAGACCAGCGCAATATCGCGGGCGCTACAAGGGTCGCGCTGCTTGTAGCGCCCGCGATATCGCGCCAGTTTGCACGAGCCTTAACGGTGTAGTTTCTTGCCCATTCTTCTCCATACGAAAACTACCTATTGGAAGGGGCGACTAGAATCAATTCTATTATTTTGTAAACTTTGACGTTCAAAAGTGCCAAACATGGGCCTATTTGAAATAAATGATTTGACTTTGCCACCAATCCTGTAACGCGAAAAAAAATCAGCTGTTTCCTACATTTATGTTCGCATAGCTCGTCGAAATGTAGAGAACAGCAGATTTTTTTTCGCTATTTCAGGTTTGGTCCCATAGTGAAAGTTGTTCATAATGATGAGTACAATGACCCTTTAACACAAGGCTCGGATACCGGTTAATTTTTCAAACCGTTATTATGTACTTGACGCAAAAACCTTTACATTCGGTTTCGCTCGTAGAAACCGGTTTTTACTAACCGGTTTAGGAGGAGTCTTTAGATAAAGATTTTTTCTGATTAAAATGTTTAGAGCAATATTAACCGGTTTTTTGTTTAGAATTTATTCAGCGCGGCATCCTAACGTGTAGTCACAAGTTGCAACGCGTTTACCGACATGCCGTTCGTCGTATAAACCGGTTAATTTTGGTTAAAATAAAGTTCTTTAAACGTTCACGTTCTTAAGATAAGTTCGGAGTAAAACCCAAATAAAACTGTTTTTACCGGTATTTTTTAAACCGGTTCCGAGCCTTGCTTTAACAGGATGCCCATAAATTTAATTTCACCCTATATGTAAGTTTATTCGTTAATATGTAACACACAATATTGTTATTGGCGTTTATAGCGGCGCATTTGTTAGATGTTTTTTTTAGATTTGTTGTATATTTATATCTATCGACTGCCTCGTTGGTCTAGTGGTCGCAAGCGCTATGCTGAGCATGAGGTCCTGGGTTCGATTCCCGGGTTGGGCAAAGTATTATTGGGCGTTTCCATCTGAGATTTGAGTCTGGATTTGTGCCTGGTTAATGGCAATAGGCTTGCCAACAACTTAATGATCTCCTAGAACAGGGCTTCCTCTCTCCTACCCTTTTTGCTGTGTACCTACTACAGGGTCCATAAAATGATCTAAATTATATAGTTACCACCTAAGTACATTATGGTAAAGCAATAAAGATATTGAGTATTGAGTACATGGAACTTAAACATAACTGGCGAAATGTGGGTGTACTACACCCATTCGCATTCGCATTTCCGCATTCGGGGTATACAGGCGTGATGTTATGTTATATCCGTTGTAGTAACAAATGATTTTGGATTTTGAAATTGTAGGTTTTTTTTAATGTGTTTATAAATTTTTGTTTTAAGGATAATGATGTCAGTGATACTATTTAAATGTAAATGTGTGTGTGTAATGTGAGGAGCTCGTGTCTAAGTACTAACAGCCGACGGGTCGATTCATTCAGAAAGCACGTTAACCCGTTGGTCTCTGCTGTCCTTCCTGGATCATTATTCATTGACAGTCATTACGGGTCGTCAGAAGCCCGAAAGTCTGACAACCAGTCTTACCAAGGGGTACCGTATTACCTAGTTACTGTGTTGTGGAAGTCAGACAGTCGTTCCATGTAAAATACTTATATGCAGCTGCATTCGGTTAGACTGGAAGTTGACCCCAACATA
This sequence comes from Omphaloscelis lunosa, assembly GCA_916610215.1. NCBI lineage: Eukaryota > Metazoa > Arthropoda > Insecta > Lepidoptera > Noctuidae > Omphaloscelis > Omphaloscelis lunosa. Next base: position 16,606,244 of record OU744250.1, read on the forward strand.
GTTGGGAAAAGGCTAGGCAGAGACTTAAATGTAAGTTTAATTTTTAATAAAATTTTGTGATTGTACTGTTTGTTTTATTGTTAACGACACTTACACAGATACTGGATAATTGGCTTCAAAATCATACCAATTTCCTCCATATCAACAGTTATTCGTAAGAAAAAGCCGAGCAAAAACGACATGACGTCATAAGGGCCGACCTTGCCTCCGCAGCAGATTAATGATCGCGTCTCTCAGGGCCAGGTATCTCGTCTCAGAAAGTAAGAATGATTGCAACACTTTTTCTACCTTCATCTTTGTACACTGGCAACTTATAGCGGTATTTAGGTCTTAGGTCTTCCTTGAAGTTGCTGTAAAAATTATGACGGTAATTTCAGGCGAGGTAATATTATCTGTTCCAAAAGTAAGTTTTGTTATAAAATGATTATAGGTAATCAGAGTTGGAAAAAATCACGACTTTTTTCCATAAAATAAAAAATCCTTGATTTTTTACAAAAAAAAAATCCAAAAGATCGTGATTTTTTTTGGATTTTTTGCTTGAGCCTTTAAAATCCACTTAAAATTGTGCGTCAAACGAAACGTGCTTTTGTTCTGAGACAGTTATTTAGGGCCATCGCATCGTCATCATAAGTGGAAAGAGCCTTTTCCACTTTTGGATTCGTACATTCTAAAATCAGAAAGATAGGAACGGAAAAAGCTGGAAAAGTTGGTGTTTTTGTTTACATATTAGAATTCTAACACAAATTGATTCTTTAATGTATCTATCCCTTATCTAAAAAAAAAAAAAAAATGTGTTACAAAAAAGAAAGAAATAATACAATTTGATTTAATCAATGATTTTTATTGAAAAAATCATTTGATTAAAGTGATTTATTCATGCCAACCCTGTAGTTATACCAGGCATCCGTTCCCATAGTAGTGAATCACTCAACACCCTGTTTCTAACCTCTTGTATAAAAGCTTGTCACCGATTGCAGTTATTATACATCTCTTTCGACACCTTTTTCTAACACTTAAGTTAACGGTCAATGATATTATAAGTAAAAAAAGAGGCAGATAGGTTATACACGCTTCGCAAGAGGCACGTCAAAATTTGGCTAATTAGCCACATTTTGTTCGTCTTGTCTCTTTTTCGCTCCCGATAATTACGACATGCTGTCCTACTTACACGTGTCATCTAATAGCGTGACATTGTGCCGTTTTTGAAGAACGAATGTACGGTAGGTAACCTATCTACGTCTTTTTACTTAAAATATACTTAAAATATCATTGTTAACGGTTATCTGAAGTAGCCTGGTGGTTCATTCCAGAGATATTGTTTGTTTAGATTAACCTTTTTTTTTATAAAATATGTACCAATAGTTCGTAAACCATTCCCGTCTGTATCGCTCTAATCGAGCACACCTAATTACTGTAAGAAATATAATTAAAGTTTATTTTTAAAACTAAATAACCGCCGTTTATATTTGACTACTTACAATTTTACATATAACAAAACTTCACGCCTGTAATCCCCGAAGGGTTAGGCAGAGGTGTACCTATAGTACACCCACATTTCGCCAGTTATGTTTGAGGGGGCGAGCCTATTGCCATCAACCGGGCAAAAATCCAAACTCCGGGCTGCTACTGAGAAATTCCAGATGGAAAAACCCAATAACACTGCGCGACTCGGGAATCGAACCCAGGGCCTCATACTCAGCAGTAGCGCTTGCGACCACTAGACCAACGAGGCAGTCAGTTTGAGTCAGTTTTTACAGTTTTATAAAAATAAATAATTGTAAAATTGCTTCAAGTTTCAAGCCTAGGAGTACTTTTACGTGTGAGGGCATATGATCTATTGGGTCATTTTTTTGCGTGTGCATCATCATGTGTGTATCATCCCAGTAGTCAGTTGTTTGTAAATATGAACTATCCTATGAATCCACCACACACATGTGTTGGTGCCCTCTCTTGTCCTTGAGAGTCTACCTACGGAGAGTGGGCTGGGAACTCCCCTCAATACAGCTGTCTGAACATGACTAATATTTGCTAATATGGCTTTTGGAATAAACTGATGAATCATTTGTTATTTATTATGTGCCACTACATTTTTTTTAACATTTGACAATGAACATTAGTAGGACCTTAAGGTTGCTTAAAAGAAATAAAGAAAATACGATTACTTACACGAAACGTAATGCATAAAGAAAAAAAAAAGACAAAAAAACAAAAAAAAAACCTATTTGTTGAGGGTGTAATTATGCGTCGCATTCACGCAAAACGGCCATGTGTACTGTGACGAGACCGAGCCACAGCGCTGGTTTTGAGCGACAACCCGCTTAACAGACCGCTTTATTTTCTAAAAGCAAATCGAGCAATCGAACGTTACGTTTATTCTTCGAACCACTTCACTTTTTTCAGACCAAGGCAACAAGCAAAGTGGCTGAATATCTGTGGCAGATTAACTAACCAACAGTTTGTTCGTAATAGCCAATGATTTCTTTTAACGTTCCCTCTAATCTTATCGTAATGGTAACGGTTATCGGAGATAGGCGCGCTTAGCCTAGGTTTTGTTCAGAAGTTTTAAGGTGATGGCGCATTGGGGATCGTAAGGTTTTCTTTAAGATCCCAGGTGAGAAAGGGTTTGAGAAACATTGTTTTGTTGTCCATTTTGCTTACTGAATGTGGGCTCTGTTTAAGGGATCCCGCGCACTAGACGGCCACAACTTCGGCCAGTCGTGGCCGGTGTGTATTGTATGGTTTGCCGCTATTTGGCCGTTGCGAACAAGTGCGAGATTCGTATCGGTATCTATATTTTACCTGCGACTATTGGTCGTGGCCGTAGCCGTCTAGTTCGCAAGATCCCTAAGAAGACAATATTTGGTTTCTAAAAGGGTAATCACGAAAAAATAAAGCTGATCGATTGCCAAACTGATGTGCTGACTAACAAACCATGAGGCAATCTAATCATTTGTCATAAGTATGTTAATCTGACATTGCGTTGATTAGGGTTTCATAAACTAGGTGTGAAACCACTGTGAAAAGGAACTCTTTCTGTTACTCGTCACGCGAAGACGATTTTATTATTTCTTAATCGTGATTAATTTTTACCACTAATCTACACAAATATTATAAAGAGAAAAGATTTGCATTTTTTTATTTGTAATGAATAAACTCAAGAACTACTGGGCAGATTAAAAAAATTCTTTCACTTGTAGAATGCTAAATTGTCACTGAGTAACGTAGGCTATACTTTATAAAGATATCACGCGGGCGCAGCCGCTGGCGGAAGCTGGTCTTCTATACAAACACCGTTTATGTATTAAAACCTGATACCTAGGTATATACGCTACAGGTATTCTGGTTGTAATCTAAGTCTAGCACGGTCGGAACTCATTTCACGGCGTCGCGCCGGCAAATTAATTATTTGCGAGCGGTAATTGCGAACGGCGGGACCAAATCTATAGAAATTAACGTAGAACTTGGTTCCTACGCTACTTTTATGAAAAAATATTTCGTAGAGCTAGCATTTTATCGGGCATTTTGAAGATATTGAGCTGAATAACTTGAAGTTTTGTTTATCGTAGATAAAAAAGTTTAGTCTTGTGTTCAAATAGGATTTTGTTTCAGTGCATTTGGTCAAGATTTACTGTTAGTCCGTTTTATTGCGAGTGTGTTCTCTATCCATATTTAATACTAGCTGCGCCCCATGGTTTCACACGCGTAAGTCTCGATCCCTTGGGAATATCGGATAAAAAGTATTCTATGTCCTAACCCAGGTCAAGGTCTACCCATGTGCCAAATTTCATCTAAATCCGTTCAGCTGTTTTAGTGTGAAAGGATAACAAAAAAATATAAATTTACACAAAAAGTCTAATATTTTCTCTTTATAATATTAGTTATAAAAACAAAAGGAAGGAGGGAGGAGGAGGAGGAGGAGGTAAAAAAGAGGAGGAGGTTATAAATATGAAAGTTGTCTGTCTGTCTGTCTGTTACCTTTTCTCGCCTAAATCACTGAACCGATTGTTATGGACAGATAGGTAGGTAGCCTGGTAGCTGGAGAAAGACATAACCTACTCTTCATCTTGGATATTTGTATTAAAAACTGACAAAGTGCATGTTGAACCACGCACAATGAAGGGTTCCTTAATCGGGATGAAATCCCAAGAACAAACTCGATATTGTAATTGAAAAATATAGTCTCTCATACATTCTGATTGCAAATGTAAGTTTGTACGCACAATATTACGAGATTTACCATTTTATTTAAAGACCATGGACTTCTTATAGGTTTTCCTGTAATCTATAAGCATAGAACTACTGTCTGTATTTTAAATAAAATTGGCTCAGTAGTTTTGGAGATAAAGGGGGAGGATCTATTTTCTTAAAGAGCTTTCAAGCTATTTATTTTTAAAATATAAAAAATAGATCCTCACAGTAAGCCCTTTCATTCGATATGTCACACGGGACAATTTAGAAAAGATAAAAAAAAAAACTTTTTTGTCACCTAAAAGTGACCCCATATTTAAAATTCATTTATTTACGTTATAAGTCCGTGTTTGGGTCACAAAAATTCACATGTGTACCAAATTTTAACGTAATTGGTCCATTGGGTTCGGAGCAAAATGGCTGTGACAGACGGACAGACACACAAACTAGTGATCCTATAAGGGTTCCGTCTTTTCATACGGTGGTACGGAATCCTAAAAATGATAAAATACAAAATATACAAGCAGATGAAGTTTTGGACAACAGCTAGTAACAAAATAACATCGTAAACAGAAGTTCATACATAGTTATTTCCATCAATTTATAATAGGTTTGTTTTTGATACAACAAAAAAAAAAGCAGTGAAAATAATAAAAAAAGCTGTCGTTTCAAATTACACCTACAACAATTTTGTTTCGAACTGACAAACTCGATTAAATGAAGCGCTGATAAAATGCACCGTGGAATATGGTAGGTAAATTGTTGGCCGTGTTGTTGCATGCTGATATTTGAATGGTGAAGGTTTTTTAATCCAGCTGGTACGGTAGTTCAATATTAGTAACAGGCAGAATGCCAAAATGAATCTGCCTAGCATTTTCCCAGCTACATTGGAGTCGACTTTCAGTCTGACCGGATGCAGCTGAATACCAGTATTGCGACAGCCTATCTGACCTCCACAACCCAGTTACCCCTTGGTAAGACTATGTTTGTCACACTTTCGGGCTTCTGACGACCCGTAACGACTGTCGAAGATCTACTAATGACAGCCGGGACCAATGGCTTTACGTGCTTTTCGAGGCACGGAGGAGTCTTGGTATGTAAAGATGGTCACCCATCCTCGGACCAACCCCGGCAAGCGTAGCTTTATTTGATGGATCAACCCGTGCGGCTGTAATTACTAAGCTACGGGCTCCTCTAGGCAGAATGTCAACTTCCGCATACTTAATGGCAAAACAATTAATGGATAGCAAATTGTATTTATTTATTTATTTAATAATTCAAGCACGCGCAACACAAGTACAAATGCGGACTTAATGTCACAAACTCTAAGTATGTGTGGTTCATTTTCTCCTATTTTTTTTTTCATTAATTAAGGGCTTGGAGCGTGTTCGCAAGAAGACAAAGAAATTGCCTTGTCCAGGAGTGAGACCTAATGAACGCTAAGAATTTTCATTGTTTCCTTCCTTGTAATCTTTCAAACAATATCCTTACTGTCAACAATATTCAGAATACACGAGATGTCATATTATACGATGATTATGTACAACTCAATCAATTAGTGTGACGAAATGAAGTCTTCACGTGTACAATAGTGTATGAATTATAGATACGTAGACACAATTGGGCCGAGTAAGACGATATGCATCAATATTGTATGATGTGACAGATGTAATTTGTGTTTGCTGAGTAGATTCCTAGACAGGTGTCTACATATTCATATGTAGGTGTTTGATTAATTCACGTACGATCTACAAAAGGGTTAAGGAACCAGCTAAGTAGGTACAACTCCTTATTTTACAAACTTTGAAAAAGGGTCCCCTTTTTGTTTTGCAAAGAAATGTTTTGCGTATGCTCACTATAAAATCTTTGGCAGTTTTCTGGGAGTTGTCTTTTGTTTCAGAAGTTATTACTTAAGGCGAAAGCGTCAAGGTAGCCCGCGAAATTCAAATTTTCTTACATTTTTTGCAATTTGCAGGTCAGTATCAGGTTGTAGGTTGATCTAAATATAATTCGCGGCCGTATCAAATGTTTATTTATAGAATTATTATCATAAAAATCATCAATACAACTCTCTAAGTTCATGTAACTCTATTGAATGACTATTTCATAATATAATGACATTTGACGCCAATTCTAACTTAGAGAGTTGTATTGCTGATTCTAATGATTATAATTCTGTAAAGCCATATTTATTATGATCGCAAATCATATTTTAATCAACATACAACCTGATACTGACCTGCAAATTGCAAAAAACTAAAGAAAATTTGAATTTAGCGGGCTACCTTAGGGCATCCCCTTAAGCAATAATATTAATCTTGCGTTAAAGAGACATTAATCTTTTACATGTATTATGACAATATTATAGAAAAATATAGATTGGTTGCTAAAGTATGAAAAAGGTATGAAAACAGTAACATCGACACGGAAATAAATATTTTGACACTCTGCAATGTGTAAAATGAGTTGTTTGCAAATTACAATGCAAATATTAATTCGGTTGCGATCGTGATATTCATTTATATTGTTTGTGGCATGTTAAAGCTTGATTTATGTGTCATCGGTTTGTGAATTAATGTTAATAAAATATTGGTTACACTCTCATATCTTGCAGAACATATTTTCATTAAAAAGCACGGTTTTTCAAACAACAGTACAGACAGAAAAAACTGGCTAAGTGCGAGTCGGACTCGCACACGAAAAGTTCTGAGTTTCGAGCAAAAAACGCCGAAAAATAAAATGTTTCTTGTTTGACCCCTTTAGTTATTTAACTTTATTAAATATATGTTGTTATAGCTCAATAGAAATACACAATTTGTAAAAATTTAAACTATCAACGGTTCATGAGATATAGCCCGCTGACAGACAGACGGACGGACGGACGGGTAGTGGAGGCTTAGTAATAAGGTTCCGTTTGGTACCCTTCGGGTACGGAACTCTAAAAATAAAGGTAATTGACATTAGTCATGTTTATAAAAAATGTTTTAAATATAGCTGTTCAACGATCTTTTGGCGCGCAGTTAAAATCGGAACCATCGCCGCCATCTTGTTTATTCTATACAATTTCTGTGCCAGTTTCACAAATGTATACCAAGAACGCCCCCTGTCATTCAGGCGCCAAAAGATCCTCAAAGACTGCGCCACGAAAGAAGAGCGAAAAATTGTGGAACTACATTTTTAAGATAGTTAATTGATTCAGGCGTGACCTTGCGGAAATCCATTATAAAATACAATAGACGTGGATATATTTAGTAACTTTTCCGCTTAGCTATTTCTACACTACATTTTTAACCACATTTTTTATAAAATATATAATCAGCCTCTAATGTTCCCACTGCTGGGACACAGGCTTCCTCTCTATGAGAGGGAGTGGGCTGTAATCCACCACGCGGGCCCAATCCGGGTTGGTAGATGTCACATGTCTTCGAATTTTTGGTTCTTGATGTTTTCCTTCACCGTTTTGAGAGCTGTTGTAATGAAATTATTTACACGAAGTAAAGCGCATGTCCTGGGTTCGAAGGCACGACCTACAACTCGTAAGTCGGGACCATTACCACTGGGCCACCATTGTTCAGCTCACTGGGCCACCACTGTTCAGCTCACTGGGCCACCATTGCTCACTGGGCCACCATTACTCACTGGGCTACCACTACTCTCTGGGTCACCATTGCTCACTGGGCTACCATTGCTCACTGGGCCACCACTGCTCACTGGACTACCACTACTCACTGGGTCACGAACTACTCACTAGATCACCATTGCTCACTGGGCCACCACTACTCACTGGGTCATCATTGCTCACTGGGCCACCATTGCTCACTGGGCTACCACTACTCACTGGGTCACCACTACTCACTGGATCACCATTGCTCACTGGGCCACCACTACTCATGGGTCACCATTGCTCACTGGGTCACTACTGCTCACTGGGCTACCACTTTTCTTTTTAATGCAATGTGATACAATGACATTGACACTGGCGCCGCGTCAAAAGCATTTCAGTGGTGGCGCAGATTCTAATCACTTTACGAATGGTTAATGGTCTACTTTATTGAATTCTATTCAATTCCTAATGTTGATGACCCCTCACGACTGTATAAATCTTAAAAGAAAAATAATATAAACTTTTTACTTCAAATCTTGTTACTTAGATATTTAATTACGTACCAATTAAGATATGAAATCGTTCGATCATTATAAATTTGTTTCAACATGTGTCAAACTGTCCAAGTCCCTTGAGAAAGAGTTTGAAAATAACTTGTCTAAATTAATTATAATAATTAATATCCACTCGTGAATTCTCTACTGGCCCATGTGCCTGTAAAAACAAAGTTAGTTTCTAAAGTATCATTTGTAAGTCTTTAGGGTAAGGCTGAAATATATGAGTAACTGTGATAATATTATGTTATCTTTACAGTTATTTCGTAATCTTGTGCCTGCTCACAGTTCTTTTTTTTTTATGGCGTGAAGGATCCAGTCATTTATATTTAAGTGTTCTCCAAAAAATATGTATTTTAAACTAACTGTAAGTTATGCAATTCATATTTTTTCTTTTAAAGATAAAGATATATTTATTGCATAACTGTGTACACACGGCTACACATCACACATGTACATCAGTTTTTATTTTAAACGTCAACATTTTAGGCTCAATATTCTACCCATGTCCGATATGCAAATAATATTTATTACAAGGCAAATAAATAACAAATAGATTACAGACAAATTACAAATATATTACATGGCCATGGCCCATGGCTTCGCCCGCGTGGATGTCAGAAAATATCCCACGGGAACGTACTACCGGGGTTTCATACCTAATAGCCGAGGAAAAGGTCATTGATTCCTACCGCTGCGCCCGCGTTGCTGACAATCATAATTACTTTGTTACGCGTTATTTTGAATCTGTGATATCGTTTAAACTATTAATTTGAATAACATAATGTCAGGCATATTTTAATCTAAATTAAATGCCCAATTTAAAAAAAAAAAAAACATATTTTATTGGATAATGATTAATATAATACCGGTCAAAATAGCTTCGGAAATAACAATGAGATTTTTATGAAATTCTGAAAGATAAAAATGGTTATTGTGGGTCATCCTTAGACGATAGACATATGCTATTGTGGACTTTTCTGTTATTTTTTTAAGATCTTCAATCCTGTAGAACATCAATTTGATGTATCACTTACGGCTTATGCGGCGCACGACAGTAAAGCTCCCAGCGGCGTGATTTTTTGCGACATCTTCGACAATAGTCGTCATATTTCAGCCAATTTACACAAAACCTTAATGAATTATACACCAAAACCTTCCAAATGAATCACTCCGTCCATTGATGGAAACCGTTAGAAAATCCATTCAGCAGTTTTTGAGTTTATCGCGTTCAGACAGAGAGGTAGACGCGGCGGGAGACTGTTTTATAATATAATATTTCCATTTTATTGCTTAATAGCTGGCGCTAACTGGTTGTATTCATGAACAGCAGGTACCTAGGTACTTGTATAAAAAAATAAAAAAACTTTATTATAACTATGTATTCCTTTTAGCGGGAAAAGTGGAGGTTCCTGGTAGGACTTGGGGGAGACTATAAATACAGGTTTCATTACCTAATGCGATAACGCGGCGTGCTGTTGGTACCGAATGAAATTAGAAGAAATTCATACTGATGTTCCACCCTTGTTATGTAAAGTGTAATTGTGCCTCCCACAAACTTTCAACATTCCATTTTCATTGCCTAAACCATGTCTGGTATGAAACATGAACTTTATTTATTTAAAGAAGAGCAGAATAAATCAAATGTTAATTAAGTCTTTTTGTTTTTCTTTTCGTAGTTTTTTAATAGACGCTAATTGCTGCAAACACTTTGTAATGTTTTTATATTTAAAGTATGAGTAAGTGAGTGACGCTAAACAAGAAAGTTGCTCAAAGAAAGTTAATAATGGGCCAATTAGAAAGTTCATTATAAAGTTGTAGATAACATTATGATAATAACAATACTGTTTTCTGTACGACTTTGTTTTAAAGACTCAGTTCCAAAAATAAACTTTATTTTGGATATTGTAGTCATCATAATCAGCTTATAATGTTCCCACTGCTGGGACACATGCCTCCTCTCGGTGAGAGGGAGTGGGCTGTCATCTACCACGCGGGCCCAGTGCGGGTTGGTAGATGTCCATTGTCTTCGATTGATTTTTTGTTTCTAGGACATGCCAGTTTCTTCAGGATGTTTTCCTTCACCGTTTTGAGAGCAGTGGTGATGAAATTAAATACACCAAGTAAAGTGCCTGCCTGGGTTGGAACCCACGACCTACAACTCGTAGGTCACGGCCGTTACCACTGGGCCGCCACTGTTCTCCCATTGATTCACATTTGGACATTGAAGTACTTCGATTTAATGATTCAATTAGAAACGCTTGAAGAATATTCGGTTCCATAATTCACCTGAAAGTTATAATAAGTTCGCTGTCAGCTGCTTACTATTAATTATTTGAATTAACGTCGTAAGTATGTGATTCCAAAGTTTTTGCCTCAGGCGGTCGTCTGCAGAAGCCCTACCCCGAGTCCTAACCAAAGCGATCGGTTACGCGGATACGTGAACGACGCGTTCATATTTTACTTCATTTATTTGGAAAATCGCAAGGCACCCTCTGTTGGCGCTACCAAGCTTGCGGGTTCGCCGAACAAAAACAACGCGACGGTCGCGTGTTCGCGCGACGTACACTTAGGACGCGGCCTTATCGTTACTATTTTGCGATGATTTCTGCAGTTCACAGGTTAAATAAAACATAATTGAAGCGAAAACTTCTTTAGGCGCGTTGGGCATTTTTGAGATGGGACTAAACAATTGATTTCGCGAAACTGTTACCGACACCACCTTTAAAAAGACATCAACGCGCGATGCATTATTTCCTGTACAATAAAATTGTTCAAATTTTCACTTCTATTGGCACTCCCGGAGTGCCACTGTTTTTTTTTATCGTTTAAACCTATATTACAACACATAGGAATTATAAAACGATAATGTTGGCTCAGTATGTAGATAAAGCGACAAAGGAAATAACCTCTGCGCTATCGGTCGGTGCTCGAGCGAATTGAAATATTTGCGTTCAGATTGCTATTTGCCTTTGAGGATAGGACATCGGGCACATCTAGACTTTATCCGTTGACTCAGACTACAACGATCGTTTTTGTTAAGGAAGTTTCTACTTCCTTTCAACTTTTGTCTTCTGACAGAAGTTTTATTTATTACTAGCTATGCCCTGGCTCCGTTCGTGTGATCTTTAGTAAAGCTCAGGCAAAAAAATGGACGGTAATTTCAGATGCGTAATATGTGAAGAGAATGTTATAAAAGACTTTGTGCTAAGGACTAGACAGACAGTGACAGTAAGTTTTTAATAGATAAAGATTCGGTGCTGTAGAGTCCGCGCCGCCACTCAAATCCGGTAGACGCGGCTCTAGTGACTATGTTATTGCAACAAATTGCATTTTTTTTAATGTTTTCAATTTTCCACTGGCCTTCAGTGGTGAAGCAGACTCTAGGTACTGTACCGGCCGGTACTCAAGAATAAATAAATAAGGAAATTTACCTTTAATGCTATTATTGTGAATGTGTTTTATTGTGTTCGCTGCTTTCAATTCTTTTCAAAAACGTCATCTATGATGATGCAATTGTCAGTGTCGCTTCATCCGAATCAGAATGATTCGGATGAAGCGACACTGAGGTAAACCAAGCCAACCTATGACAGAATAGTACAATGATAAACTTATAAAAAAATATGATTGCAAAAGTAAAAAAAATAAATCCAGAACTATAGCTTCTGCCCGTGTCTTCGTCTGCGTTTGCCGGGATAAAAAGTATCCTGTGTCTTAACTCAGTAAATGGTGCCAAATTTTATCCAAATCCGTTCAGCAGTTTTAGCGTGAAAGCGTAACAAACAAACAAACTCACTTTCGCATTTATACTACATACTCGTAGTTAGGATTCTCAAACAAAAATTCTAAGAGAATCTTCTCAAAATGATCTCGAGGTAAGTTTTCGGAGCATATGACAATGTTCTCGAGTTTGATCGGTCTCAAGCAAAGGTTCCTTCACTTACTTCTGATACCGACCGAATAGAACCTACTGATAGTTTACGTTGCACAAATATGTGTCAGTGAATTATTCAGCTAGTTCCACACGTGTCCTGTGCAAGGTGTGTGCACAACTTTGTGCACCTTGTTTGTGCCATGTTTGTGCTATCAAATTCGCAAGTTTGCTTCGAGTTCTGTTCAATTTGCGCTTGTGGAATGTTGGTGTACTGTATTTTAGTTTCGTTCTTTGTGTTGGTCTTATTTATTGGTGTTTTTATGTTTTCTGTACCAGTTGCGGTGTGGGTCTAAGCTGATGCACGGTCAGCACGAACTAGCTAGTTTAAAGATTGTATCGTGTCTGGTTGCAGACTTGGTTTTGTTGTTGTTGTGTTTCTACTATAAGCCCATGTCCGAACGGACGTAAAAATATCGTGGCGGGATTTTATGGCGCACTGCATTTTCAACTCTTGGTGTTGAGTCGAGCATTGAGAAGCCAATAGAGCGCAACGCAGCGCGTCAAAAAACACACTGTTAGATTTTCAACTCTCCGCGCTAAGCAGTGCGTTAAAAATCGAGTGCGAGAAAAAAATTGCAGCGGGAATAAATCCTTTGTGCCAACCTGGGACTAAACCGACGTTCGCACGGACGTAATAAAATTGCGACGGAATTTTATCGTGCACTGTATTTTCAACTTTCGGCGTTAAGCCGAGCGTTGAGAATCCAACGCGCTGGTATGCACTCACGTCCCAGCGCGTTCAAAAAACACACTGTTGGATTTTCAACTCTCAGCGCTAAGCAGAGCGTTGAAAAACGAAAAAAAATCGCCGCATTTTATTACGTCCGTGCGAACGTCGGCTAACTGTCCGTTTCGGCATGAAAACCTCTTGCCAGGAATGGTTCTGTAGTAGTTCAACATTTACCAAGTACTCTACATAAAACTTCGATCAACAAGTATTGTTGATCGAAGACATAAAATTTGCAAACACTGACTTCAGATTCATTTCACAAAAAAATGATCCTTTAAAAATCAAACAAGGAAGTCAAAACATTCCATGACTGCAGGCAAATCCAAATAATTATGTAAGTACTACGGATCAGACACCCTGTAAAACTGATCATTTATTGTTTTACTAACAGAATTTATCCGAGCAGGATAGAATTTTTTGCGGTAGTAAATTAGGAATGCGCCTCGCGTTGCGACGACATTAACAAATGAACCGCTGCCTGCTGCGGTGTGCACGCTGCCTATAATTAAATTTACTGAGGTCAAATTATTCATAGGTACGATAGTTGTAGGTACATGATATCGCGGTTAAGTTATAAAATGTATGTATATTATGCAGGAAAATTAGTATTATTTTCAGGAAAAAACTTCGTATATTTTTGCAAATTTGCAAAATTACTTACGTACTTAATTCTTGTACTCACATATAGACGCATCAAGAATAATGTACCCAGGACTTTGTAATATCTATATTTAAAAGAGTGTCCTTGGAGTTTCTTGCCCGTTCTTCTCCATAGAGATCTACGTTTTGGAATGGGCAACTGGCTTCAACTTTCTGACTAACTGATCGACTCTTTGACAATGTTTGAGAGTTTGAGTTGACATATACAAAATGTGGGTGTTAATGGCAGCTATTGCAGATATGATCAGAAGCTTTATAAATGGCCTATTGCAGTCGCACTATGTTAAATATCTACTAGCCTCATCTGGTGATACTGATTTTAAATCAATGTTTCCAAACACACTTAAAGGAATCCCATTAAGCATCGATTGTAATTCTATACTAAAACATGAGTTGTTATGTGGTGTGTTTCCCTATTGTGACACTTACTGAGGGTCCAGGTACAAGGGTGGGGTTTGCGGGTAATCGATTACATTTGCCAAGCCCAAATCGAGTCAAACAATCGGGCCATGTGAACTAGTTGTAACCATCGCAGGAGCGTGTTTTGTCGCACTAAGATTTCATAAAATGGCTATAGTCTGTTCCAAAAGTATCAGATGACAGTGTAAACAAACCTTTTTCAGGATGTACTCTCACTCAATCCTTCACTAAAGCGAATTAGTAACACAATCACCTGTATTAAGAAGGTTTCAACTTAATATCTCCAACCTTTTCCAACAATTATTGTTTGAATAGCATTTTTAAATTGTCATTGAAAATTCATCGACGAAAATTGAGGTTATAAAATTAATGTCAAATGAAAAACATCTTTAAGGTGACTTAAAATTAGACCTTTCGGTTCAGGAGTTCAAATAATCAAAGTAAAGCTTTAAATTTAGAAGAGGCACAACAAATTGGCATTCGCAGGTGCGTGATATATTCGTTTACATTTTTATCAAATACTATTGGAACAGACCATACATGAAAATTCGACGCTTAATATTTTATTCTTGAATATACAAATGTATATCTTTGAGAAATAACCAAAAACAACTGACAGCATGCTTGCATCAAATACTCGAGAAAATTAACAGGATTTTGCATTAAGTCGTCAGATGAAGGCACTGAAAAGATAAAAGATATATTCTGTGGATGAAGGTTCCATTCACATATAAACTTATGTACATAGCTTAGATACTTAGGTATGTACATATGTATAATGTCAAGAAATGAAATGAAATTGTTTATTCTGTATATTTACAGAATAAACAATTTCATTTATATCCTATTGGATATCGGAATTACTTTAAACGTCTTATTAACATTTTTGAAAATAAGCTAGATGAGGTCAGCGTTTCCTATTTGACTACTCTGAGAAGAGCAACAAACTCAGAAGTCACAGTCTCTTTTAAAGTCAGGCCATATGAGGACCATGTATATTAGTGTCTGGAATGGTCTTTTGAGGAAAGAGCCACACAAATTTGAGTGGACCTGTCCAATCAGTGCTAGCATTTGTCAGCAATCGTAGAGCTCAACTCAGAACTTAAAGAGCTCAACGACTCGACGAATAATACCAGAAAAAGGACATTTGGACAGGCGGCAAGAGGAAGCGGGTAAATTTTGGCTATTTCTATGTTAATTTTGTATCGAAAGCTCATGTAAAGTAAGGTGTCATATCTTCCCGAAATACCACAAAAAACAAAACACTTAAACATAATTTGTGGAAAGTGGGTGCACTAGTGGAACACCCGTCGCTTATAGGCGTGTATTACCAAAACGTCACCGCATCAGACAAGATTATAGATGATGCTGCTCTCCATCTTTTTTAAGCAGCCGTTGAATACCGCCACACGCAAAAAGAGAGGGGTGAGCAAATATGTGTGTACATAGGCTTCTCCTTCATCTTTTTGGCTTCTGCCAAGGTATACAAACACAAATCGTATTTATCACTTCCTTTCATAGATTTTCCTAGTACGAAATTATCATTACTAGATGCTGCCCGCGATTTCGTCCGTGAGCCTATCTTTTCTCAAGAATTGGGCTATATTGCGCAAAAAGAATTTTTCAAATCAGACTGGTAGTTTCGGAGATTACCTCCTACATACAAGCATACAAACAAACAAACACAAAAACAAACAATATTATATTTATACAGGGTGGCAGGGATACCGACGCGAAAACTGTTACCATGGATTGAGTACATGATACTAAACCCCCGCTGCGCTGAAAATTTTCGGCGGTTATTAAAAAAAATCTGCTGTTTCATACGCGGTCTTAATGTATGGAACAGCTGATTGTTTTTTAATAACCGACGTAAAATTTCAATGGTAACAGTTTTCGCGTCGATATCCCTGCCTCCCTGCTTTTTTTTGGGTGGGAAATTATCAAATAACTTCTCCCGCTCTGGGCGGAGCGGGAGGGCATGTCAGACTCTTATTGAGTAAAACCCACCCGTGTTCCTTCGGTTGCCCTGTTGCCGGGGGCCACGATCTCTCTTTCGGTTTTCTTCGCACCCCCGGCAGGCATCGGCCCTAGCGGACCCCGTCAATTCTGCTGACATCTCTTTGAGGCGCGCGTGGAACACAACGCGCCATTGACGCGGGCCTGGTCCTTATCGGACGGTGAGCTACCCATTGCTCACCGTCCGCAAGCCCGCGCCTACGGTGGCCGGAAATCGGCTTGCGATTCCCGACGCCCTGGGCGTCTCCTCCTGCGGCGGTTAGGGGCGTGAGGGCGCGAAATTTGCCTCTCCCTCACGCGTTCCGCCTCCTCCTTCGCGAGTATTATCGCTTCGCAGAAGGAGGTGACGGCCTCCGATTTTCGCTCGCTCCGTACCATGGCCTAAACCAGGGAACCAGGCTCAAGCCGGGCAGACCTCCACCGTATGTTCCACCGTGTCCTCCGGGCGGTCCCTGCCACCCTGTATAATATATTAAATATTATATTATAATATTATAAGTATAGATGATTATGTAGTATGTATCACTGCCTACCCGCACTGCTTTCATTGCAGCATTTAGCTTCCCACAGGAAATGACACTATCAACCAAACCAGAGACTATACTCGCTGCATTTGCAAGTGAATCAATGTTTAACATAACAATAGTATCTTTTGCAGTCTTTATCGGCAGTTCTACGACTATGTATACACCAGAGCTTTCAACGGAAAGTAGGTTTTTCAGAGCATCAATATTCATGAGTGAGCCCGCGACGTTTCTATTTCGAGAGGGCCGACAACTCCGTGTTTCATATATTTTCAAAGGTTTTCTTCATGTTTTAGATATTGTAGCTACGTACGTTGGATTGTGTAATTATACCTAGGTAAGTAGGGTTCAAGATACAATGGGGTATGATCAAGTACATACCTAAGGGACTAATTTTTAGGGTTCCGTAAGATCACTCTCTTGTCCGTCTGTCCGTGTGTCACCACCGATTTTCTCAGGAACGGGTGGACCAGCAAGTTGCAAGTTGAAATTTAAACCAGATATTGAGGTCTATAGTCAACACGATAAAAAGATATGGGCTAATTTAGATTTTCGCGAAAACTTGTAAGTACCAAAATTAACCTTAATTTTCGATTAAATTTTTTTCTTCGGATTTACTAAAATTGACAATTCTAGGTCAACCGGGAGTACCCTATAGGTTTTGGGTCGAAAACCTATATAAAAAGCAAGGTCTTACAGCACAAATAAAGGGAAAAATCCGAAAAATTAAAAAAAATGAAAATTAAGGTTAATTTTGGTACTTACAAGTTTTCGCGAAAATCTAAATTTGCCCTTTTTTTCCCAACAAGAAAGATACCAATTTTATTATGGCGGTATAATGAGTAGGTACGGAACCCTCGGCGCACGAGTCCAACTCGCTCTTGACCGGTTTTATTTTTAGTCATCTAACTTAACTACTATGCTATCTGGTTATTAGGTATTGTTTATCAGACCTTAAAATTATTATACATATTAATGATGAAACAAACGTTCTAGTAGTAGTAGTAGTAGGTATAGTCACAAGCATAAATATCTGATTTCATGATTCATCCATTAATATCTGTCGTCAAGATGATGGCAGATAATGTTCATTTTCATTACGCAAGACATGTTCAGTATTGTCAGTAAAGTTATTATTGCTTTATACAGGAAAAAAAAACTAGTGCGCAAACTTAAACACGTGACTTTTACTCATCATTATGAAAAACTTTCAGAATGGGGTAAATCTGTGATCGCGAAAAAAAAAAATCTGCTGTTCCCTACATTTTAATGAGTTATGCGAACATAAATGTAGGGAACAGCTGATTTTTTTTTCATAATGATGAGTAAAGTCACGTGTTTAAGTTTGCGCACTGGTTAAAAATTTTCTCTGTATATAAGAGGTGACACATCTTTTAGAAGCCGATGCAGCATCCTATATTTTGGCGTCCTTTGTCTCGTCATGTAGTTTTAGTGTTCCTTTAAATTATTAATATTTGTGCTGCCACATGTATAATTATGCCTTCCGCAAATGATGACATATATTTGCCATCATCTTGTCGACAGATGGTAATGGTTGAATCATGAAATCAGATATTATTGCCGAGTTGTCCATAGGAATATTATTTATGCTTGTGACTGTACCAATTTTCATTCCGAAGTCCCTCACTCTGTAAAATAAACCTCATTTCAACACAGAATTCAAATAACAGCGTATTCTTAACAACCGCAAAACAGCCATACGTGACGCATATTAATTTAAGTTTTAATGAAAGAGCCTAAATTCTGAAGACATTGCAACTGAGTTAATTAAGTTTGTTCAGAACAACTTGTTCGGTACACACAATGTGAGAATGATAGACGAATTATGAACACGGAATGCTAATGAGAATTGCACTGAGTTGTTAACTTGATTTTGCTGCGGGTAACAACAAGAACTTGTAGCAAAATTGTAATGTAATTCTAATTTTCGCTTGCACCACAAATTACTTAATACGTTTAGTGCTAAACATAATTAAAAACATCACCTATGTATAATTAAATGCATCATCCTGACTCCGGCATTTCTAAATGTGGCTAAATAAAAACAGCTGCACGGGTCGATCGAAGGTTAAGCTACGTTTGCCGCGGTCGGTTCGTGGATGGGTGATCATCCATTACATATCGAGACCGTTCCGTGACTTGAAAAGCAGTTAAACTGTTAGTCCCAGCTGTCATTCGTAGATCTTTGACAGGCGTAACGGGTAGTCAGCAGCTCAAAACTCTAACAACCAGTCTTGCCAAGGGTTATCGTGTTACCCAGTTACTGGGTTGTGGAGGTCAGATAGGCAGTCGCTTCATGTAAAGTATTGGTATTCAGCTGCATCCGGTTAGACTAGCTAGACAGATTGATTTTTGACACAAAACAGAACAGTGTTTTAAATACGTTTAGCTCTAAACATATTTACATTTAGTGATTTGTGGTGCGGGACTTAAAAATTATTTTATTATAAAGTAATTATAAAATAGTCTTTAATAGAATTTTCTTTACAAGTTTCTGTTACCCGCAGCAAAATAAACTTAACAATTCAGTGCAATACTCATTAGTTATACTGTATAGCAATTGCATCGGTTAGTCCCCCCACGGTTTAGGGCCATGTTTTTGAACCTAAACAAGTATTGACATCGTCTTATAAAATGAGTGTTAATTGGTACAACATTGTTAATTGACTATTAAGAAATGCTACTTCAATTTCTTACTTATCTAGCTTGTTCACTTGAACGTATGTTTATTCTCAAGTTTTCACAGAACACCTTTCTGAATTACTGTCCTATTTAATTTCTTATCACACGAAGGTTTTTCAATAAAATTACCTATCAGCCTGTAAATGTTGAATGCTGTTTATACATCTCTCATAAAAAATATGGTATTCCTATACTTGTTCTACGCATATTTTTTAATTTTTCGATATTTATTTCTTTCGCCCTTTTCTATAATGAACATTAGATACAACAGTGATGTATGTATCACTACTTCACTAGGGTAATAAAATTCTTCAAATTCTGTAATAAACAACAGCATAGCATAAGCATATTCATCCTATTATGTTCCCACTGCTGGGACACAGGCCTCCTCTCTTCGAGAGGGAGTGAGCTGTAATCTACAACGCAGGCCCGGTGAGGGTTGGCAGATGTCACATGTCTTAAAAGTTTTGATTTACAAACCTGCCGCCTGCCTGGTTTGAACCCGTTTGTAAGTCGGGCCGTTAACACTAGACCACCACTGCTCTATAATAAACAATATTGTCTGTATTCTAATTAACCGACGCATATCATTTCCTGAAATACACTGCAAAGAATCCACAAACAACATATTTCCATCGTTAAAGCGATGGTTTAAATCTGTGTTTTATTTACTCGACCAGCGAGAGAATACACAGGGGACGTCAAGAACGCTTTTCCAATAATAAGTGCCTAGAAATGAAAGCCTTTATAGGCCGTAAATAGAAAATTATAGCCGGCTGACCGGGGTCGCTTTCACCGTATCTTTTGATACAATATCGGAACATCAACGCGAAGTTTCGTAAGACGGGATAATTAAGTAAGATGTTAGATTATTTTGAATTATTTTGTGACGTTAATTAGATTATTTTGAAGGCAATTTATAAAAATCATCATCTGCCTAGCCTTTTCCCAATTATGTTGGGGTCGGCTTCCAGTCCAACCGGATGCAGCTGAATACCAGTATTTTACATGAAACGACTACCTATCTGACCTCCACAAACCAGTAACTGGGTAATACGATACCCCTTGGTAAGACTGGTTGTCAGACTTTTGAGCTTCTGACTATCCTTAACGACTGTCAAAGATCCACGAATGACAGCCGGGACCAACGGCTTAACGTGCTTTCCGAGGCACGGATGAGTCTCGGTATGTTAAAATGGTCACCCATCTACGGACCAACCTCGATCGACTCGTGCGGCTGTTATTACTTAACCACAAGCTTATAAATATATTTTTGTTTATGGTATAGACAGTGCAGGGATATTATTGGATGTCTGCTGTGTCGATTCGCTTGGTTATCAAAAAGTGTCATTTAACAAAATTTACCTAAATGCGTTTATATATTTGCGATTCCAATGTGTCTCGTGACTGATTCATAGCCACATTTCAGCTTTAAGACGGTAATAAAAGGAATGAAATGTTAGCTGGCTGTACACATATTTGTTATTTAATCTCTGATCTTCCGACCGGGCCACTTCCCAAAGTTCAGAGATAACAATCGACCAACTTTGAAGATGTTGTCCTTCAAGTTAATTGTAAGGACTTGTACAAAGGGCAGGCTCGGCTGTTCTGCGGCTCGGAGTTGGCAGTACTAAGAAGGTACTCAACGCCTGCCTCTCTTTCGTTTTATTCTTTGACGCTTCAAGACGAATTTCTTTTCATTCGGACGTCTAACTTTTATTTTTAATGTTTAGTTTAGGTTCCTGGAAAGTTTTTAGCAAAAAGTGTGACTTTTCGTTTAGCGTGCGATCAAACGAAATGAAATTCGCAATTTGTTTGGAAAATTTTTGTTGCTTTTTTGTTTTCGATTTGATTAGGAGTTTGAAATAAAGTTTAAATTAATAAAAATGAACAGTCTTTCAGTTTTAGAGTAATTGTTTTTATTTTTTTAGGTATGAAGCTTGACTTTTGCTAACTGGTAGTACAATGCCAAATCATAATAAAATGAGAGAGGAATGCACTAGTAACGCCAACATAATGAAAAGTTATACCCACAAAATTGTACGAATGAGGGAATTGAACAAAAATTGTATCAATAAAATGCGTTGTTTGTTTTAATATGTTTTTATTATAATAAATATATTTATATATTTAATGGTTAAACTGTGATACTAAATAACTAAATTCATTAAAAAAATACGTACGTAGTCACGGGTAAAAATATCTGAGTCACATATATATGTCAGACTTAGGTCATATCATGTTGAAGGTTCTATGGTTCTTGTTTGAACTTGTACCTACTTTACTACATACTCTATGAAATGAAAGTTTTCTACTTTTAACATAACATTAAACACTTAATATATATTTATAAGTTACATCGAGAGAAGAGGAAAGAGAGTAGAGAAGTTTTTGCCTTACAGTGGGACTACAAAAGACTACAATACTTAATAATAATAATAAAATTATAAGTTACACAGATTACAGAATAATCTAAATGATTTATTTTAGTAGCATTGACATTGACCAAAGCGACACAAGCCTCCGGCGTAATTGACGCGGTGATACATTAGGTTGCAATTCACTGTATTGCAGGCGCTGGGCGAAGGTACAATCAAATCCTCTGCAAGAAAAAACACGATATACAGGGTGGCAGCCCCTACGCGAAAACTGTTACCATGGATTCAGTACATGATTCTGAACCCCCCTGCGGTGAAAGTTTTCGTCGGTTATAAAAAAATAAATCAGCTGTTTCATATATTTGGACTTATAGCGTAGGTTTATATACGCGCACTTTTCTATGAAACAGAAAATATTTTTTTTTTAATATCCGACGAAAAATTTAAATGCAGGGGGGTTTAGAATCATGTACTGAATCCATGGTAATTGTTTTCAGCGTTGATGTCCCTACTGCCCTGTATAGTAAAAGTGATAAAAAGTGTTGTGTAGAGAGCAGAATACTAAAAAGAGCCGGATAAATACACTGAAATGTTTAATTAGCGAACTGATTTTTTTTATACCGTTGCGCATTGTAGGGGGCAATTTGTTTAATATCTCAGTTACAATTCTTGTTGTTATGTCACAAAATTCAACGCTTGGCAAAAACAAATAAAATGTAAGAATACTGTAACTTATACTCCTTTAAAAATAAATTCATTTATGTCATGTTCATTAGTCCAGACGACATTAGATTCTTCATTTTCGTCGCTAGTTACGTAACAGTTTAGTGCAGATAAATCAACAAAAAAAAAAAAAACGAGCCTTACAATAATCGCATATGACGTGCAATATCTGACATCTTACCTTGGTAATAAGCAACATTAAAGTAATAAACTAATAAGCAACATTAAAGAGGCGGGGTCTAGTCAAGGTCGTTTCTGACGGCCAACTCTAACACCACGCGTGCTCATTGGTCAAATCAAATAGCGCGCGCTTCCTGTTACACACTTCCGTTGCTTTTCACGAAATCACTTCCACAGATTTGATTGCAAGAAAGCGAGTGGAAAGATGTTACACATCGATGCATATTCAGAAACTAGCAATTTTACTTACAATTTAATATTCATCATAATAAACTAAAGAAAGTTTTGGATAATTTTCTAATTAAAATTATGATTATAAAAGTATAATTGCTCTGTCTCTTAGTTTTGGAATATAAACAGAAGTAAACATGCAGTACCTTTGTGCTGAAAAGTAATATGTCGTGATCTATATGTATTTTACTGTGCGTACATAAAATGGGAAATAAAAATGATGTAGGTATTATCAGATCATGTTCTTGTGAATTACGTTCCAATTTGAAAACTGAGGATAGATGGTACGTCCGGCATAAATATTAAAAAGTCACCTTGTCTTTGTATTTTGTTGTAGCTTCAGATTATAAAACTGTTTTATAATTTGAAGTTGTAGCACATGCATGAATCATTGACACATCTGGCGCCGTCATAGCTACGACTGGTACACGTTCGTTTGCACTGCCTTAACTTGCAGATGCGTCTCGTCTCCAATTCTGAATATTCATCAACAGCATCTACCAAAAAATAATGTTAACATGGTAAATAGAGAGCTAGAGACAATGTCTGAAAGAAAGAGATAAGATAAATAAGACACTATTTAATTAAACAGACAAAGTTGTTCAATGTTAACGAATATTTAAAGAGCTGAATAACCGATAGTGTTCATCTAAAGAAATCGTTTTTGTAATAGACAAAACAGTGTTGATTATTTATTACCCTCTGTTCCGATGAAGTTGTCGCACTTGCAGCGACCATTGACACAGGCGCCACCGAGGAACTTGAGTCTGCGACACAGTTCGTTGCATGCTTGGTAGGTGCATCGTCTTGGTGAATTAGAATCTTCTAAGTTGGAGAGAGTATTTCCTGTAACTGCATCTAAGAAAGGTTTGGCAATTATATTTAGTTCAAGGTCACCCTTGAAAGATACTTTTAACAATAAAGTAGGCAATGAATTGTGGAATGATTTTTGATAACAAATATTAGATACCTTCTGTGTTTAGGAAGTAGTCACACTTGCACTGTCCATTGATACAGACACCACTGTGCCAGCCGTTTCTCCGACATTGATCATCGCACGCAATGGAGTTACAAGAGGATAGTAGAAGTGATTCGGCAGAGTCGGTCATGGTATCTGTAAGAAAGAAGAAAAACTGCAGTCTTGGAAAGGGCTTGACCAGTTTCTTAAAATCTTTATTTAAGAAAAAGAAGATATACCAGGTAAGAAAAGATGCAGCAGATCAGATTTATTTGTTTCTAGAATTGTATAATAAAATAGGAGACAGGCGCTGCCACGGAAATTCACCTTACGAGACAGTCGATTGCACTTTTTATTGTTGCAAGCTCTTGAACAGAGCTTTTACATTGGAGTCAGAAATTGAATCATAGAAAATAAAATAATTATTTGAAAGTGGAAAATAAGTTGGACAAATATTTGAAAGGGCAGTTTCCGACCAACAAAATGTTGACTTATAATTTAAAATTCAATTCCAACAACGAATTAAAATATAAAATACCTTCAGTATTATGGAATTTGCCACACTTGCAGAGCCCATCGACACAAGCGCCACCGGGGCGGCCAAGTCTCAAACATTGTTGGTCGCACGCTCTGGAGTTACAGCTTGGTGAGAGAAATTCCGTAGGGTCAGTCATGTCATCTGCAAGCAAAATAAAGAAACTCGTCAGTGTTATAAATGACTTGTTCACCCATTATTTATGTGTTGATATAACAGGTCATGAAAGAAAAGATGGATGAACTGTGTGTGCGAAGATGATATGGCTCGAAAGGGGGTGACTAACGAGATATTGTCGACTAGTATGAAAGAAAAAGACATCTAGGGCCAACCCCAAATAAATTGGATAAGGGCAGGAGAATGATGACGCAAGGTTATGAATGATGGAAGAAAATATGTGAATTAATAAAAAAAGTGCAACATAACTGATCCGATCCGCGGGAGCACGTGAATGAATTTTTGACTGATATGGTATCTAATTATTGTTTAATTATTTATTTATTTTGGAATTGCTTAGTGGGATTTATATGTCCGTAGGTTTGTCCATGGGACCACAGAGCGGGCCCTATCAGAATACCAGCGCTGCGGTAATTATTTGTTTAAATATCGAAGCATATGCTGAGATAAGGAACGTGAAGAGGAGAGAAGAGGAACCTTTTTGGCCTCGTACACAGGTCGTTATTATTAATTTTTTTTTCTATTTGATTATTCGAAAAAAAGTTAGTTTTAGATGCTCCTTTTAAGCTTTAATTACTGTTTGTATTTCCTGTGCGTGTTCCGAATAAAATATTTTTCTTTCTTTCTTAATTAAAATTGTTAAAGGACATTTCAATAACTTCTATTACCTTCTGCAACGATGGATTTGGCACACTTGCAGCGACCATCTACACAAGAGCCATTGGTTTTATTAAGCCAGCGGCACACCAGGTCACATACTTTGGGTTTACATCTTCTTAGATTTGCTTTAACTTCTGTCTCGGGATCATCTATAAAAATAAGATGTTATTAATTACAAAGTTATAATTATTAGTTGCTTGCGCGAACTTTCAATTATATTTATTTACCTTCTTGTAAAACTAAGTCTTCTAGGTCAGAGAGTGTGTTTTCAGTTTCATCTAAAATAAATAAGTACTATAATTAACGAGTACAAGAGGAAAAGATTGAGAGGAGAGAATGAGAGTTTCACAACAATGGAGCAGGCTCAATACAAAAAATATCATAAATACCTTTGGCATTAAGGAAATTATCACACTTGCAGCGCCCATTGACACAGGCGCCTCCGGGGAACTTGAGTCTGCGACACAGCTGGTCGCACTCTTCGAAGTTGCAGTCTTTTGGATTGCTTGCATCTCTGATTTCGGGATCATCTATTGTGTGAAAATAAATTACCTAGTTTAGTTGTTTCGCAGCAAGCAATAATTCATTGTACATAAATATTATTTATATATATTAATCACAATCTGTTTCAATTTGAAACAGAATCCATTGCTTCATAAGTTGGAAAAAAAAAATCTGCTCGACAACGTAAATAACGCAATGAAGGTTGTTGAACTGTAAAAATGAAACAAATTAGGCATAATTGTTTACGAAAATCAGTTACATAAATAGAGTATTGGTCAACTTATTTCGAATTTTACAAAATTTTTACTAATTAAAAGTAATTTAATAAAACAATTATTTACCTTCAAAAACATTGACAGTTAACACAGACGCGTTGACAACGCACACCGTCGCAAGGACGAAAATTATTTTAGAAAACATGACTTTCTATCTTAATCTATCTTTTAAAACTTGTACTACTTCGATACTGACACGTTTTGCTAATGATATAGGTCGCTTCATGTGGAGCCTTTTTATAGGGAGCGTTGCAACATCGGGACTTCACCAGTGAGAAAAGGATCTTCTGTGAGTCATTAATCTATGTTCAGTCCCGAAGGTCTTTGTTGGTAGAGTAACACTGATAAGTAATTATTGGATTGCAAAATAAACATGTAAATATTGATTTGTCAGAACTTAAGGGAGTGTTTCACAGTACCTGACAGAAAGTATTTGTCTAAAGGGAGGTCCTATCACATGTTACGATGTTTCCTTTTTTAAGTGTGTTGATTTCAGAACCTGATATATTCAGTTAAGTATTTGAGAAACCAAATGTTTGAAGATTTTTTTTTAGGTCTAGTCTTAGTTTTTTAGGTATTTTTTTAAAGAAGATAGACGGTTCGTTTTCATTGTTTTTTAATATCATCCTGTTAAGGTATGATACTTGTCTTCCAAACGAATACTAGATCTATAAACTGCTTGTTCGGGGATATCGTGATAATCAAGGTCTTGGCTGATAGAGACATTGCAAGTTTGTACAGACTAACAAACGAGTGAACCGAGATACCGAATGTTGGAGCAAACTTGGACAAGCGCGCCATCTAGCGCTATGGCTGTAGAACTAGAGAGAGAACCGAAATTTATCAACTCTTCTTTTCTCTAAAACAATATGGTCGGCAAACAGCATGCACCAGGCTGCCACTTCCTGTATGTCTGACGTCAGAGCATCCATAATCAACAGGAACAGGTAAGGACCTAAAACCGACCCTTGGTGCAAACCTGCAGCCTCACTGGACTCGGCAGTGTTGCCAGCAGTCGACCTGACGTAGGTACAAGATTGACTGTACGTACCACGAATTAACTCTACATAATTCCGAGTTAACCTTTCTCTATCTAGGCCCACTACGACACATCCCGAGGTACCCTATCATACGGTTTCTCCAGATCAATTCATGCTGACTGCTTAAAAAAAACCTTCAAAAAAGTTCCAAGTTACTGAAAGCCTCGTTGATTTGGTGGTCGGAATCGCTAAGTCTTGGGTTAGACCCCAGGTCATGGAAAGAACGTACGAATTTGTCAGTAGCATTTTAGAGTATGGATTTCTAAGCTGTTTATGGCAAAACTATACTTAAGCAACTTAAACATAATTGTTATTATTAATTTATTGTTACTTTACTTTATACCTGTGGCTAAATCTTAGCAGAATACTGGCGTGATGTTATTTTCAGTTAATTCTCATAAGTAGGTACAGTACCTTTCATAGGCTTTGATTTATCATTTACTATCTTTTAGGCAGGTAGAAGGGCTTGGATAATCTTACATGTATACAGTAAACGCAGACTATTTAAACGGCTTTCTTTTGTTCGTGTTTGTTTTGTTGCGTTCATCATAGTTTTATTAGAACGATAGAAGACACTCATTTATGTAAACTGTAGTAGTTTCTACCTATTAATTAATTCCTTCATAGCTGAGCTTTCCAAAGAATTTTTGATTCTAGTATTATTTAGATATACCTACAGCAATAAATTAGAAGTAACCATCCTTCCACAAACATTATTTTTGTAACCATTACATAACACTGCTCAACAAAAAACACTTTTTGCATGTAATATAAAAACTTTTGTCTAGTTATATCTAGGACAAGGACGATATGTATAGAATGCTTGAAATATGAATAGTTTCTTTGTAATTAATTTTATAAAATTTCAGAAATATTCAGTTTTTATCAATAAAAAGAAGTTATTCCGTTATATTACAACATTAATATAAATGTAGCTTTATGATTTTCGGCTATATTTTGCTTTAGGGACGTCTCGTTGTAATATCCAACAGTAATCCGCAGATATCGTTTTTCTATGGTAGAAATGTCTTGGTGGAATCTTTCACCGTGTTCATCGCTGACGGCGCCCAAATTTTGAGGAAAGAAGTCTAAATGTGAATGAAGAAAATGTATTTTCATAATACAGCCTAAAGCCTTATAAGTAGATAACAGCTCCGCGAAATACTTTTATAGCCACTTGATCGGTGATCTCCTAGAAAATTGGAAGTAACTTTCATGAAAGATTCCCAAGCTGATCCGTAAATATATCATTTTTCATCAATTGCCTGATTTGAGGGCCAACAAATATGCCCTCTTTAATTTTTGCCTCACTCAGTTTACGAAATTTTTCATTCAAATATAAAAAGCCGTCACCACTCGTATCTATAGCTTCTGGTACAGGTAGTTCTTTACTATGAGGGATCGGTCTTTTAGCTCATGGCAGGTCAGGATACTTAATTTTACTTTTTGTTTTAATTGTAATACCTTTTGTATCAGTAAGACAAAAATAACAATCAGATGAGTGGTTCGTTGGTTCCGTCCAAATCATAGGGATTGCAAAAGGCATAGATCGTGATCTTCTCGCCCATCCAGTAAGACCCACACATGTAACACAACAGATATGTGGGACCCATGCTTTGTCTTGTTTTCCGATGGCAAAGCCAATAACTTAGTTACTAATGGTGTCAAATTCCTTCGCTGAGTTTTAAAAGTAATGTCGCCACAAATGTAACAAAACTTATTAGAATCATTTTTACACTTTTTTGACATTATTTAAAAATCACTTAATTCAAAAAACAGAAAAAAAAAACACTACGCTCTTCGAATAAATAAATTCTCTGAATGCGAAAGTGAAACAAAAACGGTTAAATCGATTTCCAAAACGCTGCTCTAATTATGCGTCAATTTTGAATACTGCTTCTGACATTTACCACAAGGCGGCGCTTTTTAACCGACTTCCACAAAGGAGGAGGTTCTACTTTCAAGTTTAAATATGTTCTTTTTTAATTTACGTTCATCAATATGTTCGTCAAATGTGAACCGATTTTGAAACTTCTTTTTTCATATGGTAAAAGAAGCTTGCGCGGTGGTCCTGAATTTTTGCTTGAGTGGTTTTTGAGTTAGCTTCAATAATACGTATTTTGTACAAGTGTACAAAATACGTATTATTTAGGAACTTATTATAACATCATCCACATAGACTAAGTAGTCTATGTGGATGATGTTATAATAAGTTCCTATCACTGTTATTTACATAGCACGTAGTGACTGTACGGTCGTACGGAACTCTTCGTGTACAAGTCTGACTCGCACTTGGCTGGTTTTTATTTTCTGCAATGGAATACCCTTTTTTAGGTTCCGAACTTAAAAAAAAAAAAACTGAATTTTTATAACATTACAGTTATTTGTGTTCGTCTATCACAGAGGTTTGTCTTGAAAATGCAACGTAGGAATTTCAATTTTGGCATAATGTAAATGGGACAGGAATGCATAAATAAAGCCAAAACAAAGAAAAAATAATACATATTTTTTTGAAACAAATGCAGGCATTTAACAAAAATAGAAAATAACAATAAAATGCATTATATTAGATTTTTATGTTTTTTAATTTTAATAAATAATATAATTATATAAACAGCGATAATGATTAAATAACTAAATTAATTGATAAACTGTACAGTCCAGGGCGAAAATATCTGACCAGTCATGTATTTAGGTATGTTAGACTTAGGTCATATCGTATTGAAGGCTCTATCTTTTGCTAAGGTTTGAACTTGTACCTACTTTACTTCTTTATAAAATAATAATAATTTCTTACCTACAAGTTTTTTAGTTATAAAATAATATTATTACGTATTCTATTCACATTACACACAGATTACAGAATTTCATAATTAATTAATTAATTTTTGTAGCATTGACACCGACCACGCTGACACCAGCCTACGTCGAATTTGAGGCGGTGACACCATTGGGTGCAAATAAAAAAGTTGCAGGAGCTGGACGAAGGTACAATCAGTTCCTCTGCAAGAAAATAATCATAGTAAACTAGCTGCGTCTAAGTCTCTATATTAGAATACTGGGATAAAATGTCCTATGTCTTTCTCCAGGTCATGGTCTTCCCATGTGCCAAATTTAATCCAAAACCGTTTAGCCGTTTAAGCGTGAAAGCGTAACAAACGAATAAACAAACAAACTTACTTTCGCATTTATATTATTAGTTAGGATGTTATAGTGATAGAAAATGTAATGGAGAGTAGGATTATTACAAGAAACAGATATATGAACGGAAATGTTAAATTATTGAGTTAATTTAACGCATTGTCATTTTGGAAATTGGTTATGCAAAAATGTAAGACTACTATTACTTATACACCTTTAAAAAATAAATTTAAAGCTTTACCTTCGTTAGACCTTAATATGATGTTAGATTCTTCATTTTCGTAACTGGTAGCATCACTTAATAGAGATGCATCTATTAAAAAACACAAGATATTTAATATCATAGTTTAATGAATGCTCCAAAACTAGGACAAAGACAATTTTACCAACATTTTCTAATTAAAATTGACAGAAACAAACATGATGACAGACGTAAACATGTTGGTATAAAAAGACTATGATATGACCTCGTGAACTACGTTCCAACTTGTATACTAAGGAAAGATGATACGTCCAGCATTAATATTCAAAAGTCACCTTGTCTTTGTATTTTGTTGTAGCACTTGCACCAACCATTGACACATCTGGCGCCCTCATAGCCACGAAGTGTACACGTTTGGTTGCACCGCGTTAAATTGCAGATGCGTCTCGTGGCAAATTCTGAATATTCATCAACAGCGTTTACTAAAAATAATGTTGACATGGTAATAAAGAGTATTCTGTCTATCTAAGTAGCGGATGAAAAGGCTCATGATATAACCAAGCCCCTGAGACCAGAAAAAACAAGCTATATTATGTTATATTAAAAAATATGAGAAAGTAAACCTATCTTACCTTTTTTTTTAAGTAGACTGTTTAATATTCAGGAAAATAGTAATATTACAATTCCAGTACAAATGAGAACAGTCATATTCAATTACCTTCTGTTCCGAAGAAGTTGTCACACTTGCAGCGACCCTTCCAACAGGAGCCACCGGGGTATATCAGTTTGCGACAAAATCGCTGGCACGCTTGGAAGTTGCAACCGCGTTCAATTTGATCTTCTGACAATTCGGAGACTGGTAACGAGGTTTCAGGAATCTCATCTTCACAATATAAAAAAAGTAAATGTTTGTAATAACTTATTAAAGTAACACAATATCGGAATAGGGCATAGTTTGCTGTTGTTCAGAAACTACACGGCAAGTAGGTACACAGAAGACTATATTGCATACCGAATTGCATTGTAAACAGCATTGAAATGAGAACTTTTCATGACCATAACAACAGAGTTGCATGTAAAGTATTCGAGTATAAATATAAAAAGTAACCTTTTTCTTGTAGATTGTTGTAGCACTTGCAGCGACCATTGACACATGTGGCGCCTTCATATCCGCGACGTGTACACTTACGATTGCATTCCGTTATCCTGCAGACGCGTCTCGGGGCAAATTCTGAATATTCATCAACAGCATCTACCAAAAAATAATGTTAACATGGTAAATAGAGAGCTAGAGACAATGTATGAAAGAAGTAGATTAGATAAATAAGACACTATTAAACAGACAAAGTTGTCCAATGTTAACGAATATTTAAAGAGCTGAATAACTGATAATGTTCATTTAAAGAAATCGATTTTGTAAAAGACAAAACAGTGTTTATTATTTATTACCCTCTGTTCCGATGAAGTTGTCACACTTGCAGCGACCATTGACACAGGCGCCACGGGGGAACTTGACTCTGCGACACAGTTCGTTGCATGCTTGGTAGGTGCATCGTCTTGGTGAAATAGAATCTTCTAAGTTGGAGAGAGTATTTGCTGTGATCGCATCTAAGAAAGGTTTGGTAATTATCTTTAGTTCAAGGTAGAATCACCTTTGAAAGATACTTTTAACAATTCAGTAAACAATGAATTGTGGAATGACTTTTGATAACAAATATTAGTTACCTTCTGTGTGTAAGAAGTAGTCACACTTGCACTGTCCATTGATACAGACACCACTGTGCCAGCCGTTTCTTCGACATTGATCGTCGCACGAAATGGAGTTACAAGAGGATAGTGGAAGTGATTCGGCAGAGTCGGTCATGGTATCTGTAAGAAAAAATAAACATTGCAGTATTAAAATGAATCAGTTTCCGAAAATCCGTATTAAGAGAAGGAAGACATACCAAGTAGTGAAACATGAAGCAGGTCAGGTTTATTTGTTCCTCGAATTGTATAATTAAATCAGAGTAATTTTACAAACTGAGAAACCTAAACTGACGATGTTTTTACAAAATTGTATGCGGTTTTGATAACAAGAAATTAGAATTTATTTTATAGCTGCAGAAACTTAAAATCTAAAATAAAACATAATAGATCCGATCCGCGGAAGCAAGTGAATGAGCATTTGACTGATATGGTATCTAATTAAAATAGTTGAAGGACATTTAAATAATGAAGGAATCTTCTATTACCTTCTGCCACGATGGTGTTGGCACACTTGCAGCGGCCATTGACACAGGAGCCAATGGTCTTATTAAGCCAGCGGCACACCAGGTCGCACTCTTTGGGTTTACATCGTCTTAGATTTGCTTTAACTTCTGTCTCGGCATCATCTAAAATAATAAGATGTTATTAATTACAAAGTTCTAATTAGTAGTTGCGCGGACTTTAAATTATATTTACCTTCTTGTAACACTGCGTCTTCTAGGTCAGAGAGTGTGTTTTCAGTTTCATCTAAAATCATTCAAATAAGGACTATAATTAACAAGTATAAGAGGGAAAGAAAGCGAAAGATTGAAAGGAGAGAATTAGAGTTTCACAACAATGAAGCAGGGTCAATACCGAAATATTATAAATACCTTCGGCATTGAGGAAGTTATCACACTTGCAGCGACCATTGACACAGGCGCCTCCGGGGAACTTGAGTCTGCGACATAGCTGGTCGCACTCTTGGAAGTTGCAGTCTTTTGGATTGCTTGCAGCTTGGGTTTCGGGATCATCTATTGTTTAAAATAATAACCTATTTTAGTTGTTTCGCAACAAGTAATATTTCATTTTAAATATTTAACAATATTTAGACAACAGGACAACTCATTTCGAATTTTACAATAATATAGTTTTAAAAGGTATTTAATAAAATAATTTTAGTACCTTCAAAAACATTGACAGTTAACACAGACGCGTAGACAACGCACACCGTCGCAAGGACGAACATTATTTTAGAAAACATGACTTTCTATCTTTAGCTATCTTTTAAAACTTGTACTACTTCGATACTAACAGGTTTTGCTAATGATATTGGTCGCTTCATGTGGAGCCTTTTTATAGGGAGCGTTGCAACATCGGGACTTCACCAGTGTAAAAACGATCTTTTGTGAGTTATTAATCTATGTTCAGTCCCAAAGGTCTTTGTTGGTAGAGTAACACTGATAAGTTATTATTGGATTGCAAAATACACTTGTAAACATTGATTTTTCAGAACTTTAGGAAGTGTTTCACAGTACCAGACAAAGTTTTTGTTCTATCACATGTTGCGATGGTTCCTTTGTTAAGTGTGTTGTCTTTCAGGACTGTCCCGGTTATCTTTGACACCTGTATTATTCAGTAAAATATTTGAGAAATCAAATGTTTGAAGAAATATGAAAAGATTTTTAAGTATTTTTTCCCTCTTAGCATTCTCATCTCAGCTGCCTACAATTACCTTTCATTCATCCCTTTTGTGGCTCAAAATTATGATCCATACAAGACATTATTGATTCTGCAGTATTCATTCTTTGTCATCCAGTATTAATTCTGTGCTTAACAGTCGAATCTACTTCGCCTTCACTTTGCACGAGTGAACCGAGATATCGAAAGTCGGAGCAAACAAGGAGATGTGCGCCATCTAGCGGTATGGCTCTAGAACTGGAGAGACGGCCGATCATTTTCTAACTTCTGTTGTCTTTTTATAAAAACAGTATCGTCGGTAAACAGCATGCACCAGGGTGCCACTTCCTGTATGTCTGACGTCAGAGCGTCCATAATCAACAGGATCAGGTAAGGACCTAAAACTGACCCTTGGTGCAAACCTGCAGCCACACTGGACTCGTCGGTGTCGCTAGCAGCCGACCTGACGTAGGTCTTGTAATTGACTGTACATACTTCCCAGGTAAACCTTTCTCTATTAAGGCCCACCACGACACATCCCGAGGTACCCTTTCATATGGTTTCTCCAGATCAATCCATGCTGACTTCTAAAAAAAAAATTTTTAAATGACTTGAGTAATATTAATTAGGATCAACTACTACTTCATTGGGCAGAGATAAGAGGTTAATTATAAGCTTATATTAATATCCATATTACAATACGGAACAATATTTATACAGGGTGGCAGGGACATCGACGCGAGAACTGTTACAATGGATTAAGTACATGACTATGAGTTGAAATTCTTCGTCGGTTATATTTTTTTTAAACAGCTGTTCCATACATTTTGACCGCGCAGAAAAAAATAAGTAAAAGTAAATTTCAACCCAAGGGGGTTCATAGTCATGTACTGAATCCATGGTATAACAGTTTTCGCATCCATGTCCCTGCCACCCTGTATATTGGAACAAAATACAGGATGCATAATGTTTACGAGGAGCTTTAATGTTATGAAAATAGATTAATAATATTTTTGTGCTTATAAGAGCAACAGCCCATATTTGTCCAATGCTGGGTATTTTGAAGACTACTTCTTCAAGAGGTAAACAGATTGCGCAAACTTCGAATAATCGTGAACGTTTAAACCACGCTGTTCACGTTTAGCCAACAGAACAAGATCGTCCTTAAAGTAGGTATTAATATGACAAGTAATTTAATAATTAAGGAATTTGATCTCGAACTCTGGCACTTCGAGCAACTGACCAGCAAACATTCGTCTCAGTCAAGATTGAATGATGGTGAATCTTTTACAAGGTGCTTTCTGTGAATTTCTCCTTGACCTATTCTCTCGTATGTTTTGAATTTAAGATTTGGATGAATATTATCTTATTTAGTACGCAAGTTTATGAAAGAAAAATGATGAGAATAAAACATAATTTCTTAATTTTTACGGCTATTTGCCGTCAATGTCTAGAATAACAAATATGGAATACTAGCTTCCGCCAGCGGCTTCGCCCGCGTGATATCTTTATAAATTTTAGCCTATGTTACTAACTGATAATATAGCATTCTACAGGTGTAATATTTTTTTAATCGGTTCAAAAGCTTTTGAGTTTACATTACAAACAAACACAAAAAAATCAAATCTTTTCTCTTTATAATATTAGTATAGACTAGCTGCGGTCCGCGGTTTCACCCGCATAAGTCTCGATTTCGTGGAATTAACGGAATAAAAATTGTATGTGTTAATCCAAGTTATAAACTATCTCTGTGCCAAATTTCATCCAAATCTGTTCAGCCGTTTTAACGTGAAAGCGTCACAAACAAATATATAAACTCACTTTCGCATTTAAAATATTATAGTTAGGATGGTTATTAAAAAAAATCAAAATTAAAACATATTTATATAAAATCAGGATGTACAAGAACTGATTGGACGGTGACCCCTAAACTAAGCATTTGCCTGTATCTAGGGGATCAATGCTATAACTATGTAGGTACAGTGAAACTATTTTCTTTCCTCAGCAAACTTTATGTTTCGTCAGTCGTCGGAGTTTTATCAGTTGCCCTTTACACTTGGTGCAGACCGGACGCTTTCAATTG
Source organism: Omphaloscelis lunosa (assembly GCA_916610215.1). Taxonomy (NCBI): domain Eukaryota; kingdom Metazoa; phylum Arthropoda; class Insecta; order Lepidoptera; family Noctuidae; genus Omphaloscelis; species Omphaloscelis lunosa. The sequence continues at coordinate 16,642,075 of OU744250.1, forward strand.
ACTTAGAAGTATATAGAGATGTTAATACTCTTTTAACTTAATTTAATTTATTTTTAAAATGGAAGGAAAGCTGCTAAAGTTGCAGGTACGAAAATAGTTGTAAAAGTCTTTCTAGTTCACACGGAAATCAAAACAAAACAACAATAGAGTACTTAATTTTGAATTTAAATTATTATATACGATAAATCTAATAATTCATAGACACGGAAATTAGCGTTCGTTTGTATTCGGAAATGCAATGATTCCCGAGGGACATTAAGAAAATAGCCAGACTGTAATCGCTTACTTCTATCACTAATCGTTAGTTGAATTGCGTTTGCCTGCAAAAAAGAGTCTTGCTAACTTATCTAAAACAAAGAGTTTGCCTCTTAGTAATGTTAATTTCATTAGTGCCTATTTAACGTTTACGGCTTAAAATCTTCAACCTATAAACTTTACCGTACCATAAACGTGCTATGAACGTATCACATAAGGAAAAATTTTTTTTACATAAAATATTACTACAAATATTTCCATTTACTGGACTGGGCCTATTTGGCGCAGCCGTGAGCTACTTCTACTCTACTCGTCTTTTTTGGGTTCCTCGGCAAAAACGGAACGCTTATAATTTCTTCATGTCCGTCTGTCTGGCCGCACAGTGGAACGAATGTATGGAAGCGGTTGGACGTAGACATGTCCGAAAAATAAGAGTAAAATTATGACAAACTAATGATGCCATCTTATTCGATTACTTAATGCCTTCATAAATTGTGGTGATGAATTTCTTCATAACTCCCATATTTCGGGAGTAATTTGAGAAAATGTGAAATTTTACTATGAAAATGAGTGTATTGAGCTCTCTCCCTCCTGATTCCGGGCTTGTTTCAAGTAGCGGTCTCTAATATCATAATGCTATTACTAAGAGCTATATTTAATACTAAGACACATAGTGCGCCAAATGTGCACTTTCTGGGATAAAAGGAAATGAAAATTTAAAAAAAAAAACGTTTTTTCCCCATTTGTATTTACTTTAAACCGCAGACAGACTTATTAAGAGGTCTATAAATATATTATATATATACAGAAATATATATTAACAAAAATATTCACAAGAACTGATGAGAGTATGACTTTTAAGTAAGTTGATAATAAATTACCTAGTTTCATTAAAAGTACAATAAATAATTAAGACGTAAGCTCTAATTTACTAAGTTACACATTTTAAAACAATAACATCATTTAATTATCTTCGTCATCATCATCATCATCAATTAATTCAAATTCAGAATCGATGTCCGCTAAATCATTTATGTTAACAAATTCGATATCACTTTTCTCAGAATCCGTAAGCTCATAAAATTCCTTAAAAGAAGATTTTTTTACAAACTTATTTCCTTTTGGACGGATACTTGTAACAAGTGGATCAGAAGACAGTAAAAGATTGTGCATAATATCTTCATTGCATGAGATACTGCTATGCTTTCGAGAATGCCCCTCTCTATATTTTCTAAAATCTTTATTTCTAGCCTCAGATGCCTCTTCGGATAGAAAACCAATGGGCACAATTGACATGTTCTGAACTATGTCTGGCCCATGCATTAAAATTTTATGAAGTGAAGAAGGCATATAATACCATGGGTATAACTCCACGTAAAGCTTAGCAGTATCAAAGCAGAACTCTCGGAATTTAGTTACGTTGATCTTCTCTCCTGATGAAATACACTGCAAGATCACACAGATTTTTCTTAAAAGCATAGCATCTATTCCGGTCAGTTCAGCAGATTTAGTGTAGTTTTCAAAAAATCTCCTTGCCGAGTTGCCATTGTTGGTGGATCCACTGCCTTGTTTCACAACATCGAGAAGTAAGCCCGTTTCTCTTCTTACAGCCTCTTGAACTCTTTTCTTCCTGTCATCAACTTGCCTTTTTGCTATATCACCCCTTACTTGCCATGATTTTATGTCTAATTTGTAGGAAATGTGTAATAAGCATTCCATTGAGCGAATCCAAGCGTGAAGGGTGCTTAAGCTATATTTATACATGTCCTCGTTTGCGTGTTTATCTTTGATTAACTCTAAATTATTCATTTCTTTAGGACAAGCCTTGCATATGTCACACACTGAAGCTGCTGTATTGGATATAATGGAATGAATTTTACCATCAATCATTGTCAACAGCAGTTGGTGTTTGACACTAATTCCATCAGTGATGGTGGATGGAGTTAAGGCTTCAATCTCTGCTTCGATTTCAGCCATCTCTCTCTGCACATTTTCTTTGGTTTCCTTTATAAACTTAAACAATATTGGCCGGCAAAATGAAGTGGAAGATGGTCGCTCGTTTTCCCAAATTGTTACACCTTTTGAGACGAGCCGCAGTGGTACAAGACTAATCATAAAATTACTAGCAAGATCGATTTGCTCATCTTCACTCGTCCTTTGATGATAAATGCTTTGGCTAGATGATCCGTCAAAACCCCATTTGCTGGTCAATACGAGCTGTTGATTGGGATCAACAGGGGTTTCTAACGACCTAATAAGTCTTCTTGAGGTTAAATCCATCAAGGCTTGTAATTTGATTTTTGCAGAGCTCTCTGTAACTGTGAGATCTTCTTTGGCCGGATAGCACTTAATTTTTTCTTTAACCAACATGTAGTAACTCGGGTATTGAAGAGCTCCTTCTTGAGTGTTGAAATCCCGAAGAGTGTTATAGCGCCATTTCGATAAGTTCATCGATACATAAAGAGCCAATGCCTTCAAAGGGGATATTTCCCGTACCTGAATTGATTTACCTTCAATGAAGGCTTTGATTTTTGAGGCCTCTTCTGGATTCTCCGTCAAGTATTTCATAACATAAGCTGTATCGCTTTGTCCTGCCTTTTGAAGCGCCCTTTCGGCCGAAAACATAATTTCAGCGCTGCTACTGCTGCATGAAAGACTATCTTCAGTGGTGCGTCTTCTTTTTTGCCGGTTACTAAGGTCCTCAAAAGATTTACGAGGACTAGGATGTGTACAAGTTGAAGCATCAGATTTAGCAGGAGAAATTATGGGCTCGATGACGTCACTTATATTTTCTGTAGAAGGTTCCATATTTTCATTCTGTAATTCCGGCCATTGAATTGCAGCCTGTAGCCAAATCTCATGTTTCTTCCGAAACTTATCTGTGCTTCTTCCAGACTGTGTCCATTTTGCATAAATGCGGTAGCAAAATCGACGACACCAGTCTTTTAAACTTGTTTCAGCACTTTCACATAACTGAACACAACTGTTATCTTTTAAAACACTGAACAAATAGTTAAAGTCGCGTAAATCTTTATGTGCGCGTGCGCATAAAGCAACGTGAATATCAAGATTTGTATTAAAATTTGGAAAATACATTGCGAGATTAGCTTGGATACAACGAGGTGTAAATCAACACTGATTTTAAAGTTACTAATAGTGACCTATTTATATAAAATCCAGGTATCCCAGGTATCCTTTGTTAAATATTGCAAGGTAATTAGTTATTGTGATAATTAGTAAATGATGCATGCTAAATTAGTGTATTAAGAGCCATTTAGTAATTAAATAATAGCAATGTTCTTATCAGTAATCATTAGTGCATCAGTTTTATATGTAAACCTTAAGTCCCTAATTATATATCCTAATTAGCTTATATCTTCTCTAATTGGCTGATCAGAAATGTTATTGTAATAAGGTAAACCTTTAGAAAAACGGTTTTAATCAACAAAATAAACAAAAAATTAAAAAATTGTGTTATAAAATAAACATCACTCTTTATCCCAGAAAGTGCACATTTGGCGCACTATGTGTCTTAGTATTAAATATAGCTCTTAGTATTAGCATTATGATATTAGAGACCGCTACTTGAAACAAGCCCGGAATCAGGAGGGAGAGAGCTCGATACACTCATTTTCATAGTAAAATTTCACATTTTCTCAAATTACTCCCGAAATATGGGAGTTATGAAGAAATTCATCACCACAAGTTATGAAGGCATTAAGTAATCGAATAAGATGGCATCATTAGTTTGGCATAATTTTACTCTTTTTTTTCGGACATGTCTACGTCCAACCGCTCCCATACATTCGTTCCACTGTGGGCCGTCTGTCCGGCCGTCTGTCCGGACGTGTCGCAGCCATTTTACTCGGGAACTGTTAGTATTATATCGATGTAAATTGGAAATAAGTTGTATTCTCGCGATACAATAGCGTAAGGAAATTATGAATAATACCGACATAGGATACGTGTAGGTATATTTTAATATTTTTGTTTAAGACTTCACATATTTATATTTTCTCTTCTTCTTCCCACACACTATTTTTTTTTCTCTTTTCTCCTTTCACAGGTCTGCTAGAAGAAATTTCTTAAGAAATAAGCAGTACCTTTTGTACTCTACAACTTTTTCATATATTTATGTCTATAATTATGTCATAATATCTCTATGTATTTTACTGTGTGTACATAAATAATTAGGTTTAATGATGTTTCTTAGTGACTTTGCTATTTAAGTCAATAGTTTTAGAGATATGGTATATTTATGGTTACAACCGCAGGAATAACTTTGATTTTCATAGTTTTTTCGAGAAATACTATGAAATACAACTCATTTTTGCGGCTGGTAAAATCAATACTGTGTAAGCATCAAGCATAAATACTCATCCAGACTCCGGAACCCCTAACTGTTTTTGGTCGGTTTTTTTTTTTGTATAACAGAGTACATTTTTTAAGGTTCTGAAATTTAAAAAAATAAAAAAATAAACTATAAAACATCACTTTTATGTCCATCCGTCACAGAGGTTTTTCTCGAGAATTACATATGAATTTCGGCATGATGTTTCGGTCTCAGTAAATTGAGTAGGAATGCATCAATAACACCAAAACATTGAAAATATTTTCACTATATTGTAATAAACGAATGTAGGAATTTAACAAAAAAATGTGCTTAACAATAAAACGCATTGTTTGTTTTTAATATTTTTATTTTAATAAATAATATTATATATTTTATAATTAAATTCCGAATATATTTTATAATTAAAGGCCGAAGGTATAATCAGCTCCTCTGTAAGGAAAAACCAGGCAGGTAATGTGAGTAAGTGATGGAAAATGTAGAAGAGAGAGTAGAGCTGTTGGAAGAGAGAGAGAGAAATGTACTCAAAAGTTAATTACAGAGCTGTTTTTTTTTGTATTAGAGACGAGATGTAATTTGTTCAATAACTCAGTTACAATTATCGTATACAAAAAAAAAGAGCAATATTTGTACTCACGTACTCGAAAACAGCTCTAACAATTTCTACGAAAGCTGCAATATATTACTTACAGGGGCAAAAAATCGATCTAGCTAGGTCTCATATCGGGGAAATATCGGTTTTTCGTATTTTCACCCGAGCATTGCACGGTCGGCCAAAGTTTAGGAACAAGATGGCTACCTTCGAATAATGACATGGCAGCATGGAATTAGTAAGTATCTACTATCATGGCAGCATGGAATTAGTTAGTACCTACTATTATGGCAGCATGGAATTAATAAGTACTTACCTATTTTCATGGCAGCATGGAATTTGTATGAACTTTCCTATATTATTAAATGAGCATTCTCTATTTTCACTAAAGCCGAGCTCGGTCACCTAGGTACTTGTTATTATACCACCAAATTCAACACTTGGCAAAGCCAAAGAAAATGTAAGAAAACTGACTCTTCTTATACCTTTTTCAAAATAAAACCTCAAAACTCCTTCAAAACTTTACCTTCAGTTGTCCTCAAGACGATGTTAGATTCGTCATTTTCGTCGCTGATTACATCGTTTAGTGGAGATGCATCTATCAAAAACAAAAAGAATAATAATCTTAGTTTGTTAAATACTAAACTACGAGACAACCAGAAAGCGGCACATCAAGTTTTAGAAAAAATCGTATTTTTAGAGTGTCACTGTCATCAATATCTGTGTGACTGTCACTTTCTTCCACTCGATGCTATTTTAGCACCAGTACATTGTGAGCTGTTATCATCACACATGTAATTCTCAAAGGGTTAGGCAAATCTGTCTTAAACGAACAAGTTACGTTTAAGTCCCCAGTAATACTGTTGCCATCAACCAGGCTTATATCCAGACTTCGGGATGTTACTGAGAAATCCCCGATGGAAAAACTCAAAACCAATTGTCGAGAAGTAAATATACTAAATGTGTTATAGATACCATGTGAACAGCGTTGCAACTTGCAAGTAAAATATATATTAAAAAGTCACCTTGTCTTTGTATTTTGTTGTAGCACTTGCACCAACCATTAACACATCTGGCGCCCTCATAGCCACGACGCGTACACGTTCGGTTGCACCGCCTTAAATCGCAGATGTGTCTCGTCGCTGATTCTGAATATTCATCAACAGCACCTACTATAAAATAATGATGACATGGTAATTAGCGGTATTAAAATGAAATAAAGAAGACTGAGACAAGAAAAATAATATTCGAAGCTTTTTTAAAGTAGACAGTTAAGTATGTAGGGAAACAGTACCTCCTGTTCCGAAGAAGTTGTCACACTTGCAGCGCCCATTGACACAGGCGCCACCGGGGAACTTGAGTCTGCGACATAATTGGTCACACGCCTGCATGTTGCAACCGCGTTCAGTTTGATCCTCTGACAATTCGGAGACCGGCAACGACGTTTCGGATACCACATCTACATATAAAATGGAGTGAAACGTGTGTGAGTTATTAAAGTAACGCAATACAGGAATTGGGTATATTTTTATGATTGTTCAGAAACTGCACTGCAAGTAGGTAACTAGACATGAAAAAATACAGCATTGGTACCGCATGGCATTGAAAACAGAATTGAAATGAGACCTTTTCATAATCAATAGAACAGCGTTAAAAGCAAAGTGCAATACATTTTTCCAGCATAAATATTTAATAGTAACCTTCTGTTTGTGTTTTGTTGTAGCATTTGCAGCGACCATTGACACATGTGGCGCCTTCATATCCGCGACGGGTACATGTACGATTGCATTTCGTTATTCTGCAGACGCGCCTCGGAGCGAATTCTGAATATTCATCAACAGCATCTACCGAAAATAATGTTTACTTAGTAAATAGAGAGCGAGAGAAAACGTGAACAGGTACAGTCGTGCAATGTTACGGAATATTAAAAATGCGTCAGTGTTTTAAAAGAAGACCTTTTTGTACAGTACAAAAGGTGTATATTTTATTCATATTACCTTCTGTTCCGAAGAAGTTGTCACACTTGCAGCGACCATTGACACAGGCGCCGCCGGGGAACTTGAGTCGTTTTATAGGGAGCGTTGCAACATCGGGACTTCACCAGTGCGAAAGAATCTTTTGTTAGTCATAAATCCACATATTTTCAGTCCGAAAGGTCTTTGTTGGTAGAGTTAAACTGATAAGTAATTATTGTATTGCAAAATAAACATTGTAATCATTGATTTGTCAGGTTTAGGAAGTGTTACACAGTACCTACCTATTGAACAGAAAGGCGTTGTCGTATGGTTCTGTCACCTATTGCGATGTTACTTTGTTTGGTTATATGTCTTTTCTTTCTTGGCTATCCCGGGTCATCTTTGTAACCTGAGTCCCTGAGTTCACCAGTAATCTGCGATATTCAATAAAGTATTAGGTATTTGTAAGGCTCCGTAGGTCCGAATGTAAAAACGGAACCCTGTAGGATCACTCGTGTGTCTGTCTGTCCGTCTGTCACAGCCAATTTACTTCGAATCTAATGCACCGATTATGTTGAAATTTGGTTCACATTTGAATGTTTGTGACCCAAACACGGATGCACATTAATAAATAAATGTTGAATGTGGGGGTCAGTTTTGGGGGTTTTTTTTTTAATTCAGAATGTTTAACTTATACGACAAGGACATACCATTTTTTTAATATTTAATTGCATAGATAAGCAACTATGCAATTAATACTATGCATGTATGTATGGCATGTGACACTAACTCAGGACTGAGAGAAACAAACAAGTTTCCAATGCTCAGAGGTTTGTAAACTAACATTTGACGGTAAAGTTATATAATACTAGCTGTTGCTCGCGGCTTCGTCTGCGATCCAGGATGAAAAGTCTTTTTAGCCTTTGTACTTTTCCAGGTCATAGTCTACACATGTGTCAAGTTTCAGTTTTAGCGTGAAAGCATACTCGCATTTATAATATTAATTAGGATCAACTACTACTTCATAAGAGGTTAATTATAAGCTTAAATTAATATCCATATTACAACACGGAACAATATTTCTACAGGGTGGTAGGGACATCGACGCGAGAACTATTATAATGGATTAAGTACATGACTATGAACCTCCCGGCGTTGTTATTCTTCGTCGGTTATTTAAAAAAAAACAACTGTTCCATACATTTTGACCGCGTAGAAAAACAAATTAAAAGTAAATTTCAACTCAGGGGGTTCATATTCATATACTGAATCCATGGTATAACAGTTTTCGCATCAATGTCCCTGCCACCCTGTTTATTGGAACAAAATACACGATGCCTAATGTTAACGAGGAGCTTTATTGTTATGAAAATAGATGAATAATATTTTTGTGCTTATTAGAGCAACAGCCCATATTTGTCCAATGCTGGGCATTTTGAAGACTACTTCTTCAAGAGGTAAACAGATTGCGCAAACTTCGAATAATAGTGAAAGTTTAAACAACGCTGTTCACGTTTAGCCAGTAGAACAAGATGCGTCTCTAAAGTAGGTATTAATATGACAAGTAATTTAATAGTTAAGGAATTTGATCTCGAACTCTGGAACTTCGAGCAACTGACCAGCAAACATTCGTCACAGTCAAGATGAATGATGGTGAATCTTTTACCAGGTGCTCTCTGTGAATTTCTCTTTGACGTATTCTCTCGTATGTTTTGAATTTTAGATTTGGATGAAACTGATCTTATTTAGTACGCATCTTTATGAAAGAAAAATGATGAGAATAAAACATAATTTCTTAATTTTTACGGCTATTTGCGGTCAATGTCTAGAATAACAAATATGGAATACTGGCTTCCGCCAGCGGCTTCACCCACGTGATATCTTTATAAATTTTAGCCTATGTTACTAACTTATAATATAGCATTCGACAGGTGAAAGATTTTTTTAAATCGGTTCAGAAGCTTTTGAGTTTATTCATTACAAACAAACATAAAAAAAATCAAATCTTTTCTCTTTATAATATTAGTATAGACTAGCTGCGGTCCGCGGTTTCACCCGCATAAGTCTCGATTTCGTGGAATTAACGGAATAACAAGAATTGTATGTATTAATCCAAGTTATAAACTATCTCTGTGCCAAATTTCATCCAAATCTGTTCAGCCGTTTTAGCGTGAAAGCGTCACAAACAAATATATAAACTCACTTTCGCATTTAAAATATTATAGTTAGCATGGTTATTTAAAAAAAATCAAAATTAAAACAAATTATATAAAATCAGGATGTACAAGAACTGAAATGAAATGAAATTGTTTATTCTGTAAATAGGATATCGGAATCACTTTTACACGTCATATTAAAAAAAATTAAAAATAAGATAGTTGAGTTCGGCGTTTCCTATCTGACAACTCAGAGGTCACAGTCTCTTTTAAAGTCCAGACAGAATCTTGGTCAGGCCATATGAGGACCATGTAGATTAGTGTCTGAAATGGTCTTTTGAGGAAAAAACCACACACATTTGAGAGGACCTGTCCAGTCAGTGCAAGCATTTGTCAGTAATTGTGGAGCTCAACTCAGAACTTAAAGAGCTCAACTCGACGAACAATACCAAAGAAAGGACATTTGGGTAGGCTGCATAAACTACTCAAACTGCCAGACCATAATTAAAACTAACTGAAAAATGAAAATAATAATTATATCCACATAGACCTCACATTCACAATAATTAATTAAAATAATATAATACTTTACAAAGTAATCATGTCATTTTGAATATAATGATGTCAATGTGTATATAAAATTGGTATATTTTGATGATTTTACAAAATAATTAAAATGTTAAGTTTTATCACAAGACTTAGCAGAGCGAGCAGCTCAATCCCATGCTTTTTTATCTTCTAAATAATCTGAAATTTTTATAATACACTTTTTTTAAAAGTTTGGTTTTAATACAGATTTTAAATCTATTAATGGGTAAGTTTCGAATGTCAATGGGAAGTTTGTTGTAAAAGCGTATACATTGACCCATGAACGAGTTGCCTACTTTGTGGAGACGTGTGTGATGTACAGCAAGGTTGTGTTTATTCCTGGTATTTAAACTATGAATATCAGACATTTTCTTAAAATTTGATATATTTTTGTGTACCTACATACAATAGGTTTTCAAAAATATATTGTGAGGCTACAGTCAGAATATTTATTTCTTTGAATTTTTCTCTAAGGGAATCTCTTGGACCTAGGTTGTAAGTGGCTCGAACAGCCTTTTTCTGTAGAACAAAGATAGTATCAATGTCCGCACAGGTTCACCCAGAGAAGAATCCCATATGACATAAGACTATGAAAATAACTAAAATAAACAACCTGGCTGTATCCACATCAGTTATCTGTCTAATTTTTTTAACAGCATAGGCGGCCGAACTTAGTCTTCCTGACAATTTTTCTATGTGTGGGCCCCATTATAATTTACTGTCAACAGTGATTCCAAGAAAAACTGTTGACTCAACAGGGTCCAACTCTGTTCCATGTAGATAGCTGCCTGACATTTGGCATTGAAAATTTAATGGCATTGAAAGTTTAGTCTTTTTTTTTCGTTCAGTAGAAGATTATTTACATTAAACCAATGCACTACTTTAGAGAGTGCATCGTTAACTTGTTCAAAGTTGACTAACTGACGTTTGATTTTAAAAATGAGGGAAGTGTCATCTGCGAATAATATCTTGTGATTATCCCTTATGTGTAGAAATTGTGCTTAGCAATAAAATGCATTGTTTGTTTTTAATATTTTTATTTTAATAAATAATATTATATATTTTATAATTAAACTGCGATATTAAATAACACTTTATAAAAAAAACATATAGTCACGGGCGAATACATCTAAGCAGTCATATTTATGTCAGACTTAGGTCATGTCGTATGATAGTTCTATGGCTCATCTTTAAATTTGTAATTGCTTCACTTACTATATGAAATAATAATAACTTCCTACCTATATGTTTTTTACTTTTGACAGAATATACGTCTTATTCTATTTATAAATACAGGTTACACAGTAAAATAATTAATTAATTTTAGTAGCATTGACATTTACCAAAGCGACACCATCCTCCGGCGTACTTAAGGCGGTGACACATTTGGTTGCAATTCACCGTGTTGCAGGCGCGGGCCGAAGGTACAATCAGCTCCTCTGTAAGAAAAAACCGGACAGGTAATGTGAGTAAGTGATGATAAGAATGTAGAAGAGAGAGTAGAGCTGTTGGAAGAGAGAGAGAAATGTACTCAAAAGTTAATTACAGAGCTGTTTTTTGTATTAGAGACGAGATGTAATTTGTTCAATAACTCAGTTACAATTATCCTATACTATTAAATGAGCAATATTTGTAATCACGTACTCGAAAACGGTTCCAACGATTTCGACGAAAGTTGCAATATAGGTGTTCACGGGGCCGAAAAATCGATCTAAGTAGGTGTCATATCTGGGAAAAATCGTTTTCTCCGTATTTTCACCCGAGCATTGCTCGGTCGGCCAAAGTTTAGAAATAAGATGGCTACCTAAGAATAATGACAAGGCAGCATGGAATAAGTATGAACTTTCATATTCTATTAAATGAGCATTCTCTATTTTCACTAGAGCAGAGCTCGGTCTCCTTGTTATTATACCACCAAGTTGAACACTTAGTAAAGCCAAGCCTTTCAAAAAAATACCTTAAAACTACTTCAAAACTTTACCTTCAGCTGTTCTCAAGATGATGTTAGATTCTTCATTTTCGTCGCTGGTTACATCGTTTAGTGGAGATGCATCTATCAAAAACAAAAAGAATTATAATCTTAGTTTGTTAACGAGACAACCAGAAAGCGGCACATCAAGTTTTAGTAAAAATCGTCTTTTTAGAGTGTCATTGTCATCAATATCTGTGTCACTTTCTTCAACCCGATGCTATTTTAGCACCAGTACATTGTGAGCTGTTATCATCACACATGTAATTACTAAAGGGTTATGCAAATCTGACTTAAACGAACTAGTTACGTTTAAGTCCCAAGTAATACGGGGCGACACTGTTGCCATCAACCAGGCTTATATCCAGACTTCGGGCTGTTACTGAGAAATTCCAGATGGAAAAACTCAAAAACAATTGTCGAGAAGTAAATATACTAAAAGTGTTATAGATACCATGTGAACAGCGTTGCAACTTGCAAGTAAAGGATATATTAAAAAGTCACCTTGTCTTTGTATTTTGTTGTAGCACTTGCACCAACCATTAACACATCTGGCGCCCTCATAGCCACGACGCGTACACTTTCGGTTGCACCGCCTTAAATCGCAAATGCGTCTCGTCGCTAATTCCGAATATTCATCAACAGCACCTACTATAAAATAATGTTGACATGGTTATTAGCGGGATTAAAATGACATTAAGAAGACTGAGACGAGAAAAATAATATTTAAAGCTTTTTTTAAAGTAGACAGTTAAGTATGTAGGGAAACAGTACCTTCTGTTCCGAAGAAGTTGTCACACTTGCAGCGCCCATTGACACAGGCGCCACCGGGGAACTTGAGTCTGCGACATAATTGGTCACACGCCCGCATGTTGCAACCGCGTTCAGTCTGATCCTCTGACAATTCGGAGACCGGCAACGATGTTTCAGATACCACATCTACATACAAAAATTGAGTGAAACGTGCGAGTTATTAAAGTAACACAATACAGGAATTGGGTATATTTTTATGATTGTTCAGAAACTGCACTGCAAGTAGGTAACTAGACATGAAAAAATACAGCATTGGTATCGCATGGCATTGAAAACAGAATTGAAATGAGACCTTTTCATAATCAAGAGAATAGCGTTAAAAGCAAAGTACAATACATTTCCAGCATAAATATTGAATAGTAACCTTCTGTTTGTGTTTTGTTGTAGCATTTGCAGCGACCATTGACACATGTGGCGCCTTCATATCCGCGACGGGTACATGTACGATTGCATTTCGTTATTCTGCAGACGCGCCTCGGAGCGAATTCTGAATATTCATCAACAGCATCTACCGAAAATAATGTTTACTTAGTAAATAGAGAGCGAGAGAAAACGTGAACAGGTACAGTCGTGCAATGTTACGGAATATTAAAAAAGCGTCAGTGTTTTAAAAGAAGACCTTTTTTGTACAGTACAAAAGCTGTATTTTTTATTCATATTACCTTCTGTTCCGAAGAAGTTGTCACACTTGCAGCGACCATTGACACAGGCGCCGCCGGGGAACTTGAGTCTGCGACAACGCTGGTGGCATTCTCGGTAGTTGCAGCCTTTTGGATTGCTTGCAACTTCGATATCGGGATCGTCTTCTATAATAACAAAATAAATTTGAATAAATGATACTTATAATACTTCTTCAGTTAATGATTTTTACCTTTAAGTGAAACCAAGTCTTCAAGGTCCGAGAGTGTGTTGTCAGAAATTTCATCTAAAATAAATAGGTATAAAATGAATACATATAAATAAAAAAAAATAGAAGTATCTTGTTGGAGTGCCAAAATAACAGCTTTTTACTAAATGCATATTAAAGATAGTATATACGCCATATTCGCCACTTAATACAGAATACTTTAAGTATTTTGAACTGAGATATTAAAGTACTGATCAAGATTTAATTACCTTCAAAGACGTTGTCGGAAACCACAGACGCGTTGATAACGCACACCGTCGCTAGGACGAAAATTATTTTAGAAAACATGACTTGTTTAACTATATCAATCTTTTGAAAGTTGTACTACTTCGATACTAACACTTTATGCTAATGATACAGGTAACTTCCTTTGAAGCCGTTTTATAGGGAGCGTTGCAACATCGGGACTTCACCAGTGCGAAAACATCTTTTGTTAGTCATTAATCTACATAATTTTAGTCTGGAAGGTCTTTGTTGGTAGAGTTAAACTGATAAGTAATTATTGTATTGCAAAATAAACATTGTAAACATTGATTTGTCAGAACTTTAGGAAGTGTTTCACGGTACCTACCTATTGAACAGAAAGGCGTTGTCGTAAGGTTCTGTCACCTATTGCGATGTTACTTTGTTTAGTTATTTGTCTTTTCTTTCTTGGCTGTCCCGGGTCATCTTTGTAACCTGAGTCCCTGAGTTCACCAGTAATCTGCAATATTCAATAAAGTATAAAACGGAACCCTGTAGGATCACTCGTGTGTCTGTCTGTCCGTCTGTCACAGCCAATTTACTTCGAATCTAATGCACAGATTATGTTGAAATTTGGTTCACATTTGAATTTTTGTGACCCAAACACAGATGTGTAACATTGATAAATAAATTTTGAATGTGGGGGTCAGTTTTGGGAGGCAAACAAGAAAATTAACGAAAAAAATTGTAACGTGCGACATATGAAACGAAAGCGCTTACGGTGAGGGTCTCATTTTTTTATAATTTTTAATTAAATAGTTTTAAAGTTATATAAGAAAATAGATGAAAATTTACCATATCCCCTTAATATCCGAAAGTATTGAGCCTAAATAAAAAAAAAAATACAGAAACTGGTTCTATACTTATAGATTACAGGAAAACCTACAAAAAGTCAGTGGTCTACAAATGATATGGTATAATCTCTCAGTGCGTACAAACTTATATTTGCAATTGGAATGTATGGGAGAACATCTTTTTGAACTACAATGTTGAGTTTGTTTTTTAGATAAATTCATTCCAACACTGGAACCCTTCATTGAGCGATCTGAAACGCACTCAATCGATCGACAGAATATTGTTTCAATGTCATTATCATTATAAATTGTGGTATAATATCTGTCTTTTCAACTAATTTTGGTTCTATGAACTTTTCATTCGAGGATATATTTGCTGACAGAAACGTTGTAAGTTCAAACCAATTAACACAAAGTAAATAGTCTAGTCTAAAAAACTGAATGGGAGCCGTCCGCTGCCCCCCCGCCCATGAATGATCGACGAAATATTTAGCACTCTACCTCGAAAAGCTTATGTTTTCTTTTGATTATAATTATTGATAAAGAAATAAGAAATACTTTGTCGGCAAAATAAAAGTTAGAGCATTAGAGGAATAAAGAAGCGAGCTCAGGAATTTTAGCACCCCACATAATAATTGTATTTTGAACATTTATACAAAAATTAGAATTACCTTGTCAACCTATACAGAAAAGTTCATTTTATTAGAAAGTATTTCTCGAGTTTTGGGGTTCGGCTCGATCCGCCCCGGGGCCCCAAGACCGGGGGCTCGGGGCGGACTGCACCTGCTGCCTTAGTCGTCAGTGTAAATAGGGAGATAGTTACTGAAGTCATGATGATCTTTGGATGACGAGGATGACCTTTAAAAAAACCATCAAATGAGTTCTAAGTTACTGAAGGCCTTGTGGGTCTAGTGGTCGCAAGTATGAGATCGTGCAAAGAATGTACGAATTTGTCAGTAGCATTTCAGAGTCCAGATTTCTAAAATTTGTGGCAACAGAATACTTTATAAATACTGACAATCGACATTTCCCTAGTTATGTTTACTTTAGCCTTTGCCCAAACCTATGCGGAATATAGATATGATAATATATTATGTTTAGTTACAAATAATTCTTATAACTAAATGAATTCCTTCCATAAACTTTGATTTATCTTTTACGCAGGTGGAAGTGCTAGGAATATTTTACATGTTGTGAAAGAACATTTGCGGCCAATTTTACCCACCAATAAACCCAGGCTATTTTAAACGGTTTTCTTTTATTTGAGGTTTGTTATGTTATGTGTTTTATCAAAGCCGTAGCTAGGAATTCATTTATTCCCCCCCCCAATTGAATTCCTAGCTACGGCTTTGTTAGAGACAAGTAAAAAGTTTAAGGAGCTCCCGCGGCACCACTCGCTTGACTCGCTCGGCTAGCGCGCGGTTGGTCACAGTTTTAACCTAGCTCATTAGGTCGGGATACTCTAGCTTAGTTACTGTGATCAATTCGGCTCGCGCGTGGTTGGTCAGAGTTCTAACCTAATCTAATCTATTTGGTCCGGAAATTTAAAAAGAGGCTCATTTATTAAAAAAGCGCGCATCATTAGAAGCCCAAAAGGTTTTAAGAGGTTTACTAATTTAATAAAGCGTATATTATTAGAAGGTCAATAAGTTTTTAGAGGATTAGTTAAATATTTCCCTTTTTCTTAACGTCTCCTATTTTTCGTGACATTTTACTTAAAATAAATGTATGGGCACTTGACGTCCAAATTACAAGAAAATCTTTCTAGTATTGTGCTTTTAAAAGTGGTATGACAGTGCCCACTTTTAGCAAGTTTTTTAATACAAAACAAAAGTGAATTTGACCCCCTGTTTACGGTCTTGTTTATCACAGTTTTGTTAGAAAGATCTAGGAGACACTTTTACATAAATTAATTGGTTCCTCGATGGCTGTGCTTTCCATAAAATGTTTAGTGTTATTAAGATACACTTACAGCACTAAATTAGAAACTTGTAATTTATAATTATTATATTGCATGACATTCGAAACATATTGAATTACCCTGCTGTATTTCAAGTAAAATGGCAACAACCTGCACTTTTTAAGCTAAAAGAATTTCTAACTGAAAAGATGTATAATATTACAGTATAAAGTAATATCTAGAATGGAATCCTTAAGGTCAATAATTTTATACGTATAGTAGGTAGCAGAGAATGGTTAAATAATGATTTATAGATGCATGACACAAATCAACGACATTTACATAATTGAATGAATTGAAAATTGTAAAACATCTATGATCTGATTTGATTTGATATCTTATCAAAACTATCCTTAAAAACGATGTACCTAATTAATAAATAATCAATTATCAATTCGAGTTTTTCTGCCGCTTCATATAGAGTTTGCACCATCACTGAAGTCCGGTGGATAATTGTAGAACTACATGTTTTTCAGTGAAATTTGATGCAATGATATAGACACTAGCGCCGCGTCTACGGACTTGAGTGGTGGCGCGGACTCTA
Organism: Omphaloscelis lunosa; assembly: GCA_916610215.1. Classification (NCBI taxonomy): domain Eukaryota; kingdom Metazoa; phylum Arthropoda; class Insecta; order Lepidoptera; family Noctuidae; genus Omphaloscelis; species Omphaloscelis lunosa. Next base: position 16,659,202 of record OU744250.1, read on the forward strand.
CGTCAATTTTGTATATTTCTTTCTGACATTTGTCACGGCGCTTTTTAGCGCAAAGATGGCATCACTCGGCGTATGACTCGTCTCATTATCTAGTTCGATGAAGCTATACACAGTGATAAAAAACGAGATGAGAATACAACTTATTGATTGTGTGGTCCTTCGGTACATAATATTCATGCAACGATATTTTATCAATACTTTTTATTACTAGAATACCTTTGTACTGGACTTAGAGGAGCTCGTGGCTAAGTAATTACAGCCACATGGTCGATCGATTAGGTTAAGCTAGCTTAGTCCGTGGATGGGTCGCCATCTTTACATACCTCGAACCCTCTGTGCTTCGGAAAGCATATTAACCCGTTGGTCCTGTATGTCATTCGTAGACCTTTGTCAATCAGTACGGGTATGCTGAGCTGAAGCCCTTTTGGCATTATAATAATTGTTTTTTTTTTATACTTTTCTGCTGTAATGCCAATAAACACAGTTTTCTTTTTTTCTTTATTTCTTAGCCAGAAGCCCGAAAGTCTGAGAACTAGTTTTACTAAGGGGTATCGTGTTACCTAGTTACTAGGTTGTGGAGGTCAGACAGGTGGTAGCTCCATGTGAAATACTGGTATTTAGCTGCATTCGGTTGAGATTGGAAGACGACACCAACATAGTTAGGAAGACGCTAGTCAGATGATGACCCTTGCATTGGACTTACAAACAGCCCGATGTGGTCAAATAACGTTTTGTTACCAAAAATGTAATTTGCTGTCAATATATTTATATCAAACCTTCCACTTCCACAGGAATATATGAGCATTCTTTGGAAAATTTTAAACTACAAATATGGAATTTTGTGTAATACTATAATTAATAGTGAGTGCCTCGTTGGGCTAGTGGTCGCAAGCGCTACTGCTGAGCATGAAGTCCTGGGTTGGATTCTCAGGTCAGGCAAAGTGTTATTGAGTTTTTCTATCTGAAATTTCTCAGTAGCAGCCTGGAGTCTGGATTTGTGCCCGGTTGATAGCAATAGGCTTGCCACCTATTACATGGGACTTAAACATAACTGGCGAATTTAGGTGTACTATTAGATACACCTCTGTCTAACCCTTCTAGGAATACTGGCGTGATGTTATGTTATTTAACTTTTACCACTTAAGTGTTCACCCTCTACACCGTACCATACCATAAATGTGCTATGAGCGTATCACACAAGGAATGTTCGACCTCTCCCACTCTCTGACCTTTGACGTCATCGCTCCAATGACTCCCACCCACTTTCCGGTTAACGTAAATCATGCCCCTGATATCTTAGATGTAGCGCTCCTTAAGAACGTCAACCTAAGACTAGACTCCATAGAAACTATTAACGAGCTCGACTCTGATCACCGTCCGGTAGTCATGAGATTAGACCCCCGCATAGGTCTCCGCGACCCAAACTCTCCTCCTATCACTAAGAGGATCACGGACTGGAAGAAAGTAAGCACTCAGCTGAAATCCAACACGTCCCCTCAGTTAGACTCTATTCCCGACCTGTTCAACTCTATCGCAGACACAACGTCCGCGATCGACTCACTCACTAATCACGTACAAACCGTCCTGAACGAATGTTCAAGGGAGGTTCCAGTGACGGACGACCGTCACTGGAGCTTGCCGGACGATGTGCGTGCATTACTGACTGAGAAGAACGCGGCCGTCCGTGCCTACAGCAGCTTCCCCTGCCCCGCAAACAAAGCCCATATGCGCTATTTACAGAGATCTGTAAAGACACGCATACAGGAGCTGCGTGACGCGGGCTGGGACAAGATGCTCGGCGAACTAGAGCCCAACCATCTGGCATTTTGGGAACTTCAGAGGAAACTCAGATCCCCTCAATCTTCCTCCATGCCCCCCCTGACCCGTCCCGACAAGACCATAGCCTTCGAGGACGTTGAAAAGGCAGAATGCCTGGCCGACACCCTCGAGGCCCAATGCTCACCCAGCTCCCTGCCAGTAGACCAAGCTCACCTCCTAAAGGTCGACGCTGAAGTCGAACGTAGAGCTTCTCTCCCTCCCGTCGATGACCCTGATTGTCCACTGCCTCCCGTCGCTCCAGACGAGGTGCATGACATTATCAAAGGTCTTAAAGCTCGTAAAGCTCCCGGTTCAGATGGACTCACCAATAGGGTGATCCAATTATTCCCTGCCCACCTGATAATGCTTTTGACTACCATCTTCAATGGTGCCTTAAGCAACAACTTCTTTCCCCAGTCGTGGAAAGAAGCCACAGTCATAGGTATCAGAAAGCCCGGTAAACCCAGTACCGAGCCCTCTAGCTACCGTCCCATCAGTTTGCTCAAGGTTCTCGGAAAAATCTATGAGAGGCTTATTTACAAGCGTCTCAGAGACTTCGCCGAGACCAAGGGCCTCATCCCCAATGAACAGTTCGGCTTTCGAACTGAGCACTCTAGCGTGCATCAGGCCCACCGCATCATTGAGTTCATAAGCGATGGTTTCCAACGCGGCTCTTTGACGGGTGCAGTTTTCTTCGACATTGCGAAAGCATTCGATAAAGTCTGGCACAACGGCTTATTATACAAGCTGTACCAACTCGGCGTGCCGGATCGTCTCGTACTCATCTTACGGGACTATCTATCGAATCGCGTATTCCGCTATCGCATTGAAGGAGCACTTTCCTCTCCCCGCCCCATTCGTGCAGGAGTCCCTCAGGGCTCCGTGCTAGCTCCCCTCATGTTCACGCTATTCACTAGCGATATTCCAAACCCAGGTAGAAGGACGCATTTCGCTCTGTTCGCAGACGATACGGCCATCTACTTTAGGTCTAGATACCCCGACAATATCGCCCACACTCTCCAAGGCGCAGTCAATCGACTCGCTGCCTGGTTTCGAAAGTGGCGCATAGAAGTCAACCCCGAAAAAAGTCAAGCGGTTCTCTTCTCGAAACCGCGCACAAGGCTTAGAGACCCCCTCCCCCGACCTCTCACTATGTTCGGTAAGCAGATCCCTTGGGAGAAGCGAGCCAAATACCTAGGTGTTATCCTCGACCACCATCTCACTTTCGCTGAGCACATAAAGAAGGTTCGTTCGCGAGCCGCTTTCGCTCTCGGTAGGCTCCATTCCGTCCTAAACGCACGCAGCAAGATGTCACTTAAGTGCAAATTGCGAATCTACACAGCGTGTATTCGTCCCATCATGACTTATGCGGGTGCCGTCTTTGCTCATGCAAAACCCCATCATATCCATAGGTTGCAAACGCTCCAAAACCGATTCCTCCGCAGGGCCACAGGCTCCCCCTGGTATGTTAGGAACGAGAGTCTCCATCTCGACCTTAGAATTCCCACGATCCACCAATTTCTAAAACGCCTTGCAAAGCGTTACTTCGATTCCGCGGTCAAACATCGCAACCCTCTGGTTGTCGAGGCCGCCAGTTATGTCCCAAGTAGGATTAGCCGTACCCGCCGACCTAGGCACATTCTTACCGACCCTGATGACCCCATAACCCTCCTCCAGGAGAGCAACAGGGCCACTAGTACTATACACAGACACAGACGCCTCCCGTCATTCCGACCTCGCCGTCGAGGTCCTTTGCGATCGCGACCGCGCCCCCGAGTAAATGATACTCCTCCCCGACCCTTGCTCGATAACGAGGTGCCAGCAGTGGTTTCAGCTGTGCACGTAGCTTTAAATTCCCCGATTAATAATAATGATCAAAACTTTGATCCAGCCCGTCCCGTCTTTGATGTCCTCCCTCCGGTGACGCCCTAAGCCGAGGCTCGTACCCCACAGGGGGTGCCCTTAGCGAGCGTTCACCTAGCTTTTTAGCTTAGTTTTGTATGCCCCTGGCTGGAGGCTTTGAGTGTAGCAGCTTAAGGCAACCACAGGATTGACCGGTTAAGTAGTCATGACCTCAGAGGTCAGCTACGAGATGCCCTACAGAAAAAAAAAAAAAAAAAAAAAATCACACAAGGAAGACTGCAAATATTTCCATTTGCTGAACTGACCCTATCTAGCACAGCCGTGAGGCACATATTTCTGCACTTATGGAGGTTTTCAATTCGACGGTATGTTTTTTTTTGTTTATTATGAATTGATTATGATCATTCTTTTTTGTTTGGTAGGTTATACTTCAGAGGTGGTCCCATATAAATTTTATTTACTTTGTTTGAGTTAGCTTCAATAATACGCATTTTTTCCCACTTAGTATGTGGATGATATGATAAGTTCCTGACACTGTTATTTACATAGCAAGTAGTGGTATTCGAATTTGTGTAGGGTAGGAACTACAGCAAAAAAGTGAAAAATAACGTTAATTTCGAAAGTCGGTGGCAAAATACGAAAATTCAAAACCAAAGACACCGACTTCGGAAATTAAAGTTATTTTTCACTTTTCAGTGTTTTTTTTGGAAGTCAGTTTTTTTTCCTACAGCGGAATACTCTTTTTTAAGGTCACGAACTTAAAAACAAACGGAACTTTTAAAGGATCACTTTTTATTCGTCAATTACAGAGGTTTTTTTCGAGATTAATGCAATGTTTTGAATTTTGGCATAATGTTGAGATATCGGTAAATGGGACGGGAATGCAACAATATCCCCAAATCAAATTAATGTTATTTTCACTACATTGTAGGAATTAAAAAAAAAACTGTAACAATAAAATGCACTGTTTGTTTTTAATATTTTTATTTTAATAAATAATTAAACTTGAATTAAGTTAAATAACTGAATTCATAAAAATATTATACAGTTACGGGCGACAATATCTGACCTTATTAACTTATTTATCAGACTCAGTCAGACTTAAATATTACACATATTACATATCGTATTGAAGGCTTCCCTCTTCTTCTATAAACTTGTACCTACTTTACTTACTCTATGACATAATTATAACTTCCAACCTGTAAGTATTCTAATCAAAACATAACATTAATTACTTATTCTATTTATAAGTTACATACAGATTTCAGAATAATATAATTAATTAATTTTAGTAGCATTGGCATTCACCAAAGCGACACCATCCTCCGGCGTAATTGAGGCGGTGACACATTTGGTTGCAATTCACTGTGTTGCAGGCGCGGGGCGAAGGTACAATCAGCTCCTCTGTCAGAAGATATAGTAAGTTTTATAGTGATAGAAAATGTAGTAAAGAGAGTAGAGGTGTTGAAAGAGACGGATAAACATAGAGAAATGTTACAAAGAGAGAGTTTGTATCGAAGAGAGTAAAATAGTACTTTGTTTAAACAGTCAATTATTGTTTTTGTTATGAAACATAAAATATCAACGCTTAGTGAAATGAATTGGTTATGCATACAAAGGCGAAACCAAAGACAATGTAAGAATACTGTGACTCATATTTCTTTAAAAATAATTTAAAATTTTACCTTCATTTGTCCATAAGATTAAGTTAGATTCTTCATTTTCGGCGCTAATTACATCGTTTAGTGGAGATGCATCTATCAAAAATACAAAATATTGTTATCATAGTTTAATGAATGTTCTGAAACTGCGTCAAGTAGAAACTATATACTCTTAAAATAATTATAAGACCTACCTAATTGCTGCAATTTAGAAACAATGATAATTATAAAGCGCGACATTGTTTGTTCCTCAGTTATGAAAGTTAAAACAGAAGTAAAATATGAACTTTTCCTGACCAAGAGATTATTCAAAAAATAAATATAGAATAGAAACCTTGTCTTTCTATTTTGTTGTAGCACTTGCAGCGACGACTGACGCATCTCCCGACCTCATAGCCACGACGGGTACACGTTCGGTTGCATTTCCTTAAATCGCAGGTGCGTCTTGTGGCTGATTCTGAATATTCATCTACAGCATGTACTAAACAAATATGTTGAAATGGTAATTAGAGAAAGAAAGAAAAGTAATTAAGTTGAACAGGCACAGGATATAAAAAAGACGGAGACCAGAATAAAGTGCAATGTTATGTTATATTCAAAAAGCTAAACGTACCTACTAAATATTTTTGAATAAAAAGAAAATAGTAATATTACCTTCTGTTCCGAAGAAGTTGTCACACTTGCAGCGTCCATTGACACAGGCGCCACCGGTGAACTTGAGTCTGTGACATAATTGTTCACACGCCCGCATGTTGCAACCGCGTTCATTCTTATTTTCTGATAATTCGGAGACAGGTAACGATGTTTCGGAAATCTCATCTATATATTTAAAAAAAAATAGTGAAGTGAGTTATTAAAGTAACACAATTATAGGAATAGATTCAAAAACTACATGGCATGGTAAGTAGACAAATAAAAATATACTGCAAACCGCATTGCATTGTAAACAGAATTAAAATGAGAATTTTCATGACCATGAGAATAGCGTTGAAAGCAAAGTATAATGATTCCAGTATAAATATAGAACAGTAACCTTCTGTTTGTGTTTTGTTGTAGCACTTGCAGCGACCATTGACACATGTGGCGCCTTCATATCCGCGACGGGTACATGTACGATTGCATTTCGTTATCCTGCAGACGCGTTTCGGGGCGAATTCTAAATATTCATCAACAGCATCTACCAAAATAGTGTTTACATAGTAAATAGAGAGCGAGAGAAAACGTGAACAGATACAGTTGTGCAATGTTATGGAATATTCAAAAAGCGTCAATGTTTTACATGAAGTCCTTTTTGTACAGTGCAAATTCTGTACTGTTGATTCATATTACCTTCTGTTCCGAAGAAGTTGTCACACTTGCAGCGGCCATTGACACAGGCGCCACCGGTGAACTTGAGTCTGCGACATAATTGATCACACGCCTGCATGTTGCAACGGCGTTCAGTTTGATCCTCTGATAATTCGGAGACAGGTAAAGATTCATCAGAAACCTCATCTATTTACAAAGCATAATGGTGTGTTAAGTTACAAGAAAACAATGTAGAATAAATATCGGGCAGCCATACATCATGTAGAGCAACGTTGCAAATAACCGTTGCTGCAACCTACAGTGACCGTTATAATGACTTTTTTGGAGCTATTTATTTTGCCTCCATTAATAATGTTCTAAGATAACGCTCTTAGATCATTATTATCTTGTATTTATTTACCTTCTGTGCTCAGGAAGTTATCGGCTAGTGAAATAGATTTCTCCAAATCGTTCATGGTATCTGCAACGAAGAATACACTATGAGAAAAATTTAAAAAACTTATGCACTTGCTACCACTATTAACGCATGTACTAGATTATCATATTTACCTGCTTGCTTAAAACATTTAATTTTATTGAAAAATAAAAAACGATAATAATCTTTTTTTTATAAATATGCGTAATGATACTAATAATCAGAAATGAATTGTCAAATCATTGAATAGGTTCAAGACTCGCCTTACCTTCTAACAGGGAAAGAAATTTATTGCAGTAGCAGTTAGCTCCGAGACAGGCGCCACCACGGAACTTCTTCTTACGACACAGTTGGTTGCATTTTTGGTTATTGCAAGCTCTTGATGGAACAGAGTCTTCTACGTTGGATTCAGAAAGTGCATCTGAGTTTGAATAATTAAAAAGAAAATTAAAATTTTCACATTTTATAAATGAAAAATAGAGAGCAAATTGGAAATATATTTAGTAACCATCAAAATGTTGATGTTTGATTGAAAATTGAGTTCTAACAACGAAAATCATATACCTTTTGTGTTAAGAAAATAGTCACACTTGCAGCGCCCATTGGCACAAGCGCCACCGGTGAAGCCGAGTCTGAAACATTGTTGGGCACACGCTTTGAGGCTACAATCGCTTGGTGAGATAAATTCCGCAGGGTCAGTCATGTCATCTGCAAGAAAAGGAGAGAAACTCTTCAGTGTTAAAAATGGCTTGTTTATCCATATATAAGAAAATATAATAATATGTAATAAAAATATAGAATTCGAGTCACTGAAAGGACTTGTGATTGTATTTGTTTGATATAAATCTTCTTGCTCGGAAAGATATTCTGAGAATGATTCTGCTATTTGATTTTAAAAGTATTTCTATTAAACGCGTACTGAAAGCACGTTTGAAACGAAAGTCCTAGACAATTATAGATTTGACTGATCATTTAAAATAATACCGTTTGCGTTGAGGAAGTTGTCACACTTGCAGCGACCATTGACACAGGCGCCACCGGGGAACTTGAGTCTGCGACAAAGCTGGTCGCATTCTTGGTAGTTGCAGCCTTTTGGATTGCTTGCAACCTCGGTATCGGGATCGTCTTCTATAATAACACAATCAATTTGAATGAATGATAATTACAATACTTCTTGAGTTAATGCATTAAGTTAAAATATTTACCTTTAAGTGAAACAAAGTCTTCTAGGTCCGAGAGTGTGTTGTCAGAAATGTCATCTAAAACAAGTAATTATAAATTCTATACATCTATTCATACATTCAAACAAATAAATAAAATAGAAGTGTCATAACAGCTTTTTACTAAATACATATTAAATTATATACGCCATATTCTTCACTTAATACAGAATACTTTAGTATTTTGATCATTTCCAGCAGTTTTTGTAAAAAATATAAGTACGGGATAATTGAACAAAAAAAAAAAAACAAAAATAAAATTGGTTAGTTAGTTGGTTGGTTGGTTTGTTTGGTTGGTTGGTTGGTATCGGTTTGTTGGTTGTATTGGTTATTTCCAAAAAATATTCAATTACCATCAAAGACATTGTTGGTAATCACAGACGCGTTGATAACGCACACCGTCGCTAGGACAAAAAATATTTTGGAAAACATAACTTGTTTCACTATATCAATCTTTTGAAAGTTGTACTACTTAGATACTAACACTTTATGTTAATGATACAGGTTACTTCCTGTGAAGCCTTTTTATAGGGAGCGTTGCAACATCGGGACTTCACCAGTGCGAAAGAATCTTTTGTTAGTCATAAATCCACATATTTTCAGTCCGAAAGGTCTTTGTTGGTAGAGTTAAACTGATAAGTAATTATTGGATTGCAAAATAAACATTGTAAACATTGATTTGTCAGGTTTAGGAAGTGTTTCACAGTACCTACCTATTGAACAGAAAGGCGTTGTCGTATGGTTCTGTCACCTATTGCGATGTTACTTTGTTTGGTTATATGTCTTTTCTTTCTTGGCTGTCCCGGATCATCTGTGTAACCTGAGTCCCTGAGTTCACCAATAATCTGCAATATTCAATAAAGTATAAAACGGAACCCTGTAGGATCACTCGTGTGTCTGTCTGTCCGTCTGTCACAGCCAATTTACTTCGAATCTAATGCACCGATTATGTTGAAATTTGGTTCACATTTGAATGTTTGTGACCCAAACACAGATGTGTAACATTGATAAATAAATTTTGAATGTGGGGGTCAGTTTTGGGAGGCAAACAAGAAAATTAACGAAAAAAATTGTAACGTGTGACATATGAAACGAAAGCGCTTACGGTGAGGGTCTCATTTTTTTATAATTTTTAATTAAATAGTTTTAAAGTTATATAAGAAAATAGATGAAAATTTACCATATCCCCTTAATATCCGAAAGTATTGAGCCTAAATAAAAAAAAAAAAAAATACAGAAACTGGTTCTATACTTATAGATTAAAGGAAAACCTACATAAAGTCAGTGGTCTACAAATAATATGGTATAATCTCTCAGTGCGTACAAACTTATATTTGCAATTGGAATGTATGGGAGAACATCTTTTTGAACTACAATGTTGAGTTTGTTTTTTAGATAAATTCATTCCAAGAAAGAAATTCATTCCAACACTGGAACCCTTCATTGAGCGATCTGAAACGCACTCAATCGATCGACAGAATATTGTTTCAATGTCATTATCATTATAAATTGTGGTATAATATCTGTCTTTTCAACTAATTCTAGTTCTATGAACTTTTCATTCGAGGATATATTTGCTGACAGAATCGTTGTAAGTTCAAACCAATTAACACAAAGTAAATAGTCAGTGGCGGAATAAGCCTGTCGGGGGTCCTGGGCGGAAAAACTAAATGGGAGTCGTCCTGTTATAGTTTCCCGATGCTAAGGAAATCCATTAACGATCAATAATAATTGATTACCTAGATTTATTAAGAATTGTCTCGTCATCATCTCAGAGCAGCACTGCCTCTCCGCTCCCAAAGAGCGCCAGTCTCGTCCCGATCGCTGAACCTTTACCATCTCTGATTGTTCGTGTGTCTGCTGTTAATTTAGTGTTACTTAGCCTAAAATTGTACCAAGGTCGAAATCCTAATTAAACTATTTCTTTTGTGTACATCAAAGTGATTTTTTTAAAACCTCGGTCACTCGGCCTCGCATAACAGTCCACTACCCCCCCGCCCATGCACGATGAAAACGAAACACGAAATACTAAATATTTAGCACTCTACCTCGAAAAGCTCATGTTTTCTTTTAACTATTGATAAAGAAACAAGAGATACTTCGTCGGCAAAATAAAAGTTAGAGTATTAGAGGAATAGAGAATATTAGGTCGAGCGAAGCGAGCTCAGGAATTTTAGCACCCCACATAATAATTTTCTTTTGAACATTTGTACAAAAATTAGAATTACCTTGCAAACCTATACAGAAAAGTTCATTTTATTAGAAAGTATTTCTCGAGTTTTGGGGTTCGGCCCGATCCGCTCCGGGGCCCCAAGACCGGGGGCCCAGGGCGGACCGCACCTGCTGCCTTAGTCGTCAGTGTAAATAGGCAGATAGTTACTGAAGTCATGGTGATCTTTGGATGACGAGAATGACATTTAAAAAAACCATCAAATGAGTTCTAAGTAAGGCCTTGTGAGTCTAGTGGTCTCAAGTATGAGGTCGTACAAAGAAGGTACGAATTTGTCAGTAGCATTTCAGAGACCAGATTTCAAAAATTTGTGGCAACAGAATACTTTATAAATACTGATAATCGACATTTCCCTAGTTATGTTTACTTTAGCCTTTGCCTAAACCTATGCGGAATATAGACATGATAATATAATATGTTTAGTTACAAATAATTCTCATAAGTAATTGAATTTCTTCCATAGACTCGAGAGCCGAATTGATCACAGTAACTAAGTTAGAGTATCCCGACCTAATGAGCTAGGTTAGAACTGTGACCAACCGCGCGCGAGCCATGCGAGTCAAGGGAGTGGTGCCGCGGGAGCTACATTAAACTTTTTTCTTGCCTCCATCAAAGCCGTAGCTAGGAATTCATTTAGCCCGAAGTGAATTGGGGTATGGTCAATGATAATGATAAATGATTTTATTTCTGTAAATAGGTTTGTACAAACACTTTTACACGTCAATCATATTTTAAAAACTAGATGAGGTCGGCGTTTCCTATCTGACTACTCTGAGAAGAAAGGCCGAAACAAACTCAGAGGTCACAGTCTCTTTTAAAGTCCAGACATAATCTTGGTCAGATCATGTGAAGACCATGTAGATTGGTGTCTGAAGTGGTCTTTTGAGGAAAGCATCACACAGATTGAGAGGGCCTGTCCAGTCAGTGCACGCATTTGTCAGTTATCGTGCAGCTCAACTCAGAATTAACGAGCTCAACGATTCGACGAACAATACCAAAGAAAGGACATTTAGGTAGGCCGCATAAATTACTCAAACTGTCAGACTATAATTAGAACTAAGTGAGAAAAAAAAACCATTACACTATTATCAATAATTACACTAACAGTAGGTAGCAGAGCATGGTTAAATAATAATTTATAGATGCATGACACAAATGATTAGAATTATTAGAATTACATAATTGAATTAATTGAAAATTGTAAAGCATCTAAGTATGATCTGATTTGATTTGATATCTTATCAATTAACTATCCACAAAAACGATGTACCTAACTAATATGTAATCAATTTTCAAAGCGAGCTTTTCTGCCGCTTCATACAGAGTCCGCACCATCACTGACGTCCGGTGGAAAATGGTGGAACTACATGTTTTTCAATGTAATTAGATGCAATGACATAGACACTAGCGCCGCGTCTACGGACTTGAGTGGTGGCGCGGACTCTACGTCAATTTCGTATATTTCTTTCTGACATTTGTCACGGCGCTTTTTAGCGCAAAGATGGCATCACTCGGCGTATGACTCGTCTCATTATCTAGTTCGATGAAGCTATACACAGTGATAAAAAACGAGATGAGAATACAACTTATTGATTGTGTGGTCCTTCGGTACATAATATTCATGCAACGATATTTTGTCAATACTTTTTATTACTAGAATACCTTTGTACTGGACTTAGAGGAGCTCGTGGCTAAGTAATTACAGCCACATGGTCGATCGATTAGGTTAAGCTAGCTTAGTCCGTGGATGGGTCGCCATCTTTACATACCTCGAACCCTCTGTGCTTCGGAAAGCACATTAACCCGTTGGTCCTGTATGTCATTCGTAGACCTTTGTCAATCAGTACGGGTATGCTGAGCTGAAGCCCTTTTGGCATTATAATAATTGTTTTTTTTTATACTTTTCTGCTGTAATGCCAATAAACACAGTTTTCTTTTTTTCTTTATTTCTTAGCCAGAAGCCCGAAAGTCTGAGAACTAGTTTTACTAAGGGGTATCGTGTTACCTAGTTACTAGGTTGTGGAGGTCAGACAGGTGGTAGCTCCATGTGAAATACTGGTATTTAGCTGCATTCGGTTGAGATTGGAAGACGACACCAACATAGTTAGGAAGACGCTAGTCAGATGATGACCCTTGCATTGGACTTACAAACAGCCCGATGTGGTCTAATAACGTTTTGTTACCAAAAATGTCATTTGCTGTCAATATATTTATATCAAACCTTCCACTTCCACAGGAATATATGAGCATTCTTTGGAAAATCTTAAACTACAAATATAGAATTTTGGGTAATACTATAATTAATAGTGAGTGCCTCGTTGGTCTAGTGGTCGCAAGGGCTACTGCTGAGCATGAAGTCCTGGGTTGGATTCTCAGGTCAGGCAAAGTGTTATTGAGTTTTTCTATCTGAAATTTCTCAGTAGCAGCCTGGAGTCTGGATTTGTACCCGGTTGATAGCAATAGGCTTGCCACCTATTACATGGGACTTAAACATAACTGGCGAAATTTAGGTGTACTATTAGATACACCTCTGTCTAACCCTTCTAGGAATACTGGCGTGATGTTATGTTATTTAACTTTTACCACTTAAGTGTTCACCCTCTACACCGTACCATACCATAAATGTGCTATGAGCGTATCACACAAGGAAAAGACTGCAAATATTTCCATTTGCTGAACTGACCCTATCTAGCACAGCCGTGAGGCACATATTTCTGCACTTATGGAGGTTTTCAATTCGACGGTATGTTTTTTTTTTTGTTTATTATGAATTGATTATGATCATTCTTTTTTGTTTGGTAGGTTATACTTCAGAGGTGATCCCATATAAATTTTATTTACTTTGTTTGAGTTAGCTTCAATAATACGCATTTTTTCTCACTTAGTATGTGGATGATATGATAAGTTCCTGTCACTGTTATTTACATAGCAGGTAGTGGTATTCGAATTTGTGTTTCGGGTAGGAACCACAACTAAAAAGTGAAAAATTACTTTAAGCAATCGGAAGTCGGTGGCAAAATACGAAAATACAAAACCAAAGACATCGACTTCGGAAATTAAAGTTATTTTTCACCTTGTAGTGTTTTTTTTGGAAGTCGGTTTTTTTTTCTACAACAAATATATATTTTTTAAGTTCCGAACTTAAAAACAAACGGAACATTTAAAGGATCACTTTTTATTCGTCAATCACAGAGGTTTTTTTCGAGATTAATGCAATGTTTTGAATTTTGGCATAATGTTGAGATATCGGTAAACGGGACGGGAATGCAACAATATCGCCAAATCAATTTAATGTTATTTTCACTACATTGTAGGAATTAAAAAAAAGCTGTAACAATAAAATGCATTGTTTGTTTTTAATATTTTTATTTTAAACTTAAATGAAGTTAAATAACTGAATTCATAAAAATATTATACAGTTACGGGCGACAACATCTGACCAGTTACTTATTTATCAGACTCAGTCAGACTTAGGTCATATCGTATTGAAGGCTTCGCTCTTGTTCTATAAACTTGTACCTACTTTACTTACTCTATAACATAATTATAACTTCCAACCTGTAAGTATTCTAATTAAAACATAACATTAATTACTTATTTTATTTATAAGTTACATACAGATTTCAGAATAACATAATTAATTAATTTTAGTAGCATTGGCATTCACCAAAGCGACACCAGCCTCCGGCGTAATTGAGGCGGTGACACATTTGGTTGCAATTCACTGTGTTGCAGGCGCTGGCCGAAGGTACAATCAGCTTCTCTGTCTTCTGACAGAGAAGCTGATTGTACCTTCGGCCAGCATTTCTATCTCTATCATCATCTATATCTATCATCTATCATTTCTATTCTCTACTACATTTTCTATCACTATCTTCTGATAGTGATAGAAAATGTAGTAGAGAGAGTAGAGGTGTTGAAAGAGTCGGATAAACATAGAGAAATGTTACGAAGAGAGAGTTTGTATCGAAGAGAGTAAGATGGTACTTTGTTTAAACAGTCAATTATTGTTTTTATTATGAAACATAAAATATCAACGCTTAGTGATGTGAATTGGTTATGCATACAAAGGCGAAATCAAAGACAATGTAAGAATACTGTGACTCATATTTCTTTAAAAAATATTTAAAATTTTACCTTCATTTGTCCATAAGATTAAATTAGATTCTTCATTTTCGGCGCTGGTTACATCGTTTAGTGGAGATGCATCTATCAAAAATACAAAATATTGTTATCATAGTTTAATGAATGTTGTGAAACTGCGTCAAGTAGAAACTATATACTCTTAAAATAATTATAAGACCTACCTAATTGCTGCAATTTAGAAACAATGATAATTATAAAGCGCGACATTGTTTGTTCCTCAGTTATGAAAGTTAAAACAGAAGTAAAATGTGAACATTACCCGACCAAAAGATTATTCAAAAAATAATTGTAGAATAGAAACCTTGTCTTTGTATTTTGTTGTAGCACTTGCAGCGACGACTGACGCATCTGCCGACCTCATAGCCACGACGGGTACACGTTCGGTTGCATTTCCTTAAATCGCAGATGCGTCTCGTGGCTGATTCTGAATATTCATCTACGGCATCTACTAAACAAATATGTTGATATGGTAATTAGAGAAAGAAATAAGAAAAATAATTAAGTTGAACAGGCACAGGATATAAAAAAGACGGAGACCAGAATAAAGTGCAATGTTATGTTATATTCAAAAGCTAAACGTACCTACTAAATATTTTTGAATAAAAAGAAAATAGTAATATTACCTTCTGTTCCGAAGAAGTTGTCACACTTGCAGCGTCCATTGACACAGGCGCCACCCGGGAACTTGAGTCTGTGACATAATTGTTCACACGCCCGCATGTTGCAACCGCGTTCATTCTTATTTTCTGATAATTCGGAGACAGGTAACGATGTTTCGGAAATCTCATCTATATATTTAAAAAAAAATAGTGAAGTGAGTTATTAAAGTAACACAATTATAGGAATAGATTCAAAAACTACATGGCATGGTAAGTAGACAAATAAAAATATACTGCAAACCGCATTGCATTGTAAACAGAATTAAAATGAGAATTTTCATGACCATGAGAATAGCGTTGAAAGCAAAGTATAATGATTCCAGTATAAATATAGAACAGTAACCTTCTGTTTGTGTTTTGTTGTAGCACTTGCAGCGACCATTGACACATGTGGCGCCTTCATATCCGCGACGGGTACATGTACGATTGCATTTCGTTATCCTGCAGACGCGTCTCGGGGCGAATTCTAAATATTCATCAACAGCATCTACCAAAATAGTGTTTACATAGTAAATAGAGAGCGAGAGAAAACGTGAACAGATACAGTTGTGCAATGTTATGGAATATTCAAAAAGCGTCAATGTTTTACATGAAGTCCTTTTTGTACAGTGCAAATTCTGTACTGTTAATTCATATTACCTTCTGTTCCGAAGAAGTTGTCACACTTGCAGCGGCCATTGACACAGGCGCCACCGGTGAACTTGAGTCTGCGACATAATTGATCACACGCCTGCATGTTGCAACGGCGTTCAGTTTGATCCTCTGATAATTCGGAGACAGGTAAAGATTCGTCAGAAACCTCATCTATTTAAAAAGCATAATGGTGTGTTAAGTTACAAGAAAACAATGTAGAATAAATATCGGGCAGCCATACATCATGTAGAGCAACGTTGCAAATAACCGTTGCTGCAACCTACAGTGACCGTTATAATGACTTTTTTGGAGCTATTTATTTTGCCTCCATTAATAATGGTCTAAGATAACGCTCTTAGATCATTATTATCTTGTATTTATTTACCTTCTGTGCTCAGGAAGTTATCGGCTAGTGAAATAGATTCCTCCAAATCGTTCATGGTATCTGCAACGAAGAATACACTATGAGAAAAATTTAAAAAACTTATGCACTTGCTACCACTATTAACGCATGTACTAGATTATCATATTTACCTGCTTGCTTTAATTATAATTAATTAATTTAATTTAATTTTATTGAAAAATAAAAAACGATAATAATCTTTTTTATAAATATGCGTAATGATACTAATAATCAGAAATGAATTGTCAAATCATTGAATAGGTTCAAGACTCGCCTTACCTTCTAACAGGGAAAGAAATTTATTGCAGTAGCAGTTAGCTCCGAGACAGGCGCCACCACGGAACTTCTTCTTACGACACAGTTGGTTGCATTTTTGGTTATTGCAAGCTCTTGATGGAACAGAGTCTTCTACGTTGGATTCAGAAAGTGCATCTGAGTTTGAATAATTAAAAAGAAAATTAAAATTTTCACATTTTATAAATGAAAAATAGAGAGCAAATTGGAAATATATTTAGTAACCATCAAAATGTTGATGTTTGATTGAAAATTGAGTTCTAACAACGAAAATCATATACCTTTTGTGTTAAGGAAATAGTCACACTTGCAGCGCCCATTGACACAAGCGCCACCGGAGAAGCCGAGTCTGAAACATTGTTGGGCACACGCTTTGAGGTTACAACCGCCTGGTGAGATAAATTCCGCAGGTTCAGTCATTTCATCTGCAAGAAAAAGGGAGAAACTCTTCAGTGTTAAAACCTTTCCGACCCTGATGATCCCATTACACTCCTCCAAGAGAATAATGGGGCCACCAGCACAATACACAATCACAGACGCCTCCCGTCATTCTGACCTCGCCGCCGAGGTCCTTTGCGACCGCGACCGTGTCCCTGAGTAAATGATACTCCTCCCCGACCCTTGCTCGAAAACGAGGTGCCAGCAAGTTGTTGCCGCTGAGCACGTAGCTTTAAGCTACCCCGCATAATAATCATGATTTAAACCAATTTTGATCCAGCCTGTCCCTTCTTGCTGTCCTCCCCTCAGCGACGCCCTAAGCCGAGGTCCTTACCCCACAGGGGGTGCCCTTAGCGAGCGTTCGCCTACTTTTAATTTAGTTTAGTTTTTTTGCCGCTGGCTGGAGGCTTTGAGTGTAGCAGCTTAAGGCACCCACAGGAAAGTCCGGTTAAGCAGCCAAGACCTTAGTGGTCAAAACTGCGAGTAGAAACGTTAAAAAAAAAAAACAGTGTTAAAAATGGCTTGTTTATCCATATATAAGAAAATATAATAATATGTAATAAAAACATAGAATTCGAGTCACTGAAAGGACTTGTGATTGTAATTGTCTGATATTAATCTTCTTGCTCGGAAAGATATTCTGAGAATGATTATGCTACATATTTGATTTTAAAAGTATTTCTAGTAGGTGCGAACTGAAAGCACGTTTGAAACGAAAGTCCTTGACAATTATAGATTTGACTGATCATTTAAAATAATACCGTTTGCGTTGAGGAAGTTGTCACACTTGCAGCGACCATTGACACAGGCGCCACCGGGGAACTTGAGTCTGCGACAACGCTGGTCGCATTCTCGGCAGTTGCAACCTTTTGGATTGCTTGCAACTTCGGTATCGGGATCATCTCCTATAATAACACAATCAATTTGAATGAATGATAATTACAATACTTCTTGAGTTAATGCATTAAGTTAAAATATTTACCTTTAAGTGAAACAAAGTCTTCTAGGTCCGAGAGTGTGTTGTCAGAAATGTCATCTAAAACAAGTAATTATAAATTCTATACATCTATTCATACATTCAAACAAACAAATAAAATAGAAGTGTCATAACAGCTTTTTACTAAATACATATTAAATTATATACGCCATATTCTTCACTTAATACAGAATACTTTAGTATTTTGATCATTTCCAGCAGTTTTTGTAAAAAATATAAGTACGGGATAATTGAACAAAAAAAAAACAAAAATAAAATTGGTTAGTTAGTTGGTTGGTTGGTTTGTTTGGTTGGTTGGTTGGTATCGGTTTGTTGGTTGTATTGGTTATTTCCAAAAAATATTCAATTACCATCAAAGACATTGTTGGTAATCACAGACGCGTTGATAACGCACACCGTCGCTAGGACAAAAAATATTTTGGAAAACATAACTTGTTTCACTATATCAATCTTTTGAAAGTTGTACTACTTAGATACTAACACTTTATGTTAATGATACAGGTTACTTCCTGTGAAGCCTTTTTATAGGGAGCGTTGCAACATCGGGACTTCACCAGTGCGAAAGAATCTTTTGTTAGTCATAAATCCACATATTTTCAGTCCGAAAGGTCTTTGTTGGTAGAGTTAAACTGATAAGTAATTACTGGATTGCAAAATAAACATTGTAAACATTGATTTGTCAGAACTTTAGGAAGTGTTTCGCAGTACTTACCTATTGAACAGAAAGGCGTTGTCGTAAGGTTCTGTCTCCTATTGCGATGTTACTTTGTTTAGTTATTTGTCTTTTCTTTCTTGGCTGTTCCGGGTCATGTTTGAACCTGAGTTCACCAGTAATCTGCAATATTCAATAAAGTATTTGGTATTTGTAGGGTTCCGTAGGTCCGAATGTAAAAACGGAATGTCCGAATGTAGGATCACTCGTGTGTCTGTTTGTTCGTCACAACCAATTTACTTCGAATCTTATGCACCGATTATGTTGAAATTTGGTTCACATTTGAATGTTTGTGACCCAAACACGGATGTACATTAATAAATAAATGTTGAATGTGGGGGTCAGTTTTGGGGTTTTTTTTTTAAATTCAGAATGTTTAACTTATACGACAAGGACATACCATTTTTTTAATATTTAATTGCATAGATAAGCAACTATGCAATTAATACTATGCATGTATGTATGGCATGTGACACTAACTCAGGACTGAGAGAAACAAACAAGTTTCCAATGCTCAGAGGTTTGTAAACTAACATTTGACGGTAAAGTTATATAATACTAGCTGTTGCTCGCGGCTTCGTCTGCGATCCAGGATGAAAAGTCTTTTTAGCCTTTGTCCTTTTCCAGGTCATAGTCTACACATGTGTCAAGTTTCAGTTTTAGCGTGAAAGCATACTCGCATTTATAATATTAATTAGGATCAACTACTACTTCATAAGAGGTTAATTATAAGCTTAAATTAATATCCATATTACAACACGGAACAATATTTCTACAGGGTGGTAGGGACATCGACGCGAGAACTATTATAATGGATTAAGTACATGACTATGAACCTCCCGGCGTTGAAATTCTTCGTCGGTTATTTAAAAAAAAACAACTGTTCCAT
Source organism: Omphaloscelis lunosa (assembly GCA_916610215.1). NCBI lineage: Eukaryota > Metazoa > Arthropoda > Insecta > Lepidoptera > Noctuidae > Omphaloscelis > Omphaloscelis lunosa. The sequence goes on from OU744250.1 coordinate 16,678,891, forward strand.
ACATTTTGACCGCGTAGAAAAACAAATTAAAAGTAAATTTCAACTCAGGGGGTTCATATTCATATACTGAATCCATGGTATAACAGTTTTCGCATCAATGTCCCTGCCACCCTGTTTATTGGAACAAAATACACGATGCCTAATGTTAACGAGGAGCTTTATTGTTATGAAAATAGATGAATAATATTTTTGTGCTTACAGCCCATATTTGTCCAATGCTGGGCATTTTGAAGACTACTTCTTCAAGAGGTAAACAGATTGCGCAAACTTCGAATAATAGTGAAAGTTTAAACAACGCTGTTCACGTTTAGCCAGTAGAACAAGATGCGTCTCTAAAGTAGGTATTAATATGACAAGTAATTTAATAGTTAAGGAATTTGATCTCGAACTCTGGAACTTCGAGCAACTGACCAGCAAACATTCGTCACAGTCAAGATGAATGATGGTGAATCTTTTACCAGGTGCTCTCTGTGAATTTCTCTTTGACGTATTCTCTCGTATGTTTTGAATTTTAGATTTGGATGAAACTGATCTTATTTAGTACGCATCTTTATGAAAGAAAAATGATGAGAATAAAACATAATTTCTTAATTTTTACGGCTATTTGCGGTCAATGTCTAGAATAACAAATATGGAATACTGGCTTCCGCCAGCGGCTTCACCCACGTGATATCTTTATAAATTTTAGCCTATGTTACTAACTTATAATATAGCATTCGACAGGTAAAAGATTTTTTTTAATCGGTTCAGAAGCTTTTGAGTTTATTCATTACAAACAAACATAAAAAAATCAAATCTTTTCTCTTTATAATATTAGTATAGACTAGCTGCGGTCCGCGGTTTCACCCGCATAAGTCTCGATTTCGTGGAATTAACGGAATAACAAGAATTGTATGTATTAATCCAAGTTATAAACTATCTCTGTGCCAAATTTCATCCAAATCTGTTCAGCCGTTTTAGCGTGAAAGCGTCACAAACAAATATATAAACTCACTTTCGCATTTAAAATATTATAGTTAGCATGGTTATTTAAAAAAAATCAAAATTAAAACAAATTATATAAAATCAGGATGTACAAGAACTGAAATGAAATGAAATTGTTTATTCTGTAAATAGGACATCGGAATCACTTTTACACGTCATATTAAAAAAAATTAAAAATAAGATAGTTGAGTTCGGCGTTTCCTATCTGACAACTCAGAGGTCACAGTCTCTTTTAAAGTCCAGACATAATCTTGGTCAGGCCATATGAGGACCATGTAGATTAGTGTCTGAAATGGTCTTTTGAGGAAAAAACCACACACATTTGAGAGGACCTGTCCAGTCAGTGCAAGCATTTGTCAGTAATTGTGGAGCTCAACTCAGAACTTAAAGAGCTCAACTCGACGAACAATACCAAAGAAAGGACATTTGGGTAGGCTGCATAAACTACTCAAACTGCCAGACCATAATTAAAACTAACTGAAAAATGAAAATAATAATTATATCCACATAGACCTCACATTCACAATAATTAATTAAAATAATATAATACTTTACAAAGTAATCATGTCATTTTGAATATAATGATGTCAATGTGTATATAAAATTGGTATATTTTGATGATTTTACAAAATAATTAAAATGTTAAGTTTTATCACAAGACTTAGCAGAGCGAGCAGCTCAATCCCATGCTTTTTTATCTTCTAAATAATCTGAAATTTTATAATACACTTTTTTTAAAAGTTTGGTTTTAATACAGATTTTAAATCTATTAATGGGTAAGTTTCGAATGTCAATGGGAAGTTTGTTGTAAAAGCGTATACATTGACCCATGAACGAGTTGCCTACTTTGTGGAGACGTGTGTGATGTACAGCAAGGTTGTGTTTATTCCTGGTATTTAAACTATGAATATCGGACATTTTCTTAAAATTTGATATATTTTTGTGTACCTACATACAATAGGTTTTCAAAAATATATTGTGAGGCTGTCAGAATATTTATTTCTTTGAATTTTTCTCTAAGGGAATCTCTTGGACCTAGGTTGTAAATGGCTCGAACAGCCTTTTTCTGTAGAACAAAGATAGTATCAATGTCCGCACAGGTTCACCCAGAGAAGAATCCCATATGACATAAGACTATGAAAATAACTAAAATAAACAACCTGGCTGTATCCACATCAGTTATCTGTCTAATTTTTTTAACAGCATAGGCGGCCGAACTTAGTCTTCCTGACAATTTTTCTATGTGTGGGCCCCATTATAATTTACTGTCAACAGTGATTCCAAGAAAAACTGTTGACTCAACAGGGTCCAACTCTGTTCCATGTAGATAGCTGCCTGACATTTGGCATTGAAAATTTAATGGCATTGAAAGTTTAGTCTTTTTTTTTCGTTCAGTAGAAGATTATTTACATTAAACCAATGCACTACTTTAGAGAGTGCATCGTTAACTTGTTCAAAGTTGACTAACTGACGTTTGATTTTAAAAATGAGGGAAGTGTCATCTGCGAATAATATCTTGTGATTATCCCTTATGTGTAGAAATTGTGCTTAGCAATAAAATGCATTGTTTGTTTTTAATATTTTTATTTTAATAAATAATATTATATATTTTATAATTAAACTGCGATATTAAATAACACTTTATAAAAAAAACATATAGTCACGGGCGAATACATCTAAGCAGTCATATTTATGTCAGACTTAGGTCATGTCGTATGATAGTTCTATGGCTCATCTTTAAATTTGTAATTGCTTCACTTACTATATGAAATAATAATAACTTCCTACCTATATATTTTTTACTTTTGACAGAATATACGTCTTATTCTATTTATAAATACAGGTTACACAGTAAAATAATTAATTAATTTTAGTAGCATTGACATTTACCAAAGCGACACCATCCTCCGGCGTACTTAAGGCGGTGACACATTTGGTTGCAATTCACCGTGTTGCAGGCGCGGGCCGAAGGTACAATCAGCTCCTCTGTAAGAAAAAACCGGACAGGTAATGTGAGTAAGTGATGATAAGAATGTAGAAGAGAGAGTAGAGCTGTTGGAAGAGAGAGAGAAATGTACTCAAAAGTTAATTACAGAGCTGTTTTTTGTATTAGAGACGAGATGTAATTTGTTCAATAACTCAGTTACAATTATCCTATACTATTAAATGAGCAATATTTGTAATCACGTACTCGAAAACGGTTCCAACGATTTCGACGAAAGTTGCAATATAGGTGTTCACGGGGCCGAAAAATCGATCTAATTAGGTCTCATATCTGGGAAAAATCGTTTTCTCCGTATTTTCACCCGATCATTGCTCGGTCGGCCAAAGTTTAGAAATAAGATGGCTACCTAAGAATAATGACATGGCAGCATGGAATAAGTATGAACTTTCATATTCTATTAAATGAGCATTCTCTATTTTCACTAGAGCAGAGCTCGGTCTCCTTGTTATTATACCACCAAGTTGAACACTTAGCAAAGCCAAGCCTTTCAAAAAAATACCTTAAAACTACTTCAAAACTTTACCTTCAGCTGTTCTCAAGATGATGTTAGATTCTTCATTTTCGTCGCTGGTTACATCGTTTAGTGGAGATGCATCTATCAAAAACAAAAAGAATTATAATCTTAGTTTGTTAACGAGACAACCAGAAAGCGGCACATCAAGTTTTAGTAAAAATCGTCTTTTTAGAGTGTCATTGTCATCAATATCTGTGTCACTTTCTTCAACCCGATGCTATTTTAGCACCAGTACATTGTGAGCTGTTATCATCACACATGTAATTACTAAAGGGTTATGCAAATCTGACTTAAACGAACTAGTTACGTTTAAGTCCCAAGTAATACGGGGCGACACTGTTGCCATCAACCAGGCTTATATCCAGACTTCGGGCTGTTACTGAGAAATTCCAGATGGAAAAACTCAAAAAAATTGTCGAGAAGTAAATATACTAAAAGTGTTATAGATACCATGTGAACAGCGTTGCAACTTGCAAGTAAAGGATATATTAAAAAGTCACCTTGTCTTTGTATTTTGTTGTAGCACTTGCACCAACCATTAACACATCTGGCGCCCTCATAGCCACGACGCGTACACGTTCGGTTGCACCGCCTTAAATCGCAAATGCGTCTCGTCGCTAATTCCGAATATTCATCAACAGCACCTACTATAAAATAATGTTGACATGGTTATTAGCGGGATTAAAATGACATTAAGAAGACTGAGACGAGAAAAATAATATTTAAAGCTTTTTTTAAAGTAGACAGTTAAGTATGTAGGGAAACAGTACCTTCTGTTCCGAAGAAGTTGTCACACTTGCAGCGCCCATTGACACAGGCGCCACCGGGGAACTTGAGTCTGCGACATAATTGGTCACACGCCCGCATGTTGCAACCGCATTCAGTCTGATCCTCTGACAATTCGGAGACCGGCAACGACGTTTCGGATACCACATCTACATATAAAAATGGAGTGAAACGTGCGAGTTATTAAAGTAACGCAATACAGGAATTGGGTATATTTTTTATGATTGTTCAGAAACTGCACTGCAAGTAGGTAACTAGACATGAAAAAATACAGCATTGGTACCGCATGGCATTGAAAACAGAATTGAAATGAGACCTTTTCATAATCAATAGAACAGCGTTAAAAGCAAAGTGCAATACATTTTTCCAGCATAAATATTGAATAGTAACCTTCTGTTTGTGTTTTGTTATAGCATTTGCAGCGACCATTGACACATGTGGCGCCTTCATATCCGCGACGGGTACATGTACGATTGCATTTCGTTATTCTGCAGACGCGTCTCGGAGCGAATTCTGAATATTCATCAACAGCATCTACCGAAAATAATGTTTACTTAGTAAATAGAGAGCGAGAGAAAACGTGAACAGGTACAGTCGTGCAATGTTACGGAATATTAAAAAAGCGTCAGTGTTTTAAAAGAAGACCTTTTTGTACAGTACAAAAGCTGTATTTTTTATTCATATTACCTTCTGTTCCGAAGAAGTTGTCACACTTGCAGCGACCATTGACACAGGCGCCGCCGGGGAACTTGAGTCTACGACAACGCTGGTGGCATTCTCGGTAGTTGCAGCCTTTTGGATTGCTTGCAACTTCGATATCGGGATCCTCTTCTATAATAACACATTAAATTTTAAGTAATGATATTAACAATACTTCTTCAGTTAATGATTTTTACCTTTAAGTGAAACCAAGTCTTCTAGGTCCGAGAGTGTCTTGTCAGAAATTTCATCTAAAACAAATGGGTATAAAATGTAAACAGACAAATTAAAAAAAAATGAAGTATCTTGTTGGAGTGCCAAAATAACAGTTTTTTACCAATATAAAAAGCATATAAAAGAAAGTATATACGCCATATTCGCCACTTAATACAGAATACTTTAGTATTTTGAACTGAGATATTAAAGTACTGATCAAGATTTAATTACCTTCAAAGACGTTGTCGGAAACCACAGACGCGTTGATAACGCACACCGTCGCTAGCACGAAAATTATTTTAGAAAACATGACTTGTTTAACTATATCAATCTTTTGAAAGTTGTACTACTTCGATACTAACACTTTATGTTAATGATACAGGTTACTTCCTGTGAAGCCTTTTTATAGGGAGCGTTGCAACATCGGGACTTCACCAGTGCGAAAGAATCTTTTGTTAGTCATAAATCCACATATTTTCAGTCCGAAAGGTCTTTGTTGGTAGAGTTAAACTGATAAGTAATTACTGGATTGCAAAATAAACATTGTAAACATTGATTTGTCAGAACTTTAGGAAGTGTTTCGCAGTACTTACCTATTGAACAGAAAGGCGTTGTCGTAAGGTTCTGTCTCCTATTGCGATGTTACTTTGTTTAGTTATTTGTCTTTTCTTTCTTGGCTGTTCCGGGTCATGTTTGAACCTGAGTTCACCAGTAATCTGCAATATTCAATAAAGTATTTGGTATTTGTAGGGTTCCGTAGGTCCGAATGTAAAAACGGAACCCTGTAGGATCACTCGTGTGTCTGTCTGTCCGTCTGTCACAGCCAATTTACTTCGAATCTAATGCACCGATTATGTTGAAATTTGGTTCACATTTGAATTTTTGTGACCCAAACACAGATGTGTAACATTGATAAATAAATTTTGAATGTGGGGGTCAGTTTTGGGAGGCAAACAAGAAAATTAACGAAAAAAATTGTAACGTGTGACATATGAAACGAAAGCGCTTACGGTGAGGGTCTCATTTTTTTATAATTTTTAATTAAATAGTTTTAAAGTTATATAAGAAAATAGATGAAAATTTACCATATCCCCTTAATATCCGAAAGTATTGAGCCTAAATTAAAAATAAAATACAGAAACTGGTTCTATACTTATAGATTACAGGAAAACCTACAAAAAGTCAGTGGTCTACAAATAATATGGTATAATCTCTCAGTGCGTACAAACTTATATTTGCAATTGGAATGTATGGGAGAACATCTTTTTGAACTACAATGTTGAGTTTGTTTTTTAGATAAATTCATTCCAACACTGGAACCCTTCATTGAGCGATCTGAAACGCACTCAATCGATCGACAGAATATTGTTTCAATGTCATTATCATTATAAATTGTGGTATAATATCTGTCTTTTCAACTTATTCTAGTTCTATGAACTTTTCATTCGAGGATATATTTGCTGACAGAATCGTTGTAAGTTCAAACCAATTAACACAAAGTAAATAGTCAGTGGCGGAATAAGCCTGTCGGGGGTCCTGGGCGGAAAAACTAAATGGGAGTCGTCCTGTTATAGTTTCCCGATGCTAAGGAAATCCATTAACGATCAATAATAATTGATTACCTAGATTTATTTAGAATTGTCTCGTCATCATCTCAGAGCAGCACTGCCTCTCCGCTCCCAAAGAGCGCCAGTCTCGTCCCGATCGCTGAACCTTTACCATCTCTGATTGTTCGTGTGTCTGCTGTTAATTTAGTGTTACTTAGCCTAAAATTGTACCAAGGTCGAAATCCTAATTAAACTATTTCTTTTGTGTACATCAAAGTGATTTTTTTAAAACCTCGGTCACTCGGCCTCGCATAACAGTCCACTACCCCCCCGCCCATGCACGATGAAAACGAAACACGAAATACTAAATATTTAGCACTCTACCTCGAAAAGCTCATGTTTTCTTTTGACTATTGATAAAGAAACAAGAGATACTTCGTCGGCAAAATAAAAGTTAGAGTATTAGAGGAATAGAGAATATTAGGTCGAGCGAAGCGAGCTCAGGAATTTTAGCACCCCACATAATAATTTTCTTTTGAACATTTGTACAAAAATTAGAATTACCTTGCAAACCTATACAGAAAAGTTCATTTTATTAGAAAGTATTTCTCGAGTTTTGGGGTTCGGCCCGATCCGCTTCGGGGCCCCAAGACCCGGGGCCCAGGGCGGACCGCACCTGCTGCCTTAGTCGTCAGTGTAAATAGGCAGATAGTTACTGAAGTCATGGTGATCTTTGGATGACGAGAATGACATTTAAAAAAACCATCAAATGAGTTCTAAGTAAGGCCTTGTGAGTCTAGTGGTCTCAAGTATGAGGTCGTACAAAGAAGGTACGAATTTGTCAGTAGCATTTCAGAGACCAGATTTCAAAAATTTGTGGCAACAGAATACTTTATAAATACTGATAATCGACATTTCCCTAGTTATGTTTACTTTAGCCTTTGCCTAAACCTATGCGGAATATAGACATGATTATATAATATGTTTAGTTACAAATAATTCTCATAAGTAATTGAATTTCTTCCATAGACTCGAGAGCCGAATTGATCACAGTAACTAAGTTAGAGTATCCCGACCTAATGAGCTAGGTTAGAACTGTGACCAACCGCTTGCGAGCCATGCGAGTCAAGTCAAGGGAGTGGTGCCGCGGGAACTGCATTAAACTTTTTTCTTGCCTCCATCAAAGCCGTAGCTAGGAATTCATTTAGCCCGAAGTGAATTGGGGTATGGTCAATGATAATGATAAATGATTTTATTTCTGTAAATAAGTTTGTACAAACACTTTTACACGTCAATCATATTTTAAAAACTAGATGAGGTCGGCGTTTCCTATCTGACTACTCTGAGAAGAAAGGCCGAAACAAACTCAGAGGTCACAGTCTCTTTTAAAGTCCAGACATAATCTTGGTCAGATCATGTGAAGACCATGTAGATTGGTGTCTGAAGTGGTCTTTTGAGGAAAGCATCACACAGATTGAGAGGGCCTGTCCAGTCAGTGCACGCATTTGTCGGTTATCGTGCAGCTCAACTCAGAATTAACGAGCTCAACGATTCGACGAACAATACCAAAGAAAGGACATTTGGGTAGGCCGCATAAATTACTCAAACTGTCAGACTATAATTAGAACTAAGTGAGAAAAAAAAAACCATTACACTATTATCAATAATTACACTAACAGTAGGTAGCAGATCATGGTTAAATAATAATTTATAGATGCATGACACAAATGATTAGAATTATTAGAATTACATAATTGAATTAATTGAAAATTGTAAAGCATCTAAGTATGATCTGATTTGATTTGATATCTTATCAATTAACTATCCACAAAAACGATGTACCTAACTAATATGTAATCAATTTTCAAAGCGAGCTTTTCTGCCGCTTCATACAGAGTCCGCACCACCACTGACGTCCGGTGGAAAATGGTGGAACTACATGTTTTTCAATGTAATTAGATGCAATGACATAGACACTAGCGCCGCGTCTACGGACTTGAGTGGTGGCGCGGACTCTACGTCAATTTCGTATATTTCTTTCTGACATTTGTCACGGCGCTTTTTAGCGCAAAGATGGCATCACTCGGCGTATGACTCGTCTCATTATCTAGTTCGATGAAGCTATACACAGTGATAAAAAACGAGATGAGAATACAACTTATTGATTGTGTGGTCCTTCGGTACATAATATTCATGCAACGATATTTTGTCAATACTTTTTATTACTCCAATACCTTTGTACTGGACATAGAGGAGCTCGTGGCTAAGTAATTACAGCCACATGGTCGATCGATTAGGTTAAGCTAACTTAGTCCGTGGATGGGTCGCCATCTTTACATACCTCGAACCCTCTGTGCTTCGGAAAGCACATTAACCCGTTGGTCCTGTATGTCATTCGTAGACCTTTGTCAATCAGTACGGGTATGCTGAGCTGAAGCCCTTTTGGCATTATAATAATTGTTTTTTTTTTAATACTTTTCTGCTGTAATGCCAATAAACACAGTTTTCTTTTTTTCTTTATTTTTTAGCCAGAAGCCCGAAAGTCTGAGAACTAGTTTTACTAAGGGGTATCGTGTTACCTAGTTACTAGGTTGTGGAGGTCAGACAGGTGGTAGCTCCATGTGAAATACTGGTATTTAGCTGCATTCGGTTGAGATTGGAAGACGACACCAACATAGTTAGGAAGACGCTAGTCAGATGATGACCCTTGCATTGGACTTACAAACAGCCCGATGTGGTCAAATAACGTTTTGTTACCAAAAATGTCATTTGCTGTCAATATATTTATATCAAACCTTCCACTTCCACAGGAATATATGAGCATTCTTTGGAAAATTTTAAACTACAAATATGGAATTTTGTGTAATACTATAATTAATAGTGAGTGCCTCGTTGGTCTAGTGGTCGCAAGCGCTACTACTGAGCATGAAGTCCTGGGTTGGATTCTCAGGTCAGGCAAAGTGTTATTGAGTTTTTCTATCTGAAATTTCTCAGTAGCAGCCTGGAGTCTGGATTTGTGCCCGGTTGATAGCAATAGGCTTGCCACCTATTACATGGGACTTAAACATAACTGGCGAAATTTAGGTGTACTATTAGATACACCTCTGTCTAACCCTTCTGGAAATACTGGCGTGATGTTATGTTATTTAACTTTTACCACTTAAGTGTTCACCCTCTACACCGTACCATACCATAAATGTGCTATGAGCGTATCACACAAGGAAAAGACTGCAAATATTTCCATTTGCTGAACTGACCCTATCTAGCACAGCCGTGAGGCACATATTTCTGCACTTATGGAGGTTTTCAATTCGACGGTATGTTTTTTTTTGTTTATTATGAATTGATTATGATCATTCTTTTTTGTTTGGTAGGTTATACTTCAGAGGTGGTTCCATATAAATTTTATTAACTTTGCTAGGGTGGTTTTTGAGTTAGCTTCAATAATACGCATTTTTTCCCACTTAGTATGTGGATGATATGATAAGTTCCTGACACTGTTATTTACATAGCAAGTAGTGGTATTCGAATTTGTGTAGGGTAGGAACTACAGCAAAAAAGTGAAAAATAACTTTAATTTCGAAAGTCGGTGGCAAAATACGAAAATTCAAAACCAAAGACACCGACTTCGGAAATTAAAGTTATTATTCACTTTGTAGTGTTTTTTTTGGAAGTCGGTTTTTTTTCTACAACAAAATATATTTTTTTAAAGTTCCGAACTTAAGAACAAAGGGAACATTTAAAGGATCACTTTTTATCCGTCAGTCACACATGTTTTTCTCGAGATTAATGCAATGTTTTGAATTTTGGCATCATGTTGAGGTTTCGGTAAATGGGACGGGAATGCAACAATATCCCCAAATCAAATTAATGTTATTTTCACTACATTGTAGGAATTTAATAAAAACTGTAACAATTAAATGCATTGTTTGTTTTTAATAAATTTATTTTAATAATTAAACTTAAATGAAGTTAAATAACTGAATTCATAAAAATATTATACAGTTACGGGCGACAACATCTGACCAGTAACTTATTTATCAGACTCAGTCGGACTTAGGTCACATCGTATTGAAGGCTTCCCTCTTCTTCTATAACTTCTACCTACTTTACTTACTCTATGACATAATTATAACTTCCAACCTGTAAGTATTCTAATTAAAACATAACATTAATTACTTATTCTATTTATAAGTTACATACAGATTTCAGAATAACATAATTAATTAATTTTAGTAGCATTGGCATTTACCAAAGCGACACCATCCTCCGGCGTAATTGAGGCGGTGACACATTTGGTTGCAATTCACTGTGTTGCAGGCGCTGGCCGAAGGTACAATCAGCTCCTCTGTCAGAAGATATAGTAAGTTTTATAGTGATAGAAAATGTGGTAGAGAGAGTAGAGGTGTTGAAAGAGACGGATAAACATAGAGAAATGTTACGAAAAGAGAGTTTGTATCGAAGAGAGTAAGATGGTACTTTTTTTAAACAGTCAATTGTTGTTTTCGTTATGAAACTAAATAAAATATCAACGCTTAGTTATATGAATTGGTTATGTATGCAAAGGCGAAACAAAAGACAATTTAAGAATACTGTGACTCATATTTCTTTAAAAATATTTAAAATTTTACCTTCATTTGTCCATAAGATTAAATTAGATTCTTCATTTTCGGCGCTGGTTACATCGTTTACCGGAGATGCATCTATCAAAAATACAAAATATTGTTATCATAGTTTAATGAATGTTGTGAAACTGCGTCAAGTAGAAACTATATACTCTTAAAATAATTATAAGACCTACCTAATTGCTGCAATTTAGAAACAATGATAATTATAAAGCGCGACATTGTTTGTTCCTCAGTTATGAAAGTTAAAACAGAAGTAAAATGTGAACTTTTCCTGACCAAGAGATTATTCAAAAAATAAATATAGAATAGAAACCTTGTCTTTCTATTTTGTTGTAGCACTTGCAGCGACGACTGACGCATCTGCCGACCTCATAGCCACGACGGGTACACGTTCGGTTGCATTTCCTTAAATCGCAGGTGCGTCTTGTGGCTGATTCTGAATATTCATCTACAGCATGTACTAAACAAATATGTTGATATGGTAATTAGAGAAAGAAAGAAAAGTAATTAAGTTAAACAGGCACAGGATATAAATAAGACTGAGACCAGAAAAAAAGTGCAACGTTATGTTATATTCAAAAAGCTGAACGTACCTACTAAATATTTTTGAATAGAAAGAAAATAGTAATATTACCTTCTGTTCCGAAGAAGTTGTCACACTTGCAGCGTCCATTGACACAGGCGCCACCGGTGAACTTGAGTCTGTGACATAATTGTTCACACGCCCGCATGTTGCAACCACGTTCATTCTTATTCTCTGATAATTCGGAGACAGGTAACGATGTTTCGGAAATCTCATCTATATATTTAAAAAAAAATAGTGAAGTGAGTTATTAAAGTAACACAATTATAGGAATAGATTCAAAAACTACATGGCATGGTAAGTAGACAAATGAAAATGTACTGCAAACCGCATTGCATTGTAAACAAAATTAAAATGAGAATTTTCATGACCATGAGAATAGCGTTGAAAGCAAAGTATAATGATTCCAGTATAAATATAGAACAGTAACCTTCTGTTTTTGTTTTGTTGTAGCACTTGCAGCGACCATTGACACATGTGGCGCCTTCATATCCGCGACGGGTACATGTACGATTGCATTTCGTTATCCTGCAGACGCGTCTCGGGGCGAATTCTAAATATTCATCAACAGCATCTACCAAAATAGTGTTTACATAGTAAATAGAGAGCGAGAGAAAACGTGAACAGATACAGTTGTGCAATGTTATGGAATATTCAAAAAGCGTCAATGTTTTACATGAAGTCCTTTTTGTACAGTGCAAATTCTGTACTGTTAATTCATATTACCTTCTGTTCCGAAGAAGTTGTCACACTTGCAGCGGCCATTGACACAGGCGCCACCGGTGAACTTGAGTCTGCGACATAATTGATCACACGCCTGCATGTTGCAACGGCGTTCAGTTTGATCCTCTGATAATTCGGAGACAGGTAAAGATTCGTCAGAAACCTCATCTATTTAAAAAGCATAATGGTGTGTTAAGTTACAAGAAAACAATGTAGAATAAATATCGGGCAGCCATACATCATGTAGAGCAACGTTGCAAATAACCGTTGCTGCAACCTACAGTGACCGTTATAATGACTTTTTTGGAGCTATTTATTTTGCCTCCATTAATAATGGTCTAAGATAACGCTCTTAGATCATTATTATCTTGTATTTATTTACCTTCTGTGCTCAGGAAGTTATCGGCTAGTGAAATAGATTCCTCCAAATCGTTCATGGTATCTGCAACGAAGAATACACTATGAGAAAAATTTAAAAAACTTATGCACTTGCTACCACTATTAACGCATGTACTAGATTATCATATTTACCTGCTTGCTTAAAACATTTAATTTTATTGAAAAATAAAAAACGATGATAATCTTTTTTTTATAAATATGCGTAATGATACTAATAATCAGAAATTAATTGTCAAATCATTGAATAGTTTCAAGACTCGCCTTACCTTCTAACAGGGAAAGAAATTTATTGCAGTAGCAGTTAGCTCCGAGACAGGCGCCACCACGGAACTTCTTCTTTCGACACAGTTGGTTGCACTTTTGGTTGTTGCAAGCTCTTGATAGAACAGGGTCTTCTACGTTGGATTCAGAAACTGCATCTGAGTTCGAAAAATTAAAAAGAAAATTTAAATTTTCACCTTTTATAAATGAAAAATAGAGAGCAAATTGGAAATATATTTAGTAACCATCAAAATGTTGATGTTTGATTGAAAATTGAGTTCTAACAACGAAAATCATATACCTTTTGTGTTAAGGAAATAGTCACACTTGCAGCGCCCATTGACACAAGCGCCACCGGTGAAGCCGAGTCTGAAACATTGTTGGGCACACGCTTTGAGGCTACAATCGCTTGGTGAGATAAATTCCGCAGGGTCAGTCATGTCATCTGCAAGAAAAGGAGAAAAACTCTTCAGTGTTAAAAATGGCTTGTTTATCCATATATAAGAAAATATAATAATATGTAATAAAAATATAGAATTCGAGTCACTGAAAGGACTTGTGATTGTATTTGTTTGATATAAATCTTCTTGCTCGGAAAGATATTCTGAGAATGATTCTGCTATTTGATTTTAAAAGTATTTCTATTAGACGCGTACTGAAAGCACGTTTGAAACGAAATTCCTAGACAATTATAGATTTGACTGATAATTTAAAATAATACCGTTTGCGTTGAGGAAGTTGTCACACTTGCAGCGACCATTGACACAGGCGCCACCGGGGAACTTGAGTCTGCGACAAAGCTGGTCGCATTCTTGGTAGTTGCAGCCTTTTGGATTGCTTGCAACCTCGGTATCGGGATCGTCTTCTATAATAACACAATAAATTTGAATTAATGATAATTACAATACTTCTTGAGTTAATGCATTAAGTTAAAATATTTACCTTTAAGTGAAACCAAGTCTTCTAGGTCCGAGAGTGTGTTGTCAGAAATGTCATCTAAAACAAATAATTATAAATTCTTTACATCTATTCATACATTCAAACAAATAAATAAAATAGAAGTGTCATAACAGCTTTTTACTAAATACAGATTAAATTATATACACCATATTCGCCACTTAATACAGACTACTTTAGTATTTTGATCATTTCCAGCAGATTTTGTAAAAAATATACGGGATAATTGAAAAAAAAAAGTATTGGTTAGTTAGTTGGTTGGTTGGTTTGTTTGGTTGGTTGGTTGGTATCGGTTTGTTGGTTGTATTGGTTATTTCCAAAAAATATTCAATTACCATCAAAGACATTGTTGGTAATCACAGACGCGTTGATAACGCACACCGTCGCTAGGACAAAAAATATTTTGGAAAACATAACTTGTTTCACTATATCAATCTTTTGAAAGTTGTACTACTTAGATACTAACACTTTATGTTAATGATACAGGTTACTTCCTGTGAAGCCTTTTTATAGGGAGCGTTGCAACATCGGGACTTCACCAGTGCGAAACAATCTTTTGTGACTCATTAATCCACATATTTTCAGTCCGAAAGGTCTTTGTTGGTACACTGATAAGTAATTATTGGATTGCAAAATAAACATTGTAAACATTGATTTGTCAGAACTTTAGGAAGTGTTTCACAGTAACTGCCTATTGAACAAAAAGGCGTCGTCGTAAGGTGGCCCTATCACCTATTACGATAGTTTCTTTGTGCCTTTTCATTCTTGGCTGTGCCGGGTCATGTTTTTGACCAGATTTCACATGTTTGTAGAAATATGGTAAACACTAGGTATAGGTTTTTTTTAGACTAATCGATCGATTGAAAATTTTCGTTGTCATTATATTGTGGTACCTGTCTTTCAAACTAATCCTAGTTCTATATAAACTACTTGTTCGAGGATGTCGTGATATTCTGAGCCGTAGGCTGATAGACAAATTGTAAGTTTGTTCAGACCAATTAACACAAAGTAAATAGTTGGGTACCTGCTGACTGACCTCTGTAAAACTCTATCAAACGAGTTCTATTGAAGGCTCGTTGGTGCTTGCAAGCGCGACTACTAAGCGCGGGGTCCTAGGTTGGACCCCAGGTCAGGCTAAGTGCACCTAATTGGTTTAATTATGATTTTCTCAGTTGCAGCTCGGATTCTCTCTTCGTACGCTGCTTATGATTATTATTTATTTATTCAGTAGTACATATACATTTTATACATTTAAGTTGGTGCTGTTCGTTGATTGGTTGGTTTGAGTTGGTTGGTGTTGTTGGTTGGTGTTGGTTGGTTGGTTTTAGTTTGTGTTAGTGGTTGGTTAGTGCTTAAGACCAACCAACTATACAAGTATACGACTTGTATAGTAACTATACAAGTTAGATATAACTGACGAAATGTGAGTAAACTAAATGTCTCTGTCTACCTTTTGGGTATACGGGTGTGATCTTAGAATTTGTTGAGTTCCAAATTCTTATTAATTACTCAGCTGCTAGTGCTAGGAGTATTCTTACATGTTTTGGAGAAATCAGTTTCGTGGCCATTTAAATACAAACAAGGTTGCCAACCAAAAAATTCGCTGTTTCAAATGGGTTATTTTTGTTTAACTGGCAGATAAGTAACAGATTTGCTGAGTCTATCAACCGTCCCGAAGTAGGTAGAGCCAAAAAGAATAGAAGACAATCGTTTATGTCAGCTTTACGGTATTAAATACCTACATCTATTTAATACTTCAATGGTGACAGTGCTTTCCTAGATATCAACCGACAATAATATATTGGGAGTAAACGAAAATGTGAAAAAGGCGTGAGTGAACAAAAATCTATATAGCTTAAAGAAAAAATCCTTTTATATTGATTATTAGATACAAAAAAGTTGACTTAATAGGTACATAATCGTCATTCTCAAAACCTGTTTTCCGCCGCTTGAATTATGCATAAATTTTTCATTCTGACATTTGCCACAAGTCGGCGCTTTTTAGCGCGCTGAAGTTGGCATCACTCGGCGCATGAGTCGATCGTCTCATTAGTTCGATGAAGCTGTGCACAGTGATCAAAAACATTATAAATAGTTCTTTACTGCACAATGTGCGATAAATATACTGTGAAAAACTCGTGTTTTGTTGTAAAAACAATTTAAAAAATGAAAGTGAAATTCTTTAGTTTATTTGTCGTTTTTATTGTGATATTAAGTTTAAGTATACAAGGTTAGTATATAAACATGTTTTTGAATTTACAATATTGTGTTGCTGACATAATTGTTATCTGATTCACGGTTCATATTGTTCTGGCACAGTATTGTCTCTTTTATTTCATATTGTTTAGAAACTTTTATCACGTTTAAGTTCATCTTTTTCATTAAGTTATTGTTTAATCTTGTCGTTGTAAAGTCGCTTATGTACGTTAGGTTATGATCGTCAGTTGTTTTATTAACGACGACTATAATATTATTTATTAAAAACCATTAAAAAAACTGGTTCTTGAGGAAAATAAGAAGCAGCTCTTCGGTTATCTGCATACCGGTTCAGGTAAATAATACTCGTAAATATCTAAAGGTACTGTGGAAGAGGTCGTTCAATGAAGGATATATTTTTGGATATAAAATAATAATTCTTATAATTTAGTCTACCATATCATGATATCCACCGTCAGCTCTTCAAATTGAAGCTCTATTGTTTTTCCTATTTTTAAAACGGAATAGTTTTTGTTACATAATTATGCCATGCACTTATAACAAACTCGCGGTGGTTGCATGCAAGCCCCAAATAGGCTATAATCTCTAAAGTACGTACACGTGTATAATTCGGTTATTACATAGTTGATTTGAAAGATTAGTCTCTCGACAGATATGCAAATAACAAGACCAACTTTTAAATGAGCTATTTTGTCCATAAAAAAACTCTTTTAAATTCATTCAGAATGCTTGTCACAAAGCAACAATGTGGTCAGTAACCTAATACGATAAGGAAATATATACGCGTTTTCATTTATTTCACAGTTGCATCATTTATCATAATTATTTATTGTATCTACTTTATTTAAATGGTTCCAGTACTAAAAACGTAGTTTCATGGGCACTCGTTAGATAGATACATTAATCTATTATTTATTTATTTAATACTTCAAGCACATAAATGTACAGAAGCGGACTAAATGCCGTAGGAATTTCTACTAGTCAACCTTTGGGTGATGCAGAGACAAACAGTGGTAGATGCAATAGCGAAAATTGAGGGAAAAATAAATAAAATTTATTTAAATATAAAGATACATTTACCTTTTAAAACTATAAATATAATAGAACAGAAATAAGAATAACATAACAGAATTTATGTTCATTATGGTCTGCGATTCGTAGACAAACATCTGACAGTTAAAACTACTACTTCATTGGGCAGAGATAAGAGGTTAAGTATAGAGTCAAATACATAAAATTGTACAATATAGAACAATATTATTAAATTGGAGCAAAATATACGACGAATAATTTTAGGAGGAGCGTTATTGTACAACATATAATAATATAGGAGAAAATACATGACGTATAATTTTAGGAGGAGCTTCAATGTACAACATTGAACAATATTATTTATTATACATTGCGGCAGGGACATCGACGCGTTAAAACCCGCAACGTCAACATTTTTGGTCGGTTATTTAAAAAAAAATCTGTTGTTTCATAAAAAAGTGTAATACTTACGCGGTCAAAATGTATGGAAAAGCAGATTTTTTTTTTAAAAATAACCGACGAAAAATTTCAACGTAGGGGGGTTCAGAATCATGTACTAAATCCATGGTAATAGTTTTCGCGTCGATGTCCCTGCCACCTTGTATTGGAGCAAAATACACGATGTATAATTTTAGGAGGAGCGTTATTGTTGTAAAAGTTTATTTCATTTTTTTGCTAGTCGCAATAGTAGTCTTCAAAAGGTAAACAGATTGCGCAAACGTCGAACTATCGTGAAAGTGTCCAATAAGCTGTTTACATTTAGCCAGTAGAACGAAGTGCGTACCTAAAGTACCTACTAATAGCAGAATTTAATGTAACAATATTGAAGAATTCGATCTCAAATTCTCGAGCATTAAGCTTCCAGCAAACTCAAACAAATTCCATGCGGGACGCGGGGTGTGCATCTTCACGTCAATTTTATGACAGGATTCACCACAGTGTGAATCCAGCATAACAGTGTTGTACTAGCGATGACTGGCAGAATTTCCGCTTCTATTGTATTACAGTCTAATAAGTTCTGTTTCAAAAGTATCGGATGAAAGTGTAAACAAACCCTGTTTTGGTTAAATTCTAACGCAAACACTCACAAAAGGGTCTGTAACAAACTCATCTGTATTTAGAAGATTTCAACTTTATATCTAACCACTTTTTCCAAAATTTTTTGGTTGAATAACATTATTAAATTGTAATTAAAAATCATCAACGAACATTGAGGTTATAAAATTAACCTCAATCATCAAATGAAAAACCTCCTTAAGGTTATTTCAATTTAAAATTTAGATTATTCAAATAATTATATTCAAGTACAAAATTTTTAAGTGGCTCTAGAAATTAATAACCACAGCACCCTAATTGCATTATACACGATCAATAAAAATCTGAATCATTTTGAAGCAAATTGTTGATCCATTGCTTCTTATATTCGAAAAAAAATCTGCTCAACAACGTAAATAACGCAATGAATTTTGTTGAACTGTCTATATGAAACAGATTAGTCTTAATCATTTACGAAAATGTGTTACGAAATTAGATAAGAGGTACGTTTTCTTGATTCATTTGTTTACATTTCAATCAGATTCTTTCGGACCATGCTATAGCATCACGTATGTGCTAGACACGAGCAACTGTCCAGCTAACATTCGTCTCAGTCAAGATGACTGATGGTGAATCTTGTTCCAAGTACTCTCTGTGAAATTCTCCTTGATGTATTCTCTCGTATGTTTTGAATGTTAGATTTGGAAAAAAATATTCTCAATCGTTATGCACATAAAATGACTAGAAAAAATAAAAATAAATGTTTTTGGTCCTTCGGTACATAAGATTCAATGATTTGAAAATATGACATTTTTTTAAATGCTTCTCTGCTGGACATATAAACATATGGTTGAATGACGTATTGTTACAAACTATGTTTATTGCGGTTAATCCGTAGAATATCAAACCTTCTACAGGAAAATATGAACATTATTTAGAATATCTTAAATTACAAATATGGACAACTAATTTAATAGAGTTTTAGGTCGTGAGTTCGAACCCAGACAGGCTCTTTTAGTTTGTGTATCTATTTAATTTAATCACCATTGCTCTCAAAACTGCGAAAGCAAACATTGTGAGGAAACCAGCATGTTCTAGACAAAAAATGACATCTACAAACCCGCACTGGGCCCGCGTGGTAGATTACAGCCCACTCCCTCTCACAGAAAGGAGGCCTGTGTCCCAGCAGTAGGAATATTATAGGCTATTAACCTATGTAATCGATTACTTCTGTCAATTAATTGTTAGTTGAATTACATCTGAATGCAAAACGGAGGCTTGTCAACTTATCTCTAACAACGAGTAACTATACCTCTTAGTAATGTTAAGTAAGATTACCATTTCACTACTTCTTTTTCTAAGTAAGTCGTTTGCGAAATTCACGACAATAGTTTAAAAACTATTCCCCACCAAGCACCACAATGGTACTGCAAAAAACGGCGGTATAATTAGCTGCTTCGTTTTAATGTCTTCAAATATTCGTGCCTATTTAGGTTTTACGAATAAAGGGTCTTTCAAACAGGCGCGACACGCGACGCGACACAAAGACACCGCTCGTCGCGCGACGAGCGGTGTCTTTGTGTCGCGTCGCGTGTCGCGCCTGTTTGAAAGAGCCTTTAACGTTTGCGCTCATTACACTGTACAGTTGACGACTAAAGTCAACACCGTATTCACTTGTTATTAATAGTACCTAACTCAATATCATGGAACCTTTTTACTGTTTCAAATATTATCAAAATACATATTGTTTGAACGTTGAGATGGATGAGTGGAATGATGAAAATGGATAATGTAAGAAATGAGTGTATACATTTTGAAAGTGACGAAAGTTGAAAGGAAATCGCTTGGCTTGCTATGGGGATGTGATGAGGAGGGATGAAATGTGACGAAAAGAGTGATGAATATAAATGTTGATGGAGGGAGAGGAAAGCCAAAGAAAAGATGGATGGATTGTGTGAGGAATGATATGAATGAGAAGGGAGTGAATTATGGCGTGACGGTTGTTAGGGGAGAATGGAATTTTTCTTCTTGTTGCGCCGATCCCAAGTAGGTAACATGGGACAAGAGCAGGAAAATGATAATATTGTCTGAATGGAATTGAAAGGAGAAGAGGTTTTATAAAAATATTATCAGAAATGGAAATGACAAGACATGACTTACAAATACTTATGTCCTTTTTGTGTCGAAATGGTCTAGTGAAATAAAATTAAACAAAGAGTTTTTATTTGCCTGTGCCTGTGTGCGGTTCGTTGCATTATACGGTACGGTGTCATGGGTGACCACCTTTAAAAGGAACTTTAACAGAGAAAATTAAAAGAAAATTACGACTGCACCGAGCGTTATCAGTTTTCTCATAAGCCACGAACCGAGGGTATTCTTTCACGCGAGATAATAATAAAATTGTCCTTATTTTGAGATTTATATTTTGTGTTCATGACTAGAATTTCTATTTTAAAATATTAAATGAAAATGTAGTGTCATATTTTTTTATATACAAAATCGAGCGGTTACAGAACTTATTATCAATACTGCGTTAAAGTGCATTTTTTTAAATCAAAATCATCTTTATAATGGTCTGAATTCGTGAAGCCCTATCGGCTAAGCAGAGAGCACTGTTGGCCTAGTGGTAACGGCCACGACTTACGAGTGAGTTCGAACCCAGGCAGGCACTTTACTTTGTGTAAATTATTCCATCAACACTGCTCTTAAAACAGTGAAGGACAACATCTCGAGGAAACCGGCATGTCCTGAACCAAATATTCGAAGACATGTGACATCCAACCCACACTGGGCCCGCGTGGTAGATTACGGCCCACTCCCTCTCACAATGAGGCGGCCTGTGTCCCAGCAGTGGGAACAATATAGACTGATTAAGCTATGTTATGCTATAAGGCAAGCGAGGTGATTAATGTTCGATCCTTCTCTGAACGCGGAGGACCAAGTTAAGTAAACATGCAATCTTCATAGAAGTCAAAGATTCAAAAAGTATTAAACTATTAATAATATGTATCAAAGGAATTTGGACGAAACTGAATTAAAAGGTAGCTTGTCTTGTTAGACCGGTTATGAGCCGACTAGACAAGTATACCTAGTTGATAGCTTGGTATATACTTAAACAATGAAAAAATATATAAAAATACTTCATGTCAGCTTATCGAATCCAAGGTCTTTCGTAAGAATATGACAATAGTTAAATGTAAGTACATACATGTGCACAATTATTAGGTTATTAACCTTTAGTTTAAGAATGAGTAACTAGCTAACGACTGGGAATACCAAATCTGATTTATGTGACTTGGCTACCGAGACGTAGTAGTAGAATGCCGCGGTGTTGGTAAAAAAAAAAACTTTATTCATTGTCTGTTTATCCTGTACTAGTAAATGAGCAATATTTGTATATATATTTGTACTTACTCACGTTTTCGAAATCGGCTTTAACGATTTCGATGAAAGTAGCAATATAGGGATTTCATGTCTGGGAATTTTTTTTTTCTTTGTATTTTCGATTTAAGATAATGAATTATGACATGACATTATTGACATTAGAATAATGATCATGGCAGCATGGAATTAGTAAGTACCTACTACCATGGCGGTATGGAATTAGTATGTACTATCCTATACTATTAAATGAGCATTCTCTATTTTCACCAGAGCAGAGCTCGGTCGCGCAGGTACTTTTATTTATGTACCTATACACAGCTAACAAAGTCAAGAAATATAAAGAAAAAATAAGTAGGTATAATGGTTCCTACTGCTTATTTTTTCGTTTAGGCGGGCAAAATCAACAATAAAAAACTTATTTTAGCGTGTATGGATAGCTCCAAATGGCAACTCAAGGTCTATCCACAGAACGGGTGGATAGAAAGGGCCTTAAAAGCCCATCCTGATATGAGTGGAAAGACTACATTTTTATGTAAACATCGGCCAAGTGCGAGTCGGATTCGCACACGAAGGGTTCCGTACCCTATTAAACCGAGCAAAAAACGCCGAAAAAAACAATACGTTTCTTGTATCCCCTTTAATAATTAACTTTATTTCATTTTTATTATTTATTGTTATAGAAAGAAAGAAAAATAGGTTTATTTGTCACAGAGACACGTGCATACTTAAAAGACAAGAGTAAACGAAAACAACAAAAAGTACATAATAAATCACGAGCGTAAAACAGAAATTAGTCGGCAGATGCACGACATGACTGTGACAAGAAGGCCACTCGGCAGAATGCAGTGCTATGGGAAACCAACAGCACATCGCTGATTTTGAGTAGTCACCCGAAAAAAAGATGATGTACGGAAATCAAGTCAGGTTCAGTGATTTGCGTGTGTATAGCGGCAATAGAAATACACAATCTATTAAAATTTCAACTGTCTACCTATTATGGTTCATGAGATACAGCCCGCTGAGAGACAGACGGATGGACGGACGGACGGACAGCGGAGGCTTACCTAGTAATAGGGTTACGTTTAGCACCCTTCGGGTATGGAACCCAAACCTTGTTCTTTTGTAACTGGCTATAAACAATACCGTCGAAGATAACAAGTACCGATGTACACATACTGGTGTCACTACGCTAATCACTTGACCTTCAACTGTCTGCGTAATTAATTACTCACCAATGTTTTCCTGATAGTATCAGATTCTTTATCATATGTTTTTATCACGCGGTGCATTCCTCGAAGGCGCATGTAGTTGCAACATCTGTTTCTATGTTCGCTTGTTAATAAATTCTCTGAAGGTTCAAACGGTGTGAGGGGAATCCCGCAAATTTTCTACGCTATGAATAAATGTTAATTCATACGTCATGTTCGAGAATGGGCGGCGTCAGTTGGGACTGGTCATCTGTTAATTGCCATGTTTTATTATTAATTTATTTTAATTTTTGAATTGTTCTTTGTTTTATCTTTTTATTACGGAGCATATTTTTCTACATTGTTCTCACATGTATAATTTCAAAATGAATGATGTAACCAATATTTTGTAACATTTTTTTTTAATTTATAATAGTGTCCGTGGAGTTTCTTGCTCGTTCTTCTCAATAGGTACCTACTACGCTTTGGAATGGGCAACTAGCTTCATATTTCTGACTGACCAATTCCTTGACAATTCAAAAGTGAAATAAATGCTTATTTAGAATTTGAATTTGATTTTGAATCCCAGTATGAAAAACACGATATGATATGATATGATAAACACACAAAGGAGTTAACGGAAATTAAATAAGATTGCAATCAAACATGCAGATCTTAAAAATTTTCAATATATTGCTTTAATTAAGTTCTTTAGATGGATAAGTTAGTTAAAAAAAAAAAACCGGCCAAGTGCGTGTCGGACTACAAGCACTTGCCCGTTTTTTTTTAAATCCGGCCAAGTGCGTGTCGGACTACGCATAATGTAGGGTTCCGTAGTTGGGATGAATTTATCCCAAATACAAACTTAACATTGTAGTTGAAATACATGTTCTCCTATACAGTCCAACTGCAAATGTAATAAATGCAAATAATTTTTTTATTTTCTTATTTGCTCCCAAAAGTGACCCCCATAATCAAAATTAGTTTATTTACGTTACACGTCCGGGTCACAGAAATACATATTTGTACCAAATTTTAACCTAATCAGTCCATTAGATTTAGAGCAAATTGGTGGTGACAGTCGGACAGACAGACAGACACTCGAGTGATCCTATGATACTTTATATCCCGAGTAGGTATCTACATTCTCGACGGATAATTTCCGATATCCACGCGGATGAAGCCGCGAGCAAAAGCTTATAAATAAAAAATATTACCTGCAAGTTCGAGTCTTTTACATTTCAGAGATATTTTTATTATTAGGTAATTATTACATACCAACCAATCCAAGTTACCACTGAAATACAGTAAATAGCCACACTGTGCAGGATAATAACCCAAAAAGAGTCCATCTTGTATTTTACGGTATTCCTTTGTTCTCAGACTCGCTAACTAATGTAAATAAATCCTGTTGATTATATCTGAACAACTATTTATGTTTATTGCATCCTTAATTTTACGGTTGTTAAATTTGAACTTCAAATGTGCTTGCACTACAATAAAGTTCATCTCCAAGAGAATTAAGGTGTATAAAATATGATGAGCATTTTTATTAGGTGATTTTAAAGTAGAGACAGCCTAGAGTATATTATTGGTTGGTCTTGTCCCTAATTTGTTAAAAGTAGTTAAAACTTGACCTATTGCGTCTCTACGAAGTGTATTTTAGTGAATAAATCCTAACTAAAATAATAAATGCGAAAGTGAGTTTTTGGTACGCTTTCACTCTAAAATGGCTGAACGGATTTGGATCAAATTTGGCACATGGATAGACCATGCCCTTAGTTAGGATGTAAAATACTTTTTATCCCAATATTCCGACGGGATCGAGACAAATGCGGGTGAAACCACGGGGCGCAGCTAGTAATAATATAATTCATTCACTAATTCATGAATCCTAACATAATAATATTAAATGTGAAAGTGATTTTATTTGTTTGTTTGTTACGCTTTCACGCTAAAATAGTCGAACAGATTTGGATGAAATTTTGCACACAGATAGACCATAACCTGGGTAAGGATATAAGCTATTTTTCATATTGGACCGCAGACAAAGTCGCGGGCACAGCTAGTATTATTATAAAGGCAGGTTTATACCAGCCAGTAATGTGACAGTACAGTAAGTCAGTCCAGCTCTGACTTGCATCTGGACTAGTCTCAACCCAACCCAGTGCTGACTTCGCGCCCTCATGTCAGTCCAATTGACTAACCTACCCGTTTATTTTGGGTCCAGTATTTTCCCCCGCCTGACTTACTGCCGATCTCGTCTACATGAACCCCCTGACTGGGTCCGAAATTCCTAGTTACTGGGTCGAACCAGGCATTATGTTCAATGTAAATAAAAAACATTGCTACCTTTACATATGAATAAACAATAAAACTGTTGTAATGATGATAATAATACATACGAATATTCTAACTAACAATGAACATAAAAACTTAGAAATAAATGAAAATAAATCTTCTTTCGACCCATTTTCGGAAAATGATTTTATGTTCCTTTATTTATTATTTTCTTTTTGTTTGATTGCAGGGTCTCAAGCAGCCATAAAAAAGAAACGGACATGTAAGTTCGACTGTGACGAGCTGTGCCAACTACGAGGCATCAGCTACGGTACCTGTGCTGGGTCCATATGCAGATGTACGGCTTCACCAAACAGTGTTGTTGAAGATAGCATAAATGACTTTTATACGTAGTTTTCGAATATAATTTGAGTTATAAGGTATTGTTTGATTTGTGTTCAATAGATTATAACCTCTTAGTGATAATGAATCTTCAAAGATATTGACTCACTTCGACCTCAGTCAATATCTTTGAAGTAGTCACTAGCGCGACTGCCTAGTAAGGTTCCGGGTTCATCTCAAGTATTTTAAAACAAGCGAAATGTCATTATAGAATTCTGCCTGCTTCGTTAAGTATACCGGCATGATGTTGTATGGTATGGGTTTTCTTAAAGATTACTCCATCATTGTATATAAAGAGTAATAGTTCATGAGAGGACATTGAATTAACTTGCATGGCATACATCTGTGTGTCAGCATCGCATGCGTCTAAAGGAAAAGAAAATGATGAAAGCGCACTTAAAAAGCCTAGTCATAATTAAAATTAAAATAAAAAGTCATTTATTCAAATAAGGCTGCGAATCACCACTTTTTAAACGTCAAAATAACATAAGACAGTCACTCAAAAAGCCAATTCTTCACCACTTCCTAGTGCTTTAACTGGGAAGAAGAAGTGGCGCAACAAACTCCCCAGCAGCACAGCTGTCTGTTAAGATATTTTTTAAATTTTAACAACCTTCCAATTCATGTGAGAATAGTCGGAGATGTCATGTACAGTGCATGGGTACTGCTTGATGACTGATTTTTTAAATGGTAATAGGTTCACCCCCTACATATTACCTATTACTGGTTCCTATACTATTAAATAAGTAATGTTTGTATACTTATTTAAACATTTATAATCGCGTTCGTAAGGGTTTCTAATGATATAGGGGTTTACGGGGGCGACAAATCGATCTAGCTCTAATCTGGGAAAATTCGATTTCTCCGTATTTTCACCCGAGCAGAGCTCGGTCGCACAAAGTTTAGAACAAGATGGCTACCTTAGAATAATGGCGTGGCAGCATGGAATTAGTAAGTACCTACTATCAGGGCAGCATGAAATTAGTAAGTACCTACTATCATGGCAGCATGGAATTAGTAAGTATCTACTATCATGGCAGCATGGAATTAGTATGTACTATTCATGGAATTAGTATGAACTTTCCAATAAGTACTATTAAATGAGCATTTTTTATTTTCACCAGAGCAGAGCTCGGTCGCTCAGGTACAAGGCTTTAAACAAAAGCAAAATGTGGGTGTAGTAAACACCTCTGCCTTACCCTTCGGGGGATATAAGCGTGATATTGTGTTGTTGTTGTGAGTTTTTAAATGTAGGCCTATTCTTTTTCACAATAAATTCACACTTTTAAACTGTACTACGGAAATCTAACCTAGGCTATAGGGCAGTAGTCACCAAATGGCGGACCGAAAAATTGGAGTAATTTTTAATTTTAGAAAAGACAATGCACGGGTGTCTTTTCTGCTGTCAACTCGACAATCAATGGCGGATTTAAGGGCAATAGCTTGCACCAACTTCACTCCAGACTTCAGAAAGATATAGACGATATATAAAAAATAAAAAATAAACAATTAATATGAATTAGGTAAGCACTTACTTTGTTATTTTTATTCATATTTGTTTATTACTTAATAAAAAATAATTAAACTTGCATTAATCTTGCTTAACTTGGTTGCTAGTACCTAATAGTCGGCTAAACGGACCGCGACAATCATATTATTTTTTAAAACGGAACCCCAATGAAAGTAATTGGTGAATTCTGTTATAGGATTTCAATTCAACCCCAGATACCAATGACCCATTGCACTACAAACGCATTATAATCTGTTAGGTCTACCATCCATATTAAATTACGAACATCCATCTTGTACGTGATTGGTTGGTTGATGCGTCTCGCATTCTGATTGGCTGGCAGTCGTAGCATGTTGGTAATACCCTCCATTACCCCCCATTTAGTTTCTGTGAATAATTTGCATACGACAACGTTACTGCTTCAGCCGTGTACACATGGTGTTTGATGTGCTAGCCTGCACCTGTACGCGGGTAATGCTGTGTTGTTATTGCTGCAAATTTAATGTGCGCTATAATCCTTAGAGAATTATTATATGAGCTGTTAATGAGATTGCGTGTTTTTGACTTGAGCAGACAGCGCGTTTTTGGACGTTTATATCTATGTAAATAAATTTAATAAACCTGAAAATATTTATTGGAAATGCTAGTGACTTGAAAATTTAAAAATAATGTGCAAGAAAGCAATTTTTCCAGCAGTAGGACAAATCCTTTTCCTTCCTCTTTTAAGTACTGAAACATGGATCACGAAAATTCATTATGGTTATTAACACAATTCGTTACTAGCACTGTTGTTTGAATTTTGTTCAAACATAATAATATCCATAAACTATTACAAGTACAATTTTAACAGTTAAAATTTATTAATCCCCCGACACAAATATTTCCTACTTCATAATCAGACTGTTCACCATCTATCTATAACCTATTCATTGAGACCATTCCAATGAGGACAAACACGATCCCTGTGCTGTAAGTAGGTAAGGGAGTTGGGTATCCTGCAAATTCCAGGTGATGCTGCAGCATCGGTTCAAGGTTACTATGATCTTTTAATATCATTGAAGTAACAGAATACCAAATTTGAACTAGCCATTCATCAACTAGAAAAGAGCTAATTATTATTATTATTTTTTATCAAAATCGGTTCAGCCGTTTCTTCAAACGGCTGAACCGATTTTGATAAAAAATATCTATGAACCATTGATAGAAAACCTGCTTTCAAATAAAAAAAAAACCGCTTTTAAAATGGTTCTCCCGTTTAAGAGCTACGGTACCACAGACAGACACATACATAGCGGTCAAACTTATAACATCCCTCTTTTTGCGTTGGGGGTTAAAAATTAAAACGCGTAAAAATAATTATTACGTATTTGCACAATTCATTTTGATTAGTTCCATTTTCTTCGAAGATTACAACACAAAACAAATGAGTATCAAAGACAAAAACTACTCGTAAACCAAAACTATCTCACCTTCAGACAGAAGTTTTATCGAAATAATCAAGTGCCCATGAGCGATTGTCTAAGAGCTCCCAAGGAATACTAAAGACCTTGACTGAATGCCAAATAGGTATGTATCTAATTTGAGGGCGGTCCGCCTAGGGCGGGAACTTGCCAGTTACGAAGCATTTCCTACATTTACGCAGATAAACTTTTGGGCTGCTCTTCGTTGAGAATATTTTATACGTCTTGCGGGCGTGCAGACGAACGACTGGCTGATCAAAAATATTTAGGAGAAAGACATGAAAAGCAGAGAGAAGTGTGGAAATCTGTGGGAAGAGAGGCCTCCTCTGTCTGTTCCTATGATATATCCCTCTTGGTCGCTCTCTTATAAAGCAGTAGGTACAGAGTGATGAAAAAATAAAAGCGTAAACCCAACTACGACAAAAACGTCAACTAAAAAGGTAAAAAACAAGTCATCACAAACAGAAAAATTAAAAATTCGGAGTCATACGTGTTAGGGCATAAATCGAACAGATTACGTGTACGATACATGCATACTGGTCAAAATCAAAACCTCCTTTTTGCTTCGCCGTAGTCGAGTAAAAAGCAAAAAGCACGTCATAATGAACCTTCTGAAACCGATCACCATTGAAGATTGACTACTCTAATGCCCTATGTCTTTTAGTTGACTGTCATGAAACTTTACGAGTTTTTTTTTTCTATAAAATTGTATCTCCATAGCGAGAAGCTAGTACACAATTGGTAAATAAAACGATTCGTTCCACATTGAACTAATGGTTAAGAGAAAAATACTAGTAAAGCTGATACATTTCCCAAGTCGTGAAAAATCGACCACCCGCCGTCGCCGACTACTATCGACAATTAACAGACACAAATCGTTCGTCTGGCCAAACCTTCGTGTTAATTTATTTACTCCCCACGTAAGACGTTGATACTAAGGATAAAAAAATACTTGTATCTGCTACATGAGGCTTAATTGTTTCAAGGTATTGTTGTTTTATTTTAGTACTATTGTTTTGTTTTGGTTTGTTTTTGTGTCTGAGGTAAAGAAATTGATTGAAAGTTGAATAGGCATGTGTAAAAATACCAATCTCTATGTGCTTTTACACCTAAAGAATATGAAAATCTTTGCTCTGGTGAATATAAAGAATGCTCATTTAATAGTATAGGAAAGTTCATACTAATTCCATGCTGCCATGATAGTAGGTAATTACTAATTCCATGCTGCCATGTCATTATTCTAAGGTAGCCATCTTGTTCTAAACTTTGCGCGACAAAGTATTTTCACCCGAGACTGCTCGGGTCAAAATACGGAGAAAACGAATTTTCCCAGATATGAGACCTAGCTAGATCGATTTGTCGCCCCCGTAAACCCCTATATTGCAACTTTCGTCAAAATCGTTATAGCCATTTTCGATAACGTGATTACAAATAAATATACATACAAATATTTTATTTATTACTCGTTTAATAGTACAGGATAGGATAATATGCCAATGTGAAAATTTGTACTTATTTCAAAACAAAGCGGGTGTATAAATGTTAATGATCTTATAAACTCTACTAAAATATTAGTATTTGTTTGTTATTTATTTATTTAATACTTCAAGCACAGAAATGTACATAGGCGGACTTAATGCCACAGGCATTTTCTGCCAGTCAACCTTTGGGTGATGCACAGACAAACAGCGGTAGGTGCAATTACGAAAAATTTTGGATTAAAAAAAAATTAAATATTAATATACACATATTCCTATTACAAACTTGAAATATAATATATATGCCTAATTATATATATATATATATATATATATATATATATATATATATATATATATACACGAATATACTAAATCAAATAAGACAAACAATGGGAAAACATTAACGTTTTGATGATACTGCCAGCTTCTTACGAATGTGCTCGCGAACTTTAACTTTAAAGGATAATCGGTTGGTTGCCATCCTGATTTCCAGGGGGAGCGCAGTATGTCTGCATCATTGTTATCTTATTTGGCTGTAGTCTGAAAATATGTTTATTATGAATGACACTTTCATCTTCTTGATCTAACCCGGAACCCCAACCACAACACTATACAAATTAAAAATCGAATCATTGATTTAGACTAATCACATACATAATTAAAAATATGTACAGGGGGCTGCATCAATTGGGTACCCCAATTGTATTAAAATTTTAATACAACTGGGGTACCCAATTGATGCAGCCCACCGTACCCACAACACTTGAAAATCTCTTTATAAATATGTGAAATAAGTACGTATTGCCGTTGAATAACAACATTCCATGAATTTTCTTCGTTCGGCGAGGGTACATGTAACACGTGTATGTACACGTGTAAAAATTAATAGTCCTTGGCTTCGATAATAATAATAAGGTTAAGTCGGTGGAAATTTAAAGTATTTCAAGCACATAGCTATAAAAATATGATTCAAAATACTATGTTTATTCTCACGATTCGGTTGTGGATATAAAAATAAAAAGTTTGGGTCCAAAAAGCTTCTAAATTACTAATCTGTAGGGCGGAAATTCCATTTAGAATATTCCTTGTTCCTTTATTTAGGGATTTTTTTTCAGACTGTGAAATCCCTAATCTGGGATGACAATTGACGTCATATAAATTGAATCAATTATTTGTCCCAGAATCTTTCTGAACACAAAAACAGCTGAAAATGAAGCGCTAACATTATTGAAGATTACTTCTTTTTTGTTTTGGATTTAAGGGCAATAGCTGAAGGCTAGTTCTCGTATTTAAAACGTTTAAAATATAGTCGTAGTCTCATTTCGGTGCGAATTAATGTCAAGAACTTGTCAAAAATGTAGGTAAATTATACGTATTTTTGACAGATGTAGATCGAGATGACTGAGATGTAGGCTGAAAGGGCTCGTGGCTACGTAATAACAGCCGCACGGGTCGATCCATCAGGTTAAACTACGCTTACCGGGGTTGGTCCATGGACGGGTGACTATCTTTACATACCAAGAGTCCTCCGTGTCTCGGAAAGCACGTTAAGCCCGTGGCTTTCATTCGTGGATCTTTGATAGATGTTACGGGGCCCGAAAGTTCGACAACCAGTATTACCAAGGGGTATCGTATTACCCAGTTACTGGGTTGTAGAGGTCAGATAGGCAGTCGCTCCATGTAAGATACTGTAATTCAGGAAACAACACCCAACATACGCCAACATAGTTGGGAAAATGCCAGGCATATTGATTGTAGACTGAGATTAGAATGCGAATTTTCTAAAAATGCCGAAACTGCCTCTAATAGCGTTCACGGCAGAAACACTGAGAAAATAGATGAACAAAGAATTAAATGATATTATTCCTACTAACATACCTACATACGAAATTATTGTCTACAGTATAACACAATTCTATGAGACTGTGTAACAGTAAGCTGCAGGACATCCCCTTATCTTTAGAACTTTACTTTGCACATAGTACGGTATTTGTGTATACTTTGACTAGCTAGACATATATAAATGAAAGTGTTGAATAGGTAATTATTCATATTATTGAAGACGCCATCATGGAGTTTCGATACATGTGTATTTGTGTGGTGCTGTTGGTAGGAACACATGCTTTGACTAAAGAACTTGATTACGGTAAGTTGTTTTTTTTTATTAATTTCTTTGTTGCTTGGATTCACCAAGTTTATGGGAGCAGTTTTTTTTTCATTGGCTGGTGTAGTTAAGTTGAGTATCTGAAATACTTATTTAATGTTTATTGTGGTCAAGTGATCGCACCAAACATAATATTTATAAATATTTTAGTCACTGAAGTCATTGTAGCCACATCTGCGTACTTGTCAAGGAAAATGATGTATCGCAACGATACGCTTTACGTCACCTTTTTGTTTAAAAAATGGAACTGAACGAACAATAAAATGGCGGTCCACAATTTATTGTTTTCAGGCTGGAATGACTCGGTATCGAACCAGACGACGACCGCATACAGCGTTGGGGTCCACATGGGAATAATCAATCCCGAAAAATATTCACTAGAATCGTTCGAACTTGACGAGATAAACATCTTCAAAGATTTATACCAAGAATACATTTCATTGAACGTCAGTCAGCCGATTAATTACCAGGAATGGCTAATAATGAACAATTACGGTATACTAAGCGATACTCAGGAGTCTTTGTTCCAAAGAAAAAATATCAACCGCAGCACAGCTGATAATAAGAGACGTTTTGTAAACACTGTGAAGAAAGGGGATATCCTGATCACCGGTCGAGGCATCGGAGGGTTAATTGGTCACGCGGCGATTATGACCTCTGATTACTGGGTGTTAGAGATGCCTGGCGGCAGTGGATATAAGGATGGTATTAAGGACAATAACAGACAGATTCCTAAAGACAAGTGGTTCGATGTACACGCTTCTGATTGGACGACAGTGTATCGTAATAAGGACAGGTCGGTGGCTCTACAGGCTGCGAGTTGGGCTGACCGCAATTACTACAACCCGGGAGGTGGTGCTAAAAAGACCATACATGTAACCTATAAGTTGTTTCCAACGGCCTTCAGGTCAACTAACCCCAGCTACTGTTCCAAGCTCGTGCTTCAGGCTTTCTACTACGGAACCGGCTCGAAGGCAGTTATAAGAGATCCGAAAAATACGTTAATAATTCCAACTACAATACCAACTTATTTCTTGTCACCTTATACTTTGGTGAACAAAGGAAAATATTGATTGTGTTTTTGAAGAAAGTTTACATCTATGTTGCATTTATAATACTTACATAATATCATTATTTTATCGCAGTGTTGTTTGCTAATATTCAATTAATAATGGTTTTAAATCATATTATTTGTAACATTCGACTGTAAATAAAATTTATTAAGTGAAAAAATAAAATAATTTCTTCGTAGGTACTCGTGTCAGAAATAAGTGTGACATTTGAAACAAAATTAAACTAGGTAGACTTAGCGGTTACTCGTGAAATGCAAATACAAATCTCCCACAATCCAAACTACTTGATGATTGAGAGTCTTCAGAATTTAATTAATTTGTTTAAACAAATTAACGGAAGCTATTTTGGGTATCCATAAGTCTCTCAAGTGTTATTGGGGACCTGTTTTGGGGTCCTTAGGCATACATACTAATTTATAAGTGTTGTATCATGAAAACTGAATTATTGAAAGTAACAAATTTGCAAAGACACTTTAAAGAAATTTGTGCGAGTGCGCAGTAAATATAAATGTGAGGGAAAACGTGTAGAGTTTAGAGTTTTTATTGTCGTGTACAGTTGTACATTCATCAGGGGCCGGCCATATTAGCTGTAGAACCGATGACCGTTAGGGTAGACGAGTTCTTGAGTAGAGATCACGAATCGGAAAACGTAAGGTAGGACGCCCTCAGGCTAGGTGGAGCGACGATCTTCGCAAGGTGGCTGGTAGCGGGCGGATGGAAGTTGCTGAGAATCGAGCTAAATGACGTGCAATTGGAGAGGCCTATGTCCAGCAGTGGACTGCTGTGGGCTGATGATGATGTACAACCATTTTCCTACTTGTTGCTACTTGCAAACATGAACGTGCATTGTGTGATGTAGAAAATTTAAAATGGGAAAAAACCGTTACAATATTTCCTTCTACGCCTCTGACGTAATCCTTAAATTCGCCATTTTCCTACTGTTATAGTTATTGAGGCATCTGAAGATCCTTAAATTACCCAAAACGACCGCCAAATAGTGTTTAATAGTCTTATCTGGGACAGAATGGACACTGTGTGTCAGCTAGTGATGTGCAACGATGGCACTATAATTGTATCTGAAATTAATATTCATACCCAGGCGATGGATACCAAAACTGAACGTTTGATTTGTGAAACTTCACTATTTTCGTTGCTAGAGGTGCGAAAATTGTTGTTTGTTGTATGCCCTTGGATATTAACTCCCATTTTACACAAAAATTAAACCAATATTTTTCTAATCACGATGTGTAAAGAATGATTAAAGATGTTAAATCCAATTAAAATAAAACAACTCCATTTTAATCACCGGCTTTTTATAGATACGTTTGAGCGCTTGCTGTCACAGCGTTATTCGGTATAAATTTTTCGGTATTTTGGCACTACGAATACCAGAATCATTATTTTCTACATCACTACTGTCAACCCCTTTTTACGACATAGTTTGAATAAGTGTGTATATAAATGTCTTCTATAATTTTCTCTATGGGAAATGGTGGTGAGTCAAATAAGGGTTAGGGATGATAATTACATTTTATTGTATTACTGACATCATAACGGCGTTCGTTGTTTGGTACAGTCGATGGCACGACGTAATAGCACTTTGAACTTGAGCTGGCCTGGCGTAGAAAGGAGATTCAATAGAATAAGAGGCCAGCTGATACTGGATTTAGCGGTGTGGTGTAACCGTCGTACTGTCAAGTCTGTCGGTCTTGAGTTCGAAGCCCTGGTATTTCTGACTTTTTGTCATGTGGGTATTGTATAATTATCACTTGCTTCAAAAACGGTGAAGGACAGCATTGTGAGGAAAGCGGCATGCCGGAGAGATATTTCTCGACGGCATGTGAAGTCAAGTCAGAGGCCTATGGGCGGCATAAAAACTCTGACGTCAGGTTAGTTACAAGGTAGCTCGCTGTCCGATAAGGACCAGGCTCGGGTCGACGGCGCGTTGTGTTCCACGCGCGCCTTAAAGAGATGTCAGCAGAACTGACGGGGTCCGATAGGGCCGATGCCTGCCGGGGTCGCGGTTATTGTCAGTAAGAGTCTGACACACCCTCCCGCTCCACCCAGAGTGGGAGAAGTTATTTTGTGGTTTGCTGTACACTGTGTTGGTTCTTTGTGACTAGTGGACCTAAACAGTAAGGAGTTTATTTCTAAATGTTGCTTAAAAGTTAAGTAATAATTCTTCTTCTTCTTCGTTTCGCTCTTGACAAGCGGTCGTGGTCACAATGAACTGTGTCCAATGGCAGATGTAGTCGTTGCCCGCCTCACGATCTCCCTCCATCTGCTTCTGTTACATAATAAATAAATAAATAAAATAAATAAATATATTTCAATTACAAAAGGCATTTCGACACAATGTTATTGAAGAGGAAGCCTTTTAAGCAAGGAATTGCTTGTGTTAAGAGACTCCACGCTTCCACTTATCATCTTATGCAATTGAATGTAGAAAATGGAAACATGCAGAACTAGAACTTATATGACAGTTATGATTAGCGACTGTTTAACTCATTTTTGACGTTTGAACGTCACTTAAAGCAACATTTATAAATAAACCCCAAAATTACATTGTACTCAGTCAATTACAAATCTTTTATTATTAACCAGGGACTGCCGGCAGATTAAGGTAGGAAAACGAATTAACACTTTTAGTTGACGTGTTGTAATTTCAACTGGTTTATTATTTATTTATTTTTATATACTTTATTGTACACCACAAAAATACATGATAAAAAATAAATGAAACACTACAAAATATACAATGAACGGCCTATTATTATGAGAGGTTTATTTTTAGATGTAAGCTCTTAAATTCTTTAATTATATTTGGTTTGTGATATCAACGGTCAAAGTAACGTTTTTCTCTTCAAATCGCTTAAAAAACATGAGAAGTCAATGTCTCAAATGTGACACAGTTCTTAGAAACTGTTTTTCACGAGCATAGATCCATTAATTTTTTTTATTTGTACTACCTACCTCGAAGTAGGCCAATCTGTAAAACTAATTCTTCTGTGGTGGGGTTACTTCAGTGTGATCACATCTTAATAACTATTTTTCAAGGAAAATTATAAAAGCATTACCCACAATATTTTTTATTTAAAAATGGAACCCAATGAATAATAAAATGACGCTATGCAAGTAATTGTTTTCAGGCTGGAATGACGCAGTATTGAACCAGACGGCGGCGACCGCATACAGCTTCCTCATAGGAATAATCGATTCCGAAAAATATTTACCCTAATTTTTTGAAAGGGACGAGAAAAGATTCAAAGATTCATACGAGGAAATATATTTTGTGGCGACATCTATACCGCCACATACGAACTAAACTGACGTATCTACAATCTCAACATTACGATATCAAAGTTATCTGTGAGATTAGCTTATGCACAGAAATATGCGTCAATAAATGTCGGGCGGTTGCCAACAAGACGCAACACTCGTCTGGTCGGAGGATCCTCCCTTTTTTATGGAGAATGAGGAAGTTTCCACTCTGTTCCTCATATCTTTAAATTTTCACTGGCCGGCAGTCAGAATATTAATTACTAGAAATGACGCAAAAGGAATAGCTATCGGATACGAGTCTTTGTTCCATAAAAAGATAAGTGCACTTAGCAAAAAGCGTTAATAAAATATATTTTCTACGTACAGTAGGTATATACAGGGGAAGTTTGATCACAGGCACAGGCCTAAGAGCATTACCCAAGGAATGCTTCAAGGCCTGGGCCATGATTTCTGATTACTGGGTGTTAAAGATACCTAGTGGCATGAAATAGGGTTTAGCGATAAAAGACACTAAAAGACAAGTTTTGGAGGGTGATTGGTATGATGAAAACCACGAAGTAATACATATTTACTTTGTGGTGGGAACTATTATGACAACAGTGTAGTTTTCGTGACCGTTCGGTAGCAAAACAAGCTGGTTGTTGGGCCGAATACAATTACTATAACCCTTAAGGTGGCCCGAAGAATACCATTTATGTAGCTTGTATGATGATATCCCTATACTTTTAGTCGAGGTTAAAGCCGCCGCCGCCGCCGCCGTAGTTAAAGCCCGAAGCACCAGCAGTAGCTGGGGCTACTGCTGGTGCTTCGAGCTTTAACTACGGCCCGGGTGTGTTAGGGTTTTGGGCAATGCTTACACCGAGGATTCATCCGTCCGTTATACCAATTTATTTTGTGTCTCCTTCCGAGTTGGGAACTTTAATTTTTTCGAAATCATGTCCGCAATGCGGCGGGTGCGGGGCAGCGCCAACGGCCTCTTGGTCACTGTGGCTGATAGGGCGGAAGGTCTGATACTCAGGCACTGGACCAGATTACAAGTATTACGTTCAAATCGTGCCTTGAAATAATGTTTAATTAATTACTGCATATTTGGTTATTGTGTCACTAATGATTTTGACATTATTAATGTTGGTTTCAACATTATTAGTAATTATGACCAAAATGTGTTAAACGTTCTTTTGACATCATCTACATAAAAATAGGTTTTTACAAGAAATATTTCTTTGGTGCTGACACTGACAAAAGTTACGGTGGCTTTCAGAAAAATTAACAACTGAAACTTTAGCAGACGCATTTTATTCGAGCAGGATAGATTTCTTAAAAAATATTCCATCGATATTGTATCGAATGTTTGATATTAACATTACACGTGACTATCGCAGACATTGGCATCCATTGATGGTGCAGTATCCGCCAGACTTGTATCCTCTATTCCTGCAGCTGGCAGTGCACTCGTAAAACACGCAGCGGTTCGGGAACGCCGGTCCTTGTATCGTTTCTCTTTTTAGAATTATGTGGGATGGCTCTGTGGAAATAACAAACATATTTTATGTTTTTATTTTAGGGCCCGATCATACGTACTACAACCACAACACAACCACATCAAAACGACACCACGTGGTCGGGCGCTAATTTCTACAAAAACGAATAGTCTATTCACACGAACGATATTTGGCCGTCAATGTCAACGGTATGGGTAACCGACTAAATAAAAGCGACGTCGCAGCCACAGCACAACCACCAGCGAGAACACGCACTAGCGGCCGGCCACATTGCAAACACAACGATTTGTCTTTCTGCAAACACTAACCACAACGTAGCGATATTGGAACAAATAGCGACGACGCAACCACAACGCAACTGCAAGACATTGCAGCGACACTATTCACACGTAACCATGCTTGCCCACATTTTGTAAAAGCCAGGTGGTGCGGTTGTAGTACGTGTGAATGGGCCCTTTATCAACAGCATCATGCATCACATACTGCAAATGTTATCATGGTGCTGAAAAACAAGAATGACATAGATACGAAAAACAAAGAAAGTGCTTATATTAAAATTATAGAGAATTAAAACCAACCAGCATGTCCTATGTCAGCAGCCGAGGTCACGGCCGCGACAGTGACAAGGAACAGCGCAACAACCAAGCAAGTCTTCATGGCTGAAACCTTTCAGAGTGTGCGGAACTTTGCGAGCTCCACCTTATTTATACTAACTCCAACCCGCGTATAACTTCTCCCAAACTATACCACCAGATCAATACGTAACAAGACCAAATCCACATTTATTTCGCCAACACATCCATTGACGCAAAACCGTTCCCGCAACGTATTTGCAATCGTGTTCAGACGGAAATGGGTACCGAAGAAATAGTCTTGTGCAATCAGTCGCTTCGCACTATATGCTAGCACATTAATATTGGATGTGGAGGGAATACCCTGTGTCAATTGCTCCGGCATAGAATTGCAAGTGATACATTCCGTATTCGTCACTCAATTTACTACTATATTAGAAGGAGATTAAGTTGATTATTCTTTGTAGGGATTAATCTTTAAACAGGGTGATATTTATTTGATAACATTGTATGTTTTCTTATTAACTGGTATTACAGGTAAATATTAAGCTTGCAGTGTTTTGTAATTTATTTTCCTGTTTAATTTTGTTTTACATTGCAACGTTGTTTGTTTGCAGTGAGTTATGTAGCAGATTTCAGGAAATGTTATCTGCTATATGAATATGTTATATGTAGTTAAAGTAGGTCGAGCTCGTTAAGTATCCTAGTAGTCTACCCGTTGCAAATTCAACAGAACTTCGTTTTGAACGCAACAAGGGACAGAACTGTTGCTATTATTATAATAATATTTATAATAATATTATTATTATATTATAATTCATTCGGAATATTGGATAAGATAAAGATAAAGATTCTTTGTTGGTCCAAAACATGAGTGTACACACACATGGCATGCAAGATGTTTCTATTAAATTATATCATTGGGGCTAATTTGTACAGTGCATAAGTGGACTTTTTTTTTTTGCTTAAGGCTTCCGTATGTGTTTTCCAATCTAATTTAAATTTGATTTTTCAAGATTTAGCTTGACATTGTTGTTTTCGATGATCGGAAACAAACGTCTTCGAGTTATGCTAACCCAATCGAAAGTATCAATAATCGCACAAAAAGCGAGGGGTTTGTTAAGACCAGCCGGTCTATTCTGGAAAAATCTCATCAAGAAAACTTAGGTGAAATGAGCTTGAAGTGAGGTGTTAATAGTGTCAATCCTTAGGCAACGGTTGAAATGACAGCTCACTTCAAATTAGTTTTCACGGTTAGATTTTTACAGAATAGATGGCAGGTGTCTGTGTCCAGCAGCCGGACACATATTATTCTAGCATTTAAAAAGTAATTAAGTAGATACGCTCTGCCTGATTAATTTGACCTCACCCTTGGAAACTGTATCTAAATCAATCGCGCAGCATAGAAGAGATTTTTTTTTTAACATGGCAACTCGCAGTTTTGACCACTAAGGTCTAAGCTAGACGAACGCTCGCTAAGGGCACCCCTCTGGGGTACGAACGTCGGCTTAGACCGTCGCTGGGGGGAGGACAGCAATAAGGGAGAGGCTGGATCAAAATTTGGTTAATATCATGATTATTAGGCGGGGTATTTAAAGCTACGTGCTCAGCTGCAACAACTGCTGGCACCTCGTTTTCGAGCAAGGGTCGGAGAGGAGTATCATTTACTCGGGGACACGGTCGCGATCGCAAAGGACATCGGCGGTGAGGTCGGAATGACGGGAGGCGTCTGTTTTTGTGTACTGGTGGCCCTATTCTTCTCCTGGAGGAGTGTAATGGGGTCATCTGGGTCGGAAAGAAGCATAGAAGAGCGTTCTTAATTTATTTTTATCTATTTTTGCCATGTGAGCCTTTCCCGTATAGTGAAGACTTTGATCTACAGCTCAATATAGTTATTCATGGATTCAGTACATGATTCTGAACCGAAAAACCTGAATTCAGTTTTTTTTTTAAATCAGCTGTTCCATTCATTTTGAGGGCGTAGGTATTGCACTTTTCAATGAAACAGCAGATTTTTTTTAAAAATAACCGACAAATAATTTCAACGCATGGGGGTTCAGAAACATGTACCTACTGGATCCATGGTAACAGTTTTTGCGTCGATGTCCCTGCCAACCAAAAAGTAAGACATTTTTTAATTTTAAATATAGGATCAACTCTCGATAAACTTTTGCCCGTCAAAGAGGTGAATGAACTTATTTCATCAAACAGGTGAGGTGCGCAAAACATTTTGATCAGCGCAGAATCAATCGCATTTAACAAAAAATTGTTGCCTGTGTAGGCCTAAACAATGTTCGTATAGTTTGTTTCAAAAGTCTTCCATGAAAATGTAAATAAATGAATCATAAAACGTATCTATGTGTGTATCAGTCAGGCTTTGATTTGATCAATTCAATACCTGAAGTCTAATTTTAAATCACCATAGATAGATATTTTTCAATTGACAATTGAAGTTAAAACTTAATTAACGTCAAGGATTTTCAATTAAAATTATTAATGTTATTCAAGCAATCATTGTTGGAAAAAGTCAACTTTTTATTTCACGAAATAGAAAGTTGAAACCACCTTAATACAGATGAGTGTGTTACCTACTAATTCTCTTTAGTGAGCGTAAGAATTTGATCTAAATAAGGTTTGTTTACACTGTCGTCATATAATTTTGGAACAGACTATAGAATGTAACTGTACCAATTAAAGTATCATCATTTGTAATAAAATAACAGAAAAAAAAAATACATAAAATTCTCTTTGATAAAACAAGCGTACGTCACAAAGCGTCTAAAACATTTTATTATTATCTTATACTATCATTATTCAGAATTCTTTGTATAACAGTGAGTTTTTCTGCAACAGACAGTATTAAAGGAAATACGGCCAAACGCCTCGGGCTCAGAATAAACTCCCTTGTACTTAATTATAAAATATGCCATTGTACAAAGCAAGATTTATTTGTAACTTTCTGCTTTGCTCGGATGAAAATATTTTTTTGCTTTTGAGAATTTTTAATAAAATAATGTTGAAGTTAATCATGAAGTTTTACCCGACTACGGCGAAGCAAAAAGTAGGGTTATTTTCTAAAGACGATACTAAGAAATTAAATAGTTGCTGATTAGTATTCTTGTTGACTCGTCTATTAGTTAAAGGAGTGAAACCATAATTATATAAATCTGGGTATCGTTAAGGTTGACTTTAGCAGCTTTCAACTTTTTAAAACTTTAGTTTGAATTATAAACTAAATAAACTAAGTTAAATTTTAAAATCACTTGGTAGATCGACACAACTAACAAGTTGTATAAATCTTCTCGGATCAACTCCACGGCTGAACACTGTCTCTTAAGCTTCAGAACAGAATAGAATAGATGTTAAGTTTATAATGATCCTTATACTAACTACCTTAACTAAGGTATGCAAAAAGTTTAAGCTTTAATGAAGACTCCCTCAATATAATATTATTAACACAGTCAATCAAATCAGTACAAGTTTACCCTAGGTTTTTAGGTGACCTTAGTTTAAGAAGCAGGGCTCATCAATTATTGTCTACAGATTTTTGTTGCATAGATTATTGGCTCTGTACTTACCTCCTACCACTAGAATTAAGTCTGTAACCTTTTTGGAAAGAAATAAATTTAAATATGAATAAAAAATAAACTTTACATTCGGAGAACTGTCGCTGTTTGCTTCTCCTTTGGTACTTTGATACGGGTCGAATTTATCGTGAATTGAAGCTTTTCAGGAACTTTGAGTAGCCTTAAAAAGTTGTTAAAATTGAAGACTGCTCTCACACTTCTATTAACTATTTTCGACTTCTAATTTTGCATTTTTTTTGCTAGCATAGCATAACATGCATAATCAGCCTATAATGTTCCCACTACTGGGACACATACCTGCTCTCTGTGAGAGGGAGCGGGTCGTAATCTACCAGGCGGGCCCAGTGCGGGTTGGTAGATGTCACATGTATTCGAAGTTTTGGCTCTAGGATATTTCTCACGATGTTTTACTTCACCGTTTAGAGAGCAGTGGTGATGAAAATATTAAACAAAGTAAAGCCAAACTATTATTAGCGTGATAAGCAATATACCTATTCGTAAATCAAACATGGAGTGGTTATCATTTTGCATATCTTTATACCTGATAACATTTAGGTATAGAACCCTGAGTAGATGTTCTATACCTAAAATACTACAG
This sequence comes from Omphaloscelis lunosa, assembly GCA_916610215.1. Classification (NCBI taxonomy): domain Eukaryota; kingdom Metazoa; phylum Arthropoda; class Insecta; order Lepidoptera; family Noctuidae; genus Omphaloscelis; species Omphaloscelis lunosa. Next base: position 16,721,959 of record OU744250.1, read on the forward strand.
ACAAGAAAATACAATATCATTTATGAAAGGAGCAGGGGTAAACAACAATAAGGCTGAGGCAATATCAAATCTTTCTTTTATTGGAGTAATTGTAATTTTTCTAAGTGCTCGCCAGTAGAGAAACAATATCCGCGTGGTGGATAACTGGGGACATATAATACAGGGCTGGAGTTAGGGAAAAGGGGTTTTAGTGGTATGAGGAACAGGGTGTAAAGTTCACTCATCCACCATAGACAAGGGAGGATCCTCTGACCGGAAGGGTGTTGTGTCTGGCGGGCAACTGCCCGACGGTTGCAGTCGGAATCTTGTATATATGTCGATCGCGCGGTAAACTCTAACTGCGCGATGCAGAATTTGTGTGACGTCATGTCTTTGATGCGTAGTTTGTATGTGGCGGTGTACCCGCTACAGGTTGATCATTATAGAGAGCGCATTGGCCATATTTTTCCTCTTTAAAATCTTCGGCGCTTGGCATTTACTGTGTTTCTTAGCGAAGATAAGGCAGATTTTGTGTTTGCCGCAAGTTAAAGCACTTTTTCGATTGATGTTCTTAGTAAAACTGTCGTAGTTATCGTAACTATGCTAAACAGGTAATGAAAAACCTAAAAACCAGATGAAACGGTATAAAAATCTCATCCTGTAGCCGTCGGTTATAATTTTAATTTCTAATCGCTTGTTTATGCAACTCCTGCTAGTAAAGATTAGAAAAGGGGCGATTAAGCAATTAAAAAAAGGATCTTTTTTGTGGAAATCGTCATGGACACCCTCCGTCTTGGGAGAATGGAGGGTTATGTCAGATTTCCACCGACTAAAACCCTATTACCATGAGTCAGGGGCCCGGGAGATACTTGTATATTCGCCGCACCCCGAGTGGTCTTCTTCTTTTCGTGTGGTTAGTGACTAACCTGGTGTCAGAGTTTTAAAGCCACTCAAGGGCCTCTGACTTGGCTTTGCGTGCCGTCGAGAAATATCTCTCAGGCATGCCGATTTCTTCACGATGTTTTCCTTCACCGTTTTTGGAGCAAGTGATAATTATACCCTGACTGGTATCAGCCCGCCATGCCTAGCAGGCCCCATCATCAAGTGCGGCCAATCCCACGACCGCACGTCCTCCTATAAAGGCGCGCATGAAATACAGCGTGTCACCTCTTTAGACCTGACTATTCGGGAGACGACACAGCCCCCAATTTCGCCGCCCACAAGCCCCTCTTTATTGTGGCTGGAGATTGTTAAGTGTCCTTCAACACCCGGCTGCTCTTCTGGTGTTTTAAAAAAGGCCTAAAACTCTCTATTCGGCATTGCAATGAGCAAAGTGCCACTTTGAAGACGGCTCCGCTCATTAACTTTGCGTGCTATTACAACCCTAGCACCAAAAATACTCAACAAAAGTGACAAAGCGACGTAAAATAAGCCGTAAAAAGCGCAGTCTCTCTCAAGGACTGCATCGAGCAATTTCAAGTTCCACCCTGTTGTCGAGTCGACAACTTAATTTATCAACAGCTTGTTACTGCCTTACTGCTGGGCAGTGAGCAATAGTTTAGTGGTGAGATGTCGCCGTATATTGCCCCGCTAACTGCGTATAACGAAATTGTATGCAAGTGCCACTACTGTGTTAAATATTTTTGCTTGTCTTTTGTTGGTTTTGAACTTGGCTTAATTTCAAGTCTATAACATTTAAACATAAGGAACAGTAAGTTGTTTTCCGACATCTAACCGTGGTTCGTTATTATCTTTGCACAATCAAGTAGATGATTCTGACAATCACTTTGATAGAATCGTAAAAAAAAATCCACTGAGATTTTTCTCTTCACAGCCTGTCCGTAATAGAAAAAAAATTGGATCAATATTATGATCCATTTTTTTTTTCTATGTATATCAGTGTGTTATTAGTACATTTTAGCCGTAAGGTTATATACGGTCAAACACTTTTACTCCGAAAATTATTTGCTTAAAATGCGTCATTACCGGATCGAAAATCCTTGTCCAGATTTATAGCGTCCATAAAATTTCTCGAAGTTAATTTACAAAACGCAAAACGGGTAAACCCCCATACAAAAGCCCTGAGATAAGTCCCAAAGAATCTGAATGCGGGGTGTGGAAGTATCAAAATAATTTCATTTTACGTTCCACCTAACATATTCAAGAGACCCGGTCCGAAGCGTTGACATTCTTTATTTTCGGAACACTCGCCTAAAGGTTATAACGGGTAACTTTCTGATGTTTAATGCGGCGTAGCTCGCCTAAATAATAACAACGTGTAACACGGTCAGCTTCCAAACAATGGGTGGACGCTTTTCAGTTTTTACGTCCTTCATTTCACGTCACGTTATTCCACTTTCCTCATGTTTATTTCGGGCGTAATCCTTACATTCATGTAGTAAACCAGTTCAGTGTACCGACGGGATGGGATGTTGTTTAGGTCCGTATGAAGGTATAGGACGATTTTTGTTGAACAAATACAAGGTATAAATTGTTAGGATATGGAGACACGAAGCAGATTTATATTTTTTCATGATCTCGTTTCCAAACAACAAATTTTCAAAGAAACCAATTAAAAACGGTTCCTGGACAAACGTGAATAATTCTCTGCAAACAAAAATTTTAACAAATATTTTTGGAAATATATTTTCTATTTCGGGTCTCATCTCGAAAGCAAACACCCAGTCGGTTCGGAAACACAATTTAAGTTCGTCAACAGCCGGTTTCAGTGGCAGTGCTCCGAGGCACAACTTATTTATATAGGAGAGTACAGTTTGGTTCGATAGCTGAGAGCCCAAGTTAGTTGAATCATTCGTTAGGTGCTTTGCGAAAACCCATTTAAAACCTCTTAAATCATGTAGCATTATTTTGTTCCTTAATTGATATTTATTGTTCGGAACTTTGACTTGGAAGATTTATCTTTGGGCCCAGGAGTAAGTAACAATTTGTGTCGCATTTAAAAAATAAAAGACCTACTTCCGAGTTTGGTTTACACAAATCGTGATTCCAAAGTTTCTGGACGAGAATACTTTACAGGTTTAACGGCAAAAATACGAGCGAAGTTTAGAAGAAAGATTGGAATGCGTAATTAAAGGGAACACCAGTGATTTACCAAATGATGTCCATTAAAGTTGGGGCTGAGGAAACGGCCACACTGCTTGAGGAGAGGGGCACGGGGGGAGTTGTGAACCAGTTCTGACGACCTCATAACGGTTTCCTTCCTACAAATGAGTAAAACGAGGGTCTGTGCGTAATTTGTTCAGCTTTTAGGGGTACCTTGTACGGCTAATTCTGTGGATTGGCAAGAAATGTATTTTTTTTGGAACAAGGAAGTAGAAATTCTATGTTGAAAGGTAAGACATGTTTTATTAAGTGAAGTTGTTAGGGTAGGTAGGATAACAATTTATTTTTAAGAGTTGAATTTAATAGAAGAACCAATAATTTTTGAGTCCTTGAATTATTTGTGATAATGGAAAACAGGCAAATAGAATAGTTAAATAAAACGTGAATCCCATAAATACAACAATTGGAAGAAAACTTGGCTCTTTAAGATAACAGCTTGATTAAATTAACGATTAACTACAATAAAATGAGGTTTACGATCGCACAGTTGACTGATTATGTTCAATATGTGACGAATGCGGCGGATTGAAATGCTTATCATCGTCAGAGCGTTGAGCAGGTATGCCATTAAAATCATGATAAAACTGAACTAAGATATTTAAAATGTTGAATCGCCTAGCAGTCTTCAACTTTACGAAGGCTAAACCGAACCAAGAAGCATAATGCATGATTATAATAGATTCCTATGAAACTCTATTAAAGTCATTGGGATAAAATAGATGCTGCTTTAATCTGGATAGGAAAGGCCAAAATAGACACTTTAAGGAGAAAAAATATCCATCGCAAGAGCAAAGTTATGAACAAAATATCCGTTATAAACAACCTTACAGTTCCATATACCAGTTAAATAATGCTATCAGAAATAAAACATTCTGACGCGTCAGTAAATTGCGGGTGCAATTCATCAATATAAATACCACAGTGGAAAGGCAAAGGGCCATGACAACACAGAAGAAATGTTTCCCGTAAAATCAGCCTTAGACGACAAAGAGGCAATCGATCACACTGCTTCCACCTGGGCAGAGGTGGCAATCCAAATGCGTGATACGCGTTAAATACCGTTGAATCACCACATCTAACAACCAACTTCCAACTCTATAACCTTCCACTTTGAGTCTATTTTCTATTGTAGGAGCAGTTATAGGCGTGGAACCAACATTTCACACGATTCGTTTTGTCTGCTCTCTTGCTTCCCGTCCCAGGTAATGGTTCCTGTAATATTGGCGTAATATTTCTCGGCGATAGCATTTGTTATCAACTCAGTAACGATGTCGGTTTTATCCGAATCCTCTTTCTGCATAATAGGGTTATATGTTCGGTTTACATAGCTAACGGGTTGAGTCAGTAGGCTATGTAATCGTAGAAATGTGTTCGGAATGGAACCAGGAAGTCAGAGTAATTATGTGTGTGTTGACGTCAGTTTCTCAGCCAAAAAATTACAGTGTGACAGTTTACTTAAGTATAAATATGCGGAATCTGAAACATATTTGATAAGTACTTAACACATTTTGAATATTTACCCATTTTTGCGATGAATATATTTCAATGAGAAAAAGATGATGATCGGTGTGATTTAAAAGAAGATGTGACAAAAATTTAAAAGGGTATGCTGAGATGGTTTGGGCATGTTGAGAGGATGAATGAAAAGCGACTAACAAAACGTATTTACAAGACTGATGTGAAGAGAAAGGCCGGTCGGGGACGCCCTAGAAGGACATATACTGACCTTATTGGTGATGTTCTTCAGAAAGGCCAAGTGCGTAGTACTCGCAACCGGCGGGAGTGTATGATCAGATGTATGAACGTAAACGAGGCAAAAGGAGTATGTAAGGATCGTAGCAGGTGGCGTTCTGTAGTTTCTGCCTACCCTCATGGGAAGACGGCGTGAGTTTATGTACACATAAACTCACGCCGTCTTCGTGTATGTATATTTCAAGGAATATTTGGAACAGTTTGGAAAAAACTTTTTGTAGTAACATAACATAGCATCACACCTGTATTCCCCGAAGGGTTAGGCAGAGGTATACCTATGGCAGGTACATCCACATTTCGCTAGTTATGTTTAAGTCCCATGTAATAGGGGGCGAGACTATTGTCATATTCATGTTTTTGTAGTATTCATGATAAAGGTCATTCACAAGCATTTATTAGCATATAAAAACGATTAATGCTAACATAACACTCAATCTTTAATATTTTTTGTATCGTAAACGCTGTTACTAAGCATGAACGTAACAAAAAAACTTTCATATGCATATATGAACGTCAAACAGTCACGTTGAAACGCCACATCAATTTTTAATACGGGCTTAGCCTAATATTTTATTAAAGTGTTGGTATAGAAATTGTATGAACACAATAAGTAGGCCCGAAGTGAAGTAGATCGTAAAGCCTTAATGCGGTTAAAAAGCTATTATTACATAGTTTATAGTTAAATTTTATGGTTTTCACTTAGATGTTATGGCTTGCGGGTTAGTTAAACCAATGGTGTTTAGAAGCAAGTTATTGATGGAGCTAATGGTGGGTTTACTTCAGAGCATAAGTTTGTTCAAAATTAAAGCTAGCAAAAGATGGATTACTACGGCAGACATGTTAAATGTTGCTGGTAACAATTATATTTTAATACAATTAATAAGGTACTGACTTATAATGAAACAAAAAGTATTCATATCGAAGAAGAAAAAGATCATTAGGAAGACTGTGGTACTGTCAGACTGAATGGTTAGGAAAACGATAGCCATATCAATATCTGTAAACAAAGAAGTAAACAAAAGTAAATTCGCTTAAAAACAACAACATATTTACATACCAGTCAATAACATTAACCAACGTGCACATAAATTATTCATAAGCAATTAAAAACAAGACGTTTGGCAAACTTATTCCGATCTCAACAATATAAAACAACAATTATAAATTAATGGAATCGAGGGAGTTATAAATTGTTGTGAATTGATTTAGGCCGAATTTCCCTTCGGTCGGGGACATTAATCAAGCTTCTCCATTCACTATTCTGAGAACACCCACGCGACAAATATTCGCAATGCTTCGACGAAGATGTCATTGTATAAATTTTTGATGCTGGAAGTGTTTCGGGTTTTCTCTCTTCTAAAGGCGAATTTTATCAACGAAATTGAATGCAATCAGCACATCTAAACCGCGTTCAAGAGTGGAATATTGACCTTGACGGCTCTTGAACTTTAAATATGCTGATCGTGTTCAGTTTAATTTGTGAAGTTCGCCCTTAGTCTTTTCCTGATTTGATTTGTTTTGTTCATGAGGCTGGTGGCTTAAGTGGCTAAGTAAAAACAGCCGCATGGGTTGATCTATCAGTTTAAGCTACGCTTGCCGCGGTTGGCCCGTGGATGGGTGAATATCTTTACATACCGAGACCCTGTCATGCCTCGGAAAGTACGTTAAGCCGTTTGTCCCGGCTGTCATTCGTGGATCTTTGACAGTTTTTACGGGTTTTTAGAAGCCCGAAAACCACAGTCTTACCAAGGAGTATCGGTAATTGGGTTGTGGAGGTCTGATAGGCAGTCGCTCCATGTAAAATACTGGTATTCAGCTGCATCCGGTAAGACTGGAAGCCGACCCCATTATAGCTGAGAAAAAGCTAGGCAGATGGTATTCATGGAGCTGTCGGTATGCTTGCTGATATACCTACGATTATTATTTTTATTCATAATGCCTTCTGACCGTTTGTGGATGCTTCAGCTCTTTTTAGAACATCTGCCTCTTTATTTAACCATAATGCTTAGGAAAACCACTTGGCATCGTCATATAATTATTTGCGTCTTCAAGATATTCTAACAGCGATTAAAAAATAATTTAAATGTGTTATTTTCAATGATTTTGTGAAGGCTGCAGGAATTCGCTGGATGCGGGAAGCACAAAACCAGTCGAAGTAGCGGTGCTTGGGGGAGGCCTATGTCCAGCTGTAGACATCTTTCGGCTGAAATTATGATGATGAGTGATTTTCTAAGTTATGACAAAAAGGAATAGAAATCAGACTCTTCTGGTTTCTTCCTATCTTACCATCAATAATGGGATTACGGAACCTAATAGTTATCTGCAATGTTTAGATCAATGTTTTATATCGAAGGAGTTTGGATTCACTTGTGGGATGCCATCCTTTACTTCTACGAACATTTATATTTGTGGGTTTCCGTTAAAACTATTTGAAAGTCGCCTAATAGTTATGCATGAAATGTTTTTTCCGTGGCTATTAATGAAGGGCTTCTCATTTTATTTTTACTAGTCTATGGCGAAGCAAAAAGGAGGGTTATTATTCTGACCGGTACGTATGTTCACCTGATCACTCATAACTTCCAAAGTACTTAAAAAAAATTGACAAATGAGGTATCGTTGGTCTTGATGGTCCGCTGGTTATATGCTAGGTGACGTCACATTAAATAATATGGCGCCCTCTAGAGGACAAAAGTCATGATAAAAAAAAAAACCCTTTTGTATTGTAGATATATTTGAAATGTTTTAGTTCTTGGTCAGAATGTTTATTTTCTGGGCGCCGCTTAAACATCGTTTCAGTAGTAAACAATACTGTCATTAACGATCCATCATTTTATTTTTGAACCTCCTCGTAGGCGTCTATTTTGTACTTACAAACACCTTTATATTGTTCCTTGAAGAAAATACGTTTAATCTTAGGAGATTAAACGTAAGTACTTAATAGTGAACAAGACATTCTGAATGAAGGCTCCTACAGAAAGGCGCGAAACGCGATGCGACAAAAAGACACCAATCGTCGCGCGACGCGACGTACCTTTGTGTCGCGTCGCGTGTCGCGCTTGTTTGTAGGACCCTTGAGGCTTTTTGTTTTTAACTCGATGCAAACCCTCTTCGCATCAGATCAATCTGCCTGGCCTTTTCTCAACTATATTGGGATCACCTTCCCGTCTAACCGGATGCAGCAGAATACTAGTATTTTACATGGAGCGACTGCCTATCTGACTTCGACAACCCACTTATTGGATATCACGATACCCCTTGGTAATACTGGTAGTCACACTTGGGCTCCTGACTAGGTTCCTGTAAAGGTTGTCAAAGATCTACGAGCGACAGCTGGCTTTACGCGCTTTCCGAGGCACGGAGGGGTATGTACAGATGGTCACCAATCCACGAACTGACCGCGGCAGGCGTAGCTTAACCTTCGATCGACCCCTGCGACTGTTATCATGTATCCTCTTCGCATCAGATACATAATTTATATCAGTTATGTAATTAAAGAAAATAACGAAGTTTAGGTATATTTACCTATATCGTTGTTAAAATTGCAGAAATTAAAATTTCTAATTCATTTTATTCAAACTGTTTCACACCATTTCCTCATCACTAAACGTCGATTCTCATTTAAAACTCATTCCAGTGGTTTAATACATAATGCATTGGCCAGTAGATTAGACGGGATTCGATGTAGGGGCGAAGCAGTCATTATTGGACTATCAGTAGCGCGTCAATTAGTCGGGATGGGATCAGCCCTTGGCCTGATTAATGAAACGTGGCACCCACTCGAGCCGTATTCACGCGATCCGAGATAGAACGGCCTTGCTGTCACGTTTGCCAGTGTAAATTGTGCTTAATGTGTCGCCTAGAAGTGATACTTGATAATGTTGGGTGTTAAAAAGTGTTTGTCATACAGCATGTATCAAGGAGTGGTCATATGGAAAGTAGTGAAAGAACACTATCTTTCCACTTCGTCATAAGTGCGTAGGTATTTATTTTGCATTTTTTAAAGTGAAAACTTCTTTAGGCGCGTTGAGCATTTTTGAGATGGGATTAAACCATTGATTTCGCGACACCATGACGACACCTCATTTTTATAAACGCGATTGTGCTCTTTATTTAGATAAGATTACGGACCAATGTTCTATAAATATTTGTTCCCACCAAGGCGATCTTGTTCGAGTTTTTACTTCTGTCGGCACTTCCGGAGTGCCACCACTTTTTTATATATTTGTAAGGAAATGATTACCTACTTACATACTTATCATTTCTAATAAATAAATTGAATTTGGGCTCATACATAAGCGCGCGTGAGAATGACCGATAAGATAGATTGTATGAATGACTGACAGGTGAACTGACACTACAGTGTTGTGCATGTCATTGTGATTTTGAGGATATAAGAAAAATTATGGTGTTTAATAAAATACTTGAAGGATTTAAAGGAGACGATATACGTGAAATTAAAAGCTTTGAATGTTGTTTCTTTATTTACAGGTAAAGTAATATTTTGTAAAGCAGTAAGTACCTACTTAGGTATTTTATAAAACAATATTTTGTGAAGCTGCCAGGGCCACACCAACGGGAAACGCCGCCATTGATTATCGCGATGATGGACGTTAACCCGTAGGAATAAAGTCCATCATCGCGATAATCAACGGCGTTTCCCGTCGGTGTGGCCCCAGCATAAAACAATAAAGTAATTTATTTACAAAAACGCAATTGAGTTTATTTACGGATATCTTAAATCTGTATTTTTGTTTTTTTATTACATTATAATTAATAATATCTTAGTGATATTTATTTTAGATGTATGCATGTTTGTATGAAAGTATATTCTCGTGTTATTTGTTTTATTTTATTAAGTGAATTGTTTTAATTTTATGTATTTTACTTTCTCTCTACTCTTATACACGGTGTCTACTAGTGATGGATTAATTAGCATTCACATTCATTGTTAGCATGCGAATGCTCATTTAGCATTTAGAAAATGAAATGTAGTTGTTTTATCGCTTCGTACTTTATATACTTTAATATATTTAATTATGTGATCAATCTTAATCACATTAAATATGCAAGTATGCTAACACAAATAAAACGTTATCGGCGAGTAAACTAAACGCATGCTAGGAGACGTCCTAAGGCGAACGCGCTATTTAATTCGCATATAAACAAAAGTCACATATTTCATTATTATCAAGCAATATTAGCAAATAGCACAGCAATAACATTTAGCATGCTAAGACTCAAGAATTCACATGCTAATGAACTTAATGCGAAATCGCATTAATTGACATTACTAGTGTCTACGTCTCTTTTATCCTCTATCCTATCGCAGGTATGCTGAAAGAGATTTCTTTAGTAAAAAGCATCACCTTTGTACGTATGTTTCTGTTCTTTTTGTCTTGTCTGTTTAAATGTGTGTACATAAATGGTTAAATAAATAAATAAGGAAGAGATACAGACCAGCAAACTGAACAACTTTTTCCATTGCACCAACATCATAATCGTGAAAAATAGCCAATGCGACACATATTTAAAATAGACGCTGTATACGAGTGTGTAACTGTGTTTTTGGAAAGTTTTGCAAGTGATTTGTATTCCAAATTGGTGAGAGTTGCTCCCCAGAGAAAACGCAACAATACATGAAATAAATTGAATCACACTAGTCAACGCTTGATTGTTAAAATATTTTGAAGCTTATTTATACTAATTATTTTTACAATAAATTTAATTTCTTGGCATACAATAAAGGTGGAAAAATATAAAGTAGGTACCACTGAAAGGCATATCTATGCACTGTAAGGACTATTTCTGCTTGCAGCGCTCGGCCGATATAGTAACCTACGAAAAAAAAGGGTCGTGTGCATGGGATTTTACTTTCAAACTGCTTAAATATGCATTTCTTCGATAGTACATAGTTAAAATTATTGTTGCTGATAACGAAATGTTATGAAATATACAAGACCTACATTTACAAGACGAATGTCAAGGACAAGAATTTTAATATGAAGATCAGTCAGTCTCTACTCTACCCAATCCTTTTTTATTGTACTAAAATACTAAAGAATAACAAAACGAATTTATTAACATTTACAGACAGATATTATTCAAGTTTCCATTTACATATTTGAATCACAATATTATTTATTCAAGTGAATTTGTATCAAAAACAATTTAGTTATATAAAAGCGATATGCTCTTTAAAATGTTCATCCATTCGTGAGTCTTGAAAGATCTTTCGAATTAGTATGATAAATGAAATTTAAACTCGCCTTTCCTCCATTCAACTACCCAATACTAATAAAATCATTCTATTGAAACTGTTACAAAATCAATTATCAAGTGTCTTGGAGGCTTCGCTGGGAACGGGAGCCAGGAACATGGAACTGCACTTCATTCAATTTAATATTCGACTTTTCTATTCAACCATTAAATGATTCCTAGACATCCGATCCGATTGGTTCTGGGGTAGATTTCAAAGTGAAAGGTTAATAATGAAAGTTCAAGAGAGACTAGTCGGAAAATAGAGCTCAGTCATGTTGTAGCAGCTGAAATTTATCTTTTAGGTACTCATAGTTAAGTTATAAAAATACTTAAGTAAGCGGTTGAACTCAAATTTATAGGATTATTTCAGGACAAATAGTAGGTAAGTTTATTGGTCCTGATCTTCAGAAAGGTTAGGTGCGTAGTAGTCGCAAACGGTGTGCGTGTATGACCAGTTATATGAACGGAAAGGAAGCAAAAGGAGTATTTAAGGTTTGTAGCAGGTGGCGCTCTGTAGTTTCTGCCTACCCCCATGGGAAGAAGGTATGAGTTTATGTTTTAAAGTTATTACCCGACTACGGTGAAGCAAAAAGAAGGGTTATGATTTTGAACGGTAGGTATGTATGTTCGTCTGTTGTTCATCTGTTACCTCATATCAATATGGCGTCCCCTAGAGAACATAAAGTCATAAGTTAAAGAATAAAATTTTTATTTTAATTATGCCATGTTGGGTATCAACTGAAAGGACTTGACGATCGCATTACAAATATATACAGTATGTTAAATAACAGAGGGCGTTCCCTTAAACACGTTAATCTATATCATTAATACATTGAAATAAAAATATCAGCATAGAAAAATAAGTATAAAAAAAAACCGAATGAAAAAATAATAATAAATGAAAATAAATTTGAAACGTCCTGTTTAAAATCAAAATAGTAGCGCGGTAAAGTACCTAGCGTATTCGCGCTGCCCAAACCGGCAACGTCGCTATTTTTAGTTCCGAATAAAATAAGGTGGATATTGGGGGGCGAGGACGGGGCTAGGCGCATCAATAAATCGCCGCACACGCGAGTCGTCATTCATAAGTTTGTTGCGACATTGCCATACTTCCACATTGAAATACAAATGCGCGTGTACAGAGTGTTTCTTTTACGTAAAAATTTAATATTTTTTGTGAATATTTTATTATAAAAAAATATAAAAACATTTTGCTTTTGAATGGTAATATTTATTTTAGCATGTATGGATGCCATACTGTTGCGGGTAAACGGGAACGCCTTTCGTTAATTAACATAATGTATATATATATATAAATATATATATATATAAAAAAGTAAAAAAAAAAAAATGATTTCAATAAAAATAAAAGTTATAAAAACTATAACCCTCCTTTTAGCTTCGCCATAGTCGGGTAAAAACCCCAACTACGACAAAAAAGTCAAATCAAAAGGTTGACAACGAAACAGACAGACAAATTAAACATCCGGAGTCACACGTTCATTTCCGGATTTTTAATTTGTTTGTCTGTGATGTCTTGTTTATAACCTTTTTAGTTAACTTTTTGTTCGTAGGTTGGGTTTTAGTTTTTATAACTTTTATTTTCTATGTATTCCACAGTTGGTTTGATACTGAAGAAACTGCAATACATCTGCAAAGCCCCCCCATTTCCTTACAACGTCTAACTGGGTCATGTATTAGATAAGACAGGGTAGTGCGCACAAATCTTTGCAGACGTTAGTTGGGTTAGGATAGTGGGAAATAGAGGTATTCTCGCGTATTTCAGAAGAGGATTACTTTTTATCAAATGGACAAAGAGTAGGTACAGTCGACCGTACTTCGGTGGTAACACTTTATTTTATTTATTTGGGACAAAAAACAGTTATAATTTACAGCATTTACAATAAAACGTATAACGATAACTATTGTCCACGAAGTGACATTGGAGTATGAAAACGAACGCATAATAACTGAAAAAAAAGTGCATATTTATAAGAAAAAAACACTATAAACCGACGAATCGAAGGAAACGGATGACAAGAGCATCCGTCTTATAGCGACTTGCAAGAGATTGTGAACCCATTCTGTTTTTAGATTGCAAATGATGAATGAGTTATAGGTTTCTAAAAGTCTGCGGAGAGGGGCTCGCACCCCAGCCTTCGTTCTACATCCTTTATTTACTCCTTTACTTTGGACCTTGACCTAGTCTAGTGTATTACGATGTTTGAATAGATTATGAGACTAAGACGTCAGCTTATATGTACTAGTATTGCTACCACTAACGTGCAACTTACTGTACTATCAATGTATTTTCTAATAATTGATTTAGAAAGAGACGATTGTGAATATGTACGAGAAGCCGATGCTTAGTTCCTTCCGAATTTATTATCATTTGGAACCCACGGACTGAACAAAAATTACACAATAATGTGCAGACAAGGAATTTGAACTCACGCTAAAAATATTAAAATATTGTGATCTGATTTTAATGATGAAAATACACAATTTATTCCAGATGATTCTGTCATGTAAGTCTGTAAAGTCTGAGAAATTCATTGTTAACAAAATTGACTACCAAATTAAATTGTACGGATATTCAAATCTCATCACAACACATTTTGACAGTTGTATAAAATGGCGGCTTATTGGTGATTCGCAAGAATTTACACCTTTAAATATATATTTTTTTTTAATAGTAAATTCGTGCGAATCACCAATAAGCCGAAATGGCTATATTACACGGCAATTTGACTTCATTTCCCTGTCTGTACAATTATGTTTAAAGTGTTCTGTTCATGTGGCAAAGGGTATGAACAGTTGTTTCGGTAGATGAGCCAGCAATAGTATCTTGTAACTCACCACGCTTGTGCCAAACGTGGTTTCTAGTAATGTTTTGGCACTGATCGCGGCTTCGCATAATATAGTATGCATATGTAAGTTTGTGATGAAACATAATATTATTTTCTTAGAAAAGGTTAACTTTATCAAAGATATTTATGTACTGGGTGTTCTTGATACTGTTTATTCCCTTCTTTAAGTGGTTTATAAGTAAAAAACTAGGTAACAAACAAAGAGTAGGGACTACGGAGTATTGATATAAAATAAAAAAATATTATCATAAAATATTATCAGATTCTATAACATAACTGGAGAAATGTGGGTGAACTATTGGCACATCTCTGCCGGACCCTTCGGGAATTACAGGCGTAATGCTATGTTATATTATGTTGTCTATAATAATATATTCTATGAAGCTGTCTATTTCAAGCTAATCCAAGACAAGGAATCCTCAGTTAAACCCAAAGACGATAAGAAAATAAAGACTAAACTTACATAAAATTAATAACTTTAATAAAACCCAAAAACTATCTTAATAAGGAGAAGACAATGACAAAACTGATAATCAGTTTGAAAACAGTCGTTCCAAGTTGTGACCGAGTCTATAAGAAAAGGCGTCCCGTTTATAAGAAAGGACGGATACTCTAAGGTAGCCCATGAAATTCTATATCAATTTTTGCAATTTTTGAATATTCATCTCTCGAACTTGAACTTAGAACATGACAATTTCATAATGATTTTCATTCCAATTTTGACTTTGAGGGTTGTATTTATGATTTTAATGAAAATACATGCTCGTTACTATCGTGTAATAGGCACTTACAATCTGATAATGAGCTGCAAATTGCAAAACAAATAAGAAATTTTGAATTTCACGGGCTAAGCTGAGCATATTCGCCTTAACCCACAAAGTTTGCCTTGCCTTCAGGAAATGAAAGTTCGGGTGACGGAGGCGTGAACTTGTGGTTGGAAAACATACAATTTCTTGGTCGGTTGCAGGTTCAGAAATCCTGTTAGTTTCTGATGTTCAAATATTATAAGAAAATCTTAAATACTAGTAATCTAAATTCAAATCAAAGCTAAGTGCTTTTAGAAGTTATTTTTGTTACAATATATTTTCATAATTTCATTTTATAGTGGAAAATTGTATTTTTATTAGATTTGCTTTTGACAGAGTATGTAGAGAAAATTCGGGACGAAAACGTCTGAAATACGTTATAAAACACATTTGGTAGCTCACTTGGTAAAAAAAAACTGCCGTTTCCTCAATGATGCATAGTAATGTCAGCGTCTAATAATCCTTTTTCAAGCATGAATCACTTTACTTCAAAAAGAGTGCCTCAAGGAACAATTCTGAGTCCCAAACAAAATTACACATAATAATATTTCGCTTGATAGAGATATACCTAGTTACTATCTCCCTATCGATGTGTAAAACACATTATTTGTCTTAGTAGACCATAGTTCTACCAGCCGCCCTACAGTATTTTTTCAGCACACCAAGCAAAACTTCAACCACATCTTTAATTAAACAGCTTGAGCCACCATTTAATATCGGTTAGCTTGATCTCAACTGGCTGGGTTTAATATAACGCGGTGGAGCGTTTTTTCTCGACGTTAATTCAATCCGTATCCGAGCCGTCACAACGACTCCGGATAATTGACGCGCCGTAACGGTTCGGGCGAACGGACCGTGTACACTGGCTGTAATAAAATGCAGCGTAACGTTCAATGTTAGGATCTTTTGTGGCCCTTTATTAGGGGAAATCTTTTTTGTTATTCTGTTTCTGCGTTTTCAGCTCTTCTTTTATTTTGTTTGGAGTTGTGATCGTTTACCGTTGACTTGAAATGATAACAGTTTGAGTAGAAGTACTTGAGCTATTAATAAACGGTGAAGTAATGCTCATATACAAACATAACATAGTTTGTGAGAATCATAACATAAATCTTCAATTTTTATGTAGTTACATACGTAAAATCATTCTGAAACATTACAATCTTTTCCCAAACCTCTGAGTTTTCAACGTCGGATGTGTACGGTACCCAATATTATCGGAACGGACGTAGGGAAGGGAAGCTACGTGATCAATTGCCACTGACACCACCGCCCTTTTGTCAAGGAAACAATAAGCGCGAATGTCTTCAAATAGATTCGCTGATAACTCCCGCAGTTTGTGTGAGTTTCATTTTGGCTTTTTTTTACAAGCATTTTGATGTATGCACTATGAAATTCGAGGATGAGGTATTTTTGAATTTTTATTGACTTTGGAAGTTGTAACTAAATTGTTGCTGATAGAAAAAGTATTTAGGCATTTTGGGTTCAGGAAAGTAAAAATGAACAAACACATAACAGGGCTACAGTTCAAAACTACCTACTAATTGAAGGCTCCTACCCCAGCACAAAGCTGTGACGTAATGGGTGTTCTAGTTTGATATTCTTTGACCCGTAATCGAACTTTAAAATAGTAATTATTTCATTTTGTTAGTTTTAAATGCTCCTTTTTACTGTTTGTATTTCCTGTGCGTGTCCCAAATAAAATATCTTTCTTTCTTTCTTATTTCAATGAATATACATACAAAGTTTTTTTTTTTGTGGAAATGTGATTTCCAATGCATTATTAAATATTTTTTTTGGAATGCAAGAAGAGTTTCGTCATTGCCATGTTTTTTCCTAATAATATTTTGAATTCATCCCAGTAATGTGACCTAACTGTAGGCAGATATATGTAGGACACCCCTACACGGTAATGGATCTCTTGAATTTGATAATGGCGGAGAAACCTGAGTTCTTCAGAGACCGTACTCTTTCGTGTCTCGTACGTTCGAAGCTTTAGAGATGTAGGTTACAAAGATACACCTGCTTAGCTTTTAGTGTATTAATTTGGTCTAAATGTATAGCTATAGTGCTATTAATTTGGTCTAAATGTTTCGTTTAGAGGATATATGGAGGAAATGTATGGCATATTGAATTGTTATTTTGTATTGTTTACAAGGTGATTGATTTGAGTAGAATATAGGTGTCCAAAAGATAGGCTATTTCTGTTTTGGGGTGGGCCACAGTTTCCGGATAGGGAGTACCTATCTTATAGAAAAAATCAAAATAGACCTCGAACCAATCCGCTAGATAAGTTAACTAAAACTTATCAGGAGATAGTGACACCGTTTTCAGATTGATATAAAACAAAAGTAACACACTACATTACAGCCACTGTTACAAGGAAAATTTTAAAGATAGAGCCATGTTTGCCCTATACGATATCACGATACAAATACAAGCCTTTTTCCTCAAAAATAACTTCATGCAACATAAAAATATATAACCATACTTCACCGTAAATGTAATGAAAAACAGATTTTAAACGTTCTTTTGACTTTGATTCAGGTTCCCTTTTAATGAAATACAAATATTGTCTGTCTGATCAACCGTCTCGAAAAAAGGGAAGTACCTAACAAACACAGACAGTCAATACTGGCCGTCGAAATGTACGTAGGTATGTTTGTAAGTGTGGGTGTCATCGACACTAAAATGAGTTTTTCCTTAAACAGGGCGCGGTTCAACGAGTCATAACACATTCATTTTGTTTTTTTTTACTTGGTTTTAAAGGATGGAGGAAGGAGGAATTTCATTTGATAAATTGGTTGGTTGGTTATTTTAATATTTATGCAGTGTGAATGGACAGGTAGGTACGGTGTTTGAAACTTTTTGTATCTTAGGTTAAAGGTTAGAGGTATAAGGTGCATTGTAAGACATTTGTAAGCAGGTTGGAAGGGATGACCTGAAGGTATCTCTACAACGAACTAGTCAGACCTCAGCAACTACTCCACCATTATTTAATGTTTTTGCAAAACTAATAATACCTAATAACCGAATGAAGACACATCGCAAGAGCCCAAGAACCAAGAATCGGAATAATCGCGAAGAAGAAGTTAAGAGACCTTTTTTTGTGTGTGGGTAATTATCAAATAATTTCTCCCGCTCTGGGTGGAGCGGGAGGGTGTGTTAGACTCTTATTGACTAATAAACACCCGTGTTCCTTCAGTTGCCTATATTACCAGGGGCCACGGTAACCCTTCCGGACAATAACCGCAATACCGGCAGGCATCGGCCCTATCGGACCCCGTCAGTTCTGCTGACATCTCTTGAGGCGCGCGTGGAACACAACGCGCCGTCCACCCGGGCCTGGTCCTTATCGGTCAGTGAGCTACCCATTGTACACCGTCCGCAAGCCCGCGCCTACGGTGGCCGGGAATCGGCCTGCGACTCCCGACGCCCAGGGCGTCTCCTGCAGCGATTAGGCGCGTGAAAGCGCGAACTTTGCCTCTCCCTCACGCGTTCCGCCTCCTCCTTCGGGAGCATTACTGCTTCGCAGAAGGAGGTGACGGCCTCCCATGCCCTCTCGCTCCGTACCATGGCCTGGACCAGAGCCCTGCGCGAGGCGATAAGTGCTACGCACACTACGCAGCCTGAACTATCGCAACGATGGCCTATAATGGTTGGTCATATCTGCGTGTATCGTATCACTGTGTGAAGCTTAATCACGATAGACGCAGATGCTGCCGTAGCATTAGCCGACGTTCGCACGGACGTAAAATCATGGCGGGATTTTATCGCGTATTGGATTTTCAACTGTCGGTGTTAAGCCAAGAGTTGTGAATTCAACAGAGTGCTTCCCAGGCGCATCGAAAAAACACAGTGTTGTATTTCCAATTCTCTGTCCTGAGCAGATTGTTGAAAATCCAGTCCGCGATATAATCCCGCCGCAATTTTATTACGTCCGTGTGAAAGTCGGCTAACAGTAGCCGCTTATGATGTGTAACATCTGACATGTCACCTTGGTAATATGTAACACTAGAGGGCTCTCGTCAAGGTTGTTTCCGACGGCCAGCTCTAGTACCACGCGCGCTCATTGGTCAAATCAAATAGCGCGCGCTTCCCTGGCTTCCTGTGACACACTTCATCCCTTTTCACGAAATCAGTCCCACAGACTTAATTATTTAGTTTTTTTTAGATTTAGATTTTGATTGCAGGAAAGCAAGAGGAAAGATGTTACACACCAAAAGGAAGACATGAATTTTTTTTTTTTTTTTTGGTTCTTCCACTAGCAGTGTAGTTAGTTGAAGTATGAGTTGAGAAAACGTTTTTGTTTGTTTGTGTTTTATCGTGTTTAGATAGGTATCTATACGCATCACTTCTGCGGAGTTTTGCTAGCTAATTTAATTTGCCCCAGTATTATAAGTAGGTATGGAGTAGCTCGTGGCTAAGTAATCGTCGGGGTTGGTCTGTGGTTGGTGATCATCTTTACATACCGAGACTCCTCCGTGCCTCGGAAAGCACGTTAAGCCGTTGCTCCCGGCTGTCATTTGTAGATTTTGACAGTCGTTACGGGTCGTCAGAAGCCCGGTAGTCTGACAACCACTCTTACCAAGGGGTATCGTATTACCCAATTATTGGGTTGTGGAGGTGAGATAGGCAGTAGTTCCTTGAAAAATACTGGTATTCAGCTGCATCTGGTTAGACTGGAAGCCAACTCCAACATAGTTGGGAAAAGGCTAGGCAGATTGATTGATTATAAGTAGGTATGGATTTACTAATCTCTTCGCAAATTCTTGCTCCTGTTCACTCCTATAGGCAGTATAATTTGTGACATAAGCCGCGCTACTTAATCGGTTGTCAGTCACAGTGATAAATGCTTACATGCCATTGTTACATGCTAACACTCATTGTCTTCAGTGTATGTCGTAATTTGTACTTGGATATATACAAAGCTGTATGTTTTGAATGTTTTCATTATTAAGTATTACCTAGAAACATTAACATGTGTTTATTTTTAATGTTCCGTACGTTTTTTATCATTTTAAAACAAATAGTTTTAAAATTATAAAAGAAAAAAAGATGAAAATTGACCATTCCCCCTTATCTCCGAAACCGCTGGGCGTACAAACTTACATTTGCGATTGGAATGTATGGGTGAACATGTTTTTACCTACCTACATGTTAGGTTTGTTCTTGGGTTCAATTCATCCCAATTACTTAGTTTTTTTTTTTTAAACAATGTTGTTTAACATTGTATCTACATTCTTTATAATTTTTCCGACATCTTCAACAAACATCGTCTTATTTCGGCCAATTTACACTGAATTATACATTTAAACCTTCCTTATGAATCACTTCGTCCATTGGTGAAAACCGTATGAAAATCAGGTCGGTAGTTTTTGAGTATATCGCGTTCAGACAGACAGACGCGGTGGGGGGACTTTGCTTTATAATCATTGTAGTCATAACTGAAATGGTGCTAAGTAAGTATTACGTTGTGTAACTACCTACTTACAAATTTCTACGTCTTGTATATAGCTTATAGATCAGCAGATTTCACTTTTATGTTTTAATTTATTTCTTTCAACTTTTATTTAAGGAGACATAAAAACGGAGGAGTAACTTTCTTAAGGAAACCACACAACACAATTAAAACGATATTCAAAAATAATGGTTCCAACTTCGAACTAACAAAGGTTTTCTTAAGACGAACGATTTATTACATTTGTAAATTAAATGTAAAAGAAAATATTGTAAGAAAATGAACAGGCTGCTTCAATGGAGTCCCTTGCGGGGCAGTTAGGAATAAACCTTTATAATTAGCTACTCGATCTTTTGGGAAATTAATGACTGCTTGTGGGCACTGTGGAAATATGACCTCTCAAGGGACCCTACGCTTTTAATTTTGAACTTATCAATGTACTAATGCGTGGGCTTTGTCTTAATGAGCAGAGATTTCACCAAAGTTTAAATGTGATTGAGATCTTCATTGACAGCAAATTTATAACGGCACCGCTCCGATACAGAAAATAACTTGTCATTCAAGTTAGAATTTAAAATCAAATGCGTTAGAGTAAGTTTTACGATGACAATACAGAATAGTGGACGGTTCGGAAGTGGTGCGGTTATAATGATTCATCATCATTTGCTTACCCTTTTCCCAACTATGTTATGGTCGGCTTCCAGTCTAACCGGACGCAGCTGAATACCAGTATTTTACATGGAGCGACTGCCTATGTGACCTCCACAATCCAGTTAGGTACTGGGTAACACGATACCCCTTGGTAAGACCGGTTGTCAGACTTTCGGGCTTCTGATGACCCGTAACAACTGTCAAAGATCTACAAATGACAGCAGGGACCAACGGCTTAACGTGCTTTCCGAGGCACGGAAGAGTTTCGGTATGTAAAGATGGTCACTCATCCACGGACCAACCCCGGGAAGCGTAGCTTAAGACCAGCGCGATATCGCGGGCGCTACAAGGGTCGCGCTGTAGCGCCCGCGATATCGCACCAGTTTGGACGAGTCTTAACCTGTTGGATCGACCAGTGCAGCTGTTATTACTTAGCCACGAGCTCCTTGTGCGGTTTTAATGAGAAATGACCATTAAACTTTCGTGAAAAAAAAAAACACATTAATGATTGAATGGCAAACAAAAAACAAAGTCGCGATTTCTGTAAACTGATCGTTTTTAAGATACGGGGTCAGTGTAATTTGTACGGCAGCTGACTAATTTATCTTCATCGGTCATTTCCACCTACGCATA
This sequence comes from Omphaloscelis lunosa, assembly GCA_916610215.1. Classification (NCBI taxonomy): domain Eukaryota; kingdom Metazoa; phylum Arthropoda; class Insecta; order Lepidoptera; family Noctuidae; genus Omphaloscelis; species Omphaloscelis lunosa. Next base: position 16,743,489 of record OU744250.1, read on the forward strand.
AAATCTCATCATTTGCATGCACCAACTTCCATTCATCACATTACCAGAGGTTTAAGCACTCGCTCCTTATATTTTTTGGCAGAATCACCTAAATTCAATTAATTGTTTTGACCTTGCCCTTAAACGTGGACACTTTAACCTGCCATTTTACAAAAAAAAAAAAAAAAACTAAAATTAGAAAGAGCCCTACACTTGTCTGAACGTGCAAAATTTAACTCACGATGAATTTTAAAGAATTCCGTAACCGAGCGTGTTCTAATTGTTTGAATGAGCACTCTCAACAGAAGGGCTGGGCCCGTGATCAATCGCTTTGTCGCCTGCCGCCTACTTTAAAAGACTGACTATTCCAGACACTCCATTAGGTTTCTAGGGTTCTGTACCCGAAGGGTGACAAACAGAACCCTATTATAGCTTGTCCACTATGAAATGACGCGCCCCACTACCGCATTACATATAGAAATCCGCATTACGGTGTGCGTAAATGCGGTAGTAGAGCGCGTCAGTTCAGAGTGGACAAGCTATCCGCTATCCATCCGTCCGTCCATCTGTCTCTCAGCGGGCTGTATCTGATGAACCGTAATAAGTAGACAGCAGAAATTTTCACAGATTCTAGATTTTTATTGCTACCATAATATAAAATTCAATAAAGTTAATAATTAAAGGCACGATTCCCCATACAAGAAACGTATTTTTTCGGCGTTTTTTGCTCGATCGTTATACGGTACGGAACCCTTAGTGTGCGAGTCCAACTCGCACTTGGCCGGTTTTGAATAACGACGCAGCATATACCTAAGTATATTATAAGTTCACCTGAATTTAGCTATGAGTATTTTTGAATGTAGGTACTTATAGTAGATCGGTTCGCGACCTCAATACTTGAAAATAAGCGAGGAAAAATTTTGAAGGTACTGAAGGACCGAAGCAAGTAGGTACACTAGTTGCGAACAGTTATCACTGCTTTAAAAAAATATCAACCCAATGATGATATTCTGAGCTGTATACTAATAACAACCGTAATCTGTTAAGCTTAAATAAATTAGAAATCATTTTCATAGCACAAAAACAAATATATGCAGATTAGAAAAGCATTTTCAGCAAAGGCTGCATTACAATAGAATACTTCGAGAGTACGTCGAACCAAAACTGCTTATCTCACAATAAAAAAAGTCGCCCCAGAGAAAATGTCAGCATTATTCTTCGAATTACTAATCTACGAACACAATCTAATTCACAAATGTGAGAGCCCATAAGAATTTCAAATTAGGTGGGTAGGTACGTCGGCCCGTTTGTGTGAACGGCGAACTTTTAGTTAGACCAATAATGGATCGAGTGGAAGTTAGTCAAGAGTCATGCCGAAACTAAATTAAGCCTGATAAAGTAAAAAGCATAATGGCCAACGAGTTTCCTTTAACTGAAACCGATTCGTGATAAGGAGAACGAATTAAAAAAATTGAATAACTTAGCTACTACGATTAAATTTGATTTACCATTATTTAGTTGATAAATTGGTGGATGAAAGCTACATAAATATGATTGTAATAGAAACAAAAAAACAGTGGCACTCCGAGAGTGCCGACAGAAGTGAAAACTTGAAAAAAAAAAAAATCGGCACCGCGGTTATCAACGCGTTGATGTCTTTTTAATGGTCAAGAGCCGGTGTCATCACGGTGTTGCGAAATCAATGGTTTAGTCCCATCTCAAAAATTCCCAACGCGCCTAAAGAAGTTTTCACTTTAATCATTTGAGAATCATTGATAATAAAAACAGGTAGACGTGTCAGTGAAAACAGATCAAACGACCATTTTATTTGTGGCAACATCTACATCGCCACATGTGAACTACGCATGAAACTGACGTCACACAAAATCCTGCATCGCGCAAGCAGCATTTACCGCGCGACTAGCATATATACAACGTCCTGAAATCAATCGACGGGCCTCCCCGACCCTTGCTCGAAAACGAGGTGCCAGCAGTTGTTGCAGCTGAGCACGTAGCTTTAAATACCCCGCCTAATAATCATGATATTAACTAAATTTTGATCCAGCCTGTCCCTTCTTGCTGTCCTCCCCCCAGCGACGCCCTAAGCCGAGGTTCGTACCCCACAGGGGGTGCCCTTAGCGAGCGTTCGCCTAGCTTTAATTTAGAAAAGTTTACTTGCTCCTGGCTGGAGGCTCTAAGTGTAGCAGCTTAAGGCACCCACAGGAAAGTCCGGTTAAGCAGCCAAGACCTTAGTGGTCAAAACTGCGAGTTGCCACGTTAAAAAAAAAAAATCAATCGACGGGTAGTAACCCACCAGACACAACACCCAACGGGTCGAAAGATCCTCCCTATTCTATGGAGGATGTGTGAACTTTGTACCCTGTTTCCCATACCTCTATAAATTACTACGAGAAAAAAGCTTTAGTTATCTTTACAATTTAACATATGTCTCAGAAAATAGTCATGGAAATCTAAGCATAAATCTTAAATGTGTATTATCACTAAACAATTTACTCTTCATTCAGTAACCACAATATTCTCTTTTATAGGTACTATGAAAGTTATAAAACTATTAACTTGCAGCTCGTATCCATTAAACCTATCACGGTTAGCGATCTCTGGTTTAAACAGGTTTGTGACAACAGCATCTGAACTAAGTAAATGCAATTTCTTGGTGAAGGTAACAGTATTTTTAACGATATCAATCAATATTTGCATGTTTTTCTCTTGAAAATGGGAAACTTCGTGAAGAAATTGGTTTGACCTCTACAGCCAAACACAGAAGTTTCAAATTCCTAACTTATTTAGTTGTGGAGATAGAGCTCGTACAAAAACGGTCTAAAACTGACAACTTTTACGGACCCCAATTTCTTCATTTAATAAAATAAAATTTATATTTGTTCTCTACTCGATGAGCTCTTTACAATGACACCCCACATGCCAGAAATAGATTTTTAATTTTATAAAATCAAAAGTTTATTTGGAGAGCCCTTTCATTTTTAAATTCATTTAATTCTTATTATTTGTTGTTATAGCAGCAATAAAAATACATCATAATCTGTGAAATTTTCAACTATCTACCTATTACGATTCATGAGATACAGGTCGCTGCCAGACAGACGGACAGCGGAGGCTTAGTAATAGGGTTCCGTTTGTCACCCTTCGGGTACGGAACCCTAGAAATAAGATAGACTGACTCTGGACACTGCACTTAACTTCATAATTTTTATCACGCGAATTGGGTATCTGTATACAAACTGACTGACTGTTCTGTCTGTTGTTAGATAGAACAGTGCTGTCTGCGCATAGTACAAATAAAGTGAATAAAACAATCATCTCATTATAGTTTCCAGCAAACGAATTGGACAAATATTTTGTATTATTTGCTCAATATATTATTTTTGCCACATCGAAAGTTGATGTTACAGAAAATGTAATACGTACCTACGAGAGCAAACACGCTTTGGGCTCGAAGAAAAATAAAATAAAATGTTACTACCGAAAGCTAAATAAAAGTCGACAAGATATTGTGTTTTATTCCTATGTTAAAAATGATTTGTGAAATTACATTTCCATTTCGATCTATGAAGGTGAACCATAAATACACACCTTGATCGTTTGTTCGATCTCCAGATAACTTGGGACAGGAATAATTTTGGCAACTTCACAAGTTATAGGGTTCCTTACTCGTGGAACCCTAAGATTTCGCCTATTTACCATTGGAACGAAATCCTAAAATTAAACAAACATAGATGTTTACTTCTGAAATTTCAGAAAGTTCGGACCACATTATAGCATCACGCAAAAAAGTGCGTGTAAAGTTCACACGCACTTTTTTGCCCTAGCGCGGTTCGGAAAATGATACTCGTCTGTAATATTACGCAATATTAATAGTCTATGGCAATTCAATCTTGACATATTTCTATTACTTGGCTACAAGGCTTTTGGCTAATTTGTGAAAGTACATTATAAGTAATATTTTTTGGCATGTGCGTTTAGTCTGTGCAGAATAAACAATTTTTCTTTCTTTTCTTTCTTTCTTTATACAAAACCATCTATATATAGAGATGGCTTTGTACCTTTTTCTGAATCGCGCTATGGTTTCGTTACATGCGTTTAATGACACTCTTCATTCATCGGGGGCGTCGCGACATCTCGACCAACAAGTTGTTAATTTATGAATCAGACTCCCATTTTTTAAGAATGTTAAGAATCATTCAGAGATATTTGTAAACTAAAGAATCAAAGTAAGTGCATGATATATGAAAAAAAAAAAACAGTTTCCTTTTATCACAGAAAATCATGCCTGTATTTCCACAAGAGGTAGGTAGATGTGTATATCCTACAATCGTATTTCCATATAATCAAGGCCGAGCTATTCATTAACGAGGCATAAATCTGGATTCTAGGCAGCAGCAGGAGGCGATCGGCGGCGGTGATCTCTCGCGTCCGGCCCTGATTCGGGCCATGGTACGGAGCTAGAGGAAATGGAAGGCCGTCACCTCCTTCTGCGAAGCAGTAATGCTCGCGAAGGAGGACGCCGAACGCGTTAGGGAGAGGCAAAGTTCGCGCCCTCACGCCCCTAACCGCCGCAGGAGGAGACGCCCTGGGCATCGGGAATCGCGAGCCGATTTCCGGCCACCGTAGGTGCGGACGGTGAGCAATGGGTAGTTAGCCGCCCGATAAGGACCAGGCTCGGGTGGCGCGTTGTGTTCCACGCGCGCCTCAAAGAGATGTCAGCAGAATTGACGGAGTCCGCTAGGACAGCTAGGGCCGGGGTTGCGAAGAAAACCCAAAGGGAGATCGTGGCCCCCGGCAACAGGGCACCTGAAGGAACACAAGTGGGTTTCAGTCAGTAAGAGTCTGACAAACCCTCTCGCTGCACCCAGAGCGGGTGAAGTTATTTGATAATTTCCCACCCAAAAAAAAAGGCAGCAGCCTGAAGTTTGGAAGTCTAACGGGGCCAAATACTGCACTGATAAGTTATAAATTGTAGGTAAGTGGACGATTCACATGACGCAATGCGGGATCGTGAATTCACGCTTCAAAATAAACGCTCGGGACCAGTGCAGTATCATTCCATTTTGTATATTCTACTCAGGCTAATATTGTGTAGTTTACTATAAATACGCACGCAAAATAAATATTATTCATTGCTTGACCTATCTTCAGAGTTCAGACTCCAGCTTTATGAACCTTCACAAGACTAATTAACCTCCCATTCATAAAAACTTGACATTGATTATAATTCTTTGTTAAATATACTTAAGTTATTTTTGTAAATGAAATAAGAGGCCTAAATACAAACGCCGTTTTTATGAGAAGGTTCAATTCAACAACAATCATGTTGACAAACATCCATGATGATATTAGAGTAGGTTCGGTAGATGAAATTCAGAAGATTGAAGGTAAGACCAGGGTGGATACTCGCACAGACCTGTAGTACTCTAATTACGTAATACACGATCAATCTCAATCTGTTTCGATTTGAAATAGATTGCTAATCCATTGCTTCATAAGTTGGAAAAAAAATCTGCTCAACAACGTAAATAACGCAATGAAAATTGTTGAACTGTCTGTGACTGAAATGAAACAAATTAGTCATATTTACGAAAATAAGTTACGTACATAATTAGTTATTGCCAGTAATGATGAAGCGCAGGTTACCACTGTTCTACTCTTAATCGATTTAAAAAAATGGAGGAGGTCATGCATTCGACGAATATTTTTTTACTGGGTCCGTTTTCGTGATTCTTTTTCATTTGGTAGAAGAAGCTCACGCAGTTTTTTTCTTACTTTCTTTGCTTGGGTAGTTTTTGAGTTAGCTTGTTATAAAACTTCCTATCACTGTTGTTTACATAACAAGTAATTTATGTGGGGTAAGTACCACAACTAGAAAATAAAAAAATAAACGCATTTCGAAAAAAAAAAAGAAGTCATTGTCTTTGGTTTTGTATTTTCATATTTTGCTACCGACTTCCGAAACTAAGGCTATTTTTCACTATGTAGTATTTTTTTTTGGAAGGCGGTCGTTTTTTTTTCAACCTCTAAACCCAATTCCCACGTAACTCTTAAGAATATGAAGTCCCGTCACCGGTCGATGAGGACTGCTATAGATCAGTCGGATCACGTGCCGCACCACTTATCACAAGTTGCTCTCGTAAAATAAAATAAATTGCCAACAAGGACTTGCCCAAACCTAGCCGATACTCCGTAATACTGCGACGTGAGCATTTCAAGGCTTGCTGTTGACTTTTCTTACAGATAAAATTACTATTTTTTAGGGTTCCGTACCTCTAAAGGGAAAAACAGAACCCTTATAGGATCATTCGTGTGTCTGTCTGTCTGTCCATCTGTCACAGCCAATTTGCTCCGAATCCAATGGACCGATTAAGTTGAAATTTGGTATACGTATCCAAACACGGACGTGTAACGTAATTTTTTTTTTTTTTAATATGGGGATCTCTTTTGGGGGCAAACAAGAAAATAAAATAAAAAAGTTTTGCAAACTATACCTGGGAATATAAGAAGAAGTCTATGGTCTTAAAATAACATGGTAAATCACTCAATATTGTGCGTACAAACTTTGTAGTTGGAATGTATGGGAGAACATATTTTTCGACTACTATGTTAAGTTTGTATTTGGGATAAATTCATCCCAACTACGGAACCCTTCATTGTGCGTGGTCCGACATGCACTTGGCCGGTTTTTTAAATGATTAATTTGATGTGTATGGGTTCACAGCTAAGTATTAACAGCCGCACGGGTCTATCCATCGGGTTAAGCTACGCTTTCGCTATTGGTCCGTAGATGGGTGAGTATCTTAACATACCGAGACCGCCTCCGTGCCTCGGAAAGCATGTTAAGCCGTTGGTCCCGACTAACATTGTGGATCTTTGACAGTCGTTACGGGTCGTCAGAAAAAGAAAGTCTGACAACCAGTTTTAACTGGTTGTCAGACTTTCGGGCTTCTTGGTAAGACAAGGGGGGGGTATCGTATACCCCAGTAACTGGGTTGTGGAAGTCAGATAGGCAGTCGCTCCAAATAAAATACCGGTATTCAGCGGCTTTAAAACTCTGATACCAGGTTAGCCACTAACCCCACGAAAAGAAGAAGATCGTGTTACCGTGTTGGGAAAAGGTGACTAGGTTTTTTTGGGAATTCCTCAGTAACAACCTGGAGCCTGGTGGTGTGCCCGGTTGGCAATAGAGTCGAACCCAGGTGTTATACTTTATCTATATTGACTGCCTCGTTGGTCTAGTGGTCGCAAGCGCTACTGCTAAGTATGAGGTCCTGGGTTCGATTCCCGGGTCGAGCAAAATGTTATTGGGTTTTTCTATCTGAAATTTCTCAGTAGCAGCTCGGAGTCTGGATTTGTGCCCGGTTGATGGCAATAGGCTCGCCCCCTATTACATGGGACTTAAACATAACTGGCGAAATGTGGGTGTGCCTGCTACAGGGACACCTCTGCCCAACCCTTCGGGGAAACAAGGCGTGATGTTATGTATGTATATTAACATAGTCGGGGTAGGCGGAGACTATCTCTTCGAGGGAAACAGGCGAGATGTTATGTTACGTTATGTACTTTCGAAGAAATGCACCGTAAGGAATTTTTCTGCTTGCAGCGCACGGCCGCTGTAGAAGGCGGCCGTTAAACAGATGTCGTATCGTGTTCACGGGATTGTGTTTTCAAACTGCTCAAATATGCGTTTCTTTGATAGTACAAGTCATGCCATTTTAAAGTTGAGACTTGACCGCGTCGCCCCGATGACCCCCCGGCGCGGACCTCATACCGCTAAAGAGACCCATAAATCCTTAACTGCGTAAGTCAAACCACGTGGTGCGTCAAGTAACTTGTACAGTGCGTTATTTATAACTTGTACAGTGCGTTAATTATAACTTGAACAGTGCGTTATTTATAACTTATACAGTGCCTTAATTATAACTTGTACAGTGCGTTATTTATAACTTGTACAGTGCGTTAATTATAACTTGAACAGTGCGTTATTTATAACTTATACAGTGCCTTAATTATAACTTGTATAGTGCGTTATTTATAACTTGTACAGTGCGTTAATTATAACTTGTCCCGTGACGAGATCGGTAGCACTGAATTTTGCAGTCATGTAATTGGGAGTACTGTTCTGTCAGTCGCCATTTTGAAATCTACTCAAATTGAAACTAAGACTGCAATAAACGCCAACTAAAAAGGTATTAAAAAGACATCATCGACAGACAAATTAAACACGTGTAAGATCGAACAGATTACGTGTGACTCTGGATTTTTAATTTGTCCGTCTGTGATGTCTTGTTTATACCTTTTTAGTTGGCGTTTTTGTCGCAGTTAGGTTGATAACTTTTATTTTTATTTAAATTATTTTGGGGTTATAATAATATTTGTATTTTTGAAATGTGCTGATTAAGCCCTTTTTTTTTTGGTGTGACATTATCAAATAATTTCTCCCGCTCTGGGCGGAGCGGGAGGGCGTGTCAGACTCTTACTAACTAAAACCCACCCGTGTTCCTTCAGTTGCCCTGTTGCCGGGGGCCATGATCTCCCTTTCGGTTTTCTTCGCACCCCCGGCAGGCATCAGCCCTAACGGACCTCGTCAATTCTGCTGACATTTCTTTGAGGCGCGCGGGCCTAGTCCTTATCGCACGGTGAGCTACCCATTGCTCACCGTCCGCAAGCCCGTGCCTACGGTGACCGGAAATCGGCCTGCAATTCCCGACGCCCTGGGTGTCTCCTCCTGCGGCGATTAGGGGCGTGAGGGCGCGAAATTTGCCTCTCCCTCACGCGTTCCGCCTCCTCCTTCGCGAGCATTACCACTTCGTTGAAGGAGGTGATGGCTTCCCATTTCCTCTCGGTCCGTACCATGACCTGAACCAGGGCCGGACGCGAGAGATCACCGCCGCCGATCGCCTCCACAAGGACACGGCGATGCTCCGCCCAAGCTGGGCAGACCTTCACCGTATGCTCCACCATGTCCTTCGGGCGATCCACACAATGGTGACACCCGGGTGCTGATTAAGCCCTTTCATTTGGTACCCAAAACAGTGTCATAAAAAAATAGTTCATGACTGTATGTCCTCTAGAGGGCGCCATATTCACCAGCGGACGATCAAGACGCTTCCAACGATTCCTCATTTGTCAAATTATGATAAGCAGTTTAGAAGTTATGAGGGAACAGATGAATATACATACCCACATATATACATACCGTTCAAAATCATAACCGTCTTTTTGCTTCGCCGTAGTCGGGTAAAACTGTAGCTTAAAATATTAAACTCACGCGTTTATCATCAGGTCATAATAATCAAAATACTTTTGTATTGTCGTTGCTTATTATTATTATTATTATATTGTTATTCAAACTTATTTTAAAATGGGTAAAATTCCAGTTGAAGTAGGGCTTATAAAATCTTTTGTATGACAAAAGAAAATCACAATTTTTTCATGAATAATGTCTACGAATACAGTTAATTAGGCTACCTGAAAGAATTAAGTTCCAGCGACAATGAAAATTGTCTCTAAATATATAAAAACAACATGAAACGACAAGCCTGTAACATTGCCAACACAAAAAAATAAAAGACTAGTGAGGCGGTGTTACCAGCGTGATTATTCGTAAATCCCTGTGTTTCGTCCTGACAGTAAAGTTGACCATTTGAAGACTAACGATCGTAATCCTACCGTTTGTCCTCATAAATATTTTTACATCTAGTTCTTTTTTCGTAAATTTTTCTTCTTTACAAGGGCCAACTTGTCTATATGTAAAGAACATTCATTTTGTAGTAACGTTGTGCCGTAACTTTAAATATTTGTACTTTCAGGATTTATTAAACTATTACTGATGCAAACATTGTGTTCATTGTTTTATAAGAAATAGATTTACTAACCTATTCTTAGATGAGACGGCGTAATGTTACGTGCCGTTTTAGGTAAAGTAAGGGTGTCGGAAGCGACAATTTAGATGCTCACCGGTGCGTCTCAATGGAGAACTCGGAACCCTTCCGCATAATTTTCTGAAGACAGCCATCGATAGGTTTTCAGCGGGTAAAAGTCTCATCCTACGATCCCTTTTTTACAAGAGGGGACCATTCTATTATTTTGCCCTTGAAAATCAAACGATTATTGGCACAATAATGTCAGGTTACAAGATGATAATAATCTAATTAAATAAAAATCAATTGCTGTGCATTAGTCTCGCAAAAACTCGAAAATGGTTCGATCAATTTGTTTTTTTTTTTTTAGTTTGCCGTAATTTTAGAAAATTTGGGAAATCCCATAGGAACAGTGGAGAAATCGAAAAATCTAAATTTTGTCTCACGTGGTTCGAAATTCCCCGAGTCATCTTCAGTACATATATGTATTGGTACTGTACATAGATATTATGCTTGTAACAAATTTAGAATTAATATATATAAAAAAAAAAAAACAGTGGCACTCTGGGAGTGCCGACAGAAGTGAAAACTTGACCAAGATTGCCTTGATGGAAAAAAATACTTGTATAGAACATTGGTCCGTAACCTTATCTAAATAAAGAGCACAATCGCGTTTACAAAACCTTTAAAGTAAAAATACTTGCAATGGACATTGATTTGTAACGCGATTGTGCTCTTTATTTATATTTAAATAAAGAGCACAACCGCGTTTACAAAAGTGAGGTGTCGTCACAGTGTTGCGAAATCAATGTTTTAGTCCCATCTCAAAAATGCCCAACGCGCCTAGAGAAGTTTTCACTTAAAAAAATGTTACATTCGTTTACATTAAACTTAACAAAGTCAGTACATTCACGTTTCATCTTTCCATTTCCTTTGAAAACCTTCACAAGTGTTGTCACCCCTAGCTCTTCTACGTAGGATCACAAGGAACCCGTCACAGTGTCTTGACACAGAGAACTCTGTGTATAATTTGGGGGCATCAAGGTCGGGTGACATTGTCCTGTGAATCGCCCACGGGACGCTTTGAGATAAGCAATAGCTTTCCTATCGCGTTTTATAGCACATTCGATATTACGAGAAATAGTTTTTGTTCCCTTGGGGAGGACATCTTGCTAGTAATATACAGGGTCGGATTTGATGGCTTAGATGGGGTGCATAGTGAGATATAGCAGCAATGAATACTAAAAACTGTCTGGCTAAGGCAAATGATATTTGCAAATATTTGAATAACGATGTAAGCACGAAAGTTTACCTCTGACGTTCCGAATGATTGGCTTTCCGTTGGGAAGTCATAACTAAACATCATTTGCCTAGCCTTTTCCCAACTATTTTGGAGTCGGTTTCCAGTCAGCTAGAATACCAGTATTTTACATACATAGGTATAATAAAACCAAATAGTGGAAGAATCTACTTGCTATTAATGTACCTACGTTATCTTGTGTGGTAGTGAATATAGAGCTAGGACCTGTATAATTTTCTTCCTTTTTGCACTGTTATATTTCTCTGAAAGCTTACAAAGATTTCAAAAGTACCGTTTCTGAATTTGCACCCTTCATACTAACTAGTCCGGTCCTGTTAACTATTGAATTCCGATGGGTATGCTTGAGGTGTAGGTACCTGATGTGTGCTATTATGGGAAATGGAAAAAATTGTCTCACTATGAGTTATGGTTAATTTTTTCTCAATGTGGGCGTTAGGTAAACCCGTATTTACATACGAGCTGGGTGGCATCAACATATAAAATATGTAAATTAAAATATGCGAAACGTCAACTTTGAAATGCCTTCATTTTGCTGAGTACCTGCGCTTTCTCTTCTATAACTTCATTTTGGCGCTGAAGAATTTAATTTTACTTTTAGACTTTTAAGCTTTGATGATTCAGATTGATTCAGTTATGTTGTAATAGGTGAATATGATATTCTTAAAAACAATGTTTTTTTTCTTTTTTAGGTTTAAAAGGTCACGGCAGTTTGAGGTCACAAATAGGTTTGCCAACCGTACCTTCAGATCCGTCTGTATCCGTAACCGTAACCGAATCGGATATAAAAGTTTTGGATAATTTCGGATAGGGGCGGAGTCTAAATGACAGGGATTCCTTCCCAGCCGAGCCAATAGTACCGACACACTATATAGCTGCTCGCGGCTTTTCCATGTTACAATTAAAAAAATATATAATATACATAACCGAAACTGTTCGAAACTAAAGGATAATCCGAAATAATTTCTTATCTGTAACCGTATCCGAAACCGGTATTATATTATTTCTATATCCGTCTCCGTATCCCTGGGTCCGAATTTTCATATCCGTATCATCCCTACTTAACAGTAACTAAGTATGAATACATTTGATTAATAAGCAGCACGTCATGTAGTTATTACGAGAACAACATCGTTGCTAACACATCATTATCCATGGAAAATTAATCATAATGTAAATGATGTAACGCACATCATCTTTATAATGTGATAACATGGGTCACGATACGCACTTTGAATATTATTGAGATAGAAGATCAAGTTAGTAAATATTAATACTGTTTAGAGGTATCTATTAGCAACATATCATTCTTTCTAGCATTTTCCCAACTATGTTGGGGTCGGCTCCCAGTCTAACCGGATGCAGCTGAATACCAGTATTTTGCATGAAGCGACTGCCTATCTGGTCTCCACAGCTCAGTTACAGGGTAACACGATTTTCTTCTTTTCGTGGATTTAGTGGCTAGCCTGGTGTCAGAGTTTTAAAGCTAACCATGGGCCTCTGACTTGGCTTCACATGCCGTTGAGTAATATCTCTCAGGCATGCCGATTTCCTCATAATGTTTTCCTTCACCGTTTTTGAAGCAAGTGATATACCTACAATATGCACATGAATCCGAAAAGTCAGAGGTGCGTGCCTTGGGTTCGAACTCGAGACCTATGATGACTTATAGGTCCGTAGCATCACAGCGGGCCCTATCAGAATACCAGCGCTGCGGTATTTATTATTTTTAAATATCGCAGCATCATGCTGAGATAGGAGCCTTTTTGGCCTAGCACAGGTCGTAATTATATTTGCTTGTTAGTCTCGAATGCTCCTTTTTTATTTTTGTTAATGTTTGTTTTTTTTTTTTTCACTATGTTTTGTATTTCCTGTGCGTGTCCCAAATTAAATATTTTCTTTCTTTACTTGGCAGTCTGCCGGGCGCACCACTAGGCGATACCCTACCCTGGCTTCTAACTACCCGTAACGACTGCCAAAGAAGCGAATAACAGCCGGGACCAACGGCTTCACGTTCTTTCCGAAGCACGGAGGGGTTTAGATATGTAAAGGATGGTCACCCATCCACGAACCGACCGCGGCAAGCGTAGCTTAACCTTCGATCGACCGTTACTATTTAGCTACAATCCCCTCTACGCGAGTACTCTTGATATACAAAAGGAAGGGATTTCAGGGCTCCCATTATTCTCGGTGATCTTCACAGATCATGATTTAAGAGTACCTTAAGATTCTAAGCCGTAATGACATCTCACAAACCGAATTTAAGGTAGGTACTTCGCCATTAACTTGATAGAATCCCTCATACGGTATACCAAAATCCTTCTGAAAAAGATGACACAGAAGGTGGTATTTACTTAGATTCCACTTAGCTCATCCAATTTCATGCACTATTTCAGGCGACAATAAAACCTCCCTTCACCACCTTTCATAACATTTTCAACATTTAATCGATAAACCTTTGTACCTCCAGCAAAAAATCAAGTGTGTCCCGAAGTACTTTACCTACCCACAATTAAATTACTGTTGTAATTCCATAGTAGGTTGCGAGCACAAAATAGATGGGCACAGAAGGTCAGCTCCATACAGCGAGCGAAAACAGACGCATGCATGCAAGTTAGCTTCTTAAAACTTTTTAAGAAGCTAACTTGCTGAATACAATTACAAGTGTCTAAATTCAGTAACTGAGCCATTTAGACGGCAAAATTCAGGCATGAGGATTAATTTCGTATCTCAGTCGAATGCCAGTCAAGACTTCACGAGTGCGCTTCACTCGCTGTTCGTAAAACGTGTCTCTTTGCGGGCGTTTTCGCTCGTACTGACCTTCTGTACCTATCTGTTTTGTACTGCGAGCCTGTGACTTCACAAAGGCCCCATGGCGCCCACCACCCCGTACTCACTGCGTTCATTACAAATTCAAAGGCTGTTTAGTCATTATCATGTAACACCTGTTGTCGGCCGCTTATGTTGGGTTATATTTTAAGCTGATGGTTCACTGTGCTTTTTTTTGGTGTACCTAATGAATCAAAATCAGTTCTCTTTTAGTTTTCACTGGGCTTTCTGTATACAGGAACAACCAAGGACAAAGCCTAAAAAAGAATTTTGTAGGCCGACGAAAAAACAAAATACCATGCTTAGGTCAGACCACAAGACTAGGTAAGTGGAAATCACAACATCAGAATGAAAAGAGCTCTAAGGTGCTGACAATAAAAACATTAACACAAGTATATAAAATTTAATTGTCTGTTTGTTATCTCAAAATAACAGCTTTTTACTAAATGCAAATGAAAGTTTAAGAGATATTTAAAAACAAAAAGGTTTGTCTGTTTGTTCCGGCTGTTCTCCGAAACGGCTAAACCGATTTTGATGGAACTTTCATTGGCAGATAGCTGATGTTATAAGGAATAACTTAGGCTTACGTTTATTTTAGAAAAAGAATTACGGGTCCACATAGGCGAAGCCGCGGGCAGCAGCTAGTTATTATTATTAATAACGAATAATGAAAAATAAAAATAAATGGGAGTGCCTCCGCTGCCGGCGCCGGCTCCTGAATTGGCTACCGGCGCCCGTTGCTGAATTGACCGCCGGCGCTGGGTTTGGAAAAAAAGCGGAAAACGTGGTCGGCAATTTGGTATATTGGAGTAGATAAGCGGGGGGTGTCTGCATAATTAAAAAAACATGTAGTAAGCATTATTTTTTTCCAGTATTATATTTCCATGATCAATGATTTCCATATTCCAATAATCAAGTACTAAGTACCCGGAACCGAACTAGTTAGATTAGGTTAACTATTTTTACTCGCAAAAAAGGATATTTAGGTTAGGTTGGGTTAGAACTGTGATCCTGTGACGCACGAGCCAAATGAGCGAAGCAAGCGGTGCGGGACCGCTTGCTTCGCTCACTCGGCTCGACAGCGTCAGCAACGGCCGACGAGTGCTAAAAACGACTATAATATATAGAAAAAAATACTTTAGTTAATACTGGAAGGGATTCCGTAAACGTTGTGCCGACGGTGTCCATTATGGGAGCCGGCGGTGCCAGCCACAGAGTATGTAATGTGCCGGCAGCTGATGTTATTAATCTCGGCTGCTGGCAGTAATGTCATGCCGGTTCCCAATGACGTTAGGAGCCGCCGCCGGCAGCGGAGGCCCTCCCAAAATATATTCAAGACACAAATAATAATGCAGTGGTATGCACTCATACTTCACCAGTAATTTTAAAGTCTTATATAATACGCTAAGCGTATACCTATCAGCTAGGCACCAGTGCTGTTACTAAGAAATTCCTACTGTCTTTTTCTACTTCTACCTAGCCTTTTCTCAACTATGCAGCTGAATACCAATACTTCCTACTGTTAAATCTGTAATTTTTTAAATTCTCTGACACCGTGTGTGCCCATCCTTACTTAACACGGCGTTCGTGCCTGTGAGTGGGCTTTGTCCTTAAGCAAAGATCAACTTGAATTTTTCATACTTCAACCTTCCCGGGACGAACTAATCTGTATTTTTGCACAACAAGCCTGCTTTCCGTGTCATTGGAATAAAAATATTAGTTATGTAGGTACAGGTTGTGCCATTAAAGTTGAGACTTGACCGCGCCTCCCGCCGCTCTTTCCCCCGCCCCGATGACGCCCAGCGGGGACCTCATACCGCTAAAGAGACCTATAAATCGTCTACTGCGCAAGTCGAACCACGTGGTGCGTCTAGTCTCATCTTTAATGACACGACTTGTACAGTTCTTTTCGCTTTAAGAGCGTTTATACTGAAACTGATAACGTCGCAAATAGCTGACAAATATTTCGCAGTTTTGATTAATTTGCCAATATTAGGTACTGTATGGAAATAGGATTTAGATGGCTAACTATAGTGAACTAGAATATTAATAATGAATTGCAATTATAACACTGAATTTGATGTTGTAACCGTTTCAGATGTAAAAAAGGCATTTGGATAGTTTCCAAATACTTTTTTTACATCTAAAACTAAATATTTGGTGTTACGATATTAATTATTGCATTTTATCATCTATATTTTAGTTCACTAGTTAGCCGTATTCCTTATTTCCATACAGTAATATTGCCAAATTAATCAAAACGGCAAAATATTAGATAGCTATTTGCGACGTTACCCACTTTCCGTATAAACGCTCATTAACTGGATAAGATCATACTTAGGATATTTTGGAACTGCGACCAAAATCTATACAGCAAATATTGTCCTCAACTATCGAACACTATCCAACTATCCGACGATACCAATATCTTAAGTTTGGACCGATTAATATGACAGTTTCAGTCTTCAGACTTTTGTAATTAATACTGTCTTAGCCACCGAGGCACGAAAAGGTCACGATGTGTGTCTACTGTGTCTAGTGTCTATGCAATATCTAGAAGTTTTTGAGTTAGCTCCAGTAGTCAATGATACTCTGTAATGAAAAGAAGATTCCCTAAGACCTCTACAAGGTCACACTGAGTGGTCTGCTATTATTATAAAAGTAAAAGAAAATGTTGGGATTATAAATAAATTATGTCCTTTCCGAATTTCCCGGCTGTTTGTATGGGTTGCGTTATCTAACTTAATGTGGGTTCCCTGTAATCCGTGCTATCACACTGTCACCAAACCGTATCCAAAATAACAATGAGTACAAAATGTTCAATGGAAATTGACTTTCCATTTGGTTATATTTATCGAAAGAATTAATCTTTTACCGAAAACAAAGCGGGATGAACGAAACGTATTTATTTCTATACCTACGTTTACTAAATACCTCTTGTTTGTATTATATTAAACTTTCTCCCCGGTTTCAAGCGCTAGCGACGTTCACAAGTGGCAATTTGAAATAGGAATGGCTGATTTTTTCATATAAAACCCTGGTATGGCCCCCTATAATGCCTCTCGTGGTGGGTAAACTCCACACAAATGGCGAAATTAAACGAATACACGTCGTCATAATATCGCTGGAAATCTATTTTATTGGAATTTCAACTTTATGCCTTTGGGACGATAAAAAGTAATTTTACGGTCGCGTAAAGTTTACATGTGTTAAAATGTTGCTTTGTGAGCTAAATAACCAATTTCTTGACGGATAATGTTTGTTTTGTAGGTTCGTAGAAAGTGGATTACTTTTATGAATTACTTTTTTCTTTATAAAGTTTTTTTTTTACTATTGCATCTCGCAGTTGACCACTAAGGTCATGGCTGCTTAACCGGACTTTCCTGTGGCTGCCTTAAGCTTCTACACTCAAAGCCTCCAGCCAGGGGCAAAAAAAACTATGCTAAATTAAAATTAGGCGAGCGCTCGCTAAGGGCACTCTGTGGGGTACGCTTAGAACGTCGCTGGGGGGAGGACAGCAAGATGGGACAGGCTAGATCAAAATTAGATTTTCATCATGATTATTATTCGGTATACCGCACGGTCTCCTGCGAGGCGGCGTGCCTCCTTGCCGGATTACCGCCATGGGATCTTGAGGCAAAGGTCCTCGCGCACATGTGGGAGTTGCGCGAGGAGGCGAAACGCCGGGGCTTAACTCCGCTGCCGCGAGAAATCACGGCATGGCGGACAGAGCTCCGACGGGATCTCATGGCGTCATGGAGAGTGCGATTGTCGCAACCCAGCGCTGGGCACGCCACAATTGCGGCGATAACACCCCTCTTTGAGGAGTGGCTAGAGAGGCGCTACGGCGTCTTCACCTTCCACCTGACGCAGGTCCTCACCGGACACGGCTGTTTCGGGAGGTTCCTGCACAGGATAAGGCGGGAGGAAACGCCCGGGTGTCATCATTGTGTGGATCGCCCGGAGGACACGGTGGAGCATACGGTGGAGGTCTGCCCAGCTTGGGCGGAGCATCGCCGTGTCCTCGTGGAGGCGATCGGCGGCGGTGATCTCTCGCGTCCGGCCCTGGTTCAGGCCATGGTACGGAGCGAGAGGAAATGGGAGGCCGTCACCTCCTTCTGCGAAGCGGTAATGGTAAGCAGGAGGAGACGCCCAGGGCGTCGGGAGTCGCAAGCCGATTTCCGGCCACCGTATTGTTGATTGTGATTGTGTTCCACGCGCGCCTCAAAGAGATGTCAGCATAATTGACGGGGTCCGCTAGGGCCGATGCCTGCCGGGGTTGCGAAGAAAACCGAAAGGGAGATCGTGGCCCACGGCAACAGGGCAACCGAAGGAACACGGGTGGGTTTTTCCAAAAAAAAAAAAAAAAAAAAAAAAAAAAAAAAAAAAAAAAAAAAAAAAAATATATATATTATATTATTCGGGGAATTTAAAGCTACGTGCTCAGCTGCAACGACTGCTGGCACGTTGATATCGAGTATCAAGGGTCGGGGGGTTCTATATATAGAGGTCTATAACTACTTTTATATTAATGAATTTTGAGCTGGTGACGTTAGCCTTAGCAATCAGCAGCATGTTAAACGTCATCTGTCCTTTTATGAGCTCCTTCAAAATGTATTTCAAGTGCAACTCCGAAATACATTTTACTTACGATTGTCTCGTCAAGCATTAAAGTTACCGACACATTACTGTGCCGTGTTGTGTCGTGACGCGTCAAATCACAACGAGTTTTGATTGGCTAACACTGCGTCAGAAAGCGTCACGACACGACACAACACAGTAATATAAATCCGGCTTTAGTCTGTTACTGTTGTTGTTCGTCTGTTGTTTGTCTGTTATTGTTATTGTTTTATATGGCAGCTTAACTATATCGCTTCTTGTAACAATTCTAGTTTAACTGAAACAGATTTTACTATAGACCGTTAAAATTATTATAGAACATGCACTGAGTAAACAGTTTGTAAAGATTCTTGACTAAATTCGGCCTCAAACTGAGCCCTATTTGCTCAGTTTGAGGCCGAATTTAGTCAAGAATCTTTGCATGTGAGCAAAATCATCAGTAATAGGTTATACCAATGTTATTGTTTGTCATGTAAAATAAAGATAAAAACCTTTTGGATACAAAAGGAAAAAAAGCACGCTGTCGTGTATGTACGGTATTGTTGCAAATACATAAACGACCGTTTGAATTTCATCTGTTGATTCAGAAACACAGAAAAAACATCCTGTATTTTCCTTCACCCAACTGGAATTCACTTCACAAAAGTATCAGAGACAAAGCCGACATAGAAACAACAAGACTTTAAAGTAAATACGTATAGAAAACACGTGTAGCTTTATGCAGAAAATAATACTGAAGAAAATAGGGAATAAAAAGCGAATGTTACCACAGTAATGTGGTTTCATTTGCTGTGCGCTGCGTTGTGTAACGCAAGCCTTCTTTTATGCATGTTGGCCTGGTACAACAAAATAGCTGAGCGCAGTTTCTTGTTTTGTATTTATCAAATATTTATTTGTTTTGATGTTACTGGCTGTAGTCTTGCTATTCTGTAAACTAAACCCATTTTCACATTACTGTTATACCCGCCTTCCATGATGCTACTCGAAAGTTAATAGTTATAAACGTAAATCACCAATGACTAGCCAGAATATTGTTTAATTTTCAGAAGCATCGTGGTTGACGGGTCTTACCTAATTTCCAACTTTACTGGGGACACTTTGCCAAAAATTATATCTAATAAGTTTTCATCGGGTATTTTTACAGAATAGCACTGTTGTTTTGCTGATCCTCTGTAGATTCCTTATTATCTTGTATAAAAAATACAGTGTTTTCTTCAACAAGCTCCTTCTTCTCTAGTCAACAAGAGCCATAGTAGGAGAATATTTTATGTCCTAAAAAGATAATTCAGTCACGAAATTATGAAG
Organism: Omphaloscelis lunosa; assembly: GCA_916610215.1. Lineage (NCBI taxonomy): Eukaryota > Metazoa > Arthropoda > Insecta > Lepidoptera > Noctuidae > Omphaloscelis > Omphaloscelis lunosa. The sequence continues at coordinate 16,763,427 of OU744250.1, forward strand.
TGTCCCAGACTGCCCAGTGCCCAGGGTACAGCTGTTTTAATAACGGAGTAAAAGTACTAAATTCAAAAGTCATTTATTCAAACTAGGCTGAAAATCAGTACTTTTCGAACGTCAAAATTATATAAGACAGTCCCCAAAACGCTCACCCTTCACAGGTTTTAATGCACCTAAAGCTGGAACTTCATTTAAATAGCACTTTTTCGTCCCAACACTACAAAGCACATCCTTAATTAAGTAAATAGGTACCAGACGATCTCTATCCGCAGCCATTAACCCGAGAATTCTATGCGCGATATTGAAAAATATAAAAAAAAACCTGCAGCGAAGTGCGAAGGGATGCTTCGTTTCTCATTACCGCGGTTATCTTGTTAGTGCCTCTATAAATAACCCCGCCTCGCTAACAAGCGGACATTTTTCACACAAATCGCGGTGTAGTGTGAAAACCGCTTTATTTCAACAGTTTCTGATTGAAAGGTGGGGTGAAAATGGGTTTATGCCTTGCAAAATAAAAATCCTTTTTTTTTAAGTATCTATCCAGTAGATCAATAATATCGACTCGTAATAATTTAAGTAGGTACTAGTTGGAAAAAAAAAAATGCATTTTTGAAAAACGTGCATGTTTGAAAGAGGTTTTATTGAAGGTAAATACTGGTGCAATTTAGATCAGTAAGGCATCATTTCCACGAGCGAAAGAATCGCGGCAATAGACTCGCCGTGGCATCGAATTCAATAGACACTCTATGAATCAATTTCGTGAGACAGTCCTTTTCTAAGCTAGAGTCTAAGTACTGTAAATATTACTCGAAATACGGACTGGAGGAAGTCCTTTTTTTTTTTTTTTTTTTTATAAGTACCTATCTACATCTTAGCAAAAATCTATTATAATCTTACACTTGAACAGACAGCCCTTTGAATAAAGGGTGGGCGACGTCAGATCAAATATTTGCATGAATGAATTTGGAAAAGACACGATAAACTAGGTAAGTCAACTGACAGATTTGTCAATTACAGTGTGACTATTTTCTTAATGTCCCTCAGGATTCATCGCATTTCCGAATACAAACAAATGCTAATTTAATTAATTTAATTATTAAATTATTAATAATAATTATTAATTATTATTATTTTATTATTTAATTTTTGTACCATCTTCTATACCATGTTTTTATGCAAATAAATTTTATTCTATTCTATCAATTATTCGATTCATCGTGTATAATTTGAATTCAGAACTAAGTACTTTATTGTTGTTTTGTTTTGATTTCCGTGTGAACTATATAGAGCTGTTAAACTATTTTCGTGCCTGCGACTTTAGCAGCTTTCCTCCTATTTTTTTAAATAAATTATATTAAGTTAAAAGAGTATTAACAACTCTTTAAACTTCTAAGTCGATTGAGAGTCCAGTCTGCACCAAGTGCAAAGGGCAACTGATAGAAATCCGACGACTGACGAAACACGAAGTTTGCCGAGGGATATTAAGAAAATAGTTATTCTATACCTACTTCACCCTACGATAAGAATGCGTGGGATATTTAGGATGACGTGAAAGATTTGAACCATGTCCTTACTTAACATAACATAACGCCTGTAATTCATGAAGGGTTAGGCAGAGATAGACCTATAAGTACACTAACATTTCGCCAGTTATGTTTAAGTCTCATAAAATACAATAGACGTGAATTTATTTAGTAACCTGTTCCGCTTAGCTATTTCTAAAGAGCCATAAAAAGCCCTGAAAGAAATCGATATGTGTTTGCCTCATAATGAGGCATCCTCAGGATGACGATTGACTTGTCGCGAATCCGAACACGTCGTGTTGCCACACCAAGCGCTGAACGCAAAGAATAACCAGCGCAGCGCAGTGTCTATCGTAATTTATTATGGATTTCCGCAAATCACGCTTGATTCAATGAACTATTTTAAGTTTCATGTAATAGGGGGTGAGCCTATTGCCATCAACCGGGCACAAACTCAGACTCCGGGGTGCTACTGAGAAATTCCAGATGGAAAAACTCTTTGCGCCATCCGGGAATCGAACCTAGGACTTCATGCTCAGCAGTAGCGCTTGGTACCACTAGACCAACGAGGCAGTTAACCTCCCAACAAACCTATTACAAAACACAAGGTTTTTTTGTCTATTTGTAAGTGCGGTTATAACGTAGAATCGATTGATCGATTTTTCGTTTTAGTGATTTTTGTTGTAACTCACTCACTACATTATAGTTCTCTTACCAGGTTTTAGGATATTCCACTGTAAGAACTCATTTTTTTTACTCTATGGAAAGTTTCGTTATATTTTTACTAAGGCAAGCATTATTTTATTTTCAATTGCTGTGTGTACGATGTCTATCGGTAAGAAAAATCGATTCTCGCTTGTTCAGTCTTTTTATTCATGCTAAGTAAACGAAGCACGAACACACAGACAGTCAGGCAAACAAACAATCAAAACACTTGAGTTCCAAGCTGTTATTACGTTTCTGGAACATTCATGGTATCCTCAAAGCATAAACCTGTCAGTCCTGAGTCCTGCGGACAGCTACGGCCTTTGAATGGAAGCTAACAAACGTTGGAATAGTGCAGGACTTAATCGCACCAGTCGACAATAATGCGTAATCCGGCCACAGATTAGTCTCCTAGGAATTGTTGCTGGGCTCTCGACGCTTTAATACGAATGGATATTATATGTGAATTAATATATTTATTCGTGGGGAAGGAAGGGTTTGTTTTTGTGTTTTTAACTTTCTGTAGTCAAAACTAAATGGACTTGTTGTCAACATAACATGTCAGGTATTCCTTACAGGGGTAAGCAGAGATATTAAGTAGTTACACTCATAATTATCGTCAGATATGTTTTAGTCCCATAAAGGTAAAAGGGGGCCATCATATTATAATTGGAAATCCAATTGAAGTCCATCGACTTTTTTGCGTGGTCACCTTACTTGTTTGATTTGTTGTATGCCACCGTTATGATGCACAACAGAAACAAAGCGACATCAACGCCTCTATCGGTGGCAAATCTAACTGTTTTATGATATGATCACTAATGTTTGGCCACATCATGAAGGACTCGTGCGTTCAACTGTTCATATCGTCAAACGTTGAGTATTCAATGGTCTGGCCAGACCACATCCTGATGTGACCAGCGGTCGATGTTCTATTTCATGAAATGCAATCATTTCATGAACTGGTCGAACACTTCATGAAATTATTAATTTTAAGATCTGGCCACGACATTTATACCGGGAACCCGCGTCTATACTCACCGGACACAAGTGCAGACTGTGAAAAAGAATGTTTCATACAATGTGTAACTGAATTAATGTAAGTACATTATGAAAGTAATTTGTTTAGAATCGTTTACTGAATCGATTTTTGAAGTGAAAACTTCTTTAGGTGCGTTGGGCATTTTTAAACTATCCATTGATTTCGCGACACCATGACGACACCTCATTTTTGTAAACGCGATTGTGTTCTTTATTTATATTTTATTACGGATCAATGTTCTATGCAAGTATTTTTACTTTAAAGATTTGTAAGCACTGTTGTGCACTTTATTAATATTATATTAGGGATCAATGTTCTATGCAAGTTCAAGTACAAGTACTTTAAAGGTTTCGGAAGTATTTTTGAAGTGAAAACTTCTTTAGCGGCGTTGTGCACTTTTTTGTAATGGGTAAAAAATGTTAAGCTCGCGTCAGGACACGTGACCTGATCGAAAATTCGTAAGACTGTTAAAAAGACATCAACCTGTTGATTATCGCGGTGCTGATTTTTTTCAAGTTTTCACTTCTGTCGGCACTCCCGGAGTGCCACTGTTTTTTTTTGTAAACGCGATTGTGCTCTTTATTTAGATAAGGTTACGGACCAATGTTCTATACAAGTATTTTTCTTCCACCAAGGCGATCTTGTTCAAGCTTACACTTTTTGGTCACCTATACATATATGTAGTAAAATAATAACGAAGTCAAAACTGTACATTGATTAATTTTGGAAAAAAGGAATTGCTACGAGGTATGCTTTATGATTATAATTTATAATATTATATTTTAATTGGGGTGTTTGGTTGTGTTCGTTAACCGGGACATGTATATTTTTAAGTTAAAAATTCGTACAAATAATTTCATTAGTTCTGAATGAACACTGTGTTTATATGAAATGGTGTAGATAATTAATTTAATAATATATCTTAATTTACATCCATCATAATTTCATACATAAATATAAATGCATAAATTCAGAACGAAATCAAGACCACATTTCTTCATAATACGGTTAGTAAAGAAATTCACAGCGGATTCAGATTTAATATTAAGTAAACAATACTCGGGGAATAAGTTCTCATTTCTGTGCAAAGACAGACGGAAGCAATCAAGTACAGTACGTCCAGCAAATATAAAACTTTAATAATCTCAAAGGGAAATTGTGGAGATCTTCGTTTTACCTTCGAAATGGTCCCAGAAGAAGACTAATTATAAATAAATTCAACTACAACGCTACTTATACGTAGCCACATTCATAGTCTTTGAACAATTTTATTTATTTTTTGATTGTCCTTATATCGCACCATCACCTATGTGGAAATGACAGTCTAGTACATAAATGCACTCAGGCTCATTGTACACACACGTTTTTTTACCGTGAAATACTACGGTAGATTCGCCGTGTGTAGGCACGGTCCATCTGATGTTGTAGACACGGCGGGACTATGGCACGGCGCGCGCCGTCCCAGTAGCGCATATACAAGCTCATACGATTTTTCTAAGGCGCGTTTACCACGCCTTAGGGCGCGTTCCCACTATGTCGTGATGACAGATTATCGTGTCGTTTAAAGCGTCGTGGCTTGTGTATTTAAATGGAGGTGTTCACATATAGGACGACACGATTAACTTATCTTACAAACTTTTCCAACGAAAAATTAAACCATCACCTATGTGGAAATGACAGACTTGTACAAATAGGTACTTAGGCTCTTTGTGCACACACGTTTTTATTGCCGTGAAAATCTACGATTGATTCGCCGTGTGTAGGCACGGTCGTCGGTGTTGTATGGAAGGTTGTTGACAGACACGGTGGCACTTTGGCACGGCGCCGTCACCGTACTAAAAAATCGTGCCGTTTAAACCGGCGTCCCTTTCCGGTATTAAAAACAAGTAGTAGTTTTATTAGCTATGAGATCGAACCTTAGCTTTTATGATATTATTGTAATTTCCCTATTTTTATTAAGGGTCGATGGCAGTTAATTAGTGAAAAATATCTACCAATTATCTAGCTACATCTGCAGCTGAATGGTATAATCCTCAAGTTGTTTAATAATTGCCGAACATGCTTGAAAAGACATTCTAGGCTAGGCTAAGTTCAATTTATTTCCTACGATCGACAATGGTCTTCTACAATTAATCCCGGCTTGAGCCATCTGTCCACAGTCCATGATGATTGTCAATTGTTTAGCAGACAATTCGTAAAATTGAATCCCATTATTCCCGAGATGTACCACTAATAGTTAATTTCCTTACATAATCACAAACGCTGTTTCGTAATTGGACGTTATGTGCGAGATCTGGGGACGTTAACCGCTTAATCAAGATAGTTTGATTACCTATGTAATACATAGATTACAGAACCCCGTGAAAATAGATGTGAATACTCTAATTATAAGTGTTTATTATTGCGCTCGTTAGCGCTTACGGGGTGTGAATAGAGTTAGAGAGATTTGTGACGATGAGTTGCATTCATGGTTAGTCGATTATTTTATCAATCGGTAAATGATTCAGGCATATTCAAAAAGTTCCAGGCTTAGCAACTGTAGAGACAATGAGAATGAGAGAGGGAATAGACAAATACTCAGTGTGCTTGGAAGATTGGTTGGGCCAGTTTCTTGTTGTGTAAGACTTCTAGGAATCTAGGTATACAGCAGCATTTTGAAAACTTGAGGGCTGTCTACAGACATCCAAAGTTGTGCGTTCCTAAGAGCCGTACTTAACTCCTTCAGAGTCGTTTACTCTCAGGGTTTAAGTAACTTTCGTAGTAAATCAACATAAAACCTTGATATTATTATTATATATGTAAAATATACCATTATATTTTGGTACTAGCTGTAACCCGGGACCTTAATTTTATTTTATTTATTATTTGTATAGTTCTACAGATACAGATTTCATGGACTCTAATTATTTTTCTAAATAAAAAGTAAGTTAGTCCTTATAACATCAGCTATCTACCAGTGAAAGTCCCGTCAAAATCGGTCGAGCTGTTTCGGAGATTAGCCGGAACAAACAGATAGGTAGACAGATAGACGGACAGCCAGAATTAAAAAAAAAATGTGTTTTTGTTTTATGTACCGTATATACTTTCATAAATTCATATGCATTTAGTAAAAAGCTGTTATTTTGACATTACAAACAGATACTTAAATTTTATTCATTTGTAGTATGAAGTATAGATAAGATATACGAATCCTCTATTCACTAAAAATGCAACTGGGTTCATGATGCTGACAAACAAACAAAAATCTCCGTTTCCAATTTTTTATTCGCAGATAAGCCTTTCGACAGGAACACTATATCTTTAACAGTTGACACAATAGGACACCGTGTTTAAAATTGGCACAGTGCCAATGATTCCTCTTCCGAAAATGCTCGGCTCGGACAAAATAGCAGATAATTGGAAAACGGATTCCGTACTTGGAACACAGTGTTTCATGCACATCTCGCTTCGCAGTCCGCTGACCTATTTTTACTTTATTGGCGCGTGTCAACGATACAATAGCGTGGAAAAGCTCTGAATTAGAATATTTTATTTGCTGCAATAAAATTGAACTTATACCTCCTGATTTTTTGCCGAAAATTGCTCGATGTCACCATTCTCTAAAAAAGATTTGTTTGGCGGAGTTTGTTGTTCTTCTTCTTTCCAGCACTATGAAGTGGGTTTTGGGGGGCTGTCTTACGTAATTTTGATGTTCAAAAAGTATTGATTCTTAGCCTAGTTTGAATAAATGACTTTTAAGTTTGATTTGAAGTAACTTTCTGTTAGATCAATCAACTCTGCTGTTGCTGTACACTGTTGGACAAAGGCCTTACCCAAATTGCATCGAACCACCAGTTGTGAATAAAATCTACTTAGCCGTTTCCAAACTATGTTGGGGTTGGCTTCTAGTCTAAACGGATGCAGCTGAATACCGTATTTACAACCCAGTAACTGGGTAATACGATACCCCTTGGTATCAGACTTTCGGGCTTCAGACGACCGGTAACAACTGTCAAAGATCCACGAATGACAGCCGGGACCAACGGCTTAACGTGCTTTCCGAGGCATGGAAGAGTTTCCATCCACAGCCCAACCCTGGCAAGAGTAGCCTTACCTGATGAATCGAACCGTGCGGCTGTTATGACATAGTTACGAGCTTAGCGAACTGTGAATAAAATTATGATGCTCAAAACAGTAAAACATAAATCAGATTACACAAGAACAACCCAGAGGATAAAAATAAATCAAGAAATTCATTCTTAAAACATTAGAAAATTTAAGCAGGCAAAACTTGTATAGTGGTGTCGTCAAATAGAAAAGTTTTAGCATAGCGCGGTAATATTTTAAAGTTCCCAACTTGAACTGGGACAAACATTGATTATGTAGGAGCCCAGCTAAGGAGAGAACTGCATATAATAGCTTAAACTAGGGTTCAAGTTATCTCTATACACACCAATTTCAAGTTTCCCTCTGTCTCTCACAAATCCATATAAGATGCCATTGTTTGTGAAAATAAATTATTTGAATTTCAAAGTCCAAGTTAAATAATTTATTTCAATAAGGCACATAAAAGGCACTTTTGAAGGTCAAAATTTACAAAAAATGGGATTGATTTTAGTCGCCCCTTAAAGGCAAAAGGTAGTTTTCGTATCGAGAAGAATGAGCAAGAAAATCCACCGTGTCTCTTTTAAAATGTTTGACAATATTTTGTATACATTAGTTATATAATTATATGTGAAGACGATGCACCTTTTTTTTTGGGTGGGAAATTATCTAATAACTTCTCCCACTTTGGGCGGAGCGGGAGGGCGTGTCAGACTCTTACTGACTAAAACCCACCTGTGTTCCTTCGGTTGCCCTATTGCCGGGGGCCACGATATCCCTTTCGGTTTTCTTCGCACCCCCTGCAGGCATCGGCCCCCGGACCCCGTCGGACCCCGTCAACTCTGCTGATATCTCTTTGAGGCGCGCGTGGAACACAACGCGCCGTCGATCGGGCCTGGTCCTTATCGGACGGCGAGCTACCCTTTGCTCACCGGCCGCAAGCCCGCGCCTACGGTGGCCGGAAATCGGCCTGCGATTTCCTACGCCCAGGGCGTCTCCTCCTGCGGTGGTTAGGGGCGTGAGGGCGCGAAATTTGCCTCTCCCTCACGCGTTCGATGACCTGGAAGGATGCATCTGGAATAAGATTACTATACCACAATAGGTAAAAATAATTTAAAATGAAGCAATGACAGAAAAAAATGATTATGTAATAGATACATGGTTTTTACATATTTACAAGCATTGTAAAAGTAGGTAGGTACCTATACGATATTCCTAAAAAATATAACAAGTAATACTAATAAGTCATTTGAAATTAATTTGAATTCAAATCAAAATTTATTTATTAAAACTAGGCTGAGAATCAGCACCTTTTGAACATCACAATTACATAAGACAGTCCCCCAAAACGTCCAACCTTTACCAAGTCTTAGTAAGTTAGCTGGGAAGAAGAAGTGGCACAACAAACTCCCCACACGAATACATACAACCGATGACAATAAAGCAAGAGATGCCAAAACAATACCCGTAAAAAAAGGAAAAACCCTGCAATATGAGCTTCATGAAAATAAATATAAATCCACTCCACACGAGGGCCGTAAAGATATCTAGTCTCGCACTTCACACAGCTAAGATTTCAAACACACTCCTTTTTTCTCAACCGCAATAAATCGCATCGAATCGCGGCAATATATTCCAAGGTTTGCTTACTACGTGTGGTAGATTCTAAAATATGTGTAAAGAAAATTTACCCTTACGATCACAGATGTGCGTAGAATATGAGAATAATCGCGTGCCTGGTGTTTTTTGAATCGATCCTTTTTTAAATGCATCATTCGTCAAGTTTGAAATTGTTATCGAGTTTTTGACCTGAACGAATCGAGATCACGTAGGTTAGGCCTTAGATATTGATGTAATAAATGTGTTAGAAGATAACTAAGAATAATAGATAAATCTTTACGAAATGTCTTAGGATAAGGTTTAAAATTGAATCGGGGCGTAAAAAATGTGTTCTTAGCTAGTGAAAAATACATTAATCAACTAATACTAATAAAATATAATACCTGGGTGACCGAGCTCTGCTCTGGTGAAAATAGAGAATGCTCATTTAATAGTGTAGGAAAGTTCATAATAATTCATGTACCTTATCCCATGCTGCCATGTCATTATTCTAATGTTATTATTGTCATGTCATTATTCATTATCTTGTTCTAAACTTTGGGCGATTGAGCTCTGCTCTGGTGAAAATACGGAGAAAACTAATTTTCCCAGATATGAGACCTAGCTACATCGATTTTCACCCCCGTAAACCCCTATATTGCAACTTTCATAGAAATTGTTAGAGCCGATGTCAAGAACATAAGAAGAAATATATATACAAATATTGCTCGTTTTATAGTATAGGATATCATGTGTTTGATTTGTGTAGAATCAGGCTTAGGCCTGGTGTACAAGGTGCGATTAAATTGCTTGTGGCATAACAAAAGTTGAAACAACAATAAAAGTTGCACCACCGAAACGTTTTTGCGTTGCTCATCTAATTTCATCCCTGCCAAACCAGATGTAATCAGCCAAAAACATAACCCTTAGTAAAATAATATTTGATCCATTGACACATCAGATATTGGCACATATATCAGGGCTAAAAGGTGTAAACGCTCGGCCATATCTCGTGACGTCACGACTAAGGCTGTAGTTCGACGAGGGTTGACACTCATGAAGAGTCTCGATCCCCGTGGGATCATAGATTATGTTTAGATTCAGAGACTTGAACATTAGAGAGGGAAATGGTCCCGGTATTGGCGGTTCGATAGTGTATTGTTTTTTGATGAGGTCTTCCTAGTCTGTTGATGGCGATCAAAATAGAGTCAGCAAAGAATTCGGCTACGAGTTTGGCGACATCAGTAGTGTCCATCGGATCCAGTAACGTGCAGACAACACAGACAGGACGCGCAGGATATGATATTAAGTGTTCTATAGTTTGGAGAAAACCAACACATTTACACTCTAGGGTGGAATCAACTATGAATCTTTACCTAAGATAAGGTGAGTGCATTAAAATAGACCTCAAGAATGGCGAGTCTTTTATGTACCGATATTAGTATCCACATAATCAAGTAAATTGCTTGGTAGGGTGGATACTTTTCTCTATTCACAGACCAGCAATTAGCAGATCTTGAACAGTTTTTTTTTTAAATATTGCTGAAAGCAGTATTGTATAGGCCAAAATCACTCGTTTTTACTTCCAAAGACCTTTTTTCATCAGTATTGCATTATTCACACTTCATTAATTCCTAAAGCCAATTCAAAATAAAAATACAAAAAACATTTATTCAAATTATGTTGAGATCAGTACTTTTTGAACATCAAAATTACATAAGACAGTCCTGTCCTCGTGTTTTGGCTGGGAATAAGAAGTGTCGTAATAAACGGATGAACACTGAAAATAAGCGCTGAGCTGTGGGTTATATGCAGCATCATGCTTAGTGGAAGCCTTCTTCTCAGAGTCATGACGGGCAGCTGCCGAATATTCATAAAAATATTTTATTATCATTATGCACTTAGTATTAAAACAGCACACCATGCTTACCTATACTGGTGACAATTCTAAGAAGAGACGGAATGAAATAGTATGCACATCTAATGCAATCTCAAAACATGTCTTTGTAGAATTTTATTTTACATTCTTAGGCCCATTTCTTTACAATAGATTAAATAGAAAACTTAGTATTTAGAAATTAAATTACTTTAGCTGTAAAAAAAATATACTTGAATATTTACTAACCATAGATTATGCACAGACAAAAGATCTACTTGTTGTCTGCAAATAGAACCACTAACATGCTATTTTACTTTTATTTATCTAATTTTAATTTAGTTTATAATTTATACTCATAGTTAATTTATTACATTAAGTATTTATGCACTTCGTAGCCTGAAACACAGGTTCAACCTAGTTCAGGCAAATTAACAACTGTGCTCTATTTTAATTATTAAGTTACTTATTGTAAATGTGCACCGTTTTACAAATAAACGATTTATCTATTATTGCCTGCTACAGGGACACCTCTGCCCAACCCTTCGGGGAAACAAGGCGTGATGTTATGTTATGTTATATAATTTATTTATTTCTGTTCTGTGCTCGTAGATCTATTTTGTTTTTGTTTTTTTAATTATGTCTTCTTAATATTCGAGTTAATTTATCTTTTTGTATGCACTTGTTTCTGTCACAAATAAACTTATTTTCCTTTTTTTTCTGAACTCCCCATGCAGCAACATATCTGTCTTTTAAGTTAGAAGAACTTGGTTCTATACATTCATCTTTCAGCTGCATAGTCATCCAGTTCAAGGTCCGAACAATCCATTCAAACAAATTCACGTGTTTCTGATATATTACCTCTTCACCCCCATAAATGAGGCGAGGGAACATACAAAGCGCAATAAAATATGCATATACCATGGGGTAAGTTAGCACAGAATAGTACAGAAGGTCGGTTCCATCCAAACGAAAACAGGGGCGCCTGTTTTCGCACTTAAAGGGCGTTTGTCCACCGCCACCGTCAATGGGACGACAACGAGAAACGAGATTATTCAAACCGACTGTGACGCCTCGGTTGTCATCGTTTTCCACCGCGGCCGAAATCGACGGTTCAGTGTGTTACGATAGCCAAAACAAAAGGCGGGCGAACGGTGCCGGTGCGACTGCAGTATGTGGACAAGATCAAACGTGTTTTGTATTGCTAGCACATAGGCCCGTCGCAATCTCGGGCCGACTTCTAGCGGTTGTGCCGAACTCTCTCTTAAAAAAGAGGGCCGGGAACCTGACGCTCGGGTGACGGCCATAGAAAAAGTATGTAACGCTACTACGGGGCCGTCATCTCGTTCTCGTTGACAGTAGCGGTAGACAAACGGCCAGGCGCGTAAATGCGGTTATCTCAACCTCAACCGAATGCCAGTCACGAATATGCTAGCGCTCGCTGTACGTGAAACATGTCTATGTGTGCTTTCTTTTTCACTCGTTGTATGGAGCTGAAGCCAACCTTCTGTCCTAATACTATGGAGAAAGTACCGACATCGGCAAGATTCAAATAAACAAACAAATATCTTTTATGTTCCTAAACATGCGAGGGTTCCGTATATGCTGAGCTGCAAATGTAAATATGAATATTTTACTGTCGTATTATATAATATTAATGCGTGAACAAGAAACAGCAGTTAAAGTGTTTCTGGGTTGTAATTCAATTCATCACGTTAAGGGTTTGAAAACGATTGAAATGTAATTACAGATACAGTTACAAGGATAAATATCTTACGTTTGCGCAAACTTCAAAAGTGTTTTTCTCGTGAAATAGTAACATTGAAACAAGTCTTACTTCATAATGGTATGGTTTCGATAATACAATGTTCGCAATACTTTAGAAGATCTATAAATCCATAAGGAAAAAATTGCTTATGAATATTGCGGAATTGTAAGGTACCTTCAGTCGGCCTATGAAGACCTTGACCAGGCTTAGAACCTTAGTAAACCTTAGCAAAACACTATTGTTAACGACTTCTTTATTAATTGACAACTAAACTAGTGACAGAGTCTGAGTTAATAATTGAAAGGTATTGATAGGTATTGCTGTTTTATTATGACCGTAAGAATCCCGTGGTCATAGGAAAAAAAAACTCAAAAGTGCACGCTTCATAACGCTCATTCAAAAACAAACAATTTATTTAAATGACTTTTCATTAAGTCAGTTTTGACTGCTTTTCTACCCATCAATAGGGGTAAAAGACTATTAAGGTTTGCTTTTTTGTTTGCTACGCAACGGAAGAGGGTCGAAGTTGGAAATATTAAATTAGTTCGTTTTTTATTAATTATAATTAAACTACTTTGAATAAAAGAGTCTTTTTCCTCCTAGGGTTCTTTAGGGTTCCTCCTATTGCCGAAATGAATCTATAAAAAAAAATGACTCAATTAATTAATTTTCTCGCAAACTACGTTTTCAAGTTTCATACATTGATTGACGGAATTTTTTTTTTTAATTTGGTGTTTTTTTTTTAAATTTCTGCTGCATTAAATCAATTTTTTAAAAGAACAGTATTAATCTCCATTAAATTATGTATACAATGGTATATAAATTAAGTAGGTTCTGTCTACAATAAAAACAAAAAATAAAAACAGTTGCAGAAAGGAGGCAAAACGGTTTTTTCGATCGCAGAGCACTCTCAAATGAGTTGTGCAAAAGAAGAACAAGCACGACATAATACACACATCAAAAGTGTCTAGGGATCAACATATATTTTTGCAATAACTTTTCTCCTGATTGATATTAATTAAAATTTTCTTTAAGGATTCATCAAATAAAGTGTTTTCGTTTGTCACAGTAACGATAAACCAAGTCACCTTTGCATTAATAAAGAAATTTTCCATTTTCCTAATAAAAGGATTTTTGACATTTGAACCACTAACATTAAAGTTCGAAAAAAAGACTGAAATAACAGTTTTCTTTAAAATTTTATTGGGTAACTTAAACAATTAATAATCCGTGTTTCTACCGCGAACACTAACAACACAAGAACATCGGTTTGGCATACTCAAAATGAGTTCATCCAAATCACGCTGTGGAATGGCCGCCCATGTTCGTTGCAACAACAAAAAAAGGTCTTCTTGCGACTGGATACCCTCCATATTCGGCAGAGCTCTTCTCTGTAGCATATCCCATGCATGCTCAATCGGGTTCAAGTCTGGCGACTGAGCAGGCCAGAGCAGGACATTGATGTTAGCTGCGGCGAGAGTCTGTCTTACAACTCTTGCGGTGTGCGGTCGTGCATTATCATGCATTAACTGAAATAAGGGACCGATTTGCACTTGTAGAGGAACGATGACGTCAGATACAATCGTCTCAGCATAAATTTGAGCGTTGAGGTTGCCTCTGATCCAAATCAACTCAGTTCTTCCGCCGATCCAAATACCCGCCCATACCATGATGGTTCCACCACTATAAGGATGGACTTCCTGGCAGGATTTTAATCGCTGTTGGCGTCCAGGGGTTCTCCAGTGTCGTATACGTCTTGTATCCGGTCTCATACCAAAACGAGACTCATCAGAAAAGCACACGAAACGCCATTGTTCTTCTGCCCAATTTCTGTGTTCAAGAGCCCATTGATATCGAATCCTACGATTGTGCATTGCTATAGGTGGTACCCGTAGCGGTCTTCGGGAATGAAGGTTCACTTCATGCAAGCGGTTTCTGACTGTTTGGTCGCTAATTAAGTTCCCTGAAGAGTGATGAAGCCTCACGGCTAACATCATGGCGGTTATTGTTGGAGCTCTTCGAGTTAAGATTTGAATGTATCGGTCTTGTCTCCGTGTGGTGCAGCGATACCGTCCTCCATGGCGCTCAGCCACGGTACCAGTGCTTCGGTAACGTGTCCAAAGTCGACTGATAACACTCTGACTTGTATTCAGAGCTAAAGCCACAGTACGTTGCCGGGAACCAGCTTCTATCATTCCCACGGCTCTGAGCATTTCTTCCCTGCTTAAATGACGTCGCCGCTCCATAATAACGTTGGTTTTAATCAGTAGTAGGGAAACAGTAGCACTAATAATGTCTTCAATGCGTTGTATGTTTTTATAGGGAAAATATTGACAGCTGATTTTCATCTTTTACTCGAATTTGATTAACAGTTCCTGTTTCAAATTATGAAATGCACCAAAAAGGATCCATATAAATTTATATAATCATAAATTTATTACAAAGCCACATCTCAATCTCAAGAAATCCGCATAAAAATGCTTGATCCCTAGACACTTTTGATGTGTGTATTTTGTGCCGGTCACCGAAAGAAACAGTCGTCACAATTCAATTTTGTTGAATCAAAACTTAAATCTTACGTCGTACTTACGGAACCTTTAATCAATAGGCATAAAAACGGCTGTACCTACCTAGACACTTATCTGAATGATTTCCTAGGCCCATGTTCAAGCTAATAAAAACATTTTACTTTCTATAGCTATGGAGTATTGAGCGAATAAACAGATGAAAGTAACTTAAAATTGATGAAAACTTTCAGGCAATCTGTCATAAAGAAAACGATAACATCTGCCAGACAGTACACAGAACTTTCTGTCTTATCTCCATAGTTATAAGGGTTGTTATAGCACGTACTTTAGCGTTTCGGGAAGGGTGTTTGACTGAAGAACTGGCAACAAACTTTGACAGCTTTTGTATAGATATCGACCAAAAAGACTGTCTGATGAACGTTAATCAATCAATCGCTAATTAAATGATTTCATGGAAAATAATAATTTTCTGATGGTTTTGCGGATCAAAGGAAAATTATTTTACACTTTAACGAGTTTTGTAAAAATTACGTTTTCAATAGCTTTAAATGAAATTCAAGTCAATATTATTGTTTTCTTTGAAAAGTTAGACTTTTATAATATATTCATCGTACTCAATTTAAGTTTGAAAATATGTATATATTTAATAATTTATGTAAACAATGTGTTACAAAAACCCTGTCCGATCTGAAAAGGGCACATAGGTACTGCAATAACATGACCAAAAAGTAATAAAAAAAACTTATTATTATTGAAAAAAAAAATATTATTATTGAAAAAAAAAACTTATTATTATTGAAAAGTTATTGCTACTAAAAATTCACATTAGTACCAAAATTATCCCAATTCCATAAAAATGGTCCATTTTCAAGAGGGGTCATCATAAGTTATGACTTGTAGACCCGCTTGACGATGGTCGCCGGCGCCCCATGTAAATAACCCGGTAAAATCCCCTAATGAAAAAAAAAAACTGCATTTTTTTTTCGCTTTGTTCGGAAAATGATATGATTCTTAAAAACACCCTCACGGATAAGACAGGGTTGTTGTTACACATTGTATTAAGCATCCTCCGATAAATATACGTAGCTTAAAGCAAGAATGATCTCCTAGCTGTTTTCATGAGGTTGACTGTTATGCTGTGACTTTGTCCACGTGAAATGTATTGTTTTATCATACAATATATCCTATGACACTCGGGAATACTGCAGGTTCTCATTACTGAAAGAATTTTCGGAATTGAATCAGTTTACTTACTACACACAATCTCACAAATACCTCTTTATAATATTATACTAGCTTCCACCAGAGCCTTCGCTCACATTATACCTATCTTTAGCCTAGGTTACTTAGTGATAATATAGCATTCTACTGGTGAAAGAATTTTATAATATTAGTGTAGAAGTATACAGGGTGGCAGGGACATCGACGCCAAAACTGTTACCATGCATTCAGTATATGACAGAATCATGTACTGAATCCATGGTAACAGTTTCGCCCCTTTTTTTGGGTGGGAAATTATCAATTAACTTCTCCCGCTCTGGGCGGAGCGGGAGGGCGTGTCAGACTCTTACTGACTAAAACCCACCCGTGTTCCTTCAGTTGCCCTGTTGCCGGGGGTCACGATCTCCTTTCGGTTTTCTTGGCAACCCCGGCAGGCATCGGCCCTAGCGGACCCCGTCAATTCTGCTGTCGTCTCTTTGAGGCGCGCGTGAAACACAACGCGCCGTCGACCCGGGGCTGGTCTTTATCGGACGGCGAGCTACGCATTGCTCACCGTCCGCAAGCCCGCGCCTACGGTGGCCGGAAATCGCCTCGCAATTCCGTCGGGAATCCCTGGGCGTCTCCTCCATGACATCACCCCTACCAAAAAAAATCAGCTGAATTTAAATCCATCCTTTAGATCCATTAGTTTTAAGAGTAACTCAAAAGAGCTGTGAATCATTTTCAGCGGCAGCGCAAAGATGAAGTAACACGATTTATCTCAGAAAAGAAAACGCAATAAAAATAATACCATAAATTCAAATTAAAGCTGAGAATATGCTTTTTATCGTCTCGGATAATACGGCTTTATGAATATACGGTTTATTACATACACTAAGACGTGTGTGTTGTCTATATGTGTGTATCTACCTAATTTTATGTACCTAAAGGTGCGTCCACACTATAAACATAACATATTACAAAAAATAGTTATGTAACATATTTCCATAGAGATTAGCAATGTTAAATAATGTGGATTAGTTATATAATAAAAGTTTATATAATCTGGATGTATCCTAAGGCTGTGGATAGACTGAGTCAAGATCAAGACCGTATGAAAGTATGCTAGGGAGTCCACTGTTCCATATTAGTTTTAAATTAAATTAATATCAAGATTGTAATTGTTTCTATGTTAATTAATGTAATTGATGTTGTACCGTTTTAATTAACTATAAATAAAAAAATAAAAAAAATAAAGACCATCAATGAGACAGACTGTCACTCTATGAAAACAACGTGGATAGAGTCAATCAATCTGCCTAGCCTTTTCCCAACTATGTTGGGATCAGCTTCCAGTCTAACCGGATACAGCTGAATATTAGTATTTTACATGGAGCGATTGCCTATCTGACCACCACAACCCACTTACTGGGTAACACGATACCTCTTGGTAAGACTGGTTACCAGACTTTTGGGCTTCTGAGTATCCGTAACGACTGTCAAAGATCTAGGAATGACAGCCGAGACCAACGGCTTAATGTGCTATCCGGGGCACGGAGGGATCGCGATATGTAATGGATGGTCACTCATCCACGAACCGACCGCGGCAAGTGAAGCTTAACCTTCGATCAACCCATGCGGCTGTTATTATTTAGCCACAAGCCCCTCCGTACGTAGATTTTACAACGTAGATAGAGTATTGTGTAGAATAGCTGTCAGCGTATGTATACGTTATGGTTCCGATAACGATAGACTTTGACAGCTACTTGTGAACTAATGCTACCTAATATAGTCGGGTTATACTTTTAAAAGAAATCGTACCGTCAGTCGTGACAGCCATTTTGATGCATAAGTGAAGGAGTTAGAGAAATCTTATTTCTTTCTCGTTTACTCTTACTTACTAATAGATCTAATAAGTGTGTCCTTTCTCATTATTGAATTAAAAACTTCTTAAGGCGCGTTGGGTATTTTTGAGATGGGACTAAACCATTGATTTCGCGACACCGTGATGACACCAGCTTTTGACCATTAAAAAGACATCGACGCGTTGATTACCGCGGTGCGTGGAGTAATAGACATCAACGCGTTGATTACCGCGGTGCCGATTTTTTTTCAAGTTTTGACGTCTGTCGGCACTCCCGGAGTGCCACTATTTTATTATTTTTAGTGACTTGTTTATGTCTATACTCTGAAGAAAAACAACGAAAGCGCGGAGAGTCGCTAGAAAACAGTCTCATAGTCAAAGTTCATTGGTTCGTTCAAGATAAATAAAATGGTTTTGTCTCGGGTGTGTGTAATCTCTTAATCTTTATCGTTTGTTTATGTAGGTAGTAAAATAATATGCCTAATTTATTGTTGTCGGCATTTGTTTTCTTTATCAAGTTAATCATGGCACGCCATATTGACAAATGTTGGTTCTTGTTCTTTTGTTTTTTTTTTGAACAGAGGTGTTAGTGTAGTCATATTTGTAACTAGGGTTGTAACGATACATAATTTTCCCGATACGACACTGATACAGATTACGATGGCTTTTTAGATAATAAATAAAATAAATAATGAAGTATGTACGTTTTAAAGGCGTCGCCATTTTACTTACTTACATAAAATAAAACAGTCTAATAGTCCTCACTTCACTGTGTAAATACACAGAATCGTGAATGGTGATGACGTGAAACAGGTACGAAACATTACATCGCTCAGCCAACGCTCAGCAAACTGCAAACACTGCCCTTTGCCGTGTTGCAATATCGCTAAGCATGCGCTGCGCGGTTCTCTCGCCAGTTCCGCCTGCTATAGAGCGACAATATTGCGCGCGCGTCGTCGTTGCGCGCTTTTCGAACTGTTTGATATCGGTTGTATATAATCGGAGATGCCAATATATCGGCATCGGAATCGGAATCATTACATCCCTATTTGTAACCAAAATCGTATGGAAGGAACGTCAAACACATTTAGAGGAGAAAAGCTACTTATCAGATATTTAACACAATAAAGTTGAAGAGTTTCTTTTTCTTTGGTGAATGCGCTTATCTGTTTACTGCCAGCCGGATTTGAAAAATTCATTTCACATTTGATACACCAATTCTTGAGGAAGGTTATAGGCTATTTTACATCACGCTATGACCCTTAGGACCCGAGCAGAAAGAATAAGGTCAGAAAAAACGCTAAGAAAAAACGAAGTAATACGCAGGCGATGCGATGCGACACGGTACGGTGGGTCAAGGGAACAAAAAATTTCACGCGGACAAAGTCGCGGGCAAAAGCTAGTACTATGCAAAAACAGTCAGTCAGAGTTCACAATGATTTCATTCCAAGATAATTGAAGGGTTCCGGTACCATTATCTAAAATCGAGAAAAAATAAAAAACACGTTTTTTTGTAAAGTCCGGTTAAGCAGCCAAGACCTTAGTGGTCAAAACTGCGAGTTGCCATGTTAAAAAAAAACACGTTTGTTGTATGGGAGTAAAAAACAGAATAAAATAAATACTTAAGGGGGCTTATGTATTTATTTTATTCTGTTTTTTAGTATTTTTTGTTATCGCGGCAACAGAAAAACATCATCGGTGAAAATTTCAACTGTCTAACTATCACGGTTCATGAGATACAGCCTGGTGACAGGCGGACAAACAGACGGACGGACAGCGGAGTCTTGGTAATAGGGTCCCGTTTTACCCTTTGGGTACGGAACCCTAAAAAAGAACAAGTACAATTATAACAGTTAAAATTAAAAAAAAAACTCCCGACACAAACATTTCCTCATTTCTCTTTCCTACTTCGTCACCAGACCCTATTCACCATCTATCTATAACCTATTTATTGAGACCATTCCAAAGAGCTCAAACACGATACCTGTGCTGTAAGTTGGTAAAGTTGAGAATTGCGTATCCTGCAAATTCCAGGTGATGCTGCAGCATCAGGTTACTATGTTCTTCTATTATCATCGAAGTAACTGAATACCAAATTTCAAATCAATCAGACCTGTGGAAGATACTCACATCCATCCATCAACTAGAAAAGAGCTAATAATGTCTGAGAACCATCACTAGAAAACCTGCATTAGAAAAAAAAAAGAACGCATTCAAATCATTTCACCAGTTTAGAGCTACGGTGCCATAGACAGACACACACACATAGCGGTCAAACTATTATAAGTTTAAGGGGTATTATAACCCCCCTTTTTTGTCGGGGGTTAAAAAGAGTGAAACAAAAGATAAGACGAGTCACGACTCCTCCACTACGATTGGAAACTCAGATCCCCTCAATCTTCCTCCATGCCCCCCCTGACCCGTCCCGATAAGACCATAGCCTTCGAGGACGTTGAAAAGGCAGAATGCCTGGCCGACACCCTCGAGGCCCAATGCTCACCCAGCTCCCTGCCAGTAGACCAAGCTCACCTCCTAAAGGTCGACGCTGAAGTCGAACGTAGAGCCTCTCTCCCTCCCGTCGATGACCCTGATTGTCCACTGCCTCCCGTCGCTCCAGACGAAGTGCATGACATTATCAAAGGTCTTAAAGCTCGTAAAGCTCCCGGTTCAGATGGACTCTCCAATAGGGTGATCCAATTATTCCCTGCCCACCTGATAATGCTTTTGACTACCATCTTCAATGGTGCCTTAAGCAACAACTTCTTTCCCCAGTCGTGGAAAGAAGCCACAGTCATAGGTATCAGAAAGCCCGGTAAACCCAGTACCGAGCCCTCTAGCTACCGTCCCATCAGTTTGCTCAAGGTTCTCGGAAAAATCTATGAGAGGCTTATTTACAAGCGTCTCAGAGACTTCGCCGAGACCAAGGGCCTCATCCCCAACGAACAGTTCGGCTTTCGAACTGAGCACTCTAGCGTGCATCAGGCCCACCGCATCATTGAGTTCATAAGCGATGGTTTCCAACGCGGCTCTCTGACGGGTGCAGTATTCTTCGATAAAGTCTGGCACAACGGCTTATTATACAAGCTGTACCAACTCGGTGTACCGGATCGTCTCGTACTCATCTTACGGGACTATCTATGGAACCGCGTATTCCGCTATCGCATTGAAGGAGCACTTTCCTCTCCCCGCCCCATTCGTGCAGGAGTCCCTCAGGGCTCCGTGCTAGCTCTCCTCATGTTCACGCTATTCACTAGCGATATTCCAAACCCAGGTAGAAGGGCGCATTTCGCTTTGTTCGCAGACGATACGGCCATTTACTTTAGGTCTAGATACCCCGACAATATCGCCCACACTCTCCAAGGCGCAGTCAATCGACTCGCTGCCTGGTTTCGAAAGTGGCGCATAGAAGTCAATCCCGAAAAAAGCCAAGCGGTTCTCTTCTCGAAACCGCGCACAAGGCTTAGAGACCCCCTCCCCCGACCTCTCACTATGTTCGGTAAGCAGATCCCTTGGGAGAAGCGAGCCAAATACCTAGGTGTTTTCCTCGACCACCATCTCACTTTCGCTGAGCACATAAAGAAGGTTCGTTCGCGAGCCGCTTTCGCTCTCCGTAGGCTCCATTCCGTCCTAAACGCACGCAGCAAGATGTCACTTAAGTGCAAATTGCGAATCTACACAGCGTGTATTCGTCCCATCATGACTTATGCGGGTGCCGTCTTTGCTCATGCAAAACCCCACCATATCCACAAGTTGCAAACGCTCCAAAACCGATTCCTCCGTAGGGCCACAGGCTCCCCTTGGTATGTTAGGAACGAGAGTCTCCATCTCGACCTTAGAATTCCCACGATCCACCAATTTCTAAAACGCCTTGCAAAGCGTTATTTCGATTCCGCGGTCAAACATCGCAACCCTCTGGTTGTCGAGGCCGCCAGTTATGTCCCAAGTATGATTAGCCGTACCCGCCGACCTAGGCACATTCTCACCGACCCTGATGACCCAATAACCCTCCTTCAGGAGAGCAATAGGGCTACTAGTACTATACACAGACACAGACGCCGCCCGTCATTCCGACCTCGCCGTCGAGGTCCTTTGCAATCGCGTCCGCGCCCCCGAGTAAATGATACTCCTCCCCGACCCTTGCTCGATAACGAGGTGCCAGCAGTGGTTTCAGCTGTGCACGTAGCTTTAAATTCCCCGATTAATAATAATGATCAAAACTTTGATCCAGCCCGTCCCATCTTTGATGTCCTCCCTCCGGTGACGCCCTAAACCGAGGCTCGTACCCCACAGGGGGTGACCTTAGCGAGCGTTCACCTAGCTTTTTAGCTTAGTTTTGTATGCCCCTGGCTGGAGGCTTTGAGTGTAGCGGCTTAAGGCAACCACAGGATTGACCGGTTAAGTAGTCATGACCTCAGAGGTCAGCTACGAGATGCCCAACAGAAAAAAAAAAAAAAAAATCCACGACGATTTCGACAACAGAAAATAGCTTAGTGTAAAATTTTCAATTCAACTCTTTTGCAAGAAAAACGGGCACCTAAGGAAATTTACGTTCTAAGGTCGATTTGAGTTAATTAAATGAAATTTATTTCTTTGACGTAGTCTATGTATACTTATAATCGTGTAAATTAATGCGCGTAAAGTGAATTGGGGCAATTAAAAGAAAAAAAAAACGATGGATTCTTTAAAACCGATGTACATGCCCAAACAATAAGAAGTGGTCGGCAATAAAGACAAGATTTTTAGAATAATCCACTATAATCATTATTTTTCTTTTATTAATTTCAAATTTTAAATTTGAAACGTAAAGAATCATGCCAGGATGCTTCAAATAACATGCCAATACATCGTCAAATTAATAAAACCTATTTCTTTTTTCTTCTTCATTGAAGTAGAGAAAAATAATCTAAAGTGCCCGTTTTTTTTGCAAAAGAGTTTATAACGTTATTTAATTTAGAGGAACACGTACATATATGTTCGTACTAAATCCGTATAGATTTAGTACGAACATATATGTACGTGAATGTACGATTTCTTTCTACATACCGACTAAAGTCAGGTAATAAAAATTCTTCATGCGATCTCCTATAAAAATGTTTGCAGCAAGAGATATGGTTTTCATTACTATTCTCGTATATTTTTCTCGTCAACAATTGTCTAATCATGTTTTATTGCTCGTATATATTTTATTCAAGCAAAATAATTTAATTTTCCGTACTGATCTTGGGATAGTAGAAGTGAACGGAAAAGTACTTAAGTTGAAGTTGGTTTTACACAGCTCGAGAATAGACCAGTACTCTAATTGCGTAATACAACACAATCACAATCTATTTCGATTTGAAACAGATTGCGCTAATCCATTGCTTCATAAGTTGGAAAAAAAATCTGCTCTACAACGTAAATAACGCAATGAATGTTGTTGAACTGTCAAAATGAAACAAATTAGGCATAATTGTTTACGAAAATAAGTTACAAAATTAGGTTACACTACGTTACGATTTAAGGATTTAAAAAAAAAAGTGATGTTTAAGAATTAGATCAGTAAAACTAACTCTAAAGTAAGCGCGCGTAGAAGCCGTGGGGGTCTACGCGGCTTCTACGCGCGCATACTTGCGCTTGCGTGCGCGCTGTGTCTACGAGACCACGTAGTGACGTAGAAGCCTCTACGAGATTTCTGCGCGGCGTATTAATATCGATACCCTTCCCTAGTTAAAATATAAAAAGATTTGAGTATTAGAAGGTAGGTATCTTCCGGGGTTGGTGATAAAATATTGATATTACGAATGTTCTGTTTAAGAGCGAATTTCACCAGTTAATTAATGTCAATATTCCCCAACAATAATGACACTGACAGCTCTTAAACGCGATTTAGATGAGCTGATCGCGTTCAGTTTCGTTGGTGAAATCAGCCCTTAAACAGAACGTTCGTAATGATCCAGTTTGGCATAAGCTCAGGAACTAATTAGGTAATGAAATAAAGCTTAAAAAATGTTCCATGAAAAAAGTATTACAGTCATAAAAATAATGATTTAACAATGCAACCTAACAAGTTCTTGTTATTTCTGAAAAGAAAATATTTTTTCTTATAAAGGTAAGTTTTCCATAAAATTCTAATAATTATTTTATTTTGCCAAAATGTCTTTCCGGTAATTACTTACCCTGACACAGTTATCCAGTGTTTTGGGTTTACCGAATATGCACCAACAATTTTATAACATGTCGGTTAGCAAGATGTGGGACACATTTTATTGGTCACGCTATAAAGACGGTGTTCAAATATACGATGCCTTTTATTCTTACTTGGACTACTAAAATATTGTGTTTATTTCAATGAGTTTTATGGGAAAACTATGCTCCAGTAAAATCCTTTTTGATTCCAGGAAGCAGAAGGCTTTTAGGATTATAGACAAACCCTTTTCATCTACCTTTTTTAGATGTCGTAAAAGGCAACAAAGAAATTATATCAAAAAGGATGGGTGAACTTTCTTTCGCTTTGTTCATTATAATTTTTTTAAATATTTTTTTTAACCATAGTGTAGTTCTTGGCCTTCATCTCACCTGATGGTAAGTGATGATTAGGCCGAAGGTGGAAGCGACCTTTACTCGGATTACACAACCTCAGAGAAACTGGCTATCTTACCTCCAACTGCTGAAACACAACCATGTTGTTCATCATCATTTCAGCTGAAAGAGGGCCACTGCCGGACATAGGCCTTCCCCAAGTACCGCCACTTTGATCGATTCTTTGCTTACCACATCCAGCGGATTCCTGCAGCCTTCATAAGATCATTGATCCATCTTGTGAGAGGCCTTCCAACGCTACGTCTTCCGGTACGCGGTCCCCACTCCAGAACCTTTGTACCCTGCCCATTACCACTTAAGTTTGGTTCGGTTACCTTGCTTCTTCTGCAGAGTCTTCATTTCTGATTCGATCACGTAGGGAAACTCCAAGCATAGCCCTCAATGGTGTTAACCTTTCCTAATTATAATTATTATTTTTAAGGAGAATTAGAGGAGGTTATATGTTTGTAGCGTATATATGTTTTTTTTTTATGTCTGTCCGCCCATTTCTCTGTCAATTGTGGACCGATTTTGAAAATTCTTTTTTTGTTTGAAAGGGTATACTTGCAAGGTGGTCCCATATAAATTTTCTTAACTTTGCTTGGATAGTTTTTGAGTGAGCTACATAGCAGGTAGTGGTATTCGAATTTGTGTGGGGTAAGTGAAATATAAAAACTTTTTCCAAAAATAAAAACAACCGACTTCCCAAAAAACACTACAAAGAGAAAAATAACTTTAATTTCGGAAGTCGGTGGCAAAAAATGAAAATTCACAACCAAAGACACCGAATTTTAGTCCAACTATTGAATGTATGCTGTTGGTGTTCTTTAATAAATAAATAAATAAACATGGTTGATATGGCGACAGACTTATAGTGGTGCTGACTTTGTGGTGGTTATGGTGGTAGCTAGTCGAGGGACTTAGAACAAGCCCTACTACCAACAAATCCGAGCAGATTTTTTTTCCCCCGCTAGACTTCTGTGTTTGAGATAGGTGATGTTACCACTAGACTACAGAAGCGGTTAAACTTTAATCTATTCTAACTCCGCGTTTACACCCATAGAAGTTGAGATCATTGTTTTCAACAAGCCTTGTAGAAGACTTATCCTGTATAAAACATGTAATTATCATAAATGTATTGACGTTGTTCCAGACATGTTTCCCTGACTATTTTGTTCACCTTTTTTACTAGTTTTCTACAAGTTTTGGATACAACTTGTATTGGTGTAAACGATAAACAAAAATAAAAGACATAAAATCAAAAATTGAAATCGAAATATTTTATTTCTTACTAGCTTTTGCACGCGGCTTCGTTCGCGTGGATGAAGGAAAATATTCAAGGGGAATACCGGGATTAAAAGTACCCTTAATCCAGGTAATAAACTGTCTGTATACTAAATTTCATCCAAACCCGTTCGGTCGTTCTTGCGCCATTCCAGAACATTCACGAAGATTTTTTCTCCGTTTATCTGGAGGTACATCCAGATAAACGGAGAAAAAATCTTCGTTAGTATATTATTTGAATTACGTATACAGGGTGTAAGGGACAGCCCTCCGCAGACTGATAGGGTGAAGTCAGTATATCATTCTAAGATGACCGGTACATGAAATTATTTCAGGAATTTTATGGGAATCCAATTAACCTGATTTGTTTTATAACCTTACATGCGATGTATCGCTACCGTGGCAAAACGCACGTAGGTAGGTAGCAAACGGCAGCGCAGCGAGAAATTGAACAGCTGATTTCACGCGTCGTTTGTTCCACATCCATTGCTGTTTTTTCAGTTTTACCTGTTCTATTTACATTAATGGAGTACTGCGTACAGAGAATGTAATTTTACATTGAAAGAAAGGAATAGTAAATGAAAAAACGCAAAAAAAAAATGAAAATTTTCCTGCGAAAATTTTCGGTGGAATATGATTCAGAATAAGGAGCTGAATGTACCCTGTTAGTTTGTGGAGGGCTGTCCCTTACACCCTGTAGATATAGAAATCTATATGGGCACTTATATGTTGGAAGTCAAGTGCACGGTTCCAATTGGTCGTTTCCTATGAAGAAAAGTTAGCCAGAAACTCCACGTTTATACTCATTTAAAAATAATTTGGTTTTACAATATTTCTAAATTACATGGATATAATGATAAATAGGAGTAGGAGGACAGTGTGGGCCCGTCTGCAAGTACCAAGTCCTTATCTTCTGTCTCAATCCATGTTTTTTACCGTCGTTCACACCTTGGTATACGCGGGGTAAACATCACTTCGTAATTCGAACTTTACTGAGAGCGTTATAAAAAAAAAAAAAAACAAATGAATTGGTTTTCAAATGTAGGTTTTTTTGGCAGCACTGAGACGTCAGGTTCGGGCACCTGTCAAAAGTGTCAAAGACAATATTTTCTTCAGTCGTGACTGAATGATGAACGAATGAATGAAAAGAATGATGAACGTCATCATGTATTTTATATTCATTGTCGAAATGGAAGACCTTTTGCCAAAGTGCGGTCACTTGAGTTAAGTTCCAAGTGTATTTTACACTATAGCACTTCAGCAGTGAGCGTTTCCCGTCTACTTTTATTATGACAAACCAAACAAAACGAAATTAAATAGCTCTTGCTTTTAAACCAACGGTCACTGAATATCTCGAGTACCGTCGCCTGTTTCCTATTACGCATATCTTTTTACAGCGTACACAGCGGTGAAAGATGGGCACAATGCCAACGCTAGCCGTTTCACTGACTTTAATAACTCAGTCGCAATAAGCCTCTGAAGTTCAGGAGTACTGGAATAACTGATTACTTGGTGGAATTAGGCACAGCTTTTTTTTTAAAGCCTGGCTGTGATATTTACATTTATAAATTCACCGCTCCGTTTTGTTCATTGGCACAAATACAAGTAACAAGCTGATTTAGTAGGAACAAGTGTAATACAACGTCCCATAAAATAATTCAGCCGTTAACAGACGTATTTTAATCAATCTGCCTAGCCTTTTCCCAATTATGTTGGGGTTGGCTTCCAGTCTACCCGGATGCAGCTGAATATCATTATTTTACATGGAGCGACTGCCTATCTGAACGCCTCAACCCAGAAACTGGGTAATACATATTATCTGTGCTCATGGTAAGACTGGTTGTCAGACTTTCGGGCTTCTGACGACCCATAACGATTGTCAAAGATCCACGAATGACAGCCGAGACCAACGGCTTAATGTCCTTTCCGAGGCACGGAGGAGTCTCGTTATGTAAAGATGGTCACCCATCCACAGACCAACCGCGGCAAGCGTAGCTTAACCTGATGGATCGTTCCACGCGGCTGTTATTACTTAGCCACGAGCCCTTCAGACAGATAATTATAAAACATCTGTTTGAAACTATTTGGACTGCATCATTGGTCTAGTGGTCGCAAACGCTACTATTGAGCATGAGGTCCCGGGTTCGATTCCCAGGTCGGGTAAAGTTTTGGGTTTTTCATCTGGAATTTGTTAGTAGCAGCCTAGAGTCGGGATTTGTGCCCGATTGATGGCACTAGCATCGCTCCCTATTATATGGGACTTCAACATTACTGGCTAAATGTGGGTGTACTATAGGTTGGTTGTACGTGTTAATTGTCTTTTCATCTTGTTACAAATATAGTATTTTTAAACCCATTATAATATGGAATAGGTCTTATCTCAAAGTTACAGTCAATATTCCGCGAGAAAATCGCTTTTGAATTTTGGTAAGTGGATACATTTATTAGCGCTCGTGATTGTAGACCTCTGCCTAACCCTTCGAGGATTACAGGCGTGATGTTATGTTTATGTTTATATTTGAAACTTGCAGCTATCAAAGCTGCTAAGACCTCAGCAAAGAACGTTAAAGCAGTGAGACGGCGATAGCTGTATGCTTGCTCAACCCGCTTAGCAACAGCACCCCTAAGTCCTTTAGCTTCCAGTCACTCTTTGTCAAACCAAATGCAGGCACATTGCCACAGTATAATAAAGTAACAGTATTATATCTTCATACAAAACGGCCCAAACGACGCGCTTTGAAATCTCAGTGTATCAGTATGCAACAGTATCGAGTGCGTGGCAGTTACACACGGACGCGGAAGGTTATCTACCGAGCGGTCGTAGATAATACTGTTACTTATTTATACTGTGACATTGCTTAAGTTAGTAACTTTATAATTGACCGGCACGCCAATTGCGTAACACACTTTCTATTACAATCGAAGGACTGGAGGAAATTTCTAATCCATTGTTCCATAAACAGAATACCCGCGAAATTTCGCCAATTTTTTATTTTTTTATTCGATTTTTAATTCAAATTCTTAATGGCACATTTTAGGTATCCGAATATCAAAAAATATTTGGCCTTGGTTTTAAGGGTGAAGCGGGAAAATTGATTCGCCGTTATGTTTGAAATATTTGTCTGCTCGATAACGCAACTAACGCAATCAATGTTGTTGAGTTGTCAAAATAAAAACCATTGCAATTGTAATTGAGTTACGCGATTACCCCGCGGGTTTACGACAAGAGGGGAATGAGCTGGATTTGAACTCAACGAACTTTCGTCTCTCGTTGTTCCGCAATCCCGATATCCACCTAAAACGGTAGGCTTTTCCCACTTACACCATTATCACTACAATATCAACATTATTCTGCCATCGTATTAACTTCAGAGCAATAACGCATTAAATAAGATTGCTGCCACTAGGCTACCCGTCTCCTCCACCATTAAATAGCGCGGTACCCTCAATTACCTTTTACTGCTTCCGTGAAAAGATAGACAGTGGTAATACAGCCTTAGATTGCTTGTTCGTTCACTTATTTTGTTTTTCTTCTACCGTTGAGTTATTGGCGAAATGTTGGGTGATTAATTAGACAAGGAATTTTCTTAATTAGTTTGTTATGTCATGGTCGGTGGAAACAATGAAAGGTCGTTCTATGACTGCTATTCAGCAATTTGGTTTGCGTTTAGGTCTTTGTGAATCTTTATAGTTAGCTTTTGCTTACTAAGGCTATCTAGATGTCCTACGTACGTCAAAATGCGCTCTTTGTAATCGATGGAGGTTCTCAGTTCATCCGATTACTCGAAAACGGCTGAACCGATTTGAAAAATTATTTTTTTATTTGAAAGAGTATACTTCCAAGTTGGTCCCATTGGTCACGATCTGATGATGGGATCTTGGAGAAATCGAGGGAACTCTTAAAATATTATAGGCACACCTATAGCGATTTGCGTATTTTTTATAGTAACTCGTGCATTTGCTCTCGAAAACCGACCAACCGACTTCCAAACTACAACGTTAAAAATAACTTTAATTTCGGAAGTCGGTGGCAAAAAACTTACACACAACGAAATTGCACACAACGACACCGACTTCCGAAATTAAAGTTATTTTTCATTTTGTAGTTTGGAAGTCGGTTGTAATTTTGGTAAAAACATTTTTTTTACTATCTCAATTCTTTTGCTATGCAGCAGTTTTAGTCGCGCTTAGATTTTGCTAGAACTTCATCGTCAGCAGTGCTTACTTGGCATGTCCAGAAATATCCTACATACGTCACAGATACCCTCTTTCTACAAACTAAATCCTATTATGATGCCTCTTTTTTTCCAAATAGCAGAAAACGTGAATTCAGCGTAATGTTCTTATTTTTTTGTTAGAACAAGAGAGTTCACTTCAAGTTTACCTCGTCGATATTACAAGCAGTTTAAAAACCCGGCAAACTGCGAGTTGGACTTGCACATTAAGGGTTCCGTACCACCGTATAATATTTAGTAAAAAATACTGAAAAAACACGTTTCTTGCATGCAAAAAAATTAAGGGGGTACCGACCCTTTATTTTTTTTTTACTTTATTTCGTTTTTATTATTTGTTCAATCTGTGAAAATGTCATTTGTCTGCCTATTGCGGTTCATGAGATACAACTCGCTGACAGACAGACGAACGGATTGCGGAGGCTTAGTAATAGGGACACAAATACGTGAATCCATCAATGCCCGGTTGCGGCCAAGGCTTTTTATACCACTTTTCTCAAATAATGCGCGGAAATTCAAACTAAGTAAATTAATTATAAATTCCAAAATCAATGACGAACAACGGTAATTTTTCACGCCCCAATAATTATCTTCATTTGTTTCTTCTTTACTTTAAACAGCTTTATTTGAAAACCAAATCGAAAAAATAAAATCTTTGTTCTGTTACCTCCTTGGTTGCCATGTGTTGAAGTAAAAAGTTCGTTCCATTTTTAAATAACACGACAGATATCTTTTTCATAGTAATTTATTTGGCCGCTAAACACGACAGCTAAGGATTTTCATACAAACATTGCCGGCCGGGTGCTTGCATGTATTCGGCCAGTAATTTCAATTTATCTCGAAGAAGGTTGTCAAAATAATGTTCGAATTTCCAAGCATGTTTGAGAAAAGCCTTTATTATGTACACCGTATGCATTCAAGATAAGCCAGTGCCAATAATTGACGCCTGAATACCCACAATATGAAAACAAAATCGCATCAACATTAGAGCCAACCGACTCAATTGATTGAATAGAAGTCAATGAGCCCCACCGCTACATATTTGTCTTTCACACAATCGTCGTTACGCTCGGTGGCGCTCAATAATAGTTAATTCAGTTCAACAGTCATTCACCCGTTACAATAAACACGATACAACAGAAATATCGATACGAATATTAATTTAATATCGCAACTGGATTTAAAAAAGGTGTATTTTGGTGTTAAGTCAGCTGCGAATGCGCACGTACTTTTAGATATGTTTAAATTTGCAGATTTTTGAAGTACGGTTCCTCCAGTGTAACTAGGTTAAAATTAAATCTGCATCTATCAAAATTACATGTGGAGTAAGACTGTGAGAAGGACGAAAGACTGTAAGAAGGAGCAGTAGTAACGGCCCCGACTTACGAGTTGTAGGTCATGGACCCAGGCAGGCGTTTTTACTTCGTGTTAATAATTTCATCACCACTGCTCTCAAAACCATGAAGGAAAACATCGTTAGAAAACCGGCATGTCCTAGACTCAAAAAATCTAAGACTTACTTACACTTAGCCCGCGTGGTAGATTACACCCCACTCCCTCTCACAGAGAGGAGGCCTCTTCCCTAGCAGTGGGAACATTATAGGCTAATTATGCCATGCTGTACGACTGCGATACTCTATGGTATAGTTGACCTCGTAATTGCGTTACCACATTTGACAACAATTACTAGTAAATTGAAACTTCACAAGGTTGAAATTATCTATAGTCTGTGCCAAAAGTACCTAATAAGAGTGAAAACAAATTCTAGTCAGGTTAAATTCTTAAGTAATCACTAGAGGGAATAAGTATTTACATATTTATCGGTACTTAGGATTCAACTTTATGCTCAATCAATCAATCTGCCTAGCTTTTCCCAACTATGTTGGGTTCGGCTTCCAGTCCAACCGGATGCAGCTGAATACCAGTATTTTAATTTGAGCGACTGCCTATTTGACCTCCACAACTCAGTAACTAGGTATTACAATACCCCTTGGTAAGATTGGTTGTCAGACTTTTGGGCTTCTGACAACCCGTAACAACTGTCAACTTGCTCAATCGTCAGATGAAAAACTTAACTTTCTTTGAGGTGATTGAAAATATTTCAATTTCCCGTTTAAGTATTCAAATAATGAGATTAATTCATCAAAGCACTCAATTAGTAAATGACACTACAAATTGGCATCCCCAGGTACGTTTTCTGATCTATTTGCTTTCATTTTTATCAGATTCTTTTGGAGGAGACCATAACTGTCACACAGACAAATTAAGTAGATCTTGCCATTTTATGACGTGCAAGTGACATTCAACTTTAGGGTGGTAAAGCAATTACGATGTCAATTATACTATCCGATTTGTTAGTTCCTTATCATGGTGATAGACGTATAAAGACCCCCAATATTTAGCAGTGACTTCTTTAGGATGACATGTAAGTAGGATTAGGCGGCTCGATTATGATATCCTTTTTATTATTTTAGTCCTAGACAAAAAACGGTCAAACATGTTTGGGATCAAATGTATATGCTTATACAGGGTGATTTGTAATTTGACGTATTCCTTTCAGGGCGTGGTAGTGACCCATTTGCACCAATTAGGTACCCCATAAAGCCTAACTGAAAATTAATGGAATTTGAGAAAACTCAACTTTGATGTATTTTTAAAAATTTCCCAGGATTCGTCACTAAATATCACTTTTCTCAAAACACTCAAATTGAATGTCCTTAATTGCTATTCCAATGGGTTCTTAATACTTTAACAAACATTTCCATGTAACTACATTTTCTAAAACATCAAACAGTTAAAAGAAGTAGTTTATTAACCATTTTCAAAAATTATCTACATACATATACTTTCGCACCAGTTATCTCAAAACATATTAAAAAACATTAAGAGGTGCCGATGAAACAGTCGATAATGCTAGCATTGGTCGAATTTTTAATTGTGTGATAATCGAATTAATTTACTGGTTTATGCCATTCCATAGGTAGGCACCCAGGTCGACATGACCGGGTCACAATTCACGGGGTGGCTTTTGAGTTTTTAACAGGAATCCCATGAATTTTCGCTTAGGCTTTATGGGTGCTTAATTGTTGTAAATGGGTTACACTATCACGTCCTGGAAGGAAAACGTGAAATTACAAGTCAGCCTGTATATTACGTAAGCACATAAAAACCTACGAAAATTGTTCGTCGGCGAAATCACGAATTATGTTACAGAAATGTTCAGCGGTTTCTGAATGAAATGAAACTTTTCAAATGTTGTTTTGTGGCTTAACGTTTTCAGTGTTCTCTGAATTACTTTTCAGTTACAGTTTTGACCGCAGAACCCTGAATATTTCGAAAATTTCAACCGCAATGTGGACTTGAGTTGTGAAAAGTGCTCGATTTCAGGAGCTATTAAAAATATTGTTTTGTCAGCCGTATTGATTTACGGAAACCATTTTGTCGAATTGAAATATACATTACAGTAACAGAGTCCCAACCCATAGAAAGATAGTTTCAACTTTTTGTATTAAAACTCCTCGTGATGTTCAGATATATAAGCTTGTAAACCTTACTAAGAAAGTAGTAAAGAAAATAGTTTCTGTCATAGCTAGTTTTGATAAATCAATGACAAAAGGCCTTGACAGTTTGTTCTAAGAGTGAACAAATAATCTCTAAATCAGCATTCTCATATAACAAGTAACCTAGAGTAACCTATGCCTGCCTAGGGCTTACAGATTTCAATAAAGTAGTTTATTGAAATATCTTATCATATATTATCAAACGAGCAATAATTGTATGAATATATATATATATATATTTGTACTCACGTTCTCGAAATCGGCTCTAACGATTTCGATGAAAGTTGCAATATAGGGGTTATATATGAGGGCGAAAAATCTATCTAGGTAGGTTTCAGATCTGGGAAAATTCCTTTTCTCCATATGTTCACCCGAGCAGAGCTCGGTCACCCAAAGTTTTAAACAAGATAATGAATTATGACATAGCAGCATGGAATAAGTAGGTACAATACATGGATTAATATGAACTTTCCTATACTATTAAATGAGCATTCTCTATTTTCACCAGAGCAGAGCTCGGTCGCCCAGGTACTACATAATTATATTTATGGAACCCTTGTACAAAACGATATACCATTCCTTAACACCCACCATTTCATGTAAACACCAACTACACACATAACGCAAACTACCATAAACGAAATCACACGAGCCACTAGTACAGGAACGTTCCCTCATTAGGAGACAAGTTTAGCTGCAATTATCTAAAGCGGTGCACTCATGGTCATAATTTCAACTGCGCAAATCCATTTTGCATGCGGAAAGTTGCGCTAGTTTGTTAGTAGTGCAGGCGCCAAGACGCGGGTGTTTTTAAGTGCTGTGTTAGCACAGTTTGTAGATTTATCATTTACTTTTTAGTGTTGGGATTTTGTGACGTAATTGGCAGGTAATGAGAATAGAATGGTTTGATTATCTTGTTTTTTATTTATTGTTCCCTTTGGTGTCAAGTGTGAAGATAATGTTTGAAGTTCTCTGGACCTGGATTTATTAAAACTTTCATCAGTTATCAGTTTGTGTAATAGCTACAACTTTTTGATAGTGGTTGACTCATGTAGATAAACTTTTGCTGGAATCAAATATTTCTTACTATTATTATAAGCTAAAAAATCTAATCAGTTTATTGCAAACATGTTGTTCAGAGTTTGTTAGATTACAATAAAATACATTTTATATCATGTGTCATTTTAGATTAGAAGAGAGAGATTTTTTTTAGTTTTTTTTTCTTGTCCTAATCTGTCATGAATTTTAATTCATGACTGAATTTTCTCATAGTTTATTTACATTCCAATTTCGCTCAATCTTGCATTCGTCTGAAATCCAAGCAATGAAATTAGCCATACAGTAAAGTTCAGTAGGTCATGAGCTCTTTAAGAATACGAATACTTCACGAAAATTTTTCTCTTCTTTAAATCCTTCACCGGAATACTTCTAGCCACTTTCCTTTAACATTCTATCTCGTACTAATATAAGCTTTGTGCTCTTAAGGTAGTACTTTATTATGTTTCAGTCTTGTCTTAACGCCTAGCTTTCACCCGCGGTTTTGGTCGCATTTATTTTGGTTGGTGGCGTGCCAATTTGGTAAGTGAATAAGGCCACGTTCTTGAATGTGACTTGGTTGTAAAAGTGTGAGAAAAGAGAATGGATTTGCATTAAAAGTATTCAAATTAGGATTTGATTTAGAGAAATCATTATTTATCGCACAGAGCCCGCGTATTAGAGAAGAGGCCTGTGACCCAGAAGTGGGGACAAATGTTTATGGTAGTAAGCATGGACCTTATAGAACACGAAATGGTCATATGTCTCGTTGAAAAAAAATAGAGTTCAGATTACAGTACAAACTGAGATTGCCGTTTACTATCTAACTATAAATCATTATCCACCTTAGAGAATCTTCCACTAATCTTAACTATCCCAAGAGTATCAAAAACATCTCCAACAAACAGACACAGAGCTACATTCATACAGCCCGATCTAGTTAATGGCAAGTATTCCTTCGGGTAAACGCTACCAACACGGTTCGTGGATTCGTAAACACTCCACATTTGCAAAGCGGAACGCTATCCATCGCTCAACTACTCCTGTACATAAATTTGGTGTTTTAGTAAGTATATTAATAAGTTATTTACCTGAATGAAGTGCTTTGCGGGACTGCATATAAAGTTATACGTGAAATAAAGGAAAAATGTCGTAGTGATAATAATTTCAAGGAAATAATGGCCAGATTTTAGAAAGATGTTCAGTAATCAATCTCGTTTGATAATATTTGGACGCAATCTGTGGTATTAAAAATAAACTTTTGTGGGTTCTAGGAAGTGGTGAAGGGTATTTTTTATAATTTCAGACGTTCATAAAGTGCTGATTTTCCGCCTGCTGATTTACTAAATGATTATTTTTTGTTGTTGAGTTTTGCTCAAAATATGGCAACCAATCGCTCAGTTAAAACTAAACTAGAACTAAGTTTTCCATTTCATCTGTACAATCAAATTTTATTTTTGGTCACACATATAAAAACACTACAACAACGGACTATAGTTTTTTGTCTTTAACTGATATAATTGTTCTTGGTCGTTTAATATTTAACTAGCTGCTCCCCGCGACTTCACCCGCATAAGTGTTGATCCCGTAAAAATATTGGGATAAAAAGTATTCTATGTTCTAAACCAGGTCATGATCTACCCATGTGTCAAATTTCATCCAAATCCGTTCGGCAGTTTTAGCGTGAAAGCGTAACAAACAAACATACGAAAAAAAAAAACAAATCTTTTCTCTTTATGTTAAGTTTAGATAAATAAATATGGTGAAAACGCCCGTTCCTTCTTCGAGGTCTTTGCCCTGTATTTAAATATTTCCAAGCTACTATTAGTATGAACAGAGGTCATTTTCTGAAGCTTGGTCTATCACTATAACCCCATCACCATTATTCGGTACATCGAAGTCGTTAATGAACTTCAAGGCGCTAACGAGCTGATCGCAATTAGTTTAACAGTATACCGTTAATATGTTGCTTGTATTCTATTAACAAAGCTTATCGAGTGGCCAACAAGACTGTGTTATCGGTACTTCCTTGGACGTTAGCGGCTTACAGATGCGTTACATACGGGGTTGTGGATTGGCGGATTTTGTGATTCTGAAGCCGGCAATACATGTTGGCCAAGCCCCAGCTAATGCGAGCGTAGTCGAATTGATACAAGGCAAGTGCTACAGTCTTACATGTAGATCAAGTTCGAAAGATACCAATACCAACTGCCAATGTTCATAAGTTTTTGTGGAGCTATCCACATGTTGGCCGTAATTGCCAGGCAACCTTAGATTTGTGAAGAAAGACCGACACTGTTCCGAAGTGAGACGAGTCGTAGCGAGCGATCCCGAGTGGTGGCAAGGCACACCAAATGAACCGTATACACGTTGGCGCTTGCCTGCACTCGGCCAGCTAGGCGAGTATCGACGAGTAATGGCGAGGCTAGACAAATGGGCTGTCTGTACGTTGGTACTCGCCTTCCCTCGGCGAGCTATGACCAACATGTATTGCCGGCTTTACAATGAGATAAGGACATTTCATGTATCTAAGTATTGATTTGGTTCGTATCAGAATATTATCATTGCAGAGAAGTTGGGTTTTATTTATTTTAAAGTTTTTTTGAAGAAATACATCGTGCAATACAATAAATGTTTGTAACAATTGAACGTAAACGAAGCAAAAGGAGTAAGGATAGGTGGCGTTCTGTAGCTTTGCCAACCAAGGGAAGAAGGCGTCAGTTTATGTGTGAATGTAATATTTCTGTTTATTCTTTAATCTTCTACCCTACGAGTTATTTCAGTATTTCACCATTAAAATACAAGTAAAAATATTTTAACCGTAGATCCTGCTGCTGGCAGTATAGAAGTCCATGTGACATTCGTTTTATCATCATTTTTCAATGGAGTTTTCATCGACTTCATACATTGTGGTCCAAACTGCATTACACACCAGCTTGCTAAACGTCACATCAGTGTGTATAAAATGCTAAAGCGTCACATAATGACGTTATTCGCCGGCCAGCCTCCCCTCAAACTGCCCCCCACCCCCTCTGCCTACCCGTCAACGCTAAAGACTTCCTGCACACGATAAACAAGAGATGTCGCCTTATCTACAACTATAAATAGTTTACTATATACTATTTAAGTTTTATTACGTAGTTACTTCGTTTGTGGGGCCTTTGTTGTTCAAGTTCTAAATGGGGTAGAGTAATTATTTCAAGGGTTGGTTGCAATGGTTTGAATGCAGCAATGCCATTCTTTAAGTTTAATTTATGTATCTGCTGTTTAATAGAAAAGGTATTAGCCAGTTCGATACCGAATTTTGACAGGTATAAATTAATCGTCAATTGACATAATCTTTCTTTTTGTGTGGTTAGTGAACAAAGAAGAAAAAAGTAGACATAATAAATTGAAGGAGAATTATACCAAATCGTGAACTATATTATAGTGAAAGATATGTTTTCAATTATTATTTATTGTATATACTTGAAGAAACCGTGTTATGCCAACTCCAAGTAACTTGGGTCAAGGGCGGGAAGGTGATTTTGATTATTGTACATAGGTCATCATCATCTGTCTGACCTTTTCCCAACTACGTTGGGGTCGGCTTCCAGTCTAACCGGATGCAGCTGAATACCAGTATTTTACATGGAGCGACTACCTATTTGACCTCCACAACCCACACGATACCTTTACGGGCTTCTGACGACCCGTAACGACTGCCAAAGATCCAGCATGGCAGCGGGGCTCAACACTTAACGTGCTTTCCGAGGGGTCTCGGTATGTGAAGATGGTCACCCATCTACGGACTGACCACGGCAAGCGTAGCTTAACCAGATAGATCGACGCGTGCGGCTCTTATTGCTTACTTAATGTACGTAGGTATTTAATACAAATGCGCCTACACCTAAACCGCCTTATTTACGATCCATTCCAGCTGTACGTCCGCTCAAAGCCGCGGTGCTGGACGTAACATAAACTTTTGTGCACGCATCCAGCATGCTAGATGTAATCGAACGAATAAACGCATGTGTTTTATTTATTTAAATGTTTTATCAAAACGCAAAAAATGTGCGTTCTTCTGATGTTGTTAACAGCAGCAGCAGAGGAAAAAAATGGGAAAAGGTATTGGGTGAAATTTTGTTAACATAAAATTGCAGATTATATCAAATGAATAATAATTATCATGAAAGATTTGATTGTGATAGATTTTCCTTTTGAGGTATTTCATTGTTGGACTTATTATATCTTTCAATAAATCTTGAAAGTGTTTCGTGTGTTTCGTGTGCGTGTCCCAAATAAAATATTTTTCTTTCTTTCTTTCTTTTCTTTATTTTGACGTGCATACGACCTTGCGACACGAGCTCTAATAAATTCTGAATCTGCTGTAAATACACGATCAAGCACGCACGACGCACTATTACTCTGACGTACATCCGCATTATTCACTGTCTATCTACACTGCGCTTGCTTGATGCAAAATTGGTCGTGCAAATCCAATAATTATATGACCTTGGCTTGACGTACAGCCAGATGGACCGACGTCATCATCTTCCTGCTACACATCTTTGCCACAAACCACAAAATTCACTAAACTTACTAAAATCTTACTTACCCACATTTCAAAAATATCTCCATCAATGACAAATTATCGCCGCTTAGCCACAAAAGCCTACTTAAAGTTCTAGTCTTTATCTCGTGAGTCCATTTAATTCATTACGAGTCTAATCGACTTTTGTAATGGTCCCCAAGGCCAACCACTCAATTTGTTAGGCCTAATCTGTGACAGTATTGAGTGGAATTAGGTGAGAAAATTAGCACAAAGGATTTCTTGAAGTGGATTTGGACAAAAACTTTGTCGTGTTCCATGAAATGGAGTTGGGTTGTATGTTACTAACTTACCATTGTGATGAATATCTATTTATTAGTCTCGTATAAGTATGGGATTTATCAAAGATATAAATATGTAAAGATAGACAGTCGAAGCTGTGAACTCGTCGAAAAAACTTGCGTTCAACTTTGGCGGCTAAATGCAAGCACAATAGAAAAGCATAATGACGTGGCGCGAGTGTAAAGGCTCTTACAAACAGGTGTGACACGCGACGCGACACAAAGGTACGTCGCGTCGCGCGACGAGCGGTGTCTTTGTGTCGCGTCGCGTGTCGCCCCTGTTTGTAGGAGCCTTAATGCTGCGGTTCCACGGGCCAGATCGCGCCAGGCCAGGCCAGGCCGACAGGCCGTAGGAACCGTCGCATCCAATGTGGCCTGCGGTGGGAAAGCTTTATTACATTATTCATTTATGAGTTGTAGTAGGTTATAGGCTCGATCCTAAAAAGGCGGTTTACTTTGCGTAAATAATTTCATCACTACTGCTCTAAAAACGGTGAAGGCGTAGCGAAACCGACATGTCCTGGAACCAGGATTTCGAAGATATGTGACATATATCAATCTGCGCTGGGCCCGCGTGGTGGATAACGGCTCGCTGCCTCTTACTGAGAGGAGGTCCGTGTCCCAGCAGTGGGAACATTATAGGCTGATTATGATTATTATCATCATTTATCACATGTTTTCAGACTTTTGTAGACATAGAGGAGAGGCAGCAGACGTTGCTAAGAAAATCAAAATTGAAGTACGTTTTAATTAGATACTGGGTCTGGGTTATTTCCGAACTGAGGTAATAGCTTTATGTAAACTATCACTGGATTAACAACAAATAACTAATTTCCTATTCAAAATTTGCATTGTCAAGTACTGAAGTTAAATTAAACCATCTTCTATTGACAGGTGTCAAAGACATGGATGGTATTAAAATATTTTTGTGATTAGTTAACGGTAAACTATGTATTTAGTTATAAATTGTTCTATAGTTTTGTTCATTAATTACGTGATTTAGCGATTTTTGGACCCCTTTCCCCCCTTGGAGAGATGTCGTGAGATTTGACTTGACCCCTCCCACCCTTATCTCACATGTTTTTTTTTTTTAAATCTATAACATGCTTTATGATAATACTGTGGAAATGAGACAACTGAGAGACACTCTGTTAGTGTTATTGGTAAGCATAGACCGTTTAGGTTATATAGTAATTTGGTAGGTCATTTATGGACATCGCTTATTATAGCAGCACCGCTCCGACACGGCAAGTAACTTGTCATTCAAGTTAGGATTTTAAACCAAATGTTTTAAAGACTATTTTACGATGGCTATACAAAATAGTGGACAGCTTGCGGCAACGAGTGGCCTGCGAGCCATCACACGTCGTGCCGACAGCATTCTTCAATCGAGGAGCCCGCTCCCCGACGAAGACGATGGACGGCGAGGAGCATACACGCCGGCGCCTCGCCGTCCGCGCCCGCGCCATGACGCCTCGCTGGCCGCGCGGTGGCGCCTCACTTGTGAATGAACAACAAGCTGTCACTTCACTGGTGGCGTGCTGACAGCGAGAGGTCGCCTTGCTGACGGCGCGTTGGCGACTAGCGGTCGCCTGGCTTACAGTGCGTTAGCGACTAATTTTTCGAGGCGGTGCCGGGGCGTTACTGCGCTGGAGCGGTGCTGTTATAATGGGCGATGTTCTTTAGATTAAAGAAAAATATATTTAAAAATAATAAGACCTTACTTTTAACCCGTCACTTTCTTAAAACTGAAATAAGCCGACGTGTGCACGGACGTATTAAAATCGCGGCGATTTTTCTTCGTGTACTTGAGTTTCAACACTCTGCTTAGCGCCGAGAGTTAAAATCCAACAGAGTGTATTTTCAACGCGCTGGGACGAGAGTGCGTCCCAGCGCGTTAGATTCTCAAAGCTTGGGCTTAACACCGAGAGTTGAAAACCCAGTGCGCGATAAAATCCCGCCGCGATTTTATTACATCCGTGCGAACGTCGGCTTACGTCGCAGCATTTTTTGTTCAGTTGTATATAACGTGATGGTACGTACATATTTTATTGAGTTTCAAGAATTGTATAAAAAAATAACAACATTAAAGCCTAATGTTCTTACGGCAAAAAAGTCTTCTAATACTGTTCTCGTAAACCGCTTCAGAGACGAATCGCGAAAATTCCAAGATGTAAATACACTTTAAATCAACTTAGTATTTTTTTGTGGTTTGAGAAACGCGAGAATAAATAATAAATGTTAAGCTTTAGCCGAAGTACTAGATTAACATAAGAGGCGCAGTCTAGTTTGGGTTGAATTTTGACGATACTGAATCTCATCGCGTTACACAAGAGCTTTCGAAATGACATGATAACGAATGGAGACGAGTGTGTGTACCTACGTAATGGATTTAAGATTTCTTTAAGAAGTGTTTGTAAATAAATTGGTTTTGAGTACAAAAAGTGTGGGAGGCTACATATGAAAATATCACATTATTTTTGCTGGATTTGAATGCGAGGGTTTTGAAGAAAATAACGTGATGTAAATGGCTTACAGCCATCTCCGTACTGCTTACCTTTGTTCTTTATGGAACTCTTGTGCAAAATTTCATGCTTCTAGACAGGTTTAGGCTGGGCGCTGTCTTTAATTGATGAATTTAACATTTTTATTAAGAAAGAAAAAAATAAGTTTATTTGTCACAGAAACACGTGCTTGAAAAACATAATTACTCGAGTAGAACTATTGTTCTTGTTCTTGTTCTTTTGTTGTTCTTTTTCTGTCACAAAACAGAAAAAGTCGGCAGCTGCCGGCACGTCATGACTGTGACAAACAGTCTTCCACTCAGCATGATGCTGTGCAATGGAGACCCACAGCACAGTGCTGATCTTAAAACCGCTGATCGCTGGTCTTTAAATTAAGTAGATTAAGATTCGAGCCCTTGGCACAATTATTTTGCAGCAAGATGCAGTGCGTTGTTTCAATTTACAGAAACCTTTCAAGTATAATCCGATACCTAAAATTCACGATAGCATGAAAAGCTTGACTTAATGTACCGTAAAAAGTTAACACACACCAAAAAACACGCAAAGAGCTATCATTCTAAGATTTAACATCAAGAACATTTAAACTAAACTAAACGCTATAAGGATCTAAGTGTATCAAGACTCTAAATGCAAGTAAAACACAGAATTCACACAAACATCTTCAGATACCGCTTTTACGACTCAGAAAATCAAGTCATTAGACATCGGGTAACGCGAGGCGTACATCTAATCTGTCATCGGCCGAACTCGGCTGATGGAACCAAACATGACTGGTGGATATGTAAAAGGAAACAAAGGAAATACGTTTATTTGCGGTAAACATGACACAAAGAAAGAACATAAACATGAAAATAATTTGGGGGAAAATATGCGTACGTAGGAAGTCAGTACATCTTGTTATCGGACAAGTAGTGAACGCACTCATTTTATTTAAATGTGTTTGGTTCAATCGGCCGAGTTCGGCCGAAGATGTGCAGTCAACTGCTTGTCAGTGGTAACAAATCCAGTAAAAACTGGCCTCTCATTTGATTGGAACTCGGTACTACGTCGGGACAGCTCAAGGTCAAAATGTTACCACTGACATGCGATTGACTGTACGAGCATAGTCCGGACGCTGACGGATTAGGTGTACGCGTGTCGGAAGCCCTTATGTAAAGACACTTGTAGATAAGGACTTGTCTTAACGACGCAGCCGTCTAGTCGATACAGTACGTTTCCTGCGGGATACCGAGCTTGTTGTGGAATCACTAGATGAACTGAACTGAACTGAATGTATGGGTATGTACGTAAGTGTGGATTTAATTAGCGTTTGTGGTTTGATCGTGGTAGCTGACAGTTGATGTCATTAAAAGTTGTGACGTTTATTCAAGTGACTTTGGTTAGTATTTAAGGTTGTATGTTTCCGAAATACATCCCCTGATGTCTAACGATGCCTTTATTTTTTTTTTTTGTTCCGGGGTGGAAAATCCTCATGGACGTCCTTCGCCCTGGGGCGGGCGAAGGGGTCTGTCAGACTCCTACTGACTAAAAACCACCCCGGTGTTCCCTTCCCACACTTGGACCGGGGATCATGGGTTCTAGTGCGCCTTCCATGATCCCCGACTGGTGCCGGCCCGCTTTTGCGGACCACTTCATGCCCGCGGGTGGAGTGAGGTGTTACACTCCTCCCGCGACGTCAAATAGGGGCGCGCGTGGAACACTACGCACCGCCACCTCGGGTCCTGCTGGATGGGGGGTGGCGGACGTCCCCGAGTCCGCCATCCCTCCGGATCCGTTTACGGGGGCTGGAAGAGGGCATTGTCTGCCCTCCGTCGACGCCCAGTCCGCCTGCTACGGATCAGGAGAGTGGTCTCGATCTCCCTCTCCCTTTCCGCAGCCTCCTTCTGTGAAACTACGGTTTCACAGAAGGAGATCACTGCATCCCACGACTCGGCACTCCCGACCATCGAACGAGTGACAGCCGGCAGCGCCAGGTCGGCTCCGACTTCAGATACGAGAGCACGGCGCGGCTCCTCCCATGCGGCACACTCTGCCAGTGTATGCTGCGCCGTGTCCTCCCGACAGTGAGTGCAGTGATGGCACCGAGCGTCCGGCTCCCTGTTTATGCGACACAGGTAGTTCCCGAAGCAACCATGCCCCGAGAGCACCTGCGTCGCCCGAAACGACAGGGAACCGTGCTTCCTCCCGAGCCATTCGTCGAGCACTGGTCAGATCGCGTTGACGGTAGCGAGGCCGGCGGTAGGGCGCAGAAGCCTGTCCCGCTATTCCGTCACCAGGACCTCGCGGAGCTGAGACCGACGAAGCTCGATCTCACGCTGCATCGGTCCACCTCCCCGCGTTCGCGCCTCCTCGCGCCACCGGTGCAGTGAAGCGAGGGCCCTCGCTTCTAGGTCCCAGGGCGGGGATCCGGCCAGTGCACAAGCCGCCTCGTAGGAGATCGTGCGAAACCCCCTGATAGCTCTGACGGCCATCGCCCTCTGCGGTTTTCGCAGTATTGCGATGCTGCCGGCCGTCAGGTCAGAAGCCCACACCGGGGCCCCGTTCAGGGCCATGGATCGCACGATCCCCAAGTACAACCGCCTACAGGCGGTGCTCGGGCCCCCCAGATTGGGAAGCAGCGTCGACAATGCACCCACGGCGCCCATC
Source organism: Omphaloscelis lunosa (assembly GCA_916610215.1). Taxonomy (NCBI): domain Eukaryota; kingdom Metazoa; phylum Arthropoda; class Insecta; order Lepidoptera; family Noctuidae; genus Omphaloscelis; species Omphaloscelis lunosa. Next base: position 16,808,321 of record OU744250.1, read on the forward strand.
AACTTGGGCGTCAGTTGCCGAAAGTGGGGGCCGAAGTCCCACCGGCTGTCGAGTACCAGTCCCAGGTACTTCATGGTGGACTCAACAGAAATTTGGACCCCCCCGACTACGACGTGTGATCCCGGCGGTGGCGCCCGCCGTGGGCCGTGAAAGACCACGGCCCCCGACTTATTGAGAGCCACCTCCAGGCCCAGGCGTCGTATGCGATCCACCACCTGTGAGACCGCAGCCGTCGCCAGCAACGCTGCTTCCCTATACGAGCTCCCCCGGGCCGTGACCAGCGTGTCATCCGCATAACACGTCAGGTCCACTCCCGATTGGAGCTCGCCCCTTAGCACCCAGTCGTAGCCGATGTTCCACAGGAGCGGGCCCACGACCGAGCCCTGTGGAACACCGCACGACATATCGCGCCGGCCCCCGCCGTCGCGTCCCCTGTAGGTTATACACCTTTCCGCTAAATAAGCCCCAACGATGTGGCGGAGGTAGCGGGGCACCCTATGGTACCGCAGTGCCTCCCGAATACAACTCCAGGGCAGGGTATTGAATGCGTTGGAGATGTCCAAGGACACCGCCAGCATCACCCCGCCCCGGGACATCGCTTCCTCCGCCAGGGCTCTCACCCGCATTATTGCATCAATAGTGGAGCGCCCATGCCGAAAGCCAAACTGACTGTCGTCCAGATCCGGCCCCTCTCTGTACAAGTGACCGACGAGGCGGGCTGCAATTATCCGCTCAAAGAGCTTACCCACCTCGTCTAGCAGCACTATAGGCCGGTATGCGGACGGCGAGTCTACTGGGCGCCCCGCCTTCCTGAGCAGGACCAGACGACCTGTCTTCCACTGAGCAGGGAACCGGCCCTGCTCAAGGCAAGCTGAGTAGAGTCCTCTCAGCTGGGGCTCTAGCTCTTTCAGAGCGAGGGCGAGCGCGCGGCCGGGAACTCCATCGGGCCCCGGGGCAACGGTTTTGGCCCGGAGCCGCGTTACGGCCGCTCTCATCTCCGGCTGTGTCACCTCAGGGACGTTGACCTCCTCATCTACCAACTCTGCGGCTGTGGCCATCGGCGGCGGTATATGCTCTTCTCTAGCAGGGAAGAGGGCTGTGACCACATCCTCCAGCAACTGCGGCTGTAAGCTCTCCGTGAGTGGAGGCGCCCAGGCACGAAGTTTCCCTCGGATCACACGATAAGGGCGCCCCCACGGATCTCTGTCTAGGGTCACCAACATCTCTTCCCTGGCTCGAGTCTTAGACTCGCCAACGGCCAGCCATAGAGTCTGCTTCGCCGCGCGGTATACCTCATACAGCGCCGCTTCTTCTTCCGGAACCCGTCGACGTCTCCTCCGGTATCGGGTGTACTGGCGTCTAACCTCCACGCAGGTCACGCGCATCTGCTCGATTGCGTCGGACCACCAGTACAACCGACGCCTTGGGGGCTGTGTGCGGACGCGGGGCATGGACGCGTCGCAGATTTGCGTCATCGCTTCGCGGAACCACTGCGCCTCCTCATCAACGTCAACGGGTTCATTCGTCGGTGACTCTCGAACCCAAGCCTGAATAATAGCGGCTTCCTCGAGAATGTCTAACGATGCCTATGCCAACAATATCTGTAACAGAGCGATACGCCTCAAGGAGAATTGGGAAGGGTATCTGGCTAGACGTAGAGATGTCGATGGAGTCAATGAAAAAACCTTTCCATTGCAGTATTGATCTCTGGAAATCGCAACGCTAGCAATCCATAAATTCGCCTCATAATATGAGGCTCTTATTATGTGCGACCTGACTCAAAAATTGGCAAAACTACACGAGGTTCACGCTTACCCTTTATTTAGGCTGTCCGTGGTAAGCCGAAATGGTAATATTTCAACTGGCTTAAGGCTACATCCTCATGTAAATATGCTGACAACGTGTTTTCCTATTTGTCAACTGGTTGGCAGTGGGACAAGATATAATATATCTTAGCGACTGTCGGGGACTGGACAATACAATAAAAAGGTCGGGTTACTTCGGATTGGATGGTGCACGACAGCACGAAAATAACCGTGCAATGCCAAATGTATCTGCAGTTATTCTTGTTTCGAGGGCGTTGATATTCATTCGAGAACAAAGAGTAAATCGCCAGTAATCGGCATATTCCTAGTGGGGGTAAAATTTTCTGCTCGGTTTTGTCGGTGGTAGGGCTTGTTCTAAGTCCGTCTGGCTAGCTACCACCATCTTATCTAAGTTTGAAAAATTTCGCAATCACATACGAAGGAAAAGAAAGAAAGAAAAATTGTTTATTCTGCACAAACAAACCTGCTCCAACTGCATTCCCTTAGATTGCAACCATTCTTCAACTATCACTTGCATTACAGAAATTAAACCTCCCATTACAAAGGACGTCTGTCACTGTAAAATATGATAGAAAATCTCTCCCATCAAAAAGTTCTTAATAGAATAATTTCTCCTGTCGCAAACACTGAGTTCTGAGGAGTTGCGTCGGGGCTCATCCCCAACAAAGGATGTTATAAAGTGTCCCCACCAAGAAACTTGGGCACAATTAATCATATTAAGTGGCCATCGACATCTTTGGCCGAGACATCGTGATTTCCACTCAGAAATTCGGCGAAAAAATCGTTGAGATTTTTCAAGGATGAGCTCGGAAACCCTCTAGTGTTTGTCATTGAAATATAAAATATTTTGCAAGTTTTTTTATTGCTGTTATTAGAAAGTGTAAATTAATTAGCGGAGTTAATAAATGTTTCATTACAAACTGCCTATGCCCATGGCGACTACATTTTTACTAAAATATTATCTCTTGGAAAAACTACACGAGCTAAATAAAACAAAATCCCGTCAAGTGCGTGTCGGACCACGCATAATGAAGGGTTCTGTATTTCGGATGAATTTATCCCAAAACAAACTTAACATTGTAGTAGAAAAACATATTATCCCATACATTCCAACTACAAATGTTAGTTTGTAGGTACAATTGTAAGAAATTATGCTATTGTGAGATTTACTATGTTATGTTAGAACTAAAAACTTCTTATAGCATTTCCTGTAATCTATAAGTATAGAACTAACCTCTGTATTTTTTTCAAAATATTAGCCTAGTAGTTTTGGAGATAAAGTCGGGGAAGGTAAATTTTCATCAATTTCCGTATCTACTTATTTTAAAATAATGACAAATATATATATTTGAGATTCTCATTCTAAGCCCTTTCATTTGATATATCATACGGTACAAAATTTCGTCGCAATATTTGTAGGGCTTGCAGCGAAAAATGAACGCTGCAAAACAGTCAGGTAGGTTTATTTTAGGTGCACTAAACCTGTCTTCCAACTGTTTATTATGTGTTTTAGTTACAACAACATAAACCTATATGTTAAAACATAACTTCACGCCCATTTTCCCCTACTTGGTAAGCAGAGATTCTCGCTTACATCCATCTGACTATGTCCTCCAATAAAGATATTTCCTGGGAAAAGATCTGGGTACGAGTATACCAACTAAGTACGCCCTAAGTGTTTCCATTTAAAGGTTATTTGATGTTTGCCTAGCTAATGTACAGAGTGGGTACAGTGTACCTTTACATTTCTGAGACATAACCTACTAATACTGTTATATTTCTTGGTAGTCTTTTGTATGCAATGTTTATTTAGCAGCGCCCGCGGTATCACCGGTATAAGTCTCGATCCCGTGGGAATATATAGATAAAAGTATTTTATGTGTTAATCCAGGGTATAAACTATTTGCGTGCCAAATTTCATCCAAATCTGTTCAGTAGTTTTTGCGTGAAAGAGTAACAAACATCCATCCATCCATCCTCACAAACTCACGTTCATAATATTATATATATATTATAAGTAGGATAGTAGGATTTGCTGTTCATTTTCCGAGTAGTTTTTTTTTTATTTGGAAACGTTGGACGTTTTTAATCACAGTCACAGCTTAAAAAGGTTTGACATATTTATGCTTGAAATATTAAATATGAAGGAGGATGTGGGAGGAGATATTTCACCTACGTAATTTATAAAGGCTCATTTCCATTAGCCGTTTTGCCGCGGCCACGTATATTAGATACTCATGTTACGTCACATATGTCAACGTCACCTGCATGCGGTACTCCGAACTAGGTACCTAGTCGCCTACGCGACGTGTGAGGCTTTTTTGAATGATACTTTTCTGGTAAGCTTCCGTGCCTTTAAAATTTATTTTAAATAAACTTTGGTCTGCCTCGTTGGTCTAGTAGTCGCAAGCGCTACTGCTGAGCTTGAGGTTCTGGGTTCGATTCCCAGGTCGGGCAAAGTGTTATTGGGTTTTTCTATCTGAAATTTCTCAGTAGCAGCCTGGAGTTTGGATTTGTGCCCGGTTGATGGCAATAGGCTCGCCCCCTATTACATGGGACTTAAAACATAACTGGCGAAATGTGGGTGAACCTGCTACAGGGACACCTCTGCCCAACCCTTCGGGGAAACAAGGCGTGATGTTATGTTATGTGTTTAAACTTTTACAATGAGACTAACCAGGACCAACCATGAAATTGCGCAATTTTTTTTTTTTAATTCCATACATTGTAGTTTAATTAACACGACATAATGTATGGGACAGTTGATTTTATTTGCAAGCATCGGCAAAGTCCGTAAATCCGATCACATTCGAACTAAGTGCACCTTCAAAACCATCAATCTTTGTTACTGCTTTAGGCGAAACTGATCTTTATGCAAACGCAATAACGTGTAAAGTTATATAACCAAATACATCCATAAAATTGATGCGTAGATTGACATGTACTTTCTTGCAAAATAAATGATCACGTAAATAAAGTTTGTATTATGAGTTTGTTTTTTAGATTCAATTTGAAGGATACAAGGCTCTGACGATGAATGTTATAAATCAAATTTTCAAGGCTTCGCCAGACAAAACGTACTTAGCGCGCGTTAGAACGCTAGATTAACGCTGCGCTATAGCGCCGAATTGTGTTGTACTATGACGTGTGCTGGCAGTTCGTTACGCACGTTATGTTGGCGTGGCGTCAGGCTAGTGCTCTTCGACGACGCGTTCTATTTGACGAAGTCTTTAGAGATATTAAAAGTTAAAATTTCAATATTATTTAAATTATTTGTTTCATTACATTATCCTAACTAATATTATAATTGCGAAAGTGAGTTTGTTTATTTGTTTGTTTGATTTGATGCAAAGGGTATGTTTTTAGATGTAAGCATGGTACCTTTTAGAGAGTTGGAATTCGGTGCATTGTCTCTCCGTGTGTTATCGTAAGAAGCGTTATCAACGACCAGTACAGTATTAGGTCGTAGATCCGGAATGAGATATAGTTGGTGAAAAAAATATACCAAAAAAATCACTTTCACATTAAATTGTCACGAAGTGTACGGAATGATTCACCCACGTGCATTCACAACGCTGTCTCTGGTTGATCTGAGGCGGGAATATATAGCGCATAGCATTGAATGGCGGGATAATCAGCTAGCTATTTCTATTGGTTGTGTAAATCGGAAATGATCGGTTCGACGGACTTTGCCGATGCTACATCTAAGTTGTGTCGTCCTGTACTTGTTTTCAACAAATCATGTAAAGACGTGTCAAACCTGTCATGTATTGACGTTGTTTCAGGCATATATTTCGTAACTATTTTGTTCACCTTTTTGACAAGTTTTCTGGAGGTTTACAACTTTTTACAACTTTTTTTACGTATAATGGATAAACGAAACGAGGAGATACAACATGTAGAATACATGTTTTATGCCTTCGTGTCGACGCGGCGACATGTTATGGGTACATTATGATTATGATACTCAAATAAGCACAATGCCTGCGTAGTCTGGATAAGTTGGTCACCATTACTTGGCAACAATACAGCGCTTACACGTGTCAGAGAATAATGTGCCCTAGAAAAATCCTCATGATATTGTTTAGATAAAAGCCTATTATTCCATTAAGGTACATTATTACGTCTCTAGGTAACAATAATGTAGCCTAATTATTTTCTAAGTGAAATAATATTTGTAGGGAACAATGAAACTGTGTACAAATACGCTCGTTATTTGCTGACCATGTTTTATAGAGCACCCGTGCTCGTAATACCTACTTTTTGATAGTATAAAATAAATTCATGCCTGCTCTCCGGATAACGGGGTACGAAAAGGTGTATATAGCTAAACACCAATTATGTTAAGTTTCATAGGATAGGTGGCGTCTATTGCCATCAACCAGGAACTAATCCAGACTCCGTACTGCTACTGAAAAACTTCTATCAGGAAAAACCCAATAGTGTGTTGGATATATAGGTGTAAATATAGGTATGCCTTCGTGTCGACGCGGCGACATGTTATGGGTACATTATGATCATGATGGTCAAATCAGCACAATGCTTGCGTAGTCTGGATAAGTTGGTCACCATTATTTGTCAACAATACAGTGCTTAAACGTGTCAGAGTGAAAAAAAAAATATATTAATGATATTATTTAGATGAAAGCCTATTATTCTATTATAATATACATTATTGTCTCTCTAGGTAATAAGTATAGTAGACTTAAGGCTTGTGCAGACCAGCGCGATATCACGGGCGCTACAAGGGTCGCACTGCCTGTAGTGCCCGCGACATCGCGCCAGTTTGCACGAGCCTTTATTGTTTTCCTACGTGAAAATTTTGAAATCATTTTTGGAGGGAACAATGGAACTGTGTACTAAGAAATACGAAGACCCGTGCCCATAATACCTACTTTTAAAAACAAAACTTAACACCACCCTATTCTCGCTAACTGGGTAAGCAAAGATGTACCTGTAGACTTGTTATATGTTAAGTTCCATATATAGGGGGCGAGTCTTTTGCTATCAACCAGGGACAAATCATTCGTGCTGCTATTGAGAAATTCCGTCGGGAAAAATCAATAAGCTAAGTGAACGTTTTATGTAGAAATTCTAGCCCTTGTTACTGCTTACCCCAAAAGAGACCTGCTGAAAACCTACGTTCATTCACAGTTCAGTTACAACGGCTACGTTTTACTCGATACATTTTGGATGAACTAACATTGTTAAGAGTCAAACCCATTTATCATGATACGGGCGAGTCCGCTACGTGAAAATATTTAATGAAAAACCCTTTTTTACCTCGTCCGCTGTACGATCGGGTGGGATGTAGTATTTTTATAGTGAACTGTATTTAAATCGTGTTCCTGTTAATGCTCTGATTGTTTGGTGTTTTGGAAGTTTGAATGGCTGAATATTGAGAGATTTGCCTAATGGAAGCAACTGTGTTTTTTGACTAGTTGTTTTAATTTAAACCTTGTTAAAAGCTGCGTCTAAGCTAGACGAGCTGAGCACGAGCCGAGCACAAATTCGTGAAGTATAGACCGACTTAGAAGCCTCGAACGACCTTGCTTCGAGCTTTTGGTTTGTGCTCGATTGTGCTACGCAAATTGTCGGTTTTTTGACGAACACAAAGGGATTTTAGGGATTTTTAGTGGTATGAGGAACAGGGTGAAAAGTTCACTCATCCTCTATAGAAAAGGGAGGATCCTCCGACCAGACGGGTGTCGTATCTGGCGGGGAACTGCCCGAAGGTTGATGTCGGATAGTCTTATATACGTACGCAGTAAAATAGACTGCCCCCAGTTGTTAATTAAATTTAATTTTAACCTAACATGTAAATATCCACGTCATCCTATCAAAATGTTACGTCCCCCATTCCGAAAAACTGTTTCAGGGTCTTACTCCACAGTTCCAAGACTGTGCGAGTTCTAAATAACTGTGATGAAGGGCATTGACATTTGTTGCACTTCACTTCGAAGATTCAAGCGCCTCCACAAAAATATGTAACTATTGACTGTGTAACTCAATTACCCCAACTATTGTAAATTACTGTCTTGTTATTTTTTTTTTTTTCATATAAAACTGTGTAACAATCATGTGTCATACACACGTGTGTGTATTTATACACGTATTGTTTTTTTTTTAAGTTTTCTATGATGTAATAATGTTTTTTCATGCTGTGTCTATCGCTTGATACTGTACACTTGGCTTGTAAGTATGTTGGCTTGTGTTTGCAATTGGTTGAACAGTGTAACAATCGTAGGTAGACCAATAAATAAAATAAAAACTATATCGTTCGCGCGGTAAACTCTAATTGCGCGATGCAGCATTTGTGTGACGTCATGTCTTTTGATGCGTAGTTCGTATGTGGCGGTGGAACCGCTACAGGGATTTGCATCGCGCTCAAATTACGTTCGAGGACAGTGATCGTTGTAGGTTCGTTGTAAGTCCATACTTGACGCCGCGAAAGACGACGCCCAGAACAACTCCGCTCGTGCTCGGCTCGTCTAGCGTAGACGCACTTTTACGTAATGTCATGTTGGCTCCCCCTCTATTACTTGAAACTTAAACATAACTGGCGAAATTTGGTTTTACTAATAGGTACACCTCTGCCTAACTCTTCGGGAATAACAGGCGTGATGGTATGAACTTATGACTGTAACTTAGAGATTATTTCATATTCTAAAACATAGGTCTGGTCAATTTTGGGCTGACAACGTTGGTGGTTATTTGATATAAGTTTGAACACTGGTTACAGGCTCGCACAGACCATCTAAAAAAACCAGCCAAGTGCATGCATGCACAATGAAGAGTTCCGTAGTTGGGATGAATTTATCCCAAGAACAAACTTAACATTGTAGTCATCGATCACTAAGTGATCGATGATTGTAGTTGAAAAACATGTTCTATCAAACATTTCAACTGCAAATGTAAGATCGTACGCACAATATTGAGAGATTTACCATGTTATTTTAAGACCATAGACTTCTTATAGGTTTTCCTGTAATCTATGAGTAAAGAACCATTCTTTGTATTTTTTTTCAAAATTTTAGGCTCCGTAGTTTGGAAGATAAGCGGGAATAGTCATTTTTTTTAAATATCTTTAAAAGTATTTATTTTAAAAATAAATATTTGATATCCTCGCAATAAGCCCTTTCATTTGATATGTCACACGGTATAGTTTGCAAAACGTTTTTATAGAATTTTCTTATTTACCCCCAGAAGTGACCCCCATATTCAAAATTCGTTTATTTACATTATTACACGTCCGTGTTTGGGTATACGTGCACCAAATTTCAATTTAATTGGTCCATTAGATTCGGAGAAAATTGGTTGTGACAGACGGACAGACAGACACCCAGACATATCAGTGATCCTCTAAGGTTCCGTTTTTCCTTTTGAGGTACGGAACCCTATAAAAATACAAAAAACCACCCGAAACAATTTTCAAGCCACATGCAATGTAAACACATAAAAAAATTAAACAAAAAACATGAAGAATACGTATCACCGTAGTATAAAGTGAATTTTCCGGTGATATTGAACGCGTGGGCCATTGCCCCGGAACGGTGGGCCATGCCGAGCGAGCCGCAGCGCTTTGCGGCCGCCTCGATGTTGGCAGCGAGAGAATTTGGCTGAATATTAATAATAAAATAAAATTACTCACACATCATAATTATGTATTTATGACCGTGCCTTTATTGTCAAACTAGGTTCCGTTTGTGGTCTTGCCCATGAAATCGTATCCTTAGACTTGACAAATCTTCCTATGTTACATTTGTTAAACAGTTGGAACTTTTAGTACACACGGCTACACATCAAGCTATACATTTCCAGTTTCTGATGATCTCGCGTTGTATAGGATTTCCGTACAATACGAGGTCAGCTTACAATGGAAATGTATTTGCTTGATGTGTAGCCGTCTCGTCTGTAGTACACTACATAAATATAAGCAGCATTTAAGACGAGTACAATAGGAAATCAGTTTCTAAACCTACCCGGGGACTGCACGCAGTTGGTATTGGTGGCCTCAGCGGAGTCTTATGTTCCTGGCACCACGGTTTCTGCTTCAATCATTTTGTTTTGCTCGGTGATTGAATCTCTTCCATTTTACACAGCCAGTGGCGTGCGTAGGGGTCAAAATTAGGGCAAGCCGCCACACTTTTTACGATAAAAAAAAAACAGCCAAGTGAGGGATTTACTAATTTTCATATGTTGCTCATGGTACAACATTATTATAATTTTGGTTAGAAAACCTTTATAATTCGAAGAGGTCTGGCATTAGTATGTAATTGTCATAAGCGCCATCTACATTAATGAATGCGCGTAATCACACCGCTTAGCCGAACCTTTTTGCCATAATTCATATTCGCTTGTCACATTCAAAATTTTTCAATCAGAAGCCACTAGATGGCTCCCACATTATCGATTTGTTGTTCTATTGCCGTACGCATAATTTTGCGCATTTAAAATTTAATGTCGATTGAAAACGTTAACATGAGATATTACCTACTTAAATATTTTTTATAATTTATTTTAATGGCAATAGCCAACTCTAATATTTATTTCAAAACACCTATGAAGAATCTCTTCGATGCGAACATTATTGTGTTTTATGATCTCAAGATGTACCTACCTACGTACATAAGATGGTTTATTTTTCAGTGGTTTACTAAAACTACGAATTCCATAAAAACAACCCTATTCATGTGCTTTCATGGCACCAGCTATTCACCTACATAAATTTGTATAATAGACAATCGAATGCCTACGAGTATTTCAATATATTCTTCGACTAACAAAGATACTGTTTTTTATTTCCGAGAAATAGTTACAGTAATTTGAGGTTGGTTACGGTGAAGTAAAGAGTTACTTATTGTCAGAAAACTCAATATGCCCAAATTCAAAATACCTTTACGAACACAGTCTCCGAATTTGATGATAAAAATAACACTATAATCACTTACAAAAGCGCGAAGTGACATCGCCGCAATAACTATCACATCATTTTAAACAATAAAACTAATTCATTACCTATTTCAGCACGTGGAAAATAAAATTCTAGTCTCAAAATATTAATTTCAAAACATATACAATAACAAATTCGTCGTCGCGTCGCACGGACTTGCAACTCACTTTACGCGGGTCAACAAAGCGGATAGTGCATTTGCGCCGTTTGCGCCAACTTAAGACCTTTCAAAATAAAAAGTACTCTGTGCACTCAAAAGCCGGGCTTTTCATTTCATAGAAATCTGCGTATATGTACTTACCAATATATCAACTAATGTAAATGTTTCTATAGCAATTTGTAGGCGAAAACTGCGAGACAAAGAAAGGTAAGGCAAGCCAGATAAGAAGCCCACGAGTGTGAGCGAGAAGGCGCAATTGAATGCATTGTATTGGCGCGCAACAAAGCGCGCGGAATTTAAATTTTATTCATATGATTACTAATTGAATGATTCAATGAGTGCGTAGATCTGGCAACCTAGCTCAGTGCGCGCGGCAGAAAAAACGGGGATTTCGAAATTTGGTTATTCCTATGACATGCATGATTGAGTTCGGGTTCATTGACTGTTTCTTTTTTTATTTCTTTTTATTGGTAGGCCTAGGTTTGTTCTTGAGAATTATGATTTTATTAGGGCAAGCCGGGCTTTTTGGCTTCTATGAAGGTACCGCCACTGTACACAGCACAACAGTCAGTCATACATACAACGATGCTTTTTATTTTATTCGGACCACTTTCTTGCCTTATCTTATTATCTTCACTCATTGTTTATTAGTATCAATACCTCTCGGTATAGAGTAGTATATTTATATTCTTTTAACAGGCCACATGATGAGGAACAAAAAGGACAAGTGGTCTAAGGATGTCACCGAATGATGTCCAAGACAACACAAAAGGAAGAGAGGGTAGCAAAACGTCGGAGATGGGAAGACGACATAAAAAGAATCGCAGGCGCCACATGGAGAAGGAAGACACAAGATCGCACTTTATGGCAAACTTTCGGGGAGGCCTATGCTCAGTAGCTAGACAATCTTCGCAAAACTAGTGAATATGTTAAATGTTTTATTCAAGTATGTAAAAAAATATGTGTTTTATAAGATTGTTTAATAAATGCTTATTATTATTATAAAATTACTTTAATTTCTTTTTCGTCCATAAATTTTACTTTATTATTTGTTTTAAGCATTGACAGCCGAATACACAGACTTACACAATGTAAACTTTACCACAGACTATAACATCATGCAGTGCGCCCGCGTCCCTTCACTTCTCATGCACCATGCCATAGACAATAGTCTATACCATGGACAAGTGATGTTAGAGCGTCGCCGTCGGGCGTATGAGCCGATTGCAATATTTATGTATAAATTTACGGTTTTCATATAAACTTTTATTTATATTTTTTATTAAAAAATAATTGTTTTTTTTTTTGTAATCCCATCGTGGGATTTATGTGTCTGTAGGTGTGTCCGTGGCATCAATGCGGGCCCTTTCAGAATACCAGTGCTGCGGTATTTACTGTTTAAATATCGCAGCCTATGCTGAGTTAGGTGCCTTTTTGGCCTCGCACAGGTCGTTTATTATTATTTAATTCTTTTCGGTTATTCTAAAAAAAATGTTAGTTTTAGATGCTCCTTTTGTGTTGTTATTACTGTTTGTATTTCCTGTGCGTGCGTTTCGTAGAAATTGGTGCAGGAGTAGCAAACGGTAATAACAAACAATGAAACAGACTTTCCAATTTATAATATTTCATTCCACTTCATGATGAGCAGCATGTAAATATTAATTATGGAATATAAATAATATGAACAATGCATGTTACAAAATATATTTTGTGCATCCGCTTTAATAGTTCTCAAGCATTTCATGAATCTTTACGAAAAACGGAAAACAGTATCAAATTCTAAATTGTTTGTTTGGCAGCAAGCCGGTAGCGAGTAGTATTAGAATAGTCGCCGACTCACCCGTGTGGAACAAACTGTTTGCGACCCCTGAAATATTGTTCACTGCACATTATGCACATTACGTCTAAAACGGTAATGTATGTTCTTCTGAAATAACAGATGTCAAATACGATGCGGTAGTAACGCTCTGTTTTGTGATGTAATATTAAATACTTCTAGACTGACTTGTGGACCATTTTCTATTTTACCAAGTACCTGGTACTTGTTGATAGGCCTACACTGTCCTCTCATACCTATTAACACTGTAATTTGAAAACATTGTAGAAACCATTTATTTTTAAAAGAGTAACCGTGGAGTTTCTTGCCGGCTCTTCTCCATAGGAAGCGACCAATTAGAACCGTGCACCTAGCTTCTGACGTGTCATAAGTGCCCTTGTAGATTTATGTGAAGTAAAGTATTTTGAATTTTACAAGACAATCGCAAGTGCTACGGCTGAGCGTATCATCGTGGGATCAATTCCCGGGTCGGGCAGTGTTAAATTTGCCTACAGATTTGCCCGACGTTTGAAGATTGCTCGATATCCTGTGTTTTGAGGATCGGTAAGATCTGTCAGCTTCTTACAGATTTGATAGATTTTATCGATCGTCACTGTTGCCTGTTAACGATCGGTAAATATCAAGATTATAATAGCTATTGGCTATTTATTCCACGGGTATGAAAATAAATCGGATTTTGATAGAATCAGTCCTCAGGAGATTTTATTTAAAAAACTAACTGCTGCCTCAGCGGCTTCGTCCGCGTGGCTTTTTGTAAAATAAAACTAACCTAAGCTACTCCTTATCACATCAACTATCTGTCAGGGAAAATCCCTTCAAAATCGGTTGAGCCGTTTCGGAGATTAGCCAAAACAAAAAGACAGACATTTTTTTTTTTCTATATATAAGGTTTGATATGCATTTAGTCAAAAAAGGAATAATACCATGAAGTCTCCTTTATATAAATCATAAAAATGCCTCTTCAAAACAGTTAAAATACTCAGTACTCAGCACATATTATTTCAACTTTATTACAATTAATTAATTCCACGTTCAAGCTGACTGCACGCGCCAGAGCGTAAGAGATAACTGATAGTATAACAAACCGCCATTTTGTTATATTTATCGTTTGTATTAACCGCTTCATTATACCGAAATTTAATTTGAGAATAATCAGTTGCCATTCTGTTTCCATAGTCAATAACAAAATTAAGCGATATTTAGAAGTCCGATTTCTGTTATTGTTTTCCTTTCATTGGGTTATAATATCAGGATTTTAAGAAAAATCTACGAATTAAATCGATAATTTAATATTAATTACCTATAAAAGTAGAATAGAGGAAAATCGACACTGAGTGAAAGTCAACACCAAACTGAACACATTAAAAAGATTAATTTTATAATTATTTCCAATTGCGGTAAATACCAACTTAATTTAAGACTGTTTTTTAAATGAAGTCTATTGCTGAAGTGTTAGCTCTCCGCGCCGCTGCCATCGAGAACAGTTCCATATAGAACTATGCATTTGAACGCGCTCCTCTCACGCCGTTGCCCCCGCCTGCCCCGCTGCCCGCTGCCACCTGAAAAGAATACGGCTCGAAAAACACGAAAAAAATATTTTCACTTAAAAGTGGAAAACTGTATTTTAGAATTTATTTTTATTTCCATTACGAACCAGTGGTAATAGGACTGCCTATGACGACTAAGTTCTAACTTCAAGTTGAAATAATAGCTTTAAATTTATTTAATTAAACAGTCAAATTTATTGTTGAAATAATTTAAATTTCGCTTACACGTGGTTTTATTAATGACCTAACTTCTAGTTCACTGCATTTTAACTAACTATGTTCGGTGAAATATCTGCGAATTTGCATGAATTAAGTTCTAATGAGACAAACTGCTAAGGAAACTGTATAAACTTCTGTGAAATAAAAAAAAAATCTGAGAAAAGAGTATGCAAGAACATCGGTACTGGGTACACACCAGAGCAAAAAATTTATGAGCCTTCATTTGAAAGTGGAAAAATTCTGTGAATCACATAATTTATTGCCTAATTTAGTGTGATGAGGAAGAAGCTTAGCATGTAGCAAGCACTGTATTATGTACTTACATAGTTTAGCAATCAAGTACTCTTTCACCAGCATTTTTGGTCGGACATATAGCCACAGTAGACATTATTACTAATATCTGGATGACGCTCGGTCTTTTTTTTTTTGAACGACATTTTCTAAAACTGAAACCAAGCTAGAACGCTTAAGCGCCCCCGAAACTCCCTTTTTTTTTTTTTTTTGGGGTGGGAAATCATCAAATAACTTCTCCCGCTCTGGGCGGAGCGGGAGGGCGTGTCAGACTCCGGCAGGCATCGGCCCTAGTGGACCCCTTCGAATCTGCTGACATCTCTTTGAGGCGCGCGTGGAAAACAACGCGCCGTCGACCCGGGCCTGGTCCTTATCGGACGGTGAGCCACCCATTGCTCACCGTCCGCAAGCCCGCGCCTACGGTGGCCGGAAATCGCCTCGCGATTCCCGACGCCCTGGGCGTTTCCTCCTGCAGCGTTTAGGGGCATGAGGGCGCGAAATTTGCCTCTCCCTCACGCGTTCCGCCTCCTCCTTCGCGAGCATTACCGCTTCGCAGAAGGAGGTGACGGCCTCCCATTTCCTCTCGCTCCGTACCATGGCCTGAACCAGGGCCGGATGCGAGAGATCACCGCCGCCGATCGCCTCCACGAGGACACGGCGATGCTTCGCCCAAGCCGGGCAGACCTCCACCGTATGCTCCACCGTGTCCTCCGGGCGATCCACACAATGGTGACACCCGGCCCCGAAAACCCCTACATACTAAATTTCATGAAAATCGTTGTAGTCGTTTCCGAGATTCAAATGATATATATACATATATACAAGAATCGGGTATGGAACCCTTAAAAATGGCCTAGTTTAGGTACTGTGACATCGCGGAGAATTCAAACGGTCAGTTCGGAGCAATATCGCTCGATACCATTTCGGAGACTACCCATGCGAAATGATGCTGATTTTTCTCAATTTCAACCATCCTAGTCCTTGACTTATGCACAACACACCGTACATGAGCCTATTACCAAGTCCCGAAACTCAAAGCCAACTGATGGCTGATGCAAACAAGAAGCCGACGTTAGACGGATGTGTACGGGACCACTAATCCATTAGGTTAAGCGACTAGACTCCGAATAGCAGTTGGACAATCTACACAGTACATAGTTTATCAATGGCAAATGAAGTAGGAGAACGGTCACAGGAAATTACTAGACTGTGTATGAACATCACGATGTTTCTGGCATATCTACAGCTTTTAAAGAATGTAAAAGATAAAGTATAGTTAACAACATTGTTTGGTATGCATGCAAGGAAGAAATATATTTGCACTAACAGCAGGTTGTATTAAAATTTGTTATTACAATATGAAAGTTTTTGAAATTTGTAATATAATTATATTTAATTTGAACTATATAATGTTCAAAAACTTTAATAATAATATTGTAATCTTCGACATCTCTTATCTGTGTGCGTTTCATACCAAACGCACACAGATGTCGAAGATTTGACTGCAGAAGAATAACTACGTTACAACATGTTTATTGTAAGCTGCCTTAAGTGTCTAAACGTGGCAAGGGTTCCAACCAGTTCCTCGAAATCCTAATCCTGGATATCGATGGTAACGAGAAAAAGGCGATATAAGTCCAAGTCATTGGTCTAAGGGCAAATTTCACAATTGAAACTGAACGCAATCAGTACGTCATCTAAACCGCATTCAAGATCAATCAGTGTTATAATTAATGTTGGAATATTTTTACTGACAGCTTTTGAACGCGGTTTGGATGTGCTGATTGTGTTCTGTTTCATTGGCGAAATACAAATCTCTTACTTAATGATTTACTCTTTCCCTCAAATCATCTGAAAAATTGTGAGGCCCTATTAGCAATAAAATCATTGTTTTTGTTTTTACAGCTTTAAGGTTTTTTTTGCTGTAATGCCATTAAAGGTATTTTTACTTTCAAATCTATCGGCGTATGTTATTTTTTTTTCTGTTTGTGACCATAATAAGCGCTCGCTGTACAACACAACTCATAAATTCAAACTCAGTAAACTAGGATAGGTACACGTCTTCCGATCAAATACCCACGTCCAATGGATGCGTAAACTGAATGGACTATCAACTACATTGTTCGAACGGGTGGAGCCGACACATTGTTGCTTATCGTGGTCATCACAGGAACCGCAGGTTGGTACCGTAGCCACAATGAAATAACGTCTCAGGTGTGAGTTTGACCATTCGTTGCACTGTTATTCTGAAACTCCTTGCATTTTAATAGAAGTGTCAACAGTAGTATTTAATCTATATTTATCTATTCATAATTATAATGACATAGTAACGAATTCAAAATTGAAGGTGAATTAAATATTTAAAAAAAGTTATTGCTACGATACGCTTCTAATTTTCGTGTGGTTAGACTAACCTGGTGTCAGCGTTTTAAAGCCGCCCATGGGCCTCTGATTTGGCTTCACATGCCGTCGAGAAATATATCTCTTAGGCATGCCGTTTCGATTCTCGGCCACCGTAGGCACGGGCTTGCCGACGGTGAGCAATGGGTAGGTCGCCGTTCGATAAGGACCAGGCCTGGGTCGATGGCGCGTTGTGTTCCACGCGCGCCTCAAAGAAATGTCATCAGAACTGACGGGGTCCGTTAGGGCCGATGCCTGCCGGGGTTGCGAAGAAGTCCCAAAGGGATATCGTGGCCTCCGGCAACATGGCAACTGAAGGAACACGGGTAGGTTTTAATCAGTAAGAGTCTGACACGCCCTCCCGATCCACCTAGAGCGGGAGAAGTTATTTGATAATTTCCCACCCAAAAAAAAATGGCAGTCCAACGGTCACCCACTAAAGCTATCACTGCTACGAGGTGAGGGAATGAGTCTGAAGCCGAAAATATAGTTTTATGAATTTTTCTCCTTTTGTCTGGGTGTATGTTTCAGATTGCCGCAAAAACGGATGAACGGATTTGGATAAAATTTGGCACACAGACACCTGGATACAATAAGTACCTTTATTCCCGGTAGTAGGTTCCCGGGGGATATTTTCCGACATCCACGCGGACGAAGCCGCGGGCTAATAAATAATAATAAAATGTAAGTCAGTCTAGCTACACAATAATTGAACGCACGTGTAGGTATTCTATTTTAAATAACAATTATATATAATTAGCAAAGTAATCTCAAAAATTGTCCAATAATAATCATGATTGTGTGTTTAAACTGGTATTTTATTCCCAATCACTTCATCGTTGTTAGCTGGATTACAAAGGTATTAGTGGTGCAGTATTTATTTACTATTGTTCATTGCTGTGTTTATTTGTTTTATTTGTAGAGGAGCTCGTTGGTAAGTAATAACAGCCGCATAGGTCGATTCATCCAGTTAAGCTACACTTGCCAGGGTTGGTCTGTGGATCGGTGACCATATTTACATACCAAGACTCCTTCGTGCCTCGGATAGCATGTTAAACCGTTGGTCACGGCTGTCATTCGTGGATCTTTGACAGTCTTTACAGATCGTCAGAAGCCCGAAAATCCGACAACCAGTCTTAGCAAGGGGTATCGTATTACCTAGTTACTGGGTTGCGGGGGTCAGATAGGCAGTCGCTCGATGTAAAATACTGGTATTCAGCTGCATCTGGTTAGACTGGAAGCCGACCCAACGTAGTTGGGAAAAGGCTAGATTGATTAATTGCTATGTTCATTTGTAAATAATATAGCAGTAAAAGCCAAACAAACTACAGACAAGCAACCGTTTAACCGTGAAGTATCCGTTGAATTAAGAAAAAAATCATCTCTCCCGTCAGCAAGAGCTATATTCCTATACCCTCTTCTCTTTGTTAATAGTGGGGCTGAATACCATAGTGGGACTGCTATTAACCAATATGTCAAAACGTCAAGCAAATAGTTTTATGACAGCTGCGCGCACAGATTGCAATGAGTCTGCGGCGCGTGTTTCAGTCGCTGACGTAACGAAATGTTGCCATTTTAAATATTATATTTGTATGAACATTTAAGACGAAGTGTTGTATTTATTTTATATTTGATTTGTTATTTCACTATATGCTGCACGGGTCGACGTCATCACGTCAGCGCCGGCTGTCGCTGAAAACCAACGCTGGGCCTCTGTCTTGCATGGGGTCGCAGCATTATGCTGAGCGATGGCCGTCTTGCGTGCATGTGACGAATATTTTCCCCCAATTTGTTATTTACGTGTATTTTTTTTTTATTGTTCTTTGCGTCATCTTTAACGCAAATAAATAAATTATCTTTCTTACCAATAGTGTGACGTATTCGTGTTCGTGCTCTTTGTTAATGAAACCGCGTTGAAATGGTTGCAATGGCAATTCTCAATGTTTTACAGACGCCTAAACAAGTTTTGGTACAGCCTCAATTTCGCAGGTAATATTCCAGTTTAAACATTAACTAAACCGACTTCGTACGAACATACTCTGATGTACACAAATGTACGTAAAGGAACTGTCTACCATGGACAGTACGACCACAGGTAGTAAACTAACACTAGGCAGGCGTAGTGTCACTGGGATATTTACTGTGTCAACGTCCAGTCTTTGCGTATTTATGTTGCGATTAGTCGGACTAAGCGCAGATTATTTTGTCGGCGATGTGTATGGGACTGTTCAAATATAAACATGTTGTTAAGCATAGGGTGTGTTTATTGGAAGGTTTATATCAGTTGCCATAGATTTTCTCAATTAATTTTATTATCATCGACTCTATTTTTTTTTTACACTTTTATTATAATTACGTTGTAAAGAGGCCAAATATAAGGAATTATTTTATTTATTTTGCAGCCAATTGCTCGGTTAAAGGTATAATAAAGATTTCATAACGAGCAATAGGCCTTTTTTTGTTTGAGGGTGGGAAATCATCAAATAACTTCTCCCGCTCTGGGCGGAGCGGGAGGGCGTGTCAGACTCTTACTGACTAAAACCCACCCGTGTTCCTTCGGTTGCCCTGTCGTCGGGGGCCACGATCTCCCTTTCGGTTTTCTTCGCAACCCCGGCAGGCATCGGTCCTAGTGGACCCCTTCAATTATGCTGACATCTCTTTGAGGCGCGCGTGGAACACAACGCGCCGTCGACCCGGGCCTGGTCCTTATCGGACGGTGAGCCACCCATTGCTCACCGCCCGCAAGCCCGCGCCTACGGTGGCCGGAAATCGCCTCGCGATTCCCGACGCCCTGGGCGTCTCCTCCTGCGGCGGTTAGGGGCGTGAGGGCGCGAGATTTGTCCTCTCCCTCACGCGTTCCGCCTCCTCCTTCGCGAGCATTACCGCTTCGCAGAAGGAGGTGACGGCCTCCCATTTCCTCTCGCTCCGTACCATGGCCTGAACCAGGGCCGGACGCGAGAGATCACCGCCGCCGATCGCCTCCACGAGGACACGGCGATGCTCCACCCAAGCTGGGCAGACCTCCACCGTGTGCTCCACCGTGTCCTCCGGGCGATCCACACAATGGTGACACCCGGGCGTTTCCTCCCGCCTTATCCTGTGTAGGAACCTCCCGAAACAGCCGTGTCCGGTGAGGACCTGCGTCAGGCGGAAGGTGAGGACGCCGTGGCGCCTCTCAAGCCACTCCTCAAAGAGGGGTCTTATCGCCGCAATTGTGGCGTGCCCAACGATCAATAGGCCTGTGGCCAATAAAATTCTATTTTGTCCGTCTTGTAGATTATTAAAAAATATTGAACATGCATTTTTTCATTTTTTACGTAATCTAAAGATTACGGTGATACATTGAGTTAAAATGTGGCATGACGTCACGCCTTGCTAGATTTAATAGTTCATTGTGACGTAGCGAGCGGGACTCCTCAACTTTAATGCGTGTTTTCTAAGTTATTTTTGATTAATATGATAAAGCAAAAAATACGTGTCTTATATTTTTTTATTATCTGAAAGACGGACTGTGTAAAAAGAATTTCTTTTTTTTACCTAGGCTATTGGTGAAAAGTGTAGCCAACCAACATAGATCACCACATCGAACTAGGTTGTACCATAGGTGACATTTCATTTCGATATCATGTAGGTAATTGAAAAGTGCCTTTAATTAGGTACCTATAGGGTACCCATAGGTACCTATAGGGTACCCAATTACGCTACTTTACACTACTGTAGGTACCTATACGGTACACAATTAAGGAAACAAAAACCTCATTTTATTTCTTTTGCTATGGCAGTTCCAAGAAAGAACCAATGAAAATAAAATCAAAATCTATAAAATATCAACTACCACTTTCTATAAATCTAAAATATTTTTATACTCAATATAAAACTAAAGTGTTAAACGCTACTTTACTACTTACCTAAGGCTAAGTTTAATTTAACTTTATACCCCTCCCGATTAGATTGGAAAACTTTAAAGGGCTTTTGCAGTTAGAAAATTATATTAATAAATTATTAATACCTTATGGGTAACTACAGTTTTGAACCGTTTGGGGTAGAAACATGCTCATGGTCTCCTTTTTAAAGAAATTTCTCGCCCATTGGTCGACACTTAACGATAACAGAGGACTGGCTCTTTCTTTGGCCAAAGAATTAGCATTATCATTCAACGTGTGATGCTAGTTTTCTGGGCACGTTTTCGAATGACTGGGATGCGGACGAATATACTTTGACGCCTAAAGGAAATAGCACACATATCAACTCGGAAAGGGATTGTCACCGTGTCAACTCGAGCCATAAAGTATTCTTTGTATGAAACTCTCTACTGCAACGCACACTAATCGGAATCGTAACGTAATCGCCTCGCCTCGGGACAAGCTCACGAACCGCGGCGATACGGTGACAATTCCTTTTTGAGTTGATGTGTGCTTATGACCTTTAGTGTCCTTTTGTTTTGTTTTTATTTGTAAAGTTAGTCATCTAATTTAGTACCTAGTGTAAATAGTTGTGTTAAATATTGTAAAAGAAATACATTTCATATCTACTTAGAAAATGAAATCAACAAATTTGAGAGGTGTAGCTTTCAGTAGTAAAAAGTCCATTGACATCAAAGATCTCTAAATTCATGCATTTGTCAGAACTTTGAAAGTAATATTGCAATATTTCTTGGGTTTGTATTTATTGCAGTTTTAAGTTATTTTTCGAGGGTGTCTGGAATTCATGAGTGATGGTACTTTATACATGATTACCAGTGAATATACTTTTGTAGAAACAATCTTCTAGTAGTGTTATTGAATAGAGAATGAGAATATTACGTGTTTTCTGAAAACATATGCTTTAAAGACAAAGAGATAGGCTCAAATATATTTAATGCTTCGTCTTAGTTGTGGTTAGTCATGGCCTTAAAAATAGAGATTTCTAGGTGTGTAATCGCGGAAATACGTTAGAACAAATAGCTACTCGAATGGTTCCATAAGTTACAGATGGTGCGTTTTATCAAAAATATAAAAAAAAATCACTTCTCGTCCAAGTGACCTTGGGGCAAGTAGAATTCTGACATATTTCAACCCTCCACAAAGACTTATTGGTTGATTCGCCCGAGAGGGGCGAATCGACTCTTTTTAAGGATATCATCAGAATTTAATGCAGAGAGACAAAGTTAGTGTAGTTTTTCCTTTACTTTAATGCATTAATAAAAATGAAATTCAAAATGTGCCAATTGCCTAATATTAGTATTTCTGGAGTTGTTGATTCGCTCACATAAGATCGTCGGGTGAGTAAATACGTGTAAATCAACCGATTAGCCTTCACAAAAGTTGGGTTGAATAATAATACCTACAGATCGTAAAAATTATAAACCTGATACACTATATAAAAAATTTCAAGAAAATAACTCTTTTATCCTATATGAGACCAACGATCTTTCTAAGCACGAATGTGTATCCTTGGAACCTCAATCCAGATTAATTAACTGTAGCCAAGCCACTGTTCTAGTAGTTTTTGCCCGTGTTGATAGAATCTATTTCTACGCAGAGAGCCCAAGTAAACGACCCTCAGTATTGTTTTACACTAATTAGGTTGAGTTATTTAGTGGGTTTAGTTGGGTTTACTTCTTTAGACCACTTTGTTTTTGGGGCCAGGGGTATATTTCTAAAAGCAAGTAGGTACAAGTTCTTTTTAGGGTTCCGTACCCGAAGGGCGCTAAACGAAACCCTATTACTAAGCCTCCGCGTTCGTCTGTCTGTCAGCGGACTGTATCTCATGAACCGTAATAGGTAGACGTTTAAAACTTTCACAGTTTGTGTATTTCTATTGCCGCTATAACAATAAATAATAAAAATTTAATAAGCTGCAACTGAAATAAATAACTTCGTAATTGACAGTATCATTATGAAAAACAATTTTTTGTATTAGTATTTGTGTTAAATCTTGTACGATATGGTACACTTTGTGTGCGAGTCCGACACGCACTTGGCCTTTTTTAATTAGTGTTATTTTTAAGAAGATTTAGTATGTGTCAACTTATGGGTCGCTGGTCCGTAGTCAAATACATGCAATCATTTCGATAATAATTGGTAATCGTTCGAGAGCCCCACGACCAAAACCATGTTACATCGTTTTACGACCAAAACCGTATATAATCGTTAGTTTAAATGATTTTAAACCCAACTCAGTGAGAAGTACTGGTCAGAAATGTCCTAATTTTACGGGAGACCATTTTTGCTATGTCAAAAAAAAAATTGGTGGACTTTTTTTTAATATTTAAAAATATGCTCAGGTTCGAAGTGACGCGGAAAAATTCAGAAATTAGGATTTTCGGAAACAAATCTATCAAATCAATTTTATACGGTTTTATTCGTAAAACGATAAGGCAAAAATTTTGGTCATGGGCGCTCGTACCATAACAAAGTAATCAAATTTTCGAACGATATACACGGTGCTGGGGACATGGGCACGCAAACTGTTACCATCAATTCAGCACATGATTCTACAGGGTCAAATTTAAATTAGCTAGCAAAACTCCGCAGACGTAATGAATTTCGAAGTCTAAACATAAAGAAAGAAATAAAGAAAGAAAGAAAGAACGAAAGAAAGAAAGGAAGAAAGAAAGAAAGAAAATACTTTTATTTAGAGTAGACCATAAAGCACACAATATAATTAAACAGTAGATAAAGAACAAATAAAAAGTGTAAAGGGTGATATAAGACATTAGCATGGGAGTGTGTCTCACGGCTGCGCCAAAAAACATGATGAAACTAAAAATAAATTATTTACAGCTAGGCAAAAAAAACCAGCCAAGAGCGTGTCGGACTACGCACAATTAATGCTTCCGTAGTTGAGATAAATTTATTTTAGAACAAACTTAACGTATAGTTGAAAAAACATGTTCTCCCACACATTCTAATTGCAAATGTAAGTTTGTACACACAGTATTGATGTTATTTTAAGACCATAGATTTCTTTTTGAAGTTTTCCTGTAATATATGAGTAAAGAGCCATACTATTTAATTTTTTCAACATTTTTGGTCCAGTAGTTTCGGAGATAAGGGGGGAATGGTCAATTTTCATCGAATTTCTTAAATATCTTTAAAAGTATTCACTTTAAAATGATATAAGAAACATGTTTACGATCCTCGCAATAAGCCTTTCATTTGATATGTCACACGGTACTGTTAGCAAAACTTTTTTTAAATTTTCTTGTTTGCCCCCAAAAGTGACCTTTCTGGTTAATTGATTCAGGCGTGACCTTGCGGAAATCCATTATAAAATGATGATGTGGATATATTTAGTAACGTGTCGATTTCACGTGTGTGTGTGTGTGTGGTGAAACACGTGTCGATTTCTTCCAGGGTCTTTTCAAGACTCTTTAGAAATAGCTAAGCGGAACAGGTTACTAAATATATCCACATCATCTTTTTTTTTGTGACCTTTCTATTCAAAATTCATTTATTTAAGTTATAAGTTCGTATTTGGGTCACAGAAATACAAATGTGTACCAACATTTCAACTTTATCAGTCCATTAGATTCAGAGAAATTTGGCTGTGATAGACGGACAGACAGACCCACGAGTGATCCTATAAGGATTCCGTTTTTTCCTTTTGACGTACGGAATCCTAAAAAGAATAAAAACAAAATGAGGGCGCTACTATCGCACTACTACACTTAGGTCACTTCGAATGGGAAATGAGTAAAAGAATTTAAACAAATTGTTAAAAACACTGCTTGTGGGTGACTTAAAACCTACCAGCATTTGTCTGCAAAGTAGTGCTATCATCATAGGTCTGCATTACTTAAGTAAAATATTTAGTTCCAAATGTCACCATGTCAGACTCTTTTATGTCAACCTGTAGATGTTGTATTTTTGGGGGCTTCAACCTCCAGTAGTTTAATCACTTAAAATATCAGTTTAAAATTAGTTTTTTTTTGTAAACTTCACAGACATGATCGGATCGATATCTCAACACGATAAAACAGACATTTTCATTTCACACTTTAAGTAATAGCAGCAGCAGCAGTAGTTCAGCGGTTATTCACCCTAAAGAAAATAATCAGCTTATTTTTATTTTGTTGTCGTATTTAGTTTAAATATTGATACTCATGGCACCTGCTGAGTTTTGCTATCTAATTTATTTTGACCATGTATTTCAGCTGATTTTTTCTAGAAAACCATTTTTTTGGGGCATGAATATATCCCTTACACTCTGTACATATATTTTTTTTTTACTGTGAATTAAAGTTGATAAAAAAAATATATTCTGTGTAGTCGCACTATTGCCTCTACAATCGCAATACAGTCTCCAAGAGATTGAAAACATTCTCAGTAATTTAACTAGTGACAATCCAAAATAACAATGGACACTTCTCTTTTCGAGAACCTCTTCAAATTAATTGAAATTCGGAATTTAAACAAAAACCATAAGCACTAATTACTAGAGGTACCCATAATGACATCATCTATCGAACGATAGCATTAAAATCAGTTTTGTTTCACGAAACAAATTCGGGTACCCTCGTCAAAAAATCATTAGAGGGGCGAAAATATTTTGTCACCGAACAATTAATTGCAAGCTAAAAAGACTGATGGAAAAATAATTTGATTAACAGCTACGTGGTGGTGGAAATTCTATTTATTTTTATGACATTTAGTGTCAAAATCGTGTTGTGATTTGCATGGCATTAATACGACATTAAACCTCGACAGCCTGCTATTGTGTAAAAAAGTGATATGAAATAAGTTAGCAAAAATATCTATACTAACCACATCAGAGGTTAATGTAGATATTTTTGTGGATGTTATGGTGTCCCTAAAAGTGATGGTAGCAGTCTTTAAATGTTCCACTTTTTGGTAATGGTCAGTTTCCTCTATCTGTTTAGGCAATAGTGGTAGATTGCTGAACTGAGTCTAGTAAGCGCAGCCGTGAGGAATACAATATTTAAATCGTTAGATTCACCCTAACGCGTCACTTTTGACGGGACTATCTTTTTAGTCGCGCTTCTGTTTCGTTTTGACAGCTCTAACACACAATGACGCAGTGACTTGACTTGATTGTCATGGAAACACTTTTTAATCATGTGTGAGCTCACTCTTCTCAGTATAGACTCTTTTTCGCGCGACTAAGTACGATGACGGCAAATCTAGCGATTTAAATCTTTGGGCAACGGGGTTTGACTTTACGGTGTCAAAAACGGTCTCTAGGAAAACACACAAACTTATTTTCATATATAACGTTTCAGTGACGTCATTCGCCGGTAAATTGTGGACGCTGTGTTCGCTCACCGCTCTTCTAGGAAACTATTGTTTACGTCTGTGTCCAAAAAATCTATTTTCTTTTTTTATTATTAATTAAAAAAAAAATCAAAAGCAGGTCTAGATCGACAGCCTGTAATTATTTACTCTTTAAAATATATGAAAAACAACTGGCAGGTTTCATATAACCACCCAAAAGGTAGGTACCTTAAAAGCACTTCGACTCCAATTTTAATTAATTACAAAGAAACAAAAGAGTGAATATGAGAGCCCGTTCTTCTATAATTACAGTGCAGTTGTTTCGAACCTTGGTAATTAAATCTGATGTTTAAGCTGTCGAAATGCCTAGTTATTTGCTTTGACTTTGTTCTACTCCTAATGGGTACTTGTTAAATAAAATTAGGAGTAAATAATGGGCTTCATTGATGTTTGAAAATAGATTTGCGAAATTCTGTAGAAAATAGTCTAACGAATAATAATTTAGGTGGTCTGTTGTAGGTGCCTAATGATTCTAAGTATTGCAGAACAAAGGCTTCTTCTATCTATATGTATCAAAAAAGTGTGGTCATATTATTTTAAGAGTGTGGTACAGACGATCGAACTGAAAATTTTTCTCCATGGCACCACCATAACAAAAAAAAAGTTTACACAAAAAAAAAAAATACATAACCAAGTGAAAAATAACTTTAATTTCGGAAGTAGGTGTCTTTGATTTTAATTTTTTTGTTTTTCTACACCGAATTCCAAAATTAAAGTTTTTTTACTTTGTAGTGTTTTTTTTTTGGTAATTTTTGTCGAAGGACCGATGGCTGGTGGAGCAAACGAGTCCTGGAGACCGCGTATCGGCATGCGAGCGTGAGACGCCCTCCCAGCAAGATGGACCGACGACCTTAATAGAGTGGCTGGAACAGACTAGATGCAGTAAGCGGAGGACAGGGTGTTGTACGCAGCTTGGGAGAGGCCTATGTCCAGCAGTGGACTGCGATGAGCAATCAACTCAGACTGTTGATTGCTTAAGCGTGTTGATTCAAGTTTCGAACGGTCTAAGCTGAAGCAATGTTGCTGATCATATTTGCCTAAACGTCATTAGCTCATTGACTCTACTACTGTAATTTCACTGGGAAAAGTGAAAATAATTGATACAGCTACATGTATGTTAGTTTTCGCATGCAAATTGGTCTGTTAACAATGTGAAGTTTTGCAGACGATATTGGTATGAACGCTATAAGAACACAAGTAAATTATGTTACCAATCCACTTGTCTACTGTTCTACTGAACATCAAGAATTAGGCACTCTCATAAGATGAAAATAAGTAACGGCTATACAAAATGCTCCAATTTATCAAATTCATAATGCGAAGAGAAATACAAGGAATAAACCCAGATGATCATAATAATAATAACAACCTTACACGTGTACCTAATGCTTGAGATAAGCAAACTTTATTCTTCGCATGTAGATAAAATTGTTTACTGGTCGTATTCTCCTTATTGGAGAATTTGAGTCTATCTTGCTATGAGGCTATGCGTATGTGACCTTTGCTCATATAATTTTTTTTTCTTAATTCCAATGAGAAAACTGATAAATATTTTTGCGAGGGTGGTCACCTTTTACGTGCTTGGTACTACTATGAATTGCGGACAAACTTTATCTGAAAAAGACGGAGAGGGATGGATGGATGGCCATTATGCAAGTAATAGGGCACAAGATGAAGACGAAGTACCAATATTTTAATTGAAACAAGAACTTTTGGAAAAGTCAAAGACTTCTAGAAGAGTTCCTTCATAATTTTACCAAAAAGCCTCCTCATTCTAATATGCCAATTATCTAAAAACCTAAGCAATCCATCCTAAAGCCAGCAGGGATTTGCAACATAAAACAAGACAAGTACGTACTAAGAGGAATACTCTCAGGTGCGTAGGCGTCAAGTTAATCATTAAAATTACATGCCTTAGTTGCACGGCGCTGTTTGCTTTGCGTAACAGGATATAAATTTGTATATTACGTTGGTATTTTTACACCGTTTTCTCTTGGGTAAAAGGAAATGTTCCAGTTAACTTGTAGTGTTGAGGTAAACATTTATGTTCTGCGTAAGTTGGATAGGATCCTTCTTTTCAGATTGCCTGGCGGGTTTTTGTCAAGCGTTGTCGTGTACTTTTTTGATCTAGGTTACAAGTAGCTTTTGGTTTTTATTCGACGTAGTTGTATCCATTTTTTTGTTGAAAAAAAGCGTTTATTGCACTTGTATTTAAAGTGAACGTCCACTGGTTCGCACCGGCCGCAGCGCACGCACGGCACGCAACGGACTTTGGTTTGCTTTGTTATATGAATTCATATAGCACTACCTCCAATATCGGTACCGCCCGCACCGAGCGCCGGGATGTATGAACAAAAAATGCGTTGCGTGCATCAGTCTCTGCCGCATGTGTTATTTTGTTTATAATTGAGTTGAGATTTAGATCTTGACACCAGAATGTAATGAAAAAATCTTTGTTCATCATGAAGTCAATCAGGAACAATTAATAATATTCTCCAAACAATAATAGTAATATCTTTGTCAATCTACAGGACAGACGTCTACTAAAACCAACAAAAACACTCGAGACTAAATTAAAAATTCGGATACAGTGGACGCATGCAATCGGTAAATCCATTCAATATGTGGCGTGCCGTGCATACCGGGCGGCCGGTGTGGACCAGTGGACGTTAAACTTCACTTGGCAAA
This sequence comes from Omphaloscelis lunosa, assembly GCA_916610215.1. Lineage (NCBI taxonomy): Eukaryota > Metazoa > Arthropoda > Insecta > Lepidoptera > Noctuidae > Omphaloscelis > Omphaloscelis lunosa. Next base: position 16,837,517 of record OU744250.1, read on the forward strand.
TCATGAACGTAACAATAGTAACAAATAGAGATTGTCTTTCCCAGTACACTTATTAGGTCTCTTACAAATACAAAAGATTAAAAAAATACATAAAAAATTGTAGTTTGGCGAAAATCTTGTGCTTATTTTTCCCGATGGTTCTCTTATAGCTTGTCAGCTACCATGTCCTAATATTTCTCACCAGCTACCAAAGGCATCAATCTCGGTTATCCCCCAGTAACATACGACCAAGACAACCGATAACCCGCCCAAAATATCTTACATATCACTACCATAACTCAAGAACACACCAAGAGGCCATCGCATGGCAATTTTAATGCATAACGAGGCAGAAAATTGGACTCGTCCTGAGCTGAGAACTAAATGGTACTGAAAGTGCTTCAATGTTTAACGAATTTATGATGCGAAAGCAATTCTTAAATAAAGGAGGGAAAGGAGTTTTATGGCGTACTCACGATTTTTTAGCGGAGAAATATGATTATGAGTTTCATAATGTTTTATTATTGTGTGTATTGGTGTCGCTTCTGTTTTTTCTTTTGGTAAGATTTTGTTAGGAATGCGTTGTTTATCGTTGCGTTGGTTCCGTAATTAGGATGAATGTATCCCAAGAAACTTAACATTGAAGTTGAAAAACATGATCTCTCATACATTCCAACTGCAAATGTAAGTTTGTACGCACAATATTGAGAGATTTGCCATGTTATTTTAAGACCATAGACTTCTTCTGTACTCTATAAGTATAGAACTATTTGCTGTATTTTTTTTTCAAAATGTTAGTTTCGGTTGTTTCGAAGATAAGATAATGGTCAATATTCATCTATTTTCTTTAATAACTATAAAACGATTCATTTTAAATTGAAATCCTCACAGTAAGCCCTTCCATTTGATATGTCACACGGTACAGTGTGCAAAACTTTTTTTAAAATTTCTTATTTGTCTCGCAAAAGTGACCCCCTAAATCAAAATTCATTTATTTATGTTACACGTCCGTGTTTGGGTCACAAAAGTACATATGTATACCAAACAATTTAATTGGTCCATTCGATTCGGAAAAAATTGGCTGTGACAGACGAACAGACACACGAGTGAAAAATTTGCGGGTTTAAGCGGCAATACGGCGTGTGGCAGAAAAAGCTTATGGTGGAACGCTACCCCTCAAGAAAGCTCTATCACTAGTAAATTACTTTTAAAGTCGTCTTTAACCACGCTGGGAAACTGTCAACACCTACTCGTTGCCCCAAATAGGTAGAAAAATCAGCCACCCACACAGTTATAAATAATTATAATTTATTGATGCTGCAGGGTATCACTCTTCACTCTTAAAGGTCAGTAAACTTTACCTTAATCTTACTTGCTCCATTGGTAACACATACATTGTTCCTGCTTCTTACCACTAGGTAAAATAATCATCATCATCTGCTTAGCCTTTTCCAAACTATGTTGGTAAAAGTCGGCTTCCAGTCTAACCGGATGCAGCTGAACACCTGTATTTTACATGGAGCGACTGCCTATCCGACCTCCACAACCTAGTTATTAGGTAACACGATACCACTTGGTAAGACTGGTTGTCAGACTTTTAGGCTTCTAACTACCCGTAACGACTATAAAAGATCTACAAATGACAGCCGGGATCAACGGATTAACGTGCTTCCAAGGCACGGAGGGGTTAAAGATGGTCACCCATCCATGGACCAACCGCGGCAAGCGTAGCTTAACCTGATCGATCGACCAGCGGCAGTTATTACTTAGCTACATGACCCTCTCACTAGGTAAAATAATATTGTATTTAAATTATATTCTACACTGCATTGTTGCAGCTTGGAACATAATCTCCACTGCTATTCCTGCAACCTCTTGCTCTCTTCTAAAAGGAATAAACAAAATAAATTTATTTAGCACAGACTAAAAGCATATTCTGCAAAATAAATGAGTGTGTTACGTTTTAAAAAGCATGTTGTTGCTAATGATTGAAAGGAGTGAATACAGGGTTATAATTGGCTAGCTAAACTCCGCGGACTCATTATCTAAACACGATAAAATAAATTAATTTGATGATATTTTTGTGGGATCATCGACTGCAGTTAAGTCACTTGAAATATTAGTTTAAAAAATCTGTTTTTATTTGTATAAACTTTCGATATCTCAATACGATAAAACATAAGAAAACAGTTTTTCTCAACTCATACTTTAAGTAACAACACTAACAGCGGTTAGTGACCTTCCAAAAAACATCAAATCTTTTTAATAATAAAATAATAAATAATAAAAATCTTTATATTATCGTGATCAGATATCGAACCCATTGCTTCTGCGGATTTTGCTAGCCAATTTAAAATACGGAGAAAACTAATTTTCCCAGATATCAGACCTAGATAGATCGATTTTTCGCCACCATAAACCCCTATGTTGCAACTTTCATCGAACTCGTTCGAGCTGATTTTGAGAATGTGAGTAGGTGCAAATATATGTAGAAACAGATATACAAAACATACAAATATTGCTCGTTTAATATGTTCTATAGACGTATCTTACTAATTAGTCGGTCTCATCATTTCAAACGATAAAACTGTCTTATCATTAGGTGAATCCGCAGAGCACGGAAACGCTTCGGCAGTCGCTGATAGAGGCGGCATTGTCAACCCTTTTTTTTAAGTTATTATCAAATAACTTCTCCCGCTCTGGCCGGAGCGGGAGGGCGTGTCGGACTCTTAATGACTAAAACCCACCCGTGTTCCTTCAGTTGCCATGTTGCCGGGGGCCACGATCTCCCTTTCGGACTTCTTCGCAACCCCGGCAGGGCATTGTCAACCCAAGCGTCAACAATAACACCACACACGCATCACACACGTTGGTGTTGTTGGGTAACCATTGGCAGTTCACATTATAAAAAGGATCTGGAAGAAGCTCAGATACCGAAACCAGCTTGTGAGAAGAGACAAAGAGAAAAGAAAGAAAAAAATACGAAAATTAATCAGAGAAGGATGCAAGACAGGGTTTGGTTTTTTGTCGTGCATGTTACAGATGGTTCAGGTAGTTACTGTGCCGGCAAAGAGGATAATGATGACGAGATGTTGACGTGACGTGTGTGACGTGATGCTTGCTTGGTTTTAGACTTACTTAAGAATATAAGACTGGGTATGACTATTATGCCCCGAATGTCATATTCGCACTGGCATATCGAGAAGTTCTTTTTTTTAAGTTCCATTATTTCAGAATTCTAGCAAACTTAAATAATTATTGTGCTTTAATATTAAAGAAGATTAATGAGACTAATAAAAGGCTTTTGTTTTTTTTCATTATCATGTTTTTTAGGTTTTTGTTCAAGATTTCCCTTAAGGGGGCCGAATTGCCCCGGGTTCCTCTATTGCCATCTCTAGACGCTGCGGTGAAGCGATTCTATGCTCTGTGGTTGTATCGAATGGAATGTTTGGACGCAGTGCGGACATTGGTATGCATGGGCTCGAAACATATCTATGAAATAACTCCGCGACACGAATAATTTCGTATACTTTCGAGTACACGTGTAGGTATAATCTAAAAAGCAATGATTACAGTACAGTAATCGTGTTTAGGAAGAAAAGTGGGGTGTGTCTTCGTGGATCGCACTATCTATACCTACAAAGACTGTACCTATTCAGTTTCTGCCTAAAACTGTTGAGACAATTCGATAGTCAGATCGATTGAACAGTAGCCTACGTTTAGATAACAAACTGATAATAGCAGTTTCCTGTTTGACAATCTTAGGTAATATTAGAATATCTATGTTCAGGTTTAGATGGTTATTTGTAATGAAAATGGATATAAAAACAGTCGTGATCAAAAATAAAACCGTACCGTCAAAACAATTTTTTCAGCTGACAACAGCAGAACCATTGTTTTCACAGAGCGAAAGTCTAAAGCGTGATTTACATGGTGCCATTTAATTACCCGTGGCATACCAAAAGTTGGAGCAACAATTACACAATTGCTTAGGCACGAGCTCCTTATAAATACAACATTTAAGACTAAGTATTGTATTTATTTTATTTTTGATTTGTTATTTCACTTTATGCTGCACCGGTTGACGTCATCACGTCAGCGCCGGCTGTCGCTGAAAACCAGCGCTGGGGTTCTGTCTCGCATGGGGTCGCAGCATTATGCTGAGTGATGGCCGTTTTGCGTGGATGTGACGCATATTTTCCCCCAATTTGTTATTAACGTGTTTTTATTTTTCTTTGCGTCATGTTTACCGCAAATAAACGAATTTTTCTTCTTTTTTTTAAAAATAAACAAGCAGCGCGTCGCGGTTTCACCGGTATAATTCTCGATCCCGTGCAAATATCAAAATAAAAAGTTTAGCGTTCAGCCGTTTTTGGAAATGCCAATTCGGAAATTACATACAGATATACAGACAAACGAACGAAAATTCTTCTTTATTAAGTATATATATTTTATTATATGTATAGATAAACCTACATTGGCGCTTAATAAACATCAGAAGCTAGGTGCACAGTTTCAATTGGTCGTTTCCTATGGAGAAGAGCCAGCCATACAGCCTCACAAACTTTCAGGTTTATAATTATTATATATATTATATTATGTAATATAATATATAGTAAGAAGTAGGATATCGTTCGAAACATTCCATCGAAGGTCAGACGCGCTTCCTTGAAGAGAAAATCTAATTAATTACATATTTACTTGCAAAGGCTACGGAATATCTTTGAAGAAATTAGGTTAATTACCTTTACTGGCTCATGTAAATGTAAGTAATGTTACGTCAATGTGTGGTTACTGGGTTACGTTTTGTAAAACTTTTCCCTATATTGAAGAATTAATAATTATCGAAATAATTTCTTGCAATTATTTTACTTAATTTTGTTTTTCTTATATTCTTTCTTTATTTTAATTGAAAATCGAGTGTGCTTAAATCGTTTGGTCATGTTGAGAGGATGAATGAAAGGGGACTAACAAAAGATATTGACAAGACAGATGTGAGTGGAAATATCGGGCGGGGACGCCCCACTATATTGGTAATGACATTCAGATAGGTCCGGTGCGTAGTACTCGCAATCGGCGCGGGGGCGTGGGAGTATGACCATAAATCTATGAACGTAAACGAGGCAAAATGAGTATGTAAGGATCGGAGCAGGCGTTCTGTAGTTTTTGCCTACTCCCATGGGAAGAAGTCGTGATTTTATGCATGTTTTGTATTTTTAGTATCTTCTTGGGACGGTGAAAGTCTTTTCTTTGAGCAAGTTATGGAGGAATAAAGTACGTAGTTACAAGTTAAGTTGGCACGAAACAAAACACACACATTTATTTTGACCGTCAACTGTTTTCATTATTTTCATCGCTGTGACTCACGCTTAAATAGGCTTCAATTATTACAACATACAAATTACTATACTCAAAAGAGAGACTTTAATCGAACAAACTGAAAAAAACAACTAATTAACCCCGTCATCATTACCTCTGCAACCCTGCAAATTAAAACGCGGTGGAAAACACCCCGACATCTTTATTTCCGCGGTCGCATAAAAGTGTCACGGTTTTCACGTCATTTATCATCGCTACGTCACTCAGACGATGTCACAGTCAGAATTAAGGGGGGACGTGACCGCGTACGGAGCCTCTGGAGATAATGACGTCATTAAGAGAACGAGGGAAATAAGTAATGGACGTTTTTGTCCGAGGTATTCATACGATAGTATTTTATTTTTCGAGGGGCGGGGGGGTTGTGGGGTTTATTTGATAGTGACATTAAAATATAGAAGGTAGTTAGGGATGTGTTATTAACAAAAGGAGAGTATTTTTTAGGGTTCCGTATCTCAGAAGGAATAACGAAACCTTTATAGGATCACTCGTGTGTTTGTCTGTCCGTCTGTCACAGCCAATTTGCTCCGAATCTTGGTACACATATTAATTTCTATGACCCAAACACGGGGGTCACTTTTCGGGGTGAAATAAAAAATAAAAAATACAGTTTTGCAAATGTACTGTGTGACATATAAAATGAAAGGACTTATAAGTATTTCAATTTGTAAAAATAATAATTTTATAATATTACTTAAAGATATTTAAGAAAAAATATGAAAATTTACCATTTACCCCTCATAACCGAAACTACTGAGAACAAAAACAAAAAAAAAACAGAAATAGTTTTATACTTATAAATTACAGGACAACCTATAAATAAGAATGGTAAATCACTCAATATTCTATGTATAAACGTACATTTGCAGTGGGAATGTATTGGAAAACATGTTATTCAACTACAATGTTAAGTTTATCCTTGGGACAAATTGATCCCAACTACGCAACCCTTCATTGTGCGTAGTCCGACACGCTCTTGGCCGGTTTTTTTTAAACAAATTTTAATTTGTTTTCCAACGTTTCCAAAAATGTCTCATAATGCATTTGACGGATTTGTGATATTTTTATATCCGTTATTTTCTGTACAATATTTCGTAGGCAAAAAAATTACCTACAACTTACGAACTCACCTTATTTTCTAAGTAAAAAGAAAAATAACTTTTCGTCACAGGCGCAAGAGCTTGGAAAACAGCTTACCAAGAAATATTACAATTAAAACTTCTAAGGACAACGCAGGCTTCCAAAATACAGGTGGAACAATATCATTAACCCAGTTTTACTAAGTAAACTCAATACCAATAACTTAGAGACACAAATAGGTCTTACGCCCGGCTCGACATGTTGGTACCAACTTTGGCCCAAAGGTCACTCGTCGAAAGTGTGAACTAAATAGCATTGGCCAATGCTAGAGCCAATTCTTTTTTCGTTCCACACGTTGCGTCATTAGACTAGTCGTGTTGGTGCCAACGTTGGGTCCAACGTGTGGAGCTGGCATTAGTCGTCTCAGTTTTAACCTTCAAGATGCTTTGACATTGTCAAAGGCAAGTTTGGGAGGACTATTTATCACTGTTTTTAGTTTCCATAGTTTAGCGGTAATGTATTACTAAGGTTGGTTAAGTCATCGTCTGGTTGTGGCGTGAGATTCCGAAATTGGATAGAATGAGAAAGAATATTAAGTGGGGAAATAAATGTTTACATATATTATGTACTATTTTATATAACAAGATATCGCCTGATTTTCGATACATATATGATTTTGTACTAGTTTTTGCGACTCATAATGTGAAGCATTAGAGAGTGCTCTGCGATCGAAAAATTTGTTTTGCCTTCTTTCTGCAACTGTTTTTTTTTTTATACACTCCTGTTAGTACACAAAACCTTCTTAATTTATGTACCATTGCTTGTATAGATAATGTAATGGAGATTAATTCTGTACTTCACAAAAATTGATTTGATGAAACGAAAAAAAAAATTGTTTTAAAAAAATCATATCAATCAAGTGTGAAGCCTGAAAACATTGTATTTTGCGAAAAAATCAATTAATTGAGTAATTTTTTTAAAAATAAATTCGTTTCAGCTATAGGAAAAACCCTATTGAAAATGGCTCTTCTATTATCCTTACATATTATAAAACGAAGTCCCCCGTCGTGTCTGTCTGTCTATCGGTCTGTCTGTCTGTCTGTCTGTCTGAACGACGAGACTAAATTCAAAAACTACTGAACGGATTTTCAAACGGTTTTCATCAATGGACGGGGTGATTCATGCGGAAGGTTTTAGTGTATAATTAATTATGGTTTTGGTTTTTTAGGTAGGTACCTATTATTGTTGAAGATGTTGGAAATAATCATGGCGAATGGGAACTTTATTTGCGTGCGCCGTGGAAATCTTAAAAGTTACATTAAAATTACGTATATTCTACTGTATTGTTCATCTTAAAAAGTACAACAAAAAAGTCCGCGATGACATATGTCTATCTTCTAAGGATGACCCACAATAACCATTTTTATCTTTCAGAATTTGATAAAAATTTCATTGTATTTTGACCGGTATTATATTAATCCTTATCCAATAAAGTTATTCTTGACATCATTTCATTTAAATGAATGGTTTAAAAGATATCACAGATTCAAAATTACACGTAACAAAATAAGTTAGATTAAAGGTTGACAGCAACGCGGGCGCGGTAGGAGTCAATGACCTTTTCCTCGGCTATTAGGTATGTAATCCCGGTATCGGTAGTACGTTCCCGTGGAATATTTTCCGACATCCACGCGGGCGAAGCCGCGGGCAAAAGCTAGTAATTAACAAAAAACTAACTATTCTAATATATTTCCATGTTCGACCCTCTTCCGTTGCCTAGCAACCAACAAAGCAAACCTAAATAGTCTTTGACAGTACGTAAAGATTGCGAGGGTAAAAAAGCCGTCAAAAACACTTCATGAAAAGTCGTTTAAATATTTTTCTGTTTTTGAATGAGCGTTATGAGGGATGCACTTTTGGATTTTCCATTTTTTTTTTTTTTTTTTATCGACAACTGGGAAGCTTTTGACCTGCAGCTCACCTGATGGTAAGTGATGATCAGACCGAAGGTGGAAGTGAGCTTCACCCGGAATCCTCAGCCACAGAAGAACTGGCTAACTTACCTCTAATTGCCGAAACACAATAATATTGTTAGCATTGTCGTTATAGTGACAGACTTTGATAAGATGGTGGTAGCTACTTATCCTATACTATTAAACGAGCAATATTCGTATATATATATACGTATATTTGTACTCACGTTCTCGAAATTGGCTCTAAAGATTTCGATGAAATTTGCAATATAGGGGTTACGGGGGCGAAAAATTGATTGTCTCCGTATTTTCATCCGAGCAGAGCTCGGTCGCCCAAAGTTTAGAACAAGATAATTAATAATTTCATGACGGCATGGAATTAGTAAGTACCTACTATCATGGCAGCATGAAATAAGTAGGTACTATGCATGGATTAATATGAACTTTTCTATACTATTAAATGAGCATTCTCAATTTTCACCAGAGCAGAGCTCGGTCGCCCAGATACTACATATTACATGATGCTTTTATACATATTTAAGTCGCAAAGTGAAAGTCAAAGTCAAATCATTTATTTCAAGTAGGCCCATGTATGGCACTTTTGAACGTCAAAATTTACAGAAAAATATAATTGATTCTAGTCGCCCCTTCCAAAAGGTAGTTTTCGTATGGAGAAGAATGGGCAAGAAACTCCACCGTTACTCTTTTAAAATGTTTTACAATAGTTTGTATAAGTACGTACATTACTTAAATAATTATATGTGAAGACGATGCACCTAGAATAAAATTACTATACCACAATAGGTACAAAGAATTAAAATGAGGCAACGACAGATAATTTAATTATATGATAGATACATGGTGCTCACATATTTACAAACATTGTAAAAGTAGACGATTTTCCTAATGTTTTTAAAATTAATAAGTCAGTGTGTGAGGAAGTAATCACAGAATGTAAAATCAATGTCATATAACACAAAATTATAAATTTTACAATTAAATTAGCAACCTGTTTGATTTTGTCTTGATTCTAAATTGTCCTATGGAGCAGGACCAGCATGTTTCCAAGCACTCTTATCTTGGATATAATCCTCTAATTTGTAATATGCTTGTTTACAAAGTGTACTTTTAATCTGAGTTTTAAATTTTCTTTCATTTAATTGCAATATGTCACAAGGTATTTTGTTGTAACATTTAACACAGTACCCCATAAAAGATGTATGTACTTTAGATAATCTGAAAAATGGTTGATCTAGTTTATCTTTATTTCTAGTATTAAAATTATGTCTATCACTTATTTTATTAAAAAGATGTGGATTTTTCCTTACGTACATAATATTTTCATAAATGAATTGGCAAGGTACCGTCATAATATTAATCCTTTTAAATAGTTTCCTGAGAGATTCGCGGCGACGTAGATTATAAATGGCTCTGACAGCTCTCTTTTGTAAAATAAAGATGGATTCAATGTCAGCAGCCCGACCCCACAGTAAAATGCCATACGACATAATGCTGTGGAAGTAGCTAAAATAGACCAATCGCGCGGTTTCTACATCTGTTAACTGTCTTATCTTTCTAACAGCATAAGCGGCCGAGCTTAGCCGCCCCGCAAGAGATGTTATATGAGGTCCCCATTGTAATTTCTCGTCTAGCGTGATTCCTAGGAAAACCGTTTGATTAATAAATTCCAGTTTTTCCCCATTCAATATGATGTCACATTCGCTACTTCTAACATTAGGTAATTTAAATCTAATGCATTTTTCGCTTTTCGTGTCTGTCCGTGTGAAGACGTTATTCTACTGAGCTCCGTCACAGATTTTGATGAGGTTTTCACCATAATCCAGAGAATTTATTACGGAAGGTTAATGTGTATCAATCAATCATCTCACCCTCTTACAGTCCACTACTGGACATAGCGGACATTGACCAAAAGTGCCATACATGGGCCTATTTGAAATAAATGATTTGACTTTGACTTTGACCTCCTTGTGTACAATATATTAATATTAAAGCAAGGGCGTGCGGAGCAGGGGCGGGCTGCTCGTATGAAATAAAACAAATGCACATCGACAGTGCTGCGCTATAGTCGCAAATGGCATTTTTAACCAACTTCAAAAAAAGGAGAAGGTTTTTTTTGTTTGTAGTGGTATACTTTCCTCTTCTTTTTCCAGTATTTTTCAGTCCCATTGTCATTTGGTCACGATCTGATGATGGGATCTTGGAGAAATCACACCTATAGCGATTAGGGTTTTTTTATAGTAACTCGTGCATTTGCTCTCGGAAGGAACCATTTGGTAAAGTGGAACTGATAATGAAGGACACAGATGTCCACCGGAACTACTTAATAACATGTATTTCACTGGTTGCGATTCAATTACTTTAATATGGTTGGTAAGCAATTCGTATGGTGCAGTGGAGCTGATGGTGAAGTATCTGGAGAACTTCTCAACAATTAAAGTCCCTGCATCGCAAAAAGCAATATTTGAAAAGGTGATGGGCAGTTAACATTAAATTTGGCTATTGTAACTTAGACAAATTACAAACCAACTCACTAAAAAGTGAAAAAAAAAAAAAAACTTTTTTACAAAAACTACAACCTATTTTGGCGGCAAAAAACTAAAATACGGATTCAAAGACACCGACTTCCGAAATTAAAGTTAGTTTTCAATTTATAGTTTGGAAGTCGGTTTTATTTTTTGTAAGAAAGTTTTTTTAGAAACTGATTTCAGTTTCATATAACATAAACACTACCTACATATGTTAAAACAAAGTCGCCTCGCCGTGTCTGTCTGTCTGAACGCAATAAACTCTTAAACTACCGAACAGATTTACATACGGTTTTCACCAATGGGCAAAGCGATTCATGAGGAAGGTTTTAGTGTATAATTCATTGAGGTTTTGTGTAAATTGTAAATAATATATTGAAATATGACGATGATTGTTGAAGATGTCGGAAAAAATCTTGCCAACTGGCAGCGTTACTGGTGTGCGCGATACATTAGAACGTTTCCGTGGGATAATTATTCTCAACCTCCTAGTACGTAAAGCCGCGGGAAAAGCTAGTTTTTATATAAGGTGCTATAAAAATATCTGCCACGGCTGCAATGGGAGATAGTATTGTGTTTATAGATTACAATAGTAAAGATAAATTATTGATTATTTGTCATATTTTTTTCATACAAAAAAAAGTACGTATAAATTTGAATTGATTTATTAGTATAAAACCATCCCGTAGTAAGCTGTTGCCGTACCGCACCGAATTCAATTCATAAACGCCGGCGACGTTCATACACTGTTGCCATTCTTATCAAACAAATGCCGCCGTGCGCGGCGGCTTCTTTGTCGTCGGTCGCGCTTCCCCGCGCGCCCCCACCCTCACCCGCACTACCCCGTTCGTCGCACGCGCCAGCTGACCGCCCGCGCCCCCCGCCCGCTCGCAGCGACGGGAATATCGCGCGCGGTTTCATTAAAAATGCTGAAAAATCCCAGACGACGGTATTCCAATCAAGACTATCTTGAAATGGTATTGTGCTACCGCGAGTGTAACTCTGTAACTGCGCATGCAGTAAACTTGTACCAGCAGAGGTTTGGTGTGCGAGTGAGCCATCACACCATTCTGGTCGCCGTGTACAGATTTAGACGACACGGCCGCTTTGACCCGCCTCCGGTTGACGCAGGCAGGCCTCCATACTCTGCCGAACTCGAAGAGGAAGTGTTAGACTTCTTCCGGCGTCATCCTCTTGCGAGCACCAGGGATGCTGCTCGAGTCTTCGACGTGAGCGACAACTACGTGTGGCGACTTTTAAATCGGGAAGGGCTCCATCCTTACCACTTCACAAGAGTGCAAGAATTGCATCCACATGACTACGCGGCTCGCCTCGCGTTTTGTAATTGGCTTCGAGAAGAACGCCGCAACATTCTGTGGACTGACGAGTCCACATTCACACGGGTTGGTATGTTCAACATACACAATGCGCATTATTGGACTGAGGCGAATCCTCGTGTTGTGCGGCCTGACCACTTTCAGACTCGGTTTAGCCTTAATGTGTGGGCCGGGATACTCGGCAACAGAATTCTAGGTCCAGTGTTCTTGGACAGACTGAACGGAGATAGGTATCTGCACTTACTACGAACCCACCACCACCTCATTTCGCCATCAGCGTAAGGGAATTTTTAAACGGTGTGTGGTACGGCGGTGATAGGTGGATAGGCCGAGGAGGGCCAGTGCCGTGGTGTCCACGCTCGCCAGATTTGACGCCTCTAGACTTTTTTTTATGGGGTCGTGTAAGGGACCTTGTGTACGGCCAAACCAGTCATGACATTAGAAGTGTGGAAGAACTAAAAAGGCGCATCAAACGCGCATTTAGGCAAGTGAAAAGTGAAACGGACACATTAAATAAAGTGAAGAGACATGTGCGTAAGCGTGCTTACATTTGTGTGCGAACTAGTGCAACAGTTTTGTAGATAAGTAGGTAGTGAGTGTGTAAATAACTGTAAATACGGTGCAATTGTTGTAAATAAGATGATTAAACTTTTAAACACGCCAAGTTACTGTAATTTATCGTTATTTGATATTAATCTAAGTTAGTAAGTACCCTATTGTTTAAAAATAATAAGAAAAAAATTGCGATTCTTACAATAACTTGACAGTCCAAAGCCTGTTTTAAGTGTGATGGGAAGTTTATCATCTTATTTACGTCAGTTTTTTGGAAGAATGCGGTAGCTGGTAAGTTATTGCTTTTTTGAAACACTTGGCGTATTATTGCGTACCTAGTAGATTGGGTAGTGACGAACTAGTCAGCTGATATCAATTTTCATTCACAGAACAGATGGAAAGAGATAGCAGTTGTTTTCATTAAAAAAGCGACATATCGCGCGTAATTTGTGAACCACATTATGCAGAGTAGAGTCAATGTTTATTTAACTACTTTATTTTCTCAAATTGAAATAAAGGTTCCGGGGTACGAAAGTTCTTCACTATTGTAATCTATAAACACAATACTACCTCCCATTAAAGCCGTGGCAGATATTTTTATAGCACCTTATATAAAACTAATTTCTTACATTTTAGTAATCAATAAATCTTTATCTCATCGAAAAAAAATCAAGTTCGCTAAAACCCGAATCTGAAAAACCGTACAACGTAAATCGCTCAACGCTATTTACTTCTATAAAATAAGAAAACCTAATCCGTCTGGCCTAACACAAAAGATAGGGCCAAAACATCGGCTTCACTAGCCCACAAATATGCACAACGAACATTCCCCAATAAGTTATAACGGATAAGGGGAAGTTTATAAAGTATGAAGTAAATACGTCCCGGGGCTCGATAAATCATTATTGAGAAAGGCCTAGGGATGGTAAGCTTGTCTTAAAATAATGTTTTCAGGATGTAACTAAGTTTAACAAAGGGGAAGTAAGGGGGTGAGACAGCTCGGGTTGATGGCATACAGTCAATATTTTCTGAAGCGTCAACTGTAAGGCACTGAGAAGATTTAAACAAGAGGATAATATTGGGGGCTTTTGTAATATCTCGGGTTGGATCAGTTTAGTTGGACACGTCATGTTTTCTTTTTTGTTTCCAAATGGGCCTAATCTTGATCAAAACCAGACCTCGTGTTTAGATATTTGTTTATGTTAAAGGGTCCAGTTAGATATGACGAAATAAATTCGAATCTAGTGTCGCTTTCACCGTCGCAATGCCAGTGTCTCAATTATAATTGACGGCCCAGCACGCGGCGCCGTCTAGTTTCGTTACGAAGTTATTAAGAACCACCAAAGAGACGGATAAGTGTAATACTGGCACACATTAGCAGAGCGTCGCAACGATGGTTCTGTGACGGCTGTCTTTTGATAACAGAGATGATGTCAGGGAAGCCGCTGTCGTACCACGTCCACAACGACGTGCTACATTCCGGCACAATTCTGATGATATTGAAGCTGCTGAACCACTTATTTGATGATCACTTCTAACGTTAAAGACTATCCTGGGCCATTCTATTTTTATATATCAGCGCGCATATTGAATCTTGGTTTCAAAGTAAGTATATTTTCACTTTTCATTCCCTCAATTGATAGATTTCTCCTCCTTACGTTTTATTTTAAAATGGTTTTAGATTTTCTTTTAAAAGATGTCTCAAACACTGCAGGGTTCATTCTAATTGAAATCTATTCACAGCTTTTTAATTAAATTCTGTATAAAATAAAAATGTTCTGTTTTTCTGGCTTTCTGAGAACCTACTTCGGCAAATTAAAACTTCGAAGTAATAGAAATAACAGTTGAAAAGAAGGCTGTACATTAAATCAACATGTTTGATATTCAAAGAAGTCTTAAAAATTGATAATGAATTAAATCAAGGTTCGTGCTTTGTTCTTAATTAACTTTTAAGTATATTCTAAGGAGTAATAAGAAGTCATTGCACGTGCCGTTAAAGTAAAACTTGAAGATTGTTAAAGAATATTTTTAGATTTATTCTCTTCGAACAATAAAATTATTTTATTGTTCAGTATTTTCCTGGTAGGTTTTATCTATCAGTATTCTCTTCGAAGTTTAATACAAATAAACCTTTTGTAGTCATTAATTTAAACGGACGTAACGAACTTTGTCCCACTAATGTTACTAACATTAGTGAGACAAAGTTCGTTACGTCCTATTGGTCGTAACGAAATTTGTCTCACCGATGGGGTTGTCGTGTAGACGTACGTGTTCTTGATTGAAGACCAGGAATTAGCAAGCGTAGGAAAAGACGGTCTCAGGACAGGTGATCGGTCATCGCGGGGTGGCTGGCAGCAGCAAGATAAGAGTAGTCGAAGATCGAGTTAAATGGCATGCGTTTCGAGAAGCACAGAGCAAAGAATCAGCGATATAATATTCAGCCTATAATATTCTCACTGCTGGGACACAGACCTCCCCTTTCTGTGAGAGGAAGTGGGCTATAATTCATCACGCGGGCCCAATGCGGGTTGGTAGATGTCACATGGCTTCGAATTTTTAGTTCTAGGACATGCCGGTTCTCTCACGATGTTTTCATTCACAGTTTTGAGTGCAGTGGTGATGCAATAATGTATACAATGTAAAGTGCTTGCTTGGGTTCGAACCCATGACCTACTAATCGTAAGTCACAACCGTTACTACTTGGCCACCACTGCTCTTAAATAGCTATCAAATATTTCGCTGCTTTGATTAATTTGGCAATATTACTGTATGGAAATAAGAAATATGGCTAACTAGTGAACTAGAATATTAATAATGAGTTGCAATTATAACACTGAATTTGATGTTGTAACCGTTTTAGGTGTAAATATGGCATTTAAAAAGATTCCAAATACTTTTTTTACATCTAATACTAAATATTCGGTGTTACGATATTAATTATTGCATTTCATATTCAATATTTTAGTTCACTAGTTAGCCATATTTCTTATTTCCATACACTAATATTGCCAAATTAATCAACAGACGCGAAATATTTGACAGCTATTTGCGACGTTGCCCACTTTCAGTAAAACGCTCTTATTAAAGAATCATCAGGATTTTACTATTGCAACAGTAGATTGTTGGCTGACGATGATAACGACAAAGTGAATCCTCGAAACAATTATCTTCCAATCAGTGTGCACTAAGTCACTGAGACATAAAGTCCCCGAGTCGAGTTTTACTAAGTATAAACGTCTTTCAATTTATTCAAAATTTTCACCTCAGTCCATTTATTCTTTATACCTTTTATTAATAGAATCATTTAATAATAATATGATCTTGTTGACAAAACATGTGAAACTCCCAAGGACCCAGTCTTATCCTTGAGAAGTTGTAACAGACATAAAGGTCTGTTTACATCTGTGCATTGTGTGTACGACAAGGTTGACATATTGGGTTATTACGGAATTAAATGAGTGACTTTGGCAGAACATATTAATGTAGGTACTTATATTAAATTTAGAACTAAAGTATTAAGAGACTTGGCATAAATAAAATCGTAGGTTTATTGTAGGCCAACTTAAACACAGGTAAGTCATGGTCTTTTTAGAATTAAAATGAAATGTGCATAAATAACAACTTATACTTTGCCCCCTATTATATGGGACTTAAACATAACTGGCGAAATGTGGGTGTACTATAAGTACAACTCTGCCTAACCTTTCGGGGAATACAGGCGTGATGTTATGTATGTTTATGTTATGTTTTACCTAAAATTAATTAATAAAATTAAAATATAAAACCCTAAGTGCCTTTTATGTACTAAAATGAAAAGAATGAAGTACTTGTAAGTTTTTGAGCTACTTACATGTATAAACCACTCACAGAAAGTGATAAGGTATGCTCAACATTACTTTTAGCGTACCTACTAACAGTAAATAATAAGTTTTGTTATCATACATTACATTATATTACATTACATTATATTACATTACTTCAAGTTTCAACAAGTAAACTCAATTTGAATTTACTAAATTTTCGTGCGGCAAATTTTTTGCAAAAACTCAACTCTAACCAAAACACAAGCACTATGCACTTGCTTTAACCTCCTAAAACCAACCAATTCTTATTCTTTACCAAGCAAGCACTTAAGTATCAGAATTACGAGCATCTTGTTCAGTTTTATCATGGCATGCAGCTGCAGACCCTCGACGGCCCTTAAATATTCACTTTGCTTAGAGATAGGTGAGCGAGCTTAAACTTTGAACACTTTATCCTGCATTATGAAAGTTCTGCAGTGCAGTGCGGTTTTTTTCTTCTGGTAACTTTGTTAACGGGACGTGTAATGTATAATGAATTTTATATATTTTTATTTTATACTTGGTTCAAGACTGGATGTTCTTTAGGGATAGGTAAATTGAGATGAATTGGAAAATGAAAAAGAAAAAATAAAATTCCGACGAAATGAGAACCTCCTCCTTTTTTTGAAGTCGGTTAATAAATACGTAAGACTCTTTTGTATTTTTTTACAGTCGGTATCCCGAAATGGAATTCCGTCTATATATAGCCGGCCTTTGCATGGATTTGCAGCTTTCGAAATCCTGAATCAATATTTCAAAACGGAATTCCATCTGTATGTGGCCGGCCTGAAATGTGTCCCTCCAAGTGAATTAAACGTTCTTGTTTTGAAAACATCTTTAACCGACTCTAAATACATTTTGGTCTCCACTATCGTCTTTTATCAACAACAAAAACATTTAGCAAAACTTCACAAGACTATTTTCTCAAGATCTTTTATTTTATTTGGCGAATCTTTTAAGAGCAACACAATCTTATTTGTCTTTCGTGTTTAATTACACGTATAATGAGAGTTAATGGGGCGTGATGTGTTGTTTTGTTATACCAACATGTTGTTTGGCCTTTCAAAAGGGTGACGTCATCGAATGTTGGCCCTTTATCAGATTACAGAAGATTTTTCGCTGTTTGCTGACTTGCTGAGTTATTGTTTTTGTTTTGTTTTCTTTCAGTTGTTTTGGTTTGTGGATGGTTTGCTAGAAATTGTTGGGTGTTGGAGTGAAGTAGGTTCCTGAGGTATGACGGCGTGGGGTAGGAATTCGTCACTCTTCAGAGTTAGGACAGAGAGCAGTAATTTTGTGTGAATTTTTCATTAATGTTATATATTAATATATACCCGTCTATTTATTGTCCTACCGCAGGGCAAAGGCCGAGCATTAATCAAATGATGACTAATAGTAGATTGTTTGCCAAGGGATCAAACAACTATTTTTAAGGTGAGAGTGTTTCTTTGAATCCTGAGCGCAGCGAGGGATTTAAAGTACGTCACTCGAGCTTTAAATAGTGTTGCTCCCGAGGTGAACACTCTACTTCTTATCAACCTCTATGAGAAAAAAAATCGTCTATTATCCTACCCCCGTCAGGAACGAAGTTCCTGTTCACGGACGATTTAAAAAACAAAGTGTTTGCAACCGCCATCGTGGATTTACATTTTGACCACACTATCGGCCTTAGCACCCTCGAAATCTATGAAAACGACACCCATGGCGAAAAATTTGAAAATTTTCGCAGCCGCCCTCTTTGATCTTCATTTTGGCCTTACTATCGACTTTGGCACCCTCGAAAACCATAAAAACGATATCCATGATGAAAAATTTTGGATTAACATTTTGACCTCACTATCGGCTTTGACACCCTCGAAAACTATGAAAACGACACCCATGACGAATCTTTCAAGCTTTTAATCCCTAGGGATTAAAAGCTATTTGGTCCCTGTTTACGAAGAATAAACTAGCTCTTTTTGAATAGATGTGATATAAATAATATTTTATTTCTGTAAATAGGTTGTAAAACACTTTTACACGTCAAAATAAATAATAGTATTTGAAAAACTAGATTATGTCTCCTACTAATCCTATCCTACTATATATTATAATTAAAAATATAATATAATTATAATTCATATTATAAATGCGAAAGTTTGTGAGGATGGATGGATGTTTGTTACTCTTTCACGCAAAAACGACTGAACAGATTTGAATGAAATTTGGCACACAGATAGTTTATAACTTGGATTAACGCATACAATACTTTTCATTCCGATATTTTTACGGGATCGAGACTTATGGGGGTAAAACCGCGGGGCGTTGCTAGTACTTCACAATACAGCTTCTGTGGTGGCCACTCATAACATTAACAAAAATAACGGCGTAGCAGGGATTCAAAATCAATCTTGGTATAGTAATAAAAAGAAGTAAAAAAAAAAAACAACTATTTAATGTGATCAGCTGATTAAAAGAAACTCTGTATCACCCTCCTAGCACACGCACAAGAAATATCCCCACACATGAATATCTACAACGTTACGCAAGAGCGCACTTCTCAGAACCCAGTCTACCAAGCTAATTACATATTTCTAATTAATTCCCTCATAATAATTATCCTTCATAAATCCCACCGCACAGGAATAACCTTTTTGCGTCACTAACTATTCTTCATGTACAGTCAGCAAAAGAGATAGGTATGCAAGTTTAAGACGTAATAAATTTCCTCTTAACCTCGATCTCGCCTGATAGAAAGCGATAGATGAGGTCTATATTGGAAGGAATTATTAAAAAAGGGATTTCTGAAATCTTTTTGAAATTTCTTGTCTGAGGGTTGGAATCATTGATCAATAATGCTTGCTCTTAGTTTGGATTAGTGTCAATTTGGGTTAGTGAAAATAAGTTTGCCCCTACTATATGGAACTTAAACAAAATTGGTGAAATGTGGGCAGTTAGGTTCATTTCAACAAAACACCTCTGCTTAATCCTTCGGGGTATTCCCTGCTATGTGTTAAGTGATAACAATAATAATAAAATTGCGCAATATGTATTGCGTATGTAGTGCTCTCAAAACGGTGAAGGAAAACATCGTGAGGAAACCGGCATGTCCTAGAACCAAAAATTCAAAGGCATGTGACATCTACCAACCCGCACTGACCCGCGTGGTAGATTACAGCCCACTCCCTCTCGACGAGAGGCCTGTGTCCCAGCAGTGGGAACATTTTAGGTTGATTTTGATGTAGTGCGAATGTTTTTTTCTTACATGCACATTAAACTCTTTTGCCAACTGTACATTACTCACGATGCACGCTAATTAAAAAAAAAAGCTTGCTCTAATTAGCTCATATGCTCCAAAGAACATTTATTTGCCACGATTTATTAGTAGATATATCGAATTAGCAGCGAAGGTAAGCGTGTAGGAAACGGTAAATGCTCTGTGCCCATTAAGATTGCATCAATTAACATTTTTCACTGGATAGTCACCGATTTTCTGCTTCGCTAAACGTCTTTGTTTTAAGTAAAAAGTAGAAGAAATAAAGAAAAAAAATATAGGTTTATTTTTCATAGAAATACGTGCATGCAAAAGGATAATACTGATCATTCTCTGTCTGTCATTCTGTCATTGTATTATTGTCCATATTGATCTTTTACTTTGATATACATACAATCTATGTAATAAATAATTGAGTACTGAGTATTAATTGAAGTGATAACTGCGAAAATTTTAATATGGATGACGTGTGAATATTACCACTCTATCCTCTTAGTCAAATTTTGATGACTTCTTTTGAGAGGCGTGGTACCTCGTTTGGGTACCTACCAATTGCAGTCCTAGTTTAGATCTCTACTTAGAGATTTTAACTGGGACTGGAATTCGTAGATTCATTAAAAACGCGGGTCTAAGGCTTAGTTTGGACTTGCCTACGAATTTGCAGCCCCGTTAACTTACTGTAAGCATGAAGCATCCATTTTCACGCTGGTAGATAGTTACCAGTTGTAATGTTGCATGTTTTTACTTACGGTTTGGTTGTTAAAATGTTGGTCTTTTATCATACGTTCTCTCTAGAGAAATGCATGACCATTGTCGGTGTGTTAAATATTCCTGAGGCTCTGTATTTCATTGTTATTGATATTTTCTGTAGATTTTCTTGTTGTGACACTTACCTATGTCAAATGTTAAACTGTCAGTTTCTTTTTATTTTTCTGTTTGGCTTAGTCTATGATGTTACTTTTGGGTTTATATAGTTTCAATTATTTTTATTGTTATCGCTAAAACATTGTATTAATTATAATTTATTTTTATATTATGATTGTACAAAATAACTACAAATTAACTATTGTTCTAAATTTCATTTATGAAATTTACGCACTCCAAGGAGGTCCGATTATATTTGAAGAAACCACTGTTTGAAAATGGAAAAAAATATTGATTTTGGAAACGAGCTGAAGGATATAAAAGCAGAGGCCGTCAGAAGCAACGGGCCATTCTATCTCGGATTCTATCTATCTCCGATTCTATCTCCGACTTTATAATAATAAAAGGGTCTGTCTCTCTTACAGTCCATCTTGGCCTACCCTGGCCATTCCGGGGCTCACCCACTCCCTGCCGGAGCCAACTCTTCCTTCCCTCGGAGTCATCGACCCGCCGAGGCCACCACCAGCCGTCAATCACTCCCTGCCGGAGCCTCCATCTCCCGAAGACTACCTCCCGCTGCAGGCCTCCTCTGAGGCCTAACCTCCTAAGCGTGCAGTGCCGATCAGTAGTGTTAAACTGTGTTTTTGTACTCCCCTTGTATTTTTAATTATATTATAATATTCAATTATATTGTTATATTTTCCCTTACATTTTCCCCCTCTGGGAAAATGTAACGTTACACAGTAACAGAACAACTGCCAAAAACTCGCCACAAGAAACATTGAACCGTCTGCTATAACTCACAAAACCATTCCTCTAATCAAAACAGAAACTATGGAGGATATTTCAAACGACCTTCTTTCAACGAACGTAATTATCTTCCATTCATCATTCCAAACGTACTTCTTAAAATGAATTCCGACTGAAACTATTTGGAAACTAAAAGGCGAGACGTACTTGTACCCACGGACTACGGACCGTAAGTTAATCATTGCAGCGGTTAAAATTCTATTAACCGCGAAAAGTTTTCAAACCGAATTTTTAATAAGAAAGTTGAAAATTTCCAACTTTTACGGACTACGGAGCGCGGGTTGTTCATTTTCACTATGAATTCTTACTAGCAGGATTTACGGTGTTATATTGAAAAGTTTTGTGTCTTAGTTTATTGTGAAAATGTTTTAGAGGTGTAGGTATATGAAATGGGTACCTACATATAATAATATTTCGGAAATGAATTATGTGATTTATCAAGAAAATTAGGGTGATTTTGGGTGGGAAATTAATAAATAACTTCTCCCGCTCTGGGCGGAGTGGGAGGGCGTGTCAGACTCTTACTGACTAAAACTCACCCGTGTTCTTTCAGTTGCCATGTCACGATCTCCCTTTCGGACTTCTTCGCAACCCCGGCAGGCATCGGCCCTAGCGGACCCCGTCAATTCTGCTGACATCGCTTTGAGGCGTGCGTGGAACACAACGCGCCGTCGATCCGGGCCTAGTCCTTATCGGATGGCGAGCTACCCATTGCTCACCATCCGCAAGCCCGCGCCTACGGTGGCCGGAAATCGGCCTGCGATTCCCGACGCCCAGGGCATCTCCTCCTTCGGCGGTTATTGGCGCGAGGGCAC
Source organism: Omphaloscelis lunosa (assembly GCA_916610215.1). Classification (NCBI taxonomy): domain Eukaryota; kingdom Metazoa; phylum Arthropoda; class Insecta; order Lepidoptera; family Noctuidae; genus Omphaloscelis; species Omphaloscelis lunosa. The sequence continues at coordinate 16,859,941 of OU744250.1, forward strand.
AAAGGATACCTCTCCCTCACGCGTTCCGCCTCCTCCTTCGCGAGCATTACTGCTTCGCAGAAGGAGGTGACGGCCTCCCATTTCCTCTCGCTTCGTACCATGGCCTGAACCAGGGCCGGACGCGAGAGATCACCGCCGCCAATCGCCTTCACGAGGACACGGCGATGCTCCGCCTAAGCCGGACAGACCTCCACCGTATGCTCCACCGTGTCCTAACTTGATGTATGCCCGCTTGCTATTTATATCATATGTCCCAGGATATTAATTATGTTATTGGAAAAATCTAATCTTGTGAGGACGCCATGGTGCCTCTCTACCCACTCTTCAAAGAGGGGACTTATCGCCGCAATTGTGGCGTGCCCAGCGATGGGTTGCGACAATCGTCTTAGAGTGGCTATTATCATGAATTCATTAAATGAAAAAAAAAAAACTACTGCTGTTTCCCGCAAAAGTGCCAACCTACACAGTCATTTATAGAACAGCTGATTTTCTTTTAAAAACCGGCCAAGTGCGAGTCGGACTCACATACGAACGGTTCCGTACCATCGTACGATATTTAGCAAAAAACCCCGAAAAAAAACTCGTTTCTTGTATGGGGACGCTTTTTAATTTTTATTATTATTTTGTTGTTATAGCAGCAATAGAAATACACAATCCCTGAAAATTTCAACTGTCTACCTATTGCGGTTTATGAGTTACAGCCTGTTTAAAGACAGACGGATTCCGTTCGGCACCCTTCTGATCTTAATGAATCTTAATAAAGCAAGTGGTTTATCCAGACTTAACTTTATTTTATTTTATTTTTTTGGTTTTACCGATGATAGAAATACACAATTTATGAAAATTTCAACTGTCTACCTATTACGGTTCATATGATACAGCCCACTGACAGACGGACAGATGGACGAACGGACAGCGGAGGCTGCCTGAGGATACCAAACGGAACCCTATTACTAGATCCCGTTTGGCAGCCTTCTGGTATGGGTTCGGAAACCCTAATAAAAGTCGAAAAATTGCAACGCTAGTAACTCTAGAATCATGTATTGAGCCAAATTCATGGTAACTGTTTGCGTCTCAAGGTCTCCTTAAACCCTGTAGGTATAGTTCTCTCTTTATTCCTCTCAAAATTCTTTGTTGATATAAGTTATAGCTGTCATAACTTGCTAATCCCAATGGAATACCTTAACATATCTAAATATGAAAATCCCTTGGTATTACCAGAGGGCAGCCATTTTTTATCTGCAATTTTTGCTCACTGCGGCCTTTAAAAATACAAAACCCGTAGAATTTACTCGCGCATTGATATAAATATAATTTTATATTGTTTGCTCAGCGTAGGTGGGCACGAGCGGCTCGCCACCGACACATTTATAAAAAATTCATTTGGCAAATATTTCGTGGGTGTATGTTGCCACCCTACTACTAATAGACTAGGAGCCGGTGGGCATTTAAGCATCTTCATTCGTTTGTGAGTAACTAGTTTTAAGTGGAAAATTGCTGTTTTTTGTAATTTATCGCGCGTATAACAAGGTTTTTCTAGAAAAGATGACTTTTGATGAAGAGAACTTTTGTTTGTAATGAATAAACTCAAAAACTACTTGAAGGATTTTCAAATTTCTTTCACAAGTAAAACGCTATATTATCACTGAGTAACAGGCTATAATTTATAAATATATCATGCAGGTGAAGCTGCGGGTAATTTATAATTATTATAAGTAAGTATTTAATCTAAAACATTTTAAGGCCTGGCTAAATGTTATATTATAGAAAAAATGTGAAGTCCTTATGAGGTTTGTTAATTAGAGGGTTAATTAAATACGTAATTATGTAGTACGCGGGCGAAGCCGCAGGCAATACTAGTAGATAATATTATGAACCGTGGGTAGCACACGTCATCATTAAGATGTTATAATCCCACATGTTACAGAGAAAGGGACCTATTTGTAGACTCATCTTTCATGGGGTACTGTGTAAAATGTTGTAATAAAATTCGTTCCCACATACTTTAGCTGAATGAGACGAAATTCAAATCTTGTATAAAACGCACATTATGCAGGCAGGCATATTATAAGTTGGGGGATTACATCGCTGATAAAAATGCTTGGCTCAATGCTGGTCCTGCTCCACAACCACAACTAATTGATTAACATTTGCAAATACTGTTGGAGCTGCTGAAGATTGTAAGACCATCTTTGCATTGTATAACTTAAATCTCTTTGGTATTATATAATTGTATAGCACAGGTGTGAGCACTATGTACTAAAGAGTTACCATTTACCGGGTAATATGTCTTGCATTGACTTGAATGTGTCATGGCGGCTGTGAGTATGTCAGGCTCACTCAGATGTTTCGCTGATGGTGGCGCGTGTGTTGGATCATTAAAATTTAGCTCCCTTCAAAATGGTTGAGCTGAATGTTGCTAATCCATGCGTCATGTTCGTGAACGGGCGCCGTCAGTTGGGACTGGTCATCTCTTAGTTGCCATGGCTAATTTTTAATTTATTTTAATTTTTGAATTGTTCTTTGTTTTGTATTTTTATTACGTGCTTCTAACGTGCACGTCTTTCTACATTGTTCTCACATGTACAATTTCAACATGAATGATGTAACCAATATTTTGTAACAATTTTTTATTTAAAAGAGTGTTCGTAGAGTTTCTTGCCCGTTCTTCTCCATAGGTACCTACCTACTACGCTTTGGAATGGGCAACTTCATATTTCTGACTGACCGATTCCTTGACAGTTCAAAAGTGCTGTAAATGGTTTAATTGAAATAAATACTTTGAGTTTGAATTGAGAATATTATATAAAAATAAATCAAAGACTATAAAATATACAATACTAGCTTTTGCCTGCGGCTTCGCCCGCGTGGATGTAGGAAAATATCCTACGGGGACGTACTACCGATACCGGGATTACATACCTAAAAGCCGAGGAAAAGGTCATTGACTCCTACCGCTGCGCCCGCGTTACGGTCAACCACAATTATTTTGTCACGTGTAATTTTTAATCTGTGATGTCTTTTAAACTATTCATTTAAATGAAGGATGTCAAGGATGTCAAGCCATATTTTAATCTAAATTAAATGCTCAATTCAAGTATCATAATTTATTCGATAAGGATTAATATAATACCGGTCAAAATAGCTTCGGAAATAACAAAGAAATTTTTATCAAATTCTGAAGGATAAAAACGGTTATTATACATATGCCATCGCGGAATTTTTTGTTGAACTTTTTAAGATCTTTAATCCTGTTGAACATCAATTTGATGTATCTGTAACGGTTTACGCGGCGCACGTCAGTAAAGCTCCCAGTCTGCATCATTTTTTTCCGACATCTTCGACAATAATCGTCATTATTTCAGCCAATTTACATAAAACTTAAATGAATTATACACTAAAACCTTCCGCAAAAATCATTTCGTCTATTGATGAAAACCACTTGAAAATCCGTTCGGGAGTTTTTGAGTTTATTGCGTTCAGACAGACAGGTAGACAGACGCGGCGGGGGACTTTGTTTTATAATATGTAAAGGTATATAAATATATCTAAATATAGAAAATACTATAAATATTATATATCTAAATATAGAAAATACTATAAATATTATATATATAAATATATCTTTCATACTGAAAATACTTTAACAATAATCTCAGCAAACCTCAATGACGTAGGTCGCGTAGGTACCCCAATGTACCCAGAATACTAACCCGCTCCCAAACTATAACGAGACTTAGTTAATAATAGCTGGCCATAAATAAGGCTCTCGGGACATGCTCCATACCTTAATTTTAAGAAAACATGAATAGGAGCTATTTTCGGCCATAGGTAGGCACCTATATTTGGACACGAGATGAGTAACAAAAGAAAGGCTACAGAGTAATTAATTTTGCCCTGTGGTAAGCTTGAACACGTTTCGAGATGTGGGTGTGCAGGCGGTACAATAAATATACGTCATGAATTTTTTCCTTCAGGTATAACTGATATTTAAGGCCATAATATTTCTGTTAAAACAGTACTTATAAATAGTAATTAAAATAATCGGAAAGTTTTTTATTGACTTGGATTATTGGTGCCTAAAACTGAGAGAGTGAAATCTATCTTCTACATCCTATACTATTAAATGAGCAATATTTGTATATATATATACACACAAATAAAACCTCGTTGTCAAAAAACGGCTTTAACGATTTTGATGAAAGTTGCAATATGGGGTTTACGGGGGTGAAAAATCGATTTAGCTAGGTCTCATGTCTGGGAAATTTTTCTTTATTTTCACAGCCTCGAGAAGGTGATACAACGTTGGTATACCTGGACGATATGTTTATCTATTTTCACCCGAACAGAGCCCGTCAACTAGGTACTGAATCTAATGCAAACCTAGATAGATTACCTACTAGGTATGTCAATAAGTGCAATTCTGTGGCTTATAAAAATACTTTTATCTATTTGTTCAAAATGTCCAATATAATAAGTAAAATCTTATCTAGTCGTAGTGTCACAATCTACCTTAAAAGCCCCGATTTCATTGTACTTAGACTCGTGATCGCATACCATTAAGTCTGCTGACCACTTTCAAATAACCTAGTTCACAAAAAGCTCTATAAGCATAAAAACGAATAAAAACCGCGTTACATTATTACAGAGTTACATAAAATCTGTATAAAAGTGTCGGTAATGACTAGCGGTTCTATTGGCACCAAATCCATTTATCTCTACTGTGATATTCATTACTGGGTGGCTCCGCTTTAAATTGTGCGTAAACATAATGACGGCTGTAACTGTTGGGCTATGAAAACAGCGGGTAAGTTAGATTTATTTAAATAACTAGCTGTTTCCCGCGACTTCGGCTGCGATCCAGGATAAAAAGTAACCTATATCCTTACGCAGGTCAGGTGGTCTATCTGTGTGCAATCTTATCAAAATCTGTTCAGGCGTTTCGACGTGAAAGCGTAACAAAGAAACAAATTCACTTTCGTATTTATAAGTTAGGATTCCAGAAACTACGTTTCAAATGCAGATTTTTACTCATTTTGAAGTGCACAAGTTGTTGCAAAATTAGTTTTATTTTAGTATGTTTTTAGTTACGTCAGTTTCTTCAGGAAGAAGAAGCTTCACACTCTTTACGCAAGAGTCATAAAATGTGACTAAATTATAATTTTTTTTTCAAGAAAAAGAACACTTTGGCAGCAGCTTTCAGTCAACAGACTGTTATTTAGCAGGTTACTTAAAAAAAAATACTATACGTGAGCAAGGTAAATGAACTGAAGAAAACTACACTTTAAAATCACTTCTATAGAATATAGAAGCAACAACCCAACAGAAATATACATTCAACACTTCCCATTATAATAATTCACGTTCCCCACTGCATATTTATGGCTCCAATAAGTCCAAGCTTTGTGGGGTGGCTCGGTGTAGGTACATTTAATTCCGCCATTCCCACGGGTTTTTCTCTCCGGCATCACCATATTATGGAAGGATGCTTTAATACGTCGTTCAAACGTAGCTACTGTTCTTAACTGCACAAGTTTCAACGTCCAATTATGAGCTGAATTAAGTTTGGAATTGACAATCGTGTTGTTTTGTGGAGTTGTTGAGTTACAATTTATTATTTTGAAGAATTTGTAACACTAGGGTAACTGCTAAGGAAGTTATATTTTAGTGGCAGCGTATCTAAAAAGGTAAAACCGGAACCCTTATAGGATCACTCGTGTGTCTGTTTGTTTGTCTGTCTGGCTGTCTGTCTGTCTCTCCGTCTGTCACAGCCAATTTGCTCCAAATCTAATGAACAGATTAAGTTGAAATTTGGTTCACATGTATTTTTGTGACCCAAACACGGACATATAACGTAAATAAATGAATTTTGAATATGGGGGTCACTTTTGGGCGGCAAAATAGAAAATTTAAAAAAAGTTTTGCAAACTATACCGTGTGTCATACATATCAAATGAAAGGAAATATAGGAAATATATTTTTTCATTATTTTAAAATAAATTTATTTAAAGATATTTAATAAAATTGATGAAAATTGACAATTCCCCCCTTATCTCCGAAAATACAGAGAAAAAAAAAATAGAAAATGGTTCCCATAGATTACAGGAAACATAATATAAGAAGTCTCTGATCTGAAGATCTTTAAATAACTTGGGAAATCTCTCAATATTTTGCGTACAAAATTACATTTGCAGTTGGAATGTATGAGAGAAACTGTTTTCCAACTGAAATGTTCAGTTTGTATTTAGGATAAATTCATCCCAACTACGGAACCCTTCACTGTGCGTAGTGTTCGACAAACACTTGGCCGGTTTTTGAGAAAAATGATTATGGTTTCGGGTTTACTTGAAAGAAACCTATGCCAAGTTTCATTCAATCGTTTCAGTAGTGTCATGTTACTTTTGTTGTTGTTGTTGTTTTTGTTGTTGTCAGGCTTGCTTAGGGCCCGTTCATACGTACCACAACCACACCACATCACAGCGACGAAATGTGGGCAAGCATGGACGTGTGAATAGTGTCGCTGCAACTTTTTGAAGTTGCATTGTTGTAATTACAAAATCAAGTCAAATGGTCGACGCAACGTTGTGTCTGCGACGTGGTCGGTATTGTCAACACGGTTGATTTTGACAGCAAAATGTTAATAAACGATTCATTTTCATACAAATTAGCGCCTGACCACGTGTTGTCGCTGTGGTGTGGTTGTTGCGTGGGTGTGGTGTGGTTATGGCATGTGAGATAGGGCCCTTATAGCTTAAGCTTTTCGAGTTTGTATATTTTTGTTAAACAATTGTGTAAGCGAAAATAAACTAATTTAATTGGTCTCTCTTTTTGGTTGGTTTAATTGCTTCATAATACTACATCAACTATTGTGTTCTGTTTTCAACTCGAATACTCGAACTCGCTGAATTCTAAAATATTTGTAATGAATTTACAGATCCCATTGTTTGTTCCTTCCTTTAAATGAAACCAGGCCTTACCAACCATAAAACTTGCATTATAAATCTCCGTTTTTACTTAAAACAGTAATACAAAAAGTGCTATAAAAATATGATAGGGGTGTTATTACTTATCTCAGCTTCGTGTTCCCGACTTTCCTCGGGGGACGAGTAAATCAGAACCCTCCAGCAGACTTCAAAGATCACACAGCAATCTTGGGAACCCGATATCCTTAGCTTGAGAAATTACTTCGCGTTGAAAAATGTTTATATTGTTTTTATTATGGACAGTTGCCAGGTAAAAGGAGATGGAAAAGGTGTTTGGAATCATATTGAACAATATTTGTTCTAAGGTACAATATAGAGGATATGCAATAATCAGCGGTAATGTGTTCGATGCTGACTATTGGCATCTATGTAGTTGATTTTGAATAATCTTCGATTTATCATAAGGTTTGAGGAAATGCAAGCTTTAATGCGTCTGGCTGTTGAATATTAACGGTAAACTCCGCTTGCGCGATGCAGGATTTTGCGTGACGTCACTGTAATGCGTAGTTCTCTTGTGACGTTGTAGATGTCGCCACACCCTTGTAATAATCATCGGAATTTGAGAAAAGTTAAACATAATCACCACGAAACTATCATGTACTATGTGATAGCAAAAGGGTTTGTGGTATCCAAAGCGTATGTGCATATACAAAGAGTGGGTCCATATTCAAAAGTCATACATAATTATATATCTACAAATTGTTATAGGTACCTAGATATATGTTAGTCAGGACCTTAATATCTATGACCTTCAAACACAATAATCATGAAAAACCCAAATGTGTCGAACTTGGGTAATAACTTAGTACTTAAATATAAAGAAAAATAAGTATTGTTCTGTCTGTTCAGGTGAAGAGGGAAAATGTTCCTTCAATATAAGATGAATGATGTGAGAGAATTTGAAAGCTTCAGTACTTTTAGGGATTACTGTAGGTACATGATTCAGCATTTAATCTAAGTTAATTGGATCTAGAGAGTACTGAGTAGTTTCTTCGTTAAGATTTTTTTTTTGTTTTTGTTAACTCATTGTGTTGTTCTTTCTATGAAGATTGCACAGTTATTAATATCTCAGTACCTCATACATCATATATTAATACCTCAACTCAAATTTACTATTTGCCTCGCTCGCGCAGTACTGCTCGCGGACTGAGTGAGAGCGAGACTGAGCTGCGTGGAGAAGGCTCCAAGGCGCCAATATTTTAGGTAATTTCTTTTTACGGTCAATATAATGGTAATAAAAAAAATACATAGTAGTACCTGCATTGAATTTAGTTCAATCAACATGCGAAGTTTTATGATTTAATTTGACGTATTTTTTTAATATTAGCGGTTTATTGTTGGGTTTGGAGGTGAATTTTATTTAATTTTTTCTGTCGAGATTTTTTTATGGAATCGTGTTTTCATCAAACATTGTACTTCACATTATCCTCAACTTTGCCATAATAATTATATTTATTTCAAAATTAATGCTGCAGTGTTTTCAATATAACGGAGGATCATGCTAAGAAATTTGCGGAAGGCTCGCTTGCACCACAAACAACAAAATGTGGTTAACGTATTTAAAACATCATCCGGGCTCTGTTATCTTCAAACGACTGTCAGGAATAGAACGATGTTTCAAATTCGTTTATTAATCATCTGCCTAGCCTTTTCCAAACTATGTTGTTGGGGTCGGCTTCTAGTCTAACCGGATGCAGCTGAATACCAGTATTTTACATGGAGCGACTGCCTGTCTGACCTCCGCAACCCAGTTAAGACACACACACAGACTGGATAACACGATACGCCTTGTTAGGACTGGCCAGATTTTCGGGCTTCTGACGACCTGTAACAACTGTCAAAGATCTAGAAATGACAGCCGGGACCAACAGCTTAACGACTGTCTAAAAACAAGCATATTACAAATTAGAGGATTATATCCAAGATAAGAGTGCTTGGAAACATCCTGCTCCATAGGACAATTTTAGAATCACGTTAAAATCAAACTGGTTGCTAATTTAATTGTATTAAAAAAAATATATATATATGACATTGCTTTTACATTCTGTGATTACTTCCTCACAAACTGACTTATAAACTATAAAATTTAGAAAAATCATCTACTTTTATAATGTTTGTAAATATGTGAGTACCATTATCTGTCGTTGCTTCATTTTTAATTCTTTTTACCTATTGTGGTATAGTAATTTTATTCTAGATGCATCGTCTTCACATACAATTATTTAACTATTGTAGATATCTATACAAACTACTGTAAAATATTTAAAAAGAGTAATGGTGGAGTTTCTTGCCCATTCTTCTCCATACGAAAAGTACCTTTTGGAAAGGGCGACTAGAATCAATTCTATAATTATGTACATTTTGACGTTCAAAAGTGCCATACATGGGCCTATTTAAAATATATAATAAATAAATATATATAAATATATCTATATATAATAAATATATAATATAAAAAAGTATGCACGAAAACCAATGTGCGATAGGACAACCATGAATGGTCAAAACAAAGGCAAGAAGATTGAAATAACCGACCAAGTGCGAGACGGACTCGCAGACAAAGGATTCCGTACCATATTAAAATCGAACAAAAAACGCTGTAAAAAATACGTTTCTTGTATGGGGACGCTCTTTAATTTTTATTATTATTTTATTGTTGTAGCAGCAATAGAAATACACAATCTGTAAAAAATTCAACTGTCTACCTATTACGGTTCATGAGTTACAGCCCGTTTAAAGACAGACGGACAGCGGAGGTTATAGCAACCCGTTCAGCACCCTTTTGTAACGGAATCATAATAAAGCAAGTGGTTTATTCGGACTTCATAAATTAGAACTGCTTCATAAACGTACCTTTTACATGAAAATAAAGTCACAGAATTATGCTTAAACTATGATGTTCTAATACTAATACCGAACTTTGGTCTCATTTCTTCCTAAACCCGAAGATTAAAGCGGTACCGGCTATAATATAAATTTTAAATGATCCCATTTTACGCTAATATGAATTTTAGTGGCTAATGAAGAACCATTAAGATCCCTTAATATTAAAGTTAATAAGCTTTTAGAAGACACAACCCGACATCTTTTAAGACTTGAATTAATAACTTTGTGGGCAGTTTTTTTTTTTTGATAGTCCTTGATAAATTATTATTAGCATTGACTTTACAACTATTATAATTTATTAGTTATATAAAAAAAAAAACTGAGAACTTATTTCACCTGGTGCGTTTTTTAGTCAGAAGTTATGGTTTCCTAAGACTGCGGTAGCCGGCGCAATTTTCCGTCGGAAGACGTCGCTAAAACGTTACGAGCAGGGTTGGCATTAAACAAACAATATGTTTTAAAACACGTATTTTAAACAATGTTTAAAACAGTTTGAAATAAAACAATGTTTTGTATTAAGTGTTTAAAATCACACTTTAAAACAAGTTTCAAACAATGTTTTAAAAATTAAGAAAAAAAAACAGTTTTTAATCAAATTTTAATAGCGAATGAATGGAAATAAATGAAAAGTTTATGTTTAGGACTAAAAATAAATTACTTCAGTAAAGTCTCGTTGTGTCGTTTGTCGAAAAGAAGTAATCCCCTCAATTATTTTGGAAACTTCCCTTATTAGGGTTCAGTGGCGTGCACAGAGATTGCAGACAAGGTATGCACGGCTAAAATAAAAATAAAACTTACCAGTTTCCTCTCGTTTCGGTCGGTGGCCCACCGACTACCTACCCTACCTGACTTACCGCACGGCGCCATTGGCTTCGCATGATGTTTGTTTGCGACCACCACGAATATCTAATTAAGTGATTGATAGTAATATAACAGGTCACTTAAATGATATCCAAAGTGGCCTTTGAAAGCCGTGAGATGTTACTTTTGTTTTCTTTGCGCAAATTAGTTAAAATTCAAAATAAGTTACCTGCTTTAATTTCAACTGATTACTTTCTACAAGCTAATGTTTATAAATCAAATCGACGCGCCTATCTTTTTTCAGATAGTTTTGCAATACGTCGTCGTAAAAACTGCTAGATCGTTTTAAAATTACTAAAAGTTCTTTTTTAATTGCAATCATAGACAAATCTGTGAGTCTGTTTTGGCCCTGTGTGTTTCGTAAATATGTATGAAAGCTTTTAAGACATAAAAATGATCGTTCGGTCGATGCGCTACTAACTGGAATCGTAACTATTAATTTTCCTAATATTGAGGTCAAATGGTTAGAATGTAAATTTTGAATGAGATCGAATATGCCCAAGGTGTTCAGTTCGACTGATTTATAAACGCATCGGAGCTCATTCTTAAGGTGATTTTCATTAAAATAATGTTCATGCGTATTGACTAGGTCAACGACAGATTCTTCTGGAAAATTCGGAAGAAAATTTTTCACAAGCAAGTAGGTTAAGAAACTTCAAGTCTTTTAAATTTGTGTGACGACTATGACACTCGTTTAAAACATTGTCAAGAATCTCGCAAAACACGCGCTTGTAATACTGTTGAACATTATCAATATCGCGTTTTCTTTTAGATCGGTCGCAATTGGATTCCAAAACAGAGTTATATTTGATATCAAATTTAGTTCTGTACTTTTCCATGAAAGTTTCAAACTCTTTAATTTTTCGGACACCACTGTAGACAATGTCAATAGTCTTTTTCTGTAATATTTCATACAAAATGTCTGTCGCGTGCGTGATATAGCGCACGCACGCGCACCAGCCCGCACGACGCACTGTGGGAGAGGTAACGTGCGTGGTAGCGAAGACGCGTGCGTCGCGGTGCGTCCGAGTTTGGATACATTCCCTCAGAAAATATTTCTGAAAAAGTATTTTAAAAAACGATTGAATACAAATTCCTTTAAACAATTTAAAAAGGCAGAAACTTGTGTCAATGTTTCTCGGTCCCATTTATCGTCACTTTCCTGCATGTCTTCAAGTTACCAAGGTTAAGTTACCAAGCCTATTAAGTTACCAAGGTGTGTAGCAATCCCATTAACAGTTCGAGAGTGATAAGTCCACCGTGTTTCGGCAACGCGACGTAATTTACTCATTTGAGTATTCTCGTCATAGTGCGCGGTTCTTTTTGTACTACTATGAAAAAAAAAATTGCTAATGATCTAACTGTACTAAAAAAAAAAACGCTTGGTCTCAGAAACTCGTTCAATAGATTTTGAAAGAATAAGATTGAGCACATGACCTGAACACCAAACATGCGTCGCGAGTGGGCATTTTTCTCCATTAATATCTGAAGATAAAACTGCCGCTCCATCATAAGTTTCAGCAACTATTTTAATAGTTACAGCTGTCCGATCAGCACTGACATCAATATATTTTATTTTTTATAAATTGATCAACTACTTCTGAACCGCAAAAATATCTGAAGACGAGAACTAACTGTTTCCGACCGGTACCATCAGGAGTTTCGTCAACCATAACAGCAAAAAAACCGGTTTCACAGATTTTTTTTTTCTTATCGTACATTTCAGACACAACACTAGAAATTAGACCATTTTGGATCCTATTCGATAACCTTGTGAATGAGCTACCCGATGTTGATTGTAACTGGGTTTCTAAATTTCCATCATATTTAGCCAATAAATCTACAAGTTCCAGAAAATTATCTTTATTAAACGACAGGTTGGATACGTCATGACTACGGAATGCTAATTCTTGTTTACCCAGAAAACAAACTACATCAATAAACCTTTTGGAAATGTTTTTATTTCTTTCAACTTTCGCGTTGTGCCGTTCAATACCTATCTAACTTGACCTGGCTATTCAAACTAGTCTCTATTCTACCTTTACCAAAAGTTTGGAACTTCAAGCAGGATTCCAGATGTTTTACTGAAGAATCGTGCTTAGCAGCCGCTTTGTGAAAGTTATTTAAATCCGAATAACTGATAGATGTCCAAACATTCTTTTTATCAGAATTTGTAAACAAAATGCAAGGGAAACAATACAATGTGTTTGTGTGTACACAACCTGTTAGTAGCAGTAATAATTATCGTAAAGCTTTTTATGAAAATAACGAGTAGCATTACCTTTTTTGAGTTAACCCTACAAACCGCCAAAGATAACGTCGAAAAAGCAGCAGATTTTAATTTATTTAAACACACTTCGCCAGCACAGATCTCACAGGTATAATTTTCCATTTTTTACAATAAACTTACTAAATAATTACGGCTTAGTAGAGCTTACACAGGCAATCACTTGCGCCAAGAAAAACAATCGAAACAAATATGGCGAAAAAACTTTGCAATTACGAACGAATGAATTAATCGGTCATTTGGTCAATCCGACAAAAAAAAGTCGACCCTCTGAAATCAACAATTAAACAGTGCTTTTACGGCTTCTCAATTTGGACGGGTTACAATATAAGCTGAGCTTATAAAATACAAACACGCGCGCACATTTTCACGCACACAGACACACTTTTGCTGTGTACTACACGAGAGTTGATGCAGAGATGCATTGTATGAGAAATAAGCAACCTGTAGTATTGCTTTTGCTTACGAGAGCGCAGAGCGCTGCCTGCACGGTGAATTGGCAGCGCGCAGCCTTGAGTGACGAGTGTTCGCCACTCCAACAAATTAGTTCCAGAAAAATTGTAATAGATGGCGTGAAATCGCGTTATTGATTTTTTTGAGTTATAATTATTCATCTTTTAGATGGGCATGTATGTATGGGAATACAGGGTATGCAGAGCTTATTTGCTTGTATGGAGTGCACGCCACTGCCCTACACGTAAAGTAGGGATGTTTTTTTTGTGGTCTCATCTATCCCATAGTGTGAGTTTTTGAAAACCGTTTTTGGATTCCGTGATCCATTTTTGAAATATTCAGCTTTAAAATGAAAAATGTTTTTCTACTACAAAGTTAAGTTTTTTCTTGAGATAAATTCATCCCAACTACGGAACCCTTCGTTGTGCGTGGTCCGACACGCACTTGGCCGGTTTTTTCGGTTATAGGTACGCTAAACTATTCATGCAACACTTAAATGAAACAGAATGAAACATTCAAGTTTTTAAATATTCACTACATTTAGGCTTTGACAAAACACATTTAAGAGGTACTTATGTATTTTATTTTTAAAAGAGGTTTTTGTGATGGAACAGAGGAGGCCTGGGTACACACGGCTACACATCAAGCTATACAGTTCCAGTATAAGCTGACCTCGCAATGTACGGAAATCCTATACAATGCGAGATCAGCATAAACTAGAAATGTATAGCTTGATGTGTAGCCGTGTGTACCAGCAGTGAAAACATTATAGGAAGATTTTGCTTGGGCTTAAGGCTCGTGCAGATCAGCGCGATATCGCGGGCGTTACAAGGGTTACGCCGCCTGTAGCGCCTGCGATGTCGCGCTGGTCTGCACGAGCCTTTGTGCTTAAAACTTTAGTAAAAACAAATATTATTAACCTGAAATGCCTGAAAGATACTCAATCAAGCATAGGACAAAAGGGCGGAGGTCTAAACTTCACAGTGGGTAGAACAAGGCTCCCAATGAAGAAGATGATGAAGCGCGGTAATTACAGGCAGTTCGTAAGTATAAGTTCCCTGAAAATCGTTAATTAATTATATAGACAGACAACACGACAAACAAAACCCATCTCACTTAACACTTTCCAACGATAAATAAACAAAAAAACAAAAAAACCAAGTATTTATGATAGCGCTCATTTCTAAGACAGAAAAAATCAGCTAATGTTCTCGGCAGAAAAGGTAAACTCAGATCTTGTAGTCGAGTCACGTTCTTACGTACTTATCGCGTAGTGCTTCGGTAAAATGAATTGCGGGCAAACCGCGACCGAGGCGGGTAGCGGTCATGAAAGTCGGGCAAGTCGAGAGTCGGGCTAATCGAGCGAGCTACTTCTAACATCGAGATAATAGGTTATGTAACTCGGTAGTGTGTGTGTTTTTTTTTTAACTTTCGAACGTTTGACATATTTTTTGGTAAATAATTTAGTTATCCATTATGAATATTAACTACCTGTATTCTGACTAACTGTGTTCGATTAGTCACCCACATCCTGTAATTTGATAGAGTTCAAAATTTTTAAGCACGTGTAAACTAAAGGCGAATTTCACCAATGAAACTGAACGCAAGCAGCACATCTAAACCGCGTTCAAGAGCTGTCAATGTCAAAATTCTACAACAATGACACTGACAGCTCTTGAACGTAGTTTAGATGTGCTGATAGCGTTTCGTTTTATTGTTAAAATTCGGCTTAAATCGTTTGACGCTAGAATATCTGAGAATTAAAGATTCTCAGATATTCTAATCACCACCTAGCAACAAAATAATAGGCCCAATTAAGTCAGTAATCGTAGTAATCCTAATCAAATACAAGGCAAGTGATAACAAAAATGGCTGCTATCTACACAGTAACAAATTAGATTAGTAACGATATAAGTCGGTCCTGTCACCGCCGTCCCCTGAGATGACCCGTTCAAAGTGAAAAATAAAGAAAATATGTCACGCAACGATAACTGTCACATTTTGTTGACAATTCGTTTATCCGTGGATAACATGGGATGTCGTTGATGATTGCGTTTTGTTTCGATAAAGTGGTGGCAGTTTTTTGATCTTATTCTAGAATTATGGAAGCGTTAATCTTAGTTTAGAGGTGTTTAGTTTTGACGATTGATTTATTTATTTATTACACGTTTATGCACAAATTACTAAAAAAATACTGTACAAAGGCGGACGAAATGCCTGAGGCAATTTCTATTACAATAAATTTTTAAGATTAGGGTCATGCAAGATCAAAACATGCCATGGGAAGTGCAACATAAAGAATATGTATTAATAAAATTGATTGTAATTGCGTAACACTCTTAAAATGATAATTGATCGCAATGGGTTCCATTTTGACAGTTCACCAACGTTCATTGCGTTATTTACGTTGGTGAGCAGACGAATTTTTCAAACATAAGCAGCAATGTATTAGCAATATCCTTCAAAACTCTCGGATTGTGATTGAACGTGTTAGGTACGCAATTAGGGTGCTGGCCGAAACGTTATGAAAACTATAGATGATATCGAACTAGGTGATTCCGGTTACGCGTAGGTAAATATTATCATGCAACGAAATTCAAAGGTTACTAAGTGCTTTGTCTTTCCATTTCTTTTGTCTTTCCATAATCGCGCTATTATTGCTCTATATCTTGCGCTATTCTTCTCCATTATTCCCCGCTTTTTTTGTAATGTCTTCGGCCCATTGCGGTAGCGCCTTGATCGCCCATTTTCGGAAGCCATTTTGCTACCCCTATTATCTGTCTGTCATCTTAAATTCGGCATATAAGCCACAGTATACTGTTTAGATGGCTAACCCAGCTCCACCTCGCATTTTATTGCGACGATCGATACAAATGTGAATAAATTATCGACAATTTTAATACCTATATGTTTTTCTGAGTGGTTTTTCTTTAAATCTATGTTAGAAATACCAACGCTTATTTAGATGTTTAATAAAATCTGATTTTACCGAAACCTTCATTGGTAATCGCGTGATCAATCGTGCGATAAAAATCACCTCGTATGCTTGCTCTTACAAATGCTTAATTTACCGAATCATTTGTCAATTCACTTGGTGAATAACAAAACCAACATCATTTGGTACCAGCTCATTCCGTTTCTAAAACATTAATCAATTGCTTCGAATACGTAACCGGAAAACGTAAAAGGGGAGATAACAGAACATTTTTATTAAAACAATCTTTATTTATACAGGAAAAAAGACGTTTTCCAGTGCTGAAGCAACCAAACTTCCGTATTTTAATTTAAATGAAAAGATGCCATCAGAATTACTTACGGTGGATACTTAAGCATCAATATTCATTCTTTTATTAATTTGTCTCTTTTTGCGTGCCATAGCATATTGAGCGGCTCAGAGCAATTAGTGAGAAATGCTCGTGAATATCTGGCGTCCATTTCGTTGAATCACACCTGAGGGGGAGTATTCTCAGAAATTAATTTAGTCAGTGAAAAATGTCGGTAAATATGAGGTCATTCACATTGATATCACGCTTGGAAAACTGACTAATTGTTGTGTGCTGTTAATAGTGCGTAAAAAGATGATGTTAAGACTTGCACATTTACTTGAATGGTGGTTTTGAGTCCTGTCTTTTATAATTTGAATTTCACATACGTGTAATACGTAATTCTAATAGGTTATTGTTTAGGTAGTTTGAGTAAATTCACACGTGAGTCACCTTTACCGATACAACTAGACAAATAAATAGACATCGTTTGATCAACTTTAAAATTTCAACAAATGTTACATTTGGTTACAAAACTTGCTTACAAATACACGGATGTAGGGTCATCCGCATAAAACAATAAGTGTACAACATTAACCTCTTTCCCACCGATTTATGGAAGACAGATAGATTGATTAACTTCGTAAGGTTTGCCTAAAACTAGGCTATCCAATCAATCTTCCTGTGGGCGGCGTAAGGGTCAACTTGGGACCTTTATCAGGTGAAACTAAACAATCCACTATTACTATTATCTATAAAAACAGTGCTATTACCTGCGCGGTCAAATCGAACAACTTAGGGTTGGTAATATCGCTTGAGATTTCCCTTGCGACCATTCTATTGTCTGTCGCAAAATCGAATGCGTCAGTGTTTTGCGTCTTCTCGTCTTCTATTCCTGTCCTAGTGCCTGTATTACTAGCTTCTGCCTGTGACTTCGTCCGTGTGAAATTTAATACCGAGATTAAGAGTATTCTATAATAATATGCTAATAATGCTATAATTCCATCCAAATCTGTTCAGCCGTTAAAAGCATAACAAACAAACATAGGTATTCACTTTCGCATTTATAATTTTTAGTTAGGATTTGTGCATGGAACTCTCTTCTCCATTTTTAACCATTGGTGGGTTAAAAATTTCTTGGAATCTCCGTACTGATCATAGGGATACGATACGAGCTATGATTTATTTACGGAAAACAAATAAATAAACCGGTTAAGAGCGAGTCGGACTTGCGCTCCGAGGGTTCCGTACCATTTTAAATTTTCATCGGCGAGGCCTTTTTTCGTCAGAGAATTTTAACACTGCACACTGCCGGATAGAATATTGTAGTTTTAGGTCAGCGCCATCTCTTGACCGATAGTGGAACTAATATAATTTAAGTTGTTGATTTCTGAACAAGTGTGCTATTTAGAGACACATCGTTGTATTTCTCCTGTAATTTCTAGATAAACATAGAACAATTGCAGATTTTTCTCTATGCAAACTTCGGAGATAACGGGAGAACGGTATGTTTTTAACATTTTTCGTCAAAAATCAAAAACTACGCAGCCTAAAAAAAAAAGTTTGAGAATGTGCAAATAGCATTCTTTCACATGATACCCATGCCCCAGTAGCCCCACTTCGAACTTTTAAAACTCTTCGCTATTCCAAATTTCAAGTTGATAGCATTAGTAGTTCTTGAAATATCCAGCTGTGACAGACAGACAGACAGACAGACAGACTGAGTCGCACCATAAGGGTTCCTTAAAAACATATACTTTAAGTGACTCACTGGTGATTTTTAATTCAGAGATACAATATTATAAACAGAATAGGTACCTGTTTTCATGCGTGTTTTCCCCAAAGAGGAAGCAGAGGTGACCTAATAGTACATCCAAATTTCGCCAGTAATGTTTAAGTCCCATGTAATAGGCGAGCTTATTGCGGACAGATTAAACAAAAAAAAATATTTTGATAAAAGCGACATATCTCTATGATAAAATTGATGTCTACTGCCACCACAATACACCGCCCCGCCATAAATGATGCAGGCGTTGCGTCGAGCAGGTGAATCGTCCCCACTTCATTTTCCGTAATGAATATGAATATGTTCGCGAATGCATTGCGTGCCATGCGGCTTAATGGTTACGACTCAGCTTTGTATTGGCCTACGGTTTATACTGATTCGTTTAATTTGTACGGATTTACTGATAATTTGATTAAAAATAATCGTCGACTGTTAATTGAAAGCGTCGATTGCAGACCGATTGGTTAATGAGGTTAAGCGTCGTTGCCGATAAAATTTTGTATGCGAGAGAATAAACGGAATGTGGTGAAAAGTTTTTACTATAGTAAACATACCATTCATGCTCTCAAAACCTCATGGAAAGATGCTCATTGTGCGTTAAACTAAGTGCAAAATTTCTCCAATGAAACTGAACACGTTTAGGAAATCTAAACCGAGTTCAAGATCTGTCAGTGTCAATATTCCACTACAATGATGACACTGACAGCTTTTGGACGTACGCTGTCGGATCGCATTCAGATTCATTGGTGAAATTCGCCCTAAAGCGTAGAATTTCCTGTCCAGATTCTGGGTTTCCCGATAACTTGGGAATTTTCAAATCTCGAAAGAAAATAAGTCATCACTTACCACCAAGAGAGATAGTGGTAAAATGTGACTGTCGAATAGCTATAAAAAAGCTTTAGTGCTTATAGATATAAACCTACAACTTTGTAAATAAACAGTGTTTAGCCCCAAAGCCTGAAACGATGGTGACGTGGATGGATAGTACCCAACAGGGAGATCGAAAGAAATACAGAAATACATTCAGAACCCCAACCCTATTTAGCAATACAGTACATCAAATTGTTCCTAAACAAACGATACTAAAACCGATCTTGATGTAAATGAAACACCCAGATAATTTTATCTACAAATATTAACCGTCGGCCATACTCCAGGGAGCAACCTTCATCCCTTAAAGCTGTGGTCTTGTCTATGGGTGATGACCCACAGAAATGAGGTTCGTAGTGAAACGTTATCTTTAATCTATTATTTAGGGAGGCTTGTTAGTAACAGTGGCTTAAGCACTAGGCCTTTAACCCTTACTTGTGGTGGATAGGAAGTTCCTTTTCTATGTGGATTAGCGTTATCCCTTTTTTGGCCTAATTTATCAAAGAGGTTGCTCAAGAATAGAAGCAAATTTGAGAAACCCAGTCATGGAAAAGACTAGGCTTAGGTTTTTTTTTTTGCGTTATATTCAACTGCTGGTACGGTGATATCTGTTCAAAAGTATAAACGTGGAGGGAAAAAAAATCAGTTTGTTAGGCGTGCTGTACATTTGATGGGTCGGCAAGATTCAGCACAGCCGGGCGATAAAAATATATTCAGTTTTCGGCTTGTGCCGAATCATGCCGAACGGAGTGTAGCATGCCTAAGGTACTCATTTCTGCTTACCCTTAAAAACAAGGCGTGAGTTAATGTATATACGCCCAAAATAATTCTGTAACCATCACTTTCGCCTACAACATTATGATTTAGTAATTAAATTGAAAATACAGTTTTGTAGGTAGATATTCAAGTTGACGTTGAACATTGGTTTACCACTCGATAATAGAAATCGTTTCTACAATACGGACGCTGACAGAAAAATAATACTTTTTCTTGCAATAGGTACCGAAAGCGGGCAAAAATATATTATATCTAAATAACAAAAAGATATGTGTTCTGCCTCTTTATCTTTTCAAGATAAAGGACGACTCTATGCGGACACATGCGGGGGTAGGGCTACCATTTTTGTCCGTGATTTTTGTTCTAATCATTCAGTTCTAAGAGTTTTCGTGACATCACATTTGCAAGAAGGGCTGATCTTTCTAACGTCAGATATCTTTGATCCGTGGACTAAAAAAAAAAAACGTGTGCGGTCGGGGCATCCACGTCAGGAACGAAGTTCTTTCTCACGTATAATTTAAAACAAAAACCAAATTTTTACAGCTGCCATTTTGGATTTACATTTTGACCTCACTATCGGCTTTAACACTCTCGAAAACCATGAAAACGATACCCATGCTGAAAAATTTGAAAAAGTAGTATGAAATAATTGCTTTTCGATTTTTAGGTGACTATTTCCAACTAAATAATAATGCTGTTTTCGTTACTTTTCGATTTTAACATTTAGACCTGTTTGCGTCTGGAACAGCAACTAGTTTAGACAATGCTCTAGTAATGAGAAACGTTATCAATCAATAAACCTTGAATTTAGTTAATGACTAGGTATAAATTCCTGCAAAAATCTCCTACGCTTCCTGTCCGGGTGCCGCCACGGTACCCAAAACAAAACACAATATTGACCACACGAAGATCAACTAATCTCCTGCCACCCCTGGCTGACAGGGAAGTGGGTCGCACTAGATAGCTTTATCTCCCCTGAACTTGCGAATACTTTGGATTGTCGCGAGCTGCGTTCATACATCCCGCGCCACTTTGCGTGTTCCGCTGTAATTTCGGAGAGATTGTATTGTTCAGGAGAATAATGCGAACACCGTGTATGATGTGTGTAATAAAATTTACTCGTTTATATGTCTTGCGTGCGTAGATGGAAAACAGATTAAGCTGGGCGTGTTGATATGTGAATTTTCGTGGGATTCGCAGATGCGTGTTTTCTAGGATATTGCTTTTCTTGTAAAGATCAATTTGGTTATGAACAACTTGTATTTATCTATTTTTAGTATTAGTATTAATTTCCAACCTACAATAATGATACATACTTCTACTTTTTTCAAGCCTTTCCCATCTTTTTTAGGATTTTATTCGCACTTTTTACTCATCTCTGCCTAACCTCTTAGTATTGAAAACTAAAACGCTTTATAGCAAGCTAAACTCACCCACACCACCAACCATTTCAACCCAAAATTACATACATTTTAATAACTAAACCCCAACTTAAAACACATAACAAGCATCAAAACTGACGTGTTCGTTAGAAAACCGGTTTTGTTTATTCCCCTGGTCTATGACGTCACTGAACGAAACTCGGTGTAAACGAGGTCTAGCGAAGGACCTTTCAGGCTTTCAGTGTGAGCCACCCGTGGGACAGAAGAATAGACTACAAATAGTACAATGTGATGTTTTAACACGTTGCCAGCTTTCACCTCCGTATATGTTTTGCTTTCAAATTTTTGTGAGTTAAAATGTGAGTGGGTTAACTGTGTTGGTTATATGTTTTCATGTTTTAGTTCGTCATCTAAAATAAAAAACATATGATGTTTTCTGGACTGTTACGTAGATCCCTGAAAAAGTGTTTAGAGAGGCGTTGAACCATTGTGATGAAATACTCTTTTAACATTATCGTTTTGAGACCTACTGTAGGTTTTAATTGAATGAGCGAGCGAAGCGTCTCTGCTTCAAGTCCGGCAAAATTTGATGTCGTGTGTCAGTGTGTTGGTACGCCTTTATAGGTCGTATTTTACAACCGATTTGGAGGAAATTTAGTATACAAGTTTTAGGACTTCATAGTTTTTTTTTTTTTCGTCGGGAGTTTTCGATTGGAGGCGTACTTCCTCTAAAATGGGGCAAAAAGGAAGCGAGGGGGCTACTGGATATCTCCGCCTTGTGAGATCCGATTTTGATGGTTCTTTTTTAATTTCAAAGATTGACTTTAGACTTTAAGTTGGTTGGTTTTATAGACATTAACAAAAACACAAAAATTCACAAAGATTTCGGGAAGATTTGATGAGGATCTTCGGCGTGATGAGCAGAATAGGTCCGTAAAATGCAGTAAATTGCTCACTTTTAGATTTCTATCAGTGTATAGTGAATCGGCCCTTTAAGTACTAGGTAGGGATTAATGAAGTATTTGGTACCACCTTCTCATTAAAAAAACTAGGGAATTCTGAAAAAAAAAAAAAAAAACTATATTCTAATATGATTTTAGCAGTCTATGTACTTATGTATGTTTGTATTTACGTGTGTTCCACCGTAGCGCCTAAACTCCTGAACCGATTTTGATGAATGAGGTATCAATCGATTTGTAATAACGGGCCGAGTGACATAGGCTATATCATTTTTTCCAAAATTAAATAAATTTTATATTTACACGTAAATTTCAAACCTCGAAAAAAAGTAAATTGAGATAAACATGACATGTTTGGTGTCAAATGAAAGCTCTTGAAGAGCACATTAGAAATATATATACGTATGATATCATATTTTTAAAGTAAATAAATATTTTTAAATTGTTAAAAAAAACAAGTAAAAGTGAGACTGCGCTACGTAAGGCACGTGATGATACCAACACGAAGTTAATCAAATCTTAATAAATAGTAACGATTTGTAATTCCATTCTTATGAAGAAAAACAAGTACAATGAAATATTTATATTTTTGATTTCTTCGAAACTCGAAAAATTGTGTTGGCGTCGAAATAAATCGCGGTATGGTTTCAAAGCACTATGCACTGCTATTGAAATTTAAAATAGGTTAATTACTGATCTATTGTATTACTCTTGTTGTTGAAATGTTTATCAAGCGTAAAAATGGAAATCTATAAAATAAATAATTAAGTTTAATAAAAAACTGTAATGGGTTACAGTTTGATGATCTGAAAAGTATGAAACAAGATTATATTTCAGACAGAAATCAAGACATAGGTACACAAATGCTTAAGGTAAAGTCGTCGTAGCATGCCATTATAATTTTGTAGGTGTTCCTGGCACCCACATGGTATACAGGCAGTCAACCCGCTACAAACCTTGCTGATCGCCGAATCTCCTCTCCATTATGAACTATTCTTAATACTTCTACCTGCGATTTAATTTCAACTCTTAATTAGTGGCTTTTGTGGACATGATAATTATTCAGGTTTATAACAGTTGTAATAGCAATCATGTAATTGCGTTTAATTAATATAGGTTTTTATTTTTATTAATTTATTAATCTTTTGTATAGATTCTTTTCTATTTTGTGAATGTGAGAACGCTGTAGGCTTAGTGAACTGTAGATTTGTTGACCATTCTCTATTTTCTTAAGTACTTCATACTTATTGAAAGACCTACACTGTCCTCCCATACCCACACTGTTATTTGAAAGATTTAAAAGCCAATTATTTTTAAAAGAGTAACCGTGGAGTTTCTTGCCGGCTCTTCTCCATAGGAAACGACCAATTGTAATCGAGCACCTAGCTTCTGACGTTTCATAAATGCCCATGTAGGTATTTGTGAAATAAAAATATTTTGAATTTTGTTTTTTTTTTGTCATTCTCTGGACAATCATTTTTTTTTTACTGTCCCGATATCAGACGCTTCACTTTTTGATCATTTTTGCCTTTCATTTGACTTCCTTCATTCACCTACAGAGTGATTGAAAATTAAAATGAAGGGAGCAGATGAACGTTCGTTCCTACATAATTTTGTCGGTATTACGTGACCACGTTCACGTAATACCCCCGACCGGTCGGAGGGTCCCCCTTTTCTATAGAGGAGGAGTGAACTTTACACCCTGTTACTCATACCTCTAAAGGGGAGGCTTATGTCCAGTAGTGGACGTCTTTCGGCTTAAATGATGATGATGAACTCTTGGTAAATCTCAGCCGAGCAAAAACCTCCCCACAAAATTCAAACATCCATAGCAACTTGTGCTAATCCAGACTAAAACCAAAATTCTTTCAAAACTTTACCTAACTTAGCGTAAGCCCGATATTATGAGCCCAATCTTTCTCAGAATGCTGCTAAGTACTAAACTGTTTACAACTACTTAACAAGACTTTTCCCGACAACTTTTGTATAATTATATATTCCCCTTATCAAACTAGTCTGGAAGCTTGTGGAGCTAGATTAAGTTATAGTTGTGCCTAGCCTGAAGACGTTAATAGTTTGTTGGTGCAACAATAGTGCCCGCATCTGAGCCCAGCTTGCCGAGATTAGAGCTTTTCATAAACAAATAATATGATGTTCCTACATGACGTTGTTTCGAATACTATGTATGTACGGTACTTAAATATACAGGGTTATTGGTTATGTATCGACAATCCATTAAGGGGATATAGGAGAGGTCATTTGCAACCAAATGACCTCCAATGACCCCTATGCCAATGTCAACTATTTTAGACTTATTTGACATTTTATATTTTAAAATATATAAAATAAAAATATAAAATGTTAAATGACTCGAAATTTTTTGACATTTGCATAGGAGTCAAAGGGGGTAATTTGGTTGTAAATAACCTCTCCTAAATTCCCTTTACGAATTGCCGACATATAAGCAATAACCCTGTAAATATAATGATATAGAGCAGCCGCTTCAGAGTCTGAAATTCTAAATTGTATCACTTTCTACAAGTGATATTAAATATTTACACATACATCTCTCATACCTTTTCCCCATGAGGATAGGCAGAAATTAATGAACGCCACCTGTTACGATCCTTAGATACTTCTTTGGTTTCGTTTACGTTTATACAGCTGTTCATACACACGCCGGTTGCGATTGTTGGTTTTTTGAACTGATTTCCAAAAGGAGAAGGTTCTCAATTCGACTGCATGTTTTTTTTTTAAGTATATCGATTAAAATCAGTCTTATATTTTTAGTCTATGTCTCTGGCAGCGCATGTTCTGTACTGGCATGAGCTGACTGACATTGACACTAGACATTAGAGGTGGGTCGTTGTCGAATTTTTGACGGACGAAACCATTTTCCCGATGACGAAAACGGTTGCAGAAAACGGTTAAAGGACGAAACTTATCCAATATGGAATAGAATTGCATTTTCGTTGAGCGCAGTCCCTTACAACTATCAACGATTTGAAATGTATGAAATAGTTTTTTGCATCACGAACGACAGCATTAACAACTGGTAATACATTATTGACTGTATTTCATTGACAAAGAGTCATTTTTTATTGGAAGGACTGTTTTACTAGTGTGATAGATAGTTGAATCATTGTACCCGACTATTTTCTTAGATGTGTAATAAAAAATCGCACCAAAGAATTCGAAGACTTTTGAAGTTTGTGCTATGAAGACTGTTTGAAGTTGAACCCAGGACGTAAACGGTTTCATCATCACAAAACACAAAATGGTCTTTGTAAACGGTTCGTCGTCACAACGCCCACCCCTACTAGATAGCTGTCACTTTTATTTTTCCCCGATTTATTTTTCATTTTCAACGACCACTGCTTTGTTTTTTACGGATTCTGACCCTACCTACCTTGTACGACCCTTGCACACTGGAAACCAAAGATCGCTCAAACGATTGACTTGGAATTGTTATTTTGGATTTTACCACCGCTTTGTGGATTGGATATTGTTGAAACTATGGATCGCTGTGTGAATTGTGGGATAGCAACTATTAATTGCAATACACTAATATATGTTTGAATCTATAAATTCACACCATTTTCATCTCATTACATTTAGGCCCAAGAGTGTATGTAATCGTTTCTGTCTCCTTTTATTAACTTTGCTGGGGTAGTTTTTGAGTTAGCTTCAATAATACGTATTTTTTCCCACTTATTATGTGGATGATATGATAAGATCCTGTCACTGTTATTAACTTAGTTAGTCATATTCGAATTTGTGTGGTGTGAAAAAAAAAAAACTACAAAGTCAAAAATAACTTTTATTCCGGAAGTCGGTGGCAAAAACCGAAAATTCAAAACCAAAGACACCGTTGTCCGAAAATAAAGTAATTTTTCACTTCGTAGTGCTTTTTTTAAGTCATTTGTTTTTGTTGTTGTTTTACTCTGCGTCCGGCACTCAGCGTGGCAACATTGCGTGTTTGGGTTCGCAACCAGTCAATCGTCATCCTGAGGATGCTTCGTTAAGAGGTGAAAAACGTGTCGATTTCTTACAGGGTTTTTTATGACTCTTTAGGAATAGTTAAGCGGAATAGGTTACTAAATATATCTACGTCTATTGTGTGTTATTTTGATAATTATAATGTCGTAAATCTTGTTAATTCTCTGCTTGGTACCTACAGTGGCAAAATTTAAATTTCTTGTGTACGCAGTAGAGCTAGTTAGCGACTGACATTGGCTTGGACCACTCCAATTTCTGCCACCCACTCCCAAAGTTTCCCAACTCAGTTGCATATTGCAAGAGTCATAATCAAATCTGTACATTCCAGCAACTTAACAAAGTTAGACACTCAATTTCAACGGCAGTCAATTTAAAAGCCACCCAAAACACAGGAATCCCATGAAAAACAACATTGTAACGTAACAAACAAACGTAGCGAATATCTTTATACCTACACACAATCTCGAGGCGACCGTCTGGCCGACGGAAAAACAAGTAAAGTACTGATTTATTAAACATTCCGGCTGAACAGACATTCCTAGCGTGTTCCAACTAGTACCTCTTTATTTAGCACTGAATTTACATGCTTGCTAACATTTCGTTTTAGCTGCATTTTGGATTGTTGGTATTTTTACGCAAGTACGCACTTATGATGTTAAAACATGTGTGAACGTAGTAACTTGTATTTGAACAACTACGACAGGCTAAGTAAAGTACTCATGCAGCAGTCCAATTCAAGCAAAGACACTCAGAAAAACAGCAGACAGATTCTGAGATCTACACATTTCCAAGTTTGTCATCTGCCTTCATCACGCCTGTATTCCCCGAAGGGATAGGCAGAGGTGAACCTATAATACATGTACACCGACATAACGCCAGTTATGTTTAAATCCCATCGAGGAAGACGAGACAAGGCTTATCAATAAGTCAGTGCCTGGGCGACCGAGCTCTGCTCTGTAGAAAATAGACAATGCTCATTTAATAGTATAAGAAAGTTAATATTAATCCATACTGCCATGTCATTATTCTCATGTCATTTTTGAATATCTTGTTCTAAACTTTGGGCAGCCGAGCTCTGCTAGGGTGAAAATATGGAGAAAACGAATTTTACCATATATGAGACCCAGGTAGAACGATTTTTCGACCCCGTAAACCCTTATATTGCAACTTTCATCGAAATCGTTAATGCCGTTTTGGAGAACGTGAGTACATATACAAATATTGCTCATTTAAGAGTCCTATTTGGTATGGGATGAAGATGGCTACAGCTAGCAGATTCTTATGCAAAGTAAGTATTTAGTTTTTATTATATTTGTATTATAATCTGGCTAGTAAAGCAACTGTGTAACATGTAAATCCAATTTAGACCAGTGCCCACCACATTCAAAATAATTTTGTTCTTGTATGCCTTTAGGTCTAGCCACGACCTCCGAAAACAATATTATGTAGTCGACTAACATTTAAATTCTGTTTAGTTTTTCGACCTCAAAATTACGGCTTCAAAAAGTATTTACATTTAAATTGGGTTATATATTTAAACAAATGTACTTTACACAATGCTATTCATTTAATAGTTGCACAAACTTAATTAAAGCATTTAAATCAAATCCTTGGAAACTTAAAAGCGCATTTGACAGTTAATATTCATGTAGGTTTTACTTCAATTAATATTAAGATTTGTAACAGCGCCTTGTATGGATTAATGTTCAACATTATTTTGATGAAAATGAATTATTTCGTCGTGTAATTTAATCTAAATAGTGATTCAAAACTTGTCGAGAGAATTTTTGGATAAGAGTAAAGTGAATATGCAGTAGCTTTAAGGTGGTTTAACACCGGCGAGGCGAGGCCTGGATGTGATGGGCGAGAATTGAAATTTGTGTGACAAAATTTCTATCCACGCCCTGCCTATCTTTGGTGTAAGAGGTCTAGATACGCGAAGATGTGCGAGGTGAGAGTTAAAATATTTGTTAGTACAGTACCGTGAGACCTGGCAACTTTGCCAAAGGTTGTTTAATTTGCCATGTACCGTCTTACGATGCAAAATAATTTGTTATATAATACTCTTAAATCAAATTTGAATATTTGATTGGCAACATTTTATTGTATATGACAACCCAGCTCTTATAGAACTGTCGTTTTTTTGGCGGTTACTTTTTTCCCCGCGCTAACTGTGAGTGACTTTATGCTCCGAAACTTTAATGAAAATAAGTGGGATATACCTTGTGTAGATAAGTCAAACTTTAATACCACTTTCTTAATAATATTCTTTGAATAAAATCATGATAATTACGTCTCTTGAAAAAATCGAAACAAGGCGGGTGAATTTGCCACATTTTGGAAATTCAATTGTCAGTGTAAAATATTATACAACTGTAGTATATTTTTACTGTGACCAAGCATGCGGCAATGATGACTGTGATTTTTTATGGTAACTCTTTTAAATTTTTCCTAAATTTTGGGATGGCAGTCTTACCACAAGTGATAGTTCACTTTGCCATAAAAGGTTTTTGGACTAAAACATCATTAAATAATGAGAAAACAATAGATATAAGATTGTGTTTCAATAATGCATAAAATTTACTACATATCTCATTGATTGCTTTTTATAACATCATAGAGATTTTTTAAGAAAAACTTTTTCAAACTTTTTTGCCCACCGTAAAGTGGCAAAGTTGCCAGGTTTCACGGTATTGAACTTTATTGCGTATAAATAGAGTATTTATTTACTTTGTAAAACGGATATACAAGTCGCGCACCAGCCATCGAGGATCCGCACGGTCTCTCTGCGTCTCGCGATGTCTTGCGCTGGCATGCGCCGGCTCGCTCCTACCATCGCGAGACATCTTTGCATACTATATTCTTTGCTGGCCGGCGCACCAGACACGGCTGGCCGGGAGGCGCTCGAAAGCGCAAGCTGACGCGAGGCAGCGTTATCCATTGCGAGACGGCGCGGTATATAACGCTGGACATCTTTCGGTGTAAAAGGGTAAGTGTGATTTCAATTCTCGCCCATCCCGTCCACGCCTCGCCTCGCCGGTATAAAACCACCTTTAGATTCCAGTTGCAATCCTGCGCCTGGCATCGGACGCGGACGGACGTACTGCGCTGCTGATTGTGGTTCCCGATAGTGACTCAAGCGATCCTGTTCCTGAGTCATCGTTTCGTCGCGTACTGCGACGCTCTTCATAGTCGATTATTATTAATCGACTATCGTCGACCAATTAATCGGAGTCTTTTTCAAGATACGATTAATTATCTGTTTCTTTTTTTGGAGTATCGTCAACTGACTCTTCAAGTCATTTTGCCCCTTCAGGGAAAAACCACAGTTTCGTGGTCCTCGGTGGAAACCATACGGTGCCAACGAAACCGAGGGGGTGTTGACCCAATCACACCCGCCGAGCCCCTTCAGGGTTAGGCAGTCAATTGGCCGGGTCCCAGTGTTCGGCCTTGGGGGGTCTCCTAGTCGGCATTGGTGACAGTTTTCCTTCCTCAGCAACACACCTAGTGTCGGTCGGGTGTGTCTACACCCGGCGCACTAGACTGGTCAGGACCCCGTTGCACAATAAGATAGGCAACGGGCAAAAAGCAAGCTTAGGGCTCACCAATAGGCACACAACCTCCCTGTCTATACCCGACAGGGAGGGTTTACATATCCCCGGTTGTCCGCCCGGGGAATTAGGTTGTTAGGATTTTAATTAGGGAAAATTTAGGTCCCAATTTTTAATTAATCATAATGGAGGCCGTACAGAGTGACATTCAGTCACTCCGTAACGACCTCATTTCCCTCAGGAGTGAAAACTCCAAACTCCTCGACCTCCTTAATAGAGTCCTTAAAAAGGACCCTACCCTCATAAATGAGTTCGGTAACGAACTCGAAGGTCTCGCTGCTTCACAGCAGACCGTAACTAGGTCCCAATCCATCGCTGACTTCAGCGACGTAATCGAGGCTCAATTTAGTCCCTGTCCCTCAGACAGCATGGACGTAGTAGAAGTCGCTACCGCCATAGCCCGCGCCCCGACCCCCCATCCTTTTTATACCCCCGACTTAGAGGCTCAAGTCTCTGCTCACTCCTCCTCCTCTTCCCACTCGGATGACGAAGGCTTCACCCAAGTCACCGGGAAAGGGAACAAGAGGAAGAAAAAGAAGCAGAGCTCGTCCCAAGCGAGTAAAGTAGTCGTCATTGACGACTCACTCACAGTCGCCCCTCAGGCAGCCCCTACCATTACTCCCGCCGCTACTTGCGCCCCCGTAGCTTCCCCCTCCACCGCCCCTCGCCCGATGGCGTCATCATCGCAAAATGACGCACCGCGTTCCGCGCCCACCTCCGGCCCTAAAAAGGTCGCGCCGCCACCCCCTGTCTTCATCCAAGACAAGGATAAGTGGACGGCTGTATCAAAGTGGTGTGTAGACCTCAAAATAGGCTACACTAGCGCCCGCTCTACCCAACAGGGTATTAAAGTTCTCGTCCCTACGTCGAAAGACTACAGGGACTTAACCAGGGTCCTGAGAGAGAGAGGTGTGTCATTCCACACCTACTCCCTCCCGGAAGAAAAACAGATTAGGGTCGTTATAAAAAGGATCCCTAAGGAAATTCCCTCCGCGGACATTCTTGCCGACCTTCAGTCGCAGAACATCCCCGTGGATGAAGTGCACCGTATGCACCGCTCGCGTGGCAGGGAAGCATACGACATGGTCATCGTCGTGTGCTCCCCTACCGAGGGGCATCACCCCATCTTCAATGTTAAGACAATATGTCAATTAGTGGGCTTCTCCATAGAGAAGCCCTGGAAAAATAGCGTCATAGGGCAATGTCACCGTTGCCAACTTTACGGCCATAGTCAGAAGCATTGCCATGCGAAACCCAGGTGCGTCAAGTGCCTGGGAGACCATGGCACGGCAGACTGCACTCGACCAAAGGATCGCAACTTGTGCGCCACCCCGCCAAGTTGCGTGCTGTGCGGCCTCGAAGGCCACACGGCTAATTACCGCGGTTGTCCTAAAGCCCCTAAGGCTAACTTAGCAAAGCAGTCTAAGCGCTTAGACTCTAGGCAGCAACGCCAACAGGCTTATCAGCCTTTCCCCTCGTCCCAGATACCTCAGAGGCTTAGTCCACAGAGACCAAGCCCTTGGTCTCAATTGAACTACAACCACCAGCAGACCTTCCCGGCTCTGGTTACCCCGCGCCCCCCTCCCCCTCATACCCCGCTATACTCCCTAATGGACCCGCGAGTCCGCCCTCCTCCTCCCCCCGGCTTCCCCGCTCCCCAAGTGCCTACACAGCGTAGCACTCCCCCCGCACCCCCCGCGCCCCCCGCAAAACCCAATATCAATTTGGCTACCCCGCGTCATGTTCCCACTCCCGTGGCTACTAATAATAATAATAATATATACTCGGATCCCGCTAAAAATGCATTCAGCATTATTAGCTCCACTTTTATGACCTTTTGCACCCCCAGGGCTCAACAAATGGCCTTAGACATTGTTGAAGCTAGAAAATCAGGATGCTTCGAGCGAATCCAAAACGTGTTCCTAGCTTACGAGGATATTACCTCCGCCCTCACTTCCTTCACTAGACCCTCATAATGTTTAACGCCTCTTATGAAAGGTTCAAACCCCGATCCCTAAAGATAGGAACTTTCAATGCCAATGGCTTATTCAATCAGAAAGATGAAATCGCGGAATTCCTCCGCGATCATCAGTTAGATCTTCTCCTTATACAGGAAACCTTCCTTAAACCCCACAAACGTAACCCCTCAATAGCAAACTATCGTTTAATTCGAAATGATAGGACGCGCTGTCATGCGGGTGGCACTCTCATCTATTATAAAAAGGATCTGTATTGCATCCCTATGGACCCTCCACCTCTCTCCCGATTAGAAGTATCAGTCTGTCGTCTAGGCATGACTGGTCACTCGCCGATCACTCTAGTGTCGGTCTATATCCCTCCCATCCCAGCTCAGGCCTCAGAAAACTACCAACTTATTTCTGATGACCTACAGCTACTCTTCGGCATGAGCGACTCTGTCATTATGGCAGGGGACTTCAACGCCAAACATCCTTCTTGGAACAGTCAAATCACTACCCCCAGGGGCCGACACTTGTTCGACCTCTCTTCCACTCTTAACTTCGACATCATCGCTCCGATGAATCCCACTTATTATCCCCATATGGTTAATTACACCCCTGACGTCCGTGACATAACGCTCCTTAAGAACGTGAACTTACGACTTGACTCGATAGAAACGGTGCACGAGCTTACCTCTGACCACCGCCCAGTTATCATTCATCTTGTATCCCGCATAGGTCCCTCTGACCCAAACCACCCTCTCCCCACTAGAAAGGTGACGGACTGGAAGAAAGTAAGCGAAAAGCTGAAATCCAACACGTCCCCCTTACTAGACTCTATTCCGGACCAATTTGACTCAATCGCTAACACGACAGCTGCGATCGACTCACTCACGGAGCATGTGCAAACCGTCCTGAGCGACTGCTCAAGGGAGGTTCCGGCAACAGATCCCTGTTACCTGAAACTCCCGGACGATGCGCGCGCCCTGCTGACTGAGAAGAACGCAGCTGTCCGTGCCTACAGCAGCTTTCCCTGCGCCGCCAACAAAGCC
Organism: Omphaloscelis lunosa; assembly: GCA_916610215.1. Taxonomy (NCBI): domain Eukaryota; kingdom Metazoa; phylum Arthropoda; class Insecta; order Lepidoptera; family Noctuidae; genus Omphaloscelis; species Omphaloscelis lunosa. Next base: position 16,893,068 of record OU744250.1, read on the forward strand.
CACATGCGCTACTTACAGAGATCTGTAAGGACACCTATGGCGGAGCTGCGTGAAACGGGCTGGAACAAGATGCTGAGCGACCTTGAGCCTACTCACCTTGCCTTCTGGGAACTCCAGAGAAAACTCAGATCCCCTCACTCAGGCCATATGCCCCCCTTAGTCCGCCCGGACAAAACATTAGCCTTCGACGACATCGACAAAGCCGAGTGCCTAGCGGACAGTCTTGAAGCCCAATGCTCTCCCAGCACCCTACCAGTAGACAAAGCTCACCTCAAAGAGGTCGACGCCGAAGTCGAACGTAGAGCCTCTATCCCTCCCACTGAAGACCCTGATTTTCCCCTGCCCCCCATCGAACCAGATGAGGTACATGAGATTATCAAAGGTCTGAAAAATCGCAAAGCCCCCGGTTCAGACGGACTCACCAATAGGGTGGTCCAACTATTCCCAGCCCATTTAATTATGCTGTTGACCACCATCTTCAATGGTGCGTTAAGCAATAACATTTTTCCCCAGACGTGGAAAGAGGCCACTGTCATAGGTATCCCTAAACCCGGAAAACCCAAAAATGAGCCATCCAGTTATAGGCCCATCAGTCTGCTCAAGGTTCTAGGCAAGATCTATGAGAGGCTTATTTATAAGCGTCTCAGAGACTATGCAGAGACCAAGGGCCTCATCCCCAACGAACAGTTCGGCTTTCGAACTCAGCACTCTAGCGTGCATCAGGTCCATCGTATTGTCGAGCTAATCAGCGGAGCTCTCACCCATGGCCGACAAACGAGCGTAGTATTCTTCGACATAGCAAAGGCGTTTGACAAAGTCTGGCACAACGGCTTAATTTATAAGCTCTACAAACTCGGTGTGCCGGATCGTCTCGTGCTCATCTTACGAGACTATTTGTCAAATCGCACCTTTCGCTTCCGCATCGAAGGAGCCCTTTCCTCCCCCCGCCCCATAAGGGCTGGAGTCCCTCAGGGCTCAGTATTAGCCCCCCTCATCTTCACGCTATTCACCAGCGACATCCCCAAACACAGATCGACGCAGTTGGCTCTGTTCGCAGACGATACAGCGATCATCTGTAAGGGAAATTCAGCTACGATGCTGCTAAACCTCCAAAGGGCTGTCAACAACCTTGGCGCCTGGTTTAGAAAATGGCGAATAGAAGTAAATCCCGACAAAAGTCAAGCGGTTAGCTTTTCTAAGCCGAGAACTAGACCCCCCCCGTTCCCCCGACCTATCACTATGTTCGGCAAACCAATCCCTTGGGCTAGGCGCGCCAAATACCTAGGTGTTATCCTAGATCATCATCTCTCCTTTTCTGAGCACATAAAGACGGTTCGTTCGCGAGCCGCTTTCGCTCTAGGTAGACTCCATTTCGTTCTAAATGCACGCAGCAAATTGTCACTTAAGTGCAAACTGCGCATCTATACATCGTGTATCCGACCCATTATGACCTATGCGGGTGCAGTATTCGCCCACGCCAAGTCCCATTCCATCCATAGGTTGCAAGCCTTACAGAACCGTTTCCTCCGTAAAGCCACGGGAGCTCCCTTCTATGTCAGAAACGAGATCCTCCATCTCGACTGTAGAATCCCTACGATTCACCAGTTCCTAAAACGCATGTCCAAGCGTTACTTTGACTCCGCTCCTAGACATCGTAACCCCTTGGTTGTCGAAGCAGCCAATTATGTCCCTTCTAGAATTAGTCAGATCCGCCGTCCGCGGCATGTACTTTCCGACCCTGATGATCCCATCACACTCCTCCAAGAGCAGAATAGGGCCACCAGCACAATACACAAAAACAGACGCCTCCCGTCATTCCGACCTCGCCGCCGAGGTCCTTTGCGACCGCGACCGTGTCCCTCAGTAGATAATACTCCTCCCCGACCCTTGCTCGAAAACGAGGTGCCAGCAAGTTGTTGCCGCTGAGCACGTAGCTTTAAACTACCCCGTATAATAATCATGATTTAAACCAATTTTGATCCAGCCTGTCCCTTCTTGCTGTCCTCCCCTCAGCGACGCCCTAAGCCGAGGTTCGTACCCCACAGGGGGTGCCCTTAGCGAGCGTTCGCCTAGTTTTAACTTAGTTTAGTATTTTGCCCCTGGCTGGAGGCTTTGAGTGTAGCAGCTTAAGGCACCCACAGGAAAGTCCGGTTAAGCAGCCAAGACCTTAGTGGTCAAACTGCGAGATGCCCGTATAAAAAAAAAAAAAAAAAAAAAAACCAGTTGCAATCCAGGGTTAGTTGCGTAAACCTATTGTTTTCAATATTATGATCCGTCCAACATTTTCACCTCATATCAATATTGGATGGATCATCAATTATGTATTAACTTCAATAACATGGTGTTTCATTGGAAACACCTTGATATTGCAGTTATTAATTGTGCCATTAATAATCTCTTGACAGAAGTTGATACTTTTCTGTTGGCCCCTTTAAATAGTCCTATTTGGTACTTATATAACAGTCTGCGATATAGCACAAAAAGGTACAGAAGGCCCACCCAATGAGCGAAAGTGCTCGCACACATGGACGATCGCAAGTAGACGATTTCTATGCTACTATGCAAAAACGATGCTCATTCCTGGTGCGCAGGGTTCAGGCTAGCTCCAGCGGCATCCTGAAGGCATTCGCGCAGGGGTTCGATTATCAGTACCTAACTACCTACCTGAACCATTGCTGTATTGTTCCCGTACTGAGCAATCGAAGATTGTAATATGGTTTTATGTGTATATTTAATTGTATTTTTAAATTTTGTACTTACATGATCCATTGTCGATCGAAATAAATATTAACATTATTCATTTATAGACAACATATCATACCTGGCATTCGTTTGAAGCAAGGAATAGATATGCCAGTCACTTGCACAAAACTACCTATGCAAGTAAATTGCATGCCATTGTGCTATAACGACTTCTGTTTGGTGATAACATGGGGGTATGGGCGTATCTTTGACTTAACTTGGTTTGAAATCACCGTACGCACAGTCACTAGCATAAATACCAAACATTTATGCAAAATTCAAAAGCGATTTTCTCGTAAAATAACGATTGCGACTTTGAAAAAGGACTTATTTCATAACAGTATGGTTTCGAAAATACTATGTTCGTAACATCATAAAATTTCTAACAATACTTTAGGAGAAAATTGCTATTGAATCATGCGTAGTTGTAAGGTATTTATGCTTCTGACTGTACGACATGCGTGTCTATGTGAGTGCTCGCATATTTTTGCTGCTTAGATACAGCCACCTTCTGTAATAATATATTCTGTGATTATTATGTGACGCAGAGTTCCGTGTTTTGGAAATAATAAGAGACATCAAGGCTCATTAGTAGCTAGACGTTCAATGTCTACGACGTTTAATTAGTAGCCACTCCACTTGCATTTGTATGTAAAAGAGTTCGATATTGTAAGGTGGACGAGGCAATGAATGACTGTTGTTTTTTGAAACGAAGATCTTTAACGCGGCTTGTAAACTTTTAAAAATCGTCACGCTAAAAAGTGTTAATACTTGCGACTGTCTTCTTCTAATTCCTAGAGAAAGAAAGAGAGAGAGAGAGAGAACGCCGGCGGAAAAAACAAAAGAAAAGAGTAAAGTGATTACAGTATCGTGGGATAAAATTGTACATATCGGCCCGGGTACACTGTATGAGAGAGAGTGTGAATTTAGTCAAAATGAAAATCCGAGATGGCGGCTCTGAAAATTTAAAAAAATTTCAAAATACATAGGCATCGTTTCCATGGTTTTCAAGGATGCAAAAGCCGATATATAAGGTCAAAATGAAAATCCAAGATGGATGTTGCGAAAATTTTCAAAAATTTCGTCATGGGTATCGTTTTAATGGTTTCCGAGGGTGTTAAAGCCGACAGTGGGGTCAAAATGTAAATCCAAAATGACGGCTCTGAAAATTTTCAAATTTTTCATCATGGGTTCCGTTTTCATGGTTTTCGAGGGTGCTAAAACTGATAGTGAGGTCAAAATGTAAATCCAAGATGACGACTGCAAAAATATTGTTTTTGTTTTAATTCATACGTGAGAAAGAATTTCGTTCCTAACGGGGGTTCCCCGACTCGCACACGTTTATTATATTAATTTAAAGAAATTATTGTGTTCTCCGATTTTTTCTTTTGTTTTTATTTTTTTATGAAGTTCCTAGCTCATTACAGCAGAACGCTTCTGGCATTAAAAAATGGTAGAAAAACAAAAAAGAACCCCAGAGATATCTTTTAACAACACCGATATTTGATTGCAAAAATTGATTGCTACAAAAGAAGTTGATTGAAACCATTTTAATTTCAGCTCACGTTATCAGAGAGAAAGTAAGTGAAAATAACTAGCAGTTCTTCAAATTAAGGGAAAAATGCTCAGTATTCGTGTGGCCCCGGCGGGCGGTACTTTTTCTGTACTCTTGGGAGGCAATGTTTAAATTAGTGCCTTCTCACGACATATGGAAGAGGCGTTCTTTTTGGGGTGAAAGTAATTGTTGCTGCATAGTTTGGTCAATATTTGTTATTGTTGGAACTTACGGACCAAATTGTTTATTATTTATTATGTCCTTTTTAAAATTAATAGGTATATTTGTATTGTTCCACGATTTGTTCTTAAGTCTACCATGAAAACGATTAAATTTTCAGGAATCCTTTTTTAATGTTATTTGTATATTCGTATTGTTCCACGATTAGTTCATCGAAAACGATAAAATTTTCAGGAGAATGTGAATCCTCAACCCGGACCCTCAACAAAAAGAAATGTAACGGTTCAAACAAAAAATATACTAAGTAAACTTAAGTATGGTTTTGAAAAAGGTAAACGTAAAAATAAGGTGTTTTTACAACAGTTCTAAATAAATAAATAAAAACGGCAGTGCAGGTAAATTCTAGAGCTTTACAACGAACATGATGAACAGTAAGTACATAGCACCTAAACAAATAAGGCTTAAGATATATGATGACTGTGACATAAGGTTATAACCTAACTCCCTCAGATAACACGACACCTCTCCACCACACACAACTTAAGTCCCAACCCTCAATCACAAGTTCTCCAACAATAAAGCATATTCTACAAATGTCGGCATGTACCTACTGTCACCAAGTTAATGTTTCCAATTTGATTCCCTGCCAGACGTATGTTACTCGTAATATAATGTTTAACTGTACGTGGCTATCTTCATGTGTGTCCGTTTGGCGTAAGATCAAACTACATATCTTGAATTATGGAGTTATAATGTGTTTTGTGTGGGAGTTTAATCGTGATTAAGTGGGGAATTAAGGAAAGTGGGGAGTTTGTTGTGTGGTATGGAATTTTCTTAGGTGTAGCGATAAGAAGTGACATTAGGAAATTTAAACCGGCAGCTAACAAAAATGTTGGTTTTAATCGGAAGAAAAAATAAATAAGGTCCTGCGTGTTGTAATACCCTGTTCATTAGTTGAAAACAACCTACATTTAAAACTACAACAGCTGAAAAACTTTTTGCAACAGGGCATAAAAATCTTCAAACAAATTCATAGTAAACTACATAAAATTGTATTAATAAAAAAAATAAACCAGCCACTATACGTGAAACAACAACAAAACAAAATCCGCCACTCAAATCAGAGCGCAGCTAACAGGACCGTTTACCCTACTACTTAAAACAGGCCGCCCGCTCCGAGTATTTTCTTTGTAACACTAACTGTAATGAAAGCTGTGACAATCGGTAACAACGCTGTCTACTCCTTTATAATTAAAAGTGTTGCGTCAGTATTTATTTTTAGAAAGGTATTTTTATTTACCCTTAGTGTATAAAGGGCGATTTTTCAGGTAGTTCCAGGTTCTATTTTTTACGTTATAGGGTTTAGTTTCTGCACTAAGTCCTTCAGGTGGACCATTGTGCATGGGACATGGCGGCCGTCGGTGGTTATTTCAACCAGCTCACCTAGCTCCAGAAGTTGTTTATGTCTCTTGGTCTGCTTAGAATATCTCTACAAGATCTCGGTGACTTGAGGGTTTCTATTCTGATCTAGGTGATACCTGAATTCAAAGAGGACATGCGCAATGGTTTTCTCAGCCTCCAGGCCTGCACAGAGGACTGTCCGTTATGTTTATTATAGGTTTAGTTTCAGGTTATTAAAATGAATTTATCACATAATGAGGTAAGAATATAATTTGTTTGTAGTTTGTTAAAGGACGTCTTTGTCAGGGGAATGACATTGCCTGAAAGCTCATATTTTAGTTCTAAAAATCGTAACATGATTAGTTCATAAGTTCAAGGCAGAAACGGGTTCAAGGTTTAGAGGGTATTCGCTAAAGTTTATTTCTAATTTGGTTTGCTAGGTATTAATACCATCAACGTCGGCTGTCATTCGTGTATCTTCGACAATCTTTACGGGTTGTCAGAAGCCCGAAAGTCTGACAACCAGTCTTACCAAGGGGTATCGTATTACTCAGTTACTGGGTTGTGGAGGTCAGATTTATAATTATATAGATATATATCCAACATAGTTGGGAAAAGGCTAGGCAGATTGATTGAGGTATTATAACAATTATCATTTTTGAGATGAAGGTGTTTTTTAAAAATTGTTCTCAACGACTAAACACCTAAACGAATAACACCAATAATTGTAGATTATCTTATTGAAAATACCTTTTGTAGGACAACATAATAGTTTATTGCTTATGTCGGTTACTTCAACTCAGTGTTGATGGAAAGATAAGAAAATTCAGCCAACTTTTGAAGTCTAGAATGAATTCTGTATAAAAAAATAAAAGCTGCTAAGTACAAACAAGGGGAACCCATAACAAAGCATTAATAATTAATTCAACTCAATTTCTTTCTTTAACTTTTTAAGTAATCCCCGAAAGCTTTTTAAGTAGAAAACAATACTGAGTGCTAAGTTACTTGTTGTCCCTTTTGCTTCCCGCGTTTTTCTTAGACAATGTGTTGGAAACTATTAACTTTATATCATTAAAAATGCTGGGTTGCTAACGGTGTTTTGCTAACGGTACCAATGAATTAAAAAAGAAATCTGCCTCCTTCTCTCATTTTTAAAAATAGCTCATAGTGTAGTAAAATATTAGCCTGTCAGCGTTGGTAGCATGGATCACTGTCTGAGGTAGGTACGCTTGTCAATTTAAATAAATATCATTACTTGTAATGAATGTTCTTTTAATGTACCCCAAAAAATTAAATTATTTTTATTGTATCTTATTATACTTGAAGTCTACTATCAGAGAGAGAGAGAGAGTTAGATATTTTTCTTATCATCTTATTTAAACTTTTATTTACATTCTTTTCCAGATGTTTACTGCATATTTTCACCTACAGTTTCGTTAAAACCTATGCAATTTTTAAATATAGATAATTTATCATAAAACCTTTGTTTGAAAATGTAACATTTAAAAACACTTTTTGAAAAGATTTTTATTTCAGTGTGGTCTGTTGCGAACAGAGGGATAAAGCATTAAAAGGCTTATAATACTTTAAATCTGGGATTATTACACTCGGAATGATTCTATTCGTTTTTATTTAATTTTATATTAATTAATTTTAATGACCCTTCTCTTTAGATTTAATTATTGACATTGTGTATTTATTTATCCTTATTATTATATAGCTTTAAATTCTAAAACAAATCAATTAATTAATATTTTGTCAATTTTAATTTGATTTTTTGATTTTCTTTCGTTTTTTTTTTTGTTATAAAATGTATTTTCAATGTTTGCATGCCTAATTGGTAGATTGTACAGGGATCTCAAGATTTTGTAAACACCTTTATTTATGTACCTACTTTCAAAGCAAATAAATGATTTTATTATTATTATTCCATGTCGATCCCAGAATTTCATCGAATAAGCAGTCTTGCAGAATCGTGACCAACAAACTCAGTTTTCTTTAAAAATAAGGTGTCACAACCGCCCTTAAAATTCTTCTAAAATATTTTTCGTTCCGCACCATTGGCTCCGTGGACTTTAGTTAAAGCTAACAGTGCTGATAGGCCGTGAGACTTGCTCCGCAGTTTACGTGCCTCGACTCATAATGTTCCTGAAAATGTCGCGAAGTTCGTGAATTATTGACAGCAACACTTTATTATTAGATATGAATCGATTTTATTTTTCACGGGTGTTTTGAGGCTTGTTAAGTTTTGCCGTAAAGGGTATTTTCAATACTTATTACTAATATAATTATTTAATATGATATTATATATAGGTAAAATTTGTTTGTAAGTTTGTATATAGGAGGTTTGTCTCTGGAACTATCAGTCGGATTTGAAAAAAATATTTTTGCTTGGATAGCCCAATTGGAAGCTAGTGTAGAATGAAATAATAAATTGTTAATTAACTTGTCCAAATATTTATATTAATAATTACACTTAAAGGATGTCAGAATTATGGTCAGGCCCTATCACGCGCGACGTAAACACAATGTAGTAAATTCAAACGATTTTTGAGCGAAAATACAACTATCATACAGCATTTTTATTTACCTATATATTTGCGACAAGCTCAATTAGTATCACCCAGAGAGATGAATAAAGTTTATTTATTTTATTTATTTATTTAACCATTTATGCACACACATATAAACAGACAAGAAGAAAGGAACACAAAAATACGTACAAAGGCAATGCTTATTTCTAAAGAAATCTCTTCCAGCATACCTGCGACAGGAAAGTATATAAAACGAGATGTAGACAACTTGTGTAACCGTAGAAGATAAAACAAAAACATAAATCAAAGAAGAAAAAAATATTACAATTTACTATTTATACAAACTATTTACAATATAAGAATATACTTACATACATACTTCTAAAATAAATATCACTACAATATATATAATTATAATGTGAGTTCTAAAAAGTGTAAAGTCTTTAAACTAAGTAAGTAATGTGTGAAACGAGAATTTTCAACTATAAAATTGTTCGTATTTACGTTACATTTACTCCGCGCGTTAATGTTATGTCGAAGCTGTACTAGGCCCATAGTACAGCTTCGACATAACATCTTCATTTGGTTTTTTAATTAAAATGTATTCTGTGTTAATAGGAGCAGTGGTGGCTTAGTGGTAACGACCCCGAGTTTGTAGTTCGTGCGTTCGAACCCAGGCAGGCGCTTTACTTTGTGTAAATACTTTCATCACCACTGCTCTCAAAACGGTGAAGGATAACATCGTTAGGAATCCGACATGGCCTAGAACCAAAAATGCAAAGACGTATGATACAGATAATAGCCCACTCCCTCTCGAAGAGACCTGTGTCCCAGCAGTGGGAACATTATAGGCTGATTATGCTTATGCTGTGTTAGAACTGCCGTTTGGTAGTGCCTAGACAATTTTTCATTTAAATTAAAAAAATCTGCATCCTAATTAACTAGCTAAAGACTGCTTCTTGCCTGCCATTTTGTTGTTTCCAAAATAAACGAAAAGTCAGGTTCTCTCCACAATTCAGTGAAAAACATGCTATTTTTGTAGTAGGTATAGATGGTTTTTAAAAATTTATATCTACATTTAGGATGGTAAAGAACTAAGTGATTATGAATAAAGTGTTTTTTTTTTATCATAGAACTTTAGATTTTAGCATTGATCATTAAAATATTTTTCTACAGTTGCCTTATAATATAAAAGCAGTGATTAGATGGGTATTAATAATTAACACAAACACCGTTTTCTACTTCAACATTAGCTCTACTGACAGGACGTCCTAGCACGAACGCGCGAATATGCGCGAAGAATATGGCCGATATAACTTGGCACTTCTGAACATAGGCATTAAAAACTTTCGCGCATGTTCTCTCATACTCGCCTCATATCACCATTTGGTTCCTAAAAAATGTTATTGCGTAGCCTGCATGAAGTTCGGAACTGCCAAGTTATATCGACCGAATTATACGTTACGTTTATTTCCTATTATTCTTTCATTTTGATTCGAAAATGCAACTATTCTATATCATTTTGGTTTAAATTGATGCGGCAAATACAATAAGTATTACCATATTAAGTATAAAGTTTAAAACTGAAGTAGATTAATGCCATGGTCTGCAATAGGTGCATTGATAGACGAACGTGAAAATGTGGGCTGACGCGAAATCGAGGCACATATACGTGAGTCCATCAATGACTGATTGCGACCAAGGCTTGTACATTAAGTACTTTTCTCAAATAATGCGCAGAAATTCAAACTAAGTGAATTCTAGAATCAATGACGAACAACGATAATTTTTCACGCGTCAATATGGTTTTTTCTTTTCCTTAAACAGCTTTATTTGCAAGCCAAAGCGAAATTTTAAACAAAATCTTTGATAAGTTTTTCATTGGTTGTCATGTGTCGAAGTAAAAAGTTCGTAACAATAAAAAAATTGACGACAGATATGACTTATCATATTATGTAATTTATTTGGCCGCTAAAAACGGCAAATAATTTTGGATTTTCATACCAACTTTACCGGCCGCCTGCTCGCATGTATTTGACCAGGTACAGACTGTGTATTTACGATTTATCTCTAAGAAGGTTTTCAAAATAATGCTCGAATTTCCAAGTATTTTAGAGAAAAATAAATATTATGTACGAATCGAGTGTTTCAAAGGACATTGTTCGGCGTCCATACATCGTTCGCCTAAGAACCAACAGAGATGTGAATTTACTTTCTGTGTTCTAAATAATGCACATATTCGATTGAAACTAAACTAAAATCACGGACACTGCTGAGAATTGTAAAAAATAATCTAAAACACTTTCGGATTTTGGGGATATAATAAAGCAACATTTAACTTAGTGGAAATACATTGTATTTTATCTTCAAACGTTTCATTATATATTTATGTACTATTAGTGTAGTCAGAACCATTCTTTCTTTATACTTATTTATTTGTAGTAAGTAGATATTATAAAAATGTACTCTGAGTGACAAAATTGACACTGTCATTACTATCAAATGTCAAAGTGTTATCTGTCAATCCATCAACTGACAGTGTCGATGTTATTCCTTTCACACAGCGCTTTCAATCGCCTTATTCTTTTTGTAACTAAAAAAAGACCGAAGTGAAAATAAGCCGTATCCATTCTATTGTAATAGTAATTATTGTAAAGGTTTCATACGTGTTGATTCATAGGCCATTTATGACAATGCCCTTTTAAAATCGTTCGTTTTACGTTACGTTTACTCCGCGCGTTCGTGCTAGGCCCAAAGTATGCCAAAAATAAACGTGTTTCGCTTCATAATTTCTGAATGCCGTTCATCGTATATGAGGACCATTATCGATCGTTAGTTCGGGATATTTGCGTGAGATCAGCTCAGGCCTAAAGGTCAATGGACTCAGGAATTAGGATTGATCCGTGCATGAGCTAAGCTTTTGCCGCGCGCCATTGAGATAAAAATTAGGTGTGCTTTAGGGAATTATACGATTAGGTTTAAAGTGTATAGTTACATAGCAGGGGTCTTACTCTACTTACGCAATTGTGTCAAGATGGCCGTTTGGCCTTTCATACATAATCAGCCTATAATGTTCCACTGTGAGAGAGTGGGTCGTAATACATCATGTGGGCCTATCCATTTGGTAGATGTCACACGTCTTCGAAGTTTTTGGTTCTTGGACATGCCGGTTTCCTCACGATGTTTTCGTTCACCGAGTGGTGACGAAATAATTAACGCAAGGTAAAGCGCCTGTCAGGGTTCGAACGTACGACCTACAAGTCTTAAGTCGTAGGCAGCCGTTACCACTGGGCCACCACTGCCCTCCTTTGGCCTTTCATTGACACCGTTGATTTGGACAGTTTTGGTATTCACCTGATTGAAAGTCTTCATTATGGTTTTTTGATTGTGTGACACGGACACTCCATTGAAAAAATCAAAAAACAATTGCACTCCGGGAGTGCTGAAGGAAAAAATCGGCACCGTGGTAATCAACGCGTTGATGTATTTTACTCCACGTACCGCGGTAATCAACGCGTTGATGTTTTTTTAATGGTTAAAAGCTGGTGTCATCACGGTGTCGCGAAATCAATGGTTTAGTCCCATCTCATAAATGCCCAACGCGCCTAAAGAAGTTTTCACTTCAAAAAAGTCATATTTGGCAATCTCGTACTGACAATTGTTCGGTAATCACCTATTATTTTGAAGTTTATTTTGACCACTGACACGCCATAATTTAGCAGATTAAGAACTTTGGAACAAAGGCATTCAATTATCTTAGTATGGTTTTCGTGTTGACCAATCATTATAAAAAACAGCAGACTTGGCCCCCTGAAAAAAGGTTAAGAAGGATGATTCGATGTCATTGTAGTAAAAAGTTAAAGGATTGAAATAATAATTACAATCTCAGAGGATAGTTGTCAGCAAGACAGTAACGTTTTCGGGTCAGCTAATACTAATAAAATCAAAATAGGGTGGCTATTGTATGTATTTTTTTTCTTTTTACAGTTTTTGTAAATCCCCATTCCCGTACGTATAGATACGTATACGACGATGATAAAAAAGTACCTACCTGTGTACATATATTGTATATTTGGAGTCCCGCAGTCGTAAAATATAACCCACCATTTAGTTTTCAGCTACATTATCCATAAAATTCCGGCTCCTCAACCATAACATACAAAATATAGATGTATGTACTATTTGTCCGAAATTTTAACTACCAACAAAGTTTGTAATCCGTGAATTTATAGTGGACATTTTTAAAATAAACGCGTGCGTGTGAATGAATTCATAACTTTGCCACAGTGTAACTTTATACATAGTACTTCATACAGTTGTTCAAGCATTTTGACGTTGACAGTTTTGATAAATGCAGCGTCACATTTACAGTAACATATCCATTCGTTGAATTAAAGTGAAGGAAGCTGCAGTACTGAATGGGATAGCGTGCAGTCCAATGACCACAGATTTAGATGACTAAGCTTTAAGCTGCAATTAGGAGGCAGTGTTTAGAGCAATAAACTACCAATGCGATTTAGGCTCTTTTATTGGTCTAGAAAGTAGGACTTAATGATATTTTAGCAGTCTACTAATATTAGACTACCAGTCCATAGTCTTATCTGTTATACATTGTAAGAGCGAATCATTTCTCACACCTCCCTCTTGATACCTAGGTCATTTTTTTTTAATATTCTGATAACTCATGATCTAAACTTTATAATTAGTCGAGATTTTTCATTCATATCCTATGAATGAAAAATCTCGACTAATTATAAAGTTATACAAAAATCAGCGATATTTTGCGGGTATTCTGGTAAGTGACAAAACGCCCGTTTTAATATATTAGTTAATATGACTATCCAGGTTGCTCAGAATCTCTGCAAGCCTCACCGCCGATTATTGCATTAAACAACAACAAGGGTTAGTTGGACTGTGACAACATCGAATACCGAACTTTCCGTTAGGCTGGGGCTACATTGTCCTGTTATCGCGAACTTTACTTCGCGCGCTCTCAGTTGCTCAGCGAGACGTCGAGCGGTGTGCGAGAGAGAGCGCGCGAAGTAAAGTTCGCTATAACGCAACAATGTAGCCCCAGCATTAGAAAAGTTCGGTTGTTACAAAAATAGAGTGAACGAATTAAAAGTTTCAAACAATACGAGTCCTTTTCTGTTTTGTTTTGATTATATTGTAGCGTAGCGACGTAATTATCGTGTTCCGAAAGCTATCGGGCCTAATATACTGAGATATGATATAGATTATATATGCAAACGATACTATCCTTTATAACTATTTAATTGTCAACGACTTGTGACGACTACAATTAAGTAATCAATGTGTAGTATGTTTCAGGGCGACACATTCATGAAACAAAGATTGTAGACAACTAGGCGAACGACCTCTGCCTAACCCTTCGGGGAAATACTGGCGAGATGTTGTGTGGGTTATGTTTACGTAAATGAATCCTTGTCTATTTAGACATCTTTTTGTTTTCGTAAATGAATGTTTACGTAAATTAATCCTTATCTATTTAGACATCTTTTTGAAGCTGACTGTTTGTTGCTGTACATATTCTTAATACAAACTTTATCAAAATAAGACTACCAAACTGAATTTCGATAAATCTTAATACGACAAGATTGTAATTCGACAATATGGAACTCTGATTTCGACAATACTTTAGTTCGAAAAACCTTAAGTCTGACACTAGTCCGACAAAGCGTTTCTTTGACATGACTTAACTAGGAAATGATGCGATACTTCTTCGACAATAATGCTAGTCCGACATAAGTCAATTTCGACGTACTCTACTCATGCTTATTCCCGTATGTCAGCGCTCCTTACAAACGCACCACCCGTACATCTGTAGAAACATTGTCTGTGTCAGCGCACTCTACATTTATCACCTTTTTCATTGCACCACTGTACTCCGATTGTTTACACAAAGGTTTTATAATCTATATATATAAAAATTAATCCCTATTTCCCTTGGTCACGGCATCACGCGTGATCGACTGGACTGATTTCGCTAATTCTTTGTTTTTTGTATTTGTTATTGTCAGGAGAAGGTTCTTATGATTGAAAAAATAAGAAAGTTGCGCGGAAAATTAGAAAATTTAAGAAAACTTAACGAACATTATTAACTTTTCAAATGTAACCTTAGCGCTTTCGACATTACTGTCAGTCGTTTGACAGTTGGCGCGATTGACAGAATGGGCGATGCAAACATAGAGACAGGACAAAGTCTGTCGGGTCAGCTAGTGGAATATAAAATAATAAATATCTTTGCTTTGCTAAAGCTCGGGTACCTAAACAAAAACTGCTTTACATTAGCATTTGAAATTCTCATTTGTAAAAGTAGAACAGTTCTAAGTTCCTGAAAGTAGTAACTAAATTCGGAAATAAATGATTTGAAAAAAATAACCCAAACCCATCATCGTAATGTCTGTCAGCTGTAATACATCTCTTTTCACAAGGTTTTTTTTACTTTCACTAGTCCGGTGTCAGTCTGTAATGAAATCTTGTAAGTTAAATTTGACCGACTTCTTGGTTTCCGATAGAGATGAAATTTTGCATACATATAGAAAGAAAGAAGAAAGAAAAATCGTTTATTTGCGGTAAAAAAAAAGTTTAAAATACAAAAATGAGAAAAGGTTGGGGGAAGCATGCGTCACATCCACGCAAATCGGCTATCGCTCAACATTATGCTACAACCCTTTGCAAGACAAAGCCCCAGCGCTGGTTTTCAGCGACAGCCGGCGCCGACGTAATGACGTCGTCGTTTACCTCTAATTAGAATCTCTGGTTTGGCAGACAGTATTGCAGCAGTTTGTTTTCTTGTACCCAGCACCATGAACTTAGACTTCAGTGGGTTCAGGACCAAAAAGTTTTCCTTAGACCAGGTCACCACTCTGTGCAGGTCCTCATTCACCTTTTGCACTGGCAACGCTGTATCATCCCCTTTGAAAAATATGCAAATGGAATGACAATGCAATAATATTATGAAATGGAGTTGATCTAATGATGGAGCTAGAAGGTGGCCATGGGAAATATTTAATAAAACGACGCAACCCCATCGAGTTTGGGTTCCTTTGATTCTTCTTGACAAGTACTCTGGTTCTAGGGTCTGATGATTAAGTTGGTCAAATATTATAAATTAAATAAATCCATATATTATGTATACCTAATAACCATATTAAACTTTAGCTTTATAAAAATAGATAGTTTGCTAAAAAATAGGTACGCTTTATTTCTTCGGGCATTTGAAAAAGCATACTTATATATATATGGAGTACGTCTCCCGTATTTACAATTCACCTTTACCGTTGCTACGATACTACATAGTAACCCAAATTGAGGTGTAATTCCTAAAGCATCGGTCTCTAAATAAATAAAATGTTGCATGCAGAAATAGTGCTTTTAAGGACGATTAACTGCGAAGTAAGAACACATACACTGTGTAATTAGCGATTAATTAAGCTAACTACATTGCTACTTGGCCGACACTGAACACCGACAGTACGCTGTACACCGACACTATACAGGCACACACCGACAACTTACGCCAACATGCAGTTACTGCGGACAGATTTAGCTTCAGTCTTGCATGTACGGACGGCGTTGCAAGGCCGCAGAGAAAATTACACCGACAATGTAAAAAATTACGCCCTTTCAATAAAATGCATTTATTGTTTTCCGTTGAAATTGTGGTGACTGAAAATAGAACGACCCTCTCCTTATAGAGGTATCGTATTAGGCCAACTTTACCAAGGGTAGTGCTATCTAAATACAGAAACACTTGTAATTGACAAAAACACTGGCAAGTATTGTATTTTTTTGAGCATTTTGGAACTGAACTAGCAACCCGCCCCTGTTCCGCACTGTTTTTACGACTTCGATCGGAATTTGGTTTGGATGGTGATTTATTTATTAAATGTAAGTTTAAAGGAGTGCCTCTGCTGCCAGCGCCGGCTACCGAATTGACTGCCGGTGCCGGTTGCTGAACCGGCTGCCGGTGCTGAGTTTGGAAAAAAAGCGGAAAATGGGGATGGCAATTGACTTAGTGGAGTAGATAGGCGGGGTAGGCATAATTAAAAGATCATGTAATAAAGTATTATTTTTTTCCATTATTATATTTCCATAATCAATGATTTTCATTTTCCACTAATCAAGTATGTACTAAGTACCGGTAACCGAATTAGTCCGATAAAGTTAAATATTTTTACTCGAAAAAAAAAAAAAGGTTAGGTTAGAACTGTGACCCTTAACTGTGGCCAAAAACGCCTAGAATATATAAGAAAAAAACTTAACTAAAAAAGAAAAAACACTACATAGTGAAACATAACTTTAATTTTGGAAGTCGGTGGCAAATAACAGTATGTAGAGTTATTTTTTACTTTTTAATTTAGTACATGGGTAGACCATTACCTGGATTAGAAATTAAATGAAATGAAATTGTTTATTCTGTATATAGGATATCGGAATCACTTTTACGCGTCATATTAAAAAAATATTAAAAATAAGCTAGATGAGTTCGGCGTTTCCTATCTGACTACTCTGAGAAGAAAGGCCGAAACAAACTCAGAGGTTGCAGTCTCTTTTAAAGTCCAGACATAATCTTGGTCAGGCCATATCCGGAACATGTCTGAAATGGTCTTTTGAGGAAAGAACCACACAGATTTGAGTGGACTTGTCCAGTCAGTGCAAGCATTTGTCAGTAATTGTGGAGCTCAACTCAGAACTTAGGATCCTATGTCCTACATTATATTACATTAAATACATTTTATCCTGATAATCCCGTGGTGAAACCACGGAATGCAGCTGGTATATAATATGTATAGATGTTGCAAACACTTGTACATAACCTTTTCAGGATATTCTGGTGCCTTGGATAGGCACCAGAATATTCGACTTGAGGGTTCGACGAACTCGACACATAACGATCTACACGCAAGCATTGCCGCAAAGATTGTAAACTCTGCGGTTAAACCTACGTCTTAATTAATAATTAAACATTATTATGCTGAAGATGCTCCTAATTACAAAGGGTTGATAACCTTTCTGTTACATTTTAGCTCTTCATTACTTTAATAAACACTTCTGTCGGCACTCTGGGAGTGCAGGCAGAAGTGAAAACAATTTTAAAAAATACTTCAAAAACCTTTAAGGTAAAAATACTTGCATAGAACATTGATCCGTAACCTAATATAAATAAAGAGCACAATCGCGTTTACAAAAATGAGGTGTCGGTAATGGTGTCGCGGTTTTTGCTTGGTAGGTCATATTTCAGAGGGGGTCCCTTATAAATTGTATTAAATATGCTTGGGTAGTTTTTGAGCTAGCTTCAATAATACGTAGGTATTTTTGCTACTTAGTCGTTAGAATAAGTTTCTGACACTGTTATTTGCATAGCAGGTAATGGTTGGTATTCGAATTTGTGTGAGGTAGGTACCACAATTAAAAAGGAAAAAAAAAAAAAAAAAAAAAAAACGTCCGACTCCCAAAAAAACACTACAAAGTGAAAAATAACTTTAATTTTGGAAGTCGGTGGCAAAAAACAGATTGTTGTGTTTTATTTTTTTAAGTCATTTGTTTTTGTTTATAAATATTGTTTAAGAAAATATCACCCGAGAAAATATTACTTGTAACCGCACCAATAGTTCTGCAAACAAATAATGTTAAAGTGGTAAATATGATCATTTCTTGAGTGTTAATAAAGACTATATTTCAAGACTAATATTGGTGCTTGCTAGAGGGAGGCTTCGCAAACTCTATCGCACTTATAGTGGATCAGAGTGAATGTACATACATCGATGTATGTATGTTGGTCTAATATAAATAATAGCTGAAGATTGTCTCGCTTCAGAAACCACTTACTTACCTATGTTTTTGTTTAACAAGTCAATCTGCATATATAGTAATGCATCTATTAGAATATATTGATAATAAATTAATCATTGGCTCTGATCTGCCTCAAAATACCGACTATTTTGAAGAAGATTCCGTTTCTGAGATAAAGCATCGAGCTATATATAACATAACATCATGCTTATCTTCCCCGAAGGGATAGGCAGAGGTGACCTATAGTTCACCCACATTTCGTCAGTTATATTTAAAGTCCCATGGACGAGCCTATTGCCATTGAAGCTATACGTATTGTAAAAACCATTCGACTAATTTAACAGTACACCTGCTGCGCTTTTAGCACTGGAAATACTAAGAAACAAAATTCAACTGCAGAAAAAAAGAAAACCAAATGAACTGTACTGGAAATATCTTTCTTAAATAAACTCTTTTTGTCCAGGATTTACGACTATAAACTTTTAAAATTTAACTCTTGAACAAAAGGTCAGTTACATTCGCGCTGCCCATTATACGGTCCACGTAACTATCTAAAGAAAGGGACAGGTTCTAGAGTAAGAAAAGGAAGGATGGTGTTGTAAGGGGTAGTGGGAGTTGACGCGTCGATATGATCAAAATGAACATAATATAAAAGAGGTTGTTACTACATGCACACTTGTTTTTCCAATGCACTTTTGACATTGGCAGAAAAGTCGACAACGGCTTTGCTTGCCATATAATAAAAATAGAATAGTTCGTTACTACAAATGTACCTACGTACATAATTGGTTGTAAATAATTAATAATGACCACGAGTGTTACAGTTTATAGTTGCAATAACTGGCGTTCCATAAGATAATGGAAATGACTCGCAAGACTATCTAATATCAAAGGGTAAACTGATTACCGTACCTAATTTTAAATAATCTTCTCAATATTCGTATGAAATCAGCTTACATAGTGCTTGCGACCACTCAAACTCAAACTCAAAGCATTTATTTCAATTAAACCATTTACAGGCACTTTTGAATTGTCAAGAAGTCGGTCAGTCAGAAATACAATATGTCACTAGACTACGAGGTAGACAAGTGTGGATATAAACAAAATAAATAAACAGAAGAATAATTATGGAGGAGAAATTGCTACGAGATTGTTGCTACGAAAACGCGTAGCCCTTCAAGTCGCTCAGAAATGTAAAAACAAGAAATATCTAATACTAGCTGACCCGACAGACTTTGTCCTGTCTCTATGTTTGCGTCGCCCATTCTGTCAATCGCGCCAACTGTCAAACGACTGACAGTAATGTCAAAAGCGCTAAGGTTACTTTTGAAAAGTCAATTATGGTCGTTAAGTTTTCTTAAATTTTCTAATTTTCCCCGCAACTTTCTTAATTTTTTCTTTCATTAGAACCTTCTCTTGACAATAACAAATACAAAAAATTAAGAATTAGCGAAATCAGTCCAGCCGTTCACGCGTGATGCCGTGACCAAGGGAAATAGGGATTAATTTTTATATATATATAGATGTTTTCTTAGACAAATTTTAAGCATATCGAAGGCTACACATTGTATCTTTTATTAATTTTGCCTTGTTTCTACGATCAAAGGACGATAAGAATAAAAAGTATCGCCAAGAAATCTCGACAAATTGCAGAAGCTCGTTCTACGTTTCAGTCCCAAATAAATAAGCTAATAAAAAGTTTCCGTTGAGCACTTTTTTTACTGAAGCAATGTTATATTCTCAAAATAAACATTGTTATTCCAGTGTGTCTCGTTTAAAACACGCTTTGTAAAATATACTTTATGGTTTACAAATTAAAGTTGATTTTGCGAAATTTGGCTACGTGCTTAGATGAGAAAGGAATTATTGTTATAAATTCACCATTTCGTGAGAGGTAATCCTGCATTTATTTTCATCAGGTTTTCGTATTCTATTTTTCACTGGGAATGCGAGTTATTCAAATAAAAGATTGAGGTATTTTTTTTTTCAATATAGCTCGTTTGTATTTAGAACATGTCTCATGTCCAACCCTTCCTTTTGGCTTTGCCGTAGTCGGGTAAAAATGGTCAAGGTAAAGCCGAGGTCACATGCCATTATAATTTTGTAGGTGTACTGGCATGCGACCCTGACTTTACTTTGACCATTTTTGTACCTATGTCTTTCTTGATTTCTGTCTGAAATATTTTCTTGTTCACACTTTTTAGAGCGTGATTTTTCAGTAGTTGGGTTTTAGTTTTTGAACTTACTTTTTATTTAAATTATTTCTGGGTTATAATTTCGAGATAAAGTATTTGCAGAGCAGCTAGAATTTTTTTTGTTTGGGTTTTTTGTATAATAGGTATTAGTTTTATAGCTGCGCTGTACGTAGCAGTCTCACTTTTGCTTATTTTTAACAATTAAAAATATTTATTTACTCAGAAAATATGATATATATACATATTTGTAATGTGTTTGTCAAGCCCTTTTATTTGAAACCCAATGTAGCATTTTTTTTTTTAGTTTATCACTTTATGTGCTCTACAGGGCGCCATATTGCATTTAATGTGACGTCACCTAGGCTATAACCAGCGGAGAATTAAGAAGCTTCCAATGATACCTCATTTTTCAAATTATGATCGGTAGTTTAGAAGTGATGACAGATAGATAACAGATGAATATATCATATTAATATAATACATACCGGTCAAAATCAGAACCCTTCTTTTTGATTTTGCCGTAGTCGCGTAAAAATAGAAACCATGTATGGATTAAAAAGATAACCTGCCTGAATTAAAGCATAATTTGCAAAAATACTCTGAAGATATTTTAGAAGCTTTATAGGTAACCGTGATCGTGCCAGTATTTTACCTAGAATTTTAAACCATGGAATAGGAAGGAGAAGTATAAAATAAATTCTACTTGTTACTAGTAACACAATGCACCTCTAGAGAGCTAGGTCAAGGCATTTTTTTTTTTTTTTTTTGGGTGGGAAATCATCAAATAACTTCTCCCGCTCTGGGCGGAGCGGGAGGGCGTGTCAGACTCTTACTGACTAAAACCTGTGTTCCTTCGGTTGCCCTGTTGCCGGGGGCCACGATCTCCCTTTCGGTTTTCTTCGCAACCCCGGCAGGAGGTCAAGGCATACTTCCGAGTTTTCAACATGGCTGCGGTAGACTTCCGTATCACACGACACTTTCCACAGTTTTGTTTCCAACATACAACACCCATGTCTGTTACCCTTGTACTGTTTTAGATTACCAACTAGCTGCACCCCGCGGTTTTATCCGCGTAAGTCACAATCCCGTGGGAATATCGAGATGAAAAGTATCCTGTGTTAAATATAGGTTACTATATCATATACCTATCTATGTGCTAAATTTTAACCAAATCCGTTCAAGTAGGTTTTGCGTGAAAGAGTAACAAACATCCATCCATCTATCCTCACAAACTTTCGCGTTTTTATTAATATTATATATAAATAAATATAATGTAATAAGATAATCATAAAATAATAATATAATATATTATATATATATTAGTAACATAGGATTATAATAGTTGTTTAATATACTTTTGTTACGAATAAAACCGCTTCATATTTTCGAGCGATGCTTTTAAACTGTTAGGTTGATCGCATATCCGACGGAAGATGCGTCGGGCGTAACTTCCTTATCATCCAGTTATTACGCTCGACGTGCTAACGCATCATCGGTTGAGTGTATAAGGTTGAATGTTCTGTTATTTACTAGCTTCTGCCCGGGACTACATCCGTGAGCCTACAACCTTCTTCAAGAATCGGGCTATCCATGTGCGACGACCCTTAATTATTTTAAGTACGTTCTGCAATTTTTCTCTTTTGTATTAGGAACTGACTTTTTAAAGCCACATAATTATTAATCTTAACAAGAAACAGACCGAGGCAGTGTGTTGCAACGACATTTTCTTTTATATTTTTTTCTATGGTATTATTTAACAACATATCAATTTCAGGATGCAGTTCGCGCACGCGCCACTAATTATGCAGGAGTTCGTAACCGTTTTATTGTTGGACTTTTACCAAACAGATTGCAAAGAAATGGTAGTAATAGAATTTTATGAGAACCACCAAGTTTGCTAAGAGAATCGTGGTCTAACTTAATATTAATTTTCAAAAAATTCGAGCAAGAGAAAGTGGAAACAGTCAATCAATAATGCTCGATTCCTCTGAACTAAAACGAATCGTTTTGCTCACCAATGTGTTAGGTTTCAATTTATTATACTGGCAACATCGAAAGATTCAATGTGTTAAGAGTGGCGTGGGAACGGCCTCCTGGGTCGGGCGCTCGTAACGGTAAGATGTACTTGGTGGTTGTGTCGGTAAAAAGATAGATTGGCATTGATCTACTGTTAATTAAGGTAACCTATTAGTGTTATGGTAACTATTAGAATACTGAAAAAAAATTGATATTATGTGGGGAATAGGAGATGTGATGGTATGGTGTAGAATATTGAATTTGATGTTAAAAAAGAAATATATATGAATGACAAAATGTCTTTTTGTTTTATATTATTTTCCTTATCCCTGAAATATTGTAAATATGTAGTTTTATTAAACAGTTTCAGATTATGATATGACGACTTTAAGATTCATTTGGGGATTAGCATCCATTTTGAGGTTAAATAATTATATACGGAATTAAATAAGTTATTTTGGAGTAAGGATAGTTTCTATTATAAATGGTAACTTTTTTATTGTCAAACTGGGCATAAAGATAGAGTCATAAGTTAATTTTACCTGTCATAGCTACTTCAATATAGTAGGGAGACTATGCAAAGGTTTGAGATCTTTGCTCTATTATTGGTAAAGATACAAGTCTTAATTTTAACCAATAACGGTTTGTAAATTATAGGAATCGGCCATACATCTGTTTCTATGCTGGGGTCGCCTTCCGGTCTAACCGAATGCAGCTGAATACCAGTATTTCACATGGAGCGACTGACTATCTGACCTCTACAAGACTATTGGTCAGACTTTTGGGCTTCTGACTTAACGACTGTTAAAGATCTATGAATGACAGGCGGGACCAACACCTACAACAACGAGATCACATGTTTTCCGAGGCACGGAGGCGTCTCGATATGTATTGGATAGTCACCCATTCACGAACCGACCGCTGTAAACGTAGAACTTCGATCGACCTGTGCGGCTGTTATTATTAAGTCACGAGCCGTGCGTTTTGCGTTTAAAATGAAAACAGTTTGACATAAAAATAAAAACAATTTCTAGGATTTTATTTTCTGCTGATTATTTAGTGTCCATACATTTCGTTCCTGACTGAGGACACATTGGAGCTGGTTAGTGTACCCCAAATAACTGGTAAAGGTTAAAGGGCAGTCATCATAAAAAAATAAAAAATAAATGATTACAGTAAGTATTTTTTATGTAAAAAAATATAATGGCTAGGAAGGAAGTGAATTCTAAGATGACGGTTAGATGTATGGAAGATAACATCCAAATAAAATGGAATAATGTTAGGAGTATGATCAACAGTTAATAACTTGTCCTGTGCCGCGATTGGTAGTACTGTTCTGTCAGTCACCATTTTAAACTCTATTAGTATTGAAACTAAGCTTGTCAAGCAATGTTGTTTACAGGACGCTAAGGGACAAGTTAAAACTAAATATACACCGTGACATTTTAGTTGTCTTACAAAACGAACTTCTTGCACTTCAGCACTTCATGTATCCAATGACTGCTAAACATTCATAAAAAAAAAACATACACCGTGACATTTTAGTCGCATTACAAAAAGCCACTCAATGTAGCCGACATAAAATACCTCTAGGAGCAATTCAAAAATTGTTACAATATATCATTTTTTTTTAAATGAATGTTTAGTAGTCATCATGAAGTGGGCTGCTTTTGTGAGACGACTTAAATGTCACGGTGTATAATATTTCACTGTCATGGATTTTCGTCAAGTAAGGTCTGATTACATAACTTATTTGAACACTTATTATCCACTCCTAGTTACTAGGCAGATACTTAGTAAACTAAACTTCTGATGAGTGCTTATGAAACGACAGCACTTGGAATCCTACTCATCCAACAACTAAAGCAGCGTAATTCATAATGGTAGTTGATAAAATAGGCAGACTTCAGACTTCAAACTGAGGTTTCTCTTCCAAACTCATTACCTTATGAGGCCGCTGGGAGTTATGTCAGAACTTGTTCTGTTGTTTAATTATCCACTTACCCGAGATTTCATTACTTTTCCTTTATCTTTAGTACTTTGGTACGTAAGTCTGATTGTGTTGTGAGCCAGAAAACTGATTGTGATTACGGTCTGAGATTGTTCTAATGTTTTGTCTAGCTTTTTGTGAATGGATGTATTAATTTATATTTAAGCCATTGTCGATTTGGTAAGAACTTTTTATGCAGTCCTATCAAAAGCTTGTGTTTTGGCGTTTTATTGTAATAAATCAGGGGGCCGATCTCTAGCTCATAGAGCAGTATTATTTTAATATTATTTTAGTGTGGGAAAGAGATGAAGCTCGACAGGACGTACAGCTCCATCTCTTTCTCCCACTGAAGTAATATTAAAATAATACTGCATATGAGCTGGTGGTAGGCCCCAGGACTCTTTTTCAAAAATAATTTCGTTTTTAGATGCTTCTATTTAAATACAGCTAAAGTTCTTCTCGACAGTGGTACATTTATACTAATATTTAGTAGTAATTTTGTAATTTTTGGATACTTGAGTTATTTTTGGAAAACTCTAAACAAAAACCGAGACTTTGGTACATTCCTTACTCACCTTGTTACCCAAAAAATATACAGCATCATTACTTTAGCCACAATCAACAGCTAAACAAAAGAAACAAGACAGTCCTCAAGTCCGCCACTCAAATCATAACGAGCACCCTAATTCCCCAAAAGAACAGAAGCACGGGGTATATTCAAACAGAATAATGAACTGGCAACGCTTTGCAGTCGTCCGGTTGTATTTTTTCGCGAACTGCACAGTTAGCGTTTACTCTCCTTGTTTTTGCAAGTGGCCGACGTGAATTTTTCGTACTGGCCCACTGTGCCTACATTTGAAGTGGAAATTATTACAGAACACGAACTTTCGCAGGTTTTTGTAAGGTTCTATTTGTACCTAGTCTTTACGGAAGGAATTTGGATTTTTTACACTGAAGTGGTTGGGATTGTTGAGTGGTCGGGATTGTTCGGGAATGAATTGGGATGTGAAAGTAAAAAGAGGTGTGCCGTTGTATGTGCTATCACTCATTTTCTACGGTGAAGCTTAAGTGCCTACCTTTAGTGATGACGCATAACGATAAGCAAACAGATGATGAAAACATCGAAGATATTGAAAGTCTACTTCGGAAAGTACAGGTTATAAACAGCAATGGGGTAACAACATTCATTGCGTTATTTTTTACGTTGTTGAGCATATTTTTTGGGTTCCATACCTCAAAAGGAAAAACGGAAGCCTTATAGGATCACTCGTGTGTCTGTATGTCTGTCCGTCTGTCACAGCCAATTTGCTCCAAATCGAATGGATCGATTATGTTGAAATTTGGAACACATTTGTATTTCTGTGACCCAAACACGAACATGTAACGTAAATAAATGAATTTTGAATATAAGGGTCACTTTTGAAAGCAAACAAGAAAAAAAAGTTTTGCTAACAGTACCGTGTGACATATCAAATGAAAGGGCTTGTTGCGAGGATCTTAAAAATATTTATTAATTATAAATAAATTTAAATTAATTATTAATAAATATTTATATAATTTTAAAATAAATGCTTTTAAAGATATTTAAGAAATTCGATGAAAATTGACCATTCCCTCATAACTCCGAAACTACTGGACTTAAACTTTTGAAAAAAATACATAGTATGGCTCTATACTTATAGATTACAGGAAAATCTATAAGAAATTTATAATATTGTGCGTACAAATACATTTGCAGTTGGAATGTATGGGAGAACATGTATTTCAACTACAATGTTAAGTTTGTATTTGGTATAAATTTATCCCAATTACGGAACCCGTCATTGTGCGTTGTCCGACATGCACTTGGCTGTTTTTTTATTTATTTTTTCGAACATGCGATGCAAAATGGATTAGCAGCCTTCAAAATCATTCAGATTGTGATTGGCTGTGTGTTACGCAATTAGGGTGCAGATTATTATTCACGATATCAAAGCATTTACTTGCAAGGTACATTTCAAGTCTACTTAGAATTGTATTTTGAACAAGAGTAACCTGCTAGCAATGGGTTTAAAAATAATAGTGGGTTCACGGTAATATTGAATCGGTTGGGATTCGTACGCATTAGGAAGCTACCTCTCGTTCGCCAGTTCGACGCTTCAGCTGCTAGCTTAGTGCCGGTTGTTCAATAATTAGCGATTACTTCTGCAATATCACGTAAGCCGAAGCTCTGTTCGATAGAGGCACGTTTCCTATATATTCGTGCAACAACTGTGGCGTTTGTTGTTTTTTACCCGATTACGGCAAAGCCAAAAGGAAGGGTTAAGATTTTAGCAGTCTATGTATGTTTGCTTTTACGTGTGTTCCACCGTAGCGCCTTAATTACTGAATCGATTTTGATGAATGACGTATCAATAGATTTGTAATAATGGTCCGGGTGACATATGTTATATAAATTGTTCTTAAATTTAATGTGGTGGACTTAACACGTAAATTTCTAACCTCGATAAAAATGTTCACACGCTCATGTTTCAAAGTCAAAGTCAAAACATTTATTTCAAATAGGCCCATGTATGGCACTTTTGAACGTCAAAATTTACAGAATAATATAATTGATTCTAGTCGCCCCTTCCAAAAGGTAGTTTTCGTATGGAGAAGAATGGGCAAGAAACTCCACCGTTACTCTTTTAAAATGTTTTACAATAGTTTGTATAAGTACGTACATTACTTAAATAATTATATGTAAAGACGATGCACCTAGAATAAAATTACTATACCACAATAGGTAAAAAGAATTAAAAATGAAGCAACGACAGATAATTTAATTATATGATAGATACATGGTGCTCACATATTTACAAACATAGTAAAAGTAGACGATTTTCCTAATGTTTTTAAAATTAATAAGTCAGTGTGTGAGGAAGTAATCACAGAATGTAAAATCAATGTCATATAATACAAAATTATAAATTTTACAATTAAATTAGCAACCTGTTTGATTTTGTCTTGAATCTAAATTGCCCTATGGAGCAGGACCAGCATGTTTCCAAGCACTCTTATCTTGGATATAATCCTCTAATTTGTAATATGCTTGTTTACAAAGTGTACTTTTAACCTGACTTTTAAATTTTCTTTAATTTAATTGCAATATGTCACAAGGTATTTTGTTGTAACATTTAACACAGTACCCCATAAAAGATGTATGTACTTTAGATAATCTGAAAAATGGTTGATCTAGTTTATCTTTATTTCTAGTATTAAAATTATGTCTATCACTTATTTTATTAAAAAGATGTGGATTTTTCCTTACGTACATAATATTTTCATAAATGAATTGGCAAGGTACCGTCATAATATTAATCCTTTTAAATAGTTTCCTGAGAGATTCGCGGCGACGTAGATTATAAATGGCTCTGACAGCTCTCTTTTGTAAAATAAAGATGGATTCTATGTCAGCAGCCCGACCCCACAGTAAAATGCTATACGACATAATGCTATGGAAGTAGCTAAAATAGACCAATCGCGCGGTTTCTACATCTGTTAACTGTCTTATCTTTCTAACAGCATAAGCGGCCGAGCTTAGCCGCCCCGCAAGAGATGTTATATGAGGTCCCCATTGTAATTTCTCGTCTAGCGTGATTCCTAGGAAAACCGTTTAATTAATAAATTCCAGTTTTTCCCCATTCAATATGATGTCACATTCGCTACTTCTAACATTAGGTAATTTAAATCTAATGCATTTGGTTTTTGTTTTATTTAGTACCAAATTGTTTACCGTAAACCAATCTTGGACTTGCAGAATAGAGCTATTAGCTTTATTTTAAAGATTAATGATGTGTCATCTGCAAATAACACCATCTTCGGTTGATTTTGTAATAATTGGGGTAAATCATTAATGTAAACTAAAAAGAGGAATGGACCTAATATCGAACCTTGGGGAACGCCCATTGCCATTTCAGACCCTAATGAGTTTACGCCGTTTACCTGAACTTTAACCTTTCTATCTTTCAGGTATGATCTAAGTGAATCAAGAGCTGTATTCCTAATCCCATAGTGCTCTAGTTTCAGCAGAAGTGTCTCATGGTTTACACAATCGAACGCCTTCGAGATATCGCAAAAGATTCCAATGGCATCTTGTGCTTCTTCCCAGGCATTAAAAATGTTCTTTATTAGGGTGACACCGGCGTCAGTGGTACAACGCCCTTTGGTGAAACCGTACTGTTGTTCATGAAAGATGGAATTTTTATTAAAGTGAGGTAACATTTGATTGAGCATCAACTTTTCAAACACCTCACTGAGTACTGGTAGAATTGATACAGGCCTATAATTGTTGGGTTCTTTACTATCACCAGATTTGAAATGTTTGGTATCAAAAGAAAGATTTTGACGAGCATATTACAAATATGTATATAATATCATATTATCAAAGTAAATAAATATGTTTAAATTATTAAAAACAAGCAAAAGTGAGACTGCGCTACGTAGTAGCAGACACGGCTACACATCAAGCTATACATTTCCAGTATAAGCTGCCCTCGCATTGTACGGAAATCCTATACAATGCGAGATCAGCATAAACTGGAATTGTAAAGCTTGAAGTGTAGCCGTGTGTACAAGATGATACTAACGCGCAGTTAATCAAATCTTAATGAATAGTAACGTTTTGTAATTCCACTCTTATGAAGAAAAACAAGTACAACGAAATATTTATATTTTGGATTCCTTCGAAGCTCGATAAATGGTTTTGGCATCGAAATAAATCGCACTATGGTTTCGTCCAACGCACTATGCACTGCCATTGGAATTTAAATAAAATAGGTTAGTTACTGAACTATTGTATTACTCTTTTTTACGTTGTTGTAATGTTTATCAAGCGTAAAAACGGAAAAGTTTAAAATAAAAAAAATAAGTTTAATAAAAAACTGTAACCCGACTACGGGAAAATGAAAACAACAGAGATTGACCATTTGGTTGAATTTGAATTTCAGTTGAAACTAGTTTGTGCCTTTATGTTGATTTCGATAACTATATTTTTTTGTGATACTAGGTTAAGTCAATAAAAATCAAGAAATATTATAGTGGTTATAACTTTTCAAACATAAAAAGGATATTACCATCCCCCACTTATCTTACACTTATGAAATCTCAAATCTTTCGCTATGATTCTAACGCGCTCTCTAAACCCTAGGACAAAGCGTATATCAGAACGGCGGGTATCATAATATCACAATTATCGCGCTGTCACACCGCCGACCCTCATCACACGCATCTGTGGTCGGATTAATCATGGATTAACGGGATATCGTGCGAACAAATCTGCTTTTGTTCAACGTAATCACTCGTGACGTTTTTATTCTGTGCTTTGGCCGTCAATGGCATTGACGGGTGCTGTGCATTAGAGTTATTTTCGTTGAGTATGTTTTTGATGACGTGTTATTAATTAAGTGTTGTTGTTGAAGATATTTGCGAGATTCAAGCTAGTGATTTCCGAGATAGCATCAGGTCGAACTTATTGACAGACTATTTTATTGGAGCCTAAGACACAACTGGAGAACTGGAAGGAATGGAGGAATAAGTTATGTACAGGTAAATGAAGATTGAACTCTTATCTAATCAGCACATGAGCGAAAGTGCAATGGAAAACGTAAACTATGTGCAAAAAAGTTAGCATGTAAACTTTCCTATATATTTACATATAGGTGGTTTACTGACTGGAGCTGCAGCTTACCAAGAAAAGTTAGTAACCCCAATGAACAGACTAACTCATGACCCATCACCCATATTACTCATACCTACTTAAGAGTTGGGAATTAGTACAAGTACTAATCCCGCAGACGAGCACTTCAAATGAAACTCGAATTCTACGCTTTTACCTTTGTCTGAAAAGTGTTTTTTTTTTTAATGTTAGCTTATGCTGTCCCATTGCTGAGCAGAGGCGTTTCCCAAATCCTTCCAAGCATCCTGTTCCAGGGGCCCCTCCATCCAAGCCTTGCGGTACGCGTCCAGGTCGTCTCGCCACTTCTTTCTGAGCCGGCTTTGGCGCTGCCGTCCATCCTCAGGCACATAATACTATGCTTTAATAACTTAATTTCAAGATCAACATCCACATAATTTAATTAACATTTGCATTGCATCTAATACACTAACAACGTCATTAAGACCACAAGACTCCCTCCTCTCAATCTTAACGCTGAGATTGTACATTTACGAGCCATAGATAATAACTACCTGTCATAGTACGAGGCGTATATTGGACCGCTCACAAGGACACAATACCGTCCAAGTAGATACACATAGCCATTGTTATTACTTGAGAACTCAGATGACCTATGAATACATTAAATTAGGCGAACTGTTTATACTGCTGAGTTCCTAGAATTGTTCGTTAGAGTTAAGTTAAAGGAACCGTTTTAATAATAATGAAGATGTATTGTAAGGAAGGTGGAAGTAATTGGTAAGTTTTCTTGTTAGTTTTCTGTTATTTTAAGGCTTAGTTCAGGCAGTCTAATGATTGCTTCAGTTGTTTATTGACTAATTCTGGGTAGTGCCCCTACTGGGCAGTAAGAAGTCCAAGGGAAAGAAAGAAAGAAATAACTACGTATTGGAACTTGCACAGGAGATCACAAATTAAACAAAACACACTTATAGAAACATTAATAAATACAAAAGTAAAATGAAGATCTAAACAGAAGTCTTGTACGAGGCCAAAAGGCTCCTATCTCAGCATAATGCTGTGACGTATGGATTTTGATCATAGTATTACCTTAAAAAACAAAAGTAAAATAGTTATAAAAAAATCAACTCATGAACTAAACTAAAATTCACGGAAAACTGCAACCTTTCAAGAAACTTCCCTCGGTAAACACTAACGTGCAGAAAAATTGGCAGCCACCGCGAGAAATCCTCGCAAAAAAAAGCTATCCACATTATGCTCACAAAAAGTATCCGCCCTGGAAAATATTTTTCCGGTCAAAAGTCCCGTGGGACACGACAACTGTTCAATGTTCGTACATGGTGCTGCATTTGGTACCCCGCTTTTAGGGACTGCATCCACTTTTATTTTATTCCCGGCACTTTTTTCGACAAAACCTTTTAACTTTTATAGAGGTGCTCATACGGCATTTACGCGATGAATTTCATTCTGACATTGCAGGTTTACTGTCTAGGCGCGATGGCTATGGCTGAAGTACCTACCGTTACTTATTCAGTACAAATATTTTTCCACAAAAAATACACGAATTGCCTCACAGAAAAGTGGTCGTACAATAAAGCATGGCAACTCCCAGAAAATAGTTTGAGTATTTGGGAACCCGCTGCGAAATACACAGAAAAACATATTGGAGGCGCACGCAATGACGAAGTTAAAGAAAAAGTGTTTTGAAACCCGATATTGATGTTTATTTGGGTAAATCTGATTCCCTGTGTTACCGTTATAAATAATAATAGTAATTTGAGAATTAAATCAATCAAGTCTTTATGATCCAATCTAGCTAAACATTTTTATATACAATCCTAAAAAGCGTTTTCATTTTGAAGATAAAAAGTGAGACTGGAAGACCATATTATGCAGTCGTTCGGTTCTGCAAACATGCTACTGATACCTAATTTCTAGTGACTTAAAAAATATAGCATAATATCACGCCCTCTTTCCCAATGGGCTACATAGAGGTGCTTCTACACCAATATTTAGCCAGTTATGTTTAAGTGTCATGTAACAGGGGGCGAGCCTATTGCCATAAACCGGGTAGGTACAAATCAAGACTGAGCTGCTACTAAAAAAAACATATAGAAAAAAAAAACTTTGACCGACTCGGGAATCTAATCCAGGACTTCATGATCAGCCGTAGTGCTTGCGACCACTAGACCTATGAGGTAAAAAAAAAAACGTGTGCGGGTGGAGGACCCCCGTCAGGAACGAAGGTCTTTCTCCCGTATGATTTAAAACAAAAAAAATTTTTTGCAGCCGCCATGTTAGATTTATATTTTGACCACATGTCGGCATGGCTTTAGCACCCTCTAAAACTATGAAAACGACAGTCATGACGAAAATTTTGATAATTTTCGCAGCCGCCATCTTGGATCTACATTTTGAACTCATTATAGGTATTTGCACCCTTGAAAACCATGAAAACGATACACATGATGAGAAATTAAAAAAAATTCAGAGTCGCCATCTTGGATTTTCTTTTGACAAAATCCACATTTTCTCTCTCTCTCTCCGGTATGCAGTGTCCTCGGACCGATGTGTACAATTTTATTGACACTGTAATCACTTTGCTCTGTTTTCTTTTATTTATTTATTGTTTTTTTTTTTTTCTGCGGGCGTTCCCTCTTTCTTTCTCTTTCCATTAGAAAAAGAGAGTCGCAAGTATTAACACTTTTTAGCGTGACGATTTCTGAAAGTACAGGCCGCGTTAAAGAACTTCGTTCCAAAAACCTTACATTAATCCATTTTGCTGGATAAAGGACCAAAATTATACTTGGACGACTGATGACTGATCAGCTCCGACGCTCGACTGGAGTTTACTCCGTAGTACGATTGTCTTTGAATATGCAATAGGCAAAGAGGGTAAATAAATGCATCGCTTAAAAAAAAAACAATTGGAATATCTGATGAAATATGTAATGTTTTTTAAACCCTGATATTTACGAATAAAACAAGACAAAACAAACAACTTGTTTTATAAAATAGTTAATTGATTCAGGCGTGACCTTGCGGAAATCCATAATAAAATGATGATGTGGATATATTTAGTAACCTTTTCCGCTTAGCTAAAAGGTTACTAAATATATCCACATCATCATTTTGTTTTATAAATTTCACTCCTCATTAAATTTCCATACCGAAACTTTATATGAAAATCGATCCATAAGGAGTAAACTCCAAAAAAAAATACCTTCACCTTCAGTACCTAATAAAGTAAACACTAGATACCAATCATAGTCAATAACAATCTTCCCAGATTAACCATCACTTAATCACATAATTGCTTCACAGTATTACCTCTCACAGATATACCTATTGTAAATCCAATTTAATTAGTTACAGGAGCATGTGATACACGCGTGAGGTCACAGGTGAGGTCATGCGACCGGAGACAGTCCCCGGCCATGATGAATGGGTGCGTGGCCCTTCAGGTCTGAGCGCCATTTCCGTTGCACGCCCGATGCCATTGATGTAAGATGTAAGGGGGTGTTATTATTTTGTTTGAAAGTGTATTTGAGTATGTGGATGGCCCATAAAGACGATTAGTTTTGAGTAACATAATTAGGTACGAAATAGCTTTTGCCAGCGGCTTTACTCGCGTGGATGTCGGAAATTATCCCACGAAAATGTACTACTGGGATAAAAAGTATCTTTGTGCCAAATTTCATCCAAATCCGTTTAGCCGTTTTTGCGTGATTGAGTAACAAATATCTAAACATCCAGAAATATAAACTTTCATATTTATATTATTACATATTAAACATATATTGTAGTAGGATGACGTGATGGTATGTATGGTTGTTGTATTAATCGGCTTTTTAAATAAATTTTGCATGTTATGAAATTATCGCTTGTCGCATCTTTTTTGATAGGTAATAAATTACGGATATTATAAGAATTATGACGACGATTTATCTTTACAGTCTATTAATTTTAGGAAAATATAAAAAGAGTTTAAAAAATAACCTACTGTTAATACTGCATTTTTATTTCATTCACATAAAAATGTTTAACAACACCGTAACATTTTAAACAAAGGCTTTCCTCTTTTACATTAATTGAATATTTGCTTAACTCCATCAGTAGATTATAATAAAAATTAAATAGTTAGGTAATATATAAAATTATGCCAATCAAATCTGCAACAGCGAGCAAATTAATTCGTAAGAAGCTCGTAAAATCCGTTATCTGGTGTCATAACTGTTTTATTACTTTTATCATTAAATTCTTCGTTTGCGTCCATCCGATCGCGGGTTTGTGACGATTACGTCAACTTCTTAACGTAGTAAATTCAGCTAAAGATGGCTGTTTGACACCCTTTTGTCAAACATTCGTTTTTATCACTCTTTCGTTGTCTTTCTATCGATACTCTTTCTTTAAGTGTTATAACCACTTTTAGATTCTTTGACGGCCTGTGAGTTTTTAGACCGCGGTCCCAGTTTGACAAAGGCCTCTGTCGCTTAAGTAGTCCTATGTATCAAAAAATGGTATACCTATTGTTTTGTTTTTACAAAAGTGAGATTTGTGCATTATTACCATCCGTTTGACTATTCCTTTGGGACACTAGCAATTTTGCAATATTATGAGCATTTCGATTTACAGACGTAATGTTATGGCTCATTCAATCCCTCGGGCTACCCTTGTAATATCCTAAAGATAAGAATGTTTAATTAGCTAAGTGTTTTTATTTTTGTGAAGTGCAATGACTACGAGAATTTAAAAAAAGGTAAAAAATTACCAAAACATCACACCTATTTCCCCAGAACGGTTAGGCAGAGGTGTACCAGTACCCTCACATTTCGCCAGTTATGTTTAAGTCCCATGTAATAGGGGCGAGCCTTTTGCTATTAACTGGGCACAAATCCAAACTTCGGACTGAACTGACAAAGGAATGAGGGCAAAATACACCCAGCTCCGCCACAGTTAAAACTACTGTCGTTTTGAAGACTTCTCCCTTCGCGCATCAAAATCTGTCCCAGGGTTATTCAGTTCCGACTATGTTAGGTTTGGTTAGGTAAGGTTAGGTAAGTTTTATATCTCACAACATTTTCCAACCATTATTGATTGAATAACAGTGTTAAACGGTATTTTTTAGCTGTATTTATTGTGGCCAGGGGCCATGATGATCATTTCGGACAAACCCGCAACCCTGGCAGGCATCGGCCCTAGAGGACCCTTCCAGTTGTACTGACATCTCTTCGAGGCGCGCGTAAAATACAACGCGCCGCCGACCCGAGCCCGGTCCTTATCGGACGGTAAGTTACCCATTGCTCACCGTCTGCAAGCCCGCGCCTACGATGGCCAGGAATCGGCCTGCGACTCCCGATGCCGAGGGCGTCTCCTGCGGTGGTTAGGGGCGGGAGGGCACGAAATTTGCCTCTCCTTCACGTGTATCACCTCCACCTTCGCGAGCATTACTGCATTACTTCGTAGAAGGAGGTGACGGCCTCCCATGCCCTCTCGCTCCGTACCATAGCCTGGATCAGGGTGGGATGCGAGAGATCACCGCCGCTGATCGCCTCCATGAGGATGCTCCGCCCAAGCCAAGCAGACCTCCACCGTATGCTCCGCCGTGTTCTCTGAGTGATCCACACAATTGTGACACCCGGGCGTTTCCTCCCGCCTTATCCGGAACAGGAACCTCCCGAAACAACCGTGTCCAGTGAGAACCTGCGTCAGGCGGAAGGTGAGTATGCCGTGGTGCCTCTCTAGCCACTACTCAAAGAGGGGACTTATCGCCGCAATGGTGGCGTGCCCAACTTTGCCCGACCAAGGAATCGAACCCAGGACCAATACTCAGAAGTAGTGTTTGCGATCACTAAAACAACGAGGCAGTCCTAAAAATTCATCCATGTTTTAAAAACGCATATATTTAACATTACATGTCCATTAGAGTCTTACCTCTTTGGCACCACATTCATATTTATCTCTCGCGCCACCAAATGTTTATTCAACGGATATTGTCTAGAGTTTTATTTTACTCATTTTTCAAAAGGTATTTTTTCATAAAAAAATAACTAAAGGTTAAAAGGTGAAAAATACAAACCTTCATTTAGCGAAATAGTAAAAGCTTTCTTCAAAAGTAGTGTGATCGGTCTTATCTCGTTTTTTTTAATAAATTTCTGCCTGGCGTTTTCCCAACTATGTTGGGGTTGGCTTCCAGTCTTACCGGATGCAGCTGAATATCAGTATTTTAAATGGAGCGACTGCCTATCTGACCTCCACAACCCAGCACCTGGGTTATACGATACCCCTTGGTTGTCAGAATTTCCAGCTCGACTTGTAACGACTGTCGAAGATCCACGAATGACAGCCGGGACCAACGGCTTAACGAGGCATGGAGGAGTCTCGGTATGTAAATATGGTCACCCATTCATGGACCGACCCCGGCAAGTGTAGCTTAACCTGATGAATTGACCCATGCGGCTATTATTACTTAGCCACGAGCTCTTCAATTTGAAAATTCATAAAGGGTTTTAAATAGGGTATGAACGTTTGTAAGGAAGATCGTAATTTTTGCCGACGGAAAATCTCATACGGCTTGTATAAATCTAAGGTAAGTACTATAAATTCTCATTAAAAAAAACTAAAACGAACGTTTACAAAGTACGTGCTTCCATTAAGTAAATAACATTGAAAGGGTCATCTTAAGTCAGTGAAAAAATAACTCACAAAAGAGATTTGTTTCCTGAGCGTTCTATTCATCACTGCTGAGTTCTCGAGTGGACTCTGGATTTAGAGAAAATTGGATGTCTTACTCCGTCGTTGTCGGATTTATAGATGTTTCATCGCAGTGAGCTAATAATGTTGGATCTGGTATATGCTGTGTACTTATTAATGGATTTTAAGTAACTCAAAACTCCAATAATACTTATATACAAGCTGTATTAAGAATCCGAGTCTATTTTTGGGAGATTCTAAATATCTATAAATAGTGTAACTCTGTACATGTAACATTATTTTGTGGTTTTAAATATAACCACCATTTTGGTGTTATACCCAGAAGAAAAATGTGGAAATAAACTCGGCACTAACTAAGTAAGTAGATAGATTTTGCATTTGTTTTTGTTCTTAACGTGATGTTGGTCCTGTGCTCCGTGGGTCGAAACTAAAAACCGAAAGACATTTCAACTCAAAGTAACCTTTAAAAATTACCTTTAAATCATAAATTTAAAACTTTATTTTTTAAAGAACGTTCTTCCGTCAGTTTATTTTATTTTAATGGGGACAAAAATACAAAAATCTAAAATAAGTTTTGCTTCACCTACTTTAAAAAATCAAAAGCAAATTAAACAAGTCAACATTCAACGTCTTCCTTATTTCTCAAAGTTAAAGTAAAACGATGTCATTCCCATCAAAAGAGGAACATCTACATATTTACCTGAGAACCGCGACAGTACGCGTCACTTCGAGTACGAGTATATCAAACGCCAGACGTACTACGTTGAATGACACTCGATTAAGTATCGTCGAATTGGTCCAACCCTATCAG
Source organism: Omphaloscelis lunosa (assembly GCA_916610215.1). Taxonomy (NCBI): domain Eukaryota; kingdom Metazoa; phylum Arthropoda; class Insecta; order Lepidoptera; family Noctuidae; genus Omphaloscelis; species Omphaloscelis lunosa. Next base: position 16,930,678 of record OU744250.1, read on the forward strand.
ATACCACAACATAGATAGCTACAGAAGGTCAACTCCATGCAGTGAGAAAAAATGCACGCATATAGACGCGCGTCAAAAAAAGCAACCGTATTTGTGGTCTAGTGGTAGTACCACCTGTCTCAGATAAAGAAATCTCGGGTTCGGTCTATCTGGTTTGTTGCCATAACAACAATGTTAACAGTGTGACTGTACCTGAATTACCCTAGGCTGATAAAATTTTCGTTTTTCCTAATTATGCTAATATTAGTGGTTAGGTCGGTTCCCCTTACGGGGAAGAACAGCGCCCCTCCTTTCCGCACTGTTCTGTAGGGCTCGTCCCAGACTGGTCACCCTCCCACCGATATAAGATAGAATGGATTCCGATAATCTAAACTGCCTTGTTCCGATTGAATTAAGTTTAGGGGGGGAATGGATACAAGGCGAGACTAGTATTAGGGATTTACAGTTAGTAAACATAAGTATTATAATATGAAGCTAAGAAGATAAGAGGGTATGCAAAAGTATATAATATAATATTATGTTTTAGTATTATAAATATTGGAACGCCAACGTCTCCTCCTCCTGCAGTTGAGCACCAATATCTGAAATACAGTCTTGGTAAGATGAAGGGATAAAGGGACCGTTACGCTTGCGCTTTAAATCACTATTTATAACTACGTTAATTTGTCTGTTTACGATGTACCCACTGTAGTGAGACCGGGAACCGTTTTACAACGTTTTGTCTCATTGTACGTGTTCTGCTAGACCTAACGCATAGAACCTCTGAGGGACGATACGATTTAACGGAACACGTTCCCTAAGCATTAAATAAATGTCTTACTCAATCCTATGACAGAGTACTGCGAAGTCACTGTTATTGAGGAAGGCAAGTATTGAGTGATTTTAATCGCGTACTTATGTGAAACACACCCTTACGGCGGCCTAGCCCCTTTCTTATTAAAATAATACAAAACTTGCACAAGCGCACCGTAGACTCAGTCTCTAGCAGAATACATTACGATCGTACCTGGTGAACGCCGAAGTGGTGGTTCGTCACTTCTCACTCCCTTAATCTGCCCATTTAGAGGATGCGGTGCGGCTGTTAGCGGCTTTGCGTCCCAATAGCGTGTCTCGATAAACAGTGACGATTTAGTAATAGTCCTACAGAACGGACGGGGTTTTTTATCGAGACACGGTCCCTAGCGTTCCTTGAACGTCTACCAATTCAGTTTGGGGTACTTGGTGAAGCCTAACCCCGCTCCCTGGGAATGTGCGTCAACAAGCCTCACGCAAAGTATTCTGTGGCGAGACCTTTTTGGATACAGAGATCATCACTAACGTTTGGTTGTTTTATAATGCAACTACGCATTGGCTTTATAGCCTAGTTCAGCTTTAAATGAGCTGTGAGTATTTATGGTTCTGCCTTCCAAATGTAAAGCGTCAGTTCAAATCATTAGTCGTCAATAGTCAGGAGCATTACTGCTCAAAGTCTTCAAGTGGAAGGCCTTCACCATTTCCCTATAGCCAAATGCAAGTGACAATAATCTGCCGAGGTACGGATTAGGATATGGACACGTAATACACGGGAATGTAGCGTTAATTATAAAATATGATACTAAACAAGAGTTAGCTCGACATTCTGGAATAAAGTATCATTAACAGCTGGTCAGCCATATCACGTAACTGTTACCTATAATAACAATACAATCAACTTGCAAGGACAATTGTAATGATGAGAGAATTAGATTACAACTCACTTACAAAGTACTGCACACATTACCAGTTTTGCCTCGGACTCAGCACTCGCTCTCTCACCACCAGTCGCACCAACAACCACACACTCACACATATTACATTAGGTACTATATTAGTCTAATCTGGGCCTTAACCCAACTATATTTAACTTAATAACTAATACTCGTTATCTCGCGACAGCCCACTCGGACATGGCCTCTTGGTATTCACCAAGTCTACTCATTTAACTAGCCTAGTTCGGACGTCCGTACTCTATCGTGCTCTAAACTCAATTGCCCGACTTTATTCTTCAGATCCCTAACATTCTCAAGCCTCGTATTTGCCTCAGCTTCCCACAGTTTCGCAGAATAGTTTAATGGCTGTTTTTGTTCAAATTCTCAATTGTTTAAAAGGGTCCGTTTGAATTGCCTGAGCTCCACCAGATGTTGGCACTAGTATTGTGAGTCGAGATAAGAAATTGGATATTTTACTAGTTTCTTTAGAATTCGGTGAAATATTGCATCCGACCTTTTCGTACTTCGTTTCCCATTAAATAGAGGATTTATGTGTTTCTAAGTTGAGTGCCATGTGCCGATTTTAAAATAAATATAATATTTTGTTATTAAATAGGAGCAAATGGCAGACAATCACATTCCCCCCTCTGAAAATCAGACGCGTGACGCAGTACAGCGGATGAGCTTTCATAATAGGTTGAACCCTGCCTTTCAATTAAATCGTTATAGACCCATCTGCTATCTGATATGGTCATCGAATCAAATAATAATTGTTATTCTAGTTGGAATACGAATCCAATAAGATATTAATAAGATGCAATGTCTGTTATAATTTAATACTGTTTTGCAGAAGCATCTTCAATCGATATAGATACAATCGCACTATAATATTTGAACTAGTATTGTTCTTACAAATACTCTTTTTATGATAATTTAAATAACATTACCGCCCCTCAGTTAAGTTCAGGAAACCTGTGCATGCTTATAATGTTGTTTTACATACCAGGGTCTCTTTTAAGAGTATTTGTGTTAGCGTGGCACGCTACCTACAGTGCTCCCTCGTTCTAAACTCAGCCTATCGGAGTTCCCGGTGGACTGAGGCCTCTCCTTATGCAGCTCGATGCTGAGTCAGCTTAATCAGCTGCCCGCATTCGTATCCAGGAGTAGCTGAAATAGTCCGCACATGAACATATTAGATTGTATTCCAATTGGTCGCCCCCCTCTGATTCTAAGAGGTTAGAGTACTTTTTGAAATCTAATAAGAGTTGGACAGTTACACTGACTAGAAAATATAGGCAACTTAGATTGTCCAAACGATTATTAACTTATTAGCACACAATGCTATTAACTATCCCCTCAGGTTATAAAATGTTGACAAGAACAATCTATGGTATATTTTTGAACTGATAACTATAGTACCATAACTCTAAAACATATAAACCTATAATATTAGGTGAGATAACAAAATCATACCACTTAGCTAAGAGTAACTGGAGTGTCTGATAAGAGTGAAACTTAGCTTCATAACTGAAGTGTCTGATAAAAGTGAAACTTAGCTTCGTAACTGGAGGCACGCTACAGCAACTGCTGTTGAAGTCAGCCGACGTCAGCTGATTTTGAGGAAACTTTAAACCAATCGCAACGCATAACCCAAAGGTTATGATATAGCGTAGGCGCAGCCAAGTAGAGACTTAAATATCCTGGAATTTGAAATAAGGCCACACGAGTATCTGTTCAATTATAAAGCATAGGCTGCTCATTGCAGAGTTAGACAGATTTGTTTACGTAGTATGACGATAGTAAATGTACCTTGCTGGTAAATTAACTGTGAATTTATAAGCTTCACGCTTCGTAGGTCTTACTTACTAATAATATAAGGTTTACCCATAAAATAAGAGTGTCTTATACCTAAACTCACTCCACACACACATATAATTCTCAAACGCACAAACACATTTCATATTCACAAACCTTAGATACAAAGGTCACGTTTGCAGGGAGTCGAACCCGTTATAACAGTAACACAAGAACCCAAACAACAATCATACCATAACATACTTAAAATTACGTCCGTGTATCTGGGAATCGAACCCACTATCAGTAGCATCGTAACCAATGCCCTACAATGAACTAATCATGCGGGAATTGAACCCACAAGCCGTGAGACAGGAATCCAAGCACTTATAAATCAATACATCAGGCGGGAATCGAACCCAAGATTCGTTTACACAAATATAAGCAAATTAACCAACAAATTATGCGGGAGTTGAACCCGCTACCAGTAGTTGAAGAATTCAAACACCATCATCAATGTAACGTTGTATACTCTTGCCGTTTCTAACAATCAATAGGAACATAAAATTACGTTGTGTTTTTATTGTAGTAACCCATAAGTTGTTCTTTCTCGTTGTACTGAAGTGAATCAGTACATTTAATGACGAGAATCCTGGTCACGGCACCACATGTGACTGTACCTGAATTACCCTAGGCTGATAAAATTTTCGTTTTTCCTAATTATGCTAATATTAGTGGTTAGGTCGGTTCCCCTTACGGGGAAGAACAGCGCCCCTCCTTTCCGCACTGTTCTGTAGGGCTCGTCCCAGACTGGTCACCCTCCCACCGATATAAGATAGAATGGATTCCGATAATCTAAACTGCCTTGTTCCGATTGAATTAAGTTTAGGGGGGGAATGGATACAAGGCGAGACTAGTATTAGGGATTTACAGTTAGTAAACATAAGTATTATAATATGAAGCTAAGAAGATAAGAGGGTATGCAAAAGTATATAATATAATATTATGTTTTAGTATTATAAATATTGGAACGCCAACGTCTCCTCCTCCTGCAGTTGAGCACCAATATCTGAAATACAGTCTTGGTAAGATGAAGGGATAAAGGGACCGTTACGCTTGCGCTTTAAATCACTATTTATAACTACGTTAATTTGTCTGTTTACGATGTACCCACTGTAGTGAGACCGGGAACCGTTTTACAACGTTTTGTCTCATTGTACGTGTTCTGCTAGACCTAACGCATAGAACCTCTGAGGGACGATACGATTTAACGGAACACGTTCCCTAAGCATTAAATAAATGTCTTACTCAATCCTATGACAGAGTACTGCGAAGTCACTGTTATTGAGGAAGGCAAGTATTGAGTGATTTTAATCGCGTACTTATGTGAAACACACCCTTACGGCGGCCTAGCCCCTTTCTTATTAAAATAATACAAAACTTGCACAAGCGCACCGTAGACTCAGTCTCTAGCAGAATACATTACGATCGTACCTGGTGAACGCCGAAGTGGTGGTTCGTCACTTCTCACTCCCTTAATCTGCCCATTTAGAGGATGCGGTGCGGCTGTTAGCGGCTTTGCGTCCCAATAGCGTGTCTCGATAAACAGTGACGATTTAGTAATAGTCCTACAGAACGGACGGGGTTTTTTATCGAGACACGGTCCCTAGCGTTCCTTGAACGTCTACCAATTCAGTTTGGGGTACTTGGTGAAGCCTAACCCCGCTCCCTGGGAATGTGCGTCAACAAGCCTCACGCAAAGTATTCTGTGGCGAGACCTTTTTGGATACAGAGATCATCACTAACGTTTGGTTGTTTTATAATGCAACTACGCATTGGCTTTATAGCCTAGTTCAGCTTTAAATGAGCTGTGAGTATTTATGGTTCTGCCTTCCAAATGTAAAGCGTCAGTTCAAATCATTAGTCGTCAATAGTCAGGAGCATTACTGCTCAAAGTCAAGTATGGTGGAAGGCCTTCACCATTTCCCTATAGCCAAATGCAAGTGACAATAATCTGCCGAGGTACGGATTAGGATATGGACACGTAATACACGGGAATGTAGCGTTAATTATAAAATATGATACTAAACAAGAGTTAGCTCGACATTCTGGAATAAAGTATCATTAACAGCTGGTCAGCCATATCACGTAACTGTTACCTATAATAACAATACAATCAACTTGCAAGGACAATTGTAATGATGAGAGAATTAGATTACAACTCACTTACAAAGTACTGCACACATTACCAGTTTTGCCTCGGACTCAGCACTCGCTCTCTCACCACCAGTCGCACCAACAACCACACACTCACACATATTACATTAGGTACTATATTAGTCTAATCTGGGCCTTAACCCAACTATATTTAACTTAATAACTAATACTCGTTATCTCGCGACAGCCCACTCGGACATGGCCTCTTGGTATTCACCAAGTCTACTCATTTAACTAGCCTAGTTCGGACGTCCGTACTCTATCGTGCTCTAAACTCAATTGCCCGACTTTATTCTTCAGATCCCTAACATTCTCAAGCCTCGTATTTGCCTCAGCTTCCCACAGTTTCGCAGAATAGTTTAATGGCTGTTTTTGTTCAAATTCTCAATTGTTTAAAAGGGTCCGTTTGAATTGCCTGAGCTCCACCAGATGTTGGCACTAGTATTGTGAGTCGAGATAAGAAATTGGATATTTTACTAGTTTCTTTAGAATTCGGTGAAATATTGCATCCGACCTTTTCGTACTTCGTTTCCCATTAAATAGAGGATTTATGTGTTTCTAAGTTGAGTGCCATGTGCCGATTTTAAAATAAATATAATATTTTGTTATTAAATAGGAGCAAATGGCAGACAATCACAACAGCATTGTTGTGTTTTGACAGTTAGAAGTAAGATAGGTAGTTCCTCTGTGGTTGAGGACCCCGGGTGGAGCTCGCTTCCACTTTCGGCCTGGTCATCACTTGCCATGAGGTGAGATGAAGGCCAAGAGCGTCCCGATAACTTCTTTTCAGAGCCGCCATCTTGGATTTTTATTTTGACCAAATTTACACTTTCTCTCTCTCTATACTCGGGCCGATGTGTACAATTTTATCCCACGGCACTGTAATCACTTTACTCTTTTGTTTTGTTTTTTTTTTTCCGGCGTTGTCTTTCTCTCTCTCTTTGTTTCTCTTTGAATTAGAAGAAGACAGTCGCAAGTATTAACACTTTTGAGCGTCACAATTTCTGAAAGTTTACAAGCCGCGTTAAAGAACTTCCTTTAAAAAAAAAAAACGAGTACACATACACTCGCGACTGGTATTCACCTAAGATAGTACGAGATTGCCATACGGACGCGTCCATGTGGGCGTCTGCATATTTTCGCTCGTTGTATGGAACCGATCTTCGGTACCTATCTATTTGTACGGATATTGTGTCAGTGTGCGTTAGGACATGTTGGAATGGATTGTTTGCGAGTCATATGTTCAAACGCTTTCTGGTGGAAGAAAGTTGTAATAAAATTAGAATGCAAACTATGTATTTTATTAACTATGGTTTATTTGAGATATGATACTAAATTTGTTTAATTTTAGTACTAATTGTCATTAAAACAAACGTCCTTTAAATTCATACTCTGACGCGTTCGTATTTTGTGAAAACACTAACATTCAAAATACTAAATGCTACAAAACAACGTCCACATTCAAATACGACTAAAATTTTCCAACTCGATCCAAATCATAAGGTGACATGAAATACGCTGGTATACTGGTCGGAACGATCACCGATGCGTATTTAGACACGTCTCTTATCACACCTCTCGTTCCAAAGTAGTAAGCGTGAAGCACCAGCTTAGAACTGTAACTTGGATTCGTCGATTTGATGTCTGGAGTTATCTTATAATTAACGTGTATATTCTTCTCCGAGCCGCCGTAATGGTTATAGTAATTGCGATCAACCCAATAGGCAGCTTGTTCAGCCTTATAACTATCAGGACAACGGTACACCGTCGTCGTTTCAGAACAGTACTCATCATACCAATCACCCTTGGAAATTTGCCTGTTATTGTTCCTAATCCCTTTCTTCCATCTTCTACCACCAGCCATTTCTAAGACCCAGTAATCAGTAATCATAATGGCCGCATGCCCAACCATCCCACTATGGCTTTTGCTTGAAATTAAAATATCTCCTGTACTCACAGTACGCATAAAACGTTTTTTAGAACGCCTTTTGCTACGCGCACTTGTTTTCTTTTTGATTAAAGACTCCTGAGTATCTACCAGTAGACCATAGTTGTTCATTACGAGCCATTCTTGGTAAGTAATCGGATCAATTTCCTTCCATGAAAGGAATTCCTCGTAAATGTCTTTGAAGATGGGCTGGTCCTGTTCAAAAGATTCGAGTGAATATTTCTCAGGATTAATTATTCCGACAAGGACCCCGTAATTGTAGGCAGTTGCTGTCTGGTTAGATATTGTGAAATTTCGACCTGAAAACATTGATTGTGTTGAAACAAAAAGGTGACACATTCGGCGTATCCTTGCGAGATTTACAATGTGTCTGGTCACCGGTGTCCGACCCGTCAAAGCAAATTAATATGATCAATTTTATCGACAAATCCACCATAATAAGGCATTTTACCCCTATTGTTTTGAAATGGCGGTAATTTTTTTTTTTGTTTACTTTGTACGGGTGGATTATTTTGCAATATCTACCGGTGTAGAGATCCTACAGGCATAAAAGTGATTTCGTTCAACAGCTACAAAAGTAGGCAAAACACTAAAAGGACACTCAAAAACTCTCATTAAAACCTTAAAAAAGTACTTCTAACGTGAAAAGTGTGAACAAATTTGGTGTTTTTTTTATATATTATATGTTAAAAAAAAGGCTGTTAACATACCTTTTTTTACCTTTTTCAAAATTACCTCCGCGATTTTCCAACAGAAAAAAAAAACGCTTTATATGGTGGATTTGTCGAAAATATTGATCATATTGCTTCACTTTAATGGGTGGGACACCGATGACACACTGTATGTACTATTATCATTTTCATTGACAAGTATACAGATGTGAAATACCCACACCACAAAACATTTAAATACTTAACTATTTTGTGGCGTGGGCACTTTAGGTTCATAAGCTTAATATTATAGAAAATCTACGTACCAATATCTAGTCCTTCATTCAAAGCATGGATGAATACTATACGTTCCAAAAGAATTACACAAATAAAAGTCTGTACAAACTCCATGATGATAATAATCTTCAGTTACTTAAAATAGTTTTTTCATCATTATCAATTCAGAGAGATAAACAGTTCTAATAAGGGTATATCTTACGGATAAAAAATGTCTTTTTGTTAACCGTTTTTTAAAGAAAAGCGACACATTAAAAAAAATCTTTTGTTTGTTCTTGAGAGCGATAACTGCTAAGAAAAAACGGAGTATTGATTTATCGTTGATAACACAAATCAAGTAATTGAATAATTAAGACTAACACCTAAAATAAACCACTTGAAATTACGTCACGTAAATCGAGTTATTTTAATTGACCATATAATTAAAATTAATTTACAACCTTTTTAATTCTGTATTTACCATAATTAGAAAAAGATAAGCTAGTACTTTAGTCGACTAGGATGCACTAGAACATCCATACGATGTATTTCGTGGCTCGATGTTAAAATCGTAGGATGTAAACTTGTCGTTGTCAGTTATAGCACTAAGATGAATGTTTTATTCTGGGCTACATTCCAGAATATTCGGTCGCCCAGATTTACTTTTTAAAATATTATGGTGATGGATTTATTTTTATATTTTATTTGTAACAAATATGATTTCAAAAAAATGTCTTTTCAAATATATATTTTTGGATTTATTTAACTCGCGTTCTGTAGGATTCTCCCTTTTTAGCTCACTTGTATTTCCAGTATACATAATTATTTATTTGCAAAGGGTATACCGCTCGAGCAAATAAATATGGGTATTTTTTATGAATAATATCGAAGTGTCATTTATTTTCTAAGAAGATAGGCTCTGCTCCACATGGTGTCAATATGAAAGGATCAATATTTTAATAGACGTATTTACACTACCCAATACCCCAACACCTTTCACTACTTTACACTTGCACAAAATCACAGGCATATACACACTGGGCATGCCACAATTGCGGCGATAAGCCCCCTCTTTGAGGAGTGGCTAGAGAGGCGCCACGGCGTCCTCACCTTCCGCCTGACGCAGGTCCTCACTGGACATGGCTGTTTCAGGAGGTTCCTGTTCAGGATAAGGCGGGAGGAAACGCCCGGGTGTCACCATTGTGTGGATTGCCCGGAGGACACGGTGGAGCATATGGTGGAACACTGCCCGGCTTGCGCTGAGCATCGCCGTGTCCTTGTGGAGGCGATCGGCGGCGGTGATCTCTCGCGTCCGGCCCTAATTCGGGCCATGGTACGGAGCGAGAGGAAATGGGAGGCCGTCACCTCCTTCCGCGAAGCAGTAATGCTCGCGAAAGAGGAGGCCGAACGCGTGAGGGAGAGGCAAAATTCGCGCCCTCATGCCCCTAACCGCCGCAGGAGGAGACGCCCTGGGCGTCGGGAATCTCGAGCCGATTTCCGACCACCGCAGGTGCGGATTTACGGACGGTGAGCAATGGGTAGCTTGCCGTCCGATAAGAACCAGGCTCGGGTCAACGGCGCGTTGTGTTCCACGCGCGCCTCAAAGAGATGTCAGCAGAATTTTGACGGGGTCCGCTAGGGCCGATGCCTGCCGGGGTTGCGAAGAAAACCGAAAGGGAGATCGTGGCCCCCGGCAAAAGGACACCGGAAGGAACACGGGTGGGTTTTAGTTAGTAAGAGTCCGACACACCCTCTCGCTCCACCCAAAGCGGGAGAAGTTATTTGATAATTTCCCACCCAAAAAAAAAAACTCATATACACACACTTACTGACACACACAATCATTTTTGTATTGTTTCAATTTTCTTGTTTGAGATCATTAATTGATGCATCTTTTTGTTTTGCATGTATTTTGGGTTAATATAATTATTATTGTCTATTTTGTGGGATCTGGCGCTGTATACCGAGATAAGTACTAGTTAAGCTATAGATGCTCCCATGTTATATACTCCCAAGTATTAGCCCATAAGTTTCTGTAACCCGTTTTATTATTTTTGAATTAAATTAATTATAAATTCATTATACAATTTTAGCCTTCGAAGGTTTATCCTAACAAAACAATGTCACATTCAAAAATTCAAAGCCACACTGACTTGAAAATCGTACATCGATCACTCCATTTAACCCTCGGCAACTACACTCGAGTAAATCAACCATATATCCACACTACACTATATAAAATCAATTCTCATTAGCACATAGTGCGCTACTATCACATTAGTATTCTACTAGTACTCTGTCATTTATCTAAGTCCAGTCACATTTTCGATTTGCGCGCTATTTATTGAAGGTATTACTGAGAGCGCTAGTTTTTCATAGCTCTTTTATCTTATAGATGATTAAGGGTCAAAGTCGGGGATGGAAAAACAGTCTAAGGTATAAAATGTCAAATAACTAACTGATCCTCTAAAAACTTACTGCCCTTGTAATGATGAACATTTTTAACTGACTTCAAAAAAAGGAGGAGGTTCTCAGTTCGTCGGTTTTTTTTTAAATGGCGGCAGCAGAGTTGAGCCCCGGCGTTTCGCTTCCTCGCGCCACTCCCAGATGTGCGCGAGGACCTTTTCCTCCAGATCCCATGGCGGTAATCCGGCAAGGAGGCTCGCTGCCTCACAAGAGACCGGGCGGTATCCTCGGGCCAGTCGAATGGCTATGACCCTCTGGGACGCCTTCAACCGGCGGGCTGGCCGCAGCCTCAATGAACGCGCCTACACCGGCTCCCAGCAAAAGGCCATGGACCGCACGACCGCCGCGTAGAGCCTCCGGCAAGAGGCGTTTGGACCCCATAGATAGGGCAGGAGGCGCTTCAAAGCAGCCCCGGCCCGCTCCATTCTGGGAGCCAAATGTCGGAAATGCTCCACGAACTTCCACCGGCTATAGAGGATGAGTCCCTGATACTTCATCGTTGACTCGACACCGATGTGAACCCCTCCCGCCATTACTTGGGACCCCGACGGTGGCGCATTCCGAGGACCGCCATCCTGGATTTCCATTTTGACCTCACTATCGGCTTTTACACCCTTGAAAACCATGAAAACGATATCCATGACCATGAAAATTTGAAAATTTTCAGAGCCATAGTGGCTTTGAAAACTCTCTCCCACTCCCTTTCTTTCTCTTCGAATTAGAAGAAGACAGTCGCAAGTATTAACACTTTTTAGCGTGATGATTTTTGAAAGTTTACAAGCCCCGTTTTTTAAATTAATGAACCTTTAAAACTTTTTAGACTTCTTCACAGTTTACAGTTGGTTGTAGTAACTAAGCTAGGATAACCCCACCAAACGGGTTAGCTTAGGTTAGAACCGTGACCAACCACGCGCGAGCCGGACGACCGAAGCGAGAAGCACCGCGGAAACTATATTCAAGTTGCTCACAATTACTCGGGTTTTTAGTATTTTTAGGATCCCATAATAGGTATTAATAGATGTTTACAAGAGGCGCATTCATTATATTAGTGTTTTCATCAATATTTTAAGGAAACCAAAATGAGAATTATTTGAGGTTCGATTAAATACATGCCGTATAACATAAACCTACAATTTTCTATCTTCACCTTGGGAAAAGTAATAGTGTTTTACTGGGTCGTACAGGTCCGATTGTTTGTAATTATAAATAATGATAAACTACATGATAATTACAGTATGTCGTAACAGCAGTAAATTGCTGAATATCATGACAGTAATAATTAATTAACGGCAAAAACTTAAATAAATAAATGATATATTTATTAATAATAATTTATAAATGCAAAAGTGAGTTTGTTTGTTTATTACGCTTTCACGCTAAAACGGCAAAATGGATTTGGATGAAATTTAGTACATGAGTAGACCATGACCTTTTTTTTTTTGAGGGTGGGAAATCATCAAATAACTTCTCCCGCTCTGGGTGGAGCAGGAGGGCGTGTCAGACTGTTGCCGGGGGCCACGATCTCCCTTTCGGTTTTCTTCGCAACCCCGGCAGGCATCGGCCCTAGTGGACCCCTTCAAATCTGCTGACATCTCTTTGAGGCGCGCGTGGAACACAACGCGCCGTCGACCCGGGCCTGGTCCTTATCGGACGGTGAGCCACCCATTGCTCACCGTCCGCAAGCCCGCGCCTACGGTGGCCGGAAATCGCCTCGTGATTCCCGACGCCCTGGGCGTCTCCTCCTGCGGCGGTTAGGGGCGTGATGGCGCGAAATTTGCCTCTCCCTCACGCGTTCCGCCTCCTCCTTTGCGAGCATTACAGCTTCGCAGAAGGAGGTAACGGCTTCCTATTTCCTCTCGCTCCGTACATGGCCTGAACCAGGGCCAGACGCGAGAGATCACCGCCGCCGATCGCCTCCACGAGGACACGGCGATGCTCCGCCCAAGCTGGGCAGACCTCCACCGTATGCTCCACCGTGTCCTCCGGGCAATCCACACAATGGTGACACCCGGGCGTTTCCTCCCGCCTTATCCTGTGCAGGAACCTCCCGAAACAGCCGTGTCCGGTGAGGACCTGCGTCAGGCGGAAGGTGAGGACGCCGTGGCGCCTCTCTAGCCACTCCTCAAAGAGGGGTCTTATCGCCGCAATTGTGGCGTGCCCAGCGCTGGGTTGCGACAATCGCACTATCCATGACGCCATGAGATCCCGCCGAAGCTCTGTCCGCTGTGCCGCGATTTCTCGCGGCAGCGGAGTTAAGCCCCGGCGTTTCGCCTCCTCGCGCCACTCCCAAATGTGCGCGGAGTAGACCATGACCTGGATTAGGATATAAGATACTTTTTATCCCGATATTCCCAAAACCGCGGGAAACCGCGGGGCATAGCTAGTATAAATATAAATAATTTATTATTTTGAATTACATCTTAATTATATATGTTTTAGTGATATTTATTTTAGAAGAATGTATACAATGTCGCCTATGGGCATGGGCCCGCCCGCTTTATTCTGAATATTCATTAAAAAAATATCGAAAAATAACTTTAAAAGGGGGGTCTATCTTGGCTTTTTTTCTTATATTGCTTTTTTCAAAATCCCTTATGATTTTAGAAACTTACAATTGTGTTTTTTTTTTAGCAAAATTGTTTTCAACTTCGGTTTTTTTGTACAGTCGACAAATTTATAAAATATTAGTTAATTCGATAAAATAACTCATAAGCTTTTAGAAATAATAAACAGAATTCAAATCGAGCCAATAACATCGGAGATATAGCAAACACTAATCAACACAAAAATAAATTAATAACTTGAAAAATATTTAATGTTATTAATTTCATGCCGAGCGATGGGCAACTTGTATAAGTGTATTCTCATATTGTATGTTTATATTTAAATTAGTGAATAGTTTTTAGATTTTATGAATTTTGTTTTCTCTTCTACTCTTACACAGGTTGTGTAAGTACATGCCTTTTTTATACTTTTCTATCGCAGACATGCTGGAACAGATTTTTCTGGAAATCAGCATCACCTTTGTACGTATTTTCCTGTTTCTTTCTTCTTGTCCGTTTATGTGTGCATAAATGGTTAAATAAATAAAAATATAAAGGTTTAGCTTGTAGAGCATGCAAGACGCATAACAGCAACACACAGAGTTGCATAAAATCCTATACCACTCAGATTAACCCTCGTAATAATCCACCTTACTATATAAAACTCAGCAGCATTCCATAAAATGGTTGCCTACCATCAAACAATAAAATTACCGTAATAATTTTGACAAAAAATTTAATCAACACTGTTTTATGACTAAGGAACTGAAAGCATTTCTCTTAATATCTTGATATTTTTTCTCCTTCATTATGTGGTTTAGAAGGTTTATTAAGCCTTTCGTTCCGCTGAAATATTAAAACATGACCAAAATTAATTTCTACCATTTTGGAGGAGGTAACGCTGCTGGGCAAAGAGATAATAAAACAATGGTTTATACTATATTTGTTTAATATAGAAAGATGACGAAAGTGGCAAGCGTGCGTGTATAACCTAGATGTATAAATGTAAACGAGTTAGAAGGAGTATGTAAGGATCGGAGCTGGCGTTCTGTAGTTTCTGTCTTACCTCATGGGAAGAAAGCATGAGTTTATGTATGATGAAAGTTGAATTTGAGGAAATAATTCACTTGGACGTAAATTAAACGATAATGTCAACGGTATTCAGAGGATAATCAAATCCTGTCAAACAGAATACCCCACTTGGAATAGAATAATGCTATTGTGCCGGCGTCTACATCGCCATATGTGAACTTACACATCAAAGATCTGACGTCACACAAAATCCTGTATCGCGCAATTAGAGTTTACCGCGCAAGTGCCATAGAGGTATATAACTTTCCGACTTCAACCGTTGGGCAGTTGCCCGCCAGACACGAAACCCGCCTGGTTCGAGGATCCTCCCTTTTCTATGGTGGATGAGTGAACTTCACACCCTGTTCCTCATGCCCCTAAACTATCAAATTTATTCTTTCTCTAACATGAGCCATGGAACTATTCAGGGTTCGCAGAGTTCACTAACTGAACCTTCGGTGAAAATCTTCTTTGTACCTACAGTAGGTGATACAATTAACATTTTTAGATATAATTAAGACTGGAATTATTAATGAAGGCGTGCAGTTATTTTGTTTATTACCTACTTACAAAAAAATAATAATGCTGCAGGGCTGCAGATTAAATAGTAATTCAACTGGACAACAATAGGATCTATAATCTCAATATTCAAATTGATAACGCTATGTGGTGTGATTTCCAATTTATTGGTCAACATATTATTATGTTTAAAGCTGGCCACTAATTTGTGGGACGCTTAATTGATGTAAGCGTATATTTGCGGTGAATATTCATGACTGACGAATTAAATATTATTAACAACCTTTTACTATGTAAATTTAAATTTGGCAAAATGCAACATTTACATACAAAATATCAAAACACTAAAATTATTCAGGCTCAAATCACAGTAAACTGGTTGGTAATTACACTCATGGGGAAAATAAAGGCGTTAGTTAGCAACTAAAACGGCAAATAGAATTAGCTGAATTCGAGGCACGAGGCGAACGCGCAGCAGAAAATTCAATTATAGTGATTAGTTTCACCCTGCAACTCGGTTTTGTACTAAAAGTATCTAGACATTTTTTCACAAAGTGATATTGTACTTTACGACAATAGTATAAGAGCTAAATTTCTTGGATCTGCACTAGATAGATGCAAATGCCAATCACGTGTTGCTTAACTTCTGGTTCCCACCTGAATTTATGGGGATAATGTTGAAAAGGAAATTAGGTTCGCTTCGATTATTCGACAAAAAAGAGCTGTAGAAGTCTCTTGACGTAAGATAGAAATGGATCTTCTTAAAGTAAAGCATTATTCTAATAAACGGATTGATTTACAAAAGATATATAGGTAATAATGGAACCAGAAAAGAGTACTCATTGCTATCCCAGTACCATTTGTGTAGTACGATTGCAAAACCAAGATATCCTGTAGAAAAACTGCAAGATAACTGCAAATTAAGAAAGCGTGCTTGCAACCACTAGCGATAGCATCCAATTGTAAAACTAAATTGCAATGAAGCAGCTGGTACAATCGTTCACAACCTTGCCTGTTTCTACTAAATATTTTTAATCCCTCCAAATAAAACAAACTTGAAGGATTATTTCGTGTTTATTGGCCGAAGTTTATTCTCGAGACATTTCGAGTCATTTATAACCCTTGTAGACGTTGTTAAATGTTTATTAATGCCGATTTTAAGTTTATGTTGACTATTGTCGCAGTTGTTGGCTTCATCAGTCTTTTATATATTGACTGAATATTGAATTACAACTGTATTATGTTTCCTAGTAGTTTTACTATCATCGTCTTTGGTTATTTCGGTATCTATTGAGCCATTTTACAACCTTTTCCCAACTTCAATTTGACTATTAACTAGATCAGTTTCTTTCAAACTTGTCATAGTTAAAACCATTCGATACATTTCTTTCTATTTGTGAACGATAAACATTTACATTCAACCTCCTCATATTTTTTAAAGGTACACGGTATTCAAGGTTCTTAACCACAATCCATCTTTTGTTGTAAAACTAAATGTCAGCGACAGTGTTGGAATGGAAACGTTTCGTACTCCATCGATTTTCTGTTCGACAGTTTGATCGGCCGTTAAAAATTTATAGCCAGCAATACTACTGGAACATTATCATGTACATTGTTGTTAAAAGAGGAATGGAGTTCGAAATAATAGGATTTTTGGCAGATACCATTGTAATCTTCATACAACAGCATCATCGTCCATAAACGTTCACTGCCAATCATTATGTCTCCCAAGAATCACTGAAATGAATAATCAAAAGTGGCATTGCCATATTCATCCCGCTTATTAGACTGACTTGGAAAAGGTAGCCTTTTTTTTCATAGAAGTAATTTACTAAAGAGACCACTAGTAGCAAAAGTATTATTTTTAGGCAAAAGAGTTTTTGAAAATTTAAATGCAATCTTCAAAAACTGTTCGGTATTGTAACAGTCACAGATCCCTGAAACCAGATTTTTTCATAAAAGATAATTAACTAAAATTAAGATGATATTCACCGTCCATTTATTTTTCTGTAAGAGTCCATTTCTGTGAGCTGGGTAGCTCAAAATTTCATTTAGGTTCCTAATCGTCATGAGTAATGTACCCACCTAAAATGTTGAGCTTTAATTTCATTTTTCCTTTTGCTTTGTGAAAATCATGCCGAAAACAAAATAAAAAACAGTGGCACTACGGGAGTGCAGAAGTGAAAACTTGAAAAAAGAAATCGGCACCGCGGTAATCAACGCGTTGATGTATTTTTAATGGTCAAAAGCTGGCGTCGTTATAGTGTTGTGAAATCAATGGTTTAGTCCCATCTCAAAAATGTCCAACGCGCCTAAACAAGTTTTCACTTAAAAAATCTTTGAATAGTTAGTTTTAGAAAAGTCGTATCCAAATAAACTTCATACACACTATGTAATTGACGATTTGCTTAAACAATAATCTTATTTACAGAAGTGATCCAAAAATTAGAATATGATTTTGAATTTTCGATAAATCTATCAATATATTTCTATTGATGTGTATTTAACTGGTGTACACGGCATTACAAAAACGCTCTGCCACATGAAAATAATATTTTATTACTTATTATTTTCTATTCACATATTCTGGTCATGAATAATGAATATTTTTGAAAGGTTTTAAATTAAAGGAAGATTTAAAATATGGTGAAAACATTTGAAATGGGAATTTTAAAATGCATTCGCATCTGGGCTTTCTTCAGGCCACGTTACGCGGATCACTTATCACGCTGAAGACATTCCCATTTCGCTGTGGGGTCATTAATCGTAGCGCAGAAGTTTGTGCAAGAGTTTGTGCAATCGAGTCGACGAGTTAATATGGTTCCATATTTCTCTCTCTGGCCAGTGCTTATTGCGATTTGGACGACACATGACCACATTTATGTGTCGCTTGGCTTTTATTTGGACGACAAAACGAAATAGGAATTGGTATGTGAGTTATATTGGACGTGAGTTATTGGAGCTATGAGTTTGAGATATATAATAATTTATTTTAATGATGATTGATACAGAATCCGTGCTTTCATGTGTAAAACTTCGATTTCGGCGATTTAATCGCTGAATAGCTGCTGTCCTCCTCTACTAATCTGACCAGTTAGAGAAACATGAGGATGGGTTCAAGTGACGACAAATGGATTTATCACTTCTGTAGATTCACTATAAAAAGATTCTCTTATTCATCGTCCTACTTATAACCAACCAGTGCCGTCATACTCAATTACTCACACCATCACACATTTCACGTAGGTAATTTATAATAAATAAGAAAACTTATAGCAGATCAATATGAAAATATCTCGACCTATTCCGAAATGTTCTAGATAGAACCCCTTTCGATGAAATAAAAATTCCAGCAACGAAATACGAGACAGCCTGATACGCAAATACTTGGCACCACCTTGAGAATCCCGGGTGTGCTATGCAATCTAATTTGAAAGTCACCATTATTCGTAGCGTGCCATACCGAGTCACGTCGACTTCTCCTCGACAGACTTCAATCTTTATTGATGTTTCGGAATCATATCTTTTATTGTCCTCTTTTGTCAACTAATAAGCATTTTTATGGCTATATTTTACACCCTATATTACATTGTCCCCCTGGTACAATAACGTGTGAATTTTCTCCACATTCACGCCTAACAAACAGATTTCTAATTAATATTACCAACTGAATTTACTACAACATTGATTTCATAAACGCGAATTTGAACTCACATAAATTAAACAGGCGTAATATCATATAATGTAACAATAGATAAGGCTTTGTGGCGAGCAAATGTAAAGCATTGAGGAACGTCACACATACGAACCGCGCCATACTTGTGAACAATCTGTGCAAAATTACAAGTTTACGTTAACACTCACGAAAACTTCGCCCATCCAGATTTAAACTTTCCGCCCTCTAAACAGGAGTTTCATTTTGTATTTCCCAGTTTTCCAACTGTAAAATGATGTTGGCGTAATGACGTAATTTGCCTGTGGCAATTATAACAATCACTTTCATGAACTGTAAGGCTTGTTTGCGAATTGTGTTCCGTAAATGTCATATTTTAATTCCTTTGGTCTATAATTATGTGGGATTCAAGATTTATGATTAAAAACCTTCATTTGTCGTGTTGTTTCTTTTATCTATGTAGTGGATTGAGTCTGTAATTTTAGTATTATGTTGTTTATTAACTAAGTCGTGGGAACAGAACTGTTTAGGTTTGACACTAGCACATTTTTAGGGTTACGTACCATAAAAGGAAAAAAAAAACGGAACCCTTATAGGACCATCGTGTGTCTGTCTGTCTGTCCGTCTGTCACAGCCAATTTGCTCCGAATCTAATGGACCAATTAAGTTGAAATTTGGTACACATATGTATTTCTGTGACCCAAACACGAACGTGTAATGTAAATAAATTAATTTTGAATAAACGGGGTCACTTTTGGGGGACAAACAAAAATACTAATAGTACCGTGTGACATATCAAATAGAAATAACTTATTGCGAGGGTCTTAAACATATTTTTAATATAATTTTAAAATAAATACTTTTAAAGATATTTAAAAAATTCGACGAAAATTGAGCAATTCCCCCCTTATCTCCGAAACTACTTGACCAAAAATTTAGAAAAAAATACAAAATATGGCTCTTTACTCATAGATTACAGGAAAACCTTACATTTGGAATGTATGGGAGAGCGTGTATTTTAACTACAATGTTAAGTTTGTATTTGGGATAAATTCATCCCAACTACGGAACCCTTCATTGTGCGTAGTCCGACACGCACTTGGCCGGTTTTTTTTAAATGACTTGGCAGGATCTTTCAGGTTTGTACGACTATTCGTTTCTACAACTTACACTCACAAATTAAGATAAGTTATAATCACAATGGAATAATATAGAGAGTTATAATATTGAATACTCGACTGAAAACAAACTAGATGTCTTCTCTTTCAGTATGTTTCAATACAACGCAATTTTGGGCCATGAGTACCTGAAAAAAATCGTAAAAATAAATATTACTTAGCCTCAATAATTTTGACTTCGCCTAAGTTACGAAGCATGTTCTCATTCTATATTCAGTCACTGTATGTTAAGTGATAGTTAGATACCACTTGCGTAGTTGCCGGGAAACCCACTTGTTAATATTAAATTCTATATTGGTGTACCGAGACTGGCAGACGGCAGGTGACGTGAAGACGTGTTTAAAATAAACTGTTACGCAGCTTGAACGTGTACAGAGTATAGTAAAGTTGCCAAAATGTTGGTAAATATTAGAGCAGGAAAGCCCTATAGAAACTTCTAAACTTTCTAGAGGGTACTATTTAATATGATGCATGTCTGATGATGGTTAAGCTACCTCACGCTAAGTTAAAATTGTCTATTTACTTTTAACTAAACGCTCCTTGAAGTTAAACTTAAGTACAGGATTGCTGCTGGCTTTGAACAAATTGTATTATTATCCTTTTTTTTTTTTGAGCTTGGGAAATCATCAAATAACTTCTCCCGCTCTGGGCGGAGCGGGAGGGCGTGTCAGACTCTTACTGACTAAAACCCACCCGTGTTCCTTCGGTTGCCCTGTTGCCGGGGGCCACGATCTCCCTTTCGGTTTTCTTCGCAACCCCGGCAGGCATCGGCCCTAGTGGACCCCTTCAAATCTGCTTACATCTCTTTGAGGCGCGCGTGGAACACAACGCGCCGTCGCCGCTTCTTCTTTAGTGTCGACACGAGCTGTAGGATAATTATCTATCTGACCAAGTTGACTACTATGGTGCACTGACCAACGCTAAGTAATGTCAGCTTCGAAGGTTGCTGATGTAAAAGTAGACCATGGCTGGTTAACAATCTGCTTAGCTTGTTCCCAACTATGTTGGGGGTCGGTTTCCAGTCTAACCGGATGCAGCTCTGTTGAATACCAGTATTTTACATGGAGAGACTGTCTAGTTATTGGGAAACACGATACCCCTAGGTAAGACATGGTTGTCAGACGACTATCAAAGATTTACGAATGATAGCCGGGACGTGGTTTGACGTGCTTTTCGAGGTACGGAGAGGTCGAAATCTACGAACCGACCACGGCAAGCGTAGCTTAACCTTCGATCGATCCGTGTGGCTGTTATTATTTAGCTACGAGCCCCTTGAGACCATGGCGGGCTGATAACTTGAAAAAGAACATATTCTGTTTTATTGTGCGTTAAAATATCTTTCACGGGCGGTATACTCTCAGGTGTATCCTGGCACAGATGAATACAGATGGAACACTCCGAAGTTTAGGTATGAAACTACAAGTACGCGGCGGGCTCGACTTGCTGGGCCAATTCAGTGAGTGTAACGTAGTCAGAAGATCTAAGAATTACGCGATAGAGAGGCAACTTCTAGGTGAATATAACTGAAGGTCATTGGCACTGTGTGATCTGAATAGCACTTTATTGTGTCGTAGCAAGAGTCGCTTTCTATTTAAATTATTTTGCGGAGTGTCCCATCTGTATTAATCTGTGACCCTGGGTAGTTAGATCGGCTGCCACTTTGCTAACTGGATATTATTTTTACCAACAGAACTGCTCAACCTGCTGTTCCCATACAGCAGGGGTGGCCAACTTGGTTAGACCCAAGATCTAACGTTTACTGACGAAACCCTATGCGACCTACCAATTACATACTTCTTGAAATTTTTAATGAAACAGAATTACCTACATAGTATTATTTATTTTATTAAGAGATCATGAAATTGAAAATTATTCTTAGTAACTACTTATTTATAGTAGTGTGAGTATTGCGTCTGAGCTACTGCGTGGAAGAGAGGATAAATAACGTGATGGAACGGCGATTGAAAAATGATACAAGACGATGCGCGCAGCAGTTGGTGATTACGTTGCGTGGTCTGTTCTATTTATTTTTTAATTAATTTTATTTTAATGTATATTAACTTTTTTTTTTGTTTTGCCACGATCGACTGGACTAATAGCCGCGATCGACCGGTTGCCCACCCCTGCTATACAGTTTATGACAATACGAGAAAGATTTTTTGTTTTGCTACAACAATAAACAGATTAACATGTCGCCATATAATTATGAACTTCGTTAGTTTATGATCTATCGGTATTATTTCCGTTAGATTATAAAAATCTTCGAAAAATTTACAGCACCAATGCATTATTTTTCGATAGATTAAGGGAAACCGACAAATTGTGAACTTCTATCAAACTTGCTTGCGACGAAACGCACCTTGCGCTAATTCAAAATAGCCTGCCTAGCTGCGAGCAATTTAGAAGTAGCGCTTGCCGGCCGCTGCCGCAGCACCGTTCGATCCAATTGCTCGGCTCGCGCGCGGTTGGTCACAGTTTTGTCACAATTCTAACCTTACCCCTTTTCACCCAGATCACAATTTTTCGACAACAAAATTGTAATCTAATGGAAATAATGATAGATTATAACCTAACGGTCCTCACAATCTTACGGTGACAAAAATAATATTCACCATTCATTCTGATCGAAAGCAAATGTCATCGGGGTGAGCTCAGTTTGTCGGGGACTCAAACCGCAAGCGGTTGGCTGTGTGCCTTCCAGACAGACTGGTCAGTACTTAGTTATAGAATGTAGACTGAAGTTAGTGAAACGTGGGCAGTAAATTCTATGTTGATAAATTTAATCGTCTTGATGTTATATCTACGTATAATCATGTAGGTACTAGACAGAAGTTCCAGCGAATGAGTTTGTTATGCAGAAAATATTACAGTGAAAATCATACAGTCATAGTTTTCATACACGGTGTTAAAAATATAAGGTAGGTATTGTTTTGTTCATGAAATACTGAGCCATTCATTCATTTTCTGTTGACTTTTTTTTTTTGTAAAATATTACAGTTCGTGTATCTATATTAAGTCTGATTATAAAAAAATATAGAAATTAACCTCCTAAAGAAAATCTATAACTAGATTTTTACTACCTACATTTTCATTTAGCAAATCTACCATACATAGCTGATTGAGTCCATTACCATTCTGCTTCCTAACAAGAAAACGAAAAAATACGTATTCACATTACAATGCAGCTTTTATACCGGAGCTCATTTCAATAATTTCATAAAACCGCGGCTTGGAAATGGCACAACGTAATGAAATCGAAGTTAAACCGTTGGCGTTCCGTTTCAGAGTAACCAGCTCGGTTTGTAACACTTTACCTAATGAGTACTTTTGTTACTGGGTGACTAGTGCTAGCAGTTCTAGAGTAGTCGGTGAAATTCTATGAAGTGTACTATTACATTACACTAACGATTAAATCTGTCGACTCTAATGGCGCAGCGACGAGAATGTTTCAACGAAACTATTCTAATTTTAACTTGTACAATAAAGCTTGACGTCGTAATTATATTGTAGTAGAGCTCCTTGCAAAAGATTTCATAAAATAAATGGGTAATACTACCTATTATATCGACTATCTTATTTCTTTCGTCAAGCAGTCTGCAGGGCTGCGTTCTATATGAAAGCAATAGGTGTCGTAAATCACACTAAAGTATTTTGAACTTTGCAATGTAATACACTAAAGGCTCAAAGTAGACCGATGCCTTCGATGAAGGTATAGTCATATTACCTATTGTATATGTCAGAATCATCCCGCACTCAAAAAATAATCACAGTCCTTATATACTCTCTTTATAAAAGAAAATATGTACAATAAACATAGTTAATTGATTCAGGCGTGACCTTGCGGTTATCCATTATAAAATACAATAGACGTGGATATATTTCTTAACCTGTTCCGCTGAGTCTGCGATCAGCAATCGGTGTGGCAACAAACCGTGTTCGAGTTCACGACAAGTCAATCGTCATCCTGAGGATGCCTCGTTGAGAGGTGAAACACGTGTCGATTTCTTTCAGGGATTTTTATGGCTCCTTAGAAATAGCTAAGCGGAACAGGTTACTAAATATATCCACGTCTATTGTATTTTACAATAAACATGTTCGCACATAATTAGATAACATTGTTGCCTTTGTTCTCATTTCCGCTACGATCCATCATCATAGTAATATTATATTATTTTGTATGAAAACGAAAGTATATGTGTTTTTGTAAGGCATGGGATGCATGTTTTGGGTGCTACTTGGGCACTTATATTAAAAATAAAACTCTTCAGCTTTACGAGTACTTTACCAGTTGCCTTTCAAAATAAAGTCTTAGAGAAAATGTATGTTAGTATCTACAATTCTACATATACATTATTCTCAGGGTTATCGTATAAGACGACTGGAACAAAACATATGTCAGAAGGAAGCAGTGTCCTTTTGGACGCCTTAGAGTGAAAACCTCGGAAGTGTAAAAGAAGTAATTTTTCAGGAGGAAGAAAAAACTGCGTGCTGTAAATTTTTGTATGGCGTCTTTTATATTCGCAGTTCTGGATATAAAAGCGGGTTAAATTTCCATATTAATTAATAAAAAATAAAAAATATAATTTGTGTTTATTTGAAATTAAGTATTTAGTATTTGGTGTATAGTTTGTTGTATTATGGATACTCAATTTTTATTTATTTTTTATCTAAGTAGTGATTATTATCCTAAAAAAATATTACTTTTTCTTCAGTGATTGTTCAAGCAATCTGATCTAGGATTACCTTCCATTTCTCAATTTCCATAGTAGGTACTACCAACGTAAAATATACATTCCATCTTTCTTCAATTCCTCTCCCGACGTCTGCTTACCCAAACGAATCACCATTTGTGGATCATTAATAAGCTACCACAATTAACAATGAGACGTATCTGATCTTGATTTGGGTATTCGAGAAAATTCAATAAAAAATTCAAATCTTCGTGGGGGCCACCGGTGACCCTTCTCAAAAGCTAATGGACGTTAATAGTAACTAGAAATCTTAAGGATTTGATTGTCTTGCTGTTTTGCTCTGTACTTTATGCTGGCTCTATATTAATTTAAATTTGATTTAATCAGCTCATATTGTGTAATACTCAATACAGGATGTTAACCAAACTTCGGTGGTTACTAATTAATTACTGTGTAATTATTTGGATCGGCGTTATGTATATAAGGAAAGGGTGACTGACTGAACGCCTGACTGACTGACTGACTGATCTATCAACGCACAGCTTAAACCACTGAACGGATTGGGCTGAAATTTGGCACACAGATAGATAATATAACGTAGGCATCCATTAAGAAGGGGTTTTTGGAAATATGATCTTTAAGGGGGTAAAAAGGTTTTTTTTTTTGTATGAAAAATCTTATTACTTGAGTTAATAAACTTGAAACTTGGCACGGATACTTATCTATGTAAATTATAAAGTTTGCCATTTTTAGTTTTTCTAAACTGCCCTCTAAGGGAGGAATGGAGGGTGTCAAAGAGGTCTGATTCACCTGAAACTCAGTATTTGTACTTAAAACTGAAAATAAATAAAAACGTAATCAATGTTTTTTTGAAAATCGATCACTAACGGGATGAACAGGAGTATTCATTTTTACAGAGGAGGATTTTATTGTGTGGTTTAATTAACTTGAAAATTGGTATGAATAATCTATAATTCCAATAATGAAATAGACTTTAAAAAATATTATCATGCTATGTGCTATGGGGGATGAGCAATATTGAATTGTGTTCGTATTTTTCTATAATTTACCGCAAATTGTTAGACTATCCTAGCGTTTAAAATATTGCAGATAGTTACGGATTTAACCTTTTAAAAGATTATCATAACGCTATAAATTTCAATAAAAATAAAATAAAAAAAAACATGAAATTAAAAAAAAAAAACGGGTATTTTAGTCAACTTTCAACAAATCAAATATTTAAGTGGTTCGACGACTTCTTTGCAAACCTAAGCTCGATTCCCAACAATTGATATTTTTTGTTCTTCTTTTTTAACATTTTGAAATACTATCCATAGTATCCATTCGCATATACTTATTAATTATGTATTTATATATACTTTATTGTACACCACAAAAATACATAACAAAAAATTAATTAAACACTACAAAATATACAATGGGCGGCCTTATCCTTAATTATGTACTTATATTTACTTTGTCTGTCTCTATGTCTGTATGTTACCTTTTTACGACTAAACCACTGAACGGATTTCGATAAAATTTGGCAAAGAGGTAGCCTGCAGAAGGACGTAGGGTACTTTTTGTCTCAAAAATAATCCTAAAGGGGGTGATATTGGGGATGAAAGTTTGTATGGGAAACCCAGCATTTCTTAAGTTAGGGATATCAAATGTTTTTGGTAATAAGTAAAGAACTACGCGTTTCAGCGTTTTGGTGAAATTATCCGTCAAAGGGGTAAAATAGGGGATGATTTTAAAATTCTCATTTTTTTTAGTCGTCTTTTGAAGAGATTTAAGGGTTTGGAAATGTAGTCCTAAGCCCGTATCTTGAATTAATATTTTGTCTTCATTACATTAAAGTCGGCTCATTCTGTCAAAAGTTATTACAATTTAAAGTCATAAACTAACCTTTCTAACAAGTAGGTATAAGTCAATGGCAGCACTAGAGTAGGTATGACAAATTAAATGGTAAAATAATAGTAAAGTGAATAATTAGTATTTTAAGGCATTTATCATCATATTTAAAAAACCGGATAAGTGTGAGTAGGACTTGCGCCTTGAGAGTTCCGTCTCAATGCTGTGCTTGCTCGGCTGCCCGAATTTCCAAATCTGGAGGGAAGGACAAACTTTTCAATTGAAAAATAACTTTTAATAGAGTGGAGAAAATCGATTTGAATGAAATACAGACTAAATATTTCTTCAAGACACGGCCTATGAAATTTTGATCCCAGATTGAAGAACAAAGTTTGCGGTTCATATATATTATTATAATAACTATAAATTACTGATTTTCGGATTTTGCTCTGTACTTGTCTTGCTTCTCGCCAAACTTCATGCTGCTGGGCCATCGGGAAGTACCAAATAGGCATTTTTTTTTGCGAATGTCAAAATATGGGGCAAAAATGGCCGTATTTTTTATTGCGTTGACTTGGAAGTGTGATTTTTGTTACAGATCCAAGGGACTGTAGATCTAAGGCTCTAAAGCTCGCACTGTGAATTTTAATCGTTGCGGATAATATTCGCCAATCTGTGAACAATACCATTAACTAGAGTCCGCACACTACACGGCTAAAAGAAATCGTTTGTGAGTGCACGTGGGAATTATTTTCGTTTACGATTTAATTTCGCAGTTCAATAATCGCAACGATCAAAATTCGTAGAGCGCGTTTAGCCTAGGTTTTTGATATCTATTTCAACTTGATGACTCCACGCGTTCCTGAGAAAAAGGGTCTTCACAGACAGCGAAGTCATCTTTAAGGGTTTCCGTTTTTCATTTTGTGATACGGAATCCTGTATTTATCTGTCAAACAGATTTATTTATCTGTCTGTTAGCTTTTCATGCCATAACGGCTGAACAGATTAAGATGAATGGCATACGGATAGGCCGTGACCTGGCTTAGGACATATGATCAGTACTTTGAATCCCGGTAGTACGTTCCTGTGGGATATTTTCCGACATTTACCCGCGCAAAACCGCGGGCAAAAGCTAGCAATTTTATATTGTACAACGTGTAACATTAAATGCGCAAAACCCCAGACACCCCAACTGATTTTTAATTGAATTGACATATTTCAGGGAAAAAAAACATCATTAAAAAAATTAATGGTTTTATGTACTGTTTTAGTTCGAAAGATTCGTATTTGCATTGAAATAAAAGCTATTTATATCTCGCGTATGAGAAAATTTAAATTGGTCGACAACAATTTGTGTTTGTTTACCTATTTTGGCGGGTTTGCGCATGTGATGGCTTGATCTATTAATAAGTAGACACGGCAACGTTTTTAATAAAGATTTTTTGAAAAAAGTGACCTATATTAAAAAGTGGTTCAATTGATTCTGCTCGTTATTCTGATCAAACTATTTTCAGGTTTTGCGCATTTAACCATACACTTTGTATAAGTATGCCTGCAGGATGGTTTATAATTTACTAGCTTTTTCCCGCGGCTTCCGCGGAGGTCGGAAATCATCCCACAGGAACGTACTACCTGAATAAATCCTATGTTCTAATCCAGGTCATGGTCAGTCCGTGTAGCCCAAATTCGTTCAGCCGCTAAGGTGTAGAAAGGTAACATTCAGACACACAGAGTTACTTTTGCATTAATAATATTAGTAAATACTGTAACATTTAATTAGTCGTTAGTTTAATTAGCCGAAGACAAACATGGAAATAAGTTTTAAATAATTGACTTTAAAACATTTTAGAGCGAGGTTTTCGCATCTAAACGAAGCTCTGCTACGCGCTACGCTCAGCAGCTATAAACTGCTGCGCGCCTACCCCACGAAGACAGTCGAACTTTTCATACTATCTGTTCCCTATTTAATACGGTCATAATTGTAACATTTTCACGACTAGTGGTGTAAAAAAACGATGAAAACAACTTACAAAATTGACAGATTATCGGATTGTCGCGTGTCGGTTTTATTAAATAGGCCCCAGGATAATAAAAGCTTAATTAAAGCTTTTTAGTGGCGAAAGCATATTATAATATTAAGGAGTTCCTAAGTGAGAAATATTTTTTAAGCTAGTGTTTACGTATTATTGTTTTTTGTACTTAGTTCATTGTGTAATTTTAAAATTGTATTTAATGATTTAGTTATAAGTTGAATGTTTT
The DNA here is from genome assembly GCA_916610215.1 of Omphaloscelis lunosa. Taxonomy (NCBI): domain Eukaryota; kingdom Metazoa; phylum Arthropoda; class Insecta; order Lepidoptera; family Noctuidae; genus Omphaloscelis; species Omphaloscelis lunosa. The sequence goes on from OU744250.1 coordinate 16,959,544, forward strand.
AAATCTTTTGCATGCCTATGTGGTAAAATATGGCTGAGCTTTTATTTTTTGTCATCATTTGCTGTTACCCATATTTGCAAAATAAAATTATCTTATCTTATCTTATCTAAAACTTATCTTTTGTATTAATAATTATTAATAATTGTTCACTAAAACTTTTTCTGTGTTTTGCCTTATAAATATTGGCTCTCTCATCACTGTATATCTAAATTGTATAAACAAAAACTAAAATTTGAAAATATATATTCTCCAGGTTTGAATTTAAATAAAAACATTTACAAAAATATGTGAGTATATATGTGACTCACGGTGAATACTCCATCTGGTGTGACACTGAACTGAAAGACCTCTGCAATCAAATATTTGTGACCCAATAAATAAACAAATTCGAAATGGAAGATACCGTCGCAAAACAAGTATCATGTAATTGCTCCATCAAAATCTACTTCAGTACAACAACCGTACAATGATGTATTCGAAATTGACAAGTGCAGCTCACACACAAAGACAAATTAGCTCTTGCGGTTCAACGTCCTGTAACGGCCACCGATCACATAGTTACATATACGTACATAGGCAGAACCGTGGTTGGTGATACACACTCGCCTGTGTATCGGTACAGGGCCATGAGTACGTTTGAAACAGAGGACAAGGTATAAATAATAAATTGCAATGCGATAAGTAAATTTCAGTGTTTGCAGTGCATGCAAAGCTTACTGAATGGACACAACAGTCCTATGGACATAAAGAAATAGAGATACCGCACTTATTTAAATAAAAAAATTAAACTGCAACCTTTACATGGAATTAAACATAACGTATCTTGTCAAATAAATGAAAATGGCTAACGAGATGCTCGGGACTATAATTTTACGAAGACGTAATTTTATCTACAACTAGCTGCGCCCCCGCGGTTTCATCCGCATAAATCTCGATCCTGTGGGAATATTGAATTAAAAAAGTATTCTGTATTCTAACCCAGGTTATAGTCTACCTAGGTGCAAAATTTCATTAAAATTTGTTCAGCCGTTTTAGCGTGAAAGCGTAGCAAACAAACATACAAAAAATCATTTTTTTTTTAAATAATATTATTAATTTAATGTCTTTGACACATCTCGGGACCCTGTGGTCCCGGACCTTTGGAAGGCGTACGACGGGCCGAAGCCAACTCGCAGAGATACCTCAGATATTTAAAAAAAAAGCAAAGTAAACTCTACCAACACAGACCCAGAGCTCAGGAGCGCGCAAGTCCCACCACGACGTCAACGTAGAGATACGACGGTGGGAATAATTATTATTGTATTATATTACTATATATTATTTTAGATGCAACATCCATTAAACAATTTTAGCGTCTTAACAAATAAATGAAAATGGCTAGCGAAATACTATGATTTTACTGAGCTGTACCTACCAACGACAGCAAGCCTTGCAGCAACGCTATTATATAATTTTTCGTTAACATCACGCACACACAGCCGTGCCTTTTAGTGTAGTGTACCTGTGTACCTATCGTATAATGAGGCTCGGTCTCTGTCGCATATCTATTCCTAGGGCACAGGTGCACAAATGAATCAGCAGCCGCGGTCACCGTGCGGCATCGATCAATTTCGTGCAGAGTGCATTTGCAATAGTGCAACCAGAATTTCATAGTGTGCCTATTTTGATTTAGCGTTCGAATAGTGGTTTGGTATTGTGTTCTATCAAGTTGGGTCTGTTTCGGTGGAACGATAAAGTGGCAATCAATGTTTGTTACTAGGAATTTCTGCGTATTTATGTCAGCTTCAAAAGCAAGCGTCTAAATAATTTTAGTGCCGGTGCCTTAATATGGAATCGAATGGCAAACTGACTTATCCTTCTCATTTTAAGCGAATTGAGGCAAAGTTTTACCATCATAATCAACAGTTAAAGGGCCATTCAATGTGTATCTCTAAGTAGCTTGTCTAAGTAAGTATCTTCAATAAATAACCAACTTTCCTCAATTTATTTAATCGATCAAGAGGATAACATCTCGAATCTTACACACATTTTTCCTTGTTTTTCCAATTCTACGTTAAAATATCAAGCATATAGTACCTACCGTTTGTTCAGGAAATTCAACGTTCTTTGCGTGAACAGCTTCCTTCGTTCCCAAAAATAAAGATAAGAGCCACAAAACTCAGCAAGAACTACACTGGTCACAAAATTTTCATTTTTGGTAAAAACCAAAGAGTGGGCGGACACTCTACTTGGATGAAAGCATTACAGTTTTAAAACAATCGTTTGCTGAAGTCAATATAATGTAGTACATTTTTCACTGTCGCTTTTACAGTGAATTGTGCATTCGTAAATCACCCTTACGTAACAACACGCTTGATACAAAAAGTGGGAATAAAATAAATGTACTTTTGCAGCGCTGCGACAGGAGCGCTAAGCGCTTGAGGAATTTTCCAACTGGTTACGCTCTGCGCTAGTTGAGAGTGTTTACGACAGATGCAATGAATATTTAAGATTATTTCGAAATCAGGCTGTGTATTTGAATCGGAAATTATACTTTGCAGTTCCTGTCCATGGAGCTTCTGATTTTATTATGGTTCGAAGAAAATGGTTATTTCTGCAAATGTATAATTTTATGTTTCAACAGTGCGTACTTGAACTAAGCATCAGTAGGTATTTATTTTTGAAAATGTGGAATTGTGTGTGTGTTTGAAATTGTGTGTTCAAGCAGTTTTATGCACAGAAACTAAACTATGTTGTCTTGTTTCAAAATAGATTTTTCAGTACATAATACTGATAGTTTATCTATCATATAGACTCTCGACTCTGTCTGCGTACTACAGCACCAGAAATATAATTTTGTATTTTATAACCCTTAACAAAATCACAACCAATCAGACTAGAAAATCCTTTTCAGATTTAGAGTCTTAGTTTTCTTCTGTCTCGGTAATAAATTACTGAAGTAATCCTCAAAACTGAGTAGGTAGGTACATTGCCAATGTTTTTGGTCTAACAACTGAAGTAATGTTATATTCCAACATTTAATTAGTCCTTTACAAGCTATCGGTAACTGTTCTATTATTTTTGGAACAGTGCTTAGCTTTGTTAGTTTTGATAATAATACTTGTCAGGAGGTTCAAGATGAACGCTATTTTGCTGTCTACTTCATGGAAATTTCGATTTATTTATATGTTTTGATACTTTTTGGAGTTTACTCCATAATAATCGATTTCCATATAAGGTAAAGGTAAGTTTCCCCCGGTATGTAACACGAGGAGTGAAATTTATACAAGCGTTAACTCGTTTTGTTCGTAAATAACACAGAATAAAATTTTGAAAAAATCCTATTACATATTTCACGCTTCTATCAAGATATTTCGGCCGATATGTTTTTTTTTAATGCCTTTATTTACCATCTTTGCCTATTGCATATGCAAAAACAATCGTATTAAGGAGTAAACTCCAATCGTGCGTCGGAGCTGACACACACACTTTTTCTCCAACTATTGAAGCATCCTTCAATTTACCTTACCGTGTCAGCTTCCAAGCCATACATTAGTCATACGATAACCATTATAATGTACACAGAGATTACATTCTCTGTTAAGTCTGCACTCACTTTTGATTAAAACGCTCAAAGTACCACTGCATGTTCAGGTCACCATACCAAAAGACCACACTCTTCCTTGTAAAGGGTTTAAATCTACTCAAACCGCTTTGTGTCGCATTTATTGAACAACGAATGTCGGTTAGTAGTCCAATGGCTGATTGATTTTCGTTCATAGGACAAGTGAAATTGTAACAGAATGAAATTTAATAGGAACCGACTTTCCAGTCATCCATCGTATCGACGTTTTTGTATTCCTGTTAATGGAAGTAACAAATGATTCGCTCTTTTGTTTTTTAAATTGAATGGATTCTTGATTACATTGGGTAATAGCTTATCTTTACGCTTCGTTTCGTTTTTTGGACGAACAGAACTGTGAACGTTATTATCTTGACGGTTTTTATTGTTTACTAGCAGTTTTTGGAGCGTGTTTTATTTTTAAAGGCTTTAAATGTGGCATACAGTTTGGTAGAGTTTAGTATGCCAAAAGATTGGGTTACGAAAAATTGAATTGAATTGTGTTGTGTTCGATTGTGTTCGAATTGTGTTGTGTTATATTACGATTTAAAAACAGATTCGCTGGTTCTAATAATTTTAGTAATAAAACAAATGAATGTATTTACCAATCCTCCATTTTTGGCACTGTCTTTAAAAATGGCCAAATCCTTTAGAAGATAAGTAGGGTTTTTTTTGTAAAGATTGTTAGAAACGTGTTCATCAGACCGCAGCCAGTATAGAATCGTCACTGTGCTAACTTAAACCGTCCCGTACCTTTGTCACTCATCGTGACATCAAGAGCCCAAGTGAAATATCATTGTTCTCCATATCATTACAAATAATTTTAGAAAGGATGTTCAACAGACCAAAAACTTTCCACTTTATGTAAGGGCACCGTGTCGTATTTATCGTCGCAGTCGAATAGAATGAGAACTTACCTGAAACAAAACCAGATTTATAGTTATTAAGAATTTGGGGTTTATTTTCAGTTTGATGTTCTTCATTTAGTTTTTATTGCTTTAGCAATTACCAAGTAACAAAACAATACTTTAGGTTGTATTTTTAGTGTCAAATTTTAAATTGCGGCAGTTAGTTAACTTCTGAGTTACCAATTTTCTAATTAAAAACTTTCACAAGTTATTCAAACAACGTCTTGGACTTAAGTCCTTTTTAGAGCTGCACGATATACTGCATTCTTGTTGTACTGAATAGGTGAACGATGCGGCACTTTATCGCACATAACGGGATGGGATCGCGTGCCGGTCGCACCTACTACGAACTAGGGTGCATTAAAATTGTCTGGAGAATCCTAATGGACGTCGTCAGTCTGAGGAGGACGAGATGTTATGTCGGACTTCTACATGCTTTTTTTTCTGTCGGGTAATCCTCATAAAAACCTCGTAGGTACCTTATGATGGAAGTGCGGGATTTACTCACACATGTTTTAAGTCAAAACTTCTTTAGGCGCGTTGGGCATTTTTGAGATGGGTCTAAACCATTGACTTCGTGACACTGTGATGACACCAGCTTTTGACCATTAAAAAGACATCAACGCGTTGATAACCACGGTACGTGGTGTAAAAGATATCAACGCGTTGATTATCACGGTGCCGATTTTTTTTCAAGTTTTTACTTCTATTGGCACTCCCGGAGTGCCAGTTTTTTTTTTCTTTTATTCTTCTAGCATGTCGCCCTATGTAGATGCCTTAATAAATCATTATTCGCACATAATACGTAGCCTGCTGAGCTCTGCTACTACTTTCACTGGCTAATATTTTTATTACGATAACAACTGTTCCTATTAAGTTGCGTGGACTGCCCCTTTGATTCCCTTTGTTCGCAAGCGCGACTGCTGAGCGTGGGGTCCTGGGTTCTATACCCGGGTCGTGCAAAGTGTTATTGGGTTTATTCATTAGGAATTTCTTAGTAAGAGCCCGGAGTTTGAAAGTTGATGGCGTGACACCCCCGTGCCTCGGAAAGTACGTTAAGCTGTTGGGCCCATGCCTGATCTCACCCCGGTCGTGGCGGATTGCCGTCCCATCGGACTATGAGAGTAAGGGAAAAGAGAGTGTTTGCGCACACACACGTCTTGTGCACTATAATATTTCCCTCGCCAAAGGCTGGTCTCCGCTGAGATTGGTGACCATGGCCGAAGTTCGTTCTGGAGGACTATTAATTAGTTCATGGCGAAACGAGAGAAGAAAACACACACACAAATACATGAAGCTGCGTTCACACGATGCAAGTTAGCTATTAGGTACTCACATTGTAGCACTACCCTATTGAGGCAATGTTGTACCTTCAATCGAGCGCGCTCAAACGTTCGAGTCTGATTCAGTCAGTTGAATCGGACGACGATCTATTCTTGTGAGATCAAATACGATTTCGGACTGAAAGTGCTCGTTGCCAACTAGGCTTAAGGTGTGTGGTTTGTATCTACGTCGTTGTTCTTTAACCAATAGAGATAGATCTGTCGGGAGCTATGAGGAAATATTATCCTCGGGAGCTGCTATGGACCAACAACAGGACCTGGTGTTTATGTGTATCTGTTGTTGTAATTTTCCCAATATGTTAATGTCTCTCTTATCCTAAAAATTAGGCATTATAATCATCTCTCAACTATGTCAGAATCTAACCAAACCATCTGCATGAACCCCATTAGGTATTACAGCAAATACCTAAATATGTACATATGAACGAAACAGCAGCCCAGCGACCGCCTCGAGTCGTAAGCCTCATCAATATTCTATTGCGTCTACATTCAGGGAAGATATATCTTCCGCCTTTTTTGCACTACTTTAAGACGTTCCAACTACCATACATAGTTAAAATACTTCGTAACTTTAAACTTAGGCAGCGGGGAACTTTTAGAAGCCTCGACTGTATTATGGTCAATGGGAACTGAGTGAAAAGTACGAAAAAAACGAGAAGTGTAAGTCCGCAAAAAGTTGGGAAGTTAAATGTTTTCGAGTTTCGCTCGGATTTTTTATCGCAGCTCCTCAGCAGAAATGTACTTTATGGTTATTTTACAGTTCCTGACAAAAGCAGTATGAAAACGATATTGTCGGTTAGTTTTGAGAAGTCTTTGTGGCGTTCTCGGTATTCATTTTATTTCGACTTTAATATTTTAGAAGATATTTGAGCATTGTTCAATTAGACTATTTTTGTAATGTCATTGTACCTACATTTCCGAGAAATGGAAACAATTCCATAAATACTCGCTCAGAAATAATCTTAATGGGCGGAAATCCGATTTAAGTATTCACTGGAAACGTTAAACATTTTAAGGAATTTTGCGTCTGCCATGAAGTTAATTGATTCTTATTTTGTATTAAGCACACAGCTTGGATGAAATCGATTGCATCGTATACGAGCACTCAATCATCTTTCGATCACATTAAGCATACAAAATTGAAATTCTTGCTAATACACTTTCAATATAACTTGAACAAACCTAATTAAAGCTGGCAACACGTTCTATTATTATAATAAATATTTTTTTTGTTATGATGCCCGAACGGATTAAGTTAAAAATATTGAACTCATTATTTTGATGGAAACGGCTTTAAAACGTGAGTGATAGCCCCATAAAGCGTTGTTGATTTATTGATGATTGTTCTTCATTAGGATGATTGAGTGCCAACATTTTTTTGGATTTTATTTGTTTTTACATACCGTATGTTGCAATTTTACGATAGGTAGGTAGGTATTTTATTCTTATACTTTCCTTCTGCACGTGTCGATGAATCATATTTTGTTCGACCAGTAAGTCAGACCCTGATCTTAACCGACCAGTAAGTTAGGGCTGATGCTGTTAATAGTGTCAATTCCCAGCATCAGATGGAATTAAAACTATGGCTGGTTAAATACGATGGCAGTGACTGGACTCAGTTACTCGGGATTTCGGATCCAGTCAGCGGGTTCATGTAGACGAGATCGGCAGTAAGTCAGTAGTAAGTCAGGCGGGGGAACTAGACTGACTTCAGGGCGCGTAGTCAGCACTGGACTGGGTTGAAACTAGTGTCTACACGAGCCCACTTTTGATGTTAGTGCTGGATTGAATTACTGTACAGGGCTCGTATAAACCTTTTTTTTTTTTGGGGTGGCAAATTATCAAATAACTTTACCCGGTCTGGGCGGAGCGGGAGGGCGTGTCAGACTCTTACTAATTAAAACTCACCCGTGTTTATTCAGTTGCCTGTATGTTGCCAGAGGCCACGGTATCCCTTTCGGACTTTCCCGCAACCCCGGCAGGCATCAGCCCTAGCGGACCCCGTCAGTTCTGCTGACATATCTTTGAGGCGCGCATGGAATTCAACGCGCCGCCGACCTGGGCCCGGTCCTTATCCGACGGTGAGCTACCTATTGCTCACCGTCGTCGTAAAAATCCGCCTTCACTTCAACCTCAATTCACCTAAAATTTCACGGTGAGATTTTTACCCAATAGAGATAGTTCCTGGCTGAGGAACTGTCACTATTGAGGGTTCATTCACCTACATATAACTTCTGGAAGACGATATCCGATGTATCCATTCCCCGTAGTAGTCAACCCAGGCCCGACCGCTAATTAGATGTGTTTGCACCATTTACAGCTCGAAGCAACCGCGGGCGATCAGCGCCATTGAACCGTTTCATGAAGAAGTATAACATTTGTTTGACTGTTAATTATTTTGATTATAATATTTGCGAGTTTCAGATCTGTCATCGGAATTGTGGGAAACACCTGGACCCCACAATACAAATACAAAAGCATTAAAGGTATTTATCAAGTGCTAAGTTTACAGCCACTTTAATTACTGGCAACTCGCTGACGATTTCAAAATTGTGTGTCCAAACAGATTTTGACATTGCTAGCGACAAATAGGTTGTCCAAATCTATGTCTCGACGGAACATTCTGGAATTGCCAGCGGGTCGTCGGTGACTAAAGTCGCTGCGTGTGTACGTATACATTACACCATAGTTCTTAGGCTCTTTCCTCACTGGTCGGTACGTCTGTGGTGCGGGATCATTTCGGTACTGCGTGACGTCACACGTTTTACTGCATTGATACCAAAAGCTTACCGACCGCGAGGATACAGTATACAAAGGATACTTTTTATCCCGCTGGGAAAAGCTAGTAAAATATAACTGACCTATGGAAGAGCAGAGAAATACACAGTGAAGCCGCCTGGTTTCAAAAAACTCTTTCACACCACTTTCTCAATCTAAGATAAAACTAAAAAACTTCAAATGCTGAATAACAAACGAACACAAAGGGTCTCGCAAAATACTCAATTACAGATTCAACATTAATGCCAAAGCTTCACGAACTAAAGGAGAAATCTGCTTTTTATTCATACTGACATAACATCAGTTCATCCTTATTTCTAACAGAAGAACCAACAGAAGAGAAACGCATTACCAACATGCAAATCCAACCGAGTAAAGTAACAATTGGCCTCAGCTGCAAAATTCCAACCCACTCCGTCTTTATCAAAGAAATAAATGAAAGAAACGGTTTGCAGTTCCACTTTTTATATTCACTTTCTCTAGTCACATTTGCATTGTGCAAAAAAGAGACTGTCTTTAAAAATGGTGGTGAATAATATCCCAAGTCTGCTTTCAAAGGAAATCTAAGGGAGCGTTGTCGTATAAAAGTATTGCAGGATTCGTTTTCTCCTTTAACTATCGTTATTTCTCCTGAATAAGTTTATTTTGTTTATAAGTATCTATCTATGTATTGGTATTTATTATTTTTCGAGTTATCTATCAATTATGTTACACCTGCCATATTTTGTCTCTGCATCACTCTAAAGTTGACTGGTAGAAAATGCCTCAGGCATTAAATCCGCCTTTGTACAGTATTTTTTTACAACATAACATACATAACATAACATCACGCCTGTAATCCCCGAAGGGTTAGGCAGAGGTGTACCTATAGTACACCCACATTTCGCCAGTTATGTTTAAGTCCCATGTAATAGGGGGCGAGCCTATTGCCATCAACCGGGCACAAATCCAGACTCCGGGCTGATACTGAGAAATTCCAGATGGAAAGCCCAATAACACTTTGCCCGATCTGGGAATCGAACCCAGGACCTCATGGTCAGCAGTAGCGCTTGCGACCACTAGACCAACGAGGCAGTGTTTTTTTACTTGTGCATAAAGTTTTAATAAATATAAGTAAAATTATGACGCTTAAATGTATGCTTTAAAATAAGTTTTACTGTCTAATAACAGCTGGATTTTTATTTGAGCGAGCCTCTAATTACATACATTAGCAGTAAACATGTTTATGGATAATTTTCACACGTGCTTATAAAACTTGTGATGCCTTTGTTATAAAACTCATGTAGACAACGGTGAAGGTTAGAGGTAACAAACTAAAACGTTGAAGCCCTAAACACATTTTTAGTACACGTTTAGTGGAAATTCTCCTGAAAATCCCACTTTGCCAGATGCTAACCACTCTTTGCGTAGATATAGCGGCTTTCATAAAATGGCGGGCTTATTCATAAAAAACAATATTAGGTATGTTCGAAATATAAACTTCAATTTTTTTAAATTCTATTTTTTTATTTATATTATTGCTTATACTTTATTTGATGACTCGCTGATGGCTTCTGCTGGCTGCTGCCCGCATAGACCCTAATTTTGTTTTTCTCTATTATAACATCAGCTATCTCTCAGTGGAAATCCCGTCAAAATCGGTCCAACAAACAGACAGACAGGGAGAGGCAAAAATTTAAATAATAGATATTTTGGACTTCTTCATTTCGTGTGGTTAGAAACTAACATGTACTAGTACAAATTAGGCACAATTGTTTCATTTTGACAGTTCAACAATATTCATTGCGTTATTTACGTTGTTGAGAAGATTTTTTTTCCAACTTATGAAGCAATGGATTAGCAATCTGTTTCAAATCGAAACAGATTGTGATTATGTTGTATTACGCAATTAAGGTACCGGTGTTAGTTTTTAAAGCCACCCATGGGTCTCGGATTTGGCTTCACATGCCGTCAAGAAATATATCTCTCAGGTGCCGGTTTTCTCACGACGTTTTCCTTCACTGATTTTTGAAGCAAGTGATAATTATACAATAGTCCGTATTGTATAATTATAACTTGATGATGAATCCAAAAAGTTAGAGGCCTTGGGTTCGAACTCGAGACCAGATGCATTTAGTAAAAAGCACAGACACTTCAATTTTACTTATTTATGTGTATAGTTTTATAGATAGATAAATGAGGTTGTAAACATTTTGTAGGACCTCTGTAGTCAAATTACTTTGAAGATGTTCCACGATTTTTAAAATACAGATTATTTTTTTTACTTTATTGTCTATTAATGTTGTTGTTTTCAGTATAAAATAGGTACTTAGATGAAGTATAATTTATCTGTCTTGCATTAAATGATAACGACTGTACTAGTACGATTACTATTATGAATAGTGATTAGTATTCGATGTGAATACCTCTCTAAAATTATGTAGTCGTAATCGTAATCGTTATTATTATCATCTACTTAATTAGTAATAAATATATTCTAGTATTATGATGTTGTAGTAAAATTATAATGCAAGAAACGGATGGACCAGAAAAGTTGAACGTGTTTTTTGAGTCTTCGTATCGATGTTTATCTGAAACCGGCCATTCTTCATGTCATACCAAATGACACCTTGATTTATCACAAAAAAAAAAAAATACTGACGATACGAAAGGTCCATTAAGAAGTATGAAACTCGATTTAAAACTGATTCAAATAGATCTGAATCTCAAATCTATTCAAATCAGGAATCAAGTTTATTGCCGTTCTAGAATGCTAGCTCAATTTTCAAATTCAAATTCGAATACCAGAACAAAACTTTAAAAACTACAACAGAACGTTGCCGTCTTTGACGTTAATACGTATTCCCTCCGTCTCCATTGGGGCGGAAAGTAAAATAAAAACAAGAAACAAAGTGTACTACTGAGACAAAAAAGTGGTAATTGAGTATTCGTGGAGCAGTTGGAAGCCGGTGGCTAAATTATTCGGAGCTCTTCTTTTACATAGATGTGCGAAGTTGGGTATTTCATTTGATAAGTTGAGTGGCTTTTTATTTGCTGTGAATTTAATGGTAAGTATGGTTTGCTTAAATATATTTTGACAAAAGTACAGGCTGTTTTGACTTGTGTCCATGCTTGGAACTAAGAATTATTGAATTCAAATTCATAATATTTCAATTTCACATAAACCTACATGGTCACTTATGAAACGTCAGAAGCTAGGTGCACGGTTCCAATTGTTCGTTTCCTTTGGAGAAGAGCCAGCAAGAAACTCCACGGTTGCTCTTTTAATTGGTAAGACTTGGTAGTAATAATAAATCATAACTACCTAAAAGTATTAGTTGTGTTGGCTTTAAAAGGTGCCAGAACCCTGATTATGAGCGCATAAACTAATTGATTAGAACTAATTGATTAGCATTTGAAAATACTGTTGGAGTTGCTGAAGATTTAAAAACTACTCATCTTTGCATTGTATAAATTCAATCCCTTAGCATTGTATAATTTCATAACACGTGTGAGTACTATGTACCTACTTTAAAGCTACCATTTACTAGGTACGTCTTTCATTGACTTGAATCTGCCCTTGCAGCTGAGAATATGTCATGCTCATTCTAATGTCTCGCTGACGGTGTGTTGGATCATTTAGCTCCCTTCAAAATGGTTGAGCTGAATGGTGCTAATCCATGCGTCATGTTCGTGAACGGGCGCTGTCAGTAGGGACTGGTCATCTTCTAGCTGCCGTGGCTTATTTTAATTTGATTTTTGAATTGTTTTATTTTTTATTACGGACGCTTTTATCGTTATGCATCGTTCTCACATTTATAACTTTAACATGAATGATGTAACCAATATTTTGTAAACATATTGTTATTTAAAAGAGTGTCCATGGAGTTTCTTGCCCGTTCTTCTCCATAGGTACCTACTACGCTTTGGAATGGGCAACAAGCTTCATCTATCTGACTGCCCGACACCTTGACAATTCAAAAGTGCCTGTAATTGGTTTATTTGGAATAAATGCTTTGAGTTTGAGTTTGATTGTAATCGGCTTTCCATTTTCAAGTAGACATTAAAAACTGAGGCGAATAAGGAACAAAATTTGAGGCGAAAATGGAATATCAAATATGGGACGAACTTTGTGAGGCGAATGCGGAACAAATCATATTTTATTCTGTTATGTCATGTGTTGTTTTGTTATGTCATGTTGATTTTTCATTAAAATAATTATCATCACTGTCTAAATTACGGTCTACAAATCCAGGCACAGCGTAGCACTGCCGGGGTTGCGAAGAAGTCCGAAAGGGATATCGTGGCCCCCGGCAACATGGCAACTGAAGGAACACGGGTGGGTTTTAGTCAGTAAGAGTCTGACACGCCTTTCCGCTTCACCCAGAGCGGGAGAAGTTCTTTGATAATTTCCCACCCAAAAAAAAAAGTCCCAGCATAGCAACACCAAATCTCAGTGAATCCTAAAGCTACAGTAGCAACGGTGGATAAATTTCCTTACGTTTTATTGCATCATTTAGAGTTGCGCAATTACCCTATTTGGGAAATGGAAACATATGAAAAATAGCTCCACATTTTTTCTTATAAAGAGCGTCAAAATATATTTTCCTTTGCGCGGTACTGTGACGGAAATGCGTCATTTCGGTGCTTGTAGGCAATGAGCAATCTGTCTTTACATACCTACCTACGTATCTACCATCTTCTTTTTAAAGGGTTTTTTACCTATAGGTTTATTTTCAGCCGTCGTTTCTGGTAAAGGGTCTTTCTTTTGGGAATGTTATGGTGAAAGCACGGTCAGTTCCTCCATCGATCATTGTTTGTTGGAAGTTTTAGTTTCAGAGTTTTTTTTTGCTTTGTTGAGTGAATGCGGAACCGACGTGTAAAATATGTTAGCCGTAAGGCTATTTTCTACTTAGTACCCGACTATGGCAAAGCCAAAAGGAAGGGTTATGATTTTAGCAGTTTATGTATGTATGTTTGTATGTTTGCTTTTACGTGTGTTCCATCGTAGCGCCTAAACTACTGAACCGATTTTGATATATGAGATATCAATAGATTTGTAATAATAGTCCGGGTGACATAGGCCATATAAATTTTTCCTAAATTTAATGTGGAGGACTTTACACGTAAATTTCTAACGTCGAACAAAATTAAAATGATCTCATTTTAATTTTTGTCGAGGTTAGAAATTTACGTTTGATCCCATCATGACAAGTTAGGTATCAAAAGAAAGGTCTTGATGGGCACATTACAAATATGTATGATATTATATTTTAAAAGTAAATAAATATGTTTAAATGATTAAAAACAAGCAAAAGAGAGACTGCGTAGTAGCGTAAGATGATACCAACGCGCAGTTAATCAAATCTTATTGAATAGTAGGTAACGTTTTGTAAATCTTATGAAAAAAAAAAATAAGTACAACGAAATATTTATATTTTGGATTTCTTCGAAGCTCGATAAATGGATTTGGCGTCGAAATAAATAAAAATGGTCAAGGTAAAGCCGTGGTCGCATGCCTGTATACCATGTGGGTGCCAGGAACACCTACAAAATTAAAATGGCATGCGAAGATGGCTTTACTTTGACCATTTCTATACCTATGTCTTGATTTCTGTCTGAAATATTTGCTTGTTTCGTACTTTTTAGATCATTTTTCCGTAGTCGGGTTACAGTTTTTAATTAAACTTTCTTGTTTTATTTTTTTCCGTAGTGTAATAGGTAATACTGGCTGCTATCCGCAACTTTACGTCAAAGCGCGTATTTTTCCGTGACGGTGGGAAATTGCTTATTCGATCCACCCCAGCTCTTCCAAGAAGGCCAGCAACGCCTTGGTGTCACTGCCAATCTCACATGGAGTACCTCCGTTGTGTAAAATGCATTCAAATTCAACGTATAGGAATTCATTAGAGAATGTAGATTTCTGCAATAAATAAACGATGTAGGTTTATATATAGGCCGTTTGACCTAAAGATCGGATTTTAAGCCAAGCCATTATCGCCAATTTATGCCATTGCAGTTACTGGGAAACAGAATACCCTCTGGTAAGACTGGTTGTCAGGCTTTCGGGCTTCTGACTACCGGTAACGACAGTCAAAGATCTACGAATGAAAGCCGGGACCAACAGCTTAACGTATTTTCGGAGGCACGAAGGGGTGAACGGTCACCTATCCACAGACCGACCTAGGCATGCGTAGCTTAACTTTCGATCGAACTGTGCGGCTGTTATTATTTAGCCACAAGCCCTTCCGCCAAATCACATTTAGTTACAATTAAAAACAAACGAATGTTAGAAAAAAGAATAAACACTGCCCCACCTCCACTTTTTACAACCAATAAATATGTTTAAAAAACCCTCCACACCATAAAATCAGCATATCAAACCGAAACAAAAGTCTTTATTACTCCATTTGTCCCAAATTAGACGCTCCACGTGACAATGTATTTCATTTCGCTTCCTCCGTCGTAATACACTTAATTACTTCCATTGAATGTACTTCGGTACTATGTAGCTCCTTGTAAGCACAACATAGATAGGTGCAGAAGGCTAGCTCCGTACAACGGGGGGCGGAAACAGGCGCACACACATTTAGACGCATACGTATGGCGATCGTAAACTATATAAAATGAATGCTAGTCTCGGGTGCGCTTTTAATCCGATTCAGCCTGAACTTGCTGTTCTCCCGCAGCGACGCCCTAAGCCGAGGTCCATAACCCGCAGGGAGTGCCAGTAGCGTGTAGTCGCTTAGATTTTTAGTTTTATGCCCTGGCTGAAGGCCTTAATTTATTGAGGCACCCACAAGAAAGTCCTGTTAAGCAGCCGACAACCTCTTAGGTTGTCATAAGGGATAACATTCTCAAAAAAAAAAAAAAAAACGAGCGCTTGCACTCGCTGTAGCTTCGTGAGCCGTCGCTAAGTGTGCTTGCGTTTTTGCTCGTTCTATGAAGTCAACCTTCTGGATCTATCTATTCTGTGTTCTAAGGTTTTTAATGTAGGCACGACTAATTATACCCCCGTTTTCACGCCAGCTTAACCTCCCCAGAAATTAATCTTGGGTGTTCTTTTAAAGAATTGGAGGTGTCTCAAAAGGTGTGGAGTGGAAATTATATTTTTGAATTGAATGAAAGAGCAAATGTTAAGGATTCATTGGGGCACAAATTGAGGTCTGGCTATCAAGAAGTAGCTATACCTATGTTATATTTGAGTATGTTTCGAGATAATGATTTTTATCAAGATGAATTAATTAATTATGTTCTTATTTAGCTTAGAAGTCAGAATCTGCTTCTTGAGCATACCTATACATACAATAAAATCGTAACGAAGTCAAAACTGTACATTGAATATTTTTGAAAAAAAAAAAAATATTGCTACGAGGTCTGAGATTGATTCTAATGCCGAAAATAGAGTTTTTAGAATTTTTGTCTGTTTGTCTGTATATATGTTCCAGCATGGCACTAATTCTGCAGGATAGATTCTGTTAAAATTTAGAATAGATATTTTCTATAGGTCTGGTCAACCTATAGTGTATAAACTATCACGCTATTTGCTATGGGAGATGAGCAATGATACATTATGTTCATGTTTTTGGAACTCACATTCTCAAGAAAGCGGCTAGAATACGAAAGGACGAGGAAAAAGTTGGCACTTAACTTTTCGGGAAAGTTTTTGTCTGGTATCATCTGAGTTAAACGTTTAAGTGGACCAAAATGTGTTTTACTGTACTGTAGGCCTAGCACGAAAGACTTGCGAAAAAGTATTCGTATCGTCATCGAAAACAATTTGTATGTGATTTGAACAGCGCCCCTATCGTGCGTAAATTGAACTAATTTTGGTAGCACGAATGAATTTATACTACTATCGTATCGCAAACGTATCGTCACGTTAACGAAATTTGAAACTTATAAACATATTTGAGAGCACGAACTTTGTTTTGACGTACGGTAACGTAAATTTCGATAGCTGGCTATCGAGCACACTCGAAACTTTATTCACTTAGAATTTGTCGGTGAGAAAAGTTTCGTAAGATATTAAACTAAAGTTTTAAACTTATATGTAATGTTTTTATGTTTTCAAAGTTGGTTTTCATATAATTCAAAGTGTTTTTATAATATTCCGAAGTAATTGGAACAATAAATTGCTTATAATGCAAAGCCCACCACTGTTCGAACGTAGCCCTTTATATTATTTTCTTGCTGCAAGTTTACTTGACAATGAGGGAAGTGAACTAAGAGAAACTAGGTGAGTGCATCATGTTCTATTCATTTAAAATTTATAAAGGTTTACGTCACATTAATTAATTATTTTTTGTTTTCTTAGATAAATGAAATATCTATTATATATTACTTATTCTAAGGTTGTTTTATAATTACAGAGAAATTACGCGCAGAGCTAAACTTAGAAAGACAGTAAGTCCTGTGGACATAAATGAAACCGAATTTAAAAATAGATATCGGTTAAAAAAAAAGCTTTCATATTTCTCTGTGAGCAGCTCCGTCAAAAAACAAATTTAAAAAGAAGCTACAGGGTTAGTCTAGAGCTTAAGGTATGTAAATAGCTATAAACTTCAATGTTATTGAAATAGAAACAAAACAAAGTAAAATAAGTAAAAGTGAGTAAATTAAAATTTTACAGGTTCTTTGTGCACTATCTTTTTACGCCACTTGCACTGGATCATACCAGCGTATAGTGGGAATGGGTAAATATTTAGGTCAAACCACAGTCAGCAAATATTTAGGTCAAGCCACAGTCAGCGAAGTGACTGATGCTCTTATCACTCCTGCAATATTGAGAGATTTTATTAAATTTTCAAATAAAACAGCTGATAGAGATATAGTAGGTAAGAGACAAGTTAGTATGAACATTAATAATATACTGGGACATTGTGTATACATGTGATAAGGGTCAAGTGTGTATCCGTGGACAAGGGCGAACTTGATACTTAATCGAAAAATATTCTTTGTTTATAAACTTGTAATAGTTATTTACTTTTGACTAACAAGGGCCTCTGTGATCTACCTATGCAGTGCCTAGCTACAAGTGTAGTATAATTCTCTTGCTACAGAATATTATGTACTTTAATGTAGGTATTTAATCCTATTTTTATCTTACAGATTCTTTACTAAGTATGGCTTTCCTGGAGTCATAGGGTGCATTGATGGAAGCCATTATTTTGCGGTGTTAATATTTTAAAAACTACAAACAAACTTAATCGTAGCGTTGCGCCGCGCAATACAAATGTCAAGTGTCAAGCAGTCGTTTGAAAACCACTTATCACATTTTTGTAACTTACAAAATAATATTATTCTTTCAAAGATAATATCATTTTAAAATCTTCTTTAGCTTATTTTTAGTTTGTTCTTCATTCCATCTCTATGTAATCATTAAATTTCCAATAAATAAACCGTTTAATCAATAGTAAACACATAATACGTCATTGGATTTAGTCATCGAACGCACCATTCATTCAACATGGTGTTCGTTTTGCTCACTCTGCTTACCTTAGGATGACGTCACTAACGTTATCGTATCGAGCTTCTATCGAGCTGACGATAGTCGCCAGAGTGTGCTTCGTGCTACGAACTATCGTCA
This sequence comes from Omphaloscelis lunosa, assembly GCA_916610215.1. Classification (NCBI taxonomy): domain Eukaryota; kingdom Metazoa; phylum Arthropoda; class Insecta; order Lepidoptera; family Noctuidae; genus Omphaloscelis; species Omphaloscelis lunosa. The sequence continues at coordinate 16,977,742 of OU744250.1, forward strand.
TACTCCGTTATCGTATCGAGGACTCGATACGTTTACGTTACTATTTCGATATGTTTTCGTGCTTGGCCTACTGTTCTGCAGTTTCAAGGTAAATGTTGTGAGATGTTAGCATTTATTTAACTTTCCTCTGTTTCTATAAATAGTTAGTTTATTTGTTTTAAACAACTAGTATTAGAGTCGTCATCATCCCACATGCCGCAGACAACACCTCGCGCTATCTCGTATGCAAACAGTTGTGGAACTCCCGCCGCGCCATTGTGGCAACACTATTTATACTGTGCGGTTTTGTTTCCATTGTATTACGTTAGAAAACATAAGTTGTAATTTTATATTAGATCTCCGCCTGTTGGCCGTATCTTTTTTTGAATACACACTACTACATTCAATCGAGTGACCTAATCAGAAAGAACTAAAGAAAATTTGTAGGTAGTATTAAAAATCTTTTTTAAGTGTAGGCCTTACAAAGTTTTGAGAAACACCCCACGAGGGACTGCCTGTATATCTAGTTCCTCGATACTTCCAGATCTTTTCTGAAGAGTAGTTCAAATTGTCTGCCATAATCTAGCTGTGTTACGAATAAATATTAAAATTAAGACGGAATAAAACATAGCTGTTTTTATTGCAATGCGTTTTTAGCGCAAGTTTTGCAGGAACACGTAACAAATTTGTACAGGAGCGAGGACCACGATGCAGATAGTATCGAGCCATTATTGATGTATTGAACTCTCTCACATGAGCTCCCGGGTTCGATTCCCAGGTCAGGCAAACTGTTATTGGGTTTTTCCATCAGGAACTTGTCAGTAGCAGCCCGGAGTCTGGATTTGTGTCCGGTATATGGCAAAAAGCTAGTCCCCTATTGCATGGGACTTAAAAATACTAGTGAAAAATGTGGTTGTAATAATAGGTACACCTCTACCTAACCCTTCGGGGTTTACAGGCGTGATGTTATGATATTTATGTTATGAACTTCTCGTGATAAGTGTAATCTGATAATACGGACCTGCTACATTGCATGCGCTATAAACCATAAAAACATACATATAAAAACATATTTATACATTTTTTATTATTAGGCATCTCGCAGGTGAACCTAGGAGGTTGTCGGCTGCTTAAACGGACTTTCTTGTGGCTGCTTCAATCAATTAAGGCCTCCAGCCAGGGCATAAAACTTAGAAACTAAGCGATTACACGCTAATGGCATCCCCTGTGGGGTACGGACCTCGGCTTAGGGCATTAATGGGGGAGGACAGCAATGGACAGGCTGGATCGGACTAAGTAACGTGAAACATTGGAAACGCAAGCTTATTTAACCGACAACCCAGACGGAGTGCATTAAAACATTACGGATTTGGAACTTAGAGAAACTTCGCAATTCTTGTTCAATCTACGTTCACTGCAGTTATTGGTTGCTTCCACTAAATGCAGAGGATCTGCGCAAACATGGCACTGCTAAATGACTTTGATAAACTTTGGATTATGGATTAAGGAAGGGGTAGAGTTATTTTTATACTTACTTCTAGGACTTCTTTTGTTAATATCAAATTGTTTTTATTTTAACAATTTAGCTCTATGCATTGATTTTTACGGTGCAATACCAAAAGGGTGCTAACGGAACCTAATTACTAAGCCTCATCGTCTGTCTATCACAGGGTTGTATCTTTTAAACCGTAATAGGTAGCCAATTGAAATTCTCACGGAATACGAGTTAAAATGGCGTCTTTCATGGACAAAGAAGGTAAAAATTTACAAAATACTATTGCGATCATGTACACATAGCTACATATCAAGAAATTCTTTTCCAGTTCATGCTGATCTTGCATTGTGAAGGATTTTCATACAATGCGAGGTCAGCTTATAGGTACTGGAATGTAAAACTTGATGTGTAGCTGTACCTTACGAAATGAAAGAGTGATATTTTACAAAATACTGGGTCAAATTAAATTAACTAGCAAAACTACGCAGACCTGATGGGTACTTATCGATATCTAAACATGATGAAACGAAAAGTAAATAAATTTGGTGAAGTTTTTTGTGAGTTCATCGAACGCAGTTGGTGCAGCCACTTGAAAAAAAAGAAAAAAAAAGAACAGAAAACAGAAAAAAAATGTTACGAAAGAAATATCAGTTTAAAAAATAATTTTCTTTTTTGTATAAACTTCACAGACATGATGGGTATCGATATCTAAAAATACACGATAAAACAGGTTTTCTGAACTCATACTTCAAGTAACACTACAAGCGGTCGTTGATAACAAAAAAAAAAAACTTTTTTGGTTTTATTTTATCGTGTTTAGATAACCACGTCTGCAGAGTTTCGCTAATTTAATTTCACCCTGTATAACTACGATTTGCTAAGAAGGTTAGATACCGATTCTTTTTTTGTTTGAAAGGGTATGAGGTGGTCCCATATAAATTTGATTAACTTTGCTCAGATAGTTTTAGAGTTAGCTTCAATAATACGTATTTTTTTCTACTTCGTATGTGGATAATATGATTATTTCTAGAGATGCGCCGAATATTCGTTTTATATTCGGTATTCGGCGAATTCGGAAAATTTTGAAGTATTCGTATTCGACCGAATCGTTATGTTGAAATGTCAAATGTATCCGGTTTAATTAATCATTGTAAATCAGCTTTTAGTGCAAAATAAATTAAAGGAATCCCATAATCTAACAATCGTATTTATTAGAAATCGTTTATTGTAAGGTAATCAAACAAAGATAATAATATAATTAAATACAGGTAATCAAATACAACCTAGCATTACCTAATAGTTACATAAAATCAAGTATCTTAAAAGAACAGTAATTTTTAATTGCAATAATCCTCATCTTTCAAAACACCCAAAACTAAAATTTTAATCAAATAGTCAAGAACTGCACTAAAATCTGGCACCCGTATTGTGTTTTCATACGCAATGACAGTGGCGGGGTGCAGCGGGTAGTGGGAGGCCAGGTACCACTCACTCCGTACACACGCAAACTTGTTTGCGCGGCAAAACTATAGAACGGGGAATCCAATTATCCGGCAGTATATTCGGTTTGGTAAGAACTTAACCGAATATTATTGGGTATTCGGTTTTTCGGTGAAACCACTATTCGGCGCATCTCTGATAATTTCCTGTCACTGATAATTACATAGCTGGTAGCGAATTTGTGTGGGGTAGGTACCACAACTAAAAAGTGAAAAATAAAAACTTAAAAAAAGAAACAACCTACTCCAAAGAAAAAATACTACAAAGTGAAAAATAATTTTAATTTCGGAAGTCCGTGGCAAAAAACGAAAATTTAAAACCAATGTCACCGACTTCCGAAATTAAAGTAATTTTTCACTTTATAGTGTTTTTCTTTTTTTTGAAGGCGTTTGTTTTTTTTTAAATAGTTTTTGCATTTCATGGTGGCGCAGCTTGTAAATAATTTTGGGGACATGACATGCAGATTTAAGAGATAACGTGGCCGAGTTATTTGTGCATTATATTTTGATGTGTCATTTATGAATATGGCCCCAATGTTTATCACGGGTCGGAGACCTAAATCTCATATGCAATAACATTCTGAATCTGAGTGAACGGTCGAATAGAAATTGGGTAAGTGGGTACTTGATTGTAGCATAACGTTTTGTAGTTACCATTGTAACAATACTATAGAACAAAGATTGTAGTCATCATTGTAGTAATCAAATGAGCTCTTGCCGATTTATACATTTTTTCTGCGACTAACAGAATATTGTTTTTACATCGTAGTAACTGATACCATTCTTGAACATTACCTGATTTGAAATAGAGATGTCTCTGTATATACTACTCTGCTGCTAATGATGATATTTTATTCAATTTAAAGTGGTGATCCCTGTCACAACAACCAAAAGCCGTAGAACGAATTTGAAACACATAAAAAAAACTATTTCTATTTCATTAAACCGATCGCGAACCTGCAGGGTATTGCAGCAATGTTCGACGTTTTCTAAAAACAATTCCTATTTCATATAAAAGACCCGTTCGATACGATGTACCTATCACTTCAATGAAGTATTTGAACTTTTAAATACTCATCATCTGCCTAGCCTTTTCGGCTTCCAGTCTAACCGGATGCAGCTAAATACTAATGTTTTAAATGGAGCGACGTAAGGCGTAGCTTAACCTGATCGATCGACCCGTGCGGCTGTTATTACTTAGCCACAAGCCCCTCTGAATTTTTAAATACATTGAACTAAAATATTAGGTACGCGTATAACGTACAGTGCTTTCATTATAACTTGACCCGTGACGCGATTGGTAGCACTGAATTTTGCAATCTTAGTATCAATCCTAAGAGAGTTCAAAATGGCGACTGACAGAACAGTACTACCAATCACATGACTGCAAAATTTAGTGCTACCAATCGCGTCACGGGTCAAATTATAATGAACGCACTGTCAACAACAACAACAATAGTCACAATACAACAATTGACAATAGAACAACAACAATTGACAAACAACAACAATAACTTATTAATACACAATTGACAATTTCAATAGTCATGTTGTTCCATTTTTATTATAGACGAAACGAAAGGGAACTTTTGTAGAATCGCCTTCGTGTTGACCCGTACGATTGTCTATTATCACATGCAATTTGCAAATTGTTACATAAAATAACATCACACCTGTACTCCTAGAAGGATTAGGCAGAGGTGTATGTAATTTACTATAAAGGTACACCTCTGCATAACCCTCCGAGGAGTAAAAAAAAAATGAATTTATTGGATATGGTCAATTGATTGAAATTTTGTAGTCTACACCACAAAATGTGCCAGATATGTTGAAAGTCTCATGTAGCTAATAGGGAGGCAAGCCTATTACTATAGATATCGAGTTGTATAGCGGCTCAGTTATGGGCATAATGGGCTCATAGCATAGGCGTAGGAACTACTTTGGATAACACCAACTTAAAAGCAAAAAAGAGATAACTACCTAAAACATTTTTGTCTCTCTCTCGAATCTCGTTCATCACCCAAAATCTGTCCTAAATCACAATGAACAATACTGTCTATTAATCAAGAATTAATATGCGCATAGAAACATACTCGGGCCGGTCAAGTGGGCCCGTGTAGGTTCCATCAATAAAACAACATGGACGATTTGAGGCCGGCCGGTCTCGACACCGAGTGCCGCTCGATAAAAGCTGCATGTCCCGGAATTTAGAATTGTGGAATAGAATCGAACCCACTGGCACAAAGTTAATCAAAAATTTATTGCATTACGCAATGACATGCGTATTAAGGTGGTAACATAAAATTTAAATTATCTATTCTTAACTCTATCTTTAATGTTGTAGGTTTTTGGTAAGTTTTTCAGGATTTCACCAATAACCAATGATATGATAATCACAATTTGCTTAAATGTAATCGGAAAGTACCTAGTGGTTATAATTTCTGTAATAAAGCACGTTACCTCATAGTTGCGGAGTGTGCGTAAGCGCACCATAACGTGTTTTACCATTGTCAGGATAAGAGCAAAGCTCTTTTTTATAGTTAAATTATCAAGCTCGGGACGATAGACAGCTCTCTGTTATGCTTAATCAGTCACGGTTCGATAGTAAATGGTGCGCCTGATTTTTTTTTGACAGCAACATTCGCTCGATCTGCGTTTACAACCTCAGAACTAGTGAGTGTACGTACCATGAATAGATTTTTTAAAAATGCAGTACTAAAACTTACAAACGATTAGTAGATTATACCAACTACTTATGATGCAAGGCTTGAAAAATTACATGGTCTCCCGAAATTATGCTGAAACTAAAATCTACGCAAATTTTGCATCGTGCTGACTATCCAGCTCAATATATTCTAAGCCGGAGCCATGTAGATTTTATAACTGTCGGAAACTGAAGAGCACTCCACTTGCTCAATTAATAAAGAAATACCCTCCACCTACGGATTCCGATATTAAAACCTCTGCAAAAGTATTCATTGCAACTGACTATGCAAAACAAAATGGAATATGTGACAAATGAAACGCTTGTTTTATTTGAGTGGGTTTCCTATGTGTGTAAGGTTATTGTAAGAATGAAGGAAAATAATTGGTTTGGCTTTTAATTTTATGACTATTTTTAAAGTGAAAACTTCTTTAGGCGCGTTGGGCATTTTTAAGCTCGGACTAAACCATTGATTTCGCGACACCGTGATGACACCAGCTTTTGACCATAAAAAGACATCAACGCGTTGATTACCACGGTGCGTGGAGTAAAATAAATAATCGCGTTGATGACCGCGGTGCCGATTTTTTTTCAAGTTTTCACTTCTGTCGGCACTGCCGGAGTGCCACTGTTTTTTTGATGTCGCGGTTTTGATCGGTTGAGGGGTAAGCAGAATTAGGCGTAGCCAAGTTTAATAATCAATTACCAAAATAAAAATGTTATTCCTGTATTATCAATTAGGTCTTTATCCTCTTGCCTTAATCTCAAATTTCTTTAAGGTCAGTTCGATGCAATTTTTTCTTCCTCCATACATCTCCTTTCGCTTCCATCTCAGAAAATAATATTTCACACAACCCATTCATCAAAATAACGTAGATATTAGAAAATAGATGATAGGTTCAGGAATGATGTGATAAGGTAACGGTTTAAAAGAAGATGTAGTGACAAACATTCAAAAGAGTAGGCTTAGATGATTTAGTCATGCTGAGAGAATGAATGAAAGGCGACTAACAAAAGATATTTACGAGGCAGATGTGAGTGGAAACGCCGTCGGAGAAGATATAGTGACCTTATTGGTGATGTTCTTCAGAAAGGTCAGGTGTGTAGTATTCGCAACCGGCGTGCGTGAATGACCAGATGTGTGAACGTAAACGAGGCAAAAGGAGTATGTAAGGATCGTAGCAGGCGGCGTTCTGTAGATTACTTCTCCCCCATGGGAAGAAGGCGTGAGTTTATGTACGAGAAAAAATAAAAAATTCCAAAAAAAGTCCCACATATAAGTTTTTCGTAATGAATTGACCGTGTAATTTTTCACCTCGTATTCATGAATTTCAAGATATTTAAATGTAGGAGAGAGACGTCAGAGCGAACGGTTATGGTAATCCGATGGTATTGAACTCTACACAGATATTAATATTGATGCAGCTACTTTATATGCCCCTGGAAAGTTGTAGAAGTATTTGTCGTTTTGCAGCATTATGTAGAACTTGTAATTTGATGTGGAAACAATGTTCCTAATACATCAGTCTGTGTTTCATTAGGCTCTATTTTGCAAAAATCCTTATTGAAGTTTATCTTTACGCAGTTTTCAATGTGTATTGAGAAAATATTGCTCTTGTTAAGGTTGCAAAGATTATGTACTTATTCCTTGAAACCTTAATACAGTCATCAATAAAGTGGTTTTTTTGTATGGTTACGTACTTCAAAAGGAAAAAAAAAAACGGAACCCTTATAGGATCACTTCGTTGTCCGTCTGTCAGTCTGTCAAGACCCATTTTCTCCACGCGTTGCTGAGAAAATGGGTTTCGACAATGATATTAAATACATAGGTCAAGGGTTCCTTGGAGCTCTAAAAAAAATTAAGCTTCTAAGTTAACGCATTAAAAAGTTACGGCCTCACATGGGACATATTTTGATACTCGCAAATAAATCATAACCTATATAGGGTACTTCCCGTTGACCTAGAATCATGAAATTTAGCAAGAAGCGATATCTTACAGCACAAGTAAAGGAAAAAGTTCGAAAATTGTTAATTTGTAGTTTGACCACATAAAAAAAGAGATGCGATTACAAACTTACACTTGCAGTTGGAGAATTGACTGTGACGTATATCGATGTATGGGAGAACATGTTTTTTAACTACAATGTTAAGTTTGTTTTTGGGATGAATTCATCTCAACTACGGAACCCTTCATTGTTCGTGGTCAGACACGCACTGGGCCGGTTTTTTTTTTGTGTAGTCACAATACTGCTATACTACTCCTTAGTACTCATAATTTAATATTAATTAAACTGGAAGAAGTAAGGATTTCAAGATAGTTTCCAGCTTATGAGAGGACCAAGGTAGGAATGTGTGATTTGCACTTTGTGCTGGAAAGCTAACTTTAATTAAAATCTCAGAAATGTTCAAGTTCCCATGCATAACTTAAACTGGGTTTAACTCATCAGTTTTCATGCTAATGCATTACTTCAAGTTCTGCCGACCGTGTGAATAAGTAAACTTGTTGATGTTCATTAAGTAAAACGAATTCGCTAAAATTCTGTAAGAATACCTGGTATTTTTGCCAATTAACTACGTTTCAACGTCCAGTCGTCCATCAAACAAATTTCAGATAATTAAACGGTATATAAGCTATTTGAGTGCAATCAGTGAAATAAGCCAAAGAACAATAAACCACTCATAAAGGCCACGGGAACAGATCAAAAATTGTTCAAGTTAATTGTACTGTCAGGGATCCAATTAAATTGGGTACAATAATCGGCAATTCGAAACAATACAGTGCGATTTTCGGAAATGAGCGATACAATTTTTATGAAGTTTTAATCGGCTTGTTGGGAGTAACTTAAATTTCCAAAGGAATTAATTCAATTGAAACTTGTATGCAATTTAATTGAATTAAGTAATTCAATTAAATTGCATACAAGTTTCAATTGAACGTAACATCACGCCTTGTTTCCCCGAAGGGTTGGGCAGAGGTGTCCCTGTAGCAGGTTCATCCACATTTCGCCAGTTATGTTTTAAGTCCCATGAAATAGGGGGCGAGCCTATTGCCATCAACCGGGCACAAATCCAGACTCTACTGAGAAATTTCATATAGAAAACCCAATAACACTTTGCCCGACCTGGGAATCGAACCCAGGACCTCATGCTCAGTAGTAGCGCTTGCGACCACTAGACCAACGAGGCAGTCAGTTACTCAAAATGAAATTGTTTTGTAATCCAATTTCTAAAATGTACCTAATATTGTGGCTATGTTATTATAAATGATGGTTATAGTAGCAAGATTTCATCTAACAGTGTTTTTGTTTTTTTTTGTACTATACATTCCGTTAGTCAGAAAAGTACAAGTGTATTCAGATCAAAATTAATGTTAGTCATCATTAAAATCATCACTAAAGTCATTGTCATCATACGATAAAATGTAAAGTCACGCTAATATACGGACTTACTTCGTAAAATATCCCAAGTCCATGACAACAGCTCAAAAACATGTATGAGGATGTTTATGTTATGTAACTAAAACATGTGCATATATCGACAACTGTGCTGAACACATGTGTCAGTCACGTCATACTAAAAACTGTTGTTTACCCAGTATAAGATTGAGAACTGAAACAAGAATAGATTCGCACTAACTCGCATTATGTAGTTGTCGATATAGCTCACAGAAAAAGCAAGCTGAAGTGGCAATGGACCGGCCATATATGCCGTAGAAAGGATGACCGTAGGGGTAGACCAGCGAGTCTAAAACGGCCACATTAACACTTTGAAGGACAGTACACGAGACACAATAGAAGTTTTATTGTTATGACGCCTATGGGCGTATAGTGTTCTTCAAAGTGTTAAGCAATTCCTCTAAAAGTAATTCATTTTCCTACCTCCCAGCAATTCCTCTATGGTGACATATATTTTATCTGAATCATATTCAATTCAATTTATATTAGAAACATATGTGGTGTAAATATTGCCGCATGAAAAAATGAAGATCGTGATTTTACCGGATAATTTTTCTTTGCAGTTTAATCAAAATTAGATTTTAATTTCTACAGTTTAAATGTTATTTCATTATAATACAAAACTATCAAACAGATTAATTGCGTAATATGAATTGAACGCAGATAATATCATGAATCACACACACTGAACAGATTCAAAAATATTATATTTTGATTCTGTCAAAGCGGCTAAAACGGCTGTTCGTGGAGATGCCGATTCAGTAAAATGTAAGGTAAGACGCCATCAGGCTTGGTAGAGCCATGATCTTTGCAGGGTGGCTGGTAACAGCTGGATGAGAGTTGCCAAGAATCGAGCTGAATGGTGTGCAATTCAAAAGGCCTATGTCCAGCAGTGGACTGCTGTACATAGGCCATGATTCAACACAAAACTTACATGAAACGAATGCAATGAAATTAGTTTGACAGCTAAAACGGTACAAAATGGGGCAAACGTCATAGTTTCATTTTCATTTTGATTGCATAGGAAGTGATTTTATTTATTGCTTTAATACATCATAAAAAAAAAAAATTGTGATCAGCTGTGTCTTTCTAGATTATAGCCAGTTAATGTCCCGTACTAAAGTATATTCGAGTCATGATGGCATGCTCCAAATTCATACAAACACGAGAGCTACTATCATTACATTAAGTGTCGAGTCATAAATGTGATTTCACATTCATTGCATCTTTCTGATAACTCGTTCATTAATAGCATAATAATTAATCGGAAATGGATTGTGTTAAATTTTAAATCATCGTGTTCCAATTTTTTGCATGCTCATTTATCATTCGATATTCCAGTTTCATAGTGATATATGGTATTTTATATTATTTGGTGCATTAAGTGTAAATATCTAGGTACAGCTTCGGCTATTGGTCTATCATTGATATTACCGTAGTATTGATGTCAAGCCTTCAATCAGTCATATTGTGAACAAATCGGTCATCGACACTACTTTTGCTATATATCAAGCGGGTGAGGTTGACATTTATTTGACGATGAGTAGTGGATAATTCTATATCGCCTAGAAAAAGGGGTGATGTATCTATAGTCTGTTTGCAAAGTCAAAATAAAAATGCTGCCGCTCGACTTGTCGTGGTGACTACAGGTGACAAATTTAGTAACGTGTATGTGCATAATATCTATAACCGAATCAATATGGAAATTAGACCGATATAACGTTTACGTTGGTGAAGATGTTTATTTTATTCCACTTTTTACGAATTAAGAATCGCCACGATAATTACACAATTGAAGCATTTAAATAAAGGTGCAGTTGTAAGGATCATAATCAGAATTGAACTCCAAAGGACATGGTCCAAGATGGACCCTATGGAGCTAGGAAGCCCCTAGATTACTCTAGCATTCGAATCAAATTACATTCAACTAAGCACTTTATGCTTTCTGACATAAGTGAGTCACTTCTTAAGAAAAAACTAATAAAACAACAAGGCTCACAATATCTTCAAATACAACGTAAATAAATAGCTAATAACACGTACAGCTCTGACATAGAATATTTTATTTTATATGCTTTACTCCTTCGTGCAAAGTCCATCAAGTACACACGTTCCTCGTACGATATGATAATTAAAAACTGATTATTATTCAAGCCAACGATTTCCTAGTTCGTTCGCCATTCATAAAATGCGCTGAGTCCATCGCCTGTCAGATTATGAAGCCGCTGGAAAAAAATGAAATATTTTGTGCCATAAAGATATTTTCGGGCGAAATAGAAATTGTGTTTTGAAATATTATGTACCTACTGAATAAGGAGATGAAGAGAGTTTTTTTTTTAAGGTGTTTTGGTTTCGGAACCAGTATTGTAATGTCACGATAATTATTGTATAATCAAGTTTCATCAATTACGGGAAAATCACGATGAAACGCAATATTTTAGAGGCATGACTTTGATGTTTGGTACTTAAATAGATATATTTAAGAAAATTCGATAACATATACGTACCTACAGATAAATATGTATATAAACAAAAATATAATTAAGTTCAAGTTAATCGTTTCCAGTTAACCAGTTAAGAACGTTCTATTATTCTATTCAAAAGCATATTCTGGACTAATATCAGCTCATTAAGTAACATCATTAGCAACAAAGACGCGAATGCGATTATTGCATTTGCAGCGCTAAATCGCTTTAAAATCAGTAAACGGAACGTTAACCACGACTAACAATGCACATGAAGCGCTGTTAAATCAACAAACATTGTCATAACAGCACGGTCTCACATTACAAAAATCAGTAAATATCCCGTCGAATTTTAAAACACACACGTCTAGTGACGGCCTTACACTCGTTGACCTTATAGTGGCTTGATAACGTGACGATAGAGCAGTTTTGTAACCGCGGCCGGCGCAAGCACACGTATCAAAATGTCAGAAGAAACAGCTTCTCCTACGTTATGGGACGAACTTATGAGCCCACTAAACCTTGTGTTAATAGCTATTATTGTGTACCTTGTGTATAAGATTATTAAGTCGAACTTTGAATCAGAAGTGACTGTGGCTCCACCACCTCCAAGCCTACCAAAGCTAAGGAAGGATCTAACAGTAGCTGAGATCAAGAATTATGATGGAACGCAGGCCGACGGAAGAGTGTTACTCGCTGTGAACGGAATCATTTTCGATGTAACCAAGGGCAAAAGATTTTACGGTCCCGGTAAGTGTCTCCTCAATTTGGTAGGATTATACCGGCTACCGTGTTAAGGTTATGATCGTGCGCAATAAAATGTGCCTAGTTTTACGATTTCGCTCGTAGTAAACTATGTAGGAACTGTTATTTTATTTATTGAGCTTGTTTGCTATCCTAACAGATAGAAAAATCATTTTAGGTAACAGTTTTGCAATAAAAAATGATTGCTATGATTAAACAGTGAATTCAGTAGACTTTATTTGTACTATGTTTAATTGTGTCGGTGTAAAAAACGATTCAAGGTAAACCTTGACACTAAGTAGGATATAACTAGTGCTAACACAAATAAACTTGCTTCTCTAATGATAATAATTAGAGAAGCTGAGTTTTTAATATTCATACATTTACGAATATCTAAATAGTGTGAGAATTCTGAGACATCATCATTGTTTTAGCCCACACCACCATATTATTATTATTTAGGTTTGGAATTGTCACTTTTGTTTAATAGAAGCACAACCAAGCTAGTAGGTGCTTAGCTATCTCGGTCTCCTGCATAAGATAGAGCGAGAAGCCAAACGTAAACATTAACGTATTCAGTTTTTTATATCTCTGTCCGCATACAACTGGTAGTTTATAAAACAACACAATTTAAAATAATGTATTCTTGAATGTTAACCGGTATATACGAACATTTATACGTGAATATGATTATAAGTATTTATTAATTGGGGCTAGTGGCCAGCAAAGACATACCAACTCGATTGAAATTATACGTATTGAAGAAGCAAAAAAGACAGGGTGCACCATTGAGCCTGCTTTTATGCCTGCCTGCCAAAGAAAATTATTTGCCTTAGTAATTAAGGACCACTATTTCACTAATCCATTATCAAACACTTCTCATATTGCTTGAGACTAGTGGATGTATTTTGAGCATCAGTAATGTCGTCATCCTTGTCTGATGGCAATATTGCCATTTTGTTTGGCATACAAGGAGGAGCAGGACTTTCAGAAAAATTGGATTGAAGTAGACTGATGTGACGGAAAATAAAGATGGAAAAACATAATTCTACCGTAACCATATATAAACAAATAGACAGACGGTCGACTGACAGATAATTGCTCTAATCTTTTGAACCGTCTGGAACAAAACAGTATTGGGTTATTGCAGCGAGTCTTTTTGCTACGCCATTTGTAAATCATTGTAAGAATCACTTGGCAAAATCAAATATCTTGTCTGTGATAAAATTTTGTATCACCGTGGTGGGGAACTTGGTCTCCAACTTGCAACCTATTTTATCAGCCTAGATCAAAGTCATATGTTTTTTACTATCACAGAGACGTAGTTTGTGAATACACTTTGAAGAATCTGTGAATTCCCATACCTTCAACCACAGTATCATTCAAAGTAAAACAAATCAAGTCCATTTGGAGAAACACTCAGTTAATACTTGGAGAATACACTCGATACCTACGACATGGCATTTATCGACGCACGAGTATGTCAATATAGCTTCACACATAATATGTTACAGTTGCCGTCAGTAAAGAACTGTCTGGATATAAAATTGTTATTGATAACGCGAATGCACTGGACAATGCTAAATTTCAAAGTCATGTAAACCATTTTTTCATAACAGGAAAACTTTAATAGCTTAGTCCCTGACCTAGAGATCAAGCTGTAAGCAATCTCAGATATAATTGTGATTTGAATATGGATTACTGCTAGATCATAGACAACATAGACGAGCATATAACAGTACACACAGTTGCAAACTAGAAACAAAACAGTTTTATCTATCATAGACAAAAGTTTTGTCTTGTGTCAAAACCGGTTCTTCAGTATGTTTTGACAACTTAGACTGTAAAACTGCTTTGATGCGAATATTCGCGTAATTATTGTTTTTCGAGCTATAGTCCGTCTAAACGTAGGTAAGTTTTGATTCATTCTGCGCATAGCCTGAATCTTTAGAGTCTCTCTCTGTCTAAATCATAATCATAATTAAACTTCAGGAATGGGACCACGTCATGACATTAAAAAACTAAACTGGTAAAATATCAAAACTTGTTTCACAAGAAAGTTTAATAATTTCACTGAGTTTTTACGACATCATGAACAGTTTATGACAGCAAGTTTCCTGACGCATACGTTATCGTTTACGATCCATCAATACTGTATTGGCTGGAACCTGAAACTGATAACAGGAGATAACACACGTACTCATAACATTTTAGAATTGTTACTGTCATTTTCAGTTTAGTAACTATACGTAGAATATAGTTCAACTTGGAGATGCAAATAAATTTTGTTCCATCTTCAACATTTTGATTAAGTTTATTCATTGTCCATTAATAAGTATTTTCAATCAATATCCTATCTACAAAATTATCAATCAGCGCACTTGTTTTATTGATAAGCTATTATACAACTCAAATGTTTTACTTTATCTTCCGCTTAAACAGTATCTTGCGTTTTATCAGATAGTGACAAGAGTTTTATGATTTGAACAAGTGTGTCTTTCAATGTATCCTTCTAGAACACTGTATACTTGAGCGTTACGATTTTGTAGCGAATGATTTAAAAAAATGTTTGTATTATCATGAGTATTAGATATGGAATAAACTTTATCAACATAATACATACTAATATATTTGATTCTGCATAGTTCTCCCACTTCTGTCGTATTTAAATCTACTATTAAATAGCTAGTGATTAGATAATGAGTTTTCATATCATATAGTTACTTAAGATTATTTAACAACACATTATCATAACAAGTCGACATATTTTTGGTCGTTAATTACTTCATCATTATGAATATTGGTTTTTAAAATTAGAATCGTCATACGGTGTCTGAGCATGTATTAAGAAATTGTTAAACTAATTACCAGCTTGTCTAACATACTTCAATTGTTTCCCAAATTATGAGAACTTCATAGATGTAGGCTTGCTTGTACAAAAAAAAATCATATTTATTCTTCTCGCTCACTTAGCAAAACTAATTATGAGGGGTTCAGAGATTGAGTAATAAAACATCATTATTAACTTTCCATAAAAAAATGATGTTACTCTAAAAGTGGTAGTACTATAGTTAGCAACACACGATATTATATTTAAAAAAAAACATTATCATCCTTAATAATGCTGTGTTATAAACTTTACTTCTACGTTCTTTAAACGATTTCTATAGACGTTAAATCAAACATTTTGTTTTTTGCTCCTAAATATTATTATTCAAAAAGAGCTCGTACATTTTATTTTGTAATCACCTATGCCCCCAGTAACTGACAACGAGGACGCTGCATCTATCAACGTTACGCTACATTTTCGCTTTGCAAAAATGCACCATACTGCCACATTTTTAAGTTTCAAAATTGAATGTGGCGCTGTAATTATACATAGTCACTGACTGTATAAACAGACAGTTGCGATTCAAGTGATTCGACCTCGATAAAAGTCGACGTTGTTTTTATAATATAATGATTTTACATTTTGAATGACGTCATCGTGTTTGAGGGGTTACAAGCACATGATATGAGACCAAAGAGAAATCCTCAGTGATGTTTTCTCTAAATACAACAAGTTCCTATAAACGACTAAATAATGTTGCAAGTTGTAGAATTTGTATCGAAACTGAATTACAGACGAACATAAATCGAAGCAGGGTATTGAAGTCAGTTCAAATAGCAATATTATTGCTATCAATCAGAAATTCTCAGCAAAAATTTTCAATACGAGAGATTCAAAACCACTATTTGCTTGTAAATACAAAACCACAAACTCAAATGATAGATATTATCACAAAAATAAAGTTCAGTTAAAAACTAAAATCTAAAAAACACGACAGTAAGTAGCAGCTACTGTTTATAAGCAAGGAAGCAATAATTTAGACACGCTTGAGGCAAACACGGTTTCGGAACTAATTTTTAAAACGTAAACGCTTTACGTTCGTGAGGGGCCGAGGCCCTCCAATGAAAAAAGAAGAAAAGCGTGCAATTATTTAAATGAATGCATGGAGCGGTGAATTAAAATCCTTTTAATGGAATCTGGCCCCATAAAATTGTGTCTCTTTCTTTCGCGTGAATAAAATTTTAGGGAGTGCTTATCTAAATCTGTGTTCTTTTGTCTACTAGTTTATTATCTGTGTGCGTATAGTCTTTTTTATTTTCTTTTTAACAACTATAACAAAATATTTTAATTATGGTTCTAGGTTCCATAACGGTAGAATAATCTCACTGCGTAAAATGGTGTAGCTAAAGTCATTATAAATTTCATTAAAAATAATTGCCAAAACAATATTTTGTTATCAAACATCCGTTTCATATGTCATAACAATATTCTGCCATGTGAAGGTAACAGTCTACTTTTAAAACATTCGACTCTATATACTTATGAAATTCACGATAAGCGTTCGTTGAATCCATAACATTACATACATCACAATATTAATGGTTTATATAAACTCATTAGATTGTTGTTTACATACTTGGACTGAATCATCTTAAAATGGCTTATAAATTACTGACGCAAATAATTATTGAAAACATTCATTTCTGAACTGTTTCAGATAACGTTTTTACCAATTTTCTTACTAAGTTTATCGTTATTATGTTTCATATTTCTTCTAAAACGTCAGTCAATATCAACGTGTTATGTTTAAAGTTATTGAAGGAATGTTTTTCACCATGGTTATCAACCATCTCTTCTATTTCCACGACCATTAATAAATTCACATCTTTGGATTCAACATACGTCTAATATGTATATGTAAATGCAACATTTTATCATTCACATCTGTGTCGAGGCCGGTCACTTTACTGAGAACGCCATTAGTATTCCTCCCCTGCGCGCAACATATTATTTTCTGGCCAAAACGAAATAGTTTCCTGTAATCTTCTTGAAACAATACACTTAGGGAATCTGTTGAAGTTTTCTGAATGTTTCTGAATAAATATTTAGGAGTTTGGATTTCTAGTTTTCTATTATTTGTGTGAATTCAAATTTTTTTTTGTAACTCTTTTTTTGTGACAGTTGATTGGTTCGCATTTGAAAATAATGTTTTGTGTTTTGTCATGTTAGCATATTTCTGGTATTGTGCCAGGTTGATCTTTGCTAAAATAAACCATACTTCGTGATTCTTCGCTGTCTTCGTTTACTCAGGTAGTCCAACTTGTGCCAATAGGTTTGACTTTAACTGGCGAAATATGGGTGTACTATTTATAGATACCGTCTGCCTCGTTGGTCTAGTGGTCGCAAGCACTACACTGCTAAGTATGAGGTCCTGGGTTCGATTCCCGGGTCGGGCAAAGTGTTATTGGGTTTTTCCATCTGGAATTTCTCAGTAGTAGCTCGGAGTTTGGATTTGTGCCTGGTTGATGGCAAAAGGCTCACCCCCTATTACATGGGTCTTAAACATAACTGGCGAAATGTGGGTGTATTATAGGTACACCTCTGCCTAACCCTTCGGGGATTACAGGCGTGATGTTATGTTATGTTATTTATAGATAGACCCGGAGGTGTGTCTGTAAATAGTACACGGTTAGTCAGACCTAACCGTCATGGATTAAAGCCGTGATATTATTTATGTGTTTACAGTTTGAATTTTTAATAAAACCTTTTTCTTTATAATTTTCCAGGTGGTCCGTACTCAGCCTTCGCGGGTAAAGACGCGACACGAGGTCTTGCCACCGGTCAGGTAGCAGCCTCAGACAAGGAGTACGATGATGTCAGTGACCTGACTCCGGATGAAGCTGCTTCAGCCAAGGAATGGGAAGACCAGTTCAAAGGTATGTCATTCAAACTTCAATAGTAAGACAATAAAGAATATTATTATTTACGGTTCAAGTGTATATTTCGGGGGTAGCTATACTAGTTTTGAACTCAAAAGAAAGATTAAAAAAAGAGCTAAAAATAGTAGTAATCCTGAAATATGCACGTGAATAAACCATGATAACAATAATCTAATTCCAAGAAAATATTATTATTAATGATACTTATAATAAGTCTAAATAGGAAAAAATACTGAAACAATAGAAAATTAATCAACGGAATAACAATGGAAGTGTGAGAAAAAATTAAAGTCGCTGTTATCTTGAATGCACTAAAAGCTATAAAATTAAAATAGAAACTGTACCTAAGTACCTACTAAAGATATTTTAATATTAACATGATAATTGTTACCTCTGAAGTTTAGTGTAATAGATACTAGTAAAATATATTTCGGTGTAGTAAAAATGTTTAGCAACAGCAATGATAATTATGAAATATTTCATTTATGATTCATAGAGAAAAAATCTCAAACACATTCAATAAAAAAATATATCTCATGCTGAGCAATTATGACTAATTACATTTTTTTTATTAAATTAAATTATATGGAATTTAAAAGAAAAGACTTCAGAGTAACCAATATAATAATATTGGATGAAACTTATAATTCAAAAATCATTTTACAGAGAAGTACGATATTGTGGGCCGTCTCTTGAAACCTGGTGAAACACCAAAACAATACAGCGATGATGATTCCGAAGACAAGAAAACACAGTAGTATAGACAAAATAATATTTTTTAATTAAAAATACTTGTTAAAACGTGATATTTTGCGTGAACCCGGTGCCTAGGGAAATGTTAATAAATGATAATGAAACGTTAATAAAATATATTTTTTAACATTCGCTATTTTTTATCACCCTTCTAAGTTTACTTTGTACCGAATCTGACGGCCTCTGCAAATAGAGATGTTCCACGAAATATTTTATTTTTAGGTGTGCGATTTGGTTTAAAATATTATTTGTTTGTGCTCTGTTTGTGTTCTTCGGGCTTTTATAATTGACTGTAGTGACATATTAAATTAACATACTGTTTGCTAGATAAATATTGTAACGGTGATGTTACTGGTATACTCTTTAAAAATAAAGCACAAACGATAACCTGGAATTAAAAGTGATAATTTTATTATTGTTAGCTTTCTCCAATTGAGGTAGGGGAAGACTAAAGATGCGATGGATGGACTTTGTGAAAAATCATATGGCTAGAAAGGGGGTGAATACCGAGATGACGATTAATAGAGAATTATGGAAGAAAATGCCAAGTTGCACCGACCCAAATAAATTGGGATATAGGCAGGAGAATCATGAAAGCAAGAGTATGGGGCAGTCCTTTCACAGTTATTTTACCTCTAACAGCAGAAACCCAACAGCAAACGTAACGTAATTGTAACGAGAATAAAGATCGCTGTGACTTTGGCAGACTTCTCAGTGGCAGCAACCTTATCTTAACGACAATAAAGATCACTATGGTCTGAAAGACTGTAAAGCTACGGTTTCCTAAAAATGCGCTGGCCGCCACATAGCGTCCGCAATTTACTGTCAAATCACGACACTGAAAAGTTTTTATGAAATTAAGTTGGTGTGTTCTCCTAAAGAGTGTTTTTTGTCAGTCAAACCTTCGTGCCATCATTTTTATGATAGCCATCACCGCTACTGTTTTTTGGCGGCCACCGCTCTTCTAAGAAATCGTAGCTTAAAAACCGCAAGCGTTATCCCAGAATATACGTACGAGTAAAGGCGGGTTCCCACGGTGCGCGATATTGCGCACGCACGCGCACCGGGCGGCACGGCGCACGACCACGCACCGCGCACCGAGGGCCTTCCCACGGTGCGCGATATTGCGCACGGACGCGCACCAGCCCACACGGCCGACGACCTACACATCACACACCTGGCTTTTTCCGACGCTACGTGTCGGTCTGTGTGGGCCTTGAGATTCGAAGCCACTTTTAGCATTGTTCTGTTAGCTTTGGTAAATGCTGACTATAACTTCACATTTGTGGATTGCGGATGTCAAGGTAGAATAAATGATGGCGGTGTTTATAGAAATACAGAGATGTATAAAAAAAAACAGAAATGAACTGGATTTTCCAGTATCAACTAATTTGGCCTTCAAGGAGGAACCACTTCCCTACGTGTTCGTGGGAGATAGTGCATTTGCTCTCACTGAAAATACGTTGAAGCCGTCTCCACGCCACGGGAACAAAAGAAAGAATTTTTAAGTATCGTTTGTCTCGTGCTCTGAGAATAGTTGAGAACGTTTTCGGCATAATGTCGGATATTTTTAGGGTACCATTTTTATACATTTTTATTAGAACCAAAGAAGGTATCCAATATTGTTATGAAGTGTTGTTTATTGCACAACTTTTTAAGGCGATCTAAAAATTCACCACGAATATATACACCCCCTGGTACTTTTGATACTGAAAATGAAGGTGGAGTGCATCCAGGCTCATGGCCAAATGATCCTAAAGGAAATACTTCCTTGATATCTATGAGGAATGTACCAAGAAGAGCAACTTTTTTCAATACATTATTTTTTAAATTTTAATATTCTTTTCTGAAATTGATATTCTGTTTATAATTTTCTTAGTTTTAATAAGGGCATGCAATTATCCGCCACATTTTACTACTCGGATATTTCGGATACTTCTAGACAACTATCCGGATATATCCGGATAGTATGGATATTTTGGACACCACTGTAAAACGGTAAATCAAACTTATTTAAGTTTCCAATCGACATTTTTATTACAAAAACTCTCCAAAAATCGTGTACCAAAGTACTTCAGTTCGCAGTAGAAGCAAACCACTAAAGAAAAGGCACCAAACCCTTACTGAAAATGATGTTCCAAAGTTTTAAGATTCTGTGTGTGTGCAATATTGCAAAGTAATTCCAAAATCCATTTTCATCAAAAAAGATTATAATAGTGAAAGCTTTATTGAGTTTAAATTAAAAGCGAAGAAAGGGAAAGTACAATTATAATACCTGAATCTGTTTATAGTGGCCGATTGCCTATTTCGAAGGTGAAAAAGACAGATCTACTAAAATTATGTAACGATGTCCTAATACCAAGGAGCTATCACCAGTATTTCGAGAACCTGCCAGTGACATGAGAAAGAAGGAATACGTACCCAGTTCACAGCACGACAACTTTTAACTACACTGGGTTCATAAATCACCGAATCACAGTGAGCGCATTTATAATTAACAATGAAATGAAAGCAATATAGCATTGGATAAATAAATTTCGGTGTTTTCATAGTCTAAAAAATATCGTCCATTCTAAAAAAAAAAACTACAATGACATGAGTCGCAAGAAAGAAAAATTAACGTCAACCGAACAATACAAAACTCCAAAAGATTCGAATAAAATTGACTGCCGGTAATCAAATAGGGCTGTAAACAATGAAATGGTTTAAACGAAATTAATAGGATAATTATTTTAAAAATATGCAGGCGTGAAAACCTGCAATTCGTTAAATCTGTGATTCGCACATTTACTACTATGATATCTTGTAAACTATAATATTACAGACACGATTGAAACTTTGCCACGGTATGTATTACCACATTGGGAGCGGGTTGTGACAAAAAAATAGTTTTATGCGAAAATGACACATTCGCAACTTTATCGTGGATGTAACGATTTTATATACGTAATATATAATTATATATAATCTTGTTACACTTGGATGTAACCAGTGGAGGAAAAACCTTTTTAGCTTCGATGCTGGTTGGAGGAATGTGATTAGGAGGTTGTTTATAAGACGAAGATGAATTTTTCTTGGTGTGTGCCATCTGTGCTCAGCAAAGAGTTTCTAAATCTTCTTTGACTCACACTTGACTTCAGTTGATGAGCGATGATGGTCATTACTTCAAAAAATTATTTACTTTAACAGCACTACGTTCCCTGCAACTGAGATCAGTTCCAGTGGACGTTGAAAGGGTTTTTGGCATGGTCCTTTCGATCAAAATATATCGAAATGAATTTTTATGCTTATTTTCTTTGTTATAGTAAATGATTTTTCAGTTTCTGCTGCTGGTAATCACTGAGCACTACGTCATCATCATCGCTGTCGACAACTGAAGTCGAGCTCTGAGCAAAAGCATTTTTGAATTATCTTTATGATGAATCTAGTAATTGTGTCATCAAATGGATTTTAGATGATATACCATGAATTGTAATGATTGCGAATACCTATTTTATTAAAACACAACGTCAATGTTATATTATTACTGACTTTGATGTAATAAAATATAGAAAACGAATAAAATAAACTATCGGTATTACTCTTTTTACCCGGATAGTAAAACAAATGATATCCGGATAACATTTTCGAAGGTTTAGGATAATTTGGATATCCATATATCTGGATAGCATGCCCTAGTTTTCATGTTGTATTTCCGGTGCGTGTCCCAAAAAAAAAAAAACTTTTTGTTCTTGTTTTCTTTCTAATCTTTTTGCTAAGACCATAACAGATAGATTTGCAGAATATTTTTTAACCGATGGCCCTGTAGTATGGCAAAATAATTTCGCTTAGTGAGCAGGATAAAAAATACGGCCATTTATGCGATATATTTTGATATTCAAGTATCAAAATATATCGCATAAATGGCCGTATTTTTAATCAAAAACCCAATATAATAAATAAATCAAAAACCTATAGGATACTTCCCGTTGACCTAGAATCATGAAATTTGGCAAGAAGCAAGGTGTCTTAGCACAAGTAAAGGAAAATGTCCGAAAATTGTTAATTTATAATTTAAAAAA
This sequence comes from Omphaloscelis lunosa, assembly GCA_916610215.1. Lineage (NCBI taxonomy): Eukaryota > Metazoa > Arthropoda > Insecta > Lepidoptera > Noctuidae > Omphaloscelis > Omphaloscelis lunosa. The sequence goes on from OU744250.1 coordinate 17,000,667, forward strand.
AAATAGCGATTACAAACTTATGTACATTTGCAGTTTGAGAATTGACCGTGGCGTATATCGATGTATGGGAGAACATGTTTTTCAACTATAAGTTTCTTTTTGGGATAAATTTATCCCATCTACGGAACCTTTCATAGTGCGTGGTTCGACACGCACTTGGCCGGTTTTTTTTTAAAGTTTATTCTATTTTTTTTATTTGTTGTTATAGCGGGAATAGAAATACACAACCTGTGAGAATTTCATCTGTCTACCTATTACGGTTCATGAGATACAGCCCGCTAACAGACAGACAGACGGACGGACGGACAGCGGAGGCTTAGTTAACTGACTAAACAAAGTACCTGTCACTTCAAGGCTCTTTCAAACAGGTGCGACACGCGACGCGACACCGCTCCTCGCGTGACGAGCGGTGTCTTTGTGTCGCGCCTGTTTGAAAGAGCCTTCAGTTGTCATGCTACGTCACAGTTATACTTTTCAATTTAGCAACGTTATAATTCGTTGAAGTTTAATAAAGAACCAGTATTTTGGGCTGTTTTACAATAGACATATAAACAAATATTATTATTATAAACCTAACAAAAAAAAAAAAACAACCAACGCGAAAAACACTACAAAATGAAAAATAACTTTAATTTCGGAAGTTGGTATTTTTGGATCAGTATTTTAGTTTTTACCACCGTGTTCCGAAAAAAGTTATTTATTCACTTTGTAGTTTGGAAGTCGTTTGTTTTTTTTTTTGGAAAAAAGTTTTTATTTCTCGCTTTTTAGTGAGTCAGCAATTACTTACTTATTATTGAGAAGTTCCGTTGGCCATCTGTGGCCTTCATCATCAGTTCCACTTTACCAAATGCTGCTTTCCGAGAGCAAATCCACGAGTTAATTACTATGAAAATACCAAAATCGCTATAGGTGTGCCTATAATATTGTATTTGAAGAGTTCCTTCGATTTCTCCAAAATCCCATCATCAGATTGTGACCAAATGACAATGAGACCAACTAGAAAGCATACCTTAAAAAAAAAAAAGATTTTTTCAAATTCGACGAAAAAATCAAATATGCCAAAATTTTATACATCACCACTTGTTTGTATTTTTACCAATAATGAAGCAAACGGTTAGTTCTCTATGCTCGTCCTGCTATGCTCTACTCGTAAAATACCTACTAAAAAGTTTCGCTAATACACGAAATAATATTCGTGGGCAGTGATGAAGAAAACCTAGTATGTAAATATATTATGTTTTCCTATTCTTAATCATCATTAATTATATTTGTGAAGAAACCGGCATACCTGAGATATATTTCTCGACGGCATGTGAAGCCAAGTCAGAGGCCTTTAGGCGGCTTTATAACTCTGAAACCAGATTAGTCACTAACCACACGATAAGAAGAAAATTTATTATAATAAAACGGGTCAAGCTTTGCGCTTGATGAGGCATGTGTCGAACTGGTTTTTTCAGGGTGACTATAACAATGAGCCCTTCCGTGAATCATTACCAGTACCCTAATTATGTAATAAACGATCAATTACAATCTGTTTCGATCTGAAACAGATTGCTAATCAATTGCTTCATAAGCTGGAAAAAAAAATCTGCTCAACAACGTAAATAACGCAATGAATGTTGTTGAACTGTCAAAATGAAACAAATTAGTTATAATCAATTAAGAAAATAATTTACGTAATTAGGGTTCTCTTTGATAAAGCAAAGAATAATGAAACCAAAACCCAATTATCGAGAAATAAATGTTAATTTTAAATTAGTACTAATAATTTGATTCGTATTAAAGTCTGTGATTTAAATAGTAATAGTCATATCTCATTCTGTGATTGAAATAGTCACTTACATCTCATTATTATCTATTTGTTTTTTTTTTTATGTAATTGATTATTTGTATTTTATTTGTGTTATTCATAAGAAATATTATAATACAGGTGATTTGACTTTGAGAACGGACTTTTTATTTACGCTCTTTTAGATTTTTTTAGTTTTCTGTCTACAGACTTCGTTAAATCTTGTGGATCCAGTATTGAGTACAGCTCTAATCATAAACATTTCTTAACTTAGAATTGTTCTGAAATTCGTTTGTCTTTGTCTGTCATTTTGACTTTTTGACTGGCAGAACGAGACAAAACAAATTTTAACTAACAGACGCTTACGCTTATACGAATAACGCTATATTTTTTTTTGCCTTAATTTAAACAATTTGCCTCGTTGGTCTAGTGGTCGTAAGCGCTACTGCCGAGCATGAGGTCCTGGGTTCGATTCCCGGGTTGGGCAAAGTGTTATTGGGTTTTTCTATCTGAAATTTTTCAGTAGCAGCTCGAAGTCTGGATTTGTGCCCGGTTGATGGCTATAGGCTCGTCCCCTATTACATGGGACATAAAACATAACTGGCGAAATGTGGGTGAAGCTGCTACAGGGACACCTCTGCCTAGCCCTTCGGGGAAACAATGCGTGATGTTATGTATGTTAAACACTTTTCTTTCCAACTATACCTTCCATTGTTTACGTAGAATCGAATAATTGCGTGCATAGCGATACTTTTTAGTAGGTATTTTTTAGGTTGAGCATAGAGGGACTAGAGTATAGGGGGACTAACCGGAAGCAAAGACCTCATAGCTTTACATCTACTATGCAAATTATGGAACTAGCTATCAAAGGTAAAATTAGTAGACATGCATCAGATATATCGAAACTAAACGTATCTAAAATCCGATTTCAGTCACAAATTGTATCGTATCGATAATCAAAACTAGACAAACCGATTTCACAAAACCACGGCAAGAGTAAATTGCGTAAGCAAGTATTTGTTTATGTTTAGATAGTTTTGATCGATGAACTTACAACCGAATTATAATATTACTAGAGACGATCGAAACTGTGGGCCAGAGGCGCCAGAGCCGCTCCAGAAATTGATTTCTAAAAACGAATTTTGAAAACGATTTCATAATCTGATATCATACCTATTATCATACATATTTAACCGTTTGCGTAAAAATCCAAAAAAGGCCATGTTTAAAAATTTGCTTACGAATTTACATACATATTTAAAGCATATTTTAATTTTTTATTTATATATGGCAAGCTGGGCAATAAAAACGTTGCCATTGGTAAGCAAAACGATTTGTTTTAGTTTATAGGAACCGGGCATACGCGCGCACCTTTGAAGTTTACCGACTCGCCGTGGATCGGGCGCACCGCCACGCACGCGTCTGCGCTACCACGCACGGTACCCTTCCCATGGTGCGTGTCCGTGCGGGCTGATCCGTGGCGAGTCGGTAACTTCAAAGGAAATGTATCCAAAATCGGACGCACCACGACGCACCGCGACGCACGCGTCTTCGCTACCACGCACGTAACCCTTCCCACGGTGCGTCGTGCGGGCCGGTGCGCGTGCGTGCGCGATATTGCGCACGCGTCGGAAGCCACCTTAATACATTTTCGGTACGCACGACCTCACCTATAGAAAACACATGTATGGTAATAACCAATTATGATTTTAGGACTTCTGTCTGACGTTCTTGTCAAATATCTAGCTAAAACCTACCTACCTATTGATATCGATATTGCCACTAAAATGTTCATTTCTACTAATTACATTTTGTTTTGTGCCAGCCAATGTGACGTCTGAAAGTAATAATATATAACAATGCTTAGGTTATTAGTTTAAAGAAATAAAAGAAATGAATTTATTAGATTTAGCTGGTTTTTTAAGTCGATTATTCCAAGTAGATGGATTGGTTAACAGATAAAAAATCATTATTTTAATTCTGAAAATGCAATCTGAAAACTATTTTTGAGCCGTCTGAGGAGCATTTAGGAGCGTTCAATATAATAACTGTTGAAGGTTTTGCTCTGCTTGAGTCCTATTTTCCTTGCAGCCATTAAACAAGACCACATCTTTTTCGCTTGGGAGTAACCAGAAAATATAAAAGACCTCGTGCTACGATGCTCAGTAATCTTCTTAGTACTTCGTCCAGTTCATATTTGGTCATACACCCTCGCGTAGGAAACTACTTGGTTATAAATAGTTTTCAATAAACTCCAATTTCCATCTTTGGCTAGACCGTTCAAACAAAAATATTACCTCAGCAGACCCTGATACCTTATCATTATGACATTTTCCTTTTATCAGAGAAAATAAAGGTAATCCCATCAAAGGGGCGGGCTCCAATCAATCTGATACGTTTTTAATGTCACATTCTTTTTTAATGGGATTGTCTGCGTAATGGACACTTGAAGACCGGACCTTACCTATAAATCGAGTGACGTCATGACGTAAAAATATAGAGGTTCTCAGGTCATAGAAAGATTTGATAAAATACGGCACTTTTTCTGACCGACATAGTTTACATACTTTAGCTTTATATACTGTCCTGTCTCGTCGATCTAGCGGTCACAAACTTTATTTTTTGCATAAAGTCTTGGGTTTGATTCACAAATCGGGCAGTGTTATTAGGCTTTCCCATCAGGTTTTTTCCCGGTGTGATTTGTGCCCGGGTGATGGCAATAAGCTAGTAATAGGGGTATTGCATGGGACTAAAATATAACTGGCGAAACGTGGGTGCTCCCATAGGTACACTGCTGCCTAACCCTTCTGAAAAAACAGGCGAAGTATTATGATGTTCTTTTGGAAGGGATTCCCTTCATAATGGACACTTGAACAGCGGACCTTACCTATAAATCTAGTGACGTCATGACATAAAAATATAGAGGTTCAGAAGTCATAGAATGCGATAAAATGTGACACTTTTTTTCGTCTATATATCTATTTTATCTTATTATAATTTTCATGATTACTGGCCACTAACGCTAACCGTGTGTTAAATTAATGTCGCCATTGTAGCGACACGTTGTATAAAAATCTCACAGTACTTTTAAAAGCTCAGGTACGCGCAGAGTTAAAAATTTCCAGAAGCAGGTAGGTACCTAAAACCCATTTCAATTAAGGCCGTCTAATAGCTTAAGTTATAAGATAAAAGGTATTCGATTTTATTTAATGGATGAGATCCATTAACTAGCTATGAATTTCTTTTGAAATTAATATATTTTTATACGAAATGAAAGACTTTCTCGGGTTTAAATGTAAAGTTGGTGATAGAGTATTTTTTTTAATATAAAATAGCGTTTTTCTGTATATTTTAAAACTATTTAAGGATCGCAGCAGGTGGCGTTCTGTGGTTTCTCTACCTCCGTGGGAAGAAGGCGTGAATTTATGTATGTGTTTATAATTTCATTGCATAATTAATTTGTATTTCACGATTGATTACACAGGCCGATAAAATTTTTAACCAGAAACCAGACTATGTATTTCCGAAGGTTTTTTATGCGCTGAATCCAAATCTGAATTGCTCTAACACGTCAGGTTTCTGAGATATCCTAACCTAAAAGTGCAAAACGTACCGTTTTTGCCTGATTTTGAGGTTATGTAGACTCACGAATTATTTTTTCTAAAAAAAAAAAAAATTTTTGCACGTCAAAATTATATAAGACAGTCCCCCAAAACGCCCGCCCTTCACCATTTCGTAGTATAGGGAATAGGAAGTGGCGCAACAAACTTCCCAGCAACGCATCAAAACTTGATTCTATACAATTGCTTGAAAAACCAGAAAGCTCAAGGTGAGTATAAATTATAGAGTAACTTAAGTTACCACAGCAGTGAAAACTGAAAAACAACATACTTATCATTCATATCAAACTCAAACGTCATATTCAAATTAGACTGAGAGTCAGCACTTTTCGAACGTCAAAATTACATAAGACAGTCCCCCAAAACGCCCACCCTTCACCATGTTCAATCTACAACGCTATCGTCTACAATAAAAGTAGAAATATTTATTTCAGTACCAACATACTACATCTACGTCAGTGTAAAGCTAGTAAAATTACCTGTAAAACAAAACTTCAACAACAATTCAAAAAATTAAAACGGTAACAGTAAAACCTTGACCTTGACCTCAAAGGTTAAGACGCACATCGTCTCGAATCAACTCAAAGCGTCCTAGCATCTTGATAATATAATTATGAAGTTCCTACTAACAACGCACAGTAATAATTATCTCTCGAATCAGTGACGAATCGTTAATGCGTTGCTTAGCAACCAATTAGTTAGACAACGCGAGGCAAGAGAGCAAACAGCTGATATTATGTGTGTTTAAACAATTTGGACTGTATTCTAGATTCATACTGAGTCATGAATCTTGATATAGAACTGAATTAGCGTTAAAATAATAATGAAACTATTTAATATTTTTTTTAATTGAATATTTTTCTTATTTCGCATGCAACCATATTTGTACGCCTCTTGGCATGGCATAATAATAATAATAATCATTTATTACAAGTAACAAGACTCATAGTGTTAGTAACAATAATACTTATAAACTATGTTAGTAAAACAATCACAGAGACAAAAACCAGACATAAAAAACATAAACAATGCAGATGATGACTACTGCAAGGTTACAGGCTCAGCCGAAACCTTGCAGCAGTGGTTTACATGTGTTTAATAATGAAATTCGTGCAGGATTCTGAATCCAACAGGATATGGGCAGTGAAAAATCTACTGACCTATGTTCAGCAGTCTTTCGGCTGATGCTAAAATCTAAAGCTTTATATCAATAATACTAGCTGCGCCCTGTGGTTTCATCCGCATAAGTTTCGATTCCGTGGGAATATCGGGATAAAAGGCATCCTTTGTCCTAACCCAGGTTAGGCGATTCACACACGGCACCGCGCACCGCCGCGGTAGGCGGTGGCGGTAAAGCGGATTTCGTAGCGGTTCCCCGCGCGGTAAGGCGGTTTACGCGCCTGTCCGCGCGGATGGATTTATCACGGTATTGACCAGTTTGATCACAGACACTGGCAAGAATGGACGCTGAAGTGGTGGCAACAATCTGGCTTTTATGGCGTAGAAAGAAAAAAATAAGAAGATATTGGGTTCATCCATTTTTAAGAAGCAGAACTCTAAATGGCACATTCAACACGTCCTGCACCCATGATGATTCGCGCGGTGAGGCGGCGCCCCGTGTGTGAGGCGCCGCCTCACCGCGCGGACGGCAGCGCGGAGGGGCGGTGGCGGTGAAAGCACCGCTCGACCGCGCGGCCGGGCGGTGTACGTGTGTTAGGCATCTACGGATTTAGTAGAGACCAATGCGACATGAGATCCGCTTCACCGCCTGCCGCGGCGGTGCGCGGTGCCGTGTGTGAATCGCCTTATGGTCTACCCATGTGCCAAATTTCATAAAAATCTGTTCAGCCGTTTTAGCGTGAAAGCGTAACAAACAAAGAAACTCACTTTCGCATTAATAATCTATACATATAATAAAATCGTAGTGAATTCAAAACTGTACATTGAATATTATTGCAAAAAAAAAAGTTATTGCTACAAGGTCTGGAATCGATTCTAATGCCGAACATATAGTTTTTAGAATTTTTGCCTGTTTGTCTGTATGTATGTTCCAGCGTGGCGCAAATTCTGCTGGATAGATTCTGTTAAAATTTTGCATAGATATTCCCTATAAGTCTGGTCAAGTTATAGGGTATAATTTATCACGCTATTTGCTATGGGGAATGAGCAATATTACATTATGTTCGTATTCTTCATTCCAGCATCATGCAAATTCTACCGGATAGATTCTGTTAAAGTTTTGCATGGGTGTTCCCTATAAGTCTGGTCAAACTGTAGGGTATAAACTATCACGCTATTTGCTATGGGGGATGAGCAATATTACATTATTTTCGTATTTTTCTCCGCAAATTGTAAAAGGACGCACCAAGAGGTTAGAATATTGTACATAGATAGTTAGCGATTTAACTTTTTAAATGATTATCATCACGCCTTTATGGAACTGAGCAGTCAATCATGGCATAAATATATAGGATTTTGCCACAAATTACCTACCCCGTAGAATTTCTCAATTCGCTAACGGCAAGAGGACTTCCTGTGAATATCATCGAGGTGAACGTCGGCGTCCTGATTATGCTCCTTCGGAACTTAACTTTGTGGAATCTGTGTAATGAAACCCGGCTCAAAGACGTGTCTTTGCAGAGAAACGTTATCAAGGCGGAAATTGGCGAGACAGTGTTTTATACCGCGTATACCACAAATTCCCCACAATTATCAATTGAAGCGCGTGCAGTTCCCTGTGAGCGTATGCTATGCGATGATTATCAACAGGTCACAGGGGCCGACACTGAAGACTGCGGGTGGCGACCTCAGGACAAGCTGCTTCTCAATCGGACAACTGTACGTCGCTTGCTCCCGAGTCACCATTCCTGACTCTCTGTAAATTTTGGCTGCTGAGAATAAAACTATAAACGTAGTATACAGGGAAGTTTTATAAAAATTTGGCTGTTATTGTAGTAAATTGTGGTGTCTTACAATTTCCACGTGAACAAAGTCGGGGGCAGAAGCCAATCCTAACTTGTATAATAATAGTTACATACGTTAGGATTAGCTCCTGCCCGTAATTTCGTTTGCGTGTATTTTGTATATACATCCTTTTTTATACAAATATCCATGACGAGATGTAACCTATGTCCTTCTTCAGATACCAGGCTACCTGTCCCAAGCTTCCAGGATCGGTTCTGTGGTCAATCAATCTGCCTAGGCATTTCCCAACTATATTGGGGTCGGCTTCCATTCTAACCAAATGCAGCTGAATACCAGTATTTTAAATGGAGAAACTGGCTATCTGACGAACTGTAAGACTGGTTGTCAGACTTTCAGGTTTCTGATGACCCGTAACGATTACCAAAAATCCACGAATGACAGACGGGACCAACGGCTTAGAGTGCTTTTTTTCTTTCTTTCTTTCCGAGGAACGGAGGAGTCTCGGTATGTAAAGATGGTCAGCCATCCCCAGACCAACCACTGCAAGCGTAGCATAACCGCATGAATCCACTTGTGCGGCTGTTATTACTTAGCCACGAGCTCCTGCTGGATCCTAAATCGGTTCTGTGGTATAGGCGTGAAAAGGTAATAGATCGACAGACAGACTTACTTTTGCATTTCGGTAACAATATGGATTAAAGTCTGGTCTGGGTCACCAAGATACAGGCAGTGCCCAGCTTGGAACCCGATCTGTCTAAGTTTTCTGTCCGTTAGAAATTCATGCCATGCCATAATTGTTTGTTTGTGACTTATGTATAAGTTTAATAAATAAATTTGAATTTGAAAAAGTAAAGAAACATGTCGATGAATTATCAAGTACACCAGACTTTTGAATTTCGTCTAAGGGTGACGAGTGCAATTCCATTCCAAATTCGTCTCCTGTCAGTTCTATTTGTAGATACATCCGGTTTAATATATCATCCTTCAAATGAAAACTGCGTCAATTTCAATGTCGGAGACTTGAGTCTAGACTATCTTCAGTCAAACTATCGCTCGATGAAAACAATAATGTGACACTTGCAACAAAACCATCTCATAATCAAAGTTGACTAAAATCTAATGACATAACTATTATGACTCAATAGTTATGCCAGTAGATAAAACAAAACTATTCTGACTAAGTCAGTAAGTAGACAAAACTATTCCGTCTAATTCAGATAAAACTGTTTGATTCTGTGGACCCAGCAAGAACGCGCGGGGTAAACGTTGTATAAATTAAGTTAAGAATAAATTACTATCTAAATATATAGTTGTATTTTCAATTCAAAAATCGTTCGTTCGTTCCATTTATGTCGCGCGTTCGAGCTAGGGACTCTGGCGTGCGTAGAGATTGCAATCCGGAAAACCGGATCATGGTCATGAAATGTTTACCGGATCTGGTATCAATATACCGGATCAGGTGATAGCAATTTTTGGCAAAATAATCAAGCTGTTGTATGAGTTAGTATTTTAAATGCGTGGTGCGTGTGCGTGTGCGTGCGAGTTGTTCGACGCTGAGCCACCACGCGGGGGGCCCCGCCCCACTTCGCGGCGCCGCCGCCAAGTCAGACCACGTGACTACGTGCTCAGTATTATTCCACTCCTTGCTTGGGTCACAAATATGTGTTTTGTTTTGATTGTCGCTGCATGATTCTTTGCTGACTACAAAGCCAGTGTAGAAATTGAAAGGGCCTTTTCAGCCACAGGCTATTTTTTTAGCTTTATTAGATGTCGATTGGCAGATGACACAATTAATACTATTTGTTTTCTATGATCCTTTTTTAAAAACCAAAAGTTATTTTTTGGTACTCTATATGTTTTTAAAACAATTATTTATCGTGAGTTGATTAAACCAAAGAGTTATTGTCGCAACCCAATACCGCAAATGTGATATTTTTGACGAAAATCAGTTTTAAATGCAAGATGACGTATTTGAAGGTGTAGAATGAAATAAAACAAAAATCAGATTTTCGTCAAAATTCACATTCACGGTATTAGATACCGAGCGACGTTATATTTCATAATACAATCTCATTTTTGTAATAATAGTTAGTATTCTCTAATTATTGTGATCTTAGTAAATAGAAATGACGCAAGGTTAAATTATGTTAGATTTTATAAAGCTAAGTGTAATTTTAAGTTCTAACATGAAAAGTAACACTTGATTTCGTATAAGTTTAAAAAAAAAACAAACAAACTATTTACTACACTTCTTCTTCGATTAACTAATTAACAGTCCATTTTGGAACAAAAAGGGAAAATTATCATTTGAATTATTTAATTTTAATTATTATTTGATTGATCAAATCATTGGTCAATCTTGCCGGATCCGGCCGGATTGGAAATGACGCCGGATTGCAATCTCTAGGCGTGCGTCGCACCTTAGAAACATAATAAAAAATATCAACACACAAAAATTATAATTATGTATGGCGATAAAACTTTGACTACTAAAATTGGATGACATCGAATAAAAGTTGGTTACGTCCAAGTTTTAATGGCTCGGCTAGCGTGGCGGCTAGTTTTCGTAAAAGCTGCATTGTATGGTCCAAAGTATTTATGTACGAGCACATGGATTGCTAGCCCGTATGCTTCGTATAGTTGTTCTCAACTTTAATCGTTACGTAACAGATTTAAATTGGTTTCATGATTTAGTGATGGTTTATTTTCGTGTTGTTTTGGTGGACATAATGTGTAGGTCTTATTTTAGAGCTCCCTTTTAACTGTCCATTTTCGATCCTAAGTCTGGTCTGTATGTATGTTACAGCATGGCGCAAATTCTGCTAAATAGATTCTGTTAAAATTTTGCTCAGATATTTCCTATAAGTCTGGTCAAACTGTATGGTATAAACTATCCGCTATTTGCTATGGGGGATGAGCAATATTACATTATGTTCGTATTCTTCGTTCCAGCATCACGCAAATTCTACTAGATCTATTCTGTTAAAATTTTGCATAGATGTTCGCTATAAGTCTGGTCAAACTGTAGGGTATAAACTATCACGCTATTTGCTATAGGGGATGAGCAATATTTCATTATGTTCGTATTCTTCGTTCCAGCATCAGGCAAATTCTACCGGATCTATTCTGTTAAAATTTTGCATAGATATTCGCTATAAGTCTGGTCAAACTGTAGGGTATAAACTATCACGCTATTTGCTATGGGGGATGAGCAATATTACATTATGTTCGTATTCTTCGTTCCAGCATCAGGCAAATTCTACCGAATCGATTCTGTTAAAATTTTGCATAGATATTTGCTATAAGTCTGGTCAAACTGTAGGGTATAAACTATCACGCTATTTGATATGGGGGATGAGCAATATTACATTATGTTCGTATTCTTCGTTCCAGAATCAGGCAAATTCTACCGAATCGATTCTGTTAAAATTTGGCATAGATATTCACTATAAGTCTGGTCAAACTGTAGGGTATAAACTATCACGCTATTTGCTATGGGGGATGAGTTATATAACATTATGTTCATATTTTTGGAAAAAAAAAACGCGCCAAACGTTTAGGATAATGTACATGGTTACCGATTTAACTTTCAAATGATAATCATAACGCTATACCTTTATGGAACTAAGAAGTCAATCATGAAATATATAGGAACGGCTATTTTAGGAATCTTTCAACGAAGCAATTAATTCAGCGTTTGGACGATTGCTTTGCAAACATGGGGTTGTAAGTTCGATTCCCAACGATGTTTTTTTTGTTTTTGTTTTTTTTTTTACGTTTTGTAATAAGATATTTTTTATTATTTTTATCTATACATATAATAAAATCGTAAGGAAGTCAAAACTATACATTGAATATTTGTGAAAAAAGTTATTGCTAGATTCGATTCCCATCTATTTTATTTTTAAACGACTTCTAAAAAAGGAGGAGGTTCTCAATTCGACATTATTTTTTTTATGTTTGTTACCTCAGAACTTTCGACTGTGTGAACCGATTTTGATGATTCTTTTTTTATTTGAAAGCTGGTACTCCCCGTGTGGTCCTATTTGGTCTAGTTTTGATAATGGCATCCATAAGAAAACCATACAAGTCTTAAATTTGCATTAAGTATGTGCGCGGCAAATGGCCGAATAACTCAATATCGCGCCAACCGATTTCGATGTTTCTTTTTTTAAAGTAACTCATGCAATTTTTCTTGGAAAGCACCATTTGGTGAAGTGGAACTGATGATGAAGACCACAAATGGCCACCGGAATTACTCAATAATAAGTATTTCACGGGTTGCGATTCGATTACTTTAATATGGCTGCAATGCAATTTATGCTCGTCATAATGCATATGGAGAAGTGGAGCTGATGGTTAAGTACCAGGAGAACTCCTCAACGATTAACGTCCCTGTATCGGGAAAAGCAATATTTTGTAAAAGGTGATGAGCAGTTGAGATTAGGCTGTTGTAACTTAGGTAAATTACAAACTACCCACTAAAAAGCGAGAAATAAAAAGAAGTAAAGTTATTTTGTTTTTTTTTTTTTTTATAAAAGTCTTTATTTATATTTTGTAATACGATTTTTTTTTAAAATATGTATGTAATAGTTCTTAGAATGTATTAATTCACTAAAAAAGGAAAACTTCGTAAGCTATGGGGAACTGTTACGTTACAAGTACTTTACAGTCACAAAACATCTAAGGTTGTGTTCCGATCATTTTAGAACTACCGACTATACGAATAAAAGGATTTTTTACAGGTCATAGAATTAACCTAATGTAAATAAAAAACATAATATTTTAGTGATATTTACTTTTAAAAGCATATTGTAAAGTAGTTCAATATCACAAAAACAAAATGCATAAAATACTACACTTATGTACATCTTTTTAATCTTTTGGTATCAAAGATGAAATTAAGCTCGAAAAATATTGTAAAATGCCGAAAAATGTTGCCGCTCGCCTTTTACAGTTTACTTAAACTATTTCACGAAGTCCTGTTAGTTATTGCAATTTAAACCTAATGATTAACGTCATAACGGTGACAAGACAGGACTTCGCGGAATAAATTAACCGTACCTGGTGTTTATATAGTATATAATAATATGTATTAATTCCTTGCTTGGTTTGCTATCTCAGCATTATGTATGATTCTCTATTGACACGGCGCCCATGAAAAGAGAACCTACCTGGAAGGACTTTGGGGAGGCCTTGATCAGCACAAAAAAACTAGCTTAATTTTAGAATTTACACAGATTTTGACAGCAGATTTGTCCTAGTGTTTTTTAAATATTATGTGTGTGGATATTCCGGAATTGCTGCCACACTGCTTCCTGGTAACAAAACAGCGCAAGCCATGTTTAAGATTCCCATCGATTTAGAGAGCAACGAAACGCCTGTTTGTGGGGTGTCACGCAACAGTAACAAGGGACTTGTGCTTAGGGATTGCGCTTCATCGTATGGGATGAATGCATTATGGCAAATAGGAAAGCAGTGGAAGCTGTAAATAGAACCCTGCAGGACATCCGCAGGAACCACGACATGATGGGTGGTGTCACAGTTCTGACGGACAAAGTGAATGCTTCGTTGAAAAGGTCGACTCTATGGTCGAGAGTTCAAAGACTGCGCTTGACCATCACCATGCGAGCTCGGCTTGGCGGGAATTCAAATGCTCAAGAATTCTCCGATGTTCTTCTAAAAGTTGGTTAAGGCACTTTACCAGAGATTCTTGGTAAAGTAGTTCCCACTTTATAAGATCTTATTCGTTTGGTGTCCGGGGACATCAGTCGAATTTTAACGCCGAATATTATCAAGCTGCAGCGATCAACCACAGTATTCTCTCGCAAATTAGGTAGATATACACCTCCATTAATACTGATGTGGAGGAAGATGATGCCACAAATTACCCCGTCGAATTTCCCAATTCACTAATGGCAAGTAGACTTCCCATGTACCTCATCCAGCTGAAGGTCGGCGTCCCAATTATGCTCCTTCGGAACTTAACTCCGTCGAAGCTATGTAATGGAACCCGGCTCAAAGACAGTGTTTACACCGCGTATACCACTAATTCCCTGCAATTACCAGTTTAAGCGCGTGTACCCTGTAAGTGTATGCTTTGCGAAAATTATCAACAAGTCACAGGGGCCGACACCGAAGGCTGCGGGTGACGACCTCAGGACAACCTGCTTCTCAAACAGACAACTGTACGTCGCTTACTCCGGGGTCACCATTCCTGACTCTCTGTATATTTTGGCTGCTGAGAATAATACTACAAACCTAGTATACAGGGAAGTTTTATAAAAATGTGGCTGTTATTGTAGTGTCTTACGACTTCCACGCGAATGAAGTCTCGGGCAGAAGCTAGTATAATAATATGCGAAAGTTTGTGTGTATGAATTAATGTTTGTTACTCTCACGCAAAAACTACTGAATGGATTTTGATGAAATTTGGCAAACGGTTAGTGTATAACTTGGATTAACACAAAATGTACTTTCTAACCCGATATTTCCACGGGATCGACACTTATGTGGGTAAAATAAAATAATAGGTAATTAGGTTAATTAAGAGGAAAAATACCTCATATTCATAAAAATGTATACAAATCATAACAATTTTCATAATTTATCTACAAAATATTTACCAAACTTAATTAGTACAACAGTAGAACCAAGTTTTTCGTCTACAAGGACAAGTAGTGTTCTACTTATTGTGATCCTTCGTAAATTGAAGATTTAATTGAAGTAAGCGGGTAGCTATGAATTTTGTAAGTGATACTCTAGGGAACTTTCACTGTGGTTCTGAATAATATCTTCTGTTGCCTAGGACTCCTAGGTATACCTATGTTTAGGTAAGTCAAACACGTGTTCCTAGCGTTTCTCGCGAATTTCCATTACTTGGATCTTTCAAAATGTTAAATACCTGTTGGTTTAAAAATCAACTTTTCTAATTGTATTCGATACCTACACATAATTAATCTAAACTATAATAATAATATTATAAAGAGAAAAGATTCGATTTTTCGTATGTTTATTTGTTACACTAAAACGGGTAAACGGATTGAATGTAATTTGGTACATGGGTAGACCATGACCTGGGTTAGGATTACAGATACTTTTTCCGCGGGACGCAGCTTGTTGTAAATAAATAGATTTTGACATAAATAATATTACTTGTCATTGTGTAAATATTGCCCAACAATAAAAGTTACAATTTTTAAGCAATAAAATAAAATAAAAAATTACAGCTGATTAGAAAACTGGAAATTTATGAGTTAGATCAATACCTCACTTAGTTATTTATTAAGTTTTATATCGAAGCCTGCGCCAAACAAACTTTCTTTTTAAAAAAAATCTCATCCCCTCAAGACTTACAAGCATGCATTCCAGTTTACAACAAAAGTAATAAACAAGACCAACATCAACAGAAAATTTTGTCTTGACATAATAGTTTTAATCCACCATCTTCCTTTGCATAGTAAAGCGGTGCATTCGCTTTTGATCTCCGAGCTTCTTACAGGATCTTTGAGCGAAGAGTGTTTAAGAGGCTCTGGGGAAAATCACCACAGAATATAATACCTGCAGAAGGTCAGCTCCATACAACGAACGATTACATACGCACACATAGATAAGCTTCACATACAGAGAGGGCAAGCGCACTCACGACTCGTATTCGAACGAGATCGCCGTATTTACGCGTCTATGAGTGCGTGCGCCTGTTTTACGTTCTATGGATCCGACCTTCTGTACTATTCTGTGAACTCGCCCCACTTTCGACATCTTAACTCCGCAGGCACGCGGTCAAGTAAAGGTTATTCATGAGAAAAATCTCCGTGAAAGATAAAACTGATACGACGTGCTATAGATGTAGTACTTGCAGCACTTTCTTTGATTAAAAATGGCGGTATTTTTGTAGATGTCATTGTTCAAAAGTAGAATTTATTGGTTGCATTATGGATTGTCTTGTGTCTGTGCATTTTAGTTTTTGGTTCCAAAAAGCGGTCGACAACGATTGATTGTTATCCATTGTAATTTATTTATTTTGTTCGTAATTCTGTTTTATCTAACAAAAACACGCGTAGACGTTCATTTTCAAGGGTATAATAAACATTACTTATGTATACTCGCAAAACCTTTGAGCCGTAAACAACAGCTTCGAATTACCTATCATTTCAGAATTTCAATAATTCGAGGGTTTAGATATAATTTATACCTACACGAACTGAAAAAAAAGTCCAAAGTCCAAGCAACATGCTTCCAGGATATTATAACTGTTCGTATCAGTGGGTCCTCGGGCGCCAGAGGAGGGTACTTGGCAATTTCCTAGTGATTTCCTGGGCGGCGACGTCGCCGCACGACAAAAGGGACTAATCTCTGGAAGGAACTCTATTTTACACTTCATTACATTCCGAAACGTTTTATTAAATCTCCATCGGCTTGTATTTACCTGGAATCCTCAAGAAACTTTCCTACTTCATGTTTGTTTCAACAGTTTTCGAATTCTGTAATTCTGTTTCTATTAACATTATTTTACAAGCTTGGCGCTTTTATCGCCTCATTTTCATTTTGTTTTTCGAGTGCATTTGGGATGGAATTATTTAAATGGAATGTCTCAGCAATGTAGATAGTTGAGGGTTAAAATATGCTAATGTAATTAATCCTTGAAGTGTTTCATTGGTTATCCATTGGCTGACTTTCACAAGGGATGCATATTTTATCGATGATATTGCAAAAGCTAAAAACTAATTCTGTTTTGGGCCTCTAGGGATAAACTTGCGTTATTTTTTTAACTTTATTAAAAATTCCAGTATGAGCCTGTCTCTTGATCTCGATCTCGCCTGATGGAAAGCGATGGATGAGGTCTATGATGGAACGAGCGTGCCCAGAAGATACATCATCTTATCCCGTCTGACTTCAAAGCAAGACTGAACAGGCGTTCACAATTGCTTTGAAGGTAGACGGGCTATGTGTGGAAGGGAACACAGACGCTGGCAGAGAGTTGCACATTTTGGCTGTGTGCATAATAATTATGGGGGAGAAGCGCTGAGTATGACTGCACGGGATATCAATCAAGTGCAGATGGTACCCTGCAGTACGTCTGGTAGTCCGGTAATAAAAGGGATATGGTGGTATCACATCGTGGAACTCCTGCGCACACTATCCGAAGTACAGTCTGTAGAAGACTGAGAGGCAAGAAACATTACGTCGATGAGCCAGGCATCTAAATAGGAGCGGCAGATATTATTTAGTACCTAATCCTTGTGCAATTATAAGATGATTTAATATTAAGTGGAAGATAAAAAAGTCTTTTCTTTTGAGAAAGTTGCAGAAGTGTCATATTAAAATCGAATCAGAATCCATCTTTCTAAGAATACGCACAAATGCGCAAGTAGTGACAGTCGCGTGTCGAAAATTGCGTGAAACACAAATAAAGAGCATGCAAAATGTGGGTCAATAATTGGGCCAACACGCCAATAAAAATGGTTACAAACACGACGGCTTTGGCAAATTGGATCCACGTTTTTTGTACTCAATGCGTGGAACAAAATTGAAGGGGAATTTTTTGTCTGCCAATTAGGCTTGTCAATTTGTCGCTGATATTTTCAATAATTTTCATGTTACATAATTTTGTGACAACAAAATCATGATTAAGGGGATTATGGATGCTGTGTAGGTTTAGGCCCTCCTCCTAAATAAACCTTAGTGGTAAGGATCGTGATATATGCTTTGATTATTATGAAGAATGAGTTACTTCAGGCTGTTAGCTATGGGTCAGCAACCTGTTCATACACCATTAAATTTAAACAACTTAGTACAGTACGTCGCTTCGGGTATCTACATCATCAGGCTTGGAGGTAAGTACCTATTTTTCGAAACATCGCCATGTGATTGGTTGTCTCTTCTCTTGACCAGAAGGTTGGCATATGTTTTGGCCAAAGACCAAAGGCTAACGTGGCAATGTTGCCAGCCTTTTGGGCCGTTTTCCTTATAACAGCAATGCGAACGAATTTTTGATGGCTTATAATTTTTCCCCCTCTCTTATTATATAATATAATAATAATTATATACGTATACGTATATAATTATTATTTTAAGTCTATTAGCATATTATGTAAATAGTACCTTTCTTATTAGATTCAAAAGAACATGTAAATATAGTTATAGCTTACATAATATTCAAAGAGAAAACTATTACTGCATTAACGAAATAATATTTTTTCAATAGTAACTCCTGCGTAAAACTGAATCTTGAATAAATAAATATAAGATATTCTTTCGTTTCAATTCTAAATGGTAGACTGTTGTCTTTATTTTACTTTATATTCTTTGCGCTTTTAGTAAGACACGAATTTTAGAAAAAAAAAAAAAACGACCAAATACGAAGTTTTCCGTACCGTATTAAGATCAAGCAAAATACGCGTTTCTTATAATAATGGGGACCTCCTTTAATTATTAACTTTATGTTCATTATATCTTGATACAGAGGCAACGGAAATACATAATCTGTGAAATTTTCAACTATCTTCCTTTAACGGTTCATGAGATATAACCTGGTGACAGACAAACGGACGGACTACCGGACGGAGGCTTAGTAATAGGGTTCCATTTGGCACCCTTTGGGTACGGAATCCTAAAAAGGACAAACGAATAAAAAGTTGAAAATATTTTACCCATCCTTTTGAAAGACATTAATTATTCTAATACAACATAATTTATTGGAGATTAGGGAAATCAATCAATCGGCTCTGTAAATTTATTACAAGATACAGCAAAAAAAAAAAAAAATACAAAATAAAAGAGTAAGCACTAAAGTAGATAGCCATTTGGCTGCAAAATACCTTTAATTTTAATCTAAAACAAAATATCAAAACCGTTACCCTACTTCAAATAAAAGTACCCATCATCTGCCTAGCCTTTTCCGAACTTTTTTGGGGTCGACTTCCAGTCTACCCGGATGCAGCTGAATACCAGTATTTTAGATGAAGCGACTGCCTATCCGACCTTCACAACCCAGTAACTGGGTAATAATACGATACTCCGTGATAAGACTGGTTGTCAAACTTTCGGGCTTCTGACGACCCGTAACGACTGTCAAAGATCCACGAATGACAACCGGGCGAACGGATTAATGTGCATTCCGAGGTACGGAGGGGTCTTGGTATGAAAGATGGCCACCCATTCACGGACCAACCGCGGCAAGCGTAGCTTAACCTGATCGCCCGACGCGTGTGGCTATTATTACTTAGCCACAAGCCCCTCCAAATAAAATTACCCGGTACGCAATAATAAAATCGGAGTAACACATTCGAACACGCAGTATTTTCACAAAATATCTCCGAGCTATTACAAAGTTTGCGAAATTGTATCACTGGTAACATTTCAAAGTTGCCGAGCAACTTCGGGACATAAGCAATATATTCTTATAAGAAAGTGTTGGGAACAATGGAGGCAGTAAGTCTTCATTGTAGGACTCAACTTGGCTGACTGACGCAATATCAAAAGTTTGCGATATAGGCACTGTACTGTTTGAGTTGGATGCTCGAATATTTTGTTTCAGTGATTTTCGTATTGACATTGAGAGGGATTTACGTTAGCGGGAATCGAGTTTTTGAATATTATTTTGATGATATCATAACATAACCTGTAATTCCCGAAGGGTTAGGTAGAGGTGTCCCTATTGTAAACCCACATATCGCCAGTTATGTTTTAATACCTTGTAATAGGGGGCGAGCCTATTGCCATCACCGGGCACAAATCCAGACTGTGGGCTGCTACCCCTATTTTGATGATAATGACATATTAATAGAAGAATCTTAAAGTGATTTATCTGTCTAATACCTTTAAACGAGCAATTCTCGTATATATGTATATATGTTATAGGCAAACTCCGAAGCTCCGGCGCTCCTAGGTTGGACTGGTCAATCCTCAGGTCAGACTGAATGACTTAGTCAAAGCCCAAACAAATGTAAATTTTCGGCCTTTGACTAAACAATTTTCGTCAAACCTGGAAGAGACTAATTTGGTCAGGCAAACGTCAAAACACAATTTTATTAAATCGGAGTTTGACGAGTCAAACTCCGATATAGGTATGAAGTGTCTTATCTTCGTATATTTGGAAGCATTTTATCATTTAAGCAGCTTTCAAGTCTTAAGAACCGCTTAACTCTGCCAGTTCTGACACCTGATTGGTCAGCTTACGTGATTTTCACTTTTATATTTGAGATGCTTTGAGAGAATGCCGTGTGGCATTAGGCCCGCCTTTTATACGATGTGCAATAAAGTATAAAATAAATAAATAAATGCTTTGGAATATACGGAGGTTAGTTTGTAAGATTAGGTATAAAAAAATAACATTTTTAAAATTTTGATGTTTATTGTTTTAATAATTTCTTAAGTAATTAAAATGGAAAATTAATCATTTTTCTTTTGTTTTTTTTTTTTTTTGTTTTTAGTAACAACAACACCGTTTGATTCACTCATCTTCAATTTTACACAATTACACGCCCGCACGCTCAATGAACGAACATGAAATGACAAAACAATCGGTCGGAACACCGCGAGAGACATTATGAACCTGTTTAAACATGTTCAGATCAACGTTTGACCGAGTTTTGCAGTCGCTTCTAGGATTGACTAGGCCAAAACGTTGACGTTTGACTGAAAAGTTAGGAGCTCCTGGGTTTGACTAAAAATACTTCAGGCAAAGGGCGAAATTGAAATGTATTTCGGGGATTGCCTGATGGCTTTGGCCAAACCTAGGATAAACCAGTCCTTCCGCGAAGAGACTGTGTATCGGACTTTGACTATAACATATATATATAATCTGAATCTTGGAAACGGCTACAACGATTTTCATATAATTTAGTATGCAGGGGGTTTCGGGGGCGATAAATCCTTCTAGCTAGGTATCATTTTTAGAAAACTACCAGAAAAAAAAAACCCGAGCGAAGTTCGGTTATCCAGATATTGTATTTTATAACACGCCGCGCAGAGCTGTAAAGTTCAGCAACGCATGCTGTGGTCAGGCTCTAGATTGGTTAACATTTCCCATCGAGAATCCTCCATCCTTTGGAGAGGACGTTACACTATCAATTTGTGTTTGTGGTACTTGTAACCAAGGGATTTGATTTAATCTGATATGAGGTCGTAAAGCTATTTTGTCGCATTAGTTAATTAGTTACGACAATAATGGACGCAGCACTAATTGAACCGTCGCTTGACACAGATATTATTTGTTACAAATTAACGTAACTGGATATCTCGTGTAATTAATACCTAATCTATTGCTATGTCTTATACACATTCTAGGCTAATATTTTGTCTATTCTATAATATTCTAGGCTAGTATTTGACCAGTAGTAGAACACAATATAGGATATATTGTGTTCTACTACTGGGCAATTGGCTCTTCCTTCCAAGTATCCCTATATAGGCTCGTTAGAATATCCACAGTAAAATAACAATGTTAAGGCAAGAGCAGATATCGGCTTCGTCAATACTCATCCCTCGTTCGAACTCGCCCGCATTTTTATATGCATATCGGCTGCAAGGGTACAGTTGGTCAGAAAAGTGCTACGAAGAAAATAAATACTTATCACTTAATTTACTATAGCAGTCTCGATCTTTTTTTTTTTTGCAAAATGAGTTTCTTAGATTCCATGTAAAAAATAGTTGTTAATTAATAAATTTTGCATTCCTAGAAATTTTACACTATGCAAAGTCTGCACGTTTTCGAACAAAAGAGTCATAAGATTCAATAACCGCAATGGGCAAAAGACGGTGGCATCCTTTGACAAGCCTTTTGTTATAGCTGGTTTTGGTAATTACGTAGAGCTCTTTCTGTCTCTCTCTCTTTTATTCATTTATTATGAAGACAAGTTGGTTTTCAGATCGCTAAGATATGAAGCATTCCTTCCTTTTGACTTTATAATGCTGCCCAACTGCAACTGATAACAAGTAATTTTATGTGTCAGTATGT
Organism: Omphaloscelis lunosa; assembly: GCA_916610215.1. Lineage (NCBI taxonomy): Eukaryota > Metazoa > Arthropoda > Insecta > Lepidoptera > Noctuidae > Omphaloscelis > Omphaloscelis lunosa. The sequence goes on from OU744250.1 coordinate 17,022,961, forward strand.
GTCGGCAACATGTCAGGGGAAGGATCTTCTCGGGGAGTTTTGCGATTTCTTAGACGGTAGTTAGAATTATTGTATATTATCATAAGAACCGCAGTGAATGACCTTCACCCATCTATTTAATGAATGAAAAGTATTTTATATCAAATAAAGTACCTATGTTAAAAAATATATCGCGAGTGGGTTGTCTAAAAATTCCCGGCCAGACTATGGTTAGTAAAAAAATCAATAATGACTTTTTTTAAAATATTGTAAGATAAAAATAGAAGTAAGTAAATATAGAAGACACCAATCGAAAGAGGTTTTCATGGAGAACCTTTGTTACTAACTCAACTTTTGCCGATTGTGTTTCTTTTGCTAATTGTACCTACCTACCTGCTGTTAATTTCATACCGCGTATAATGACTTAATAAAAATAAATAAAAGTCATACTAGCACTTTTCTTACCGTCAGTACTTTTGCGCCTTCTAGCTATACATGTAGGTACATATATACGAACCGGGCGAGTTCCAACTAGGGATGAGTACGGACGAAGCCTAGATATCACACGACAAAGTTTTCAATTTTTTCCACACATGGTTTGTTCTAAGGCAAACGAATTTTAGGCGCGTCAACGCTAGCGGGTCCAATAGGGTCGATCCCTGCCGGGGTTGCGGTTATTGTCCGAAAGGGTTACCGTGGCCCCTGGCAATATATGCAAATGAAGGAACACGAGTGGGTTTTAGTCAGTAAGAGTCTGACACGCCTTCCCGCTCCACTCAGAGCTGGAGAAGTTATATGATAATAAAGGTGCGTCAACGCTGCACGAAGCATACGTAAAATCTATATCATCAAAAACTTATCATGTGAAAAAATGTCTCACAACACAGTTCTTTTACCGCAAAAAGATATTAGATCTAATGTAAAACCTGTCTGTAAATGTTTAAACACTGTAAAAGTCTGTTAATTTATTCAGTACCTATATAAGGGAGCATCTATTCAACAACTTAGTCACAAATTGTTAACTAATTAATTTACTAACAACATTTTAAAGTGGCCGTATCATTGTTAGACATCTTCATTTCTTTATTAAATAGAATGAGTTGGCCTGCTTGAATGTAATTTAAGAATATACCTAGTTATACTAAGCCCTCTTGGTTACTGAAAATTCAGCCTTCTAGCTTTATCCACAACGAAGTTACAGGTCGATAATATCTTAGCTAACTTCGAGAAAAGATGGAATGGCTGTGCTTTTGCTTATTTGTTCTGCTCGACTTAACCGTCGCCGTCATGCCCCCAGATTTAAATCCTTATTTCCAATTAATGTTACACTTGCACGAATATCAAATGTATGGCAGTGTACATTTAATTGATTTCGGAAATACTAGTACTATCTAAAAATTCTTAAAAAAATTGGAAGTGTTGTTTTTCCAAAAACACATTTGTTTACATGTATGGAAGCTAAATCGCGAACACAGTTGTATAGATACTTAAAATGTAAGTCTTTCTTAAAAAAATGTATTGCGACTATCGTAGTCGCAATACATTTTTTTAAGAAAGACTGTGTTCAAAGTCAAAGTCAATAATCATTTATTTCAAATAGGCCCATGTATGGCACTTTTGGATTCTATTGTATTTGTTGAAGTAATTGGCTAAACAAACCATGATGAAATTCTCTTACAACGCAACATTGTGTCGAGCAGCATAGTTCAAAGGTTATTCAAATTAGCATTACGCATTTAATTAGGTACTCGAATTATAAACGAATCGGTAAATCGACCCGAAAAAAAATACAATAAATAAATAATTGTTTTTAGATACACTTGACAAATCTTGAATACAATATATAAAATAAAACTAAAATATATGTGTATATTATGTACAAGTATATTTGAAAGGAAAAAAATAAAAAATAAAGGGAAACGCTCATTGGGCATCAAACAATTCGTCCGCATTGCTGTCAGTGGGAAAAGATAATTAAAGTTCGTCCGTGGATTGCATCAATTTCGGATTCAATATTTTTACTCTACTTAATACAACTAACCCTTTAAAAAAACTTATTTGGAGATCACTGGTATTTTTGAGCTCGTTTTCATGTATTTTATCTATTGAGTAGCACTTTTGAATTTTCCTCTTTTGTGGCAGTAACAAATGAGAGCTGGTAATGAAGTGGGTAGAACAATATTTTACTTGAACTTCCAATAAATAACAATAATATTTCGTATTGCAGCAAGTCTAGTTTTAATTGACGTAATTCACCATATTTTGTAGCATTCTTATGTATTTTTGCATGACATGTTTCTGCATGAATTTATTAATGTAGTTCGATTCTTGACCAAACTAGGTAACAATACACAAACAAGAACTTAAAACTACGATTCCCAGGCAAACGGTAAAGATAGGTAATCAAATTCATTAAGGAAGGCGTGCGCTGGAATTGCATACTGGAATTCCTCTAAGGTCTTTCCATCATCGGTCTTGGGCAACCAGACGTACATAAGGCAATGCACCACTAAAATAAAATAAAAGTTTTCTGGGGTATCTGAAAACCGTCTTTCATCGATAGAAGCGGAGTTCTGTAGTGGAGTTTAGATTCTATTGGTTAATATTGGCATATTTCTCCGCTCCGCTGTCTCGCATCGCTCCAGTGGACAGGCAGCGTTGAGGGTGGAAAACTTTGTTTTACTGTACTTATCTACATCGCCACATACGAACTACGTACCACACCGACGTCACGCGAAATCCTGCATCACGCAGGCAGAATTTACCGCGTGATCAGCATATATATAACTTCCCGACATTAATCATTGGGCAGTTGCCCACTAGACACAACATCCGTCTGGTCGGAGGATCCTCCCTTATAGAGGATAAGTGAACATTACACCCTATTCCTCATACTTACAAATTCCATATCTACGAATTACTTCGCTAACTGCAAAATACTTTCACTACGGGTTGAGCTGTTATGCATGACACGGAATATAATATAACATAAAAATAAATTTCTGTTATGATCACTGAAAACGTATAATACGTAAAAAGCAAAAACAAAAAAAATATAGATTAAACAAAAAAAAAATGGGCAAGTGCGTATGGAACCACGCACAATGAAGGATTCCGTAGTTGAGATGCATTTATCCTAAAAACAAACTTAACATTGTATTTGAAAAACTTGTTCTCCCATACATCGCAACTGCAAATGTAAGTTTGTACGTACAATATTAAGCGGGTTGTCATGTTATTATAAAACCATAGATTTCTTATAAGTTTTCCTGTAATTTATAAGAACAGAACTATTTTCTGTATTTTTTTTTTCAATTGTGTTGTCTTTGTAGCTTCGGATATAAGGGAGAAGGAATCAATTTTCATCTATTTTCTTAAATATCTTTAAAAGTATTTATTTCAAATTATTAAAAAAAAAAATTGAGGTGGTCATTAGAAAGGGTTCCGCTTTTTCATTCGTACGGGACCCCAAACAGATAATATTTCGAGCAAAAATCAATTAAATTAAGTGGATAACTTATGACCAGCAAAGGGTCGATAATGATGATTCATTTGATCTAGAACACCGATTCCACAATAACCTCAAACAAATTGATACGAATGCTTAGCTATAAATTGCAGAACAGGAAATATTTGGGCAGTAGTTAGAGTTCAAATATATTGGGGGCGATCGAGACCGCCCCACGATAAATAGTTTCGTTGCCAAACACAAAGGGGTTAAACGCTTCGGAGAAAACTAGAATTATATGAGGTTTTGTTTATAGATGGCAAGTTGAGTCGGAATATGCTTATTGAATGGGGACTCCAGACTTTGAGACTGCGAATGAAATACAGTCAATAACCTATCTTATTACTGGAGAGTAATAATACAATATCAAATGGCAGTTCTTGATAATATTAGAATGCATTTCAGTACTAATGAGATTGGATTAAAGTTAATTATTACTTGGGTCATCATCATCATCATTTCAGCTGAAAGACGTCCACTGTTGGACATAGGCCTCCCCCAAGCACCGCCACTTCGGTTTTGTGCCTCCCGTATCCAGGATATTCCTGCGACCTTCACAAGGTCATCGGTCCACTTTGTGGGAGTTCTTCAAACGCTACGTCTGCCGGTACGCGGTCACCACTCCAGAACCTTTCGGCCCCATCGGCCATCTGTTCTATTAGTCTATTAGCAATGTGCCCTGCCAAATACTTAGGTACCTAGTTGGATAATATTGAATTTTGATGATTTTCCTTATACTTATTTTTCAAATTTTTTCAATTTCACAATTTTATGCATTACTGAATCCAATGATTTGTTATGCCAAATTATCCGTTGGTAGACGCTACAAAAACCAGCTCTGTACCTTTATTGAGAAAAGGAAAAACAAAATGCGAGAGTTAAAAGAAAAACACGCAACATCCTAAGATTTGTTTTGATATGCTGGGGCCGCATCTGCGTCTATCGCGACAAAGTAATACGTGCCGAAGCTTCGTATGTTTTTCTCGCTGCGGCTTCATAATTTTAACGAATTATCCTGCAATAATGCAAGATGGCTCTTTATTATTTCGGCAGACCGTCTACGCAGTCCGAAAACAACAGTCGAAATGACCAACGCTAGTCCGTGCGCCATGCTTATTATGTACCGCCACCTGGCCGATAAGTGCTACGCAGCCTAAACTTTCGCGACGAAAACTGATGATGGTTGGTCACATCTGCGTGTATCGTATCACCGTGCGAACTTTCGTCACGATAGACGCAGATGCGGCCCCAGCATTAGAATATTGAAGTCTATGTTTTTGACATGTGAAAACAAACGCAAGGTAATGGCGGTGTAATAGAGCGATTCATCAAACTTTTCAAACATCAAATATTTGTGGGAATCGTGTTCAGTTTACTTTTAAGAAACGCATTAGGTAAGTTAATTTATCATATTTTTATGCGTCAGCAGTTTTAGAATGTTTGGATTTGAACATTTTGTGCAGGTTTTATCGAATTTGTAACTGTACACACACAGCTTATCTCGGAGTAAAGCCCGTAATACACATGCCTGTAACTTGCACAGAAGTATGCGAGTAGCTTGCATGCCATAACAACTTCTGATTGGTGAATGTCACGATGGCATGCAAGCTACTTGCTTATTTGTGTGCCAGTTACAGGTATGCGTATTACGGACTTTAAGTCACCCGTGCAGTGTCAAGCACTATTCAATGACTGTCTTTTGTGATTATATTATCATATCAACCCATCGCTGATCACTGTATTTAATTATTCCTACGCTGTATCTAAGCATGACACATCAGCAATTTTTTGAGACGCCAAAATAGACTCTATTTCCTTTACCATGAAACGTATAAACAGCTCAATAACCATCCATAGTTAACAACAGGATTAGGAGACAATTTTGCGGCACATTACTGTAGAAAGAACCGGTCAAGCTTAAGTAAGTCACGCATGAAATTAGGGTTATCTACCGACCGACCAGCCAGAATTATTCAGGTTACGCTTAATAATGAACCTACGGAACCCTAAAAAGGTAGCCGGGGTGAAAAGGATCAGTGGAATCGATATAATTGACTCGTTAAGTTGGTATTGATTGTGCATCGTTAAAGGGTCGATATATAAACATTTGTGCTGATTTGGTTAATGAAGAGCTAGAATAGATGAATGGTTAATGGAAAGGTCAAGGTGAAGGTTACCGCAATGTTGATTATAGTAGTTTATCATGTAAGTCATTAACTATCCAGTAAATGTCAACTACCAATGAGGGACTCGTGGCTATATACAATAACAGCCGCGCGGGTCGATTGAAGGTTAAGCTAAGAAGGGTGACCGTCCATTACATATCGAGACCCATCCGTGCCTCGGAAAGCACGTTAAGTCCCTAATCCTGGCTGGCATTCGTTGATCTTTGACAGTCGTTCCGGATAGTCAGAAGCTTTAAAGCCTGACAACCAGTCTTAGGCTATGCGTATGCAGTGACGCTGGTGACGCAGATCCACGCAGCGCAGGGCAGAACAGATTTTGTAATAAATGAACGCAGTGACAGCTGCGTACGCTGCGATGCAGGCACTGTCCTGTCCACTGTCCTGCTCTGCGTCTCGTGGTAGCGCCGGCACAGATTACTACGTGACGCGTGCAGATCGTCACTTGTTTTTTACGACTGATTCATTATTTAGTTTCAATGATAGTTTTTTTTGTACTAGATAGGACGTGAATGTATCTGTATAGCTGCGTCGCAGCTTGCGCTCGCGGCTTATGTCTACCACGCTTGCTCTACCCTGTAAAATCTGTACTGTGCTGTGGCGCGTCATCTGCGTCTCAACATACGCTTAGCCTTATCCAAGGGGTATCGTTATGTAAAATATTGGTATTCAGCTGCGTCCAGTTATACTCCAGTGTAGCCGACAAACAAACAAAACAATGGCACCCTGGGAGTGCAGACAGAAGTGAAAACTTGAAAAAAAAAAAAACAGGCACCGCGGTAATCAACGCGTTGAAATCTTTTTAATGGTCGAAAGCTGGTGTCATCACAGTGTCGCGAAATTAATGGTTTAGTCCCATCTCAAAAATGCCTAACGCGCCTAAAGAAGCTTTCACTTAAAAAAACTTAAAAAATTGTAACAATTTTTTTAATTGCTCCTAGAGGTATTTTATGTCGAGTACATTGAGTGGCCCTTTGTAAGATGATTAAAATGTCAATGTGTTTATATATATATTTTTATGAATGTTTAGTAGTCATTGGATACATGAAATGGGCTGCTTTTGTAAGACGATTAAAATTCCACGGTGTATTGTCATCTATAAAACTTATGAAACAAATTCACTTTTCGTGTCTGTTTGTGTGCGTGCTTAGTGCTTAAACTAGACAATGAACTTTGATGCGATTTTTACCATCATTTAATGAATTTTCTCCAGAAGGTTCATGTACGTGTTTAATCTATTATAACGTATTATTTTAACTAAAATATAGTACTGAAATCTCGATGTTTCGACATACTGTAGATAGACAGATAATGTCACTAGTTTGTGATACATTTATAAAAGTAAAAGCAAAGGAAATGTAAAAAAAAAATAACACATTAAAAACTGCTCAAAATTTGAGTAAGTATGAAATAATGCTCTTATTGAAAGTGCAGTCTCCCTCCTCTTCCTCTTAATGAGGATTAAAAAGTTTCACACTAGTTTGAAGGCGCTCCGTTACCACACATCTGCTCACAAATGTTAAATAGATTTAAGTCTCAGTGGAAGGTACCGAGCAATTTATGATATTTTTGTAGATAAATAATAGTACTTATATTTTTTTTCGTAAAGGCTTACTAATGGGTCATTAATGTATTAATATTTAATCCCAGGTGAAAGCAAGATGAGTGAAAAATGAAAAACCATTTTTTTTTCTGCCAGACTATGTAACCAGTATACATTGTCGTGCTATATGGCTTCCAATTAAAACCATTACGACAATATGGATTAATATTACTATAGAAAAAATACATAAGTCATACATTGCATCCAATCACAGTAATAACTTGAAAGATTAACGATTTATCCAATAAAAAGGACAAGACAAAGGCAAAACGTGAAACATACGCAAGTGACAAAGGGCTACGGCTCAACGATAATGAAATCAACAATCACGGCGGAGCACGACGACATGTTTTCCTCCAACGGATAAGGAGTGTCACATCTTGTTTTCTTGAGTAAGCGAATAATCCCGGAAACATAATTCCGGAACATTTGTCGCAACGATTCCCTAATGAATACGCAAAGGAAAGCTTCTATCCTCACAGCGAGCCAACCCTATCATGATTGAGAAGAATTACGTCAGCCATTACATAGAATAGGTCACTCTCCTTTATTTCACAGAAAAAAATGTTTGGATTAATAATTCCTTTGTCCTTTCTATGTAAACAGTTGTTGTGCAAACTCCCTTTTCTGTTGTTTGACCTCGTTACACAACGAAATATGTTTGAAAATGTCCAACACTTGGACTTAGAATTGCCATTACAAAGGAAGTTTGGCGGTATAGTTGCGTTAAATATTTTGTAATTAAACTTTATAGAAGGCCCTTTGTATTTGAATGAAAATTTCGCTAAACACAATTTCATAGTCATCTCAAAGGTCAACAAGAAAATTTAATGAGCAAAGACAACTTCAAGTGATTGTGGAAAATACTTCGGTTCAGTATTCTAGCTTAGCATAAAGATAATTAGTCTATAATGTTCCCACAGCTGGGACACAAGCCTTTTCTCTAGGATAGGGAGCGGGCCCTAATCTATCTTGCGGGCCCAATGAGAGTGGTGGATTTTAAATATCTTCGAATTTTTGGTTCTAGGAGATGCCGGTTTCCTCACGATGTTTTCCTTCACCTTTTTTATATTCTAGCTTACATAACTATTATTCAGTTAACATTATGTGTAGTTTGATAAAGTAATTAAATAAAAAGAATTCACAATAAGTCTTGAAATGTTGTAGAAAAAAATGTCGAGAGCGAAGCAATATTACAAGAATTGACATATATTGGAAAAAATGTCAAGACAAATTACTACACCTGGCGCAAATTGAAGCCAATGCACTTAGTATCGACAATAAATAAAAGTAACAACATAAAATTGAAGGCTGTAACAAAGCAAATAACATAGCCAAAATAGCCCAAAACTTGACAGCATTTCAAACAAATCAAAAAATGTCGGCGTAATAGACTCCAATTTCTGACTCAGCAAACAAATGCGAGGATCGTAAAAAAACTTATACGACACTGACCCGTAACGACAACGAGATGACATTTGTTAGGGACGGGACGAACGCGTTCGTAGAGGCAGTAAAAAGCCCGGCTTACCGGAGCGCACGCACGAAACTAATTGCATTTCTGATTCCCTCTGAAGTAACTGTAATTAACTCGATCTGTGTAACGTTGTGCCCAGAAGGATGGCGATGGATGATAGGATGGATGCTGTTGATGGACTGGAGTTTTTTGGCAATGTCATTGTCGAACGGAATGTTTATTTTTGAGATACTGTGGTTTGTCTTTGTGCGCTCGATTGTTGGTCTAGTGGTCGTAAGCGGTAAGCACGAGGTCCTGGGTTCGATTCCACCGTTCCGCCCAGAACGGGAGGAGCTATTTGATAATTTTCCACCCAATAAAAAAAAGGTCAGCCAAAGTGTTATTGGGTTTTTCCAATAACTCTTTTCGCTCGATTGTTATCACCTGAACAAATGCTATGGATGATTTAGATTTGATGTAGGCGGAAATTAATGGTTTCTTATTTATAAACCAGCATTTTAAGTTTCTGTAAAATCGAGTTTGCCTAATTTCTTGAAAGCTTAACATTTTGATAAATTGAATATTACCAGACTTCTTTATGTAAAGTGCAACTTCAGCATTATTTCCACTGAAATTCTTTAGATCACTATTTAAAGATTTTTTTTCAGCCACACATGTTTACAATACGTACCTACCTAGGTATCGAAGCAAATAATAGCCAAACGTCCGACCCCAAAACCTACATTTCAGAAACATTCCCAATCACTGGCCAATGCTGACAGTACATCGGCCAATAAATATTGTATTCCAATTTATTTACAGGAGAACTAATAAAATTACATAGGTAGCTTTAACTTAGTTCAATTTTCTTACTCATTTCGTAGCGATTTATATTCAAACGCGGGTTTTCAAATGTTAAATTTGTGGTTGAAATTATTTAAGCGTGCTCTGAAATTGGTTTGCGGATTTAGTTTTTCTGCCCTACGTATTACGGTTAGCAGGTTAGACAACATCAGTACCTACTCATAATGGATTTATTTGGGCTGAACAGAATTAAAAAAGAGATTATCCACATTCTCCATCAAACGCTGGATACCCAGCGAACTCAGTATAGTGCCAGTTTAGTCATACGCACACCTTCACACACATTCACACACATTTACAACACTTACACCGCACAGATACGTGTGTATCTGTGCGGTGTAAGTGTTGTAAATGTGTGTGTATGTGCGGGTGTCCGCACATACTATAAATATTAATAATTATGTCACTCTGCATTTCATACTTTTCTGTGTACTTCATAATTGGCGTAATGTTTAGAATAATAATAATGTTTTTTTTTTTTTTTTTTTACATTACGTAACATCACGCCTTGTTTCCCCGAAGTATTGGGCAGAGGTGTCCCTGTAGCAGGTTCACCCACTTTTCGCCAGTTATGTTTTAAGTCCCATGTAATAGGGGGCGAGCCCATTGCCATCAACTGGGCACAAATCCAGACTCCGGGCTGCTACTGAGAAATTTCAGATAGAAAAACCCCAATAACACTTTGCCCAACCCGGGAATCGAACCCAGGACCTCATGCTCAGCAGTAGCGCTTGCGAACACTAGAACAACGAGGCAGTCTGGAGGTTTTTTTTTTTCTTTAATAATCAACGTTGGCCCACACTAGGAAACTAGGAATTGTGGGTGCGTTTACAAACATTTAAACACACATACATAAACAGTCAGACCCGGAATAACTACTTGTAGGTCATACAAATATTTGTTCCGTGCGGGAATCGAACCTACGACACACAGCGCAGCAGTCAATCGCTTAACCACTGCGCCAACCGTGCCGTCGAATGTTATACTTCCTGTCAGCTGTGAAGCTACCTTATATTAAATAAATAAATAAATTTCTATTAAGGTTCAATAACCTTAATAGAAATGTACTATACTGTACTATTCTGTGCCAATGCACAGAATAGTACAGAACGCGCACTCCGCATAGGTATGAAGCTATTAGTACTCGGCGGGCTCGTCTTGTCGGGTCAGTTCAGTGAGCGTAACGTAGTAAGAAGATATTAGAGTTACGCGATAGAAAGACAGGCAACTTCTAGGAGAAAATAACTTAAGGTAATTAGCGTTATGCGAACTGAATTGCACTTTATTGTATCGTAGCAAGAGTCCCTTTTTCTTAAAACATGTTTACGGAGCGAACCATCTGTATTAATCTATGTTATTGGTTACTAGTTAAATTCCAACTAAGTATAATTAAGTATAGTATATGGTTCACCCATGGTTTCCTAAGTCGGGGAAAGTGATTGGGTTTTTCCATCTAGAATTTCTCAGTATCATCCCGGGATCTGTATTTGTGCCCGGTTGATGGCAATAGACTCGCACCCTATTACATGAGACTTAAACATAACTGGCGATATGTGGGTGTACCATAGGTTTCGTCATGAAAAGCAGAAAAAAAAAACAGCATAAATAAGATACTTTTACTCAATTTATTGCTTATATATTTAATTCGATTACATAAAAAAAGTTCACTTCAGTTTGATTCCGTTTAACATAAGGGTATATTAAAGGGTACATTAAATAATAGAACTTTACTAGTACCTAATCAATTTGTTCAGGTAGTAACAAATTTTATACTATAAATTAACCTACTTTCTAAAATTATTTACCAGTCTTCCTATGCTGGTTGCCCGGTGGTATTTTAAAACAATCTATGTAGCTACTTGAAATATATCCACACAATTTATGGTCGTGGGTTTTGATTAAAAAATATTAAAGGGTAATTATTATGAAAGTTAAGGTCGAGGGGCTTGTGGCTAAGTAATAACGGCTGCATGGGGCGATCGATCAGGCTAAGCTACGCTTGCCGCAGTGGGTCCGTGGATGGGTGACCATCTTTACATACCAAGACCCCTCCGTGCCTCGGAAAGCACGTTAAGCAACGGCGGCAAGATCTACAAATGACTGTTGTTACGGGTTGTCAGAAGCCCGAAAGTCTGACAACCACTCTTACCTTAGGTATACAAATATTGTTCATTTAAATAACCGCGCACGCACTCGGCGACTCTCCGTACTCTTGCGCCTCGCGAGCCGTCCATTTTGTTAAACTCTTAAGTTCTGTGTGGTCTTTGTATCACATTATTTTATTAACATTTCGTTTTATAACTATATAAACAGTTTACACGCACAATAAATGGAGTTTCCTTTGTCTAAAGTACCCCAACTATTTAGGATAGGATGGGATAGGATTTCCCAACAACTGTCAAAGAAGGACAATTGTGATTTGACAGTTGGACAATTTAAGTTAATGAACTTGCCTAGCAATCCATTTTCGAAGAGAATCTGTCTCAATAATAATTAGGGCTCACTTTTCACGTGCGATCAATGTACTGAGCACAGGAGCAAAAAGGCGGGCCGTAAGAAAAAAAGGAATGAATCAGCTGATTATCACCCGGGTGTGTCGTAAAAGTTGACTGACGGAAAGGGTCACACTGCTGTACCTACTAATAAAGAGGCGATGAGTTGGCAACCCACGTAGACTAATATTATCAGCTCAGCCAACACCCTTATTATATATTTTATATTTGCAAAGTTTGTAATAAAATATTTATGTACCTACTTCAATTCAATTGACTTACGATCTCTCAGATTTACTAAACCCTAAAATGCCGTAAAATGGTAACTTTCGACTTGAAACAATCCTAGTAATTTTTTTTTAAAAAACAAGCTTTTAATGAACTAAAAAGTACTAATAAAACTTACGTAAAACAGTTGCAGAATCGTGACTTTTCATCGTCATTAAAATGCAGCACGAAAAGTGAGATTTTCATTTTCATACACAACTGTTTCATTTTCTCTTTGATTTTCTACAAATTAAATTCCATACTGACTTCAAAGTATGTGATATCCTACTTTGTAATTACATTGTACATGGGCTAATAGACCATATAAAATAATGTAGTAATGGATGATTCGGCAATTTTAAATTCTCCAACACTTTGCATTAAATCGTATGCTGACAGTTTTGCAAGTGGTTCAGGTTACACGCTCAAAGCGATTTTATTTATAAAAAATAAGTATTTTATTTTGATTTATTATGAAATAAATCAAATTTAAATAGTACATTTAGCCGAGTATTGACTACCCAATGTTATAACAACTGATTTGCTATCAAAAAGCTCCCTTTGCACGATAATTCGTAACCTCAGCTTTGCCGAGCAGCTAAACGTTAAATTTCACTATCCATTTCATGCTGGTTAGAGCTATAACATGCTGAAGCTTTGGTAAAAACGCATTGCAGTTTTATTAACATTGTTAATAAAACTGACGGTCCGAACTAGGCCGGGAGTACTTATAGTAATAAGGGGTGCTAAATACTGTTCGGCTCAGGCTTGCGACAAAATTGAATATGTATAGTTGATATTTATGTTCCGGAGAAAGCCGCTCGCTTAGTTCAAATTGTGCCGAGCCGAACCGAACACGATTTAGCTTTGGTTAATCCCGAAGAGCATAACCCGAATAAATAGTAATTGCTTCGGGTCAGCTTTGTTGTTCTACAAATACTGCTGAATCGAAGGTGAACTGAACAAGTGTGGAAACTCTTGTAACCCGCTCTTCACTCGCACCCTATACCAGCAGCTCTGTAGCTCGTCTCTTCACGCGCCGGCTGCTACATTATTCAAAGAAACCCTCGCTATAAAACTCGCGCCGGTCGGTACTGAATCGTAACATGGCCTTCTAAGGATGTGACCACAAGCTTGCAATAAACCGTTAACTGGCCAGTGCCGATTTCACAGGTATAGAATTTACGATCGCCGTTTTCGGTTTGCGGCATTTACCTATCTTTATGTTGGTTAAAGGCCATCAATTGCGTTTGGATAATGTTTCGGTGTAAAAATCGTGTTCTTTTTAGTGGGATGTGTTGGTTTTGTACAAGGATAAATTAGTAAGACGTGACCCTTTTTTGGGACATTTTTCAGGGTTACCAAGTCCTTATTTAGGCATTTTAGGTTTTAGATAATTGGGTAATAAGATTTTTGTTAGGTAATGAGTAGACCTACTTTTCCTGATTTATTTATTTCGACATTATCAATATTACCAAAACATCCCACTAAAAATAACAGCTATAGCCATAAAAGCCACTTATAATATTGCTATAACAGCAATAAAAACAATACTTTTCCGTAATCGAATAAGGAAAAAAGCTAATAGATTCGGTATCCTCTCCCAATATAATTTGGATCGTGTATGCGTAAATATTATAGACAATAACATACACATTACCCGGTTAATGTAATCCGCTTACAATTTGTTTCGACAGCCCTGATTAAGTAAACTACGGGTTGCAGAGTAGGCGGAGCGGGGGCGGGATATTTCTGGCAAGTTCCTTTTTCCACGAAATGGAATGAAATGTTTACCGTTTGTATGCCTTCAGGGAGTGGAGACTGAAATACAATCATCGGTTCAAAATGCCATGGGCAACTCCATATAATTATACCCCACGCTACTTCTACTTCGAAGCTGTCTGTTTGATCTGGTCGTGAACATGAACAAAGACAATAAAAAAATACAACATTAATGTTTCCACGATACCGATGATAATGATTCATATATACAATATTTATAAGACGGATTGATAACTAAGCTTCGTTTGAATGTGGAACGTAACGTAATTATCACAAAAGTCTTCAGTGTTATTTATGGGGACTTCCTTTATTGTCCATCCTGCAGAGAAATTAATTTAAATAAATTCGAATTAGTGGCAAACAAAAAATCACGAAGGTATGTGATGAATTTTCGGCAATAAGCTCTTAGTGACCGTACCCTAACAGGGAACTCAAACTAAGGCCGTGGAAAACCGAATGAAATTCAAAAGTGCACTGTGGTGTGTCTCATTCAATTTGAATATTTGTAAGCGGTAACTTTTTCAATATGATTTTTACGTACCGTTGAATTTAGTTCACATCGTTACATCAAAATGTTACTTGAAACGTCTATGTAGAATTGTCGATATTAAATATATTGAATCATTTTCATAAAAAGAACGGTAAATTATGGAATTCAGTTGAAATTATTTTGTTTGTATTTTATTGCTGAACAAACGCAATTCAGGATTTGTGTCCATTTAGTACTAAAATGCAAAATTGAAATTAAATAATTACAACTACTTATCATTTTAAAATTACGTTCAATTAACTCAAACTCAAAGTATTTATTTCAAATAAACCAATTACAGGCACTTTTGAATTCTCAAGCTGTCGGTCAGTCAGAAAGATGAAGCTAGTTGCACATTCCAAAGCGTAGTAGGTACCTACGGAGAAGAACGGGCAAGAAACTCCACGGACACTTTTAAATCACAATATGGTTACAAGATATTGGTTACATCATTCATAATAAAGTTATAAATGTGAGAACGATGCAGAACGTTAAAAGCGTCCGTAATAAAAATAAAACAATTCAAAAATCAAATTAAAATAAGCCATGGCAGCTAGAAGATGACCAGTCCCTACTCACAGCGCCCGTTCATGAACATAATCATTTAGTACTACAAACCAAAATTGAGGAGGGACCAATCATATTTTACTAATTTTATCATGATTGTCATTCTAGCTAATTACATTGCAATGTAACCTATTGACCGCCCCAGTTGGATTAATACGACAAATGTTTTCCTGTTCTTGCCGCCTCATTCGTTTTTATACGATTGAGAACTTATGTTCGTTTTTAGGGTTTTGTACCCGAAGAGTGCCAAACGGAACCCTACTACTAAGCCTCCGCTGTCTGGCTGTCTGTCAGAGAGCTGCATCTCATAAACCGTAATAGGTGATACTAACCGTGATTTTCTGCAACTGCAAAAATATCTTTGTAATTCGTAGATAGAATCATTATGAAATACAATATATCTTTGGGATTTAAAAAAAATTTAGATGGAAAATAATAATATTCGTCGTTTAGTATTTTCATTTATTTACTAAATAATGTACGGTGGTACGGAACCCTTCGTTGCGAGTTCGACTCGCACTTGGCAGGTTTTTTGTTTTTTGAAGTGAAAACTTCTTTAGGTACGTTGGGCATTTTTGAGATGGGACTAAACCATTGATTTCGCGACACTAGCTACACCTCATTTGGTAAAAGGGATTGTGCCCTTTATTTATATGTCGTTACGGATCAATGTTCTACGCAAGTATTTTTACTTTAAAGGTACCTATTAGAAGTTTTTTTTTTTTTGTAAACGCGATTGTGCTCTTTATTTAAATAAGGTTACGCACCAATTTTCTATACAAGTATTTTTCTTACACCAAGGCGATCTTGTTCAAGTTTTCACTTCTGTCGGCACTCTCGGAGTACCACTGTTTTTTTTTATTTGTCGATTTATGAGCTGGGCGACTGGGAGCACGGCAATTGCTATAATACCAAGCGCTCAATAGGTTAATTAGTAACACTAAAATTCAACCAATGAATCACTCGCTTTTAATGGAAATAATCAGCTTAGCGTACTTGATTATTGTTTCTAGTTGTATGTGCGTATTATATATACATATTTGGATACATATTGTCACGCTGTTGTGATCAACAGGGTCAGGAGGAGGACATCAACATTAGATTATGGATACCCAATGAAGTTAGGGTTGTGTTCGGCATCTAAATGCAATTACCTGCGACACACCAATTTGGATGTTTCACATTAGTTAGTATCTATACGTGAATTATAGATAATCATAATTATTTGGGTATATTTAGAATGATCTCTACTTTCGGACGAATTCAGTAAAAGTTATCGTAGACTAAAATACGACAATAATATCATCCTACAATGCTATTGCTGCCAGTTTTGACTTTCCTTTCCAAAATCTTTAAATAAGGACAGCCATAAGCATGAGTTAAGTATATGTACTAACAATACTAGCATGATTTTAGGTACATTTGTGTTACTAACACACTAACATTTTATGATTTTATTTATGTTCTTTTTGTGAAATTGTGATATTATGATTATGTAATCTCGAAGATTCTCCGAAATATATAAATAATAATAAGTAACAGACCTGAGTCTTCAAAAAGTGTAAAAAAAACATAATCTTAGTATACAAAAATCAAAATCATGAGTAATCATAAATTGTTTGAAAGAAAGAAAGAAAAACATATATTTGGACGCAGTTCGTGAAACATAAAACACAAATAATAAAGTGAAAATAAAAAATAATGTTTTAAAAACAGCCGTGAGGCTGCGCCAAAAAGCAAGTAGTGACTACGCAACCGAGTTAAGTTTTCTTCCAACCAATATTAAGTATTACGTCACCGACCGCAGTAACAGACTCTGATGGATACCCTTATCTAATTTCTATCCAATAAATTACTTACAATTCTATTCGGCTTTAATTGTTTTGTATCCAGACACGATTTATGACTGTGGTCGCAACATTTTCCGCGGAATTTCACTATTCCGATGGAAGTTGTGATTTTATGGATAACAGTTTTCGGAATGGAAACGGCTCCATTATCATTAAGGAATTCAATATTTGAAGACTAAATAGCGATTTTGAATTTATAGTTCATAATTTCTTTGTTTTCGGATTGCCGACGATGTCTTTCCTTATCGATGTTATTTCGTCAAAATCTGGTCGTAAGTTAAGCTAGTCGTAAGTTTTTGCAAACCATCTCTGTAAATGCTCAGAATCATATTTGCCAAAATTTAGTCCGATTATTTGTGGTGCAAAGTAAAATTGCCTAGATTTGCCGTTGCTTGAATTTAAAACTGGGGTATTTTAATATTTATATAGGTATATATAATTATATATATAATAAGTTTATTTCAGACTATCCATTACAGATATTAGTGTTAGTAAGTACTTTAGAATTATACTTTAGTCTGACAATCAGTTTCCCTTATTATATTATATTCAGAATTCCCTTAGAGAAAAATTCAAAGAAATAAATATTCTGAATGTAGCCTCACAATATATTTTTGAAAACCTATTGTATGTACACAAAAATATATCAAATTTTAAGAAAATGTCCGATATTCATAGTTTAAATACCAGGAATAAACACAATCTTGCTGTACATCGCACACGTCTCCACAAAGTAGGCAACTCGTTCATGGGTCAATGTATACGCTTTTACAACAAACTTCCCATTGCCATTCGAAACTTACCCATTAATAGATTTAAAATCTGTATTAAAACCAAACTCTGTAAAAAAGGGTATTATAAAATTTCAGATTATTTAGAAGATAAAAAAGCATGGGATTGAACTGCTCGCTCTGCTAAGCCTTGTGATAAAACTTAACATTTTAATTATTTTGTAAAATCATGAAAATATACCAGTTTTATATACACATTGACATTGTTGAAAATTATATTCAAAATGACATGATTACTTTGTAAAGTATTATATTATTTTAATTTATTACTGTGAATGTGAGGACTATGTGGATAGATATCATTATTATTTTCATTTTTCAGTTAGTTTTAATTATGGTCTGGCAGTTTGAGTAGTTTATGCGGCCTACCTAAATGTCCTTTCTTTGGTATTGTTCGTCGAGTTGAGCTCCTTAAGTTCTGAGTTGAGCTCCACGATTACTGACAAATGCTTGCACTGACTGGACAGGTTCACTCAAATCTGTGTGGTTCTTTCCTCAAAAGACCATTTCAGACACTAATCTACATGGTCCTCATATGGCCTGACCAAGATTATGTCTGGACTTTAAAAGAGACTGTGACCTCTGAGTTTGTTTCGGCCTTTCTTCTCAGAGTAGTCAGATAGGAAACGCCGAACTCAACTAGCTTATTTTTATTTTTTAATTTTTTAATATGACGTAAAAGTGATTCCGATATCCTACTTACAGAATAAACAATTTCATTTAATTTCATTTCAGTCTTACCAAGGGTTATCATATCACCCAGTTACGGGGTTGTTGAGGTCAGATAGGCAGTCGCTCGATGTAAAAAACTGGTATTCAGCTGCATCCGGTTAGACTGGAAGCCGACCCCATCATTGTTGAGAAAAGGTTAGGCAGGCAGATTGAAGTACTTAAAAACTATGTTAGTAAACCACAAAAGTAAAACACGTGACATCAAATTGACACATGGAGTGTCTCAGAAAATGTATGACCACATTGCTTTGTATAATAAATAACAAATGACTTAAGCCCAAAACACACAGTCATATACACATTTCAATAAAAAAATAATTAGATTAATTTTGTAGGTTTTTTTATATTATATTTTTGGTTTTGTTAAAATATATAATAGTTAAGAAGTTTATGATTTAAATGTTTCAATGAATTATTTAAACAAAAAATAAAATAAAAATATGGGTTTAGTTGTTTATACCTAAAAATTTGTTTAAATATTATTAACAAACATCGTTTGAAATATCGTGTGATGAAATGAAATGATTTTATTTTATGTAAATAGGTTTGTACAAACACTTTTACACGTCAATAATATTTTAGAAACTAGATGAGATCGGCGTTTCCTATCTGACTACTCTATCAAGAAAGGTCGAAACAAACTCAGAGGTCACAGTCTCTTTTAAAGTCCAGATATAATCTTGGTCACATCATGTAAAGACCATATTGTATATTGGTGTCAGAAATAGTCTTTTGAGGAAAGAACCATAGATTGAGTGGATCTGTCCAGTCAGTGCACGCATTTGTCAGTAATCGTGCAGCTCAACTCAGAACTTACGTACGTAGGTGAAACTCTTTTACTACAAATGAAACATGAATGTGACCATATGCTATCTGCAATTATCACTCTCGTCAAATTAAAGAGAACAAGCACACAAAAATGTTGAAATACATAACTTGTTTCTGAACAAGTATAATTTTAACAGTTCAAAAAAAAAATAAAAAAACTCTCAACACAATCATTTCCTCATTTCTCTTTCCTACTCCATCACCAGACCCTGTTCTCCATCTATTTATAACCTGTTTATTGAGACCATTCCAATGAGCCCAAACACGATACCTGTGCTCTAAGTTGGTAAGGGAGGTGGGTACCCTGCAAATTCCAGGTGATGCTGTAGCTTCAGCACAAGGTTACTATGTTCTTCTAATATCATGGAAGCAACAGAATACTGCCTCGTTGGCCTAGTGGTCGCAAGCGCTACTGCTGAGCATGAGGTCCTGGGTTCAATTCCCGGGTCGGACAAAGTGTTATTGGGTTTTTCTATCTGAAATTTCTCAGTAGCAGCTTGGAGTTTGGATTTGTGCCCGGTTGATGGCAATAGGCTCGCCCACTATTATTACATGGGACTTAAACATAACTGGCGAAATGTGGGTGTGCCTGCTACAGGGACACCTCTGCCCAACCCTTCGGGGAAACAAGGCGTGATGGTATGTAACAGAATACCAAATTTCAAACCAATCAGACCTGTGGAAGATACTCACATCCATTCATCAACTAGAAAAGAGATGATAATCTTCAAACGGCTGAACCCATTTTGATAAAACTGTCTAAGAACCATCGCTAGACAACCTACCTTCAAATAAAAAAAAACGCATTTAAATTGGTTCACCCGTTTAAGAGCTACAGTGCCACAGACAGACACAGTTACCGGTCACCCCTTTTTGCGTCGGGGGATAAGAATCAAACGGTTTACAGCGTGTATCGTAAAACAACCATATCCTTAAATATAGTCATATTTAAGGATATGGTTGTTTTACGTTTTACACATTTCTGATAAACGCTGTAGGATAAAGAAAATGTATTCAATTGCTTTCGAAAAACTGTCAAATTGCTCGCAGCATTCATTGAAGATTACAAAACTCGCGAATGAAACACAAACCAGTTTTTATACACTTTTTCGTAAATAAAACTTCGTCCTACAAAGTTTGTAAATGAGAGCCACTTCGGACCTTTGCCTTTTCAAGGAAAATTATTTTAATATTGACCAAAGTTTTCTTCGGCGATTTCTTTATTTTTGTTCCGCAGTAAATGGTATATCGTTATAATTTGGTTAAGATTAACTTTCTGTTTCTTTCAGGAGTACTTTGCTCTCAAGGTTTTAAACGACCGTGGTTTTTATAACATTTTTAGAAGCAATGAAGAACTCGGTAGCTTTACTATTTTACTTACGACTGTTTTAATGTTAAAAGTTTATTTACATATTTAAATAAGTACTTAAATTATATTATCATCATAATATACAAAATAATTTAATGGCCCAGTCATTATTTAAAGATGTTCAGAAAAATCGACAAAGCTTATGTTCACAATAACAAACATAACAAAAGCCAACGGAGTAGGCTCTTCGGAATGAATGCCTGGGATGATTCCTAAATCCTAACACTTTGAAATAAACATCTCTAACGAAGTTATTGTCCACTCAATCAAACCTCATCCTAATTCACCTCACGACTCAACATAATAAAATTTGTTTGCCTCCATTACACAATGAAACTTTGTAAAGAAATGATGTAAAATACAATACTTGCACAACTTACGATGGCAAGTTCTGAAAACGGCACTTTTCTGTTAGCATAAATAAAGAAGGCATGTCTGTTGCAAGGATGAGCCAATTTCATATTCGCAGCTTTCGAGCGGTTTCTTGTAAAAGAAATCGTTTTAGTCAAAGAGTAAAAAAATATAGAGGAAATAGATGGGTCGAGTGAAGTGTTTGACATACCAAATAATACTACGATACTTACACACACGTGTCCTATGGGTATTCGTTATGGTCATTGTTTGTCACAGAAGTAAGAAGATGATTTAATTTTATCGTTCTGAAAGTCTGCTATTAGATCTTATCTGCCTTTTATCTTATTAGCTGAACGTATTTTGTTGTGAACACTTTTACAGGACATTTATTCAACTGACATTGATGTGACAACAAATTGTAGAATTCTCTGTATTATGTACACCATAAATATTACATATATAAATGTAGATACTTTTCAAGGGGTGATACATTGGGTGGTCTGTTTTATATTTTCATAACTAAAACAAAAGATCAAGCAATAAAAAAATCGTCTAATTCTCTCTCTAAAGACACCGATTCACTCAAACTAATCTACTTCCAATCCACATAGCCCACCAGCCAAACTACAGTCTTATCTCCCCTCTAAACTTAATCTTTGGCCAGAGCAGTTTGAACGCTAGTCGCGGTTCGAGAGCTAAGTAAATAGAGCGCACTCGCCAACTTATTCCGAACTTGTGCATAGGTATGTTGCGACCGTTGCTTGCAATAAAATTTGCTTTTTAAGCATATGTATGCATATGCTAAATTGTGTACTTTGGGAATTGGTTTTTTGTAATTGTTTGTGGATTACAAATGTTAAGTTGCTGTTTTGTGTCAGCATGTTTTGTTTGTCAAAGAATAATGTTGTTTCGACGTAGGAACACTTCATTTCTGTTCATAATAAATCTTAAAGATTAGTGTGTAATGTTTTTTTTCCTGAAACTTAATTTTCTGATAACAAGGTAAAACATGACGGCATAAGTTACCTATATCTGCTCACATTACCTATCCATCCAAAGTCATAAAGGTACTTAACCGTTTTTCAAATATAAATACGCTTAACTCCACGACAATAACATCGAAACTTGTTCAATGTCAATTCATAATAATTCTGTAACAAGATGAAAACATTTTTTCCACGTTCCATACACCTACACAGTATACTACGTACTTATATTACGGGAACGTCAAATACCGAAAGAAACTTGCTGTACCAATTTCGAGGGCACATATTAAGGTTCTTTCTTCACACAAATCTGAACCATGCTCCATAAAGGCAGAGTTGAAATTTGCATGGCGGAGGTAAATATTTGGCCCACCTAAGAGTCTAAAAACAATATTTAGAGACGGGGCGCAGTTCTTAGACAGAGAATGATTGTGACGCATGGTTCTCGCGACCCTCATAACTCGAAGAGAGAATCCAATTCAACGGGCGCACCTTTTTACTTATTTTCCGAAATTGCGCTTCGTTACTTCAATGCGTAATGGCCTGCATATCGGTATGAAATTGAATTTTATTATTGGGCTATCAATTTTTACGGATTGTCGATGGAGATAAATGGGCTCGTTTTGGTCAATATTATTCTTTGACAATTGAGTGGTTGGGCAGTTATATTAGCTGTTGAAAATTATAGCTTCTTTTTCTCATTAGGTTAATTATTTTGATTACTGTTCTATTTAAGTATAATCAGAGAAACCATGCAAAGACTGATGACTAAAGATGATTTTGCTTTTCACCAACTTAGCATGTTGATACCGCTATATGAAAATATCCTTCATAAATAATGATACTAAAGTAGGTAAGTTTTGCACCCCACGGTGCTAAACGAACCCAATCAATTCCAGTACTGCCAACTACCCTAACTTCGCCTGGCGTCATATGTTTGCATATAATGAAAAAGCTGTAATATCTTTTTTCATTTCACTTATATGGCAATCGAAACTTTGAGTTTTCATAGAGAGCTTTAAGTTTCGATTGCCATACAAGTCTACATGAAAAAGATAACACAGGCCGACAAAATTTTTAACCAGAAACTAGACTATATATTTCCGAAGCTTTTCGATGCGCTGAATCCAAATCTGGCAAAAAAAAAAATAATATATATTAAAGAACAAGTCTTCCTCTTTCAAATGCCGTTGAGTTTGCTCAAATATTTTTTGTTTCGCTGAGATACCGTGTTTTGAAGTTCTCGTCTTTTATCACGTCTATGATCTAAAGTGATTTTCAGGTGTACGACAATATGACCTTTATTGTTTTTTTTTTAATAATTCGTGAGTCTACATAACCTCAAAATCGGGCAAAAACAGTACTTTTTGCACATTTAGGTTAGGATATCTCAGAAACCTGACGTGATAGAGCGATTCTGAGGCCAGGATTCGGATTCAGCGCATCGAAAACCTTCGGAAATGTACAGTCTAGTTTCTGGTTAAGAAGTTTGGTTAAATTTTGTGGGCTGTGTAATTATTACAGCTTTTTCATTATAGGCAAATGTAGAACGCCAGGCGAAGTTAGGGCAGTTGGCGATACTGGAACTGATTGCGTTCGTTTAGCACCGTGGGGTGCTAAACGTACTTTAGTATCATCATTTATGGAGGATATTTTCATATAGCAGTATCAACATACTAAGTTAGTGAAAAGCAAAATCAATCTTCAGTCTTTGCATGGATTCTCTAATTAGACTAAAATAGAACAGTAATTAAAATAATTTGGCCAGCGGTGTAACAAATTGGGTACGAGATGTTTCGAGTTCAGGCATTGTTTCCCTATTAAAGTGCTACCCACTAGAAGGCCTATTCTTAGTATATTTAGCCAAGTTGTAGGCATCCAGAAAAATACCAGTTATATGTACAACCTCCACACATCTCAAGTTTAGTTCAAGAAAATAAAAACATAGGTTAAACTAAAATTATTATTTTACGGGGAGCATTAAAATTGCCTGCATGAGTCACGATACTAATATGTTCGTAAGAGGCAGGCATACTAGAGAAAAACGAAACTGTCTGCTGGTAACTATAATTCTATGGAGCATGCGCTGTTCTGAAATCTAGTCGCAATCTTATCTCAGCGACAGTCAATGTCAAAACCTGGTCAAAAATGTAGGGAAATTAGAGGTAATTTTGATAGATGCGAATGTTAAAAAAAATACGTTAATTGCCCTTCTTATATTGCTCGTGCCAATACTGACGTCGTAACAGCCCGAACTCTCGCTACTTCTCATGGATGAAAATCTACTATAAAGGGAATGCGCTGATGTAGCCCGCGAATTAAAATTTCCTTAAGTTTTTTGCTATTTGCAGGTCAGCGTCAGGGTGTATATTGATTAAAATACGATTCGCGAAGGTAACAAATGTATATTTATATAATTATAAACATTAAACTCATAGATACAACTCTCTAAGTAAGAATTGACCTTAAATGCAACGATTTCATGAAAGTCATTCGATTTAGGTAGTAATCTGAACTTAGTATAGCTGATTTTAACGTTTATAATTCTGTAAATACATAATTGTAACGGTCGCGAATCATATTTTGATCAACGTACAATATAATACCTGCAAATAGAAGAAAAAAAAAATCGTAAGGAAATTTGAATTTCGCGGGCTACATCAGCGCATTCCCTTTATAGTAGATATTCATCCACGAGAAGTAGCGAGAGCTCGGGCTATTACGACGTCAGTATTGGCACGAGCAATGTAAAAAGGGCAATTTATGTTTTTTTTTGGGGGCTATCCACTAGTTTTTACCTTAAACTACGACAGCAAGTGACAGCATTTGAACATTCACATCTCATTAATCACGAATGCAGTATACATCTTTATCTCATCAAACATTTATGTGCCAAGTATAAAACCAAGCTTGTTTATTTAGACTAATCTCAAGATACATTAGGAGGATTTCTATGTGGTTTTTATTGTCATATAAAAGTTTTATAGAGGAAAGCTTAGGTTTATTAATTAGAGGGGCAACGAGCACTGAAGAATAGAAATGTTACTCAATTGGCTTCTTTCTCGTTTGTATTTATCACCACGTCTGCTAAGATGAGGTTGGCAAAGGTATGTGATACATCCATTTGTGATAATGACCTGAAAAAATACTACAAAAGCGCGTACGTCGGGAACGAATTCATATATATCGCTCAAAATCGGCCCTCTTTTTTATCCAGTCATAGCCAACTTATGGATTTGAGGAGGAGCAGCAACATTCCACTGTCTGGCAATAACAATGATAAGTATGCTATTACTAATCCATGAGCTAGATTGATATGTTTTTCTATATTTTTTCTCTTGAACGCCCTGATTTTACGATTTCAAGAGTCATGGTAATAATTATAGCTATACGATGGATCTGACGTTTCTTCCACAAAGCAAGATATTACCACGCCGGTAGCGTCTGGAGACGGCAGAAGGTACTAAAAAAGTTACTAAAAATTCGTGGCGCCAAAAGAGCGTTCAGAGCACAACTACTAACACGAACCGTCTTCCAATGTCGCCAGTTTATATGCGTAATTTGTGTCAAATATGAGTAAACAGTGACACGCTTGATTTGTATGGAAAGTGTTAGCAAAGCTCCCCTAGCAGTGGCCACCGAGGCGTCTCTGTCCTCTAAAGTTCTTAACTACCTCGTAATTGAACCCAGTATGGTTATAAGCCACGGTTTCATCCCAATAGTAGTGATTGTTATACAAGGGGCTAAAATAACCCATTCTATCGAGGTAGTTTTACTCCAGAGCTTTAGCGGAGTAAATAGAAACCGAGTTAGAATGGGTTTTAGCGCGGTGTGTTCTCTACGATTGCGAGAAAATAAAAGAATACAATATAATATTAAATAGTTTATTTTATTAAAAAATATATACAAGTTGTTCAGTCTGAATTTTTCAGGAAACTTTCTATCCCGGTATGCGGTAGAAAAAACGTATTCGGTCGAGAGACGTCAGGAATGAAGTTCTTTCTCACGTATGATTTAAAACAAAAACAATTTTTTTGCAGCCGCCATCGTGGATTTACATTTTGATCTCACTATCGGCTTCAGCACCCTCGAAAACTATGAAAACGACACCAATGATTTTCATTTTGACCAAATTCAAACTTTTAAAGAACTCCGTTCCATAAAAATAGTTTTACATAAGAATAAAGGCTTCGTTTTTGTAGGCTCGTTGGTACAGAAAAAAAACACTTTTTCCCCTAAAGCAAGAAATGCTATTTTTTTCCCGCTCTGGTACGCTACAATGACGGACTTTTTGAACAAGGGGAGTGAAAAATAATTTATACTTAGGTAGTTTCAATATGAAATGAGTATTTTCAAGCTTGTGTTCGTACGATTAGAAACATGTAAAATTTTACTGATAAAAGCTCTCAAGAAATGATTGATCGTGAATTTGAAAAAGGCTTTTTGATGTAAAAAAAAATTATTGGGTATTTGTCTTTTACAACAAAGTCAATCATATGAGAGTTGATTGTTTTTTGTTTTCGTGATAAGAATTTTATAATAATAATTTATTTAGGAACATAAACGTTTTGTAGTACATGAGGGACTTACAAAGTATGCATTATTAATTACATGCTACACCATGAAATTAATAATGCAATTAATTGTACCTACAGCTAAAATTTCAATTATTTTCAACGAATTTGGTCTACTTTTATGTAATTTAATATAATTTTATGATTGTAATTATAATTACTAATAAATGTTGACCTATAACTTGTATTTGTGGTGCAAACTGTTAGTATAAGTTGCTTTATTTTTAAATAAATAAAATTAATTTTATTCATTGTTGGGTGAATCACTGCTCTCTTACCTAGATCACTGAGTAATCTGTATTTAGGAGAGACAAAAACACCTTTATTGGATTTTATGGTGTTACTTGAGATTGAACTTGAGATCAGAGGACCTCGTGGCTAAGTAATAACAGCCGCACGGGTTGATCCATCGGTTAAGCTATGCTTGCCGAGGTTGGTCCGTGGATGGGTGATTACAAACCGAAACTCCTCCGTGCCTTGGAAAGTATGTTAAGTCGTTGTTCCCGGCTGTCATTCGTGGACCTTTGACAGTTGTTCCGGGTCATCACAAGCCAGAATTTTTGACAACCAGTCATACCAAAAGGTATCATGTGACCCAATTACTGGGTTGTGGAAGTCAGATAGGTAGTCGCTCCATGTAAAATACTGGTATTCTGCTGCATTCGGTTAGACTGGAAGCCGACCCTAACATAGTTGGGAAAAGGCTAGGCAGATTGATTGACTTAAGAACTTGATATTTCAAGTTGTTCATTGACTACTTAACTTTTCAAAGCAGTTTTTACAGCCGTATAAAAATACAATCAAATTATTTATCTAACTTGAGCATGCATAGTTTTGCTGAGCATGAGTATTCAGCTCATGGTTTACTACAAAAGAATATATCTGAAGGAGATGTCGTAAACGGCGAATGAATTGGACTGCATTGGATCAATGAAGCGACTCATCTTTCAATTCATCCCGAATACAAATGACACTATTATTGAAATCCAATTCATGTCATACTGCCACTATTGTCAAAATGGCTACCTTTATTGCAATTTTATCACTAAGCATTTTAAGTAATCCATTTCAATTCTTATCATAGCTGGCGAACTAAAATAAGATGTCAAGAAAACAATTACAGAAGAGTTTTCATGAGAAAATTTAACATATTATCTGAGGGCCTTATCTGTATCATTGTTTATCAGTGGAAACTTGTAAATGGCCTTAAATTTTATATTATTTAAGAACACAGCGTAAGTTAGCTATAAGTTTCCCGAACAAAATAAAAAAAATAAAAAATTAAGAATGTTCGCATCCTAATCTTAGTCTCAATTTGTTATTAAATTCCCATATAAGAAGAGGGGAGTCTTTTCCTATTTAAGTTTTAAATCCTGTTCACCGGGCTGCTACTGAGAAATTCTTAATTGATAACATTTACCCTGACCTTGGAATTGAGCTCAGATACGTACAACTTTAGATACAGCGTTATTAACCGAATATGACGCGATAATAACTGCTAAAGTGCATACTTGACCTTCATTCTCATATTCCTTATAAAACGAGAATTCTATTTTTATAGATACCGTTTTGAATTATAGTACCAGTTCATTTGGAAATGGCTTCCCTGAACTTATTCACCCTCGTTTCTGCGTGGCCTAGTTGGAGATGAGTGTTTGATAATGATTTTGACAGCTTTACCGGTACTTGGTCTGGAAGTATTTTAGGCGTTTTGTGAGAGTTCCGTTACTTCAATTTGAAGATTCGGTAGTAGATAGATTTTTTATTATTTCTACGTTTTATCAATCAATCAACTCTGTTTATAGTACATTACTGTCACGGCCAGCAATTAGGGCACTGATGGACGATAGTGAAAATGTGGGCCGAAGCGAAGCCGAGGTACACATACGTGAGTCCATCAATGCCTGGTTACGGCCAAGGTTTGTATACTACTTTTCTCAAATAATGCGCGGAAATTGAAACTAAATAGATAAATTATAAATTTCGGAATCAATGACGAACAATGATAATTTTACACGCGCCAATATGTTCATTTGTTTCTTAAATTTAAACAGCTCTATTTGCTAAGCCAGTTCGAAATTTAAATAAAATCTTAGATAGGTTACCTCCTTGGTTGCTATGGGTCGAAGTAAAAAGTTCGTTCCATTTTTAAATAACAGACAGTTATAAGATAGTTATACTCTTTAATAAAATATGCTCATCTGCTTCTAAAAACAAGATTAGCTCGTGGACTGTTAGCATTACATCTCCTTCATTTCATAAGAGAGACATCAGACTTTCTCCATGCCTATACCGACCGACCATTTATTATTAACATTCTTTCAATAAACGAAAATTATATTATTGGACTGTATTTTTACACGACTTATTTTTTTTTTTTGGGTGGGAAATTATCAAATTACTTCTCCCGCTCGGCGGAGCGGGAGGGCGTGTCAGACTCTTACTGACTAAAACCAACCCGTGTTCCTTCAGTTGCCCTGTTGCCGGGGGCACGATCTCCTTTTCGATTTTCTTCGCACCCCTGGCAGGCATCGGCCCTAGCGGTCCCCGTCAATTCTGCTGACATCTCTTTGAGGCGCGCGTGGAACACAACGCATCGTCGACCCAGGCCTGATCCTTATCGGACGGCGAGCTACCCATTGCTCACCGTCCGCAAGGCCGGGCCTACGGTGGCCGGGAATCGGGCTGCGACTCCCGACGCCCAGGGCGTCTTCTGCGGTGGTTAGGGGCGCGAGGGAGCGAAATTTGCCTCTCCCGGGTTCTGTACCTCAAAAAGTAAAAAAGGGAATCCTTATAAGATCACTCTCTTGCCGTCTGTCCGTCTGTCCGTGTCACCACCGATTTTCTCAGGAAGACCCGTTCCTGAGAAAACCTAGCAAGTTGAAATTTATAACAGATACTGAAGTCTATAAGTCCCTATTAGGTGTATAAAATTCAAGGTTCTGAGACAACACGATAAAGAGACCCGACTGCTCCTAGAAGGAGGATAATATTTTTGAGATTATAGATGACAAGCAGTCTACATTCAAATTGTAGATTTAAAGAATTTATAACCCTCCGAAGAAGCAAACAAAATGCAAGAGGGTGAGAGGTTAAATAAATAAAATTTCCCTAAGTTGTCAGGGCCTTGATCTTGATAATATGTTAACATCCGGCAAACCTCTGGTTCCTTATCCATGGAAAATGTGAGGAGGTGAGGTTGGCATAAGAAAAACACGGAAACAATGTTGCCATTTTAGAAAGCTTCTTATTTTCATGGGGTAAGTAGGTATTTTGATTGATGTAGAGGCAAAACAGCTAAAACAATAACAAAAAAAAAGGTGGAATGGGGCGACAGCTATTTTAATAATATTTTTAACACTGATTGATGCTGTTATTCAATTACAGTGGATATTAATATCTTACTTCAGTATTTTTTAGTGTTAGAACAATTATTAAATAGCATATTAATATTGATTTTATAATAGACTAGCTGCGCCCCGCGGTTTCACCCGCATAAGTCTCGATCCCGTAAAAATATCGGGATAAAAAGTATCTTATGTCCTTTTCCGGGTCAAGGTCTATCCATATCCCAAATTTCATCCAAATCCATTCAGCCGTTTTAGTGTGATGTCGTGACCAAGGGAAATAGGGATTCATTTTTATATATATAGATTGCCACAAATCACACTAAAAAGGTTACATAAATTCAAATGACGCAATCACAAATAATTCATTTGTAAACATGGTCATTGCTCCAAAATGAAGTGTCCTCCACGTTCTCAATTCAAATGCTCTCAACAACCGCTTAATTTTAAAATATTTGGCGTTTTTACACATGACAACATTGTGTAGTGGCTAGGAACACTGTTAGGCGTTGAGATATTGCCGCCGGTACCGGCGCATATAAATAAATTAGCGGTCGAGAGTACAGACACGACTATGCGTAACATCGCACTCTTTCATTTTTCATTTTCAGCTTGTGTGTGCGTAGCCTTTTTTAAGTACCAAGTTGGGCTATTGATCCCGTTTTTTGAAGGGTTTATTTCAAACAATGCCTACTTTTTACTAAGCATAATTAGTTACTTGATAAGAAGGTTTTCTTTTAAACTTTTTAAAAGTATTGAAGAGGTGCAATCTGTATCAAGGAAATCCACTAACTCCTTATACCTATAAAAATAATATAAGTACCTATGTAGATAAAAATAATGATATTAAATAATGAAATTATATGAGATCATAAAAACATTATTTGTTATCATATTATAACTTACAAACTGCAGCGAACTTGTCACTTAAAGGTATCCACAGCACTTACATAGTTTGCCTATTTATAATTAAAGTAATAAAAATAACAATAAAATCATAAGTTAATAATAAATTAAAATAAATAAATAATATTATGGTTACATCACGCCTTGTTTCCCCGAAGGGATGGGCAGAGGTGTCCCTGTAGCAGGTACACCCACATTTCGCCAGTTATGTGTAAGTCCCATAGCATAGGGGGCGAGCCTATTGCCATCAATCGGGCACAAATCCAGACTCCGAGCTGCTACTGAAAAATTCAGATAGAAAAACCCAATAACACTTTGCCCGACCCGGGAATCGAACCCAGGACCTCATGCTCAGCAGTAGCGCTTGCGACCAGTAGACCAACGAGGCAGTTATGGTTATAATATATATATTACATTGGTATTGTTTGACTGTTTATTTCTTGAGCCTTGTGATTTAGGTATCATATGACCTAAAGCTCATACCGTAGTTAATGCTTAGCCAATCAAAAATATTGAAAGTGTTTCTGCTCAAGGTGTGCTTGAAAATCTGTCAGTCGTGGAGGTCTATTTTAAACAGCACAGTTCAAAAGCTTCAAAAACGAAACCAATAATTGCTAAACAAAAATAGTTTTGATGGCTGATAAAACCAAAATCATACCTTAAAAAGAATTTTACAACAGAATACTTTTTTATACAAAAATTGGTTTTACAAGCCAAATAAAAAATCACTCCACAAAAATAAAAAAATAAAAAATTATATTAGTGTACCACCCGCTGTTAACTTTAAAATGAAAATTCGCTCAGTAAACGCAACACAAATATTAACAGCTGGCAAAATAGATTTATTACGAAAACATCAAGCGCAAACACTATTAACGCACTAAACGGATCCATAATAAAAGACTAAACGATAAAACTAGATGATTTATAAACATCGTAACTCAATTCTTGCATAAAAAACTGTTATTTTTGAAATGCAGGTAAAAGTTAATTAGGGGAATGCGGGCGATCATAAATCTCAATCAATCTTTGTCAGACATCGCAATTTTGGTAATGTTGGACAGAAAACTTTCTTATCTGATATACGATGGAGGTACTATCACAGAATAAATAAGTTACAGAAGGTCCGACTCCATACCACAAGCGAAAACAGGAGCACGCACACGTAGACTTGTACCCGTAAAGCCAATAAATTATACGATACTCAGGTACAAAAATCTCGCCTTGAGCATACACACAAAGCATTTTGATTGGTTGATTCGAGTTTGAAATAGAGTTTATAATTTGAAAATCATTCTGTAAAACAAATGCCAGTCGTGTGTGCGCTTACACTCGCTGTAAGTAGACGCGACTGTTTGTGTGCGTGCTTTTCTGCGCGTTTTATAGAGCCGACCTTCTGTATTTTTCGACTCAGTGGTTCTGTGGAGTTAAAATTTCGAGATAATAGAGAACTGGTTCAGTGGGTCGTGCGTGAAAATTATAACAAAGCCATTGTTGGGCTGAAGCTAACAATGTGGAGTTTAAATTATGGTTTAACAAAATTCATTTGGTAATGTGGACAAAAATAAAACATTAATTGACGAATACTTTGTAGCTGCATTATGTTCAGCTTTGAAAGCTGTGCTTGCCTATGTTAATCAGTTTCAGTATCGTTAAAATATTAAATACGTTTTAGTTGGTACAGAAAACTAGAGTTTGAGTGATTTGTCTACCCCTTGAGAAAATGGCTTGAGTTAAGTCTATGTAATGCTCTATAATCTATCTACAATCTACATGGTCTTCACATGATCTGACCAAGATTATGTCTGGACTTTAAAAGAGACTGTGACCTCTGAGTTTGTTTCGGCCTTTCTTCTCAGAGTAGTCAGATAGGAAACGCCGACCTCATCTAGTTTTTAAAATATGATGGACGTGTAAAAGTGTTTGTACAAACCTATTTACAGAAATAAAATCATTTATCATTTATAAAAATCATGACACACTTTCGTAGTGGTTAGTTTGCGTGTTCTATCCAGCCAGTAATAGGACTCACCCATCAAAGAGCGTTAGCGGCCCAAATTAGACGCATTATTAATTTATTATACATAAATGAAAAGGTATTTTAATAAAAAACTTATACTAAAAGACAAATAATTAAATAATCTTTAAAATGGTGAAGATTTCAGAAAAATACGCTTGATAGTTTTTGCGTGATTCTCAGTTTTTTATCCGCCTTGGACATAACTTTACAAATTAATTACATTATTTAGTATAAACATAATCTAAAATATACACAGATTGAATTATTAAGAATATGCTCTAATTTAACATATATTTTCTAAATTATTCAGGCTACTCTTTAAGATGTGATCTTAAAACAGACTCTTAGACAAAATTGTTTCAAATCTATTGCAAAATCTGCATGGAGACAACACCAACTGTTGTGTACAAAAGTGAATGATTAAAATACTAACATAATATTGATATTTATGTTACTAGCATAGCTTAAAATTAGTGTTTATTGCTACCATCATATGGATCAAGTTCTAAAATAAAGTTTTTTAATATTATTTATTTATAAAAACATATCAATACCTAAGTAATATCAATTTCCTCAGGTCATACCAATAACCTTATAAAAATGATTAATTTTCTTACATGTGGGAAGTGCCGTAGGCGAAAACTAGTTCAAGCGAAATTGTTTTCTTCCAAAAAATCTTGATTTGTAGGAAAACCTCCGGAGAATTAAACAATTTTCTTTTTTTCGTGAACCTACTCACCAATGTCCCATATAGTAGGAATGTCCACATTCCTCATTTGATGAGGTTAGTAAAAATAAAGATTGGAGGAGATTGAAGTATAAGTTACATCGTCCAGTTTATTTTCCTTTTAGAAGATTGTCTAAAAAATCATTCTGTGGAAAAATTTGGCTGTCTTACCAAATCGCTATTTGTTTTCGACGCTTAGAAAGATGATTTATTTATTACCTGCCTTACTTACCTTTTTCAACCTTTTCATGATTTAACGCCAAATAACCAATGTTTTCTATTTAATTATTACCAAAAACCCTCTTCGCCAAATAAATAACAAACAAAGCCGGTCAAAAACAAAACTTCTAAAAGAAAAAAAGATTATCTTAACAAATACGTTCAGACGAGAAAAGAAGGCTTTTAGGATTGACGCTTCCGTCAAAATTGAGCGCTAATCCTAAATAATCCTGCGATTATAATTTGTGTAAAAATAAGATGTTTTTCTTCGGTCCAGCCTTTTGTTTGAAAAAATGTTGGTAGTACAGATTTTCTGAGTGCCTCGGGGTTTTGACTTTTCTCCTCAAATATGCTAATACATTTCGGCTACGGACATCATTATTTCTGAGGGTTCAAAGTAGGATCTAAGATTGTGCAATCGAGGTTTCTCATTGTTTACTTACAAATTGTGATTTTTACATAATATTATTACCATAGAAATGTAGAGATGGGAAATTAATAATAATATATCTGTGTCAGTGTCGCTTCTTACAATCTGCTATCAAAGAACAATTAGGTATTTACATTATCGACCCACACCGAAACATCCTTCATTTAGCCAAACACGAGGCAGCCTTTTAATAATAACCCCACCATTCCTTCAAATCCCAAACCTTTTAGAGATGCCATCACCAAAATGCTTCATGTATGTATATTCCGTCCAATCCTTTGGTCTGCCACATATTGAGAAGGGTCGATATTACTATGTCGTTTGTTACGCAAATATATTGACGTGCCACAAAACGTTGGGAGTGCCGGTCATATTTTCCTAGCGAACGGGTTAAAGCAGGGATGGCTAACCTTTAAATCTATGTGCTTTTAATTTGACCATGATGTGTCACCAAACTCTACCTACTCTAGGAGTATGTCTACCTAGGACAAGTCATCTAGCTCTGTGTACACAGTTTTAAGGAAGAAGCCGACTATAGGATCCAGTTGGGCAGAATTTGGAAAACTTTGTGAAGTCTTGTCGTCGCCTATCCCGCAATGTTTGAAGACTAAGATCTTCAACCAGTGCGTTCTGCCCATTATTAAATACGGTGCTGAAACGTGGAAATTCACAGTCGGGCTAGTTCACAAATTCAAGGTCGCTCAACGCGCCGTGAAGCGGGCTATGCTCGGAGTTTCTTTGAAGGATAAGATAAAAAATGAATTTATCTGGAAAAGAACCGGAGTAACCCACATAATATGCAGAGTGAGCAAGCTGTAGTGGCAGTGGATTGGCCATATTTGTCGAAGGACCGCTGGCCGGGACGGGTCCTGGAGTGGAGACCTTGTATCAGCTAGAATAGTGTGGGAGAATTTTCTGTCACGTGCCGTGGCGGCAGTTGTCCATAGGTTTGCCAACCCTGGGTTTAGCGTTTGACAGGCATTTGATTAAGGGCAATGGGTATTAATAAACCGGCAATTGTTTGTGAATCTACGTAATGCGTGATTCTATTATGTTTATTGTGTTGGTTTAGTATGTGTCGAGTTTGGTCAGTGTTCGTGATGTGCATTGAGCTAAAACAATTATGTGCCTTCTGTAAACTAATAATTATTTTATTGGGCTCTATATACTGACCATGGTTTGTGTTTTCTGTTTGAGTTGGAACATGTTTGAGCGATATATAGTCTGATTTCTTAACTTATTCTTAGATACAAACGAATGGATATGCTTATGAATAATGAGCGTTGGGTTATGAAAAAAAAAATCCTGTCGGCGGTGCGAAGAAAACCGAAAGGAAGATCGAGGCCCCCGGCAACAGGGCAACCGAAGGAACATGGGTGGGTTTTAGTCAGTAAGAATCTGACACGCCCTCGGAGAATTTATTTGATAATTTCCCATCCAAAAAAAATAAGTTTATGAAAAACGGGCCCTTTAAAACACTTCATAATTTTAGCTGTCAACGTTTAAACATAACACAACATCACGCCTCTAATTCCCCGAAGGGTTAAGCAGAGGGTACCTTAGCATGTTCACCCGCATTTCGCCAGTTATGTTTCAAGTTCCATGTAATAGGGGGCGAGCGTATTGCCATCAACCGGCACAAATTTAGACTCTGGTATGCTACTGAGAAAATCCGGAAAGAAAAATCCAAAAACACTACCTGACCTGGGAATCGAACCCAGGACCTCATGTTTTGTAATAGTGCTTGCGACCATAGACCAACGAGGAAGTCAAGCGTTTCAAATGTTTTCTTATTATGCTGAGCAATGAAAGATAAGCTATAAAACCATGAAAGCGTATTCTTAACCAGCATCAGTATAAAAACAATCAGTAATATCACGCTTATTTATTTACAAAGAAAGCGTTTCAATCTATTCTTTACAATGTACAGGAAAAATGTTATTCTTTGCTTACGCTTTTTATGGGATTCTTGAAAGGATTGAGATAAGCTGTTGAAGGCAGATTAACTAATCCTTTGATTTGAGGCAGCTTTTTCAGATTTCGTCACGTTTCTTGATGCCATGAATAGAATTTTTGCATGATTTATCATTGTCCATCTTGCTGATAATCGTGAAGTCTTTTATCTCTACCATTAAACATTAACTCAATTTGAAAGCATCCCAATAATATTATGAAATATTTACCCAAGATTTTTTCAGTATGCGTACTCGTAACGTAAATAATATCATTGCTAAACGAAGCGTTTATTTAGATGACTAAAGCACATACACAAGCCTCGATGTTAAAATTTCTCACTTTTCAACACGGTCACACAAGCGTTACGTATGAAATATTACACACGATGTTGAACGCCACATTTTCTGTAGAGATTATTAAAGAACATTTAAATTATTTTCGTACTCCATCTGAATTAATTACATACAAAACCTTCCTATATTTTTAGATACCAAAGGCGGTAAGAAAAAATATTTTTACGAAATAAGTTAGTAGACAAGGACTGTCGTGCGATAAAATTTCGATATGTCTTTCGCTTGTGTTTTTTTTTCATTATTGGATAACTGATGAGACACATTCTAGGGTGAATTTTGGGAATAAATGTTTTGAGAAGAGAGTTTCGCAGGTAAAATTATTGATCTGAAAGTAACGATTCGGGTTCTTGTAAAGAAATATAAATGTGTTACAGTTTCAAGGTACACAATTAAATCATTCGAAAAACGTACAACCCCAATGACTTATTTCAATTTGGAAAACAAAATTTTAAAACAAGCAGAGACGCGTCCCAAACTAACTTTGTTTTAAATAGATGAGAGTTGACAATGGCTGTCTAAAATGTAGGCAACTTAGTTGTTTTTTCTCTCAGACAAAGAAAATTAGGGACCGATCAACTTTCAAACAAAGCCAACATCGAATTTGAGAGGAGCCAGGGTCGCCAGCAGGCAAATTCTTATCTAAATAATATGATATTTTCTGTAAATAGCATAGAAAAAAGAAAATTGTATGTTTTCGCTAGACGTTGAAGATTTTACAAGCAAATATCTATGTATGTAAATTATGATTGTAGGTACTGAATTTTGCAGACCAACATTTTTTATAGCCATGTATAATTGCGAAACAGGCTTTTGAATTTGGAATTATTTTTATACGCTTAATTGTATCTATCAAATTGCTACTCAGTTGGAAAGGTCGTCCAAATATCTTTGAAACGCTTTATTTCTGCGACGTTCCGCTTTTTTTTTGGGTCGGAAATTATCAAATAACTTCTCCTGCTCTGGGTTGAGCGGGAGGGCGTATCAGACTCTTGCTGACTAAAACCCACCCGTGTTCCTTCAGTTGCCTATATTGCCAGGGGCCACGGTAACCCTTTAGGACAATAACAATGATTTGCC
Source organism: Omphaloscelis lunosa (assembly GCA_916610215.1). Taxonomy (NCBI): domain Eukaryota; kingdom Metazoa; phylum Arthropoda; class Insecta; order Lepidoptera; family Noctuidae; genus Omphaloscelis; species Omphaloscelis lunosa. The sequence goes on from OU744250.1 coordinate 17,060,710, forward strand.
CAAACTCACAAGACTCACTATGTGTTACCTACCTAGGCAACAAAACATAGGGTTATCACTACATCTGAGGCTCACATCCTCGCATTCCCTGGCATTTTCTACCCATTATCTTAGCATTTTTCACTCCCTGATCTGTCAACCCTAAATGTGCCGCAACTTTTCTCTCGCGTGGGTGGGTACTTGCCTTCTTTTACCAGAGCTTATCAGGATTCTACGGTATTTATGATCTGTAACGGGGCGAGGAGGGTTACCTAAGCATTAGCGGTAAGCCTTCGACTTTATCTTTCCTATATTTTTATAACACATCCATCATTTTTTATAGAACATGCGATGTTTTGATGTTATTGTTTTGTAAATGTATTGGGATTACGGAGTTTTGTTTTGCGATCTATCAAAGGTGATGAGATTAATTTTAGTTGGATCTTGCCGAATTCTTTTATTCAGTAGGGTGTTCCCTCAATATATTTGGGAAATTCGAGTGGTTTCTAAGCGTAAATCCGCGATGATTTTAATTTAAAACAAGTGAGTTTGCTCTTGTATTTGTTGTGGTCAGGTTTTCTGCTTTACCATAAATTGGACTAGAAAATATTAAACGTAATGTAGGTGTTATCCTCAAAAAAGCAGAGGAACGTTGCCAACGGTCTGCAAAGACACGCTAAAATCAGAATGACGCTACAATTTTTTCTGAGTTCTGATATTTTTATTACCTTTGCCTTTTACGAGATTTAATTTATTTTTTAGAACGTACAAAGAAGAGCGGATGATTGAAGCCCTAGGGACTGACGCAGCAATTGTAGATAAACTCTTGGATTTACGATCCGGTCGGACCTTTTCATAAATTAGGTACATCATACCAATTTATATAATGTAATGCTCAAGCATGTTCATTAACAAATAGCGATCTATATTCAGACTATAGAGAGATACATTATTAATTTTGACATGCGCAAACGCATAGCTAAAGTTTAAAATCATAGACAGAAGTAGGTGTTTAGATTTATTTAGTAATTTTTCACAGTTTTAAGATAATACAAAAATTTTAAGAGTAATCAATTTATGCTTATAATAAGTAGAAGTATATGGGCTGGCGATAATGATACGACTGGGATTTCAAACTCAAAACTTTGTTACTTATTTATGTACGAAATTCCGCAAAATGTTGTTTTTAAACGCTAGTTATTACATGCATACTGTAAAAATTATCTAATAGCTGCCAAAAGATACAGGTTTGAGATCGAGCTACCTTGCTGCTTGGCTTGGATGTGATGGGTCTATGTCTAAATATGATAAAACAAAAATAAATCAATTTGATGATGTTTTTTTCTTTGGGATCATCAACCGCCATTTGAGTAGACACTTAAATTAGCATCAGTTTAGAAGTCAGTTTTTTTTTGTGTCAATTTCGCAGACGTGATAGGTATCGATATCTTAATTCAATAAAACAGATTTCATCAACTCACACTTCAAGTAACAACACTCGCGGTCATTGCCCCAAAATTAAAACATCAAATCTTTTTTTTTTTGTCGTTTTTAGATATCGATAATCATCACGTCTGCTGAGTTTAGCTACCTAATTTAATTTGACCTTATATTTTTTACGAAGGAATGAGCTGTTCTTATACAGCTATGAAGTATGTGCCAATAAGAAAGAAGAAAAATTATAACAAAATTAGCTGCTCCCCGCCGTTTCACCCGTATAATTCTCAATCCCATGAGAATATTGGGATAAAAGGTATCCTATGTCCTTCTCCCAGTTATGGTCTACCCATATGCCAAATTACATCTTAATCCGTTCAGCCGTTTTAGCGTGAAAGCGTAACAAACAAACAAACTCACTTTCGCATTTATAATGTGATGAGTTAGGATGCACCGAAATCAAGATTCACTCGTCTATAAAAAAACATAATTAATCATTATTACACGAGCAAGCGCATTCACAACCGATATCACATATTACCTTAAAGCAGTCGTACTGTTTCTAATTTACATAACACGCTGGATTTCCTTTGAAAGGTGCGTCTTTTGTCAGAGAGAAAACAAAGGCAGGCGAATACACTTCAGTTGTAACAAAAAGGTCGAATTGTACTGAGTTACGAGTAACGAGATACGAAGTCAAATGTGTGGAGCGTGGAGCGTAGAAGAAAGTAATGACGTCACAGTGAATTGGTGTTGATACTAATGCTGTCTGATTTAAGGTATTTGTGTCCACTACAATAAAATAGTGTGCAAAGAAATAGTTATTTTTGCGCACCTGGTTTCGAGATACTTCGTTGCTATAATTATGAAATGTTTGTTTACGTAACTAGTCATTTACTTGCAAAATTAATTAAAAAATATTATTACTATCTGACTTACTAAAAAAATCTGATAATAGTGCGTTCTGCTCTTACACGAGGAGACGATATTCATTTAATTAGTTATACAAATTTGCTTGGATCCTTGAATATAATAACGTAACGTAGAACGTTGTGTGCATGGTAGTCAAAATACTAACCCCACGTTTACACGCATAATATAAATATAAAATATCAAACTACTCGAAAATGGTTGACATTTGCACTGTCATTTGGTCGTCATTTGGTTGTAAATGACCTCTCCTACACCCCTTAATCGATTTCCAATAACCTTGTATTTAATTTTTTTTGTTTTCTAAAAGATTTGACAAAAACAATGCATAAAATATGCAGGTATTAAAGGTATTGATGTTGTTTCAGACATCTGTGTTTAAATATTTTGTTCACTTTCTTGACTTTGTCGATAAGTTTTCTACAAGTTTTGTATACTTACAACTAGTCCTTACAAATTGTTATAGGTGTTAAAGATAAACGAAAGTGGTAGACATAACAATACATAGTCAGCCTATAATGTTCCCACTGCTGGGACGCAGGCCTCCTCTCGGTGACAGGCGCGAAATCTACCACGCGGGCCCAGTGCGGGTTTGTAGATGTCACTGCGAATTTTTGGTTCTAGGATATGCCGGTTTCCTCACGATGATTACCCCGTTTCGAGAGCAAGTTTTATAAACCGTTTGCGCGGATTTTGTATGACGTCAGGTCTTTGATGCGTAGTTCACAAACGAACAATGTAGATACCGCCACAAGTAGGTATATTTTGTACATATAGGAGCGACATGTCGTACCTCAATTGCTTCTGACATCCGCATGAGAGAATTATCATGAGAGAATTATCGCGGGGTAGTCTCACCCCGCGGCAACTGTCGCTTTGTGAAAGGGTTGTTTTGTTTCTATAAATGTGATATGTGTAATTATAATGTTTGTCATTTGTTAGTTAGGTACCTAGGTATATGAAGTACTTAATATTTTTGGGCAGCCAATGAGTTTCAAGATTTTGTCCAATGTTGTATTCAGCTGCATCTGTTCAGATGGGGAATCAAAGCCTCCTGAAGGTGAAAAGATAACGCTGATGGTGCAAAATTAATCTCTATAACCCACGATTTCTGGAAATCTTATCAAGCTTTTATTTTAGAAAAATTCTGTATTATTGGTAGGTATGGTAAGTAGGTATTGATTGGTTAGAAATAAGTAATCATAAAAGTTCACAAATTATATTTTATAACAAATGCACCGTAGGTAGGTGTGCCTATAAAATGAAACGAAATCTTTTAATGTCCAGATACAAATTCACATACAAGTTTTAATTAATACACACATAGAGAAGAATGCATAAGGAAGGCCAACCTATTTTAATAATTGACGGGGTCCTTTAGGGCCGATGCCTGCCGGGGTGCGAAGAAAACCGAAAGGGAGATCGTGGCCCCCGGCAACAGGGCAACTGAAGGAACACGGGTGGGTTTTAGTCAGTAAGAGTCTGACACGCCCTCCCGCTTCGCCCAGAACGGGAGAAGTTATTTGATAATTTCCCATCCAAAAAATAATAATAAAAAAGCCTATTTTAATGACTTTCAGTGCTTTTATTTCATAGCTAATCAGTAGTTTTTAATCGACTTCAAAAAGGAGGAGGTTCTCAATTCGAATATAACGTTTTTTTTTTTTTCTATGTTTCTTACGCGATTACTCCGTAAATTATGAATTGATTTTGATGGTTATTTTTTGTTTGGTAGGTCATACTTCAGAAGTGGTTTCATATAAATTTTATTGAATTTGCTTGGGTAGTTTTTGAGTTAGCTTCAATAAATACGTATTTTTCCCAGTCTGTATGGATGATGTTATAAAAAGTTTCTTTCACAGCTATTTACATAGCAGGTATGGGTATTCGAATTTGTGTAGGGTAGGTACCACAGCTAAAAAGTCAAAAATAAAAACTAAAAAACTTTTTATAAAAAAAATACAAACGACGTCCAAACTAAAAAGTGAAAAATAACTTTAATTTCGGAAGTCGGTGTCTTTGGATCAGTATTTTAGATTTTTGTCACCGACCGAAGTTTTTTTTTTTACTTTGTAGTGGGTTGGTTTGTAATTTATTTAATTTGCAATAGCCTAATGTCAACTGCTTATCATCTTTTACAAAACCATATGAATTGTGACGAGCATCAATTGCTTACCAACCATATTAAAGTAATCGAATCGCAACTCGTGAAATACATATTATTGAGTAGTTTTGGTGACCATCTGTGTCCTTCATCATCAGTTCCACTTTACCAAATGGTGCTTTCCGAGTTGCATGAGTCACTATAAAAAATACCCAAATCGCTATAGGTGTGCCTGTAATATTTGAAGAGGTCTCTGGATTTCTCCAAGATTCCATTATCAGATTGCGTTGTCATTTGGTTGTGCCAAATGACAACGGGTCTAACCAGAAAGTATGCCCATTAAAACAAAAAAAGAATTTTTCAAATCGGTCTAGCCGTCTTCGAGTAATCGGGGAACATAAATAAAAATTAAAGAAAAAGATTCCGACGAACTGAGAACCTCCTCCTTTTTTGTAAGTCGGTTAAAACACTACATAGTGAAAAATAACTTAAATTTCGGAAGACGGTGAAAAAAAAAACGAAATTCAAAATAAAAAAACACCGACTTCCGTAATTAAAGTTATCATTCACTTTGTAGTGTTTTTTTTGGAAGTCGGTTGTTTTCTTTTTCCATATATAAAATTACTATTAGCTTTTATAATAGAAGTTTGAAATCAAGCCCAAGCAGAAAATCAGAAAAGACAAATTATGAATAAAGCCATTGTTTATCTACGCAACAACAAACAGGCCTAAGTCGATTTACTTTATTACGGCTTACATTCTAACACCGTGTTACAAATATGTTTTCCTTCTATTACAAGATAAGCGCGGTCTATGAAATATTGGGCACTATAGTTGATACTCGTATGATTTGTGTTTACTTTCTCAGCAGTTGCGTGTGGATTCGGCTATAGCCATTTTCATTGCGTGAATGTGTGTACACTATGACTAGCGGGGTATTCATTGTGATAATTACACTTACATTCTTTAGGAAAGCATTACACAGTTATACATATCTACCTTACACCGTGATAAAAACCTGGCCACTTAGGTAGCAATTTTGGAAAAGGAGCTGATGGTAGGAGCATTCGGAGCAACTTTAATGAATCCAGTGTATTGTAACTACCGTTAACTAGGAAGAAAATAATACTTGAATCACTGCAACAAAGATACGCTGCACGCAATTCATTATTATATTCGTACTTAGTCCGAGATAACTGAGGTAGTACTTGCCTTTCCATACTCTTTATACGCGAATTTAAAAGCAAAAGCAGAAAACAAAAATCTCCACCTAGCAACAATAACGTCACTGTCAATTGTTTTTTCGCGCTCGCAGGCTATTGTGTATTTCTGTGAAAATATATCTTGAAATTATAAATTAATAGTGTAATATTGTGATCATGCCTAAAAGAAAGGCTGAGGAATCGTAAGACAAGGAGATTAAGAGAATTAGAAGATTGGAAAAGAGACTCAAGAGGTATAAAGACAAGTTGCGTCAGCCGGAGGATTGTAAGTATCTACCTACCTATTTTGAATTCACCAATTTTACCATCGAAGCTTAGTTGATACACCAATTTCGGTTTTTAAGCAATAATATGTAGCTATTGCGTTGCAATTGGCAAAGTACCTGTTTAATTATTGTAGGCATAATCGCGTTGCGACTATGCGAACTCCCCGTTGGGTGAGCGATAGATCCTCAAGCATCCTCGTGTTACGACGATGCTTCTTTCCGTTGGGAAGGTGTAAATACCGTCTTGGTATCTAATATGCTCTACTCTTTTGCGTAATCCCGTTGGGATAAGTTTGCATAACGACCTATGTTGTTCAAAGTCAGCAAATTAGGTTGGAATTTTGGTTCAAAATCTAACAATAGTTTATTCCTTTGTTCACAAAGCTCTTAAAGTCAGGGGAGATATTAATGCATTGTCATATATACCTTCCATCAAACTTATAGGTTGTTAACCTAATGTTTTTTCTTTATTTTATCATGTATGAATGTATTTTTAGCCCAAGACTCTAATGAGAATATTGAGAACATTGAGAACAACATAGAGAGCATGGAAAATGTTGAGATCATAGACAGCATTGAACAGGAATCCCTTGAAGAACCTGAATTATCACAGGAATTATTAGAGGCACTCGGGGAGCCTAAGGAGTCTGAAAAAGATTTGGCACTCCCATCAATATCAACATTCTACAACGATTTGAAAACACATTGATAGAAGGAATGAAAACAGAAGAAAAAGAAAAGATGTTGAAAGGCCTTTGTTTTCCTGAAAATGGAAAATTAATGCAAGCACCGAAGCCTAACATAGAGCTTACAGGTTTATTGACGTCTGCAATGAAATTGAGGGACAAGATGCTTGAAGAGAGACAAGAGGATACAGGCTATGTTATTGCCACTATATGTCACACAATTGACATGATGACAAAACCAAACTTTGATAATTTGACAATTGTCAAGAATTTAACTGATGCCACAAGACTGCTCTGTAATTTACATTATAAATATACAGATATTAGAAGAAAGCTGATCAGTCCCTTATTGGACAAGAATCTTGACTTTAACCTCAACGACAACGGTCTGAGTGGCTTTACAGTAAGCTAGATGATGCTGTGAAATCAGTGTCAGCTATGAAGAAAGCAAGCTCAATTTTAGCTCCTCCTAAGAAGACAAAAAACTGGCAACCACCTCCTCGCCAGCTAAGTCACTTTCATCGAGGGAGAGTAGTAGCTCGAGGAGGATACCAACATCAACTTCGGTACCAGCCACGACCCCCTCTACGACAAAGCCAACAGCAGGGCCGTCATCCAGCCCCTGCTCCATCGAGTTCACGGGGGATGACCAGAGGCCGATCCCGCTACCCGTAGAGGTAAAATTTGCAGGCAGACTGCAGTATTTTTATTTAATTTGGGAAACATTTACTCAGGATCCTGTAATATTGCAGTGGATAAGAGGTTACCATATCCCTCTTACACATACTCCTAGACAAGACTATTCACCATGCAATAATAATTTTAATTCAACCGAGAAGTTAATTCTTTCCAAAGAAATTAATAAGCTTCTTGAGTTAGGAGCAATATCGTCTTGCTCTCCAGTTTGTGGTCAATTTCTCTCAAGTATTTTTACTGTACCTAAAAATGATGGTACTCACAGGTTCATACTTAACCTAAAAGCGTTTAACAAGTTCGTAGAGACTTCTCATTTTAAATTAGAAGATGTCAGGACTGTGTGTAAACTTCTATTAAAGGGGGACTATATGACTACAATAGATATGAAAAATGCTTATTTCCTAGTGCCGGTTCAAGTAAATCACAGACATTTTTTAAGATTCATGTTTTTTGGTAAATTATATCAGTTTAATTGTCTACCATTTGGTCTCGCATCAGCGCTATTTGTTTTTACGAAATTACTTAAGCCTGTTGTAGAGCATCTGAGAAACAAGGGTGTACGTATTGTACTGTACTTAGATGATGCAATCTGTCTTGGATCTTCATATGAGGAATGTCTCAAAAATACTAATTATGTCACAAGTTTACTTGAGAAATTAGGTTTTGTTATTAATAGCACAAAGAGTTGCCTGAAACCTTCTAGAGTGAGAGATTATTTAGGGTTTAATCTCAATTCTCAAGATTTGACAATTAGTCCTACTGATAAGAAAAAAGAAAGATTAACTGTTTTAATTCAGCAGTTCTTAAAAAGAGACAGCTGTACAATTAGAGAGTTTGCAAAACTATTAGGAAATTTAGTTTCTGTTTGTATGGCAGTTGCATATTGTTTTGTGTACACAAAAACCTTAGAAAGAGAAAAAATTTTATGCCTTGAAGCTTGTGGAGGCAACTATGACAATAATATAATAATCAGTAAAGAAGTTAAACAAGATTTACTATGGTGGAAAAGAAATATAGTCGCTGGTTATAGTAGGATAAAACAATATAATTTTAAATTGGAAATATTTTTGGATGCGTCAGGCACTGGGTGGGGTGCATTTTGCAATGGTCAGAGTGCTAGAGGTCAATGGTCTGATGAAGAACTAAGTTTTCATATCAATTATCGTGAATTATTAGCTGCATTTTTTGCACTAAAATGTTTTGCCCAAGACTTAACAAATTGTGAAATCCTGCTTCGAATTGATAACACCACAGCGAGTTCTTATGTTAACAGACTAGGTGGAGTTCAGTATCCCTTATTAAATGGTTTGGCAAGACAGATTTGGCAGTGGTGTAAAGCTAGAAAGTTATGGATATTCGCTTCATATATAAAATTAAAGGAAAATATTAATGCTGATTTTGAGTCCCGAGTAGTTAATATAGATACAGAGTGGCAATTATCAACTGACGCCTTCAATATTATAATTACGAAACTAGGGATGCCTGAAATAGATATTTTTGCATCGCGTGTGAACGCTAAATGTGATAAATATATATCTTGGCATAGGGATCCATCTGCTTGGAATGTTGATGCATTTACTGTTAATTGGTGAAAGTTTTTCTTTTACGCATTCCCGCCTTTTTGTTTACTTTTAAAAGTAGTTCAAAAAATTAGGACAGATAGAGCAACTGGTATTGTAATTTTCCCGATGTGGCCATCTCAGCCTTGGTACCCGTTGTTGATGTCTATGGTAGCGTCAGAAATAGTTTCCATGAAACCTTCAGAAAATCTTTTAACTGCTTTCAGGAAACCTCACCCACTAAACAAGCAGCTTTTCCTGGGGGCGTGCGTCTTATCAGGGAAGCACTTAAACGAAGAAGTATATCAGAAGACGCAATAGATATAATGATGGCATCCCTATCCTCAAATACTATAAAGTAATATAATAGCTGCTTAAAGCAGTGGTGGAGTTATACCAAAGATAATGACATAAATATTTTCAGTGCATCCATACCTATCATAATTTCCTGTCTAACACTGGTTTTCCAAAGAGGTGGTTCTTAACAAACTTTAAATTGTCATCGGTCATCACTTTCTCTTATTATCGGAAATCACGTAGGTACAGATGATAGAATAAAGCGATGGTTTAAGGGAGTTTATAAATTACGACCTGTGACACCCAAATATAGCAGTGTGTGGGACCCTTCGAGTGTTTTATCATATGTTTGTCACTGGTACCCATTGAATGACTTAAGCTTAGATAAGATCACCAAAAAGACTGTAATGCTATTAGTACTGGCTACTGGCCAAAGGGACTATAATTCAAAGACAGACTACAAATTCCATTAGATTAAACAATATTAACTTAACATCTACTGGTGTCGAAATAATTTTTACAGATATTCTAAAAACATCAGCTCCTGATAGGCATCAACCTAAAATAATTTTACCTTATTTCACTGCACAACCCGAAATTTGTCCCGTTAAAACACTTACACAGTATAAAGAAGTAACTAGAGGATTGAGAATTAATGATAATTCATGTGATTATTTGTTTATTACGTTTAAAAGACCGCACCATCGTGCTTCTTGTCAGTCAATCAGCAGATGGCTGAAGCAAGTTATGTCGGACAGTGGTATAGATATCACTCGTTTTTCCGCGCACTCAACGCGCCATGCTGCTACTTCATGTGCTTATAGGGCAGGTCTCTCGGTAGACAGTATCATTAAAGCAGTAGGTTGGTCTCCAAGGTCATCGTCCTTTGCTACTCATTATAACAGACCACTATATAATGAACCTAACCAAGTCTTGTTTGCTAGAGCGGTACTATCAAACTGATTTTATTTTAGTTATAAGTTTAAAGTGTGTAATTGTAAGGCAGAAGTTGCCCTTATGTTGAGAAAAATAAATGTTTTGTGATTTTAAGTGTTATGTTCTTCTCTGAACATCTACATCAGTTATCTCGGACTAAGTACGAATATAATGATAGGATTAAACGAACTTACCTGAAGTGAAGTTCAATCCTGATTATATGAAGTACTTAGTCCGAGATAGAACATCCCGCCCTCCCTCAATTAATTTAATTTTCCGTTATTAAATTAATTTTCCCTCTTTGGGGGCTCTGAAATATTGACAGTGACGTTATTGTTGCTAGGTGGAGATTTTTGTTTTCTGCTTTTGCTTTTAAATTCGCGTATAAAGAGTATGGAAAGGCAAGTACTACATCAGTTATCTCGGACTAAGTACTTCATATAATCAGGATTGAACTTCACTTCAGGTAAGTTCGTTTAATCCTATCATTATATGTCTCGGCGGCATTATAAAAATAGCTGTATTTTCAGAAATTTTACTTGTAGTATCATATTTATTTGCACAAATATGTAAACTAGAAGGAGAGACATAGCAATTTATTTCATATCATCTACGGAAATCACAGAAACCATCTGTACAATATCAATAACTAACTATATCAACCGGCCATGGTCGGCAACTTTGCTAAAATATCATCAGATCAAACTCAACGATGGTACTCAACAAAATGACTGCGATTAACTGAAAAGCTATTTTGCCGAGTTTAAATGGCGTGTCTTGAAGTTTTTCGATTGTATTTGAGAACGAATTGAGGTCTTGCATTGTACCTGCTTTTCGCTGGAACTTTTCATTTAATATTAGTTTTGCCGTTTATAATATAATGTGTTCATTGTTCGAATTCTAGTGGTCCGGGAGTCATTAGTTTTGAATTGGATTTTGTGTGTTGTTTTGTTTTGATAAAATCTGAGGTCTGCAGTTCGATTGTTTGGGTTGATTTTAAGAAGCTTATTCAGTGGATGGCAGGATGCGAGTTGAACCGACGTCGGCTCCAAAAAAGGTAGCTGCACTAGAATACATGTAGGTAAGGAACATAGCGTTGTTGCGCAACTTAAGTTCTATGTCAAACAGTGAACTGCTGATACGATAAGTTGATCGATTGATTATAACATTTATTTATCTCTTAGAAAGAATAATATTTAGCCATAACAATGAAATGAATCAAGAACTTATTACTATGTTTACCACGAGATTTTTGTTTGAACGATTCCATTCACAAATATGACCCATTTTGAACTCCATTCTTCATTTGATTAGGTCGAATTTCCTTCGTCTTTAGAGGTACAGTTGTTAACGTTGAGTTAGTAGAGAAATAAGGCTGTTGTGTATGTGTTTGTTTATTCAGGAGACCTTGTGGAAACTAAAAAAGATTGAATCAATTTTTCACAGGAACGGTCCAATTTCAATCAACTGCTATTCAAATACTCACATCAACACAATCTATGGATATTTTAGTTATTCATGTATTGAAAAGAAACTGCTTAGAAAATCTTATAACATACTTATATCAAAATACGCAGTAATTTATACTCTACTAATAGGAAATTAAATAAAAATAAAAAAAAAAGCTTAAAAAAGGGCTTTTATAGTAGAAATAAAAAAGATAACAATTTACAAAAAAAAAAAAAACGAACTTAAGAATATCTGAAAGAAAGAAAGAAAGAAAAAACGTTTATTTGCGGTAAACATAACGCAAAAAAAAAAAGTTTAAAAAAAAAGTTATCTCCGTGTGGGATAAGGTCCCAGGTTCGACGAAGATGCATGAAAAGTTCCCTGTCTGTCACCAAATTTTCGGGAAAATTTTGCAAAGCCCTTCGTTGGAGCATATCTCACGCGTGCTGACAATTGCATTTAAACCCAGGGACTGCGCGGGCCAGTCCAGGGTTGCCACATTATGGTGCTGCAGCCACTGAGTTACCACTCGAGCTGTATGTGGGTGGCCATTATCATGCATAAGCATAAAATCTTGTCCCAATTGCAAATGGTGTGGTCAGTCTACAGATTCCAGTACCTCGTCCCGATATTTTGCAGCAGTTAATTTGCCATGAACCCATACGAGGTCGGTTCTCACGCCTAGGCACAGTCCCACCTATACCATTATTGTTCCACCTTAGTATGGATGGACATCCTGGGGATTTCGCAGGCGTCTCTCACGTCCAGGTGTTCACCAAACACGTAATTTTCGTGAATCTGGATGAAAGCCGAATCGGAATTCATCAGAGAATATATATTATTTTTATTATATTCTCTAGCCCATTGGCGATCGTTCCAAGCCACATGTTCATTTGCTCATTGTAATCGTCCTCCGTGATTGCTTGGTCATAGTGCTGGAATCCGAAGTGGTCTACGAGCAAAAAGATAGACTTTGTGCAGTCTCCTCCTTACAGTTTTATCGTTCATCAACACCTGGTGCTCCGAGTGTAACTTCAAAATCAATTGCCTAACTGTAGCGGTTGGTTATTTATTTGTAAAAATTGGTCTTATCTTGCAGTGGTAATTCAAATATTCCCAGTGTGCCGCTCAGCCACCTCGCCAGTGTCCCGAGACCCATAATCTTGATATGAAGCTTTGACTGGTGCCAATGGTATCAGTAACATTGCACTGGATCGCGCCCGCTTCCAGCATGCCTATTACTCTCAACATCTCTTTTCTGGTTAAATGTTGGCGTTCCATGGTAAAGGAAAAACCAACAGTATGAATTGAATTACCAAACTTGTAAAAAAAAATTTGAATTTCGATTAAAAACAATTTAAACTTTAAAACCCAGTTACTGGGTAATACGATACCCCTTGGTAAGAGGGATTTTCAGAGTTTCGAGCTTCTGATGACCCATGACGCCTGACAAAGATCTACGAATGACAGCCAGAACCAACGGCTTAGCGTGCTTTCCGAGGCACGGAGTAGTCTCCGTGTGTAAAGATGGTCACCCAACAATGGACCAACCCCGGCAAGCGTAGCTTAACAAAATTCAAAAGTCATTTATTCAAACTAGGCTGAGAATCAGCACTTTTCGAACGTCAAAATTACATAAGACAGCCTGCTAACGCTGTAACTGAAAGTTATAAATGATAAACTAGGACCATCGAGGTAAACATATCCATGATCAGCAAGACGACCAGTCACCACAAGCAACCCGATGGATCGTCCCATGTAGCTGTTATTACTTAGCCACGAGCTCCTCACAACACACAACACTCACAACAGACTAGATTATTTATCTAAAATGTTGACTATATTTGTCTCGGAGTTGGTTATCTGTGTTGCCACGCGCCACGCTAATGAAAAGACCTTTTAAAAACATCACTTAACTCTATTTCGATCTTGGTTAGAACAAGGTTTTTTCTTTACTTGACACTAAACCAGGATTCCATAGCTGAGTGTCACTTCCACCAAGCCACAATCTTCGAATTATCTCCGCCTTACGAATCTCAGACGGTACTTTACAATTTTCAACGGTTAAAATCTGTCGCTACTCTTTTATTCCTTTTTAAAACTGAATTTGTATTTCAAAGTGTGAAGTTAAGAGCTAAGACTGCAGGGTGTAATGTCTAGCTATAAAATGCAGGTTGAACTTCAGCGGTGAATGGATTTGTCTACTGTTTGACGGAGCTTACAGTTTCACTTCGGGTGAAATTGTTTTAAATTGTAAAACCGACCCGTCTTTGCCTTTTCAGTTTTAAGGTTTTAAAATTGGTGTGAAGCAGATTTGGTTATTACAAAAAGGTATATGTTAAAGAGATTTCATTACCCTTGAAACACTGAAATACCTAAAGAAATTCTATAAAGATTCTGTCTGTAAAAGTGTCTTTTATAAACACGTATCTCGACAAAATTAAGCCACTTGATATTACAGCCGCATTCCACCGATAATTCCGCCAAAAAGTGAGAAAACACACACATTCACATTACACCGACGTTCAAAGTACCGTTCTAATAATACAGCCGAAACTCCAACTCAAATAACATTACTAGAAGGTACAAGATCCGCCGTGAATATAGTAGCGTACAGCGGGCGGTATGTTGAAATTCGCTCGGAAAGCTAAGAACGAGTTGGTTGAATTTATACGATGATGCCTATAAAATGAGAATGGTGTCGGCAGACGATAGTCTGATATCTGAACCACGACTCCACGAGCCACTCTTATGTAACGTTAGTACCGTAAAAATGGGATATAGGTGAAAAGAGTTATGCGTGGAAGGAAAAAGTTTTTGGTGTTGTCCTTTGTATTGGTAAGCAGAGTTCTTGAGCACATAAGGAGGTTCATTTTCGCATTCTTCTATTCCTTTAGTCTTATGTTAATGTATGAATACTTAAGAGTTTAATTTATTATATACCCGTTCTGTTTTAAATATAAAACTAATGTTAATAATTCTAAAAACAAACCAAAAACAAAGATTAAATAACTAATAAAATATCAACCTCAAAACTAATTAAATTAATCAACATATTTCAAAGGTAGGCGGCCAACTTTCTCTATAAAATAAAAACAGGCAAGTTCGTTACCAACATTACGGCAAGATAGAGCGAAATATTTACGTTGGGCATCTAGCATCTTATAATTAGTTCAGTGTTTACGTTGCTGTTGCCTACAGGTTGTGAAGACGGCCAGTAAACTGTGTACTTTAGACCAGCCACAGAATAGAAAGTGAATGGAACGATAACGTGCGACTTATGAGTGATGTTTGACATTATCTTGAATTAATATGAATAAAATACTGAGCAATAAAGTAAAAAAAAAAAAAAAACATAATAAATGTGGACGATCGTAATAGCTGATTGACTTCGGGATTGTTTTACCAAAAGGAACTGAATAGCAGGATATCGAGATCGTCAAATAATTTGAAATCATTTACCCAAAGTTGAGGCAAATTATTACACTGCTATTAAAAAGAAAACTATGCTACGCGCTATGCTACGTCGTAGCACATAATGTGCTACGACCGCATCGATTCTAAATTCTTGAAACGTTTTAGATTTCTATTTGAAATGGGTTTTTAAAAATGGATGCTAATAAACGAGAAATTAATGTTCATGAACTTCATCAACGTTGCGTTGCTCATAGGCAAAGATTAACACATGAGAACATATTATGAGAAACAGTGAAATACCTACTCGTTAGCGGTATAATTTAGAGAAAAATTTGTATGAACACTCCATTTATTCATTAATCTTTAAGACAAACCCTGTTGTTTTATTAGGACTGCATTATACCATCGCCGTTTAAACAGGTCCTTTGTTTGAATACCTTAATTTAAATAATAAATTTCGTGTGTTGAACAGTGTAATTTTCGGCGTACTCCAGCATGATTAGGTTAGGTTTATATTTTTTTATGGCTAATTGTTTTCGGGAATTGGATTTCGGGCTATGAGGATATAAACAAATGAAGTGTGGAAAATAAAACAAAATCGTATCTAGTTGTTCAACACATCCAATCATAATTACAGCGCATTTTCCATGTGGATGAATTGTTATTTTTCCCGAATCGTGATTGTTGACCTTATGATTCTTTCCCCTTCCTTTTTTATACAGGGTTATTGGTTTTACATATTTTATGTCAGCAATCCATTACGGGGATGTAGGGTCATTAGCAACTAAATGACACCTCATGACCCCAATGCCAATGACAACCATTTTCAAATAATTTCACATTTTATATTTTAAAATGAATGAAATAAAAATATAAAATGACTCGAAAATTGTTGATATTTGCATAGGCGTCAAAAGGGTAATTTGGTTGTAAATGACCTCTCCTACATCTCCTTATTGGATTGCCGGCATATAGCCAATAACCCAGCATACATGTACATATTATTATTTTAAGTCTGTTAGCGTATAATGTTAGGTAAATATTATCTTGTTTAAAAATAAAATAATAATTGATATTCAATAAGTTTTTCTCTAACTTTTCCAACGAATAAACCGAATAGATCCATTATGCGGTTTATCCGTTGGAACATTTAGAAACACATTACTTGACACAACCATTAAATTATGTGAATAATACTGTGTCTCTCTAATGTTCCTTAGTAGTATCTGTGTATTTTTTTTCATGTAACTTCAAATTCTGTCCGACTTTTACTTTAACTTCATCAACATAGTTTTTGTCTTTTTGTATATCTAAAAGAAAGAAAACGAAATGCGTTTATTGGCATTACAGAAAAAAAACACCTTAAAACTATATATAATGAAAACTATGGTTTGAATTAGGGATGTTATGGATATGAAATTTCGGATCTGGATAAGGATACTGATATAGAAATAATATTATACCGGTTTCGCATACGGTTACGGATATTAAATGATTTCTGATTATCCGTTAGTTTCGGATAGTTTCGGTTACGAATATTAATTAGATTTTTACGAAATTGTAAAACTAAAACAGAAATAAGAAATAAAAAAACTTGCAAGAGACGCGCGCGGCTAGTGTGTCGGCTCGGACGGGCAGAAAAACCTGTCATAACGTGTCGGATTAGACACCGCCCCGATCCAAAATTATCCGAAATCATTATATCAGATTCGCTTACGGATAGATTTTTATTTCGGATATCCGGTAGTTTCGGTTACGGTTACGGAGCCCACCTGACGCTGACTTTCAGCTGCAGCCCTCGAGTGTCATACGCTTGAATAATAAACTAAAAGTGCAATTTGTTTGTAGTAACATAATATTCTAGTTATAACGAAAATTATACCATTAGAATATTGTTTTCAAATACTGTACTTAAACATTAAAGTGTAATTACTGTTACTAGTGTTCATTTACAAAGGTTATCGAGGTGCCTTTGAGATTCATTCATTGAAATTCATTTAGAGTAAAACAGGTCTCTCGGCTGAAATTTAATCGAAATAAAATATTTGTAACGTCTGATAAAAGTTACATACGCTTTTCAAACGCAGTTCTTCTTTTCTCCGTAAAAGGCCTTTAGACTTTTTTTCCTTTGTTATTGTCTCAAATATCATTAACGTCCATATGTTAATAATATGCAGCCCTAACCACCGGTAGCTTGGGCCCTGCTCCCGACACCGGCGGACCTCTATTGTTTATAAGATTAAATGTTTTTTTTTTCCTTTTTTATCTTAAGAAATATTTAAAAATGTAATTAAATAAAAATGAAAATTAATAAATGACATAATAATATCAAGTTAATGTTACATTTATAAATACCTATTACCATTAACTACTGGTTCTCAACTCAATTTGCCTAACCTTTTCCCAACTATGTTGGGGTCGACTTCCAGTCTAACCGGATGCAGCTGAATACCAGTATTTTACATGGAGCGACTGCCTATCTGACCTCCAAAACCCAGTTACTGGGTAATACGATACCCCTTGGTAAGACAGGTTGTCAGGGTTTCAGGTTCCTGACGACCCGTAACGACGGTCAAATATCCACGATTGACAGCCGGGACCAACGGCTTAGCGTCCTTGCCGAGGCACGGAGGAGTCTCGGTATGTAAAGATGGTCACCCATCCACGGACCGAGCGTAGCTTAACTTGATGGATCGACCAGTGCGGCTGTTATTACTTAGCCACGAGCTCCCCTAACGGGTTCTCAATTAAAGAATAAAATATTTTAACTGACTTCTCGCTTAATGGCATAAGCATCATAATCAGCCATGTTCCCACTGCTGGGACACAGGCCTCCTGTCTGCGAGAGGAGGCGTCTCTTGCCTTATGTGTGAAATACTAACTTGCAACTACACTATTTATAAACTGTACTTTTATTCAGCTACGCGAGAACCACGTACATAAACCAGTGATATTGATGCACCTCATGTACGAACCTCTTGGGTCTGGTATGTTCAGTATTTGTGAATCGTTTGCAATAAAACAGAACTGTAGTTAGAATATATTCAGTCATTCTGTGCTTCTGTGTTTGATATTTGTACGAGTTTCATGGTGGAAGGCATAGTGTTTGAATGTGGAATGCAAAGCAGTTTCTTTTCTTTGAAAGACAAATTGAGTTAGCAGATGTACAACTCTTATTGGACATATGGAAAGGAAATATAAGTACACATGCAGAAGATCAGACAAGCAGTATCTTTAAAGACGTAGGTAAAAGTGCACCGGATAAATCTTGCAGCGAACTAACGAAATATAAAAAAAATGTGTGGTTGAAATTATTAGTATCGTTAGCCTAGAGTAAACAAGTTTCATGGTTATTTTGCTGTCACTATTCTAAGTAATTATTTTTTCCAGATAAGTGACAGCAGCTTCGTTAGTTTAAAACTGGTTTCATTGCCACTGGACTGTTATTCAAACAAAAAACAAAAAATACTTTAATTATGAGTCGGTCAGTTAAACAGAAACTAGAAGCTTTTCCCGTCTCAAAGCGTATATTCCTATGGAACAGAACATACAACTAAGCCCATGGTCAATCATCATTTAAATCCACTTAACCCGGTGTTGAAATCTCCTAAAACTTTCTTTTAAAACCCGACACCAAAAATACAGGAAGAAAAACCTGTACCTCTCTGTAAAATACGAGAAAAGGTAAGCCGTTTTCTCTTATTTTTCACTGGGTTTAAAACAACTTGTGCTGAAACGTACGGCTAGTACCACAGACTAAACGATAACGTCTCCCGAAGCATTGTGGGCGCATACGTTATCTTAATGCGGAGTCTTAATTCGTATGAAAACGTCGGGAAATAGCGTTAGAAGTTTCTCAAAGTGGCGTGTTTTTGTCAGGAGAGTTTTCGATATGGTTGTTAATAGGAAGGGTAGAATGAGTTAGCACATGTTGCTTATGCCGATTCCTATAATTCACGGACCGTTATTGGTTAAAATTAAGACTTGTGTATCTTTAAAAATAATGAAGCAAAGACCTCATAGCTTTCCATAGTAGACCCTACCAAATGGAAGTAGATTAGTAAGTAAAATTAGCTTACGAATCTATTTATATGCTCAGTTTGGCAATAAAAAAACTGCTATTGGCAAGCAAAACGATTCGTTATCGTTTATAGGAACCGAGGATTAGATAAATTCGTTCTTCCGTTTGTTTACATTCATAAATTTTTCAAAAATCGTAAAAAGCATAACGTAGCTAAAGCTGTTTGGTAATAAAAAATACCTGTCAATTTATTCGGCAAAAATTTCACCGCAAAAACTTAGTGAGAGTGAAGTGAAGCTGTCATTCTGCCTGATGCTTGGGTTACACACTACTGATAGCTCACTTTACAAATTATAACGTTAAATTTTATAAAATATATCTGCTGATTTTTTCGCGCGTAAGATATTTGATTCTTAAATTCTTATTTTTTATCCTGTAAAAAAGTAACGAAGCATGCCATTGCGACGATGACTCTTCAAGAAACGTGGTTCTAGAACATTCTCAAAATAATCATCGTGGGCATGAGTTTTCCTTTATCCCTTTGAAAACTCCAGGATTAATGAACTATCCAATTAAGCACCTATTTTACCATCTCAATGAAAACAATTTTTTACCAAAATCTGTACACACATAATCCTGTGGTAACAAGCAAAGGTATTTGATTGTCAGCTAAATGTTCCACCCTTGTACCTTAATTAGGTAAATTAAATTAATAATGTCTTTAACATGTTTACTCATAAACTCCGGACTTCATTAAAGAGACTACCTATGTAAAAGACTTTGTAGGCAGGGTTTGGAAATGTACCAATTTGTTAAACTAACTAATTAAGAATTTGTTTGTAAAGGCTAAAGCAAGCATTTTATATAATACTGGCAGTATGAGATTAATATATTATTATCCATCCACCTAATACAGACACGAGATATTTGAGTGTAGGTAAGTACAGGTCGTGCGTTTAAAGATGATACTTAACGCACCACGTGGTTTGACTTGCGCAGTAGACGATTCATGGGTCTCTTTAGCGGTATGAGGTCCCCGCTGGGGCGTCATCGGGGCGGGGGAAAGAGCGGCGGGAGGCGCGGTCAAGTCTCATCTTTAATGGCACGACCTGTAAATGCTTTATTTACCTACATTACTTCTAGTTTACCGTTCTGCGCCCTCAATTTAGCCGCAATCAGTATGGTGAATAGAAAACAAACAACCACAGGACAAAAAGGCAAGGCCGATCAACACTAAATTGTTCCAATTCATTAAGATTTCAAAAATTCGAAGATAATTATATGACATCTACCAACCCGTACTGGGCCCGCGTGGTGGATTGCGGTCCGCTCCCTCTCACCAAGAGGAGGCCTGTGTTCTAGTAGTGACTGTGGGCATGTTATAGGCTGATTGAAGATTTACCAATGATTTGACACGATTTGGTCCGTACATACTTACAAATGGTATAATTTACCTATGTTATCGACAAATATATACTGATATCCTTAAGAAAAAAACGTATGCGGTCGGAGGACCCCCGTCAGGAACGCAGGTCTTTCTCACAATTATGATTTAAAATAAAAACAAAATTTTCGCAGCCGCCATTTTGGATTTACATTTTGACCTCACTTTCGGCTTTAGCACCCTCAAAAACTATGAAAACGATAACCATGACGAAAAATTTGCAAATTTTCGTAGCCGCCATCTTGGATTTACATTTCGACCCCACTATCGGCTTTAACACCCTCGAAAACCATGAAGACGATACCCATGGTGAAAAATTTGAAAATTTTCACAGCCGCCATCTTGGATTTACATTTTGACCTCACTGTCAGCTTTAGCACCCTCAAAAACTGAAAACGACACTCATGACGAAAAATTTGAAAAATTTTGGCAGTCGTCATCTTGGATTTTCATTTGGACCTCACTATCGGCTTTCGCACCCTTGAAAACCATGAAAACGATACCGATGATAAAAAAAAAAAAAATCGGAGCCTTTATCCCACGACACTGTGATCACTGTATTCTTTTATTTTGTTCTTTTTTTTCTGCCGGCGTTCTCTCTCTCTCTCTTTGTCTTTCTCTTTGAATTAGAAGAAGGCAGTCACAAGTATTAACACTTTTTAGCGTGATGATTTCTGAAAGTTTACAAGCCACGTTAAAGAACTTCGTTCTAAAAAGTGTTGCGCCTGTATTCAAAATAAAAACATCTTATCATACGTAATGAGTATAATAAGTTTTCGAAACTTAATAAAAGAAAACAATAACAAAGTCCTAAGTAACAGTATCAATACAATAAAACGAGACGGGCTGATGACATGAATACTTCGTAACAAGTAAGGGTTTCATCTGCATGCAAAACGTTCTTCAAAGGTTGTCGCGGTCACCTTAAATATAAAGCTAGGAGGTTTAATCTAGTAATATTGCCAATTGCAATTTCAAAATGCTATACAAGGTCTGTTTTGTAAGTAATAACTGTTAATAAAAAATAATAAAAAAAAACAACATTTGCAAACGCTCCATTTTTTCCCAAAAAATAGAGTTCTCGTTGATATTATAACCCAAACGCTTACTTATACAAATGCTACACTAAATTTAAAAAAAATGCGTGCTTTGTTCTATACATATAACGGGGACAGGTATGTGACTCTTTCGTTATTGTCAGCGATATTTTAACTACTGTGGGCGTGCTGTGGGTAGTGTTGGTTATTGCGCAGTAGAAAAACCTTTTGCAGTTCAGATCAAATTATAATTTACTATCAAATTAATCACACTAGTAATTCACACACAGGTACATGACGCGACTATTCGGAATGCGCGACAGTTTCTAAACGTCTTCACTGCTCGACCGCCACCGATGAACTCTGCTTCGGTCCGGCCGGTCCGAGCGATATGTTCAGACTCTGTCGAACGCCACTAGGCGGCGCTGTCGTCCCGTCAACTCAGTAACGTATTTCCGACACATATATTATATTTAGTACCACCTCATGAAATTACTCAAATTAAATCCATAATAATATGAAAAAGTTAAGATCAAATCCGAAGTTAAGCCATTTCGGAGCTTACAACCAAATTCAGAATCCCAAAAGAATACTCAACACCATAATGTCTGAAAGTAAGCAAGCAGCATTATATTACGCCATACATTAATAGGAGTTAGACTTCTAGACACGTGATAGGTATCTACCAAAGACATTTGTGATAGATAAGGCAACAATAAGAGCGATCAAGCTGTCTGGCCCGCAGAAAGCAATTAGTGTGACTGATAAGATATGAACAAAACTACCAACATTACATTGAATTAAATGGTCGTTAAAGCCAATTTTGTTGTAGTAGTAGTTATTTGTTTTGAGACAAAGATTGTGTGATAAATACATATTATTTTTGTTCAAGTATCATCATATTCTGCCCTTGTTCCCTGTTACTTGGGGTTGGCGCAACACGTTTTCCCTTTCCATTGTCCCCTGTCAACCATTACGCTATCATTCACTTCCTTCTCTTTCATATCATTCCTTACACAATCCATCCATATTTTCTTTGACCTTCCTCACCCTCTTCATCTATCAATGTTTATATTCATCACTCTTTTAGTCGCTTGAGTTTCCTCCCTCCTCATCACATGCCCATACCAAGTCAAACGATTTCCTTTCAAATTTTCTGTCATTCACGTCAATTTCAAACTTTCTTAAAAACTATCTTTGTTCAAGTTAATAAAGTAATCTTATTTACTGTAAAATATTTTGCTTACATAAAATCGAGAACTATTCTTTTATATCAAGTTGAGTATTGTACATTATTATGGCTGATAATGAGAAAGTTTGGAATAAAATTGAAAATATTTTTTTGTAGATTATCGGTATATTCACCTTATTGTTAGATATCACAGGCATCTAATTGTATACTTTGAAATAACTGTAAACATGATTACTTAAGTACTTATTAAACGAGACCGTACGTACCGTACCTACAATAAAAAATATGATGCACACGGGTCCTAAACCTTTTTGAGTACCTAATAAAATCACTGCAACTTTAGCCACTTGCAGTGATTTTATTAAGTCAGGTTAAAAATCTGACACTATGAAAGCATTAGTGGAAAATTAAACAAACACTATCACGACACTGCACGACTACAAAAAATTACACGAAAAAATTGACCTCACCCATTTTTAAAGCCTCATTTAATTATAATGGAGCCAGTATTATTTGAAAACCCACTCACATTAGGTTATCTGTAATAAAATAAGGTTTGAGCAAAAAAATTAAATCCAATGCGACACAGTGTGGAGGTGTACACATAAATCTAATTAAAAATTCTCTGAGTGACGTCGGTAATGTAATTGCAATGTTCATTGGACGGATCTGGCTAGTTACGGTGTGATAAACTTTTTATGTGCTACTTTTCTGAGGTTTAGCTTATCTGTTAGCTATTTTCATAATGGCCCCAAAAGATAAATCAATGATATCGATAACAGAAGGAAATATGTAAATAGGAAATGAAAATCATCTCATCATCTGTCTTTTCTTTTAACCTTTTTTCAGCTGAGTAGGTACCAGTATTTTATATGGAACGACTGTCTATCTGAGCTCCACAATCCAGTTACTGGGTAATATGATACCCCTTGGTGAGACTGGTTGTCAGATTTTCGGGTTTCTGACGACTCGGTACGATTGTCAAAGATCCAAGAATGACAGGGACTAACGACTTAACGTACATGCTTTCTGAGGTACGCGATGGTGGATGACCATCTTTACACATCGAGATCCCACGGACTGACCGCGGCAAGCGTAGCGTGTCAAGCAATAACAGCTGCACATGTCAATCGATCAGGTTAAACTATAGTCGCCAAAGCCGATTCAGGGATGGGCAACTATCTTTACATACCGAGACACCTTCGTGCCTTGGAAAGTACATTATGGCGTTGGATCCGACTGTCATTCGTGAATATTTGACATTAGTTACGTCGTTTGATCGTGTTACCCGGTAACTGAGTGGTGGAGGCCAGATAGGCAGTTGCTCCATGTAACATATTGGTATTCAACTGCATCCTGTAAAATTTTTGTAAAACTGTAACTACTTCATTTTACATTGTAATACTTAATACGTAGGTACATCTATCTACAATTTGATCTATCAAGTCTACAATCAGTCATTGAAAAATAAATTTCAGCGGGCATATAAATATCCTATTTTTTTTAATCCATAGTTTCAATCAGAAGTATAAATTAATTTTGGAGGTGAAGGTCATACCTATTAGTCTTCGTGATAAGTGTCATTAATATTAATAACTCCTAAGCAGTGTATCTATATATATAAAAATGAATCCCTATTTCCCTTGGTCACGGCATCACGCTAAAACGGCTGAACGGATTTGGATGAAATTTGGCAAATGAGTAAACCATGACCCGGAGAAGGACATAAGATACTTTTTATCCCGATATTCGCAAAGAATCGAGACTAATGCGGGTGAAACCGCGGGGCGCAGCTAGTAGTTAATAATTGTGCTTACTTAAATATTTATTTCATTTCATATTATGTAAGTATCAAAAGTTATCGAGTCATTTAGTTCTGTAGGCATTGACATGTCGACATTGAGTTCAGTCCCTTACAAAGAAACCTTTTTTCAATCTGGCTGGAAAGATTAACAACAAGCTTTACATGAAAAACTACAGGGACAAGTTACCGAAAGAAAATGAAAATACCAAATCGGAATTCATCATCCATTACGTTTTTGGGAGGTCGAAAAATTCGTCAAGTTAAAGAAAAAAAGAGTTGTATTGCGTAAAAACCATTACGAATTTTAGTAGCGCATTCGTGGTAGCTACGCAAAGTAAGAACTTTTTCGACTCGACCGCAATTATGTATGTATGAGGACTACTAGGGATCGATGGGTTCTCTCTACCTTCGCCATAAATCCTTAGGATCAGGGATCGACGACAAGTTTTAATTTAAAACGACTTACCGCTCGATTGCTGACGGTAGCAGGATTAAAAGTTGTTCACCGGGATGTATCGCCTTCGGCTACCTGAATATCAAGATCAAAGGAGAAAAGGCAAATAAAGAAGTTGCCAACTCAAACTTGGGACTCAATTCACGCGTTTATTTTTAATTTCCGTCATCAACTGTCGCGTGGGAAGGATTCAATGTTTATTCGTAAAGCTGAGGTAGGAATAAAACCTTTGAAGTTCTATTTTCAGGAACAATAAAGTCATTCGTCAGAACAAATATCGTGGACGTAATTGCATTAGAAACATACAATAAGTTAGATGGTATCTTCGGTAAGTATATATTTGTTTCAAGATAGTAAAAAAATACCTTCATAAATAGAATACTAAAATACGTTGTGATATTAAAAATAAATTCAATATTTAATCAAGTCTGCGAAAATATTAAATATGCAGTCATCTAAGACTTATTAATTTTATATTTACCCGCAATGCTTGGCAGATGTGGCAGGTTTTCTTTAACATTATAACGTTGGATGTATCAAAATGTGATTTTTCTGTACATAAATAACATTGTTAAGTTTAATCAAATTGAAGTTGTATTAAGTCTTACTGCCTAATAACTTACACAGCAAGGCCATTACCACCAAACGTTATTTCATTACAACTTAGAAAATAAAACGTAAAGAAATAAAAGACAAAAGACGGGCAAAGGGAAAGAGATTAAGAGAGAAATAATCAAATACCGTGACAAGACTGAATTCCATACCGTACCGAAAGACCACCAAAAGAATATTATTCTAAAGGTTTCTTATCTTTTGCGTTAAAACATTGGACCGTATCAATAGTTTAGCAGCAAGTTTTAATCCAAGGAGCGACGGTGATCGCCCTCTAAGTCCTTTTAAATTAAACCTACCTCAGACATGTCATCTTGCGGATTTGTCGAGATTTCATTGAAAACAATTCGAGGTATGTCTGGCTCTCGGAATGTCAATGAAGATTCACTGATATTGTTGACAAAGTAATTTAATTATGAATAGGGAATTTGTTTTTGTTCGTTATTTAGGATTTATGTGTTGTTTTCAGTTTGACGCGGTTTCAGAATTGTTAACGTGGGCCTGATTAGTCATTGTTCGAAAACCCAAGAGTTTATTCTTAAGACGCAGATATATGCCAGTGACCTTGAGTGGTTAGCTTGCGTATTCAGTACTGAGCTCACGTGCGTTCTGCCAGTAATAGGACTTGCCCATCAAGGAGCGCTGTCCCAAATTAGTCGCATTATTAATTTATTATAAAACAAAAGGTATTTTTATGAAACACTATCTTTAAAATGGTGAAGGTTTCATAAAAATGCGCTTGATAAATATTACGTGATTCTCAGTTTTTTGTCCGCGTTAGACGTAACTATACAAATTAATTTCAATATGTAATATAAACACAATCTAAAATACATATTCCTATATTAACTTATTAACATTTATTTTTTCCAAATCATTAACACTAATCGTTTAAATGTGATCTTCAGTATAAAATCATTAAAAGTCGGTTACCGTCGCCTTAATAGTGACTATTGTATCAATCTGTTTACATAAAACGAAAAAAGAACATAATTATAACGTGACGCCTGTATACCCCGAGGCGTTAGGGAGAGGTGTACCTATAGTCCAACCACATTTCGCCAGTTATATTTACGTCCCAGTAACAGGGGGCGAGCCTTTTGCCATCAACCGGGCACAAATCCAGACTCCGGACTGCTACTGAGATATTCCAGATGACACTGCCCGATCCGGCAGTCGAACCCAGGACCTCATGCTCAGTAGTAGAGCTTGCGGCCACTATAACAGACCAACGCGACTGTCAAAGTAAAACTACACTTACAAAAATGGCATATCATTATTATTACATTGCTATTTTACTGTTCCTTATGCTGCTTCAATAACTGTTCCCAGAGGAGTCGTGCAGGAAAAAATATTAAAACACATGTGCAGGGATGTTATACGTATATTTATAAATATTAAACAGCCAAATGTTTTGAAAGAATGGCGTACGTTCACACGACAGGGCAGCCCGCTGCGCTTCGTGTCTGCACACTTGTCTCTACTAAAATAACTCAGCGCCACAGCCTGCATCCGTACCAACGGACCAACTTAAACCACTGCTATTTTTCATGAAAACATTGTTCGTGCTTTCTTACTCTTTGTAAAATAATATGGGTGTGGTTATCTGTAATGTACGAGGACCAAGCAGTCCTGCCTCCGGTATTACATTTACATAATGTACTTAGCGCGAAGAGCCGCATACAAAGGCTCTCCACAGAAAGTGATGAGATGAGTGCGCGTCAAAGAAAAATGAATTCTTTTACATACGATTTTAAACATACATTTCTTTGTTATAAAAATATTTTACTTGTGTTAAATTATAACACGGTATTTTACTCGTGAGAGCGTAAGTAGAGTTTTCGTTTGCGGTTCTAAAACTTATATTGTTTTCAAAGTGTCTAATAGAATAGAAACTACGTAATATGTTTGCGGGGTGACTGTCCACTTTACAAAGACTAACTTTTAGCGAAACTTATCTTTAAAGTATACATTCTTCATTTGTAATAAATCTAGAATAATGGAACATAGATTAAATAAATGAAGGTATGTATCTATCTACTCATATGCTGTAAAATGTTTATATTCAGTCAAATATTCAATAAGTTACCCACAAAAAAAAAAAAAAAAACATATGAGTTTTTTATAGCCGGCCGTCTGGATCAAATGCCAAACAACAACCTTAAACACCAATTTAATATGTAGTCTAGTATTGATATCAAATGCATTTTTCCGCTAAAGGTCAATTAATCCTAGATTTCTTAAATAAAGCGTTAAATCTTCATTTGTCCGCACCGCCGGGCGCTCGCCTTTCCGTACACAGTGCTTTACCAACCTCCGACTGCGAACCAAATTGAATAACGCTTGAGGAAGCGTTGGTATCATCTTTATGTGCTGGCAGCATTTACACCGTAGATGATTTGAAATGTATTTTATACCTTTTTTTTTAAGTGAAATCTTCTTTAGCGGCGTTGTGCACTTTTTTTGTAATGGGTAAAAAATGTTAAATTCGCGTCAGGACACGTGACCTGATCGAAAATTCGTAAGACGGTTAAAAAGACATCAACGCGTTGATTACCGCGGTGCCGATTTTTTTTCAAGTTTTCACTTCCGTCGGCACTCCCGGAGTGCCACAGTTTTTTTATTTTTGGGTGGGTTTTTGAATCATCAAATAACTTCTCCCGCTCCGCCCAGAGCGGGAGAAGTTATCAGGGCGTGTCAGACTCTTACTGACTAAAACCCACCCGTGTTCCTTCGGTTGCCCTGTTGCCGGGGGTCACGATCTCCCTTTCGGTTTTCTTCGCAACCCCAGCAGGCATCTGCCCTAGCGGACCCCGTCGATTCTGCTGACATCTCTTTGAGGCGCACGTGGAACACAACGCGCCGTCGAGCCGGGCCTGGTCGCGGCCAAAAAAAAAAATGTATTTTATACCTTACCAGTATTTTCTCGGCAATTTGAAAAATGAGAGGGCATAAAAACAAGACTTACATAATTGTATATTATTCCTATCCGGAACACGAATTTTTTTGATAAATTATTGTTAGAAGTAACTTTTTTGCATACGTGATGCTGCATCTATTTCACACACTGAAGTTTATTTCAGTCAATCTGCCTAGCCTTTTCCCAACTATGTTGGGTTCGACTTCCAGTTTAACCAGATGCAGCTGAATACCAGTATTTTATATGGAGCGACTGCCTATCTGACCTCCATAGCCCAGTAACTGGATATACGATAGTATACGACACCCCTTGGTAAGATTGGTTGACAGTCTATCGGGCTTCTGACGACTCGTAACACGTAATGACAGTCGGGTACAATGGCTTAGTGTGCTTTCCGAGGCACGGAGGAGTCTCAGTATGTAAAGGTGCTCACTCATCCACGGAACAACCACGGCAAGCGTAGCTTAACCTGATGCGTGCGGCTGTTCACTTAGCCACGAGCTCCTCCTGACTGAAGCTTACTTCAATACAGTATACAAATAATACTGTTCTAAGAGGTGGTGACGAGACGACCTAAAGGCTGGTTCAAGGTGGCGTGGGAAAAGAGTTCCTGGAAGGACTTGGGGGAGGTTTTTGCCCAGCAGTGGAAAAGTATAGGCAAAAATAATAAAAATGAGATGGTAGTAGCCCCCCAGGCCCATAGCGGCAATAGATCCAAAGAAGTTTTTTTAGGTACTCTCTAGGTCTCGTAGTTGACCTCTGAGATCGTGACTACTTAACCGGGCTTACTTGCCTTAAGCTGCTAACTTAAAGCTTCCAGCCAGGGCGTAATACTACTTATACTAGGCGACGCTCGCTATGGCTAACCCCTGTGGGGTACGAATCTCGGCGTAGGGCGTTGCTGGGGGAGAACAGAAAGATGGGACATGCTGGATCACATCTGAACAATTATTATTAACTGGGGAATTAAAAGCTACAGGCTCAGTTTCGAAGCGGGCTGGCGCATCGTCGACCAAAGGTTGAGAGAGAGTATTATTTACTCGGGGTTGCGGTCGCGAAGGACCTCGGCGTCGAGGTCAGAATATTGCAAAGAACTTAACTTTTAAGACCAATTATTTTACACTAGCTGCACCTTGCGGTTTTACCCGCATAAATATTGGAATAAAATGTATCATATGTCCTAATCCAAGTCACTATGTACCCATCGGCAATATATGGTAAAGTTTATTCAAATCCGTTAAGCGTGAAAGCGTAACAAACAAACTCACTTTTGCATTTTATAATATTATTAGTAAGGACTCAAGTAGAAGGTAAGGTTCCAAGTAGAAACGATGTAGGATTATGTAAATCTCGTTTTTAACAGTAATTATATTAATACAATAAAATATTGCTCATCATCGTGATAATGATACGTACCTAGATGAGTGATGTGCTACAATAAGTCTATTTTCCGACAAACATAAAACATGATGATCCTGCAGTTTTCAGCTATCTGTGTAAAAAATGCTGTATCATCTATGCGACACATTTGTAAATTATAATGTAATCAAAGAAATTATTATGGATGATAGCAATACTTAGTGAAGTACATAAGTACATTACCTACTATCATTTTGTTGGCAAAACATAACCTTTTTTCTCACGAGGGATTAAGCAAAGGTGTAAGCAAAGGTGTATAGAAGGTACATCCAAAAAAAAAAACAACAATATTATTGACAAAAAATTTACCAATATTCAACGTAGTTTCATCTACTTTCTCTCTTTTTTTCTAATAAAAATGAACTTATGGTTTTTAATCAAACTTAAGTGGGAGTGGTTTGAACACGTTTTCCGTATATCGAACGAGTCAAGCACCAAATCTACCTACACCATGTTTCTCAGAAAACGTCCGTCAACATCGAGGCAGATCCAGGACAAGATGGCGAGACGGGCTTGATGCCTACAGATACCATTGGTCAAGACAGAGAGAACTCGAAAGGAGAAAAGAAGGCCTTTGCGACACGGGCTAAAAATGAAATAATAATGTATTTTAATGCATTTAATGTTCGCTTCGGTGTAAACGAAACTATTATGCAAGACTGGCACCGGATTGGACGGGCTTAAGTTTCATTGTACAGTTGAGCTTGTTTCAGACTGACGGTAAATCTTCAACGATTTTACGGTTACTGTGAAGCTAGATCGTACTTGTATCATAATAAAGCAGACGAATTTACATATTACAGTCTTTATTGTTTGAAATTTCATATTTGGTCCCCTTGGTTTCAGATTATAGTGGAGTTTTCATTTATTTTTCGGTGTCTTGGTTTTCAGTGCACAGAACATCAGTTTCTGGCTAAACCTGTTTACGTATTAAGTATCTGTTTTATTTAGTTTTTAGGGTTCCGTACCTCAAAAGGAAAAAAACCTTATAGGATCACTCGTGTGCCTTTCTGTCTGTCTGTCTGTCCGTCTGTCACAGCCAGTTTGCTCCAAATCCAATGGACCGATTAAGTTGAAATTTGGTACAAGTATGTTTTAATGTGACCCAAACATAAACGTTTAACGTGAATAAATGAATTTTGAATATGGGGGTCACTTTTAGGGGGCAAACAAGAAAATAAAAAAAAAGGATTGCCAACTATATCGTGTGACATATCAAATGAAAGGATTCTTTGCGAGGATCTCAAATATATTTTTTTTAAATTTTAAATTAAATAAATTTAAAGATATTTAAGAAAAGAGATGACAAATTAACATTTCCGCCATTATCTACGAAACTACTGAGCCAAAAATTTTGAAAAAAATATAGAGTATGGTTCTTTACTCATAGATTACAGGAAAACCTATAAGAAGTCTATGGTCTTAAAATAACATGGTAAGTCACTCAATATTGTGCGTACAAACTTTGCAGTTGGAATGGATGGGAGAACATGTTTTTCAACTACTATGTTAAGTTTCTATTTGGGATAAATTCATCCCAACTACGGAACACTTCATTGTGCATGGTCCGACTTGCACTTGGCCGGTTTTTTGATACGTGACTTTTGTCAATATGAACTGTCACAGTGTCACACTTCTTGCGAAGTACAGAGAAAATGGCTTCTAGAAGACTTCCACGCTTCTTTGTCTTTTCTGAACAATCTGACTTGAGAAAAAATGGCTACAATATTCGGGAGAAGCCGACCGTATAATTTTTTTTTATATAATTAGGAAAAACTAACTATTTTAATTTAGGAACAGTGACGTCGTCTCTTTGAACCACACATTGCCACTCTTCCTAAATTAAAATTTTATCAGCTATACGCTCAAAAATTATTTAAAAACTCCATAAAATATTCATATACATATAAATAGGAGGGAGTTATTATTGATTTCGTATTCAGTTAATTCTATCGGAGCTCAAAGGCGCCACAGTCGCTGTGTGTAGCGATGCAATTTAAATGTACTGGTAGGTGCCCTCGAAATAATTGCATTGCGAGCCGGCGATATTGACATTATACACAGTGTGAGATGACAATTAACAAGGAATACGTAACAAACTTGATTAAAATATGAGGAGAGGCATTCTGTATAAAAAACCGGCCAAGTGCATGTCGGACTACGTACTATGAAAAATTCCGGAGTTGGGATGAATTTATCCCAAATAAAAATATTACATTGTAGTTGAAATAGAAAGAAAGAAAAAGTATTTATTGAAACTCGAAATACATTTTCTCCCATATATTCCAACTGCTAGGCTCGCCCCCTATTACATGGGACTTAAACATAACTGGCGAAATGTGGGTGTGGTGTGCCTGCTACAGGGACACCTCTGCCCAACCCTTCGGGGAAACAAGGCGTGATGTTATGTTATTCCAACTGCAAATGTAAGTTTGTACGCACAATATTGAGAGATTTACCATGATATTTTAAGACAATAGACTTGTTATGGGTTTTTTTGTAATTTATGAGTAAAGAGCCATAAATATATATTTTTGAAAATTTTAGGTCAAGTAGTTTCGGAGATAAGGGGGAATGGTCAATTTTCATTGATAAATGATAAATGATAAATGATTTTATTTCTGTAAATAGGTTTGTACAAACACTTTTACACGTCAATCATATTTTAAAAACTAGATGAGGTCGGCGTTTCCTATCTGACTACTCTGAGAAGAAAGGCCGAAACAAACTCAGAGGTCACAGTCTCTTTTAAAGTCCAGACATAATCTTGGTCAGATCATGTGAAGACCATGTAGATTGGTGTCTGGAGTGGTCTTTTGAGGAAAGCATCACACAGATTGAGAGGGCCTGTCCAGTCAGTGCACGCATTTGTCAGTTATCGTGCAGCTCAACTCAGAATTAAGGAGCTCAACGATTCGACGAACAATACCAAAGAAAGGACATTTGGGTAGGCCGCATAAATTACTCAAAACTGTCAGACTATAATTAGAACTAAGTGAGAAAAAATTAAAAACAAAAAATTGAATTTCTTCAATATCTTTAAAAATGTTTATTTTAAAATTATATAAAAAAAATATACTTAAAAACCTAGCAACAAGCCTTTTCATTTTTTATGTCATACTGTTAGGAAACCTTTTTTTTTATAATCTTGTTTGCCTCCCAAAAGTGACCCCTATATTCAAAATTCATTTATTTACTTTACACGTTCGTGTTTGGGTCACAGAAATACATATGTGTACCAAATTTCAACTTAATCGGTCCATTAGATTCGGAGCAAATTGACTGTTGCAGACGGACAGACAGACAGACAGACACACGGGTGATCCTATAAGGGTTCCGTTTTTTTCCTCTGGAGGTACCTTACAAAGGGGACAGGATTCGTATGTATCAAGACTAGCTTTTGCCTATGGCTTCGCCCGCATGGAGGTCAGAAGTTGCAAAAAACTTGCAAAAATCGAAACTCTCCCAATTACAATATGTAAAAAAAAAACCCTGTCCGATCCGAAAGGGGCACATAGATACTAGAATAATATTAACCTAAGCGTAATAAAAAAATCTTATGAATATTGAAAAAAAAAAAGCTATTTAAAAATAACATTTTAAGTACCAAAATTATATTGCAATAACATTACCAAAAAGTTTGTATTTTTCTTATTATTATCGAAAATAAAAATAAAAATTGCTATTTAAAATTCACATTTTTAGTACCAAAATTAGATACCTAAAATCCATAAAAAATTGAAAATTTTCTACAGGAGTCATAAGTTATGACTTGTAGACACCCGCTAAATGATAGCCGCCGCGTGCTA
Source organism: Omphaloscelis lunosa (assembly GCA_916610215.1). Classification (NCBI taxonomy): domain Eukaryota; kingdom Metazoa; phylum Arthropoda; class Insecta; order Lepidoptera; family Noctuidae; genus Omphaloscelis; species Omphaloscelis lunosa. The sequence continues at coordinate 17,094,401 of OU744250.1, forward strand.
TATAATGACCCGGCGAAATTCCCTATTGAAAAAAAAAGTGGCTTATTTCTTTTTTTCTGAAAATTAACACATAAATAGACTCTCACTACGATACCTAACAACACCCTCACGGATCAGACAGGGTTTTTTTTTACATGTTCTAGATCCAATTGATCTGAATTTCATCATTGTGTCCCCTGTGTGATAAATATATTTCTCAAATAAAATTCCAATTAAAATCATCACACCAAACTTATTACCTACGCATATCACACTGTAGTTTGTCATCTTCAGCATCAGCAAGGTATGCAACAGTAAACTCGAGAACTCGAGATATGAATCGATTCCTTCCTCGGAATCCGGTCAAGTGTTAACGTATATTACACGTCCCTGTTATTGGCTCGCGATAATGAAGTTGTAGCGACGAAGCGTAGTGATGTGAATCGACTAACTGCATCGATTATAGCTGAGCGATTTTTAGATAAGTTTAAAGTTGTTGGTTTTGCGTAGGATGAAAAAAAGTTCGTATTTTGTGAGACCATGTTATTTAGGTATTGATTATTATTATCTATAAATATAAAACATTGTTATTACTAGAGTATACGACCTAGGTAAAGTACCCAAAGTATCAACCTGTCTGTTTTTCGTACGTAGAAAAATGTTCTCGTAATTATTTGTAAAAGTTTCAACGAACCAGTAAATGTAGCCAATATTATAATTTTTGCCTTATTTGTTTACATGCAAAATAACTACAATATTTTACACGTTCACTCAATAACCGTAAATCGTATCCAGAACTAAATTATGTTTAAAATGCTTTAAACTCTGTTCGAAGCTTAAATACCGCCCATAAATTCGCAACAAACCGTTACAATCTCATTAAATCGCCTAACTATCACTGCACTCGATTCCGAAAACTCGATTAATCGACTATTTGGTCAGCACTAAAAATTATGGGCGGAATTAACTTTAGTCGAGCAGGTGTTCCTGTCACTTCTCTACTTTCATTTAATATAGGTTCTCTTTCAACTTGCGTTACTTTGTGTAAGTTTATATTAAGCAATATGTAGATGTAGACTTCACTGTTAATTAATTTTAGTGTTGATTGTTTTGAGTTTTGATACTTCGTGTGGTAAAGCAATTTGTACGTAATTGTAGGGTATGTTGCAATTTCATATGCTCGTATGGTTTTTCAAGTCAACTTCTCTAATAAAATTTATCTAACAATAATCTATATAACAATATCAATCAATCTGCCTAACCTTTTCCCAACTATGTTGGGGTCGTCTTTCAGTCTAACTGAATGCAGCTGAATACCAGTATTTTACATGGAGCGACTGCCTATCTGACCTCCACAGCCCAGTTACGGGGTATCACGATACCCCTTGGTAAGATTGGTTGTCATTGCACACTTTTCGGGCTTCTGACTACCCTAACGTCTGTCAAAGATCCAAGAATGACAGCCGGGACCAACGGTTTAATGTGCTTTCTGAGGCATGGAGGAGTCTCTAGTCTCAGTAAGTTAAGATGGTCACCCATCCACGGAATGATCGCGGTAAACGTAGCTTAACCTGATCAATTGCCCCGTGCGGCTGTTATTACTGAGCCTAATTTATCTAAAAATCTAATTGTAGTAATAACCTTAACCTGAAAATGACACGAGAGGATCAGAGATTTTAATGCGATGCTAATAATGTACCATATTCTGACATAAATGATTATGATTATGATGCCTCAAAGTATGGCATATCAACATGACGTGTGAGTTAATCATGATAATAATTACGAAATTGATGAAGAAAGAAAACATAAATATTTTTTAATCAATTTAAGTAGAAGCTGACCAAATCCGTGAGGTTTCTGTTTCTAGTAATTTTTTTTTTGAGATTATTAATCCCCGATATTCGATTGGACATTGGATTTCTACAATCGACAAGCGGCAACCTTGCTCAAATTCAAATCCTTGCTCAAATTCAAATCGGTAGTCCACATCAACTCCCAAGTCGGATATTCAGTTTGGCTCCAGCATGATATTCCAAAGGTCTTGGTCATCCCGCATGTGAGATTAACCACGAATACAGTGCGATAACAGCACAAACAGCGGTGATAAATCCGTTCTTAGTTCCGTCCCGCTCCGCTCCGCTTGCTCATGGTACAAGCTGTTAATTTCCGCTAGCTTGTATCGGCTGAGCGTGGCGTCGGCGGTATTATTACGCCTTCCTAGCAGTTTGCGACCTGTTACATAACATTTATTAGGTTGCGGTTTGGTTGGGGACAGCGGGTTATGAAATTTCGTATTTTTAACCGACATCCAAAAAGGAGGAGGTTATATGTTCATGGAAGTTTTTTTTTAAATGTACTTCCACCGATTTCTTCGTCAATTGAAGACCGATTTTGAAAATTCTTTTTTGTTTGAAATTATTATACTCTCGAGGTGGTCCCATATAAATTTTGTTAACTTTGCTTTAATAGTTTTTGAGTTAGCTTCAATAATACGTATTTTTTCTCACTTAGTATGTAGATGATATGATAAGTGTAGGTGTGTGGGTGGTAGTATGTGTGGGGTAGGTACCACAACTAAAAAGTGAAAAGTAAAACCTTTTTATAAAAAAAAAAACAACCGACTTCCAAAAAAAAGTGAAAAATAAGTTTAATTTCAGAAGTCGGTGGCAAAAAATGAAAATTCAAACCCGACTTCCGAAATTAAAGCTATTTTTCACTTTTTAGTGTTTTTTTTTAGAAGACGGTTGTTTTTTTTTGTGAAACGTTTTTATTTTTCACTTTTTAGAAACCTATTTTGGCTGAATCACCAATTTCCTATCCCGTTTTTAATAGAATAATTATATGAATATTTCTATAAAATATGTTTTAAATAGAAAATAATATAAATATTGTGCAGGTATTAGATGTAGGTGCGTCTCGAAAGACCAAAACTTATAACTACGTATACATTGATAAACGTTTGCCTGTCCATAATACCGTGTCCCAATGGAGCGATTTTTCCCGACAGTATGTGCAGCCAAGTCAAAGGCCCATGGGCGGCTTTAAAGCTCTGACACCAGGTTAGTCACTAACCACACGAAAAGAAGAAAAGATGGCGGAATTTCAATTAAAGATCAGACTTTTAATTTCATCCCTCTAACTTACTTCCTTATTCCGCACGGTGTTCATAGACCTCGTGCGCTGTGAGTAGCGATGCCGTTGCATCAACTATTGAAGGTATCAATACTAAATGCACTGGCCACACTCAAAGTAACGTGCCACAGTAACCGACTGAGTTAACGATCTACACTAAATAAATAAACGGTTTGCAGTTTTAGCTCCAAAAGCTTGCTAAAATGCTATGAATTATTCGTAGCTAAAATGTTTAAACTTTTCCACATGAACATAACTTTTAAATAATGTTTGTCCTTTTATCTTATGTGAGGTAATAAATAAATAAGTAATAATAAAAATTATTTTCATAACAAAGAAATTAACAAAGCAGCGCAAAAAAAATCATCATATGTCCCATATAAAACTTGAATAACAATAAAGACGCTTCTTCCGGGCCCTGTATGGGCCCGATGAAGATTTATTAGCGTCCGTAGCCTAGCTACGTTTTGGTGAACTCTTTGGGGAAACCGAAGCTTTAGTCTGTGTAATTATGGACGAAGTTATGATGACGAAAAATTACCGGAGATTCTTTGTGAAGGACCGGCACGGCTGACATCTCTCGGGCCTGCCACCGTCCGGGAGAATCAATCCAACGTATTATCTCCGGGTGTTCTAGCTAACGAAGAGTACTTGCATAGAGACAACCTTGTAGCCAGGATTATCCATCACCAATTTGCTCTGAAATACAGCCTTGTGGAATCGGAAGTGCCGTACTACAGGTATGTGCCCGACCCAGTTCTCGAAAATGGAAATATCACATTGTACTGGGATCGATCCACCATCACTGACAGGACTATTGTTTCCAATAAGCCTGATATAGTGGCGGTGGATCGAGGAGATCGGTGCGCAATGATTGTTAAAATAACTGTCCCACATGACGGGAACCTCGTGAAAGCCGAGAAAGATCAACAAATCATGTATCTTGACTTGGCTCGCGAGATTGTTTACATGTGGGATGTGGACTCAGTAATCATTGTGCTTAATTGCCAAGAGCCTAACGAACACCTAAGTAGGCTCTCGTTGGGCAGCTGCATAAAGGGCTTGACCGATTCAGAAAGCGGTAGGTACTCCTGGGCACGGCTCGCATTGTATGGAGGTTCTTCTCTCTGGAGCCTTGGCCCTGTTCCTGATACCGGTGGGTTACTATTTTTTATATTTTTGAAAGTTTTTATATAATTTTATTCTAATATTTCATGTATTATTTATATGTAAATAATTAAATAATATAATAATTTTCAGAAAACCATTGAACCATAACATTTACATTTGTATTGTTACTATGAACTTAAAGCTATGTTAGTACCTAATTACTAAGAGAGACTTGGTCCTCTAGGTGAGACTCCACACCTGTGGGCTGTCTTATTGCCTAATTCATTCAATACCTACTCGACCCAAATGTATGGGACGGCTAATTATTTTTTCTTGATTACGATGTTGGTCCCCTAGAGAAAATTGTGTTATTGATGGTCTGTAACCCTTAAATTTGACCATACTTTTCTATGTTTAAAAGTTTTTAAACATAAGATGTTTCGTGAGCTTAGGAATTTAATTGTGCCACTGCATTTAATTCGATAAAGTTAGAATATTTTTCTAAATTGATAAGTTTGAACTTTAGCAATTATTAATTTTCTTTAAAAAAATACGAAAATATTTTCTTTAATAAAAAAACCTATTACAGCTTCAAATCGCTACCCGCTCATCATGTTGTTTACCATGGGCTTTATCTAACGTTCATAGGCCGCACTGGTTGGATATTGAGGAAATGACGCAGATGTTTCGGATCACATGTAATTCTAGGTATGTACGGATCTTATGGTGATTCAGTTGCTGACGTTATTATTGAAGCTTAATAAGTCCGAACTTCAGAATTCTATTGAACGGAGTTTATTAGTAAAATACAAACAGTTTATGGATTTTGTTTATTGATTAGGCTAAATAATAGGTATGTAATGGTGGTGTGAAAGTAAAGGCTCTTACAAACAGGCGCGACACGCGACGCGACACAAAGGTACGTCGCGTCGCGCGACGAGCGGTGTCTTTGTGTCGCGTCGCGTGTCGCGCCTGTTTTTAGGAGCCTTAATGAAAAATTAATGGAATTGAATTCGGAATTGAATCGAATCTCATTGAAACTTGACCCTTTTGATTCGTAACTATCAAAACGAATATAAATATCACATCTATACATATTTAGAACTAGCTGACCCATAAATTATTTAGAACTAGCGTTACATATCTATGAGCTGACCCGGTACTCCCTTTCTTCGCCTAAAATTGTTTGTCCGAAAATCATTATCCATAACAAGTTTGCTATAAACTTCAGTAACCATAATGTTCAACTATTCTGTCATAATATCGAGTACGTGTTTTTTCACCAGAATTTTAAAAGTGGACCAAGATTGAGCACACCAAGGCATTTCATAACCGTACTGCTTGTACTGTAAAAGATTTGTCATAAAAGCCGGTGGAATGCATCGGCATCTCTAGTGTCAAATTTTCCGATGACCTCAGATATACTGCACCGTGGACCGTGGACCGCACGACCCCCGCGTAAATGTAGAAGCTTAAGGCAGCCACAGGAAAGACCGATTAAGCAACCAAGAGTTTAGTGGTCAAAACTGCGAGATGAACTATTAAAAAAATATATATATATAGAAAAAACAGTATTTCGCGTATCTGGAAACTTGATGTTCTCTTTGCGTTATTTGAACACTAAAAGTGCCTTTTGAACCCATTCCCCAAAAGGATTCATCCCAGACAGTCATGCTCATGACACGTGTACCTATATTTGTTCTTAAGATTTTAGGTATCATAAAGGCCTAAGTAAATATAGCTAATAAAATAGAGTACCCAGGCTTCTGTTAAAAATATACGCTTTTTTTTTAGAGACCTTAACATAACATTACCTTTGTAAGTACTCTGAACGTAGAGGTAAAGTACTTACACCCATATTTCACCAATATTTTCAAGTCCCATGTAATAGAAGGCAAGCTTTTTAAGTTAAAATTCATTGTCAATGAGTCGGTCAGTCAGAAATATCCACCACCTTTCACCTCTCTCCCTTGAATTTGTATATATGTATATATATAATACTAGCTTTTGCCCGCGTCTTCGCCCACGTGGATGTCGGAAAATATCCCACGGGAACGTACTACCGATACCGGGATTACATACCAAATAGACGAGGTAAGCCCGCGTTGCCATCAACCATAATATTATTTTGTTACGCGTAATTTTGAATCTGTACCTGTGATACCTTTTAAACCATTCATTTAAATATCAAGGAATATTTTAATCAATATTGAATGTTCAATTTACGTAACATAGTTTATTGGATAAGGATCAATTAGTAATTACCGGTCAAAATAGTTTCGGAAATAACTATGAAATTTTCATCAAATTTTGAAAAATAAAAATGGTTATTGTGGGTCATCCTTAGAAGATATACATATGCCATCACGGACTCTTTTGTTGAAATTTTTAAAGTTAACAATACTGTAGAACATAAATTTTATGTAACTCTTACGATTTCCGCGGTGCATGCCATAAAATTTCCAATCGGTATGATTATTTCCAACATCTTCAAATTTTAGCCAATTTACACAAAAACTTAATGAATTATATACTAAAACCTTCCGTATGAATCACACCATCCATTGGTGAAAACCGTTTGAAAATCCGTTCAGTAATTTTTGAGTTTATCGCGTTCAGACAGACAGACAGACTGACCGACAGACAGACACAGACGCGGCGGGGGACTTTGTTTTATAATATTTATCACAGTACTTCAAAATTATCTTCAAAAACATCCTACCTTTTGTGTAATAAGCCTTATTTTAACTTAAACCCACACGTTAAAGTCTGACAGTATCACCACGGTACGTCAGATGTCAGAACTTATGTTTCTACCCTTGTTTAATAAACACAAAATATTACGCTTTATTACAAACTCGCAAATAACAAGATAATGTTGTGATTTTAATTATGAAAGGAATTTATAGAATGAAGTGAGAATTAATGTTCAAGTTAGTGAAAATTGTAGACTTAGATTTAGTTTATGTACGTGGCCTGAACAAAGCATGGTAGGTAAGTACTACAAAGAAATAGGGGGTACAATTAATGAGTCAATAGAATACTTCTTCTACTTCGTGTCGGTGGCACGACAGTATTTCAAATCTTGTTGCCTCATAACTTCAACACTTCCACAGCGTCGTTGGTATAGGCATGTAGAAAAATATCGATGCATCGATACCTCGACATTTTTTGTTCGAAATATCGATATTTTTTGGCGATATTTTTAATAGACTCGATACGTCGATATAAAATATCAAGTGTTGTTGTCACCGTTGTCACCACTGACTAAAACCGCTGGAATTCAGAGCCGTAAAAAAGTATCCAACTAAATCACACTACTTAGTGCTTATCATGCCTGTGTGGGATCTACTAGAAAGAAAGAAAGAAAAACATTTATTTGAACACAGTTCGTGAAACACAAAACACAAATAACAAAGATAAAATAAATAATAATGTTTAAGAACAACAGTGTGTGCCTCACGGCTGCACCAAAAAGGTTCATTTCAGCATTAATGCCAGACAGATGCTGTCTGACGCTGGTTTTCTAATGAACCCATAAGAACAAGTGACGGGGAGTACAAACAGTTTCAACATACCTAATACATAATTTGTATAATAAAAAAATGAAAATAAATAAATAAGCTATCACTCTATCCTCTATAATACTCTATCTTATGGGATACTATATTGGGGGTATCAACTGATAAAGAAATTGCGTTCAATGCACAAAAAGTGTATTAGATTAATATGTGGGTTACACACTCAGATTCCTTTAAACCTCATTTTAAAAATCTCAAGATAATAACCCTCCCTGCTCTATATATCTACTGGCTCTCAATTTTAGTTAAATCAAACATCAGTAGCTCTGACATATTAACAAGCGGTAGCCTTAAAAATACGTTACACAATAAAACGTCCCACGCAGCAGTATATAGCAATAGTATTTTTTTTATGGACAAAAAAAATAAGTTACCCATAGACATTAAGAACCTACATTCAATTGATATTTATAAAAGGAAGCTAAAAGACTTCCTGATTAAAAAGGCATATTACTCTGTAAAATAATTCCTTCAAGAAAAATAATTGTTTGTATAATATTAAAATGAATGTGATAATTAATTAGTGTGATATAAATTATAAGAATAGTATGATATAATTTTAAAATGTATAAATAATGATAAATAATTTAATATGATGTAAACTGTATAGCTGGAATATTGAGTGTGTATATTAAAAAAATAAATATATATATAACCATTTATATTGCAATGCCTTAACAGGCACCTAAGTTCTAAGAACCTATCTATTGTTAACATCTTGAACATTCTGTACACTTAGTTCGCAATAAAGAATTTGAATTTGAAAAAGGAAACTTATTATATCATTGTTTTATTAATCTAGGATTTTATATCAAAAATGATGTTCCTAATTTTTTTTATTTATGAGAATAAAAAACAAACACAATAGAATTTCAGTACAAATATTTTTTTTGACATTTTTCCGGTGTATCCAGAAGTATAAGTATAACTATCGCGATTTTTTTTTTGTCAATACTATCGAAATTGATATCAATTTTTTTTTAATATCTTTGCGATATATTTCCATGTAAAATACTGGTATTCAGCTGCATCCGGTAAGACTAGAAGCCAACCCCAACATTGTTGGGAAAAGGCTAGACAGATTGATATTTACGACATATTTCGGTTCTTTATGCCACTTCTTGCATCACTACGTCAGCGCAGAGGTCACTAAGTCTGCATGTTTTGGGACACCTCATAGGAGGTGGACCATAGTTTGCGACACACTTCCACATTCAGACCCAGCTGCCGTTGCGTCGAGGTAGCCCCACTTTACCAGGTAATAAGATATAATAATAATAAGATAAGATATAATAATAATAAGATATAATTTACCAGGTAATAAGATAATAAATAATACCCACTGACTCGACTACATTTGAATCGTTCACTTTATTTCTGAAATGGATTTTAAGTAAACAAAAGATTATTCTTTTATCTTCATATAATATTTTCCTCGTTCCAAATAGCACTTCGATTTGAGTTTCATTGAATAGGCGAAAGCGGTCAAACTTCTCCAGTATTTCAATACATCACTATTCACTGGCCTCCAAATTTCTAACGATGTCTTCTACAAAACTCAATTCATCCATAAAACTGATTAAAAAAAAAATCAGTCGCAATCAAAAACATCTAATCTGAAACTTATCGAGAAATCAAACATAGGAATAAGAATAACCGTCAAGCGGCGATAAAAAAGAACACAAATTGTCAATCTAAAGCAATCACGATTCATCTTGAATATCTCGATTCGATTTCGAATAGACTCGATTCATCCGCCGTTTAAATCAATCGATACTCGATTCCAGCCATTAATATCATTTCCACCATTTTCCCGCTTGTCTCAATATTTACTTAGTTCCATTAGTGTTCTCGTTTTAGATTTTTACGTTCTCTTTGTATGTGTTAGTTATTCTACAAGTTTTTTTGATTATTTTACGAATTTATCATGAGCTATTGCGTCACATATTTTTATCGCTTTTCAAAAATGTTTGTTTTGATGTCTCACGACAGTGTTTCTCTCGATAAAATATCGTGCCTACTGTTGAAATTTTACATTATACTTTTACCACTCACTATAATGTTTCAGGTAAAAGTTTCCAGTATCTATTAAGAGTATAAATTTCGTCAGCAAAATTAGTAACTGCAGTGACCCCCAAAAGCGTTTACCACTAGCTTATATCAATTATTACCTACTGTGAAAATATCTTGAAATCATATTTTTCGAAGAAATCATACAACTTATACATCTAACTTCGTAATTAAAAATAATACGGCTTCATACTCATATTCGGCATAGAAATATGGAGGACATTGAATTCCAAGAAGAAAATAATTAAACGGTTTGTGAACCTCAAGTAGGTAATTGGCTGAATCAAATGATTTATTGGGTCAATGAACTGTGTGGTTTTCGATAAGGTATTATGATATGTTACTTCTCTATTTTCGAAATCTCGTGAGAAATGGGAATTTGAGGAAGACATTTGCCAAGGTGTGGGATAACACTGAATTATCATTATTCGATAGTGGAGCAATATGGGCATAATAACTTTGAGAGATTATCATTACGAACGCTTTGATTTTTAGGTGATATCCTCTATTATACAAAAGATCTAAGAGTAAGTAATAAATAATTTCTAGATAAAATAATAACAAGAAAATCATAACGGTAGCCAAATCAAATATTTCTATCGTTCTACTAAATCCGTTTCCCAAAGTCGACGTCCGTCTTCTTTTCAACTTTTATTTCCTACCTGACTGTTTCTGCGGGGACAAGACTATTGGGGACTGTGCAAGTTGTAAACTTTAGTAGCAGTAGAGGGTTGAGTCATTTTAGTTTTACGATGACGTAAACGTCAAATATGGCGGCGACGAACGTCGGTGACTGACGATCGAACGTTCCAAATTCAATTGTGAGGTGAGAAACAAATGCATTATAAGGGTTTGTTGGAAGCATTTGTCATTTGTTGCAGACATTGTGTGTGTAAACCTCAGACCAAATAAAAAACCAGTACATAGCGCTGTCAACAGTGTCGTCAAGCTGGTTTCGTAAACACGTGTGCACTTAGTGACGTGGAGTGGTTATAAATGTGTGCGTGTGAGCGTGTATGCACAGAGAGGAGGTGTAGTTTTGGCATGCTTCATTGTCGGCAACGCTACCTATGTCTTGGTTTTTTTATTTGGTCTGAGGTGTAAACTATATAAATATGGTCTTAGAGATCATTGAAACTTAGTGCCACACTACTACTAGTTGGTGTTAAGATTTGTGTTTCCACAAAAGTATTGATTTTCAAAATCACTGTTAATCGTGTTTAGTCTAAGCCTTCTCATGATAATCTATGGAGGAAACTCGACCCCTATCATACAGGATGTAGTAGTTCAGGGGTCGAAACCACAATGATTTAATTTTTACTGAAGTTTTGGAAATAAATGAGGTACTATTGCTTAATTTTTGAACGAAGTTCTTTAACGCGGCTTGAGATAGGAGTTGACTAGTCGTCAAATAAGGAAAAAGCGTTATGTCCCTCCATGCGACTTACTCTCTCTCTTTGTCTCTTTTTCAGGTTCCGTACCTCAAGATGGAAAAAAAAAGGAACTTGTGGTCCACCACTTTGTTTTCCGTCTGTCTGTCAAGACCCTTTATCTCGAGAACGCGTGGATGTATCGAGTTGAAATTAAAATCATATATGCAGATCTACAGTCCCTTGAAGCTATGAAAAAATAAAACTTCTGAGTTAACGTAAAAAAAAGATACGGCCGTTTATGCCGCAAAAAATATTTTGACACTCTCAAGGGAATCAAAAATGGGGTACTTCCCGTTGATCTAGATCATTAAATTTGGTAGGAAGCAAGGTCTTATAGCACAATTAATGAAAGAAGTCCGAATATTAATAATTTGTAGTTTTAATACATTTAAAAAATGAGATTATAAACTTACAGAGAACATGTTTCTCAATTACTAAGTTAAGTTTGTTCTTGGGATAAAGTCATTCCAACTACGGAACCCTTCATTGTGCGTGGCCGGTTTTATTATATAAGACTGTGTGTGTTTGTGTGTATGTGCGAGTACCACGTAAGGAACTTTTAACTTTTTTCCTAACGGGGTCCCACGATCACACATTTTTATGTCAGGCCTTTTTCTTTTCCGAATTCATCTGCCTTTAGTTATTACACCCGTCACTAAGAGAATAAATGCACGGTCTTAATTATCTTTGCATAAAAAGCCAATTTATCACCCTATAACTTGCGCCAATCTCTACGAAACATAGCGATCAAGAAGTTTAAAATCCCTTTGTGGAAACATCAATCTTGCTTTACATCCAGTTTACACCCATTTTGTATTTATCTTATTCGGTACGACAAACAATTTGTCAGGCCGGATGCAATTTCAATGGGACCTTCAAACCAGCATCATAATTGTGTAACATACTTTCTATTACAATCCAAGGATTTTGAAGAAAATTACCAATCCATTGCTTCATAGGTCTGAAAAATTTGTCTGCTCAGCAACGTAAACAAAGGCTCGTGCAGACTAGAGCGACGCGACATCGTTATTTGATTACTCAAATACCGATGAATAGGTGATGTGGATATCTAGCACAATACATATTGAATAGGCGGCACAACTGAGTATATATATCTACTGCAACTATCAACTGAGTCTTTTTCAACCTTTTAAGTTATTTATAGAAATCGTGAGTTAATTTTTTTATAAACATAACATAACATCATGCCTAGTTTCCTAAAAAGGGTTAAGCAGAAGTGTACCCATAGATAATAGGGTACCTACACCCACATTTATCCTGTTAAGTTCCATGTAATAGGGAGGGAGCCTATTGCCATCAACTAGGCACAAATCTAGACTCCGGGCTGGTACTGAGAAATTCTCAATGGAAAAACCCAATATCACTTTGCTCGACCTGGGAATCCAACCCAGGCTTGGCAATAGTTGCGAACAACGAAGATTTTTTTTAAGTGAAAACTTCTTTACGCGCGTTGAGCGTTTTTGAGATGGGACTAAACCATTGACTTCGCGACACCGTGATGACACCACCTTTTGACCATTAAAAAGACATCAACGTGTTTATTGCCGCGGTGCGTGGAGTAAAAGACATCAACGCTTTGATTACCGCGGTGCCGTTTTTTTCGACACGACGACACTCCCGGAGTGCCACTGTTTTTGTTTTTAAAAGTGTTTACATAAGTACCTAAATGTCTTGTAGTTCTAAGCGTTATGGTGTATAATATCCAAGTTAATATTGCTTCCAATAATTTCATTGCACAGGCAATTAATTAGCCCGAATAACTCTGTGTACTATACATTATACATGGGTTGGCAAAGCTGGGATGAAATGCAAATAGTGTTGATGTTTGCCGTTTATTTTGCTTTAATTGGTCAGCAAAGGTCAGAATGATACTCGTATTAGTGTTTGTTTTGAAGGTTGGACAGGTATTACCCTAGAGTATATTGCTTAATTTAATATGGTATGCAAGCGGGGATAACTTCTCAGAGTGATCGATTTGCTAATTAGAGCCTCCAATTCCATACAACTATAAATCATGGTCATCTGTACATGCGAGGTCCCAAGATGAATAAAATAACCTTTATTTATATACATACACATACCCACGCCTTCATCCAATGGGGGTAGGTAGAAACTACAGAACACCACCTGCTACGATCTCTACATAGGTACCTACTCCCTTTGCTTCGTTCTCGTTAATACATCTGGTCATACACGCATGCTGGTTGCGAGTAGTACGCGCCTGACTGTTTTGAAGAACATCTTCAATAGGCCCACTATATGTCCTTCTAAGGCGTGCCCCTCCCGGCATTTCCACCTTTCCACTGTTTTAACCTTTATTTCTTTATAGCATTTTATGAAAATAATTTATTAAATAAAACCATAACATTTCGAGACCCCTCCGTGGCTCGGAAAGCATGCTAAGCGGTTGGTCCCGGATGTCATTTGTAGATCTTTGACAGTCGTTGCGGGTAGTCGGAAGCCCGATGATATCCAGGCTTGCCATAAGTAAGGTATCGCATTACCCAATATCTGGGTTATGGAGGTCAGATAGGTAGTCGCTCCATGTAAAATACTGGTATTCGGCTGTATCCGCCGCTTTACTAGCTAGGCAGATGATGATTTATAAAATAAAACAACATACATTAAAAATAACATAAAAAGGTTAAAATGTCTAGATTTAATATAAAATAATTTGTAACCACACAATTTTGTGGCAAAGCTGCCAAATGTGGTGCCTTAATTTTTGTAAAACATGCTACGATAAATTAGATTACTTTCACATTTTTATAGAACGAGTTGACTTTCAGTAAGTAAACGAATATTATTAATTTAATTAATTAATAATTAAAAGCATCGCGAACGAAGGCCTGATTAATACCTAAATTATTATTGTTTTAAAAGACTCCGTGCAAGCATTCATATTTTGAGAAAACCGATAAACTTGACTAAAAATGTAAATTAAAAATAAATCAGACAGTAAAAAACACAATTTGTGGAATGAATTTGTCAATAGGCTGAAACCAGTCATGAAAATAATTACAGACACACTTTTAGTATTCACAGTAACCATTTACCTACCCATTGAAAGCGTCTTTCTCAAGTAACGAGTGTTAAGAATGTTTAATCAAAATTGTAGGACACCTCAAATTTGTGCTATAAACCTAAATATTCATGGACGTTCCACATGTCTTGGCAAATACTCCATTTTGTTATTCAAAACGCAGACGAAACTTAATATCATAGAACATCCTAACTTTATTTTTCAGTAACACGCGACAAATCAAATAACTTGTAACATGAGTGAAATGTAAGCTAAATGTAGCCATGTAGCCTTGTAGTAACTTATATCGGTAGCTAAAGGCAGGACCACATTATTCAAGAGTCTTGTTCGTAATTGAACGTCAAAGCGTGTATTCATGCCTTTATGGGAACGCCAGGCTTTGAATCAAGTTCGTTTGGTTATTTCATGAAAGGTGACCGGAGTTTCGAGTAATTATTATTAGAATATGAAGTTTTGTTAGTAGAGAAATATATAGAGAGTTGTATCAATAGATTATATAATACCTAGATCAAAATCAATATTGTTTTGGGTTCAGTGATCTCTATTGGATGTGTTGCATTGTAACAAATTCTGGTTAAATCTTTTAGATCAATCTTAAGTGGGATGATGAGAGTAATATTGTATCACTTTAACTAATAAAAATCAACTTATCGTCGTTTGCATCATCGCTTACCATGACGTAAATTAGTGGACAAAAGCGAGCCTATCAAAAATAATGAATATAAAAAGAAAAGAAAGAAAACAGGCACGTGCATATAAAACTTGGCTTCTCATGCCGTCGAGAAATATCTCTCAGGCATGCTGGTTTCCTCACGATGTTTTCTTTCACCATTTTACAATACGCAGCAAGTAATAATTATACAATACGCACATGAATCTGAAAAGTCCGAGATGCCTTGGGATCGAACTCGAGACCTATGACTTAGCAGTCTGACACACACCACTAGGCTATCACTGCTCTACTAGTTAATATGAATGAAAAAACAAAACTATAATCACGAGCACATAACAGAAATCGTGGGTAGGATACGTCGTGACTGTGACAAAAAGTTACGTTTCTACTCAGCATGATGCTGTGTTATATCTAGTAAGTATAAAGATAGTGGAAAGTGGCAATGATAATTTTAAACTTACTAGTCTTCAAAGAGCAGTGGCCCTGACCTACGAGTTGTAGTTCATGGGTTCGAACCTAGTCAGGAGCTTAATTCTGTGTAAACATCACCACTGCTCTCAAAACGGAGAAGAAAAACATCGTGAGGAAACCAACATATCCTAGAACCAAAAATGCGAAGACATGTGACATCTTACAATTCATACTGGGCCCGCGTGGTAGGTTATAACCCACTTCCTCTCAAAGAGAGTAGACTTGTGTCCCAGCTGTGGGTACATTATAGGCTGATTATGCTACAAGTCTTTTCTTTAGATTCCTCTAACACCACTGACTCTTAGAATTCCTACAAGAAACATAACAACGTAACGTAGCTCATAGTTAATAAATTGTATTGATCTAAATTCAAGGGCATGCTGAAATTACATACAGATTAGAGCTATGAAATTATACCTTATACGTTACTGTTGTGAGCCAGCCACAGTAATTTGTTTCACCTTGACTTTGTTTCGTGGCGTGTGATCTTTTGATAGGAATGGGTAAGACGTGCTTACTACTGCTACTACACACTAACTTGTTCTGGTCGGCTTGATTTGTCACAACCGAACGGCAAAATCGTATACAACATGTAAAGAAATCCTGTCAGATCCATGAAGGTGTGGCTAGAAGGTGTATTAAACCATGAAGGTGTATTAAGAGTGTATATATGGTAATTTTAAAGAAAAAAAAAAAAAATTAACACATTTTTGTCAATGTCATTAGTGTTTTACTGGGTGGTTACATGGGGCGCGGGCGGCCGTCGTTTAGCGGGTCTCTAGAAGTAATAACTTAAGGCTGCTGTTGACAACTAGCTAATTTTTAATTTATTTTTTTAGTAATTATGGTACTAAACGTACCTACTTTTTTAAATAGCTTTTTTTTTTTCAATATTCATAAGATTTTTTATTACGCTTAGGTTAATATTATTCCAGTATCTATGTGCCCCTTTCGGATCGGACAGCGTTTTTTACATCTTGTAAATGTATATAGATCTGCTCTCGGCTTAGGTCAAATTGTGCCGAGCCGACCCGAACATGATTAAGCGAGGGTAGATGCCGAATGAAGTCTGCCGATTGGCACTAGCCAACTAAAAGCCATTGTACCTAATATTTGTTTTGTATGGGCATTGTTTGCTTTGTTGTTCGTCAAACACTACCGAAATGAATGTGCCGACCCGAACATTGTGTGGTATAACAACAACCCTATAACAATATGTTGTAGCTACCGGCTTGTTTTACCCTTAATGGCGTCAATTTTGATGGTTTGTGGGGAAACTGAAACTATCTTTTGTTTATGGGTTACAAAAAAAGTGGGTTAAACTTTTGTGTGTTTTGGTATCGTCACTAGAGAATACAATCTCGAGTTGAGATTGGCAACTCGAGATCTCGTATACTGGGGTCGAGATTGGACATCCCAAATTTTTGAGATCAAGATGTCGTCAATTTAAAAATTGTTTGTTTTTTAAATAGAAACATAATGAAAATGAAAACAACAATTAATGAGTGATGTTGTCGAGTAGTTCAATAAAACCACATCAAAAATCTAGAAGAAAGAAAATCTACGATTATCTAAGTAATAGGTAATCATTTGCTACGCATACATAACGCAACAGATCAACACACACGTACTCAATCAATCTGCCTAGCCTTTTCCCAACTATGTTGGGGTCGGCTTCCAGTCTAACCGGGTGCAGCTGAATATATTTTACATGGAGCGACTGCCTATCTGACTTTCACATCCCAGTAACTGGGTTAAAGAAATAAAGATGACAAACAGGCACTGAATAAATGAGCAGACTTGGTTTAACATTAGATCTCACATCTTTCTGCGGTAGACGAACTAAGTTGCGAGACTTGCATTTTTTTACATGTTAAGTTTTTGATGGGATCTTATTTCTTTTTGTGTGTCATTTGCGGCATCATGGGTAGATCCCAAAGGTTGTTATACCCAATTATTATTGCTTCTTCATTCAATTTCATTGCAGTTTAATTGAAAACTGATTTAATTTGTTGACCATTTTACAAGTAACCTTTAAAGAGACTTTATATTCGATTACTAGGTACACTAGCACCTAGTCCCTGTCTATAGGGTATAGGTAGCGCAGGTAATGATTAATTTTACAAACAGTTTGTTTATCGATGAAATTCGAATTTACCTACCTATCTATCTATTTAGGTAGTTTATTTAAGTGACGAAAAATTGCATGAACTGCAAAAGTAAGCAAGTAAAAATTAAAATATACCGCAATATCAGTTCCGATTTCTAGATATACGAACTGCATAAGTAACTTTGTAATCCTATATCAATAATATGCGATTACAAAGTTACTTATGCAGTTCGTATATCTAGAAAATGGGACTGAAATTGCAGTATATTTTAATTTTTTCATGCGATATAGGCCAAACCTTAATAGTGTTCAAAATTTGAAGTTTGTGTGTCTGCTAGAGGTACCATAGAATTTTGATGATCGGTGAGTGAGTGAGTATGTCAGTGTCAAATTAAGGAACTTTGACCCGCAATAGTTCTTAAGCTGCAGTTTCAAATTGAATGTAATTTGAGAATATACCTAGCTGTACTAAACCCTCTTGTTCACTGAAAATTCAGGCTACTAGCTTTATCCATAACGAAGTTACAGGGGGTCGAATATGTCCTGAATGGCTTCGAGAAAATGTGGTATGGCCTGTCCCTTTGTGCTTGTTTTGCTCTACTTGGCGGGGGCACTGGCGTGCCCACCGATACTGATTTTTATAACATAACATAACATAACATCACGCCTGTATTCGCCGAAGGGTTTGGCAGAGGTGTACCTAAAGTACACCCACATTTCACAAGTTATATTTACGTCCCATGTAAAAGGGGGCGAGCTTATTGCCATCAACCGGACACAAATCCAGACTCCGGGCTGCTACTGAGAAATTCCAGATGGAAAAATCCAATAACACCTTGCCCGACCCGGGAATCGAACCCAGGACCTTATACTCAGCAGTAGCGCTTTGCGACCACTAGACCAACGAGGCAGTCACTGATTTTTATTTGGATACCAACTACAAAACTATAAGAAAAACAAAAGCAATTCATGCCGGAATTTTTGTAACTTTACATATAAGCCGAAGATTCAAAGCTTTCATATCTTCATACATAGTCTTCATAACAATCTAACTAACTAACGAAAGTTATCTAATAATCTATCTTATCTTTTTGTATGCACGTGTTTTTGTTGCATATGTTTTAAACCCTCTTTCTTCCAATCCATTCAGATTCTCAAGAAAAAGAGGAACAAATACAACAAACCTATTTAAATATGATCTCAGTATCCCCAATATCCACTATATTATACGGGAATGACAATACGCGGAAGGGAATAAGCAATAGGTACACAGCTAGCGATGACTGCAGATCGAATGGTTGTACACTCAAATCCGATTCCGTTTGACTATTGCATCCAATTCCCTGGAGTTGAGCTGAGCTTTTGGGGATAAGACTCCATCGGACGACCGATTTTTGGTCGGACGGACGGTTGATCGATAAAAATTCATGATTTGATAGTGTTGATTGACTCGATTAGGAATTCCGCTTTGACTAAATCGGATTCTTGAATCTTAATCGATTAAAATGACGGAATGAAAACGAAACGAAAAAAATAATATTCAAAATATTTAATGTTTTTATATAACGCCTCTTGATTTTCCATTTCGTTATTTGATCTTGATTATACCCCATATAAACATTTCAAAAATCTATGGTTCCCTCTATGAAAAAGGGTTCCATGGTTACAATATTAATAATAATATTGGTGATAGATCGATTAGAGCGTCGCACAATGATTATTGATATAGCGTTCCCGCATGACGAGAGACTCGTGAAAGCTGAAAAAGATAAACAGATTAAGTATCTTGACCTGGCTCGCGAGGTTATAGACATGTGGGATGTGGATACAGCAATCATTGTGCCGATAATCGTGACGGCTAATGGCATAATAGCCAAGAGCCTCGACCAACACCTAAAGAGGCTCTCGTTAAGCAGCTGGATCAAGGGCTTGATACAGAAAGCGGTACTCGACATGGCGCGTATTGTTACGAGGTTCCTCTCTCAGGAGCCCTGACCACCGATAGCTTGGAGTAATCGTCTTTAAACTATTATTATTCTTTTTTTTTAAATTTTTATACATATTATTTACATTTTTAAATATTCATATAAAAACAACAAAAAATAAACATATAAAAAAATAAAAAACACCGGTGGGATACAATTTTTAAAAAAGAATAATAATAGTTTAAAGACGGTTACTTTGGCCTTCTCGATTAGGAAAACAGGATCAAACATTCAACTTGTTAGGCGCATGCAAGATGTATAATTTTAAACGTTTTACGCAGTATAAATAAAATTAATTAACTGGAGATTTGCAGGCTTGGGTTCGGATCAAACAAGGATCTCTTGCAAAGTCAATAAAAATTCGCGAGCAATACCCTGTTTGAAACAGTGTTAGCGGTTTGCGAGAGATTTTAATTAATTCTGAATATTTACGGGTAATTTGTAATGTTTTGATCGTGCTTTGGGAATGAAAGAAAAACAGAGCAGCGGGTATCATTCTGTGCAAAGTTCAATTATGAAAATATTTGAATGTTTGATTTGAAAAGGATGCTGGCATGGGCGTTGCACTGAAAGGCGATAATAATGATAACTCTTGATAACCATAATGTACTTGATAAGGTAAGCAGTTAAGGAGGAAGAGGATGCAAGAAGAAAAAAAACTTAAAATACCTCACAAAACGAATCTTGCATCGAATCAATTTTTAAATTACACTTAAACTCACACCTTCTTCCCACGGATGTATCCAGAAACTACAGAACGCCACCTGCTACGATCCTTACATACTCCTTTTGCCTCGTTTACGTTCATACATCTGGTCATACATGCACGCCGGTTGCGAGTACTACGCACCTCACCTTTCAAAAGAACATCACCAATAAGGTCACTATATATCCTCCTAGGGCGTCCCCTCGCGGCGTTTCACGTTTCAATTATAACTTAATAATTTAACCCATTTTTGTTGGGTAGTAAAAACTGGTAAAATGTTCAAAACACAAACATACTTCTAAAGAAAAGAAAAACAAGGAGCTGCCTCTAACACGCAACGGTATATTTAACACGTCACATTCATGAAAACCATGGAAAAATAAAGCATAATTATTTCAAAACAGCTCTTCCGACTGTCTAGTATTTCAAGATAAATGAAAGAAAACGTTATGGTTCATCGAAACCCACAAAACAACTAAGGTCTATTTATAACCTTGTCCAATTCATGTTATTTTCACTTAAACAAACATCAACTTTATACACGTGAAAATAAAGTTGATTTTATACTGACTAGGTAGTACTGTTGAAAAAACTTTTTTACAAAAAAATTTAAGTTATTTTTCACTTTGTAGTTTGGAAGTCGGTTGTATTTTTTTGTAGAAAAGTTTTTTTTTCACTTTTTATTTTGTTGGTTTGTTATATAACTAAGTTACAATAGTCTAATGTCAACTGCTCATCACCTTTACAAAATATTGCTTTTCGCGATGCACGGAGTTTGATTGTTGAGGAGTTGTCCAGGTACTTCACCATCAGCTCCACTGTACCATATGAATTGTGACGAGCAGCAATTACTTACCAACCATATTAAAGTAATCGAATCGCATCCCGTGAAATAAATATTATTGAGTAGTTCCGGTGGCCATTTCTGTCCTTCATTATCAGTTCCACTTTACCAAATGGCGCTTTTCAATAGGAAATGCATGAGTTACTATAAAAAAAATACCCAAATCGCGCTAGGTGTGCCTATAATATATAATATTTGAAGACTTCCCTCGATTTCTCCAAGATCCCATCATTAAATCGTGACCAAATGACAATGAGACCAACTAAAAAGTATACCCTTTCAAACAAAAAAAAAAAAGATTTTTTCAAATCGGTCCAACCGTCTTTGAGTAATCGGGGAACATACATTAAAAAACAAAGGATTCCGTTAAACTGAGAACCTCCTCCTTTTTTATTTTGAAGTCTGTTATAAAATCATAATAATGAAGCTGTAGCGCAAACTGAACCATACGTGAAGGCATTACAGTTGTTTTTCCTAAAACTCGTGTTTGTTTACATGTTTGGCAAATAAATTGCGATCGCAGTATAGATAGAATTTTTCCTTTTTTCAGTTGAAAGTTTAGAATACTTAACTCGTTTCACATTTCAAATAACACACACAACATACATATTATAAGTCTGATTAAATCAGCCACTGAGAGACGTAGTTTTACTTATCGTAAAACTGAGTACCTATGCATTTCTATCTTACTTAATCAAGTCTTAAAACTATGCCATTAGGTAGAAGTCCCAGTAAACTAACAGCGTACAAACCTCTAGCAACACTTTCTTTACCAAACCAACTTCAACTTAAGGCAGAACTTAATAACGTTTTCCTATCTAATAACATGAAAATTATACTCAAACGGAGCGTAATTCGAGCCAAACTGTAGGTATTCAGGTGGAATATCAACGTTTCAGCAAGACGGAGCGTCACAGAGCTTATTAAACGGAGATCTGTAAGACGAAAATGAAGCGAGTTACAGTTTCAACCAATTTGCTAGACGTGCCTCGCTGTTTGAAGCTTTCGATTGTTTTAGAAATAAGTAATACAAGCGTATCTTTGTATAAGCTGGGCAACTGTGTGAGCTGACAATTCTTGTTCTCTCGTGGCTTCAAGAGCTATTATGGGAATAGCTGAAGCTGTGGTAAAATTTTAAGGAGTTAACTATGTTAACTGACAAAGACTTAGTCAGAGGAGTACTGACCGTATGTTTAAATGTAGCTTCTTCTGTTGAGCATATTTGGATGAGTTTTATTTCATCATTAATGTCGTAATGATGAAATAAAACATAAAATAAAATACTAACGAAGTCAAAACACAGTTTTTTTTTACAAAAAATGTGATATTGGAACAAGAAATATAGTTTTTGGAATTTTTGTCCATTTGTCTGGTTGTACAAAAACGGCTGAACGTATTTAGATGAAATTTAGCACGCAGATATTTTATTACTGTGCATTTCCTGTGCGTGTCCCAAATAAAATATTCTCCTTCTTTTTTTCAGAAAGGTGATTAATCCCAGTAGTACGTTCCCGTGGGATATTTTCCGACATCCACGCGGGAGAAGCCACGGGCAAAAGCTAGTGATGAAATAAAATCATTAATCTATTATATTTACATTTTCAGATCTCTTGCAAATGGGCAAATGTCAGAAGTACTTCCTCTGACATTTGCCCTCTATATTGGGGAGTTCATTGTGATCCAGAAATACTGGCCCAGTTATCGCTATAGCCCTAAACAACGCTTTTATTTATTTTACTAATCTACTTGTTACTAAATAGAAAAATAGTTTTATCATCAAATCCGAGTTTTACGTCTAAGCCATACAATCAACTGAATATATTCGTAATGAAAATGCATTAACTTCTAGACACACCAATAAAAATCAAAGCATCACCTTCAATTAATTTTTATTCTATAAATAAAGTTCAATATTGCCCTCATTGCCATTAAATAAATTAGTGACATAATGGCCTTTAATTTCTTTTTTATTGCCTATAAAAATATCGCGACCCTATACTTAGCGGGCTGTCTAGGGTTCAGGAAAAACATTAATTCGGCAGACTGATGTACCCGGTATAATAACAAAATCTATTAAACTAATTTCTATTGGGTTTTATTTTTATACTTATTGTGCGCTTTTATAATTTCTAACGTGACGATATTATCGTGAACGTCCACGGTCAGTGGCCATAAACTGTATGGAAATAGGTGCACGAAAAGAAGTGTCTTCGTATAATTTTCATACATTTTACTTATTGTATTATCGTGATGCCGTGGACGTCCACGATAATATCGTCTCGTTTGAATATATAAAAAAAAACGCTTTAAATACTGCTGCCGCTATATTTGGTTTACTAGTCCCTACTAAAAGTGCCACCTGAATATAACGGAAAAAAAAAAATTGAAATTTTAAAAGCTGTCTAGAAATTGTCTTTCAAACGCGTTTGGTCGACTATAGGTTATGTTCTATCATAGGCAAGATTTCATTACAAGCCATTATTTCATTGGGACGTGCTTCAATACAGAAGACGTGATTGGTGCAGTAACGGTACTACGGATGTACTTGATTAGCACATAAAGTCAAACGTCATAGCATTCGTCATTTATTTCTTATAGCTGTCGATTAAGTTCAGTTTTCTTTAAGAGTAAGAAAGAAAGAAGAAAGAAAAATAGGTTTATTTGTCACAGAGACACGTGCATACATAAAAGACAAGAGTAAACGAAAACAACAAAAAGTACATAATAAATCACGAGCATAAAACAGAAATTAGTCGGCAGCTGCACGACACGACTGTGACAAGAAGGCTTCCACTCAGCATGATGCAGTGCTATGGGGAGCCCACAGCATAGCGCTGATTTTCAGTGGTTACCCGAAAAAAAAAAAAAAAAGAAGAAAAGACGAAAAGACGTACGGAAATCAAGTCAGGTACAGTGATTTGTTTATTACATAAGCAGGTAGTAAAATAAAATAAACAGTGCTTAGAATGTAAGACAAATACACAACGAGATATAAGAATAAATATTATTAAAAATCATAAAAAATAATCCGCAGGCATTATTACATAGAAGAAGGCATTATAACATTATTACAAAACAAGGATATACAAGTGTTTTGTCTCGCTCCCACCCTCACCTTCGCGTCGTCTGCGCGCGCGTTCACAATCTAAAAAGAACCGTTGCATTTCACTATTACGTCTATGAGCGTGATGACGTACTGTGCTGTCTGTGAGCCATCGAGCCGTCGCGTCCGCCAGTAGTAGTGGCCGCCACATAGCGTTAGGCATATGACGAAACTGAAACGTTATTTATAAATGATATACATTACAAACATGTTCTTAATTTCCCTCGGCAAACTTCGTGTTTCGTCAGTCGTCGGATTTTTATCAGTTGCCCTTTGCACTTGGTGCAGACCGGACGCTCTCAATCGACTTAGAAGTATATAGAGTTGTTAATACTTTTTTTACTTAATGTTGTTTATTTCTAAAATGGGAGGAAAGCCGCTAAAGTCGCAGGCACGACAGATCAACCATTTTTCAGATTATCTAAAGAACATACATCTTTTATGGAGTACTGTGTTAAATATTACAACAAAATACCTTGTGACATATTGCAATTAAATGAAAGAAAATTAAAAACTAATATTAAAAGTACACTTTGTAAACAAGCATATTACAAATTAGAGGATTATATCCAAGATAAGAGTGCTTGGAAACATGCTAGTCCTGCTCCATAGGACAATTTAGAATCAAGACAAAATCAAACAGGTTGCCAATTTAACTGTAATTTTTAAAATTTTGTGTTATATGACATTGATTTGACATTCTGTGATTTTTTCCTCACACTTATTAATTAAAAAAAACAATAATAGGAAAATCGTCTAATTTTACAATGTTTATAAATATGTGAGCACCATGTATCTATCACATAATAAAATTGTCTGTCGTTGCTTCATTTTTAATTATTTTTACGTGTTGTGGTATAGTAATTTTATTTAGGTGCATCGTCTTCACATATAATTATTTAACTAATATACGTACTTATACAAACTATTGTAAAACATTTTAAAAGAGTAAAGGGTCTTTCAAACAGGCGCGACACGCGACGCGACACAAAGACACCGCTCGTCGCGCGACGCGACGTACCATTATGTCGCGTCGCGTGTCGCGCCTGTTTGAAAGAGCCTTAACAGTGGAGTTTCTTGCCCATTCTTCTCCATACGAAAACTACCTTATGGAAGGGGCGACTAGAATCAAATATATTATATTGTAAATTTTGATGTTCAAAAGTGCCATACATGGGCCTATTTGAAATAAATGATTTTACTTTGACTTTGATAGGAAAATAGTTTTACAGCTCTATATAGTTCACACAGATATCAAAACACAACAACAATAAAGTACTTAGTTCTGAATTCAAATTACTATACACGATAAATCTAATAATCGATAGACATGGAAATTAGCATTCGTTTGTATTCGGAAATCCGATGATACTCGAGGGACAATAAGAACATAGTTAGACTGTAAGTTGGTGTGTTTTGGTCCTAGAGAGCGTTTTTTGCCACCGCGAAGTCAAACCCCGCTGTCTTAATTTTCATGACAGACGTCTCTGCGGTGGCGGCCACTACTCTTCTAGGAAAACGTAGCTTTTCACTGGTAGAAAATATCTTAGGACAACTATTTCATGTATCCAAATCAACGGTATTGTATGAATTTACCTATCCAGGTCTTTAGCTTGCCGTTCTATAAGGACCAGGCCCGGGTCGACTGCGCGTTGTATTCCACGCGCGCTTCAATGATATGTCAGCACACCTGACGGGGTCCGCTCAGGCCGATGCCTGCCAGGGTCGTGGGAAAGTCCGAAAGGGATACCGTGGCCCCTGGTAACACACAGGCAACTGAAGGGACATGGGTGGGTTTCTGACACGCCCTTCGGAGAAAATAATTGATAATTTCCCACCAAAAAAAAAAAGGATATGGTCTTTCTGGGTACTAAATATTCAAAACCACTGAACCGTTGGTGCGTGATTGATTAACAAAAAACACCTTCACAAATATTTACAATTATAATTGAGTAAGAAATACAGAGAATATTTAATAAATTACCATTCATTGTAATGATCTTGAAGAATACCAGTAGAAAAAGGCTACTATGATATTCCTTGATTACAAAAAGGTAGCAAACCTACATAAGGAAATGCAATTATGTAGATCGTTCTACTGTGGCGAAAAACAACAAACATTTTTACTCATAGCTAACTATGGTTGGGTGAAAGATATCCCTTTAGTTAATTTACACCCCTCCTTAAGGGGCTCGTTAGCACTTTTGGGGAAAAAGTGAGATACGTTTCGTGCCCCCACGTAATCACATTAGCACGGTATGAGACAGAAATATATGCTTTAACATTTATTTTCAAAGCTTATTCGAGTCTCCCGGATATCTTTGAGGGATAAAAGAATCGTTTTCTTTTGGTTAAAGGATGGGTAAATATGTGGATACCCCTGAATTTAAGTGATGAAATTATGTGGGTTTCGAAGTTTTTTGATGTGTTACATATTTATGGGAATGTGGGTTTCAGATGATATGGTTATTACGTCAAGTTGGAGTTCGATGTTACTTCTATGAGTGTAGTTATTTGAATAAAACGTGAACTTCTTATTTTATAGAGGATTGCTGCACACTAGTTCGGGTCGGTACATTCGATTCGGCAGTATTTGTTGAGCAACAAACTTGACCCGAAGTAATTCCTATTCGATTTTTAGTTGGCCAAACTTCGTTCTGCATCTACCCTCGCTGAATGCTCATGTTCGGTTGAACTCGGTGACAATTCAAGCAGCTTTTTCCCAATTAATGACTAAATATTAAATTCGATTTTGTCACCCCGCTGTGCCGAGTCATAGCAGCCCGAACATGTGTGCAGCAGCCCTTACATTCAAAGTTAATTTACGACCGATTGAACTATATCTTTAATGATAAAAAGCAACGAACATTTTTTTTGAAGACTCATTTGACATAGTTTCCACTGAAATTAATCATTAGTTTGAGAAAACGAATTTATTTATTAGTATAAAAATAGAGTTATTACATAAAATTTATATCAATAATAAATATTTGATTTACAGAAGATCCACTATTACTAACGCTATATTCATTTGCTTATATGCCTACGAGGATTCGTAGCCGCGTAGACGCGTAGCAAATGTGCTACGCTTCAAAGACGTTAATTAAATAATTGTTCGTAGCATTATGTAGCTTTGAATAACTACCAAGATGTATCCAAGAAAAGGTTATTTAGTGTTCTACATTTCAAATATCCTTTGTCATGTCAGTTTAGTACGTAATACGAATAAATTGCTCGCTGGAGACAGTCCAATATTCTGTGTTCCGAGTAAACAAACAATATTATTATTTAACACGGTTTAAGTCTCTGATCTGAACGTAAATTATTATTGGCAAGCTGTTTTCTCTGCTCGACCAGAAATAAGTTAAGCATTAAAAATATACAGTGAATTTGTTCGCTAACAACTGAGGTAATAAATATGGAAAGTAGGAGTCGTAAAATTATAGCTACCTTCGAAATTCAAGGCAGGTCCCTTTAGTAAAATGCTAACTTACGATCGCTTGAGAAACTGAAAAGTATCGACTCCAGGTATATATTTAATTGTATAAATTATTGAATTTTGCTCCCTTCAACAATATAGTCTGTTGTATTTACAAATAAACGGAATCCTTTGCAGAGTAATATCCGCAAATCCCCAGTTTCCAAATTAAGTTTTCTAACCCACGACTGATAACATTGAATTAATCATTTATAGACTAGCAAATAGTTGAAAATCTAATAAGTTGAACACAGACACGTAACAGTTTTGTTATCAATTTCACTGTTTTGAATGTAGAGGGCGATTCATTGTTAGAATTGGTTTAATTTGAGAAGCTTTCAAGGTATATACACTCGACAGCAAAAAATTGAACGTCTTTTAATTAAGAAATCGGTAGCGAAGCTATGTTCTGCACATTTAAGTAATTTAAAAGGAAATTTTAGTTTATTTTCAGAAATAATGTTCTAAAGAAAAAAGCAGTTTTTCTTGAAAGTCTCATAATTAATTTCAAGTAGGCTATTAAAAGCCACTTTTGAACGTCAAAAAAAAAATCAAATCTAAATAAATCTGTTTTCAGATATTATCTCAGTATCTCATACCCAAAATACCAATGACATCAATTTATACCAACCATTAATTTGTATCCCGTACCCCAAAATTATTTCATCTGTATCCCAACCAACGCGGCAGCGCTTAGAATCACCCGGCGTAAGCATTCACTAGCGTTTCGAGGTCAATGTTAAATTGAAAGGTTACAAAACAAGTTTTGGTGAAATTGCTTCAGAAGGAGATCAATACTAGCTAACATGATGTTAAATAAGACTAAGGTTCTGTAACTTTGTTACTAAGTATAGTGAACGCACTAAAAACTTGAACATGTTTTCGATTGAAGGTATTTTGGACACGTGAACTTGTGTTGTTGAAAATTCATGCATTAATTGTTTTTTACATCGTAATTACTGGAAATGTAAAAAAAATCTCAATAGAATACTCTTTATTATGTACACCACACAAATTTCATATATAAATATTGAAATTATTCACGGGGTGACGCAATGGGCTGTCTTTTTGTTAAAGACGATCTTTTATAGACAACCTAGCAATTGTTTTAAGAATTGTGCAAAAGATTTGCCTTAAATTGCGATTAATTTGAAACGAAGCAAACCTATCTTCCAAGAAAAAATGCAATTGAAGTGGATATATTTAGTAACCTGTTCCGCTTAGCTATTTTTAAAGAGTCTTAAAAAGAACCTGAAAGAAATCGACACGTGTTTCACCTCTCAACTCATCCTCAGGATGACGATTGACTTGTCGCGAACTCGAACACGGCGTGTTGCCACACCAAGCACCGAGCGCAGACAAGCATTGCATTTTATAAAGGAATACGCCTGAATCAATTAACTATCTATCTTCCAAGGTAAATAGTGTACAATATCAAAAAAATAAAAATATTATTTGTTTGAAAATATCCTGAAAATATCATAACATTTTCTATATGTGCAGGCAATGAAAAATTCTGCAAGATTTTTTTCTGTTTAATTACCTATGCTCACACAACTGGCAGTTCTTTGAACACGAGATCATTTTACTTCATTAATCATTCTTCTCTAAGCACTTAACATCGCTAATCAGCTGCAACCTACTTAGCATCAAACAATAAACACGTATATGAGTGAGTACACACATCCTTGAAGCGCTTTTCTCGGTGCGAAAGAAAAGGATAGAGCATGTCAGAGAGTTATCATTCTGCTGAAGTATCAAATTAAGTATGTGTATTTTTTCAGTGTACTTGTAAATAGAATTTGACGTAGGTACTCTTCAGGTTTGATTAGAGTATTTCCTGGAGTGCATTATTTTTTCAATATTGACTAAAGACAGTAAGATGAAAATAAATAAAAGCAGACCCGTTCCAGATTAGTGATTGCAGGTACGGTTTGATATTATAGAGAAATCAGTATTCTACTTAATGACGTGTTACTTTCCCAGGTAAGTTAAAGTCAAGTAATACAATGGATTTGTCTACTGAATACGTTTATCGATCTTATGAATTTCGGTAAAGAAAACCGACCTCTTTCATAACCGTCATTTTTGCCACCATCATTAAAAATAAAAATGAAAAACGTCTCGACCAACATCCGTATCTACGTTTCCTATTCTTTTCAACTTCACAATTGAAAAGTGTAGGCGTTCGATGAACAAAAAATTATAATAAGTACCCAAAGTACTTGGAAATTTCACATGTGCTCATGAAAAAGTTAAATTTTGCAGCAACAATAGATACATCATTTTACAAAGAAAATCGCGCGGATGCGAGAGAATGGTCCTTTATGAATTCCAATATGTCTTACTTCGAACGCAGGTGTCAACTCAAAACGGGGAAAATGTACCTGTACATTTTATGTATAGTACCTACCTATACATAAATTTTATACAGAGTACATGTGTACGAAAAATGCGGTTGTGTGTTTTAGAATGATGAGAATTTGTTACTGACATTCTTATCCTGAAAGGGTAGGCATGTTGACAGATACAAGTTTGAAATGATTTGTGATTCAGTTTTATTTTTGGGCTGTTTTGGATGGCGCACTTTTACGTGAGAGCTTGAAGGATTTTTATTTTGAGGGTTGTGTAGAATAGAATAGAATTTTATTTTGCAAATATGGGTAATACATAATAGTTCTTAAGATTACATTTAGCTCAGCCACATTTTACCAATCGGCATGCAAACATTTGAAATTATTTATATCACTATTATTACAATTATCAATTTATAAATTACCATTATAAAATTCTTAAATCATCAACTTAATTCAAAATATATGTTTGTATTAAAAGAAAAATATAAATTAGTATCATAAGATTAAATATCATGTCATTACTATTACAAATATAATACCATTGTCATTACATCATTTAACATGTCATTACTATTACCAATATCATTATTATTACAATTCCAAAATCAAAATGTCAGAAATCAAAATGTTAGAAATCAAAATGTCAAAGATTAAAATGTCAAAAATCAAAAACGTCAAAAATATTTTTTTTTTATTTTTTTTTATATCAAGATTTCACTAATTAACAGATATTTTTCTCCGATAGGAACTCAGTTACACTGTAGTACGTTTTGTCTACCAAAAATTTCCGCAATCTACTCTTACTCTTCAATCTACTCTACTCTACTGTAAATTAACTATTGCGCGGAAAGTGAGTCTGTCTGAGAGTCACATCACTGCGTAGGATTTACAGATGTTTATTACTTGAGATTTGTGTAGGAGTTTAAATGTATCGGTATTAATCTAAACTTTTAAAGTACGGACAATGAAATACCTTATTTTCTAATTCAATTCCAAGAAAGTTCATTTTTTTTTCATTCATAACATACGAGAAAAAAAACATTTCATCATCAAATACAGTTTTTTTTATGTTAGCCTACACTGTCCCACTGCTGAGCAAAGGCCTCCTCCAAACCCTTCCATGCATCCTTTTCCAGTACCACCTCCATACCGAAATAACAATACCTAATACTGATGTCGAAAAAAAAAAGCCTTATAAACAGTAGGTACGTTACTATTTCATATTATCGACACAAAAATGTTGCAATATAAAATCTACAAACGTCACTTGTCGAAACATACCCCAAAAGTCCAGTTACGTGTTAATAAATTATAAATAAACAAATTCCGCGCAGCTCGAGAAAATACGAAACGATAAATAACATGAACAAAATCACAATTATTTCGAATATCCAGCCCGTAAAACGATAACAAGCTTGCAAGTAGCAAATCAGAGGAGCTCCATCGAGTCTTTGAAACGTCCCGATCTAACTAACTCGCCTTCAGGCATCTAGATTCGTTTTTTCTTCCACGTACTGTCCTTACAGCGCATACTTTATTTCTATTTGCCTGTACTGCGAGGTAAACGGGGAGGGGTGAGGGTTGCGGGGCTAGGCACGCGCGGTAGCGTCGCCCCAGCCAGTAGAGGCTGCGACGACCGAGGGAGCGCCTGTTCGCGTCGCACCCCCAAAAACAGAACTGGTGACCCTATATAGTGTCTGTGACGTGTTTCAGTGTCAGCACATGCGTGGAAATGACCATATCGATGATTGTGAACAAATGTTTGTGACTTGTGATTAAGTGCTTGCGTGCGACTAAGTAAGTGAGTTGGGTGCGAGTTCGTGTGGTTGCGTTGCATAGGTACCGCCGGTAAGTAGTGGTGTTTTCTGCAATAAAATTAACATAGTAACAGGATTGGTACAATTGAGCCACATGCTCAGTCCGTATTACCGATTTCTCTATAGTTAATCATGTTTATTCGGAGCAGCAAAACTGGATAATAATGAATGATGATGAATTTCTTTTTTATTGGACGACGTTCACGTCATGTGCGGGCGAATTGTTCGAGTTAAATTCGATGGGTTCTGATTGAACCGTGTTGTTAATTTAAAGATACATGGAGCGGTCGCAGTTCCGATGGTGCGTTATGAATAGTAATTTGCGATCAAACAGTTTAATTTTGTATAAAACCGAAAATAGATTAAAATGTAATGTTGCCGTATTAATTTATTCGTTAGTGGTCAATCGGTTCTGATTAAAAATTCGAGTTGTAGGTAAATATTAAATGCTATATTAATAAGAATACTATTAAAATACATTTAATTAACATATTAAGGGGTAATTAGTGGTCAGAGAACTAACGGCATGCTTTCAAATAATAAAATAAATAGTAAACTTTTAATTTTATAATCAATAATCTTATAAATAACTTTTTCAGTAATTAAATAGTTAATAACCACATTTTTTGGGTTATTAATTGCCGTATTAAACTAAATTACACTGCTTCACATCAGTATCCTGACCTTTATGAATAAGTAATGTAGCCCTTTAAAATATTAATAATGTACTTTACGGAGAACAGTCGCTCGGTAATAGTTATGCACGAAATATCATTTAATATACATGAAGTTTCTTTACGGCGAATGTGCGTAGTTCTGCAGATACTATTGTGAGGCAGCAATACTTCTTTACTTTCATATTTAATAAACGACTGTCGACACTTTAAATTAATTTGAACATAATATGTACTTCGTCTGGACAAGCTACTAGTGTAAATGTAGGTATTATGTATGTAATTTCGTCTAATATGCAGGTTTAATGTCATATCCATACATTTAAATCATTTCAGTAATTTCCACCTAAAAATAAGCTTGAAAAGCTGTCTCAAGCATGTATCTATCTCACTGAAAAACCTAAAAAAACAGACCACTTTCAAGATTGAATTCTGCCTGGCGAACTTTGACCTTTCCATACAAAATGCAGTGTTTCGCTTCTAATAACTAATTAATATGATTGGAAAACACGATAACTGAGAGCTTTTAAAGATAATAATTCAATCAACAGTTCTAATAAAGGTGCTACTGTTATATGGGAGTGGCAAGTTTGTCCCGTTTCATGGGACATACCGTCATCCGGGAAAATGTGGACGCAGCATTGCACGCCTTTGATTTACAGTTGCAATTTGCAAATGCAGCAATAATTTATGGCTAATTAAATCAATTCGCATCTGTATATAGACTGAAACATGGAACTTTTGGAGTCATATTTTTCGTCGCATATTGGTTAGCAACTAAGCGGTCCCAATTAACATGGAACATGGCAGGAAGATTGTGATAATCGGTCAGCATATATAATTACTTATTATTCCACATTATTTTGGAAAAAAAAGTACTTTTGTGTACCTATTCTGTACCAAATTCTTTTATTATTTATTTAATAAAAATGAAATTTCAATGGCAATTTTAACAATATCCATTTGAAAAGGTTAAACGCAATCGATTGAGACCCAGCTATCGAACGAAGTCTCTAATTATGCAAAATTCGTTTCGGTAATATTGCTAATGACGTCATAGAAATTGCGCAATGGAGCAAGGACCGGAATTTTCATGTTTCGTATTTTTATAACAAAACCGGTCGGTTTATTAAGGAAAGGACTTGCTACGGAAGGCTTTTCTTCGGAATTCCCATAACCTGTTTTATTGTTGATCTTTAACCTTTCATCGTTGGGTAGGCAGAACTAAGGGCCGACGGAAGGGACATCTTGTAGATACTTCTAATTTAAGTTCTCTTCATGCAATTAAGCACGGTTTATGTAAACTGCCTGACTTTGGAAATGTTTTTAGCTGCGCTTACCCATGCGGTCCTTGTTTTATTGAATTAAAAAAAAATGGATTTAAGGGTAAACCTGAGTTGGTAAAGTACTACCGATCATATTATTTTCTCTTTCACAATACAGAACTGGCTCTTCTTAAGCCTCTAAGAATCCTTCTAAGAATGAGCAATCAAATCAATGCTCTAATTGAAAATAATTCAGCGAATTACAATTTGGAATAAGAAAATTCGGCCTCAATATTCTTCGGTAGTTGAACTTTAAATAAAACAAAGAAAAATCGTACTTAGTATTTTCTTTATACCGTTTATTTTAGCAATGAACTATTTATTAAAGTAGGATCTCATTAAGAGGCTTAATGCCGCATGGGTACCCCGCATTACATGCATGCGAGATTCCGGTTAACGGGTTGTAAGAATCCCAAATTTTAATCACTTTTGCTAGTTGTAATTAAGTCTGCAAATGGTCATGCTTTCAGTAAGTTATGTCCTCGTGGAAGGACATAAATTACTGGGCATGTAGGGAGCTAGGGATTTACTTTGGCATATATTATAACAGAGATTTCGTTCGTCGGTTGCCTGTTTTCAGTCTACATTCGGTAGAGTGGTCATTTTAGCATTTTCCGGGTTGTTTAGTTTCCGATGTTTACTTATTCACAAAGATACTATTTGCACTAATAGACAGCACATGGGGTTATAAACAAATATAAATCATTCTTGTATATGAAGCAGACACTCTACGGTTGCCTGGAAGAGATCGCAGAGAACGATAAAGCCGCCCATCGTATGTTTTGTAGTGTTAAATTTATTTTTTGCTTTTTTTTTCTGGTGAACAATAAAGTTTATACAAATAAATAAATAGATTGCGTTGATGTTACAAATCGAGTGTTAGAAAGAGACAGCCACAAAAAATACTAACAGAGACGACGCTATACAAAACTTTTTTTTCTTCTTCTTAAAACTCGATGTGCGAGTCTTCGAGAATCGGTTATTCTTCTAAGCTACTATTTATTTATTAAACTAGTTGTTGTCCACGACTTCGTCTGCGATTCAGGATGAAAAGTAGCCTATGTCCTTTTCTAACTTTGTTTTCAGCCGTTTTAGCGAAAAAGCGTAACAAACAAACGTAATTTCAGATTTATAATATTAGTTAAGATGAACAAAATAAAGTATCTTAACAAGCATTTGTAAGTCTTCATAAATAATACCACAAAATCGATCCTGGTTCAGACATGTTTATTATACAACTTATTTTTAATCACGGAAAGCCCAAAATTAAACCAATTAAAAAAATATTGCTTCAGTCTTTTATCTTCCAAAACATTTTTATTTCATTCGCCGCTTCGAATATTGAATATTGTGCCAAAGCTTTGTGTGGAACCTGTGTGAACATTTATTTTTCAGATACATGTGCTCGGTACATATCGGCATCATATATCGAACCTTGTGCCGTAGTGCGGACGTAACTTCAATGTCGTACATCAATTATTATTTGCCTTTAGGCTGGAAACTTTATGAAAACGAAAACTTTTAAGTTCTGAAAATTTCGTTCACTGTTAAATGATATTTATTTCTTTAGGTAGGTTTGTACATACACTACATTATTATATTTTTACTAGTTGAGAAGAAACAC
Organism: Omphaloscelis lunosa; assembly: GCA_916610215.1. Taxonomy (NCBI): domain Eukaryota; kingdom Metazoa; phylum Arthropoda; class Insecta; order Lepidoptera; family Noctuidae; genus Omphaloscelis; species Omphaloscelis lunosa. The sequence goes on from OU744250.1 coordinate 17,129,940, forward strand.
CGAAAAACGCAGGGGTCAGTCTCTTTTAAAGTCCAGACATTGTCTTGGTCACATCATGTGAGGACCATACAGATTAGCGTGTGAAACGCTGGTTAAAAAAACATAGTTTCGATGATCAGTTCAATCCACTAGAACTATAAATAATACCAGCAAACTTTTACATGCAAATCCATTTCCTTTGGGAACAGGATATGAAAAGAGTACTCATTGCCAAAGGCCAGTGCCGAAGTTACCCTCACTTCTCTCATTTTCACATTTCTTTTCATAGTTACATTCTGACTGGACCTGAATCTAAATTTCTTTTTAGGTTTGGGAGCGTTTTAGCTAACGACTTTTTCGTGAGGCAGTTTTATTGCTTCGTGAAGATAAATTGTTATTGGATTAGATAAAACATTGTCACTGATAATGATGCGCTGTATGTTCAGCTGACTTTTTATTTCTTTTAATTTGTAGAAAACTAATAAAAGCCTAGACAAAGTGACATTCTAACAGCGATCGATGATGGAAAAGTAAAAATATTTTGGTACGAACATAAGCTACCGAAAAATGTATGTCAATTTTCTTGAAAGACTAAAAATACAAAACGCTTTGAAAGTGATTGCCACTAATGTAGGCCCACTGGATGAAAATATTGATTAAATTAATTGTTCTGCAGATTATTTTTTTCACCAGTATTAGAGCAGTGATAGCCTAGTGGTGTGACTGTCAGACTGCCAAGTCATAAGTCTCGAGTTCGAATTCAAGGCCGCACCTCTGACTTTTTGGATTCATGTGCGTATTGTATAATTATCATTTGCTTCAAAAACGATGAAGGAAAACATCGTGAGCATGCCTGAGCATGCATTTCTCAACGGCATATGAAGCCAAGTCAGAGGCCCATGGGCAGCTTTAAAAATCTGACACCAGGTTAGTCACTAACCAAACGAGAAGAAGACCAGTATTAGATAAAAAAAAGTATTGATTGATAACCTGGTTTACACAGTTAGTACAAATAAAGCTAGGTACTCTGATTTTGAGAAACTTTTTATACTCTAAACATATTTTTTTGCTTTTTTAACTAGTTCAGCTAAGTACTTTACGTTTTAGATTTCTGTTCTACCTTATTTCTACTTTCCAATACTTTGCAGATAAAACTAAAAAGAGTACGAATAAAATACGGACATACTTTAATTCATCGTCGGCAAGTTACTGTTAATCCCTTTCGATTGAAACCAGTTGATTCTCATCAGAACCAGTCGACGAACAAGAATCTATCAGTTCCAAGTTTGAATATTTGAATAATTTACAGGTTTCTGGTTGGTCCGGGAGTATTGATTCTTTGTAAAAATAATACGGTACATTGGTTATTTCATTTATTATGAATATAAATCAGTTCATTCAATTAGGTGACTGAGTTTTTTTTTGTTTCATCTTTTGTCTACAATTTTGTTGATAGAAAATAAATTGCGGCCTCGTGTTTATTTGTTTTCAATTATAATTTTAGTTCGGGTTTCATAGTGCTTGTTGAACGAAATTGAAAATTATTGTTTGGAATTATTTCGCTGCTTCGCAGGTTCTCGTTTTATAAGAGAAACACCTACGTGTGGTTGGCGTTTGTAAAATATTGACTAGAAAATTGGACGGATTCTTGCGTACCTACGTAGTGGAAACAGTACTATTTTTTTCTTTTATGAAGTGCATGTAATTTTGAACAACGAAAATGTGCTTTCGATTCAATTTAATACACACAGTTTCTAGTTTTTCAACGATTTTATATCATAGATAAATATATTTTTTACTGGCGACCCGCCTGCTTCACACTGGTGCAATGTACTGATGTGGCGACATGTCAAAACATCGAGATTTCTGTGCTATATCTAAGTTAAATGTTAATGTATTATACACAGAAACCTTCCGGAATACATTCTCTAAATGATGTTGAAAACCTCATCAAAATCCATTGACTATTTTAGAAGAACAACGTGGACATATATACAAACGCGAAAAGCTACTTTGTTTTATAATATTTAGAGATAAACCGCTCTGTTTGAGCGGAGGATGTTCTGAATTGGTGTTACTTATCTCATTACAAATAAATAAAATTAATTAATGGATTCTAAAATGAAACACGTGACATTTATACTAATTAGGGTTTAGTCAAACCTGTAAATTAATGTGAAATTAGGAAGATAAGTAAGAAGGATTAGTTATTATTTCAAGTAATCCTCTTAACTGTGTCGGTCCCTTTGTAACGTCGTGGAAAAGGGCGTCCTCTCTGCTTTCCTATTAATAAATGAGTATAATAAAAAGCAGCATTTCGTTTGAGTCAATCAAAAGTTAAGCTACGCTGGCCGAGGTCGGTCCGTAGATGGGTAAACACCTACTATATACCGAGACGCCTCCATGCCTGGGAAAGCACGTTAAACCATTGTCTGTGCAGATCTTTGACGGTCCCTATGGGTATTCAGAACCCCAAAATTCTGCCGACCAGTCTTACCAAGAGGTATCGTATTGCCGAGTAACTTGGTTGTGGAGGCAAAAAAGGCAGTCGTTCCATGTAAAATATTGGTATTCAGCTGCTTCCGGTTAGACTGGAAGCTGACTCTAACATGAGAAAACGCTAGGCAGATGATGAATAAATTGCAGCATTTTTTGTGTTTTAGGTGAATAGTCATGCATGTTATAATGTATCTATAATCAATAGTATATGTATCCAATAATGACCTATTTTAAACGACCGTTCAAAATTAAAACTCCCCTTAACTAGTGTTCGTTTGTTTTTAATATCTGAAACAGATGCTGTTTTATAAATTAACGTTTACAGAAAAATACACACGGTCTTATTACAAAACAAGATTTATATTTAGACCCAGGTTGAAACCAACGAGCCTTTTTTAACTCTATTCCAACAATGTTAAAGTACTATTTATAGAAACTGACGTCAAACCCGAGTCTAAGTTGTTTATTTTGTATTAAGAACTTTATCGAGCTATAAGTAAGGTTCAAAATATAATAACTGACTCGAAAGTTTGACTGGCCGTAAAGTTAGAACTCGTTTCGTAAAAGACTGAAAATTCCCGTCTTATGTAAGCCATCTTTCTACACGAAGAAATTAACAAAAAGAAATGAATTTTTCACGGTTAATTTTGTTATCGATTTAACGCGTTACGTTACGTTCAGTCTGAGATGATAACAATATCACTATCTACTTGACGTGAGCACCCTTGATTAAATGACACTCAATACAATGCATAATTAATCGGCATACTTATCGTAATGCTTCTAATTAACATCAGTAGGTAGTAGCGCCATCTTTGAACGATTGCTTATAATATAATACCGGCCAATATTGTCCCATTCCTTTGGCAAAAGCCTCTTCTTACGTATAGAAGGCATGAACATTGAGCATTACGCTAGCTCAAGATGGATTGTCGATTTCAGACTTATATTAATTATAAGTCAATTTATTCTCACGAATGTGAAGGAAAATCCTTCACCGATGTCAATGATATCTATGATAAACTTAGAAAGTACATAACAATATGAATTGAAAAGTCACATTTCTGGGTTTTCGAAACAACTGCTTTTAAAGTGTAAGTTGATTCCGCAAGATGGCCTGTCATTATTATAGATTTATACTGCCCCGAATTAATTTTATTGTTAGTTCCGCTACTTAAATTTTCATTTTATAATTGCAGTTTCTCAGTTTATTTCTTTTTTTTAACTCCACCCACTCTAGTTCCAGACAGTTGCAAACTCGTTCCACTATTGAAATGAATTGAACTTGACTGTCAGTCAACTTGACTGCTGATTGGCAACTTGACATGTTCATGTGTAGCTTGTTTTCGCACACGACATGCAGGTGCTGCCATCTATTGCCAATTATGTATACTGTACCTAAAGATGTTTTTTCATAGATCGGAAAGTTTTTAATTGGTTGGTAGTAAAAAGTGGCATATTGCACGAAAACGACGTCTGGTGTTTGAATTCAAGAAGAAACTGGAAAGTGGTTCTAATTCGAAGTCATTAATTTTTTTAAACTTTCCGCACACAATAAAGTACAAAGGTGGACTGAACGAACCAAGGGTGGTGAAGAGATAAGATGGCAGGTGCTCTGATTGAGAAGAGATAATAAGAATAATAAAATAAGAAAAGATTACAAATAATAAATTATAAATAAAATAGGTACACGAGTAATTAAATTGGTTATAAACTTATAATACACGTACATACATATTAAATATTATTATATTTAATACACCTACATTATGTATATATAAATTCAAAAGAGGTAATTGAGATGACTCTTCACTATTTGTTTTGAAAATAACTGCAATTTCCGCTTACATGCATACCGACTAGTGGCCGTCCTCGAGTCCGTCGAGTAATTATTTATCATAATCGTGTAAAGGCTCTTTCAAACAGGCGCGACACGCGACGCGACACAAAGACACCGCTCGTCGCGCGACGAGCGGTGTCTTTGTGTCGCGTCGCGCGTCGCCACTGTTTGTAGGAGCCTTAATGCGTTGGTCTGCGTTGAATTTGTGCAAAATAAACAATTTATTTTTCTTTCTTTATTTATTTAAATTCCTTTTTAATGAGCTATTTACCAAATTAACTTAGAAGTTTTCATTTCTAAAAGTAGGTTTTCATAATTTATTTATATTCGTAAACCTAAAATTGAAATTCGAAAATTATTCGAAACTATCCGGAAACACGACCTCATAAAAACTCCAACCGTCAACAAATCAAAAGAACTGCATTAATATTGCACTAACTCCACATAGATAATAAAAACACTACAATCAAATTATACGTGAGTGATAAAATAACATTGTGCCGTACAAACACGGGACTTTATTGGAGAGCGTTGTTTGTGGAAGACAGCCCGTAATAACACGGGTGCATGGGGCGAACTCGTGCAATGATAATATTTGTAATAAGCCACTTGCTTTGCCACCTAGCGGGGCTATGTGGCTATATGGCTCATGTTGGTATGGGAAGTCAAAAAGATGAGGGAAGTACAGATGCCAGTTGGATGTTGCCACCTTTTTAGATACTGTACGTGTATTGGTTGGTATATTGGCGTGTTTGTTGCGCTACTTCTTCGCACTAGGAAGTGGTGAAGGGTGGGCGTTTTTGGGGGACTGTCTTATATAATTTTGACGTTCGAATAAATTACTTATAAATTTTCAATTTGAATTTTGGACTTTATTGCGGTGAGTATGTGATGACAATGATAAATAATATTTGTAATTTACGCCACTTGCTTTGCCATCTAGTGGAGCTATATGGCTTTGTTGGTATTGAAGGATAAATAGATTAGGGAAGTAACAGATGACAGTTGAGAGTTGCCACCTTTTTAGGACACGTTTATATATTGTGTAATTGTGGATTTTATTGGAGAATGTAATAACACGGGTGCATGACAATAATAATTGAAATGAGCCACTTAATAAGCCACCTAGTGGGGCTGTGTAGCTATATGGCAATATTGGCTATGTTGGTTCGGGAAGTCAAATAGATGAAGGAAATAATATAGGTACCTATCTAACTATCTATAGGTGATTGGTTAGGGCGTTGTCTTTATTTTTTGTGATATACTTAGGTGTTGCGATGTTGTATTTAAAATGTTGCCCATATTTTGATCGAAGTGTGTTATTGTTGCAAAATGATGAAGTAAATTCACCATTTGCAGATCAAACGTGTAGACTGTAGTAGTGATACAGTAAGTATGATATAACTTAATCGACACTTCTTTTCAGGAAATATGTTTTCAGCGTGACGACGGTTGTTCCAGATAATTTTTAACACAATATTATGTAAATAATATCAGATAAAATGTTCATTATGCAAAAGGAACATTTCGCAAATTATCAAAAGAACGTAAAATGAATTTACAGCGAGACAATTTGAATTAATACAGAAATGCAAATTATATTCCCATAATGGGCGCGATAACGACCCATCCGTCTATTTTTTTTAAATGTTGTTACTTTTTAAAGCGATGTTAATTTGTATCGCCATTTTTAAACTTTTGCGATTAATCGTTGCTTTTATCTGTTTTAAAGCTCATATTTTAAACGTTTGACTTATATGATTTCATATTGAGCTGCTCTGGAACACATTTTTAAATAATATACAATTCTGGCGAATTTTTTGTCGAAAAAATTTGAACTAAAACAATTTGTCAATTGTTGGGACATTCCAATCTAGTTTTATACTCATGTCATTTTGAACTAGGTATAGTTCCTACATAACCCATGTTTGAATGTAAATGTGGTATTATTAGCGAGTAATTTGATACATTTTTAATTACGGTATAATTTCCGGCAGAGCAGTTAAAGAGCTTCGTACTTCTACGTTTCAACAAATAAAATGTGCTGAAGATAATTGTTTAACTGTGTGAATTTACTGTGTTTAAAATAACGGTTATATTTTATATCGGAGATAATAATTGCGAATAGCCGTTTCTATCTTTTTTCCTCATGTTAAGGTCCCTGTCATAACACTTTATTACTGGCCCACTGTTGGAAATGGACACAATAATAATAATTTATTAAAAATTCGGTGAACCTAAACCCTTAACAGGTACCTACACCGTTTGCCAAAGAAAATAAAATGATTGTCGGTAGCTAAGGCCTAGTTAAAAAATAACATAGGTACCAAACCTACAAAAATATAGCAGAAACAAAAAATACGATTGTAAATCCCTCGAGCTAGCACTGAAAAAACATGTACTTACAGAAAATTATTAAGTAAATCTAAATAAAATTCAGCGACCAGCATTCCTTACATAACTATTTCATTTAGATTCAAAACATATTACAATAAACAAACGATAAGAATCTAGGTCAACTATTTTGTTCATAGAGGTACAACCATTTAATTCGGTAGACTTTTTGTAGCCGCAACCGAAACCTTCACTCGATAAAGGCTCGGCTACACGCAGCGACCTACATGCGCAGTTTGTGCAGAAGTTTGGGCAAAAAATATAGTGCACTTTTTTTTTGTACGTCGTCTCGTAGGTCACCCTAGGAGATTGTCGGCTGCTTAACTGGACTATCCTGTGGATGCCTTAATAAATTAAGGCCTTCAGCCAAGGTATATAACTTATAAACTAAGCGACTATACGCTAAGGGCACCTGTGGGGTATGGAACTTGGCTTAGGGCGTTGCTTGGGGAGGCCAGTAAGGAGCAGGCCTGGATTGGATCAATATACGTGGTGCGCTGTGAGATCACACGTTTTATAGCGACTTGCATGCGTAAAAATGCTGTGCAAAAATTTGTGCAAAGACCATTACGTGGCTTCCACAGAATAACAAACCATTTGTGCATTTTTAATACAAATACGGCGTCTAATTAAGTGTATGAATGTGTTTGAGTGAATTCGCGGTTGTACAAAATATTTTCATGGTACATCATTTATGCCATCTTAACGTTACATGTTTGATCGTGCAAGTCCGAATTTATACAAGTAACCTTGAGCGTGGAGCCGGGCCTTAACACAGTCTAACCGTTAACCAATTAGCCCATTAATTATCGTCTTTCTTTTCACGAAACTTGATTAATTCTCTATCACGATACTCCTTCCGAATTATGGCATCGAAATACATAATTGTCGGTAGGTTTTAAGCGAAAATCTTCCCCGAATTTTGGAAAGAAAACGAATTTTATCCTAAAATTACAATGCAGGTTTTAAAGTGTGTACGTAATTTCGTTGGCCGAATTCGGTGAATAATGTTTCAATTTTCTTTTTCATCTCCCACTGTTGTGTGTTTACTTGAAGAAAAAGCCGCATTATTTTTGAGTGTGGTAGTATTCGTCTGTCTTTTTCACAAAATGTGTTGATTTCGAATTAACGTTCGATTATGTGAATGTTATTAAGTGCATAGCTACGAAGATTTTGAAACTAATGAAATACATACATATATTTAGGTTTTTTGATATACCAGGAAAATGTCATTAGCAATGCGTCTAGCTACCGAATATGGCCTAGTAAAAACATTATGCAAAAATAAATTTGTTTTTAGTAAGTAATGGCCTACCAACGATGATATAAATTATTAGTCATTAGATATGATCTGTTTATCTCTATTGCAAGACTTTAGGAGAGAGGCATTTGAAAATACAACCGCAGCAGCTTAGAATATAAAAAAAAGTCGATTTATACAGCTAATCCCAAGAAAACAATAACATTATCTAACCCAACTTATAAATACATGCCTACACAAACAAACAAATCACTAAGATTACACGTACGTATCTCCAAATGGAATCTAGAAACGAATCGTGTACCAGGAATTCAGAAACTAGTTGGAGATTGTACACACAATATGTTTGTGGTATTCAAAGCGAGCTTGCGACCTATGGCCGCATGCCAATTGTCCGAATTATTAGCAGGAGGTGCTCTTTGTAACTGTTGTGCAGTATTGTGTAGTGATATGACGTCAGAGATTATATTGTGCTGTGGTATTATTAGAAAAGAGTGCTTGAAACTTCGTGCCAAATTCGGAAAACCCAATTTTTCTTGAGATTCGGAAAAAAATAGTGATTGAATTTTTTAAATAAATTGAAGACAAGGAGAGGAAAGCATAACTTTTCTTATAGTTTCTTAAGCATTATTTGAACCCAATAACATGGCAAAATCATGTAGAAACACTCATGGAAGCAATACATAAATCAAACAGGCGGATCGTTACGCAGAAGCCAATTATCAATAAATTGCGCCAATTAAGTTATCTGGTTGTTACTTACCCTTCAACACATAAATCCGTACTACTATAATTGGAAAGCATTACGACTACACTTCCCTGCCTACCCTCAGGGCTCACAAGCGTGACGTTCATGTTACAAAAGATAACAAATAGGGTTCATACCCAAGTTATAAAAGTGAGGGGTATGACCAACCAATTTAACTATAATGAGGCCTATAGGCGATGGGCCTGGAAATTACTCTTACAAGGCTGTATCGAAATAACTGCAGAAATAAAGGACCTTCAAGCTACTTATAAAGATCGTATTGCACGGTATTAAGTAGGGGAGATGATACTTTTGCAGTGTTGACTTCCGCTAATAATCTTTCCTTCTATAGCGGTATTAGTCCCGGATTTTCCAGAGTGCGCGTTATAAGACCCGTACTCTAATTATGGAAGGGTTTAGTGGACTATAATTAATAGAAATATTAAGAATTATTTTTGTTAATTTGATGCACAATTCATTGTTATTGTGGCTGATAGCTGCGCGTAGATTATATTAGGCATATAATCGAACCTCAAATAATTCTAATTTTCCTAAAAATATTATTGAACACTCTAACATAATGATTGTGGCTCTTTTTTTTGAGCCTCAAATAATTCCTATTTTGTTGTACTAAAAATACTAAATAAGAACAAGAATTATTTATTTGCAGAAAATACAGGTGTTGAGTTGTAAATTACAGTCTAATGTACAGTCTATATGTTTTCTGTTTAGGGCATGCAAATTTATTTTACATTAATACCTAATAGGTACAGAAAAATACCTAATTTATGTGCTAATAGAATTTAGCTAATGTAACTGCGACCAACTTGGATGTGGCGCTCTCTACATTGGTTGGTCACAGTTCTAACCTAACCCATTGATCGGGGAACCCTAATTCAGTTACTGCGACCAACTGTGAGAAAAGGCCAGAAAATTAAAAATAGGCTCAAATATTTAAAAGGCGGCATCATTTGAAGCGCAAGAAGTTTTTAGAGGATCAGTAAAAAAAATCCCACTACAAAAACCTAACTTGAAAGCAAAATTATCTAAAGAGTTGATGTCGAAATGAAAACGTAATGTAGCAAAAGAAGTATAAGCACTACAACCTACACAAAATACAAACACTTTTGTTCCTCAAGATCTCTTATTTGATAAAATTCGTTATTAGAACAATTGTGATGATACTAGAAGCATTGGAAAGTACTCATATTTCTTCCATTTTTTCTTTAATATTATTCGTATAGCTTGAGGGGTTTCTTCAATTATAATATTCGGCTTATTTGTCTGTGCAGAAACGACGAAAAGCGATGAGCTTCGATATAATATTCAGAAAAGTTGTTTTTTTTTTTTCATAATATTATTACGATTCAGTAACGAGTTTAGTTTGGATAATGTTTGCTCCGTAGGCATAGTCCAATATTTGAATTAATTTTTTTTTAATGACTAGCCACGCATAGATTTTAGTAGTAAAATGCAAAATTGAAGAACTTTTTCAATGTTTGCCTACAAATTGCTCGTCGAATTGTTGAACTGCTTTTAATTTTGAGTTGAGCCCACGATTATTGACGTGCACTGACTGGACAGGTCCAATCAATCTGTGTTGTTCTTTCCTCAAAAGACCATTTCTTCAGATGTCTTGACTTTAAAAGAGACTGCCCTCTGAGTTTGTTTCGGCCTTTCTTCCCAGAGTAGTCAGATAGGAAGCATCGACATTATCTCGTTTTTAAAATATGATTGATGTGTAAAAGTATTCGTAATAACCTACTTACAAAAATAAAATAATTTATCATCTATAAATCTTAAGGTAGGTGGCGACCTAAGCATAAGAAGCAAAACATTTTATAGAATTTGTGGATTATCCAGACTTATTTTTTCGGCTGAAGGAATTTCCGTGAGTGCTAATTAATTATAAATTCCTGTGATTAATATTCTTTTTACGTAACATCAATTCTTTGTGATAATTTTTTCACGTCTGCTTGAACTTTTAATAAATTAGGTAACAAGTCTTTGACATAATATTATAGACAAGAATAGCTTAAGCGTAATAAATTACAGTGCTTTTAATCAAACTTCGTTAGTAAAAATGGTGATTCAAATAATATTGTGAAATGTCAGTCATGTAATTTTGTAGTCACACCACAATCAACTCAGCCTATCGCAGTCAACTGCTGGACATAGGCCTCTCCTTGGCTACGCTACAAGATCTTGTCCTCCGTCTTCCGCAACCAGTCTCTCCCGGCCACCTTGTACCTAAGTACCTGGTACTTATTGATAGGCCTACATTGTCCTCTCTTATCTATTAACACTGTAATTTGGATACATTGTAAGAAAGAGTAATCGTGGAGTTTCTTGCCGACGCTTCTCCATAGGAAGCGACCAATTGTAACCGTGAACCTAGCTTCATAAGTGTCCTTGTAGGTTTATGTGAAATAAAATAATTTGAAAGGATTCAAAAAAAATGTTCTACTGCATCAAATTAGTAGTCACTTAACTACACGCTTATTTCTATAATCTTTTAAAAATATTTTTCCTACTGCTTCAAAGTGACTATAACTAAGTAGTCGTAGTCAATTTGGTTCAATAGTGAAACTGGAGGACAGTATAAATTATTTAAGATGCGCAAACTCCCAGGATAAACTATTTATTGTTATTTTCTACTTTTCAAAGCCAGATGACACGTTCCTTAGCAACAGATTCCCGGAACATTGCCACACTGAAACATAAATACTTCGTCACTATTCCCATGGGAGCCACTTCTTGCTCCGAAACGTTTAGAAACTTAGTACCTAACTAACAAGTTTTCCAGAACCAACAATGTAGGTCTCTACATTTATCACCCCTTTTTCGGATAGAGAAAACCTTCTTTTGAGACTAGAAATCTTTTATAAAAAGAAGCATTCGACGTACGACAGCAGCATTGTGCTCACAGAAGTGAAGATTTATTGGTACAAACCGCTATTTTGCGCATTAAAAGAAAATACGAACAAAAACGAAGGCGAAATTGCCAGGCGCGGTGACCGCGGACAAACTGCCTGCTGTTTCCGAACACCCCCAGAATTCTAATAAAGAAAGCAAATTAGAAATTCGAACAGGTATTCGCACCGTTGGATGACGTTGAATTGTTGAATCGGTGTTCCGTCTCACATGATTAACAATTGCACGAAAAACGCTACGTTTCACGTAATAAATGAATGTCCACTTTATCAAGATGTAGTTGTCCCATTTTTGTCGGGTATGGTAACGAGCGTTTGTTGGCCCATCACATATTTAAGTAGGACGGATGTGTCGACTGATGTACATATGTATTCATAAACCACTTGCTTACTCGAAAAATAAATTTTCTAAGCATTTTTATTATGAAAATTATTCTTGTAGGAAATGATGGAGGAATTTTAAGTCCACCGTGCTGATGGAAACTTTATGTTTTAAATCATGTTTGCAAATTATTATGTAAATATATCCTGTAAAACAGTGACTTATTACAGCTGTTTTATTTCATTTATAAGGCAAAATACTTTTGTCTAACTCATTGGGGTTCAAACAAACACGCATGTGTCGATTATGAACTTAGGAATTTCGACTAACGCATGCCCGAACAATAAAATTTCAAATACAGAAGATGTAATAAAGAGCGTATATGAGTACTAAAGAGCCATGGTCCGGTCACGAATAAAATGTTCTAGAGTTGTGCGAGTTACATAACCCCAGGGTACCGTTACATTCACACAATGCTTGCGTTCCAGCACATTTCAAATAAAACCGTATTTACGACTTCCTGCTCCGACTACGATCCTGATACACTGGCTAAATACTTCTGCGCTTTTGTCTGTGCTTTTTTATTTAACGAAACATTTAACATTCAGGTACTTAAAAAATGCCATAAAAGGGGTCGTTGGAAACTCGTCTGAATACTTTTTTAACATTTATATGCCAAAATGTAAAATAATAAGAACGTAGAATTGCTTATTTCTTCTCGTTTCTCTAATGTTAGGAGTGGACGTGGATACTTCAGTGCACAAGCATTTTAATCTTAAAATTATTTAAAGTTTGTAAGGCAACAAGGCAATGCCTCATAAAATACCGTATATATTAGAAATAATAATGCTTAATTGTAATTAAACCAAAATTTTACAAGTCTATAATATTTTTCTATTGGTCTAAGGTCCGACCTAGAGACGACCTTCCTCTTACGTACTCCACACGCCATCTGAAAGTTGATTATCGAGTTGTTAGATCGAAACTCAACGTCAAATAACACGATAGCAAAAAAGGTACATTTTTCAGATCGAGTGAGTTTTTTAGTGTTATTTACAGTCATATTTATTCAAATTCTTTATTATTATAGCGCGTCTTGTGTTGTTTTTCAATGTTCTTGAGGAAGCAAATCGTATGGATATTCGTGCAAGAAGAAATGCAAAGGATTAGAACTGGATTCGGAAGAATTTCAGAGACATTATCGTTTGTCGAACGAGTTGTTTGATGTGTTAGTAGAAGATTTAACACCATACATGAAGAAACCAACCACATTTCAAATTATAAGTATGTTTAAAACAAACAAGACTGTACACCATTATCATTCATTCGGATAGCATAAATATTTATGTTATCTCAACTCTGTTTGACTTACTTTTGCTCATCTATAAGCTACCTACTTATAAGTCTTTCTTTGCGCCACCCAAAGAATTTAATAAAATTGTAACCTCTTCCCATTTCTGTTTTGTCTGTTGTCGAGCTTATGCAGAACGTATAAGCCGTTTGGCAATGCCGGGATTATTTTCTAAAAATTACACCAACTTCTCCATTTGTACATAATATGGAACAGACATTATCAAATCACAGAAGGTTTCTAAAAGTACATAAACATTTATATACATAAAAACGTAGGTGCATGCTAAAATTTATCATACCATACCATTTTTAAACGACTTACGTACCAAAGTTATCAGCAGGCATATAAATAAACTTTTGAACAACAGCGTTCTTCGCATATGATTTGATACTTGACATATCGTGGCACAGACTAACTAAATACAAGTCGTGCTTCGGTTACACTTTATTCCAAAAAATAATAATAAATCATATGTTTTTTCATAAGTTTTTGTTTGTTATGTGTAAATAAAGCACTAGGGAATCGTTATTTACCTGGAAAAGTGATAGAGAAGTAAAAACATTCAACTACTTAAAAGTTACTAGCAAAGACAATAGCACTTGGTGACGTAATTCGCTGGAGACACCTAACGACGCTGATAACATTCGAACTCAAGTCGATCTTGGCTTACGATTCGAATTGGTTCGGGAGAAAGGTTTTAAATCGAGTTCGAATTAGAATCATGTTCGAATCGAAATCAAAATCAAAATCGAATCGTTTTCGGGAGTAAGGCCCCCCTGTTCAGGATAAGGCGGGAGGAAACGCCCGGGGGTCACCATTGTGTGGATCGCCCGGAGGACACGGTGGAGCATACCGTGGAGGTCTGCCCGGCTTAGGCAGAGCATCGCCGTCTCCTCGTGGAGGTGATCGGCGGTAGTGATCTCTCGCATCCGGCCCTGGTCCTGGTCACGGTACGGAGCGAGAGGGCATGGGAGGCCGTCACCTCCTTCTGTGAAGCAGTAATGCTCGCCAAGGAGGAGGCGGAGCGCGTGAGGGAGAGTCAAATTTCAAGCCCTCACGCCCCTAACTGCCACAGGAGACGCTCTGGGCGTCGAGAGTCGCAGGCCGTAGGCGTGGGCTTGCGAGCAATGGGTAGCTCGCCGTCCGATAAGGGCCAGGTCCGCGTTGTGTTCCACACGCACCTCAAAGAGATGTCAGCAGAACTGACGGGGTCCGATAGGGCCGATGCCTGCCGGGGTTGCGGGGAAATCCGAAAGGGATACTGTGGCCCCCGGCACATTACAACTGAAGGAACACGGGTGGGTTTTAGTCAGTGAGAGTCTGACACGCCCTTTCGCTCCGCCCAGAGCGGAAGAAGTTAATTGATAAATTCCCAACCAAAAAATAGGTACATTATTTAAAAAAAATGTTATTGTTCACATATTTTTTCTTTTTTTTACGTAATCAAAGATTACGGCGATACATTGGTTTAAAATGTGCAATGATGTTTTTTTTGTGTAGATCTTATACTTGTGACGTAGCGACCCCCACTCCCCAACTTTAATGCGTTTTATCTAAGTCATTTTTTAATAATATGATAAAGCAGAAAATACGTGTCTAATATTTTTTTTATTATCTGATTGACGTACTAAAAAGAATTTCTTTTTTTTAACCCAGACATCATCCCTATTGTTGTATAACTTGCAATGTTTAAAATATATACATTAATTCAGTATTTTTCCAATAATTAATTATTTTCCACTGGTATTATATTTTGCTGCTTGTTCCAATGTTTTCAATCAGCATTTAAAATTATAGAGAATTTCTTTATAGATCTTACTTGCTCTAAACAAACCTTTTATCCTTTCTACTACTTAAATTGGAACTTTGTGAGAGCTTTTACAGTCCGTCTACGTTTTCACAATGATTGAATCGTCTCCAACGATATTTAATTTACCTTTACCTTATTGAATGACGATGTAATTAATTGATTGAACGTAATTTCACATTTGGCAACAGTTAGATAATTTTCCCTCCAAAGATGTAATTATTTTTCATTCTTCAGATTTTATTTTTTGCTTTAACATCATCACTATTTCAGCATTTTCCGCTGCAGAATTTGTGCTTGAGCTCTTTTAACTAACAGGCAAGATATTCAGGGATCTCCTTTTTCGTATAGGCATGAAATAAACCTAGAATAGCTACTCTAGTTTCTTCAAAGCTTAATCAGTAGCTAGTCGTCAAGTTTTCAAGGTGCATTGCACAATTTAATATTCCTACTATAAGGACTCAGGCCTCCTTTCTGTAAGACCGTAATACAGTACGCGAGCCCACTGTGGGTTGGTGGATAAAAGTAAAAACGCATCTCTTCATCAGCCTTTTCCCAACTATGTTGGGGTCGGCTTCCAGTCCAACCGGATTCATCTAAATACCAGCATTTTACATGGAGCGACAGCCTATCAGACCTCCACGACCCAGTTACTGGGTAACACGATACCCCTTGGTAAGACAGGTTGTCAGACTTTGGGGCTTCTAACTGTCCGTAATGTCTGTCAAAAATCTATGTATGATAGCTGAGACCATCGTCTTAACGTGCTTTCTGAGGCACGGAGGGGTTGATATGTAATGGATGGTCACCTATCCACGAGCCGACCGCGACAAGAGTAGCTTATCCTTCGACATGTGCGGCTGTTGTTATTTACCCACGGGCCCCTCGACAAAAGTAAAAGTGGCATTAGATGTTAAGCCTAAGTTTAAAACATGGTAAACTAAGCTCGATTCATTTAATTACCTAACCAAGCAGATTTAAAAGATATTGTTCGAAACAATGTAAGTGCTGTAAAACAGTGTTTTATGTGAGCTTTACAGGTCACTTTAGATAATTTGAAACCCCGGTACTGAAGTAAATTATAGGGCTACAAACTAAGTTGTATCAAGGTTTTTTTAAATGGAACGAACATAGAACATGAACGGCCATTTAAACAGTGAATGGAAACATTTTGTAATAAAAGAAAATTACTTTTAGACGAAACCAAATTACAGTATTATAGTTTGGCATTCAATCTATAACGTTCCCACTGCTAGAACATAGGCTTCCTCTCTGTGAGAGGGAGTGGGCTACCATAGGGGCGAATTGGTGGATCTCACATATTTTTGAATTTTTGGTTCTAGAACTTGCCGATTGTTGGTTTCCTGACGACGTTTCCCTTTACTTTATTTAGAGCAGCGGTGCATAATGGGAAGCAAAACTACTACTAATACTTTTCTCATTATTTAATTACATTTAACACAATTATAACGCCTTTACAGACTCATCCAAACTGATGTTATAAGTCTCATGTCTACTCAAAATAACATTAAATAAAATGACCTGTAAGCAAAATTACAAACAATAATATATGAACAACAATTATAAACATGACAACGTTTATTATTCCAACCCTGTTTCATTTATTATTTGTGCCATTTGAACGAATCTCGACAGGTTTTGCCCAAATATACCAATACCGTAATAACATTAATAATACGTGCGGATTATAGGACGATTGATCCAGGGACATAATTTTCCATCCAAGAGGGATGCAAAATTATGTATTATGTTGTCTGTCTGTTGCCGAAGGCTTGGTCGATTTTCAAGCACCTGCCCCATTCAGGGGTTCAGTATCAATTAATTACATACTTAGTGCACCGCTCCTGCTCTAAAAGCGCGCTGTTGGATTCTAAACGTTCGCTTAGTGCTGAAAGTTGAAAATTCAACAGCGCTCTCTGTCATTTAGGTGTAGCTTGGTGTTAGTAAAAATGGGCATAACTCATCTAAGACAAACACTCACAAAAATCTATGTGTCTATCCTTAAAGTAGTTTGGGGTGAGTGTAGTCCATCCGTTAATATTATTGGAATAAAGTTCTTTAACACGGCTTGTAAATTTTCAGAAATCGTCACGCTAAAAAGTGTTAATACTTGCGACTGTCTGTCTTCTTCTAATTCAAAGACTAAGAAAGAGAGAGAGAGAGAGAGAGAACGCCGGCAGAAAAAAAACAAAACAAAAGAGTAAAGTGATTACAGTGTCATGGAATAAAATTGTACACATCGGCCCAATACACTGTATGCCGCGAGAGAGAGAGAGAGAAAATGTGAATTTGGTCAAAATGAAAATCCAAGATAGCGGCTCCGATTTTTTTTAATCATCGTCATGGGTATCGTCTTCATGGTTTTAAAGGGTGCAAAAGCCGATAATGAGGTCAAAATGAAAATCCAAGATGGCGGCAACAAAAAATCTTTTTTTTTTTGTCATGGGTATCGTTTTCATGGTTTTCGAGGGTGTTAAGGCCGAAAGTGGGGTTAAAATTTAAATCCAAGATGGCGGTTGCAAACATTTTCAAATTTTTTATCATGAGTGTCGTTGTCACAGTTTTCGAGGGTGCTTAAGCCGACAGTGAGGTCATAAGGTAAATCCAAGATGGCGGCTGCAAAATTTTTATTTTTGTTTTAAATCGTGATAAAGAACTTCGTTGAACCTGACGGGGATCCCCCGACCGCACACGTTTTTTACAGTTAATATAACATTATTATGTTAAATTCATTAATTTATGTATGTATTGAGATAGAAATTAACACACAGTGAAAAACTTTAACATACTTTGTGTTCTAATTGAAGAAACAGGATTGTAGTCGTTAATTCCATCAGTAACTTAAAGAATTAACAACTACAATTACGAAATGATTAAAACAAGTTAAGTAAATAACAAAGGCAACAGAAGAATCCATTCATTAACGTAAAAGCCTTCAAGAAATCTTCCTTTACAATATTAAATTGCTCAGGTAGTAATATTATTTGGGGCTATTTAATAATTCAAAAACACGAGGCAACTATTGAACATGGGGCAATTAAATAGATTGCGTAATATTTTACGAAATAATTCCGTTTTTATTTGACCTTTGAATTTGTACAATAACATCAATTTGAAAGAGTAAGGAAAAGCTTTACTTGGTTTAATAAAGGAGCAACAGACCTAGGGCTACCGTGTTATCCAGTAACTGGTTTGTGGAGGTCGGATAGGCAATCACTCCATCTAAAAAAACAAGTATTCAGCTAGCTACATTCCGTTAGACTGGAAGCCATCCTAACATAGTTTGGAAAAGGCTTGGCAAAAATTTATTGAAAGGAGCAAGAGACTTATCTTCTCCACTGGAGAGAGAGAGAGAAAAACATAGTGAGGAAAGGTAGAACCTTACTAGAACTGAAGATATGTGACATCTACTAACTCGCACGGCACCTGCAAGGTAGGTTACGGCCTCTCACAGAGAGCAGGCTTGTGTCCCAGCTGTGGGAACATATTAAACTGATTAATTTAATCTTATAAGTTAAGGGTTTTCAATCTGGAATTTCTCAGTAGCAGCCTGGAGTCCAGACTTGTGCACGAGCCTGCAGTCCAGGCTCGCCCCCTGTTATATGAGACTGAAGAGTCCATAATACTTCACAATACATTACTGCTCGCGGACTGGGTGAGAGCGAGAATGAGCGGTGGGGAGAAGGTTCCAAGGCACCGATAGTTTAGATAATTTATTTTACGGTAAATATAGCGGTAATCAAAAATAAAAATAAAATATTATATATTTAGTCCAGCTATTAATTTATAATGCAAAGTTTCATGATCTAATTTTAAGTATTTTTATTGTTTTAATACTAGCAGCTTATGTTCGGTTGGGACGTAACTTTGTATTTTTTTTTCCGTTCAGAAAAATTAATGGAATCGTGTTTTCGTTAAACATGTACTTAATATATTTATTTCAAAATGAATGCTGCAGTATTTTCGTTTTAACGGAGGAGAATGCTAAGCAACTTGAGGCATTATAGACTCTTAAACATAACTGGCAAAATGTGGGTGTACCGTAGTAGGTTCACCTCTGCCTTACCCTTGAGAAAAATACGGGCGTATGTTGTTATGTTATGTTATGTTATAAGTTATCTTCTTGCATGAATCACAATGCTTGCTCAAAACTATAAAAAATACCAAAAACTTATCCGAAACAAAAAAATCATAAGCTTTTTCTACACACATTTTCTACACACGCAAAAAAAAACTTTTTACACATCAAATCACCTTTTGTTTGCGTGTTCATATCATATGGACGTCGGATTCAATGAAAGTGGTGGGTAGTCACGCGATATGATAACATAATGTGACTCTATTGAAAATCAATGCCTGGGGTTAATGATATGATTGACTTGCCGACTGACCTTTTTGATAATGATGAACGAAAGGGGTTAAAGAGGAATTAAAATGTTTTTGTATCAAGTGTAAGCTTAGTGCTCTCTTACGATATAGTGTAAGTTTCTGATTGCATTTATTCATAACATAACATCACATAACATCACGCCTGTAATCCCCGAAGGGTTAGGCAGGTGTACCTATAGTACACCCACATTTCGCCGGTTATGTTTAAGTCCCATGTAATAGGGGGCGAGCCTATTGCCATCAACCGGGCACAAATCCAGACTCCGGGCTGCTACTGAGAAATTCCAGATAGAAAACCAAATAACACTTTGCCCGACCCGGGAATCGAACCCAGGACCTCATGCTCAGCAGTAGCGCTTGCGACCACTAGACCAACGAGGTAGTTTATTCATATTGTTTAGTATAGTGGTAGAAGGAAAACAATTTATTCAATGAGACAAATAAAATATCTATATAAAATAATTAGATTAAAGGTGTGGTCATGTTCGTAGGTTTATATAACTACGTCATATCTTCATCAATAAAAAGTTAAGATGCATAGAGCATCAATCAATTTTGGCTAAATTCGGAATATTTCGACGAGCACCCGGTTCTCGCCACTACTCTGTCCCAGTCGGGGCGTCGCCGCGTCATGTACTACGCTTGCTGATATTTAGGAGGTTAAATAGATTGCCAAGAAGCCTCTGCAAAATCCTTTCATGAATATTAAAATTAAGTATCTACACACGAGAAAACTTATTATAACCCGGATATTATCTATCCGCCACACTACCCTGCTACATAAAACTAAACAACTTTCACATTGATGATTAATCCTGCTCCTGAATCCCACAACGTAATTACGTAATAGTTATCAAATAACATTACCAACGCAAATAGCATCTTGTATTAGTTCATTAATTTGCGTCATTATGGACGTGAGCGTTTACGCGCTATGGGCGTGAGCGTTTACGCCGCGTCATTGTACGGCGCGTAACGCGAGCTTTCTTAATTATTCTGCTCTTGTTTACGGGAAATTGGTTTAGACTCTCAGGTAATTGGTCTTTGACTTATTTGTGTTGTGCGTTTTGATCGTTTTGTGAAGTGTTTGTTTACGCTTAAGATGTTTTCATGTGGCCATTGAGATAATTCTTATTTGCATAATTTTCATTGAAGTTGTGTGTTTTGACTGGGCTTGCTGAAGTGAACGGAAGAATAAGCAGACAAAACAATACTGTGCTGTCTACAATCTGTTTTATGTGAAAAAGGATTGCAAATAGAAATGTTTTCTGTAGATATTTTTTTTTTACAATGTTTATGTTTCTTCTGTCTTCTCGATATAGAGATACAAGAATAGCTGCTCATGCTGTTGGAAAAACATTCCCGTTGCCACCGGACACGTGGAGGGTTTTATTAATAAAAAGAAAGAAATGGTTTATTCATTTTATTACAAGTTTCGTTACGAATTAAAAACAAGCCATGCCTTATTAAAAAAGACGTAATTCTTTTTTTTATAGTCTGGAGATTTCTTTCACTGCCGTTTATAACACCTTTAGGAAAGTCCGACAGTTTAATTACATTTTTGATGCGAACTTGTCGATCCTTGAAAAAGGTCCATTTACAGAATATTTACTGCTTACAAAACAACCGCGTAAACATTTTCTAAGAAAATGTAACAATGTTATAAAGACACCGCTTTTATTTTGGCGAGATTTCTACAAGTTAATCCTCAAGTAACTGAGCATAAACAAATAAAATTAACATAATTAAACTTTCTGGCAGTAAATCAGCGGCTCTGGATTCTACGAGATTTTAAGAACATAATAGAAAAATAACTTGAAACGTTTTTGCTGACGAACATTTTTGCGTAGCTACTTGAGTTACGGATATTAAAAATATTCTTCGCTTTTTAGGGTTCCGTACCTCAAAAAGAAAAAACGGAACCCTTATAGAACCACTCGTGTATCCGTCTGTCACAGCTAATTTGTTCCGAATCTAATGGACCGATTAAATTGAAATTTGGTACTCATATGTACTTCTGTGACCCAAACACGGACGTGTGACGTAAATAAATGAATATTTAATATCAAAGTTTTTCAAACTGTAACGTGTGACATATTAAATGAAAGGGCTTATTGCCAAATTTTTTAAATATCTTTCTAATATCTATCTTTTATAATTATAAAATAAATAGATTTAAAGATATTTAAGAAAATAGATGAAAATTGACCATTCCCCCCTTCTGTCCGAAATTACTGGGCCTAAATTTTAAAAAAAAATACAGAGCATGGTTTTTCATTCATAGATAACAGGAAAGCCTATAAGAAGTCTATGGTCTTAAAATAACATGGTAAATCTCTCAAAATTGTGCGTACAAATTTACATTTACAGTTGGATAGGGAGTACACGTATTTCAAATACAATGCTAAGTTTGCATTTGAGATAAATTCATCCCAACTACGGAACCCTTCACTGTGCTTAGTCGGACACGCACTTGGCTAGTTTTTATATTTTATCTTGCTAGGAATATTTGGGAAAATGAATCTTGGAACGAAGTTTGGCTAGGACGCAAATTATTATGAAGAACGCCAGCAAATTTCAGCAAATTAAAAACAGTTTTTCCTGGCTACACCAATTAAAGAATGACTGTTCCAATAAAAATGTAAGTATGTAAATAATGTGTTATCAATTTATCACACAATACACGAAATAAAAATACAGTTTTCATTCAAACAGTCTTTTTGATAGACACGCGTTTTATGACACAGCAATACATTCAAATAATATGCACATACGAGGACAATACAAGACATAAAACCTCGTTTCTTTTAAACCACCTTGACGATGCTTGTTCCCTGGTACCTAAGGTGCATTTACGTCAAAGCAAAGTGACCTTATGAATTTATCAAACTTGTAATCCGCTGCGAAAATTCGTTTCGTACATATATTTAGTATAAACATGAACTTAATGTTAAAAACGTGGAGAATGATTTCATTTTGAATTGAAACGATTAACTTTGGCAGCATTGTTATAACTGTAGTACTTTAAACCTGTATGAATAACTTAAATAATTTCGATCCGGGTATATTTTTTAGTTAAGTCTACTTGCAGTATAATTACGAATTCAGTTTTTTTTTTAAATCTTAATTCGACTCAATATTTTATCCAATCGCTTACTATCTTAGAAAGAAAAGAAAAAACTGGTACAAATAAACCCACTTTTAATTTAAATTTATTATTCATGCCAAACAAAAGAAGAATTTATCACTAAAATAGCCAAAACAAGGAAACAAATCAAACGATGTAGCACCAAAAACAAAGCTTCCACCTATTACTCTAACTTCGCTAATATTTTAGTGAAGTTACTACGCCGCACGGTTCGATAACGCTGCTGTGACGCAGCGTTTTCACTGCGTAATACGAATGAAAGCGAACTGGCAAAACGCAGAGTCATCCCTTTTGCAGCAACTTGGTTTTTACATAAGCGCACTCGCGTTGGCAATTAAATTGAGTACTAAGTTCAAATGAGGAAGGGTTAGGTGGAGTATAGCTTAAAATTTAATTAAGGGACTGTTTCTCCTGTAATTCATTAAAGGTTACGTAAAGTATAGGCTCATACATCTATATGTAAGTATACTGTTTGTTGACAAAACTTACCTACATATTACAATAGACGGTAAGTCATTTGAACTTATTCACCGAATGAATAGTATTTGGGATCGAAACTGAGATTGCTTACAAAGTATACTTGATTTTTTGACGAAGTAAAAAGAAGAATTTTAGTGCACGTGGATGTGTAGGTTACAATCACAAAAAAACCGGCCAAGTACGTGTCGGACTACGCACAATGAAGGGTTCCGTTCCAAATACAAACTTAACATTGTAGTTGAAAAACATGTTCTCCCATACATTCTAACTGCAAATGTAAGTTTGTACGCACAATATTGGGAGATTTACCATGTTATTTTAAGACCATAGACTTCATATAGATTTTCTTATAATCTATGAGTAAAGAGCCATACTATGTAATTTTTTAGGTGCAGTCGTTTCGGAGATAAGGGGGGGATGGTCAATTTTCATCGAATTTCTTAATGAAATGATGATGTGGATATATTTAGTAACCTTTTCCGCTTAGCTATTTCTAAAGAGTCTTGAAAAGACCCTGGAAGAAATCGACACGTGTTTCACCTCTCAACGAGGCATCCTCAGGATGACGATTAACTTGTCGTGAACTCGTACACGGCGTGTTGCCACACCAAGCACCGAGCGCAGA
Source organism: Omphaloscelis lunosa (assembly GCA_916610215.1). Lineage (NCBI taxonomy): Eukaryota > Metazoa > Arthropoda > Insecta > Lepidoptera > Noctuidae > Omphaloscelis > Omphaloscelis lunosa. The sequence continues at coordinate 17,153,740 of OU744250.1, forward strand.
CTAGCGCGGTGCTTGGTGTGGCAACACGCCGTGTACGTCATCCTGAGGATGCCTCGTTGAGAGGTGAAACACGTGTCGATTTCTTCCAGGGTCTTTTCAAGACTCTTTAGAAATAGCTAAGCGGAAAAGGTTACTAAATATATCCACATCATCATTTCATTATGGATTTCCACAAGGTCACGCCTGAATCAATTAACTATCTTGAATTTCTTCAATATCTTTAAAAGTATTTATTCTAAAATTATATAAAAAATATGTTTAAGATACTCGCAACAAGCCCTTTTATTTGATATATCACACGGCACATGATTTTCTTGTTTGCCCCCAAAAGTAACCGTTATATTTCATTTATTTCCTTAACACGTTCGTGTTTGGGTCACAGAAATACATATGTGTACCAAACTTTAACTTAATCAGACCATTAGATTCGGAGCAAATTGGCTGTGATAGATGGACGGACAGACAGACAGGCAGACAGACACACGAGTGATCCTATAAGGGTTCCGTTTTTTCCTTTTTAGGTACGGAACCCTAAAAACTATTGTATACTCAGCGATTTTTCTTGGCACTTCAATTATAGGTACTATGGAATAAATTCAGAGCCAATACTTTGAATTTGTGCTTCAAAACCTTCAAAATAAAGTCTTAGATAACATAGCGTAACTTTTAAGGACGTGTTATTTAATTAAAAGCGTTTTGTAGAAACTTTCCTGTAAACAAAACTTCAGATCTAATTAACTTCATAATTATAAAGACCTAAAGCTTCGAGTTTCCAAACACGAGCAAAATTATATAACATTAAAAATATGTTAATAAGTCGAGCCTATAAAACGATGGAGTTGATAAATTCCTCGAATATTTCCTTCTGAGGGAAATTACGTCAGTTTCTCTCACAACGTTTCAGTTCAGTGCACACAGCACACAACGTTGATTAGATTACCACAAGGGAACGACTGTAACTTTCTAATATGTAGTAATCGTTAAAACGTGATCTTTATTGCCATAATTACAGATGCGAAACTCCTTTGAACTTATTTCGGGGTACCAATTACTTACCTTCGTACGCATCTTCGTTCATGTAAGATGGTCTCCCCTGACTAAGGAACTAGGGTTGTCATTTAGTGTGATTGTGATAATTAACATTCAGTTTTATGACTTGTAGTAAGTAATTAATTTGCGGTTTACATTGGTTTAGGTGCACCACACGTTGACGATTACTTTTAAATAAACAATTTTGTTAGAGACAGCCGAGAAAGGTTGTATAAGAATAACGTTTTATATGTCAATCATTAGGATGTTGTTAGTTGAACCTATGACTGTTTTCATCCTTGTACCAAATACGAGGAAAGTCTGACAAAAAGCAGGAGCCCAAATATAATACTACCCTTCTCAGTAAAGAAAGAAACGTACTAAATAATAATGTAAGTCTATTACACAAAGTCTCATCAAATTAATAGTCTTCCAGGCTTAATAAAACGTTAGCTATTACAAAAATTGATGACACTCTATACAGCCATAATTATGGTATTAATCAAAGGAACAATTTATTTAGGAAAGTCATACCAACCTTTAGGAAATATTCTCCTGTAGGCAATTATATTGAGCGAAAGATTCTCTGCGCTGTTATTTGTCTATCCCCCTCTAATGGGTGGGAAATTTTGGGATTATTTGGCCGTTCATGTCGAGGTGTTATGCCGGGATGTTGAACGGAGTATAATCTGCCATGGCATTTTTCGCTCCATTGCTCACATTTGATGTGGGTTGAATATATTAATTATGTGCTACATCCAGTAAAAGGGGATTACGCCGAGCTTTTGCATTGGTTGAAAATTATTGACGAATTTGAAGACTCCAGTTTAAATTGGAAATGGAAACATGTAGGTCGAGTGATTAATGATTCGGTTTATTTATGACTTGCTGTTCGTGCCCGGCGTCGCCCGGGCGTATTTCCGACTTTTCCGCTGCATTTTCCTTAAGTACAGCCATTCTTTAGTGATGATCTTTCATACATGCGGCAATACATTTTTATTTGTATATCATTTTTTATGTACTCAAAACAAACTAAACGTGAATTCATGCAAGCCTAGTACTTTTTGTTACTTATACACTATCTGTGTGTAAATTTCATCCAAATCCTATTATTGGGATAATACTAATAATTGGAATACTATCTTGAATTCATGCAAGCCTAGTACTTTTTTTAGGTTACTCTCAGAAATTTTGCAAAACGTGTCGTGAACAAAATACCGTCTTGTATGACTGTAACTTTTTTTTGCAAAATCCGATTTCAATGAAACAAAGCCAATTTAATCCAAATTAATCTCTGTCTAACTGCGAAAACTACATGAAAATCCGTTCAGAAGTTCTGGAGATGTGCGCGAACAAACAAACAGACAGACACCAAATTCTACTGTTTTATTATAAGTATGTATATATATGATAACAATGTTTAATTAAAACAAATTAAAATAAAGTCAGAGTATCTAAATGAAAGACCATTTATTTTCGCAATAATGTGCACAACATCAAGAACATTCTAATAAAACTTAACGACAACACACAAATGGTTGCAATCAAACCATAAATTATCAATTCAGCGCAATCCAGTATAATGCCGCATAAAATATGACTAAATAACTCATAAAATATTCACTGAAGCATAACAGCTTTGCAATAGTAATGTGGGACGTAATGTGACACATTTTATTTAAGTGGCAGTTACAGCTGAAGGCGAATTCGACATAGACGTCGTAAGGAATAATGCGCGAAATATGCATATTGCTAAAGTGGATTCAACGTCGCCTGAACCATGTTCCAGGGTAATGACACGGTTTACCGATGTTTGGGTTAAGACTCGTGTCAGACTGTGTGAATTCATTAGTCCCTGGCTTAGAAAGCGCCATCTATCGTATTGCGCATACACTATAAGGCCGTTCCATTAGCTAATACGGGCCTCGAATATTTAAACGCGATTCCTGCTAAACGTCTTGAAAGTTAACATTTAAACAAGACAACTTTTACATTTTGGTAAGTACTTACTGAAGTAGATACTTAGCTTTGAAACGTTTGAGGTCGTTTTGAACCAAATTCAAAAGTTTTAAGTTACTTCTCAATTTTCTCGCGAAATATCAAATGTTAATGTTTAGAACGTAAATTGTTATAATTTTAGAAGCAGAGACTTTCACGGTAGACTTCACTAAGTGGTACAAATTATTACTAATTGAAACTTTAATTACCGACATATTTGAGAAGTAAAAACCTATAGCTAGTACCTACATGCTTATTACTGATATGAATAATTAACATGTTACTAAAGAATCTATACCTAGAAACTAAAAGTCAGGTAAATTCATAGTCAGCGAAACAATTTCTGTCGTAAATATGGAGTGTACTCAGCCATATAATCGACGAGCACCCTAAAAAGAAAATGAGCTAACACGTTCAACCGTTAGCAGAAACAATGTGTTATATGAAGTATATATATCGCTCATGAAATTCAGCTTAAGGAAATTGCTCCTCGTAGGAACCCTTGAAGGCGTTCAGAGGGGAAAATTTGATAGCTTATAGCTTTGATAGCACCAGCACGAGTGATGACGAAAATGTTTTTAAGGTAAAAAGATAAATGGTTTTTGTGTAGGATGATTTTTTTTAAAGACCGTACGAAGTGATGGTTTGTCTAGGATAATTGGAACCTGAGTTTTGACGAAAATGTGTAAATGTTTTTTGAAGAACGTCGACAGTGCCAGACTGAAAAAGAATTTCAACAAATTTTTATTTTGAAATGGTATTCTGTAAAGAATAATCTGGGAAATTAAATATGAGGATATAGTCAGCCACCCTTCATTATCAAAGACAAAGAGTAAGCTACCCTTGACTTGGGATATGTATATATCTGGATCAGTTGATTGATTGAGCTAGTTACTGATAGAGAGGATAGCTGAGTCAAATCAATTACGGTAGTGTTTTTTGTTCCATTTTCTATTACTGACCTAAATTCACGAACAATTTTACCAGCAGCTTATTTCAAGTTGCAATTTACATCATAATGAACTTTAACATCATAAAAATCCATAATAGGTTAGCACTCTTGTTTTAATACAATATTCTCTTACGTAATTACTGGCACATGACATTACATAAAGCGTAGCGCTCACGGCATCCATTAACTCTGATTACTAATCACTGGTAATGGAATATTTCGGTAAAATTGGAAGCTACGACTAAAAAATGCCCGGTGAGTGTCCGCCCTTTGAAGCTTACTTGCAATTTGTACAAAGTAATCATAGGTTCGTGACAGTTAAGAACGATAGACTACTGAGTTTTATAATGATTAGTTTTATTTTTCAAATAACAGGGAGCTAATGAAAACTAGTTAGCGTTGACATTGATTCCGGGTAGTTACTGTTTCCTATGGAGACGGAATAATAACAGTGAGCCTGTTTTTTTCTGTAATAACTACATTACTTAAGTTTATTACTTTTATACTTTCAGTTCAACAAATATTGAATATTTTATACTTCAGTACCCAAAAAAAAAAATTAGATCATCTAGGTAGTTCAACATAAAAACTATTTCTTTTAGACTGACGCAAAAAATATTCTAATAAAAGTTCATATAAAAAATAACGTTGGCTTACATTTCAGGGCGGACTGAGTAACACGGCTGTAAGTTAAACCATAAATATGAAACTTTGTCCATGTAGCTGATTTGATGGAATCCCACACCAAGATCAAAAACGGTTCGTTAACTTCCTTTCCCAGTAACTAAGTTACATAAGTAAGGAGATGGATCAAACCCTTATTTAAGGCTCCCACAAGAGAAATGAAGTATTAAAAAAGGATACTTACACAAAATCAAGTTTATAAAAATATTTTGATTTTGGTATTAGTTAAACTTTTCATGATAAAAATGAAATCTCAGAACTTAGAAGCAACACCTAATTTCAAATCAAATCATGAAATATGGCATCTTATGAGAATAGTAGCTTCTGCCCTCGTTCGCGTGACGAAGTTTTGTTCAGCTCCTAAGGATGGTAGTGTGATGCTACATAGCCTATATAACCTTCCTCAAGAATTGGGCTATCCAATGCAAAAATAATTTTTCAAAGCAGGTAGTTCCGGAGATTACCCCGTACAATTTTTTTATAATATTATTAGTATAGATATAATTACAAAACCCAGATTCAAGATATCGGTACATACATACATTTGGGATTATTCAAGAAGATTTCAATACAGAAGAATTTCTAGAAGTCCAAAAATACAGTATTGTCAAAAAGGATTCATTGAAATAAGCCCGTTATCAATATTGCGATCAAAGCTTTAGTAGAAGAAAATAATTTCAAAGACGGGTTTCAAAGACGAGGCCCAAAGTGGATTTGTGTTGAAAGGGTAGAAGCCTTTACAAACTGTTCAACTAGGGCGTCTCCTTACACTGTCGAGTAAATATTTGCTGTGAGATGAGTTGACACTGTAGGCTCGTACATAGTCAACTAGGAAAAGTATGGATGGACCCACTTTCGGAAAAAAAAAACGTTCCTCGTAATAGTTATCGGAAATGGAGAGGTTTGTTGAAGATTTAGTGGTTACAGGAAATAGTTTTACTCTATTCAGTCTGAATTTAGCTTCCAATTCTTAGATTGACCTATACATGGATATAAATAAATATCACCTTGATGTGGGATAGCGATGGACTGATTTAAAAATGGACCGTGGTTAGGTATTTCAAGAATTTATACATTCTAAGTTTGCACTACAATATTAAAAGTTATAACCCTCACTTGCCAAACAGTAAACTGTTTCATATTTGCACACAATATAAAAGTTCCGAGTGGTTTACCATGTTGGCAGACTGTTGGATTAAGATTTATAGACAAATAGGTTAATACGATCAGAAATAGAAGAAAGTTATCGTAGACGTAAACCTTAACATAGAGATGGGCTATTTATGGCTATCGTAAATTATATTATTGCTGTCCATATTCGTATACATATTTTAGGGACCATTCGCTATGTAGTGATAATTACAGAGACGGTGGACAGAGTGACCTCAATTCATAAAATATTTGATTGGCCAAATGTGATTTGTAGGCATTTATTGGATTTCATACTGAGAGTGTTATAGAAACCTTATCTACCATAGTAGTTATTTTTCTCTTGGAAAGTCTACTTCACTTGTTTTTGTTACATAAGACCACACAAATATTATCATGTAGGTATATATTTTGTATCCACTCAATGAAAATCACATATAGTTTCAAGATATCATACTATAAGGATTCATTGTGGCAAGGTTAAGTTATCGTAATGGGTTCAATATATCCGCCAAAAGTAAATATTTTTTGGAAACTAAACACAATCTTATACAGAAGGAAATTGTAAAGAACACAAAAGGAAACGGTAAGAAGCTAGACAAAAAAGTAAAGGACTAGGTAACGTCTCTCAACTTAGTAACTGTGAAGGAACAAGGAGAACGTGCTGAGCTTAAAGCCGAGGTTAACTTGTAAGAAATTTTTATTAAGTTATATTATTAAGTTTTTTTTTCTTCTTTTGTAACATTATGTCTTGTTGTTTCTCGTGTTTGTTTAACTACATATGTTGATTTTGTTCTTGAGTGCCACGCTTAGAATAACTTGTGGAACAATATCAATTTCGTCATATACAGCATTATCGTTTGTAGCAACCAACGTCTCGTGTTTCAGTTTTTCTAATATTGTTTTATTTTGGCTCTTTCTCCTCAATAAGCTGTTATTGCTTTTTGGAGTTATGTAATGCAAATATTTTACGGTCTGAGAGTTGGTTCAATATCTGCACGGCATATGTGGCGTCGCTCTTAGTGTGGGCAATAGTCCAAGTTATATTGACGCTAAGGTTTGACACTTCTCGGAACACTAACTGGAGATCGGAAATCCCATATAACAGTAACGTAATAGGTGTCAATATATGGATAGACATGATTTATGGGTATATTAACGTTGCTTACTTAGTAATCAAATTTTCATGTTGAAGGAAATTCAGCACATTCTGGTAAGCACAACTACTCAAAATAAGTCCGTTTTGTCCGAACATCTTTATTGGACAGAAAACTGTTCTCGTTAGCGCAACCTGAAAATGTGTTTCATACATTTTCAAATTCATGTTTCATCTTTCGGTTAAAATGTTTCAACTTTAAAGGGAAACACGCGCAAAGACAATGGTATGTGAGGAAGTTGCAAGATATTTATATCCCTCATATTTTGAGGCATAAAATATTTATAATATATTAACACGTTGCCTGCCATATGGAAATCCGAATACATTTGCGTTTTTCATCAGTCGTTTAAATGACGTGAAATGACTTATTTATAAGATTTCTATATATAATATATGTTTTTATATATTTTTTTGTATATTATGTGCTGTTTTTAATCCGCTGGTCATTTACACCCGGCGCGGCGCAAATGTAATATTTTTTTCATTAGAGCCACGCCGGTCAAATCGCCGGTCATCCTTGTTAGTCGCGTAAAAATCCCCGCCAGAACGTCCATCCTGCGCCCGAGCGAGCGCGCTACTGATGAGTGAAAAATAAAGAAATATTAGGATAGTGCATGCTGCGTCCCTTCCCCGCTGCCCCGCATTACATTGTAGACCTCTCGGATCAAATGACAGCATATTCTTCTCCGCTTCGAAAATCTATCAAGTGGTACAAGAAGTTGGCCTTAGAACTGCTTCTAAACACAGCTGTAGTAAATGCTCGGGTTTTATATGAAGCTACCACAAAAAAGAAGATACCTATTATTGAATTTAGACGAAAACTGTCACAACAAATGATTGACTCAAACCCACGTGATGGAGCTAACATTCCATGTAGGCCAAAGAGAATAAAACATTATCTTGTAAAAGCAGACGGAAAGGCTGTGACGACAAGAAAATTTTGTGTAGGTTGTTACAAAAATAATTCACAAACGCATGGAAGAAAAATTGCCAAAAACAAAACCAAAAAGGTTACGACATTTTGTTCAGTTTGCCCAGACAAGCCATATTTGTGCAGACCGTGTTTTGATAAAAATCATTAATTTTCTGTTTGTTTTTTAATTTTAAATTACTTTGATCTCAACACAACATAATGTGTCTCTAAATAACACTAGTCCTTGATTTGTAATAATAAAAATATTTTAAAAAGTATACTGTCTTTAATTTACATCATAATTTTGTTTGACTCGCTACAAAAACATTCATACAACCAAAAAATTATAAAAATATTTTGAGGCCAAGTTATCTAAAGTGATCATTGGGGCCGCGCCGGCCACTTGTAATGGTATTTTGCGTTACACGCATGGCCGTCAGCGAGCAAAAGGTGTTCAAGTTCACTTTAGTTGTGCCGGTCATTTAAGCCCCCCATGGCCCAAACGCTTCTACCAAGTGCCGGTCATTTGGACCCCCCATGGCAGCTAACGTGTTAAGAGCAGTCTTGTCAGACTTATTTTAAATTCAGAGTCTGGCTTTGAAATATTATTATACCAACTGTTGTCAGTAAGCGGTTGGCACAGTTTATTTTTTTCTTTACGTTATAGACTTGATTTCCATGCTAATGTGAGACATTATGATGGAAATGAAGTCTAAAACTTTCATAAATATGATTTACAATGCTTCCAAAAATATAATCTTATATTAACCGCAGCTACAGATTTTGTCTAAATTACAAATCACGTTATGCAAAGTGCCCTTGCTAACCGAAATGAGGGTCTGTGATATTTCTTGGTCCACTTCACATACCTTAAGAGATTTTCCCCTCCAAAGATTTACAACTATCAACTTACTATTTTGCATTCAGAGCAACAACAAAACTTTTATTTTACACGTTCTCTTTCTGCGAATATTGTGTTCTTTCTAAAATAAAAATAGACGCGATTTGGGCACGGCTGGGCTCCATATTTCAGAGGGTACCCATTCGGGATGAATCTAAATCTCTGTATCTTTGGCTCTACGCCCGGTACAGCAATGTTAGGTCATCAGGGCAATGACCTTTTGTATTGAAAGGGTGGTTAAGTAACTGTAATACTAGGATTTTGTTATAAATTTTAATGATATTCTTGACATTTTCTTTGGAATGTTCTACTGGAAAATAATTGACGTTGTAACGTCAATTATTTTGCCACCAATACCACTGTAATTTTAGATTTGTAACACTAAAATTACAGTGGCATAGGTTACAATTTATTTCCAATTAAATCATTCTGAAAAATAGGAGTGTTTATCAGTATTCTCTAATTGGAAATAAATTGAAGGAAATAAAAACTTACGCCGCTGTATTTTATTATTTTATCTCATGTTCAATAATTAATCATCATTTTATCCCTACATCCGTAACCTGCTATCAACTATTTAATTACAATAAAGTAATAGAATAGAATATAATAGTTTACCATTTAATAGAATGACCCATGGATTCGTACCAAGGGGTATCGTGTTACCCAGTAACTGGGTTGTGGAGGTCAGATAGGCAGTCGCTCTATATAAAATACTGGTATTCAGCTGCATTCGGTTAGACTGGACGCCGACCCCAACATAGTTGGGAAAAGGTTAGGCAGATGAATGACGCGCCGTGGCTTTTTCTATCTCAATTTTTAATAATATGATGAAAGAGGAAGTACAAATAACTTAAGAACAAAGAAAATTATAATGCGTCATTGTGTTTTGTCCTTATTTCAATACCTTTAGTAATCGCAAAAGCTAGAGGTTACTAATACATTTAGTATTATTATTGACACGTTTTTAGTTTAAAACCTTTTTACTACATAACATAACATCACGCCTGTATTCCCCGAAGGGTTAGGCAGAGGTGTACCTATAGTGCACCCACATTTCGCCAGTTATGTTTAAGTTCCACGTAATAGGGGGCGAGCCTATTGCCATCGACCGGGCACAAATTCAAACCTCGGGCTGCTACTGAGAAATTCCAGATGGAAAAACCCAATAACACTTTGCCCGACCCGGGAATCGAACCCAGGACCTCATACTTAGCAGTAACACTTTGCGACCACTCGACCAATGAGGCAGTCACTTTTTTACTATTTATGTACAAACCTTGAAGAATACTTGTAGGGACCTATTGTTGCCCCACGTTTTCACCACCATAAGTCTTGATTCAGTGGGACTCTTGTGCTAAATTTCATCCAAATCCGTTCAGCGGTTTTAGTGTGAAACCGTAACAAAGAAACACACTTTCGCATTTATAACATTCGTCTATTATGAGATACTGAATGATATATAGAATTTCATCATTCCAGTTATGATATTAGAAGTTGTGAAGAATAAGACCCACCGTCTTATCATATGTTCAAAAAGTACAAAAAATGGTTTCTTCTGGTACAATAATACTAACATTATAAAGAGTTGAAATATTTGAGTTTGTGTATAGTAAGGGCTACTAATACAATTCCAAAAAATATTTAGCTACAATATTGCTAAGTGTCATATATTTTATGTTACAAGTACAATTTAGCAATTAAAAAACCTGAAAACCATATCCTCATTTCTTTCTTATCTATTATATTTTCTCCAACACTAGACCCTGTTCACTATGTATAACCTATTCATTGAGACCATTCCAGTGAGCCCAAACACGATACCTGTGCTGTCAGTTGGTAAGGGAGTTGGGTATCCTGCAAATCCAGGTGATGCTGCAGCATCAGTTCCAGGCTACTATGTTCTGCTAATATCATTGAAGTACCAGAATAAAAATTTCAACTCGATCAGACCTGTGGAAGATACTCACATGCATTCATCATGATTTTGATAAAACATGTCTAAGAACTATCGCTAGAAAACCTGCTTTCAAATCAAATAAAAACGTATTCAAATAGGTTCACCCGCTTAAGAGCTACGATGCCACAGACAGACACATAGACATACACAAATAGCGGTCAAACTTATAACACCCCTCTTGCGTCGGGGGTTAAAAATAAGAAATTTAACGCGGATGCAGTCGTGGCCAGAAGCTAGCTCTGAATAAGTTGGTCCATTCTTTTAAACCTCATGACATATCAATTATTTACGTCTGTTGGACTTTACCCAAAATCTGCTGCGATTTGTGGTCTGTAGTCTGGCAGAAGAACTTACAATTTATAGTAGGTACGTATCTAGCCTATACTGGTCTACAGGAGAAACCTGATTTTGTTCAAAATTTGCAGACTGTCGCTGTTGCAGCTTGTATTTAATCGAACCTTGAATAATTCCCATTTTGGTTTCCTCAAAATGTTATTGAACACTCTAAAATAATGATTGCGCTTCTTTTTGTGAACCTCTAATCATTCTTACTTACCCAACTACGGCAAAGCCAAAAGGAAGGGTTATGATTTTAGTAGTCTATGTATGTTTGTATGTTTGAATTTACGTGTGTTCCACCGTAGCGCCTAAATTACTGAACTGGTTTTGATGAATGAGGTGTCAATAGATTCGTAATAATTGTCCGGGTGACATAAATTTTCTATAAATTTAATATGGTGGATATAAATTTAATATGGTGAACGAAATTAATTCAGATAATCATGACTCATGTTTGGTATTAAACGAAAGGTAAATAAATATGTTTAAATTGTTAAAAACAAGCAAAAGTGAGACTGCGCTCTGTACGGCGGACGCGAGATGATATCAACAAGCAGTTAATCAAATCTTAATAAATAGTAACGATTTTTAATTCCACTAGAAAAACAATTACAACTAAATATTTATATTTTGGATTTCTTCGAAACTCGATAAATTGAGTTGGCGTCGAAATAAATTGCGCTATGGTTTCGTTCAAAGCACTAAGCACTGCTTTTAGAATTTAACATAGGTTAATTACTGACCTATTGTATGGTCGTATGCCTGTATACCATGTGGGTGCCAGGAACACCTTCAAAATTATAATGGCATGCGACGACGGCTTTACCTTGACTATTTTTGTACCTGTCTTGATTTCTGTCTGAAATATAGGTATTCTTGTTTTGTAATTTTTAGATAATTTTTATTTTCCCGTAGTCGGGTTACTGTTTTTTATTTAAACTTAATTTTTTATTTGATTTCCTAAAAATACTTAATGTAACTGCGACCAACTTGAATGTAGCGCTCGCCAGCCGCTGCTGTGCACCACATTTATCATAACCAGTTTGATCGGGGTATCCCAGCTTAGTTACTGCGAGAAAAGGCTAGAAATTTAAAAAGAGGCTCCGTTATTAAAAAAAAGTTTGCATCATTAGACGGTATATAACTTTTTAAAGTATCAGTATTTCCCTTTAATAATTACTCTAGGTTTTCAGACGTTTTAAACAGTTTTACCTACTGTATTAGGTTAACCCAAGTTTCGAATAGTTTCGCGATTATTTTACCGCATTCAATTCTCTGCATCGAGTACCAAGCAGTTATTACTATAATTAACACTTACCTATTAAGTACACGCGATCCTGATTAACTCTTTCTGTGTTTTGCTATATTTTTTGGTGTAAAATACTGTTTTTATTTCTGGTAAATTTTTGAAAAACTTGACAATAAATAATAATAATCAATTTCAATTATTTCATTATTCATTTTACAATATCAAAAAAAAAAAATATATATAGAAAGAGCTAGCTATTCCCCTGAAAATTAATTAACAAAACATAACATAACATCACGCCTTGTTTCCCCGAAGGTTTGGGCAGAGGTGTCCCTGTAGCAGGTTCACCCACATTTCACCAGTTATGTTTTAACTCCCATGTAACAGGGGGCGAGCCTATTGCCATCAACCGGGCACAAATCCACTCCGGGCTGCTAGTGAGAAATTTCAGATAGAAAAACCCAATAATACTTTGCCCGACTTGGGAATCCAACCCAGGACGTCATGCTCAGCAGTAGCGCTTGCGACCACTGGACCATCGAGGCAGTCAACAATTAATTAAATTTCAAATAAAAGCTACGAAAGCAAGTACCAAATTAATTACGATTAAACGTTACGGTACATTTACGATTATTGATTCTTTGCGATTTAATTTACTGGGTCCAACAAACAATTACGCCATTGGAGACTGTAACACTATCCTGGCTTTTCCTTTATCGGAACAAGCTAGGACAATGTTTTGTTTTAAAGTAATTATGTAGTAATAACAGTAATGTTAGAATTAAAAAGTGTCTTTATGTTTAGTTATTTTGCTGATGTTACAGGGCGACGTTATCGCTTAGCGATAAAGCTCTTGAAATAAAGATTTCTAAAAAGTACAAAATTAATAAAATATTTAAAAATGCCAACAATAAAAAAATAAAATAAAACGGAAATGTCAAAAAATTAAAATATAATAATATCAATTAATTAATAAGCAAGTATAATAAACTGAGGAATTAAAACTTGACATTCTTTCGAAAAAAATATTAAACACATTGATATGCTAGACTTTTATAAACAGCTGCCAAAACTCAATTCTGAAGGCCTTACCTCTTTTTAACCTGTCTATCAAAATTCGCAATAAATTCAATGGGGAATTATAGAAAACCTAGCGCTTGAAAAAATAGCAAGAATCTTTTTGACAAAGGTTTGTCACACAGGATTCTTACTGACAAGAAAAGTATACCGTAAAATCGCTTTGTCCTACCCATAGGTCTTTCTCAACTGTCAAAGGAAAGATGGAACGAAAATAGGGGTTTATGGAAGCGAATAGGTGAATAAGTGAGTGACAGTTTTGTAAAGGTTTGTTGAATAGATATAGAAATATTAAATTGAAATGAAAACTCTTTTATTATCAAAGGAAATAACAAATTATTTTTCGCTGCGTTTGGACAGTTTTTCAAGGTGCTGTCGTCGACGGTCAATCGAAGGTTACGCTACGCTTGCCGCGGTCGGTTCCTGGATGGGTGACCATCCATTACACATCGCGACCCCTCCGTGCCTCCAGAACAACTTTGATAACGACATCAATAAACTCACAGTCGATCAATATTACGTGCGGCATGGGTGCGAGGATTATTATCATTTCTTTTAGAGGGACTTGATTTGAAGATTGAGAGACTCATATTTTGCAATGAGCCATTAACAGGCTGATGTTCATTCCAATTATACTAATCCACTTACTATTCTCATGAGTAAAATTAAAATAAAGCACCAGCTACTCCCAAAAATCCATATTCAATTAACATCAAACCTCATTACTTGAACATTTTAAAACAACTCGCCCCAAATCGTTCGCTAATTAATCCGAACCCATTAAGCAAAGGCCAACTCATTAAACCTCACAATAATAAATAATTAAAATTGATGCCGACACGTTAGGAGTCCGGTCTGTTATGATAAAGCCTTTATATAGAAGGGAAATAACTGTAATTTAACACCCCAAAGGGATTGTAAATCGTAAGTAATTTATATTAATAGCTTTAGATTTATGTTAGTTTTGGCTCGAGGTGCCGTTTGGGGACCGATCGAGTTGCTAACTAGACAACACTAGATCATAACGGATTGCTATGTTTTCACTGTTATTATGTAATATCATGTTTATTGCTCTTTTGGTTTAGTGTGCTTGGTGCCAAAGAAAGCTAAGTATATGCTAAGTTTGAGTTTTTGATTCTAGTCGCCCCTTCCAAAAGGTAGTAGGTAACTCCACCGTTACTCTTTTAGAATGTTTTACAATATTTCGTATCCATTAATTATATAATTATATGTGAAGACGGTGCACCTGGAGTAAGATTACACTTACAGTTGGAGAATTGACCGTGACGTATATCGATATAGGGGAGAACATGTTTCTCAACTACAAAGGAGGAAACGCATGTGACTAAAATAGTGATAAATATAAATGTTGATGGATGGAGATGGAGGGGGAGGCCAAAGAAAAGATGGATGGACTGTGTGAGGAATGATATGAAAGAGAAGGGAGTGAATTATACCGTGACGGTTGAAAGGGGAGAATAGAGACAGAAAACGTGGTGCGCCAACCCCACGTAATATGAAACAAGAGCAAAAAGATGATGGGTAATGATGATTTCTAAGGGTTTGCACTTTAAAAGAAAGCCGGAACCTACTTTAGAAATCGTTGGTATCCGTTTGTGAGTCGGTAAAACTTGCGAGATGAAATAATCTCACTTAAAAAAAATTAACAAACAGGATTCTCAATTATTAGCTGACAGCCTGTTGATCATTTGGTTCACCTCCTGTAAATTGGCTACCACCACTGAAAAAATGCACCCCAAGAGGATTTCCGAAGTATTACCAACTCTCCATTACTATACCTTTAACTCTTCGACCGTGTGTGCCCTGTGTTATCAGTTAGCATTACACATACAAATCACAAGCACAAACATTGAGATACTGAGCAAACATTTATTGGCCATTTGGTTCGTGCATAGTGGTTAACAATTGTGTTTGCCCTATTGACCGGGATGTGGAATTTCAACCTTCTAACAGGAGTAGGGAAAGCTAACATTTGATCGCTTTGCTACAGTGGGTTGTGCTTAATGTGCAGATTTTCTTCGGGTATTTCCATTGAAAGTAAAGGTAGAAAGTAAAACTAAAGAGTAAAGGAAAGGCCTTTAGGGGTTTATTTATAAGCGTTGCTTGAAGTTAAGAGACGTTTAAACTTCATAAATGTATGGCTAAACGTTACCTACTTCACTTTAAGCAAAGTTTATTAATATAGGGGATTATCTCTACCTGCAGTTGAATTGCTTGCTATATCATTAGATCCTAAATTCCTAGATTACTGACTGACTCACTTTTTTATGAGTATTGTAAATAAATGACAATCCTCCCCCAACAACATTTATTTCAAAACAAGCTCATTCGTTTACATCTCTCAAAGGAATTTAAATCCCAGGCATTTTATACCACCCTTTCAGACACAACAAAATATGAAAATCGGTTTACTCCTTCAACAATAGGTACCTACTTTCGCAGTGCATAAAAAATGTGAAGCAACTCCATTTTGCTTTAACTCCATTCTGGTTAAAATCCTTTTAACTGTCTTTTGATACGATCCCCTTAATTAACAAGGCTATTTGAGTGGCTTATTCAGCATAAGATTTCCTGAAAACCTTCAAAATTCAAATACCTAAATCTCGGATAAAAGTCCAAAACATTGCCAGATGCGAAAAATTTATGCTTAAATTTTAATGTGGCGGAAGTTTTTTGCCAGGGTTCCGTAAATATTTTTTTACAGTTTTATTTGCATTATTAAATAATAAAATAAAAAATATATTTCGCCTTGAAGATACCTAACTTATCTTTTATTTTAAAATGTAAAGCTATTTTTCATGATGTAGATATTGAGAACCATTTGTCATATTAGATGATGCGTCAAAATGTGGCAGATTAGGTATATGAAAGCATTTTCTTAGGATTTATTTTTCATTGGATAAGAAAGTAAATTCTCAGTTTTTTCGAATATAACTTTATTTTTATTTTATTTACGTTTTCGTGTATTGGCTACATTATAAAATACAAAATTTTCAGTAACTTGACACGCTCTTCAGTCGCACTCCGGGAGTGCCGACTGAAGAGAAAACTTGAAAAAAGAAATCGGCACTGCGGTAATAAACGCGTCTTTTACTCCACGCATAGCGGTAATCAACGCATTGATGTATGGCTAAACGTTACCTACTTCACTTTAAGCAAAGTTTATTAATATAGGGGATTATCTCTACCTGAAGTTGAATTGCTTGCTATATCATTAGATCCTAAATTCCTAGATTACTGACTGACTCACTGTTTTATGAGTATTGTAAATAAATGACAATCCTCCCCCAACAACATTTATTTCAAAACAAGCTCATTCGTTTACATCTCTCAAAGGAATTTAAATCCCAGGCATTTTATACCACCCTTTCAGACACAACAAAATATGAAAATCGGTTTACTCCTTCAACAATAGGTACCTACTTTCGCAGTGCATAAAAAATGTGAAGCAACTCCATTTTGCTTTAACTCCATTCTGGTTAAAATCCTTTTAACTGTCTTTTGATACGATCCCCTTAATTAACAAGGCTATTTGAGTGGCTTATTCAGCATAAGATTTCCTGAAAACCTTCAAAATTCAAATACCTAAATCTCGGATAAAAGTCCAAAACATTGCCAGATGCGAAAAATTTATGCTTAAATTTTAATGTGGCGGAAGTTTTTTGCCAGGGTTCCGTAAATATTTTTTTACAGTTTTATTTGCATTATTAAATAATAAAATAAAAAATATATTTCGCCTTGAAGATACCTAACTTATCTTTTATTTTAAAATGTAAAGCTATTTTTCATGATGTAGATATTGAGAACCATTTGTCATATTAGATGATGCGTCAAAATGTGGCAGATTAGGTATATGAAAGCATTTTCTTAGGATTTATTTTTCATTGGATAAGAAAGTAAATTCTCAGTTTTTTCGAATATAACTTTATTTTTATTTTATTTACGTTTTCGTGTATTGGCTACATTATAAAATACAAAATTTTCAGTAACTTGACACGCTCTTCAGTCGCACTCCGGGAGTGCCGACTGAAGAGAAAACTTGAAAAAAGAAATCGGCACTGCGGTAATAAACGCGTCTTTTACTCCACGCATAGCGGTAATCAACGCATTGATGTCTTTTAAATGGTCAAAAGCTGCTGTCATCACAGTGTCGCGAAATTAATGATTTAGTCCCATCTAAAAAATGTTTCCACTTAAAAAATTCAAAAGTAGATTTTCCTTGCCATGCTTTTATTTTCCAAAAATAAACAAACGCCGCGAAACACAGCAACGAACGTCTGACGAAATCGACGAATTATACAAAACTTGTAATCTGCGTACGGGACCCAAAAAAATGCGAGTCTTTTTGAATAATCACAGTCATTTTGTAGACGCCTCGACGCCACCCAGCGGGCGTAATCTTCGAGTTATTGCGTTAGTATTAACGAGTAGAATAAACATAGGAATATTTCAGCATAATGAGACAGTTTGTGGGGCTTGTGACGGAATTAGTTCAACTTGATGCGTATCACTGTTATTTTGCATGAGAATTGAGGATTAGAGTATGGATTTTGGAGACAAGTATTAGTTTTAGGTTGATTAAAGTTCCTGAATAAGTAGGAAGTTTTGATGCGTTTTTAATGCGTTGCTGCGGTTTTGTCTTTTCTTGTTTATTCGGTTTTGGAAGCATTGATAAGATGAAGAACAAATCTTGTCTTTTAAAGGCAAGAACTATGTGGGAATGACTCAGGTAATGCTAAAGAGCCAGTCAGGAATGTTCTAGCGGGTCTAAATTCCCTGCTTTTACCTGCGTTATATTATAAAAGACAGAAATAGCCAAAGAAACCCAAAACCTCCTCTCTTGACCGCAGATAGCTCGACCAATTACGTAACATTTTACAAAAATAGACACGCAACTTTTATAATGAGACCCGTTGCCCAAAATGAAATACCTACCTCCAGAATTTTGCCCAAGTTTTATCCAACCTTCAAGAAATATACAGCCTCTTCACGTACACAAATAATTCCTGAGACATTACTCTTAGAAGTGAAACATTATAATTATTCCGTATCTCCGTCAGTCCTGTCGTGTCTCGTGTCGGGGTAATATGAGCACAGACAATGTCATATCAAGCGTTGTCACGACAATCCGTGACACTGAGATGCCACTTTGATCTTGTATCTTGTCGCGTCTGTTGTCTTTGGGAAAATAATCCGTTTTGTGATAAAATTTTGAAGAACTTATAAAGATATTTATGTTTAGTTAAAGTGAAAACCTACTTCAAAGTAAAAACAGAGAGATTTCAATATTGTATATTGAAATTTATTTCTACGTTTACCGATACAAAAAGCCCCTTCTTAAAAAAAGTTGTTTGACGTTGGTCTAGACAGCATCACAGAGATCATATTCTTTTATCACAAACAATACAACAATAGGTCCTACAAAAAATATAGGCTAATGTTTGTTTTAAATAACCCATATCTACATCAAATTAAAACAGATTCAATCCAATTCTCACTTTCTCATGGACTCCTCAAAACTCTTTCTCAGCTTCTATTCTAAGTGAAGTCATAAAACACCTTACAAGATGCGTTAATCAAACTGACGAACTTGATGGCGACATTTTGCTCATCAATCGATCAAAATAATATCTCCTAATAACTAAAATAGACGGAAATATACATCTATATATATGTATAAAAATGAATCCCTATTTCCCTTGGTCACGACATCACGCTAAAACGGCTGAACAGATTTGGATGAAATTTGGGATATGGATAGACCTTGACCCGGAGAAGGATATAGGATACTTTTTATCCCGATATTTTTACGGGATCGAGAATTATGCGGGTAAAACCGCGGGGCGCAGCTAGTTTTGTATAAAAATTCAGCCCATATAATAGCTTTAATACAATAAAGTCATACTTTCTTGAAATTTAACTTAAGACACAGCCTTCAAAAACTTTCTCAGCCTCCATCCTAACTGCAGACATTACACATCTCACAAGATGCGTTAATCAAACTGATGAACTTAAGGCACCGGGACCAGTCGCTGCCATGGCGACATTTAGGTCATCAATCGATACCTCAGTTGACGCCGCAGTTACGTTAGTGCTAGTAAAAATTTCTAACGGTGTCATGAAGGGCTGGTGGTCGATTGACAATGACCATTTGTTATTTATATCTTAAATACTAGAGACTGTAATTATTAATTGTGTCGTTTATTTTAGGTAAAAAAACTACGAATATAAAACAATAAATTACTTATCATATATTCATCTGTGATTTCAAGAATAAGAATTAAATACTGAACTCAAATTCAAAGCATTTATTTTAATTATACCATTTAAAAACACTTTTAAATGGTCCACGTCAGTCAGAAAGATGAAGTTAGTTGTCCATTCCAAAACATAGTAGGTTCATATGGAGAAGAACGGGCAAGAAACTCCAAGGATAATAGGATTTAATTATTTATGTATACACAGTAAAATACATAGAGATTTTAATTTTCAATTATAATTATTATTATAAACACTGTATATATTTCTGTTTATGGGACCATCGCTTTAAATATCCGGACATAACCACATACAATTATGTTATTGGACATTCCCAAAAACGCCTGAATTCATAAACACGCCAAACAAACACTATGTACACAACCATGTTATTTAATAAAATACACTCGTACTGTATAAGCATTCGATATAGATTAGATATCTTACGAATTCCTCTCGAATACATTTCCTTTTTAGATATAACTCATATCAATAGTATAAGAATATTCGCTGGGAGTACAATACCGTTTGATATTCCGAGTATGTATCCTGCCCTGATTCCGAATGAGAATTGGCTTGTCACGTCTTGAGGAGCTACGGGACATGTCTTCACACGCTTCCTGTTTAAATCTACTTTTACTTGCCAATTTCTCGTGTATTGTAACTGTTTTTATGCACTGGACTTATTTTGTTTCGTTTTATGTAACAATCCAGATGTTAGTTGGATGTTAATAGGCTTGAACAAAGGGTTAAAATCGTAAAATTCTTAGTTTTCAAAAGCTGAAGCTTTGTACTTTGCGTATTTTTCCGACAAAATTAAGATTTAAGATTGTCAGTTCCAATCAGTCTTCATTTCCCACTTTCGTTGACGTGGCAATCTATCAAATGCCTTTGCCATTTTTATATTCATTTCGGATGGTTGTAGATCTAAAATCTAATACCAGTACGTGATCATGAAACCACACCTCGTCGTCCTTTATAACGTTTATTTCATATTCTAACACTTCTAAGCCTCGCAATACACTCCACACGCGTGAAAAGAAATGTATCTTCACATGATAAATGATGGCTCTTCTGTATGCATGGCTCACGCGCTTTTTTTATTCTGAGTGAGAACGACAGGCACTTCCCACAAGTAGTTCGGTCTGTTTATACTAACATGTGCCTGCTGAATGCTTGCCATATACAACATGACGTGTGGATGAGTGAAGGGGATTTTTCACATACGGTTAAATCTTCTTTCAAATAAATATCAGCGACATAATTTGACGCTTATGTATTTACGTAGGAGTGTAAATCCTTGCCTTTTCTAACCTTAGCTTCGTTCACTTGTGATGTGGGCGCTAAATGGTAAGCTTGTATCGTTTTGTGATACGCATTGCTTACACGCGTGGAAAATAAAATATTAAACATTAAAATGTTAGACCAGATCGATGGATTATATGAGGAATGATATGAAAGAGAAGGCACTACTGATAGCGGGATGGTTGACAGGGGAGAGTGGAAAAATAAAAAGTGGTGCGCCTACCCCACGTAACATAGGATAAGGGCAAGATGATTATGATGATAAAAATGTTAGACCAGACAAAAAAGCCAGCTTATGGAAAAATCTGCCATTTTAAACCACTCATCATCTACTTAGTCTTTTCCCAACCATGTTGGGGTCAGCTCAATCTAACCTAATGCAGCTGAATACGAGTATTTTACATAGAGCGACTGTCTATCTAACCTCCACAACCTAGTTACTAGGTAACACGATACTCTTTGGCAAGACTGGTTGTCAGACTCAATACCTTTATCTTTATTGCTTTAACATAATGTGTACTTAGGTGGTAACTACATAATTTAGATCATTATGGACCCTGTAGGGCACAGCAAAAAGGGTAGGAGAGAGGATGTCCTGTTTAAGGAGATCATTTGGTTGTTATTGTGGGCATCTAACTACCTGTTACGAATGTCAAAGATCTACAAATGACAGCCGCGACCAACGGCTTAGTGTGCTATGTAAAGATGGTCACCCATCCATGGAGTAACCACCGCAAGCATAGATCGATCGTCCTATGCGGCTCATTTTAAACCACCCATCGGAGTTAATTATATAAGTACTTAGAATTTAAAATTCGCACGATCCCAAAATTGAGCAACATTAATAATTTAATTTTTGTCATTCATTCAAAATTGTTTAGTGTTAAAGACTTAATAAGGTGCTGTGTCGTTATTATAATACACGTTTTGAAGTAATAAAGGCAAGTTCGTCCTTTGAAGAAGAGCCAAAGTTTACGCTAAACATACACCAGGTTCATGTTTGCCTGTAGGCAAAGTTATAATGAGTTACAATGTTCTTATTTGTTTGTGTGAGTTTTCGTGAGTTTTCTTCCTTTCGAAATATTACTTTGTAATAAGAAGTGAATTCTGCAGAATTACTGCAGTTTTGGTTCGTAATAAAATTTCTTATGATATGACCGTGAATGTTGGCGCTGTTAAACTTAATTTGCCTTCTTCTTCGTGTGGTTAGTGACTAGCCTGGTGTCAGTTAAAGCCGCTCATGGGCCTCTGACTTGGCTTCACATGCCGTCGAGAAATTTCTCGCAGGCATGAAGAAATAGAAACAAAAATATTCTTAGGTTTCTTCGCGATGTTTTCCTTCATCGTGTTAAAAGCAAGTGATAATTATATAATAAGTACATGAATCCGAAAAGTCAGAGGTGCGTGTGTTGGTTTCGAACTAGAGACCTATGACTTGGCAGTCCGACGGTCACGCAACTAGGGTATCTCTGCATTGCCTTAATTTGGTAACATAATATATGGTTTTATGTTGATATTACAGTTAAAAATGTTCAATATTTAAAAACTGATGAGTTGCACAGTTTTCCTCTAATTATTTGACAATTCAAAAGAGCCTGTAAATGGTTTAATTGAAATAAATGCTTTGAGTTTGAGTTTGATGTAAATAGAAATGTCTGCTGTTCATTCGTCCAAGGTTAGACCGTTATATACCTCATTAGAGTAAACGTGAGTGGCATGCAGAATTCCGGAAGTCAAGTCCTTACTTCATTGGCACAGAATGAATATTGACGTATGGCTGGAGCTTTCCAAAAATACCTTCTACTGTTTGTTTATTCAATAGTGTATGTCTGGAGCTTGATTCTTTGACCATGAGTTGGTAAATGTTTTGCTATTTTGGGATGCAGCATTTTGCGTTTAGCTTAGGCTACTCACGGTTCCTACCGTAAGTCATCGAAATAGACATATTTCATGCAAAGGTAATAGTAGATTTAGAACTGAAACATGCTGCCTTTGTATGTATCGACTTAATAGACCATGACTATTGGCGTCCTCTTGGCCATGGTCAAAAAGGTAAAGATATTTCAAAGGTGCACGATATATTGCTACATTAAGAATCCTTATTATATGTAGGCCATCTAGCACTTTGCCAGCTACTTCGTCCACCATGTATTCCCGATAATGTAGGAATAAAAAAAAAAACTGCTTTTTAAGTCCAAGGGTTTGGACAGGGTTAGTGAGTGAGTCAGGACTTTTTAGTAGAGGTATCAAGCTAAATAATTTATGCGGAATCAACAAACAGCTTGTACAATTTACATCCAAGTTTCGCTTCTACATTTACTTGATATGGTGAGTTTGTAAAAATGCTAGGAGAAGTTTTTCTGTCCAAAAGTTAAGGGCAGCCTCCGGTCTAGTTTTATGATGTTTCGATCGGACGGAACAGAACGTCCATGACAAAAACTTCTGTATGAAACTTGGGGAAAATAAGATACCAAGTAGCCAATAGAACTTTTCTTTTGTAGAAAAATATTATGTTTAGAAACTTTAATGATCAAACGTCAGTAAAAAATAATGAACTATGTGAAGAAGTAAAAGTGATAGCGTTTTAATTAATCAAAAAGGAAAGCGAGATAAAATTCATAACAAAATTTCAATGATAATTAGAGACACTGCCGCAAGTCAACAATCAATAATGCGTATAACGATAAGCTCCTCATACATTTCAAAACCAAAGCACGACCGAAAAAAATCGAAGCACTTAACAAGCCCTATCCAACTAAAGATATTGCCCACCATAAATTCACTTAGTTGGTGGAACATCGTAAACTTTTTACATCGCCCACAACTTACGGTGTTATAATGTAAATGAGTTCTCTAACTCTTCTGTCCCTAAATCTCCGCAATTTTCGCGGGAAACGTGACAGGTTTAATCTTAGTTGATCACGATCAGGAGAAACTTGTAAATAATGTGTGGTTAGACTCATAAATACTGGTAAACAAGACAGTTCAAATCTAAATCTCGAAGTTTTGGCAGAAAAATTTCGCATAACGATCGAAGTTGTTTGTAAAATTTCGGTTTCGCATTATAAGATTGTGAGATTAGGTAAGCTTTAAAATTGGATACATTTTAGAGACAGATTTATTCTGAAAATTGTTAGCTGTTTTGATACAGCGCTATACTCAGGTAGGTATTATCCAACGTCTTTGCGTCCATAAAGTTTCACAGTAACAGAACTATCAATCACTACCAGGATATTAACACTTGAAGCAGTCGATATTTCGGAAATAATGTTACGTAAACTTGAATCGCTCATTCATCTTTGTCAACTTCAGACTGAAATATTACCTACTATAGCAAAAATATAGTTTGTGTCAAATTGATGTCTCTTGAAATTAATTTTTATTCATAAAACCTTAAATAGCTGCTCAAGATAAGTTCATTGTTAAAAGTATTTTTAATAACCTGTTCACTTTACAAAATTCACTTTACGTGTCGTGGATGGACTAGTAAATGCACGACCATTATTTTCAATGGTGTTGATAACATTAAAAGCTCCTGCAGGCTTTAAATTATTGTCACAGTTTAACCGTAGGGAATAAACTTGAACGTGCCACGTCACAAACAACTTTTGAGAATTATTCCGGTGCAAGGATTTGCTTTATGACGCAAACTTTTCTACTTTGTCCAGTCTCATGCATTCTTAGTGTTGTTCCCATCTTGACTTGTACAAGCCGAGTCAGTGCTTATGCACCGTATATTTCTCTTGACATGGAATGTACAAGTTATAAATTAAAATTATAATTTTAGAACATCTTTGTACGAGGAATATTTTCATGTGTTTACTTTGTCTTGAATAGGATTTCGTGTTTACTTATTAATATTAAATGTTCCACTTAAAAATGATCTGAATATTATAAAGTCTTTGGTCCCATTGTTACCGGTAGATCTTTAGCAGTCGTTACGGGTAGTCCGAAGCTCAAAAGTCTTACCAAGGGGAATCACGTTACCTACCTAGAAACGCCTATCTGACCCCCACACAACCCTGTAGAGGTCAGATAGACAGTCACTCCATGTTAAATTCTGGTATTGAGCTGCATCCGTTAGACTGGAAGCTGACCCCAATATATTTGGGAAAAGACTAAGCAGATTGATTAATTGAATGTACTTTTAAAGGCAATCGTGTTTTGTTTTAGTGAGCGTTTATGAACGTTTAGACTAAGATCCAACCTACAAACGACCTTCACCTATCTGTTTAATGGATAAAAAGTTTTTGAAGTGAAAACTTCTTTAGCGGCGTTGTGCACTTTTTTTGTAATGGGTAAAAAATGTTAAACTCGCGTCAGGACACGTGACCTGATCGAAAATTCGTAAGACGGTTAAAAAGACATCAACGCGTTGACTACCGCGGTGCCGATTTTTTTTCAAGTTTTCACTTCTGTCGGCACTCCCGGAGTGCCACTGTTTTTTTTTATAGGTATCAAATTTAGTACCTATGTTAAAAAATATATCGCTAGTGGGTTGGCTAAAAATTCCTGGCCTAATTAATTCCTATGAATAATAATAAAAAACAAAAGTGACTTTTTTAAAATTGCCCTCATTCGTTTACAGATTTATTCGTTTTAGTAACAAACTTCTCTCTTAAAAACCACAATTTCATTGATATATCACTTATGTGGACTAAACTTAGGTGGCCTCCGTGGGTGGTAACTCCGAATTGTTGGAATTGAAATGGTTGCATGAAAGAGCTTTGATATATATCTTACAATGTTTAAAAAAAGTATTTTTTTATTTAAATACTGTCTGGCCAGGATTTTTTTACAAAACCCACTTGCGATATATTTTATAACATACTGATTTAAAATACTTTTCATCCATTTAACATAAGGGTGAAGGTTGTTCTTAGGTCGCATCCTCTACTAGTTCATTTTACCTCAGATCAATAACATTAGACTTTCTATTTAAACGAATGTTCTATTAGTCTATTCCATTTGATATGAAGCCATCAAAGTAACCGCTGTTTTACCTTCATCGAATAATCACATGTATCGCATTACATTTGTTGGGAAACGTTTTGAAGTACCTACGTATCACATAAAGTCGCTTTTATTGTCAATACAAGACTCATTTTATAGTCTGTTTATTTGAACCCGAGTGAAGAATGAATAGGTTTATGGAAGGATGTTGGCGATTTTACATTTATTGTTGTTGGTAAAATATGAGAAAGAAGAAAAAAGAAAAAGTATTTATTGAGACTCGCACAGGACATCACAAATTAAACTAAAACACACTCATTAAAACATTAATAAAAATTAAAAAAACAAATTAAAAAAATAACAGAAAGTCCTGTACGAGGCCAAAAGGCTCCTATCTCAGCATTTGCTGCGACATTTAAAAAAAAATGTCATAGCGCTGGTATTCTGATAGGGCCCGCAGTGATGTCACGGATAGATAGATACAGAAATAAATATTAAATTAAATAAAATAAAAAATAGATGTGTGAAATACTTTAAAAAATTAATTATAAGTAGTCCACGTGTCTGCACCCGACGTACAGCAGTTACTTGTCTATGCCTGTAGTGTGGTACTCTAGGCATCGTTGTATATTATATGGAAATTATTATTGAGGTATTTTCCTTTTTTATACACGTATGCCATTTGGAAACACCAACTGATAAAAATAAATGGAACGAGCGGCCGTGTCAGACTCTTTCTGACTAAAACTCACTTGTGTAATATCTGACATCTCAACTTGGTAATATAGCAAGATTAAAGGGGCGGGGCCTCGTGAAAGTCATTTCTGGCGGCCAACTCCATCCAGCACCGCGCGCGCTCATTGGTCAAATCAAATACCGCGCGCTTCCCTGGCTTCCTGTAATACACTTCTTACCCTTTACACGAAATCACCCCCACAAATTTGATTATTTACATCTTTTTAGATTTTGAATGCTGGAAAGCGAGAGGAAAGATGTTACACAACAAAAATTCGGAGTTTCGCTACTTAGCTAGTTTTAATTTCACCCTGTATATTGAAAATCTTCCAGATAACCTACTGTTTGTCTATGTGTGTGTGTGTTCCCTTCAAAATGGTTGTGCTAAATGGTGATCCATGCGTCATGTTCGTGAACGGGCGCCGTCAGTAGGGTCTGGTCATCTCTTAGCTGCCACGGTTTATTTTAATTTATTTTAATATTTGAATTGTTTTTATATTTTTATCACGGACGCTTTTAACGCGCACGTCTTTCTACATTATTCCCACATGTATAATTTCAACATGAATTACCAATATTTTGTAACAATATTTTGATTTAAAAGTGTCCGTGGAGTTTCTTGCCCGTTCTTCTCCATAGGTTAGGTACCTATATACGCTTTGGAATGGGCAACTAGCTTCATCTTTCTGACTGACCGATCCCTTGACAATTCAAAAGTACCAAAGTTAATTGGTTTATTTTAAATAAATGCTTTGAGTTTGTATATAGATTTATTATTATTTTTCTTTGTTCTACTACATTATTAATTTTTCAATGATAAATATTCCTACTGGACGCAGTCTCGTTAGCCATAATTATTGGCTGCAGACAAAATAATCCAAAATACATTGTTCTGTTTTTAGAATCTCGTTATTATTTTTATCAACGCACCGTCACGTTTATTATGCTGTTCACAAAGAGCATTATATGTTTGGCTTTGATAACGTTGTGTGAACATAATTCAATTTTTTTACCCATTTTCTTTGGTATTTCTATATATTTACCGACATTAGACTCGGCATTAAGTAAGGCAGGGCCCGAAGTGAAGAAAATCTTGTTTCGTCAGCATTAACATTAAGACAAATTGGAAAAAAGATTGTAGGCCGAAGAAATAATAGGATTTGGCGGTCTCTTTGAGTAATCACAAGCTCTCTTTTATTTCCTTTTCCAGAATTATTTTTATTACTTCATTAGAATTAGTCAAATTGCAAACTCACTCTTAAGTAAACAGTTCGATGTTTTTATGGACGTTTTAATATTATGTCTCCAGGTTAAAAAACATGATTTAAATGGTTATTTTTTATAACTTCAAAACCATGCAAACCTTTTTTTGGTTTTAACAGTTTTAAAGGCAGCCGTCACAACTTGATCTTTCAAAACTTTTCAAAACAACAAACTGATATACCTAATAGTAATCACGCCTCACGCCTTCTTTCCATGGAGGTAGACAAAAACTACAAAACGCCACCTGCTACGATCCTTACATACTCCTTTTGCCTCGTTTACGTTCATATGTAGATTTGGTCATACACCTAATATCTCTACAAAACCAACTACAAAGCACATACAATCTCAAAGTGCAACGAAAAACAGAATCACTGAACTCGCTACCCCTTAAAACACAGGTGCACTCAGATACCCATTCCAGTACGTTTCCACTTCATTAACAACAACTAAAACTGTGCAAGCGGAACCTAAGAAACCTTGTATAGGTGACAGCGACAAAGAACAGATAGAAGAGACATAGGTAGCGCCGTTTCTGTGATACATAAAGAGCTGGGACACAATACAATTTCTGCCTCGGACGCCTCCAACAATACACGTCGTCCTTTTCAGGTCACTTCCAGTCGTAACATGTTCAACAAATAATTATGCTTCATGTATTGTGTGAAAAAACGTTTGTGTAACACGGCCCGGTAAACGAGTTTATTGAATGTTGGAATCCGTAATTCAATTTTCTTTTTGGCGTTTGTGTTTTTGTTTTTTTTTTTTTTGGTGTTTTTAGGTATATTATTATGATTAATATCTTTTAGAAATGATTGTATATTGTTTTAAAGTAATAGTTTTTAATTGGAGGTTTCAGCAAGCTTGATGTATGGTTTCGGGACTAAAAGCTGCAAACATGGTTTTCATATGCATCACATGATTTTTGAAGTGAAAACTTCTTTAGGCGCGTTGGGCATTTTTGAGATGGGACTAAACCATTGATTTCGCGACACCGTGATGACACCAACTTTTGACCGTTAAAAAGACATCAACGCGTTGATTACCGCGGTGCCAATTTTTTTTCAAGTTTTCACTTCTATCGACACTCCCGTAGTGCCACTGTTTTTTTATGTGGTTTAAGACGACATATTACTACACTATACGTACATGGTAATAAAGTGAAATGAGCCTCACGAAAATTGCGGAAGAACAATGTTGCCCGCGGCTTTTTCTATTGACCTAAAACTGTGCAATGAAAACTGAAACATAAATATTTTTTATGATGCGCAACCTTGTATTGGTTTATTTTTAGTATTTACTCATGTTTCATTTCACGAAAATCATACTAAATTATTTTTCAAAATGTTCGTTGTCAGTGTAAAAAAAAAAACATTGGAAAAAAATGGGATAATTTTCGGGATTTAAAAACATAATTTTATTGAGGCCTTAAAAGCAGATGCATTTTTTAATTCGGTGTCAGACCGGGGAAGTTAATTAACAGGATTTCATAATACAGGAGTAAAAAAAAATATGCGGTTACTTATGTAACTTGAAAAATATAATATGATAA
Organism: Omphaloscelis lunosa; assembly: GCA_916610215.1. NCBI lineage: Eukaryota > Metazoa > Arthropoda > Insecta > Lepidoptera > Noctuidae > Omphaloscelis > Omphaloscelis lunosa. The sequence goes on from OU744250.1 coordinate 17,183,237, forward strand.
TTATTTAAAGTACCTAAACCTTAGACCATAATTTGGGACTCACGGACTGGGTAGAAACTGTTATTAGAATCACGTCTTAGAATAACTTGGCGAACCCTTGCTTATGAAGTCTTACACATTCCCTTGGAAATGGCTTTCTGTACTGTAATGTAATTAGCTTTCAAGAAATTTTATGTGAGTGCCCGTAGTTTCATAATCATTATGTTCTAAGGAAACAGGCATTTTAGCAGCCAAAGTATTGAAACAATTAATTTGATATTAAACTGTAAATAAAATTTAAATGCAGTATCACCATCGAAATAGGGTTCATGGAAAACTAAAAGGGATGTAAAAAAAAATTAAACGAATCAATCATTCGATGCTCGGGAAAAAAATCACGAATTATGCGAATTAAGCTGTTTCCAACAAAATAGACTTCATTTATGACCGCTATTAAAAAAAAATCGAACTATAAAATAAACATTGATCATATTGTTTCTGAAAAAAATATTTCACGCACATCTATTTCGTTCGGAATAGCATATTCGAACAAAATAGACTTGAAAATGACCGCTATAAAAAAAGAAAACAAATTATATAATAAACTTTGAAACATTTGAAATAGCGGTTTTTAATAACATTAACTCTTGATTTTGACGATTTTAACAAAAACCTCTTTCTTTTACAGATGTAATCGCAACGGTATCCAGTCGAAATAAAACACCAGAAGATAAAATTCTCATTGAAGAATGATGTCGATTAAAAAGTCGGATGTTATACAAAGAACGATGAGTGTGCGGAAGGATTTTTAGTGAGAAATTGTGAAAAATAGAAAGAGTGAAGATGTCGGTAAAAGCCAGCGTTGGTTAAACAAAAAGGAGAAAAATGGCCTTCAAAGGATTCTGTGGCGAAGTGATCGGCTTTTTCCTGGCTGTGGCTTTTTGCATCATATGTCCGGAATATGGTGAGTCTAGCTTCTAGTTTCGCAAAATGTTGTTTGAAAATTTCAGAGCGGATTATGCCAGGCGCATTGTTTACTGATCGAGTGAATTAATTTGAATAGTTTTGTTTTGAAATGTTTCGTGAAGCGTTTGGCAAAGTATTTTGATTTTGATCGAGTAGGCACAACAAGTTTGAAATGTACCCATCAAATAGTTTTAATCCAAGCTTACTCGGCTATAAATCTCTGTTTTAACCCCGTGAAAGTGTTTTCCCGAAATAACAATAAATGTTTTGCCACATTTCATAGAGCCATCTCCATTACCTGACTTCCTCGAAAAATCTTTTGTAAACCAAAAACAAGCCTTACTAAATTAAAACATAGCTGCAGATACCGGAAAGCTTAAAGAAATCAAAATGAATCTTTATCCCCTGAAGGCATTCGTCAAAAGGCTTTGAATGTAAACTAAAGATCAAAACTCGGGATAAGAGTATTAAACCCACATGGTTCTTTATTTCCGGATCCACCCGCAGATGTCAGACCGTTGTCATGCCGAACAAAAGCAATGTCATGTTCTAGCCAAACATGTACCTACTTTGTATATTTTATCCTTCGTGGTAAGCAGAGCGTCTAATTCTTTTGAAGCTGTGGTTAAATGTTTTTACGATTAGAGGTGCAATTATAATGTGAATTTAACGAAAATATTGTGTTAAAATTTTTTTTCTTGCTTTTTTTTTGCCTTTTACTCTTGATTATTGTAAAAGTTTTTTTGAAAAAAGCTTGCCTATTTAAAATTATATGGTTGCTAAATATCTTGTGGTAAGATAATGTGGAACAGAGGCTCATAACGATAAGTCTGTAAAAAAGACTACAGATAAAGAAGACTGCATAGTAAAAAGCATTTTTTTTTTTTTAATTCTTATTAGAGCAATGTATTAATAATGTACATATTCTTACGAATTCAACGAAAGTTACGAAAATAATTATATTTTTTTACTGCCTTTTATTTTTACACTTGATTATTGGGAAATTTTGTTAAAAATGGTTTGAATTTTTAAACTGAGATGGTTTTTCAATATCTTGCAGTAAGATAATCTGGAATAAAGGCACATAAATAACGATAAGTCGTTAAAAGACTGCAGAGTACAAAGACTAAAAAGTTTTGTAAAAATTAAACCTTTATTTTTCAATGTAGTCTTAGTAATCTGTATTCTTCGAAAACTTAAATTCGAACAAAAGGAATGTCATGTTCTTACGAAACATGTACTTTGTATATTTCTCCTTCGTGGTAAGCAGAGCGTCTAATTTTTTTGAAGCTGAGGTGAAATGTTTTTTACAATTTTTTAGTACGTTACGGTACGTTATGAAATTGTTATAATTGCAATATACGAAATCAAAGTAAAATTATTTATTCGCAAATATGCATATAAGTGGTGTTGCAACCTGATGTCAGAGTTTTAAAGCCACCCATGGGCCTCTGACTGGGCATCACACGCCATCGAGAAATATCTCTCAGGCATGCCGGTTTCCTCACGATGTTTTCTTTCACCGTTTTTAAAGCAAGTAATAATTATACAATACGCACATTAATCCGAAAATTCAGAGGTGCATGCTTTGGGTCCGAACTCGAGACCTATGATTTAGCATTCCGATAGTCACACCATTAGGTTATCACTGCTCAATGTAATTATTATTTATAAACAACGGTATACAATTTGGTATTTTGATACCTACTAACAAGTTAAAAGAAATTACGAATGTGCTTCTAAAGTTTAAACATTAAAAGACTTAAACTTTACTGCTAAATACTTAACATAGCCTCTCTAAAAATAACTTAACTTATTGATCAAAAATGTGTTTACGAAATATATGTCATTGTTTGTTTAGCTGAACCTTCAGTGCGTCATCATCCTCATATTTTAGTTTTCTACCATTTACGTGTTCCAAGCCATTAACTAACTCCGTTTAATTGTTCATGTGCTTACTAAATTTAATAGCATGCTACACTACCGCTCCACAACGCTAAGCCGTCGCGCGTTGGTCCCGGCTGTCATTCGTAGATTGCTTTGACAGTCGTTACGGGTATTCAGAAGCCTGAGAGTCTGACAACATTCTTACCATAGAGTATCATGATACCCAGTAACTGGGTTGTGGAGGGCAGATAGACAGTCATTCCCAGTAAAATACTGGCATTCAGCTGTATCCGATAAGACTGGAAAAAGCGAGGCAGTTTTTGTTTTTTTTTTTTTTTGTTTATTGCCTAATTGGCCTGTTCTTGGCCTCGATTTACGAGCGTGCCCAGATGATGCCGGTTCAGTCTTGCTTTGAAGGCTGACGACGGGTTGACGGGCTGACGGCTGTGGAAGGAACACAGAGGCACAGAGTTCCATACGTTGGCCGTGCGCATGATAAATGCATGTAATATTCTCTCACTCCCAGTCCGCCCGATACAAAGCTATACTCTTATTGCATAATATGCTTTATTAAAACGTTCCAGTAACCGTGCCAAGCAAAACAATAAAGTTACGAATATGGGAACTCGCATTCCATCCACGAACTAAAACCGCCATTGCAAAATTGTTGCCGAACCCAATTATCGTGGTTTGACCCCGAAATTGGGCGAAGCCACATCAAGTTCCCAAGTTTTACTAACAAATTAACCTAACTGAGGCAATACCTAGTTTTGTACGATTGCTGGTGGTGAGCGTTTCAAAACTACCCCTAACAGGTATGCCGTTATTGGGTAAATAAATACCCGTAGTTACATTATTGGATTCGGGTGGCAACACTGAAAAAAATAGATTTTGTTGTGCTCGTTCTAGTGGAAGTAGTATTGTAGTTAGATGCGGTTAGAACATTGAATTGAAAGGAATACCGAACTATTTTAATACAATAGCTGAAAAGATGGGATCTTTTTTAAGAAAAATAGTTTAGGATCTTAGTGTCTCACTTCTAATGCTGAGCTTCTTTAGATTTGTTTTTAGCCAACCTGTAATTTCTTAACTTTGCAATGGCAGAAAACAAGAAAAGTCGAAAGCCTCCTATAAATTAGAGCTCTAACAGATTTTCATTTATTTATTTACTTATAATTTATTAATTACTAGCTACTGCCCGTGATTTCGTTCGCGTAAAATTAAAAAAACGTTAAAGTCCGGTGTTCATATCTCGGACTTTTCAAAGTGGACGTGAATCCGTAAATCCTTATGCTTACATCTGAAAAAAGAAGAGGGAAGAAAGAAGAATTTTATAACCAAAAGAATACCAACAAATAATTTTTATGATAATAATCATTTCATATTTTTCGACGACGTTCGGCACATTGGCGTAAAAATATTTAAATATTTAGATATATAAATACCTATATTAATATAAATCTGAGACCTTGTATAAATAAAAGTTTATTTTTCTCTTTGTAAGGACATCGAACCTAACTCTCAAATTTAGCTGGCGTGCTGTCAAGGTAAATGAAGCAAATAAAATAAAATTATGTTCCATAAAAACGAATGAAAAAGAAAAATATACTACTCACATAATTCTTTTTTCAAAAGCCTTATAGTTGGATTAGATCTTGTGTACAAGATAGAGCCATCCACGAAGACGCACCCCTCTCTTCTTCCTATAAAGTCGCTTATAAAACAATTATGCAACATACCAAAGTCAAAGTCAAATAATTTATTTCAAATAGGGCCATGTATGGCACTTTTGAACGTCAAAATTAACAAAATAATATAATTGATTCTAGTCGCCCCTTCCAAAAGGTAGTTTTCGTATGGAGAAGAATGGGCAAGAAACTCCACCGTTACTCTTTTAAAATGTTTTACAATAGTTTGTATAAGTACGTACATTAGTTAAATAATTATATGTGGAGACGATGCACCTAGAATAAAATTACTATACCATAACAGGTAAAAAGAATTAAAAATGAAAAGACGACAGATAATTTAATTATGTGATAGATAGATGGTGCTCACATATTTACAAACATTCAATTAATGAATTACCGATTCATAGGTATTAGTCTGTATTGACAATACTAAAACACTGGCAGAAAATTGCTCTTTTGTACTGTAAGCGTTTAAGGAAAAAGAGTGGGGCGCGTTTTAATAGATGGCACTATCTGTAGTATCGTTAGTGATGTAACCGGCCTATGTTCTATGTTATAGGGTTTGGTTTCCGCACTTAATCCGTAAGGTGGACCATTGTGCGTGGGCCATGGCGCCCGTTTAATGGTTACTCCAACCAGCCCACCTCCCTCCAGAAGCTAATTAAGTCTCCTGGTCTGTTCAGGACATCTGTGTAGGATCTGGGTGACCCGAGGGTTTCTGTTCTAATCTGGGTGACGCCTGTGCATTCAAAGAGCACGTACGCTACGGTTTCCTCAGCCTCCATGCACGCTCTGCACAGAGGACTGTCCGCTATGCCTATTGTGTGGAAGTGTTTGTTTAGCGAGCAGTGTCCCGTGATGGTCCCCGTCACCAGGCGCAGGCCGTTTCTGTCCAGGCGCAATAAACGCCTGGTTAGCCTGCTATCCAAGGATGGCATAGCTTCCTTGGACTGCCTACAGCCCGGTGTCGAAGTCCACCAGTAACCGGCCTATTATTGACCTACTGAAGAGCAAACAACTCATCTCATACGGAAAAAACGCGAGCATTAATCACCACGCTTCTTGCTCAAGACGGGTTGGTAATTTCAGACTTATATTAACTATTAGTCCAGGTTTCCTCTCAATGGTTTTTCTTCACCGATGGCAGTATTCAAAATAAACTCATAAATTAAATATGAATTGAAATACTCACATTGGTACTTTGCCGGATTGGAATCCATAACCTCGTGTATGAGAGGCGAGGCCTAGATCACTGGGCCATCACGACGATAGTGACGTATAACAGTAAGATAATGGTTTAAAAGTCGTCAACAGTGTACAAATCAGTTTTCGACCCATCGCGTTCCATCGTCATTAATTTACCCTTCACGAAATCTAACAAATTGATGACAGATTTTCCTTTTTATTGTTATTATCAAAAGATTCGTGCCTCAGTCATCTTACATCGATTTTTACAACTTGGGGTTAGCAGCTGACATATTTTTTATGACGTAAGCTGAATATGATATATCGTATAAGGCGTGGAGGTATTGCTTTAGTAAATATATCGAGATTGGGTGCCCTTGGTTGCGAGCTTTTAGAAGCCATTTACACAATGGCCGTGACTGGTCACATTTTAATATTTTTACTCTCCTCTGTTTAATGTACCTATGAGTGTATATTAACCTTAAAATGTAAGCCATTGTATATTCATTCGAATTACCTCAATTACTACATCACTGCTTCGTGCCTAGACCAACATTTACAACGCCTAATGAAATTATTTTAAATACGTTCTCAAAAAAACGTAATCCTCTATAAAAACGTAGTTATTCATAATTGAGTCACGTGCGAAAACGGGAAAAGAGTTTTTAACTGCAAGCAGACCTAAATTGCAGAAAATTTCTTAATTTAAAAAATTAAAGATCTTAAATCCTAAGGACTAAGGTTGAAATTCTCTTGCAAGATGCAACTATAAAGATTTATTAGTTATTCAACACGAATAGCCTTTGAACAACAATTAAAGTGAAATAGAACTATATATTTATATTAAATTCTCTTCATATAATTTCATTACGAAATATTAACCCGTTGTACGCTGATGTGGTACAAAATACCCAAAATTCATAGACATTTTAGTGCAATTAGTGGTCGTGAGCACGTACAGACATTTAGAGTTCTCAACTTGAAATTAAGTCTAAGATAATATACTTAGAGTCAGGTAACAATCATAATTGCTGAAGTTAGGTAGCTTTAGAGCACATGAAGTTACTACGTAACTAAAATTAAAGTGTCTCAAAATGATCTTTTTGTCAAAATATTATTAGATGACACGGTTTAAAGTAAAATTCCTAATAAACGATCACTGTCTTTCCAAATAGTTTTTATCATTTAGCGCAAAAAACAAGAGTTGAAAGTCTAAAGTAATTTGTCAAAGTTTCTTGTAAAAACTTCTTTCGCTCGAAATATTCTGTTAGCTTTAAATTAACAAAAAAAAAAAAAAAACAACACGACACACACACAATTATGATATTACCTACTTTATTAGGTGCTCGAAATGAAGTTTTTCGAGTTCGTTTGCGTGACTATAATTTATTGAGTGAAACTTAGGTTTCAATTAAAAACTGAATCACAACATTTTATTAATTGTGTTGTGGCAATAAACTTAACGAATAATTGCGCAAGCATTACCTAACAGAAATAATAAGTAGGTACAAGATTGAAATCACAAACCCATTTGCGTTCCTGTGGTATGAAACAATTCAAAACGACGTTGGAGCTAAACTTTTCCGACCAAGATGACCCCGTTACACTCCTCCAGGAGAAGAATAGGGCTACCGGTACAGTGCACAAACACAGACGCCTCCCGTCATTCCGACCTCGTCGCCGAGGTCCTTTGCGATCACGACCGTGCCCCCGAGTATATGATACTCCTCCCTGACCCTTACTCGAAAACGAGGTGCCAGCAGTTGTTGCAGCTAAGCACGTAGCTTTAAATACCCAGCCTAATAATCATGATTATAATCAAATTTTGATTCAGCCTGTCCCCTCTTATTGTCCTCCCTCCAGCGACGCCCTAAGCCGAGGTTCGTACCCCACAGGGGGTGGCCTTAGCGAGCGTTCGCTTAATTTTAACTTAGAATAAGTATTACTTGGTCCTGGCTGGAGGCTCTAAGTGTAGTAGCTTAAGGCACCCACAGAAAAGTCCGGTTAAGCAGCCAAGACCTTAGTGGTCAAAACTACGAGTATATAAAATAAAAAAGTTGGAGCTAAAAATGATACCTCAAAGCTACACTTATCACGGGAAACAATGACAAAGTTAGCACAAAACTAACAAATTTCAAGTAAATTCAAAGGAAAATATTGAATAACATTCCTTCTTTGCTGTAGCTGTAAAATAACAAAAGTATCTGGAAATTCCCACCGACATTTGTATGTTTTCTCGAGGCGCGAACTCCGTGAAACGACGCCAGAACAAAAATAAAGTTGTGAATAAAATATTACATTATTTGACCGCATCGCGTTCGGAGGGTTGGGGCGGGTGCAGTTGACATATTAACTTATAAATAAAGAATGTTTGGAAACAGCACCATAAACATTTTTATCGTGTTTTGCATGAATATGAAGTTTTTACGTTTTGCATACGTGAGCAGAACAGAAATGGTCGTAAAATATCTTGCTTTGAATTTCGTAATTGGTTTCTCGTAGTCGATTAAGGGAGTGGATGTGAGAAACAAAATTCATTTATATTTTGCTTTAAAGAATGGTTTTCTCTGATGTTCAACTAGGATAAAGAAGAATTCACAAAACATAACCTCATAATATTATCACGCCAGTTTCTGTACCGAGTACACTCACATTTCGCCAGTTAATTAAATATAAGTCCCATGTTATATGGGTCAAGGCTATTGCCATCGTCCGGGTACAAATCCAGACTCCAGCCTGCTACTGAGAAACTCGTGGTAGAAAAATCGAAAAACACTTTGCCCATCCCGGGAATCGCACGGGGCTCAGCATTAGCGAATGCGACCACTAGACTGAAAAGGCAGTCCATATAGTATTTAAGGCGCGGGATGTGACAAGTGGTGAGGGGCGCGAGCGTGGCGACGGTGTGGCGCGGGCGTTGCGCCACCCGTTTCATATTTCGCACAAAATGTATAGGAACGACGCACAGTGGGCTGAAAATCGGCTTTCATAGACATTCGATTTTTTTTTCGAATTGGTCAAATTTTTTGATTGGAATTGTTTAAAACAATCATGACCTTGAGGTATAATTGGTATGACGTCATAGAACATAGTGGAAGATAGACTTTTGATTTTTTTTCAAAATACTTGTATGGGAATTATCATAAAATCTTCAATATCTCAGCTATCGCATATTTGCGCAAAAGAATTCTTTCACACAAAAAATCTCCTATTTTTTTGCCAATTTTTGATATATTTCACTTTTATGGCAGAGGTGCGATGAAAAAGAAAAAAAATAAAAATAATTTTATTATTTTTATTTCTTCATTTATAACGATTATAAATGAATTTAATTACGCATTAGAATAATATAACAAAGAATATATAGCACAATAGTCTAGGCCATCGTGAGCCGCTTTTTTAGTCATTGATTTTTATACTACCTAGCAGAAAAACAGCATCTTATACGTAAAAAAACAATTCTTAAATTGTTGACAACAAATACTCGACTTTATCGGAAGCCTGACCCTTTTAGCCTATAACAATTACCGAGAATTATTGCTAATAGGTACCTACCTATTAACTAATAGGTAGGTGATCACTGATCACCTAATTTAAGTTTTATTATGACAATGAAGGGTTTTTAGGCTAATTACTAATCGTTCTCCAGAGGAACTTACAGAATCACTGTGCAGGTGCCTAATGAGTTATAATCATTAGGGTTAATTTAGTTCTGTACAGATATCTCACAGGTATTTAAAGTGCAGTATTGGGAACAATTATTCAGTTCACATTGATTTCCCCTTGTGTTAACAGTGAAATTGTGCTTGCAAAAAATGGAGAGTTTATCTACTTACCTAGATTTCTTCATGATTTTGAAGAATTCGGGGAAGTACAGTGACAGCCTTGCACTATATAATGCTGTAGTTTCTCGTTTGAACTTAAATCTCTCCGATGAAGATAATTTAACATTAAAAGAATATTGCAGAAGGATTACACTAGCTATTACAAGGAAATGGAAGCAAGCCAACAGAAAACTGGAGTGTTTCTTAAAGGAACACAAAAACTGGCTTGAGACTGATATTGATTGGCCTAGTTGCATAAAAGTACCTGCTGCTTCAGGCATTGTGGATTCTGAAGTAAATGCCATATCTCCTCAACCTTCCACATCTACATCAGCAGCAATATCAGTTGGAACAATGACAAAAAGAAAGGCACCAACTCGTAAACCATTTCAAGATCTAGGAAAGAAACAAAAAAGAAGGAGAATTACAGATCAAGAAAATTGTGAGTCCAGTGAGATAGCATATGCTGCTATCATAAAGATGAGACAAGAAGGAAAGGAGAATATTGCTTCAGCACTAGAATTCATGTTGACAAATCCAGGAGCTGCTGATAAGTTCAATAATTTAATTCATCAATCGTTGGCCAAGCAAGTTTTCACACCCGAGAAGGCACTTGGCATATTTCTCTCTTTAAAATTATCTAAGTGGCAATATATAACATTGAGAGAAACAGCCATACGTGAAGGCGTAAAAGATTTGTATCCATCTTATTACAAAGTTCAACAGGCGAAATTACAATGTTATCCTTCCAAACAAACAATAACAGTGACGGATTCATCAGCAAAAATTTCTCTTCAAGGATTATTAGATTTAACAGTCAAAAGAATCTTCGACAGTTTACCTGAGTGCGTAGAACAGAAACAGTTAATATTAATATCGAAATGGGGATTTGACGGTGCGTCTAGCCAGAGCAGATATAAACAGACAATGGACAGTGAAAATGATGATTCTAGTGTCTTCATGACATCATTAGTTCCATTGAAACTAATCAATGGCAGTGACACCATATGGAAAAACCCGAAACCCTGTTCTTCATCATTTTGTCGTCCCGTGCGATTTAGCTTCATGAAAGAAAGCAAACTGGTTGTCAATGAGCATTTAGACAGTATGAAAGAAGAAATAAAAGCGTTGAGACCGACAGATAGTGGCAGCAACAAGGTCACCCATGACCTTAAGATGACCATGATCGATGGCAAGGTCTGCACTTACATCTCTGAAGCCAAAGCCAGCTCAGTTTGCTATTTATGTTTGGCAAAACCTTCAGAGATGAACAATTTAACGGAAGTGTTAAAAAGGCCTGTTTCTGAGAATTTATACGAATTTGGGCTGTCTTCGTTACATGCACGCATCAATTGCATGGAATGCCTTTTAAATATTTCTTACAGACAAGATCTTAAAAAATGGATGGCAAAAGGGGAAAAAGATAAAGCTATTCTGCAGGCAAGGAAAAAAACAATCCAAGACGGTTTCAAGCGGGAACTGAACCTGATCATAGGTGTGGTTAAACAAGGCTCAGGAACAACCAACGATGGAAATACAGCACGGAGATTTTTTGAATTTCCGGAAAAAACCGCAGCCATTACGGGTCTGGATGAGAATTTGATTCGGAGATTTGCTGTTATTTTACAGGCTATTACATCAGAAGAAAATATATATATTGAAAAATTTAAAGAGTACTGCCTAAAGACAGCAGAGAGGTATTTGGCACTTTATAACTGGTATTACATGTCGTCAACTGTGCACAAGTTACTTGTACATGGGGCAGATATTATAGCTTGTAATGCAGTAGTACCAATTGGGTGTCTTTCAGAAGAAGCATCAGAGGCTCGTAATAAGGACTTTCGAAGATTTAGATGTCATCATTCAAGAAAAAAGAGCAGACAATGTTCTAATGAAGACATTCTAAACATGCTTCTTCAGACCCTCTCATTTCTTCAGTTAGACCAATTATGGATGTAAAGAACAGGAAAGCTCTCTTCTCTGAAACTCGGGATCTTTTGGATAACCTGCAAGAACCCGATGTCGAATTTTGCGATATAAATCAATTAGATTCCGAATCTGAATCAGAATCAGAATGTAGTGATTGTGACTAACAGTAGGTTAAGATGTTTTTGTTTATTTACTAACTTTTTATTAGTTTTACTTTTGTTAGTATTAATTTAGAGCATGTCTGTAAATAATCAATTAAATTTTATTTTTAGAATGTATTTAGATTTAGGTACTATTTTTGTTCTATTTTTTTTTATATAAAACTATTTAAAATATAATGTAAGTCATATTTGTAGTTGTATATTATATGTTTAACTGTTATTATACCCTAATGATAATAACCCATTAGGCACAGTGATTCTGTAAGTTCTACCTCTGGAGAACGATTAGTAATCAGCCTAAAAACCCTTCATTGTCATAATAAAACTTAAATTAGGTGATCAGTGATCACCTACCTATTAGTTAATAGGTAGGTACCTATTAGCAATAATTCTCGGTAATTGTTATAGGCTAAAAGGGTCAGGCTTCCGATAAAGTCGAGTATTTGTTGTCAACAATTTAAGAATTGTTTTTTTACGTATAAGATGCTGTTTTTCTGCTAGGTAGTATAAAAATCAATGACTAAAAAAGCGGCTCACGATGGCCTAGACTATTGTGCTATATATTCTTTGTTATATTATTCTAATGCGTAATTAAATTCATTTATAATCGTTATAAATGAAGAAATAAAAATAATAAAATTATTTTTATTTTTTTTCTTTTTCATCGCACCTCTGCCATAAAAGTGAAATATATCAAAAATTGGCAAAAAAATAGGAGATTTTTTGTGTGAAAGAATTCTTTTGCGCAAATATGCGATAGCTGAGATATTGAAGATTTTATGATAATTCCCATACAAGTATTTTGAAAAAAAATCAAAAGTCTATCTTCCACTATGTTCTATGACGTCATACCAATTATACCTCAAGGTCATGATTGTTTTAAACAATTCCAATCAAAAAATTTGACCAATTCGAAAAAAAAATCGAATGTCTATGAAAGCCGATTTTCAGCCCACTGTGCGACGTGGCGCGGAATATACACACAACGCCCGCGCCGCACTGTTGCCTCGCCCGCGCCATGCCTCTTGTGTATGATCCGCGCTACGTCGATCCTATACATTTTGTGATCCTATACGTCACCACGCCCGCGCCACGTGCCATTTGTGTATTTCTCGCGTCTTATTGTAGTTATTCATTCCATGAAGTAAAATTTATCATTACTCAAACTTATCTAGGTAGTTATTTGCTGTACTCATCGGTCAATTACGTCGTCAAAAGAAAAAAGAACATGAAGACAGACTAGCCCCAGTTTCAAGGAAAATATGTTTTAAAATAAAGTTTTAACTCTTAATGATATTTTTTAATTTAAAACACATTAGGGCCTCTCAACTTATTAAACTGTGTAGACTTGAAAAATTGTCTCATTTCTATACTTAGAAAAAACTTTATTATTATAAGATATACTTAATCGTAGAACCGAAAAAAATGTTCATAAAGTTTTTATTAAAAGAGTTTCTCAAGGAAAAGATTATATCAAACATTTACTCTTTAATTGGGATCAAGTTATCGGGGAATCTTTTATGAGAGATTTGGAATAATGAGGGTAAACAGCACTGACTTTTTGTCTACTAAAAATAACAAAATGTTATTAAAATGAATTCCTGAATAAGTTTTATTGGAATTCCGTTGTTATTGCTGCCGTTCAAAGGTGTACAATATGATATATAATATGAATTTTAATAGAACAATTTAGATGTTACGTAATCAAAAAAATTTATGGGACATATTAAATTGAATATTTGCTTAAAATTAAAGTTTTTTTTTTGTATTTTTTTTTTTAAATAGACAAAAATGATAATGCACCTTTTACGTAAACTGTAACACTTTGTTTCTTAGATTCTTGGCCCATATTATAAAATTGTTTACCCCGATACCATCTCAATGTTATCAAACTACATAAAGACAAGTTATAACAGCCAGGTAGCGGTCTAACAAGCTGTCACTAATTATGCACGATTGCCTCTAATAAAACCAGAACGTTATGGAAGTACGTGGGTTCAACCCATGTCCGAGTATACCTAGGTAATATTTATGAGGAATACGTTCATATTTGTTTAATACATTGACCATTAGATGCAAAGTTTAGAAGGGCAGGTTAAAATAATAATATCTCTCTAAAATATTCTACGTGTTTAAGAAAAATATTGCTGTGCTAAACCAAGTCACGTATGACAAAATAAGTAAATAAAAGAACTATAATGGGTACATTGTATGTAGATAATTGCTAGAAAAGAAAAGAAATTGACATGTCTTTTCTGACATGGTATGGTACCTAAACATGTTTGGCAGATCACATATAAATAACGGTACAGTTATCGAAGAATTTTGGTTACCTCCACGACTAAGGTTACCGCTATCTGGGTAACTAAGAAGAAGTTATCTCTATTTAGGTTACCGCATGTTACCTCTATTTAGGTTACCGTTTTAATACCTTTTGCACACCCACGGGCGATATGCGCTCTTTGATTTATGCCGATAGCACATATAAGATGGAGGTAATTTATATTTCGGTAACCGGTATTAATACTGGTTGTATTCAATTTAAGGTAACCTTAAAAAAAATCTGTAAAAAATATTAATCTTATAACCGGAAAAATATCCATTTTGATCATACTGGTTTCGCTCCCTGTTTTTAAAGCTCTTAACACACATACAGGAACGTATGTATTACTTATGTACTTACGGTATTACTTATGAAATTTGTTGCATAGAAACGCGAAACAATAAATTCCTTCACAAAATTAGAAAACAGCTGTTATGAAATGTATACTCGCGAAAATCTTGCCTAACATACTTTATTACGCCAGCATTAATATAGAACTTAATAAAGCGAGAAAATTCCCGGAAAGCTAGCGCAAAGTTTGAATAACGACCATATCTTTTACATACGGAATAAGCGAGAACAATAGTCGAAAACATAACAACCGTAACACAAATTAGTTTTTCAGGCTTTGTATAAAATTGTTTAAATAATTACGTATTCAGACCTAGAGCGTCCATTTTGTAACGTTACCCTCACTCTAAGTAAACTGTTTTCGTATGTTAAGTATAACAAAACAAAGAGTGTAATTGTTTTAGTACAATTAAGTAGCTATAGACGCTTTAGTTCTGCGGTCGGGTAACAAACGGAATGGAATGTTATATTTAGTTCTTAAATATTCATTTTGGAACTAACCGTTTTGTGCAGTACCGACTCCATTACTGTTGGTAATTCGACGATTGTTCGGTCATTTGCTTTGTTTAAATCCTGATGGAAAATATACATAACTACATAGAGAAACTGAGTTTAGTTGTGTGATTAAACATTTGCCGTTGTGTTGAAATCGTGGAATTCACCACAAGCTGGATGATATTAGCCGGGCGCTACTAATGGACGTACTATAAAAAGTTTTGCCCGGAAAGTAATTAGAAATGAGCTTAGGAGAGAGAAAATAGTCCTTCACTACTTTATACTCTGTAAACGTAGATGCAGCCAGTATTTTTCGTTAAAATGCTGATTATAATTAGGTATTAATGCTTGCAAATGAGTTTTTTAAAGTCGATTTCTATGTTCTTAAAAAGAAAACTTTTGCACAATTTTCAACGTATCTTCACCCTAATTCGGTAACTTACTTATAATGGCAATTTTCCATTATTAACTGTAGCTATACGAAGTATTAGAGTAATAATAGTTCAAGGGTTAACTTTCAGAAACGAATGTTTTTCTAGTTCTATTGTTTTCTTATGATAAAAACAGAACCAAACATGTTTTCTTACTTAGTAAAAGCATCAAGGCCTGCAAAAAGTATATAAAGCCAAGACTTTACTGACACTTCAATAATTAATCAATACATTTGAGAGGTTTTGTGTGCCTTCAAAAGATGTCTCGTGAAGTCGTGACTTTGGTGTGTGCCTAATTGGTAAATCGACCTTTAGTTCGCCTACAGTCAGCCACTTGATATCAGTTCAATGATTACATGAGTATTTTCGGAGTTTGTAGGCATTGTCACATACAAAGGTGTCGTGAAAGTGTAGTACAGATATAACATTTTTGACTTGTTATTTAGCCACAGATCACTGCGGTGAAATTAGCATTTGTTTTCTGAATTCAGTATTTCATGATCAATCCAGGAATGAAACAGTAGATATACCCATGTTTTATTTGACACAGGTATTTGCCACCTGAAGTGCGTTTGCGCCGGCTGTCGCTGAAAATCAGCGCTGGGGCTCTGTCTCGTATGGGGTCGCAGCATTTATGCTGAGCGATGGCCGTTTTGCGTGGATGTGACGCATATTTTACCCCAATTTGTTATTTACGTGTTTTTTTATTTTTTATTATCTTTCTTTGCGTCATGTTTACCGCAAATGAACGTATTTTCTTTCTTTTTTTCGTTCTGTATTAATATATTAATACCAGCCTATTATTGTTGCATTGCAGGGCAAAAGCCTCTTCTCACACAGCGAAGGTACGAGCATTGATCATCACGCTTGCTCAAAACGGGTTGACGATTTAAGACTTATATTACTATAAGTCCAGGTTTCTTCACGATGTTTTTTGCTTCATCAATGTTAGTCATGTCTAAGATAAACTCGGAAAGTACATACAAATTCGAAAAGTCACATTGGTACTTGCCCGGATTTGAACTCACAACCTCGTGTATTTGAGGCGAGACCTTAACCACACAATTATTAGAAAATGTATTTCATTTGAAATGAAAATGCGAGCACAACGAAAAATTTTGATTTCAGACAACAATCTTTTGAGGGATTGACTGGTTTAAACTCCAATGATCAAAGAAAGAAAAGTACAATAAATACAATACTCTCTCGCCCCATTTAGGTAAGTAAATTTAATTCACAGCCAACTCAGGGTAGCAGCCAATATTTCACGCACAAATCCCCCGTAACAAAAATTTATTTACTCAAAAATCTTCTAAATCTCTTGATATTATAAAAGTCGGAATTTTGTTCGGGGCAATGTTGCAATCTTTTGCGGTAATCCGTCTATATAGGTCAAGTCTACCCACAAAATAACAAGGCTTATGTTAAATTTGTTGCGGTATAGCCAATTTTAACTTTTATTGATTCCCTTTGTACCCCACTCACACACGATTATTATACCTGTGTCAATGTATACAGTTTATAATTAGATTATTAACACGCCAATCTTCTCAGATTGATATAATTATTATGCTTACATCGTTAAGCTTTAGTTAAAGATTAAATTAAGATAGATCAAGTTATCTGAAACTTAAGACACTAAATTACTTTTACTTATTTTATACTGAAGATCACGTATGTATGTCTTCTGTATTTCGGGCACAACTGTTTAGCAGTGCGTTTTAGTCCTCACTTCACTGTGTGAATAAACAGAATCACGAATAGCAGTGACGTGAATCAGGCACGGAACATTATATCGGTGAGCCAACGCTCAGAAAACTGCAAAAACTGCCGTTTGCCATGTCACTAAGCATGCGCTGCGCGGCTCTCTCGCCAGTCGTGCCGGCGACGGAGCGACAATGTTGCGCGCGCGTCGTCGTTTCGCGCGGTTTTCGAACTATTTGATATCGGTTGTATATAATCGGCAATGCCGATATATCGGCATCGGAATCGGAATCGTTACATCCCTAGTTAAAAGCATTGACATTGAAAACTTGTTGCCAGTCTGATAAACGTGACATAAAGGAATAACATATTAGACATACCATTACGCTTGTTTACCCGAAGGGTAAGGCATAGGTCTACCTACAAGTTGTAGATAGATACACCCATATTTCGCAAGTTATTTTTAAGTCGTATACCTCATCCGTAGCTTTCCATCAAGCGAGATCGAGGTCAAGACCACGACCAAAAAAAAAGTTCCATGTAATAGGGGTGAGCCTAATGTCGTCAACCAGGCCGACCTCCTTAGCAGCGTCAGCGTCGTTTATTACGCTGACGACACGTTGGTCCTGGCGCAGGAGAGGTCGCACCAGGCGGCGGCCGATCTAGCGACACGCGGGGTTGCGCTAATCGTCGATAGGATCCGGCAATTGGGATTCAAGGTGGAACTGCACGAGTCCGAGGCCATGAGTTTTTATGGTCCTTGGAACACGCCATCGTCGGGTTACCAATAAGCAAGAGTTCCAGCCGGTTGAACTTCGTGGAGCATTTCCGACGTTTGGCTCCCAAACTGGAGCGGGCCGGGGCTGCGTTGAAGCGGCTCCTGCGCAATCTGGGGGGCCCAAACGCCTCCTGGCGGAGGCTCTACGTGGAGGACGTGCGGTCCATGGCCTTCTACGGGGCACCAGAGTGGGCGCGTTCCGTGAGGCGGCGGCCAGCCCGCCGGTTGAACGCGTCCCAAAAAGTCATGGCCATCCGGCTGGTCTGAGGATACCGCACAGTCTCCTGTGAGGCGGCGAGCCTCCTTGCCGGATTACAAAAAACTATTCCAACAAACCAGTCACTAAACTGTAAACTGAAATGTGGAATAATTTGAAATAAAAAGAAAAAATCGTTTCTAGTTAGTAATGGCCTCAATGTATTTAAATAAAATCGTTTAAACAATGCGGCATTCCATAGCGTCACTTACGTCACAGCTAAGTTCTATTCGGATATTATAATAAAATAAAAAAAATCTACTCCATAAGTTTTAGCTAGAAATAAAATTTTATTCTACATAGTCTTTACCGAGTCCACAGTAAGATTCGAAAGTGCTCTAAAAAAAGAGTATTTATTTATTTATTTATATATAATTTATTGTACACCACAAAAATACATAACAAAAAATAAATCAAACACTACAAAATATACAATGGGCGGCCTTATCGCTTTCCGCGATCTCTTCCAGGCTTGGAATGGACAGTACACCTGAGTATCTTGTTGGACTATAGGTAATGTTATGGTTCATTACTCTACTGCAATACGACAATTACAGTACTGAATTATTCTAGTGGTAATAAACTGGACTTTAGAACTAGATGAATTCGCAGAATACCCACCTACATATATTTATCCAAATATGTGTAGGTGGGTTTAATACCTATTCATAATATTATTTCTATTTCATAATTTCATATATTATCAAACTTTCATTAACGTACAGCTAAGAGTGTAATTCCCTGACGGAGTCTATATTTTCTGATAGTTAAAACCTGGGTGTCTTCATGTCGAGAGTGACAATGTGACTTCTAGGCAAGCGTGTTCCATTGTCGAGACATCTTAGCTTTCCAGCATCGGGTGAGATAGTAGTCAAACGCGAGCCTATCAGTAATTTAAAAAAAATGGCAGTGGCACTCCGGGAGCGTCGACAGAAATGAAAACTTGAACAATTAGTCCACGTACACACGAATGTAATGAAATCGCGGCGATTTTTTTTCGTGCACTTGTAACTCTCGGCGTTGAAAATCCAAATGTGTTTTTTCAATGCGCTGGGACGAGACTGCGTCCCAGCGCGTTGTATTCTCAATGCTCGGCGTAACATCGAGAGTTGAAAATCCAGTGCGCGATAAAATCCCGCCGCGATTTTATTACGTCCGTACGAACGTCGGCTAAGCTGTGTATTTTTTTATTTTCAGGAAATATTATAACCTTTAAAGTAAAAATACTTGCATAGAACATTGATCCGTAAAGTAATATCGATAAAGAGCACAATCGCGTTTACAAAACCTTTAAAGTAAAAATACTTGCATAGCACATTGATCCGTAACATAATATAAATAAAGAGCACAATCGCGTTTACAAAAATGAGGTGTCGTCACAGTGTCGCGAAATCAATGGTTTAGTCCAATCTCAAAAATGCCCAATGCGCCTAAAGATGTTTTCACCTCAAAAACTTAATCGATACATTAGGGTCATAAAATGACCCATTTTTATCATACCCGTCTAGAAATAATATGTGTGACAACCACATACATTTCCAAACCGTAATGAATAAAAACATGAGTATTACTTGGCACCAGCCCTAAGCTTGATTTACGAGCAACACTTACAGCCCAAACGATAAATCGATTCCTCAAATACCTTAGTCTCAGTGGGAACTGATCGCCGAAAGTTCTCCATAACGTAGTTCTTCAATCGACTCCGGACTTCACGAGGGCGTTATTAGGAACCAAAATCCGAACTCGGAAGTTCTTTCGGGGATAAAATTTCCTTCTTTAGCCCAGTATAGAGGTGGGATTATGGATCCCTGGGGGAGTTGCCCATTCGTCGGTGCGAGCACGTGCATTGCTCTCAAAGCGTCCGGGATCACTTCGTAAGCTCTGTCTGAAAAATTAAAAGAAAACTACGTACGTCTTTGTTATATTCTGAGGGAATTTTGTTCAAAGAATTGTTCAGGGAGCTCATCAAATATAGGGGGATTTTGTTTTCATTTTATCGATACGATATGTTGTTTTAATGTTTGTTTTATGGGATTTAATAGCTCGTTTGAGTAGGTAAATATTTCAGAAATCGATCACTTTTTAACATTGTGCAATGTTGTGTTGTAAGAAAAAAACATAGCCGACCTGAATACGCCAATAAATACCAACACAGTAAGACAAAAATATTTTCTATACAGAGGGACAACTCACAGTTTTATAACACGTAATAAGATTGTGGCTGACAGGGGACAGAAAAATGACCATACCATTCCAAGGCTTATAATCCTCAAATTTCAAACCGCTCAGACAGATGGGCTAGATACCGATAATTGTGTCGATATAAATAATCTGTTAAAGATGAATGTCCTAATAAATCAAGTAAATTGTACCGTAGCCAATTCTGTAGTCGACAAATCGATCCTTCTAAGATAAGCTATTAACCACAGAATAAGGAAATTGGTTTGTGGTGTCCGTGGTCAGTATAATAGAATAGAAGTTATATGGCAATATAATCGAATCGAATTATGGCGGCTTAAGGTGGCCCTAATCAGAGCAAGCTTCTACGGGTTCATGTGA
This sequence comes from Omphaloscelis lunosa, assembly GCA_916610215.1. Taxonomy (NCBI): domain Eukaryota; kingdom Metazoa; phylum Arthropoda; class Insecta; order Lepidoptera; family Noctuidae; genus Omphaloscelis; species Omphaloscelis lunosa. Next base: position 17,203,756 of record OU744250.1, read on the forward strand.
TTCGTTAGCGAAACGGTAATCTTTATTTGGGAAACTCCCAAAAACGTTATACTGTTTTCTGAATAAGCATGTAGTGTTTCCAAAACGATTTTATATAATCTTTACATGACGTCTAGACAGTCAATTGTCGCAAAATATACTATAAGATAAACCATGCGTGCTAAAATGATATCTACTGCTAACAACACTAACTTTAAAATTGCATAACAACATCAATTTAAATTTTACGAAACTTCGCGTTATATAACATAGAATAAGATTTATAAACTTTAAGATGGGCTCGTTAGTGAAAAAGTAATTGGCCTGCCCGAAGGGCGATGTAGGGATAATAATTACGTATGCCCTTTGAGACAGATTATGTTTAAACTCAGTACATCCAATTTTGTCTCTAGAGAGACGTTGTAGTCATAAGACATAATAGTCTCCAAAATTTGGGAGCCAAGAGGTAAATTATGGACCCGCATGATGGCTAATCATGGTTTAGAGTTTTAAAAGTTAAATCGATTTTGGTTGCTTTTTATTATGAGTTTACAGTCTTCGTAAATCTAGACTAAAATGGATTAGTGATGAATATGATAATGCAAAAAATGTGGATGGAAACAACCGTGACCAACCAGGCAGCGGTGTAATAACGTAATTTTTTAACCGACTTCCAAAAAGGCTCCTCCTTTCGTTATTTGTTCGCAGCGTATGTTTTTTTTTTATGAATGTCCACCGATTTCTCCGTCAATTACGGAACGATTTTGAAAATCCTTTTTTTTTTCTTTTGAAAGGGTATGCTCTCAAGGTAGTACTATATACATTTTATTAAATTTGCTTGGATAGTTTTTGAGTTGGGTTCAATAATACGTATTTTTTCCCCATTTAGTATGTGGATGATATGATAAGTTCCTGTCACTGTTATTTACATAGCAGGTAGTGCTATTCGAATTTGTGTGGGGTTAGGTGCCACCACTAAAAAGTGAAAAATTACTTTAATATCGGAAGTCGGAGGCAAAAAACGAAAATTCGAAACCAAAGACACCGACTTCCAATATTAAAGTTATTTTTCGCTTTGTAGAAGTTTTTTTTTTAATTTTTTTATTTTTATTTACGTGGTTGAGCAGACACATTTTTGGAGCATATGAAGCAATGGATTAGCAATATCCTACAAAATCATGCCTATGAAAGTGTGTTACGCAATAAGGGTGCAGATGAAATAAAGAATTATAAAGAACACGACTAGGGCACGCTGTGATATAATTGGTGGCGTAATTTGCGAAATATTATAGCAAATCGAGGCCCTTGTTTTGTTAATTTTTCTTGTCTTGTTTTGCATTTTATATTTTATATAGAGCGACTGCCTATCTGACTTCCACAACCAATAGTTGACGAGACACGATACCCCTTTGGTAAGACTGGTTGTCAGACTTTTGGGCGTCTAACTACCTGTAACGACTGTCAAAGATCTACAAATGACAACCAACACCAACGGCTTAACGTGCTTTTCGAGGCACGGAGGGTTCTTGGTTCCGTGGATCTATGTGTTCCGTGGATGGGTGACCAGCTTTACATAAAGCTGGTCACCCATGCACGGAACAACCGCGGCAAGCGTAGCTTAACATGATCGATTAACCCGTGCGGCTGTTATTACTTAGCCACAAGCCGCTCTAAGAATGGCTAATAAATACTGGAAAATTAACGAACAAAACACAACAAACATTAACAAAACTACATAACTCAAACTAATTTATAAAACCAATACAAAACGTTCGAAACTAATACAGAAACCATCTCCCTGTAATGAGCTCCGAAACTTTTCAAATTACGAAATAATAATTCAAAATTATCCGCGTTGTTTTAACTTTAATGCTTTAAACTGCTTCAAAATTGCTTTAGAATTAAATTGGTTTAACAAACGATTTGGTAAAAATGGATACGTATTTTGAAATGGTCGAGTTTTCAGCAATTTTGAGTGTATAAGGGTGGTTTTATACCGGCGAGGCGAGGCGTGGATAGGATAGGCGAGAATTGTGAGTGGAGGACATCAAGGGATAGGTTGGATCGGATGAATATTATTATTAGGGGAATTCAAAGCTACAGGCTCAGCGGCGCGGGCTGGCTCAAGCAATAGTTGGGGCGGGACCCGCGTCCTCGTTGGTGGTAGCCTTGCTCTTAAACATTTTAACTTTGTTACATGTGGGGTAACAGTACCTACCTAAGTGTACATGGGAGGTATAAATAAGAGAAATTAATGGTTATTTTCCTTATTATAGGGTGTATATAAATAAACAGCCCAAGTCTGCCCGTGGGTATTGTTAGTGGTGACTTACAAATTATACCAGTAATGTAGGAAGAAACAGTAGGTAACCGAAAACAGACGATGTCCTTACACACCTGTAAGGAAGGCATGTTTTCGGCTCCAGAAAAGCTTTCATTTTTCAATATATCTAGTCCATACGCTTGTAGTCAAGACTGCTTTTAATTTGTAACATAAATAAAGTGAAAACTTGACATTCGGCGCTGAGCGCTTGGTGTGGCAACACGCCGTATTCGAGTTCGCGAAGTCAATCGTCATCCTGAGGATGCCTCGTTGAGAGGTGAAACACGTGTTGATTTCTTTAAGGGTTTTTTTTAAGACTCTTTAGAAATAGCTAAGCGGAACAGGTTACTAAATATATCCACTTCTATTGTATTTTTTAAAGTGAAAACTATTTAAAAAAATATTTAGAACAAGTCATCTTTGAAACCGGTTAGTGCGTAGAATTTATACAGAGTTAAGTAATTTATATCATTTTCAACCGACTTTCAAAAAGGAGGAGGTTCTATGTTCGTAGCGTATGTTTATTTATTTTTTATTTTTATGTAATTGTAATTGACGGAGAATAATAAATCGTTTTTGAAAATTATTTTTCTTTGAAATGGTGTGCTCTCGAGGTGGTCCCAAATAAATTTTATTAACTCTGCTTGGTTCTGTGGCTTGGATAGTTTTTGATTTAGCTTCTATAATACGTATTTTTCCCACTTAGTATGTGGATGATATATTATGATGATAAGGTCCTATCACTGTTATTTACATAGCAGGTAGTGGTATTCGAATTTGTGTGGGGTAGGTACCACAACTAAAACGTGAAAAATAACTTTAATTTCGGAAGTCGGTGGCAAAAAACGAAAATTCAAAACCAGAGACACCAACTTCCGAAATTAAAGTTATTTTTGAAAGAAAGAAAGAAAAGTAGGTTTATTTGTCACAGAGACACGTGCATACATAAAAGACAAGAGTAAACGAAAATAACAAAATGTACATAATAAATCACGAGAATAAAACAGAAATTAGTCGGCAGCTGCACGACATGACTGTGACAAGAAGGTTTCCACTCAGCATGATGATTTACAGTGGTCACTCGAAAAAAAAAGATGATGTACGGAAATCAAGTCAGGTTCAAACTTCACTCGTGGTTGGTTCATGGTTTTTCAATTTGTGGGTTTTTTTTTGGAACTCGGTTGTTTTTATCCCTAAGAAAACAGTTAGGTATTCATTTATATAACGAGAGTTTTGCACCCTGTACCTTATAAGTCAGAAAAAGTTCTCATTGTCCATTTGTGACACACTACGTCCATTTGCCGTGTTATAGCCATTTCGTATAACTGTCAAAGAAAGACAGTTGTGATTAGAATATACGGACATTTTAAGTTGGTAGTTAATACGCTAAACAGTCACATTCTCTGACTTTACATCTACGCAGTCGTTACCATAGATGCCCTATCCATATCACTTTTACCACAAACGCTATTAGAGGAATGTCCCTAGGGATATAAAGAAACATCCACACGTGAACTAATTATATCATACCACGATCACTAATCCTCTGCCATCGCTTGATTAGGGCAATATCCCCTGAGACTGATCGCTTTAGCTTTTTAGGGGATTGACCCAATTACACTAGAGTAGGAGAAAAGGTCAAATATTTACCAACAAGGTACAATTTAGAACCGATGCTAGTCATTACTTCTACCCATAAAACCCTTCCAGAATTAGCAAACTCAAAATATTTTATTCCACATAAACCTACATTGGGACTTATGACACGTCAGAAACTAGGTCTTTTTCTTTTCGAGACAAGCAGATAAATAAAGGCAAAGCCAGGTCTCTTACGACAGTGCTACTGTCAATGCAACAGTTTCTTTGTGAAGATTTCTTATTTCAGAATGTTCCTAGCCGTGCTTATATCTGTTAGTATAATTAATTTAATTACGGATTATCCGTAACTTAATGCTTCAAAGAAAAGAAGAAAATACGTTCATTTGCGGTAAACGTGACGCAGAGAAAAAAACAAAACACGAAAATAATAATTTGAGGGAAAATATACGTCACATCCATGCAAAACTAGCCAGCGCTCAGCATAATGCTGCAACCCTATGCGAGACAGAGCCCCAGCGCTGGTTTTCAGCGATAGCTGGCGTTGACGTGATGACGTCAACCGGTGTAGCATGTAGTGAAATAGCAAAATAAAATATAAAATAAATCAAAATACTTAGTCATTAATGTATATATATAAATATAATATTTAAAATGGCAAAATTTCGTTCCGTCGACGAATCAAGCGCCACAGACTTAATACAATCGTGCGCGCAGCTGTTATAAAACTATTTGTTTGACATTGTGACATATTGGTTAGCAGGTACTGGTTACGTAATAATTATAATGCTTCAAAATAGAGGCGCGAGAAAACAATCTTGTAGTGTGTAACAAAACCAAAAAGCGTTTTCAAAAATGAATAACTCGTGAACTTCCAGGATCGGAGAGCTGGTTTTTGGAACATGTATTTGGTACTCATGTTCCTAGTAAACCTTATTCAGCTGCATCCGATTAGAGTGGAAGCCGATATGAACATAGTTGGGAAAAGGCTAGGCAGATTGATTGATTCCTATAAAAACCTTATTATAAATAAACTTTTCTAGGAATCGACTGCCTCGTTGGTCTAGTGGTCGCAAGCGCTACTGCTGAGCATGAGGTCCTGGGTTCCATTCCCGGGTCGGGTAAAGTGTTATTGGGTTTTTCTATCTGAAATTTCTCAGTAGCAGCTCGGATATCTGGATTTGTGCCCGGTTGATGGCAATAGGCTCGCCCCCTATTACATGGGACTTAAACATAACTGGCGAAATGTGGGTGTGCCTGCTACAGGGACACCTCTGCCCAACCCTTCGGGGAAACAAGGCGTGATGTTATGTTATGTTATGTTTTCTAGGAATATGGGTACCATATAACTTGGTAGTCCCCGTTACCGACTAAGCATATGCTAGAAGTGAATTCACGATATTTCTGCAACCGGGTGAGGATCAAATTCACGACCTCGCGCTCACCGAGAACTTACCGTATTTCGTTCGAATTTCATGCGTTGACAGTACTTATTTTTCAACAAAAAAAAAAAAAAACAATAAACACCAAAATTAATTTTTCAGCTATATACAGCATGTGTACTTCAATAAATATAATTAAGGTCGTACAAAAATATGACCCAATAACCGCACGCAATTCTGCGATTACATGATTGTGGAAATGTATGAGTTTAAGTACCACTTTAGTCCAGAAATATGACTTCATGAAAGTAGACGACTACTGGATATGGACCTGGTATACATTTGTCTAGAATAGTCGAACAGATTTGGTAAACTATTTCGTAGACCGGCTGAATGTTCAAGATTTGAGATAAGGGTTCCATTCTTTGGCGGTGATCTATCTCGTCCGGCCCTGGTTCAGGCTATGGTATGGAGCGAGAGGGAATGGGAGGCCGTCACCTCCTTCTGCGAAGCAGTAATGCTCGCGAAGGAGGAGGCAGAACGCTTGAGGGAGAGGTAAATTTCGCGCCCTCACGCCCCTAACCGCCGCAGGAGACGCTCTGAGCGTCGGGAGTCGCAGGCCGATTCTCGGCCACCGTAGGCGCGGGCTTGCGGACGGTGAGCAATGAGTAGCTCGCCGTCCGATAAGGACCAGGCCCGGGTCGATAGGGCCGATGCCTGCCGGAGTTGCGGTTTTGTCCAAAAGAGTTAACGTGACCCCTGGCAATACAGGCAGCTGAATAGTCAGTAAGAGTCTGACACGCCCTCCCCCTCCACCCAGAGCGGGAGAAATTATTTGATAATTATTTCGCATTCATAAAAAAAAGGTTCCATTCTTGGAATTCTTAACATTACGCCCGTAACCTCCGCAGAGGCAGGCAGAGGTGTAGGTACATTCAACTTTCTACAGTTATGTTGTCATAATTCCTATGTACAGAGGGAGCTTTTTGTCAATACCCCAGCATAAATCCAAATTTCGGACAAAATTAAAATGGAACACCCCCAATAATATTCGAGATTCAGGTCTTACCTCAGTAAAAAAGAAAAATAACATGACTCTTTTACAGTAGCCGTTACTTGTAGCAGATAGCGGGACACACTGCTTATCGTTTTGATAAAGTAGCTATATAAGCTGTCCTATGCAACACACACGGAAGAAAAAAAATATTGATTACTGGCTAGTAACCATGAGGTTACATGTGTATGAACACAGGGATAGGTGCAGATTTACATACATACATAACATCACGCCTTGTTTCCCCGACGGGTTGGGCAGTGGTGTCTCTGTTGCACAGGCACACCCACATTTCGCCAGTTATGTTTAAGTCCCATGTAATAGGGGGCGAGCCTATTGCCATCAAATCCAAGGTGTGATATTACCATTTAATTAGCTAATCATGTAAAGCAGAATGTGGTAACTGCACATGCGATAGTTTTAGTACGTCGAACGATTTCATACGATTCTCAGAAAACTCCATTTTGCATACTTAAATGTGGGTAGGTACCTACTTCTTTTTAGTGTGATAAGTAATTGATAGTGTATATAAAACAGATTATTTGCAGAAAATCGTATAAAAATTCCAATGTCTGAGTCGCTATTTGATAAGATTCTTAAATTTTAGTACAATACGTAAAGTTTTCACCGAACCAATACAAATCGAATGGGTATTTAATTTATTTTTACATAAGTAGAAAAGTATTGTACTAAAAAACCAATGGTCTGAATAATTTTATTTGTAAAAGAGGTATTTAGATATTATAAAAATAATATAGAAATATTCAAAAACTCATAAACTGTGTTGCTCTCGATTATTATTTTTTTTCCTTTATAACCCAATCGTAAAGAAAACCACTATAGGTAGGTCATGTTAAAAAAAAGAACTGGAAGAAATGGGTTAAGGGCTCCTAAGCGATTGGCGAAAGAAAAACGAAGAGAAACAGTAATACATAACAATTTATAACTAACATATCTCTTGGTTTGCTCCTATTGTTATTTCGGCTAAGATTTGTTTTGAAGATGATATTTTCCTCGTGTATTCCGTTAGAAACATATATAGAACTATATGAAATATAAGTAAGTGATCTTGTATATAATACTCTTGTTATTATTACAGTTAATTGATTTAGGCGTGCCCTTGTGGAAATCCATTATAAAATACAATAGACGTGGATATATTTGGTAACTTTACCGCTTAGCTATTTCTAAAGAGCCATAAAAACCCTGAAATAAATCGACACGCGTTTCAACTCTCAGCGAGGCATCAAGCGTTCAGCGGTCGGTGTGGCAACACGCCGTGTTCGAGTTCGCGACAAGTCAATCGTCATCCTGAGGTCCTACAGGCACTCGGAAAAGAGGAAGACCTGTAACTAGATGGGTGGACGACATCACACGAGTCGCAGGCAAAACCTGGCTGACAGAAGCCAAAGACCGAGACCGCTGGTGTTCTCTGGAGGAAGCCTTTATCCTCACTACTTGAGGGGTTCATGCATGCTATTCTTACATGCATTTTATTTACATTAATAATTCAACAAATAATTTATAAATATTACAACCTAATTAAATTTATACTTTTTAACTATTATTATTATTATAACTATTTTTACTATAGCTATCATTATTATATTATAATTTTAATTACTATAGGAAACTATAAACAAATGGAAATATGAAAACACTAATAAACTATTATGGAATTGTAACAAAAAACTACATTGTATTACATACATAATAATTGTAAAAAAAAAAAATTGAAAAACAATATGTTAAAAATGTTTCTTATTTCTAATGCGTGAAATAAAAAGCTTTTTTATTTTTATTTATTTATTATGGCTCCTTAGAAATAGCTAAGCAGAAAAGTTACTAAATATAACTACGTCTATTGTATGTTATTATTACATTATGTCGAGTGTTTTATGATTTTTGATATGAACAATCTTAAGAAAATATAGAATACTTATAATAATGCTTTGTAATGTTCAAGTCAAAGGCACTAGCAGTGACTTTTCTTAAAATTAATAAATTAAATAAACATACTTTTTATCTAAATTTCTACTTACATTTAAAAATATACGAGACTTTTATCATGAAATCACACAAAACTAAACTAATATTTAAACATAGCTCGTTATATTTTACATTTTATGAACACAAACTTGCAATTCGTTTATCGAAGCAGAAACATCAAACTATGTATTTCGTGGAACGTTCTAATATTCATTCAAAACAAGTTGCATGTCAAGTAACACAAACATTCCTTGAAAACGAATCAGAAACGAAAACATTCCCAGTTTGCCAACATTACAAAAACAAAGCCATCAGACCAATTAAATTAGTTTACGTTGCCGATAACTGTTTAGAACAGTCTAAACATATAGTTATTATTTTTAGTGTTAAAGTAATTAGTAATAATTTTAGCTAATAATAAGCTTGCAACACTTTTTTATGATATGTTTTTTCTGTTGTGTTGTGGCAATACTTTTGGCTTCTTGGTCTAATTGCTACGTAAAACGGTGTACCTCTTGACTGTATTTTTTATATTTTCAATAAACTCCATAAGTTTTAAATTCCCACGCATTTTATTTCGTACATGCGTGCTGTGGTCCTTCGAGAAGTGTATGAAATCAGTGCCGAGCAGCTTCGCAAAATTTTGTGCAGATTTTGTGTTCCTTGGGGTCGGCTTGCAATACAAGTCGGCGTTATTGGCGAGGTTTGTGCGAGGCCCGCAACTTCGTTCTATGCAAAGCTAGAACGAAAATCATCGAAGCATCATCAAGATACAGCATCATATCATCGAGTAATCGTAAAAATTACGATATTCTGAACATCGAGTTTGGCTTTTACCAATTACCCACATTTTCATTTTGAGAGTGGTGGAGTTCGTCAGTACCGTCGGTGTTGGCAGCAGTGAAAAGTGAAGTGAGCGCGGTCCATATCCGCCCGGCGGCCATTGCGCCGGAGTCATTCACTTAACTGTCACCTGTCACTCACTCAGCTGTCAGTGTCATCGGTTTTGTAAAAGTAAACAAACATCGTTGTACCGGTTTCGAGTCAACGAAGTTCGTATTTACAAAGTGCGGCTTAGAAAATAAAAGTGCGCGAGTGTTCGTAAGTCGTAGAATAAATAAAGCGTTACGTCCTACCTACGTTCAACAATGGCGGAGTCCAAGGAAGTTTTGCGTAAACATCGACTTCTTCGTGGCCAATGCAAGGCTACAATCACGCGCATTGAGACGTTTGTGAACGACCCTATCAGTTTTGCGTCTGCTACCGTGGATATCCTGGAGGCTCGCAAGGAGAAGCTCATCACGGCGCTCAAGAGCTATGAAGCGGTGCAATTGGACATACTAAGTATTGATGAAAACGACTGCGAACAGGTTGGTCCAATAGAAGAACAATATTATTCTGTGCTAGCTAAAATTAATGCCTCTTTAAAACAGATAGGTAAAAAATCGGTCTCAGAATGTCATAATGTTTCTACATGCAAATTGCCAACCATTGATATAACACCCTTTGACGGGAAGAATTTCACTAAATTCAAGCCATTCTTTGATTTATTTATGGCTGTTATCGATAATAACAGATCATTATCTGATGTGCAGAAGCTATTCTATTTAAGAAAATATGTAACAGATGATGCTTTGGCAGTCATTGTCAATTTGCCGTTAGTCAATCAGTCTTACAAGGAAGCACTAGGCTTGTTGGAGAAGCGTTTTGATAATAAAACGCGGTTAATAGGAAATCATATCAGCGGTCTATTAGATTTACCAACAATGCAAAAAGGCACTGCAGCCTCAATAAGGTCTTTTGTGTCAAATGTACAGCAAGAGCTGCATGCATTAAATAATCTGGGACAGCCCATCGATACATGGGACATGTTGCTAATTTCTATTCTAACAAGAAAATTAGATCAAATAACTAATAGGGCTTATCAATTAGATAAGGATCTAGAAAAATTGCCTTCTGTGGCAAATTTTTTAAGCTTTCTTGAAAAGCGCGCTATAGCGTTAGAAGATAGCCTACCCCCCAATAGTACTTCCTATGAAAGTACAAGTAGGTTCAATAAATCTACCCCATCAAAGGTGACCAATGTTGCCTCACAAGTAAAAGAAATGTGTAAACACTGTAACAAAAGTGACCATGCTCTTTTCAGCTGTCCGGAGTTCAAAACGGCAGCACTAGAGGTCCGCCAGCTATTTGTGCGGGACCATGACTTATGTACCACATGTCTAAGGACACACAGGGGGAAATGTAAGTTTAATTTCAAATGTAAAATATGTAAATTAGGGCACAACACTTTGTTGCATGAAGAAAAGGCTGCTCCTATTGAGCCTGCAGTGACTTTGTTGTCTAACCCTGTTTCCAACAACATTTTGCTTCCAACTGTAAAGGTTAATTTATTAAATCAACATGGTGAAAAAGTTTCTATCCGAGCATTGCTTGACACGGGCAGCCAGGCATCTTTTGTTACAACCAGCCTTGTAAACAAACTTGGGTTGATTGCTATGAATCAAACCCATAATATTATAGGTATAGGTAATAAACAAACACAAATCAATAAACTTGTGAATATAAGTGTGCTTCCATGCTACAATAATGTAAAATTAAATTTAAAATGTCACATTGTTGACAAAATAACAACAGTATTACCCCAACAATTTATAAATGTATCCGGGTGGAATTTACCAAAAAATGTGAAACTTTCAGACGAAGAGTTCAATATCCCAGCTGAGATTTCTTTGTTACTGGGTGCGGATGTTTATTTCAATGTTTTGCTAGATGGTTGTATTAAAATTCAAAATGGACCGGTATTACAAAACACCCTATTTGGGTATGTAGTTGGTGGTAACGTTCCTGAAAAAGTGAGTAATATAACTTGTAATATTGTATCAAATTTTGCTATAAATGATCATAATAAATTAGAAAATGTAATGGAGAATTTTTGGCTCTCTGAAAAGATACCGGAACCTATGAAGCAGAGTTGTGATGAGTTTGCAAAGGCTGAACAAAGCTTTCAGAGTTCTATGAGCCTGAAAGATAATCGATTCTATGTAGATATGCCTCTCATCACACCTCTGGAAGAATTGCAGCTTGGCGATTCGTTTTCAGTTGCCTACCAAAGATTCCTGATGTTAGAAAAAAGATTTAAATCAAATCCTCTGTTACTAGAGCAGTATAAATTGTTCATAGATCAGTATGTAGAGCTAGGACATGCTAAGGTGGTAGAGGTTGCTAATTACGATATTGATAGAGATCCTGTGTACTTTCTAGCACACCATGCTGTTATCAACGAGGCAAGTAAGACAACCCGACTTCGCGTTGTGTTTGACGGGAGTATGAAGTCCCGCAGCCAGGTGTCCCTCAACGACGTCATGCTAAACGGCCCCGTGGTACAGAGTGAGCTTTTTGATATTCTTATTTTGTTCAGGACCTACATTTACACAATAATTTGTGATGTTCAGAAGGCCTTTCGCAACGTGATGATAAACAGCCACCACACTTGCCTTCAAAATATTTTATGGCGAGATGATCCTAAGAAGCCAATCAACTGCTTACAGCTTCAGACTGTCACTTACGGACTGAAGGCCTCTACATTCTTGACCACTCGATGCCTACTTGAATTAGCTCAACGCTATAAAGATAAATACCCACTTGCTGCTGAAACAATGATCAAGAGTACCTACGTCGACGATATACTGGGTGGGTCAGATAATATAGAGCAGCTGCATGAGCTAAAATCCCAATTGGTAGAACTCCTCAGGTTAGGTAGTTTTTCTCTACACAAATGGTGCTCAAATGCCCTTGAAGTCCTAGATGGTATTCCAGATGAGCAAAAACATGAGTGGGGATAATTTAGTAAAGACTCTAGGTTTAATGTATGATATAATTTCAGATAAATTCACTTTTTCAAGCCCCAATTTTGATGAGGAACATAATTTAAATACAAAAAGAAAAATTCTGAGCTTTATAGGGCAGATGTTTGACCCTCTCGGCTTAGTAGGCCCAATAATAGTGGTAGCCAAAGTATTCATGCAGGAGCTATGGTCTTTGCAAATAGGATGGGACTCCATAGTACCCAAGGAACAGTTTATATACTGGAGCAATTTCCTAAACAATTTAAAGTTAATGGGCAAAATAAAAATAAATAGGTGTGTCAACAGTAAAGATGTTTCTTCTGTAGAATTGGTAGGGTATTCTGATGCATCAATAAAAGCCTTTGGCTGCTGTATCTATCTAAGAATTTTAAAAAATGATGGTTCAGTGCAGACAGATCTACTCTGCTCCAAATCCCGTGTTGCTCCTTTGAATAGAAGTAGGACGATTCCCCAGCTTGAACTCAATGGTGCTCTCCTTTTAGCCCAGCTGACGCATAGGATTGGTAGAGTCCTGGTGGGTAGGTATTCCCATCTAGATACGTTCTTGTACAGCGACTCCCAGATAGTGCTTGCTTGGATTAAGTCAGGCAATGTAAAGTCAAATGTTTATGCCAACAATAGAGTCAAGCAAATAGTAGAACTTACCGATCAGACTCAGTGGGGATTTGTTAGGACCTGTGACAACCCTGCAGACTTGTTGTCGAGGGGCGTCTTGCCGCACAAGTTGCAGCAAAGTGAGCTATGGTGGCACGGACCAACCTACCTATCAGACAGGAAACATATACATACTAGTTTTGAACATTGTAAATCGTCTGATTTGTCCACAGACACTGAACAAATTGATGAGCTAAACGTACCGTGTAACTTGACACAGGTAGAGCCATCGTTTTCAACAAAGCTATTTGAAAAATACTCTAGCGTTTATAAATTACAGAAAGTGATAGGATTTATTTACAGATTCTATAATAACTGTTCGAAAAATAAAAGTAAAATAACGGACAGTAACCTGTCGCCTCAGGAGCTTCGCGACTCTATGTCAGTCATCGTGCGCTGTACGCAGATGCAATATTTTGCTAGAGAGGTAGAGTTACTTTCTGCTGGAAAAAATATAAAAACAGGAATAGGTAACCTCTATCCTTTCCTTGATAAAATAGGTGTAATTAGAGTAGGAGGTAGGCTCCATAATGCCAAGGAGATGTCTTTCGATAAGAAGCATCCATCTATCCTTCCGAAAAACTCTCACGCAACTAATCTCATAATAGAAAGAGAACACTTGCGACTCATGCACGCAGGCCCTAGGTTAGTTTTGAGCTCTCTATCCCAAAGGTACTCTATAGTCAGCGGTATTCGGGAGGTCAAGAAAGTGGTGCGTAAATGCGTCAAGTGTTTTCGTTTAAAAGCTGAGGCTGCTAAGCAGCTGATGGGTTCCCTCCCGCAAGAAAGAATCACAGCGTCCAGGCCATTTCAGCATGTCGGCGTTGATTTCTGTGGACCCTTCGACATGAAGGTTGCTAGGGTTAGAAATCCTATCGTTAAGAAATGTTACATTGCGCTTTTCGTTTGCTTTGCTATAAAAGCTATACATGTAGAGCTCGTATCGGACTTAACAACTGAAGCCTTCTTAGCATGTCTCAAGCGTTTTATTTCGAGGCGTGGTATGCCCACAAATATATATTGTGACAACGCTAAAACCTTTAAAGGAGCGTCAAATGAAATTAAAAGGTTGTATGACTTACAGTCCTCCAAAAATCACAGGGATACTGTTAATGGTTTTTGCTCTCAACATTATATAAAATTTAGGTTTATACCCAGTTATTCACCTGAGTTTGGAGGATTGTGGGAAGCAGGTGTTAAAAGTGTAAAACATCATCTAAAGAGAGTGGTAGGGAACCAATGTTTAACCTATGAAGAGCTCAATACAGTCATTGTACAAATCGAAGGAATTTTGAATTCTAGGCCTCTACTTTCTGCAAATTCAAATGATTGTAATTATTTAACTCCTGCACACTTTCTGATTGGAACAGCTCTGGCTAGCTATCCTGAAGTTGATCTAACAGATGTTTCAGTTAATCGTTTAAAATTTTGGAATCTTTGTACCAAACTTAAACAAGATTTTTGGAAATCATGGTCAATGGATTATTTAACACAGCTTCAAAGCCGTCCCAAGTGGAAATATCCTCAACCAAACCTTAAAGAAGGTGATTTGGTAATTGTAAAAGATATGAACACTACTCCATTAAATTATAATATGGCTCGAATTGTAAAAACATATTCAGGTAGAGACAATGTAGTAAGAGTAGCCGATATTAAAATGAATAACAAAGTGTATAAAAGGTCAGTAAAACGGCTATGTCAATTACCTGTAGAGTAGGTTACTGCCGGCCCCAATTATGTTTAGAACAGTCTAAACATATAGTTATTATTTTTAGTGTTAAAGTAATTAGTAATAATTTTAGCTAATAATAAGCTTGCAACACTTTTTTATGATATGTTTTTTCTGTTGTGTTGTGGCAATACTTTTGGCTTCTTGGTCTAATTGCTACGTAAAACGGTGTACCTCTTGACTGTATTTTTTATATTTTCAATAAACTCCATAAGTTTTAAATTCCCACGCATTTTATTTCGTACAATAACAGTATAGAGAGTAAACATGAAAAATTCGAAAAAAAAATCGTTCAGCGATCAAAAGCAAACTCGTATAGAGCTTCGTTCATTTATTGAAGATAAACACAGGAACTAGGCCGGGTTAGGGGCGCCATCGTTGAGGAGTAAAGAAGGATAAGAGTCAAGTTGTTTTATTGAATTTATTTAATGACTTTGGTATTCAAATACTTTGATGATGATTAAAGAAGTGGTATTATGGATTTGCTTTTAATATTACCGTGTATCTTCTCTACACGTATCGTCTAAAGCAGTGGAGCAGTGGTGGTGGCCCAGTGGTCCCTTGTGTAGTTTATTTCATCACCACTGAAATCCGCTAGATGCGGGAAGTACCGAACCGGTCGCAGTGGTGGTGCTTGGGGGAGACCTTTGCCCATCAGTGAACTTCTTTCGACTGAAATTATGATGATAATAATGACGACTGCTTTCAGAATAGTGAAGTAAAATATCGTGAGGAAACTCGCATGTCCTAGAACCAAAAATTTAATGACACCTGACATCTACTGCATTGGGTCCTAGTGGTGGATTAGAATCCCCTCCCTCTCACAAAAAGGAGGCTTGTTTCCCAATAGTGGGAACATTATAGGCTGTTTATGCGTACCTATATATTACAAGTGGCACTTACAATTGATTGATATGCTGAGGAATATATTGTTAGAGCAGTAACTAGACTCCGAGAAGGATAAGAGATTTCTGTTTAATTGCATTTTTAATTTTGCCAAAATCAGAATGTTTTTAATCTTAGAATGTAGCTCTGTCATTCCAGATTAAATATGAGCAATCATCTATCAACCCGCACAGGGCCCGCGTGGTGGATTACGGCCCACTCCCTCTCACGGAGAGGAGGCTTGTCCCAACAGTGGGCATATTATAGGCTGATCATGCTAATGATTATGTATGAGCAACATAGAATTTAGCCAAACATAAATAATTTATTTTACCTTGTATCAGCAGATTACATAGCCCCATCTGCCTTTTGGAGAAAAGTCCGTTAAATCTCAAACAGCGAGTCACAATACTCAAGGCAAACTCTATTAGAGACCCCGACAAAATGGTTCAACTTGCACAGTTTACTTCAGCCTTTATTTGCAAAATAGTCGAACTTAAACGTAGGTACAGTCAACAAAATAGTTTGGTAGGTCACATACTAAGTATTATTTTGCACTACGCAGGCATTATTCCTGCGGGTAATCTTAGAGTTTCTTGCCCCTTCTTCTTTATCGTAATCCACGTTTTCGAACAAGTAACTAGCTTTTTAAGAAAGTTCTGTTACAGACTTCTAGACAAATCGAAAGTGACTAATAATTTCTAAATAGAAAGTAATAAAACGTAATTAATCAAAATGTTAGATTTTTGTTTTTGTGTAACCGTTTTTGATATAACAAAAATACATAGGTACCTACCCAGTCCATTCTAATCCTAACTAAATTATTATAAATACGCAAGTGAGTTTATCTGTTACGCTTTCACGCTAAAACGGCTGAACGAATCGTTATGAAATTTGACAGAGAGGTAGCCTGGGACCTGGAGAAGGACATATGCTACTTTTCATCCTAGATCGCAGATGAACTGTTGAAAAATATAGGGTAAAAGGTACCGTAGTCAGCCGATTTGTTAAGGTGCTATCTGTTTGGTTAACTGTACGTTACGGCGCCTAACAAATACATAGCTATAGGTATACATAGTGTACAGGTGACTTGATTAGGTTCGGTCTGTCAATATTTTTAAACCGTTTGTGAAGTTTCTCTTATTAGTATTTGCCGGTGCTTGAGTTGTGTCAACTTAGATTAGTTTGTTAGTATGTTGACTTGTTTTAATTAAACGGCGACTTTGTAGTTTGTGAGTTTGTTTGTTTTTATTTATATGAATCTTTCAGTTTGTTTTAAATAATAGGAGGCTCGTAAAAGATTGAAGGAGTAGAGGAAGGCCGTTTTCCAGGAAAGGGATACTAAAAGCTATGAAAGAAAAATATACTTTCGACTTCGATTTATTTCGATTTTCATTAAGTTCAAGTTCTCGTGTCAAAACATAACTTTAAGTGTTAAATAGAATGATGAGCAATCATAAACAATAACAACATATTTAATTATAATGTCAGTTGAAATTTCTATACCTAACAAAATACATCAATTTGAAGCACACATAACATAACATCACGCCCACATTTCGTCAGTTATGTTTTAAGTCCCATGTAATAGGGGCGAGCGTATTGCCATCAACCGGGCACAAATCCAGGCTCCAGGCTGCTACTGAGAAAATTCAGATAGAAAAACCCAGTGTCACTTAGCCCGACCTGGGAATCGAACCCAGGACCTCATGCTCAGCAGTAGCGCTTGTGACCACTAGACCAACGAGGCAGTCAATTAGGAGCACAGTCAGAGGCAATTGAAGCACAATATAAAATTATCTGCACTATTGGAAAAATGTATTGTATGACATCTGTCTATCGGAATGGAGGACGTTCGTAGCGAGAAATCTGTAAATAACTCGTTGAATAAAGATTAATTTATAATGAAAATAAATCCATTTCTGTGCAATAAGTTTTTTGATTGCATTGATCTATACTAAAACCACTTACATACTTACTTTTACTACCTATTTTTAGAGTTTTGGTTTGTATGTGTGTATAAATGAGCATTTTTAACCGCTCAAGCCTCGGTTAAAATGTCTAATTGTTATCATTTAAGTACCGCGACGAGCTAATTACCTATTAATTGTCCCTCATGAGAGACAATGGGTGTGACGGTTGGAAACGTTTTGTCTCTCAAGAGAGAGCAACGGGGTTTGATATCAAAATCCAGGGATGATGCCTGGGTCAAAAGAAAGAAATCCTATTTAGTCCGTTAGTCAAATAATAAAAAAATATTAAATACTTACGTATTTTTTGCTTCATCATTTGCTTATCGCTGATAAAACGTCACTATGTCTAGGTCCTCTGGTTTGAAATAGCGAAGAAATACGATATGGAATTTTCTTCATTTTACACAATAGAAAAATTAAATTCCAAAGTTATATAAAGCATTTATTAAGTTTACAGACACAATTAAGCACAGAAATCGGCAAACTAGGCCCTAAAATAGTTGTTATACGTAACTGAGTGGGGTCGGATTATAAGAGGTAATTGAGTTCTGGCCTCAAGTAGTTTGAATATGTTATCAAACAGGCGAATGTAACTGTAATTTGTGAGCAAAAACTAATTTGCTCTAAATTAGTAGTAACGGGCGTAGATTTTATCAAATTGGTACAGAAGTTTGAAGAGATATAACAAGAAATTAAACGTGATATGTAATATTTGATATGAAACCTACCTAGATACTGCTTTATTTGTTAAGTTGTGTATTCAGTTGAAGCCAAGTAACAGTTAAAAGAGAACAAAACTTATCTTAATATACCTACCTACCCAATTACTAAGTAGAACAAATAAAGTTCGTTAAAATATTGATACTAGATAAAAAATTGTGTTTGTATCCATTACTGAAATATAGCTTGCTGAAAAGTTATCTACAGATAAGAATCGATACCTTATACCATTTCTGTAAGCACTCAATGCATAAAAAAACATTTAATAATCCTTACACGAAAACCAGATCAAAGTAATCCCCAACAAAATCCAATACGAATGGTGTAATGCAAGAGACAACGCAATTTTAAATCCCACGTGGATTAATATTGTAAACATTTATTTACCAATCAAACATATCGGCTTGATTTGTTCGTAATTTGTTTCGATACTTTTCTGTGTATTTTTTTAGCTTGTTTGAAGGTAACATCACGCTTGTATTCTATGAAGGGATAGACAGAGGTGTACTTATTGTACTTTTATGCTCACCAGTAATTGGGTGAGGCTTCTCCCATTTTTTAGTTACGCCATAGGTAAGAGTTAGAACAATAATTCATGCTCTTGCACGGTTTCTTTTGCCATAACAACAGAAATAATTATTAATGGATTGTCATTACCAGTAATTTTTTTGTCACAAAAAAATGATCAAGTCAATAGCCTCATTTTTTTGTAGTAAGAATACCTTACGAGGATATCAGGAGGCTCTAAGAGGTTAGATAAAGTGTATAATCTTCATTCATGAATAACAAAACTTCTAAGAAAATCTTGTCCCAAGGGTAGACGTAAGGAAAAAATATAGCCACTGAGGCAGTAGGTACCTCTTATATTTAGGCGCTTACTTTTTCATTTTTAGATTATCTTGGAGTAACAAAAACGTCTCCTGTTAATGGTTTTTCTGGTAATAAAGTGACTGTGAGAGTAACTTGCGATACAGGAGTATCTTGGTTTCTTGTTCAGCCCACTATGTAGTGAAAGCTATAAGCTTTCAAAATTTATTCTGAAATAAAATTGCATTATTAAATTGGATGATAAATAGATAGAATATAGGTATTTATACACCAAAATTGTAGCACAGTTGTGAGTCTTCGGTTACTCAATAAAACATTGAGATTTCTGTATCATAAATAACATTAATATTTTTGTATTATTATACAAATAAACCTTTCGCAACATTTTTTTCTAAATGATGTTCAAAACGGTTCTTTTTTTA
This sequence comes from Omphaloscelis lunosa, assembly GCA_916610215.1. Lineage (NCBI taxonomy): Eukaryota > Metazoa > Arthropoda > Insecta > Lepidoptera > Noctuidae > Omphaloscelis > Omphaloscelis lunosa. The sequence goes on from OU744250.1 coordinate 17,223,159, forward strand.
TCGGTGAAACAGACATGCGACTGAAAAGCGACTTTAATTTATAATTATGTATAGATTCTACACCAAAAAAGAAACATAGCTGTTATTCAATATTGCTAATTCTATGGTTATAGTTGACCTCGTAATTGCTTTATATATTTTTTCTATGTCATTGTCTATGGCTTTGGTCTCCTATTTTATGCTAAATGCGACGTCTGACTTCAGCGTCAACGTTAACGTTCCAACCGACGTCTGAACGCTACGCACAGCGTCGGCGGTCTATACGTCTGCAGTGGACGACGAAGCTTTAGTCGTTGCTCGCGAGTGGTCGTGTGGCACTTGACATGACCTGATGCTGCAATAGTATGAAATAAACAGAGACGTGACGCAAAGTATTTGAATGCCTCGTACAACGTCAAGACGTTGACGTCGACGGGTGTAGAAGACCACAACAGTACATTTCTATACTCAGCATCGTGACGTGGCATACCGCGTGACACTGTAAGCGGCCTATGGCGTTTATAGAAGACCATAGCCTATGAAGTTTCAGTTTATTCGGAATTGTTGTCAAAATTGATTAAGAAATTATGAGGTAGACGTAGGATACAAAAGCGGTCTTCATGATGGTTTGTCTTTTAATATAACAGCTGACTTTTTAATCACTCGTATAAACAGGAATTGACAAAATACCTACAATTAATCATCTGCTTTGCCTTTATCCAACTAAGTTAGGGTCGGCTTCCAGTCTTACCAGATGCAGCTGAATACCAGTATTTTACATGGAGCGATTGTCTATCTTACCTCCACAACGCAGTTACTGAGTAACACGATACCCCTTGGTAAGACTACATTACAATTCCAAACAGAAAATAGGCAGTCGAACGAAACAAAACAGAAGCTAATGCTTCTTGACTAATTACCATTTGAAATTGTACCAAACTACGTAGAACTTTCTTTCCTATAACATTAAGGAATACTGCTATGGAAACTAATTCTTAAATAATAACACGAAAGCAGGTTTGCTTGCCAGCGACACGATAGTTAGGCGCAGTTTAGAATGTCGTGCGGTTCTCGGCGAAGGCAAATATTAATTTAGTTATAATGTGCTGTAGTGTGCTGGTTGGTAACAGTACGTTATTGCTGCTTGTGGCTTTTCAGACCATAATATCGGTGTTCAATGACTTCTACTACTTCTACTACTGCCTTCAGTTTTGTTGTATATTTGAGATGTTACCTTATTAGTACGTATTATTTTGGAAATGAACAAATGTGTAACAAACACACATGAAAACATGGACAAAGATCAACAGTTGATTTGAACATTTGTCTTTCCCTGCATTGAGTGGCCACAAAAGAAATTGAATAAATCATGAAGAAAAGTTTATCTCTGTACATACACCAAATGAACACATAATTAGCTAGCCGTCCTCATATACCCACTGTGCCAAATGTCATTTCAATCGAATCATCACCTCACCTTTCCGTTCCAATCAAAGGTGCGAGATTTGATTGGGGCGAGAACGTGTGAACTGTGCGATAGTGTGTATCGGGCTTAAGTAGGTCGCGGGCAAGGCGGGGTGTACGCCGGTTCAAAGCTATTTTGACTCTAACGAGCAATTGGCCTTTATATATGAAAATAGGTAATTGCGCCATTATGAAAATCTACGTATCAGGGTTTAATATCTAGTTGAAATTGGTAAAGTTATTTACAGTCATGAAATAAATGAAGAAAGTTTTACGCAGCGCTATGGGGATAAGTTGAAAGATTTTGTAAAAAAAGAAATATGCGTGAAATTATAAGTGTTTTTAAAATGAGTTTTGTGTTAGTTTTTTAAAATTGTTTATTAATTATTTTAGGTATCATCATGTGGGTCAACGATTTATATATTTATTTATTATTAGGCTCTTCAAAAATGAGTACACTATTATTTTATAATAAGTACATTGCAAACTTAAGTCTAAGCGCCTCATTACTTATAGAAAAGCACAGCATGCACTACATTATGCGCAGATAATAACATAATTAATTCATTAAAACAAGTAATACATAGTTTAAATGAAAATAAATTAATAAAAGCTAAATTATTAATTACTAAAAACGATATAGGCAAGTACTTATATAGGAAGACCTATGAAATAAGATCGGAAACTCAGTCCGAGTAAATAAACATAGTTTGCCTAGATAGTTCAGGAACTATCACTTGCACACAAATTATATGTTCAAGATGACGTAGGAGCTAATTTTATCTCAGAAAATATTTTAAAATGACGAAACGTGGGTGTACGAAACACTGACTACTCATTCGAGGATTACAAGTGATTTTTTATGTTCTATTATACCAAAATAAAACAGGAACAACAAAAAAGACTTAAGCCTGGATAAGAATGAGATACACAATTAAATATATGTACTACTATAGGTCCACCTTTTTTTTTTGTATGAGAAATTGTCATATAACTTCTCCCGCTCTGGGCGGAGCGGGAGGACGTGTCAGATTCTTACTAACTAAAACCCACCCGTGTTCCTTCAGTTGCCATGTTGCCGGGGGCCACGATCTCCCTTTCTGACTTCTTCGCAAACCCTGCAGATACGTCCACCTCTGTCTTACCTTTCGAGGAAAACAGCAAGAAGTAATGTGCTATGTAAAAATTAGATTAATCTAAGAACCCCGAGTTACTCAAGCGCAACATGAGAGATGTTACTTCCTAATTTTGCAGAAGACATGGAATACGTAGCAACGCTTTTTCGTGCCTGCAAACAGAAATTTTTAAGTGGTCCACAAATTATTTACACCTAAGCCAGTAGCGACCTCACCGGTCCGTATACACTGTAGTACAGTCAATAGTCCTTGGGGTAATGGAGGAGAGATAGCGAGTCGGTTTCTTTTTTTTTTACACTTAACATCTTTCCGCTCAGTTTCCTGCAATTTAAATCTAAATCTAAATAATAAAATCTGTGGGAATAATTTCCTGAAAAGGGACGGAAGTGTGTAACAGGAAGCCGGCGAAGCGCGCGCTATTTTATTTGACCAATGAGCGCGCGCAGTGCTGGAGTTGGTTAGAAACGACCTTGACGAGGCCCTGTCCCTTTAATATTCCTTAGTACCAAGGTGAGATGTCAGATGTTACACATCTTAGGTGACTACTGTAGGTAAGGCTAGCTCGTTTTTTTTCCCTTCTGTGTCGTAGTAAAACCGTAATTTTGACTGGTAATCTCGTGGTTAAATTTTTAGTGACAAGGAAGTCGCATTTCCACATTTTAATCACATAATATTGCTTCTTGTTTCGCCGAAGGGTTACGCAGAGGTGTATCCACCTCCCTATCATACACGGTACTGAAAATAACTGGATAAATCCACATTTAACCAGTTATGTTTAATATAGATAGACCCATCGACGAAGACGCGCCCCACTCCGCGATTATTGTACTGTAAGCTATACTTTAGTTCGTAGTGGAGTGGAGTGAGGCGCATCTTCCTGGATAGCACTATCTATAATAGCGGGCGAACCGGGCACAAACCCAGATTCCCGGCTGCTACTGAGAAATTCTTAGTGGATAAACTCAAGAAAATTATTTATGTGTCGAATTCCATGTAACAGCTTTAGCCAAGTCAGTAACTATTTAGGTGTGGAATGTGGGGTTTGTGAAATGAGTTTCTTTCAGATTCTCGACTGCCTCTAATGCCATGGCAATCTTATGATAACTAGAATAATAATTGTCGTGTAAGGCTGTTAAAGCAAGGAAGGATCTTAGTTTAAAAAACGCGGCACTATTCCAAAGGACAGCAGAATGAGTTCGTAACAACCTAGTCATCTTAGAACCCTTTACCATAAACCCGACAAAAAAAAAACAATTCTTACTCCCTACGTTCGTATTGTTCACGCTTCCGCGCCTCCCCTACGCCTGACCAAAGTTAGCACGAAGTCACGCAGGGTTCTCCCCCGCCCCTCTTCCTCCCCCCCATATTCGTGCGAGGCAATTAACCAAATTGTAGGGAACAGTTCAGCACTGCGCCACTCCACCTACTTAGTTCTCATACTAATAGAGGCTCACGCACCCACAGGATGCAGGTGAATTTTTGCCTTTGGTTTGTCAAGAATTTGCGAGGGAATTGAGTTCTATTGCCTAATAATAATAGCAAATAATTTAATTTAATGTTTTGTGTTGCGTAATGAAAATTATTTTGTATAAATACCATTGTATGGAATAAAGTTTTTCTAACTGAACAGACAGCTGTGCTGCAGGGGAGTTTGTTGCGCTACTTCTTATTCCCAGCTAAAGTACTAGGAAGTTGTGAACGGCGGGCGTTTTTCAGGGACTTTCGTATGTAATTTAGACGGTCGAAAAGTGCTGATTCTCAGCCTAGTTTAAATAAATGACTTTTGAATTTTAATAGTTGATCAGACATAATAATTATGTTAACGTTGAAGGTAAATTAACGTTCATTTCTCTGTTGTTAAGATCTGGTAGAGTATGTACAAAACAGATTTTTTTTGAGAAGTAGCTATTTACTAGGTAGCAGTTATTTGATATTAAATTGTTTTTTTCGCAATTTATATATATTCTGTTTTTTTTTTAATTTTATTTTTTTATTCTTTCTTACACGCTTTGCCATTTTTCAAGCGGTGAGCGAAAACTTTAGGAAGCCATAATATATACACTGTAATCCGTATTTTTTTCCTTCCTTATAGGAGTACATTATAAGGAAATAACTTTTTTTAATGTATAAAGTTAAAATCGAAAATATATAAATATTGTTTTAAAGATATTAAATTATTCGTAGAACATTAGTTTATCAGAAGTATAAATGCAATAGGCAGTTTTGAGTACTTTATGCGGCCTACCCAAATGTCCTTTCCTTGCTTGGTTTGACGATGGTCGACGTTTCCTATCTGACTATAGGAAACGTCGACCTTATCTAGTTTTGAACATATGATTGATATGTAAAAGTGTTTGTACAATTCTACTTAAATAAAATCATTTATCATTAATTTCACTTAAATTATATTTTTTTTGTTATTCTGTACATAAAATAAATTAAAATCATCGTTTCCATATCTGTCTGTGTGACCGCGTTGTCCTTCTAAACCACGCTACGGATTTTGATACGGTTTTCCTATCATTAAAATAATGCATTCCGGAAGGTTTATGTGTACATAACAGTCATATTTCACTTCGATATAATAACGTAATCTTTAACTTTTGTCAAGGTGTGCTGTGCAAAGCAGGGGCGGGTCCCTAGTCATTAATATTCTCAATTCGAACATGGTTTAAAATAACTGAAATGGCACAAAATGAGTTATTAAAGTTATTTATCATTTAAATTGACATAATTATAGGGCTGAATTTATTGCATGTATTACCCACTGCGTGCCATAAATTATGCAAGAAAGCTAAAATTATGCGGGATTAAATCGCGACAAACAAAAGTTTTATTCCAACAGTCATTTGTGGTTAACGTAATTGTTATTTTGTGCCTTTTATTTAGATTTATGTGCAATTACAAATAATAGAAATTATATTACAAAGAGATGCGGGTTACCTAAATATAAATCTTTTTGATAAGCAGTTTTATCTTTACTAATATTATAAAGAGGTAAAATTTGTGAGTTTGTATATCGGGAGTAATCTTTGAAACTACTGATCCGATTCCGATTTTTTTTCTAGCGGCTTAGGATATAGTTTATGTTTAACAAGAAAATTCACGCGGACGAAGTCGCGGGCATTAGCTAGTTAAAGACAAAAAAAATGGGATTCTTTTGATATAATTCAATTATAAACAAAAGTATATAATTTTATAATACCTACAATGATATGTTTAAAGAAAATATTAATAAGTAATATAAAATAAAAATATTATTTAAATTCGATTTAGTATTATGTAAGAAAAAGAAGAAGATAGAAAAAATGTTTATTCTGCACAAAATAAACGCATATTACAAAAAAAAAAAAAAATACATAAAATACACATTCACCAAAAGCCAAAAGCCTCGTATTCAATATTCGAAAACTAATAAAAAGTTTGACAAATTTTGTCTATTGCTTATGGCAAGGCCAGAGACCAAAGACAATTTACAATGTTGTTTCATAAACAATACCAAATGAAAACAATGTACGCGTATAAATAGAAAATAAACAACAAAATGAAGTTATATTTAATTTTAGAACCCTTCTTTACTTCTTTAAAGTAAATTCTAGTGGATATAACTATAGAAAATATTGTAAAGGTGAAGGCTTCTTTATTTTCATTTTTTCGGAGCTCTTGGCTAAGTAATAACAGCCGCACGGGTTGATTCATCAGGTTAAGCTACGCCCCCCGGGATTGGTCCGTGGATCATCTTTACATACCGAGACTCCACCGTGCCTGGGAAAGCGTGTTAAGCCATTGGTCCCGGTTGTCATTCGTGGATCTTTGGCAGTCGTTACGGGTCGTCAGAAGCCAACCATTTTTATCAAGGGGTATCGTATTGTTACTGGGTTGTAAAGGTTAGATAGGCAGTCGCTCCATGAAATACTGATAAACAGCTGCATCCGATTACCCTGGAAGCCGTCCTGAACATAGTTGGGAAAAGGATAGGCAGATAGATTTTTTAAAATTTGAATTTAAACAGTATCTCATACTGTTAAACTAGCTTTAAAACACACACGCTGTGAGTATCTGGATCTATAATCTATTTTGTGGCTGTGATATAAAGAAGGTCGGTTAGGTAAATAGGTATATATCATTCTCCATAATAAACTCTAACAGAAAAAAGAAACAATTTTCACAAAACATTGAGAAGTATTCTCATAAATTGTTGTCAAGTAGTTGTCCGCTGCAACCGTTTTCTCTAAGTTACCACTATTTTAACTTGAAACTTCTCTCTATGGATATTCATACTTGTTCGAATGTTACGGAGAAATTCGATCTAATAAATGACAAAAGTAAGTAGATGTTTACTTAATAGTAGAAGGAATATTAAATCAGACAAAGAAAATGCAAAATTAAGCAGACATTGTGAACCACAATTGCTTATTTTGTTCCCTAGGTCTTAAACTTAAAGACTTGAATGAATTAATAGGTGGGTCGGATAAGTTAAAGTATTCTTATTTTTATTAAGATTTTATTTGTTTGATATTGTCTTTGTTTTTGCTTAGAGACGTTAGTTAATTAACGAAGTATATCTGTCACCATAAGATTGTGAGAACCGTTAGTTTATTATTTATCGGTATTATTTCCATTACATTTTAAATTGGTGAAAAGTTGTGAACTGGGTGAAATGGGTTTGGTTAGGTCAGAACTGTGACCAACCGGGCGCGAGCCGAGCGAGCGCTACTTCCAAGTCGCTCGCAGCTCGGCAGGCTATTTAGTACTAGCGCAAGGTGCGTTATGTCGCAAGCAAGTTAGATACCAGTTCACAATTTTTCGGTTTGGCCCATAGCAATTAATAACAATTGTAAACTATTAAAAAATAATTCGTTAAATTGTAAATGGTTTGTTGCAGTTCACAACTTTTCGACAGTTTATAATCTAACGGAAATAAATCTATCGTTATAGACTTTAAACTAATGAATTTCATAATTTTACGATGACATATTCGTCACAACTAGTTCTAGTTTCTTTGTTATTTTTATGTTTTAAATTATCATTTGTTTATAATCTAGAAAATTATAACAACATAACATAATAAACAAAGCCAAAACACGAAAAATACCAACAAACCTACAACAAACAAAAAACACACAATTACGAAAATAACATTAAACATAGACCGTGTTCGTTACAAATATTTAATACGATTAATTAGGTATTAAATTACCTGTTTTGCATAAACAGTGAAATTGTTCAGAGATTTACCAAGGGATTACCTTTGTGCTTTAATATTACGTACATGCCTAGGATAATACCATAACCTAATTTGACGTCGTGAGGATGTTTTGACTATGAATATCGATGGCTGTAAGAGAAGGGTTCCTGGCCTAGGCCATGGTACGGAGCGAGAAGGCATAGGAGGCCGTCACCTCCTTCTGCGAAGCAGTTTTGCTCACGAAGGAGGAGGTGCAGCGCGTGAGGGAGATGCAATTTTTGCTCCCTAACCACCAACGCTCTGGACGTCGCGAGTCACAGGCCGATTTCCGGCCACCGTAGGTGCGGGCTTGCGGACTGTGAGCAATGGGTAGCTCACCGTCCGATAAGGACTAGGCCCGGGTCGACGGCGCGTTGTGTTCCACGCGCGCCTCAACTGACGGTTCCACTAAGGGCCGATGCCTGCCGGGGTTGCAGGGAAGTCTGAAAGGGAAACCACGGCCCCCGGCAACATGGCAACTGAAGGAACACGAGTGGGTTTTGGGAGAAGTTATATGATAATTTCCCACCCAAAAAAAATAAGGAAGACCAAAGAAACGATGGATAGACTGAGTGAAAGATGATATGAGTAAAAAGGGGGTGACTACTGAGATGACAACTACTTAAGAAGTATGGAAGAAAGATGTTGCGCCGACCCCAAATAAATTGGGATATGGGCAGGAGAATGATGATAATACATATATTACGATTTTTATTAGTAGTTCGAAAAACGTATCGAAAAGGTTGATGATGTGTGGAGGTGAAGAAATAAAACAGATCGTAAGTTTCCCGTATTTTAAAAATAAAGTATAGTTTTCATTTTTCATTATCAGTTAAATAATCTCTATGAATTCACCCATCATCAACCCTCTCCACACGTTGTTATTTACCCCATAGTTACACAAGATTAAAACGCCAACTTTGCTCTCAAAGAGTAATGATAAAAGCATTTCGTATTACCATAAAATTATTATTCATGGCTTTCCCAAAATATGTTCATGCGTATAGGAAACAGGCAAAGTTATATTAACTTGAAGAAGTTAGATTAACGTTTATCCGAACGTGTGGTGTATGATTTATTTTAATTCTGTGCGAGTTTCTGTTATCTGTGCAACTGTCATGGCGCCTGTGATGGCGGCGCATTTTGAGAGCTACGATAATAGATAGTAACGTTATTTTTCGAATATGGAATTTTGAACTACGATGCGCAATTACCATGGCTACTTGTTTATTGTTAGTAATTGTATTAAATGGTAACCAGAACAGTATTTTTTGTTTCGTCAGAGTCACTGATATGAATACAGTTGTGAGTTGTGATATGAATACAATACGGCAGAATTTTTAGCCGACTACAGCAAAACCAAAAGGAAGGGTTAGTTAGGGTTATTTTAGCAGTCTATGTATGTATGTTTGCTTTTACGTGTGTTCCACCGTAGCGTCTAAACTACTGAACCGATCTTGATGTATGATGTATGAATAGATTCATAATAATGGTCCGGGTGACATAGGCTATATAAATTCTCTCTAAATTTAATATGGTATATTTTACACATACATTTTTGACCGCAAAAAAATGAGATAATCATGACATGTTTGGTATCAAAAGAAAGGTCTTGACGAGCAAATTACAAATATGTGTGTATATCATATTGTCTGAGTATATAAATATGTATAATTTGGTAAAAATGAGAACAAAAAACGAGACTGCGTTACGTACGGCGCGTCTGTAAAATTGCTATCTATCTATTAAATAATAAAAAGCATGATTAAAATATGTATTTCCGTCCTATTGTATGACTATTATTTACCTTGTCGCAACGTTTATCAAGCGTTAAAACAGAAAAGTATAAAATAAAAAAATATGTTTAAAAAACTGTAACTCGACTACGGAAAAATAAAAGTGATCCAAAAAGTACGGCAGAAATCAAGACATAGTTACAAAAATGGTCAAGGTAAAGCCGTGGTCATGCCTGTATACCATATACCCACATGCCAGGAACACCTACAAAATTATAATGGCATGCGACGAAGGCTTTTACCTTGACCATTTTTGTACCTATGTCTTGATTTCTGTCTGAAATATTTTCTTGTTTCGTACTTCTTAGGTCACTTTTATTTTTCCGTAGTCGGGTTACAGTTTTTTAAACTTTTTTTTTTTGTTAGAGTAGTTTGCGTGCCTACTTTCCCGGTCTAACTCCTTTAGAAAGAGAGCCCTACTTCCGTGTGATGTCAAGTATACCTTACTTACCACCAATACATCACCACGTATCACCAATAAATCAATAAATTTTAAAGTCGTTATAAAATAGCTGAGCCGTGCGCAAGCATCCGGCAAATTACAAATTAATTTTCGTTCCACTTCGCATCCAGTTCAATGGGAAATGATTAATATTGAAAATTATTACCTACTGAACTAAATTGTTCATAGCCAAAGTTATAAGGACAGATAAAATAGGGCTGATCTTACATTTAAGCCATAAACTTACTCAGACTTCTGCTTCGGGGCAATCTTTTAGATCTCTTTTTGCAATAAAAAAGGAACCTTTTTTGCAATAAAAGAAGATCTCGATGTTAAAAAGATCTTTTTTTTTATTTTTGCAATATAGAAACCACTTAGTTTTGGTAGATTTATTTAATTTTGTGTGTTATTTTATTTAAATGACTTGATTAAGTGTAAGCCTAGAAGCCATTTTTGTTTACCCAGTAGATATAATGTTTCATTTCTTTGGTATATTTTATTGTGTGACGTACTAATAAAATAAATTAAATTACGAAGTTTCATGTAAATACTCATATGAAAACTGTGAATTTTAGTTGACACTGTGAGTTGAAAACAACAAAAAACGTTTCAGCCCAATTTTCCCAAGAGAGTTTTACAGCTTCTAAGCCATAAAAACCGTATTTTTATGTTGTACCTTCAGAGCACATACAAAAATTATAAAATACAGACGATAATAATATTTCAAAAACAGCAGAAATAGCTGCAGTCGAGGGCAAAGGTTTCTAATAAAGGGCCTTAAGGCAAAATAGGAGTACCTACCTGCCTACTCTTCATTATTTACGTGGGTACCTTCTCATATTTTGTAAGATGCCTTGTTTTTAAAAAATACCTCTTTTTGTTTTGATTCTTTTACAAGAATTTAATTTAAATGTTGATGTTGGGAGAACATAATTATTGCTTACGTTTATTTTTAATGAATTTTTATTCTTTTTTTCTTGTATGTATGTAGACTCTATAATTGTACTAGCTTGATTAAAAATAGTAAGTACGTATAAAAAATCTAAGTATTGTACCAACCCTAGTAAGTTTCTCTTCGCTGTGAGTTATATAAACTTAAAATTACTACTAGATAAAGATTGATTTTGCTTGTAAAGCGAGAGTCATGAGAAGATATTCAAATTGAAATATAGATAAAAAAGTAAATTTTATTTTGATTTTCTGTACGTAAACATACAACACTTTTCTCACAATTTTTTTTATTAATTAACCGACTTCCAAAAAGGAGGTTACATGTTCGTAGCGTGTTTGTTTTTTTTTTTAATGTATTTCCAGCGATTTCTCCGTCAATTATGGACCGATTTTGAAAATTATTTTTTCGTTTAAAAATGTATGCTTTCAAGTTGGTCCCTTATAAATTTTATTAACTTTGCTTGGATAGTTTTTGAGTTGGCTTCAATAATACGTATTTTTTCCCACTTAGTATGTGGATGATATGATAAGTTCATGTCACTGTTTTTTACATAGCAGGTAGTGGTATTTGAATTTGTGTGGGGTAGGTACCACACCTGAAATGTGAAAAATAAAAACTATTACAAAAAAAAAAACAACCGACTTCCAAAAAAAAACACTACAAAGCGAGAAATAACTTTAATTTCGGAAGTCGGTGGCAAAAAACGAAAATTCAAAACTAAAGACACCGACTTCGGAAATTAAAGTTATTTCTTGCCATGTAGTGCTTTTTTTGGAAGTCGGTTGATTTTCTTTTTCATAAATCATGAAGAATCTCTGAACTCGACGTCCAACATACACGATAGTAATTAATTATCAACAATGCCACTTCCAAAATGTGCTGACAGCTCATTGTTTACCGTCAATGTGTTGAAAAGACGCGCCACAATGGATGGAAACACCACAATTATAACGTTCTACTTAAATAAACAAATTAAGTTCAATTATTTTGAACTTTGTTGACAATTTTCGGGTAATTAAAGAAGGTTGTTATGTAACCAAGATCGTTTATTTATTCAAATGTGAAAATATTTTTCATACTAAGTGTGAATTTATTGGCTGAAATGATTTTTTGAAAGGACTAGCTGACACTAGCAATAGACAGAATTGTGTAGAAAGGGGAGAGGGAAACCTTGGCCTTACAGTGGGACAATAGAGGCTAGTTAGATTGGATTAGATTTTTCATATTGCTGTATGGAAGTAATAAGTATGTGTATTCAATACACACAAAACATTTTCATTGTAGACTTTCACGTTTGCTTTGCTGATACCTAAATATTTTTTTATACATAAAAAATTAAGTGCCTATTGATGCTATTGTTAAATGTTTGGATACCTGTATTACTACCTGTACCTGCTGACTTGAATATACATACATAACATAACATCACGCCTTGTTTCCCCGAAGGGTTGGGCAGAGGTGTCCCTGCGGCAGGTTCATCCACATTTCGCCAGTTATGTTTTAAGTCCCATGTAATAGGGGGCGAGCCTATTTAATATAACCTGACTTGAATATATTTATAAAAAAGTATATCGTTTACTCATAGCTTCGATACTTTGAAATCACTACTTATATTCACAAAGTTTAATTGTGCAAAAGCATAATATGTCCTCAGTCTTCATTACATTCACAAAAAAAAAAATCATAAAAAAAAGAGTATCGTGACGTCACTTTTGTAACGTACTAAAAGTGTCGTGACTGTCACGGTAAAATGTCACACTTTTTTGGCAAAGTATGACGTGCGGTAAGGAACTCCCTTCCAAAAATATTTGTACCACTCCCTTTAACCATATGACTTCGCAAATATAGAGTCAACATTCCACACGATCAATACCGAGACTCCGCTCCGTGATTAATTAAAGCAAAATTTTCACATAATTAAATCTCGTTGAAAACGTTAAACGTCATAAATCTTTAGTTGAATACCGTCTTTGAAAATTGAGGTTAAAAGTATCCCTCAAAAGATGAGTTACGCAACCAAACGGAATACAGAAATTAATTTCGCGAAGATACTGTACTTTTATACTGGTCGTAATGAGAGAGTAATTTTGTTTTTAGGTATTATGAAAATAATATAAAAAATATATTAAGGAAATAAGAGAAAGGTATAAACAGAGAATACATACATAAACTCACGCCTTCATCCAATGGGGGTTGATAGAAACTACAGAAAGCCACCTACTACGATCCTTACTTACATACTCCTCGGAATAATCATTAGAGAGGCTTAATCAAATCACAAAAAATAGGTCTTTTGAAACGAGACGAAAAATTAATCAAGTGCGAGTTCATCTAGTGATAGTTGATCTAGTGCTAGTTGATCTAGTGCCAATTGATCTAGTGATAGTTGATCTAGTGCCAATTGATCTAGTGCTAGTTGATCTAGTGCCAATTGATCTAGTGTTAGTTGATCTAGTGACCTGTTTGTCTATTCGATTAGTTTGGGAGTTTTTTTTGTTGAAAACACGTTTTAGCGTCAAAAACCGCTATTTTATTTTTTTATAATTTGAATATAACCAGTGACACTTGCACAATAAAGTCAAATCTAATGACATATCATTCATCAAAATCGGTTATACCCTTTAGTAGTAACGAGGGAACATAAGGACGAACATACATACATAAAGGTCAAATATAATTCTTCTTTTTTATTTCGCCGCAGTCGGGTAAGAAACAGAACGTTTATACGTACATATAACGTCACTTTTTTATCATTATATCACAGAGGTTTTTCTCGAGATCTTTGTAACGTAGAAACATTTTTGCCATTATATTTAAGGTCTCGGTGACGCAAACACAGATCGCCAGTCAAAGACCCGACTCGCTCTTGACCGGCTTTTTTCAAGCTTATACTTAGCAAGGTACTGCTAGTAAGTTAGTTAATCTGGCTTCATGTATATAATTTTCTCTTATAGACATCCGTCCCACTGACGAAGAAGAAGCAACTAGCTGTCAACGATTGTCACGCTCAAAAAAACGTACAAAAGATTGTAGTTCCCGTTGTAACTGAGATACTTAATATATAAAAAGTTGATCGCTGACTATTCACACTGCCGGCGAGTACTCGCTTGTTGCAGCGAAAAGAGCTATCAGAGCGAATTCTCGCTCATTGACATTCATTTGGCGGGCAGAACACTTGCTGAGAGATTCACGCTTTGTACATTCGCATCATCATCATCATTTCAGCCGAAAGACGGACACTGCTGGACATAGGCCTCTTCCTAAAAATACATACGCATACCAGCGAGTAAATGCTTGTCACCGTCGCGCAGTCGCTGATAGTTGCTCGCCAACTTGGTTTTAGTTTCTAGCTATAAACGCTTCTCTTCAATCGCTGGCGTTGTGACAACCGTATCTATGGTACGGTGTTATGATGCTGAACTAGCTTGAAAACCTAGTCACATGTATCTAAGTCTTATTACTTTTACCATCATCTCAAAAAAAAGAAGATAAACAAATAAACATAAATTGTATTGAGCCCAAGGACGAATCTACTTTTCCTTTTACCGACAGATGTCGGAGAGTGGTTCAAAATAAACGAAACGATAGCATAAACAAAGTAATTCTATACTTTTTTTTGTATAGGGCAATCCTATTAAGGGTAGAATTATTTTTTAATTTCTAATTGCTTTGCGGACTGCTTGTTTAATATTTACTCAGTTAGAGAGATTGTTTGTTTCATTTACCCTCTTATTCCAATTTATGGAACGGACATGGAAAATAAATATTTTTTATTACAGTTGTAATAGCAATAATGTAATTAAGTACATATATGTACAAGAGTATGACAAAACTAAAAAAATATAATATCCTAACCTAACTAAAACTATTAGACTAAAACTAAACTAAAATTAAACTAAAATTAAAATAAAATTAAACTAAAATTAAACTAAAATATGGCGTCGAAAAATTCCTCCGCGTCGCTGTCGACTGGTAATGTACCCAAGAGACTGGCCGCATTGCCACGTTGTATGGCAATGCTTAGCCGCTGGCCAAGGTAAAAACCAGCCCTTGGGTCACGAGAAGTGTCAACCAGTCGTTTGGAGATTTCATTGAACAGACCGTGAGCACTCGGACCCCACGGCCCTAGGGTTTCAACCCCAAACGGCTCGAAAATATAGTGACCTATAAGGTTATTATACTTTCGCCGCTTGAGGTTTTCCGCAGCCGCAGCGGCGGCGCCAGCACAGCACGCCGAGCCAGGAAGATGGGATGGCGCTAGAGTATCGACACACGTTGCGTCCCACACTAAAGGCCTACCCACCTTCCATGGAAATAAAGACATGCCGTCTGGTCTCTTGCCATCGTCGCGTGCCAAACCGTTGGGTTCTAATACAGCTGGAACGCCGACGGTGACAAGAGCTCGTCGGATGATGTCATTAATGTTTGCATGCCGTGCTAAGCGACCCGCACTTCGGCTGCAGGACAGGCCGTGGTGTCCGAGGCTGTTGACAACTTCACCACAGTGACAGCGATGAGGAGAACAACAAGGAGCTCCTAGACGCAGGGAAGCAGCAATGCGGAAGGTAGTGTCGTCGAACAAAGTGCCTAAGTTCGACGACGGTAGTGCATGAAGCCACAGGCCCGACTCCCACTTACCCACAGCCAACAGGCGCGCACGCTCCGCAGTAGTAACAGACGTCTCAAGTAAATTGTTCTGTACTACTCTGCAGAGCGGCTCATCCCACCGTCTTTGGGAAAATGGGTTGTCGGGCGGATCTGAATTCGGGCAAGCGAGTCTCCAGGCATCCATAGCCTCGGTGAGGCACGGCACATCAAAATTAATCAGTGTGGAAGCTAGGATTTTCCTGATTAATTTCTCAGTACCGTGAACCGAGGATATGAAAGCCGGTAAACTAATACTAGAAATTTTGCGGACGCCGAGGCCTCCCATACGGATAGGAAGAGTAGCTTGTGCCCAAGCTCGGTCGTCCAAGGCCACATTTAAGATCGAGGTTAATGTATGCCGGATAATTTGGTCCATTTTGTCTAAAAGATGAGTGTGTTTCCATAAATGGGAGGCGCGGAGGAAATATGTCAATTTAGGACCGAAACAGCAGTAACGGATTAAGGTTATGGCCGAATGCATGTTAATTTGGAACAATCTTTCCGAAACGTCATTGAAATTTTGAATTTTTTCCTCAATAAAACCGGGGAAGGAGTCCTCAAAGATAGGTGACCCGAGGAGACGAAGAGAGCTTTTTTCAATAATTTTGATTTCTGGGGCTATTGTGTTGAATTTGGAAAGTGTATCATGTCTGTCAGTACTGTCCGCTAAGTATAGTTCACACTTCGAAAGGTTGAGTTCAAGGCCAATGGAATGTAGTTCATTTTTTAGGAAATGAAGGTCATTTAGAACAGTTTCTACATCGCCTCCCAGGGTTCCATCGTCGAGGTACCAAACGTTAAATTTGGAATTTAGCTGTCGAATAATTGGATGAATGGCTAAACGAAAAATCACTGGCCCGAGGGGGTCACCTTGTTGACAACCAACAGCAGATTCCAGAAGGTTGTCCCAAAACAGTAATTTAGATGGGTGTCTGTAACATTGCCAAAGGAAACTATAGATTTGGGGTATTTCTTTTTTTAGTTTCTGCCAGCAAGGTGTCCCTATTCACTGAATTGAAGGCATTCTTTATGTCAACCTTCAGGATGACCTCTCCTTTGCCAGAATTTAGGTAGGTCGACAAGGCGTGTACGGCAGCCTCACAGCCCCCTTTGGAGCCGTAACCTAGCTGCAGGGGCTGAAATTTTTTCGAAACCGCCTCACCATAAAATTTACAACAAATCTTTGCTGCCATACGACGGTATGTGGTTCCCACGGCAATAGGACGAATGCCGCCATCCCTCTTGCGCAGGGCGCATAAATTGGCCCCGTATAGAACGTCGATGACGGCCTCGTTCACCTTGCCGGAGAGCATAAGGTTAATCAGAGCCGTAAGCTCCTTCAAGAGCAACTCACCAGCTTCCCCGGCGCCTGAACAGATAAGATCCTTTAGGTGCTGAGGACTCAGGCCGTCGAGGCCAGCAGCGGAGCCGCTCCGGAAGGAACAAATGGCTGTGATAAATTGAATGAAAATAAATTGGATCAATGATTAGAAAGATATTTTCTTTTGTAGGAATTCCTATATTTTTAAACGAGCAATATTTGTAAATATATTATATATATATTTATTTGTAATCACATTCTCGAAAACGGCTCTAACGATTTCGATGGAAGTTGCAATATAGGGGTTTACGGGGGCGAAAAATAAATGTAGCTAGATGTAATATCTGGGACAATTCGTTTTCGCCGTATTTTCACCCGAGCAGAGCTCGGTCGCCCAAAGTTTAGAACAAGATGGCTACCTTAGAATAATGACATGGCAGCATGGAATAAGTAAGTACCTACTATCATGGCAGCATGGAATCAGTAGAATATGTACTATAAATGGAATTATTATGAACTTTCCTCCTATACTATTAAATGGGAATTCTCTATTTTCACCAGAGCAGAGCTTGGTCGCCCAAGTACTGATTGTTATTTGCGTTTCCGTTCGGTGGAGTAACCAAATTCTGTAAACTAAAAGAAAGAGGGACGAGAAAAAAAAATTGGGTAGGTACTGTAAAGATCTTAGCCTGCTTGGTTTTACCATGTAACCCTCATGAATGTTTTATAAGTTGATGGCCACATTTATTATGAGAAAAATACTATTTCGTATTTAGAATATTGGAAAATAATGGAGAGTCGGCTTGAAGAGCTGTCAGTGTGCGTCATAATATAAAATATATTATAGATTCATTTTATTTTATTAAAATAATTACTCGTTCAAACATTATATAAGCCTTTTATGAACAACCTAGTCACTACCTAAATTATTTTATCTATTTCATATAATAAAAATGTACATGTAAACAAGTGTATGTGTGTGTTACTTCTAAAATTGGAGGTAAATTTATTAGCTCATGATAGCATTATGTGAAATTGAGCGTACATACACAAGCATTTTTTTTTTGCGTAAAGCTAGGGCAATCGCACCAATCTCTTTTTGCGGTACTTTGACAAGTCTTACAAGTCCGTTGGTATATATACCTAGTAAGTTCAAGTACGGTTTCTTACTAATAGCACTTTTTAATAGTGTTGTTCCATGTATCACATTAATTTATTCATAGTAAACTTAGGTTTAAAAAAGTGGGATCCTTAAAAACGGTACAAACTTTTTTTTACAATGACTCATTACAATACCTTTAAACTATAGAGGTATGAGGAACGGACTTTAAAGTTCACTCGTCCTCCATAGAAAAGGGAGGTTCCTCCAACCAGACGGGTGATTAGTCTGGTGGGCTACTACCCAACGATTGATATCGGGACATTGTACATAGTTGCACGGTAATTTTGAGAGACGTCAGTGTGTTGCGTAGTTCGCATATGACGTTGTAGATGCAACATTCCCCTCTGGAGACCGGAGGTCGTTAGTGGGGGGTTGATACAATTTTGTGATGCTTGCCACGGCCTGTTGAGGTTCTTTTCAGTCGGAATCGGTTGCCGCATAGTTCAAAGCGAGTCGGAACTGTAAAGAAAGAAAGAAAGAAAGAATTTATTTACTGATAATGTAGGTATACATATGAGTTAGATAGGTTGTAAATTGTCCCGATACATTTTGCCTACGGCATGCAAAATATTATAATACAATGTTATATAAAAATCTGTGAAGTATTAACAGTAAGACAGCTTTACATACTTCACACTATCCTCAAAATGCATGGTTTACTGACGTATGACCCTACAGCTTTTCAGCAGAAACGTAGAAAACATACAGTCTGCGTATATAAAGCTTGCCACACTCATATTGCTCAGAGATTTTTCAACTTAGGTGGAAATTTGTATAATAAAATCAATATTATCCTAAAAATATATCCTTTAGCTAAACAGCAATGTAAAATAGTGGTCACCAAATGGCTTCTAAGCCTTGATTATATCAATACGGAAAAAATACTGGATATTTTAAAAGAGTATTAAATACTAAAAGCGCAGGTACACGTTCGCGTACACACTGACACACTATACCTACACTACACACCACACACATTCACACCCTATACCTACACTACATTCAACACACAAATCTACGCCCTTCATTTACACTTCAACCATCACAAACATTCACACCCTTTACTAACATTACACACACCACGCACTCACTACACTCACCCGTCAAGTTTTAGATTTAAGTAGTTTCTTTCATAGTCGATAATTTTAAAATTTTGATATATGTGATTTGTAAGTTTTTACACCTAACTTAGCACAGAAGAGCACTGATTTCCAAGATATAGGTTTTACCTAGTTTGGAATGTAGAGTTCATATAGTTTTAGCCGTCTACTCACTTACATTATTTGTACCCTAGTTCTTAGGAATATAATTGTATTTGGCTATATTTTATTGCGTTGAAATAAACGTTTTATTATTTAATATTAGATTTGAATTTAATAATATTATTACAATTATTTATTATTAACACTATTGAGAATTAAATAGGTAGGTACAGATCAGTTTAAACAATATGAATTAATTAAATATAAATCTCTCGCATAACATACAATGAAGAATATAAATTTTGTAATGTGTATGGTCAAAAAGCTTAATGTCAAAATATTCCAAAACAACAATCACAATGAATAATATAGATAATGTCATAATGTGTATGTAGGTAATGTAATGTCAATATCTGTAATGTCAAATTATGTTTAACGTCGACGTAGTTATTCTAATATAACAGGAATCATAAAAATTCAATAATATGTATAACAATGTCCTTGATTGTAATGATTGCAATTTCGAATGTTTATGAAATAATCATAAACATTCGAAATTGCAAAGATAACGTATTTTATATAATCTTTAGGCGCGTTGGGCATTTTTAAGATGATACTAAACCATTGATTTCGTGACAACATCTCATTTTTGTAAACGCGATTGTGCTCTTTATTTATATCAAGTTACGGATCAATGTTCTATGCAAGTATTTTTACTTTAATGTTTTCGGAAGTTTTTTTTTTTTTTTGTAAACGTGTTTTGCTCCTTATTTAGATAAGGTCCAATCTTCTATACAAGTATTTTTCTTCTACCAAGGGGACCTTGTTCAAGTTTTCACTTCTGTCAGCACTCCCGGAGTGCCACTGTTTTTTTTTTACAAACATTTTACTGTAGAGTTTTGTCATTTAAAAAGTCTTTAATTGTGTAATAAGATTTCTCCAGCCGGAGAGTGTTTAAAGGCTTTGCTTGTGGATCCCGGCCAAAAGTGTAGTGTTGCTGATGAAGCAGAGGGTGATTGGTGGTGGTCAGAATATCCGTTGAAGCCGTGGGTGGGAGGTGGCTGTGTAACTCACCGCTGGAAAGATTGAAGAAGTGATGATGATGACGGCACGCTGAAGAAGTTGCAGGAAGGCTGCGCGTTCGGCTCGGGGTCACCGGCATAGAGGTATGAGGAACAGGGTGTAAAGTTCACTCTGTCCCTCATACCTCTATAATGGTGATCTCGACGTGACACCACAACACTTATCCTTAGAAGGCAACTGAAGAATGAGTCTTACGTCCCCGAAACAAAAAAAATAATAATAAGAAAATGTAATTTAATTAAACTTTAATTACAAAAATGGTACTTACTGTCGCGGCCTGCAACAGGGCCATTGATGGACAATCGTGAAAATTTAGGCCGAGGAAAAGCTGAGACACACATACGTGAGTCCATCAATGCCTGGTTGCGGCCAATGCTTGTATAATACTTTTCTCAAATAATGCGCGGAAATTCAAACTATATAAATAAATTATAAATTCCAGAATCAATGACGAACAACGATAATTTTAAATACCCCAATTTTGTTTATTTGTTTCTTATTTACTTTAAACAGCTCTATTTGCAAGCCGTATCGAAATTTAAATAAAATCTTTGATAAGTTACCTCCTTGGTTGCCGTGTGTTGAAGTAAAAAGTTCGTTCCATTTTAAAATAACACGTACACGACAGTTATGAGTCTTCATATTAATTTATTTGGCCCCTAAACACGACAGCTAAGGAACAATGCTGGCCGGGCGCTCGTATGTATTCGACCAGTACCGTAATTTCGATCTATCTCGAAGAAGGTTGTCAAAATAATGTTCGAATTTCCAAGCATATTTGAGAAAATATCTTAGAATATATCTTAGAATTAAGGCTATAATTTCTTAATTTGTATAGAAAAAGAAACCATTCTAAACTATGCACAACTTCAACCACCTCTCTCAATCATTCACTTAACCTTGCAAGAAACCGTCGTTCCAAAAACGAACCCTATTCTTCTATCTAAAGAAAAATCTTCGGACGACAAGACACAACGTAATCTAACTTATGTATTACGTATATTGTGCGTTCTTTCGCCACAATTTGGTCGGCTATCGCTGTCTGGGCATTTCTACCAAGATTTATAACCACGACTCTTTCTCTAATATTGTTTACTTCGGTAATGGTTGGTTTTATTACTGCTATCCATTCGGCTTGTTTTATTTATTCGGTATTTGGATTATCGGTTGTTAGAAGTTATGAGATATTAACGAATGTTAAGGACTGGAGTTTCCAAGTTTTGATTTTTTTGTATTTTTATGGGCTCGTTTCTAATTATCTAAATTTGTCCCTTTCATTTCAACTTATTTAGTCAATATTTGATTGTCATCTGGTTTCGTTTATGTTTTTGCTAATAAAAAGAATTATATCAATTGTCTTTTACCATTCTTCCATTCCATCATTTTTTTTCCATTCTTTCATTTTTCATTTTCTTTTTTTCGTTCTTCATTCTTTTTTTCCATTCTTTTTCATTGTGTTTTGTGTTTCACGAACTGTGTTCAAATAAATGTTTTTCTTTCTTTCTTTCTTTCTTTCTTTTCTTTTCTATTCTTTCACTTCTTTACTATTGGTTTCTTTTGGTGATCTCAAAAGTATACAACTCTCAGGAACAGATAAACCTAACAAAAGTAGATAAACAAGAAACTGAAAATAAATCAACATGCTATACCCGGACACATTAATGTTCCACTAAGACTCCACACAATATAAAGATTGCGAGCGTGTTTAGCGCTACATCTTCATTTACGGACCGAATCCTTACAAATTGCACTGGAAAACCACCGCATAAGTAATCTAAGTTTTTCGCACGTTCCTAGACAAACATTTAAGCTCTTTATACAACGAAAAACCTGCTTTATTTTAAGCAAACCTTTGCCACGACATAATTCCAGACACTGCAGAAACTGGACAGCTAGAAGCCATTCCGTTGCCGGCGGCATCTGCAATGCGTATTACTTTAGTTTTAAGCATATGCTATATTATATACAATAAAGTAACTTTATATGTATTTCTCCATATCAATCTTAAAAAATATAGCTTGAGACACTCTAGAGTGCTGTTACATTTGGCAATTAAGTTAAGTTAGACTCTAAATTCGTTAGGGTGGATCCTCTTTTGCATATGATCCTGTCTGCTCTCGCATCTAAAATATACATATCATGCTAAGCTGGTTTGAGTTTAAATTAATGCTGTAACTATTTGAGACTATATTTTAGTTTGGAACGCAGAATTAAAAATAAATTAAGTCTTCAGGGATAAGTTTCTGTAAATATTATTCGTATAAAACAAAGCTAAAAGAACAACCGAAACAACATATTGACATATTGAGACCATGCGTCATATACCATCAGTTATTATTAAACATTCGGGATGTGGAGTGTAAAGTAAGAAAGATCTCATCGTAAATGAAAATTGGCACAATAAATATTTTAACCGAAAAAAAAAAACACAAAAAGTTTTGACATTTCCTTTCGCAGCCCTGTAAAAATATGTTCGGGCTTCCGCTATAAAATTACCAACGAACCCTTCTTGTTCGGTGTTCGTGTTTTGTTCCGATCCCTTGTACGCGGCCATTTTGTGATATTCAATACCTCCAACAATAACAATAGCGCTGCCTTCTAGTTTATTATCATGTACGTTATTAGCATTGGGTCTACGGAAAGTGGGGACAATTGGGGAACTTCCACTGTGCTCAATTTATTTGTGACCAAATATTTACTTGCGGACATGTTATTATAATAACTTATGTCGTCATTAGAATTTTGGTTTGTATGGTTCTTTGGGCTTGTTGACTTAGAGATTATTTTCTAAACTTTGTATTGTTCCATACAATACAAAGTTTAGAAAATAATCTCTAAGTCTTTTCTTTGGAAAAGTTTTTGGGTCTGAGCGGTTCCACGTACCGTTTCAATAAAATCAGTTTAATGTTGGGTTACTGTTGCGAAAATGTTGTCCAATTAAATTATTTAGCAAAAGAAAACGCTGTATATTTTTCAGCAATTTTCGTTTCTTTCTTGTTGCATGACCCCAGTGAAACTTTTCTCTTTTTTCAACGAGAGCCTCAGAATTGATGGAATCTCTGAAAAAACACGTCTTACTTTTAAACATAAATTTAATTTCAGTAGTGAAATGTTTTTCACTAGATTTTCTCCAAGATCTTTTATGTCAGTAAGTTCTATGTCTTATTAAGTTAGTGGAGCTCTAAACATAATTCGCTAAAAGTTTTTCGAAGCCTTTTTGTGTAATGACATAATTATCATTGTACTGTTTTTAGAGACGTCATTTGCAATTTATAAAAATAAACAGTAATAGGTTTTCCTTTTTTTTGCATCTGACGATGTGATTTTATTTTTCAACTCCATAGGCTTATATTATTTTGATGTAAACTTACTATCGTATGTCTCCACGTAAGTTTACATCAAAATAATAAATAAATCTACTTATTTTATCAAAAACCGCCTTCTATAAATTGGCATCACCAAATCGCATTCAATATTAACATAAAATATATAAAGTAGATAACACTCTTGAACACGAAAATAATGACATGAATAAACATCTGTCTTAATAAAACCCTATAAAGGGCATAAACAAAGCACAGAATGCTCGTGCCTCGTCGCCTACCAACAATGATGATGAAGCGAAGAATGGAAACCAAGCAACTCCGAAGGGAGCAGGTGCCACTCTAAATGACAGGATAATAACTGATAGTGGACGACAAAGCTTTTCATTCAAATTGCGGCTTTCAAGGCCAGATAGACATAGTAACGCTTTTTAATTTTATACCCCTTGAGATTTCATTGTTTAATATTGATTTACGGACACAAAAATGTTGGTCGGGGGATTATTGTAGGTTGGATAGTTACTTACTCGTGTGCCTCGGAACGCCGTTGGTCCTTGCTGTCATTCGTGGATCTTTGACAGTCGTTACGGGGAAGAAGCTCGAAAGTCTGACAATTAGTCTTACTGAGGGATATCGTATTACCTAGTTATTGGGTTGTGGAGGTCAGATAGGCAGCCGCTTCATGTAAAATACTGGTATTCAGATGCATCCGGTTAGACTGGAAGCCGACCCCAACATAGTTACGAAAAAGCTAGGCAGATTAATTAGATAGTTACTCATTAGTGTTACTGTTTAGCACTGCTTATCGATTTGTTCATACCTTTTTTTTTGGGTGGGAAATCATCAAATAACTTCTCCGGCTCTGGGCGGAGCGGGAGGGCGTGTCAGACTCTTACTGACTAAAACCCACCCGTGTTCCTTCGGTTGCCCTGTTGCCGGGGGCCACGATCTCCCTTTCGGTTTTCTTCGCAACCCCGGGATTTGTTCATACCTGAAAACTGAATTTAAAAAATTCAGTACGTAGGTACCTATCTACTATTTCAAACAACGCACATAACAAACAAATAACTATGGATGTAATCGTAAGATGAAACTGAAATAAATGATTATTTATTTATTATTTATAACCTAGCATCACGCCAATATTCCCCGATAGGATAGGCAGAGGTGACTAGGATACTCTTTCTAAGTTAAAACATTGTGAGAGAATAAAAACACGCATTATAATCTATAAAATTTTGGCCTTGCAGTCCGGACAAACTAATAACCTGAAATACGGTGTAAGTTCTGCTTGTCCCCGATTTAACCTCGTAACAACGAGGGAACATAGAGACGGACATACATACGTACATCTATCTATACATATATATAAAATGAGAAACTGACTGACTGACGACTGACATATTAACGCAGAGCTGAAACTACTGGGACTAAGAATGTAAAATTTTGCACACAGCTTCCTTTTGTAATAATGTAGTGGAGAGCACTAAGAAGGGTTTTTGAGAATTCCACCTTTAAGGGGGCGAAAAGAGGTATTTCGTTTGTATGATAAATTTTATTCCTTGAGTAATAAACTTGAAACTTGGCACAGAAAGTACTAGGCTTGAATCATTAGACGTTGTGCACAATTTCTGAGCAGTAACATAACAAAAAGTACTAGGCTTGCATGAATTCACGACAGTATTCAATCATTATGTTATGCTACTAATAGGATTTAGATGAGGCAGACAGATAGTTTATAACCTAGATTAACACATTGGATATTTTTATCCCGATTGTACGTTTCCATGGGATAATTTCCGACTTCTACGCGAGCTAAGCCGCGGGAAAAACTAGTACATACATACATACAGGTCAAAGACATAACCCTCCTTTTTTGGCTTCGCTGCAGTCGAATAAAAAAAGAGGGTATCGTAATAATAAATAAATAAATCCTTTATTTCAGACCATGTCCATAATAATTACAAGTAGAAATCAAGACGGAAAGACAAGATAATGGACTAAATAAATATTCCTCACACCATTTTGCCTCTCATTGGTCAAGTATATGTGACACCATTTTAACGAAGTGAACACATCTGCAACCATCTGAACATTATGTCCGTAAAACAGTACTCACACATTAAAATAACATTAGCGTGCTCATGTTTCTTACAAAGTTCTTGAAAGCATTTTGAAGCGAGCTTCACGAACAAATATTAGGATGTTTGAGTAGTAGTAAAATGTTGGCCTTCCCTTTCCTGTAACATGATATGCATCGTACTATGGTGTTCCTTATTTGACGGTAGCAGTGGGTATTTATTTTCACACTTTGCTTCTGTGTTATTCTATTAGGATGTATTGTATTTTCTTTTCTTTAGCTTCCATTTCTTTACAGTGGTAGCGGTACAGTGGAATTTGGGTCAATGTATAATAATGAATCGTTTTGATAAAATAGTTTGATCTTTAGTTTCAAATTTGATTTGTTAACAAAAATTTGAGCCAACTAATCCAGCTAAAATCTTTTAGATTTCTTAAAAAATCATCTTGAAAATGAAAATATTGATGTGACATTTATTTGATCCAACTTTTTCCAACCAGTTCATAAATTATGGATTAATACAAAGTATTGTTATCATAGTTTAATTAATAAAAAACATTAATTTTGATGCTTGGCAAGTACTTATGCAGGAGGAGCTCGTGGCTATGCAATGTCACCGCCGCATGGGTCAATCCATCAGGTTAAGCTATGCTTGCTGGGGTTGGTCCGTGGATGGGTTACCATCTTTACATACCGAGACTCCTCCGAGCCTCGGAAAGCACATTAAGCCATTGGTAACGGCTGTCATTCGTAGATTTTTGACAGTCTTTACGGGTCGTCAGAAGCCCGAACAACCTTGGTAAGACTGGTTGTCTAACACAGTCTTACCAAGGGGTATCGTATTACCCAGTTACTGGGTTGTGAAGGTCAGATAGGCAGTCGCTCCATGTAAAATACTGGTATTCAGCTGCATCCATGGGAAAAGGCTAGGAAGACTGAAGATTGACTTAGCAAGTACATACAACAATATTGCAACATTCGTCACTTCAGTCCTGCGTTCAATAAAATATACCTTGCTCAAAAAAAAGTAATTATCTTGCACAGTGCTCTACATTCCCAGTAAAAATGGCGCATGGCGTGAATGCCCGGCGTGACGTCACTCACTCAAGTGATGTTCACACACGTGATCGGTTTTACGAAGTTTCCACTAGAACAGACACGGATAATAAAGTTGTCGGCGTTAATCTATTCCAGTCCTACCGCACTATATTTACAAGGGTTAAAATGGGGGAAAACGAAAACTAACTTCGAGTTTGAGTCAATTTACTAAAATTTTTTCTAAAGGTGAGGCTGTTTGGGTTCGTGACGAAATTTCCTTTAGATTTTAATGGGAGCAGGTATGAAATGGGCTTTGAAGATTTTTCCGGCAATTTATTCGTTGTAGGAAAAACAATCGTATCGGGAATTTCGTTTTATTATTTACTTTTTGGACGAAGAATCCACGTTTTTTTCTCGGTTATGTCAATACTAAATTAGTCGACAAACTTTCATGTACTTTTTTTTTAATCAGCTATGTCGTTTAAAGAGTTTTATCACCCAATATATCTATGTAAAATAACCTACATAATTAATTTAATATTCGCATAAAATTGAAACTAAAATTAACCTTCTGTTTCGCAGTATCATCGGCGCAGCGCGAACTCGGCAAGGGTTCGCCTACAAACGCCTCTGCAACAGCGTCACCGGCCGGTTCCGTGGACAACGCGATCCGATCCGGAGCAGCCCTCGATGGTCCGAGGCCCACGCCCCGAACCGGTCCGTACTTTGACCTGATGGCGTCTAAGAACGTGACGGCGTTGCTGGGAAAGACGGCGTACTTGAATTGCCGGGTCAAGAATTTAGGGAATAAAACGGTATGTTTGTTTTTTATTAAGGTCCGCTTGCACCAGAAATCACATCACTAAAACGTATCGTTAAACGTAACGTATCGTCGTACGTTCTGTTTCTATCAATCGTTTGAAGATGACGGAGACAGAAATAGTTTTAAATTCGTTTAGCGTTAGTCCGGGGCCGCGTTGGTATGACGACAGTGACGCGGCGGCGACGATATGATCAAATAAATTTTGCTTGTCGTTTCTGCAGTGCGCCCACCGACATGTTTATATGAGTTTGTTTTCATGAAATCGCCGTTGTGTCGCTGTCGCCGTACCAGTGCAGCCCCGGCCTAAGGCCTCGTCCTATTTCAAAACGATCTTCGCGCGAATACGTGATTGTAGCGTTCATGTCACTTTTTGTTCGATGAACCTGCATGTCGTCGCGCCGGTACAGGGCATTTTCCGGTTTTCCGAATAATAAGTGACATATGAACCCGAACGATGGCGTAATCGCGCGAAGATCGCTTGTAAATAAGAGGATAGTGATTTGTGGTGGAAAGGACCCTAAGCATGTAAATATTTTTGTTTATCTTACCACATCATTAGAGAGCAGTGGTGGCCCAGTGGTAATGGCCCCGACTTACTAGTTGTAGGTCGTGGGTTCGAACACAGGCAGGCGCTTTACTTTGTGTAAATAATTTCATCACCACTGCTCTCAAAATGGTGAAGGAAAACATCGTGAGGGAACCAGCATGTCCTAGAACCAAAAATTTGAAGACATGTGACATCTACCAACCCGCACTGGACCCGCGTGGTAGATTACAGCCCACTCCCTCTCGAAGAGAGCAGGCCTGTGTTCCAGCAGTGGGAACATTATAAACTGACTATGACTATGATTATGACCACATCATAGTTGCTTGCTTACCGTCAGTTGACATAGTGACAAACACCAACATAATAAAAAAAATCGTAGTTAAAAAAAAGTTAGGTGGTACATTATACAACGGTTGCTTTGTGACGTTGACGTGAAATCATATGCCACAACAACCATAAGTCTAGCTGTAAAAAACGTTAGACTAAAAACCGGATAGAATTCTGAAGCTAAAATCATCTAAATCTTTTGTTATTTATTTTGCAGCAAGTTATCGTTTACAAACAAATCCCTAGGTAACTAGAGATTTGTTTGTAAACGATAACTTTGCTGCAAAATATATTATCTCTATTATTATTTTAGTTGACAAAAATAACTTGTGATTTCTAAATATTATGACTCAGTTCCTGGGCGACCGAGCTCTGCTCTGGTGAAAATAGAGAATGCTCATTTAATAGTATAGGAAAGTTAATACTAATCCCTGTATAGAACTTACTTATTCCATGCTGCAATGTCATTATTCTAATGTCATTATTCTAATGTCATTATTCTCATGTCATTATTCAATATCTTGTTCTAAACTTTGGGCGACCGAGTTCTGCTCGGGTAAAAACACGGAGAAAATGATTTTTCCCAGATATGAGACTTAGCTAGATCGATTTCTCACCCCCGTAAATCTCTATATTGCAACTTCCATCGAAATCTTAAGAACCGATTTCGAGAACGTGAGTACAAATATATATACTTATAACATAACATAACACAACATCACGCCTGTATTCCCCGAAGGGTTAGGCAGAGGGGTACCTATATAGTACACCCATATTTCGCCAGTTATGTTTAAGTCCCATGTAATAGGGGGCGAGCCTATTGCCATCAACCGGGCACAAATTCAGACTCCGGGCTGCTACTGAGAAATTCCAGATGGAAAAACCCAATAACACCTTGCCCGACCCGGGAATGGAACAAAGGACCTCATACTCTCGACATTGTTCGTTTATTTATTATTATTTATTTATTTAAACTTTTCACACTGAAAACGGTACAAAGGCGGACTTAATGCCTTAGGCATTCTCTACCAGTCAACCAAGGGTGGTGAAGAGATTGGATGGCAGGTGCTCTGTTTAAGAGGAACAAAGAAAAAATTATTAAAAATATATCATTAGATAAATATAGGTAGGAACAACAGTACATAAATAGGTTATAACTTATAATACACATACATATTTAATGTAATATACACAAATTTATTATATAAATACATATATACAAATTTAAGGGAGAGAGATGTTGAGATGGCTCTACTCTATTTGTTTTGAAAAAAAACTCTGCAATTTCCGCTTAAATCCATACCGACCAAATAGAATAGTATAGGATATTCTTACAAGTCTCATACAAACCATAACCCAATATTTGCTGACTCCAAAATTCCCGAGTAACAAAACACATACAATAGCAGTGCAACCACGTCTGACCCAAGATTCCTTCTTAAGTTTATGTCTCACGTGAAATGACGCTAAAGATAAAAGGCTGGGATAACACATCCCGTCGTTTTGCACGTGCCTAGTTAAATTTATGTCTGTGGCGATGGATATGTTCTTTTGGGGATTGAGCTTGTCATAATACACTGGGTTATATGGCCAATGTTTGCGTCCAAAGTTGTAGAGACAATGTTGGTGCTTTTGTGATAGATCGCTATTACTTTGACTGAAGTGCTTTGCGGTTGGTTGTAGTCTGGATTCGCTTATTATTAATACCTATTCCAATCCTCATGAGCAGGCAAATGCCTCTAATTCTGTTAACCTGTTCAATTTCAGGACATGAATTTATTATATTAAAATTAATTTATATATTTTTTTTTTATTATTATTTATTCCTAGTAATTGGGAAAAACATAATCAAAAGGAGTAAAATCTCATTAAAATCCTATACCAGCTGCTTCTCGTCTCACCATAACTTTAGTATTTATAAACTACCCGTGAAGTAAGATATTTTTTCAACTATTTAAGACAATAATGGCTCCTTAAGACAAAATTAAAATTAAAATACACGCACTAACAGCCATAATCAACTTATAAAAGGTTGACAACCGCTAAAACGATCTGTAGCATAAAATTACCATCTCAAACTTACAGTCTTAAGTCAAATTACATAACAACATTACTGCCGCGTCGACGCACATACTCGTACACAGTACTTATTCGTACGGTAAGCACTCGTACTGGTAACAATACACACGTGTGCGAGTAACCTCGAGTACACACCACCGTACTAACGAGTTACCCTTATTTCAACAGGCAACGTCCAATTTACATAGCGGTGTACCACAAACTCCTCGCTTAAAATGAAACGTAACAATAGCACAATGAAACTTTAAAGTCGGTATTGTGCTCAACTTTATAAATAAAAGTCTCATTAGGCGAAGTCGCCACATCCCACATAAATACAAGTCGGCCTAACGAGATCTCTCTCTCTTTCGCACGG
Organism: Omphaloscelis lunosa; assembly: GCA_916610215.1. Taxonomy (NCBI): domain Eukaryota; kingdom Metazoa; phylum Arthropoda; class Insecta; order Lepidoptera; family Noctuidae; genus Omphaloscelis; species Omphaloscelis lunosa. Next base: position 17,254,142 of record OU744250.1, read on the forward strand.
CGTTTTAATGCGAACGCTATCATCAACGTTTCTGAATTTATGTGCTGGATGGTAATTGATTAACGGTAATCAGGTAAATGGTTTCCGTGTTTTTTATAACTTTACTGGTGACTGGGCCTTGTATTTTTAGGGTTCCGTACCAAAATGGTAAAAAGGAACCCTTATGGTGTGACTCAGTCTGTCACAGTTGAATATCTCAAGAACTACTAATGCTATCAACTTGAAATTTTGGATAGTATTTTTTTTTGCTACAGGGTCTGAACGGGGTTCTTAAAAAATTGAAGTGGGGCTAATATGTGGGGTATCATATGAAAGAGCACTATTTGCATATTCTCAAACATTTTTTTTAGGCCGCATTGTTTTCGGCTTTTGAAGAAAAATGTAAAAAAAAAAATATTCCATGTGGTAGAAGTTTATGTAAAGATTACAGGAAAAATAAAACGATGTTTCTAAATAGCACACTTTTTAAAATTTAAAATGATACGGAACCCTCGGTGCGGGAGTCCGAGTCGCTCTTGACCAGTTTTTTTTTTATCTGTGGATTTATAACTTTTGGTGTTGGATTTGGACCTTTCTACGTTAGTAGTTATTACGTATGGTAATCTCGCTGTTATTAGAAGTCAACTATATATACATATTCATCTCAATAACCAAATGTCATCATTATCAGCCTACAATAGTCCACTGCTAGACAAATGCCTCTTCAATTGCATGCCATTTAGCTCGATTCTCGGTAGCTCTCATCCAGCTGCTATCACCTACCCTGCGAAGCTCGTCGCTCCATCTAGCCTAAGAACGTTCAACCTTAGGTTTGCCGACTTGAGAGCTCTAATCAAAAACACGTTTACCCCAACAGTCGTCGGTTCTACGGCTAGAATAGCCTGGCCATTGCCACTTCAGCTTGCTTATTTTGTGAGCTATGTCGATATCTTTGGTTCTCTGCCAGATCACCGATCACCTCGTTCCGGATTCGATCCCCCAGAGACTCCAAGCATAGCCCTTAATTTTAACCAAAAGTATTTTAATAATATCTATTAACAATTCAATAGTAAAAATAAATAATAAACATGAATGTTTGATTTTTTCTATGAGAACAAAAATTAGCAGGAAAGCTGAAAGAAAGAAAGGTTAATTAAAGGCTTTCCAACCTTCTGTAACTTTTCCAAATGTGAGAAAGAGTGCGAGATCTCAATTATAAATCAGAATAAATAATAAGGCTATGCATGTTGTATACTTATGTAACGATAATTACGGCAAATGTCCTTGTATAACCACTCGGTTATATTTCAGGCCAGGGCCTCATCATTCAATTACACGATAAAAGTAAATCACATAGCTTTAGGTCATTAATCATTAGGGAAACATTATAATATGTTTCTATTAAACATCGCCGTTAAAATATTAATTAAAATCCACATACATACATTCATAACTCACGCAGAACCTGCTTCGATCCTTACATACTCCTTTTACTTCGATTGTGTTCATACAAACAAGACGTTTCGAGCACCTCATCTTTCTGAAAAAAAAAGCATTATATTTGTTTTAAAAGGTTTAATTTTAAAAAACTTTGTCTATCTTGAATATCAATCTTTGAAGCAAAAAACGTTCTAATGGATACTGTCTGCAACAATATTCACGTAGCTAAACAAAATAATAAAATTCACCTTCATTAAGAACTATAATGATAGCTTCTGTGGAATGAGAACAAAGGCTTGGAACCCACCTAACGCTAACGACAGTAGAACTTACGATGTTATACCATTAAGGTTCCAATTTCCCTGCTCGGTTATAAGCTATCGCTAATGTAATTCTTCTAGTTTTCATTTTTCTCGTCAAACCAAAATGAGTTTTCGTTAACTACCTCATTTCCCTCTGCAATATTAAAGGCCAGTCGGGTATCCGGTCGCCAAGAATATTTTGGAGATAATCCAATAAGATTGCATTAATTTTGGGTTCTTTGCATACGTTTTTTTTTTTTGACAACTGAATAATAACTTTTTTGTCTTATTTAGAAAGTGAAACTGCCTTTTTTGTAGGTTCTATTCAAAATGAAAAATAAATAGAATACTTTAAACCTAGGTATATCCGTGGGGTTAAAGTATTATACCAATTTATTTATTTTTTTACTCTTTTAAGACTGCCTCGTGTCTGGATTGACGAAAAATTTCAACGCAGGGGGCGTTAAAATTTTTCGTCGGTTATTTAAAAAAAAACAGCTGTTCCATACATTTTGACCGCGTAAGTATTACACTTTTCTGCTGATTACAGTTGATTAAAAAAAAAAAATAACCGACGAATAATTGCAACGAAAGGGTGTTCAGAATCATGTACTGAATCCATGGTAATCGCTTCCGCGTCGATACCCGCCACCCTATATAGGACATCGAAATCACTTTTACACAACATATTAAAAAAATATAAAAAAATAAGCTAGATGAGTTCGGCGTTTCCTGTCTGACTACTCTGAGAAGAAAGGCCGAAACAAACTCGGAGGTCGCAGTCTCTTTTAAAGTTCAGACATAACCATGTAGATTAGTGTGTGAAATAGTGTAAAAATACAATAGACGTGGATATATATAAAGTTACTAAACTTTTCCACTTAGCAATTTCTAAAGAGCTATAAAAAACCCTGAAAGAAATCGTCACCGATGCGATGAGTCTGCGTTCAGCGGTCGGTATGGCAACACGCCGTGTTCAAGTTTGCGACAAGTCAATGTCATCCTGAGGATGCCTCATTGACAGGTGAAACACGTGTCGATTACTTTCAGGGTTTTTTATGGCTCTTTAGAAATATTTAAGCGGAAAAGTTACTAAATATATCCATGTCTATTGTATTTTATAATGGTTTTCCGCAAGGTCACGCCTGAATCAATTAACTATTGGTGTTTTGAGGAAAAAAAACACACAGATTTGAGTGGACCTATCCAGTCAGTGCAGGCATTTGTCAGTAATCATGGAACTAAACTCAGAACTTATGTCATATTATTATATTATAATTTCATCATCAGTATTCATGTTATTATATTATAATTTCACTGACTCTCGCGGAAGGTTTTAGTGTATAATTCAATAAGGTTTTGTGTAAATTGGCTAAAATATGACGATTATTGTCGAAGATGTCGGAAAAAATATACCGACTGGGAGCTTTACTGGCGTGCGCCGCGTAAACCGTTACAGATACATCAAAATTTTCAACAGGATTGAAAATCTTAAAAAATTCACCAAAAATTCCGCAATGGCATATGTCTATCTTCTAAGGATGACTCACAGTAACCATTTAAGTCTTTCAGAATTTGATAAAAATTCCATTGTTATTTCCGAAGCTATATTGACAAGTATCATATTAATCCTTATGCAATAAAATATGTTATTTGAATTGGGCATTTAATTGAGATTAAATTATGCCTTGAAATCATATAATTTAAATGAATGGTTTAAAAAATATCATAAATTCAAAATTACGCATGACAAAATAATTATTGTTGGAGCGCAGCGGTAGGAGTCAATATCCTTTTCCTGGACTATTAGGTATGTAAACTCGGTATTGTCCAGGAGAACGTTCCCGTGGTATATATTCCGACATCGACGCGGGCGAAGCCGTGGGCAAAAGCTAGTTATATTATAATTTCATCATCAGCATTCATGTTAGTCAATATTTTTATATTTGTGAATCTCGGGAGTATGTATCCCGGTCTTTTGAAAGGCGTACGAGGGGCCAATGCCAAATCGCAAAGGCTCCTTGGACAAATTTAAATGAAATGAGGCACCAACCGACGATTATCCCCGTACGCACTGTGCAAGTGCACAAAAGGACAATCCCCGGTTGGTGTAGGACTATTGCAGTACATGGGAACAAAACATTGGACTATGGGTTTGGCTGGCTATAGTGGATTGGTAATCAAGAACTATGGTAGGACTGTAAGATGGCAGGGGTGAATTGCACACTCAATAATGGGCCCCCGAAAACTGTCGCTAGCACATAGTGAAGTAGCGACTAGGGGGCAACATGTCCTGAGGTGCGTAAGGAGTGGAGTATTCCACGACTTTCAGAACAATCCCAGAGCCCGGAAGATGGTCAAGACCTCTACGAGCACTTACTGGAATACTTCTTTCCTTCGAGCACGTTTGCTCTTGCGAATCTCCACTCAAGCTGGCCAATTAAGGCGAGAATGAGGTAGGAGCTCCGTTCCTCGTCAGTGTTTACTCCAGCCGGCCAATAAAGGCAAGCCAGAGGTAAGGAAAAAGACTTCTCCCGGGAGATAGGGTCCGTGAGGTCGCTACTGCCCAACAGCTCGTCACAAGCTGCCCTGCAGGTTTTTGTATCTCCCTTGGTCTGGCTCCTCATCCCCGACCCGTTCCGGCAAAGTAAACTCTACTGGCCCAGGCCTAGAGTTCGGAGCGCGCAAGCCCCACTACGACGTCAACATAGAGATACGGCGGTGCGGTTATTATTATTTCATCATCATCATTAATGTTATTATATTATAATTTCATCATCAGCATTCATGTTATTATATTATAATTTCATCATCACCATTCATCAATTTATTTGTAACCGGCGTAACAGGGCTTTTTCTTCCATACTTCTTTATTAACGGTCATCTCAGTAGTCATTCCCTATCTAGCCATATCATCTTTTATACATATTTATATTGTAGCTATTGTAATTTGTTAGGGTTAAATTAATTTTGAATATCCCTTATATTCAAAATTAATGTATTTCTATCTTTCGCTTTTAGGGGGGGCAAACAAGAAAATTAAAAAAAAAAAAAACAATATCATGTGACATATTACTTGAAAGGGCTTGTTGCGAGGATGTTAAATATATTTTTAAATAATTTTAAAATAAATACTTTTAAAGATATTTAAGAAATTCGATAAAAATTTACCCCTTATCTCCAAAACTACTGGACCTAAAATTTTGAAAAAATACTTAGTATGGCTCTTTTACTTATTGATTACAGGAAAATGTATAAGCAGTCTATGGTCTTAAAATAACATGGTAAATTCTCAATATTGTGCTTACAAACTTTAATTTACAGTTGGAATTATGGGAGAACATGTATTTCAACTACAATGTTAAGTTTGTATTTGGGATAAATTCATCCCAACTACGGAACCCTTCATTGTGCGTAATCCGAAATGCACTTGGCCGGTTTCTTTTCTAATTAAATCTCTTTGTTACAGTTAAACATGCAAGTATCATGGGTACGACATAGAGACATCCATCTGCTGACCGTCGGTCGGTACACGTACACGAGTGACCAGAGGTTTAGAGCTATTCACTTGCCACATTCCGAGGACTGGACCTTACAGGTAAATATAAGATTACATACTACATTATTATAAAATCAAGAATCTCGGAATCTGGAATTTCTCAGTAGCCGTCCGGAGTCTGGATTTCTGTTGATTAATGGCAATATGCTCGCCCTCATCACATAGGACTTAAACATAACTGGCAAAATGTGAGTTTACTATAGGTACACCTGTGTCTAACCCTTCGGGGAAATACAGGCGTGATGCTATGTTTAAGTTTTATTATTGAAAAAAAAAATGCTTGAATCATTAATCTTAGAAAATAATATTCAAGCACTTTTTTCTATAAATTATACCGTGCATATTATTAGTTATAGACTGGCTTCAATTCCAAGTAACTATAACATAGAATTTTTCTATGCGAAGAATTATAATATTAGGTATCTATTTCTAGTCACAATTGCAAGTTTTACTAAATAATTACTGAAGTTTTTGAGAGGTAATTCTGAAAAGGCAGAGTGTCCTGCACAATCCCACAAACTTGAAATGTACCTAAATTCAGGGTAATTCATTATTGATCGAATTGATATACGAGTCCTCGCTACCATTGAAGTCCGGCGGAAAATTGTGGGGCTACATTTTTTTAATGATGCAATGACATAGACACTAACGCCGTGTCAAAGGGACTTCAATGGTGGCGTGGACTCTACTTCAATGAGGTTAAAAACTGAAAGCTCATAGCAGATGGCAGCACAGTTGTACGTCTTTATAAACCGCAATTGTTGTGTTTGTTTACTTTTGTGTCGATCACAAATTATACGAAAACTAGATAAATATGTATGAGACTTGGAGTGTAGCACTATTAATAGACGAGGTAAGGATAGGAGAAGCGTCTACCACTGGTAAAAAAGCAGCTTTAGTGGAAAAGTCAATAAATTATGAACGTTTTATAATTTATAGGTTATTTCGTGTTTGTTGACTTTAAGTTCGTATTTTGTTAAAGACTGGATAGAACTAACCCGATCGGGGTTGAAAACCAACTCGGGTTTGGTCTTCCTCACTGAAAAACCTCAGAGATAGCACTTCTAGCACTGATCTAATATGATAATATAAACATACACATACTTTACTATAATTTACACAATATCACATCACAAGTGCCTGTATGTAATGAAAACAGACTTAGTTCTCTTGGGAGCATCACCACACACATTGTCTCGACGAAATATTTGATTCCAATTTTTTTCGGAGAGCTTTCTCCCACAGTTTTTTTCTTATAACATCTTTGGCAAATATATGGGACTCCGTATTTTTACAGTAAACAGCTGCAGAACTGGGCTCAATAATTAATTATTCGTAAAAGAAGTCGCTTGTTTACAAAAAATGTATGGCTAGCTGTCAAATTATAAGACGCTGCAGATCAGCGCCATCTGAAGTGAGCAAGTTGTAGTTTTTAACCCCATTTGTCATTTCATAAAGCTGTCAAAGAATGACAGTGATTTAAATAAGTCGACAATTTAAGTTGGTATTCAATTTCATAATCCCTGATATTAGTATTCAACCCATGCCTTCGGTTTTCCTAACGGAATAGATAAAGTACTAAAAAAATAATTAAGTTATACAAAAAGAACTGTTGGTAAACAGTATGTAAATATTGTTTTGGCAACTAAAGTGACATACAATCGCTCAAATAATAAGATCTAAGTATCCATGCTATAGGGATAAACTTCGCTACATGTTCAAGTATCCACTTTAGATCTTAATCTATGTTTTGGCTAGTTGCCATGAGATAAAAAGCAAGCTTTCCGATAGCCTTTTCTTCAAACCATACAACAAGCTAACGAGACATTTTAAGAGTTTTAATGGAGATAAATGTAACTTTATAAACGTGTTTTTAAAAGAAGAATTGCGGTCACATGGTCGCTGGCGTTCATTCCATACTAACCTCTTCTGTCATGTCCCTTTTTTATTTTGGAAATTATCAAATAATTTCTCCCACTGTGGGCGAAGCGGGGGGAATCTTACTGACTAAAACCCATCCATGTTCCTTCACTTGGCTGTATTTTGCTAGGGGCCACGGTATCCCTTTCAGACTTTTCCGCGACCCCGGCAGGCATCGGCCCTAGCGGACCCCGCCAGTTGTGCTGACATTTCTTTGAGGCACGCGTGGAACACAACGCGCCGTCGACCCGTGCCTGGTTTCCTTATCAGACGGTGAGCTACCCATTGCTCACCGTCCGCAAGCCCGCGCCTACGGTGACCGGGAATTGGCCTGGGATACCCGACGCTTAGAGCGTCTCCTGCAGCGACTAGGGGCGTGAGGGCGCGAAATTTGCCTCCCCCTCACGTATTCCGCCTCCTCCTTTGCGATCATTACTGCTTCGTAGAAGGAGGTGACGACTTCCCATGCCCTCAAAAAAGTAAAAATTATTTGATTGAATTTGGTTGGTTCACCCCAATTGAAAATCATAAGTGAACCGTGGGTTATTTTAATTTTCAAGGTTCAACCAACAAGTTAGTACAGTACCAGTAAAATACCTACAAACACAAATTTTGTCGGCAAATAATGTTAAACATATTTACCAAAAATCGATGCCCGTACTCAGGAGAATTAAATGTTGTTGTTCTGGCATCAACACTCCGATGTTACAAATTAACATAAGCTGATTATGTTAATAAAACAAAACAAACAACACATCCATTATTTTAATAAATACCACTAGACAACAATTAAATCTACCATATTAATGTTAGAGTTTAGAATTTACACTACGTTAAATACAGACATTTGTGAAAGGGGATCTATGTAAATATTCAAGTAACATTTACGTTTAGATGTAATAACACAACAATTCAAATAAACCCCGACTTCAAATTATATTAATTGTACTTGAAATCCCTGGAACGTTTGTTCTAGAGGATAATGCTGCTGTAATAAGAAGTCCTCTATCTCTGAGAGTTCTAGAATATTGTGCTGAACATTAAACTGCTGTGTTAAAGGGTTCAAATGTTTTGTCCCGTGAAATGTGCCAGTAAATCCGCATTATGACATGGTCGTTAATTTAATTATACTGATATTTTCTGTGATGGTTTCGAAGTACAGAATTAATTTAAAGTTAAAATAGGAGCCCATAACCGTTCATTTTTATTGAAATTACGCTCAAATTATGCTCTTAAATCCACAGAACATATAAAACTTAAATCCAACAAATCTAACGTAGGCAGGTATAAAAAATTAACAATACTAGGCTGATCAAAAAATAATGATAATCGGTTCATATTTTCTATACTAATAATAAACTGAATAGTTTTTTGTATGTTTGAACGTGCTAACCTCTGGAACTACCAGTCGGATTTGAAAAAATCTGATAGCCCAATTTTTGAGAGGGGCCGTTCAAGTATTACGTAAGCACTATAGGGGGGTGGGGGGGTCTATGCTTTGCTTATTTTTGATGACATGCGGGGTGGGGGTCTAGATGGTGATTACGTCAGCTGTAATAATTTAGTTTTTTACCCATATGGCAACCCACACATTGTCTATGCTTGAAAACGAATCGCATATTCGGGGATTCCCACAAATAATAAATACTGTATTTAAAAAAAAAAAACAGAATACTTACATTAAAAGAAAAATGCATATTCAATGTTAACGTAAGCATGGGAGGGGGGTAAGAGCTTTGCTTACTTTTGCTGACAAGGGGGAGCGGGGGGGGGTAAATAATTTTAATAAATCGACTTACGTAATACTTGAACGGCCCCGAGCTACAGGCTATTTAACATCACGTTAGGACCCATAGGCGCTAAGCAAAAAGAAAATTAACCGATTATCATTACTTTATGATCAGCCCTAGTATTATTAGAAAAAAAAGAAGTCTGAAATCGCTAACCCGTCTTGAGCAAGCGTAGTGATCAATGCTCGTCTTCTCAGTATTAGAAGAGGCCTTTGTCCTGCAATGGGAAATTATTAGGTTGGTATTGTTATTTTTTTTTAATCTTTAAAATGAACAATACAATTCCTCAAAACAATTTTTTACTATTATTAATATTAATATATTATTATTATATTTATTGAGCAAATAGGTACATACCAACACTTTTCTTACGCTCACCAGACCAGAAAATTGGCTAATATAGCATAATTATTTTCTACCCCGTTGGCTAAATAAAAACGAGTCTGAGATCGGCCATACGCTCTTTCCCACTATGTTGGGGTCGGTTTCAATCGAGTCTAAATGGATGCAGCTGAATACCAGTATCCATACTATCCATACTAATGTTATAATTATGCGAAAGTAACTCTGTCTGTTAGTCTGTGTGTCTTACTTTTTCAGCTTAATGCCTAAACAGGTTTCGATGAATCTTAACATATGGATAAACTACGACCTGAGACCTGGGCTATTTTGTATCCCGGTATTACGTTCCTGTGGTATGATTTCCTACCGCCACGCGGGCAAAACTAGTTTTACATATTATGGCTTGAACTTCAGCTTAATACTTATTTTATTCTTGTTACAGATCAAATATCCACAGCACCGGGATTCGGGGATATACGAGTGTCAAATATCTACGACTCCTCACATGAGTCATTTTATACATCTCAATGTTGTTGGTAAGTTGATACTTCTTGGATTTATGTGTTGCTCTGGGGTTAGCTATTTGAATCTTATTGGCTACTGCTGACGAAGGCACTTGGTTCTAAATTATGTTAGCGTCTTTATATCGAACCTAATTTATTATATTCTTAAATGTTTTTGAGTCACTATCGATATGATTTCTGTTTTTTCTTGCTTCAGAATTTCGAAGTTCCAGGGTTTGTTCATTAGATTCTTCTTTTTCATGTGGTTAATGACTAACCTGATGTTAGTTTTTATGCCGCTCATGGGCCATAGATTTTTTTTGTTGGGTGGGAAATGATCAAATAACTTCTCCTGCTCTGGGCGGAGCGATGGTGGTGTCAGACTCTTACTGCCTAAAACCCACCCGTGTTCCTTCGGTTGCCGTGTTGCCGGGGGCCACGATCTCCCTTTCGGTTTTCTTCGCACTCCCGGCAGGCATCGGCCCTAATGGACCTCGTTATTTCTGCTGACATCTCTTTGAGGCGCGCGTGGAACACAACCCGCCGTCGACCCGGGCCTAGTCCTTATCGGACGGTGAGCTACCCATTGCTCACCGTCCGTCAGCCCGCGCCTAAGGTGGCCGGAAATCGGCCTGCGATTTCCGATGCTCAGGGCGTCTCCTCCTGCGGCGGTTGGCTATCGGCTGTCTTGAAGCAAGTGATAATTATACAATACGCACATGAATCTGACTTTTCGGATATGATGTTAATTAGATAATTAATAAAATCTTATGTAAGCCGCACCAGCTTTTGATCGTATAATACCAGGCCTCCCTTTGAGTATCAAGTTCAGGTCACAACGAAATTACAAGCGATCGTAAAGTCGGTATCTGTGAACTTTTTCAATTAATACAACTTCCCAAACCTCAAAATTAATTCTGAAATTTAAATCCGAATGTAAAATGTCGATAAGTTCTGCGTTTCTAATTTTCGAAACAGGAGTTTGGTTTATATTGTGCTCGTAAAATCTCTAATTAGTTCAACATGTTCTACTAAACAAACCTCCGAACTTGCTCCTTATAATTTGAACGTAATAGGCTGTGTCATGACTCCAGTGTTGACTACCCGTATTTAATGATTGTAAACTATTGTTACTTCAATAAACAAGCCCGAAATTAATGTTGAGCGACGGAATATTTATTGAAGAAACAGTGTTATTATCTATACGGTAATTTCAATTTTCGTAAATAATTGGTACAAGCTTTAGTTACACACAATACTACATTTATGAAAACTCGTGAATACACTGTAACACAATACTGAGTATGTTTGGGAAGAAAAGTTGTTAAATAATATTGACTGAGAGAGTATACGCCTTTAAAAATTAAGGCCACCTAAAGGTGTATGAGGCTTAGAGCACAAACGATTATTACGTCACAAAAGTAGACCTAGGTACATGAAAGTAAAATGAGAGCGTATACATTATTAAGAACTCTTAGACCAAGTATCTATACGAGACCACTTAGAGCCAAGGCCAATGAAAGGTCAAATTGTGCCAAGACTGTTTGAAATAAGCTTCAAAGATAAAGACGGGAAATGTGTAGGTGAACTATTACGTCATTAACTCCCAAGTACCATTGAGGCTAAGGACTGGTAATATCTTCAAATACCAGTAGAAGTTGAGACTGGTATTTACCAGTATCAACTTTTCATTTACCATTTATCGTATAGCTGTGTGTTTGTGATTCAAGCGTTTGCGTCAGAAAGTTACTGAACTTAGTACAAAATGTTTATGTTAGTCATGTTTGGCCAAGTCGGTTAATTAAGTGAGACGTATTATGGGCACGCACGCAACTTATGGGGGCTATAAGAAAAACAAAACACTGACGACTTTTCGTTATTAGGGAATGTTAAATTTGATGGTTTTGCGCATTAGTGAGGAAACTAAGGTATATGAGTATGAATGTTTTATTTACGAGACATTATTAATTGATGCCAAAGAACTTACAAGCCATGATAGTAAAAAGAATAGTCCAGTATTGATTTTAATATTTTGAATCCTAACCAATACTGCAAAATTTAGTGCAGCAGTTAGGAATACTAGTATTAACAAAATGATAAACTCATTTATACTTCAGATGTAGAAGAACGTACAGTTTAAGATAATGTTTTTATTGTTACAGAACCAACAACAGAGATAATTGGTGGGCCTGACCTCTACATTGACCGAGGCAGCACCATCAACCTCACATGCGTGGTTCTATACTCACCAGAACCACCCGCTTACATATTTTGGAATCACAATGATGCGGTAAGACCTTTAAAGTAACTAAAAAAAGTGATGTAATACTCAATCATACTAGAATCTTCCGCTAATCAATAGAATACAATTCGTTGATAAGTCAAATAAACTAGAAAATAATAATTCACAATTCAACGATATTCCAATTTCTTTATAACCCAACACTTCAAACACAACTCTTAAATCTAACAACCCAGATGTAATTCAATTTGTCAGACAACATAATCCGAATTACCATAATAATATATCCAATCCAACAGTTTTATAACATGAAAAACAGGAAAATGTATCCAATCTAGAAAATAGCATCAATCCTATTACCATAAAACATGGAGTGAATAAAATGTGTACAGATAATAAGCTACGACTCCCCGAGAGGGGGCGTGTCGGTGGTGACGGAGAAGGGGGAGACGACGACCTCGTTCCTGCTAATCCAGCAGGCCAGACCATCAGACTCCGGGACGTATCAGTGTAACCCGAGCAACGCGCAGTCGAAGAGCATCGTGGTCCATGTGCTCAATGGTAAGTTGGATGTTAGAGTGGTGGCTTGTAATTTTGATTTCTTATTTTTTAAATATTTTATAATAGAATTGAGTTTGACCGTGGAAAACAATTGTACTGATAATGTTTTAACGCCTACTTAGGCGACACCCTTAATGCGACAGTAATTTACTCATTTTTAATGTTCTCTTCATTTATTCTCATTTTATTTCCTATCTAAATAAAAAGCCTGCAAGAGATTTTATCAAAGCAGAAAACAGAATATTTAACATTGCCATTAATGTCAAGCCTAATTACATTGACATTTTACAAAGCCATACTTTACAAGATGTCGCTATTAATGACTCCCTTATCAAAAATCTGTATAATTCAAATTCAAATAATAAATTTATAAAATCCCAAATCTTGACGACGATTCGTAAAGAGCATACCAATCTACTTGATAAATGACCTCCGTAAGATAAAAGAAAGAATATACATTTTTAAAACCTCGCAACGAATAAAAAATGTAGGCTAAAGACTTATCATTAAAGCAATGAATCAACGAAATTTTATGTTTCTTTTTAATGTAAGGTTCACGGTTAAGAACAATGGATAAAACTGCGATGTAATAAGGTGGTTTCATGTTACATACCATTTATCACCAGCTTGAGTTGAGAAAGGACTATCACGAAGAAACGTGAATGCTATTAATTTTTAAGTAATTAGATTTTCTTTTACTGTGGATCTAGATTTATATCCATTAGTGTTATTTGTTTTGACCTCCGAAACACGTATGCAATTTTTTTTTAGAGTTCCAGTCATTAGGGGAATTATTGTTGTGTTTTGTGTTTTCTGATTTCTATTCCCTCTCAAAAACTGAGATTCATACTGTCTTTCCCAGAAATTAATATACTGGTCTCGTAACCTATATTAATATCCCCATTATTTTAATGACTGGTTTTATTGCGCCATTCTTCATCCCTTAAATTCTGTTCCATCTATTTTTCCGCCTCTTAATCTACGATTAGTAATTCAAATCCTCGTTTATTATTTGAAATACTCCAATTCAGGTTTCGTTTAATTAAATTAAGTAGGTTTTTGGTGAAGTACTCTATGAATCACATTTCTCCGTAAAATTCGTGTTAACCATTGTTCAGCGAATGACTAAAGCTTATGTTTAGGAATTGGTAATGACTAAGCACATTCAAAGTAAAATGTCCCTTGTTTTCTACCACTTCTTATCTTTCTAACTGGAAACAAACTCTTCTGTCCACATTTCCACACATATAACCTGATTCTCTTCTATATTTGTTTAGTTGCTACCAATATTGTTGAGAACAGTTTTAATTTTTGCCAAAGAAGCAAATTCGATTTTTCCTTTATCAGGTGAATACCCTGCGGCGATGCAGCGAGGGGGGCAGGCTTTCGCACCGACGTCGCCTACGCACTGCCTGGTGTTGGCTGCTTGCCTCTTCCTCACGCTCTCTTGACACACACGGATCTTTGACTAAATGTAAATACAAGAATTTTATCAAAATCAGCCGCTTATATTGACAATACGGATACAATGAAGATAATAACTTTGCCCACAATTGTCAATACAGCTGACTGAAATATTTGCTATTTATAGTGTGGGTTGTGTTATGTACAATATAAAGTAAATTCAAGAGCAAGTAGAACATGCTTGTTCCATATAGTGTTGTATATAGTGTAATATAAAGCGTGTTAATCGTATTAATTTATTTGTAATGATAATTAGACCTGATTTCCAACGTATAAAGAACCCTTGTCATCCTATGATTAACTTCCAGGTAAACTTGTATCAGGAATGTATCGAATAATTTGTATTACCTTAATTGGCAAATAAGATTCAAACGTAATATTCTTGTTTATGATAGATGTGTATTAGAAAAATGATGATGAAAATATTAATCCATTGAAAGGACATAAAGATAGTGGACACAGGAATGTATAAACAGCTGACAATACTACGTTTAAAAACACAAAATGTTTAGAAATGAAAATGTAAATAGTTGAGGTTATACGAATCACTCTATCTAGCCTTTAATAATATCTGTATTAAGTGATGTAAATTGTAAGTAAGTTTTTAGTAAATTTTGTGAATCTAAATGATGTTGTAAATAGTATTTGTAAGAGAACTTTTGCAAAGGGGTCTTAGTAAAGTAGGAATAAAATTTAAACAACGGATCGTCACCAACAGCTATGGATAGAAATTTATACTACTAAAATTAAATTGCTTATAAAAAATCCGTACACACCTATATATATATTACTTATTTGTCATAACGATGAATAGGAATTCAACATTGCATATCGAATTGAATTTAATCAAGAGATTTTGGATTTTACCACACTTATAATAAGACCCATTTGAAAAAGGTAAGATATTGTATGATAAATATACTATAATAATAGAGTAGATAGTTGTAAGCGTAAACTAGGAGAAAATATTTTACATAGTTAGAAAACAATTCTGATTTGAAATCAAAAATTGTTTGTGTACTTTAATATTCTTCCTGTGACCGATATATTTCTATAAATAATAACGAAATAAAATACGTAAAAATCTTCGTCTTGTGTATATTTCGTTGCCTATTAACAATTTTTTTTTTTTTTGTGGAAATTGTATAAAAAAAACCTAAGTAATCTTGACCCCCGTCCCCTTATTTTTTAAGAATCGTTACTTATTATGAAAATATCGAAGTGCTTTCTTGACAGATACTGTCGTTAATATATTTTTCACTTCCACAACTGTAGATAAAAGCTGTCCAGTTTAAATCCGCTGAATCTCGATGTAAAATAACGAAAAAAAAAATTGAAAGTGTTTTTTCTTGAATTAGGATATTGACAGATCTCGATAATTATAACCAGTTATTATTATGTCAAAAGTTTATTATTGTATACAAGTAACAATAGTATTAAATAAAACTTGTTGTATGTATTATGATACCTGACGGTGCGGTGCTCCGCATAATATAATTACATGTGTAATAAACATTATAAAGAAACAATAAAGTTTTAAAAAAAATATTAGCTTTTTCTCTACCAAAAAAGTGGAATTTACCAACCACTCCACCCATGTAAATTACCTAAAATTCCATATCAGTCATTTTGCACGGGGCCTACTCTAGCAGTCCATTATGAGAATTATAGACAAGGCGAAATTAAAAAAAAATGGGCCAAGTGCGTGTCGGACTACGCACAATGAAGGGTTCCGTTGTTGAGATGATTTTATTTATCCCAAGAACGAACTTAACATTGTAGTTGAAAAACCTGTTCTCTCATACATTTCAACTGCAAATGTAAGTTTGGACGCACAATATTGAGAGATTTACCATGTTATTTTAAGACCATAGACTTCTTATAGGTTTTCCTGTAATCTATGAGTAAAGAGCCATACATTGATTTTTTCTTCAAAATTTTAGGTCCAGTAGTTTTGGAGATAAGAGGGAATGGTAAATTTTTATCGAGTTTCTTAAATATCTTTCAAATTATTTATTTTAAAATTATATATAAAATCTTCGCAACAAGTCCTTTCATTTGATATGCACACGGTACTAATAACAAAACTCTTTTTTTTAATGTTCTTCTTTGCCCCCAAAAGAAACCCCTATAATATTCAAAATTCGTTTATTTACGTTACATGTTTGTGTTTGAGTCACAGAAATACATATGTGTACTAAATTTCAACTTAATCAGTCCATTAGATTCGGAGCAAATTGGCTGTGACAGACAGACAGACAGACAGACACACGAGTCATCCTATAAGGGTTCCGTTTTTTCCTTTTTCCGTTTACGCTAAAAATTGCAATTACAAAAATGATAAATGATTTCATTCCTGTTAGTGGGTTTGTACAAACACTTTTACGCGTTAATCATATTTTAAAAACTAGATGAGGGCGGCGTTTCCTATCTGACTACTCTGAGAAGAAAGGCCGAAACAAACTCAGAGGTCACAGTCTCTTTTAAAGTCCAGACATAATCTTGGTCAGATCATATGAAAACCATGTAGATTGGTGTCTGAAGTGCTCTTTTGAAGAAAGCATCACATAGATTGAGAGGGCTTGTCCAGTCAGTGTACGAGTTTGTCAGTTATCATGCAGCTCAACTCAGAATTTAAGGAGCTCAACGATTCGACGAACAATACCAAAAAAAAGGATATTTGGGTAGGCCATGATAAGAACTAACTGAGAACAAATTAAAAACAAAACAAAAAGGAATGACCCACATAGTCTTCACATTCACAATAATTAAAATACTTTAAAAGTAAATGTGCATGTCATTGTATATATACAATTTATTCATGTCAATGTGTATATAGAAACCAGCAAATAATCTTGGTCAGAGCATTTCATTTGAGGAGAATGTAGATTTGTGTCTGAAATGGTCTTTTGAGGAAAGAACCATTCGATTTGAATGGACCTGTCCAGTCAGTGCACGCATTTGTGAATAAATACGGCACAATACTTCCCAAAAGTGAATTATTTATACCTGCTTCGGGATTACCTATTGTATTTACCGGCTGCTTCTGCCATAATGTACTTTGGCGTTGTAATTGGAACGGATTAGATACAAGTTCCAGGGAAGCCTATTGACGATAAGAACCGAAGATAATGATAAGTTATAAAGAAGAGATTAAAGAAAAACCCTTACTAAAATATTTGCATTAATTTATACAATAACATGACCATCTGACATCATGTGCTGAGTTCTCTTACATCAGCTACACCCAGAAGGAATGCATAGATAAGATAGAAGAAAAAGAATGTTATAATAGGTAGTCCAGCCGGTCTATTCTGTAAAAATCTCACCCTGGTTTTCAAGGCGATATTTTTAAGTGAAGTGAATTTGAAGTGAGCTGTCATTACACCTATTCGACACTATTGACACCTTACTTCAAGCATAATTCAGCTTAGTTTTCACGGTGACATTTTTACAGAATAGACTGTGTTTGTGCCTTAGTTAAAGTAAAATAAATTTTCGTATCTCACTTGACTAGAAAATCGATAAGTTTCAGAACTAACAAGAAACATTATAACACGACTCTGTCAGGTGATTATCAACTTTTCCTGTTAAGGTTTCCTTAATCCTAAAACATACAAAGTAATTTTTGAAAGGAAAACCTTGGAAGCTGGGCATTATAGATTCATATTACTTCTGAGCAGTAAAACTTTTTTGTTTACATACAAAAATAAATCATGGGTAAAAAATGTTTTGGGGGCGGAGAAAACAAGGGACGAGCGAGCGATCTTATGAATATCTAATCGTTCTGAACAGAGATGAAAGATGTCTTCCCTAATTCGTAAAGACTTATTTACATGCTACATCGCCCTTATTTTCCGAAGAACCCCGAGAATTGGATTTTTTCGTTTCATTTTGCAACAATGACTCATTTTCACTGAGAATTTTTTAACAGTAGTTACAAAGAGATTTGTTCATTATGCTGGATTAGTTGCGTTTACGTTGTACATTCTTTTGCAGTTATTCTACTATGAATAATAGAAAATTGAGTTCAAAGAAGTGATAAAATATGAACGCATTCAGCGTAGGTACGAAATATAATTTTAATATAATATGAAACGCCCACTCGTGAAACTAAGTGCGCGATACTACGTAAGGCTTTTCACTGCAAAACATTTTTTTTGTATCTGAAATTATGATTGACCTGACAAATATATAAATACCATTCATACATAATTTTTCAAGAATCTTGTTGATAGGTACCGAATGAAAGCAAATTAACATAATAGGAAAGGTAAAAAGGATAGCTTCTAAACCAATCTAAATATATTTGGGTAAAGTCCACCATATTGGTTTGGGAGTCCACAGGCTAACCGCTTAGTTATCGTCGGTATAAATTGTTTGTTCCAATTTAATCAAGAAAATAATTCAGCTTGTATTTGTTATTTTAGAAGAATTTTAATCTAACGCCGATCGTGATTTGATTATAACTGAGATCCAGATGATTTAAGAAGATTTACCTACTAATATCCCGCTTCACTTGATCACAACATGATCTCAGTAGTGTTAGAGTAGTTGCAGTGTTATGTGGAGTGTGTGTGTGGTGTGTGTGTATGTGTGTGTGTTGTGGTGTTATGTTATGTGTGTGCTGTGTGTTATTCAAGTATTTTTTGCACGCTGAAATAAGTAAGCAAAATATGTGGAACTATTTATAGACCTTTTATGTACCATATTTTACACAAAATAAAATATTTTGATCTATTCTATTCATGCTAGTAAAGTGACTTTGGTCTGTCAGAAATGTGAATTTGGATGTTTTTTTTTGTCACTCATTCATGTTTTAAAGACTATCGGATATGCATGACATTTGGCACATAGGTACACTAATTTATATTAACATGAGGAATATTCATATAGTAAGCTAGGGTTAATATTTAATACTCAATATATTTATTGCTACCACATGTGAACTTAGGAGCTAGGTTTTCACCGTAGATGCGGGCTTGCGGACGGTGAGCAATGGGTAGGTAGCTCGCCGTCCGATAAGGACCAGGCCCAGATCAACGGTGCGTTGTTGTCCACGCGCGCCTCAAAGAGATGTCAGCAGAACTGACGGGATCCGCTAGGGCTGATGCCTGCCGGGGTGCGTAGAAAAACGAAAGGGAGATCGTGGCCCCCGGCAACATACAGGCAACTGAAGGAACACGAGTGGGTTTTAGTCAGTAGGAGTCTGACAATTAATTATTTTTAAAACTTTTAATTTAAAATTATTTAAAGAAATAGAAATAATAAAATAGAATAAGAAGAACAGATGGCCAATGAGGCCGAAAAATTCTGGAGTAGCGACCGAGTACTGGAAGACATAGGTTGGAAGGCTTCCTATAAGTTTGACCGATGACCTTGTGAAGACCGCAGGAATCCGCTAGTTGCGAGAAGCACAGGAAGCACGGTCGAAGTGGCGGTACTTGGGGGAAGCCTATGTCAAAGTTAATTAACGTTTGAACGACAAAAATGCATGCCGTACTTTACTACAAGCAACGTTTATAAACAAACCCTTTGTGCGATTAATATGAGCCACTAAACTACAGTAAAGAATACAATCTATCCATAACTCTAGCTTTCATTTTTCAAAATACCTTCCATTTACGATAACGACAGTAAAGAATTGTTATAGAATGAATTTGTGCTGAATGATCGATTCGTCAGTTCACCCCTGTAATTCGACAGTCAATCATAAGGGTTGGGACAAACAGATAAAGTTTGGACATTTGTTTTGTCATGTACGCCGCGTTTGCGAGAAAGATGGAGTGTAAAAACCTAATCTTTATCTTTTACATAGTAGGTACATAAAACAAAGTCGCTTTTCGTAATTGTCTTTGTAACCGCTTAGATCTTCTAGGATACACTATGGATTTTGAAGTGAATTTCACCATCATTTAGAGTTTAGAACAATAATTATTCAAAATGGTTTACGTGTGAGGGGCTTATGGCTAAGTAATAACAGCCGCACGGGTCGATTTATCAGGTTAAGATACGCTTGCTGCGGTTGGTCCGTGAATGAGTGACCATCTTTACATAGCAAGACCCCTCCGTGCCTCGGAAAGCAAGTCAAGCCGTTGGTCCTAGCTGTCCTTTGTAGATCTTTGACAGTTGTTACGCCGACAGTTGTTACGCAGTTGGCCCCCAACATAGTTGGGAAAGGGCTAGGCAGATGATGATGGTTTATGTATGCCCTGTTGGTCTAGTCACTAGCGCAATTGCTGAGCTTGGGGTCCTGGTTTTGATTCTCAGGTCGGACAAAGTTTTACTGGATTTTCCATTAGGAATTTCTCAGTATCAGTCCGGAGTTTCAAAGTTGGCGGTATGATACTCCCATGCCTCGGAAAGCACATTAAGCCGTTGATCCTGCGACTGATCTCTCTCCGGTCGTGGCGGATTGCCGTTCCATCGGATCGCAAAGAATGAGTGCACCCGTGACTGCACACACTTTTGCACTATAATATCTCCCGCGTCGATGCCTAGTCTCCGCTGAGATTGGCCGCCTTGGCTGAAATTCGATCTGTTGGAAGGAGTATTCATTCATTCATATTTACCATAGATTAAGCACTGAAATCTCGATGGCTTGACAAGGCAATGACAGCCGCGCAAAGCATAGATCGTAGCTAGTGATTGTTGTTTTAGAAAATAACGTGGTCTCATAGCAGTTCATGAATTCATGAGGTCTTTCAAAAGGGGAACATTGTAATTTATCGGAGTAGGTATATCATTAAAAATTAAAAGATATTTCTAATTGGATGGTTAATTGTCTACGTGTCTATTTCAAGTAGTAAAGTTCCAAGGCACATCCCAACTTTTCGTAGAACGTGACTGAACACTGAAATACGAAATAATATAATACTCTTGTATAAAATAATTAAATAAATATATTATTTCTCTGTTATCAATAGGTACTCGTACTAGTCCAGTGCTGATTAAGATTCAGGACTCATTCAATTTGCAATAACGGGTATATTTTTAAAGTTTTATTTTCAATATTATTTATTATAAGACTTGAATACATTAGATTGAATTCATGAATAAAATACATTAGAATTCTTACAAAGCAATTATAATTTTTTATCTACTAAGTAACTTCTTTTAAGCTATCGCTTTCGATAACAAGTCTTTAATATCTAAAAGAATACACATTATTTTTGGACGTTGTAGTAATAAATTGAGATATTATGCCAATAGCAAAAAAAGAGGGTGTGCGGTTAAGACTACACAATAAAGAAAACTTACAACTGGAGCCGAGTATACGCGATTTAGCATCACCGACCAATTGGAGCCGAGCGCAAAGTGAGCTTAAAAATGTTTTTACTTCTAAATAAAATATTGCTACGCTGAAATGTAGCGTTTTCTAAACTAGTTAGTTAATCGATTGGTAACGCACGAATAAATTGGTAACGGTAATTGGTAACGAATATAGAAATTACTGAGTGGCACGACGTAGGGTGAGAGAAGCGTCTATCAAGAATAAGGGCCGGATTTGTTTGCCGCGTAAAACGTCACATTAGAAACCATGCAGTCTCGTTTTAAGAGACCAGCGACCCTCTCCGGCTTTGCACGGTTGCTATTTACATGTGAAGACGATTCTGTTCACGACACTTCGCACAAGTTCTGAGCAGAAACCTAACAAAAAGTAGGTAGGTACTATAAATAGGCTTGCACGAATTAATGACAGTATTTCATTAGTATCATTAAGTATTTCTTTTAACATATATTTACGTAATGTAAAGCCTCTGTTCATCTGAAATAGTGTACCTATGAAATTATGAAAAAAAAAATTGGTGGCACTCCGGGAGAGAAGAAGTGAAAACTCGAACAAAATCGCCTTGGCGGAAGAAAAATACTTGTATAGAACATTGATCCGTAACCTTATCTAAATAAAGAACACGATCGCGTTTATAAAAAAAAAAAAACCAAAACCTTTAAAGTACAAATACTTGTATAGAACATTGATCCGTAATGTGATATAAATAAAGAGCACAATCGCGTTTACAAAAATTAGGTGTCGGTAACAATATCGCGAAATAATGGTTTGATACCATCTCAAAAATTCCCAACGCGCCTAAAGCAGTTTTCAGTTCAAAAAAATCAAATAGGAGCTGTAGTTCCGGAGATCAACCTCCACCATATACACGGACTCACAAAATTCGCTCGTTTTCTTACGCCTATCCTACTTTCGCAAAAGTGCTAACAATAAGTTGACAAAGTTTTATCGTAATCGGGTTAACGTTATTTACGGCAGCGCATAAAATACGAACAAAAAAACAAAGATTTAAAAATAAATAATTATAATAATATTTAAATAATAGCCTCTGTGAGTTGGCTTCGGCCTCTCGTACGACTTCCAAAGGTCCGGGACCCCAGGGTCCCGAGAAATGTAAAAGAACAAAAAATTATAGTAATAATATAGTATGTAATAATTATTAGGTTTAGTATAGATGAATAGTTTTGTGTTGGGTCAATACAGGCCAAGAAACCGAAGACAAGAAAGGACAAGCAAACAACAAGGCCAATGAACATTTGAATAATTTTAATAAAGAGATTAAGGTTATTTATTTAAAATTAAAACATGCTGCACGAAAACAATTTCTCAATGGTTTACAGCCTTACTGCTTGTGGCTAAATGATTACAACCGCACGGGTCGATGCCGCGGTCGGTTTGTGGAAGGGTGACCTTCCATTACATATCGAGACCCCACCGTGCCTCGGAAACCGTTGGTGCCGGCTGTTATTCATAAATCTTTGACAGTCGTTATGGATAGTCAGAAGCCCAAAAGAATGACAACCAGTCTTACCAAGGGGTATCGTGTTAGCTAGAAACTGGGTTGTGGTCGTCAGGTAGGCAGTCGCTCCGTGTAAAATACTGGTATTCAGCTGCATCCGGTTAGACTGAAATTCGACCCCAATATAGTTGGGAAAAGGCTGGGCAGATTGATTGGTATACAACCTTACTCTTGGTCAATTCATCACAATGAGGGTTTTCTGAAATGACATAGCTCTGAGACGTCAGGAACGGGCACCTGTCAAAAGTGTCAGATTTTTTTTTTTAGTCATAATTGAATGATGAACGAATGAATGAAACGAATGATGAACGAATGACTTCTAGGAATCATGAACGTCATCATAACATATTTTTTATCCATTGTCGAAATGGAAGACCTCTTGTCAAAGTGGCGCCAACTGGTGGCGTGAATTTTAATGAAAACTCTCATAGCTATTTTTCTTTTATTTGCAACAATAGGTCCCTGATACTCAATACCTCTTGACGTACTCTCAAGAGAGGTTCGTTAATATCGACGGCGGCTTAGAAAATCAAGCTTTGTGATTGGATAATTGCAGTCTGCCTTGAGGTTGCTTTCGTAATTACATTGAGCCCTTAATTAATCCTAATTCACAGAACTTTCTGAGAAATTGTAATTTACAGCATCATTCGCATCTTACGTGGATGTTTGTCGAACGTATACGGTGCGTCAGAGCTGCGTCAGCTAAACATTGGTTTCGATACAAATACGTCTAAAACTACGGTTTCCTAGTAGAGCGGTGGCCGCCACATAGCGTCCGCAATTTACTGTCGAATGACGTCACTGAAACGTTATGTATGAAAGTAAGTTTGAAGTGTTTCCCTAGAAAGCATTTTAGACCCCCTAAAGTCAAACCCTGGAACCATCATTTTCATGAAAGCTGGCACTGCGGCAGGAAACCGTATCTTAGGCGCGAGACATACACAAGTGGCCAGGGGCACGGGCGTGGTGACGGTGTGGCGCGGGCGTCGCGCCACTCTTTTCATATTTCATACAAACTGTATAGGAGCGACAAGGCGTGGGACATACACAGGCGGCGGAGCGCGGGCGTGGCGCAGACGTAATATGAAAGGAGCGGCATCGCTCGCGCCATACCGTCGTCACGCCCGCCGCCCTCGCCGTTTGTGTATGTCCCGCGGCCCGTAGTTAAGTGGCGTTAATGCAGCATCTACGTGACGTCAACGCAACGCAACCAATGCTAGATGCAAAGGCACTCTTATATCTCATCTAGCGCGGGATTTTGTTGGATGCTACTCTGTAATAGCAATATTTGACATTTTAAAAATCTTAGAACCCAAACATATAGATCCAGATCATAAATTTACAAAAAACCGTAATGAATTATACACCTAAACCTTTTTCATGAATCATTCCGTCTATTGGTGAAAACCGTATGAAAATCCGTTCGGTAGTTTTTGAGTTATTCGCATTATGACAAACAGACGTGGCGGAGACTTTGTTTGGTAATATGTAGTGACGATAATATCAATGTTAACGCTACCGGGCCAACCTTTACCAAGTATACAAGCAAAATAGCGAACTTAGTTGAAACACAACACAAAATTATTATCCTTCGAACAGGCAGGTGATTTGCTACCCGCATGAATTCGCCATTAAACTTGGATCCCGTAATAAATAGTGTAGACACTATTAAATAGACATTTAGACATACTAACTGTGTAAATAACTAGTTTTAGTTTCACGAACTAATCTGTTTTAAGTTAGGGTTGAGGCTTTAAATATCCTTGTTTTAGACATGGCGCACGCTATGAGACTTGCGACTGCGACAGTTTGGCGATTAGATGCAACGACATGTCACCGCCGAAAATGTTCATATAATATTTTGTTTGAAGTGCGGAGCTTCAAACAAAATATTATATAAACATCTCTTGGCATCGAGTTGCAGAGTCGCAACGACAGGCTAGGGAGCAACATCTAGTCGGGAACACGTTCTCGCTTTTTGTCTCAGCGACTAGATGCACGATTTACGCGCAAACCCGACGAAAGTAGGATGCGTTTTGCCTTCACATGATAAACACTAAGGCAAGTCTAGGAGATCCATATTCACTCACAAGATGAACAACAGGACCGACTCAAATTCAAATTTAAAATATTTTTTATTTCACATAAACCTACATGGGTACTTATGAAACATTAGAAGAATGGTTCGAATTGGTCATTTCCTATGAAGAAGACCCGGCAAAAAACGCCACGGTTACTATTTTAAAAATAATTGGCTTTTATAATTCTTTCAAATAACAGTGTGACTAGGTATGGGAGGACAGTGCGGGTCTTTCAATAAGTACCAGGTCCTTAAGAAAATAGAAAATGGTCAACAAATCTCAACAGTCCACAAAACCTACATATTCTCACAGTCCACTAAGCCTCACGTTCTCACATTCACAAACTAGAAAAGAATCTATACAGAAGTTAAACAAATTAATAAAAATAAAAACCTATTTTAATTAAAAGCAATTACATGATTGCTATTACAACTGTAATAAATCTGAATAATTATCATGTCCACAAAAGCCACTAATAAAGAGTTGAAATTCAATCATAGATATATAATGTTAAATAATAGGATGAATAATTATGTCAAGGACGAATGTAAAAAAAAAAAAAATTAAATTAAAATAAACATGGTAATTTGAGAGAAGTTAATAGACTCTTACAAAATTATGCCGTTAATGAGGTACCAGGGAAGCCACATGTGCAGAAGGAATTATTGCCAAACTTTCTTGTCTTCAATGTAGTCTTTAATTTTATAATATGCTTTCTTGATAAGGACACGTTTGGTGTGGCTTTTGAACTTCCCATCGCTAAGTTCTATAACCGACTTTGGCAACTTGTTATAAAACGGGATACTGTTTATAAGAAATGATTTGCTTGTTTAAGTTAATCTAAATTTGGGTATCACAATTCCATGTCTACTACGTGTATTTATATTATTTTGAAAAGTCCAAAGTTTTTGCGAACATATAAAATACTTTCTAAGATATAAAGAGAAGACATAGTCAGTATATCAATTTCTTTAAATTTGTCTCTAAGGGACTCGCGCTCTACTCTCTCTTTTTTTCAGTTAGTATAAACAGCGAGAAGGCGCACAGTTTGCACTAGCACTTAGTTTCCTGATCTACTTAAGTTGTTAGTTACTTGTATTTTCATAACTTAGTAAGAACTACAGAATGAACATTTTAATTAGTAAACTATAAGAACTACATCGAATATGTTTCATCTCATTTCATTCATCATTTCATCCGAAAGACATTAAGTGCTAGATATAGGTCTACATATAGCTCCCCAAGCACCGGAACTTCGGTCAGTTCCGTGCTTCCCGCATCCAGCGCATTCCTACGGCCTTCACAAGGTCATCGGTCTACGGGTTGAATGTGTTAGAATATTTATAATAATATAAATTTTAATATCAAAGCATTTATATAAGTTGTTTGTTGATTTTAAAAAATAATCACGCAGCCATAAATCTACAAAAAAATATACCTAATTGAATAAAAAAAGATCTTAAATTTGCCTTTGTTTGTAAATACAATAAGTTTTCCCAACTGTAAAATTAAATGTTTGCTGTTATCAACATAATCTTTTCATCAGTTTTCAATTATATAGACAGCCTTCTCAAACTAACTGCAGATTTTAATGGACTAAATTTGAACGATATAAATATACATGCATGATCAAAAACATGTTGAAATCTGTTCCTATCCGCCATGAGTTATCACTCCCTACTCCCCTAGTTTGTAAACTACAGTGTAACGATACCCATGGGTAGTGACGTGTCTGTTCGTGTACAACAACTTAATAACTGTTCCCCGTTCAGTTCTATAACACTGAAATAAAAAACAAAAGCCCCTTGTGTCTACAAGTTTAACTTCTGATTTATTGCTGTGGTTGCATCTTGGGATGTTGTGTTATTGTTTTTTTCTTGTGTGGAATTACCAACTTTCTTCAAGGGTTTGTTGAAGATGGCATCCCTCAGTAGATCACGTGATGCCCTGCTTTGTTAGGATGTTAGGTTAAGGCAAAGTATATCAGGAGAAACTGCCGCCTAGCTCCACTACAAAGGAGAATTTGGAGCCCTCTGTATATAGGACTTTGATTTACTTTGCTTTGTTCCAAGATTTAAGCCAACACATTTAGGTAATTGCAGTGAAATTACAAGAACGCTATATTCATAATGAACTTCACAACAAAAATAAGAATGTAAAAAAAGTATGAAAGTAAGTTCCTATACAAGCATCGCACTAGAAACTCAACTAGACAAACACTCCACTAATCAATTGAAAAGTAACATGATAGAATGGCGACTAAATTCCTACCATTTATCGATGAAAACTGGTGATAATCGAGTCGAATTGCTGTCGTACATAATTGGTAACCTGTAGCAACGTTTGAAACTCGAACGGAGCTCGTAAAGCATTTAGTCTCTAGTTGGCGACGCTTCCACCTTTGAGTTACCACTATTAATTTCATTTGATAATCGATTAGATATTACTATTTTCTCGGAAAGATATTACCTAAATGTATTTCTCGCTTTCGAGTTGATATACTGTAATTTGGATAATTAAGCTTGAATTGGTCAGGTTAAGAAACGATTAACCGGTTTCAAAACTGTTTTAAGAAGTAAAGGCAGGTAAAATAAGATGTCTGTTATAAAGACAGAAGCAAAGCTAGATAACTGTAGATATGGAATACATATGCCAGGACGATTAAACTTTAAGTATACAAGCAAGCAAATTCTCAACAACGAACAGTTGATAATAATCCCAGCATTTCTTGCTGATGATGTGGGCTGCCCCTTAGGTATCAACGCCTGCAAATCAACCATGAATAAGTTCTATGTAAACATCCAATATCTCACTTACCTTTTGCCCTGAACACAGAAATGTATGAAATTAGAGTATACTTTATCGCTCCACCGAAATCAGTAAGAAAATATCCTGCAAAGCTAATAAAACCGTATTTAAAAACATTAAGACATCATTTAATAAACAGTTTCCCACGACCATTCTTAAACCGTTTATGTTTTCATCTTAAAAGCTCATACAATTTTATTATGAGTGCAAAATGTTGAGTATGGCTGATATATTGGCCGCCTACTGGTTCTTTCGCCCCGGTTCTTTAAGATCGGGTATCGGCGTTTCAGAAAATTGGACCGCGTGACTTGCTATAGTAGGCGTTTTGCGTTGGGGCACACTGGGTAATAAGGTTCTGTTATCATTTTTAGGAAATAAAAACTGTTTATTGAAACAGTGGTAGTCTTAAAAATTAGGCTAGACTTGATACATACTTTGTATG
Organism: Omphaloscelis lunosa; assembly: GCA_916610215.1. NCBI lineage: Eukaryota > Metazoa > Arthropoda > Insecta > Lepidoptera > Noctuidae > Omphaloscelis > Omphaloscelis lunosa. Next base: position 17,282,385 of record OU744250.1, read on the forward strand.
TATGGAGTCAAGTGTAATTTGAAGCCTGACGGCTATATCTAAGCGATACTTCATATATTGAAAGATTTGGTCGCAAAGTGTAGACTCAAGGGTGAAGCTATTGAGCAAGTCTACGCATTCGTTGGTATATATGTATTAGCAACCTTAAAAAAAATATAAATCATGTTTTTTTTTGTTGAAATTCTACATGTACAGTCAAGGACCTGCACCTTAAGAGCTTTCATTCTAAAATTTGGCAATGTAAATAGCTGTCAAATATTTAGCTGTTTTGATTAATTTGGTAATATTACTGTATGGAAATATGAAATATCGCTAACTAGTGAACTAGAATATTAATAATGGATTGCAATTATAACACTAAATTTGGTGTTGTAACCGTTTTAGGTGTAAAAAGGCGTTTGGAAAGCTTCCAAAAAGATTTTTTTCCATCTAAAACTAAATATTTGGTGTCACGATATTAATTATTGCATTTCATAATAAATATTTTAGTTCACTAGTTAGCCGTAAATCTTATTTCCATACAGTAATATTGCCAAATTAATCAAAACAGCGAAATGTTTGACAGCTATTTGCGACGTTGCTCACTTTCAGAATAAAACGCTCTTAGGTAAATTTTTACTTGCACGTAATTATTTCTCCGACAACGTCATTGTCAATATTTTGAAAGAAGATAACAGTTTAAAAATGTGACATACGCCTACTAGCTAATTACACTTCGTTTTTTAATCCCAGAGACTAATTTGACAGGTGCAAATGTCAAACTCCAAATTGAATAAAAACAAACAACAGTCACTTGAAATGTCAAATTAGTCTCTTAAAAACGAACTTTATGTAGGAATGGAATTTGTTTGAAAATTTTGCTCCTTGACCGTTATATCTATTCCAAGTTTCCACAACTTAAATTCGACTATTTTTCGAGCCTCTACTAACTAATTTATAAAAAAAAGCATTGCGTTTACCCAAAGCCACAACTTCCTTGCCAATTTAATATTGTTTCCACAAAAAATACCCTCCCGTTGTGCCTACACAGTAAGCAAACGATTCGGGGTCAAAGTAATAACGTGAACCGATAGCATCCGATGTCGGTAAGTTGTTAGTTTTTAAAATTTTCTGTGGGCTTATCACAAACGTGCGGAGTAAAATCGTACGATTTTAAAATTGAAAATACTTATTTCGCACATGGTATTTATTTAGTTTTAAGACTTTATTCATATCTATGGGTGATACTAATGAAGGTTTTCATGAAAATTCACGCCACCAGCTGATGTCACTTTGACAAAAAGTCTTCCATTTCGACAATTAATAAAATATATGATGACGTTCGTCATTCGTTTCATTCATGCATTCATCATTCAGTCACGGCTAAAGGAAATATAGGCGCTTTGACACTTTTGACAGGTGCCCGGACATGACGTCTCAGTGCTGCCATCTAGTGAATGAAATTTCAGAAGACCCACATTATACCTACTGCATAAATTTAAACCAAAATGCTATACTATAGTTTTATTTTCGATTCAAAAATTGTTCGAATTTACGTTACGTTTACTTCGCGTGTTCGTTCTAGGGCCTTTGATCGGCCCGGTTATAATTGGCACAGGGACGATTTTTCATACTTTTTATAACATTCCATTTTCTACCGAATCTTTTTGTACAAGTTCTTACTTGTTTGGTTAAATTAAGGTTAGTTTGTTTTTGCATAAATATCTGAAATGGTAGCATTTTATTTTGCAAAAGTATAAAGCAGTTTTTCGGTTAAAATTGATTAGCTTTCTTCATTAATGATTTCAGTAGAATGGTTTGATATGGTTGGAGTTTAAGGCTGGCTTTCCTCTCACGCTGACCGTCTCGACGCTGTCAGTCGGCGCATAAAGGCTCTTTCAAACAGGCGCGACACACGACGCGACACAAAGACACCGTTTGTCGCGCGACGAGCGGTGTCGTCGCACCCTTAACTCGTCGCTGCAGTACTCGTCACACAGTCGCGCGGTCACACGGTCGGCGTGATTAAAAAATGCTTCATATGAATACATAGATATTAACCTATCAGCGGCGATGGTTAGCGTGATTGGAAAACCAGACTTAAGGTGAATGCTATTATTAAGGAGATTAAATAAACATTAGTCCTGAGTTTTTGTAGTCCTAAGTGTTTTAACTTGATTGAATTGAAAAGAATATTGGACATGAATTCTTAGGAGATAAAAAATGCTTTGCAGATTAGGTAACTGCAATTTTAAGCCAGGTAATTCTCATTCAAATGTTTTTATGTAAAGTAGAAATAGTAATTAAATATACATTATTGCATAACATCGAGGTTTCTTAATATTTAATTGTCAAAGATAATATAAACTCGCTTACTTACTCTGCGAAACCTAATTGTACTACTTATCAAGGACTGAGATCTAAAACTGTTCTCAAACTACATTTGCGAATAAGATAACATGATACAATAGAAACATTACGAAAGACGATTACATTATTAAGAAATGTTTGAGTCAACAAAAGCAAAGACTCAATTGTAAGGAATTCTAGAAGCGATTCCAAAAAATATTGACGCAATAAAGAGACATTCAAAAGAATGTTCATTTTAAAATTCTTGGTCTCTCAGCTATAGGAATGAGATATTTCTAAAAGTCTTAGTTTTTTTTTCCTTTGAGATATAAGAGAATACTAATATAGTAATATTGAGTTGTTTTTAGGTTTATAAAAAACTTAAAAAAAAAACAACCGTCTTCCAAAAACACACTACACTGGACTACTAAGACGGTGGCAAAAAACGAAAATTCACCGACTTTCGAAATTAAAGTTATTTTTCACTTTGTAGTGTTTTTTTGGAAGCCGGTTGTTATTGTAAAAAGTTTTTATTTTTCACTTTTTTTGTTGTGGTCCCTACCCCACACAAATTCGAATACCACTACCTGCTACCAGTGACAGGAACTTATCATATCATCCACATACTAAGTGGGAAAAAGACGTATTGAAGTTAACTCAAAAATATTCAAAAAAAGTTAATAAAATTTATATGGGACCACCTCGAGAGCATATCCTTACAAAAAAAAAAAAAACAGTGGCACTCCGGGAGTGCCGACAGAAGTGAAAACTGGAAAAAAAATCGGCACCGCGGTAATCAACGCGTTGATGTCTCTTTAACCGTCTTACGAATTATCGATCAGGTCACGTGTCCTGACGCGAGTTTAACATTTTTTACCCATTACAAAAAAAGTGCACAACGCCGCTAAAGAAGTTTTCACTTCAAAAAAATAATTACTTCAAAATTGGTGCACAATTGACGGAGAAATGACGGACATACAAAGAAAAAGAAACATCTAACCTCCTCCTTTTTGGGATTCGGTTAAAAACCACAAGCCGTCTGCCGATGGGATTTACCATTGATCGCCAAGTCGAGCAAAACAAACACAAAGGCACAGCCGTACCATCTTTTTTCGAAGCCATTCATGATATTTTTGACCCCTGTAACTTAGTTGTGGATAAAGCTAGAAGCTTGAATTTTCAATGACCAAGAGGACTTATTACAACTCGGTATATTACCAAACTACATTTGAATATGTTGTTTAAGAATGATTGCAGGTCAAAGTTCCTTAATTTTGTCACTGACATACTCACTCACCGATCATCAAAATTCCAAAGTACTCCTAGCAGAAATACAAGCTTCAAATTTTGAACACAATTTCTGTTTAGCCTATAAATCAAGAAAAAATTTAAACATACCGCAATTTCAGTTCCGTTTTCTAGATATACGAACTGCATATATAACATTGGAATCGTATATTTAAATAAAAAAAGGGGACTGAAATTACGGGATATTTAAATTTTTACTTACTTTTGCAGTTCATTCAATTTTACGCCACTTACACTACCTAAATAGATAGATAGGTAGGTAAATTTGAATTTAATACTTAAACAAACAATTTGTAAAATTAATCATCACCTGCGCTATCTATAACTATTTACATAGATTGGTACATAGATGATTAGATAGGTACACTAGACACCTAGTCCCTCTAGGTGTCTAGTGTACCTATCTAATGGAATATAAATAAAGGTAGGCTTAATCAGTCTCTTCGAAGGTTACTTGTAAAATGGTCAACAAATTAAATCAGTTGTCAATTAAACTGCTTTGAAATTGAATGAAGAAGCAATAATTAGGTATAACAAGCTTTGGGATCTACCTACGATGCCGCAGATAGACACACAAAACCACACGTTTTATTAAACTGATGTAGGTGCAGTATCGGTATCGGGATATATACCTACAAAAAGAAATGAGATCTCATCAAAATGAGAGGCCAAGTCATTCTATTTATTATAGAAATAAAGATGACAAATATACGGGTACTGAATAAATTTACATTAGATCTCACATATTTTTGTGGTAGAAGAATTGAGTTGCAAAACTTGCATTTTTTTACAAGTTATGTTTTTGATGGGATCCCCAATTGCAAAAAACCGGCCAAGATCACGCACAATGAAGAGTTCCGTAGTTGGGATGAATTTATGCCAAAAACAAATTTAACACTGTAGTTGAAAAACATGTTCTTCTATACGTCTATATACGTCATGGTCAATTCTCCAACTGCAAATGTACGTTTGTTATCCCATTTTTAAATTATCTGATACAACTAATACAAAAAATTATCGACTGTGCACTTTTTCCTGTACGTGTGCTGTAAGACCTCGCTTCTTGCTAAATTTCATGATTCTAGGTCAACGGGAAGTACCCTATAGGTTTTGATTTATTTGCGAGTATCAAAATATGACGCATAAATGGCCATATGTTTTTGAGTTGATGATTGATGCTTGATTTTTTCAGAGTTCCAAGGGAACGTAGACCTACCAACTTGATACCTCTACGCGTTTCTGAGAAAAATACTGACAGACAGACGGAAAACGAAGTGATCCTATAAGGGTTCCAATTTTTTCTTTTGAGGAACGAAACCCTAAAAATAACGAACCTTCAGAGGATGAATTTTCAAAAAAAAAATCTTCCTTGGTGTTCACTTATACACGAACTCTTATGCAAAATTTCATGGTTAGTTACGTCAGTGAATTTTAGATTTTTACTAAGTAGATAAGCTATGATACTGGCTTAACATTTAATTTCCCGTCTAGAACTATCTATAACAACTTCGATTGCCTCCTAAGTCTTAGCAGGACTGCAGGACGCTGGCAGTGGCCAGAGGAGCGGGTTGGTGCGACTAAAATAAAACATGTTCGACCCGGCTGCGAACGCGACCTTGAACGTTGCGACCGCGCTGCGGTGAACGTGTCTGTCGGGGTCCGCTGGCATTTGTTTCAGTCCCGCTTATCGCTCTGCTATCGCCTATTTCTTTGTTTTTTTCTAAGTCACAAGCTGCAGCTTTACACCAGTCAAAGTATGTAATGTAGAAAAAAAATCCGCATTCTCAACTAAATAGTTAACTGGTTTACAATTTTTAACCCAGTTACTAAAAATTCTAGCACATAAGTGTCACGTCCGACCCTCAAATGAAGCATTTCAGTAGATCGTACATTCTCTAAATCTAAATTTCATTAGGCATACAATTCTAACTTTCCCTAAGAGTAATCTAAACACGTTTCGGATCCCGTCCAACACTAAGTACTTAAGGCCAACAAAAATACATCATCGCAAAAGTTTTACGTGTAAAAAGGCCTAACTAAGATTAATGTTCGAAGAATTTAATTATCTAGCCGAAGAGTAGGTGAGGAAAACTTTTTCCTTTACGTAGGACGGCGGCATCTTTTTGCGTTCTGTGACGTCATGCGCTGATAAATTAGGTGGAGTGGCTTCGTACAAATCATGCTAATATTTGTGAGTGGATGTAAACATACGGGAAATATTACGATTCGTTTGGATAAGAGTGGATGCTACCTATAACATGGGGTTAATTCGGCACTTACGATTTTATATTATATCTTAGGATAATCGAGTTTTCTCTCTCTAAGCAGAAGTCAAATGTTATTAGAAAAATTAGTAGCTTTTAAATTGCACTTACTTGGAAAAGAAACGAGCGAATAAAATACATAATTTAAATAATACAACCCTATTTAACCAGATTTTATCACTAAAGAGAAGTCCATTTTTCAAAATAAATCAACAGAATGATCATAATACCAACCTAAAAAAACTTGTTTACAAAATGGAAACCGTGATTTGACCCCAATCTGTAACAGTGTACAACAAAAATAGGGTTCCATAATTAAAAGAGCTTGAAATTGTAACCGTCACAGGGGCGGGTGAACAACAATTAGTTTAAAACCAAAGTCCCATTGCGTTTATTGTATAAATGTTAATTATGCGAGTTTTACCCGACAGTATGACAGAATAGGCATATTTTACAAAGGTTCAAGGAAAATTTACATGAAAATTAATATTATGGTATAAAAAAAGAGAGTTTACTTTTATAATTGTTATTGTAACTCGATGGGATAATTTTGATTTACTCATCGTGTTTTTGTAACTTTATAACCTCGTTTTCGTATTTGGTTGCAATTTTCGATTGGCTGTTGAAATATAAATTTCTTATTTATTCCCTGTAATCAGAGCCAAGCATTAATTTTTTGTTACAGATTTTTACTACAAATACAAAAGGATGGATTAATTAGCAAGCGATATTGTTGGATAATTTTGTGTAGCTCATGCTATTATGACTATAGATAGGTCAATAGCGCATGTCATGGTGCAGAGAGACGGGTCCTGGAGTGGACACCGCATGTAGGCTAGTGTAGTGTAAGACGCCCGGGGTGGGCATCTCATAGTGGCCAGCTAAATGGAGCTACGACCTTAAAAAAGTGGGTGGGCTAACTCGATGCGGAAGGCGGAGGTCAGGGTGTTGTGGCACAACTTGGAAGGGGCTTATGTCCATCAATCGACTGTTATAGGCTGAGTTGATTAATAGTACAGAGGTAAGCCAGTCAACATGGCAAGCAGCGGGGCTACCTACCCTATGAGTGCTCTGGACATAATTATTATTCGATGATTACGATCTTTTTACTTACACATTTTTTTTTGGAAATCTTGTCAGTCCAACATTTTTTATCACTTGAAGCCGTAACTTAGGTATATGCCTACCTAAATAAGGTTACATTATAGTCAGTGTTTTAAAAAAAACTATTTTGTCCCTGTTGTTGGCAATACGCTCGCCCCATATTACATGGGACTTAAACATAACTGGCGAAAATGTGGGTGTACTATAAGTACACCCCTACTATAGCCTTCAGGGAAACAGGCGTGATGTTATGTTATGTTTATTTTGACTTCAACTAGCCCATTAAATATAACAATTACGGCCAAACACTAATCTAATCTTACCCAAACAACTCTTCTACTCAATTCGACCACAACATTCAATTCGATTGTTGCGATAGTAATCGATTCTGCCTTTGATAACCATAACGATTAACTAAATCCCATAGACACAGCCCTTGGGCCAATCACTCCTCACGTTTTGTGGCAAATTAATCTACTGGGGATAAGGGAAACTTAGAACATTTTGCGTGTCACGGTCTTTCTTCCTTGTTTTTGTTTGGGAAAACCCTTATTTTTATGGTGAGAGGTTTATGTAAGACTTCCGTGTTTTTATAAGATCCCTCCGTGCCTTGGAAAGCATGTTAAAGGCTTATTAATCGATGATTACGATCACACATGATCGGTAAGTGTCAACAACAGAGGCAACTGCAACCGTCGACACTCATCGACGACCGCCGTCGACGCGTTAGGGGTTACCGTTTTTTTTTATTTTTTTATTTGAGCACCGTACTGCAGTTGGTCCCAGCTATCATTCTTAGATCTTTGACATTCGTTACGGGTAGCTTGAAATCCAAAAGTCTAACAACCTTACCAAGGAGTATCTTTTTACCCAGTATTTAGTTTGTGGAGGTCAGATAGGCAGTTATTCTATGTAAAATACTGGTATTCAGCTGCGTGCGGTTAGACTGGAAACCGACCCCAACGTATTTGGGAAAAGGCGAGAAGTGTGAATGAAAGTGTGTTGTGTGTGTAAAATAAGTTGTATTAATTTGATTGCTCACTAATATAAACGCAATTCCTCTTACTGTCAAAACATTTACATTACTCCACGTTTGACTACCGCACAGTGATTAACTAAATCGCGCAGAACACCATCCTTTAGCCCTATCTAACCCTCACGTATTGCCGGTTGATCCACAAGAGATTACACCAACTTTCTATCGGGCAATTTCTAACAACTGGGTATCAAACTCACATTGATTGCCTCAAGTTTTGAGCCCTTTTAAGTTGAGGTGTCATTGTAAGGGTTTTATCTTAATTGGAGTGTGTTATTGACGTGAGATTGGGTTTGGTTATTGTTGGGCATTGGGAAGTAAAATGGAATCCTGTGTCCGTGGGCCGTACCTATAACTTGAAAAAAAGTTAAGTCATGAGCGCATCAGTCTTTGGGCTAAAGGAGTCGGAAACGATCACATACACTCTTGGGCCTGGATGTAACGAGATAAAAGTGAATTTATAGATTCAAACATATATTAGTTTATTGCAGTGACTAGTTGCTATCCCACAATTCACGCAGCGATCCATAGTTTCAACAATATACAATCCATAAACCGGCGGTAAAATCCAAAATAACAATTCCAAGTTAACCGTGTGAGCGATCTTCGGTGTTCAGTGTGAAAACAAGGGTCGTACAAGGTAAGCAGGGTCAGAATCCGTAAAAACAAAGCAATGGTCGTTGAAAATGAAAAATAATCGGGAAAGCACTCAAAACGCATCAGAAAACACGAAACAAATGATAGCTGTCTAGTAGGGGTGGGCGTTGCGACGACAAACCGTTTACAAAGACCGTTTTGTGTTTTGTGATGATGAAACCGTTTTACGTCCTGGGTTTAAATTCAAACAGTCTTCATTGCATAAACCAGTCTTCGAATTACTTGGTGCGATTTTTTATTTTACATCTTAGAAAATACAGTCAGGTACAATGATTCAACTATCTATCACACACGTTAAACAGTCCTAATAAAAAGCGAACTCTTTGTCAATGAAATACAAACAATAATATATGACACCATTACCAGTTGTCTGTGCTGTCGTTCGTGATGCGATAAAACCATTTCATACATTTAAAATCATTGATAGTTGTAAGAAACTGCGCTCGACGAAAACGCAATTCTATTCTATGTTGGATAAATATCGTCCTTTAACCGTTTTCTGTAAACATTTTCGTCGGAAAAACGGTTTCATCCGTCAAAAATTCGACAACGACGCACCACTAATGTCTGGTGTCAATGTCAGTCAGCTCATGCCAGTACAGAATATGCACTGCCAGTAACATAGACAAAAAATATAAGACTGATTTTAATCGATATGAAATTGACAATCATTATTTTGGTTTTTCAGTAATTAATGATATTTTATTTAAATTAATGCACTATATAGTGTAAAAGTATATATAGCGGATTTAATTACTTTGAGTGAAGTATATTATTTAGTGCTACCTTATGGGCACGTTTTTTTTTTGTAGTTGTGCAATCGATAATCTCACGAAAACTATCTTTATCATATTTCTACGCTTCCAGACGGAGAATTGAGCTGATTTTTGATATTCAAGGATAAAAACTATGACATTTTTTTAGTTCATATCTCAACTTATTACATTCAGGCCCACCGTTCCTCATCTCCTTTCCGGTTCGGGGAAGTAATACGGGAACAACGATATCAATTTTGGCATTCCGGTTCTGGATAATGCATATTGACTAGTCAAGGTTTCAAAGATAAATTACAGGAAAATTTAAAATAAAATGGATCATCTGCCAGCTAAGAAAAAACAGTACAATCCTCCGGGTGAATTTGGTGATATTACTTAACAGTTTGCGCGTTCGTGCTAAGCCTCTACCTCTAAACCGCTTGATTGTAGGCACAGCCACGATTTTTCATGCTTTTTATAACATTCCAATTTCTACCGAATCTTTTTGTACAAGTTCTTACTTGTTTCGTTGTATTAAGGTTAGTTTTTTGCTCAAGGATCTGAAATAATAGCATTTATTTATTCTTGAGGTAAATTGTTTTCACATTTTTCAGGTTATTTCACTGGAATCGTTTATTGACGAAGTTGAAAGGTGAATGCATTTTTTGGTGAGATCAAATATACATTCAACATGAGGCAAGTATTTTCATCTACATCGTTCGTACTGTAAATTAATCACCTGCCAGCAAAAATCAATACAAGTCTCTTGGTGAATTTGGCGACATTACTTTACAATTACTAAATATTGAGCAGTGGTGGCCCAATGGTAACAGCCGTGACTTACAACTGCTGGATGCGGTGGATTCGAACCCAAGTAGGCACTTTACTTTGTGTAAATTATTTTATCATCACTGCTCTCAAAGTGGTGAAATAAAACATCGTGAGGAAATGAGGAAACCAGCATGTCCTAGACCCAAAAATTTTAAGACATGTGACATCTACCAACCCGCATTGGGCTGGCGTGTTGGATTATGGCCCACTCCCTCTCACAGAAAGAGGAGGCTTGTGTCCCCACAGTGGGAACATTATAGACTAATTATGTATGTATGTACTAAATATTACAATCAAACGGGTGTTATGGCTCGTACAGACTAGCGCGGGCTCTACAAGGGTCGCGCTGCCTGTAGCGCCCGCGATTTCACGCCAGTTTGCACGAGCCTTTAATGTCAATCTTATTGGAATCGTTTGAGACTAAAATTACAACGATAGGTATTGTCTTCCCATAGCAGTGTATTTTCAACGTATGCCTTTCTCCAAGGAAGGTCGTGTGTTCATTAGTAAGTGCACAGTCAGAAAGATGGGGTGGCCTGTGATTGGACAGTGGTAACAATCGAGAAGGGCACCTGACTTTTAAAATATCTCCATTTCTCTTGAAAATTAAATAAGAGATGATCAGTGTACCGATGTGTAGGCATGGAGATAAAAAACTTTTCTAATTAGAGGCTCAACATAATTATTACTAAGCCGATCTATTCAAAATCGTAATATTTGAAAAAAACACTCTTGCTGTTTCTATTAAATATAAAATGTGTCCAATGTTCACTCAGTACTAATAAATTAGCGTCAATATTAATTACAATTTGACAAACGTTGGCCATACCTACACAATTAATAAAAAAGTATTATTTATCTAAAAAGGTTGTCAATACAAAAAAAAAATACTTTAATGTTTTATTCATAAAAATACTGTCAACCTAAATTACAGACAGCAACAGCTGCGAACATTCCCTAAAGGTCGTTGACCCGTCCTTCAAAACCAGTGTACAAAGGCGTATTACTGTCAAAATATCCCCAGACAGTAATGATCAATTACCTAACTAGTTCCCCTTTCTTTACACTTCGGCGGCCGTCAGAAAACACCATCAAATCCTTGCAATCTTTTAACACAAAGGGAAAAACCAAGGGAGAGGGGATTATGGTACGAAAAACACCCTGAAGGGAATAAGTTCATAATAAGGAAGTATCCCCTTATACTCTTATATTGCAATTTCATATTTAGGGGAGAAAGTTTATTTTTATTTGTTAAACTTTGCTCGTACAACCGATTTACATAATTGAAGTCGCATTTATTGTTTTATGACAGCGTTACAATATATTTGAGATTCCCTACGCTGATATAAATTTCATTTCCACCCCCATACCTACAAAAATATTGCGTAATAAAATACGTGTAGGTATGAACATTTTTTGTAGCCGAGCGACGCGATATTGTGAGTGAAGGTGAAAATAAAAATCGGAATATTACACTCATGCTAGGCTGCCCGCATTCCGCATTGGGTTAACCTTACCTTTAACAGTTCGAATAGGGATGATGACAATTTTTTTTTTGTCCTTCAGTTAGATTATTAAAAAATATCGGACACGTATTTTTCTCTTTTTTATATAATCAAAAGATTACGGCAATACATTGAGTTAAAACGTGCCATGACGGCCGGAGCATGTAGATTTTATACTTACTTGTGACGTAGCAACCCCCACTCCCCAACTTTAATGCATTTTATCTAAGTAAATAGTTTTTTAGGGTTCCGTACCTCAAAAGGAAAAAAACGGAACCCTATATATAGGATCACTCGTGTGTTCGTCTGGCTGTCTGTCTGTCTGTCAGTCTGTTACAGCCAATTTGCTCCGAATGTAATAGACCGATTAAGTTGAAATTTAGTACACATATGACTGTATTTCTGTGACCCAAACACGGACATGTCAATTGATATGTACCGTGTGACAAATCAAGTGACCTTTCATTTAAAAAATATATTTGAGATTCTCGCAACAAGCAAGGACTTGTTGCGAGAATCTCAAATATATTTTGTTTATAATTTTAAAATAAATACATTTAAAGATATTTAAGAAAATAGATAAAAACTGACCATTCCCTCCTTTTCTCCGAAACTACTGAGCCTAAAATTTTGAAAAAATATAGATAATGGTTCTTTACTCATAAATGACAGGAAAACTTACAAGCAGTCTGTAGTCTTAAAATAACACGGTAAAGGCTCTTTCAAACAGGCGCGACACGCGACGCGACACAAAGACACCGCTAGTCGCGCGACGAGCGGTGTCTCAATATTGTGCGTAATTCTCTCAACACAAACTTACATTTGCCATTGGAATGTATGGGAAAACATATATTTCAACTACAATGTTAAGTTTGTATTTGGGATATACTCATCCCAATTACCGAACCCTTTATTAGCGTAGTATAGAGTTTCAATAGAATCAGAGATACTGGTTTTGTTACCACCGACGTGCGGCCTACCGTCTTCCATCATCACCATCATCAGTTGCCTAACCTTTTCCCAACTATGTTAGGGTCAGTTTCCAGCCTAATCGGATGCAGCTGAATACCAGTATTTTACATGTAGCGAGTGCCTATCTGACCTCCATCTTTTTGTGAGACCCTATTGCCTAACCTTACATAACCCGACCCTATTGCTAAGGCTTGCAATCACTAACACACTTGCAAACACCATTTTAAACCATTTTATCCCATTGAATGTTAGAAATTGAATGCATATTTTCCTCTCCGGATCAGAAGTATAATAAATATAAATGGTTCATTTATCCAAACCTACTGTCACAAGATAGAAAAAAAAAATTTGAAGGGACAAAAAGGGCTTTTTGTTGGATTATTTTTACTATGACATGTTTTTTTGTTAAGATTTCCTGTTGGTGATCGGGTACACAAAAAATTTTGTAATATCGATCCCATTAAAAACATAACATATAAAAAAATGCAAGTCTCGCGACGCAGTTCTTCTGCCGCAAAAAGATGCGACATCTAATGTAACAACAAGTTTGGTAATTTATTCAATACTTATCCATTTCATCTTTATTTCTTTAATAATGAGAAAGACTTGGCCAATGCAGGGCAACATTATCACATAAGAATAATCTGCTATTTAAAAAAAATCCCTAATTAAATAAAGCGCAGTGCTAATATTAGTAAGATTTTGTTGCATGTAGAAAATAGATTCTATTGCCGTGTGTGATTGCAGTCATTCTATTTACACCTATTCTCGACTTGGCGGGGGCAATGCCGTGCCCCTCGATTTAACTTGTTCGTACATTAACCAGAACTAAGAAGAGAAGAAAAGTAAACCAATTCTCGATACAAAAAAACGGTTATTCCGAACTGTTTTTATCTAAAAAAAAAAAAAAACTTCACGAATTACATTTTGTAATTACCACCTTTGACCCCTTTACAACACACATCAACTGTCCCAACACTATATCTAACCGCTCCTTATCAAAACAAACCGGTACCAACACATTTTTATTTTTCCTACAAAAAAGGACAGGTGTAACAGCGGCCGATTCCGTACCATTCGGTACTGTAGCCACCCTATTACACGCCCCACTAATTCCTAATCCAATTAACATAAATACAATACATTTTGTTTTAAACATTCGTGAATTAAATCGGGGACCGAATGTGCTCGTACGTACGAGGATGTTTCACATTATTTAAATAACGTTTTATACCCCCTAAAATTATTATACTTATAATACATACATACATAATATAACATCAAGCTTATAATCCCCGAAAAGTTGGGCAGAGGTGTATCTATAGTACGCCAGTTATGTTTAAATGAGAAGCAGGCTGACGCGAGAAAGTTTGGTCACTCCTTATTTAAAACTTCGACCACGACCTGATCGCACCATCTCCCTTTCACTACCGGACTACCAGAGGTATGCACGGTAGCATCCGCACTTGATCGATATACCAGCTAGTCAGTCGTACTCAGCGCGTCTCCTCCACATTCGGGCAAAATATATTACTCTCTTCCAGCGTCTGTGTTCCCTTCCACGTATTACCCGTCCTTCAAAGCAAGTGTAAACAGGCATGTTCTAGGCACGCTCGTTCCATCATAGACTTCATCCATCGCTTTCCATCACGCAAGATCGAGGTCAAGTGCTGGATCAAACCAAAAAAATATTACCTTATTTTGCTGATGTTGATAATGAAAGCTGACTACCATGCGATGGCGTGGTGCGTATTTAAAGAAGACAAAGATTCGTTTTTCTAAAGCGTACTGCGGAAATACGTATTTACTTACTACAAAATAGCAATCGTATTCATAGTCATTTCGCAAACACCCTATTTTTGTGAACGAGGATCGTCACTAGCGATATTGCATATCTTCAACAATAACAATTCTTTTGATTCGTCGACCCTTCGTTATTTTACGAGGCGACATCAGAGCATAATCTAAGATTTGATTTTGGGCCATAAGTTTATAGTTAGAGGCGATAGAGAGTCGTCCATTTTATTAGCACTAACATTTACGGTAAATTTTTGTCCCACGTACTGGTTTTATTGTTTTTAGGGTGTAAATTGAGAGTTATATTCTCTTTGATTTTTGATAAAATCACGGGTTAAGGCTAATGGTAGAAATGCTTATAGTTTTATAGAGGTTTTTTTCGACTTTAAAATATTATATGGAAAATTTCTGGGAATTGAGTTGTAAGACAGAGACAGAGCATCCTACGCGATAAAAAATAAAATGGTAGTACCTGTAAGTAAATATTTGACACATTTGGTTAGAAAACGTAGGAGGTAGGTTGCAAAGTCGTTTAAGGCCCGATTTTTCAATCGTCAGATAAGTTTTATTTGAGCAATTAATATGGCAGTTCGACAGCTTTTGCATCGAAAATATGTCAAACCGCCATTTTTGTTCTTCAAATAAAAGTTATCCGGCGATTGAAAAATCGGCCCTTAGTTAAATCTGGAAAAAGTTCGTTAAATAAGTACATCAAACGTCACAAAAACTAGACATAGGTGATCTAGTCTAATCTAGACATAACAAAAACAGCAACTTCATCAATTACCATTTCATAAACTAATCAACTCAATCCTCACATTATCTGACCAAGATTATGTCTGGAGTTTAAAGGAGACTGACCCCTGTGTTTGTTTCTCCATTTATTCTCAGGGCTAGTCAGATAGTAAATGGCGACTCCCTCTAGCTTATTCTTTTTAGGGTTCCGTGCCTCAAAAGAAAAAAAAACGGTGCGTTGTCCGTCTGTCTGTCAGTCTGTCAAAACCCTTTTTATAAGTAACACGTGGAGGTATCCAGTTGAAATTAATATCAAATCGTAGATCTACGGTCTCTTAGAGCTCTAAAAAATCAAGCTAGAAATGACAGTGCAATAAAAAAATACGAACATCCACGCAACATAATTATTTTGATACTCGCAAATAAATCAGAACCTTTTGGTACTTCCCATTGATTTAGAATCATAAAATTTGGCAAGAAACAAGGTCTCATAGACAATAAAAGAAAAAGTCCGAAAATGGTTAATTTGTGGTTTTATCAAATAAAAAACCGTGGATGGGTGTCCATCTTTCCAAACCAAGACCCCTCCGTGCCTCGGAAAGCATGTCAAGCCGTTGGTACCGGCTGTTATAGGTAGATCTATGACAGTTGTTACGGGTAGTTAGAAGCCCAAAAGTACCGTATTACCTAGTAACTAGGTTGTAGAGGTCAGATAGGCAGTCGCTCCATGTAAAATACTGGTATTCAGCTGCATCCAGTTAGACTGGAAGTCGACCCCAACATAGTTGAGAAAAGACTAGGCAGATGATGATCAAATAAAAAAATAATGAAATTACAAACTTACATTTGCAGTTGAACAATTGACCGTGACGTTTATAGATAAAAGGGAGAACATGTTTTTCAACTACAATTTTAAGTTTGATTTGGGATAAATTCATCCCAACTACGGATCCCTTCGTGCGTGGTCCGACATGTAGTTGGCCGTTTTTTTATATATGACGTAAGAGTGGTTTTAATATCCTATTTACGGAATAAACAATTTCATTTCATTTCTTTTCACTTCATTTCAATGCCAGAGATTCAAAAGCAAAAATGCCTCGCTATGTATTCTAAGTTGTTTGGTCGAACCAGGCTATAAAACCTTATCATATTTCCTATCATATATGAAACGATAGTGTCTATGCATTTAGGGGAAAGTAAACTGTACTTACGTCAGCGTTGATAGAACCGTATACGTTTCAGTTTGGGGTTAGGGCGCAAACAGACTTATACAGGCTGACTATTTTTTCATTTTTTGCTTGATTTCTACTAACTGTGTAATAAAATGCTTGTAGATTTTTTGCAGTGAACTGTATTTCCAAAATAGCTTTGTTAATATTTTACCTAAAAGCAAAAGTACATGTCACACAGAAGATTCTATTTTCTTCTTTTTCGTATGGTTACAGACTAACCTGGTGTCAGAGATTTTATACCGCCCGCGCGCCCATGGGAATAATATAATATCTCTCAGGTATCCTCATGATGTTGTCCTTCACCCCTTTTCAAGCAAATGATATTTGTATACAATACGCACATGAATCCGAAAAGTCGGATGTATGTGCCTTGGGTTCGAACCCAAGACCTATGACTTCGCAGTCCGACGGATTCTACTAGACTAAATGTCGCCAGTACATAAAAACTAGTGCTTAAAATAGTTGCTAGTTGTTAATGCAAATGCAATTATTTATGTTTCGATTATTTTTAAACAGTTACCATACGTTGAAGTCATAATAAAAGTCGCACCGTCTAAACAATGTTTAGATGGTTCAAGTAATTTTTTTGCTACAATTTTATTGTTTCCCACATGCAAGAAACTTGCATTGTATAAATGTGGCATTACGCTTTTACAATAATAACGGCTGAAATCACGAAGAAAACTATAGTATTTTAAAATGTATGTTTTTTTTTTTTAAATTCTATTACAGTTTCTTATTCAAGACCATTAACAGCATTATCACATTTTCGAAGCTTACTCGGATGATTTTCCCAGACTAAGATCTTATTCTTAACGACTTCGAGCTTACAAGCGACATTGACACAGATTATTATTTAATATATGCTTTTAAGGTATACACCGCGAATAACAATAACGTTCAACTTGTAGGTAAATAAATCTAAATTTAATTTTATAATATTATAAAGAGATCAAGTATGTGAGTTTGTACATAGGACGTAATCTCCGGAACTACTGATCGGATTTCGAAAATTCCTTTACTTATGGAAATCTACAGTATTTTCGAGTGTCATACTATCGGATATATTTTATGTTTAAATAAAACAAAAAAAATCACGCGGTCGAAGTCACTATTTATTCATACAAGTGAAAAAATGTTTTCTCCCCAACCGTATTACATTATACTACAAGAGCCACAACAAATAAAATACGCCATAACATTACCCAAAACATCGAAATTTCAAGCAATTTCAAATGATTCCCACCCTTTACGGAATCGCTCCCTACTCGTAACCGGATATACGCCGCGAGCGCCACGTGACCTCGGACTTCCGACTACGATTCGCCAAAACTGACGTGCTGTATCTACACCATCCTAACTGGAACCCCCTGTAGCTCTCACCCCCTAAGAAACTCGTAATAAGAAGGGGCGTTCAACCAAGGAGGGGGATCAAGTTAAGCTAGACAATTGCTTTACCGACAAGCAATCCATCTGCCAGAGCAAATAAATCGACAGTTTAATTTCGAAAGAAGGTTAGTTTTCTCGTAAGATACGATGAAGCTATAACTTATTTATCTTCATGCTATTTTTCTTCGTTTGATCAGCAGGATTCAGTCATAAAAAACATAAACTAAAACTAGAGTTTTATGGTGGTATTTTTGTATTGAAATTAACTTTGTATGTACGTCACATACAAAGTTACAATCACAAAGTTAAAATTGGATTAAATATGTATTTCTATTAAAGTTGAAAGTAGGTAATCATCATAATAACTAATAATACCATCAAATACAACTTTACTATTAATTACAAACATAATCCTAATTATTTAAATATGTATGTAGGGATTGTAGCAGGTGGCGTTTTGTAGTTACTGCCTGCCGACATGGGAATTTTTATATGTATGTATAATCCGAATGATTTAGGCTAACTGTCCACTGGAGTGGAGAGGAGAGAAGCAAAGCGGAGCTATGCCAATATTAATCCATTGAATTGCATAAAATCTCCACTCCGTTTCAGTGGACTGGGATTGCGAACTAGTTTTAAAATTCATACAAATGCGGAGCTGGGAAGCGGAGCGGGGAAGCGGAGCGGGAAAGCGGAGCGGGAAAGCGAAGCAGAGAAGTGGAGTGGGGAAGTGAAGCGGGGAAATGGAGCGGGGAAGCGGAAAAAAACTACTGCGGGGCATTGCAGCCCGCTCAAATTACTCGTCGCGTGAACTCGCCCTAGCTCCGCACAGTCTGCAACTTCGCTCCTCATAACTCCCTCACTCCGCTCCGCTGCCTCGCTCCGCATCAATGGACAGGTAGCCTTAGTCTCCATTCTCTCATACAAGAATGCACGAATGTGCTTACCACAATCTATGCGCTAATAGAACTTTACCACTCACAAAATTATACCTAGGTATACTGCTATTTCCCTTTATCAGAAGTGATCTTGCATCTTATATCCCTCATATTCTCAGATAATGCGAATATTGCCAATAGGTGTCATTAATAAATTACTACCATAAAAGGCACAAGCCATGCCCTATGACCCTAAAACCCATAACGAACAAATGTACAAGGGTTTTTGTATTATTTACTTTTATTTTATCTTTATCTTTATTCCGGTCACGTTCGGGCCGCACCTAGAGAACAAGGCCTTTATATTGTTTTTGCTTCTTTTTTTTTCTTTAATTAGGCTCAAGTCGTGGAATAATGAAATATTTAAGTGATTTCTTAGAATTGTCGCCTGTGAGTGGGTGTTGTTGTTTTTTGGGTCAAGTCTTGTGTGTATTGTGATGGTTTCAAAGAATATTAACGATGATTCACACATTCTTAATATTATTTATGATTTCCTGCAAATAGGCCTTCGTATTATGTACTAATATTCATGGTCCCGAATCGATCAGTTGCTATCAATTTATACTGTAGAAATATTGTTCATCGCTTCAATTACATTTGGTAAATTGTCAATTTGCGCATCAATGTGTATCAATGCCGTAAAAATTGACAGTAGGGATGATGCCTGAGTAAAAAAAAAGAAATTCTATTTAATCCGTCAGTCGGATAAATAAATAGTAGATTATTTGCCAAGGGAGTAAACAACAATTTTTAAGGTGAGAGTATTTCTTTGAATCCAGAACGGTACGAAGAATTCTAAGTACGTCACTCGAGCTTAAAATAATGTTTCTCCTGAGGTGAACACTCTCTTTATCACCCTCTATGAGAAAAAAAACGTCTGTGATCCGACCCTCGTCAGGAGCGAAGTTCCTTTTCACGTATGACTTAAAAAACAAAATTTTTGCAGCCGCCATCGTGTATTTACATTTTGACCTCACTATCGGCTTTAGCACCCTCGAGTACTATGAAAACGACACCCATGACGAAAAATTAAAAAAAAATTGTAGTTGCCATCGTAGATTTTCGTTTCAACCAAATTTACACATTCTCTCTCTCTCTCTTGCCAGCCTGTTACTTGTTCATACAGTGTTAGTGTTTGATCTCTTTGGTGATTGGAACTTTTACTAACAATATACATATTCCAAGTTCAAATCACTTTTAAGCCCTAGGGATTAAAAAGCTATTTTAGTCCCTGCTTACGAATAACAAACTAGCTCTTTTTGAATAGATGTGATAAAAAAATATTAGACACGTATTTTTTGCTTTATCATTTTAATAAAAATGACTTAGATAAAACGCATTAAAGTTGGGGAGTGGGGGTTGTTACGAAATAAGTAAGTAAGTATAAGATCTACTTAGTCGTGATTTCATAGCACAGTTTAACTCAATGTCTTGCCGTAATCTATAGATTACGTAAAACAAGAAAAAAATACGTGCCCAATATTATTTAATAATTATCTATGAAAGGGAAAAAAATAAAATGTCTTCATCCCTATTGCAATTCGTTTCGGGGACCCTTTAGTAATTCATAGGTATTCATAGGTCATAGGACTAAAGGGTCCCCGAAACGAATTGCATTATACTACTTAATTATTATAATACTTAAAGTCTGATAATGATAAGCTTTTCAATCAATCATCTTGGTGTTGTAGGTGCGAGACAGCTGTAACCACTTCCCTACATCAATATGTTTTCCAACTGCAATCAAAAAGAACCAAATCAAAAATTCTTACTAAATAAGTATTTCTATAACAGTTCTTTACAGCAACTCGTACAAAAACTGCAGATGACAAACGCTTCAATATTACCTACACAATTTTGCACCAAATAACCTTCCCAAAATATTGTCACATAAAGGGTGCGGCCTGGTTTATCTAAAACTATGCCGAATTTAACCCTCCACTGAGAGCGGAACAGAACAGTAATACCCTTTGACGTTTCGATAACCGAACACGGCGCGTTTTTCGCTCGCCAAATAAACCCATCGACACATATTAGCATCAGAACCCAAAGGGGTACTTTGTACCGTCTTAATACGAATATGGCTTGATTAACCGCTCGGAGTTGACTCGTTACGACATTAGCATAATACCAACTGATGTCTCTACATTGGGAGTACTGTATTTACATATAATTTGAATTCTCTCACAAAGTAGCGAATGGAAAAATTCGCTGGTGATTCAGCTGGTTTGTGATTTTTCAAGAGTAGCTATTAAATATTTATTGCAATCTTTGAATGAATTGATGTTGTTTCTAATGGGATCGGGAAGTAAATTTTTGACGTTTTCTTTTTTTTCGTCTAAGAAAACTGTTTAGCAGTAGGCTTTTATTTGCATCAGCTAATTGGTAGCCAAAGGTACCATTGTTTTGCACCATGCATCACGAATCCAGTTCTTGTGGTAAAATCAACGTTTGAAGATGGCGAATGCGCTCCACATTGCCTTTACTTTCTGCACATAACCTTATGTGTAAGTTTCTTTTCAATCAAAATGTTTGTAAAAAACCGGCCAAGTGCGTGTCGGACCACGCACAAAGAAGGGTTCCGATAGTTGAGATTAATTTATCCCAAAAAAACAACTTTGTAGTTGAAATCATGTTCTCCCATAAGTCAATATACGTCACAGTCAATTCTCCAATTGCGAAAGTCAGTTATTAATCGCAAAAAAAAATAAAAAAAAAATAATATGATAAAACTACAAATTAACAACTTTCGGACTTTTTCCTTTACTTTTGCTGTGAGACCTTGCTTCTTGCCAATTTTTATGATTCTAGGTCAACGGGCAGTACTCTATAGATTTTGATTTATTTGCGAGTATCAAAATATTTTATCACATATTGGCCGTATTTTTTCATTGTGTTGACATAGCAGCTTGATTTTTTTAGAGATCTAGAGGCACTATAGATCTACGTATTTAATATTAATTTCAACCTGATTCCTTCACGCGTTCCTGAGAAAAAAGGTCTTGACAGACAGATAGAAGAACAGACGGACAACGAAGCAATCCTATAGGAGTTCCGTTTTTTTTCCTTTTGAGGAACGGAACACTAAAAAGTATTCAGAAAACAAAATGAGGCGTCATTTTTGCTTAGCAACGAAATGGCAATTTGCCGCTAGTCAAGAATAGTGTTACCTTTCAAAAAGTATATTGGAAAATCCTTAGACTACACACTTGAGATTTGGCAATCAGGATAGCATCACGAGAACTAGGTATCTTATCTAAAAAACTCTGCAGGCCCCAATTTCAATATAATATCCGGAGGGAAGTACGCATTGGCAACTTTTATATTTATCTATCGTAAATAGGTAACTGAATCGTTTTCTTTTAATCAAAATCATTACAAGATTTTAGAAAGATGATCTATTTAACAAAAACAGGCCAAGTGCGTGTCGGACTACGTACAATGAAGGGTTCTGTAGTTGGGATGAATTTATCCCAAATACAAACTTAACGCTGTAGTTGAAACACATGTTCTCTCACACATTCCAACTGCAAATGTAAGGTTTTACGCGCATTATTGAGAGATTTATCATGTTATTTTAAGACCACAGACTTTTTATAGGTTTTCATGTAATCTATGAGTGAAGAATCATTCTCTGTATTTTTTTCAAATTTTTAGGCTAAGTAGTTTCGGAGATCATTAAATGTATTCATTTTAAAATTATAAAAAAAAATATGTGAAATCCTCGCAATAAGCCCTTTCATTTGATATGTCACATGATACAGTTTGAAAAACTTTTTTTAACTTTCTTATTTGCCCCCTAAAAGGACCCCCATATTCAAAATTCATTTCTTTACGTTTTCCGTCCGTGTTTGGGTCACAAATATATATATGTCTACCAAATTTCAAATTAATCGGTCGATTAGATTCGGAGTAAATTGGCTGTGACAGACGGACAGACAGACACACGACTGATCCTATAAGGGTTTCGTTTCTTCCTTTTGAGGGACGGAACGCTAAAAATCTTCAATTAATTCATTCAATGACAGACAAACACAGCAGCAAAATGTCATTGACATGACAATTTGCTCAAGAATTCTCTCTATAAAGAAGGTGAAAAAATTCCTTCCCTAATAGGGTGGATGAAAGTTTGTATGGAAAATCGAAAATGGCATCGGGCGCACGACTTGTAGTAAAATAATATTCAAATTTAATACCTCTTGAAAATTCAAAATCAATTCCGATTGATTCTATTCGCGCAATCGTCAATTGTTTATTTGATCATCAACTGTTTTTAGGCCATGTTTGTTCGAAATTCGAAATGTTTATTTTCAACCATAATTGATCACTAGGTATTTAAGTGGGCCAATCGATTCGTTATTATTTATTCACAGAAATAGCTCAGCTTAGTAGAAAGTATTTCGGTAACAATTGGTTTGGTTTCAAATAGTTGATACTAGATTCTAAAATAACACACTCAGTTGTTCTTGTTACTTGTGAAACTACCGAGTTTTAAAAATAGAATGATAATACCTACCTATTTTTGTACACGTTTTGGTTTTATAATAGTTTAGTTCTTGTTTTGTGAAAAGATGAGCTTTCAAATTGTTATAAAGGCCTACAAAGCATTCCAAAGGGTAGTTTGTATCTAAAAATCTAAAATGATTGTAGCCGTGATAGGGATTAGATTTGCGATTGACAGTATTTTATTTAAAACAAATTTTACCTCTGTGTAGATTGTTTGATCATTTGTAAATTTGTTATGTCCAATTTATTCTACTCCACATTTATTTTTAACTATTAACCCGTCCCTGCTTCGCACAGTTTTTACGACTTGACAAAATATCGTAATTTTATGGACCTAAGTTTAATATTAAAGTTTGAAGTGAGAATTTATACCGAAAATTTATGCGTATAATTCATAAATTGTCCGGAATAAGTTCTCAAAGTGAAAAACGCATCTAAACCCGTTGTATTTAGACAATGCCGTTATAGACAGATACGAAAAACAATTTTAGTTTCTATCATGTATTAAATATGTACTGTCAAAATTGATTACTAAGCAAAAACAAATGAAATAAATGACTGGAATTCATCCATCATTCATCATCCTTCGTAATCATACGTACGTCCGGCAGAGTCATTTCCCCGTCCGAAACCGAGACACGAAACTGTTCTCTCAGAATTTTTTCACTCGAAAAGGGTAACCTGATTACCTCTGCTCGCTCCCTGACAATAGTCGCCCGACATTCATAATTACATTTGCATAAAGACTAGAATGGCTTGCTGAGTCTGTCGGAACGACTGGGCTGGATTAAGCCACGTAAAATGTAATGCGCCCCTCTGATAATGGTATCGAGTCATTAGAAGCATTGAAGTTCGATGCGTAGGATCTAAGGTTGTTAACTGGGTGTTGTAACGTCAGAGTTTAGTGTGGGTGACCACTTTCAATATTGTAATATTTAAGATTGGGAAATAATGATAATACAAATACAGTACTCACAATAAGTAACTTAAATACCTGAATTTTGATATCGTACCTAGTCGTCATCAAAGGCAAACGGGACATTATTATGGATGTAGTTCAATGATTTGATATTAAAGTATAAAGTAATCAACTTACGATATATTTAAAGCTAGCTAGAACTACTTACCAACTTACTAAAGAAAAATTTAGTTAACTGGTAAAAATTTGCCAAGTCAAATCTTGAGCTTCAATTTATCCTAAGTAAATAATTCGAATTTGTGTAAATAATTCGACTGTTCAAATTCAAGAAGTTATATTTTTAAATGGTAAATATTATTGTAGAAAAAATCAAGAAATTGTTGTATGTTCCTATAAATAAATTTCAGGATTATCTTCAGAACTTGGCACCCATTTAGATCTCAATTCTTTTATCGGCGAAGTCGCCAACCACGTATTGAACTTGGATCCCATTTTTACATTTATTTATTATTTTGATGGGATAATGTATTTGCAGCTAGCTAGAACTACTTACCAACTTAGTAAAGAAAAAAAACATAATGATTATGTTTTTTTTTTCTTTATTTTATAAAGAATTTTATTGATTAATGTTTTTAGAGGGTTCTAACAACATTAAACAAAAGCGAAAAACATTACATCACAAAAAAAACCGCTAATGAAAAAACAAAACTAAAGCATTTTACAACACTTGTACACAACACCATAATTCTAGAAATCACAAATGGCGGCTTTGACACGAATTGAACAAATCCATTTGAAACACCGACGTTCCATTAACTTGAGTATGTTTTATATCATCTAATAAAAATGTTTCATGAGCTCTTTGTTGTATATAACCATTAAAATTTATGGTTATTAAAAGTATTGGGACTTTGTTGCCTACCGTGTTCTACTCTATCTTGGAAGTACGTATGCGTAGTAGAAAGGTGTGGTCATATTTAATGGTGTGGTATGGTCTGTGGATCATCAAGCTGAACAACTTTTTCATGGGACCAACATCGTAATCGTGAAAAAATAATCAACTGCCCATACTTTGGGTCGAGTAGGTATTGAAGTTTTGTATGGGACAGTTGATATTTTTTTCGATACAGCTGTATACCCGCAAATGTACCTAGCTATACATTATATAGCCGCAAATATATACATGCTTGTAACTTGCACAAAAGTGTACAAATGGCTTGCATGCCATTGTGCTAAAACATATTCTGATGTGTAAATGTGACAATGACATGGCAACTACTTGAATACCTACTTAAAGTGGAGTCATTTCAATAGGTAACATTTGACAATTCATCAAAATTCAACAACGTAACCTTGTAACGGCGGGCATAAAATAATATATTTTTTCGGTTTGTTAGAACTGCACGATTGCTTAACTTTTTTCAATTACGATTACATATTTATTTTAATGATGACCGGTACGAGTGATTTTACGATTTGCTTTCACAAATAAACCATTCTAAACATAATAAACAATTTCTGATCTAAAGAACTGAACGTCGTTACAATGTTGCGTCAGTTAACCTTTTTTCTTTTTAGGGATGTTACTCTAAAAATCGAAAGCTGATAAGTAGAATCGAATGCAATAATTACTTGTGAAGAAATATCACCATAAATTAATAACCACGTTGTGATTATAATAAAACATAATTATATTTATTATTCTTTTAACTAACTACAAAAATACAAAAAATAACTAAATAGAAAAATCATTGATATTATTTGAGCTCAAATAAAGGGTCATGCAGCGCGGAACAATACTGAAGCACCCTTTAGTACTGCTAAAATTATGACTCTGCTGCAAACTGCGTGTGCAGAAGTCACTACAGAAGACTGGAGAAAAATCGTAGAGAAAACAAATAAAATATTTTTACAAGATTTTGAACGAGATGTGAGAATAAACAATATTTTTGCAAATTAATTAATAATATCTCTGAGTGCTGACAGCAGTGATGAAGATGACAATACTAATAAAAGTTCTGATGGTTCAACTGATAAAAAGGATTTTTTTTGTTAAATTATGTACTTGTCTTATTTTACTCCTTAAATTTACGAAAGAAAAAATAATAATGGGACAGGGATTCGCCTAATGATTTTTAAAATTCACATATGTTTCAAGTCCGTATCGATTCATTCACTTTAATCGATGTTTTTAAGCAGGTCACCTCACTATGAAGATAAAACTGACAGACGTCAAATGTTAAACCTATTAAAATGACTCCACTTTTTTTACGTAGATATAATATGAAAGCTATACTCACTAACGTTAGTTAAGGCATTTGTATAGTGAAGTTTAGATATCAATAAAACTTTCAAAAGTTGACTTTCGCACGCATTTCTTATTTAGAAAAAAGAGAGAGAAAAGAGTGTCCTGGAGATATTTGCCCGTTCTTCTCCATAGGAACCTACTACGCTTTGGAAGCTATGTACCTTCACCTTTCTCTTTGACCCACTGACTTGACAATTCAAATTGCCTATAATTAGTTTAATTGTAATAAATACTTTGAATTTTAGTTTAGAAAACTTGCGGAAGTGACTTCTGAAACTTCTGCAAGTTTCATTGCTAATCTAAACTTTGCTTATTACGAGCTCATTGCTTGCAATGTTTTATGGTAAATATATTCTCCTTTCCATTGTTAAACCCATGGGTGACATTAAAGACGACCACAGAATTAAAATGGCAGTTTCATCTCCCTTTTGACTAACAACAACAAGCAATATCTGGTCATTAAATTATTTTAAGTGGAGCTATTTTATTTTATGGGGTAGTTAAAACTAAATATATTTATAAAAAAATGTGACTATGACAATTGGCTCGACCCATAAAAATGCAAATAAATACTGGCAAAATGTGATTATAGGTGTTTTTTGACCTTCAAGGAATATGGGCAGGTTGTCATGTTTGTGTTTATTTCAGAAAAAAACTCTTTAAAACGTTATTTGTTTTTGAGACTGAATAGTTGTCAATTTTACATACCAAAATTAACTTCTTGAAATATTATTCTACCAACGTCCGTCCCTCATTCAATAGGTACCTATACCTTGCGTGTCAGAAAGATATTATTACGTTCGATTCTCCGTCGAATCGTTATAAGATCTTTATCAACGCGATGAGCTCCTAAATTTAATTTTTAATTAAGTAAGCCTATCAGTTTGAAGGCTTGAAGCCTTATTATCGGACAGGATTTCATTTCCACGTCGAAGAATCAAAGTTTTTGGCATCAAATTGATAGCTAAATAGCGGCTTCTTTGATCAATCCTTGGTTTGTTGGAGATGATTGGCATAAAACAATTTTTTTCTGAACTTTTATTTCGATAAAGAAGAAGCCAAAAACTGGATGAAGAAGATAAGAATATGCTACAATGGGATAAATAAATTAGAATAAGGACAAGAGGATATTGTATTGAATCGAGGAAGGTAAGTTCAGCCCAGGAACTACAATAATTTATTTCATTAAAAAGTATGTTCATGCTGCGCTGACCCCAAATAAGTAAGTACCTAAAATGGGATAATGGCAGGAAGATAAGTTCTACGAAAGTCTAGATCAGGAGTCACCAAAATGGCGGACCGCGGTCCGGATCCAGACCACCGACATATTTTGTGCAGACCTTATGTAAACAGAAAAATTTATACTGAACTAAATCGTTCTAAAAATAACATTTTTGAGTTGTAGTTAGCACCAACTTTACTCCAGACTGATAAAAGTAAAAAAATCTTTATTATTATTATTATTTTTATTTTTTTGTTTTTCTTTTCGTTATATTTCATCATTGTTATTTTTAATCTTGGCTGGTACTTGCTAGTAATCGTCTTCCAAACAGACCATAAAATTCTTTTAATTAAAAAAAAAAATAGTATTTTAAAAACGGGCCCCCAAGGAAACTAATCGGTGATCCCTGGTCTAGATGTACAGGTGCCTATATGAGAAAATCATGCATTTAATTACAACCCATACTGTGACCTAAATACAATTCTACGAAAATTTGATTTCACCAGAGGCCAGACGGATTTCGTTGTAGCAGTGATGGCTGTGTTTCTTGTCGAACATGGAATTCTTGGTAAATGGAATTATAATGTTTTTAAATACATTAATAGATTAATTTAATCAGGGATGGTACTCTTTTAAAAGATTATGAGAAACCGAAATCAAAGAAGTCAAAAAAGGAACCTATATTATTATAACAAAACTATATCATTATTATGACTCGTTGATGTAGTAGTCGCAAACACTACTACTGAGAATGAGGTCCTGGGTTCGATTTCCGAGATGGGCATAGTGTTATTGGGTTTTTCCATCTGGAATTACTCAGTAGTTAGTAGCCCGGAGTCTGGATTTGTGCTCGGTTGATGGCAATAGACTCGCCCCCAATTACATGGGACTTAAACATAACTGGTGAAATGTGGGTTTACTATAGGTGCACTTGCTAAGCCATTGGGGAATACAGGCGTGATGTTAAGCTATGTGTTATATTATTATTCGGGGGTAAACCGAAAGGTTTACTCCCAAATAATAATACAGTTTTGTTATCATCATAGATTTCACCGTATACTTACAGTTCTAGCATCAACTTTCTAACTAACTCAAAAGTGCCTGTTAATAGTTTTATTAAATTAAATGCTTT
The DNA here is from genome assembly GCA_916610215.1 of Omphaloscelis lunosa. NCBI lineage: Eukaryota > Metazoa > Arthropoda > Insecta > Lepidoptera > Noctuidae > Omphaloscelis > Omphaloscelis lunosa. The sequence continues at coordinate 17,311,323 of OU744250.1, forward strand.
GACTTGGTAGTTAATTGATTCAGGCGTGACCAAACTGACTTGGCTCCAAAATCGAAAGCTAATCATAAGAGCACTTACACAAACAGATATAACGTCGTCTCCATATTGAATTCCCTCGTGACGTCAATATACGAAATCAAAAGAAGCGGGGGTAAACATAAACAACAGATTGCAGTGCTTAACAGAGTCCTCATCGGGTAAATGTTCTTATTTGTTGAATGCTCCGCGGGCGCCTCGAAGTCGAGCGGAATCTTCTATTTGAATAATTTGATTAAGGAACACTGCAGACACACGATTTTTTTTCGTTGGTAGAATTTTCTAGGTAAAGTGTTTCTTTATTTATTTATATAAGTATTTAAGTAACAAAAAAAAGTACTATATTTGAGGCTGAGCGAGTCACACTTATAGAATGCATCAAAACAGTTGGGCCGGGATCGCCACACAGTGGGTGCCTGATGACGGGCGTCGCCACTGGGGCAGGCCTAAAAAGCGCTGGCGTGACGATCTGGACTCGTTCCGGAGAAGACACAACATACGGAAGACTGGGAAAGTATTGGGGAGACTTTTCCCCAGCAGTGGGACAAAATAGGTTAGCAAAAAATAATAATTGCCAAATCAATATAACAACCTTGAACATTCAAGTAAGTTACAAATAAGCAGTAAAGATAAGTAAATTTTTTGTTTGGTATGTATCGGTACTTATTTAACCATTTTACCATTTATGTACACACATATAAACAGACAAGAAGAAAGGAACAGAATAATACGTACAAAGGCAATGCTTATTTCTAAAGAAATCTCTTCCAGCATACCTGCGATAGGAAATTATAAAAAATAAGATGTAGACAACGTGTGTAACCGTAGAAGATAAAACAAAAACATAAACCAAAGAAGAAAAAAAAAATTACAATTTACTATTTATACAAACTACTTACAATACAAGAAAATACTTACATACATTACTTCTAAAATAAATATCACTACAATTTATATAATTATAATGTGATTATTATGGAACGGAATTGATTCACTCTGTTCCCCGTACTAGTTTAAACTGTATTACGGCGAAACAGTTTTCCTCGTTCTCTGTAAATGTACTGATAGTAGCAGATATAACAGCTATTGTAGTTTCTTTAATTGTGATTCGTTTTGGATAATTAATATGTGAATTTGAAAACATTAACCGTGTTTAGTTACATACGCAATTATCATTTTGATTTATAATAATAATTCGGGAAAGTTCAGTCCCGTAGTACTCGCAACCGGTGGAAAGTTCAGGTCCGTAGTATTCGCAACCGGTGGAAAGTTCAGGTCTATGACCAGATGTATGTACGTAAACGAAGCAAAAGGAATACCTAGTTAAGAATCGTAGCAGGTGGCGTTCTGTAGTTTCTGCGACCGCCCTTGGAAAAGGGCCTGAGTTTATGTATGTGCATGTCCATATTATTGCCATTAATTAATTATTTTATTTTGATTGCACATTAATATTAATAGATATCAATTGCGATTTTATTACTATTTAACGTATGGGTGATTGGAGAAATAGTAATTTTTACTTAGGTATTAAGGCTACTACAGGCTAAAAGGACAGAAAATATTATTATGAAAACCTTGAAAAAGTTTTGTTAGTAGCGAGAAATGTTTTTTTTTCCAATTTTGCTGTCGTGACATTGATAGAGCATGTTTCTAACTAATCAGTCATATGGGAAGTTAGAAAATTGGATACTTCGACGTGGTAAACAGAAGAATAGAGGATAGATGTAAAATAAATCATTCTGAAATAGAGTGAAAAAAATACAGGATATATTCGGTATCCATGTTATGTTATATTAGTTTCATATTTCGAAACTTGAAACTACTTTTTATAGTACCTAGGTATGTTTACCACCGAAACATTCAAATAGAGAACATTATCATACGCCATCTTAACAACAACAAAAAAAAAATTGCAAAAGCTCGCCGGTCACGTATCGCAAGCCTAACAAAACCTACCGCAAACCACCGAGCGCTTACAACCTTATTACGAAAGCAATAAGACTCGAAACACCGTAAACACACTATCTTTATAAATCTTTATCGATTGACAGTTCAAGATGTTTTCGATTCTATTTATCTGTACTTTGAAGTGTGTTCGATTTGATCTTTTATTACGTGAAAGCCAACTCGGTCTGTGTACAATGCCCAATCGGGAAATCTATGTAGTTACTTTGATTGCATTTTTACGCTTAGTAAATGTATACGTAAGGACTCGTTTACATTTTGCGAGAAGGTATTGTTACTGGTATCCCTCGTTGCAAAAAGAGTGTTTTATTTATTTGGTGTTTTACTTAGAAAGAAAATACGTTCACATGCGGTAAACATGACGCAAAGAAAGAATACAAACACGAAAAGGACAAGTTGGGGGCAAATATGCGTCACATCCAGGCAAAACGGCCATCGCTCAGCATAATGCTGCGACCCTATGCGATACAGAGCCCCAGCGCTGGTTTTTAATATCGTCATTTTCAAACTGCTACCCCACTATTATATTAGGTATTCCCTTTTAGGCAATCCGATTAGCTTATTTATTATTATATTATATTTTATATATTATTTTTCCTTCAGGATTTTGATCCCTTTACCATTCATTATTTTATCAACGTGCTTCATCCTTACAGATAATATTAGGTTATAACCTAAATTGAAGAGGTCGAAGCAAAAGCCAAGCAGAAGAGCAGAAGCCTGCCAGGAAGCTGTTATCGACATTTTCAATACTAGTGTTGCTAAATTGAAGAAAATTTTATCTAATGGCTTGATTGAGCGTAAAAGTATTTTTTCTGTTTTTGTTAAATACGTATATAGTCTTATTATAATCTTTTGTTGTGTTCATATAAACATATGGAAACTTGTAACTAGCCATATTTTGTTTAAACTTTTACTTACTGTATCTGTTCAGCTGTAAGTTTTCCTAAAAATAAAATAAATTAATTAATAGTTAAAATAATTATAATACCATTCTTTATTTTACCAACGTGCTCCATCCTTACAGATAATATTCATTCATTCATACTAGTTATAACCTATATTGAAGAAGCCAAAAAGAAACTGAAGCAAAAACCAAGCAGAAGAACAGAAGCCTGCCAGGAAGCTGTTATCGATATTTTCAATACTAGTGTTGCTAAATTGAAGAAAATTTTATCTAATGGCTTCTTCGAGCGTAAAAATATTTTTTCCGTTTTTGTTAAATACGTACAAGATATAGTCTTATTATTAATTTTTTGTTGTGTTCATATAAACATATGGAAACGTGTAATTTGGTCATATTTTGTTTAAACTTTTACTTACTGTATCTGTTAGCTGTAAGTATTCCTAAAAATAAAATAAATAAATTAATTAATTAAATGAATAATTAATTAAATTACTGATTAATTAAATTAATAAAATTAATAATTAATAATAATTAATTTCATTTCATTTTATTTAAATAAAAAACCGGTCTAGTGCGAGTTGGACTCGCACACGCTCCGTACAGTATCGAGCAAAAAAACGCCGAAAAAAAACACGTTTCTTGTATGGTATATAAATTAATAAAGTATTTTTTAGTATTTATATATAAATTAAATAAAGTTAATAATAAAAGGGGGTCCCCCTTTTATTATTAACTTTATTTAATTTTGATTAAATATATAATAGAAATACACATTCTGTAAAAATTTCAACTGTCTACCTATTACGGCCCACTGACAGACGGTCGAACGGACAGCGGAAGCTTAATAATAGTGTTCCTTTTGAAACCCTTCGGGTACGGAACCCTAAAAACTGTCGTATGTTTTAATATTTCTGAATTTATACGTAATAGTCGGTAAGCTTTTCTAAAAATAAATAACATTTATTTAAAGGCTCCGTTTACTCCTGCAGTGAATGTTATACTTAGAGCGAAAGCGTGGTAGTGCAAAATTCGAGTTGTGGTTGGAAACATAATTTTGAGCTTATGGAATTCAAAGTAAATACTACTCCTGGAAACCTAGGAACATGTTTATTTTCTGTGGTAGATTTTACTGGAAAGTTTAACTCAGTGGTCACACGCACTACTGCTGAGTATGAGGTCCTGGATTCGATTCCCGGGTCGGGAAAAGTATTATTGGGTTTTAACCGACTTCCAAAAGGTGGAGGTTATCAATTCGGATGTTTCTATATATTTTTGGGACGAAGTTCTTTAACGCGGCTTGTAAACTTAAAGAAATCGTCACGCTAAAATGTGTTAATACTTGCGACTGTCTTCTTCTAATTAAAAGATAAGAAAGAGAAAGAGAACGCCACGCCGTGCGCCGGCAAAAAAAAATCAAAAGAAAAACAAAACAGAAGAGTAATGAGTACGAGTGCGAAAATTTTCAAAATTTTTCGACATGTGTATCGTTTTTATGGTTTTCGAGGGTGTTAAAGCCGATAGTGGAGTCGAAATGTAAATCCAAGATGGCAGCTGTGCAAATTTTCAATTTTTCGTCATGGGTGTCGTTATCATAGGTTTAGTAGGTGCTAAAGCCGATAGTGAAAATGTAAATCCAAGATAGCGTCTGCGAAAGTTTTTTTTTTTTAATCATACGTGAGAAAGAACTTCGTTCCCGACGGGGGTTCACCAACCGCACACTTTTTTTTAATGTTTGTTCGGGCATAACTCCGTCATATATAGACAGATTTGAAAAATTCTTTTTGTTTTAAAGGGTCTCCCGAGGTGGTCCCGTTGTCCCAGGATATGATGATGGGATCCTGGAGAAATCGAAGGAACTCTTCATATATTATAGGTATACCAATAGCGATTTGCGTATTGATGTGCAACTAAAACATGACCTTTGCAAACTTAAGTGGAAATCAACCTTGTAGTATTTAATAGTCTTATTTATACTCCCAAAATAAAACAAAGTTATATAATGATGATGATAGCGACTAAAATAATTCAAACGAGAATAATGTCACAAGAATTAAAGAAGAAAACAAATTCAAAATGGCTAACGAACAACACACCGCTGAGCACCAAATAAACAATAAAGCTGAATATTTTCCCTTGAGCCATTACAGCGGGTGATTGCGTGCGTATTTCACCAGGTCAACGACCTATAATATTCTGACGTAGCTAATTATAGCAATAAATAACAATTTAGGGCAGTTTCTTTTTTGTTTCCGTGGAGATAGTATCGGTTATCCGCTGATTTTGATGATTACAATTATTGTTTCTTTTAAAAATCTTGATGTTTTTAAAATTGTATTTACGGTGGAGTTGCATTTTGCCGAGTATAATCTGGAAATAACCCGAACAATTTTTACTGTAGATACAGCACTGAAATCGCGAAAAAAATCAGCTGTTCTATTTTTTATGATGATTTATAATGTTAACAAAAAAGTTGAAAACATCCCAAATATCCCAGACAAAAAGATGGCATAAAAATGAGCGCTTCGAATGCAAATTATCTTCTCCTTTTGTCTAGACGGTCTATGCGAAAACCTAATTCGCAGCTAACTTCACGATGCGTAGTGTACAGTGAAATTCTATGCTGCCAAGTTTATTAATTTTAATAATATACATAATACAATTAAAACAATGATATTGATAAACTTGAGCTATTTATTATTTATTGAAGTGAAAACTTCTTGAGGCGCGTTGAGCGATTTTTTGTACAGGATAAACTTATGCATTTGCGTTACCGACATGCTTACGCCATTGTGGTACTGTATAGGTACCCGCTTATAGGAGCGTATCCAGGCAGCAATGACGAATGAGCGGCGAGACGCCGTGAGCGTTGACGAATCAGCGGACTGCACTGCTCCCCTATTTCGCCGTGCACTTACCTAAGGAGGTCTCGAACTCTCGATCAAACTATAGCAGTAAGTTTAAAGGTCGCGAGTGTGTGCTCTTGAGAATTTTATTGAAAACGAAGTGTTTTTGTAATCGACTATAGTGGATAAATATTTATTTATAAGTACACAGCCCATCATGATTTGACAAATCAATAAACTATGTGAAAATGTTTATAATTTTTGCTCGGATTGCCAATAGATGTAAAAACTAGACTAATATTAATAATTTCAATTTACAAATTTTTTTTTTTAATTATTCATTCTATAATTGATTTATGAATTCAAAAATAAACATAGTTATTCCAAAGTTTTCAGTCTTCAGTTCTGTCAGCAGACCACAAGCCTGCCTTTTTTTAAAATTCCTATGCTACCTCACGTTCGTCACAAATAGCCCATAAACAACTTCTAAAACTCCTGTATTTTTTCCCTCACTGTCAATATGTTTTTAATATTCTATTATTATTGTCAACGACATAATCGCTCCCTCCATTCAGTAGCCAATTGAAGGGATCAAACGTTTGAACGATTTACTGGAAACACATTTAACAACCCTAAAAATTAATTTGACGAAAGTGCGTATTTTTGTTTTTTTTTTTATATATCTAAAGGCAATACGTCGTCTTTATCAGAAGAGGTCTTATTGTCTCTTATGCGTGGGTATGCGGGCGAGGAGATGTAAGTAAATTAAAGTCAATAATATTCTGAATAATTACAAGTTTCTGATCACATTAGGGAATGAACAATAATGTTAATGATGTTCCATCGAGTATGTGAGGCGCGAGCGCAAGTCAATCAACTCACTGCACTGCACGGGTAGTCACAATGATCACCAACATCACAGTCACTGCTTCGATCGATCTCTGTGATCTTCCTTTATTTTCCCTTTTGGGGGGCTGCTGCCGCCCCCGCCTCAGTATTCGGAGTTACATCATGTTGACAGCTGTCAAAACCGTTCTAAAATCAAACCCTGTAAGTCTGGCGTCGTAAAGATCAAGATATTGATATGACGACGCGTTTAACCTATTTACACAAAATTAAGTTCTTAGAAACAAAAGTATACAACTGAAACATGATATTGCATTGACACTTAAGCTATTAACTTAAATTTCCATCAAACCTACCTCTCTTTTCGCCACAAAACGGTTGCTAAAACTCCCGTATTTTTTCCCTCACTGTCAATAATTTTTAATATTGTATTATTATCGACAACATAATCACGGCTCCCTCCATTTAGCAGCTAATTGAAGGGATCAAACGTTTGAACGATTGGATGCCGATAATCCTCCTTTATTACTTACAATACACTTTTGTTACTTTCGATCACACAAAGTGAGTTAAATCTCATTAGCTCACTTTGTGGGTTCGAAAGTGTATAATAGTAATATGATATTTATTTATTTTGTAGGTATTATGGTGTGGTGCTCGCTTTGTTTAAAAATAGACCTTGGATACAAAATTAAAGAACCTTGTTACACTTCCTTAAGCTGTCGATAATTTTAAACATGAGGAAATAATCGGTTGTCATGGTATGGGCACGTGATGCGGAGGAATGAGGAAAATGTCGTGAGGAAAGTTTTGAGTATAAATGTTGATGGCTAATGTGGCACACACTATTATTGTTAAAACATTATTTTCACTATGTTATTTATATTTTGTGTTTCACGAACTGCGTCCAAATAAATGTCCATTTCTTTTTTTCTTTCTAATAGAGAAGTTTGGAAGAAAGGGACATGTTGTGCCGACCATAAATAAATTGGAATAAGAGCAGGAAAATGATGAGCCTTGATTCACATTGGCCGGATGAGCACTGTCTACCACATGGATTCTCAAGTGAAACTGAATTTGTATGATATTCTCAATAATATAACTTAGCTACTTGTGGTATAGTAATTTTATTCTAGGTGCATCGTCTTCATATATAATTATTTAAATAATGTAGGTACCTATACAAAATATTGCAAAACATTTTAAAAGAGTAACGGTGGAGTTTCTTGCCCATTCTTCTCTTTACCTTTGGAAGGGGCGACTAGAATCAATTCTATTTTTTTGTAAATTTTGACGTTCAAAAATGCCTATTTGAAATAAATGATTTGGCTTTGACTTACGCATATCATAAATCACGCCTGTATTCCCCGAAAGGATAGGCAGAGATGTACATCCACATTTTCCCAGTTATGTTTAAGTCCCATGTAACAGGGCGAGCTGATTGCCAGCAAGCGGGCAAAAAGAAACCAGACTCGTTGGTCGACTGCCTCATTGGTCGTGAGCACTACCTACTGCTGAACATGAGGTTCTGGGTTCGATTCCCGAGCTGGGCAAAGTATTTTTTCACCTGTAATTTCTCAGTAGCGGCTCGGAGTCTCAGTAATATCTGCTAGATATTAATTACGTTGCCTGCCGGGGGTGCGAAGAAAACCGAAAGGGAGATCGTGGCCCCCGGCAACAAGGCAACCGTAGGAACACAGGTGGATTTTAGTCAATAAGAGTCTGATACGCCTTCCCGCTCCACCCAGAGCGGGAAAAGTTATTCGATAATTTCACAACCAAAAAAAAAAAAATTAATTACGTTGGAGTTTATGTAACTGGCTATAAGTCTCGTTTGTGTCAAGAATGTGTATACTTATAGCCGACATTTCTTGTTTCTTTAGGACCTGCAATTAAGACAGTTAACTAAGCAAAGCGATAGCCACGCGAATTTGCGATTTACTGTCCGCAAATTTAAAAGCAAATTATTTTTAATAGATAAGACGTATTAATTACTCTATTCGAAGAATTTTTAAATGATAAAATATGATATTACCAGCCCTTTAATATACAATAATTAACCATTGACATGCATGCAAAAATAAATTATAATTGATTAATTAATTATTTATTAATAATACATTTAATTGACATTATTGTATCATATTATATTATTGATATATGTTATCAGTGCCGCTTATATACCTCCCAGAATGGCTACCTCTGTATATGAGCAACATTTTGAAGTCTTACAGCAAGTACTGGGTGATCCTAGTGTGGACTGCTTCTATATAATAGGCGACTATAATCTCCCAGAAATAACTTGGATCACACTGGGCCCAGCTGGACCTCTTATCGGCAGCGGACTGGGTACAGGTGCTTCCATAACATGTAGTCAGCTAAATAACTTAATGTCGTTACTTGATGCTGAACAATATAATGTAGTGGCAAATACTAATGGCAAAATTCTTGACCTACTTATATCCAACTACCCCTGTAAGATATCGGCTGCGTTGTTTCCTCTGCTTCCGATCGACACGTATCACCCACCTTTTATCTGTGACATAACTCTAAAAGTTAATGTTCAACCTATGAAAAAGCAATCGCTACGAAAATACAACTTCTACAAATCTGATTACGAGCACATTAACCGCAAAATTCAGGATATTGACTGGACGGACCTTCTTGTCCCTTTGGGATCCGAAGAGGCACTTAGTACATTTTACAATAAGATTGATGATATAATTAAACAGCACACACCACTATCAGCATCTAAGACCGCTGGTTATCCGGTCTGGTTTTCTAAAACATTGATTGGAACACTCAATAAGAAAAAAAAGGCATGGGTTAAATGGAAGAAATACATTGAGAAATACATTGCAGACTACGAAAACTTTTCGCAGCATAGAGCCTTTTTTTAAGGAAAATTGTAATAAATGCTTCTCTAAATACATTCAGTCGATTGAGGATAGTATACATAGAAACATTAAGGATTTCTGGACATACATTTCCAACCGCAAAGACAAACCCGGTATACCGGCAAAAGTACAATAAAAAAACAATGTGTCCAACGGCCCGCAATCGATTTGTAACATGTTCTCTGACTTCTTTTCTTCCGTGTATGAACCTGCTTCGTCTGCACTCCCTCAATGGGAGTTACCTTCTGAAACAGTGTCTAACGACATTGTTGTTTCTGACCTGCACTTTAAGGAAGAAACTGTTTTGGCTGAACTGAAATCCCTTGATCCATCTAAGGGACCAGGTCCTGATGGACTGTCTGCGTTTTTTCTTGAAAATACTGCTGCCTGTATCTGTAGACCACTGGCTATAATCTACAACAAATGTATCACAGAAGGTATTATGCCAACGATATGGAAGCAAGCTAACATCACACCTGTACACAAGAGTGGATCTAAGCGTATTGTTGAGCAATACCGACCTATTTCTATTTTATCTACCTTGTCGAAGCTTTTTGAGAGACTGGTACATAACGAAGTGTACCCTGCCTTACATAACACTACATACAGCAACAGCACGGTTTTGTGAAAAAGCGATCCACGACCACTAATTTATTGGTATTTTCTAGTGACCTATTTGATAACATCGACAATCGTATACAGGTTGATGCAGTGTACACGGACTTTCAGAAAGCTTTTGACAAGGTGGATCATAAATTGTTGCTGAACCGAATAGCTTTCAATGGTATTCGTGGTAACTTATTGCGATGGTTCATATCATGTATCACTAACCGTTGTCAGCGGGTTGTTATTAACGGATACCACTCTCTTGCTACTCGGGTTACATTTGGTGTCCCACAAGGCTCCATTCTCGGTCCGCTTTTATTCATTATCTTTATAAATAATATAGGTATATGTTTTCATCATTCAAAATGTTTGTTATATGCTGATGACCTTAAAGTATACAGAACCATTCATAGCATTCAGGATTGCTATCTTCTCCAAGAGGACTTGGATCGACTGACGGACTGTTGTTGCAGTAGTAAGCTCCATCTGAGCATTCCCAAGTGCAATTACCTAAATTTTACCAAAAACAAAAACATCATAAGGTTTTCTTACTCATTATGTAATGGTTTATTGAATAAAGTAAATTCGGTTCGTGATCTTGGCATATTGCTTGACTCAAAACTTTGCTTGGATTTACACATCGAACAAATTGTAAATAAAGCAATTAAAATGTATGGATTTATAATGAGATCCACTCATGACTTTAAGCGTACCTCTTCGTACCTCTGCCTGTATAAAACCCTAGTCCGTTCCTAGCTCGAATATGCTGTATCCATCTGGAACCCGTACTATGGCAAATACATTGACATGATAGAAAACGTCCAACGTAGGTTTCTTCGTGCAATGCACTACAGGTGTCACAAAATTTATCTACAGTATAACCAGTTGCTCAGTAAATACAAGCTTTTGACACTTAGCTCTAGACGTAAACAATTAGAAGCAATGACATTGTATAACATTGTTAATGGCAATTTTGACTGTATAGATTTAAATAATGTATTATGCTATGCAGTCCCCAGAACTGTCCAGAGACGGCGTGTGCGTGCAGGCAAACTCTTTGCAGTAGGTACTTGTCGATCTAACACTGGTCTACGTTCACCATTTCGGCGAATGGCAGCAACCTATAATGAAGCATTCGAACACATCGACATATTTACATGCTCTTTGAATAGGTTTCGTAGCCTTTTGTATGAGACACTTGAACTCTCAGACTAATTGTTTGTTGTTTTTTGTAATTGTTGTGTTTTTATTAAACTTGTTTGTTCTGTTTTTATAATATTAGTGTAACTGTCATGCATGAACAGTTCACCTCCTAGTGGCTTTAAGGTTTTATTTATTAATGGTAATCTGTGAACAGCGCTGTGGGCTACATTATTACTTAAGTTATTTATATTTTTCTATGTGTAATATTGCATAATGTAGCTGTTTATTGTTCCTATTAAATAAAATAAAAAATAAAATTATTTACTCGAACGTGACTTTGTATTGTATAAATTCAGATTTATTGCTAGAAAACTAATATATTTATTTGTACATAAATTTCATTGGTAGGACAAAGAGCTCGACTAAAATGTAAACATTAGATCTTTGTTCTAATACAGTTGTTCACGAATAAAGATTGATTGATAAAGCAATAGTTTCTGCCCGAGATTTCTAAAATAACGCATGACACTCGGTAATTATCAGTGATCGGAGCAGGTAGATTGATTTTACGTACTCGCATCATGAATAGTCATAGAAATCATAACATAGATACCGAAGCCTTTTTTCCGGGATTTCATATTGGTACTTACGGGATTGAATCAAATATTGTAAAAATAAGGATTTTTAAACTACTACATTAGATATTTAATTGATTCAGGCGTGACCTTGTGGAAATCCATTACAAAATGCAATTGATCTGGATATATTTCGTAACCTGTTCCGCTTAGCTATTTCTTAAGAGTCTTAAAAAGACCCTGAAAGAACCTTGATTTCTTTCAGGGTTTCAATTTTTTACTACATTAGAAATTTATAGAATGCGATAGATAAACATATAAATTTGTTTTTTTTTTTTCTTATTTATCAAGTAATAAAGTGAATCTTACTGTTATGCGTCCATTCAAAACTTACAAAATATGACTAATTTAGTTGTTATTTCTTGTAAGTATATTATCTGCTGCTTGTAATTGTTACTATTCTTGAATAAATAAATATATACGTGCCAGTTCATTTAACCCAAATCAATCTACCTACTCCGATCACTGGTAATTATACTGTAGCTTCCCATTAACCCCTACATACAAATTCTCTAATTTTATATAATTTATTATGGATTAAAATCATGGATATTTAAGTGTTACATTCAGTAGCAGAAGACTCTTGAGAGTTAACTCCTTGACTTGTTGCAACACAGATATTATGTATGAAAATAAAATATTATTAAATAAACCCAATATGAGAAATGAAATGAAATGAAATTTATTTGCCAGAATAATAACCTGGTAAAATAATTTTAGTCTCACTATATTACGAAACCCTTTACGAGAACCTTTGCTGTAGTTTAACATTGTTCATAGTTCTAAGTTAGATATAAAATCAGCCAGTTAAACCATGCTTGGGTTAAGATATACAACCTGAATGCATGCCAAAAAGCCTTGGCAGAATATTATGAAAGTTGATACGAGGGATAACAATCAAGAATGATTATTATATATCGAATATAGTTAGAATAATTATAGAACTGGGTTCGAATAATTATAATATTTGTATGGTACAGGATATATTTTTTATATCGCATTTCTTGGCAAAAATTCAAACTATGATAAATTAACAAAGCAAAGCAAATATGGGAAAGTTAAAACAGCAGTGTGGTCAAAAGAACCATGAGCCCAATTTTTGAAGAAAATAATACTGTAACGTATTGTCACTTTAAAGGTCTGGTCAAACTGAAATAATTTTCGCGCGGGATGCGGGACGAAATTTGCTCGCGCCGTTTGTGTCAACTAACTTTTTTGGAGGTGTTCAAACTGCCGCGAATAGTCGCGTGACTTTCCAATTATTCAAACAATTAACTGGCGCAGTCTCTTCCTGCGTTCCACGGGGTTCGCCTCAGTGCAGTGTGGGCAGAGTTTAAATATCACATTAAACTTTGAAACTACTAACAAATCAAAAATATTCAAAGAATCCCGTAACAATATTCTCGACAAACCGAACTTAATCTATTTCCTATAAAAAAACAAAAGGCAACGTTTACGCACGTAGCGCTACGCCGTAGCCCCTCTACGAATTCGTAGCAATCAACTACAAAGTAATGGTCGGATGCCATGTCAAAGGAATTCCATAAAATGTGCGGTGAAAATACAGTTTTTAGGTGGTGGCCAGAAAGTGGGAGACCGTAATAGCACTGCTGCGTGATATTAAAAATGTTCTGGATTTTACCTATTCAAAATTTTTAAAGGGACTCGTTTTCCAGGTTTATAGCAGTCTTGAAGTCATATATATTTTTTTTGTATTTAATTTTAGAAGATCAAAACGCGTTATTTACAGTACACTGCGGTATAAATGAGGCTGTTTTCGAAGCCACGTCTTTTGCCGAACGAAACGAATGGTGAAGAAATCTTAAGCGATGCTTTGCGTGATCGTACGCGTGGTCAGTGGGAATTCGGCCGGCAAACAAATTGTAACTTTGACTTCAAATTACGTTGTGTAAATATTAAGTGTCGGGTGTTTTTTCGGTTACTTTCTCATGTTATTCTTTCCTTCTTAGTTTCTTTGCTTGGGTCGAATATTTTTGATGTGTAACATCTTTCTTCTCGCTTTCTTGCAATCTATGGGAGTTATTTCTTGAAGTGTGTAACATGACGCCGGGGAAGCGCGCGCTATTTGATTTGACCAATAAATGAGCGTGCGTGATGCTAGATTTGGCTGTCAAATGGTTCCAACCCATTTTCCAAGAGATTGGTACTATCAGCCATGATGTCAGATGTTACACATCATATGCGAGTACTGTAAAGCCCGCTCGTTTTTAATATGTAACATCTGCTCTCGGTTTCCTGCAATCTGTGCACGGAACACAGATACCCCAAAAATTTACCACACAGATACCTCACATACCTACTCTAAATGTCTGTGGGAGTGATTTTGTTAAAAGGGACGGAAATGTGTAATAGGAAGCCGGGGAAGCGCGCGCTATTTGATTTGACCAATGAGCGCGCGCGGTGCTAGAGTTCGCCGTCAGAAATGATCTTGACGACCTCGTCAAGACCATTTCTGACGGCGAACCCTTTAATGTTGCTTATTACCTTAAGGTGATGTTACACATTATATGCGACTACTGTAAGACTCGCGATTTACGAAGTTTGGCTAGTTTGTGTTGTTTTGACTTTTACATTTTTCTCTTCGAATTGGACAATGATATGCGTTTGATAGTATTAAAAAAATATATTACATAGGCATACTATTTTTTTGCCGAAACATGTCTCTCAATAAACAACATCAAGACATTTAGTCAATTAAAAATACTACATGATAATGTTCAGTTTTTTTTTAACTACAATCGGGATGCTCTTGGTTTTTATCTCACTTGGTAAGTGATGATCAGGCCAAAAGTGGAAATGAGCTTCACCCGAAATCCTCAACCACACAGGTACTGGCTATCATACCCCCAACTGCCGAAACACAACAATGCTGTTAACATTATTGATAAGGCGACTGACTTAAATAAGACGGTGGTGGTGGTGGACTTAGAACTAGCCCTACAACCAACCAAACCAAGCATAAAATTTTGCCCCCGCGGGGAATTGAACCCGGGTCCTCTGAGTCTGAGACAGGTGGTCTTACCACTAGACAACAGAGGTGATTAAACCCAGTAGTTTTTAAACCCAGATTCATTCCTAAAAACCAAGAAATACAATTAATTCTCAGAAACTTTAGTATTTCATATCTCTAACCTGATTTCCCATTTCATATCGTTCAAAATAAAATTGCATAATAATTTTGTATCCTTATAATTCTGCAAATGCCATTGCAACTCTAATAAAAGTACAAGCAATTTGGAGTCACGCAAAACTGTATTTAGGATGCACATTGCATTTTTTAGCTTGCATTATTCGAGGAAAATGTTATTACATTTTTAAATCACTCCCTAGTCTGCAGAGAAGCCTTAATTTCTTTGTAATAAGCGAATATTTTCTCAGGGCTTGGATAAAATTCTTTAACATAGATAATTTAATTTAGACTTTAATGTACTCAGACCTTTCATGTTTTTCTATATTTTAAGTCGCTGAGATTTTCGATACCAATGTAAAACTTTTCAGGTATAGCTTGTCCACTCAGAAATTACTCGCCTCACTACCGCATTTACGCACTCTGTAATGTGGATTTGTAAAGGTAATGCGGTAGTAGGGTGCGTCATTACTGAGTGGACAAGCTATAGTTATGTAGTAGACAGAAGAAGCAACAAAAACTCTTAAACACACACATGATAATTAGAAGACACTTAATTTCAAACTTGTTTTCATGAGTTTCTGAGACTTTGATAAAACTAACAGTAAGTCGCCTTTTTGTAGGTACCTATTTCTTTTCGATTTCAATAATTCGTGGATCTTCATTTAGCCGAAAGACGTCCACTGCTGGACACTGCTGGACTGCGCGCCAAGCACCGCCACTTCGACCGATTTTGTGCTTTCCGCATCCAACGGATTCCTGCGGCTTTGTGCGAGGAGGCTTTCCAACACTACGTCTTCTGGTACGTGGTCACCAAAGGGCAACAATGGAGAGGGCTATGCTTGGAGTTTTCTTATGTGATCGAATAAAAAATGAAGAGATCCGCAGGAGAACGAAGTTAACCGACATAGCCCGAAGAATTGAAAAACTTAAATTGGTGAATACTGGTAATTAATAAAATTGCGTTTAAATTGCAAAAAACCATGCCTTTGAACTTAAAAGCTGTCAAAAAAAAAAACAAAGAAGAATCGACAACTTACGATGAAATAAACAAATCTTACGATGTTTTTTAAAATAAAACTCCTCTTTTTTTGCTAAAATAAATAAATCTGAGGTAGACTTCACTGCTTGAATTAGCTATAAACACTAATATTAAAATGATATCCTCATCATACAAAAAGATTTTATATCTTCCCATTACTTTTTACAAAAGTACCCATAGTAAAGATATAATGACGTTATCGTAATAGAATGTAAGTGGCTACCATTTTCTTACGACAGAGTCTTTGAGCCATCGGTGAGAAACCGGTTGTGGTTATATTCAGGCTGAAATTGTCTTCAAATGGGTGGGACTTTTTACTTTATTTTCAGTTTGATAGACCAAATTACTGAAGGAAAAGAAATCCTAAAGATTTTTTTCAAAAAAAATATAACCAGAGAAGATAACAAGTATACCATTAGGATTTGTAATTTTAAAGGGTTTTTTTTTAAATAACTATGGTGGACTTCATGATGGTCAAAGGTGTTGAAACACCAGGACGATATCAAAGTAGTAAGTAAGTATTTTTTATTTCACATGTTTTAACCCACTGCTGGTCAAAAGTCTCCCTCATATTATTCTAAAAATAATAAAATACTATAATTAATTGATTCAGGCGTAACCTTGCGGAAATCCATTAAAAACACAATAGACGTGGATATATTTAGTAACCTGTTCCGCTTAGCTATTTCTAAAGATCCATAAAAAATCCAGAAAGAAATCGACACGTGTTTCACCTCTCAACGAAAACTTGAACAAGATAGCCTTGGTGGAAGAAAAATACTTGTATAAAACATTGGTCTGTAACTTTATCTAAATAAAGAGCACAAATGCGTTTACAAAAAAAAAAAAACAATACTGACAATACCTTTATAGTAAAAATACTTGCATAGAACATTGATCCGTTACCTAATATAAATAAAGAGCACAATCGCGTTTCAAAAATGAGGTGTCGTTATGGTGTCGCGAAATCAATAGATAATCCCATCTCAAAAATGCCCAACGCGCCTAAAGAAGTGAACACTTCAAAAATCTTAAAACTCCGTTACGTTGTGACGACATAATAATATAAAATTCAGCTCAAGAAATTTAACAATCCTATAAAATATTATTCCGCTGTTTTCTGAAGTTTGACCCGAGATTTTTTGGGGTCCTTAACCGTATACGGAAACTGTGAAAGTTTCTGAATAAACTGAAGTTTTTATTGCGGACCGTTTCCTTGTGTTTAGAAATTGGTCGTAATATGCTTGAACTATCAATGTCTATAATATGAGTTTTAATAGTCCGTCGGAAAGTTTTGAATTTCATGTATTCTGAAACGACATAATAATAAAAGCTAAAGCAATATACATAACGAAGATATTATCTTAGCTAGGTATATTGAGTAAAAATGGAAAGGGGGGCCAATTGTAATTGCTCCGACTTACGTAAAATCCAAAATAACAATTCCAAGTCAATCGTGTGAGCGATATTCGGTTTCCAGTGTAAAAGCAAGGGTCGTACAAGGTAGGCAGGGTCAGAATCCCTAAAAATCAAAGCAGTGGTCGATTAAAATGAAAAATAATCGAGAAAGCACTCAAAACGCAAACAAGAAACAACAGTCTAGTAGGGGTGGGCATAGCGACGATGAAACCGTTTAACGTCCTGGGTTCAAACAGTCTTCATTACACAAACCAGTCTTCGAATTACTTGGTGCGATTTTTTATTTTACACCTAACAAAATACAGTCGAGAACACAATGATTCAACTATCTATCAAAGTCGTTGCGTCTTCGGCCTTAATGTTCCGCATTCCTATACAAAACAGTCCTTACAATAAAAAGTGAACTCTTTGCCAATGAAATACAGTCAGTAATGTACTACCAGTTGTCAATGCTGTCGTTCGTGATGCGAAAAAAATCATTTCAAACATTGAAAATCGTCGTAAGAAACTGGACTCGACGAAAACGCAATTCTATTCGATGTTGGATAAGTTTCGTCCTTTTACTGTTTTCTGGAACCGTATTCGTCGTCGGGAAAACGGTTTCGTCTGTCGAAAATTCGACATCGACCCACCACTACTGTCTAGTGTCAATGTCAGTCAGCTTATGCCATTGCAGAACATGCACTGCCAGTGACATAGACTAAAAATATAAGACTGATTTTAATCGATTTGAAATCGATAAACATTATTTTGGTTTTTCAGTAATTAATCGATGTTTTATTTATTGATATAACTGTAATTAAATGCACTATATTGTATATATATATTTATTTTGAGTTCATTACCTAGTGTGAAGGTTTTCTTTTTAAAATTGTGTAATCGATTAGTCAATTAATCGATAATCTTACGAAAACCATCTTTATCATATATGTCTGCTTCCAGATTGAGAAGTGAGCTGATTTTTGATATTCAAAGATAAAATATATGTCAATTTTTTTTAGATCATATCTCAGATTATTACATTTGGGCCCACCGTTTCCCATCTCTTTTCAGAATTAATGACGAACAAAGAAATTTTTTCATGCGCTAATATGTTCATTTGTTTCTTCTTTACTTTAAACAGCTCTATTTGCTAAACCAGTTCGAAATTTAAATAAAATCTTTGATAAGTTACCTCCTTGTTTGCTATTTGTTGAAGTAAAAAGTTATTTCCATTTTTAAATAACATGACAGATATGAATTTTCATAGAAATTTATTTGGCCGCTAAACACGACAGATATGGATTTTCATAGTAACATTGCCTGCCGGACGCTCGCTTGTTTTCGACCAGTACAGCAATTTTGATTCATCTCGAAGAATGTTGTCAAAATAATGTTCGAATTTCCAAGCATGTTTGAGAAAAAGAATTAAATACTATAACTTCAATAGGCACTTGAAAAAAATATTTATAGCACCATACTTTCTCATTTTAGTCCATTGTACCTAACATAAAGGAATAAAAATTGACCAAGTGCGTGTCGAACTCGCATTATTGAATGAAAGAGTCTGTAGCATTTATATGGCCAAACAGTTTTTCTCATATTTCTTAAACTAAAATTCCAGATTTTTCGCTATACAAAAAGTAGTCACGAACGTTACTTCTGGGAAGATGGTGAATAGGAAAGCGAAACGGGCTTCAATGGAATTGAAAAGTAATTGATTAGTTGTTAAGAGAGTAATTGGAAAGTTAATGTTTCATGGAAATACTCTGATTCATTTCCTGTTACTTACATACTTATCGGTAGATCAGCATTATTTTGTAATTTATTGGGGTCGGTACATTTTCTTCTTCCATCCTTCTCTGTTAGTGGTTATCTCGGTAGTCACCTCCTTCTAAGCCGTATCATCTTTCACACAGTCCATCCATCATTTCTTTGGGTACTACAACTTTGGGTCTACTTATGGAAAATTGTGTTAAAATAATAACACAAGTTTCTGACATAATTATCACGTGGAACAAGATGCAAAGTTAAAAGTCCAGTTTGTACACACCACCTCAAAGAGATGTCAGTAGAACTGACGGGGTCGCGGGAAAGTCCGAAAGGGAAACCGTGGCTCAAACTCAAACTCAAAGCATTTATTTCAATTAAACCATTTACAGGCACTTTTGAATTGTGCCCCTGGCAACATGGGAACTGAAGGAAAACGGGTGGGTTTTAGTCAGTAGAGTCTGTCACGCCGCTCCACCCAGAGCGGGAGAACTTATTTGATAATTTCCCATCCAAAAAAGCTTACATTTCTAACTACGTACTAAAATAAAAACTCGATCCTTGTCCCATAGTGGCCGTTTTCTGGTCTGTTTGTATTTTTCAAATCAGAAAAATACAAATTTATTTTCAGGCATTTTCCCAGAAGGATAAGGATCATTTCACTTAGCTGAAAAGGACCCAAAATCTATGTAACCTACCGCCTAACTTTTCTAACGGATTTCATCGATTTGCTCCTCGATATTCATTTAAAAACCGGATCACGTAAGTAACAGTGAACTACGAGCAATTTGTAGGCCATTACGCGAAACCTTAGGATCCGAGACGTCAATATATCGTCTTAAGTGCCTTACAAATTTATGGGAGCCGCCACATGTGATTGGTGCTGTAAATATAACATAAAATATTTGAATAATGTCCCATCCGTTTCCGCCCCAATAAGCAGTCGTTGGTGCGTAATAGGATATTGGCAAAACATATTGCTTACATCAAGTGTCTATGATTTTTTGTATACCTCATAAATTGTAATATTATTTTTATTTGTACATTTCGTAATGTTTAGTTTACACAAAGTAAACGTTAAGGTATTACTGAAGTTAGTAACCTGAGGGTGATTGCAACGTTATAAATTAGTCTCTTTAATCAGAACAAGTCATTATTTTTATTTGTGTTTCACGACTACTATAAGTGATCATTTTTTTATTTATTTATTTACTATAAGCCTGCTTTTTCCCACTGCAGAGCAAAAGCATCTCTTCCCTATTTCCAATTTTCCCGGTCTACTGCGATTGCTGGCCAATCCTTTAAGAAGGAATCCAGCTCATTTCGCCATATTTTTCTGGGCCTGCCGCGTAGTCATTTCCTGTTATTTGGGATCAACTTCCAATTTAAAAATAGTATTTAATCAGGCTTAAAAATACACATCTGTTTAAATGCTTATATGTTAAAATTATTGTTCTAATGTTCGAATAAGTAAATAAAAAATATTATCATGAAAACTAAAACTGACATAGTTAGTAACTCGAAACCAAACTGAACGCCTAGTTTTGCAATGTTTGTTAAAAACATTAACATGCTTTTGTTTGTCCAGCTGTTGCGGTAGGTAAAATAAATGTTTTTTATTCACACCTAGTCTAGTTAGTATGCATACAGTAAGTATCAGAAAGGTGTGGTCTATCGTGTTTAGCTTGAAGGTATTGAAGTTTTGTTAATGGGCCAGTTGATAATTTTATTTTATAAAATTTAACAAGGCTTCCCGGAAAATGTTAAAATTCGGAAAAACTGAACGCCTTTTTTCTATGGGATTTTTCTGTGAACTAATGGAATCTGGACAGGGAAACGTCTATCCGGTCCGATAGTTACATATAAAAGTTTAAATCTAAAGACGAAAATTCAACTGTCAATAAATTTTAATTTTAGTTCGTTACTTACCTCTTGCGTGTTCGTTTACTTGCGTATTTGAACTCATAATGACGCAGATGCATAAGTGGAAAGCAATTTCTGTGTTATTTAAAGGTTTTAATAATGGCTGATGACGTCAAATGGGTACTAAAAACTAAACCGCCCAAGTGCGTGTCGGACAACGCACAATGAAGGGTTCCATAGTTGGGATGAATTAATACCAAATAAAAAACTTAACATTGTAGTTGAAACACATGTTCTCTCATACATTACAACTGCAAAGATAAGATTGTACGCACAATATTGATAGATTTACCATGTTATTTTAAGAGCATAGACTTTTTATAGGTTTTCCTGTAATCTATGAGTAAAGAACCGTTCTGTGTATTTTTTTTTTCAATATTTTCGGCTCAGTAGTTTTAGAGATAAAGGGGAATGGACAATTTTCATAAATTTTCTTAAATACCTTTAAATGTATTTTGAAAATTATAATAAAATAGTTTGAGATCCTTGCAACAAACCCTTTTA
Source organism: Omphaloscelis lunosa (assembly GCA_916610215.1). Taxonomy (NCBI): domain Eukaryota; kingdom Metazoa; phylum Arthropoda; class Insecta; order Lepidoptera; family Noctuidae; genus Omphaloscelis; species Omphaloscelis lunosa. Next base: position 17,332,986 of record OU744250.1, read on the forward strand.
TTTGATATGTGGCACGATACAGTTTATTTTTTCCTTATTTGCCCCCCAAAAGTGACCCCCCCCGTATTCATAATTAAAATTAATTTATTTACATTACACGTCCATGTTTGGTTCACAGAAATACATATGTGTACTAAATTTCAACTTAATCGGTCCATTAGATTCGGAGCAAATTGGCTGTGACAGACGGACAGACAGACAGACAGACACACGAGTTATCCTATAAGGGTTCCGTTTCTTCCTTTTGAGGTACAGAACCCTAAAAAAGGGTTTGAACTCTGTGATTCATAATTATGTATGACAATTGCCAGAATATCAGTATGGGCACTAATTGCCACAGCGAAAAATAGAACGAAGCTAATTTATGTATGATAAAACAAAAAAAAATCCGTTTAAATTTATTTTATGAAAAGGGTTTTTTTCTTTGCTGCGGATCCCCAAAATTACAGCCCAAGCCAACGAGGCCGAAAAGGTAAGGTCATGACCTTCATCCATCATCCTCGGATATCCCGGACGAATCAGGTGCAATCCCAGCTTGCAATGTTGTTTGAGTACAACATAACAAAATATTATGGGATAAAATCCCCGACCGCGTTTGTATACAGCGTGTAAAAGACCCATCACATAACTGTTATCTATGCACATCAAACATTGAGTTAACATTTATGCTGGGAAACGACTTTTAATTTTGGCGTGAAGTACCTAGTATTTTAAATTAAGTTACGTGTAACATTTGAAGTTTTCGTGAAAAAAGTAAAAAAAAACCTTGGAACTTTGACCTTCAATATCTCCGTAATCAGGTTCTCCGGAGATGACTACTAAAAAAAAATGGTTACAATGCCGGGGAGAATTTTAGAGGTATAAGGAATAGGGTGTAATGTTCACTCAACATCTATAGAAAAGGGAGGATCCTGCGACCAGACGGGTGTCCCGTTTGGTGGGCAACTGCCCAACGATTGATGTCGGAAAGTCATATATATGCTGATCGCGTCGTAAGCCCTGTTTGCGCGATGCAGGATTTGTGTGACGTCAGGTCCTTGATGCGTAGTTCACATGTGGCGTTGTAGATGTCGCCACAGAATAAGCGACTCGCGTCTAAGAGTGAATAAGCGTCTTTTTTGCATTCGAACATTATTGAACTCGAATAGATACTCCCAGATATTTTAATAAACTGATAAAGGTAAATGTTAAGATTTCAGTATTTTGCCTTATTCTGCCCCATGATTTGGAACTAGGAGAGTAGGAACTAATTTTCTTACTAACTTACCGACTAACTTCTTGACATTTCAAAGGTCTAATTGAAATAACAGCTTTGACTTTAAATGTCGAGAGCTAGGTGTATTTCGATACAAACGTAGCGATATTTTTGATTCACAATACACCGTAACATTTATGTCGTCTTACAAAAGAAGCCCACTTCATGTATCCCATGACTACTAAACATTTAAATAAAAAAAAAAAATTGAAATACACCGTGACATTTTAATCGTCTTACAAAGGGCCACTCAATGTACCCGACATAAAATAATTAATAAAATATATTTTATAATTAATTAAATTAATTGAAGCAATAAGATTATTCCAATTATTTCATCAAAGATTTTTCAAAAAAGTGCACATATTCCTTTGAGATTGTGAATTGAACTACTTTCTTATAAAAATACATAGTCTGAGTAGACTCTCGCGTTCAGAAAGCTTCCCGAGAAAGAATTACACAATTATCTACGTGCAAAGCGGCCTACAGCCTTCCCGCCTGAAATATACCGTTTCACGTACCACCAATATTTCTGGGAAATAATTTTAATAAAATAAATTCGTAACTTAAAACCGTAAAATTCCACGCAGCTCGTACGATGTGCCATTACGACGGGAGCCCTCAATGTATCAAAAGGTCCATACCAATTTGTTCGTGTCACAAAATAGAAATTTACGTAAATTCGTCTAGAAAGCCGTGGGGCCACTCGAAAACGTATTCCGCTTATTCACTCGACATTCGCGCTACTTTATTGGAATTGTACCTTAAAAACCCTTTTCGTATCGAGTCCCTTACATATATGTAGATGCTTATTGGAACCTTTTCCTTTGTGTTGTAACGCGTGACGTTTTGTATAAGCTCTTTTTATACTCTTTCAGCAACTATTTACTGAGGCCTAACAGTATACCTACGTAAATATATTGCCACATTTTTATTTGAGTACAGAAAATAAGGTTTACGTAAGAGAAATGTCTCCAGTAAATGTTGTAGTCAGCAGTATGGCTAAGATCGGTAGCACCGTAGCAAGGATTGTTTGACAGTGGACCATGTAATAGGGTTTTGCATTATGTTGCTGGAGCAAAAATAATATTACAATGGATGATTACGTTACGTTTGTCTAGATTTCATTTTATTGCCCTTAATTTTAGCATTTAGTACTTTGCTGTTATATTTTGCTGTTGACAAAGATTCTTTCGGTTTTGATATTGTTCACGAGGTGTAAGAGGGTTATGCATTATGCTGCTGGTGCAAAATATTACAATGGATGATTACGTTACGTTTGTCTAGATTTCATTTTATTGCCCTTAATTTTAGCAGTTGGTAATTTGCTGTCATATTTTGCTGTTGACAAAGATTCTTTCGGTTTTGATATTATTCACAGTAGTTTGCACCACATCTAAACCAATTTAAGCTGGCAAGGTGGATGGTTGATCGTCAATCTATTATTGACCGTCACGTGTCCTAGGAAATGGGTGGCCACTAAGTACTAGCGCGAACTGTGGTGCGGTGGAATGTGGTGCGTTATTTCTGCCGTACGGTATAAAAAACGCAGTCACCGGTCCACGCAGTGACTGTAAATAAAATGCACGTTTTTCGTACCCAACCAGTTTTCGGTACCAATAAAGTGCATTGTCCCTTGACGGCCTTAAGGTTGTTAAGGTCAACTTTTACGGTCGTATCCAAAAGACAAAGGGATATTATGTCTTGCTTGGTCGGTGTCAAGGTACGTTTTTCACTGCAGTACGCGGTACTTCACTTACTTATTTTAGGTATCTCTTTGCGATACAAAATACGTACGGTGGACTTACTGCAAATTAATTTATTTACATTACACGTCCATGTTTGGTTCACAGAAATACATATGTGTACTAAATTTCAACTTAATCGGTCCATTAGATTCGGAGCAAATTGGCTGTGACAGACGGACAGACAGACAGACAGACACACGAGTTATCCTATAAGGGTTCCGTTTCTTCCTTTTGAGGTACAGAACCCTAAAAAAGGGTTTGAACTCTGTGATTCATAATTATGTATGACAATTGCCAGAATATCAGTATGGGCACTAATTGCCACAGCGAAAAATAGAACGAAGCTAATTTATGTATGATAAAACAAAAAAAAATCCGTTTAAATTTATTTTATGAAAAGGGTTTTTTTCTTTGCTGCGGATCCCCAAAATTACAGCCCAAGCCAACGAGGCCGAAAAGGTAAGGTCATGACCTTCATCCATCATCCTCGGATATCCCGGACGAATCAGGTGCAATCCCAGCTTGCAATGTTGTTTGAGTACAACATAACAAAATATTATGGGATAAAATCCCCGACCGCGTTTGTATACAGCGTGTAAAAGACCCATCACATAACTGTTATCTATGCACATCAAACATTGAGTTAACATTTATGCTGGGAAACGACTTTTAATTTTGGCGTGAAGTACCTAGTATTTTAAATTAAGTTACGTGTAACATTTGAAGTTTTCGTGAAAAAAGTAAAAAAAAACCTTGGAACTTTGACCTTCAATATCTCCGTAATCAGGTTCTCCGGAGATGACTACTAAAAAAAAATGGTTACAATGCCGGGGAGAATTTTAGAGGTATAAGGAATAGGGTGTAATGTTCACTCAACATCTATAGAAAAGGGAGGATCCTGCGACCAGACGGGTGTCCCGTTTGGTGGGCAACTGCCCAACGATTGATGTCGGAAAGTCATATATATGCTGATCGCGTCGTAAGCCCTGTTTGCGCGATGCAGGATTTGTGTGACGTCAGGTCCTTGATGCGTAGTTCACATGTGGCGTTGTAGATGTCGCCACAGAATAAGCGACTCGCGTCTAAGAGTGAATAAGCGTCTTTTTTGCATTCGAACATTATTGAACTCGAATAGATACTCCCAGATATTTTAATAAACTGATAAAGGTAAATGTTAAGATTTCAGTATTTTGCCTTATTCTGCCCCATGATTTGGAACTAGGAGAGTAGGAACTAATTTTCTTACTAACTTACCGACTAACTTCTTGACATTTCAAAGGTCTAATTGAAATAACAGCTTTGACTTTAAATGTCGAGAGCTAGGTGTATTTCGATACAAACGTAGCGATATTTTTGATTCACAATACACCGTAACATTTATGTCGTCTTACAAAAGAAGCCCACTTCATGTATCCCATGACTACTAAACATTTAAATAAAAAAAAAAAATTGAAATACACCGTGACATTTTAATCGTCTTACAAAGGGCCACTCAATGTACCCGACATAAAATAATTAATAAAATATATTTTATAATTAATTAAATTAATTGAAGCAATAAGATTATTCCAATTATTTCATCAAAGATTTTTCAAAAAAGTGCACATATTCCTTTGAGATTGTGAATTGAACTACTTTCTTATAAAAATACATAGTCTGAGTAGACTCTCGCGTTCAGAAAGCTTCCCGAGAAAGAATTACACAATTATCTACGTGCAAAGCGGCCTACAGCCTTCCCGCCTGAAATATACCGTTTCACGTACCACCAATATTTCTGGGAAATAATTTTAATAAAATAAATTCGTAACTTAAAACCGTAAAATTCCACGCAGCTCGTACGATGTGCCATTACGACGGGAGCCCTCAATGTATCAAAAGGTCCATACCAATTTGTTCGTGTCACAAAATAGAAATTTACGTAAATTCGTCTAGAAAGCCGTGGGGCCACTCGAAAACGTATTCCGCTTATTCACTCGACATTCGCGCTACTTTATTGGAATTGTACCTTAAAAACCCTTTTCGTATCGAGTCCCTTACATATATGTAGATGCTTATTGGAACCTTTTCCTTTGTGTTGTAACGCGTGACGTTTTGTATAAGCTCTTTTTATACTCTTTCAGCAACTATTTACTGAGGCCTAACAGTATACCTACGTAAATATATTGCCACATTTTTATTTGAGTACAGAAAATAAGGTTTACGTAAGAGAAATGTCTCCAGTAAATGTTGTAGTCAGCAGTATGGCTAAGATCGGTAGCACCGTAGCAAGGATTGTTTGACAGTGGACCATGTAATAGGGTTTTGCATTATGTTGCTGGAGCAAAAATAATATTACAATGGATGATTACGTTACGTTTGTCTAGATTTCATTTTATTGCCCTTAATTTTAGCATTTAGTACTTTGCTGTTATATTTTGCTGTTGACAAAGATTCTTTCGGTTTTGATATTGTTCACGAGGTGTAAGAGGGTTATGCATTATGCTGCTGGTGCAAAATATTACAATGGATGATTACGTTACGTTTGTCTAGATTTCATTTTATTGCCCTTAATTTTAGCAGTTGGTAATTTGCTGTCATATTTTGCTGTTGACAAAGATTCTTTCGGTTTTGATATTATTCACAGTAGTTTGCACCACATCTAAACCAATTTAAGCTGGCAAGGTGGATGGTTGATCGTCAATCTATTATTGACCGTCACGTGTCCTAGGAAATGGGTGGCCACTAAGTACTAGCGCGAACTGTGGTGCGGTGGAATGTGGTGCGTTATTTCTGCCGTACGGTATAAAAAACGCAGTCACCGGTCCACGCAGTGACTGTAAATAAAATGCACGTTTTTCGTACCCAACCAGTTTTCGGTACCAATAAAGTGCATTGTCCCTTGACGGCCTTAAGGTTGTTAAGGTCAACTTTTACGGTCGTATCCAAAAGACAAAGGGATATTATGTCTTGCTTGGTCGGTGTCAAGGTACGTTTTTCACTGCAGTACGCGGTACTTCACTTACTTATTTTAGGTATCTCTTTGCGATACAAAATACGTACGGTGGACTTACTGCAAATTTGCAGTGGGAGGCCCACTGGGAATTAACGTTTTTTTTTATCGCAGTGAGTGCACTTCTATGACATTCCATACTTCACAGATTTTGCGGTAGTAAAATGCACGGCAGTGCGTGCTAGACCTAAGCCGAAGCCCACCTCGTCACAACCTCAGAAAACAATATGCATTACGTAACTTTTGGAAGCATCCTAGCGGGATTCATCTGTGATAGTCCACTTGATCAAACCAGCAGCAATACCAATGTAATCTTCAATGAAAAAAATATTGTTTGACCTTGTAAACCTCATGAAAACATCATCCAGAACATTTCAATTCCTCACTCAAAAAATCCATGCGTGACCGGTTCTAACAACTTTATAACACCACAATTTCCTACATACACGAGATTTTATCACCTCAGTTAGCCGGTAAGCTAATTGTCAAACGATTTGTCTACCGTGACCTAGTTACGAACTGCGGTATACGTGGGTACCTCGCCTGGGAATAAACTAATGTCGTGCCGCTGGATTTCTTCGTAATAAACTTTGGTACGTAATAGTTTTATGGTATAAGTAGTGTAGAAAGTAATTGTGAATAAAGTTTTGTTTAGTGCCGCAGTATACCTTGTACGAAAATTGTGTAGCCTGAGGTAATTGGGTTTGTATTTGAAAAACTGCGACGTTGTTGTACCGAGTTCTTGTTTGTGTTAGCCTTTTGTAATCCAGTGGTTTAATTTGACTTTACGCCTTTGGTTCTAGCCCTGCCACTGCCTAGTATACCCGGGCCCTAGTTAGTGCAAGACAATTATGAGTATGATAATGGATCTATAGGATTAACATACTCAAGTGTACCCTTATTACGCGAGCCGCATGAATTAGTAGTGATGTTATTACGGTAAGGAGGAAATATGTGAGAAAAAACTGTTAAAATTCATTCATTTTCAGTCTGATATAGTAAACGTTGTCAGATAGTTTTTTTGTAATTTTGCTTACAGGTCATTAATTTTTTGTAAACTGTAGACATTGTGACTTATAAATCGCCTTGGAGATTCTATAAAGGTGTAACAATTGTGGTTCAAAAAAAAAAAAAATTATCAGTTTATTTTTTGTTTAGAGTTCCCTCTAGTAGCCGGTTTTTCACTAGAATGAAGGAAACTTTTCAAACAGTAAAGCAGCCGTAAATAAACAACACAGTAGCCTTTTATAAGCATTTCCGATTTTTTATAGTACTAGCTTCCGCCAGCAGATTCGCTCGCATGATATCTTTATAAATTATACCCATGTTACTCAATAATAAAATAACATTCTACTGGTGAAAGAATTTTTAAAATCGGTTCAGTAGTTTTTGAGTTTAAGCATTACAAACAAACAAAAAATCAACTCTTTTCTCTTTATAATATTAGTTTAGATTAAAAAAAAATGTTTTAAATGTAGTCTTATCTATAGTAAACATAAGTCCCAAAAAATATTGGTAGAACCTTGAATTTCCATCAACTCCATTACCTACATCCAGAGGTGCACTTGTCTGCTTATAAATATTTAAAATGTTCAACTTCATACATCCTTGTACCTCATTAAGCCCCCGTATTTATGTAGGTTTTAGATAAAAACAGCTGATTACTTAGCGGGGTAAAATAATACATAATCAGTCTATAAAGTTTCCTCTGCAGGCCTCATCTCTGTGAGAGGTAATGGGCCGTAATCCACTACGTGGGCCCAGTGCGGGTGGTGGATGTCACATGTCTTCGAATTTTTGGTTCTAGGACATGCCGGTTTCCTCACGATGTTTTCCTTCACCGTTTTCAGAGCAGTGGTGATGAAATAAGACAAAGTATAGCGCCTGCTCGAGTTCGAACCCACGATCTACAACTCGTAAGTTGGGGACGTTAGGTTAGTAGAAGACGTAGGATTTATTAATTATATGCAAAATTATAATCAATATATAATATTATAAAGGCGAAAGTTTGTGTGGATTGGTGGATATTTTTTACTCTTTCACGCAAAAACTATTTAACCGATTTGGATGAAATTTGCCACACAGATTTCTACACAAAACATAACATCACGCCTGTATTCCCCGAAGGGTTAGGCAGAGGTGTACCTATAGTACACCCACATTTCGCCAGTAATGTTTAACTCCCATGTAATAGGGGGCGAGCCTATTGCCATCAACCGGGCAGAAATCCAGACTCCGGGCTGCTACTGAGAAATTCCAGATGGAAATACATATCTTGCCCGACCCGGGAATCGAACCCAAGACCTCATACTCAGCAGTAGCGCTTTGCGACCACTAGATTAACACATGGGATACTTTTTATCCCTATATTCCCACGACCGAGACTTATGTGGATGAAACCGCGGGTCGCTGCTAGTTTTCTGTAAAATATGGTACATAAACAGTGATAAACAACTTTTTTTTACATTTGCATTTCATTTAGAATTTTTCATTTATTATTAGATTTTTTTTTTTGTAAATTTTGACGTTCAAAAGTGCTATTGAAATAAATGATTTGACTTTGACTTTCATTTGTCCCAATTACCAGAATAGGCGAGGCTTCATTTAACTTTCCATTGAATTCATCACTCGAATCAAAAATATTAGTTGAATTCTACTCGTCCGAATTCCTAACCTTTATGAGTAGTGTTGATCCTTCAATGATCTTTGATCGCTATGGGTATTCAAACGGGGTTAGAACTGTGGTGCTTGGCAGCTTCGGGCTGACAGTCGTACGAGTAGCTAGTCAACCAGGCTTTTGTGGTTTGAGTCAAACGCTGTGGATTCAGCATGAATGAAAACCACAGCAGTGAATTTCGTAGTAGTGCGGTTAATATTGTGTTTAATAATAATAATGAATTTAGTGTTAGGAAACATGAGGTTGGCGTGAAATTACATTACGGAAACATAATAGGTATCATAATAATTCTTGACTTCCTGTACTATTTTTCGTACAGGAAGTCGAACCGCTGTCAAATCATTTCCTTTATATCTTCTCAATTTGTCACAAATTTGCGAGTTCAATTTGCATGCAAGACTTTTGAAGTCAAAATGTTTAGTAAACTTGCAAGATTTTCAAAAGTTTATAAAATATACATAAATAACACCGGAAAAGCTGCGTCTCGAACAATTTCCTTTCCTTCTAGACACACTCTCGCACTAAAAGGCAATTCTTGTTTACCCCAGCCAACATTAATCAGGAAATAACAGCGAACAACAGCCAAATTGATAATTTAGGATGCCTTATACTAAACAAACAGAGGAAAGCTAAATAATAAATCTTAGTTGAACGCAAACACAATTTTCAAGTTCACCACGAGGTTATCACTCGATCTCGACATATTCGAGTCATTATTATCACAATGTTATGGAGTTTCGAGTTAGTGGATTTTAGGTCTTATGATGACTGTTATAGAGGTGGTAATGTATGCAGACAATGAGATGTAGGTACCCTTTGCTTGGCGAGTTGTTTGTGAGTCGTAGTGCTCTCCCACGCGAATGCTCATTGCTTTTGTTCGGCGTAATTTATGAAAGGAGTGCTGTCTAGGGAGGTTATGTAATATGCGGAAATATTGATAATTTTTTATATGTGATGAATTCTTGGGAACCATTTAATTCATACCAATCATAATGTAAATATGGTGAAAATCGTTTTAGTTGCTGTGAAAAATTAAATGTTGAAAACGTTCATAATTTTTTTCTTATCACCAGTTAATTTTAAGAGGATTGCGTGATCACATAGCGATATATTTTAATATTCTATTCATTTTATTTGAGAACAAATTAAAGCTATAAACAAAGGAATAAGTACTAAGGTCACTGAAACTAAGAGAGCTCATTCAGTCACGTCACAAATTCCGCTGCCGCTTATAATTTCGCTCCAAAACCCTAAACTAGACAACACAGAGGGTTTGTGGCTGGCGTTAATTAACTACTGACTGAAAACTTGTTACAATAGACTACAGTAATTTAGAAATTGTTAATAAACGTAGCGTTAAACGGTAATAACACTGTAAATGGTGGCTGAGGAAAGTGAGATTTTTTATTACGAAATAATTTAATTATTAGTTGACACCAAACTTAACACAATTTTTCGTAAATACTCTTATAGGTGTTATACGGATAAAATATCTGGAGGGAAATTAATAAGAAAACATTTAATATGTTTTATATTTTTGATTCTACAAGTATCGCTTTACAAAGGTCGTCTTGGCGCTCTACTATTCACAAAAGTATTAATTAAATCTTGCGAAGAAAAGCGACACGAAGCTATTATCGAGAAGCGCCAAATACGCAAAAAAGGAACCTAAGCCCTCCTACCCTACAATACTGCAGGTCAACTTTATTGCTCTAGTTTGACCGGGTGTTCAAAACAAAATTCGGTCTAGCGAGTCACCTAAGGGAGCACACGCAAGAAAGTGATTTCGAAGGGTCAACGTCATTGAAATTGATAAGGAAGACTATATTGTTTCTAAACAACAATTTAAAAAAAAATGTAGTCTAGATACACATTGCTAGTATTTTAAGTTAGGCAAGAGTGCCAATTCCTCATGATCTATTTCTCACTAATTCCTCATAAATATTCTACAATAAAGCAACTAAGTATACGAAGCCCAAATTAAACGTAGACGAACACCGAAAGTATACTCAATCGATTGAAACTAGACACACAGTTCCTACTGCAAGGCGACGCCAAACGCGTAGGTAATAGTTTGAAAATCTATCATTACTTGTGCTCAGTGATCCCTAAATCTGGCACTTTATTGCTCTACGTGCTCTTTGCTTGAAGTTCAGTTCATACTAGAAAGGAAAAAGGAGTCTGAATAAATAATATTTAACGCCATTTCTCCTGGTTCCTCATTATTTGCATAAATGGGGTCACGAGTTTGAAAATAATATTTATTCCCAGAAATAAATGAGGGGGTCATGATTCTATTGATGGCGAAGGGATTAAGAGTATTAAATAGATTTTGTTTTAAGTGGAGATAAAATGCTTCTCAGACAAAAATGAAGCACTATCAATGTTGGACCTCATCAAATCATTTATTGTTACACAACCTTACGTGTATCTTAATAAATAAAAGAAACAACCAATTTTGAACAAAAAACAATAAACTTGGGACATAAAAAGAAGAAAACAATATATATATTCGATATAAAAATATATAAATTAAAAAAAAATATATAAATAAATATATATATAAAAATATATATATTATATTTCGATATTTTAGTTTAAGACTTCGCATATCCATATTTTCTCTTCTTGTTCTCACACACTATTGTCTACATTTCTTTCTCATTTCTCCTTTCGTAGGTCTGCTGGAAGAAATTTCTTAAGAAATAAGCAGTACTTTTGTACTCTAAATTATAACTATGTCATTTCTCTATGTATTTTACTGGGTGTACATAAATAATAAAATAAAACATTCCAGAAATGTCAAAAGATCATGAATCTCTTATGGAATTCCAATAACTTAATAAGTACTTCCATTGATGAAAATAACCATCATCTTAATCAATAAATATCATGAGTCGAGAACCAACACAGTATTATATAAACTCCAAAATCTTCCACCAGATCAATACCACAAACCAAAGGCCAGTAGTCCTCGTCAGCACAAGAACAAAGTAACGTAACCATTAGGAAAACAATCGAACCACTGAGTGCACGGTGGATGGAGAGGCGATATGGTGTGGACATCAACTCCTCCACAATTAAACCGAGCTAATTCTTTGAAAGCTTCGCGACGCCAAGACTTGGACGATAAAACAAGTGGTTTAAACTTAACCTTAATACCCCTACCATGAATGATGGAATGGTGGCTGGCAATGGTTCAAGAATTAGAAGTTTGAATATGAGGTATGGTTATGATGGCTGTTTGTTATTTTGAGTCAACAATCAGTGAATGTTTATAATTGAGATTGACTTGTGTTGTTTTGTCAAGGACAAGAAATATTGTCTGTTTTTATTTTCTTCTTCTTTCTTTTTGATTCACTCATTGAATATTGAAAGCGAATTGAAAGAAAGATTGGGAAGTGAAGTGCAGAAAAAAAATATAAAGGTGTATTTTTCTTCTGCACTTCACTTCCCTATTCTTCTTTCAATATCGTTAACTCATTCAGATCTGCGTTTAAACTTTTAGTGCTCATATACACGAGTGGTACGTTGCTAACTGCAAAGGCAACTGCAGTCATCGGTATTTATTTATTATTTATTAAAACGTAATGAATAAGTAAAAAAAAAAAAATACTGTACAAAGGCGGACTTAGGATGATGCAGAGACAAAACATGACAGATACAACATAATAGATGGATAACTCGAAAAGGAATAAATATATTAATATGTATTCCTTTACGAGTTGTCTATTAATATATGTATTTTTTATGTATTAACATAGATAAATACATACATACAAATAAACAAAATAAACTTAGTCAGGAGAAATAGCCATAGGTAGAGGAAAAAACGAATCCAGCAAATCAGCTTTGGGATGATTCTGCCAACTTCTTACGATTATATGTTCACGTGCTTTTACTTTAAAAGATAACCGGCTGGTTACCATCCTGAGCCATCAATATTCGTCGGCGATACTAGTAGACGCGTCGACGGCAGAGGCAACTGCAGCCGTCGACACGTCGACGTCGTGTATATGAGCACTTATCTCGAACACCATCAATTGTTTACAAACAAATCCAAACAAGTTACAGACCAAAAATAAATTCCAAACACGGGTTCCAATAAAAAGTATTTCCAATTTACCACTCACAGATTTGTCGACGTAAACCTGTAGTAATGAAATTGAAGGTAATCCAATGGGTGGAGCGAGAATCGAGACGAAGGCAACGGGCCGTAATGCACTCCACGAAAACAGATAAGTGAGTCGAATCCAGTCTTATCCTAGAAAAGTAAAACATGAGAGAAATTGCATCGGCACAATTGTAAAGGTTTAGTTTATCGGGAACGGTATTACCACGCGTTTCTAGGTCTTTGTGTACGAAAGTGGGTTAGTTTATAAGATGTTCGGCTGTTATTCGGATATGGTTACCAATTTCAATATTTCTTATCTTTATGGGAGTCTTTTTTGGAAAGTTTTCCTTGTTTTGGCTGTCCTGTTTAGCAAATGTAGCAATGCCGTAAAATCGTATAAATAAGTGGCTAAAGTAAAATATTGTTTTTGAAAGCGTTTAGACGTTGCCTGGGATGGGAGCAGAGATGAGTAGATAATTATAATGACATTACATAATCAGTCGACAATGCTTATTAATTTTGTATTTATGTACACACAGTAAAATACATAGAGAAATTACATAATTATAATTTAGAGTACAATGGTACTGCTTATTTCTTAAGAAATTTCTTCCAGCAGACCTGCGAAAGGAGAAATGAGAAAGAAATGTAGACATTATACTAGCACAGACGTCGTCATTAACTCTATCTTTAAAATACTCTAAACTTTATACATTGTGTTTTTGTTTAGGATAGATGAGTTGTATCAACATTATTGTTAGTAAAATCATTTATTTATTTATTTATTTATTTAATAGTGTGTGAGAACGAGCTCTAGGACATCGGAACTCAGAAAAAGGGTATAGACGAAAAATCTAAAAAAAAAATGTGATATTCATAGCAATCTTAAATTAAAACCAAATACAAAACTGCAAGATAAATTTTTTAAATGCAACAGAAATTCCTATTACCATTCCATCATAAGAGGTTCACATGAAACCTATTTCGTAATACTTTATAGTAACAGAGTCGTACGTTCATTTTGAGAGACAGCCGGGCGTCCATTCAATACGGTCCGGCCAGCAAGATCAGATAAGCTGATATCACAGAATACATAGTTACAGAAGGTCTGCTCCATTCAACGAGCAAAAACTGACGCACGCACCGATAAACGCGTATGGCAATCTCCGTCGAATGCCAGACCTGAGTGCGCTTGCACTCGGTGTACGTGAAACAAGTATATTTGTGTGTGCGTGAGTTAACCTTCTGTACCTATCTCCTTTGTGCTGCTATCTTGCCTCGCCACAGAACTACACGCAATACAATTTTCCTATAAAAGCGAATATTCTGTTTCGTTTTTTTTTCGGAATAGCTCGGTGATTTTCGTATCTGATGGCTGTGTTACATATGTTAAGGCTGATTTGCCAATGTTGGGTTGTATGTTCGGTGTGAATGGAGTTTTGTGAGATGAGCAATATACGAGACAATTTTGGGATGTTGCCATATAAAAATATGAAGCAGTTTTTTTGTATTTCATAGGTCAGTTAAAATAGCTCATCTGATAGTAAGCGATAATTATGCGTTCGACATTAGCACTCGTTTCCCTAGAAGTCACAGGACTTGAAGACCCAGAACATATTGGGAAATACAGACTTCAGAAGGGAGGTACTAAGACCTCCCTCAGTAAAACCGTTGGAATTTAGGAAATCTTTCAAAAGTGTAGGTGTAACCTGGTCATAGCAATACGTCTACATTATACTGGAATTTTACAAAATTAGCACTTCATAAACAACTTGAAGTAAGTTACAAATTAGGTCACACAGCCATTCTTTTCGAGAACAAAAACCAGCGAAAAAGAAATTACATACGTTCAAGCTTACGTCAAACTAAAACAGGGCACCATACTGGGCATAAACCTACAGCTATTAAGAAGGCCATTCAAGTAGTGAAACGCAAAGCCACAAAGGGAGCAAGCTACTCAGAGACCACTTACATGTTCGCTTTCTTGGCATTCTTTCAGCTCTATTTGATACCACTCGGATGTGGATTTTTTTTTATACCTCCTTAATTTTCGTAATGTGAGGATCTTGTTGCGGTCAACATATTGTTTGTGTAGTCGGTTCTCGGTTCCAAAATTATTTGGTGAAAATGTAAACAAATAAATCAGAAAACGTACGTATGGATGCGAATTTGTAGTGCTACTTACAAATTAAGTGCTTTGATTTGAATATTTTATTTATTTTATTTTATTCTGTTCGGGAAACTTACAGCTTGTAGGCCATTTACAAGTTTCCACTGATAAACACATACATAAAAACGAAAAAAAAAGGTCGGTACAAAATACCTATTAAACATAAATTGGGAAAAAAATAGGACACGATAAATTACAAACTAAAAATCATTATTAATTACTTAAACCCGAAATCCGCTATTTTATTTTTATTTCAGTGTAAACAGTAAACTTTGTTCAGGTTAATTGAATTTAACAGGGTTTTTTTAAGTCTGACAACTACTTTTTCTAATCATTACTGGGTTGTGGAGGTCAGATAGGCAGTCGTTCCATGTAAAATACTGGTATTCAGCTGCATCCGGTTAGACTGGAAGCTGACCCCAACATAGTTGGGAAAAGGCTAGGCAGATTGATTGAGGGTTTGTTTAGAATTTCATGAGATAATTTTGGAATAGATCATAATTATGTTCACCTATCTTTTGTATAGTTTTATGCTGCATTACAAATCGCACCCTTAGTAATTAAAAAATAAAAGGTTTTGAGTCTTTGTGTTAGATGGGCTCAATATCAACTGTTCTACCACGGAGAGGGTGGTGTGGAAGAGACACAATTATAGTATTCGCTTTAGTATTGTCTTTTTTTTTCTTTCTGTGAAAGCCAAGTGGTAGAACAGTTGTTATTGAGCCCATCTAACACAAAAACTCAAAACCTCAATATTTCGAGTTGTGCCCTTAATTACTAAGGATGCGAAATGCTCATTAATAACAAGTTTTTCCTCTTGTAACATTGCAGCTTACTTTGAAGTAATTATTTTATATTTGTTAATGTTTATTATAGATGTATTTGCAAGTCTGCACTTATATCCTATTGTTCTACTTGATTAAGTGACATTAGTATTTGGTGCGATTTTGCTAAGAAAAATTGTGTAAATATTAGTATGCCGCAAAACAAAAAACAAGGTTGAAGATAAGAGATTTTTACCTATTGATTGAAACATAGATTCTACTCGTAGATTGCAACACATCGTTACATACTATTAAAAAAAACTGTTGCAATACATTTTCTAAGTATCATTACCTAAGAAAACCTTTTCTAAAGAAAATGAAAGTACTTTGATGTTGCTTTTCCTCTTGGAGAAAATAAATTGGCACGAAAAATGCATTCCTACATTTGCAAATGGCAATGAGAAAAATACACATTCATGCATTATCATTTATATAACTTGTCCTCACATAGAAATAATAGTAATAGCAAAACTAATTCATTTTCCTCAATAAAAAAAATACCAGAGGCCCTAGCATTGTGTCCTGGCACGAACGTTGACGTGATGGCATCAAACGGTGCAGCATAATTATAATGAGATAAAAATAACAAACTAATAAATAATAATAAAATAAATAGCATACTTTGTTTTAAATGTTTGTATAGATGTAATATTTGCGGTCGTGCTAGGCCCACTGCAGCATCTTCGCAAATGATGACTACCGTCACTGCTTCAGGAGCACTTACCTGATATAAGGACATGTGCGGGTTGCCCATTGGTAGATAAATTACACCATACTGTCCCTTGCCACCGATCTTACAAACAAGAAGAAGATTAACGCCTGGATCTGACGAATGGAGTCTGTAATGTGATGGACTATCAAATAGTAGGTACATATCATTTCAATAATAATGAGAAATTGTGAACAATCTTCGTGTAAAATGTCTTTTGCATTAACATGAAGAGCGAACATGCTGGTTCGCAGGTTTGCACGATGCTCACTTCCTGTTAAGATAACACTCTTTCGAGCCTACTGTACATCTATTTACACGAGCAGCCTGTGGGCTAGATATACTCAAAGATTGTACAACGGTCTCCGCGTTCAGTATAATAACGAGCTAAGGATGCGAGTGGGGCTGCCCCACTTCTGTAGTGCGTCGGGGATGTCGCGGATGCGCATGTAGATTGTTTCTACACAACCATGCGCAAAAGGTGCGCTTTCATGGTGCGCAGGGTGTGGAGCAGCTCCAACAGTATCCCAAGCATGATTTCGAGTCGCCTAGACTGTGTTTTCGTGGGTCACTGTTGTGCCATCTCACATGGGTTGTCACAGCGGTGATCAGCTACTATTTGTATCAGTTTTTACTAATATAGTTGTAAGTGTTATTTATCATTTGTAAGTCATACAATACTTGAATAAAGACAATTCTATTCCAGTCTATTAAGAGGCATTTATACAGTAACGTAGACTTCTAAATCCTCCTTACTTAGCAAGATCATGAATATAAAACTTAATAACTAAACATAATTAAACTCATAAACAATCTAGCAGTCTATTTCCATTAATGAAACAGTTTCATTAAAATATAATATTACTTACAAAGTTTCATTCAGCTGCACTACAATACAAAAGGGAATAAAAAACGGTGACTATTAAGAAAAACTATTGGAGAGACGAGCTCGATACCACAAAGAGTAAGACGTTTCCCATTGCTACTTTGTATAATAACAGAGATACGGTCTTAAGTTTATTTGCAGCAATGAATAATTAATTTATATTTCGTTATACGAGCCTTGTGACTGTTACATTGTATGCTATGTATTCAATTTACATGATAGCATTAGTTATACTTTGTTTATCCTCGACTTCGTTTGTGGTAATGGTATCTACAGAATGTTGCATGTTGTTACTAAGACATGAAGCGAAATGACGATGTACTGTAATAAAGCTTTTAACTTTTGTTTATTATGATGCAGGATAAAGTAAACTAGCTAAAACTGTTACAATATTTTAACGTCAATTATTTCTAAACACAATGTGAATCGGTGGGTAACAATTAAAAGTACTCAAAGCATTGATACTCATCGAAATGTAATAATACACTTCAATCGTATTCATAGCGTAGATACTTTAGTAAATTGATAATTTTAGTGAATCGGTGTGTGCATGGACTATTCGCAATTCTGTTTATGTTACTGTGACAGCATATATTTAGGTACTAGCAATAATAATCGTTCATATTGTTTTACATTTCCATTATTGTATTTCAAGTTTATCAATGATCAGTTAACATAAATGATAAATTGCTATTGCCAAATCAATTGCGTCTTAGCAAAAATATATTGCATTTTTTTCTGTTTTCAAAATATTTTGCTATACCGTGCTTTTATAATCGTGATTACACGAATCAGTGTATATGTCGCAGCCATCTGGTAAAATTAGCCAGCTAATTGGACACCTAGGCCGTTTATTAAACGCGCCGGCATCCAATCGGATGTCTAGGCCGATAGTTAATTGAACTAGAATCATTCAACGTTTAACAACTTGGCGTACTGAAAGTCAACCCTTTGAAGATGACTGACCACGATTCAGCTAAATGATTCAAATGGTGAAAAAAATTCTGTGAGCAATTTTGAAATAGCGGTTTGGTCACAGTTCTAACCTACCCTAACCTATTTCACCCTGTTTAACTAAATGACTACACGACATTCAGCCATCTGGTAAAATTTTGCGCTTAACTATTTGACTAGTTTACTTTCAGCTATTTAATGTACGGCCTAGGCGTCCAATTAGCTGGTTAATTTAACCAGATGGCTGCGATATATACATCAATGTATATATCGCAGCCATGTCTTTATAAGCTGGAGGAGGAGGGGTTCGTGGCTAAATGATAAAATCCGCACGGGTCGATTGAAGGTTAAGCTACGCTTGCCGCAGTCGGTTCATGGATGGGTCATTATCCATTATATATCGAGAGCTCTGCATGCCTCGGAAAGCACGTTTCGCTGTTGGTCCCGGCTGTCATTCATAGATTTTTTGACAGTCGTTACGAACATCCAGAAGCCCAATTGTGACTACCAGTATTACCAAGGGTTATCGTGTTACCCAGTAAGGGGTCGTGGAGGTCAGCTAGGCAGTCGCTCCATGTAAAATACTGGTATTCAGCTGCATCTGCTTAAACTGGAAGCCGACCCAAAGATAGTTGGGAAAAGGCTAGGCAGATTGATACTGAAGAGGAATACACACATAACATAACATCACGCCTGTATTCCCCGAAGGGTTAGGCAGAGGTATACCTATAGTACACCCACATTTCGCCAGTTATGTTTAAGTCCCATGTAATAGGGGGCGAGGAGAAGAGGAATACGTAATAAGATTTTCTTCTGAGCTTAAGGATTGTACTTGTCCCTTTTCAAAAATAATCATAATATAACATACATTCTTATATTGACTATAACAACTAGTGAGAGTAAAGGTATGTACCTAATGTTTACATGGGCTGAGTAGATAATGCTTAGTATTTGTCACTTGTCACACCGTTTTTAGATGCTTAGTCAATGCTGTTTTTTAGTGAAAGTGTAAAGAAGCCAATACTACTTTCTAAGCGACGAGTACTATGCTTGTCACTTAGTCGCTAACTATGGCTGCTTGTATGGCCGCACGTCTGTGATGACACTTTGACCTTGAGCTGGCCTAGCGTAGTATAAATATTCAAAAGAATATGAGGCCAGCTTATATCGGTTTTGTCTATATAGGTTAGGCTTTCCTATTATTATGATTTTCAAATTTAACAATATTCTGTTTCAGATGATCTTTGGCTTCGCAAGTGCTTTTTTGAGAATCGTATGTGTAGCTGTTTGATATGGTAGCAGTAGTATTAGCAATGACGTACTGCAACCAAAACTATTTCATTTTGGCAAGATAAAATAGTTTTATCTGGGACAGAAAAACTCTTTTACCTTTACCGTTTAGCTATTATGGCTCACCTAAACCAATTCGTCATCGTCCAAACTACATATGAATAAATAATGTACGTCGTCGGCCGTACTTGGTCGATCGAATCAATCATTTGATAATAGAAAGTGAGTGCGTACAGTACTTCAACCGACGTCGTCCAATAACTAGGTGCAGTCACTTTTTTTTTTAAATATAATTAATATTATTATGTTAGGTTCGATTGCCCGTCCAAACGCCACCTGCTGGAAGCTCTACACGGGGGTTGTGCGGTTCATGGTCCTTTACAGGGCACCGGTGTGAGGCGGCGAGCCTCTTTGATGGATTACCGCCATGGGATCTGGAGGCAAAGGTCCTCGCGCACATTTGGGAGTGGCGCGAGGAGGCGAAACGCCGGGGCTTAACTCCGCTGCCGCGAAAAATCACGGTGCAGCGGACAGAGCTCCGGCGGGATCTCATGGCAGTATGGAGAGTGCGATTGTCGCAACCCAGCGCTGGGCACGCCAAAATTGCGGCGATAAGAACCCTCTTTGAGGAGAGGCTAGAGAAGCGCTACGGCATCCTCACCTTCCGCCTGACGCAGGTCCTCACCGGACACGGCTGTTTCGGAAGGTTCCTGTACAGGATAAGGCGGGAGGAAAGGCCTGGGTGTCACCATTGTGTGGATCGCCCGGAAGACACGATGGAGCATACGGTGGAGGTCTGCCCGGCTTGGGCGGAGTATCGCCGTGTCCTCGTGGAGGCGATCGGCGGCGGTGATCTCTCGCGTCCGACCCTGGTTCAGGCCATGGTACGGAGCGAGAGGAAATGGGAGGTCGTCACCTCCTTCTGCAAAGCGGTAATGCTCGCGAAGGAGGAGGCGGAACGCGTGAGGGAGAGGCAAATTTCGCGCCCTCATGCCCCTAACCGCCGCAGGAGGAGATGCCCTGGGTGTCGGAAATCGCAGGCCGATTTCCGGCCACCGTAGGCCCGGGCTTGCGGATGGTGAGCAATGGGTAGCTCGCCGTCCGATAAGGACCAGGCCCAGGTTAACGGCGCGTTGTGTTCCACGCGCGCTTCAGAGAGATGTCAGCAGAATTGACAAGGTCCGTTAGGGCCGATGCCTGCCGGGGGTGCGAAGAAAACCGAAAGGGAGATCTTGGCCCCCGGCAACAGGGCAACCGAAGGAACACGGGTGGGTTTTAGTCAGTAAGAATCTGACACGCCCTCCCGCTCCGCCCAGAGCGGGAGAAGTTATTTGATAACTTACCACCCAAAAAAAAAATGGTTCGATTGCCCGAGTTCGGCGAACTTACGCTTGCCGATACGTGGTCTGCACTCCAGAACGATTCATCTGCTCCACCGGCCATCAGTCCTTCGACAAATATCGCCAGCCCACTGCCACTTCAGCTTACTTACTCTGCAAGTTATGTAGGTCAGGACAGTATAATATAGTTGTACCGTCGATATGAAAAGAAGAAGAATAATATTAATTAATTAATATTTTCTATTCCAAATACGAAGTTGCAGTTAATTCTTTACGATGCCTTACTATTACATGACTTTACAAATAACACAAGATGTGGAACAGGTTCCTTATAAATATTAATATCTATTGTACTAGGTTTCCTTAATTGTGTATCTCTTAAATTATTGCCATACTGAAATTTTCATATTAGTGAGTACCTATTAAAGCTATTACTGTTTATTATTATTTCAAGTTCGTAAACTCCGAGCAGCCCCGTCGCTATTTACCAACTTACAATTTCATACTTTTTCATTAAAACGATCGCACCACCGAATTAAAGGCAAGCATAAGTTCTGAAACACAACTAATTAGTAAGGAAATCAATGATGGCACACACTCGCAATAAAACAGACTATAGTCAAAGTTGTTAAAATATACTGAAAAGCATAATTTAACACAAACCAAACCCTACAAAGTTCTGTCTTATACAAATATGTACTTTATATAGTTTTTCCACCCTAGTTTTATTCATCGCTATCGAGTTTTCACAGGTGGCTAAAGAAGGAGCTAAAGACAGACAGCCGCTAATCAATTCCTTATCTCTCAATGCAAAAATCAACGGCCAAGCATGCAATGAACTTGTAAATACGTTCTTTCCTGATTAGCCCGTCACTCCAACGTTATCGCAGAGACAAATTACACTGTTCCTACTTTGGAACATCTTGCATAATTAGAGCAGCAATCTCCGGTTGACTCCCGCTACACACGATCGTCTGATAGCTTGCCTAATTGAAACTTGAATGCGCTGTTTATCTGCAGTCTTTCTAGCGAAACACTTGGAAAGTAGAGAACTCGTTAACTGTGTTTTAGAGAGGTTTGGTTCGGGTTTTCGTGGAAAAGAAATTTTAAGAAAATGCTGATAGCAGATGCTTCAATCATTTACTTAAATATTCATTTTTATTTCATTCTACGTTCATACGACACCGATAAAATGACAGAAATGAACGTTCATCTGCTCATTTCAGTTTTTGATATTTCGGTAGGTGAGTGCTGAAATCCGACATCTTTGAGTTGGTTCACTAAAGAATACGTTTTTCACTTTTGTTTCATTTTGTGTTCAGACGTTTCGCTCAGAGTGAAAGATTGCCTATTGAAAGACAAAAACCAGCCAAGTGCGTGTTGGACTACACACAATGAAGGGTTCCGTAATTGGGATGAATTTGCCCCATATACAAACTTAACATTGTAGTTGAAATACATGTTTTCCCGTACATTCCAACTGCAAATATAAGTTTGTTTTTAATATTGATAGATTCACCATGTTATTTTAAGACCATAGACTTCTTATAGGTTTTTCTGTAATCTATGAGTGAAGAAACATTCTCTGTATTTTTTTTCAAAATTTTAGGCCGCAGTGTTTTCGGAAATAAGGGGGGGAATGGTCAATTTTCATAAATTTTCTTAAATATCTTTAAATGTATTTTATAAAAAAAAAATAAAAAAAAAAAATATATATATATATATATATGTATTTGAGATCCTTGTATCCCCTTTCATTTGATATGTCACACGATACAGTTTGACAAACTTTTTTTTTTAATTTTCTTATTTGCCTTCTAAAAGTGACCCCCATATTTACAACAAACTTCCCATTGACATTCGAAATTTACCCATTAATAGATTTAAAATCTGTATTAAAACTAAACTTTGTAAAAAAGGGTTTTATAAAATTTCAGATTATTTAGAAGATAAAAAACCATGGGATTGAACTGCTCGCTCTGCTAAGCCTTGTGATAAAAATTAACATTTTAATTATTTTGTAAAATCATGAAAATATACCAGTTTTATATACACATTGACATTGTTGAAAATTATATTCAAAATGACATGATTACTTTGTAAAGTATTATATTATTTTATTTAATTATTGTGAATGTGAGGACTATGTGGATATCATTATTATTTTCATTTTTCAGTTAGTTTTAATTATGGTCTGGCAGTTTGAGTAGTTTATGCGGCCTACCCAAATGTCCTTTCTTTGGTATTGTTCGTCGAGTTGAGCTCCTTAAGTTCTGAGTTGAGCTCCACGATTACTGACAAATGCTTGCACTGACTGGACAGGTTCACTCAAATCTGTGTGGTTCTTTCCTCAAAAGACCATTTCAGACACTAATCTACATGGTCCTCATATGGCCTGACCAAGATTATGTCTGGACTTTAAAAGAGACTGTGACCTCTGAGTTTGTTTCGGCCTTTCTTCTCAGAGTAGTCAGATAGGAAACGCCGAACTCAACTAGCTTATTTTTTTTTTTATATATGACGTGTAAAAGTGATTCTGATATCCTATTTACAGAATAAACAATTTCATTTCATTTCATTTCATTTCATTTTACTACATAAAGACTCTACAGTACGATACCTAACAACACCCTCACGGATCGAACAGGGTTTTTTTTTACATGTTATATATATTTTTTTAATTCTAATATTTAATTTCTTGACTGCCTCGTTGGTCTAGTGGTCGCAAGCGCTACTGCTAAGTATGATGTCTTGGGTTCGATTCCCAGGTCGGGCAAAGCGTTATTGGGTTTTTCCATCTAGAATTTCTCAGTAGCCGCCCGGAGTCTGGATTTGTGCCTGGTTGATGGCAATAGGCTCGCCCCCTATTACATGGGACTTAAACATAAGTGGCGAAATGTGGGTGTACTATAGGTACACCTCTGCCTAACCCTTCGGGGATTACAGGCGTGATGTTATATTATTTAATTTCAACCTAGCGCAGGAGTCAGGGTTTCCATATAAATGGAACATACTTTTATTCCAATAAAAAAACGTAAAAAAATATAAAAATATTTCGAAATGTTCTTTATTATGTAAAAGTACCTATTCAAATGAAATAAAGGAAATTAAACATAAATTTCCAAGACATCTTAAAAACATCGTGAGGCAACCAGCATGCCTTAGAGATATTTGTCCACGTTGTTCAAATTCAAATAATTTATTTCGGAAACATCCATATTGTATTAGTATTAGAAATTAGAATAATATGTTCGTAGCATTAAAATAAAAAAACAATATTTCAATTAAAATCAAAATTAAATAAAAAAAAAAAACATCAAATCATAATTAAATTAACATTAAATTACTTAAATTAAAATTAAATTAAAATTATGTGAAGCCAAGTCAGTGGCCCATGGACGGTATAAAAACTAAACTATTATTTAATATATTTAGATACTTATAATCTCTAAAGTTTTAACTATGCTACGGCTGGGCAATAGCTTCCAAATTATTCCTGAGCCACCTAGTGGTACGCGTCCACAGAGCCTAGACAAGTCGAAATCGCTTTCAAAGCGTTTCGTATTTCTACAACGACCTTCAACAGGATTGACAGAAACTTTTCGGTAGCTTAATTTATTATGTCAATCTGATACATTGTTGACTTTTCCACCATCGTTATTGCTGATATAATGTCAATTTATTTAGGCCCTCATATCATCTTTGTCCCTCTTTCTGGGCAGGCCTCGACGGGACCGTTCATTTTCATAGCTATTATGCAAAAAAAACTTATTTTAGATAACAGATAAATATGTATCTATTATTAAATCTTCAGTATGTCTGAGGGTTTGTCCATACACGGATGTTCGAAAAGTGCAAATTCTCAGCTTAATTTAATAAATGATTTTTTGGTTTTGATGCATTACGTCCAACATTCTCCTGTCGTTGCCACAGCGGTGCCACCCGTAGCAACGACTTTGCCCCTGCAGGGACATCCATAGCAATGGCATTGCCACTGCGGCGCCACCTGTAGCAACGACATTGCCACTGTAGGGCCGCCCATAACAACGACATTGCCGCCGCGGGGTCGGCCATAGCAACAGCATTGCGACACACCGCAACGCAACGTGTGTGCAGACCCTAAGTCTAAAGGTCGCACTGACATTGACTACATTATTATGTCGACCACGCTGTTTAAATATAATTTACTATTTTTATCGCAAGGGGAGCACTTACCGCCCTTCGTTGATGAGGTTGTTTATAAAAATTAAATTAAATGAAGTTAGCTAAGGCTGCAAGCAATGTTAGCAAGGAGAAAATATTTTTTTGAAGCAAATAAAATGCTTTCGCAGAGAAACATAAAAATAAGTAAAATTGATTGACTAGAAAATATTTAAGTCTTAAAATGGTATTATCAGAAAAGAGGACGCTACTGCTTATCCTCTTTCAATTCTTACCATTTAGTTTTACCATACGGCATTAAAGAACAGGCAGATTGGATTTGATATGTAAAGGTTTTAAATAAAAATACGCATAACAATACCAACTTTCAACATTCCCAAATAATCTAACTTCGAAATCACATTGAAAATAATTTCAAAATGTTCAAAATTAACTGCATGCCGAAATACAAAATTTATCCCATTTCCTTTCGATTGAATCTGGCTGCATAGAAATGGGTATAACAGAAACGAAAATATTTGTTGTGATGGTGGGACCTGAATTTTCATGATGCAGTCCTAGGGTATCTAATATAATAATGTCCAACATCCATTTTAATATCATGAATGATTACGGTAAAAAGACTAACTTCTCCTTAATCTATATATGATAATGATAAATGATTTTATTTCTGTAAGTAGGTTTGTGCAAACACTTTTACACATTAATCATATTTTAAAAACTAGATGAGGCCGGCGTTTCCTATTTGACTACTCTGAGAAAAAAGGCCGAAACAAACTCAGAGGTCACAGTCTCTTTTAAAGTCTAGACATAATCTTGGTCAGATCATGTGAAGAACACGTAGATTTGTGTCTGAAATGGTCTTTTGAGGAAAGAACCATACAGATTTGAGTGGACCTGTCCAGTCCGTGCACGCATTTGTCAGTAATTGTGTAGCTCAACTCAGAACTTAAAAGGAGCTCAATGATCCGAAGAACGATACCAAGGAAAGGACATTTAGGTAGGCCGCATAAAGTACTCACAACTGCCAGATTATCATTAATTCCTTACATTCACAATAATTTAAAAAAATAATAATACTAATATTATACTTCACAAAGTAAATATTCATATCATTGTGTATATAATTTTAAAGTTAGCAAAATAAACAAAGTTCCGAAAGTAAAAAATAAATAAATTGGATCAGCTCAATCCCAAGCCTTTTTGTCCTCAATGTAATCTTTAACGGAATTAATAGCTTTCTGGCACAACTTACGTTTAATGAATGAATTGAATTTATTAAGGCTTAGATCTTATACGTGGCTTAGAAGTTTACTATAAAAGCGTATACATTGACATCTGAACAAGCCACCTATTTTCATGAGCCTTGTTGTAGGTATAACAAATTTGTGTTTGTTGCTAGTATTTATGTTATGAATATCACTGTATTTTTTAAACAATTTTATGTTTTTATGGGCATAATACAAGGTTATCAAAAATATACTGAGAAGGCAGAATAAAACAGTAACGAAATCAAAACTGTATATTGAATATTTTAGAAAAAAGTAATTACCACGAGGTGTGGGAATGAGTCTGCTACCAAAAAATATGTTTTTTTTTTTGTTGTAAATGCCTAATAGTATATGGGTACTTTCATATAATAGTAAATGGGTACTTTATTGTCACCTTTATGGAGAGCAAAAATCTTTTTTTTTTTTCCAACAAATATGTATTTGGGTAGTCCGGATGATAAATTCTTGGTAGGACGACCAATTCTTGACCGTTCGATCGTTACAGAATAAGAAATTTTATTTAGACAAGCCATTCGAAAGAAAAATAAACAGATTTGTTTGACCTACGACAAGCAACCATAACATTGTCAGCCAATTACTTCACATCAAAAGGTTTTTGACACATGTCATAAAAAAACGGAGCCGCACATTGGGCCTGTGATTGGGCCGTTTCCATATCGATCGGCAAAAGACACGAACATCGGAAATTCTAATTATATGTTCAGAAACAAACCCCAAATTCGTTCCAAACTCGATTCATGAGTCAGCATCAAAAAAGTAGGACATCGAATTAATTCGAAAAGGCTGGAATGAGGGGCTAGTGTAACTTGAGCTACCTCGGTCCCCGCGGGGATATGGAATACGGAACAGACTGTGGCTCCAGAAGGGCAATGAGGGATCTTTTTAAAATTGTAGGTGGTGGCAAATGAAGCTTGACGCGTCAATGGAGTGCGAAGTGTAATCAGTGGAACTACGCTATGTGCTTTACGCACATTACCACATTGTTGATAAAACGACGCTATTTCTCATTGCTCTTCGATTCGGATTTTATTGTCTGCTAAGGTGAAATTCTTTTAGATATAAGTGGTTTAGCTGTGAGTTATTCGGAAACCAGAACTGAGTAATTGTATTCTGGTAGGCGGCGATTTTTCTTAGTTTTTATTTTTACTTGTAGAAACTTCTTCGATAGGTTTGATGGTTTATGAGAGGACCCTTTTAAAAGTTACTAAAACCCTGAAAGAAATCGACACGTGTTTCACCTCTCAAGGCAGGATGACGATTGACTTGACGATTGAAAGGTGAAACTCGTGTCAATTGCTTTCAGAGATTTTTATAGCTCTTTAGAAATAGCTCAGCGGAACAGGTTACGTCTATTGTATTTTATAATGGATTTCTGCAAGGTCACGCCTGAATCAATTAACTAGTTATTTCAATGCATATTAATCAAAAAACTCAGCCTAACGCAGGTCACTGCTGGAGGGCTGCTCTTTCAATTTGTGCCTCTGCGCCAAGCTGTTCGCTTTTCACATTATAAACTTCGTAAATACTACTGTTATTTTTACTGGTAACCGATGCATACAGGAATCTGTAAACAATTTAAACAGCTATTAACATAAATCCTGTTACCACATTAAATAAGCACTTAAACATTAATTCACAATAACCCACCTGAACAAAGGTCACTCGATTCATGACCATTCTACTGTGATGTAATTGGCTTAATTACGAAATACCTGACCAAGGCAGTGTGTCATATATAATTGGCATATAGCCACAAGCTTAAATAGTAATTGGTTGTTTTTCGATGATCTCGATGACCTTAAGGTAGGTTAATGTCCCGATGTATATATCGCAGCCAACTAGCTTAATTTTCCATTTAGTAAACATCAAATAACTTCTCCCGCTCTGGGCGGAGCGGAGGGCGTGTCAGACTCTTACTGACTAAAACCCACCCGTGTTCCTTCGGCTGCCCTGTTGCCGGTGGCCACGATCTCCCTTTCGGTTTTCTTCGCAACCCCGGCAGGCATCGGCCCTAGTGGACCCCTTCGAATCTGCTGACATCTCTTTGAGGCGCGCGTGGAACACAACGCGCCGTCGACCCGGGCCTGGTCCTTATCGGACGGTGAGCCACCCATTGCTCACCGTCCACAAGCCCGCGCCTACGGTGGCCGGAAATCGCCTCGCGATTCCCGACGCCCTGGGCGTCTCCTCCTGCGGCGGTTAGGGGCATGAGGGCGCGAAATTTGCCTCTCCCTCACGCGTTCCGCCTCCTCCTTCGCGAGCATTACCGCTTCGCAGAAGGAGGTGACGGCCTCCCATTTCCTCTCGCTCCGTACCATGGCCTGAACCAGGGCCGGACGCGAGAGATCACCGCCGCCGATCGCCTCCACGAGGACACGGCGATGCTCCGCCCAAGCTGGGCAGACCTCCACCGTATGCTCCACCGTGTCCTCCGGGCGATCCACACAATGGTGACACCCGGGCGTTTCCTCCCGCCTTATCCTGTGCAGGAACCTCCCGAATCTGCCGTGTCCGGTGAGGACCTGCGTCAGGCGGAAGGTGAGGACGCCGTGGCGCCTCTCTAGCCACTCCTCAAAGAGGGGTCTTATCGCCGCAATTGTGGCGTGCCCAGCGCTGGGTTGCGACAATCGCACTCTCCATGACGCCATGAGATCCCGCCGGAGCTCTGTCCGCTGTGCCGCGATTTCTCGCGGCAGCGGAGTTAAGCCCCGGCGTTTCGCCTCCTCGCGCCACTCCCAAATGTGCGCGAGGACCTTTGCCTCCAGATCCCATGGCGGTAATCCGGCAAGGAGGCTCGCCGCCTCGCAGGAGACCGTGCGGTATCCTCGGGCCAGCCGGATGGCCATGACCCTCTGGGACGCGTTCAACCGGCGGGCTGGCCGCAGCCTTAGTGAACGCGCCCACACCGGTGCCCCGTAAAGGGCCATGGACCGCACGACCCCCGCGTAGAGCCTCCGGCAGGAGGCGTTTGGATCCCATAGATTGGGCAGGAGCCGCTTCAACGCAGCCCCGGCCCGCTCCAGTCTGGGAGCCAAACGTCGGAAGTGTTCGACGAAGTTCCACCGGCTGTCGAGGACAAGTCCCAGATACTTCATCGTCGACTCGACGCCGATGTGAACCCCTCCCGCCATTACCTGGGAACCCGACGGTGGCGCATTCCGAGGTCCATGAAAACCCATGGCCTCGGACTTGTGCAGGGCCACCTCGAGTCCCAGCTGCCGGATCCTGTCGACGATTGTCGCAACTCCGCGTGTCGCTAGTTCGGCCGCCGCCTGGTACGACCCCCCCTGTTCCAGGACCAACGTGTCGTCAGCGTAGCAGACGACGCTGACGCCGCTAGGGAGGTCGGCGCGCAGCACCCAGTCGTATCCGATGTCCCACAGATGCGGCCCCAGGACCGATCCCTGTGGGACACCGCACGACATCTCTCGCCGGTTCCACTCTCCTTGGTGACCGGGGTAGATGACGGCCCTGTCCGTCAAATAGGCCTCGACCACACGACAGAGGTAGGTCGGCATCCGGTGATACCGGAGTGCCTCCCTGATGCAACTCCAGGGCAGGGTGTTGAAGGCATTGGAGATGTCGAGAGACACCGCCAAGACGACCCCACCCCGGGCCACAGCATCCCCCGTCGTGAGGGCCCGCTAGTAAACAGCCTAGCCTTTGGAAATAGCGCTCGCCGGCCGCTACTGATGCACCGCTCGCTTCGCTTGCTCGGCTCACGTGCAGTTGGTCACAGTTCTAACCTAACCTAACCCATTTGGTAGGGTGCCCTGGCTTAGTTACTACGACCAATTTGGCTCGTGCGTGATTGATCACAGTTCCAGCCTAACCTAAAATGAATATCATTCAGGCCGCTAGTTGAACGGCCCCGATCAGTAAAAAGGCTAGGCTGTTAAGTAAAAGGCTAATTAAGCTTGTTCTCAAGTATCCTAAACCGGACTTGACTATTATTGGTAAGATATTTTGACACATTGCGTTTTTGACATCTGAACACTCAGCAAATTGGGAAGAATTACCTTACATTGATTCAGTATCTCATTCAGTGCTGGAATCTAGTGTCACTATTTTGATAGTAATATCCAGCGTTGGATTTGAATACAACAACCGCTGCGGCTGATGTCACATCAAATCATGGACCAATGTAACTCAGGTTTTTTTTTGTTTTGCATCACAGAGTCTGTTGTGTCAAATTAGTCTGACAACCCCAGAAACCGGCCATGAGAGGGTTAAAAGTGGGATTTTAAATTTTATATACGAACAAAGCTGTGGGCATCAGCTAGTACTCACAAAATTCGGTAATTTCCAGTTAATTTTACACGAAACCACTCTTGTTTGGCTTCCGGAATCCTTAAAAGATCCATCCATTGAGTAACTGAGTAACATCTTGTAATACAAAGCTCCGTTACGTAGATACATTATCTCATTTCAATTACGTATGTAGTAGGTGTCTAGTAAATAATGGATAACCTTGAAATAGCATATAATAGACCCTATAGCTTCGATCAATAATAGTAGACCCTATAGCCGTTCTAAAATAAAAACAAAAAATATACGTATATCCCAAGTAGTTCCTAAGATTCTAACTTTTTAAAACTTATTTTAAATTTTTCTTCACCACGACCACAAATGAATGAATTCCATCGGTTATTTGTTCACAAAACGAGCAAAAAACATGTTTCTTGTATGGAGAGCCCTTTAATTATTAACTTTATTTAATTTGTTACTTAAACGGCAAAAAAAAATTCAACTGTCTACCTATTACTGTTTAAGAGATACTGCCCGCTGACAGACAGACGGACGGATAGCGGAGGCTTAGTAATAGGGTTCCGTCTAACATCCTTCCGGTACGGAACCCTAAAAACGGTTACTGGGGGTCATCTTTAGAAGATAGACATATGCTTTTGCGAACTTTTTGTTGAACTTTTTGAGATGTACAATCCTGTAGAACATTAATTTTAGCGGCCGGCGAGCGCTTCATCCAAGTTGGTCGCACTTGGCTGATTAGTATTTTTTGGATCTTAAAATAGGAATTATTTATGGTTCACAAAAAGTGGCGCAATCATTATAATATTAGAGTGTTCAATAATATTTTTAAGAGCGCAAAATGGGAACTACATATTAGAGGTTCCATTAAATTCCTGCGATTAACAATAAATACAAAAAAAAAAACAACATAATATCAGTCTTAGGCCTATCTCTACTCTATTTATGTAAAAATAAAAGCAAGATTTAATATAAGATTTAAATCACTAATCCAATAAGTACAAGGACGGATTAGATTATCACGGTGGTCGTTTTGAAGGGATATTCATTTAATGTTGTTTATAAATCCATTGGTTGCTACCGTATATAAACACTCATCAGTAAGGAGTTCAGAACAATTCATTAACTTAAGTCTATAATAAATAGGCAGAAAATTCCTGTTTGTAATTAGTATTCGGAGAGCTTGGCAAATTATTGAAAGTTGACATGTTTAGTGTGATAAAAACTTTGCATGTTCAAATTCTTTTATTTTCTAAAGCTACGGTTTCTTAGAAGAGAGGTGGCCACCACATGACGGCTGCAGTGACAGCTGTCATGAAAATGTCTGGGGGACTGTCTTATGTAATTTTGACGTTCGAAAAGTGCTGATTCTCAGCCTAGTTTCAATAAATGACTTGTGAATTTGAATTTGAATTGACAGATGAAAATTTACGCGCTATGCGGTACCGTAACGTTATACGCGCGCCGCTGCGACGTAACATCGTTACGGTACCGCAGCACACGTGTGACAAGAGCGACGAAATCTTTGCAGTGCATCGTCATTCACCGGTAAATTGCAGACGCTATGTGGCGGCCAACGTTTTTCTAGAAAACCGTAGCTTAAATGCTAAAACCAGTTCTTCCATTTCCATAAACTAAACATCCTTATTTTCGTAATGTACCAATAAGATTCTACCGAAAGGTCTTTTACTACCAATCCATTTTCCTTCAATACGAAAAACTTTTAATACCTACTCACAATATCCAATAAAGAAGTATCGCTAGTTGTTTTGGGATTAAATAAATATAACCATCAAACCAATCCTCCCAAGGGATTGGCGTAAACAAAAACAAGTTTGAAAACCACAACATCTTTTTAGCTTTTATTAAACAGACGTCAATCATGACTGCTTGTTTAATAAATGCTCATAAACATTGTTTCTCTTGACTTCCATTTGATGTGTGGATTAAGTTATAAGAAGAAGGGATGGTTTACTTTCAAACATCAGCAGATATTTTGTACTTACCTGCCTTGACAAATTGAGTATAAGTTACCAATTTTCGATTTTATCGAAGCATCCAGTAAAATCCTTTACAAAAAACTTGATTGCTCCGTTTCGGGGTCGGGGTTGATTTAAAAAAAAACACACAAAATCTGAAAAATACGTTAATCTTATTGATCAAGATAATCAATTCCAAGTTTCAAATTAATCGAACCGCGTGTTAAGATTCTTCCATACAAACTTTAACACCCCCTAAACCCCCTATGGCGGGTAATAAAAAAAAAAAAACTAATTCCGTCCAACTTTATGGCTTATTTATATTAATATCAATACCAAATTTCAAGTTTAAAAAACCAAGGAATAAGATTCTTCATACCAATGAAATCTTCCCTTTTGACCCCCTTAGGGGTACAATTCCCAAAATCCTTCCTTAGTGCTTACTTTCGTTATAAGTAGACCCAGCGGTTTAATCTGTGCGTTATCTGTTAGTCTACTTTTTTTTTTCGTGTGGTTAGTGACTAACCTGGTGTGAGAGTTTTAAACCCGCCCAAACGGCACACACTGACTTGGCAGCACAAAGAAGGTTCGTTCGCGAGCCGCTTTCGCTCTCGGTAGGCTCCATTCCGTCCTAAACGCACGCAGCAAGATGTCACTTAAGTGCAAATTGCGAATCTACACAGTGTGTATTCGTCCCATCATGACTTATGCGGGTGCCGTCTTTGCTCATGCAAAACCCCACCATATCCATAGGTTGCAAACGCTCCAAAACCGATTTCTCCGTAGGGCCACAGGCTCCCCCTGGTATATTAGGAACGAAAGTCTCCATCTCGACCTTAGAATTCCCACGATCCACCAATTTCTAAAACGCCTTGCAAAGCGTTACTTCGATTCCGCGGTCAAACATCGCAACCCTCTGGTTGTCGAGGCCGCCAGTTATGTCCCAAGCAGGATTAGCCGTACCCGCCGACCTAGGCACATTCTCACCGACCCTGACTCCATAACCCTCCTCCAGGAGAGCAATAGGGCCACTAGCACTCTACACAAATACAGACGCCTCCCGTCATTCCGACCTCGCCGTCGAGGTCCTTTGCGATCGCGTCCGCACCCCCGAGTAAATGATACTCCTGCCCGACCCTTGCTCGATAACGAGGTGCCAGCAGTGGTTGCAGCTGTGCACGTAGCTTTAAATTCCCCGATTAATAATAATGATCAAAACTTTGATCCAGCCCGTCCCATCTTTGATGTCCTCCCTCCGGTGACGCCCTAAGCCGAGGCTCGTACCCCACAGGGGGTGCCCTTAGCGAGCGTTCACCTAGCTTTTTTTTAGCTTAGTTTTGTATGCCCCTGGCTGGAGGCTTTGAGTGTAGCAGCTTAAGGCAACCACAGGATTGACCGGTTAAGTAGTCATGACCTCAGAGGTCAGCTACGAGATGCCCAACAGAAAAAAAAAATCTGACTTGGCTTCACATGCCGTCGAGAAATGTCTCTCGGGCATGCCGGTGTTTTCCTTCACCTATTTTGAAGCAAGTGATGAATTATAGAATACGCACATGAATCTGAAAAGTCAGAGGTGCGGGCCTTGGGTTCGAACTCGAGACCTATGACTTGACAGTCTGACGGTCACACCATTAGGCTATCACAGCTCAGCTGCTCATCTGTCAGTGAATGAATTAATCTAAGATTTCTATTAAGTAAATGACTTACATACTTGTAGGTAAGATTTTTTTCTGAATAAATCCAATCCGCTAAGTTCTCCCAACGTACGCCGTTCAAAGGTCCGTCCACCGTCGAGCGGCCCCGATAATGGCGTAGCTTAACACGACACTTATTGCCAAAATAAATCATCTACAACCCAACGTGTTGTTCAATCTATTTGTACAACAACCGTTGTGTTATGGTGTTGTTTTTTGCGTTCATTATGATTTTCATTCGACTTGTTGAACAATTTT
The DNA here is from genome assembly GCA_916610215.1 of Omphaloscelis lunosa. Classification (NCBI taxonomy): domain Eukaryota; kingdom Metazoa; phylum Arthropoda; class Insecta; order Lepidoptera; family Noctuidae; genus Omphaloscelis; species Omphaloscelis lunosa. The sequence continues at coordinate 17,367,592 of OU744250.1, forward strand.
TCTAGAAGGTATTGTTAAGTTCAGCTTTTTTTGTTAGACTAGAAGTATATCTATGTATTATGGATTTATGGTTATATTTATTTCGAAGTGAACGTGTATTATATTGGTATATTTTTTATATAAAGAAAAGAAAGAAAGAAAAATTGTTTATTCTGCACAAATAAGACGCACATTACAAAACAAACACATAGTATCCGAAAAGCCTCGTATTCAATATTAAAATAATATAAACAAAAAGAAACATTCAAAAGGTTTTTTAATATTTTCTATAAGTTGACGTGAGGGCAGTTAACATTGCAAGACCATGTTGGTTGCAAACTCTTAAATTTTTGTGTTAGGCAGACAGTTGAACATTTGAAAATGGCGGATCCGTGGGGACGTCTGCTACGTGTTTAGACACAGGCCACATGGATTCATATATTTTTTTTTTTAATGTTTTTGTTGCTAATTCATCGTTGCTCAAACTTGAAACGTCAATAATTTCATTTAAAAATAACAAAACTGGTAACATTTTTATTTTATTTTCATCTAGAGTAACTGGAGTCCCCAGTGTCGTAAATTCATAATATTAATGCTATCATGTAATTTTAATCCATCATCACCCAGTGACATAAGAAACAAATTCTTTTTGCCAATATCTGAGAAATCGATGCGAATCTTTCTTATAAATAAATAAATACTTTATTTCAGACCACGTCCATAAAAAAAAGTGGTGGCACTCCGGGAGTGCCGACAGAAGTGAAAACTTGAACAAGATCGCCTTGGTGTAGACCATTGATCCGTAACGTGATATAAATAAAGAGCACAATAGCGTTTACAAAACCTTTAACGTAAACATACTTGCATAGAACATTGATCCGTAACATAATATAAATCAAGAGCACAATTGCGTTTACAAAAATGAGGTGTCGTCACGGTGTCGCGAAATCAATGATTTAGTCCCATTTTAAAAATGCCCATCGCGCCTAAAGAAGTTTTCACTTCAATAATTATAAATAGGTTATGAACAAGAATAATACCTATAGGTAAATATAGGTTCATCGGGAGGAAGCAAATTACTGGGAAGCTTGCTGGCGAAGAGTTAATAACCTGTCAGTTTTTGTACACACCCGCGATATCTTTGAGCCCGGGTAATTAATTCTGCGCGAGATTTTCAACATTATTTACCTTTGAACTTATTATTTTATATCGATTGGTGTTTGGTTTTCTTATCTTGCTTTCTATAGGGAGTTTTTACGGCATTTTCTTTGAAAAGAAATTGATGCGTTGTTTTCTTTCTGAGTATCGCGAAAAACACTTGCTTTTTCCATGGATGACTGTGTATAGAAACTACAGTAAGATATACCTCCGTATTGCCAGCCCCTCTTGTATAAACTCCCCCTATATTACATACTTACTGAAATCCCCACAATATACAGTAGATTAGTACCAACCAAATCTCCAAATGGAGGGATTTTTAAGTCATAAACGAGGATGGGTTCTACTACGAACCAGCTAAACACCCGTGCGAGATAGACGCATCCAATTCCCGAGATTTATCTCCGTGTATAACTTAGCCAGAATTAGGAAAGTACTGGATACGAAAACCTTAACTTCGTGGTAGTTCTTTTATTTGAACTCCATTATAATTTTACTAAATCTTGAAGAAGATATTGGCAGACAACTTTTTTAGTTTATTTACTTGGAAATTATCTAAACTAATAATATTAATTATAAAGAGAAAAGATTTTATTTTTTGTATGTTTGTTTGTTACGCTTTCACGCTAAAATGGCTGAACGGATTTGGATTAAATTTAATACATGAGTAGACCGTGACCTGACTTAGGACATAGAATACATTTAAACTCGACATTCTCACGGGATCGAGACTTAAAGCGGGTGAAACCGCGGGGCAGAGCTTGTAAATGATAAATCGAAAGCTTTCGTCTTAATACATAATAGTCAGTTTAATTTTTGTCGAATCTGTAGAGGAACAGTTTTAAGAAATACGTAGGTATACATCAAATCCGGAAGCTTAAGTACCATTCTTCGGAAATGAATTTGCAGCATCCATGAGTACCTATCCAGTTTTAAAGCATCCAAGAGTGAGTACCAACAATAAAATCCGTCTTAACCATAAAATTTACCGTTTCTCCAATCCGCTGTAAAATCTGTGTTGCATATACAAAACTTGTATATATTGCATATACTAACATTTTATTATGCATATCATATTATCGCCTTTCATTTTATTTGTGTACTTTAAGATAATTTTGCATATTCACAAAGTTATTTTATGTTCGTAGAAATTTATTTTGTTTGTCTTTGCGTTTTGGATTTATTATTTTGTTTGTGTTTCTGAAAATTATGTTGTGTTAAAATTTAATTTATTACTGAAAACCTAGAACTAATAAATTTATATAAATAATTTATTAATGTTTGAGTAATACTTCAGTAATGCGAATAGAAGGGTTAAATAGTAGTAGGTAACCAGTTACATTCGTAGAATTCTACTAACATATTTATAATTATAATATAATATTATATGTAATTTTTTTTTTTAATGTTTATTACTAAATCACGCAATAACGGCCAAACAGATTTGGATGAAATTTGGCACATATATAATTTATAACCTGGATAAATATAAAGGATACATTTTATCCCGGTGGTACGTTCTCGTGGAATAATTTCCGACATTCACGCGGACGAAAACTAGTTCGTAATAATTGTTTTTGCAAAAGATATATAAATTTTTGGAAGCTTTACCTGGCGGCTGCTATTTATCTGCTGGCATTGTAACTAAACACAAATACCTAACTCTGGTTCCTACTTAAACATTATTCAAAATGATTTTCAAGTCCTCCTCTACTCCCCAAATATCGCCCGCTGATTTTTTTATTCGTGAAAGAATGTTTAAAATTGGTTTAGTAGTTTTTGAGTTAATTAATTACGAACAAAAATACAAATATTTTCTCTTGATAATATTAGTTTAGATAACTATAAATTAATATTTGAGAGGTTTATATATATATTGTAGACAACGGGTCCTGCGCTACCCACAATCACCACTAACCCGCGATCTTCACGAGATCTGGGTAATCACTTTCATTCATTACCCAAATAATGCACAGAAGTGCCCAGAAACCTAATTACATACCCCTACAAATTAACTTGTGAATCACTACTTACAAGTTTCTAATTTGCCTAAAATCAATCACTTCAGTACCTCTATCTGTTTGAAGTTTCAAAGGCAAATGTGTCTAAGCATAAGTACCTACAAGATACTTGTAATTAAGTCGATAACCGAAGAGCCTATCCAAAACCCTTGAAGGCTTGCTAATGAAGGCCCCTAACAAGCAAAGTTTTTTCGGGCACTGGCATCCGACCGGATAAGTCAAGTTTTTATTAAATTTTAAGATTAGATTATTAATTTCACGATGAATAATCAACGTGGATCAATTTTGAAGAAATTGAGTTGCTACGCTGTTCTTTGAATCTATATTGTAAAGTATGCTAAATTGGACCCAGTTAAATTCATAATTTATTTAAGAAAGTTGAGCTACAAGAAACCTAGATTAAAAAATTGTATAAGGGAGTGTGTATGGAGAATGGGATTATTATCAAAACTTCCCATAAATACTTTTCTTTACTCTGACATCCATAATTGAAATATGTTTTAGTGATAGATTTACTGCAAACAGCAGAATACAAAAAATCCGCTCAATCCTAACCCCAAAATTCCTTTTAACCAAACTACAGAAGCCAAACACGAAGTTGGTATTTTAAAATGCTCAAAGATTTCGATCAAATAGGTACACTACGAGCTTCTAAGCAAATAACCAATGGCCGTCCTCGTGTCACCTTCAGTAGCTCCGGTCGCCGTCAAATAAAAACGTATTGACGCATTTAATTAAATCCCAAAGAGGTTTCCTTGGACTTTCTATTGGTTCATTTAAATTTATTTTTAAGGGAAAATATTATTTATCAAAATAGTGATAAATTACTTGCATAGCATATAATGTTCCCACTGCTGGGACACTGGCCTTCTGAGAAAGTGGGACTACTAAGCGGTTTCAGCGGTGGATAGCAAAACGGTGCGTTTTTTTTTTTAACTTTCTATTCTGACGTGTACTTACTATTTCATTAGCTGCATTATATTTTCAATTTTTTTCACAATACGAACGTGGCCAAAGGAAAGAAAATGAATGTTAAGTGTGTAAAATGTTGTGCTTCAAACGAACTCAATGATGTAACTCATCGGTTGAGACTGCGTAGAAAGGTAGGCGTTCAAGCACTAACTAGTAATGAAGCTTCCAAAACTGTAGGCGAGCTTTGCAAATAATAAATAAAACATTTCACACATTTTAAAACAATAATCGGTACATAAACACACCTTGTTTTTCACCCACCACCAAACAGCCCAAAAACAAAATAAAATAAAAATGGCCGTTCATTAATTTCTCGTGAACAATTCATTTCGCAAAAGCAGGTGAAGGGCAGTCGGTTCACGGAAGTGAGGGTGTTCTTAAATTATGTATGCCAATACACTTGTGTTGGTCCACACTTTTGGATGTTTGTGGTTTGTTTTAGACATGTAATTAACATGTGTGGTTACTAATAATTGAATACTTTGTCTCTGACCGAGGGTTTTTATAAAGGGTAACGACGGATTTCCCATTAGCAAAATTTACGAACTGCCAGACAAATTTTGGTCCCTTAATTAACCTTTTTAGGGGATACGTTTTCGAAAATAATTCCCTAGTGCTCAACTCGAGTGCAAAATTTTATGCTTCTTCTAGACCCAGCGGTTGCAGTAGTCTAGGCATTATCTGTCAGTGAATTTAAAGTCAAAGTCAAAGTCAAATCGTTTATTTCAAATAGGGCCATGTATGGCACTTTTGAACGTCAAAATTTACAAAAAGTTTTCGTATGGAGAAGAATGGGCAAGAAACACCACCGCTACTCTTTTAAAATGTTTTAAAAGAGTAATAAGTAAGTACATTAGTTAAATAATTATATGTGAAGACGATGCACCTAGAATAAAATTATTATACCACGATAGGTAAAAACAATTAAAAATGAAGCAACGACAGATAATTTAACTATGTGATAGTTAATTTTTGAAGTGAAAACTTCTTTAGGCGCGTTGAGCATTTTTGAGATGGGACTAAACCATGGATTTCGTGACGCCGTGATGACGCCAGCTTTTGACCATTAAAAAGATATCAACACGTAAGGAAGGATACGTTTGCAAGCAACGGTACGGAGCCGATCGTATGCGTCGACATCCTGCCGTATGCGATCGGCTGTCGCCGCATCCGTTCGTATCCTTTCTGATCCGATGCGATACGAGCCGTTTTGTGGAAATCCTTTAGTAATATCTTTTTGCTGTACACCTGAAAAAACAAGCGAGGCTTACAGTAGTCGCATATGATGTGTAACATCTGACATCTTGGCTGACAGTACCAACTCGCTACGCGCCTTTTATATAAAAAAAAAAAAAAACTTAATTAAGTCTCAAAAATTAAACTAAAATTTAATTAAAACAATATTGCGTTGAGAAGGCTCAATATCAACCAACGTGCAATGCATAAAAACTCGTTGAGTTTTCAATTATACTCCGAAGTACAATGAAGACGTTCTCGCCTGTCCCGAATGATGGAGGTCGATGTGAAAACGTTGTCATAGAATAAGAAAATTGTGTAGATGTGAAATTCTTGCACTTTCCTTTTGTGCGTGTGTTGATACGGCTGAGATAATCGCTCTCCATAACCCAGCTGTAACGCCCTGTGCTTGCTTAGTAAGTTTTAAATTTTTTCGATGATCAAGTGGAAACGCGTAAAAGATACATGCTTAGGTATTCTCCTTCAGATCCGTCTGATCTTAATAAAACCTGCATGTGTGTGTGACTGGAGCGTTTAATCCCCGAATTTAATTGTCTCTGCATCACCTAATGGCTGACTAGTAGAAAATGAAATGCTTATTTCGGTAAAAGAGCAAAATTCACCAATGTAACTGAACGCGATCAGCACATCTAAACCGATTTCAAAAGCTATCAGTGTCAATATTCTAAAGAAAATAATGACACTGATAGCTCTTTAAACTGGTTTATGTGCTGATCGCGTTCAGTTTTATGGGTGAAATTCGTCCTAAGTCCGCTTCTGTACATGGTGTGTACTTAAAGTATTAAATAATTGATTTATTTATAAATGTTGCTTAAAGTTAAGAGACGTTTAAACGTGTAAAAATATATAGTTATGCAGACGTTTATCATCTCTAACCATTAAGCAAGGGTTATAAATGAACCCCAAATTGTTCGAGCTAGTGAGATTGGATCGTGTATGTGCAATGATCAGGTTAGACCAATCTGATGCCTCGTCCTCGTTCGTCTGTTCCGATTGGTCATTCCATGGGTAAGTAAAAAATGTGGATATTTAAGTAGATAAAGAGTTCCGCTTCTATACATTCTTGTTCTGTGATACTTTTTGACTAAGAAAATAATGGGGATCAAGGGCTTAGGAGCGTTTCGGTGATTTTTTATTTGACAGCCCTTTGGGGTTATTATTCGTTTAATTCTAGAATGAGATAACCAGGGATTATCCACTTGATGGAATTGATTAGATTTTGAATTGACGCTATAGTGTTAGAACCCATCTAAATTGGAGTCTGTCACTTGGTTGAAAAGCTTGATTATATATTTGTTTTGTAATAATACGGTAGTTGCCAAGGTAAAAAAATAGAATTTGTATTTAGTCCGTCTTTCAGATAATAAAAAAAATATTAAACACATATTTTTTGCTTTGTCATATTAATAAAAAATAACTCAGAAAACACGCATTAAAGTTAGGGAGTGGGGGCTCGCTATGTCACAACGCAGTATAAAATCTAGCAAGGCGTGACGTCATGCCACATTTTATCTTAATGTATCGCCGTAATCTATTACATCAAAAAAAAAAAAACGTGGCCAATATTTTTTTTATATCTACCTTCCGGAAAAAAATATAAATTAGACATAGGCCTATTACCTAAATAGTCCATAGCTGTATTTTGCTATACTAACGATTAAATAAATGGTGTGTGAGATGAAAACCCAACAAGCAACTTAAAATGTTTGCAAAGGAAAATCTGTGGGTAAACATTTTCATCGCTAAGCTTAAAGTAACAACTTATTGCTGTGTAAACAAGTCTGCCTTACAAGTTATGCTGCTTCATGTAAAAGATATCCATGGTGTTACGATAATTCCTGCCGGGGTTGTGAAGAAATCCGAAAGGGAGATCGTGGCCCCGGCAATATGCCAACTGAAGGAACACGGTTGGGTTTTAGTCAATAAGAGTCTGACACGCCCTCCCGCTCCGCCCAGAGCGGGAGAAGTTATTTGATAATTTACTACTCAAAAAAAAATTGTGTTACGATACTCACTAGAAGATTATGTGAGTAAGTACTAAACATCTAATAAAATTATTTAAATGACGAAAATCGACTGCTGATAGATTACATTTCTGTAAATAGTAAAAAACTGCTGTTTATTCATTCATATCAGGTAAATATCATTTTTTACAAACAATAAAAACTAATTTCCATATTATTTTCTTCCTTTCCTGCGTATTCAAGAACGGGGACCCACAATGAAATCTCAACCTTATACCGGGGTCATAAAATTCATAATAGTGTGTAAAAAGCTTAAAAATATTGACTATAAAACGGGAAGTAACAAAGTACAGTCACGAACAGCTCACACATTTATTTTATTGTGTATGCGTTGAATTGTGAATTGGTGAATACGAGGCAAATTGGCGTAAAAATAGGGTAACATATTGTATATCAAATATCCTCTATTCAGGATCTGGGAAATGGACCAAATATATTCATATAACAACATTAGAAAAACAAAAAGCTTGTCCATGTTTATGATGATCAGTGATCGGAGTGGGTCAATGAACTGGTACGTAAATATGTATGGATATGCCTCCAGGATTCCGGGATTTTGAAATTAATAAGATTTTTTTAAGGACTTTCAAATGTTGTAATGTGTAGAATAAAGAATACATTAATATAAATAAGAAATGTTTAACCCTTTTGCTGTCATTGCATCGAATGCGAAAAAATATTAAGAAGTATAAAAAGATATTTTAATGCATTTATTTAAAAATACTAAAAATTACAAGCAGCAGATAATATACTTACAAGAAATAACTACTGAATTAGTCATATTATGTAAGTTTTAAATGGTAAGATTCACTTTATTACTTGATAAATAAGAAAAAACAAACAATTTTAAATGTTTATCCATTCTATAAATTTCTAATGTAGTAGTTTAAAAATCCTTACTTTTACAATATTCAATCCTGTAAGTACCAAAATGAAATCTCGAAAAAAAGGCTTAGGTATCCATGTTATGATTTCTATGACTATTCATGATGCGAGTACGTGAAATCAATCTATCTACTCCGATCACTGATAATGATATAAAACAAAATAGTTTTAGAACAATTTTTCATTCTCATTAGTCATTCTATTAATATCATCGTAGTAAAAAATTGTATAGGTACAGGATTTATTACGTATTAGCATTTTTAATCTTCTAAAAACTTGTTATAATCTTTGAAACCAAATTCTTTTAGGTTGGTACATACTTCACAAAACTTTTATTTTCAAGAGCGAAAATATTAGAACGTGGGCACAAAACTGTAGCTACATATTTACTTTTTTCTACCACTTCAGCTTCACTAAAGTTACAATTTATCTAAAAAGTTTCGCTCCTTGACATGCCTATGAGAATATATTGAAAGTTTGTCCAAAGTGCGAATAACCATAACAATTTGTTTTTACTTAAAACAAGACGGCTGAGGGCTAAAAGTTTCTGAAGTAGGTACTCTCAGGCTTTAGTTAGCTATGCATTAGTTAGAGGTTCACCGTTGGTGGAAGAACTGTGTGCTTTGTTTACATCAGCCGTTCTATTTTGTAAAAATCTCACCGCGAAAAGTCAGGTGAAGTGAGGTTGACGGAACTGTCATTTCACCTGATCGGATTGACTCTATTGACATCTCACTTCATCGAAGGTGTCACGGTCAGATGTTTTCCAGAATACATCGGCAATTCTTGTTGTACTGCTATAAAATTAATAAGCTGTAAAAACGCAATTTTTCGGGTTCCGTACCTAAAAAGGAAAAAACGGAATCCTTATAGGATCACTCGTGTGTCTGTCTGTTTGTCTGTCCGTCTGTCACAGCCAATTTGCTCCGTATCTAATGGACCGATTAAGTTGAAATTGGATACACGTATGTATTTTTGTGACCCAAATACGAACGTGTAACGTAAATAAATGAATTTTGCATATAGGGGTCACTTTTGGAGGGCAAACAAGAAAAAAAAAACGTTTGCTAACAGTACCGCATGACATATCAAATGAAAGGGCTTGTTGCGAGAATTTGAAACATTTTTTTATATAATTTTAAAATAAATACTTTTAAAGATATTTAACAAATTCGATGAAAATTTATCATTCCCCCCTTATCTCCAAAACAACGGGACCTAAAATTATGACAAAAATACAAAGTATGGCTTTTTATTCATAGATTACAAGAAAATCTATAAGAAGTCTATGGTCTTAAAATAACATGGTATTTAACATGTTATTTTAAGACCATAGACTTCTCTCAAAATTGTGCGTACAAACTTACAATTGCAGTTGGAATGTATCGGAGAACATGTATTTCAACTACAATGTTAAGTTTGTATTTGGGATATATTCATCCCAACTACGGAACCCTTGATTGTGCGTAGTCCAACACACACATGGCCGGTTTTTTTTAAGGCTCTGCTGTTAGTTTCGTGTTAGCTTCTACGCTGCGTATCGTGTGGTACAATTTGCATACAGAATAAAATTTTGTTGTTTTTGGTCTTTGTGTTTGTAATACGTGAAATTACTTAATGTCTAATGTCATCGGTCCTCCTTGTGGGAAGTCTTCCATCCGCTGGATGCGAGAGGCAAAGAACCGGTCGAAGTAGCGTGTTGATTGGGGGATGCCTATGTCCAACAGTTAAGGTCTTTCGTCTGAAATTATGATTATGATAATGACTTTCTGTAGATAAATAATCCCATGAAATGTGCCGGTTTTATTTTTATTTTAACAAGTAAACAAAGCATAATTTATTATTTCTCCTAATAACTTTTAAGCTTATGAAGTATTCAATACCACTACCACAGTCTACAAAACTCCCCGATACCCACAAAGCTATTCAATAACCCACGCGGCAAGTTAAGCCAGTCACGATCTGTAGTGACCGCCACTATCCACTGGCCAGCCCCTGGGCCCGTCCATTAAATTAATGATTATGTACAAGGCCGAGTCTCCGAACTGTTGTCGTTATTTGCACGTGCGCGAAGACGGTTAGCATGTGTACGGAATGGACCGGACAGCGATTTGGATGTTAAATAGGAGAAGACATATGTTTTCAGTTTTCAGTGAGGTAGAGTTCTGTTTTTTTTTAATTTTCCGGAGAAATAGTAGTTTATTTAAAAATAATCCGTGAGCCCGATGGGGTTTCGGTCGGTTGTCGTCGGTTGACGAATTTCCATACAAACATAAAAAATTTCAAAACTCCTTAGTGTTCACCTTCTTTATAGAAGGAACTCTTATGCAAAATGTCATGCTTCAGCAGTTTAGGCTGTGCATTGTTTGTCAGTGAATTAATGAATGAATTTTAGGTTTGAATTAAGTAGATTTTTTAAGGTGCACCTGATTGGTTCTGATTAGTATTAGTAGCTTAGCCAGCTATTGCTGGAGGAAACCTTCTATCCACAAGTGGATTTATTGATAGAGAATAGACCAAAAAAGACAATAAAATTTATAACAAAAGTTGATTAATAAGAGTGTCAATATTGAGTGTTAAATTTATATATTATTATTTATTTATTTTTATAGAGAAACACAATGATAAAAATTTAATCAATCGACGTTGAACTTTGACACTACTTATTTAACTGCATTTTACCTTGCAGTGTTATTATTGACATTCACAAATTCACAATAAATATTTTAGTGCCCTACAGAGCGATATTTCATAATTTTATTACCAAATGAAAAATTAATCAAAACAGCGAAACATTTGACAGCGACGTTACCTTTCAGAGTGCACCCTCTTGGATTAGTAACAATACCCCACAAATAACAACAGCCACATCCTATTCCAGAATGCATTATTATCACCATCATTATTATTACCCGTTTATATAACACACATCTCTTTTCATCCTCAGACGGTTATGTCAAAACTTAACCCTGTTCACACTAGAACCACAGCCTAGGAGTATGGATGTAATCCGCAGTTGATCAACGAGGCAGATACGTGACGTCACGAGCTCGCGACGTAACGACCCCTTCCGTTCATGTGACTTATTTGACGTGGAGTTTGGAGAACATGATGTACAGTTAGCAGCAAAAGTAAATGTTTCGACAAAAAAAAAAATGCAAATGATTATTATTTTCTGTGTTAATATTTAGAATATTGTTTTAAGTTTGAATTAGCCTGTGCTAATTCTACGCACTATAAGCATGGCACTAGCATTGCTTAGGAGTATGAATGTAATCCCCAATTGACCAACGGGGCGGAATTAATAATGAGCTTAAACGTGTTTAAACAGATAAAAAACTGGAAACCTATCAAACACAATTTCAGGAATAAAATCATGTTTATTTATTTTATTTCATTTTAGTATCATAAACATGAGTTCATACATATAGCATTCCCGCACAAACTGAAACAAATAAATTTTCCATGTAAGAAATGAATGTTAGCAATAACGCATACCTGTAACAACTATTTTCCTTATTCGTATCAACTGAGGGGAACAGAATAATTTCCCTTACATGTAAGAGGAAATAAAATTGTAAGCAACAATACCCAGTTGAAAACGAATATGCTACACTACAATGTACGGAAAATTAATGCTCACCACTCTAGTTGTTGACATTACAAGTAAATTTCTTTTTACATCCCTCGCGGGAGTAGTGCGGTATTTTTTTTTTCAGTAGTTAGTTACAATGTTGTTCCACGAGAGCTTGCGTAATTGCGTTAAGTTTTTGCAACTTTAATGATACTTTTGTTTGGGATTGACTTTGCTCTTTCTAGTGAGCTGTGGTATTGAGTTTTCGATTATTGATTTGATGCCTTAAGGTATTTTCTAACGAAATAAATCTTAAATAAAATTATAGGCTCATGAGATCGTGTGTTTCTTTAAAAGTGAAGAATGTAAAATATAATGTGATTAATAATAAAAGTAAGATAGTTACGTAACTCCCGGATCTAATGGATATAACCGGACCTATAGTCGCAGACAATAAAACTTTAAGTAAATACAGAATAGAATGTGGTCTCTAGCAAAAGCGAGAAAAAAAAACATAAGTAAATTTGCGTGGGCAGAAAACAAACTGCGACAAAACAAGGTACCCTAAATCACAGAAACACTTCAGAATACAATAACAATTCAGCACTCAAGTTCAACGAATGATATACGATATTACAAAACTTTGCATACAAGAACATCACAGAAGAATATGAAATAAGTATCAAATCCGACACTATCTCGCCAATAAATTCAGGTCCAGTAAAATTTTTAGTGTAAAAATGTCCCTATCTTTGCAAACACGACTGTGTGATCGGAACTTCACGTGCGGAATGCAATTTCCCTTCAGATTCAATTACACATGCCGTGCGATTTGGCGTTTCGTTTCGTTATTGCTAGTATGGTATTTGCATGTTTATGTCTCTGTTTTGATTGTAAGACTGGATACGTTTTGTTCGACGTTTAATGCGTGGTATGGTTATGTTTTTTATATGAACATAATATTCATGTGTATGCTAGCTAGCTATGATAATATTTTTTATAAATCTAGAAGATGTGTAGTTTTTCTGTTATCAGATGCACTAAAAGTCTAGTTTTGTTAGCAATACCTACCTGAAAATGGCAACTTAGCTAATATTGTAAATGCGAAAGTGAGTTTGTTTGTTTGTCACGCTTTCACGCCAAAACGGCTGAACGGATTTGGATGATTTTGGCACATGAGTTGACCATGACCTGGATCTGGTAGATATTATAAATGTGAAAGTAACTCTGTCTGTCTATCTGTTTTCACGTCTAATCGGCTGAACGGATTCCGATGTGGCTGTGGCTCCCAGGTAGACCATGACCTTGGTAAGGACAGGATAATTTTTATGCCATACGTTCCCGAGCGACAATTTCCAATCTTCACATGGGTAAAGCTGGGGGTAAAAGCTAGTCAGGATAACAATTGATGTTGTCTCACTCTATCCTATTTTACACAAGTTTCATGTATGCACATCTCATTTACAGTCCCTGCAAGATCCAAAGTTACAAACATTTATGTTTAATTCTAGTATCGAGTCTCAACGTTAACCACGCTATGTTAAGTTAAGGAGATTCACTGATATGCTTTAGTTTTAATTCCTAACGGGATGCTGTAATAATTCGAAAAAAATAATACACAGAATTGAAAATAATATGCTTAGTATCAACAGCTTTTGAATGAATACAAAAGGACTGCCCCGTTGGTCTCGTGATCACAAGCGCGACTGCTGAGCGTAGGGTTCTGGTCTCGATTCCCGGATCGGGCAAAGTGTTAACTATTAAGTTTTTCCATTAGGAATTTCTTTGTACCAGCCCGGAGTTTGAGAGTTGGCGGTGTGATACCCCCATGTATCGGAAAGCACATTTTAAGCCATTGAGGGAGGAGAGAGTGCACCTGTGTCTGCGCACACACTTGTGCACTATAATATCTCCCGCGCCGGCTAGTCTCCGCAAAGATTCGTCGTCATGGCCGAAATTCGGTCTGGAGTACATTTTTTTTTTATACTCTAGTATTTTTTTTTCTTCTAATTTTGTGTTCAGGATTTGTGGCCGGTGCGTGATAATTGGCTCATCATCCCCTATTACCACCAGGTCATAGACCAGAGACTTAAAGATAATTCTTCCGATAATTTAGTCTTGATTTCCATTCCTTTTAAAACCACACCTTTCAAATTTATTCTAACAAACCCAAACTAATTCTCTAACATTTGATTTCTAACACCAGTAATCCTTCGCCAGTGCTGGATTTATTTAGGCTGACTCAGCGCAAGACCGAGCCAATGTGATTTGCGGCGTAGGTAAGCAGAATTTGATTGGACGTCCGACATGCTGACGGCGGCGACGCGTCTGTTGATAAGGTACCTATTCGATTTGGGATTTGATATGACTGTTGTTTTGGGCGTATGTTTTTGAGGGACTTGAAAAGCTATTTCAAAATGACGCGCAGTGATTTTTATTTGCCTTAAGCAAACCTGTTGAATGACATTGTCGTATTTTTTACTGGATTACGACAAAACCTAAGAAGAGTTATGACTTATGATTTTAACAGGCCCTGGCATACATAGTATACGCATGTTCGTGTATATATTCATCTGTTCCCTCATAACTCCTAAACCACTCATCGTATTTTGACAAAGAAGGTATCGTTAGAAGCGTCATGCTGTTCAGCGTGTTATAAGCTATATGAGGTCACATAAAATTCAAGATAGCAGCTTATAGCTGCTGTAAAGTGACCACAAGTTTTTTTAAAAATTAATATGTCGTGTTTGGTGTCTAATGAAAAAATATTGGCTATATAAAATTATGTATATGACACGGCTAAAACCCGAAGTGCGGTTACACCTAGTTTTAGCCGGCTACAACTAGGTGCGGCCGGTAGCAGTTGGTTACATTTAGCTGTAGCAAATTAAAATGGCTGAAAGGTAGGTTAGGTTAGAACTGTGACCACATAACACACCGCACGAGCCGAGCGAGCGAAGCGAGCGGTGCCGCGGCAGCGGCCGGCGAGTGCCAGGGTCCATTTAGGCAAGTTTTACCAACAACTACCCGTCGCACCCAGTTGTAGCCGGCTAAAACAAGGTGTAGCCGCACTTCGGGTTTTAGCCGTAACATATACATAAACCCCAAATTTTGCTGATGAATTTTAATTTCACTTATCTTCTTTTTCTCAGTAGCCTGAAATTAATTGGCATGTGAAAACGTTATTAGTCTTTGGAAGAATAGAAAATGTTTGAATTCTATCTGACAAGATGAAAAAAAAAAAAATCATAAGCCTAATACTTATGGAGAGAAAAGGGTTAACAATGAGTTTATTAAGTAACTTAGATCCTTATAGTAATTAGACTAAGTACATGCTCAAATTTGTGAAACTCCTGACACCAAAACTAGGACGTGCCCTGTATCTCAGGTGTCAGCGTTCTTTTCTACCAGATACATTGTGGAGCGTAAGTTATTGTATAAATGTTATATTAGGAAAGAGAATAAACACTTAACTATTATGTATTATCTACCTATTCGATAAATGTGTGTGGATAATGTGAGGTGAAAGTAGTGTTTAGTGTAAGAGTGAGAATAGTGTGAGAGTGTTTAAGTGTGTGCATGTGTGAGAGTTGATGAATTGCGAAATACCTACATGTTTTTTCATGTGCGTGCGATATACTGTAGATTAGGCAGTGATGCCAGCTATAAGGTTCAAACTCAGTAATAAAAGGCCTTGCAGGAACATTCATAATGCTGAAATACATATAGTCATCACTTTGTATAGCCCACAAGCCGGGCAAAATGTATTGCAGTGGTCATATTTGTTAATTTCCTTACATTCATTTTCCTACTATTATGTCTGAGAACCATATGTAAGTATCATAACCATCACGATTCCTTTGCAAGACAAGGACAAAGTCATACAAACGTTAATGTCATCTCTTTCTTTCCCCAAAACAATGAAACTCTAATACTCCACAGCACGGCCCTCGAGACTTATAGGATTATCCTCTATTGTCGAAATAAAGGAACATTTTCTTCCTTCTTCTAATTCCGTGACGATTGCCAATACATTTGGTAGTTTAATATTCATGGAACATTTCAAGACAGGTTGCCATGTTTTTGTTTGAATGGATTCAAAATAATCGGCTTGTGTACCTGGGGCTTTTTTCTTTCATCTTTAATTTATTATTTTGGTTAGCGGAAACTGAACATATAATGTCTAAGAGTCTAAAGTATACGAATAAAATTATTTTGTTTTTGGGTTGTGTATATTAAATCTGTCGTATCGTGTACGCTTCTGTGTATTTATTAATTACGTCACAATTTTATTTTTAGTAAAAAGTAGATGCTCCTTTATTTGGTCAATTTCTAAGAGTCTAAAAGTATACGAATAAAATTATTTTGGTTATGGGTTGTGTATATTAAATCTGTCGTATCGTGTACGCTTCTGTGTATTCATTAATTACGCCTCAATTTTATTTTTAGTAAAAAGTAGGTGCTCCTTTATTTGGTCATTTGTTGCAAAAGGATAGACGTTCCGAGAAGAAAACTGTCATGATTATGCTGTATTATTAAACGATCAATATATATATACCAGGTGACTTGTAATTTGAGGTATTTCTTCTAGAACGTGAGAGTTTGAAACAATTAAGAGCCCCATAAAGCCTATGTGAAAATTCATGTGATTCGAGAAAACCAAATTTTTATGTGTTTCTGAACATTTCCCAGAATGCGTCACTAAATATCACATTTCTCTAAGCTCTCGAATTGAATGGCCTTCCTTCATTGTAATTTCATTGGGTACCTAATACTTTAGTGAACCTATCAATGTAACCAAATTTTCTAAAATATAAAACAGTTAAAAATTAAAGGAAGAAGTTTATTAACTATTTTCAAAAATCATCCTTGTATTTGAAATTTAAAACTAGTTATCTCAAAATTATACTACGGCATTAAGCGTACAAATTACGGGGAATACATCTTTATTTAATCATTTCTCTAACGAGGTACAAAAATGATATGAAAAATATTTAAAGGTGCTGATGAAAATTTCGATAATGCTGGAAAAGGTCGAATTTGGAAATCGTTGAAATATTAAATATAGTGGGATAATTGAATTAATTAACTGTTTTATGCCATCCCACTACTTTTTAACCTCCCAGCAATCTATCACACGTTAGGCACCCAGATCCAGGAGATAACTGATATCAAACTTCTTCCTTTATTTTTGAACTGTTTGATGTTTTACAAAATTTGGTTACATGGAAAGGTTTACTAAAGTATTAGGTACCCAATTAGCTTCAGCCCGCGACTTCGTTCACGTGGAAGTCGTAAGACACCACAATATACTACAATAACAGCCACATTTTTATAACAACTTCCCTGTATACTATGTTTGTAGCATTATTCTCAGCAGCGAAAATATACAGAGAGTCAGGAATGGTAACTCGGGAGCAAGCGACGTATAGTTGCCGGTGTCATAAGCAGCTTGTCCTGAGGTCGACACCCGCAGCCTTCAGCATTCGGTGTCGGCCCCTTTGACTTGTTGATAATCATCGCATAGCATACGCTCCCAGAGAACTGTACGCGCTTAAACTGGTAATTGTGGGGAATTAGTGGTATACGCGCTATAAATACTGTCTCGCCATCGCCACAACCTGTTATAATTTCCGCCTCGATGACATTTCTCTGCAAAGACATGATTTTGAGCCGGGTTCCGTAACACAGCTTCGGCGGAGTTAGGTTCCGAAGGAGCATAATCGGGACACCGACCTTCAGCTGGATGATGTACAACTGGAAGTCCACTTGCCATTTGTGAATTTAGAAATTCTACGGGGTAATGTGTGGCATCATCTTCCTCTACATCAGTATTAATGGAGGTGTAAATTACTTCACTCCCTTCAATTTGTGAGAAAATACTATGGTTAATCGCTGCAGCTTCATCATTTTCGGAGTTAAAATGGAAACACGCCCAAGAATTCTCTTGCTACGGTATTTGACCGAATTCACTTTAGAAGATCTTATTCATTCGAATAAGATCTTCTAAAGTGGGATCTACTCTATCAAGAGTCTCTGGTAGAGTGCCTTCACCAACTTTTCGAAGAAAAACGGAGAATTTTTGAGCATTTGAATTCCCACCAAGCCGAGCTCACATGATAATAGTCAAGCGCAGTCTATGTACTCTCGACCTTTTCAATCCTCATAGAGTCGACCTTTTCAACGAAGTGTTCACTTTGTCAGTCAGAACTGTGACACCACCCAGCATGTCTTGGTTCCTGCGGATATCCTGCAGTGTTCAGTTTACAGCTTCCACTGCTTTCCTATTTGCCATAATGCATTCATCTCATACAATGAAGCGCAATCCCTAAGCACACATTGCTTGTTACTGTTGCGTGATACCCCACGTACAGGCGTTTCATTGCTCTCTAAATCGATGGAAAATTAAAAATGGTATGCGCTGTTTTGTCACCAGGAAGTAATGTAGCAGCGATTCCAGAAGATCCACACACATTTTAAAATCGCTAGGACAAATCTGCTGTCAAAATCTGTAAAAAATCCTTTTATTCTTAAAGTATTTAGCTCTAAAATGATCAGAACACAATCGTGAATGTTTTGTGGCTGTAAAGTACTTGTAATGTAGCAGTTTCCCATAGCTTACGAAGTTTTTCTTTTTTAGTGAATTAATACATTCTATGAACTATTATATACATAATCAAAAAAAAAAAAAAAAACAAAAAAAGAAACTCATGACAAAACAGTAAATGGGAATCGAACTTACTACCCCAGGATTTCAAAGCATTCGTCCAACCGCCGAGTTAATTGCTTCACTGTAAGTTACCTAAAATAGCCGTTCCTATACATTTCATGATTGACTGCTTAGCTTCATAAAGGTATAGCGTGATGACAATCATTTAAAAAGTTAAAACGATAACCATCTACAATATCCTAATCATTTGGCGCGTTTTTTTCTAAAAATACGAACATAATATAATATTGCTTGTCCCCCATAGTACATAGCGTGATAGTTTATACCCTTTTGTGTGACCAGATTTATAGGAAATATCTATGCAAAATTTTAACAGAATCTATCCGGTAAAATTTGCGTCATGCTAGAACATACAAATATGACATAATGTAATATTGCTCATCCCCCATAGCAAATAGCGTAATAATTTAAACCCTATAACTTGACCAGATATACAGGGAATATCTATCCAAAATTTTAACAGAATCTGTCCGGTAGGAATTCGTTTTCTCCGTATTTTCACCTCAGCAGAGCTTGGTCGCCCAAAGTTTAGGACAAGATGGTTAACCTTAAAATAATAACATCGTAGCATGGAATTAGTAAGTACTTAATATCATGGCAGCATGGTATGTCCCGCAGTAACTACAGTCAATCAACTCAGCCTATCGCAGTCCACTGCTAGACATGGCCTGTCACAGACTGCGCCACAACACCCTGCCCTCCGTCTTCGGCATCCAATCTGTTCCAGCAACTGTTTTTAAGATCGGCTGCAAGTAACTAAAGTAACATGTTCAAATTCAACAACAGTTAAAGTCCCATGCATCAATGATAGTCCATTTGTCGGCATACAACTGGAATTCCAGAGGCCAGAATAGTCAAAGCGCTTTGGGCTTACAAAAGTCACACATTGGCCTGAAAAGCAGCAACAACCATCTGAGTAATAAGAGACCCCCAATAATTACCAAGACTGAAACCTACGAATCTCCATTCAGTATATACTGAGGCCAATGTTAATGCATCGAATGTGACCCACAAACGTGAATAGATGTACCAATTAATGCTTGTAGGGGACACAGCACGAAACGTTACGCGAATGGCACTCGGATATATTGGGAATTGGAAATGTTCTGTTCCAACAATATTGCAGCTTTATGCAATCAGTCTAATGAAGTTAGTTGAGTACTGGAAAGTTATATTCCTTTATGGATGGTCATTTTAGTAAGCTGTGGTCTTGGTGACTTAGACAGGATGTTAAACTATCTATAATATGCTCTTTGCCTTCAGAAAAATATCTATGACGTATCACAATCAGGTGAAAGGTGAATATGATATAACAATTTTTGATAATTTATTTATTTTATATCGATTAAAGCATTCATTTTCGTTGGAACTCACTTTTGAATCCCAGTTTAATATTTTTGGCGTTAGATCTCACAAAATATTATTATGTATTTCCGTTGGATCCCACATATTAAAAATGCAAGAGAATTACGATTTATTGTTGTTGAATCCCAAAAATTATACCCGTTGAATCCCAACAGCATGAAGCAATTATACCAACCAAATGTTAGTTAATTGATTCAGGCATGACCTTGCGGAAATCCATTAAAAAATGCAATAGATGTGGATATATTTAGTAACCAGTTCCGCTTAGATATTTCTAAAGATTCTTAAAAAGACCCTAAAAGAAATCGACACGTGTTTCACCTCTCAACGAGGCATCCTCAGGATGACGATTGACTTGTCGCGAACCCGAACACGGTGTGTTGCCACACCAAGCACTGGGCGCAGTGCTTGGTGTGGCAACACGCCGTGTTCGAGTAAATATATCCACATCTATTGCATTTTTCAACCAAATGTTGTCTTATCGTAAGACCACAAAATTATTATTGTGCTGATAGCGATTCATATAAAAATTCATATAACAATTTATTTATTCTAGTGGTCGTATGGTTTATCAACCTAACGAGACGGAAGCCTGACGAATTCTTTATTTGTCCACTGCTAGAGAGCAGTGCATCTAAGCTCTTCAGTTACTTTTGCACGAAACCAGCTAAATACTCGTAGCCAGAACGTCGGATGCTAAAGAGAATTCGTTATGTGCTTGGAAATAGAGCATTGCAGGAAACCACTTGCAATTAAGTCCTTCTACACTTGTGATAAGTAGACGAGGGATGCTGTACAGACCTGAGATCCAAGCACGTCAACATAAGCCTCACTTTTCCACGTACAGCTTCGTAAACCCTAATTGTATTAAGCTATACGAGACTATGGTGCAACTTTTTGTAGATATTTAAGGCTGCCATATATTTGCTATGAACACAGGAGTCATGAATATTTCATTAAATTGAGAGTTGTGTAAAGTTTTTTCCTATTTTGATTATGTTGTTTAGGTTTGATGAAAATATAACTACATATTTGAAGAAGTTTATGTAATTTTTATATTTTCCATGTGTACCGCAACTAGGATAATTTAAACCATATCTAACGGGACCCATAAATATAAAAACTGTCATTGTGTATAAGAAGTATTACAGAAGAATCTTCTTCTGTCTGTCTTCTTCTGTGTGTTACTATTACAGATTATTATTACAGAAGAAGCTTACTTAACATGAAGTTACAAGTTTCAGCTTTAACCACGTTTCGTAAGATACAGGAATAATATCTGTACTTACATACTTACTATACTTACTGATATAATAAAGCTGACTTTATTCGTTTTTAGGGTTCCGTACTTCAAAAGGTAAAAAACGGAACCCTTATAAGATCACTCGTGTGTCTGTCTGTCTGTCCGTCTGTCACAGCCAATTTCCTCCGAATCACCGATTAAGTTGACATTTAGTACACACATGTATTTTTGTGACCCAAACACGAACGTGTAACGAAAATAAATAAATTTTGAATTTGGGTTCACTTTTGGGGGCAAATAACAAAATTAAAAATAAATGCAAACTGTACCCCGTGACATATCAAAATAAAAAGCTTGTTGCGACGATCTTATTTTTTTTTATAATTTTAAAATAAATACCTACTTTTAAAGATATTTAAGAAAATATATGAAAATTGGTCATTCCCCAAACTTATCTCCGAAAATACTGAGACAAAAAATTAAAGAGAATGGTTCTTGTCTATGGTGTATGGTAAGTCTATGGTCTTAAAATAACATGGTAAATCATGAGAGATTTACCATTATTATACTGCGCGTACAAACTTACATCTGCAGATGGAATGTATGGGAGAACATGTTTTTCAACTACAATGTTAAGTTTGTTGGAATTAATTTCATCCCAGCTACGGAAATCTTTATTGCGCGCCACGCAGTTGACTGGTTTTTTTCTTTATTTTTAACACATTAATCTCTGAAACTACCAGTCGGATTTGAAAAAATTTCTTGCATTGGATAGACCAATTATTGAGGAAGGTTATTTAATATCACGCTACAACCCTTAGGAGCAGAGCAAAAAGAAAAAAAAGCAGAAAGAACGCTAAGCAAAAACAAAGTAATAGCACCCCGGGGCGATGCGATGCGATGGGGGGGTTGGGGGCCGAGGAAGTTTTTTTAAAAATAGTGGCACTCCGGGAGTGCCGACAGAACTGAAAAGGTAAAAAAAAACCGGCACCGCGGTAATCAACGCGTTAATGTCTTTTTAATGGTCAGAAACTGATGTCATCACAGTGTCGCGAATTCAATGATTTAGTCCTATCTCAAAAATGCCCAACGCGCCTAAAGAAGTTTTCACTTCAAAAATATGGCTGTTATTTTAGTATATTGTGTATCTTACGAGTTTCACGCGAACGTAGTCTTGGGCAGAAGCTAAACAGGATCTAATTAAATTTGATTAGTGAAACTCCGCATTAGATATCGAATAAAAAAGTGGTGGCACTCCGGGAGTGCCCACAGAAGTGAAAACTTGAACAAGATCGCCTTAGTGGTAGAAAAACACTTGTATAGAATATTGGTCCGTAACCTTATCTAAATAACGAGCGTATACAAAAAAAAACTTCCAAAACCTTTAAAGTAAAAACACTTGCATAGAATATTGATCCGTAACGTAATATAAATAAAGAGCACAATCGCGTTTACAAAAATGAGGTGTCATCACAGTGTCAGTGTCGCGATCAATGGTCCCATTTCAAAAATGCCCAACGCGCCTAAAGAAGTTTTGACTTCAAGAATTAATATATCGATATTCATCACGTCTGTGACGTAAACACATTGAACACTGATTTTGTTAAACTGATATTATGCACTTGCGGTTAGACCGCATAAAAAAACTCATCAAATTAATTTATTTTGTTTGATCGTGTTTACATTATTTACATCTATCTGTCTGCGGAGTTTTGCTAGCTAATTCAACTTGACCCAGTAAAGCAATAAACGCCCTATATCACAACGCAACTTTACTATTGATTCGTGGAACATTGTACGCAACATTTAACAAATTACATCACATTTGACGTTTGGAAGCGCCACGCGTCTATCAATCGGGTATCGGGCCGCGCCGGGCTATTTATCATCGAAACGATCTATTTATCATGAGCCGGGCTATAAACTTATAATTACTACGCAGTGATTATAAAACTTATGGGTACGCTTCGTTGTTGGTATTTACTTGGTTAAATTGCATAGAAATTTGTATTTGACAATGTTAAGGGTTTATAAAAAATGTTCAATAAAATTCCTTGAGCATGCTCATTATTGTAGAATCCTGTTCAGTCCATATTTAAGTAGATTATATCACTAACCTGATTCACTACCACAACAAACGTCTCGTACCTGACATTCGTGGCTACTGACAGATGACATTAGTGACAGCTGCCACCTCGCTACTTATATGAATGAGACAATGTTTACATCCTATCTTTAGGATAGTATGTAAACACTAGCATAGGATAGTTAGGACTATTAATCCTATTCTATACTATTAAATGAGTGATATTTTTTATATATATTCTTGTAATCACGTTCTCGAAAACGGCTCTAACGATTTCGATGAAAGTTGTAATATAGAGGTTTACGGGGGCGAAACATCGACCTAGCTAGGTCTAATATCTGGGAAAATTCGTTTTTACCGTATTTTCACCCGAGCAGAGCTCGGTCGCATAAAGTTTTGAACAAGATGCCTACCTTAGAATAATGACATGGCAGCATGGAATAAGTAAGTACCTACTGTCATGGCAGAAGGGAATTAGTAAATTCAAATCAAATAGCAATAGCAAGTTGCTATCAAAAGACTGAATCATTTTATACTAGAGTCAAAGGGGAAATATATGCCAAGTTTCACTAGTAGTGGCGCTTAGCAGGACAAACTATAAACATAGTTTTTAGTTGATATTTTTGTTTTTCACTATAAAATTAGTGACATAGGTATTTTTTTTTAGAAATTATCAAATATATCGTGTCAGACTCTTACCGCCGGGGGCCACGATCTCCCTATCGGTTTTCTTCGCACCCCCGGTAGGCATCGGCCCTAATGGACCCCGTCAATTTTGCTGACATCTCTTTGAGGCGCGCGTGGAACACAACGCGCTGTCCGGGTCGACAGCACGTTGTGTTCCACGCGCGCCTACGGTGAGTCCTTATCGGACGGTGAGCTACCCATTGCTCACCGTCCGCAAGCCCGCGCCTACGGTGACCGAAAATTGGCCTATGATTCCCGAGGCCTTGGGCGTCTGCTCCTGCGGTGGTTAGGGGCGTGAGGGCGCAAATTTTGCCTCTCGCTCACGGGTTCCACCTCTTCCTTCGCGAGCATTACCGCTTCGCAGATGGAGGTGACGGCCTCCCATTTCCTCTCGCTTCGTACCATGGCTTGAACCAGGGCCGGACGCGAGACATCACCGCCGTCGATCGCCTCCACGAGGACACAGCGATGCTCCGCCTAAGCCGGGCAGACCTTCACCATATGCTCCACTGTGTCCTCCGGGCGATCCATACAATGGTGACACCCGGGCGTTTCCTCCCGCCTTATCCTGAACAGGAACCTCCCGAAACAAACGTGTCCGGTGAGAACCTGCGTCAAGCGGAAGGTGAGGACGCCGTGGCGCCTCTCTAGCCACTCCTCAAAGAGGGGTCTTATCGCCGCAATTGTGGCGAGCCCAGCGCTGGGTTGCGACAATCGCACTCTCCATGACGAGATCCCGCCGGAGCTTTGTCCGCTGTGCCGTGATTTCTCGCGGCAGCGGATTTAAGCCCCGGCGTTTCGCCTCCTATATTTACTTGACAATTGACATTGACATTTTTTGCGTTTATTTATGTTTAACAAGTGCGTTTTGATAATGGAACATAATATTTTGTTCAGCAAATCTCATAATTATCATATGTTAGACATTTATTATCGTACATCATACCATTGGACAAATTATCAACACTGCCTGCGGGTCTAAAACGGCCACATTAAGCAATTCCTCTAAAAGCAATTCAATTTCTGAACTCCCATTTTTTTGGTTGGGATATCATCAAATAACTTCTCCCGCTCTGGGCGGAGCGGGAGGGCGTATCAGACTCTTACTGACTAAAACCCACCCGTGTTCCTTCGGTTGCCCTGTTGCCGGGGGCCACGATCTCCCTCTCGGTTTTCTTCGCAACCCCGGCAATTTCTGAACTCCCAGCAATTCCTCTATGGTGACACATATTTTATCTGAATCATATTCAATTCAATTTATATCAGAATGATATTTGGTATAAATATTGCCGCATGAAAAAATTAAGACCGTAATTTTACAGGATAATTTTTCTTTACTGTTTTTATTACTCAAATGAGATTTTTTTAAATGTATTTCTACAGTTTAAAGGTTATTTCAATAAAATACAAAACTGTCAAACAGATGAAATGCGTATTATGAATTGAACGCAGATAATATTATGAATTGTTAGTTTGTGACAGTTGTGTGATTCATAAAATATTTGCTGTGCAAATAACACAGCTTTTTTATTTTAGCGTTTGTTTTTCAAATTCGATCATTCTACACTACTTACTGGTTTTTTATCGTGCTTCAAATATCTATGTACCACTATATTTTGATACCTACACATTTGGTTTGCTGTTCCTATACATCACATCACTGTGACCCATTTCCCGATTTAACTCTTAAAACTGATGCACTATATTTTATTCAATTCTGCGAATGTCATTTTATATCGTAAAAGTTAATATATATAGGTACGCTGAAATTGATTGATCCCATTCAATTAGTGAACAATACGAGGTATTCAATAAGAATTAACGATACCCAGGGGGATATCAAGCGATGACGAAACAATAAGTTCGCATTTTTTTATTTGCATTCCATTGCTGTTTACGTAAAGTTGTTGGTGTATTTATAATGGATCATGTTTGACAAAAAGAGCAGTGTACAGTGAAGTGGGGCAAAGTTTCGGTTGTTGAGTTATAGTGGTGGGTTCTCTGGTTTTCTGGTTTGCGGCCAGTATGGAATCAATAGCCAGGCCTTTATCTGGGTTAATCGTTTTGTGTTTTCGATAATTGTCGCGTTCATTTTAATGGCGGAATCGACGAATAGGAAAGATAAATATGTATCGTATTGACCGGAGTCGCTTCATTCAGATTATTACCTGACAGTTATTTTGTTTGTAAAGTTATTAATGTGGTATTTCGAGCTATTTACTTGATACTATTATTGCGTGGTCGTGTGTCGGAATATTATCATTAGTCAGCATAATAGAAAGTTCAATAGTTGTATTTCTGTCTTACGCGGTAAATACAAAATGTTTCGGCTGAGAGAAGACCTCATGTTTTTTCCACAAAAAACAATTCAACATGTTGGAAAACTTCATTAATTACATCACAAAATCAACTACACAGTTAATTAATTATACACCGGACTGTTAAGCTTAAGTAGCCGTAAACTGAGATAACCGTATAATGTTCATTAAACTGCAGAATCTTGAAAAAAGTCTGCGACATTGATGTTTACCTGAAGAAGATAAAACAAACTGCTTCACAAGAGCCTAGAGAATGCTTTTAACAAAATTGTATTTTTATTTAAATTCTAAATACCTAGTGTGTTTTATTTCAGCACTTAAAGCTATTAAAGACACGGGAACGAATTCTCTTTACATAAATTTTATCTTTCATTTAAGAGTGGGATATGAGGAGCCTTAGTTAACTTTTTATGCAAATCGTTTTGAGTGGTTATTTTAAAATATTAAGTGGTTATACAATTTGGGTTTTTAATTTTAGGTTAGACTAATGAATTGCTTATTTCGTTGTTGTAGGTTTAGGAAGAGTTTATTTGTCTAAATATAATTTAAGTGGATTTAAATGATATATCTAAAATAATATTAAAATTTAAGTGGTTCTCTATAGGTTCTCCACTTAAATATTTTCAATTTATTTTGATTGAATTATTTAGCTACGCCTAAGTAATTTTACTTTGTTTTTATAGATTGAATTAATTCTGGTTCTTGTACATATATAATGTAGATACCTATAGGTACCTATACCTATATCTACATTGTACAAGAACCAGAATTAATGATCCTCAATCTGAGCCAGAACCAGCGTTGGGGCTCTGTCTCGCATAGGCTCCCAGCATTATGCTGAGCGATGACCGTTTTGCGTGGATGTGACGCATATTTTCGCCCAACTTGTTCTTTTTTGTTTTATATTCTTTCTTTGCGTCATGTTTACCGCAAATAAACGTATTTTCTTTCTTTTCTAATCTTTTTCTTTTCAAAGAGCCAATCAGTCGAAACTTCTACGTTCCACGGTGGTTCCACGTTATCTTATTAAGCTGATTGGTAGATAATATTCAAAGCAAGTCTTGCTAAAACTTAATGCAAAGACTAATGGAAAAAAGCTACGGTGATTAATTAGGACTTAAATATAACTGGTATAATGAGGGTGTACGAATTTAATAAGTATAACAAGCTATGAAGTCTCCATTAAATCATTGTTGTACGTGAGATATACCAATCTTCTCTTCTAAGAAATTGTACCAGAAACCAAGCAGATCGTAATACTGATGCCTTGTGACGGGTGAACGGTAATGGGGCACTGATACGGAAGAATCCAACATGTGTTGTTCCGTAGATTTGTTTACCAACTCATTTGGGTGGCGTTCCAAGGGCAGCGTAGATTTTATGTGTGATCGTATTAAAATTAATGAACGTTGTTGGTGTGGTAAATATGGAAAGTATATTACGTGACTTTTCCATAAAATTCTTGCTAAGTGACATGATATCGGGACCTGCTTGCCTTGATTCTTGCACGCTACAGAAATTGATGGACACTAGTGATAGCGCAAAACTCGTAGCTAAGTTTTGGGCTGAAAAAAATCCCATTGACACATGAAAAAGAGGAAGAAACATAGTAAAAAATCTTTTATCTGATTTTAATGATGAAGATCACAAAGAGCCATGAGTCATGACCAAACACATCTTAAATGTACAATTCCGAAGGCGACCGCAAAACGCAAACTGCTGCGGCAAAGCCGCTCAATTTAAATAACAGACTACAGCGCCACTACTGGCTTCTATGTCGCTCTATGAAAAAGGACGAACGCCTCACGCACGTACACCTCTGCCTAACCCTTTTAGAAAGGCAGACGTGTATTTGGGTTATAATGCATCTACATCGCCACATGCGAACTACGCATCACACTGACGTCATGCGAAATCCTGCATCACGCAAGCAAAGTTTACCGCGCGATCAGCATATATAGGTATATAACTTCCTGACATCAATCGTTTGGCAGCCAGCCCGTCCCATCTTTAATGTCCTCCCTCCGGAGGCGCCCTAAGCCGAGGCTCGTACCCCACAGGGGGTGCCCTTAGCGAGTGTTCACCTAGCTTTTTAGCTAGTTTTGTATGCCCCTGGCTGGAGGCTTTGAGTGTAGCAGCTTAAGGCAACCACAGGATTGACCGGTTAAATAGTCATGACCTCAGAGGTCAGCTATGAGATGCCCTACAGAAAAAAAAAATCGTATGGCAGTAGCCCACCAGACACAACACCCATCTGGTCCGAGGACCCTCCCTTTTCTATAGAGGATGAGTGAACTTTACACCCTGTTCCTTATGCCCCTATAGACCTTTCCTTAACCATAAATTAATTCAACAAAAACAACTACGTACTAATTTCCGCCATATATTTCCTTAATTCCACTGAATATATAAAATATTAGGCTACCAAACATGATCATCAATCTAACACCACTAGGACTGTGGTACATTTTCCTCCTAATACCGGCCATGCCCTTGAGAGTGACCCTTTAATACCTTATACCTTTTTTACTTAGTAAGGGAATTATATTTTCACCTCAGCACCTCAAACAAGCAGGTTTTGCTGTGTATAGACAGTAAGCAAAATTCGATTTTGCTGTGAGCGTGAGACAAAGTAACTTTTTCGTATTTTTTTTAATGCCGAGAACTGTGCTACTTACAAAATTCGAAAGATATGAACTTCACTTTGTTTTGTCAATTTCACTTCGATACAAATAGAGCGAGAAATAGAAACAAGTTGAATCGAAGTTCGATTTTCAAATTCCATAGCTAGAAGACCCAAAAAAGAAACAAACAATAAAACATTCGGATACACATAAAACCGTAAAATTGCTAATCATTTGTTAAAATTTCATTTAAATGCTGTTTTATTATATTTTTTGGAACGAAGTTTTTTAACGCGGCTTGCAAATGAAATGAAATAAAATGAAATGAAATTGTTTATTCTGTAAATAGGATATCGGAATCACTTTTACACGTCATATTAAAAAAAATATTTAAAATAAGCTAGTTGAGTTCGGTGTTTCCTATCTGACTACTCTGAGAAGAAAAGCTGAAACAAATTCAGAGGTCACAGTCTCTTTTAAAGTCCAGACATAATCTTGGTCAGGCCATATGAGGACCATGTAGATTAGTGTCTGAAATGGTCTTGCAGTAGTAGTGCACTGGCAGAAATCTTCATGTGAAAGGGCGCTTGCAACTGTCTTCTTCTAATTCAAAGAAAAAGAAAGAGAGAGAGAAGATGGCAGTCGTGAAAATGTTCACATTTCTCATCATAGGTGTCGTTTTCATAGTTTTCGAGGGTTCTAAAGCCGATCGTGAGGTCAAAATGAAAATCCAAGATGGCGGCTGTGAACATTTTATGCTTCTGTTTTAAATCATACGAGAGAAAGAACTTCGTTCCGAAGAAAAAAATTTGAAGTTTATCTTGTTGTATTTTTTTACCTTTAGGTATATACGTCTAACACTCACAGTGCCCAAATACAAAGTTACAAAAAAATTGTTACAACATTGTCGATTATTCTTAGAAAAAAAAACTGTTATTCCTCTTTTTAAAGTATCAGATATTAAAACAACTTTAACCTTTGTTAAGTAAATAAATGTATATACGGATCATACCAATTGAAAGAATGTGAGTACCTTTTTTTTAAATCGTCGGTGGAAAATAGCCAACTTTATAGCGAATACTCTATACAAACGAATACATATTGAAAATAATTCTGTGTTTACATAATATATCAAAACAACACAATAATGAAAGATGAAAAAAGGTTTTATTTAGTCCTTCATTTGGGTACCATTGACACATGATAAAAATGTTACATTTAGCCCTAAGATAAATGAAAAGCTTTTTTGACACTACCTTGTCAAAAAGGTTTTATTTGGTTTTCTAAAAAGGTTGTATTAGTACCCACACATTGGAATCAATACCCGAACACACTCATTTTAATTTTCCAGTTGCGTCATAAAATTTAAGTGCTATTTAAATGGGCGTTAATATTCAATAAATGTATAATAATTGCATGCTATAGAACTGAAAATGTTGGCAAACTAAAGTATTTTGTATTAAATGTTCATAATGTTTGGTATTCCATTTAACATGCATTTTGTCATATAGACCTAGCAAAAAAATAAAATAACAAGTCGCCTCATTTTGTAGCGGGCGGGAATTGAACCCGTGGCAATAATTCTTATTATTCTCATAAGTGCATTTTAATGGCCATTTAATTATCAACAAAAACCAAAAAATACACAAAATATTATTATGGAAAATACTAATTGAATTTAGGTAACCCAAATGCTAATAATTTTAGTTAGTATTAGAGCTTACTTATATACTCTAAGCTTATTCTTCTATTACAATCGTTCAAATATTAATAGATCTTTTTCTGAAGGGCTCGTGGTTGAATAACAGCAGGCTCACGGGTTGATCAAAGATTAAGCAATGCTTACAGCATAGATGGGTGACCATCCAATGCATATCGAGACCCCTCCGTGCCTAGGAAAGTACGTTAAGGCGTTGGTCCCGGCTGTCATTCGTAGATCTTTGACAGTCGTTACGGGTAGTCAGAATCCAAAATAGTCTGACAACCAGTCTTATCAAGGGGTATCGTACCCAGTAACTGAGTTGTGGAGGTCAGAGGGGCAGTCATTCCATGTATAATACTTGTATTCAGCATCCGGTTAGATTGGAAGCTGACCCTTACATAGTTATAGTTATAGATGAAAACTAATCTATAATTTCCTCGAGAACCATGTAACAGAACTGTTTGTTCACATAGGCAACCTAAGCATTTGAGACAACACAGCTCAACATAGCAAAATTTACAACTATTATATTAAAAACATTCCCGAAATTATGTTTCTGAGATTCCACGTTTAATGAATGCGCTACCCTCATTTAGGTTCGTGTAATTAAAATTTTTACACTTGGAGACTGCCATCACGTTCCTCTCTTTAAAGTTTAGCCGTCTTTTTAATATATACATAAAGAAAATTCATTTAGTTTTATATGAAGATTTTTATTGTCAAGTCTTTTTTTGAATGAAAACTTCTTTAGGGGTGTTGAGCCATTTTGAAGTGAATTTGGTAGGGGGTAAACCTAGTTGGTAGATGGCGCTAATACCAGTTTAAAGTTTGAAAGAAAAAAAAGAAACACTTCTATTGACGGTCCCCATGGCTGGTTAGTTTAGGTTTTTTTATGTACATCGTTCGTGAAAAAGGACGGAAGTGTGTAACAGGAAGCCACGCTATTTGATTTGACCAATGAGCGCGTACGGTGGTGGAGTTGGCCGTCAGAAACGACTTTGACGAGAACCCGCCCCATGTTGCTTATTACCAAGATGAGATGTCAGATGTTACACACATCATAAGCGTCTGCTGTAATTTATTATCTTAACTGTCTAAATTATAATGTCATTGATTTTTATTAGTTTCTTTTTTTTTTTTTAATAAACACTGCCTCGTTGCGCTATTACGCTTGTGACCACTAGAAAAACGAGGCAGCCTGGAAATCGAATCCAGGACCTCATTGGTTCGAGTTAAGGCTCCCGCAAACACGCGCTAACCGACACCGCGACGCGACTCTAATAAAACAATTTTTAAGAAAATTTCACGCGACAACTCACGCTAGCCTGCGCGAGCCTTTATTGTTATTGAATTTTTTTACTAGGAATTTCTCAATAACAGCCCGGAGTCTGAATTTATGCCTATCTGGTTGATGGCAATAGGATGGGACTTAAATATAACTAGCGAAATGTGGGTGTAATATAAGTAGGCACCTCTACCTAACCCTTCGGTGCTAATCAGACGTGATGCTGTTTCTAACTTTCCAAACTGGACGTGTAAAACAAACATGTGCATGTTTGCCCAACGAGCGCGTACAGGGTCATCCCATCCTTCACTCGACTTCAGACAAGTTATTTTGAAACAAAGATGATATCTAACGAAATGGTTCATGTATAGTCGAATTCGTAATTGCTTTATCTCCATAAGGTAAAGGGTCAATTTACATTGCCATAGAAACTATTTTTGTCGCAAAATTGTTAATGGTAAGGTCAAAGCATAATGAACTTTATATCAATGCAAAGCATGAGCAGAAAAACAGGTCGCGCATCTCGGAGAATTCTCGCGTATTCTCGGGAATTCCCACAGCTAGCAGCTCTAATCTAGTTTGTTCGTTATACAATTGACATAATTATGCTTTTTAATTTCGTTGCAAAAACTTTCTTCCATTCCGTTCCCCAGTTATGTAAATTGAGCTAAAGTGTCACTTGCACGTCATAAGAAGACAAGGTCTATTTGATTATGTGACAGATAGTTTCAAGCTTAGGGCGCATTTCACCAATGAAACTGAACGCGATAAAGACA
This sequence comes from Omphaloscelis lunosa, assembly GCA_916610215.1. Taxonomy (NCBI): domain Eukaryota; kingdom Metazoa; phylum Arthropoda; class Insecta; order Lepidoptera; family Noctuidae; genus Omphaloscelis; species Omphaloscelis lunosa. The sequence goes on from OU744250.1 coordinate 17,400,278, forward strand.
CCTAAACCGCGTTTAAGAGCTGTCAGTGTCAAAATTGTCGTGGAATACACACAAATAGTTCTTGAACGCGGTCTAAAGGTATTGATCACGTTCAATTTCATTGTCCAAATTCATCCTTATAGTGAAGTTTTATATTACTGGGAATTGTTGTCAAAAAAGGCAACGCAATTACGATGTTGACTATTCGTAGGTAAGTATAGGGTTTCGTTTTTGTAAACAAGTGTACTATTTGGTATTTAATATGTCTAAACCTCAGTTTTGTGGTATCAAATGTACACCAATTAGTTTAATTTACAAATTGATTCGGTTTCTTAATAAACCTTTGTTTCGGTTTGTAAGTAAACCAATTATCTTCTAAATTAAACTGTTGTTTACCATCTTTACTGTTAAACAAACACAGTTGTAGCTTTGTTTGTTTGAGGCACCAGTTAATATTAAATGGATGGGGCAAAACTATTATACAATAATTTATGGGAAATAATAAAGCTTTCGAAAAACAAATTAACTTCCGAAAATCTGTGGTTGACTGTTATAACTTAAAATATATAACTTAAAATTTCCCAAAAGTCAATATGTTGTGCTACAAAAGTTAGTGACAGAAACGAATCGCTGCAAAATCGACTCCACGTAGTCTTGTCTGCCCTACCCCTACAGTGTAATTTAAGCCCGCGTAAGCGCGGAGGGGCGAGGCGGCCCGCGATCTGAGGAGCAGGTGGTTTTTACCGCACCGCAGCTTTGACCGTCTCAGCCGCGCGCATCGTGCGTTAAAACCATCTGCGACGATAAACTCACGTGGGACCGCCGGAGCCTTGACAGAAACCATTCCTGCTGCATATTGTATGCTCGCTTGCATGCTGCATGCATGGTGTATGCTTGTTTGCATGTTTGAAAAATATTAGGCACGTCAGCAAATACTATAATATAGTATTGATTTTTCGGATTTTTCAGTGTTTTATTCGGTTGTTTCTTTATTTGTATTCGCAAATAAGCTGTCGGAAAATTTGTATTCACAGCAGTTAATTTCATATTTTGAGTATGCTCATATTTTAATATTTTTTACTCATTATTTATTGTTAAAATTTTTGTGCAATCTACAAATAAAACAGTTATCTGAAACCCTGGTTGGGTGTTAGATAACTACCCGTTTAAAAATAACTGGCGTTTCAAGATTCTGAAATCTTATAACAATCTTTAGTGTGTGGGTGTAGCGCCTGTTTAGAAAACAAAGTAGACAAGGGTTTTTGGATTTTCACGCAAACGGTTAAATATTCGATTTCAGGTTTTTAAATCGTTGTCAAAATTCGTTTTTATAAATCGATTCCAGGATGGCTCCGGCTCGCAGATTCGATCGTCTAGTGATATTATTCGGTTGTAAGTGCATAGATCAAAACTATCTAAACATAAACAAATACTTGCTTACGCAAATCTACGCTTGCCGTGGTTTTGTGAAATTGGTTGTTCTAGTTCGGATTATCGATACGATTCAATTTCTGACTGAAATCGGATTTTAGATTGTTTAGTTATGATGCATGAGACGTATCTGACGCATGTCTGAAACAAAGTTAATATAAACGCATATTTTATTTATTTCACTTATCTTACTTCGCTGGCTTGCTTACGACCTACTGGATTATATAGCTTGGACTTACAAGTCGTGGGTGTCAGAGCTCCGACTGGTCATCTCTTTGAAACCAGTTGCCACGGCTCATTCTAATTTTTGAATTGTGTTTGTTTTTATATTTTTATTACGATCGCTTTTAATGTACACATCTTTCTATATTATTTTAACATGTATAATTTCAACATGAATGATGTAACTAATATTTTGTTACAATATTGTGATTTAAGAGAGTGTCCGTGGAGTTTCTTGCCCATTCTTCGCCATAAGAACGTACTATGCTTTACAATGGGCAACTAGTTTAATCTTTCTGACTGACCGACCCCTTGACGATTCAAAAGTACCTGTAATTGGTTTATTTGAAATAAATGCTTTGAGTTTGAATTTGACTAAGCCCGCATTTAAACTACCGTTTGTTTTCGGAGAAAAATAAGAGAATTGTATGAATGGCAGAAAATACCTGAATACCTGAACCATTCTCTGATTTATTAGGTTAAATAATGATGAACATGCCTAAGGAGGATGCAATAAGGTAGCCCACGAAATGAAAAAATCCTTACGTTTTTTGCAGGTCCGTACCAGGCTTTATGTTAATTAAAATATTATTCGCGATCGTAAACAATATGGATATACAGAATCATAATCATTAGGATTAGCAATACAACTCCTAAAGTTAGAATTGGCATCAAATGTCATGATTTCAATAAATAGCCATTCAATAGGGTAATATGAACGGAGAGAGTTGTATTGATGATTTTTAAGTAAATATTTGATACGGCCGCGAATCTTATTTAGATCAACAATAAACCTGATAGTGACCTGAAAATTGCAAAAAACGTAAGAAAAATTGAATTTCGCGGGCCCCTGACGGTTTCGCCTTAAGGAATCTTCATTAAGACAGACACCCTTGACATTGGCAGAAGCTATACAACATGTTAAAAAAAAAACCTGCCCGATCCATTAGGGTATTGTTAACTATCGTACTGACAGTCTATTTATGTGGAATATTCAGGAAAAAAAAATTCACCACATTTTTTTTCAATGGGAAATTTCGCCGGGATATTACATTGGGCACAGGCGGCTGTCCTTTAGTGGGTGTCTACAATTCATAAATTACAACATACTACCTTTGTTGAAAAATTGCAATTTTCAATGGATTTGGGATAATTTTGGTATTAAAAATGTGAATTTTAAATAGCAATAACTTTTTTATTTTCAATAATAATAAGATTTTTTACTACTTTTTGGTAATGTTATTGCAGTTAGTCCACGCTTAGCAATAGCGCATGCGACAATTGGAACGACGAGACAGACTCCTAGCAATAAGAACAAAATACGATGCTTACGTCACACATTCACAAAAGTCTTTTACGAAATCCCTTGTTAATCTTTTAAAATTCCCGTATCACATAATGCTACCTCGACAACTCAACTACTTTCCCCACATGACTACTAGTGATCCACGTATTAAAATAAAATGAAACACAAATACCACCGTACAGACGATGTTGTAAGTATTCCAGTGGGATCGAAGGATACCTGACTCACCTCCACAATTGGACATTACCGTAGAAATTGCTCCTTTATATTCCTAGTGCACTGCGGTTTCAATATAACGCTCGTACTTAGGCTAGCTAATGCCAAATTACTGAATGTAATGTATTGAGTGGCTGTGACGTAGGTGGGATAGCTCTTGAAGGAGCAGTAAAGCTGAAGTTGTTTTTAGGGTTCGGTTATACGTATGTTATTCAAGTTGTACCCTTAACCATCTGTGGGTAGTACTTTGAAATATGCCATAATTTTCTGTAAATAACCATTAGTATTTTATTCTGAAAAGCAACTAAAAGATTGCTTCAAAAGGATAGTATAGCATAATCAATCCGTGTTCCCACTACTGGGACACAGGCCTCGTCTCAGTGAGAGAGAGTGGGCCGTTATCCACCACGCGGGCTCAGTGCGGGTTGGCAGATGTCATAATGTCTTGGGATTTTTAGTTCCAGGACATGCCGGTTCCCATACGATGTTTTCCTTCACCGTTTTGAGAGCAGTGGTGATGAAATAATTTAACACTAAATAAACGCAAAAAGGTTTGAACCTAGGACCTACAACTCGTAAGTCGCGGCCGTTACCACTGGGCTATCACTGCTCTCAATCTCTCTCTCTCATCAATAGGATGGAGTTAACAGTATAACACCATTCAATATTTCACTATCTTGATTATGTCAATATTTCACCTTTTTTATTGTATCAGTGTTATTATTATCAACGGAATTAATGTTTTGCAGTAGTATTATATTTTGTTTATTCATTTTATATCTTATTAATTTACATTTTTAAATATTTCTTAAAATAAAAAGTATTAAAAAAAAACATTTAAAAACATTAAAGGTATATTGCGTTCTATCTCCTCTCGGGTTCTATTATTTTTCGTATTATATTATTTATTCATTTATTTTCACAGAATTTAAGCCCTAATTCACATTCTCACCGAAAGAAAAATATTAAAAAGAACCTAAATGCAATTTGGTTTATGCAGTTTTGACATTTTAAAATAAAATGTAGGTATAGATACTATTCATCGTTGAAGAACCAAATTGCTGTATAGCTTTACTAATGTGAAAATATAAAGTTTAAACAAAACATCAGTATATTTAACCAAAACATTGGTGTTGTGAACTTGTAAGTCACATACAATCATAGTAATTGCGTCTCTAAATCAATCCCTAATTGGAATACATGAACTAAACTAAGATCAGATCTATAAAGTTAGTATCACAGCAGGGTAATCCGTAATTGATACAAACCAATAGCCTGTTTACAATGCCGTGGGGCACAGATCAATAATTCTTCATATGAAATAGATGTGTCATTGATAAAAACTACGTTCATAGACTCAGAACATTAAAAATGAATTTAAAATCAAACTAAATCTAATCTAAATCTATCCATCTAATCTAAATAATATAACAGCGAAAGGTCACTCACTCATCATGAAATAACGAAAACTGTTTGACATATAAAGATGAAATTTACCAGAGAGGTAGTTTATAGTTAGTAAACGTCAGTTAAGAAAGGGTTTTTGGAAATTCGTCCTTTAAAGGGGTCAAAAGGGGGGATTTTGTTTGTATGAATCTTTTTATTCCTTAAGTTAACTTGAAACTTGGCACGAATACTTATCTATGTAAATTATAAAGTTTGCCATTTTTAGTTTTTATGTTTTTATGTTACAAAGTTTGTATGGAATTTTTTTAACGCACGGTCTGATTAACTCGAAACTCAGTATTTATACTTAAGACTGAAAATAATTAAAAACGTATATCAGGAATTTTCGAACCTCAAACGTGGTGAAGAGGGGTATTCATTTTTAGAGGGGAGGATTTTACTTTGTGGCTTGATTAACTTGAAAATTGGTACAAATAATCAATAAGTCTAATAATGGAAACGTCACAATAAACTTTTCAAAAATTATTATCACGCTATTTGGTATAGAGGATGAGTAATATTGCATTATGTTCGTATTCTTTTATTTACAGCAAATTGTAAGAAGACTTATACAAAAGGTTAGAATATTACAGATAGTTACGGATCTAACCTTTTAAAAGATTATCATCACGGACCTTTATGGAGCTAAGCAGTCAATCATAACATATAAAAGGTAGATTTTGAGTTGGGTAATAAGGCAATAAAAAGCTTACCCATTGCCGCCATAAGAAAACGGTCTTAGGAGACTGTCCCTAAATTTTTGAAACATTTTGAGCCAGTTAATTCATTCAGGCGTGACCTTGCGGAAATCCATTATAAAATACAATAGAAGTGGATATATTTAGTAACCTGTTCCGCTTAGCTTTTTCTAAAGAGTCTTAAAAAAAACCCTGAAAGAAATCAACCTCTCAACGAGGCATCCTCGGGATGACGATTGGCTTGTCACGAACTCGAACACGGCGTGTTGCCACACCAAGCGCTGCGCGTAGACATGCATTCACATATTTTGAAAGAAATTGTACAGTCAGGAAGAAAATGGGTAATTTAGACAAAAACTTTTTTGATGCTAGTCAATTCTATTTCTTATTACGATGGTGAAAAAACTTCCCATACATGTCGTAGAAAATGAACCTGAGAGGAGATAGAAGGCAATATACCTTTGTATGATGAAATAACTTTTTATTGAGGTACTTAATATTATTTAAATGAATACAATATACCACTATATACAACAGTTGAATTATTCCAATACTTTATTGGGCTGAATAGAGAACGAATTTAGCAAAGAGTTACAGATTTAACTTTTTATGATAATCATACCGCTATACTTTTAATGGAGCTAAGCAGTCAATCATGAATTCATGAAATATATAAAAACGGGTATTTTAGTCAACTTATAACAAATCAAATGTTTTCGCAGTTCGACGACTGCTTTGCAAACCTAAGCTCGATTCCCAGCAATTGATATTTTTTTAACTTCTTTTTTTTTACTTTTTGATATACTATCCATAGTATTTATACTTATAATACATACATACATACATAAACTCACGCCTTTCGCTTTTCGCCTTTTTCTTTTGCTTTCTTCTTCTTTTCGTTCTTCTTCTTCTTCTTCTTCTTTATACTTATAATACTCATTACTTATTTACTTCATTTTCATGCTGTCACGGCTAAATGGATTTAGATGAAAGGCATAGGATAGGCCATGACTTGGGTTAGACCTAGAATACTCTGAATCCCAGTAGCACGTTTCTATGGGGTATTTTCCAACATTCATGCGGGGGAAGCCGCGAGCAAAAGCTATATAAATGTGTATTTTTGTTTGCAACTGCAGGCTGCAGAAACTAATTCGTTAATATGCTAAAAACACGTCTAACTAGATAGTTAATTGATTCAGGCGTGACCTTGCGGAAATCCATTATAAAATGATGATGTGGTAACCTGTTATTATGTGATTGATTCTCTTGTTATGTGATTTAGTAACCTGTTTCGCTTAGCTATTTCTAAAGAGTCTTAAAAAGACTCGGGAAGAAATCGACACGTGTTTCACCTCTCAACGAGGCATCCTCAGGATGACGATTGACTTGTCGCGAACTTGAACACGGCGTGTTGTCACACCAAGCACCGAGCGCAGTCTGCGCTCGTCATCCTGAGGATGGTTACTAAATATATCCACATCATCATTTTACATCTAACTAGAGTTGAAATGAATAATTTAGGCACTTGCAGATAGTAGAGCGTAGTAATTAATTACTTCTTTTGAAGCGCAAAATTTTAAAAAATACGGGTAACCCTGAGAACAGGAATTGCGTTTTCTGTTTTCAAGGTTACCCGTACTTATGTAAAGTTAACTAAAAAAAATCTTATGGTGACGCTGACTCAAGACCCTGTCAAACCCCAGAATACAAATTGTAACAATTCTTAAGGTAAAGATGGAGGACAGGACAGTCTAAAACGATCTCGTACACTACAACACAACACAACCAGTCAACCATTTCCAGTACACACAAACACGTCCTATCAATACATTAGTTGACACATCTCCTGGCGACTTGATCTATGACATCCGATTGTCGCAAACACGGGGAATAGTTGCATCAATCATGGCGTAGCAGCCACCTGTCGATCTCTAGCAATGCATCTTCATCAGAAACGAGACGTTTACTAATCTGTCCTTAATCTGATACAACGACCTATTTATTGTTGGTTATCTTGTGAGGTGATAAAGGGTTCTATAGAAAGCAAATTAATAAATGAATGTTAATCTTAATTAGAAAATTGTTTCAAAATGAGTGGTGGATTTTGTACATTGCTCTAACGACAAAGTTAAAGTGATAGTTAACACTAGGGGGCTAATTTACAAACGTTGCAATGGTCTCGCCATTGTGAGTTTTTGACAGATTTTGTATGACGAATCTGTCGCGAACTCGAACACGGCGTGTTGCCACACCAAGCGCTGAGCGCAGACTCCGTGTGTGGCAACACGCCATGTTCGAGTTCGTGACAAGTCAATCGTCATCCTGAGGATGCCTCGTTGAGAGGTGAAACACGTGTTGATTTCTTTCAGAGCTTTTTCTTAAGACTCTTTAGAAATAGCGAAACAGGTTACTAAATATATCCACTTCTATTGTATTTTATAATGGATTTCCGCAAGGTCACGATTGAATCAATTAACTATCTTCATTTTTAATATTCTAGTTCACGAGTTAGCGATATTTCATATTTCAATACAGTAATATTAACAAAATAATCAAAACAGGTAAATGTTTCATAGCTATTTGCAACGTTGCCAACTTTTAAAATAAACGCTCTTAATCCGGTACAACAATCTACTGGTGGTTATAATCTTGCGAGGTGATAAAGGGTTATACGGTAATCAAATCAATAAATTAAAATAAATTAAATTCAAGTAAAATTTGTGACGCGGTCCCGCTTCGCAGGGCTTTTACAACTTTACAAAACATCGAGATTTATTTATCATATTTAAGTTTAATACCTGACCAGAAAATGTATTCCGAAAAATTAATAGGCCTCCTCTTTTCGAGAGAAGGAGGGCTGTAATCCACCACGCGGGCCCAGTGCGGGTTGGTAGATATCACATGTCTTCGAATTTTTGGTCCTAGTACATGCCGGTTTCCTCACGATGTTTTCCTTCACCGTTTGAGAGCAGTGGTGATGAAATAATTTACACAAAGTAAAGCGCCTGTCTGGGTTCGCACCTACGACCGTGAGTTTAATTTATATTATGTAAAGATATAGATAGTGTTTTCAATATAAGGTGACCCATTGTAAGTGCTTTAGGTTGGCGACATCTTTAAAGGTACTGAAAAAACAATATGGTTATATTGTAGTGTTTGATTTATTTATTGTCATGTATATTTTTGGTGTGTCGAATACATAATTTCCTTTTTTTTAAGTCGGTAAAAAACACGGGCGCCACATTCACAGTATATATAAGTAACAGTATTATAGCTCGGCAGTGACCTTGAAATAATTACCTACGGCCGTTTGGCAGATAAACCAGCCGCGTCCATGCGTAACTGCCGCGCGCTCGATACTGTTGCGTAGTGATTATACACTCTGATTTCTAAGCACGTCGTTTCGGCCGTTTTCTATGAAGATATAATACTATTATTTATTTCTACTGTGCCACAGTGTCATTATTTCCAAAGTGACATCAAGTTTTCTAGAAATCAATGTTTACAAAATGGAATAAATATATTTATTACAACAGTCACCATGAATATTTTCGCTCATAATTTTTGATTCGAGCAGTTCTTGGCAAATCTAGACTTCAAAAGCATCTGTAAATTATTCTCTAATTTAATTACAACTGAAATTTGACGCCTGATTTATAGCAAAGTACTAACTTACTTGCCTACTTTATTTTCTAACTAGTCATAGTCAAAACGTAAAAGAAATTATGCAAAGAAATACCCAAGGAATTTCTTTGCATAATTACTTTTTTCTTTTAAATAGTAGCCTAGCCCGGCTACTACACACATCAAAAGTGTCTAGGGATCAAGCATTTTTATGCGGATTTCTTGAGATTGAGATGTGGCTTTGTAATAAATTTATGATTATATAAATTTATATGGATCCTTTTTGGTGCATTTCATAATTTGAAACAGGAACTGTTAATCAAATTCGAGTAAAAGATGAAAATCAGCTGTTAATATTTTCCCTATAAAAACATACAACGCATTGAAGACATTATTAGTGCTACTGTTTCCCTACTACTGATTAAAACCAACGTTATTATGGAGCGGCGACGTCATTTAAGTAGGGAAGAAATGCTCAGAGCCGTGGGAATGATAGAAGCTGGTTCCCGGCAACGTACTGTGGCTTTAGCTCTGAATACAAGTCAGAGTGTTATCAGTCGACTTTGGACACGTTACCGAAGCACTGGTACCGTGGCTGAGCGCCATGGAGGACGGTATCGCTGCACCACACGGAGACAAGACCGATACATTCAAATCTTAACTCGAAGAGCTCCAACAATAACCGCCATGATGTTAGCCGTGAGGCTTCATCACTCTTCAGGGAACTTAATTAGCGACCAAACAGTCAGAAACCGCTTGCATGAAGTGAACCTTCATTCCCGAAGACCGCTACGGGTACCACCTATAGCAATGCACAATCGTAGGATTCGATATCAATGGGCTCTTGAACACAGAAATTGGGCAGAAGAACAATGGCGTTTCGTGTGCTTTTCTGATGAGTCTCGTTTTGGTATGAGTCCGGATACAAGACGTATACGACACTGGAGAACCCCTGGACGCCAACAGCGATTAAAATCCTGCCAGGAAGTACATCCTTATAGTGGTGGAACCATCATGGTATGGGCGGGTATTTGGATCGGCGGAAGAACTGAGTTGATTTGGATCAGAGGCAACCTCTACGCTCAAATTTATGCTGAGACGATTGTATCTGACGTCATCGTTCCTCTACAAGTGCAAATCGGTCCCTTATTTCAGTTAATGCATGATAATGCACGACCGCACACCGCAAGAGTTGTAAGACAGACTCTCGCCGCAGCTAACATCAATGTCCTGCTCTGGCCTGCTCAGTCGCCAGACTTGAACCCGATTGAGCATGCATGGGATATGCTACAGAGAAGAGCTCTGCCGAATATGGAGGGTATCCAGTCGCAAGAAGACCTTTTTTTGTTGTTGCAACGAACATGGGCGGCCATTCCACAGCGTGATTTGGATGAACTCATTTTGAGTATGCCAAACCGATGTTCTTGTGTTGTTAGTGTTCGCGGTAGAAACATGGATTATTAATTGTTTAAGTTACCCAATAAAATTTTAAAGAAAACTGTTATTTCAGTCTTTTTTTCGAGCTTTAATGTTAGTGGTTCAAATGTCAAAAATCCCTTTATTAGGAAAATGGCAAATTTCTTTATTAATGCAAAGGTGACTTGGTTTATCGTTACTGTGACAAACGAAAACACTTTATTTGATGAATCCTTAAAGAAAATTTTAATTAATATCAATCAGGAGAAAAGTTATTGCAAAAATATATGTTGATCCCTAGACACTTTTGATGTGTGTATTTCGTCAGTCAAACAAATCAGTGATTAAATACCTACCAGGTCTTATACATAGCAATTTTTACGACATGGAGTGTTGTAAAAAGCATTTAAAATAATCTACATTTAGGAATTGGCAACAAAAAGAAAGAAAAATGCGTTTATTGGCATTAAAGCAAAAAAAAAAAACACCTTAATACCATTAATAGATAACAGAAAAAACCACCTAACGCTGATTATAAGCTGCAACCCACAACAAACATTATTTAACACCATATTTAGCGCTCAGTGCTATCACCAATCGGCTTACCAAGCGTGATGATAATAACCAAGTTTTATTACAAAAAAGTCCCTTGTTCAGCAGTAACCTTAAAATGTTTTTATTTTGTAATTTTGTAGAGTAACTCTCAAATAAAGAGTCTGCAAAACTTTACAACCCAAACATCCGTTGTTTTAACATAAAATCGTAGTAACAATGTTCAATAACCCTAAACTGAAATTCAGAAGTCGTTTTACTGACCAGGAGATTCTACACAGCCTAAATGACCGACATTGAACCCTAGGTCAAAGAGATTTCAGACAGATGGCATAAAGGTTATATGCTATATGAATACATAAGAGCTAGGCAGTTTTCTGAATGTAAATTTATAGTTATTGATCGAGTGAATCTACATCTATACTTACAACTACCTTTTTCCTGCAGCTTTGCTCGCGTGGTTGTCGGAAAATGGTTGTGTTAAAAGTACTCTATGTGTTAATCCAGGTTATTTAACTTTATGTGTGCCATTTTTAATCCAAATCCGTTCAGTCGTTTTTGCGCCAATCTGGAACATATAGCGAGACAAAAAATTTAAAACATATATTTGCAGCATCAGACTCGTACCTAAACCTCGTAGGAATTAACCTAACCTAACCTAACGTACTATAGAGTAGGGAACGTGACGGCGGCGTCGAACGGTTCGGGTGATAATTTCGAAATTTAATGTCCGATTCGAATGAATTAAAAAGTACTTTACTGCTACATAAATACCGTTAATGACAAAACTATTTATTTGAATAAGAATTAATACTACGATGTGAATGTAACCAACTTTTGTTTCTACCGGCGATCTAATTAAATTTTAGAACACAAAAGCTGATATTGTGATTTAACTATGATAGTTAGATATATTTTCTTATGGATTTTTTTTGTAGGTAATAATGAGTATTTTAATCATGTAGTACGTAATTTTTATATATCATCAATAGTTTTCTCAACGCACGCAAAATAATGAATTTTATAGGCAAAATTTTGCTACTTTGGGTTACATTATTGCAAATTTCTTAAGGATCAATTTTTTTTTTTTTTGAAAGTGTATTGTAGCCTATGGTACTTCTTGATAATTGAACTTTCTATTGGTGATTTTTTTTTTAAATTGGTCTAGTAGTTTTGGAGCCTATTCCGTACAAACAAACAAAAAAAATCTTTTCTCTTTATAATATTATTATTAATATAAATAAAGGTGACGAGTTTGTTTGTTTGAACGCGCTAATCTCTGGAACTGCCAGTTGGATTTGAAAAAATATTTTTGCATTTGATAGCCCAATTCTTAAGGCTATGAACTATGACCTCATCAGGCTATGACCCTTAGGACCCGAGCAAAAAGAAAAAAAACACGTGGACGAAGCCGGGGGCGTCACGGGTAGAAGCTACTTCATATTTATCCGAGAATTTCTTTAGCAATCTATCAAGCGTGATCTGCAATCCTACTTTGCTGTGATTGGTGGATTTAAATATTTAGGTTCTACAATTTTTAGAATAGATCCCTCGTTACATAGTTTAAATTTTCAAGGATTATAGTCAAATTGGTGATAGTTATGTAAAAAAATAATCGAAGAATTGAATTTGGCGGATTGTAGTTCTGTTTGCCATCTTTCAACAGATCAATAAGAACTCTATGCTGGTATAATAGTCCCCCAGACCGAATTCCGGCCATGGCTCGGATATTATAGTGTACAAGTGTGTACGCAGACACAGATGCACTCTGTTATGCTTCACTTTCATCATCCAATGGGATAGCAATCCGACACGATCAGAGCGAGATCAGGCTTTCCGAAGCACGGAGGTATCACACCGCGAACTTTCAAATTGCTGCTACTGCTGCGGCGGTTACAGAAAAATTCGTAATGGAAAAATCCATTATGACTGCTCGACCAGAGCTAACATGACATATGGGATAGTTACTGAATCTCTATTTCTGTCACTTTTCTCGTTTTCTAACAGCACTGCCATACAATAAATACTCGAGTCGTTCTGTCAAACATGATGTTTTCTCGACAAACCCTAACATTGCACCTAAGTTGTCTCGAATTTTGACAATTCAACATGAAATAATCTCAGATTCTTCTGTCATTTAGTCGTCCTCAATTTTGACGACGAAAAGAGTAGACATAATAAAATAATAAAACAAAAAAAAACTCCAGAATAATTGTCATAATTATTCTTATTTTGGTTAGGGTGGTAGGTAGTTACAGGCATGATTGACTTTGTCTCGAAAATAGGACGTTTCTGAAGAGCTCATTTTATTAAACTGCTAAGACTATTAAATAACATTACAATATTTATTCTTTGTAATAAAAAAATAAAAAGAAAGTCAGTTATGGATCTACAAACAAAGTATTTCTGCTAAAATGTCTGAATATCAATCGAGTTATGTATCTTTGACATATTAAAACATATTATTAGTTAAAACAAGGTGAATTTATTAATATAACTCATTTACAAAATATTTAAATACAACATACAATCTAATACTAAATAATACTAAAATATTTATATTATGTACTAGTTTAAGAACGAAGAAAAAGCGGAATAGCTCATTGGGCATCAAACAATTTGAAAAATTGAATTGGTGTTTATGATAAATGTATTATTTTAAAAACAAAAAAAAAAAAATATTTCGTATGATTAAAAATGTTTTGAGATTGCTTGGTACTGAAATTGTTTAGAAAACAACGTTTCACTTCTTCTTCCCAATTAAAAAGGGCTAATTCATTCGAAAAGTACCTAATCATATTTTAACCGCACTCATAAACCGGTTTTACTACAACATTATTATAAAATATTACACTTCTTTTTGGAAAGTCGTGTAAAAACAAGTTCCCCCGCCGCGTCTATCCTCTATCCGCGTCTATCTGAACCTGCTGATGGCCCAATTCTTGAGGAAGGTATAGGCTATTTAACATCACGCTAGGACCCTTAGGAGACGAATAAAAAGTAAACAAGTCGGAAAGTACGCTAAACAAAAAACTTTTTACAAATAAAAAAAACCGACTTCCGAAAAAAACACTACAAAGTGAAAAATAACTTTAATTTCGGAAGTCAATGTCTTTGGTTTTGAATTTTCGTTTTTTGCCCCCGCCTTCCGAAATTAAAGTTTGTAGCGTTTCTTTTTTTGGAAGTCGTTTTTTTTTGTGAAATGTTTTTATTTTTCACTTTTTAGTTGTTCCCCGCACAAATTCGAATACCACTACCTGCTATGTAAATAACAGTGACAGGAAATTATTATAACATCAACCATATAGACTGAGTGGAAAAAATACGTATTATTGAATCCAACTCAAAAAGTACCCAAGTAAAGATAATAAAATTTATATGGGACCACCGCGAAAACTTCTACCAAATGAAAAAAGATTTTTTTAAATCAGTCGCGAAATTTCACGCGGAAGAAATCGCGAGCAGAAGCTAGTTTAGTTATAAATCCGAAAAATAAATAACATCAGCAACTTTCAAGATATGTATCTATCCTACCAATAATTACAACTGCACCGTACGTACATCCCACTTTATAGCAGAGCTGAAGATGAAATTAAATGGAAAAGAATTAAGAATTTCAACTTCCTACGTTCTCCGTCTTAAGTTTTAATTACCCTCCATTGCACAAGTTGAGAAATTAATATGTTTCAAGGGTCTTTAATTTCGAGACATTGTTCTAGGGACGTCTTTTGTCCTGATTTAGTGTATATGCGTCATTCTACTTCGAAATATTAGTTGGGGTGAACTAAGTTTGAGTGGCGCAAATATTTGTATTATTTGGTAGAGGTGTACCAATTTCACAGTGAGTTGATGACGTATGGCCGTTGCGAGTATGAAGAGTCAAAATCAGAGAGGTATTTTTAAGCTTTTTAATCTCAGTATTAATCTGTCAAAAGAACTTTCGATATATTTTTGACGAGTTTTGGACACTTTTTTTGTAAATGATTGTCGCTGAGATGAGATTGCCACTAGGTTTTGAACGTTTTTTCGTCCATTGGCATTTTCCGTTTTTGAACGTCTCGTAGAACCGTCCTCGTGATGTCTATTTTTTTTTCCAAAATATCAATCACTTAAAAGAAAACTAGAGACTTTTCGGTCTTCAGTTTTCTTTATTGATAGTAAAATGAAACTGTTTTTTAATACAGTTTCATTTTACTACCAACTTAAGTTTTCGCAAAATGAGGATTTCAAGAATTTTTTGTAACTTGTACCAAGATTGTAAGTACAGAACACTAATTCCATATAATCAGTTTCGTATGTTTGTTACGTGCTTGATTTTCTCAAACACCAAAGCACGTAAAATATTGAAATTGGTATCGCTACTTATTTTCCTTGCCCTGAAGTGTAGGGGGCTAATGACCGATTTCCTTACCTGGGTCGTGCCAGTGTGTTGAATTTTCCTCCTACGTTTATTAGATTTTGAGTACAATATTTCTTTTTTCGACGTTTTTTGTCATAAACCATAACATTTTGGACCAAGTAAATGATGTTTAACAGAATATTTCGAGAAAGTTTTTCTTTTTACTTTTTCAAAAAGCGGTCTTATTCCGAGAAACGAAATATTAATAAGAATTTCATAAGAGTGGAGTTTCGGTAGGAAAACTGATGAAATAATTTTGTCAGTGTGGTTGTAAACGGGTCCACTGGAGTACATCCAACGTGTCTTTTCTTGCAGAAAAGGAATTTTTTTCGTTAAATTTTATGTCAAATAAATGTTCTTTTCTTCCTCTGTCGATGCTCATTTTAAATTCTATTATTTTAATTTTACAAAAATTTAAGAATTATTATCTTTTACCTTTGATAACATCTGAAATAGAGATGTAGTCGGTTCGTGAACTTGTTCAGCACATTTGTGAGGATATTGTAATCAATTTTAATTCATCTAAATTTGACAGCTCTAATTGACATCCGTCTCGTTCTTGTTTTAATAGAGAGAAAAAGATAGCAATACCCTAGAGTTAGTTTGTGCACAACAGAATCGGCACCACTTCTAATGAATCTACGAATACTTCCATCTAAGCAAAACAGCTCTTTGCTCGTAAAAAGACGTGTAAGTTAGACATTTCATTAGACACAATGATGTCTTCCCGTAACGATATGTAGAAGCTCTTTATTGATGTAATTTACGATGCAAGCAGTAGCCAACAGCGGGATATAATAAGTTAGATGAGCTCAAGCAGATGCACTGCGGCATGTTCAAAATATGGTTATTACTTGGTGCGAGTTTGGAGCGAGTAGCGGGAATGTGGATGCAATTATGGCAAAGTATTTAATTTACGATACATATTTGTTTTATATAGATTATGTTAACTTTTTGACCCATTAATTGTCATGGGGCATAGGTCTCCTATGGGTCTACCTTTTATGGTAGAACTTTTTATGTGTTTATATTATTTTGCATAGCAACGGATAGCATAATCTTTATTTCGCAGAAAATGTAAAAATGCTGTATTATAGAAATGGCAATATGCCTTTTTTTGGGTGGAAAATTATCAAATAACTTCTCCCGCTCTGGGCGGTTCGGGTGAGTGTCAGACTCTTACTGACTAGCAATAGGCAATATGCCTAATAAACTTATTCCAAATAAAATTCTGGCACCTGAACAGTAAAAAATAAAATTTGTAAATTAATTCGGCCAAACAGTAATTATACTAAATGATTTTTATGCCATAAAAATATTCGTGTAAAGAAGATTATGCCAAGTGTGCCAAATAGAGGGAACCTCTCTCCTATAAATAGGTACCCTTATCGACGCAACCAATCACAAGTAGTTAATAACACCGCGTTGTGAACGGACCGCCATCGCCATTAAAATACTAGCCCTGTGACAATTTGGCTACACATTAGTGATTTGAGTTTGTAATTGGCTACTTTAGTAGCGGCGTGAACGACGGGCCTTACGCTCGGCAGATAATTGGTAGATGGTAGATTAGTTATCTAATACTCCCTAATCTTTCGTTAAGGTTGACTTCCCTACTTTAGTCTGCCATATTTTTAGGGTTCCGTACCTCAAAAGGAAAAAACGGAACTCTTATAGAATAATTTCGTTGTCCGTCCGTCAGTCTGTTAAGACCCATTTCTCAGAAACCCGTGGAGGTATCAAATTTAAATTAATATCCAATATGTAGATCTATGTTTCCTTAGAGTTTAAAAAAATCAAGCTTCGAAGTCAGCGCAATTAAAAATACGGCTATTTATGTAATATATTTTGATACTCGAATAAATCAAAACCAACAGGGTACTTCCTGTTGACCTAGAATCATGAAATTTGACAGGAAGCAAGTTCACACAGCACAAATAAAGGAAAAAGTCCAAAAATATATAATTTGTAGTTATATTACATTAAAAATGCGATAACTACATTTATATTTGCAGTTGGAGAATTGACCGTGACGTATATCGATTTAAAGGGGGAACGTGTTTCTCAACTGCTAAGCTAAGTTTGTTCTTGGAATAAATCATCCCAACTACGGAACTTTTCATTGTGCGTGGTCTGACACGCACTTGGCCGGTTTTCTTCTACTGCAGCAGTTCGACTGCGATGTTTATTAGTGTTTTCTGAGAAGCTTAGTGCTTAGAGCTTAGCTTTATTATTACTAGCCGTGCTCCCTTTCAGACTTCTTATCGGAAAAAATGACGAACTTCCATACACCCTTAAACCCCTAAGTGCCCATACAGATGAGCGCCACGCGTCGACAGCAGAGGCAACTGCAATCGCTGACACGCGGCGACATCATACTCAAATTTCTGCCCTACCTTTTTTTATTCACCCCTTTCAAAGTTCATAGTTAACATCGGCAACTTGATCGGAAGTACATGTTGTCACGTCGCAAATTGAAGAATGCGGGAGGTGTGCACCGTAGTGAGAAAAAGGGTCGCATTCCAAGAGACCTCGGGATACCGAGAGATAGTTAATTCCATGGCATTCCGATACGGAATATATTCATATTTATTGCCTTTATTACGTATGGATACTGTTGATGTGATGTTGTTGGGGAGATATGTTTTGCTGGGTAGGTATTGTTTAATTTCCGAAAGGAATATTTTGAAATTTTGGATAAGTGGTTGACCCATTTTATAGGAAGCAGTTATCTAGTTTATAACCCAATGACTACCAGCAGGATTGCCAAACTTATAGGCAACATTGTAAAGGCTCTCATATCCGAATTGCACTGACATATAAAATGCAATTGAAGTGGATATATTTAGTAACCTGTTCCGCTTAGCTATTTCTAAAGAGTCTTAAAAAGACCTTGAAAGAAATCGACACGTCTTTCACCTCTCAACGAGGCATCCTCAGGATGACGATTAACATGGCGTGTTGCTACACCAAGCACCGAGCGTAGTCTGCACTCGTCTGCGTAGTCGGCGTGTCAATTGTCATCCTGAGGATGCCTCGTTGAGAGGTGAAACACGTGTCGATTTCTTTCAAGGTCTTTTTAAGACTCTAGAAATAGCTAAGCGGAACAGGTTACTAAATATATCCACTTCAATTGCATTTTATATGTCAGTGCAATTCGGATATGAGAGCCTTTCTCAATCAATTAACTATGTGACATATAAATTATACCTTTCAAAATATAACTAAAAATGTTGCTTGGCTGCTGAAATCGGCGCAGTTCCCAGCTTCCAGCTCCCTGACCACAAGGCACATTGTTAACGAACCTTATTGCTAAATGCCAACAGTCTTACAAAGATAAAATTAATTTCTTAATAACCTAACCTCCTTCTGCCTCTGCAGAAGCGGAATGCCAGTTTAGCTGATGACCACACGTTACAACAGAAACGTCTTTATTATAATTAAGGTGTGAATACCAGAAGCTGCCACATTATTCTCAGGATATTAAACTATGCGAAGCATCTTGAAGGTAAATTCAACACTTTAACTTCGACACCTCATGTATTATCTCGTCGTTGTGTATTATTAGATTTATTAAGTTAGATAACTCTATGTGCAAAACACCCGTGAAATATGCGGTACACAGGAGTGTAAATTATACACGAATAATATTGTCAGAGCTGATACTGAGTGTGGCGGCATCTACATTGCCACGTGCGAATGACGCTTCACACTGACGTCATGAGAATTCCTGCATCTGCCCAAGAAGAATTTTCCGTGCGATCAGCATATATATAACTTCCCGACATCAATCGTCGGGCAGTTGCCCACCAGATACAACCCCCGTCTGGTCGGAGGATCCTCCCTTTTCATTAGAGGATGAGTGAACTTTACCTTGTGATTGAATGAAATTCGTCCTTATTCTGTCTTCACAATATTTTGTGCATATATTGAATATAAAAATTGCCATCCTGGGTGAAAATAGCCAGTCAGTGTATTTGATGGCAGGAAAGGCTATGTAGTGTACTAGAATCTCTGTTAATCTCCTCATCTGCTACTTTCATAGCCTGTGATCTTTGCTGCATACATTTTAAGATGCAATGAATTTCTTGATCTTAAAATAATATTGATGATTTTAAACTTTTTAATGAATGTGATTTTACTTATGTGAGTAATGTACTCCTATTACTTAATTTTAGTTATAATAGTTTGATTGTGGTATGTATTTGAATCTTTGGGTACTGGCATAATTCTTAAGTATACTTACAAAAATATGGATCACTGTGTTAAGTAAATAAAAAAATTAAAGTACCTGGTTGACCGAAATCTGCTAGATAAACATGTCATCAAGGTATACTGTTTTATCACATTCTAGAGGCTGTGAATATAGAGAAAACTAATTATCCCAGATATGAGACCTAGCTAGATCGATTTTTCATTCCCGTAAACCCCTTCTTGCAACTTGCATCGAAATCTTTAGAGCCATTTTCGAGAACGTGTGTATATACATATATATATATTTTTTTTTTGTAATTACTCGTATATTAATTGGAATTAATAGAGCTACGAACGTAAACACTTACGATAACGAATTGTTTATTCCGGAGTACTAAACAAAAATGGCGAAACATGATCATTAAATACGACGAAGTAATCAAGGGTAACCGCATCTTCATTTAATAATACATTATATATATTTATAAACGAGGAAAAATTTCAAATATAATATCCTATATATCCTTACAAATATTGCTCTTCAATAGTATAGGATTTAATTAAATAAACTGTCTAGGTCCCTAACACTGTGTGTAGTATAAATATTCCGCTACTAACTTGGCCCATTGGTCTCTCGGTAGCTTATTCTGGCGCCACTGAGATACGAGCAAACTTTCTCATGTGTTCCGCAAAACTAGCTCCTATTTACAAGCCCCAAATAGTTGGTCCTAAAGAATAACCGTCCAAAACGTTTGACCAACAATTTAATCCAAAAACAAACGTTGAAAACAAACATTTGCCAAATAGTTTGATGAAAATAATGAACTCAAAAAATTATACTAACAATTTTACAGTTCAAGGAACAATTATATTTTGGTAAATTGAAATTGTTAAAAGTTTATCGTTTAGTAGGTCAACGATTCCGTTAAGATTAAAAACCAGTTATGTTTGAACTTTGTTCTGTTTTAAAATACATGGACACAGAGGTCTTATCACTAAATTGCTTTGTGTTCATAGATATAGCGTGATAATTCCTATAAACCTCGCTAAGCTTTGATGTCTTTGAAATTAATTTACGCTGTGTTAAATACTTTGGGTTTAACTATAAAAATACAGAATTCTGAGAAGTAACACGGTTTCGAAATGTCAGCTTTTCCAGGAATTTCTTTGCATTAGCGCCATTAAAATGTAAGAGGAAAAATAATGTGTCGTAATTATTGTCAACAGTGTGACAAAATATCAATAATAAAATAAAATAGAGAGGCTTGTGACTAGTTAATAACAGCCGCACGAGTCGATAGATCGAGTTAAGCTACGCTTGCCGCGGTTGTTCGGTGGATGGGTGACCATCTTTACATAGCAAGACGACAACTGTTTAACGAGCTTTCGAAGACACGGCGGGGGCCGTGTCTTCGAAAGCTCGTTAAACAGTTGGTGCTGGCTGTCATTCGTGGATCTTTGACAGTGGTTACGGGTCGTCAGAAGTCGGAATGTCTGACATTCAGTCTTAGCTAGGGGTATCGTTTTACCCAGGAACTGCGTAGTGGAGGTCAGATAGGTAGTTGCTCTATGAAGAATACTGGTATTTAACTGCATCCGGTTAGACTTGAAGCCGACCCCAATATAGTTGGGAAAAGGCTAGACAGATGATGATGAGCGTGATAAAATATCACTTGACATTAGTTTCTATGTTAGCCTCATTATGCACTATGCATAAATGCATTGCATATAAGAACAAAACAGTAACATCCAACTTTGAAATATTCACCACAAATATAAGTTGACTCTCTCACAGTTGTTGCATTTCACAAGCGCGCTAATCAATACAATTTAAACCTTATGTCAACGTCATAAAAGTCATGATACAATCGAGTTTTGCAACGACTATACCTGAAAAAATATCACACTCGACCCAGAATCAGCAACAAGAAATAATTTATTAAAGCGGTACATTCTCTGCGCGTCAACTCTTGGGAGGTGACGGCATCAATATTTATCTATATATAAATTAAAGTCGCTCGTGTTTGTCTGTTTGAACGTGTTTTTGTTCTAAACTACGCAACGGAGTTTTCAACAACAATAACAATTTATACCGGAAGGTTTAGGTATAAATACATTAATATTAAACATCCATAATACAGAAAAAAAAAATAACCAGAGCGCAAACTTCAACACGTGACTTTACTTATCATTATGAACAACTTTTACTATGGAAACAAAAAAAAAACTCTGTTTCCTACATTTTGACGAGTTATGCGAACCCAAATGTAGGGAACAAAGTTTTTTTTTTCGCAATTTCAGGTTATGTCCTATAGTAAAAATTATTCGACAGTTATTTAAAAAGAAACAGCTGTTTCATAGAAAAGTGCAATACATACATACGCGGTCAAAACGTATGGAACAGCTGTTTTAAAAAAAAAAATAACCGATGACAAATTTCAACGCTGGTTCAGAATTATGTACTGAATCCATTGTAAAAAATTTCGCGTCGATGTCCCTGTCACCCTGTATATTATATATAATGTGTAATTGAATGAATGTACGTTATTAAAGTAGTGTGTTCAGAATCGTTTACTGAATCGATTTCAGTCATTTTTTGTATAGTTTTTTTTTTTTAACTAATTGAAACTACGTAAATTACACTCACACTTCCACCAAAGAGTCAAAACAAAACAAAATGGACGAAGTACCTACTATACTAGACCATTCATGTGTGACTGTGCGCATACGTAGTTACGCAATGTGACCACAATGTTTTCCTAAAATCAGAATAAACATTTAATTTTTATACAATGTTTTAAATATAATCACTTAAAGTGTATGTAATACATATGATGATAACATAATCATCAACTTGTGGTGTTTGGTGGTGTGCATTCATTCCGGAACATTCTGTATATTAAAATAAATAATATTATAAATGTGAAAATAACTCTGTGTCTGTTACCTATTCATGTCTTATCGGCTGAACAGATCTGGATGAAATTTAACCCACGGGTAGATTATAACTTGAATAAGGTCATAGAACACTTTTTATCCCCTTAGTGCCTATGATCCCGTAGCAAAATTTCAGACCTACACGTGGGCAAAGCCGCTGGCAAAAGTTAGTTTTCTATAAAACTTGGATAATCTAGTCCATTTCGCAGACGACCGGATCGCACGCAGATGACCCACTTTTCCGTTTATGCCAGATTTAATTAGAATTGAATAGGGAACTGGATTTTTCTGTGAAGAGACGTTAGTGGGTAGCTGGTTTTATTATTGTGGATAAAGTGGGTAGATTGCACTAAAGTGCAAGCAAATGAGAGAAGTGTGTAAAAAAGTTTCTAGTAATTTACTTTAATGGTTATGGGCAAAAAAGATGTTTGATAAACATTCTAATCCTAACAAATCTATACATATTATAAAATCGTAGAGAAGTCTAAATTTTACATTGAATATTTTTGAAAAAGAGTTATTGCTACGAGGTCTGAGATCGATTCTAATTCTGAAAATATAGTTTTTAGAATTTTTGTCTGTTTGTCTGTATGTATGTTCTAGCATGGTGCAAATTCTGCTGGATAGATTCTGTTAAAATTTTGCATAGATATTCCCTATACTCCTGTCAAGTTGTAGGTTATAAACTATTACGCTATTTGCTATTTGCAAATTATATTAAATATTATATTATATTACATTATGTTAATATTTTTGGAACAAAACGCGCCAAACGATTACGATATTGTAGACGGTTACCGATTTAACTTTTTAAATGATTATTATCACGCTATACCTTTATAGAACTAAGCAGTCAATCATGAAATATACAGAAACGGCTATTTTAGCCAACTTTCAACGAAGCAAATAACTAAGTGGTTGGACGAATGCTTTGCAATCCTGGGGTAGTAAATTCGATTCCCATCTATTGTTTTTTTTTGTAACTTTTTTTTTTACTTTTTGTAATACGATTTTTTTTTTAAATATGTATATAATAAGTTCATAGAATGTTTTAATTCCCTAAAAAAGGGAAAACTTTGTAAGCTATAGGAAACTGTTACGTTACAAGTACTTTACAGTCAGAAAACATTCAAAATTGTGTTCCGATGATTTTACGCCTAAAGACTAAGTATTTTTTATAGATCATAGAATAAACCTAATATAGAAAAAAAAAATTGTGATATTTACTTTTTAAAGCATATTGTAAAGTAATTCAATATCACAAAAACAAAATGCATTAAATACTACACTTATATCAAACTTTTGGTAATAAAGATGAAATTAACCCCGAAAAATATAGAAAAAACCCGAAAAACGTTGCGGCTCGCCTATCACAGTTTGCTTAAACTATTTCACGAAGTCGTGTTAGTTATTATTTTATTCCGATATTTCTAAAGGATCGAGACTTATACGGGTGAAACCGCGAGGTGCAGCTAGTTCAATATAAACATTGATTTTTTTCTCTATTTGTGTCCCTATAGTATCTATTGGCTTGTTCCGCAATTTTTTCATTTAAGTTTTTATAATAACAATTTTAAATTCATGGATAAGTAATATTTTATCTCCACTCATCAAAATCAAAGCATAAGTAAAAAAACCAACGCAATTTAAAAACTCCGCATAACAATGGAGTAAAAAATGCTACACTCAATTTATACGCTTTTAGATTAAAAATATTCCCGAAGTCGTTTAGATTTAATTATGAACTCTATTCTAAAGTAATTAAAGTACACATTTTTGTCAGATAAAGAATTTTATTCGTGGACCTCACGAATAAAAAGTGTATTAAAATGATTACGGGCATTAAAACAAACAAAATTCATCCCGGGAGTGAAAATATATGGCGGGGCATCAAAAATATGGGCACAAAAACAATTCTATCTTCGTTAGCTAATTGTGATCATTTGATTAACGTTGTCCTGGTTTTTTCGGCTATGTATTACATAATAAAATTAGATCACAAAATTTCATAGCCCTGTACTGAAAGGTTGAAATAACTATGGTTATCTTATTCTAACGTGTTTCGTCCATTATAAAACAGTAATCGAAGTAACAAGAATAGTGATGCTATGCGTAGGCTTTTTGCTACACTGGCGTAGGCCGCGTAGCCATTTTGCTACGACGTAGCATCATCAGAATCAATCGATTCTTTATTTTATTTGAAAATGTCGATTTACATATTTATACAGATATACTTTATTGTAGATAGGTGTGTTCAAAGTGTGGCATCACAGCAGGCCCTAACAGAATACCAGCACTGCGGTATTTATTTTTTAATTATCGAACTATACGGAAACCTTTTTGGCCTCGCACAGGCCTTTTTTTTAATTGGTTTGTTCATAAAATATGTTAATTTTGTTAGTTTTAAATGTTCTTTTTAAACCTTTTGTATTTCTTGTGCATGTCCCAAATAAAATAGATTTCTTTCTGTCTTTTTTTTTATTGTACACCAGAAAAAATACATTATTTTTTTTCGATTTTGTGCGTGTATGCGACTTTCGACCAAAACAGGCCTGAAGGTTATGGAGAATCTTCAAACCTACAATTTAATAACAGAAATACTTGGTACTACGGTATTGATCATATAGAAAGCTCTTTTACACGCATCATTAAACCCACAGATAATAAACATCAGTAGTATAAGTAACGCAGCAATAAAATAAAAAAGTGGTAACAGCCAGTCATATAACAGTTTGTCAAACATACCTGAGCGTGTAAAAGTTTTATAGACAATAAATTACCATTAGTTGCAGACACTGCAGCTATAACTCTTAGCGAACAGTTGTGGTAGCTTTAACCCAGTCATTATTGGTTTATGTGATAGTACACACAGCTACACATCAAGCTATACATTTCCAGTTTACGCTGACCCCGCATTGTATGGAAATCCTATACCATGCAAGATCTCCTTATACTGGAAATGTATAGCTTGATGTGTAGCCGTGTGTACAAGTCGTGCCATTAAAGTTGAGACTTGACCGCGCCTCCTGCCGCTCTTTCCCCCGCCCCGATGACGCCCCAGCGGGGACCTCATACCGCTAAAGAGACCCATAAATCGTCTACTGCGCAAGTCAAACCACGTGGTGCGTCAAGTCTCGTCTTTAATGGCACGACTTGTACCTAACTATGAATATAGACAACATATTTTGCTAGTCTGTAGTTCCTGCTGTACCTAAAAGATAAAGGATAAATGTAAGTATACTGTCTTTTCTATACTGTAACATTCTACATTGTTCTCACATGTATAATTTCAACATGAATGATGTAACCAATTTTTGTAACAATTTTTTATTTAAAAGAGCGTCCGTGGAGTTTCTTGCCCGTTCTTCTCCATAGGTACCTACTACGCTTTGGAATGGGCAACTAGCATTATATTTCCTACTAACCGACTCCTTGATAATTCAAAAGTGCCTGTAAATGGTGTAACTGAAGTAAATGCTTTGAGTTTGATAATACAGATCTTTTTAATATTTTGCAAATAATTATGATGGTGATGCCTGTATGCAGCTTAATGAATTTTGATCTGAGGTTCGAAATGAGGAAATAGCATTTTACTAAATAGTTCACTTACCTTAAGGTAGATACGCAGTTGTAGCCCGCGAAATTCAAATTTTCTTACGTTTTTTTAAAGTACTCTTTGTAAACAAGCATATTACAAATTAGTGGATTATATCCAAGATAAAAATGCTTGGAAACAGGCTGGTCTAGCTCCATAGGACAATTTAGAGTCTAGACAAAATCAAACTGGTTGCTAATTTAATTGTATAATTTAATATTATTATAACATTGATTTTACATTCTGTGATTACTTAAACTCACACACTGACTTATTAGTATTACTTGTAATGTTTTTTGGAATATCGTATAGGTACTTTTACAATACTTGCAAATATGTGAACACCATGTATCCATCACATAATTATTTTTACTGTCATTGCTTCATTTTTAGATTATTTTTACCTATTGTGGTATAATAATCTTATTCAAAATGCATCGTCTTCACATATAATTAATGTTTACAAAATATTGTAAAACATTATAAAAGAGTAACGGTAGAGTTTCTTGCCCATTCTTCTGCATACGAAAACTATCAATTCTATTTTTGTAAATTTTGAAATTTAAAAGTGCCTTTTATGTGCCTAATTGAAATAAATTATTTGCTTTTGACTTTGCTTCATAAACGGTGAAGGAAATCAGCGGCAAGCCTGACAGATATTTCTTGACGGCATGTGAAGCCAAGTCAAAAGCCCATGGGTGGCAATAAAACTCTGACACCAGGTTAGTCACTAACCACACGAAAAATAAGAAGACTTTGACCCACCTGGGAATGGAACTGAGGACCTAATGCTCTGCTGCGCTACTGCTAGCGCTAGCTACCACTAGACTATTCCATATATGGATTGTTTATGGATTGTTTTTCAAACCAATCACAAATACGATCATTTTTTACTGATTACCCAACAGAATAAGATTTAATTTGATTAGATTTCGATTTAGATTTTTGTATTTCACAATAAACCTGTGCCAACCTTAAATAACTTATCCAACTAAAGATGCTTGTCACTCAATATTATTTTTAACACGTCGTCATTTTCGGCACGTAATAATTTTATTTTCATAGCATTATGCATAAATAAATGTCTACCTCAACCTACCTAAATGTCATATCAAATAAACTTTATTGCTGCATGAAATGGCTATGCAATATTCATAGAATATTCAGGAGCTTATGAATTTTTTAATGACAGATACATTTTGCTGCGATTTTCCCATTAAAGTTGTAGAGAAAATTTATATTGAAATTTAAAGGTGATAGGATTTTAAGATGGATTGTGAAGTTCTGTATACTCTGTGTTTTCATAAAATTAAGAAGTTTGAAGGTCAAACTGAGTAATTTTAAATTCGTAGACAAAGATGTATTGATTAGGGTTGAAAAAGGTTTCATTCGTGTATGTAGATGATCTTATTAGCATTGAAAATGTGTTTTTCTTTCTTTATTTTAACATAATTTGAGAAAGAGTACCTTTATTCTCACTAGGCTTGGCAATTATATCATAATTGTGCTTGCATGAGGTTGCCTACTTTCTTGACATGCATCCTTGCGAAGGGCAATTAATGTAAAGACGACGGTTGCACCACATAAGGTACAAAATCGCCAGACACTTTGCAATACTCCTCCGCATAAGGAAGTGTTACGTATTGCAAGATAAAGACATAAAGAAAGGAACATGTCTAAGGCAAAGCAAGTGCTAAGTAAAGTTTATAGAATAATCTTGGCTTAAGATGTTAAGTAGTGTGACTATCTGTAGATTGTCACTCTAAATTTTGATTTGCCAAAAAAAAATATTGCTCCTGACATATTATTTTTTGCCTTCAATCAAAAAACAGCTAATGCCTATAAAAACTTTAGTACCATCGATATAGATCGTTTTACGTTCCACGCTATAATAAATAACCTTATATTCTACTTACTATCAGACGTCTAAATCTCACTTATATCTCACGTTAGTTTATTTTCAATCTTACAGAGCTATCATCTTACTACGAAGTTGCTGAACGGAGTGAATTATGAGTACCCTACCTATGTAAAGCTGATATCAGTCGCTTTATTTTTTGTTCATTTTTATCTTTCACTCGAAGTGACACGTCTAGATAATCAGCCTGTAATGTTCCCACTGCTGGGATATAGTCCTCATCTCTTCGAAAGAGAGTGGGCTGTAATTCCACGCGTGCCCAGTGGTAGATGTAACATGTCTCCTATTTTTTTTTTGGTTCTAAGACATGCCGATTTCATCACGATATTTTCCTTCACCGTTTTGAGACCTGTGGTGATGAAATTATTTACATAAAGTAAAGCGCCTGCTTTGGTTCGAACCCACGATCTACAACTCACAATTTGGGGTACCACTGGGCCACTACTGCTCTACAAGTGACACGTCTGAACACGAAATAAATCAAAAGTGAAAAACGAATTCATTAGTGAATCGATTCAACTATGTTGGATTCCGGCATTATATTCCGAAATTATGGATAGATGAAATGAAAGGAGAAGATAAGCATTCATTCCTTTTGCCTGTGTCGTGTGAACGTGAAATGAAAGAAAAAACAGCGGCACTCAGAGAGACAGAAATGAAAACTAAAAAAAAACTTCCAAAACCTTGTAAACTAAAAATACTTGCATAGAACATTGATCTGTAACGTGATAAAAATAAAGAGCACAATGGCGTTTACAAAAAATGAGGTGTCGGTAACGGTGTTTCGAGTTCAATTATTTTTTCCCACCTCAAAAATTCCCAACGCACCTAAAGAAGTTTTCACTTCAAAAATGAACATTTACTCGAGTGAAGCGTCTGATATCAGCCTAAGAGTGTGTACTATGTGCAAGTATATGTATAATTTATTCTGTGATGAGTTACTTAGCCTGTCTGCTTTCAGGCCATAATAAGTTTAAAGTGAAAGGTATTACAGTTATTTTTTCGTTTTATCTTGATGAAAGTTCGTTGGCATGA
The DNA here is from genome assembly GCA_916610215.1 of Omphaloscelis lunosa. Classification (NCBI taxonomy): domain Eukaryota; kingdom Metazoa; phylum Arthropoda; class Insecta; order Lepidoptera; family Noctuidae; genus Omphaloscelis; species Omphaloscelis lunosa. The sequence goes on from OU744250.1 coordinate 17,429,246, forward strand.
TGTACGCTTTTAGTTAAAATGTTGATAGCAGTTCGTATACTTTATAGTTATATTACACAGAGGCTAATATGAATAAGTTTGTATTTTAGTTGTCATATATTCTGCGATAAAAACTTACTTAGGGACTACTCTTCTTGTAATTGAATAAAGTGTTATGTCTGAATTTAATCACCTACTAATTAAAAATTAAGTTTTACTGAATGTAGTTGTTATTTAGTAACATTTCTCACTTAGTGCTCTGTATTAGATAGAGACGTGTAGCGTTTTATAATAATCAATGCTATTATTCTATTCTTATATCGTATAGCGTCGTTTGTAGGTATTTATAAAGGTTTTTTGGAACGAAGTTCTTTAACGCGGCTTGTGGTAGGAGTAAACTGGTAGAATTGTCATGTAACGAAAATGCGATAAGCCCACTCCGTGTTTGTGTGTGGTCAAAACGAGAATCCAAGATGACGGCTGCGAAAATCTTCAAATAAACCGTCATGGTTTATGGTTTTCAAGGGTGTTGAAGCCAATAGCGATGTTAAAATGAAAATCCAAGATGATGGCTGTGTACATTTTCAAATGTTTCATCGTGGGTGTTGTCTTCATGGTTTTTGAGGGTTTTAAAGCAGTTTGTGACGTTAAAATGTAAATCCAAGATGGCGGCTGCGAATATTTGTTTTTGCTTTATATCATTCTACGTGAGAAGCAACTTCGTTCCTGATTGGGGTCCCTCTCTGCAGACGTTATGTATCAAAATAATATCAGAGGAAATTTAATTAAAGTCACAGTTGGAGTACAAGAATAGGGATGTTATTAACTTTCTTGTAATCTAACTATACGTCTTTGATATCATATAAGTATTTGATAGTCATGCTATTTATAATACTGGTACTTATTGATACACATGATTTACTTAATTTTACCGTTCAAATGGTCATTCTACGTTCACGCACAGAAAATCAAACAATTTTTTGACCACTTTTAAATTAAACCGATTCATATCCGTAACATGGGCCAGCATGAACACATGAACACAGTGACATGGTTAAGGACATTATTATCAAGATATTCATTATAACTTTACAACAATACTTGGAACACCACTAAATTTCAGCGAAGCGCTCATCCAATTTCAGTAACATAATAACGTTTACGCGTCCAACAATAGGTCCTGATTTGCGAGCCAGTACTATGATATTACTTCTACTACGGGCTTCTAATCAGTCTATCGCAATCCATTGTTGGAGCTAAAGACAAGGCTTTAATATTAGCAGTCACGTTACACGATGCTTCGTAACTAGCTGCATCATGATTGGGGTTCGTTAAAATAGGCTTCATAAGTGACAATACTAACAGTCTTCTATCTTTCTACCCGACTACGGCGAAGTTAAAAGAAGGGTTATGTTTGACCAGTATGTATGTATGTTCATCAGTTCCCTCGTAACTTGTAAACGAAAAAGCGTGTAAAAAAATTTGTAAACTACTTGTCATAATTTGACAAATAAAAAATCCGAAGTCACACGTAATCTGTTAAATTTATAAACACGTCCGTCGTGTGAGTCTGGATTTTTAATTTGTCTGTCTGTGCTGTGATGATGTCTTGTTTACATCTTTTTAGTTGGCGTTTTTGTCGTGATAAGTAATTATTGTTTTTTACTTTTGTAATATTAAATAGGTATTACTATGGGACAACATTATTAGTTTTAGTTTTTATGCAGATTCTGTCCAATGTCTTTTTACGGTTCCGTAAGCGAGGGGTGCCAAACGAAGCTTTATTACTAAGCCTCCGCTGTTCGTCCGTATGTCCGTCTGTCTGTCAGCGGGCTGTATCTCATGAACTGTAATAGACAGATTGTGCATTTATATTACCGATTAAATAAAGTTAATAATTAAAGGATTAAAGGGGTCCCCCTTTAATTATTAACTTTTTTTAACTTTATTTAATCGCCATACAAGAAAAGTGTTTTTTTTTTGCATTTTTGCTTGATCTTAATACGCTGTGGAACCCTTCGTGTGTGAGTCGAACTCGCGCTTGGACGGTTTTTATTTCTCTAAATATTATGTACATCTATAATTTGTGTATGCATTATCAGTAATACCTTTCATAAATACTTTTATAACCCAGTCTTGAATGTATAATTATGCTGATGGTGTTACTGGGGCATTTAAATGTTTAAACCCCTTTCGTGAAACATTTTGCTTAGCATCTAAAGCAGAGGTTGAAAACATTTTATTCCTTTTGTAAGATTTGTAAGCCTGTGCCGTTGAATGTTACTTAGATTGAATTATACTGCAATGAAAGCCTTATTTGGCCCCCATTCTCGCCTCTCACCATACAATACGTCCGCTTTTCAGTCACACATTGTGTTACCAACAATACTCCGAATAACACTAAACTTCGGGGACATAAGCGTTCAACTAGACCCAATTTTACTGACGCAATATTGGTTAACACGTATAACAATGGAGTCTGATTTGTGAGCCGGTACACCACAACGCATGACCACAAATATCGCTCCCTATTGTCAGAGGCTCGGGGGACTATCTTGATTGGAACACTGTTATAAATGCGTGGAACTAATCGATGGTTTAATAGTATGTTGGATGGAATATTTAGGTGGTGTTTACAGGACTTGGGTCTTGGGAGACTTGGCTGAAGATTCTGCGGTAGTCTTAGAGGAGGTATGGGGTAGGAATGATCGTACAAAGCATCTATTATCGAATCCTCGTTTTGTATTTAAGTACCTATTAATGGGTGAAAGTGTGCGGTAATTTAAATTTCGGCATCATTCTAAAGTGGGTCGTGCATTATTTTATAAAGAAGTTACAATGGAGACTTCGTTTCCATTCTTATCTGAACAAATTCACACTTTAGAACGGGCTATAAACTTTCTCGGCTGCTACACAACTTCTTGAGAATTCAAAAATATCTAAATATCGTAGTATATAAATGCTTTGACCTGACAACAGTTAATTATTATATTACACCTAACGAGGTATTGATTCATAAACTCTTAAAAGCCGTAACCCAATTATTTTTATTTTCCAAACTTGTGCCGAAAAGCTAGTGTCAAAACCCCAAATCAATGAAATTCAAAAACCGAATATCCCGACTCGTAATTCAGAGGTGCGAAAAAATCTGTCATAGCCCACGAACAAAAAAAGGATGATTCGAAAAAAACACGTAGAAAAGTAAATCCAATTTTGTCGGTACAGAAATGCAGATAGGCTAGAAACAGGCGGCCTCGTTAGTGGGGACCAAAAATATTTTTAATTTTCCTTCCTACGTTTTGGTGGCGGGCATTGTGACCCCAGTTTGCGTTCGTTTCAAATGCGGACTTACATTTTAGAATAGTAGGAATACGAATAATTTCACAGTGCGACTGTTTGAAAAGCATTTGGTTGTATTCCGACAGCTGTGTTGGCGGACGTGTGACGTTTGTGATTTTGAAATTGCTGGTTCGAGATTTGAATTATTTTTGTACGTTGATTTTTTAATGCATTTATGCAAAAGGACTGAGAAACTATGTTATTTCTTCATTCTATCTTATTTCATTTAATTATTTAAACTTCTCGCACACAATAAGGTACAAAGGCGGACTTAATGCCTAAGGCATTCCCTACCAGTCAATCAAGGGTGGTGAAGAGATAAGATGGCAGGTGCTCTAATTGAGAGGAGATAATAATATAATAAAAATAGTCATAGTCGTATCAGCCAATGGCTTAATTGCCAAGAGCCTCGACACCTAAGGAGGCTCTCGTTGGGCAGCTGGATCAAGGACTTGAATCAGAAAGCGGTACTCCTGGACACGGCTCGCATTGTCAGGAGGTTCCTCTCTCTGGAGCCCTGACCGCCGGCAGCTTGGACCCTGTTCCCGATACCGGTAGGCTACTATTTTTTATGTTTTTAAATGTAGTTATATTTTCTATATTCTAATATTTAAAAATATAATTTATAAGTATTTTAATGAAATAAAAGATAAAAATTATTATTGAGTGTGCAGGTAACCCTCTGTCATTTTACCGTGTACATATAAAAGCATTGGTCAAGCAGGGGCCATAGTCCTTCCATAGTTCCAGGACACCAGTCAACTTAAGCCACCCAAACCCATAGTCCAATAATTATACCTTTGTTTCCATATCCTGCAATATTCCTTCACCAACCGGGGGTTGTCCTTGGGTGTATATGCATAGTACATACAGGGATAATCGTCGGTTGGTGCCTCATTTCTTTAAAAACACCTAATGGGCCTCTGCGAGTTGGTTTCGGCCCCTCGTATGCCTTCTGTCCTGTCCTGTCTGGGACCCTAGGGTACCGAGAAATGTTAAAGACATAAAAAATATTAAAAAGATAACATAATGAATAATGTGTAATAACAGAGTGAATAATTTCAAGTTACCTAAATCTTATTCTTTTATGTAGGTTTTTTTTAGTAGTGAAGGTTTTGTATAATAAATAATCATTTCAGGTTGATGAGCCTTATATATATAAAATATGTTAAAAATTATATTCGAAATGACATGATTACTTTGTGAAGTATTTTATTATTTTAATTAATTTTGTGAATTTGAGGACTATGTGTCATTATTATTTTCATTTCTCAGCTAGTTTTAATGATGGTCTGGCAGTTTGAGTAGTTTATGCGGCCTACCCAAATGTCCTTTCTTTGGTATTGTTCGTCGAGTTGAGCTCCATGATTATTGACAAATGCTTGCACTGACTGGACAGGTCCACTCAAATCTGTGTGGTTCTTTCCTCAAAAGACCATTTCAGACACTAATCTACATGGTCCTCATATGGCCTGACCAAGATTATGTCTGGATTTTAAAAGAGACTGTGACCTCTGAGTTTGTTTCGGCCTTTCTTCTCAGAATAGTCAGATAGGCAACGCTGAAGTAGCTTATTTTTAATATTTTTTAATATGACGTGTAAAAGTGATTCTGATATCCTATTTACAGAATAAACAATTTCATTTCATTTCATATCTACTAAAATATTGAGTAAACAACTAATCTATAAATATCTTTACTACACAAATCCAAAACATAAGCACAAATAATAATCGAAATATAGTTTCATCCATTCCAAAAATAAGAATTCGCATCGTATAAGGAACATTACGTAAACGCGAACTCTGCGTAAATTGTACGCACAGGCGCTGATAGGAATACGCAATGTTGGAGTAACACGCATAACGACTGGTTCTGAACAAAATTATGTAACATACGATTCTGGTGTAATTTTTCTTGCAGCACATGTTGGAATTGAGTAGGTAGGGTAGCTGTGCTAGTTCATGCTGTCTAAGATCATGGATTTTTGGTGAAAATGATAATAATTGTAATAATAGTTAAGGTTTTACCATATTAGATCAACGTCGATCGACGTCGATCAATGATGTCAGGAGACATTAGTAAAATCAGGGAAATTATTTGTTTAGCAAATTTACTACTAATTCAAATTCAAGTTATAACTGTCATTCTTTGACAGTTATTTGAAATGGCTCTAACTGGCTCTAAGAGAGCAAATTGATGTAGGGTGTCAATTTATTTAACAAATGTTCCTGACGGTATACCTACAATACCTTGGATTTTCGATCTTATTAGAGAAAACTGTCGTTCGACGTCTGTTGGTTTCTATGAATCGATGTCATCGATCGACTTTCCTCTAGTGGGTATGATAGCACCTTTAAGAATATTGTTCCTGAATAGTTATTGTGTATGTACATTCATAATTATATTTCTTATGAGTTTTTATACTTAATAGTGAAGGAAAGTGTTGGTGTAGAGATTATTTCCCCACTTTAAATCAATCTACCTAACCTTTTCCCAACTATTCTGGGGTCGGCTTCTAGTCAAAGTCAAATAATTTATTTCAAATAGGCCCTTGTATGACACTTTTGCACGTCAAAATTTACAAAATAATAGAATTGATTCTAGTTGCTGCACCCCTTTCAAAAGGAATTTAATTACATATGTGATAGATTCATGGTGCTCACATATTTACAAACATTGTAAAAGTAGACGATTTTCCGTTCGTTTTCCCAAGTCAGTGTGTGAGGAAGTAATCACAGAATGTAAAATCAATGTCATATAACAAAAAATAATAAATTTTACAATTAAATTAGCAACGCGTTTGATTTTGTCTTGATCCTAAATTGTACTATGGAGTAGGCAAGTTTGCAAGCACTCTTATCTTGGATATAATCCTCTAATTTATAATATGCTTGTTTATAAAGTGTATTTGGTTTAAATAGGTCCTTATTTTTATTATTTTGTTTATCTTTTAAAAACATTCTTTTCTTTTAGATTTTGTGAATGTGAGAACGTTGTAGGTTGTAGATTTGTGGACCATTTTCTATTTTACTAAGTACCTGGTATTTGTTGATAGGCCTACACTGTCCTCTCATACCTATTAAAACTGTAATTTGAAAACATTGTAGAAACTATTAATTTTTAAAAGAGTAACCGTGGAGTTTCTTGCCGGCTCTTCTACATAGGAACCAGGTAAACGGTGTAAACCGGTGGTTTACACCGTTTACCTGAACTTTAACCATTCTTAATCTTTCTTTTAATCTTTCAGGTATGATCTAAGTAAATAAAGAGCTGTATTCCTAATCCCATAGTGCTTTAGTTTCAGTAGAAGTGTCTCATGGTCTACACAATCGAACGCCTTCGAGAGGTCACAAAAGATTCTAATGGCATCTTGTGCTTTTTCCCAGGCATTAAAAAAGTTCTTTATTAGGATGACACCGGCCTTTTCACCAAAGAGCGTTGTACCTCTGACGCCGGTGTCATCCGTACTTTTGTTCATGAAAGATGGAATTTTTATTAAAGTGACGTAACATTTGATTCTGCATCAACTTTTCAAACACTTTACTGAGAACTCGCAGAACTAACACAGGCCTATAACTGTTGGGTTCTTTACTATCACCGGATTTGAACAATGGAACTATTTTACTGTGTTTCATGAGATTCGGAAAGACTCCTTGGTCTATACTGGTGTTAAATATGTAACCTAAATAGGGCGCAATGGTTTCGATTATAGATCTACAGATTTTTACAGACATTCCCCAGAGATCTTCTGTTGATTTAATTTTAAGATCTTTAAAAGCTTTTAGAACAGTCTAGGGGTTTGTATGCTGGTACCTAAACTCCAAAGGGCATGTCTTCACATTCTGTCTAAGTAAGGCAGCAAAAAGCACGGGTGAGGAATAAAATTAAAGCTTCAGTAGTTTTAAGGGGAATATTAGCAAAACAAGTTTTCAAATTCTTGAGCTATTTCTATATCTAAGTTAATGAGGCCATGTACAGTCTCTAAATTAAATTTAGTATTTCGCAGTTTTTTCCTCCCTATTTAATTATTTATTATTAGCCAGGTAGTTTTTAATTTATCATTAGCTGATTTTATTTTATTGCTAATATACAAAAGATATGATAACATACAAAAGTTTTTGAATATTTTGCAGCATACCTATGAAAGCTTGTATTATTCATATGTTGCTTTAGGCCATAAAGTTCAAATAGTTTTTCCCTGCTTTTACGAATACCTGGAGTCGCCCAATAAGAACTTTTTGTAAATACTTTTAGTCTTTAGTGAAAAAGTGTCATTAAATTGCGAAATTAATAGTGAAAAGAACTCGGCGTAGAACACATTTGGGTCACCTATATTATTCAAACTCTGAAGACATAATTTATTGGCCAAAGATTAATTTCTCTACACTTTTATATGTAATTGGCCTAAAGCTTATTTGAATTTTTTGTAAAGATATGTAGGAGCAAAATGTTATTGTTTGTCCACTGTGATCTGATAGCAACTTATTTACAATTTGTTTGTGTAAGTAATCACAATAATTACAAAAAATATTATCTATACAAGTGGCAAAAGAAGCTGTCACTCGGGTTGGTTCAATAAAAACATTTGACAACAGTCTAACCGGATGCAGCTGAATACCAGTATTTTACAACTTTTTTTTTTAATTTTCTTTTTTGCCCCCCAAAAGTGACCCCCATATTCAAAGGTCACACGTCCGTATTTGGGTCACAGAAATACATATGTGTATCAAATTTCAACTAAATCATTCCAATAGATTCGGAGCAAATTGTCTGTGACAGACGGACACACAGTCAGCCAGCCAGACCGACAGATAGAGACACGAGTGATCCTATAAGGGTTCCGTTTTTTTCCTTTTGAGGTACGGAACCCTAATCATCCATTTTAAGGTTTTCTTTGTATCCTTTTCCAGACTCTAAAAGGAAACAAAAGAAGCACTATATTTTCAGACAAAAACGAAGATTTACTGCAAGGAGGTGGATTAAAACAATTGTTTAGTAAATGTAATAAATGCATTCAATGAATCTTTTTTATGACTCTCAGCTAAAAAGTAGACAGTCTTTTGCTTTTGCTAAAGTAGCTAAAGAAGGGCTGATGACCTGATGGAAATAAAGAAAGAAAACGTTTTTGAAAGAAAATGCATATAATAGCATAAGAACTTGAAACAACGTCAAACTAAAAACTCCTTAAAACCAAGGATAAGTGATATCTATTTCTGCAAATTGGCTTAAAAAATACTTTTACATGTCAAAAATAACGTATATTTTAAAACTATATGAGGTATGAGAAGAAACCACAATTGCGGCGATAAGACCCCTCTTTGAGGAGTGGCTAGAGAGGCGCTACGGCGTCCTCACCTTCCACCTGACGCAGGTCCTCACCGGACACGGCTGTTTCGGGAGGTTCCTGCACAGGATAAGGCGGGAGGAAACGCCCGGGTGTCATCATTGTGTGGATCGCCCGGAGGACACGGTGGAGCATACGGTGGAGGTCTGCCCAGCTTGGGCGGAGCATCGCCGTGTCCTCGTGGAGGCGATCGGCGGCGGTGATCTCTCGCGTCCGGCCCTGGTTCAGGCCATGGTACGGAGCGAGAGGAAATGGGAGGCCGTCACCTCCTTCTGCGAAGCGGTAATGCTCGCGAAGGAGGAGGCGGAACGCGTGAGGGGGAGGCAAATTTTGCGCCCTCACGCCCCTAACCGCCGCAGGAGGAGACGCCCAGGGCGTCGGGAGTCGCAAGCCGATTTCCGGCCACCGTAGGCGCGGGCTTGCGGACTGTGAGCAATGGGTAGCTCACCGTCCGATAAGGACCAGGCCCGGGTCGACGGCGCGTTGTGTTCCACGCGCGCCTCAAAGAGATGTCAGCAGAATTGACGGGGTCCGCTAGGGCCGATGCCTGCCGGAGTTGCGAAGAAAACCGAAAGTGAGATCGTGGCCCCCGGCAACAGGGCAACCGAAGGAACACGGGTGGGTTTTAGTCAGTAAAAGTCTGACACGCCCTCCCGCTCCGCCCAGAGAGGGAGAAGTTATTCGATGATTTCCCACCCAAAAAAAATGTATGAGAAGAAATATTGTTGTTAAAGTCCATATGAACATAATACTCATATTATAGTTTTATACTTAGTCAATTTAATAACCATAGCCAATATTCGTTTCGTTATGTTACATCTCTAGTTCCATAAACTGGCAACATTGTTTGAGATTTCCTTTATCTTCCCTACTCAACAAAATTTGTCTGGGTCATGGCACACGTTGTGCCCTGTTATAATGAACCAATCTACATCGTTCTCACATGTATAACTTCAATATGAATGATGTAACCATTTTTATTTAAATTTTAATTTAACCATTTTAATTTTTATTTAAATGAGTGTTCGTGGAGTTTTTTGCCTATTCTTCTCTATGGGTACCTACTACGCTTTGGAATGGGCAACTAGCTTCATATTTCTGACTGATTGACTCCTTGACAGTTCAAAAGTGCCTTAGATAAGAATATGTCAGATGGCAACACTAGGTCTTGATTTTCAGTTTCAAGCAACCCGCAGTAATTCTTTTATATATTATTTAAAAGAAAGAAGGAAAATACATTTATTTAGCACTTACTACAGGCGGCGGACTAGCGGCGATTTAGTGGTACAGTCAACATAGTCCATAGTAACAAATCGATTTTAACAGTGGTTTTATTTGGTAGCAGTCAAGATGGTTTCCATAGTTCTGTCCACAATTATAAATATCTGGATGACCGGTTTTTTTTTTGAGAGACGTTTTCTAAAAATGAAACCTAGCTAGATCGATTTATTGCCCCCGAAACCCCCTGCATACTCAATATCATGAAAATCGTTGGAGCCGTTTCCGAGATTCAGATTATATATACATATACACAAAAATTGCTCGTTTAAAGGTATTAGATGATATTAAAGCAATAGCATTGTCAAATCGTTATCAATCTCTCATACATGATCTGACCAAGATAATGTCTGGAGTTCAAAAGAGACTGACCGTGACCTCTAACTTTGTTTCAGTGTTTGTTAACAGAGTAGTTGGATAGGAAACACTGATCTCATCTGCCTAGCCTTTGCTTAACTGTGTTGGGGTCGGGTTCCAGTCTAACCGGGTGCAGCTGAATACCAGTATTTTACATGGAGCGACTGCCTATCTGACTGTTAGAAGTTGCAAACCTATATGTTGAATATAAACTACATCTTGTCTACTGCTTGAGGTGTCCTAGCAACCTTTATAACGTGAGTCCAAAAGTTACATTTTTCTGTTACACTACAAATAAGTATTTTCTTCCTGCAATCGTATCCCATTCTCTAATATGGTAGCAGAGCGTGAGGAAGCAGGACGCGTATGATATAATTAATTACATTATCAAGTAATAATTACGAAATCGCGAAAATGAGTAACCAATCTATCGCAATTGAACAACTGCAAGACGTGAATGCTTCTCTAGAAGACGAGTTCGTTGCTATAATAACGCTTAGTGGGCTCCCCAAGCAGTTTGACCCACTCATTATGACGTTGGAGCATAGTAGCCTTTCTCTCTCAAGTGAAATGGTGAAAACTAAACTACTCCAGGAGGCACAGAGACGAGATGATGCAGAAGGTACCTACGGAACAGAATGCCCTAACGACTTCGACTTCGATCTCGAAGCGTCCCAAGTGTTTTCGATGCAAAAAATTAGGTCATTATTTTTTTTTTTTTTTTTTTTTTTTTTATTTGGGAAAATAAACGGTTACACATTACAGTATGGTTAAGAACTTAAAACTAGAATGGTAATATAAATGTATAACCAACAACATTTTCCACATAATATAAAAAACTAACTAACAACATGAACATCGTGCGATGTAAAGTAGATAGACTATAAAGTATGAATAAATGTTAAAATAAAACTAAACTGAAAGTTATACATCAAAAAAAAAAAAAAAATATGAGAAAGGATTGAACTATGATTTTAAATTATTATGTACTTAAGTCTGCTATGGTTTTAAGAGCAATACTTCTAAATTTCCCAGCCGAGACAGCAAAGAACTCAATATCCTGGAAAATTTTATTGAACTGAGTGGTAAGACGTCGTAGGGGTGCTCGTGAGCCTGCGTTTGATCGACAAGAGGTTACAGCAAACAGCGGTCGCGCGCGCACACCTCGACATATAGTTGTTCTGGGTACTACATAACTTATTCTATTGCTTATATCTATACAATCAAATTTATTGTTACATAAATCAAACAGAAACATCGATTCCAAAATTATACGTCTAGATTTAAGATCTTGAAGTTTAAATTTATTTAGTAAGTCGCTATAAGATGCATACTTGCGAAAACAACGGTAATGCATGGCCTTTAGAAATTTACGTTGTACTTTTTCTATCATGTTAGAATATTTTTCATAGAAGGGATTCCACACCGGGACCCCATACTCCAATTGAGACCTGACCATAGTTTTATATAGGTATAAATAAGTACTAGGATGCCTAAATTCCTGAGCCGATCTCATTACAAACCCGTACATACGAAAAGCATTGTTCACAATTTTAGTAACGTGAGCATCTAGATGGAGTTTGTCATCTAGCAAAACACCAAGATCACGAACCACTGTTTCTCTTGCCAGATCTGTATTGTGCAAGGTATATGCATGTTTTATTAAGTTTTTATTTTTAGTAAAACTAATGCAATGGCATTTGGATATGCTCAATTTTAGTTTGTTTTTTACACAATATGCAGAGAATCTATTTAAGTCTTTCTGCAGCAATAAACAGTCGCGTAAATTAGTAATTGGTCTAAAAAATTTTAAATCGTCCGCGTATAGTAATAATTTAGAATTTAGAAAACACGTACCTATATCATTAATAAACATAACAAACAAAAGAGGACCCAGTATAGAGCCCTGAGGAACACCGGAAGTAACATTTAGGGTCGCAGAATTAAAACCGTTTATCACAACTCTCTGAGATCTGTTAAAAACGTAAGAAGAGAACCATCTCAGTAGGTCGCCACGTATGCCATTAAAGGCAATTTTACTCAAAAGCAGTTGATGGTCCACTTTGTCAAACGCCTTTTGGAAGTCCGTGTATATAGTGTCAACCTGAATACGAGAGTCCATACTATTAAATAAATAGTCAACAAAAGTTATCAGGTTAGTGGTAGTTGATCTTTTTTTGACAAATCCATGTTGTTGTGGAATTATGCTATTATGTAGTAGAGGATAAACCTTATCATGAACAAGTCTCTCAAATAACTTGGAAAATACCGATAATATTGAAATAGGTCGATAATTTTCGATATCCTGTTTAGGTCCCGACTTGTGAACAGGAGTTATGTTTGCGAGTTTCCAGGCTTGGGGAAAGACTCCTTTTGAAATGGATAGATTAAAAATAATTTGTAATGGCACACACAGATTAACAGCAGTCTTTTTAATGAACACGACTGGTAAACCATCTGGTCCCGGGCCTTTTGACGGATCTAATGCTTTTAGCGCACTTAATATTTCATCGGCATTAAACTGAATGCTACTAAGGAGAGAACAGGTTTCAGAGTAATCTCCGTACTGCGATGGAACACTGCGACTTGAAGTGGATGACTCATATACCGAATTGAAAAAGCTTGAGAACAGATTACAGATGTCTTCAGGGTTGTTGGCTGAATGATTGCTATAGTGCATGATAGAAGGGAAGCTTGTAGAGGATTTGCGGGAAGAAATGAACGTCCAAAAGTGCTTAACATTAATTCGGATGCCGTCTTCTACAGAGGCAATGTACTTTCTGTAACAATTTTTGCTCTCAACTTGGAATCTGGAGCGGTAAATGGAAAACTGCTCGTAGTCTGAGATATTTTGATACATCTTCCATTTTACCCAAGCTTTGGCTTTATTTTTGTAAATATGAATAAGCGATTTTGTGAACCAAACCGGAAATTTGAACGATCTACAGTTATTGAACGGAACGTGTTTCTTAATAATGCTGAAAACAACGTCATAAAATGTGTTCAAGGTATCGTCAACGGTTTGGTTACCTAAAAATTCCTCCCAATCAATGTCTTTTAAATCCGCATTTATGTCATCATAATTTGCCTTGTAATAATTATATTTTTTAATCACCTTGCGAGCCATCGAATCGTATGGTACACTTAGAGAAATAAAAACATTAAGTGGTGGATGGTGGCTGTCAAGCTGCAGTAAACAGTCTGTGGCTCTAGAAACATTGCATTCACCGTTACCAATAACCAAATCCAATATTTTCCCACCCGTATTCCGTATTGTATTGTATTGATGAGCGTTGAGGAATGACAAAAGTGCACGCATATGATCACAAACGGGGGAATTACCTCTACAAACATGAGCCGATAATGAAGTACTATCTGTGCAAGTGATCCAGTCGATTTCTGGAAGGTTAAAGTCTCCTACCACATAGAAATTATCAAAGTCTGTGCCACCAAGCCGTGCTTGCAAAAGTTCAAAATATTCAGCATACACAAACTCTGGCGTTTTTGGTGGTATATATACTGCAGCAATAATTCGGCACTTACCTCCACTTGAGCTTGGCAATTGCACTAAGATGTGCTCAACGCTGGCATGGGTTGCGATTTGCGGAGCCAATCTAACTGAATGCAGACTCTTCAGTACAGCCACGAGAACACCGCCTCCGTCTTTTTTATTGGTGGCAATACGGTCACGATCGTACCGATGTACCACATAACGCTCATCAATAAACTCGTTATCTGATACCTCGGGTGTCAGCCAGGCCTCAGTCAAAATTATCACATCATAACAATTGGCTAGAATATTCATATATAAGATATTTAATTTAGTGCGGAATCCCCTGCAATTTTGGTAATATATAACTAGATTATCCGCCATTATAGCGTAAAACTCCATAGAATATGGTCATAAATGCATTTACCGTTACTAACGCAACCGCAACTAGCAAGGCATTATTGTACAATAGGACTTCAAAAATGCGAACAAAATACAAGAAACATAACATAGTACTTAAAGAAATGGATTAACATTAACAAACAACTCAAAAGGCCGCATATTATGTAGTGTTCAACTAAAGTAAGTAATAAACTAACTATTAAAAAAGTCCAAAGCTGTGCGCAACGATTATGTAGCAAACCGAAGATTGACGGATTATTCACTGTAGAGTTATTTTTCGATGGATACAGCAGCGCCTTGGCCGTCAATCGGTGCTGTGTAGCCAGGTTTGATTTTAGTGATGTCGTGCGCGTTCCGAATTGCAAAAGACCTTGTCCCCTCCTTTTCACGGACAAGAATTGTTCCATGCTTAACCCAAACAAATCTATAATTGTGTTGTTTGGCAGCGTCTCGACACTCACGAAATAATTGTTTATTTTTAAGTGTCAGGTGCTCATGCATATAAATCGGTAGAGATGTTCCCGAAACGCCAATTTGGGCCGTGGTAAAACCCTTGCACAACCGTTGGGCACTAAGGACGTTGTCACGTAGTATACGTGATCCAAATTTAACTATGATGTTTTTGGGCTTGTTTTGCTGGTGTGCATGTGGGACACGGTGAATAGAAATAATGTCATTTTGTTGTACACTGCACTTAATTATGGCCCCAATATTTTGCATCATGGTTACAAGGTTTTCGTTACGCCTTTCAGGGATGTTGCATATCTCAATGTTACAATTGCGGGCACTCTGTTCCAAATTATCAATCCTTGCCACAAGCTGTGTAACGATAGGCTTTAAATCAATGGTCTCTTGAATATTTATATTAATATTGGTAACTTTCTTACTGAGATCAGCTTGCTCCTCAGCAGCAAACTGGACCGAGCGTTCGAGGGAGTCAATTCGTTCAGTTGTACTAGAACACTTCACATCTAACTCTGTAACTCTCTGACGCTGGACTGATTGCTCCGATCGAAGAGAATTAATGTCATTTTTTATCTCTGACGTCACTTGATTAAATGAAGTAAGTTCGACTTTCATTGATACCATACTCTCTGATATTTTATTAATACTTGTTTCCAAATCCCGTCGCCACTCGTTGATTGTATTCTTCAACTCCGTTGACAAGTCATTTATAGATTGTGTCCACTCAGAATCCGGCTGTTTACGTTTATTACGGACTGACACGTTTTGATCGCCGCTCAATGGGGAATCAGCCACGGAACCAGCCGTTAAGTCGGTATCCGAATGGAATTTTTTCTTGTCGGGTGAATGGGACATAGTATTGTTTCTGTTAATATTCAATTTAACAATCTTTGTTCAAATTATAATATTTTTAAAAATGGAGAAAGAAATGCGTCTTGCGAGATTCGAACCAGCGGCACGCTGCATCGAGTAGCTCTAGTGATACAAAAAGCACACTCGCCGGCCCCTCGACCACGGTGACTTTAAGTTGTGGCTCGAAATTCTGCACCAGTATTTAGAGTTGTACTTTTTGTATGAATGACTTGCGATAAGCTCGACTAATGAGGTCCTTTGTTCTCAAAGTCACAAACAAGGTCACCTTGAACACTCGGAAACGTTAAAGTTTTTAGGTATTTTGGCAAATACCAGTATTAAACTGAATTTAAATGATGATAACCATATATATTTGGATTCCACAAGAGTCACTGTATATGTCACAATAAAAATTTGCCGAGATTAGCAGCAAATTACCACTTATTACACTTAATTTTATGGACTGATTTTGTCACAGTACACTCAAAGCAACGGTCGCACGACGTATGAAATTATGCTAGAGATTGCAGACAGAAAGCTCCGCATAAGGATAAGCCATCTAGTTGCAGTTGTCAAGAGGAGGAGAAGGTTCAGAAAACTCCTGGTAGGAGTTACTTACTTCCACAACCTAGTTACTAGGTAATACGATACCCCTTGATAAGACTGGTTGTCACACTTATGGGCTTCTAACTAGCCGTAACAACTGCCAAGATCTACAGATAGTAGTCGAGACCAAAGTCAAAGTCAAATCATTTATTTCAAATAGGCCCATGTATGGCAATTTTTGACAAAATTGACAAAATTTAAAAAATAATATAATTGATTTATTTAGTCACCCCTTCCAAAAATTAGTTTTCGTACGAGAAGAATGGACAAGAAACTCCACCATTACTCTTTTAAAATGTCTTACAATAGTTTGTATAGGTGCGTACATTAGTTAAATAATTATATGTGAAGACGATGCACCTAGAATAAAATTACTATACCACAATAATTAAAAATAAAGCAACGACAGATAATTTAATTATGTGATAGATACATGGTGCTCACATATTTACAAACATTGTAAAAGTAGACGATTTTCCTAATTTTTAAAAAATGAATAGATCAGTGTGTGAGGTAATCACAGAATGTAAAATCAATGTCATATAAAACAAAATTATAAATTTAACAATTAAATTAGCAACCTGTTAACGACCAACGGCTTAATGTGCTTTCCGAGGCACGGAGGGTCTTGGTATGTAAAGAATAGTCACCCATCCATGAATCAACCGCGGCAAGCGTAGCTTAACCTGATCGATTGACCCGTGCGGCTGTCATTACTTATCCAAAAGCTCCTCATCGGTCAGGAAACACTGATCTAAGGTTTTTTTTTTTTTACATCTGTGACCAAATTCCAGAAATCAAACAATATATTTTTTTTTTTTCATTTCATACCATCATTTAAATATCTACCTATCTCATAACCTCTATTTCTTCAATAACGTCTTTCTTTACATGAAAATACACGAGAACCTGTCCTAGATTTTATTCCTCGTCAGTCGAGTCAACCAGTGCTGGACAGTCTTAGAGGACGCGGCAAAGCGACGTAGCTATTTGAATTCAAACGTTGGAGGGGAGATCACGTCCGGGTTAAATAGCTTAGTAGTGTTCTTCTAATTATTATGAACTGGTTATTTTTAAACAAAGAAGAAAGAAAGTAAGTTTATCTGCCTCTAAAAATACGGATAAAATAAAGTACTTAAGAAAAGGAAAAATAATGTAGGGAAATAATGCTGTATATCCGAGCATAATGCATAACAAGATATAAGATGAATTGTTTAGTTCTTGTAGTGATCAGTGTTCGTGAGTGTCGTGTAAACGCATGTGCAGATAATAAACTCGAGAGTGTGTAGAACTTCAAAAGGTCAAGCACCAAGTAAGGGCCTATTATTATGTCGTGAAACGTCGTACATTAGAAAGTTATTCATATTTATATATACAGTTGGAACTAGATTTGTACAACGGTAAATTGTAACAATAAGTACATTTATAAATAAAATATTCAATCAATATATTGTTCTTTTATTTCTGTTAAAGACATAAGGAAGAACATGTTTTTGAATTGTTCTTCCTTATCAAACTTCGGATGACAAATGGTTTGGTATAGCAAACCGCACATCCATGATAACATAACCAGTACAACCTGGCCTCATAAACTATTGAAACTCTGCACTACGCAAGGCCAGCGCAAGACCAAAGTGTTATCACGGACGTATGGTCGAATGTTACCAAATATCAATCTGCCCACCCTTTTCCCAACTATGTTGAGGTCAGCTTCCAGTCTAACCGGATGTAGCTGAACATCAGTATTTTACCCAGAGTAACTGCCTATCTGACATCCTTAATCGAGTTACTGGGTAAGATGTGGTACCCCTTGGTAAGAATAGTTGTCAAACTTTTGGGCTTCTGACTACACATTTTAAGAAATTTGTCCGTTTATTATTTTATTATATTCTTTATTTATCGGATAACAATGATCCAGCGTGTTAGTAAACAATAATGTAACTAATTACTAGTGTTAGTAGTTAAAATACAATAGAGAAGAAAACAGAGTAATTAGTATTGTGGAAAGAGCTTAATGTTTAGTGATTGTTCTTCCCACAAAACTTTTGATAATCGAGAGTCGATACTCTCCGCCATAGTTTTTAGAATGTTGTTGCCACTCGCCCGCAATCTTGACAACAGCGACGCAGTTTTCTTGCGAATAACGGCGTGGAAGCCGTCAGTTCGGTTTTTCACAAACATAATAGTCGCGCTGCACCATCGTGGCAGTCCCAACAGCATCCTAAAAATATTATTATATTGAACGCGTAGGTCATCCAGCGTTCTTTTGGTATAGTTGACCTAAAGATTCCCCGCGAAAAAGCACTGGAAATTGGCAATATGCCTTAAAAAGTCGGACTCTCATTAGACTGCAACACCGAGCGAATCTTCGGGCCAACATATTACCTCCGTTTATACACAATAGGACATTTAAGTTTTTAATTTTACAGTTATAGACAGTGAAATCCACGAAAACTTACCCCACTCTTCTTCCTAAACGTGCTTAGTTTAGGAAGAGGCGCGTCTTCTGGTACTGACATTGATGTCATTTCATGATATTATTATGCATGTACTAGAAATATTTGCACGACTTGCACGAGTCGAATATAGTGAGACTAAAATTATTTACCATGTTATTATGTATGTACCTATATTCTGGCAAATAAATTTCATTTCATTTCAACTATACACTAATTATAAAATCATTAGTTATAGCTAGCTAACATAAAAAGCTTGTTATATGCATGAAAAATGCTTAAAATATGCACGAAAATTGGCAGAATATGCGAAATTAAATGATAAATTTTAGGAACCCAAACAAAGAAGAAAGAAAAACAAAATTTATATGCGTAATATGTGGGACGGCTTTGCAATAGGCGAGCGCGACGCTGTCTCTTTCATTTTGTTATCGTAACTGCCAAAACAAAAGACGCGCGCGGCTACTGACACTTTTTTTTTTTTTTTGAGGGTGGGAAATCATCAAATAACTTCGCCCGCTCTGGGCGGAGCGGGAGGGCGTGTCAGACTCTTACTGACTAAAACCCACCCGTGTTCCTTCGGTTGCCCTGTTGCCGGGGGCCACGATCTCCCTTTCGGTTTTCTTCGCAACCCCGGCAGGCATCGGTCCTAGTGGACCCCTTCAATTATGCTGACATCTCTTTGAGGCGCGCGTGGAACACAACGCGCCGTCGACCCGGGCCTGGTCCTTATCGGACGGTGAGCCACCCATTGCTCACCGGCCGCAAGCCCGCGCCTACGGTGGCCGGAAATCGCCTCGCGATTCCCGACGCCCTGGGCGTCTCCTCCTGTGGCGGTTAGGGGCGTGAGTGCGCGAAATTTGCGGCTACTGACCCTGCGTTCCGAAATGCGATAAAAGTGACAATATCGTGAATCCGACCAAAGTCACAATTGTTACTCAATAGCCCTTATATTTTGTGACTATTAAATTTAGTCGGATTAGGGATATTATCACTTTTAGCGTATTTCCAAACGCAGGATCAGTGCACTGCACTCGGAAAATATTATAAATGTACCGATAATATGCATCACAACAAGATCTCAGGTAAAATATGCTATTACCGCTGAGGATGGCTTAAATATGCACATATTCAAATGGATATAATCGGGTCTGTTGTTAAAGCAATAGCTAGATGATGAAATAAATGTCAAAGTAAACCTTACCATTCAAAGGAATTCATTTTGTATCCACCAAAACGTACATGCCATTTATCTCGTTCTTACGTTCGATATCTTTGCCATAACAAGAAAACTTTCCTACTTCTACTAAGAACTTCCAATAAATCTAGTCGAACTATTCCTAAGATACGAAATTAACGTTCAAGGACTCGGATCAAAGAATTAATGGGATTTATAATTGAGTTGTCAGCATTACGAATGGATATAGTAACAACTTAACACATTAATGCATTTTAATCACGTAAGCCTCACTTAAGAGTACGTAATTGATAGCACAATTTAATTAAAAAAACTTTTATACAAAAAAAACAAGCGACTTCCAAAAAAACACTACAAACTGAAAAATAACTTAAATTTCGGAAGTCGGTGGCAAATAACTAAAACCAAAGACACCGACTTCCGAAATTTAAGTTATTTTTCACTTAGTAGTGTTTTTTTGGAAGTTTATTTCTCGCCTTTTAGTGGGTAGTTTATAATTTACCTAAGTTACAACAGCCTAATCTCAACTGCTCATCACTTTTTACAAAATATTGCTTTTCCCGATACAGGGACGTTAATCGTTGAGGAGTTCTCCTGGTACTTAACCATCAGCTCCACTTCTCCATATGCATTGGTGACGAGCATAAATAATTGCATTGCAGCCATATTAAAGTAATCGAATCGCAACCCGTGAAATACTTATTATTGAGTAATTCTGGTGGCCATTTGTGGTCTTTATCATCATTTCCACTTCACCAAATGGTATTTTCCAAGAAAAATTGCATGAGTTACTATAAAAAAAGAATCATCGAAATCGGTTGGCGCGATATTGAGTTATTCGTTCATTTGTCGCGCACATACTTAATGCAAATTTAAGACTTATATGGTTTTCTCATGTATGCCATCATCAAAACTAGACCAAATTGAAATGAAACCACACAAGAAGCTTTTAAATAAAAAAAGAATCATCAAAATCGGTTCACCCAGTCGAAAGTTCCGAGGTAACAAACATAAAAAAAATACAGTCGAATTGAGAACCTCCTCCTTTTTTTGAAGTCGGTTAAAAAGCAGCAGAGATAGCCTAGTTGTGTGACCGTCGGACTGCCTGGTCTTAAGTTCGAACACAAGGCACTCAACTCTGACTTTTCGGATTCATGTGCGTATTGTATAATTATCACTTGCTTCAAAAACGGTGAAGGAAAACATCGTGATTCGTGAGGAAAGCGCCATGCCTGGGAGATATTTCTCGACGGCACGTGATGCCAAGTCAGAGGCCCATGGGCGGCTTTAAAACTCTAACGCCAGGTTAGTCACTAACTACATGAAAAGAAAAACAATAGGATAATGCGAAACACAATTTAACCATGATAATATAGTCCTCCAGACCGAATTTCGGTGAATGGCGACAAATCTAAGCGGAGACCAGCCTTCGGCGCGGGAGGTATTATAGTGTACAAGTGTGTGCGCGGACACTAGTGCATTCTCTTCCCTCACGCTCATTCGGATGGGCGCCGCAATCCGACACGACCGGAGAGAGATGAGGCGCAGGGCGTATGTTTTTTGAAATCAGAAATCATTTATTTTGCAAAGACTGTGGGTACAAAATAAGGTGTTCACATTTTAACAAATATGTAACTCTTCCACATTCTACCTTACGGCATGCAAAGGTAATAAGTAGGTATATAAGTTTCTAGATCCACTCAGTTGAACAAAAAAAAAAAGTATATAAACAGAGTACAGTGGATGGATGGAACAAATATCATACATGCATGAATACAATAAATAAAACAATAATCTAATTCTAAAAATAGTAATAAACAAAAAAAAATATTACATTTGCACCAAAATTAATAGATTACCTAATATAACATTATAAACTCTTATCAGTCAAAAAATCATGTACTGAATAATAGCATTTATTAATTAATAATGATGTTAGCCTCTTCTTAAATATACTCGTACTTAATTACTGATCTTTAATAGTATGGGGAATTTTATTATATATGACGGGCCCCATTGACAAAATACTTTTTCTCAATAATGCTGTTTTGTGCCTACCTGTATTATGTTTGATTACGTGCTTATTTATTTATTAAGTTTTTATTTTATTTTTTATTATACAAATTATGTATTAGGTATGTTGAAACTGTGTGTACTCCCCGTCACTTGTCCTTATGGGTTCATTAGAAAACTAGCGTCAGACAGCATCTGTCTGGCATTAATGCTGAAATGAACCTTTTTAGCGCAGCCGTGAGGCACACACTAGTGTTTTTAAACATTATTTTTTATTTTATCTTTGTTATTTGTGTGTGTTTTTTTTGTGTTTCACGAACTATGTCCAAATAAATGTTTTTCTTTCTTTCTTTCAGGGCTAACAGCTGAACGTGCTTTGCTAGGCACGGAGGTATCACACCGCCAATTTCCAAACTGCGGGCTGTTACTTAGAAATTCTTATTCGGAAAACCCAATAACTCTTTGCCCGATCAGGGAATTGAACTTAAGACTCCACAGTCAGCAGGCGTGCTTGCGACTACGAGACCAATGGGGTAGTCTTACTATGATACTAAGGATACCAAGTTCAAATTAATTTTGTCGTTGGTATTGCAGATGGTCCTAAAGCTATGGTTATGTGGCGGCCATCACTCTTCTTGGAAATCATAGCTTAAGGTGGAACTAGTTGATATTATTTCCATCCAAATTTCGGGGAGTTTTTACTCCACTGTTTCACATTGTAAGTACAAAGTTAAACATCATATCGTTTTGTCTCATTATTAATTTTGTCTGTGCGGAAACAGAATAAAATAATAAGCCAATAAAAAGTTAGAAGCCTACAAAAAATATTTGTTCTTGCTAAACTTAACGCAACCTTGCGTAAATAAGTAATAAAAGAAGTGTAAATTCTCTAAAATAAAGTCGACCCAACGAAGCTCAACTATCGAAGAGTTGAATAAATTTTATTAGTAATTGATTTATGCAGTGGTTTTTTCATAAAAACGATTTTCCAAAAGACTTCTCGTAATTTTTTACGCGCTCGTTTTACTAAAGTAGGTGTTTGTGTGCGTGCGAACGCTTTGCATGTAGACCAGCGTCTAACTGCTCATCATTGATACTATCTCTGATGCCAGGTGAAACAGCGTACTTTTTGGCCATAGCCACCAATGAGTTTGAGGCCGCGACTAGTTCAACCTTAAGCAACGGTGGTGACTTTCCATCAGGTAGGCCGTCTGCATATTTGCCATCTAATATAAAAACTGGCCAAGTGTACTCGCACACGAAGGGTTCCGTAGCATCGTTTCATGTGTCTACCTATTACGGTTCAAGAGATACAGTGATTGTTAAGATCGGGCAAAAAACTCCGAAAAATCACGTTTATTGTATGTTCCCTTTAATTTTTTATTTTATTTTATTTCTATTATTTTCTGTTAAAGCGGCAATAGAAATACACACTCTATCTACCTATTACGGTTCATGAGATACAGCCCTGACAGAGAGACGGACGGACAGCGGAGCCTTAGTAATAGGGTCTCGTTGGCACGCTTTGGGTAAGGAACCCTAAAAATCTTCATCCATACAGAATAAATGAATTTAAAATTAAATAAAACTCTTTTATTTCAGACAACAATTTTATACATAACTAGCGGACATCACGCGGTTTCACTCATGTAGTTCCCGTTCCCGTGGGAATACGGGGATAAATATAGCCTATGTTACTCGCTGATAATGTAGCTATACATTACTGATTTTTTTTTTCAAATCGGTCCAGTAGTTTTTAAGTATATTCGTTACATAAAAAAATTTCAAATCTTTCCTCTTTGTAATATTGGTATAGATATAGATTGATACACAAAGCTTTTCTTATAGAAAGTGCCATTCTCATAATCTTTTTTAGCTATCCTATGTAGGTCCAAGATTGGTCAGATTCCAGGTTATTATTTTTCCGATAAAGAAACTGTAATCTACTTGGAAGAAAGTCTGGGATTAAAATACACGTGTTAGTTTCATAATATTATGTAGATTGTGTATTTTTGTCTTACTACTCAGGTTGCCATGTGGCTACTGGTTAGTAACAGGAGGCCTAAAACGGCCGCTTTGGCAGAATCATAATTATATTATTATGAATCACACAAACTATCACAAACTGAAAATTCATAATATTATCTGTGTTGAATTCATATTACGCAATTCATCTGTTTGACAGTTTTGTATTATTATGAAATAACATTTAAATTGTAGAAATAAAAAACAAAAATCTCATTTGATTATAAAAACAGCAAAAAAAATTATCCGGTAAAATTCCGGTCTTAATTTTTTTCATGCGGCAATATTTACAATACAATTCAATTCATATCAAAATCATATATCAAATATGATTCTGATATGAATTGAATTGAATATAATTCAACTAAAATATGTGTCACTATAGAGGTATTGCTGGGAATTCAGAAAATTAATTGCTTTTAGAGGAATTGCTTAATGTGGTCATTTTAGACCCCCAGTTCTGTTGTTTAGCCTTGGTAACTATGTTATTGGAGTTAAGGTAGAAAAATATATAAAATTGGTTTATTAAATATCAATTATAATCAACATAACTAGACTTTTTTCTGATGAGATGATTACGATCTCGTTATACATTTTAATTTGTTGATCTAATGCATACTGCCCAATGTAAAGCAGTGTATATGTACCTCAATCGACTCAGCCTATGGGGGTCCACTGCTGGACATAGGCCTCTCCCAAGCTGCGCCACAACATCCTGTCCTCCACCTTCCGCATCCAATCTGTCCCAGCTACCTTTTTAAGGTCCTCAGTCCATCTAGCTGGAGGCGTCCCACACTACGCTTGCCGATACGCAGTCCCCACTCCAGGACATGTCTGCTCCACGTCACCGGCTATCGGTATGTGTACCTACCTAGTTACTATGCGCCTTTTTAATGTCTTCTCTCCCGTCAATACGAGCTTTACAAAAAAACGAATGTAGTAGTAAAAAGATTTACCAGACTGCAAGGTTAGTTGCGAAGCCTACTGCCCAGGAGTGCACTGGATGTATTCAGACCATCAGGTATAAGTATATAAGTACTCTTTGCATGAACTGGTTATTCATATAACAGACAAAAAACCTTTCACATGAATAGTAGTCAGACAGAAAGTAATTATAACATGGCCATGACACATAGCATGAAGCTCTAAGGCAGATTTATACTCCAATCTCGCACTCACAGTTGCTTCTCGATTCAACCTTAGATATTTCTTATTGATGACTTAACTTATAAGCTGAGAGCGTTTTTTGATTTGTGACATGTGTGGTAAAGAGAGCAGTGGTGGCCCAGTGCTAACGGCCACGACTTGCAAGTTGTTGGTCGTGGGTTCGATCCCAAGCAAGCGCTTTACTTTATGTAAATAATTTCATCACCGGTGCTCTCAAAATGGCGAATGAAATATCGTGAATAAACCGACATGTCCTAGAACCAAAAATTCGAAGACATGTGAAATCACCAACCAGTCTGGGCCTGCGTGGTAGATTACAGCCCACTTCCTCTCTTAGAAAGGAGGCCTGTGTCCCAGCAGTGGGAACATTATAGGCTGATTATGGTATGTTATGGTAAAGAGTGAAGAAAGGGTATACTCTGTAATTTCAAATCAAAGACTGCAATGAGTGATCTGGGGGACTTCAAAAGTCAAGCAGCACCTATATTATCCAGTTGTCTTCAGCAAAAGAAGATAAGCTATTTTTATTATTATAAATTATTTTTATATATCAACTAGTGGTCGCAAGCGCCATCATTCATCTTTATTTTCCATCAGGAATTTCTCAGTAGTAGCTCGGAGTCTGAATTTATGCCCGGTTGATGGCAACAGGTTTGCCCCCCATTACATGGGACTTAAACATAACTGGCGAAATGTGAGTATACTATAGCTATTATATGTTCAGTATTCTTTGTATGAAACTCCCTACTGCAACGCACTCTAATCGGAATCGTAACGTGATCGCCTCGCCTCGGGACAAGCTCACGAACTGGGGTAATACGGTGACGATCCCTTTCCGAGTTGATATTATATGCTATGCTACCTTTAGTATTGCCAGAATAGTTTGACGATACTACATATACATTATAAGTGCCCACTCCGAGTAGTCAGTCCTGAGGGCCTACTCTCTGAGTCCGTCAATGTAGTGTAGATACGGTGCTGTCAGAAAATAGTTCGAACTTCAAAGTTTAGCACAATTAATTAACTTTTTTTGAGCGTAAAGGAAATCGGAGTAGGGACAACTGACAAATCGTGGAGTCATCTATTCTTAGATCAGGCCCCAAACAAATCTTATGTCCGTAGGTGATACGGAGATGGAATTGTCTGTAACTTTGGCCGAAACTACGGAAATCGGGCTTAGTGAGTAGACTGGTACCAACCATAGCGTCTGACTTATGTGGCATGGCCTGCATGGTCATGCATTGTTGGTGCCACGACCAGAAAAAAATAAATGTGTTTGCCTATGACCTTCACATTGTTCACTAAAAATTCACTCCGCTACCGCCTCTAACTTACTGACATCCCAAAAGCAGTACCTATTCAGAGGTGTCGACTCCCAGGTACGTTTCGGACTTATCTCTCTCGTGAATAATGCCCCGGAGCGGTGATCGACGACTGACGACATTTCAGGATCGCGCCACTTTCCGTCGGTCCCGGGATTTTTACTAATACCGCTATGGAACGGGCATATACTTTGTTTTGTTGACGTCTGTGCTTCTTCGTCTGCTTTTATAGGGGTTTTAGTTTTATTTTGTAGACTGTCAATATTCAGGATTTACTAATAAGTTTGTTACTACTGACAGTTAATGTATTTTGACTGTAAACGTATGCATGTTCAAGAGTTTCTGGCTAGTTTTAGACATGTACTTAGCTCTCCAGGAGGTAGAGAATTAATGAAGTTAATGACGACATCGAACCAGTTGTTACACTCAAAAACATTGGAAAAATACATCAAGAAAAAAGTAGGTAAAAAATCAATCTGCCTAGCTTTTTGCCGACTATATTGGGGTCGGCTTCCAGTCTAACCGGATGCAGCTGAATAACAGTATTTTACATGGAGTGATTCCCTATCTGTCCCCCACAACCCAGAATAGGTAACACGATATTTCTTGGTAAGACTGGTTGTCAGATTTTTGGGCTTAGGCTTTTCGAGGCACAAAGGGATCTCAATATACTTATAATTAATGATCACCTATTCACGAACCGACCACGGCAAGCGTAGCTTAACCTTCGATTAACCTGGGTGGCCTTTATCATAGTCACGAGCCTCCGCATTTATTCACACATTTTTACAGAGAAAAAAACCAACATATTATAATTATGCGTTATAATAACTAGAATTTGTAAAAAAAAATGTAGGAAGGTTCACTGAGTTTGATGGCTCTAAGGGTCATCGCTTATACCTTTATATCTAAGGGTCATCGCTTATCCGCTTATACCGCAGAAACCCGTTTCTTCTATTGACCTTGACCTGACGTCGCATCGTAAAGATATGAAATGTTTTTCCGATTCATTGCATATCCCTATCACCTCGTACTAGGTTTGTCAGCTTGAAAAAAATAATTTTCTAACTATCACACTCAGAAACGTTCGTTAACAATAGTGAGAACTAACCGAAGTTTGACACGTACGTATAATCCGAATGCTGACAATCAAAAATATGACGGATTCAGAACATTTCAATATGGATCACATCTGCCAGGATGTGAGAATAAATTTAAGTTAATGATTGATAATAATGATTACTATTAAATGACTGTGTGGCTGCAGTTAGTGTTATGAAAAAACTACAGTTTGACAGATAATTATTATAGCTGTTAAACATAAGTACCGAATCAGTCACATGAAATAATCGGCAATCGTCTCCAATTCAACTCGGGCTCTTCAGTGCAGCATTTTCCAACTCTCCCTAATGACAGACAATTCCTTGACCTCTTTTTCCGCCCTGACCTTCACTTTCATCTTTATTTACGTGGTCTACTTCAGTCTTTTCCACTCCATCTTTCCCTTTAAATTTATCACCAGAGGAAATTACAAAATTAAAATCTGTAGACATATTGGAAAACGTTTTTGACGCCATCAGCACTTAAATTCAAGCTTCATCTAAATTAATTCAGTCCATTCGAATTTAAACTTTAGACTGACGTCGCTAAATTCATTTTGGTTTGAAGCTTTGTTGGACTAACCCTAAAAAGTAATTTTTGTGCAATATTAAAGAGTTTCTGCATTTGACATCTCTTTGTTGTCACTACGTTTCGAAGTTCTTTGTCGCTCAATATCTACAAATAGACTGTGAGTTGAACTTTATTTCTTTTAGTTCGTTCCACTTGGCGCTTTTCACTTGCAAGGTTAGTAATTATTGTAGTGCAAATGAATAGCCAAAAAACTAGTATTTTTTTGTGGGCAAAAAATAAGAAGAAGATTAAACGAAAAATGGTATGTTTAAGCTTTAGTTCGTCAAAATATTTTTGTATAGCCAATGTGCGCATTTATAATTCCCAACGGACATCGTGTTCACATCCATTTCCATATATTGTATGAAAATAAGTGCATGTTATAACGTTTATCGTGAACGGAAATTTAAAACCGTTTTCATATAATATGCATACAGTTTACTTCGCTGTGTTATCGTGACACCGTGAGGTAGACGTAGATGTTCACGATAATATCGTCACGTTAAAAATTATGAAAGCCCAAGTTCCTGTTAATCTTGGGCCATCACCAATACCGTTATACTGCAAGGTTGCAGCTACAAAATGGCGATGAAACTGAGTTGTTACTAATGCATAAATACATGCTTCTGTCCATTGTTCTAACATAACTTCCTCATCATCTTCACTCAACACTATACATCAGATTTCCTTGTCAAACTTTCAATATGAACTTCCCAACAACCCTACGAAGTGTTATACTATAGAACTATAAGGAATAACCCTCAATTCTCGTTCCTGCTAGCATATTGGGAATATAAGGCTTCACTATTGAAATAGTTTAGCTCAACACTTGAATATTATTCGAAATTTCGAGTTTGTGCAAGTAGACTCTTGTATAAGTTGCAGTATATTTGAAAAATACGTTTTTCTTGAAAAAGTCCTATGATTTTATTGAACGGATTATTGGAAACTAAGAAAATTTTTCGTAGTAAAACGCTAATATTAGGATATATGTAAAAAAAAGCTTATCTTAGGTAGGTAAACCGCGAAAAGCGACGATGAATAGGTATGATCGTTGATTGGCTGATACGAACACTGGGCACTAACGGATACGCTCACTAATTAACAGCTACATTCAAACCATATTCTGACAAGAATTTTATAAACTGACTCGTAGATTAGACAATTAGTAATCAAGTTTTCAATCGTCCTAAACAGACTGGGTTTATGTAAAAATCCTGATATAAGCTAGTTTTATTACGAAAACCTTTCTTAGTACCGAAATATTGGGTAATTCGGTCCTTTGCAAAAATTCTAGAATTTCCCCAAAAAAAAGACTTTTCCAATTACCCTGCGACATACTCAAGTTTGGCTTTAGAAATTTCGATGTCTCGCGTTTTACCCGATTGTCTCTGTATCATATAAAGGAATCTTTATGTGTCTTAAAATATTTTGGTTGTGTTCGATAAGTTTATGATCGATCTTGTTACAAAGGGATAGTTTTATTCAAAGGCAATGTTCATAAATTCGATTTTTTATATATATGATGTTTTTTTTTTCCAACATTGGCTGGTATAGAACCACAAAACGGCTATTGGCTTAGTAGTCGTTTGGCACGAATTTACTTGCTCAAAGCAGGCGATTCATTACTGAATCTGGATAATGCCACCGTTCTAAAAGCGAGATAAGGAGACGAGCGGCATTGACGAATGAGACAATTACGAGTGTAAACGCGAGAATTGGCCTCCTGGGACCACCTTCTCATCACAAAACTTGAGAATTCTGAAAATGATTTTCAGAATTCTCTAAAACGTTTTACAATAAGGTCACCAGATCTACTTACGCGTTGTCGTTGTCGCTCGCCAAATGGTTAGGTACCATCGAAGATTTTGTGTAACGAGTTTTGTTAGGTGTAAAGTAGGTTTATTTCTGTTTTATTATCGTCTTGCCACCATATGCTTTTTAGTAACCTACAGCTGCAGTCAGGTTTTTTTAAGTCGGATAGGTATATTAATTATAGGATTTTAAACTGACATGGTTATTTTCTCTACTAAAGTTCTTTAAAATGGAATATTGACCACGTTTTTTTTTTTTTAACATACTATCCCGTTTTAAACAAGAAACATGGTAAATATCCCTTTTTAAATAACTTTTGTGGTATATTAATTGTTGTAAAAAAGTTTCTGTTCGCACAACTACTAGTATTATTTTTCTATAGGCGATTCGCACGAACTAAATTTATTTGTGGTTATTAGTTTACTCTATGAACATCTCCAGTCTATGGTTGTGATCTCATAAATCTCAGTTTTATTTCTCAAATACTTTTTAGTAATTCAAATTACAACAATGTTTTTCAAATTAATATTCCCCAAACATGGCCTTTGTCCATGTTTTATTTTGAAAACACGTGCATCCATTTACGTAAAGTCAATAGAGAGAGGCCGTTCGCTTTAATGTTCACTTGTTCATTAATGAGAACCAATCAACATCCACCAGGCAGATATTTGTGTTTCCATTGAAATATAGACCAAAAGAGCTCAATACTCAATAGTTTATTAAATTCCACAATGTGTTTACTTATATGGTAACTTAAAATTAAATAGGTATGATCATGGTGGATCCTGTTGGACACAGTGAATTATTAGGAAGCTCCTTTCAGCATATACACAGTAGGTACACCTTCTTTCATTTCTGCTACAATATTACGGTAAAAAATCAGGTATAATTTCTTCAGTCATTTTTTTAAGTGGAAACTTTTTAGGCGCGTTGGGCATTTTTGAGATGTGACTAAACCATTGATTTCACGACACCATGATGACACCTCATTATTGTAAACGCGATTGTGATGTTTATTTATATTAAGTTACGGATCAATGTTCTATGCAAGTATTTTTACTTTAAAAGTTTTGGAAGTTTTTTTTTTTTGTAAACGCGATTGTGCTCTTTATTTATATAAGGTTACGGACTAATGTTCTATACAAGTATTTTTCTTTCACCAAGACGATCTTGTCCAAGTTTTACTTCTGTCGGCACTCCCGGAGTGCCACTGTTTTTTTTGTTTTTACAAACAACATTTTACTATAGAGTTTTGTCATTTAAAAAGTCTTTGATTGTGCACTACCAGTTCTCCAGCAATAGTTTTGTTAATTGATTTTTAAAAAACTTTATGAGTAGATCTTTCAACCACCACATTTTTGCTGTCCTACTAGAAAACATAAAGCACATTCAATTAAAAGTATAATTTTCTAACTCAATTTCCCAATTAATGTTTTACCTTGCTGGAATAAAACTGCGAATAGGTAAGTAATCTCAAGCTAAGTTAATAACAACCGCGCAAATTATTTTGAAGAATTGATTTCTAATTCCAGGTACCTATCTCCAACAAACAGAACTCCAGAAACTCCAACCGAAGTTTCTTAAACAACGAAAACAAAACTTCTTCTCTGACCAAGAAGTTGAACAAGTATTACAAAAACATTCGCGGGTCAAACTGGGTCACAGCAGGGTTGAAACCCTTAAAATTATGCAAATCCTTGTAACGACGTTGACGAGTTGAATTTTTAATTTCTAAAGAAAACTTTGACAATGACAATTGAATTAGAATTACCCGCAGGTAGAAAAGGGGACAAAATATGGTTTTATTCTTGTGTTTTAAGGTGGAATTTTAATTACTAGTGTTAGAAAGGTGTTGAACCTGAGAGAAATAAGTTTTGTGTAATAGCTAAGACTTCAATTTTGTGTCACAATTCTGCATGCAACGCAAAAAGTTTAGGATTAATTCAAACCAAACTCAACTCAACCTCAAACATTATTTTTATTTTTTTCAAATAAACTAGTTACAGGCACTTTTCAATTGTCAAAGGGTCGGTCAGTTAGATAGATGAAGCTAATTGCCCATTCCAAAGCGAAGTAGGTGTGTACCTATGGAGAAGAACGGGCAAGAAACTCCACGGACACCCTTTTAAATCAAAATAGGGTTACAAAATATTGGTTAAATCATTCATGTTGAAGTTAAATATGAGAGAACGATACAGAACGTTAAAAGCATCCGTAATAAAAATATATAAAACCAAAAGCAATTCAAAAATTAAAATAATCCGTGGCAGCTAAGAGATGACCAGTCCCTACTGATGGCGCCCGTTCACGAACATGACGCATGGATCAGCACCATTCGACTCAACCATTTTGAAGGGAGCTAAATTAACCAACACACGCGCCACCGTCAGCGAGACATTATAGTTGGCTTTATAGTAGGTAGGTACGTAGTACTCACAGATGTGCTAAAATTAAATAATACCTAGATTCTGGGGAAAAATATATTCTTCAGAAAGGTCAGGTGCATAGACTCGCAACCAGCGTGCGTTTATAACCAGATGTAGGAACGTAAACGAGGCAAAAAGAGTATGTAAGGATCATAACAGATGGTGTTCTATAGTTTATGTAGGAAGAAAACGTGAGTTTATGTATGTTCTGTGGAAAATTTCTGTTTCCCAAACAAAACAAAGATAATGATGATAATGATGTAAAACACTTGAGGTAAACACTGAAGTATATGTGCCTCGGCTTTGTACTCACTCTTTCGCGATCATCCATCGATGCCTCTGTTGCAGGCCACGACAGTAATGTACTATTATCAATTAACGTTGGATTCGTTATTTCAATTTGCCCATGTTATTTTTATTAGAAGCGTCATGTGAAACACAGAAACTTTAACAATTTAAATATTGCCCTGGCATTTATTATGAACGCGTGCTTTTCATTAAAATTCCACAATGTTATCTTTATGACAAAGAACAGTAAAAGCAGTTTAACTCATTAAAGAAGTTTAATTTAGTTGTTGCTTTAAAATAATCTTCAAGAATTTTAACATGTGTTAACTCGTAGTAATTATCAGAGTCTTTAAACGAAAATATATTGGAATTGATGAAGATTTCAGCTTTGTGCAAACTACACTAGAAATATTCTGCATCAGAAACTGTTTTGGACCATATCTGATACAAATCGTGGCATCGAATTTTGAATTTAACTCTAAAATATCAAATTAATTTGCCTAGCCTTTTTCCTACTATGTTGGGGTTGGCTTCCAGTCTAACTGGATGCAGCTGAATACCAGTATATATATACATGCAGCGACTACCTATCTGACCTCCACAATTCAATAATTGGGTAATAAGATACCCCTTATGAATTTCGGACGTTTGACGACCCGCAACGACTTTGTCAATGATCCACGAATGACAGTCGGAACCAACGACTTAATGTGCTTTCCGAGGCACGTAGAAGTCTCTTTATGTAAAGATAGTCATACTGAGATCCTAGAACCATCCACGGCTCAATTCCGGAAAGTGTAGCTTAAGCTGATGGATGGGACCCGTGGGGCTATTACTACTTAGCCACGAGTTCCTGAATGGAATTTAATTTTAAGTCTAAATACGTTTCAAAATCCCGCTATGACTGAAATGGTAACAAGGTTTAGGCCCCTGTCCCATCACTGACGAGGAAGGAACTAGGTATCGATTACATTCTCGCTCAAGAAACGTACAATAGATGTAGATCTCGAAAAGACATACATTTATTAATAGTTGAACGGTGACTGTTCACACTACGCAAGAGCGTTCAAAGAAAATACTCACTCAGCGATGCTCGTTTGACGGGC
Organism: Omphaloscelis lunosa; assembly: GCA_916610215.1. Taxonomy (NCBI): domain Eukaryota; kingdom Metazoa; phylum Arthropoda; class Insecta; order Lepidoptera; family Noctuidae; genus Omphaloscelis; species Omphaloscelis lunosa. The sequence goes on from OU744250.1 coordinate 17,462,848, forward strand.
AGAACACTCGCTGAGAGACTCGCTGGGTATATACGTATCCAGCAAGTGACTGGGCAGTAATTATATTCGTCGCGCTCACGCACTCGCTCAAAGCCCATTGACAAAACGCTTTGGTTGTTGCTCGCTAACTTGTTTCTAGTTGCTAGTTCTACTCGCTTCTTGCTAATCATCGGCGGTGGGGCAGGGACCTTATTCGATATAAGCAAAATGTTTACAGAAAATATAAAATAACCAGGCAAGTTACTTTTACAAGCCTTTCCAATAATCAACATACAGAAAAACTTTCACATACAAACGTAGCTAATAGATGTGATACCAACTAAACTAGCACAAGTAGGAAAAGTTCATGCAAAAGTTGTCTCGTTAAAAATAACAGTTAACGTTAAAAATAACGGTATAGTAACCATTGCTATATATGTTATAAACATGGAGTGAAATGAAATGAAATTGTTTGTTCTGTAAATAGCATATCGGAATCATTTTTACGCATCATATTATAAAAAATATTAAAAATAAGCTAAATGAGCTCGGCGTTTCCTATCTGACTACTCTGAGAAGAAAGGCCGAAACAAACTTAGAGGTCGCAATCTCTTTTAAAGTCCAGACATTATATTGGTCAGGCCATATGAGGACCATGTAGATTAGGGTCTGAAATGGTCTTTTGAGTCAACTTACAGAACGTGTAATATAAAAAAATCGGGAAAATTTTTGCTCCACTTTGAATTTATTCATATGAAGAAATTTTCCATATTTATATATGAAGAATTTAGTTTTACGTACTGGGCTGTGGAACTAAAATTTTCATAGAAAACTTAGTTGGGGAACTGTTTCTACGCTGTTTTAGTAGAAAAGTTTAAGGGAAGTAGGTAGATATATTCATGGAGAAAATTTTGATTAAAACGTGTTTTTTTTTTTGGACTTACTGTTTTGTTTTAAATATCTTTCACTGTTTTTATATTTTCATCTTTTTTAAACCTTTGAATAACATACGATTGTATAATTTTATTTATATGTACGTCTAATCTTTGACTAGTACATGGTCTTTTATACACATGGTTAGCGAATGATTTTAATAACTAATTTTAAACAACAAGCATTTATTTCAATTAAACCATTTACGGGCAATTTTGAACTGTCAAGGAGTCGGTCATTCAGAAATATGAAGCTAGTTGCTCATTCCAAAGCGTAGTAGGTACCTATGGAGAAGAACGGGTAAAAAACTCCATGGACACTCTTAAATTACTCTTACTCTTTTTAGCGTTCGTTGCTATCAAAGGTAGGCACGTGTCCAGTCGGAAGCTATAAATAGATCACGTACCTACATGACGAGATCTGAATTAGACATTCTCATATCAAGGGTACAGTTTGTCTAGTAGAACTCAAACTAAACTAACATAATCTAGCCTGAGCAAATCCAAACTTTTTATAACATATCTGCGTTATTTCGTATGATATTAGTTTAATAATATCCACCGCTGAATGGGCTGTACTGGTACTGGATATGCTGAATACCGCTGAATGCGCTGGTATGTACTCAACACAGTAAAAAATCTGGGAAGCCTACCTATTAACAGCCTCTAATCCTTAAGAGTGATGAATATAAAATGTAGATGGATAGAGAGGGCGAGGAAGACCAAAGAAAAGATGGGGATGGACTCAATGGCGTACCTAGCATTTTTTAAAGTAAATAATCTCGGATAAGTAGGCAGAAATTCTCTCAATAAAACTCTATAGCTACACATGCGCACTCGATTCATCGTTACTGCATTGTTTCGCGCGGTAATTTTGAATTTTACCAAATGAATGAATGATTAATTTTATTACAAATTTTTTGCTTCGAGTCAGGGACCAGGGTGGGGCAGATGCCCCCCACCTTGTCCCACCGTGGGTGTGCCCATGGATAGACTATGTGAGGGATGATATGAAAGAAAAAGGAGTGAAAGACAAAATTATAAAAAAAAAATGTTTTTGTTGTATGCACCGTATACTTTTATATTATGCATTTAGTAAAAACTTGTTATTTTGACATTTCAAACAGACACTTAAAATTTATTTATGTGTATGAATGCATGTATATATGCATGTATGTATGTATATGTATATCTTAACTTATTACATTGGGCCCACCGTTCCTCATCTCCTTTGTTAGATCAACCATCTACCAAAACACAGAAACCTAAGGGTTATTCCAACTGCATACAATGACACGATACCACTGAATTCTACTCCATTACCTGTAAATTCCATGGCGTGGAATTTACAGGTAATGGAGTAGAATTCAGTGGTATCGTGTGTGTTGGTAATGGAGTAGAATTCAGTGGTAAGTTCAGTGTCCTTTCAATCGCTAATTAATCCATTAATTAGCATTTAGTAATACTGAATAATCAAAGGCCGAAGCTCGCCTTCGATCGAACTGTTTGATTGGGTGCTGCTAAGCAGCGTTTTGTGTGATCCCCTAGAAAGGTTGTGGCCTGTGACGTCGTGAGCGGAGTGATAGTGACAGTGGGTTGTTGAGGTTCCGGTTCCACACGTTATCTCTCTCACCTTTAAACAATTTGACAGAAATAAAATTATGTTTTAAATTCGTTTAACGTTAAACGTGTTAAGAGATTTGTGGTGTAGTGGGTCTAAGGCCGCGAACTCGAAGTCAGCGGGCAACGGGGCGGCGGCGGGAGTGGCGCGTTTAAATGCATAGATTTATATGTAACTGGCCTTGAAGGTAGCGGCACGGGAAGCGAGCGGTTCCATATAAAACTATGCGTTGCCACGCCGCCGTCTTGCTGCCCGCTGACTTCAAGACCGAGGCCTAAAAGAGAATCCTAAACTAGAAGTCTTCAATCGCGCTGCTATGCTTCTCGCCCCGCTTCCTTGATACTGAGTGGAGCAGCCTAAGGCCATTTGTCCACCGCCACGTGAACGGAACGTTAACGAGAACGAGATGACGGCGTCGAAGTAGCGGTACCTACATACATTTACTATAGCCGGGTGTCCACTTTGCCATAGTAAATGTATGTAGGCATCGCTACTTCGGCGCCGTCATGCAATTAGCGGTAATGTCCACCATACCTCTGTCAACGGAACGTCACGTTCGGTTCGAATAATCTCGTTTCTCGTTGACGTTCCGTTGACGGTGATAGTGTTCAAACAGTGTAAGGAATACCATAGCCAATATAATCATCGTGAATAAAATTAAATCAAGGAAAAAAAGACCACGAAACATTTACGAAAGCCTTCATGCGTCCTACTGGCCATTTCCTAATGCTCGAACAAAAACGCATGACCCACTTTAAATTTACTTTTTAAAACAAAATAGATGAAGATAGGCCAACAATCCCGTAAAAAGAGAAACTAGGTAACATAGCTCTGCCGTAGCACGGTGCTGTAGCGAGATACTGTTCACGGCTCGCGATATTTACTTCACTAAATGCATTGAGCTCGCTATTCTTGGTGTAAAGGGCGCCATTCACAGCGCTTCAGTATGCGACTTTCAAATGGCAGCGATTTTGAATGTCAGCAGTTGAAAAATGTGTATTGGAGTTGGCACTTTCGGAAAGATTGTGTGTTGCAGCAAAGTAATCGTTTGAAGTGCTTCGTCTTGTAGTCTTGTGCTGAGTGGCTGGGATTGTTACTATTTCAGTTTAAAAAGTAAAATTGTAAATTTTTAGCTTCTAACTTTACAACACTAAACAAGAGTACCTACCTATGCATTTTGGAACGTCATTTTGATTTTGTCATATTTAATAGACAGATATCTTCACTATTTGACACTGTATTAAAATATATAAAGCGGCAAAGTGCGAGTCGGACACGAAGGATTCCGTACCATTGAACAATATTTAGGAAAAAAAAAAAAAAAACGCCGACAAAACACATTTCTTGTATCAATATACACATTTTCAAATTTATTTTATTTTTAGTATTTAAATTTTGTTGTTATAGTGGCCATAGTAAACACTCTGTGAAATATAAATTATCTACCAATTACGGTTCAGATACAGTCATTCCCTGTGACTGATGGACGAACAGACGGACAACGGAACCTTAGTAATAGAGTCCCGTTGGCACCCTTTAGGTACGGAACCCTAAAAGTCTGTCATTCAAATAATTACGACTCTTAATTTCAACGTCTGCCAGTGAATGTCCTAATAAAACCTTTTGTAGAGCTGCGAGTACAATGAAGTGAATATTTTAATGTTACTTTCTCACAGTCTTTCGAGAATGCAACTTTGTAAAATTACTTACAAAGGTGAAATAAATTACCTCTAAGTTTAGACACAGTAGGTACTTACTGTTTTATTTTACACGTTTCTTAATGGAACTTTATTCTGGCTAACAAGACATGGATTCAAAATCAAAAGTAAAAGACTTTTGATTTTTAATTCAAACTTGGATGCGAATCAGCACTTTTCGAACGTCAAAATTACATAAGACAGTCTTCCAAAACCCCTTCACCACTTTCTAGTGCTTTAGCTGGAAACAAGAAGTGGCACAACAAACTCCCCAAAAAATTGCGTGGATATGTGTAAATGGAATGGAAAAAAATAATGCAAATTCCATAGCTCAGAATATTTTTGAAGCAAAAGTTCTTCGGTGGTGATCTCTCGTGACCGGCCCTGGTCCAGGCCATGGTATGGAGCGAGAGGGCATGGAAGGCCGTCACCTCCTTCAGCAAAGCAGTAATGCTCGCTAAGGAGGAGGCGGAACGCGTGAGGGAAAGGCAAATTTCGCGCCCTAACGCCCCTAACCGTTGCAGGAGACGCCCTGGGCGTCAGGAGTCGCAGGCCGATTCCTGGCCACCGTAGGTGCGGGCTTGCGGACGGTAAGCAATGGGTAGCTCGCCGTCCAATAAGGACCAGGGCCGGGTCGACGCGACGGTGCATTGTTTTCCACGCGCGCCCCAAAGAGATGTTAGATGCAGGATATGATACAGGCAACTGAAGGAACAAGGATGGGTTTTATTTAGTAAGAGTCTGACACGCCCTGCCGCCCAGAGTAGGAGAAGTTATTTGATAATGTCCCACACGAAAAAAAAAACGAGGCGATGCGATAATCGGACGAGAAGAGAGAGTGTTCTGTCGTGTCTGTCTAAACCTTGCAAAATAGTAAATACGAGTTTATTTGACATCTTAAGTCTCAAGTAGGTACCTAATTTTCATTTAAATACCACTTAAAATGCTTATCACTTTAAGAGAAGAAGCTAGAAGACTAAGATGAAGGTAAACATTGTCTGGACCGCAATCAAGCCATCTGACACCCAAACAGACTGTTGTAAGGGCTTCTAAACTTGTTGAACCTAAATTGTATCAAATTCTGAATTGCTTATAATATTTCAATGTGACCTCTCAAAGTCAAAAGTAGGTCAGATACAGACGGTTGTAAAGTATTTAATCTTGTGTTTATCAGATAACGAACAATGTTTAGTTTTGTAAGCACAGAATTTGATTAATAACTAACTACGCCCTGCGGTTTCCCCAGCATAAGTCTCGATCCCATGGGAATTTCGGGATGATATTTTTTTTTTGAGAATTATTTTCTTTTACTTTTGCTATGATATAAAATAGAGAAATAGTTGGGCAAATCGTGTTCAGACATGGAGATATTTAAATTTTTCTAAAACTAGCTGCGCACCGCGGTTCCACCCGCATACATCTCAATCCCGTCGGAATATCGGGATAAAAAATATTCTTTGCCCTAATCCAGGTCATGGTCTATTCATGTGCCAAATATTATCCAAATCTGTTTAGCCGCTTTAGCGTGAAAGCGTAACAAACAAACAAACTCACTTTCGCATTTTTTATTTTAGTTAGAATTAAGATAATCTATTTTAATTTAGGAAAGCTTGATTGAATAGATGGCAGTGAATAAAAATGTTTAATGTTTATTGTGTTTATATTGTTGTTTTTGTGTTTAATTGCTGTTGTATGATATTAAGTTAATATTTGCTCTTTTCTGTAAAATGAAATGAAGTCTAGTAAAAACGTTACGAGCTCGGCAAATGCATTATGTGATCGGCAAACATTACTTTCAACTCTTGAGGATCATGTTTAGTGTATGACTAACATTATTTGTTTATCTTTGTACAATTATTTATTCTGTCTATGTCAAGAAAAATAGTTTATTCTTGTTAAATAAAACGCACATTATTTAACATCTAATTACAACCTTTTTTTCCTAACAACTCTTAAAAATGTAATAGCTAAAGTTCTTTAAAACTTTTGCTCTCGTAGAAATACGATAAAACATGATATTGAATATTCAGCTCAACTAATTTTAATTATTCCTCTTCCTTTCAAAGTTAGCAGGCCAAATCGTCCATGGAAGAAACCCAATTAATAAGATTATCAATAATTCTAATATACAACTTGTAGGCTCTCAAAGCCCCTACGAAGGGTTCCTAGTTAATCCGATGATAGGTTTTCCCATTTTCGACTCTGTATCATCCTTTGATAGCACATTTTAATTTATGCGGGTTGCCATAAATTAATAATATCATATCGTAAATTCAATTGCTGAAACTTTGTTATTAACGCAATGTTTTTGCTTTATAACGTGATTAGATTCTGAATTAATTATGGACGAAAGTTTTTGAAAAATGTAACGTTTAGTTTTGATAGACTATTTTGCGTTTTTATTGTAGGCGTTGACTAGTAGAAATCGTCACATGAATAATCGTTAGTTATTTAAAATAAAGAACTGTTTGCTACAAAAGTGCATATAGTAAACATACGAATACGCAAAAAAGAATTGCTATTCCATACAGTCTTTGCTAAGCTATGGATTAAATACTTATGGCCGTCAAAGTCAAAGTCAAAGTCTTACAATACGAGAAGTGTTAGAGAACGTAAATTCGTGCGAGCACCAATCAAAAATTACTATGGCAAAAGAACCAATAAGTATTTGACCCCTACACTGTTCAATAGTTATCGACTGGCTGTGAAGAGATAGTGGTGTAATTAGCAGGCGAACACTGGGAAATAAATTAAAACTGGAACTTTTGAACGAAATAGTCGCAGCATGTAACAATAACTAATATTACCAAATGTTTTAAAACGAGCGGTAATCCTGCCGACAAACTGTCACGCAGTTTGGCAGGTTTATAAAATTTTAACAAGTGTTTGGTCCAAAATAAATGATTTATTTATTTTATTTTTTATATATTTTCACCGCGTGATCAAAATGTATGGAACAGCAATATTTTTTTTATAGCCTGCGACAAATTTCAACGCAGATGGGTCCTGAATCATGTTCTAAATCCATCAAACAGGTTGCGCATCGATTTCCCAGCCACCCTGTATTATGAAAGGATCTTGATACCTATGGTCACCCATCCGTGGACTCACCGCGACAAGAACTGATTAACCTATCTGCACAAGCAACCCACGTGGTTGATATCAAACAACAAGCAAATCTGTAAGAAACAAACCGAAATCTACTTTTATAAATCAAATTCCGGTCCAGTATTTATCGGCGTTCCGCGTAGCACTTGCAGAGAAACTATAAGTTTTACTCACAGCTCTGTTTATGTTAAACTTGGGCGAATTCTCTGAGAATTCCTGCACCTGTGACATTAACTTTATTAATTTAGTACGTACAGTCGCGTACAGTTGAACTGTAGAACCAATAACCTGTAGGTTAGCCTTGGAAAAACGCCAAAACGTATAATTGCTCGCTTTTGTTCAGATTGAGAGCGATTCTTTTGTCTAAAACGTACGATATCTGTTTTCAGTTTTCTAAAAGCACACATATCAACTTGGAAAGGAATCGTCGCTGTATCACCGCAGTTCGTGACCTTGTCCCGAGGCGAGGCGATTACGTTACGATTCCGATTAGTGTGTGTTGCAGTAGGGAGTTTCATACAAAGAATACTGAATGGCTCGAGTTGATACGGTGACGAACTATCTCTTTCCGAGTTGATATGTGTGCTATTTTCTTTTGAGTAGCGTCCTAATTGTGTAGTACAAATTAGCATAATCAGCCTATAACAATTCGTCTGGGGCACAGATCTCCTCTCTGTGAGAGGGAGTAGGCTATAATCTACCACGTGGGCCCAGTGCAGGTTGGTTGGTGGATGTCTTCGAATTTTTGTTTTGTTCGAGTTTTGCACCAATTACCCACTGAAATTCGGGAAACTCATTACCGTATTGCCTTGATCTTTATGATGTGATGTAAGATTTAGATTTTTGAGTACACTGTTCAATGGGTTTTTTTAAAATATCACATTGAAAAGCTTTTACAATCGCAAGTGTGCCGCAAGCAAAAAAATCATTTTAATCCTATTTCCAGTCGATGAACAACATTTTGAAATACAGTATGTTTATTTTGGCGAATATTCTCATATATAAAATGTATTAATATTCATCTACTCATATTAAAACCTATAATTATTTTACGGACCTCATGTCATATTTTCTTCAGTAAATATTAATAAAATCTCTCAACTAAAAAGGTTCTCTCCCAAGTTAGTATTAATAAAAACACACACGACGCAGATTAAAGGCACAATGGTTAAATATCAAGTTATCTGGCTATTGTTGAACACAAGAGAGAATCGCTTTTGAACGTATCGCACTCATTACAAATTATAATAAATTCGCCTCTTTGTTAAATCCTACCATATTATGCGATCAGGCAATTATTGTAGGGTAGCTCTGTTTCACATAAATAAGTGAAAAAATTCTCAAATATTTTTGTGATGGAAGCTATACAACGTGTATCAGAGATATGTGGTCATATTAAAAAAAAAAAAAAAATAATTTCAGGTCCTAGTCCGGGATATTGAATACAAAAAACAATACACTTATTTGTCAATTTTATAAGGTAGTTAATTGATTCAGGCGTCACCTTGCGGAAATCCATTATAAAATTATGATGTGGAAATATTTAGTAAGCTGTTCCACTTAGCTATTTTTAAAGAGTCTTTAAAAGACCCTGAAAGAAATTGACGAATCGATTAACGCCATGTTCGAGTTCGCGACAAGTCAATCATCATCCTGAGGATGCCTCGTTAAGAGGCGAAACACGTGTCGATTTCTTTCAGGGTCTTTTTAAGACTCTTTAGAAATAGCTAAGCGGAACAGGTTACTAAATATATCCACATCATCATTTTTTTTTAAATTTCATTGCAATTAAATAAGTGATATTTATAGTTGAGCGATCAAAAAAAAAGTTAAATAAATGACGTAAAAATGTGAGTCACAGATAAATGTCAGATCAAATCAATTTATGTCAAAAGCACACAGCAAAATAAAAATTAAATTAAATAGGACAATTAATTAAATTAAGTAAGTAAAGTTACGTCAGCAGCAAAAATTTGCATAACATTATATAAATTGACAGATCAAGCACCAGCAATATGTCTGCTACAACAATGCCCAACGTAGGCGCAATCCAGTCATTGAGCAATCATCGCCAGGACAGTGACATTAAGGATGTGGTTAAGACCATTAATCCCAACAACTTTCAGCAACTAATCAGCTGTCCCATACAAAACTTCAATACATACGCGACCCAAAGTTTTGGGACAGCTGATTATTTTGTCGCGATTACGATGGTTCTCCCATTGAGAAAGTTTTTCAGTTTGATGGTCTGCACCACCACCATAAATATGATCACACCTTTTTTCTACACGCTGTATAGGTAGCTATTTTGTGGCAACGAATAAGAAATGCTGCGAATTGCAGAAAGACACCTTTTAGCTTGTAAGTAGAATTACGACATTTTTTACGTTACTCAATTCCGCAGTTTTGAGTGTTGGTTTTATCACTGATTACTAAGATTTTCTTGAAGACATGAAATTAGGCATTTAAATAAAATTAAATTTTTAAAAACTCTTGTTTCACACCCACCAACCATTTTTATTTTCCTAAAAAAAAAAAAGCAATAAAAACATTAGCTGCAGCCCGCGGTTTCATCTACATACGTTTCGATCCCGTGGGAATATCGGGATAAAAAGTATTCTATGTCCTTACCCAGGTCATGGTCTACCCATGAACCAAATTTCATCCAAATCCGTTCTGCCATTTGAGCGTAAAAGCGTAACAAACAAACAAACACACATTGGCATTTATAATAATTCACACATTACCTAAAACCCCTACTCTAGATTCCTACAGCACAAAAGACGAACCTACAAAGCCTCAATTTTGTTCAGCTATTGTTGAACCAGCACTCCAATTCACTTTCTATCACAATCCGAAGGATAATGAAGGAAATTGCTAATCCATTGCTTCATAACTGAAAATTTGACTGTTCGACAACGTAAATGACGCAATAAATGTTGTTGAATTGTCAAAATGAAAGGCATTGCCATTGTAAATACGTGATGCAATCACCCCGCGGGAATATCCCACGCAAACGGGATACTTGGTCACAGTACTTCAACGACTCACAGAAAACCATTGTTACAGAGAAAGGTTGAAGTTCAAAAGGATACAATGTACCCACAATTCTATATGAACGAATAATGTAGCGTACATCACGGTTCTAAATTATTTACAAAAGACGAAGGTTACTTATCTGAGAGAGATGTTACAAGAAAGATATGCAACCCAACTATGGCGTTTCAATGTTGAAGCTTTTGTATAATATATGATCAAACGAACTTCGACAAGTGAAGTTCGATCGATATTATATTAATCGCTTCATTCGAAGATATAACATTCACAACGTAGTTTCTCTAACCTACAAGGCAACTTCGCACTTTTTTAAATTACCCCTTTTTTTTTTTTTTTTTTTGTCTGGTGTCTACGGTCAATGTTTCGAATCTCATTTCTTTTAGAGTAAAGTATAGCATAAACTTCGTTATAGGGAAATGGGGTGGGTGGGTGTTATATCTTCGAATGAAGCGATTAATATAATATCGATCGAACTTCACTTGTCGAAGTTCGTTTGATCATATATTATATTGCATCGCTTCATTCTTCAGATATAACATTCACAACGTAGATGTTTAGAGGTGAAGTTTTGCTAATAATAATCCATAAGTTGTTTATTTAACGTAAGCCTTCGTTTCTTTAATAATTATTAATCAGTAATCTATTATAAATAATACATTGGCAATATTGCAATCTTAATGTAGAATCAACTTTAATCATAATAATATTGTTTAGGTTGATAACCTATACGCCTACAACAACATCAGTTTTTATTTAACTTGGGGTTCGGGGAAAACAAACCGAACTTGCGAAAGAATTTTCTTCGCGTATGGCCCGACAGTAATATTTGGCGAATGTTTGAGAAGCGGTCGTCCAGCCAGCCGCCTTTCTGATGGCGTCTATGGACAGGCCAGCGCGATGCGCCGTGGACGTGGCGGCATGGCGCGTGCTATGCGCGCTGAATGTCGTCACGTCCACGCCGCTCGCACACAACACTTGTTTAATCCATCGACTGATTGACTGCGCCGTGGCGCCTCTATGGGGTCGTTTAAACGTCAGGAATAAATTAGGTACGTTCTCAGGTCTAATCTCATTAGTCACTTGAAGGTAATCTTTTAATGTCGTAGCCGGGCAAATGCTTGGTTTATCTACAAAGTACGGTAGAGATAATATTGGTTGATCTCGGCCAGGTGCCGATGTCTTAATAATGTCAGTGACAATTATTTCGATGCCTCTGGGATTTAATTTTATGTTTGAGGTCTTGATAAGGGAGATCGTTTGAACCCTGTGAGCTGTGCAAATAGCTAACAAAATTGCTAATTTCTTAGTGATATTTTCTATTGTGAGGTCTTCATTTGGGAACCAATTAGAGACTAAGTTGAGTACCACCTGGGGATCCCAAGTACTCGTGTACTTGGGTACACACGGTCTCAACTTGTATGCTCCTTTTAGTAACCTTATTATGCAGTCGTCTGTTCCTACACTATTTCCTAGAAGTAGCGATAGGGCAGAGCGATGACTATTAAGGGAACCGTACGATGCTCCCTTATTAAATTGATCGGATAAAAAGGTCATGACCCGTGGAATTGACACCTCAAGCACGCTAATATTATTAATTATACAGAATTCCCACCACAGTTTAAAGGTGACATTATATTGTTGTACAGTGTTTTGAGACAAAGAAGCTAACATTAAGTCGAGAGCGGTTGAAGGCGTCCCTCGTTGCGTGAACGCAAGCCGGAGAGCACCGCGGCACCCAGGGTAAGCGACTTGTAAAGTGGGTGGTGCGTTCTGAAACGGGAAGATAAAAGACCTTTATTTGCTTTCAGAATAACAATTTCGGTAACAAGCATACTCTTTAACTGGGGATACCAAGCTTGTGATGGCCATATGGGAAAAACAAGAATACCTTCGGCTTTGTCTAAAACGATTTTTTCTAAGCATTTCAATATCACAGAAAATGGCGGGAAGGCATAAAAGTGTTTATCGTGCCAGCTTATTGTAAAGGCGTCAATTGTGAGGGCATCGGGGTCTGGTCGCCAAGACACATAGCTTTCACATTTTGCATTAGTGCGGGAGGCGAATAGGTCTATCTCTGGTTGGCCTAATTGTTGTGTTATCAATTGGAATGCTAAATTTGATAATTCCCATTCTGTGTCTATGTTATTTTTTCTAGATTGTTCGTCGGCTATAACATTATCACGTGTGTTTATGTAAGAAGCTACGAACCAGATATTTTTCCTCTCGCACCACTGCCAAATAGATCGAGATAAATCGTTCAAATGTGGGAATTGTATTCCGCCCATACGATTTATATAACTAATGGCTGTTGTATTATCAATGCGTAATAATATAGCACAGTCAGAATAATTGCGAACGAACCATTTTAATGCTAAAAATACCGCTAAGAGTTCTAGGTAATTGATGTGAAACTTTAATTCTGAATCTTTCCAAGCGCCGTTAATAACAAGCGCCCCAGCCGGTCTTGGATGCATCTGTGAATATTTCTAATGTGAATGCTTGAGCCCTTGTGTAATTGGAAGTTGTGGAAATATTTTTTGACCACCAATTCAGATCTTCCAAAATTATATTAGATAATTTAATTTTTGCATCAAAATTGTTGTTTATATTTAAGGCCAAGTATTTTTGCCGTTCTAAAATTTTGGTGTAAATCCATCCATATTTTGCTGCGGGACAAGCAGCAGTAAGAATTCCAATTAATTGTGCAAATTCCCTTATTGTGCAGCGTGGTAAGCGTAAAAATGTATCTATTAAACTAGCTATATGAGAGCGTTTTTCGTTTGGTAAGGACATAATTAAATTTTTTGAATCATAAATAAATCCTAAATATTTACAAGTCTGTTTTGGTTCTAATGAACTTTTATTGAAATTAATAACGAAACCAAGGGAGTCTAATAATTTTAACGTTTCTGTTAAGTTATCACGACATTCAGAATAAGTAACACCAATACATAATACGTCGTCAAGGTACTGAACTGATTTATAACCCCGGCTCCTAAGATGGGACATTACCTCTTTCATAATCTTGGTAAAGGTTCTGGGTGCTATAGATAAGCCATAAGGCATACTATTAAAGTCGTACAAAATGTTTTGCGCTTTATCATTCTCGAAATGAAAGCGCAAGTATTTCCGGTGATATTTAGCGATCGGAATTAAAAGATATGCTTCTTTCAAGTCTATGTTAGCCATGTAACCGTTTTGAGGTATTAATTTGGTAACGGTCCTATAATCTTCCATTTTAAAATGAAACTTAGAGATAAACTTGTTTAGTGGCTTTAAATTCAAAATAAACCGCTTGTCACCGTTTGGTTTAGAAGTAAGGAATATCTTTGATATGAATTGATTCTCGGTCGGTGAACATGTTGATATCGCGCCTAAACCAAGTAATTTTTTGATGGCCATATTCATATCGTCTTTATCTGCCGTTGAAAGACAATTACGAGGTGAACAGGTTTGCACCGGAGTTTCAGAAAATGGTATCGAAAAACCCTTACGAATCCATTCGAGAACGATGTCATTGGAAGTTATGTCAAGCCAGTGAGAATAAAAAAGACTTATTCGTCCAGAATGTACCTGTTCTATTGTTGAGGTTGAGCACGCGTTTTGTTCTTGTTCGAGTACCTCGGTTGCGCGGCTGTCTGTGACTTGCGTGCTGCAGGGGCTTGTCTCCTCTGGCCTCCGCGCCCCCCCCTGCTCGACAGGTAACGCGAAGGACCTGGCCAGTTTTCCTGATAGCGAGGTCGTGCGACTGCCGATTGAGCTGTCTGTGGGGGTTTTTGAGGCGGCAAGGTCTTTTTTATTTGTAAACCCTGCCTTTCAATAGCTTTTGAAGCTTTTATTTTATCGGATAGTTTTATTCCGAATAGAGTGCTATCCCTTTCATTATCCTTGATAACATTTAGGAATGATCTCTCCAAGCCAGGTGTCACCAATTTGATACGTGCTTCAGTATCCATATGGTGAAGATGGGTTAAGAGGCGACAACTGTCACTTAGCATTTTAATGGCTTGAATTTTTTCTTCATCAGTAATGAGAAGAGTCCTCGCCCTATTCGCGGCTGTAATCCCAGCGCCAAGAAGTTGTTGCGATAACTCCATCTTCTTATCGCGATTTCTTGCCATATCTGTAATAGCTGCCGAAATTTCGGCATTAAGTTTTGGTGCTTGTAAAAGAGCACAGTTGGAGGGGACAAGGTATTCTTTTAATAATTTGTCCTTGGTTTCTTTGGGAAGTCCTTTTTTTAATATGGGCTGCCATCTTTGTGCCAAATTTTCGTGTATGCTTTCCCCAAACTCGGGAGTGTCGTCCGATTGCTCCCCTAATGCTGACAATATTTCGGGGTCAAGTTCATGTGCAATCGAGCGTGCATCGGTTTCTGGTATTTCTGGATCGGGAACCGGTAGCTCGGGAATATCGGTAACCTCTAAGGCTAGTGGATTCACCGGTCCATTTCTGTCCACTTTATCGGCATCTAATAATAAAATTATTTATTTTATATGTGTGGGTACTTTGACAAAAATACCTTCGTTCTATCTCTCGGATAGACCCCAGGCTTTGTATAATTTCGCAAATATGTTAAGCTACCTCATGTAAGATATGCTTTTTTTTTTTTGCTTTTATGCCCTCGTGTTGACTCACGGCCAACCCCCAGGCTCGCCACGTTCGATTTCGAATCAAGGCAACAAAGAATTTTTTGAGGTTAAAATACCATATTGAAGCACTTATTCACCAAAATTTGTTAATATAACTAGGTAGGTACTTACCGTTATCAGCGTTATTACCGAAGCTCACGTCAGAGTCCGAAGATTCTAAAACTCGCATCACGCGACGACGCGTTTGTCGTTCCTTCTCTTCGAGTTTACGAATCTTTTTATTATACCGTTCAATTTTATCTTTAGCACTGCGCTTAGGCATTATTTCTATCTATTACTGACAAACAACTAAATTCAATATTAAAATTCGTTTTTCAAATCGGGGACTGTGTTCGCAGAACTCGTGTTGTCGTTGCCTCGCACGGAAAAAGAATGAGATTCGAAACATTGACCGTAGACACCAGACAAAAAAAAAAAAAAAAAAAGGGGTAATTTAAAAAAGTGCGAAGTTGCCTTGTAGGTTAGAGAAACTACGTTGTGAATGTTATATCTGAAGAATGAAGCGATGCAATATAATAGTTTTATACAGAAACTTTTATTCAAATTTTATAATGAGGTTTGCTTTGATCGTTCTTTGGAGGAGCTCGTGGATAAGTCATAACAGCCGCATGGGTCGATCCATCAGGTTAAGCTACGCTTTCCGGGGTTGGTACCATTTCTACATACCGAGACTCCTCCGTGCCTCGGAAAGCACGGTTCCTGCTGTCATTCGTGGATCTTTGACAGTTCTCAGAAACCCGAAAGTCTTACAACCAGTCTTACCAAAGGGTATCGTAGTACTCAGTAACTGGGTTGCGACAGATAAGCAGTCGTTCCATGTCAAATACTAGTATTCAGCTGCATCCGGTTAAACTTAACTCCGACATAGTTGGGAAAAGGCTAGGAAGATGATGATGAGTCCGATAGTTGTAACTGATTTACTGCTGCAGAAGAACCTAAGCAACCCTCATTTACTTTTTTATCTCTTTAAACATTGGCAGTCATGGGGACTGCCGACAAAAGCGAATTCTTAAATAAAGTGCAAAATGAAAACTATTTACAAAAAAAAAAAAAACAACCGCCTTCCAAAAAAAAAAAACAGGTCGGTGTTTGAATTTTCGTTTTTTGCCAACGACTTTATAGTGATTTTTTTTGGAAGTCGGTTTTTTTTTTTTTTTGTAAAAAGTTTTTATTTTTCTCTTTTTAGATGTGGTACCTACCCCACACAAATCATCCACATACTAAGTGGGAAAAAATACATATTATTGAAGCTAACTCAAAAACTATACCCAAACAAAGTTATGAAAATTTATATGAGACCACCTCTGAAGTATGACCTACCAAGCAAAATAAGAAGCATCAAAATCAATTCATAATCGGCGGAGTAATCGCGTAACAAAAAAAAAGACAACATACAGTCGAATTGAGACCCTCCTCCTTTTGGAAATCGGTTGAAAACTGGTATTAGTGCCATCTGTATTCTACAGTAGAGCAATACGGTGCATTAGCATGTCGGTGATGCGAATCCATAAGTTTACCCCCTACCAATAATAGCTCAACGCACCAAAAAAACTTTCACTTCAATAATATTGAACAAGCGCTAGGTTAAAACATTCTACTATTTTGACGCCTAAAATTCTACCTGAATTATCAAGTTCATAGATTTACACTTTAAAGATACACCCTGAGATATTACAGCAGGCTAAAAGCGTAAATCATCGCCAATCTTTTGTTTACGACCGAGATAACCACGCCGCCGTGCAACGCTCGCGACGCCGCCATTTTAGTTTTATCAAGCGAATTGGTTTATGTTCTCATGTTGTGTGTGGGTGGTTTTATGATTAAATTATTTTAAGCTTTTCTGTACTTCAGAGGAAAATTTAAGCAGAATTTTCAGTATATTTTCGTGGGTTTATGGGATTAAAGGAGTCGTAGAAAGTGCCGTTTTTTGTTTTGCTTGTGACGTTTTGAAATAGGGTGATATTGAAGCATTTCTAGTAGCACCTTTTTTCTGCTTACCTGTCAGATTGTTTTACATATATTAGAAATATTAAACTGTTTTAGTACAAACTCCAAAAATGTCACACTGAAAAACAAGACACAAAATGTTCTTTTTTTATTTTTTATTTTTAGTAAAAGCTAAAATGTATTTGCTCCTTAATTTATTAACTTGATGTGCTCCGGCTTAAACTTATTTATGGCGGATTTGATTTGACGACCCAAATGCCGCTTGCTTCCGCCATCTGGGCTCAAGGTCGCCGGTCGATTTTGTGCCAAGTCTTAGCCCACGTTCACACGGACGTAATAAAATTGCGGCGATTTTTTTCAAACACTTGATTTTCAACGCTCTGCTTAAATCCAACAGTGTGTTTTTTTTACAGCGCGATAAAATCCCGCTGTGATTTTATTACGTCCGTGCGAATATCGGCTTACGTGTATATGGCCTAGAAGATAGACTGCTGATCACGATTTTTTTTTCAAAAAAATCATTTTTAATTCAACAAAGAATTGTGTTGCGCTATCATGATTTTTTATAATTTCTTTTATAAATGGTTATTGGATACCGAATTATACCATAGTGTCATAATGCAAACTGAATGCATCTCAATCAATGAACTGATGTCGTCTTCAAGTTCAAGTGGCAGTGACAAGCAACATGGACAAGAAAAATGTACGAAACCTTGGAAACTCACAAAAGAGAAAGGGTGCGTATACAGAGCAGTGGGTGATTCTGGGCTGAGTTCGGGATTAGACGTATCAACATTGTATGGAAAAGGAATGCAAAGATACAAAGGTTAGTCCGACTTTTTGGTTTTTTATTTGTTAGTTTATATTTGTCCATTTGATTAGTAAAAGGCTCAAATCAAAAATAGTATGGACGTCACGTACCCGTTAGATATTCTTGTAATCCACTCAAATTATGATGGAATGGATTCAGGCCAATAGAACGTCTGACGGGGATAGGGCCGATGCCTGCCGGGGTTGCGGTTATTGTCCGAAAGGGTTACCGTGGCCCCTAGCAATGTAGGCAACTAAAGGAACACGGGTGGGTTTTAGTCAGTAAGAGTCTGACACGCCCTCCCACTCCGCCCAGAACAGGAGAAGTTATTTGATAATTTCCCACCCAAAAAAAAGGCCAATAGTACGTGTGGGGTTTTTTGAACACATAACTTCTTACTCGACTGTTCAAATAACCATCCGGCTAAAATTGTCGATTAGACATAACTTTTAAACATAAACTGAACATAAATATTGTATCAAAGTACCCAAAACTGTTTTAATTTATTCCAGAACGTTTCTAATTTACTGCTGATCCGAGGAAATAAAGCGAATGAAATCTAAAACCTAATTTCGTTAATCGGCTCTCGGATTCCGTCGCTAATCTATGAACACTTGAGACTCATTTATGAATTAATTACGTACACTGTTGTTTTAAACTGTGCCCTGCTTTGTCTATGGGAGCTCGTCTTCCTTCTTACTAATGGGGTTGTATCATACCAGGATATATTATTGTGGACAAAAACTCATCAACATTTTTAATTTTTATTCTACTCTAGAAAATTATACCTGGTATTTACGAGTACAACACGATTTTTATAACTGTCAGCGTCAAAATTTTACAGTGTATGTGGTTTAAATAATAACAATAATAAATTAACGAATAATAAGACAGAACTGAGGAGACGACACGAATTGTGTAGACCATGTTAAGAGGCTTCGGCGTCGGGGCACTGAGAGAGGAAGTAACCGGGCGGGTGAATTCAATTCAAACTCAAACTCAAAGCATTTATTTCAATTAAACCATTTACAGACCAACAGCGAAACACTTGAATGAACATGACGTACTCACAGCCGCCAGGGCACATTCAAGTCAATGCAAGAAATATTACCCGGTAAATGGTAACTCTTTAGTACATAGTGCTCACACCTGTGCTATGCAATTATATAATACAAAGGAGATTGAGTTTATACAATGCAAAGATGTTCTTACAATCTTCAGCAGCTCCAACAGTATTTGCAAATGTTAATCAATTAGATGTGATTGTGGAGCAGGCCCAGCATTGAGTCAAGCATTTTTATCAGGGATGTACGAGTAATCCCCCAACTTATAATATGCCTGCCTATATAGTGTGTGTTTTATACAAGATTTGAATACTAACAACCTACGATTTTGACAGCGCCGAGCGCACTGTTATAAAAATCGTGTTATACATACTTACTAGTTGTTAGCCGTGAGGCACACACTATCGTTTTTAAAACATTATTTTTTATTTTATCTTCGTTATTTGTGTTTTGTATTTCACGAACTGTGTCCAAATAAATGTTTTTCTTTCTTTCTTCTTTCTGTTAGTGCCCGGCGTCACCCGGGTGTATTTTCGACTTTTCCGGTGGATTCTCCAGACAAGACAATAACGAATACAACAAAAACAAAAATCTACCAAGTCGGTCGAGCCATTCTCTAGTGATGATCTTTCATACATGTGCCAATAGTTTTTTGAAGTGAAAACTTCTTTAGGTGCGTTGGGCATTTTTGAGATGGGAATGAACCATTGATTTCGCAACACTGTGATGACACTTCATTTTTGTAAACGCGATTGTGCTCTTTATTTATATTGAGTTACAGATCAATGTTCTATGCAAGTATTTTTACTTTTAAGGTTTTATAGACGCGATTGTGGTGTTTATTTATATTATGTTACGGATCAATGTTCTATGCAAGTATTTTTACTTTTAAGGTTTTATAGACGTGATTGTGCTGTTTATTTATTATGTTACGGATCAATGTTCTATGCAAGTATTTTTCTTCCGCCAAGGCGATCTTGTTCAAGTTTTCACTTCTGTCGGCACTCCCGTAGTGCCACCACTTTTTATTTTTATAGATAGGTAGCGTTTTTTTATGTACTCAAAATAAACTAAACGTGAATTTGTGAACCGATTTTGGTTCATCCAAATCCTATAAGAAGGATAATACTAATGATTGTAATACTATCTTGAATTCATGCAAGCCTAGTACTTTTTGTTAGGTTACTCTCAGAAATTGTGCACAACGTGTCGTGAATACGGTAATGTATGACGATAAGTTTTTGTTTCAACATCGAATTTTCATGAAACAAAACCTATATTCTGCTCCAAACTAATCTCTGTCTACCTGTGAAAACTACATGAAAATCCGTTCAGTACTTAATTCCGGAGATGTCCGCGAACAAACAAAGAGGACATCGGATTTTACTGTTTTATTATTACATGTAGATATTGTTAAACAATGACCAGGTGGGTAGAGACCTACAGAAGATCGCGGGGAAGACCTGGATGAGACTTGCACAGACCAGGGGAGCATAACGCAAAAGAGAGGAATCCTACATACTCAGCAGTGGCTGCCAATAATGATGATATTAATGACATAAAAATTATATTATAAATACCAAGAGGGTGATATAATTCTGATACTATTTTTCTGTAAAGAAACTCAACAAAATTTAGCAAGTGCAATAAAATCAACACATAAACATATGCACATAATCAGTTATTTTTATAGTGCACGAAAATACGAATAAATATTTATAACGGTGTATTTAGGCTGCCAGTCCACTGAAGCGGAACTTAAATCTACGAGCTTCTCCAATCTTCTAAACCTGAGTCTATATGAACTACACCTGAGTATTGTCAACTCATTTCCTTTGTTAAACTCCGATAAAGTAGATAAACTTGTTTGTAAATACACAAACAATGAAATTGGATTGCGTTCGAGCTAAGTTTTCTTTCCAATTGTTATACTTTGTGCTTTGTCTATTACTCTGTTGGTTTATCTTATTCACATTTTCAGTAACATAAAATAATGTTTTTTTGAGAATCATCGACATAAAATTAAAAAAAAAAATCTTCCCTTACTTGAATAATCTGCAGTGAAACTTTTAACATGAAAATGACACTGATATATGAATTACCATTTCGTGCGTTGATGGTTAAGAAGTTTTTATGAATAAAAGAAAAACTTGCACCAAGTCCTGATCGCCACTTAAAAACTCTACTTAATTTTAATAGAACCATTCAGAACACAGTCTTGCACACAAAAAAGAATACTTTATACAAAGTGAGCGGGAACGCGTCCAATAAACATCATTGTCACATTCAATACCAGTGCACAAACAAACAGACACACACACACATACACACACTCACACACACACATACATACACTTACACACTCACACACACACGTACACACAGACAAGAACCTTAAACATCAAACAATCGAAAGTCGCCTTTGTGCATCGTCCACAATTCCGTGCGGTTAAGTGCAAAATATTTGTTCTGGCACCGAAGAACGGGGATTCAATGTGGTAAAATAAATTGTGGATCTTTTGTGTGTGGCCTAATACTATTGACCCGGAGTGTACACGTTTTTCACACCTGCGGGGTAAGTGCGTAATTGCACTAAAAATTGTAATGCTTTCATTTTGACAGTTCGTCAACATTCATTGCATTATTTATGTTGTCGAGCAGATGAATCGTTCAAACTTGTGTAGCAATGGATTGGGAATTTCTTTCAAAATCCATCGGATTCTGAAAGAGAGTGTATTCTGCTATTTGGGGTGCTGTACCTTATTTGAAAGAAACTATAGATGGATGTTAGGGGATGGAGTCAGCTAGTTAGTGTAATTTGATGTTGATATTTGACTTCTTTGGCTATGATATTTACAGAGTACAATTTTTAAGGAATTACCTATTTTACATAAACATTACATCACGCCTGTAATCCCCGAAGAGTTAGGCAGAGGTGTGCCTATATTACACCCACATTTCACCAGTTATGTTTAAGTCCCATGTAATAGGGGGCAAGCCATCAACCGGCCACAAATCCAGACTCCAGGCTGCTACTGAGAAATTCCAGATGGAAAACCCAATAACACTTTAACACCGACCTGGGAATCGAACCCAGGACCTCATGCTCATCAGTTGCACTTGCGACCACTAGACCAACGAGGCAGTTAGTTCTTTATTTACATTACTAAATAATTTCAAACGCCCGCTTTTTTAAATTAATTCTTACAAAATATAGTTATCAACAAACTAGTAGGTAGGTAGAGAGTTAATTCAACGAATTTCTTAACACGTTTACAAACTAAACAGGGCTGCTCCCATTGTTAAGTCTTGGCCTGGGATACGCAAGAATTGTATTAAGTTAAGAAAGGCCTCGATCTTGTGTAGAAGATTTGATGGGATTTAATTAACTCGAGATAGACTAAACTTGTTCAAGGTAATGTCATCTAGATGCAAAAGCGTAAAGGAGTGCTTATTCGCTAGTTGTAGAAAGTGGACGTACAAGATACAAAAAGGTTTTACGAAAGCATATTTTAAAGGGATTTGTTTTAAAGAGCAAAAAGTATGGTCGGTGTCCATGTTTGATGTATTATTATGCATAAAGGAGAATGTCAGCAGTGATAGCCTTTTTTGTTTTTCTTTTTTTTGGGTTGGAAATCATCAAATAACTTCTCCCGCTCTGGGCGGAGCGGGAGGGCGTGTCAGACTCTTACTGACTAAAACCCACCCGTGTTCCTTCGGTTGCCCTGTTGCCGGGGGCCACGATCTCCCTTTCGGTTTACTTCGCAACCCCGGCAGGCATCGGCCCTAGCGGACTCCGTCAATTCTACTGACATCTCTTTGAGGCGCGCGTGGAACAAAACGCGCTGTCGACCCGGGCCTGGTCCTTATCGGACGGTGACCTACCCATTGCTCACAGTCCGCAAGCCCGCGCCTACGGTAGCCCGAGATAGCCTAGTGGTGTGACCGTCAGACTGCCAAGTCGTAGGTCTTGAGTACGAATCCAAAGCACGCACCTATGACTTTTCGGATTCATGTGCGTATTTTATAATTATCACTTGCTTCAAAAACAGTGAAGGAAAACATCGTGAGGAAACCGGCATGCCTGGGACATATGTCTCGACGGTTTAGAAACCAAGTCCAACCCATGGGTGGCTTTAAAACTCTGACACCAGGTTAGTCGCTAACCACACGAGAAGAAGAGAAGGAGAATGAATTACTAATTTACCTTGAGGTTATTTAAGTACATTTATTCAAATGGAATTTATTCTTCTTTAATCTATATTGTTGACTGTGAATTTTCGTTTTGCATGTAAAGAATCTCTCTATATAATTTATACAAGAATTAAAATAAATAAAAGACAAAACAAAACTTCACATAATTTTCCCCTCCACTACATTCAGAAAACCAAAAAAAAAAAAAATACCGTTCTTTTATTTCTTCACAATTTACAAAGACCGCGCGGAGTTTTACTCTCTATTTTTGCTACTTTTAGAGACCTTGCAACTCTTATTTTTCAATTTATGTAGTCGCCCATCCCAGTAAAATAAACCTTCAAATACTAAACTTTCCCCACAAACTGATAAAGAATCTAATTTATACCTTTGCAGGGAAAATTTCTAAGAGAACTTTGAGAGAAAAGATCCCAGTCACTGTTGATTTTGCGAATGAATTATACTGATTACGTTGCAATATATAAAGTTGTTATCTTCGTTATTAATTTTGGCCAAAGATTTTGGGCACCAGGTGTATTTATTTTATTGTTTTAATGGAAGAAAATAAATAATTTTCATGATCAGCGGGAACATTACCATTGTTCTAACTGTTATAATAGGTATCTGCTTAGTTACGAGGAACGACTATATAAATTAGGCAAAAAGTATCGGTTAAACATAGCCTTCTTTGCCTCACTACTAATTTATTGCAATAACAAATAAAAGTACCTGGGCGACCGAGCTCTGCTCTGGTGAAAATAGGGAATGCTCATAATAGTATAGGATAGTACTTACTAATTCCATACTGCCATGATAGTAGGTACTTACTAATTCCATGCTGCCATGATTATTATTCTAATGTCAATAATGTCATGTCATGTATTCATTATCTTGTTCTAAACTTAGGGCGACTGAGCTCTGCTCGGGTGAAAATACGGAGAAAACTAATTTTCCCAGGTATGAAACCTAGCTAGATCGATTTTTTACCCCTGTAAACCCCTATATTGCAACTTTCATCGAAATCATTAGAGCCAATTTTGAGAACGTGAGTAAAAAATGTAAGTAGATAAAAATATATATACATCCAAATATTGCTCGTTTTATAGTATAGGATTTTTGAATCTAGAACCTTCTAAGAAACAAAAGAAAATTTCGAGAACAACACTACCTCAGCCCAGCTATAACTCTAATTAGTAAGAACGTCAGGTAATTTCGCGTGAGCAATTAAAAGAGAAAAGAGTGGTTCGCTAATTATTCGCCATCCCACAATGCATTAAGGAAAAGAGAAATGAATAATTTTCGGGACAATTATAAATCTGCTCAGTCGCGCAAAACTAATTTATATTGTCAAGAAAGAAAATATATGGACATTTTAAGAAAGTAGGGAATCATTGTTTTGGACGAAGATCTGGAAAAGAATAAAATACTTGCAATTGGAACCAATTAAGAGTGAAATGAATGAACTGAACACCTAACACAAAATTAATGGAATTACCTACTGCTGTCAGTATTATAGCATATGGCTTTTGAACACGAAACTTCTCTGAGAGCTGACAGTAACACGTCTTGGCATATTCTCGTGAAAACAAGATGTTTTGTTTCTTTATTATTATCACATATATTTTTTTTTTACTGGTGGGAAACCCAATGTAACAATAGTCACAAATTTCGACACTCAGTGACGTCACTCAGTGACGTCCTGCTCCACAAGGGCGCATAAACTAATTGATTAGCATTGGGAAATACTGTTGGAGTTGCTGAAGATTTAGAAACTACTCATCTTTGCATTGTATAAATTCAATCCCTTTCAAATTGTATAATTTCATAACATGTGTGAGTACTATGTACCTACTTTAAAGCTACCACTTACTAGGTACGTCTTTCATTGACTTGAATGTGCCCTTGCGGCTGACAATATGTCATGCTCACTCTAATGTCTCGCTGACGGTGGCGTGTGTGTTGGATCATTTAGCTCCCTTCAAAATGGTTGAGCTGAATGGTGCTAATCCATACGTCATGTTCGTGAACGGGCGCTGTCAGTAGGGACTGGTCATCTTGTAGCTGCCATGGCTTTTTTAATTTGATTTTTGAATTGTTTTATTTTTTATTACGGACGCTTTTATCGTTGTGCATCGTTCTCACATTTATAACTTTAACATGAATGATGTAACCAATATTTTGTAAACATATTGTGATTTAAAAGAGTGTCCATGGAGTTTCTTGCCCGTTCTTCTCCATAGGTACCAACTACGCTTTGGAATGGGCAACTAGCTTCATCTTTCTGACTGACCGACCCCTTGACAATTCAAAAGTGCCTGTAATTGGTTTATTTGAAATAAATGCTTTGAGTTTGAGTTTGAGTTTGAGTCAACCAAAAACCGATCAAAACAATCAACTAAATTGAAATGTTTTAATTTATCTATTTTTATTGGTAACAAAAGGTGTACACAACAGTAAGGCTAAGCGTATGCTCAGACGCAGGTGAAGCAGGTCCACGCAGCGCAGGGCAGAGCAGATTTTGTAATGCATGAACGTACTGAGAGCTGCGTACGCTGCGGCGCAGGCGCGTGCGATGCAGCCATGCTGCTATGCATTTCGTTGGTAATTAATTAAGCACTAATTCATAATTTTGTTGCAATGAAAGAACATTTAATTGAATTAGTTCGTTGTGAACCTTGTTTGTATGATACTTATCATTCAGACTATTAAAAAGACATTAAAAGAGTTATTATGGTTCTCACGTCCATTGTTTGTAGTAGCTAGGACGCGAATGTGTCTGTGTAGCTGCGTTGCAGCAGGCGCTCGCGGCCTATGTTTGCCTCGCCTGCCCTACCCTGCAAAATCTGTACTGTGTTGCACTGCGTCACCTGCATCTCAGCATACCCTTTAGCCTTAATTAAAAGCCCAAATATGTTATCTATCAAACAAACTAGCAAGATTTTGTATAGATCGGTTCACCACCAGCTAAAATAAGTCCTGAACGCAGAAATAGGTAAATTCCCAACCTTCTAGATGATGTAAGTGTTTCGTCTGATATTAATTTACTACCAAGTATGCTACTAAACCACAAAGCTGAGCAACTCAATATTACATACTTATCCACAGCATTATTACATAAACTATTAGACGTACTACTCTTTATCCCAAGATATTTCATATTCTCCAAGGAATGACACGTTCTCCAAGGATATTCAGCATTCGCTCATAACTGGTATTATGACGAATCTATAGAGATGGAGTCTACACGTAGGAGTAAGCCTGGATATTAAATTCTACGTCAAGTTTCGATACAGATCCTACAGATTTATTCGTGTGCAGAATCGGTATCCGTCGTTCAAGTTCCAATTTCTATTACAGTTTAAACTAGTAACAATGTTGGTAGTTGTAAGAGAATTTTGTACTAGAGGTTTCACTATAAATTTTGAATTAGAAGAAACTTTTTTATCTAAGATCTTCTTCAGTAAAATGGTATTGTTTTACGTCTTATTGTTTTGTTTTAAATATTCAGTCGGCAAGTAGCATTGCTTGTATTTCCAAGTCAAAGGTCTCGAGTTCGGACCCAAGGCACACACCTCTGACTTTTCGGATTCATGTGCGTATTGTATAATTATTACTTGCTTCAAAAACAGTGCAGAAAATGGCATGCATTTTTAAAATAAAAATGCATGCCATTTTCTGCACGGTTTGGATATTATCAAATAACTTCTCCCGCTCTGGGCAGAGCGAGAGGGTGTGTCAGACTTACTGACTAAAACCCACCTGTGTTCCTTCATTTGCCCTCTTGCCGGGGGCCACGATCTTCCTTTCGATTTTATCCTTTTTCCCTTTTCCCGGCAGGCATCGGCCCTAGCGGACCCCGTCAATTCTGCTGACATCTCTTTGAGGCGCGCGTTGAGCACAACGCGCCATCGACCCGAGCCTTATCGGACAGCGAGCTACCCATTGCTCACCGTCCGCAAGCCCGCGCCTCTGGCATGCCTGAGAGATATTTCTCGACGGCATGTGAAGTCAAGTCAGAGGCCTATGTGTAGCATAAAAACTCTGATACCAGGTTAGTCACTAACAACACGGAAAACAAGCATTGCTATTGGTTTGTTTAGTCCCACTAATTACAGACAATAGAACTTTCCACTTTGTGTTATCATAATGCATTCAGCTTCATCACTATAGCAAATTTCCACTAGCGATTGTCCATAACCATATTCTGCTATTAAAGCCATCGCGTCAACTTGTTTACTGAAAACCATAAGTTGTTATAATAAAATATTTCTTCCTTCGTTTTATTTCGGTATTTGAATTCAAAAAGTTGGAACCCAATGGCTTGAGAGACAAAAAAAGGCTGCCTCTCACGACACAATAACTGCAAGTGACACTACATGTTACAAGAGTAACAGACTGCAAGCTCTCGTCCGCCGAAGTAACTTATTTTCCCGTTTTAACTTGTGGGAAAACCTTTTAAACTTTCTTAACTTCCACGCAGATCGGGGAGTAGAAGGAAAACATGGATATGGAACACAAAAGATACTGTTCTGAATTTACTACTAATCAGATTGACTAATGCCAAACAAATTTTATGGAACACACCATGACATCACAATAAAGGTGTAGTAAAATAAGGATTGTCGGTATCATATCGTCTATTTTAGCTTAATCCTAAGCTAAAATAGACGATGATGATTATGATCCCATAATCATCATCATCACATGATAAAATCTCACCCACACTTCACTACAATGAGCTCTCTTCACTTCAAACAAACTGCCATAAAACTTGTACCAAATCAGAGGCAAATAAAACAGCTCACAGCTCAACAAACAAGACAGTCCAACGGTAAACGCGATTACAAAAACAACATAAGCTCCTGCTGAACTTGTACCATAAAAAATATATACCAAGGAGTCCTGACTAAATTGGCAACATCAACTGGTACGCACTATTTTGTTTTACTACAACACTCGAGTGTAGTGAAGTGCAAATCGCCTTCGTTCTACTGAAAATTTCATATTTTCAGGAGTTTATGCGTTTATGTTTCGTTTTGTTATTTTTGGAGAGTAAAATAAAACAGTTCGTACGTTTTAGTTGTTTTCCAGATGTATTTCTTAGTAAAATAAGGTGCTCAAGGTTTTATTATTTCGGTTCAAAAATATTTTGTTCATACTTTTAATGTACATGAACCTATAACTGAAACAGATCAGGTCTTCCAAATTCTCAGTAAAGAAAAGAAGAAAAGAAAGAAAGAAAATACATTTATTAAGCACTGATTAAAGAGCATACAATATAATTAAGTAAACGTAATCTCTTAACATTCACTTTGAGACATCAAATCTCGTATTCAATCTAAAACTATATTTCCTTTGACAAGTCGGCGGAGATCTGTTTTATACTATTCATTTTCTCTCACGTGTGAAGCTCAAAGCAAATCCAGGAACTCCGGCAAAATGTCAACAGTATTTCAGAATATTCGAATATTTCCGATATAACTGTGTATGAAAACCAGAAACCACAAAAATTTTTATTCTACTTTTTAGCCCGAATTTTCCTTTCGACTTATATCCTGGTTTTTTTATTTGTTAGTAATAATAATTCTTACCGCTTCTGAGCAAATCTAAATTAACGGTATTGTATAAAATTAATTATTATTGTTCGAAAAAAAAAAAAAAAAACTATAATTTATCTGTTTAATTGTGCCAATATAAAAGAAAATAATTAAGGATAATAATGTTTAATGCATGCTAATTTAGAATGATAAGGGCAGGAGAATGATAAATGCAATGCTTGTAAAAGGCTGCTAAGTCATAAGTACTAACATAACATAACACCAACATTGTACAATACACGCCACGAAAGATGAGACTTGACCGCGCCTCCCGCCGCTCCTTCCGCCGCCCCGATGACGCCCCGGCGGCGCGGACTTCATACCGCTAAAGAGACCCATAAATCGTCTATTGCGCTAGTCAAACCATGTGGTGTGTCAAGTCCCATCTTTAGTGGCACGCACTGTACACTTACTTCGCAATAAACGTTTTTGACTTTGACTATTTTTTCCTTGCTTTCTTTCATTAGACTTTTCTACGATGTTTGGTTTAGTTTTCAATAAATCAGAAGCGTCTTTTTACTGCCAAATCATTTATCAAACAATATGCCAGAAAAAATACAGGTACAATTAAACCAGGAAATAAATTCTCCCCAAGGGGACAAAATTACGACTTTACAAATACGGTGTAGCCGAATTCCTTTTACGATTCCTATATACATGCAAAAACAGTCGTTCGATCACCACTGAAAAACAAGATTAGAGGTTGATTTATACCGACGACTTATTCTGATAACAGCTTTCCTTCTTTTGATGTAAACAACGGGCCGATTGTTCGTTTGAGACTAACAGAACTAACAGAGCGGGCAAAAAAAAAAAGCGAAACACTGCAGTCGTAACGTCTCTTTCTTCCTTACGACACATGCTATGAGTTAAAAAGAGTACATGATGTTTTTCTATTTTGCCCGTCATAGACACATTGGCCACTAGGAAGACTATAAAGTTGTCTCAATTTTAGACGGTTTCAGTACTGTGAGTTGGTGACCAGTATGGCTACGAAATTCACAGTAGGTCGCGCGTCAGTGGTAACAAATCCAGTACAAGCTAGTCTCTTATTCTATTTAAACTTCGAACTACTCTAGGCCAGCTCCAGTATTACAACCGACATGTGTGTTCGACTATACGTGGAAGGTCTATTTCTAAATTAACTCTATACGGTTTGAAACTAGGGAGGTCAGTGAGGTGATTCGTCAGTTTTGCTTTGATAGATGCTTTGGTTACTTTGTGTAGGACGACTTTGCGTAGGACGGATTAGGACAGGTCTTTAGAAATGCTGATCTAGGTTATGGAGTATGTTAGTAAGTCAACACAGTGACCTAAATTGAGGACAACAAGGTAAATGAGATCAGTTGTGACTGTTGTGAATTAACTAGTGATAGATCGATAGGTTATATACTTTCTTTTTTTTTTTTATTATTACTATTCGAGCTCACCCTTACCACTAGATTGAAATCGTTACTTTCTCATTGTGACTGTGTTTCCTTTTGACTCTCATTGTGACCTTGCGTGGGATCACAGGCCTCACGAAATTAAAGTCTAGTACGTCTCAAGTATTTGGAAAGTGTGTTTTACTAATTAACACACCTTCCAATACCTACCTACATAAAAAAGATGAAAATAAACATATTATTGAAATACTTGGAACAGCCTTTCCTTTGGAGTCCCCTTTAATAAGTTTTAATTTGCAACAGTGAAACAAAACTAAGTCCATTTAAATACATAAACATAACATCACGCCTGTAATCCCCGAAGGGTTAGGCAGAGGTGTACCTATAGTACACCCACATTTCGCCAGTTATGTTTAAGTCCCATGTAATAGGGGGCGAGCCTATTGCCATCAACCGGGCACAAATACCAGACTCCGGGCTGCTACTGAGAAATTCCAGATGGAAAAACCCAATAACACTTTGCACGACCCGGGAATCGAACCCAGGACCTCATACTCAGCAGTAGTGCTTGCGAACACTAGACCAACGAGGCAGTCCATTAAAATAATAGAGCCAAAATAATGGTAGCATAGCGCAGCAAAATAATGTTCCAAAATTAAAAATAATCAAATAAATATTTGGCTCAGTTGGAAAGGCTTACAGAAACCTGAAAACGTTATCAACGATCTATTTTGTAGCTAGTTGGAAATCATTTGACAACTAATCATTGATTAGATCAAACATTCTCGTACAGTTATTTACATATCAACCTAAACACACCTTTTATACATACTGTACGTTGTTTTATAAGTTTTATCCGCTCACACAGCGCGATGAAATCTAATTACTGCGCCTCCGTCGCCGTGTTGACGTTCACCGTTTTTATTCACCCCTTACATGCGTCGAATTGCGATTGAAGTCGGTTTCGTTCGGAAAAAAGACTAATTTTATTTTCAGTACTTTGTGGAGTTAGTTGTCAGTTTTCGTTAGTGTATTAGTTGCGGTCATGACTGGTGGAGTGAAAATTGTCTGCAGTTTGAAATTGTAATTACATAAATAATTAGCTTCTGCCCGCGACTTCGTCCAAAAGCCTATATATGACCTTCTGAAGAATTGGGCTGTTCAATGCAAAAAGAATTATTCAAACCCGACTGGTAGTTCCGGAGATTACCCCCCATATATACAAACTTACAAACAAACAAACAACCAAACAAACCGTACACCTAGCTTCTGACTTTTCATAAGTGCCCATGTAGGTCTATGTGAAATAAAAATATTTTGAATTTTTGAAAAACAAATTTTAGCTCTTTATAATATTAATAAAGATAATACCAGCATATTTATTGCCCTATACTACAAGATCACCACGCTTACTCCAGGCGGATTGGCGATTTAAGACTTATATTAATCCAGGTTTCCTCACGATGTTTTCCTTCACCGATATCTAAATTTTGACCTCAGACCCACCGCGTCGCATCGCATCGCCCGCACGCACTACTATTTCGTTTTCACTTAGTGTTATTTCTGTGAGTCGCAGCGTGATGTTATTAACTAGCGTGTAACCTTCCACAAGAATCGATCTATCAAATACAAAAGGATTTTTTTCAAATTTGACTAGTAATTCCAAAACAAACTCTTCAGCTATATTATTTACTAGCTTCTGCCCACGACTTCGTCCATGAGCCTAAAACTTTTATCAAGAATTGCGTTATCCAATACAAAAATATTTTTTCAAATCCGATTAGCAGTTCCGGAGGTAAAATTTGTTCGTTTGTTGCAAACAAATTTTACCTCTTTATAATATTGGTATAGATTAGTATAGACTTAAATCCCACTGCGAATACTTGGAGTTAATTTTACAAATCATGGCACGCTTAATCTTGAGGACTAAGTGTTGCGGGAAAAGTATTGAAAGGTCTATTTTCAGTTATAAACTAAAATAGGTAGTATTGATTGCTTGTTGCAGATTACCTGATTTTACCACATAGCTTTGTTATAACTTGACCAGCTTCTGCCAGCATCTTCATCCACGTGAAATAATTTATTTTAAGATAAAATATATTATGACACTCGGCAATGCTGTAGTTTCACATCAGTGAAAGAATTCCGAATCGGATAAGAAGTTCCACAGATTATTAGGGGATAATCTTTGGATAAAATTAGTATAGATTGGCTAGCCTCACTTAACAAGGCTGTAAGTATGTATACATAACAACATATTAATATGTTTCCACTGCTGGTACACAAACCTCCTCTCGGTGAGCGGGAGTGAGCCGTAATTATTACGCGGGCCCAGTGCGGGTTGGTAGATATCACATGTTTTTGAATTTTTGGTTTTAGGACATGCCGGTTTCCTCAAGATGTTTTCCTTCACCATTTTGAGAGCAATGTTGATGAAATAACTTGCACAAAGTAAAGTGGCTGTCTAGGTTCGAACCTACGACCTACAAGCGGCCGTTACGACGCCATAACTGCTCTTACACAAGGCTATAAGAAATGACATATCTTGTACGATGTCTACTTGAAACTGTGAAACATTCCGTTTTATTAACCAATAATCTGTAATCAATAATCAATAATCAAATAATGGCTCAAGTCTCATTGATTATTTTGTAAAGACGATACGGTTGACTTCATTGAAAGATCACATTATATTAGGTATTTGATTTGATCTACACAATATTAAATCTGAAAAAGAATGTACTTGATCATGTTTACCACGGAGTAAGAATAATTGGAGAGTTAATGTGTCGTAACTGTGTCATTGTACTTTTATAAGCAGAGGATAAGTGTGATGACCCTTCTTCCAGGTCGTATTAATAAAACTGGTAGGTAGAGCGTGTATTTTAAAGGTAATGGCTGAAATTTTAAATTTTCAAAGAGAAAACTTAACTTTTTTGGCGTCTATTTTGGTAGTCTCCAAAACATGTGTGTCAAAGGCGATCGCCAAATGTTATACTTAATAATATTCTTTTAAAAGTTGAAAATACCAGGGTAGCTCGCAAAATTCACATTCTCTTATATTAATTGGAATTTGCAAGTCTGGCCACCGTAGGCGCGGGCTTGCGGACGGTGAGCAATGGGTAGCTCGCCGTCCGATAAAGACCAGGTCCGGGTCGACGGCGCGTTGTGTTCCACGCGCGCCTCAAAGAGATGTCAGCAGAACTGACGGGGTCCACTAGGGCCGATGCCTGTCGGGGTTGCGGTGTTATCCAAAAAGATTACCGTGGCCCCTGGCAATACAGGCAACTGAAGGAACACGGGTGGGTTTTAGTCCGTAAGAGTTTGACACGCCGTCCCGCTCCTCCCAGAGCACGAGAAGTTATTTGATAATTTCCCACCCAATAAAAAAAGTATTATGCTTTCTATTAAAATAATAATTCGCGACCGTTAAAAATATATATTTAAAGAGTTGTAATCATTATTATCATTAATACAACTCTCTAAGTTCAAATTACAGTATTGAATGACTATTGAGAGTTAGAATAGGCCACGGTCGCGAATCATATTTTGATCAACATAAGAAAATTTGAATTTCGCGGGCTGCTTGAGCGCCCCTTTAACGCTTTGAAGGACACTATAGACGCCCATTAGGCGTTTCAACAACGTCTCGTTTAGTGTCCTTGAATGCGTTAACATCGACTCAGACAAAAGATAACTTTCGGGTCAAATAATAGATATGACTTGGCACTCCATTCTTATTACTCAACGATGTTTACCTGACAGTGTTTATATTTTTGTCTTTGGACGAAAACAATTTTATTACTTGCCTCTTTGGCAGATTGTCGGCCTTGAATGAAATATTGAGTCACAGTTTTGTGAGAAATCAGTTCAGTTACTATGGAATTCAAGACGTTACTTGATCGCTTTTCCAATATTGAATTTTGATAGGTATTGATATAATTAATCGTATTTATCTGTATTGATATCGTTACTTTTTGTACCCAACACTTTATTGCCCCACAATTATGCTCCACTTTAAAACTTCAGAAAACACAAACAAAATAATATCTAATGACAACCACGAACTTCGCGAAAGCAAGTAACAAACCCAAAGAAAACGATGTTAGTAAGGAAAACTTGAAAATTTAAATTTTACTTTTCAATTAGCAACTAAGATACAAGGTAGCTAATGAATTTGTATACAGATCCTTGAGGAACGCTTGCGCTAAAGAAATCGTACATAAAATATGAGAGTGGAAAGACTTGGCACTTGGCACCGCTTCCCCTAAATTCATAATCGTCTTCTCGTGGCGTACCTAGTTCCTAAAAGTTACGCGGTGATGCAAGAGTTTGCTCAAAATGATTCTAGGTACGTGCAAGCATAACTGATTGATATTGAAAAGTTTCAAAAAAATTGTAGCTAACAAATAAAGCTTGTATCAGAAATATGTGGTTTCACGATGTTAGTAATATGGAGAAAGTTTATCAGTTTGCTGGTTTTTTTTTTACTAGGGCATCTCGCAGTTGACCACTAAGGCTGCTTAACCGGGCTTTCCTGTGGCTGCCTTAAACTTCTACACTCAAAGCCTCCAGCCACGGGCAAAAAACTATGCTAAATTAAAACTAGGCGAGCGCTCGCTAAGGGCACCTCCTGTGGAGTACGAACCTCGGCTTAGGGCGTCGCTGGGGGGAGGATAGCAAGATGGGACAGGCTGGATCAAAATTACATTTTCATCATGATTATTATTCGGGGAATTTATAGCTACGTGCTCACCTCAACAACTGCTGGCACGTCGTTATCGAGCAAGGGTCGAAGTAGAGTATTATTTACTCGGGGGCGTGGTCGCGGAGAACCTCGATGGCGAGGTCGGAATGATGGGAGGCGTTTTTGTAAACTGTACTGGTGGCCCTATTCTTCTCCTGGAGGAGTGTAATGGGGTCATCTGGGTCGGAAACTGTACCAAACCCTTAAATAAACACGCCACATATTTTTACTAAATTTTCTTTATGTTCAGGCTTAATAGACACCGGGTGCATTCATTATAAAAAAAAACCTACTATGACTTGTTATCATTACCATATTTAATAATTATTTATTAACGAACTCAAAGAATTATTCTTGAGTTTTAACACCTGAAAAAAAAAACATTAGTAACAAACCTCATATAACAATCAAATTAAACGATAAATCAAGTAACTTAAAACTAAACCAAAGTATTTGAAGCTTTCATTCAAAATGATTCATTTAATAAACCCTACACGGACCGAGGAGGCTTTAATAAATTCGTACCGAAATCCCCACAAAGATGTTTTCCTTAAATATAATCAAGAATGTTGAGCAGCGGACCGCCAACACAATGGTAGAATTATTACAGCAGACTATTACAATTTCCTTAGATGCTGTTATTAATTTAATGTGGGTTTATTTTTTGGTGTCATTTCTTTCCTTATATTCATGGAGAGTTCAAGTGTCTTTGACATCTAGCTGTCAATTATATTTTTCCATTGTCCCATTACTTTTAATTACAGTTGCAGGAAACGATGGGTTGATTAATATGAAGATGGGAGAAAGATACCCAGTAACGGGGCTGTGGAGGTCAGATAGGCAGTCGCTCCATGTAAAATACTGGTATTCAGCTCTATCCGGTTAGACTGGCTTCGACCCCAACATAATTGGGAAAAGGTAAGGCAAATGATACGATACATTAATAGAAGTTTTCTTTATTAATGGACGGCCTGGCTATAATAGTTATATTAGAGCTCGTCTAAGCTGAAATGACGCGCCCCTCTATGACACTTTACGCACACAAGCAGTAACATAATTAAGAAATAGTCAACTTTCACTGTTGATGACATGACGTCAAGAACAAAATTAAATATTAAGATCTTAATGTTATGAAAACCATAATCCCATTAAATTAATGGGGAATGCGTTCCCTTTCTCTATCATTGTGGTTATAAATGGCGATAAAGGAATTACGTAAAAGGTTGATGCTCTCTGCTCAATACAACAAATTGTGTTTTTTTTTTATTTATTTATTTGGCACCTCAACGACTAACTCACTTAAACATACACATACAAAAATCACATACAGTTTTAGGTATTGTGAACTCGTCACTTATGTAAGTGCACAGCACTAGCAGAGAACTTAATGATTGTAGGACGTGATCACGAATCTGTCCGAAAAGCGTTTTAATAATTGAAAATATTTCCGTAGGACTATAATATTATTATTTACTAACTGGTAAAATTATATAGGAATTCTCGTTACTGAATTAATCCACTTCTTCTTCTTTTGGTGTGGTTAGTGACTATCCTGGTATCAAAGTTTTAAAGCCACCGGGCTTGGGCCTTGGCTTCACATGCCGTCGAAAAATATCTCCCAGGCCGAACGCGTGAGGGAGAGGCAAAATTCGCGCCCTCACTCCCCTAACCGCCGCAGGAGGAGACGCCTTGGGCGTCGGGAATCGCGAGCCGATTTCCAGCCACCGTAGGCGCGGGCTTGCGGACGGTGAGCAATGGGTAGCTTGCCGTCCGATAAGGACCAGGCTCGGGTCGACGGCGCGTTGTGTTCCACACGCGCCTCAAAGAGATGTCAGCAGAATTGATGGGGTCCACTAGGGCCGATGCCTGCCGGGGTTGCGAAGAAAACCGAAAGGAGATCGTGGCCTCCGGCAACAGGGCACCTGAAAGAAACACGGATGGGTTTTAGTCAGTAAAAGTCTGATATACCCTCTCGCTCCACCCAGAGCGGGAGAAGTTATTTAATAATTTACCACCAAAAAAAAATGGCATGCCGGTTTTCTCACAATGTTTTCCTTCACCATTATTGAAGCAAGTGATAATTATACAATACACACATGAATCCGAAAAGTGCCTTGGGTTCGAACTCGAGACCTTGGCAGTCTGATGGTCATACCACTAGGCTATCACTGTTCATGAACCCTCTTAAAACCATTTTATACACGATAAGTAGAATTGTTTTTGGGAAAATTTAACTGGATTCCGTCATTTTTGATAACCAGGCAGTTTAATAATTTCAGATTGCACCCTTAAGTAAAATCTATTAACTGATACCAAGATGAGAGTACGAAGCAGTAGTTGACGAAGCTGGCAAGTAATTAAAAACCGGTCAAGTGCGTGTCGGACCACGCAAAATGAAGGGTTCCGGCTAAAACTACCAGGAAAGCAGAAATTAACTGGAACTAGGTGCTTACGCGATACTATTTAGCTTACTAAAAATTGTTTAAAAAAAATTAGATTCTCACAACAAGCATTTTAAATGTCACATGGTACAAATTGCAAAAGTTTTTCTTAAATTTGCCGGTTCCCCAAAAGGTGGCCGCTATATTTAAAATTCATTAATTTACGTTACACGTCCGTTTTGGGGTCACAGAAATTCGTATGTGTACCTTTCAACTAAATTGGTCCAGAAGATTCAGAGCAAATTGGCTGTGACAGACGAATAGACAGACAGCCAGCCAGCCAGACAGACACACGAGTGAGCTTAAATGGGTTCCGTTTTTTTTTCCTTTTGTGGTACGGAACCTTAAAAAATGTGTCGAGATTTTTTTTACTTTTCACCAATATTGGCCAAACAAACCAACACCAAGATGAAAATTGCTAATACTCATTGTTATTCCTCTCCAAGGCTATCCTTTATGTTTGTCCATGTCACGATATTCGATACGCCAGCGTAGCGATGTCAATGTTGTTTGACGAAAATTCAACACACAAAGCTTTCAGGATTTCCCGACACGTCGGTTCTAAGTCCGACACTACGACGAGGGCAAAAACGTTGTTTGTGTTAGTGACATCTATGTCAAACAGGGCCAATGAAGAAGATTAAAGGATGCCACTTTTTTTTTCCCTCGGGCCTCTGTTATTTAACCGACTTCAAAAAAAGGAGGAGTTTCTCAATTCGACTGTATTTTTTTTATGTTTGTTACCTCAGAACTTTCGACTGGGTGAACCGATTTTGATGATTCTTTTTTTATTTGAAAGCTGTTACTTCCCGTGTGGTCCATAATTTGGTCTAGTTCTGATGATGGCATCCATGAGAAAACCATATTAGTCCTAAATTTGCATTAAGTATGTGCGAGACAAATGGACGAATAACTCAATATCGCGCCAACCGATTTCGATGATTCTTTTTTTATAGTCATGCAATATACTCATGCAATTTTTCTTGGAAAGCACCATTTGGTGAAGTGGAACTGATGATGAAGACCACAAATGGCCACCGGAATTACTCAATAATAAGTATTTCACGGGTTGCGATTCGATTACTTTAATATGGCTGCAATGCAATTTATGCTCGTCACAGTGCATATGGAGAAGTGAAGCTGATGGTTAAGTACCAGGAGAACTCCTCAACGATTAACGTCCCTGTATCGGGAAAAGCAATATTTTGTAAAAGGTGATGAGCAGTTGAGATAAGGCTGTTGTAACTTAGGTAAATTACAAACTACCCACTAAAAAGCGAGAAATAAAAACTAAAACAACCGACTTCCAAAAAAATACTACAAAGTGAGTGGGTGGTAAATATCTAAAAGCAAAAAAACACCGACTTCCGAAATTTAAGTTATTTTTCACTTTGTAGTGTTTTTTTGGAAGTCGGTTGTTTTTTTTTTGTATAAAAGTTTTTATTTATGAAAACAAATCATTAGAAAAATATAGTAGCGATATATAAGGGTAACCGTTTTTTTTTGCGGTTTTTCCGTAAATCAAAATTAGACTTTTCAAAAATTGCTTCTGAAAAAACTACAATCAATAGTTGATTCGATAACTGAAATTATTAATTAATCGATAATAATCATTTTACTGTTAGCCAGTATTGGTCGAGAAAATCGAACGTTAAAATTAGAAAAGTAACTGGGAAATAAAAGTAGATTAGTCAAGATGTCGATTAAACAGTAAGTACACTTACTAACTATTGTTCAAAGCGTCAGTTACCAAGTTACATATACAAACACCTTGTTCAAACTTTGCTTCGTGTAAACAAACATACACGTATCAGAATGGTAAACTAATGAAGACTAATCAATTCCCTGTCAATGTATTTGTGGTTGACAAGCTGTTTACGTCATTCGAGTCATTGGGCGATGACAAATACAGAGTCTGTGTGCCATTGATGGTGTAGGTGTGTTCATATTTTCCGCAGGCGCGGGCTTGCGGGCGGTGAGCAATGGGTGGCTCACCGTCCGATAAGGACCAGGCCCGGGTCGACGGCGCGTTGTGTTCCACGCGCGCCTCAAAGAGATGTCAGCAGAACTGAAGGGTTCCACTAGGGCCGATGCCTGCCGGGGTTGCGAAGAAAACCGAAAGGGAGATCGTGGCCCCCGGCAACAGGGCAACCGAAGGAACACGGGTGGGTTTTAGTCAGTAAGAGTCTGACACGCCCTCCCGCTCCGCCCAGAGCGGGAGAAGTTATTTGATGATTTCCCACCCACAGGAAAAGGTGTGTTCATATCATTTGATCATTAACTTCTTTTTTTCAGAACTAATTTTATTCAGTCATTAGCAGTGATCGGATAATCGGATGCATTTTACCAAAAGTGTAGGTGTTAGTTATTATGGAATGCGCTTTTGTATCGAAAAAATCCTGGGAATTCGGAATCGACAAATTTTTTTTTTTTTACTATAGAATCAAATCGGGTGTAGGAATATTTACTTAGTTTAAGGTGTTGGATAATATTATGGAATGCACTTTTGTGTCGAAAAAATCCCGAGATTTTGGATTGAAACTCCAATTTTTTTTTTTTAACTAAATGCTAAAGACGATGTTTCTTCACCATGTTACAGAATAGATTCGCATTCCCGATTTTTCTAGAATCCCGGGATTTATATTTGAATAAAAAAATATGTTTTAAGTAGCCGCTTCCATAATTTCCTAACCAAAAATGTACTTTAGGTAAATATGCATCCGATTATCCGATCACTACTCATTAGACAGCTACTGAAAATGCCAAATAAAAAATATTCATCGTCATCAGGTTGCCTTCTTCGGCCTGATATATTTTGCCCAACTGCCCCAGAAATGAGGGTAATGTTTTCCGAGAGTATGTATGTATGTATGTCTATTTCTTTGGCATGCTCTGTGGCCTAAACGGCTTGAAGGATTTTAATAAATGAGGTATCGTTAGATTTGTCTTAATATGTAAATAAATGTATTAATAAAACTAAAACGCTTGAAATAAAGCAAATTATTTTAAAAAAACATTTAATTTTTTAACAAACCTATAACCTGAAATATGGTGTAACTTTTGTTTGTTCTGCCTGCAATACCTTACAAAAAACAAAGTTTTTTTTTTCTTTTCAGTTACATGTTTTTGCAGTCGACTTTTTTAAAATCTTGGCATTTGATGGAGTCAGCCTCTGATCATCAGTAATGAACAAACATCAGAATAATTAAATAAATGATTGTCATATTCATTTTGAAGGAAGACTGTGAAGACTTTACAAAATAAATTGTACAGGGTTATTCATTAAGGGGATGTAGCAGAGCTCATTTACAACCAAATGACACCTTTTGACTCCTATGCAAATGTCAACAATTTTCGAGTTATTTGACATTTTATATTTTTATTTCATACATTTTAAAATATAAAATTACTCGAAAATGGTTGACATTGGTATAGGGGTCAGAGGTAATTTGGTTGCAAATGACCTCTCCTATATCCCCTTAACGGATTGCTGACATATTATATATAACCTTTAACCCTGTATATCAGGGTTATTGTTTATATTTTTATTTCAATCATTTTAAAATATAAAATGTCAAATTACTCAAAAACGGTTGACATAAGCATAGGGGTCATCAGGCGTAATTTGGTTACAAATGACCTCTCCTACATCCTTTTAATGAATTGCCGACGTATAACCAATAACTCTGTATATTTTTGGTAAAAATTTTGGCAGATCCATTTGGGGCCAAGCTAACCGAAACCAACAAATTTCATAATCGGAACATATTCGGGTATAAAAACTTTAATAAAATTTGTTTTCACGATCTTTTTGCTAACGAAGTGGGCAACATTCCAAGCTGAGGCTGTTACATTCAAACCCGCACACGCATAGCCATGTAGGTAAATTTTATTTTTGGAAATATTAAATTCTTTGACAGTAATTGCACCGTGTATTGTTCCGCAAATACACCAAAAATTTTAACTTTAAAAAGCCCTTAGTATTTATGAAGGCCATCAATCTAGGAAATGACTCGAATCTTAAGTATTATCATGAAACATAAATTAACTGTAACATTCTACACTTCTACACCTAGTCGTTATATTTGTCATGGCACTAAGTACCGTTCATGGAACTAGATACCAACAACTTTCAAAAACATTCAACCCAATCGAATTGAAACTTTACGGGATCGTAATAAGGGTTGTAACCACTGTAAAAGTAGCGTGGTTATTCTATAGTATAGTTACATATTCCGTCACAGAGTGTATCACGGCAAACCCACATAATGTATGCCGTCGACGAAGCTGACACAGGCGACTCTATTACTCATAGCCTGTAGAATTTATGAACCGAATAACATATAGTGTCGAGCTATTGGAAACGTGATTCTGATGTTGATATAGTTCTTGTTAAAGGAGATGAAATGAAGAAGTAAGGCGCGGAGATGAGGCCACCTAGCAAGCAAATTATTGGGTGATAAGCAGAGAGCGGATATTCGGATGCATATTTACCTAAAGATTATTTTTGGCTAAGAAATTATGGAAGCGACTTCTTTTCTTTCTATTTAAAAATATATATTAATATAATAATAATCCCGAAAAATATATTAATAATCCCGGAATTCTATAAAATCCGGAAATGCACAACTAATCGGACACATTGTATGAAAACTATTTATCAACCCTCTTATGAAGGTTCATTTTGCGGTGTTTTCTTGAAACTTTATCCTACCTACTGTAAAAAA
This sequence comes from Omphaloscelis lunosa, assembly GCA_916610215.1. Classification (NCBI taxonomy): domain Eukaryota; kingdom Metazoa; phylum Arthropoda; class Insecta; order Lepidoptera; family Noctuidae; genus Omphaloscelis; species Omphaloscelis lunosa. The sequence continues at coordinate 17,504,807 of OU744250.1, forward strand.
AAATTAACGAAACTCCATGCACCGAGTTGTTTGTCGGTATATGTTATGCCAATTTGGCAACCTACTTTACACCATTAGCTAGCATTTCTATAGTCTTAAAGTAATAAATCTATCAATTCCGGAATCAAATATGTCAAATAAAATTATTATTATTATTATTATTAATCGCGAGATTTTTGCGATCGATACATACAACTTCGATGTTTTTGCAAGTCTGATATCTTCGTGAAGATTTTTTTTTGACAAACATTGACTAGAGCATTCGCTAGAATGATCATGAAAATATTCGTAGCGTTGTTTGGCTCTGTTTTTGGCTCTGTTCATTGTTCAGTTCAACAAATTTAAAAAAGGCGAATGCTCGATGTTCTGTTACAAGTCAATGTTCAAGTTTATCAGCACCTTAAGCCAAATAACAAAAGATTCGCCAAACTTCCTAATTCAAATTTTATTTCAGTTCCAAAGTAAACTATTCCACCAATTAAATCTTCAAACTTATAGTATTACAAACTTGTTACTTTGCGGGTCACGTGACCCATAGCTAGACGTGACTGTTAGCAATCTACCCTTTACTACCCAAGTTCGTATCTACCCAGGAATCTGAGGAAATGTAGGTAGTTAGATGAAGTCATTATTACTCGAACTGTAGGCCCATTAGGCGTCTTGTTGTTGAACCCTAATAATGTATGCATCGTCGCCTGTACTAATATTGAAGCTCTATTCACGTTCAGATAATCACCGATTGATGTCATTCACATAGGCTCGTTGAATGCGACTATGATTAGGCGAGAATTAGTAACGCGGTAATATGTTGGTAGCGGTCAAATTAGGTCCATGAATTATGTGGTAGGTATTTAGTTAGATGGTTATTATAAGGCATTGTTATTGAAATTGAAGACGGATTTATGCTCGATTCCTATATATCAAACTACGAACCAAGTTATTCTGACGAATGGTTATTTTCTTCAAGTTCATTCTGCTCGGTACTTTACTGACTGGTAGATGCAAAAAATGCGCGGTTATTTTTTATTTTGTTTTTACCGCATTTTTGTGAAAAGTAGGATTTATACGTTGTATATTTAGACGAGATAAACCCCACTGCACTATCTTAACCGATAAAGTCCCCCGCGCCCCGGCTTCAGCCCGCGTGACGTTACTCAAGTCAAAAAGAGTACTGTCTAGTTACTTAAACTTTAATAAAAATGCTAAACTTTTGTCTAGGAGGTCATTCACCTAAGACTCGGTCAGGACACTGTTCATTATCACAACTCTTCACAATTTTACCGCATTGTTTTAGTTTATTTTCTTTTTACGTACCAAAAGAAACAAAAGTTTGTTTAGATTAAACTGAGAGCGTGGGTGAGAGAAAATTTGTAAATGCTACATACGCTCTAACGGAAAATACGGTGGTAAAGGTACTAAATTGTATTTGGTCGGTCATAATACCAAAAATAGGAAAATTCAATACTTGATATTTGCTTGAAAAGGGTCTTTATAAAGCAAATTTATAATGTTTTGAAAAGAAAAGAAAAATATTTTATTTGGGACACGCCCAAGCAATACAAACAGTAATAAAAAATAAAATAAAAAGGAGCATTTTCAAACTAACAACAAAAATAATAACGACCTGTGCTAGGCCAAAAAGGCTCCTATCTCAGCATAATGCTGCGATATTTAAAAAAATAAATAAAACAGTTGCACTCCGAGAGTGCCAGTAGAAGTGAAAACTTAAATAAGATCACCTTGGTGGAAAAAAAAAACTTGTATAGAACATTGGTCCGTAACCTTATCTAAATAAAGAGCACAATGGCGTTCACAAAAAAAAAAAAACTTGCAAACGTTTAAAGTAAAAATATTAGCATAGAACATTGATCCGTAACATATATATGTTACGGATCAATGTTCTATGCTAAGCGCGATTGTTTTCTTTTTATATAAAAAAGAAAACAATCGCGCTTACAAAAATGAGGTTTCGTACCAGTCTCGCTAAATCAATGGTTTGATCCCATCTCAAAAATGCCCAACACGCCTAAAGAAGTTTTCACTTCAATAAATACCGCAGCACTGGTATTTCGATAGGACTCGCTGTGCCGCTGTATTAGTATTTCTATAATTATGATCTCTCTTGTCGGTACTCATTTGTTGAATGGTAAACCCGAAATCTGATTCGGTGCAATTTTACTATTCAAGGTCTTCTTTGATAGCACATAATATAACTTGACGCCTGTTATTCCGAAAGGGTTAGGCAGAAGTGTACCTAGTACTCCAACATTAAGCCAGTTATGTTTAAGTACCATGTAATCGGGGTCAAGTCTATTACCATCAACTAGGCACAAATCCAGACTCCGGGCTGCTACTGAGAAATTCCTGACAACGTTTCATAAGTGCCCACTACCCATGTAAGTTTACATGTAATAAAATATTTTGATTTTGAACACTTTGCCCAACCTGGGAATCGTATACCCAGAACCTCGTGCTCAGCAGTAGCGCTTGTGACCACTAGAACAACGAGGCAGTCATTAGGATGGTAACGGGTCTGATCTAGGTTCCAATGGATAAACTTGAACATCGACTTGGTGCCTAATTTAATGCACCTGCTTGAATTAGTAGAAGCTTTCCAAACCCTTTTACAATCTAAGTTCCATGGAAGCAACGTGTGTCGGTACTTTGTGCCATCTCATCTTCTTGGTTCGACGTATTGTGCTGGCGCTGCTGCCGCGGCTGCGGAAAACCTCAAGCGGCGAAAGTATAATAACCTTATCGGTAATTATATTTTGGAGCCGTTTGGTAGAAACCCTCGGGCCATGTGGCCCGAGTTCTCATTTTTTTGTAATGTGCGTTTTGTTTGTGCAAAATAAAAAAATAAAATTCTTCTCTTTTTTTTTCTAGGGTTTGTTCAATGAAATCTCCAAACGGTTGGTTGACACTTCCTGTGACCTAAAATCTGGCTTGACTAGAGGCTAAGCATTGCCATACAACGTGGTAATGCCGCCAATCTCTTGGTTACATTACCAATTGACAGCGGCGCGAAGGAATATTTCAACGCCATATTTTAGTTTGTTAATAGTTAGTTTGTTAATATTTTATGTATATTTTAGTTTGTTACCATATTTTAGTTTGTTAATAGTTAGGTTACATACATACATACATAACATCACGCCTTGTTTCCCCGAAGGGTTGGGCAGAGGTATCCTTGTAGCAGGTTCATCCATACAACCTATACCTACCCTACCCTACCTATAGTTAGGTTAGGTTATTTTATTTTAATAATTTGTTAGTTAATTTAAAATAAGCACTTTTTCCAATGTATATATTTTCAATCCTAATCAAATGATGCCATTACAACTCCCAAATAACACTTATTTACAGACAAACGGTAAGCAATATTCTTCCAAAGCTAAGCGAAAAATGAGCGTAGCCCACCAGTACCTCATTTTTAAAGTTTTCAATATTCATGAGAGCTATTTTATCGACATTGCTAGTTTCTGGCCATACCAGTTCATCGGTTAAACATTATTAAGGGCTCGACTGTACCTACTATTACTATGCAAATGGGAATTTTGCATCGCGTCAAACGATGGCTATATATATGTAATTGATTGATGCAAAGCTCTTGCTTCGGTATACAGAGGTGATTTTTATGGTGGCATAAATTTGCCTTTGTATAGGATCTTTTTTTTATAGTGAGTTTGTGATGCTGTAGGGGCAACAAGAGGTAGTATTGTTTGTTTTAGAGCGGTTCTTGATAGTGCAATAATGGGTGATTCGTAGAGCATGTTTGGCGGGCGAATAGTTATCTGAGTAAAGAAAGATGACTAAGTAAAGAAAGAAAGAATACGTTAATTTGCAGTAAACATGACGCCAAGATCAACAAAACATAAAAGAACAAGTTAGGGGAAAATATGCATCACATCCACGAAAAACGGCCATCACTCAGCATAATGCTGCGTCCTTATGCTAGGCAGAGCCCCAGCGCTGATTTTCAGCAATAGCGATGTGATGACGTCGACCAGTGCAGCATACAATGAGATATAAATAAGATTTTATAAAATGAGCTGTCGCGGGACACCTGGCAGATGTGAAATATCGAAATTATTATGTACAGGTAATATGCATAAAAGAATAGTTTACATCAGGAAATAAATATGGTGACTGTTGGCGTGGCGACACGTCACCACGCCAACAGTCAGTCGTAAAATAAATACCTATACAATAATAATTAATTCTAAATGTTGAGTAATCTAACCAATATTAATAGGATTTCAGGTAGTATCTTATACATGGACGGTACCTACATTAATGTATTATAATATTCCTGCTTGCAGACTCCCAATTTTTCGGTAAAATTCTGCCATTCATAGTCACAAGCTGGTTGAATAATGACGACTTTATTTCTCGAAGTAGGAGCTTTCTATATCTAATGCGTCACACTGATCGTAAAAGTTTACAACACTGCAATCTGTTTAGTCAACTTAAAAGTTACCCCTTTCATAACTTTCTTTGTTTATCAAGCACTAACTTTTGCCCGCGGCTTCGCTCGCGTTAATGTATATTTTTCTTGATGAAAGGTACCTTATGTCCTTTTTTGTACCCCTTTTTTTTTCAGGTGGGTAATTATCAAATAACTTCTCCCACTCTGGGTGGAGCGAGAGGGTGTGTCAGACTCTTACTGACTAAAACCCACCCGTGTTCCTTCAGTTGCCAAGTTGCTGGGGGCCACGGGGATATCGTGGCCCCAAGCAACTCGGGCCTCTTCGCAACCCCGGCAAGCATCGGCCCTAGCGGACCCCGTCAGTTCTGCTGACATCTCTTTGAGGCGCACCCCTGACAACGTGTATGCAAAATTCCATGATGATCGGATGAGTAGTTAAGACCTGTACCATAATTGCGTAACTTATTTTCGTAAAAGATTATGCAAATTTGTTTCATTTTGACAGTTCAACAACATTCATTGCGTTATTTACGTTGTTGAGCAGATTTTTTTTACAACTTATGAAGCAATGGATTAGCAATCTGTTTATATCGAATAAAAATGTTATTGATCGTGCATTTCGGTACTGAAAGCGTAACAAATAAACTCACTTTCGCATTTATATTTGTTACTAGCTTCGGCCAGCGGCTTCGCCCGCGTGATGTCTTTTTAAATTATAGCTTATGTTACTCAGTGATAAAATAAGATTCTACTAGGGAAACAATGTTTTAAATCGGTCCAGTTGTTTTTGAGTTTATACATTACAAACAAACATACAAAAAAATCAAATCTTTTCTCTTCAATATAATATTAGTTTACATTTAAATTAGGATTACTAAAATAAACCGATATCAAACACAGTTATATCACAAGACATCTAATTACTAAAGTTCCATCCATACCTCCAAGTTGGGCACACAATATATATTGTAAGGTGTTTGTTTACAATTCGTCTAGATATGCAAATTGGGGAGCAGTGGGTCGACAAGTTGGATGTTTCGGGAACTATGCATGGCGCGCGTACTTACGTCGAATATGGCCGATTTGGCTTGCACCACTTCGTGTGGGAATTTGAAATGAATAATGACTTTAAAGCGAAAACGTCCGGGTAGCCTGCGAAATTCAAAATTTCTTACGTTTTTTGCAATTTGCTGGTTAATATCAGGTTGTATGTTGATCTAAACATGATTCGCGAACGTATCAAATATTTATTTAAATAATTATAATAATAAAAATCATCAATACTCCCTAAGTTCTTATTTGTATTAGTCATTCAATAGGATTCTATTGAATGACTATTTCATGACATCATGACATCATGATATTTTAGGATTATTCTAACAAAAGAAGTTGTACTGCTGATTCTAATGATTATAATCCTGTAAAGCAATAATTGTTACGGTCGTGAATCATATTTTAATCAAGATACAAACAGACACTGACCTGCAAATTTAAAAAAACCGTAAGAAAATTTGAATTTCGCTGGCTACCTTATCGCATCCCCCTTAAGCAAAGAAACCAACATCATAGAGAACTTTTATAGTTGTGTTGGTCTAATAAAATATTTTAAAAAATACACAGTTTTATAGTAAAATTATTTATTATAATTTTATTAAGTAGTTGTTTGTTATCTGTGTCTGTTTTCTCTTTCAAAACGCAGCTCTGCATATTCCGAACGATTTCTTCTGAGCGTCGTTTTATTAATATATCCTATACTATCCTACGAGCAATATTTGTATATATATTTGTACTCACGTTCTCGCAATAAGCTCCAACGATTTTGATGAAAGTTGCAATATAGGGGTTTACGGGGGCGAAAAATCAATCTAGCAAGGTCTCATATCTGTGATAATTAAATTTCTCCGTATTTTCACCCGAGCAGAGCTCGGTCACCTAATGTTTAGAACAAGATAATAAATTATAACATGAGAATAATGACATAAGAATAATGACATGGCAACATGGAATTAATAAGTACCTACTATCATGGCAGCATGGAATAAGTAGGTACTCTACATGGATTAGTATGAACTTTCCTATACTATTAAATGAACATTCTCTTTTTTCACCAGAGCAGAGCTCGGTCGCCCAGGTACTACTAATAATAATACTAACTTGTATACTTAGGTTCCAACACGTTTTTTATAGGTGGATTGTCCTTATACGTCGAGAATATGGGTATGTATGGCGGAGAGGGTATGTGTCTCTCATTATTATCAGCCATATTTTAACTACTGTGTGCGTACCTACTATGGGTAGTATTGGTTATCGCGCAATAGAAAAACCGTTTGCAGTTCAGATCAAATTATAATTTACGATCAAATGAATCACACCAGCAATTCACACACTGTAGGCCCAACTGTAAGAAAGAAAGAAAGAAGAAAGAAAAATAGGTTTATTTGTCACAGAGACACGTGCATACATAAAAGACAAGAGTAAACGAAAACAAAAAAAGTACATAATAAATCACGAGCATAAAACAGAAATTAGTCGGCAGCTGAACGACAGTTTCTAAACGTATTCACTGTTTGACCGCCACCGACTAATTCTGCTTATCTGGGTCGAGCGTTATGTTGTAGACTCTGTCGAACGCCGCTAGGCGGCACTGGCGTCCCGATTAGTTAACTCACTAACGTATTTTCAACATATATATATCCTACTTCTCAACTTCTACAGAATTCTTAGTCTAAAGAATAAATACGCCGTTGGTATTGACGGTATCCCCACCTCTATTGTGAAAGCAACTAGATTTATTATTATCCCGGTGCTGGTCTACGTTTTTAGCTTGTGCTTTTCATCAGGTATCTTTCCTGACATATTTAAAACCGCGATTGTACACCCAATTTCTAGTGACAGAGACAATTTCACTAATTATTAGACATCGGATTTTATGCATTTGCATATTTGCATACGCAAGTGCAAATTTCGTTTACTAGCACATTGTGGCAGGTACGTATAAGGAGCCTACACCAAATTTACAGGTGGCACCATTTTTTTTACTTTTTCTAACGACATTAGTTGATGTAGAGAAGGTGTTTTCAGCATACAAATCAATACTGGGTGACAAACGTCACTTTGCTCTCGAAAATTTGAAAAATGCTTAATTATTTATTGCCACAAAAATATCATATAAGTAGTAAGTAGATAGTAGATAAGGTGAAATGTCTGTAGAAGTTGAGTAACCTACCCTCTCACTAAGAGTCGGGCGTTGGTAGCTGCGCCACAGTTTTAACAATTGCAGCTATCATAGCTTAACATTTTAGTCTTTGTATGTATTTGTTTTATGTTCCCAATGAACGATTTTATTTTTTTATTTATATATCTATCCTACTACTCAACTTCTACAGACATTTCACCTTATCTAAAACTAAGATTTATAACACAAGTGGTGCTCAAAAACCACTCACAATCATCTTCATACTATCAATTCATCTCAGGAAATCTTCTTAGGTAGCCAATCTTCGAACAAGGCAGTCAATCATGAAAGCAAATCTTTGCACCGATTGTAGTGGCTGCAATGTCTACCGAAGGTCTTGTTTGTCAACATCCACGGCTTTGGCATACGGAATACCTACGTTATAGCTATACGTATGTGGGTGGAATTGCTATCATCGATAGACAAGTTTTAGTTAATGTGTGTTCTCCAAGGCGATTTGCATTGCCAGGAATTCTACGCCTATGATATGTATTTTAAGTAAAAAGAGGTAGGTAAGTTACCCAACATTCGATCTTCAAAAACGGCACAATGTCACACTACTAAATAACACGTGGAAGTAAGACAGTATGTCGTTATTATCGGGAGCGAAAAAGAGACAAAACGATATGTAACTCGGCTTACTAACCAAGTTTTGACATGTCACTTGCAGAGCGCGTATAAACTGTCTTCCTCTTTTTACTGATAATATAATTGTGCTAGAACGATTTTTTTTTTAAATTAGCACCTTTCCGGAAATCAAGAATTGACGCATCAGAGAGGCATCATCAATTCCTTAAATTACCAAGATTATTTTATTTGCATCAGTGACTCCAAACGAAACAGAGATTTCAAAAATTTATTATTTTTCGTTTTTTAGGAAAAAACATTTTATTGAGGAACGATACATGTAATTTCTCATGTTCCCACGATTATTAATATTTGATTGAAAATCATTGGAGAAGCTTGACATGTTGTTGATTCGAATGTAGGTAAATGACAATGAATGAACAGATGATGTGGTTTGGAAGGTGGAGCAATTCATGCATATTTATTTTTCCTCTTACACGGTAACGTTACAATTTTATTAAAATAACGATTGTATGCAGTCTAGCATAAGGAATATATTATTATGACACTTTAATATATTTTGATTGGTGTAGGTACTTACCGGACCAAAAACCAAGATAGGATAATTTACCTACCGTGCATCCTGGGATCTGCATGTTTTGACGTCATGGATACATAAATCGCGAATAGGTACAGTCGAACTAAATATGTAATATATTTGCAACAAAATGTTTCTCACAAATGTTTGTCCCAGTGTGAAATTCCGCATAACTTCAAGCGTTCTATATTGTTACTAATGATGAGTCCACGTTACTTAAAAATAAATGTTTCATTATTATTATATATACACTTTAAATCCAACCGGAATAAGTATAATTTATGCAATGTGTTAATATTTGTACCTACCGGAACTCTCCATGGACCGAAACCCGCAGTATTTACCTCGAAAAGAGCCTTGAAAGTGAAGGTAAACCTTTTCCCTAAAAGTAAACATCTCATAAATAAAACACTTCAACTAATTACCAGGGACACTTTCCCAAACCATTAGATAACAGCACTAGCTTTTCATTCATAAATCCCTGCTAAGAACCCGACTTCGGTCGAAACAAAAAGCAACGAACAGCTATATATAACGCTGATCCGAACTAATTCTTGAATGTATGCCAAGTCGGACCACGATTTTCGCTGACCTTATACATACGGTGGCCCAATTTCGGCGATGCAAGTTGCAAATATGGTGATGTATGTGGCAATATTTTTGTGTCCATATTTGCATATGTAGCTATGATTTAGTTTATCGTCTTGTGTTTTTCTTTGTGACGTAATGCAATGGAATGTTGCATCGTAATGTAATGTGAAGTATTGTGTTTTTTTTTTTCGTGCTTTATTCGGAATTTTATAATATTTTGCTTTTTTTTTAACATTATACTATCCGAAAAAAAAAACACAAATATTTCGCAACAAAAGAAAAACAATCTGAACCCATTCGAAGCGAAACCCACCAATAAATCACGATAAACAAGTTTATTGACACGAACTGCGTTTGCACAGTTTCATTTAATAAAAACGTAAATGAAAAAGGAATTTCCATTTACAATTGAATTTCAGGGCTACCCGTTTTCATTAAATTGAACACAGCCAAAAATAAAATTCACCACCCTTCATTTCAAAGTCATTGACATCTTTACTCGCACATTGAAATAGATTCAATCGTTCGAAGTTCATCCACGTATTTTCTTCTCTACTATCTACCAAAAATACCTCAAATTCACTCAATTCCAATACATTCCGATCATATAAAACACTAAAACGAACTCGATCAATCGTTGAGAGTCTAGAGTTCATAATTCGAATAAAATAGTAATAAAATGACTGCCTCGTTGGTTTAGTGGTCGCAAGGGCTACTGCTGAGTATGAGGTCCTAGGTTCGATTCCGGGTCGGACAAAGTGTTATTGGGTTTTCCATCTGGAATTTCTCATTAACAGCCCGGAGTCTGGTTTTGTGCCCGGTTGATGGAAAAAGGCTCGCCCCCTAATACATCTAATACATGGGACTTAAACATAACTGGCGAAATGTGGGTGTACTATAGGTACACCTCTGCCTAACCCTTCGGGGATTACAGGCGTGATGTTATGTTATGTAGTAATAAAACCAGCCTGTAATTGTACCACTGCAGGGTGAAGGTCTCTGCATCAACGGCATTCTGAATGTTCATTGAGTACCTATAGGCAATTTCAGACCCTTTTTAGGGTTTCGTACCCCAATAGCAAAAAACGGAACCCTTATAGCGTCACTTTGTTGTCCGTCTATCAGTCCGTCAAGACCCTTTTTCTCAGGAACGCCTGGACGTATCAAGTTGAAATTAATATCAAATACTTAGGTCTACAGTCCCTTGAAGGTAAAAAAAAATCAAGCTTCTCTCGTCAACGCAATAAAAAAATACAGCCATTTATGCGACAGATTTTGATACTCGCAAATAAATCAAAACCTACATAGTAAGTACTTTCTGTTGACCTAGAATCATGAAATTTGGCAAGAAGCAAGGTCTCATACCATAAGTAAAGGAAAAAGACCGAAAATATTTAATTTGTAGTTTTATCATACAATGTATATATTTTTGACGGTTACTAACTTACATTTGCAGTTGGAGAATTGACCCTGACTTATATCGATGTATCGCAGAACATGTTTTTCAACTACAATGTAAAGTTTGTTTTTGGGATAAATTCACGCCAACTACGGAACGCTTCATTGTGCATAGTTCGACACGCATTTGGCCGGTTTTTTAAAGTCGGTCTTAAGATGCGAGTTCCATTCAAAATTATAGTACATTCTAAGTTTAATTTGGAAATCACGATTAAGGAAAACATCTTAAGAGTCGCAAAGATAGTCCAGTAATATCTGAGTAATAGTTCCCACTCAGATATTACTGGATTATCTTTTCGACTTAAATGGTTCAGACTCCCGACTATTCCTTGCATTCATATTGTTATGTAAGTTTACCTTGCACTTTACTTACGGTGACGAAAATTATTGTAAGGAAAACATTACTCAGATATTACTGGATTATATTACTGACTTCAGTGGTCCAAACTCCAGATTATTCGACTAGAACTAAGTCACAACACTAAGCATTCACTCCGTCAACACTAAGTCTTGCATTTGAGACCAACACTTGAATTTAAGCCCTTAAAGTAATGAACTCCGAGCTTTTACAGGGATTAAGCTAAAGGAATATTTAGAATTGTTTTAAAAGAGAATTATCCGAAGAATGCTTTAGTAAATTCTATCCACTGAACCGGATTTCGTCAAACAACAACTATGTTCACTAAAATGTTTTCGAGTAGTTTATTTACTGGATTAACTTGACTTGCGAAAGGATTACAAAGGTTGTTTCAAATAGTTTTTTTACGGACCTTTTAGTTTGTTCGTGGCGTTTTATTTCCCTTTCAATCATGGATAAGTAGGTAGGTACTGACATTCAGTTTTGCTGATCATCGTCTTGGTGTTTTCCGGTTTAGTATAGTTCGGCTTCAAATAGGTAATAAGCCCACCGACCAGACTGTAGAGTTTGTAGACCACTTTCTATTTTGTTAAGTCCCTGGTACTTGTTGACAGGCCTACACTGTCCTTCCACAACTATTAACATTTTAATTTGAAACATTGTAAAAGCCATTTATTTTTAAAAGAGTAACCTCTACATAGGAAACGACCAATTGGAACCGTGCGCCTAGCTTCTGACGTTTAATAAGTGATTTGATTTTGATCTTTGAAGCCGTCGCTCGAACTGACAACTTAAACGTAACGTAAATTTGAAAGATCATGAAATGAATGCTTAAAAAAAAACCTATTGAATTTTATTGAAATATTTTCACTACCCATCGTTTTTCTTATTGAAAGAAAATTTTAATTCCGGTCGAAAGGGTAATATAAAATCAATTAAGTGGCTGGGCAAGTAGCCATGCCATTTCGATTCAAGAACTGGATACTAAATCTATACAGAGGCAAAATTTATGAGTTTGTATTTAGGAGTAATCTTCAGAACTACCTATTCGATTCGAAAATAATTTCACTAATGAGAATCTACAGTATTGCGGAGTATCAAAGTCAAAGTCAAATCATTTGTTTCAAAGAGGCCCATGTATGGCACTTTTATACGTCAAAATTTACAAAATAATATAATTGACTCTAGTCGCATCTTCCAAAAGGTAGTTTTCGTATGGAGAAGAATGGGCAAGAAACTCCACCGTTACTCTTTTAAAATGTTTCACAATAGTTTGTATAAGTGCGTACATTAGTTAAATTATTATATGTGAAGACGATGCACCTAGAATAAAATTACTATACCACAATAGGTAAAAAAAACTAAAAATGAAGCAACGACAGATAATTTAATTATATGATAGATACATAGTGCTCACATATTTACAAACATTGTAAAAGTAGACGATTTTCCTAAAATTTTGTAATTAATAAGTCAGTGTGTGAGGAAATAATCATAGAATGTAAAATCAAGGTCATATAACACAAATATAAATTTTATAATTAAATTAGCAACCTGTTTGATTTTGTCTTGATTCTAAATTGTCCTATGGAGCAGGACTAGCATGTTTCCAAGCACTCTTATCTTGGATAGATACCATAGGATATATATATATACCTATATATACTTTTATGTTAAAACAAGAAATTTGACGCGGACAAAGTCGCGGCCAGAAGCTAGTTATTCATAAAGTCATCATTTTTTTTTTCTGTCTTTCAATGGAATTTTTAATGAAATTCCTCAGTCGATAAGACATGGAAGTTTCGAGAAAAGTTCAGATTCTTCAAACCGTAATTAGAGCAATTGAATTCTGCGAGTGATGCTTAAGCAAGTTATGCTTTGAATCAATCTTTCAAATTCACTTCAATTGCAGACATATTAAAGATTATGTTGGTAAGAACAGGTACACCGCTCGACACGCGCGAAGATTAGTTCGCGTAATCGCGACAATGTAGCCATAGCATAAAACTATACTAACTATACATTTTACAATCTATAGAAAACATTCGGATGAAAGAGGTAAATATTTCACATGATTAAGCATTATCAATCAAGATTTCTTTTCTAGCCGTAAAAGATTTGGATGAAAAAACCAGCCAAGTGCAGGTCGGACTCACGCACGAAGGGTTCCGTACCGTTATCTATAAAAACGAGCAAAAAAAATCACGTTTGTTGTATGGGAGCCCCCTTAAATATTTATTTTATTCTGTTTTTTTTTTAGTATTTGCTGTTATAGCGGCAACAGAAATGCATCATCTGTCTAACTATCACAGTTCATGATATACAGCCTGGTAACCGACGGACAGACAGACAGACGGACAGACAGCGGAGTCTTAGTAAATGCTCGTGCAGACCAACGCAATATCGCGGGCGCGACAAGGATTGCGCTGCCTGTCGCGCCCGCGATATCGCGCTGGTCTGAACGAGCTTTAATAGGGTAACCCTAATAAAAAAGGCCAACCATGCCTAAAACTCCTACATAACTAACAAAATCATCTTCATTTTTCAGAAATCAAATAAACTCAATGTAAAGAACAGATCTGTTCAGCCGAAAAAAGGCGAATTCCGTCCATTTTTAGCGTTGTTCACTATATTAATTCCAAGCTAAAAGATTCCCGTTTATTCTTGAATCTTTCTCGCCTGGCGATCGTTAACCCGCGCTTTGTTGTCTTCTTTTAAACAATAAAAGCAAATTGAATAAGAAGGGAGCCCTTCTTATATTTCAGAAGCTTCCGTTTTAATTGAGAAAATAAACCCTGGGTTGGCAATTTTGGCTTGCAGTGTTTGCGAGTAGAATTAAGGTTAAGGAGGTTTACTTTGGTACATAGATGTTGAAATTTAGTGTAAATGGTTTTCTTTGTTTATTTAAACTCGTAGTGTGAGATGCATTTAATTTTGCATACGGAATCTTGTGTTAATATTTAAAAGCTTTTTAGGATTTCGTACGTCCGGATGAAAAAACGGAACCTTTTTAGGTGTCTGTCTGTCTGACCGTCTATAACAGACAATTTGCTCCGAATCTAATGGACCGATTAAGTTGAAATTTGATACACGTATGAATTTCTGTGGAATATATGGGGGAACATGTTTTTCAACTACAATGTTAAGTTTGTTATTGGGATAAATTCATCCAAACTACGGAACCTTTCATTGTGCAAGCTCCGACACGTACCAGGCCGGTTTAAAAAAAATGTGTTTGTTCATATTAATATGTCTAGTCCATTTACTGCACTACAACAGCTTCATAATTCTCTTGCAATAGTTGCTATTAAACACAATCCAAGGCTGTATTACTTTTTTTTCGAAGAAAGTCGTTGTCTTTTTCTTATAATTTACATGCTTTAAATGGCTTCTCCATGTTATAGATTTATCCTTTTCTAAAACAATTACCTGGTTCCACCTTATGGAGGAAGAAAAAACCTCCTTATCAAGATGCTGTGTGAATTTTACGAAGTAAAGGTGTTAACAGTGTTAACGGCCGCGACTTACGAGTTTGTTGGTTATAAGTTCGAACCCTGACAGCCGCTTTACTTTGCGTAAATTATTTCATCACCACTGCTCTCAAAACGGTGAAGGAAAATATCGTGAGAAAACCGGCATGTCCTAGAACCAACAATTCAAAAACATATAACATCTACCCGCACTGGGCCCACGTGGTGGATTAAGGCCCACTTGCACTCACCGAGAAGACTCCTGTGTCCCAGCATTGGGAACACTATACGCGGATTATGCATTTTCACCAAGAGATTAAGAGATAAAGCAGGGATAGCTTTGTGGAGTGACCGTCGGACTGCCAAGTCATAGGTGTCAAGTTCGAACTCAAGGCACGCACCTCTGACGTTTCGGATTCATGTGCGTATTGTATAATTATCACTTGCTTCAAAAACGGTGAAGGCAAACATCGTAAGGAAACCGGCATGTCTGAGAGATATTTCTCGACGGCATGTGAAGCCAAGTCAGAGGCCCATGGGTGGCTTTAATAAACTCTGACACCAGGTTAGTCACTAACCACCCGAAAAGAAAAAGACCAAGAGATAGCCAAGTATTTTTTTCTCTCTGCTAAAATCAAGATCCAATTTCCAAATATGTAATTACCCTATCCATAGATCGAAAAACAGTTTCGGATACAAATACAATACATTGTGTGCCTTATCATAAATATCAGTAAACCTAAAGGTAAGCCACTGATATTGGAAAGTAATTTAATTTTATCATTGTTTCCAACACATTTATTGTTTTCACTAAAGTTATGTCCACGTATGTTTTGGTAATAACACCGAACTTTATTATTTCAGGGTTGTTTGTAGTTTTGTTATGTTTGGATACATTTTTTGTTGCGTAATTACTTTTAGGGACTGTTTTATTCGACTGGTAAATGGACCTGAATTTTATTATATTCTCTGCCAGATAAGTTAACTGGAACCTGTGTCAAAGTAATAAGATGAAATAAATTAATTTCACTCTCAAAGTACAATTTATTAAGGTGTTTGATAGTTGTACAGCAGCACATAATAAATGACATACCAACTCCTAAATTAAGTCCAGCTTTTATTTTGGAAGTTAGGGGTTCTCAAGATCAGGACTTACATAGAAAATATGATAAAGCAAGCCTGCTAACAAATGCATTAGGTATAACGAAGCTGTGTTTTTAACTGCTTTAGGAAGCTACAACTTCTCCTGATGTGGAAAAACACTGACCATATCGTACGAAACAAATATATACAGCTAATAAAATACAGTGCAAAAATTATAACATTGACGATAACTCTGCCTATTATAAGCATAATAATCTTATAACGTTACCACTGCTGGGACCACCCACCCATTATAAACGCTTGCTTAACTCTTCACGAACCTATCTCTTTTTAAAACCGGGCACTCTAAAGATAATTTCCTCGCAAGCTCCGCCCCCATGCATTCCGCCACTTCACTATATTCTAAACGCTAAATCATCAGTAATAAAGTTGAATATCGCGTGCGTTCTTTGATCGTATTCGAGCACGGAAATAAACTGCGTAACTTTCAGTTCTTATTATCTTGTAGCTGCATAAAAAACTACATTGTCTTACTGTAAATACTTATTTTTGACATAAATAATCGAGTAATCTTGATTTTATATATGTTATCTTTAAAAAAGACGATTTTCGAATAAAAAATGAATCGAGCAAAAATATTACGTAACCGTCTTGTACATGGAAAGAAAAAGATCCAATAAATCATAAGCTAAAGATTAATTTTAATTGTATGCGTGACTGTTTCAGAAAATTAATGCAAATTAACATACAATTTAGGGAGCCTCTTAATTATCCAGGAAAACCTATTGTTACCTCTCCTGATCACGAGAGGTAAATTATTAATATTCTTGCGCATCCATTTCCCAGAAAAGCTGACCCACCATGACGTGACAAACGCCAAAACAAAACATTAGACCCCAGTCCTAATCCTTCAAAAATTAAATCATATAATTTAACAACATAATGAAACAGCGACCCTTACCTTAAATTCAATTACTATAAGAGACCGTATATGTTATGATTTACGACATTCAATAATAAGGCACAATATCCGAGGGGCACAATATAAATGAAGGGTATGTGTACCTGAACTTAATATGGAAGATTTTCATTTTAGATCCGACACCCTTGCATATAATAGATGAAAATTTAATTTTGTATATCAGTTTGTTTGGTGGGGTTGTGGCGGCGTTTTTGTTTGAGGTGTTGAAGAAATATGGATTGGCTGTGTTTTATATTGGATCTTGTGAGAATAAGGCAAGTCTTCGTTTTTTTCCGAACACATTTTTCAATATCAGTGGGTTTTAATAATAATTGTAAATGGTGATTAAGTGATTATTTGGAAGAAAGAAAGAAAGAATATACATTTATTTTGCACAGACAAAAAGGTACACAACACAACATAATTATACTACACTAGCTTCTGCCATTGGCTTCGCCCGCGTGATATATTTATAAATTATAGTCTATGTTACTTAGTATTTTAAAAATTCTGTTAAAAAAAAAATTTAAATTGGTTCAGTAGTTTTAGTTCTTCTTCTTTTAGTGTGGTTAGAGACTAACCTGGTGTCACAGTTTATAAGCAGCCCATGGGCCTCTGACTTGGCTTCTCATGCCGTCGAGAAATATCTCTCAGGCATGCCGTTTTTTCACGATGTTTTTCTTCACCGTTTTTGAAGCAAGTGAAGTTATACAATACGCACATGAATCCGAAAAGTCAGAGGTGCTTGCCTTGGGTTCGAACTCGAGACCTATGAGTTTTGAGTTTATTCATTACAAACAAACTAGCATACAAAGAAGAAATCTTTGCTCTTTATAATATTAGTTTAGAAGTAAAAAAAAAAGAAAAAAAGTAAACAAATAAAACGTGTAAAATAAGAATTTGCAGGAAAGTGTGTCTCGCGGCTTCGCCAAGTCTTACAACAGAACAGACAAAATTCACTGCCAATCGCAGTAGCAATGTATCTCCTGCAATTATTAATGTTGCGATAAACTAGATTACCTTATAAGATTTAAAAATGATAAAGAAAAAAAGGAATATTAAGATGTTGGTGTTACGTTTGTAGGTATTAAAATCATTCCATATCTGATGTGTTAATAAATAGGGTACGTAACTACAAATATTCCGTACATACGAAAATGCACGTAGGAGCTATGGAATAATACTCTCGATCTCAACTCCGGTCAAAAGACTCGGGAAACCTCGACAATCGAACTTTGCCGAAGTTGTCCCTTCGAATATATTCAATGAAATGTTATTAGAACACGCTTGTAAATACTATATAGTGTTAATTAATATCAAACATATTTGAAGTTTTTTCATAGATCTTTTTTTACTTAAAGGTGACACTAATTAATTTGTTACAAAGCGAATTTAAATTATAGTCGTTTTTTTACGAAAAAAAAATGTTATTAAATTAAAAGCATCTAAATAATTTTCATTTGTTTTGTTCAGCTTTTTTAGGGATGTTTGTTATTTAATAAAAAACTTCGAAATCAGTTTGATAACTTAAAAAAAATCTTAATTCACTCTGTTCAAACTGTTTTAAAAATATTTATTTTATTTTTATTTGGCACAGGCACAGGAAATATAAACAGTAATAAAAATAAAATAGAAAGGAGCATTTACAACTAACAAAATTAACATATTTTTAAATAAACAAAAAAAATATCTGTACGAGGCTAAAAAGGTTGTTTTTTTTTTAATTTTAGCATTATGCTGCGACATTGAAAAAAATTATACCGCAGCGCTGATATTTTGATAGGGCCCGCCGCGCTGTGGAGCCACGGACACACCTACGGACAAAATAAATAAAACATTAACTTGTTATAAAATAAATAATAAAATTAACAATATAGGTATATAAAAACCATAAATATGTATGTACACGACTCGGCTGCCTCATTTCAAAACCTAGTAACTTAAAACGAAATTTTACAGGAGTGCGCAAAAACGTAAATAAGGTCAGCCTTTGAAAAGTATTTATGTAAGGTAAAAAAAATGCTATTGGTTGTATAAAATACTAAATAATGAACACATAGTACTATCAATATTTTAATATATGTGTATATTACATATTTTAAACCCCTTATTAACTTTGATAATTGACACGAGATACTCAGATTCATGTAGCAACCAGTTTCATAAAATAGTAAGGGCATTTGCTAGGTTTGGTCATGGTTTATGGAACATGAAACTTAGCATATCTCTTTGACTAAATTTTAGTAAGTATAGGTATAGGGTATGTAAATAAAACAATGATTAATTGAATACAAACGTTTATTAATTTATAAAAAAATATAAAAAAATGATGGGCAAACATTAGTAGCAGCTAAATAGCTCTATTCAGCTTCAAACGTTTGCCCATCATTTGTCAAACCGACAGACGAATAATTGACGGGTAAATTATACCAAAAGGTCTTTCTTGATTCAGGCATCAAACACCAATTTGTTAATAATTGCTTCTTTTTTATTCTGTTTAATTCCCTTTGGAGTGACAATGGTTTTCGGAAGGACAGTGCAATCAAATTTTTTCATTATAAAGTCCAATTCCTGGAGGGGTTCATCAAATCTGAGAAATGTTGTTTAAGTTTAGACCAAAAAAGTAAAACAAATCTGATTTAAAATTGTGTTTAAATAAATAAGTTGTATGTACCTTGTCTTATAAAAAAGGTTTCTTGATCCTGTTCTTAATTCGACTTGAACAACAGAGTTTAAATTAAATTGTTGTAAGGGTTCATTAAGACGTGCCGCTCTCTTTTTTTTCGGCCATTCATATTTGCAAGTGATTTCAATTGCTTTTATACTTTTTCTTGATTGCATCACTGTATCTTTAAAATCCTGAAAATCATATGTATTCTTTTGCCTCTTACAACTCGATATTACCGTGAACAGCATCCACGGACATGCGAGTATGACCTTTTGTTAAATAGCTAATCGTTAATGATTTAAGATCATTCAAGGAGTTGTTGACTATCATAATCATTGCTCTAAGAAGGGTCCAATTTTTATTTTGGGCTGTACAATTATCAGACCATATATACAAGTGCTCCAAATCCCTATTAGCTTGTATGAAAGCATATACGGCGTTCACAATATCACTCGCCACTCCAGTTTCAGCTTTATGCCAAAGGACACGTGACAAAATCGCTTGACTTCTTTTCGATTGGAGCAAATGTTAAATTAAAAGTAATCAAACGACTCATGAAAAATGCATCTTTAATGTCTGGCATTTCTGGTAGAATAATCACTTTCTGTAGATCCATTGTATATATATACACATAGTGCAAAGTGTTATTGGGTTTTTCTATCTGAAATTTCTCAGTAGCAGCCTGGAGTCTGGATTTGTGCCCGTTTGATGGCAATAGGCTCGCCCCCTATTACATGGGACTTAAAACACAACTGGCGAAATGTGGGTGAACCTGCTACAGGGACACCTCTGCCCAACCCTTCGGGGAAACAAGGCGTGATGTTATGTTATGTTATATATTTAACTGTGTTTGAGTTTTTCCTTGTTTCATCTAATCTGTATCGTTGTATAGCAGAGTCAGCTTTAGATTATGATTTTCATATTTCGTTCTTATTTCTTCAGGCATCGAGGTAAAATCGCTGTACTTCTTTAGTTGTTCTTCATACATCAAGCATTCTACACACCTATTGCCTTTAAGTATATGAAATGATATTTTCAGTTGTAGTTTTTTTCCTGTGTACATTTAAAATTTGGATTTTTTTGCACATTTGCTGTAATGTTAAATGTCTCGGCGGATATCAGGTAAATGGCGCATTATGAAGAAGATAAAAACTGACAGTAGGCTGAAAAGTCATGATATGTTCGACTATTATGCTTCTATTAACTTTTCTTCGATTGCCACCTCTATTTTCTTTGGAAACAGAAACTTTCAACGGTCCTTTTTTATAGCTCTACTTAGCTCTGTTATCACGGCATCGGTTTTATATCCAAGAGTTGCCAAAAAAAAGTTACGACACACTGAAATCATCTCGTTGTCTTTATTTGTCAAAGAAAAGTGACGAGTTTCGTTTCTAAAAAAAGTTTAATTAAAACTTGAGATTTGAATCTTGCGTCGCTTTATTGAAGATACATGTAAGCATTTATTTAGAAAACCACGCCTTGATACAAATTTTTGATCCCAATATTTATCCCAAATCTCTTTCCGACACTCAGGTGAAAACGTGGCACATTGCCTCGTGCATTTGCCATCACAACTGTTTTCGATCATCGGGTGCTTTATTTTGTTTTACAACATTTGATACAGAGGCATCTATAGATTGCGGGGTGGCATTTTGAGGTGCACAGCTGATGTTCGGTATATTATTATGTTCATTATAAGTGAAGACTAGACCGGGGTATGCAGGTACAAAATGTATTTCAGGTTGTCTATTTTGCTGTAGAGAATCAACGACAGATTCAGATAATTTTTTCGAAGAACCCAATATGAAGTCCCGGAATGTAAAATCAGTAACAGAAGAAGTATCTTTTACAGATTCAGGCAACTTAAAATCAGGGTCCTCAACTGAGTCGTTCAAATCGCTAGCTGTAATAAATTCTTCAAGGCCAATGACGCCTGAGGTGTTAGTCGTTAAAGCAGTGTCATTTTGCGCAATGGATGGTTCATTTAGTTCAATTGAGCAGTTATTAGCAGGCAAACTGAAACAAAGAAAAGAAAAACTGCAACAAACATACACAAACCGCAACTTATTCTATTTTCAAGCCAAAACCAACAACCCTTGGTGATCTCAAAACCAAATACACCTACGAACTAATAACCACAAAAACAAACAACAATCACGCACAGAAGTTAAAAAATGAATGTTAGCATCATTACTCTAATAGGTATATCATATCAGTGTACGTGTTATTATAAGCCAAAAGAAATATTTGGGTATAATGAACTTACCACTTTTCCGTGTCTGAATCAAAGTCTATATTGTTGTTTTTGTTATTAGCGGCAGCCACAATCTTATTCGAACGATAAAATTGCATTTGGCGATTCATTTTATGAAAGACAAACCAAAATACAACGACACAAGTTACTTCCGCCCATCGACATCGATTGAAACGAGAGCGCGTACGGTAGTGTTATGATTTGCTGCGGATCCCCGCACTATCCCCTCTTTCCCTTCGTGTTTGGTTTTGATTTCAAAAACCTAGGTGCATCGACCATTTAAAGTGGTCACGGGGTAGTGAATGGGGCACTTACTAGGTTTCAATGTTTAATTATATCTGCTTATAAGTGAATTTTCAATGCTGGTATTTTTGTATTTGGTGGGGACTAATTAGATTAGCAAGATTATACAATAAAACGATTTTTGTAAAAAAGTGTCCCTTATTAGGTTTTGAAATGGGGCAGCTGAACCGTTTCATCTTTGCACTCGCAGTTATATAAAGTATCTTCCATGCGATATAGCACAAGCATAGCACAATCAACCTGTAACGTTCCCAGTGCTGGGATACATGCCTCCGCTCTGTGAGAGGGATGGGCCATAATTCACCACGTAGGCCCAGTGCAGAAAACTGGTGAAGTGAGTTGTCATTTCACCTGATGCTAGGGATTGAGTTTGTTAACAGATCACTTCAAGTTCACCTAAGTAAGTATTCACGGCGAGATTTTTACAGATATATCGACTGGTTGTGGATACGATATGCGATATACGTTAGCGCATTTTTAATAAAAATAATAAGCACAAAACAATAACCAATTTAATTTTAAACTTTTACAACATTCGCAATTCAAAAATAAATTAATTTCAAACTTCGAAGTGATACGCGAATTCAAATTGTAAAGCCACATCACACATACACACATCAAAAGTGTCTAGGGATCAAGCATTTTTATGCGGATTTCTTGAGATTGAGATGTGGCTTTGTAATAAATTTATGATTATATAAATTTATATGGATCCTTTTTGGTGCATTTCATAATTTGAAACAGGAACTGTTAATCAAATTCGAGTAAAAGATGAAAATCAGCTGTCAATATTTTCCCTATAAAAACATACAACGCATTGAAGACATTATTAGTGCTACTGTTTCCCTACTACTGATTAAAACCAACGTTATTATGGAGCGGCGACGTCATTTAAGCAGGGAAGAAATGCTCAGAGCCGTGGGAATGATAGAAGCTGGTTCCCGGCAACGTACTGTGGCTTTAGCTCTGAATACAAGTCAGAGTGTTATCAGTCGACTTTGGACACGTTACCGAAGCACTGGTACCGTGGCTGAGCGCCATGGAGGACGGTATCGCTGCACCACACGGAGACAAGACCGATACATTCAAATCTTAACTCGAAGAGCTCCAACAATAACCGCCATGATGTTAGCCGTGAGGCTTCATCACTCTTCAGGGAACTTAATTAGCGACCAAACAGTCAGAAACCGCTTGCATGAAGTGAACCTTCATTCCCGAAGACCGCTACGGGTACCACCTATAGCAATGCACAATCGTAGGATTCGATATCAATGGGCTCTTGAACACAGAAATTGGGCAGAAGAACAATGGCGTTTCGTGTGCTTTTCTGATGAGTCTCGTTTTGGTATGAGACCGGATACAAGACGTATACGACACTGGAGAACCCCTGGACGCCAACAGCGATTAAAATCCTGCCAGGAAGTCCATCCGTATAATGGTGGAACCAACATGGTATGGGCGGGTATTTGGATCGGCGGAAGAACTGAGTTGATTTGGATCAGAGGCAACCTCAACGCTCAAATTTATGCTGAGACGATTGTATCTGACGTCATCGTTCCTCTACAAGTGCAAATCGGTCCCTTATTTCAGTTAATGCATGATAATGCACGACCGCACACCGCAAGAGTTGTAAGACAGACTCTCGCCGCAGCTAACATTAATGTCCTGCTCTGGCCTGCTCAGTCGCCAGACTTGAACCCGATTGAGCATGCATGGGATATGCTACAGAGAAGAGCTCTGCCGAATATGGAGGGTATCCAGTCGCAAGAAGACCTTTTTTTGTTGTTGCAACGAACATGGGCGGCCATTCCACAGCGTGATTTGGATGAACTCATTTTGAGTATGCCAAACCGATGTTCTTGTGTTGTTAGTGTTCGCGGTAGAAACACGAATTATTAATTGTTTAAGTTACCCAATAAAATTTTAAAGAAAACTGTTATTTCAGTCTTTTTTTCGAACTTTAATGTTAGTGGTTCAAATGTCAAAAATCCCTTTATTAGGAAAATGGCAAATTTCTTTATTAATGCAAAGGTGACTTGGTTTATCGTTACTGTGACAAACGAAAACACTTTATTTGATGAATCCTTAAAGAAAATTTTAATTAATATCAATCAGGAGAAAAGTTATTGCAAAAATATATGTTGATCCCTAGACACTTTTGATGTGTGTACATAAGTAGAGTTTTATCGATAAACCAGACAATGAACCTCACTAAAAACTTTGGACTCGCTTGCAGAATTGAAATGCGCAGACGCCCATACCGGCTCGACCTAGCATACAAGGCAAAGACTTTGTAAATTGGCTTTAAAAAAAAGTTTTAAAAAAAGTGGTGGCACTACGAGAGTGCCGACAGAAGTGAAAATTTGAAAAAGATCGCCTTGGTGGAAGAAAAATACTTGTATAGAACATTGGTTCGTAACCTTATCTTTATAAAGAGCACAATCGCGTGTACAAAAAAAAAACTTCCGAAACCTTTAAAGTAAAAATACTTGCATAGAAAATTTATCCGTACCTAAATATTAATAAAGAGCACAATCGCGTTTACAAAACCTTTAAAGTAAATACATTTGCATAGAACATTGACCCGTAACATAATATAAATGAAGAGCACAATCGCGTTTACAAAAATGAGGTGTCATCATGGTGTCGCGAAATCATTGGTTTAGTCCCATCTCAAAAATGCCCCACGCGCCTAAAAAAGTTTTCACTTCAAATATTTACTAAACAAAAGTTATTAAATTATTGGGTATGATTTTGTTCACTAGTTTGATCGATGGCTTTTTTTTATTTTTATTTTTTTATTTCTTTTTTTAAAACGTTGCCTCACACTCCTAGTGTCTCTCCTCTAATGTCACATTTCTCCTGTATTGTGGGTGCGTTTACAAACATTTAAACAAATACTTGTTGTGCTGTCAAAATATCTAACTTTAATGTTCGTAGGAAAGGCCAATGAAAGAAGAGATGCAACATATATAATTTATAATATTATGTATTGATTAGTTTCGATGCCTATCATTATAATATCTTCACGGGTAATAATGAAAGATGTATCATTTCTGCAAACGCCTTAGATTAGGTTGGTGGTTACACTGTAAACATATTTCAAGTATTTTTTTTTAATTATAAATCAGTCTGACTATAAGAAAAAATCGTAAATCCAACAATAATGAATTAATATTATCTAAAAGTTAATATCAAAGCGTTATATGTTAATAAAAAACTTTAAGTGAATTCACATCTGCTGCATGAATTACTCAAGAATTTTTTACCTCCGAACCCTAAAAGTCTTGTGACGAAATATTAAGCTGGCTAAAGAAAAAGTGTCTTTAAAATGTACTCTTGATTTTTGAAGAACCGTCGACTTAGACTTGAGAAACGCTTAATTTTCTTAAAATGAAGACTGGCTTGCGTATTTTGCACATGATGCTTTGAATAAAAGTGACAAAAACTTCAATAAACGTTTGGTAACGATAATTATTTTATTATAATTGATTAACAGTTATCCAGTCATAGTAAAATAACTGCCAGAGTAACTCTAATAAAATATTGAGAAGCACTTGGATTTTTTATGCGTGGACACGTTGTTTTAATTACGAAAAAATGGAACAGTTCGAAATTTCTGTAAGTTACCCAGTAACTGGGATATGGAGTATAGAATAGGCAGTTGATCTATATTAAAATACTGGTATTCAGCTGCATCCATTTAGACTGGAATTCGACCCAAATATAGCTAGAAAAAGGCTATGCGATTGTGATATTAAATATGTCAAGAAATATGACATGTTGTATATAATTTATTTATTATTTATTTATATATACTTTATTATACACCACAAAAATACATAACAAAAAATAAATCAAACACTACAAAATATCCGCGATCTCTTCCAGGCAACCTTGGAATGGACTGTGATTTGCCCGGACATAAAATGGGGTTGTTGTTGGTGCAAATAATAATATTCAAGTTCACTGAAAAAATTGTACACATACTAAAATCAACAAAAGTCCATAACATACATCAAAAAGTAACTTCTTCAGCTGTACCTTAAGATTTATTCCAGCAAGAAATAAACGCCAATACTGATCTCAGTCATGCAGGTAACAAGTGTTAGCTCACAGCATCCCTTTAACGAGATGAAATCCTTCACAGATTGCTCGAACTAAGTTTGATTTAATAAATATTTGCTTCGCCATCTTCCCCGGTTCAAAGGCGCCGACTTTGAGTTATATATTTTTGATGGCAATAAAGTTCTGGAGATGAATAGTAGGTTTCTGGATTTTTGCATTTATTTTTTTATGCTACTTAAGTAAAGTAGGTACCTATTTTTATAATAGTTTCATTTTTTAAGTGAAAACTTCTTTAGGCGCGTTTTTTGAGATGGGACTAAACCATTGATTTCGCGGCACCATGACGACACCTCAGTTTTGTAAACGCGATTGTGTTCTTTATTTATATTATGTTACGGATCAATGTTCTATGCAAGTATTTTTACTTTAAAGGTTTCGTAAGTATTTGTTTTTTTTTTTTTTTTGTAACCCCGTTTGTGCTTTTTATTTAGATAAGATTACGGACCAATGTTCTATGCAAGTATTTTTTTTTCCACCAAGGCGACCCTTGTTCTAGTTTTCACTTCTGTCAGCACTCCCGGAGTGCCACCACTTTTTTTTTTATATGACATTAAAAAATCGACTGCTTCTTGACTGAAATTTGTTTACTAATTCCTAATAGAATAAGAAAGAAGAAAGAGAGAGAAGAGAAGTTTCCTTATTTGAAAATTTTTGATTGTGACGGAATATAGCAGTTCGTCGTGACGTGGTACGACAGCGGCTCTCCTTACTTCATGTATCATCAGAAGACAACCGCCACACAATCATCAATGCGAGGCTCTGCTAAAATTAATAATCAGCCAGTGTTACTTTTATCCGACCTCTTTAGTGGTTACTTGTAACTTCGTAACAAAATTAGATGGCGCCACTTACTGCGCCGTCATATATGTATAGACATTATGTAGGTATTATTATTATGGATAAAGTAGATGAAGAGCAGATGCAGTATGATCCAGCTAGTTTACAAAAGGATGTTCTAATCTCATAAATGCTTGACAGCGGGAAATGCGCCGCTTCATATTTTCTCCTCCACTTTAGTAATTTCATCGC
Source organism: Omphaloscelis lunosa (assembly GCA_916610215.1). Classification (NCBI taxonomy): domain Eukaryota; kingdom Metazoa; phylum Arthropoda; class Insecta; order Lepidoptera; family Noctuidae; genus Omphaloscelis; species Omphaloscelis lunosa. The sequence continues at coordinate 17,531,960 of OU744250.1, forward strand.
ATACTTACCTTACATATTTTATAGAATCTGCAGTAAGACGAATATTTTCATGAATACAAAAGCAACCTCTTAAGCAAAAGGGTGATTCATCAATAGCCTTATCCAGAAAATAATTTGCATAACAGACATCCGAGACAAATACCCTATCATTTCTCAAAGTCCCCCCTCAAATCGGCTTTGAAAGCACTTCTTATTGTCCAAAAGATTTAAATTTAAATAACACAGAAGTGGCCAATACTGTTCGTCTGTTTCATCACCTTCAAAGTTGTAAGTTGGAGCAAAGTTGAATGCTAAACAAAGCAAAGACTTACCCTCATTGCATGCCAGAGGGAAAGTGAAGTTTAAACAAGTTTATAATTAGTGTGGCGTGATAAGAGGTCCTGACAGTGAATTTGTAGAGGGCACAAAATATTTGGAAGATAATTAGGTAGATAATTAACATGCTGATTGCGGTTGGCCGGACATGTGTGAAATATGACCGCATAAAATTTGGAATGGCTAGCTTTGAAGTAAGGCCGTTTTGGAACACAATGCGATTCGATGGAGTGTCGCTTTGTTAGCGTTTGCGGTGGTTTAAGTCCAGGGGTGGGTTGAAAGGCTTAATAAGGGACTGTGTTTGGGTCTCTTTATGATTTTTTATCTGGATATGTTCTCATTTCTGATTTAATTATGTAGTTGTGTTGTCATTGCATACGTTCAGTGGCGTGCCTAGGGTTTCAAAATAACGCAAGCCCAATAAAATTTTAACCGATTTCAAAAAAAGAAAGTTCAGTTTTCGACTGAGTATGTAGGTACCTACGTATGTATCATCGCAATTTTCTCATAAACTACTGGTTAGGTACAATAAATTAAAAGTGAATTCATCCATCCATCTTCTTCTTTCCTCTTCTTTCTTCAATTTCACTCTTGCTTGTCGTGCGGTGAATGAGGTAACCAAAGCACACTGAAGGCATGCTAGTGCTAGATTGAATATAATGAACATATCAGCAATTGCATACCTCCGGTGGCTTTGAAAAAAGCCGTTTGGTTTGCTTCATTGCTTGAGGGAACAAAGTTATGGTAAGTAAGTAGTTGCTTCCTTCGTAACAGGTCCCAGGTTACAGACAAAAAAAAAACATAACAAAAAGTTACAAAGCGAAAGTTAAAAAATAGCCAGATAGAATGTTATAAGGAATTTAAATAAATTATTTATATTCTAATTGGAATCGTCTATCTTTCTTAAGAAATGATTTAATTACATCAGAGTAAAATGTTGGTGATCGTTTTAATTCTACCAACAACTGTAAAGGCTCTTTCAAACAAGCGTGACACGCGACGCGACACAAAGACACCGCTCGTCCCGCGACGAGCGGCGTCTTTGTGTCGCGTCGCGTGTCGTGCCTGTTTGAAAGAGCCTTTATTCAATAGCTATCATTGATAATTCGGAAAGACGCTCTTGACCTTGTGTATTTCTCAGATAGGTATGGATACGTTTAAGAGACGAAAAAGCACGTTCCGCGGAAGAACTTGTCGCCGGAATAGTTACAACAAGATACGCTAACTTTAACAGCTCGGGAAAGGCATCTTCGAGGTTATTCTCATGAATGAAATCAATTAATTCGAAAACATTACGATCTTTCAGATCAGGACTAGAATACAAGCAAATCAATTGGCTTTTTAATGTTTGTTTGTCGAAATAGTTTGCATAAATGTCAAATAATGAATTTAATTCCTCTGTAGGAAAATGTGAGTGATAATTGTCAATTTTTTTGTTGTTGAGCAGTTGGAAAAACTTTAATTTATAAATTTCAGAATATCGGTCAGTAATTTCGGTATTAATGTTATCAATTACTTCTACAAAAAGTCGTCTGTATTCCGTTTTTGCACAGCGTACGTTGCGTCTCAAACGAGGAGCCGAGTTATTTTGCAACGTGTTCTCATAAATTTGATCAATTTCGGATTGAAATTCAGCACATAACCATGCCTGAAATTCCTTTATTTTATTAATACAATAACCGACATCAACTTGTGGATTTTGTAGAATATTGTACGAGCAGTCAGTTTTTTCAAATATCCGATGAAAGATAAAAAGAAAAAAAATTAAATTAAAAGATCGCAAAGTGTTTTCAAAATTCTCCGCAGCTAAAATCGTATTCCCGTCCCAGTTCTGTGGATTGTCGCACAGATCAGAAAACAACTCAATAAGTTTACTTTTTTGTTCAAAAACCGTGTTTACAACTCGCAACATGTATGTCCAACGAGTTGCGGGAGCATTAGGCAATTTTTTGCTGCAATGAGTATCGTAAAAAGCAGCTCGTTTTGTACTATTACTAAAAAAATTACACAATGCCTGAAGGGCTGAAAAAAATAAACTAACCTCCTGGATTCTATTGCATGATTTAGACAACACTAAGGCCAAAATATGCGCATTACACCAAATGTAAATTGCTTGTGGACAAACATCTTTAACTTTTTGTTGCACTCCATTTCTTACACCGGACATTACACTAGCGCCGTCATAGCTTTGCGCTACTAATTTTGCGATGCAATCATGTCTATTCAATAATTCTAAAATAATATTAGAGAGTGAGTCTGCTGTGCGACTTTCCGACACATTAAGAAAGCCCAAAAAACGGTCATGAATTTCATTCTTATAATAATATCTGAGAATCAAGCACAGTTGTTCTCTATGACTAACATCGGGGGTTTCGTCAATAATAATTGAAACAAATTTTGTTTGTCTAACTTCGTAATCGATGCAAGTTTGCGTCACATCGGCTACGGAATGAATAATATCGTTTTGAATTTTGTTAGATAAATAACTCGGCCACGGTTTGTCACTTTCCTGATGCTGCATATGTTTTTCTAAAACGACATCGTATTTTGAAATTAACGAGACCAGTTAAAAAAAATTGCCTTTATTTAATGAAGTTTTGGACTCATCATGTCCTCTTAAAGGAAGTTCCTGTTGTGCTAAATGACAAACAATATCGACTAATCTTTGAAAAACACTACGGTTGTTTTCAACGCGCGTGTTAAATTTTGAAATTTCCTCAGATAACTGGCGTGATATAGATGTCTCAATTCATTGTTTACCAAAATTACCGAAAGAAACCATTGCACACAGGTGTTTATGGGAATTTGCGTGCCTTTTAATGGCGCCAGATATCTTATTTAAATCATTATAACCAGATGTATTCCAAACGAAATCTTCATTCGAAAAAAATATGCAGCACCAGCAATACAACTTATTAGTATGCGAACAGCCAACAATCCAACTAGTTTTATACACTGATCTATTAAATTTTCGTTTATGCGATTTACTAGTCTGAGAAATACACAGATTAGGCGTCGGTTTTAATGAAGAAATTAACTGTTTTTTCTGAGCAAAGTTTAAAAATTTTACCTTATCTTCGCCAATCAAAACTTGAACGCATTTTAAATCCTCACAAGGTACAATTACCTCCATTGTTGTAGGTAAGTCACCAAAACAATTGTATCACTGAGAAAATCTAAGAAAACACACAAAAAACTTTAGCAAGAAAACCTTTTTCCACTCAAGCAAATGAAACTGAAGTTAGTTGCACTCTCGGATGTCGGGAACTACCTACTCAGTGTTGTCATTTAGGCAAAAAAAGTCGCCAGGTATATGAAAAATCTAGCTAGATGTCGCAAATTTTTTATTTTTAAGATATTGCTTGACTATTTAATTTCGTTATTTTAAAAAGTCGCTAGTTTTTATTGTTGCTAAATGTTAAAAAAGTTTCCAAACTCGTTAAAAATCTCCAAGACTGCACAACGTGGCTAAAACGGCAACACTGCAGAGTTGGCAAGCTGACAAGGTCACACATACGCGTGCAACTTCATACCGAAAAAGCCCGGCTTAAATCTGCCATAGTGATCGATTTGTTCTATGCACAAGGTCTAACTCGTTAAGGCTCTTTCAAATAGACGCGACACGCGACGCGACACAAAGACACCGCTCGTCGCGCGACGAGCGGTGTCTTTGTGTCGCGTCGCGTGTCGCGTCTGTTTGAAAGAGACTTTATACGGCACATCGCTATAAGTGCGAAAGTGACAGATATAGTATTTGAAAGCCCGGTATAAGCCGGTGCGTGTAAGCGAGATAGCTATATATAGATGCTACAAATGCCAAACTCTGCGCGCGAACAATCGCGATGTGTAGTAGTGTAGCATAGGTAGATACTTTGTGTTATTTTGATAAGAATTAAGCGCGCGAACATTTAAATAGTTCGGGTTTGATATTGATTCTCTATCGAGCATTTTAGTAAGGCATGCCGCCGGGCTTTTGGGCTTATATGAAGGTACCGCCACTGCATACGTTCTTTTGGCAAAATTATCAAACACTAGCTTCTGCCCGCGACTTTCAGCTGCGTGGAATTCAACCATACTATAAAATATATTCTATTCAGCAAAGGATTTCGATCAGTGAAAGATTTTTGTAATCAGAACAGTACTTCCAGTAATTTTCTCTTAAATAAAAATACAATGTAAAATATATTTCATAAAACTAATTTAGATTTCAATATCGTATAACTTTGGTACAAAAATACTGATTCCTAACAAAATAACCTACTTAAACAGGTAATCCACGATCAATTTACTAGGAAGAAATCAAGCTGATTATTACCACAGGTAATTTCTTTCTGCCCTATTCAATGAACCTTATTCTATGATGTGTATATTTTGATATACTACACTAAATAGGCCATATATTTTATACGGCTAATGTTGCGCGAACATATCGTGTTTTCAGATTATTATTTTCCATAATTTGTTATATTAATAGTTGTGAGAATTTATTGGGGAAATGTAGGTATTAGATGGCCCTGCTGGTGACTTTTGCAGCGATGATATAAGCAGTTTTTACAAAAATTTACGTGGAACGTATTACCTTCATGATATCTCCAGCAGCGCGCGGGCTACCGTGGGTTTGGCCGCTGTAACATGTTTTACTAAGAAAATACTCATTGAAGCTGGGTAACAAAGCTTCAGTTAGACTTTTCATAATAAAACTTTTTCTTCATTGTGATTTTGTCAGGAAAGCGGTTCCGTCATTATTGTAACGTCCGCCATGAAATCTGTCATTTTAATCAGTATTTTACATTAAGTCAAACCCCGCTGCCCAAGTTTTAAATCGTTAGATTTGCCCACACCGTACTTAGTCACAAGAAAAAGTGTTCAGAGAAAAGTGAGCTCACACATAACTAAAAATAGCGTTTCCATGAAAATCAAAGTGTAGTCACAGCATCATTCTGTGTCAGAAATGTCAAAATAAATCAGACATTTGACTATCTTTTGACGCGGTAGGGTGAATCTAACAATTTAAATCTTTGCGACTGCCATCACGTTCATGACAGCCGTCACTGCGGCCGTAAGTGGCGGCCACCACTCTTCTAGGAAACCGTTTTAGTAACAATTCAACTCCATTACATTCAGACATAAAAACAGAATCTTAATAATTGTAACATAATCTCACAACAAATTAAAAAATAAATCAATAAGTAATGAATTAAAATTCATTGCTCCATACTGTCAAGTCTATAAAATCGTATAATCTATGCCAGTATCGGACGCCGGGGTTAATTAGTAAACTATGACAAAGGAAACAAGACCCCTCACCTTGCCTTCAGCTTCAAAGTCCCTCATTAAAATGGAGTAGTAACTTCGTTGCTATAAGACCCGTGTTCTACGTTCGTTTTACGTTTAATGAGCAAATAAATTGGAAAAAGGCATACGGTTTGAGACAATACTGTGCGATTCTTTGGCAGAAACTCTTTTATGTGTGCTGCTGGGGAAGTTTTGTAGTGTTATTGGCTTGATTTCTTCTACTGTATTTTTATCTCACGAAGTGACGCGCGCTTTACTTGTGGGTATCAAGTGTACAAACATGCTGTGCGCAGGAGCTCTCGGCACCGTCCGAGACAATACCGAAGTCGGAAGTGTGTGTATGTGCGTGTGCGTATTATGTGCTGACGCTACTCGTCTTCACGCACATATTCACAGCGTGTTTGTACACTTGGTAACCACAAGTAAAGCTCGCGTCGCTTCGTGAAATAAAAATACTGTAACGTTGCAATGCAGGAGGGGGGAGATGGTAGGATGCGTGATATTTCGATCTATAATTTTATAATTAGACACATTTTTATTTTGTGTTGTTTATTTTAGAAAAATATCCAAACTTATCCCATGATATACGTATTCTTTAAAAGAAACACAGCAATAACATAGCTTGACAATAAAAATAAACTTCACATATTTATTCACATATTTACCCACTCATACAAAGTCTCGTTAGAATATCGGATAGTCATATTCCAAATTATGCATAGCATAATCTACGCTTATAACCCTCGGATGCACTACATCCATGATTCATCAGTAGGAACACTGTCTTAGGTATGCAACACTTAACGTTACCACATTTTCAAAGTAACGCTGCATAAAGCCACAGAACATATAGAAACAGAACACACATAGACAAGTGGCTACGTGAGTGTAGAGTGAGTGTAAACGCATTAGCGATTGGCATTTGTTTGAGATCGCCCTGCGTACGCGTCTCAATCAATCTTCCTTGCATTTTCCCAACTATGTTGGGTTCGGCTTCCAGTCTAATCGGATGCAGCTGAATACCAGTATTTTACATGGAGCGACTGCTTATCTGACCTGCATAACCCAGTAAATGGGTAATATGACTGGTTGTCAGACTTTCGGGCTTCTGACGACCCGTAACGACTGTCAAAGATCCACGAATGTCAGCCGGGACCAACGGATTAACGTGCTTTCCGAGGCCCAGAGGGGCCTTGGTATGTGGAAATGGTCATCCATCCAACCCCGGCAAACGTAGCATAACCTGATAGACCGACTGATGTAGAACCTGATGGATCGACCCGTGCAGCTATTATTACTTAGCCACGAGCTCCTACACCATCGCATCAGTGAAATTCACACAAAATAAAATGGTTTCTTTGTAACTGATACTTCAAGTGACTACACTATCTGCGGTTGATGACCCCAACAAAAAAACTTATCAATGTTATTTCTTTTTTGTTTAATCATGTTAAGATATCAATAACCATCACGTCTGCGTAGTTTCTCTAGCTAATATAATTTAACCCTGTATACAAGCTGTCAGGGACATTGACGCGAAAACTTTTACCATAGATTCAGTACATGATTCTGAACCCCCCTGTGTTAAAATTTTTCGCCGGGTACTAAAACAAAAATCTGCTGTTTCATAGAAAAGTGCAATACCTACGCGGTCAAAATGTATGGAACAGCAGAATATTTTTTTTTTATGACGCATGGGGTTTTCATAATCATGTACTGAATCCATGGTAGCAGTTTTCACGTCGAAGTTCCTGCCACCCTGTATGTGTGGGCACTAGGCGCTTGTTTCCGCTCGTTGTATAGAGCCGGCCTTCTATACCTATCTATTAGTGCTACAGCTTCTGCATTCACCTGTACGCTGTTCATCCATCCAACTAATCCTTTAATCACCTCATACGCCACTTGCACACGATGCGAATACGAGGTACAGTCGTGTCTGCAATCAATATAAAAGGGAGTATCGTTTCTTATTGAACTGCGACTGTCAACACGTTCTTCATTTAGCTGGAGTAAAAGTAAAAAAAGAAGAAATTTATGTGGTTACTGTCTAACGCATATCGTTGTCTCAGAAACGATTGACCTTACAAAATAATCCAAAAATTTGTACAAATTAAAGATAAGACCATCCTACCTCCTTTCGTGGATCTCGTAAATATAATCCTTTATGGATGTTTAATGTTAATGATATCAGGAACTCTTATATTAGGTATGTTTATAACAGCATCGTTGTTATAGTGGTAGTGGTTTGCCGACCCTATCTACGAGGACTTAAAAATTGAATTTCGACAAACCGTAATGTCAACAATTTATTTCGGAAATATGAGGAACCCGTGTTCAGTGTCAAAGTCAAATCATTTATTTCAAATAGGCCCATGTATGGCACTTTTGAACGTCAAAATTTACAAAATAATATAATTGATTCTAGTCGCCCCTTCCAAAAGATAGTTTTCGTATGGAGAAGAATGGGCAAGAAACTCCACCGTTACTCTTTTAAAATGTTTTACAATAGTTTGTATAAGTACGTACATTAGTTAAATAATTATATGTGAAGACGATGCACCTAGAATAAAATTACTATAGCACAATAGGTAAAAAAAAAAAAAAAATGAAGCAACGACAGATAATTTAATTATGTGATAGATACATGGTGCTCAAATATTAACAAACATTGTAAAAGTAGACGATTTTCCTAATGTTTTTTTTTTTTTTAATTAATAAGTCAGTGTGTGAGGAAGTAATCACAGAATGTGGATCACCTTAATGTAAAATACTTAATTGGGAGGTCCCATTAAATCAGATGACTGAAGACTAACTCAGAGGACTTGCTGTAGGCATAAGCTGACATATAAAACCACAAGAGAATAGCAATCTATTCACAGGCAGAAAGTTTTCCACCCTAAATAATTCTTAAAACAAAATGAAACCCAAAAACGGTGTTTAAAGGGCAATATTAAAATTAATTAAATATTGAGGTCGCGTATAGCTCGTAATTCTATTTTAATTTTAATTAAGGATAGCGGACCGGAGTAACAGATGTCGGGAACTGATGTTTATTATATGTCTTGTATATATTTCGAAGCTAGCTTTATTGCTAATGATATTTCTGAAGATCATTCGAGCCAGATTGCGGTTAGATTCGAGTCGAATTTATTATTTCTTAGAAATATATATGAGAAATCTAGATACCTATGTCTTTGAATCAAAGTTAATATGAGAGATAAATCATAATATTCACAACGCTTATATGTTTTATCTTGAATAACATTACATCAAGTGAACAAAATGTTTCTTAGATTATTAATATTTCTCGAGCCTTCAGAAGTACCAAACCAAAATAAAATTCATGTTTACATTCTCTTTTCCCGATTGAACAGGCAACTGTAAAATTCCCTTTAATAGAACATTTAAAAACAAAAGTACACAAATTAACTTTAACTGACAATCACACGAGTAATTTAAAACACGATCGAGGTGAAATAAAAGTAATAAATAAAACAGTGGGCGCTTGGGGATTGAAGAAAAATAAATATTATCCCGGCCAGTGTTGTTTCCAACGAGCGGGAATTAAAGGAAAATATAGCAGGGATCAGCTTCTTATCAGCTGTGGCTGGGGTAACAGATAGCTGGGGAAATAATACGGTGGAAGATTAGGTCATGGAGCGCAGGTGTGGTAATGCATGGTCATCGATTGAACAAAAGAGTGGCAAAAATATTGTTACACATAGTGATTGGTGGGTATATAATTATTATACTTTTGGGTTAATTTATAAACGACCTCAAAAAAGTAACGCCATGGCCAGAAGCTAGTATTATAAATGTATTTAAAAACATCACTTATTTTAGAAATTGAAATACAAATAACAAAAATAATAAATAAAATATAATAAATAAAAAATAAATAAATAATATACTTAAAATAATAACAAAAATAAAATTAATTTTAATTAATATAATATATGATATAATATTTTTGAGTGTGTTTTAGTTTAATTTGTGATTTCCTGTGCGAGTCTCAATAAATAATTTTTCTTTCTTTCTTTCTACACGTTTTCAAATATTTTTCAAAAGTTATTGAAATAACAAAGGTGAACGCAGCGACCACAAATTAATCGAAAACGGAACCAAAATAATATATCACCACCAACTAAAAACAAAAGAATTCCAGTCACCACTATTGCAATCTATAAATCGAGTAACTTTCTCCTGTTACACGTAGGTGAACGTGTTTTATAGTTCCACAACTACAAAAGTGCAAACATGAAGAATTTCTTGAAGAATAAAACTCATACATAGTTCAGGAAACACGTCCACAAAAGGGGAAAGGAGAGTAGGAAGATATCACAATGTTTTACGTCATTACACTTGCATGGTGAACTAGATAAAGAAATTCATACTGATATTATGAGGAAACGAATTTGTTTGTTTAGGTTACACAGGAAACAAAGCATATTATATGTACGCATGTATGTGCTTGAGATGAAATCGTTACTATTCGGTAGCCTGCATAATAAGCCTATAATGTTCCCACTGCTGGGTCACAGGGCTCCTATCTGTGAGAGAGAGTAGACCGTAATCCACCACGTGGTCCCAGTGTGGCTACTGTGCTCTCCTTTGGTAGCCTGCAGCAGCTGTATTCAAATGTCCATAATTTACATACTTAAAAAAATGATGTGATTAGCATGACTTCAAATAAGATTAAGGACGAAATAAGAGAAAAACAACATTTAGGTCCACTTGCACAATTAATCACTAAATGCGTTTAGCGCTAAACGTATTCAATACATCATTCTGCCTCTGTCATCTTCTAACGATTGAGGGTTAAGGGTTAAGGGTCATTAAAACGGGGTACCTAATATTTTTGTCACCTATTTTTGCCTCCTACGTCAGTCACTGTAGACACAAAAATCGCGTTAAGTCACAAAAAATTGCACTGTACTGATTTTTTTGGGTTTGCAGTTGGATCAGCTATATTACGTGAAACATTTAGCGTAAACGATTATGACTTATCTGTCTAATTTTGACAGTTCATAAACATTCATTGCGTTATTTACGTTGTTGAGCAGCTTTTTTTTTTTCTTACATCATGAAGCAATGGATTAGCAATCTGTTTCATAACGATTCAGATTGAGATTGATCGTGTAAACGGATACAGGTCTTTACAAGCTACAAACTTGGTTTTACACTATTTAGTATCTATCCTTCCAACATCCCCAAAAATCAGTGTACTGCAATTTTTGTGACCTAACGCGATTTTTTATGTTTTAAATGACTGGCCTATCTTCACCATTTAATTAAGGATTACAAATATGGAATGCTAAATCTATACAAGCTCATTTCTACGTTATCAAGTTGTCAGCAAAATAATAGTTATTGTGGCAATGTTCCTTTTGCATTACACAGACCAGTTTCCTTTCTAGGCAGCTTATATTTCAAATAATAGTGTCTTATTACACCAACCGTAAGAAATGCGAGCTTATTTCTACCCGGTGTACTATGATCCTCGGCGAAAATTGCAAAACGTTCCATTTTATTAGTAGACAACTTACACGCTAAAAGAAAATAAACTTCAACATTAACCCCGAGCAAGATATTAGTAGTTCATAAACTTCTATGAAAAACTAACAAATTGTAGAATGAGTTCCGAACATTATACCGGAATATGAAACTAACTTGCTTTACATTAATACTTATATACAATATATAACTCAATTAACTATTTACACTAGTCCAATCCTATACTATTAAATAAGCAATATTTATTTATATATATATATTTGTAATCATGTCCTCGAAAACGGCTCTAACGTTTTCGATGAAAGTTGCAACATAGGGGTTTACGAGGCAAAACATCAAAACATCGATCTAGCTAGGTCTCATATCTGGGAAAATTCGTTTTCTCCGTATTTTCACCCGAGCAGATATCGGTCGCCCAAAGTTTAGAACAAGATGGCTACCTTAAAATAATGACATGGCAGCATTGAATGAGTAAATACCTACTATCATGGCAGTATGGATTTAGTATGTACCTTCCTATACTATTCAATGAGCATTCTTTTTCACCAGAGCAGAGCTTGACAACTAACTAACTTTAAAAATAAATACAAAAACTAAAGGATACTAGTTAATTGATTCAGGCGTGACCTTGCGGAAATCCATAATAAAATGATGATGTGGATATATTTAGTAACCATTTCCGCTTAGCTATTTCTAAAGAGTCTTGAAAAGACCCTGGAAGAAATCGACACGTGTTTCACCTCTCAACGAGGCATCCTCAGGATGACGATTAACTTGTCGTGAACTCGAACACGGCGTGTTGCCACACCAAGCACCGAGCGCAGACTTCGGTGCAAGTTAATCGTCATCCTGAGGATACCTCGTTGAGAGGTGAAACACGTGTCGATTTCTTCCAGGGTCTTTTCAAGACTCTTTAGAAATAGCTAAGCGGAAAAGGTTACTAAATATATCCACATCATCATTTTAAAGGATACTACTAAGTTTCCTTTAGTTTCGATGCGGACGAGTACTTCGACGACTACGTCGAAGTACTCGTCCGCATCGCTGTCATCCGAAAATGTGTACAGAAGACGTTGAATGCCAATGCTAATTTTTTGGCCAAAGACCGAGCCAGCACTCTGTTCCCGTGAAACGTCAACCAGTCAGCGAGAAATTTTCCTGCTTTGAAACTGCTTCTTAATAAGTCCTTTTTCTTGAATTATGTTTTGATTTATGTTGGATATGAGGAAGAATACTGCATTGCGATATAGTATTTACAAACCGGCAAATGTAAACACAATTAACATTTTAAAGACTGTACAAATATTTTCGTGTTTTCTTTCGACTTGTGAGAAACACACCCTCGGTGTTTGTTTGAAGAAATGCAAACGCTCCTTAGTATTGAACGAGGAACAAGAAAGCAGGTATGTAGTTTCATTGTAAAGCTAATTTGGGGCGCTTGGTGACCGAGGACTCGGTAAAGCTTTTAGTAACAAAACTATTTGTTTTATTATCGTTGTAAGTAAAGTTATAATAATAAAATGCATAAGTAAGCGAAAAGGCCACCCATTGTATATTTTTAGGGTTCCGTACCTCAAAAGGAAAAAACGGAACCCTTATAGTATAAAAACGGAACCTAACGCGTGTGTCTGTTTGTCTGTCCGTCTGTCACAGCCAATTTGCTCCGAATCTAATAGACCGATTAAGTTAACATTTGGTAAACATATGTATTTCTGTGACCCAAATACGAACGTGTAACATAAATAAATGATTTTTGAGCATAAAGTCACTTTTGGGGGCAAACAAAAAAAAATAAAACGAAGTTTTGCTAACAGTACCATGTGACATCAAATGAAAGGGCTTGTTACGAGAATCTTAAACATATTTTTTTTTATATAATTTTAAAATAAACACTTTTAAAAATATTTTAAAAAATCGATGAAAATTAACCATTCCCGAAACTACTGGACCTATTTTTTTTAAATATACGTAGTATGGCTCTTTACTCATAGATTACAGGAAAACCTAAAAGAAGTCTATGGTTTTAAAATAGCATGGTAATTCTCTCAATATTGTGCGTACAAACTTACATTTACATTTGAGAACATGTATTTCAACTACAATGTTAAGTTTGTATATGGGATAACTTTATCCCAACTACGGAACCCTTTATTGTGAAAGAAAGAAAGAAAAGAAAGAAAGAGTAACATTTATTTGGACACAGTTCGTGAAACACGAAACACAAATAACAAAGATAAAATAAAACATTATTTGTTTTAAAACAATAGTGTGTGCCTCACGGCTGCGCCCAAAAGGTTCATTTCAGCATTAATGTGTGCGTAGTCCGACACGCACTTGGCCGGTTTTTTTTAGTGTATAACTTTTCTTTTGGTAACGTATTATCTGGTGTACAAAAAAGTATATTATATAAATATATTAGCTGAGCCGGCGAGCTTCGTTCCGCCTTAAAGGCTCCTACAAACAGTCAATGAATGTGCATGTTTAGGATTTTAAAATTAATACAAAATACCTACCCTACTTACCTACCCTACCTACCTACCTACCAACCAACCTACATACCTACCTATCTATCATCAAAATTCATGCAAGCCTAGCCTAAATAAAAAAAATCTTTAGGGTGGACCACCCTTATCACTTAGGGGTATGAAAAATAGATTACGACCGATTCTCAGACCTACCAAATATAGATATGAAATTTCATAAAATCGACGAAGCCGTTGCGGAGGAGTATGGCAACTAACATTGTGATACGAGAATTTTATATATGTATAGATAGATAGATAGATAGATAGATAGATACATAGAAGAGATAAATCCGGGCACATACCAATGTGAGATTTTAATTCATAATCATGTACTTTCTGAATTTACCTTGGACAATAACATAGCTGACATTGATTATTGAAAAACATCGTGAGGAAACCTGGGCTTATAGTTAATACAAGTCTCAAAACGCCAACCCGTTTTGAGCAAGCGTGGCGATCAATGCTCGCGCTTTCTCTGTAGGAGAAGAGACCTTAGCCTTGCGGTGGGACAATAATGAATAGGCAAGTATTTAACATGGAATAAAACGAGTGCTTGGTTTTCTTGTCTTTGTTAAAAAAAAAACGATCCAAAACTGAGGATTATAATTTCGACCTTTTTTCTTCCAGAATAAAGGTAGGGACGTTTTCACTGATCTTGCTTCAGTAGAGACAGCCCATCCATCACTAAGAAGCGTCAGTAATTTATACAATCCTAAACCCCGAAAAAAAATCTCTAAACTTCATTCGTCACCGTCAACGAATCTGTCAGAGGCCAGATAAAGATTTAATAATTATCTTTTAATACAATTACTATTTACAAAAGTTACAAAGTTGTGTATAAAAGACTACATTGATATCTCAAGAGACGTTAGGCTTCTTGTATTGAGGCAAAAAGGCGGGGAATATTTAGAAGGTGAACCTTTGGTCTATCTCGGTCATTAGTCCAGTTTCCTGACCTAGGCTGTCACACAAATGGGATCTGGTACATTTCCCCGGAGATGTGGGAACCCTGGAGGCTCTTTATATGCTGAAGATGGACACTATGAGCTTTAACACTGTGTAGGAGGCAAAATTCTCGCCTTCAACTGACATGATTTCATCTCGAAAAAACTTTTGATCAGAGTTGATAAAACAGTTCAGAACCAGCTACTCATATTCTTTTGTTAGGAAACACTTCAAATTTGGCAAAGCAACAACAGAAACTCTCCACAACTATGCATAACATTGCGACCATTCACTAGAAAACAACCATATGCACTTTGCATGTTCTTACAAAATTGCTGCACTATACTTCGGTTAACGACCCATGGCCGAGTTCTAAACACTCCTCTACAGAATCCGGACCACCTTTTATATTTCGCTAATAGCATGGCCGCCAACCGCGCAGCCACAATGTATGAAAGATGAGATTATTACGAAATATGTGGGTTAGGCACGGTGCCCTATTTAGTGGGAATTTTAGACGGAATTTTAAAGTTTTGATGGGAAGAATGTTGGTTATTAGTAAGAAGGTTAGAGCATTACCTCTCCTCTCAATTGTGAGTATTTATATACTTATAGTATGTTTGTTAATATATTTAAGCTTTATGTATTTATTTAATTTTTTTTAACTAATGTACGTACTTATACAAACTATTGTAAAAAAAAATAAAAGAGTAACGGTGGATTTTCTTGCCCATTCTTTTCTATACGAAAACTACCTTTTGGAAGGGGCGACTAGAATCAATTATATTATTTTGTAAATTTTGACGTTCAAAAGTGCCATACATGGTCCTATTTGAAATAAATGATTTGACTTTGACTTTGACTTTTAAGTATATGTTAATTTATTACGTTTATATGTTTAGGTTTATTTTAATATTTTAATTTAAGATTTCGCATATTTATATTTTCTCTTCTTGTTCTCACACTACATTTCTTTCCCATTTCTCCTTTCGCAGGTCTGCTGAAAGAAATTTCTTAAGAAATAAGCAGTACTTTTGTACTCTAAATTATAATTATGTCATTACTCTATGTATTTTACTGTGTGTACATAAATAATAAAATAAATAAATAAGGTTTTATAAATTCACTTAAATACAGCTTATCCTATAAACTATTAAAATGAGCAATATTTGTAATCACGTTCTCGAAAACGGCTTTAACGTTTTCGATGAAATTTGCAATAAAGGGGTTTAATGGGGGGGCACGCCACAATTGCGGCGATAAGACCCTCTTTGAGGAGTGGCTAGAGAGGCGCCACGGCGTCCTCACCTTCCGCCTGACGCAGGTCCTCACCGGACACGGCTGTTTCGGGAGGTTCCTGCACAGGATAAGGCGGGAGGAAACGCCCGGGTGTCACCCGTGTGTGGATGTGTCCGGGTGTGGATCGCCCGGAGGACACGGTGGAGCATACGGTGGAGGTCTGCCCAGCTTGGGCGGAGCATCGCCGTGTCCTCGTGGAGGCGATCGGTGGCGGTGATCTCTCGCGTCCGGCCCTGGTTCAGGCCATGGTACGGAGCGAGAGGAAATGGGAGGCCGTCACCTCCTTCTGCGAAGCTGTAATGCTCGCGAAGGAGGAGGCGGAACGCGTGAGGGAAAGGCAACTTTCGCGCCCTCACGCCCCTAACCGCCGCAGGAGGAGACGCCCAGGGCGTCGGGAATCGCGAGGCGATTTCCGGCCACCGTAGGCGCGGGCTTGCGGACGGTGAGCAATGGGTGGCTCACCGACCGATAAGGACCAGGCCCGAGTCGACGGCGCGTTGTGTTCCACGCGCGCCTCAAAGAGATGTCAGCAGATTTGAAGGGGTCCACTAGGGCCGATGCCTGCCGGGGTTGCGAAGAAAACCGAAAGGGAGATCGTGGCCCCCGGCAACAGGGCAACCGAAGGAACACGGGTGGGTTTTAGTCAGTAAGAGTCTGACACGCCCTCCCGCTCCGCCCAGAGCGGGAGAAGTTATTTGATGATTTCCCACCCTCAAAAAAAAAAATGGGGGTTTACTGGGGGCGAAAAATCGATCTAGTTATGTCTCATATCTGGGAAAATTCACTTTCTCCGTATTTTCACCCGAGCAGAGCTCGGTCGCCCAAAGTTTAGAACAAGATACCTTAGAATAATGACATGGCAGCATGGAATTAGTAAGTAGCTACTATCATAGTATCGTGGAATTAGTATGAAATAACCAATACTATTAAATTATCATTCTCTATTTTCACCAGAGCTGAGCTCGGTCACCCAGGTATCAGTAATAAGTGGTCATGTTTAAGGGAGATCCATGAGATCAATATCGTAATCGCGATAAAATATCAGCTGTCCCATACAAAACTACTATACCCACTCCATCACTCATCAGTACCACATCAGTACGTTGAACGTAGTGGTAAGTGATCTTATTTGTATGAGTAAAAGATGACCCTGAGCGTAAAAGTCAAAGTCAAAAGAGATATCATTATGAATCTTGAGTTCTTTTTAGGTACCCAAAGGGTAAAACGGGACCCTATTACTAAGACTGCGCTATCCGACCGTCTGTCTGTCTGTCCGTCTATCACCAGGCTGTATCTCATGAACCGTGATAGTTAGACAGTTGAAATTTTCACAGCTTATGTATTTCTGTTGCCGCTATAAAAACAAATACTAAAAAACAGAATAAAATTAATATTTAAGGGGCTCCATGATACAATGGTACGGAACCCTTCGTGCGCGAGTGCGACTCGCACTTGGCCGTTTTTTTTTATAACACAACTAAAAAATAAGCATTTTATTTCTTAAAAAAAGCTAACACTGACCCTTGATTTATAATGTCCCAAAAAACACAGACCTTATCACCTAAAAGTCCTCCACTTAAATTAAACAGGCATATCAGCAATGCAGCACGCGTTGGTCCCACTATTCAAATAAAATTACATCTGGGCCTGAATATGAATTGCAGAAAAACTTAAAGACCGTTATTGAAAAGCGGTCCCTAGTCCCTATACGGGCACTGGAATTCTTTTCACAGTCATTTTTTATTTCAATTTTGTTTGAAAATGGACGACCCGTAGTAAGCTTGCCCAAATGTTTTCTTAAGGAAAGAAAGGTCTTTATTACGTTTAGCTGTTGTAATCTGATATTGAGCCTCCCTTCAGGATTTATGACACTGAAACAACATTCACCCTTTACTAACGCTATGTTCATATTTCTTTGTGACTGAAATTATGTTCTTTTTTATAGGGGATAACTAATAGGGACTGAAAACATGGTGTGGATTTTTTTAATTACAATACTAGAATGTTGGTGATAGAGCTCAGCAAAATTGGTAAAAACTTTTGAATAGAAATAGGTCTTTAAGAATTAAATAAAATAATTTTAAAAGATACCGAGACAATATAGACCTTTATTACGAAAAAAAAAAAGCAGAATATAAACCAAATTACTATAATTCACGTCAACGCCGGCTGTCGCTGAAAATCAGCGCTGGGGCTCTGTCTCGCATGGGGTCGCAGCATTTATGCTGAGCGATGGCCGTTTTGCGTGTGATGTGACGCATATTTTCCCCCAATTTGTTATTTACGTGTTTTTTTACTATCTTTCTTTGCGTCATGTTTACCGCAAATAACCGCATTTTCTTTCTTTTTCTTTCTAATTCATGATACATTATTTAATTATACAACAATGATCTTTATAAATATTCAGCAAATAAATCACTACCAACAGGCCGAAAAATACGATGAGAATAAACACACAACTCGTTATAAAGATTTCGTAAACCCTTTGTTTAGAAAATGTCTATTTCTCACCGAACAAGAAAAAGCGCTTATAGAATTGGAAGTCGTTTTCAATATTTCATAGATTTCGATTGTTTCAATAACTCACGCCTGTCAGAAAGGCGATAGAATCTATAATATTTTACTGGCAAATGGACAAAACGAAATTCTGGTTTCAGGTAATATTTTGTTTACCTGAAAGCGGCGGAGCATCGCCGTGTCCTCGTGGAGGCGGTCGGCGGCGGTGATCTCTTGCGTCCGGCCCTGGTTTAGGCCATGGTACAAGGCGAGAGGAAATGGGAAGCCGTTACCTCCTTCTGTAAAGCGGTAATGCTCGCGAAGCAGGAGGCGGAACGCGTGAGGGAGAGGCAAATTTCGCGCCCTCCACCCTAACCGCAGCAGGAGGAGAGGCCCGGGGCGTCGGAAATCGCAGGCCGATTTCCGGCCACCATAGGCGCGGGCTTGCGGATGGTGAGCATTGGGTAGCTCACCGTCCGATAAGGACCAGGCCCGGGTCGACGGCGCGTTGTGTTCCACGCGCGCCTCAAAGAGATGTCAGCAGAATTTACGGGGTCCGCTAGGGCCGATGCCTGCCGGGGACGCCTGCGAAGAAAACCGAAAGGGAGATCGTGGCCCCCGGCAACAGGGCAACCGAAGGAACACGGGTGGGTTTTAGTCAGTAAGAGTCTAACACGCCCTCCCGCTCCGCCCAGAGCGGGAGGAGTTATTTGATAATTTCCCACCCAAAAAAATAAATAAATTTTGTTGTGCTTTATGGTCTAAGAGGAACCTTCACCCACATTCGGTTTAATGGATGAAAAGTATTTTATACAAGTTTAGTATATTAAAAATAAATATCGCGTGTGGGTTGGCTAAAAAATTCTTGCCCAGACTATGATTAATTAAAAATTCGACAATGTAATTCAATTTTTTTTATTTTTTTCGAAACACTGTTTCTCTTAAAAACACTATCCATTGATATATCACTTATGGCTATTGGACGCCAAGAACATTCAAAAGTATATCTTCTTCAAAAATATTCATACATAACTTTGACTTGTTTTCCTCAGACGCATCTTGTGATCTTGGCACGATATCATGCATTCAATATGACCTTTGTTTTGTTAAAGTTCATAACGTTTGCATCTTCAACGTATTAAGGAAAAATATTCAGTGCATTTATTTCTTTTCATCTCTTATCGTACTATTCATATTATGAGGAGCTCGTGGCTAAGTAATAACATCCGCACGGGTCGATCCACCAGGTTAAGCTACGCTTGGTCCGTGGGTTGGTCCGTGGATGGATGATCTTTACATACCGAGATTGCTCCGTGCCTCGGAAAGCACGTTAAACCGTTGGTCCTGGCTGTCATTCGTGGATCTTTGACAGTCGTTAAGAGTCGTCAGAAGCCCGAAAGTCTGACACCAGTCCTACCAATGGGTATCGTATTACCAAGTTACTTGGTTGTGGAGGTCAGATAGGCAGTCGCTCCATGGTAAATACTGGTATTCAGTTGTATCCAGTTAGACTCGAAGCCGACCCCAACATAGTTGGGAAAAGGCAAGGCAGATGTACTGTTCGTATTAGTTTTTAAAAACAAATTATATTGCAAATACAGCTTCATCAGTTCAATAATCATACATTTCCATCAATTAATTCTTCGAACGTCGAAAACCCATTGCACACACAAGCTCCAGTTAGACCATCTAAACACACCTCCAACATTATTTACACAAATTCTAATTACAAAATTTCCAATTCATCCATCGACCAAACTTGATTTATGTAATATCAAAAATTTATCATCCAAGTACCCATAAAATTTTCCAGTTACTACGGTTAGGCTATACGTGATCAGAATCAACGATTGTAACCCTTTTTTTTTTCTATAAACTTGTGTGCACACTGTCCTCCAATTCCTTCGCCGTAAATGACAGGGGAGGAATCTTGAAAAATATGTATTGTGTGATATGTGGGAGCGAGGTTCTTCAAACTTGATAGGAATTGAGTAAATACGAACTGAGCGTGTTTTGAGTCTTCAGATTGTAGATACCTACGCATATAAATTCACGCCTTTTTCATATAAGGGTAACCAGAAACTACAGAACGCCCTGCTGCTGTGGTAGATATGTGATGACTTCGAATTTGATTAAGTTATCAAATGAGCTCACTCGACTATGTTTAGATTTTTGTTCAAAATTTTTTTTTCTTGACAAAATTATGAGACAAATTATTGTAAACAGTATCGAAAAGCTAAAGATATTGATAAATACAATCGTTTTAGTTTTTATTTTTAGGAAAATTTCAGAAGTAATTTTTTCCCAAGTTTGAATTTAATTTCCCTTTATCTAATTAATTTTATCTTTGAAGGTAAAGACCAAAGAGAACTTTTTCTCTGTAGCTTAGAGTGTTAAAAAACAAAGATAAAATAATATATTTATGTTATTTTTTTCTCCTATAGAGCTAGCTTTTGTTCCTATGCCAAAACCTGCTGGTATTAAATTAGTTTGTTTAAGTTAGATTTTTTAACCTTTGTTATACTAAGCTAGCGTTTTTATGATGATCTGTCCACCACGAAACCATGAAAATACGTCCTACGATATTCTTCACATTACTATAAAACGAAAAGAAACGGGATTTTCTTTCCAAAAAAAACTCGTAATGATCTATTCAAAATGGCCGTATCTACCAGCTTTGTGTGCACAGCCCAAAAAACTTTTAGACCTGAAATTAGCTCGCCCTTGAAACTTTTCAAACAAATTAGGTACGTTTAAGCATTGAAATAAAACTACGCATTTTCAATTTCATTCAAATACTGGGTCACTGTGGATTAAAATGCAAAAATATACACATTTCTTTGACAGATTTGCTTCTAAATCCAGCTACAACTATTGACAGAAAACCAATACCAAGTATTGGTTTTCTGTCAATAGTTGTAGATAAAAGAAATTTCGTTTATTATTGAAACTGGCTTCACATGCGCATAGGTAGGTATAATAAAGGTGTGATCAAATGACTTTCTAATTTTAGTCGGTAACCTGCTTTTTAACCGATTTAAAAAAGGAGGTTATCAATTCGATACGTATGTAAGTAATATTATCGGAACTGCACTATATTTACATATGATAATCTATTAGGGCTTCCAAACAAATATACAATATTTCATAAGTGTATGTATGTATATTTGTCCACGCATTTCTCCGAAACTATTTATTGTATCGTGACCATTATTTTTATTGACTTATATTTACCTCAACTTAGGGAATAGTGCAAGTTTCATCAAAATCGGTACAGTAATTTTCAAGATATGGACGTACACATATAAGTGTGATGGACTTTTTTTTGGATGGGAAATTATCAAATAACTTCTCCCGCTCTGGGCGGAGTAAAGGGCGTGTCAGACTCTTACTGACTAAAACACAACCGTGTTCCTTGAGTTTGACCTGTTTGAAAAGGATCAAGACCGTTGCCCTCGAAAAGTAAGAGATCCAGATAGAATAGTTCTGCCTAGGGCTCCAAGGACGGTATAAAAAGAACAGTTATCATATGTGTGAACTTATCCATAACAAAATACCAAAGAACTTTAAAGAGTTACCAATGTATTTTTTATAAAGTTAAAATTATAGCTACTGGAAAAACAATTTTATTATATAAATGAATTTATAAATAATGTTAATATTCCATTTTAAATTAATGTAACCATAATATTAATAATGAATGTATTGTAAAATTAATTAATAATAGAAACATTTAATAATACTTTTAAATATAATACTCTAGCATTTAATACATTGTAATGTTTTGCATGTCAAATGTCTGACTTTGTATTAGGAACTTATTACTGACTATAAGACCAACACTGTACCAATACTTATTGCAAATAAATGATTATGATTGCCATATTGCCGGGGGTCACGATATCCCTTTCGGACTTCTTCGCAACCCCAGCAGGCATCGGCCCTAGCGGACACCGTCAATTCTGCGAGCTACCCAGTGCTCACCGTCCACAAGCCCGCGCCCACGATGGCCGAAAATCGGCCTGCATTTCCCGATATCCAGGGTGTCTCCTGCAGCGGTTAGGGGCGTGAAGGTACGAAATTTGCCTCTCCCTCACACGTTCCGCCTCCTCCTTTGCAAGCATTATTGCTTCGCACAGGGAGGTGACGGCCATCCATGCCCTCTCGCTCCATACCATGGCCTAAACCAGGGCCGGAGAGATCATTGCCGCTGATCGCCTCCACGAGGACACGGTGATGCTCCGCTCAAGCCGGGCAGACCTCCACCGTATGCTCCACCGTATCCTCCGGGAGATCCACACAATGGTGACACCCGAGCGTTTCCTCCCGCTTAATCCTGAACAGGAACCTCCAAAAACTACCGTGTCCGGTGAGGACCTGAATCAGGCGGAAGGTGAGGACGCCGTGGCACCTCTCTAGCCATTCCTGAAAGAGGGGACTTATCGCCGCAATTGTGGCGCACTCTCGATGATCCCATGAAATCCCGCCGGAGCTCTGTCCGCTGTGAAGTGTGATGGCCTGGCTTATTGATACGAGCTACGGGTGTGGACTAAAAGGGAAAGTAAAAGGTGTCTTTTTCTATAATTTAATGTAATGAGCTCTATAGGTAGATTGATCGAACTTCGACTCGTTACTGTACAGTGGGTATCATAAATGGTCATATTAAGGGTGTGGTATAGACTACCGAACTGAACAACTGTCTCCATGGGACCAAATTTGGAATCGCGAAAAGGATCAGTCAGCTGTCCCCAGTGGCGTAATTACCCTAGGGCCAAAAGGACCATGGCCCGGGGCGGTATGCTACGAGGGGCGGCCCAAGCTTCACCTCGTGACCTCGCGCTACAATGATGCTGAAGCAGAAGTTAGCGTGAATGCCATAAAACTCCCAACAGAATACCCGATTGTTTTAGCGGATGAAGAATGTGTTCTTTTAAAACAATTTTTGACCTCTCATGAAAGAAAAAACTTTTACCAAAAATACAACTGACTTCGCATATTTTTCACTTTGTAGTTCGGAAGTCGGTTGTATTTTAGATAAAAGTTTTTTTTTTTTTTTTCACTTCTTAAAGTGTTGGTTTGTAATTCATCAGTTCCACTTTACCAAATGGTGATTTTTGAGAGCAAATGCACGAGTTACTATAAAAAATACCCAAATCGCTATAGGTGTGCCGATAATATTTGAAGAGTTCCCTCGATTTCTCCAAGATTCCGTCATCAGATCGTGACCAAATGAGAATGGGACCAATTTGAAAATATACACGCATAATTTTTTTTTTTTTCAAATCTTGCAGCCGTCTTCGAGTAATCGGAGAAAATATATTAAAAAAATGTAAAAAAAAAAATTACCGACGAACTGAGAACCTCCTCCTTTTTTTGAAGTCGGTTTAAAATGAATATAATTAAGGCAACCAAACAAACTTATTTATTAAACAAAAGGATTTGATTCATATTTATGTGCACTGCGGTGACAAGTTGCACTGCTGCGAAACGTTCGGTTCACGTACATAGAAGAATAAAAAATAAATAAAAATATAAGCGTTTAAGCAAACAGTACAGAGCAAGTAACTTTGCGAACAGTTTAACTATTCTTACTACAGAATCTGACTTGACAAAATCCGACAGTGTCATTGAAGAATTTTTTAACCAATCTGTCCATCTGAAAGCAAATTAAATATTGAATAAAAATGGTGCTTATTTCTTTGTATGGTTATTTTTACTTTTTTCATTAATTATCATCATTCCCAGCCTACATCAACAGACTGCTGGATTTTGTTTTATAATTAAAAGTTTTCGCTATTTCTCTTAATTTATGGGGCGGCAAGCCTTACAGGTGCTGAATCTTAAAATATACCACTGGCTGTCCCATACAAAACTTCAGTACTCTGGGAGAGGTAACTTCATTAAAGAAATTTAAGACTATTTATATTCATAACGTTATTATTGGGATCATCAAATTAATTTTTATTTTCTATTTTTTTTAATATCAAGACATGCACTTCTGTTTTTGATATCATATTCCATTGTAGATAACTTTATTTAAATTTCAAAATATAGCAAGTATATAAGTATAGCGTTCTATAACAGACAACGTAGATATCATACGTATAATATGGAAAGTTTAAGATGCTTTCATCAACTTCAAGTTATTTTATCTTTTGTCGAAATTTTAATAAAACTCTTTATTACACTTCATCATGCGCCTCATATTTCAGAACGACTTTAGACAGACTGTTACTGTTAACTTAACAATGGTAAAGTTTTAGATCTCCTTCGTCGCTCCACCCTTTTATTTGACTTTTACATAAGCAGAGTTTTAACAAGTAAGTAAAGATAATAGTGATATCTTTTGAGTTTTCAGAATACTTGGTAGTACTAACTTCATAAGCCTCATGTGCATCTCGTTTTCTAAGTTTGTCACCAGCCATAGAATCGGAAACAACCTTAGAATTACAGCTGGGATCAACGGATTTACGTGCTTTCCGAGGCACGGAGGGATCTCGGTATGTAATGGATGTCCACCCATTCACGAACCGACCACGGCAAGCTCAACCCGTACGGCTGTTAAAAATAAAAATTATATAAATCAAAATCTCTCCTCTGAGAGACGAGCGTCTCAGAGGAGAGATTTTGGTTTATATATTTTTTTGCGAAAAACTCAATATCACCCATAGATATGAACAAAGTCTTAAAACGAGGTAAATAGTATGTGCGAAACGATTATTTCCAATTTTATAATCGTTCGAGTTTACATCAATGTTGTAAACTAAACGTAAACTTAAGGCGCTTCCTCTAGCAAGCGACCTTGAGCATTCGGTCCTTTTCGCTCTCGCTGCTCCGTCCCAGCTCTGTCCCACTTTTGCTCTTATTTACACAAAGAAAAGCGGTCTTTTGGAATAAAATAAAACGTGAATATTGACGATTTTTAAATTTTCTATCCATTAGTAAGCCTAAATTTAATAGAACGTCACTTTTAGAAAAAAATGCATGCAATCGATAATTTTAGTCTTGTTTTTACAAGGAGATTTTAAATATTTATGTGTCTATGTTGTGTATGCGTGGCCCACCCACGCATACACAACAGCATGTCAGTATAGCACATACAAATAAATAATAATGTTCAATGTGATGATAGAATATCGAACATTATAATTTGCTTTTAGATGTCTTATTAATTAATGAGTTAAAAGCCTCTGACTAAAGAAAAAAAACGCACTATCGCAAGGTTTTGCTCGGGGTAGTGCCTTAACTACTAACTTTTACCCACTTAGTTATAAGCTAGTTTTTCACTCAAAGACGTTAAAAAAGGCTTAGAAACTTCGGGTATTTTAGTTTGAACACCTATTACTGAATATTTGGTCTTGAGTAATATGTAGTGACAAGGGTTGAGAAAGGTATGCCTTCTAGTTCGGTCATGTGTAAAATATAAGTCAAACGCGATTAACTGTAAGGATTTATAGAGGAAAGTGTTTTGGGTATACGCCGTGAAATGTAAAATTTTATGCATGTCGGAATAATAACGTGGCAAACAAAATCGTAAAGAAATAACCAGCACAATTTCATTATCTTTTCAATGATGAAATATTTTAGGATGTTTAGAATAATTTCTTATAAAACCTTCCCTTAGATGAAGAATTTCTCCACAAAATGTTATTATGTTGTGGTGTAAAAACCCCATCTTTCTTGTCGAAGCATCACACATCAGAACAACTTATACTATTGATAAAACGTGTCCATGCTACATAAATAAAACAAAAGAGACGCGATAGGTATTATCATCTTTTCGTTTACAATTAAAATACAATAAAAAATGCAGTCCTGTATCAAATTTACATTCATGGACGTAAAACAAGTTAATTTAAAAAAGCACGAGTTCAATTCAAATTCATAAATCAAAAACAAAACACATACACAGAAACTCCTTTTACCAACCTTCACAACCATTCCCGCTATCGACAAACATCGCATTCGAGTACAAAGTTGCCGTTTATAAATCAGCGCAGTATGTAACCGCCAGAAGTTGGCGCCTGCTCCTGACAAGACAGGCTCCTTCAACTTTTGAACTGAGGATTTGTCTTTTGAAAACCCACCGTTTGACTTGGTTTATGTGTGTTTTTTGCATTTATATAGTTGAATTTGTTTTGTAATACTGGTTTGGAGTTGTTTATTGACTACTACAGATTGTAATATTTTTTCTCGT
This sequence comes from Omphaloscelis lunosa, assembly GCA_916610215.1. Classification (NCBI taxonomy): domain Eukaryota; kingdom Metazoa; phylum Arthropoda; class Insecta; order Lepidoptera; family Noctuidae; genus Omphaloscelis; species Omphaloscelis lunosa. Next base: position 17,558,546 of record OU744250.1, read on the forward strand.
GGTTGGGGTGACTGCATGATTATGTCATCTATGTATAACATTGGGCAGTTTATTACAAATACTACTAATGCTTACAGGAAAACAAAATTGCATTTTATGTCTACGCCACAAAGATAGAACTGTACTACTAAAATATGAGAGTACCTACAAAGTCTCGGCTGCTAAAATGTAAGTAACACAAGAATTTGGCAATAACCCGTAACCAAATCTTAATTAATGAAAACCAATAATTTCTTATCTTCACGTTTTACCGCTCATGAAACAAAACTCCGTCTCAAGCCATTTGAGTCTACCGTAATCTGATTGAAAGCCAAAACAAAAATTTGATCTCGCTAAAACAAACGACCGGTACAATTTGAGTACAATCAAGGATAAATTGTTTATTGCTTTTAAAAGCCCAAATAATATTCCATTTCTGAGTTGTTCTACGGAACTAAGACGTCTGATATTAAATTGAATCTACATCGAATCGTCTTCAGAAATGAGTTCCGAGACGACTTTCGAGATGTAATATTAAAAGAAAAGTGAAACGAGACTTATATTAAATTAAATTCTGGACATCTGTCGTACACTCTGGCGTAATACGAAGAAAGATTCAGCATTAATGAATATCTGAATTAATAATTACTTATTAGAATTAATTTATAATTAATGTTGCTCTATAGGAATTTTGACAAGATTTTATAAGTTCGCACTATATGTCAGTGACAGATTTGTTCATATTTTGCTAATTGCTTAAAAACTTACATAAAATACACTAATAGATTGAATTTCTAATATTCTGTAAAAAAGTAATAAACTTTTGTTTTGGCTTATTATTGAAACAATTAACTAAAAAACTCACACAACCCATACAAAATATAGTTTCCAGCTTCCGTATGTACCATGTTGACTCCCAATTTTGATAACCAAGTATCAATCATAATAAATTCCCAACTTCCACCATCATTACATTTTCCCGAACAAGCTTTCGCTCGCAACATCCCCCTTATTTATAGCTGCTTACGTCAGCAAAGTTAAAAAAAAAAACCTAGTTCTTCTGTATTACGACGTTGACGTTCCAATTTCCTTGATCCTTCCTACATAATAGAGTCAGTAGAAGCGACACTTAATTTCCAGCGAACCGACGACGTATTACAAGTACTTACGTGAAACTATGAATAAATTCAACTATTTCTTCACTGCTCATTACTTGTTTATAATAGGATAAAGCTCGATGAATACTTAAAAAATGCTGTCTTTAGAAAAGGTATTAAATTGTTTCTGAAACAAAAGTCAGTTTGATTATTTTGGTAATTAAGATTGTTTTCGTTTGTTTTTTGGGGTTCCATATGTCCGAATGAAAAAACGGAAACCTTATGGGATCACGCTGTGTCTAGCTGTCTGTCCGTCTGTCACAACTGATTTGCTCCAAACGTAATGGATTGATTAAGTTGAAATTTGGTGCACTTATATCAACTTTTGTGATCAAAACACGGACGTGTTAAATAAATAAATGAATTTGAATATTTATTTCTTTATTGTTTGTTTACTTCGGCTATACCTACATAAAATATGTAATTCTAATTATACAAAAACAGAATGACTAAAATAAAAATGCTATTATAAGTGTACTGATGACTTTTTTTACAATATAATTAGAACTATTCACAAACTAAAATATAGTATCGAAAAATTCATTCACATCGCTGTCGACCGGTAATGTACCCAAAGGACTGGCCGCATTGCCACGTTGTATGGCAATGCTTAGCCTCTGACCAAGGTAAAAACCAGCCCTTGGGTCACGGGAAGTGTCAAATAGCCGTTTTGTCATGAAAGAGGCCATAGGCACTCGGACCCCACGGCCAGAGGGTTTCAACCACAAACGGCTCGAAAATATAATTACCAATAAGGTTATTATACTTACGCCGCTTGAGGTGTTCTGCAGCCACAACAGCAGCACCAGAACAGCACGCCGAACCAGGTAGATAGGATAACGTAAGAGTGTAGACACAAGTTGCAACCCACACTAAAGGCCTACCCACCTTTCATGGAAATAAAGACATGCCGTCCGGTGTCTTGCCATCGTCGCGTGCCAAGCTATTGGGTTCTAATACAGCTGGAACGCCGGCGGTGACAAGAGCTTGTTGGATGATGTCGTTGATGTACGCGTGCCGCGCTAAGCGACCCGCATTTCGGCTGCAAGACAGGCCGTGGTGGCCGAGACTGTTGACAACTTCGCCTCAGTGACAGCAATGAGGAGAACAACATGGAGCTCCTAGTTTAAGTAGAAAGTAGTGTCGTCGAACAAAGTGCCTATGTTAGGTTAGACGACGGTAGTGCATGAAGCCACAGACCCGATCCCCACTTCCCACTGCCAGCAGGCGCGCACGCTCCGCAGTAGTAGCAGACGGGTTAAGTAAATTGTTCGGTACTATTCTGCAGAGCGGCTCATCCCAACGTCTTTGAGAAGATAAATAAACGGGTAGATCTGAGTTCAGCCAAAAAAAAATATTGAATATGGGGTCACTTTTGGGAGACAACCAAGAAATTTTTTAAAAAGTTTTACACACCGTACCGTGTGACATATCAAATGAAACGGCTTTTAAATTTTAGTTAATATTTTAATTAATTTAATCATTTTAAAATATACAATTTTAAAGCTATTTAAGAAATTAGGTGATAGTTGACCATTGGAAATAAAGTGGGGCCTTATTTCCGAAACTACTGAGTCAAAAAAAAAAAAGTAAAAGTAAGTAAGTAAGTTTAAGTACATGTTAATTTATTACGTTTATATGTGTAGGAATATTTTAGTTTAAGACTTCGCATATCCATATTTTTTCTCTTCTTGTTCTCACACACTATTGTCTACATTTCTTTCTCATTTCTCCTTTTACAGGTCTGCTGGAAGAAATTTCTTAAAAAATAAGCATTACCTTTGTACTCTAAATTATAATGATGTAATTTTACTGTGTGTACATAAACAATAAAATGAATAAATAAATAAAATAGTTCTATACTTACAGATTACAGGAAAACCTAAAAGAAGTATATTTATGGTCTTAAAATAACATGGTCAATCTCCCAATATTGTGCGTACAAACTTACATTTGCAGTTGGAATATATGGGATAACATGTTTTTCAACTAAGATGTTAAGTTTGTTCTTGGGATAAATTCATCCCAACTACGGAACCCTTCATTAAGGGTGGTCCGACAATCACTTGGCCGGTTTTAATCAATTATGCTTGTTTACAAACAAGAAAAAATGGTGAAATGAAAAAAAAATTGTTTCTTATTCCTCCTTATTTTGTTTTTATTACGTCAAAAAGAAATCCACATTTTTTTTTTCATTTGTAATGACTTTGATGTTGTTAAACAATATTTTGGCAAATATATCGAAGTAGGTATTGATTGCCTCGCTGGGGTGATCGCAAGGGTTGATCATGGTCCTGGTCCGACTCCCAGGTCGGCCAAAGTGTTACTGGGTTTTTCCATCAGGAATTTCTTAGTAGTATCGGAATCTGCATTTGGGCCCGGTTGATCGCAATAGGCCCGCCCCATATTACTGGCGAAATGTGGGTGAACTACGTACAGTCACTTCTGCCTAAGCCTTTGGCAAAACAGGCGTGAGGTTATGTTTTGTTTTAATCCAAGTAGTTGCACAATTGCACATTACTAAGACAGACACTTGAAATATTGTGCAAATATTAATATTAGTAAACTCGGCAGCTACTTGACACTGTGCACTGAGCTACTTATCATTCGGCGGACGTTCCAAGAGTCAACTGGGAGCAAGCGGGTAATATATTATTTTTCTAACTTGATAGGGTTGCAAACTATCATAATATTGCACTGTCATAATCTATAAATAATACCTTTATGGATATTGCTGATATAAAAAGTTTTTGTGGAAAAAAATAATGTTTAAATTAACTTTAACTGTATATGACAACTGCTTAGCAAAGTTTTATAGGACTCGAGGCAAAGATGTTTTTCTACTTTTTTTTTACAATAATGTTTAACAAAAGATCTCTTGGTCAGGCCATAGTTGCATAGCGTGGTTGTATTATATATAATGACAATGTATAGCTGAAATCTTTTTGAACATCAGTACATACACCTTTATCTAACCTCCGGGATATCCAAGCTTACTTTTGCTACGAAAAAATAATGATACTCACTCCTGTTATCCCGGAAGGCGCATTGCTCCAACGATAGATGTCCACAACCCGCCTTAAAAGGGACAAGCTTTTAGGTAAGGCTTATTCTGCTAAGACCCAAAGGAACCCAAAAATAAACAAGCAATACTTCGATACAGAAGTTAAATAAATTCTTGGTATATTTTGTCGTACATGTTATTCGGATCACGGCGGTGTCCATGATTTATTCCACGTCACGTTCACGGCTTATCAGTCTCTAGCGGGGAATCAGGCTGGCTCATATATCCTCTAGCGAAATGGAATGGAACGTTCCATAAAAACTCTTCCCTTGACTTTCGGTTCATTTTCAAGTATTTTATGTACTTGCAGGAAGGTAAGGCTTTTTGGACATTAGAGATGTTTTCTGAGACTTTTTAAAAATTATTTTGATTTGCGATACGTAAAATACCTGTAGTACGTAATACTACAGATATTTAGCCTTACGATTCTGAATATAATTAAAAGGTTCGTGAAGCTTAAGCCTGATTTACACGGAACTTGCATCGTGTAAATGAAGCTTTAGTTTTAGCGAACAAGATACTGAATGTGATTCTGAAGTAGGACAAGGATGGTTATAGGATATTCCCCTTTATAGGATCTGTTCTCAAAAGACTGGTTTCGGTTCCAAAGACAATTACGTAGTTTCGGGAAACTTAGAAGGATGGAAGTTTGCTTAAAGCTATTCACAAATTACTGTGACGAAAGTTTGTTATGTGTCTACAACTAACTAGACTGTGTAGCTAGATTTAGTTCGAGGTTTAGTACTTAAGGAAATAGCTGAAATATCTAAAAAGGTTACCTTACTCGTCATCGCACAATTTGATTGTAGGTATGGATTGCTTTATAAAAACCTTTATTCAGATTTTTATCTCGACGTAAAATCAAAGATATTTTTGTCAAAAATTACGCGAAAAAAATGTCCATTCATTTCTTCCACCGCAACGGTTCCTTAAAAAGGCGATGTAATGATGTAAGTTTTAATATCGTGATTTATGTAACCGGGTCTCGAATATAATTTTAACAATTCACAGGTGACAAACGTTTCTGAATTGAAAAGGAATACCTACTTCTATTTATTTCTGGAAATTATTGTCTTATAGAAATTAATAGAAATTAATTTCATTTCGGTTTCTATTTCAATAGAAATAAATACTGTGTTAAATCACACTTAGCGTTTCTTAGTAATTTGTTAATTGTAGGTTTTTTTTTCCAATATTGGTACCAAGTTTTCCTGTAAGTATCAAAATAATGTTTTCAAATAAAAAGTAAATGTATTATTTATATAATTGTTGAAACTAAAATTTAAAGAGTAAATTGGTACCTACCTGTTCAGATAACAAGAAAAGAGGATATAGTAAGAACTCTAATTTTACTTCTCAATACAGATCGGAATAAACATTTATTTTATATACAAACTCTTCAAATACTACTTCAAGTAATTACAGAATCTCCAGATATAGGCACATTTAAAAGTTTTCAAAGTGAAATACTTTTTGCCTATCGTTTGCCTGATCGCCTCTATCCTTAAAGCCAGGTAGGTAATACAGAACTTTTCCCAACGAAAATTACTTTCGTACGAAATTTCACCCCTTATCAAATTCAATTGGAAAACTGCTGAATACCGCAAACTTTTCTAAATGAAACTACCTATTGGGTATAGGTAGAATTTCAACAGGAGATATTCTTTTTTTTTTTTGGAGTAGATGTTTTTTTTTTTTTTTTCATATTCTCTGAATTGGGTTTTGCGTGTTGTGTACGGAGATGTTTAAAAAAAAAATTGATTTGGTTTTCAATTTTTAGAACTGTGACTGTCTTTTTCCTGATTCATAGATACTGCACCTAGTGAAATACGCGATTCACGAGTTTCAGACCTAAATGAGATCACGCTTTTATTTGAACGACTGGTAACGTGACGTTGGAAAAACGTATTTTTTACTTTTGCGAATTTTGATGATGTACAACCTGAAGTCCACTTGTCAATAGCGAATTGAGAAATTCAACGGGGTAACGTGTGGCATCATCTTTCTCCACATCAATATTAATGGAGGTGATATAACTTAACTCCCTTCAATTTGCGAGAGAAAACTGTGGTTGATCACTGCAGCTTGATCATTTTCGGAGTTAAAATGGAAACACACCCAAGAATTCTCTTGGTACGGTATTCGACTGTTGTCCCGGTACATCAGACGAATAAGATCGTTTAAAGTAGGAACTACTCTATCAAGAGTCTCTGGTAGAGTGCCTTCACCAACTTTTAGAATAAAATCGAAGAATTCATTTGAATTCCCGCCAAGCCAAGCTCGCATGATGGTGGTCAAGCGCAGTCTATGAACTCTCGACCATAGAGTCGACCTCTTCAACGAAGTATTTACTTTGTCAGTCAGAACTGTGACACCACCCATCATGTCTTGGTTCCTGCGGATATCCTGCAGGGTTCTGTTTACAGCTTCCATTGCTTTCCTATTTGTCATAATGCATTCATCCCATACGATGAAGCGCAATTCCTAAGCACACATCCCTTGTTACTGTTGCGTGACACCCCACAAATAGTTGTTTCGGTGCTTTCTAAATCGATGGGAATCTTAAACATGGCGTGCGCTGTTTTATCACCAGCCAAAATCTATGGGTAATTTAAGCAAAATTTTAACAGAATCCGTCCTGTAGAATTTGCGTCATGCTGGAACATACAAACAGACAAAAATACTAAACATTATATTTTTTGCATTAGAATCGATCCCAGACCTCGTAGCTTTTACTTTTTTTTTTTTAATATTCAAAATACAGTTTGACATCGCTACAATTTCATTACAATGTTTAGATTTATAGTTAATTAAAACGGTAAAACACCAATTACATTAATTAACATAGAAACGATTATAAGGTTATACGATTATGTAAATTTTGACAAAGTTTTTCTTCTTTTTTAAATTATTTTTATTTATTGTTGACATTTATAATTTATTAATGTTTGCTAAATTCAAGGTACATTAATTATATTGACTTAACAACCTTAATTATTAACAATCATAATTATTAGTATTTGCACACCATAATATGTGGCAAATATGTCTGAGCCTGTACTTTTTAATGTTATCCTGCATGCACGTTTTTATTTCTGTATGAGAACACATGTTTGAGCTAATAAATATATCTTATCTTATATCTCATCTTAACGTTGATAATAATTTAATTTAAAACTAACATGGAACAGTGGACTTCCTAGCATACTTTCTCTCATAGAACACCAGACATATACGCATTATTTTACTCCATTCATTCCCAAACACATCACATTCAGGGTTGGCAGTCAGAAGGGCATTTAGCATCTTTAAAATACGACAGATTGGAAACTTGGCTCTGGCTTCAGTTTTAGATGACAGTTGCGCAAACGGATATGACTTTCATAGCGAAAGTTGTTTAGTATCACGGGTAGAATTACCCCCTTGACGGATGCAGGTGACTAAGTCGCCACCATGTATAACTTGGGTTTAAAGAACTTTATTATTTCTCATAAGAACTTAAAAACTAGTAGTTCGCTTGTAATGAGATACAAAGTGATTTTATAGTTGTATTAACATTAGTTAGTATAGTTGTATTAACATTAGCCTTCTTGTCACAGTCATGTCGTGCAGCTGCCGACTAATTTCTGTTTTACGCTCGTGATTTATTATGTACTTTTTGTTGTTTTAGTTTACTCTTGTCTTTTATGTATGCACGTGTCTCTGTGACAAATAAACCTATTTTTCTTTCTTTCTATCATTATTAGTTAGTTACCTCTAGGGTGTTAAAGACATTATATTAGCATATTTAGCATAGTCTGTTTTATGTTATTTCAAATGATGTGGTGTATTGCCTTAATCTGCGCTTGAATGGTTTTATATTGCCATATTTTTTTATATCCCCCGGTAAACTGTTGAACAACCGTGCTCCTTCAAACAATATTGTTTTTTTACTATAATTAGTGAGAGCGCGCGCTGGTTGTTATTGGATTTTGTTTTTATTCTTTACGTTATACGTTATATTTTTCATATGTAGCTGTATGTTCTAACAGAATTGGTGATGATTATTTTAATAAGGACGCAAGTGTAGTATTTGTAAAGATGACTTAAAGTTTGTTTTTTTGCATAGTATTCTCGTCGGAGTTAGATAATTATAGTGAAATAATGTTTTTATAATTTTGTTTTGTGTTCTTTGTAGTGGGTCTAGGTAAGTTTTCGCGGCTGATCCCCATACCTCAACTAAATATTCAAGATGAGATTTAACTAGAGGGTTATAATATACAGGGTTTTCCAATAAGAGGTGTTATTTTGAAATTGGAAGGTATGCCGTTAATAGTGGAAAATAACATCAGGCAAATGACACCACGATCACGCTTACAGGACCATATCGGGATCATACCGCCCAGCAGGAGAAGTTATTTGATGATTTCCCAACCAAAAAAAAAAAAAAGAACCATAACCTTTTCATGAAATTTTCCATAACCAAATCGTAAAATGGCTGCCGTTTGTCCTCGATAGCCTCACGAATTCCATCTTTGAGGTCTTGAATCGACGCTGGGCTGTTGAAATCGCAAGGTGTTAAATCACAAGATCTCGGTGGCCAATCGTGATCACCTTTTCGAGAGATAACACGGTCCGGAAACTTTTCCCGTAAAAGATCAATGGTTTCGTTGCTTGTGTGGCACGTAGCGTCGTCTTGTTGAAAGTAAACGTTGTCCAGATCAATACCATCCAATTCCGGCCATAAAAAATCATTAATCATCTCTCAAAACGAACGAACGAACGAACCGTATCTGCCAAATTTTCACCATTTTTATGGTGAATTTTAATAATTTCAATGCGTTGTTGAAGCGTGTATCGTTCCATTTTATTAATGGCGTAGTTTCTACTAGTCAAATGTCAAAAAATGACAGTTTCAAAAGTGACATCTACCGAAATAGCGGCTTATTCAAAATAACACCTCTTATTGGGAAACCCTTTATTATTTTACGTACTTTTTTTGAATGCAGTTTGAAACTTGCTGTTCTTTGTAATATTTGAAACTATGTTACAGAAATTAATTGACAGAAAAAATATCATCGCACAAATACACATAAATATCGTAAAAATATCACCTATAAAAACAAAAATCTTAACATTAATCCACAAAATCTACCAAAAACACAAAGAAACTCGAAACCATTACCTATTGCGACAGAACACCTCACCAATATTTATTGTTACTCGCACAATCTTACGTAACAGCATCCACAGAAAGTTTTCATATCTATGATTTATGCTTCTACTTGCGTCAATATTTGGTATCTCTCTCACAGCCGGATAGGCGTAATAGGTTCAGAAATACCGATCTATTTTGTATAGGTATCGCAACTGAGAATATATACATGGAAATAAATTCTTGATGTGTAATGGAAAGGTATCGTATGCAGCAAGATGGATCAGGTTTTGATGTAAAGGGGTGTGTTAATTTATTAAAAAAATATGTTTTTATCAGAAATGAAGAGATCCGTAGAAGAACCAAGGTAACCGACAGAGCTCGAAGAATTGTCAAACTTAACTAACTAAGCGACCGCGTACTGGAAGACGTAGTGTTAGAAGGCCTCCCACAAGGTTGACCGATGGCCTTGTGATGGCCGCCGGAATCCGCTGGATGTGAAAAGCGCAGAACTGGTCGAAGTGGCTGTGCTTGGGGGAGGCCTATGTCCAGCAGTGGACTTTTTTCGGCTATAATGATGATGAAGTTTTATAAATGAATATTTGTCCTCTTTTTACAGGGGTAAATATTTGTATAAAATAAACAAGCTACTTTTTTGTAGTCGTTGCCGCACGTCCGCTTGGCATTGCTGCCAGCCTACTAAAGAGTTTAATTATTTTAGATTGTACAATTAACTGGACTGTGTTACTAAATCATTTATTATGAGATTGAATGACATAAAAGCTGAGATGCTGATTTTTGTAATTCAACTTATGAAATTATGGTGGCTTTTGCGAAATTGCTCTCAAGCTTCAGTTACTGCGTGATAGTATGGTACATGATCCACTAAGATGGATTCTACTATTATGATCTTTCCACAATTACAATAACATGCAGGCACTTACAGATCCTTTTTTTAAGGCAGCACATATCCCACCGGTTATATTAAAAGGTGTGGCTCTTATAAGGTTGCTAGATATTAAGTACTTAGGGCATATAGTTACTGAGGACTTGAATAGATGATGCTGACATCGAAAGTGATTGGAGGGCGTTGAATGTCTGATGTTGATGTTGGCCCGCAGTTTTGCACATTGTACACCAGAAGTAAAAGTTACTCTGTAAGTTTGATATACGCAAAGGGCAAACAACGCCCTCCGAGTTCAATATAATAATGCCTTCAGAATGTTGTTTGGGCTTCCACCTTACTGCAATGCATCAGGAATGTTTGCCAAAGCACATACTGATGACTTCAATACCATCCTACGAAAAACAATTGCGGAGTGCGTGGGAGCGTCAACAGCATTCTGAAGGTCATTAGTGATAAGCCGTGTTGCGCCATTGCGGCGCATTGGGTATATGTACCAACGAAGAAACGCATATCTATACACCGTAAGGACTATTTCTGCTTGCCTTTCTGCCTGCTTACCTATGAAAAAAAGGGTCGTGTGCACGGGATTTCGTTTTCAAACGGCTTAGATATGCGTTTATACGACAGTACATGTGCATGTACCCGGTTGGTCTGGGGAGTGCAACAGATATATGAATTACTAGCTTCCCCAGCGGCTCTGCCCGTATTATATCTTTATAAATTAAAGCCTATGTTACTCTGTGGTAATATAGCATTCTATTGGTGAAATAATTTTTAAATTTGGTTCAGTAGTTTTTGAGTTTATTCATTACAAACAAACAAACATAAAAAAAAAAAACAAATCATTTCTCTTTGTAATATTAGTTTAGAAATTGTTGTATTTACATTTGTTACTAGCATAGCTAATAAGCTCGCTCGTGGAACTCGTGGCTAAGTAATAACAGCCGCATGGTTCGATTCATCAGGTTAAGCTACGCTTGCCAAGGTTGGTTTGCGGATGGGTGACCATCGTAAAATACCGAGACTCCTCCGTGCCTCATATGCCTCATGTTAAGCCGTTAGTCCCGGTTGTTATTCGTAGATGTTTGACAGTCGTTACAGGTCGTCAGAAGCCCGAAAGTCTGACAACCAGTCTTACTAAGGGGTATCGTATTACCCAGTTACTGGGTTGTTGAGGTCAGATAGGCAGTCGCTCCATGTAAAATACGGTATTCAGCTGTATCAGTTTAGACTGGAAGCCGACTCCAACATAGTTGGAAAAAGGCTAGGCAGATTGATTGATTAACATAGCATATACGTAGTGTGTATATCATATTAGCTTTCGTTCGAAATCGATACATTATTTCTTTGCAAAGTTATACTGACAGAGAACTAAAAAGTTCCTATTGCTTACTAGGTTTCCTTAAATAAGATAGGTCGTTATTCAGGCAGGCGGAAAACTTACATTTCCCCTTTTCCCTCGTCTCGTTTGAAAGGTTCTCTATAAAATATAATGTGGCTGTTTTTGTATGTGGTACGCGTATGATAACAGCGCCCACACAGATATGTTTGTATCTATGAATGTTGAATTTATTTAATCTATGCAAGTTGACAACGTACGTCAATTTGCCGTGTTATTTCATACAACTGTTAAGGAATAACAGTTGTGATTTGAATATACGGATGATTTAAGTTGGTAGTCAATGTGCTTAGCAATTAATATTCCAAACTTAACTTAGTAACTACATCATCTTATATCAGTGAAATCTACCATTTTATGAGTCTTTAGACCAAATCAGACTACTACGAGCCGGTAAAATGGTAATACTTTAGAGGTATGAGGAATAGGGTGTCAAGTTCACTCATCCACCATAGAAAAGGGAGGATCCTTCGACTAGACGGGTATCGTGTCCGACGGGCAACTATCCAACGATTGGTATCAGGAAACTTTTATATATGGGGTTCGCACGGAAAACTCTAATTGCGCGATGCAGAATTTGTATGACGTCAGGATTTTGTGTGACGTCAGGTCTTTGAGGTTCGCATGTGGCGATGTAGATGCCGAACCGACAGAATCTGTAAATAATATTTGGAAAATCTAAAAGTGCACGCCTCATAACGCTCATTTAAAAAACAGAAAAATATTTAACTATTTTTCTCGAAGTAGTATGTTTAGACGGCTTCTTTACCCATCATTAAGGGTTAAATTTCTCATCTCGCAGTCTTTATGTACTGTCAAAGACTATCTAGAATTGCTTTGTTGGTTGCTAGGCAACGGAAGAGGGTGGAAGTTGGTAATATAATATATAGATATTAGTTACATTAGTTATTATTAGTTGATATTAGTTATTAGTTACTGTTTTTATTAATTATAATTAAACTACTTTGAATAAAAGAGCCATTTTCAATAAGGTTCCGGCTGAATCGACTCTATAAAAATTATATTGACTCAACTAATCTTTTTTTTTGCAAGCTACATTGTTTTCAGGTTTAACACTTGATCGAAGTGTTTAAAAAAAATATATTATATTGTATTTTGTTTCGTTTGTGCTGCATTAAATAAATTTTTGAAAAGTACACATTTAATCTCCATTAAATTATCTATACAGTGGTATATAAATTAAGTAGGTTCTGTGTACTATCCGGAGTGTAATAATAAAAACAGTTGCAGAAAGGAAGCAAAACAATTTTTTTTGATCGCAAGAAACTCATATTCGCATTATGAGTCGAGTAGTAATTAGGAGAAAGAATAGCGACCAGATGGTAAAGTAATTCTTCGTTCTTTTATTTTTCTTGAAAATTAAAATCTTTACTCCGGTGACAAACTAAAGACCTCACGGCAAAACAAATAAAAATTACAAAATTATACTTTTCCCCGACATTTAATTTGGCTCCACAAAGACTGCCTAAATCCCACGTAAACAGCATTTCAAGTAGCTAATGACCCTAAAGAATAAATGAATCTTCAAGATAATAACGTAATAGAATAATTTGCCTGTCTGAATAGTCTGCTTCGTTGGCCTAGTGGTCGCAAGCGAGCATGAGGTCCTGTGTTCGATTCCCGGGCCGGGCGGTCGGGTATTTCCATCTAGAATCTCTCAGTAGCAGCCCGGAGTCTGGATTTGTGCCCGGTTGATGGCCATAGTCTCGCCCCCTATTATATGGGACTCAAACATAACTGGCAAAATGTGGGTGTACTAAAGGTAACCTCTATACAGACGTGAGGTTGTTATAGAATAATTTAAACAAATTAAATGACATTTGTCATGTAAAGTGGCGTTTGCGATCAATTTAAGGTCGTACCATTGATGTTACAATTCATTTTTTAATCCCAGAGACTAATTTGTCAAGGGCAAATGTCAAATTCCATATTGAAACGAACGAACTTTAGATGCTAAGTTTCATATAGCTGGTTATCAACAAATGCCGATGTGTTCCAAAATCTCTAGTTACAGTCGGTGCCAATCAGTTTTATTACTATGTTTCTATTCATTTTGTTAATAGTACGTATAATCATTAACCTTTTTATAGCACCTGTTTTTTGTCCATAACTATTTAAATAACTAAATGCATACAATAAACATGATTATTTTCCTTAAAATTCAAGTCTAACGCGTCCATAAATCTGAGTTATCTTAATTAAATTTGATACAACACAACCATAATAAAAGAAAAAACCGGCCAAGTTTGTGTCGGACTACGCTCAGTGAAGGGTTCCGTAGTTGGGATGAATTTATCCTGTTAAGAACTTACTGTAGTTGAAAAAATGTTCCACTTTACATCGATATACTTCACGGTCAATTTACCAACAGCAAATGTAAGTTTGTAATCACAAAACAAAAAAATCTTTGTGATAAAAATACAAATTAACGGTTTTCAGATTTTTCCCTTTACATGTGCTGTAAAACCTTGCGTCTTGCCAAATTTCATGATTATTATCTCAACTGGAAGTACCCTGTAGGTTTTGAATATGTCGCATAAATGGCCGTATTTTTTATTTTATTGCGTTGTCTTAGAATCTTGATGTTTTTTAGAACTCCAAGGGACCGTAGATCAAGCTACATATTTAATATTAATTTCAACTTGATACCTCCACGCGTTCCTAAGAAAAAGGGTCATGACAGACAGACACACGGACGGACGGACGGACAACGAAGTGATCCTATAAGGGTTCCGTTTTTTTTTTTTCATTTGAGTCACGAAACCCTAAAAAACACAACAATACAATGTGAGACATAACGCTGTCCACTGCTGACTATCAGAATTTCCAAATTACGCCAACTGGGTGATAAACTAGAGCCAATGGACAATATTCCTAAAAAACCGGCCAAGTGCGAGTTGGACTCGAACACGAAGGGTTCCGTACCACAATACAACATTTAACTAAATCCGCTGAAAAAAAAAATACATTTCTTGTATGATTTAACTTTATTTTATTTTTATTATTTGTAGTTATAGCGGCAATAGAATTTTTTTCAACTGTCCTATTATGGTTCATGAGATACAGCCCGCTGATAGACAGACAAACAGCGGAGGATTAGTAATAGGGTTCCGTTTAGCACCCTTCGGGTACGGAACCCTAAAAAACATACTTAAAAATACCTATGGCAAAACTTTAGGTACCTGTGAAGGAACCTAATCGTGCGGCCATAAAATATTAGAACATTGCAGTCACCTGTCGCCATGCTCATCCTTATTAAAAAGTAATAAAGTTCAGTTTTATTCTGAAAATGGTTTCGCAGCGGCCATTTTAAGTTGGTTTCTAATTACGTTGCTTCTCCTAAGTTGTATATAAGGAAATAGAAGCCTGAATAAATGTCAGTAAATTTGTTCGAAAGGTTAACCAAACAGGATGAAGTATTTCCTTAAGTTCATTTTATTTGCGGCTTTCATAGCATTTGTTTGTGCAGAAAGTTTGAATCCAGGTGAGTGATATTTTCCTACAACCATTATTACGTCAAATTTATATTCTGCTCTTATGTGAACAAAACAATTTAAACAAAAAGCCTGTTTCTATGAGAAAAGTGCTGAAAGGAAATATAAACTGAATTCCAGTATTGTTTAGATTTTTCATAATAAACTGAGTGGTAGTGGCCCAGTGGTACCGGCCGCGACTTACGAGTTGTAGGTCGTAGGTTTGAATCCTAACAGGCGCTTTAATAATCTACTTTATTCCTTTTTTTTTTTAAGTAAACAAAGTGTAACAAAAAGTACATAATAAATAAAATTGAGGAAATTAATTTAGGACCCTCTTTGGGTAAAGGCCTCCTCCCTTTCATGCCACTCTTTTCTGTCCTGTGCTACTACAGGTCAATTTTAGCCCGCTACTTTTTCTACCTCATCGACCCATCTGTCTCGGGGCCGCCCTTGTTTTCGTTTTCCTTTTGGGCCTGCCCACATGGTGGCTCTTTTACTCAATTTTATGTCTTCGGAGCGGGCTACGTGCCCGCCCATTTCCACTTCAGGTACTCTCTATCACTTTTGAAAGGCGTTGTAGTTTATGTAAATTATTTCATCACCACTGCTCTCAAAACAGTGAAGGAAAACATCGTGAGAAATCCGGCATGTCCTAGAAGCAAAAATTCGAAGACATGTGACATCCACCAACCCGCACTGCACCCGCGTAGTGGATTACGGCCGGCTCCCTCTCGCTGAGACGAGACCTGTGCCCCAGCAATGGGAACATTATAGGCTGATTATCAACCGGGCACAGACCCAAGCTCCAAGCTGCTACTGAGAAATTCCTAATATAACAGAAAAACCCGTTAACTATTTGCCCAACTTGGAAATCAAACTCAGGACTTCGTGCTCAATAGTAACTCTTGCGACCACTCTACCAACGAGGCAGTCTCACATCAAAATAAATCAATCTGCTTAGTCTTTTCCCAACTATGTTTTCGGCTTCCAGTCGAATCAGATGCAGCTGACTATTTTACATGAACGACTGCCTATATGATCTCCACAACCAAGTAACTTGGTAAAACGATACCCCTTGGTAAGACTGGTGTCAGAATTTCGGACTTCTGACAACTCGTAACGACTGTCAGAGATCCACGAATGACAGCCGAGACCAACGGTTGAACGTGCTTTCCGAGGCACGGTGCAGTCTCGATATGTAAAGATGGTCACCCATCCACGGACCAACCGTGGCAAGCGTAGCTTAACCTGGTGGATCGACCCGAGTAGCTGTTATTACTTAGCAACGAGCTCCTTACATTAAAATAAATATAGCAATGAAATTCCTATATTCTGTTTCTAGGAGATGACCTGAACCTCGTCAGGACTGGTCCCTGGAACAGGGTACGTCGAGGTAGCTGTGACTTCTTCGGATGCCAACGTTACTGCCACAACTTGGGAGATGGCACCGGACCTAAGGGAGGAGGCGTTTGCGTCAAAAATCATTGCGACTGTAATGTAGTCCCGAAAGATGATTAATTTAAGGCTTGAATAAAATATGTCTTCTTAAATTTATTTTTAAACACTTGTGACCTTACAGAACAAGAATTATCTTCAAACCCAGTAACATGAACTATAACATCTTCCATATACAGGGCAATCCGTTAAGGGGATGTAGGAGAGGTCATTTGCAGCCAAATTACCCCTAACGACCCCTATGCCAACCATCAACCAACAACCAACCATCCGCCAACCACGTGCCACGCGCCATGTCAGCCATCTGTCAACCATTTTCAAGTAATTTGACATTTTATATTTTAAAATGTATGAAGTAAAAATATAAAATGTCAAATTACGCTAATATTGTTGACATTTGCATAGAAGTCAATCTGCGTCATTTGGTTATAAATAACACTTCCTACATCTCCTTAATGTATTGCCGTTGTATATTTTTGCTTCATACATAAAAATAAAATAATACAAATACTCGAAAATGGTTGAAATTGGCATAAGGGTCATCAGGGGTAATTTGGTTGCAAATGACCTCTCCTAAATCCCCTTAACGGATTGCCGACGTATAACCAATAACCCTGTAGACTTAGTGGGTAAAATACGTATTATTGAAGCTAACTCAAAAAGTACCCAAGTTAATAAAAAAAATATGGGCGACCTATGAAGTATGACCTACCAAACGTATAATGAAAATCAATTCATGATTGGCGGAGTAATCGCGTAACACACACAAAAAATAAACAGTCGAATTAAGAACCTCCTTCTTTTTGAAGTCGGTTAAAAACTGACAAACCCGAATCGAAGCGCGTAATTGTATTTAGTGATTTATATATATATATTTTTTTAAACTAACCCTTTACCACAATTACCGATATAAGTGCGCTGTCATCATGAAATTGGTTCCATGGACGAGCAGTTGACTCTACATATTAAATAAAATCCCATAATAAATCAAATAAAATATTAACCTCGCCTAGAGCGGTGGCTCAGTGGTAACGGCCGCGACTAACGAGTAAATTAAGTCGTAGATTCGAACCCGGACAGGCGCTTTACTTTGTGTAATTTATTTCATTGTTACTGCTCTCAAAATGGTGAAGGTGAAAGTGGCGATAAAATTAATCATAAATTCCCCTCATTTCGATATGTGCACATTATAAAGACTCAAAAAGATTAAATTCGCTAAACGGGGTTTTTTTTTCTTGTTACTGTACATAGTTAAAATATTTAATCAGCTCTTTAGAATTTGCTTGGTAGTTCAAATAATGAGGTACACCGTCTGATATGCATTCTGAATTATAATTTGATAAGGGCTTGTTATTGTTGTACAAGGGTCGTCTTGCTTGGATACCTTTTTTTTTTGTTTTTTTTTTTTTTTGAGGGTGGGAAATCATCAAATAACTTCTCCCGCTCTGGGCGGAGCGGGAGGGCGTGTCAGACTCTTACTGACTAAAACCCACCCGTGTTCCTTCGGTTGCCCTGTTGCCGCGGGCCACGATCTCCCTTTCGGTTTTCTTCGCAACCCCGGCAGGCATCGGCCCTAGTGGACCCCTTCAAATCTGCTGACATCTCTTTGAGGCGCGCGTGGAACACAACGCGCCGTCGACCCGGGCCTGGTCCTTATCGGACGGTGAGCCACCCATTGCTCACCGTCCGCAAGCCCGCGCCTACGGTGGCCGGAAATCGCCTCGCGATTCCCGACGCCCTGGGCGTCTCCTCCTGCGGCGGTTAGGGTTAGGGGCGTGAGGGCGCGAAATTTTCCTCTCCCTCACGCGTTCCGCCTCCTCCTTCGCGAGCATTACAGCTTCGCAAAAGGAGGTGACGGCCTCCCATTTCCTCTTGCTCCGTACCATGGCCCGAACCAGGGCCGGACGCGAGAGATCACCGCCGTTGTTTGGATACCTAATTTTAATTCAAAATTTTCGAAAATTTTAAATTCAAAAGTCATTCATGCAAACTAGGCTGAGAATCGGCACTATTCGAACGTCAAAATTACATAAGACAGTCCCCCAAAACGCCCACCTTTCATCACCACTTCCTAGTGATTTAGCAACAAACTCCCCAGCAGCACAGCTGTCTGCTCAGTTAGAAAAATAAAAAAGGTAGAAGAAAGATAAGCTAAAACAGGTAAAGTCTCTTTACGTGACCAGGGAGCTGGCCTTTTTTTTGGCCAAAGAATCAGCATTGCCATTAAACGTGGCAAAGCTGCTAGCTTTTTGGACATTTTTCCTGTTGACAGCAATGCGGACGAATTTTTTGATGCCCATGATTCTTTTCCTTCCTTTTTGATTATTAATTTTCGTTTATTCATTTTAAATCTTATTAATTTACATTTTTAAATATTTCTTAAAATAAAAAGTATTAAAAATATATATAATCATTAATTATTAATATTCTAAGACTTTTAGATCATGAATCTATAATTAAAACCTTAATGTTTTAAAGCAAATAAATATATCAAATTTATACAGAGTGGTCGGATTTTTAAGGCGCCGCTTCACAGCTTCACTTTGTATGAAAATATAGGTGGGATTGTCCACTGCGACCCATGGTCAAGCTATGCATAAATTGGTCGTATCGTCCACTGCAACCCATGATCAAGCTACGCATAAATTGGTGGGATCGTCCACTGCGACCCATGGTCAAGCTACTTTTTTTTTTTTTTTTTTTTCTGTGGGCATCTCGTAGCTGACCTCTGAGGTCATGACTACTTAACCGGTCAATCTTGTGGTTGCCTTAAACTGCTACACTCAAAGGCTCCAGCCAGGGGCATACAAAACTAAGCTAAAAAGCTAGGTGAACGCTCGCTAAGGGCACCCCCTGTGGGGTACGAGCCTCGGCTTAGGGCGTCACCGGAGGGAGGACATCAAATATGGGACGGGCTGAATCAAAGTTTTGATCATTATTATTAATCGGGGAATTTAAAGCTACGTGCACAGCTGAAACCACTGCTGGCACCTCGTTATCGAGCAAGGGTCGGGGAGGAGTATCATTTACTCGGGGGCGCGGACGCGATCGCAAAGGATCTCGACGGCGAGGTCGGAATGACGGGAGGCGTCTGTGTCTGTGTAGAGTACTAGTAGCCCTATTGCTCTCCTGAAGGAGGGTTATGGGGTCATCAGGGTCGGTGAGAATGTGCCTAGGTCGGCGGGTACGGCTAATCCTACTTGGGACATAACTGGCGGCCTCGACAACCAGAGGGTTGCGATGTTTGACCGCGGAATCGAAATAACGCTTTGCAAGGCGTTTTAGAAATTGGTGGATCGTGGGAATTCTAAGGTCGAGATGGAGACTCTCGTTCCTAACATACCAGGGGGAGCCTGTGGCCCTACCGAGGAATCGGTTTTGGAGCGTTTGCAACCTATGGATATGGTGGGGTTTTGCATGAGCAAAGACGGCACCCGCATAAGTCATGATGGGACGAATACACGCTGTGTAGATTCGCAATTTGCACTTAAGTGACATCTTGCTGCGTGCGTTTAGGACGGAATGGAGCCTACCGAGAGCGAAAGCGGCTCGCGAACGAACCTTCTTTATGTGCTCAGCGAAAGTGAGATGGTGGTCGAGGAAAACACCTAGGTACTTGGCTCGCTTCTCCCAAGGGATCTGCTTACCGAACATAGTGAGAGGTCGGGGGAGGGGGTCTCTAAGTTTCGAGAAGAGAACCGCTTGGCTTTTTTCGGGATTGACTTCTATGCGCCACTTTCGAAACCAGGCAGCGAGTCGATTGACTGCGCCTTGGAGAGTGTGGGCGATATTGTCGGGGTATCTAGACCTAAAGTAGATGGCCGTATCGTCTGCGAACAGAGCGAAATGCGCCCTTCTACTTGGGTTTGGAATATCGCTAGTAAATAGCGTGAACATGAGGGGAGCTAGCACGGAGCCCTGAGGGACTCCTGCACGAATGGGGCGGGGAGAGGAAAGTGCTCCTTCAATGCGATAGCGGAATACGCGGTTCGATAGATAGTCCCGTAAGATGAGTACGAGACGATCCGGCACACCGAGTTGGTACAGCTTGTATAATGGTCAAGCTACGCATAAATTGGTGGTTTTGGCCACTGTGATCTATAGTCAAGCTACGCATAAATTGGTGGGATCGTCTACTGCGACCCATGGTCAAGCTACGCATAAATTAGTGGGAACGGCCACTGCGGCCCATGGTCAAGCTATGCATAAATTGGTGGGATCGTCCACTGCGACCCATGGTCAAGCTACGCATAAATTGTTGGGATAGTCCACTGCGACCCGTGGTCAACCTACGCTTAAATTGGTGGGATCGTTTCACAATAGTTTGTATTGGTTTATACATTAGTAAATAATAATAAGTGAAGACGACGCACCTAGAATAAAATTACTATACCAAAAAAGAATTAAAAATGAAGCAACGACAGGTAATTTAATTATGTGATAGATAAGTGCTGCTCATATATTAACAAACATTGTAAAAGTAGAAAGAAAATGTTTCTAAAATTTTATAATTAATTAATAAGTCAGTGTGTGAGGAATTAATCACAGAATGTAAAATCAATGTCATATAACAAAAAATAATATATTTTACAATTAAATTAGCAACCAGTTTGATTTTGTCTTGATTCTAAATTGTCCTATGGAGCAGGACAAATATGTTTACAAGCACTCTTAGCTACAATCCTCTAAAACAAAAGTTCTTACAAATTCAACACCGCACAAGTCCATAATAGGCTTCACCGTACACAAACGACTGACACCAATGTTCTTTAATTTCCTTCAAAAACGACATAAATTGAGTGGAAACCAATAATACCCGTATATGGGGAAATGTACGGTGTACGAGGCTTTATCGCAACGTACGTGATGACATTTCTATTGAGCCGATGGCACTCAACGCCATACGAGCCTTAAGACTCTCCACTTTGAAACGACGATAATTGTACGTGGAAATGGAATATAAAAATACCATTCCCTTTGTACTGAATGACGGGATTTCCGACATTTTTTTAAAGAAAGAAGTACTCTTAATAATTTCTTTGCTGATAGATTTTTGTGAGCATGTTTATTGAATTTTCTTTTCAATCACCCGGCAAAATGTTGCCAATTTATAACGTACAATGCTACTTTTGTATGTGAACCAATCTCCTGTCGTTGCTTCTACTTAATAAAAATCTTAAATCCCATCAAAAACAACATGAAAAAAATGCAAGTCTCGCAAAGCAGTTCTTCTACCGCAATAAGATGTGAGATCTAATGTAAAATCAAGTCTGTTAGTTTATTCAGTACCTATCTATTTTTCATCTTTATTTCTTTAATAAATAGAATAACTTGGCCATCGCACGGCAACAATTCATGCTTAAGGCTCGTACAGACCAGCGCGATATCGCGGGCGCTACAAGGGTCGCGCTGCCTGTAAAAAACGTCTATCCGCGATATCGCGCTGGTCTGTATGAGCCTTTATCCACAACGAAGTTACAGGGGGTTGAAAATATTCTGAATGGTTTCGAGAAAAGATGGTACGGCTGTGGCTCTGTGTTTACTTTGCTCGACTAAGCGGGGGCACTAACGTGCCCCCCAATTCGCCAGCCAACGCACAGCCCAAACCGCCGGGTCTAGAAGCGTAAAATTTTACACAGGAGTTCCAAATATGCCGGAGGTGATCCTAAAGAAAGGTTTTTTTTTTATTCATCCTCTAAGCGGGTTAGATAGGGGATCCATACGCAAAATACGCGCTTTGAGTTGCGGACACCAGTTCGTATTACCTATTACTAATTAAAGTTTTTATGGAAGTTCGTAATTTTTACCGATGGGAAATCCTATTGGACACACGGCTTGTTAGAAGATAAATGTCGTTTCAGAAACCTGTTACTGTAGTCCAATCCAACCATGCTTACGTCAAAGGGGTTTCAGGCATTGTACACTGCAATAGCCGTTAGACGTTACTTACATGAATTGCTACACAAAGGGGCAGGGGCTACGCCGTAGCCGGCTTTGCTACGACAGCTCTCAGCAACAGATTGCTACATTTTGGTTTTTCATCAATTGATAATCGGGACCGGCTATTATTTCAGTTCTTCAGAGTGCCCGGTAAATAAAGTATATAACCGTGAAATGACTTATATAAAAAAAATGTGCGTACAACTGAAAATATTTTTTTAACACAAATGAAATTCATTTATTTGTGGCCGTGGCGTACAAGAATTTAAATTTAAATATTAAAAAAAAAAAACAATAATACAACCGACTTCAAAACTTTTTTTTTTCGCTTTTTTGTGGGTTGGTTTGTAAATCATCAGTAACACTTTATCAAATGGTGCTTTTCGAGAGCAAATGCAAGAGTTACTATAAAAAAATCCGAAATCGCTATAGGTGCGCCTATAATATTTGAAGAGTTCCCTCGATTTCTACAAGATCCCAATATCAGATCGTGATCAAATGTCATATGGACCGACTTGGAAGTTTCTTCTTTTTCGTGAAGTTAATGACTAATCAGAACCCTAATTGCGTAATGCAACACAATCACAATCTGTTTCGATTTGAAACAGATTACTAATCCATTGCTTCATAAGTTGGAAAAAAAAACTGCTCCACAACCTAAATAACGCAATGAATGTTGTTGAACTGTCAAAATGAAACAAATTAGGCATAATTGTTTACGAAAATAATATGTTACGCAATTTGGGTACTGGTGTTAGAGTTTTTAAGATTTTTAATTTTATTTTAAATTCTAAAACTAGCTTCTAGTATTCAAAGTGAATGAATTCAACACCAATGTCACATCTAACATGAAGTATCACTCGAATTACAATAATCTTCCTACAAATTTGTATGCATACATGCACTTAAGGGAAGCGACCAGTAATTGCATGACGCGATGCGGTCAGTATCAAGCTTTGTGACGTGACATTAACGCAATTGGAATTCTATTCTAGTGCGGAACTGTATTCTGAAAAGCCACATTTATAAGACACATATATCATAAATACGACCCTGATGTATTGTAGATATTTTTGACATAGTTTAATAGAAAGAAAGAAAGAAAAATAGGTTTATTTGTCACAGAGACATGTGCATACATAAAAGACAAGAATAAACGAAAACAACAAAAAGTACAAGGTAAGTAGGTAATAGGCTAGGCTAGGAGAAGATGAGATGACCATTTTATGTAATTTAAATCATCTAAATATACACACGTTGTGTGATCCATGTGCGTTGGAATTTCATTATGCGTTTTTTTGGCAGGGTCTTTACGATCTTTAATAAACATATAAAATGGTCATCTCATCTTTTTAAACTTCATTGTCAACCCCAGCTCAATGTGTAGTACTTGAATTTGAATGATGAGTTGATCACATCATATCAAAGACACAAGCAACGGATTTTAAATGAAGATGTCCACGTGGTGTTAATACTTCCAAATGCAACTGCCCAGGCTGATATTGGTTGTGACAGCATACCTCAGGATTGTTGATTTTAAGGGTAAATGTATCCTCTTATGTAAGTTCTGCACATTTATTTGTATTCATCAGGCAGACCTTAAGTGACTGGCTGTATTTGTGTTGGTGATTAAATTAGTCGAAAAGGCCAAGTGAAAGATTTTACTTTAATCAAAACCTCATGCGAAAACATCCCTAACAGTCTCATGCATACTTTACCGCTGGGTAAGTTGGTGAGTAAGAAAAACTATCCTTACACTATACCCACATCTGCCTAACCCTTCGCGAAATACAAGCGTGATGTTTTTAACTAAGTGGTTGAAAAATCACATGTTGAATGTCAAAACATTCAACATGTGATGTAAAATAAAAAATATTGATACTCCGGGAGTGAGGACATAAGTGAAAACTTGAAAAAAAATTGGCAACTCGGTAATCAACGCGTTGATGTCTTTTTAATGGTCAAAAGCTAGTGTCATCACGGTGTCGCGAAATCAATGGTTTAGTCCCATCTCAAAAATACCCAACCGCGCCTTAAGAAGTTTTCACTTTAAAAAAAAAACCTTTTTTGAATAAAACATTTCAATAAACAAATTTATTGAAATGTTTTACTGACACTGATTGAACGCAATGTCACAATAATGTCATAACGATTTAACAAAAAATAGCGTCCGCCGTAGTAATTGTATTTTTAAGAAGCAATTTCCCTTAAATATTCCATTGTATGTAGAAAACCCATTGTTCATGAACAAATTAAATTATGATTTTTATTTCGACAAATAATGTTTGTATTACTTCCTTACGGCGTAAATTAAATGTCAGGTCCAACGGGAGGTTCCTGCACAGGATAAGGCGGGAGGAAACGCCCGGGTGTCACCATTGTGTGGATCGCCCGGAGGACACGGTGGAGCATACGGTGGAGGTCTGCCCAGCTTGGGCGGAGCATCGCCGTGTCCTCGTGGAGGCGATCGGCGGCGGTGATCTCTCGCGTCCGGCCCTGGTTCAGGCTATGGTACGGAGCGAGAGGAAATGGGAGGCCGTCACCTCCTTCTGCGAAGCGGTAATGCTCGCGAAGGAGGAGGCGGAACGCGTGAGGGAGAGGCAAACTTCGCGCCCTCACGCCCCTAACCGCCGCAGGAGGAGACGCCCAGGGCGTCGGGAATCGCGGGGCGATTTCCGGCCACCGTAGGCGCGGGCTTGCGGGCGGTGAGCAATGGGTGGCTCACCGTCCGATAAGGACCAGGCCCGGGTCGACGGCGCGTTGTGTTCCACGCGCGCCTCAAAGAGATGTCAGCATAATTGAAGGGGTCCACTAGGACCGATGCCTGCCGGGGTTGCGAAGAAAACCGAAAGGGAGATCGTGGCCCCCGGCGACAGGGCAACCGAAGGAACACGGGTGGGTTTTAGTCAGTAAGAGTCTGACACGCCCTCCCGCTCCGCCCAGAGCGGGAGAAGTTATTTGATGATTTCCCACCCTCAAAAAAAAAAAAAAAAAAAGGTCCAATAGCAAATTAAATAAGTGTGATTTTGGCACTTTTATTTTCTGTTCCCTGTTCTATTCTTTATTCGTTTGTAAGAAAAAATCGTGTTATAACTATATATTTCTTTTCAGTATCATTTAAATATAAATCTAGATGTTGTTTTTTTATTTTTATTTTATTTTGTTGCTCAAGTATTCTTAATAACTTAAATATTTACTTTAAAACTGACTTAATCTTAATCTTTATATTATCTTCTTTTTTCTTATCTTAAATTGGCAAATGAAATGCTGTCACAATAACACTAAAGCAGTAATTTTGTATGTACAGTCAACCGTACATCAGTCAGTCATCAGTCAACAATTTGACACTGATAGCGCCTTAATATCTTAGCAGTAAGGGCGGTTTTCGTACTGAAAATGTTTGGTTAAAACATGTAAACAGCCCCTTATCTTTTTACATTTCAGCCCATTTATAGTAATTTTATGTTAATCACTATAATTAGTTTTAAATCAAAGCTCTTACAAAGACTTAATTTGAAACAATTAACAGAAACAGTTGACTCTATTTGGGGACATTATGTTGGATCAAAATATGTATGTCGACCTAGTTTCCTAGACATCGATAAAAGCCTCTCATCCTATTGAAAATAAGTAACCTAGGCTCCCGCAACTTGGCTCACACTTGACACCAAACAGGTTGTCAAAGTTCGGAGCTGTGATATTTTTACCTTATTTTTTTAAGAACTCTAAATAATTTTACGAGTAATTAACCGGAAAATGTAAGTTTCCGTCACCTATTTTTAACCCCCGATGCAAAAAGAGGGGTTTTGTAAGTTTGACCGCTATGCGTGTGTGTCTGTGACACCGTAGCTCTTAAACGAATGAACCGATTTGAAAGCGGTTTTTTATTTGAAAGCAGATTTTCTAGCAATTGTTTTATCAAAATCGGTTCAGCCGTTTGATGATTATCAGCTCTTTTCTAGTTGAATGGATTTGAGTATCTTCCACAGTCTGATCGATTTGAAAAGTGGTATTCTGTTATTTAAATGATATTAGAAAACGTGGTAACCTTGAACTGATGCTGCAGCATTACCTGAAAATTGCAGGATACCCAAATCCCTTACCAACTTACAGCACAGGTATCGTTTTTGGGCTCATTGGAATGGTCTCAATGAATAGGTTATAGATAGATGGTGAACAGGGTCTGGTGATGAAGTACCTACGAAAGAGAAATGAGGAAAATTTGTGTCGGGGGTTTTATAATTTTTAACGGTTATAATTGTACTTGTTCTATTTAATTACATCTCTAATTTCATAGACAATTCATGTTATTATTTTCCTAGAAGTGAAGCTGCAAAAACAATTTGAAATCCCATTTTCGAGACACAATTGCCAAATTTACTTGTTTCTTGAATACAAAACATCCCAATAATTGTTTAAGTATTTTCAAGGACTCCATTTTTGGTCCTAACAAACAAATAATTAATTTGTTGTTAGTCCAATTACGTGTTGGAAGTACAAAATTTTTAGCTCAGATTCGTTTCAGTATTTCAATTAAAGAGGTTTGTTTCGAGAGGATCCCTTTTCGGAAACTAATTTAATTTTGGGGTACGAACGCAATTGTCTGTGGTATACGGAAGTTTCGTTAGAAATGCGTGGCTTGCAGAGCAGAAAATAATATGTCATCCTTCTTCTTCTTTTTTCTGTGTGGCTAGAGACTAACCTGGTGTCAGAGTTTTAAAGCCGCCCCATGACCTCTGACTTGGCTTCAAATCCCGTCGAGAAATATCTCTCAGGCATGCCGGTTTCCTCACGATGTTTTCCTTCACTGTTTTTGAAGCAAGTGATAATTATACAATATGCACATGAACCCGAAAAGTTAGAAGTGCGTGCCTTGGGTTCGAACTCGAGACCTTTTGAACGTCCGTCGTGTCATCCTACAACTAGAAGAATACTAGAAGATTATGTTTCTGGAGTATAATTTATTTTTTATGCACATACACACATAAACTCACACCTCCTCCCCATAGAGGTAGACAGAAACTACAGCATGCCATCTCCTACGATTCTTACGTACTCCTTTTGCCTCGTTTACGGTCATACATCTGGTCAACGCCAGTTGCAAATACTACGAACTTGACCTTTTTATAGAACATCACCAATAAGGTCAGTATATGTCGTATTTTTTTTTATTCGATACATGAACAGCAGTACATACAAAAGCATTTATAGAAAATACTAATAAAATAAAAGAGCTGGTATGTACTGTTAGGGGAATATTTTTTTAATCTTTTTGGCACACTACTTAAATTTTCAGCGTTATCGCCATTTCATATAGCAGTCACAGAATGACAGTTATGATTATGACTTCACCTATACGTGTTACAAACAAAAAAACATTCACCTAAAAGTGATAACCTAGTGGTGTGAACGTCGGACTGCCAAGTCATAGGTCTCAAGTTCGAACCCAAAGCACGCACCTCTGACTTTTCGGATTCATGTGCGTATTGTATAATTATCACTTGCTTCAAAAACGGTGAAGGAAAACATCATGAGGAAACCGGCATGCCTGAGAGATATTTTTCAACGGCATGTGAAGCTAAGTCAGAGGCCCATGGGCAGCTTTAAAACTCTGACACCAGGTTAGTCACTAACCACACGAAAACAAGGATTACATGAAGACAACCAGGTAATTATCTAAGAAAACATAACATAACATCACGTCTTCTTTCCCCGAAGGGTTGGGCAGCGGTGTAGCAGGTTCACCCACATTTCGCCAGTTATGTTTTAAGTCCCATGTAGTAGGGGGCGAGCCTATTGCCATCAACCGGGCACAAATCCAGACTCCAGACTGCTACTGAGAAATTTTAGATAGAAAAACCCAATAACACTTTGCCCGACCTGGGAATCGAACCCAGGACCTCATGCTTTGCAGTAGCGCTTGCGACCACTAGACCAACGAGGCAGTCTTCGGTAGTATAGTGGTAAGTATCCTCGCCTGTTTAAGAAAACATGCCAAATAAAATCAGAAAAAATTGAAAGTACCTTGTAGAAGTGTTTGTAAAATGCTGTGTGTAGGAATAATGACCACACTTACATACCACAATCCCACAACCAGTCACACATCATCATCATCATCATTTCAGCCGAAAGACGTCCACTGCTCGACAAAGGCCTCCCCCAGCACGGCCACTTCGACCGATTCTATGCTTTCCTCATCCAGCTGATTCCTGCGAACCAGACACTCATATTCACGTTTCATTCCATTAAAAAAATAAACTTTGAGAAATATTGACTTAGATTTTATCCTTTTTACCTAAGGTGCATTATTTGGTTAGTCTCAGTCCATATTTGATCAAATAATTTGGATAAGTTTCAAAGTATAACAGTTATTTTTTGAAAAGACAGTAAAAAGTAATGGTATGAAACGGAATTTTATGAAATTCATAGTAAACTTTTTGAGCTAAAGCAAAGTAGGAAAAGTTAGAAATTAGTGAGAAGATAAAAGTTAATATTATTTCCAGGTGAATATCTAATAAAATATGGAAACATGGATTAATATGGAAGAAAATATGGATATATGGACCGGCGGGGTATATAGGTTTCTTCTCAGAAACTGAAGATGGCTGGATTGTGATAACCTAACGTTAACAATTACACCCATTACGGTTTAATACTTTTATTCTTTAAAAAGAATACGATTCAATTATGAGAAATACAAGTTAATCTTATCACAAACTTATGCAGAACGGTAGGTACTCCTAAATAATCTAGTAAGTGCACATTTTTTTTACTTTGCTGTGAGGATCAAGAAAAAGTGGGTGAACCATTAGTCCATTACATATCGTTTCTTGATGGCAAGTCAATAGCAATTACACGTTATTAATAGTAGCAAGCTGGCAATATTTTTTAATTTGTTAATGTATCAAAAATGATAAGATGTATTTTTCCCTTGGTATGTATTTTAAATAACTAATAATTTAGGGAGTGCCTCCGCTGCCAGCGCCGGCTCCCAAATTGGCTGCCGGCACCGGTTGCTAGGTTTGGGAAAAAAAAAGTGGAAAACAGATCATAATTAAAAAGATATGTAATAAAGCATTACTTTTTTCAGGATTATATTTCCATAATCAATGATTTCCATATCAAGAACTAAGTAGGTACCCGGAACCGAACTAGTTAGATTAGGTTAAATATTTTGACTCGCAAAAAAGGTTAGTTTAGCCGCACGAGCGGAGTGAGCAAAGCAAGCGGTACTGCGGCAACGGCCGGCGAGTGCCAAAAACGGCTAGAATATATAGAAAAAATACTTTAGTTACGGTTTATTAGTTGGAGTTCTGAATACTGGAAGGGTTTTTTTTATAATCACCGCACCGCCGGTGTCCATGATTGAAGCCGTCGGTGCCACAGAGTATATAATGTGCTGGCAGCCGATGTTTTTAATCTCGGCTGCCGGCAGTAATGGCATGCCAGTTCCCTATGGCATTATTTTTGGGACCATAATGTTGTAGAAGTAAATTAATAAATCAAAGAAATAACACTGACTTAATAAATAGGTAATTGATTTAAAATCGAGAAAAATCTTTCAACTTTAAATACATTTACGGCATGTATCCATAAAAACTAGAGGAAAGTATCTCCCGGTAAAAGCCAGCGCACCCCACTTCCCTGCTGTAATATGATCATGACCATATCGACATCTACAAGGAATAACATCGTAACTCAGTACCCTAATTGCGTAACTTATTTTCGTAAACAATTATGCTTAATTTGTTTCATTTTGACAGTTCAACAACATTCATTGCGTTATTTACGCTGTTGAGCAGATTTTTATTTCCAACTTATGAAGCAATGGATTAGCAATCTGTTTCAAATCGAAACAAATTGTGATTGTGTTGTATTACGCAATGAGGGTACTGTTTTAGGCAATTTTAAGTTACATCATATTCATGCTGTACAAATTTTTTTGTAATTTTTTGCACTTACCCATGTGTCTAAATTCCTTTGCGAACAGATTTGTGCAGTGTAAAAACATTGTAAGTAAGGGTCAACTGTAGTTAATAAAGGGTACATTTAGTTACACATCATTATTGTTTATGTTCACCATTATTAATATAATTCATTGTAATTCAAGATACACTCTTGTTCTTGGAAATGATTGTTTCATATTAAAATTATGGGGCAGCAGCCGCCCAATAGAGCGAACAATCAGCAAATATCAAAACAGTTCAAAGCGGGCTCTATCCCATAGTTTACATAGAATACGTAATAGGATTATACTCATCGAATCAGACGCTCGCCTAACCGTGCAATGCGAGTCGGGGACAGAATTACCCCAGTGGACCACACCATTACAGCCCATTAATAGGGCAATTTAAACTCAGTTAACGTTTCGCGTGTTCGCTTGAAACGGCTTTTATCACGTATAATGGCGGATTTAGAACGTATTTTTGTTGGGGTAAGTGCTACTGTACTGTGTACACGTCTGTTGAACGCTGAGATTTTTCTTTTAACAGCTGTTTTTGTTATAAGGGAATGAGCAATTATGGAACAGCAAAAATTTCTAGTAGTGACTATGCAGGTCTCTTGGCCAGGTTTTTAAACTATAGTGTGTATGAATAAAGAAAACATTATTTTCTTGCTAATACTTTTAATCCACACCACTGTACTATTTCACGATCGAACGACGACTAATTATCCATTACATTTTACAATTTAAAACGACTTTTGCCCACCCAGAAATAACGTTATTATCATAACCGTCATTTCTATGTGTTGCCAAAGTAAAACAATACACTCAGTTGCTATAATGAAAATACATTTAGAAGTTTCTTATAATATTAATATTAATTTGTACTTTGACAGTGTTGCCACAGTATTATAAGTCGATATTAAAATAATACATTTTTTTAAAATTAAATCAAAGAAGTCACGACATATGAGAGTGTGTTTTGCATTCCGATAATACTGTTGAGATCTTGCGCGTCAATAATTTTCGATATAGCTATTTTTTTACTTACCGATTAAAAAAGGTAATATCATAATAACTACGTTGCTGAGTACCTACTGGAGCAATTTTTTTTTTCTTTTTTCATTCAAGCTTAAGGTTAAGCTACGCTTGCCGGGGTTGGTCCGTAGATGGGTGACCATTTCTACATAATGAGACTCCTCCTTGCCTCGAAAAGTACATTAAGCCGTTGCTCCCGGCTATTGTTTGTGGTTCTTTGACAGTCGTTACGGGTCGTCAGAAGCCCGAAAGTCTGATAACTAGTCTTACCAAGGGTATCGTATTACCTAGTTATCGGGTTGGGGAGGTCAGATAGGCAGTCGATCCATGTAAAATACTGGTATTGAGCTACATCCAGTTAGACTGGAAGCTGACCCCAACATAGTTAGGAAAAGGCAGGTTGACTTTTTTCATTCAGTATTTGTTATCGTCACGCGTCACACGTCACAAGAAGAACCAACGAATTAGGGTCAAGGTTGCTTTACTAACACCAAGTTTTAAAAAACAATAATATATTATCAATGAAATTAAGTACCACTCAGTTACTTATAAAAAACAATAATATATTATCAATGAAATTAAGTACCCGCTCAGTTCCTTATAAAAAACAATAATATATTATCAATGAAATTCGGTACCCACTCAGTTAGTTATAAAAAACAATAATATATTATCAATGAAATTAAGTACCCACTCAGTGACTTTTAAAAAAAAGAAAAAGTTACCGAATTACTTTTTGTTTGGTAATTAACTTAAGTTATTATTACCTTAGGTAATTACTTCCGTATTGTCCATAAAAGCAAAAGGCAGCAATTAAAAAAAAAAACGAGAATTATTTCTATTAGCAGTACTTAATCCAAAGCAATTTCTTGTTTATTATTTTCTTTATAAAAAAGCAGTTAATTAAGTTGGCTGGTCATAATCCAGGATTACAATAAACCTGCAGTAAAAGGTCTTCATAGCTTAGTGAATGGATTTAATGAGTATTTTCTGAATATATTTACGCTGAAGGTTCTTTTCTCATTTTAATCATTTCTTCGTGTTGAAGGTGTTTTCGTTTTTAATTAATAAAATGCAAGAGGATCACAAGAAATCCTAAGGAAAAAAGGGAAGCCTGTGCCCAGCAGTGGGACACATTACAAGCTAACAAAAAAGGGAGAATATTGAATGAAAAAGTTAGTAATAAAAAATCAAAGATCCACTCATATAATAATATAATAAATGTGAAAGTTCGTATGTTTGGATGTTTGTCACGCCAAAACGACTGAACGGATATGGATTAAATTTGGTAAATAGATAGTTTATAACCTAAATTAACATATGGGATATTTTTATCCAGATAATACGTTTCCGTGGGATAATTTATGACATCCACGCGGGCGGAGCCGCGGGCGAACGTTAGAATACTATAAACGTTTTCATTATTGGAACAGCCGCGATCCCTACGATCCCTGCGACTATTTTTATCATGAATCCAATTAGAAACAGTACAACAAAAACGAGAATGAAACACCACACTGTGTTATATAAAATATCTAATTAATAAAACACAAATGAAAACTTAAACCATCTAAAGTGGTAAAAGTGAAAGGATTTTGCTCTTATTCAATTAAATTTATATAAATCCCAGTTAATTGTAGATATTTATAACTCTTAATAACAAGAGAAACTTGTAAAGGTTTTTGTTTATTTTATTTACTCACATTTATAAATCCATCTTTAATTCCACTTAAATTACATTTCATTTAGAACTATTGAGCCCATTCAACCGATAAACTTGTTCCATTCATTTCCAGTACTTAACCCTCAAGTCGCTATTAATTAAAATCCGGATCAAATCGTTCCACCGACGCAATTTCAAAACATTAAAAGAAAGAAACTCGGTACACTACGTATCAAATTGTTGTGCACAACATTATAGAACTTAAAGTCAGTTGTCTCATCCACAGACACGCGAGGCCCATCAAACTTACCCCACTTGCAGTTAACGGGTTACCACGCGTCTTGGTAGCGTCTCAAAGAATTATAAACCATATTTTCTTAGTGTTAAGGTATATAATTGTATGTTCATAGTTGACATATTGAGGCTACACATCCTGATCAATAATAGATTTTATAGTGGATAGAAGAGTAGTACGTGTTTGTGATAGCATGTTTTTTATGGACTAGTTAAGGAATGTGTTAGATTTCCATTTAGTTGGATGGAAATCGTTCCATTTCTTTTTAAGTACCTGACGTAGGTATCAGGGAATGGGGAATGGAAATAATATCCTGCAATAAAAACTATACTTAAAGGAGGTAGGCAACAACTAAAAACAAAAAAAAAATTGTTTTTACACAAAAAAAAAGTTGCCAATTTCATAAAACCTATTGAATAAATAATAACTGTTACACAATACACTTTTCCAGAACGCCAAGATAATAAAATGCTAAAACTAATCCCCGTCCCCGATAATAAACGTCGAACTCTCTGACCTTCGAAACACAATACGAAAATCCGTAACACTTTTGTACTCAAGTGCCCTTTAATCAAACTCATTTATTCGCTGGAACTTTTAACAAATGATCCCGGTACAGTTGCGCAGATAATCGTTATATAGATTGGAAGTGAGGCCGGGACAAACAGCGCAGTCGTTAGCAAAGTCCGTCTCAAGTTACGAACACTTTAGACACATGGCTGTAATAGATGTACAACAATATGGGATTTTGAGCATTGGTATAGTATACTGCTAATCTATATAAAGGGGCCTTTTTTTTGGGTGGGAAATTATCAAATAACTTCTCCCGCTCTGGGCGGATCGGGAGGGCGTGTCAGACTCTTACTGCCTAAAACCCACCCGTGTTCCTTCGGTTGCCCTGTTGCCGAGGGCCACGATCTCCCTTTCGGTTTTCTTCGTACCCCCGAAAGGCATCGGCCCTAACGAACCCTGCCAATTCTGCTGAAATCTCTTTGAGGCGCGCGTGGAATACAACGCGCCGTCGACCCGGGCCTGGTCCTTATCAGATGGCGAGCTACCCATTGCTCACCGTCCGCAAGCTCGCGCCAGGGTGGCCGGAAATCGGCCTGCGGTTCCCGATGCCTTGGGCGTCTGTGGCGGTGTGGACCTCTTTCGCGCGCATTACCGCTTCACAGAAGGAGGTGACGGCCTCCCATTTCCTCTCGCTCCGTACCATGGCTTGAACCAGGGACGGACGCGAGAGATCGCCGCCGCCGATCGCCTCCACGAGGACATGGATGCTCCGCCCAAGCCAGGCAGACCTCCACCGTATGCTCCACCGTGTCCTCCGGGCGATCCATACAATGGTGACACCCGGGCGTTTCCTCCCGCCTTATCTTGTACAGAAACCTCCCGATATAAAGGGGCCTAGTTAAGACATCATGATTATGATAAAGCCTGCACTTTATTTGCTAGGTTAAGCTTCAAAGGTCACCTATTTAATTTCTCATGAAATCATAACTCATTAAAAAGTAAAAGCTTGGCTTTTTCTTAAAATATCTCTGCAATTATTAATAATGATCGATTTAATACGAAAATAGAGACAGGGTTAATAATTCTAAATATTTTGTAGGTTAATTTTCCATTTTTTTTTTAAATCCATATAATCATGTTAGCCGCTTCAAATATTATTCATCCTTCCGGCCAGTATATCTCAATCATAGAGCGCTACAGTGGAGTATTCTATAGCCGCCTCAACTGGCCGGCACGGAAAAATACTTCTTAGATACTGTTTGTTCACTAAATGAATGTGCGATAAATGACTACTTATTTATTCATTTATTTATTTATTCACAAGGCAACTTATAACTTAATGTAGTTAATATAAGTCTGAAATTGCCAAATTGCTCGTGTCTTCTCTGTAGGAGAAGAGGCGTTTGCCCAGCAGTGGGACAATGATAGGCCGGTATTATTTATAACTGAATGTTTTTAGTTACAACGTAAACGACATCACTCATTATAACACGCTCCGACACAGCAAATAACATGTCATTCAAGTTAGAATTTTAAATCAAATGCATTAAAATATATTTTACGTGTGATGGCTCGCGGGCAGTGAGCGGCCGGCGAGCCGTCCACTATTTGTTCCCACACCTAGTAGCAAACACTTTTTTTTTTTTCAAAAGTATTTAATATACCATTTTAACTTCGTTACTAATAGAATATAATTGTATAGAAGATTGGTCGCCTCAAGCATTGTTGAAACAAGCCATCTCTCCGTAATTAAGATATTCCTGGTAGTAGTCCGTCTGGCTTGCAAATTCAAATTCATAGATATTTTTTTTTACAATATTATAACTGCATAATTATTAGCCAAACTCGCCAAACTAACTTACAGGTCCATCTTGTACTGCCGGGGTTGCGAAGAAGTCCGAAAGGGAGATCGTAGCCCCTGGCAACATGGCAACTTAAGGAACACGGGTGGGTTTTAGTCAGTAAGAGTCTGACACGCCCTCCCGCTCCGCCCAGAGCGGGAGAAGTTATTTGATAATTTTCCACCAAAAAAAAAAGCTCCATTTTGTAGTCGATCTACTTAATTTATTCCTTCAAATAAAGGACCCAAGAGCTGGCTTTTTACCTTGGCCAAATTGTTTTAGCATTACCATACAACGTTGCAATGCTACCAGTCTCTCGGTTACATGACCAGTCGAAAGCGATGCGGCTAAATTTTTCAACGCCATATTTTAGTTTGCTAATAGTTTTAGTTAAGGTAGGATATTAAAAAAAATATTTTTATAAATTAATTCGTTATAAGTTTTTGTGGCGGCATCTTACATTGCCACATGCGAACTACGCATCAAAGACACAAAATCCTGACGTCACACAAATCCTGCATCGGACAAGCACAATGTACCGCGTGTTCAATATATGCGTATATATATAACTTTCCGACATTAATCGTTGAGCAGTTGCCCGTAAGACACAACACCCGTCTGGTCGGAGGATCCTCCCTTTTCTATAGAGGATGAGGGAACTCTCACTCTGCTCTAGACACTCTGCTCCTCATACCTCTAAATTGTTATTTATGGACATTTAATTTTAATTCTGAATAAACCGTATACTTTACAACAAAAATTTAAAGATCTGCTCCTATCATCCAATCACAAATATTCCCACAAAACATCGCACCCAAATTCGTCGCACGTGTCATACAAACGTCTCAAGTTTGAGAAACTCTAGCAAGTCCAATATAAAGTTTGTCAATATTTCCGTTGTAGGAGCTGATGGCCGACACTCATTGATTGGGCCAGGCCAGGCGAAAAATAAAGTTGAGCTACAGTGTACGGCCGACAGACTAGCGATAGTGTGACTCACCGTAGGAGTGGGAAAATAGTTTTTATAGCACGTGTAAGAATATACAGGGTGTAAATGACTTATTACATAACCGTTTACTACGCATTCTGTACATCGAGCTAAGCTACATTGAGCAATAATTATTGTTGGGAAACGACTTTTAGCCGACGTTCGCACGGACGTAATAAAATCGCGGCGGGATTTTATCGCGCACTAGATTTTCAACTCTCGGTGTTAAGCCGAGCGTTGAGTATCCAACACGCTGGGACGCACCCTCGTCCTAGCGTGTTGAAAAAACACACTGTTGGATTTTCAACTCTCAACGCTAAGCAGAGCGTTGAAAATCAAGTGGACGAAAAAAATCGCCGCGATTTATTACGTCCTCCGTGCGGACGTGGGCTTATTGTTGGCGTGAAAATCGCTGTTTAACGCAGTGTGTAATGTAACGCACGTAAAACATTGTGCCGATGGATGCATGCAACGGTACAGGAGTGTGACGGTATTTAAAGTTGCGGGAGATGCGCTGAGGCAGCCCGTGAAATTAAAATTTTCTCACGTTTTTTGCAATTTGCAGGTCAGTGTCAGGTGTATCTTAATTAAAATATGATTCGCGACCGTAACAAATATGGCTTTACATAATTATAATAATCATTAGATTCAGCAATACAATATTATACAGGGTAAGTTTTTAACCAGTGCGCAATATAAACACGTGAATTTACATATTATTATGAAAAACACATACTAAGGGACATTTTTTTGCACTTTCAGTTTTGGTCCTATAATAAAAGTTGTTCATAATTATGAGTACCTAAATACACGTGTTTAAGTTTGCGCACTGTTTAAAAAAAAATCTTATATAAATTCAAAACCGTTCACAAAAAAAAAATGGAGCTTCGACCTTAAATATTTGGTACAAAAGGAAAAACAGTGGCACTCCGGGAGTGCCGATAGAAGTGATAATTTGAAAAAAAAATTGGCACCGCGGTAATCAACGCGTTGATGTCTTTTACTCCACGTACCACAATAATCAACGCGTTGATGTCTTTTACTCCACGCATCACGGTAATCAACGCGTTGATGTCTTTTTAATGGTCAAAAGCTGGTGTCATCACGGTGTCGCGAAATCAATGGTTTAGTCCCATCTCAGAAATGCCCAACGCGCTTAAAAAAGTTTTCACTTCAATTATCACAATGGCGGGGACTATAAGTGACTCTCGGCTTCGTTAAGCGTCTTTTTACACCATGGGGTGGGTAAATATTCACCAATAAAACTGAACGCGATCATCACATCTAAACTGCGTTCAAGAGCAGTGGCAAAATTCCATGACAATAATGACAGTGACAGTCTGTTCTTGAACGTGGTTTATATATGCGCGGTTTATACAGTGACCTACGCGTTCAATACAATAAAATGCACTCAGAGTGCTGCTGCGGCTGCCGTGGCGTTGTAGTGCATCAGGGATGTTTGCGGATAATAACATTAATAGTTTTGCCGCCATTGTTAGAAAAAGATGTGCATCCTTAATGTCACGTGTTCGCGGCAGCACCAACAGTATTCTCAGTGTATTCGCAGATCGGTGGGATTCCCCGATGTTGCGGAGGTGGATGCAGCTCCGCGCTGAATTTGAATTTTGTTATAATCTGTGTGAATAAGACGAAGATCAGGTGTTTGAAAGAGGAGAGGATGTATCGGTGTGTGATATGAAAATAAATGATGAGTGTGGAGCAAGTTAGTGAGTTTATATATTTGGGGAGTCTGTTTACAAGGGATGGGAAAATTGATGGGGATGTAGAAAGGAGAGTAAACGCGGGAAATAAAGTGAATGGTGCTATACATGTGATTGTGACCAACCAGTCGATGTCTAAAAAGGCTCGACTGGCTTTTCACAATTGTGTGCTGGTGCCCACGCTTATGTATGGAAGTGAATGTTGGGTGTGGCAAAACAAGCATGAAAGTAGAATAAATGCTGTGGAAATGCGTTCCTTGCGAAGCATGTGTGGTTTGTCTATGAATGATAGGCTGAGGAATGATTTGTGATAAGACAGCGGTGTGTTTTAAAAGAAGATGTAGTGACAAAAATTGAAAAGGGTATACTGAGATGGTTTGGGCATGTTGAGTGGATGAATGAAAGGCGACTAACAAAATGTATTTCAAGGCTGATGTGAAGGGAAAGGCCGGTTGGGAACGCCCTAGAAGGACATATACTGCCCTTATTGGTGATATTCTTCAAAAAAGCCAGGTGCGTAGTACTCGCAACCGGCGGGCGTGTATGACCAGATGTATGAACGTAAACGAGGCAAAAGGAGTATGTAAGGATCGTAGCAGGTGGTGTTCTGTAGTTTCTGCCTACCCCCATGAGAAGAAGGCGTGAGTTTATGTATGTATAATCTGTGTTTGCACCTACTAACACTAGATGTTAAGTAAAATTGTTACCCTATGGACTCCGTCTGAAATAAAAATATTCTATTCTATTCTATATGCTGATCGCGTTCTGTTTCATTGGTAAAATCCGCCCTTAGTCTGTATAGATACGTAGATATTGCATTACGCGAGCACCCACTCGCGTAATGCAATTATAGTAATGCGTTTTGGCGACACGTGTAAGAAAATACATTATCATCTCATTAGGTATGGTGGTATATCAGGACTATGTGAGAGGAATTTTTTGATGATTTTGTTGAATACATAATTTTAATGTCACGTCCATGAGTAACGGAATATAGGTGAGAAGAGTAAACTGGTATGTTTGCTATCAAAAATGTTGAATATTCGTTCTCAAGCCTTTGGCAAAACTTGTTTGAACCATCTAAATAAATGGCTAATCCCTACCAGATTGTAAGCCTTTTTACACTATGAAAACAATAAAATAAATAATTGACACTTCGTTGCACCCTGAATTCAACAAAAAGGTACTTTTTACGAACACATTGTCGTAAACACGAACATAAAATACCAAACTTAAAAGCCTTTACAATATTTTCAAGCTTAAACCGACCGGGGCCGCGGGGCCAAGCTTAGCTTATGCAGGCAGTTGCCACGTGCCTCCATTACCCCCACATGGCGCGGAATTACCGATACCTATAACATTTGTATTATTTACACGTTAAAGCTTCCTTGGGTTATGTTATATATTAGAGAATGCCGTTTTAGTGGCTATAATATGTGTTGTATAGAGGGATGAATGTGGAGTAATGATTGCATGGATGATGGAACACTCCGCAAAATCATTTAAATACAAGCGACTCTTGCTAAGACACAATAAAGTGCAATTCAGGCCGCTATGGCCCACGTAGAATGGTCCACATGACGGACTAAGTGCGGAAACCAAACCACATAACATAGAACATAGATAGTGCAATTCAGGTCGCACAGCGCTAATTACTTACAGTTATATTCACCTAGAAGTTGCCGCTCTTTCTATCGCGTAACTCTTAGATCTTGTGACTACGTTACACTCACTGAATTGGCCCAACAAGTCGAGCTTACCGCGTACTTGTAGCTTCATATCTAAACTGCGGAGTGTCCTGCAGGTATTTATCTATGTAGTGGCTAGAAATAAAGATGCAGGTCTAGGAAGCGTGTGGAGTGACGACTTGGATTCGTTCATGACGGATGACCAGAGAAGGCACGGCAGAGTGAGATATGGCTGTCTGTGGGAAAGACCTTTGACAAGAAGAGGAACAAGTTTAGTATAGACTAATTTCATCATCGGCCTAGTCTTTTTCCGAACTATGTTGGGGTCGGCTTCCAGTCTGACCGGATGGCAACCTGAAAACTGAAACTGAAAACATGTATTTTACCTGAACCTACTGCTTATCTAACCTCCATAACACAGTTCCTGGATAACAATAAATAGTGATAAAAAAAAAACAGTGGCACTCCGGGAGTACCGATAGAAGTGAAAACTTGAAAAAAAATCGGAAACGTGGCATAATCAACGCGTTGATGTCTTTTACTCCACACACCGCGGCAATCAACGCGTTGATGTCTTTTTAATGGACTAAGGCTGGTGTCATCACGGTGTCGCGAAATCAATGGTTTAGTCCCATCTCAAAAATACCCAATGCGCCTAAAGAAGTTTTCACTTAAAAAATACTGGTCGTCTCGTTTTATGTTCATTTGGATTTCCAAGTACTCCTTGAAACTAAGACAAAAATACATGCATGATTAGAGTTCACTAGCACCGTGTCTCATAAGTATCAGCACATATATCGGCAAAAGTTCTAAGCTATGTATTTTTTCACATTTCAATATGCACCTTTTACTTCACCCAGAGAGGTGGCCTGAGTCCCAGTAGTGGGAACATAATGGCCGATTATGTGATGCTCTTTTGTTATCTTCCTGTTTCTATAATGCCACGCAAAACTATGTATATCTGAAAATGCTTTTGCCCTGCGGTGTGACACTTAAAGCCTTATATTATAATAGCGTTCTAAGCCTGAAGCCATACGCTAATAAACAGCAAAAGCTGTGTACAGTAAGGGCCCAGTGGTAACGGCCGCGACTTATGAGTTTGTAAGTCGTAAGTTCGGACCCTGACAGGCGCTTTACTTTGGTTAAATTATTAAATCACCACTACCCTCAAAACGGTGAAGGAAAACATCGTGAGGAAACCGGCCTGTCCTAGAACCAAAAATTCGAAGACATGTGACATCTAGCAACCCGCACTGGGCAGCGTGGTGGATTACGGCCCACTTCTTCTCATAGAGAGGACGCCCGTGTCCCAGCAGTGGGAACATTAAAGACTGATTATGCCATGCTCTGAACAATATAACAACCCGTTCCTACTACATGAAGTGTACTGGACATAAAGTGTACTTTTACATTATCCCTGCTTACCAGTTATTACTGATATATCTAACCACTGTATCGCGGCGCAGACTTATCTTGTGAACAGGTGCCAGTGTGGTTGATAGAATTTATATCTGAGTTTTAGGGTTTCGTACCTCAAAAGGAAAAAACGGAACCCTTATAGGATCACTCGTGTGTCTGTCACAGCCGATTTGCTCCGAATCTAATAATAATAATAATGTTTTATTGACTGATTAAGTTGAAATTTGGTACACATATGTATTTCTGTAACCCAAACACAAACGTGTAACGTAAATAAATGAATTTTGAATATAGGGGTCACTTTTGGGGGCAAACAAGAAAATTAAAAAAAAAAGTTTTGCTAGCAGTACCGTATGATATATATATATATATATATCAAATGAAAGGGCTTGTTGCGCGGATCTTAAACATATTTTTGATATAATTTTAAAATAAATACTTAAAGATATTTAAAAATATCGAAAAAAAATTGACCATTCCCGCCACCTTATCTCCGAAACCACGGGACCTAAAATATTGAAAAAAATACATAGGATGTCTCTTTACTCATAGATTACAGAAAAACCTACAAGAAGTCTATGGTCTTAAAAAAAAAACATGGTAAATCTCTCAATTTTCTGCGTACAAACTTACATTTGCAGTCGGAATGTAATGTTTTTCAACTACAATATTAAGTTTGTTCTTGGGATAAATAAATTCATCTCAACTACGGAACCCTTCATTGTTCTTATTTCTGTTTCATGTTTGTCCTCACATTGCTTTACTCCTTTTGTAATTTTCTTTTAAATCAGACAATAAAGCACATCATTCGAATAGTAAGACTTTCATGAAAAACAGCTGCTGGTTTGTGGAAGGGCAAACTGACCAGTCTTTTTAAATGAGTCCAGTTCATCCTGATTCCTTGCCCCTCTGTCGTTATCACACACACATAAAATATCCCGAATTGATATCAATGAGATCAGTTCTCCTCGAGTATTTCGGGACATCACCAAGCGGTTGGTCGACTCTTCACGTGACCAGAGGTCGTCTATTTTCAGGCCAAAGAATTAGTGTTGCCTTCCAATGTGGCAATGCTGCCAGCCTTTAGGGCACTTTTCGGTCGCGGACAAATTTTTGATGCCCAATGAGCTCGCCTTCATTTCGCCTTTATTTTTTTTTTGGAGGTAAAGTTGTTCCTAGCACACATGAAGTGTAATTGCAGGATATCTACTAGATTGATGACAAATTATTAAGTTAGCACCTATAACAGAAATCACTCCTAAAGCATATAAATTACCATATTAAATAGAGTGAAAACTAACAATGTTAATAATACCAGCTGCGTTAACCACTATTCCCCCGACGATTTTCATAAACTGACGTAAATTCAATGTTTATTTGGACAAACTCCGTTCAAAGGATCCATTGTAATTGGAATTTATGATCAAATTTTAATTAACCGTACATTGGAAACATGAAATTACAAAATGTTTACTTCCGTTGTAGTCTTGACGTTGATTAAATAAAAAAAATGTAACATTAAGAGGAGGTTCACTAAATTGTATGATAATTTGCATTAATATTCTGAAACAGTCACGCATACAATCAAAATGGAACTTTAGTATATGATTTATTGAACCTTTTGCTTTCCATGTACAAGATAGTTACGTAACTGTAACATTTTCGCGCGATTGGTTTTTTATTAAAAAATCATGTATTTTTTTAAAGATTATTCAAATAAAATTAAGATTATTCGGCTTTTATGTCTGAAATAAGTACGCACAGTAAGAAAATATACTTTATTATCCGGCCACAAGATATTTTTTCTCTAGATCAATATTAGTACTTTAGTTAAACAAAGTAATAATTGAGACTTACGACATTTAATTCCGTGCTCGAACACGATCAAAGAGCGCACGTGATCTTTAACTTTATTAAATATGGTGTTACGGTCTCGAAAATAGTGGAGCGGTGGGATGCGTGGGGGCGGAGCTTGCGAGGAAATTGTCTTTAAAGTGCCTGGTCCTAATACCCGTTTATCCATATACCGTTTCAGTAAGTCACCAATGGATATATTCTCTAGGGTACATTCAATAGTCTACCACGGGTACTAAAGTAGCTATGTCCATCATATACTAAGCAGGTACCAACACTACTTATCTTGCCATCTAGCTAGAGTTGCAGTAACACGAAAATATAATTTAAAAGCAATAAATGAAAACAGCATGTTTTACTCATCGGACATTTTGCAAATCTAACGTTCTGCAAATCGGATGCTATTAATTAATTAAATACTTTATTTCAGACCATTTGTCCATTGTGTTAGTAACAATGTTCTTATAGACTAGTGTTAGTAATACTTAAAACTACCCAACAACCCTACCACAACAAAACATATAAAAGAAAGTTAACTCAATCACTACTGCGCCATTCCATGACAAATGGCGCAGCAATGATTGATGTAGCCACAGTCCAGCCGACTAGCGATCATGCTAAGGATGCTGTTGGCGCTGCCACGTACTCTATGCACCAGGGATGCGCATCTTTTACGCATCGTAGCGTAAAAGCAGTCTACGCGATGATTGATGATTGCAGTCTAGTGCGTCAGCAAACATCCCTGACGCACTACAGAATCGCCGCAGCCCCATCAGCACCCTGAACGCATTATTAAATTGGACTCGGAGGGCACTGTAAGACTTTTGGGTATAGTCGGCCCACAGGCTGCACGTGTAGAATGATGTACAATAAGACTTAAAAAGTGTAATTTTGACTTCTGTCGAACAACGTGCAAACCTGCGAGCTATCATGTTCGCCCGCACTGCCAGCGCCCTCCGTTCCCTCTCGATGTCATCATGCTCGATGCTATGCGAATAGGACTTTTTTTTCAATCTGACGTATTGCGTCAAAACCGAATATTTGTCGCGATACAGAATCAAGTCTATTGTCGAACAAAGGATATTCTACTTCGTTTTACAAAAAAAAAACGTTTTATTTATGAGCATTCTATAACAGCCTACGGTAAAACGACTAGCCTTTAACCCGAGCGCAGGATTCAAATATCCCTTTTGATTAATTTTCAGTCCAAAAGTGGCAGGTTCTGTGATTTATTATTAGTACTGAAAATCT
Organism: Omphaloscelis lunosa; assembly: GCA_916610215.1. Taxonomy (NCBI): domain Eukaryota; kingdom Metazoa; phylum Arthropoda; class Insecta; order Lepidoptera; family Noctuidae; genus Omphaloscelis; species Omphaloscelis lunosa. The sequence continues at coordinate 17,603,294 of OU744250.1, forward strand.
TTCAGAACAAATCGTTAGTATAAACTTGAATAGATGGATGATAGTACAAAGGCTGTGTAGGTATTGGTAGCTGTTCTGTTCAAACATCGATGTGAATGCCATCCCATAAGATTTGAGCGTGCTGCCGTACATTTTGACAACATAGAAAGAAGAAAGAAAAACGTTTATTTGCGGTAAATATGACGCAAAAAAAAAGTTTAAAATACAAAAATGAGAAAAGGTTGGAGGAAGCATGCGTCACATCAACGCAAATCGGCTATCGCTCAGCATTATGCTATGACCCTATGCAAGACAGAGCCCCAGCGCTGGTTTTCAGCGACAGCTGGCGCCGACGTAATAACGTCGACCGTTGCAGCAAACAAATATTTAGACCGTGTACCAGTACAGCGTACTTAAAGAAAAATAATTTATTAAAATTAAAATGTGATTTAATATATTAAATAGATGTAAAAAACATAAAAAAGAAATAGACATATTTTATTTTAAATATGGTATGATGCATTTTAATATTGTCCTATGTATGATATATGATAACTTTTTTTACTAGCACAATAACAATATTATGTCGTACCTATCTGAAAAAGACACTTTTGTAAAATAATAATAAACCTGAAATACATTTCTAATAATCATTGGTTAAAGCTTGTGTTACAGTCCGGTGTCGAGAGAATGCGTTCTTGATACTTGTCAGTTTTATATTAACAAATATGTGTTTTGCGTATTTGATCCCTATTACTACTAAAACTTGTCGAGATGAGAGGTGACAGGAACGCATTTGCATTGTAAATCTTTTGCTAAGCGAACAAAGCATAAACGGATACCCACAACAACATACCTATTTACCCTTCCACTGAACTTTTGACAGATTATTTATCTTTCATAAATTAAAAGCGTGTGTATACTTAGTTTACTTACGCCCCTTTAAAAAAAAAAACCATTTACACTCTTCCTCGGAATATATTTACACAAAAAGTATGTTTCAATTCTTCTTAATCTAATTCACAATCTTTTTTCCATTAACAAAACCTGAGATTATGTAAAAGGCACGCGTTACAAAGACTAAGAATACATCTTACACAAGGTCGCGACGAAGCGACATGACACTGACAAGCCAAGCCGACGTGTGTATCACGTTGTATGGAAGTTAATATGCATTACTGCCAGCCCTACAGTTAGGGCTGCTACGTGAGGATTTATGAGACAGCTAGGAGTTTGAAAATGGCTGTGACTTTATCTGCGTATAATATTATTTACATTTTTACGGTAAAAAAATCTGTTTTTGTTTCTGTTTTCTGTTTTTGAAAAAAGATGATTTTTCTGTTTTGGTTATGTGACTAACGTAGCCTCTCTTGACTGTGAAGACACGTGCATAGTGCGAACACGTTAGATTACCATTTTGGTAATGGTATTGTATGTTGGCTAGCTTACTCAAGAGGTGGTCTGCTGTCGAGATCACTCTTCCGCTGGTCTTCAAAAGCCTTCAAAAACATTTCATTTCACCAAACGCTTGCAAACAGATCCATCCTTTGCCAACTCTTCCCAACAAGAGGGATCTATATTGCATCTCTTCATATGTCTTTGCTGTGTCTGTTAAAAGTCTTAATTTGATTTGTCTTGTTTTGATAGATGTAATTGATGATGTTAACAAATAATGGTCTCTTGCTTGGTCCTGCAGAAGACATCGTTTAGCTAGAATCTTTTTATGGCTTATATTTATGCTCTCATTTGATTTTCGAATAGCAACTTTCATCTTTGCAAGATGAGTCGATAATTTGGCCAATTCTGCAGAAAAAAAAAAACTGGATGCGGCCAGCCAATGATTGTTTCGAGTATATTATAATAATATGTTAGAGCTTCATCCAGCATCTGATAACATGTAGTCAATTAAGAAAGCTAGGCTTAATTATAAATAAGAACATAACTTCCATCCCTATGCTGTCTTTAATCCTTTAAAGATAACATAAAAGTAAGCGAAACATCAATTCAAAAAACAAAATCAAGTCATTTATTCGAATTAGGCTAAGAATCAGCACTTTTTGAAAGTTAACATCACATAAGACAGTCCCCCAAAATGCCCGCCGTTTACAACTTCCTTGTTCGTTCGCTGTGAAGAAGAATTGGCACAACTTATTCCCCAACACTCTTATCTTTTACAGAATTCCGCTTACGATGCGATTAACACAAAGTTAATCGGTATTAACTCGTAGCCCTAGGGTTGCGGCAGTCAGGTTTACCATGCCCGGATTCCGATTAGAACCGCAACTATCCGCTTTCGTCCGGCTTGCATTGCCAATTGAATCATCGGCCGTTTAATCAAAAGAGGAAGAATATTGTCAAAATCTTTCATTGACAGTTTTAGAGCATATAGCATAACATAAACAGCATATAATGTTCCCACTGCTGGACACTGGCCTTTTTTTTGGTAAATTATCAAAAAACTTCCCCCGTTCTGAGCGGAGTGGGAGGCCGTGTCAGACTCTTACTGTTGCCAGGGGCCATGGTAACCGTTTCAGACACAGGCCGGCTCTCTGAGAGAGGGATTGGACCGTAATCTCCCACGCGGGCCCAGTGCGGTTTGATAGATGTTACATGTCTTTGAATTTTTAGTTCTAGGGCATGCCAGTTTTTTTCACGATGTTCTCTTCATCTTTTTGCAGTGGTGATAAAATAATTAACACAAAGTAAAGCGTCTATCAGGGTTCGAACCCATGACCTACAATTTCGTAAGTCACGGCTGCGGCTACGGCTTAAATAGTGAGAAACGATTAGAAATATACTCGAGACCTTATATAACTAGAGGAAAGAAAATTTTAGCCGACTGCCTCAGTCGCAAGCGCTACTGCTGACTGTGAGATCCTGGATTCGATTCCCAGTTGTTAAACTTTTCCATCAGAAATTTCTCAGTAGCATCATGGAGTCTGGAATTATTTCCGGCTGATGGCAATGGGCTCGCCCACTATTACATGGGACTTAAAGATAACTGGCGAACTGTAGTTATACTCTAGTACACCTCCTGCCTAACCCTTTGAGGATTACAGGCGTAATGTTATGTTATGTGAAAGGAAATTTTGAAGGAAAATGTAAAGAACACACAAGAAGGTACCTACCAAGGAAATGGCATTCCTTGCAAAAACTGAAATGAAGTCAGTGAAGAAATAGGGCTATGACAGGCAGCACTGCTGCGCAGCAGTGTCGCCCTGCCACCGTGATTATACATGAAGGTTGACAAGTGAACTGGCAAAAAAGCAGAGAGACACCAAAAATAGCAGGTACTCGGAATCAGCGGCCAGCGGCAGCGGCAGGCAGCACTGTTGCCTGCAGCGAGGTTCGGAGTCATACCATTATACACACAACAGCGCTGTAGCCATGTTGCTTTGACACCCCTGTACGTTAAGATGACAGGGCACAGGGGTGACACTTTACAAATTAAAATAAAGCTCTGTTGTAATATCTTATAAAGTAACTGTCTACCATAAATAATTTCATTTAGCGGTTATGCTGCTTTCGCTGTGCTATTTTAAACTTTAACGCTAGAATGAAGTGATTTTGTAACAATGAATGCTGCTCTGTGTACCGTGAAAGGCTCAAGAAAAGAGATAGTCAGTTTCCCAATATAATAGAAATTCAGATTTACTTTCGTTTGGAGATTTAGAACTCGCTCCGTAAGCTTTCAATTGAAAGTGTAACCTGCGTAGTATCAATTTCTCTTATACCTTATTTTGATTATTTATATATTTTTTAATAATTTATTTATTTATCACCACAATATTATTATAAAATAGTAACAAAGAATCTTATTGTCCGCTCATGGGTTCAAAGAAAAATATTGTAAGAGACCGATGCCTAAGCTAAGCCGAAGCTTGTATTTCAGGCCACCAGGTGCCCCAAATACATAATTATGGCCTCCTATAAACTAAAACTAGACACTATTTTATGTTTGAAGGAAGGAGGAAGGAGTGTTCGTGTGGCGTGAAGGGTTTGAGTGTGTTGGGTGTGTGAGTGTGTGAGCGTGTAGGTGTGGGTGATGTAGAAGTTGGTGCGTGTTAACCTGTTTGTTGAGTGCCATATTAGTTAGTGCTTGCGGTAGATATATGTCTAGCACGCGAAGCACGACAACCATAGAAACGGGTTTTGTCGACGGAAGAATAGACAAACTGACAGATTTGATTTTTATCTGTCATTTTGTCTATTCTTCCGTAGACAAAACCCGTTTCTATTGTGTTCATGCTAAGCATGTAGATAGATTGTCGAACTGCAAAAGAACTAAAAGAAACACAAGTTAACTTTGTTTTGATGATCTGCGTGACAGCTATGTCTTACACTCGCGCCACGTCATTGTGCTTTTCTAAGATGCGTGCATTTAGCGGCCAACAGTTAGACGCAAGTTTTTTTCGACGAGTTCACATGTCTGTCTATCTAGACATATTTATATCTTTGATGCCCTACTTAAAGCGTTGGATTATCATTGCTCGGCTTACTGCCAAAAGTTGAAAATCCAACAGCATGTTTTTATTCGCAGGCATTAATTTAGGTGTCGTCTACTGTTAGTGAGAATGGGCATTATTGTTCCAATATTAATAACTGAGGCACATGTAACAAATTTTATTTTTAGGTGACACATTGACGACCGTTAAAATACGAGATGGAATGCAAAGTGCGGCGAATATACCGGTACACGTTTCTTTAAAATTAATTATGAGAAACCGAGAAATGTTACTAGATGGGAGAAAAAAGTTATTGTACTTCCCCGAACAAACTTTAATATGGAGATTAATTACTACAACAATTTTTAACTTTTAAGTAAAAACACCAAACCACTAAAAACAACTTACTTCTGACTACTAAAAAGACTAAATACAGAACCTTTATAACATCAAAAAATATTAATTTCATTGAAACAATTTGCGTTCAGCGCTACGCCTTACAATCTATAGCCTAAAGAAAAAAAAAAATTCACATCACAAAAGGCACCCAAATTAAAGTATAACTATTCTTTAGAAGAACTCCTTTTTAATTTAAATAACAAGGGGGAAAGACAACGCAGAATATTATAAAGCCTTCTAGAATAATAGATACCTATTAATTTTTAGAGCGATGGCCCCCAAAATTCATAACATCTCTCCCTTGGGGGCATCAATTCCGAAGATGAATATTCAAGCCTGTAGTTGGAATGGGGTGTAGGTAGTATCTTTAGGCCTTTGTTCACAAGTTAACCGCCTCTTTGGTGTTGTGGTTGCAAGCGCGACTGCTGAGCGTCGGGTTATGGTTATAGGTTCGATTCCCAGGTCGGGCAGTGTTATTGGGTTTTGCCATTAGGAATTTCGCTGTTGGTCCTTCGCCTGAGCTCTCTACGGTCATGTCGAATTACGAGCCGTCTCATCGGACTATGAGAGTGAGGGAAGCGAGAGTCCACCTGTGTCTGCGCACACGCTTGTGCACTATAATATCTCTCGCTCCGAAGGCTAGTCTCCGTTGAGTTCTCCATTTTTTTACTTTCTGGAAGAATCATAAATGTAGCTCGTAGTATTTCAAAAGCTAGGATTTCTTAAGAAAGCGATTCTGTCCTATTATAACTGCTGTCATGAAAATCTGCAATTTTACCAAAGTCTTAAGGTATGTTCATCAGTGATGTGTGAATCGTTTAGTTGACTGATCAATCAACCCTTTTTTTTTTCATTTCAATGCAAAGTTTTTAAATTGAAAACTTTTTTAGGCACGTTGGGCATTTTTGGAGATGGGACTGAACCATTGATTTCGCGACACCATGACGACACCTCATTTTTGTAAACGCGATTGTGCTCTTTATTTATATTGTGTTACGGATCAATGTTCTATGCAAGTATTTTTACTTTAAAGGTTTCGGAAGTTTTTTTTTTTTGTATACGCTATCGTACTCTTTATTCAGATAGGGTTACGGACCAATGTTCTATACAAGTGTTTTTCTTCCACCAAGGGGATCTTGTTCAAGTTTTCACTGCTTGTCGCTAATATCATAAAAGATTCTTTTGTTTAATATGCTTTAAAGGCCATTGGGATAATGGCAGAAACGTATGGCTAGAGAGTTATGTTTATGTTGGACAAACACACAGGCAGAGCCACAGGGCGTAGCTAGTGATTAAATAACATTTTACCAGAAAACTGTATGTCGACTTCCAGGAACCTACAGCTAATAAATTAAGTATTATGATTTTGAATTAATAATCCAACGCAATAAATCCTTCCTAGAATATTATGAATTCGATAATAATTGTTGAATTCTCTGCCAGGGTCTGTGTTCCCTTCCACCGTGGACTACATCCATCGCTTTCCACCAGACGAGATCAAGATTAAAAGCGAGGCTAAATAAATACTCTAATTCATAATCTGCCTAGCCTTTTCCTATCTATGTTGGGGTCCAGTCTAACTGGATGCAGCTGAATATCAGTATTTTACATGTAGAGACTACCTATCTGACCTCTACAACCTAGTTACTAGGTAAGACGATACCCCTTGGTAAGACCGGTTGTTAGACCTTTGGACTTCTAACTACCCGTAACGACTGTCAAAGATCTACAAATGACAGCCGAGACCAACGGCTTAACGTGCTTTCCGAGGCACGGAGGGTCTTGCTATGTAAAGATGGCAAGCGTAGCTTAACCCAATCGATCGACCCGTGCACCTGTTATTACTTAGCCACGAGCCCCTACAATAAAATAAATACGCTAATTACGGAACTTAAAATTAATTCCGACCTGCCTTTGACGTTTAATAAAACTAATTACATGCCTGTTTAATAATTGTTATCTACCTTACATATCAGCAAAGTTTTTAAAAAAAGGTGCCAAAGAAACGTGAAAGGTAACAAAATGAGGGGCGATAGATACGAAAACTTTGAAAACGACTATTTCAGAATAATTGGATTTTTTCTGAAAAGTCAATTACATTTATATATTTAATTAATAACTTTCCTTTGTAGGTGTCTAGGCTATTGTATACTTTTCAAACACTCTATTTTGTAGTTCGAATAATCTTTATTCGTTTAATTTTCATTTTCAGAATTTTGCCAGAGGCTTTTAGTTTTTTTAGTTTTGTGCCAAGAATTTTAATCGTTGGTACATTTTTGTTAAAACACTTTTATTTAACATTTTTCTACTTCTTTATTAAAAAAGCTGTAACGTTACAAAAATATATTTTAATGTAACCTATATTTAAAATATATTGTTTCGTTATAACTTTTTTAATCAATACGTTTTTCAATTATAAAATAATTTTAAAAAAATAGAAGTTTGTAAAGTTACCTAAATATATATTTTTTTTATTTATTATACAAAAATATAATTAACACTGTCTGAAAAGCGAAAAATGTTTAATAAAAGTTTTTTTTTTTTTTTTGAGCTGAACCTCGAAGACATTTTATAAAATTACTGATAAAATAATATAACCTAGAAAATTTAAAAAAAGGAGCGAGTTTTACAATAGTCGCGTATGATGTGTAACATCTAACATCTTGGCTGACAGTAGCAACATCTCGGAAAATGGGTTGGTACCATCTAACAGCCAACTCTAGCACCGCGCTCATTGATCAAATCATCTACCGCGTACTTCCCCGGCTTCCTGTAACACACTAACGTCCCTTTTCACGTAATTTCTCCCACAACTTGCAGAAAAGCGAGAGGAAAGATTTTACACATCAATAATTATGTATAGAGAATTTCACGATGGCATTTATAGTTGTAGAGGATACAAAACAACTACGATTGAAGAAAGAATAACATTTTTACATACAGAACATATTACACCTATTATCCGTAAAGGGTGACAAACAGGGTGGATAATACCCAAATTTCGCCAGGTACATTTAAATTCATATTTTTCTTCTTCACCTACCAATGGTAATCTAAATGGACTCGGCCCAGAAATGAGCTACGTGTTAGGCGCCATCAGGAGCATCCATCAGTTGTTACGTACAAACCACAGGACACACAGGACACGATATTAAGTGTCTGACGTTTGGGGACAGTACCACATTTACGCTCCAGGGCGGAGTCATTTATGAACAATTTTCATCACCAATCAATCAGTAATTTTAATTTATTTCTTAAATCCTGAGAAACGCATAAAAATAATCTCAAAATTGTATCATAGACCCGAAAATTCAAATAAATACAGTGACACTAAATCAAAATATCAACAACAAATTTAAGTAACACCTACCTGTTGTCTTTGAACACGTAATTAAACACCAGACATTAGACATTTTCAATAAAGTGTAGGAGGCCTTAATAACCTCGTGTTAAAATGTGTTTTAATCCAAAATAAACAGAAACTGTTGTAATTAATTTCGGTACGCACCGGGCCATGAAATTTTAGATGGGGTGAGTTCTTAAAGTTTCTACCAAGGTTTATATTATGCGTAAGTTTCATGCTAATTTTAAAATAACTTAGGAGTTTCATTAAGCCTTTGTTATAGAAAGAAATGTATAATAATGTACGGTCACAAATTATATTAAGAGTAATGTACCTGACTTCTAATTTGTAGAAACCTGTGCCCCAATTCCGTAACACTTTATTTTTTTAATTCGAACGATTTTGAAAAAAAATCCAATTCCATTGCTTCATATATTTGAAAAAATCGTCTATACGACATCGTAAATAACGCAATGAATGTTGTAGAATTGTCAAAATGAAAGGAATGACAATAGGGATGATGCCTGGGTAAAAAAAAAATCCTATATAATCCGTTAGTCCGATAAAATAAAAAAAATATTATATTACACATATTTTTTGCTTTATCCTTTTAATAAAAAATGACTTAGATAAAACGGATTAAAGTTGGAGAGTGAGGGTCGCTACGTCACAAGTGAGTATAAAATCTACATACTCGTGACGTCATGGCATATTTTAACTCAATGTATTGCCGTAATCTTATGATTACGTAAAAAAGAAAAAATACGTGTCCAATATTTTTTAATAATCTACCTGAAGGACAAAAAAAATATTTTTGGCCTTAAGTATTGTTAGTGTGTTTGCAATAGATTAGCCGATTTTGATTTCCTGTCAAATATCAGGTTAATTTACACGATTACTTGTTGTCGTCAGAGGGGCCCGTGGCTAAGTAATAATAGCCACACGGGTCGATTAATCAAGTCATCTTAAAAAAAAAAAAAAAAAAAAAATAAAAAAAACTTTATTTCAGACCTTGATCCATATGATGTTAGTAATACACACTACTTATTAGCTATGTTAGTAACAAACAAAAAAAACAACATTTAATTCATATATCTGCTGCACTCACCAGACGCACCGGGTATATGTACATGTACACGTACCCAATGCGCCATAATGGTGCAGCACGGCTTATCACTAATGACCTTCAGAAAATACTGAGATCCCTCCGTGTCTCGGACACGTAAGCCGTTGGTCCTGGCTGACATTCTCAGATGTTCGATACTCGTAGCGGGTCCTCAGAAACCCAAAAGTCTGACAACCAGTCTCACCAAGGAGTATCATATTACCCAGTAACTGGGTTGTGAAGGTCAGGTAGACAGTCGCTCCTAAAATACTGGTCCGCTGCATCCGGTTAAACTGGAAGCCAAACCCAACATAGTTGGGAAAATGATTAGGCAGATAATGATGAGCACTTGTTGTTTTTATTTTCGTCAACACACTGTTGTGGTTTTCATTACACAGTGATGTGTTGATTTTATCAATAGTAAAAAAGGCTAACAATAATTTGATTAAAGCCAAGGAATAAATGGGATGATAAATTAATTAGGACACCCGAACAATGTGGCGGGGATAGATAGAGAGTATCATACAGACACTACAATGAAATGAAATTGTTTATTCTGTAAATAAGATATCGGAATCACTGTTACACGCCATATTAAAAAAATATTAAAAATAAGCTACTTGAGTTCGGCGTTTCCTATCTGACTACTCTGAGAAGAAAGGCCGAAACAAACTCAAAGGTCACAGTCTCTTTTAAAGTCCAGACATAATCTTGGTCAGGCCATATGAGGACCATGTAGATTAATTAGTGTCCGAAATGGTCTTTTGAAGAAAGAACCATACAGATTTGAGTGGACCTGTCTAGTCAGTGCAAGCATTTGTCAGTAATCGTGGAGCTCAACTCAGAACTTAAGGAGCTCAACTCGACCAACAATACTAAAGAAAGGACATTCGGGTAGGCCGCATAAACTACTCAAACTGCCAGACCATCATTAAAACTACCTGAGAAATGAAAATAATAATGATATCCACATAGTCCTCACATTCACAAAAATTAATTAAAATAATATAATACTTTACAAAGTAATAATGTAATTTTGAATATAATTTTCAACAATGTCAACATGCCTCAAGAGCAAATAATACCTACAATACAGACGTATGTACGTAAATGTAATTTCACAGCAGCATGCAATAGTATGCATCCTATTACATCGTAGCTCTGAAATCACATTAACCACGAAAATTAGAGCAACGCATTAGTCGTACCTTGGGTGTTATTACACAAAGCTTAGTTTACAGAAACGTTGTAATATTCAGAACGCAGACGCGCTGGTGTCATCAAAATAATGACTTTGTTCTAACATCGTTGAATTTTTATTAAGTGCCTACTCGCGACGTATCAAAAAGATGCTGTAAAAAATTTACGTGCACTCCCAGGCAATTTCGTCATACAAGAATTTTATATAATATTCTTATGGCTCCGATGGTGTCATAAAGAGTCGAATTTAAACCTTTGCATAGGAGACGTACGGGTGGACTCGACGGAAAGTGCGCTTGGTCTATTTTATTAGGTTGGGTTTCAGAAAAAATGGGGTATCATTCGTGATTTAAAATGCATTTATCCTACATATATTTGGTTCAGCTTGAAAATGGTGTTTGTAGACAGAATTCATGTTATTACATTCTCATGTTATTTTAGGATACTTATGAGTACCTACCGCAGCAAAAATGTAGACGAAAATCTAGGTATTGTCAAAATTAGATCAAACGTGGTTAAAGTGATTCTTCATCTTGTTTACCTACTTATAAAAAAGGAAGAGGTTCTCAATTCGTTTTTTTTTTTTTGTATTTTCTGGCATAACTCCGTCATTAATAGACGGGTTTGTTAAATTGTTTTTTTTGTTTGTAAGGGTAAGTTAATCAAATTTATATGGAACCACCTGTTGGTTCCATATTAATTTAATTAATTTTGCTTGAATACTTTTTGAGTTAGCTTCAATAATCCGTATTTTTCCCACTTAGCCCAGGTATGCACGAGCGATTTTTATCCTTCGGCAATTTTTTTCGCGCACTGTATTTTCAACGGTCTCCTTGGCGCTTGTTTGGATGTATTCTGTTGGATTCTTAATGCTCGGCTCAACACGCGATAAAATCCCGCAGATATATTTTTACGTCCGTGCCTACGTGGGCTTAGTCTACATATATGGTAATGTTATAATAAGTTCCTGTCACTATTATTTATATAGCAGGTAGTGGTATTAATTTGTGTGGGTTAAGTACCAACACTGAAAACAACAAAAAAAAAAAAAACCAACCGACTTACAAAAAAAAAAAACCCTACAAACTTTAAAATAACTTTATTTCGGAAGTCGGTGGCAAAAAATGAAAATTGAAAACCAAAGACTTGTGAAATAAAGTTAATTTTCACTTTGTAGAGTTTTTTTTTTAGTAGTACATTTTGATGTTTTGTACTTGGCATCTTCACACTATATCTACAGATACTTGATGATTGACTACTGAATTGACAGTTAATAGATAAGAATGAAAAGAAAGAAGCTGCACTGACCCCAAATAAACTCGAATAGGGACAAGAGAATGATAATGACACCAATGTTATAGCATTGTAGACAGATTTGTCATAAACCAGTTTGTCATTAGCCTAGTTGGTCATACTTAAAGTCAGTGTGTTCGAGATAATCGGCGCCTTTCACGACCGGAAGGAAGTTCCTTTTTGATGCAAAATGTCGTTGTTGCCTTGATGTCAAGTAAAAACCAAAATATAAAAAAATGATAATATCGTTATTAAAGATGTTAAATGGTAAAACAGGCAATGAATACTGTGATCATATCATCATGATTATGTGTGGAAAGTTACAGATTGTACAAATAAATAAATTCTGATTCTACGCAACTACTTAGGTACAGACTACCTCAAAATGATTTACCTATAACATCGACAATATTATTAATTTAATTATCTACAAATTATGTTCCATTATACTGTATCAATGTGTAGGTAGGATTAAGTACCCAATGGTGCTGATTCTTGTGTACACAGGACTAAACGAGGTCGTTTTTAGCGCGCAGGGGGGTCAGCCTAGACGTGTTTTATATGGAATTTTTCACTTTTTGTTTGGAAAATAAGAAAAATTATTATCTACCTGTTAAGTTTTAGGGGTTTAAGGGTTTTATAAAGTAGGTCTAAATTTTTATTATTTTTGCGATCGAGATATAAGCAAAAGAAAAAAAAAATACAGTACTGTTTTTGCACCTGAAGTGACTTTTAGTTCATATTTTATTTCACACCGATTTAGTTACAAAATCAAAATTTTAGGTGAAAAACGTCAAATTCAGAATAGCAACAACGTCAAATTGCCATTTTCACTAAATTAATAACTCAGTGCCATCTTAGTGCTGTACAACTAAAATATAGTTAAGTTCACTTTAGTTTATTTCAGAATAGAAAATCGTCGTTTGACAGGAATAATCTAAATTTAGGTGATTTTTAGTCTAGTTTAGAGGCATTTGTGACAAGAGAATAGGCACCAAGAATAAAGATTGAATACAATTAAATCAATTCTTGTCGATGTGTGCATCTTTTCAAGGGCTGGACATGTGAAATTTTCACTCTTGAAGTTCTCACAGCATAATCAGCCCAAATTTTCCTGCAGGGACACAGGACTCCTCTCGGTGAGAGGGAGTGGACCATAATCTACCACACGGGCCCAGTGCGAGTTGGTAGATGTCAGATGTCTTCGAATTTTTGTTTCTAGTACATGCCGGTTTCCTCACGATGTTTTCCTTCACCGTTTCGAGAGCAGTGGTGATGAAATAATTTACACAAAGTAAAGCGCTCGTCTGGGTTCGAACTGACGACCTTGCTCGTAAGTCATTCAGTCACGGCCGTTACTACAGAGTCACCACTGCTCTCACAGTATTTTATCCTATTTAAACATTTTGTTTAACATTTCTGCTTATATCAACTCATTAGCTAGTTCAAAGCTCAAAACTTTTTATTTCAAACATAAAATTGTCTAAGTTTTTTACAAGCATCATTAGGCAAAATTTGTTATTTTCATATATTTTCTACTCTCAATATTTACTTGGAATTGCAAACTTGTTTAAATAACTAAATAATTTGAGAGAAATGAAAAGCTAATTATAAATGTTTCTTATATAACAGACGGTCTAAAAGTTTATTAGTTTTTAAAAGCTCTGTTTATTTTCGCAAGCAAAAAATTCTCCTTTAATTTCGCGTGGAACATATTTTAATTTTCTTACATTTACTATTAAAAATATGCAAATCGCAAAGTATATTATAATTAAGTATATTAAATATTTGATGGCAAATTCGAGACAAATAAGAGTAGGTACTTCGTGGAAACATATTTAGACTCTCAATGAAATAGTTTCACCTGAGTTTAGATGGATGAGATAGTATAAATTGATAGAAAAGAGTTGCCTAGTTAGCAAAGTTGGTGGCAAGCATGACTGCCTCGGATGAACCAGACGGACTCAAGTATCAAGACTCGTATAGATTCATTCAATCATACCCAAATGTTTCACCTGTACAAAGGCATTGAGACTCGATACCTATCGATTCCCAACACCAATTTCATTTCATTCACTTTTATGTTAGTCTAGAAATAATTCAACTTCAAAAAGAATTCAACGAAATGCCTTGGTATTCAACAGACAAGGACGACGCAAGTACATCTCTCAAAGACCGGTGAGGCCTATTGAATCTTTCCAAATCTATAAGATCTTCGGCAAGTGGAAGGCACTTCTCGGCAAAGCAAGCGTATTTTCGCTTCAGGCCCTATTCTTAAAGCGCGGGCTTATTCTGTAGATAGAGAAGTGAAAAGATGAATGCAACGCGACCCGTTTCGCCTTTATAAGTCAAAATAGAAGTTTTTATCGTACAGTTAACGTATAATGGCTTTAATTATTACAGAATTAAATTTGTTTTGATAAATAGGTTTTGGCTGGTTGCGGTTCGTATGCAATTTGCTGTTAAATGGCATGACTAATTTAACTCAATGTTTAGATTTGTGTAAGAATATTTTCCTACCATTTATCATGAACAAATTCATGATAAATGGTAGGAACATTTATCGCGTAGTCATTTATTACAATCTAAATGCTTGGTACATCATTTTAATGAATGTTTGTGTAGCAAATTATAGTCTGAATATTAAAATACGCGTAAAATTAGTGTTTTTTTTTTAAACATACACATACAAATAACCTCACGCCTTCTTCCCGTGGGGGTAGACAGAAACTACAGAACGCCACCTGCTACCATCCTTACATACTCCTTTTGCCTCGTTTACGTTCATTCATCCGGTCATACACGCACGCCGGTTGCAAGTACGACGCACTTGACCTTTCTGAAGAACATCACCAATAAACTTACTACTAAATCAGGTAGGTCAGGTCCTAGGTTTTAATATACGAGAAATACTGGGCGTTCCTAAAAGATCTTATTAGTTCCTTATATAATTATTCAAGGAAACATAAATTAATATCTAAAGGATATGAATCTCTTTGCTTCATCTTATACCCTTAAATTAAATTTTCTTTATTTCTCAGTAGCAGCCGTTCTTTTTTTATTTTTTTCCCTGAATATTTTATTAAATAACTTCTTCCGCTCTGGGCGGAGCGGGAGAGCGTGTGACTCTTACTGACTAAACCCATCCACGTTCCTTCAGTTGCCTGTATGTAAATCCCAGGGCGTCTCCTGCGGCAGCTAGGGGCGCGAGGGCGCGAAATTTACTTCTCCCTCACGCGTTCTGCCTCCTCCTTCGCGAGCATTACTGCTTCGCAGGAAGTGACGGGTTCCCATACCCTCTCGCTCCGTATCAGCAGCCCTGAGTCTGGATTTGTGCCCGGTTGATAGCAATTGGCTCGCATAACTGGCGAAATGTGTGTGTACTATGCCTAACCCTTAGGAGAATACAGGCGTGGTGTTATGTGGAATTATTTTTTTGGTATTTGCTCATGTTTGTATAGTTTTGTAGACCAACACTAGTAGCCTACCAATAGATTTTCCTGTCATAAATTGTTCGTGAAATAAACATAACTCTTTATTGAAATGCATTGTTTTTGGTCTCATAGTTATACTGCCCGGAAACCTAAAGGCAAGAGAATTATGGGTGATGCAAAAAGGTCATTTGTCAAACCATGTTTGAATATTTTAATATAAAAGTTTTTTTTTGTGCCTGGGCTCGTATTGATGAAAATGGTGTTAAAGATAAATTTTCAATCAATTGCGTTTTATTAGGCTGTTTCTTGCAGTAAACTTAAACTTAGTAAGTTATAATTTTAAGGCCTAATATCTGGCCATTAAAATCCCTTAAATTTAAGCTATTAATTCTATTCAAAAATTAGGTACCTACCTATCCTCCCAGAGGGTCATGGCCATCCGGCTGGCCCGAGGATACCGCACGGTCTCCTGCGAGGCGGCGAGCCTCCTTGCCGGATTACCGCCATGGGATCTGGAGGCAAAGGTCCTCGCGCACATTTGGGAGTGGCGCGAGGAGGCGAGGCGCCGGGGCTTAGCTCCGCTGCCGCGAGAAATCGCGGCTCAGCGGACAGAGCTCCGGCGGGATCTCATGGCGTCATGGAGAGTGCGATTGTCGCAACCCAGCGCTGGGCACGCCACAATTGCGGCGATAAGACCCCTCTTTGAGGAGTGGCTTGAGAGGCGCCACGGCGTCCTCACCTTCCGCCTGACGCAGGTCCTCACCGGACACGGCTGTTTCGGGAGGTTCCTGCACAGGATAAGGCGGGAGGAAACGCCCGGGTGTCACCATTGTGTGGATCGCCCGGAGGACACGGTGGAGCATACGGTGGAGGTCTGCCCAGCTTGGGCGGAGCATCGCCGTGTCCTCGTGGAGGCGATCGGCGGCGGTGATCTCTCGCGTCCGGCCCTGGTTCAGGCTATGGTACGGAGCGAGAGGAAATGGGAGGCCGTCACCTCCTTCTGCGAAGCGGTAATGCTCGCGAAGGAGGAGGCGGAACGCGTGAGGGAGAGGCAAATTTCGCGCCCTCACGCCCCTAACCGCCGCAGGAGGAGACGCCCAGGGCGTCGGGAATCGCGGGGCGATTTCCGGCCACCGTAGGCGCGAGCTTGCGGGCGGTGAGCAATGGGTGGCTCACCGTCCGATAAGGACCAGGCCCGGGTCGACGGCGCGTTGTGTTCCACGCGCGCCTCAAAGAGATGTCAGCATAATTGAAGGGGTCCACTAGGACCGATGCCTGCCGGGGTTGCGAAGAAAACCGAAAGGGAGATCGTGGCCCCCGGCGACAGGGCAACCGAAGGAACACGGGTGGGTTTTAGTCAGTAAGAGTCTGACACGCCCTCCCGCTCCGCCCAGAGCGGGAGAAGTTATTTGATGATTTCCCACCCTCAATGTAATTGTCAAGCCCTGCTATAAGTTCCTAATAGTTAGGTAGTAACTCATCTAAGTGGGTCTTTCAGAATATTCACCTCAACATCACAATACACCAAACACGCACTTGACCATTCCACGTTTAAAACTCGAATATCCGTTGCAAATCTGCACCGAACAGCCGCCTAGCCGTATGCGACTCATCGGTATTCGAAAATCGAACGAGCATCGAGCGAAGCAAATTTATGATGTGTGCAGATGCAAGCCCGGGGCGTTGCCATAACTCATGCGGTAGCCCTCACATACTGATTAGATGGTCCTTCGAGCTGGGTCTCGATCCGCGCTTTGCAAGATTTTGGGTGGTCGTGAGTGAGGTTTTTAATGAGATAGTGATTTAGGAAGGTGCTGATAGTCACTTGTTAAGTGATTAGGGAGTTTTAAATAGCTACCCCAAAGCAACATTTTGATTTAATTGGTCTAGTTCAAATAACAATTCCATAACATTATGTTTAAAAAAAATCGAATAAAATAACGCTTTAAAAAAAAACATTTTAGGTCTTTGTTATGCTTCCTTGACGTCTAGTTCCATTTTTTTCAAGTAATAAGAAATGTTAAAAACTTTTTAATATTATTCCTAGAGACTACAGTCCCTTTTACAATAGAAATAACCCTAATACAATAAAGGAAGTACCTACTTGATACGCAGCAATAAAAAAAAATCGTATATGAAAACATCCCTTTAACCTTGTTTAACGCAAACCCCGCCTCGAGCTCGAGCATTCATAACCGAGTGAACATTAACCCGATTCACGCGAATCAATCTTTGTACCTACCTAATCCTGAAACAGCAAAATATATCTCGCGAAATGCCAATTTACGATCGGCGTATTCCCGTTAATTTCCTCTTTGAGTGGCCAACTTTGTACTAAACTCGTTTAAAACTCCCATAGTGATGCGACTACGATGCTCGATTACTAATCGAGTAATTTAGTCGACTGACTAATCGTGTTTTAGTCGATGTTTGTTTGTTTTGGTTAGTAAGCGTTGTTTCCAACTGTTGTTTCTGATGGGTGTAGGCTTTATGTACATAAACATTTTGTCAGATCTGACATAAATGAATGATTTTTATTTTTACCTTAGTATGCTCACGTTGGACCTGGACGCCATGTTTTTGGTATGCCCGTACATTATAGCTGCCATTAAGAGGCCTATCTTTGCAGTGGTAATCTGAAAGAAACAATTGAAACCGTTAAAAGTATTCATATCTTAATACAGTTTTAGCAAAAATTCTCGTCTTATCCTAATATTGAAGAAGACATTCCAGCTTAAGCAGATTTAAAAACGTCTGAGAGAACAAGAAATACATTTTATAAAGTTACTTGTTTCTGTATTCCGAGCTTTGTAGCACATGGAGCACCTACGGTTGCAGATTATTTTATTTTTAGAAGAAATATTACATGCTTGCGTGATATGACAGGATCTTTTGAAAAGAATTGTATTTTCTCTTCCATTGTGCATGAGAGTAGCATAATTTTGGTGTGCAAAATGTAGGTTTTTATCTGAGGTCACAAAGTCACGATATTTATAATTGTGGCGCTGGATAGATCGTAAAGTTAATTCGACTATGATGACACACTAAAGAAAAAACACAAACTATTTGTTGCAAGTAGAATATTAAAAGGCACATTACAACGTCAAAATTTATTTAAAATAAATATAATTGATTCTAGTTGTAAAAGTGAACTTGTTACATAAAAAATACTATCAAAATATATACTGCATCAAGCCAATGTTTACAAAAATAACCCACGGTAAATTTTTTGATCCCATCCCAAATTCAATTCAAAAGTCATTTATTCAAACTAGGCTGAGGATCAGCACTTTTCGAACGTCAAAATTACGTAAGACAGTCCCCTAAAACGCTCACCTTTCACCACTTCCTTAACTGGGAAGAAGAAGTGGCGCAATAAACTCCCCAGCAGCACAGCTGAAAATGATTCTATACAATAGTATGCAAAACAATTTACATTATGCAGCACAAAACATAATTTAAATGATAAATTATTGGCCATATGTCAGCTAGCACACGCCAATACACCATCCAATCCCTAAAAACGCCCTCGGTATAATAATTTAACAAACAAAGAAAGTCAAAGGACCAAAATTCAACGTTTTGACATAAACTTGTTTGTGACTACAAACCAATATGGATTTCGTTGAATATTTACCATTAAATATAATTTAGAAGAAGACGCTTTTTACTGAACAAAAGTACGAAGTTCTTTGAATTAATTGGAAACGAGAATTCAATTAGAATGAATAATTTTTGAAGTGTCACTAATATATAATAATGATTACATGCAAATCGAAAAGATACATAGATACATATTGGCTTATTTGAGCATTGCAATTAGGTCGTACAGTTCACAGACTTTTAATTGTTTTTCATCGTTGATGGCTATGTGGTGTTCCTGTACATAAATGAATGTCGAAGTGCGGAAAACTTAACACTTAGTTTTTCGAGACATCGCCCAGCGGTTGGTCGACTCTTTACGTGACCAGAAGGCTGGCTTCATTTTTTGGCAAAAGTGCCCATTTTTGCTAAGTTGTATGACAATGTTGCCAGCCTTCTGGGCACTATTCCTGTTGACAGCGATGCAGACAAATTTTTTGATAGCCATGATTCTTTCCCTTCCCTTTTTTTATACTACATGGATGTATTATTCTTTTAAGAATGAAAACGGAATATTTAGGACATGATATTGTAAACCAAGATTTTCATTTACGTTAATACGTAGGGACTTACTTAAAAAGGAATGAAAGTCAAGATAATTTAAGGATTTTTCAGGTTCTTAGAAATATCTAGAGCAGAAGAGGAGAGATTTCTTGACTCGTACTTCGTTTGTAACTTTGTAATCTACAATTACTTAGAATTTACATATTTAAATGAAACCGTCAACCGTTTTAAATACATCAATTCTAGAAGTAGAATCTTTATATTATTTCTTTATAAAAGACTAGCTTCGGCCAGCTCTCGAGTGCAGTTGGCTTAGTCTCGCTCCCGTGCAAATATTGGGATAAAAAGTATCCCATGTCCTAACCAAGTTCATAGTCTACCTATGTGTCAAATTTTATCCAAATACGTTCAGCCGTTTTAGCGTGAAAGCGAAACGAACAAACAAACGTACATACAAACATATAAAAATCAAATCGTTTCTCTTTATAATATTAGTTTATAATTTTGATAGCTCGTGTTACTCAGTGATAATATGACATTCCACTTATGTTTTTTTTTATCGGTCCAGAAGGTTTTCAGTTTATTAATTGCAAACAAAAATACAAATCTTTTGTCTTTATAAAATACTTTATTAGTCGACGATGGTTACTTATAATACCTAAAGGCTGATTAGTGAATGTGTCCTGTAAAATGCAAATAAAACCAGCGTAATTGGCTTAAGATTTGGTTTACCTAACTGACACATTTTTTGCAAACCTACCCTTTTTGGTAGCGGGTTGGTGTTAGTAGAAGTCTTCTAAAACCACCCCGTGTTCTCTCGCACACTTACACCGGGGGCCACGGGGGCACTTAAGCACTCTTCAACACAGCCCCCGACTGGTGCCAGCCCGCCTCTGCGGGCTTCGTCTGGTCAAACGGTTTGATTCCCCCCGCGACACTCTAGGAGGGGCGCGCGTGATACATTACGCACCACCACCTCCTAACCTAATCTGAGCAAAACCGACCTAAGCGTGAATTCTGACTCCCATCGACTGATGTCCGAGAAAACAAATACCTACTCAATACTACTAAAGGATTCAATCTTGCCTTCCTTGTCCGTCAATCCACAAAGCAAACCATCTATTCACCACAACGCCTGTCGATTAATCTACTGACGTAAGCTCCGAACACATGTGGCACAACATCAGTACAAAACATTCAAAACCGCAGGAAGTAATGGTACACCTGGACGCATCATTCATGAATATTGCATGAAATGTGTGGACGGTAGAAACGAGGGAAAAGCAGTAAAAAGAGTCCATGTAATGCTCAAAATGCGCATAAAACATGGCAGTGTGTGAGGGATAGCTAACAATGAAACAGTTTCCACAATGTTGGTCGATTAGACCGTTGTAATAATGTAAGTACTATAAGTAGGTCAAGGCGAGATGATAAGACCTTTGTTATCATGAATGGTGTTTGCAAACAGCATCAATTTTGAATTGAGGAAAAACATCTCGAGGAATTATGGGATTTATTCATTTGAAACCACTAAAAAGTAATGAGCAAAAAAATTATCTGTTGACAGCTTTCCTCACAATGTTTTTAACTATTACAAGTTTTTGGTTCCTTAAAATCCCGTAAGCTCCCGGTTGAACTCTTCATCAAGTACTTTATTTGTAACCTCATTATTGGCCGTGTCTGTTTCTTTTCGAGCCAAACATAAATAAATGTATTTCGTTAAATGAGTTGAGCCCAGTAGGTAGCCGCGCCAGTCGCGGTATCAGTGGAATTTTTTAGGTCCGTCGTCGTGCACGTGGATAATTTGGACACACCAACATATAGGTCATGCATATAGTTTGAACATGAGCAACGCATTCGCACTGGGCAGTGGTGGGATCCTACTAAGGAAAAACCTATGGATAATTTGATAGAATATCCACTTTCCTTCTTAACTCTAGTGCGAAGCGTGTTGTTCGGGCAGCTGGACTAACTTCCAGACAATGTTATTCTGAATAACTTCCACACAGTCGTGTTCAACCCTTGCGTGCGAATTTTAAAGTGATAACATGTTATATGTTAGTTTGTTTTGTTGTTAGACGATGTACGAAAATTGCTGCCAGCTATTTGTGATGGTTGGTAAAGCATGGTTTATATTCATAGATGTTTTTGAAGCAAAAGTTATACAGTTATGGAAGAATTTACTGTGCGAAATTGTGACTCCATAGACCTTGCTTCTTGCTACATATGTTTTGAAAGAGGTTTTCTAGGAGTAAAGTAGCAGTTTCTACTACATCCCTCCCAATAACCACTTCATATTTAACGATCCGGAAGGTAGTTTTAATATTTTTACAGTGCTTGAGGTACAGCTTCACTTAGTGGTGTAGGTGTAGGTACACACGACGACACATCAACCTAGACTGTTTGAACTTTGGACTATTAGAAGTTGAACGCTGCGAATCGTGCGAAAGGGTGCGATATATTTTTATTATTTCATCCCACTCACGCAAGTCGTTTGCTGTGAGCGCGTGGCACATGTCATCATAAAACATAGAACACGAGCGAAACTAGCAAAAATCTTTCAGTCAAGAAATATCTGTGCCTAGCCAGTTTCCTCACGATGTTTTCCTTCACCGTTTTTTAAACAAGTTATAATTATACAATGCGCACATGAATCCTAAAAGTCAGAAGTGCGTGCCTTGGGTTCGAACTCAAGACCTATGACTTGGCAGTCCGACGGTCACACCACTAACCTATCACTGCTATCAAATATCAATTCATTTGTTATAATTTTTCGCCTATTATACTTGAAAAACATAGATAATTGACGAAAAGTGCATGGGTGTACTTAGGTACACTTTTGCCTAACCCTTTGAGGGAAACGGGCGTGGTGGTAATAAGTTGATTGATTAGAGTATCTTCATAAGCCTGCCAGTGTCAAATGCGAACAAACGATTAAGTAAGTGAAAGAATTACCGATCAATCTGCCTAGCCTTTTCCCAACTAGGTTGGGGTCGGCTTCCAGTCTAATCCGATGCAGTTGACTACCAGTATTTTACATGGAGCGACTGTCTATCTGACCTCCACAACCCTGGGTAACGACACTCCTTGAAAAGACTGGTTGTCAGCATTTCGGGCTTCTGACGGCTCGTAACGACTGTCAAAGATCCACTAATGACAGCCGGGACCTACGGCTTAACATGTTTTCCGAGACATTGAGTAGTCTCGGTATGTAAAGATGGTCACCCATCCACGGACCAACCGCGGCAAGCGTAGCTTAACCTGATGGATCCACACGTGCGGCTGTTATTACTTAGCAACGAGCTCCTCCTCTTCTCCTCAAGTCCTATGAGAGTATCGTCTTATGCTTGCACAATGTCAAATATGAACAAACGATAAAGTATGTGCAGAATTACCACAGATGTGAAAATAATGTAAATTGTGATTGTGTTAGATCATCCACGAAACTAAAGTAGTTTTTAAAACCTGTATCGGATACCGGAGGTGTGTCTATCTCAAAAGCAGCGCAGCACAGAACGCACATTTCCAATATCAACATATCCAGTCATCTAGAGTTTTCGTGTTAATTCACGCTGGATATTAAAAAATGTAAGAATTACTACATATGTTAAAATACTGTTATTTGTGATTTTATTCACGAAACTGCTGTACCTACGTGTTTTTATGTAGTGACGATCTCATGTAAACATCGGGGTAAAAAGTATTCTAAATATTAATCTAGGTTATAAACTATTTGTGTGCCAAATTTCATCCAAATCCGTTCAGTAGTTTTTGCGCGAAAGAATAACAAACATCCATCCATACTCACAAAAGTTCGCGTTTATAATATAATGTAAAAATTTAATATATTATTAGGAAGGATGGGATAAAACGCTGTTTATTTCCTTTAGTATTTTGTAATTCACCAATTATTTAGACAAAATAAATAATTTTCTTGGATATCGGTGTCTAGGCCAAATAATTTTGCTGTATTACGCTAAATGGCGTTACTGAGTCATGGGACCACAGTTTTTCCGTGACATTTCTTCTGATTGCCTCTGTATGGCATCTTAAATCTATACAGTCATACTTATTCCATATATTTGTGCCCAGTTGATAGCAATGGGCTTGCCCCCTATTACATGGCTGGCGAAATGTTGTGTATTTGAGGTCACCTTTTTTTAATGCACGCACGGTGATGCCTGCGGATAAATGCCTGCGGATAATTTTCTGTTATTTAATCATATTTATTCATATAATTGGTTGTAAAGTAGCATTATATTCTAAGTACTATTTATTTAATTTTATTTTGTTATCTATTTATATTTAATTTATTAAACCTAGCTTGGTTTCCGTACATTTTCGGGTGATCACTGAAAATCAGCGCTGTGCTATGGTTCCCCATAGCACAGCATCATGCTGAATGTAAACCTTCTTGTCATAGACATGACGTGCCAGCAGCTGCCACATATTTCTGTTTTGTGATCGTAATTATATTTAAATCTATTGTTTCATTTTATTGTTCTCTTCTTTTATGCACGTGTTTCTGTAACAAATAAACTTATTTTTCTTTATTTCTCTGCCTAATCCTTTGGAGATTACGGGCGAGATATTGAGTTGAGTAATTCAATGTTTTAGTTTATCCCAAAAGCCACACAAAATAGAACATACATTTACAATATCAACAGTTCCAGTCCTCTAGAGGCTTCGCGTTAATTCACGCTACATTACGCGCCGCCGTCACCGCGTTGCCGTGTCACAGTGCAGTGAACGCATTGTATGCCGGCCACAATGGCAACGTGGTAATGGATTACTTTGCGATTGTGTTGTTTATATTTATTAATAGTTATAAGGTGTTTAGAATTGCATTGTAAGTATTTTGAGTAGTTTTCGATGATAATGGTTGTAGTATTAAACGACAAATAAAAATATTTTCAAGTAATTATTTTGCAAGTTGACATAAATATGCGACGGAGAAGGTACGTCTCTCTCGTTATCATCAGCAATATTTTAACTATTGTGAGCGTACGATGGGTAGTGTTGGGTTTTGCGCAATAGAAAAACCGTTTGCAGTTCAGATCAAATTATAATTTAAGATCAAATTAATCACACTAGCAATTCACATACTGTAGGTATTTACACGACACAACTATACGGAATGCGCGACAGTTTCTAAACGTATTCACTGCTTGACTGCCACCGACAAACTCTGCTTAACCCCGGTCGAGAATTAAGTTGTAGACTCTGTCGAACACCACTAGGCGGCGCTGGCGAACCGATTAGTCAAAACAGTAACGGATTTCCGACATAATTATGTATGAAACATAGCTCCAATTAATAAAACCCTCTGACGAAAGACCGTTCAGTAGTTTTTTGAATTAATTTTCATGTGGAGTTTTAAATAGAACCTTTATTGGTAACTACCTAGGTAAGCTCTACTTGATAGTCCAAAAATAATAACACCCTTAATATCCCCACTAATATTCAAAATATTTTAATCAACTCTTAAACGACCTCAATTTTCACTTAATCCGAATTAATACTAATTATTTTACACAAACACGAGGTTAAAGACAAGATCAAAAGGGAAACCTCTCTTTATACAACTTTTAAATAACTTTCAAGTAAATTAAGTCGACTGGAAAAGTGGGTACTTATAATTGAAATACAGGATTCTCTTTGTTTGTTTTCAAAAATTTTATTCATTTACGTAATGAGTAAATTTCTGTTTTACTGTCGGTATTGTTTGATAGCCTCTTAATCAACCTATATTATGCCCACTCTCTCTCACCGAGTACTCTCGGTGAGAGGGAGTGGGCCGTCATCCACAATGTGGGCCCAGTGTGGGGTGGTAGATGTCACATAACTTAGAATTTTTGGTTCTAGGATATTCCAGTTTCCTCACGATGTTTTCCGTCACCGTTTTGAGAGCAGTGGTGATGAAATAATTTACACAAAATAAAGCGCCTGTCTGGGTTCGAAACTACGATCTACAATTCGTAAGTCACGGCCATTACCGTTGGGTCACCAGTGATCCGCTGATAGGCCCACTAATATTTTTACCGTGGCATGATCATTTCGCCTGTTATGTTTAAGTCCCATGTAATAAGGGGCTAACCTATTGCCATCAAACGGGCACAAATCCAGACTCCGGGCTGCTACTGAGAAATTTCAGATGGAAAAATGTAATAACACTTTGCCCGACCCGGGAATCGAACCCAGGACCTCATACACAGCAGTAGCGCCTGCGACCACTAGACCAACGAGGCAGACAAAAGAAGTGCACGATTTACTATGCAGTTAAATGAAAATTAAAAGTTCCAGGTGCTGCTTTGTAAAATAATACACGGTCATATTAATGTAGATAATAATCATTTTGCCCAGCCTTTTTCCAGTCATGTTAGTTAGGGTTGGCTTCCCGTCTAACCGGATGCAGCTGAATACAAATATTTTACATGGAGCGATAGCCTATCTCACCTTCACAACCCAGTTAGTGGGTAACACGATATCCTTGGTAAGACTGGTTGTCAGACTTTCGGGCTTCTGACTACGCGTAACAACTGTCAAAAATATACGAATGACAGTCGGGACCAACGGTTTAACGTGGTTTCCAAGATATGGAGAAGTCTCAATAATATAATTTAAATATATATATATATATATATATTTCAGGTACCACATAATCCAAATAAGAAAAAATCTTTAAATTAAATAAAATATTCAATAATAAATACAAACTCACACAGAAATAAAAACAAACGAACAAATACAATATAAATACAACATCAACATATAAATTAGATACGTTAAATTCAAATTACAATTAATCATTCTCGTAACGGATGGTCTTGGTCACCATGAGCTGACTTCAGCAAGCGTAGCTTACCCTTTGATCGACCCATGCGGCTATAATTATTTAGCCAGGAGCCTCTCTCTCAGATATTAATGTAGGTAATAGTGATTGGTTCACAGCATGGAGAGGGCCCACCGGTTACAGGCGCAGAGGTAGATCAAAGGCACGATGGAAAGACGAGTTAGAGGCAGTTGGTGTTCAAAATTGGACTTTTTCTATCACGCGACATATGGTAGGCTCTGGAGGAGGCTTTTAGCCTCATGCATCTTATTTTAAATGTTATTTATTTATTTAGAAATTTCAAATTATTTATTGTTACGTATAATTTTTGTGCAATTATTTATTGATTAATATAATATGAATTTTAATACCTAACTTAACTATAATCAATAATTTTATATTTAAAAATTCAAAAATTTAAATCAACTGTATTGTTAATATTAACAGAGTATCGATTATATATTGTTATGTGACTATGTCAAATGATGTGTTTGAAATTTATCAATCTTATACATATAGGGGTTTATTTATAAACGTTGCTTAAAGTTAAATAACGATTAGCGACTGTTTAACCATACATTTTTGACATTTGAACGTCACTTATGCAACATTTATAAATTAACCCCATAATAACAAACTATGTTCCTTAATTAATTGTAATTAGAAATTCTTTACACTGTATACAAAGATTGAATGAAATAAAGAGGATTTTTTTATTTTATTCATTTTTTTTTATTTAATACTGATCGTTTAATACCAGCCTATTATTATCCCATTGCAGGGCAAAGGCTTCTTCTGATACAAAGAAGGCACGAGCATTGAACACCACGCTTGCTAAAGACGGCGACTTCTACACGCGACTTCATCCGCATGAAATTGTTACCTAGCCTATAACCTTCCCCAAAAATTGGGCTAACCAATGTAAAAAGAAAGTGTTCAAATCCGTCTAGTAATTTCGGAGATTACCCCTACATACAAACTTACAAACAAACAAATTTTACCTCTTTTTATATTAGTATAGATAAGTCCAGGTTTCCTCTCCATGTTTTCCTTCACCGATGTTAGTGATCGTTCAATTAGTTTAAAAGACCATTTGTACCATAAAAAAAATTACTTCTGTTACTACTGGTTTACTATGGTACCAAATTTCGAAAAAAAAACTAAGTAAAAAATTAAAAAAAAAAAATCGCTGTGTGCATGCATCATGTTCATGCACTGATAGTATATTTTTTTTTAATATGGCGTTGTAGATACTCCATGCTCGCGTTTTCTATAATATAAAAGCTTTTGATAGTGTACCGGTTACTGGGCATTTTTAACTTAAGAAAACCTTTTGACGCCTTCAAAAATCTATAGTTTTCTTCATTGTTTCGTTTTACTTTGTCCAAATAAATGTTTTTCTTTCTTTCTTTTCTTTTTTTTCTTTATTTGCGTAAAATGTTTTTGTTTGGTAAATACGAAACTGGTTTTGACAGGTTCGTTGTTCATTGGCAGAATATTTTAAAAATTCAAATGTAGCCGGGAGTGTTTTTGATCATAGGTACTGGTTTACTTTGATCACTTGATCAATGTCACCCCGTAGATCAAAGTTACCGCATTTATGATTATGTTTATACTATAATACAATATTTTGATTGCTTTCTATAGTTTAGGTTGTGTTTTTTAGGGTTCCGTAGTAAACAAGGAACCCTTATAGTTTCGCTATGTCCGTCTGTCTGTCTGTCTGCCCGCGGTCTAGCTCCGAGACTCGTTAGTATTAGAAAGCTGTAATTTGTCATGGGTAAACATATTAATCACTTCGACAAAGTACTAAAATAAAATGACGAAAAAAAAAATGTTTTTTTTTTAATTTTTAACTATCACAACTAAGTAAGCTCTACAAGTTAAAGAGTAATAATAAACCAACTTATATTTGCAGTTGCAAAAACATGTTTTTCCCATACATTCCTTATGGGGGAACATGTTTTTCAACTACAAAGTTAAGTTTGTTTTTTGGATAAATTCGAACACTTCATTGTGCACGGTCCGACATGCACTTAGCCGGTTTTTCTATTTCAGAACAATGCCTCGAACGTATAAAAAAACACTTGGATGCAGAAATTATAAAACTTACGCTGAGAAACTAGAAGAAGAAAGAAAGAAAAAGTATTAATTGAGACTCGCACAGGAAAAAACGTTATGAAATGAAATGAAATGAAATTGTTTATTCTGTAAATAGGATATCAGAATCACTTTTACACGTCATATTAAAAAAAAAAAAAATAAGCTAGTTGAGTTCGGCGTTTCCTATCTGACTACTCTGAGAAGAAAGGCCGAAACAAACTCAGAGGTCACAGTCTCTTTTAAAGTCCAGACATAATCTTGGTCAGGCCATATGAGGACCATGTAGATTAGTGTCTGAAATGGTCTTTTGAGGAAAGAACCACACAGATTTGAGTGAACCTGTCCAGTCAGTGCAAGCATTTGTCAGTAATCGTGGAGCTCAACTCAGAACTTAAGGAGCTCAACTCGACGAACAATACCAAAGAAAGGACATTTGGATAGGCCGCATAAACTACTCAAACTGCCAGACCATAATTAAAACTAACTGAAAAATGAAAATAATAATGATATCCACATAGTCCTCACATTCACAATAATTAAATAAAATAATATAATACTTTACAAAGTAATCATGTCATTTTGAATATAATTTTCAACAATGTCAATGTGTATACAAAACTGGTATATTTTCATGATTTTACAAAATAATTAAAATGTTAAGTTTTATCACAAGGCTTAGCAGAGCGAGCAGTTCAATCCCATGCTTTTTTATCTTCTAAATAATCTGAAATTTTATAATACCCTTTTTTACAAAGTTTAGTTTTAATACAGATTTTAAATCTATTAATGGGTAAGTTTCGAATGTCAATGGGAAGTTTGCATTGCGTTATGCAGGCAATTGATTACGGAAGTATGTTAATTCATGGAGCTGCAGAACAAATTGATATTCCTTTTGAGACACTATACAATAGGAATCATGGAAAACTTCCAAAAAAAAAACACTACAAAGAAAAAAATAACTTTAATTTCGGAAGTCGGTGGCAAAAAACGAAAATTCAAAATCAAAGACTTCCGAAATTAAAGTAATTTTTTGCTTTATAATGTTTTTATTTAGGCAGTCGATTGTTTTTTTTTTTTTTTGTAATAAGTTTTTATTTTTTACTTTTTAGTTGTGGTATCTACCCCACACAAATTCGAATACCACTATGTAAATAACAGTGACATGAGCTTAACATATCATCCACATATTAAGTGGGAAAAAATACGTATTATTGAAGTCATCTCAAAAACTAACCAAGCAGAGGTAATAAATAAAATTAATATGGGGCCGCATTGAGAGCATACCCTTTCAAACAAAAAAATAATTTTCAAAAGCGGTGTATAATTGACGGAGAAATCGGTGGACATACATAAAAAAAACGAACTCGCTACAACATATAACCTCCTCTTTTTTGGTAGTCGGTTAAAAATCAGGTGCTCAGGCCGATTTCCGGCCACCATACGCACGGGATTGCGGACGGTGAGCAATGGGAAGCTCACCGTCCGATAAGGACCAGGCCCGGTTCAACGGCGCGTTGTGTTCCACGCGCGCCTAGCAGAATTGACGGGGTCTGCTACGGCCGATGCCTGCCGGGGGTGCGAAGAAACCCGAAAGGGAGATCATGGCCCCCGGCAACAGGGCAACCGAAGGAACACGGGTGGGCTTCAGTCAGTAAGAGTCTGAAACGCCCTCCCGCTCCGTCCAGAGCGGGAGAAGTTATTTGATAATTTCCCAGCCAAAAAAACAGCTGCTCGGCCTGTTTTCTCTGAAGCACAAGAGAAAGCAATACTACAGGCTGCAGCTAAATTTGCAGTTTTTTATTCGTCCGTTGAATCTCTTAGATTTAAGAATATTCGACAAATCCTTTTTAGACAGAATGGCCGTACGTGTGTGGCAAAATAGTGTCAAAATTCCCAAGTAATGTACCAGGCGTGGATTGGGCTTACTCTATGCTAAAGCGCCACAAAGAAAATTATAGCCAGCGTGTTGTGGCTTACATAAAGCGGCCCCGAGCGCAGGTTTATAGGCTAACTATAAAAAAATTGGTACCTATTATAATAGTTTAAAGCCTAAAATATTTTCCAAATTGAGCATCCAGAACCTTTATTTTTTTCCAGTTAATAACTAATAATAGGTACGACGTGTGCATTGCTCTTCACAATAACATTGTTAAGAGCAATGCACAATTTATATTTTGTCGCTTGATTAAAGTGATCGTATATTATTTTACCTTGCTTGTAATTTATTTAATTAATTTACCTGCCTATGTGATAAATAAATCACTGTACCTGACTTGATTTCCGTACGTCTTTTCTTCTTTTTTTTTTTCGGGTGACCACTCAAAATCAGCGCTGTGCTGTGGGTTCCTCATAGCACTGCATCATGCTGAGTGGAAGCCTTCTTGTCACAGTCATGTCGTGCAGCTGCCGACTAATTTCTGTTTTACGCTCGTGATTTATTATGTACTTTTTGTTGTTTTCGTTTACTCTTGTCTTTTATGTATGCACGTGTCTCTGTGACAAATAAACCTATTTTTCTTTCTTTCTTTCTTGTCTCTTAATATAACAATAGAGCAGTTAGATATCTTCCTTAACCGAGTAAATGAAATTCTAACTGCGACACTAACAAGAACAAAAATCGAGATGAAACTCTTTCATGAACATTAATTATTCTTATTGGTTTTAATTTAACGATAAAGGAGACTATGTGAAACTGGTGCGCCATTTTAATGAACTTCAAGATACTTAAAGTTGCAAAGAAAAAGTAGGAATCTTAGCTTTAATTACCTCAGTATTTACTTTGGCTTGAAAAGAATGTCGCTGTTCTTTCTTTGCTTCCCTCCAAAGAAAAACAACTAGATTCTTTAGCTTAGAACTATTTATTAGTTCTTTTGTAACTTATGCCAGAAAATACTCCACGGAAACGTACTACTGGGATTAAAAGTACCCTTTGTGTTAATCCAGGATATAAACAGACTATCTGTGTGCCAAATTTGATCCAAATCCGTTCAGCCGTTTTTGTGCCAATCCGGAACTTAATCCAAACAAACAGACAAACGGACAAACATTTTTCATTACTATTTTATTATATATTATGTATTACTATTTTATTATATATATAGATATAGATGTTGAAGTGAAAATAAATAAAGTATTTTAGCCAGGAAAATCTATGACTAGAACTTGACGTATTCGAATTTTTAATTGTAAATTCGTCACTATCAGAAAATAAAGTCACAATCATTATAAGCAAGTGGATAATTCAGATAACTGACAAACGCCAATAGTCCAGAAACAGAATTGTAAAAACCCACATTGGTAGTAACAGATCTAATAACAGATATTTTCACATTGTTGATAAACATGCTTAACACCCCGTCATCTAAATATTCCCTAACCTATCTCCCAAATTGAAATAAAATATTCCGGTGCAGACAACCATTACCTTACAACCATACACCCGAATTTAACCAGCGAAAATGCTAAGCGAAAAGCGGGATGCACTGGCAACTGTCAAAAACATGGAAGTCTGTTACCGAATCCGACGAAACTCCGACACCGTACGCAGACAGCCAGTGTACTTACCAGATAGGTACAGAAGGTTAGCTCCATACGACGACCGAAAAGTTGCGCAAGCACATACACATGAGAGGGTATGTATCTCTTTCGTTATTATCAGCCATATTTTAACTGCTGTGGGCGTACTGTGGGTAGTGTTGATTATTGCGCAATAGGAAAACCGTTTGCAGTTCAGATCACTATAATTTACTATCAAATTAATCACACTAGCGATACACACTTTAGGTACACGACACAACTATACGGAACGCGCGACAGTTTCTAAACGTCTTCACTGCTTGATCGCCATCCAGGAACTGCTCAGCTCCCGTCCGAGCGTTATATTGTAGACTTTGTCGAACACCGCTAGGTGGCGCTGGCGCTCCGATTAGTGAAATCATTGACGTATTTCTGACATGCAGATCTTCCAGATTAGATGGCATTTTTACAAAATTTGAGATTACCAACTCTATGCAATTACAAAAATATTTTCAAAACTTTTGAGTAACAGATGACGACATGCGACCTAGGTTACCTAATAGAAAGAAAACTTCATACAAACGCGCAATGATAGATGATTTAATATTATAAATTGCGGGAGAGCAAAAGTTAGAAGCTTTGAGGCTTGGCGGTTACTCTATGGCACGACGTTCGTGATAACTCGGAAACGCGAACATTACCGAAGCGCATACCTTTTCTGGATCTCAGATTGCCTCAAACAAATGCCAGCAGCGTGTCTACGTGTGCGTGCGTTTTTGGTCGTTTTGAGGAGTTGACCTTCTGTACTCACCTATTATTGTAGCCAGTGAAAAAATATTCATAAAACATTATGGCGAGAGGTCAATGCTCTTTTGTGGGTATTTTTCTGTTTTCTGTATTTTTGGTGAAAGGGGAGGATTGAAAGTGACAGCGCTGTCACAGGGTTGTCTCGCTTCGTGGATCGGATTATTGAGGGCTAAAGGGGTTTTGAGACCGTTACTGTAATTGGAACAAGATTAGGGCATCAGCCAGTAATGACCTTTTCTTTAATAGACGGATTGAGGTAAAGAGCATAAAATAATCACTATGCTTACTCAATATATTTCCTATTACTTCCACATGTGGGTGTGTGAATGTGTCCATGTGTGTGTGTATCCATGTGTGGGGGTGTGTCCATGTGTGTGTGTGTGATGTGTATGAAAATGCCCACAACTTTGTCTGCGTGAAATTTCTTGTTTTAATACAAAATATATCCTATAATCCTCTTATACTGGGCAATACTGTAGCTTGCAATTACGGAAAGAAATTTCTAAATCGGATTACTAGATCCAAAAAATCAATCAATCTGCCTAGCCTTTTCCCAACTAAGTAGGGTGAGGTTGGGGTCAGTAATTCCAAAGATTACCTAAATTTTACCTCTTTATAATATTGGTATAGACTACTATAGATCAATCATTTTATATGGAAACTGTATAGAAGTGTGTCTTCTTAATAAAAATATTAGATAATCAGACAAACTAGGCTTGCCAAGGTCGGTCTGTGGATGGGTGTCCGTTCATTATACATCGAGACTCAACCGTGCCGAACCGTTGGTTCCGGCTGTCATTATTTGTAGATCTTTGACAGTCGTTACAGGCAGTTAGAAACGCAAAAGTCTGACCTGATTTTCATACTTTCGGGCTTCTGACAAACAGTCCAAAATGTCTCACATTACCAATTAACTGGACTGTGGTCACTTCATGTAAAATACTGGTATTCAGCTGTATCCGGTTAAACTGGAAGCCGACTCAAACATGGTTAGGAAAAGGTTAGGTGGATGAAGACGACAAATTAAGCTTCAACTTAAAAGAA
The DNA here is from genome assembly GCA_916610215.1 of Omphaloscelis lunosa. Taxonomy (NCBI): domain Eukaryota; kingdom Metazoa; phylum Arthropoda; class Insecta; order Lepidoptera; family Noctuidae; genus Omphaloscelis; species Omphaloscelis lunosa. Next base: position 17,636,940 of record OU744250.1, read on the forward strand.
ACTAAACACTCTCAGTTTAAAATTAAAGAGCCAAGAGCATAATAAATAGCCAACAAATAAATGTCCGGTAGTTTTTTACTTGAAAACTTTCCACATTTTTATTTCCTGAGCCTTATTTTTCTTCGAAAGCAAATGTTTGTAAACTTTCGATGGGTTCCAAGTTTCTTTGAAACTAAACTAACACTTCTGGCCGAGGTTTTTAATCTTCTATAACTATTTAGCTGGTGGCTTGTCTATAGTTTTTTAAGACATTTAACTTCTTATTTTACTTGTTTTCTTGCCCTGATGGTAAGTGATAATCAGGCCGAAGGTGGAAGCGAGCTTCACCGAGAATCCTTAACCGAGGCACTGGCTATCTGACCTCTAACTGCTGAAACACAATAATGCCGTTAATATTGATGTTATGGCGACAGACTTAGATAAGATGGTGGTAGTTAGCCTAGTGAACTTAGAACAAGCCCTACTACCAACCAACCCGAGCAGAAAATTTTGCCCCCACTGGGAATCGAACCTCTGAGTCTGAGACAGGTCTAACCACTAAAACACAGAGGCGGTTAAATGCAACATTGAAAAAGTTCACACTTGATTTAAAAAATAATGTGGGTAGGTATGCTTATGACGGAAAATTAAAAGCGTCTTCGTATATTTCCGTATATTTTACTTCCTATGTTATCGTGCTGCCGTGACGTGGAGGTGGACGTCCAGGATAATATTGTCACGTTAAAAATTATAAAAACGCACAATAGGTACCGTTAACATTTAAAGCACAAAAAACTTTTTATAATAAAAAACCAACTAAGTAACAATTTTTTTTTGATGTCTTTGATTTTTGTAAAATGAATTTAATTTTGGTGTCTTTGGTTTTGAATTTAAATTTTTTGCCACCGACGCGCGACGTCAGAAACTAAAGTTATTTTACACTTTTTGTCTGTGGTAACTTCCCCACACAAATTCGAATAACTGCTATGTAAATAACAGTAACAGGAACTTATTAATACATCATCCACATAGACTAAGAAGAAATTAAAAATACATATTTTCAATAATACGTATTTTAATGCGCTAAATCAAAAACCACCCAAGAAAAGTTAATAAAATTTATATAGGCCCCACCTCTGAAGTATGACCTACCAAACAAAAAAAGAATCATAAAACTCAATTCTTAATTGGCGGAGTAAATGCGTAACAAACATAAAAAAAACATGCAGTCGAATTGAGAACCTCCTCTTTTTTTAATTCTGTTAGGCCCGGATTCCTCTGTCGCTGACGTCGGTCGCGTACCGTCAGTCGCGTAGCGCGCAGACCATCAGTGCCAATGAAAACATCCGTAGTGCGATACTGACCGCTCCACGGTACAGGCGTCTCCAAGTGGATTTGTTGTGGATTTGTGAAGCGGAGTTTGAATTTGGGATATTATTATGAAGCCGTTTATAAATTGTTATTCCAATAGACTAGATTATTTTAAACACATAGATTATAATAACAGATAGATTATTTTAAAATTATTATAAACACAATTATCTTTTACTTACCGATCTTTTTATCATCGCCCTCATTATTGAATTCGGGAAAAAGTGCTTCATAAACTTGTAACCAAAATTTTGCTCTGGCATCGCGATCTTTGTAAAGTTCATTCGATAAATCCCACAATGCAGGACGTTGGCGCACCTCGGTAATCACACGTTCGGTATCAATGTTCATGGTGGCGGGCGACTGTACGCGCACGTGCCGACGGTCGGGAACAGAGTGAGGACGCTCATAGCGTTCTATAGCGCGTCAGTCGACCGACGAACGCGGCGCTGACGAGCGAGACCAACGCGCGTCATCAGCGGCGCGTAGCAACTCGCGCGCCGCTGATGACAGCTTTACAGTGTGGTGCTTCATAGAACACAACGTATATTCGTACGCGCGACCGACATCAGCGACCGACATCAGCGACAGAGGAATTCGGGCCTTAAAAAATAGGTCATCTTCATTTCATTTATAATATATATATATATATATATATATTAAGTACATCATTTTGGGCACGAGAATCCACGACCTACTGTCCCCATGTTACAATAAATTAATATGGGCACCCTAGACTTAGAGGGTCTACATTACAGCGCTGAACAATAAAATTCTAGACTGAAATACGTAAGTATTTCATGAATTTTCATGTACAAAAGTTAGTTACTTCAAAACAATGTACTATCAAACAAACTACGCTATACTATGTCTAAGTGCTGTTCAATGTTCTATAGAGTGCTTTATAGGACACGAAACTATACCAAACATTCCCTAACTGAACTAACCCAAACATTATTCTAGTACCGGTCAACATTAACAGACTGTTAACCTTACCAGGGATGAAGAATCTTTCCTATACTATTAAAATAAATAAATAAAATTTGCGAATCAAGAGTCTTAGTTTAATGGAAAAAATAATAATAAGTGTTTTTTATGTGGAAACGTCTTCAGGTGCCCTCTTTACGAAACTGAACCGTGACGCTCGGATTAGTGACGCTGAATCTGGTATACTCGGCTCCAGTCGGTTGATGACGCTGACTCGCGTATACTCGGCTCCAATCGTAAATTTTCACCATAATTTTTTGATCTTGGTATATCTTCTGATGTAGATGAAAATAATTGAAGGGCTTGTGGGTAAGTAATAACAGCCGCACGGGACGATCGATCAAGTTAAGCTACGCTTGCCGTGGTTGGTCCGTAGATGGTTAATCTTTGATAGTCGTTACTGTCGTCAGATAAGCAGTCACTTCATGTAAAATACTGGTATCCAGCTGTATCCGGTAAGACTGGAAGCCGAATCCAACATACTCGGGAAAGGCTAGGATCAACTACCTCAATTTCTTTTACGCCGTACCCACAATTTCTAACCATGAACCATTAGTTCGCCACCCCTGCCGGCTGCCCCATAGTGACAGATTAGAATCGGAACCCAAAACCTCGGCTAATCACATACCAAAGTAACCATTCAGTGTTTGTATAAACAAGGATGCTCTTTAATTAACACAAATTCGTTCCGACAAGGGCTTCGTTCAATTACATACGCACAATTCAATGCTGAATGGGTTACGTCTCCATTAAAGGGGGAATGTACTTAGGTAACGTTAAGTGGATGTGTCATGGGGTTTGGCTGTTATGGGATATACAATACATATATTGTATTTAGGTAGTGTGTGAGATGTACTGATATCGCTATAGATTATTGATTAACAATAAGTTAACAATAGTGAATGCTAGACAAGACTTGATGTACATAAAGCTGATGAACTGAGAAGACGTCGATTGCAATAAATCACGATAGATAAATGAGCTTGAACTGTTATGTTCAAGCTCATTTATCTATCGTGATTTATTATTACATAGCATAATATACATAACATGAACATAACATAACATAACACAATGTGTTATGTTATGTTATGTTCCGATGATGTAAATAAATTTGGGTTTAATACAAATAGTGAAAGCTATGATTGTCGGATGATTTTTGTCAATTAAACTCACCTCATTCTTGTTTTGTCTGTATCTCAAGGCAAGGCATTGAATAAATCACACTAGTTTCTAGCTTTTCTATAGCCATCAAATGTACTTATTACTTACTAACTGCGCCCCGTCGTTTCACCTGCATTAGTCTCGATTTCGGTGGAATATCGGGATGAAAGGTATTCTATGTCCTTCTCCAGGTCATGGTTTACCCTTGTGCAATTGTATCCAAATCCGTTTAGCCATTTGAGCGTGAGAGTGTTACAAAAAAACAAAGAAATAAACTCACTTTCGCATTTATAATATTAGTTGGGGTGTTACTTTTAAATTGGTGAGGAGTATTTTATATTAGTCGCTTAGAAAAATTCCTAAGGCCGCGTCCTATTTAAGACGCAGATATATGACAGTGACCTTGAGTGGTTAGCTTGCGTGTTCTGTACTGAGCTTACGCAACGTGTCGTACGTTCAGCCAGTAATAGGACTCGCCCATCAAGAAGCACTGTCCCAAATTAGACGCATTATTAATGTATTATATATATAAAACAAAGGTATTTTGATAAAACACCTATACTAAAAAATCAATAATTAAATTATCTTTAAAATGGTGAAAATTTTTGAAAAATACGCTTAGTAGATAAAAAACGCGGATTAAAAACTAAGAATCACGCAAACGTGATTCTCAGTTTTTTATCCGCGTTAGACATAACTTTACAAATTAATTTCACTATGTTATTAATATCAACACAATCTAAAATATTACTGTTCCTATTCCTTATTAAGAAAATGCTCTAATTTAACATATTTTGTTTTTTCGAATCATTAACACTACTCGTTTAGACGTGGCCAGTATAAAATCATTAAAAGTCGGTAAGCGATTGTCGCTACACTCACGCCATCTCATCAAAACCGGAAAGCGCCATCTATCGGTATGAAACGCGTTCATTCACCGAAGAAAAAGTTCGAACAAGCGTGTATTTGCTCGACGATCACTTTGAAATAAGACGCGGAGTAATGATGGCTATGACCACTCATTGTTGCATCCTCGTATGTAGGAAACTAGTTTAATAACTTCAGATTTGAAAGAGAGAGAGAGATTTTGAAAAAGATCAAGATCGTTGCCCTCGAAAAGTAAGAGATCCAGATAGAATAGTTCTGCTTAGGGCTCCAAGGACTTCTCTATATAAAAAAACAGTGGCACTCCGGGAGTGCCGACAAAAGAGAAAACTAAACAAAAATACTTCCAAAACCTTTCAAGTAAAAATACTTGCATAGAACATTGATCCGTAACATAATATAAATAAAGACCACAATCGCGTTTACAAAAATGAGGTGTCGGTAACGGTGTCGCGAGTTCAATTGTTTTTTCCCATCTCAAAAATGCCCAACGCGCCTAAAGAAGTTTTGACTTCAAAAATACCAAAGAACTTTAAAGAGTTACGTAGTAATATATTTTTTATAAAGTTAAAATTATGGCTACTGGAAAAACGATTTTATTCTAAATCAATGTATAAATAATGTTAATAATCTATTTTCAGTTACAATAAAATTTATAAGGAATGTATTATAATTAATTAATATTAGAAACATTTAAAGCATGCCATCATCATCTACCTAACCTTTTCCCAACTATGTTGAGGTCGGCTTCCAGTCTAACCGGATGCAGCCGAATACCAGTATTTTACATGGAGCGACTGCCTATCTGACCTCTACAACCTAGTTAATAGGTAACACGATACTCCTTGGTAAGACTGGTTGTCAGACTTTGGGCCTTCAAACTACCCGTAACAACTGTCAAAGACCTACAAACGGGACCAACGGCTTAACGTGCTTTCCGAGGCACGGAGGGGTCTTGGTCGGTAAAGATGGTCACCCATCCACGGACCAACTGCGGCAAGCGTAGTAACTGATTGATCGACCCATGCGGCTGTTATTACTTTGCAAAATGCCATTGAACATAAATATTATATAATATGGCAATAAATACATTATAATGTTTTGCATGTCAAATTTCTGACTTCGTATTAGGAACTTATTACTGCCTCTAGGACTTACACTGTACCAATAATTATTGCAAATAAATGATTATTTATTTATTTAGGATCTCCAAAAAAAGATGTACAGAATACATGAAACATAATTAAGGGCCAGATCGGGTATTGAGTAATGTAGTCCTTTACTTATAGGAAACCACAGCATGCACAATAAAGTTAAAAACTAAGCTAATTATGATTATGATACACAAATATCGCAACCCCCTACAGGGTGGTTTAAGTCATCAACTGAGATATAACACAAGGGGCTATAAATTACATAACATGAGTAAATTAAGCCTATTACGCACTGGAGCGCCACTCTAAAGATGAGTTGTGTGTCGTCATGTTTACAATGTAAGGTTGTGTTATTTAAATGTTGTTAATGACTTCATGTAATTGAGGATTGTTTGCTTCACTGAGCGTGTATGTTGTGATTTTAACATAACATCACGCCTTGTAAACATGAAAGGTTGGGCAGAGGTGTATCTACAGGGTGGCAGGGACATCGACGCGAAAACTGTTACCATGGATTCAGGACATGATTCTGAACCCCCTGCGTTGATATTTAACGTCGGTTATTAAAAAAGAATATCTGCTATTTCATACATTTTGTCCGCGTAGGTATTGCACTTTTCTATGAAAAAGCAGTTTTTTTTTTTAATTACCTACAAAAAAATCCAACGCAGAGGGGTCAGAATCATGTATTGAATCCGTGGTAATAGTTTTCGCGTCGATGTCCCTGCCACCCTATATAGTACCTACACCCACATTTCTCCAGTTATGTTTAAGTCCCATATCATATCATGGCCCGAGCCTAGTGCCATCCACCGGGGGCAAATCCAGACTCCGGGCAACTATTGAGAAATTCCAGATATTCAACTCAATAACACTGACCTGCGAATCGTACTCAGGACCTCTTGCTCAGCACTGTACCGACGAGGCAGATATTGTTGGTTACTTCTTAGTTAGACTCAAAAAACTTTTTAATAAAAAATAAAAAAAAACAACCGACTTTCAGAAAAACACTACAACGTGAAAAATTACTTTAATTTCGGAAGTCGTGTTTTTTTTTTTTTTAAGACGATTGCTTTTTTTTGCAAAAAAGTTTTTATTTTACACTTTTTAGTTGTGGTACCTACCCCACATAAATTCAAATACCACTACCTGCTACCAGTGACAGGAACATATTATATCATTCTCATATTAAGTGGGAAAAAATACGTATTATTGAAGCTAACTCAAAAACTACCCAAGCTAAGGTAATAAATAAAATTTATATGGGGCCACCTTGAGAGCATACCCTTTCAAACAAAAAGAAGAATTTTCAAAATTGGTCTACAGATGACGGAGAAATCGGCGGACATATATAAAAAACAAACATACGCTACAAACATATAAAACCTCGTCTTTTTTGGAAGTTGGTTAAATATAAGGGCTTAATGATTATTTTCTAAAATGAACTTTCCTTAAAACTTTCGTAGAAATGCATGCTACGCCGTAGCACAGCGCGTAGCAAAGTTTCGGGCGCGGTTTCTTCTTTTGTCTACGCTTGGTAGTAGTTACTGTCAATAATTAATTTGGTCTTCGATTTCATTTTAATATTTTCATTTAAGTGATAAATCGAAATTTTGCGGGTATTCTGGTACCCGCAAAAATTCGCTTTTATAATTTTTTTTAAAGTGTAAACTTCTTTAGGCGCGATTGGCATTTTTGAGATCGGAAAAAACAATTGAATCATGATATCGTTACCAACAGCTCATTTCTGTACACGCGATTGTGCTCTTTATTTATATTAGGTTACGGATCAATGTTCTATACAAGTATTTTTACTTTAAAGGTAACGGAAGTACTTTTTTTAGTTTTCACTTCTGTCGGCACTCCCGGAGTGTCTATAGCTATCCGAATATGAAAAGTGAAAATTTATTCGCTGTTACAATTAATAATAAATACTTACAATTTTTCAGGTGTACGCTACGCAGAACACGTGTCATCAATGCTGTTCCCACAAGGTTGATCTGGAACACCTCACCGCCATTGTTTGCTTTCAGGGTAATGCCCCTTTTATGATCCGTACACAAAAAAAAATTCAAATTCAAATAATAGCGTGAGATTTACAGATTTTCCTTTTAAAAAATCCCTTGAAAAACGGACGCGCTTAAAAAAATAACTCTCTGTAGGAGCAACCAGCCCAATAACAAACGAATTGCTTATAAATATTAAAATATTGAAATCCGTTCCATTATGCAGTCAAAACCGGGGAACAACAAAATATCGGGAGGTTGCTTGCTATGATAAACTGGTTAAATCTGGTTAATACACGCCTTACTAAATATTGGATAGATTTTGCATGTAATCCAGTTTTCTCATGGCCGTAAACAAAATTTTGGGTGAGAACAGTATATTAAAAAAATACACGGATTAAAAGTTGTCTGTTATCTTCAAGAAACATTTGGTAAAAGCTCTTTAAATTTCGATAAATTTGTTCTTGTTAGTTGATCTCTAGAGCAATAAAGTTCAATCACACAGCATTTTTCTTTTTCTAATTTAATGAAGTAATCATGTTCGGTAATAAATACCACGTAGGCGATTTTACAAACGCTTATCGATGTTTTGCTTCACCGTTAAGCAAGAACATGACATTAATACGTTTAATTAAAATAGATAAAGGTACATTAAATAAATTATGTTAATTTTACGATTTTGTTCATTTAAATCCACCACATAACACGACATCCAATTACAAACAAAACAATTTATATCACTAAATTATTAATAGAAATTAATGAGTTAGTAGCTATTTGATTCACATCGCTCACAAAATGGCGGTAATTTATATTTAATGTAACCACGACAGTCGTTTGTGGCGTATTGACAAAATATTTCTAGTTCAATTTTGATTTTGATGTAAATGTCGAAATGACGTTGAAGTATTTACATTTTAAATCATAAGAGAACACAGTTTTTGAGATGAAATGTAAAGACCAAACTGAGTTATATCAAAATTAAAAAAGCAATTGAGTTTTAACCTACCTAATATACCAACCTTTTATATTTCCATCATTTAATTAACAGTGTGCCTTTAAAAGTACGTCTCTAATGTGAGTGAATTTAAGTAAAAAATACTGTTATACATTTTTTACATTGTAAAAAGGAACTGCTCTTGACCTTGGTCTCACCTGAAAGAAAGCGATGGATGTGGTCTACAATGGAACGAGCCCAGTAGATGCCTGTTTACTCTTGCTTTGAAGACTGGGTTATATGTAGAAGAGGATGTTGACAGAGAGTTCTACACTTTGGCCTTGACATGAGCTCAAGTGCTCATATACACGAGCGACGAGTTGCTAACGGCAAAAGCAACTGCAGCTTTCGACGCGTCGACATCTACCATCGACGCGTCTACGGCTATCACCGACGAGTAAGACAAGACAACAAGACACAAGTAAAACAAGTTAAATCTTTCTTTGGATACCAGAGTTCGTATAAAGCCTTTTTTTTTTTAAACGTTGCCCCACACTAGGAATTTCTCCTGTAGGTATTGTGGGTGCGTTTACAAACATTTAAACTCACATACACAAACAGCCAGACTGCTGATAACACTAAAGGTTGTGTTATTGTAATACGCTATTATTGTATACGCATGGTGTTGTTTGTAAGTGTTTGATTGTTCAATCGTTTTTGTTGAATAAATCTTTATCTTATCTTATCTTAAGCCGGTAACAGTCATTCCATAATAGAAATCCACCGAAATTCAGTTAACCGAACAGACGATATTTGATTTTATTTAGCGACACGATTTCAACTGGGACGTAAAATCGATACGTCAAAAAAATTCAATGTTTATGCCTGTCTGTTAGTCCCGCACTCAGTGAGCTGGCTCGATTTTATTAAAACTCCAGTTACATTTGCGGTGAACCTAAAACTTTTTACATGGCTCGTCAGTTTTTGTGGCGGCAGCGATCCGTGACGAAAATCATTTCAAAGCTTAAAATATTTGCGCGGACATTATTTTTGTATTCCAATTTGTTTAATTGTGACAAAAGCCGCGTTTTTGAACCTGCTGTTGGCGTGTTTGCCTTTGTTTTGGTACCTATTTAGACTACACTGTGCTTGGACACTATGGAGTTGGAACTTTCCGTATAGAGCGACTGCCGACTCACTTCTTCTTTTCGCATATCAGCACGAAGTATAAAAACATTTGAAACATGTCACAAAACAAGTTTTAGCTAAGGTTCCCCCGCCGCATCTATATGTCTGAACGCAATAAACTCAAAAACTATCGAACGGATTTTCATTTGGTTTTCATCAATGAACGGCGTGATTCATGAGAAAGGTTTAAGTGTATAATTTATTAAGGTTTTGTGTAAATTACCTGAACTTACTGGCGTGCACCGCGTAAACCAATGGAGTTATATGAAAATTATGTATTACGGAATTAATTCATTGTTTACCTGGATTAACACACGGGGTAATTTTAATCCCAGTAATACGTTCCCGTGGGATATTTTCCGACATCCACGCGAGCGAAGCCGCAAGCAAAAGCTAGTTATACATAATTTTGATGCATACATTTTCCGGCAACTGTTTTAACCATATTCTGACATCTTCGGTAAAAGGTACCAGTGTAGGCTGTATGTGTAGTGACTTGGAGGGAGACTGAATAACCTCTTCAGACACCCTCACAATGCTTTCAGTAGCAACACGGATTAGTCACGTAACTCACAAGCAATTTGAATGACGACTTCTGGAAATAAAATTGCATTGCATCCCTTTTTTAATGAAGGCTAGGCAGGATTCGCAAGCAATTCGTATCAATTATGTAGTCTGATGACCAGTGATCGGATAATCGGATGCATTTTACCAATAGTGTAGGTGTTGGTTATTATGGGATGCGCTTTTGTATCGAAAAAATCCCGGGAATTCGAAATCGACAAATTTAGTTTTTTTACTATAGAATCAAATCGGGTGTAGGAATATTTACTTAGTTTAAGGTGTTGGATAATATTATGGAATGCACTTTTGTGTCGAAAAAATCCCGAGATTTCGGATTGTAACCCGTTTTTTTTTTAAAACAAATGCCACATGCTAAAGACGATGTTTCTTCACTATGTTACAGAATAGTTTCGCATTCCCGATATTTCTTGAATCCCGGGATTTATATTTAAAAAAATATGTTTTAAGAAGCCGCTTCCATAATTTCCTAACCAAAAATGTACTTTAGGTAAATATGCATCCGATTATCCGATCACTACTGATGACTACATAATTGATATAAATGAGACTTCTAAAGTTACTATTTGTAGAACACTACAAACTCAGTTTTTTTTTTGTTTTTAAGTCAAAACTTCTTTAGGCACGTTGGGCGTTTTTGAGATGGAAAAAACCAATTGAACTCGTGACACCATTACCAACACCTCATTTTTGTAAACGCGATTGTGCTCTTTATTTATATTAAGTTACGGATCAATTTTCTATGCAAGTATTTTTTATTTTTACTTTAAAGGTTTTGGAAGTATTTTTTTAGTTCTGTCGGCACTCCTGGAGTGCCACTGTTTTTTACTAACCAAATATGCAACAACTTTACTAGCTCGTCAGCATTCAGAGCGAGTTTGATTGCGAGTTTTTATACTTATTCGATCGCGTTAACGTTCACTTACGTCAATTTGTAGGGAATAATTGCGTTTCCCATTAAAGTCACTCGACGGCGCTTAACCAGTTCCAGTACAAATTAAAGTGTATAAAAACTCGTACTAGGCTCTCAGAACTTACCGCCACTGCTAGTAGAGCCGCGCGCTCGGACCAACCTTTTAAGTGAGGCGCCCCTGACGCGTGCACTCCGCACGCACAACTTCATAGCGAGTGAGACGGACTTATTATTCTGTTGTTCTCTAACTGAATTCTCTTAATTAGTTATAGATGTTAGTGTAATTATTTTAATTAAATTAGGTTAAGTGTATTTTTGAAATTAAGTTAGGATAAGCGCATTTATCGGTAATGGTCCTGTAATGGTAAATGTAAGTTGATGAATAAATAAATAAAACTTAGCTCATAGGCCGTATGTAAAGTAGGTAGGAAGCCTAACCCCTAAACGCCTCAGTAGTTTTAATTACAGTTGGTAATCCTAATAAAATAACTTATTAAGCTCGTTCAAGCATTGCAATGGGTTGTAAATGGAACGTAGGCACTCATTAAGCCCGGAATAAATTTTGTGTTTATGAGTATCGTACGTACTTTAAATACTCATTGGAGGTCAATTATTGAAGCGCTCAAACACATATGCTCGAACGTGCGAGAATTTCTCGTCAAGGGACTTTTCGCGCGTGACTTTAGTTGAATTTATAATTTTATGTTACTCGTGAATCGAGTTTCAAATTAATAATCTTCAAACACAACTACGGTGTGGGATGTGATGTAGGTCTGCAAATGTATAAAACAAAACAAAACCAATAGCCAACCAGCTGTTTGAAATCTTTATTATGGCGATCGAGAACTCCGCGAAATTAATTATAATCTTTATCAAAGACAATGCAACAAATTTAAGAACTTCCCCTTCAATATTGAATTTGTAAACTAGAAACAAAACGAATCACTCGAAATTTCGACTGTTGTTTAAAGTCGAGTGATTCATTAATTGGGGTCTTATAATGATGGCCTCAGGTTGTCTTTATGATGGGACTGGTATGTGTTACGTACACAAATTCTTATGTTTGTATAAAGGCTTTAATTATTTGTTGAATATTTAGTAAATAACAAGGGTCATTTTGGAAGCCTATTGCCTCGTATCCCATTGTTATTTAACTCGTTCGTAAAAGAGTTCGTAATCGAGAATCAATTGTGAGTTGTACTAATTATGTTATTGTTTTATGCAGTGAAGAAACAGGCATTGACACTTGCACATTTGCTTCCTATTATGCAATTAAATGGCCAAGTGCCTGTTAAGTTGTGCTTGTTGTCGTAGGTTCGATTCCTGACAGGCGCTTCACTTTGCGTAAATAATTTCAGCACCACTGCTCTCAAAACACTGAAGGAAAACATTGTGAGGAAACTGCATTCCTGACGATGGTTTCCTTCACCGTTTCTTCCTAGAACCGAAAATTCGAAGATATGTTACATCATGGCCCACTCCCTCTCACAGAGAGAATGCCTGTCCCCCAGCAGTTTTCTTCTTTTCGTGTCGTTAGTGACTAAGCTGGTGTTAAGGTTTTTACCGCCCATGGGTTTCTTACTTGGCTTTACATGCCGTCGAGAAATATCTCTCAGGCATTCAGTTCATTCAGGCATTCAGTTTCCTCACGATGTTTTCCTTCACCGTTTTTGAAGCAAGTGATAATTATACAATACGCACAGGAATCCAAAAAGTCAGTGGTGCGTGTCTTGGGTTCGAACTCGAAACCTATGACTTGGCAGTCCGACGGTCACACCACTATTACTGCGCTCTAAGCAGTGGAAACATTATAGGCTGATTATGCATCACATACCATCGCTTGCAAAACCTGGATGGGGCTGGCACAGGATCAAACGGGACAAGAAAAGGACTATACTCAGCAGTGGATGAAGTCGGACTGTGAATGATAATAATGGTGGATACTCATCATCAACATATTTACCAACTTAGAACATCTTCTTTCTCGGATTCGGATCTCGTCTTTCCATCAGAAACCATCATCATTCTCCTCCCCTTAACCTAATTTATTTGTAGTCGACTCAACATTATCTTTTCCCTCCATACTTCTCTGTCGTCATCTCGGTAATCACTCCCTTTCTAGCCATATCATCTTTAACACAGTCCATCCATCGTTTCTTTGTTCTTCCCCTACTCATATAGCCATCCACATTCATACTCACATGCCCATACCATAACAACCTTGTGGCGCTATCTACATTGCCACATGCGTACTACGCATCAAACGCTTGACGTCACACAAATCCTGCATCGCGCTATTAAAGTTTACCGCGCGAACGACATATATATGACCGACAGCAATCGTTGGGCATTTGCCCGCGAGATACGACACCCGTCTGGTCGAAGAATTCTATAAAAGATTCTTTACACCCTGTTCCTCATACCTTTAAAACATATTAAAACCCAACTTTTCAGTTCAGTCAATATACTAAACATATCGTAATCAGGTTTCCCAAGAACCCACAGCAACCAAGTGAACTAACTTACAAACTCAGAGACTTCAAATTTGTCCCAATAACACTGTTAATAACTTTTACCGGTGTCAGTGTTGGCCTACGAAGATTGAAGTTAGGGCTCGCTTACACGGCGCCAGTGTTTAGTGAGAGTTTTTTTAATAAAGAGAGTAAATTAAGAATTGAGTAAGATTTTTAGATTTTGAATTGTAACTCTGTAATAAAATTATTATTATTCTATAATAGCTAGTTCAAGTTGACTTTGACTTTGACTTTAAAGCGCTACTGCTAAGCATGAACTCTTGGGTTCGATTCCCAGGTCAGCAAAGTGATATTGGGTTTTTCCGAGGAATTTCTCAGTACCAGCCCGGAGTCTGAATTTGTGCCCGGTTGATAGCAACAGGCTCGCCCCTTATTACATGGAACTTAAACTTTATTGGCGAAATGTGGGTCTACGTATTATTATGGGTACACCTCCCCTCCTTCGGGGAAACATGACGTGATGTTATGTGTAAAATAATAATAAAAATCTCAATGCAGCCCACTGAATCCTAAACATAGAATTAAAAAAAAAAAATTGTTCATACAAAATTCTATACTATTAAACGAGCAATATTTGTTCGCTGGATTCGAGCTCTAACGATTTCGATGAAAGATGCAATTTAGTGGTTTACGGTGGCGAAAAATCGATCTAGCTTGGACTCATATCTGGGAAAAATTGTTTTCTCCATATTTTCATCCGAGCAGAGCTCGGTCGCCCAAAGTTTAGAACAAGATAATGAATAATGACATGACATTATTGACATTACAATAATGGTCATGGCAGCATGGAATTTGTAAGTACCTACTATCACGGCAGTATGGAATTAGTATGTACTATCCTATACTATTAAATGAGCATTCTCTATTTTCACCAGAGCAGAGCTCGGTCGCCCAGGTACTAATACAATAAAATGAAATACATTCACACGAATATTAACTCACGCCTTTCTTCTTTTGCACATTAAAATACAAACAATTACGCGGCTATTTTCCGCCACCACTTGTAAGTCTTGGTAGGATACATCCCATCAGCAAAGTAGTAAGTAAAAACTTTCTTACCCTGACTTTCTTTCTTAAACTCATTTTGATATGCTCACCGACCAAGCTATGATATAGTTGATGTGGTTAATATTTTATTTTGCACATGAGAAATAAGTCTGTGAATAGTTTTTCAACTAAATGTATCTGTTATAAATTTTTACAGACTAAGAATCGGGCCTTATTTCGCGTGGTAGGTATGCATGTTTTGAGCTTCTGTCACATTTCAGATTCACAGCGGCTGAAACTAAAAAGTCCCTCCAAAAAATGATTTTTTTATCAACCGTAGTTGATCATATTGCAATCTATCAAACGCTGGCGCCATGTAAACGCACCTCAAACTCCGGGCTTAAACTCCAAGTAGTAGGAGTACATGTTCAACTTCACGCGGCCCGATGTATGAAACTTGAACGATCCCAGTTGTTAAACTCGGAACTAAATGGAACTGACATTTGGGTTTGGATAATACACCCGACTTAGTGGCAGTTCAAATATCAGACGTTACAAGTGAAAGATTAAAGAAACTGGTTGTTTACGTTTTTTTAAAGTGGTGATGGTACAAACCACCAACCAACCAGTGGTGGTAGTGGTGGTATGGTGATGGTAGATGGAGAGACTTCGTTCTAAAATTAAGAAAATTGGCTTTGTTCATAGTATCCAAGAATTCGAAGTAAGTAGTGGAAAGGGCACATTGTTCGCAGTACAAATGGCCAATGGGGCCGAAAGGTTTTGGATTGGCGACCGCGTACCTTAAGACGTAGCGTTGCAAGAACAAGGAGGACCGATGACCTGGTGAAGGCTGCAGGAATCCGCTGGATACGAGAAGTAAAGAACCGGTCAAAGTGGCGGTGCTTGGCGGAGGCCTATGTCCAGCAGTGGATGTCTTTCGGCTGAAATTTCAATGATATGTAGGCAGGCTAGGACCGGTTGTTGTGTCGACTTTTGAGCGAAATGTCCAGCGGTGGACGTGTTTCAACTGATAGGATTCTAATGATAATTTTCAAGAATTGCATTATTTACCCATATGATTCAAGAAACTCCCTAAATATTTACTGACGTCCTTAATTAATCAGATTTTATCACTTTCCAAAATATCAAATAATTGATGCATGATCAAACAATCACCTAGTTCTCTCAAGTTCAGAACAAAAACAAAGTGAATAATCAATGCATTCGCTTTGTTTACTCTAGTGCTACATTCAGCGCCATCTATTGGCCTCACATGGTACTACTAACTAAGTTTCTGGGCGGTAACGAAACGGATATGTAGGTACAAGCAAACTGTGTTCTTAATGTCCCTCGGCAAACCTCGTGTTTCGTCAGTCGTCGGATTTCTATCAGTTGCCCTTTGCACTTGGTGCAGACCGGACGCTCTCAATCGACTTGGAAGTATAAAGAGTTGTTAATACTCTTTTAAGTTAATGTAATTTATTTAAAAAATGGGAGGAAAACCGCTAAAGTCGCAGGCACGACAGATAGGCAAATGGTTTTACTGCTCTTAATAGTTCACACGGAAATCAAAACAAAACAACAATAAAGTACTCTAAATTATAATTATGTCGTTTCTCTACATATTTTACTGTGTGTACATAAATAATAAAATAAATAAAGTACTTAGTTCTGAATTCAAATTATTCACGATAAATCTAATAATTGATGGACATGGAAATTACCATTCGTTTGTATTCGAAAATCCGATGATACCCGAATGAAATAAGAAAATAGAAATATATGTGTGCTACTATTGCTACGCGTTAATGTATTGAAAATAAGTTATACACAGATCATGTTTTAGATTGTCTAGAATATATTAAAGAGAAAAAAAAAATATTTTATTTGTAATTAATAAACTCAAAAACTACTGGACTGATTTTAAAAATTCTTTCACTAAGTATCAATAGTAAGTAATTGTTAAGGATATCACGGGGTGAAGCTGCTGGCGGCAGCGGATTATAATAAGATACCTTCTTAATTTTTTCGTATGGTTAGTGACTAACCTGGTGTCAGAGTTTTAAGGCCGCCCATATAGGCCTCTGACTTGCCTTCACATGCCGTCGAAAAATATCTCTCAGGCATATATATATCTCGCAGGCCGGTTTCCTCACGATGTTTTCCTTCACCGTTTTTGAAGCAACTGATAATTTTAAGATACCTTATTTAGTATGACTTGAACGTAGATTTAAGAAGTGAACAGTGGATCTTTACAAATAAATAATAATAATTTAATTCTCCGGCGCTGTAATTTAATTTCTCCGACTACCAGAGGTTCAGTGGTCTGACAACCACGAAGAAATTACAAAACAAAGGTGTTTGGTAAATTGGTGTATTCTGCGAAATCACTGATTTCAGTCACATCATTTCAGTTTAAAAATGTACCTCTTTGTATGAAATTGTTAACGGAACGAAGGAGACACTGGATCTCACAACACAGGGTAAAGACCTCACACTAGAATTCTAATGTGGGGTCAACGAATTCAATCCACTTGAATGTAAAATTTTCGAAATAAAACAAAACATAACATCACGCCTTTTTTCCCCGAAGGGTTGGGCAAAAGTGTCCCTGTAGCAGGCACATCCACATTTCGCCAGTTATGTTTAAGTCCCATGTAATAGGGGGCGAGCCTATTGCCATCAACTGTGCACAAATCCAGACTCCGAGCTGTTACTGAGAAATAAATTTATTCTTATTCTTTTTATTGTTGGACAGAATGGCCATCTCGTAATGAGCAAAAGAACATAACATTAGGACGTTCGTAAAACAATTAATTTTCGTTCTTAAAACTATTTCTTTTTTTCTCAAGAAACCCATTTATGTCCCGTATCAGTAAAAGATAATACATAAATTATATTAATAGTGGATCGCTGACTGTTCACACTGTCGGTGAGAATGTACGAACGTACTCTCTATTGTACATATCTTGAGCGAGAAATTAGTCGATAGCTAGTCGCTTCCACGTCGGTCCTGGAACAGGTGCCCTAAGGTGATTCAGTGATGTATTCAAATAATCAAATCAAAGCAGTCAATATTTACAAGTGGCACTATCAATTGGTAAAGGTCCATTTGTGAATATTTTCATAATTTATTTTTGAAACAGACCATTAGTCACAATCTTTTTAAACATTTTCAAAATACTTGTTTACTTTAAGTTACTTTAGTGTATCTGTCTTTTCTTATAGCATTTTCCTTGCTGTACATATTTCCGAAGAATTTTTTAACAAGTTTTTAATACCTTTTTTTGGTCGGAAATTATCAAATAACTGCTCCCGCTCTGAGCGGAGCGGGAGGGCGTGTCAGACTCTTACTGACTAAAACCCACCCGTGTTCCTTTGGTTGCCCCGTTGCTGAAGTTTTTAATACCTGCGGAAATGTTCCGTAATGTTACTTAAGTCGAAAAGCAAAATAGTAAGATACTTTAAAAAATTTCAAACAAACTCTTGCTGTCCAGATTTTGAGAGAACCTTTAGTAGGTTTTATAAAAACTATGTTACTACATGTTTTATTTTAATTGTTTTTTTATTATTATGTATTTCAAATATTCAAACTCTACCTCAAAGCAAGTTGGCGCCACTTTGACAAGAGGTCTTCCATTTCAACAATTAATATAAAATAAATATGATGCCGTTTATCATTCGTTTCATTCATTCGTTCATCATTCAGTCACGACTAAAGAAAATATGGGCCCTTTGACACTTTTGACAGGTGCCTGGACCTAACGTCCCAGTGCTGCCACCTAGTGAACGTCAGAAAACCCTCGTTACAGGCACTTTTTAATTGCTAATGAGTCGGTCAGTCAGAAAGATGAAATCAGTTCACCATTCCAAAGCGTAATTGGTTCCTGTGGAGAAGAACTACCAAGCAACTCCATGAACATTCTTTTATTATAGGTAGGTATATCTTCCATTACATAAACCTAAGGCAATAATGCAACTTATGTACCTAGTACACAAGCCTGGCACAATTATTAATTGCCAAAAGCTGTAACTTTGCCCGGCCAATGTTGTAATTTACCTGTTAAGTCGCAACAAGGCGTAAGTACTGATTATTAATAGCAGTTTAGGAGTACAGTTTTCAAAGTGTAGTTGAATAGGTTCTTTGGTCTAGGTGGAAAGTCTCCACTGGCTTAGTTCAAACAAACACATAGTCCACGAGTGGCCATACTTCATTGTACATACGTCTGGCGAACCCCTGAAAGTCGACTCTGTGCCACCTTGCTAATTGATTACTTTTACCACAGTATGCGAAAAAAAAAATCTGCTGTTCCCCACATTTATGTTCGCATCTCTTCTTAGTTGCGTACTTCATTACTGAAGGTCGTGTCTCTGAAAGGCCTTCGAAGCTTTATGTATGACGTTTTTCCACTGCGTTCGGTTCTCCACTTCGCTCAGTGCTGTCGCAACAGAGAGTCCTGTGAGGATGGTTACTTGGTCTGACCAGCGGTTAGGTGACCGGCCGCGAGGTCTTTTCCCATCACCACTAGCTTTTCAAAGTTATCCGGTTCCCGTCGGTCAATGTGACTAAAGTAACCGAGAATCCTTTATTAACAGATAGCGGATAGTCTATCTCTTATGCGTAGTTGTTCGAGAATAGATTTGTTCATCTTCTTGGTGGTCAATGGTATGCAGAGCATTCTTCGCCAACACCACATCTCAAAAACTTTTATCTTTTTCCATTCTATTACCTGAATCATCCACGACTTTGAGCTGTAAATATGTATGTATGAATGTTGTATGTTCGCATAGCTCGTCAAAAGTATGGACCAGCAGATTTTATATCGTGATTTCAGGGTTGATCCTATAGTAAAAGTTGTTCATATAGATGAGTATAATGACCCCTTAAGAGGATGCCCATGAATTCAATTTTACCTTGTATAGTTTGTGCCCATTCGAAGAAAAAGAGAAACCAAGAAATGGGATTCTGCGCTGTCAAATACTTCAATACCAGCAGTGGTACTAGAAAGACTGATAATGTATCTACCCTAAATTTGAATGGCGATGATAAAAGAGACAAAATACACACATCAAAAGTGTCTAGGGATCAACATATATTTTTGCAATAACTTTTCTCCTGATTGATATTAATTAAAATTTTCTTTAAGGATTCATCAAATAAAGTGTTTTCGTTTGTCACAGTAACGATAAACCAAGTCACCTTTGCATTAATAAAGAAATTTGCCATTTTCCTAATAAAGGGATTTTTGACATTTGAACCACTAACATTAAAGTTCGAAAAAAAGACTGAAATAACAGTTTTCTTTAAAATTTTATTGGGTAACTTAAACAATTAATAATCCGTGTTTCTACCGCGAACACTAACAACACAAGAACATCGGTTTGGCATACTCAAAATGAGTTCATCCAAATCACGCTGTGGAATGGCCGCCCATGTTCGTTGCAACAACAAAAAAAGGTCTTCTTGCGACTGGATACCCTCCATATTCGGCAGAGCTCTTCTCTGTAGCATATCCCATGCATGCTCAATCGGGTTCAAGTCTGGCGACTGAGCAGGCCAGAGCAGGACATTGATGTTAGCTGCGGCGAGAGTCTGTCTTACAACTCTTGCGGTGTGCGGTCGTGCATTATCATGCATTAACTGAAATAAGGGACCGATTTGCACTTGTAGAGGAACGATGACGTCAGATACAATCGTCTCAGCATAAATTTGAGCGTTGAGGTTGCCTCTGATCCAAATCAACTCAGTTCTTCCGCCGATCCAAATACCCGCCCATACCATGATGGTTCCACCACTATAAGGATGGACTTCCTGGCAGGATTTTAATCGCTGTTGGCGTCGAGGGGTTCTCCAGTGTCGTATACGTCTTGTATCCGGTCTCATACCAAAACGAGACTCATCAGAAAAGCACACGAAACGCCATTGTTCTTCTGCCCAATTTCTGTGTTCAAGAGCCCATTGATATCGAATCCTACGATTGTGCATTGCTATAGGTGGTACCCGTAGCGGTCTTCGGGAATGAAGGTTCACTTCATGCAAGCGGTTTCTGACTGTTTGGGCGCTAATTAAGTTCCCTGAAGAGTGATGAAGCCTCACGGCTAACATCATGGCGGTTATTGTTGGAGCTCTTCGAGTTAAGATTTGAATGTATCGGTCTTGTCTCCGTGTGGTGCAGCGATACCGTCCTCCATGGCGCTCAGCCACGGTACCAGTGCTTCGGTAACGTGTCCAAAGTCGACTGATAACAATCTGACTTGTATTCAGAGCTAAAGCCACAGTACGTTGCCGGGAACCAGCTTCTATCATTCCCACGGCTCTGAGCATTTCTTCCCTGCTTAAATGACGTCGCCGCTCCATAATAACGTTGGTTTTAATCAGTAGTAGGGAAACAGTAGCACTAATAATGTCTTCAATGCGTTGTATGTTTTTATAGGGAAAATATTGACAGCTGATTTTCATCTTTTACTCGAATTTGATTAACAGTTCCTGTTTCAAATTATGAAATGCACCAAAAAGGATCCATATAAATTTATATAATCATAAATTTATTACAAAGCCACATCTCAATCTCAAGAAATCCGCATAAAAATGCTTGATCCCTAGACACTTTTGATGTGTGTAATATTCCCGTGCATGTCTGTACCGTCAACCAACACAGGTAGGTAAAATGGATTCGGAGAAAGAAAAAATTCAATAACCACAAATCCATATTCAATTAAGAACACGATTAATAAATGGCATCTGCCGCCATGAAAAATTAAAGTAATTCCACAAGGAAATTAGAATATCGAAGTACCTTTGTTTGTTTTCAATTAATTGGAGCATGCCACGATAAAACCACAGGCGTTTGTTCAATACAATATTTAATTAAACGTTTCTATTTTCATACTAGTCGTTGCCCGCCATTTTGTTCGCAAATAAACTTTAATCCTGTTTGTTTTGCGATTTTGTAAAATCCTTTCTTATTGCATCCCGACCGACAATCTCATACAATTATCTTTCAAATATGTTTATAATTTCAACTAGCGACCCGCCCCTGTCTCGCAAAGTTTTTACGACTTGACAAAACATCGAGATTTCTTAATTATCTATAACTTTAATATTAATGTTTTATACATATAAACCTTACGGAATACATTGTCTAAATTATGTTGAAAACCTTATCAAAATCCGTTGCGTATTATAGAAGAACAACGCGGACATACTGAGAAACGCGAAAAGCGACTTTATTTTATAATATGTATAGATGGTGGTTTTGTAAAATCTTAAAAATAGTTTTACAAAACTACTAGTTTTGTTAAATCAGTTTTAGGAAGGCTACTAAAGGCTATTTGAAATTGATACGTTATGTTAGTCACAGTAGCGCAGGCAAATTATGAAATTTTCTGTGAAAAAAATCTTGGTTAAGAGTTCTCACCGGGAAAATCTTTAATTAGGCATACTGTGTAATATAAATATTGTGTGAAAATGCCATTGCAACAACATGTGTAAAAAATAATATATAATTATCTGTCACAGGTCCTTTTAAATCAGTTTATTGCAAAAATCTCGTAAAGTTTTACTTTTACGTCAATTTTCACACAAATTTCTAATATCTAATATTTTTTTAGAGAAGCTCGTGGCTAAGTAATAACAGCCGCACGGGTCGAGCCATCAGGTTAAGCTACGCTTGCCAGGGTTAGTCCGTGGATGGGTAACCATTTTTACATACCGAGACTCCCTCAAACTTAAAAATGCTTTAAGTTTGAGGGAGTCTCGGTATGTAAAAATGGAACCATTACAGGCGCTTTTGAATTGTCAAGGGGTCGGTCAGTCAGAAACTTTCTTATATCTATGGTTCCTATGGAGAAGATCGGGCAAGAAATTCCACGGACACTCATATTGATAAATCATGATATTGTTACAAAATATTGGTTACATCTTTCATGTTGAAATTATACATGTGAGAACAATGTAGAAAGACGTGCAAGTTAAAAGCGTCCGTAACAAAAAGATAAAAAACTATTAAAAAAATAAAATAAGCCGTGGCAGCTAAGAGATGATCAGTCCCTACTGACGGCGTCCGTTCACGAACATGATCAGCCCCATTTAGCTCAACCATTTTGAAGAGAACTTAACTACCCAACACACACACCACCACCAGCGAGACATTTGATTGAGCATGATATACTCAGCCGCCAGGGCACATTCAAGTCAATGAAAGACGTACCCAGTAAATGGCAGCTTTATAGAAGGTACATGGTCACAGTGCTCACACATGTGCTATGCAATTATACAATACCGTGCCTCGGAAAACACGTTAAGCTGTTGGTCCCGGCTGTCATTCGTGGATCTTTGATACGGTCGTTACTGGTCGTCAGAAGCCCGAAAGTCTGACATCCAGCCTTACCAAGGAGTATTGTATTACCCAGTTTCTGGGTTGTGGAGGTCAGATAGGCAGTCGCTCCATGTAAAGTACTGATATTCAGCTGCATTCGGTTAGGCTGGAAGCCGACCCCAACATAGTTGGGAAAAAGCTAGGCAGATTGATTTCTAATATTTAATATAGATAATCTCTTTCATAAATCTTCACAAGGACTTATTACGCAGATTTGCCTTTAATATAAATTATCTTGCTGGGCTACAGAGTTCTGTTTCAGGTTAGGTATAAAAAATATTAAGCTATTAGACGCGGGTTTGCTCAAAGTGCGTATAAAAACGATAATGTGGCTTATAGTGGTGTGCAATTGCGGCACTTTTGACCAAACCACGTCTCATCTAGATCTGTTGGAATGCCCAAAGTGTTCATACTTTTAAAGACCTAAATAGAGCCACTTACACCGCGGTTAACGTGGCCACCTAGTGTGGCCTAACTTATTTAACATACGATTATGCTCCTTCGGAACTTTACTCCGGTGAAGCTGTGTAACGGAACCCGGCTCAAGTCAGCGCGTGTACCACTAATTCCCCACAATTACCAGTTTAAGCGACTGAAGTTCTCTGGGAGCATATGCTTTGCGATCAACAAGTCACAGGGGCCGACACCGAAGGCTGCGGGTGTCGACCTCAAGCTAAGATAGATAGATAGAATTATTCTTTATTGTGTTCACCATAAAAATACAAGCAAAACAAACAAGAAATACAAGCTGCTTCTCACACGGACAACTGTCCGTAGCTTACTCCCGGGTCGCCATTCCTGACTCTCTGTATATTTTGGCTGCTGAGAATAAAACCACAAACGTAGTATACAGGGAAGTTTTATAAAAATGTGACTGTTACTGTAGTATATTGTGATGTCTTACGACTTCCACGCGAACAAAGTCGTAGGCTAGTCGAAGCTAGTTAAACATATATTCTATTGAACTTAGTGCAAGAAGATAGCTGATTTACATCAATCCAGTATTTCAATCCAGCGCTAGAATCCAGTGATACGGGGTGCACAGAACCGGTCGAAGTGGCTATGCTTGGGCTCACCCAAGCACCGCCCCTTCATAGACCATAGGCCTCTCCCACAGGCCTATATGTCCAGCATGTCTGCTGTAAGCTAATGATGACTAATACCGGATCAATGCAAACGGCGATCATCCAGTACCGTGCCGGTGGATCACTCTATTGAAACACTCGATCATTGTAGGTAAATCAGCCAGTTATGCCTGTGACCGTGTCACGAGTTATTCGTGCCCCGCATAAAACCAGGACAAACAATTAATCAAACTATCATTAATATTTTATAATATTTATTAGGGATTTGGACGTAAAAAGTTGTTTCATCAATCCAAATTGCTTCAAAATCAATATTTTATATAAAAAACTTTTCATGGGGTCGTAAATATCGGAATTCATTCGTGCTTTTTATGAGTTTTCCTATAATAATGTACGCTTATACCACTTCCGTGAATCTGGCATTTTCTTCCGTTATGCATAAAAGGAACATAATTAAATGCAACCTCGATGTGACAGTGGCATTAAGCCACGTATTTTCGACAAACACTTAAATTGGATAAAAATATATTAGAATATTTTTAGCAATAAAAAAACAGGGGTGAGCCTATTGCCATCAACCGGGCACAAATCCAAACTCCGGGCTGTTCCTGAGAAATTCCAGATTGAAAAACACAATGACACTATCCGACCCGGATTAAACCCGGGTCGTCATCCTCAGCGCTTGTGATCACTAGAACAACGAGGCAGTACAAGTTGCGAAATAAATTCTTCTTACAGGAGTAAGGAGCAGGGTTATCCTAACTAATATTATAAAATGCGAAATTGAGTGAGTGGGTGAGTGTGTGAGTGTGAATGTGTGTTTTTCCCCTTTTTTAATTAACATTAGGATTAAGTTATTAACCTCATAATTTGTTTAGTGGACTCAATTATTATTTTTTGGTTTATTCTAAACCAAAAATATGTTTTGTATGCCATAATTGGCAAAAAAATGCAGATCTAGCTGTTATTTTAAGACATCGCACATATTATTTGATGTATACTCATGTTTTACAATAAACATATTCTATTCTATAGTGTTCTGAGTTTGTTTGTTTGTTACGCTTTCACGCTAAAACAGTCAATTGGCATACGTGTAGACCATGAGCTGGGTTAAGTTAGGTGAGGATACATAGGATACTTTATATCCCAATGTTCCCACGGGATCGAGACTTATGCGAGCGAAACCGCGGGGCGCAGCTAGTTAGGATATAAACATGAATTTAAAGATAGAGACAGAACTAAACATCAATTTATCGTCCGTTCTATGTAAAGACGAACTATAAACACCAAATAGATTTTTCCAGAAAACGTTTATCGCGTTTTTATTGCTTTGTTCGACGTCAGGAATCGAACCCCGTTTACGGCGAGTCATAAACTAAGTCGGACGAGCATTCGTAAATGTTAAAATGTAACTAAACGATGTTAACTTAATGTGTCTAGATTATTTTAACAGTTTTTTTGTGTTTATGGTAAAGATATAGGACTTTAGAAAGTAAATCCAAAGCTCACTAACACACACACACACGCATACACTCACAGCTGCTGCACAGTACCAAACGTAAATAATTCCCTTCCAAATAATCTTAGCTACCTAAAATAATACTGGCATAATCAGCCTATATGTTATATATTGCAATTATACAGTAGAAATGCCAGTTGTATGACAATTAAAATTTATAATAAATTACCACCTGCCCTGAGAATGTTACCAGTTCATAAGTTTAAATGTAAGATGTTTGCTTGGCTCTTAGACATGTGTTTTTATTCCGTCAATGAATTTTTAAATCATACTTTTTGACATTGTTAATAAGATCTTAATAATGACATTAGTACTTTGACATTATTATGAATTCTTGGACATTGTAATTTTTATTCTGATTTTTATTCTTTTATATTTTGACATTATAATTTATTCTTTGACACTATGATTTATTTTTCGACGTTATGATTTATATTTTTGATTTTTAAATAATAATATTTTGACATTATAAATCATGCAGTTTGTAATATAACCAGTCTTTTAATTTGTCACTAAAATTATTGAATTTTTATAAACTTAATACAAACCATAATTTTATATAATATTCTAATAATGTACCTGGTTCTGATCCGCATGTACCTAGCTTGATAGTTAATATTTCTACACCAGCAATGGTAGTTTATGTGAAACAATGTTCAATTTAAGATCTCAATGTAGCATAAACTGAGAAATAAATAAATTATTATTATTATTATATTGGTCTTTGACATTTCTCGGGACCCTGAGGTCCCGGACCTTTGGAAGGCGTACGAGGAGCCGAAGCCAACGCGCAGAGGCCTGTTAGATGTTTTTAAGTGCTGAGCCACCAACCGACGATTATCCCTGTATGCACTATACAAGTGCACCCAAGGACAGCCCCCGGTTGGAGCAGGACTATTGCAGAACATGGAACCAAAACATAATGGGCTATGGATTTGGGTGGCTATGGATTAGTTACCTGGAACTATGGAAGTACTATGTCCCCTGCCTGATCAATGTTATGTAATACACGGATAAAATGGCAGGGGGTGACTTGCACACTCAATAATGGGCCCCCGAAAACGGTCGCTAGCACATAGTGGCGTAGCGACAAGGGGGCAACACTTCCTGAGGTGCTTGAGGAGTGGAGAGGTATTCCACGGCTATCAGGACAATCCCGGAAGTACGGTCAAGATCCCTACCAGCATCTTACTGGAATACTTCCTTCCTCCGAGCACGTTTGCTCTTGCGAGTCTCCACTCAAGCCAGCCAATAAAGCAAGAATGAGGTGGGAGCTCTGTTCCTCGTCAGTGTTCACTCCAGCCAGCCAATAAAGGCAAGCCAGAGGTGAGGAACAAGACTTCTCCCGGGAGATAGGGTCCGTGGGGTCGCTACTGCCCAACAGCTCGCCACATGCTGCCCTGAGGGTTTTTGTATCTCTCTTGGTCTGGCTCCTTATCCCAGACCTATGCCGGCAAAGTAAACTCTACCGGCACAGACCTACAGTTCGGAGCGCGCAAGCCCCACCACGACGTCAACGTAGAGATACGGCGGTGGGGTGGTTATTATTATTATTATCCTTTATTTCACTTAAATACACATAATTTATATTTTTAAATATTAAAACATATAAATACAAAAACATTTAAAAATATAAAAAATAGTAGCCCACCGGTATCGGGAACAGGATCCAAGTTACCGGCGGTCAGGGCTCCAGGGAGAGGAACCTTCTGACAATGCCAGCCGTGTCCAGGAGTACCGCTCTTTGGATCAAGCCCTTGATCCAGCTGCCCAACGAGAGCCTCCTTAGGTGTTGGTCGAGGCTCTTGGCGATTAAGCCATTGGCTGTCACGACTATCGGCACAATGATTGCTGAATCTACATCCCACATGTCGACAACCTCGCGAGCCAAGTCAAGATACTTGATTTGTTTATCTTTCTCAGCTTTCACGAGGTTTTCGTCATGCGGGACCGTTATGTCAATAATCATTGTGCGCCGCACTCCTCGATCCACCACCACTATATCAGGCTTATTGGCAACAATAGTCCTGTCAGTGATGATGGATCGATCCCAGTACAATGTGATATTTCCATTTTCGAGAACTAGGTCGGGCACATACCTGTAGTACGGCACTTCCGATTCCACAAGGCTGTACTTCAGAGCAAGTTGCTGGTGGATAATCCTGGCTACAAGGTTGTGTCTATGCAAGTACTCTTCATTAGCTAGACGAGAACACCCGGAGATAATATGTCGGATTGATTCTCCCGGACGGTGGCATGCCCGACAGATGTCAACCGTGCCGTCCTTCACAATAAATCTCCGGTAATTGTTCGTCATCATAACTTCGTCCATAATTGCACAGACAAAACCTTCGGTTTCCCCAAAGAGGTCACCAAAACGCAGCCAGGTTACGGACGCTGGTAAATCTACATCGGGCCCATGCAGGGCCCGGAAGTAGCGTCCGTGAAGCTCCTTACTCTGCCATATCTCCATGCGATCCTTAGTGTCAAGCACTACAGGCTTGCGCCAGTTCTCTTTAGCCAAGGAGAGTGGGGTAAGGCCCTTGTCCACCACGACCACATCTCGATGCATCCCCACGTCGACTCCAAGGAAATATTCCCTGAGACTGCATATCTCGCGATTGTGGAGGGTCTTAGCGTTTAAAAAGCCTCGACCTCCACACTTTCGCGGGATATACAGTCTCATTACTGATGACCGTGGGTGATGCATTCGATATGCAGTCAGCAACGTACGGACCCTCCTATCCAAGGCGTCGAGTTCGGTCTGAGTCCATTTGAGTATGCCGAAAGAGTATATCAAAACCGGCATAACCCAACCGTTGAAGGCGCGCACCTTGTGTCCGCCTGATAGAAGACTATTTAATACTTTTTTCAGGCGGCCAAAGAAGCGCTCCTTCAACGATTGTTTCATGTCAGTAACATTGATGCCCAACGCTTCCGACATACCCAAATACTTATAGGTTTCGGATGCGGAAAGGGCTCTAAGGTTTATGGAATCCGAGAGTTGGGTTCCCACGGATTCCACAATCTCCCCTCGCTTTACATGCATGACCGCACATTTGTCCACACCAAAATATTATTATTATTATTATAATTTTCCCACTGCTGGGACACAAGCCTGCTTTCTTCGAGTGGGAGTGGACTGTTATCTACTACGCGTGCCCAATGCGGGTTAGTAGATGTCATATGTCTTCGAATTTTTGGTTCTAGAACATCCTTTTTTTTGGGTGGGATTTTATCAAATAACTTCTCCCGCTCTGGGCGGAGCGAGACTCTTGCGTGTCAGACTCTTACTGACTAAAACTCACCCGTATTCCTTCAGTTGCCCTGTTGCCGGGGGCCACGATCTCCCTTTCGGTTTTCTTCACAATCCCGGCAGGCACCGCCCCTAGTGGACCCCGTCAATTCTGCTGACATCCCTTTGAGACGCGCGTGGAACACAACACACCACTGACCCGAGCCTGGTCCTTATCGGACGGCGAGCTACCCATTGCTCACCGTCCGCAGGCCCGCGCCTACGGTGGCCGGAAATCGGCTCGCGATTCCTGACGCCCAGGGCGTCTCCTCCTGCTGCGGTTAGAGGCGTGAGCGCGCGAATTTTGCCTCTCCCTCACGCGTTCGGCCTCCTCCTTCGCGAGCATTACTGCTTTGCAGAAGGAGGTGACGGCCTCTCATTTCCTCTCGCTCCGTATCATGGCCCGAATCAGGGCCCGACGCGAGAGATCACCGCCGCCGATCGCCTCCACGAGGATTCTAGAACATTCTAACGATGTTTTCCTTCACCGTTTTCGGAGCAGTGGTGATGAAATTATTTATACTAAGTAAAGCGCGTATTTTAATATAGATCCATGTTGTCTCACGACGTTTTCCTTGACCGACGTCAGTGTTGGTGAAGATAAACCTAGAAAGGACATTATGAAGCGAAAAAGTCACATTGGTAGCTAACTTCCCCGTAAATAACCATTTGATGTAACTGCCACCACGCTAACACGCCACCGTGTTTGGCAGACAACTAATGATGCTCACAGATTGTTTTTACCCGTTTTACCAAGGGGCGTGGTGTTACCCAGTAATTGGGTTGCATAGGTCAGATAGGCAATAAGCTCCATGTCAAATATAGGATATTACGCTGCATCCGGTATGACTGGAAACAAACCCCTATATAGTGGATGATGAGGATTAGATTGTAGCGGCAGTTGCCCACCGGGTGTTGTGTCCGGTGGGCAACTGCCCGACGGTTGAAGTCGTAATCTTGTATATATGTCGATCGCTCGGTTAACTTTAATTGCGCGATGCAAGATTTGTGTGACGTCATGTCTTTGATGCATAGTTCGTATGTGGCGGTATAACCGCTACAAGATAATGCTGCTTCTCAGCCTTTTGATGTTCCAAGTGACTTTTACAAAACCTTCAGATTAATATTTTCTTATGTCAAAATCTAAGTTTAGGTTTTTGTCGCTTTTAGCGATAAGACTGCCCGTTGTGCGACCCTATGAAAAAAATCTACATTTATATCTGTAATTTGTATGGTGTACATAATAAAGAGCATTCTATCAAACTCAAACTCAAAGCATTTATTTCAATTAAACCATTTACAGGCACTTTTGAATTGTCAAGGAGTCGGTCGGTCAGAAATATGAAACTAGTTGCCCATTCCAAAGCGTAGTAGATACCTTTGGTGAAGAACGGGCAAGAAACTCCACGGACACCCTTTAAATTTAAAAAATGTTACAAAATATTGGTTACATCATTCACGCTGAAATTATACAAACATGTGAGAACAATGTAGAAACACGTGTACGTTAAAAGCATTCGTAAAAAAAAAACAAAAGACAATTCAAAAAATTTAATAAATTAAAAACAAGCCCAGGTAATTATCTATCTATCAACATTTGATTTTCAATCAATATCACTCTAATCAGGAAACAAGTGAATAGTACCCACTAATTAGGCAGCCATTAATCAAGTGCCAGAACTTCCTCATTCCGTCATTAATCGATGTTGAAACTCCATTGAATCGCGAAACTTCGGCAACAGCATTCATAAAATATTAGCTGATCTATTTCAAACTTTTGTGCTATTTAATTGCTTGCTTGGCACGTGCATCAGTCTAAAGGCCTATATTTTATTTATTTAGGTTAGTCAACGATAATTTACACATTATATTTTTTTGAAATGCTTAATATTTCGTTTATAAGTGCAAGAATTACATACAGGCTAACGCAATATGCACTATTCTATTATGGTTTATGGTATTAAATAGCTCTGTTTTGTGGTAACTGATTATATCACCGATTGGCCGGCCCGCGAAAGGACGTCCAAAGATTTTTTTTAAAGCCTCTGCCTAAGGGCTTCCCAAAACACCCCCATTTATGCTTATCAGCGCTTATTTATAGTTTAGGAACTAGACTGTTTTTAATATTGTCTTGGGAAATTCTCACTAAAGTTCAGTTTATTTTTTATTTTTCTCGTCCGCTGTAGAATTTTTTGGAAATGGTTTTTTTTTTATTACAAATCTTTAAATTTTGCTCTAAAATCAATAAAAAACACTATCTGTCTAAACATTACCCAAAGTGTCTAATTTTGCTCAAAAGGGGCGAGATTTTCTTTAAAAAAAAAAACGGTTTAGCTGAAATACTGTCTTCAAAAACACTTCCGCATTATATTTATCGCTAACCACGATTTAAACTTCGCTTGAAATTCAAACTTAACACTTAAGCGGTGCTGCAGTAAATAATCCGGTAAAATAGTTTGAACCCTGTTTAAAATCTCACCCTCAAAGGTAGTAAATTGCATCTATAAATGTTTGGGAAAACCAAATTGAAACTAGACCATTTAATATCTAGACGAGTGAAATATTTTGTAATGAAGTAATGTTTCTGCAAAAAGAACTTTACATACTCGAGTTAAATTTTCTACTTTAGCTATCACAACTTTAATACCTACAAGGAGAATTAAAAATTACGTGTTAGTGTTTCCTGAGTAAAAATTGTCTTGCTTTTTAATAATTATAAATAAAATACTAGAAAACAGAAATGTATACTTAACAACATTGCAACACCACTACAAAATGCATCGAATACGGCTATCAATTAAAGGCACCCGTAGAGAGACGTGACGCGACGATACGGCATGATTCTGTTAGAACAATTTCTAAGAAGTTTTCATAGAAAAGGCTCTACTAGAGTCGCGTAACGTATTGCTAGTTCGTGGTATTGCTACATTGATTATCAAGCAAGGTGCATGTCAATGTCATAATTGCAATCATTGCGAAAATTTGTTTCAAAGGGACCTAGGCATTATTCGATTTTTATCTAGTTTTAAAGTAATCTGAACTACGTCATCAGCTAAATGTCATTCCTCTTAAGTCGCGAATACACCAGCTCTGGGCACCTACTCCAAACTCGTCAAACAATGGTCACAAAAAAGGGTCAAACACATCTCATGAATGGAAGCGCTACAAGTTATGTCAATATTTACGGGAAACCTTTAAGTGCTAACTGCTAACTGTTTTTCTTACCAAAAACTTTGCTATTTACTAAAAAATAAATACTTAACAAATAAGCAGAGAGACCGATCTATAACATAATTGTAATGCAATCCAATTGCCGTGTTCAAAATGCCAAGCATAGTGCATGGCAATTTCATAATTGCAATCATTGGGAAAACCTGTTTCAAAGTGAAGTTCACTTGGACATTATGACAAATTTTACCTTGTTTGAATTCCTGCAGTCAATACAGATAACAGTGATAGCCTAGTGGTGTGACTGTCGGACTGCCAAGTCATAGATCTCAAGTTCGAACCCAAGGCACGCACCTCTGACTTTTCAGATTCAGGTGCGTATTGTATTATACACTTGCTTAAAAAAATGGTGAAGGAGATCTTGAGGAAACCGGCATGCTTGAGAGGATATTTCTCGACGGCATGTGTGAAGCCAAGTCAGAGGCCCATGGGCGGTATAAAAACTCTGACACAAATTTAGTCACTAACCACATGAAAAAGAAAGAATACAGATAATTATTTAAAGTAATCCCAACTACGTCATCAGCTTAATGTCACTCCGCTTAAGTCGCAAACACACCAGCTGTAGGCACCCACTCTCAACTCTTCAAACAGTGGTCACAAAAAAGGGTCCAACACATGTTATGAATGGAAGATCCACAAGTTATGTCAATATTTATGGGAAAACTTTAAGTGCTTGTAAACGTCGACCCGCATCCGACTATAAAACTCTACAACTATTTTCTTTTTCTTTTTTTATTGTTGACTTGGTAATAGTATCTAAGTTTTGGATAGTTCAGAATTTTGATCAAATTCTTGCAAAGATAACCTAGTAGATTTTATCTTTTGCAAGAGTTTAAGTATGTCTATAAATCATTATTTCTAAGACTTAAATAAAACGGTCAAGAGTGAGTCAAGCTCGCGCTTTCGTGGTTCCTGATAGGCGGACGATCACAAGCTCATCATCTGTCGACTTTCAGTGTTACTGGATGCAGCTGAATACGGCATTGTACATGGAGCAACTGCCTATTTGACCTCCCCTACTCAGTTACTGGGTAACATCATACCCTTTGGCAAGACTGGTTGTCAGACTTTTCGGCTTCTGACTACCCATAACGACTGTAAAATTCAACGGGAAGAACACAAGAGTGTTTTCCAAATAATTCATTTTTCCGGTAGACTTAACACCATAATTTATTTCTAAGAGTTGTCGCTAAAAACGTAGGCAATAGAAAGTGATCAAATTACGCATAAAATATACTATTTATTGATATAAACTCTAGCTTTTTTCTATTATAAAAGAAATGATCCTTCATGCAAAAATCTTCCAGCGTAAAGAAAACCCACTTAAACAAAATAACAACAGCTTCACACTATAACACAAATATGATTGTTATACAAAAACATTGAACAAACTTCAAACATTGCCTGGAGGCCGACTGAGTTAGACACCAACTTCAAACTTGTGGCCGCACAGTTATGATTTACGCCGAGCTACATACACACATACACACATGCTTACGGTGTTCATTTGAGCGAACATGTGCGACTTTGTCGCGCGATTTTGTCTTAAATTTTATTATAGTGTTATGGACTATTTATAGCTCAAAGTAGCAAGTTATAAGCAAGCTAAAGTGGCAGTGGGTTGGTCATGTTTGTCAAAGGACCGATGGCTGGTGGAGCAGACGACTCCTGGAGTGGAGACCACGTATCGGCAAGCGTAGTGAGACGACGTCCACCAGCTAGCTGATGGACCGATAACCTTAGAAAAGTGGCTGGGACAGACTGGATGTGGAAGGCGGAGGACATAGTGTTGTGGCGCAGCTTGGGCTCTCCCAGGCTGCGCCACAACATCCTGTCCTCCTATCCTGTATGTGTGTCCTGTCGTAGTCCACTGCTGGACGTAGGCCTCTCTGCCTCTGTCCAGCAGTGGACTGCGATAGGCTGAGTTGATTGAATTATAACTCGGCGATGAATGACCATAGAGTTTTGGTTTCTCTTTTGTCTAAATGTAAATTAAATGATTGCCTACGCCTCCTGAAGATTATATTGAAAGACAATTTTGAAAGAATGACATATTTGAAAGAAAATGAAAAATGCAGGAAACTGCGTATTTTTTGGGTATTTTTTATTGCATATCTAGTATTTACTTGCAATGTTTCATGTGTTTTGTGGATATGGAGTAAGTTACTTGGTCCTTTTATTTAAAGGATTTATTTAAAAAAATATACAATTACTGTAATTTTATTTTACTACACAAACCATTATAAAAAAAAGAAAACAGGCACTAAAACATACCACACAAATACGCCGAAAAACACCGCGAAAATTAGATGCAAACAGTTTAAACTAACACTTTTAACGCCCTAATTGGCAAAGATTACGCCCGTTTTAAATATTCAACGAGAAAATTGCTCACTGTAATGCCCACACAAATTGCACCGCAGTGCGGAGTTAAATCCGTGAGCATTGCTAATTTGTATCAATTTAACAACACAGTCTGTTATATTGTGCGTTAATAAGCTTTCATCGATGTGCGCGTCCACATATGTACTAGTACAAGTATCGTGTTCGTAATTTTTTTGCTTGTTTTTTGTTGCGATTTTACAATTTGTAAACATAGGTTTGGTAGTAACAGAAGTTATACTATAACTGATGAATTAAACGACTCAATGATAACCTATTTATGGGTATTTCTGAAGACATATATACTATGAATTCATTTACGTCGTCATTAGAAAAAATCTGTGAAAATAAGAAAGAAAATATGTTTATTTGCGGTAAACATAACGCAAAGATAGATCACAAACACAAAAAGAACAAGTTGGGGGAAAATATGCGTCACATCGACACAAAACGGCCATCGCCCAGCATAATGCTGCGACCCTATGCATAAGAACCTATGCTAAAATAAATGAGTAAGAGGAACCTACTGGAATTCTGAATTTAATTTCAGCGATAGCCTATTATTGTGACCGTCCGATTGCCAAGTCATAGGTCTCGACTTTGAACCCAAGGCACGCACCTCTGACTTTTCGAATTCATGTGCGTATTTTATAATAATCACTTGCTTC
Organism: Omphaloscelis lunosa; assembly: GCA_916610215.1. NCBI lineage: Eukaryota > Metazoa > Arthropoda > Insecta > Lepidoptera > Noctuidae > Omphaloscelis > Omphaloscelis lunosa. The sequence continues at coordinate 17,672,185 of OU744250.1, forward strand.
AATAACGGTGAAGGAAAACATTGTGAGGAATCTGGATGCCTGGAGATATTTCTCGACAGCACGTGAAGCCAAGTCAGAGGCCCATGGGTGGCATAAAAACTCTGACACTGAGTTAGTCACTAATCACACGAAAAAAAGAAACCAGTTTCTTAATCTAAAATTATTACAGACAAAGCAAATTGTCTACAAGCATCGTCGTTCCAATAACAATCCAGATATAGATCAAAAAGTTTTACTCCGAAATTCCGCTAAAATTAAGCGTAATATCTTATTTTCGTGTGGTTAGTGACTAACCTAATGTCAGAGTTTTAAAGCCGCCCATAGGCCTCCGACTTGGCTTCAAATTCTGTCGAGAAATATTTCCCAGGCATGCCGCGTAGAATGATTCAGCAAAACAAAACACACGTACCAAAACCCTAATTAAAATACCTACACTTATCCTAAATAAGCCTAAAATACATGAATCATGTCTAACCTGTATCTACCCACATACGTCATATATTTTGGAACATAAACCCGTCGGCTAAAGACTGACACAATTTTCTCTCAAACATAATTTTCGTCAACAAAGTTATCTATACAGAAAATTTTGTAAAATTAATCATGAAACGGGGAATTTGAGGCAGACGTCACATTGTGAACCCAGACAAGTCCAGCACTCAGTTAAATTAATGTGAGCTAGGTATATTCGCTCATAACCTAGACGTGTATTAAACACATATGAGATGGACGTAGAGTAGCTGATTTTTGTGGGTAGATGGGTGGGTTCTTTGAAATAATGATACATAAAACGTTTATTTTTATTTTTTTTATGCACAGGTTAAGTTTTTAACTAGTGCGCAAACTTAAACACGTGACTTTACTCATCATTATGAACAAAGTTTACTATGGGACCAACATTCATCAAAATGAATGGAACAGCAGATTCTTTTTTCATTGGTTTTGCCTTCTATACCTTGTTTTTTTCACAAGCTTTATATAAACTTGCTTCGTTCGTATGTGTTTTATAAGAAATAAAAGAAAGAAGAAAGAAAGAAAGAAAAGAAAGAAAGAAAAGAAAGAAAAGAAAGAAAAACATTTATTTGAACACAGTTCGTGAAACACAAATAACAAAATGAAAAAATGAAAATAATATTTAAACAAAAAAAGTGTGCCTCACGGCTGCGCCAAAAAGGTTCATTTCAGCATTAATGCCAGACAGACGCTGTCTGACGCAGGTTTTCTAATGAACCCTTATTCATATAAAGGTACTTAGTTATCATTTAATTTATTTATCTATCCATAAATGTATCACAGTATTCTCAGCCACTGTTTCTCTCAAACAATACCTCAAACTGACCTTGACACCTGCAAGAAACTAAAAAACTACGGCAACAAAAATAAAATTGTATCTCATGGGGCGTAGTACCGGAGCACGGTTCACCGAAGTTCACGAAGCGAACTTCTCCCGAAAGGTGCTAAGAATGGCCACCGTCAATGGTTTCAGGTAGTTAGTTACACTCTTAGCACGGGTGATTTTTCAACGTAACGATTTTAATCACGCATTGGATTTTCAACTCTCGATGAAAATCGAACAGAGTGTATCCCAACGCGTCAAAAAACCAAACTGTTTTTTCAACTCTCTGCGCTAAGCAGTGCGTTGAAAATACAGTGCGCCATAAAAAATCGCCAATGGATACGAGGGCTAAATATACAGGTTGTTCAATTTATTGTTCATGAAGATTCCCACACGATAAACAAACATTGTTTTTTTATTGTTCTCAACAAATAGAATCCCACCAATGACAAGAACTGGTGGTATTATTTAATTTTTATCTTCCTAATTATTCCCATTACCTTCCCAGTACAATACTACTGATACACATTCAACTCCTATTTGAGACTAAATCAACAACATTTCGTAAACAGTACATAAATATTCTCTCTGATATTCCCAACTAGTTGTTAATTGTTCAAAAAGTTCCTCTGAAACTGTCTGTATCATTTTACAATTTAATAGCCCTCAAACATTTTGTACCATGGACTGAAACATTTTGTATACCGCGGACGGTATTTAGTTCCATCGAATAGTTTAAGCTTTAACTTTGACCAGTTCAAATGAGCTCCGGGAGGTAATAGTTTTGAAAATAAACATGTTTTATCCTCTTATTTGTTTTGCTTAGATGTTGTTTGAATTTTGTTTTACGACTCGTAACATGACTGTATAGCAAGCTAGATTATTTTATCGACTTTGGATTCCACGTTTTGAACAGCGTTGCCAGATTTCTTTTGCCGAGTCGGGATTCTGAAAGCTTTTGAGTGAAAAAAGCGGGATTCTTTCGTCGAAAGCGGGACATAATAAAAAAAAAACGTATTTAATCAGAAGTTTTTAAATATTTATCTTTTTATTTTAGTTATAAGCTACGTTTACGTGACAATAGATAGCAATAATAGCCATAGAAAATGTAATTTAATAAAAATATGATATTTTAAATCAGATTTACCCTATCGTTAGGCAGTTGAGTCTTCTTAGTCTACTGAATAAAAAAATATAAAAAGCAAAAATAAGGGGAAAAAACTGAGCCTGTCCCGTGCGGGACATATAATTTTGATTAAAAAATCGGGATGTCTGGCAACGCTTGTTTTGAAGCAGTTTTCGACATAAAATTTTTATTTTTTCAAATGTTCATTTTTTGTAGGTATTATAAAATTGTATTAGCTGCCAAACGCTCGTGTGGAATTTAATTTATCTACCTAAACTAAAAATATTATTGCTGTTCAATTGATTATTTTGAACAACAACGAAATGCACTTTATCTTAGTCCAAGGTAATAAGTTCTATTCATAAAAGTAAATGAGAACTTTTTAATTACCACACTCCCGCTCGAAGAGAGGAGGCATGTGTCCCAGCAGTGGGAACATTAAAGGCTGATAATGATGACGATGAACCAAGCCACAATTCAATTACCCCCTCACAGATGCACCAAACACTTAGGCACAAAACTTCCCCCTCTCGCCCCGTAAAGATCCAAATCTATGTCTCCTGGTTTAAAACGGCAAAGTATGGCGAAAGCAGCTTTGGCGCCGCGCCCACCCGCCGCAGCCATTACGACATTCTTTAATATTTTAATACTGTGCATTATGCATCGCATTTCAACGCCAGACATTGTGACAGAGTTTAATCCCGGTGAAATGGTTCAAACGGTTTCATTATGAACACTTTGTCTACGGATTATACGGTCGAAAGTTGAAGTTGTAGTGTGTAGATCAAGTGACGGGGAGGAACTAATGTCAGCTGGTTTTCGTTGCTGGGAGAGTTTGTGCATTTTCGGTTTTGCTAGGAAATGAGATTATTAAATCCACATACTTTTATTTCGAGCGGGTGAGTTTTTAATTTTTAACAATCAGCAATACTGCATGTATTGCTGATAGTAAGTACATCATCACACTCGTCTGTTGCAATGAAGAACTGCCATTACGGACTCGTTATCGCAATGTTTTTTAGGGTTCCGTACGTCTGAATGAGGATCGGAAACCTTGTTTATTGATTACTCGTGTGTCTGTCTGTCACAGCCAATTTGCTCCGAATCGAATGGACCGATTAAACTGAAATTTTGTACACATATTTATTTCTGTGACCCAAATACGGACGTGTTACGTAAATAAATGAATTTAGAATATGGGGGTCACTTTTGAGGGGCAAATAAGAAAATATAAAATTTTGGAAAAAAATATACAGAGAATGGTTCATCACTCATAGATAACAGTAAAACCTATAAGAAGTCTATGGTCTTAAAACAACAAGGTAAATCTCTCAATAATGTGCGTAAAAACTTAAATTTGTGAAACTTAAACATGTATTTCAACTACAATGTTAAGTTTGTATTTGGGATAAATTCATCCCAACTACGGAACCCTTCACTATGCGTAAAACGACATGCACTTGGCCGTTTTTTTTTTTTTTTTCATCGATTAGAACATATTTTAAGGTTTTGTGGTTTATTTTCTTTTCAACACATAAATGCCTAATCGCTTCAAAAATAATTATCCAAGTATTTAAGTGTAAATACGATCCAAAACATTGAAGCCTCTTAGAATTCAACTCATTCCTGAAGAAAGGCGTGAAAATAAGTAATTACAGCCTTCGAAACACGAAACCGGTTGGCAGACCATCTGTAAAGTCGATACTTATTCACAAAATTAAATTAGTGAAATATCTCGTGAAGTATCTAAAGTATTCTATGTACAGGTGAAGACCGAAGTTACTGAATAAAGTCAATATTGTTCCATTAAGTACGAAAGGACGTCAAGTATTGAACTAGTTAAGTATTCAAACGATCGCTGTTTGGTAATTTTATTCTTGTGTCTCCGGAATACTAATGGTGTCGAATGGGTTCACATCGTCGAACAGAAGATTACTAAAATAAAAGCACCCAAACACGAAAGACCTTTCAAATGAAAGTAGAAGCTATCTGATCAGAGGGTCTCTGTCCATTTGTTCGGATCAGCCGAATCGGTAAGTAGAACTGAAGGCCAATATAGGGATGATGCCTGGGTACAAAAAAGAAATTCTATTTAGTCCGTCATCAGTCAGGTAATAAAAATATTAGACACATATTTTTTTGCTTTATCATATTAATAAAAAAATACTTAGACAGAACGCATTAAAGTTTGGGAGTGGGGATTGCTACGTCACAAGCAAGTATAAAATCTACATACTAGTGATGTCATGGCACATTTTAATTTAATGTATTGCCATAATCTTTTGATTCTGTAAAAAAAAAATACGTATCAAATATTATTTTAATAATATCTACAAGGCGAACAAAAAAAAAGTAATGGCACTCCGGGTGTGCCGATAGAAGTGAAAACTTGAACAAGATTGCCTTAGTGGAAGAAAAATACTTGTATAAAACATTGGTCCGGAACCTAAATAAAGAGTACAATTGCGTTTACAAAAAAAAACTTCCGAATACTTTAAAGTAAAAATACTCGCATAGAACATTGATCCGTAACGAAAGATAAATAAAAAGCACAATCGCGTTTACAATACCTTTAAAGTAAAAATACTTGCATAGAACATTGATCCGTAACGTAATACAAATAGAGAGCACAATCTCGCTTACAAAAATTAGGTGTCGTCATGGTGTCGCAAAATCAATGCTTTAGTCCCATCTCAAAAATGCCCAACGCACCTAAAGAAGTTTTCACTTCAAAAACTGTGACACTCCGGAAGTGCCAACAGAAGTGAAAACTTGAACAATTTATTGTATGACCGGTAGAATTACCCCCTTGACGGATGCAGGTCACTAAATTGCTACCTTTTATAATATAGGTAGCACATAGTAATATAGTACATACGTTAGTGAACCGTATATGTTAACATGAACATCGAAACAAGACTGACTTTCCGACCCAGATGACCCCATAACACTCCTCCAGGAGAAGAATAGGGCCAACAGTACTTTACACAAAACATAGACGACACCCGTCTTTCCGACCCGGCCGCCGAGGTCCTTCGCGATCGCGACCGCGTCCCCGAGTAAATGGAACTCCCCCCCGACCCTTGCTCGAAAACCCTTAGCGACGCCCTAAGCCGAGGTCCGTACCCCACAGGGGGTGCCCTTAGCGCGCGTTCGCCTAGTTTTAATCTAGAATAAGTTTTGCCCCTGCCTGGAGGCTTTAAGTTTAAAAGCTTAAGGCAGCCACAGGAAAGTCCGGTTAAGCAGCCATGAACTCATAGGTCAGCTGCGAGATGTCATATTAAAAAAAAAAAAATCAAGACTGAAAATACATGACTCTGTATTCCTTTTATTATATGTAGCATTGTCAAATCCTTGCTATACAAATAATGTATTGATACCATATGCCTACAATGTCTTCATTACTGATATTAAGGGAAAAGCTTATGTTTGCCTCTCATCTGTTTGCGAAACTCATAACAACCGTATCTTGGTCTTGTTTATTTAGGATCGTCATTTGTTTATCGGGTATATGCAACGTAATATTTTAAGTATTATTGCTAGCGAATCAGAAATTTACAACCATCCGGGCCCTGCACTATTGACATAGATTGCGATCGCTTTAAGGAGCCGTGCACGAAATCGACTGATTTTGATCAATTTTGTTAATTAGTTGTGAGAAAGGGAAACAGAATTTAAACAAAATTATTTGTGATTTGAAATTTCGAATTCTTTGTCTTGTACATAGGAGAAAAATAAAATAAGCAAATAAAAAAGCAAAAAAAGCAAATAAATTAAGGATTCGTGAAAAATCACTAAAATTCGCAACAAGTTTTCCAGATTTTTTACAGAATTGATGCGAGACTGACGTTTGATCGTTTCGTTAGAAGAATCAACTTTTGTTTTTGAAAATTAAAAAATATCATCAAAATCATTACTTATGGTTTACTTGTACATAAGGAATTAGTTTTTTCAACTTCCATACAAAATAAACCAGATTTTTTTTTTAAATTACCATTTATTTTTTAAACCCTGTCAGTAATGTATGTTTTTACTATTATTTAGCAACCCATATAAAGAAATTTAATAATCACACATTAGTCTTCAGCTATCCTTGAAATAAAATCAAAATTTTATTTAATGATTATGAGATCTTCATTAAGCAAATCAAAGGCGAAATAAACCATAATTTCGAGAGCGCAAAAGTGATACAACTATTAACAGGTGCTGTGACTGACACGAATAGCTTAGCACCATAAAAAAACTGTACTTTTCTACTTACACAGAATTAATGTTTCAATTATTTTAAGCTTTCAAAATAAAAAACCCTTTTTCGTCAATAACTTATCTACTTGTATAGATACGTTATTGACGAAAAAAGGTTTTTCGTGCACGGAGCCTTAAGGAATTTTGCAACCGAATTTAGTTATAAAGCGATCGCTATCTATGTCGACACAGCAGATGTAGTTCGTCATTTTAAGGACTTTTTTGCCGTTCAAAATAGCAAAACCCCTTCATCACTATAATTTTTCACCACTGATTTATCCTACAAAATATCCAAACTCTGACTTAAGTTAGATTGCTCTGCCTCGTTGGTCAAGTATTCGCATGCTCTACTGCCGAGCATGAACTCCTAGGTTCTATTCCCAGGTCAAGCAAAGTGTTATTGGGTATTTCCATCTGAAATTTCTCAGTAGCAGCTCGGAGTATGGATTTGTGCCCGGTTGATGGCAATATGCTCGCCCCTGCAATATACTTAAACATAACACAGGGTTAAATGTGGGTGTGCTATAAGGTGCACCTCTGCTTAATCCTTTGGGGAATACCAGACGTGATGTTATGTATATGTGTCTTCTCAGCGTTAAAATTAAGTTTTCGAAGACAGAACTAAAATAACAAATGCAAGAACGTATTAAAAATGAAAATACGTCATTCAATCTCAGCATTATGCTGAGATAGGAGCCTTATTGGCCTCACATAGGTCGTTATTATTTTTGTTGTTAGTTTAATCATTTAAAATGATCCTTTTTTATTTTGATTTTTTATTACTGTGTGTATTTCCTGTGCGTGTCCCAAATAAAATATTTGTCTTTCTTTCTTTCGTTAAATATAATTTCTCTCTATTTAGCGATTACTCCCAACCTCCTTACCTGCTTACCTCCCAATCAGCTTCAAATCCTTCCCATTTTCTCTGAATAGTCCAAATGAACTGTAGCCGTTGACGGTAAACCACCGTCATATGGACAGCAAGCTTCTCAACCCTTTTACGGCTTATTCAAATACGAATCCAGTCAGCAAAGACGAATGAGTGACGACGACCATTAAGGCGGAACCTGCATGCGTCATGTTCTTGAACGGGCGCCGTCAGTAGGGACTGGTCATCTTTTAGCTGCCACGGCAATTTTTTTGTTGTTACGAACGCTTTTGACGTGCACGTCTTTCTTTATTATTTTCACATGCATTATTTCAACATGAATGATGTAACCAATATTTTGATTTAAAAGAGTGTCCGTGGAGTTTCTTGCCCGTTCTTCTCCATAGGTATTTTTTACTACGCTTTGGAATGGGCAATTAGCTTCATCTTTCTAACCAACCGACCCCTTGGCAATTCAAAAGTGCCTATACCTAATTGGTTTATTTGAAATAAATGCTTTGAGTTTGAGTTTTTAATTTCAGTAGGAACTTGTTTCGAAAGCACATGCAGAAATGTGGTTTTTTTTCTTTGAATAAGTCGTATTATTTAAATGCAGTGCAAGTTTTACTCATAACTCCTTCATATTTTGTTATGCTTTTAAAGTTTTAGTATTTTTAATGTATGTAGTATCCTCTCATTGTTTTCAATATTTTATTGTTTGAAGAAGACCTTCTCGATACTGTAACATAAACTTCGGAGAAAATTTCTTTATGCAGAAGTCCAATACCTACTTAATCACCTACCTAATGTATATTTTAAGTCAAAACTTAATTGTGCGTTGGTTTGCAGGTGACAGGTTATTTCCGAAAAATTATTGCTGTTGTTTTAGTCATTTTCTTAATTAAAAAAGCGACTAGATATCATTCAGACCGCACTATAAGTTTTAAAAGGTGAGTTAAATCCAATTCATTTTTCGGGCATCACCCGCATTTCAAAATGTTCTAAATTAAACATGAACCATGAAAATATTATTCTTTCCAACGAAATGACAGAATTATCAACAGCATTTTATAACAGAAACAAGATATAATAACCGGGTTACCTCCTGCAGACAAGATGGATGGACACCATAAAAAAGGAAGGAAGTTTGAAGGAAGAAAATATACAAAAGGTGCGTTTTTCAGCAACTTTTATTTCTTAAGAGAAAAGATACCCTTGCAGGTGGGGCAGGAATTTATTATCTCTACTCGCTGAGTGTCCGGGACAACGTAGATATATGGTTTTGCTGGGTATTCCAACGACACTTATTTATAAAAAAGTATAGCATTTGCCCTTTGGACCGATCACTGGATCAAAAATCGCGTTTCGAAAACTTAGAGCTTCGAAGTTTTAAATGTCGTTTTTTGGACTTGAAATTATGTCTATTTATTATTACTATGGTCAAATTTATGTCAGATTAGGTTTGAAAACGTCTTCGAAACGTGATTTTTTGCGAGCTTCGTGTAAGTCGATCATCAAGAAAATACATTAGCGTCTTCCTGTGTCCAAAAAACAATATTCTTACTCTCCAGTTACATTATAATTAGCTTATAAAGGTCCCACTATTCGTAAATAGTAATTACATAACTTTGTTCACATGGTACAATTTGACATTTATTTATCTTGTTATTTTTTGGTCTTTTTATCACATTCCGTAAACTTTATTTAGGTATGGTTCAACACAAATGTAGGTATCAAGCATTCCTACATTACTATGAAATAAATAACTAGAACTACTGGGACTCAGAACTCCTCTCCTCTCTGTGAAAGAAAGTAAGCTTAATCAACCACACGAACCTAGTTCGGGCTCGAGTATTTTACATTTTTTGACTTGATTTCCCGTCATAGATTTTGTTAAGGTATTCTAAATACAGTCCGCTATGAAGCCTTTTTCTTCAAGGTGACAAAATATTTAGTCTCTTCCAGCATTTCCCTTCATCTACGAAACAGCTTTATGCAAATTAGTTAAACAGGTAACCCAAGCGTAACACAATGTTATTATGTTCAGTATTCTCATGAAAGTATTATGTACCTGGTGTATGGTCATTTTTGGGGTACAAGCCTGGATATTAGCTAGTTGGTGTATAAGAGTTTTTATTAAAACTTGAGGAGTCATTATTTTAGGGGTGAAGTTTATGGCGAAAGTTGGTTGTGGAGGTATTGATGAAGGACTTTTAAAATGTCGAAAATTTATATTAAAAAGTAAGTTCAAAAACTAAAACCCGACCACTGAAAAATCACGCTCTAAGAAGTATGAAACAAGAAAATATTTCAGACAAAAATCAAGACATAGGTACAAAAATGGTCAAGGTAAAGCCGTGGTCGCATGCAATCATTATAATTTTGTACGTGTATACGTACAAAATTATAATGATTAAATTATAATAAAAAAATGAGTTCATGACTTTATGTCCTCTAGAGGGTGCTATATTGCATTTAATGTGACTTCACATAGTCTATAACCAGCGGACATCAAGACGCTTCCAATGATATTTCATTCGTCAAATTATGATCGGTAGTTTAGAAGTTATGAGGTAACAGATGAACATACACACATACCGGTCAAAATCATAACTCTCCTTTTTGCTTCGCCGTAGTCGGATAAAAAAGGGTTTGTGAAACACGCAACACACTGACGTCAAGCGAAAATCCTGCATCGCGCAAGCAGAGTTAACCGCGCGACGAGTAAATATACAATGTCCCGAGAACAATCGTCGCGGGCAGTACTGTAGCCCACCAGACACAACACCCGTCTGGTCGGAGATCCTCACTTTTCCATGGAGGATGAGTGAACTTACACTTTTTTATACCCTGTTCCTCATAAATCTATAGGTGTACACATTGAGGAAGCAAACCTAGCAAGCACCTCTCGAGTATTGTAAGAGCCGAAAAATAACAGGTTTGATTGCCCGAATCAACAACTTACAAATTACGATGTTTACATTATTCATTTCTAATAGGTACCTATAAATTATGACGGTTAAAAGTTGTCAAAATAATAAGCCAATAAAAACGCATTTTAAGGTGACGATAACCGACTTTTAATGATTTTATACCCAAGATGACGTCTAGACGAGTAGTGTTAATGATTTGAAAAAAAAATCATGATAAATTAAAGCATTTTTTAAATATTTTAATATAGGCATATTTTGGATTATAATTATATTACATAGTGAAATTAATTTGTAAAGTTATGTCTAACGCGGATAAAAATTTGTGAATCACGCAAAATCTATCAAGCATATATTTCTGAAACTTTCACTATTTTAAAGATAATTAATTTAATTACTGATCTTTTAGTATACGTGTTTTATTAAAATACGTTTTATTTTATGTTTAATAAATTAATAATTCGTCTAATTGGGACAGCGCTTCTTGATGGGCGAGTCCTATTACTGGCTGGACGTGCGACGTGTTGTGTGAGCTTAGCACAGAACACGCAAGCAAACCACTCAAGGTCACTGTCATATATCTGCGTCTGAACTTGAAAATATCACTCACGATACACTCACAACATGAGCTTCATCAAATGTCAGCCCAAAAAATACAATACCTTTCGGAAAAAAAACTCAGAATAAATAATTTCCATGCGCAAATTCAACTTTTACATAATCTTCGCGTCCCGCAATAACGCCATTCCTGTTAAAAAATGTAGCCAATATTATTTTATTAATTTAAAACCTTATGAAGTCATCGGATTCCTATAAAAAATAAGTTCAAGTAAACTACGCGAAAGATTGAAATTCTATTCGGAGTGGCTGAGCTTGGCTTGATATAAACTGCCCGCGTGCCAACGTAGTGCCTTGAAACTTGGTATGAAAGATCATTTTTAGGGTTCCGTACCTCAAAAGGAAAAATCAAAACCCTTATAGGATCACTTGGTTGTTGGTCCATCTGCCTGTTTATCTGTCCGTTTATCTGTCTGTCAGTCTGTCAAGACCCTATTTCTCAAGAACGTGTGGAGGTATCAAACTAAAATTAATATCAAATACTAATTTCAGTACGGTCTCTTGGAGCTCTAAAAAACAAAAAAAATACGGATATTTATGCAACATATTTCGATACTTGCAAATAAATTAAAACCTATAGGGTACTTCCCGTTAACCTAAAATAATGAAATTTGGCAAGAAGCAAGGTCTCACAGTACAAATAAGGAAAAAAGTTTGAAAATCGTTAATTTGTAGTATTGTCATAATAAATATATTCTATTCTATTCTAAAAAAAATTGTTTGCTACAATATTAAGTTTATTCTTGGGATAAATTGATCCCAACTACGGAACCCTTCATTGTGCGTGGTCCAACACGCGCTTGGCCTTTCTTTAGCAATGTAGCTATTGCTGCATGCATATTTTTAGTCTTAGTACAGCTAAGACAAAGAGATTCGAGCGGTCAGATTTCTACATAAAAATTGTATGAATAAGCTTGCAATGCTTTGAAAAAAATATGTAGAATCGAGAGAACAATCTCTAGAAAGACCTGTGGCAATAGATATATTATTTTGTGCTAATAGTACCTGAGAGCAGTGGTGGCCCAGTGGAAACGGCCCCGTCATACAAGTTGTAGGTCTGGCGGCATGTCCTAGAAACAAAAATTCGAACCCAGATGGCCCTTTACTTTGTCTAAATTATTTCATCACCACTACGGTATAGCGGTAAAGGAAACCGGCATGTCCTAGAACCAAAAATTCGAAGACAATGTAACATCTACCAACCCGCACTGGGTCCGCGTGGTAGATTACAGGCCACTCCCTCTCGAAGAGCGGAGGCCTTTGTCCCAGCAGTGGGAACAGCATAGGCTGATTATACTTATACTTATACTTAATAGTATCTACACTAATCAAAATATAATTTAAAAAATTATGGCACCTATTTTTTTGCTCATTTTAAGTACCTAACCAAATGCATATCTTTTTCTTTAAGGCTCTTTCAAACAGGCGCGACACGCGACGCGACACAAAGACACCGCTCGTCGCGCCACGAGCGGTGTCTTTGTGTCGCGTCGCGTGTCGCGCCTGTTTGAAAGAGCCTTTATTCGTAATGAAAATGAAAGGCTTTGTCGCACATGCGATTATGCCGCCCTGGTTGGCTTAGCAAAATCATACATCCATTTAACAAAACCTTAGCATAGCTAATTTGTAAAGTACTTTGAATTGCTAAATGCATAATATATCATGATTATTTTCCTTACCTAAATATTTTGGTCTGGCGAGTCAATAAATATAAATTATTTTAAATAAATTTGATGGAACTCGAAAACAACAAAACTAACATAATAATGTCGCTAGTCTAACTCGTCTGTAGTTTAATAATATTGTTTCCTAAAGATGCATTCACCAACATAAAATAGGTTGGTACCTACTTCATCATCATAATTTCAGCCGAAAGACGTCCACTACTGGACATAGGTCTCCCCCAAGCACCGCCACTTCAACCGGTTATGTGCTTCTCGCATTCAATGGATTCCTGCGGCCTTCACAAGTTCATCGGTCTACCTTGTTGGGAGGCCTTCCAACGCTACATCTACAATAAAACCTACTTAACAATAGGAAAAGATAAACTAGACCCACTACCTAATGCTCGGGTTTATAATTGCTAATGTCACGATATTATCGTAGACGTCCACGTCCACCGGCATCACGATAAAACAGGAAAGTAAAATGTATGAAAATATCAAAAAGTTGCTTTTAAATTTCCGTTCACAATGACGTTAGAATGTGCACTTATATTTTCATAAATTTAATGGACGTCCACGATAATATCGTCACGTTAGACAATAAGTAAGTACCTAACAAATAGTCTCTTCAGGCCTTATTACCCTTATTTCTATTGCTTTGTATCATTCTGCCAAAATATATGACATGTTTACAGTAAATAAACTATTTTAATGGTGAAATTGATATAGATAAACCAATATAGTTAATTGATTGAGTTAGGTTTGAGAGGTAGAAAAAGTTGTTCTGTTCCCACTATATCAATTTATTCTTCTTCTCTTCTATCTTCTTCCCGTACATCCATTCGTTCCTTCTATTCTTTATTTCAACTTTCACTGCCATCATATTAACAATTTTTTCACACAATTGTATTCCAATTTTTTCACCGGTCTTAAATTTCCAGTACGTTCACTCAATTTCTTAATAAATAAGACTGTTGATTAAGTCAGAGATTTTTTTTTAAATTCAATTTTTGATTATAATTATTAAGCCAATTAAACATAAATAATAAAAGTACAGAGTTTGTAAGACTGTTAATTAAAAGAGATCATAGAGTCAATTAAACATAATTATTTTTACACTGCTAACCACGAGGTTTGTTAGACTTAATTAGAACTCTGTTACTTTTTGGAACTTTAAAACTTAACTCAAAGTTTTTGTAGACTATTCAGTGTGTTGAATTTATAATAATTACGCAGACATAGAAGTCGAAAAAGAAAGAATATTAACAATTGTTTCATTTTTGTATTCCTAAATTTCATTTTAATCTGTGATAGCTAGCTGTAAAATCTGAAACTAACAACGTATAGATTTTCTTTGAATGATTAATGTTAGTTCATACCAACATTAATAATGCAAAGAACTTATTTCCATGGTGTTAAAATACCAACAATTTTAGTAGATAATCTATAATTACATCAAATTGCAACACTGTAAAAGTCCTTTACAATAGAATTTTCTATTTTTCTTGCTGCTTACACTATGCTCGACGGTTTACACATAATATATTAGTCACGTAAGCCACAACTAAACATCATTTTTAATGTAAAGGACATGCAATATTTTAAACCACTGGGCATTCCTAAATTTCGATAAAGCATGAAAGAAGAGGAAATTCTAAGAAACTTTGCTCTAAATACAATTGATATTGAAGTAGATAGTAAAAAGTTATAGACAGATTTAAAAAAAATCTGTTTTGGATCTCCTGAAAATTCGTGGTTTGTCCCTTACATTAATTGATACTTCTGGTATCGATATACATTCTGTCTCTATCATCTTCAAACGATTCACAGAAACAGAGCGATGATTTAAAGTCGTTACGTTGAACTGCAATTACCGACATAAGTGTGCTATAAATATCAAATTGTTACCAAGGACGAGCAGTTGACTGTACCTACATCCTGCCCTCACAAGGAATTCAAGGCACTGTACACTTACAGCAACGCCATGGTTCCCTCTGTGTGACTGACCTACATATCCACATCACCAAATCCTCGACCCCTTTTTAATAGTGTCAGCAATGTCAACAGTCGTCAATATTTTAGTTGGTTTTATTTTCAAAGTTTTGTATATAAGATTATTGTAGCTCGAATATGTTAATTAACTGCTTCAAGAGATTAAATTGACAAAATGAATAATATCTTTGTGTTCGTTATATTTGCGGCTCTTATAGCCTTAGTTTTTGCAGTGCCTCTGCCTATCGGTAAGTTTTTATTTCAGTGTTTTTTTTTTAATAATTCAAAAATCTTCTGCCTCTATAGTGCTATTAATTTGGGATGGGCAGCATGTCTTTGTCATTGGTATCTATCAACTTTGTTCTTTACTTGTGAGGACAGCTCTGAACAGCAATATAATTGACACGCTTGGCATGCACAGCCAGTGTGGTACTTGTCAAAAGCGTCATACAGTACGGGTGCCAGTACAAGCAACTTGAGAATGACTCATGAAAGGCAAATGGCAATACTTGAAGTATACGTCCAACATCGTCTTTCATCTGATCATTCTAATCATATCCACCCACTTACCTAGCTTACCTTAGACACCACGACAAAACGAAACTAAGTCAGTCATTTTATCAACTCAGGCTATCGCAGTTCACTGCTGGAGTCCTCCGCCTTCCGCATCGATTCTGTCCCAATCACCTTTTTAAGGTCGTCGGTGCATCTAGCTGTTAGGCGTCCCACACAACGCTTACGACACAACGATACGCGGTGTCCACTCCAGGACTTGTCTGCTCCACCGGCCATGGGTCCTTCGACAAATATAAGCCAGCCCACTGCCACTTCAGCTTGCTTACGCTGCAAGTTATGTCGGTAATTATGTATTACTTAAATACCAAAAATTTATCCTTTCCAGAAGGCGATCCAAGTCTCGACAGCACCCACAGAGTGCTTCGTTTTCATGGAATGCCAACGTTCCTATCAACACACCGGAACTGGACTATGGCCACCAGACAATGTAGGCAAAACATATGTTGACACATGTTGACGGAAAATGTGACTGCTATAAAGCTCCTCGACTCCCATGTGTTTGTTAAACAATAAAGTGTGAATTTCTGTGAAGTTAATACGATTTTATTATATCAGTATTTTCTACTGGAAAGTACAGGGTCGTACCGGTCGATTTTTGGATGGGTGTCCCTTTCAAACAACTTGAGAACTCTCATAATCTTATATAAATTGTTTTAATATGCACATGCACCCCTAAAACATGTATATACGTCGCAAAAGGATGGTTATAGCCGTGATATAGTTATATACCGTAATATAGTTAAATGAAAGAGGTTCATAACTGTCTTAAAAACACTTAAAAGATGCATAAGTATCATCTCACTTGAAACTCTGCTTATCTTATAACAGAGAATAAGAATAAATAAAAAACTAAAACAACTTTTCAACTTTAAACTTCAACGTAGGTACATACGATAAGCGAGTAAAAGTTAATTTAAAATATGAGTTTGCAGTAAAAGCATTTGCAGTAAAAAACGAATAAAAACGTTAAACGACACGTACACTGCAAAATCATCAAATAAACGACTTTTGTAGTTTACAAAAAGATTTAAATTCATGGGTTCACTAGGTTATGAGTTCAAACCAATGTGACTTATTTAATTTCCTATTTACTTAGCTAAGATTTGACATTACAGCCAGACTGACTTTCAATCAAATTCACATTTTCTGAAAACTAAGGTATCTCAAAAGGACAGTGAGCCTAAATCATCACAGTTTTTAAATTAACGTCAAAAAAGAAAGAGTTTCTCAATTTGAGCGTTTGTATTTTTGTCAGTTCGTCACCTTAAGCACCACCAATGATGACGTAAAAAGGGTAATTTTAATATAAGTAAGATCTTACGCCCGTTTTCACTTTTCACTAGGCGACATCTAAACTAATATATTGCACGTTGGATTGTCACTGTTTCGTGCTGAGCCGAGCGTTGATAATCCAACAGTGCGCTTTGTTTAGGCATTCCATTTTGATGTCACCTAGTATTAGTATAAATGGGCATTAATCCTTTGATTTGCAAAGGATTTTCCGAATTAGGTTTGTCCGAATGTTGAAACACTTTTAAGCAATCATAATACTAACGAAATTTATGGTTAAAAAATAGTTTATAAAACATTGTAAGGTAGTTTGTAATATTAACTAAAATAGCACAAAAAAGACGACTGCGCGGGTCAGGCAGTCCGTCGATGCTAATAACTAATTGAATAAAAAAAAAATGTATTTATTTTTATAATAATTATTGCAATTGCAATAAAAACAAACAATTTTATTACTAATTAGTCTGAATGTTGATTTATATGTTTACATTTCAAACTGTATTTTATTTTATTTTACCAACAAGTTGGTGGACACAAAATGTAATTACGTGTCCACCAAATATACATAAATTTTAAAACGACCCGTATACTTTATTGTATACCACAAAAATACCTAGCAATAAAATGAATTTCACAATAAAAAATATACAATGGGCGGCCTTCTCGCTTTCTGCAATCTCTTCCAGGCAACCTTGGAATGGACAGTAATTTGTCTGAACATAAAATGAGGCTGTCTTTGGTGAAAATAATAATAATATGCGATTGCTCAAGGGAGGTTCCGGCAACAGATCCCTGTTACCTGAAACTCCCGGACGATGCGCGCGCCCTGCTGACTGAGAAGAACGCAGCTGTCCGTGCCTACAGCAGCTTTCCCTGCGCCGCTAACAAAGCCCACATGCGCTACTTACAGAGAACTGTGAGGACACGTATGGCGGAGCTGCGAGAAACGGGCTGGGACAAGATGCTGAGCGACCTTGAGCCTACCCACCTTGCCTTCTGGGAACTCCAGAGAAAACTTAGATCCCCTCACTCAGGCCATATGCCCCCCTTAGTCCGCCCGGACAAAACATTAGCCTTCGATGACATCGACAAAGCCGAGTGCCTAGCCGACAGTCTTGAAGCCCAATGCTCTCCCAGTACCCTACCAGTAGACAAAGCTCACCTCGATGATGTCGACGCCGAAGTCGAACGTAGAGCCTCTATCCCTCCCATTGAAGACCCTGATTTTCCCCTGCCCCCCATCGAACCAGATGAGGTACATGAGATTATCAAAGGTCTGAAAAATCGTAAAGCCCCCGGCTCAGACGGACTCACCAGCAGGGTGGTCCAACTATTCCCAGCCCATCTAATCATGCTTTTGACCACCATCTTCAATTATGCGTTAAGCAATAACATTTTTCCCCAGATGTGGAAAGAGGCCACTGTCATAGTTATCCCTAAACCCGGAAAACCCAAAAACGAGCCATCCAGTTATAGGCCCATCAGTCTGCTCAAGGTTCTAGGCAAGATCTATGAGAGGCTTATTTATAAGCGTCTCAGAGACTATGCAGAGACCAAGGGCCTCATCCCCAACGTGTTCGTTCGGCTTTCGAACTCAGCACTCTAGCGTGCATCAGGTCCATCGTATTGTCGAGCTAATCAGCGGTGCTCTCACCCATGGCCGACAAACGAGCGTAGTATTCTTCGACATAGCAAAGGCGTTTGACAAAGTCTGGCACAACGGCTTAATTTATAAGCTCTACAAACTCGGTGTGCCGGATCGTCTCGTGCTCATCTTACGAGACTATTTGTCGAATCGCACCTTTCGCTTCCGCATCGAAGGAGCCCTTTCCTCCCCCCGCCCCATAAGGGCAGGAGTCCCTCAGGGCTCAGTATTAGCCCCCCTCATTTTCACGCTATTCACCAGCGACATCCCCAAACACAGATCGACGCAGTTGGCTCTGTTCGCAGACGATACAGCGATCATCTGTAAGGGAAATTCAGCTACGATGCTGCTAAACCTCCAAAGGGCTGTCAACAACCTTGGCGCCTGGTTTAGAAAATGGCGAATAGAAGTAAATCCCGACAAAAGTCAAGCAGTTAGCTTTTCTAAACCGAGAACTAGACCCCCCCCTTTCCCCCGACCTATCACCATGTTCGGCAAACCAATCCCTTGGGCTAGGCGCGCCAAATACCTAGGTGTTATCCTAGATCATCATCTCTCCTTTTTTGAGCACATAAAGACGGTTCGTTCGCGAGCCGCTTTCGCTCTAGGTAGACTCCATTTCGTTCTAAATGCACGCAGCAAATTGTCACTTAAGTGCAAACTGCGCATCTATACATCATGTATCCGACCCATTATGACCTATGCGGGTGCAGTATTCGCCCACGCCAAGTCCCATTCCATCCATAGGTTGCAAGCTCTGCAGAACCGTTTCCTCCGTAAAGCCACGGGAGCTCCCTTCTATGTCAGAAACGAGATCCTCCATCTCGACTGTAGAATCCCTACGATTCACCAGTTCCTAAAACGCATGTCCAAGCGTTACTTTGACTCCGCTCCTAGACATCGTAACCCCTTGGTTGTCGAAGCAGCCAATTATGTCCCTTCTAGAATTAGTCAGATCCGCCGTCCGCGGCATGTACTTTCCGACCCTGATGATTCCATCACACTCCTCCAAGAGCAGAATAGGGCCACCAGTACAATAAACAAATACAGACGCCTCCCGTCATTCCAACCTCGCCGCCGAGGTCCTTTGCGATCGCGACCGTGTCCCTGATTAAATAATACTCCTCCCCGACCCTTGCTCGAAAACGAGGTGCCAGCAAGTTGTTGCCGCTGAGCACGTAGCTTTAAACTACCCCGCTTAATAATCATGATATAAACCAATTTTGATCCAGCCTGTCCCTTCTTGCTGTCCTCCCCTCAGCGACGCCCTAAGCCGAGGTTCGTACCCCACAGGGGGTGCCCTTAGCGAGCGTTCGCCTAGTTTTAATTTAGTTTAGTATTTTGCCCCTGGCTGGAGGCTTTGAGTGTAGCAGCTTAAGGCACCCACAGGAAAGTCCGGTTAAGCAGCCAAGACCTTAGTGGTCAAAACTGCGAGATGTCCGTTCTAAAAAAAAAAAAAAAAAAAGGTGCAAATAATAAGTATACACATATACTAAAACAGATTCACAGATAAAATATAATAGAAGTGGATATATGTATTTAGTAACCTGTTCCGCTTAGCTATTTCTAAAGAGTCTTAAAAAAAACCCTGAAAGAAATCTTCAGAATTGATTTCTTTCAGGGTTACGCCTGAATCAATGAACTATCTAGATACAAAGATATACAGTTATTGTTATACTTACATCGACAATCTGTTAAGGGGATGTAGGAGAGGTCATTTGCAACCAAATTACACCTAATAACCCCTATGCCAATGTCAACCATTCTCGAGTAACTTGACTTTTTTTAAATGTAGGAAGTAAAGATATAAAATGTACCTAATAACCCTGATATACAGGGTTAATGGTTATATGTCGGTAATAGATTAAGGGGATGTAGGAGGCGTCATTTACAACCAAATGATGGCGATTGACTCTTATGCAAATGCCCTACATCTCCTTAACGGACTGCCGACATATAACCAATAACCCTGTATACATAAATCCTAAATTCATAACATCACGCCTTGTTTCCCCGAAGGGTTGGGCAGAGGTGTCCGTGTAGCAGGTTAACCCACATTTTGCCAGTTATGTTTTAAGTCCCATGTAATAGGGGGCGAGCCTATTGCCATCAACCGGGCACAAATCCAGACTCCGAGCTGCTACTGAGAAATTTCAGATAGAATCACCCGATAACACTTTGCCCGACCCGGGAATCGAACCCAGGACCTCATGCTCAGCAGTAGCGCTTGCGACCACTAAACCAACGAAGTAGTCAATCCTACATAATAGATACATAAATACATATATAATATATACAGCAACAGTGCAGTGCAGTGTTGCGCCGGAGTGGGTCGCCGACGCGCGTCTTGGTCGCGTAACCATCAACACTTCCATTGCTTGCTCCACGAATCAAGCCCACATATTGGCTATCGTGACCAACGACTATTATAATGTTGTTAACATTCCTAGTTCAACAAAAATTATAGCCACATAGATTTACACTAAAAACCTTTTCAATTTAATTCAAGTCCATTCAAAAACCGTATCAACAAAATTCGTGACGTCATTCTAACCCTCTATTCGCCAGAGTGGCTCGACCATGTAATCCTCGCGCCCATTCTAGCCCACTGCATAAAACCGACAGCTCAAACGAACGAGCCATGAACTAACGTGAAAAATATACTTTGGCTATCTTTTTGTCACTATTTTATTCGGCGCTAAATTAGGATTACCTAGGGATAAAATATGTAAATGTTTTGGGGATTAATGATTTAAGTAGGTGCTAAAGTTCCATAGCATTACTGATAAAAACTAAAGAGGGCTGGTACGAATTGGTGCGGGAAAGAGTTTCTGGAAGGACTTGGGGAAAACTTTTCTCTATGTTGTGGACGGCTCCCAGTCTTACCAGTATTTTACATGAAGCGACTGCCTATCGGACCTCCACAACCCAGTTGCTGGGTAACAGTTTTACCTCTTGGTAAGACTGGTCGTCAGACTTTCAGGCTTTTGACTACCCGTAACGACTGTCAAAGATCTACAAATGACAGCCGGGACCAACGGCTTAACGTGCTTTCCGAGACACGCAGGGACGCGGTATGTAATTATAGTCACCCATCCACAGACCGACCGCGGCAAATGTAGCTGAACCTGATCGAGCGAACCGTGCGACTGTTATAACTTAGCCACGAGGAAAACACTGTCAAGGTGCTTATATTAAAGTAGAGAAACATTGTTAAGGTGGTTATACATGGTAATAGGATTTGGTGTTTGTCTTATCATCAGTGAGTAATTTTAAGTTTTATTGATGAGGTACATAAACTGAAGCACAAAAAAAAAGAAATACTTAGCCGAGAACATCAGTATAAAACATATAATATATTAGAACGATACTAATAAAACCTTACAGTCAACCTTTGGTCGGAAAAAAAAACTTAAAGAAACTAGTTTCCGATCTAAAATTGATTTTCAGCCGAAAACGAAAAAGAAGCTTCCGCTTTAGTTTTATTTTCGGCCGAAAACGAAGCCGAAAACAAAAATAATTTAGACATAAAAAAATATTAATATTTCCGCTGCACACTGAAATCTTGTTTATATTTTTTTACACCTGGGAAGAGAAAGAGCAAATATAGGCTTTAACACCCAGTTGCACAAAGACAAACATTATGCCGCATTACGTAATGGATCATTAACGCTAATGATTTCATTAATTTCATCAAAGAACCATTAAAATCGAGTCTAAAAGGTGGATACCAACCGGTATTACGGGGTGTAAAGTACGACAGTGACGACTTGTAGCGGGTGTACGCACTGAACCGCGTAACACTCGAAGGGATTCGCCAAAAAACCGACAGCGGGCGGAGCACTTGAAACGAGCAACGAGCGGCTCACTGCTCGCGTGTTTGTGCTCGTTTCCACGTACTGACTGCAAGAATGCTTGCTTTATAACATGTTACATTACACCCCGTAACACCGGTCAGTACCCACCTTATTCTGTAACAAGTTTAAACAAGTAAATGGAAGATTAGTATTTAATGACAGCTTTAAAAGTTAAAGTTCGTTTCTGCAAGTAGCTGTCAATGAAATAGAGGTTACAAAATTTTGTGTATTTCTTGTTGTATTGATTCACCTGATATTACCGAACTTTACGGAGTAAGCCGAATAATGCGTAACAATTCAAGAACTTCTGATTTTCGGCTTGACCGAAGGTTCGGGTGGTTTATGGCCGAAAACGAAAATATGGCCGAATAATGATTTTTGGCCGAAAATGTTGTCGAAAACGCACCTACGGTCAATCACTAAAATAAACTACAAAGGGCAGTGACGATTCATAATAACCCAAAAACTACATATTCTGCCCACAACAGCACTCCAATTAAGTGCTGATGTTATTCCTAGAAACAGAATTGTTAAAATCACTTTAGATTGCGCTGGGCATCGGATAGTGATATACCTGAGCCCTAAAGAGATCGCCCACGCAGGTATCGAATAGTGCCAGTTCATGAAATATCAATCGAGTGGGTATCGTTTACACGAAAGTAGTTGGCGTGAGATGAATCGAGATGAAAATTTCTTGCTTTGCTTGAACAAAGTGTATATAATTTCCAGCTCTTCAAAAATTTAAGCATCAGCTTTTCGAAAGCAAGAGTACAGAAGCCAAAGTTAAAAATGCTGCAGCACAGGAGGAGAATACAAGTGTTTTGTGGGGAGTATTCCAGAGTTTGTTATGTCTATGGGTCTCGTCAAAGTCGATTACAGAATAAATTACGTTAGGCAGCGGCAGACAGGTAACAAAACCAATATCGAACAGCAATAACTAATCCGGAAGCAGCAATGGGATTAAAAAAGTTATGCGTGGATACTTAAAAAAATATAATTTATATACTAGCTAGCCCGTCCGTGTGGACTCCGTCTGTGTGGTCTTCAAAATTAATCGGGACAGGAATTAAAAAATACTCAGGATATAAGTTATCTGTGTGCCTCATCCGAATCCGTTCAGCTGTTTTTGCGTGGTTGAATAACAAACATCCAAACATTCACATGTATAATTATAAATCTAAAATTTTGTGCTTGAATATCCTACTAATATTAGTAGGATACACATCGACTCGAAAACCTCCTTTTACTCGTCGGTTTAAAAAAACATCATTCATCATTAGTATATCTAAATTTATTTCCAATTAATTAAATTAATAATAGGGCGTAGTCGACGGAGGCCCGCTTCACGGGGCTCGTATTTCTGAATGGTTAAAAAGAAATAAACACGAAGGGGATGGCAGGGTCTTTATTCGCTCGTGAACCTAACCTGTCGGGTGCCCAAGTCCCTCCGTGGGGTCGCGGGAATGTCCAGAAGAGATACCGTGGCCCCTGGCAACATAGAGTCTGACATGCCCTCCCACTCCGCCCAGAGCGGAAAAAGTTATTTGATAATTTCCCACCGGAAAAAAAGGGTATCCCAAGTCCCGAGCTCGCTTCGCTCGCTCTTGCATCCTAAGTTCTCCTAATAATAGTAGTAGTAATATTGCCTTTTGTGTTGTTTTGTGGATCTGTCAAACGTTACCCTCACGGTCACTTACATTCGATTTTAACGTTTCGTTTCCGCTTTTTACCTGATTTGAGGTTATAATCAATATTTATTTATTTCTCCAAAAATACGCATTACCTTTTAATAAGACGCGTAGCGTTATAATCGGGGACCCAACCCCTGTCATTTTTAACCCCTTTTCCCCATATAACTGCCAAACGATACTAGATCTAACCACTTATCTTTTTTATATGCACTTGTTTCTGTGACAATAAAACATTTTTTCTTTCTTTCTTTATTTTTTCAATGACCTTTCCAACTTAACTTACTGTTCTGATTCTACTATATATAATTTACGTGGGCGGCTGGATACAAAGTGCTTAAGCGTAGGTTGTTATGATAAATTTTAAAGGAGCTCTATGTCTAAGAGCCCTGGGGCTCTTTAATAGTGTAAATTTTCTTTTCACTGTGTTGAAACCAGTGTGTTTTTGAATAGCTTTGATCTCGAAATAGACAAAGTGGCTTTGTACTGAAAGTTTCATTCATAATTATATTATTTATTCTAATGCACGTGGTCGTATGTATTTTTGGGTGTATTATAGCTATGTTAAGTAATATTAGTAAGAAAATTATCTAAAGTAAGGTTTCTGGAGGAGTTCGTGAGTAAGTAAGTTAAAAGGAAGCTGAAAGACTTCCTGATTAAAAAGACATATATATTACTCTATAAAAGAATTCCTTGACGGTAAATAATTATTTAATAATAAAATGATTGTGATAGGTACTTAATATACATACATACCTACATAAACTCACACCTTCCCATGGGGGTAGGCAGAAACTACAGAACGCCACCTGCTACGATTCTTACATACTTTTCCTCGTTTACGTTCATCCATCTGGTCAAAAACGCACTTAATATAATGTGATATAAATTATAAGAATAATTTAATATAATATAAAATGTGTAATATTTAATATAATATAATGTAAACTGTATAACTGGAATATTGAGTATGTATATATATTTAATTCTTTATAAAACAACTAAGTTCAGCAACTTAGTAAGTTAGTTTAGCAACTAAGTTCGAAGAACCTACATAACATCACGCCTGTAATCCCCGAAGGGTTAGGCGGGGGTGTACCTAAACTCCACCCACATTTCGCCAGTTATGTTTAAGCCCCATGTAATAGGGGGCGAGCCTATAGCCAAGAACCTACCATTCTTAAAATCTTCAAAATTCTTTACACTTAGCTCGCAATAAAGAATTTGAATTTGAATAATTGAGGTCGTGGCTTATTTATAACAGCCGCATGGGACGATTTATAAGGTGAATCATTCAAAAAAAAAGAAAAAAAAAGAGACTCCTCCGTGCCTCGGAAAGCACGTAAAGCCGTTGGTCCCGGCTGTCATTCGTCGATCTTTGACAGTCATCGCTATGGCTCGTCAGAAGCCCTAAAGCCTGACAACCATTCGTACTAAAGGTTATCGTATTATTCAGTTACCGGGTTGTGAAGGTCAGATATGCAGTCGCTCCATGTAAAATACTGGTATTCAACTGTTATGCAGTTTAGCAGTTATTGTTTATTAAGTTATTGTTACAGACATTGAATAAAAAAATCAAAAAATGCTAAATCCGGTTAGACTGGAAGCCGACCCCAACATAGTTAGGAAAATGTTAGGCAGATAGATCTAAAGTAATGTTTCTCTTTTTAGGTGCCTTATTTTTTCCCCGTTGAATTTAAACTGAGAGGACATGTAAGTTTCTTCTTGAGCAGATTTAGTTAGATACTTTGGTGAAGACAAGCAGAACTATCTTCACACCAAGGAAACTTCGTCTTGATAGGTACACACGGCTACATATCAAGCTATACATTTCCAGTTTATGCTGATCTTGCATCGTGTTGGATTTCCGTACAATTCGAGGTCAGCTTATACTGGAAATGTATAACTTGATGTGTAGCCGTGTGTACCTACGGTCAGCGACAAACATGGATTAACACATCATCTAAATTGACACAAAATTATTCGATACATTGTTTCAGCATTTCATAATTGTAACACGTAAGATCTAACCTTTTGATAGTTAATTGATTCAGGCGTGACCTTGCGGAAATCCATAATAAAATAATGATGTGGATATATTTAGTAACCTTTTCCGCTTAGCTATTTCTAAAGAGTCTTGAAAAGACCCTGGAAGAAAGTGGGAGTGGGTGTATATAAGTGGGTTGGACGGGCGATAAAGCTCAGTCTGCGCTCGGTACTTGGTGTGGCAACACGCCGTGTTCGAGTTCACGACAAGTTAATCGTCATCCTGAGGATGCCTCGTTGAGAGGTGAAACACGTGTCGATTTCTTCCAGGGTCTTTTCAAGACTCTTTAGAAATAGCTAAGCGGAAAAGGTTACTAAATATATCCACATCATCATTTTTTTTTTTTTCTAACCTTTTGATTTATCTTCTGTTCCAATTTTAATAGGGATGATAACTTAATTTTTTTTTACCGTCAGGTAAGTTATTAAAAAATATTGCACACGTATTTTTTCTTTTTTTACGCTACCAACAGATTACGGCGATAAATTGAGTTAAAATGTGCAATGACGTCACGAGTAGATTTTATACTTACTTGTGCCGTAGCGACCATCACTCTCCAACTTTAATGCGTTTTATCTAAGTCATTTTTTATTAATATGATAAAGCAAAAAATATATGTCTAATATTTTTTATAATTTAACTGACGGATTAAATATAATTTCGGTTTTTTGCACCAGGCATCATCCCTATTCTCAAATGTCATGATTTCATAAAAAAGTCATGCAATAGACTTATGCAATTACTTAGAGAGATGTATTAATGTTTCTAATGATTAGTCGCGAATCATATTTTGATCTAAATACCACCTGACGTGACCCAGACCGGTCTGAAAGTTTGAATTTTACGGGCTAGCTTAAAGGCTCTTTCAAACAGGCGCGACACGCGACGCGACACAAAGACACCGCTCGTCGCGCGACGAGCGGTGTCTTTGTGTCGCGTCGCGTGTCGCGCCTGTTTGAAAGAGCCTTTATGCATCCACTTTATTAAGATTTAAAATATTATAATGTTAATGGACTTTTGTTGCTCATAGAACCTAGATATTTCAACTTCTAGCATAAGGCTTCAGAAATCAATACAAATACGCATAACCATATAATCAGACCAAAGAGAAAAAACCTGACGACAAGGTTTAAGCCTTTAAAATTAAACGAATATTCAACGGTGTAATTTCACAGCATGTTTTCAATTAAAACATTTTTTGTCCAAAATGGGAGTCGTAAAAGTTACATCGCCATACCTTCATAAAAGCCAATAAACCTTTGATTCTCTAATATTTGTAGGTAATATTAACAATTATTGGATAACTGAAAGACTTGTGGTTTTGAAGTGTAAAGTTATAAATGCCTCCTCAATTGTTAGCCTCCGTTTATGCAAGCTACGTCATTTTAATTTTACTATTCCTTTATTTAAATGTAAAAGTTCATTTTATATCTGAAAATCTCATTCATCATCACCATTTTCTCATCCAAGAGACATCCACTGCTTACCACAAAAAATCAGTGCAATGACCAATTCTGCGCTGCCCGCATTCCTAAAATGATAACGCTTCCATAATGGAAAAAATACTCAACGGAGAACATGCTTCAAACAGCCAAGTTAACGCCACCTGCTATCTAAGGCTGGAACTAAATATCTACATACAGACCCAGGCAGTTTATTGCAGTGGTATAAAAAGAAATAGTTTATTTTCCAGATAATACAGTAAGCACTGACATAGGATGAGACGACATGAGTAGCTTAAAATAGCACCTACAGCTGACTTACAAAGTATTATATACCACACAGAAGACAGTTAGTCTGTATCCTGGGGCGCCATTAATAAAATTGGCAGACTGAGTTATCTTGGCCTTTGTCTATCTCCCCCGTTTCACCCCTCACATACCTCAGGCTGTGACTATGAGTAGCAGTCGCGCGTGGACTATATTAACGCTTATCTACGAAAAACAAGGGTCGTGTGCACGGGATTTTGTTTTCAAATTGGTTAGATATGCATTACTGCGATGGTTCATAAAAGTGTGCATGTTTGTTCCCATTTTACTTCGTTTGATTCGGTTTCAGGTCATAAGAAGATTTGGAAAAGGTAATAATAATAACGCTCCATATTGATAAGAAGTTCCTCTCAGGACTTGATCTGACTGTCACGCCGGTAGGTTAGACGGTGTTCCTAACCTTGTGGTGAGGTTTTTGTTAAATCATGAACCATGTACATTTTATTAGTTAATCTGTTAAGTTTTTCCATTATATTTACATGCGTGCAATGGGTGGCTCTACACAGTGACTACCTGAAGATGGATGGCGCCGCCGAGGCCGACGCCTGGCGAAACGACCTGGACGCGTACCGCGAAGACTGATTAGAGTGACGCAGGAAAGGAGTTCCTGAATGGACTTGGCTCAGCAATGGGGCAGTAAGCGCTAATAAAAATAAAACAATTATATGCGTAGAGAAATATATAAAAACATGTCCCTATACAAAAAAGGAAGACAAAGTTTGAAGTACCAAATTGACGAACCCTTGAACCCGACTCACTCTGTCACATAAAAATACCGTGATAATATGTCAATCCTTTTGCTCTCAATAAGGCATCACACGTCGTTTCGAGAGGAGACAAGTACCATACCCCGTACATATATCCGCAATGCGTAAAAGTCATTTCGATTTCAACACCAGCGCTCAAAAGAGCTCTTTGTCGATCAATGATGTAAATGATAGATGATGGCTATCCGGAATAATATCGTGAAATTATTGAGTACTCTCGTCCTCATCATGAGCTCGTTCCGTTTTGAATAATTGCGATCGTCGAATATTATATATTAATTCTTTGGTGAATTTTGACACGGATGGACTGCATTTGACTGATTGGTCCGGTGGGAATATGAAGTGTTTTAAAGGGTGAATTTAATCAAACAAATTGCATTCCTTGCTGAAAGAAAACAACTGTTGTATGGATGTCTTCATACAACCTTATCAATTATAAATTACGCAAACTTTAAACAAGGCAAAACGCAAATAACTACTTAAGAAATAATATTTCTTATGTAGTTATATATTGATATTGTTGGTAGGGCTTGTGGCTAAGTAATAACAGCCATACGGGTCAGTCGATCAGGTTAAGCTACGCTTGTCGTGGTGGGCCCGTGGATGAGTGACCATCTTTACATACCAAGACCCCTCCATGCCTAACCAAGGGATAACGTGTTACCCAGTAACTGGGTTGTGGAATTCATCTAATAGGCAGTCGCTCCATGTAAAATAATGGTATTCAGTTGCATCCGGTTAGACTGGAAACCTAGTTGGAAAAAGGCTAGGCAGATGATAATGTAAGTAGATTCATGTTTTGCTTATTTTAGCTATACATTCCATATAATGGACTCACTGTATGTAGATTTACCCTACTAAAATCAGGCCCTAATTTTTTTCTATCCATTCAATATATTGACAGCTCCACTCAAATAAACCAATATCGAGTGCAGCACTGGAATACGAGAACAATAAGGTAAGGACTTATGAAATTGAAAACGAAAAATACGCATACCGAAACGATTTTTTATTCATTCAAATTTTCAAATCCGTATTGGATGGCCCAAACATCGAAACGTCAGTCGATCTAACTTTGAATGGAAACTATTTTACGAGCAACGTGTAGTCTCCTAGCTCGGGTTTACTGCCCAGTTAATAGGCGAGTGGATAGCGATGGAACGCTTAAAATTGAGGAACAATCGGCAAAATTCAAATGCCATTGTGAATTTTGTTTGCATGTTTTTCTGTCAAAACAAAAGTCATGCTGCGTCATACTATATCAATGTGCTGCGTACTCTATGTAAACAGAAAATAATAATAATAAAGCTATGATTTTGAATTTCGAAAACGGTAAAAGATTTCGAAAAAATAATAGAATATAACAAGCAACTCTGTAGTATTTACCGCTTTGATGCCATTCGGTCGAGTGCCGTTGAAATCACTGCTCTGAGTGGAATACCTCGTTTTACAATCATCTTTTCTTTTTTTCTTTCAAATGCACGCCTTACTAACTAAATACATTATGAAGAGTGGAATCGCCTGCGCAGAGCCTATGGTAGTCTCGCTCATACCTATAGGCTTCTTCTCATATACTGAAGGCAAATCTTGAAGTTGAATACTCGTTGAATTGATCAACTGGTATCTTGATTTGCCTCTGGTCGATTTCAGAGTTCCAGATGCTCCCACGAAAGAAAGAAGGAAAGAAAAAGTATTTATCGAGACTCGCACAGGAAGTTTTTGGAGTTCTTTATCGCACGTTATATTCTGCACACTTATGCTGGGGCTAGATTGTCGCGTTATCGCTAACTAAACTTTGCGCGCTCTCTCGCACACCGCGAAGTAAAGTTCGCGAGAACGCGACAATGTAGCCCCAGCATTAGCAAGAGCGAAAGGAAAAAAGTGTAATATTTTAACCGTTACATACAGATAGTTAATTGATTCAGGCGTGACCTTGCGGAAATCCATTATAAAATACAATAGACGTGGGTATATTTAGTAACTTTTCCGCTTAGCTAAGCGGAAAAGTTACTACAGTTACATACACGTACGTTACGTACGGTACGTTACATACAGTTTTGTTACGTAACAAAAGAATCGGTCAAGATGTTTAGTTTTTCGATCTAGCTCTCATTCGCCAAGTGTGCAAAAACGACAGGAACTTTCGTTCCAACCGGGTGTGCCACGACACCTCGCGACGCGACGTTTTTCGTCTACATTATTATACTTACCAAAATCTATCGCAAAACACTGGACGACCACTGCAAAGCCCCAAAAAAATATTACATTCCCAGCCTCACTTGTGCAAATAAAATGACATGATTCCATGTATGTTTATTATAACGGGAGTACATGATACGACGGTTAGAGGGACGCGATATTAACAGAAAACTCCGAATACTTTCTGAGGTCTGGCATTTTCATCACTGCAATATTGAGAGCAGAAACGCTAAAAACGCGTTCTGTACGACATATTTGATAATAAAAATAAAATGCATCAAAAATAAAATATTATTTTTGCATTTTATTTTTCATGTTGGGAAAAAGGTTATTGGTTCGTATGGGGTTGGCTATTTATGAATTATATTACCAGCGGGGTAATTTCTTAATACACAAAAAATGACAATTGATCGCAATGTATTTCATTTTGACAGTCGACCCACGTTCATTGCGTTATTTACGTTATTGAGCACATGAAGTTTCCAAACCTATGAAAAAGAAAAAATTGAAAAAAATGTTAAAAGAAATGTTAAATGTAAAAAGAAAAAAATGTTTTAGTAATATCCTTCAAAATCCTCGGATTGTGATTAAAAGCGAGTTACACAATAACGGTACAGGTTATAATATTAGATGGTTGTTGGGAGCCAAACAAAACTGCTAACAGAGGACTATTAATATCTCCGCTAGGAGACTACAATTGTTTAAGAACGTTTATCCTAAGAGTTGGCAACGTCGCAATAGCTGTCAAATATTTGCCTGTTTTTATTAATTTGGCAATATTACTGTATGGAAATATGAAATGTGGCTAACTAGCGAACTAATATTTTGATTATGAAATGCAATAATTACTATCATAACACCGAATATTTAGTTTAAAATGTAAAAAAAGGATTTGGAGGCATTCCAAATGCCTTTTTTACACTTAAAACGGTTACAAAATCAAATTCAGTGTGATTATTGCAATTAATTATTAATATTCTAGTTCACTAGTTAGCCACATTTCATATTTTCATACAGTAATATTGCCAAATTAATCAAAACAGCGAAATATTCAGAATAAATACTTAAGTAGAGACTTAAGAACGTTTATTCTAAATGTTGGCAGATAAATTTGATTCCTCTTGATACGTCAACAGTCAAAAGAAGAGCTTTTGGCTGTTGAAGTATCAAGAGGAATACAGGAATCAAATGAAGAAGAAAAGTCAAAAGACTTCATTGTTTCTCTAAGTATTTTATAATTTATAGCTCACCATGGTCAAAATACATGCAGATTTTTTGAAGATCAAACCTTGTAGAAAACTCCGGAAAAATAACTGGCTACTACCTACCTTCTGACATCATTGTAGGTATTATAAATTAGGCAAATGTTAACCATTCAATAGTTTAATTCAAGTTTAATAAAAAGTAATTATTTGTACAAATGTGGCAAAACTTTTGGCGTAAAATTGAGAAATTAATTCAAGAAGTTTGTACTTTAAAAGATAATAATTATAAATCACTGTTCAAGTGTTCATTGTTCAGTGTTCTTGTGACCGCGTTATGCTACCAGAATAAATAAGCGAGACTAAAATAGTTTTTTTTTGTTTTTAAGAAAGGAGTAACGTAGAATTAAAAAAAAAACAGTCGCACTCTGGGACTGCCGACAGAAGTGAAAACTTGAAAAAAATTGGCACCGCGGTAATCAACGCGTTGATGTATTTTACTCCACGCACCGCAGTAATCACCGCGTTGATGTCTTTTTAATGGTCAAAAGCTGGTGTCATCGCGGTGTCACGAAGTCAATGGTTTAGTCTCATCTCAAAAATGCCCAACGCGCCTAAAGAAGTTTTCACTTCAAAAATAATCAATACAACATTTTCACATTGAAATCGGTTGATTTATATTCATTAAATCAGTTTTTTTCATTTTTAAATCAATTGATCGTTTCTTGAGCGTTTGCGTTTGCGTTTGCAGCTCCGATGTATTAATTGCACGCCTCATAACGCAAAGCATCTGAGGTAGTGCATTACTTGTCAAAAACAAGTGCTGTCTTGAACTTTGATTGCCTCTTGTATATGCATATCGTAGTTATACTTTAATAAGAGTACAATGATATGTAGAAAAACTATCCCTTTACATAACATAACATCACGCCTTGTTTCCCCGAAGGGTTGGGCAGAGGTGCCCCTATAGCAGATTCACCCACATTTCGCCAGTTATGTTTTAAGTCCCATGTAATAGGGGGCGAGCCTATTGCCGTCAACCGGGCACAAATCCAGACTCCAGGCTGCTACTGAGAAATTTCAGATAGAAAAACTCAAATTCAAAATATTTTTATTTCACATAAACGGTTCCAATTGGTCGTTTCCTATGGAGAAGAGCCGGCAAGAAACTCCACGGTTACTCTTTTAAAAATAATTGGCTTTTACAATTCTTTCAAATAACAGTATGACTAGGTATGGGAGGACAGTGTAGGTATTTCAATAAGTACCAGGTACTTAAGAAAATAGAAAATGGTCAACAAATCTACAGTCCACTAAGCCTACAGTGCTCAATAACACTTTGCCCGACCTGGGAATCGAACCCAGGACCTCATGCTCACAATAACTTTTAACACAGTTATAATAACAAGTTAATATGTATTGAGTATTTATTATACAAAGAAAAAACTCATTTAAAAAAAACTATTGACGTCAGTGTGTATGTGTGGTCACGATAACCTCTGATATACTCCACATATCGAAATAATGGATTTTCCAAACTATTGTTTCTACTACACCTAAAAAGATTTTGAAAGGTTATACCTATACCAATTAACTTCACTTTCTTATATAGCTTTAGGTAGGTACAGCTCGAAACGACGATATTTTTGAGACATCATTTCTTTTGAAAAAGCAT
Organism: Omphaloscelis lunosa; assembly: GCA_916610215.1. Taxonomy (NCBI): domain Eukaryota; kingdom Metazoa; phylum Arthropoda; class Insecta; order Lepidoptera; family Noctuidae; genus Omphaloscelis; species Omphaloscelis lunosa. Next base: position 17,705,679 of record OU744250.1, read on the forward strand.
TGGCACACGAATCCCCAATGAAGTAACAGGATAAATTTCTGGTAAGTGGTGGTAGGTTCACCACCTATATTTACCATAAGAGGCTTCATCAAGCTAATCTGAATAGAACGAGAAGATTTATAACATCCAAGAGTTTTTGATGCATCTGCAATAGTAGATCTTTAGTCAATACTTAATTTTGGACGTTGATTTTTGTATCGGCACAGATTTTATGAGAAGTTGCGGAAAGCTCACCATGGTAAACATATAATTGGCTAGTCAGCAAGTTGATAGCAGGGCTTACGGAATAAGAAGCTACAGCTATTTGTTAGGACAACTTTAGATGTTCACAATTTGTTTAGTAATTTTTGCCACAGATTTTCTTCTGTATCGTGATGCGACACTGATATTGTTTGACGTGATCATTGTTTTGGTAATTTTTCATAAATAACATAGAAACTACAAAATGACAGCAAATGCACAAAATTAATCTGCCTAGCTTTTTTACAACTATTTTGGAGTCGGCTTCCAGTCTAACCGGATACAGTTGAATACCAGTATTTTACATGAGGCTCAAACTCAAAGCATTTATTTCAAATAAACCAATTACAGGCACTTTTGAATTGGCAAGGGGTCAGTCAGTCAGAAAGTTGATGCTAGTCGGCCATTTCAAAGTGTAGTAGGTACCTATGGAAAAAAAACAGCCAAGAAACTCCACGGAGACTCTTTTAAATAACAATATGGTTACAAATGAAGAAGAAAAAAAGAAGAAGTTAAGAAAGTCATGTTGAAGTTATTAAGGTGAGAACGATGAAGAAAGTTAAAAGCGTCCGTAATAAAAAATAAAACAATTCAAAAATTAAATTAAAATAAGCCATGGCAGCTAAGAAATGACCAGTCCCTACTGACAATGCCCGTTCATGAACATGATATGGATTAGCACCTACTAGCACTACGAATTTCAACTTGGACCGACAGCTTACCGTGCTTTTCGAGGCACGGAGGGTTCTCGATATGTTGTGGATGGTCACCCATTCATAACCGACCGCGGCAAGCGTAGCTTCACCTTTTATCCACCCGTGCGGCTGTTACCATTTGGCCACGAGTAATACAACACAATCATTGTTATTTTAATGTATTGTATTTGCACACACAATACATTAAAATAATATTACATTATTTTATTAAAATTCGTCGCAACAGCAAAAACAAGAACGACTCGCCCAAAATACAAGCGAATAATTGTGTTGAGGCAACACAAAATATTTTTTGTAAAAACGGACTGTATTATCACAGGTGGAAAATTATTTTGTTTAAATTGAATATGAGTTTAACTGTCACTAAAGAGACACAATAGAATTTTTATTGTTATCAACTTTTAACGGCAAATCGACAGTTGAACCACATCGAACTTCTATATGATATTTTTGACGATAAAAAATCGTATGGCATCCCATGCTTCCATTCTTCCAGTTATTTTGCATCACTGTCAAAATTAAAGTAATCTTTATTTTCCTTGCAATAAGGGTGCTGGTAGGTTACTTCTTGTTCTTAGCATGTCAAGGACAATCTAGATAGATTTGGCACAGTATTTGGCACCTTCAGTAGCGTCCCAGACAGGCACTTAACTTTGTGTAAACAATTTCATCACCACTGCTCTCAAAAACGATGAAGGAAAGCATCGTGAGGAAACCGGCATGTCCTAGAACCAAAAATTCGAAGACATGTGACATCTATGAACCCGCACTGGGCCCGCGTGGTAGATAGCCCACTCCCTCTCAAAGAAAGGAGGCCTGTGTCCCAGCAGAGGGAAGATTATAGGCTGATTATGCTTATGCTTGTTTGTGGAAAAGCATCATATTTACACTCCAGGACGGAGTCATCTGCGAATCTCCATTTGAGCAGGTTTTCCTTGCTTCGACCAACCTTGGACCAAAGTCTATTTACAAACTTCCAGGTAAGACAAGGCAACTCACGTGCAGGTGGGAGATGTTCAACTGCAGCTTGGTAACTTTCAGAGGTAAAATTACTGTAGGTTCCTTAAGGTGTGACTGAGGCTGCCAGATTCCAAAACTGTCCCATTCAAGCACCTGTATTGGGAAAGCGGCATTTTTACTAAGGACTAAGAGGGTCCATAGTTCTTTCGCAGGATAATTATATAAGAAACTTGCTTGAAATGAATAACCTCCTTCTTTTTTGGAAGTCGGTCAAAGAATGGACAGTACAAAGTGGTAGATGCTAATAATGTTTCATAATAAAAATCTTTCCTCAGTTGGAAAATAGGTTGAATTCATAAATAAACATATTAAGTAGGTACATACATTTTATGTAGATGGACACGTGTAAAGACTACTATATATACACTAATGTATTTTTTTAGGTAGGGCATCTCGTAGTTAACCTCAGAGATCATGACTACTTAACCAAGCTTTCCTGTGGGTGCCTTAAGCTACTACACTTTAAACCTGCAGGTGTTATTCAACTATGCTAATTAAAACTAGGTGAACGCTCGCTAAGGGCAACCCCTGTGGGGTACAAACCTCGGCTTAGGGCGTCAACCGGAGGGAGGACATCAAGGATGGGATGGGCTGGATCAAAGTTTTGATCATGATTATTAGTCGGGGAATTTAAAGCTACGTGCTCAGCTGCAACAACTGCTGGCACCTCGTTATCGAGCAAGGGTCGGGGGGAGTATCATTTACTCGGGGACGCGGTCGCGACCGCAAAGGACCTCGGCGGCGAGGTTGGAATGACGGGAGGCGTCTGTTTTTGTACACTGTGCTGGTTTCCCTACTTCTCTCCTGGACGACCCCATTACCCCCCGTAATGGGGTCGTCTGGGTCGGTTAGGATATACACTAATGTAGAATTATTATATTATGGTGTCTAGTCTAGACCTTAAGGATTTTATTTTAACTTCGGTATTTTAGGATTAGCATTAATTTGTTATATATTATTAAAATAATATATTATTATTTTCATAAAGTACAAGACATCATTATTTATTTCCAGCTGAGGGAACAACTAACCTTTTCATACTTTTTTATACAAGAATAATTGTTAAAACGTTGATAACCTCCGACAAGTAACTTCAGTTTGTTTAGTAGCCTTAAATTAAGATCAGTTAGTCAAACATCCACAGGCAGCTGCTTGAATAGGTGACTTAAATTTAACACACGTATACGGTTTCGCGTTTCTGTTTTATGAAAATGATTTTAATTTCATTAAACGTTATTATTTATTTCCAATTTTCTAAAATAGCACCTTGGAGCATAAAATAAATAACGTGCATAGAGTTATAGGCGAATTGAAGGAGAGAGCCCTTTGTCGGCGAGCGATATTTTTTTTTTTCCATATTACAAATTATTTTATTTTATTATAATTTTTATGATTACTGCCCACTAGCCCTACCCATGTGTTAAATTAATGTCGCCATTGTAGCGGCATGTTGTATAATAAGCTATAAGACGAAGAGCGAATTTCAAAAAATGAAACTGGACACGATCAGCACATCTGAATCGTGATCAAGGGTGATGTCATTGTTGTGAAATTCTAACACTGACAGCTCTTGAATGCGGTTTAGATGTGCTGATCACGTTCAGTTTCATTGGTGAAATTCGCCCTTAAATGTTTAATTGAACCATATTTAGTCAAGATTAAAAGCTAAATTGGATGTTCTAGCCTCCATATGAACATTCCACCATAGGTATGTTCTCAATAACTATATTAACATGAGCCAATAACCAGCGTTTCTAAAGGAACCAGGTATTGTAATCGATCACATACCCTGAAGGCAGGTTATGGGTGCTTCAGTGAGCTAAGCCAACAATCTAGGAGGAGCGAACCATAGCCTGATAATATAAACCTTCACTGTTAGGCTATGGGCTGATATAACACCAATTATATTCTAGTTTACGTAGTTAGTTCATGAGTGTTATGACAGCAAATGATATCTTCTAGTAAGACAAAAAAAAAACCAAACATACAACCGACTTCCAAACTACAAAGAGAAAAATAACTTTAATTTTGGAAGTCGGTGTCTTTGGATCAATCAGTATTTGAATTTTTTGCCACCGACTTCCGAAATTAAAGTTATTTTTCACTTTGTAGTTAGGAAGTCGGTTGTATTTTTTTTTTCACTTTTTAATGTGTTAGTTTGTAATTCATCAGTACCAAATGGTGCTTTTCGAGAGCAAATGCACGAGTTACTATAAAAAATACCCAAATCGCTGTGTGCTTATAATATTTGAAGAGTTCCCTCGATTTCTCCAAGATCCCATAATCAGATCGTGACCAAATAACAATGGGACCAACTTGGAAGTATACCCTTTCAAACGAATAAATAATTTTTCAAAGCGGTTCAGCCGTCTTCGAGTAATCGGGGAACATACATAAAAAAAAATATTCCGACGAACTGAGAACCTCCTCCTTTTTTGAAGTCGGTTAAAAAAGGATAATGATTTGGGACAAAGTCAAGTACCATAATTAGGGCTTCCAAAATTAAAAAGGAATTTCTTAATTCTAGTCATTAGGATGTCTGTTTTTCTACATTTGATTTACGAGACGTTAGTTATGGTGGTCCAGAGATTTATGATCTAGCTTCTTATCTTCTTGTAAATTTTGACGTTCAAAAGTGCCTTTCCAGGTCTTACTTGAAATTATTCGACTTTGACGTTACAACCAAAGTTAACTACGTTTCTGGTTAAGGGGCCGTGCACGAAATCGACTGATTTTGATCAATTTTGTTCATTAGTTGTGACAAAGGGAATCAGAATTTAAACAAAATTATTTGTGATTTGAAAAGTCTAATTCTTTGTCTTGTACATAGTGGAAAGGGATTTTTCAAATAAATTAAGGATTCGTGGAAAATCACTCAAATTTGCAACAAGTTTTCCAAAAGTTGACGCGAGACTGACGTTTGATCGTTTCGTTAGAAGAATCTACTTTTGATTCTGAAAATTAAAAAATATAATTAACATCATTATTTATGGTCTAAGTCTAAGTGTACATAAGGAATCACTTTTTTCAACTTCGTAAAAAAATATAACAAAAAAAAAAAAAAACATTTTTTTTTTAAACCTTGTCAGTAATGTATTTTTTCCTATTATGTAACAAACTATATCAAGAAATTTAAAAATCACACATTAGTCTTCAGGCATGCATGAAATAAAATAAAAATAAATAATTTATGATTATACTTTATCTTCATTAAGTAAATCAAAGGCGAAATAAACCATATTTTCGAGAGCGCAAAAGTGATGCAACTATTAACAGATGCTGTGACTGACACGAATGGTTTAGTACCTCGAAAACTGCACTTTTATACGTACACAGACTTGTACTTTTTTTTACATAGATTTAATGTTTCAATTATTTCAAGCTGTCTTACAATTAGATAAGTTATTGACGAAAAAGGGATTTTTCGTGCATGGAGCCTTAAAGCCTAGCGTGGTGTTTATTTAATGTATATTACTAACTAGCCTTCGTCAAGAATTGGGCTATCTAATTAGATAGCCTTTAAAATTCTTTTTGAATTCAAAAAGAATTTTTCAAATCTGACTGTTCGTTTTGGAGATTACCCCTACATACAAACTTTCAAGCAAACAAACAAATTTTACCACTTTATTATATTAAATATAGATGAGTACCTTACCTTATCATTACAATGTTTTGCATGTACACCGAAAGTAATAAAAGAAGGAAAATGTTAGGAAAGTTCAACTTTAATGTTTCAAAATCGCCTGACAACGCGCTTTAGCAAACGTGGTGATCAATGCTCATTGCTATTTCTTTTTTTTTTTTTTGGGAAGATACTTTTGCCATAGAACAAAATTTTTATCGTTTTTTTTTTCTATAATTATACGTAGGTACATTCACGAAATAAATATACATGGTGTACACACGGCTACATATCAACCTATACGTTTCCAGTATAAGCTGATATCGCATTGTATAGGATTTCCGTACAATTCGAGGTCAGCTTAAACTGGAAATGTATAGCTTGATGTGTAGCCGTGTGTACCACGTATATTTACTTCGTGGGTGTACCTTATACCATAATTGGTTATGACAGAGTGACGTCTGTCAGTTCATTACTAAATAATTGAATTACTTATGTTTTTAGGTCGCAAAGATATTTGGGACTATTGTAAAGGTTACCTAAAAGGGTTAAACAAGGCCGGAGGGTTACGATTAGTAACCATTCTTTCAAAAAGAAATGATATCCCATCAAAAACATAACATGTAAAAAATACAAGTCTCGCAATGCAGTTTTTCTACCGCAAAAAGATGTAAGATCTAATGTAAAACCAAGTCTGTTAATTTTATTTATTCAGTACCTATCTATGGGAGCATCTATTCAACAACTTTGTCATAAATTGTTGCATAATTAGTTAACTAACAACATTTTAAACAGACCGTATAATGTTAGACATCTTTATTTCTTTAATAAATAGAATGACCTGGCAATCGCACACGGCAATAGAATCTACATGCAACAAAATCCACCTAATATTAGCACTGTGAGCGCTTTATTTAATTAGAACTATTTGAAAAAGTAGTTTATTCTTACGTGATTATGTTGCCGTGCGATGGCCAAGTCATTCTGTTTATCAAAGAAATAAATGTCCAATATTATACAGTCGCTTTAAAATGTTGTTAATTAACGAATTAGGTAACAATTTATAACAAAGTTGTTGAATAGATGGGAGCATCGTAAATAGGTACTGAATAAATTAATAGACTTGGTTTTACATTAGATCTTACATCTCTCATTTTGCGGTAAAGAAGTGCGTTGCGAGACTTGCATTTTTTATTTTTTATTTGCTGGGATTATTTTTATAGGTAGACATTTAAAAGAATACCTGGGAAATTTGGTTTCCCTAAATGCTGATTTACTTACGATGGTGTTAGAAGTGTAGCGAGTTCCCCTGATGTCTTCTTTAATTAAGTTACACTTTACACTTTACAATGAAAAGTTATTGAATCCGCCGCCCTAGGCAAATCCTTACCGACCTAGATGACCCCATAACCCTCCTCTAGGAGAACAGCAGGGAAACCAGCACAGTGTACAAAACAGATGCCTCCCATCATTCTGACCTCGCCGCCGAGATCCTTAGCGATCGCGACCGCGACCCCGAGTAAATGATACTCCCCCCGGCCCTTGCTCGATAACGAGGTGCCAGCAGTTGTTGCAGCTGAGCACGTAGCTTTAAATTCCCCGATTAATAATCATGATCAAAACTTTGATCCAAAAAAAAAAGGAAAGTTGTCACTTTTGGACTGACGATTGCTCACATAACTTGCTACTTGAACTAAACTCGCTACCTACTTAACTAATGCAAATGCATAACAGCCATAAGAGCTGAAGATCATTTCAACATTTCAACATGTATATACATGTTGAAATGTTAGTCTTGTGAGACAAAACAAGAAGTCATTTGGTATTGAAAAGCGATTTTCCATGTTATTATGTCTAACTCTATGATAATCATCATTATCTTCTTTTTCTTTTTCTTTTTTCTTCTTCTTTTTCTTCTTTCTTTCTTTTTTTCTTTTCCTTCTTCTTTTTCTTTTCTTTTTCTTTTTTTTCTTATCTTTTTTCTTCAAGAAATCTCTACAACAATATTTAAAATGCAGAGCAAGATCCCTCTCAAATTAAATATTCAACTCAGTTCTGCAATGCAGGCGTTCAAGAGTAAAAAATGAACCTTGTGTGAATTTTCTGCCACTTAAGAAACTTTTTTTTTAAACTGGATTATTTTATAAGACCAAAAGAAACTAGGGAATGAACTAGGGATTATTTAAGAGATATTAAAGGATTAAACCGTAAATTTGGAGAGCATATTGAACTGGTGTACGTCACTAAAATAATCTTATTACTCTAAATATCTTATATTTATTCTTTTCTATTTTGCGAATGTGCGAACCTTGTAGGCTTAGTTAACCATTTTCTATTTTGTTAAGTACCTGGTACTTATTGAAAGACCTACTATGTCCTCCTATACCTAGTCACACTGTTATTTGAAAGTATTGTAAAAGCCAATTATTTTTAAAAGAGTAACCGTGGAGTTTCTCGCCGGCTCTTCTCCATAGGAAACGACCAATTAGTACCGTGCACCTAGCTTCTGACGTTTCATAAGTGCCCATGTAGGTTTATGTGACATAAAATATTTTTAATTTTTGAATGTCCCACTTAATTATCAATTGACATCGTGATTTTCGCATGAATCAATATATTATTCTATTGTCACAGCGACGACGTTATGATTGTGTTCAAATTCATTGAAAAGAATTCTCAACTATACAATTTAATACTGACTGATTTAGTAATTTCGTATATTCCATTAATCATGAATGTGTTTTTGCAATTGACAATGCTGAAAAAGTATGAATATGCTAAAAATATTAAGGAAAAACGCCCTGCCATATTACTGAATGGATATGTATGAGTTCATCAAGGTATTATAATGTTAAAGCTGTTGTACAAAAGTTATATGATTATGCCTAAATCAACTAAATCTGTGCTTATATCATAATAAATCTACATGGCCCTCAAATGAAATGCTCTGACTAAGATTGACATTAATGAATTTTATATATACAATGACATGAATATTTACTTTTAAAGTATTATATTATTTTAATTATTGTGAATGTGACGACTATGTGAGTCATTCCTTTTTGTTTTGTTTTAATTTTTTTCTCAGTTAGTTTTAATTATGGTCTGACAGTTTGAGTAATTTATGTGGCCTACCCAAATGTCCTTTTTTTGGTATTGTTCGTCGAATTGTTGAGCTCCTTAAATTCTGAGTTGAGCTGCACGATAACTGACAAATGCGTGCACTGACTGGACAGGCCCTCTCAATCTGCTTTCCTCAAAATACCACAAACACCAATCTACATGGTCTTCACATGATCTGACCAAGATTAAGGCCTTTCTTCTCAGAGTTAGATAGGAAACGCCGACCTCATCTAGTTTTTAAAAATATGATTGACGTCTAAAAGCGTTTGTACAAACCTACTTAAAGAAATAAAATCATTCATCATTAACTAAGGAAGAGTGATATAACAGAAATCATTCCATTAAATTACTAAACGAATTATACATCGATCAATTTTGTATGTGGTTTTTATCTCTTACCGCTAAAGAATGATCAAAACAAAACACAAACACCTTTTTTCATCAGGCAAAAAAACTCAGCAACTCGTATGCCTAAATAAGTCAATTTCCCCGAAAATTTGAAAGTAAAAGATTACAAAGGACTTTGAATTAAATTGTATTTACATAATTTAAGCAACGCAGGTGCCGCGAACTCTGAAAGGGTAAAAAAGTTGGGCACACGCGCGGTTGCCCCTTTTAATTCAAGCGCTTGTCGTGAAGTTATTTAGGCAACGTTTGTACTTTGTAATTTTTTGGCCAACGCTGTAAACAGAGGGTTATGAGTTTAGAAGCGAAAGTGTATTGTGTTTACGTGAGGAGTTTTTTAAACTGAAGTGTAACTAGTTTTTGGTAGTTATTTACCAGTTTGTTACTTTATAGCAGGGATGTTACGGAGCTTCAGTTCCGGTTCCGAAAGGTCGGAACTTCCGATTAATTTTATACCTCGATTCCGACTTCGGTTCCGATAATTTTGAATCGGAGTTATATCGAAGTTCGAAACGTAGTGATGCAAGTGACTAGAGGGCGTACAAACAAGTTTTCACTCGTCGCCAGTGTAGTTTTAGTTTATTTTATACACGCGCGCTGTCGAAGATTCAGTTTATTGTTTTGTTTATGGATGTTATCGCTTATATTTGACTGATTAAAGAGATCGAATTATATTTCAATTGTTTCATTAAGCCTTTTATCACACAACACATATACAATACACAATATTATTATATCACATCTATATATAACACAAATCTTTCTTCTACTTCCACCTTTAACTCCGGTTCCGGTTCCGATTCCGATCAATAAAATTTCAAACCGCCGATTCCGGTTCCAGTTCCAGTAAAACGACTTCCGTAACATCCCTGTTGGGAACATACTATGGTTGTGCCTAGATAACTGTCCCGCCCGAGTCTCAGAAACGCTTCGTTTTTGTACCGTTACATTTTTGGTCGTACTAAACTGATTCCTTGAAAATAATCTTAAGACCATGTTATTTGGTATTTTATAGGGTTTCGTACGGTGTCAAACGAAACTCTATTACTAAGCCTCCGCTGTCTGTCTGTCTGTCAGTGAGCTGTATCTCATGAACCATAATAGTAAAACAGGTGAAATTTTCACATATTGTGTATTTCTATTGCAATTGCAACAAATAATAGAAATAAAATACAGTTCATAATTAAAGGATATAAGAAACATGTTTTTTGCTAAATATTGTGTGGTGGAACCTTCGTGTGCGAGTGTAACTCGCACTTGTTTACTGTTTGTTATATATAAGCACGTGTTTCCGCGACAATAAAAAAAAACATTCTTTCTTTCCTATTCAGTCGGTATAGTTTGATATACTGGCTAGATACCGATGCTCTATTTTGGCAAGAGAACAAAATTGACTACGCAGCAACTGCTTTCCAGGTGTTGCTAATGTTATTTGCTTAAGCTTTGGTACCCTAAAAAACCGGGTAACGGTCAGTATAAAAACGGCTGACCAAATACAGAGCGATTTTGACACCTTAATATCAAATAGAGGTGAAAATTACAGAGACGGGCATTAAAATATAAAGGAACCGCTTTCCTAGGAAACTCAAGCCTACAAGTTACTGAAAACCCAAAGTAAATGTGGTGTTATAAAAAAAAATGATTAGTTTCTTATAATTTAAAACGAAAACAAAATTTCAATGACTCTTTGGATTTTCAATTTGACCAAATTCATACCTTCTCTCTCTCTCTAAAGAAAAGGAAAGAAAGAAAAATAAAATTAGAGAGAGAAAGAGAGGGAGAAATTCGCATGACGCTTTTTCGATACTTGAAGATTTCTACCGGACCATTCCAATCGCAATTCGCGTTAACGAACTTAATTCCCAACACTGTAAAATTCTATCTTAGGTGGAACAAAGATTTAGTTGATAGTAAAATGTACCAACTCCATAAGTACCTATACATTTCTGCTTCCTATTGTGTCACCGCTGTGTAATGTATAACACACTTCCTTTACCTACTTGTTAGAAAACAGCCACATTTCACGATAGTTTTGAGATTCCTCAAGAGGAATCCCAAGTAAATAAAACCACATTTCTATTGAAATTTTCAGGTAAATGTTACCAGTTTATTCCTAAAACATAAATTACTGCTTCTGAAGAATTACTTCTTGATCCGTGATTTTCTCTTAAGACGCAAATATTTCCCAGAATATTACCTGAATACTATCCGATCCGAAACTCTAGTAAGTAAAGAAGCCTTATCGTTACTAACTTCGACTTGTAAAGAATTAAACAGGTAAGGTCTTAGAAATCCACCTGTAAAAGTTTCTAAATGGTTAAGTCATTGAAATTCTCTGCCTTTTATTCAATGAAATATAATTGACGGCGTATCTCAGTCCATTCATTTATACTCACATCTCAAGAAAAGTACATGACGAATTAAAAAAAATTATTTCGGACTAAGAAAATGTGGGAGTGTCTGGAATTATGCCCGATTGATGGCAATAGCCTTGCCCCTATTACATGGGACTAAAAAATATAACTGGCGAAATGTGGGTGTACAATAGCTTACACTTCTGTCTAACCCTTCGGGGATTATTGGCGCAATGTTATATTATATGTAGTGTTATTCTGTAAGCTTCGACTTGACTTTGGCTTGACTTCAAGCCCGACTTATGTGATGAATCGTACTCATTTGTTTTAAAAATAGCGGTATGGCGGATGTAGTAAATATTTTTATCTACACCCATGCTATAAATCCTCCAAAAAAGTTCCTGAAACAGTTAGTTAATAGCCAACATTAAAACAACCAGTGTCATAGTAACCATAATATCATCAAAATGAGTGTTATAATGTTGTACTAAATTTCATTGTGCAACTCCTTTGCTTTTTCGATCCCTTGCTTACTGATCAAACAGCCCCATTCTCACTAATCAATTCGTGGTATCATTATGTTTTAATTTCCCACAGCGCCGTAATTTAAAAATGTAAATTATTATACAATAAATCATTCTATTATTACCTATACATAGATTGTTTGTATTAGATACTCAGCAATTAGACTTTCCATGAATTTACATAGAGGTCTTACAACACTGTATAACACTCTATGAACCTATCAACCGGGCACAAATCGAGACTCCGGGAAACTACTAAAAAAATCAAGATAGAAAATCTAATAACACTTTGCCCAAGCCGAGAATTGAACCCAAGACCTCGACCACCACTTGACACCTTGCGACCACTAGACCAATGAGGCTGTCACAGTCGAAATATACCTACTAAATCGTTCTTGTACTTCCTAAGAAAGCATCGAACAAAAACAACCTCGCAGTAAATACTGCAACTGAAGTTAAAAATATAAAAAACCAAAGCTCAAATAAATCGAATCGGAAGTCGGGAAACATTTTAATTTAACAAATGGCAAGTTCTGCCAAGTTGAGCGGGAAACATATAAACATAGCAGGACGTTGTTTAGAGAAAAGATAAAAGATAAGGGAAGGAACTTGTAAGCTGGTTGTTTCTTGCGATAACGTTTTACGCAGCTCTCTCTCGACCCAATATAAGTTTCTGTCCTATCTTGAATGAGACAGGAGGCACTGCAAGCGAGAAGCGTTGGATGAGAGAAATAATGTATTGACATTTTATTCTGATTTATTCTGTAGCAGTATTGTAACTTTTACATTGTAACTGTCCCATAATCAATAGTATCGGCCCATAGTAAAAATCTTCGTTCCACCAATAATCGTCTTCTATGATTTCCTTCTCACCGCTCTGGTTTAATTCACTCTTCTTTCTTTGTCCAGGCGGTCTTCCCTTGGAATGCCTCTGAAAATCAGGACGGCAACCAGTCGGTTGTCTTTTAAAGTGAAGGCACGTGAGCATATACGTAAGAAGTTGGCAGAAACATCACAGCGCTGATTTGCTGGATTCGTTTTCTCCTCTATTAATCGTTATTGCTTCTAACAAAGTTTATTCTGTTTATATATACGTATCTGTGTATTTATTATTGTATTTTTTAGTTATTTTCGTGTTATCAATCCCTTATGTTGCACCCGCCATGTTTTATCTCTGCATCACCCTAAGGTTGACTGGTAGTAAATGACTCAGGCACTAAGTCCGCCTTTGTGCGGTATTTTACTTGTGCATAAAGTTTTAATAAATAAAAATAAAATAAAAATCTTTTATTTTATATGTGGTTTATATTTTTTGTAATGCGGTTGCCACTCCAAAACCTTTCGGCCCCATCGGCCATCTGTTCTGCGAACAATGTATTCTGCCCATCGCCAGTTTGGCGATTCTTCGGGCTATGTCGGTTACCTTGGTTCTCCTGCGGAGCTCTTCATTTCTGATTCGATCACGTAGAGAAACTCCAAGCATAGCCCTCCCCATTGTCCTTTGGGTGGCTTTCACCGGTTCTGAATATCAAACCGGTTTTTTTTTAAACCCAATAGTTATCTAAAATTTTGGCAAAACCCATTTGAAGATTACAATCAGACAAGATCTACTAACTCCCATTAAAACTGGATATAAAACCTTATCTAGTACCTAATTAACTTTGAACATAGCTCTGAATCTAATACTGTAAACCTAATTGTAGTCTTCTATATAATAAAATAGTGTCTGTTGCTTTGCCAAACGGTTTTCTGTCTCAGTGCAAACACATTTCAATTGAGTTTCTAACACTTAATTAACTTTACAAAATTGCTATCTATTATATTTCCAGAAATATTTACTTGTTGTTAGCGACTATGAGACTAATGTCTAGTCCTTTCATTAATGAAATAGATGTCTGGTAACATAGGCCGAAATAGAAAATAATAAAAATGTCACGAACAAAAATAAGTTGACGAAAGTAAGATATTATATAAATTAGATATTTTAAACAAGCTGCGCCCCGCGGTTCTACCCTCATTAGTCTTGATTGCGTGAAAATATCGAGATAAAAAGTATCATATGTCCTAATCCGGTCAACCCAGGTGGGTCTACCCAGGGGGCAAATTTTATTCAAATCTGCTCTGCTGTTTTCGTGTGACAGCGTAACAAACAAACAAACTCACTTTCGTATTTATAATAAAGATGGGGATTAACAGTCTTAACTTTACTGAATTAAATACACATATATTTTACATATATATATATATATATTTTTTTTTTTTCTGCCTCCTTGGTCTAGTGGTCGCAAGCGCTACTGCTAAGTATGAGGTCCTGGGTTCGATTCCCGGGTCGAGCAAAATGTTATTGGGTTTTTCTATCTGAAATTTCTCAGTAGCAGCTCGGAGTCTGGATTTGTGCCGAGTTGATGGCAATAGGCTCGCCCCCTATTACATGGGACTTAACACATAACTAGCGAAATGTGGGTGAACCTGCTACAGGGACACCTCTGCCCAACCCTTCGGGGAAACACGGCGTGATGTTATGTTATGTTATATTTATTATTAGTAGGCACCTACATTAAGAGCTTAAATTAAGCTAGCTTAAATTAATTAAAAATGAGGCCAGAAAAGAAGATACAGTTTCAAAATCTCTCGGCACTAGCTAACCTAAACCATAAGAAAAGATATTCATTCCCCAATGTTTCTGCTGGAGATACCAGCCTTGGATGCTCTGAAAGTATTAGTAGTGGGTATCACTCGCAGAATATCAGAAGGCCAATTCTCGTACTGTATAAAAAACGTTAAGATTCTAGTTGCAATCCCATCTCAGCGACAATCAATGTCAAAATTTAAGTAGTTGATTGTATTTTTGACAGATTGAAACTGAGATTATGTTGTGATTGTAATAGGTATGATAATAGATATGAAGAATCACGTTCGTGGAAATAGGGAAATAAGAAAGGAAAAGAAAAACTCAGAAAACATTGTACGATGGTTGCTATTTCAAAGCGTCAAGTTACAAGCATATTAAATTTCGAATATCTTTTTATCGACATTATTAATGACATAAAACCTAACAAAAAGTATCTTCCAAATAGATTTTACAACATCCGCCCTTAATGGAAATAAAAAGATAAAGTAGTAATGCTAAACACAATTGAAAATAATAAAACATTACTACCAGACTAAACACAAATACAAAATATAAACCGACGAAAAATAAATAAATAGAAGATTATTCTACTTGTTTATCACTAAACCCATATTAACAACGCACCTAAGATGAGCTATGCGCCTTAAGGGCTTGGTTAAAACATCGGCTGTCATTTTATCCGTAGGTATAAACTTTATATTTATAACACCCTCAGTAACCTTTTCACGAATAAAATGATATCTCGTATCAATGTGTTTGGTTCTATTGTGGTGGATTGGATTTAGCACAAGTTTCTGTGCACTTTGACTGTCGTTGTATAGCAACACCCTATCAGAAAAACCAGTAATGTCACACACTAACCGTCTGAGAAAAATAGCCTCCTTTGCAGAACTGGTTAAGGACATATACTCAGCTTCTGTAGACGATAAGGCTACCGTCGGCTGCTTCTTACACTCCCAGCTAATAGGTCCGCCCGCTAGCGTGAAGTAGAAACCAGTGTACGACCGACGGTCATGTACACAGTTCGCCCAGTCAGCATCCGTGAATCCACACAAACGTCTACCGACTTTCCTGTAAGTAATACAGTAATCCATAGTACCCTTCAAATACTGTAACACTCTTTTAGCGGCCAACCAATGCCTCTTATCGTAACAGTTATTAAACTGACTTAAATAGCTTGTGGCATAAGCTATATCGGGTCTCGTATTCACAGCTAGGTACATTAAACATCCTATCAAGTTTTGGTAAGGATATTCACCAAGAGATGATGGATTACCTTTCTCCAACTTGTTATTCTCCAAAGGTGTAGACATCTCCTTACAATCTCTCATATTAAACCGCTCCAACACTGCCTGAATAAAGGTCTTCTGACTGACCATGATTTTATCGTCAACACGGTTAATATTTATGCCTAAACAATATGATAATGCACCTAAATCTTTTAGCGAGAAAAATTTTTCTAAGTCATTTTTGACAGCGTCAAACAAACATTTTTCTTTGTAAAAGACAATTAGATCGTCAACATAGACTGCAAGTATTATGATTTCATTACCAAACTTTTTCAAGTAAACACATGATTCCGCAGATGTTCGTGCAAAGCCAATTTTCGATAGAACTTGATGCAATTTGATATTCCAGGCTCGAGCTGCCTGCTTCAAACCATAAATTGATTTTCTGAGCAAACAGACTTTACCTTCTGCCCCGCGCTCAGCAAATCCCTCAGGCTGTTGCATGTACACCTCCTCCTCTAAGTCCCCATTGAGGAATGCGGTATCAACATCCATGTGTTGGATCTTTAAATCCATTTCTGCCGCCAACGCTATAAGCGTACGTAGAGATGAATTTCGAACTACAGGGGCAAAAGTCTCGTTATAGTCAGTCCCCCAAACTTGACTAAAACCTTTCGCAACTAGTCGCGCCTTATGCTTAACTATTGCACCGTTCGCGTCCCTCTTTACCTTGAATACCCATTTACACGGTATAACCTTTTTATTTGGTTTATCCACTAATGTCCAAGTCTGCTTTTTCAATAAGGCATTGTACTCATCCTTCATTGCGGAAATCCAGTTATCTTTATCATCGCTATTAATAGCTTCACGATAACTTTTCGGATCATCACACAACAAATCAACACCGTGAGTGCCATATGAATAATAATCTGGAGGTTTACGTACTCTATTAGGATATCTTCTCTCAGGACATACATCGTTGGGTTCATCTGAAGGAACCAAGGACAGATCACGTTGTTCACCTGAATGTAGAGACTCTGTGTCGCCAACCCCACCAGCTTCATCAGTCGCGTCCACAAAATCGTCAATTTGCTCTACCTCCATGTCCACACTTTCTGAAGTAGGTGAAGAAATAGAAGCAGATGAGATAGAAATCTCCTGTGGCGATGTGGTATCTGAAGAAGTTTGTGAAAAAAGATTAATGACATTAGGGCTCACAACAACTTCAGGCTGAACAGATTTATCCTTCAATCCTGAAAAATTATTTTCAAAGAACGTAATATCCCGTGACTTAATCAACCTCCGAGGGTTTTCCGCGCTACGGAAATAATAACTCCTTGGATCGTCTGAATATCCAACAAAGATATGTTCAGAAGTTTTCATGTCAAGCTTAGTTCTCTGACATGAAGGCACGTGAACTAAAGCTCGGCAACCAAACACCTTTAAATGAGACAGGTCGGGTTTACTACCACACCACATTTCATATGGCGTCTTACCATCAAGTGCACGATGAGGTGACCTATTCTTTAAATAAACACTAGTCTCAACAGCATCCTGCCAAAAAGCTTTCGACAGAGAGCTATGTGCTAGCAAGGAACGGGCCTTCTCCACAATACTACGATTGCAACGTTCACTTACCCCATTTTGTTGAGGGCTGTATGGTACAGAGGTTTCATGTCGAATCCCTTGAGCCTGCAAATAATCTGTCAGCTCCTTGTTGACATACTCAGTACCATTGTCTGACCGAAGGGTTTGAATCTTACTGCCAGTCTGTCTCTCAACAAGTGCTTGGAAAGCACAAAAATACTTCTGAACTTCTGTCTTAGATGACATACAATAAAGGGATATAAAACGTGTATAATCATCTACAAAAATAATAAAGTATTTATTACCTTTAAAAGATTCAGTGGTCAGGGGACCACAAACGTCCGTATGGACCAATTCTAATGGTGACGAAGCCTTCTTATACTTTATCCCTTTGAAAGGCTTCCGGGCCTGCTTACCTTCTACACAAGGTACGCATGGTTCTTTGTCAACCTCAGTATACTCAACACCAACAGCTAGACCTTTTTTGAGTAGATCCATACCAATACGGCAGAGATGTCCTAGACGCTTATGCCAAAGCTGAAACTGGGACAAATTAGTGTGAACATTATAAGCTGAAACACCTTGCGGTTTTACTGTACAATCTAAAGTGTACAATCCACCACAAATAGAACCATGTAAAACAGGATCATTTATAAAAGAAACATCATTAGAATAATAAAAATTACAGCCATTCGTATCAAAAACAATCGAGAAACCTTTCTCTACTGCCTTTTTGACTGAGAGTAAATTACAATCTAGGCCAGGAACATGTACAACATTTTTAATCTTCTTGAAATCGGTTTTTGTGTCAATAGCAACATCTCCTAAACCCACAGCCGGCAAACTTTTACCATTTGCTACAGTTATCTTCCCATCACAGGGTCGGTAACTATTAAACCATTCAGCATGTGGAGTCATGTGAGTAGACGCACCAGAGTCGATAATCCACTTCTCAGACATCTGAATACTTGGTGCAGACAAAGCCAATTCCTTGACACCATCCAAAGCCAATTCCGTGACACATGCATCCATATTCCCTGAACTAGAAACATTCATTCCCTTATCTTTAGAACAATTTTCTATAGAGCAACTCGCCTTTGCCTTTTTCTCCTTCTTTTTGAGAGGACAATTAGGACTCTTGTGCCCTGGCTTCTTACAACGATAGCAAATAACCTGCCTGTTAGCATTCAACGCAGCCACATCATCTTTAGTCTCCTTCGTCATTTCACTCAACAACTTAGTCCTCACCAAATCTGTTGTGACTTCAACGCTCCCATTCTCAAGCGCCATTATCATAGGCTCGTAGCGAGACGTTAGACCTCCCAATATAATAGCTGCTAAAGAACTATCTTCTATAGTTTTGCCAATATCGGCCAGGTCTAGTGCTGTTGTAGTTATTGCATTTATGTAAGCTTCTAAATTAGAAAAGTCAGATAAGGTGTACCTGTACAACTTACGTTCCAACGACAGTTTACGACCCAAACTTCGATCCTCGTAGGATTTCATAAGAGCATCCCACGCTTGCTTTGCGGTCTTAGCTGGTCGAACAACCGAAATAGCAGCGCCATCCACAGTAAGGCATATTTTAGAAAGAGCCTTTTCATCCTTCCGTACATCGTCGGCCGTCTTATTGCCTTCGACAACTACTCCGCTTATGGTTTCCCACAATCCTTCATGGATTAATAGCATTCTCATTTTAAATTTCCACACAGTGTATCCTTCTCTATTACAAAGTATCGGAATACCATTTAGTGACATACCAGAAACTGCAGACGACATATTTTCACCACCAATCTCCTTTTAAATTCGATCGTAGATAAAATATACAAAGCTTCGTGCTGATAACGTGTTGTGATTGTAATAGGTATGATAATAGATATGAAGAATCACGTTCGTGGAAATAGGGAAATAAGAAAGGAAAAGAAAAACTCAGAAAACATTGTACGATGGTTGCTATTTCAAAGCGTCAAGTTACAAGCATATTAAATTTCGAATATCTTTTTATCGACATTATTAATGACATAAAACCTAACAAAAAGTATCTTCCAAATAGATTTTACAACAGATTAGAATGTGAATATTCTTAAAAATACGAGAATTGCTCCTCTGGTAAAGCAAATTCAAAACAATAGCACAGCAGACTTCATTCACCAGGTCTAACAACAAACAACACTGCACCAACCACCAAATATGCATCCTAGATTCCCAAAATCTGGAACACTTAACACAAGAGCAACATGGCAAGCCAGCAAGTTTAATTTATACGTACCAGTAACTCCGCTCCGTGTATGCCAGCCATGATCCGACGGAGATTATGCAAGTTTGCAAATACTTGACGGGCTATGCACTTACTCTGTAACTTTGAGTAATTGAAAACTGTCCAAGTTCGCCGGCCCTGGGCCTGGACACTTGAGTGCATTCACTGGTAACACAAATATTGGAGTTCACCAGTTTAAATTGTGTGGGAAGTTTTGTAGGGCTGGAAGTGTACTTGTTAGAAAGTGTTCTTTTACACCGCCGAGCTAAGTGAGCCCACGTGCGCACGTGCGCACGGACGTAAAAATATCGCGTTGGAATTTTATCGCGCACTGGATCTTCAACTCTCGGTGTTAAGCCGAGCGTTGAAAATACAGCGTGAGAAAAAAACCCGCCGCGATATTTTTACGTCCGTGCGAACGTTGGTTTTTATACGAAGATTTCTCCTGTACAATCACGAGCATAAATGTCTTAATTTACGCAAGATTCAAGAGCCATTTTCTCCTATAGTTTTGATAGAAATTTTATAGCGTTAGAAAAATAGTATTTTCGATTATTATTATTATTTATTATGAAATAGGTCTTTTCTCAAAGTTCCAATCGTTATTTCTCGAGAAAATCTCTTTTGAATTTTTGCGTAAATGTAAGGTTGCTGGTGACCGTCCAACACTACAAGGTTCGGTTTGGCGCGTGGCCAAAATCGGCACTAATGCCGCTGTCTTGTTTTGTCAATACAATTTCTGTGACAATTTTACAAATGTTTACCAAAAACGCCCCCCAGTCAATGATATTTAGGCGCCGAAAGATACTCTAGGTGAATAAGTAGCTAAATGTACAAAAATCACACCCCTATTTCCTTGAAAAAAGAAAAAAGCAATCCTATTTTCACGTAATAATTATATTGTATGTGTAAAGTGTTTTCATCAATTATCAGACCCTAAGAAAGTGTAACGAAATTGTGTGAAAGTGCAAATTGACACTATTCTTAGTTATAACATAATTTATCTCGTAAGTTAGAGTTAAATTGCTTACTATATAGCCTATTAAGCTAGATTGTAATCCATTACTAAGTAACTTTAGTTGTTATTAGAATATAAAAAAAAAACAGTGAAAACTTGAAAATAAATCGGCACCGCGGTAATCAACGTGTTGATGTCTTTTACTCCACACACCGCGGTAATCAACGCGTTGATGTCTTTTAAATGGTCAAAAGCTGGTGTCATCACAGTGTCGCGAAATCAATGGTTTAGTCCCATCTCAAAAATGCCCAACGCGCCTAAAGAAGTTTTCTTTTTTTAGATACAAAACTAAAGGGGAATGAAAAAGCAAATAAAAACAACATTTTTAATATAAAAATAAAAATCTTGTGTACATTGAGGTATGTCTATTATAAAGTATAACATTGAGCAATTGAAGTTAAGATAATAATAAACAAATAAGTCTTGAATACATTAATATATTAATGATTGGATGTTTAAATATTCCGGCAACAAAAAAATATATATATAAATAAAAAACGTGAACCAATTTAATTAAATCCATTTTATTTTTATTTATTTTTTATTTTTATTTTTTTCAATATAAAATCTCATGATAGGTATTAAAGCATTCTATTTCCAATGAATAAAAAATACAAATATCATGGCTTTTTGTAACTACACAATGGGTACTTGCATACATTTAAAAAAGAAGAACGTTCAGAAGTATCAAAATTAAATACATTTAACCCCGTTATTTCTGAAAGCCTAGTCAATCAATTCATTTAAGTCTTATTATTTCAATAAGCTTAATAAAACCAGCAGCCGGATTACGTAAGACACTCGCAATAACATAAACTCAAAAATATCTATTGCACCCTATTTTTTAAAATACGTGTTGACGACAACGCATTAGATATTGTTGGACTATTGTAATGAGAGCAATTGGTATTTAGAAGATTATGCAATTAACCCTGCTGTGGTAAACTTATAGCTAGAGGTCATATTATTTTATCTAAAGTCTTACATAGTTTTCTCCTAAGAATTCGTATAAGATATATTTCATTTCAAGAATCTCTTTCTTATTTATCATAATTAATGCAAGAAATCACAACTACAACTCAAATTGTATACGCAGAAGTAGGTTATAAGTCAGATAGGCAAATCCAGGTTTTATTAACCTCAAGGTTGATTTTATAACATAACATAACATAACTTCACACCTATATTCCTCAAAGGGTTAAGTAGAGGTATACTTATAGTTCACCCACATTTCACCAGTTATGTTTAAGTGCCATGTAATAGGGGGCGAGCCATAGCCATCAACTGGGCAATTTTGGGTGTACTATTCATAGTTTACACCCTTGCCCAACATTTTGAAAAAATATTGGTGTGATGTTATGAAGAAATCTCATTTCTGCAACTGTTATTTTGCGCAAGTGGGTTTGCGGAAATGTCTTTCGCGCAAGTGAATTCGTAAAAATGTCTTTTCGTGCAAGTAAGTTCGCGCAAGTGTCTTTCGTCGAAATGTCTTTTGCGTAAGTGTCCTGCTACCCTATTATCTTTTTTAAGTAACATAATTTTCCTATGTCTTTTATCACGTAAATATGTAGGTATGTACATAAATTATGAGCTATAAACAAAGCAGTTTATGTATACATATGGAAGAAAAAAAAAATATAACGCGCTTTCAATTCGGCACTAAAAGCATAATTTCTTAACGCTAAAATGTCAACGTATATGCACTGGCTGTATTCCCCCCCAACTAATTTTCAATTTCGAACCCTATCCTCTTTGCGTTAAGGATAAAATTGTATTTTTTTTATTTGGCATAAAAATGTACATCTATCTTGATCTTGTAATTTTGGCGATAAAAAAATGGATGCCGTTTCGCGAAAAATTATGTCATTTTTATTAGCATTTTATAGCAATATCTTACTGGTTAGTGATACTGATCTCATATTTATTTATCGGAAATACATAATATGAAATTGAAAACACAATATTATTCCCAATTTCAAAATTTTATAAATGTAAAAAAAGTTATAAATCTAGTTACTTACTTAACTTACAAATTATATATTTACAAAATTACCTATTACCATAAATAATTGAGCCTGTTTGGTTCATTAATATATATTACATCGGCGCAATACCAAAACTTTTAAGTCCTGTTTTACTTTTCACACATACATAACATTAAGGCGCCATATCCACGGACGAGAGAATTGCGGCGATAATTATCGCCACGATGATATTTATAGAGTTTACATAGAAAATCGCGGCAATAGCCTCGCTGTATCATCATACAGCCAGGCTATTGCCGCGATTTTCTCACCCGTGGAGATGGCGCCTTAGGCCGAGATCTAAATACAAACGTTTCTTAGCACGTACTTTGACTAAGCGTTAATCCTGTGTCGCACCACTATCAAATTCATTCATTGATTTTCAAATATCTTTATTTATCAACGATACAATAAACAAAAATGCACTTAAGGCTCTTTCAAACAGGCGCGACACGCGACGCGACACAAAGACACCGCTTGTCGCGCGACGAGCGGTGTCTTTGTGTCGCGTCGCGTGTCGCGCCTGTTTGAAAGAGCCTTTATCCTAAGACACATTAACTCACTATAATTAAGATGAAGCTAGCGATACACCTTTCAAAGCTTTTAAGGGATATTTCAATAACTGCTAACAACATAAACATAACACACAATAATAATGGGTACATGATGACAGTTACTCAAATTATTTAGTTAGTTATAATTTACTGATTGCATGTAGGTATGACAAGAAAAAATATTTTAAAGTAAATTAACTATAAAATTAAAAGTGCAAGATAGAGACGGTATAATTTCTTAGTCACAAAACGTGCTTAGTAACGTTTAAAGATCTCGGTCCTTAGATCTTGAACTAATTTAGAACCTCTACGGTACTCTTAATTTTAGGTCTAATTCAACTATCTTCAGCATCATTTACAGAATGTATTTACTGAAACTGCAAATTATAAAATTCGTCATTATTCGTTTTATGTCGGTTTAGACATCCTCACATACCAGTTTTTTTTTTTTTTTCGAATACCGAATAACTTAGGGGTATTACGCAGATACCAACCTAATTAAACTAAAGGAAATCATCTGTGTAAATATCACACAGTGATTTCCACTTACAATATAAACTAATAATGTAACACTGAGCTACGAATCTAATTTAGATTGACTAGTGTTTCTCGATGATTCCACTGATACGTCTTTTCTTGCATTGTCACTCAATACTGGCCGATCTGAAAATTTATTTTTTTATTAATAAATTACCATAAATACAGTTATGGGGACAGCCGACAGGAATATAAACTTGAAACTGGTATTAGCGACATCTATATTTTAGGTAATAGCACTATGGCGCGCAGTAACGCGAATCCATAAGTTTTTATTCATAGTAATCGCTCAACGCGCCAAAAGAAGTTTTCAATTCAAAATTATTACCTCTTCAAATGAATGTCTCCATTCTATTATTTAAACTGTCGTTAGAAATAATATTTTAAGGCTTTTCTCCTTAAATATTATAAATACATTCAGTTAATAATACAATTTTGATAATTGGACCCTGTTCCCAATATCTATTTTTTTTTATTGTTTTGTTTTTTATAAAAATATTTAAAAATATAATTTATAAAATGAAATAAAGGAACGTTAGGTAATATTTTTAATACGCCTTCGAAAAAAATTTGACAAAATTATTTTTGAAAGAGCACAATAAGTATTATAACTACTTAAATATTTTTAGGCACAATGGTAATCCATCTCGCTATTATGGTATTACTGAAACTCATGAAAAGGCTAGCTACAATAGACCTTCTACTAAAGCTCAACGAAAAATAAGATCTTAAGTTATGAATGAGAAAATTGATTTAATACATTTTTACAGTTCAATAACTTTGCTCTCGTATTTTTTTTTTATTGCAGTTTCAACTTTGTTAAGGAAAAGTTAAAAGTGTGATCATTGATCTGACTACATTAGTTTTTATAACTTGGAGAAATGTTACGAAGATTTGTTCTTGTGTGATTCATTAGAAATGGACATTTAAAACTTAAACTCAAAATTAATAAAAACCATTCGAAAAATTTGCTTATAAATTGGCATATAATTAAAGTGGTTTTTGCGATATCAGTCTGCCAAAAATAAGTAAATTAATTTGTTGTAAGTACTCACCAAATATCCGAAGTAGAATCTTCTCGATCCCATGTAGCGGTGACTCAAAGGTCAAGCATAGAAACATGGCAAGGAAGAATGTCAGCACTATATGCGATATTGCATTCGCCATCTGAAAAGAAAGTCGATTTTAGTTTACCAAGCTTGACAGATGTATACATACATAAAAACTGCTACTACTACACTAACTGTAACTCACTGAATCACTCACACACTTCCTCACTGCTACAGCTATTTGCTACTATTTTATACCTTGGTTATTTGTACTTATGAGATATCTGTCGTTGGTTAAATTGACCTTAAGTCAGTTTAAACGAGGTTTGTCTCGTCGGCAATTGAGTTTGAGTTTGAGAATTTTATCATCATATTGATTTTAGACTTAATTAGCTGCGCCCCGCGGTTTAACTCGCATAAATCTCGATCCCGTAATAATATTGGGTTAAAAATATTATAAATATGAATCCAGGTTATAAACTATCTGTCTGCCAAATTTCATCAAAGTCAAGTCAAAGTCTAAGTCAAATCATTTATTTCAAATAGGCCCATGTATGGCACTTTTGAACGTCAAAATTTACAGACTAATATAATTGATTCTAGTCGCCCCTGCCAAAAGGTAGTTTTCGTATGGAGAAGAATGGGCAAGAAACTCCACCGTTACTCTTTTAAAATATTTTACAATAGTTTGTATTAGTACGTACATTAGTTAAATAATTATATGTACATGTACATCCAAATCCGTTCAGTAGTTTTTGCGTGAAAGAGTAACAAAGATCCATCCATCCATCCTCACAAACTTTTGCGTTTATAATTTATTATAAGTAGGATTAGTAGAATAATAGGAAATAGGATATGGTCTAACTCTGCTAATTCACAAATAATTGTGATGCGTCACTTGTTCGTCTGATACATGTTTTTTTTTTTTTTTCTTACTTTGTTACTTATTTTTCCTTTTTTTTTCTCCTTAACCCCTTACCCCAATGTCCCATTATTTTGATAAGCCCATATATAAGCTTACAAAACCTAGCAAGGAAAGTAATTACATCCAAGTTTCCTGTATCATTTCCTGTTTGACGATACTATGTACACATTTGTTAAGGAAACCAGAAGTACTCTTTAATTAACTTGAAGTGATTACGTATGGGAGATTAATGTAAGCCGGTATGTTCACTAGCTTGGCATATTGTCCAAAGTCCACACACATACACATATGTATAAGGTTTGAAGAACAGAAGGTGAAAGTTTACAAGGAGAATAGATAATTAATCCTAATATTTATGAGTATTTTTTTTTAAATATATATATATATATATATATATTTATTTTTGTAATATTATCTGCCTAGCCGCTTCCCAACTATGTTGGAGTTGGCTTCTAATCTAACCAGATGCAGCTGAATACCAATATTTTACAGGGAGCGACTACCTATCTGACCTTCACAACCCAGTAACTGGGTAATACGATACGCCTTGGCAAGACTGGTGGTTTCGAACTTCTGACGACCTGTAACGACTGTTGACGAATGGAAGCCGGGACCAACGGCTTAACGTGCTTTCCGAGGCACGGAAGAGTCTCGGTATGTAAAGATTGTTACCCTTATACGGACCAACCCCGGCAAGCGTAGCTTAACCTGATGGATCAATCCATGCGGCTGTTACTACTTAGGCACTAACAGATTATCTTAATAATATAATTTGAACTGTAAAAGAGACTATGATCTCTGAGTTTGTTTTGACATTTGTTCTCAAGCTCAGTCAGCTAGGACATGCAGGCGCCAACTAGCTTTAAAATATTTACCAACAAATGTTCGTGTAAAAGTGTTATAAAGGAAATAGATATGATAAATTATAATTTCAAAATGGAAGATGCCTGGGAAAAAAAAAGAAATTCTATTTAAGCCTTCAATCAGATAATAAAAAAAATATTAGACATGTATTTTTTGCTTTGTCATATTAATAAAAAAAAAGACAGATAAAACGCATTAAGATAGTTAATTGATTCAGATGTGGCCTTGCGGAAATCCATTATAAAATACACAGCTCAGCGCTCGGTGTGGCAACACGCCGTGTTCGAGTTCGCGATAAGTCAATCGTCATCCTGAGGATGCCTCGTTGACAGGTGAAACACGTGTCGATTTCATTCAGGGTTTTTTTTAAGACTCTTTAGAAATAGCTAAGCGTAACAGGTTACTAAATATATCCACTTCTATTGTATTTTAAAACGCATTAAAGTTGGGGAGTGGGGGTCGCTACGTCACAAGTAAGTATAAAATCTACCTACTCGTGATGTCATGGTACATTTTAACTTAATGTATCGCCATAATGTTTTGATTTCGTAAAAAAAAATATGTGTCCAATATTTCGTAATTATCAACCTGAAGGACATAAAAAATAATCGTCATCGCCATATTAATTAAAATGAAGATGCAATATTTACTCACATACTGTTCAATCAAGGAAGTGGCCGAAAATCTCAAAGAACATAGAAATTTGGAAGGACGGGGAGGCTTTTGTCGAGTAGTGGTATAAAACGTAAGCTACATAATTACGGGTCAATCTAACTAAAGCAGGTATAGAAGGTATTATTATTTAGAATTTACATTCAAACTTGTAGGTAGGTACCTACAAGTTTGAATGTAAATTAAAAATTTAAAAACCTCCGACACAAACATTACCTCATTTCTACTTCCTATTCCTTCACCAGACCCTGTTCACCATCTATCTATAACCTATTTATTGAGACCATTCCAATGAGCCCAAACACGATACCCGTGCTGTAAGTTGGTAAGGGAGTTTGGTATCCTGCAAATTCCAGGCGATGCAGCAGCATCAGTTCATGGTTACTATGTTCTTCTAATATCATTGAAGTAACAGAATACCATATTTCAAATCGATCAGACCTGTAGAAGACGCTTACATCCATTCATCAACTAGAAAAGAGCTGATAATCTTCAAACGGCTAACCGAATTTGATAAAAAATGTCTAAGAATCATCGCTAAAAAACCCGGTTTTCAAATTATAAGAAACAGCATTCAAATAGGTTCAGCCGTTTAAGAGCTACGGCGCCACACACAGACACACACACAAAGCGGTCAAACTTATAACACCCCTCTTTTTGCGTCGGGAGTTAAAAATAATACTCACAACAGTGAAGAAGGTGATATGTAGAGGATGTCTCAGTTCACCAACGTAGTACAATTCGACGACTCCGTTCACCAAGTAAGCACAAAATGTCAGTCTTGAGAATGGAGCCAGGAACTTCCACGTCAGTAATTTTCCGAAGAAACCTGGAAATAAATATAGTTTTTGGTAAAGGATCGGAATTTAAAGTGACACAACAGGTTTCACAGTACCACCAATAAAAATGAAATAAGACTGAATACTATGTTTGATTTAAAAAGTATTTAATTCAAACTAAAGATCCATAATAATAAGCAGTAAGGTAGTATAATGTGGACGTTGCTATTGATAGAACCAATATTTTTTACTGGGACTTGTGGCAAACGAATATATAACTTATTTAGAATGACTGAAAAACTTTTAAGAATTTACGAGATAGTTCAAAATAAAAGTAATAATATTAATATTTTACCTGCATTGCCGGTAGCACAGGCAATAATCAGCCATCCGTTAGCAATACCCCAGGCAAGTTTGTGCAAAGATATGTAGGCAGCGGCCTCTAGCGCGCTGTATTGGTACCACTCTTGATAGAAGATAGTCACGGAGAAGGTAGTTACGGCACCAAGGACCACGCTAGTGATCCACCCAAACGTTTTCATCAGGAAAGAGAACTGGTAGCTATAAAAAGAGTAAAGAATTTTATGGTTGACTTTATAAAAGTGAATCTGTCTGTAGATCTCATAAGTAAGGCTTGATAAAGCCTTAATTGTGTGGCTTTCATACTAGTTAGGGTTCCGTACCAAAATGGAACCCTTATGGTGCAACTGAGACTGTCTGTCCGTCTGTCTGGCACAGCTGGATATGTTAGAACTACTAATGCTATAACTTGAAATTTGGAATAGTTTTAAATGACATTTGCCCAACTATTTTGCAAATAAGAAAGAAATAAAAATAGATATATATTTTTTTGCAACAGGGACTGAAAAGAGGTCTTAAAAATTTAAAGTGAGGCACTAGGATATGTGGGATATCATATGAAAGAGCGCTATTTGCACATTCTTTTTTTTTTAAGCCGCATTGTTTTCGACTTGTAACGGAAAATGTAAAAAAAATACCGTTCCCCCCTTATCTCCGAAGTTTGCATAGAGAAAAATCTGAAATGATTCTATGTTATAAATGTTTATGTAAAAATTACAGGAAAATAAAACGATGTCTCTAAATAGTACACTTTTCAGAAAGAATCAACAAAAATTACATTAGTTCCACTACCGGTCAAGAGATGGCGCTGACCTAAAACTGTAATATTCTACTCCGCAGTGTGTTAAAATTTTCTGACGAATATAGGCCTCGCCGATGAAAATTTAAAATGATACGGAACCCTCGGTGCACGAGCCCAACTCGCTCTTGACCGGTTTTTATTTAAAAAATATAGGCGGAAATCATATAAACTCACTTTTCTGTTTGAACCCGATGCAGAAGATATCCAGTTAAAATTCCTATGAAATATATAATCATCTTCATGTGCGTCTTGATGTAAGCTTCATTGAAGTAATAGTTGGAAATAATATCAGTGAACTCTCTGCAACAAAAACCATAAAATCAAAACCTTATATTACAATAATTGTACCTTCTACCTAATGACGCTAAAATTGCTGACAATAACACATTTAAAGTTAATGAGGAATCAACAAGAATTCAAAATGCAAACTTACTTGGCATAAAACAAAAGCGTAGGATCCAACTTATCCCTATAGGTGATAACTGCAGGGCCAATCAAAGAGAGGAGGATAGCAACTGATGTAAGTATAGGGCCAACTCTGCGCCACCTCCACAGACTGTAGATAAAGAAGGGGGCTATGAAGAACAGCTGTGTGTCCACGGAGAGATACCAGGATTGGAACATGCACTGTAAGAAACAAAAAAGGGGTTTAAAAATTGATTAAAGTTTATTTAAGATATTAAATGTCGATCACAATATCAAAGTCAAAACCGTGAATGAAATCGCCAATGGAACGAATTTGTTTGAAGATATAATGTTGTTCGTTTGACAGTTTCTCAAATGAAAATGATCGCAAAATTAATGTAGCAATTGTCAAGCGCACGTAAATTAACCGCCCTAAACCTATCCATAGTAAACATGTACCTGCGCTCCAATAACAGTTATTTACTTCTAATAAAACTGTAGTTGTACACGAGACTGCATATTTCCGACATTTTGTAACCTAAATATAATTGTAAAAGTGATAACAGTAAAAGAACAATGGCCAAAAAAGATAAGTTTTTCAGGCAGTTAACTTCATCAAGTTTAAAACAGGCAAAGTCTTTGTCATAGCTTGTCCGAGAGTGTCTAGTGCTTAAAAAGATACGCTTAAAATAAAAAGTGCAGCATTATGAAAATACTGTCGGGAAACCAGGTGAAACTTTAGTTTGACAACTGGAAAGTTGACCCTTATGATCTTCTTTTACGCTCAAACATTACATTGTTACTTCCTTGTTTTATTCATTTTCAGGATTTTTTTACTTGCCTTCTTTTAAGATCATTTTTATTTTTTTAGGGCTCAAATTAACTGCTTTTTATATTGGGTTTTTTATTTTATGTTCTACTGTAACGCAAAGGCCTCTTCCATTTATCCCTATCTAAATTCTTCTATTAGATTATTATTTTCATTAGAGAAATAAATTATTATACACCACTGCGTACCTACTAAATTAAATAACTAACTACACAAATATACGAAACCAAAAGGCGTCGAAGTACTCCTGCGCATCGTTGTCATCCGGAAACGTGCTTAAACTCTGATTTTTAATTTGCCAGACCAACATGACAGCTGCGATCGACCTTTGTTTTAAAAATATCACGATAAATAATTAATATTACATAGACAACACTACAACAGTGAAAGTCCTCCTGCAGAAAATGATTCAGTGGTCCTGGTGGGAGTCACTCGGTAACTAGATTATTTATTAGGTTACTTTTGTGTCGACACCAAATATCATAAAGAAAATTTCAAATCAGAGTAAATTTTACATTGGGCACACACACATCATCAAATCAAGTAGCCTTGCGATGATTTGTCCGTACTTACACTTTAAGTTTATTTCTGTAAATGTTTCTCATTCTAAATTAGTAAATTATTAAAACTACTATTATATATATTATATACAAGTACGTAAACGAAAAAAAATTAATAAAGGTAAGAGTTCCTTGGGCGTCAAAAACTTCGTCCGTATCGTCCGTGAGTATACATTCAGAAACTCTCAAACTTACCATTTTATCAGTATTAACATAATTATTGATGTACAATATATTGGTCCACCAGGAGGCCATACATCTTTCTTGTTCCAATTGCAACCTGTCCTGCCAGAGAGGGCCTTCACCCATCTTCGGCAGCCAAGTCATGTAGAACAAAATGACAACCAGGTATGCTGGAGTGACCCTGGAAAAAACGATGCAATCATAAGTTATAGTTAGTTTTAACTTTGTTTAATATTTAGGAAGATTTACATTTAATATCAGCAGCTATGCATTAGAAAATTTAGTTAAAATAACACGCTTTTTACACGCACAAAAAATTATAAGTTATTTATGCAACTGCTGTATAATAAGGGGTATTAAAACACGAATGTGGGTTTAACACACGAGCCGCAGCCGAGTGTGATAATAGTATCACATGAGTGTTTTAATACCTAATTATGTACAGTTGCATACAAGATTTTATCTACACCCATGATATGAATCCTTTATAATCGGTCCTGAAACCATTGGGTGTTTGTAATTCGAGATCGAGAATAAAAAAAAATCCCGCGAAATTCTGCACAAGTGCACGTATGAGTGTCGCCAGTAGCAGCACATCACTGTGCATGCGCAGCAGCAGGTGCTGCTGTCGCCCGATTAAACTTTCCATTACAAAAGTTGATGGCAACAAGGAGTTGCATACATGACTATGTTCTTTAGAGTTGGATAATTAAATTCAGTACAACATTATAACACTCATTTGGATGATATTATGGTTACTATGACACTGGTTGTTTTAATGTTGGCAATAAGCTAACTTTTTCAAAAACTTTTATAGAGGTTTTATAGCATGGGTGTAGATAAAGTAATTAAATTCACTAGTATTAGTAACGATTTATGTACTTATGCAGCTTGTCACTTCTTTTTTTACCTAATGATTACAATCAACAAGCGTGGAGCACCTTTTAGCTGTCTTAACTTTTTTAAGCGCGCCATGCTTTTTTTTGCACCATAAATTTTCAAGTTAATCGGTCTTCCTGAAGTTGGTGGAAATTACGTTAAAAGATTCCTTTACATACATAAATACAGATCAAGCTAATAAAAGTGTGTTAAAATGTTAGTTAGTAACCACGACCAACGTACTCTGTCAGAACAGCTAGCATTTTACCAACTAGCTAATATTATATTATCAATAGCCATAGTTATCCTTATATACACAATAATTATGTGGTGATAGAAGAAAATGTATCACAAAAAATAATGATTTTGAAAACAATTCGTATGCTTTTGTACTCTCATCTGATTGCTTCCAAGAAATTGGTATCATTGAAACCCCAAACCATTACAATGTTCAAAAAGTAGGTATTCTTATCGACTGTCACGCTCAAGGTATCAAAATGTAAATTCTAGGTTTGATAATAAATTCTAGGCACGATTAAAGTGAGCTATCGATTAAATTTATATTCGGCTTGGGACCTGTCACTTTCGGTAAGACTTGGGTCAATCTAATATCTTTCCAGACAGTTTAAGAAGTTTATTTTATCAAACTGAATTATTCGAAATGTTCCGTGAAATACTTACCTACCTAGCATTTTGCTGGGAAGGAAATCTAAAAAGGGCACAATACAGTCATTAAATTGGGTATTTTTGCAAACCAACATCTAAATTCAACGTCAAAGAGGCAAAAAGAACTAGTTGCTATTGAAACCAAAGAAAAAGCAAGCTAAGCGAGAAATGAGCTGGCTTTTATAATACTGTACAAAAATGCGTTAAGTTAATAAGGCTTATTCCATACTACAAAGGCTACGACGTTCATTGTGTATGGCAGTTTATTGGGTAAGAGCTTGTTATTTGCAAAAAGAGGAAGTAGTTACGTTTTGATGAAATCCTGTAAGTAAAAGCTTTGTGCAGAGGAATTTTGTGATGTATTTTCAAGTAAAATTTTTATGAATTTTGTTTGCGACAAAGCTATTGTTATTTTTATTAAAATTTCGCTGTATTTTAGCTACCTTTATCATCCAGGTCGAAAGTTAATCGAGGAACAAAAATATTGTGATTAATTTGGTGCTCGAACTAAGTTTTGCTAAACTAGTGAAATAGAGCAACATTTTAGTTATCTATTTTCTCACGTGCACTACAATGTAAACAAATGTCGCTTATTGAACCATTAGACAGCGTTATTCCAAAGTTTACAGAAGAACAAATTCAATCAGGTTAGTCTAAATTATATTTTTGGGTGAAGTAGACAATGTACACAATCATAATTATATAGCTATAATTTCAGGGTTAGAAGAGGAAATATTTAAAACAGAAGATTATAATTTTCTTACCTTATATAACGGAAGATCAAGATCGGTATGACGTTGATCTTGCCCCTTCTCTTGTCCAGCTCAACGAGCAACAGTCTTGAGAACAGAAATGCGCTGAGCATCAGAAAGGTGTCCACTAACAAGGTATTGTTCAACATGAAGGCATTGGCTGGTTGACGGACCAACTGTAAAGAAAAAAAGAATATTATGACGTCAGATCTATAAATAAACGTCAAGGCACCATATTTGATTTTGTAGATCGGGGGATCTACAAAATCACTCTGGTATCCAAAATTATGGCCATAGCTACGCTTGAAATATAATGTACCATCGTAAATATTGATGAAACTTCTACCAAGAAGACTGATCAAATTCCTTTGAAACAGCTGTTTTTCTTAACACGTTGACTGCCAACCTACGAGTATACTCGTAGTACAAGATCTGGGCCCCACTGCTAACTACGAGTATTCTCGTAGTTGATTGTATGCGATTTCTAACGAATTCTAGACAAGTGGCAGTGAAAGGAGGGCGGGGTTAAATTTTTTGGCATTTGAAATAAAACATTATTTAATCAGAAAAAAAAGTTTAATAGAAATTTATTTGGGTACATCACTGTGAAATCAAAAAGGAGTGATTCATTTTAAAACAATTTTCTACGCATAAGGCAGGTTTTTCAGGACATCGGACAGTAATAAATTGTTTCTTTGCGTTTTTTTTCTTTTATGCAGACACTACACCGTTTCGTTGGTTTCTGTTTTTTTTGTGTGGGTGGTAGACGCTCTAAATAATGTAGTACTTGTAATCCTTCTCGATTTTTCTGCTCGTGATGACTATACTTTCCAAATGTTTCGCCTAAAAGATGTTTTATGACTTCATCTTTGAACGAAAGGGCATCCAAATAACGGCAGCAACATAACGGCCACCAAATAACGACCGCTAGATAACGGCCGTCAAATAACGGCCGCCAAATAACGGCCGCCAAATAACAGCCGCCACATAGCCGCCGCCACATAGCCGCCGCCACTTAACCGCTGCCACATAACGGCCGCAATCTAACGGCCAAATAACGTCCGTAATCTAACGGCCGTCAAATAACGGCCGCTACATAACGGCCATCAAAAAACGGCCGCTAGATAACGGCCGTCAAATAACGTCCGCAAAATAACGGCCGCCAAACAACGGCCGCCACATAACGGCCGCTAGATAATGGCCGTCAATTAACGGCCGCCACATAACGGCCGCCAAATTACGGCTGCCAAATAACAGCTGCTACATAACGGCCGCCAAATAATGGCCGCCACATAATGGCCGCTAGATAACGGCCGTCAAATAATGGCTGCAACATATCGGCCGCCACATAACGGCCGCCAAATAACGGCCGCCAAAACACGGCCGCCACTTAACCGCCGCCACATAACCGCTGCCACATAACGGCCGCAATCTAACGGCCAAATAACGTCCGCAATCTAACGGCTGTCAAATAACGGCTGCTACATAACGGCCGCCAAATAACGGCCGCTAGATAACGGCCGTCAAATAACGGCCGCAACATAACGGCCGCCATACGGTCGCTGCATTCGATAAGTTAAATACGCTGAACCAAATGTTCCGTAGTTGGGAGCAAATTTGTTTGTTACACGCACACACACACACACACACACTAATTCATCTAATTGGGCGAAGCCAGGGATGTGGTAGCTGCGCTGCCGCAGAAATATTTTCTAAACTGAGCATGTCTGTTTGGGGTCACCGTCATCGCTGCTTGTGGTTTCTTAAAAGAGCGGTGGGGTTGGCTGCCGGCCGCCACATAAAAGCCGCCACGTAACGGTCGCCACTTAACCGCCGCCACATAACGGCTGCCACATAACGGTCACCACATAACCGCCGCCACATAACCGCCGCCACATAACAGCCGCAATCTTACGGCCAAATAACGTCAACCAAATAACGGCCGCCACATAACGGCCACCAAATAACGGCCGCTAGATAACGGCCGTCAAATAACGGCCGCTACATAACGATCGCGAACGAAGTGTCACGAACGCTGGGGACCGGAGCAATCGCGCGGCGCCCGCAGTTGCACATTGACAGAGCAAGGGAGCGCACTTTTTCGCGCCAAATTATCTACGACTATACTCGTAGATTGGCAATAGATAATAAAAATCCTATCTCATTGCCATACTATGAGTTAACTCGTAGTTTGAACTAGGTTCCACTGCCAACTACGAGTATACTCGTACCTACCATTTTGTATAGTGGCAATGGGCATAAAAAAAAGTTACTACGAGTATACTCGTATGGCAGCCAACGTGTTAAGTCATTTCTATGCATGAGACGATCATCACACCACATTTTGGTAATTTCTCACTTTATAGTTTAAGCAACAGTACGTGCAAAACCTCCTGAGTTTACGATTAGTTCTCTTAATCTAAGTTGACCTTGAAAACAAGCCTAAGCAGTTGTACAACTAAAACTAGGCCCTGATTACGGATAAAATTTATGCGATACTGTATCTGGGCGGCAAGCTCTGGGCATAATTAGAAGCTCTGTGCAAATCCAAGTAAACTGCGTAACCTTGACCCTATCGAGGACATAATGCTGGAGATCAAGCCAGCAAACTTTTACATAATTTATACTGTGTACGCTAGACTTTATGGGGCTAGGGTTGGCAGAATTAATGCTAGCAGTTGCTATATTAGCCAAATAACTAGAATTCCACCTTTCCTGGACTATATATGAATTTTATGCAACCTTGAGTATGAAGACTGTTCTGGTGATTATTGTCATCCAATGACACTTAAACTATTATTGTAGTTTCAAAAATTTTCAATAATTGTAAATCCGGAAAATTCAAGCTCTGCAGGCCCAAAATAATAACGTCCGTATGGCTATTAGTAACATAACTTTGCCAACCCTCTATGGACATTAACAAAATTACGTCTCCAGCTTACGTCCCCAGCAACAACGCCGTATTAAAATATCGAAGAGTGTATAAAGATAACGCAAATAATATGGAAATAAAAGTACTGAAACGTTGCCTCCAGGTTATTAAGTTTATGGTCTGAATTTAATTTACTCGTCGTTTACTAGGTTTAGCGCTCATAGCCGGGGAAATACTGCTTTGTTACAGACAAAGTAATTTGACTCGTTTGTTTTACCCCTTTAGCGGAGAAAAAGAAGGCAAAAAGTTTAGTCTAATCTAAAATCTATGTAAATTGTTTAGGATGTTTCTTACTATAAAAGGGTTTATCATTAAAATTTTATCTCAAAAAGAGGCTGTAGTTATAAAAACTGCTAGTAAATGCGGATTTAACCAATGAAACTGAACGCAATCAGTACTTTTAAAATGCTTTCAAAAGCTGTCAGTGTCAATATTCCAAAACAATTTTGACACTGACAGCTCTTGAATGCGGTTTAAATAAAGTAGAAAGAAAAGAAAGATTTTTTTTTTAATTTGGTACTACAATAACAATTTCAGAAAACATTTTAAAATTAAAAAAAAGAAAATTGTGTAAACAAAAAGGAAGACCTGTGCGTGACCAAAAAGGCTCCTATCTCAGCATAATATTACGATATTTGAAAAACGAATACCGCAGCGCTTGTATTCTGATAGGGCCCGCTGTGATACCACGGGCACAAAATAAAATCGAGAATAGAGGAGTAAAAAAATAAATAAACAATAAAATATCATAATACATTAAAAAGTCAGTGAAAACCGTATTTCTTACGATAATAAGATTAACCCACACTCCACGTTCTAACATCGCTTATCCATGATAATACTACATAATCTGTGTTCATGCTACAAACTATTATCTATGACAAACGCGTCCGCGTCCCTTACGCGGACGCGAGCGCTGGCGATGTAATCGGATGTCAATGCCAGAAAATTTGAAAAGAAAATTTGTTTCTTTGATTGTTAAAGATAAAACCGATAAAACAGTAGACGTACGAGAAATAACAGCGTCAAAATAAATAATACTTCAGAGTCGAGTTGAATATTAAATGTGCTGAACGCGTTCAGTTTCATTAATTTAACACAAAATTTGTATATGAAATTTTATTATCACAATCAGCCTGTACACACATAGCCTGAGGTCGTCCTATCTTACGTTTGCGAAGTTTCTAGAAGATGCAACCAACGCTATTGACAAGGAGTAGTATTGACAGCACAGATAGTCTAGTGGTGTGCCGTCGGACTGCCAAGTCATAGGTCTCGAGTTCGAACCCAAGGCATGCAACTTTGACTTCTCGGATTCATGTGCGTATTGTTTAATTATCACTTGCTTAAAAAACGATGAAGGAAAACATCGTGAGGAAACTGGCATGCCTTTTTTTTGGGTGGGAAATTATCAAATAACTTCTCCCTCTGTGGGCGGAGCGGGAGGACGTGTCAGACTCTTACTGACTAAAACCCACCCGTGTTCCTTCGGTTGCCCTGTTGCTGGGGGTCACGATCTCCCTTTCGGTTTTCTTCGCACTCCCGGCAGGCATCGGCCCTAGCGGACCCCGGAGAGATATTTCTCAAAGGTATGTGAAGGTACATTAGAGGCCCATGGGCGGCTTTAAAACTCTGACATCAGGTTAGTATAAAAGTTTAGAAATGAATATATATTTACCCTGTCCCAAGCATCAGCATCCATAACCGGTCCACTGGCAATAAACATGCAAGCATGACCAGCAATGATAAAAATCATAGCCAATGCCTTGATTCCGGAGATACACTCTAAGTTCAAACTGTTGTGTTGCTTCGTAGAGATGATTTTCTTCATATTATTGATCATGGAGAAGCAGATAATCAAGTTGGAAACTAATGACTCTTTTTTATTTCCATAGTAGATTGTGTAGGTTTCATAGAGAGTACTGAAGAACAGGATGCTGACGAAGAGCAGGATTAGTGACCTGAAATGGAGAAAAATATAAATCAGAATCTACTATCTAATACACTAGGTATTTATTTGGGGAGAGTAAACATTAGAAATCTACATTTCAATATTATTCAAATGAATAGATTCTTCCAGAAGCTCCTTGTCTAACTTTTTTTTACGTGAAATAATTTCTTCACTGTAAGCATAACGATAGAGTTAGTACCACAAAAAACGGTGTTATAATAAGTATGATGTTAATAAAGAATGTTAATAAAGACCCAGGTCGGTCGAAGCAAGGAATATCTGTTCATGTGGAGATTCATAGACGACTCCGCCTAAGAATGTAAATGTGATGCTGCTCCACAAACAATGGGACACATGATACCGTATCCTATAGTCTGCACGTTGCAGGAACTGATGGATCCTAGAGATAGCGCCAAACACGTAGTCGAATTCTGGGCAGAGACCAATTAGATTGATTCCGTTAAGGGGAAGATGAAGACGGGGCTTAAGACTAATCAATCAAATATTACCATACACCTAAAAATTCCAAGCCATTTTCAACCTTAAACCTCCTAATCCCAATTTCACCGACCCAAATTCATCCCCTTGGAAAAACCTATCGATACAACAACATTATTTTATGATGAAACGATATCATCAAGTATTAATGAAAAAGGAAAGTAATATTATCTTCCCGCGTGTGATCGATCATAATACGTCAGAAGTTACAGTATATACGTTCTGTTGGCTCGAAGAAAATATGTGTGTTCTTAACAAAGTACCTATATTTACAGAAAACAGTAATTGGCGTGATTTTTCTGTTGAAGTACAATTGTTGGTTTTATTCTATGATTGCCGAATTGGTAAGGAAATATTTGCTGATTGTGACTACAAACATAACGTTAATAAATTGTAAGGTTCGCATTTATTCAAGAGTATGTTGCTAAGCGTTGTATGTAATTTAAAAATATAGGTCTAAGTTGCTCCCAATTTTGTTAATCGTCTGAAAATAAGGTGTTGGTCTAATTTTAGTCCAACAGTGGCGGATTTTCTTTTGGACCCCACACTTGTTAAATAATAATAATACTAATCTATTTGCCCAGGTTTGTACGAGCGATTTTTTCCCGCGTCGATTTTTGAAGTGAAAACTTCTTTAGGCGCGTTGGGCATTTTTGAGATGGGACTAAAACATTGATTTCGCGACACTGTTACGACACTAGCTTTTGAGAATTAAAAAGATACATTATTTCCTGCACAGTAAATTTGTTCAAGTTTTCACTTCTGTCGGCACTCCCGGAGTGCCACTTTTTATTTTTCGCTCACTGGATTTTCGACGCTCTGCTTAGCGCCGAGAGTTGAAATTCCAATAGTGTGTTTTTTTGACGCGCTGGGATGCACTCTGTTGGATTCTCATTGCTCGGGTCAACACCGAAAGTTGAAAATCCAAGGCGCGATAAAATCCTGCCGCGATATTTTTATGTCCGTGCGATCATGGGCTTATTGTCCCACTGCAGGTCAAAAGCCTCGAGTTTCATACAGAGTACGCATGACCATTGAGCACTCTATTACTTGTTAATTTTTTTTATTTTTTTTTAAGTGAAAATTTCTTTAGCCGCATCGAGCATTTTTGAGATGGGAAAAAACAATTGAACTCGAGACACTGTTACCATTACCGTTATCGACACCTCATTAAAAATATTTCCTACACAGTAAAATTGTTCAAGTTTTAACTTTGTCGGCACACCCGGAGTGCCACTGTTTTTATGTAATAATTTTTTCAGCTCCTCTTGATCCTAAGAGAACAGAAACCAGCTAGTAATATTATTCCAATCATAAAGAGAACTTGAAACCTCAAGTAGAAGCATATAAATAAATTCTCCTGAAAACTATTTCAATGAATAATCTTAATTTATCACCTTAGCCACCACTTGAAGTCAGCTGAATTCACCCTTACTACTCCTAATTTTAACACGGAGTCAAAATCTAGTTTCTAATGCCAGTAATCAAAAATATTAACTTCTAAAACTCAAACGATTCCACTAAAAGTAAAGCTAGGTATTAATTAATGTCATTCATCATAATCTAGACACTTGGTTAGTTAATTATTAGTCTGTAACCTAATTATACCTTATGCCAAGCGAAATTGTGAATAGGGTAAAATTACTGTTAGTTATTGGTTTGACTTGGAAGTTGTAAATTATTTCTACTGTATAAGTTTCATT
This sequence comes from Omphaloscelis lunosa, assembly GCA_916610215.1. Lineage (NCBI taxonomy): Eukaryota > Metazoa > Arthropoda > Insecta > Lepidoptera > Noctuidae > Omphaloscelis > Omphaloscelis lunosa. The sequence continues at coordinate 17,746,330 of OU744250.1, forward strand.
TTTTTTAGGTTGATGACCCTCTTGTAATTAGTGCTGCGTTAAGGTTATTGTAGTAATAATTATTATGCTCGCAAATTATAATAAAATAAAAGTCGGGAACTGAAAAGAAAATGCGTTACGATTTTACAAATACATATATTTTTTATTTGTTGAACATAAGTAGGATGGGTTGTTGCATAAGTAGGATGTTGCAATTATTAAATAACGCTATGTCTAGCCGCCATCGGCAGGGAAGTTAAGGAGCTCCGTAACCGTGACCGAAACTACCGGATATTCCGAAATAAAAATCTATCCGTAACCGTAACCGAATCCGGTATAAATGTTTCGGATAATTTCGGATAGGGGCAGAGTCTAAATCAGACACATTAAGACAGGTTTTTCTGCCCGGCCTAGCCGACACGCTAGCCACGCACGTCACTTGCATGTTTGTTTATTTCTTATTTCTGTTTTACTTTTACAATTTCGTAAAAATCTAATATCCGTAACCGAAACTATCTAAAAGAAACGAATAATCAAAAATGATTTCATATCCGTAACCGTATCCGAAACCGGTATAATATTATTTCTGTATCCTATCCAGATCCGAAATTTCACACATTATAAATAATTCTAATTCAAATTATCGACACAATAAAAACATTCTTAAGGTTTTGGCTATGTGAAAAAATTCACAGCAATAGTATATATAACGAAATTAAAAGGAAAACTATCACAGCTAAGTAGGCTTGACCAGTTAACGAGTACTAATCGACCAACTTGCATTTGCGGTTGCAAAAACATGTTCTCCCATACATTTCGTATTGGAGAACATATTTTTCAACTACAAAGTTAAGTTTGTTCTTGGGATAAATTCATCCCAACTACGGAATCCTACATTGTACGTAGTCCGACACGCACTTGGCTGGTTTTTATTAATATAATAATTTTACAATATAATTTTCAGAAAAAATGTCAGACTTTGCAGATTAAACAGAACAAATACTGCTATTCCTGCTAGGTTTTTTTTTAAATTATTTGTCCTCATTCATTAACAAAAATGAAGTTTCATTTTTCAAAAAAAATTAGGTATAAATATTTTTATTTCACATAAATCTACAAGGGCACTTATGAAACATCAGAAGCTAGGTGCACCGTTCCAATTGGTCGTTTCCTATGGAGAAGAGCCGGCAAGAAACTCCACGGTTAGGTACTCGTTTAAAAATAAATTACTTTTACAATTCTTTCAAATAACAGTGTAACTAGGTATGGGAGTAGACGGTGTAGGTCTTTCAATAAATACCAGGTTCTTAAGAAAATAGAAAATGCTCAATTAATCTACAGTCCACTAAGCCTACAGCGTTCTCACATTCACAAAATAGAAAATAATCTATACAAAAGATATATAAATTAATAACAATAAAAACTGGTTTTAACATAACATAACAACATGCCTGTAATCCCCGAAGGGTTAGGCAGAGGTATACCTATAGTACACCCACATTTCGCCAGTTATGTTTCAGTCCCATGTAATAGGGGGCGAGCCTATTGCCATCAACCGGGCACAAATCCAGGCTCCGGGCTGCTATTGAGAAATTCCTAATGGAAAAACCCAATATCACTATATCCGACCCAGGAATCGAACCTAGGACCTCATGCTCCTACACTAACCTATTTTAATTAAACGCAATTACATGATTGCTATTACAACTGTAATAAATCTGAATAATGATCATGTGCACAAAAGCCAGTGTGCATAAAGAGTTGAAATTAACTCGTAGGTATATATGTCAAATAATAGGATGAATATGTCAAGGACGAACGTAAAAAAATAAAAAATAAAGAACCATGGTAATTTGGCAGCAGTTAACTTTTTCATAATTATGCCGTATTACAATCTATAGTCACTAGTAATATAACTTTACAGTTTTTAATACAACTAACTATGTACACTAGGTACTAAATTAAAAGACTTACTATCTGTATAAATAAAAATAAAAACAAAACGACACTCCTTCCGCCATAACATGGCATGGACGATTGTCAGTCGTCTTAATTTATGCAATGAAACATGAAATATAACACAAAAACTCTGCGAATTTGTTACATTTCTTTATTTGTTACATTTCATATTAAATTTAACGAATCTGTAACAGTATTAGGTAGTAAAAAGTGATGCTACCCTATTTAATGCAAGTATGAAATTCTTCCATCCATTTTCGGACCCCAAAAGTAACCCAACAGAATAATTGGTTCCAGCACAAAGTCGACTCGATTATGTCGTCCAATATCATCCCAACCCATACTAAATCATGGAAAAATGGAAGAAATATAGAGGTGGGTAGTAACCTGTGTGATTTATTAGTTGTGGCTTGCCCTAGTGGAATGTGGACTTTACAGAAAAATCTTTTAATCTCTCTATTGTTGCTTGGCGTAAGTTTTTGCGGAAGTTTTTGTGGAGCTATTGTTTTAATTTTAGAATTTAATCATTCTTGGTGCTGGTTCAGTGATATTGGTTTTTGTGAATGGGCTACCCAAACGTTGTAATTTTTATTTAAATTAAATTAAATAAATATAAAAAATAATAAATTGGGATAAATTACAATTAATCTGCCATAGTAGGGAAGTGACTAGTGAAAGAGATGTATATTTCCAAAATTATGGAAACAAAATGTATGACACTTTTGCCTAAAGGAACAGTACACCACACATTTTAGTTGACTACGTTTCTTTGCAATAGCTAGTTTAGAGTACTGTTTTCTTTTTTTTTTAAGCCAGTGTCACTCGGGATGTTGTAAAAATTCTAATACCCATACATCCAAATCTTTTCAGGCATTTTAAAGTTATGGTGGAATAAAGAAACTCACATACATGAACCCTGAAAACATTACTTTTTTGGGCAGTCGTGTAATAAACTAGCTCCCATGCTAAGAGTAATTCATACCCATTTATATTTTCATCCCTAAAACTGTTATTGTTATAGGTACTAGTCACACTCAAACTCAAAGCATTTATTTCAAATAAATTAATTGCAGGCACTTTAGAATTGTCAAAGAGTCGGTCAGTCAGAAATATGAAGCTAGTTGCCCATTCCAAAGCGTAGTAGGTACCTATGGAGAAGAACGGGCAAGAAATTCCACGGACACTCTTTTAAATCAAAATATGGTTATAAAAGTGAAGTTGTATACTTACAAATAAGCCACATCCAGTGACGTAATGGTCAGAGGTCGTCTCTTATAGCAATCCCTCTCATTAACTTCAACTCCTGTAGTATTACTGACAGTATGAGCTAGGACACTGGCGACGAAGCCAGCCACTGACTTGGCAGTGCACGCGCTTGGCACGCAAACTGCCCAACGTAGGGTCTCGCCACGACCGGTGCGGGTCTGAAAGGGAATTCAAAATTAGAACAGTATTTAGCAGTGCTATGTAGCTTGTATCTGCCGCGTGAATGAATCAGTCTGTGAGGTTAAGCTGCGGTAACCGCGGCGAGTTTGAGGATGGGTTACCATTTTATAGAAGACACGAATTTGTATCGTACGTAAGCGTATGCTCGTGGTCTTACGAATTGAGTGCGCACACTGAATACGTTTATCTCCGTCAATTATAAATAAATAAATCCTTTATTTCAGACCATGTCTATAATAATTACAAGTAAGGTTACAAAATGTGAACACGATAAATATTTTCAGGATATTTCAGTCCTGTTTATCCGTAATGACCTGCAGGATGCTGTTAGTGCTACCCCGGACCCTGCTTAATAACGACGCGAGCCGCTTGCGCACGATGGCATGAAAGCCGCCTACCCTGGCCTCCGCAAACATACCAGAGGCACTACAAAGGCGGGCAGTCCTAACAACATCCTAAATCCATTTTTATATTGGACACGTAGGGCACTGAGCGGCCTCTGCGGATACCTAAACCACAGGCTGCACGCGTGGAAAGTCTGACAATAGGCTCTAAATAGTGTGACTTTAACTTGGTCACTACAACGCGTAAACCTGCGGGATAGCATATTACTTCTGACCACGAATGCCCTACGTTCCCTTTCTGGTCGTCAAATTGTGTAGTGTTCCGGTGATATTGCAATGAACTCATGATAAATCTCTCACTCAGTCTGCGTATTCCCTTAGTACTTGGAAGGTTGGGATCGTTCGTGCGTGTTCATAATATGTGTTCGCACGAAGAAGTTTCGTACAGAAACGCGTCCAGAGTGCGCGCGACCTTAGTGTATTGTTGATCCAATAGTCTTGTGTTTAACTTGGACAGCCGAATTAGGGTATTGAAAATTCAAAATGCAAGGTGCACTTTGCATAACAAACATGAAAGTTCACCCACAAGCAGTACTCGTAACTGACGACGAGGTGCTAATGTCCTGCTAATGGCTGGATAACTAACAAAATGTGTGGACCTAATTTATGACTCCAAACTAGTACTAAGTTTCGAGTACCTAATTAAGATTTATTACCAAGAGTTTAAAAGTAAGGTACACAGTTTTTAGCAACTCGGCTAACTTGGATGGAGACACAGTATAATAAAATAACAGTAATATGTCGTGGTAGTGACCTTGAAATAATTATCTACGGCCGCTTAACTGCCGCGCACTCGAGATTGTTGCGTACTGATATACACTGAGATTTCGAAGCGCGTCGTTTCGGCTGTTTTCTATGCTAATAATACTGTTACATATTTAAACTGTGCCATAATATAATAATATTTGTGACCTCTTGACCAAATTTCACACGATTCGTGTAATAGTCTCTTAATTTATGTTTTTCCTATGTAAATGTTTAAACTAAAATGCCTTTTGTTTAACTCGTTACGGGACAATCGTTAAACTTAGTTTAACAATAAACATTACAGTTACATAAGACTAGTTTACGATGTAATAACTTTAAACTAACAATGACCATAATAATTAATGCACGTTTATATTTCAAATGGAAGTTATATAGCGAATTTGAGAGATATTTTTTCGATGCTGTAGGCAGATACACTTACTGTAGGCAAGAGAAATTTAAGTGTGCACATAAGATCAGTTAAACTGAGTTTGGATTTTTACTTTTTTTTTTGCGAATCATTTGTCTTTGACGTTGCTTTTTAAGCTCCTATCCTATCCTATACTCTTAAACGAGCAATATACGTATATATATATATATATATATATATTTGTACATACATATTTGTACTCACATTCTCGAAAACGGCTGTAACGATTTCGATGAAAGTTGCAATATAGGGTTTTACGGGGGCGAACAATCGATCTAGCTACGTCTCATATCTGAGAAAATTCTTTTTCTTCTTTTATCTTTTAGAAAAAGATGGCTACCTTAGAATAATGACATGGCAGCATGGAATTAGTAAGTACTACCATCATGGCAGCATGGAATAAGTAGGTAGGTACTAGGTTAGTATGAACTTTCCTATACTATTAAATAAGCATTCTCTATTTTCACCAGAGCAGAGCTCAGTCGCCCAGGTACTGACCTATAATGATAGTCATATCCACTTATACAAAACTGTGGCCGTGGTAAGTCCGTAGTCTTGGCGATGGACAGCGAGGCCGCAACAGTCATTGACGGCAAAAAATAAGAGTTGTCGACAAACACAAAATCATACTTCTTTTTTTTTGTGCAAGGCAGATTTCGAGCATCTTAGCGTGACCTTATAATATATATGCAATAAGTGTCAAAAGTAACACTTTTTAGTTATTGATAGACTACTAAAATTAATATTTATATAACACAATAAATTATCTTTCTTGCAGTATTCCAATAGACTTGTCGAAGTGTGAAACATAGCAGATAGTCATTGTCATATTTACTTGTCTTTGTAAACTTTGCTTAGTACGAACTAGTATTTATATAGAAGATATATATAAGAACTAGTGTTTATATTTTTTTCCTAAGTTGCAATATCTCAAGAAAAGCCCTAACTGTGATCATTCGTGGCTCAGTAATAACAGCTGCACGGGTTTGCCGGGGTTGGTCCGCTGATAGATGACCATCATTACATACCGAGACTCATCCGCGCCTCGTAAAGCACGTTAAGCCGTTGGTCCCGGCTGTCATTCGTGGATCTTTGACAGTCGTTACGAGTCGTCAGAAACCCGAGTCTGACAACCAGTCTTACCAAGGGGTACCGTATTACCCAGTTACTGGGTTGTGGAGGTCAGATAGGCAGTCGCTCCATGGAAAATACTGGTTTTCAACTGCATCCAGTTAGACTGGAAGCCGACCCCAACATAGTTGGGAAAAGGCTAAAGGCAGACTGATTTAACTGGGACCATTTGCATGTAATGTAAGTATTAGTAGTCATGATAGTAGTTTTTAACAACATAGCCAACTCAAAGACTTTCACTCGGCTCTTACCGATCGGCAAACTCCGTTCGGCATCTACCCTCGCTGAATGATGTTCGGGTTGGTTGGGCACCTTTCGAGCTAAGCCAACTGGCTTTTCCCGAACATAAAATATATCTACATAATTATTTTCGATTTTGCCGCCCGGCTGTGTGAAATCCCGAATCATGACAAGCCATGCGGGTGCTGCAGATCAGCAACAGATCGCGCAATAAGTTTAGGAGAGCATTACAGTGTGCAGACCTAGAATGTTACAACTTAAAAATTTGTAGTAATGTAGTAAGTAACCAAAGGGTTTCGTGTTACCCAGTAACTGGGTTGGGAAGGGCATATAGGTAGTAGTTCCATGTTAAATACTGATATTGAGCTGCATCCGGTTAGATTGGAAGCCTTTTTTTTAGTTTTGAAAGTTAACGGAGTAAGTCCTCTCTTTATAGATCTTGAGGAGTTATTTGTATCTTGGTTTTTCTGATTGATCGTGACCGTATATTAATAATGGCAAAAGTCAACAGTTGAAATACTAAGTGCTCGGCGACACTACGCCATCGCCGCCTATCATCACCGCTATCGCGCCACCGCGCCTAGCTGTGTATATGCAAGGTTTCCACCCCGCTGCCGCACCGCCGCCGCGGATTGTAGAGTGATATGGCAAAATTGGCGGATCAATCTACATGGTTAGGGGGCGCAGCGACGTGCATCACAGTGCACTAAGTAAATCAATACCTCTTTTTTTTTATTGCCAAGTCATGTGCAATATACAAAATATTACACATGACTTGAAAAGGTCATAACCGGAATTGAGGTAGGTAGACGGTATAAGTATTTCATTAAGCTGGGAAACTTTAGAAGGACATTATTCTAACATCAAGCCGCCCACGACTCTATCGAAATGTATAGTTAAAAAAAAAACAAAACCTACAAAATTATAACCTTCCTATGCAACAAGAATTTTTCAGATCCGACTGGTAATTCTTGAGATTAGCGCGTTCAAATAAACAAACAAACTCTTCAGCTTTATTATTAGTCTACATGATGAAATACAAAATAGATGCAGAGGAAATCGCGGGCAAACAGCTAGTCCTAGGTATATACATGACAATGCACGTACTACTTCAATAATTCCCAGGTACAGGAAACAGGTTACGTCACACACAAAGCCTGAAGACGATGTAAGTCGTTACAATGACATCGTTAAGTAGAATTAGTAGGATTACCTAAAGAGCCTTATTACTAAGTTCTAAACATAATGCTCTGTTCCACTGAACTTGTGCTGCATAGTTACCGAATTGAAGTTCCTACACTGTGTCTAAGTATTAGGTAGTAAGTTGCAGTGTGTTACTGACGTAAATGTTATGCAAGACGAGAATGTTTGAAGGCTATGATTAGAATTTTTATATTCGACTCCTGCTTGCACTTCTAAATCCAAAATTATTCAAAAACTTGCACTTTACGCTTTATAATGTATAGTACCTGGGCAACTGAGCTATGTTCTGGTGAAAATAGAGAATGCTGATTGAATATGGTAAGTTCATACTAATTCCATGTATACCTAGTACATACTAATTCCATGCTGCCATGATAGTAGGTACTTACTAATTCCATGCTACCGTGTCATTATTCTGAGGTAGCCATCTTGTTCTAAACTTTGGGCGACCGAGCTCTGCTCGATGAAAATACGGAGAAAACGAATTTTCCCAGATATGAGACCTAGCTAGTCGATTTTTCGCCCCCTATATTGCAAATTTCATCGAAATCGTTAGACCCGTTTTCGAGAACATTTTTAGAAATATAATATATTTATATATATACAAATATTGCTCATTTAATAGTGTAGGATATATGCATTATTTGCATAGTTTTGATGATAGAAAGCCCCTCAAAGTTATTAATGTTCTTAGTTTTTTTGCATAAGCGGGATCAATAGAAGAAGACATTTTTTACAACCCTTAGAATACTTTGTCTTTGACTTAAATTAATTTCTATTTTTTTTTCAAAACAGTAATCGTACCTGTATTGTCAACGTTAGAAAGAGACGCAAGATAAACGTCTGTTTATCTAGAGTTCTGGACTACTAAAATAAACCAATCAATTACCTTGTTAGTCTCATGTTTCTGTCTCCACTTAATAGTAGCCAGGCAGTATTGTCCCTCTATGGTGATTCCATTGTACCCAGGGTCTTCGATCGCCACACACTCGTCGAAGTTTCCCAGGTGGTAGGAAGACCCGAAGAGCAGACCTTGTGGGGACTTCACTGATGCATCGAACACTGGAAAGAGAGAAAAGAAAAGTTAATGATTGTGTTTGTCAAAATCTGATAAGAAGCAAACTAAGAACTAGAGGCTCCCATGGAGTTTTCATAGAAACTAGAGTAGCGTCGCACCTGTCAGGAGGGAGCTGTCGGGGCCCTAAAGACTGATTTACTTGGTGCATTTTAATTGCCAATGTCATACCAAAAGTTGGAAAACAATAAAAGTTGCACATCTAAACAGTGTTTAAACAATGCAAGTCATTGCATCGTTGGTTCAATGTTGTCGTAAGCCACAAGAAACTTGGATCATATAAATGGGGCTTTAGATACCGGCAAAAGGTGAGTAGAACTAAAGAACCGGGTTATTACCCTTGACTTTTAGCCCTAAAGTTTTTAAGAAATTAAATATCGACGTCCAATTAACGCATGCAACTCATATCTTTCGTCGCAGTTTTCTGGCAAATTTAACTTTGTTCAAAGATTATGAAGTTGCTCTTAAAAGAGTGACCAAAATTATAAAGTTGCTCATTAAAAGAGTGACAAAGATTATATAGATGCTCATTAAAAGAGTAACAAAGAACAATGTGTACAAACCGCCTGTGTGGTCTATGTAGTGGTTAGACTATCTGTCTCAGACCCAGAGGCTCCTAGTGGAAGCAAAATTTTCTTCTCGGTTTGGTTGGTAGTAGAGCTTGTTCCAAATCCGCCTGGCTAGCTACCACCATCTTATCTAAGTCTGTCGCCATAACAACAATGTTAAAACATCATTGTTGATGTTTTGGCAGTTGAAGGTAAGATAGCCAGTTTCTCTGTGACATTCTGGCTACTCATTCATTGGTGATTAATATTTGTGTTTAACTAGTTACTTTTGACTTTAACTTTTTTTGATCACTAACTTCCTATTTATTATTATAAATTTACTTTTAACGTCTCTTTTGTACGCTCATAAACATTTAATGTCATTAAAATTTAATTATTGTTAATTTTGAATGAGGAATAATAAAGTTCTTAAACCATTTTTGAGTACCCTCGTCGACGTCAGGCCTTACTATTCATACACACATCAAAAGTGTCTAGGGATCAAGCATTTTTATGCGGATTTCTTGAGATTGAGATGTGGCTTTGTAATAAATTTATGATTATATAAATTTATATGGATCCTTTTTGGTGCATTTCATAATTTGAAACAGGAACTGTTAATCAAATTCGAGTAAAAGATGAAAATCAGCTGTCAATATTTTCCCTATAAAAACATACAACGCATTGAAGACATTATTAGTGCTACTGTTTCCCTACTACTGATTAAAACCAACGTTATTATGGAGCGGCGACGTCATTTAAGCAGGGAAGAAATGCTCAGAGCCGTGGGAATGATAGAAGCTGGTTCCCGGCAACGTACTGTGGCTTTAGCTCTGAATACAAGTCAGAGTGTTATCAGTCGACTTTGGACACGTTACCGAAGCACTGGTACCGTGGCTGAGCGCCATGGAGGACGGTATCGCTGCACCACACGGAGACAAGACCGATACATTCAAATCTTAACTCGAAGAGCTCCAACAATAACTGCCATGATGTTAGCCGTGAGGCTTCATCACTCTTCAGGGAACTTAATTAGCGACCAAACAGTCAGAAACCGCTTGCATGAAGTGAACCTTCATTCCCGAAGACCGCTACGGGTACCACCTATAGCAATGCACAATCGCAGGATTCGATATCAATGGGCTCTTGAACACAGAAATTGGGCAGAAGAACAATGGCGTTTCGTGTGCTTTTCTGATGAGTCTCGTTTTGGTATGAGACCGGATACAAGACGTATACGACACTGAAGAACCCCTGGACGCCAACAGCGATTAAAATCCTGCCAGGAAGTCCATCCTTATAGTGGTGGAACCATCATGGTATGGGCGGGTATTTGGATCGGCGGAAGAACTGAGTTGATTTGGATCAGAGGCAACCTCAACGCTCAAATTTATGCTGAGACGATTGTATCTGACGTCATCGTTCCTCTACAAGTGCAAATCGGTCCCTTATTTCAGTTAATGCATGATAATGCACGACCGCACACCGCAAGAGTTGTAAGACAGACTCTCGCCGCAGCTAACATCAATGTCCTGCTCTGGCCTGCTCAGTCGCCAGACTTGAACCCGATTGAGCATGCATGGGATATGCTACAGAGAAGAGCTCTGCCGAATATGGAGGGTATCCAGTCGCAAGAAGACCTTTTTTTGTTGTTGCAACGAACATGGGCGGCCATTCCACAGCGTGATTTGGATGAACTCATTTTGAGTATGCCAAACCGATGTTCTTGTGTTGTTAGTGTTCGCGGTAGAAACACGGATTATTAATTGTTTAAGTTACCCAATAAAATTTTAAAGAAAACTGTTATTTCAGTCTTTTTTTCGAACTTTAATGTTAGTGGTTCAAATGTCAAAAATCCCTTTATTAGGAAAATGGCAAATTTCTTTATTAATGCAAAGGTGACTTGGTTTATCGTTACTGTGACAAACGAAAACACTTTATTTGATGAATCCTTAAAGAAAATTTTAATTAATATCAATCAGGAGAAAAGTTATTGCAAAAATATATGTTGATCCCTAGACACTTTTGATGTGTGTATTTAAGCAACTGTTCGTTTCTGAAATATAATTATTATTCTAGAAACGAACAGTTGTTGATGTTATAATTGAGCTATTTTAAATGTTTGTCACAGTCCAACCACTTATTTTAGAGTCCATAATTCTATGTCAAAATGCGGAAATTTTCCAAAAGTTGGTCTCATTGAAGTACGCAGTAACCACATTCACGGACATAAATGTTGTGTATGTACGTTTGTAACCGAAACACGTCGAAACTACTATACCAATTCAGATTAGGTCGTTAAGATGGCTATCTTTAAACCGAGCATGCTTCTAACTTGTACCTGTTCTATTATTATTCTTTACATAACAAAACATCACGCCTTGTTCCCCAAAGGGTTGGGAACTGGGCAGAGGTGCACCTGTAGTACAACCGCATGTCGCCGTTAACGGTGGAGTTTCTTGCCCATTTTTCTCCATACGAAAACTACCTTTTGGAAGGGGCTAAAATCAATTCGACTTTTTTGTAAATTTTGACGTTCAAACGTGCCTTTTGTGTGCCTAATTGAAATAAATTCTTTGACTTTGTTATTTTTATTTAATTTTCATTTCCAGTATTTCGATAATCATGGGAATTTAACTTTTGATTTAATAAATTACTAAAACAACTAAGTGTTTGCAGTAGAAAAGCTACAGATCTCTGCCCAAGCTAGTTAAAAGATAATATCTGAGGGGCAGCACTCAAATTTTTAAGTAACGTTCGCACTCTAATCTCAGTCATAATCTGTCAAATGTCAAATGTTAATTCATAGTGTCGTGCTTTTCTTTAGATATAGGATAGCACGATGACATAGATACATACGAAATCCATAATTATGACAAACATTGTGTTGTATATGCATTTATTTGGCTGTATATGCATTTAGTTGATACTCTTTTTCCTACAATTTTTCCTAAATTTTTTCCTAAGTTTTTTATATTGATTCTTGACTGTTGCTGAGTTGACATTGCAAATAGATTTTGAACGTTTCTAATTACAGAAATTTGCCTGTATTAACAGTTTATCTGTGTGATACAGGCCCACGCTTGACTCTGGGCTTGGGCTTATACTCCACCATATTCTTTTAATTTACATTAATTGTAACCATACGTTATGAGTGTAAGCCCAGGCTTGACCCAACTCGTCCCATTCTTGATGTCCTCCCTCCGATTGACGCCCTAAGCCGAGGTTCATACCCCACAGGGGTACCCTTAGCAGGCGTTCACCTAGTTTTAATTAGCATAGTTGAATAACCCCTGGCTGGAGGTTTTAAGTGTAGTAGCTTAAGACACCCACAGGAAAGCCCGGTTAAGTACTCATGATCTCAGAGGTCAACTACTAGATGCCCTACCTAAAAAAAAAACCCAGGCTTGACGCTAGATGCAGACTGGATCTAGAGTCAAACGTGGGCTTACACTCCACCATATTCTTTTAATTAACATGAATTTTAACCATACGTTATGAGTGTAAGCCCAGACTTGACTCTAGATACAGACTGGGTCTTGAGTCAAGCGTGGGCTTAAACTCCACCATATTCTTTTAATTCACATGAATTTTAACTATATGATCATTGGGTGTCCCGACTTAAGGATACCTTTTTACAGCAATCATACGAACGCCCACTAAAAAGTGCAGCATGTAATCGCTTTCCACCTCAGGTAGGTACCTAAATGCTTACAAAACATTTCACAGAGTGAGGGCAAATTTCACCAATGAAGCTGAACGCTTTCAGCATGTGTAAATCGCGTTCAAGAGGTGTCAGTGTCAAAATTATTAACATATTCCACAACAATTTTGACACTGACACCTCTTGAACGCGGTTTAGAAGATCGCGTTCCATTTCATTGGTGGAATTCGCACTAAGAGGAGCTACACATTTGAATGGTCGGCATGATTCGGCAAAGCCGAACATAAAAATTGAATATTTATGTAGATATATGGCCGGGAAAAATCTAACCTCGAATTGTGCCGAGCCAACCCGAATATGATTCAGCAAGGGAAGATCCCGAACGAAGTTTGCCGAACAGCAGGAGCCCAATGAAAGCCGAATATGTGTAAATAATAATTGCTACGCGTCGACTTTATTGTTAAACAAATACTGATGAATCCAATGTGCCGACCCGAACATGTATGTAGCACCCTTGATACACCTTCCCAACAAGATTAATCGTAGCAATGGACCACTACAGAGTTTCCAAAAATGAAATCGTACATGGAGACATCAATCTTTCTTTGTTATAAAACAAAGGACTATCGCCGAGTTGCGGAAAACCAGAGTCCTTGTATCCGTCCTCACGAACCGATAATGGTTTCCCGGTAGCATTGGATATGACATGTATAGTAATTATGAGGATGTGATGGTATTTTTGCAGACGACATGTGTTGGTGGAATTTTGGCAAGGAATCTTACGGTAAAATGTTTGAAAATATACACGTAGGGAAAGTGTAGAGTTAATTACTGATACCATTGCTTAAAATGACAATAACAAATTACATAAAATGAGTAGTTTTGAGATCTATATAGGATACCACAAGGATATAATCCTCTGTTACGAAGCATAAAAAACCCCCGACACAAAACATTTCATAATTTCTCTTTCCTACTCCATCACCAGTCTATTCATTGAGACCATTCCAATGAGCCCAAACACGATACCTATGCTGTAAGTTGGTAAGGGCGTTGGGTATCCTGCAAATTCCCGGTGATGCCGCAGCATCAGTTCAAGGTTACTATGTTTTTCTAATATCATTAAAGTAACGGAATACCATTTCAAATTTATCAGACCTATGGAAGAAACTCACATCCATTCATCAACTAAAAAAGAGCTGATAATCTTCAAACAGCTGAACTGATTTTGATAAAATATGTCTAAGCAGCATTGCTAGAAAATCTTTCAAATAAAAAAAACGCATTCAAATCGGTTCACCCGTTTCAAGAGCTACGGTGCCACAAACAGATACACACACATAGCAGTCAAACTTATAACCCACTTTTTACGTCGGGGGTTAAAAAAAACGCGATAATTAATAACACCACAAGTTAACACAAAAAAAATGCCTATGAATAGACTCTCGTGTCCATGTTTGAAATTCATGTGAAATATTAGCTATCAAGCAAATATTAATGGATACATTTTATTCTTCTAGTTAACAGTAACCTACTAATAAACAATGTAAATAACCTATGGTTTTCTTGGGAAAACAAAAAAGGTACTTATTTGATATTAGATCATTGAAGTCACAAGAACTACGTGTGACTTATGTGTCTTTGAAATAAGGTTTAAATTGCAATAATATTGACACGAGCTCGTAAAATGCAACATCTATGAATATGGTTAAAGATTATTCACACATCCATTTTGTGTGGGCTGGACTTTAGATGAGTTTATATAAATCATAGGTTTTTACCATTGATCGTCCAAAATACCCTATACTCATAAACTAAAGAACAGAATCTATCTTGTCCTGTCAAAACTGTCCTAATCAAAAGACTAGGAACTATTAGTCTAACAATATCTGAAGGAGTTGGTTTCAGTTTTAGAGGCATGAGGAACCGTGTGTAATGTTCACTCATCCTCTATAGAAAAAGGAAGATCCTCCGACCAGACGGGTGTCGTTTCTGGCAGACAACGGCCCAACGATGATATCGTGTTCGCGCGGTAAGATCTTATTGCCCGATGCAGGATTTGTGTGACATCAGGATTTTGTGTGACGTCGGGTCTTTCATGTGTAGTTAGCATATGGCTACGTAGATGCCGCCACACTGCTATTATTCCCACCACTTATTCCTACAGTGCTAATAGCATCGTAAACTCTTATTGAAATTAGTGCTCATCATATACATGAGCGGTACGTTGGCAACGGCAGAGGCAACTGCAGCCGTTGAAACTCGCCGGCTGCAGCCTTAGACGCGTCGAAGACAGAGGCAACTGCATCCGTCGACGAGTGATGACAGCTGCAGTTGCCGCTCGTGTAGCGGCGACGTGTCAACGGCTGTGGTAATCTCTGCCAATGGCGCGTGCCCCTCGTGAATATGACCACTTAGGCTCCGCGCAAACGGGCCACCGACCACAGCCACCGGTAGCTATCCTTTGGTACCGCACAAAAGAAGGTCCCGCCACTAGTAGTCGGTGGCTGCTACAATCTGTAACGAAGACAAAGCGAAGCGAGCGAAGTAGCGAGTGGCCGCCACCGGTGGCGTATCGCGGACACTGAGTTGTACGGCGTTTCTATACAAAACGTGTTAAAAATCATGTAAACATCTTGTCGCCAGCCACCGGTGGCTATGGTCGGTAGCCCGTTTGCGCGGAGTCTAATTATTGTTCGTATGGTGCGGCCTTATTGGAATTGACAATAACCTTTGACCACGCCAACAAAAAGATAAAAACTTTTATAGTAAAGGTTACCTGTTATCATCTTTAGAACATAAAGCAGTTTACTGCTGCACATAGGCCTCGCCTTTGGTTCTGCAAACCATTGGACTCCATCCTCAGTTACCCTCTCATACCCATAAGGTTGTTTATACCCACAACACACATTACCCTTACTACAAAAAAACAACTCATAACATCTCGCCTACAATCCCCAAAGGGTTAAACAGCGGTGTACCTACTCGTATAATACACCCACATTTTGCCAGTTATATTTAAGTCCCATGTTATAAGGGGCGAGTCTATTGCCATCAACCGGGCACGAATCCAGGCTCCAGGCTGCCTACTGAGAAATTCAAGAATGGAAAACCCAATAACATAATGCCCGACCCGTGAATCGAACCCAGGACCTCATGCTCAACAGTAGTTCTTGCGACCACTAGACCAACGAGGCAGTCAGTAAACTTAAAACAACACAAGTAAATACTAATTCCAATTGAATTGCTAGATTTATATGCACTATTACGAACCACGTTTTCAGGTAAAACTGTAAATTAAAATCCAAGTCCAAGAATGCTTTACCGTCTTACATTTCCTTCCAAGTCAGAATTGAAATAGAAATTAATCCATTCTCTGTAGAAATTGTTGGGTGTAATAAATATGTAGATAACGTCAAGATTAGGTAGCTGCAGTGAAACATTTCGCACTTACACTGGGTTGCAATTTTATTGCGGACACGCTGAGTTAACGCTAAAAAGTAGGGAAGGAGGTTGTTGACTTGTTGTAAGGACGGGCAAACGAATTGGAGTTTGAGCTTGCAGGAGCCCACACGTTTCACACCCATTTCTCTATTGTGTACACTGTGAAGATGTGATTTTGTGTAGAGTTTGGGAAAACATACAACAGTCATTGCAAGCTTAAAAATACAGGTAATTACGCTACAAGGTAATCTTTTGGCGCGTGGTCAAAATTGGAAGTAACGCTCAATGTTGTTTTGTCAATACAATTTCTGTGGCAGTTTCACAAATGGTTACTAACTACGCCCCCTCTGTCAATGTCGTTCAGGCGCTATAAGATTCACTCTACTTTTGCTGATTTTCAACAACACTGACATTTAAAGTTTTTCGGTAGCTTATGTTAATTCAAAAATATTTAAGTTTACTTATCCTAAATCTACTGAAAAGCATGTGCTTATAAGTAGATTTAGGATTAATAAATAGCGAGTGTGCAGCTATGTCAATGATATCATTGACATAGCTGCACACTATCGTTGTATTTCTGTTGATTTTAAGATAAATGGATGTTAATGACATCTGCAAAGTTGTGCATATATTTTCGTAAAAATACTTTGATTTTCATATTTAGTGTCATGGTTCAGTGACTTCAAATGAGGTTAGAGGAAAATAGTTTGTGGATTAACGGGTTTGTTTTTTTTTTTATTTTTGTACTGTTTTTTTTTGTCAATGTAAGAACATTGTAGGTCTAGACTCATATATATTTCGATTGGTTTTGCCATTTCCTATTTTATTAAGTACCTGGTACTTGTTGCAAGGCCCATATTGTCCTTCCATACCTATTGACTTTGTAATTTGAAAACATTCAACAACCGTAGAGTTTCTTGCCGGCTCTTCTCAAGAAACGACCGATTGAAACCGCATACCTAGCTTCTGACGTTTCTTAATTGCCCATGTAGGTTTATGTTGGCTGGTGATTTGAACCGTGACAAATTCACTACTGGCCTCGAAATAGTCAATATTACGAACCTTCTTGTTTAATTTATTTTCGCAATTCTTTACGAACTTTTCCGCTTGTAAATTTCATTTTGTCCTCAGTTCCAGTAAGTGTAGGTTCTTCGAAATAATTAAAGACACGTTAGCTATGGTACCTATCTTTTTCACCACGGAATATTTAAGAGATGTTGTATTCCGTGTACCAGCTAAATACCTTATATAAAGACAGAAAGAACATGGTTTAATCTAAAAAAAAAACTATGTAGCTATCAAATAAATGTTTTCATTAATTCATTCAATGCAAGTCATAGTCATGCTTTAAAAGAGTTAAGCACAAGAGATGCTACCGTAAAACTCGTCACACTGAAGATAATATAAAATATATAAAATATTATCTTCGACATATCGCTCACCGTACTCAATGGACGACCACACACAGTGAACATTATATATATTACACCTTAAAGGATTTTTTTAAATATTTAACCCTTCGTATGCCCGGTAAGTGGATCCACGCGAGACACAATGGCTTTTTAATTGTTTCTGTAATTACGGCATTCAACCGGTTAAACGCTATAATATATATTATTTTCAATGTGTATGATAAGCTTAATACTTGGAATGGATTTTTGGCATGACAAAGAGAAATTAATCTTCAATGGAACAAAAGCATCAATGCATCAGAGTTCCAGTAAGTTCCAGACTATTTCTACAGTTTTCATATAGAAATTCTACACCGTATATGACAAATTCAAAACATTTGTGCGACAGACGCGTTGTCGGTGGGTCCTCATTAAATGTGCCGCGCAACTTGGTCGTCAGGAGTGAAGACACAGGATATGAAGATCCAGAAGGCACAATCTTGGACGAAGATCAAATACACACACACACACAATACATTATGAAACTTGCCCAGAAGTAGCCCGGTTTTGAAAATTTCATTGTTTTGTAATGTTAATTACTTAGTTCTTCCTCTTAACAAACAGCTGTGCTACCAGGGAGTTCGTTGCGACAATTCTTCTTCCCAGCTATAGCACTAGGAAGTGGTGAAGGGCGGTTGTTTTGGGAGACTCTCTTATGTAATTTTGACGTTCAAAATGGGCTGATTCTCAGCTCATTTAAATAAATGTCGTTTGATTTTGATTAAAAAAAAAAAAACATTTGAATCAGGTGTATGGTCATGTCGAACAATGTAATTGGTTAATAATGGCATGATAATTAATGTCAGATTTTCTGATCAAGAATTCAGAATCTGAGAGAATAATATGTCACTGCATTGAAGGCCTGTTAGTTGCAACTTATATATTCATTTCATCGTTGCAAATAAGAAATGCAAGGAAAAAATGACTAATCCTAATAGTAATTTTGTTTGACCTAAGTCAAAGCTTTTACGAGTACAAAATTTTTGTTATTGCTACATTGTGCGCTTTTATAATTTCTAACGTGACGATATTATCGTGGACGTCCACGTTTACGTCCATAAAATATATGGAAATACGTGCACGTTATAACAATATCGTGGACGGAAATTTAAAAGCGTCTTCATATATTTCCATACATTTTACTTCCCTGTGTTATCGTGATACCTTGGACGTCCACGATAATATTGTTACATTACAAATTATAAAATTGTCCTATCGCGTTTACATTTTGATAAGTAGAGCTTCTGAACGTTTATATTATATGGTGAAGAGCACTTGTCACTGAAAACGTCACGTGAAGTGACTAATGCTTTTTTAATTCACTTAACTACACTAACCAGAGCCCTTTCACAAAACTATATATGTCTACAATTCATCAAAATTGTTAAATTGTAGAAATTATTGCGAAACACAGAAACTACAAATATGTAAATTGTAGACTTGTCACTACAATTCACATATTTGTAAGGTTTTTCCATTGCAATTGACTTAGAACTAGTAAGATTTACAAAATAAATTGTATTGCATAGCCTTTTCCCAACTATTTTGGGGCGGCTTCCAGTCTAACCGGATGCAGCTATATTTTACATTGGCTAACACAATAGCCCGTGGTAAGACTGGTTGTCAGACTTTTGGGCTTCTTCCCCGTAACTACTGTCAAAGATTTACGAATGACAGCCAAGCCTTAAGCTTAACGTGCTTTCCGAGGCATGGAGTGGTCTCGAGACCACTCATCCACGTACCGACCGCGGCAAGCGTAACTTAACCTTCGACCGACCCGTTGCAGCTGTTATTATTTAGTTTTAATGGACACTAGTTACATGTACCTACTAAATAAATACAATAATCAACAATGAAAAGATTACATACATATAATTACGATTTAAATCGACTGGACTTGTGATGAAGGTGACATTGAAATGGTAAGTGTTTTATTAATTACGTTGGTGTACCTGCATTCACTTTACAACTTACATATACTTATCCATAAGTAAATGTGCGGAAATCGAGCGTCATGGTATTGGCATGTGATGCCGAGGAAAGAGGAAAATGTCGTGAGGACACTTTTGGCTATAGGAGTAGGGGAAGACTAAAAAAACGATGGATGGACTGTGTGAAAGATGATATGGCTAGAAAGGGGGTGACTCCCGAGATGACGACTAATAGAGAATTATAGAAGAAAAAGACAGGTTGCGTTTACGCCGACCCCAAATTATATTGGTATAAGGGCAGGAGAATGATTATCCGCATGTAAATTATATTGGTATAAGGGCAGGAGAATGATTATCCGTATGTAAATTATATTGATATAAGGGCACGAGAATGATTATCCGCATGTAAATTATATTGGTATAAGGGCAGGAGAATTATTATCCGTATGTAAATTATATTGGTATAAGGGCAGGAGAATGATTATCCGTATGTAAATTTATATCGGTATTAATTGTTTAAACACTCGACTATTCGTAAATTTTAATGAAAAGCAGTCTAAATAAATAAAACAATGAATAAAATAGAAAACAGTAGGTACTAATTTGCAGTAAGCAGGTGTTTCCTTTACGTTTTTTTGTAAAAAAATATAATTTCCAAAGACACACTTAAATATCGTGTAAGGTTTCTCGGCACTACAGAATAAAAAAAATAACGAGCGAGCATTACAGTAATCGCATATGATGTGTAACATCTGACATCTTGGCTAATAGTACCAACCTCTCGGAAAATGGGTTGGTACCATCTGACGGCCAACTCTAGCACCGCGCGCGCTCATTGGTCAGATCAAATAGCGCGCGCTTCCCCCCGTCTCTCTTCACGAAATCACTCCCACAGTTTACAGGAATATGAGAGGAAAGATTTCCAGGAAAGCGAGAGGACAGATATTACACATCAAAAAAAGTTTTCTAGAGATCACAAATATATTAACACCTACTACGTGCAACATCAATAAATCGTGGCCGCCTAAACAGTTCGACCAAACGTTGAAATGAATCACTTGATTAATTGATTGCACGGTACTTAACCTAATTGACCGGATCAGCGCTAAACTAGAAAACAAGTTCAGATAAGAAATGGACGACGGGAGGATATAAGTATTTAAAAACTACAAACTTAACTTCAAAACAAAGAAACTTAACTTCAGTTAAATAAAATATGTTTTTTTATTACTTAAACATCTAATAACTGCATAAATTTAATATTTTTTATTTTTTTTATATATATACTTTACTCTGATTATACCAATATTTGACGACAAACAACCAGGCACACGACTCTTAAATATGTAAGTAAATAATGGTCGACGGCCATTCACTGACACTATTTGTGACGTCATAAGTATGGCACTATGACAGTCGGAACTATTTTATTAGCTTTGTCAGTAGACCATAAGGGCCGGTTTCCACCAAAGTCAAATCATAAATTTCAAATAGTCACATGATAAAAAATACTTTAAAACGTCAAAATTTACAAGAAAATATAGTTAATTCTGGTTGTATACTTCATCTTAAGTAACCTTTTGGATGGGTCCAAAAGGTTAAGTTACCTAAGGTGAAGTATGAGCAAGAAACTCCACAGTTATTCTTTTAAAACGTTTTACAATATTTTTAATATATTAATTATATGCGAAGGCGATGTATCTAGAATAAAATTACTATACCACAATAGATTCAGGATTAAAGCGGTGAAAGATTTATTAATTTATGTTATAGATAATTAAATAAAATGTATTTAATTTAGACCATTTTATGTCCATATTTTGTTAGTACCTATTACATTCTCTTAAAACTATGTTAGTAATGACGAGATCAATTAATAAATTTATGTCATATAATATAACACTCAAAATAAATAATTGAGTGTAAATTATGAAAGAGTAAATTTAAAAAAAGGTAAATAATTATATAATTTTCTTTAATAAAGTATTTACATTAGTTAAAGAAAATTATATAAAATTCATACACTCATCAGCTCATCACACAGATCTCCAGATATAATGACATGATCGTCTTGCATTCGTTCGCGAACATTTGGTCAAGTTTAGCGTCCAAGAGAGCGTTGTTTGCCGAGACAGCAGTACAGTTTACAGTTTGGGCACAGTTCGTGATGCACCTCACGAGCGTCGGCTTTCCCATGAAGGACTTTGCACATGGCTGTTAGTTATAATTTTTTTCCTTCTGACCTCAAGTGAATTTTACACTATGCGACCTTAAAGAAACTTTGTAGGGTAAGAGTGAAACTAATTTCGCGAACTACCAATGTTTTATTTATTTATTTTATCATTTATGTACACAGTAAATAAAATATATCAGATACGACAAAATTCCAATATTGAGTACAAAACTACTGCTTATTTTTTTAAGAAATTTTATCCAGCACACCTGCGAAAGGAGAAATGAGAAAGAAATTTAGACAAAAGTGTCTGAGAAAAAGAAGAGAAAAATATGAATATGTGAAGTCTTGAAACTAAATATTAAAACACACCTACACTTATAACCACGTACGTGACAAAAAAAAAAAAATACATAAAGCAGTTTTTTTTTTTTTCTTTCTATGAATAATTTTTAACGCAAATCGCGCTAGAGTATTCTTCTCTATTGGGTAGAAAACAGGCCTCATAAAATATGTGCGTAGGCTGGTACGATTCATAATTTCGAAGACTTTTTATTTAGTACAAAAAAAAGTACGTGTCAAGATGCTGGGAGAGGAACAACATCCTATGAGCATTTGCCTCAGGCAAGGTGACATTTTAGGTTCAGTTAGATTGATAAATAATCAAATTATTGACCTACATTTTTCCTAAGATTTTTATTTGAATACGATGTTTTTTTATAATGTTTTCCGCTGAGCTAATGGCCTTTTGACTAACGGACTTTATTCTATAATGATGATTGAATTACATGCTATGTTCGTATATTAGATCTATATATGCAAAGTTACTTGCGAATGTGAATCAATTAGTAATCTTTTTAGTAGGATTTCCCTGATTAAAAAGTTTTTTTCTTGTTTGCACATCATCTTAAATTCTTAATGAAAGAACAGATAACAGGTAATTGAGTACGCATACATTAGCAGGATCAGAGAGTGGTATTCAAACGATGTAACTCACACCTACTTCGATAATTGTATTAGCATTAAATAAGCAAATATCATTCTTATTTATTTTCCTCAATATTTTACGTTCTTATTGGAATAACTCGGTAAGTTTTTATATGTTATTCATTTAGAAATTAATTTAATTAAATAATTGTAAAATCTTTTAATAAGCAATTTTAAATTATTTTCTACATATTTAAATGCGTCTTAATGACCTCTCCACTCGTTTCCGTGTTCCAATAAATTGCCACTCATTACTTTAAACCAGCCCAACAATAGACCGACATTGGCACACACGATAGGGTAAACAATTACCCTTCCTTTTTGGCACCTTCACGAATAAGGAAATAATTATAAGTACGTTACAGACATTTAACATGCAACAAACTACAAACATTGGATTGATACAAACAGACAACGATGGCAACAAATGTTGGTTCAAATAATGGTTACACACTGTGTGATTTATATAATATAGTCTTACAAAGGCGATTCTGTTAATGTATTTTATGCTTACGTAAAAAAGAAGTTTAAAATAAAATATAATTTTTACTTAAATACTATAATAGGGTTTTTCCACTGAGAATTTCTCAGTAGCAGCCTTTTTTTTTTTTGGTGGAGTAGGAAAATTATCAAATAACTTCTCCCGCTCTGGGTGGAGCGAGAGGATGTGTCAGACTCTTACTGACTAAAACCCACCCGTGTTCCTTCAGGTGCCCTGTTGCCGGGGCTTACGATCTCCCTTTCGGTTTTCTTCACAACCCCGGCAGGCATCGGCCCTAGCGAACCCCGTCAATTCTACTGACATCTCTTTGAGGCGCGCGTGGAACGCAGCCTGGAGTCTGGAATAGTGCCCAGTTGATGGCAATAAGGTCGCCCCTATTACACATAACTAGCGAAATGTGGGTGGACTATAGGTAGTACACCTCTATCTAAACCTTCGGGAAAATAGTAAAACGTGCTTTTCTCAAACATGCTTGAAAATTCGAGCATTATTTTGACAGCAGTCGAGATAAATCGAAAATACTGTACTGGTCAAATACATACGAGCGTCCGGCCAGCAATGTTAGTATGAAAATCCTTATCTGTCTTGTTTAGCGGCGAATAAATTACTATGAAAACTCATATCTGTCGTGTTAATAAAAAATGGAACGAACTTTTTATATATTTAACAGTTTACAAAAACAAGACAACAAAACAGTCACAAGTAAACAGACGAGAAGAAAGGAACAGAAAAATACACACAAACGTGATGCTTATTTCTAAAGAAATCTCTTCCAGCATACATGCGATAGGAAAGTAGTTAAAGAGATGTAGACAACGTGTGTAAGAGTAGAAGAGAAAACAGAATACATGAAATAAAAACTTAACTATTCACTAATTTAAATGTAAACATACAATATGAGAATATACTTAAATACATACTTCTAAAATTATTTAAATCACTAATTTTAATCATTAATCACTAAAATACATATCACTAAAATAGATAGAAATATTTATTATAATTTAGTATAAAATAATAAATACATAATATGCAACTATGACGAAGTGGAAAGATAGTGTTCTTACACTCTTCTTTTTACTTCAACACACGGCAACCATTTCAATTTGGTTTGATAATAGAGCTATTTAATGTAAAGAAGAAACAAATGAACATACTGTCGCGTGAAAAATTATCTTTATTCGTCAATGATTCTGGAATTTATAATTAATTTACTTAATTTACAAGCCTTGGCCGCAACCAGGTATTGATGGACTCACGTACGTATGCCTCGGTCGTCCATCAATTTCCCAGTTGCAGGACGTGACAGTAATGAAAAAATATTTTTTTTTGCATATCCAGTAATTTGATAGTATTTTGAGCATGGCCGAGAGATACTTATATAGAAATTCGATTTTTTTTAAATACATTAACAGGGACCGCGCCATTAGTCGACAAAAATGTCACCTTGTCTTTGAACGTCTACTATAATAAACATGGCATCACGAACATTGGTGCAAACATCACCAACTAGCCACATTAATATGCTGAGTAAGTAGCTGTTCTGTAATTATAAAGAGTTTACTCAACAATAAACTGAGAGCCACAAACAAACAAATGTTTCTTTGTTTGTCACGTTGGCTGAATATTACATGTGCTCGGAATTAGCTTATTAACTTCTTGGAGTTGAATAAGCATTTAATGTGGCTTGTATTGTGTGGAGTTAAGTAGTTAAATAAGATTAATTTTAAAACGTCTTAAATACTAACTTAAATGTAGTCACAATTATTATATGTATTTTTTTAAAGGTCTGTTGCGAGAAGATTGTGCTTAGACGGTTTGGTCATGTTGAAAGGATGAATGATGATGATGGCCACCAACAAAATGTGTTTTTTTTTATGTATTTCCACCGATTTCTCCGTCAATTGTGGACCGATATTGAAAATTTTGTATGGTAGTCCCATATAAATTTTATTAACTTTCCTTGGATTGATTTTGAGTTAGCAAATTCAAATGTCATTTATTCAAATTAGGAATCAGCACTTTTCGAACGTTAAAATTATATAAGGCAGTCCCCCAAAAACGCCCACCCTTCACCACTTCCTAGTGCCTTTAGCTGGGAAGAAGAAGTGGCGCAGAAAACTCCCCAGCAGCACAGCTGTCTGTTCAAGTTAAAAAAAATATTCTATACAATAGTATGCAAAATAATTTACATTATGCAATATAAAAATAATTTAAATGTTAATTATTGGCCATATGTCAGCTAGCACATTAGCTTCAATAATACGTATTTTTCCCACTTAGTATGTGGATGATATGATAAGTTCCTGTCACTGGTAGCGGTATTCGAAGTTGTGTGGGGTAGGTATTACAACTAAAAAGTGAAACATAAAAACATTTACAAAAAAAAAAAAAAACAACCGACTTCCAGAAAATACTATACAGTGAAAAATAACTATAATTTCGGAAGTCGGTGGCTAAAAACGAAAATTCAAAACCAAAAACACTGACTTCTGAATTATTATTTTTTATACAAATTTTCACGATGGAAACTAGTCTATGTCCTACTCCAGATCCCAGACTACCTCTATCTGTCCAATTTCATAACAATCGGTTCAGTGGTTTAGGGGTGACAAGGTAACAGACAGGCAGACAGACAGAATTACTTTCGCATTTTTTAATATGGATTGTGTCTCGGACTCCAATCGGTTACCCCTGGCTAATCTATAAAAGTGTATTTCATACCATTACTGAAGACTGTAGTCAGAAGCCCAAAAGTCTGACAACCAGTCTTACCAAGGGGCATCGTGTAACCCAGTAACTGGGTTGTGGAGGCCAGACAGGCAGTCTCTGCATGTAAAATACAGGTATTCAGCTACATCCGATTATACTGGAAGTTGGAAAAAAGTAGGTAGATTGATTGGCTAAAGACTGTTCAAATTAGACATTTAAAAAAATCGGCCAAGTGCGTGTCGGACTACGCACAATAAAGGGTTCCGTAGTTGGAATGATTTATCCCAAATACAAACTTAACATTGTAGTTGAAAAACATGTCCTCCAATACATTCCAACTGCAAATGTAAGATTGAACGCACAATATTGAGAGATTTACCATGTTATTTTGAGACCATAGACTTCTTATAGGTTTTCCTGTTTTTTTTTTTCAAAATTTTAGGTCCAGTAGTTTCGGACATAAGGGGAATGAATGGAATGGTCAATTTTCATTGAATTTATTAAAATTTTTTAATTTTTATTTTAATAAATGTTTATTTTAAATTTATATAAAAAATATTTTTTAAATCTTCGCAACAAGCCCTTACATTTGATATGTCACACGGTACTGCTAGCAAAACTTTTTTTTTAAATAATAATCTTGTTTGCCCCCCAAAGTCCCTATATTCAAAATTCATTTATTTACGTTACACGTTCGTGGTTGGGTCACAGAAATACATATGTGTACCAAATTTCAACTTAATCGGTCCCTTAGATTCGGAGCAAATTGGCTGTGACAGACGGACAAACGGACAGACAGACAGACGAGTGATCCTATAAGGGTTCCGATTTTTCCTTTTGAGCTATGGAACCCGGAAAAGTTACGATTAGTAAATAAACCGAACCGTTATTTATTATAGGAACCTAGCACCAAGCATACTAGTCAATACCATTAGAGAACATCACAACATACGTACTCTTGTATTGGAATTTGGTAACACACATGTAGATACATAGGTATATCCTCATTTTATAGTACCCAATAGTATATTTTATGACGATGACTGTCAAGCCTCCACATTAGTCCTTTATGGCATTTATAATAAGCCATTCATATTCAATGTTTGTACATAACCGGTGACAAATACGCTTCAGCCATATACGCATAAGGAAATATTTTGGTATTAGATTTTATATTGAAGACTTCGATTTCGTCAATAGGTATAGTATGTAAGTAGTCTAAAGAAGGTATTTCACGAATACCTACTGATTACTGAGGCTTTTCGTAGGTTTAAACTAATCAGTAAAGGCAAATACATTAAGGCCCGGAAATCACCAAAATGTAGACGGACGGAGAAAGACAGAAAGAAAATAAATTTATTTATTTATTTATTTATTTATTATTAATTTATAAATAACCCATTTGACCCAGGTTAAGGCTCACAATATTCACACAAAAACAAAAAACAGAAAAAACTTAAAATAATATTGTGTGCCTCACGGCTGCGCCAAATAGAAATCAATCAATAGTGAAGAGGCGAAGAGATGATAAACAGCTAGGGTGTATCCACCGAAGCTGTGCGGAGATGCGTACTGGCTAGACCGGAGCCGAGATATGTGCAGAGAACGCGGGGGCCCTAGCGGTGCCGGTCTCCGCACGCCGCTCACATCTCCTCTCGTCTGCGCTGCGAACCATCCACAGCTTGCGAGGCACAGGTCGCCTCCTGTTTTGTTCGCGCCAAGCAAATATGAGACATCTCTCCTCTCTGCTTAACCGTATCCATTGAAGCTTAGCGGAGACGAGATATGTAAATAACGAAATCCTATTGGTTGTTTCCAACACATCTCCTCTCCTCTCCTCTCGTCTCCGCCTTGTTGGAGTCCAGGCCTTAAGTCCGCTCCCACAACATATCCTGAACTCATTTTAAACACATTCTGCCTCTTTCAAATTCAAACGATTGGCAGAAACAGCAAGATGATTTTAATTCGTTTAGCGCTAAATGTATTTAGCGACCATACAGTGACCTCATTATTGGTAAAAAAAGTACCAATTATTGGTAAAAAAGTAAAAAGTCCTTGTTAGTGACTATATACGTATTTTTATTGCTAATTATAAATAAAAATAGTTGTAGGCGACTTCCGCAGAAACGAAATTATTTCGATAACATTCATAATTATTTATCATTGCGTAATACGTCCAAGATACTTCTTTAAGAAGCTGACAACAGCTATAGCGCGGTCACTGTCCGACTTCATGAAAAAGAAAGAAAAGCGCGATGACACAACGCTGGTAATTTATTGCAAATTATGAAGCAATTTTCTATACATCTACAAAAAATCTATTGATTAGAAAAAATAACACGTATTACGTTAATATGTTGCTTGTAGAATAATCTGACAAAAAACCAGAATGATTGCATGTATATTAAAATGGTTTTTAATCGTTTAAAGAATTTTTTAGAGGTATCTTCGTGATTTTTTTCTATCATATCAAATCAGTTGTATTAAGGCACTTTCAAACAGGCGCGACACGCGACGCGATAAAAAGACACCGCTTGTCGCGCGACGAGCGGTGTCTTTGTGTCGCGTCGCGTGTCGCGCCTGTTTGAAAGAGCCTTTATGTTTTCAACACACTATCTAACTAGTATAACCCTGAAGTATAATCATATATTTTTCTGATTATGTTTACTGCGGTACATTATACACTTTTAGGTATTATAAAACTTGCATTTAGCTCCTGTAGTCCCCAAATATAATTAAATCATGCAGAGTATAATCAATATTGCCTAACTTTTGGCTTGACTCCAAATAATTTCATTAAATGTGTTTAAACCATGAGAGACTTAGAAAGTAAAACTAGCGACTTGTCCCTCTTCACACAGTTTTTGCGACTTGACAAATCATGAAGATTTCTTTATTATATCTAAGTTATATATTAAGGCGACGATAACCGCTTTTTAAAATGCTTTTATACTGAAGATCACGCCTAAACGAGTAGTGTTGATTGAGATCATTTGAGATATTTTTTTCTTAAATTAGAGCATTTTCTTAATAAATTATTACAGGAATTTTTTGATGATGTATATATTACATAGTGAAATTAATTTGTAAAGTTATGTGTAACGCGGATAAAAAACTGAGAATCGTGCAAAATCTATCAAGCGTATTTTTCTGAAACCTTCACCATATTAAAGATAATTAAATTATTAATCTTTAAGTATACGTGTTTTAATAAAATACCTTGTTTTATGTATAATAAATTAATAATGCGTCTAATAATTGGGACAGCGCTCCTTGATGGGTGAGTCCTATTACTGGCTGGACGTACGACGCGTTGCGTGAGCTCAGTATAGAACACGCAAGGTAACCACTCAAGGTCACTGGCATATATCTGCGTCTTAATGTAATATACACATAAAATTTCAGGAATAAATTCTCTAAATAATGTTGAATCTACATACAAAAAAATCTACATACTCGTGACGTCATGGCATATTTTAACTTTATGCTAACTCAATGTATCGCCGTAATCTTTTGATAAGGTTAAAAAAGAAAAAAATACGTGTCCAATATTTTTAAATAATCTACAAGACGGACAAAAAATTTTTTGTCCGTCGTTTTTTAACCTTATCAAAAGATTACGGCGATACATTGAGTTAGCATAAAGTTAAAATATGCCATGACGTCACGAGTATGTAGATTTTATACTTACTTGTGACATAACGACCCCCACTCCCCAACTTTAATGCGTTTTATTTAAGTCATTTTTTATTAACATGATAAAGCAAAATTACATGTCTAATATTTTTTATTACCTAACTGACGGACTAAATAGTTTTTTTTTTTTTTTTGACCCAGGCCTCATTCCTATTCTTTAAAACATGCCAGCCCACCACGTCTTCATAATCAAAGGTTAAAAGGCATTCTTGCCTGGCAATGAATAAGAGTTAAGGATATAAAGGCTTTTAAGGAAAAAGGACCATCAAAGGACCGCACAGACAAGCATACACTCACACACTTACACCAAGTGTGAGTTCACCATACCCTAGAGGTAGAGATTTTTATTTTCAAAGGTATTCTCATAATTTTCTCTCTCTTTCTATCAAACTCAACTTAGCCTATCGCAGTTCACTACTGGACATAGGCCTCTCCCAAGCTGCGCCAAAACATCTTGGCCTCCGCCTTCCGCATCCAGTTTGTGCCAGCCACCTTTTTAAGGTCGTCGGCCCATCTAGCTGGAGGGCGTCCCACACAACACTTGTCGATACGTGGTCTCCACTTTAGGACTCGTCTGCTCCACTGACCATCGGTCCTTCGACAAAAATGGCCAGCCCACTGCCATTTAGACTTGCCCTCTTTACAGTTTGTCATTTTGCTGAACCTTGCAAGATAATGTAGCGGTTACACCGCTTACGCACCAAAAAAGACATGACGTCACACAAATCCTGCTTCGCGCAATTAGAGTTTACCGCGTGAACGACATAATAATATATAAGAATACCTGTCTTCAACCGTTGGGCAGTTGCTCACCAAATACGACACCCGTCTGGTCGGAGGATCCTCCCTTTTCTGTAGTGGATGAGTGAACTTTACACCCTGTTCCTCATACCACTAAATTAATATTTCAATCTGTATTATTTTATAATTCATGACTTGAAAAAAACTGGTAGGGAAAGTGTCGCCACATTAGTTTGCGACAGGCTTCCAATCAAAATAATGAATCCGCTTCATCTCAATCTATATCGAATCATGCGTATAAAGCACAGTTTTCCTTATCGGAAGACCACCCAAGTTAAATTGCAGCTAGAATATATCAATAAATTAATTTCATATATCCCGGATATAACGATATTGGCAAACGATAATTTTAAAATATTAATTCCTTAGACGCTGTTGTCAAAATCCATAGGACGGATTAATCATACCAAAATATAAAATTATCCTTCAAAACACAAACAAGTTAATAAAAATACAAGTGATATCATATCATATAACTCTGTGTGGTCTCTTCCACCTAAAATTTCTGGTACAATAAATTTACAACGAAAGCAACTAAACACATGGGCGCATTAACAGTCAATCCTCAGTCGACCTTGAGTCTTGCTGCGAATGCCTAAACAGAACTGCGATGTTCAGCCACAAAATACACAAGGTACAGAAGGCCAGCTCCATACAAAGACCGACAACAGGCGTTCCCACACATTTCTAGTGTGTACAATGAAGCCAGGTACAGATTGGCGAAACGTCACATGAAATGTAACACAACCACTAGGTAAATTTGTTTTGGTAGGTTTGTTTCAACGTGTGTTACATTTAATGTTACATAAATAAGTGAGCGCTCGCTACAACTGGCAGTCATTGGAATTGAAAAGAAAAATAAAAATTGATCTATTCAAAGGCTGAAAATCAGCAGTTGAAAGTCTCAAAAGTATCAAAAGACAGCCCTCAAAACGCCCGGCTGTCACCACTTCCTAAAGTTTTCCTTCAGCTGAAGAACGAGGAAGAAGTGGCACGACACACTCCGCAGAAACACATCTAATAGTATAGATAAAGCAACTTTTAATTCTATAAAAATAACAATCACACTCAACCTATAATGTTCCCACTGCTATGACGCACCTAGGTCTCATCTCTGTGGGAGGGAGTGGGCCGTAATACACCACGCGGTCCCAGCACGAGTTGGTGGATGTCACATATTTTCGATTTTTTTGTTCTAAGACATGTCAGTTTCATCACGATGTTTCCCTTCACCGTTTTGAGAGCAGTGGTGATGATTACATAAAGTAAATTGCCTACCTGAGTTCGAACCTACGATCTACAAAATCATAAGTGACGGCCGTTTCTACTAAGCCACTACTGCTTTCCTTATTCTATAATAGTAAAAAGTTATTTTCATTAATGCCAACATGTATACAGCAATAATATACCAAGTTCATTTGAAACAGCAGCACGTGCGCGTCTATTTGCGCGTGTGTCTATTTTCACTTGTATGAATTGACCTTCTGTATATATATATTGTGTTTCGGGAGCGATGCGGACTGACTCATACGCAGCTCGCCTGCTAACTAACACTTCCACTGTGATATTGACCTAAATTGTGTAATTTTACGCCGAACTTCAAAGTGAAGAGTATAGTGGTTGACAAAACTGTCACATGTAGTCAGTGCAATGGACCTTGGGGTCAAAAATGGTGGAAGTAGGGTCGTGCATGTTTTGGTTTGCGGAGTATGTGCATTAGCATATTGCGTATCGTTGGTAGACGGTAGGGCGACGAAAATACGATGACTCAGTAATTCTTGAAAGAAATCCAACTCATTCTATTGTTTTCATCACGGCTGCCATGAAACAAAGATATTAAAGACAGATTACTATCGAACACAGTCAATCTGCCTACCCTTTTTCCCAACTAAGTGGGGTCGGCTTCCAGTTTAACCGAATGCAGCTGAATACCAGTATTTTACATGGAGCAACTGCCTATCTGACCTCCACAACCCAGTTACTCCGTAACACGATATCTCTTGTTAAGACTGGTTGTCAGACTTTTGGGCTTCTGACTACAACAAATTGGGCAAATTCTAATCTTGTCGCTGACATAATCAGCTGCAGTTTTATGGTATTGGTATTTGGTTGAGTTAATTATAATACCTATGTTTGGAAGTGAGCAGTCAGGTCAGCTGGTTTTGGTATATACAAATAAATTATAGTAAACAGTTGTAGCCTGACATGATTATCGCCTTTCTTGAACACAGTTTAACCAAAAATGTACATATAAATGTGCATGTAAATCTACAATGCTAACAGGCCACCCAGTTCAACACATTTGCAAAACATTAGGTACCTATCTAATAATACAATAAATCCTACTTGCTAAAAAAAAACTACTTAGTAAAAAAAACGAAAATCTAAATACTAATAAATTTACCTACTAAATACAGTCCATATAATCGAAATATTTTGTATCTCTGAAGACAAAAACAAACCAATACCTACAATTAAAAGTTAACAAAACAACCTGTTCTAAACTTAGCGTACAAACAAGCAAAAAAATATTTCGATGGAGTTTTTCTTACATGTTATCTACTCGTAATTATAATAGTGGAAAAGTTCAATAACCAAGTTGATTTGGCAACACAAGAACACAACCGGTTTATTTTTAACTAAAAAGTTTGCGGTCGGAGAATCCCCGTCAAGAATGAAGTACGTAACGACGTAGTGACGTAATACTCGCACGCACACACGCATCATTCATCACCATCATCATCATTTCAGCCGAAAGATGTCCACTGCTGGACATAGGCCTAAGCATCGCCACTTCGACCGATTCTGTGCTTTCCGCATCCAGCGGATTCCTGCGGCCTTCACAAGGTCACACACACTCATATATAATAGAAAAAGAGAGAAAGTCACATAGAGGGGGTATAACGCTTTTTCCTTACGTGACGATTTCTACCAGTCAACTCCTACGGCAAGCCTGGTGGAATAATTTCCATGAAAAATTCACGGAAATTGTTGCACCAAAGTCACGTCGCGCCGTGACGTTGTTCCTGTCTGCGGCACCCTTTAAGGAACTTCGTTCAAAAAATTTATTATTATTTACCGCTACTTGTTTGCATAGAAACTTTAACTTCCCGTAAGACCAGCTCAGGGATTGAGTTTAGTAAAATGCTTTCTTACACCTGAGGAACACAGCTTCCTCTTCATGCACTGATTTAGGTTCAAGTCTGTTTTATTCCATCAATTTGCGTATCAAACTGAAAGTCTAACAACCAGTTTTACTAAGGGCCGTATTAATTACCCAGTAACTGGGTTGTGGAGGTCAGATAGACAGTCGCACCATGTAAAATACTGGTATTCGGCTGCATTCAGTTAGACTGGAAGCCGACCCCATCATAGTTGGGAAAAGGCTTGGCAGATGATCAGTCTGCGTATGTGGGCTGTATCATTTATAATTATTGCACAGCATCATTATTAATTGGGTACCCCAGTTGTATTAAAATTTTAATACAACTGGGGTACCATATAGATGCAGCCCCTTGTACTTTAGCATTGTCTCTACATGGATTCTTATTTCTAACTCCTATCTTGATCGCATAGTTGTATTTACAAATACAGCTTACCCAAAAATACAATCATGACTTTATTAAGATACAGAATTATCATTATATTAGTACAGCGAACGTCACAGAGTAAGACAATGAGTGAAGCAATGACGACTTTGTACGATCACAGAATAAATAATTTGTTGCACATACCAAAAATTTGTCCACTATGCATATCGCTTAAAAGTTGGAAGGTTGCGTCCAAATAAAAAAAGAAATAAAGAGAGAAAAAAATGGTGGCACTCCGGGAGTGTCGACAGAAGTAAAAACTTGAACAAGATCGCCTTGGTGAAAGAAAAATACTTGCATAGAACATTGATTCCTAACATAATATAAATAAAGAGTATAATCGCGTTTACAAAAACTTTAAAGTAAAAATACTTGCATAGAACATTGATCCGTAACGTAATATAAATAAAGAGCACAATCGCGTTTACAAAAATGAGGTGTCGTCATGGTGTCGCGAAATCAATGGTTTAGTCCCATCTCAAAAATCCCCAACTCGCCTAAAGAAGTTTTCACTTCAAAAGTATTTATTGGGATTCGCACAGGAGATCACAAATTAAACTTATCATATTTAGAACAATTATCCAAAGATAAATAAAAAAAAGGAAAATGAAAGCAGAAAGTCCTGTACGAGGCCAAAAGGCTCCTATCTCAGCATGATCATGTGACAATAAAAAATAAATATCGCAGCACTGATATTCTGATAGGGCCCAGAAATAATTGTATTGAGGTTCTGATTAAAGGTCAGAGAGGATTGATCTTCAAATAATATAAAATAGAGATGGGTCCTCTCCCGTTTTGAGAATCTAAGTGCAACTAGCACTAAGTTTACCTAAAACTCATATCGGACCGCCTCGTTGGTCTAGTGGTCGCAAGCGCTACTGCTGGGCATGAGGTCCTGGTTTCGATTGCCAGGTCAAGCAAAGTGTTATCGTGTTTTCCATCAGGAATTTCATAGTAGCAGCCCCGAGTCTCGTGCCCGGTTGATGGCAATAGGCTCACCTCCTATTACTTGGAACTTAAACATAACTGGCGAAATGTGGGTGTACCATAGCTCTTTGAGAATTACATTAGTTATGTTATGTTATGTTTATTTAGGGTGTTTTCTGGAAACCCCGTTCAGTACTGTTGAACGGGGTTTCCAGTCGGATATTGGGGTGACAAGTCGCGGCGTTACCTTCAGGTTCATATTGCAACACCAAAACTTTATGTTATTGTCACTGGTCTATAAACAGCGAAGATTTCTTAACTATTAAAAAAAAAATGATGACATCACTAGCATGGGTTTTTTTAAACGAAGCTTAACTAAAATCTATTTTTAACCGACTTCAAAAAATTCGTTGGTCCCGATCTTTTTTTTTTATCAATGATCAATCAAGATTACAACACTGTAAATACCCGAGCATAAAAATAGATTCTTCCACAACCTACATAGTAATTTTAATACAACGCTATTTCAAGGTTGGTAGATATTATAAACGATACATTATTCGCAATCACATAAATCTTCATAACACGTAAGAAAAAAACTTTAATTGCTGTTATATAGTGATTAATTACGTTAATACATTAAATCTAAACTAATGTTATAAAGAAAAAGGATTTGATTTTTGTGTTAGTTTGTAATGAATAAACGCAAAAACTACTGGACTGATTTTAAAAATTCTTTCACCAGTAGAATGCTATATTATCATTGAGTAACATAGGCTATAGTTTCAAAGATATCACTCGGATGGAAGCTAGTGCTAAATAAACTGTGCACAACTACAGCACTAAAGAATCTTTTTTTTTTTTTTTTTGTCGGTAAGTTCTACCGAGGAGTACCCTAGGTTTGTATACTAACTGTTCTAGTCCTAGGTATTCCTCCTACCATAGCCTGGAGAAAGGAATCGAATATAACATAACATCATGGTTGTTTCAGTTCAGTAGCAGCCCTTTTTTTTGGGTGGCAAATTATCAAATAACGTGTCAGACTCTTACTGACTAAAACCCACCCGTGTTCCTTCGGTTGCCCTGTTGCCTGGAGCCACGATCTCCCTTTCGGTTTTCTTGGCAACCTCGGCAGGCATGAGGCTGGATTTGTGTCCGGTTGATGGCAATAGGCTCGCCCCCTATTACATGGTACTTGAGAGCGGGATATTTCTACATAATAAGATATTAGTCTTCCTTTTAGAAGAATTGTGGCCTTTTCTAACTATTTTGAAATATAGGACTGATAATTACATACAATGACATAACATCACGCCTCTTTTCCCGAAGAGTTAGGTAGAGGTATCTACTTAGTTCACCCACATTTCGCCAATTATGTTTAAGTCCCTTGTAATAGGGGGCGAGCCCATTGCCATCAACCGGGCACTTATCCAGACTCCGGGCTGCTACTGAGAAATTCCTGAAGGAAAAACTGAATATCACTTAGCTAGACCTGAAAAAACCTTCAATTTATTACTAACCCAAAACTCTCAAATAATTGCTAGACACTTAATTGGAAAATTACTTATTATTGAAGCTAACTCAATAACCACTCGTCAGAATTCGACTAAATTTATATGGGACCAATCTAGAGGTTTATCCTTTCAAATAAAACAAAAAACCCAATCGGTTTATAAATAATAATAATAATAATAAATCTTTATTCAGTATTACAAAATTGGTAAAATATTAACATAAAATCTTAGAAATAATTTACAAATGCCGGAGATCTGAGGTAATAAACAATTTTTAAAAACATAAATATACATACAAGCGAATTGAGAACCTCCTCCTTTTTTTAAAGTCGGTAATAAACATCGCTGCCGAAACATCAAAACCACTCATGGAAATGTTCTTAGACTGAGTAACTTTTTATTCCTAACGAAGTAAACGGGTTTCAATGTATCACAGTCATAACGAGTAAATACATAAATAAGTCTAGTAAAACAATCAGCTGCGCACGCGACGCTTATGCAACACGATCAAGTTCGATCTCTTGTTTATTGTTATACAGGAAATAATGTCGTTGGTTCTATGATATTCCGTGACGCTATCTGTTATCTGTATATATAGCAAGCTTAAGTAATATGTTAGAAAATAAGATATTTATAACAAAATATATATCCTAACCAAATTATGAATGAATGTTTTGTACATATTTTTTAGTGAAAACTTCTTTAGGCGCGTTGGGCATTTTTGAGATGGGACTAAACCATTGATTTCGCGACACCGTGATGACACCAGCTTTTGACCGTTAAAAAGACATCATCGCGTTGATCACCACGAAGTGTGGAGTAAAAGACATCAATGCGTTGATTACCTTGGTGCCGATTTGTGTTTGTTGACATGTTTTCCACTGTTTTTGTTTTATTTTATTTTTTTCATTTTTTCTTTCTTTTTTTGGGGTGTATTTCTTGCACATCAGATGTGCCTTTTTTAATAGCCCAACATCTTTGCCCTTTTTATGGGATCCGCATTTTGAACATTTCGTTTCAATCCCTTGATTGTCATTAAATAAAATGATC
Organism: Omphaloscelis lunosa; assembly: GCA_916610215.1. NCBI lineage: Eukaryota > Metazoa > Arthropoda > Insecta > Lepidoptera > Noctuidae > Omphaloscelis > Omphaloscelis lunosa. The sequence continues at coordinate 17,783,934 of OU744250.1, forward strand.
ATCAAGTACGTGTGCCCTTGAAAATTCATGAAAACGCAATGTCTACGAATAAATGAGATTCGTATAAAAACATTTATTACTTTTCGAATAAAATTACTAAATACCAAATTAAAACTGTTTCGTATTCTGTTATAAAATAATTTATTACTGAAAATTCATTAATAAATTAAATAATCAGCAATTAATGATGTAGTAAAATAATTATGTAAATGTAAATATCAAGTTCACTTTTTAACAATTTTAATGAATTAATAAACCGTTCACCTTAAGTTCATTAATTTAATTAAAGGCAACACAGATTCCAAGTAATAAAATGCTAATATTATTATTTATTTCTACTAATTACAATAAGTTCGGCGCACCTAGAGTATTTAGCTCCACTCCGAAACTCTAAACTTTTCAATGCAATTTGAGCAATCATCATTAAAAGACAGCGTAATTAATTGTTTATCAAATTGACTACCAACTTCAATATAATGATATAAACAAAGGTTTTGTCCGTCAGGTAGATTATTCAAACATATTGGACACATATTTTTTCTTTTTTTACGTTAAAGATTATGGCGATACATTGAGTTAAAATATGCCATGACGTAACGAGTCTATAGATCTTATAATTACTTGTGACGTATCGACCCCCACTCCCCAACTTTAATGCGTTTTAACTAAGTTATTTTTAATTAATATGATAAAGCAAAAAATACGTGTCTAATATTTTTGTATATGATTTTTTTTTTTGACCCAGGCGTCATCCTTATTGTCTAGTAAATTCAATATTCAAAACATAAGTGTCTTTCTTTGTCAGTTGTATTAAATGGTTATAACACGTTACGACAAATTGACGTAGTGTGTCAATTTGATAAATAATTTCCCTGCTGTCCCTTTGTTGTGGCCATCACAATATGAAGAGCAATCTAATTTCGGCATACAGGCAATAATCACATATTAAAATTACTTTCATTTAGGCTTTCAGCATACATTTATAATAATACATGCTTCTGCCCGCGACTTTGTTCGGGTGCAATTTCGGTCCCCGACCCACCGCGTCGCATCGCATCGCCCGCACGCGCTATTACTTCGTTTTCGCTTAGCGTCTTTCCAACCTATTTTCTTTTTGCTCGGCTCCTTAAGATCGTAGCGTGATGTGACATAGCTTATTACCTTCCTCAAGAATTGGGCTACACACAATGCAAAAAAAAATGCAAATCCGACTGGTAGTTCCTGAGATTACTCCCTACATACAAACTTACAAACAAACAAATTGTACCTCTATATAATAAATATATATAATTATGTATATATAATTATAAATAATTATTATAATAGTAATATATTAATATTTTATATATTATTAGTATTAGTATAGATTCCATGAAGTTTTCTATTTATTCACACTCACTTTTATAAAAAGTCTCACCTACAAACACACGTGCTGATCTACAGACATGACGAAACCTAAAAACCGTTTTGGGCTCAAGCATGGATCCTAAAAACAACTGCATTTTCGTCAATGAATTTTCCTCCCAAACATTTTTTAAAATAAAACGTGTTGCAACAACATCCGATAAATGTTTAAATGAATGCGACATGCAAATATAGTAGATTGAATAGACTATTATGGAAAATTCCAATCATACTAACTATTGCCGTTCAATTCACGTTGTAAAACTCAATTAAATAAATGCTGAAATAAATTATGGAAACTGTTTAATGTAGGCATTGGCAAAATGGAAAAGTTTATATTGCACTTTTGATTTTATTGCTAAATGAAAATGAGCAAGTCCTAAAAAGCTGCTAATATGACCATTAATTATTTCCTGTTTTTCCGTTAAAATATGTATTTTTATAAAATTAACACTGATTTTGCCAATTTTAGAAATGCTAATAATAATAGATATACTATGTCAATATGACGTATTATAGCCGTCGTATTGCAGCATATTGACCTACATAGTGTCGTATGGAGTAAGGCTGTGACAGAGTGGCGTTCAATGACTAGAAGACTAGATGTCGGTCGTCCTGTGGTGACAAGGCGGACTACACTGTTGCCATCGTGGTTAGAACCTGGATGAGGCTGGCACAGGAGTGTGGTAACTGGTACAAGAAAAGAGAGGCCAAGAAATCATTGGGTGAAGTCGGGTTGTGGATTATAACGATAATGAATGTATTTCATACTAGCTTCTACCCATGACCCGAGACATCCGCGAGCCTATAACGTTACTCAAGAATTTAGCTACCCAATGTAAAAAAAAAACCGTGGCACTCCGGGAGTGCCGACAGAAATGAAAACTTGAACAAGAAAATACTTGCATAGAACATTGTCCCGTGACGTAATATAAATAAAGAGCACAATTGCGTTTACAAAAATGAGGTGTCGGTAACGGTGTCGCGAGTTCAATTGTTTTTCCCATCTCAAAAATGCCCAACGCGCATAAAGAAGTTTTTACTTCATTAAAAAATTCAAATTCAAGGTAGCTGCGGAGAGTACCCCGTACATACAAACTTACAAATAAACAAATTTTACCACTTTATAATATTATATTAGTATTTGTATAGATTTCAACGGTCTCAACCTTCCCCTCCGCGAAATACAGGCATAATGTTTTTGAAAGACAATATTGGAAACTATTGTTCAAGTACGAAGCTAAACTCTAATTACTAAGTAATTAATTTAAAGATCAACTGCGAGATAATTATCATGAGTCATGACTCTACATTGTTGTGAAATCATTCAATTAACTTAAGACCTTCTAATTGCATTGCATCCGTTCGTTTATTAATTACCGGAACCAATGCAGTAGTATCAGTTCAGGGATAATACCGTTACCAATGATATACGTTAATTCAGTTCGAAAGAAAGAGAGAGAGAAATCAACTTCCGAAAATAATTTGAACAAAATTTCAAGAAAAAAAAAACTTTTATTATCTTTTCCTAACCAATATTATTGAAAAAAAATTTTACATAAATACAATAACAATAAAGCAACCTAATAACTAGCGAAATTCCTAAAACACTACCGTTTAGGCCGTTTGTACACCGCCACGTCAACGGGACGTCACCAAGGACGAGGTGACGGCAAAGTAGCTATACATACATTTACTATGGCCTCATGTCCATCGCACAACGTCAACGGGACGTCACGTTCGGTTCGAATAATGTCGTTTCTCGTTTATGTCCCTTTGACGTTGTGCAGTGGACAAACGGCCTGACACAAAATCTTTCCATCGTCATAGTTGCGTATGTATTTATTATTTAAAATTATTAATTTAATTATCAATATTTTTGTAATATTGATTTTAGCAGTATGCAGATAAGTATATTATCATGTTTTATTTAAATAAATGAATTGTTTATTTTTATTTTAAGTATATTATTTTCTCTTTTAGTCTTACACACTTGCTTACATCATCTTTTTATCTATTTTTCAATCGATCGACGATTTCTTTGGATACAAGCATTTCCTTTGAACACTTTTTTCTCTTGTCTTTTTATTTAAGTGTGTACATAAATGTTAAAAAATAAAACATTTTTTCCATCAATTAAAATAATGATGTGTTCCAGATTTTCCGGTAAAAGAGAAAGAAAATTAATTCAACTTGTTTTCTATCCTGTTACTAAACGACAAAATACCTACTTCCTTTGTTATTGTTATTATGACAATGATTTGCTTGAAAATCAATCAAATTGCCGGCAAACTGGTTAAGTGCTGATAAACTCGCACAAGCATTAGTTGGTTACGTCACCTTTCTCAATAGAATATTAATTGTTCTCGGCAGTACCTTGGCTATACTTACCACCTTAAGTTACCGTTTCCTACAAGAGTGGTGGCCGCCATATAGTGTACGCAATTTACTAGTGAATGACGTCACTGAAAGGTGATTTATGGAAGTTAGTTGATGTGTTTTCCAAGAGAGCGTTTTTGACAACGTAAAGTAAAACCCTGCTGAAACCATTTTCATGACAGCCGTCACTGTGGCTGTAATGTGGCGGCTACCGCCCTTTTAAAAATCCGTAGCTTTACACCAAGCCCTATTTGATCATACATTTCGAGAAATACTTTTCTGATACTTTGACAGTGAAAATGACAAGCTTTCTAGTCCACGCGAGATTGCTAGTCACCGCCTGAGGTGTGGGAGCGGTGAGACGGCGCCATTGACAAAATTGGCAGACTAAGTTAGCTTGTCCTTTATCTACGTACTTCCCAATCTCACCGCTCACATCACTCAAGTGGTGACTAGCAGTCGCGCACGGACTATAGTGGAACTTTACCAAAATCTAAATACACAATGGAAAAGTAATTTCTTGGCGATGATTTGTACTGCCCCTGCACATGAAATTCATCAAATACCTGTAAACTTCAGTACCAGCTAACAACTGCGCATCTGTTGCAAAATTACCAAGAAACTCCTTTCTGCGATCCAATAAGCGTTGAGCGTTAACTAGGTTTCCAACAAAGAGTTCTATTCAACAGATCTCAGAACTAGTCTAGCAACAGTTCCGACTAACCTTTTGTTTACCGGTTTCTACAACACTATAACATCACGACTGTATTTCTCGAAGGGATAGGCAGAAGTGTAGTGTAATATACACGTATCGCCAGTTATGTCAAAGTCCCATTTCATTTAGTGGGCGGTTCTATTTAACTACAATTATCAGTTGACTACTACTGCAGTGTTACATTAAATTTTTGTATGATCTTATTTACTTTAAGTGAATTGATTCTTTCCAATGATTTCTAGAGGTATAATTTGCAAAGACGTATATCACAAATTTAAAAGTGATATTATATAATGTAATTTTATTAAATTTTTTAATTATAATTTTTAATTTCTATTTATTTAAATTATTTTGAATCATGCTACCACTTATATTTAATCAAATTGTTATGCCCGACAGGGTACATATGAATTTTATAAACACATGTGTTATGCAATAAAGATTTTAATTTGAATTAGCCTAGTGGTGTGACCGTCGGACTGCCAAGTCGTAGGTCTCAAGCTCGAACCCAAGACATGCACCTCTGACGTTTAGGATTCATGTGCGTATTGTATAATTACCACTTGCTTCAAAAACGGTGAAGGAAAACAACATAAAGAAAATGGCATGACGGAGAGATATTTCTCGACAGCATGTGAAGCCAAGTCCTCTGACTTGGCTTCACATGCCGTCGACAAATATCTCAGAGTCAGAGATTTGACAGAGTTTTTATGGTCATGGGCGGCATAAAAACTCTGACACCAGATAAGTCACTAACCACACGAAAAAGAGAGAATATTAGTTGGTACTTAAAACAAAATCAAGTTACAAGTAGAGAGAAGGAAAACATCAAGTAATGAATAAATAAAAATATACACACAATCGTATTCTTGCCAAAAAAATGTTTTTGAGTGACCATAATTCAGCCTTCATTTTCAGTGGACTTGCGACTAAAATTGGTATTTTTAACCGATTACCTATGCAATATAAATTAAAATTATTAAGATTTAATAAATCAATTAATTGGTTGTAAAAACTGAATATACCTAGCAAAAGTTAAATAACAGTTAAAAAAAAAACAGCAAAAATTTTTAGATTCTCTATAACCTTTAAATGCAGTTTTAATGTTCAAACGGTAATAGTAATAATTTAATTAAGAAACTTTACAACACTGTTAACTAGGGTAATAAATTCCTGCTAAACCATAAATTATGTCAAGTTACGAGTACAGTTAAACAAACAGTCTAACACTATTAAGTCACACAAGTTGACTTTTATAACTTAAAACGAACTTGCGGAACTAAAACTCGCTTAATTTTTAAGCATTTAACGAGTTGGGAAGTAGTTAAGTTATTTAAGAAGATAAACAGTATCGTCATCCTCCCTTATTTTTATTATTTTATTTATCTTTTATATAGATTATTTTCTTTTAGATTTTGTGAACGTTTTAAGCTGTAGACTGACTCGTGGACCATTTTTTATTTTATTAAGACCTGGTACTTGTTGATAGACCTACACTGTCCTCTCATACCTATTAACACTGTAATTTGAAAACATTGTAGAAACCATTTATTTTTAAAAGAGTAACCGTGGAGTTTCTTGCCGGCGCTTCTCCATGGGAAGCGACCAATTGGAACCGTGCACCTAGCTTCTGACGTTTCATAAGTGCCCTTTTTTTTTTTGGGTGGGAAATTATCAAATAACTTCTCCCGGTCTGGGCGGAGCGGGAGGGCGTGTCAGACTCTTACTGACTAAAACCCACCCGTGTTCCTTCGGTTGCCCTGTTGCCGGGGGCCACGATCTTCCTTTCGATTTTTGTAGGTTTAAGTGAAATAAAATTGAATTGAATATGAAACTTTTGAGTTTTCAAAAACTTGTTGTTTTTAGGTTACTTGCGTAGTTTTATTGCTTGTTTTTTGCACCCTAAAATTTAAATGTTAGCTGCTTTTAATTTAAAAATATAAAGTGAAAACTTGTTTTATTTTTTATTTTAATCTTATAATGAGTCCGTGTAATTTGTATGAAATAAACGCAGTAGTCTGAATTCCCAAGACATTGTATAGAAAAAAAAATACAACATAACAGATATTTTTATTCAATTTCTCTTTGACCTTTTGATTAACTTAGGTAGATTCCTAAATCAAAGAAATGGTACATTACTGTCACGGCTAGCAATTAGGGTATTGATGGAGATGAACGATTCGTGATGCCTGGTTGCGGCCAAGGCTTGTATAGTACTTTTCTCGAATAATGCGTGGAAATTCAAACTAAGTAAATTAAGTAATTAAAAATTCTAGAATCAATAACGAACAAAGAAAATGTTTCACGCGTCATTATGTTCATTTATTTCTTCTTTACTTTAAACAGCTCTATTTGCTAAGCCAGTTCGAAATTTAAATAAAATCTTTGATTAGTTACCTCCTTGGTTGCCATGAGTCGAAGTAAAAATTTAGTTCCATTTTTAAATAACACGACAGATATGAATTTTCATAGAAATTTATTTGGCCGCTAAACACGACAGATATAATTTTTTATAGTAACATTGCCGGCCGGACGCTCGCTTGTTTTTAACCAATACAGCAATTTCGATTTATCTCGAAGAACGTTGTCAAAATAATATTCGAATTTCCAAGCATGTTTGAGAAAAAAGTCATCTTGTTACCTCATAATTATGAAATCATTCATCTACAAAATTAAAAACACCTTCTTCAATTGACACATTCAAGAGTTTCGAAGAATTACCTAATATAATATTATATAATAACAGCCCTTTATTGCCCCACCGCAGGGAAAAGGCCTCTTCTCATACAGAGAAGGCACGAGGATTGATCACCATGCTTCCTCAAGACGAGAGGCAATTACAGAATTATCATATACTATTAAATGAGCAATATTCGCTTGGCTCTAACGATTTCGATGAAAGTTGCAATATATTTATTGAAGAGGGCGAAAAATTGATCTATCTAGGTCTCATCTGGGAAAATTCATTTTCTCCGTATTTCACCCAATCAGAATTCGGTCGCCCAAATTTAGTCCGTCCGAATTCAGAACATTCCCAATTCGGATTGAATTCAGATTCGGATCGAACGTAGTGTAAAACCGCTCTAAAACCCCACTTGTTCTACTACTACTTCCATGAGTCAGGGGCCCGGGAAATACTTGTACATTCGCCGCACCCCCGATGGAAAAAATATGCCCTGAACTACATAGGTACCTACTAAAATTTCAGCACATTTTTATTTACTCGATCAGCCAAAACAACATTACCGGCAACCTTCAACGCTTAATTTGTCTGGTACCCTCAATTACCTTCCAAAAAATATTGTTAGCCCTCCATGTTGTTTACTCATTTTAATGGAATATCGAAAATATTTTTCTCTTCAGGCTGTTACCCGAACACGAATAAACAGCAACTTCTACAAAATAAATGAGATCGCCGTCTAATTATTTTTGTTTAATAAGCTAAGGAACAATAAAGAGAGAAAATATTCCTAAATATAATTAGGAATCGATAAATGAGTTAAGGCCAATGCACATCGGCGGCGGGGGCGGGCGACGGGGACGGCATCGAAGAGGATTTGCCGAGGAGCATCTCGCGATATGGCATAGAGGAAATGCGGAGTGCACCCCCGCTTGCACTGTCTCTCCCCCGCGATCGTTTGCTAGCGGACTCCGGCGTGGACCAGCGCGTTATTCAATATCGCAGAGACAAAACCCCCTTTGATGCTCCGTAGTCGGTCTCTGAGCTTCGGAATCTAAATCTTTTTTTACCATTAGATATGTATGAGTATACTTTGGTAATTTCAAAGTACTTTGTCCAACCCTCAGCCAAAAAAAGAGTCAATGTTTGTTAGATAATAAAGGGTGACGACCTGTCAAAGTTCTTTGAAAAAATTACATCGGATTCTGTTACCATTTATTTTACAAACAGGGTATTGGTAAAACGAGGGACATACTTTAAGAAAGTTTAGTGCTCATGAAAATAGACAGATTTACTATGGAACAAACTTTGAAATATATTAATTTTGTCATAGTTATCTATTAGTTAGTATGTCGGCAGCCACCCCCTTTCTAGCCATATCATCTTTCACACAGTCCATCCATCGTTTCTTTGGTCTTCCCCTACTCTTATAGCCATCGACGTTCATAATCAAAACTTTCCTCACGACCTTCTCCTCATTCCTCCGCATCACATGCCATGTGACAACCGATTTCCGCACAACTTTTCAGACACCGGTGTCATTTTTAGACTTCCTCTTAAGTACTCATTTCCTACACTTTATCGAATAATGCAAACATATATGTATACAGGGTTGATCTCACAGTAAAAGTTGACCATTGTCAGTACAGTAAATACTCCCTTGAAGTATTTCGTTCAACCTGACACTCTATAGAGATTCTAGTAGTACTTTCACCTGACAAATAAACATGAAAGTATATAAAAATACAACCAGTTAACACTTAGATGGACACTAAAAACCCATAGGCATTATAACAATAAAACTTCTATGATGTCTCGTTCAGCGTCCTTGAATGCGTTAATTAGTACAAATAATAACCCCGCAGACTACTACAAAAGAACTTCCTTTGCCTTTTATAAGGAAATAGGATATCCGTCATTTTTGCAAAAAAAAATCATGAAAGAATATCAAACGCGATAAGATTTTTCCTTATGTCATGTTGCAGCCAAATGGATCTATCTCTCTTTCGGAAAATAAAAATGTATCAAATTAAAATGAAACATTTATCAATGAAGCCTCACGTAAACAGGCATGGACTAGATTTTGTGAGAATTTTTAAAACCTGTTGTTTTTGCATACATAAACATAACAAAAATAGACCCTTTTAAAAGTCGTTCATTGTTATTGTGAAACCCGTATTTTAACTAAATTTGACCAGTTTGTCAAGATTTGTTATAATTAATAATCCTACAAAATTATGATATTATGTATTATGATACTGAAAAGTGTGTTGAAAGGTTGTCATAAAAATCATAGACCAATTTTTGCTGCATTAAGTTCTTTAAGACTGAATGCAAATAAAAAAAGTTATTTAAATCATTATTATTTATTTATTTATAGTTAATTAAAACGGTACAACACCAATTACATTAATTAACATATAAAAAATTATATAGTTGACAACTATTTAATTAAAAAAATAATTAATTAATAAATAATTATAAATGAATTAATTAATTGAATTATGAATAACTAATCAATCACTCATATTAAATTCAACAGAAATAATGACCTACATGACATTGACATACATAAAATCACGCCTTCATCCCATAGGAGTAGAACTACAGAACGCCACCTGCTACGATCCTTACATACTCCTTTTACCTCGTTTACGTTCATACAACTGTACCCTAATTGCGTAATACACGATCAATCACAATTTATTTCGATTTGAAACAGTTTGCTAATCCATTGCTTCATAAGTTGGAAAAAAAATCTGCTCAACAACTTAAATAACACAATGAATGTTGTTGAGCTGTCAAAATTAAACAAGTTTGTCATAATCGTTTACGAAAATAAGTTACGCAAATAGGGTACAGGTCATACACGCCAGTTGCGAAGACTACGCACCTGGACCTTTCTAAAGAACATCACCAAGAAGGACGAACATAAATCACTTTTCAAATGACCTATAAAAACACGAATGAAATCTAAAATTAAAATGTTTTTAAAGCAAAGACCTTCCGAAACAATATCCCAATCAAATTTGACATCTATTTCGAACTTATTCTAAACTCGCTCAATGCCGCGTCATCAAACCGTAAATATTAATATTGTAGTGATGTCCAATATAGTATTTTAATAAATAATTCGTTGTTTATGAATCAACACGGAAATGAGAAGGAGTAGTTATGTAAAGTACATGGTTTGTAGTTCAATGCCATTCACATTTTGTTCACGTTCAATAACCGATGCATGTCTCAAGGTTTTATGGCTTAACTCTAGTTTGGAACAGAATTCAGAGAAAGATTTATGCCTAATTTATTTATAGTAATAGTTAATTTATTTGTGAGAATATTGTTAAGGAGATGATACATGGTTTTTATAATTCATAATATTCGGCAGTTTCCGGCATAAAAATAAATACATTGTCAGGGTTTTAGTTAGTTTATTAGATTACACATTGAATTGTTATTGAATTAAATAAATTAGGATAACATTCAAATAGCAAATTAATCAAATATTTAGCTATGGAAATGTCAAAAATAATTAATTAAGTCAACAATAAACCTAGTAAGAAGAGAAATATGCTAATTATTTCCTAATATTTATGTCAACTTTTCATTTATAAAATTAGTCGAGTAAGTAGTATTTATTGAAAAATTTACATTTAAATGTCCTAAGGTTTAACATTTTAAAACAATCTGGTAGTTAATTATAAATTTTGGTCGCCATACAAAATACATTATTAGACAATATTTTTTATTTCGTCTAAGTACACGAAGCATTTGAACTTTATATTATTTATTTCCCAAATCCTCTGTCAGCAGCCTAGAATCTGGATTAGAGCCGGCAATACGCCATCCACTTCCTATTAGGTGTACATGAGACTTTTAACAGATTTTTATTTTTATAATAGTGTTCGTTTTAATTTAGGTTTTTGTTATTTTAATTTAATCCTGATATTATGCCCTTAAAGGGTTTTGTACCCAGCACTAAGCCTTATGAAACATCATTTTTATAATATATAATGCAATAAATGAATATGAAAAACATAACTGGTGGTGATTTGTCGCAGCTATTTGAGGCATATAATACTGTTTTAATTTTTCTGTTTTTTTTTTGTGTGAATATTGAGTGGTCAAAATTTATTTTCTTTCTTTTCTTTATTTATTTATTTATTATTTATTTCCCAAATATTACTTTTACTTTTACTACAAACATTTCGGAACGATTGAACCCCGGAAAAATAAATAAAAAATGGTTTTCCTCATCTGTGCATGATCCGTACTAAAAGAGCTTTTTTTTTATTTTTTATTAATTACTACTAGGTTTTGGGCGCGTCTTCGTCCGCGTGAAACGCAGACATAGAACCTTTTCATTTTCCCATTACTTACTTAACTAGTAGTTCAGCAAAGAATAGACCTCGCGAGCACAAACTTTTTGCAACAATTAATATACCACTAAACTAATTGGCACCGGTAATGCTGCAGCCTAGTTTTGTGATGAGAAGGTGGTCCCAAGTGCTCCATCAATCCGTACCTAGTAGTTAAAGGGCCGATTCCACTGATATAAATCTAAAAGTGAGCAATTTACTGCATTTTGGGGACTGCTTTAAATTTACTGCTTTTTTCTGCTCATCACGCCGTCGATCCTCATCAGATCTTCACCAATTTTAAGTTACTATTCAAATAAAAAAAGAACCATCGCAATCGGATCTCATAAGGCGGAGATATTCAGTACCCCCTGTTTGCCGTTTTTTGAAGGAAGTGCCCCTCCATTCAAAAATTCCCGACGACAAAAAAGTTCTATAAAATCGTAAAACCTGTTTACCAAGTTTCAACCAAATCGGTTGTAAAATACGACCTTTAGAGGAGTACCAAAAAAACTAACACACGAAAGCTTTTGCCTGATTCGAAGCAGAGATGTTACGGTGACTTCGCTCGCTCGGTCAATTAAAAATAAGCTAAAAGACACCTAAAATCAACAAACATTTATGACTCAATTAACAAGGTGACCTATCGGCATAACTGGCCCACTTTTGTTTACACAACACTACATCTTTTTGCTCGTTTTGTCAGCAGTCTGGTTCGGTTCAACGCACCGGCAAGATGCCAAGAATGCGTTTACGCAACCTCTGCGCAGGTAAGCCAATTAAAGGTTTCGTATGACGAATTATTTAATTCGATACTGCTTTTTAGGGTTGCGTACCTGAAGGGTGTCAAACAGAACCCTTTACTAAGTCTCCGCTGTCCGTCTGTCTGTCAGCGGGCTGTACCTCATGAAACCTTTTTTTTTTTGGGGTGGGAAATTATCAAATAACTTCTCCCGCTTTGGGCGGAGCGGGAGGGCGTGTCAGACTCTTACTGACTAAAACCCACCCGTGTTCCTTCGGTTGCCCTGTTGCCGGGGGCCACGATCTCCCTTTCGGTTTTCAATTCTGCTGACAATGACATCTCTTTGAGGCGCGCGTGGAACACAACGCGCCGTCGCGTCGAGCCGGGATCTCATGAACCCTAATAGGAAAACAGTTGAAATTTTCACAGATTGTGTATTGCCGCTATAAAAAAAAAATAAACGGTCCCCATACAAGGAACGTTTGTTTTTCAGCGTTTTTTTGCTAAATATTGTACAGTGGTACGAAACTCTTCGTGTGCGAATCTGACTCGCAATTGGCCGGTTTTTTTTTAATTGACTACAATAAGAAGATAATTTTAAGCTTCGACCGAATCTGAGCGACCACAACGCGGGGCCTGAGACACGGGAGCGGGAGCGTCTACCACGCGACGAACGCTGCTGGTCCCCTCGGCCGTAACGCAGTCTGATCTTTAAGTGGAAAATGTTCGGATTCTGGGCTGCATTGCTTTTTGGTCTGTACTTACTAAATAATAGTACTCTACTGTTTTCTTTTGTATTTCCGCCGATTTCGCTGTCAATTGTGGACCGATTTTTGTTTTTTTTTGTTTGACAGGGTAGGTATGCTCTCTAGGTGGACCCATATAAATTTTATTAAACTCACTTGGATAGTTTTTGTGTTAGCTTCAATAATACGTATTTTTCCCACTTAGGATGTGGATAATATTATAAGTTCCTGTCGCTGGTAGCAGGTAGTGGTATTCGAATTGGTGTGGGGTATAAAATTCACATTTTTGTACGAAAATTACCCCAAATCCATAAAAAAATTGAAAACTTTCAACAGTGGCAGGGAGGGGGGGTGCTGGTTATGACTTGTACAATAGACACCCGCTAAACGAGGTCTACCCGCGCCCCATGTAACAACCAGATAAAATTCACCATTTAAAAAAAATGTTTTTTTTTACTTTTTTTCCTCATAAATTAACTCTCAGTACACCCTTATGGATTAACAGGTTTTTTTTACATTTCGCCAGTTACATTTAAGTCCCATATAATAGGGGGCGAGCCTATTGCCATCAACCGGGTACAAATCTCATCTATTATTTAATTAAATACAGTACTCGGGTTTCTCAATAAATCTCTGAAAATACCTACGAAAACCTAATAAATCTCTGAAATAACCTACGGTAGCAATCAAGAACATACTGATATCTTTGAAACACGTTTTTGAAAGTTGGCACAGTAACGTCCTTTTGAATCTACATTATTATTCTGCAAATAATTAATTAACATATATATGTATGAAAAACAATTAAAAATCAGATCGTTAATAATTATAAGATTTGATACTTATTTCCTATGCACCGATTTGTGTTGAGGACGTTTGAAACTCATGCTTCCGAAGCTTAATAATAACTGCATTATTAATTCTAAATTAGATTGATCGAAGGTTAAGCTACGCTTTCTATGCGCGGTTGGTTCGTAGATGGGTGACCATCCATACCATATTGAAACCCCTCCGTGCCTCGAAAAGCACGCCGTCATTCGTAGATCATCGACAGTCGTTACGGGTAGTCAGAATATTTTTGTAGTTTATTTTCCAAAGTAGGCAATTTTGAACATCCGTAAAGATGTGTATGCAGAGTTAAGTATGTCTCAAGTATGTATGCCAAAAAATTCGATTGAAACAACGTTTGCTTTTATATCACTTATTAACAAAACTAGCTGTGACCACAGCTTCGCTCACTTGAACTCAAATTCAATTGGCCCATTTACTACTTTTATGTACATTTTTTGAAGCCTGTCTCCTTGGGCGTTCTGAAATATTGCCATATAATTATACTGTACGGTTCGTACACTTGCAGAATACGGTAGTTGCCTAGGTAAAAAAAAGAAATTCTATTTAGTCCGTCTTTCAGATAATAAAAAAATATTAGACACGTATTTTTTGTTTTCTCATATTAATCAAAAATAACTTAGAAAACACGCATTAAAGTTGGGGAGTGGGGCCTTGCTACGTCACAAATGAGTATAAAATCTAGCCAGCTGTGACGTCATGCCACATTTTAACTCAATGTATCGCCGTAATCTTTTGATTACGTCAAAAAATAAAAAATACGTGTCCTGTATTTTTTATTTGTCTACCTTCCGGACTAAAAAAAATTATTTTTTTAAACATGCCTGTTGTTGTTGTTAAGGTTGTCGTTTGGGTTGAAGCGCGTAGAGCAAATATCACTTAGTTCCATTTAGGTATATTACGTATAATTGTGTTTACAAGTAATACTGTTGACGATTCCTTTCTCTAATGTTAGTCACCGCGTAACAGTAATCGTACTCACTGATTTATTGTAATTTATGTATATTTATAGTAATAAAATGACGCATGTCTCGTGCAAGTCACCGCGTCAGCAAAACATGTACAGCTTAAGACTGTACAAACATGTTAAAAGAAAGAAAGAAAGAAAAAGTATTTATTGAGACTCGCACAGGAAATCACAAATTAAACTAAAACACACTCATTAAAACATTAATAAAAAAATAAAAAAGCAAATTAAAATAATAGCAGAAAGTCCTGTACGAGGCCAAAAGGCTCCTATCTCAACATATGCTGCGACATTTAAAAAAAAAATGTCCCAGCAAGCAAGTTGCATGTTATTAGTTAAGTTTACTTTTTTTAAAGAAATAGTGGTGCTCGAATTATTAACGGTCCCCGAAACGATCAATTGCAATTGATCAATTCCAATTGTATTAATATCGTCAATCGCTCCAATTGAATTTGGTCGACGATCAATTTGCGCATCAATGTTTACAAAACACGTAAAAATTGTTAATTGTCATTGATCGTTTCGGGGACCGTTGTTAGACAAACAGACAAAGAAGAGCTGATCTATGAATAACGTAAATATTGAAAAACGATCTATAATTACTTGACAATCGCAGAATACGTCACAATAGGCTGACGTAAGTTATCTAATACTCACTAAATACAAATTATTGTTATTGAATAAATTATGTAAGTATCAAAACTTTAACCAACTGACCTAAGCACGTGGTCATTCACCATATTTATAAATTACTAGCTGTGCCTCGCAGTTTCACTGGCATAAATCTTGATCCCGTAGAAATATTGGAATAAAAAGTATTCTATATCCTAATCCAGGTCATGGTCTACTTATGAGCCAAATTTCATCTAAACCTGTTCAGCCATTTTAGCGTGAAAGCGTAACAAATAAACAAATTCTTTTTCGCATTTATAATCTAGACGCACCCTTATGACATGAGACTTAAAAATAGCTGTCAACCCTATAAGGGGGCACCCCTATTGCCCTACTCACCAGGCCGAAAAATAATCTCAATACTTAAATGACATTTTATTTAAAAACTCGATTAAAAGTGCTTTATCAATATACTTTATTAAAGCAAACTTCCTTAAGTCGATTAAGTAAAAAGAAACGACTCCCACAATTAAAAAAATACATTGTATGTTTTAGAGGACATTTGATAAATATGGTGGCACTGACTTTGAACTTTTGCCTGACCGTTGCAAGATGGCTGACTAACTTCCGACTATGAAATTCTTTTGACGGCCAAAGTGACAGATGACTAATCCGTCGCAAATAAGGGTCACGGTTAGATGATAGTTATTTTGACTTCGATAGAGCATAAAGAGAAAGAGAGGAGGAGGAGAGATATAGCATGAATGTGAATGCTATAAGAGTAGAGAAAGATCAAAGAAATGATGGATGATGGAGAGACACTCCCTCTAAGATGATATGGATAGAGAAATATAGAAGAAAAAGACATGTTGCACCGATCACAAAAAAACGTAAACGTGTCGCTGAAAATACTACCCTACCCAAGGCCGTCTTAGGACAAGCGTTTAGGACCCCCTTAGAAATTAAAAAGTGAATAACAAAAAAAAAACTGTCATGATTTTATATTTACTATGGTAATTGGTACAAATCAAATATTAAAAGAATTAGGTAAGTACATTATTAAATAAAATGCTGCAGGTTTGAGTTGATTTCGAATTTACGATAATGGTTTCTTTCGGGATTTCTGTTATGTAAAATCTTCTATAATATTCTCAGTATTTTTTTTACGAATATCACGTACACGTTTTTCTATTTTTTTGACAAACGTTATAGTTTTCTTCCTCAGTTAATGACTATCGATTCTGACCAGTTGGAAAAATATGCAAAGAATTTGCAGAAGATATTAATGCTTATGAGCTCAAATCAGAATGTTTTCATCAAAGGAATCAGCGGATTTGAGTATCCCTAAGCCTTACAAAATTCGGTAAATTAGAAGAAAATTTTGCAAAGTAAAGGATTTTTTTTGTAATGACTTACCACTATAAGAAAATTCCTTTACTTGATAATTACCAATTGTAGTGGAGATGTTTGATAAATTGCCACCCAAAAAAAGGCATGGCACCGCGCGTTTACAATAAAGTAGCAGATGTCATCAAAAAATTTAATATTACAGAATTTAAAAAAAAATTAAAGCTGTTATTAATTAAAAAATCTAAAAATCATTATACCTACGACTGATGAATTTCTGAATGATAAATTAATATAGACTTCTTTATTTATTTGACTGAAGAAACAATTTTTGATTGAATATTGTGACAAATTGTAATTTATGATTATTTATATTGGCATTGACTGTAGAAATTATTCCATATTTTTCTTATTTCGCATGCAACCATATTTGTACGCCCCTTGGCATGACATAGCGACCTAGGAACTTTAGTTTAAGAACTGTATTTACTACCTATGTTACACAAATAAAAAATGAGTGATTGATTGCCCACAAATACTCATAAATTGGGATAAGTGCAGGAGAAAGATGACGATGAGTCCACTTTGTTGGAATAGTGCTGGCCCAGTGGTAACAGCCCCGACTTAAGTTAATTTCAAACCCAACCAGGCAATTTACTTTGTGCAGTTTAGTTCATCACCACTTCTCTCAAAACGGAAAACATCGTGAAGAAACCTACATGTCCTAGAACCAAAAAAAAACAGCGGCTCTCAGTGAAAACTTGAATAATTTTATTGTGCAGAAAAATACTTTTAATGAGGTTTCGGTAGTGGTAACGGTAACAGTGTCGCGAGTTCAGTTGTTTTTTCCCATCTCAAAAATGCCCAACAAGCCTAAAGAAGTTTTCATTTCAAAAAAGAGTGGCACTCCGGGAGTGCCGACAGAAGTGAAAATTTGTACAATTTATTGTGCAGAAAATAATTTTGATGAGGTGTTGGTAACGGTAACGGTAACAGTGTGGCGAGTTCAATAGATTTTTCCCATCTCAAAAATGCCCAACGTGCCTACAGAAGTTTTCACTTTAAAAATTCGAAGACTCCACCAACCCACACTGTAGCCGCGTAGTGGATTATGGCCCAGTCCATCTCACAGAGCGGAAGCTATGTCTCAGCAGTGGGAACGTTGAAGGTTGATATTCTATGCTTATGCGTTTCGACTAGCCGTATCATTTCACTTGTTTATTAGGATGACGAGGACGAATGGTCTGATAGTCTCTCTAACGGGAAAGTGGTTAACGCCACCTATAGATGATTTGCCTCTGCTTTACTAAGGAGATGATTGTGTTGCCAAGTTTAGAAGCGAGAACTAAGGCGACGATAACTGACTTTTAATGATTTTATACTGAAGATGACATCTAAACGAGTAATGTTAATGATTTGGAAAAAAATATGTGTTAAATTAGAGCATATTTTCAATTGCTTAATATACGAATAGTTTAGATTATGTTATGTATGTGAAATTAATTTATAAAAGTTATGTCTAACGCGAATAAAAACAGAATCACGCAAACTATAACAAGCGTATTTTGAAAACCTGAAACGTTCACCATTTTAAAGATAATTTAATTATTGATATTTTAGTATACATGTTTTTTTTTAAATACTTTTGGTTTTATGTATAATATATTAATAATGCATCCAATTTGGGATAGCGCTCCTTGATGAGCAAGTCCTATTTCTGGCTGGACGTACGACGCATTTCGTGAGCTCAGTACAGAACACGCAAGCTAACCACTCAACCACTGGAAATATATCTGCGTCTTAAAATTCGAAATTCAGCAATCTCAGATGAAAGTTGTAAGGGCTATCATATCACTCCGGGTTCTGCCGGGGGTGCGAAGAAAACCGAAAGGGAGATCGTGGCCCTCGGCAACAGGGCAACCGAAGGAACACGGGTGGGTTTTAGTCAGTAAGAGTCTGACACGCCCCCGCTCCGCCCAGAGCGGGAGAATTTATTTAATAATTTCACACCCAAAAAAAAAGGTCTCCGGGTTATTCGTGCTCTCAGTGTTCAGGAGCATGCTCTGATAAACACTATCTTTGAGCTTGGAAGGAATGGAGCCCGGAAGACCCTGACTTAATGGACGTATAGACATAGCCAAAACCGGTTGTTTAACAACAAAGGTTTACAACCCAATAACAGTCGATAAAATTTAAGTAGACAAATACATACATAAGTCAACACTGAGACTTTGACCTTTTACCAAATTAAGCCAAATAATAAATAATGTGCGGAAATGAGATGCATTTGTCCGTATTTAGCTGTACGTATTGACGACCTGATAGAATTCGATACTTCCGATGATAAAGTCAAACTCAAGTTATATATGAGGTTATGCCATAACGGTTTATCAAGGTTAAGAAAATAAATAATTAAGTTAAAGTCGTTTCTTTGCACATACATTGACATACTGCCTTATTTAAAGTTAGCGAGGTTGTAGACTGTAAAGTTTTATGGTCAGATCAGAAATTGTGTAATTAGGGTATTTATCCTGGTTTTCATTAGCAGCCCGAGGTATTAAGAGCGTTTATATTGAAAGTGGACGAGAAATATGGCTAACTAGTGAACTAAAATATTGATTATGAAATGCAATAATTTTATTAATATAGTAACACCGAATATTTAGTTTTAGATGTAAAAAATGTTTTTGGAAACTTTCAAAGTTCCTTTTTTCGCCTAAAACGGTTACAACATCAAATTCAGTGACATAATTGCAATTCATTATTAATATTCTAGTTGACTAGTTACCCATATATCTTATTTCCATACAGTAAGTAATATTGCCAAATTAATCAAAACAGCGAAATACATATTTGACAGCTATTTGCGACGTTGCCAACTTTCAGTATAAACGCTCTTTAGACCTTTTTTTTTTGGGTGGGAAATTATCAAATTACTTCTCCCGCTCTGGGCGGAGCGGGAGGGCGTGTCAAACTCTTACTGACTAAAAACCACCCGTGTTTCTTCACCATTGCCATGTTCCGTTGCCATGTTGCCGGGGGCCACGATCTCCCTTTCGGAACCCCGGCAGGCATTGGCCCTAGCGGACCCCGTCAATTCTGCTGACATTTCTTTGAGGCGCGCGTAACACGACACGCGGAACACGACGCGTCGTCGACCCGGGCTTGGTCCTTCTCGGACAGCGAGCTAAATGCTCTTAAGACCTGAGATCCATAAATTGCTATGTTGTTAAATTGGGCTCAGTGAGTGATGAAACATAAATACATAACGAGAATTGAAATCAATGATAATCATCATAATTTCTTTGTTCTGAGAAAGAAGAAAAAAATACGTTTATTTGCGGTAAACATGAACATGGCGCAAAGAAAGAACTACCTAAAGAACCTATTTGGCATATTATTCCATATATCATATGTGTCCAACTAAACTAATCATACCAACTTAAGGACCTGGAATCAATGAGAATAGCTATTAAGTTGATATTATCTCAATATTGACCTTGGCTCTCATTTTCACATTTATGTTTTTGATGGGATATTATAAAGTCTAAAATAAAAAGTCAAATCATTTATTTCAAATAGGTAACATGTATCGCACTTTTGGACGTCAGAATTTACAAAATAATATAATTGATTCTAGTCGCCCTTTCCAAAAGGTAGTTTTCGTATGGAGAAGAATGGGCAAGAAACTCCTCCGTAAATACACTTAACAATGTCTGCAATAGAATTGCTGTGTCAAAAATGAACATTGTTGCGTTGGCAAAGCTGCGGGGGCAGTCGGCCGCCATCTTGCTTGTCTTAACACCTCGGCATGGTCCATTCTGCCATAGTTCGTCCCAATATAAAAGTGGATGAAAAACTACCCGTGTCTATTTAATTACACGAGGTCCGTTATTGAGGAAATGGAAGTGACCAATTCAGCACAGCCCGTCTCTTCAAAAAATAATTCCTTTAAAACTAATTTTTGCGTATCAGAAACTTTATTAAATGGTTCCGTATATTTCTGGTCATTATTACATTTATTCGATAACTTTGCTCTTCAAACGATTTCATTTTAAGTTCAAGTTTGTTATCCGACGTTTTTAAACATTTATTGAATTATCCGTATAATTTGCATATTATCAACGTTACGATAGTAAAAGTTCGTTATAAAAAATAATCTGTTGGTTTTCTGTCAGTTTCTTTATTAATTGCATAATTATTTCTCTCGCGCAAAATTATTTATGCCAGCTTTTAAGCTACCGAAGGTTTTATCTATATTAATCTACACTAATAATAATAATATTAAGTATAAAGAGAAAAGATTTTTATTTTTGTTTGTAACGACTGGACCGATTTTAAAAACTCTGTCACCAGTATAATGCTATATTATCACTGAGTAACATAGGCTACTCATCACGCAGGTGAAGCCGTTGGTAAAACCTTTAATGATAGGTTAAGCCATGTTAAAGACGAAATACCATGGAACTTAGAGTTTTATCTACAAACGACCCGCCCCGCTTAGCACGGGTGCAATGTACAGTACAGTAGTAGTTTTCTGAATGTCCCTTGGCACACTTCGTGTTTCGTCAGTCGTCAGACCGGACGCTCTCGTTGGTGCAGACCGGACGCTGTCAATCAACTTGGAAGTATAAAGAGTTGTTAATAAATACTCTTTTAACTTAATGATATTTATCTTAAAAATGGGAGGAAAGCTGCTAAATCGCAGGCACGAAAATAGTTTTACAGCTCTATATACATCACATGGAAATCAAAACAAAACAACAATAAAGTACTTAGTTCTGAATTCAAATTATTATACACAATAAATCTAATAATTGATGGACATGGAAATTAGCGTTTGATTGTGTTCAGAAATGCGATGATTCTCGAGGGACATTACGAAAATAGTCAGACTGTACAGATGTGGCAACATGTCAAACATCGAGATTTCTCTACTATTTTTAATTTAAATATAACATAACATCACGCCTGTATCCCGAAGGGTTAGGCAGAGATGTACCTATAATAGTATGCCCACATTTCGCCAGTTATATATAAGTCCCATGTAATAGGAGGCGAGCCTGTTGCCATCTGTACCCGAAGCCCGAAATAAATCAGCCCGGGGTTTGAATTTGTGCCTAGTAAATGGTAAGTGGTCGCAAGCGCTGCTGCTGAGTATGAGGTCCTGGGTTCGATTTCCGGACCGGGCAATGTGTTTTTGGATTTTTCCATCCGGAATTTCTCAGTGGCAGCCCGGAGTCTGGATTTGTGCCCGGGTGATGGTAATAGGCTCGCCCCTATTAGATGGGACTTAAACTTTACTGGCGAAATGTGGGTGTACCAACTGTGGGTAAGTACACCTCTGACTAAGCCTTCCGGGGAACAAGGCGTGATGTTATGTTATGTTATAGTACTTGGGCACCCGAGCTCTGCTTTGGTGAAAATAGAGAATGCTCATTTAATAGTATAAGAAATTTCATACTAACACATGTATAGTACATACTTATTCCATGCTGCCATCATAGTAGGTACTTACTTAGGTACATTCTAAAGTCATTATTCATTATCATGTTCTAAACTTTGTGCGACCGAGCTCTGCTCGGGTGAAAACTAATTTTCCAGGATATGAGACCTAGCTAGATTGATTTTTCGCCACCGTAAACCCCTATATTGCAACTTTCATCGAAATCGTTAGAGCTGTTTTCAAAAACGTGATTAGATATACATATAAATAATTAATTAACTAACTGTATATTTAATTAATTATTTATTTTAATTAATTACTTGTGGAGGTCAGATAGACAGTCGGTCCATGTAAAATACTGGTATTCACCTGCATCTGGTTAGACTGGAAGCCGACCCCAAGCCACCCCAACCTGCCGGGGTTGCGAAGAAAACCGAAAGGGAGATCGTGGCCCCCGGCAACAGAGCAACCGAAGGAACACGGGTGGGTTTTAGTCAGTAAGAGTCTGACACGCCCTCCCGCTCCGCCCAGAGCGGGAGAAGTTATTTGAAAAAAAAAGCCACCCCAACTAGTTGCGAAAAGGCTAGGCAAATTGATTGATATATTATACAAATATTGGTCATTTAATAGCATAAAAAACAAAATGTATACACGAGACCGGTAAACTAGTTTTATAGTTAAAAGGCATCTCTCGCCTTTACAGAATGAAAAGGAATATTATTATTAGCATTAACTGCTCATATTTCGGCATATGCTACCTTTTTAGGGGTTCCGTACCTCAAAAGGAAAAAACGGAAACCTTATAGGATCACTCGTGTGACTGTGTGTCTGTCTGTCCGTCTGTCACAGCCAATTTGCTCCCAATTTAATGGACCAATTAAGATGAAATTGGTAGATTAATTATTTTTGCTTCAATAACAAAAAGTGCTCAAATTCTTCTTGATTACCTGCAGCTATAGCTGCTCCTACACCTGTTTCAGCGTTAGTACATTCATCTACTTTAGTTACAGCTGGGGTTTATTTATTAATTCGGTTTAATATATTATTACTTAAAATATTTTTTTTTAAGTTATTATAAATATAGGGGTCACTTTTGTGGGATATACAAGGAAATTTAAAAAAAAGTTTGCTAACAGTACCGTGTAACATCAAATAAAAGTGCTTGTTGCGAGTATCTTAAACATATTTTTATATAATTTTAAAATAAATACTTTTAAAGAAATTTGATGAAAATTGACCATTCCCCCCTTATCTCCGAAACTACCGGACCTTAAATTTTGGAAAAAAGAATACATAGTATGGCTCATAAAAAACCTATAAGAAGTATATGGTCTTAAAATAAAATGGTAAATCTTTCAATATTGTGCGTACAAACTTACATTTGCAATTGGAATGTATGGGAGAACATGTTTTTCAACTACAATGAAAAGTTTGTTCTTGGGATAAACAAATTCATCTCAACTACGGAACCCATCATTGTGCGTATTCCGACACGCACTTGGGCGGTTTTTTATAACCTTAATCAATTTCATCGTTTTTATTTTAATTAACAGGTCTTCTAAACGAAATTCTAAATTCTCTCCAATCTCCTAACATCTACAGATTTATTAAGAACAAGTATGTTAATGTCTTAGAACCACCTGCCATTCATAGGTTGACATACCTACCTATGAAAACCTGTATAATTTAATAACAAAATTCTTGTTTTAAAAGAAAGAAATACTAAATTATTCAATAATTTTCATCCAAATTCTTTTTTATTGAATACTTATTATGTAAATCAATGACATGATGAAAAAAATAGCTGTCAGTTTGTTTTTTAATCCCAGAGACAAATTTGACATTTCAAATGATTTTTGTTTCTTTGTCATTTTGGAGTTTGACATTTGCACCTGTCAAATTAGTATCTGGGATTAAAAACTCAAAGGTATACTAATATATAAAATGAATCAATTAGCCACAAATTAACTACTTGCACAGGTCCTTTTAAATCTAAAAGTCCATTTGCACCACTAATCACTAAATACATTTTAGCACATAACAAAACATCGTTCTGTCTCCATCAACTTCAAACAATTGACTGAAATAGAGCGATGATTTGTGGAGCAAACGGGACTAAGTCTAAAAGTATATACGGGGTCAAATTACATTAGCTGGCGGAACTCCGCAGACGTAATCGAAATCGTTATAATACAAAAAATAAATTAATTTAATGAGGTTTTTTTTTGTGGGGTCATCGACCGCAGTTACTGTAGTCAGTTGAAAAATCAGTTAAAAAAAGAGCGAGCCTTACTGTAGTCGCATATGATGTGTAACATCTAAGATCTCACCTTGGTAATAAGCAACATTAAAGGGGAGGGGTCTCGTCAAGGTCATTTTTGACAGCCAACTCTGTCACCGCGCGCGCTCATTGGTCAAATCAAATAGCGCGTGCTTCCCCGGCTTCCTGTTACACACTTCCGTCCCTTTTCAGGAAATCAATCCTACAGATTTGAATATTTATTTCTTTTTAGATTTAGATTTTGATTGCAGGATAGCAAGAGGAAAGATGTTACACATCAAAAATCTGTTCTTTAATCTGCACAGAAGTGATAGATATCGATATCTAAACACGACCAACCAAAATATAAATGTTTTTCTCAATTCATACTTCAATAAGTAACAACAATACAATATTAATATTCTTCGTTCCTCTCAAACAGAACACCTGCCATCTAATCTCTTCATCACCCTTGGTTGACTGGTAGAGAATGCATATTGCATAAGGCATTAAGTCCGTCTTTGTACCTTTTTGAGTGTGAAAAGTTTAAATAAATAGATATAAGCGGTCGGTGAACCCCAAAAAAAATCTAATCTTTTTATTTTTTACCCGACTACGGAAAAGCCAAAAGGAAGGGTTATGATTTTAGTAGTCTATGTACTTATGTACATATGTATGTATGGCGTGATTAAAATGATACCAACGCGCAGTTAATCAAATCTTATTAATATCAAGCGTTAAAACGGAAAAGTTTAAAATAAAAAATTAAGTTTGAAAAACTATAACCCGACTACGGAAAAATAAATGATCTAAAAAGTACGAAATAAGAAAATGGTCAAGGTAAAGCCGTCATCGCATGCCATTATAATTTTGTGGGTGTTCCTGGCACCCACTTGGTAAGGCATGCGACCACGGCTTAGCTTGACCATTTTTGTACCTATGACATGATTTCTGTGTGAAAAATTGTCTTGTTTAGTACATTTTAGATGACTTATTTTTCCGTAGTCGGGTTACAGTTTTTTTAAACTTATTTATTTTATTTCATCGTGTTTAGATATCGTTACCATCGCGTCTGCACAGTTTCACTAGCTAATTTTATTTGACCCTGTAGATAGTATAGTATCGAATATCAAATCTATTCAGAGTTACTACAAACAAGCCACATAATTACTTTTACATTCCTGCATAAATAAACAATTTTAACAGGTTCCAGATTCGGAGGGTATCAAAATTATCAGAAAATTATAAAATTTCGCTCGTCAACGTAGTCTTTTGAACCCTGGTCAAACCGGTTGGACGACTGATCTTCAATATAAGGTGCTTAATAATATGTTTGACCACAATTATTTAAACTTTCGTTCATATTATTACCCAACCATGTATAACAATTAACGTGATTTTTTTCGGTATCTTGTCATAATTGGAAAACGTTTTGGGAAACCAATTGCAGCAAAAGGTTGTGACTTACACAGAATTCATGTACAATTTCATGTATTAATTTTATGCCCTTGTACTATAATAACATTTTTTTCGGGTTAGTTTTACCAGACGATTTTTAATGGCAGCTTCGGGGTATAAAAAACCGGCCAAGTGCGAGTTAGACTCGCACACGAATGACGTAGGGTTCCGTACCATCGTACAATATTTAGCGAATAGTGCCGAAAAAACAAAGTTTATTTTATTACCAATGTTATTATTATTTGTAACTTTATTTCATTTTTATTATTTGTTACAATAGCGGCAATAGAAACACACAATCTGTAAAAATTTCAACTGTCTATCTTTTACAGATATTGAGATATAGACCGCTAACAGACGGACAGCGGAGTCTTAGTAATAGGGTTCTGTTTGGCAACCTTCGGATACGGAACCCTAAAAACAATCGGAAAGTGCAGGAATATAATTAAAGTATCTACAAATTTCTTTTCTTTTGAAAATAAATACAAAAATATTATTATCATCATCTTTCGTCTGTGTTCATCCCGCCATTAGATTTAAAACGGCTCCTATTTTGTAACCAGTGGAAGAATTCACTTTATTTCCTGTCTTGAACATCGAAAAAGGACTCGCCTTTTCAAATGTATTACAAATAAAAGTTACCCCATCTCAATTTGAGCCCCTCTCTCTGACCTCGACACGGTAAAGCAATGTTCAACGTATTTTTTTTTCTGATAAATTAAAAAGGCATTTTTAACTAAAAGGTGTTTAATACTTTATAATAAATCTTAAACGTTAAGATAACGTCTTTTACGTGTACAATTTACGAGTATTTCGCTTCAATGCGCTCTATCGGAGAGCAATATCAGCGATTTTAAAACCTCAACAAAAGAGTTTCTGTATCAAACAAAATCATTTAATTTTATTCGATTCTCTCTGGGGCTACAATTTAAACTTTTACTGTTATCTTGAATTTAAAGGAATTTGTAAAGGGCTTTAAACTCGAAATGTAATTGATTAAGCGCTTTTTCAGATAGTAATCATGTTTAAAAATAATTACCCTTCTATGTTATAGGGTTTGGTTTCCGCACTTAGTCCCTCAGGTGGACCATTGTGTGTGGTAATTATGACCCTTCTTAATGCATCTTATTCTTTAAAACGTCACGAACGATAATGATTAATTTAATAGTACCTGGTTGACTGATCTCTGCTCGAGTGAAAATAGATAAACATATCATCTAGGTATACCATCGTTGTATCACATTCCCGAGGCTGTGAAAATAAAGAAAACGAATTTTCCCAGATATGAGACCTAGCTAGATCGATTTTTTGCCGCCGTAAACCCCTATATTGCAACTTCCATCGAAATCGTTAGAGCCGTTATCGAGAGTGTGATTACTAATACATATATAAAAATTATTGATCATTTAATAGTACCTAGTAGGTATAAGATTAACGGTAAAATCTGAGTTTAGAACGAAGGTGTTTCATTGTACTTGTGTTGTTTGTCCCGTATAAGAGGAGCAATCATGGGGGCGATTCTAATTACCACTACAACGCGCTACTTTTCACAGGTAGGAAATCGTCAACTGTATCTTTGACTTGACATTGAGACTGATCAAACTTGAGCTAGAACATACCCCGAGTGATAACCCTTATTCCCCGAGGGGTTAGACAGAGGCTTATACTACTACCACATTTCGCCAGTTACACAAAATACATATCGTTCTGTTCCCCACTACCCCATCAGTAAAATTAACCCTATTGACCATGGAAATTGAGAATCAATTGTTGCCACCGAAATGCACAAACGTCATATTGACACAAGGGAGGCAGTATTTACTCAATAGTCACGTACCGCTAGCAGAATGACCATCGTCGCAATGTGAGTCAACAAATAAATGCAAAATGTCGATGATGCATCCGTTCCGTTCCGCAATTTAGTCTGGTTTTGTCTGTATAAAAATTTAGTTATTGTATTGATACTTTGGAGTTAGTTAATATAATACAATAGACGTTGATATATTTAGTAACCTGTTCCGCTTAACTATTCCTAAAGAGCCATAAAAAACCCTGTAAGAAACACGTGTTTCACTATCAACGGGGCATCCTCAGGATGACGATTGACTTGTCGCGAACTGAACATGGTGTGTTGCCACACCAAGCGCTGGACGCAGAGAACTTGCGAAGAGACTTTGGAATATTTTTTTTTAGTTTTCAGTTGAGTATTTACCTGCTGTTCGCGGGCGGATCTATCTATCCAACCTGTCATCATCTGCCTGCTTCTCCTTCCTCCTAGAAGAAGAAGATCATCTGCCTAGCCTTTTCCCAAACATGTTGGAGTCAGCTTTCAGTCTAACATTCTCATTCTAATATCTTTCCTGTAGTTCCTCTAATTGGACTAAAAAGTAGTGCAATTTATTAATTGTATCTGAATTACATAATCAGCCTACAATGTTCCCACTACTGGGACACAGGCCTCCTCTCTGTGAGAGGGAGTGGATCCACCACGCGGGCCCAATGCGGGTTGGTAGATGTCACAGTCTTCTAATTTTTTGAGGACATACCGGTTTCCTCGCGATGTTTTCTTTCAATGGTTTCAGAGCAATGGTGATAAAATAATTTACACAAAATAAAGAGCCTGTCAGGATGCACTTTATGTTGTACCATATTACTGTACTTGTAACCTTTGTAAACATTTTACTGGAAATAAACATTATTATTACTATTCGAACTTACGACCATAAATCGTCAGTCCCAGTCGTTTCTACAGAACTACCACTGCTCTCGGGCCACTACTGTTCTCTGACATAACAATACCCAAATCTGTCCCTCAATGATACGATTAATAGAATGACACCTGTGAGAATTATGGTAGTCGATAAATTATAATAATGTTGTAGTGATAATTGATTTCCGTTAATCGATACATCGTCAAATACTCTCAAGTCTCCATAGAAACACCATAAAGATTGATAATTTGTTGACACTAGCTTGAGATCGCTTAAAATTACCATATTATAGTGATTGCCATAAATTTATCGGGGGCTTGTGACTAAGTAATAATAGCCGCACGGGTCGATCGATCAGGTTAAGCTACGCTTGGTTGATCCGTGGATGTGTGATCATCTTTACATACCAAGACCCCTCAGTGCCTCGGAAAGCACGTTAAGCCGTTGGTTCTGGCTGTCAATTTTAGATGTTTGACAGTTGTTACGGTTCGCTGTTACAATGTATAGTAGATACCCACTATAGAAGGCCACACGTTCATAAGTCTTTAGGGAAAAAATATCCATACCTCTTCAACAGTTAAAGTGAATGCCTTTTAACTACCAAGTTCATGCCACTAACTGCACAAAGAATAAAAACTTTTTGGAATAAATTTTTGAAACATGTTGCATTCGCCAAGGCACATACAAAAGCCTTAGGGTCAATGGGGAACCGGTTCTCATAAGTCGACCAATTTATCTCTAATCCTGGATAAATTACTTTTCCAAAATGATTGATCAGGAAAAAAGGGAACCTTTCTTGGGAAGGGGTTCCTAAAAAGAGCTGAGCAGGCGATCTTTATATGTGTGAGGCAAAACTTTAGAAAAGTGTTTGAAAGAAAGTAAACAAATTAAAAAGATCCAACCGTTATTGGATAATAATATACAAATTCGTTTGTCGTTTGTTTTCGTGACTGCCTCGTTGGTCTAGTGGTCGCAAGCGCTACTGCTGAGCATGAGGTCCTGGGTTCGATTCCCAGGTCGGGTAAAGTGTTTTTGGGTTTTTCTATCTGAAATTTCTCAGTAGCAGCCTGGAGTCTGAATTTGTGCCCGGTTGATGGCAATAGGCTCGCCCCCTATTACATGGGACTTAAAACATAACTGGCGAAATGTGGGTGAACCTGATACAGGGACACCTCTGCTCAACCCTTCGGGGAAACAAGGCGTGATGTTATGTTATGTGTAAACTCGTTTATACTAATACTTTTTCCTAGTTTTAACACGAAATCGTGTTTTTTTTTTATTTTTTTTTTATTGTATAAATGCAAATTGCTACCGATACTCAAACTAGGTATTTAACTGAATTCTTTAAGTGATAATTTGCTTACTATACAGACCTGCAGATGATAACCTTTACTACAGCTGAAATAATCGGTTTATCTAAGTTATCTCGTAATCATCACAATTGACAGATGAGTTGGTAATCGCAGTTCATTATGATGAACCATTTTCACTGATATTAACATGAAATGTATCAGTCCACTTTGATAAATCCTTGTAACTGCCATCATCAATTTAACATACAAATTTTCTGAGATATTTTAGTAGAGTGCTGTCGCCAGCGCTACTGTTGAACATAAGTCACTAGGTTCGATTCCTGAGAGGGGCAAAGTGTTATTGGGTTTTTCCAGTTGGAATTGCTCAGTAGCAGCCTGGAGTCAGGATTTGTGCCCGGTTAACGGCAATAGGCTCGCGCCCTATTACACGGAACTTACAGCAGACTTACAACTCGGAATCTTGAGTCGTCTGTGTAACACAAACCGCCTATTAATTATTGTATTTACTTCCATTCCCTTTGTCAGCCATTTTTTTTTGTTTTTAAATATATTTTTATTGATTTTTAATATTTTTATATTTCCAATCGTATTTATGACCATAGCTCATCTTTGATTCTAATTTATTTTATAACTCAAACGACTTCTCTGTTAGTGCTGTGCTCTTCTGTAAGTGACGAATTCACAATTCCTAAAACTGTATGTGATTTTTGTTTGTGTATGTCTTAGTGAATAAGTCCTTGAAGTGCCACAACAACAACAGCAAATAACAATTAATAAATAAATAACAATGTGGCTGCACCTCTGCCTAACCCTTTGACTTTATGACGTCACTTTTTAATCTTGTCAGGTATTTTTAAACCTGCTATGTGTGATGCATTACTTAGAGGAATCTAATTTATGCGTTGCAATGTCTGTACAAGAAAACACAATGGATCTGGATTTAAATACACAGTGCAATGAGTTTAAAAGCCTTTTGTGTGCTATGTGTCAGGTCACATTTTGAAACTTAAACCATAAAAATAGTTCGTAAACAATTATGGGGATTCCCTTGATAGAAATGACAGATAGAGAATTTTAATGGAATTAGATATGTATGTGCCTAAAGCGCATGCCACACTGAGTGCTAAAATACGAACTATGTAGACTAAACTACTAAACTCGTGGCTAAGTAATTACAGCTACAAGGGTCGATCCATCAGGTTAAGCTACACTTTCCAGAGTTGGTCCGTAGATGGGTGACCATCTTTACATACCAAGACTCCTCCGTGCCTCGGAAAGCACGTTAAGCCGTTGGTCCCGGCTGTCATTCGTGGATCTTTGACAGTCGTTACGAGTCGTCAGAAGCCCGAAAGTCTGACAACCAGTCTTACCATGGGGTCTGTTATTACCCAGTTACTGGGTTGTGGAGGTTAAATAGGCAGTCGCTCCATGTAAAATACTAATATTTAGCTGCATCCGGTAAGACTGGAAGCCGATCCCAACCAAGATGGGAAAAGGCTAGGCAGATTTATTTTTGTTGGCTTAACTACTTCATAGTTTATCTGACCGGATGGCATCTACGCTGTAACCGAAGTCGTTACGTTACGATTCAATATTATAAATGAATAAAGTTAGCTTTGTCAGCATGTGGTCTGCGATTTACACGACAGGTATTATTATCTCTTACAGATTACTAACGATTTATCTGCAAATTTTTGCGTTTTTGAAGACTTTTCCTCAAAAGAGGATAAAAAAATAAAGCCTCTTCTTGATATCGTGATGAATTCGAGCCAGTTGCTTACTACCGTCATTTAATTTATTTTAGTTTATGAACAAAACCGGTACCATAACAATAAAGTAACAATCGTTGTAAAACGTGTTATTATTACAAACATTATGATAAATAACCTAGAAGGCAAGTGACATAAAAATCTTAATCGTTTCAATTTAACATAAAGACAGTGTCTAGGAAAAACTATGATTCAAATTAATTATGTAATGGCAAGGCGATTTTGGTTATTAAGGAAAACGGTAATGAGGAAAAGTTGTGTTTCCAAGATCGTGCGTAGTAGTGGTCTACAGTGGAAGGTCTATCCTTTAACCTCTAAAAACATTAACAGTTTGAAGTAATTTGAAACAAACATTACGAAAAAACTTCATAAATATAATAATAATATAGACACCAAAACTGCAAACATTACGAAATTGCTGCATTCCTGTAAATGCTGACACATCTAGCATAACATTCATTTCTTCAAAACAAACGTTTTATTTATATTATTTACACATTTTTAATTTAATATAAAATAATATTCTACTTACTTTTTAGCGCCCATCTCTTGTTCATAATCAATCCATCGAGGAACTTGTATCCATGTTCCCTGCATGTCGTCTCCTTCACGCTAGCTACAGCACTAGTTAGGGACAGCAGATCACTCGCCAATACAACTGAAGACGCGTAATCAGGAGACTCTTCAACATGCCTGACAGACCCATCCCTATTGCCTATCTCATCCCCATAAGCATCATACGAAGTAGTTTCAGCTTCTCCATATACTTTCGATTCAAACTCTTTCTGAACCGTATTATTCCTAACCAAATCAGTCAACCTCGCCACTAAATCCTTATCCACTCCCAAATTTTGAGCAGTCCTGTTAAGCAGAGCTAAATTTCTTTCATTCAGAGTTCTATTAGAATTAAATAAAGGTGATAGTCTCTGTAACACTTCCTTGTTCAATAATGTAGTGTTAAAAGTTTTCGGATCAATGGCGGCAGTTGCCGCGCACGCGATTAGGAAAACCGCCGCGGAAAACATGACGTGCGCGCGCGCAGGCTCTAGCGATACTGAGGCGACTGAGGCTTCGATCCTTCGATAATTGAATCGGGTCCTCGCTATGTGTTCTGTCGCCTTTTTAATATTGTAATAACTTCATTGTTTTTGATCGGTGGTTGATTACTTTTCGGTTTTGGATAGTTCGACTTGACTTTTATTTTAGGTCATACGTAATTTTATGCAGATCATTAATTTAGAGTTTGGTGCAGACGAGACCGTCAGGTTATGTTACGTTCATTAATTTCGGTTTTGTAACATACTTGCTTCGCTTCGTCACATTTTGCTTACTTCATCATATATTCACTAAACTGTTTGGAGTCCCAAGATGCTTCAGCCTTGCTGGTTTAGCATAACAATTGGTCGATAACACATGTTACTAGATTACGGGAAGATCTGTTACTTAATTGTCCGATTAGTAATGTAAAGACATTAATAAGTACTTCTCAAAGCATTTACTACCTACACAGTAGCAGTCTTTAGAAAATGCTGAAATGTTACACTTTTTCATAAATTAGGTACATACGCTTGCGGATGTAGCCTTCAAATATTTTTGTATTAATAACCGGATCTTTGAATCCTTATACAAATTTTAATACCTGTATCGAAATTTTGAATACGTTTATGTGAAGTTTAGGCAATATTACGATCGGTAAAATAATAATAAAAACACAATTGGTAATTTTGAATGCAGTAATTTTAAGTGCATCGTGAGCTTTATTATAGCTGTCGGGACACATTCGTAGGTGTATTTCCTAAATCGTCTTAATTGCTTTTTATTACTAAAAGATACGAAACCCTTATAATAAGTCTTTTAGAACTTTAACGCATGGTATATTGGATAATTTCAATATTTTTGAAGTGAAAACTTCTTTAGCGGCGTTGTGCACTTTTTTTTGTAATGGGTAAAAAATGTTAAACTCGCGTTAGGACACGTGACTTGATCGAAAATTCGTAAGACGGTTAAAAAGACATCAACGCGTTGATTGCAGGGGTGTCGATTTTTTTCAAGTTTTCACTTCTGTCGGCACTCCCGGAGTGCCACTGTTTTTTTTTTTTTTAAATTATAATTTTCTAGACATGACATTCAAGACGTGTGGGTATAAAAAGAAACAAGAACGAAAACTCAAAAAGATAATTTAATTTAACAGATAAACAACGCTACCTTGAGTATCGATAATATTGAGCTCCATTGCGATTACCATTAGCAGTCCACTCCCATTCATCAAGATCGTGGTCATCCTCTCTTGTTTCTGACCTCCTTCGTACATAGTGCTCTCTTTCCAACCACGCCTCGTCTTCCTCGTCGTCCCCACCTTCTTCTTCGATTATTTCCAAATCATCATCATTATGTCCAGCAGATTCTTCGCCAATTTCATCTTCTTCCTCCTCCTCTAAAATTTCTTCAAGTCCTTCGTTGTCTCTTTGTGTTTCGTATTCTGCTGTTTCAGGAATTTCTTCTAACACTTCTCTGTGTGCCATGAAGTGTTGTCTGCTCCTACTTTGAGGTACTTCTATTACTTCTTCCTCTTCTTTTTCTCCTTCGTGTTTTTCTTGTTCACCATCTTCTGATTTCTTAGCGTCGTCTGAACTCCTGGATGTTGATGTGAAACTGAAGACTTTGTGCAGATTTTGCATCGGCAAGACAAATGTTAACGTCAAAAGGATGGATGATAGTAGTATAGCTAATATTTCTTGGATGTCGATCTGTAATGTGAATATATTAATACAATAAGTAATTTATTAATACTGTTACTGGTTTGGTCTTATTGACTCATCATTAATATTCTTACCAGAGATGTCAAAGTGAATTCCCTAGAAGTCTTGACGGTAGAGACGTTTGTGATGAACACAATGAACTGGGTGAGGTAAATCGCGTAAGAGAGACGACTGATCAGCACCAAAGGACCGCAGCACAAAAGACGTGACAGGAACCCTGTAGAACAAAACGAGCATTAAAAATGGAGAACAAACATAAACAAACACAGCTATTTAGATTCGCTGCATAATACCTACGCATCACACATCGCACTTAACAAGAAAGCCGAATCTTAAACTAAATATAAATAAGGCTTCAAATTCTTACCATTACTGCTATGGACAGCATAAATCACCCATGCAATAGCAAGGGCGGACGCTATAGGTGCAAGCGAAGCGTACTGAGCAGCGAATGAGGCGCTGTACCGATACTGGAGGAAGCCGGCGTCAATACCAGCCCACCAAACGAGGCACCATAGCGCAATGCTCGACAGCCATCCAATGGTGAGAATGAACTGTAAGATAAACGGCATTGTGAAAAACAAGATTACTCTAGTAAGGGAGTGATACCGATCGACGCGGAATCGAATTGAGCTGATCACATATCACCACACTTGTCTCATTAAGTTCGATGTGGTGTGGAGTCGAGACGTCTGAACGAAATGAAGCTAACGACTTCTTTTTCGATTTTATTGCATGCTCAAAAAGCTCTTTCTGACCGGCTCAAGCCGATTCCGTGGCTGAAAATGTGGTCACTCCCAAAAATAACAACACTGCCTTTATGACCCTAAACATTGAGCAAGTTAATCGATTAATGGTAAGGAATTTCTAGAGTACTGACAAAACGGAGAGATCACCGTCAATAACCAGCAATTCATTGAAAAAAGCTAGTTTTTAGCAAGTTATTAAGAAATCTCAATATCAGGACAACTCAGAACCTTAAAATAACTGCCTCAATAATTACCTATTATTTTACTCATTTCTAGCTCTATGTGAGCACCATGTATCTTTCACATAATTAAATTATCCGTCGTTGCTTTATTTTTCATTCTTTTTACCTATTGTGGTATAGTAATTTTATTCTAGGTGTATCGCCTTCACATATAATTATTTAACTAATGTAGGTACCTATACAAAATATTGTAAAACATTTTAAAAGAGTAACGGTGGAGTTTCTTGCCCATTCTTCTCCATACAAAAACTACCTTTTGGAAAGGGCGACTAGAATTTATTCTATTTTTTGTAAATTTTGACGTTCAAAAGTGCCATACAAGGGACTATTTGAAATAAATTATTTGACTCTTGACGTTTGCTCTTCTGGTATTTTTAATGTTTTAATGTTTCTCCACGTGTCACAAGATAATAGTAGATCATATTTTTTGTATAATTATAACATTTTAAACAGAACCATAAATTCGAAGACATGAGACATGCATCAACCCGCATTGTACCCGCGTGGTGGGTTATGATTATGGCCCACTCCCTTTCACAGAAAGGAGGCCTATGTCCCAGTAGTGGGAACGTTATACTCTGATTATACTAATTCTCATACCATTTTCTCAAACCATCTCACCTTGCCATGTTCCACAGGTTTCTTCATCGCCAGTCCCAAACTCAGACCAACCAAATACGGAGTAGAACGATGGAGCATCGACGTGTAGCTCAAACGTGCCGTCCTATACAGCTGACTTACACTGAAAAACATGACGAAATTAATATTCCTAACTGACAACTTAGTTGCTTTAACTTGTGAAGTGTTCAAGTTAAAGTATCAGGGTTTTGTAAACAAGTTCAAGCAAGAGTTCAAAAGTTTAACGGGCTTGAGTTTTAACTACGGTATTATGCGGGAAACATTTTAAAGCGTGCTTTGTTTTACCTACTTGATCAAATTTATAACATAACATCACCCCTCTTTTCCCCGAAGATTTAGACAGAGGTGTGTGTGTGTAGTACATGCTTTTGTTGAATCATTTTTCCTGACACTAATATTAAATTTATATGAATATGGTTGTAATTATGACATAAATCGTGTAATTTTTGACATTAATCTTGTAAATTTTACATAAATATTTTAATATTGACAAACATTTAGTAACTTTGACATTATTCTTGTATTTCTTGACAGTATAGTTTTTGACGTATCTTGAATTTTGACAAAAAAAAAAACAAAATAATTTCTAAATTTATAAAGTTTCTAAATTACAAAATTTGGCAGCGCATATTCTTGTTAATTTTTCGATTTTTCTTATTGTTAATTCTTTTCAATGTTATGGAAATAATTATTTGAACGCCGATACTTACGGCTAAACATGATTCTACACAAAACAATGTAATATCTTGCATTCTCTTGTATGTATACAATGTTTAAACAAATAAATAAATATTATCTTATCTTACACCAAATTATGTTATGTGTAATATCACCATACTAAAATGTTTTCATGATTTCAGAATTCACGATTCTATGTTTCAATTAATTATCAGCCAATATTTGTAAAAGGGATTATCGTGACATAATTGTAAATAATGTATGAATACTCGTTTCAATGCAAAATGTACAAAACAAATAAAATTAAGTCTACTAATATATTGATGTTTAGTCGTCCAAATTGTTGCAAACATGGATATTGGATAATTAGTATGTAATTTCAGCAAAAATGACGTTTAAATTTTAGTAATTTAATTTAGATGAAATTAAATAACATGACGTTACATAACGTGATCCATACATTAAATTAAGTTTCTAAATAATAATTTACCAACTAAGATTTTTGAACAAAGTTCCTTACGCACATTGTACTCTGCACTCTTGGCGAATGAGAGCAAGACCTCAGACGAATACAGATGGGACACTCCGCAGATTAGATATGAAGTAACAAGTACGCGGCGGGCCCGTCTTGCTGGGCCAATTCAATGAGTGTAACGGAGTCAGAAGATCTAAGAGTTACGCGATAGAAAGAGAGGCAACTTCTAGGTGAATATAAATGAAGGTCATTAGCGCTGTGCGACCTGAATTGTACTTTATTGTATCGTAGCAAGAGTCGCGTTTTATTTAAATGATTTTGCGGAGTGTCCCATCTGTATTAATCTGAGGCAACACTGTATAAAGTGTAACACTTTGGCCGTTACGACACTATTGCCTTTTTAGGGTTCCGTACCTCCCCGGGTGTCACCATTGTGTGGATCGCCCGGAGGACACGGTGGAGCATACGGTGGAGGTCTGCCCAGCTTGGGCGGAGCATAGCCGTGTCCTCGTGGAGGCGATCGGCGGCGGTGATCTCTCGCGTCCGGCCCTGGTTCAGGCCATGGTACAAAGCGAGAGGAAATGGGAGGCCGTCACCTCCTTCTGCGAAGCTGTAATGCTCGCGAAGGAGGAGGCGAAACGCGTGAGGGAGAGGCAAATTTCGCGCCCTCACGCCCCTAACCGCCGCAGGAGGAGACGCCCAGGGCGTCGGGAATCGCGAGGCGATTTCCGGCCACCGTAGGCGCGGGCTTGCGGACGGTGAGCAATGGGTGGCTCACCGTCCGATAAGGACCAGGCCCGGGTCGACGGCGCGTTGTGTTCCACGCGCGCCTCAAAGAGATGTCAGCAGATTTGAAGGGGTCCACTAGGGCCGATGCCTGCCGGGGTTGCGAAGAAAACCGAAAGGGAGATCGATGTCAACTCGTCGCCAGTGTAACTTTGATTTATTTTAACCACGCTTGCGCACGAAGTCTCAGTTTATTGTTTTGTTTGTGGATGTTATCGCTAATATTTGACTGATTAAAGAGACTGAATTATATTTCAATTATTTCATTAAGCCTTCCCATAACACATCTTTCTTCTGCTTCCACCTTCGACTCCAGTTCAGGTTCCGATTCCAGTTCCTTTTCCGGTAAAATGACTTCCGTAACATCCTTGGTCATAATTCATACAAACGATTCCGTCGATCGCGTACTCGCGAGACCTCTTTTGATTAGGGAGCGCACCGAGGAAATTGCGAAATAATTGCGTTCGTTTGATCCGTCGCTACATCGTTATCCTTTAGTTATGCAATTAATATGTAAGATATTTAAGGATTCACTCTATAAATCGTACACTTTAGAAACACGACTACTTGTAGTTTCCTCTATAGAAAAAAAAAAAAACCAAATTAAACTCTAAAAAAACCGGCCAAGTGCGTGTCGGACTACGCACAATGAAGGCTTCCGTAGTTGGGATGAATTTATCCCAAATACAAACTTAACATTGTAGTTGAAACACATGTTCTTCCATACATTCCAACTGTAAGTTTGTACGCACAATATTGAGAGATTTACCAACATGGTAAATCTCTCAAGATTTTAAGACCATGGACTTCTTACAGTTTTCCTGTAATATATGAGTAAAGAGCTATACCAAATTTTTTTTATTTTTTTTTTTCAAAATTTTCTGTCAAGTAGTTTCGAAGATAAGGGGGAATGGTCAATTTTCATCGAATTTCTTAAATATCTTTAAAAGTATTTATTATAAAACTATTTAAAAAATATTTTTAAAATACTCGCAAGAAGCTCATCCATTTGATATGTCACACGGTACTTTTAGCAAAACTTTTTTTTAATTTTCTTGTTTGCCTCCCAAAAGTGACCCCTATATTCAAAATTCATATATTAACGTTACACGTTCGTGTTTGGGTCACAGAAACACATATGTATACCAAATTTAAACTTAATCGGTCCATTACATTAGGAGCAAATTGGTTGTGACATACGGACAGACAAACAGACACATGAGTGATCCTATAAGGGCTTCGTTTTTTTCTTTTTGAGGTTCGGAACCCTAAAAATAACATAAACCCTTAGTACGGCGTAAATACTTCAAGGAAGGCGATCAGTTTTTTTAAATAACAAAATTACATGTTTTCAATATCGTATAAATTTTCAAAATGTATATGTTATAATATGTATATAGAAAGTGCGAGGCATGTGCTCGACTGGTAAACCGCATAAAAAACGCATGTGCTATAATATACCTCAGGCTGCTACACCTGACATATAAAAAAATCATTTAATTTTGCGGCACCTGCGTGGCACTCTCTGGATGCACGTTTAAAAGTACGCACCCTAGGTAGCTAGCCACGTCACTACTTTGCTAATTGGCTAATATTTGTATCTCAGTTTGAACTATTATACTCAGTATTTTACAAGGTCTAATCGAAAAAAACTGAAAACTTCTTGAGCGTCATTGTACTAATTAACATGAGCAACTTTTACTGAGCGACCAACCTTGAAATCGCGGAAAAAAAAAAACAACTATTCCCAACATTTTATCGAGTTATGCCAATATAAATGTATGGAGCAGCTCATTTACTTTTCGAAATTTCAGGGTCTGTTCCACCGTAAAAGTTGCTAATAGATAATGAGTACAGTGACCTCTTAAGAGGTTTCCAGTAATTATAATTACACCTCATAATTCTCTAGTTATTTTTTTAAAATAATGAATCTATGTTTTCCAGTGGGGCAATATAGGTTAACTAAAAAGAACATCTCCCAGTGGCTAGGCAGAGGTACTTTTCCATTCGTTTTGTTTTGTCTTCTCGGAACAATCGGTCAGGAACGAGTCCAAATCATCAGGCCAGCGTTTCTAAGGCCTGCCTCGACGACGTACGTCACCAGGCAACCGTCGGGTATGTGTTAATTTAAAAAAATCGAATATAGAAGAATAATCACCTGACTCCATGATAAGCCAACATAGTCAACCGATGGTCTCGCACTGTGGTGTATCTTGAGTACGCTGCAAAGACATGCAGGCCTGGTATAAGTATATGGTAGAGCCCCTTCTTGGCCTGCATCAGCCATAACAGTATGCAGCCGAGGATCGTAAGCTGCATGTCTAAGGCCAGCTGATGGGTTTGGGGTGCACACTGAAAATTGAAGAGATAACGTAAGTAACAATTTGGCATTTTCACCGAATGGGGGAGAAAGAAATATAGTTATATTTATATACAAGAATCTTTTGGCGTGGAAATTGGAACTAACGGTGCCATCTTGTTTTTTTTAATACATTTCACAAAACAAATTGAACAAATGTTTACCAACAGCGCCTCCCTGTCAACGTCATTTAAACGCAAAAAGATCGTTGTAGCATTTTAACTACCACCTAGAGTCCGTGCCACCACTGACACTCCGTTGACGCGGCGCTAGTGTCTGTCATTTAATCAGCTTGCATTTAAAAAAAGTAGTTTCACGTTTTTCCGCGGGTCTTCTTTCGTGGCGTGCACTCTACTTCCTACGTTTACAGCCTATCGCAATCGAGATTTGCACTACAGAGGAAGCATTGCTTATACATTAACGACTCTCTGAATTGACCGTACTTCAAATACAACTAGGTTTTAACCCAGGTGTTCATATTTTGCATTATATCAATTGCAAAATCATCGACCACTGCTACTTTTAAGCAGTTGTCCTACCGCCGGCGAGGAAGCGACTAACTATCGGCTATTAATAGATATACATTCCGTGTAAACAAAAGAGAAACATATATTCATAGTTGATCGCTGACTGTTCACACCACCAGCGAGGACTCGCTCCACTAGTTTGTCGCTAAGCGACAAGAGCAGTCAAAGATAACACTCACTCAGCGATACTTGTTCAGCGATGCTCGCTTGGGGGTCAGACCTCATGCAGAGAGACCAAACAGCGATAATTTCGCCCCAAGCAGTAGTGCCCACCGCACTTGGACACTCGCAGATAGCTCAGCGACAAAACTATCGGAACTACACACTCGCTGCTCGCTGCTCGCCAACTCGTTTTCAGTTGCTAGCTCTACTCACTGCTCGTTAATCGACGGCGGTGGGACAACTGCCTTAAAGCGACTATAACCGACTTTTAATGATTTTATACTGAAGATGACGTCTTAACCAGTAGTGCTAATGATTTGGAAAAAAATATATGTTAAATTAGAGTATTTTTTTAATATTTTAATATAGCCATATTTTAGATTATGTTTATATTACATAGTGAAATTAATTTGTAAAGTTATGTCTAACGCGGATATAAAACTGAGAATCACGCAAAAACTATCATGCGTATTTTTCTGAAACCACCATTTTAAAGATAATTTAATTATTGATCTTTTAGTATACGTGTTTTATTAAAATATCTTTTATTTTATGTATAATAAATTAATAATACGTCTCATTTGAGACAGCGCTCCTTGATGGGCGAGTCCTATTACTGGCTGGACGTACGACGCGTTGCGTGAGCTCAGTACAGAACACGCAAGCTAACCACTCAAGGTCACTGTCATATATCTGTGTCTTAATCGAATGCCTAAATAGTCGAATGTTCATTTTATCTAATGGCTAATAAATCGCACACTATCGAGTATTCAAAATATCAAATGTTTGTTTCCTCAAGCGCTCACATAATAAATATGCAAATACATTACATATATGGAAAAACCGCTGAATATAAAAACAGTGTGAAAAAACCAACAAACTGACTATTTTATTGAATAGAAAGAAGGCGTCTGATCTCCATTACAACGGTTTACAATACAGGGTATAAGAGACACCGACGCACAAACTGTTTCCATGAATTCAGTCCTACATGATTACCCATCAGGGTTGACAATTTTCTTCGGTTATTATAAAAAAAACTGCTGTTTCATACAAAAGTGGAATTGACGGTCAATTTTTGCAATAGCAGACTTTTTTTACGCTAGGTTTTCTAGAGTTATTGCTGAATTCATGGTAAAAATTTGTCGAAATCCCTCACCCCGCGTCCTATTTAACCGCATCGCGCGAATACGCGATCGTCACATCATGTGTCACTTTTTGTTCGGAAACCCGGAAAGCGCGCTCTGATGGCACGACCACGCGTTCAGATTCACCGAACGAGAAAGTTTTTTTTTTTTTTTTCTATAGGGCATCTCATAGCTGACCTCTGAGGTCATGACTATTTAACCGGTCAATCCTGTGGTTTTCTTAAGCTGCTAAACTCAAAGCCTCCAGCCAGGGGACCGAACGATAAGGATACGGCGATCGCTTTTATATGGGACGCGACCTCAAACCGTGTAGTTAATGATTCAGTCATACATTTTACACAACTTACCATATCTTCAAAGCCGAAGTAGTTCTGCACATAAAGAAGGTTCCACCACCAGCCCTCTTGGCAGACTGCAGCATTTTTAGTGACGAAGGTACCCCACATAGGACCGCTGGACATGTTGTCCCAGATGTACGCGTAGAACAGCACCACGGCCAGCAGAGCTGGTGTTAACCTGAAGATGAAAAGAACTTTTTATAGGCAAGGATTTACTTTTTTTTCTGTAGGGCATCTCATAGCTGAACTCTGAGATCATGACTATTTCACCTGTCAATCCTGTGAATGCCTTAAGCTGCTAAACTCAAAGCCTCCAGCCAGGGGCATACAAACTAAGCTAAAAAGCTGGGTGAACTAAGGGCACCCCCTGTGGGGTACGAGCCTGGGCTTAGGGCGTCACCGGAGGGAGGACATCAAGGATGGGACGGGCTGGATCAAAGTTTTGATCATAATTATTAATCGGGGAATTTAAAGCTACGTGCACAGCTGCAACAACTGCTGGCACCTCGTTAACGAGCAAGGGTCGGGGAGGAGTATTATTTACTCGGGGTCGCGGACGCGATCGCAAGGGACCTCGGCGCCGAGGTCAGAATGACGGGAGGCGTCTGTATCTGTGTACTGTACTTGTGGCCCTATTGCTCTCCTGGAGGATGGTTATGGGGTCATCTGGGTCTAAGGATTTACTGTCAAAAGTTGGTGTTTTATTTTAATGTGGCGATATGGTTGGCGCAGTCAGTGAGCCGGCTGCGAGTTGCAGATCAGTTCCCACATGGAAAATAATATTCCTATGCTCTAATATTAAATAATAGTGCTTTAACAGTCACTCTGTCTGTAACCTTATAACGCCTTAACAGCTGAACGCATTTCGATGAAATTTGGCACACGAATACGTGGAATAATTCCCGACCTGCACGCGAAGGCTTAGCAGCGCAGCGGTCAAAAGATTTGTACTTTTGTATGTAATTAACAAACTGAAAAAGTACTGGATCAATATTTTTAATTCTTTCACCAGTAGAATGCGTTAATATCACTGAGTAACAAAGGCCATAATTTATAAAGATATTATGCGGGCGAAGCCACTTGCGGAAGCTAGTATTCCATACAAGAAATATATACTTAGCTCAGAATTTTAATAAAGAGAGATACTATAAATAATAAATAAATAAAAATAAAAAAACGTTTATTTTCAGGCGTCAACGGCCCATAGCGAGCTAGTAATCAGTACAAATTAAAAAAAAAAAAAAAAAAAAAAAAAAAAAAAAAAAAAAAAAAACTATTCTACATATTATTTCGAAATGAATTTACCTACTTACGTTTCTGCATTCTGGTGTTTTTTTTTTTTTTTTAATTTCTGCGTTTTATGCTCGTTATACTCGCTAATCAGAATGGCATTATCATCCGATTAGCTTTGGATTTTATTAAACAGGTTTTAGTGAAATTGGAAATAATAATGATGATAATGAATATGATCGAAATTAACGATTTATGTTAATACCATAGCATTATTACAATAAGTCAATAACCTTATAAAGGTACTTATAGATATTATTATAGCGTATCAATAGTTTTTGGGCTCAGATAACATAACTGTATTTAATATTGCTGACCTCATCTAGTTAAAAAAAATATAGCATTGACGTGTGGCTGCCTCGTTGGTCTAGTGGTCACAATCGCTACTGCTGAGTATGAGGTCCTGGGTTCGATTCCTGGGTTGGACAAAGTGTTATTGAGTTTTTCCATCTGAAATTTCTCAGCAGCAGCCCGGAGTCTGGATTTATGTCCGATTGATGGCAATAGGCTCGCCCTCTATTACATGGGACTTAAACATAACTGGCGAAATGTGGGTGT
The DNA here is from genome assembly GCA_916610215.1 of Omphaloscelis lunosa. Taxonomy (NCBI): domain Eukaryota; kingdom Metazoa; phylum Arthropoda; class Insecta; order Lepidoptera; family Noctuidae; genus Omphaloscelis; species Omphaloscelis lunosa. The sequence continues at coordinate 17,828,400 of OU744250.1, forward strand.
ACTATAGGTACACCTCTGCCTAACCCTTCGGGGAATACAAGCGTGATGTTATGTTATGTTATGATTGACGTGTAAAAGTGTTTTTACAAACATACTTCACTCTACCTAATCTTTTCCCAACTATATATTCAGGTCGGCTTCCAGTCTAACCGGATGCAGCTGAATACCAGTATTTTAAATACAGCGACTGCCTATCTGACCTCCACAAAGTTATACGATACCCCTTGATAAGACTAGTTGTCAGACTTTCGGGCTTCTGACGACCTGTAACGACTGTTAAAATTCCACGAATGACAGCCGGGACCAACGGCTTAACGTGTTTTCCGAGGAATGGAGGAGTCTGTAATGTAAAGATGGTCACCCATCCACAGACCAATCCGGCAAGCGTAACTTAACCTGATGAATCGACCCGTGAGGCTGTTATTACTTAGCCACGACCTTCTTGTTTTGTACAAATATACAGAAATAAAATCATTTATCGTTTTGAATGGGAGGTAGTTGACAAGGCTCAAGTACGTAATAACGATTTGAAAATTTATCCGGTATCCGAGCCACGGTAGTTGAACTTAGGTAGAGAAGTTAATAATTAGCTTACAAAACCTAAATCAATATGACAAATGTAAACAATCCAAATATTAACCCAATGTGCTTGAACTAGATACTTGAAAGACATACAAACACTAAAAAACCTATCCAAATAATAACTTACATAGATAGGTATTTATTTAGTATTTCAAATACTAATGTCAGAAATAAATGTAAAGTGAGGTTCTGGTGAAGTATTTCTGTTATATTTTTCCTCATGAAAACAGGTAAAGATATTAATTTAAAAAACTAAATTATTAACTAATACGATAAAAATCATTACGGAATTCCGTTGCGAAAATTACGTCGCCGCCGCCGCCGGTTTGATTTCCCAGTGTAGGAATACGTACTTACCTACACTATGATTTAGTCGTAAAAACTAAAAAAAAAATGGCGGATCATGACGGGTTCCGTACCACCGTACAATATTAATTAATACTTCGTTTTTTACTTTAGAAAAAAAAAACACGTTTCTTGTATACCTACCCCCTTTAATTTTTTAATTTATTTTATTTTTATTATTTTTTGTTATAACGGCAATAGAAATACACAAGCTTTGATAATCTCATCTGTCTAGCTATTACGGTTCATGAGATACAGCTAGCTGACAGCAATAGCAAAAAACGTAAGAAAATTTTTATTTCGCGAGGTAAATTTTGTTGCCGATTCGATAGTCTTGCCCATTTTCCAATGTTGCCTATTATTTTCTCGGTACCAAACAAATATTAAAAGTAGTTTTTACAAGATAATAATATTAGGGAGGGATGTCGATAACTGGTTTTTATTTTTTAAATAATACTCTTGATAATTTGGTCGTAATCTTGGGGTTTTCCACTGGATTCAATAAAAATTTCTTAATAATTTTAGGGTTCCACTCGTCTGAATGAAAAACGGACACTCATGTGTCTGTCTGGGTGGCTGGCTGACTGTCTGTCTGTCTGTCGGTCTGTGTTACCCAATTTGCTCCGAATCTACTTGACCAATTTAATCATTTAAATTTGTTACACATATGAATTTCTGTGACCCAAACACGGACGTGTAACGTAAACAAATGAGTTTTGATTATGGGGTATCGGGAACAAATGAAAAATTAAAAGTTTGGCAAACTGTACCGTGTGAGTCCGTGTGACATATAAAATGAAAGGGCTTGTTGTGAGGATCTGAATTTTTTATTTATTTATTTTATTTTATGGGAGAACATGTTTTTCAGCTATAATGTTAAGTTTGTTATTGGGATAAAAAGGAACCCTCACCACGCGAGTTCAACTCGCATTTATCCAGGTTTTTTAGATATTTAAGAGTAAAAACAAAACTACTTTGAGGTTTTTTTTACCCGATGTTTTAATAATATACCTAATGACTACTAGTAACATTTTTGAGTTAGGAAATTTCTTTGTTGGGGAATGGATTACAAATGTAATGTAATGTAGCATTATGTAAATTAATATTTATAAGTATTTGCTCTATTTTAATAATACGAAGTCTAGATATCCGATGTTTATATAACTTTACTAGCTACCCGCCCTACCTACCTATCCTACAAACCTTGCCCCTTAAAACCTTCATTTTTATTATATAATATACATAGATAGGCACAAAAACATGACTGTGAAACGACGATTTGCCAGCGTGTTTCTAGCGAAGCGATCAGTGACCGTGCTCTCCGCGGGTGCACAGCGAGCTAACCTCAACTACGCGACGTGTTCTCCGCATTTCCACAATAGCAGCTCTCTCTTATAAATCGCTCTCGTTACGCAAACGCGGCGAACACGTGGCGTGCCCGCTACGCCCACGCAATGAGTGCGTTGAACAATCACCTCGCTGATAACTCGCTGCAAATCGCCAGTGTAATAAGGCCCTATGAGTGTTATGTACACTGCTTTATGGTGGGTATCTCACAGCGCCCTGTAAAAAACAATGTGAAATATTTGTCAAAACAGACCCTTTTTAACCGACTTCAAAAAAAGGAGGAGGTTCTCAATTCGTTGGAATGTTTCATGATCAGATCGTGACCAAATGACAATGGGACCAACTTGAAAGTATACCCTTTAAAAAAAAAAAGATTTTTGTAAATCGGTTCAGCCGTCTTGGAGTAATCGGGGAACATACCTACTACATATAAAAACGGACACTTTTGTCTTGTGTGTCTGTGTTAAACTGTGACAATCCCTACTCCTACTCTCCTACGAAAGTTTGTGAGGATGTATGGATGTTTGTTACTCTCTCACGCAAAATCTACTAAACAGATTTGGATGAAATTTGTCACACAGATAGTTTATAACCTGGATTAACACACAAGATACTTTTTATTCTACGCGATCAAAACTTATGCGAATGAAACCGCGGGACGCAGCTAGTTAAAATATAACTTAAATAAATCAGGCTCCCACTCATTGACACCTACACTCACTCATACATATCTACACTCACACTTACATACCTACACCCACCCATACAACACTCACCCATAATGAATTTAAACTCCTTTTACCGTCTTTCCCCCGTTTCTTATCCCCAAAATCGATTGTATTAGTCTAGTTTATTTTTATATATAATTTATATATTTTTTTAATTATTTGTTTTACATAAGTGCACACTACTAAATTGTAAGTTACTATTACAACATCCATAATGGACGAATGGATGACCCCTGTAACACAGGTTTTCCTAGCATGGGGGTCATTGTTCAATATTTTGTATCAGGCTATTTCCACGTATAACTAAGTGTCAACCTGTATCTGTGTAGTTTTTACGTCAAATAAATATTATTATTATTATATTATTATTATTATTAGTTACTTATAACTGACATATTTTCACAACAGGTGCTGTTCAATAAATCAAAAATTGCATTAAAGAAATTTGTAAAAATGTCGGATTGTCAGATTGTCACCTCTCGGTTTTATTAAAGCTCCCAAAGGGAGGCGCGGCACGACTCTGGTGGAACAATTTCTATGAAAACTTCACGAAAATTTGTTCCACCTGTGTCGCGTCGCACCTGTTAACGGGAGCCTTTAAGACGCAGATATATGACAGTGACCTTGAATGGTTTGCTTGCGTGTTCTGTACCACTGAGCTCACGCAACGCGACGTACGTCCAGCCAGTGATAGAACTCGCCCATCAAGGAGCTCTGTCCCAAAAAGTATTTTAATAAAACACGTATACTAAAACATTACTAATTAAATTATCTTTAAAATGGTGAAGGTTTCAGAGAAATAAGCTTGAAAGATTTAGCGTGATTCTCACTTTTTATCTGCATTAGACATAAATTTACAAATTAATTTCACTATGTAATATAACCATAATCTAAAATATGCCTATATTAAATTAAATGATGATGTGGATATATTTAGTAACCTTTTCCGCTTAGCTATTTCTAAAGAGTCTTGAAAAGACCCTGGAAGAAATCGACACGTGTTCCACACCAAGCACCGAGCGCAGACTGAGTCTGCGCTCGGTGCTTGGTGTGGCAACACGCCGTGTACGAGTTCACGACAAGTTAATCGTCATCCTGAGGATGCCTCGTTGAGAGGTGAAACACGTGTCGATTTCTTCCAGGGTCTTTTCAAGACTCTTTAGAAATAGCTAAGCGGAAAAGGTTACTAAATATATCCACATCATCATTTCATTATGGATTTCCGCAAGGTCACGCCTGAATCAATTAACTATCTTATATTAAATTATTAAAAAAATGCTTTAATTTAACATATATTTTTTCTAAATCATTAACACTAGTCATTTAGACGTCATCTTCAGTATAAAATCATAAAAAGTCAGTTATCGACGCCTTAATGATAGAACGTCCAAGTCCTTGTCCTGCTGGAAGGAGCTTCCCGAAGGACAAACCAACGGACGTGCGTCCTGCCAGCAGTACGCAATTTTTTGTAGACTTAGTATGAAAATTAGAGGTTGTCCTTCTAGCAGTACTTGATTTCATGCACAATAAAATTAGGCAGGGGTGACGCATTTTAGGTATAGGTATCCAAAAATAGACGCGGGCACTTCTTGAGATTACAGGGTAGAAAAATAAATAAGAAAAATTAAGTAGAAATCGTATTTATTTTAAGAAAATTAAAAAAATCATTATGCTGGAATTCCATTCGTGATGGGTAGGTGAAGTAGTTTCTTCCTGTCTGCGGAGAAAAAATATTTTGTCAATCTAAACAAATAACGGAAACGAACTGGCAACATTCAAGTATTATTTTCGTATATTTCTATGGCAATGCTAAGTAAAACGTAAACTTATGAATAAAATAAAAAGATTTGTACTTACATTCTTCATTGGTACTTGCTTCCAATAAATTATCGTTTTCAGTTTCAGCAATTAGAACTCCAACGGGCACGGTTGAATTTTTTTTGTCAATTTCCCAATACACCCTCGCATAGTTTAGTTTCTACAACACAGTATAATTCAACAACAACATGGATTCGTAAAGAAAAGATCAACTACCACAAATTTGGTGACATTTTTGGATTATTTGTTTAACAATATGGATTCTCGTGTCCAAGTGGATGCCATTTACACTGACTTTCGAAAAGCATTCGACAAGGTTGATCATGAGATGTTACTGAATAAAATTTCGTTTAACGGTATACGTGGTGATTTACTCCGATGGTTCTCTTCATATGTCTCGAATAGAACTCAAAGAGTCGTAGTTAACGGTTTCAGATCTGCTACAGCTATTAGAGTGACTTCCGGTGTACCTCAGGGTTCGATTTTGGGACCTCTTTTATTTATCTTATATATAAACGACATTGACGCTTGTTTTCGAAATTCTAAAGTCCTGCTTTATGCCGACGATCTCAAAATTTATAGGCCCATCAAAAATTTCCAAGACTGTAGATTGTTACAGGAAGATCTGGATCGCTTCAGTGAATATTGCAGGTACAATAAATTGCAACTGAGTCTTTCTAAATGCTGTTGTATCAGTTTCACGAAGAATAAGAATGTTTTCAAGTACCCTTATACTTTGGATAATACTACATTATCTAGGGTATCCCTTATTCGTGATCTTGGTATTCTCCTCGACGCAAAACTTCACCTTGATGCCCACATTAACAAAGTAGTAAATAATGCCTATCGGATGTACGGTTTTGTGATGAGATCTGCGAAGGAATTTGTGCGCCCCTCTACCTATTTACATCTGTATAAGTCTTTGATCAGATCACAGGTCGAGTACGCAGTGCCAGTGTGGAATCCCTTTTACAATAAGTATTCGGAACGTATTGAAAAGGTTCAAAGAAAGTTCCTGAAAGCCATGCATTACCGTTGCTTCCACACAGTTTTATCATATGATGATTTACTTAAGAAGTATAAATTACTTGGTCTAAAATCAAGACGCACTCTCCTAGAGACGGTATTTTTGTTTGATTTGTGTAGCAATGTATATGACTGTATTGATATGCGTAATAAAATAAGTTACATAGTTCCTAGAACGACAGTATGCCGCGGGGTGCGCGCACGGCCACTGTTTGCTGTTACCTCTTGTCGCAGTAACGCAGGTATGCGGGCACCTCTGCGTCGACTAACTGATAACTACAACAAGCAATTCCATCATATTGATATGTTTGCTCTTTCTGCTGGTAAATTCAAAAATATTGTACTCAAAACACTTAGTCATTAACTCATTATAAAAATAACTTAAGAATTTCTGCTAAGATTTGCATGCCTTGATAGGTATTTCTTTGTTTGCTAAAATTTGTTTTACTATTTAGCACAAAAAATGTTTTCTAATTAAATTATTGTAGTTTGTTAGTTTTAGTTTTAAATAGCATGGTTTGTAAAGTTTATTTTTATTTGTATTCCGTGGAAAATGTTGTTGGTTGCACATTTGGCCGTATTTTTTATTTTTTATTTATTCGTATAAAATGTAATGTGTCACTGTTTGTTTTCCCAAATAAATAAATAAAAAATAAATAAAATAGTTGTTTTCTATCTTTCTTACAATACCCCAACAATAACTAGTATCGTAGTTATCATCAAAATGCTTGCGACTCCAGGTGTTTTGGCCATCATTTTCGTCGAAATATGTAGCTTTGGCGCGAACGCGAACACCACGTCTTATACTCGCCGCCATTTTGGCCAGACTGACCGCAGAAACACGATTCAAAAACTCGCTGAATCAGAAAGAGACGCACTATGTATTAGAGTTCACTACGTCCTGCTGGCAGGCTCAGAAAGCCTCATATAACTAAAACCATTCCATCCTACTGGTAGTACGCAAAGTCCTGCTAGCAGGACTCTGGACGTTCTATCATTAAATAGATCCCAGGCGTACGATTGGTTGCGTAACCAACCAAACATTTTTGGCAGCGCAACCATGGTGTCCCAGAATAATAATCTTTAATCTAACGCTCTTATAACTTTGTCAGTACCTATCTAATTTTTATCGTTCACAGGATTACAGCTTTAGAGCTTTGCGAAGCACTACTACACTATATAGGTACTAATTATTTACAACATTTCTAACATAATTAACAAATTTCGAGGTTATTTCAAGTTAATATAGGTAAATCACCCAACGCTGGCGAGGAAGCGACTAACTAACTGCTATTTTCAAGCTCAAGAAACGTACAATAGATATTAAATTCCATGTAAAGAAAAGAGATGCATATATTAATATTTGATCGCTGACTGTTCACACCCCCGGCGAGGACTCGCTCCACTAGTTAGTCGCTGAGCGACAAGAGATACCAAAGATAATACTCGCTCAGCGATACTTGCTCAGCGATGCTCGCTTGGGGGTCAGACCTCAGGCCGAGAGAATACCACGGCGTCCTCACCTTCCGCCTGACGCAAGTCCTCACCGAACACGGCCGTTTCGGAAGGTTTCTGTTCAAGATAAGGCGGGAGGAAAGGCCCGTGTGTCACCATTGTGTGGATCGCCCGGAGGACACGGTGGAGCATACGGTGGAGGTCTGCCTGGCTTAGGCGGAGCATCGCCATGTCCTCGTCGATGCGATTGGCGGCGGTGATCTCTCGCGTTCGGCCCAGGTTCAGGCCATGGTACGGAGCGAGAGGAAATGGGAGGCCGTCACCTCCTTCTGCGAGGCGGTAATGCTCGCGAAGGAGGAGGCGGAACGCGTGAAGGAGAGGCAAATTTTGCGCCCTCACGCCCCTCAACGCCGCAGGAGGAGACGCCCTGGCAACGCTAACGCAAAGGCAATAGAATTATAATGACACGTGTCAAATTTCCACACAAGTAAGTACAACTTCTTAAAAGTAGGTATGTTATTAAATTAGCAGACAGGATCCCCCGAAACAATGCTAATTATAATTATTAAGTACGTTTTCGCACAATTTGGGTATATACCGTTGCTAATACTTTAGGGTTTGGATTCAACCTTAAATTAATATTCAATTTGACAATGAATAAATAGTGTTATGTACTGCTTCACAAGTTAATAAAAATATGAATTAGATTGTAAGTTTGTAGGTATTAGATAGTAAGTTTGTATGAATTAGATTGTAAGTTTGTATGAATTAGATTGTAAGTTTGTATGAATTAGATTGAAAAATTGTATGAATTAGATTGTAAGTTTGTATGAATTAGATTGTAAGTTTGTAGGTATTAGATTGTAAGTTTGTATGAATTAGATTGTAAGTTTGTATGAATTCGATTGTAAGTTTGTATGAATAAGAATGTAAGTTTGTTTGAATTAGAGTATAACTTTGTAGGTATTAGATTGTAAGTTTGTATGAATTAGATTGTAAGTTTGTATGAATTCGATTGTAAGTTTGTATGAATAAGAATGTAAGTTTGTTTGAATTAGAGTATAACTTTGTAGGTAGGTATAACATCACGTATATGCAGCGAATGTACCAGTATCTCCCGGGCCCCCAACTCATGGTACTAGAAGGAACAGTGGGGTTTTAGTGGGTAGCAGTCCGACATAACCCTCCGTTCTTCCCAGATGGAGGGTATCCATGTATCATGAGGAGGGTATCATATCCCAATGAAAAAAAGTGGTGACACTTCGGGAGTGCCGACAGAACAGAAGTGAAAACTTGAACAAGATCGCCTTGTTGGAAGAAAAATACTTGTAATAGAACATTGGTCTTATCTAAATAAAAAGCACAATCGCGTATACAAAAATACTTCCGAAATCTTAAAAGTAAAAATACTTGCATAGAACATTGATCCGTAACGCAATATAAATAAAGAGCATAATCGCGTTTACAAAACCTTTAAAGTTAAAATACTTCATAGAACATTGATCCGTAACGTAATATAAATAAAGAGCGCAATCGCGTTTACAAAACCTTTAAAGTTAAAATACTTCATAGAACATTGTTCCGTAACGTAATAAAAATAAAGAGCACAATTGCGTTTACAAAATTGAGGTGTCGTCACGGTGTCGCGAAATCAGTGGTTGAGTCCCATCTCAAAAATGCCCAACATGCCTAAAGAAGTTTTCACTTCAGAAAAAGGTATAAAATCACGTCTCCTGAAGAACAGACCCGAAGATCAGAGATGTGCCAGTGGTAACGGCTCCGACTAAGAGTTGTAGATCGTGGATTCGAACCCAGGCAAGCGCTTTAAGTACTGTGTAAATAATTTCATAACTACTGCTCTCAAAACAGTGAAGGAAAAGATCATGAGGAAACCGGCATGTCCTAGTACCAAAAATTCGGAGACTGTGACATCTACCAACCCGCACTGGGCGCGCGTGATTACATCCCACTCCCTCTCGAAGTGAGGTGGCCTGTGTCCTAGCAGTGAGTACATTATGCAATGGTATATCTTGTCTGGTGGTCGAGATTACGTGCAACTGCTTCAACGCCTGCCAAAATCTTCCCCAAATAAACTAAATTAGTCAGTTAAAATCATTCACTTCCATACTTCCATTTTTTGCCCATGTTTTTCAATCCTAAGTAATATTAATCCTAGCCTACTTCCCATCCAATCCTACTTATTTTGATTTTTTATTTTATTAAAATAATAAACGCGAAAGTTTGTACGGATGGATAGATAAATGTTTGTTTGTTTACTCTTTCACGGAAAAACTACTGAACGGATCTGGATGAAATCTTAAATTGTATATACCTACAATGTGTCCCAGGGATAAGTGACCGCCCGACGTTTTTTGAATATTTTTACAAAATTATTATTAATTACATTTATATTTGTGACTTAGCGGCTTTAGTGTTTTTTTATGATTTTTTTCTTTTTTTTTTTGTTAAGACGCGTGACGTGCTACAGTTTTTTTACGATATTTCCTAAGTTTGTTCATCTTTTTCCATTTTTTTTTACTGACTAGCCGACATCATAGTTTATCAATTAAAATAATTAAACATAACTAAAACGTAGTAAAACATTTATTAAATAAAAAACAAAATTAAAATTCGTAGAAAAAAAACTCATCTTTTCAGTTTTTTCAAAATAAATCTAAAAAAAACTAAAGCCGCTAAGTCACAAATATAAATGTAATTATTAATCATTTTGTACAAATATTCAAAAAACGCTGAGCGGTCACTTATCCCTGGGACACATTGTATATAATTATTGTATAATAAATTGGCACGCAGATTATCTCGATAATCTCACGGGATCGAGACTTACGCGGGTGAGACCGCGGGGCGCTGCTCGTATTTACATATAAATACGAAAGTTAGTTTTTTTTGTTTGTTTGTTTCGTTTTCACTCTAAAACTGCTGAACGGATTAGGAGGAATTCTGGCACATGGTTAGACCATGACCTGGGTTAGGACATAGGCTAGATTTGATCTTCGATCGCAGACGAATTCACAGGCAACAGCTAATAATTAATAAGTATAATTATGACGAACATCATAATCGTTTTATTTACACAATCATGTCATATTATGTGGGTGTGTATCTACGTAGGTACATTCATAAAGTTGTGTTTTATTACATAATAATACTGGTTTTATTTTAAAAAATACTTAAAACTGCTTGTTTAATGGACTATTAAATATTTGCATAAATTAGTGTAATTCACAGTTGGTACCTACTTTTTAAATACCTGCGTATAGCTATTTATGTAACCTGACTCAAAAAAATGCATCATGGCATTATGCCAGATATAACATTTCATTCTGATGCATGGAGTACCTACTTACTTCGAAATGAAATATACAGGGAATCTCTATTAATTATTCAGTACCCGGGCGACCGAGCTCTGCTCTGGTGAAAATAGAGAATGCTCATTTAATAGTATAGGATGGCACATACTAATTCCCTTCTGCCATGATAGTAGGTACTTACTAATTCCATGCTGCCATGACCACTATTCTACTGTCAATAATGTCATGTCATTATTAATTATCTTGTTCTAAACTTTGGGCGACCGAGCTCTACTCGGTTGAAAATACGGAGAAAACTAATTTTCCCAGATATGAGACTTAGCTAGATCAATTTTTCGCTCCCGTAAACCCCTATTGCAACTTTCATCGAAATCGTTAGAGCCGATTTCGAGAACGTGAATACAAACAAATATTGCTCGTTTAATAATTTAGGATGTCTTAAGTTATTTTTCTTTCATTCAAACTGAGAATGACTAAGGCCTTTGGTACACGGCACGGTTTTTTTACAGTACGGCGTAAAAACCGCGCCGAAGAAAAAACTTGTCTGTCAAAAAGCTTCCATAGTGATCCATACAACACTGACGACCGTGCCTTCACACGGCGAATAACCCGCAGTTTTTTTACGATAAGAAAAACGTGTGTGTACAAAGGACCTAAGGAAGGATAATGCGATAACTGTTTGCATGTAGGTACCTACCTATCATTATCACATAAAGTGCGGCTTACCTGTTTTTATTTAGAAAAAACCCTAAAATTAAAACAATAAGAAAAATCTCGTAAGTTCGATTCACATCCTAAAAAGCGCACACGTCGTAAAAATTAACAAAACAAACCTCAGAGCAAAAAAAAAAACCAAGACATCAAAGCCGCGAACTATACAGCAGGGCTCGGAAACGTTATTAAAACGTTTCTAACAGTTCTCGTCGTTTCTTGTCATTTTGTTCAGAACGAAAACGAAAGTTTTCAAAAACCGGTTTATTCCGCAGGACGCAGCCACGCACGGGGCGTGCGCCGACAAGCATGAAATTGTTTAGTTAAATTGTTCCTTATCTTCACTACATTACATCAATGATTCCAATGCAGCGCTTGCCGCTTATGTTTTGATTATGGTCGTATTGCGAGTTTCCCATCGATCAACACAAAAATGAAAAAAAAAAAAACGGTTAAAAACGTTTTATTAACCAAGAACGATTTAAATTTTGTTCTTCTTTAATAACGTTTTTATAACGTACCGTTCGAATATAACCGAAACGAATCGTTTCTTGGGTTTTTAAGACGAAACCGTTTAAAAAAATATACCGTTATTCGAGCCCTGATATGTGAACCATGCCAAAACTACACCTCCGGTCTGTTCACATACAGTCACAAGCACACATTTAAAACCATTTACAATCAAACTACACCTCACTAAGTGCACACATGTTTATGAAACCGGCCTCACGTCACTGTTGACCGCTGTCAACAGTGACGTGAGGCCGGTTTGTCTTGTCTATGTCTTGGTTTTTTAGTAGGTCTGAGTCAGTAACCTTTAGAAACTTGTGCCATCCTGTACAATAAAAAAAACCACTTTAACAAAGGGACTGGTTACATAATCGTTTATTATATTTTGGATTTCCCTTGTTTTAATTTCTGTAATCAAATCTCATAAACACCAGGTATCAGGATTTTCCCAGTTTTAATTGAACTAAAACGAAATCCAATAAAATTACAATAATACTTCAAAACCGGCCAAGTACGAGTCGAACTCGCGCACAAAGGATGCTGTAGTTACCACCAAAACCGTTACCTCCAGTGATTTTCGGAAAAAACGGATTCCACATAGGATCACTTCGTTGTCCGTCTGCCTATCTGTGAAGACCCTTTTTCTCAGAAACGGGAGGAGGTATCAAGTTGAAATCAATATTAAATACGTAGGGCTACGGTCCCTTGGAGCTCAAAAGTCAACGCAATTAAAAATACAACCATTTATGCGACATATGTATTTTGATACTCGCAAATATAGCAAAACCTAGAGGTACTTCCCGTTGACCTAGAATCATGAAAGGCAGGAAGCAAGTTCTCACAGCACAAGTAAAGGAAAAAGTCCGAAAATTGTTAATTTGTAGTTTTATCACTTACAAAAATATTTTTTTGCGATTACAAACTTACATTTGTAGTTACAGAATTAGCCGTGACATATATCGATGTATGGGAAAACATTTTTTCAACTACAAAGTTAAGTTTGATTTCGGGAGTAATTCATCCCAACTACGGAACCCTTCATTGTGCGTGGTCCGACACGAACCTAGCCGGTATTTTTTATTATTAATCTTTATTTTTAAAGCGCCTCGTAGTCACACATTTTCCATGAAAATTTCAACTGACTACCTGTTTTAGTCCTAAAGCTGTGACTGGCTATGACAGACGGCATAGGCTCAGGTTTCCGTTGCGTTGGTACCATTTTGGGTAGGTACTGTCACGAGCACAGTTATACAAAATCCAAAAAAGATTTTAATGCGAAATAAAAGTTGCAACTTTGAGGAAGTACCTATTTCAGGTTTCGATAGTACACACGGCTACTGACACATCAAGCTATACATTGCGAGGTCAGCTTATACTGGAAATGTATAGTTTGATGTTCGTAACACCGTAATATTGTATATCAATACTTTAGGAGAAGAGCAGTGGTGGCCCAATGGTAACTAACGGGGGCACGACTTACGAGTGAGTGAGAGTCATGGATTCGAACCCAAACAGGCACTTTACTTTGTATTAATAATTTCATCACCACTGCTCTCAAAACGGTGAAGGAAAACATAGTGAGGAAATGGGCATGTCCTAGAACTAAAAATTCGAAGACATGTGACATTACCAACCCGCACTGGGCGCGCGTAATAGATTGCAGCCCACTCCCTCTGGACCTGTGTCCCAGCAGTGAGAACATTATAGACTAATTATGCTTATTTTAGGCAACTTTAAGAAAAAACACTTTTGAATCTTGCATTAGTAAGGTATTTATACGCGGAACTATACGGTAGGAGAGGTACCTAACCCTAAAAAAACTAGTTTACGAATGAGTCAAACTTCTCAATAGATACATGTTTTATTAGTGACGTGTTTTAATAATTCACCAGATAGAATTTTTTTTTTAATTCCCACAAAAACATGTTTATTTTTAGCAAGTATTTGTGTTTTGGTTATTCGTAGTTTAATAAAATAATATTGATTTTTAAAGGATTTTTTACTATTTTGAAGGTCAAAATTTTGTTATTTATGGTTAGTCTGACGTAAACGGTGTTGTTTTTTATTCGTTTTTGTGGGGAACGTAAAATAAATTTGTTTATTAAACCATTTTAATCCCATTAAGTCTATTAATCCTTAGGAAAAATAATTTATTTTTTTGTTGTTTTTTATTTAAACAAATGCGTACTAAATGTTATGTTTTTAAAATTAAACGAATTAAATAATTGGTTTGTTTTTAATGTTATTATAGTTACTGGAAATTCCTTTAGAATACGTTATTCAATTAATCACAAAGTTTAGACGTGCTGCAAGTTTCTCGCAACCTAGCAAATTATAAAGCTAATTCTAGTGTACTTACTAATCAGAAAACCTAATACGTTTACAATTGTCGAAAGAAAAAATTCCTGCCAGAATATGATAGCAAGCAGTAGCACATTATTGTCCTGCTACTATTTTTGTAGTAGGCGTTTGTTCCCACATAACTCGTTCGTTCTATCATCATTTATCAGCACTTGATAATAACAGAATTACAAATCCGACACTTGGTGCATAACGACTGACGTCAACAACACACCTCTAATGAAAAATGTAGACGTGATTCTAATATAATATATGAAGTGATAAAAATTATTGTTGTTGTTAATTAATGATGAAACATTGTAGGTAACTTATTTTAAAATGTATGATCATTTCAGACACTCATTTACATGGTCCTCATATATATAATAATATGGCCTGACCAAGATTATGTCTGGACTTTAAAAGAGACTTTGACCCTTGATTCTGTTTCGCCATTTCTTCTCAGTGATAGTCAGATAGGAAATGTCGACTCTTGGAGTCGACATTTCCTATCTGACAATCAGCTTTTTTTTTTAATATGTCATGGTAAAGTGATTCCGATATTCTATTAACAGAATAAACAATTTCATTTCATTCCATTTCATAATTATGATGAACATCCTATGAACTTCTGGGTGATTTTAAATGTGACTGACTTAGACTTTTGTTTTGTTTGCAAGAGGAAATTTTTGGAAGCACTGCCTGATGCGATTACAGTTTCACTGATAGAAAACTACACTATTACCGAGTGCCATCGGATATATTTCATGGTATTGTGGCAGCAGCGGCATCTTCAACACCACATGCGAACTACACTTTACAATAACGTCAGTGTAATGCAGGATTTTGCATTACACTGACGTCGTCATGCAAAATCCTGCATTGCGCAAGCAGAGTTTACCGCGCGACGAGTATATACAATGTCACCCATGGACCACCCGTATTTTTGTGATTATTCGTGAAAAATTCTCGAAAATTCACTTGGGCATCTTTAATATTTTTCATGTCATTCAATTTTTTAATTTTTTTTTTTCAATAGCGTTTGCCATATCTCCGATATTATTGGCTCGATTTGGATTCTGTTTATTATTTCTAAAAACTTACAAGTTATTTTATCAGATTAACTAACATTTTTTATTAAAATTAGTCGACTATGAAAAAAAAAAACGGAGGTGTAGACATTTTTTACAAAAAAAAAATAGTATTTATTTAAAAATAAACACAAGTGTAAGTCCATAAAATCATAGGAGGAGGAGGATCAAAAAAAAAAGTTAAAATGAAAAAAATATATATAAAAATTAGAGACACTTTAAAGTTAATTTAGGATAATTTTTCAGGAATATTCAGAAATAAACGGGCGGTCATGCCCATGGGCGACATTGTATACATCCCGTCATCGATCGTCAGGCAGTTGCCCAACAGACACAACACCCGTCTGCTCGGAGGCTCCTCCCTTTTCTATAGAGGATGAGTGAACTTTACACCCTGTTCCTCATACCTCTATAGGATCAACGAATTCTACACTGATGAAGTCGCGGGTATAAGTTAGGTAGTATAATAATATACAGCTAATTTATACTTTAAATTAGACACAGCTAAATAATATTATCCACACGGGTGGATCTTCAAGGATAAGCAACGCTTGCCGAGGTCGGTCCGTGGCTGGGTGACCATCCAATACATATCGAGACCCCTCCGTACCTCGTACGCTAAACCGTTGGTCCCGGCTGTCATTTGTAGATCTTTGACAGTCGTTACGGGTAGTCAGAAACCCGACAGTGTGACAACCAAGGGGAATAGTGTGCCGCTGCGTGTACGTAAAATGCAATAATGGGGCGTGCCATTTCGGACTGGACAAGCTATACCCAGTATTGAGTTGTGAAGGTCAGATAGGCAGTCGCTCCTTGTGAAATACTGATATTCAGTTGCATCCAGTAAGACTGGAAGCCGACCCCAGCATTGTTGGGAAAAGGCTAGGCAGATGAATTTGTACCTTAAATATCTTGAGAACAGCCTCCTAGGAGCTCCAGTGTCGTTGTCAGATATCTTGTGAGCCGTGAGCGCGCCGCTGAGGAGTAGGAAGCAGTCCGTGAAAATCCAGCCAGCTCGGCACCACGACCATAGAGGAGAACTTACTACCTGGAAGTGGAAAATAAAGATAATAATTAGTCATAGGTTTGGTATTACTCACTAAAGCGCAAAACAAGGAACTAGAAAAGGAACTAGGCGGTGGGATTATAATATTATTATTAGTAGTAGTTGTTATTGTACTAAGTCGTAACGCTTCTTATGAAAGAGCTTACTAAATGCATCAGGATTTTCTAGCATTATCATTGTTGAAAACAATGTGGATTCTACCCAATTACCAAAGTTTTAATATTTTCAGTCTTAATACGTGAGCTATTAGGTCTCATAGGTTTATCTTGTACCGACATTGCATTAACTACTTAGTGTTTCCCACGAGCAGCACGCGTTAACGGCAGAGCCAACTTCAGCTGTCGACAGAGCCAACTGCTACTGTCGACAAAAGCAACTGCTGCAGTATTGGGCACGCCGACTGTTGCCCTCCATGTCGACAGCATTGTTGTAGAGCGCCGTTAGTCGGCTGACAAGACAACGCGCGCGCTGCGCTTATACTGTAGCAACAGAGCCAACTTCAGCTGTCGACAGAGGCGACTGTCGATAGCTGAAGTTGGCTCTGTTGACAGCCAAGTGCTGCTCGTCTATACTCTGCCTTAGAAGAAACACTGTTATACTGCTGCCCTTTTGACATGATTAATAAGAAATATTTTACGACACGACCACGTTTTAGTTTTCTACCTATAATTTATGAAAGCAGATGACAGATTGACTCAGAGCTTGTATCACTAAAATGAAGAGAGATCAGTCTCGAAATATTGATGACAAATTTCGAATTCGTCTCATAATTTAGACACACGCACATCTGCTATTACCTGCCTATTAATGTAAACGAGACATTACACGCGAGTTCTTAATCTGCCTAATCCATAATGTCTTTGAATTACAGCTGTTATACTCAAGGTTAGTACGTAAATTAGCTAAATAATGTTGAGAACGTTTTGAATTAAATTAATCAGTAAGTACATTGCATACCTACTGAGTCATTTGTTTATTTTCGGTTTTGGATTTGTTAGTGAAAGAAAAACAAAGAATGACTCAGGTCCATACGCGTAAAATGCGATCAAGGATTTAGGATTTATATGCAGATGCACTAAATTAAATGCAAATTGCTGACGGAAAACCTTGCGTATCATTCATTCATTCCCTGATTACGTAACACAGTTTCATCCATTGCTTCATGTTTAATAAATTCGTCTGCTCAACAACGTAAATAACGCAATGCAGGTGGCTGAACTGTCAAAATGAAAGAAATTGCGATCGTCATTGTGTGTCAGATTATTACAGATGGGTCACTCCATAAAATCAATTACATAAAAAGCGACTCTTGCTACGACACAATAAAGTGCAATTCAGGTCGCACAGCGCTAATTACCTAAAGTTATATTCACCTAGAAGTTGCCTCTCTTTCTACCGCGTAACTCTTTGATCTTCTGACTACGTTACACTCACTGAATTGACCCAGCAAGACGAGCCCACCGCGTACTTATAGCTTCATACCTAAACTGCAGAGTGTTCCATATTTCATCATCTGTGGTGTTACGCAATTAGCCAATTGAACGGCTGGAACTAAAAACTCAAAGCACATTTTCTTACTTGAAAATTAAATAATTAATTTAGCTAGGGCTTTTAAACTTATCATAAAATTTACACTCTTGCAATTCTGGGGTAACTAGACAATCCATGATTTCTGATTAAAGCACTATTCTAAACGTTAGCTGATCAATTCAATAGTGCTATCGAATCTATACCTTGACACCTTGCGTTTTTGAGCACTCACGTAACTCAAAAACTGGACACCAATCCATCAAATTCTCGATTAGCCTCCACAATCATACTAATGAGTTAATCGTTTAATTAGTACACTGCCGATTTCGCAAGCGGATTGCCCGTAGCCGCGTGATTCAGTTCGACACCGGACGGACACAGTAGCAACGAACGTGGCAACCAGCCAACGATAACATACTTCATACGGCTAGGTGTTACGCGAATATCACCCCTCTGCCTTACTACTAAGAATTACTAAAGAGAAATAGTGCTGGGAAAGTTTAAGTCAGGTCGTAGATCGATATGTAGATTTTGTGGATTTGCTGATTGATTTAATAATAAACAATGTGATTTGTAATAGCTATTTTGTTTAACTGTTTAGAGCTATGTTTATAAAGATTAGGATTTTATAAATATACCTACTTGATGGTGATGAATCAAGTAACTTTAGTACAGTCAGTTTTCTGTTTAGTCATTGTTATATACTTGCCATAGATACACCATGAACGCAGATAAATGCAGAGATTGTATTAAACTCTCTAACACTTTTCTTGTAAATTATTACAATACAAGTACTCAAATCCGATGAGAAACAGTTTTGCCGCTATGTAACTTTAGATTGGCTTTCACTTTAAGAATGGAGTGTGATCTTTGTAGAATTACAAAGATATCAACATAACTTTGAAAATGTTTTTATTAAGTCATCCTTCACTGAAGTCACTTCTGTATCGAACATAGATACGACTTGACAGATTTTATCGACACACCCCAACACTATTTTACAGCATGCTTTTCACGCAGATGCTTAGAATAAGATTCCACGGCTTGGGTTAAACACCTTGGCGGCCACTGAAGACAGTAACGTATTGCTTAGCAATAGGTAGATATGTGCCAATTGTGCGATGTTTTATACGATAATTTGTATTATTAGGGTTGATAACTCTTGGACACTCATCAAATTGTTTTAATAGCGCAAATCTTGTGTGAAAATAATTCAACAGAATTTTTTTTGCGTTTCCCACACAAACTCTAAACCAAAAATGGTTATGTAATGGTAAAAAGCGACAACAAGGTAAGGTCGTATTGTTGAAAAGCTTTTCTAGTTAGCACTGTAGGTTAAAACGCAGTTAAAACGTTTGTGTAGGTATAGAACGAAAATGTACAAACAAAGGTAATTACAATTGTACACAAACACGTTGTGTACAGAAATTTTATGAGGTTAATAGAACAGTTATAGTGTTCTTCCACCTTTCCGTATGAAAAGGTGGATTTAACTATTAATTATATAATGAGTCTGTTTTCTTTTACCTTTACTTTGCTTATTTTTACTAATAAAACCTCTAGATATCTACTCAATGTGCCTCTAATCATATTCAGACATGAAACATGACAATGATGGTGGCGAGTGTGTTGGATCATTCGAATCCCTAAAAAATGGTTGAGCTGGATGGTGCTGATCCACGCGTCATGTTCGTGAACGGGCGCTGTCAGTTGAGACTGGTCATCTCTTATCTGCCAGAGCTTATTTTTAATCTTATATTTTCAATTGTTTTTAAATATTTTTTGTACACCGTTCTCATATAAATGTAGAAGCAATAAGAATAACGTATCCAGGATTTTGTAATATCTATATTTAAAAGAGTGTCCTTGAAGGTTCTTGCCCGTTCTTTTCCATAGAAATCTATGTTTTGGAATGGGCAGTTAGATTCAACTTTGTGACTAACTGACAGACTCTTTGACAATTCAAAAGTGCCTGTAAATGGTTTAATTGAAATAAATGCTTTGAGTTTGAGTTTGATGTAATATTTCCATCACTTCCCGCTCCCCCACTTCCTTGCCTGACAAACTTATTTATGTAGAATTCAATAGATAGGTACTATTAGCTCAAGCAGATTTTAATTCCCCCATCAACACCAATTCCATTCTATTTCACGACACGCACTGGAAAAAAATACTCCCTTTGAGAAACTAACATCACTATGGCAATAAGCTTTACCTCAGTAATCCTCAACCGATTGGTAAACGGCATGACAGCGACAGGCAGAAATTTGTGGGCGATCAGCAGAGCAACGGTGCAGATGCCTCTGATTCCATGGATGCAGGAGATCTCGTCGTCTATGCCCGGAGCTGTCAGCTTGCCAATCGTGTAGTAGAGAGAGAAGCAGCCCAAGAAACCCTCTGTGAAGGAAAGAGAAAGGATGTGCAGTAGTGGTATGGTGGAATCATTTATGATGAACACTTTTATGGATACTGATATTTACTATTTTAGCATTAGAAAAAAACTCTCAGAAGGATAATCCTTAGGACTAGATTGTTCACGTCAAACAAATATGGACTTATATCAACTTTATAATAATACTCGTAGATCCTAATAGCTACAATGTTACTGAAAAGTAGGAAGTTACCCATTACTATCCAAAATATCACCAGCAAAGGTAAGTTCCACTTGTTTTTGCTATCCTAAAACAAGCATAACAGGAGCTTTTGGTTTTAAAATAAAACGAAACCCCCTAAATGAGTCATTATTATTCAATACCACGTGCAAATTATCAAAAATATCCGGACTTTACCTTGATATATCACTGTCCAGAATGCCTCATAAAGATTTTATTACCTAAACAGATGTGCTGCATAAATCTTCACTGAGACTTTTGTAATATTATTTAGGTCATCTTATTTTTAACAGCACCTTTTAATCGGTGTGTTTCTGCTGATTTCGATTGCTGTATTTATGTTCAAATTTTGTTTGCTCTGTTTACTAGTCAGAGGCAGATTTAATGCAGCTAGCAGAACAAGTCTACTTGGAAATCCATTGATGGCTGGGCCGCCATATAGCAATGGACTGCCAAACTCTGAGTGATGGATCGATATGGATAAAACAGTGTGTTACTTGATTTTTTGCAGCCTTTTGCATCTTTTTCTTCATCCTTTGCCTCTTCTTCATTGTCTTCCGCCTTTTCATCAGCGCCTTCGCTTTGATCTTCTGGTCTTCTATTAAAAAAGTCTTGAAGCGTCGCCACAAGTACCAGCAAAAGGATGACACCATAGAACGATCTGAAATATGTTTCATTGTCACATTTGTTAACTGTGTCTTTATGGTAATTATTATTTTATTCTGAAATATATTAGTAAAATATATCCGAGTTTAAAATTTTCTCATAATCCTGTCGTTATTGTCTGAAATTGAATCCAAGGTCAGTTTTTAATTAAAAATAAACTAATGTTAAACTCATTAACAAGCTCGTAGGGGACTGCTCATTAAAAAGTATATAATCCATCGTTATAATCTGGGCAACTCGGCAAAATATTGAACATTTTCTCCTATATATGCTAAATTACTAGTCCCATGAACCATAGAGTTTGTGGCAATTGCTGCTTCTGCTTGAAGCTCTATATCTTAAGGTTAAAAATAAGGCCGAACTCACAGTGTCAAGAGAGTCGGCACTTCAGTCCAGTCTTGCCACCAATCGCCTTCCTCCACGTGACAGTCTTCTT
This sequence comes from Omphaloscelis lunosa, assembly GCA_916610215.1. Classification (NCBI taxonomy): domain Eukaryota; kingdom Metazoa; phylum Arthropoda; class Insecta; order Lepidoptera; family Noctuidae; genus Omphaloscelis; species Omphaloscelis lunosa. The sequence continues at coordinate 17,849,995 of OU744250.1, forward strand.
CGTCCACCTTGACTCGTACAACCACCCCACTGGTATGCTGGTAGTGTTTGACGGCATCTTTAATGACCACCTCCACATCCTCAGGGTTGCAGGCAGCTGGCACGCAGACTCCCCAACTCAGCGTTGAAAATCGCGGCACAAAGTGACCTGGCTAAACAAAGCATGGGAACGCTTAGTGTTAATAGTTCTGCCTTTTTGGATTCTCATAAGCTACATAGCTAGATGTTTTGCTTAGTACTTAATGGTACACTATGATCTGTTTCAAAAGTATCTGATGGAAGTGTAAACAAACTCTGTTCAGATTAAATTCTTACGAATTCACTCACATAAAGGAATAAGTAACGCATTCATAATAATAATATGTTTCTGTATTCATGTGTGTATTCTGTGTATTTAGAAGGTTTCAACGTTATTAAATCTCACCACTTTCTCCAACACTTGTCAACGAAAATTGAGGTGATAAAATTAACCTCAATACGGTAGTTGCTTAGGTAAAAATAAAGAAATTCTATTTTGTCCGTCTTTCAGATAATAAAAAAATATTAGACACGAATTTTTTGCTTTATCATATTAATAAAAAATAACGTAGAAAACACGCATAAAAATTGGGGAGTGGGGGCTCGATACGTCACAACTCAGTATAAAATCTAGCAAGGCGTGACGTCATGCCACATTTTAACTCAATGTATCTTCGTAATCTTTTTATTACGTAAAAAAAGAAAATATGTGTCCCATATTTTTTATTCTACCTTCCGAACAAAAACAAAAATTTGGACACAAGCCTATTATCAATTGAAAAGCATCTTTAAGCTGATTTAGAATAATCAAATCAAAGCCCTCAATTTTTAAGGGGAGCTAAATTTGCACCCACATATACGTTTTCTCAACAATTTTATTTTTACATTTTTATCAGATTCTCTAGTGAACCAAAGCATGTTCTATTCGCAATGGCCACACTGACACTTAGTGCCAGGCTACATGACTATGTTCGAGCTACTCAACGAATGTGGCACTAAGTGAAGCTCTAAGCAGAGTGGCTGCGATCTTAGACGTATTTCTGATAAGGTTACTAAAGATATTAATTTCAAGGGTAATTTTACGAAAGTTGAATGTTCTATTAATAGAGCTACTATAATGAAAACGTACAATAAAGCATGTTACATCTATCATGTTCCTTAAATAGCATGGTGCCGTTGTCAATGGATCAAAATAGCAACTTTTCCCTCGTATAAAGTTGTAAGCCTACGAAATAATAATTTATTATATATATTTTTTTGGTTCCTTTATAAGGAACTTTTATTATAATTATATCTCTATTTTGCTTTTTTAATTCAACAATGAAATGTAAGAGGATTAGACATAATATGTATGAATTGAATGGAACATTAATAATCATTTTATAGTATATTATATTGAAAAAACCATTACTTCTGATGATTAAACTACATTAATTTTGTTATTACAACAAATAAAATCTCAAATAATCTTGATATCAAAGTTTCAAAACATGAGATTTTTATAATGAGAATTTCAATAAAGACTTCAGTTTATAACAGAAGATTGATTATCTTAGCTATGAATCTTTAGACATATTTCAACCTTACAGTAACCATTCAACGTAATCTTGTATGTTTTGATGAAACCCGTAACCAAATTATAGACTAAAAAGGGTAGATATAGACAGCAAGAACGTAACGCTGTTTTGTTAAAATCTAACAAACAAGATAAGAATCAATGGCATTGTTCTTCTAGTTTCAATCCATCTCTCTCTTCATCTCTGTCTGTCCGTCTGTTACCTTCTCATGCCTAAACCACTGAACCGATCCTTATGGAAGACAAATACGAGTAGGTAGGTAGCATGGAACCTAAAGAACGTCATAGGCTACTTTTCATCCTGGATATTTGTGTTAAAAAAATATGAAATACAAAATACACGCAGACGAAATCGCGGGCAACAGCTAGTTCTACATAAAAATATATCGTGTCGAATCCTTTCGTCACATTTGATAAGTTGACAGTCTCCGGTCACTCATCGTCTAGCATGGTTGGCACCCAACGCATGTACGATGCATTGTACTTTGACAGACAAATTATGCAAATGTCGCCAACCGCATGCTCATACATAATAATATAAAACATCTCGTTTTGATGGCTCCTTGTCTAATTTGACCCAGACAATTTAAATAGCGTGTCTGACTTTTAAGTGAATCTCAAAGCAAAGATTTAAATCGTCAGATTGGCCCTCACCGTATTCTGGTCGTGCGAAATAGTTTAGTGTTCTTACTAAAAAGAGTGAGCTCACACATCCCACATGGATCGATAGATACGATTTTCAGTATGAATGAGCAATACAAAACTATGCAAATTACAATATGACAATATATCATTGTCATTGTCAAAAATTCGCGCGACCGTGTCAAATAATGGTCACGTTTCTGACCATCTTTTGAAACGTTCGCGCGAATCTAACGATTTAAATCTTCGCCTAAAAGTTAAAGTTTGATACTCGCAGCAGGAGATAATAGGAAAGCTATAACTATCTAATCGCTTTAAGTAATCCAGTTTTCTAAAGCTTAATTCATGTTTGATTTCTCTCAGTACAGTTCTTTCCTTAGTTTGGATCGTCCCAAGCATTTGAAATGCTTTTCCCGTTAGACGAAAAACGTACATTGCAACTTTTGAAATAGAAAGCTACCACCGCTACATTTTATCTTTCAAGAATAATAAAAAACGATGTTAAATATAAAACATACTAGTTGAAATAACGAATTCAAAACACGCACATTGCTCGTAAATATAAATAACATGAGTATTTACGAATGTAAGTTTTGAATCCGTACGAATAATGCACACAATGAGCTCCCGAGCTACTAAGAAGAAATAATAACTTTTGGGAGCACCATTTGTTTGTTATGGCATCTAACGCGGGGCGAGTGTAAACCATTGATTTGTTTATAACTGAAACTCACATCATCGATCCGACTCCTGATCAAGTTCTTGGCTTGCGCCAAATGCACTGGAGTCTCCAGTTCTGGGTGTTCCGCCTTCACGTCGAGCCGAGCCAAGCAGTACTTCCCCTGGACCTTGACCACGCTGCCACTCTCCAACTGCACTCGGGCACGGCTCCCCACACACTGGTCGAAGTCACCAAGTTGGATTCCATTACCTTGCAAGATACCCGAGGGAATCTTTGCCGTAGCGTCGAGCACTGTAATGAAAAATTCCTGTTTCGTTCAACTATGCAAAGCCCTTGGGAGCACCTGATGCTAACGCAGACGTGTCAAGGCCACGCCAATGTTTACTGTTCTTTATAATCCCTTTGAGTATTATAAATTCTAGGCCCTAACTATAAAACTACCCAAAATAAACGCTGCTTGTTTTTATAGGGACTACTAAAACAAAAAGTGTCCTTCCTTTATATGTATAGACTAAAACCCTCGATAAATGAACTGCAATAAGTCGTTATTTAGGTTACTTTTTTCGCGCAACATCTGTAGTGGAAATATCTGAAACATTGCCAATATATATAATAGTCGAAAGGTAAAGTAATTATTTCGGTAAACGGATATAAATCTCAAAATACGAGTGTTGAATTTCTAAACTGTGATTGTAGAATCGTGCTGAGAATGAAATATTAAATTATAAAACTTACTATTCAGTGCCCATAGTTTGGTTCCTCGTAATTGCCTCAACACAATCTGTCCGTGACGCCTGCATTCCGGGTTATGGATTCGAGAAAAATTTGGTGCAAAAGTAGGAAAGAATGCATAGAAGTCTTCAAATTCACTTTTGAGCAAATTTCGTCTGTGCAAAGCGTCCGTAACGTGTGTTAAATGACTCTCAGTCGACGAAGATATTTCTTGGCCATCATTAAACTTCTCTTTTGACGTTTTATCAGTTTTTTTAACAAATTCAATTTTAGAGTCTTTTTTTAAATCATACATATTGTAAGTGTCTTTGATAGGATATTTTTTCTTATGCTCCGGAACAATTTTTTCAGTTGTTTTAAGGTCCTCACGACTTGAATCCTTGTCTTCCTTTTCTTGACTAGATTTTGTTTTGACTATGTCTTTTTCATATTCTTTCTTTACGGCGTCTTTCTTGGGTTTATCATCTGCGTGTTTTGGATCTTTTTCTTTTTTGTCTTCGTTTTTAGGAGCTTGTTTCTCAGGAGCATCTTTAGCTTTATCGTTTGAGACAGGTTTATCAATTTTATGATCATCTTTAGCTTTACTTTTACCCTCCTTTATTTCTTTTTGAACTGATTCAACTTTTTTCATTTCAGGTTTGGTTTTTATTTCAGATTTTTTCTCTTCACTTTTATCCTTTAAGTCCTCTTTTAACATTTTCTTCGGTGGTTCTATTTTCACTTTAACTTCTTTTTTTAGTTCTGGAAGATTTTTATCTATTTTATCCTTTTCGTTAACTCCAATTTTAGGTATTATTTTCTTTAACGCAAAGTCATCTCCATCGTCGTCGTCTTCATCATCATCATCATCATCGTCGTCGTCATCCTCGTCATCGTCGTCATCATCGTCGTTGTCAGCAACTTGTTTTGACTTCGGTAGCGTAACTTTAAACTCAAGCCGCTTAGTGTCTTGCTTAGGGGTCAGATCAGATTTTTTTGCTTCAAATACCGTTGGTTTCGACAAAACACGCGGTTTATCATCGTCATCACCACCAAAAATTTTCTTGAAAAAGGGTATTGCTGGTGCTTCTTTCACTTTCTGTATATCTGGTTTAACATCACTCTTTTTAATAGTGGTTGGTTTCGATGCGACTTCGAGTTTATGTTTTAGTTTTTCTTTGATTTCGTCTTCATCATCAACATCATCATCATGTTTTTTATCTTTAGCTTTGTGTTCTGTTTTTTTAGTTTCATGAATTTTAGGTGTCGGTTCAAGACTTGGATCAATTTTTAAACCGAGCATTTTAAATGTTTCCAAGATGCTTGACAATGTACTGCTATAGAAATCTTCATCATCGTCATCATCGTCGTCATCATCGTCGTCGTCATCGTCATCATCATCATAATCATCATCTTCTTCTTTGGACTTTGATGCCGAGTCTGTAACTTCTATACTCTTAGTATCTTGTTTTAATGTGTGGTCACTTTTCTTTTCTAAAACTTTTACTTTTGGGTAAGTACTTAACTTAATATCGTCGTCATCGGCATCGTCAACTACTTTTGACTTTGGTAACGTAAGTTTAAATTCCGGCCTTTTAGTGTCTTGTTTAGTGTTCAAATCAGGTCTTTTTACTTCAAATGGCTTTCGCTTAATTTTGCTATCGTCTTCATCATCATCGTCGTCATCATCATCGTCGTCATCATAATTTTTTTGTGACTTTGGTAGCGTAACTTTAAACTCGAGCCGCTTTGTGTCTTGTTTAGGGGTCAGATCAGATTTTTTTGCTTCAAATACTTTTGATTTCAACAAAACACGTGGTTTATCATCATCGTCGACACTGTCATCGTCATCATAATCATCAAGTTTTACACTTTTCGTGAGAGATTCCGTGACTTTTGAGCTCGTAGTGTCTTGTTTCGGTTTTTGTTCACTTTTCTTAATGTCAACCACTTTAGACTTTTTCAATAAACTTGATTTAATGTCATCATCATCATCGTCGTCATCTAATTTTAAAGATTTTTTGCTACTTGCCTCTAATTTCACTTTACTAGCGGGAACTTCCTGTTTAAATCCTGTTTTTATTATCGAAAGATCCTTCCCATCATCGTCGTCGTCGTCTTCGTCGCTTCTTATATCGAATTTGTGAGCAGATTTAGTTTCAGCTTTCTGATGTTTTTGTTGCTTGTCTCGTTCCACCTTCTTCAAATCCTCAGACACATGTTTTTCACTTTCAATTTTAACACTATGCAACTTATGACCGACCTTCACATCACAGTCCTCACACTTTTCCTTTTTTACATTGTGCTTCACACTTTCGGCTTTGGGTAGATCGCGTACACGGAATGCGGTTATCACTGTGGCGAGGATAGGCAGGCAGATTAAAATTAGAGCTAGCGTCCATCGTTGGCGCGCCATGGCCGACGCGATGCGCGCTCACGCCGCCATACTCTCGAACTGAAACGATCACGAACCTTGGCGTTTATTTGAAACGCACGGATAAAAACGTATCTCATTGAAACGGGTGCTCATTGATGGTTCTCGGTCGAGGTTATGGGTTAGTAAGAGTATTTTAAAATTTTGTGGGAGCGGGTACGTATATCTGTGGGGTTAGTGCTAGTGAACTGGCATTAGCTCAGCTGATGGCGCTCGTCCAAGATCAGAGTAAAAATAGTGTTGCAAAGGCAATTGTCCGGCGGTCGCGCGGAGCAGCCGATAAGATTGACTGTATTGTGATAGATCAGCGTTATTGTTGCTAAGGATCGAATTAAATGTTTATAACATTAAGTGCCTAGCAAATTTGTATTATTCAAATTATCATACATGTAATAATTAGCTTGTTGTTAACCCTTATGTTAGATTTTGTCTGTAGCAATATCTGCTCGAATAACTAATTCATTGATCAGACTATAATGTCTTAATAAATAATTATATAATAATAATAGTGTAATGGTATATGGTAATTCAGAATGCAAATGACAAAATAAAATAAACCCTTAGATAAAATTTTAGTACCCCTTTAACACCGAAGACACTTCCAAATTGAAAACAGCATACATTATTTTTATTATATACAGTGCCCTTAAGTTTCGTAAATATATTCAAATGATCATAAAAATATGTTAATTTGAATGAATATACATCAATTTCATCATACATTTAGTTATAATTCTGTTTTTTTAACTGTTCCTTGCGTCCTTAAAAACTAGTTTCTGAAATTAGAACATAACAGTACAGGGTATACCAGCATATTACACAGCTCAAAAAACAAAAATTGCGTTCCAAGTACGTATTCTATTGTTTTACAAGGGCTATTTGAAAACTTATCAACTAACTAAATATTCAAAAAAGTTTTAAAAACAAAAAAATACCATCTATTTTATATTTGACATTGTTGTCCGATTGCTGGATGGGTTAAAAGTAATTATATTATTTAGGCCTTTGTCCACACCAAGTAAACATTGTAATAGGTTCTAATTCTGATACTATGTACAGGTCGTGCCATTAAAATTGAGACTTGACCGCGCCTCCCGCCGCTCTTTCCCCCGCCCCGATGACGCCCCAGCGGGGACCTCATACCGCTAAAGAGACCCATAAATCGTCTAGTGCGCAAGTCAAACCACGTGGTGCGTCAAGTCTCATCTTTAATGGCACGACTTGTAATATTGTGTTATTATAACCCGTCTCTACAATAAGCGCCTACATATTTTTTGTGACAAGTTGGTAGTCACGCTGCTCACGCTACGATGCTATTCATTTTTGATTAGGCGTTGTTTGTGTAAGTTTTGTTTGTTCTGTTTAACTTTATTTATTTTCTGGCAATTCTAACATGTAGACTATTCAGTTTCACAGTATTAAATAAGTTTTGTGGCAAGCAGCTAAAATTATAATAATTTAGGTATCTACACATATTAAAACTGAATTTGATTCAAGACAGGCAGAAGTATATGTTATAATTTATCGTACACCCACATCCCGGCAGTTATATAAGGCCGAGGGCGAGTCAATTGCCAGTTACCAGGCACAAATCCAGAACTTAGAATTCTCTAATTGTAGGTAAAATCCAAATACATTTTGCCGAACCCGGGGATCAAATACCTACGCTTAGCAGCCGCGCTTACGGTTACGTCCACTAAACCAAAATGACAGTCGCCGTTTTAAAAATTTATGAAACGCTATAGTTATAAGGACTATTTCTGCTTGCAGCGCTCGGCCAATATAGGTACCGCTTACCTACGAAAAAAAAAGGTCGTCGTAGGCACGGGATTTTGTTTTCAAACTGCTTAGATATGCGTTTATTCGATAGTACAATACGGCCGATATTACCACTACTAAAAAGTGAAAAACAAAAGCTTAAAAAAAGCAAGCGACTTCCAAAAAAATGCTACTAAGTGAAAAATAACTTTAACAAAAAACGAAAATTCAAAATCAAACACCGGAGTTCCGAAATTAAAGTTACTTTTCACTTTGTAGTGTTTTTTTTTTTTTTTGAAGTAGCTTGTTTTTTTTTTAAGAATTTAATGGTGACATGAGGTCAGTGTGAGTGAGAGAACATGCGCGAAAGTTTGTAGTGCCTATATTTAGAGCTGTCAAGTTATATCGACGGTATTATAGTAAGAAGAGAGGTAGGTACCTAAGTATTCACATTACAAGACACTTGAAAGTCAAAATACAAAACTACAAGGGTCAAACATTCACCACTAAAACAGCGTGATGTCTGCGGCTCCCACAAGGGCAACTTGATATACAAACCACTTTTATCAAAAAGCATATTTTAACTTTCGCCGTAATGTCCTGAAGGTTATGATTACCCAATACCAAATTTTGGGGCAAAGTTTTAAACAGTAACTAAGTAGCCTAGATTTTATAAAACTCATATAATTTTAATATTGAAAAGTTATAGAAGTTCGAGTTACTCATTAAAAGTATTCCTATTAGCCGTGTAAATTAGCAATAATTATTATACCCGTTAGAAGGATATATTACACTATCATGTTTTTTAATCATATCTTTTAGCCGAAATGAAAGAAATATTAAGTATATTGAAGCTAACATAATAATAATTATAATCAATATGCCTATATTACATTGTTATATATCTTTGATTGCCGATATTCAGTTCAATTCAAAATATTTTATTTCACATAAACCTACATGGACACTTATCAAACGTCAGAAGCTAGGTGCACGGTTCAAATTGGTCGTTTCCTATGGAGAAGAGCCGGGAAGAAACTCCACGGTTACTCTTTTAAACATAATTGGCTTTTACAATACTTTCAAATAACAGTGTTAATAGGTGTGTGAGGACAGTGTAGGTCTTTCAACAAGTACCAGGTTCCTAACAAAATAGAAAATGGTCAAGAAATCTACAGTCCAATAAGCCTACAGCGTTCTCACATTCACAAAATAGAAAACAATCTATACAAAAGATAAATAAATTAATAAAAATGAAAACCTATTTTAATTAAACGCAATCACATGATTGCTATTACAACTGTAACAATTCTGAATAATTATCATGTCCACAAAAGCCACTAATAAAGAGTTGAATTTAAATTGTACGTAAGATAGGAATTAAAAATCAGGTTTATGAGAATGAACACCTACAGCACAACGGATATGCCACAGAAGTTGCATTGGCATGGACCGGCTTCATCAGCACAGACTTACATCGGGGATGACTATGTAGGCAAAGCCCACAATACAGTAATTTTTGGATGTAACTTTCCAGCGACTGCCTCGTCGCCGGTCTAATGGTCGCTAGCGCCACTCTCAGTATGATGCCCCGGGTTCGAAACCCGGGTCGGGCAAAGTATTATTGGGCTTTTCTATCTGGAATTTCTCACTAGCAGCCTGGAGTCTGGATTTGTGCCCAGTTGATGTCAACAGGGTCCCATTACATGGGACTAAAACATAACTGGCGAAATGTGGGTGTTCTATTAGATACACCTCTGCCTTAGGAATTTCTTTCATAAAAATAACTATTTAGTGTTCCTAGGCCATACTACATTTATGTTTATTATTGTTTATTAAATACTTTATTGTACACCATTTAAAACCAAAATGGTGATGAAAAATAATGATGATCAATTAAATAACAGCATTTTTTCCACATAGGTGTAGTCAGAGAAATTAATAGTTAAGCAATTTGACAACCTTCGTCAATTTACCGTGTTATAGCCATTCCATACAACTGTCCAAGAATTACAGTTGTGATTTGAATATACGGACAATTTGAGTTGGCTACCCGTTTGCTTACCTAGCAATGTTTTTCCCCTGACTATACATATAATTAAAAATTGTTTTAAGAAAAAATCCCAAAATCTGTTTCATGTAACATCAATATTATGTAATTGTACCAACAATTTAACAATAACAAGTCCACCAGATCAACTACGATTGATTTATCGCCCATACATTTCGCAAGCGAACCCTGACTGCAAGTAACGATGACATTAGCCAAACACATGAGTAATCAGTGTATTGTATTTTAATGAGGAGTGCTCATTGTACCTATTGAATACCAAGCGTATATTGTGAACTAGACCTTATGATCTTATCGTAATTTACCCTTGTGCCTATTAGTTTGTTGGGGTTTGAAGTACCCCTAGTTTTTGTGCGGTTATTGCATCTCTCGTGTAGTTAGTGACTAACCTGGTGTCAGAGTTTTAAAGCCGCCCATGGGCTTCTGACTTGGCTTCACATGCCGTCGAGAAATATCTCTCAGGATGATGATTTCCTTCACCATTTTTTAAGCAAGTGATAATTATACAATACGCACATGAATCGCCTTAGGTTCGCACTCGAGACCTATGACTTGGTAGTCTGATTGGTCTGGTCACACCACTAGACATGTAACTTGTAGTGATAGCCATTATCACTACAGGTTACATTATTAACAGGGATAAGGAATAAAAATATGGAATGTATTCTTTTCGTACTGCGGTTTCAAAAATATAGCATAACATGACGCCTGTAATCTTCGAAGGATAGGCAGTGGTACCTATATCTGCAATACACCCACATTTCACCAGCTATGTTTAAGTCCCATGTAATAGGGGGCGAGCCTAATGTCATCAACCGGGCACAAATCAAGACTCCGGGCTACTACTGAGAAATGCTTGGAATGTCCTTATCGGACGGCGAGCTACCCATTGCTCACCGTCCGCAAGGCCTGGGCATCGACTGGCCTAGACGTGATGGCGCAAAATTGGCCTCTACCTCACGCGTTCCTCCTCCTCCTTCGCGAACTCTGCCCGACCTGGGAATCAAACCCGCGTGCGTAAGAACTTTACGCAGTCGCCAGTCTAGTCTTCTCGTAGTTTTTATTGTCGTGTTGTGATAATAGTGTAGACAACAAAGCATTTTGTATGTTTATTAAGGCATTGTTTTATCTGACCTATATGTTTAGCAATGGTTGCTCATAGACTTTCTCGGTAGCCCTTTTCGGGATCCGGTATGTCCGAATGAAATAACGGAAACGTTATAGGATCACTCGTGTGTCTGTCTGACTGTCCGTCTGTCACAGCCAATTTGCTCCGAATCTAATAAACCGAAATTTGTTACACGTATCAATTTCTGTGACCCAAACATAAATGAATTTTGAATATGGGGATCACTTTTGGGGGACAAATTAGAAAATGAATAAAAATGCTTTGCAAAATATACCGTGTGACATACCAAGTGAAAGGGGTTACAAGCAGTCTATGGTTTCAAAATGACATGGTAAATCCCAATATTGTGCGTCCAAACTTACATGTGCAGTTGGAACTTATGGGAGAACATATTTTTCAACTGAAACATATGTTCTCCCATAAGTTCCAACTGCGTATAAATTTTTATCCCAAGAACAAAAAGTTTGTTCTTGGGATAAATTTATCCCAACTACGGAACCCTTAAATTCATCGTGCGTGGTCGGATACGCACTTGGCACGTGCACTGGGTTTTCAACGCTCAGCTTAGCACCGAGAATTGAAAATTCAACAATATGTGACGAGAGTGTCTTAACACCGAGAGTTGAAAATCCAGTGCGCGATAAAATCCCGCCGCGATTTTATTACGTCTATGCGAACGTCGGCTTATTTTGCGGTTTTAATCTTCTTGCTGTGAGCTAACAATGTCTTTAAGGCTTTATGCGCCGGCATAATCATTCTTTTATATCGTGGAAAACACAGTAATTGCTGGCGCCCTTGCTAACTATGCTATTCTACATTAAAATGTAATACTTACACTTGAATACCGAGTCATAGATTTTTATGCATGTTTTGCCACATAATCAACTACCTACTTTAGGGTTATGTAGCCTAAGTTGATTTCAGATTGACAGTTTCTAACAAACAGCCGCATGGTTCGATTCATCAGGTTAAACTACGCTTGCCGCGATTGGTCTATGGATGGGTGACCATTTTAATATACCGAGACTCTCGTGCCTCGGAAAGACGTTAAGCCATTGGTCCCAGCTGTCATTCGTGGATCTTTGTCAGTGGTTACGGGTCGTTAGAAGCCTGAAAGTCTGACAACCAAGTTGTAGAGGTCAGATAGGCAGTCGCTCCATGTAAAATATTGGTATTCAGCTGCATCCGGTTAGACTGGAAGCCGACCCCAACAAAGTTGGGAAAAGGCTAGGCAGATTGATTTGAGTTTCTTATAAAAATGTCCTAAAATATTGCAATGAAATTTGAATTTTGATATGTATGACACTGAGCTTGTGTAACCAAAACTTGATAATTATCGGAGACTCATAATTGAAATATTGGTTAGTACTTCTGATCTATAAAAAACCCTAATCTTACATGACCATGGCTTAGACTCCCATCTTAACCATGACCAAACAAGCCTTGCAAACGTGCTCACTGTCACCTGCTCGTCACTGTACGCTAAGAAACCTTGAAGATGTACAAAAGAACCGAGGAACATACTAATCAATCGTACGCATTGTGAGCTGATTAGGACATTGAACCTTAGGTATGCACCTGCTGTTTACTTTGACGACGAATTAGCACAAGGTCTAACATTGAACTGGATATATTGTTTGGATTATTTGTAGACTGGCTGTCTCTAAGCTGGGATTAAGAAACGAAAGAACAGGTGTTTGTCTTTTTACCCGACTACGGCGAAGCAAAAAGGAGGGTTATGATTTTGTTCTACATATACTTGACATTATAAAGAGGTAAATGAGTTTATATGTAGGGGCTATCTTCTGAACTACTAAACGATTCCAAAAAATCTTTCACTAAAGGGAAGCTACAGTATTGCCAAGTGTCATACACATGGATGTGGATTATAGATTTTATGATAAAACAAGAAATAGTATGGGAATAGCGCGATGAAGTCGCGAGCATATGCTAATCCTACCTAATATTATAAATACTAGAGTGAGTTTGTTTGTTAATTTGTTTGTCTATTATGAATTTTATTAAATTTGGCACATGTGTGAACCATGACCTGGGTTGGACTTATGCGGGTGAAACCGCAAGGCGGTAGTTCTATAATATAGGGGGAACAAATAATGTGTGGGTCATCTGTTTAGCAATCACCGCCTACCATAAACAAGCCGCATCAGCATTACTGATGCGGCTTTCACTTTTCGTAAAACCCCTAAGCTTTGTGGAATAACTTGTTTCTCATTTCATTAGCTTATGAACGAACTCAACTCAACCAACATCCCAATGACATCTGTCATGAAAGGACATAATTGAATCATAATCAACAAGTTTCCCAGAATTCCCGACGGATTATTAATGACCGCAGTGTTTTGTTCTAAGCACCAATGCTTAGAACAGGCTGAAGCCTGTGAGAATAGCGGCTATTCTCTGTCTCTTTCTCAAAATTCCATAATTTTACGCTATCTATGATGTGATAAAGCAACGATGCGGTTTAAAAGAAGATGTAGTGACAAAAATTCAAAAGAGTATGCTTAGATGGTTTGGTCATGTTGAGAGGATGAATGAAAGGCATAACAAGGTAAATGTGAGTCGAAACGCCCGAGGAGGAAATATAATGACCTAATTGGTGATGTTCTTTATAAAAGTCAAGTTCCTAGTACTCGCAACCGGCGTGCTTGTATGACATGCATGAACGTAAACGAAGCGTAAGGAGCGTAGCAGGTGGTGTTCCATAGTTTCTGCCTACCCCCATTAGAAGAAGCTGCAAGTTCAACAATGTGTGTGTTATCTAGGACATTTTGTATAAGAGCCAAATTAAAACTCAAATTGCAATCAGAAACATAAAATTCTATACTGCAATCAAAATTTTCATGGATTAGCATAGTCAGCTATAAGGTACACCTACCCTGACTATTACAATCAGCACCTATTGTGCAATAGATGCAAATACCACCTTATATTGTGACATGAAACCTAGACGTGAGGACAAATAGAAATATCTATGGACACTAGAAATATTAGCATCTTTTCCTTATAAAAGTAGCGGTTAATATACCGCAAGCAATGCCTTGTTGATAACCTATAATCTAAGGACCATCGTTCTAAGACAAGAACTTTCCGTATTCCATCAACCTTCTTTGTAAGTGGACTTTGGATTCTGAAATTGGTTCAGGTGGAGATTCATAGACGACTCCGCTTTGGAGTTTCAATGTGTGACTTGCTGATCGCAAAGCATACGCTCCCAGAGAACTGCACGCGCTTAAACCGATAATAGTGGGGAATTAGTGGTATACGCGCTCTAAACACTGTCTCGCCATCGGCACAACCTGTTATATTTTCTGCCTCGATGACGTTATGTTTTCTGCCATCGAGGCAGAAAACATAGAAGCTTCGGCGGAATTAAGTTCCGAAGGAGCATAACCGGGACACCGACCTTCACCTGGATGATGTACAACCGGATGTCCACTTGCCATTAGCGAATTGAGAAATTCTACGGGATAGTTTGTGGCATCATCTTCCTCCACATCAGTATTGATGGAGGTCTATATCACTTCACTTCCTTCTATATTTGTGAGAGAATACTGTGGTTGATCGCTGCAGCTTGAATATTTTCAGAGTTAAAATGGAAATACGCCAAAGAATTCTCTTAGTACGGTATTTGACTGATGTCCCCGTATACCAGTCGAATAAGATCTTCTAAAGTGGGATCTACCCTACCAAGAGTCTCTGGTAGATTGCCTTCACCAACTTTTTGAAAAACATCGGTGAATTATTGAGCATTTGAATTCCCGCCAAGCCGAGCTTGCATGGTGATGGTCAAGCGCAGTCTATGAACTCTCGACCGAAGTATTCACTTTTTCAGTCAGAAGTGTGACACCACCCATCATGTCTCGGTTCCTGCGGATGTCCTGCAGGGTTCTGTTTACAGTTTCCACTGCTTTCCTTATTGCCATAGGGAATTCACCCCATACGATGAAGTACAATCCCTGCACACGACCCTTGTTACTGTTGCGTGACACCGCACAAACAAGCGTTTCGTTGCTCTCTAAATCGATGGGAATCTAATACATGGCGTGCGCTATTTTATCACCAGGAAGCAGTGAGGCCGCGATTTCAGAAGATACACACACAGATTTTAAAATCGTTAGGACAAATCTGCCGTCAAAGTCTGTAAAAAGTCCTTTCATTCTTATAGTCTTTAGCTCTAAAATGATCAAAACAGACCCTTGAATGTTTTGTGACCGTAAAGTACTTGTAAAGTAGCGGCTTCCCATAGCTTATGAAGTTTTCCTTTTTTGGTGAATACACATTCTACATATAAACTATTTTGAACTTACTACCCAAGGATTTCAAAGCATTCGTCCAACCGCTTAGTTAATTGCTTCGTTGAAAGTTAGCTAAAATAGCCGTTCCTATATAATTATGCCCATAAAGGTATAGCCTTTATGGAACTATGCAGTAAATCATGATGATAGCGTGATGATAATCATTTAAAAAGTTAAATGATTATCATTAATTACATTAATGCGGTGAAGGTGTCGACTGTCTCGGACACCATGGCCTATCCTGCAATAACAGCGCAGGTCGGATAGCACGGCACGCCAGCATCAATGACATCATCCGTCGTGCTCTTGTCACCGCCGGAGTGCCAGCTGTTTTAGAGCCCAATGGCTTGGCACGCGACGATGGTAAAAGACCAGACGGAATGACCATGATGCCTTGGAAGGTAGGTAGGCCTTTGGTGTGGGATGCAACGTGTGTAGACACCCTTGCGCCATCCCATCTTCCTAGCACGGCGGGCTGTGCTGGGGCTGCTGCTGCAGGTGCGGAAAACCTCAAACGGCGCAAATACTCCAATCTTATTGGGACTTACCGTTTGGGGTTGAAACACTAGGGCCATGGGGTCCGAGTGCTCACCTAGTTTTTCAAGACATTGCCAAGCGACTGGTCGACTCTTCACGTGACCAGAGGGCTGGCCTATTCTTTGGCCAAAGAATCAGCATTGCCATATAACGTGGCAATGCTGCCAGCCTTTTGGGCACTTTTCCTATTGATAGCGATGCGGACGAATTTTTTGATGCCCTATGATTATTACCCCCCCCCCCCCCCCTTTTTATATACTTGTACATATTATTATTATTAAGTCTTAGTTTTAAAAATCATGTAAATACGTATGTGTAAATATATCATAATATTATTTATCTCTAAAAGTTAAATCGGTAACTATCTACAATATCCTAATCTTTTGGCGCGTCCTTTTACAATTTGCGGAGAAAAATACGAACATAACGTAATATTGCTCATCCCCCATAGCAAATAGCGTGATTGTTTATTTATACCCTACAGTTGGAACAGACAAACATTCTAAAAACTATATTTTCGGCATAAGAATCGATCCCAGACCTCGTAGCAATAACTTTTTTTTTAAATATTTTATGTACAGTGTTAACTTCGCTACAATTTTAATAATTTAATAATAATACACACAAAAATATTATATACATAATCAAAAAAAAATAATTAAAATCAATGACTTGGCTAGTTGTCCTTCAGCTATTTAATCGATTAGCTGGCTAATTTAACGAGATGGCTGCGATATATACATACATTTAATCTATCTTACAGTGTCCAGACCGCCGCAGTAGATACAGTTTTCGTTTGTTTTTTATTTAAATATGTAAATTAGTTAAATTAATAAACGGATGACAGTCTGTTATTAACTTATTACTTGCAAGCAAAACATAATCTAACGAAAAAGAGTTCTATTCCCAAGAAAAAAGAGTATGTTTCATTGTGTCTGCCTATGTATCTTATAATATAGTTCTAATATATACCTATGTAGAACCTAGAGATATGGTTGAACAAACCAGAAAAACAAGTATGAGTACTTGTTAAGACCATTCTGTGACATTTTAAACTAGGATGGTTCTACCAGTTCTGCTTAGATGCAGTACAGGATGTATTTTTATTTAAATCTTGATCAATTTGTTATTTTCATACAAAACTTTGTCATAAAACTCCACAGTCACCACACTTAAGAGTTCATAATACCTCAGCTCAAGTTCACTCCTTATCTCGTTCGCAAGATACTGGTCGCGGAGTGAGTGAGAGCGAGACTGAGCGGTGTCGGCGGGGAGAAGGCTCCAAGGTGCCAATAGGTTACGTAATATCTGTTTACGGCGAAAATAATGGTAATCAAAAACATAGTATCTGAAGAAGAAAGAAAGAAAAAAAATTGAATGCCAGCGTTTTATTGTTCGGTTTGGAGGCAACTTAGGATTTTTTTCTGACGAGAAAATTTTATGAAATCGTGTTTTCGTCAAACACAGTAGTTAACATTAATCCTCAACTTTATTATAAGTTTATTTCAAAATTAATGCTGCAGTATTTTCGATTTAACTGAGGATCATGCTAAGCAATTAATAAACATTATTATTTCAACAACATTTTAATATAGGGGGCAAATAAGTTTTGCTAACAGTACCGTGTGACATATCAAATGAAAGGGCTTGTTGCGTGGATCTTAAATATATTTTTTTATATAATTTTAAAATAAATACTTTTAAAGATATTTAAGAAATTCGATGAAAATTGACCATTCCCCCCCCCCCCCATCTATTCCCGAAACTACTGGACCAAAAATTTTGAAAAAAATACATAATATGGCTCATTACTCATAGATTACAGGAAAACCTATAAAAAGTCTATGGTTTTAAAATAACATGGTAAATCATTCAATATAAGTGCGTACAAACTTATATTTGCAGTTTGGATGTATGGGAGAACATGTATTTTAACTACAACGATAAGTTTGTGTTTGGGATAAATTCATCCCAACTATGAAACCCTTCATTTTGCGTAGTCCGACACGCACTTGGCCGGTTTTTTCATAGAAATCTGAAAGATGTCTGATCCGTACGGCTACTCTCTCTAAAGAAACGATGGTTCGTCAAAATAATCGAATCAAATTATTTTAAGAATGTTATTTCCCCGGTCAAAACTTAAACATACCCCTGTATACAGTTATACACTAAAAGCCTGTATATTTTGCGTTCAAAGACCTCCGTAGGACGGTCAGTAGTCTATTTATACCCTTCATCCATTTCCAACAGGTTCTCAAGAGTCAGGGCTGGTCAAGATCATTACCACATACCTGCAAGTTTAATAACCTAGGATAAACTACAGGTTTTTAGCTTACAAAGTATT
The DNA here is from genome assembly GCA_916610215.1 of Omphaloscelis lunosa. Classification (NCBI taxonomy): domain Eukaryota; kingdom Metazoa; phylum Arthropoda; class Insecta; order Lepidoptera; family Noctuidae; genus Omphaloscelis; species Omphaloscelis lunosa. The sequence continues at coordinate 17,868,212 of OU744250.1, forward strand.
ATAGATACCTAGGTATTTACATATTATTGTAGGATTTTATACAATAAAATGTTTCGAATGTAAGTAGGCCTTGTTATGAGACAACAATTTGACAGGAAAATTACAAAACTAGTTCAAAAAACGGACCTACTTAGACGGTCCTATGCCAGTTTTGTCAAAAAAAAAAATGATAACTGTTGTGTTAATTGTGACGGCACGGTTGGCGCAGTGGAGAAACGATTGACTGGTGCCCTGCGTGTCGCGGGTTCGATTCCCGAATAAATATTTATATGACCTACAAATAGTTGTTCCGGGTCTGGGCCGTTTGTGTATATGAGTTTTAATACAGAATACAGGAGAAATTCTTAGTGTGGGACAAAGTTTAAGAAAAATAATCTATATGGCATGTTGCCACACCAAGCACCGAGCGCAGGCTCAACTCGCTCGGTGACTCGCTTGGTGTGGCAACACGGCATGTTCGAGTTCGCGACAAGTCAATCGTCATCCTGAGGATGCCTCGTAGTGAGGTGAAACACGTGTGGATTTCTTCCAGGGTCTTTTTAAGACTCTTTAGAAATAGCTAAGCGGAACAGGTTACTAAATATATCCACATCATCATTTTATAATGGATTTCCGCAAGGTCACGCCTGAATCAATTAACTAGCAAATCTATTCCTAAAATCTCACCGAAAACTTTGTTGGAGTGAGCTTAGAAGTGAGCAATCATTACCTACCTACCTATACTCCGTTGCTTTAAGTGGATAAATAAAGATAAACAAAAAAACCACATAACCGACTAAACAATACCTGTCACTTCAGTTATCATGCTACGTCACAGTTGTACTCTTTAATTCGTTGAAGTTTATAGTTTGGGCTCTTTACAATAAACAGATTACAAAATATTATATTTTATTATTATAAATCTAACAAAAAAATTGTACTCAAGGAGTTACATCTACGAAGAGTAGCGTAAGAATAAATGATAAAGTTTAACATACATTAATAAGAGTGGAAGCTATCGTAAAAACCTAAAATAATTTTAAATTTGGTAATAAAGTATGAAAGAATAAAGTGTAAATACCCTTTTTGCGATTTTTGAAGTGAAAACTTCTCTTCAGGCGCGTTGGGCATTTTTGAGATGGGAAGAAACAATTGAACTCGCGACCCCGTACCGACACCTCATTTTTGCTAACGCGATTGTGCTCTTTATTTATATTACTATATTATTATTAAAGAAAACTTTCTTTCTTTAATAATACTATTATTATTATTAAAGAAAGAAAGAAAAAAAAAATTATTGAGACTCATACAGGAAATCACAAATTAAAATAAAACACACTTATTAAAACATAATTAAAAAAACAAAGTAACATTAAAATAAAAGCAAGTCACAATAAGCAAGTTGACAGCTAACTTCACATTTTTACAGGATATATCGGCTGTTATGGACAACACTCGACACAGATTCACATGAACTATTTATTTACATGAATGGCACATGCCATTTCAGAGTTTAATTTGCCAATAATTATCTTATAAAATAATACAAAAATTACAACATAACAGACATTTTTTTTTTTGATCGTGGTTTAGTTTTTAAATAAACTAATATATTTAAAAAAAAATGTGATGATAAGCCAAGAGAAAATAATAAAACAAACTCAAACACAAAGCATTTATTTCAAATATACTAATTACAGACACTTTTGAATTTTCAAGGGGTCAGTCAGCCAGAAAGATGAAGGTAGTTTCATTTCAAATCGTAGTAGGTACCTATGGCAAGAAACTCCACGAACATTCTTTTAAATCAAAATATTGTTACAAAATATTGGTGACATCATTCATGTTGAAAATACACATGTGCGAACAATGTAAAAAGACGTGCACATTAAAAGCGTTAGTATTAAAAAATAAAAAACAAATCAAAAATTAAAATAAGCCGTGGCAGCTAAGAGATGACGGTGCCCGTTCACGAACATGACGCATGGATCAGCACCATTCAGCCCAACCATTTTTAAGGGAACTTAATGATCCAATAAGTCTGTACGAGCCTTCATATCGTGGCTAGGACAAACAGACACTACAATTATTATTTTAAACAAATTTTATTGATGTCATATTATTTTTATAATTTTTAGCCTTCACCTCTGACTTTATGCAGACCGCCAAAATAAGCAGAAATTTCATATAAAATTGTATCCGGTAATCTTCTTAAGATACGGCTATAAATTTTTAAAATTATCGGCATGTTATTGTTTCCGCAAGATTCATAAATAAGAATGATATGATTTTTTTTTAAATTAAACGTCTAGGACTATAGACTGTCGGACATTGATTCAGCATACATTGTACTACGTTTTACGGCCAATGGTCTAATACGCTGCTGTAGTCGTCTGCGATGTTTGCGCACACGCACACAGACGGCTTTCACACTGTGCTCCGGCACCGCATCGCTTCGCTGATGTTTCGCACGCGTGGGAGCGCCAACATTATGAGCCAAAAGTGTCTGAAATAAATAGATTTTATTTTTATTTATAGCCAAGAACTTTGATGAATCCTTGAAGAGGCTTTGGACAGGCCTCATCCAGAGTGAGGAGCTTTCGCGGGTACTAAGGCAGGCGCGAAGTATCAAACATAATATGAAACCACGTTTTGCGTCAATTGGGTAGCGAGTATGGCGGGACTGAGCGACCTTCAGTCCTTTCACAGATACAGTGGTCTTTATTATCTTTGCTATAAGGTGTTCCTCAAGGCAATGATTCGGATCATTATTGTTGACCTACCTAGTGCTATTGATCACCCCATGACTCTTTTTGCCGGCGATAGAACTATAACTGCAGCATGTAAAAATAAATACACATATGAAAGTGACATAAATTAATCGTTGACACCAAAAAGCTCATAGGAACAATCTAAAAATAAATCTAGATAAGACAACTATTATGCATTTTAGGCAACGGACCCAGGCTGTATTTGACTCCTCGTGGAGGCGATCGGCGGCGGTGATCTCTCGCGTCCGGCCCTGATTAGGGCCATGGTAGGGAGCGAGAGGAAATGGGAGGCCGTCACCTCCTTCTGCGAAGCAGTAATGCTCGCGAAGGAGGAGGCGGAACGCGTGAGGGAGAGGCAAATTTCGCGCCCTCACGCCCCTAACCCTAACCGCCGCAGGAGGAGACGCCCAGGGCGTCGGGAATCGCAGGCCGATTTCCGGCCACCGTAGGCGCGGGCTTGCGGGCGGTGAGCAATGGGTAGCTCGCCGTCCGATAAGGACCAGGTCCGGGTCGACGGCGCGTTGTGTTCCACGCGCGCCTCAAAGAGATGTCAGCAGAATTGACGGGGTCCGTTAGGGCCGATGCCTGCCGGGGGTGCGAAGAAAACCGAAAGGGAGATCGTGGCCCCCGGCAACAGGGCAACCGAAGGAACACGGGTGGGTTTTAGTCAGTAAGAGTCTGACACGCCCTCCCGCTCCGCCCAGAGCGGGAGAAGTTATTTGATGATTTCCCACCCAAAAAAAAAAAAAAAAAGGCTGTATTTGACCTTAACGCAATTTACAAGGACACTGTACTTAATAAAGTCGACGCCACAAAATTTCTAGGAATTATTATTGACTCTAAAGTAAACGGCACACATCGAATACCTAATTAAACAGCTGAACTCCACTGCAAACGCCTTATATAAACCGGCCCCAGAGCTAAACTCAGACGCCTTAGTAACAGCTTATCATAGTCTAGTAGCATCGTTATTGCGCTACGGTATTACATATTGGGGGGAATTCCACAGACAAAGAAATAGCGTTTAAGACCCAAAAGAGATACATTCGTGCTATGTTCAATTTGAAGTCATCCGACAACTGTATGCCATTATTTAAAAAACACAAATGATTAACTCTACCATCTCTGTATGTTTTTGAAATTGCGGCATTTGCTAGGGTAAATCAATCTCTATTTCCACGGCTAGCTGACGCCTTCCCCCGTAACAGACGTGACAAACATCAACTGTGTTCGCATACCTCAAAGACGGCATTAATGGGAAAAAGCGTTTTCTGTATGGCTCAAAAAAATTATAATAAAATATAACCACAGTCATACAAAGCATTGCCGGAAATTTGTTTAAAAAAACCGGCCAAGTGCGTGTCGAACTACACAAAAAGAAGGGGAACCCTTCCATTCCGTTCCGTTCCAAATACAAACTTAACATTGTAGTTGAAATACATGTTCTCCCATACATTCGAACTGCAAATGCAAGTTTGTACGCACAATATTGAGAGATTTACCATGTTAAGACCATAGACTTCTTATAGGTTTTCCTGTAATCTATGAGTGGAGAGCCATACTAAGTTTTTTTTTTTCAAAATTTTAGGTCTTGTAGTTTTGGAGATAAGGGGGGAATGGTCAATTTTTATCTAATTTCTTAAATATCTTTAAAAGTGTTTATTCTAAAATTATTTAAAAAATATGTTCAAGATACTCGCAACAAGCCCTTTTATTTGAAATGTCACACGGCACTGTTAGCAAACTTTTTTTTTTTTTTTTTTCTTGTTTGCCCCCCAAAAGTGACTCTTTGAATATAAGGGTCACTTTTGGGAGGCAAACAATGTACGTACGTTATACATTCATTTATTTACGTTACACGTTCGTGTTTGGGTCACAGAAATACATATGTGTACCAAATTTCAAATTAATCGATTATCATTAGATTCGGAGCAAATTGGCTGTGACAGAGAGACAGACACATGAGTGATCCTATAAAGGTTCCGTTTTTTCCTTTTGAGGTACGGAACCCTAAAAAGATGCGAGATTTATTGACGGACAAGCGTTAATTTAATATAAGAGACTTTTTGAATGACACTAGAATGTACTTGGATTAAAGTGCTATTAGTATTAAGTTTTATTTCGTAATTTAGTTTATTTTTTTATTTTTGTAAATTTTATAAATTTGTGTGCCTTACGGGTGAAACATGCATGTACGAAATATTAATATTGTGACATCCTGCATGCTTAATTTGCATGTATACGCATGTTTAGATAAATAAAATTATCTTTATCTTTAAGGTTGCTGTATGGCTGCTGTCATTGGTAAAATAGCTGTGAAAGAGCTATAGCTAGCGAGCGATCTTCTAATGTTTTACCCTGTCGAACTACGTCTAGCTTCTACTGCCGCTACAGCAACTCGTGAAGCACTATGGCCATCACCTAATCGCTACCGCCACCGCGCCCGCTACCGCCCTAGTCAACGCACGTTCACTCTGGACGAGGCCTCAGACGGTTGGATCAAGAGGTTACTGATCACGGCGCGAATTGTTAGGAGCTTTTCTCAGGAGTTCTGAGTTCTAGAAGCTTTGACCTTTGTCCTGATGCCACTTGAAATTAACGCATGTACAGTAAGCGTTCAAAAGTGCATAAGCACGTTAAGAATCATATTGCTGTGAACACGCGGTGTAGTCCGTATATCTGTATGTGTAAACAACACGTCACACACACCATAGAACGCAGTATTGCGCTTTACACACTGTCGTATCGTCGCGTATTTGCGCCGCACTACCGAAACAAATATATATTTCCGTGGCTTTTGTTAGACAACACGCATCATGCGCTTGACCTTGGCCAGTTTATGGGATTACTAAAATTCGATCTAAATTTACGTGTGCAGATAGCAGAACGCGTTAAGCATTGGTCTGAGATGCAAACTGGCTTAAGTTCCAACCTCGTCAAGCACAGTGCAGTTTTTGCAAATATTAATATTTTTGTTTGCAATAATATTATATTTTAACTATTGCTGCCTTTTTTATTAATACTGTTATTGCAATAAAGGGTTTAGAATTAAAAATGCGTGATATGTGATAGCAAAATTAAAAAATTGTATTCGTTATATTTATTTTACTTATAGATAATATATTGCTACAATTATTTGTCATTACGTCAGCTCAATAAGATGTGAAATAGATGTCAAGAAACTTAGAAGCAATTTATATTATTTTGACATATTTGTATTATGAAATGTTTTTAATTTTAAATTTATTTTTTCACCATAAATATTAGCTAGCTTATTATTAGTTAGCTTTGATCATGGTCGAAGTAATTAAGCAATAAATAAGAATATAAGACTAATCAAAATGTAAAAAAAAAACTACTTACAAAATAGGTGATTTTAAGGTTAAGTATGGGCAGTTTGTTTACATTATTTATTTTACATTTTATTTGGCTTTAGTAAATATTGGTTGGTATTGAGGTTATAGCTTAATTATTCATTTTCTTTACGAAAAGAAGATTGAAACTTAACCTCAAATTGTAATCCTAAAATAATAATATTACTAAAATAATCTTAAACATTTTCGGTCTATCTGCGAGAAATACGACAAACAACATATTGTAACTTGCTTAAAAAATCGTTACCACAAATTCATGCAACAACGAATCTGTTGTTTATTAAGTTGGTACGGTAAATATTTTAAGGTTAAAATATAGCAGTGTCCCACTTGAAGTCTAATATAAGAATATTATCGTGCGAAACTTAAACGTTCTTAATTATGCCTTTCTGTCGAAAACGGCTTCCTAGCTGGTCTTCAGTGATGCAAGCCTTCAGAGTGCACAGCGAACGGTTCATAATGACGTGTTTAATAATTCAGCAAAATATCTCGTTGGTATGAAACCATTTGTTTCATATTCCTCCATCATTTGACGTCGCTACTGCTCGATAATAAGCCTCTTCCTCATTCCTCTTAACCCTCACAGTATTTCTCTAGAACAAAGAATAACATTGTATTTATTACACATAATAATTATTTATCATTCACTAATCGAATTAAACCTCATAATAAATTTAAAATTTTAAAGGCATCTTCTGTCTCAACAATACCTCTGTTCTATCAACAATACCTTTGATTAAGATTTATGTTTAGTAAAATATTTAAATGATAACACTCACATTTAGTCCGGTCTCATTAGATATTTGTGTAAATTACATTCACTTTTACGCAGCGCAATAATATTTGATCTCCCTTCAATATTTATATTTGACTGCATTTTGAAAACAATAACCACAACACCGCTAATACCTAAATACTCGTCACCAACAATAACCACGAACAAACAAAGTTTTATTAAGCGAATACGCGTAACGAACTGCGTCTGTCTACCCCACAGAAATCGAAATAATTTACTTAGTTTTCTGTGGTCTACCTGCTAAACCTTAATATTTATGTGAACAAGACGACCGAAACAAAAAAACGAATGATTATTGAACTAGTCATTATTAAAAAATAACAAAAACTATGAATAGTAATTATTAAAAAATAAAAACTATGAATGTAATTATTAAAAAATTACAAGAAAACCACAGATGAGATTTGAACCCTCGCTCGGCTCGCCATAATCGCACATACCAAAGCACGTTATCCACTGAGCTAGCACGCCGTATTCTAAATTGATTGAAATTATGAACTACTATGAGTTGCAGACAAAGTGAGTGTGTGTGTATCTATAGTATTGTAACATCTTATAGAAGAAGGTCGTAAGTCAAACCGAAGCGTCAGTCTATTGCTTTGTGCGATTGCCTATGGACTTTTGGTCGCTACTGTACATCATTTATTTTTTCACCAGCCCCCGTTCGTCATGACTACCAAAACCTTTCAGTCATAAATATTGTTAAATCCTCACTATTTTATTTAATCATATTTATTGAGTTCCTTTGTGTCCATAAGGTATTATGAGTAGGCAAGAAAATTTAAATTCTATAAAACAGGTTTAGGTTCGGACAAAGCACTTTACTAAATTATTCGCAATTATGTCAAAACGACTCAAAAAATAAAACAATATCTTAGTCACTACAAGGAAGTTGAAGATGACCCAAAAATGTAAATTTTGTGGTATAAAAAGATCGCGTTAACAAAAATTTATTGTTATTGGCTACGGAAAACATATACTTATTCTCCGTTCGCAATTAAATTTCCATACATGTAAACAAATATCTACGATTTTTTAGAAAGATTAACACCTACACATACTTCATAAGACAAAACATTTGTATATTCTCATTAATAATAATATTTTATAGTTAGGTACATTATTTATGCACGCACGGTGATGCCTGCGGATTCATTTTTATATTATTGAATCATATTTATTCATATAATTCGTTGTATTATCTATTCTATGTACTGTTTATTTTATTTTGTTACCTACCTATTTATTATGTACAAATAACTGAACCTGACTTAATTTCCGTACCTACGTCTTTTTCGGGTGACCACTAAAAATCAGCGCTGTGCGGTGGGTCCCCCATACAACAGCATCATGCTGAGTGGAAGCCTTCTTGTCACTGTCATGACGTGCAACCGACTATTTCTGTTATGCTCGTGATTTCATCTAAGTACTTTATTTTGTTGTTTTCTGATTACTCTCATATTTTTGTATGCACGTGTTTTTGTGACAAACTCACCTATTTTTCTTTCTTTACTTCTTCTTACATAAAGTTCAGCTTGCGCTACAACTTCAATTTTTATGACTTTTTCAATTGTACTAGTCATGCTTAAATCAACTTAATAAACATAGGAATAAAGTTGATTTTTATTTGTGTAAGTGCAAATACCATCAATTGGAAACATGGATTTAAATAGACCTTAGGTGCCTACGTACACGTGTAAAAACGAATATGAATAAACCACCTTATAATCTGCAACACAAGATCGACTTTTCATTGACGAATTTGGGATGGTTTATGGTTGTGTTGTGACAATAAGAACTGCGTATGAGATCAATTTGCCTAATTTGTTATTGGGCTCGGCAGTTCTTCCACTGGTACAAAAAATTGTTATGATCGTCTGTTCGCATTTTCTCATTCTTATATCAATACAGAACAGTAATATAATTATGTAATGACTGAACTGTTACTTTACAATTCCGGGATGAACAAAATCATATTTTTCCAAATACTGGATTTAAGAAAATCCATTTACGAGATTTTTACAAACAAAAAAATCTTATACAAACAATTTAAAAATAAATGAGTACCTACTTATAACAATTACCACTAATTATATTATATTATGCAGAGGAGCAGTGGTGGCCCAGTGGTAACGGGCGCAACTTACGAGTTGTCGTGGGTTCGAACCCAGACAGACGCCCTTTGTGTAAATCATTTCAACATCGCTGCTCTCAAAACGGTAAAGGAAAAACATCGTGAGGATTTTTTGTTCTAGAACCAAAAATTCGAGCAAATGTGGGCCCAACCCGCACTGGGCCCGCGTGGGGAATTACGGTCCACTCCGTCTCACCGAGAGGAGGCCTGTGTCCCAGCAGTGGGAACATTATGGGCTGATTAAGTATGACATTCCATTAAAATTATTATCGAACTTACACGTGCATCCGCAGTGTCAATGCCATCGGATTAAATAATGTCATTCAAATATGAAGAGTTCAGTGAATGACAGTGTCAAAGCTATTTATTTGCTTTAACACTGACATTAACTGTTCTCATGTTTTCACCCATAAATTGAACTCACCTCTTGTTTATAATAATTGTTGTGGTTACAAATCTATAATTATTAGACTGAATTGCATAATTTAACCTTTTTAGGGTTCCGTACTTCAAAAGGTAGAAACGGACCCCTTATAGGATTACTCGTGTGTCTGTGTCTGTCTGTCCGTCTGTCACTGTCAATTTGCTCCGAATCAAATAGACCGATTAAGTTGAAAATTTAGTACACATAATGTATTTCTGTGACCCAAATACGAACGTGTAACGGAAATAAATTAATTTTGAATATAGGGGTCACTTTTGGGGGCAAACAAAAAATAAAATTTTGCTAAGAGTACCGTGTAATATATCATATGAGGATACTTGTTACGAGGATTTTAAAAATATTTTTTATATAATTTTAAAATAAATACTTACAAAGATATTTAAGAAATTCGATGAAAATTTACCATTCCCCCTTTATCTCCGAAACTACTGGACCTAAAATTTTGAAAAAATACATAGTATGAGCTCTTTACTCATAGATTAAAGGAAAACCTATAAGAAGTCTATGGCCTTAAAATAAAATGGTAAATATCTCAATATTCTGCGTACAAACTTACATTAGCTGTTGGAATTTATGTAACTACAATGTTAAGTTTGTTCTTTGGATAAATAAATTCATCTTAACTACGGAACCCTTCAGTATGCGTAGTCCGACACGCACTTGGCCGGTTTTTTATAAGTTTTAGTCCCTGACTAAATTCTTTGTAAAGTAACAACGTACCTAAGTAATGTTGTGGTACGATCTCAAAATTGGTCAGGGTTTTCCTAAGTTTTTTGCAATTTGCAGGTCAGTATCAGGTTGTATTATTGAATTATAATCATAAAAATCATCAATATAACTCCCTAAGTTCATAGTACCCTATTGAATTTAATTAACAGACAATCTAACACTTACCTGCAAATTGCAAACACGTAAGAAAATTTGGATTTCGCTGGCTATCTTAACGCATCCCCCTTCAACCCCATAATACAAGATTCATCCTTGAGATTCAGTAAGAACACTGTAGGGAACAAAACTATCGTTATCATATTCTAATCAGAACTTAAACTAGAAACCCAAAGACGTCTGTAAGTCATAAAAGAGATTTATTTTGTTCAAACTATGCCCATTTAATATCTTGTTCGAAAATACTCGTTAATTTTAATGTTAATGTTATCGTAAAACTTAAAACAACTAACAATTCTTAAAAGAAATATTTATCTCCGTCTGCATATGTCTTTGCGAGTTCATTGACCTATAACCAAAAAACAAATGACGCCTGAAAATAAGGAAATTGCGGTTTAAAGAAAAGGCTTCTTATTTTTATTAACATGCTAAAATGGAAAAACCTAATTAGTGTATTAATTGAACTTCTGACTACAATATCCACCACATCGGAAATGCACACGAGGACTATAGTTGTTGCATTTTAGAATGGCAATAGCGGTCATTGCCCTTTCCCTCATATCTCGCCGTAGGAACCAAAACAATAATGTATGGTTTTTCGAGAGTGTTGAAGATCATGATAGATTCAGGACGAACTTTACTGAAATAATAAATGCTAGAAAATGCCTGTGGGCGACTCCAGAATTAGGCATACACGCAGAAAGGGAGATGCGATCAACGGACGGTCAATGATGGCATCACCCTGCGACAAAGCCCCGAAAACACATTACTTTCAAAGGCACTACAGCATAATACTCACAGAAGAACAGGGTGATTACTCGGGTCTGAAAGAGATGTGAGTATACACCGATGGATCGAAGACCGACTCCGGTAACGGGGTTGGAGTCTTCTCACACAACCTCAACATAAATATATCCAGACCATTGGGCATGTTCAAAACCGTCTATCAGGCGGAGTGTGTGGGCATCATACTAGCGGTCCACGCCCTAGAAGCCAGGAGGGTTAGGAAACGACGCAACTGACGAACTTGCTAGACGAGGATCCAGCACGGCAGTATGTGGGCCTATCGTACCTATCCCCTTCAACCAAATACGCAGGTGGCTACAGGAGTTCACCCACACACAAGCGGGGAACTGGTGGACCTTGACACCGGGCTGCAGGCAGTCCAAGGAAGCTATGCCATCCTTGGATAGCATAACCAGGCGTTTATTGCGCCTGGACAGGAATGGCCTGCGCCTGGTGACGGGGACCATCACGGGACACTGCTCGTTAAACAAACAATTCCATACAATAGGCATAACGGACAGTCCTCTGTGCAGAGTGTGCATGGAGGCTGAGAAAACCGTAGCTCACGTGCTCTTTGAATGCACAGGTTAGAACAGAAACCCTCGGGTCACCCAAATCCTACACAGATGTTCTGAACAGGCTAGGAGACTTAATTAGCTTCTGGAGGGAGGTGGGCTGGTTGGAATTACCATCAAACAGGTCCACTTTACGGACTAAGTGCGGAAACCAAATCCTATAACATAGAACAAAGATGCCTGTGGGTCATTATCCGCTATTGTCATGCTAATATGTGACAACTATAGCTGAAATATTTTTTGCACTGTTATTTTTTATATTTTGTGCTAGTACCGCCAGAAAAATTTCCTGATGTCACCAGGTCACATTCTGTCCTAAGACTTTTATTTCGTTTTCAGGATACTAGCGTGTTTTTATCGAAATCTGAGGGTAATTCCTGTATGTTTATGAACGTGAGCATTCTAATTTCAGTCCAATTAATTCAATCTGTCAAAAATACCTCAAATTTTCATAAATTATTGACATGAATTTGACATTTATTGTTGCTGAGATGAGATAGCGACTACATTTTGAACATTTTTGGAACGTTCCTTATCGCACGTAATACTCTGCACACTTGGCTAATCAGAGCTAGACTGAAAAAAGTGTAACATTTTGACCGTAACGACACTTGCTATAGTATGTGTGTTTACAAGCGTATGTCTATGTATTTGTGTGTTGTAAGAAACGATGGATGGACTGTGTGAAAGATGTTATGGCTAGAAAGGTATTGACTACCGGACATGAAACGCAAATAAATTAATTTTGAATATAGGGGTCACTTTTCGGGGGCAAATTGGAAAATTTTGAAAACAAGTTTTGCAAACTGTACCGTCTGACATAGGTCTCATCTGGTTTTTGTCCATATGCAAATATTTAACAAGTCGTCTCCTTCACGATGTTCGTAGCTATCTCTTCTATATACCTAAAACTGGTATGTATGTGTTCCTTGTACTCTATAGAATAAGAAACTGCCGGTTTTAAGAGGAGGAAGTGGGTACGCGCATAGCTGTGACGTCACAAAGATGGCGGCCCACCGTTTCAAGTTTCTCTTCATTTCTCGAATTTTATTGCATCAATTTCGTTGTGTGATACGTCATTTAAAAGGTTATTAAATGTTCTATGATTTCTTGATAAAATATATTTTGTAAACTCTGTGATTACCAAAATATATATTTTTTTTATATACATTTGCACATTATTAGAAATATCACAAGTTTAACTCAATAATGAGATACTTTGGCGTCATTTGTCCGTATTAAAATTAAAGCACGTTTTTTTACCTTATCAAAAATATAAATAACATCGTTATACGATAATATACAAACGATTTGTGACCATTACTGTAAAGCAAGTGCCCGCGTCCGTGCCCGCGCCAATTCGACCGAAAAGGGCAGCTGAGACAGAGCCCTTCAATCTGTTTTGGCTAATATTTTAACAGACATTACAGAAACATGGGTGCTGCAAGTACTGCAGCTTACTAGATGAGTAAGCTGCAGTTTAATCCAAGCAATTGGCAAACCTAAAAATGCCACACCTTTTGGCGATTTAGCAGGTGTGTTTTTGAAGACCGTCATGTCTCAATTTAAAAAAAGAGGAATGTCAGAGTGTGCATAAACTATTCGATCGTTATAATGAACAGTCCATAAAATCTGGAACGAAGGAAAATAGGAAGCCGTCAGTCACTACTGTGGAATTGAAAATTATAGATTCTGGTGCTCCTTTACCGAGAAAATGAGATTGTTTTAAATATCACTCCGGCAATAAGGCAGATCTCGCCAAATTCATTTCCGAAAGTATAGTCTTGCAAGCAGTGAATCTTGAGGGTGATTTTGAAGATCCCCTCAATGTTAAGACAATTATGAACCGGAACATCCATCATTTAATGTGTAATCATGAAGAAGCAGACACAAGATTTGTGGTACACGGGATAGATGGTACCCGAATGGGTTATGAGAGGCTGATAGTACAGCAGGGACACTGATGTCATGTTATTGTTGACCCACGTCTATATAAAACTACTGTCTAAAGTTTAGGTGCAATTCAGTACATCGAAAACCAAACTATCTGCCTATTCATTACAAAGCACAATCGATGGGACCAGAAAAGAATGATTTACTTGCTTTTCATGCTCTAAAGGGCTGCGATAGTATACAAGCTCACTACCTGGTTTAACTAAAAAGTCCAGTTGGAAGCTGTTCACCGAATAGTTTAGGTACACTTCTTGACGAATTTGGATCTGAAGGGGACCTAACAGAAGACGTCATGAGGAATGGAGAAAAGTTTATAATGACCTTTTATTGTGACAAAAAACCTACGCTTCAAGCCCTAAACAGCATTGATGATCTAAGAGCAGCAGCTTTTCGAAACATAAATTACCACCTTCCTTCCTTCCACCTTCCTTCCGTCCACCAAAAGACCCTAGATAAATTACCACCTTCTAGAGAAGTTCCGAAGCACCATCTTCACAGAGCTAATTACCAGGTTTTTATTTGAAAAATTGCGAATGTCCCGATCCAAAACTTACCGTCACCAGAAAACTGTGGCTGGAGATTAGATAACAAGTCACTGATTCCGATTACTAGCTTGAAACCTCTTGATATCTCTACAAGATACAGAACTTATAGTATACCAGTGGCAACCAGTGTAAGACAGACTGCCGGACAGCAAAATGCGGCTGTGTAAAGTATAAAGTAAAAGTGTATAATTGAAGAATGCCTATAGATTTAAGACCGGTTTGAAACCAAACCGTTTAAAACGAAAAAAAAAATGTTTTAAAACAAATTTTTATACTTAGCGGGTTTAGTTCTAGTTGGTCCGTCCGACCAAGCGTAGGTATTACCTACCTAAGTAATAAAACTTTATTGATAAGTTAAAAACTCTGTGTTAGTAAATAAATTTTTTTTTTCATTGTTTTCAAACGATATATAGTGGGTACTTTTTATTTGCACTGTTATTATGTATGATACCTTACTTTGTATATCAATTATACTAGCTTGGTAAGTACTTCCAATTTGCTTCATCATCATCATTTCAGCCGAAAGACGTCCACTGCTGAACATAGGCCTCCCCTAAGCACCGCCACCTTAACGCATCCAGCGGATTCCTGCGGCCTTCACAACGTCATCGGTCCATCTTGTGGGAGACCTTCCAACGCTACGTCTTCCGGTACGCGGTCCCCACTCCAGAACCTTTCGGCCTCATCAGCCATCTGTTCTGTGAACAATGTGCCCTGCCCATTGCCATTTAAGTTTGGCAATTCTTCGGGCTATGTCGGTTACCTTGGTTTTCCTGCGCATCTCTTAATTGCTCTAATCTCTTAATTCTAATTTGCTTCACGTGTGATATTTGTGGGTACTTGTATTTGTAAAAGTACAGTATGTAATTTGAAATAAAAATATATAAAAATATTTGTCTCAAATATTTATCTTTTTCGTTATTTAATCTCGTAGTCTCATACCTAAGAAAACCAAATGGAAAACGGCGGTAATAATCACAGAAGTCAAGCATGAGGTGGTACTGTCTTTACGGAATTGATCACAACTTGTTTGTTTATTACTGCACCACCATAATATTTATATTTTGGGTAAGGTAAAGACACGTTCTATAATTTTTGTTATGAACTTATGCTTATGTTTCTCTTTATTTATTTAGTTATACCGTAAATAAGAAATGTATACGGAAAAAAAAAACTTATTTTTCTTAATATTTTAACAACCACAAAACTTAATTAGTAGGTTTTAAAAAAAAGCAATCATAGACAATTAAATAACCTTTTAAATGACGTATCAAACAACGAAATTGGTGTAACAGAACTCGAGAAATTAACAAAAACTTGAAACGGTCGGCAGCCATCTTTGTGACGTCACAGCTATGCGCGTCCCCACTTCCTCCTCTTAAATCTGGCAGTTTCATGATCTATAGAGCACAAGGAACACACACATACCAATTTTAGGTATATAGAAGCTACGAAAAATCTCAAAATGCGATTGCCTCCTTTTTTTTTTGGTGGGAAATTAACAAACAACTTCTCCCGCTCTGGGCGGGGCAGGAGGGCGTGTCAGACTCTTACTGACCAAAACTCACCAGTGTTCCTTCAGTTTCCTGTATTGCCAGGGGCCATGATAACCCTTTCGGATAAACCCACAACCCCGGCAGGTATCGGCCCTAGCGGGCCCTTTTAATATGATTGCGTCCTAACAAATGAAACGGCTTGTTGTGAGAATTTCAAATGTATTTTTTTATACTTTTATCTATACATATTTGTATTAAATCTTACGACTTCCACGCGAACAAAGTCGCGGGAAGAAACTACCAATAAATACTTTTGAAGAAAATTTATCAAAATTTACCATTAGCCCACTTATCTCCGTAACCACCGAGCCCTAAACTTTGAAAAAATATATATACTCGTAGAATGGTTCTTTACTCATAGATTACAGGAAAACTTATAAAAAGTCTATGGTCTTAAAATAACATGGTAATTCTCTCAATATTGTGTGTACAAACTTACATTTGCAATTGGAGTGTATGGGAAAAAATGTTTTTCAACTATAATATCAAGTTTGTTCTTGGGATAAATTCATCCCAACTACGGGAACCCTTCATTGTGCGTGGTCCGCACAATGAAGGGTTCCCGTACACGCACTTGGGCGATTTTTTATTTAGTTACTCTCAAATGTTATTAATTTATTTCATTGTACCTGTTATTTAATACATAATATACTTCGTTCCAACCGAGTGTCCCGAGACACCTCTCGACTTTTTTTAATTACATGAATTGTCCTTCTGACGAAATAGCAAAGACATATTGTTTCGCAAGAGTTTTTTTGTCTCACAATTAGTTGAGAAGATATCTCAAAATGTGTCACGGGCATTACTCATCCATTTTTGAACTGCTATTTTTGCCAGTCATGCTGACTAGAGTCTAGTCATCACTAATAGTTCGTTGACACGAACTTCTTATATCATTGATGAATTATTAACCACTTTAATAAAAATAAAAAATTTCGCCATTTCATCGCTACACAACAAAGTTTAAGATAAATTAAACGTACTCTTTTCTAAAAGTATTTTAAAAATATTTTATGTGGTAGTTGGCATAGTCACCCTACCGCCATTTTGATTTTTCAGCAGGTCAAGGGATTATCTGGAAAAGAACCGGAATTACCAACATAGCTTTGCGTTCAAAACAAACTTTACCTTAGTATTTCTAAATGTTTAACGATATCATTCACAAAAAATAAAAACGTTTTAAATCATAATTATAATCTAAACAATGTAACTCTATTGAAAGCTCCATCCGTGCGAGACCTAGGGGTACTGCTAGATAACAAGCTTCACCTTGATCAACATATTGATAACATCACCAAAAAGGCTTATCGTATGTACGGGTTCGTTATGAGATCAGCTACTGAATTTAAACACGCAAGCACTTATTCTCATCTCTATAAAGCACTAGTTAGATCTCAACTCGAATATGCAGTGGTAGTGTGGAACCCTTTTTATAATA
This sequence comes from Omphaloscelis lunosa, assembly GCA_916610215.1. Classification (NCBI taxonomy): domain Eukaryota; kingdom Metazoa; phylum Arthropoda; class Insecta; order Lepidoptera; family Noctuidae; genus Omphaloscelis; species Omphaloscelis lunosa. The sequence continues at coordinate 17,885,449 of OU744250.1, forward strand.
AATATGTTGAGATGCTAGAAAAAGTGCAGCGCAAATTCCTCAGATCGATGCACTATAGGTGCTCCAACAATTTCCCAACCTATAAAAATCTACTTAATAAATACAATTTAATGAGCCTGAAGTCTAGACGCTTATATCTAGAAATTATGTTTCTTTTCGACGTATGCTATAACAGGTATAACTGCTCTGAGATTACTAATAAAATATGCTACTGTGTCCCAAGAACTGTTATTAGACGAGAGGTGCGCGCACGACCTCTTTTTGCTGTGTCCCATTGCCGCACCAATGCTGGTCTGCGGGCGCCTCTACGTCGCTTGTGCAAAAACTATAATGATTTTTGTTCAGAAACTACAGAATTAGATTTATTCTCAGTGTCAGCAAATAGATTTCGTTCTGCTTTATTAAAGAAACTTAAGGATTCCGATGTAAAGTTATTTGAACAGTCTTGTAGTCTTATTCGCATAGATTGTTCATTAGTAAGTTTATATGAATTGTGTATGCTGTGGATAACGGTGTGAGTTTCACATTTATATAATATCTTTGTTCATATTATTTGCGCAGATATAATGTGTTACTGTTTGTTTGTCCCAAATAAATAAATAAATAAGCTTGCCAAAGGTGGTGCTCTGATTTATTATAAAAAGCAGCTTCACTGCATCCCAATCGACCCTCCTCCCCTCTCGGGATTAGAAGTTTCGGCCTGCCGCCTAGGCATGTCAGGCCACAAGCCGATCACTGTCGTATCGGTCTATCTCCCCCCCGGTAACGCCTCGGAGAATTTCCAACTCCTCTCTGATGATCTCTCGATTCTACTCGCTATGAGTAACTCGCTCATTAGCGGGCGATTTCAATGCCAAACATCCTTCCTGGAATAGTTCGGTAACTATTATTAGAGGCCTACACTTGTTCGACCTCTCAGACTCCCTGACCTTTGACGTCATCGCTTCGATGACTCCCACTTACTTTCCGGTTCAAAATCCGAACCATACCCCCGATATCTTAGATGGGACACTCTTTAAGAACGTCAACCTAAGGTTAGATTCAATAGAAACTATGAATGAACTCGATTCTGACCACCGCCCGGTAGTCATGAGATTAGACCCCCGCATAGGTCTCCCTGGCCCTAATTTTCCGCCTTTCACCAAGAGGATCACGGACTGGAAGAAAGTAAGCACACAGCTGAAATGCAACACGTCCCCTCAATTAGACTCTAATCCCAACCTTTTCAACTCTATCGCTGACACGACCGACGTCCGCGATTGACTCACTCACTGATCACGTACAAACCGTCCTGAACGAATATTCAAGGGGGGTTCCAGCGACGGATAACCGTCACTGGAACTTGCCTGACGATGTGCGTGCATTACTGACTGAGAAGAACGCGGCCATTCGTGCCTATAACAACTTTCCCTGTCCCGCAAACAAAGCCCATATGCGCTATTTACAGAGATCTGTAAAGACACGTATATTGAATCTGTGTGACGCGGGCTGAGACAAAATGCTTAACGAACTAGAGCCCACCCATCAGGCATTCTGGGAACTTCAGAGGAAACTCAGGTCCCCTCAATCTTCCTCCATGCCCCCCCTGACCCGTCCAGAAAAGACGATAGCTTTTGAGGACGTTGAAAAGGCTGAATGCCTTGCCGACAGCCTCGAGGCTCAATGCTCTCCCAGTTCCCTGCAAGTAGACCAACCTCACCTCCTAAAGGTCGCCGCTGAAGTCGAACGTAGAGCCTCTCTGCCTCCCGTTGATGACCCTGATTGTCCGCTGCCTCCCGTCACTCCAGATGAAGTGCATGATATTATCAAAGGTCTTAAAGCCCGTAAAGCCCCCGGGTCAGATGGCCTCACCAATAGGGTGATCCAACTTTTCCCTGCCCACCTAATAACGCTTTTGACTACCATCTTCAATGGTGCCTTAAGCAACAACTTCTTTCCCCAGTCATGGAAAGAAGCTACAGTCATCGGTATCCCAAAGCCCGGTAAACCCAATACTGAGCCTTCTAGTTACCGTACCATCAGTCTGCTCAAGGTTTTCGGAAAAATCTATAAGAGGTTTATTTATAAGCGTCTCAGAGACTTCGCTGAGACCAAGAGCCTCATCCCCAACGGACAGTTCGGCTTTCGAACTGAGCACTCTAACGTGCATCAGGCCCACCGCATCATTGAATTTATAAGCGCTTGTTTCCAACGCGGTTCTCTGACGGGTGCAGTATTCTTCGACATTGCGAAAGCATTCGATAAAGTCTGGCACAACGGCTTATTATATAAGCTGTACTAACTTGGTGTGCCCGATCGTCTCGTACTCATCTTACAAGACGAACCGTGTATTCCGCTATCGCATTGAAGGAGCACTTTCCTCTCCCTGCCCTATTCGCGCAGGAGTCCCTAAGGGCTCTGTGCTAGCTCCCCTCTTTTTTACGCTTTTTACTAGCGATATTCCCAATACTAGAAGGGCGCAGTTGGCTCTGTTCGCAGACGATACGGCCATCTACTTTAAATCTAGATCCCCCGATATTATCGCCCACACTCTCCAAAGCTCAGTCAATAGACTTGCTGCCTGGTTTAGAAAGTGGCGCATAGAAGTCTATCTTGAAAAAAGTCAAGCGGTTCTCTTTTCGAAACCGCGCACAAGGCAAAGAGACCCCTTACTATGTTCGGCAAACAGATCCCTTCAGAGAAGCCAACCAAATATCCTAGATATTTGGCTGGCTTTTCCAAAGGGATCTTGTTGTTCTTGATCATCACCTCACTTTCGCTGAGCACATAAAGACGGTTCGTTCGCGAGCCGCTTTTGCTATTGGTAGACTCCATTCCGTCCTAAATGCACGTAGCAAGTTGTCACTCAAGTGCAAATTGCGAATTTACACAGCGTCCAATCATGACATATGCAGGTGCTGTCTTTGCTCATGCAAAACCCCACCATATCCATAGGATGCAAACCCTCCAAAACCGATTCCTCCGTAGGGCCACCGGTTCCCCCTGGTATGTTAGGAACGAGATTCTCCATCTCGACCTAAAAATTCCCACTATCCACCAATTCCTAAAACGCCTTTTGATTCCGCGGTCAAACATCGCAACCCTGTGGTTGTCAAGGCCACCAGTTATGTCCCAAGTAGATTTAGTCGTACCCGCCGTCGTAGGCACATTCTCACAGAACCAGATGACCCCATAACCCTCCTCCAGGAGAGCAATAGGGCCACAAATACAGTACACAGATACAGACGCCTCCCGTCATTCCGACCTCGCCGCCGAGGTCCTTTGCGGTCGCGTCCACGACCCCGAGTAGATGATACTCCTCCCCGACCCTTGCTCAAAAACGAGGTGCCAGCAGTTGTTGCAGCTGTGCACGTAGCTTTAAATTCCCCGATTAATAATCATGATCAAAACTTTGATCCAGCCCGTCCCATCCTTGATGTCCTCCCTCCGGTGACGCCACAAGCCGAGGCTCGTACCCCACAGAGGGTGCCCTTATCGCTAAGGGCACCCCCTGTGGGGTACGAGCCTACTCTAGCTTTTTAGCTTAGTTTGTATGCCCCTGGCTGGAGGCATTGAGTTTAGCAGCTTAAGACAACCACAGGATTGACCGGTTAAATAGTCATGAAATCAGAGGTCAGCTATGAGATGCCCACAGAAAAAAAAAAGACATAGCTTGCTGAGTAAGCAAACTGATGTGGCAGTGGGCTGGCGATGTCTGTCGAATGACTGATGGCCGGTGGAGCAGACAAGTCCTGAAGTGGAGACTGCGTATCGGCAAGCGTAGTGTAGGACGCCCCGCACCTAGACGAACCGGCAACCTTAAGAAGGTGGTTGGGACAGACCGGATGCGAAAGGTGGAGGACAGAGTGTTGTGGCGAAGCCTGGGAGAAGCCTATGTCCAGCAGCGGATTGAAGGGCTAGTACATAACCGTTGTTACTAGAGGAAAACGTTCTTAGTTAAACTCTCCGTAAGTTTTTGAGTAATTGCTAACTGTATATACGGATTTTTGAAAAATGGTACGGTCATCTAAAAAAACGTCAATTATCACATTTTATTTTTATGATGCCAATTGATACAGATACTTTTAGCTACGTTATTAACCCTGTATCCATATACAGGGTGGAGATTTGTTTGTTCAAGGGTCTTGAACAAACAAAAAATTACCTAAGAAAAAATGTACATATAAATGAATAATAAAAATAATATAATATATATTATGAAATATATAATATACTGCCCTTTTTTTTTTTTTTTTTGAGGGTGGGAAATCATCAAATAACTTCTCCCGCTCTGGGCGGAGCGGGAGGGCGTGTCAGACTCTTACTGACTAAAACCCACCCGTGTTCCTTCGGTTGCCCTGTTGCCGGGGGCCACGATCTCCCTTTCGGTTTTCTTCGCAACCCCGGCAGACATCGGCCCTAGTGGACCCCTTCAAATCTGCTGACATCTCTTTGAGGCGCGCGTGGAACACAACGCGCCGTCGACCCGGGCCTGGTCCTTATCGGACAGTGAGCCACCCATTGCTCACCGTCCGCTAGCCCGCGCCTACGGTGGCCGGAAATCGCCTCGCGATTCCCGACGCCCCGGGCGTCTCCTCCTGCGGCGGTTAGGGGCGTGAGGGCGCGAAATTTGCCTTTCCCTCACGCGTTCCGCCTCCTCCTTCGCGAGCTTTACAGCTTCGCAGAAGGAGGTGACGGCCTCCCATTTCCTCTCGCTCCGTACCATGGCTTGAACCAGGGCCGGACGCGAGAGATCACCGCCGTCGATCGCCTCCACGAGGACACGGCGATGCTCCGCCCAAGCTGGGCAGACCTCCACCGTATGCTCCACCGTGTCCTCCGGGCGATCCACACAATGGTGACAACCGGGCGTTTCCTCCCGCCTTATCCTGTGCAGGAACCTCCCGAAACAGCCGTGTCCGGTGAGGACCTGCGTCAGGCGGAAGGTGAGGACGCCGTGGCGCCTCTCTAGCCACTCCTCAAAGAGGGGTCTTATCGCCGCAATTGTGGCGTGCCCAGCGCTGGGTTGCGACAATCGCACTCTCCATGACGCCATGAGATCCCGCCGGAGCTCCGTCCGCTGTGCCGCGATTTCTCGCGGCAGCGGAGTTAAGCCCCGGCGTTTCACCTCCTCGCGCCACTCCCAAATGTGCGCGAGGACCCTTGCCTCCAGATCCCATGGCGGTATTCCGGCAAATAATATACTGCCCTAAGGTGTATCAGGGCATTTTTTGTTTGTGGGATATATGCTACTTACATATCTCCCCTTTATGGGGCTCCGTCCTAACACCTACCAAGTACCATGAGGAATCCTAAAGAACTCTAAAGGTTAACTAGTTATTCAAAAGAAACTTTTAAATCCGTTATTTGGGTGGACAATGACTCAATTGCCAACCATTGAGTGTTCTTGACATTTCTGATTACGCCGTCACGTTTGGATTCCACAAAGGGCTAGGTAGAGGTGACCTATCAATCAGGCTAAAGTACGTCAAAACTTAAAAATAACCTTTTGACCTGAGTCTTACGCTATAATTTCGTTCGTACCTAAATTATAGTTTAGTTTACCTACCCAGCAGTGGGACAATAATAAGCTAAAAGAAATAATAGCCGATCGTTAACACTACGAAAGATTGATTCTCAACAGAGATAACTTACACGGAGAGATTAAACTAACTATCAAAGAGAATCGGATGCAGATGTTGTGTCAGAATTCCTTTTTAGTTACCAAAGACAACAAACCATAATCACCGCTGACATTCTCGATAGGTTTGGCTTTACATATACAATAATTTGGTAGTTTAAACAACTTATTCCAACCTATTATTCTCCCACTGGGGGGCAAACACCTCTTCCCATAGAAAGAAGGTTACGGTCTCCACGCTTGTGAAACCAGATGTTGAGATAAGAAAGATGTAACAAGATATCTCAAGCCATAGTAGTTGTTGAGAAACCTATGCAATTTGAAAACATTGTAAAATCCAATCATTTTAAAAGAGTTTGGTTTTGGGGGTTTCTTGGAGCTTCTTGCCGGCTCTTCTCTATAGGAAACGACCAATTGGAACCGTGCACCTATCTTCTTGCGTTTCATAAGTGCCCTTGTAGGTTTATGTGAAATAAAATATTTTGAATTCGAATTTGTAGTAAAATATTATAAGCCAGGAAGCCAAGTGGTAGCGGGTTTGGACCCCAGGCTATTTTAATGAACCCGGTATAAAAACTCACTTGTGCCAAATACGGTGGAAAATTCACAATCATATGTCTTTCATTCATAAAAATATATAACAGCCCGGTGAATGTACAGCAGGTTTAAATAATGCCTACACTCACAAAATATTTCAGTCAATATAAAATAATACCTTCATTAAAATAGAGAGCTAATATTACATATTCCCTATTTCAAGAAATATACTCCTATTATTATGTTCTATTAAGCATAATTTGGCTTTCAGTATTTTGATACCGTAAATTATAATAATTTCATCAAATTATAGTTGTGCGATCAATTTCGATTTTCCGAACAAACAGTTTAATAGGACTATTACTAAAATATGGCATGTATTTATTAGAAGCTCTAATAATTCCCATTTTGCGGTCCTAAGATTTAATTGACCAGTCTAATTTAATCATTGCGCATCTTTTCGTGAACCTCGAATAATTCCTATTTTGGGTCCTAAGTAGTATTCGAAATAGGCTATTAGCTATAGGCTATAAGATAATATAGTTCTTTATTGACTTATTAGGTTATAGAAAGTTGTTCGAAGCCTCTGACTCCTGAACTAGGTGTACCTGTATGTCAGGAGTCAGTAAATAGGCTATTTAGTATTAATAGCCAAATAACTGCGACTAACTTATTAGATGTAGCGACCGCCCGGCGTGGTTTGGTTGGTCACTGTTCCAACCTAACCTAACACGTTTGGTCGGGGAACACCCTAGCTTAGTTACTGCGATTAACTGTGAGAAAAGGCCAGAAAATTATAAAGAGGCTGAATTATTAAAAAAACTGTGCATCATTCATTAGACATGCAAAAAGTTTTTAGTGGATCAATTAAATATTTCCCCTAAAATGATGTCTGTAAAGGTTTTTCATTTTTTCGGCTTTTTAGTTTCAAGTTTAATTATTGCTGCGTTTTTCTTGTAAGATGTAAATATAACTAGCCCACTCTTCACGTGCCATCTTTATCGTCCGCCGTATTGGACGTGTGATACTCTTATTTTAGATTTTGTTATTCTGACTGCAATGTTTTATCAAAAATCTCTAAGTAATCAAACGGGTTACACTAACTAATCAAACGCTTGCCGATACGCGGTCTCCACTCCAGTGCTAATCTGCTCCACCGGCCATCGTGAGGAACGATGTCCGGCAATTGCAACAAAACGTAAGAAAATTTGAATTTTGCGGGCTACCTTAGCGCATCCCCCTTAACGCAGTATTGAACGTCATCATAATAAGATATAAGTAATAGGTAGGTATCTAAAACTAGCTGGCACTTATTATTATTTCTTTCTCTTTCTTGTGATTAGTGACTAACCGGTAGTCTAATTACGTAACTTATTTTCGTAAATGATTATGACCAATTTGTTTCATTTTGACAGTTCAACAACATTCATTGCGTTATTTACGTTGTTAATTGAGCCGATTATTTTTTGCAACTTATGAAGCAATTGATTGGCGATCTGTTTCACATCGAAACAGATTTGAATGATTGTGTATTGCGTAATTGAGGTACTGGTGTCAGAGTTTTAGAATTAAGGTAAAGCCAAAGCCGCCCATGGGCCCCTGACTTGGCTTCACATGCCGTCGAGAAATATCTCTCAGGCATGCCGGTTTCCTCACGATGTTTTCCTTCACCGTTTTAAAGCAAGTAATAATTATACAATACGCACATAAATCCGAAAAGTCAGAGGTGCCTTGAATTCGAACTCGAGACCTCTGACTTGGCAGTCAGATGGTCACACAACTAGGCTATCACGGCAGTTGTAACGGTTACACTTAATGTAAATACTAATTATGTGTTTCATTTAATATTTTCACTAAAGATTATTTGCTTCAAGCGCAATCCGTCACTGTCAGACTGTCAGTCAGTTCGTGTCATCGTTCAAATGCACAGGATTTATGCCCCTAAAAAAACTTCAGACGTTTGAACGTTAATATCTACAGACAAAATTAGGTGCATAAATTCAACAGCCCCGTAAACGTTTGTTTTGATAATAATACATTTTACATAACAATATTCATCAGACGGCTAAACCCACTTAATTTCCTAAAATAAATACAAGAAATAGGTACATTCATTAATGAATGAATGATAATATATTCGACTGTTCTACAACTACATAATATGTTAAGAAGTTTGGTTATCTATTATCATACCAAATTGGACAGAACGTGTATTATGCACATGCAAAAAAATCATGAAGAAAGAAACAGTTTATACATTTAATTTTATTCAGCACAGACTAAAAGGCACACACCATTATTTTGCAAATTAAGTTTAAAAAAAAAACAAGGAGCGACCAGCACCTTAATTGCGTAACAGACTTTTAATTACATAATTACAATGTAAATGATTTTAAAGGATATTGCTAATCCATTGCTTCTTAAGTTCGAAAAATATGTCTGCTCACTATCGTAAATAACGCAATTAATGTTGTTGAACTGTCAAAATGAAAGCTGTTGCTACTGTTAGTGTGTTATGTAATTAGCCCGCAGAGATGCATGCCTACGTACGATACTCCTTCATACCCGGTTAGATGAAGATCCTATAGCATACAGCTACTAGTGTAGGTACATTTAGTTTTTCGCCGAATTTCTGGCTAATAATAAAATCTGCATCGAAAATAGAACCCGTTCAGCATCTTCAAAATGTTAACGACCTAAGTTGAAGGTCTTCAATGGCTTGCAAATATTATGACGTCTTTTGCAATTCAAATTCTTAAGATTACAATTTAAAAAACATAGATCTTCAAATTTATTTTTCAATTTACACACACTTATCCTACTATATATTAATATTATAAATGTGAAAGTTTATATGTTTGGCTGTTTGTATGTTTGTTACTCAATCACGCAAAACCGGATAAAAGTATTTGTATGAAATTTGGCACACATTATATTTTATACACATAACATAACATCACGCCTTGTTTCCCCGAAGGGTTGGGCAGAGGTGTCCGTGTAGCAGGTTCACCCACATTTCGCCAGTTATATTTTAAGTCCCATGTAATAGGGGGCGAGCCTATTGCCATCAACCGGGCATACATCCAGACTCCAGGCTGAGAAATTTCAGATAGAAAAACCCAATAACACTTTGCCCGACCTGGGAATCGAACCCAGGACCTCATGCTCTAGACCAACGAGGCATTATATTTTATAACCAGAATTAACACATAGGATACGTTTTATCCCAATATTCCCACGGGATCAAAACTTATGTGGGTGAAACCGCAGAGTGTTGCTAGTTTATAATATTTTATAATAGTTTTTATTTACATATCGTCGCTCGGCATCCAACACCGCGAATGTGACATTTTTGGCGATAGTTAGATTTTTGTTTTATTTCATTCTAAATGTTCAAATACGTGTTCCCACAATAAAAAAAAAAAAAAATTCGTCATTTCGTTTTTGTGTTTGTGGTAAATTTCTGTTTTACGCTCGTGATTTATTATGTACTTTTTGTTGTTTTCGTTTACTCTTGTCTTTTATGTATGCACCTGTCCCTGTGACAAATAAACTTTCTTTTCTTCTTTCAAAAATATCACATTTGATATACCTTATATCAACATAAACATTTTAATTTCCCCACATCTATACATTGTTCGTTTGTAAGTATGTATGTAGGAGTAATCTCTGAAACTTCCAGTCGGATTTAAAACATTATTTTTGCATTGGATAGCCCAATTATTGAGGAGGTTCGCAGACAAAGTCGCGGGCAGAAGCTAGTGTAAAAATAAAAAAAATCACACGATTTTCCATTTCAAACACAATTTTCACAGATTAGTGTTACTATACGCACCTGCCTCCATCTATAGATATGTTAATTGAAACAAGTATTTCTTTTGAAATGCGCGGTCAATGCCAAAGCAATTGTCATCAGAATCTTGAACTGCGACATTTTTGTATTGTAATCTAATTCTTTTAAAAACAATGAAACTGAAATCTAGCCTAAGCATTCCTTAGGTTATTTTTAAGGTTGGGGAGTCTGTATGAAATATTACTCCTCACATCCCTCTCCCCTCCCTCTCTCCTCTCTCTCTCCTTTTCCCTTGAGAGGAGCGGTGGCCCAGTTCGATTCCAGGCTGGCACTTTACTTTGCGTAAGTCATTTAATCACCTCTGCTCTCAAAACGGTGAAGAAAACCTCTTGAGGAAACTGGCATGTCCCAGAACCAAAAATTCGAAGACATATGACATTGACCAACACGCACTGGGCCCGCGTGGGGAATTACGGCCCACTCCCTCTCTTTTTAGAGACGAGGATTGTGTCCCAGAGGCTGATTATACTATGTAAAAAAAACAGCCTTATCATTGCCAGCCTTGCCCTTATTCCTATTTTTGTAGGATGGGTGCTGCATGTTTTTTTTTTTTAACTATGGCATCTCGCAGTTTTGACCACTAAGGTCTTGGCTGCTTAACCGGACTTTCCTGTGGGTGCCTTAAGCTGCTACACTTAGAGCCTCCAGCCAGGAGCAAGTAAACTATTCTAAATTGAAGCTAGGCGAACGCTCGCTAAGGGCACCCCCTGTGGGGTACGAACCTCGGCTTAGGGCATCGCTGGGGGGAGGACAGCAAGAGTGGACAGGCTGGATCAAAATTTGGTTAACATCATGATTATTAGACGGGGTATTTAAAGCTACGTGCTCAGCTGCAACAACTGCTGGCACCTCGTTTTCGAGCAAGGGTCGGGGAGAGGTGCAGCATGTCTTCTGCTTCTGCTTTTATTCTTATCAGCTGGCATCTCAATTCAGCCCCTTTCTAGCCACCCTAAAACACAGGCTTTTGGCCTAGTTTAGGAGGCATCAGTTCACTCTTTAATGTGACTCTATTATATAACATTTCTTTAATTCAATTCAATTCAATTTTTATTTAATCAAGTAATCATGACTCATTTGTTATTAAACTTATCCTATGTTAGTAGTTAAGATAATTTCATCTACATCTTAAACAAATTCCTGTATATTATACATAGCGGCAATACTGTCCGATGCTTCACCGCGGCTGCACTATTCCATGGGAAACGGCGCAGCAGCGATTCACGTACGGGTAGTCCAGCCTGCTCGAAATTAGAGGCAGGATACTGTTGTCACCGCCCCACACCCTACGCACCAGGGTCGCACAGCGCTTACGCATTGTGGCAAAGAAACAGTCCATATGTGCGGCCGCGAACATCCCTGATGTAATCATTCATTTTAATCCTTTTGTACTTATGCTTTTCTAAGTGCACAAATAAACATTTTATTTTTATATTATACTCATAAGAAAACTTCCTACAAGAAAAAAGTAGGGTCCGTATCCAACCAATATTTCTAAGAGAAATTAATTAATATAGCCTATTACATAGGACATAATAATATTGATAGGATATAAAAATATATTTTTATATGTACGATAATATCAGTCCTTTATTATTTGTCCACACAATAGCTAAAAATATTAGGGTCGCGCATATTAGTGTTGTAAATCAAATCGATTTCTGGAAAATCGGCAAAATCGATGCGAAATTCTAGTTAATATTATAAATGTGAAAGTTTGTATGTTTGTTACTCAATCACTCAAAAATGGCTGAATGGATTTGGATGAAATTTGGGGCACAGATAGTTTATAACCTGGATTAACACATACGGAACTTTTAATACGTACTACTGGGTACGTTCCAGTGAGATATTTTCTGACATCCACGCAGACGAAGCCGCGGCCAAAAGCTAGTTAAGGATAAATTCAACGTCCATTTTACCTAATTTCCTCAACACACGAAATTAACAGACAGTTGGGAAAATGATAAAGCAAAACGAAGGAAAAAACATCACAGAATTGACTTGAAAATAAGTTCTCATATTTTCTTCGTTACGAAAATCAAAATCTGCTTATCACTAAAACATCGATTTGTTACGACCGATTCTTGCAATCCAAATCGATTTCGAATAAGTACTGCCTCCCAGCCCTGGCTCATAACAGCTAAGCTCTTTCCTACCATAATCACCACTATATAGATTCCACTCTGGGCCTAAATGGCTATCTATAGAAGATACATTGGCCTCAAAGTGCCGATTGTCCTTTCCCCTACGCCCAACTGCCCATACAACCGGAATAATAAAGCTCCATTTCTGTTTAGGTAATGTTTTGTTTATTGAATAAAGTTTGGTTGTAACGGTAAAAAAAAATAGATTAATTTCAGAATAGTAGGCTGTAGGATTTTAAAAGAAAAGCTAAATCGATCCGCGACATGTTTCGATGTAATTTTTCCGATATGTTACAAAAACATTTTCTAAGACATTGTGCGCTATTATAATTTCTAACGTGACGATATTATCGTGGGCGTCCACGGCCACGTTCATAAAATGTAGAAAAATACGTGCACGTTGTAACGTTATCGTGGATGGCAATTTAAAAGCGTCTTCATATATTTCCATACATTTGACTTCCCTGTGTTAAAGTTATGTAGTGACGTGGACGTCCACGATAATATCGTTACGTATTGGTTGTGGCGGTAAAGGTACACTTCCGTAGCGGACTGCAGGCAGCAGCAGCTGGCGACGTGTCGTCGAGACACTAGTGGATTCTAGTAATTCTATGAATATCGTGTCGCTAGCTACGGACGGTATATCATAGAAATACACACATAGAAACCGTAAGAGATGATTAATTAAATGAGATTAAATTTACGTAAACCTCTGCCTTACCCTTTTGGTAATCAATAACAACTTTCATCTAATTAATTGATAAGAATAACAAAATTATATACTAACTTAACTAAAACTATTCACAAACTAAAATATAGCTTCGAAAAATTCATCCGCATCGCTGTCGACTGGTAATGTACCCAAGAGACTGCCGCATTGCCACCTTGTATGGCAATGCTTAGCTTCTGACCAAGGTAAAAACCAGCCCTTGGGTCACGGGAAGTGTCAAATAGCCGTTTTGAGATGTCACGAAAGAGGCAATGGGCACTCGGACCCCACGGCCAGAGGGTTTCAACCCTCTGGCCGAGGCCTACTTACGCCGCTTGAGGTTTTCTGCAGCCGCAGCAGCAGCACCAGCACAGCACATCGAGTCAGGAAGATTTGATAGCGCAAGAGTGTCGACACAGGTTGCATCCCACACTAAAGGCCTACCCACCTTCCATGGAAATAAAGACATGCCGTCCGGTCTCCTGCCATCGTCGCGTGCTAAGCCATTGGGTTCTAATACAGTTGGAACGCCGGCGGTGACGATGTCGTTGATGTTCGCGTGCCGAGCTAAGCGACCCGCACTTCGGCTGCAAGACAGGCCGTGGTGGCCGAGACTGTTGACAACTTCGCCACAGTGACAGCGATGAGGAGAACAATATGGAGCTCCTAGTTGTAGGGAAGCAAAGTTATGGCATTATGTTATGTTATGTAGTAGCTCGTAGAATTAATGAAACCAAATAGGCGAGATCGATTCGCGTCATGTTTCGATGTGCTTTTCCAATGTATGTGGCTTACTATTTTCTAAGCGTTGACTTACGTAAATTATCGGGAGGAATTTTAGAATTTCAAGTTTAAAATCGCACACGAAATAAGAAAGTTCGAGACCTTTGCGCTGACTTGAATCCATGATAATAATAGATATTATAATGTTAATACCTACTTAGTTATGATAAGTTTCTTTCTCAGCAAACTTATGGACTGCCATCTAATTGCGTAACACATTTTCGTAAATTAATAAGACTAATCTGTTTCATTTTAACAGTTCAACAACATTCATTGCGTTATTTACGTTGCTGAGCAGATTTTTTTTCGAATTAAAGAATCAATGGATTAGCAATCTATTTCAAAATGATTCAGATAGTGATTGATCATGTATTACGCCATTAGGGCGCTGATCAGGTACGATAGGGCGCACCGTGCGAACTAGTGATAACAAAACCAGTGTAAGTTGGCCTCGCATTCTATAATATCTCCATATTACCCTAAGCCAGCAAAAGATCAAAGTGATACTACTGACGTGCTGTTGACTGTACTGAATTGGAATATATAATGCTTACTAAGTGAAGGATGGTAATGGTGGTATCGACCCCGAATTACGAGTTGTAGGTCGTGGGTTCAAACCCAGGCAGGCGCTTTCAATCTGCATAGCCATTTCCCAACTATTGTTGGAGTTGACTTCCAGTCTAACCAGATGCAGCTGAATACCAGTATTTTACAAGGAGCGACTGCCTATCTGACCTCCACAACCCATCAGTTACTGAGTAATACGATACCCCTTGGTAAGACTGGATGTCAGACTTTTGGGCTTCTGACAACCCGTAATGACTGTAAACGATCCCCCGGCGACAGCCGGGATCAACGGCTTAGCGTGCTTTCCGAGGCACGGATGAGTCTTGATATGTAAAGATAGTCAGCCGTCCACAGAGCAACCCTGGCAAGCGTAGCTTAACCTGATGGATCGGCCCGTACGGCTGTTATTACTTAGCACGAACTGCTCTTAGGCAAGAGCTTTACTTTTATGTAAATGATTAAATGACAGTGCTCTCAAAAACGGTGAAGGAAACATCGTAAGGAAACCGGCCTAGAACCCAAAATTCGAAGACATGTGGCATCTACCAACCCGCACTGGGCCCGCGTGGTAGATTACAACCCACTCCCTCTCGAAGAGAGGAGGTCTGTGTCCCAGCAATGGAAACATTATAGGCTTTATATGCTAAGTGAAGGTTTATTAAGTGTTACGTTTCTGGTAAAGACACGGCTTCCAATCTAACCTTCGGTGCTTCCTCCATTTAAGTGGTTCCCTAACTACCAACTTGTATCTCTATTTACACTGTAAGCTAAAACCGCGTTAACTGGGAGTAAATTAACCGTAACAATATACATTATGTAGGTACCGTGTACGTGCTCTCAAACACGACCTCTCAATCAAAGATAAACTGTGGGGTATTATCACTTATTGCTATCAAATTGTCTTGTCATTAATTAGTAGGTATGTAGAAAGTTATTAGGTAATCCGAATAATTAATTAATTGTTTTGTTTTATTCCTAAAGTCCCAATTGCGATAAAAATCAGTAGATCAAGCATCATTTTATTTTTCTTCTAAACTGGATGTACTTCATTATCTCATCGACCGGTCCTGTGCATCTCGCATCCAGCGAATGCCCGCGGCCTTCTCCAGGTCTTCGGTGCACCTTGCGGGAGGGCTTCCAATGCTGCGCCACTTGAGAACTCCAACACCCCTCGGCCCCATCGACCATCCGTTCTGTGAGCAATGTACCCTGCCCTCTGCTACAAAAGTTTGGCAATTCTTCTGGCTACGTCGGTTACCTTGCAAATTAACATTATAAAATTACATTACTGAAATAAATGTTACATATTTTCAACTCGAAATTAAGAGCATAATTTAATTAATTATTTATGTACATAATGACGCTGTCTTACGATTTTCGTCTGGTGTCTCGTTTCAAACCAATATCATAAGGATGACAACTAACAAAGACAATTTTAATTAAATTATTAACAGGATAACCCTATAAAAGATGCGCCCCTCCCTAATAGGTAAGCTGCAGCAACCCATAAAGTACAAAATTTATTTAAGCGTTAAAAAAATGCCATAATTATTTCCGGAACTTTATGACCGCTTAAACCTCATAATGTAGGGATTTTGTAGCCTGACTGTAGCAACATATCAACTTGTAAACTGTCACTGCAGAGCTTGAACCTTTCAATGACCCTTAAAATGAACCTTACAATATGTCACCATACACCAAATTGTTATTTTGTAAGATTTGCTTCATAAGTGATGCCTAAGAAAAAATTGTATACTGCATGTTGACATAATTATTGTATGCCTATTAAGCAGGACATAATGAAACTGTAATTTACCTAACATCTGCCTGTATAACCTATGCCAGGGATGAGGAAACTTTTTCCTTCGCGTGGAAGGAAAAAGTTTCCTCATCCCTGGCTATTTACTAACTAACTACTACTAACTATTTACTAATGAAATTTATGGCGGGCCAAGTTGTTGTATTTTTGGCTATATTATTTACTGAAATAAAAATATGATATGAATTTTCTGAAACACTAATTTATTGTGCAATATTACAAAATAACTATTGTAATAAGAAAGAAATTGCAATTTTTTTTTTTTAAGTTAGCTGCGAAGTAGATGGTTGAGGAGCGCTGGTCTTTGTGGGGACATGTGACATGTGGATTTACTATTTTTGTTTCTGCATGATTTCATCGTAAGCCGGCTCCATTTGTGATGCTGAAATTTTTAGCAGTGAAAAAAGGTGGACTTCACTTGATTTTTGTTTGATGGTCGCGGGCCGTAGTTTTCCCATCCCTGACCTGTGCCCTCAATAAAAAGATTTGATTGATTGATTCTGACTGCTTTGTTTAACTATGGGAATTTGGGAAACATTGCCTTGAATCTACCCTGTTTATTTCACCAATTGGTGATCGTGGTTGTTATAGCAGGCAAATAGAAGAATGTTGCTACCCACCGTTTACTACTCACTTTATCATATTGCAAACATCGAAGGGCTGTAGGGATGGCAACAATCTGCCAGGAACCTCATGAAACGTTTGGAATGTAATATCCACATGCTGGCTTTATTTTAATATGCATTAGAAATACCTAACTGAATTCGGGTGAGTGCTGTTGTTCACGGCTTCACAATATTCTTGTCTTGCGTTTCATTTCCAAATATTTAACGTTTTTTTCTTTTTTAGGGTTCCGTACATCAAAAAAAAAAAACAGAACCCACACAAGTGATCCTATCACTCGTGTGTCTCTCTGTCTGTCTGTCCGTCTGTCACAGCCAATTTGCTCCGAATCTCGACCGATTAAGTTGAAATTTGGTACACGTATGTCTTTCTGTGACCCAAACACGGACGTGTAACGTAAATAAATGAATTTTGAATATGGGGGTTACTTTTGGGGGACAAATAAGAAAAATTAAAAAAAAAATGTTTTTCAAACTGTATCGTATGACATATCACATGAAAGGACTTGTTACGAGGTTCTCAAATATATATTTTTTTTATAAATTTAAAATAAATACATATAAATATATTTAAGAAAATAGATGAAAATTTACCATTCCCCCCTTTTCTCTGAAACTACTGAGCCTAATATTTTGAAAAAATACAGAGAATAGTTCTTCACTTATAGATTACAGGGAAACCTATAGTCTATGGTCTTAAAATAAAATGGAAAATCTATCAATATTGTGCGTACAAACTTATATTTGCAGTTGGAATGTATGGGAGAATATAAGAAGAAATAAACATTTATTTGCGGTACACATGACGCAAAAAATTGTTTAAAATACAAAAATGAGAAAAGGTTGAATATGTATTTCAACTACAATGCTGAGTTGGTATTTGGGATAAATTCATCCCTACTACGGAACCCTTCATTATGCGTAGTCCCAGACGCACTTGGCCGGTTTTTTTCTAAGCTGAGTTTCCCGTAGTCTTTTTGTACAGTCGACCGCATATCGGTGTTAACACTTTAACCTTGAGCTGGCCCAGCGTAGTACCTACGAAGTTTGAATAGAATAAGAGGCCAACAGATACTGGTTTTGATACCACTGACATGCAAAAAAAATCTAATGGTAGCTTAACAGCATATGCAGGGTGGCAGGAACATCGACGCGAAAACTGTTACCATGGATTCAGTACATGATTCTGATTGAAATTTTTCATTGCTTATTAAAATAAAAATTTGCTGTTTCATAGAAAAGTGCAATACCTACGTGGTCAAAATGTATGGAACAGCAGATTATTTTTTTGAATAACCGACGAAAAATTTTGACGCAGGGGAGTTCAGAATCATGTACAGAATCCATGGTAATAATAGTTTTCGCGTCGATGTCCTGTATATTTATTATTTACAATGTACAAAATAAGGATACACTGTGAAGCACCAAACAGATTTTTTCAGGTTTCGGTCAAGCAATGTAAACAGTGACGTAAACATTGACACCTATGTTACAATACTAAAGTTATATTATGACGACTTTCAAGGCATCATAGATTAGCAGCAAAAACGCGCTTAATAGAATATTAAGCGCGGACAAAAAAGTTTGGAAAATAAATTAATCGAAGTCATTGAACTGATCATGATTTAGAACGCTGCATCATGATGATATTATAAGTAAATCTTCTTCTCGTGTGGTTAATGACTAACCTGTTGTCAAAGTTTTTATGCCGTTTTTGGGCCCCTGACTTGGCTTCACTTGCCGTCGAGAAATATCTCTCAAGAATGTCGGTTTGCTCACGATGTTTTCCTTCACCGTTTTTGAAGAAGTGCATATGAATCCGAAAGGTCAGAGGTGCATGCCTTGAGTTTGAACTCGAGACTTATGACTTGGCAGTCCAACGTTCACACCACTAGGCTATCACTGCTATAAAACATAACTAAATCATTCGGGGAGTAATTCATCTTATATGTTAAGGGTTGCAATGGATACCCGAATGCTAGAAAAAAAGGTCTAGACCTATTTTGTGCGGACCTTAAAATGAACATTAAAATTTATAACATAACACTTTATCTAAAAATCCTTCTCCTACTAAATATCCTACTAATATTATAAATGCAAAAGTTTGTGAGGATGGATTGATTGATGTTTGTTACCTTTTCACGCAAAAACTGCTGAACGGATTTGTATGAAATTTGCCACACAGATAGTTTATAACCTAAATTAACACATAGGATTTATTTAATATCTATTTCAATAGATATTTTTAATTTTTATTACGATATTCTCACGGGATCGAGACTTATGCGCGTGAAACAGTGGGGCGCATCTAGTATTTAAATAAATAGAGTTTTAGTTTTTTCGCAAGTTAAAACTCATTTTGTTTTATATTACTCAAGATTTTAAGAGAGATGATAGATAGATCATAGTAAAAAATGAAACTTTTCACACTAATATTAATTAATTAAATACTTAATTTGTTACTTTTTTTAAATTAAATTTTATATTTTATTGCATAATAGAAAAACAGGTTTCTTTTTTTTTTAAATTTCTTAGGAGCTTAAATGTCACTAACACGACACAATATAATTTTTATTATTATCGCATTCTAAAGGCAAATCGTCAGTTGAGCGGTTGATTGATATTTTTAATCTTGGTTGCTAATAATCGTCTGCCAAACGGACCGCGACAGTAAATTTAGTAAATTACAAAGTAGTTATGCGCAGGTGATACAAGTGCACAGAAATTTGATTAATGACCCCCAGCTAGGTGGAATCTGTGTTACAGGGGTCATCCATTCATCCATTATACAAAATTACAGCTAAGTAAGCAGTACTTATTTTGTAGGGGTACAGTTATGTATTTAATTCTAGTGTGAAAAAGATGTGGTACGTGCGAATGTGTGTGTGTGTGTATGAGTTAGTGTGTGTGAGTGTGAGGGTGTGTGTGTATAGAGTGGTTGGTCATCTATATTGCGATTTTAATAGGTCTTTTGTTTTACTGTAGTCAAGAGTTAAAAGATATTCTTTAATTTTAGAATTACAATGAAATATGTTAAGGGAATTTATATTCAAAATCTGGTTCAATTTACTATAAGTGAGGGCGCTTAGAAATGGGTAGCGTTTAGCAATTGTTGTGTGCGTGCTTTTTGTAGGACATGGGGGTACTGGTCTTCTTCTTGCTATGGAAGGATTACTGATGTTTAATGGTGAGTTTGAGTGTTTGCGGATTAGTGCACGGTAGATTAAAAGTTTTCGGACTGTTAAAACCTTGTACTCCGTATAAAATAGTTGCATGGAAATTCTAAAAGGCTTACTAAGAAGCACTTTAATTACTGCTCTTTGCGCCCGCTCCACCAGTATCAACGCAGTCTTCGCTGCTCCTCCCCAGGCTGTAATACATTACGTTAAAATAGACTCACAAAGAACACAGTATGCCATATTTAGAGCCTTCCTATGGGCGGACAGTCTAAGTTTTTTGGAGACATAAATAACTTTTCTAACCCGCACGGACAGTCTCAAGGTGATAGTGCCAAGATAAGCAGGCGTCAACCTGTAGGCCTAGATATTTAACGACCGGGGTTCGGGACACGGAAGGGCATGTGCATTGCGGATTACTGAGAGCGCATACATGCGCTTTGAGTACCATTGAATTAACTGGTAGCAGGAGGAAAAGTCTGAGACCAAAAGTGACAAAGTGAGTTTTGCAAATATTTAATGTAAGACTGTTATTAGTCAACCAGAACATTATCTCGCGCAGTGCTTTTTCAGCAGTCTTATTTGCCGGGCCCAATCATTTCCATAAGTCAGAAGGACCGTGTCATCTGCGTATGCCAGGATTTGGGTGGAAGACAGAGAGGGTACAGCGGTCATTCACGTATATCTATATCGTATATATCTGAAAGAGGAGAGGACTAAGGAGGCTTCCTTGTGGGACAACGTAATTTAAATATTCTTCGCCACTAATGTTATCCCCTATCTTTACACATTGCGTGCGGTTCAGTAAAAAGTCTTAAATTTTTTTGTGGGCATCCCCGCGCATCCCAATCGACTCCAGCTTGGCGAGAGGGACGGGAACAGAGACAGTATCAAATGCCTTAGAGAGGTCCAGGAAGATGCCTAGGCATTTCTGTTTACTGTCAAGTTTATCCACCACAATATCCAGCAACGTGGTCACTGCATCCTCCGTAGATAAACCTTTTCTAAAACCAAATGGGTTACTGGTGATTATTTGGTATTTGTCGAGAAACCTGCTGAGATATTTGTAGAGATTTTTTTCTAGTATTTTAGAGATGCCTAGTAGGACTGAAATAAGGCGGTAATTGGTGACACCGTCTCTGTCCCCTGACTTGAAAATTGGATGTACGATTGCTTTTTTCAGCACTTTTGGAAATGTTCCTGTACACAGAGCTAGGTTGCAGATAAGCGTATTGGGGTTAACTAAAGTATGACTGGCAGCTTTGACTAAGTTTGGGGGTATGCTGACCCAACCGGGTGCACTATCCGCACGGAGATCCTTAATAATGCAATCTACTTCATCCTCATCTGTCGTGAGGAGACTCAACGAGTTGACCATGGATTGTTTATTGTATGCACTGTGATTGGAGAGTAGACTATTCAAAAAATTATCGATTTTCCGTTGTGATGGTGGTCTATACAGGGCAACGATGACAAACTTGTTGTCTACAGTACATACAAGACAGCTAGATTCAGCGAAGGCCGGTACGGTGATGTTATAGCATAAACTTTCCTTGATGTAAATTACTATTCTGTCATTCTGATTTGATAAAGTATTTGTCTAATGCGATGTGTAAACTAAGTTTGGGTTGAATGAGGCGTTTTTGAGCCAACACTCAGTGAAAATGAGAATATCATACTTCATCTTAATAGCTATTAGCAAACATACAAATTCATTGAATTTTTTATGAATATTCCTAATATTCAGATGTATGATATTTAACGATTTGGGGGATGTTATATACTTGGGGCAGTCTTCAGGTGAGCAATTAAACGAAATAGACACATGTATGTTGTCTATGTCATTATTTAAATTATTGGTCATAGCCATTGATAATGAGTTGTAACTGGTACACGGAATATTAAAGTACAGTTAGTTGAGAAAATGTACCTCAAGTGCCCGGGGAAACGTCCCAGTGACGCAGTTGATACCAAATCATTGCAATATTTTGATAAAAGAATACTGGTAATCATCGCAAAATATTTTAAAGAGTAGTTATAGTGACAGGATAGTTTGTGAATTGTGTTGTGATATAGGTTAGTATTGTATGATGTATTTGTTATTTCATGTTTTTGTGTAAGGTGATTAGTTACTATTGGTGTAGAAGCGATATTTGTGAAGATACATGAATTATTTAGTAGAATAGTGTTTGAATATGTGAGAAGTTTACATGCACAGGATTTTATAACAAGTATTATTAAAATTAAGTTTCTGGTACAGCGTAATTGTGCGACTTTAAACCACAACAATATTACGACAAACAGTCATTGATTTACTTGCAGATCCATGAGGGTTTTTTCCCGACTTTCTAAGTACACTCTTTTACTATTTTTTCACTATTTTCCGGAGGAAGATGTTGCCGTTGGTAGTCCAGCAGAATTTATATTCCTTGGCCTTTGCGAATTCCCTTGCAGCGTAAAACAGCTTCCTTCAACTGGCGGGAAGAAACTCCGCGATGTGGTCGACAGCCGCCCGATATCCCAATAGTATTGCTGTTCAGGCGCTCTTCTTTAGGCTTCCTTTTATTGAAATAGCGCCCCGACGTTAGTAGTTGATTTTTTATATGCAAATTGCTGAATTCCTTGACAATTGGTCTAATTGCGCTCGGTTTTCTTGGGAGCCGATAAACATAATGGAGTCGCTAATCGGATCAACTGCTGTACCCAGGATTGAAATTATTTTAGGTAGGTCCAAAGAGGTCTCGTTTTCTGTGAGTCATTATGAATCTCAATGCTGGACGGACGGGATAATTGCTCCAGTTCTTGAATTTTTGTTACAAGGTGATTTATACTTTCTCTATAAGCTTGTTTCTCCTTTTTTAATATGTCTATTTGTTTAAGCATATCGTCATATTACAAACTAATTGGTGATTCCTGACATAGAATTTCCCAGTCCTACTGCTGGGCAAAAGCATCGCCCATATTTTTTCAGGTACTCTTTTTTTGAGGCACCCCGAATCAGCCTTAGCGAAAGTACTTCTTTCTGGACTAGCCTTGGCAGGCAGCGGCGGCCGTCTTCAGTCAATCATTGCGTGGAAAGTTTTCCCCAGTGGTCGTTATGCATCCAGCTGATTGCTAGATTAGAAGCTGATATAGATATATATCAACTTCTAATCTAGGTCCGGTGTTTGAAATGTAAAACCTGAGAAGGAAAATGCGCTTTCCGACTCTGAATAATAAATAAGTACGTAGCAGCTATACGGTATTGCGAAGGCCTCTCAGCTTAACTTAAATCGGACATCAATAAACAGGTCATCTAACACTAAGGGCATGCCCCGAACCATACAATGTTTATCCATTTATACGACCTACAAAAGCATATGGATTACATATCTTGAACTACGAAATAACTGCTATATTTATAGTAGCATACTTAAACATACAAAATTGTTAGAAAGTCCTCCGACGTCGTAAGTATATGCTAATCACTCGTTAATAGCACATCAATGTCATACACTCGACTACATATATGTTAGTAAACACTCAGTTATTTTTCGACACTTATCATAAGGTTTTGATTTCTGAAGCTACAATAATCTCTTTAATGTTTCAGGGAAACATGGCAGATAACCGATGACCATTGTTGTAGACGTGTTCTTGAGTAGAGACCGTGAATCGTCAAACGTAACGTAGGACGCAGCTAAGTGGAGCGATGACCTTCGCAGGGTGGCTGGTAGCAGCTGGATGAGTTGCCGAGAAACTAGCTGAATGGCGTGCGATTGGAGAGGCCTATGTGCAGCAGTGGACTGCTGTAGGCTGATGGCGAGCCTGGTGGCCAACCTACAGCATAAAAAATATAAAACCCTTATTTTTCAATGTTTACAGCGTTAATCAATAATTTAAAAGTTAAGATTGCTTTTTATTTGAAAACCCCTGAGTTGGCCTCCTCGCCTCATGGCCTCCTCCAGAGAATCCCAGCTTCCTCTGTCCTACGTCCATCCAGCGGAATCCAGCTATATGCACGATCTCGTCCTAAAGAATAAAAACACTTTCGGGTCTTCATAAATTAATAATGTCGTCGTAATTTTAGAATTTCGAAGCACGGTGCTAAGATTTGGATCCCTAAATAACAAAAAAAAAAAAGACCAATTCAGAAAGGTATCAGCGATGCAATTGGACAATATAATAATTAAATTATATGATATAAGTAAAAAGTAATTAAGATTTTTTAAACACCACACTAGCAATTTTATAATGATATAATATCTAGTGAGGATTACACAGAAAACGACCTCCACAGTTTTCGATACGATCAGGGGAAGTGCTATCATTTACCTAAGTACCGTAAACACCAACAATTCCAACAAACCCTTCCTTTTGTTTTGACTACCACACCTTATGTAAATACCAAGGTACCAATGTCATATTCTTTATCAGCATGACGTCACAATTTATGCCGTTTAACGGACGTCAAATGACGACAACAAAATCTCAGACCCACCCACCATCGAAACACGTCACCAACAATACAAGACATCTGACACTAACACTCATATTTAGGTCCCATACCAAACAAATTAATTGCTTAACCAATCAAAATTTAAGTAAATAATCCCAACTTAATTAGTGAAACATTTATAAAAATTACCCAACGCTATTGTCCATTGGGTTATAGTGACAAGTACATTCGTTCAGATCGGTTCAGATATACCCGCGAATTGAGCGTCGCCCGTCATACAGTGTAATATCATGGCGCCGCGCGCATGCGCTGTCTTGCTCCTCGCGATCGCAACCGTCGCTGCGCGGGATTGCATCGAATTGACACTTCCAGACAAAAGTTTACTAACCGACTCGATATTAAATGGAACTATTTTAAAATTAGCCGCGAAAAATGAAAGTTATGATGAAAGTGGACGTTTTAATATTGTGGAAATGTGGGAGCGGTTCCCTAAAATTGTGGTGCCCAGCAACGGGACAAGCGAGCAGTGCCGACGGGATAGCCAGCAGTACCTGGACAGCTTGGAGAGACTGGAACTGTGGGCCCTGAAAAGTAAATATTAACTTTTTAGTTCATTGTTACCAATTTTTTTCTCGTAGGTAATTGACGCAAATGTATTCATAACAAAATATTATGAATTAGGTTATAATTTTACCGGCATTGTTATGGATCCTCGAAATAGTAATGTTTAGAAATAACCCATATCCTAAAAAAATATCCGCATGTGAAATAATATGGCGGCCGGCACATCCGCTGGTTAATGGTGGTGCCATTATTCTTTAGTTTTTCCAATTAAATCATTATTTAATTTTGCAATAATCAGTACTATTACCATCTAACTACATAATTTGATAATAATTACCCAAAAATATTAATTATACAAGTTAGTTCAATTTAAGACAACGCATGTCTACGCAAAATATTTTAATTAAAAATATTAAATGATGTGATAGTTTTCCTAAAATATTAGTAGGTTTTTGTCACATACAGACAATATTTTCCCAAAAATATACCAAACTATTCAAGCATTTTGGCTAAACTTTCAATCTCAAAGGGAAGGTCAGTCGAATTACTTCAAGGACACTTATCATGAATGAAAGTGGATTACTATACAACGGGTTTCATAATTTCAACTTACAATAGCCAAATATAAACATAATTTTATCTGATGAATGTCTAGGTCAAAGTTCAAAGGATTTTTTTATTTAGAGTAAATACACGTGTTTAGAATTCATTTCATTCATGTAGTTCTATAATATCTTTCTCAAGCTAGCTAGTTTTTTTTTTTTTTGTTTGGCATTTTTCTTTATTGTTTTCTTTTAATTCTAAATAAATTAATTTGTGACTGGTTCGTTGGTCTACTGGTAGCAAGCGCTATTGCTGAGCATGAGGTCCTGAGTTCGATTCGATTTGATGACGAATTCAAGTACCTAATTAATTATTTTGAAATTCTCTAGTTCTATTTTTGTTACTGTTCCTACTTTGTTGAAATTCTGTCATTAGGCTTTGTATGTTGGACACATAGATATGGAAGATCGGGGGGCCTAAAACGGCCGCTATGGCAGCATAGTAATTATGATAATAATATGAATCACACAAACTGTCACAAACTGACAATTCATAAAATTAACTGCGTTCAATTCATATTACGCAATTCATCTGTTTGACAGTTTTGTATTATAATGAAATAACATTTAAACTGTAGAAATAAAAAATAAAAATCTCATTTGATTAATAAAAACTGTAATAAAAATTATCCGGAAAAAATGACGGTCTTAATTTTTTCATGCGGCAATATATACACCAAATATGATTCTGATATGAATTGAATTGAATATGATTCAGCTAAAATATGTGTCACCATAGAGGAATCGCTGGGAATTCAGAAAATTAATTGCTTTTAGAGGAACTGCTTAATGTGGCCGTTTAAACCCTTGTGCTCTACAACTTATTTGTTAAAACCTGTTGATTATGAATTAAACTTATATAAACCTATATATATTAATTCGTTATTATAATATTATTAAAATATTATTAACTTATCTATTATTAGAATATTATTAACTTATCTATTATTAGAATATTATTATTAAATTATTCATGTGTACTTAATGAGATCATTAATCAGTCTTCTTAGCTATCCTAAATCTTGACTAATATTATAAATGCGAAAAGTAAGTTTATTTGTATTTTTTTTTTTTTATTACGTTTTCACGCTAAAATAGCGGATTTGGATGAGGCACATTGGTAATCCATGACCTGGGTTGAGACAAATTATACTTTTTATCTTGCTAATACGTTCCTGTAGGATAATTTCCAAACTATACGCGGGCGAATCCGCTGGAAAAAGTAGTATTATCATAATCACCAAGTTGGGCTTAGCCTTTTGAAAATATAATTACTAATCCATTCATTAAAAAAGTTGTTAATTAAATCAATTTAGCAAACGTCAAGTTTCGCTGACCTAAATCTGTTTGAAAACGATCACCTACGATCACATTGCAATATTTTTTTACAATTTGTGGCTAAATAGATGTTTCTTGAAAAATGCGCTAAGTTCGCACTTTAAATATATTACGTCGTTTGCTAATTGATTTTCATTTGTTAATAAGTAACAAATTCATTCTTTTATTTTTATGAAATGTGTCAACTGGTGTTGTACAATATAGAGATATACTTAAATAAAAAGTATAAATTTTATAGTTTCTTTTTTTAAGTTTTTTTTTTTTTGAAAGTCGCGGAAACACCTTTTTTTTTTTTTTGAGGGTGGGAAATCATCAAATAACTTCTCCCGCTCTGGGCGGAGCGTGAGGGCGTATCAGACTCTTACTGACTAAAACCCACCCGTGTTCCTTCGGTTGCCCTGTTGCCGGGGGCCACG
This sequence comes from Omphaloscelis lunosa, assembly GCA_916610215.1. Classification (NCBI taxonomy): domain Eukaryota; kingdom Metazoa; phylum Arthropoda; class Insecta; order Lepidoptera; family Noctuidae; genus Omphaloscelis; species Omphaloscelis lunosa. Next base: position 17,912,638 of record OU744250.1, read on the forward strand.
ATCTCCCTTTCGGTTTTCTTCGCAACCCCGCCTGGACGCACGAAACCGGGAAGTATGGCAGAAAAAAGGAAAAGCCTATAACCAACAGCGGGTGGTTCCGGGCTGCAATGATGATGAAGCGGTCACACAAGATCAAAATATATTATTTCACATGGGCACTTATGAAACGTCAGAAGTTAGGTGCACGGTTCCAGTTGGTCGTTTCCTATGGAGAAGAGCCGGCATGAAATTCCACGGTTATTCTTTTAAAAATAATTGACTTTTAATTTTTTTTCAAATAACAGTGTTAATGGGTATGGGAGGACAGTGCAGGCCTTTCAAACAAGTACAGGTACTTAACAAAATATAAAATGGAAAATCAACAAATCTACAGTCTACTAGGCTTACAACATTCTCAAATTCACACAACAGAAAAAAAAAGAAACATTCTTGAGAAATTTTTATTAGTCTTTAGTATTTGAGTCTTTAGTATTCCTCACATAAAAGTTATCTGACGATTGAAAAATCGACCCTTATTTAGATAGATTGTGATTTCATGTGAGAAAAACACTAACAGCAAAAAGGCTAGGCTCGATACCTCTTTAGAATTTTCATTTGTTTACAACCGTGGTAATACCCACAGCCTATTTATCATTTTTATTACATTTACGGAAACAAAAAACAAACCCATTACAACCTGGAAAAAATACAAAAGTGCAATGAACTGTATTTCCGTTGAAGTTTACAAACGTGCTGAGAACTGCTCGACGCGTTTTTTGCTAACTCCGATATTATCATGTTCATTACAGTAATAAAGCTTAATCAGTCATTATGGCATGAATGGTAGGTAAATTCTTGAAACATATAGTTAAAGAAAGAAGTGATCGCTTAGTGCGAGTTTTACAAATGAAACTGAACAAGTTCAGGTTATGTCGACAGAAGAAAAGACAAAATATAAAATAAAACCCGTTTTTATTGTGATCATGCTACGCATGCTCCACATCTAAACCGAGTTCAAGAGCCGTCTCTTAAACATGGTTTATGTTCTGATCGCGTTCAGTTTTATTGGAGAAATTCGCCCTTAATTAGAAATTTGTGGTTTCTTTAGAAGTCATTATTTATTCTATAAGGAAATTTTCGTGAGGAAAGTTCTGGGTAAGAATTACCCATGGGTTGTAACAGTTTTAAACACGATATCTGTTATCACTGTTACTGTTACACAAAAATAACAGATCCAAATATCTGTTATTAAATAACAGCCTATTATTTTTGTACGGTCGATAAATACGTATTTAAATCTCAATTGAATATCTTCTTTATTTCTTTTCGTTTTAAGTATTTTTAATAATGGTAACTGGTTATTGACCAGTTACCATTATTAACATACAAGTAATAGGTTAAACGGCGTAATTTGGGAGTCACTTTTCGTAAATGTTTGTTCTTGAAAGACCACCAACTGTATTTTTAGGGATAATAAATACTAAGCGCTTCTCTTTTTAGTGTAGTTTAACCGCTTTAGTAAGAGTGAGAAGTTAACATATTTCGAAGCAAATAATGGGTGTTTCTCTTTTTAGCAAGGGTCTTAATCAGGAAAAGAGAGAAATTGATAACCTTGCAATATTCCATCCTTTGTGTGAGTGTGTATGTACATAAGTAACAGCCGTAGTAACAGTCTATGTGGGGATTTTTATAATGAATTAATGGGTATGTATTGGGTCTGTTATTTTAAGTAACAGATAAATTATATTGTTAGGAACAATTGTTATTTGTTATTTTTAAATATCTGTTATTTCTTTCTGTTACGATAAATACGCCTCACTCCTAGTAAGAATTAGGATGCCTATAAGAGTAAAAAGACCAAAGAAACGATGAATGGTCTGTGTGAAAGATGATATAGCTAGAAATTGGGTGGTTGTTGAGATGAAGACTAAAAGAGAAGTACGATGAAGGAGATATGATACGCCGACCACGAATAAATTGGGATATGTGCAAGAGAAAGATTATGGTTTTCAATTAACTTCAACCGGTCTTGTGCTTCCCGCATCCAACGGATTCCTACGGCCTTCACAAGGTCATCGGTCCACTTTGTGGGAGGCCTTCCAACGCGACATCTTCCCGTACACGGTCGCCACTCCAGAAACTTTCGGTCCCATCGGCCATTTATTCTGCGAGCAATGTACCCTGCCCACTACCACTTAAATTTGGAATTTTTAGAAAGAAAGAAAGAAAACGTATTTATTGGGACTCGCACAGGACATTACAAACGACGCTACGTCGAGCACGAGCACGAGCGTTTACGAGCTATGTCGGTTACCTTGCTTCTCTGCAGATCTCTTTAATTCTGATTCGATCACGTAAGGAAACTCCAAGCATAGCCCTCGCCTTTGCCCTATGGGTGACTCTTAGCCTTCTAGTAAGGCCCATTGTGAGTCCGATGTGTGATTCGCTCGCAATTGTAAGAGTTGACAGGCATTAATTTTATTCTGTTTTACAATTTCCAGTGCAAATTTGCATTTGGCCAACGCAGACGGTGAAAGAATAGTTGTGACGCACGGCCCACATCCCATGGGTTTTTTTTTGCCAAACCGTTAAGCTCCAACTTATAAATTATGTTTAAATTAAAACAACAACAACAACTCGAGAGAGAAATTCCTATAATACCTATAAATAATAATGTAAAAGCATATTTTAACTAATCTGTGAAAAACCTACTCACTTTCTTCAACAAGTAACTTCCGCCTGCATGATATCTTCATAAATTACTAGCTGTTGCCCGCTGCTTCGCCCGCCCGTCGGAAATTATCCCACAGGAATGTACTACCGGGATTCATAGCATACCTGTCCTTATTGCCCCATCTCAAAATCCACCCTGTGTATGTTATGATTAACTGCTTAGCTCCATAAAGATATAGCGTGATGATAAGCTTTTCAAAAGTTAAATCCGTTACTATCTGCAATATTCTAACCGTTTGGCTAGTCTTTTTACAATTTGCGAAAAACTATAGAAAAATTCAAACAAAATGCAATATTGCGCATCCCCCATAGCAAATAGCGTGATAATAATTTTCGTAAAGTCTATTATGACGTTTCCATTATTTGAAAGAAAGAAAGAAAGACCCGCATAAGTCTCGATGCCTTGAGAATATCGGGATAAAAAGTATCCTGTAACTAGGTCATGATCTACCCCTACGCCAAATTTCATTAAAATCCGTTCAGGAGTAAATTATAGCATAATGTTACTCAGTGATAATATAGCATTCTACTGGTGAAAGGATCTTTTAAATCGGTCCAGTAGTTTTTGAGTTTATTAATTACAAAAAAAAAGTACAAAAATGCAAATATTTTCTCTTTAGAATGTGCATAACTCCTAGAAATTACGAGTATCATAATGACAATCTACTTAAGTTAACTGTAATTGAACAGCACCTAAGAGATTATAATTATAAACCTTTAAAAAAATCTATTTTAGTAACTGTTTATCTTAGACTAGCTTTTGCCCGCGGCTGCGTCTGCGTGGAGGCTCAGACTCGATAAATCGAATGAACCCCAATATTTGCACTAGCCCCTGGAGCCTCATGTTGCATGGGGTTACAGAGGCCATTGCATATCAAGGAGTAGACCGGGTGGCACGGTAATGGTAATGAAGCACGTACCCTTAAGATATGGAAGGATTAAAGTTACTTTCTCATTTAGGTATAATATTCGTCTGGAAGTGGAGATGTACTTCAGTAGAAAATCTACTTAAGTACCGAACTGATTATCCCAGATATGGTCAGGCCATATAATATTGTAGGCCAGCTTCAAACTATTGGAATCAATTTAGGTCTTCTAAGTACAATTGAAATAACATAACATAACATCACGCCTTGTTTCTTCGAGGGGTTAAGCAGAGGTGTACCTATAGTACACCCACATTTCGCCAGTTATGTTTAAGTCCCATGTAATAGGGGGCGAGCCTATTGCCATCAACCGGGCACAAATCTAGACTTAGGGGTGGTACTGAGAAATTCCTAATATCACTTTGCCCAACCTGGGAATCGAACCCAGGACCTCATGCTCCACAGTAATGCTTGCGACCTCTAGACCAACGAGGCAGGCGGTTGAAATAGTTTAATATTAAAAGAATTAATTAAGTAATAGCTAAAATAAATGATTGATATTTATTTAATTTGGTAGCACATTTAATCGAACCTCAAATCATTTCTTTTTGGGGTCATAAAAATACTAAAATCTCTCAATGCAGATCAAAATCTTCCAAAAAATTAAGGACAGTCTCCTAAGACCGTTTTCTTGTAGCGACAACGGTTGTGATACCTCACCTTTTTTTTTTGGGTGGGAAATTATCAAATAACTTCTCCCGCTCTGGGCGGAGCAGGAGGGCGTGTCAGACTCTTACTGACTAAAACCCACCCGTGTTCCTTCGGTTGCCCTGTTGCCGGGGGCTACGATCTCCCTTTCGGTTTTCTTCGCAACCCCGGCAGGCCATTTCCTCTCGCTCCGTACCATGGCCTGAACCAGGACCAGACGCGAGAGATCCCTCACCTAACTGCCCCATCTCAAAATAACATCCTGTAAAATAATAATTAAATATTATCTTGTGCAAAATAATTATGTATGAGCAAAATTATATTTTCAATATTCAGTGTAACATATTTTTCATTCATTTACTTTAATTACAAATATTTATGGTTTTCCACGTCTTTTTAAAGATGGAGAGAGATTAATTGACTTTCACTTTAACTATGAAAATGGTAGATAATTATTAGTTAAACTATGCCGAAATATTTAAAAAAATTATATTATTTTGAATATTTAGGCACAGTTTAACTAGCAATTATCTAAACTATGCCAAAATACTTAAAATATTATTTTAATTATTTCGTCATGGTTTAGATACGTTTCGTAGTTCAACAACAACGTCACTATCTATTATTAAATAATACCGGTATTTTATTTGGATCAAGATCAAAACATTATTGCCTGTCTGCGTTTTTATTATGTTAATATATGGAAAAAAAAAACTTCATTAAATTATGTAAATAAATAAACCCGTCATTTTTCCATAACTTTTCCAGGAAATTTAATAAAAGAAGAACCACTAGATTCAGTTTTGTTTTTTTTTTTACTTTATTTTTTACTTCAACAATGGAAACTTCGTTAGGTTGCATAAATTTAAATCAGTAATAAAATAGTATCTACAGTTGTCAATTATATTTATTAAAACCGCTTAACACCACAACGATAGGTGTCGTAACATAAATAATAATCATATTTAATTTGATATTTTTATTAATAAATATATTATTATGAACTAGCTTTTGCTCGCGGCTTAGCCCGCGTGGATGTCAAAAAATATCCCACGAAAACGTACTACCGGGATTTAAACTCTGTATTAATCCAGGTTATAAACTTTTTGTGTCCCAATTTTAATCCAATGTTTACGCGGCGCACGCCAGTAAAGCTCCCAGTCGGTATGATTTTTTCCGGCATCTTCAACAATCATCGTCTTATTTCAGCCAATTTACATAAAACCTTAATTAATTAGCTAACTAAATCTAATGAACCGATAAAGTTGAAATTTGTTATACATATTTGTAAATAAATAACTTTAGAATATGGGGATAATTGATGTAAATTGACAAACCTTACCTCCGAAACTACCGAGTCTAAAATTTAAAAAATAATACAGAGAATGGTTCTTTACTCATAGATTAGAGGAAAACCTATAAGAAGGCTGTGGTCTTAACATAATGTGGTAATATTCTGCGTACAAACTTACATTTGCAGTTAGAATGTATGGGAGAACATGTTTTTCGATTACAATGTAAAGTTCGTGTTTGAGTTAAATTCATCCTGGCTTTGGAACTCTTTATGGTGCGTGATCCGACACGCACTTGGCCTAGGTTGTATTCCATTTATTGCAAATTGCCTATCCTATCAGGATCAACAAAAAATATCAATTTTAATCCAAAAACTCGTTTTTTATTTTTATTTGCAACGTGGTATTAATGAGACCATGAATTTTTAGTTTTTTTTTTTCGTTTTTCATACAAAATAATTCGACAAAGTCACTATTATTTTTGTAAACCACGCATAAGTGAAAAAAAACTGACTATATTTCTCCATAAAGAAAAAATATAACAATGTCGCATTTTCTTAGCTTTAAAAATGAATTTTTGGTTTGAATAAAAATGATTTACTCGTATTTATCAATGAAACTTAGATACACACATCGTGTTATATTATCTTCGAAACTATGTATTTTTGGAACACCTATAACCAGTTATGAGAAATCAAAAGGAACATCTTGTATATGCGTAAATAAAATGAAAACTAATAATTAATATATCACGGAACTGACATCACAAATAAGCCTAGAAAATGATTCAGAAATCATCAGCTAATACACAGATTACCTAATGACTGTAGTCATTTATATAATTACCGACTTAAAGATAAACGGGTCAAATTGTCATGTTTTTGTATACCTCATGATTGTAATAAATAATACATTAATATTTAATTGTTAACGTTACTCCCCGTATTAATTTACCTAGGTAATGCAACCTGTCCCACCGCCCGACGAGGAAGCGACTATACACCATACGTTTAAGTGGTTAAATAAAGGTAAAAAAATCGTAAAAAGGGTTTTATAAATGACACTTTCTTGTTTAAAAATACGACAATACCAAACTAAATTTATTTTAGATTTCTACAATTGTTTCCTCTTTTATTAATATATATTAAACTTTATCATTTATTCATGAACTCTTCGTAGATGTTACTGCTTGAGCACATTTGTTTAGTTAGCTTTATAATAATAATATAATATTTTTTTAATCTGTCTATTGTAAAGAGCCCAAACTCTAAACGTCAACGAATTATAACGTTGCTAAATTGAAGAGTACAACTGTGACGTAGCATGATAACTAAGGTGACCGGTATTACGTTTAGTCGGTTACTTGACAGCTGTCTCGTCACGTGGTTTTTTTGTTTACCTTTATTTAACTACCTAAACCTATGGAGTAAAGTTATCAACAATTTTCTCGTTCAAGAAACATACAAAAGATTGTAAGTAAGTCGTGTAAGTAAAAGAGATACGTAACGGGTGAATAAGTTTTAAATGTTGTAACTTAACATTAACTACCCCACGATCCAAATATTGTTGCATGCATCCTTAAGCACAATAAATAAATAAAAATAAAATTCATTTATTTCAGGTCGCAGACACATATTAAGTATAACAACAATACACAAATTAGTCAATTTTATAAGTATCACTATTTGAGTCACAGGTAATTTTTTTCGTCAAAAGTCGTTTCCTTACAATTATTTTTGCACAGTTACTTAGTTTAATATACAGAATGCGTAGACGACGGTTTCGTGAAGGGTCTTTTTTACACCGACCTACTCGTTTGTCGCAGCGACAAGAGCTATCAAAGAGAGTACTCGCTTAGCGACGCTCGCTTGGCCGACAGAACGCTTGTTGTATTGAGAGACTCACGCTTCGTACATAGTACCTACGCATACCAGCGAGTAATCACTCGTCTCACTCGCTGCTTGTTGCTCGCCAACTAGTTTTTCTACTCGCTTTTCTATAATCTAATTTAGATTAGATTATAGAAAAGCGAGTAAAGCGGCTATTAGTAGCCCAATGGACAACCATAGAAGAATAAGAATAATTTTAGAATAATTTAAGAATAAGAATATAATAATTTAAGAATAAGAATAGAATAATTTAAGAATAAGAATATAATAATTTAAGAATAATAATAGAATAAGAATAATAATTAAACCATAGTTATTCATAGTAGTGGCTGATGGTGTAAATAAATGTTCTTTATAATTTTATTTTATAATGATTACAAAAACAACCTAAAAACACGTATAAAAAAAATAGAAATAATCACAAGCTATTTAAATATTAAAATTTGAATTTCAATATTATTTTTATTTAACTGCGTCTATGACATGCGTCAGTTGTGGAATAACCTGTTCAAATACAATAATAAACAGTAATGCTGAACGTAATATTATTTTGTGACAATATGATTTTTACAAAAACAAAACATAGTTCAATATGGGCAAAACCCAATAGACAATAGGCATCCAAATCAGCAGTCCGAGAAAGAAAGAAAGAAAATATTTTTATTTTGTACGTGCTCGGTTCCTGTGCGTGCGCTGATGTGAACCCACCACAATATAAAAACAAAGAAAAACCTTATTTAAACCTAAGAAAAGACCTGTGCCCATGAAACAACCAATGGTATTATCACATGACAATCTCCCAAAAACTCACTCACCTACCGAATACTTTTTAACCACAAACTGAACATTAAATAAGATTAGATCACATGTCATTGACACAAAGCAGCGCTTGATCAGTAGTCCAAACAGCAACTCATGCGCACTTCGCGTACAAAACAGATCATAAGGTAAATTCTGTACGAAATCCGCCCAAAATCTCCGTTTGGAACAAAACATCCGTTACCCAATACTTAGTTATCTGGAATTTAGACGGTGGTCTAATAAACCTTGAATTTTACTGACAAAGATGCTAAATAACGTTGGTAGCATTAGTTAATTTGAGCAGACTATACTATTTTAGTGGACAAACAAAAACAGATTTATTAAAAACCCCAATTCGTGACACACATGGAAACCTAAACCCCGAGAAGCATAACAAAAACAGATCCCGCGGACACCATTTTACGTCGATTTATGGAAAAGTTGTTGCACTATGGGAACCTACCTACTCCTATTCCTGTATTCTACATAATATACAATAGGTATAAAAAAACTCTATCCGATCCGAAAGGGACACATACAATAACACTACCAAAAAGTAATAGAAATCTAATTATTATGGAAAATTATTGCTATTAAAATTCACGTTTTTACAGGGGTCATAAACTATGATTGGTACACACCCGCTAAACGTCCCGGTCGCGTTCCATGTAATAACCCAGAAAAATTCCACATTTAAAAAAAAATGTGGCGATTTTTTTTTCCTGAAAATTTCCACATAAATAGACTCTCAGTACGATACTTAACCGCCATGGGATCTGGAGGCAAAGGTCCTCGCGCACATTTGGGAGTGGCGCGAGGAGGCGAGGCGCCGGGGCTTAGCTCCGCTGCCGCGAGAAATCGCGGCTCAGCGGACAGAGCTCCGGCGGGATCTCATGGCGTCATGGAGAGTGCGATTGTTCAACCCAGCGCTGGGCACGCCACAATTGCGGCGATAAGACCCCTCTTTGAGGAGTGGCTTGAGAGGCGCCACGGCGTCCTCACCTTCCGCCTGACGCAGGTCCTCACCGGACACGGCTGTTTCGGGAGGTTCCTGCACAGGATAAGGCGGGAGGAAACGCCCGGGTGTCACCATTGTGTGGATCGCCCGGAGGACACGGTGGAGCATACGGTGGAGGTCTGCCCAGCTTGGGCGGAGCATCGCCGTGTCCTCGTGGAGGCGATCGGCGGCGGTGATCTCTCGCGTCCGGCCCTGGTTCAGGCTATGGTACGGAGCGAGAGGAAATGGGAGGCCGTCACCTCCTTCTGCGAAGCGGTAATGCTCGCGAAGGAGGAGGCGGAACGCGTGAGGGAGAGGCAAATTTCGCGCCCTCACGCCCCTAACCGCCGCAGGAGGAGACGCCCAGGGCGTCGGGAATCGCGGGGCGATTTCCGGCCACCGTAGGCGCGGGCTTGCGGGCGGTGAGCAATGGGTGGTTCACCGTCCGATAAGGACCAGGCCCGGGTCGACGGCGCGTTGTGTTCCACGCGCGCCTCAAAGAGATGTCAGCATAATTGAAGGGGTCCACTAGGACCGATGCCTGCCGGGGTTGCGAAGAAAACCGAAAGGGAGATCGTGGCCCCCGGCGACAGGGCAACCGAAGGAACACGGGTGGGTTTTAGTCAGTAAGAGTCTGACACGCCCTCCCGCTCCGCCCAGAGCGGGAGCAGTTATTTGATGATTTCCCACCCTCAAAAAAAAAAAAAAAGTACGATACTTAACAATACCCTCACGGATCGGACAGGCTTTTTTTTTACATTACAACATGTAAAAAAAAGCATATTATAGAAACTACCCACCTTACTTACCAGTCATCTTAATCTTAAAAATCCAAATAATGTTTAAGTCCCATGTAATAGAGGAAAAGCCTATATGCCATCAACCGGGCACAAATCCAAACTCCCCGCTGCTACTGAGAAATTCCTCATGTCAAACTGGTGTGATTTGTTGAACAAAACAGCTAATGACGCATAATAAAGCCCTGCCACAAGATGCAAAAACTTTTAAGAACCGTATTGAGTATTAACGAAATCTCGGTGCGCGGTTATAAAAATTGCCTTAAGTGTGACCAGAAAATCGTGTTATAAGTTTTGGATAAATTTAAACCCACAGATTTTTTCTGTTTCTCATAACATTACTTCTGTTTTGCATAAAAGTTCGGAAATTTTCTGAATTCTCACCGTCCGTTCAATGTGACCGTGAAAATTCAGAAAATTTCCGTACTTTTTCAAATAAGTGGGTTCACTGTTTTTTGTTGTCTTTAATTAAGTATAATATTAATTCGGTGACTTTTTATTTACACCAAAGTTATCAAAATACGGCAGTGAATTTTGCACGTTATTGTGATATTCATTTTTTTTTTTAACTATCATCTACAAAGTTTATCCTCGATCCGATTTGTTAACTGACTGATGAGGCTTTTGAGCTAGCCGGACGTTTTTCTTTCGTGGCTACTACTTTAAGTTTTCTATATAAACTTATCCAAAACCATAACACGATTTCTTGGTACCTTTAACCCTTTAGAAAATATAGTCGATCTACTCTGTAAAAATGTTTCAAGTGAGCTTGAAGTCAATAGTGTAAATGTACCATCAGATAAAATAATGACATCTCTCTTCATCAAAGAAAGAAAGATTTTTTTTTTTAATTTGGGACACGCAAAGTTATAATGTTTAGATTTTTGCAGAATAGGCCGGTGGTTAATAAATATTACGTAATAATAACCCGTTTAATGCTGGAATATTTTCTGCTACTCATCATATATTATTATGATATCAGAAATCTCTTAACGGCATGATTTACGCTTTGATTGTGTAGTCACGAAGATCATTCTTAGACATTGTTACAAGGAAGTAAACAATAAAGAAAAAAAACTTACAAAGCTACTACTAATCTTAGCAAACAACTTTGTTTACTTCGTCATACACAAAATAGGTACATAATAATTCGGTGTCAAACAAACATTTTCAACCAACCCAATATTTTCCTTGATACATTATCTGTGTCAAAAAAAGAATAATTAAAATTGGCACACATCAATTGACTCAATTTTCATTCCCAACCCTCAAATTGAGAATTCTTAAAAAAAAACCCGTCCGTCAGTCTGCGATCTGACGATTTTTCTCCGTTTCTGCACGTGCATTCGAGTCACGCCAATGGCATCCTTGAATTGTACGCTGCGACATTTCGTATTCACTGCCCACAGTCATTTCAGCAGTGACATTTGACATACAAGGTTCAACGAACGAGATTGGAGTATGTAAGGCGTGATCGAAATCGGTTCGGAAAAAGCCCTTGTGGCGTTTGAGGGTTATGTGTCGTGCAAATTGGATGAAGTTTTGGTGGCATGGTATTTTTTGAGGTGTATTTTACTTCGAAGCCAGAAGTTTTTACTTGAAATTGATAAGTAAATGCTTCAAAATCAAAAATCATTTATACAGTTTTTGAACACCAAAATCACATAAGACAGTCCCCCAAAACGCTTGCCCTTCACCACTTCTCAGTGCTTTAGCTGTGAAGAAGTAGTGGCGCAACAAACTCTAGCAACGTACTGTATAATAAACATTAAAAATAATACCTCCTAATAGGTATTATTTTTAATGTTTACACACAGTGTGCACGCCACGTATTAATTCAATTCATTTCAATTTATTTTCTCAAGTAAGCATGACTCATTTGTTAGTAAACTTATCCTATGTTAGTAATTAAGATAATTGCATCTACATCCTAAACAAATTAATGTATAATAAACATAGCGGCAGTACAGTCCGACGCTTCACCGCGGCTGCACCATTCCATTGGAAATGGCGCAGCAGCGATTCACGCACTGACAGTCCAGCCTGCTCGAAATTAGAGACAGGATGCTGTTGTTATTAATGCCCAAAAAAAAGAAAAACTACCGGTTTTGTAATAAGAGAAAATGAATTAAGGTGGTTATGAATTCATCATCATACATCCACGTACAATTTTTACGCCACTTTGCTGAAGGGATTCTCAATGTTTAAAGAATAACCACCCATCTAACGAAATGACATAATTTGCGAAGTTCCGCAAGGCTTGTTTGACCCCGGAGAAACCCAGAAAAATAATAACAATGAATTTTTACCATGGGTTATACCATCATGAAGGTTATTGACTTCAAAGAACATGTGTTTAACGCTATTGAAACAAAATGATGAGAAATTCAATATGAAACATTATTTTGTGCTGATTGTCAATGAATTGCCGACTGACCAATGTCTACTGTTCTGGTTATGATAAAACGTTATTATTTACTAAATTGTATTTTATTCACGATCAAATTCCATTCAAATATTAGAAAGAAAGATAAAGTATTTATTGAGAATCGCACAGGAAATCACAAATTAAACTAAAACAAACTCATTAAAACATTAATAAAAAATAAAAATAAAAACAATCAAAACAAAGTAAACTTAAAATAAAAACAGAAAGTCCTGTACGAGGCTAAAAGGCTCCTATCTCAGCATACGTTGCAACATTTAAAAAATAAATATCGCAGCGCTATTAGAGAAAACCCAGTTTTTGTTTTGTATTTATTTTGATTTACGACTCTCCCACCATTTAATTTTTTCCTTACAGTACAAAGATCCGTTTTGTACGGTATGAAAAAGTGGATTGATGGTTACATAATTATTCGCTGGTGAATCACTAGTCCTTTTAATGATATGTTCCCACCAAAATAAACAGATTTCTGTGAGAGTGTGTAATTCTAACACTAACACATTTACGAATGTACAATATAGCACTATCGCAATGTTCTATTCGATAGCCAGCTTTCGTCAACTTGATACACCAAGGTAGCGTTAAAGAAAATAGATATACAACATGTCCCGGAATTACCGCACAACACCGCAAACACCCCAATTAAAATATTATGTTAAAATCGTATTACCATACACTGAATTTTACTATTATGTAAAAAACATTGTTTATTTATTTATTCTTAAAAATGTCAGAAATTGATTCTGTAAACGATTCTGAACAAACTACTGCTATAATGTGCATTTTTTATTTTATTAATTCAGTTACACATTTTAAATAGCGTCGCTCGGCATCCAATACCACGAATGTGACTATTTTGACGAAAATCATTTTTAAATGCAGGATCACGTATTTGAACGTGTAGAATGAAATAAAACAAAAATCTGATTTTCGTCAAAAAAATCACATTCGCAGTATTGGATGCCGAGCGACGATAGGGTGACCCATTTAGTCCTTCTTAACCTTTTTAAAAATTTTGGAGCTACATTTTTTTTAAATGTGGTAATGCTCATGGTAACAAACTGGTATTAAACTGCATCCGGTGAAGCCGACCCTAAAATTGTTGGAAAATGCCTAGGCAGATGACGGTACCGAGTAGGTTCTGTATGTCACTTTAAAAGCTACAAAGATTCAATTTTGTTTCAGTGTTTGACGCAACTGCAAAACCCCCGGCTGGCATCCTAAGCGGCAATGTGAACCAATATGGCGACTATGACGAATGCCTCAGCATAGATGGTGCGGTCCGAGGGAAGTACTGCCTTGCCTCCCTGCAGATAACCCTCAGTGGAGATAAAAATATGGATGAGATCGACACTTTGGTACACAGCGGACATTATATACGGAGTAATATTACTGATGTAAGTTGATTTTTCTTGACTAATTTTACAAATAAAGGAAGAAAGAAAGAAAACCCGTTTATTTGCGGTAAAAAAAAAGTTTAAAATACAAAAATGAGAAAAGGACAACGTTCCTTTTCATGTAATTTTATATATTCGCGCGGCTGTCCTTACGAGTCATACATCTAAACTTCAATTCTTCTCTTTATGTTGCTAACACGTTGAAAATTAATAAAATTCCATGGGATTTCCCATCGGCAAAAATGACCAACGTCCATACAAACCTTCATCTTTCCATACGAATTTTCAAAAATCCTTCGTTTCTTGCTTTTCAGCGGTTTAAACTATACGTTGGCTGTCAGTGAATGAATGAATGAATTAAAGATTTTTAGATTTTATTTTAAGCTTAGGTCTCTTTGATCAAATTACCAACTAACGCTTTTTGAAAATTCTTCATGAAAATTGGTCACTCAGGAACGAACTCACCGTAAAATCAAAAGTAACAAAGATAGAGAATTTTCACATAGAATTTTACATCATTTTCTTTACAATCTAAAAATCATTTTCTTTACAATCTAAACATAATTTTATTTACAATCTAAAAATATGAAAATCATGTTATTTATTTTATACCGCTATTTAAAAACGTTCACGGCCCACTCATCTTCTACCGTTAGCAGGAACAACCTATGTCACTTTAGTCCGCCTAAAAAAACTTAATTTACGATTAAGAAAACCAAATTTCGCAATATTTAACATTGACGATCTCAAAATATATTTATTCTGTGTCAAACTTATAGCCTCAGCGAGGAAGAACAATCTTAATTGTTATGAATGAGTTTTTTTTTTTTTTAATCGTAGCCTATGAATTTATGATCTTTAGACCAGACGTCGTCAAAACGCCTAAAAAAGGGGTGCGTCGGCGGCGGTATGAAAAGTATCAACCTGTTATAATATTGTTTTTTTTTTTATTTATTTATAGAATTTATTTTTATGAATAAAATTGTAATAAACTTGTTCTGCAATAAATACGGCGTTTTATAAAATTATTCATATAAGCAGAAATCAGAATCACAGAAATCATTATTGTCTTTTATGTTCTAGACCAGTGGTCGGCAAACCGCGACTCGCGAGCTTCATGCGGCTCTTTAGCCTACAGAGTGCGGCTCTGTACAAATTTCGGGTTTCAAGATATCAAGTTTTATTCAAAATTCAAACAATATTTCAAAGATTTAGTTCCGAAATATTGTTAACAGGACATCGAAAATTTATCATTTACTATACCGTTCAAAGTTTATAATAAGTATATATAATAGTGCCTTCACCATAATTATTATCAGCCAATATGATGATGATGATGAAGGCATCCTACTTCTTAGCAATTTTGTTTTAAGAAGCGTTGTGGAGTAAAAGAGGATGGTCGTTTTAAGGATTAAGAAAAGTATATTGAGATAGTTTGGACACACAAAAAGGATTGGCTCTCATAAGAAATCTTAGTCGTTATTGTAATACCGACCTCTGAGTTTGTTCGACCTCTGAGTTTGTTTCGGCCTTTCTTCTCAGAGTAGTCAGATAGGAAACGCCGAACACATCTAGCTTATTTTACATATTTTTATCATACGACGCATAAAAGTGATTCCGATATCCTATTTACAAAATAAAAAATTTCATTTAATTGGTTTTGATGATTCTTTTTTGTTTGGTAGGTCATACTTCAGAGGTGGTCCCATATTTGCTCGGGTAGTTTTTGAGTTAGCTTCAATAATACGTATTTTTCCCACTCAGTCTATGTGGATGATGTTATAATAAGATCCTGACACTGTTATTTACAAAGCAGGTTGTGGTATTCCTACTCAGTCTATGTGAATTCCTGTCTGACTAAGATGGGAAACCCCGAACTCATCTAGCTTATTTTTTATTTCTTTATTTTATATGACGTGTAAAAGTGATTCCGATATCCCATTTACAGAATAAACAATTTGAAATTGTTAGTTGCCGACCACTGTTCTAGACTATTGTACATTTTATATGCAAGAGATTCACATTTGAAATGTGATTGGTAGGTAGAAGTTATGGGGGAATAGATGAACATACATACCCACATACATACATAAGTACATACCGGTCAAAATCATAACCCTCCGCCTTAGTCGGATAAAAAATAGGCCAGCCCTCTGTTCACATGAAGAATCACAACCCGTGAAATACATAATATTGAGCAGTTCCGATGGCCATCTGTGTCCTTCATCATCAGTTTCATATCACCAAATGGTGCTTTCCAAGAGCAAATGCACGAGTTACTATAAAAAATACCCAAATCTTTATAGGTGTGCCTATATTATTTGAAGAATTCCCTCGATTTCCCCAAGATCCCATCATCAGATCGTGACCAAATGACAATGGGACCAATTTGAATACCCTTTCAAAAATATTTTTTCAAATCAGTCGAGTCGTCTTCGAATAATAAAAAAAAAGATTCCGACGAACTGAGAACCGCCTCCTTTTTTGAAGTTGTTAAAAATCGAGTTTTTACTAAGATACTTAAATAAAACGTCAAATTAAGTGACCAATGACGATGACTAAACCTCTCAACAAAAACACATTTCTTCAAACCCATCACTAATACGGATGTAGTCTTATCGAACTTTACCGAATATGCAAATTATATTAAATCAGGTTCCGTTGACCCGTAACCTTGCCTTTTATTGTTAATAAATACCTTTATTATCAGCCTTTAAAAAACCTCTAAAGAATTTTGGGTTTTTTAGGAAAACTTGAATAGAAATCGAAGTAACATCGTAGATAAGTTTGAAAAACATCGTAGGTAAATTGGTAATTTATTGGAAACACGTGTTCAATTTAATTTGATTTTTATTATTTATTTTTTTTATATAGTCCTTGGTCGATTTCTTACACTTATGTGTTGTGATTGATTGATTTTTTCAAATTAATAAACAAGATTCATACTTCCTCTTATTTTATTATAAGCTTGTCTTTATGACCAACTAACTTCTGCACGCAACTTCGTCCGCATGAAATTTTGGCCCCCGACGAGGGTTACCATTTCGAGATTTGAAAAGTACGAAAAAAAGTTCGAAATTTGCAAAAAAAAGTCCGGATATTTAACTTTATAATCTTATTCTTTTCAGTAATTATATATCTTTTTAATCCCCAAAAAAAATCCCCTTAAATTGAAAAGTTTGGACAAATGACAAGGCCGGACATAGTCCGGACGGGGAGCCAAAAAGCCGGACATGTCCGGATAAATGGTAACCCTACCCCCGACCCACCGCGTCGCACCGCATCGATTGCCCGCGCTATTACTTCGTTTTCGCGAAGCGTTCTTTCTGACTGTTTTTCTTTTTTCTCGGGTCCTGAGGGTCATTGCGTAATGTAACATAACCTACCTTAAAAGTTGGGCTATCCAATACAAAAATATTTTTTCAAATCCGTCTGGCAGTTTCGGAGATTACCCCCTACTTACAAACAAATTTTACCTCTTTATAATATTATTAATTAATATATAGTATAGATAGATGAAACATCCCGTGGATAAAATAAATCTTCTGCTAAATTCGGTTTCATAAGTTCGATCCCCAGGTCAAGTTTTTCCAATAGAAAATTCTCTGTTACATGATAACAACACTAGACTCATCCACTATCACATGGGACTTAAAAATAACTGACGAAATATCAGTGAACTATACAATACACCTCTTAAATAATAAATAAATAATTTTCGGGGCCAAAAGGGAATTAAATGTGGGGCGAAAAAGGAAAATCAAATGTAAACCAAATTATGTGGGGCGAATGCGGTATATTCTCTGCCTACTCAGGCGTAATGTTATGTTATGTTTTTACAAGCTTTATATTATAGCTTGATTCGTTCGTATTTGCTTAATTTATTTTATTTCACGCAATACATTCACTGATTTTCAGTGAAACCTTGGTGACGTGCGCTGGGTCATGGTCAAAAAAAATTCAGTCCTAATAACCCTAAGTAAATGGTCATTGGCTCATTGCTTATTGTAGAAGTATCAACAGTAGGCGCAGTTTTGTAATTGATGTTTATTTAAATTAGTAGCATGTTCCTTTAGTATTTTACACAAGCTTTTCCATGTTGTTTTTTAACTCTTATCTTTGAAGGTTAGACAATACTTGTGACAACATGGGTACAGCAAACCTATTATAGAGATTACCGGTAAATAGGTGGCCTACTTTAAGATAATTTGGAAAAATCTAAAAGAAATCAACAAAAAGAATATGGTGGTATTTTCCAAAGTAAAGAGTTGTGTCTTCGACGTAGCTGTTCCAGCGCCCTAATTGCGTAACACACATTAACAATGACATTCATTTTGACAGTTCAACAACATTCATTGCGTTACTTACACTGTGCAATAGTTGCCATCTCTGTTGTCATGGTATCTACATAAATATCATAGAAAAACTGGAACATATTGGGCACAATTCCAATGGCAAACTGCAACCACATAAACTCTTCCACTTGAACTAAACTTCCGATTTAAATTCGTAAATCTAACCTAACCGTTTTTTTTTCACGCCATATTTTAGTTTAATTTTAGTTTAGTTTTAGTCTAATAGTTTTAGTTAGGTTAGGATATTATATTTTTTTTTTTTGTCATACCCCTAACGTTAAAATTATATTAATAAAATAGTAATTCGCATATAATGTCTAATTATTGACAAATAAGTGACATAGACTTTATAATGTTTATTTATTACACCTAACCTAAAAGTTTAATTTAAAATTCACCTACCAACCACTAATTTTAGATAAATTTAGATTGTGGTCTAGATGGATGAATCTTATTTGGCGTCAACCTATATTACTATTTTTGACAAAATTGTTACAAAAATTTACAAACACAGTCAATATACTTAACCAATATTATTAACAGCTTTTACCCCAAAATGTGCATTTCAGTAGGTGGAGTAATTTCGCAAGTTCTGTTGCAAGAATGCACTCAAGTCGGGTCCGGGCCGCATAACCATGACCTTGGGCAAAAGCCTGCTTTTTAACTAAAGCCTTGGCCGGTTGCAACATCGTACAGGTTTGGGGCTGAACCGTAGCCCAGCTGTTTTAATTGGAATTGTTTTTAATCGGCTGTGTAGGTTAACTGTTTGCTTATTATGGTCACATGGAGGGAAAGAAGAAAGAAAGAAAATATTTTATTTGGGACACGCACAGGAAATACAAAGCATAATAAAAAAAAAGGAACAAACATTAACAAAAAAAAAAACGACCTGTGCGAGGCCAAAAAGGCTCCTATCTCAGCATGATGCTGCGATATTTAAAAAGGAGAAATGATTCGGTTATGTGTCAAGTGACACACCTATCATCTATGTACTGCTAATAACAAGTGCATAGATGTTGCATTCGTAGAAATGTAGCAGGCGTCACAGTTAGAAGCCCAAAAAGACTGACAACCAGTCTTATCAAGGGGTATCGTGTTATCCGTAACTGGGCTGTGGAGGTCTGATAGGCCGTCGCTCCATGTAGAATACTGGTACCTATTCAGCTCCATACAGTTAGATTGGAAGCCGACCCCAACGTGGTGCGGAAAAGGCTAGGCAGATGTATTGATAAGATGTTGCATTCACACCTTAATTTCCGCCCTACCTTCACTAGGAGGTGAGGAGTACCTATGGCTGAGCTGTTGATCCTATCGCGTCACAATTGCGTGTCATGTTTTAGACTTTCAATTTTATTAAAATCTTTTAACTAATCAATTCGAATAAACTAATAAGTTACTTATTGTTAAAATTTCCTAAAATATATAAACAGAAACGCACTTACCGGTTACTGTTGATCTGAAATGCAGAAAGTCTGTATGTGAGAATATCCGGAGCAGTTAAAAGACATTTTGATCTTTTATTTTATGAAAAAAATTTCCTCCTTGTTTTATTTAACGGAGTAATGAATGGCACGTTGGCCGTTTTCCCATTATTTGGCACTTAAGTATAAAGCCGTGTGCTTTATACTTAAGTGCCAACCAGTACTTAAAACGGCCCTTAAGCGTGTTTTTTTGAAACATTACACAAAAGACCTTACACGAAAAGCATTTGTTTTCACACGCAAGTTGTCTCTTGCGTATTCTAATATTTTTAGATTATATCTACACATTTTGTGTAAATTTCGTAATTAATTGCGACGAGGAAGACGTACTTAAAAAGTATCTCTATTCCAATCCATCGTCAATTTATCACAACTTGTTCACAACTATTCACAAGACAATATAACCTCAAAACCTGTTTTGAATGACAGTGACAGACGTCCGCGGTGCGCACAGTGGTTGAAAATGAAACAAACCCTTCTCCTCTTCACCCGTGCGGGGAATGTTTCCATGCAGCTCGTAAAACAAAAACATCGTGTTTGCATACACAAATTTGTATGGCCACGCCTCTTTGTTTTGATGTTTTTGTGTAATGTTTCGAATAAATAGACGCAGGAGACACGGCTTAAGGCGATCTGTAAAAACAGGTGCAAGACTTTTCTTGAACTTCCAACATGAAGGCTAAATTCGAATGACGCGCACTATGTAGGCAGCAGGTAACCACTTACGTTACATTACACAATAAATATGTATAACAAGTTATAGTTGGGCACTCAAAAATGTATACGTAATATTACATGATATTTCGAGCCGTGTGGTGTTGAAACCCTCGGGCCGTAGGGTCCGAGGCTCACGGTATGTTCAATGAAATCTCTAAACGGCTGGTTGACACTTCCCGTGACTCAAGGGCTGGCTTTTATCTTGGCCAGAGGCTAAGCATTGCCGTACAACGTAGCAATGCTGCCAGTCTCTTGGGTACATTACCAGTCGACAGCGATGCGGAGGAATTTTTGGACGCCATATTTTAGTTTGTTTATAGTTTTAGATATGTTACGTGATTATATTTTTTTTTGTTAATTTTGTTTAAGAAGCTTATCCAGTGTTTAATATATTTTTATCCTATTTCATAAATTACCTCTGTAACATTATTTGATTCACTTAGGAATAAAATATTGAAATAGGGCAAAC
Source organism: Omphaloscelis lunosa (assembly GCA_916610215.1). NCBI lineage: Eukaryota > Metazoa > Arthropoda > Insecta > Lepidoptera > Noctuidae > Omphaloscelis > Omphaloscelis lunosa. The sequence continues at coordinate 17,933,565 of OU744250.1, forward strand.
CTGTTTGATTAATAATTTGTTACGAAAATATTGTAATGTTAGCAAATTAACTATTAGCGTCTAGGGAAGTTATTAAATATGAATTAAACTCAATTAAGCGTAAGTTTATAAAAGATCAGTAAATAGACTTTACAAAGATGATAATATCTAAAAAGAGGAACCCTACCTCTTTCTAAATACTATCCATTTTTGTAAATCAGTGACATTTGACTCAATCAATTAAATTAGCTAACTCATTACCGGGTCAATGCTGGACAAAAGCTACTCCTAAGTAGCAATAGAGATTTTTGCACTTACAGCAGACTTTCCACCCAGCACTTCTGCCCGAAGTTAGCTTTAGTGCTAGTGTTTTTTAAACTGCTATACCTAGTCGTTAGCATTTACTGTAGGAACTACAGGTAACTAACAATGCAAAATGCAATGTTCCCCGCGCATACAGTTCAGCGGCCAGTCGTTTTCCCCGCGCTGAGCCGCCGCCCGAGCCGTGGCAATACTTAACTTGTATTTCGAATAACTTACGTAAGAGGCGTCACTGTCCTTAATATTCATTGTCAGATAACCATGAAGTAAGTCCATCGTCCAGGATAAAGTCTATTGACAGATGTCAATAGACTTTATACTGGACGTTGGACTTTTATTTGCATTCCTTCTCCACCCACGATACTCATTGGTCCCAACATTTACGAAGAGGGCTTTGCCCTGCAATGATAACCATTATTATATATCTATAATTCATTCATACACCTATAATAGGTTTCAAGACATTAAACAGACTACAAAAACAATAAACAATCACAAAAACAGCTTCAAATTAATTCAAACATTAAAACTGAACGTCATCATTACATTTTAAGAGTCTGCTTATCTATGCTACCATATATTATTCTCACTCACAACGTTTACAGAGCTCTGAAGTCATCAGTATATCTATCTACATAATATATAATAAAAACTTCCTCGTTGGGCTAGTGCTCGATTCCCAGGTCGGGCAAAGTGTTATTTGGTTTTTCCATCTGGAATTGCTCAGTAGCAGCCCAGTGATGGCAATATGCCCGCCCCCTATTACATGGGACTTAAACATTACTGGCGAAATGTGGGTGTACTATAGGTACACCTCAGCCTTACCCTTCGGGAGAACAGAAAAACGCGACAGGCGTGGCGTGGCGTTTAGGCGTGGCGTATTTTTTTTTTTTGTTTGAACGCAATAATCTCTGAATCTACCAGTCGGATTTGGAAATATCTTTTTGCAATTGATAGCCCAATTTTTGAGGAAAGTTATAGGCTATTAAACATCATGCTACGACCCTTCGGAGCCCAGCAAAAAGAAGAAAAGTCGGAAAGCACGCCAAGCGAAAACGAAGTAACGGCGCACAGTGGAACGAATGTATGGGAGCGGTTGGACGTAGACATGTCCGAAAAAAAAGAGTAAAATTATGCCAAACTAATGATGCCATCTTATTCGATTACTTAATGCCTTCATAACTTGTGGTGATGAATTTCTTCATAACTCCCATATTTCGGGAGTAATTTGAGAAAATGTGAAATTTTACTATGAAAATGAGTGTATCGAGCTCTCTCCCTCCTGATTCCGGGCTTGTTTCAAGTAGCGGTCTCTAATATCATAATGCTAATACTAAGAGCTATATTTAATACTAAGACACATAGTGCGCCAAATGTGCACTTTCTGGGATAAAGAGTGATGTTTATTTTATAACACAATTTTTTAATTTTTTGTTTATTTTGTTGATTAAAACCGTTTTTCTAAAGGTTTACCTTATTACAATAACATTTCTGATCAGCCAATTAGAGAAGATATAAGCTAATTAGGATATATAATTAGGGACTTAAGGTTTACATATAAAACTGATGCACTAATGATTACTGATAAGAACATTGCTATTATTTAATTACTAAATGGCTCTTAATACACTAATTTAGCATGCATCATTTACTAATTATCACAATAACTAATTACCTTGCAATATTTAACAAAGGATACCTGGGATACCTGGATTTTATATAAATAGGTCACTATTAGTAACTTTAAAATCAGTGTTGATTTACACCTCGTTGTATCCAAGCTAATCTCGCAATGTATTTTCCAAATTTTAATACAAATCTTGATATTCACGTTGCTTTATGCGCACGCGCACATAAAGATTTACGCGACTTTAACTATTTGTTCAGTGTTTTAAAAGATAACAGTTGTGTTCAGTTATGTGAAAGTGCTGAAACAAGTTTAAAAGACTGGTGTCGTCGATTTTGCTACCGCATTTATGCAAAATGGACACAGTCTGGAAGAAGCACAGATAAGTTTCGGAAGAAACATGAGATTTGGCTACAGGCTGCAATTCAATGGCCGGAATTACAGAATGAAAATATGGAACCTTCTACAGAAAATATAAGTGACGTCATCGAGCCCATAATTTCTCCTGCTAAATCTGATGCTTCAACTTGTACACATCCTAGTCCTCGTAAATCTTTTGAGGACCTTAGTAACCGGCAAAAAAGAAGACGCACCACTGAAGATAGTCTTTCATGCAGCAGTAGCAGCGCTGAAATTATGTTTTCGGCCGAAAGGGCGCTTCAAAAGGCAGGACAAAGCGATACAGCTTATGTTATGAAATACTTGACGGAGAATCCAGAAGAGGCCTCAAAAATCAAAGCCTTCATTGAAGGTAAATCAATTCAGGTACGGGAAATATCCCCTTTGAAGGCATTGGCTCTTTATGTATCGATGAACTTATCGAAATGGCGCTATAACACTCTTCGGGATTTCAACACTCAAGAAGGAGCTCTTCAATACCCGAGTTACTACATGTTGGTTAAAGAAAAAATTAAGTGCTATCCGGCCAAAGAAGATCTCACAGTTACAGAGAGCTCTGCAAAAATCAAATTACAAGCCTTGATGGATTTAACCTCAAGAAGACTTATTAGGTCGTTAGAAACCCCTGTTGATCCCAATCAACAGCTCGTATTGACCAGCAAATGGGGTTTTGACGGATCATCTAGCCAAAGCATTTATCATCAAAGGACGAGTGAAGATGAGCAAATCGATCTTGCTAGTAATTTTATGATTAGTCTTGTACCACTGCGGCTCGTCTCAAAAGGTGTAACAATTTGGGAAAACGAGCGACCATCTTCCACTTCATTTTGCCGGCCAATATTGTTTAAGTTTATAAAGGAAACCAAAGAAAATGTGCAGAGAGAGATGGCTGAAATCGAAGCAGAGATTGAAGCCTTAACTCCATCCACCATCACTGATGGAATTAGTGTCAAACACCAACTGCTGTTGACAATGATTGATGGTAAAATTCATTCCATTATATCCAATACAGCAGCTTCAGTGTGTGACATATGCAAGGCTTGTCCTAAAGAAATGAATAATTTAGAGTTAATCAAAGATAAACACGCAAACGAGGACATGTATAAATATAGCTTAAGCACCCTTCACGCTTGGATTCGCTCAATGGAATGCTTATTACACATTTCCTACAAATTAGACATAAAATCATGGCAAGTAAGGGGTGATATAGCAAAAAGGCAAGTTGATGACAGGAAGAAAAGAGTTCAAGAGGCTGTAAGAAGAGAAACGGGCTTACTTCTCGATGTTGTGAAACAAGGCAGTGGATCCACCAACAATGGCAACTCGGCAAGGAGATTTTTTGAAAACTACACTAAATCTGCTGAACTGACCGGAATAGATGCTATGCTTTTAAGAAAAATCTGTGTGATCTTGCAGTGTATTTCATCAGGAGAGAAGATCAACGTAACTAAATTCCGAGAGTTCTGCTTTGATACTGCTAAGCTTTACGTGGAGTTATACCCATGGTATTATATGCCTTCTTCACTTCATAAAATTTTAATGCATGGGCCAGACATAGTTCAGAACATGTCAATTGTGCCCATTGGTTTTCTATCCGAAGAGGCATCTGAGGCTAGAAATAAAGATTTTAGAAAATATAGAGAGGGGCATTCTCGAAAGCATAGCAGTATCTCATGCAATGAAGATATTATGCACAATCTTTTACTGTCTTCTGATCCACTTGTTACAAGTATCCGTCCAAAAGGAAATAAGTTTGTAAAAAAATCTTCTTTTAAGGAATTTTATGAGCTTACGGATTCTGAGAAAAGTGATATCGAATTTGTTAACATAAATGATTTAGCGGACATCGATTCTGAATTTGAATTAATTGATGATGATGATGATGACGAAGATAATTAAATGATGTTATTGTTTTAAAATGTGTAACTTAGTAAATTAGAGCTTACGTCTTAATTATTTATTGTACTTTTAATGAAACTAGGTAATTTATTATCAACTTACTTAAAAGTCATACTCTCATCAGTTCTTGTGAATATTTTTGTTAATATATATTTCTGTATATATATAATATATTTATAGACCTCTTAATAAGTCTGTCTGCGGTTTAAAGTAAATACAAATGGGGAAAAAACGTTTTTTTTTTTAAATTTTCATTTCCTTTTATCCCAGAAAGTGCACATTTGGCGCACTATGTGTCTTAGTATTAAATATAGCTCTTACTAATAGCATTACGATATTAGAGACCGCTACTTGAAACAAGCCCGGAATCAGGAGGGAGAGAGCTCAATACACTCATTTTCATAGTAAAATTTCACATTTTCTCAAATTACTCCCGAAATATGGGAGTTATGAAGAAATTCATCACCACAATTTATGAAGGCATTAAGTAATCGAATAAGATGGCATCATTAGTTTGTCATAATTTTACTCTTATTTTTCGGACATGTCTACGTCCAACCGCTTCCATACATTCGTTCCACTGTGCGGCGCGGGTGGCCTAATTATTTATAAATACACCAATTTCTTTTAAATTAAACGCCCGGGCACACCATAATATTGTTACTGTCAAATTCGCAAACGGAACTTAAAATATTCAAGGTCGTAGTAACCATTTTATAGTCCGGCCACGTAGCTAAAGTTACGAGACGAGACATCTCTTAGGATAAAAAAATTAAACATGCGTTGCATACAATGGCTCATTTCTCGGGTTTTCGGGGTTCCGTGTGAATATGTGAAGAGCCCTGTAAATTATTCCACTATCTGTTACCGTTGTCTTGTCGTCACAATCAAAAATATCTCTTCTATAAAATTTTATGATGTGCTTTTTTGTTTTTAAGTTTAAAAACAACAAAGTTATTCTGAGTGAAGCCTTAAACAAAATACGACAATGTTCGAGTGAGACAATGAGCTTCGCTCAAAATAACTTGACTTCATGTAAGTCTAGCTTCGTGATGTCTTTAATCATTGTCTTCGACAATAATATTATAAAGAGAAAAGATTTGTATTTTTGTTTTGAATGAATAAACTCAAAAACTACTGAACCGATTGGAAACATTTTTTCACCAGTAGAATGCTACATTATCACTGATTAACCTAGGCTATAATTTATAAAAATATCACCTGGGCGGAGCAGCTGGCCTAAGCTAGTCTTCGATATTAAAATTAGATTAAATTTTGAGGCAATCGAGCTTTCCCCTTATCAAAATCGAATAAGCACGAAAGGGTTTGAAGTCGATAAATACGGACGGCAGCATTTTAGGGAAAACAATTCCATTGATCCCATGATCACAGAGCTAACGTGACTGACGGAACCCGATCGTAATACTGATCACTACTGACCTTCTGTGACATACTGGTTTCAGACATACATGTTACATAGTTAAGTAAATATTTAATTTTTAAATAAGTAAACATAAAAAAATAATTTAATGTGTCTAAACAGTAGTGATCTTGAAAACTAGCCGTGCCTAGATTTATTCAAAATTACTGTTCCTTAGTAATTATGACACTCAAACTTGGCTTAGGCTTTAAAAATATTGCTAGGTACATAAGGATATTGCAGAGATTATATTTTCCACGGTATTGAGTGAGATAGGCGCATCGTGACTGTGCGACCCGATTGTGGTAGAACAATATCGATGAAGTTTTCATAGAAATAGTTCTACTGGAGTCGCGTCGAGCTGTCGCGTCATGCCTGTCTGCGGGAGACTTAACGGAAAAATGGAAAAGGATGGGTGTGGTATATCTGCAGGATACCATTACTATTACCAGTAAGTAGGTATAATTTTAGTCCCCCTTTGTACCTTTTCATATACTTATGTTTAATAAATTATTTATTTAAATATAGTTTTAAAAAAAACATATATACTAATAAAAAGTTAAAAAAAAATTAATAATATTTTTTATTAAATAAATAAATTAATGTTCAAAAATACTATCATGTATTAATTAATATTTAGGCTAAAAACAGTTAACCAACTCTAGGCATAACTCACCCATATTCTCCCAAATGATGGGCAAAAAAAGATCATTATTCATAATAGGACCGGACTGGAGGTGAATACTTTGATAGCAAATTACCAACATTCACATTAGCATTAGGATGAAGTAACCATGATTAAGGCTTGCTACACACACAATCTGCCCAGCCTTTTCCCAACTATGTTGGGGTCGGCTTCCAGTCTAACCAGACGCAGCTGATTATCAGTATTTTACATGCAGCCACTGCCTATCTGACCTCCACAACCCAGTAACTAGATAATACGATACTGCTTGTTAAGACTGGTTGTCAGACTTCGGGCTTCTGACGACGCGTAACGACTGTTAAATATCCACGAATGACAGCCGGGACCAACGGCTTAACGTGCTTTCCGAGGCACGGAGGAGTCTTGGTATATAAAGATGGTCACTCATCCACGGACCAACCCCGGCAAGCGTAGCTTAACCTGATGGATCGACCTGTGCGGCTGTTATTACGTTAGCCACGAGCTGACTACACACTATGTAAACCTAATTGTAAAATATCTCTTCGGATCTATTAAGTACAACAACAACATCACACCTGTAATCCCCAAAGGGTTAGACAGAGGTCTACCTGTAGTACACTCACAATTCCACCAGTTATGTTTAAGTCCCATGTAATAGGGGCGAGCCTATTCCCATCAACCGGGCACAAATTGAGACTCCGGGCTGCTTCTGAGAAATTTCCTGATGGAAAAACCTAATAACACTTTGCCCGACCTGAGAATCGAACTCAGGACCTCATTCTCAACAGTAGCGCTTGCGACCACTAGACCAACAAGGCAGTCTTTCTGTCAAGTAAAGTAGAGAAAACAATTCTGTGATGAGATGACTACCACTACCATTACAGTAACATGTTTGTCAACAAAGCAACTAAAATGAAAGTTCCGTTTCTAACCTGTTTTCACGTTTAGAAAAAATTCCAAAATCAAAAACCAGACTGCGTAAAAAGTGAACTTTAAAAAATATAGAAACAAGATAGCATATTTCTGTCTCCAATCCCACTTAATATTATAAATTATATCTCATGCAGTCGGCGGCATGTTCTAAGACCTATTGCTATAGGTTTGGGGTCTTTTTTCAAACTTACATAAGTCCGCCAAAAATCCGCCCAGTAATATGCCCAGTAGCACTCGCGCAATGATGATTCTACCGATACATCATTCATCATAACCAATTCAGCCGTTTAGTAGTTACGAGGGAACGTAGGGACGGACATACATACATACAGGTCAATCACATAACCCTCCTTTTTTGACTTTGCCGGGTAAAAAACTGCCATTTTTTAAAGTTTTATTAACCATGTTCTATTTCCCCTTTTTTGTAGAAGGTTTATAAAAATTATATAGATTAAAACACCCACTGGCTACTGCCCCAGTTGCCAATTAACTACGTCACTACAGGTAAATTTGTCGCATATCGTACATAAATTCATTTTGCCGGTTTGTACGCGTGCAGGCCGCCGCCTTAACGATACAATGATATGTTTCGAAATGACAGGTTTCAAGTTCAAGGGCCACATCATTTCTTAATCCAGTTTGATTTATTGTCTCTGTGTGAACATAAATAACATTAATTTACATTTTATGATAATTAGTTTTTAGACAACGCGACTTGACATGCTAAGCAATTTGATGTCTTCATTATTTATTCTACAACAGATCATTTTAGTGTCTAGAAAATGTGATGCATTGGAAGTAAACCAGTTTCTTTAACACCAGAATTCTGGATCCGAACCTGGGGCACTCATTGACACCTTTTCAGTTTTATAATGTCCTTTCTAAATTATTCTAACCTCCCACCGTAAAGAAACTTGACCATAATGGTCTGAATTCCCTAAGCGCAGTGCTACCAGCCTTTAGGCCGAGATCTATAAACTTTACATAGCACGTTCTTATGTTAAGCGCACACTTAGCTGTCACTGTCGCACAACTGTCAAACTAAAATTGCAAGCCAGAGACGGGAACATGTCTTAGTCAGCACTAACTCAGTAACTTTAATAGATCGCGACCTAAGACTATGGCGTATATGTCCGTCAAATTGATGCAGATACAAGTAGGTGTCTCCAAAAGAGTTCGTAATAACCAATAGATAAGCCGGTAGTAGCCTCTAGCATAGGCGCTGACAGGTATATAAGAAAACTTCACATTACGCCCACGGGCATAAAAATAAGTTTAATCAATAACCTACCTACATAGGCTAAGACTCCGGAAAACAATAACCAAAATATGTATTTCGAGGTGTTCATTATGGCTTCTGATATCAAGGAAGTAAATAACTACGGCACCTAATGTTTAACTAGCTTGACAGGATAATTTATCAAAAAGTCTATGACATTACTTAAATACTTAATTTAAATTATGTAGGCTTGTCTGTTTGATAAAGCACTTGTTTTGTCCCGTCACTTTTATCTACGTTTGCGCATAGCCAACAGCTGTTAATATTTTCTTGTCTATGCAACATATTCCTCTGCTGTATTGGTTCTTTGACTGCCCCGCAAGTGCGACTGCTGAACGCGGGGTCCTAGATTCTATTCCGAGGTCAAGCAAAGTCTTTAAACAGCCCGGAGTTTGAAAGTTGACGGTGTGATACCCCCGTGCCTCGGTGCGTACGTTAAGCCGTTGGTCCTGTGCCTGATCTCTCTCTGTTCGCATCGGATTTCCGATGAGTATCAGGGAAGAGAAACTGCACCTGTATCTGCGCACACACTTATGCACTCCAATATATTCCACTCCGCTGAAATTGGTCACCGTGGCCGAAATTCCGTTTGGAGGACTATTTTTTTTTTTTTTTGTCCTGGACTTATAAACTATTTTTTGTTTCTATGCATACATACCTACATTGGGTAAACAAATCCTCTCATGTTCTATTATGTTGGATATCAGCCGGCTGTTCTCGTCTTGCTTTATAATCTATGTATTTTTTTTTTGCGGATCTTCATCAGAAATCATTTATTTTGCAATGAACGTGGGTAGAAAATAAGATTTAAACATTGTAAAAGCAGTTCAAACATACTCTACCTTAAGTTCTTTTAACTTCAATTCATGAATCATATTATCATGTTAGCAGTCTGCTGGTCTTCACTTCAGATCAACCTTTTGGGTACCTCACCCACTTATTCCAAATACACAAACCATAATTTGCATTTAAATCATCCAAATTGAATGCAATAAAACTAATTAAAATTTTACTCTAGAAACATAAATTAAGCATATATCCGAAGGTTTAAAATAAACTGGTACGTGTACTTAGATGGAGTGGGTGATATGCAGTGGCGTGCACACAGTTTTAAGACAGGGTAGGCAGAAAATTTTACTCACCAAAAATACTGCACGTTAGTTTTGGTTCGTCGTCTTGTCGATTGATGATGTAGGTAATTGCGAAATGCCAGCTCAAATATCCATAGATTGACTGATTTTATAGACATATCAATTTACGGATATTCGAAGTGGCCTTTCGGCGCGTTTGTTTGATGTTTTGTAAGGTTTATGTGATTTGCAAAATTTTAATAAAAGCAGTGAAAAGATGGTGGTGTGAGTATACTATATTAGATTGTTTGATTTGTATATTAAATCTACACGCCTATCTTTCTGTAAGAATGTCTCCAATATGGAATCGTAAAAGTTGGGAAGGCGTTTTATTTCCGTAAGAAGGTCTTTTTCTATTGAAATCATGGAAAGATCTGTAAGTCGTTGCTGGCCTTGTGTATTTCTTAAGTAGGTGTGTATACGTTTTAGCGACGAGAATGAGCTTTCGGTTGACGCACTGCTCGCGGGAACTGTAACAATTAATTTTGCCAAACGCAGCACTTCGGGAAAAACTGTATATTTATGTTATTTTCGTAAAAAAATTCTATAATTTTGTAAATACTAAAGTGTTTGAATTCGGCAGATTTATAAACACATTTGAGCTCATTGATAAGGCGGTCTAAGTTAAAGTCGTATAATTTATAACAAATTACGAATTGCGATACTAGTTCAACCGGAAAATTGTCAATATATTTATTGAAATTTTCACATGAAAGTAGTCCAAAAAATTTTAACTCTTTCAGATTTTTATACCGGTCGCGACATTCGTTGGATATATTGTCTATAATTTCAATAAAAATTCGCTTAAAATTGATTTTTGCGTCCACAACATTACGTTTTCGTTTTGGCGGCCCTGTCATTATTTTTACTCTTTCAAAAATTAATTCAAACCTAGATCTGAATGATTCTAAAAACGATTCAAACTCGTTAATTTTTTTAATGCAATTAGTTACATCTGACGTCATTTTTTGCATAATTTCGTAAAGCACATCAGTTTCTGCGAATATTTCGTTAAACACATGGAGTAAAAACTGGAATTGAAAGTCTTTTAAATTATGTAACAAATACGAAATTGACTTAATGTCTCGCCATCCCAAGAGTCTTCGTTTTCAGCCATATCCTCAAATGAATAAATTAAATGTAAAGAAGAATTGAAAATTACCTACATTTACAGTACGCGAATTGTAAGTCCATCGAGTGTCAGCAACGCGAGGCAATTTTTTCATATCAGCCATTTTATTATAGTGGTTTTGCCTTTTGGTACTATTATTAAAGAAATTTGCTAATGTTTTTATGAGATTGAAAAAACGTTTAGTTTCCGGAATACGTTCGCACGATTTGGAAAGTACCAAATTAAGGACATGGGCGGAACACCAAACGTATTCAGCAAGAGGACATTGCTGGCGAACCAGCGACTGACGCCGTTCCGTTCAGATGACAGGACAGCTGCACCGTCATATGTCTGAGCTACTAATTTCGATAAACATTTAAATTCTGATAAAATCTGCAGTATGATGGCACTTAAAGTTTTCGCGGTGCGGTCGGAACTTACGTCAATATATTTTATAAATCGATCAAACACTTCTGACTTATGAAAATATCTTAAAACCAGTACTACTCTTTGCCACTTACGTCTGGTGTTTCATCGACCATCACAGCTACAAAATCAGTGGAAGCGATTTGTTGTTTTATTGTTTCGATCATTACAGACGCTACACTAGAGATTAGGTCATTTTGAATACGATTTGATAAACCCGTAAATGAGCTAGTGCAATTTTGTAAATGGTTTTCCAACACCCCGTCGTATTTCGCGAGCACGTCGACCATTTCTAAATAATTGCCCTTATTCACTGACGAAGCTGATTCGTCATGTCCACGAAAAGCGAGCTCTTGTTTCCCCAAAAAGCAAACAATGTCAATTAGTCGTTGAAAAATATTTCGGTTCCGATCCACTTTCGCGTTATGTCTGTCAATGTCGATTTGTATCTGAGAGTTTAAACGCGTCTCTATACGATTTTTTCCAAAGGTGTGATATTTAAGGGCAGCTTCCAAGTGTTTTTCAGATTGTTCATGTTTTCTCGCGGCGGTAGGAAAATTATGAATATCAGCGTAACCGATGTCGTTCCAGACGGTTTTATTATTTGAAAATAGTAGACAAACGAAACAAAATAACCGATTACTGTGTATGCAACCTGTCAGCCAATGATATGAATCATGTTGTTTTTTATGGAATCTGCGATTCACTTTACCTTTAGTTTGTATTAATTGCAAATCCGGTGTACCACGACCTATCTCGATAACTTGTTTTTTTTCACCGAAAGATAGTTTTGAAAACGCATCATGTTTTATTTTCTCAATACACACACCATCTGAACAAGTTTCACAGACAATATTATCCATTTTACACTCTTATTATCAACATTAAAATTCTAAATACCCGATAGCGTAGTCACAAACATAACACCATAACACACATCAAACAATATGGCGATTATTGACTTTTGAAAATAAGTACCTAGTAAAAAGAGAAACATAATACGACAAAAAATTATGGTCATCTACTATATAAAATTCAATGAAACAATGTTACTTTCTAAAATATTTGCATTGCATAGCAAACTTTCGTTCGGAAATGTTCAGTACGAGTCGTAATTTTTCGTGTTAGCTGTTTATAATACTACAAAAAGACACTGGCTTTTCATGCAGTTGTGTGCGTGATTTTTGTCATTGTGTGTCAGCAAAACCCACGTAGCTATAGGAACGCACACACATTAAATCCGCATGACCATGACAGCACACATATAAGTCACTAAGAGAGTAATAATTTGTGTCTTTTGCCGTGGCAATGGCGAGGCGCTGCTAGTGCAGCGCGAATCTTAGTCATAATGATACCACCGGCACTCGATAGATGGAGCTGATTTATGAATTAGGTATTTTTATCTTGTTTTGTTTATTGATAAAATAATATTAGATCTATTATCAGAACTAGGGTAGGCAGTGTCTTTCTGTCTTTATGGGCCGCACGCCACTGGTGATATGTAAGGTCGATGAGGTACCTAGGAGGATCGGAAGTACCATACCGGAAATTACATAACTTCAGCAGTACAATTTGTTATTTTCCGTAACTTAGTCGGTGTACTATAGGTCCACATCTGCCTTATCCTTCGGGGTGATGTTATGAGGATGTATGAACATTTTGATCTAAACATAAACTTTGATTATGTAGTTGAGATAGCATTCATCGCAGACAGTCATATAAATAAACTGCGCCCTGCGGTTTCACCCACATAAGTGTTGATCCCGTGGGAATATCGAAATAAAAAGTATCCTATGTTCTAACCCAGCTCATGGTCTACCCATGTGCCAAATTTCATCCAAATTCGTCCAGCCGTTTTTGCGTTAAACGTAATATTTATTTCATGTAAATTGCTTTTGTTATGATGACAAGAAAATTACAAACAATACAACTATTAATCCGGATTTTATTGAGATTGGATTACATTATTTACCATATCTTAATAACACTAGTTTCCGTCTTTATAAATGCCTATGTTACTCAGTGATAATATAGCATTCTACTGAAGAAAGAATTTTTTTAAATCGGTCCAGTTGTTTTTGCGTTTATTCATTACAAACACACAAACATACAACCAATCAAATGGTTCTCTTATAATATAATATTATATATTATTAATATTCTTAATATAAATACTAGTAAAATTGAAATGGCGATAGTTCACGCTAAAGGAAAATATTGTGATTGTAGTTGGTGTTACCACATAGGGGACGCTGTTGCCAGTCATTTTGACGACATCCTTTAGAATTCTTTGGAAACAATAATTAACTTAACTTTTTTTTTCGAGAACAGTTACGAATATACTTTGTAGACTGTTCCGAATTCAATTTTCTATTGTACAAGCCCATATTTACAGAAAAGATGTTTAAGTTATTATAAATTCATGTCACGAATCCAATATTTCACTCTTAGATCATCATGACAAGAAGAACATATTATAACAAAAAACAAACAGATAATAAAGTAACAAAAAACTTGAATTCGCATGTTGCCATGTCTATGACGTTATACTATAAATATGAATGGTAAAAGTAAACCGCCGTATTAAATTTCCTAGTTTCGAATAACCTGAGGAAATTCCTAAGCATAATAATTTTATTTTGGGTTTTTTTTTTTTTTAATGGGATACTTGTCAGTCATTGATCGGCCTATTGACAAATAACTATTCTAAAACCTGAATTGTGACGTGTTAGGCTCACAATTTTTATATAAATCTAATCAGCTGTGAATAAATCTAGCGAAATGAACAACTATTTCTACATTGTAATCAAAGACAAAAGAAGAATAATACACATCAAAAGAAGAACACTCGACTAAAGAAATCATAAAGAACATATTCATAACACAGCTCGCACCGAACTAGAAATCACGATAACTTTGAACGAACAAACAATACCGAACCAAAATTGGATACCATTGTCTTCACAAAGGGTTGATATCAATACAAATTCTTTGTATATTTTCAGCAATGTCTGTCTTGGTCAAGGGCTATTGTGTTTCTCAATACAATTGTGATTCAAAATCAACTGTGGGACCAAATAAGCGTACATACATAGTAGACGGGAGCTGCCCTCTCGGAATATTAACTAGTTGTAAACCTTGGATTGTTTCGCGTTCGTGATCTAGATGATTATTATGTCATGTTTTAATAGTTTAATTATTTTCTTCACCCTGTCTGTCTATTCCAATTAAAAACTTTGACAAATTCACTTCTTCTTTAACTGTTTGTCTTAAAATTTCGATCTTACCGTTATGCCATTGCGAAATTATTTTGCTAAGTATTTTTTTGAGTAATGCACTTTCGGATGCAGAAATCATTGCATTATTTATTTTGATTGCAATATTTGTAACAAAAGTAATCTTGTTAAAATGTAAATTAAATATACCTGCTGGCACAGTTTTTATCTCGTCATTTACATTCAATTCATGTTTCATTCAACTCAAACTCTGATACAATGAAATGAGGATGAAATGTTTGCTCACTCTTATTCACCATGTGCCCTGGATTTTCCACGTTTTCTACTTGTAACAAAATAATTACTATTTCATCCAGCACATTTATGATTCCTGACTGACTCTTATGTGGATGAATATCATAGGATCCTCCCTTTTGATCACTAGGCTCTATTCATCGTCAAGGCCGAACAGCCTAAGCCGAGAATCAATCATGTCAGTCCGTATGTGCTCACTACTAAACATGGGCCTCCCCATAACTGCTAAAATTATGAATGAATGGCCAAAATACCAATTAGTATAATCACTCCCTTAGCGTCAGCTAAGTGAGAGATTTGAATGCGTCCTGTATTTGTGATCACAGTTTGATGTAAGCAAGTAGAAGGCTGCTGCCCAATTTCTTGGCTTTATCCGTAGTCATCTTATGAACTGGATTTAGGAGTGTCGGTTGCCCAGCAGTGTGATGGGCGAACGCCGTTGATGCTATCACAGCTAGAGGATAAGACTGTCACAGGAACGTGGAGATTGGCACAAGTAGTGAGAGGCATATCCCCAGCAGTGGCTGGAATCGTGCTGTAGATGATAACGATGATGGTAACATACCCATGTTATCATCATCAAGAGAGGTAGTGCTTTTATCAAACGCGCTCAATACTAAGACCCTTATCCGTATCTAACCTAGTAATTATTCTTTTGTTCCAGATGGGTCACCGAGTCCCAAGATACTCAAGCCTGATGTGGGGAGTCTGCATCCCCAGTTCTTGCAGCAGCTATGACTTGGAAGAGGAGTTGTCTCAGAGACTGATAGGACTCGGAATATCAGTGAAAGTGCACAACAATATGTGCTCAGTGAAGAACATTAAGAGGCCTTACTCTTTTGGGAAGACACTTTCCATGTAAGTATATACAATAAACACTGAATAGTTACACCAAAATAACCACCAAAATATTTTCTTTCTTTCTTTCTTTCTTTCTTTCATTCCTAATGAATAACATCAATGTAACAATATTTTTTTCGATGTTTAAGCTTGTCGGAACTTCATACAGCATTTATTAGTAAGTAGATAGATGGATAAACATAATAAATATACATACATACAGGTCAAACACATAACCCTCCTTTTAGAATAATTGACATAAGGAACTATTTTAGCCAGGTCTATAATTTCTTCTTCATTTCGACTGTAGTTTCTTTTATTCCAAGGGCCGAATAGGTGGGCACATTAAACGCGGCATCAGTGGCGTTCTTCAATTCGTCAAAGCTGATAAACTTGAGTATTCACTTGTAACAAAACATCGAGCATTCACCGTTTTTAATTTTGTCGAACTGAACAACGAACAGAGCCAAACATAGAGCCAAACATCGTTACGAACATTTTCACGATCATTCTAGCGAATGCTCTAGTCAATGCTCGTCAAGGGGTGTGGGTGGCATAGAGGGACGGTGGCAGAACAATGATAAAATGGCTCGGCTCGGCAAAAAGCTCGAAGCTAATTTTCTGTCCTTTAGCTAGAATGCTCGCTAGGATGCTCCCGTTTATTTTTCTGTAATGTTAGATTGGCTAGAATGCTCATTACAAGCGAATACTCAAGTTTATCAGCACCTAAATGTGTAAGTGAACAGGTAGGTACTACGACATTCAGGCAAGTGACATAGTCTGATTTGTCACTAAGAAGACGTGACCACAAGAATGTTTGCTAATATGTATATTTTTATCCTTAAAACGGTTGCTTTAGAAAGTAATATTCAAATGTAATAGGTGTCTACTCTACAGGGTCAAATTAAATTAGCTATCGAAACTTCACAGACGTGATGGGTATCGATATCGTGATGGGTCGATATCTAAACATGATAAAATTAAAATAAAAACGATTTGATGTTTTTTTTGGGGTCAACGACCGCTGGTAGTGTTGTTACTTGAAGTATGAGTTGCAAAATTCTGCTTTCTTTTGTTTCACCATGTTTAGATATCGATACGAATCACGTCAATGAAGTTTACACAAAATAAAACTGATCTTTTGAACTGGTATTTCAAGTGTCAACACTAACTGCGGTTGTTGACCCCATAAAAAAAGTAATTTTATTTTTATCTTGTTTACAAGATTTTGATTTTTTATTACTTTTTTTGATGAAACTTGATATGATGCGTACCTAACATATATTTATATATATCGCATCACTTCTACAGAGTTTTGCTAGCTAATTTCATTTGATTTTGTATTGTTTTTTTAATACCTACATATTTGAAGTAGGTATTATGAAATGTTCCGCTTTTGTATCAAACAAACACAACAATGAGGAGCTCGTGTCGATCCCTCAAGTTAAGCTACGCTTGCCGGGGTTGATCCGTGGATAGTTGACCATCTTTACATACCAAGACTCCTCCGGGCCTCGGAAAGCAC
Source organism: Omphaloscelis lunosa (assembly GCA_916610215.1). Lineage (NCBI taxonomy): Eukaryota > Metazoa > Arthropoda > Insecta > Lepidoptera > Noctuidae > Omphaloscelis > Omphaloscelis lunosa. The sequence goes on from OU744250.1 coordinate 17,950,651, forward strand.
GTTAAGCCGTTGGTCCCGGCTGTCATTCGTGGCGTTTGACAGATTTGTTCCGGGTCGTCAGAGGCCCAAAAGTCGGACAACTAGTCTTACCAAGGGCGATACCCTTGGTAAGACTAGTTGTCCGACTTTTGAAATTACCCAGTTACTGGGTTGTGGAGGTCTAAGAACATTGATTTTGTACCAAAGAAGTAGGAAGGATGGTAGAATTTCTAAAACAGCTCTTAAATAAAAAATAGAATCTAATTAAACAGTCTTCCGCTTAAATAATTAGTTACTCACCATAAGTGACAACTAATTACCGCCACCACTAAGTGTAATGAAGCGAAATAATTAAGCAGCTTAAGTTATTAATTAAGGATGATTTACACACTCGATGCACATAATTGCACATAATAAACTTAAGCTATGGTTTGATGATGTCATAAAAGATATATGTATGTTTAATTACATTACGATTTACATCCGTCACATCACACTCTTAGGTCCAGTTGAAAACCAGCGTCAGGGACTTATGGTCGTCTAGCGTTTTTGCTGAACTGGGCCTTTTTAGCGCAGCCGTGAGGCACACTCCCCTAATTTCGCTAATTTCTTACATCGGACTTTACACTTTTTTACATCGGATTTGATTTTGTAATTTTTATGTGCTGTGTATACAGGGTGGCAGGAACATCGACGCGAAAACTGTTACCATGGATTCAGTACATGATTCTGAACCGACGAATAATTTCAACGCAGGGGGCGTTGAAATTATTCGTCGGTTATTTAAAAAAAAAAATGCAGTTTCATAAAAAAGTGCAATACCTACGCGGTCAAAATGAACGCGAACAGCACATAACACAACAGCATTTTTTTTTTTTTTTAATAACCGACCAATAATTTCAACGCAGGGGTTTCAGAATCATGATTGTACTAAATCCATGGTAACAGTTTTCGCGTCGATGTCCCTGCCACCCGGTAGATAGCCCCTTCCGTGCCTCGTGATTCTGGCTATCATTTTAGAACTTCGACAATAGTTACGGGTTGTCATGGTCCCGAAAATGTAACAACCGGACTTACCAAAGAGAATCGTGTTACCCAGTAAATGGGTTGGGGAGGTCAGATAGGCAGTCGCTCCATGTAAAATACTGATATTCAGCTGAATTCGGTTAGACTGGAAGCTGACCCCGGAAAAGACAGTCGAAACATAAATCGAGTCAAATGATGAGTTACAATAGGGATGATGCCTAGGTCAAAAAAAAAGAAATTCTATGTAGTCCGTCAGTCAGACAATAAAAAACGTATTAGACACGTATTTTTTGCTTTATCATATTAATAAAAAATGAATTATTTAAAACGCATTAAAGTTGGGGAGTGGGGGTCGCTACGTCACAAATAAGTATAACATGTACATACTCGTGACGTCATGGCACATTTTAACTCAATGTATCGCCGTAATCTGTTGATAACGTAAAAAAAATTGTTTGCAATTTTTTTTAATAATCTACACGACGGACAATTTTTTTTATTTTTATTATGTCTTCATCCCTATAGTAGCTCCGTCTGTACTATTGGTGCGTGAAAAGAATCTTAAAATTATGTCTCTTGAAAATTGTCTGAGTATTTTTTTGGGTTTTTAGATCTTATCTCACTGTCTGTAAAAAATCAGACGTTCTTAAGGTGCATACCAATTGCCTAACGTATGCTGATCAACGGTTGCGATTATTAAAAACCAAATGTCCTTGTGTTCCTTTATTTCGTACAAAAAAGCCAACTAATAATATTTTTTAAATAATCTATAGATTAAAAGCTGTATTTATTTACCAAAAACAAGAATAGGTAACTGTCTGGGAGCCTAATATTAATTTAGTAGTTAATAAAGATCTAGACAGCTTGACGTCTATTTATTTTAATTCTAAACGTAGACTTAATAATTCAGACCTTCAACTATCAGCATCTATTTTAACCATGGTATCTCTACCCCAAAATCTGAAAAATTCAGAAAAAATTAAGGAATTTGGAGTAGACTTAGCGATTCGAATTTTACAAAAAAGTCCTGACATTTTAGAACCTAAATTTTTCAGTATTCAATTAACTTTTTTTATTTTATTTTTTCTAATAGAAATCCCCTTAAGTCGAAAAGTCCAGACGCATGATAATTACTTGGCTTATGTCCAAATAGTAGCAGATATATTATTATTATTAATCATTTATTTCAGAATAAAACATTCCATACATTGTTAGTAAATAGTACTTATAACTATGTTAGTAAATTATTTATTAATTATTTATTTGTTTTTATTATTATTTACCATTCTATTATACATATAAGGCACCGTATATAGCGTATTTCGTTTTTTTTTTTTATAGTAACTTGCACTTAGTAAGCATATGCCATAAATACATATGTATATACATAAATATACATAATATGACAATCCAGTATAAAGATGATTAATAGTTTTATGTCATACTTGATGCAATATACCGATAATAAGGACGGCCTTACATGCTTAAGGTACTTACAAAGATGAGATAACATCTATAAACACTGTGTGAATAAATAATTATTGTCATAATAGGGAAAATTATGGTTCCTTTGTCTAGATAAGTAATGAAGTGGTTGGGTTTCCATATTCTACTAACTGTTATCGGTTATAGTTACGACTCGTAAGTAAGTACAATAGAAGCTGTCTAACTCGTTTGTAGCATCCACCGATAAACTGCCTTTTTGGCCAAAACTTGTAAAAAATTTGATGGTAATACACAACCAGTTCTAAGCTTAATTGTGATCAAATATTTCTTCCTACAGACGTGATAGGAGAAGACTATTAAAATATAGAATAACACAAACCTATACAAAGCAGTATTTAATTAACATAATAATATTATGTTTCGATTGGATGCATCTGACTATCGGACACACACCTAACTAGCCGAGACACGGGCGAGAGAATCGGGACCATAGTCTCGCCGTGACATCAAATTCTCGCCACGCTGATATCACCGTGTGAAGATTGCTCCATACAGTTTCTATTTAATTTTATGCCATGGCTATCGCCGCTACTACTCTCACCCATGTAGATAGTGCCTAAGGCTACCTTTCCATAGGAGCAAAAGGAGCAATGAAGTACAGCGTCGCGGTGCCAAAAAGATAAGCGAAATAAATAAGCGGCCACAGCTTTGCATGCATTCCGCGGTAAAAATATATAAAACTAATCTGCATACCGAGCTTTTTTCGAAATTCTGTTAATCAGTCAAATCATATTATTTCAATTAGACCATTAATAGGCACTTATAAAAGTAAACAATTACAAAGAAAAGATATTTGAGCATTGCCCATTCCAAAGTTTAATTTGTTATGGAGAAGAATGGCCAGAAGGAAATCCATGATTCCTCTTTTAATGTTTTCCTTGCTCCACACAGCTTCGTTTCATTCCGCTTCAATTGACAGTCAGCCTAAGTTCGTTCTCAGTCTAGTTTTGAACCGTATCCAGCTCGAATCTAACTATCTAATAGTTTCTAAGATATTCTGAGGAATTCAAAATATGGTTACATTTATACTATCTAAGCGGGAAACAGTTTCAAAAGCGATCCTATTTGTAAATGAACGGATAATACAGTTGTTGGGTTGGTATTCAAAGGTGGTATTACAAGTAGGTTATAAAAAATGGGCAGTAAGCAAAAAAATAAATTTGCATATAACAAGGAAAAGATACTCCCCTTATTAACCGACTTTTAAAAGGAGGAGGAATTATGAATTGGCTTGACCAAGATTATGTCTGGACTTTAAAAGAGACTGCGATCTCTGAGTTTGTTTCGGCTTTTCTTCTCAGAGTAGTCAGCTAGGAAATGCCAAACTCATCTAGCTTTTATAAAAAAAAAATTCATATGACGTGTAAAAGTGATTCCGATATCCTATTTACAGAATAAACAATTTAATTTAATTGATTTGATGATTCTTTTTTTATTTGGTAGGTCTTACTTCAGAGGTGGTCCCATATTTGCTTGGGTAGTTTTTGAGTTAGCTTCAATAATACGTATTTTTCCCACTCAGTCTATGTGGATGATGTTATAATAAGTTCCTGTCACTGTTATTTACATAGCAGGTAGTAGTAATCGAATTTGAGTGCGGTAGTACCACAACTAAAAAGTGAGAAAAACAAACGTTTTACAAAATAAACAACAAGACTCTTCCAGAAAAACACATGTTTTTTTTTTTGAGAATTCGACTGTTTAAAAATATATTTTGTATGGCTAATATTGAAACATAGTTTTGATATCTGACCTTATAAGACCATTTTTCAATTTTGACCTGAGCGTTTGTCTGTAATTGTTTGTTAAAGGACTATGTGATGATGCCTCACTTAAATGCCTCACTACATGGCTGCCAACCGCGCCCCGACAGAGGTGACCTTGGTTGGCGACTGGCAGAGCTGTTCGAAATTTGGTTGTGAAGTACCATATACATGGTGGTAAACCACCAAGGTCACCTCTGTCGGGACGCGGTTGGCAGCCATGTAGTGAGGCATTTAAGTGAGGCATCGATCACCAAAGTATCCATATATAGACCTAGGATCCTAGCATTTTGTACATTGTTGTGATTAACATATTTCGTAAAAAAAGCTTTAATTTTCATTCCAATGTTAACAATTTTCTCTTTTCTTTCCAGAACATTCTTCCTAGCAGTAATCCTACTTCTCAGTTTAGGCACAGTCCTAGACGATGGAAAAGAAGGAGTCACAAACTTCGAGAAGCTTCTCAACGCGTTCTCTTTGAAGAGGAATCTGAGGAAAGTCTTCGACTTATCCGACTCTCCTACGAGAGTGAAAGGAGTGGATGCGTTTCGAGGGATGAACGCGTTCGCTTTGCTGATAGCGCACAAATCTATGGCAATGGCCCACAACCCTTTTGTGAATAAAGTCAGCTTTTCTGCTGTAAGTATTTAAAACATTTTGGTATCCTTTTGGTAACTTAACTGTTGTGTATATGTTGGATTGTGGTCGGTAGCCAGTCGCAATTTTATGTAGGTAGTAGCTATGTGTGTTATCTAAGGGATTGTGCAAGAAGATGAGAAGCTTATACTGCAAACTTGTCAATTTGTATTTTTTCTTAAAATAATACAAACAAACGGAGTATAAAGACAGAGATATATGCCAGTGAGCTTGACTAGCTTGCGTGTTCTGTACTGAGCTCATGCAACGCGTCGTACGTCCAGCCAGTAATAGGACTCGCCCATCTAGGAGTGCAGACCCAAATTAGACGCATGATTAATTTATTATTCATAAAAAAGGCATTTGATTAAAACACGTATACTAAAAGATAAATACTTAAATTATCTTTAAAATGGTGAAGGTTTCAGAAAAAAAAAACGGTTGATAGATTTTGCGTGATTCTCAGTTTTTTTATCCGCGTTAGACATAACTTTACAAATTAATTTCACTATGCAATATAAACATAATCTAAAATATGCCTATATGAAGTTATTAAGAAAATGCTCTTTATTTAACATATTTGTTTATTCTATATCATTACACTACTCGTTTAGACGTGATCTTCGGTAAAAATCATTAAAAGTATCGTCGCTTTAAAAGGCTGGCGTAAATTGAGGGATTGGAGCAAGCCGCGCTGCAACGCAAGGTCTTGCAAAAATTCTCCTTAATCACTTTTGTACACGTTCTTTAAACCAACGCACACTACAGCCGGGCCGCAACGCACTTTTTTGTACGAATATGCGTTGCGTTGCAGCCCGTTGCGGCTGTAATGTGCGCTTGACTTTAAGGCTCGTGCAGACCAGCGCGATATCACGGACGCTACAAGGGTCACGCTGCCTGTAGCGCCGGCGATATTGCGCCAGTTTCTAGTTTAATTTGTTTCATGCAAAAAAAAAAACATCACTCAACGTTAGAACACTTCTTTTCAGTATATTTGGATATTAACCATACTTTGCCTACCAAATTGTCTAACTTTGTCAACACATCCTTAGAGGTTAGCTTTTATCAACTTACACAATTCTCCCACACAATTCAATAACGACTTCTTTGACTTATTAAGTATCGAATTCAAGTCAAAAGTCAAGTTCAGAGCGAACTCACACCTCTTCGCAAAGTCTCGAAAATTCAATCAAGCCACTTAATGTGTTTTGAAACCCTTTAAATTAGCACTTAACACTTTCTTGAATACTTTGGTCTTAAGAAGATTCTGTCTAACTCTTTAAGTGCCGGTTTTATCATTTTAATGTACTTACATTCTACATACAAGGCGAAGGAGTTAACAAGAAATGTACTTATTTGACTCCGTAGAGAATTGAATGCATGAAGTAATTATTGGGGAATTTGTTTGGTCAGTCATTTTTACTGTTGTGAAATCCTAATTAATATTATTAATTATAGAAGCCAAAGCCAATGAATTGCTAAAGTGAGTTTGTTTGTTTGTTACGCTTTCACGCTAAAGCGGCTGAACATAACCTGAATTAGGACATAGAATATATTTTATCCTGATATTCTCAAGGGGTCGAGACTTATGCGAGCGAAACCGCAGGGCGCAGCCAATACATAATATAACAACTTTAAAAAGTGATTTTCTCCTACTGTGTTGATTATCGTTTTATATTGTTACGAATATAGTATTTTGGAACCCATACTAATATAGAATAGGTCTTATCTCAAAATTGCAGTCAATATTCCACGAGAAATCCCGCTTTTAAATTTTAGTAAGTGGATACATATTGGCGCTCGTGACCTATAGTACACACACGTTTGCCAGTTATTTTTAAGTCCCATGTAAAGGCTACTTACCACACAATGCTGGCGGTACGGACCGGCTTTTGCCGAGCGGCGGCACTCCTTTGTTGGCTCCTTTGTGTGGCAAGCAGGGCGCATCGCGGCTTGCCCAGCGGTAAGGCGCCGGCACTGTATGTTATAGCCTTAATAGGTGGTGTGCCTATTGATATCAACCGGCGTGCTGCTACTGAGAAATTCCAGATAGAAAAACCCAAGAAATGTATTGACTCTGTAGATAATTTAATGTAAGAAGAAATTATTAGGCAATTTGTTTGGTTAGTCATGTTTGCCTTTGTGAAATACATAATTTGATTAGTCACTGTATTTGATTAGGACATTAATTAATTGGATTGGGTTGACCGCAGAGTCACAGGTTAACATAGACCGCAAGTGGACACTGCCGTTATCATAATTATGTTCTAGTCATCGTAGTTTTTAACCGCCTCTGTGGTCTAGTAATAAGACAACTCGTCTAAAACCAGAGGTTCCGGGTTCAATTTCCAGTGGGCGCCAAATCTTCTGCTCGGTTTGGTTGGTGGTGGGCTTGTTCTAAGTCCGCCTGGCTAGCTACCAACATCTTATCTAAGTCTGTGGCCATGATTACTATGTTAACAGCATTGTTGTGTTTCGGCAGTTAGAGGTAAGATAGCCAGTTCCTATATGGTTGAGGATTCTGAAGCTCGCTTCCACCTTCGGCCTGATGATCACTTACTAGCACGTGAGATGAAGGCCGAGAGCTTCTCCGTTGTCGAAAAAAAAAGTAGTAATACTGTAAATAGGAATGGCACACACAGGGCAATTGGCTACCCATCTTACTGATGAGCAGTGATCGGAATAGGTAGAGCTATTTTTTGTACTTGTGATATGCTGTCTTAATATGGACACTCCCGGAATCCCGGGATTTGAAATATACATTATTAAATAAAATAAGTAAGAAATTTTGAACGAACACATATCCCTCCACCCCTCCGACGGGTAAGTATAAGACGAGCACGTTTCAGGACAACGTCGTGCGCTCACTGCCAATATATAATACAAGCTTTCTTCTGTCTTTGAAATCAATTTATTTTTTTCGAATCCCAGAGTTACAGGTAAAATCCCGGTGAATGTACATATTTATATCAAAGTTTGCGGTCATTGAACCATAATAGCTGTACCTACTCCGATCGCTGCTGATGATTAATACTCACATAGATTCGTCTCATAACGTTACGATACGAGAGCCGACAACTAACACAAAGAGGTTGCTGTACAGATTCAAGCAAAAATCCCTTAGGCCCATCGTACACAACACAATAAGTAACGTTTTACAAACTCAAATCACAAATGGGTATGTAGCTAGAATTTCTCAGCACTAGTATTGCACGAGTATAGGAGTATCCAATAGGTCATGTTTATTTTATTTTTGTATTTAGTTTTTAAATGTCTCATGTCTGTCACTACTAACATTAGTTTCTCATAAGTATTTTTGTGTTACTAACAATTTTATGGATGTTTATCTGAAAATAAATGAATAATAATAATAATTGCAATGGTGGTCCGTACCAGGGATGTTACGGAAGTCGTTTTCCCGGAACCGGAACCGGATTGGATATTTTAAATTTGTTTGATCGGAAACAGAACCGGAATCGGAACCGGAATTGGAACCGGTACCGGAGACGGAGGCGGAATTAGAAGAAAAATGTGTTAAGGGAAGGCTTAATGAAACAATAGAAACATAATTCAGTCTCTCTAATCAGTCTCTTTAATCAGTCGCTTTAATTAATAAAATAAGTAAAAATAGTAGTAAAAGTCTTTACTTTATGTCAATGTTCCATACAAAGTTTGACAGGAACTTGAGATTTCAACATGTTTTGTTGTGAATGTTTCGCCAGTGCAAACGCACAGTGAGACTTCGAGCGCGAGAGTGTATAAAATAAACAAACATTTAATAACCCTGGTGATGAGTAAAACTTGGTTGTACACACTCTATTCACGTGCATCGCTGCGTTTCGTACTTCAGTATAACTCGAATTCAAAATTATCAGAACCGGAATCGGAATCGGAGGTGTAAAATTAATCGGAAGTTCCGACCTTTCGGAATCAGAACCGAAGCTCCGTATCCCTGGTCCGTACCTACCTATACAACGCAGCTTACTAACGCGTTATATTAAAAACTAGTTTGAGATTGGTTGCAGTGTCGTGAACGATGGACTTTAGACTTATTTTACAACACACTTGTTCGTAAAAGATGATCCATTAGGGTTTTTTGAAATGACGTTCACTAGGTGGTAGTACTGAGACGTCATGTCCGGGCACCTGTCAAAAGAGTCACTATATTTACTTCAGTCGTGAATGATTGATGAACGAATGAATGAAGCGAATGCTCAACTGTATCTTATATTTATTATTCACTGTCGAAATGGAAGTCCTCTTGTCAAAGTAGCCCCTACTGGTGGCATGAATTTTCATAACAACCCTCATTGATTAACAATGTGAGATAATATTAATATTTAATCTTCTTTCAGGTATTCGGCATGCCATGGGCAGTGGTGGGACGCTCCGCAATTCTCTACACAGACAGCTTCCTATACCTTAGCGGGTTCCTTAATGCCCACAATCTACTCACAGACCTCGAGAAGAAAGGCACCATCAACCTTAAGGACCGCCTTATCGCCAGATGGTTTAGGTAAGAGCCTGAAACATTTATCGATGCCATCATCATTAACTAGAGATTGATTACACTTTGAAGTGGAGAAAATATTTCCTTTGTTTGAAACGGGTCCATTCATTAAATCCCCTTTTTCGTCATTAATCTAGATTTGTACGGAATTGAAAAATATTCTGTCTTCTTCCTTTGTTTTTAGTTGTTATGAGCAAGATATACATACGGAGATAGTTTTCCGTTAACTCTACAATGTTTTCAGTTGTCTTGAAAACTTTTGAGTATGAATGTGGCTATACGAGTAGGGAAAGACAAATTAACGATGAATGGACTGTATGAAAGATGATATGGCTAGAAAGGGTGACTGCCGAGATGACGAATAAAAGAGAGAAAAATAATTGAAGAAAAATACATGTTATGCCAACCCCAAATAAATTGGTTTATGGGAGGAGGATAGTGACGTTTTAGTTGACAGAGAGTAAACCGTAGTAGTAGTAGGTGGAGTAACTGGCATGTCCTGAAACCAAAAAATCGAAGACATGTTCCAGCCACCCGGATTGGGCCCACATCGATGATTACAGCTTAGTCCCATTAACAGAGAGGACGCAGAAGTCCTGATTTTATAGGGAATATAATATAGTTAGTATCCTATACTATTAAACGAGCAATATTTGTATATATATTCTTGTATTTAGATTTGTACTCACGTTCTCGAAATCGGCTCTAACGAATTCGATGAAAGTTGCTATATAGGGGTTTACGGGGGAGAAAAATTGATCTAGCTAGGTCTCATATCTGGGAAAATTTGTTTTCTTTGTATTTTCAGCCGAGCAGAGCTCGGTCGCCCCAATTTTAGATCAAATTAGTTAATAATGTCATGACAATAATGACATTAGAATAATGATCATGGCAGCATGGAATAAGTAGGTACTGTACATGGATTAGTATACTATTAAATGAGCAATCTCTATTTTCACCAGAGCAGAGCTTGGTTGCCCAGGTACTAAACACACATTTAAAGTAAGAATCGGAAATCGTACCAAAATAACATATTTTTTAAGGTCCAATTTGGCTAACCCTAACAATCCATCCTCCTAATAGAAATAATAAAATTCTTAATGATCTCAACACTTAAAACATAATCAAGTAGCGCGTGGACTTTTATCTAGGACGCACACGTGTTCAAATTTTGTGTGTATTACGAGTTTACAAGGCAGGTCGTTACGAAGCGATTATCTTTGATAGATAGGAGCTAACCCCTCTTGTTTGTTAAAGTTCTGCTACTGTTATTATTAAATCGATGTTTAATGTACGACGAATTTGGTAGTGGTACCTAACTAATATAATTGTCTATTAGATGACGTTTTGAAAAAAAACCTTTTTGTCTTGGATTTCAGGAGGAATTATAAAGAATATCCCAGAATAGTTGTTGTCAGATCCTCATTAAAGATTTAATCCAATATTCCAAATCATGAGGACAAAACTGTCAGCATTACTAAAGTCTTGTCCATGCTAGAACATATTCGTATACACAAACTTGGGCAGAAAATTATTGATTGATATGCAAACAAAAATTCGGAATGGAACAAAAATGTCTTAGATACTTACTTCATGTGTCCGAGTCAATCAAGGAGTCGTGACTCATGTCGTCGTTCGAACGAGTTCAAACAATCTATCAACATCCAGTAAATACTCTCCTGATATGTGTGATATCAACTCGGAAAGGGATCGTCACCGTATCGCCGCAGTTCGAGAGCTTGTCCCGAGGCGAGGCGATTATGTTACGATTCCGATTAGTGTGCGTTGCAGTAGAGAGTTTTATACAAAGAATATTGAATCGCTCGAGTTGATACGGTGGCGAGTTGTCGGTCTATTTCCGAGTGTACTATTTCCTTAACTCACTTTATATCCTAGATAAACTTTTCAAGTGCACAGATTTCAAAAACTACCTGCTATTTCATAAAATTGTCTGACCATTATTTGTTCATAGTTAATTCTGAATCTCTTCCAGATTGTTCCCACTATTCGTGAGTCTGATGCTGTTCTGCACGTACATCCTACCGGACCTGAACAACGGGCCACAGTGGAACCTGGTGGTGGAGGAGCACAGCAGGGTCTGTGAGAAGAACATGTGGAAGAGCTTCTTGTTCATACATAACTACTTCGGCTTTGAAGATATGGTATGTATTTTAATTTACTCGATTTAAAAAAAAGAAATTACGTCAGATATCGTGTACCCATCATCGACTAAAGATTGGTGCAAAATAATGGATAGCAGGAACTTCTTCTTACCATTCTGTTTGCCGATCTTGGGGACATTTGCAATTTTTTTTTTTTACTGCGTGCAGAAACGTAGACAGTGCAAAAGGATCAATCAGTATCTGAATCGTTGCATGTATAGCATTCGGTAGTTTCTGCCTACCCCATAGGAGAACGGCTTGAACTTATGGATGGATACCGTTTGACTATTTTTGTTGAAAAGCCTAAAAAACAACACCAACTGACTGCCTCGTTAGTCTAGTGTTCGCAAGCGCTACTGCTGAGCATGAGGTCCTGGTTTCGACTGGGAGTCGGGCAAAGTGTTATTAGGTTTTTCTACCTGAAATTTCTCAGTAGCAGCCTGGAGTCTGGATTTGTGCCCGGTTGATGGCAATACGCTAGCCCCCTATTACATGGGACTTCAAAAATAACTGACGAAATGTGGGTGAACCTACAGGGACACCTCTACCCAACCCTTCGGGGAAACAAGGCGTGATGTCTTATCTAAAACAACACCAATACTTTTTATTTTCCCAATATTCATTTTACGTATATTCAGCATTTTATTTTAACACCGGTTTCAGAGATAACGTCTATGAAAACGGCTTTTTATTTCAACTATAACCTAGCAGAGTAAATTAAAAAGCCTCACAGAATTCAGCTTTTAAACATTTTAGTTTATTCGGTTCAAACTAAAGTCAAAAGTATCGCATTCAATTTAGTTTTACTGCATCTCCTTCGAGTATATCCATCGCAGAAGTTTTTTTTATTTTACAAAACGGTAACATCAACAGTTTCTTTCTCTAGACTCACTTTTTTTTTTCTTAGAATTACCTTTGCCTGAAAATTCGATTTGTCATAAAAAGTTACTCTTTTTCTTAAGCTGGGTATCCGCTACCTATATTTACGCTTGAATTGTATGTCGTCTTACCAGCCTTACCTGTCAGTCTTACCTATAGGTATCGTGTTACCCAGTAACTGGGTTGTGGAGGTCAGATAGACAGTCGCTCCATGTAAAATATTGGTATTCAGCTGCATCTGGTAAGACTAGAAGCTAACCCCAACATGTTGGGAAAAGGCCAGGTGGATGATGAACTGTGTGGCCGCATTAAGTTTGTCGTAGTGGCCATTTTAATGCAAACACAAAGCAGATGCACGGAACACAGTTGCTGCGCGTACTTACACAGTGGATACCCAGCTTTAGAGCTCACAAGTTTTAAAAATTAGAATGGTCGGTTGCTTCCCATGTCGTTAAAAAAAAACACCTTTTACAAAATATTGCTTTTCCCGATGCAGGGACTTTAATTGTTGATGAATTGTCCAGGTACTTCACAATCAACTCCGCTGCACCATATGAATCATGATGAGCATCAATTGCTTTTCAAGCATATTAAAGTAATCAAATCGCAGCACATGAAATACATATTATTGAGTGGTTCCGGTGGCCATCTGTGTCCTTCACTATCAGTTCCACTTTACGAAATGGTGCTTTCCGAGAGCAAATGCACAAGTTGCCGTATGCGTATAATATTTGAAGAGTTCCCTCGATTTGCCCAAGATCCCATTTCATCAGATCGTGACGAAATGACAATGGGGCCTACTAGAAAATATACTTTTTCAAACAAAAAAAAACAGTGGCACTCCGGGAGTGCCGACAGAAGTGAAAACTTGAAAAAAATCGGCACCGCGGTAATCAACACGTTGATATCTATTTAATGGTCAAAAGCTGGTGTCATCACGGTGTCGCGAAATCAATGGTTTAGTTCCATCTCAAAAATGCCCAACGCGCCTAAAGAAGTTTTCACTTCAAAAGAATTTTACATATTGGTCCAGCCGTCTTCGAATAATCGAGGAACAGATGCCGACGAACTGAAACTACCTCTTTTTTTTAAGTCGGTTAAAAATATTTCCATGTGTGTAGTTAATGAACCTCGATAGTGGGTTCGATTACTAATAACAATAATAATAATGCCTCACTGAAATAGACTGTAAAGGCTCGTACAGACGCGATATCGCGAGCACGACTGGCTGCGCGACCCGTGTCACGTCCGCGATATCGTGCTGGTCTATACGAGCTCTAAGCATAAAACAGGTAATCTGTTTGTATAGTCTCATTTGCGAATAAACAGAACACAACAAACATAGATCTCTTAGGACATAAGTTAGCTGATTCACCTCTGCACATGACATTTTGTAATACACAAAATAGGCAAATAAATGTTATTCTGATTCGATTACTTATAGGCCACAATTTTTAACCTACTTCAATAATCTGATATTGTTCGTGGAATATGTATTAAAGGCATGTAGTAAATTAAAACAATAATTGAAACATTACTCAAACATATATTTTTCATTACATTTTCAACGATGTCTGGTAGTTTCAGTACTTTATGCAACCTACCCAAATGTCCTTTCTTTGTTATTATTCATCGAATCGTTGAGCTCCTTAAAAGTTTTGAGTTGAGCTACACGATTACTGACAAATGCGTGCACTAACTGTAGTCGGTCTTTCTTCTCAAGTAGTCGTATCGTAAAACACCGAACTCATCAAGTTTAAAAAAAAAAATTATTTTTGACGTGTACAAGTGTTTTTTCAAACATGAAAATCGAACATTATTTTGACAAGCTTCTTTGAAATAAATTGAAATTGTGGTACTGATCGAATACATGCGAGCGCCCGACCGGCAATGTTTTCCATAACGGTCTTGTGTTCCGGCCAAATAAATTACTATGAAAACTCATGTGTCGTGTTATTTAAAAATGGAACGACCTTTTTATTTCAACACATCGAAACCAAGGAGGTAACATCAAAGATTGTATTTAACTTTTTTTTATTCAAAAACTCAAAAAAAAAAAAAAAACTCAAAGCATTTATTTCAATTAAACCATTTACAGGCACTTTTGAATTGTCAAAGAGTCGGTCAGTTAGTCAGAAAGTTGAAGCTAATTGCCCATTCCAAAACGTAGATCTCTATGGAGAAGAACGGGCAAGAAACTCCAAGGACACTCTTTTAAATATAGATAATACAAAATCCTGGGTACATCATTCTTGTTGCTTCTATATGTGAGAACAATGTACAAAAAATAATTAAAAGCAATTGAAAATATAGGATTAAAAATAAGCCCTGGCAGATAAGAGATGACCAGTTTCAACTGACGGCGCCCGTTCACGAACATGACGCGTGGATCAGCACCATCCAGCTCAACCATTTTGTAGGGAACCGAATGATCCAACACACTCGCCACCATCAGCGAGACATTTAAGTGAGCATGACATATTCTCAACTGCCATGCTATTTCAAGTCAACATACATCTTAATAAGTTAATAAACGGCTCCATGGTCTCACATTTACAAAAATAAAAATGCTTCTAAATTATACAAAACCATAGTTTGCAATGTATCTAAAAAAATAAAAGAATTTAACCACCAAAAAGAAAGAAAATCATTACTTAATTGGAGCATTCAACAATTAAGTTGGTAAAACAAAAATGAACATTAAGTTCCTAATGTCAAAATATATATTTGTTTTTTAAAAGGGGAAGCAACTCTTCCAAATATTAAAATTTTAACTAGTGAGCCCAAGCGGCTGTGGAGCAGGACCAGCATTAAGCCAAGCATTTTTATCTACGATATAATCATCTAACTTATAATATGCTTGTCTACATAGTGTGCGTTTAATGCATGTTTTAAATTTCTTCTCATTTAGTTGAAGAATATCAAGTGGTATTTTATTATAACATTTTACACAGTACCCCATAAAAGAAGTGTGTACTTTAGACAATCTAAAACGTGGTTGATCTAATTTGTTCCTATTTCTAGTGTTAAAATTATGCCTGTCGCTTATCTTACTAAAAAGATGGAGATTTTTTCGAACATACATAATGTTCTCATATATAAACTGACAAGGTACCGTCATGATGTTAATTTTCTTAAACAGTTCCCTTAGAGACTCGCGCCTGCGGAGGTTGTAGATGGCTCTGACGGCCCTCTTTTGCAGAATAAAGATAGAATCAATATCTGCAGCCCGTCCCCACAGCAAAATACCGTAAGACATGATGCTATGAAAGTAATTAAAATAGACCAGTCTCGCGGAATCTACGTCTGTTAGTTGGCGGATTTTCCAAACAGCGTAAGCGGCTGAACTTAGCCGCCCTGCAAGTGATGTTAAGTGAGGACCCCACTGTAGTTTAGAGTCAAGCGTTATCCCCAGGAAAACAGTCTTTTCGACGAATTCTAGTGTCTCCTTATTCAATACAACGTGACATTCACTACTTCTAACATTCGGTAACGCGAATCTTATGCATTTAGTTTTCTTCTCATTTAATACCAAATTATTTACAGTAAACCAATTATGGACCTTAAGCATAGCATTATTTACGTCGTCAAGCTCCTGTGCATGTCTGTTTACTTTAAAAATGAGTGATGTATCATCAGCAAATAACCAAATAGAGCCAAATAATATATATTTCCAAAAAGAGAAAATAAATATTTCCAAATAGATAGATATATACCAAATTAGCTGTTTAAAGTAAAGAAAAAACAAATGAACATATTTGAGCGTGAAAAATTTGCGTTGTTCGTCATTTACCTCGGTCCACATTTTCACGATCGTCCATCACTGCCCTTGTTGCAGGTCGCGCCAGTAATGTACTGTTTTTTTTATCAATATACAGAATTATGATATTTATTTTTATTTATTTATCACATTATCGCAATCCCTTCGAAAGTTTGCATAGTTTAATTACATATATTGATTATATTATATTATATATTATTACATATTAAATATACTTAATATCATTATATTGACTGCCTCGTTGGTCTAGTGGTTGCAAGCGCTGCTGCTGAGCATAAGGTCCTGGGTTCGATTCCCGGGTCGGGAAAAGTGTTATTGGGGTTTTTCTATCTGAAATTTCTCAGTAGCACTCCCGGAGTCTGGATTTGTGCCCGGTTGATGGCAATAGGCTGGCCCGCCTGGGACTTAAAACATAACTGGCAAAATGTGGGTGTACCTGCTACAGGAACACCTCTGCCCAACCCTTCGGGGAAACAAGGCGTAATGTTATGTGTATATTGATTCAGTATTGTTAATTTGTTGACAGTAGCTACATATAAACGGTGCCTATAGTTTAACCACAAATAAATATAATTATTAATCTGTTTGATCGCTTAATTATTACACTGACGACGGTAAATATGTTAATTTGATAGGCGTATATGTAATGGGAGTTACTACTTCACAAAATAAATAACCAAAATATATAATAAATGACTGCCACTTAGTCTAGTGAATGTTGGGAGAGGAGCTCGTGG
The DNA here is from genome assembly GCA_916610215.1 of Omphaloscelis lunosa. Taxonomy (NCBI): domain Eukaryota; kingdom Metazoa; phylum Arthropoda; class Insecta; order Lepidoptera; family Noctuidae; genus Omphaloscelis; species Omphaloscelis lunosa. The sequence goes on from OU744250.1 coordinate 17,967,630, forward strand.
CTAACTAATAACAGCCGCTCGGGTCGATCCAACAGGTTACGCTACGCTTGCCGGTCCGTGGATGGGTGACCATTTTTACATACCGAGACTCCTCCGTGCCTCGAAAACACGTTAAGCCGTTGCTCTCGACTGTCATTCGTGGATCTTTGATAGTCGATACGGGTCGTCAGAAGCCCGAAAGTCTGACAACCAGTCTTACCAAAGGGTGTCGTATTACCCAGTTACTCAGTTGTAAAGGTCAGATAGGCAGTCGTTCCATGTAAAATACTTGTATTCAGCTGCATCAGATTAGACTGGAAGCCGACCCCAACATAGTTGAGAAAAGGCTAGGCAGATTGATTGGCCTGTGCTAGTTTTAAATAAGACATCTATGGTTTTATTAAATAGGCCCCAGTGTGTTCCTGAAAAACAAAGGACGATCACCGATTTGTCTCCGAGGCGATTTCGGTGATTTTGGGAGACGTCATTTTAAGGCTTATGTTCAACCATCACCGTGTGATCGCGATCTTTATGATGAATATGGTTTAGACATTATCCCCGCTAACGGTTCAAAGTAATTATAATTGGGAGGCCTAAGTAAAGTTAAATTCACCCGACAGGAACCCTGTAAGTGCACAGTAATTTTTACAATATTCAATGTAAATTAATAGACATAAATTTTAAATAAATATATATAATTTTTACAATGTTACAGTGATGTAAAGATGGGTCCATAAAAATATTTCAATCCAGTTCAAACTCCTAAGTTTTTCGTAAATTAGTAGTAGGTACGCATTTACAATGAATGGAGGCAATCTACAGGGTGACACGGTAATCTAGTCAATCAGATTCCCATGATTCTTATATAACTAGTTATTACCCACATTATTAAACGTGGGTAACGAGGTTACATCGATCTTTATCTTGCGTTTTATTGGAAATTACATAGAGGTAGCCACGGATCTGTATGGGTTAGCTGTTTTAATATTCTGTGTAGAAAAGTAGACTTTAAACATAATCAGACTATAATGATCCCACTGCTAGAACACAGGCTTCTTCTTTTCTGTCAGGTAGTGGGTCATAATCCACCACGCGGGCCCAGTGGCAGAAGTCACATGTTATCAAATTTTTTAAGTGAAAACTTCTTGACTAAACCATTGATTTCGCGACACCATGACGACACCTCATTTTTGTAAACGCGATTGTGCTCTTTATTTATATTACGTTACGGATCAATATTCTATGCAAGTATTTTTACTTTAAAAGTTTTGTAAACGCGATTGTGCTCTTTATTTAGATAAGTTTACGGACCAATATTCTATACAAGTATTTCTTTCACCAAGGCGATCTTGTTCAAGTTTTCACTTCTGTCGGCACTCCCGGAGTGCCACCACTTATTTTTGTACTAAGTCATGCCGGTTTCCTCACAATGTTTTCCTTCGCCATTTTGAGAGCATTGGTAATGAAATTATTTACACAAAGTGAAGCGCCTGCTTGGATTTTAACTTACACCGTACACCTCTTAAATCGTGGCCGATACCACTGAGCCACCACTGCTCCCTCACCATATGTTACATTCAAATCACTATTATTAAACTTTTGTAAAAGCCGATTGTCCCTGTTACTTTTAACACATCATTTAAATTTAAACAAACTTGTCCGATAAATAATATTTCGGCATTTCATACAATAGCTAAAAGGTTAAATCCTTTAAATTTTGCTACTTTTCGCTAAATAACTAAGATTTACAGAAACTGCATTGTTAATCGCCTTTTGTCACTGACTCTGCAATAAGAAACCACTACAATTTATAATTATGATAGTTGAACTAACAAGTAATTAACTCAAATATCATTCGACTTTCTTGAAAATAAGTCAAAACCCTCAGATAATAACATTGTAATCAAACGAAAGGATAATCGCCAAATGATATTATTCTAACTTTCAAAGCAATTGAAAATTTAATGTCAATCTAATTTAATTTCGAAGGATTTCACATTTTGTGCGGTCTCACTGCTAAGTTATATTGAATTGGTTTTGAAGTAAATATTAGATTTTTGTTAAGTAATTGTTTAGAGCAGTATTGGTCTAATGATAACAAGATGACCTACGAGTTGTAGATTGTGGGTTCGAACCCAGGCAAGCGCTTCACTTTGTGTAAATAATTTAATTACACTTCTCTCAAAACAGTGAAGGATAACATCGTGACGAAACCGGCATGTCTTAGAAAAAAAAATGGAAGACATGTGACATCTACCACTGGGCTCGCGTGGCAGATTATAGCCCACTCCCGCTCGAAGAGAGGAGGCCTGTGTCCCAGCACTGGGAGCATTATAGGTCTATTATACTTAATCTCATGCCCATTGTTTACTTTTCGTATCTGCATTTAAATAATAAAACAATAAAACTTTAATCAGATAAAAATTTAAAACACTAAATACAAATTTGCTTAAATCTACGAAAAATTCAATTGTGTTATGTGCCTGAACTAGGTCATTCTGTGTTTCAGGCGAGGCAAGGCATAATATTCCGAAATAATCACATTAATTATAAAAGTCTATTCATCTAATAGGTATGTAAACAGGTGTAAATAGTACAATAAATCCTACTTGCTAAAATCTTAGTACCTATCCTTACTAAACAAAATTAGTACAAATACAATTTTTATTTAAGTACAACTTATAGTTTCTCTGTTTCTTCATAGGACATACTTTGAAGAGCTTCCTTGAGAGTTCTTTTGCGATTATTATAATTTAGAGACTAAATTTTGGCTCTCGCATTTAGTCTGTTATAAAGTAATGGTCCTAGGAAGACAAAAAAATTTGCTGCTAAAACATGTTTTGTACTTTTTGTAGGGCAAACTATATCGTTCCGTCGCTGTTTAGTAAATTCAGTGCTATATGGGAGGGCTGCGTGTTATTTTAATACGATGCTCATTATGAATAACTGTCTAACTGTTAGTACTTCACAGAATTTATAGAGTAGGTTAGGGGGAAAAACGAAAGGGCAGCAAGTAGACATGGCGTGGCGGCAGTAGTAGGGTGGGAGTGATTTGTTATTTATTTGTCTCGACTTTTCAATCACCAGGTTATTAGTAATCATTTTAAGTTCTCAAGTTAGTGAAAACCATGTAATTTTTTATTGAGAAATAAAATTTCTTTAAACAAAACGCCTTGTAATGAAAAATATCTAGGGAGGTACTACAACCTCACCTTTTTCAGCAGCATTGAAACTGTGTCTCATTTGGTAGAGTATGCTTGGGTGCAAATGAAACTATTTACAAACACACGACTCTGTTCCCGCATCGGTCTGTTCTTTCTGCTTCTTTTCCTTTTCATGTGGTTAGAGACTAACCTGGTGTCAGAGTTGTTATGCCACCCATGGGCCTATGACTTGGCTTCACATGCCGTCAAGAAATATCTCTCCGGCATGCCGGTTTCCTCAAGTTGTTTTGCTTCACCGTTTTTGAAGCAAATGGTAATTATACAATACGCACATGAATCCGAAAAGTCAGAGGTGCGTGCCTTGCGTTCGAACTCGAGACCTATGAATTGGCAGGCCAACGTTCACACCATTAGGCTATCACTGCTGTTTAGCCGCATCGGTAATCTTAGTTTTGGTGATGTCTGCAGTAAACACTTTATCAGAAAAACCTTGATTAAACGGTTGAAATGGGTATAGGTTCACATCAGGCAAGCCATCATTTGAAAAAACCCAAATCAGTTTCTTGGTGCCCTTCTCCCGAAAACCCGACAAATCCAACGACCCGAAAAAGATGGCACACCTACTAGATGGTTGAAAGTAACTGCTTAACTACTTCAATATCTAACCCCCACGCCATTTTTTCCAGTGCCTAACCCATACGCATCAAATCGGCATGGACATGCAGCTCTACGTGGCCACCCTACCGCTGATGCTGCTCATCTGGAAGTACAAGACCCTGGGCTGGTCCCTCCTGGGTCTTATCGCAGTAGCATCTACAGCTTTAAGATATCTAGCCATATACTGGTACGATATCAGCATGTTCGTGTATTATGGAATTTCGTGAGTATTTTTAATTTTTTTGTCACTTTTCCTTGCGGGCCCAGTGGATTCGAATCCAGGCAGGTGATTTTCTTTGTGTCAATAACATTTAAACACCACTGCTCTCAAAACGGTGAAGGAAACTGGCATATCCTAGAATAAAAAAATCGAAGATATCTGACATCTACCAACCCGTACTGGGCCCTCGTGGTAGATTACTGCCCACTCCCTCTAGCCTATAAATTAGGGATGTGTCCCAGCAGTGGGTAACTTATAGGTTGGTTATTATGCATTCACTTTTTGAAGTAAAAACTTCTTTAGGCGCGTTGGGCATTTTTGAGATGGGATTAACCATTGATTTCGCGACACCATGACGACACCTCATTTTTGTAAACGCGATTGTGCTCTTTATTAATATTACTTTACGGATCAATGTTCTATGCAAGTATTTTTACTTTAAAGGTGTAGTAAACGCGATTATGCTATTTATTTATATAACGTTACGGATCAATGTTCTATGCAAGTATTTTTACTTCAAAGGTTTCGAAAGTTTTTTTTTTTTTTTGGAAACACGACTGTACTCTTTATTTAGATAAGGTTACGGGCCAATGTTTTCACTTCTGTCGGCTCCCCCGGAGTGCCACCAAATTTTTTGTTACTTTTTCTGCTTCCTTTGAGTGGGTGAACTTCGTATGCTCAAGACTTTTTCACTATCATAACAAAGTATGACATAATTATGCTCTTTCTGCACAACTTAAATACAAAGTAAGCAGACCCAACAAAGCTTTGATTTTGGCATTTATTCAGAACTTTGTACAAAGTTAAATTACCTACATAGGAGCTGATAATTATGTGTCGTTGGGCACATTCAATTACACAGGTTAAATTAACCCTTCGATTGGAATCAAGGCATTAATCGTTTGGAGGTTTTGCTCACCTAACCCTAAACTTGCCAAAATTGCCTATAGGTGCGGCCATTAAGCTCCATTTACACGATGCAAGTTTCTTGCTTGTGGCGTACAGTAAAATTGAAGCAACTAATGTATGCTATGCTTGGAAACTCTCAGAGAGATCGAAGCCGGAACGAGGTGATCCGGCAGAAAACCAAAGTTGTCGACATAGCTCACACAATAAGCAAGCTGAAGTAGCAATGAGGTAGACGTGTTCGTGAGTGGAGACCGCGAATCGGCAAACATAAAGTAGGACGTCCGTAGGCTAGGTGGAGCAACGATCTTAATTGGCTGGATGAGAGTTGCAGAGAATCGAGCTGAGGCGTGCAATTGGAGAGGTCTATACCCAGCAGTGGACTGCTGCAGGCTGGTGACGATGATGATGTTGAGTCTTGAATCGTATATACACTGTAAGACGGTCTTTTAAGGTACCTTAAAAGTTGCACAGAGCCTGCAGCAGTACCATTCCGTAGCCGACCACAAGTGGCAACTGCAGGCGACTATTTCTATGAAAGCGACGTGTTGCTAGCTACGGAAGGTATTTCATAGAAATTCATAGAAACCTATCGTGTAGCGGTGACACATCGCCTGTAGTTGCCGCCTGCGGTCGGCTACGGAATTGTACCTTTATTATTGCGTCAACTTGTGATATGTCACTGGCAATTAAATCGCACCGTGTAAATCAGGCTTTATTCAAATTTATTTATTTATGACTAGGAAACGTCATGTTAACCACAGTTTAGCCTTAAAAATGTTTACGTTTACAGAAATTGATCAATTTAAGTGCGCATTTAGATTTTTTATACACAATTTTAGTGGTCCAATGTCCATAGAGAATATGTGTGCTGTTGGAATTTGACCTTTATTCATACCAAGAACTCGAATGAGTTTTTAATTTGTTTGTAGCTTTTTGATTATTTCCGCTTTTAAAACCCTCATTTAAATTAAACATTAGGAAGTTACGAAGGGCGTTCTTGAGGGCTCTCTATTTTTGTTATTCGACAGCCAGAAAATGCTTGAAACTAAAAGATTCATCAAATCTTTTAATATCATAACACGCTAGAATAAAAATAAAGAAAATGATAAACAATCTGGAAAGAGTAGCTAATTATCAAATAAAGGAGTGATGACGATTGAGTAAAAAAATGTGCGTCACAATCTCTTTTGAAAAGTGTGAAAATCATACTGCTTGTTTTTCTTGTTTGTATTGCTTGACAGAATGGGTAAATTAAATAATTAAAGAAATAATTATCGATATGTGTCAATTAATTAATTAATCAATCAATCCATTAATTAATCAATCAATCCATTAATAAATCAATTATTTATTAATTAATCAATTATTTTTTAATGAATCTAGTTGAGATTAATAAATTACTGATACAATCACTGACAAAAATAATGAGGTTGACGAAATCAGGTCAAATACCCAAGCACTTACAACTATTTACCATAAATATTATTATCACCTACCATGCCTGGTTGTAGGCCTACACCTACATCTCTCTCTGGTTTTACCTTTTGTACCCAACTACGGCAACGCCAAAAGGAAGGGTTATGATTTTAGCAGTCTATGCATGTATGTATGTTTGTATTTACGTGTGTTCCACCGTAGCGCCTAAACTACTGAACCGATTTTAATAAATGAGGTATCAATCGATTAATAATAATGTTCCGGGTGACATATGCTATATAAATTCTCCCTAAATTTATAATGGTGGACTGAACACGTAAATTAATGACCTCGAAAAATATTAAATTGAGATAATCATGTCATGGATGGTATCAAAAACCAAGGTCTTGACGAGCATAATTATTACAAATATGTAGGTATATGTCGAATATTATTATGTATTTGTTTACCATAAATGTTATCACCCACCGTAGGCATACACCTAAAAAAAAAACTCAATAGCAAGAAACGGAACCCTTAGAGGATTTAAAATAAATATATTTAAGAAAAGAGTTTATTAAATATTATTTAATTTTAAGTTTATTAAATATTTAGCTAGCTTAGTTTAATAAAATAAATGATCAGTATCAAAATATTAAAGTCTCACTATGTAAATTTTTCACAAATTTTCCCGAATATGGTTCTCAAATCGATTTGATGAAATATGCCGTATATATCCCTCTTTCTCAAAACTTAAAACATGGTCTTACGCAAAATAGCGTAGATACAATTGAGCACTATTTGTTAATCCCTCCAAACGAAGGAATGAGGAAACACTGAATCTTCCAGAAGCAAACACTTCAAGTCCTTGACTCCTTGACCATGTCTTAAGCACATACTTAGATATACACTATACTTAACATGACTTAACATTATTCTCCATGGTACCTGCTAGTAAAAGCATCACCTATGTACTATGTAGATACCTACTTGAAAATCCATTACTTAACACAACACAGTTCTTACTTACAAGTCCTTGTAAACCAACATTGTTTAAGTTTTTAAGTATTCACATTTGCAACTGCTAATGAAGGCACTTGATAAGTGGTTAGTACTTTAGGTACTTATTTTAACGTCATTTCAGTGACTTGTTGAGTTCTCTTCAATGTAATTATTGAAACTTGATACGTAGGTATTGTTTTCATTACATAAAGTGGAAAAAAACTTTGATAATGTAATCGTCGTCAATAGGTAAACGAGGTATAGCAATTTTTTCCACATAGTCCCATTCTTGTCTATTAAAAGTAAAGGTTTTCAAATCTTTGATTTATTTAGGCCCCACTAAAATGGTTTTGGTAACAGATTTGGAAATCACCTATAGTTACGACTTTGTTATTACGACCATTTTGAGTTTTCAAATTCAAAATATTTTACTTTACATTTTACCTACATAGGAACTTATGAAACTTATGAAGCTAGGTGCACGGTTCCAATCGGTCGTTCCCTATGAAGAAGAGCCGGCAAGAAACGCCACGGTTACCCTTTTAAACATAATTGGTTGTTGGAATATTTTCAAATTACATTGTTAATAGGTATTGGAGGACATTTTAGGCTTGTCAACAACAACTTAATCGAACTGAGAAATGAGTCTACAAAATGTTAAAATGACTCATGATTAAAATAATTCCACGTCCCAGAAATAATATGGACATGAAGCAACCTAGTTTTTACACACGGCTATACATCAAGCTATACATTTCCTCAAGCTGACCTCGCATTGTACGGAAATCCTTTACAATGCGAGATCAGCATAAACTGGAAATATAGCTTGATATGTAGCCGTGTGTACAAGTAGTTAGTAGTAGTGTAGTTTGACAAGCAACTCGTAACAACTACGCAAAATTTTGCCTTACCGGAGTCAAGAGACACCACACATTCGCCCAGAACTTCACAGGAGACACCTATGATTTATTAAATGTTTAGATAGATGCCGCTGACCACACAACCGATATATTATAAGGTCCTGTTCGATGGTGAGACCACAGATCGTACATCAAATATGACGGATTGCAGCAGCAAATAATATTACTGTTGCTGCAATGCTTTAGATACATTGTAGGCGCAGTCCACAAGGCAATCTTAGACTTAGGAGTTCAGTTCTTTGAAGGCGCAGTAGGATAATGATTTTATTTCTATAAATAGGTTGGTACACTGCAGTAATGATATTTTAAAAATTAGATGAGGTTGGCGTTTCCTATCCGACTACGAAAAGAAACGCAGAAACAAACTCAGAGGTTCACACTTCACAGTCTTTTTTAACGTCCAGACATAATCTTGGTAAGATCATATGAGGACCGTGTGTCTCAAATGGTTTTTTGATGTTTTAGTGACTGGATGGACATTATTTACTTCCAGATCAATTCGATTACAGAGCAGACTTTGAATTTAAATCCCCTATTATGGCTAATTTCACTACCCCCGGTTAAGTACCGGTTAAATTATCGGGCATTAATTAAATACAAACTCTGCTCTGCGAGATGGTCAATCATGATAGGGGTTAAAAAACTGTTTTAAATGTAGATTATTAAAAAAATTAAAGTAGTATTTTTAGAATAATTCGTTTTTTTTTTTTTAGATAGGGCATCTCGTAGTTGACCTCTGAGATCATGACTACTTAACCGGTCTTTCCTGTGGGTGCCTTAAGCTACTACACTTGAAACCTCCAGCCAGGGGTTATTCGACTATGCTAATTATAACTAGGTGAACGCTCGCTAAGGGCACCCCCTGTGGGGTACGAACCTTGGCTTAGGGCGTCAACCGGAAGGAGGACATCAAGGATAGGACGGGCTGGAAGCATTCGTTGTGTTGGTGCTTAAGCTTAGACCTATTCTGCCACGATAATTAGAAGTGCAGTAAAGAATTATTCGTAGCTTCAAGTAAATGGCTCTTAAAGTTTTTGGCTCTTTACGAGGATTCCGAATCTATAAATAATTCAATTTTACAAAAATCTTCCTTACTACGCTTCTAATTAGCACGGCAGTATTGCTGCCTGTAATTTATCTGCTTGCCCTCATTCCTTAGTTGTCCTTCAGAATACCTTCGGGAAAATAGAGGGATAGGATTCTACACAAATACTAGTATATTATCTGTGACAAAGAGCTGTACTTTTTTCCACTTTAATGTACAAATTCTTTAATATTGTTTTATTTTATTTACAGAGTTCAAAAGCTACTCGACGCGGCGCGTTATTCCTACATACTACCTGCACATAGGGCCACCATCTACCTAATAGGAGTCGTCATGGCGTATCTAATGAAAACCAAAAAGTTAAACTTCACCCTTTCAACCGTAAGTATTTGGAATATCCTCGTTTCGATCAGCACTATGAAATAAGTGCCCACTTACTATACGATTTTTATTAACTGCACTAGTCGAATAGTGTTTCGGACTTCTCAATTTTCCCGTCATTTAAGAAAGTTTCATGCAATATTGATGTGTAACATCTTTTCTCTCGCTCTCCGGCGGATTTCGTGAAAAGCAACGGAAGTGTGTAACAGAAAGCCGGGAAGCGCGCGCTATTTGATTTGACCAATGAGCACACGCGATGCTAGAGTTGGCAGTCAGAAACGACCATGACGAGGCCCCGCCCCTTTAATGTTGCTTATGGTGAAATGTCAGATGTTACCACAGAGTACTTTGTAATATAATTATGTTACACATCATATGCGACTACTGTAAGGTTCGCTCGTTGTTTATAAGTGATTTGCATGCTCATTATGTAAATCAAAAGATGGGACATCATGAACATTATGGCATCCGTAAAAATTCTTAGTATTAGAGAAAATGTACCAAATTAATATATTTTTCTCCACATTCCAGGCTCAATCAAGACTTCTCTGGGCCTTCTGCTTTGCGCTGATGGTGGCCACCATCGCTACTCCTTACAAATGGGGTCTAGAGGGGTACACATATGAGAACTACGGCGCGGCCATGTTCGCAGCACTATCGCCTATATTGTGGGGGGTGTTCATGTGTGCGTCACATTGGGCGATCGCTAATGACTATGCTGGTAAGTCTTCAAGACTTATTCCCATGATTGGACAATTTCATACAAAGGTTCATAAAGTATCGTGCAGACTGGCGCGACACCGGTACTTGTTCAGGCGAGTCGAGCTCAGAGCGAGAAAATGTAGCAAATAAATGGTGGTCTAATATCCTTTGAATCAACAGCCTAAAGGAAGCCTGACATAGTTTAATTGTTTGCTTTGTTTAACTCCAAAGTTTTTCTTTTGTATATCTTTCGTCTAAAAGATTTTTTTTTTTTTGTTTAACTCTAGTCAAGCTTGATCACCTTTGAGAAATAAAAAATCTCTGAGGGTCAAGACTAAATAATAGGTACCGTACTTAATTCTTACTACTACATATTTTACCAAAGAAAATGAAAAGGAATAAGCCTGTCACATTTTACATAATACGTAGTTTCGGTAACTTAGATCTTCCGTATCTGTAGAACACTGATCCAGTTGTTTCCACTTCCATAGGAACGGTGTCTAAGCCTGCATTCAATATACATCCTTATATTCACAGGCATAGGAACCTCATTCATAGAGTCGCGAGTGTTCAAGTTCTTCAACAAGATCGCGTACAGCGTATACCTGACGCAGTTCCCCATCTTCTTCTACAACGTGGGAGTGCAGAGGAATCCAGAGTACTACTCTCCTTTACTACTTGTAAGTATCCTTGATTTATTTCCTCGTTATACCTAATCTCATGCTTCGGTGACATGGTCAGCATCATAATATGGGCACAATATAAATATGGACAGTATGGAAACTAGGACTATTTGTTGAAATAATTAACCACGCTCCATTTTTAAAAAGATCACGGCAACAACTTGTCTCGATACGGCATCCGTAACTGACAGCACCGCGACAATCGCTTAGGGTCTTGACAATGAGCGCGTCTGTGTAAGTGTGCCGTTTCGAACGTTTACTACATAGTTTCTTTACTGTCCATATTTATAATGTTATATGACTGATTGTAATCTACAGGTCGTCACTTATTCTGCACTTTGTTACCGTTAAGTATTAGAGGTGTTACAAAGCTTTTCGATTCCAACTCTAAAACGTCGGCGTGTCGTTTTTAGATGATCATGAACCAAAGCTTTGGTTTCACTAGTAATGATTTAAAAAGCAATATGATGTGTTGAGTAACACAATGAGACTTGATTCAGAGATCACCCAAGTCTAGGAACTGGATAAAGAAATTGCCAGAGGACTTAAGACTATCTACGGGGATGAAACTTGACAGCCCTTAAAAAAAAAAACAAAATAAAGAAAAAAAGAAAGAATAATGCGTTTGAAACTCTTGGTATTTCCTTATCAGTAATGTTGTTATTTATATTATTTCAGGTGCACGCCCCAGAATTGTTTGTCGTGACAGTGATATCAATATTGTCGACGGTCGCCATCGAGATGCCTTTCAACCAAGTCTATAGGATATATTTCGGTAAGTTTTATTGGAAAAATAAACTACTTACTAACTTATTAATACTCTCTTATATTGCGAGAACCGATAATTTTTATATTATTTCATATTTAATTTAAATGTATATACAAAAGGGCGCAATAGGATCAAAGGGCATCAAAAAATTCGTTCGCATCGCTGTACACAGGAAAAGTGACCAAAAGGCTGTTAGCATTGCCACGTTGTATGGCAATGTTCAGACCTCTGACCCTCGGCCCTAGTGTTTCAAACGGCTCGAACATTGAAATATTTACGTCAACTGTGCCATTCCAAATTACCCTGCCTTAGCTTCCCGGTGAAGTCAGGCCCTGATAGTAAACAGAATGCTGGAAATAGGCCTCCATCAGTGTCTGTGGAGAATGCGTTTTCGGGCTCCTGTGGCATTTCCAGCTGATTTTGAATAGTTAACTACCCAGAGATTTCAGCACGCGTAGTATGACAACCATAGAAACGTCTTTTCTACGGGGTTTGTCGACGGAAGAATAGACAAAATGACAGATTGTGATTTTTTATCTGTCATTTTGTCTATTCTTCCGTCGACAAAACCCGTTACTATTGTGATCGTGCTGCAGTGAAATAGCCATAGAAATTATATAATAATTTTGTTTTTTTTATTCTTCACAGGACAATCACAGAAGAAATTAAAAGACAAATGATCCGAGACAAAGACTAGTACTGTGCTACAGTTGTGTATAATAATTTAGTTTTAGTCAGACATCACGCAATTAGATAGTAACTTTTGACTATTTTTGTACTGCTAATTATAAATTAAATGTAAGGAAATGTAAACGATAAGTTATTAAAAATAAAAATCAAATGTTATAATATAATTTCATTTTTTTACTCGTTCCGTCAGCGTCACGTATAATATGTTTGTTTTTACAATTCATTTTATATATAAAAAGAAAAAGTAAAAAAAGAATGCCAGTTATAAATGCATAAGAATATAAATTATTCACAAAAAAGGTTTTAAATAAAACAAAAACCCCTTTATTTATTTAATTTAATATCTACCTACCTACCTTAATATGTACTATCTTATTTTTTTACATATAACTAGGAATGTTCTTGATGCAGAATTTATTTTATTTTATCTACATAACTAATATGTACAGATTAATAAACTTGAGTCTCTTCAGTCTTACCACTAAATATGACTATTAATAAAAAAATTATGCATCTCATTTCGTGACAGTCAGACTGCTGCAGCCAATCACAATACACCTGCGTTATGTATGACTTTAGTACGTAATATAGGCCTACAGGCACATCGAACTGGCTAACACATAGCCTTCATTTCGTGTATATGCGTGCACGCACCTGGTTAGACCGATCAGCACGCGTAACATGACAGCCATAGAAACGAGTTTTCCACGGGTTTTGTCGACAGAAGAATAGACAAAATGACAGATTGTGATTGTTTATCTGTCATTTTGTCTGTTCTTCCGTCGACAAAACCCGTTTTTATTGTGGTCATGCTAAGCTACTAGCACAGTTTCGTCCGTTCATATTGATTTCTTTTGTGCCTTTACAACTCTGATCATCACACACTATACCATAAAAATATAGTACAGTCACTGTGATATATGAAAACACAAATAACGTACTAAAGGCAAGAAATATTTTACGATTTGTTGTTTTTTATGATTTTCAAGATAAATATAGTAAAATACTTGTCCTGTTAAATGATAAATGGTTCCATGATTTATAAAGATTTTAGTTTAGCTTCGATTTTTACAAGACACAACTGAACAACACGGCATTCTTAAATGTTGTCATGATCGCGGTCAAAAGCGCACTAGTTCGCGGAGACGGCCATTTGCCTATACCATGAGCATTTTGATCATGACGCGCGGACACAGATACGCCCCCATGCCACATGCCACTTCTCCTGTTTTTTTTAAATATATTTTTCATCTTATATCTATGCACTATACACTAAAAGTACCTTCACTGGCCTACTACCATTTCACTGTATCAACTCTTCAATTCCAGCCTAACATCCTCTTCACAATCCGGCCCTACCCTCCCAGGTCTGCACTTACACCTGATATTGTTGGTATGGTCCCTCATGAGCCACGAGTGTTCGGGACAGGGCCCCTGTGTGTTCAGAATGTGGCAGGTACCGTTGTAAGGAGCTGTGCCCCTGCGAGTGATGCAGGCTTCCACCTGGAATGGAAAAATAGAAATGGTATTAAACAAATTGAAAAGGTAAGGTAGGTGATAGGTAGGAGCTGGTTTGTCGGGGTCACATTCCAAGATAAGTGTGATCACCGTTTCGTCACTGTCGTTCAGTATGACGATAAATTAATTCTGCGGTGAAATTTATATGTTCTAACTAGCTGCGCCCCGCAGTTTCACCTGCATAAGTCTCGACCCCGTGGGAATATTGATATAAAGAGTATCCTATATCCTAAACCAGGTCATTGTCTACCAATGTCATCCAAATCCATTCAGCCGTTTTAGCGTCAAAGCGTAATAAACAAACAAACAAACAAACTCACTTTCGCATTTATAATATTAGATAGGATTCACCAAATATAATACGTGGTTTAGTTTAGAAATGGAACTAGTAATCGAAATATTAGAGCTATACGTTGACAAAAAAAAAATGTGGTTACGTTATTGTTACGGTTACAGGAAATAGCACTCATATCAACTCAGAAAGGGGTCATCACCGTATCAACTCGAGTCATTCAGTATTCTTTGTATGAAACTCCCTACTGCAACGCACTCTAATCGGAATCGTAACGTAATCGCCTCGCCTCGGGACAAGCTCCCATAACCGCGGCAATGATCGCCAACGCCTTATAAAAACTAATAGCATTCTAGCGACTTTTGTCGTTTCGACAGAAGATAAACATTTATGGCGTTTATGCCACAGTCTCATAATCATGGCTGGTTGTGTCGTCTACACAGAGAACTAGGGTAAAATAAAATTAAAAAAGTATTTTTAACATACCTCTCGTCTACTACAAGCACCATTTCCACACGCACACACTCCGTTATGGCTGAGACCATCGATGGCTGGTCTCGCTTCAAAGTCGAAGGCCACCACTTCTCCCACCGGACACGGCTCTGCGGTGCCGGGCCGGTAACAACGGCGACGTTCCGGCACATACAGACGACCTCTGCCACATGGCACCTGGAATTTAAGAATGAGAAAAGTTTTGGAGTGATTCTCAGTAGATATAATGCAGATCACGAGAGAGCATAAAATCAAGGCTCGAAACCGGTTTAAAAAATACCGGTGAAAAACCGGTTTATTTAGATTTTACTCCGAACTTTTCTTAAGAACTTAAACGTTTTCAGAACTTTATTTTAACCTAAATTAACCGGTTTATACGACGAGCGGCATGTGTGTAAACGCGTTGCACCTTGTGACTACTTGTGAGGATGCCGCGCTGAATAAAAACTGAACAAAAAACCGATTAATATTGCTATAAACCGTTTAATCCGAAAAAACTTTTGTATAAGGACTTCTTCAAACCCGGTTTAAAAAACCGGTTTCGACGAGCGAAACCGAATGTAAAGGTTGTTGCGTCAAGTACATAATAACGGTTTGAAAATTTAACCGGTATCCGAGCCTTGCATAAAATGACTCCAGGGTCTAGATATTAGATCCGGATTAAACTGAAAAGAAAGTAAATAAGGGTGAAGCTCGCTTCCACCTTCGGCCTGATCATCACTTACTATCAGGTGAGATGAAGGCCAAGAGCTTCACGCAGTATAGTAGCTATGAGTTCCCTAAATATAATTGCTTTTGCAACCAGCCTATAATGTTCCCACTGCTGGGAAACAGGCCACCTCTCTTAGAGACTGGCTCAGTGCGAGTTGGTAGATGTCACATGTCTTCGAATTTCTGGTTCTAGAACATGACAGTTTCCTCACGATGTTTTTCTTCACCGTTTTGAGAGCAGTGTTGATGAAATTATTTCACACACACACAACGTAAAGCGCCTGGGTTCGAACCCATGACCTATACAACTCGTAAGTCGGGGCCGTTACCACTGGGCCACCACTGCTCTTCACTGCTTTGCAACCCTTACCTTAGTACATCTTCCACCTCGAGCAATCATCTCGTCATGCGCACAGGGTCCTCTGGTATACAGCCTATAGCAGACACCGTCAGCAGCTCGAGCATGGAACGACTTGCATCTACATTCAGCCCGGGAGCCGTATGGAGCCACCTCGGCAATGGAAAATATGTGGCCTCTTGGACATGGGCCGAGCGAATCTGAAAATAGAAATTCATACATATCATGAAGAAATGAAACTCAAAATACTTATATTATTTCATATAAACCGCCCATGCAGGTTTAAATGAAATAAATACTTTTGAGTTTGACAAAACGCATGAACGCCGATGTCGTCGGAGGGCTTCGGTCAGCGGGTAACCAACATGTGTTCGTCGCAAGTAGAGGGCGAAAAATCTTTTAGGAACATCTTTAGTGGCTCGTTATTCGTAAAATAGATGAACACGGCATAAATTCACTATCTGAATGAGACATTTTAATACACGTAGAACTTTAGTACACAACCGACCAATTTCGGGCGGTAAATAAATCACTTATAGAAGTAACTTTGACAGCTGGTTTACGTTTCAAAAAATTTATAGAAACACTAAAAGCTGTGATCTCCATACATTTACCCTACTATCCGTTATTCGTAGCCCTCCCATCCGTAGGTAGCTAGACAATGGTAACGTCGCTAGGAAACGATTTTTAAAGAAACACTTTTGGGTTACGTCTCGTAGACAATTCTATCAACCGTGAACAAAACGAACCGTTTCGCGAGTATAGGAACCGGGCACTAAACTATTGATCTTGTTTATCGTAGTTTGGACGATGTCCTCATTTTTTATTACACTCCGGCCTATTCTATCTAGTATGAATAATTGATTTAAAAAATAATACCTACCTATTATTGTCCCACTGCTTGGCAAAGGCATACAAGGCACGAGCATTGATCACCACGCTTGCTCAAGACGGGTTGGCAATTTCAGACTTATATTAACTATAGGTCCAGGTTTCCTCACGATATTTTTCCTTCACCGATGTTAGTAATGTCCGAGATAAACTCAGAAGTACATATGAATAGATTTTAATAGATTTAAATTGATATTACAATACGTGTTTATTGCCAAACGATTTTTAATTATGTTAAATGACTACAAAACAAAGACCTGCTGACGGTGCATAGCAATTGGTATTTTAACTTTTATGATAAGTACTCATTTTGCATATATTAATGGAAAGCGATAACGGGGTATGTTATATTACAGCAAATAAGCAAATGTGCTGAAAGTGTAAACTGTAGATTGAAAAGGGGTTATACTCGAGCTAATTTAGAACATTGTGGTTATCGAATTTTTAGGTTTTAACGCGTCAGAGCTGGACATAAACAACGAGGAGCGGGCCGATTGTGCCCTGGACACTGCTACTGACAACTCATCAGAACGAAGAAGAAAAGAGTCGAGAAAGCAGTTTACCCCGCCAAAAGATGAAGCTGGACTTGAACCATCCTGGCGGAGAGAGTTATCATGAGAGACTGATTAACCACGCTAGGAATAAACCAAGACAAAATAAAAAACATGAAATGTTAGACGGAAAAACCGTAACCAAACGCATCAAGAATCACAGGATGTGCTATCTAGCACATATTGACAGGCGCCGCTAAATCCAAGAAAGCCAGCAGACCTATTTACGCATGAAATGGTAACCTAAAACAGGACACGACAAGGAAATCATTTTTTGGATGGTACGGCTGAAGACCGAGATAAGTTTAAGAAGACTGCTAGCTAGATTACAAGACAAGAAACCTGAAACGGATAGCAGCCAGATCCTCAGATGAAGACATTGGAAACAGCAAAAAGCAGGTGCACTGGTGAAGCTGGACCTGAACCTGAACCAACCTAGCAGCGCCGTCGTAAAAATATGCCCACCCATAGATAAATATCACCCGTCTCTCCACTATTCCATTCGCAATCCTTACATATCCTAAGGGCACGTCTGCCCTACCATTACCGCGTCTCCCGGTCTCCTTAATATGCAATGGTCTCTGTAGCCCCATGAAGCATGAGGCTCCAGGGGCTAGTGCAAATTTTGGGGTTCATTCGATTTATTGAGTCTAGTTAAACCACGCTGGGGTCGGTGAATTTCATTCGCTCATTCGTGTTTTTACCCGACTACGGTGAACCAAAAAGGAGGATTATGATTTTGAGCGGTATGTATGTATGTTCATCTGTTACCTCATAACTTCTAAACTACTTATTATAATTTGACTATGAGGTATCGTTGGAAGCGTCTTGATCGTCCGCTGGTTATGGGCTATGTGACGTCGCATTAAATTGGCATAAAATCACAAACAAATAAAATAAAATAAATATCATGCTATATTGGTTGTCAAATGAAAGGGCTTAATTTGCACATTTCAAATATATACATATATTATAACCCCAAAATAATTTTAATAAAAATAAAAGTTACAAAAACTAGAACCCAACTACGACAAAAAAGTCAACTAAAAAGGTATAAACAAGACATCACAGACAGACAAATTATAAATCCGTTGTCACACGTAATCTGCTTGATTTATCTAACACGTGTGACTCCAGATTTTTATTTTTTGTCTCTTGTGTGATGTCTTGTTTATATAGTTGACTTTTTGTCGTAGTTGGGTTTTTGAATGAGAATGTTTAACATTGGCCTGGTTGAACATTTTGAGGATGAAGTTTTAAATATTATGTTCAGTGTAGGGTATTTAGTGATTTGTGGTGAAATTGAGAAAGAAAGAAAGAAAGGAAAATATTTTATTTGGGACCTAAATATTAGCCTTCTATTATTCAGCAAAATAATTAAGTACCGTGAGGAAATATCAGCATAATCACCACTTTGGGCAAATAGATTAGTGATGCCTTGCTTCCCATATGATGGTCAGAAGCACCTGCTTCTACCACTTCGCATGGCAACAATTTATTATTTATATTCATACATTGCACAACTCTAGATTTTGTGCCTAATCCTACCCAATTAGTTATTAAACGTTAATGTACAAATGCTGCCCAATCTGCTTGCTATTTGGACCGTAAGAAATATTTAATTTTCGGTATAATTTCACCAATTTGTACAATTACTAGTTTACACTCATTGGCCAATCAATCAGTGAACACTAATTAACTAGGCTTCGCATCGAAAACTATGCTGTTTAGGTAATAATTGATTAAAATAAATTGAGCTGGGCTAATAATTAGGAATTAGATTTTAGCGTCATTTTTTCTTTTTTAATTATTGAAAACTTTCGGCGAAGAATGTAAAGTAACATAATAGCTAAAATTGAAAATCCGAAACAAATTGTGATACAGCAAAGTATAAATACCTACCTAGACGTGGTGGTCTGATAAGTTGATTGAAAATAATGTTACTACATATCGAAGGGTCAAATTAAAAATCTTAACAGAAGGCTCCCTAAATTGTATGTTAATTTGTATTAATATTCTGAAACAGTCACGGTTACAATAAAATGGAATTTTCATTTGATTGTATGCGTGACTTTTTCACAACTCAACTTTAGTATATGATTTATTGGCCTTTTTTCTTTCCATGTACAAGACAGTTACGTAATTGTTACATTTTCGATCGATTTTTTTATATTTTTTCGAAATTCATGTATTTTTTTAAAGATTATTTAAATAAAATGAAGATTTCTAGGTTTTTATGTCTCAAATAAGTATTCCCAATAAGAAAGTACAGTTTATTATCCAGACACAAGATATTTTTTCTCTAGATCAATTAATACTTTAGTTATAAACGAAATAAGAATTGAGACTTACGCCATTTAGTTCGCTGCTCGAACACAATCAAAGAACGCACGCGATATTCAACTTTATTACTGATGTGTTAGCGTTTAGCACATGGTGGAGAGGCGGGGTACATGGGGGCGGAGTTTACGTGGAAATTGTGTTTAGAGTGCCTGGCCTTAACCAGCACTGCCAGTAATTAGCAAAACCATCAGATTTAATATAAGTCTGAAATCGCCAACCCATCTTGAGCAACCATAGTAATCAATGCTCGCCTTCTCTGCATGAGAAGCTGCCTTTGCCCTACAATGGAACAATAATAAGCTAGTATTATTTTATTATTATAAAGGTACATCCTTCCTCACCTAATTCATAGCAAGATCCAGTCTCATTATGGTAATGAGGTAGATGGCTCTCGCAGCCACACTTCGAGCCTGGTAGGAACAGCTGGCCTTTCTCGCAGGGACCCCTGGTGTAGTGTGGGTAGCAGCTACCATCAGCTAGCCAGTAGTGAGGACCGGAGATTGCGCACTAGAAAGATAACGGTAATGTTTTAGAACATTGAGGTGAATTTCATGATCTTGGTTTGTATACGTCTTATTCGACAGTGTATCAACGATGGTACTTTCTATCAAGTAATTCATCATCTGCCTAGCCTTTTTATAACTATGTTGGGGTCGGCTTCCAGTCTAACTGGATGCAGCTGAATACCAGTATTTTACATGGAGCGACTGTCTATCTGACCTCCACAGCCTAGTTACTATGTAACACGATAACCCTTGACTAACCGTAACGACTGCCAAAGATCTACAAATGACACCTGGGACCAACAGCTTAACGTGCTTTCGGAGGCACGGAGGGGTCTTGGTAAGTCTTTCTATCAAGTAATTATAAAATATTATTATTTTGGCTGTAATTTCTTGATCGCCGACGGGTAAGGACTTACGGATTAGAATTTACAAACAACCGAGCAAATGACAAGTCCAATACAGCAGGGGACGTAAAAGTCAAATTAAATACAAGTATCATCGCGGAAAGCCATAACTAACCACCGTAAGGACTATTCTTGCTTGCAGCGTTCAGCCGCTATAGAACCGGGGCGGTAACCGATGTGGTCATCATGTGCACGGAATTTTGTTTTCTAAGTGGTTAGCTATGGGCTTCCGCGATGGTACATGTCTCCTATCTAACTGTCAACCTTATTAATGGCTGTATCAAAATACAGCTCATTATTTATTCGCAAGCTTATCTCAACGCTATGATCCAAATACGTATGCAGGACAGAAAAGCACTAACAGAAGTCTTGTGGGCACATTGTTTTTGTTTCATACATACTTATGCGGCGAGCCCTTACTTCTTAAAATTTTAATACTTACTGAGCAATTCGCGACACCATCTTCCCCGGCATCCAGCACGGATCCAGGATAGCAAGGTCCTTGAGTATTTCTGTAGTAACACTTGCCGTCAGCTGGCCAGTAGACCAAGGTCTCATCGGCACATTGTTGAGGTCTCACGCACATGCCTTGTCGTTCACTGGAATTAGTAATGGGTTTTCTTAGTAAGTCACTCGTGGGGTTTCTCAGTTTTGCAATGATCGTGATAGGTAAATACAGATGTTGAGAAATATTGGTTATTTTGTGGAGATGTTGCTTATTGTGTTGACATTTGAAGAAATAGAAGTTGGCTTTAAAAAATAACTGTCATTATTATTTATGATGTTATTTATAAGACCCAATTCCTCCATCGTCTTAAGTACGTATTTTGTTATTAATATTCATGTCGGGTAAATAAAACATACCAAGGATGAACTAAGAATTAATTAGAATTTACTTAATATTTATTAATCAAACACAATATCTCTACGATTTACACCACAAAATTCAAAATGGTGTATTTTATTTATTAGAATTATAATCAGGTCGACCTGAATTCGATACTAATATCTGTGAAGATGTTGGAAATAAGCCAGCAGATTCAATTTGTATAAATATTTAATACGTTTAATGCTTACAAAATCACCTTACCTTTCAAAATAATCCCAGCCCTAATGATGTTAATACTCAATTTTATGCCTAACAAGATTAAGTCCAATTCTCATTACTGCACGGCAAATAGAAACAAGCACCACATCTAGGATTCAGAGATGCTGCAATAGGTTACCTAGGTAACAGTTATTTCTAAGAATGTTATACTTAATTTGAATAGGAATGTTTAGCACTGACCTGCTTAAATATTTTATATTGTGATCATATAAACCTTTATTCGTGGAAATAAATCCAATAGACCGATATAACCGCATAAAAACCGGTTGTTTTGAAATTAGGTTTGTTAGGTTATTGCAGAAGAAGATTGCATTTGAAAAATCAATCTGCCTAGCCTTTTCCTAACTATATTGGGGTCGGCTTCCAGTCTAACCGGATTCAGCTGAATAATTTTAAATTGAGCGACTGTCTATCTGACCTCCAGAAATCAGTAAATAGGTAATACGATACCCCTTACCGTGCCCGCTTCGCCCGACCTAGGAATCGAACCCAGGACCTCATGTTCAGCAATAGCGCATGCGACCACTAAACCAATTAATGACCAACGATTTTTAGAAAATTATCTGAATTTCATTCATACCAATAACAGTGATTGGAAAACAATTGGCACGCGCTAAAGGTTACTTGGCAACTACGGGATATCGATTGGCCATAACCTTAGAAGTATCGATATTCTAAAGGAGTTTAAGTTTTTCTTGATGTTTCGTAAACTTTTAGACCATATTTAAAAAAGTGTCCTTGGAGTTTTTTGTCCGTTCTTTTCCATAGAGATCTACGTTGTGGAATGGGCAACTAACTTCAACTTTCTGACTAACTGACCGACTCTTTGACATTCCAAAAGTGCCTGTAAATGGTTTAATTGAAATAAATGCTTTGAGTTTGAGTTTGAGTGGTAACTGTGGTCAGTAGTATCTCCATGTAACTACCAGTGAAATTGTTTTCCTTTGTGTGTTTTGTTTAACGTGTTTTGATTTATTTTAATATCTTTTTCGTCCTTGTCAAAAATTGCATCTAAATCAATGGTTCCCAAAGTTTGGACTGCGACCCACCTACCAAAAACTTTCAAAATTCGGGACTCACCGCTTGGCTGTCATGTTGAAAAAAAAGCATAAGTACTGAATAAGTAAATGAAAGACTTTTGAAATAAAATAAAAAAAACATTTGTTACAATCGAAAATTTTAATACTTAATTTAATACAAGGAGTGCTATTATTGCTATTTCGAGGAGAAGGATTACAAATTTTTTGTCATGCTTTAGCATCAAGTTAAATTCTATTTACTCATAATTGCAATGAGTTTGATACATCCAATTTATTTGGGTATTTAGTTTATAGCTGAAAATCATTTTTTCAAGGCCCAGACAATATTCTTTCGCGACCCATTTGGGAACCACTGGTCTAGATTATAAGTGTGGTCTTCTATACTGGGAGGCGTAAAGTAGTATTCATCCCAGTTCTTCTAAACTTGCTTGTAACTGTGTAGCTTCTGTTGACAAAGGTCAATTGCCAGGTTTTGCAACCGTTGCTTAGGAGTTAGTTCTTAAACCTCCGGGCTTTTACGACATTCCACGACAAGCTCGTATTTAGCTAACCCTAAACTATCAAAGTAAAATTTATTTTAACTGTATTTTGTTAGTGAAAGTCGTATAACAGTGTCCAGTTTGTTGTAACGACTTGAATGGCGTACAGGTGGTAAAGCTGTTGAGGAAGTTAAAATAATGGCTACAGCTCAAGGGTTAATAGTCCAAGATTTGTGTCTGTAATTTATTTAATAACCTGCAATAGAAATTCAAATATCTCGCTATCACACTGGAAAGTTTAACAAGGAAAAATTAAAAAAAAAATGATTGCATATAAAAAACGTTGATACTCATTTTTTTTTTATCTCGGTAAATTATGATTTTTGTGAGAAAATGCTTGAGACTAAACAGAATATTATACTAGGTTCATAGACGACAAAATTAAAACTAAGTAAGAGTAATTAAAACGGAAAAGTTCTTGTAAAAAAGGTTTCCAGAGAACGAAATGTATGTTTGCATTATTCAATACTAGCTTATGCCCGCGACTTCCTCCGCGAGTCTATAACCTTTCTCAAGAATTGGGCTATCCAATGCAAAAATATTTTTTTAAATCCGACTGGTAGTTTCAGAAATTATCCCTTACATACAAACTTACAAAAAAATAAACGAACATATTTTACCTCTTTATAATATTAATATTAGTAATAAATACCAACCATAGTGGTTCATCACTTCAATCTTAAATCAGAAATATATATATTAAACTTATGGCCTTTTCCCTAACACTAGAAAACACCAAAATGAACGTATAAATATTATTGCACTGTTGCATTTTGAACTCTCGGCGCTGAGCCGACGGTTGAAAATCTAAAAGTGCGCTTTTATTTGGGCATTCATTTAGGTGAAATTTTAAACATTCAAGAAGCACGGCCATCACGGATAAAAATGTATAAAAAATGTATCCAACTTTTCAGCTAACAAGATAAGCCGTAAAGATGCTTACCTACCCTCTCTTGTTGAAAGACTCCTCGACTGGCGCGAAGTACTCTCCTGGCCTGCAGGGTCCTCTTTCGAAGAGTTTGTGGCAAGTGTTGGTATGTGGCAGCTGGGCAGTGCCAGGGGGACACTTGCACTCCGCGATAGTGCGACCACCCCAGCGGCCGGGACTTAGCTCTTGAGTATCTGCACATGGATGACCTTTCTGGAAAGAGAAAAATATTCATGAGTTAGCAGTGTAGTTTAGAAGGTAAAATTATGGAGAAAATTATTTAATAACTGTGAATTAGTTAACCCTGGCGAGGTCAACCAATTCTAAATCCCATCGTCCACGATGCTATTAAAAATAAACAGTTATACACTCAAATCACCAATGAGTAACTAGTATGTTACAGCACTAGTATTTCAATGGCAGTTCGTGCATGTGGAAAATGAACCTTACAGTCGTAAAAAAAAACGGGCGAGACTTACAGTAGTCGCGTAAGATGTGTAACATCTGACATATCACCTTGGAAATGAGCAACATTATTAAAGGGGCGGGGCCTCATCAAGGTCGTTTCTGAGAGCCAACTTTAGCACTACGCGCGCTCGTTGGTTAAATCAAATAGCGCGCGCTTCCCCAGCTTCCTGTTACACACTTCCGTCCCTTTTCACAAAACCACTCCCACAGATTTTTAGAATATATATGTATATATGTTCTGTGAACAGATTGCAGAAAAGTGGGAGGAAAGATGTTACACATCAAAAAGAAACTCAAGAGATTCGATTTCTTGTAACACTTAAGTATACAAGGGCTCAGTGCTTATGGGCTAGCTTCAATAAAAGAGGTTCTTCTCTGAAGACCAAAAAAGGAAGGGTAAAAAACACCTTTGCATGTAGGTTTTGTATGTAAGTTCCTTTTTTTGCCACCTCCGTGTCATGAGATTCAATCTCTCTTAAAGATTGAAGAAATCGCGATTAAAGAAACATGTATTACAATGTTTATAATCTTAAATTTTTCGCAAGCCCTTTGTATTCAACTCCTACAAAGCTTATCCCAGCTGCGAACAATATGAAAACCTGTTATTTATTATCTTGAATCACGAGACTTTATTTGCATGTTGATAATTAGTCAAAAAACGTTAATAGTGTTTGACTGAAGCAAAAACCTGTTAACTACAAGGTTAAAATAATTTAGTTTTTACATAAAATAATACGAGTTTGTGTTATAGTCGGGAGGAAAAGTGAAAAATCGAAGATAACCTAAAATGTATGAAACGGGCTAAATCTACACTAGTTGTCCGAAATAAAATGTTTTTAATGTGTAACATTTTTCCTCTCGCTTTCCTGCAATCTGCAATCCGTGGGGTCCTGCAATCTGTGAGAAGATTTCGTGAAAAGAGACGGAAGTGTGTAACAGGAAGCCAGGGAAGCGCGCGCTATTCGATTTGACTAATGAGCGCGCGCGGTGCTAGAGTTGGCCGTCAGATGGTACCAACACATTTTCAGAGAGGTTGTAAACAGGATGGTGATGAAGATGATGACGATAACGATGATGATGAATATTGTTTATATCATATATACGTCAGCCAAGATGTCAGATGTTACACATCTTATGCGACTACTGTAAGACTCGCTCGTTTTTTTTAAGTGAACTATTCTTTAGGCGCGTTGGACATTTTTGAGATGGAAATAAACCACTGATTTCGCAATACCATGACGACACCTCATTTTTGTAAACGCGATTATGCTCTTTATTTAGATAAGGTTACGAACCAATGTTCTGTACAAGTATTTTTCTTCCACCAAGGCGATCTTGTTCAAGTTTTCACTTCTGTCGGCACTCCCGGAGTACCCCAGTTTTTTTAAAATGGTTTTACCGACACGCAATAAGGGTCGACTCCGTGTTTGATCTAAAATATGTTTTGAGTGACCGACATATTATTATGTAGGCAACATGTAATTACAAGAATATCAGAACCTGCAACACTGGAGGCGTGAAGCAGAGGTGCGTTGATCCAGTTCTTCAAATAAAGTGATAATAGATACTTGATGCAGAACTATAGACACATCTCATTTTCGAGCTACGTGTAAAACGTTCCTGAGGGTTGAACCTCGCTAAGAGACGACTAGTCCAGCCACCACAACGAGCTGGTTCTCAAAAGGGTTCAATAAAGTGAACCATTTTTGCTGATCAGTATTAAATCCATACTGATCGGAAAATCTGACAGAAGACCGTACAAGCAATCCGCTAACACTTTTTACTTACAAGTTAACAACATAAGTATCAATTAACTTGTAACTATGATGACAGCAGCCCCATTTTAACTTAACCGACATATGATCTACGTGGGAAAACTAATCGGTAACCAGTTTTTGTCAGCAATTTGTACCAACATGACAGCTTGATGTATCTGTGTCAGCTTTTTGTAAGTAGAAGACAGCTGTTGCTTTACAAATGCGTTTACAATTTTTTGTTGCAATATATTTTTTTAAGATTCGTTGCATGTTTCTACATACTTGGTATTCCTGTTTACCCTCCAACTAGGCTTAATATGGTATTGAACTCACGACCTCTTACGCGCTGTTCGTTGAACTATAACAGCTAATTCTTTTGCTGGAGAGCAGAGGGAGGGATCATGGAAGATTGTTCGCATTCTTCTCTGAGTCTCAATATGTCTAAGATACAGCATTGTTATTGATACGGCAATTGCCGTAATATACGGCACTCACACGATTATTATATTTTTGGAAAATACGGCATACCTCTCATTGCCGTATCACAAAATACGGCAATTGACTATAGGATAAACGAAACATTTATTCACTAACCTATTGAATGAAACGAAAATGAAACTCAAATATCTGTCACCTGGAGAGGCTGTGCGCCACATTAATAAAGAAAATTTTTCGTCAATGTTACTAACCTAGAAACTACCACGAATTGTCAAAACTGAAAATGACCTTCAAAAAATGATGACAACTGATTCAACATCAAGGCTAAAATCAAGGATACTGTAGCAAGTTTATGGTGACGCGCGACATATGCGAGAAGCAAGGATAAGTACACATTAGATAAACATGAATCTAAAGTAATAGAAACGATAAGAAACCTTTATGGAGAAAAAATAGACATTTTTTAAATATATACGGCAATTTCGTATTTTTTCCCTTAAAATGCGGCACACCAGACTGACATACGGCAGCTCAGCAGCAGATTTTATGATAACAATACTGCTAAGATACCTCTAACAAATTTCTCTACATTTTTAACAAGTTTTTTATATTGATTGTCGCTGATATGCGACTGCGACTAGATTTTGATCGTTTTTAATTACGGGAATTGGCCTTCAGATGCTTGCTAACACAGCATACTTCGGTCCCTAATTCGAAGTGGTTTGGTTTCTCATTGAAGTCTTTTAAACTAAGAACACTAATAGGTAATCACTATTATTATTTAGAAATCATTTATTGATTATTTACAAATAATATTATTATTTAGAAATCATTTATTTATTATTTACAAACAATATTAGTATTTTTTAGAAATAACATTATTATTTAGAAATAATATTATTATATCTCGTTCTATAGGGGAGAAAATTAGGACAAATCGAAAAAGGTGAACCTACTTGAAATGACCCGTGTAAACAGACATGCGCCATGGAGGTACCCAACGCGCGTGTTCACTCTGACTAATTTTGAACTTACAATCTTCATTATCGTGGTTAGAGTTGTCGGAGTACTTAAAATCTAAAACTGTATTTTGGTACAAGCAAACCGTAGACATCGTGATATTCTACACAAGAACACTTTATGCAATGTTATTTTTCGTCTAGTCATAAACTATTTGATGGTCCAAATTCTATTATTTTTACGTGCTAATTACGAATATTAAAGCCGACATATGTGGAATTCATTAGTATTTTACGAGCGTCTGAAATAACTGACGTTGAATTAAAACTAATTTAACAACATAATTTAGCAATTATTCTCATAACTTGGGCTATAATTTGCATCATCCGCATAACGGACAAAAATATTTGACATAGCTTCTTTCAGAGACTTTATCAGAAGATATTATGTAGCAGCTCACAAGTAGCCTACTAATATTACGTATAATAAATGTGAAAGTTTGTATGTTTGGATGTTTGTTACTTCATCACGCAAAAACGGCTGAACAGAATTTGATGACATCCAATTCTATTCCTGTTGTAACCTGGATTAACACATACGATATATTTTATCCGGCTAGTACATTCCCGTGGGATAACTTCCGACGTAAACGTGGGTGAAGCCGCGAGCAATAGACACATACACAGATATTAATTTATGACTATTTAAACATTATTTTTGAACTTTCAAAATAGTTGTTAAATAGTCATAAATTAATGTCGTACAGTTGCAACGTAACCGTTGGCTTCCTTCTTCAAATAAAAAACGCATCAAGTGCGTGTCAAAGAATTAATTTATTATTTTCCTATTTAAAAAATAATATTGTCATTCGTAGATCTTTGACAGTCGTCGTTGCGGATAGTCAGAAACCCGAAAGTTTGACAACCATGTCTTACCAAGGGGTATCGTATTACCTAGTAATCGGGTTGTGGAGGTCAGTTAAGTAGTCGCTCCATGTAAAACACTGATATTCAGCTGTACCCGGTTAGACTGGAAGCCGACCCCAACATAGTTGGTAAAAAGCTAGGCAGATGATGATTCCTAATATAGAAACCATATTGCACAACATTGTACATTACATAAAAGTTGGAGAAATACATAATATTACATTGCACTGTAAATCAATAATGTTTGAACTAGTCAATGTAACTTTATTTACGTTAAATGTCAGGTAGCACAACACTTAGGCAACTGCGAGAGAAAGATGCAGATATCAAATGTGGGACATATAATTAATCTGAGCCGAAGGCATATTTATGCGTGAACATGGAATAGAACTAACTGCAGTAGCAGTAAGAAATGACCTTTGTGGAGATGATCAATAGATTATTTTAGAGCCTGTGCTGGCGCTTACATCCTTTAATAATATTCTCATCTTCTTTCGTGGGAAAATAAATATCAATGGACTCCTATTGACTTACATAATCTCAAAGTGCTTCGCATCTTTTTCCTTCTTCCAAAGTGATTCTTCTTTCAATGTGCTCCTTCTTTAAACTTTAAATGCGTTCCTTCTTTCTCTTCTCTTTGTTCCAGGCGTATCTTAATTCTGTGCCAAGGTTTCTAACCTATTATTATCTGTTCCCTAACTTGCTTTCGCTTTCCGCAGTTACTTTGAAGTTTTGTTTTTTTTTTTTCATCTAGATACAACTGAATCCTTGCAAAAGTTTTGAACAACTGGTTGTTTAACTATCACAAGATCTCGTTGTGATTTTTATTTCACACCTTGTGTCATTGCTTCATGCTATAGTTTATGAATTTAACTTTTCACCGTAAGATTGTTATCATCGACTGCAGATGGTCAGTAAATTCTTATCTTTCATGTCAATTTCATCATCATACCCAGACTATTAAAACCACACTAAAACTTTCCATAAATAGTAGAATTTGTCCTCTTCCGCCAGAAGTCACGTTCGTGTCAAGTTTCGTCTTTACTGCGTTCACGCCATTACATCTACTAATGGCAGGAATAGCGTGAAGACCTGACGGTTGCATACATTAATCTTGATTACCGTAAAAGTGATATTATCTACGTGTAATATTAGACTTGGTCTGACGTATGAGCAATAACCCGTGCTTGTGATGAACGGGTTTATACTGCCAGCCTTCGTTTAAAGGTTTGTGATACAAACTTCCCATATATTTATTAACTTACCTTTTTACATACGACACACACGCATGGCATATTGTAAGCCCATTCTTAACAAAACGACTTCATATCCCTTCTGTTCCTTACTCTTCGTGGCATCAAGCTGGTGCAATTTTTTGTCCAATTCAGTATGCCCAAAAAGGCTGCACCCTAATTGCATAACGATCAATCACAATCCGAATCATTTTGAAGGATATTGCTAATCCATTGCTTCATATGTTGGAAAAATGTGTCTGCTCAGCAACGTAAATAACGCAATAAATGTTGTTGAACTGTCAAAATGAAACAGATTGTGATTAATCATGTGTTACGCAATTAAAGTGCTGGTCTACGGCGTTTTCAGTGACGGCATAATATAGGTCCGCTTTTAGCTGATGAGTTATTTATTAGTTTTAATTATATTAAAGTTTTTTAAGAGGAGTTCGGGGCTAAGTAATAACAGCCGCACGGGTCGATCCATCAGGTTAAGCTACACTTGCCGGAGTTGGTCCTTGGATGGGTGACCTTCTTTACATACCGAGCCGTGCCTCGGAAAGCATTAAGCCGTTGGTCCCGGCTGTCATTCTTGGATCTTTGACAATCGATACGGGTTGTCAGAAGCCCGAAAGTCTGACAACTAGTCTTACCAAAGGTATCGTATTACCCAGCTACTGGGTTGTGGAGGTCAGATAGGAAGTCGTTCCATGTAAAATACTGGTATTCCGCTGCATCTGGTTAGACTGAAAGCCGACCCCAACATATTTGAGAAAAGTAATTATAATAGAGTTTTTTGCAGAGCCAGAACAGTGCCAGTACAATGTTAAACAACTTCAATCAACTGAACCTCCAAGATATGATCTCCAGCTGAAGCCTTTTATTTATCACTCCTTGTATAATTGACGTAAACACAGTACATCAAGTGTCTTTATGTGATCTTCCGCATACACACAATAAACATCCTTTATGAACGCATCCAAAGCGTTGGATAACTCGCCTCATGACCCTTGAACTAGCTAAGGAAACACGTAACCCATGCCAAACACTACAAATTATTTCAAACCTTAAAATCTAAACATCAAGGTATATTTTTTTAAAGCAGGCTTTCGTGGCCAAAGTTTGATGTGATTTAAATAAAATCAATTTTATATGCGTGTGAAATTATGCAGGCGACTTCGATTCGAGTGGGAAGTGGGTATGCATGTCATGTGGTCATGTGATGTCATAACCTAAATATTGTCGGGCGCTTTCCCTGGCCTGATAATATGGAGGTAGTGGCTTTGTGAGTCAGTTGAAATGCTTACTTATTGATCAGTAGCTTTTGCCCGGGGTCCGCCCGCGTGGATTTTGAAAAATATCCTACGGGAACGTACAACCAGGATTAAAAGTATCGTATATGTTAATCCAGGTATATAATGTAATAATTCCGTAATACATTGTTTTCATATAACTCTATTGGTTTACGTGGCGCACGCGGTAAAGCTTCCAGTCGGCATGATTTTTTCCAACATCTTCAGAATTATACACCTAAAGTGATTGATGAAGACACTCCGTTCATTAGTGAAAACCGTTTGAAACTCTATTTAGTTGTTTTTGAGTTTATCGCTTTCAGACAGATAGACGCAGCGGGGGAGGGACTTTAAAAAATACATATGTAGTGATAACCTTAGTGGAGAATGTGGAGGTGGTCTACATTTGAATTACAATGCCAGTCCGCACGTAGGCCTTAGCAGTAAGCACGTAGGCCCAATTCTTTTGGCCTTTGACCCTTACGTAAAATAACTTTAGCTAGCGGTTTCTCCTTCATCATCATCTGCCTAGTCTAACCGGATGCAGCTGGATACCAGTATTTTACATGGAGCGACTGTCTATCTGACCTCCACAACCCAGTTACTGAGTAATACGATAACCCTTGGTAAGACTGGTTGTCAGACTTTCGGGGTTCTGACGACCAGTAACAACTGTCAAAGATTTGCAAACGACAGCTGGGACCAACGGCTTTACGTGCTTTCCGGGGTACGGAGGGATCTTGGTATGTATAGATGGTCACCCATCCACGGACCAATCGCGGCAAGCGTAGCTTAACCTGATCGATCTACCTGTACGGCTGGTATTACTTAGCCACAAAGCCCCTCTTATAACTGATCCTTATGAAGAGAAATATCTAGGTAGAACTCGACAACCACTGACCGCTATGCACCTTATAGAATGTCTATCGAATGTCTATGTCTATGTCTATCTCGAAGTTCAAACACTGATCATAATGACATTGAAGTAAACTCAGTCCTAAACGATTAATCAGTATATATCAATTCATGTCCAACAAACAGTTAAGGAAATAAAGATCACTAAAATAAAACCATTTCAACAAGATACCACTAAATAACGAAAGAAGCTTTAAATCTTAGAACTCCTAATAATTATAGATGTCTAACTTTTACGAAATCGATTAAGTCTAATTGGATAATTGGCGCTTAGAAGTGGCGCCATCGTTAAATTCGGTCTAAAGAATACTAAGTAAATGGTTAATGCTTTCGAACATTTTGATTTAGTTCGAGTTTATTCCACTTTGTACTGTTCGTTTCATAAGAGAAATATTGTAAGTGAGTCGTAAAATGGAATAATCAATTGTCATCTTCTGTGTAAATGTTCGATGCTAAAACAAACGGCGTCAATTCTCAAAATTATCTCTTGAAAAATTACATAACTTACCAGCACAACAACTTCGCAACAAAAGCTATCATGTAAACCCCATTGCTTAGTTGAATATTATTCGTGTAATGGAAAACTGGGGAGTAATATCATATGATCCTTTGACTTTAAACCCGACCAACCATTTACGTATTCTGAATCTGATTTGACATGGATCCTGTAACCATATCGATGGTGGACATTTCAAATGTCGTAAGGGACATTGTATTCCCTGTCCCTTACGACATCTGAAATTTCCAGCGTCGATATATATATTCACATATACGATACGCCCAGCCTGAGATTGTCTGACAGAGATAAGACCGCCAATTGTACTTTTTAATCACTATTCTGTATTATGTTTCTGTAGAAGAACAACAAAGATTTATCTATCGATCCATCTAACGGGATATATCTCACTCACACTTTACAATATGTATAGACGACCACGTAATTGCTTTAACACCATTTCTTTTTTTTTTCTGAGTGGGAAATTATCAACTAACTTCTGCCGCTCTAGGCGGAGCGGGAGGGCGTGTCAGACTCTTACTGACTAAAACCCACCCGTGTTCCATCAGTTGCCATTTTGCCGGGAACCAAGATGTCCCTTTCGGACTTCTTCACAACCCCGGCAGGCTGCTTTAAAACCCTAAAGGCTGATTATCACTTGCACACAACAAAGCTTAGCGCACATTACAGCTACAACGGGCTGCAGCGCAAAGCATTGCAATACAAAAAAGTACGGTGGGGCCCGCCGTAGGGCGCGATGGACCGATGGTTCACACAATATGTACGAGGATTTTTGCGTTGCGATGTGGCCCGGTTTACGGCGTGTATACTGAAAGTGGGCAACGTCACGAATAGCTGTCAAATATTTCGCTGTTTTTATTAATTTGGCAACATTACTGTATGGAAATAAGAAATGTAGCTAACTAGTGAACTAAAATATTGAATATTTAGTTTTTTTTTACA
Source organism: Omphaloscelis lunosa (assembly GCA_916610215.1). Classification (NCBI taxonomy): domain Eukaryota; kingdom Metazoa; phylum Arthropoda; class Insecta; order Lepidoptera; family Noctuidae; genus Omphaloscelis; species Omphaloscelis lunosa. Next base: position 18,001,295 of record OU744250.1, read on the forward strand.
CCTAAAAGTGTTACAACAGTAAATTCCGTGTTATAATTACAATTCATTATTAATATTATAGATCACTAGTTAACCATATTTCTTATTTCCATACAGTAATATTGGCCAATTAATCAAAACAGCGAAATGTTTGACAGCTATTTGCTTCGTCGCTTAGTTTCAGTATAAACGCTCTTAAGCCCTACAAGGTAGATTTAACTATCTGACAGTTAAATAATTGTTGTCAAAAATAGTAATGTCATTACGAGGTCTACTATACTTTACTCTCCTATCAAATGATCGTCGCATTATCTATAACGAACATTAATTATTATCTTGCTAACTACAAATTACTGTCAAACCTGTCATCTCACGCTATACTTGGGACAAGCGGTAATTATATCATGGGAAATTGTTACTGTGACCCAGTAACACGTTATGTAACGTACATTATGGCTAATTAAATGTTATTATTCAGATTACTGACATAAGTGTAGTACATAATGATGAGGAAGATTATGAGTTTCTTTTTAACCAGGTCAGGGTTAGACTTGATGTCGTAAACTGCATTTTTTTCGTTAGATGTTCATAATAATTATAATAATTCTTTAAAAACATTTTTTTTTGTAATTCAATAATAGACAAGACTAAGTCATTCATTAATTATTAGTTTTTAAAACATGAAATTTTCTACTAATTTTAGTGATAAAGTTTAGAGGATTTATAGAGGAAGACATGTTCAGTGGAAGAATAATTCTCCCTTGACGATTTTTGATAATTCTAGCCACTTGGATGAATGATCGGTCTCGCTGCGCTTGGCGCAGCGAGACCAATCTTTCATCTAAGTGTAGCCAAATATGAAAGCAAATAGGTATTGTTGAATAGAATACAAACAAATATACATGTGGCAACATACATGGTACATGACGACACTAATACAGCTACAAAATCACGATTTTGAAGAGTCGTGACCGATACAAACAAACCGTAAATTTTTTCAAAACATGCGAATAATTGCAAGTTTTGCAATCATACAATTGGCCTTGAGGGAGTTGTGTGTATGGAAAACACAAAAGTTTTTGTAATATAGAAGCACTAAGCTCTTTTTACCTGACTTTTTGTTATGACTAAGGCATTACTTTCTTTGCTTCTGATAAACAAGGTCGTCATCCAACACAGAAAGATATTAAGAAGTGTATTTTTACTAATATGTTGACTTTAGATCACGTAGGCAGGGAAACATACGCAAGGTATAGAAATTTCGATCACCCAAAAGTATTCAAAGAGGTTGAAGAGGAATGGGAAACCTTGATGAGGAAGAAAGCAACGCTGAAGAGTACCTATGTGAACTAAATCAAGATCTAGGCGGATATGTAAAGCAGCGAGCATCCTGCCTTGGACAAACAAGTTAGGAAGATGAAGACGCTCTAAGAGTAAATCCCGGACCATTAGCGATTCGTTACCAACATGGCTATAATAAAACATAACAGAATCAGACCATAATGTTCCCACTACTGAGGCTCAGGCTTTCTCTCTGCGAGAGAGAATAGGCCATAATTCCGCACAATCAATCAATTAACACAGCCTGTCGGTAGACCTCTCCCAGGCTGCGCCATAACACCATATTTTCCACCTTCCATATCTGGATCTGACTGGTCTGTCCCAGCCACCTTTTTAAAGTCGCCCATTCATCTAGCTAATCCAAGCTAAAACACAAAAGCTTCAATGATGCTAAAGTTCACTTATAACACAAACATTTGACAGTGCAGTATTGATAGCCAAACAAACATTGCATCGGTTAGTGTTCACCAAATCATTCGAATTTCACGCCGATCGGTTTCGTGTGACATTCGATTCCAAATGTTAAATGAATCCGATGGCCGTTACGTGATTATTATGCTAGTTTCGATACCATACAGGGTAAAGTGGTGAAGCCGACAAATTTTTACGTTGTCCAAACTACCAAAGAGATTGTTAATTTGGAAATTTCATTATTCAGGATTTATATTCTCGTCAGAACAGAACATTTTGTTGAATTCCAAATTCAGCGATTTTGTTGTATATTTAGTAACAAATGTGGTCGACCTAATATGTAAAAATACCACCGTGAAAACTAAAGTTAAGAAGTGTGCTTGAAATGATCTGTCCTAAGCATCTGGTGAAATGACAGCACACTTCACCTAAGTTTTAAACCAACCTAAAAAGTTTTTCACCGGCCGGGATTATAAGTTGCTGTGGCTTGTGAATGATTAATTAGTAAAGTTAGGTTGACACTGATGAACTAATGAACTTGCAATATTACGTATATTTATTATATATCACGTTTCGTCTCAGTCAAAAAGGTGCAAGAATTGTTCGGAAAAATGTATGAGTCAGTGTTCACCTCTTCCTTGAACTTCTTAGGGGGTCGGCGCAATCTATTCATCGTGACATTGTGTTACATAATAAATATATTCTTGCACCAGACGAAACATTAACAAAAGTCTGTACACACCATCTTCAAGTCTACAAATCTTAAATTTACGACCTCAACGTTAAAAACATTGTTGTTCCGGTTTGGCGAGGTTTCGACTGAGTTTCTGAAAGACCGTGACCGATCGTTCTCGTTTTGCCACACACTGACCCACTAGCATTATATTGGTACATTTCGCCATTTCACAATGATTCGTCAGTATTTATTGATTAATTGATTCTGCATCTGGCCTTGAGTTTTTAGTGTAATAAAAAAATGTTGTTGGCGCCGCCCGGTAGTCAAAGTGATTTGCAATTTTTGGGAGTCTCCTCTCTGATTGGTCATTTGTTTGATATATGCGTAGAGCAGGCTACACTGAGAACGAAGAGAAACGATTAATAAGTTAAGAGAAATAAGTTCGTTTAGCTTCACATTCACTAGGTTTCACTAGGTTCGTTTACATTCACTAGGTTTTCCTGGAAAAATAAGTGAATTAAGTAGACTAATTATTGCAGCTTTGGGGATATTAATAAGTTAAGATTAATAAGTTAAGATTAATAAGTTAAGATAATAAGTTAAGATTAATAAGTTAAGATTAATAAGTTAAGAGAAATAAGTTCGTTTAGCTTCACTCAGTAGCTACCGCGTCTTTTCATACTTCGGTTCATAGTTCGCAGTGTGAACCGAAGTAACCGAAACTAAACGAACTTAGTTTCGTTTCGCTTCGTTCTCAGTCATAATCTATTGAACTGCTAGTTTTAATTAACACAAATAATCATAATAATTGCATAGGACTAAGCTGGTAAAAAATATACAAATAATAAAATGTCCTGACTCAGTAACTGACTGACTCATCAACGCCCAGCCCAAACCCATGGACCTATGCAGTATGGAATTAGTAAGTACCTACTATCATGGCAGTATGGAATTAGTAGGTACTATCCTATACTATTAAATGAGCATTCTCTATTTTCATCAGAGCAGAGCTCGGTCACCCAGGTACTTCATATTTAAATATAATAAATATATTCTGTTCTATTCTTCTTGGGATCACCACAGGACGTCTTTTTCTTTAAAACATCTGTGTTAGCAGTCATCTCAACATTCACTTCCACAGTATGAATTGATAATGATTGATTAATCTTTGGACCTGAACAAAGAAAAAATCAAATGTAAATTCATCAAAACTGTCTTACATCAGTATCTAGTAGAATTCCAGGTACCTAGTTGTTAAAGCTCTACATTCATTGTCTAGCTTCATTGTTCGTCAGGCTCTTGTCTAACATGGATGAACAGTGGAAGAGACGATACTTAGAGAGGTCTGGGTAATATTATAATATGTCCAAAAAATTCAACATTATCATTATCACCACTTCAGCCGAAAGACGTCCACTGCTAGACACCCAAGTGTCGCCATATCGACCGGTTTTGTGCTTCTCGCATCTACCCGATTTCCGCGACTTTCCCCAAATCATCATCACGTCAACGCCGGCTGTCGCTGAAAACCAGCACTGTGGCTCTGTCTCGCATCGGGTCGCAGCATTATACTGAGCGGTGCCCGATTTGCGTGGATGTGACGCTTATTTTCCCCTAACTTGTTCTTTTTGTCCTTCTTTGCGTCATGTAAGGAAATTATCCAATCCAGTTCACCTATTCCAATAAAATGTGTTGCCATGTCCTGCCAACTGTCACATAGTCCATTAATCAGCACACTACGCAATACGGACATGTCGAACGACAAGCATTTATACGATTTTATCTCGAGCGATTATACGTGTCTAGACTGCTTAATTAGTTAGCTCCTTGAAGTGGTCACCATGAAGGGTTTAATGACACTGAAATGCAGTTAGGTTCTGATTTGAAATGACATAAAGATAAACACGCGACTGCGTTGCAATATTACATAATCAGCCTTATTTTATAATGTTCTAACTGCCAGTCGAGTACTTAGGCCTCCACTCTGTGAGAGACAGTGGTACCGACCACTACGCGAGCCAGGAGCTGTGGTGGACGTCATTTTTGTGTTCGATTTTTTGGTTCTAGGACTTGTTTGTTTCTTCTCTATGGTCTCATTTTCAGTTTCAAAATAATTTTAAGAGCAATGGTTAATTTATTAAAGCTTGATCTTGCAGAAATCAATTATAAAATACAATAAACGTGGATATATTAAGTAACCTGTTCCACTTAACTATTTCTAAAGAGCCATAAAAAACTAACGAACACCCACATTCTTCACCTCTCAACGATGCATCCTCAGGATGACGATTGACTTGTCGCGAACTAGGTGTGTTGCCACACACCAGGTCCAGTTGAAAACCAGCGTCAGGCACCAGTTGTCTGTCATTTTTGCTGAACTGGGCCTTTTTGGCGCAGCCGTGAGGCACACTCTCCTGCTAATTTCTTACATCGGACATTGCACTTTTTATTTTTATCTTATTTTGTTTCCTGATGTACGACTATAATTACCCAACTATCTGGTGTATTGTGTGTCTCTTAGTCTGTGCTAAATAAATGTATTTTCTTTCTTTCTTTCTTTCTTTATTAATGGTGATGAAAAAAATTACACAAATTAAAATGTCTGTCTGAATTTGAACCCGTAACTCTACCATTACAGGTATGATGGCACTACATGCCATGAAACTATTTGACATGATTTTCCGAAATCGGTACCTACAATTCATTATTTCAATATTAAAGGCTGCATGCGCTGTTACTTAGTAAACAGGAAGAAATAATGACACTTTACGGAATGATCTATCCAGCCAACCACAGAATGCAGTACGGCATACGATTACTTACCTCATTATATTACACAACACTGTCAGCGATATAATTTCAAGTTCAATATCAATATTCATCGTCCAGTGCATTGAATCCAACTTCTTCAGGCTAGGTGCCAAGTTTACACACCGGGACTATTGTATGGGAATATGTCCACAGAGCAGCTTAATTGTTTATACAACAGAGGCACTAAAAGCTTCACGTATTACGTAACTACAAAATATTCCCAAAACTAAGTCGGTTTAACATGAGCGAGATGTCTTGAGGTCATAGCACTGGTGGTGACTTGCGCAATGACAAACGGAGAACACGGAATAGATGGGATCAGAAGTCCCATTGAGTCGTATCAAGATAATGCCACCTACGTGCATGAGTTTTGAGTGGTGTCCCCTTATTTCGCAGACAGAAATTTCATAGAATTTCGTTTCGCAGAAAATATTTCATATAGTATTTGGTCTTTTTATTAATATTTCGAATATTATTGTTTTAACGACTATTTACTTGAAAGAAACTTATTTCACAGAAAGACAATTAAATTAATTTTATAATGACATTTTTTTATTTAACAAACTTATCAAATAATAGAATTATTTTTAACGAATATTCAGATTTATATATTTTTTTTTAATTTTATTATAATGCCTAACGTGTACCTTCCAAAAGTGAAATGGTCTTCAACGATCCATCGAAGGAAATATTGTAATAATTACTTAATTCGCTGTAATTACGCGACTGTTTTTGTCTATCCTCTTTACTTCCTTCCTACTCAGCCTCCTCTAAGAAACCTACGGGAATAAAGTGGTTTCCCGTTTCTCCTTTTTACCGAGAACTATAAGTACAATCTCAAAAAAATCTAAGGCAAGCTTCTGTACTTCTTTACTCTATGTCGAGAACTAGCATTTCATACGGTACTCTATGGTTCCAAATTCTTACACATTTTAGTAAATTATCGGTCATTATCTTGGAGGTGTAGTTAAAAAACTATTAAGATTTGAATACCGTTTTTCTTTCGACATCTTTTGCTAAGCGATCTTAGTTTTTCTTCATAGGACATTGAATAATACTGACCTGTGAAGCAAATGTGTCGAAACGAAACCGTTAAGTATGAAGTCGTGTCGTGTCGTGTCTAATACTTTCTGTAGGTACAAATGTTAGATTGCAGGCACACTCTAACGTCCGGTGCCATAATTGGAATTTGGGATTGTAGATCGCCAAAACTGATAAAGGTGACTGTGTCTAAGTTCATTGCCCGTGAACTTCTGTAACTTTGGACGACTTTATGTTGGTTATCGAAACATGTGTGTCATAAAAATTTAACAGTAACTAATTCCGTTAATTTTATGAAAAAAATTGTTCATGTAGGGCGCCTCCCAATAGCAGAATGGACATAAAATAGAATCCAAATATTTACCTTGTAAATGGTATAACATTTCCCATCCTTAGGCCAGTACAGCATGAGCCATCCTCTGGGCAATGCTGCGCAAGGATTCCTCTTCACATCAGCCCACGGTGGTGGTAACACTGCGGCTTGAGAGCCACACAGCAATGCTGCCATCCACACCCACGACGCCATTTTAGAACATTCCAAATTCAGTTTGAACACTTTTTAAATCTTTTCATTTTTTATTCACTGGCAGGTACAGTTCTTTCTTCATTCAACCTAGTTTTCATTGTAGTTTTTTATCACTAGCACTTTTTAATACAGTTAAAAAGTATTGTTCCATTATTTAATCTTAACTGTAGTTAATCTATCTCCAGTAAGTCGGTTATTGTTAATAACCACTGAAGCTTTTAAGTAACAAAAACATGAACGGTTCACTTAATTAATGAACATCGTGATGAAACATTTTAACGAATATTTTTTTTTTTTTTGTTTTATTGCAAATAAGTCAGTTACACACACTATTGTGCTTTTTTCACATCGTTAAAGATGATGGCTATAAAACGAATGATGAATTGATTAGATACACACATTAGCATTACTCCTGATTGCTCTAAACTCTAAAGACACACAAATCAACATGCCTAGCCTTTTCCCAAGTAGGTATGTTGGAGTCGCACTGTATAATAAGGATTTTACATGGAGCGACTGCCTATCTAACCCCCAAAATCCAGTTACTGGGCACAGGATACCCCTTGATAAGACTGATAGTCAGACGATTAGGCTTTTGAACTTTTTGGTTGCTATAAAGACACTAAACGGCCTTAAAGCGAGCCGCGAAACTGTAGCAGTCGTGACTATAGTTTTATATCATAAACGTGATTTTAAAATTACATAATTGTCTCATAACTTTCAGCGTGACATAGTTTTTTCGTTGCAATGTAACTGTAGGAGATTTTCTGTTCCGATAAATTATATCTATTTTTTCGTGCTCAGTCGGTTAGACTCCGGAGTATGCAGGTGCAGTCGTGCGTCAGACTTCGAAGATGTTACGTTATTTTGTAATAACTAGTCGTTATTTGCTGTTCTATCTGTTATTAGTTCTGCTTAATAGCTGTTTTGCTATAGTTTTTATTGGAGTATGATAGATGGAATGATTTATGGGACCTGCTGTAACAGGATAGCTTTCTTAGAAAAAAAGTACGATAATCTTGGTTACAGTTATTTAATTAATAACCGCTAATCACTGGGCTTTCTGAATGTTCTCATAGCTGAGCCCAATCAAATCACCCACTACGTTTTTAAGACAAGCTGACCCCAACATAGTTGTGAAAAGACTAGGCAGATTGATCTCCATCAATCCAGTAATTTCCGTGTCGCGCTGTCGCGTCGTGCCTGTCTGCCAGGAGCCTTAATAAGGCTTAAATTGACCTTTGAACTAGTCTAATCTAGAGACTATCGCTTGTATAATATGTATAATGTTAGGAGTTTGGACGTAAGACTCAGTTACTAGGACAAGTTGCTATAGGTCAATTTTCTACTTCCTTATGTCACAAATATCTATATTGTAGCATTTATTATAATCCTCAGAAGAACCATCAATAATCGAAATACGATCACGACTATTATAAATTACTGTGTTATAAATCACAATAATATTGTATCATTATCGTTAGTTGGCTTCGGCAAAACACATTACATTTTTAATAAATAAAGATATCGAATCATTTCTTATTTTAATTTCTGTGAGTTTATTTTTAACGACTGTTCAAGTCAATAAATAGGTATTATTTTCTATATGTATACTTCAAAAAAATTATAATTATATACATAAATTATAATTCATTAAAACATAAACATAAAGATACTTCATTGTCGACTCGACGCCGATGTGAACCCCTCCCGCCATTACCTGGGAACCCGACGGTGGAAAAAAAAAAAAAAAGGTGTGTGTATTTTCTGCCGGGGGTTTGAAGAAAACCGAAAGGGAGATCGTGGCCCCCGGCAACAGGGCAACCGAAGGAACACGGGTGGGTTTTACTCAGTAAGAGTCTGACACGCCCTCCCACTCCGCGCAGAGCGGGAGAAGTTATTTGAAATTTCCCACCCAAAAAAAAAAGGTGTGTGTATTTTACTGTGTGTACATAAACAATAAAATCAATAAATAAATAGGTATTTCTAGTAGCTATGAGCGCTCGCGTTACCTTTGTTATATAAAAGTATTGGAAATTTTCATTTTTTATATTATTTAGTCTTCGATCAAAGCTAAGCATATTTATTTTTCTTTCTTTTTTTTTCTTTCTTTTCTGATAATAAAAGTAAAATAAATCATCTCCTTATAGTTTACGTGTATGTAAATTGCGTGATTAGTCTACCAAATAAAAGATGATCGAATAATATGGCTAAGGCCATTGTCTAAGGCAAACTAGTCAAACAGTAAATATTAGACATAAAATTAATAAATTAATGGATTATAAAATAACTTAATAAGGTCTTATGATAATGAACTGCTAAAGAAACTAGATTTAACCCATAAAAGGCATTAGCATTGTAAACTAGTGAATTTTATTAACACCGGAATTCAAATTAATTCAAATTTGTTTATTAAAGTGTGGTTTTATTAGTTTAGAATTTAACTATTAAAGAATTTGTTGAATAACCCGACATTTACTGGTAAAATATGTGAGTTTTTAAGTAAGACAAAATAATAATAAACTTAGGTAATACTCCCGATACTGGCGGGCTACAATTTTTTTTTTATATTGTTACATGTTTTTATTTTTTTTAATTCTAATATTCAAAAATATAATTTATGTGTAAATAATGAAATAAAGAAAATAAGTGAACGGCGCACGAATGCACCCGGAGAGATGGACTATATCAATAGGGATAATGACAAAAAAAATTTTTCTTCGTCATGTTGATTATTAAAAAATATTAGACACAGTATTTTTTCTTTTTTTACGTAATCAAAAGATTACGGCGATACATCGAGTTAAAATGTGCCATGACGTCACGAATATGTAGATTTTATACTTGCTTGTGACGTAGCCACCCCCACTCCACAGCTTTAATGTATTTTATTTAAGTCATTTTTTATTAATATGATAAAGCAAAAAATACGTGTCTTATATTTTTTTATTATCTGACTGATGAACAAATATAATTTATTTTTTGTAACCCAGCATCATCCCTATTGCCTGCCAAGCGTTGAGAATCCAACGCGCTGGGACGCCCTCTCGTCCCAGCGCGTTGAAAAAACACACTGTTGGATTTTCAACTCTCGGCGCTAAGAAGAACGTTGAAAATCCAGTGTAGTAAAAAATCCCGCCGTGATTTTATTACGTCCGTGCGAACGTCGGCTTAAGCCCGACGTCTGTACCTACCTAGATTATAAGAAAATGATGTGGTATCCTATAATTGGAAGCGCACACTAGTATTAGTCCCTGTTCTTGTAAACTTACATGAAATTGTGTACCCTACATTGGAGATTCAAATAAATAAAACTAATTTCATGTTTACCGACAGCAATAAAACAATCCTAATTCAAAAAATCATCACAATTTACAGCAAATTAACTTACTTTAATGCCTCTATAAATCAGTTATTACCATTACACGATAACGGGCGGCCATTACTCGTAATCTCACCACAACTGGGATCGAAGTAACGGTCTTTGTTACCGTTCTGTGTCTGCGCCTGCGCCGAAATGTCGAAACAACACAACTACCTACCTATAATTTTTAACCCACTTACAGGCTGAGATTACGTCTTGTAATGTCGGTGTAAGTGATAAGCGGTAGCGGGTAGAAGATGGTGTAGAAGACGGGTCTATTTGGTTTTCGTTTCTTTAGTTTGTTAGGCCCTCTGTGTTAAGCTTTGGATTCTTAAGTAAGCGGTAAATGGGCGCACAATCACGGCTGTCTAAATACAGAACGTTTAACGAAAGACACCTTAATGTCAAATACTGATAAAAGAAAATGACAGATTTTCATGACGACCGTAATAGTATGACGGCCACCGCTCTTCTAAGAAGCCGTAGCTTTTCACTTATCAATTAGTAAGTAACAAAAAAGGTATACGCACATATAAATGCTATATGTACAGTCACGAGCAAAAATATGCATACACTTAGCAAAATTCAAAATGATTTTCTAGTCGAATAACAATTGCAACGACATAAGCCCTATGTAGTGTGCGACTGTGGGTTCCAAAATACTATACAGGGTGGCAGGGACATCGGCGCGAAAACTGTTACCATGGATTCAGTAATGATTCTGAACCGGCGAAATTTTTCGACAGTTATTAAAAAAAAAAACTGCTGTTTCATAGAAAAGTGCAATACCTACGCGGTCAAAATGTATAAAACAACTGATTTAAAAAAAGACTTTTTTGACGGAAAATTTCAGAATCTTGTACTGAATCCATGGTAACAATTTTCGCGTCAATGTCCCTGCCCTGCATTCCTAACAACATACAATTACAATCAATGCAGTAGGAGAAAATAACTCTAAAAAGTTGATAATTGTATACATATTTAGTGGTCGTGACTGTACTTACTTAACTGCTAAATTAACATCCTGCAAACATTACGTACCATTTAGCTTGGTTACTCTAATGATTTATATAAACACTGAATAGGCAACACTCCGCTCCGCTTAAGTTTATCGATTAGACAGACTATGGTGGTGTGAGTTTGAATTATTATTACAAAAAGTCATTGTCTTCCTCAAAATACCTTTCCTGATAACATCAAATATATTTCTAAACTAAATTGAGGAAAATTAAATTTAGAACAAACGCGTTCACGTGGTCGTGGAGACTAGCGCGACTTGTCCCGCGACGCGACTAGGGTTGCAAAATTACGTAATTCTACGGAAAACGCTGGGCTTTATGGAAAATACGGGTATTTTACAGTCATTTATACAAATTACGGTAAAATTACCGGCGACTTATGAAGTTTTAAAATTTTAATTTGTGCTGTTCTCTGCTCTGCCTCTGCAGATAGATGATATAATTATAATCCATGACATGGTGTCATTCATATCTTGAATTCTTGACTTGAGAATTAACTTTTAGGGATTTTTTGTACGCATGAGTCGCACGAGCCCATATTCAGGTTTTTTTTTTTAAGTTCCAGTACTGCTTATATGCCCTGGCAAATTTCATTCAAATCCATTTATCCGTTAATAGTGCAGTAGCGACAGACACATGACACACACAAACATACTCACTTCCGTATTTATAGTGTTTTAGTGGGTATGACTGTATGAGTACGTTTAATACGTTTTTTACTGAAATATACCATATTTACCGTAAATTACGTAAAATAACATTTTTTACCGTAGTAACTGTTCTACCGTGAAGCTTTCCTAGTTTTTTTTTTTTTTATTGATTCGCATAGCGCCATTCTGCACGAGGCTTAACGTAATTTTTAGGTTTTCTCCTTGGTTAATGCTCCTAAGCCTATATCTACTATCGATATATCGTTAAAAAAATATTTGAACCGTAGATTTTCTTGCCGGATCTTCTCCATTAGAAACGACCACTTGGAACCGTGCACCTAGCTTCTGACATTTCATAAATGCCCTAATTGATTTTGACTAAGTATCATTAAGCAGGGAGAAAACCTAGGAATACGTTAGTATAGATTGAATACCAACGGTCACGTGCCCGCGTTTACACTTTTTTTTGGTTGGGAAATCATCAAATAACTTCTCCCGCTCTGGGCGGAGCGAGAGGGCGTGTCAGACTCTTACTGACTAAAACCCACCCGTGTTCCTTCGGTTGCCCTGTTGCCGGGGGCCACGATCTCCCTTTCGGATTTCTTCGCAACCCCGGCAGGCCCGCGTTTACACATAAGACTAAAATTATCAGTTATAAAAAGGTAACACGATTGATTGGCGGAACACCGTTAGATTAAATATCCATTAGGTGGGTACCTAATATTGGTTTCATACAACCCGCCCACGTAAATTATAGTGTAGTCCTTAGAGTTGAAATTAAATAACGGTCCTTAGGTACCTACTGTGTGACGAAATTTCAGGTTGATTCACAATGAACCTACATGCAGAATTTACCGCTAAAATAAGTGACAGTAAGTAAAATTTATTGTAAAAACATAATACTCTCATCCGGCAATGTATCTGATTTCCTCATTCAATGTATTTGTCTTGGGTACTGGCCTTTTTGAGCAATTTATTGTTTAGTACTTACACCTACTGAAATTCTTTAGGGACAAGATTATATTACTGCATACGAGATACGTAATACAATACGAAAATTACGACATTTATGAAAAAAAATAATGTTTTTATTTCTTAAGTAATTTTATTTCGGAACATAGTGTCATAGAATAGCAGCAAAATGATTTGGGAAATGATAAAAGCTGAAACAGAATTAATTCTAAGCCATGCAAATATAAAAAAATGATATAAAGCCACACGATTTTTACATAAAAAAGGAAAAAGAAATGGGGATTTTTTAAGTAATTTTATTTACATAGTGTCACCGAATAGCCGAAAAATGATTTAGGAAATGATAAAGCTGAAGCAGAATTAATTGTAAACCGTGCAAATATAAAAGGTTCTATAATGGTGTCCCACACCCCATATATTACAAGATACTAACTACAAAGTATCCTAATTCAAGTCACAGCCCTAATCAGACCATTTGAAGTCGCGACTTCAACAATACAACACTAGCAAAGGTATGATACAAAATTAGGGTGACCAGATCTGATATCCGGTTTTACGGGACAACTGCATTGAAAATTACGGGATTCGAGGTTAAAATACGGGCCAGGCCGTTTTTTTTTAATAAAAAATCAACATTGTTTTTTTTTTAATACTAAAATTTGGCATAATCAATTAAATAACCTATACAATATAAAGGTTATTTAACTTTGATTTTCTTTATGAAAATTCTGACTTTCCCAATGAAATACCCTTAAAACAATAATAAATATTAATAAACACAACAATCTGTCGATGGAAAATACGATCGCACGGATCGCGCGGTGTTCATCGCTGTGTGCGAGAAAATAAATATTGTTCGATCGAATAGGTATCGAATCATAAAATTGCGGGACAGTGTACTGTCCCGTATCGGTTTCGCCAAATTACGGGACAGTGAAAAATTCGTGCATGAAATACGGGACATCTGGTCACCCTATACAAAATGCTGTTACGTCAACCGTTAGCCGTGAGACTGATAGCAAACACTAACAAGCATGGCGATGAGAATAAAAAACGCGAGCAAAGGTAACACGCATTCTGACTTGTGAGTTCCGTCGATATTATCCTTTTTGTTTTTACTAGTATAGCAGTTTTTACGAACGACGGAATTTTTTACCCGACTACGGCGGAGGAAAAGGAGAGTTATGATTTTGACCGATATGTATGCATGTGTGTTCATCTGTTACCTCATTACTTCTAAACTCCTGATCATAATTTGACAAATGAGGTAACGTTGGAAAAGTCTTGATCGTCCGCTGGTTATAGGCTATGTGGCGTCATATTAAATTCAATATGGCGCCCTCTAGGGCGTGTATGAAATTCCACAAGGAAAACTATACCCAACCGTGAGTGGAAAACGGTTTAACGGAGGAAAGATGAGCTTATCTTAAATTATGGTTGAATGTATGAAAGTAAATCTTCAAATAATAGAATAGCGTATGATTCTAAATCCATTGCACCAAGGCAAGCAAGAACATCAAATCAAACGAAACAATTGAACAAATTACGTAAAAAAAAATCATATTCCTACTAGCTGCGCTCCGCAGTTTCACCTGCATAAGTCTCGATCCCGTGGGAAAGTAGGGTAATTTTTTTTTTTATCCAAACCCAGGTCATGTGCCAAATTTCATCTAAATCCGTTCACCCGTTTTAACGTGCAAGCGTAACAAACAAACAAACTCACTTTCGCATTTATAATATTAGTTAAGATTCAACTAATATTTTGAAACCTGCCACAACATCTGCATGAGCGATTGCATATAACCTTTCAATAGCTTTACAATAGTAAAGATTTAAGTTAAGCTGTTATCTCTTGCGGCTGACACACTTTAGAATATTACAGATAGTATTGAGTAACTATAAGACTTAGAGGAAAGATGTATTGTCCAGCCATATAAGCTTTAGATAAGGATCTGGCTACCTATGTACAGTCCAAAAGATCTTAAATCTGGATCTTAACAACGCAGTCTTGTTCCGTTCAATCCCAATATAAGCAGGGATATGTATTATGTAAGTCCTTGAATATGGTAAAATTCCTCTGAGCTCTGACGAAGGAAGAATCTTCTTTACATAGGTTACTTCTTCCTTTCTTTTTCGTGTTGTTAGTGACTAACGTGGTGTCGAGAAATATCTCTCAGGCTGGCTTCCTCCACGGTGGAGCATACGGTGGAGGTCTGCCCAGCTTGGGTGGAGCATCGCCGTGTCCTTGTGGAGGCGATCGGCGGCGGTGATCTCTCGCGTCCGGCCCTGGTTCAGGCCATGGTACGGAGCGAGAGGAAATGGGAGGCCGTCACCTCCTTCTGCGAAGCAGTAATGCTCGCGAAGGAGGAGGCGGAACGCGTGAGGGAGACGCAAATTTCGCGCCCTCACGCCCCTAACCCCCGCAGGAGGAGACGCCCAGGGCGTCGGGAATCGCGGGGCGATTTCCGGCCACCGTAGGCGCGGGCTTGCGGGCGGTGAGCAATGGGTGGCTCACCGTCCGATAAGGACCAGGCCCGGGTCGACGGCGCGTTGTGTTCCACGCGCGCCTCAAAGAGATGTCAGCAGAATTGAAGGGGTCCACTAGGGCCGATGCCTGCCGGGGCTGCGAAGAAAACCGAAAGGAAGATCGTGGCCCCCGGCAACAGGGCAACCGAAGGAACACGGGTGGGTTTTAGTCAGTAAGAGTCTGACACGCCCTCCCGCCTTCCGCCCAGAGCGGGAGAAGTTATTTGATGATTTCCCACCCCCAAAAAAAAAAAAAAAAAGGCTGGCTTCCTCACGATGTTTTCCTTCACTACTTATTTGGTTACTGTAACTATTGAATCCTTTTACTACTGTACAAAAATCAAATCTCTTGCATAAAAGACAACAAAAATGAAATATATTGATTGAAAAAACAAGACTAAAATACTGAAAATGATTGGATTTCTGTAATTGATATTACTACCAACAACCTCATCAACTAGCCACCAAAAAGTGATTTGAGGAAGTGTATTGACACGAATTATATATGTTATAAAGCATCAAGGATTGTATGTAACATCTTTGATGGATATCTTACATAAGGAACAACGGACATTGACAGAGTATATAAACACTAACACACACTAACACTAACACTAACACACACACACACACTAACACTAACACTTGAGAATAAAACTGGTCCTTTTTGCCCGTAGTGACATAAGTGTTGCAACTATAAAAAAAATACAATTGCCATTAGAGAATGAGAAAAGACGAATGCTTCAGTTGTTTACTTTGTTGCGTCAAGATTATAAGCCGACTAAAATCGGGTCAGCGTGTTGCTTGCAAAATGTATGTCTGATAATTTATCATACACAGTCATACATTACTATTACAATGCCTAATTAATCACATCACTTCATAATTTCACCTACAGACTAACAGCGGCTTACATGTGCCACATCAGATTGTTTTTGAGTTAAGCGGATTAATCAAGAGACCAAAATTCGGTTTATTTATAAACGTTGCTTTATGGTAAGAGACGTTTAAACATCGAAAATGTATGCTTAAACAGTCGCTAATCATTGGCTTTAAAGGAACACAGGCTTTTAGGAACGCATCATAAATTTAAAACAATGAGAAGAGAAAATATGAACAATATTAAGTAGGTAACACTGTCACGTCATATTAAACCTTGTAGCTTTGATAAAATCTTTTTTATTTCACCTCGTTATGTAAGTTATTAAGAAGTTTTGGTGTCTAATTCAAAACGAGGATGAAGAAGGACCAAATCATCAATCACTATTTTTGGTCCAAATATGGCGGTTGTAGTAATTAGCTGTATCTCTAGGAAACTACCAAGAAACGAGAACACTAACAAAATTTAAACTATCTACTAAACAAAATTTAAAGCCACTTAAACTATCTCCAAACTAGAGCCGTTTAAGATAATGTCCACTAACTATTTAAACGAAAAGGTCATTAGTGTTGCCAGTTCTCATTCAACGTAACAAAGCGTCTGCAGAATAAAGGCTTTTTAAAACTTTTGTAAGCGAGCTCCATCTTCTAATTAGACCTTTTTGTGAGGCAGATTTAATAATGGCTGCATACTTGGGCAGTTGCTAAACAAATGTTGGATAATCTCTTTAGTTGTGTGCACTTTTTCATTAGTGTGTTTTAAGATGAGGTCCCAAAAATAGCGGTGTGTTAGAAGAGAATTTTCGCGAGAGATTATTATAATATTAATATATATTGTCTCACTGCAGGTGTCTCATTTCAGACTTATATTAACTAAGTTCAGGATTCCTTACGATGTTTTTCCTTCACCGATGTTAGTAATGTATAAGATAAACTCTGAAAGATAAATAGAATTTATTCTTCTCTCGTTTTGGCACGAATTACACCCTGTACACCCAAGTCGTGGTAAAAAATAAAGCAGACAGAAAGCGTGGTAAACGGTTTCACTGCACAGGAAATAAAAATTTATGCACAGGAAAAAGGCACATTTTCAATCGTAACAATAACATTCAAACCTCGTTATTAAGTCATTATTAAACAAATTTGATATGAATGTTCTCGATTCAGACCCAATGAGAAACCGGAAAGATTCGAACGTAACATAACTTATTATGAGGGAAACGATAAGGTAGTGAAATTCAAATTGTCTTACGTTTTTTGCGATTTGCAGGTCATAGTCAGGTTGTTGTTGATCAAAAAATTATTCACGACAGTAACTTTGTATTTACATAATATTATAATGATTAAAATGCAGCTTTTAAAAGACGTGAAAAAGATGAGCAAACTTGTGATTATTCCGAGGTTGGTCAGTTCTTGAGCTAATTTAGAGTGACCTTCCTAAACATGTCCTTTTTTTACAAAACACAACTTTGAGGGTCATTCACATAAAATAATTCTTAGCTTGTCGCGACTTTCAAAGCCCTAATGCTAGTTTCGTTTTTAATTCTATTATGCATAGAGCGCGAGAAATATTCAAAACAATGTGGGTATTATGTAAGGTTCAAGTTTTTGGCGGGATGTAGGTAAATAGATTCTGCTACCGTATATTTTGCTCTACTTTTTAAATATTTAAGTTTTTATGACAACTTATTTTGCCAAGAGGTATCGTAACCCAGTTACTGGGTTGTGGAGGTCAGATAGGCAGTCGCTCCATATAAAATACTGGTATTCAGCTGTAGCCGGTTAGACTGGAAGCCGACCCCAACATAGTTGGGAAAAGGCTAGGCAGATTGATTTTTTACAAGCAATATGATGTATCCGTATTTGGGCACTCAACTCGTCGAGTGCCAGAGAGTTTAAATTCAATGTTTACATTATAATAATTATATTTTAGTCTTTAGTATTTAAGATTATATGCACGTAAACGAAACAAAGGTAATGTGTAAGGATCGTAGCAGGTGGTGTTCTGTAGTTTCTGCCTACACATAGGAAATAGATGTGATAAAATCACATTTATTTCTGTATGTATATCTTGGTCTTACAACTGTTTTCAGGACCAAAATTTATTATTATAAAAATAAAAAGATATTCGATAATTAATTTATCTTTAGCTGTCCACAAAAGAGAAGTGAATTACCCAGCGCATTCTCAGGCAATCAGTTCCGCCAGCAATTTTGCTGACTAGCTTATCTTATGGGCACGACATGAGCTATTGTCGTACCGACGCGAGATAAGCAAGAAAAGCAAGGACATTCAACTTTGTACTTCTCACTAAATCTCTTCAAGAAGAAGCAAGGATGTAATAATTATTGCATATGTGACATTCAGGGGCATTTGAAATTGTTGCATCATTTCCATGCAATGTTAGGTAATGTTAGAACGATCTTCAATTCTTCTTTAAGTCCGTAACATAATGGAAAACTCAAGACCAATTGGTAAAAAATGTAGGTTATCATGTTAATCAAAGGATAATCTGTAACCACTTTTTTAAAAGATTGCTTGATCCATAGACTCTGTGATTTGACTACTGCAACTAAAACCATGGTTGTTATTTTTGTCAACCCTAAGAAACCTGAAGATGGATGCCCGTAGAGATATATCTAGGAAAACGGAAGTGCATTACAGCATGATTTAGGAAAAGCCTACGTCTAAGACGACAGACAAATTGCTTTTGAAATTATTTGTTGTGTAACACCGCACCGTGGCGCCTTGATGCACCAAATTTTAACGAAATATGCAACGTTAGAGATAGAAATGAGATTGTGATTACAAAATTAATCGGAATTTACGGAGACAGTGAAGGCAGGAAATGGAAATGACAAATGGAACATATTTGTTTTTTTTTTTGCATAAAATATGAAAGGTACCTAATGCTGCACATGTTATAAATTTGCACCATCTAAGATGTCTTGTAAATTACGATTAAATAAATTATGATATAAAATAAACTTTACCATAGTTGCGTAGGTATTTGTTTAATATTTTATATAAATATATACTTATAATGTATATATTTTTGTTACGTTATAATTAATAATATCTTAGTGTTATTTATTTTAGAAGTATGTATGTTTGTATGTAAGTATGTATGTATATTCTCGTATTATTTGTTTTATTTTATTAAGTGAATTGTTTTGATTTTATGTATTTTACTTTCTCTCTACTCCTACACACGGTGTCTACATCTCTTTTTATCCTCTGTCCAATCGCAGGTATGCTGCAAGAGATTTCTTTAGAAATAAGCATCACCTTTGTACGTATTTTTCTGTTCCTTTTGTTTTGTCTGTATATATATGTAAATACATAAATTGTTAAATAAATAAAAAGGTTAGAGATTTTAATATCAGGTTTTTTTCCCATACTTTTTTCAGCCGTGCTCTCAGTGTTCACTTCCTTCCTAGCCATCCCATCCATGTTTTTAAATACTTTTCTAAATCCCAATCAGGGAATTAGAAATTTTTCTTCCCCCGTAAGACGTTATTCACTCAATAATAAATTTTTCGAAACTTAAATAAATCTCAATCGTTTACTTCATTCATTAATTAAGTAAGAGAGAACTGCGTGAGATTTATTGGTTCGGAAGCATTGCTGGGGAAAATATTTTAATGAGACTTGGTGTAGAGTTAGAGCTAGTGTCAATCTTATGTCTCAGGAATATTTAAATGTTAGCAAGCTGTTTAAAACACGAGAAGTGCGAGTACATAGGCTGCAGAAATGCACATTGGACAATGTTGTCAGTACCGAATTCAATAATTTACTTAACTTTATAAAAATCGTATAACGCATCGTATTTTTCATGTAAACTAAGGTTGACTGATAGAAAATGCCTCAGGCATTAATTCCGCCTTTGTACAGTTTTTTTTTTTTTTTACTTGTGCATAAAGTTTTTAATAAATAAATAAAAATAAAATTTCTACTTGCTTGATATTTTCAGATTTATGGAAAAAGTTAGCGGCCAAACTAACTTCACATCACAATTTATGGTCCTCGATGTGTTGGGATAATTACGTATTTTTCTAAATTAGAAACAATTTATAGCAACTATTACAAATTTTATATTAAGTACGACGTAGGTACGGGACTGCTGAAAATTAACATGTGTATCTAATTTGACTTTTAATTCTCTGAAACATGACAAAACAGCTGAAAAATTGCTTAATCTCTACACTAAATATAATTAAAAAACGCAAACCATAATGTTTAAGTTACGAATCCTAAGAAAGCACTGAACATTCGGGGCGAGTTAAACCGCGAACGCGAACTCGCGCGTTAACGTTGCGGCGACTGTCCGCTCTCTATCCCGGCTCGATTACAACTGAAAGGCTTTAGAGCTTTCTGACTCGATACAGCCTTGGCGTCATTACGTACGCTGATAACAATTTTCTATGCTATTGTTAATATATTGAGCCCTTATTTATTGACAGATTTTTCTTAAATTATGATTGTTTTAGTGCAAACTAACTGGATTCCTACAGGTATTTTATAGTGAATACAATTAATTATGTCTTCCTTATTACCAACAGGTAATCATTATATTTAGTTTAAAAAACGACCCATAAAATTAATTAACCACAAAACCGTCAAGAAATGTATTAATTTGATAAATTGATATCTCGTAGCAATAAATTCGCTTCGAATAGCTAGCTATTCACGAATACGTAATAAATGAGTTTTATATCTCATGGTTCTGTTCTGAACATTGTGTTTTTAGTTTGGCGCCATGATAAAGGGTGTCTCAGCAAGAACTTGAATTTGGAATCGCGCGCCATTTTCGACTATCAATATTGTTGAGTCAGCCATATTTGGTATTTGTTTACATTCGAACACATGGACATTAACGAAAATGGTGCGTTACAGCTTTATATAACTTATCCTTATTTTTTGGGTTTACATACCTAAATAAAATATTTATCTCTTTAAAACTGCATAACCCTGTCATCTTCGGTCATTCTTCGGGTAGGTATGTATATTTATATTAACAAGGAGACATATTTATTAAAAAAAATGTCTTAACCTTACTAGGTACTTAAATTTATTTAAATTCAAATCGAGAAATAGTGGAGTTCCAATTATCCACGAAAGGCATCAAATCGCTAGCACTAAAACTTTCTTTCAGAAAAACTAATATTTTCACATTTTCTTAGACATCATAATAATTTGATTTTATTGCACAAAAAATTCATATGAATTCATATCCTTTTTTTTGTAAAAAATCAGTAAAATAAATCAATTTACCCGGAAAAAAACAACGACACAATATCTAGACAGCGCACAGATCATTAGATACAAGAAAAACTTAACATTTTCCCAAAGTCCGACTTAACTAGAGCATAACTAATACCTACCAAGAAAAAACCGTAACTACAAAAAACCTTTAGCTGTATCAGTTTCCGGTTATCAAGAATGATGTAAGCCAGTTTGTAGTGCATGGTGCCCATGACTTGGTTTACCGTTAAACCAAGTTGATCGACCGCTATCATATAAAAACTACAACCATACTCCGCTACTATGAAAAGTCGATTTAGAATCGATATGAATCGGGAAGGATTTCAATTCGATTTAATGGGGAGATTAGATACTTACGATAGTATTGCGTGTCATATTTTACGTGATAATAAACTCCATTTCAACTTCAGTCACACTCATGTCAGTGTTTTTGAAAAAGGTCACCAAAAACATTTTTAGAAAAAAACACCAAAAAATCGAAGGATCATATTTTCTCAAGTAATTTTGGAATTATTTTTGATTGAGATAAATGTAATCCTAAAACAAACCTGTAGGTACCCTAATTGCGTAAATTATTTTCGTAAATGATTATGACTAATTTGTTTCATTTTGACAGTTTAACAACATTAATTTCATTCATTCATTCATTCATTGCGTTATTTACGTTGTTGAACAGATTTTTTTTTTTCAACTTATAAAGCAATGGATTAGCTATCTGTTTGAAATCGAAACAGATTGTGATTGTACTGTACGATTCATACGGTTACGGTTCAAATAAAGCCTATTAATGTTGAGAATATAGGTAAGCCCTATATCCGTCACCTGATTAAATAACATAACTTCCCATTAAAATTTCAAACACCACCCGTTTATCGCCAACGTTCAAATTGTGGAGAGAATACTTAAAAGTCAACATAAACTCAGTTACACACTTTGTTTAATATGCGATTAGTATCTGTTACCTCCGTTTCCGTAACGCGTTCTACCTGCGCCTGCGTTTCTACTCGAAGACTGACATTATGACATAGATAATGTCAACGATGCTCGTAAATTTTGTAGCGTTGAGATAGAAATAATTTCAACAGTGCAGGCCTGAAGGTTTATTGTACCACTTTTCAGGTTGTAGTTTGTCAACCTGGAGCAAATGAGTTTTTAGATGTCTTCTAAATAATCTTAGACCTCGGTCTCGGTCGGGTGTGTATCTCGACACAACACACAAAACAGACCGGAAAACATCGTGACGAAAGATTGACTTTTCATTCTGCAAATACCCTTGTCTTTTGCAAACTATAGTGCAATATTAATATTAAGTATTTAACTCTGAAAACTTAACGGAATTCTTCTTTTTCTTCTGGAATTCGCACTTTTTGATTGCGTCCTTGTGTAAGAATCTACGCTGTCTCTAAATTCCAAACATTATGAATAAAGGAATATGGATCAGTTTCAAGAAAGGTCCATCATCAATCAATTTCTTACAGCTCCCTATTCACGTTCAAGAATCAATAGTGTGTATCACCTACTAATCCATAGCTGAAGAGTAAGTCCACAAAAATTGTTAATTAACCATTTAAAGTATTAATTTAAACGATTGATGATTACTGACAAATGCGTGCGCTGACTGGACAGGTTCACTCATATCTGTGTGGTTCTTTCCTCAAAAGACCTTTTAGTCACCAATCTATATAATCTTCACCTGATCTGACCAAGATTATGTCTGGACTTTAACACTTTTGACCCCACCCATTTTCGTCGAGCTCATACGCCATGCCACCATACATTTGCAAGTGGGCCCTCCGGGAGGGTTCTCGACATTACGTTTGCGCTAAAGTTCACCATCGCGGACGGTCAACGGCATTAGGTTTAAAACCGTGTTATAAAACACTGTAATACGAAGTAAAATTGTGTTTTTAGGGGGTGCTTGGACAGGAAACCTCCCCGTGTGCCCGTGGGCTGGAGTTCCCTTATGGATGCGTCCGGGGGGAAGGCCAGTCTCCGGGACGGTGCACCCTGGGGTACGGGCAAAGTCTCCCCATTAGGTTCTGTGAGCCTAAGGGGTCTCGTTGTCCGTATGCCAATATCCTGTCGGAGGAACGCTCTAACGTGTACTCTGTAGAGAGTACACGTTGAGAAGCGTTTTAAGGAAGGAGCGGGCTCGGCGTGCACTAACCCTGCCGTCGGGCAGGCAGGAGGAAACCCTTCCTTCTGCCACCGTTGGTCTCGTAGCCCCGAAGACTGCCAAGGTCATGTCTCTGGCATTCGACGGGGGTCGAGGGTCTTGGCTTAACCGCCCGGGCCGCGAGGTAGAAAACCTCTATAAAAAGTCACCCCAAACCTCCAAGCGGCGGCGCACCGTGAGGGAGGTTGATAGCTTGATTAATGGGTAGCTTAATTAGTCACTAGTGCGAACCACACAATTTAAGAAGATAAAAAGTTAATACTCGTGGGATTAAATATGGAAATGAACACAACCAACAACACAAAAAAAAAAGAGGAGGGGAGTGATGCGCGGTCGGAGTCCGACGCTGCATCTGGCTCTAGCTCTAGCCTGAGCTCGGAGCGCGAAGTGGTGGGGGCTGACGGAATCATCCGGAAGCTCCGGAAGCGCCCCCCATCGGGGGATGCTGGGTGGTCCTCCGCCGAGGACAGGCGGAAGCTGCACACCAGCCGGCGCGGTAGGGCCCGCCAAAAAGGTGTGGGGAGAGGGCTCACCACCAAGAAGGGTGGTGAGCCGAACCGGGCCAGTCCAGCCGAACTTGCCCCACAAGTTGACGGACTCGCCACGGAGGGGCACCACCCTGGAGGGGCCAGCAGCGGGGTGGTCCACTCAGAGGCCGCAGGTGGTGAGCCGGACGCGGAGCAGACGGCCAGGTTTGCGGAGGTCGTGGCAGCCGCGATCAGGAGTGTGGCCTTGAAGAGGATTCAGTCCTCTAAAGACAAGGCCATACCCGCGGCCACGGCCTCTATTTTGGCGGCATCGAAGGCCCTTCAGCTTGGGCCTCCGTCGGACGAGATGTCTGAGATGCGGGCGGAGGTTGCCAAGCTGACAGCCGCCATGGAGCTTCTCCGAAAGGAGAACGAGAGGCTCCGAGCAGACCTGGCCGGGCTGCGAGCAGCCGGCTCCCGGGAGTTGCCGCATGGGGGAGAGCAGCATGGGCAGGCACGGCCCGTGCCAGCTGAGGACCGGGTTCTGACCCTGGTGCGGCAGGAGATGGCCTCCCTGCGGAGTAAGTTCTCCGCCCTGGAGGCTATCGTCCTGCGCCCCCCACTAGCGGCGAGCCAACCGGCCTTGGGCCAGCCAAAGGTGGCAAAGGTGGCATCGTATGCCGCCACCGTATCTGCCGCGGCCAAACCGGGCCCGTCAAGGCAGGCCAAGGGCGGAGCGGCTGCGCAGGCGGCGAGGGCCCCGGCCCTGACGGCGAGGGCTCCGGCCCAGGCCCAGGCCCAGGCGGCGGCGAAACGGCCGCCTCCGCCTCCTGAATCTTCTCCTCCGGCCGACGCCGGGTGGCAAGTAGCCGGGGAGAAGAAGAAGGCTGGCAAGGCGACAAGGGCGGCCAAAAGAAGGGCGAGGCGGCAGCGGCATAAGGAGCGAAGCGTCGCTGCTAGGCTCCGCGCCCCGAAGTCCGCAGCTGTAGTGGTAACACTGCAGCCGGAAGCGGAGAAGAGGGGCGTGTCCTACCAGGACGTGTTCGCCAAAGTGGACGCGGTGATGGACCTCCAGGAGATCGGCGCCGCTAAGGGCATCCGGTTGAAGATAACGGCAACCGGGGCCCGGATGCTGGAGGTCCCTGGTGCGGCCAGTGGCCCGGCCGCTGACGCTCTGGCCGAAAAGCTCAGGGCGTCCCTAAATGCGGACGAGGCCCGAGTGTCCAGGCCCACCAAATGCGCTGATCTGCGCATCCAGGGCCTGGACGACTCCGTGACGGTGGAAAAGGTCGTGGCCGCCGTCGCTAAGGCTGGAGGGTGCTCTGCCGAGCAGGTTAGGGCGGGCACCATCCATCCTGACTTCGCGGGGATGCAAGCCATTAGGGTGAGCTGCCCCGTGACGGCGGCCAAAAAGATAGCCGGGGAGGGCCGAAGGCTCTTGGTGGGCTGGGTTTCCGCCCAGGTTAAACTGCTGGAGCCCAGACCTCTGAGGTGTTACCGCTGCCAGGTGGGACACCACGTGGGGGTCAAGTGCACCTCGGAGGTGGACCGCAGCGGCCACTGCTTCCGCTGTGGTCAGCCCGGTCACAAGGCCGGCTCGTGTGACGCCCCGCCGCACTGTGTTGTATGTGCGGCGGCTGGCAAGCCGGCCGATCACCGGGCTGGGAGCAAGGCCTGCGCTCCACCCGCCAAGGCCAAAGGCAGGGGCAAGTCCTCCGCCACCGCCGTCACCGCCGCAGCCGCCGCCACTACAGCCGTAGCCGCTGCCGCCTGTACCGTTGTCGCCGCCGTCGTTCCCACTGCGGCAGTGCCCTTACAGGGGACTCAGGAGGAGGCAGACATGGAGTGCCAATAATGGCCCCATTACGCCTCCTCCAGGCGAACATCAACCACTGCGCCGCCGCTCAGGATCTATTGCTCCAGAGCATGGCGCAGTGGTCGATTAACATCGCCGTGGTCGCTGAGCCGTACTTTGTCCCGCCCAGGGATGACTGGGTGGAGGACCTGAGCGGCTCAGTGACCCTCATTTCGTCGGCCGCCGCCGGAACTCCGTCTCTCGAGTCTGTCAAGAGAGGACGGGGTTGCGTGGCAGCACGGTTCGGGGAGATTGCCGTGGTGGGGGTATACTTCTCCCCGAACCGAACTCTCGCCGAGTTCCACAACTCCCTTGCGGAGTTGAGAGTCGTCGTCGTCGGGTTCTGTTCCCTCCCCGTGCTCGTCCTCGGGGACTTCAATGCCAAGAATCTGGCTTGGGGTTCCCGGTACACGGACACACGGGGCAGGATGGTGGAGGACTGGGCTCTGGAGACAGGCCTAGTCGTCCTAAACCGGGGTTCTGTCCCTACGTGTGTGCGGATGCGGGGTGAATCGGTGGTGGACATTTCGTTCGCCAGCCCCGCTCTGTCACCGCGTGTCATTGACTGGCGCGTCATGGAGGGGGTGGAGACCTATTCCGATCACCGGTACATCCGGTTTGACGTCTCCGCCCAGACCTCGAGCGCGCCGGTCCGACAGGCCCCGAGTGGTCCGCGGTGGGCGCTGAAGCGGCTGGACCGGGAGCTCCTCCTGGAAGCCTCAATCGTGCAGGCCTGGGTGTCATCACCGGACAGGCCTGCTGACATCAACGACGAGGTGGAGTGGTTCCGGGAGGCCATGTCCAATATATGTGACGTGGCTATGCCCCGGGTCCGGCCCGGACGTGCTTCGCGCCAGGTGTACTGGTGGTCGCAGGAGTTAGAGACCCTGCGCAGGGCGTGCGTTACTGCGCGACGCCGGTACGCCAGGCACCGCAGGCTCCGTATCCGCCCTCCGGATACGGAAGCCATTCAGACGGAGCTGTACGAGGGGTACAGAGCGGCGAAGACCGCCCTCCAAGCGGAGATCCTGCGGGCCAGGGCAGTGGCCCGTGAGGAGTTGCTGGAGACTCTAAACAGGGACCCGTGGGGACGCCCATACAAGATGGTGCGGGAGAAACTCCGCCCATGGGCTCCCCCGCTGACGCAGAGTCTCCGGCCCCAGCTTGTGGGGGACGTGGTGAGCGCTCTGTTCCCCCCAAGAGGGGAACACGCTCCCCCGCCCATGGCTCCGCCTACTGCGGTGCCCGATGCGGACCACACCGCCGACGACGACGACGATGCTCCGGAGGTGACCGAGGTAGAAATGAGAGTGGCGGTACGCAAGATGAATGCGAAAAATACCGCCCCAGGACCCGACGGCATACCTGGAAAAGCCTGGGTCCTGGCCTTGGGGGCTCTCGGGCCTCGACTAAGGGGGCTCCTAAGCGCATGCATGGAGAGGGGCCAGTTCCCACTTCGTTGGAAGACGGGGAAACTGGTCCTCATCAGGAAGCCGGGGCGCCCAGCGGACTCTCCGTCCGCTTATCGGCCCATCGTGCTGCTCGACGAGGTGGGCAAGCTCTTTGAAAGAGTCATTGCAGACCGCCTCGTCGAGCGGCTGGTGCGGGTGGGACCGGATCTGGCGGAGAGCCAGTTTGGCTTCCGCAAGGGGCGCTCTACGGTGGATGCCATCATGCGCGTGCGGGCCCTCACGACGGGGGATGCTGTGGCCCGGGGTGGGGTCGTCTTGGCGGTGTCTCTAGACATCGCCAATGCCTTCAACACCCTGCCCTGGAGTTGCATCAGGGAGGCACTCCGGTATCACCGGATGCCGACCTACCTCTGTCGTGTGGTCGAGGCCTATTTGACGGACAGGGCCGTCATCTACCCCGGTCACCAAGGAGAGTGGAACCGGCGAGAGATGTCGTGCGGTGTCCCACAGGGATCGGTCCTGGGGCCGCATCTGTGGGACATCGGATACGACTGGGTGCTGCGCGCCGACCTCCCTAGCGGCGTCAGCGTCGTCTGCTACGCTGACGACACGTTGGTCCTGGCACAGGGGGGGTCGTACCAGGCGGCGGCCGAACTTGCGACACGCGGGGTTGCGACAATCGTCGACAGGATCCGGCAGCTGGGACTCGAGGTGGCCCTGCACAAGTCCGAGGCCATGGGTTTTCATGGACCTCGGAATGCGCCACCGTCGGGTTCCCAGGTAATGGCGGGAGGGGTTCACATCGGCGTCGAGTCGACGATGAAGTATCTGGGACTTGTCCTCGACAGCCGGTGGAACTTCGTCGAACACTTCCGACGTTTGGCTCCCAGACTGGAGCGGGCCGGGGCTGCGTTGAAGCGGCTCCTGCCCAATCTAGGGGATCCAAACGCCTCCAGCCGGAGGCTCTACGCGGGGGTCGTGCGGTCCATGGCCCTTTACGGGGCACCGGTGTGGGCGCGTTCACTAAGGCTGCGGCCAGCCCGCCGGTTGAACGCGTCCCAGAGGGTCATGGCCATCCGGCTGGCCCGAGGATACCGCACGGTCTCCTGCGAGGCGGCGAGCCTCCTTGCCGGATTACCGCCATGGGATCTGGAGGCAAAGGTCCTCGCGCACATTTGGGAGTGGCGCGAGGAGGCGAGGCGCCGGGGCTTAGCTCCGCTGCCGCGAGAAATCGCGGCTCAGCGGACAGAGCTTCGGCGGGATCTCATGGCGTCATGGAGAGTGCGATTGTCGCAACCCAGCGCTGGGCACGCCACAATTGCGGCGATAAGACCCCTCTTTGAGGAGTGGCTTGAGAGGCGCCACGGCGTCCTCACCTTCCGCCTGACGCAGGTCCTCACCGGACACGGCTGTTTCGGGAGGTTCCTGCACAGGATAAGGCGGGAGGAAACGCCCGGGTGTCACCATTGTGTGGATCGCCCGGAGGACACGGTGGAGCATACGGTGGAGGTCTGCCCAGCTTGGGCGGAGCATCGCCGTGTCCTCGTGGAGGTGATCGGCGGCGGTGATCTCTCGCGTCCGGCCCTGGTTCAGGCTATGGTACGGAGCGAGAGGAAATGGGAGGCCGTCACCTCCTTCTGCGAAGCGGTAATGCTCGCGAAGGAGGAGGCGGAACGCGTGAGGGAGAGGCAAATTTCGCGCCCTCACGCCCCTAACCGCCGCAGGAGGAGACGCCCAGGGCGTCGGGAATCGCGGGGCGATTTCCGGCCACCGTAGGCGCGGGCTTGCGGGCGGTGAGCAATGGGTGGCTCACCGTCCGATAAGGACCAGGCCCGGGTCGACGGCGCGTTGTGTTCCACGCGCGCCTCAAAGAGATGTCAGCATAATTGAAGGGGTCCACTAGGACCGATGCCTGCCGGGGTTGCGAAGAAAACCGAAAGGGAGATCGTGGCCCCCGGCGACAGGGCAACCGAAGGAACACGGGTGGGTTTTAGTCAGTAAGAGTCTGACACGCCCTCCCGCTCCGCCCAGAGCGGGAGAAGTTATTTGATGATTTCCCACCCTCAAAAAAAAAAAAAAAAAAAAAAAAGGCTGCTGTGTCGTTCTAGGCGAGGCCATCTTAAGGGATGTCGATCTTTTTCTAAAACTCTTTCGATTTTCTATAATCATTATCAGATATTGTTTTAATCTCAATTTCTTACCGATACAATGAACCTACCAAATAGAAAATAGCCATAGTAATAGGGTAGATGAATTAACGATAGGAATCTGAAGCTGATAAGAGGACACAGATTTCCGATTCTTTGACTTTCTTCCATATTCATCTGTTATTTACCACCCCTCTCTAGAGCGGAAGGGATCCCGTCATACTTACTATATCTTTTCTGGATATCCACCACAAAGCTAATAAAATTATGTGATATCCATCATAGACTCAAGCTTATTTTCTTTGGTCTTCTTCTTCTTTTCGTGTGGTTAGTGACTAACCTGGTGTCAGAGTTTTAAAGCCGCCCATGGGCCTCTGACTTGGCTTCTCATGCCGTCGAGAAATATCTCTATATTTCTCGTCGGCATGAAAAAAGGCATGCCGGTTTCCTCACGATGTTTTCCTTCACCGTTTTTTAAACAAGTGATAAATAGACAATGACACATGAACGGAAAAGGCACATGAATCCGAAAAGTCAGAGGTAGTCTGACGGTCACACCACTAGGCTATCACTGCTCTATTTTCTTTGGTTCTTTTGGTCTACAATAGGTATGGTCCTTAATTTCTGATTACTATAATAAAAGTATCTACGCAGACTCTTCATCGTCAATCATTGAAAACCGCTTTCCGATATGAACAACTTTTCTAGCGCATCTTATTAACGGAAAACACACTGCTACTGTTTCCTATCTCAAAAATGTTGTAACCTCAATGAAGCAGACCAATTAGAAAATTCTGTCACACAAATCGTTGGCACCTTTTTAAACGTTATCTTTGGAATTATAATAGTCCTACTATAGCCTTATGTAAGCCTATGACAAGTTGCTCAACGCTAACCGTGGTGAATTTGATATGCGACTGATTTGGCAATAATGATCCAAGATATTGCTCAATGGAATTTGTTCTTTATGTGCTAGACTTAAGGCTTATTATGTTGAACTTGATTGCCTATCTGAAAGTGTATCGTTTTGTTTATAAAACGGTAAGCATGCTTAGGACCTTCGATTTGAGCTGCGTTGTCTTGTATTGCAAATATCCAACATAATGTGTCAAAGCTACTCCTAAACCTGAAAAAAATATTGGTTGCTGAAGGTCAAATACATATTGACAAAGACATACAGAAAACCGTTATTTTTACAACCAAAACGTTATGAGTTATGAGTGATACCGGTATTATCTGTGATATCGGTATCAATCCAAGGCGTTTAAAACGAGTATCATGCCCTGGTATCAATAATCCTCTGATTTTCAAAAATTAAATTACAAAAAAAAAAACATCACGAAAAAGCCGTCCAGGCAGCCTTGGTAATCATTACTCTAAATAAATATACCTTCACAATGAAACATAAATTATAGGTTCCTATTAGGGCTTCATACATTTTTTCCCACCCTACTTTATAAAAAATTTGAATATCAGTAACATACCAATCACAGATGCGGTTTCCTCTACAAAGGAATCGTATTTTCTGAACTCAATTACCATGAACTTGGCATAGTAAATATGATATTTTATCGTTAACACTCGTTACTTGTTGTTTAAGCTGGCACCTTACCACAAGGTTCGAATAATAATTACCACAAGGTTCGAATAATAAACTGTGGTCTTCTGAGCCGAAGCCGACACATTAGCATTGGTCCTACGTGCTCTCGAGCCGTAGGTACCGATCGAGATTTTATCACACACAAGTCTTTGAGTAATCCACTCCTGCGTATAGATAGAAGTGCTGTGGCATCGGTCTCTGCATGTCCTGCCAGTTCCTGCCAGAATCAAAAATCTGTTTTTATTGGGTATCTTCAATAATTATTATTTCAGATTTTACAAAATAGTAGTTAATGTCATCGGTCATAATATACATTCTTCGCAAATAAATAACATTACGCGAAAATGTAACATTTTTAATTACTTTCAACATGTAACATGCTGTAATAAAACAACTACTCATTAACGAGGTATATCGCCTCTAAATATGTATAATTAGGTGTACAACTGTAAATTATAGACGGACAACTTAATAATGGGGATAAATAATTAAAGTACCTATAGGTATAACTGGAGTAATAAAACATCACACTTTCATTTGTTTTATTTGATAGTATCTACCTATTGGGTGCATGATTCACACGTCTCATAGTCCTAATGCTTAACGACCATTTTTATAAAAATGTACATACCCCTATGTACATTTTTGCTGTGCACGAAATCGACTGATTTTAATCAATTTTGTTCATTGGTTATGAGAAAGGGAAAAATAAACAGATAGCAGTCAGTTATACTTGAGATAATATATATTTTTTTTATGATTATACAATAACTTCATTAAATCAAAGGCGAAATATACCATATTTTTGAGAGCGCAAAAGTGATGCAACTATTAACACGTACTGTGACTGACACGAACGGTTTAGCACTATGAAAACTGTACTTTCATTGTCAGACAGACTAATCTATCAATTTTTTCAAGTTTTCTCATAATAAGATAAGTAATTAACAAAAGAGGGATTTTTTCGTGCACGTTGCCATAAGGACTACCCAAATTACGTACGTAGGAGGAAGCTCCTACGTACTTATTGTTGGTAGGATCCCTAATAATGATAATCCTTTTTGTGTAGGTATACTATGCCGTTAGTTTGATTCTGGTACTAAAATCAGCTTTGATGTCTCCATCCAACACCATCGGAAGATAGATAACTGAGCAACAGCGGTCTCGTCTCTTCAAACGCATTAGCATACAATGAAATCGTTAACCAACAAGTATTTTCTAGGTGACGGATCGGAATGTCCCATGTTTAGAAGTTCAATGCACGTTTTAATGATTTTTAAATCACTTCCCATTTCTAGTTTTATGTTTTTATGGGAATCAATTTTGTGTCGATAAGTATTGTGTATTTGGCAGAATGGCACGACGTGGACCCGGGACCGGTGAAGGTCGCGAGAATTCGCTGAATGCGAGATTTGCAGGACGAATCATTGTAGCGATGTTTAACCAGGAGATTTTTCACGCCACGGCTACATGATTGGAATGCTTACGTACGTTGATATATGCGTGCAACCAACTTGCCGGAGGTGTTTGCCGATAGCCTTCTTCAAGGAGTCCTTCAAGTCTATAGTGAAAAGCTTACTTACTTTTCCAAAATTATAAATGAAACGAATTATTTCAAACTTGTTGCAATTTTTTATTACTTCGCCGCTATTTTTGTTATCTGTTGCATAAAGTCAGTTCTGTCAAAACCACAAATTTGAGTGCATTCCGAATTACGCTGTAATTAATTTGAATGTGCTTACTCCCGTTCCGAATTAGCCTGAGTGTGATTACGATGTCCCGTGAATCGTCATAGATGACTTCATGACATGCGCTATCTTGCGCTATCGCCGACCATGCCCTGAATTTTTATAACCGCGAGCGCTGTCTAAAATGACAGCTGTGCTGTTTTGTTTTGAGTCGCTTCATATCTAACGTAACGTGGCATTTTGAAATTGTGCCTCTGGCTATAGTCGCCACCTAACCAAAGAAGAAAAAGAAATTTGTGGTGTATACATAAAGAAATACTGTTATCCAACCATCTTGTGCAAGGTTTTAAGATTTGACGTTTTTATAAGTTTTGACGTTGAGCGAGCACTGTGAGCGCGTTCACGAGCGTTCCGAATTGTTGACAGCTCTCAATAGTAATAATCGTGATATCGTAATCGGAACGCAAAATATTGATGTGAGCCCTGTGAGTGATTATGACGTAATTCGGAATACGACCATAGTCTGTGGCAGCCAATGTGTCATCCCTCCAATGTTTCCACTTTTAGGGATTTCTCCCTGTTTAAGGAAAAATTACCAATATTATGCATGTTTTAGGGATATTTTATTTTGACAAGAATTTTGGGGAAAAATTGAACTCGAATTGGTAAACCTTTTGTTTATATTAGCTACCACCTACCACCGAATGTATTACTTTACTCTATGGCACTGATTTATTAAAGGTGATTCCCTCAAACTCTTAATGTAATCGGTATCATTTTAGTTTACCATATTATTTGTGCTATACCGTGGCTAAAGACGACATCGGAACTAAGTCGCATTATACCTAGAGTTGTTTTGTTTTCGCGAATGGGTCACGGAACTATAGTGACAAAATATTTTTAAGTCTTCAGTGTCAGGCAAATATAAAATACTCTGTGGTGCTATGTAAAATGTAGCGAAAATGTGTAAAATAATGCTTTGGCTTCTGATCTTGTAAATTTATGAATCTTTTGTAGGTATTTTACGTTATTAAAAAATATGAAATATGTGGAATGATGTTTTATTATAATCATGCTCCCTAAATCAAGGAATTTTGAAGATTTATTAGGGAATTTTGGGGATAATTCATTAAAAACCTGGGGAAAAACCAAAAATGTAAGTCGAAACACTGCAACCATCAGTGTCAGTCATGCACAGACAGTCATGCTTATGTCATTTTTATTTGCATGATGTTTTGGTAGTTTTGTACCACTTGTTGGAAATAATTTAAATAAAAACTGTTATAATTCAACGTTATTAGTGAATTAAATGTGATAATGGATCGCGACAGGAGTAAAGATGCCTCTGAAGGAATTGCGGTGAGTACAACGTGTAACATTATACTGAAATTTTGCAGACACAACTGAAACTTTTTCATGGTCAGCAATTTGTTATTGAGGTCTTATAAAAAGGATCAAGGCCAAGTTCGAACCGTGTAATCCATTATCATTTTGAATTTTGATGTTGGGGTGTGTCGTTTGCAAGATCCGTAATGTAAACACCTATGTAACTGTTTTTAGTACGAAACTATTTAACACTTTTTGTTCTCTCTCTAGTTAAATAGGTTCTACTTATTATAACAAAATCGATACTTTGTTCTTTTCTACAGCCAATGGGCATACAGGCACTGAATGAGACAGTGCTCAGTAATCAGCCTGAGTCACGCTATGAGTGTCCGGTGTGTCTCAACTGGTTGCGAGACCCCGTCATCACAACATGTGGACATAAGTTCTGCAAAAGCTGTATAACTTCATGGTTGCAGTAAGTAGTTTACCAAATATCCAACTTATAAGGAACTAAGTGAAGAATAATGTTTTCAATTTCTGCTTTAACTACTTAACCTAACTTCAAAAATGCCTCTTTTAACTCACAACCCTTTCACTCACTGCTAGTTCTCATTATGGGATTTCCACCTTATTCCTTTCCAGCATTCCTGCTGAACCTGCAAGCAGCCTTACACCTGCTGTATTATATATTTAAATATACCATGTTTAAGTTTAAAGAAAGGAAAACATGAAGAGATGATTATTAAAGTAACAATGTAAGTTAATAATATAAACCCGAACACCTACATTGTGTAATTGTTTTGTGTATTTGTCATCAGTTACTTGTCAAGTGACTGTGTGATTTGAAAGAGCTGGCTCTTTGCCAATGTTTCCATGCTTGTGAAGGAATGTGCAGGATCAAGCATTCAAACATTGATCTATTGAAAACAATTTCAAGAAAGTGATTACCTAATAACAATCAAGCATTTTTTTTCAAACAGCAGATAAGATGGTGGTAGAACACCAGCCCATAAAAAGTAATTTAAAAAAATGGTAACTTTTTTATTAGCAAAAAGTACTCCGCATTATTATTTTCTTCACTACAGTTCTCAGTTACTAAGTGACTAATTATTATATTTCAGGAACAGTGGTCACTGCCCCATAGACAATATTAACCTGAGCATGAAGGTGGACATATTTCCTGACAACTACACGAAAAGGGAGATACAGGAACAGAGAATGAACTGCCCATTCTCTATTAAAGGTGAGAATTTTATTTTTCCCTTCTGCTAACAAATACCATTTCCCTTATAACCCCGACAATTTATACTGGTGAAATATGGGTGTACTTTACACCTCTGCCTGACCTTTTGTGGAATACAGGCATGGTTTATGTTATTTAATTTAATAATGACAAGCTGCGCCCGGCGGTTTCACCCGCATAAGCCTCAATCCCGTGGGAATATTAGGATAAAAGTATCCTTTGTCCTAAATCAGGATATGATATACTCATGTGCCAAATTTCATCTAAATTCAGTTAGGCGTTTTAACGTGAAAGTGTAACAAACAAACTCACTTTCGCATTTATAGTTAGGATTTTGTAAACAAAAGTTTTAAGGATATAATTCTTTTAAACTTACTAGCCCTAGGCCACACTACACTTCAGCTAAGCAGATTAGATCCAGAAGAATTAAACTCATCAAAAACTTTTTTTTTTTAAGTTTGTCTCCACTGGCCCTACTCCACAGGCCATAACTAATAATCTTAAAAAAAAAAACAACATAAACCTGAAAAACCTTTTTGGTAACTGATTTTATTTAAATACTGGTTATAATATTTTCTTTGCAGGTTGCACAGTAAAAGTAACGCCATTAGATCTAGACGCACACATAGCGGCCTGCGAGTTCAACCAACCAGAGACATCCTCACAGCCAGAGATCAAAGTGCCATGTTCATTCCAAGTAGTAGGCTGTAAGGAGACCTTTGATAGCCAGGAGGATATGAATCAGCATGCTCAGACTGATGTGCAGAAACATATGAGTGTGAGTTACTTTACCTTTTATATTTGAATTGAGAACCTCAGTTTTGGGAACACTAACTTAATCTCAAAGACAGGGTTCAAATTCCATTGCAATCAACATTTATTTAAGAATTTGTTATTAGTAATGGTCAATCAAAAATCAACTGAGATAATAAAATGCGAAAGTAGATGATAGTTGCTTAAGTGGTAGCGCAATGGTCGCCCAGTGGTAACGGCAGCGACTTAGGAGCTGTTCGAACCCTGACAGACGCTTTACCTTGTGTAAATTATTTAATTACCACTGCTCTCACAACGGTGAAGGAAAATATAGTGAGGAAACCGACACGTCCTAGAACCAAAAAATTCGAAGACATGTGAAATCTACCAACCCTCTCACCCCAGCAGTGGGAACATTTTAAGCTAATTATGCTAATGTACACTATTTAAGATCATGTATTCAAGTATAGATGTCACTAAACTACAAAAAAAAAACGAAATTAATTGTAATAATAATACAAACTTAGAAAATCATTATTAATGCTTGAGCATTGGCTCTGTCACAAACAGGGCCACAAGCATACTCAGACAATCACTATGTATGACCCAATTACTGCACAACTAAACAAGACCCTTGTTATGAAATTCTAATCACTCTAGCTCTACTATTCCATAGTCAAATTTTTGTTTCCAATTGATGTTATTTCCACTTCAACAAAAATCAACTTTATTTTAGTGTAAATTAAATTGATTTTAGAATGACTATTGAAAAAGTCATAAAAAAATTTGAAGTTGTAGGGGTAAACTGAACTTTATGTGGGGCTATTAAAGTTATTTCTCCAAAAAGCATTTCTGTTTACATGTTTGGAGACTAAATTGCGGACGCGTGATAGAATGTCTACGTATCCAAAAAAGATTCATATTACTTACTGCTTGATAAGTTGTTTACAATAATATTTCCAGCTCCTTATGAACGCATATTCCGAGATGAAGATCAACAACGACATGTCAAACGCGAGCATCGACGCTAAAGAACAAGAGGCGATGACGTTGTGGGAGGCACCTGATAAGGACGGAAACCAGGCTGCGTCTGCGCCGCTTAATAATACTAGTGCTCTTATAAGGTAGTTAGTACTGTAGTTCAATAACAATTCGTATATTCTCTTTCGTATAGGAATTAAACTTGGCGTATCTTACACGCAGAAAATGTAGAGTATCGTTTGGAATTAATTGGATAGATTGAAAGTTAATAGTTAGTCATTGGTGGCGGTTAACACATATATAGGAAAAAATAATGTTTTTTTTTTCTTTCTTTTTTCTTTTTTTTGTTTAGGTAGGGCATCTCGTAGTTGACCTCTGAGATCATGACTACTTAACCGGGCTTTCCTGTGGGTGCCTTAAGCTACTACACTTAAAAACCTCCAGCCATGGGTTATTCAACTATGCTAATTAAAACAAATTAAATCAACCGGAGGGAGGACATCAATGCGGCAATAAGACCCCTCTTTGAGGAGT
Organism: Omphaloscelis lunosa; assembly: GCA_916610215.1. Classification (NCBI taxonomy): domain Eukaryota; kingdom Metazoa; phylum Arthropoda; class Insecta; order Lepidoptera; family Noctuidae; genus Omphaloscelis; species Omphaloscelis lunosa. Next base: position 18,038,937 of record OU744250.1, read on the forward strand.
GGCTGGAGAGGCGCCGCGGCGTCCTCACCTTCCGCCTGACGCAGGTCCTCACCGGACACGGCTGTTTCGGGAGGTTCCTGCACAGGATAAGGCGGGACGACACGCCCGGGTGTCATCATTGTGTGGATCGCCCGGAGGACACGGTGGAGCATACGGTGGAGGTCTGCCCAGCTTGGGCGGAGCATCGCCGTGTCCTAGTGGAGGCGGCGGTGATATCTCGCGTCCGGCCCTGGTTCAGGCCATGGTACGGAGCGAGAGGAAATGGGAGGCCGTCACCTCCTTCTGCGAAGCGGTAATGCTCGCGAAGGAGGAGGCGGAGCGCGTGAGGGAGAGGCAAATTTCGCGCCCTCACGCCCCTAACCGCCGCAGGAGGAGACGCCCAGGGCGTCGGGAATCGCGAGGCGATTACCGGCCACCGTAGGCGCGGGATTGCGGGCGGTGAGCAATGGGTAGCTCACCGTCCGATAAGGACCAGGCCCGGGTCGACGGCGCGTTGTGTTCCACGCGCGCCTCAAAGAGATGTCAGCAGAATCGACGGGGTCCGCTAGGGCCAATGCCTGCCGGGGTTGCGAAGAAAACCGAGGGAGATCGTGGCCCCCGGCAACAGGGCAACGGAAGGAACACGGGTGGGTTTTAGTCAGTAAGAGTCTGACACGCCCTCCCGCTCCGCCCAGAGCGGGAGAAGTTATTTGATGATTTCCCAACCACAAAAAAAAAAAAAAAAAAGCGAGGACATCAAGGATGAGACGGGCTGGCTTTCTTTTTTCCTATATCTGTGTTAACCGCTACCAATGACTAACTATTAACTTTCAATCCGAAACACAGGAATGCTGTTTTGTAGCAGAAATTGGTATGTTGTACTTACTAAACATGACATTCTACTAGAAGTTTTCTAACTATAGTTTGACCGAAACTGCGCCTTAGTTATAATAATATTACCGTGGTTATGTGCACGGTGAGAAGGAGAGGGCAGTGCCGCTCAGTCGTCAACGCTCACGCTGTCCCGCCCCCCGCCTCGCCGCGCATCCATACAAAGACCTCTCCAAAATAGCGACATGTCCGTCAGTTGATCAAACTTCTTCATCATCGATTAATCATCAAACTTCTGCCTATTTCAGAGCCCTATATGAAAGAGTAGTCGTCCTAGAACAAAGGAACCGCGAACAAGACATAGTAATAGCTAACATGTCCAAACAATTATCAGCCTTCGCCGTAGCCAAGATGAAACAGAACAATGATATGTTGCTCCGATACTGTATGGGCAACTATGTGTGGAAGGTTGATAACTTTAAAGCAAGGTTGGATGCGATGTTGAGGGATCACTATAAGATGCTGTATAGTCCCGGGTTTTATACATCGCCTAATGGATATAGGTAAGATATTGTTATGTTATTCTGGATATAATGCATATCGAGTTAAGCCGATGTTTTTCTTGATACAATGCATGGATGTAAAAGAAAAGCGGCAAAAGTTGTGGGTGGAAGTTATAAAGAATTTGACCAGATATTTAGCTCTTTAGATTCGCGCAGTTATTTATTTATATAAAACCAACTTAATATATACACAGCATTAATTATATTACAGTCCGTCCGTCGAGAGAGAGAATTTGAGCCTAATTTTTAGTAAAATTAGGAGCAAAGTCGCAAAACACATATTCTTTAGTATGAAACTGACAGGTGTCAAGAACGCATTCTCTCGACGGCCGGACTGTAATTAATATCGATCGTAATTATAGATCTCGCATGCAGAGGCGCCCCTAGCCCATTTAGCGCCTATGTGCAAGCAAGCGAGCTAGAAATTTTAGCGTAGGGACGCCCAACTACAAACTGCCTTTTTACTGAACGTGTTTTGGTTTTGTTTGGGATTTGGTTAAAAAGTTGTCGCGAGCGGCGCTCGGCGCCCTCTAAAACCCTGCGCCAGTGTACGCTGCACACTCAGCACTATAGGTAAAGCCGCCTCTGCTCGCATGTATCTAAATTCAAGAAAAGCACGGTGCTATTAATTATTGGTGTATTTAAATCCTTCATCAGACGCTAGGTTACCACTGTAAACATAGTAATCGGAAACAAATTTCATTAAAACATTTGTTTTATAGATTCTGCGTTCGTCTGAACATCTCACCACAGAACCCTCACTGCTTCGCTCTCCACGTGCATCTAATGAAGACAGAAAACGATGACTGTCTCGACTGGCCGTTCAACGGACGTATATCCTTCTCTATGATCAACCAATATAACCCAGAGTTAACCCAGAAGGATACCATGATGTCAAACTCCTCATTAATAGCCTTTAGGAAGCCGTCAGCAGAGATTTGTGTCAGAGGGTTCGGTTATACGGAGTATGCGGTGGTCAGTGAGGTTATAAGGAACGGGTTTGTGAAAGATGATGTGCTTATTGTGAGAGTCAGTATTCGGTGTGTATGACAAGAGGAGTAGGCTTTTTTTAATGTGTTTTCGATAGTGACAGACTTATGTGCAAAATGAACAAGGCTTAAAAAAAATACATGTGGATTTTATGTTTTCTGGCAACATAAAATTTTGATCATCTATGGTCTGTTAAATATTTTTCTGTTGGCATTTTTCTGATGCATTTGTTAACATAAACATCAGATTCGTTTGGAACAGACTGTACCTCTAAGCGTAAAAGGTTTTCTATCACTACCTGCATCGAATCTCATGAATTCATGAGTCTAAGAATGCTATAACTTTGGGTGTTTTGCACAGATCAAGAATGATGTATAAAAAACGGCAGTAGCTCGATTATGTACTATCGAAGAAACGCATATCTGTACACTGTAAGGACTATTCTTGCTTGCAGTGCTCGGCCGCTATAGTAACCCACGAAAAAAAAAGGGTCTTGTGCACGGGATTTCGTTTTCAAATTGGTTAGATATGCATTACCCCGATAGTACTTAACTTGTTATAGGCCGACCGCTTAACTCAGTCCGTGCGCAGTGCGGGAGGGGTGACAGTTGTCACAAGTTGACGAATCACTCCGTCCTGAGGATTTGACTCTTCCCGCACCGCGCAGTTACCTCAGGAACAGACTCAGTTAAGCGGTTGGTCTATAGTTAACAGTATTATTTATGAATCTGTTTTAGCTCAAAAAGTTGTAAGTTTATTCTGTTATGTTAATTATTTGTTTATGAATCTTTGTATGTCCACATTCCATCCATAAACTGTCCGTCCAATAAAGTAAAGTAAGACTTAATTAATTTATGGGAAAAAATGTTTTGACGAATGTTTATGAATTTTGTTCACAAACAAGAATCTCAATGCTAAAGAATATGTATTAAAATATTATGCAAGTTAAAAGACAAGTAGTGTTACTGCATGTTAGAATGTACAATACCTAAATATTAGATTTTATACAGTACTTATTGAACTCTATGTATTTAAACGATATGGAATTTATTCCGTCCACGCCCCAGATAATGTTTAAAAGTAGCTAAATTAGTTAAGGAAAGAATATTATAAATAGTGAAACTTTTCATATTTTCAAGCAATTTCTTAATTACTTATTGTGGAGACAAAATATTTTTATTAAAAGTAAGCGTTAACATATTATCTATCAGTTCATTATTTTTATGTACTTACATTCCACATATTGTGATAAAATGAGCAACTATACTTTTATATGCTTATTTTTAGTATTGTAGCATTCTATATATTTATTTTATATAATGGTGCCGATTCTCTTGTACACCGAACTAAACTTACTAAACTAAAATACCTTACTTTTGGCTATGAGAAACTTAAAGCTTAGTCTGTAAAAAAAACTCTAAATTTAAAAATAATTTTGAGGCAACTAAAATCCAATTTGACGTTCGCGACTCCACATGGTATTTGTTTGCCCTACCCTCGACGTGTTTTATACGGAATTTTTCACTTTTTGTATGAACAAGAAAAATTACCTACATATTGAGTTTTAGGGGTTTGTTTTTTTTAAAGGGGTCGAAATCTTCATTATTTTTGCGAAAGGACACACCATTTTCGAGATATAAGGACATTACTGTTTTTGCACTTGAAGTCGAGGTGTTGGTGTGAATTTTAGTTCATGACAACAAATTTAATACCACACCTTTTTAATCGCGATTAAAAATAATCAGATTTAGTTAAACAATAAAATTTTTATGTGAAGAACGTCAAATCCAGAATAGCTAAATTGGCATTTCACTAAATTAATAACTCAGTGTCATCTTAGTGCTGTCAAACTAAAATATAGTTAAGTTGTGTCACTTAAGTAGTCCATTTCAGAATGGTAAATCGTCGTTTGACAGGAATAAACTAAATTTTGGGTGATTTTTGGTCTAATTAAGAAGCATTTGTGACAAGAGAATCGGCACCAATGTCACTTTTATTATTTTTACTACCTGAGACTGGTGCTTTAAAAGTACTTATTGTATTTTGTTTATTTAAAATATTAAAAATATAAATGCATTATACAGTTACAAAGAATCTATTCATTTTTTTTCCATAAGAAAATAAAGGCCAGACAAATATTTGAGAATCAATTTATTGGTATTCATGTCTTACAAACGTAAACTTTTACATGCTAATTGTCTTAATAAAATATAGGAATTTAGCTTACATTTGTAAATATTTCTACGGCTAGCTAATTTATAGCCTTATCACATCCAACCATCACAATAATTCTCTCCCGAAAACATTAATTTGTCACTTTAGTGAATTCACACGATTTTCAACATTTTGGCGATATCCACTGATTTTAGGCAAGTCACTGACAGGAATAAAATCTACTTCAACTGGTCGACTAATAATAAAGGATACTGAATTTTGGTAAATATATATAACTCTCAAGTTTTAGTCAAAATTAGAGCTGTCAAATTAATTTGAAGTAAACCTTATACCCTTGTATCAAAGGATTGTCATAATTTAGTAAATTATTATAATGATGGTTTCTGTCAGTAACATCTATTACTATTACACTTTTGCCGAATTACTATTGAATGATTATCATAATTTCAAAAAATAATTTGGGCTCGCTATAGTATAGTTTATACCAAATACCTACAATAATTTTACAGTACTGACTACCTCGTTATGGCCTGAAAACAAGACTACCCTCGACTGCATACAAAATCATTTCAACAAACATTTATTAAAAAAAAAAAAACTAAAATATTTTTAAAGGTGACTGTACCTAGATACATAGGATACATTTTAGTGATTTTTGAGATATAAATATATAGTAAATAACAACTTAGTTCAATCTAAAAATGCAGTTTAGTAGATATTCTTTTTAGTATTATGTACACTTATGGAACTGTACCTTTCAAATTTGAATTTATAAATAATATATACGACAAACAAGTGCGGAAGAATATTAAGTTCTTATTATTGTCAATGAAACTAAAAACGTTGCAACAAAAATCGAACACTTCCTTTATTCATAGTTTGCAAAAACTGCCTCGTTCAAAAAGGTTGTTTTTATTCAATTACACTTTCTAACATGCAACTTTTTCTTTCAAACAAAAGTGCTCGATTTTTTGCAACTTTCGTAGTTTATAATGGAACTTTCCTTCCTAAAGCCTCTCGTGCGTTCAAGAATATCACACAGTAATGGTAACTTGAGCTCCTCTCGGTCAAGTTTTTTATTTAACACAAATGAAAACAACATCAAAGCTCTTTATGCAATATTCGCTATATTAAAACAGTTGAAGACATATTTTTATCGATATAAATGTGCCATCTCATCTCCTGTATATAAAATATTCCTACGTGGTAAGCATTTTATATCAAAGTTTCTAAACTATTAAACAAAAAAACAATTTTTATTAACCTTATTTTGTTGGTATGATAATCGAGATAATAATTGTGAAGGTATTGTATAAAAAGTATTATTAAGTAAAACGCAATTCGAAGTGTAAATAAACAATTATTATTGCGGTTAATAAAAAATACTAATAATTGCGATAAATATCGCGTTTATTAACAAAATATTTCAATTGAAACGAATATTTGAAATCCCAAGAATACAAGTAGCTATTTTTCCTTTAAAATCCAAAACGTTTAATATGTCAGTCAAATTTTTGGGAGTTTCATAATCGCACACGCATTCGTTAATTTTAGATAATTTCATATAAAAATCTTTTAATTTCAACCTACCCATTAAGCTACCCTAAAAAAATAATTGTAACACAGCTAATGAATGTATGGACTACCAGCGGACCAACGAAGCCATACGTGTGAAAAGGAGCTAAATAGGGCATTAGGCCCTATTCGGCTTTCAGGATCCGGAGTCCCCAGTAGCAAATTGCTTGGATAATATGGAAGCTTTCACACGCTTTCATATTTCTCGGCTTAGCAATACATTCGGGACCGAGTAATCGACGCCGGTTTTACGAGGAGCTTATGGCTCTGGCCCCCCAACAACGAGATTTGGAGATGGCCACCGCCTCGATTAGGTGTCCAGTTCGAACAGGTCCATAGAAATATCAGCTGTATTAAATACCCCAAATTACTACACAACTAGATAAACCAGCAATATAAATAGATAAGTACTAGAATGTTAATCGTTATCCAATTACAATTTTGATGTTAATAATTAACAAAAATAAATAATAATACACTCGCGCTTAGTTCTGAAAATCAGAATGTTAAATATAGTAGATAATAAAAGTTCACTTGTTTGTATAGCATTTCTTCTGAACATCATACATAAACCGTTTTTCTGCTACATTCATAAAAATATACTTACACTGCTAATTTTGAATTTTCTGACACTAAAATACTTGATTTACAAAAACTTATACCTAATATTTAGTCACTATTAGATTATCAAACGTACTGTGACCATATTCGTAACTTTAGTTAATCAGTAGCCCAGAGCATCGCTTTTTTTTTTCAATTGAAAATTGTTATACCAATTTCAACCTTATGTAAAAAAGGTTGATTTTCAATTGTTACTGAATTAGCGTCATTGATTTTTGCTGAGCTGACAATATTATGACATCAATTTAACAAAACAGGCTATTTCAAATACAGCATGAAAACGGCATAAATTAAATAAATACATGTATACGTCAATTAAGCCGAATGGAAAGTTTTTGTTACCAAGGAATCAATAAATAAGGAAGACGTTTGACGGAAGCGATTCGATCCTACTCTAATACGATAGGTACGTTACGTAGATTTTGTGATGATGAGCGGATTTATTCTTTGACGTCAGAATGTACTAAAAGACAGACAAATGTCGACCTTAAGCTTATTCAGTTAGAGATACAGTTTCATTTGTAATCATTATCATTGCAAAAAGATATCAGCTTTTATTCTGCGTAAGTGGGTGCCTCAACTACTAAAAATGGTATCCCTGCTTGAGCGATGGTTAACACTCTACTATAGTCCGTGCGCGACTGCTAGTCACGGCCTGAGGTATGTGAGCGGTGAGACGGGGGAGGTAAACAAAGGCCAAGCTAACTCAGTCTGCCAATTTTGTCAATGGCGCCCTCCCCCGTCTCACCGGTCACATAGCTCAGGCGGTGACTAGCAGTCGCGCGCGGACTATAGAGTTTATCCGTTGTAAGTACTGTACTGCCAAGATTGACGTCAAAGAATTAACTTCCCACAGAATATTAACATGTCAAACTATTTCATGAATCTAAGGTCTTAATATGATCTATATTTTCCAGTTAGTTGATAGCCCCAAGCGTTCATAGGCCCCGTTAACGGCCTCAAGCGACGCGCGAGCGTCAGTCGTTTCGGTCTGTCGCTCCATATGTCGGCGGTGACTCGCGGCGTGCTCTAAACTACTTCTTTCAATAGTTTTCCCCGCAGTCGCTGTCCGAAGACTAGTGTCGCTTGAGCGTGTGGCTTTCAACTCACTGGCAATTATTGCTCATATTAACCCCATGGAATGTATAAAAATAACAAAATGAATAACGAAATATGCGAGTGTATGAGTCTTCGAACTCATAACAGAAAATGTTTCCAACGGTTACCCTACGCAAGCTCTATAATTTCTACATATCACAGTCACGGTAAACAAATGCAATAATGTTGAATCACGCGATCCCAAATATTGAAGTTAAATGAATGATTATTCTAATATGCAGTTGAAAATTTGGATATGAAAAATGCTGATAAAGGCGCTTACCAGGCGACTAGGCGCGTCATGGCATAGCAAAGGATTTTCGAAAGCGGAAATTATTTTGAATGTTATTTTCATACCCATTGCACTCACATTTCGTTGGTATCGTCACAAGGGGAAGCACCGCGGGAAGCAGTGGTATGCTGCAGAAAGAAGGCTTCGGCATAAAAAATGTTAATGCTTTTCCTTGCCATGCCTCGTCGTGCCGCCTAGTGGGCGACAGCCTTAATAAAATAGAAGAGAGAGAAGATATTGGTTTCAACTCTCCAAAGTATATTTTCTTATACATTTTTTTTTACTTCGCATAGTTCAGCTTGAGTTAGCCACATTTTAATCCAATCTTCAACTGCACGGGTTATAAAACTTAATAAAAGAACAGTCTATTGTTATTGTGATGCGAATGTTATACTACCATGCACAGGTGATGCAGTTATTAAGTATACAATGTTTGAATCATTCAAATCGACAACAAGAAGCATATAAAAAGATTGTATGATTCACTAAATACTTTAAAAACTGATACATTTAGACACCTACACTTAAAACTAACATTTAAGTGTGAAAAGTTGAAACTTAACTCTAATTTACATCAAATATGAATAATATAAATAACATAAAGATTTAAGTATGAAGATCATTATAAAATTGCTATATAATTCTAGTTTTGTAATTATTTAAATTAAATTATTTCTTTTCGAAGCCAATTTCCAGCACGCCAAATCTAAATACTTCTCTATTCTTTCCTATTCATAATCTCGCAAACAAATCTATATATTGTCAATAACTTACCGACCTAAACGTGTTACGAATATCAACCTTATTGCAAAAGTTCAAAGTTGATAATAGGATACACAGTAAGTCCCCACTCATGAAAAAATTCAATCAATCTTTCGATATCGTCAAGTCACAAATCCTTTTTATTAAAATTTAAGAATTGTGAGCCATAATAATGATAAAAAGTTTCTTAGCATTTTGTCCAAAGTATAAAAATCTTTAGGTTAGAACGCAACCTAACGTATTAATCTAACCAAAAAATTGATTAATAATTCACGAGATACTTTTTGTAACACTTATTCCGGTGAATTAAGGTTTTAATTGCAATGTTCCACATGAAACACCAACTATACCCAGTCCCACTAAACCGCGTGACCTCCAAAATGCAAATTTCATTAGCTGTTTCAAAGCTCATTTTGGAGAGAAGTTCCGTTGAATGATCAAACGAACAGTGCTTCTACTAATTCAGTTCTTCCCTTTACAGTCCTCATATAAGACATATCCAATCTGTGCGTGGAAAAATTGTTTAGCGATGGTCCACATTGCAACTTCTCCAGTGACGAAATAAATCCATGGTCTACTGCCTAGCTTCACATCAAAGTGGTCGCAAATGTATTTCGACCCACTGTCTTTGTCTTGTTACTGAGACTGAAGACTATCAAATGAGCATACAAAATACCCTCTTTTGACATAAAACCTTTGTTATGTAGTGTGGGTATCGATTTATCCCGTCAGTGAAGTTTCGCTAGCTACATAAAATTTAACCTTGTAGTTGCGTAGTTTTCTGTTACCATTTAGTCTTGCTCCTCCAAATACACATGAGTGCCAACACTAAACAACGCTCCCATAACTTCAGTTCTTCTATACAGAGCTACTGGAGTCCCCGGGGAAATGAAGCTGGTTGTCACCGCCAAAGCTAGGCGTCGGTGACGAGGGTGGGTCGAGCGAAGCGCGCGAAGCTGAGCTGAAACTGCTCGAACTAAGCTCCTCTTGCTCCGCTTCGTAGCGGCTGGTTGTTGTGACAGCTGGAAGTTAAGGATAAACAGAAATGAAACTTGATGTCGATGCTCTTCGTGCTGTTCAAATACAGTTATTTAAAAAAAACTGTGGTTCCATACATTCTGACCGTGTAGGTTTTGCACGATTGATGAAACAGCAGATTATTTTTTAGAAACCTTCGAAAAATGTCAACGCTGGTGATTCTGAAATCATGACTGAATTCATGGTAAAAGTTTGGATGAAAAGTTTTTGCTTTATTAAATGATGAGTCACCAGTTGTAAGATATCTTGTTTACAGGTATTTAATTAATTTCGCTCAAACCAAGAATATGTTTACACCGTGACATTTTAGTTCATCTTACAAAAGCAGCCTACTTCATGTATCCAATTACTACTAAACATACAAAAAAAAAAAATTATTTACTCTGTGACATTTTAGTCGTCTTACAAAGGGCCACTCAATGTACCCGGCAAAAATACTTTTTTTAAAAATGAATGTTTAGTAGTCATTGGATACATGAAGCGGGTTACTTTTGTAAGACGACTAAAATGTCACGGTGTATAATTGCTGTGTACAACTGGGGTATAAATAAATATACCAATTTCGCCCTAGGTATAGTTTAAGGTGCCAAAATAAAACTGCAAAAATGCTGTTTTTGAATTCTCATCTTTATTATGTATGATACTATCCAGTTTTTAAAACACTCCATAACATTATCAAAAAAACCATACAGCCAAAGTAAAGGTACATTACACGCGCGAACATTTAAGCCGAAGACGTTTTTTTAGCATACGTTACATGACAGCCTGGTAAAATGGGTCACTTGACCCGCTTCATACATCCTATGTTATTTATTTAAAAAGACGATCACATTTCAAGCCATATAAATGAACTTTTTATTTTTACGTATAATTTTTCGTAAAACGAACAATATTTAGAAAGAAAGAAAAATAGAACAATTCTTTTTTTGAAAATCTAATAGAATATTTAAAATAGTTAGAATCGTGTGTAAAGTTTTGGGAAAATAATAGAATCACTTAAGGTACTGTCGCGGTCATAAGTGCAGTCCATACGGACTATATTCGCTTGCGCATGAGGGATATGCGAAAGTTCTATCGAGTCACCGCATCAGATTATTTCGCACTTACGAAAGCGACTGTACATAATTATTATGCTTTTAATAACGATTTTCTTAACGGCTTCCTACATCAAATAGTTTTCATACAACCTTTCCTGCACTTTACGATTATTATTAAATGTACAAGACGTTATTATTATGCTTGAGTTATAACATTTTTAACTGCTTCTATATTACTGAAGAAAAAAGTTGACAATGCAGATCTTTATGAAATACAAGGTCTATAGAATTATTAGATTGAACTATTATTTACATTGATTTATAATTTAAAAGTTTAGTAGATACGTGATTTGGTCAATATAGTCCGGAGGAAACATCCGAAATATATTAAAAACTAAGAAGAAAATAACTATTCCGCGTGTAAATAAATAGGCAAGCTGAAGACGATGAGAACATAATTTTGACTACGAAGCTAAAAATACCGTAATAAAAAAATAAAATATCCGAAAATAAGGGAACAATTTTTCTTCTCAAACACACATTTTTTAATCGACAATATTATTTGATTTGCAGCGATCTAGAGCAGTGGTTCCCAAACTATGGGTGGGCCTTGAAAAAATGATTTCCAGCTATGATTAATATTAAAACTAAATAGCGAAATAAGTAGGACTTCAAACTCATGACGATTTAAAGTAACTAACATTTGAAGTTGATGCTAAAGCTATAATGAAAAACATTTTAAAAGAATAACGGTGGAGTTTTTTGCCCATTCTTTTCCATACGAAAATTACCTTTTTGGAAGGGGCGACTAGAATGAATTCTATTATTTTGTAAATTTTGACGTTCAAAAGTGCCATACATGGGCCTATTTGAAATAAATGATTTCACTTTGACTTTGATGACAAAAATAGGAAACAAATACATCCTTTTCATTGAAATAGCACTCCTTGTATTTAATTATCGCCACTTCACAACAACATCCAAATTCGAGTGGTTTGCGGTCCAGTCAACTTTGGGGACCACTGATCTAGAGTTTATAAGCTGCCATGAGTAATTTTCTAAAATAAAAACAAAATAGAACAATAGTGATACATAATTAAACTACGTAGCAACCAAAATTAGTGATACATTTCAATTTTGTATCCAAATATAAGTAAAAATTACCAAAATAAGTACTACCTAGCAGAAAAAAAGATTAAACTATTATTTTATTCGCACCCTGTTTATGGTCAGATTTGAGTCAAACCAATTAACGATGTCTATGATTTAGATAGAACATTCCACTTCATAAGAAATTAAACAGTCTTACAACTTGAACAAGTTTCTAATTTAGATCTTTTCTGAAAACACCTACATCATAATTTTGGAGATCGTAATAACCAATTCATATTTACAACAATAATTTCATAATTTAATTTCATTCATTTACTAAAAATGAATTAGTGTTTCTGAGAGGGCAAAGACGACCAAACAACCTATTTATATGTCCATGGAAACTAAAAATAAAGCGTTACCCTTAAAAACTAAAATTCATCATCAAATAATTTATAGTATTATGCACCAGCTACATATGTTACACTTACAAATAAGCGAAATAATTTCACAAAAAAACAATAATGATCACGCGTAAATTACATAAAAAATAAATATTTGTCATGATTCAACATATTAAAGCTAAATAAAATTAGAATAAAACATTGGTTAATAAATAATACTTGTCGATAGTTACAATATATTTGTACACGAAGACAGCCGTACGTGTGAGAAGGTATCATATACCGAGGTGACTAAGTCGTAAGCGTTGAGCTGCTTCTGAATCTTACCACACTGAATTGCCTAAGAGGGCTAAAATCAACCAAGCACATAATTTGCCGCACAGTAATAGATTTGAATCTAATTTTTAGCACGACAAATCCTAACCTATAGAGGTTTTATGGAAAATGTACTTAATTAACATAGCTTGACAAATCAAAAATACGATTTTTTGAACAACCACCAATAATATCATGGTAATCAATTTTGGTAACATATATATTATTTATTCTTTCTTTGGTTTTTAAATCGAATCGAAATACCGTTTTGTTGAATTCAGAAACAGCTGTTTGAGGCAAAAAAAGCAACACAATAAATTAATACTGAGGTACGATCGCAGTATAATTACATTTTAATAATAATAATTAAAATGAGCCTCAATTATATCAAGGTCAACATAAACGCCTCTAAGTTCTGCAAAAGCATTGACCTCTAATGTAACTGATTTCAAAATATATAATAATATACTGTGTCCATATATTATGGTCAAGCTTTAATTCTTATATGACAGGTAAGCAAAAGTTTAGTGTATACTGGCCTTATAAAAATCTTGCATGGCGCGTAGAAAACAGTTAGATTTTTTTTAGTTTTTTGTTTCCACATAGTATGCAATTTTTATCTACACCTAATAACTAAGAGATAAGTACTAAAAGGAGTACTGTTTTACAAAAAAAAAATATAAGTTTTTTTATGAAGACCGCTGCACCGAGTCAGGATTCGATAATATCAAAATTTTGCTCAAAAACTAAAACTACGAGTATATATTAATTATTAATACTTTACGAATTTTTAGGAATTTTTTTGAGTCTTCATAAAAAATCTCATAAGGTATATTTTTTGTGTATTTTGCTAGGTTTTTACATTTTTATGTTTATTTTTTTGATATGACATAAATACCGCTACTGAACGATAAAAGGTCAATGCCTAAATAGTATTGTTAGGCTTTAGTAGCAAATATTTTAAAATCACTTTTTTTATAAACATTTTAAGTTTTTTTTTTTGTCTTTTACCTGTGCTTAATCACATTAATTGCATTACTTAACTCTAAAATTACTACAACAGCAGCAAATGTTTGATTATTTCCGCGTAAATTAGACATATTCAGCTTGCGTCAAATTGATAAGTATTATTTTCTATGGAGCTACCCCAGAACATAGTTATAGGTAAAGTAAAACTATATGGTTCGGTCGTTAACATTAATAACCGAATATTTAAAAAATAAATGATAAAACTAAAATGTTAGTATGCTACACACATAATATTATTAGAAACCACGCAATGAAAGTTAGAAATTACAACTACAATAATTATAACATATTTTAAGTAAATATTCTGCGCAAACCTTCACTTTATATGGTAATATTATTTTGTATTCAGTAATAGATACCATAGAGAGTTGTTACAATTAAAGTTGTTTACTTCTTTAAAATAATATACAGTAAATAGTAATCCTGATATCAAGATTTAAAAGGTTGCTGTAAAATGGCATAACGTGAGCTGAATATGTCCTTAATTTTAACTACTATAAATATTGCAAAAATCGAATCATTGAACATTAATATCACTGAACACATTTTATTACTTTTTCTTCTTACGTGACTTTTTAGATTTAGATGATTGCTTTGTCGAAGGCATGGTTACGTTAGAAGCACCAGTTGATTTTTTAACCTCTTTGTCGCTATCCGTAGACACTATCGGTGACGTATTGTCATCATCGGAGGACTTATCCATTACCTCTATTTCCTTATCCTCAGACTTATCTTCCTCAATCTTCACTTCTTGAGTTGTAATCTTATCATTCTCGACTACGCTAAATCCCTTTTCTCTCTTAAACGGAACTTTTTCTAAATCGATCAGGTTGAATGCGCTTGATTCTATTGCTTTGTTTGTAGTTTCTTTTATGGTCGACAGTATATTATCTATGTTAATCTTGCATATAGGGCTTGTGATATCCCCATCGTTCATTTCTAGAAGGCTGTCTCGCATCACTTCTAGTTTAAAATCGTCCAAGCCGAAGTCCAAATGTTCCAGCGGCGGAAAGTCGAGGACTGAATGGTGTTCTTCTATGAAGTTTAACTCTGAAGGCGCATCGCATTCGGCTACCATTATATCGGTTCTCTTGCAAAGCTCGATTAGTTTCTCTTGCAACGACACTTGTGTGGAAGACCCGGCTTCTTCATCTAAATCTTCAGTTTCAATCACCTTTGCTACCTTTTCTTTCTTATCTATTTCAACGACCTTTTCCTCTTTTTTGACATTCTTAGACGCTGCAATAGAGCTCCAAGATTTAATGGGTTTCTCAACTACTTCTACCTCTTGAATCTTTTTCTCTGGCTGAGGAGACTTCTTACGGATCTTGGTGCCCTTAGTAATCTGAATTTCAGGGAACTCTTCTTTCATCGTATCTATCACATAGACATCTGTAACTTCAGTTTCATAACGTTTTTCTGTTGACTTTCGATCGGCATAAGGCGATAGAGATTTAGTTTTCTTGGTTCTTGGTGATTCTTTCAACGGCGAAGTACTTTCGCCAGTTCCTTCAAAGACTTTAAGAGTATCTGTTTTAGGCACATCTATTGCTAATTCTTTAGTTTTAATTTTTGGACTGGGTTCAGGCATAAACTCATTTACAACATCATTAATCTTTTTAGCTTTAGGCACGGAAGTAATTTCTGGTTCATCAAAAGGCCAATTATCTCTAGGATCAAAGAGATCCTTTCTTTCTGGGATAACACTTTTAGAAGAACGGGATTTTTTAGCTTTAGCTAAGTAAGATATCGGTTCAATATCTTCGTACGGTGTTGAGATTGAAACTAGGTCGCCACTGGAAGGCTGTGGTTTGTCATCGATGGCATGTATTTCGACAAATGTATCTTCATCTTTCATCTGAGCTTCATCTTGAGACTTTTTACCTTTACGACTTTTCTTGGATTTCAGTTTGGGTTCTTCAACGGTTTTTTCATCGACTGGTGGAATACTATATAACACAGGTTTCTCTGGCTCATTCAGAAGCATATCCCAAGCTTGCTCTTCAGTTTTAATATGTTCTACAACTTTTTCTTTCACAGGTTTTGACTCGGAAGATTTTTTCTTGGAAGATATTTTTAAAGTTACGGCCATAGAGGGTACTTCCTCTTGAGTGTCTACGGCAGCTAGCGGCTCTTTCAGAATTTGATCCTTTGGAGCATGTTCCTTCATAATAGGCTCCTTTATAACTGGATCTTTCACAATAGGCTCTTTTGGAACGGGTTCCTTTGGAACCGATTCCCTTGAAGCCGATTTTTTCGAAATAGGTTCTTTCGTAATAACCTCTTTAGGGACAGATTCTCTTGAAGCTGTTTTCTTTGGAACAGGTTCTTTTAGAACATACTGTTTTGGTATAGATTCCCTCGTCTTAGCAACAGGCTCTTTTGGTACATGCTCCTTTGGAACAAATTCTCTCTGAACAGGCTCCATCTTAATACCTCTCTCTACTTTAAGAGTAGATTCCCTAAGCTCTCGTACCTCATTTGACTTCGAAACCCTCGCGTCCTCGTCGCGATGCTGAGGGTTCTCTCTAACTCTACTAGATTTCTTATCCCTAGAACTATCGTCGCCAGCGAGTGTTTCGCTATCCGACTTCGGGGTGGGAGATCGCCTAACTCTATGTTGGGCGGCCGGCTGAATATCATCCGACGGCCGTTTTGGCAGTGAGTCGGGAGGCGCCTCGCAGGCTCGCTCGGCCGGCGCCGAGCTCCTCGCACTCGCTCTGGCATCCTTCACCTCTCGCGTCGCCTCCTCTACGCTATACTTATCTAAGTTAAAACTAGGTGCGGGCGGGCAGTCGTCGCGGGACAGCGCCGCGGGGATCACGACGGCAGTGGAGAGCGCGTGCAGGCGCGGCGCGGGCGCGGCGCCGGGCTGGTCGCGCACGCTCTGCACGGGGATGGTGGTGGTGCGCGGCAGCGGGCGCGGGTCCTCGGGGCGCTGCTCGGGCGGCGCGGGCGCGCGCAGCACTGGCCGGAACGTGGCCTCGTCGCAGTTGTTGGCCGCGTAGGGCTCGGGCCAGGCGCCGGGCGGCGAGGCAGGCGGCGGCTGCACCACGGTGCCCAGCGGGTCCACGGCGCGGGCTACGCCGGCCCGGCCCTCCCCGCCGGCCCGGCGCGCCGCGCCCGTGCGGCCCTCCACGCTGCTGTCGCGCGCCGCCCCTATACGAAACCGAAGGCAACCGTTACTGTATGTGCGGAGGAGGTCGGAACACTCGATAGATAGGTAGGGGAGGTCGGCTCCATAAGATAAGCGAAAACGCACGCACACATAGACGCGCATCTACGTACAGCGAGTGCGAGCGTACTCGCGACTGACATTCATTTGAGATAGTTTAAGATCACTGTGCATATGTATGTGTGTGTGCGACAGTTTTCGCTCGTTGTATGGAGCCGGCCTTCCGTACCTACGTACTGAGTGGTCGGAGGCTGCGCGTCAGAGGAGAGACGTGGCCAGGCGTGTAGCCATAGAGGATGTTATCTCGCGGTGCCTTAGGCTTCGGTATAGGGCCGGCGCCGGCGGCGGTCTGACGCGGCGTCCGTCCGGCGGCTCCTCCGCTTGTTTACTTCGCTCTTGCATATTCACTCGATAGTAAATGCCAAAACGTTACACTCGCGACACAAAATTTTAATATGCGTAATCGCGTCAGTACTTCATAAATATTTTAAAAATATTTCCCTCAAATTTCACGTTCAAGTTCACACTAAAGAATGTTCACACGAAACATCTCAAAGAGTAGAAGAAACAAAAAATTCTAGTCGTGCGGGCTATGTTTCCTAATACAGGATCAAATTAAGTTACCTGGCGAAAATTCACAGACTTAAAGGGTATGTATGAATATCGAAACCAGACAAAACTGAAAAGTATCATTTAAAAAAAGTTATTATTATCATAGTTCGTGCGACTGTAACTAATTACTTAAAGCTATGAGTTTGTAAAAAGTCTTTTTTTGGGATAATATAATTTATGATACCCGTCGTGTCTGTAACTTAATTTGAACCTATATAAATAGATGCTAAATAAGCCGAAAACGAAATAAAATCCGTGCCACACTGCACATGTGTGAAAAACTACTCATATTTTGGAAGCTAATATTTATTTACTTAGCCCAGATTCGTACGGGCGATATTTTTCCCGCGGCGATTTTTTTCGTGCACCGGATTTTCAACGCTCTGTTTAGCGCTGAGAGTTGAAAATCCAACAGCATGTTTTTCAACGCTCTGGGACGAGTTTGTCCCAGCGCGTTGGATTCTCAACGCTCGGCTCAACATCGAGAGTTAAAAATTCAGTGTGCGATAAAGTTTCGCCGTGATATTTTTAAGTCCGTGCGAACGTGAGCTCACTGTGCACACTGTTTTGAATTATGTAACTAAACAGAATTCTAAAACCTTATGTTTAATGAATGTTCCTAATGTGCAGAATTAAATTCTTTTTACACGACTAATCTCATTTTCAGATGGAGCAATAAACAAATTAAGATAAGATATGCAGCAAACCCATTAACATAAACAATGGGCAATTATATGAATATTTATCCTAATAATAGATATTAATTAACCCTATTTTGGTATTTTATTACCCCAATTTTGCCGTCATTGATAATATTACAAAGATAAATTTTGCCATTACAAAAAAACATATTCTGTAGCAAATACAGGTGGACTTTTGAGACTGGGCAGTAAGGGCACCTTACAACCTTAACCGTTGTAGCAACAGAAAAAATGTTGTTAGACAGTCCTTGAGTAATTGCTAACTGAATTCAAAGATTTTGGAAATATGCTACATTTTTCTATGAATGCAGTAAGCTGCCCCATCTGAAAAATCCATCTGTATTGTGTTGAAAATTACTAAAATCAATTTTGACCCCACAAAATCCCTTCAATTTGTCTATTGCCCCTTCTCAACTACACGTAACACACAACGTACCGTGATCTTCCTTCATAGCTTCGGCTAGATCCTCCCTCAATTGCACGTCACACACAGACGCCGCGCGTCCACTCTCAGCTAGCAACGACTTGCGACGGAAGCTGTCCGATGGAGAATGTTCTAAAGAACCTGCAGGCAAAAATATGATATGTTGTAAAAGCGTTTTGAGAGGCTACGTCACGTGAAATTTACGGGACGCATCACCACTGCAGTGGACTTTTTAGGGTTCCATACGCGGAGGGTGCCAAACGGAACATTATTGACGTTATGAACGTCAAAAATTGAGTTAAATGCTGATTCTCAGCCTACTTTGAATACATGAATTTGATATCTTTTTGGGTTTGAGTTGGAGTGCAATATTTCGTAGATATAACTCCGTTCGTCAAATATACACGTGCAAAAAGGTGTGCGGTCGGGGGACTCCGTTAGGAACGAAGTGCCTTCTCACGTATGATTTAAAACAAAAACGAAATTTTCACATCCGCCATCTTGGATTGTCATTTTAACTTCACTATCGGCTTAAGCACCCTCGAAAACCATGAAACCGATAACTATGATGAAAAATTTTCACAGCCGCCATCTTGGATTTACATGTAAACATCACTATCGGGTTTACTAACCTCAAAAACCATGAAAACGACACCCATGATAAAAAAAATCGCAGACACCATCTTGGATTTTCATATTGACCAAAATCGCACTTTTTCTCCCTAACACACATAGAGAGAGAGAGAAAGTCGCATGGAGGGGGCATAACGCTTTTTCGTTACGTACAGAATTCTACCAGATTACTCGTACCGCAAGCCGCATTAAAAAACTTCGTACCAAAAATGTATTTGTTCTCGATATATTACTAAAGTTTACTCACTGGCTGACCCGGAGTCGATGAGAACAGGCACGACGGGCCTCACTCCCGGCATGTTAACCGGGTTAGAACGAGCGACGCCACGTGCTGCACTTGTGTCCACTTCTACTGTCTCCGCCTCTGATAGGGACGAGTTTGAGCTGTAGACAAAAGATAAATGAAATGAAATGAAATTGTTTATTCTGTAAATAGGATATCGGAATCACTTTTACACGTCATATTAAAAAAAAAAGTTAAAAATAAGCTAGTTGAGTTCGGCGTTTCCTATCTGACTACTCTGAGAAGAAAGGCCGAAACAAACTCAGAGGTCACAGTCTCTTTTAAAGTCCACACATAATCTTGGTCAGGCCATATGAGGACCATGTAGATTAGTGTCTGAAATGGTCTTTTGAGGAAAGAACCACACAGATTTGAGTGAACCTGTCCAGTCAGTGCAAGCATTTGTCAGTAATCGTGGAGCTCAACTCAGAACTTAAGGAGCTCAACTCGACGAACAATCAAAAAAAGAAAGGACATTTGAGTAGGCCGCATAAACTACTCAAACTGCCAGACCATAATTAAAACTAACTGAAAAATGAAAATAATAATGATATCCACATAGTCCTCACATTCACAATAATTAATTATAATAATATAATACTTTACAAAGTAATCATGTCATTTTGAATATAATTTTCCACAATGTCAATGTGTATATAAAACTGGTATATTTTCATGGTTTTACAAAATAATTAAAATGTTAAGTTCTATCACAAGGCTTAGCAGAGCGAGCAGTTCAATCCCATGCTTTTTTAACTTCTAAATAATCTGAAACTTTATAATACCCTTTTTTACAAAGTTTGGTTTTAATACAGATTTTAAATCTATTAATGGGTATGTTTCGAATGACAATGGGAAGTTTGTTGTAAAAGCGTATACATTGACCCATGAACGAGTTGCCTACTTTGTGGAGAGGTGTGCGATGTACAGCAAGATTGTGTTTATTCCTGGTATTTAAACTATGAATATCGGACATTTTCTTAAAATTTGATATATTTTTGTGTACATACAATAGGTTTTCAAAAATATATTGTGAGGCTACAGTCAGAATATTTATTTCTTTGAATTTTTCTCTAAGGGAATCTCTTGGACCTAGGTTGTATATGGCTCGAACAGCCCTTTTCTGTAGAACAAAGATAGTATCAATGTCCGCACAGGTTCCCCAGAGAAGAATCCCATATGACATAAGACTATGAAAATAACTAAAATAAACAATTCTGGCTGTATCCACATCAGTTATCTGTCTAATTTTTTTAACAGCATAGGCGGCCGAACTTAGTCTTCCTGACAATTTTTCTATATGTGGGCCCCATTGTAATTTACTGTCAATAGTGATTCCAAGAAAAACTGTCGACTCAACAGGGTCCAACTCTGTTCCATTTACTTGAACATTGGTAGATAGCTGCCTGACATTTGGCATTGAAAATTTAATGAGTTTAGTCTTTTTTTCGTTCAGTAGAAGATTATTTACATTAAACCAATGCACGACTTTAGAGAGTGCATCGTTAACTTGTTCAAAGTTGACTAACTGACGTTTGATTTTAAAAATGAGCGAAGAGTCATCTGCGAATAATACTATCTTGTGATTATCCTTTATGTGATAAGGTAAATCATTTACATAAATTAGAAATAAGAAAGGCCCAAGAATTGAACCCTGCGGAACGCCCATGGTGACCGCAGATCCTGCAGATTTCTTGCCATTAACATCGACCCTCTGGATTCTGTTGTTCAGATAAGAAGTCAGAAGGTCAAGAGCCTTGTCCCTCATACCATAGTGGTACAGTTTCCTGGTGAGTGTATCATGATGTACGCAATCGAAAGCCTTAGACAAGTCGCAGAAAATGCCAAGAGCATCTTGCGACTCCTCCCAGGCCTCGAATATGCTCTTCAGTAATTCCACGCCCGCGTCTGTAGTTGAACGACCCTTTGTAAAACCAAACTGTTTCAGATGAAGTAGATTATATGCATTGAAATGTCCTAACATTTAAATAAAAGTCCTAATATCTCAATATTATGTTAAAGTACGCAAACCCCGCCTGTGGCTAACAATCAGTCGATTTCAGCAATCAATTGATCACTGACACATAAGCAAAAACAGCTACCCGACAATCCATATGTAACATACATTCTACCTCATACCTATTAACACTGTAATTTGAAAACATTGTTAAAACCATTTATTTTTAAAAGAGTTACCGTGGAACTTCTTCCCGGCTCTTCTCTATAGAAAACGAACCAATTGGAACCGTGCTCCTAGCTTCTGACGTTTCATAAGTGCCCTTGTAGGTTTAAGTGAAATAAAATAATTTGAATCGATGCCAATGCAGCAGTCACAAATTCTCTTTTTAGCTAGTGGAACAAAATTACCGGCTTCATGTCTACGCGAAACACACCTATTCCCCAAGTATAGGGCTGGGATCTGACTAGAATTAGTAGCATAATCAGCCTATAATGTTTCTACTGCTGGGACACAGGCCTCCTCTCTGTGAGTGGGCCGTAATCCACCACGCAGACCCAGTGCTGGTTGGTAGATGTCACATATCTTCGAATTTTTGGTACTAGGACATGCCGGTTTCCTCACGATGTTTTCCTTCACCGTTTTGAGAGCAGTGGTGATGAAATAATTTACACAAAGTAAAGCTCCTGTCCAGATAGGCGCTTTACTTTGTGTAAATTATCACAGATTTAGAGTAGGCTAGATACCGCAAGCCGACCGACCAAGCGTGCAATCCACAAACTTGACGCGCTACTACTTTAGTTTGTGTTCGATCGCGCCAGTGGCAAGTTGTATCATCGAGGACATAAAAATGCCAAATTTTACCCTTATAAACTATTAAAACTCTTCTAAGGTAGTAAATCGAGTCAATGGAGGTATTACCTACCATCGGTAAGTAATTTTGTTGCTCAAATAGCTGTAATTAATTTTAAAATCATTTATTGTGATATTCAAGTAACACTACTAAGAAAAAGAAGATAAGATAAACTCCTACTTCACACTATTTATTTCACATTGCTGGCATTGCTTTGAGGGACCGTCATTGGGCGCTTTGTGTATACGCAATGTAACAGTGACACAATATAAATGACAGAAACAGTGTAAGTTTCGTGGTACAGAGGCTTTTGTCAGTTTTCTATCAAATGGCGAGACTAGTGATGTACTACTTGTTACTTTTAAATCGATTTGATTAATCGAAAATATTTTTGACAAATTGGCAAAGTTATGAGAATTGCATTTT
The DNA here is from genome assembly GCA_916610215.1 of Omphaloscelis lunosa. Classification (NCBI taxonomy): domain Eukaryota; kingdom Metazoa; phylum Arthropoda; class Insecta; order Lepidoptera; family Noctuidae; genus Omphaloscelis; species Omphaloscelis lunosa. The sequence goes on from OU744250.1 coordinate 18,061,802, forward strand.
GGACTTTTGGAATAAATAATGCGATTTTGGAATATAATAAGTATTTTGAGTTTGAATTTCATGTTTCAGTTTTCCGCGTAATCCCGTTTATAAAGAAAAATGGATTGAAGCAACGGGTAAAATAGGGTAAAATGGTTTCCTTCAAAATATACAAATGTACAATTTGCTCTATTCATTTTAAAAATGATGATTTTGTAATAGCCAAAGAGTGCAGAAGATAATGTGAAATAGCATATCCGACAATTCTTGTTCTTAGAATGATAACTAATGGAGAAAGTAAGTGAATAAGTTTTCAAAGATGATGACATGTATTATCTACTAATTTAAAGTAATTCTGAGATTATTATATTTTTCAATTTTACAGAATATATACTACCAACCATCAACGAAAAAAAAATTAAAAAAAGAAAATTAACAGAGGATTGTGGTCAACTCTAACTCACCCCGTGCTATTATAAGTCTTGAAGACGAACTGCGGACCCATCCACAGTCGTCGATGCGGTCCCGCGTGTGTCACGATCTCAACTTGAGACAGCCAGCGCTCTTCTTCGCTCATACACATATCTGCGCATCTCTGTAACAAACGTTTGTGTTTTAAATTCTTGATTATCCATGACAAACTGACTGTCATACCGCCTTTTGTGCACTTTATTCTTTTTATATACATTTATTAAGTTACCAACCGTTAAAACAGTTTCCCCGACAGTTGTGTCCAAAACAATAAAGGGCATCAGTACACTTCAGAAGGGTGTAACGCAAACGGCTCAAACCTATGAGACGATTTTAAGTCAAGTACGAGCGGAACCGCTTAAATTTATTGGTCGCAATTATAAATTACTAGCTTTTGCCCCCGGCTTCGCCCGGGACCGGTACTAGCGATACCGGGATTACATACCTAATAGTCCAGAAAAAGGTTATTGACTCCTACCGCTGCGCTCCAACCATAATTATTTTGTTACGCATAATTTTGAATCTGTGATATCTTTTAAACCATTCATTTAAATGATATGATGTCAAGGAATATTTTAATCTAAATTAAATGTCGAATTTAAATAACATATTTTACTGGATAAGGATTGATAAAATACCGGTCAAAATAGCTTCGGAAATAACAATGAAATTTTATGAAATTCTGAAAGATAAAAATGGTTACTGCGGTTCATCCTTAGACGATAGACATATTCTATAGCGGACTTTATTGTTGAACTTTTTAAGATCTTCAATCATGTAGAACATAAATTTGACGTATCTCTTACGGCTTACGCGGCGCACGCCAGTCAAACGGTCCCAGTCGGTATGATTTTTTCCGACATCTTCGACAATATTCGTCATATTTCAGCCAATTAAAACAAAACTTTAATGAATTATACACCAAAACCTTCCGCAATAATCACTCCGTCCATTGGTGAAAACCGTTTGACAATCCGTTAGGTCGTTTTTGAGTTTGTCGCGTTCAGATAGACAGACGCGGCGGCAGACTTTGTTTTATAATATGTAAGTGTAAGGCACAACAATAAACTCATGTAAGGTCGCAAAACATGCTTGAATAGCGATTGTGATCGTGTTGGAAAAGCTAGCTTATGAAAAAGCTTTGGAAGTCAATCCAGGTCTGCTGCAGCAGCGGGTTGGAGGGCGGCAGGGGCGCCAGCAGGTCGGCGGATATGTTTATGTATGTAGTAGTTACCCTGCAGGTCTGCGGCTGCAGCAGCGGGTTGGAGGGCGACAGGGGCGCCAGCAGGTCGGCGGATATGTTTATGTATGTAGTAGTTACCCTGCAGGTCTGCGGCTGCAGCAGCGGGTTGGAGGGCGGCAGGGGCGCCAGCAGGTCGGCGGATATGTTTATGTATGTAGTAGTTACCCTGCAGGTCTGCGGCTGCAGCAGCGGGTTGGAGGGCGGCAGGGGCGCCAGCAGGTCGGCGGATATGTTTATGTATGTAGTAGTTACCCTGCAGGTCTGCGGCTGCAGCAGCGGGTTGGAGGGCGGCAGGGGCGCCAGCAGGTCGGCGGATATGTTTATGTATGTAGTAGTTACCCTGCAGGTCTGCGGCTGCAGCAGCGGGTTGGAGGGCGGCAGGGGCGCCAGCAGGTCGGCGGATATGTTTATGTATGTAGTAGTTACCCTGCAGGTCTGCGGCTGCAGCAGCGGGTTGGAGGGCGGCAGGGGCGCCAGCAGGTCGGCGGATATGTTTATGTATGTAGTAGTTACCCTGCAGGTCTGCGGCTGCAGCAGCGGGTTGGAGGGCGGCAGGGGCGCCAGCAGGTCGGCGGATATGTTTATGTATGTAGTAGTTACCCTGCAGGTCTGCGGCTGCAGCAGCGGGTTGGAGGGCGGCAGGGGCGCCAGCAGGTCGGCGGATATGTTTATGTATGTAGTAGTTACCCTGCAGGTCTGCGGCTGCAGCAGCGGGTTGGAGGGCGGCAGGGGCGCCAGCAGGTCGGCGGCCGCGGCCGGGCGCTGCAGGGGCCACTGAGACACTGGCTCCACTTCCAGCTCGATGCTAGAGTCGTCGCAAATCTTCTCCTTCGATAGACCTGCACAAAGAATATCAGTATTAGTTGTTTCCAGGGGTATCATGTTTCCCAATAACTTGGTTGGCTAGATTAGATCAGTCGCCTCATGTAAAATACTGGTATCCAGCTGCATACGGTTAAACTGGAAGCCAACTGCCAACAGTGTTTGAAGGCAAATTATTGTATGCGCATGCGCAACGAGATTAAGTTAGTGTCATATTCACGAAATCCCGTAGCGGGTGAACATTTAACGTTGTAAAACGACTTTCTTTCGACCATGTAGAGAATATTACATATCTCATAGTATAGAAGAATGAAAAGGTATTTTTAAACATATTCATTTCACGTATAGCGGCCACACATCACCTTCTCAAACTCGCATTTTTATTATAAAAATGGGCAGACGCAAATAAACCTTTTAACTTTTTTTTTTTAACGTTGCCCCTCACTAGGAATTTCTCCTTTATTGTGGATGCGTTTACAAACATTTAAACTCACATACACAAACAGCCAGACCCGGAACAACTACTTAAAACTTACTAGACAGCGGCCTGGGATGTAGTAACAGATGTAAGAGCGATCCATTGGCCGCCATAAGGTACAACGCGGCCACAGGCGCGGGCGCACGGCCGCCTATTGCTGGCCCGAAGCGTGCGCGTGCTAGTAAAGGAGCTGCATTGTTGTCCTCTGATAAAGATGATAGGCGTTGACGACCTGTGGGAGAACGGTATTGTTAAGGTACTTAATCTGCGTTCGCGATTTAGTTTCCAAAAATGCAAACAAATACGAATTTTAGGAAATACAATTGTAATACCTACACATAAAGTTCAGTTTGCACTTTTTTTTTTTACTTTTCCACAGGTACTAGTCAGTCTAAATTCAACTTAATTTACACTAACGTAAAGTTGATGTTTGTTTAAATGGAAATAACGTCAATTTGAAACAAGATTTCAATAGACCTTAGGTGTTTGCTAAGTAGTTTGAATCTCATTATTCTTGCAGTGCGAAAAAGGGATGGAGTGATGGCATTATACTTCATTTGTGTGTCATGTCCTCAGTAAGGTAAGAAAGGATATAGCTTGTAAGAAGTCTGGGCCTAGCAAAAAATGGTTTTGTACAGAGATGGGACAGTTACCATAATAAAGTAAATTGTTAATGTAATCATTGGCTACCTAAAAAATATTTTTAAAAGCAGGGGAAGTAATAGATAATCGTTAAAAAAAAAAACTATTATGCTTATCAGAACGCAGGACCTTAATTATGAACGCATTCGTAATTTTTGCGTTCCTACAAATGTTCATACTGTTTCTAAAGCCTTAGAGCGAACTTCACCAATGAAATGAATGCTATCAGCACATCACGTTTAAGAGCTGTCAGCCCTTGAACGCGGTTTAGAAGTGCTGATTGCTTAGTCGATTTTATTGCTAAAATCAAAATTAAATCGCAGGCAATGTTAACTGAAACTTGAAAATGATTGAAAACGACATTAGAAGAATTTGATGTAACAAAAAAAAAAAACTTTTAAAACTATGGTTCTGACGCAAATAGATCGTCAACGTAGCCGTATTTGAAACAAGTAAAAGTAAATAAAAGAATTACATTTTTCTTTTGTAATTAATTCGGCGTCGACTCTGTTCTGTGCAGCCTTATATTATTTCGAACTCTTTATTTTATGTTAATCAGTACGCTACATAATTATCTTAATTTAAAAGTCACAGATTAAAAATTTACTACACTAGACAGCAGCTTCGCCTGCGTGATATCGCTAGAAATTTATAGCCTATGTTACTCAAAGATAATATATTATTCTACTGGTGAAATATTAATTTAAAATTGGTCCAATAGTTTTTACATTTATTCATTACAAACAAAAATATAAATATATAATCTTTATAATATTTGTGTAGATAACCTCAAAAAAACATTTTGCGTTATTACTTTACTCTCCGTACATTTTTTTATTTTATTTTTAATGAAATGTACAGCGTATTTTTTTTTAAAACTAAGTTATTAATAAATAGGCAAATGAACCGAAATTTATATACCTATGTGTCATCAAGTTACGTTTTATAAGATTTTTTAGTCCAAGCATGTTAGGAGATTGGCCATTGTTCTTTAAATAGTTGAGGAAACTTCATAAGCATGTCTAACAAGATAAAACAACAAAAAACATGAAATTTCTCATAGGCCTTTGATCCCGTGAAGCTTTAGCTACTTGAAATGTGTGAATTGATTAAATAAAAATAATACTTTAGACCAGTGATTCCCAAAGTGATCCAGGTGGAACCCCAGGAGTCTACGGGAGACACGACGGGGGTCTACACTGGCGTGAAATAAAAATGATTTGTTGACGAGTTTTGGGGATATGGTAGAAATGTGGTAGCAGCGCGGCCACCAAAACCAGAAAAAAATTCAAAGTGGTCTACGAGAAAAATAAATTGGGAACCTCTGCTTTAGACCAAGCATTTTTCAATATCTACTTTGACTCACCGGAACTATTCCTAGTGATGGTGTGCGTGGGTATGTTGGCAGTGGGTCGCAGCTGTGCCAGCGGCGACAGCGTGCTGGGCAGCGGGTAGGGCGGCAGGCGCGGGTTGGGGAACCACGCGCCTTGCGACGTGGTGTCACCTGCCTGCGGGGAGAGATACTCATTTATTTATCTATTTTTTCTTAAATTAAAACAACTTAAATTTAATTACAAAAAAACAGTTTATTTATATAAACATATGCACATAAAAGAAATATATAAAATCGTAAAATTGTGGTAAAAAGGTAACCACACTTATGTTGTAAACATTTTTTTCTTAATTTTAATTCCTTAACTTTTTGTTTTTATTGTTACCCGTCTTATTTACGTTAGTCTATTTTATTTTAGTTTAATTTATTCAATTGCAAGGCAACAAGATATTTTTATGAATGCTATGTACGCCGTAATTGTCATGTACTAACGAAGAAACGCATATTGTAAGGACCATTCTTGCTTGCAGCGCTCGGCCACTATAGTATCGCTTACCTACGAAAAAAAGGGATGTGTGCACAGGATTTTGTTTACAAATTTCTTAGATGTGCGTTACTCCGAAGTTCTTTAGTTATTAAGATTATTTCTAGCATAAGTTTAATGTATGCGATGTGGCTGTGTTTAAAAAAATAAATAAACATGTTATAAGTCGGTTAAAAACGCTTACAAGAACGCCATTTTTTTTTTTTTTTTTGTAATATTCTAACAATTTAGACTGTGTAGAAGACACAGGTTCTTTCCTTGATTGACCTGTCATAAGGCTTGAATTCCTCTTACGCTGATGTTAGTCGCGTACGGTCGGTCACGTACTCAACGTACGAGTACGTACGCGCCGCTGACGTCAGCATCGCAGTATGGAACTATATAGAAACCAATGTATATACGCACGTGCGACCGACATCAGCGTAAGAAGAATTCATTACTTACAGTAGCAGCGGAGGCTCGCTTGTGTGCAGCAGTGTGTATGGGCAGGCCGGCGGAGCGGTGGAAGCGCGACAGACGGTTGACGACGCGCGGCTGTGTGTGTGTGCGCACGCCGATGGCGCCGCCGTACGGGCTGATGGCGAACACGTGCGTCGTGCCGCGCAGTGTGGACACGGCGGCCCAGCGGGAGTCGCACGATATCGCTATATCCTGGAACAAAGAAAATCAGATATAGGGCGATAATTGCTTCGAAGTGGGCGATTAATAATGGCCACTTCGAACAGAGATCCCTTCTTTTCGCATGTTTTTTTTTCCTAATATACTTTGGCATAACAATTTTGGTATATTTTTTTTTGTTATAATAATACTTTGCCATAATTGTTTGTGGCATATAGTTTATGTTGACATAATTAAGTTGTAGGCTAATTTGTTTTGGTATAATTTTAATTCGCATAATGTTACTAGGCGTAATGACTATTAGCATAATAGTGTTAAGGCATAAAAAATAATAGGAATAATGGAAACATATTTTAAAATTTAAGTTATTTAATACTGCATCATTTTTTATTCTATTGACGGTTATTTGAATCTGAGAAATAAAGTCAAAAGAAAAATGTAACGAATTCGAAATCGTACAAATTTTACGAGCACGCTTTGCTCGCTCTCTCATTATGCATTCTCGTAATTCTTCTTGAGTTCTGCATTCTTGATTTTTCTGCAAAACTCGACAAACAATTTACCCCGCTTTACATTCTTATTTTCTCCTGATGTCGACAGAATAACTCGGGAGCGTAGTGATTTTAAAAGAAAGTTAGGAGGGCGCGTATGTTAAAAGGTTGGGAACCCCTGGTTTATATGATCATGGTCAAGGTAAATGTAAAGATGACTTTTAGCAAATTAAGACCAGTGATCGTTACATGATTTAGTTTGTAAATAAATATGATATAGACGGGAAAAATAAAAACAGTTTACTAAAATTTTCTTTAAAAAAGACCCATACGGGCAAGAAAAAAAACCATCCCGTATTACAATCCCTACCTGCACTTTAGCCGTAGTATCTCCCCTATGCAGAATATACAGATGATGCACAGACGCTAAGCTCGCCCCACAGGGATGCGGGTTGATCCTGAACACATGGAAGTCATGGCCGCGTCGGTCGGCCGTCATCAGTAGCATGCCGCTTGCGTCGAACTTCAGGGCGATGATCGCTTCAGAGTGCGCTATGAAGTGAGCCACAATTGGGTCGCAAGACTCTTCGCTGTCTTGACCGTCTTCTTCCTCGTTACCCTGGAAATAAATAAGGTATTAGGTCATTTGATGGAAAGCTATAGGGTGTTTTGTCAAAAAAAAATGATATTTAGAGTATATCAAATACAACCTTAACTGTTTCACAGTAAGGAACGAAAGTAGGAAAAATAAAATAGCTTTGATCTGAGAACTACACGGAGTTCTACGAGAGACAATTCAACCTGTGTGAAAAGAGCTGCTATTTAAAAATGCAGATTATTCAAGAAATGACTATGTTAAAAATAGTTGACACTTGTCCAAGAATTCAGTTGTTTTAAGGCTCTTTGCCCCCAGTATCAAAGTCCGCGCTTCTTGAATTCTTAGTTCTACATACGATTTTTATTGGTATGTTATTTTCCAAAACAATTTAGATTTATTGGAAATTCATTGTTTGTTTTTACCTGACTATGGTAAAGCAAAAAGGAGATTTATGATTTTGACCGGTAGGTATGTACGTATGTTCATCTGTTCCCTCATAACTTCTAAACTACAGGCGAATGCTAATGCTGACTATGGCACTCTCTAGAGGACATAACAGCATAAACAAAAAAAAACACGTAGTCACACGTAACTTTTCATTTTTTCTATTAAACAACTTACCTCAATATCCAAAATAGTAACGACTCCTGGCTGCTGTATATCAGCGTTGGGCGGTGATGGAGACTGCGAGGTGCTTCGCCCTCCAGCCAGACTGTGTGCTACGCTCTCTCCGAGGCCTCGTAAGCCTTTGCTGAGCGACTTTGCAGCGTGCAGCACTGTTGCTGTGTAGCTGGTTACGCCTTCGCCTAGAATTCAAGGTGTTAAATAAAAATATTGTGGGTATAACAGTCGCTGATTATCTTTGCCTACAATTTCATGGATTTTAATGTGGGTATACTATGTCACCTCTGCCACAGATAATATAATGCCTCTGCCTAACCCTTCGAGGATTGCAGGCATGATATTATGTTATTTTCATGGTTTACGCAGCCCTATATTAAAGCTAAACTATGCCTTTGCACATCAGGGCCGTAACTAGACTTGAATTTAAGGTAGGGCAGCTGTTGTTACAGGTAGGGCAGAAGTAAAAATGTTGATCCGTTCTGGTCATTAGATTTTTGACTTTCTTGACTGATATTTGTAATGTGTGACTCAGTTAATACTTAATTGTCGGGGGTGATATATAGATAAAAATAATAAAGTAATTTATACTTGTATAAATTATTATTTGTCCAAACATACCTACTCAATATAAAGCTTTTCCTTAAAACAACTGAATTCAAATAAGATTCAGAATAAAGAATTATTTTATTGTGATTGTAAGATGGTTAATTCAGAATTGTTGAGATGTCATAACTTAGCTTCACAGTACTTTGCTTATTATTAGTTGATATTTAGAATTGTTGTTTTTTTTTTTTAAGATAGGGCAGTGATATTTTAAGGTAGGGCATTAATATAAAGTAGGGCATTGGTATTTTAAAGTAGGACAATGATATTTTAAAGTAGGGCATTGCCCCACGATGCCCCCTTCGCTACAGCCCTGATGCTTATTGGTTGGAATAATAACATTGACTACTAGTAACTACCTGAAACTCTTTGTCTTAAAAGTGATTTTCACTTTATTAGTATTCGACGTGGGTCAGTAAAATAAAAGTTCTTGGTAAAAATATCGAAAAAAGAAATTGTAAGTGAAATCATTCTAGAAATCCTTGGGAGAAAATAGAAATGTGTATAAAGCCCTCTTTTGTTCAGTTTCTTTTTACAAAATAAATTATTTAAAAACCCCTATACAATCCTTACAAACTATCACAAAGGCACCCACACGTGTAGAAGCGATTAGTCACGCACAAGTAGTATAATATTAAACAATCATATGCAGCGGTAAGGTCAACAAAATTAATACACACATACATTATAAATAAGTCAACAGCCGCTCGTAATAAACAAAAGAATTTAATTAATGTTTATTCAAGAGTAAAATTATCAATATTTTTACAAAAAATATTTGCGTATCGAAATAATTATCACTATTCTTTTATTTTGTGATAATGGTGGACTGGTTCACGATACTTTTATAAAACTTCCCGGTATACTACGTTTGTAGTTTATTCTCAGCAGCCAAAATATACAGAGAGTCAGGAATGGTGACTCGGGAGCAAGTGACGTACAGTTGTCCCTGTGAGAAGCAGCTTGTAAAGGTATAATTAACATAACGAAACATCATCCTTGAAGGGGCAGCAGTGACTAATGTGAAGGTGTCCCTCCAATATGTCTACACTAATAATAATATTATAAAGAAAAATTATTTGTATTTTTTCGTATTTTTGTTTGTAATTAATAAACTCAAAAACAACAAAACCGATTTAAAAAAATCTTTCACCAGTAGAATGCTATATTATCACTGATTAAGATCCTAATATTATAAATGCGAAAGTGAGTTTGTTTGTTACGCTTTCACGCTAAAACGGCTGAACGGATTTGGATGAAATTTGGATCGCAGACGAAGTCGCGGGCAACGGCTATAATTTATAAACATCACGCGGGCGTACCCGCTAGCGGAAGTTAGTAATGTATAATTTAAAACATGGTTTTTGATTTGAAAGAGCAACCCTAAAATTAATCAAGCAATTTATGCGAAAGCTGATAAATCAAATTCTATTATTGTCTATGTTACATAGGCTTTGCCATTTTGATGTATATTAAAATAAAAACAAAATATTTCATAATTTATGTGCATATTCATGTTTTTATTAAAATTATAACACGGAAGTGCTACGATGACTTTGTGATAGGTCAGTTCTGTATAAGTAATTAAGGTCTAATAAAGTCACGCTATGTATCGCGTGCACGAGTTAATAACTATCTACTTATGATGGAGGTAAACGGAGCCTTGTTTGTTAATATTGAATGAGATAACCCACATTATAGTGTGCTAATTAGTAATTAATCTTTTGACTTTATTCTGTCTAATCCCTTCTTCAAAACCTCGTGTTTGCTGGCCAAGATCTGATTGGGTTTCAATTAGTAAGTAATTTGTTAAACAATTGCGACATGCATCGGATTAGTTGAAAGTCAGTCCTCATGCATGGAACACTAGCCATTTCATAATCATTTCAGCATAAATATATACTGCCACTCCTTGACAAAGACCTCCCCGAACCATTTAACTAGTAATTTGCATTGTGCACAAGCACAAAGGCTATATCTATAACATAAATGTCGCCCATGGGCATGTGAACGCCCATATTTTTCTTAAAATTCATGAAAAAGATCGAAAATTAACTTTAAAATCTATCTTTAATATTTTTCATGTTATTCAAGTTTCTTGTTTTGAGTAAGTAGGGTTTGCCATATCTCCGATGTTATTGGCTCGATTTGGATTTTATTTCTAAAAGCTTATAAGTTATTTTATCGGATTAACTAACATTTTTTTATAAAAAATTGTCGACAATGGGAAAAAATTGAGGTATTTAAAAAAACACAAGTGCGTGTCGGACTACGCACAGTGAAGGGTTCCGTAGTTGGGATGAATTTATCCCAAATACAAACTTAACATTGTAGTTGAAATACATGTTCATACATTCCAACTGCAAATGTAAGTTTGTATGCACAATATTGAGACATTTACCACGTTATTTTAAGACCATAGACTTGTATTTTTTTCTAAATTTTAGGTCCAGTAGTTTCGGAGATAAGGGGGGAATGGTCAATTTGCATCCAATTTCTTAACTATCTTTAAAAGTATTTATTCTAAAATTATATAAAAAATATTTTAAGATCCTTGCATTTGATATGTCACACGGTATTGTTAGCAAATTTATTTTCTTTCTTTTTTGCCCCCCAAAAGTGACCCCTATATTCAAAATTCGTTTATTTACGTTACACGTTCATATTTGGGTCACAGAAATACATGTGTACCAAATTTCAACTTAATCGGTCCATCAGATTCGTAGCAAATTGGCTGTGACAGACGGACAGATAGACACACGAGTGATCCTATAAGGGTTCCGTTTTTTTTCTTTTTGAGGTACGGAACCCTAAAAATGAAAAATAATTAAAGATAGACAGACCTTTTAAGTTAATTTTCGATAATAATTTTTCAATACCCAGAAAAATTCGGGCGATCACATGCTCATGGGCGGCACTGTATACAAAGACAAAGCTTAAGCATATGTTTGGCATGAACCTTCTCAACAAAACTCTAGTTTCCTTTCCTCTCTGTGACAATTACAGAAATAAAATCGTCTTGCATCGAAACTTCTAAATTGCTTTTGTTCTAGAACTGTCTTTTATACAAAGTTCAATGCAGTTAGCAACATGCTGTCCGCGCCGCATAAATGTGAACGTGCTAATAAATTATGTACCCCTCCGTCGGTAACATTGAGTTGATATTAGTAACTAGGTGGATACGTGACTGCAATGCGATCTGAATTAATAATACGTTGATGGAACGATTCAATTTCAGTGTATTTGTAATATGATGTTTGTCTTCTACTTCTGACATGCTACTGGTACAGTCATACTAGAAAAAAATTATCAAAAATACGTATAGTTGACAAAAAAAATATACAGGCGGTCGCCTACAATTTATTTTTAGACCCATAATGAGCATAGTAGTCCAATCTTTGATTAGCTCGTCATTAGTACCTGCCACAGAGTACTTTTATATCTACCTGCATAGCATACTATTTTGCAGTGACTAAAATAAAAGGAGAAAAAACTAGACATGGAACAAGAACTGCAGGTAGAATTCTTGGCAAAAAACTTAATAATTATGCAATTCGCTATTCGAAGAATCGGCGACGGTAAAAACTACGTTGAACGAAAATTCCGGTCTACACAATCGAACTTTTTATTATTTTAATGACGACCCAAGCGTATTTTTAATCTATGCTTTATCTGTATCTAAATGCAGAGCAGAACTCGTGGCTAAGTAATAACAACCGCACGGGTTGATCCATCAGGTTAATCTACGCTTTCCGGGGTTGTTCCGTGGATGGGTAACCATCTTTACATAACGAGACTCCTCCGTACCTCGGAGAGCACGTTAAGCCGTTGGTCCCTGCTGTCATTCAGTCTGACAACTAGTCTCACCAAGGGGTATCGTATTACCCAGTTACTGGGTTGTGGAGGTCACATAAGCAGTCGCTCCATGTAAAATACTGATATTCAGCTGTATCCAGTTAGACTGGAAGCCGACCCCAACACAGTTGGGAAAAGGCTGGACAGATTGATTGATCTGTAACTAAATGCAGAATTGGCAAACCCACGGCACGCCATAGAATATAATTTTGTCGGCATGGGACCAATAGAAGCCGTAAATAAAGAGTAACAAGAAATGCTATTTGTTGCCAAAACTATTTGTCGATAAGTTGTTGTCAAGCCAAAGTAAAATTAAAAGACTTTCGACACGTGTATCTGGAAAGATTTGCAATCGCCGTCACGCGATTTCTAATTGTTAGTACCTAAGTACATGGGTTCTTTCAATTCTATCGTATCATCATTCTTCAGCCTCTATCCCAATTTATTTGTGGTCGGCCCAACATGTACACATTTTTCTTCCATACTTCTCTACAAGCCGTCAACTCAGTAGTCTATCCCTTTCTAGCCATATCATTTTCACGCAGTCCATCCACCGTTTCTTTGGTCTTCCCCTACTCTTATAGCCACCGACATTCATACTCAAAATTTTCCTGACTACATTTTCCTCATTCCTCCGCATCACATACTCATACCATGACAACCGATATTCACACAACTTTTCAGTCACCGGTGCCACTTTTATACTTCCTCTTATATACTTACTTCTTATTCTATACATATATCCATTCGCGTCAATTCTATTATATGGTACTACCTATACATAGATTAAATATAATAATATTATTTATTTCGGACTACACAAACAAGTGCACACAATCCATATAGTGTTAGTAAATGACTTAAAAACTATGTTAGTAAACTTTTACAAATTAAAACTGACGTGCCCCAACACACGTTGGCACGTGCCTCCGTACCCAGTGGCTTATAGAGGGACTATCCATTTTGTCTAATGTTTTTAGGATGCTGTTGGAGCTTCCGCGCAACCTATCCATTATTGACGCTGTTCTCTTCCTCATAATAGCATGAAAATCGTCAACGTATATCTATCGTTCATGTATACCTATTATGTTCTAATCGTCCGACGCTATCTCCTAACAACAATAGGTATGTGTCACTGAACTTAATTATATCGTACGATTTTGTTGCTCTATAATTAATTCGTCGCATAATAGTTGTTTTTAGAAATCACATTTGGTGTTTTTGATAAGCGTTCTTGTAGCGATTGCGTCAAGTACAGCGGGCCAATTTACAATTCGCAACCACCTTACTCGTCAGATCATTGGACTATGATATGATCGCTTAATTGATATTCAATCATTTGTGAATCTAATCTAACAACCTATAGGTACTACCGAAGAAACGCATATCTGTACACTGTAAGGCTTAATCTTGCTTGCAGCGCTCGGCCGCTACAGTATCACTTACCTCCGAAAAAAAAAGGGTCGTGTGCATGGGATTTTGTTTTCAAAGTGGTTAGATATGCATGACCGCGATGGTACATCTTAAGATTTAAATAAATGCATGCAAGGTTTATCCAATGCTGGGCTGGTATGGAAAGGCAACAACCGACTTCTTTAAAGATTGTAGGTACTTTTATCTTAACTAAAAAATCTTACCTTCACACCCTCCACTGCTCCTCTTAGACTGATTAAGTTTCTTATCAGCGTAAGCCAGCCAGCGATCACCCAGTGCCAGCGGGTTTATAGGTAGACTGCCTCCTAAAGGACATGGGCAGGGGTAGCAAGTAGTGACGGCCATCCGGTCTTCTAAAGTCGCGGCATCGAAGACTGCGAAGCGTTCCGAGAAGGAAACCACCACGGATCGCTTGTTAGCTAACACGTCGAGAATGGGGTTCTTGAATTTTATGCTTTTTACCTGTTGAGAGAAAGCTGATGTTGAAATTGTGGGAATGGTTACAGGAATAGCTGCATTAACAAGAGACTCATGACCGTTTTCATGTAAGTTTAGGGATCCCCTAAGCATGGCTAAGAAGGTTAAACCCTAAGAAGGTGGTAGGTGGCTTATTAACAGCGGCGGTGGCGTTTAACTAACCCCTTACTGTTGGTGAAACAGAAACCGCCTTCTAACAGCTCCTAACCATGCTTAGGGGATCCCTTAAACTAAGAGGATGTCGGTGAAAATGGGCATTAATAGCATTTGGCAATGACCTACAATAGTGGTTTTTGCACAAGGGCCTAAATTAATAAAAAAGGCACTACAGGCCGCAAGGGTTGGTAAAGATTTGGGTGAAACCAATTTTTGGGTGATAACGATGCAATTGCCTTTCATACTTAAAAATTAGGTACAACGGTAGACTTGATCAATCTTGGCTTATGCGTTTTTCTTTATCGTCACGACTGAATCAAAGATTTTTAGAAGACCATTTTTAAGACCTACTGAATTCTGATAGAACCGTATCATATTCAGTTTATTGCCCGAATGTAACCGTAGTAAAGGCGACAATGTTTTGTTTCCCGTAGTATTCAACAAATCAGCATATTATGACTACCTACTTTGATATCAGAACTCTACACGTGTAAGTCTACGACAAATCGACGCTTTTATCTGCCTATTTATTTATTCAGACTGAATATTAAATAGTTAATGTACATAGAATTTACGTAAGTATTGTTAAATCGCATACTAAAGTAGGTTCAAATGATAGTAGAGAAATAGTGTTTTAGTTCTGCGTCGAAAACTCGAAAAGTACTAATTACCTATAAATATTTAAGTTTAACGTAAGTAGGTAGTAGGTACTCCTCGCCACATTGTGATATTTTTATTTAGATGCAAATAGTCAAATATATATTAAAGAAATAAATAAAAATACTGAAATGTCGACAAATAAACGTTTATCGATATTCGACAGTTGTGGTCCCGTTGCGTTGATTCTATCCATCGAAATTGCCCCACCACTATGACTAGATATGCGAATGCCAAATGTCCCTTAACCTTTAGGATTGTATTTTTAGATTATTGTTATATAGCTCACCTGTTCACCTCCCCTAATAGAAATAAAGCTGAGCGAGCAAAACGAGGGGCCAGGGCTGACAGAGTCACACAAGGCGATGAGGGGCCTCTTCGATGCGAAGCAGTCGCCGTGCTGCGGAGTAGGCAGTATACGGAGCACCCTCACTGTGCCTTGTCGCCATGACAACACCTCCTGGGCCTCCCCAGTAGGGGGGATCAGCCAGACTTGGACTCCGGACCCGTAGCCCAGGATAAGGAGTAATGGGGAGACATCGTTGTCACTGTCTCCTTCTGGTGTTGGCTCGTTTATGTCTGCTGTTTCAAACCTGTTTAAAGTGGGACATTTACGATCGACGTAAAACCATCAGCAAGTCATTGCAATGTAACTCTTCTCCCGGTAAAGTAAGGTATAAACAACAATGATTACCTTGAGTTTTATCAAACTCATGGCAGTTCTAATTTATACTTTATTGCAATGTCATAAGAGTTACATTGCAATGATTTACGAATGGTATGTAAAATACTTAAGGTTAAATACTGGTTAGGTGCTGGTCTGCAGCAGAGGTTTATTGCTCTTTGTATGTAGGTATAGTAAATGAGTATTACTCAGAATGACCCTAAAAGGGTTCGTATTGCTTTCGAAAACGCAACGGTTTTGATTTTACCTTCGTGACAGTTTCAGAAACTTATAGGTCCAGCTAAAACAGTTTTAGCGAAATTGATTGTGTAGACTTATCAAAATGAACATAGATATCTAAACTTAACCCAATCAATTATGGTCCTATCCTTGCTTATTACAAACTATTCACACTGACTCTGCCTACACATATAAAATATGCATAAGGGTTGTCGCTGGTAAAATCGACCTGCTTGCAATCACATGAATTATTTACATACTGCAATATTTAACAGACAACTAAGCATACCTACCATACTTATATCAATTTGTTCTTTTTTACAATGGAAAATATACAAGTCAAAAAAATAATGCCTTGGGCTTATATTCTTGAATAATGGTGTAAATCGCGATTTTAAACTTCATTAAGGTAAGGTATCAATCAAAATTTCAATCATGATTCACTTTTGTTTTTTTTTTTTTTTTGAACCAGTAGGAGTGCTCAGTCACTTGTATTGTTATTGTAGCTTGTGAGGTCTATGGACTATCAAGACCAAAATTGCACTTCCTAACTATTTCAGTCAGTTGGGACTGGTCATGTCTTAGCTGCCATGGTTTTTTTTTTAAGGTGAATTTTTTTTTAGGTTCATTGGGCATTTTTGAGATGGGACTAAACCATTGATTTCGCGATACCATGACGACACCTCATTTTTGTAAACGCGATTGTGCTCTTTTCTATAAGCTGTACTCTGAAAGCTTTTAACATGTACCTATGTCATTTTTTACATCGTTTTCACATAAATAATTATAAATTCAACATTAATGATGTACTTAACTAATATTTTTGTAACAATATAACTTAAAAGAGTGTCCATGGAGTTTCTTGCTCATTCTTCTCCATGGGTACCTACTACGCTTTGGAATGCACAACTTCATATTTCTGACTGACTGACTCCTTGACAATTCAAAAGTAAAATAAATGGTTTGAGTTTGAGATTTAGTACCTCATTATGACGGTTAAGGGTGTTGTGTAAACTAGAATAAGTACAGTTAAGTTTTTCTAGAATAGGCCATAATGAGGAGAGACACTATTTATTTATCCTGCTAAGTGTCGCATCGTCGCTGGTGTTGCTTTCCTGTTTAAAACCATACGTTTTTTCGTGTAATTAAATTTAATGCCTATACGTTTTTAAAGTGTACTGCATTGTAATAATAAAGACATAGGTAGGTACTAGGTACACCGGTTTCCTGCTGATGAGGAAAGAAAACGTTGGGTCAAAGCCTTAAATAAAATGGAAACCAAGTTCAGCGGCAAGGCTATGTAGTGACCACTTTAGACCTGACAATTTTTGGAGCAAGAGCACATATACTAGTTTGTGTCCCTGAAAACATTCAATAGACAAACTGCTGACTGTTACCAGAGAGTGTGGCGTCATCTGTAATTAGCTGTAATTATGCCTGACCCTCCCATATATTTGTTTTTTTTTTTATGATAGTTACCTCGCCCACTGTATGACATCTTTGGGATCAACGGTCGACGAGGAGGAGAGTGTGACGTCGTTAATGAACCCCGAGACCGCGTCGATAATGCTGCGGTCGCTCGGCGGCTGGGAAGGCACCGTGAGCGGCCCACCAGACCGCACGTGCCGCGGCGACTCCGCTGACATCCTGTATGAGCGTCGCCTACGGAAATGAGCTAGAAATTATTGGTGGCTAATGCTGAGGTGATGGATGAAGAGATGAGCTCTTGAATAAACTAGTCCACTTTTATTAAAGACTAGCTACTGTCCGCTACTTTGTCCGCGAGCCTATAACCTGCCTCAAGAATTGGGCTATCTAACGCAAAAAGAATTTTTCAGATCCCACTGGTAGTTACAAACTTACAAACAAACAAATTTTACCTCTTTATTATATTTTAGTATAGACTGGCCCTTGAATTCTAAGAATTGGAAGAAGAGCAGGGAAGCCTTTGCCATGAACTGGGATAATGCGGACTCAAAAAACTACAACATGAATACTGAGCTCAATAGTGTGTGCTCACCACAACTATTTTATTATTTTCTTATTCCTGCACACATTAGGAGGTCAAAAGCTTTTACTCAATCTTGGTGCACTTTTTTTATTGTAATAATCCCCTAGTGATAACAAATAGAATTTCATTCCAGAACTACAAAATACCGCGACCAAGCTGTTTAAAAATTAAACCTGTCTCATGATTCTGAGCACTGACATTGAAAATTTCAAATATTTATGATATGAAACCTGTCTGATAATGAAACTGATAAATGATTAGGCCATAAACAAACAGTTGTGTGGAAGAAAACAATAACAATATTATGATGAAAAATCTATACTGAACTCATTCTTACAAAAGAATGTGTAATACTGACAAATCTTTAATTATTGCAATGTACAGATGCAATACACAAGGAGTTGATGCAATAGATAAGGAAAACTTTATTTTAATACAAACTTACCTTAACAGGCAGAAAATAAAATGACCTTGACCATTTTATACTAAAAACATGTTTTGTTTATTACTTTGAAAGCAATGACTAACCACTGTAAAGGTTTATAATGAATACTTTGAAGAAGCTCAGTGAATATAATAAGTAATAATATGAATTAACTACAGACAAAGATTAGGTATTATTATCTATATCAATATTTTATAAAATTATGAACTATGAAATATAGACAAAAGAAAGAGAAACAAAAAAGATAAATCTTTTGAAGATAGAACGCGCGATTAGATCGAAAAATTACTATCGTTAATACCTACAGATTACATAAGTTAAAAATCACAACACCATACGTTTATTCAGTCATCAAAATAATAACACCTAAATGTTTTTGTTGTTTTGAAACAGCTGGTAGCACTACTATGTACACACTAGCTATATACTTGAACATAAAAGAGGACCGAGGACAAAGGAAATCGATGAAGTCTATCCACCCTACGTTATGGCCAAATGTTACTATATTAATGCGTATTAAGATCATAATATGCGTCTTACATAACACACTTACCTTGTTTACGAAAACAATTCTCATTTTAAATCCATTTTCGAGTAAAATGCTATTGCGTCGTACCTACTGGCAGTCGAAAACAATGACGTCACACGAATAAAAACAAAAACTCTAAACAAACATATCTCACTCGCGCACTCAAGCAATTATTTCATTAATACAACTCTCATTTAATAAATAAATCAAAAATAAATTAGATTTTATGTACAAAATATACAACAATTTACGGAACAGATGATTTGAATGACAATACCCTAACGCCCACTTGTTCGTTTGTAGATGTGTGTGTGTATCGTACGACAAAGCATTCATTCCATCTGTACACAAATGCATACACTGACATAACGTCAGTGTGTGGAAAAACACTACGTCAAACACAATGTCACTTTACAGATAGGACAAAAATTACAATAGTGGAAAATATTTTTTTGAACTAACCAAACAAAGTATACAATACACAGCACAAATAATCAAAACCAAAAAAAAATAATCAAAAGTCGCAATGTTACATTACAACTGTTTATTTGGCTTATCTTAACATCAGAAGATCTACCTACATCCACGAGGATTTCGTACTTTGCCCTACAAACTTAAACACCCCCAGGACCCCCACCTTCTTTAACTTTGAAGACTAGTTTTAGAAAAGTAATGATTACGACATGTAAATACGTATTTGTGACAAGTTTTAAGTTTTCGTACATACCAGTAGGTATGAATACAGTAGTATTCCTTCTTTTCACCTCGACATCGACAGGGGTTGGTCTTTGAAAAATCGTTTTGTACATTTCCATTAGTTTAGAGTTAATCAAAGCAAGTAGTAAAAGCCTCTCCTATAAACTTGATTACTCTTTTTCACACATTTTCGAGAAATAAAACAATACGAAACTTGTTTTTTGTCAAGATTATCGGTACCGAGTTTTAAATTAATCGGACTGCATGTTAAAATTATTTCATACAAACTTTAACAGCTGTGCGTTTGCTTTGCCGAAACAGTCACATAGACACAAGTTGAACACTGTTTTCCGTCAAGGTATCGACTCCCGTTCGCAATGTCATGCAAGTTGTTGACGCGAAACCTGTTTGACGTTTCACATCACTTGACATTTGTTATACAGATAAGTTGTCTTAAATCTTACAACATGTTGTCCACTACATGATTCGATGTTTACAGTCTCATTTGGAAAAGACCACGGAGCAAATACAAAATTTGTATTTGCTCCGTGGAAAAGACTATAAACTTGCACTAAACAGACCCAGACTGTTGCGTGCTGTACGATTGCAAATTCATCAACAATGAGAATTGTTTCATGTTACAAGTCTCGCAACATCCACACGTTGAACGTTTACTGGTACTAACGCATAGTTAATACACACTTTCATTTTAAACTACAACTACTGTCCAAAATTCAAGATTCTATCTTTAAAGATTTGGGCTGTGCGAGAGTCTTACGAAAATACCCTGTTCTTTTATATGATAACAATGAATAAAATATTGTGTATCGTAATCTCGGTCTGTCGGATTTAAATCGTTACCTTCTACAAAAAATACATAGTCTTTGACCAAATACTCGAAAGTCGAGAGGAATGTTCCGTTTCTTGCAGAATTCTATCAATGTTGAGCTTCAAATGTCTATTGAAATCTACAAATTTTCATTTTTTTTTTTCACTATTTTTTTTTAATTTTTATGTTTTGATCAAATAATTCTAAAGTAAATATTTAATTAACAGTTAATTTTTTTACGCTCCTATAACGTTCCGTTCTAAGTGCAATACGTTCATTGGTATTGAACACTGATAAAGTAGCTTAATAGCTTTGTTTAGAATAGAATAATCATGTCGCTTACAGTGTTTTCTAAAGTTATTTCACTTTTAATTTTACTAGCGCATTCTCAATCATACTTAAGTGCGGCGAAGTATAACATTTTAATTATTTTCGTGGATGACTTGCGCCATCTTTCGGACAAAACGATCAACTTACCGAATATCAAAACACTGGCGGGCGAAGGTGTTAATTTCAAAAATGCCTTTGCGCAGGTAACACTAAATAAGGATATGAATCCGTAATCATTAGAGTGATTTGCTGTTTAATAAGTAGATTGATAAGTTAGGTACCTCTCACATGGCGACGATCAGTACCTATGATATTTTACTGTTTGATTTTATCACATGGAAGTTTTAAACCGTATGAACAGTATCATATTAACGTATGATAGCAACTTTTTACAGTTAAATATCGTACTGATCATTGCCGTGTGAACAGTGCCTTACAATTTGAGACTGAAGGGTTGGATAACAGTGTCGGTGGTTCAGGTGTTCTTCAGTGCCCTTTCTCCCCTCTTCCTCATATTAGATAATAATAAAAGAGCCATAAATCTTAAAATTACCTCCTACCTATTGTAATCATCTGTTTTAATAGCATTTGTGGCTTTTGTTGTTATTTATTTCACCAATAACAATTAAGGCTTACTTATCACTCTCTCCTTTCAGCAAGCTCTATGCGCCCCCAGCAGAAACTCAATGTTGACCGGCCGTCGCCCCGACACGCTCCGTCTATACGACTTCTACAACTACTGGCGGGACTCCATAGGCAATTTCACAACCCTCCCCCAATTCTTCAAAGAAAATGGCTACGAAACTTATTCCATCGGAAAAGTGTTCCATCCTGGGATCAGTTCTAACTTTACAGACGACTACCCTTACAGCTGGTCTCAGTACCCTTACCATCCTCCGACTGAGAAATATAAAGACGCTGCTGTCTGCCAAGATAAGGAGACGAAGAAGCTTCAGAAAAACCTTGTATGTCCAGTAAATGTAAAGCATCAACCTGAAGGAACTTTGCCAGATCTGGAGTCTTTGGAACATGCTGTGAATTTTCTTTCAAAACAGAACAGCAGTCAACCATTCCTGCTTGCTGTTGGGTTTTATAAACCTCACATACCCATCAAGTTCCCTGAACAGTATCTTGGTGAGTCCTGAAATTATTTTCAACTTTATTTGATAACTTTTAAGGTGGAAATTAGCCTGAATTTTTTGCTAAAAATTATTTTTTTGCTGATGTCACAGTTTGAAGTGAATAAGCCACTTTTGGAATTTCCTTATTGCATTCCTAATATGTATGTACCTAGTTGCTGTTTTTCCATTAAACAATGCAGATTTGATATTTTAATGCAGCCTCTACAGAATTTGAAGTATACATTATTATGAGCTATCATCAAATTAATATTTTTCATTTTCAGAAAGGATACCAATAAACGAAGTGAGGCCTCAAAAACACCCATACATGTCTGCTGACATACCTCTAGTATCCTGGCATCCTTGGACGGATGTCCGGCGTAGAGACGACATAGCTAGACTCAATATATCCTTCCCACTCGGTATTATGCCTTACGATTGGTCAATCAAGATAAGGCAGAGTTATTATGCGGCTGCGTCGTATGTGGACGACTTGATCGGCGAATTAATGAATTACGTCGATAAAAGGAAAACTATTGTAGTTTTGACGAGCGATCATGGTCAGTATCCCAATGACTGTATGCCTAATTTACTTTATCGGTGTCCTCAGTTTCATATTGAATTGTTTTTAACAGACTTCAAAAACAGGAGGAGGTTCTCAGTTCGTCGGATTTTTTGAATGTATGTTCCCCGATTACTTGAAGACGGCTGGACAGATTTGAAAAATTCTTTTTTTTTTTTTTTTGTTTGAAAGGGTATACTTTCAAGTTGGTCCCATTGTCATTTGGTCACGATCTGATGATGGGATCTTGGAGAAATCAAGGAAACTCTTCAAATATTATATATTTTTGATGAGCAGTTGACATTAGGCTATTGTAACATAGATAAATCACAAAC
Source organism: Omphaloscelis lunosa (assembly GCA_916610215.1). Classification (NCBI taxonomy): domain Eukaryota; kingdom Metazoa; phylum Arthropoda; class Insecta; order Lepidoptera; family Noctuidae; genus Omphaloscelis; species Omphaloscelis lunosa. The sequence continues at coordinate 18,084,589 of OU744250.1, forward strand.
CAACCCACTAAAAAGTGAAAAATAACTTTAATTTTGGAAGTCGGTGTGAAAAAACTAAAATTATGATCTAAAGATACCGACTTCCGAAATTAAAGTTATTTTTCTCTTTGTAGTTTGGAAGGTGGTTGTATTTTTTATAAAAAAGGTTTTTTCGTACTTTGGTTTCAGGGTGGTCTTTAGGCGAAAATGGACTATGGGCAAAGTACAGCAACTTTGACGTAGCTTTAAAAGTTCCGCTGATTTTCTCAGCGCCAGGAATCTCTTCAAAGAACATTCATACCCCCGTTGAGTTAATCGATATATTCCCAACTTTGGTGGAACTAAGTGGCTTGTCACATGATATTCCAAAATGTGGAAATAAAGATAAATCTGTTCTATGTTTTGAAGGTAAAAGCTTGAAATCGCTGATGATAGACGATTTTAAATCATTCGGGAACTATTTTGCCTTTAGCCAGTACCCAAGACCAAGCGTTCACCCTCAAAGGATCTCTGATAAACCTCGCCTGAAAGACATTAAAATAATGGGCTACAGTATAAGAACGAAAAGGTACAGGTACACAGAATGGGTTTCGTTTAATAACACATTATTTACAGTCGATTGGAACAAATTATATGGCTTAGAACTATACGATCACTTAATAGATTCTGACGAATCAAACAATCTATATTTGGTACATAAATATAAAAATATTAAACAATATCTCTCTAGGTTGTTAAGATCACACGTTAATAAAAATTATACGAAATAATGTTAAATAATATTAAATTAAGATTAAAAATTACAGTAATAATTGCACAAATACCTTAAAGGTGAACGCACACTTAACAACCGCTTTCTGATAGGGTTACCTACACAAAAATTGATTATCAAACTCAAACTCATAACATTTATTTCAATTAAACCTTTTTTAGGCATTTTTGAATTGTCAAAGAGTCGGTAAGTTAGTCAGAATGTTAAAGTTAGTTGCCCATTCCAAAACGTAGATATCTATGGAAAATGTCAAACTAATGTCAATTACTTTAAGCCCACGCATAATCAGCCTATAATGTTCCCACTGCTGGGACACAGGCCTCCTCACGCACTCACAATCTACCACGCGGGCCCAGTGTGGGTTGGTAGATGTGAAATGTCTTTGAATTTTTGGTTCTAGGACCGGTGTTTCACGATGTTTTCCTTCACCGTTTTGAAAGCAGTGCTGATTAAATTATTTAAACTAAGTTTAATATCTGGGTTTGAACTTTGAACCCGTAACTGCGACTTACAACTTGTAAGTCGGGGGGCCATTACTACTCCCAGGCCATCGCCTACTCCCACTGCAATTACTGTGATTGGCGGGCTGAAATAACAATAGCCAATGAAATCACTTGATAACGGTTTTAACTTGACGTTGTTGATTAGATTAGCATTTTCCCTAATTGCTTAATACAACACAATCACAATCTGTTTCGATTTGAAACAGATTGCTAATACATTGCTTCATAAGTTGGAAAACAAAAAAATCTGCTCAATAACATAAATAACGCAATGAATGTTGTTGAACAAATTAGGCAAAATTGTTTACGAAAATAAGTTACGCAATTAGGGTACAGGTTATAATCTATTTTTAATTACTCTAGTAACAGCACTCTTGGGATTAATCGATTTAATCAGCATTGCATTAGCAGCCAAGGTTTAATAGGTTATCATGTTTTTTTTTTTCTGCTCATTGTTTTTTCTGTCGGATATAGACATAAAAGGATTCACAGGACAGACAACAAGAAAAAATAAAATGAACTATGTAGGTATATTAAATAACGATTTACTTATTAAAAAAAGTTAGTTTCGGCGGTTTTCATTTACGATGTACGTATATGTTCGGCATTGAATGTTCCCGAGACGCGTTCGTGTCCCGCGGATTTAGTAGATCGCTTGCGTTCACCTTAAATAATAATATACTTTGTATAAATAGATAAGTCTTATTTTTTTTTATATGCGTGTAATATACTGTCAGTTTTCGTTACACAGACAAACACCAGTACCCTTATTGCGTAACACACTTTCAATAACAATCCGAGGGTCTTGAAATTCCGAATCCGATGCTTCATAGGTTTGAAAAATTCGTCTGCTGAACTGTCAAAATGCAAGGTATTGCCATTGCCATCGATTGCCATTGTATGTGTGTTACGCAATTATGGTGGTTTCTGGAACGAAAATACAACGCATGTCAAGTGATCTGATTGGCTGTCGATAATCCAATCAACAAATTACAACAATTTGCACTCGCTTGACAATTTCTTAGCGAAATAATTTGTGTTGATTTATGTATTTTTCGTTCCAGAAACCGGGCGATAATTGCTTGGATCAGCATTTTGTGTCAGGGCTTTTTCTAATTGCTCATTACTGTTTAATACCACTGGTACTGTTTAGTACCATTTCTAGTCTTTTAAATGCATTTTGTTTCATAGGTTAGTGAGGCAATAAAGTTTATAATGGAATTTTATTTAAATCGCCGTTTTAAAATTAAATAAGTAGTATTAAATTAACTAGGAAGACGTACTCGAAGTAATAGCTTAAATCGTAAAAACATATTATTCCAAATAAATGTATTAAACGATGGTAGGAATGTCTGAAAAATATATGGCTAGAAAGGGAGTCACTATCGAGATGTCGACTATAAGAGAATTATGGAAGAAAGGGACATATATGTTGCACCAACCCCAAATAATTTGGAATAAGGGCGGGAGAGTGATGATGTAATACTTTATGTCATACAGTACAAATATGTTCTGAATGCCCCTCGGCAAACCTCGTGTTTCGTCAGTCGTCGGATTTCTATCTGTTGCCCTTTGCACTTGGTGCAGACCGGACGCCCTCAATCGACTTGGAAGTACATAGAGTTGTTAATACTCTTTTAACTTAATGTAATTTATTTTAAAAATGGCAGGAATGCTACTAAAGTCGCAGACACGACAGATAGGAAAATAGTTTTACAGCTCTATATAGTTTACACGGAAATCAAAACAAAACAACAATAAAGTACTTAGTTCTGAATTCAAATTATTATACAAGATAAATCGGATAATTGATGGACATGGAAATTAGCATTCGTTTTGTATTCGGAAATGCGATGATTCCCGAGGGGCATTAAGAAAATAGAAATACTGTACCTAGTTGATTCTTTGCTTTTCATACACACTTTAACTTATACTTGAAACTGACTATGAAATAGATAAAATCAATCGATCGGCATGTTAACCAATTAGCTATGAGGCTTTCAAATAAATGTAATCAGTATCGTTATCCATATCAGATCCTTAACAAAATACTTTAACAAAACATAATTTTATAATATAGGTACATAATGTCTAACAATATATACAGCAAAGTTTAAACTAGAAACAAAACTTGCAGAAGTTGACTTCCGCAAGCAATTGGGATGATGACTAAAACCATCGATCGAATCGACAACAATGGGAAAAAATACGTGTCAAACATTTTTTTATCTGACTGATGGACTAAATAGAATTTCATTTTTTTTACCCAGGCTTCATTCCTATTCTTACCATGTAAACAATCGCGGTAAGTTTACTTCCGCAAGTTTCCTAAGTATTTGCTTGCGGAAGTCAACTTCTGCAAGTTTTACTGCTAATTAAAACTTTGCTTAGCACAAAAACAATTTCAAAGCATCAACTATCAACACTATACAGTCTTTGATATAGCTTGAGAAAACATCATACTAAGCTCTGTTTCTCTTCAAGCACTGGTTTTCGTGAATTTTCCTCCATTTCTTGTTGTTTGAACCGGGCGTAGAGGCAGCTACTGGACAGTACGATCATGTTCGATGTCCACCAGAGAATGTTCTTGGTCTCGTTGTACCATTGAGTTGCTATCACGGTTTGGGCGCACGCTTTAGCTGTGCCTGAGATGTTGTGTGTCAGTGGGGAGGTGACCTGAAATTGATGTCATTTGCTATTTTAGAATAGGTATATTTAACAACATAATAATCTATGTCAAATTAAATTACTTAACTGATACATCACATTCATATCATATAAATTCGCAGTAAATAACACAATTAGAAATGTCGAGCTACATTGCAGTGTGCAAATTAACGTTACGATAAGCAGTACTTAACGAATTAAATAGAGCTAACCTTTATCTGTAGTGACGTGAAGTACCCAATAGCGAATCCACACACACCTCCAATGACCATTTGGAACCAAAAATAAGAACTATCAAAATTGGTGTAGTTCCACAAAGCAGTCACTTCCCCGTTTAGTATAATTAGAGGCAGGAATAATATTATAGAATAGGCATTATTATAATAGGATAACAACCAAACTTCCTGGTTTACAATGGGTAAAACCTTTTTTGTATAGATGGAGTACAGGGATAGCATTAGAGATCCGATTACTCCATAAACTGTGCCTATTAGAGAAAATGAACCTGAAACAAAAATTAATATTATAGATAAATAAATGCCTATTCAATTATAATTTACTAGCTTCTGCCAGCGGCTTCGCCCGCATGATATCTTTATAAATTATAGCCTATGTTACTCATACTATGCGATAATAAAGCATTCTAGCGATGAAAGGATTTTTCAAATTGGTCCAGTAGTTTTTGAGTTTATTCATTACAATTACAAACAAACATAGAAAAAGTCAAATCTTTTCTCTTTATAATATTAGTTTAGAAGTTTAAATCAGTGTAGAAGTGTAGATGTTTCATGATAATATTTTAAAAGATTCATTGCCATTAGTGAAAAATTTTCGCAAAATTTTCCCTTTGCAAAACAAAACGAAAGGATAAACTAGAATTGGCTACAGTTTGATCAGAGGTTTATTTGAGGTGCATATATCGACACCCACCCACAATAGGTACTTACTTCGAATTTAGTCTATTATTTTTCTAAAAAATACAAATTATCACCGGATGTAGTTAAATTGTAGTTATCTATGCTGCCTATCGCGAAGCCGGTGAACGCGAGGTTTGCAGGATATGTGGGGACAACTTAGCAGAGTGCTAATGCTGTAATGTCATCGCCAGTCGAGCAATTTTTTTTTTTAAATCATAATAAACAAAAAAACTAAATATTAGGCAAACCATTTGCGGTATATTTAGATAAATAAGAAATACATTCAGGGCCAGATTAAGCCATGTAAAGATCCATACCACATCCATCTTTCATAATATTGTTCTGCATTTTATTGTTACATCTTTAACTTTTTAATTACCTACTATAATAACATTGATTTTATTTTTATTGATTTATTTGATCTTATTATTATTATTTTATTTGATTTTATTATTATTCACTTTTTTTTTAATAACTTTAATTATAAATAGGCAAAATATGTAAGTACTGTGCACCCTTTCAAGTTCGCTGTAGTTTATCCTATACTATCAAACAAACAATTTTTTTTTTGTAATCACATTCTCGAAAACGGCTCTAACGATTTCGATAAAAGTTGCAATATAGGGGTTTACGGGGGCGAAAAATCGATCTAGCTAGGTCTCATATCTGGGAAAATTCGTTTTCTCCGTATTTTCACCCGAGCAGAGCTCCATCGCCCAAAGTTTAGAACAAGATTAATGACATAGAATAATGACATGGCAACATGGAATTAGTAGTACCTACTAGCATGGCGGCATGGAATTAGTAGTACCTACTAGCACGGCAGCATGGAATTAGTAGGTACTATGCTATAATATATAATAAAAAAAATTATTAAACATTGTTACAATTATTACCTTAAAATAAGTACATAATAATTATAACTGTAACTGTTGGTGACATTCATTATGTTAAAGCGGTGGTCCCCAAACTAGGCGGGGCCTGTATCTTGGGGACCTACCTGGTATTAAATGAGCATTCTCTGTTTTCACCAGAGCAGAGCTCGGTCGCCCAGGTACTAAGTTATAATATGATATTCTCTGTAAATGTTTTGGGATCTAGTCGTTGAAGTGCCTTATAAATAAATAAATACCTAACCTGGGCCATGCAATTCTGGGGGCACTTTACCCGAGGTATCTAAAAGTTTTAATTAATTGAACAATTTTTTTTTCGTTGACACATTACCGGAAGGTGATTTTTAATTCACCGCGACTTTGACTTTGTGAAGTAAAGGTAAAATGGACGCCGACAAACCATGAAGCGCTCTACCTACTCTAAAATATCGCGAAATGATTGTCTAATTGTTTTTATTAAGACGCTGGAAATTTCATCGTCGACTTCCGCAAGATCGCACGATTTGACCCTCCAGTTTTTTGTATGGAGCTTTTTTACATTAGTCGGTCTTAAAGAATAAGCCACTGACCTTGGCGGCCCTAAAAGAAAACATAAAGAAGTCAGGTCGATGTTAGGTGGGATGCAACATTTATCTGACCGGCCATTGCTCCAAAATACGTACACTTTCTTTCACAATCTGAAGGATTTTGAAAGAAATGCATAATCCATTGCTTCATGTGTTTGAAAATTCGTCTGGTCAACAACGTAAACAACGGATTTTTTTTTCAATTGTCAGAATAAATGGCAGTGGGATTGTGAGTGTGTTATACAATTGTCTCGCTGATCCGTCTAATGAGACTTCTAAACCCGAGATTCACGGACTTTGCCAGTATATCATAAGAGAGCATAGTAAAATAAAAATATTTACCTAACAAACTCTCCTGGTCTACGCCAAGGTAGAATCCAAATATGATGAACCCGCAACATAAAACGCATCTGGAAGAAGTCTTTTGACCAAGTAGCACCCAACTGAATACAACATTGAATACTGTGGTGAGAGATCTTCCTACGTAGTAGAATGGTACTCCTACATACTTCAAACATAGATTATTTGTTGCTATCATTAACGTGAACATGATGGAAAGTGGGATCACCTGAAAATAGAAACACGATTTTGAACATTAAAACAGAACAGAATATCTTTTTTTTCTGCCATTTATGATAGAAAAAATTGAACATTTTAATTGCAACACAGCATCATTATTATAATCAGATCATTAAAAAAGATTGTTAATTAGCTGATAAGTATTTTAAATAAACTGGGAAAAACTTGCTGTTAAAAATTGATAAAACAGTTTGATGACTAGGTTCAATAGTATTTTCGATATGACAACAGTGCCTATTATAGTATTGTTAATTAACAACTTTAAAACCATATGTGTTTATACAGTGATAGTTATATACCTTGATAGTTATAGTGAAATAAAACCTTGAGTATTTAATGAGACACTAGACACTTGCGCAGAATATTGAAGAGATATATAGTCTTCATCAAAAAGTAATGGAATTATGAAATTAATCATCTATGGAGTTAATTAAAATAATTATTATTTCTAGTAGAAAATTTGGATTTATTGAAATTTTCTTTTTTTAGGGTTCCATACCCGAAGGGTGCCTAACGAAACCCTATTACTAAGCGTCCGCTGTCCGTCCGTCTGTCTGTCAGCGGGCTGTATCTACTGAACCGTAATAGGTAGAGAGTTGAAATTTACACAGATAGTGTATTTATATTGCCGCTATAACAAACAAATATATAAAAAAAATAAAGTTATAAAGAAATTCTTTCCCTATAATAAAGGTAAAAAATTACTTAATTTATCCTATCAGAATAACCCTTTAATCAGGCACTTTATTTAAAAAAAAGGAATTGCCATGTGCAGTGTAATTTTTTTGAACTCATCAAGTAGAGTACAAATGTAATTCTTATTTATTTTTATCTTCAAAAATGAAGAAATAGGGGGCCGTAAAAGTTTTCAGTTATAAACCATTTCCATGTATATAATCAATAAATACTTAAAATATTTATTCATGAGGTATTTTATTTAAATATGATTGATTTTCTGCAACTGCAAAAAATAACTTTGTAATTCATAGTATCGTTATGAAATACAAATGTATATTTGCGATTTTTTAAATTTAAGGTGAAAAATATTCTTTGTTTAGCATTTTCATTTATCTGAACTAAAAACCCGGCCTCGCACACGAAGTGTTTCGTATCACCGTACAATATGTAGTAAAAACGCCTAAAATAAAAAACACGTCTCTTGTAAAAAAAATCGGCTATTCCATACATTTTCACCGCGTCGGTATTGCACTTTTCTATGAAACGGCCGATTTTTTTTTATAACGAAAATTTCAACGCAGGGGGCTTCAGAATCCTGTACTGAATCCATGGTAACAGTTTTCGCGTCGATGTCCCTGCCACACTGTATAAGCCCCGTAACAGTTATTAAATAAAATACATATTTACGGCGTGGGAAGAGAGACCTAAGACGCCATAGGAATCTTTTGCGACCTCTCCAAGGCATTTGGTTACGTCGACCACAAAACCTTGCTCATAAAACTTGAGCATTACGGACATGGAAAACTTGCGCTTAGTTTAGTAAAATCTTATTTATATGATAGACAACAGCAAGTTCAAAGAAAAGGTGTCAGTTCACTAGGTTTAAAAGTAAAAATGGGTGTACCACAAGGCTCAATATTGGGTCCTTTACTGTTTTTTAATATAAAATATATTAATGATCTACCCCATTTGTTAAAAATTCAACCATAAATGGTGTTATTTGCTGACGATACTTTCTTAATGTTTTTAATTAATAGACATGCATCTAATCTTGACGACGCGACGTAAATAACACCCTACTGCAGGTCCAAAATTGATTCATTGCTTAAAATTTTGTATTAAGTGGGAAAAAACTGCAGTGCAGAGTAAGACTTTCTTTACCAAATGTCAAATTAGTAATTGTGATATAGTAGGAAAGTAGAATCTAAATAAATATTATAATAAAGAGAAAAGATTTGATTTTTTTGTATATATGTTTATTACGCTTTCACCCTAAAACGGCTGAACCGATTTGGATGAAATTTGAAACATCGGTAGACCATGACCTGGGTTAGGACATAGGATAATTTTTATCTCGATAATCCCTCGGGTTCTAGACTTATGCGAGTGAAAACGCGGAGCGCAAATAGTTCGTCGATAAAACTGTTTTTCTGGGGATCACGCTCGACTCAAGGCTTCAATAGGGTCTTCATTAAACATCCCTTGCCGGACGGCTAAGTTCAGCAGCATATGCTGTGAGAAAAATCCGTCAATTTACTGATGTAGATACCGTGACGCTAGTTACTTTTAGTTACTTTACGTACGGTATTTTACTATGGGGACAGGCTGCAGACATCAAGCCAATTTTTATTCAGCAAAAAAGAGCCATCAGAGCTATGCATAGCTTCCGCAGACGCGACCCTGAGGGAATTGTTTAAAGATATTGCCATCATGACGTGACCTTATCAATATATCTATGAAAACATAATTTACGTAAGGAACACTCTACATCTTTTTAGTAAAAGAGGTGAAAGACACAATTATATCATTAGAAATAGCGATCAATTAGTTCAACCAGGTTTCAGGCTGGCTAACGTGGACTCGTCTTTCATGGGGTACTGTTTAAAACGTTACAATAAAATACCTCCCCACATACTTCAACTGAATTAACCGAAATTATATCTTATATAAAACGCCCACTATGCAGCCAAGCATATTATAAGTTGGGGGATAAGATCGCTTATAAAAATGCTTGGCTCAATGCTGGTACTACTGGTACTACCACAAGGACGCGTAAACTAATTGATTAGCTTTTGAAAATACCGTTGGAGCTGCTAAAGATTTTAAAAACTATCTTTGCATAGAATAAATTCAATCTCTTAGTGTTGTATATTTGCACAGCACATGTGTGACTACTATTTACTTACTATAAAACTACCATTTACTGGGTACGTCTTTCATTGGCTTGAAAGTGCCCTGGCGGCTGAGAGTATGTCATGCTCACTCAAATGTCTCGCTGATGGTGGCGCGTGTGTTGGCTCATTTAGCTCCCTTCGAAATTATTGAGCAGAATGGTGCTAATTCATGCGTCAAGTTCGTGAACGGGCGCCGTCAATAGGGACTGGTCGTCTTTTAGCTGCCACGAATTCTTTTTAATTTTTAAATTGTTTTTTTTTTTAATCTTTTATTATGGAAGCTTTTAATGTTCTGTATCATTCCCACATATATAAATTCAACATGAATGATGTAACCAATATTTTGAAACCATATTTTTATTTAAATGAGTATCCATGGAGTTTCTTGCCTGTTCTTCTACATAGGTACCCACTACGCTTTGGAATGGACAACTAGCTTCATCTTTCTGACTGATCGACCCCTTGACAAGTCAAAAGTGCCTGTAATTGGTTTATTTGAAATAAATGCTTTGAGTTTTAAAATATTAACTGAAGAAAATTTTTCACCTTAAATTTAAAAAATCGCAACGTTTTTGTATTTCATAATGATACTATGAATGACAAAGTAATTTTTTGCAGTTGCAGAAAATGACCCATATTTAAATGAAATAACTTATGAATCGGCGTTTTTAGTATTTGTAGATTATATAATAAATACAGTATATGGTACATGATATACAGAAGTTTTAAATCCTAACTTGTTTAGTTGTTGCGATAGCGCTCATACAAAAATGGTCTAAAACTGACAACTTTTATTTTCGTTATTTTTGAAGACAAAATAAATAAAAATTATATTTGTACTCTTATCGATGAGTTCAAAAAAATTACACCCACATGCAAAAGCACGATTTTTTAAAGTGAACTTGGGTATTTTTGAGATGGGACTAAACCATTGATTTCGCGACACCATGTTGACACCACCTTTTGACCGTTAAAAACATATCAACGCGTTGATTGCCGCGGTGCGTGGAGTAAAAGACATCAACGCGTTGATTACCGCGGTGCCGATTTTTTTTCAAGTTTTCACTTCTGTCGGCACTCCCGGAGTGCCAGTCTTTTTTTTTTTTTTTTTCAAAATCAAGTTTATTGTATGGGAATCCCATTTAGTTTTGAATTTTTATTATTTGTTGTTATAGCGGCAATAGAAATACATAATCTGTGAAAATTTCAATGTCTACCTATTACGATTCATGAGATACAGGCCGCTGACTGACAGACTGGCAGACAGACAGACAGACGGACGGACGGACGGACGAACGATCACCAGAGGCATACTAATAGGGTTCCGTTTGGCACCCTTCGGGTACGGAACCTTGTAGGGTTCCGTACCGTGGGTATTCTCATACAAGAATTTTTTTTTCTCAGGAGTTTTTGCTAAATATTGTACAGTGGTACAGAACCCTTTGTGTGCGATTCCAACTCGCACTTGGCTGGTTTTTTTTCAACTTATTTGAAACTTTTGTTATAATAACAGCTTGATATGTTGAGATTTACAAAGATTTTAATTTGTTTTACTAATAATTATTATATTTTTGTTATGATTAAATACAAGTGTTTAACACTTTGAAGGACACTATACGCCCATAGGCGTCATAATAATAAAACTTCTATTGTGTCTCGTGTACTGTCCTTCAAAGTGTTAATGTTAAAAGATAGGTATCTAGATTTTATCTAAGCAGAACATAGTGTGAAATTAACTACAATCTGATAAGCTCAGTTATTTTAAGTGGTTTACAATCCTACTCAACAGAGAAAATTAAATCTTTTGTATTGTATGTACAGATAACTGCATGACAGTGGTAACACTGACATTGCCTATACATTTATTTTTTATTCAGATCGGGGAAGCTCTTGGCCTGCATCTCACTTGATGGTAAGTGATGATCAGGGCGAAGGTGGAAGCGAGCTTCACCCAGAATCCTCAGTCACAGAGGAACTGGCTATCTTACCTCTAACTGCTGAAACACAACAATGCTGTCAACATTGTTGTTATGGTGACAGACTTAGATAAGATGGTCGTAGCTAGCCAGACAGACTTAGAACAAGCCCTACCACCAACCAAGCCAAGCAGAAAATTTTGCCCACACTGGTATCGAACCCGGGACCTCTGGGTTTGAGACAGGTGGTCTAACCACTAGACCACAGAGGTGATTAGATGTTGTAGTGGTAAAGGGGGTTTTAGTAGTGTTACTAAAGATGCGTGGTTAACTGTACTTATCATGACTAAACAACATTGAAACTTCAATTTATTAACTATAAAAAATGTCAAGAGGCACAGTAAAATAGAATTTACTTCAGATAGGCTTGTTGCCAGTTTTATAAAGATCACATGCATTAATAACATAATATTTTTTTTAATTACCCTTCTCATTACATCCAGACTCCATGGTGTACCCTTAGGGAATGCAAATAGACCTGGTATTCCACCAAATTTGCTCAATGTGTGGCATATACTGAAGGACACAACACATTGGAACCATGTTATAAACAATGGTGCTTCTAATGCAACCTCCTGGCTGCTAAGTAAGGCTTTATTGACGAATACTGTTGCAATTGATACAACCCTGTAAAAAATAGTTACAGTTTAATATTTGGATATGCTTACGGGAGGGAAATTATTAAATAAACACCTAATAAGTAAAAAATATTCTGAGTGTATTTATATTGTTTTTAAATATTTATTTTCTAATAGGTATTGTTGTAGCAAGAAATAAAGTCACTAATAATACATTTAATTATACTACCGGCAAATCTGTCACTACGTTCAGGTACTTATGTTTAAGTGGCATGCATTTTTATGATCCAGCCGGCGAAATATGAATATACTAATATAGTATTCTTTCTAATACAATGTCTATTATTCAGAAAATTATGAGTAACAGGGGAATATAAATAACTATTTTTAATACAAACCAATAACAAGAAACCACAATAAAAATCGTAATGTATCTTGAACATAAATCTGAACGTTGATTCATTTTAACTGCAGTAATTGTGACTAATTATTGTATAAAGTTATTTCGCTTTTCTGCAGACCATGTTACAATTTTATAACAATTGAAAAGTATTGTAGAAGCAGCCTACTGCGAAGGCGAACACGAATTTACGAACTGATAAAAACTGTTTGACGCAAGGTTTGACTCGCGGGCATCGGTCACGATTGTCACCTGTCACCATACTCACCACAGATAACTAGTCTGTGCCATAGACATTTAATAAGTATGGACTGGAAAGGAAATACCTACAAAAAAAAGGGTGCATACCTACAACTCAAAATGTCGCATAAAATGGCTGCCAATGCTAGGGTTGTGTCATTCAGGGAACATGGTGCTACTATTTCGAGTATCGATACTAGTACGTAATAGTATAACGAATCTTACTAGATATCACGGTTGAATCATATTTAAAAAAATATTAGCTAATAGTCCGTTGTAACAGAAAAAAACGAGTATTGACAATTTATCACTTCTCAAACAATTTTCCGCATAATTATAATTTCATTTATAGAATTATTACTTATCAAATAAAGTTTTCACAAATATTTGTAACGCAAACCTAATGTTTGGCAAGTGAACGTTTAAAAAAAGCCAAATATTTAGTATCGAGTGAGCATGCAAGTCTTATGCCTGTTTTCACCTTCACTAAGTGACACTTAAATGAATCCTTAATAAAAGTTCACTGTTGGATTTTCAACGGTAGACTCAGCGCTGAGAGTTGAAAAACAGTGCAGTTTTATTTAGGTATTCATTTAAGTGTCACTTAGCTGTCGGTGAAAACGGGCATTAGTGAATTAAATTTTTAACAATTTTATCATAAATGAACATTCGGAATAATACACATCCTTACATATTATAAAACAAAGTACACCGCCGCGTCTGTCTGTTTTTCTGTCTGTCTGAACGCGAAAAATTCAAAAACTACTAAACGGATTTTCAATCAATTTTCACTAATGGACGGAGTGATTCATGCGGAAGGTTTTAGTGTATAATTCATTAAAGTTTTGTGTAAATTGGCTGAAATTTGACGATTATTGTTGAAGATGTCGGATAAAATCATGCGGACTGGGATCTTTATTAGCGTGAGCCGCGGAAATCATAAAAGTTACATAAAATGTATGTACTACAGTATTGTTCATCTTAAAAACTTCAACAAAAAAATCGTATACACTACATAAAACTCTGCGGAACGGTTTCTCGGTGCTATGAACCAAAGAGTACAGTTTGCTGTAAACCACGGGCCGGACCTAGCAATATCATTTCAGCGCAGCGAAGGAACTAGTATCAGAAACTATTACGGAAACGGTACAACACTATTCCACCATGACATATCATTGTAAACAAACGAATGAAATTATGAAATAATAAAAAGGTCTGTTGGACGGAAATAAACCCATATATTAAAATTTAAGCCGTATTTAATGATCACCAAGCAATTTTTCATCGAAAGTTTATCACTTTATGTACTATTGCATGAAAACCGGCTACTAACCTGTGCAAAGATAATTGAGGTTGATTTTCCTTCTTTCTTGCACCACACTTCACAATACAACACACAGGCATGTTGAATTGGTGTTTTCCAACGTATATATATAGTTTTAAAGGAAAACTCCACGTATTTTCTCACAAATCTCAATAAAACAAAAAGTAAACAACCACTTGACAGCAGAACTACCATGAACTTGTCGCATATTATGGCGGATATGGCACTTACCTACAACTGTTACTACGTCTCAACAAAATGTTGCCATTATGAGGAACAACTGAAATATTGTTGTCTCTTTTATCAAATACGTTTACCACATTCATGCATGAGTGAAATAACACGATATTTCACATTCTAGTTCGTTTTTCACCCATATTTGTATAAGCAAACTTATGTATAGAATATCGCGGCGCCTCCGTGTTTTTACTATCTCAATGGTCTGTGCTCACTACAGACTACAATTGGTGTCACTGTAAAATTGTCAATCAATCTTTTTTGTTTTATTTTGTGATTGTTCCTTCCATAGACCGTTCGCATTATCAGTCTGATAATGCGAACAGTCTATGGAAGGAACTCGAACTCGAAGGTCTCAATGTTTATCATACATCTCTATTTTTAAAACTGTTAATCATGAAAGAGTCGATTTATGCTTATAATCTAGAAAAAAATGTTATAATCCTGGTACGCAATTCCAAAAGACATAGTACCCATATGCTAAGATATTTTAAGACTTAAGAGAACAGTGTAAGAACTATTTTGGATGAGATAGAAAGACATTGTTTTTTATTTTGAGTTTTGACATTCATCTGCTAGTGTGGGCAGCACATGGACTTATATAATAAGTCCATGGGGCAGCAACAAAACATTTCTTTGCTGTTTTGAACATTTTGAACCATACAAATGATGCTTTTGTGATGAAAATGTGTAGCGTTATTTATATTTATTACTCTGTCTCTCTACAGTTACGTTAAAATCTTATTATTTCTTATTTGATGAACAATATTGTTTATACTTTTATAATGAGGTTAAAAACTGAAAGCTCATAACAGGTGGCAGCACAGTTGTACGTCTTTAAACCGCCATTGTTGTGTTTAAAAGTTTACTTTTGTGTTCATCACAAATTATACGAAAACTAGATAAATATGTCTAAGATTTGGAGTGTAGCACTATTAATAGACGAGCTAAGGACAGGAGAAGCGTCTACCACTGGTGAAAAAAAGCTTTAGTGGAAAAGTCAATAAATTATGAACGTTTTATATTTTAAAGGTTAATTTGGATTTGTTGACTTTAAGTTTGTTTTCTGTTAAAGACGTACGATATAAATAACCTGATCAGAGTTGAAAACCAACTCGGGCATGATATTCCTCACTGAAAAACCTCAGAGATAGCACTTCTAGCATTGATCTAATATGATAATATACACACACATACATTACTATAATTTACATAATATCACATCACAAGTGCCTGTATGTAACGAAAACAGACTTAGTTCTCTTGGGAGCATTACCTATAAACCACTTTTTGCAATGAGGATAGCACATCGTCTCGACAAAATATCGGATTCCAATTTTTTTCGGAGAGTTTTCTCCCACAGTTTTCTTCTTATAACATCTTTGGCAAATACATGGGTCCCCGTATTTTTCAGTAAACAGCTGCGCAACTGAGCTCAATAATTGATTATGCGAAAAAGAAGTCGCCTTACAAAAAATGTATGGTTAGCTGTCAAATTATAAGACGCTGGCGATCAGTGCCATCTGAAGAGAGCAAGTGGCAGTTTTTATCCCCATTATGTCAAATTCGATTTAATATTTTTTGTGCACGACAACACTGAAGTTGTCGCCTTGCCGTTGCCGGAACGCTGACGTCAGTGATTTTAGTATTTTACATTTGCGAATGGAAATAGTTTTCTAAAATTTATACAATTAACCCCTACATTTGAGGCGCCGTGTTATCATTGTGGAAATCGAAAATGGCTTCAGCCCCGGAGACAAAATTGCCGGAAACCGACAGCCCAGACGCGGGTTCTAGTTTCTTAGAAGAGTTTTACAGTCCCGTAAATTTGATTATAATTGCGATTATCTTTGTGTTGATGTATAAAATATACTCAAAGTTTACAAAGGTGCCTGCAGAAACACCGGCGGTGGAGTTGCCAAAAATTCGTAAGGATATGACAGTTGCAGAGTTGCGTCAATATGATGGTAACCAAGCTGATGGCAGGGTGCTGGTGGCAGTCAACGGGTGGATATTCGACGTGACGCGAGGACGCCGCTTTTACGGGCCCGGTGAGTGCATCCGCACCGGTGTTTATAAATAGAGTTGACATTACCATGACTCATTAATTATCCATTCAAAATGCAGACTGTGCACCTTGAGTAACCTTTTGCATTTTAAAAACATTGTTCAAGTGTTGCTTGCATATTTTTAAAAATATTTTTATAATATATATTGATACAATACAACCACAGGCAATTGCCTGAGGTTGAGATGATGAGATATGTTGTTATGCTTACACAAGGCATACAATTCTGTTATACCCTATAATTATTTAAATATTAATTCAATAAATTACGACATATTTATGTACAAAAATCCTTAACTCGACAATGATTTCCCATAGGTGGACCATATGCAGCATTCGGAGGGAAGGATGCATCAAGAGGTCTTGCCACATTCTCTGTGACGTCATCAGACAAGGAATATGATGACCTCAGTGACCTGAACTCAATGGAAATGGAATCTGTAAAGGAGTGGGAAGCTCAGTTCAGAGGTATGTGTAACTTAGTAGTATCTAGTCAATTAAGAAAAATTTATGAACGGACCAATCACAGGAACTCATTCAAACCATCATTGATGAATGGCATCATCACTGTAAATTCTTTTAGAAACATGTCTCCTTGCTCAGTATCTTCTCATAACCTAATATAATATTATGGAATGCAATGTCATTGTCTGTTACTTGTAGCCAAATCCTGGGCAGACTCAATTTAGATTGCAATCAAAACACTACTGTTAGTGCCCTTGTAGATTATGTTGGCTGGAATCCTTGAGACGGCCTGTAACTAAATGTTACATCATAAGCAAGGGTTCCCATTGTTATTAGAATAATAACAAACACTGCATATATCCAGTTTAAACAAAGATATTAAAAGTTTTAAAAGTTTAAATATGTTTTTTAAGTTTACAAATCAAATGTGTGTGTATTGTTATTTGTAATATTTACTTATTATTAGTGTTAGACTTGTATTTGTTGTAATTGTTTCCCTTTAAGGACTCCTTTTTTGGGCAAATGCCTCGTCCGTCCCGTACCATTTTTCCCCATTTTTGGCACTGTTCATCCAGTTTTTCGTAGCAACCAATGCATATTTTTCCTTGTGGTTTCAACCATTTCGTTGTTTCTAGTTTCAAAAGGTATATCATATAGTCATCATAGTAGTTGACGTTGTAGGTGGGCCATTTGCCCAAAAGGCGCTTTAACATTTTTTCCTTTCCACTGACGATATCATTAGATTAAAGAATCCATAGGGATGCATAACTCATTTCAATTAGTGTACCAGGTTTGGTTATAATAATAATAAAGTTGGCTGTTTGTGTATGTGAGTTTAAATGTTTGTAAATGCACCCACATTACAGGAGAAATTCCTAGTGTGACTAGGGTGACGTCTTAATTAAAAAAATAAAATAAATGTAATTTATACATAAAAACATTTAGTGACAAAAGAGCACAAGCTGAGTTAATTAACAAATTGCTTATACCCTCCCATTTATTTACCCTTTGTAGACTGTAGACAATTTTCCAATTTAATTTTGGAGTTATTCAGTTGAAATTTTAATTACAAATGAGTGTAGTTATTATGCATGAAGCACAGTTTCTAGTAATAAAAATTGTTGGTATTCAAATATCACATCTATGTTTCTTATGCATAAGGTTTAAAATTCCTAGTAGCTTAACTTCAGAAACAATACAAAAATTAACATGTTAGGGCTCAAAATTTCTTTTTGACATAAAATTATCATAAATCAGCAGTCTTTATACCAATTTCCTAAAAGTATGAATAATAAACATCTCCATCGCTCTGTCCACAGATAAAATGCAACTCCTCTATGCAGAAAAAAAGTACTTTATGTACTATGTGTACAAATTCATGTAATGAAATTGTAATAAACAAAACAACTAAAATTATTTTCCCTTTAACCAGCTTTCATGAAGAACTGAAAACATGTCAATATTTATCCCTGTAAGGAAAAGTATATAATATAGTTTGCATTGTTGCTACTTAAACCCATAGAAATGCATCATGTGATATGTAACATACTTTTATTTGTGACCAAACGACCTATTTCTATTGTAATACAATGGCACTATTCAAATAACTAAGGGTTTGTGGGATTCGATGGGTTATTCGCACATATAAGCTTCATAGCCGAAAACGAAGTCAATGATAGATAGAGCTGTCCAGGAGTCTAGATAGTGTTGGGACAAAATTTGAGAAGGGTTATGGCTTTATTGTCTTTAGCGTCGAGCTCAGTGTTCCGTCAATGGTGCTTGCTAACATTTTGTATGAACTTGTTCCCACTGACCAAACTACGAGCAATCTCGGCCTTCAGTGTTCTGTAGCCTGCTCTAACTGACGTAAACGAACACTGAGCCTGGACGGCTCGAATCCCGAAGGCCATGACCCACAACTCCGTAACTGCGTGGATAGAAACTGTGCTTAATTCACCCAACTCACGGAAAAACAAAGCTAATGAAGTGTGAATTACTCACATGAGTAAACTGATAATTTGTTTACTTCACTGACTAAGGATGAATAATTTCCGTCCATTTCAGTGATATGGGTCTGTGTTTTAAACTTTTGACTTAAGATTGAACTAGTCGCGGGCTCGAACTCACTGGTGGGCTTGGCCAAAAATCACGCTGTGTCACCTGGCATCTTGTAGTACAAGATGCCAGGTGACACAGCGTGCTTTTTACAAGACTTGTACGACAGAGATATTATCAATTATGAGCAGTTAGACGCTAGTTTACACACACAACGTCTAGTTCTCACGCACACAAACACCATTCCGAACTATTTTAGTAAAACGAGCGCGTAAAAAATTGCGAGAAGTCCTTTGGAAAATCTAGTTTTATGAAAAAACCACAGCATAAATCAACTAAAATAATTTATTGAACTCTTTGATAATAGAGCTTTGTCGGTGTCGATTTTGTTTTGGACATTTTACACTTCTTTCATTACTTATTAACGCCCAAAGTTGTGATATAATTAGGTAGCGAGAAAAACGGATCTTTATTAACTCATAACTTTTTAATGGCTTTTTATTTTACTATTCTGTTTCCGCACCAGGGTTGGAAAAAAAAAACAGTTTATTTTTTAAAATTTTGTAAAACAAACAGTTCAAAATGTTTTAAACAAGAGTTTTTTTTTTATTGAGTTATTTATCAAATTTTTTATCAACACAAATCGATCAGGTCTAATATAATTCATTTTCAGACCATTTTAAAAAAATTCTGAGGAACCATTTACAAAAAACGATCAGAACAACATAATAATCACAACGTATAGTCAGTACTAACTAAACTATCTAGTCAGTGAAAATACTTTTTTCTTTTGCAATCAATATAATTATGTAGGTATGTAACACATACTGAACCACCCAATACACTCTGTACGTTCAGATTTGTGAATTCCGATGTACCTTAAGCTATATATTTAAATATGGGAAAGTATTGCGGGGAATTACCTCTTTTCAGCAAGTGACAAAGTATAGATATAGGTACATACGTAGGATGGACTATATTCAAATAAGGGGAATCCCGAAAATAGTCAGAGGGAATTACTTCATTTCGACCGGCAACGAAGTGTATAAAACTATCTAATTTTTTAAATTTCTTTTCGAGCTATTTCAAGTCCTAAAAATGTATAACTCTTCATTTATTTCCATTCATTCGCGATTTCTTTTTGTTTTTTTTTTTCTTAACGTTTAAAACATTATTTAAACTTGTTTTACACTATGATTTAAAACACTTAATAAAAAAACACTGTTTTATTTCAAACTGTTTAATACGTGTTATAAAACAATTTGTTTGAATATCCCAACCCTGTTCCGCACAGACAAAATTAATAATGAGATAAAACGATATCATGTTTTACTTTGTACTTACAATGTCAAATAGTGGAGTAAAACCCCCCCGAAATTTGTATGGAAAAATATACTACTAGTTCCACCTTAAGGTTGAACTAGTCGCAGGCTCGAACTCACTGGTGGGCTTGGTCTAAAATGGTCAAAAAGCACGCTATCTCACTTGGCATTGTGTCCGACAGAGAGAGTATCAGTGATGAGCAGTTAGATGCTACTCTATATGCAGAACGTCTAGTTCGCACGCGCATAAACACCGTTTCGAACTATTAGTGTAAAACGAGCGCGTAAAAAATTACGAAAAGTCCTTTGGAAAATCGAGTTTTATAAAAAAAATCATTGCGTAAACCAAATACAAATAAAGTTTAATGAACTCTTCGATAATTAAGCTTTGTCGGTGATGCCGACTTTGTTTTGGAGATTTTACTTGGATTATATAGTGTCAAACAGTGAAGTATAACCCCCCGAAAGAATGGAAAAAAATCGACTAGTTCCACTTTAAGGTCTGTCCACATCGCGAACATTCGCTCGAAGTAAAATAAGAATACGGCTAAACCTATGCGATTAGTGGTTGTGTTGAACCGAACACTCCATAACTGAAAAGCGAATGCTCGCACTAAGGACGCACCTTCATTGCTTCATGCACCATGCATCATTCAAACATCATTGTTAACAAGCAATAAATTTTAATCTATGTGACACGCCCTAAACAGTTGTCTTGTTAACACTTCACTAAATAATCGTGACGAATATGATGTCTAAAGTAAATATTTATCCCAGACGCTTACCGATGTTCATGCCAATTCACATTGCGTTGTTGTTCGATAAAAATAAAACAATAAAATCGCATTTACATACAAAATGCATTTTTTACAAACATTGTACCTATATACGTCTCAATGGTAA
Source organism: Omphaloscelis lunosa (assembly GCA_916610215.1). NCBI lineage: Eukaryota > Metazoa > Arthropoda > Insecta > Lepidoptera > Noctuidae > Omphaloscelis > Omphaloscelis lunosa. The sequence goes on from OU744250.1 coordinate 18,105,885, forward strand.
CACTATTATATGAATATAAAATGTACCGGTGCGGTGCTAACAGCTTAGTTGTGTTTGAACTTTTAATTTGTGCAGTAAAAAAAAACATTTAACTCAAATAACATAACAGAACGCTTGTAATCGCCGAAGGTTTAGCAGAGGTGTGTTTGTGTTACTCAGCTTAGTGCTTGTGATAGGTACTGGTATGGATACCAAAGGGATCCGACCGATTACCGTTTCATCACACTCATTAGAAACCAGGTTATCGGAATATTTATGTTATCACTTTATCAGTTAGTGTAGAAATCGATCAGCTACCCCCATAGCTAGCCAGTACGTTCAACGTTAACAGTTTTGACTCCACCCACCTTTCATAATACTCATACACCGTGCCGCCATACATATTGGAAGTGAACCCTCCGGGAGGGTTCCCGGCATTACGTTTGCGCTAAAGTTAACTATTCCGGACGGTCAATGGCATTAGGTTTAAAAGCGTGTTTTAAAACACTGTAAAATGAAGTAAAATTGTGTTTTCAGGGGTCGTGTTGCTGCTATACGTAGTTTCCAACCTTTTAAATTTTATGTGAATATTTGTAACCGTGAACAAAAAATATTTTAAAATAAAAATGCTTGGATTTTAAAACCAACGCAAATAATAATAAATCTTTTTAAAATATACATGAGATTTTATTTTCACGGTTTAGAATGCTGTATTCGCTAAGAAAAACCTACATTTAAAATGAGCTCTCTGTGAGGGCTCATTTTCCCGGCCCGGCACCCCATATGCGACTACGTGAACCCTCCAGGAGGGCTCCCGGTACTGAACGTGTTAAGCACAGAGAGATAAAATGGCAGTACAAAATTTAGAAATGTAGAAAACATCTCATTTAAATCTGTTGGGCGCCAATCCAGTTGAACACCAATAATATAAAAAAAAAAAATCGACATTCTCAAGAACAAATAGAAAATAAATAAATTAAAGTAGTTTTCTTGCTTTTGAAACTCATTTACATTGTTTTTTGCTGGAATATTCCACCTGTTTTTTGTTCTCTTTATTTTTAACGATGTAAATTTCTGATGGTAAGTAATAACTTTATTAGCAAAGGCGATTGAAGACTAACTCTTCTTTGAGTTCTGAAATTCTTCCAAATATTTCTTCCTTTTTCTCCAAGATTTTAAGCTTAGTTTAGGCGCTGACCAGCCGAATCGGGGCAAGTTAAGCCCGTAGCATGTTTAGCTGTACTAAAATACTCAGAAGTAATCAGGTAAGAAACATAAAACAACAAATACTTCACAATCAATAAGTTTGTTGAAGGTCAGAACTTGGTAGGTCGTTATGGGTGTGTCGGTTCGGTGCCAATTAAGAATTCTGATTGAAAAGGTGTAACCTATTTACTTATTTAACGCGGTTTAGTTGAGACTTTGATGCATGAAGAAAGCCAGCTAATCCCCATGAGTAAGGTGGAATATGTAAAAAAGCCTCTATGAGTGACGGTCGGTATTAAACGTTCGTGCAGCGCACCCTAAACATTAGGTCACGCTATCAACTATTGCCTAAAAAACTCGTGCCAACGCTCTGTAAAAGGCCTTGTTTAGAACATGATTTTTATTCTGTCCCACGTTTCAGAAAAAGCATCCCTCTAGTTTTTCCACGATTCCGCGCTCGTTATGTCTCTTCTTTTCTGTGAATCCCGTGAATCCATCAAGTCATAAAATCTTGACAAGAGGGACTTTTGTGATAGAGATTGTTGTGATAATTCATTTGTAAAAGATCTCACCTCTTTTTACCAGTTTTTGCTGCGTAGGACCCCTTCATAGCCTGGAAGTTGCACATCTTTGGAAGGACTTCGTAACAAATGAGGGCTTCTCTCTAGAAATAAGCAATCACGATATCAATTATGAATAAAAGCATTGCATAGAAGTCAATCTGCGAATTGTGATCTTAGTTCTGAAGCATATATTTCCTCTCTTTGAAGTTTAATGAGATCTTTTGCTTCATACCAGAATGCTCTAGTCTATGTACTCAATCTTCATACGTAAGAGCAATTGAAAGTCACGCGTAGCAGCATATGGAGATCAGAGATCAATGGTCATTACCGTGCTAAGCACTAAAGTCTAGATTATGGCGTACTCCCCTCGCATTAGAATTACTCATTCATAAAGAAGTGATATTGAATCTCTCAAAAACCTCTATTGATCAAGATAATCTGATCGTATGTTTTCTGATGGAAAGAACTTTTCTGCGATATCAGCTTGTCACATTAATTAATTTGCGTCTGAATGACCGCTTGGCTATACCTAGCGTCACACCACGCTTGTACGACAAATGCAGTACAGAAGCCAGCCATGACCAGTACCTGGCTAAGGACTGGTCCTTAGCCAGGTGCTATAGCAGTGGCAGTCCGACCGTCACACCACTAGGCACTAGCCTAGTGGTGTGACGGTCGGACTGCCAAGTCCTAGGTCTCGAGTTCGAACCCAAGGCACGCACCTCGGACTTTTCGTATTCATGTGCGTATTGTATAATTATCACTTGCTTCAAAAACGGTGAAGGAAAACATCGTGAGGAAACCGGCATGCCTGAGCGATATTTCTCGACAATATGTGAAGCCAAGTCAGAGGCCCATAGGTGGCTTTAAAACTCTGACACCAGGCTAGTCACTAACCACACGAAAAGAAGAAGCCAGCTGCTGGACGCGGCTGGCTTCTTTGGCCTTCCTCTAACCTTCGAAATGAGGCACTGGTTATCAAGTCATAAAAGTCGCTGTGTTCTACATGACAGTATTGACATTTCACTCTTGAAAGACCATATTATCTCGAGACTTATAAATACCAGATCGCCAATTTAGCTAATTGCTAATTGTGGCTGCCATTTCTTGAAATGCCTTTAAATCCCCCACAAGTGAAGAATACGGTGTGGGACGTGGCTAACAGAATTCCAAATTACACAGACAAACATCAACTCTTTCGAAGTGGTAGTTTATCACTAAATATTCATAATAACAGTTGTTATCTGCATATTGGATAGGTGCAGCGCGTTATCAGCTCATAAGCGCCCCCTCTAAATATAGAACGATCAGATTTCATCACGTGTTTGACGGGATTCGTGTTTAGCTCAGTTTTATAGCGAGGAACACATGGCACAGATCCGGTTGATATTAGTTTTGAAATATTTCTCACTTTTGCTAATACTTGTGAATTTATAGCTTTTAATTCAAAACGGTTACTTGAGTCATTAAGGCGACAAGCTTTATTACCTTTTCTTTGCCTATTGTGTCCCGGTTTTGGACAAAGATCTGCCTGTCTTCGTTAAGGCCATGATCTCGCGCTACGTCTTTCTAGTGTAAGTAAGGCACGGGAAATACACAAGTGGTGAGGGGCGCGGGCGTGCCGACAGTGTGGTCGCGCCCCTCTCCTGTTATATTTAATACAAAATGTATAGGAGCGACGACGCGCGAGACATACACAGGCGGCGGGCGCGGGCGTGGCGCACCTGAGTGGATCGAAAAAAGGCTCTCGAAGACAGGAACTTAAATGACTTTTTGACATCATAATCATAAATAAATAGTTACATCTGTGTCAGGCTGTGCATGGATATTATGGTTGGTTATTCTCTCAGTTCCGGAGATATTTAAAGCATTAGCTCACATTTTTTTTGCAAAAAAAATGTATGTGTATTAGAATCCGTTTCAAGTAAAAAATCGACACTTTAATATTTAAGCTCATATGTCTTCGAAAGCCTTTTTTCGATCCATAGTGTGGTGCAAGCGAAATATGAAAGGAGCGGCAACGCCCGCGCCTCAACACGCCACGCCCACGCCCCTCGCTACTTGTGTATGTCCCGCGCCTTTTCTATCGAGAATTCGCGACCAAGGCTCGGAACCAGTTTCAAAAATACCGGTGAAAATCGGTTTATTTGGGTTTTACTCCGAACTTTTCTTAAGAACGTGAACGTTTTAAGAACTTTAACCTAAATTAACCTGTTTATACGACGAGCGGCATTCCTGTAAACGCGTTGCAACTTGTGAGGATGCCGCGCTGAATAAAAACTAAACAAAAAGCCGGTTAATCCGAAAAAACCTTTATGTAAAGACTCCACCAACACCAGTTTAAAAAAACCGGTTTCTACGAGCGAAACCGAATGTAAAGGGTTTTGCGTCAAGTATATAATAACGGTTTGAAAATTTAACCGGTATCTGAGCCTTGTTCGCGACACCATACTTACTTACCTAACTGACCAAACAGGTACAGACATTGACATCACGGAGTATGGTATGGGATAGGACTTCCTTTGTGAGCTGGTGTATCGCAGCACCAGCAGAAATATTCAATTTCAAAAATCAAAATCATACAATATTTAGCAATAGTCTAAGTATCTGAGTTAGTCAGTACCATAGACATTTAATAAGTATGGACTGGAAATACCTACAAAAAAAAGGTGCATACCTACAACTCAAAATGTCGCATAAAATGGCTGCCAATGCTAGGGTTGTGTCATTCAGGGAACATGGTGTTACTATTTCGAGTATCGATACTAGTACGTAATAGTATAACGAATCTTACTAGATATCACGGTTGAATCATATTTAAAAAAATATTAGCTAATAGTCCGTTGTAACAGAAAAAAACGAGTATGTACGACTTCTCAAACAATTTTCCGCATAATTATAATTTTATTTATAGAATTATTACTTAGCAAATAAAGTTTTCACAAATATTTGTAACGCAAACCTAATGTTTGGCAAGTGAACGTTTAAACGAAGCCAAATATTTAGTATCGAGTGAGCATGCAAGTCTTATGCCTGTTTTCACCTTCACTAAGTGACACTTAAATGAATCCCTAATAAAAGTTCACTGTTGGATTTTCAACGGTAGACTCAGCGCTGAGAGTTGAAAAACAGTGCAGTTTTATTTAGGTATTCATTTAAGTGTCACTTAGCTGTCGGTGAAAACGGGCATTAGTGAATTAAATTTTTAACAATTTTATCATAAATGAACATTCGGAATAATACACATCCTTACATATTATAAAACAAAGTACACCGCCGCGTCTGTCTGTTTTTCTGTCTGTCTGAACGCGAAAAATTCAAAAACTACTAAACGGATTTTCAATCAATTTTCACTAATGGACGGAGTGATTCATGCGGAAGGTTTTAGTGTATAATTCATTAAAGTTTTGTGTAAATTGGCTGAAATTTGACGATTATTGTTGAAGATGTCGGATAAAATCATGCGGACTGGGATCTTTATTAGCGTGAGCCGCGGAAATCATAAAAGTTACATAAAATGTATGTACTACAGTATTGTTCATCTTAAAAACTTCAACAAAAAATCGTATACACTACATAAAACTCTGCGGAACGGTCTCTCGGTGCTATGAACCAGAGTACAGTTTGCTGTAAACCACGGGCCGGACCTAGCAATATCATTTCAGCGCAGCGAAGGAACTAGTATCAGAAACTATTACGGAAACGGTACAACACTATTCCACCATGACATATCATTGTAAACAAACGAATGAAATTATGAAATAATAAAAAGGTCTGTTGGACGGAAATAAACCCATATATTTAAATTTAAGCCGTATTTAATGATCAACTAGCAATTTTTTCATCGAAAATTTACCACTTTATGTACTATTGCATGAAAACCGGCTACTAACCTGTGCAAAGATAATTGAGGTTGATTTTCCTTCTTTCTTGCACCACACTTCACAATACAACACACAGGCATGTTGAATTGGTGTTTTCCAACGTATATATGTAGTTTTAAAGGAAAACTCCACGTAATTTTCTCACAAATCTCAATAAAACAAAAAGTAAACAACCACTTGACAGCAGAACTACCATGAACTTGTCGCATATTATGGCGGATATGGCACTTACCTACAACTGTTACTACGTCTCAACAAAATGTTGCCATTATGAGGAACAACTGAAATATTGTTGTCTCTTTTATCAAATACGATTACCACATTAGAAAGAGTGAAATAACACGATATTTCACATTCTAGTTCGTTTTTCACCCATATTTGTATAAGCAAACTTATGTATAGAATATCGCGGCGCCTCCGTGTTTTTACTATCTCAATGGTCAGTACCCTAATTGCGTAATGCACAATCAATCACAATTTGTTTCGATTTGAAACAGATTGCTAATCCATTGCTTCATAAGTTGGAAAAAAATGTTGCTCAACAACGTAAATAATGCAATGAATGTTGTTGAACTGTCAAATGATACAAATTATTCATACATAATCTTTTACAATAATAAGTTACGCAATTAGAGTACCTGTCCAGGTTAATTTACAAGCTGATTATTATGTTAATCAAAGTCAAATTAAATCATTTATTTCTGAAAATATCCATATTGTATTAGAACTTACAAAAATATTTTAGTAGCACTACAATCAAAAACAATATTCCAATAAAACAAAAAAATTAATTTAAATCAATATCAAAATTACAATCAAAATTAAATTAGAATAAAATGAATATTGCGATTGCGATAATAACAAAATGTATTTATTATACAGAGCAGAACGTGTTTCGAATCGAAACTCATCTGTCAAACTATGTCAGATAATATTATGAAGTCTACACGTGCCTCCACACGTGGCTTCCCACATTCGAGATAAAAATAATCAACAAAAACTTATTTACATTTTTTATATATTGTACTATCGACCGTAATACAAAAGAGTATTGAACTGTTTGAACTCTATTTCGGTCAGTAGTACAATGGTTTAATGAGTTTTCTTCACCTTTGCCAGGAATAAGGTAAGGATTATATTATGTAATCTTGATTATGTAGTATATACATTTTTTTTGCAATATTTATTGACTTCACATGCTTGCTATCAGACTGGTCTTGAACGATATCTTTATGAACAATACATAATATTTAGGTAGGTATATTTCAATGCTATCATTAAATTATGTAATGCGGTTTTATCTTTATTTATGTAAATGGATTTGCAGCACCTTTCACCTTGACACCTTTTTTAGGATTATTTGCGTAAAACTGATTTGATTGATTCTGACTAGAAGTTACCTGAAACAAAAAAATATTTTCATAATTTTGGGCGCCGTATTTATTTTACAAATTAAGACCAGGCACTCTAAAGACAAATTCCACGCAAGCTCCGCCCCCTTGCACCCCGCCACTCCGATATGTGCTAAACGCTAAAACATCAGTAATAAAGTTGAATATCGCGTGCGATCTTTGATCGTATTCGAGCACGAAACTAAAAAAATATTTCGTTTATAACTATAGTAATAATTGATCCAGAGAAAAATATCTTGTGGCTGGATAATATAGTTTATTATCTTAAGATACAGCCTGGTGACAGACAGACGGACAGAATGACAGATGTACGGACAGCGGAGTCTTAGTAATAGGGGCAAACAATTTTTTTTTTGTCAACATCTCTATTTCCCTGAGAGTTAGGCAGAGGTGTACCTACAGGGTGGCAGGGACATCAACGCGAAAACTGTTACCAATTTACCATGGATTCAGAACATGATTCTGAAATTCTGAAATTTTTCGTCGGATAATAAAAATAAAAAAAATTGCTGTTCCATCCATTTTGACCGCGTAGGCATTGCACTTTTCTATGAAACAGCAGTTTTTTTTTTAAAATAACCGACGAAAATTTTCAATGCACAGGGGTGTTCAGAATCATGTACTGAATCCATGGTAACAGTTTTCGCGTCGATGTCCCCTGCCACCTGTATAGTACAACCACATTTCGCCAGTTTAAATAGTCGTTTTAATCACGGCATACTCCAAGGCAGACATCCTGCCTCCTGATACGATGACTCTTCGATATACTAGGCTTGATCAAAAAGTAATGATAATCGGTTATTTTTCATTTTACTCTGCGCTTATGGGTCCTAGCGTGATGATAAGTAGTTTGTAGCCTTCCTAAGAATTGGGGTACCAAATGCAAAAAGATTTTTTCAAATCCGATTGGTAGTTCCAGAGATTAGCACGTTCAAACATACAAAAAATCTCTTCAGTTTTATTATTAGTATAGAAAATATGAAACCGAATTATTATTACTTTTTGATCAGTCTAGTATTACATACAGTACTTTGCCCCACTTAAACCAGTTGGTTTAAACTCTGTCAGTATTATCATTACTAACAATTTTCGGCGGGGAAGGCCTACAATCACTAAGTTCTAAATCGCAGTGCGGTGTAGCATATTGCGTAAAACTGAGCTGACGCATCGGCCCGCGATCCGCTACAGCGATCCGTGCACGCATTCATTCGGTTCGGTCTGAACAATAAGATTTACTCGAGAACATTATAATGTTTAATGATGCCGAAGTACCGTAAGTGTTTACTATGTTGAGTAATTGCTCGTCGTTTTAGATATCTTTGTAAATGAACTTGCAAATGAGAGAGCATTAAAACAGTTTTCAGTGATACTCTTCCTTACCGACCTTGACATTACAGTAGGGAAACCAGCACAGTGTACAAACGCCTCCCGTCATTTCGACCTCACCGCCGAGGTCCTTTGCGATCGCGAACGCGTCCGCGAGTAAATGATACTCCCCCCCGACCCTTGCTCGATAACGAAGTGCCAGCAGTTGTTGCAGCTGAGCACGAAGCTTTAAATTCCCCGATTAATATTCATATCAAAACTTTGATCCAGCCCGTCCCATCCTTGATGTCCTCCCTCCGGTTGACGCCCTAAGCCGAGGTTCGTACCCCACAGCGTGTGCCCTTAGCGAGCATTCACCTAGTTTTAATTAGCATAGTTGAATAACCCCTGGCTGGAGGTTTCAAGTGTAGTAGCTTAAGACACCCACAGGAAAGCCCGGTTAAGTAGTAATAATCTTAGAGGTCAACTACAAGATGCCTACCTAAAAAAAAAGTGATGCTCTGCAATAAAGAATACATTTGTTTCTACATATCATGCTATTCTATTTTATTCTGGGCTTAATATCTAACGTTGTGTTTGACCTTCCCTCCCAAAAAAAAAGATTGTATAAGTAAGAACATCAGTCCCGTTAAATAAAAAATAAATAAAAAATCTCTTCTCTTTACATATAAGTCTGCACGTGCTTTCTTACACTATTAAAGCTATAATACATTATCACTTTAAAGCCTATGGGAAGCCGGTTTCAGTAGGTCATGCTCTGTTCTGTTCACTGCAGTGTAACGGTAACGATGCCACAATACAGTGGTGTTCCACTTTCAAAAGTAAAGCCTCTATGGGCTAAAACAAAAACCATAGAGAGTTTACTTTTGAATGGTTGTTAAGGTTAGGCCGCCCGTTCTCTCCGGCATGGTTTCTGTTCAGAAAACGGTATTTCACTTCAGATTTAATGGTTAAAAATTAAGATTACCATATAAATTATAATTTGTTTTAACATTATAATTCTATTGTTAAATATGCGGATGCCAAACTCCCAAAGGTTGCGAAAGAAATTACAGTAGGTATCGGTTTTAACGGCTTCAAGACGACGATGGCCGACTTAATGATTTTCTACTGAAGATGACGTCTAAACGAGTAGTGTTAATGATTTGGAAAAAATATAAATGTTAAATTAGAGCATTTTATTAATATTTTAATAAAGACATATTTTGGATTATGTTTATATTACATAGTGAAATTAATTTGTAAAGTTAGGTCTAACGCGGATAAAAAACTGAGAATCGCGCAAAATCTATCAAGCGTATTTTTCTTAAATATTGATCTTTTAGTATACGAGTTTTATTAAAATACCTTTTGATTCATGTATAATAAATTAATAATGCGTTTAATTTGGGACAGCGCCCTTTGATGGGCGAGTCCTATTACTGGCTGGACATACGACGCGTTGCGTGAGCTCAGTACAGAACACGCAAGCTAACCACTCAAGGTCACTATCATATATCTGCGTCTTAAAACGAGTTCAAAGAAAATTAGAGAGTGTTGGTAGAAACAGATCCACCACATGTTTGATGCTGTAATCCCAAAAAATCCAAACAAAATGTAATCTGAACAAAATATTTATATTCACGCGTGCATTGTTTGAATAGTTAATCGATTATTCGAATCTGAAAATAGAACGAAAGCCATGTGGGTAGCTTTAATGCATAACAATGGCATCGTTTATTATAACGTAACGCCTGTATATCTCAAAGGTGTGGACAGAGATGAAGATATGTAGGATACAGGTACAAAATTCTCCATTTATGATTAAGTCCCATGAAAAACGTAGGGAGCGCACAAATCGAGCACAAATCCAGATTGGGCTGCTATTTAAATTCGAGAAATTCCTAATTTAAAAAATTGAGATCGAACCCAAAACCCTATGCTCAGTACTTGCATAGCCGGTAAACTAACGAGACGGTCATCACTTATTACTTTTTTTTTTTTTTTTTTGAGGGTGGGAAATCATCAAATAACTTCTCCCGCTCTACATTATTATTTTATTCATGCTTTCATGTCTGGCCCAGCTTTAAAAGCAAATAAATAAATAAAAACTAAACTTGTAAGTGTGTCTGTTGACCACTTGAGACAATCAAGTCGTCTGAACTTGGTCACTTAAACACTTAAGTATCATAAAAATCAAACGACACATACTATTTGCTAGCAGCTTGAACTAAATCTTGGAGTGCTATAGGTTCTAGTAATGTCAATTAATGCGATTTCGCATCAATTTTATTAGCATGTGTTTTCTAGAGTCTTCGCATGCTAATGCTATGCTATTTGCTAATACGACGATAATTGATAATAATGAAGTAAGTGAATTTTGTTAATATGCGAATTAAAAAGCGCGTTCGCCTTAGGACGTCTCCTAGCGTGTGTTTAGTTTACTCGCCGATAACGTTTTATTTGTGCAAGTACACTTGCATATTTAATGTGATTAAAATTGATCACATAATCAAATATATTTAAAAAAATTATATAAAGTACGAAGCGATAAATTCACTTAGCACTTCACAGAATTTCGCAACTACATTTCGTTTGCTAAATACTAAATGAGCATTCGCATGCTAACAATGAACGCGAATACTAATTAATCCATCACTAATAGTTTCGTCAGAGACATTCAGATTCATTTGTAAAATATAGAATTAAGATTGTTGTTTTTTTTATTTTTGTTTATGTAGGAAGGCTGCAGATCCACATAACTGTACTCTTTATTTTTTATTTGCTTGTATAATTGAGTAGATATAATTATTTTTTTCTTTTGCATGCCGTAAGCTAGTGTGTTGGAACTGCTTTTACAATGTTTACATCTTATTTTGTACCCACATTAATTGCAAAATAAATCATTTCTGTTTCTTAACTACTTTTTCTTTTTTTTCCGAGTCTGCCCCTGTGGTTCTAAGACTACGTCGTTGTTCAAGTGAAGTCTGGGTTAGGCAAAGTGTTTTTTAAACTGTTAATAAATTCTCAAGTTGCTGGAGTCTAGATTTGTACCCGGACTTTATGCTGGCGGTATTCGTGGAACTTATAAGTAGTTAATTATATGTAATAACTTATCCTATTCCTACTAATAATATTATAAATGTGAAACTTTGTATGTTTGTGTGTTTGTTACTCAATCACGCAGAAACGGCTGAACGGATTTGGATGAAATTTGGCACACAGATAATTTAATACCTGGATTAACATATAGGATACTTTTTATCACGGTAGTACTTTCTCGTGGGAAATTTTTTGACCTTAACGTGGCGAAAGCTAGTAAGTTATAAAATAAGTAGTAACTTATAAACACTACATAACATAAAATCACATCATATCACGCCTTGTTTCCCCGAAGGGTTGGGCAGAGGTGTCCCTGTAGCAGGTTCACCGATATTTCGCCAGTTATGTTTTAAGTCCCATGTAATAGGGGGCGAGCCTATTGCCCTCAACCGGGCACAAATCCAGACTCCAGACTGCTACTGAGAAATTTCAGATAGAAAACATTAATAATGCCTGTATTACAGCCGTGATTTTTTGTACGTACATTAATCTCTTTACTGATATTGATGAGCCAAATATCATTTACAATGGTTAAACATACCCGTTGGTTAATGCGAAGTTAAAAATTCTACAACTGTATAAAAGCAATTAACCTTTTGACCATTACAAACCCTTTAAGTGCATGTGAACACTAGACCTACAGTGTGCCAGTTAATAATTAACAAATCAGTACGCATTCTTGTTCTATGATTCAACATTCAACCTTGCACTATACAGTTAGTTTCGTATGATGGATCGGTTTTATGGTAAATCTTTTCTACAACTTTCTGACTGCGGCAGGTTGAGTTGAATGATTGGTAGCATTTTATGCTTCATAGCTAATCCAATTTTTTTCATATTCGTAAACTATACCAACCAAAAATGTTTGTAACCAATGATGTTATTTCCACTCAAACAAATATCAACTTTATTTTCCTGTAAATTAAGTTGATTTTAGAATTACATCTACTATTGGAAAAGTAATATAATGGAGGAGCTCGTGGCTAAGTAATAACAGCCGCAGGGGTCGATTCATCCAGTTAAGCTACGCTTGCCGGGTTGGTCTGTGGATGGGTGACCATCTTTACATACCGAGACCCCTCCGTGCCTCAAAAAGCACGTTAAGCCTGTCAAAGATCCACGAATGACAGCCGGGACTAACCGGCTGTCATTCGTGGATCTTTGACAGTCGTTACGGGGCATCAAAAGCCGGAAAGTGACAACCAATCTTACCAAGGGGTATTGTATTACCCAGTTACTGGGTTATGGAGGTCAGATAGGCAGTCGCTCCATGTAAAATACTGGTATTCAGCTGCACCTGGTTAGACTGGAAGCCGACCCCAATAAAGTTGGGAAAAAGCTAGGCAAATTGATTGATTGGAATAGTAATATTCAATGAAGTTTTAACCCAAACTGAACTTTATTTCTACGTATTTAGGTTATTTTTCTAAAAACTGATATTTGTTTACCTTTTGGAAACTAAATTGCGAGCGCAGTATAGCGATGTTTATCATGAACTATTTCCCATTCAACACAAAGGTTTGAAAACCAAAAGTTAAACTCGGTTCTTTCTATTTTTCCAGAGAAGTACGACCTCGTAGGACGGTTATTGAAGCCGGGTGAAGAACCTATAAACTATTCAGATGAGGAGCCAGAAGATACCGATGCCTCCACACCCTCGCCGACAGAAGACAAGAAGGAACAATAAAATTACGAAATAACTGGTCTACTTACAAGGAATCAAACAGTTTGGACAGCAATCAAATATGTATGCTGGTGAGGTTTTTGAAGTATGCACTTGGACAAGGAATGATAATAAAAATTATAATAGTGTTATTTTTACTGAAAGAAAATTTTAAGAATATCTCTCAACCCATCTAGTCCAGTAGTCCTGTCCTGTAACATGTGATTCGGGCACATTTTCTGATCATTTTTCAATTACAACACTATTTTTTTGCACCTTGATTTTTGTTGGGTCAAAATCATAAGCTTATTTTTGAATATGGCTGTGGTTTATTTTTTGTAAGTATAGCACACGTATACGACTTGATGAATTTCGTTGCTTATTTTCTACTGCGGCCCTTGCTGGCTAACATCACATTCATTAAAAATAAAAATACTCTAGTTTAAATTAAGGTCTACTCAGAGTCAAAAGTGATATCCTCTACTTACTTCATGATTAATTACTGGTTAAAATAACTTTAAAAGAAATATGTGGATTTATTATAAGTTCCAAAATGTATAGATTCAAGTATATATACTCATAGTTAAATAACATTGTATTGCGTCATATTGATGTCTCGTCCAAAAGTTGAGGAGTACTTTGTCTAAGTCAACACAATACTTCAAAAATCTAGTCAAAAATGATGAACATGTTGCAATGTTCCACTAACTTGATTCGCCTCATACATTTGATTGCTGCCAAAACATTTGAACCCTGCAGATTAGGTCGAGGAAGTTAAGAATTTTAATTATTTTACATAAATTAATATGACGGCAAGTAATACTTATTTTTATTTAGTTGTGATAGAATGCGGGATTAGAGACCAATAATGACTTACCAAATTATATCCTGTTCAAATATGAGAAACTTTTTGTACAATTAGATCTAAAATTTAAAATGCCACATATAAAGTCGTAAAGAATTAAAATTCATAGCTTCTGTCGCAAAACAAACAAGCCTTGGAGAATTAGAAGGTGATTTTACTGTATATATGAAATCTATTGTATCATTTTCACTTATAACTGTTGCTTATTGCAGATTTTTGAATATATTATTATATATTTACAGTTTCACGAATTGAAAGACTGAGTGATGGCATATTAATTTAAATGAATGATGTAAAGGAAATCTAATCATTTATTGCACATTCCCAACATTATTTGGACAGCAAATTGTTTTATTTTGTGTCAACCGATGTTGAAGAGGCTGCGCGCGCGCAGTTATGCCATTAGTATTTAAATTAATATTATAGCCGCGGGAACGACACGTGCGGCGAAAATGAGTTTGTTTTATGATTTGATTAAATTATTGTTACTTGTCTTGCATAAGTTTTACGGCAAAAAGGTGCCTATAAAAATGATCGATAGTAATAATTTAAGATGATCGTCAATTATGTCGCTCCCCAGAAAAAAAAATACTTTCAAAGGTCGATGAAAGGACGAGTCAATTTGTAGGCACCTAAAAATTTTTGCACTTTCGACAATTCGACATGCTGTCCTTTAAGTATATATTTTTTGTAAACAGCTGTAATTATCGAGGAAAATTTTACAACGTAAATTGGAAATGTGAACAAACAAGCTGGATAATATTCTAAATTTTTAAGATTATTTCGTTCTAATTTATTCTCTTATGATTTGTATTGATTGTGCATTATGTTTTGTAAAGAATGTACGTGTAGTCGACTGTCCAATTCCTACTTAACGCCGGGAGGGGCAATGTCTAATACTTTTATTAACCAATAGTTTATTTGTGATTTAGGGCTGATTTTTTAAACTATTCGTCAACATAGAACAACTTGCTTGTCTAACTTTGTGTGGTTGGTGGACCGTCACACGAAACATTGGCTACAGCGACGACTACGATCCTCACTGGACCCCACCTGATATTCGGTACTTATTAGTAACACGGTATAAATTATGTGTTGCAAGTGAAGAAAAAAATACAAAAAATAAATAAGGAAATGTGCATAATATGTGTAATTAAGGATCTAAATAAATGAAATACTAATTTGTGGAAAAATGAAGTGTCTGTGTGATTATTAGTTTGTTCCTTTAGTGTTGAGAGCGATGTGATATTTTAGGCAAAATCTTTTTTTTTTCTGTCGCATAAATTTTTCGTTGGCAATCATCATGGTCAACTAACGTCGCGTTCTATTTTACCGAAGTACAATAGTATGGTTTGCCTCAAATATCTTTTTCGCTTTTAAATTATTTTGTTGTGATCATACTTGTTCATTGTTTTTTATTAGTTTGTTTTAGTTTTGTAAGATCATCTGGTGTATGAATTATATTGGAATGGGATTATGGTTATTATTGTTAAATCTATGTATTTGAAAAATGCTTTGGAAAACTGATGTAGAAATTAAATTAAAGAAAACAATTGGAGACTTGTTTTGCTTTGCTAAAGATGTTATTAACACGCTTACATTATTAACACTACAGTTGAAAACTATCATTTGAAACGTGTCTATTTTTATATCTTTACGTGCGTAATTCATCGTCAATTGAAACTAATTTAGATTTTAAACTAAAGCACGCGACAATAACGCTTAGAGCAGTGCTAATAAATCCAAAATAACAAGAATAACATTGTCAGTATACCAAAGCATTTTTTTAAAAACGTTCATTTATAAATATGCAGTAGTATAATGAAATATTTACTACTTCAATCCGAACAACCTTTATGTATGTTTTTGGTTAGCGTTCATTAATAATTGGAAGCTTTATGTGCTGAGAGTGGATTAGAGATTGCATTTATGAAGTTATGACTATATGGAGAAATATATTTGTACATGAGACTGCTTATAAACCCTGGGATAGATGTATATTTTTGTAAAAAGATGCGTATGATAATTCTGGTTCTAAATATTTATATTATTAGATGAACAATATGCAGCAAGATACTAGAAAAATCCAATGAACATCCAAGGAACTAAGTGTGCCATCTTCAGTGGTGCCATCTGTATTTATTTTTATGCAATCAATATTTAAACTATCTTCAGCGGAATTAAAATAATATTACTTGGTTTATGAACAGTCTCGTAAGATTAGCATCTAAATTATGAACTGCCTTCAGGCCTAACAAGATGACATGGCATGTTGCTACCAACGTTTACAATCTATACATTGCATATTTTGATCTCACTGAAAGACTGCCGTTTCAGTTGCTAACCCGTGAAAGCTGATAGCAACACGTTCAGAATTACCGCATCTTTGGGCCTTATTTTAAGAATGGATGTGAACATAACAAAAGAATTTGGGAAATCCGTCGAATTGAATTTGGTCCCAAATGTTTGTAAGATAATAAAAATATATAGATGTCAGAGTTATATTGCGAGGAGTGATAAGATGAAAAAATCGTTTCGGGGCTAGTTTAAAATCTTCGTGTCGGTGGAATTTATTCCTATATCGTTTTATAATAAAATGTGGAGTATAATAATGTTCAGCACTGCAAAATGTTACTAATAACTAAAAATACCTAAAATGTTTATTTTAACATTGTCACATGAATTTAATTAAAGCGTTTTACATAATTCTCTTGTTTTATTAATAAATCTGGTTTGACCCAAACTTTCGGTTTAAAACAATGCATGTTACGTCAATGTCGACTTTATAGACATAAAACCTGCGATACTTGTCACGTATAGCTGCGTTCAGCCGCAGCTGATCTCACGAACAAACTGTCTTCATTACAAAACGGGTTTCAACTTTATTACCAGCTCGAACCTTCGAAAGAGCTATTGTATTTATAACTTTATTTCGACAAATGTAAAGTTCTTAGCACAGAAACTAACTAGAACCGAGTCTCAATTTTGTATATTAAGAACCACGTTGAGGAAGACGGATAGAGCTTTCAACTTCTGAATAAACTGAGACAATAACATCAAAAAACTCACTCGGTTTCTGGATCAAATTTCAACAAAAAATGGATATTGATAGCATCTTGATCAATCGTGATGCTAGATGATATCAGTGTTCCATTCTATTTCTCTAATCATCACCACTCTTCTTGATGAGTTTTCGGTAAGTTAATGACAATGACTGCAAAGTAAAAGATTTGCAATGGTGCAGTAGGAGGAAGTGGAGAAATACCGCAATGAGCTAACTTCTTGAACTTGAGAAAAAATGTTTAAATTCGAGATTGATGGTAGAGTATTGCTTGTTCTGTTAGATGTTGGGAATTCAGCACGCTAATTAATTTTGCTAATTGTACCATGTGACATATCAAATGAAAGGGCTTGTTGAGCGGATGTTATTATTTTATTAATTTTAAAATAAATATTTTTTACGATATTTAAGGAAATAGATGAAAATTTACCAGTCCCCCGAACTTATCTCCGAAACTACTGAGCCTAAAATTTTGAAAAAAATACAGGGAATGGTTCTTTACTCATAGATTACAGGAAAACATTGTAAGTCAATATTGTGCGTACAAACCTACATTTCCAGTTGGAATGTATAAGAGAACATGTTTGTCAATTACAATGTTAAGTTTATTCTTGGGATAAATTCATTCAACTACGGAACCCTTCATTGTGCGTAGTCCGACACGCACTTGGCCGGTTTTTTCTGTTTTGCGTAACTCAACCTGCCTGGGGCTATACTTGTATTATTGTAGGGATACTTCACTTCTTGGCCTCGCACATCCTAAACGGTGGAAAATATACTTCCTCGGTTTCCGCTCGCTTTTCTAGCTGATGCACCTGAGATCCGTCAGCTTTGTTACAGCAGTTCTTAGTACCTAGCAATTTGTGGCTCTTCGTTTCCGGCAGTCAGTCATCTGATATTGTAGATTGATAAGGGGTCAGCGCTCACTGAGCTGCAAAATGCTCGATCATGTTCTTTGTAGTCAAGTTTCAAGTTATACATACGGAATTATCCCTTGCATGTTATTTGCGAATCTATTTTAGCTGTGATTTAGTTGATTTCATTAACAGTGATAAATTGCTGGAGCAATTTGCTGCTCAGTTCGCGCAACTCAAGAGCAAGATTAACAAGCACTTTAACTTTACTAAGTAAGCATTACATACGAATGTAAACCTTATTCTTATGCGGATAATGTACATATTCATATAAGTGAATATGAGCAAGCGTTTCATTCAAATTGCTATACGAATGTTCACATTCACATGCGACACTTAGCAAAGTCAAAGTGCGGCTGTGAATCCTACCCCAAGCTTCCGCGCAGACAGTAGCGTAGGTATAGCCATAGATATGTGGTTAGCAGAGGATTTGATTTTCTGATGATATGACGCACCTCATTGTAAGTGGGATAAAGAGCAATGCTGTATGAACATCGATAAAGATATCAAACTCTTTGGGCGTCCATGTTGACACCGACAATAAGATGTACAATTCAATGTTATAAAAAATCTTTTGCTTCGACTACCGACACAGCTTACGACTGGAGTTTCGTAGCATTGGGCTGCCTATCCATTGACGCGGAGCGATCCCGAGTAATGTGGAGCGGAGTTGTGAACTGCCTATTGATGCGGAGCGAGGAAGTGCAGAGCGGAGTTGTGCTGTGCGGAGCTATGTAGAGTTCATCCGACGTGTAATTTGAGCAGGTTGTAATACCCCGCGGCAGGTTTTTTCCGCATCCTCGCTCCGCTTCTCGGTTTTGTATGATATTTTAAACTAGTTCGCAAATCCCTGTCCACTGAAGCGGTGCCGAGATTTTATGTAATTCCATTGGCTCCTCTCCGCTCCAGTGGACAGTCGACAAGTGGACAGTAGACAACCTAAAGCACCTTTTAGGTTTTGAACAGTTTTGATTGGATATAAAATGGAGTCGAGATGTAATGAATAAAAAGGAGAGGATCCGAGGAAATTTGGTAAATAGAAACAACAGTTTATAATGATCACATAATTATATTATAAAATGATTTAATTACAATAAACAGAATAAGTATCATAATGTACCTACGCTACAAACAACTTACATTACGCAGAAGCGGACAGGACATATTCCTTTCATATTTACATTTTGTACATTGAGCGCTCGTTTCGGTCATCGTAATACTTAATTTACGTCCCTCGCGTCGCTAACGACAACTCGATCAATAAATAGGGCGGGGAGACGAGCGAGGGGAGGTCGCACGCTTGCGCCGCGGCCGCTACGCTATATGTACAGGGGCCGCGCGCCGAGGCTATGTACACTACAACTGCTCCACGAACTTGGTGAGCTGGTCCTGCGGCGTCATGGGCGGCAGCTGGTCGTCCGGCGGAGCCAGCGGCGCGGCCGGCGCCGGCGACTGGCGCAGCAGCAGCAGCTCCGACGGCGTGGGCGGGCGCGGCGACGGCGTGGCGGGCGGCGAGCGCGTGCCCACGCCGCCGAACGCGTAGCGCGCGCCCGCGCCGCCCAGCCGCGCCACGCCCACGCCGCCCACCCCGCCCACCGCGCCGCCGTACGCGCCGCGCATGGCCATCATGTTGCCGCCCACGCCTCCCTTGAACCAGCCCGCGCCGTGCGCCATGCCGGCGCCCACGCCCACGCCGGCGCCGCCTGCGCCCACGCCGCCGAGCCCGACTCCCGACACGCCGCCTACACCGGACACGCCCTGTTGACGAGAAGGTTTCGTTACTAAATTATTTTTGAAAACCAGTAAAAAAAAAAAAAAAACAATTTTCAAGACAACCCGTTTGTCTCCAGTTTTTTGTTTGAAATGCTATATCAAATTCATTTATTTGCATAAAACAGGTGCTTACTTGTGTCTGCTGCGGCAGCATCTGGTGCATCTGCTGCAACCGCTGCTGCTGCTGCGGCTGCATCATGTGCTGTAGCTGCGGCTGCTGCTGCGGCAGGCCCACGCCCCCCACGCCGCACACGCCGCCGACGCCGCTCACGGCGCCCACGCCCCCCACAGGCCCAACACCGCCCACGCCGCCTGCCGCTTGTTGTTGATTTTGGGCGTTCTGAAATAAGCAAAAAAAATTTTTTGTAAAGAACAGCTGAGGCGCATAAACGCATTCAAATGTCTCAGGCTGGTTCCTGGGACGATGTTCCGTTTTCGTTTAGGAATGAACTATGAATAAAATAAAAACAGTGAAGTCTCTCTTTTGCTTGTACAATAAGCCGCACATACATAGTGCCGCTGACATGCAGTTGACCGTACATTAAAGGAAAATTCAATAAATTGCGAACTGTCATCATGCGCGGCATTAGCATCGATGTGCTTTTGCTATTCGTTCTGTGGTCCCCAAAAAATTATGAAATTCAGATTTTAGACGCAAAGTGTGTGTTGTACATTCCGCACTCTTTCTTATTTTGTGTTTACAATTCTCTAGAATTCTAGATAATTTAAAGTGAAAAAAGTTTTATTTTTTTACAAAATTTTTTTGAAGATAAAAAATCCACATAGCCTCAAAAAACAATTGTAATTTTTACTTTATTCTGCGTATTCTTTTAAATATAAGCTGCAGCTGTAGCTGTAGCTGTATTAAGTTATAAGTAAATAAGCAAATAAAACGACATAATATGTTTCATCATTGTTACGTTTTATTAAAAAAATCTTAGGAGATTGGTCATTGTTCTTTTCGTTATGTGAACTAATAAGATTGAAACTTCTTGCTGATCCTTTTAAAAAGTATCTATAAAAGAAAAAGGTTGACTAAAAATAACTCACTTGTCTTTGTTTGATGAAGGCGGCCATGAGCGGTGGGTTGGACTTGAGTATCTGTAGGATCTCCTGTTGCTGGTTGTGACTGGTGGGCGAGCGTAACGTCGCCATCAGCTGCTGTAACGCCTTCTGATGGACTTGAGGTTGCGTTTGTTGCTGCTGTGGCGCGGGGGCTCTTTGCTGTAAGAGGAAATATTCATAAGTCCAAAAATCCTTATTCTTAATCACGCGTTAATCACAATTTGTTTCGATTTGAAACAAATTGCTAATCCATTGCTTCATAAGTTCGAAAAAAATCTGCTCTACAACGTAAATAACGCAATGAATGTTGTTGAACTGTCAAAATGAAACAAATTAGGCATAATTGTTTACGAAAATAAGTTACGCAATTAGAGTACTGGAGCAATTTGGTTGCACATTTTAAAATATCAATTCAAAGTGCAAGTGTAATGTGAAACCATTTCAGCAGCGGTGATGTCGAATGTAATTAGGTCATCAAAATCTAAGACGGTCGTTATAGATGAAGTCAAGAAGTCATTTAGAATATGTAGCTGGCTGTAGCTTTTTATGTTTTTTGTTGGTGCTGAAAGGTGTATAATTTAAGATGGTGTTCACACCAAAAGTGAATTTGTCGACACGGTTTTTAAACATGGATTTCATGCTTGTATAACTCAATTAAATTGTTTCGTTACAAAAAGTTTTTTTTTTTTTTGAGGTAACTACTTTCATAGTACAAAATCTAAGTTTATGAGATTAGTATTAAAAAACTCTCGTTTTCTTTAGAGATTGTCAAAATATAATACCCGTTAAAAAAGCTTCGGAAATAACAATTAAATTTGTATCAAATTCTGAAAAATTTAAATAATTACTGTGGGTTACCCTTACAAGATAGACATATGCTATTGTAGACTTTTTTGTTGAAGTTATTAAGATGCACAATCCAGTAGAACATTAATTTTATGTATCTCATACGGTTTACACGGCGCACGCCAGACAAGGTCCCAGTCGGCATGATTTTTTCCGACATCTTCAACAATAATAGTCATATTTCAGTCAATACAAAACCTTAATGAATAATTCATATTTATTAAGGTTCAACCTTCCTCATGAATCACTCCGTCCATGGGTGAAAACCGTTTGAAAATCCGTTCGGTAGTTTCTGAGTTTATCGCATACAGACAGACGCGGCGGGGGACATTGTTTTATAATATGTAAGGATGGTATATGTGTGTGTACCTGTAACTGTTGCGGCGCGTGCGGGTGCGGGTGGTGCTGCGGCTGCGGGTGGTGCTGCAGGCGCGCGTGGTGCTGCGCGTGCGGCGGGTGGTGCAGCGGCGGCGGCGCCCGGTAGCGCGCGGCCCAGTCGGGGCGCACCCCGCCGACCCCCCCGACCCCCCCGACCCCGCCCACGGCGCCCACGTTGACCCCGCCGACCCCGACGCTGCCGGGCGGAGGACCCATCGCGGCTTGCTTGCCGTAGGAAGGTGCTTGTTGCCGTGCCGCTTCCTCTTGGACCTGGTAGAGGCAAACGTTCTGTTAAGGTCACTCGTATGAGCGAAAACCTTCACCCAAGTATCCACCTTACCTAGCACTTTTGGATAGTTATATCGGTATATCGAGGCAATGTACGAATGCTTCCGCATTAGTATGGAAATTATATTTGCAAAAATCGTCCTACTCTTGAGGTTTCACGTATTCGTGCGAATGTTAAAATTTGGCTATTAGTGGAGTGTCTGGAGCGTTAAAAACATAAAAACCTCGGATTTGTTTGAACTGTTACAGTGAATGAAATTTAAAAATTCAAAGTGGAATGTTTAGCTAATAATATATATAAAAAAGTTTACCTATTAAAAAATTGTGCTCTTGATTAGAAAAATTAACAAGATTTTTGGAACAATTCACATAGTTTAATACATATTAGGCTGTAGAATATTTTTGTACCAAAATTAAGTAAAAGTATATATTTATATAGAGATATTAATCGGTAAAAAGAAGGTAATAAAGGAAAATTTAATAAAGAAGAAAATGATTGATAAAATATTTGTTTATTTAGACAATTTACATCTTTGTCTATATCAAATATTTTGTTCGACTTCATTTATTTGAATGATAAGGTGGAGTATTCAAACAAATATTTCTTGCTAGTTTTTTCAATTCTTAAGATAGAGAAATGAAATTGGTATCAAAAGATGTGTTTACTGAAAGGACGTCAGTACTGCAAAAAATAAAACCTTTTTTTTTTGTTTTTTTAAAATAGCTCCAATTTTTACCGTTTCTTTTGGAACTCTTCAAAGAATCTTAAACTTTTCAAAACGAAAAGAGATATCGAAAATATAGAAATTCAAAACCCTGGAGAATTTAAAGGGCTTTAAAATGATACCATTCTGGTTTCGATAGAATTATAATTAAGGGTAGATGTTTACCCTTTTTGGTGATTGGTTTTTTAAAATTAAAAAATTAAAAAGAACATTCAAAAAAAATTTTTTTTTCTTGTTTATAGCCCTTTCAGTAACGCATCTTTTGATACCGTTTTCATTTCTGAATGATTGACGACTCTAGCCGGTGGTCACGCTTTTCTTGAAAATGGGTACCCTACTGAAGCGATCGATCATTGCAAAAAAAATCAAAAGCACAATAAAATAATTGGTAAACATTGCAATTTATAGTATAAAAAACAAAATCCCATATCGATCTTAAAAATTCATTCGCTGTATCAAAAAATCGAGGTCCATACCCCCAGACACTCCACTATATACACTTGGGCGTTATATGCTTCCAATTGAAAGAATAGACAAAAAAACATTAGGAACAACATATAAAAATTAGGACAAAGATCCCTCATAGCTGGTTTTAATTCTTTGACTAATCAATAAGAACACATGAATATAATATTACAAGCGTCTAGGTACCAACCTGTTGCAGCGCCTTCTGCACATTGTGCGGCAAGGCGTGCGTGGCCGGCTTGGAGGGCGGCGGCGACGCCAGCGACGGCGGCGGCGGCGACGGCGGCGCCGCGCCGCGCGTGTTCATGGCCGCCATACGCCTGCGCAGCAGCTTGGCTTGTTGCACACGCTGTTGGACCTGCTGCTGCTTCAGCTTCTGCTTGATGCTGCTGCAGAAAGGCACGGAACACTTGGTCTCCTGGCAGTGTTTCGCATGGTAGCAACACAACGCGATGAGCTGCTTGCAGATAGGACAGTCGCCCTTGGTCTTGCGGCGGCAGATCTTTGTGTGCGTGACGACGCGCTTCATCTTCTGGCAGGAAGGTAGGCGGCAGTTGGCGTCGCGGCACTGGCATGCGTGCACTAGAGACTGGATGCAGCGCTGGATGGATAGTTTGCGGGCCTCCTGAGGGTTGGCTTGCTTCATGTCGCCCGGAGAAGAGCCTACATCGATATCGAGGCCGAGCTTCTCCATCTTGTGCGGGTGGCCTTCCTTCTCGTGGCAGGGCACGCACAGGTCGAAGTCGTCGCACACGGTGCAGTGGTAGCGGGTTTCGACGTGCGACTTGCAACTGTTGCAGGTGTAGACGAACTTGTCGGTGCCCTGGTTGTGCAGCTCGTAGAGCATGCAGAGTGTGGAGAAGCGCGCGCGTCTTGTGGAAGAGAACTCGTAGTGGCGGTCGCGCGCCATGGTTAGGAAGGCATCGCGCCCGTCCATCAGGTCGCAGTTGATCAGCGGGTCCGGGTCTCCGATCGGCTGTTTAAAAAAATATGCGCGTTTTCGATCAAGAAGATAAAGATATAATTTTTGTTTTTTTATTTCATAATCAAAACAAAAATGATGTCTTTATCTCTAGACCAAATTGAACAAGAGTGACAAGAGACCAGCTTTTTTGCAAATTTTTCCGTTCATATTAGTATGCCACGATGCGCTATTTATTTTTCATGCGAGCGTAACGTAAAGAAAAATGCTTTGAAAATGGATATCTCAAGATATAACCTTATATTAACCTTTTCTAGGGGTCGGTACCTCAAAAGTATTCTTTCACTTGTGTGTCTGTCTGTCTGTCCGTCTGTTACAGTCAATGTGCTCCGAATCGAATGGACCGATTAAGTTGAAATTTGGTACATTTGGTTCTGTGACCCAAACACGAACGTGAAACGTAAATAAATTAATTTTGAACATAGGGGATCACTTTGGGGGGCAAACAAGAAAATTAAAATATATTTGCTAACAGTACCTCATGACATATCAAATGAAAGGGCTTGTTACGAGGATATTAAACATATTTTTTTATATAAATACTTTTAAAGATATTTGAGAAATTTGATGAAAATTGACCATAGCCTTAAAATTTTGAAAAAAATACATAGTATGGCTCTTTACTCATAAATTTCAGGAAAACCTATAAGCAGTCTATGGTCTTAAAATAACATGGTAAATCTTTCAATATTTTGCGTACAACTTACATTTGCAGTTGGAATGTATGGGAGAACATGTATTTCGACTACTATGTTAAGTTTGTATTTGGGATAAATCCATCCCAACTACAGAACCCTTCATTGTGCGTAGTCCGACACGCACCTGGCCGGTTTGTTTTTTTTTTACAAAACATGATTTTATTTGAAAATTCGTTTCTACAATACTAAAAATATCTGAGTTATATTTATACAAGGTCTAGTTAAATTCGCTGATGAAACTTTCCAAACGTCATGGGTATCAATATGTAATAAAGATACAAAAAAAAAAACTTATTTCTCAAAGATAGAGCATCTCACGGACAAAAGCGAATACTCGCAACGATAAAGGCTCGTGCAGACCAGCGCGATATCGCGGGCGCTACAAGGGTTGCGCTCTCTGTAGCGCCCGCGATATCGCGCCAGTTTGCACGAGCCTTAATTCACTGCCTGCTTGTAACACAGCGGCGAATGCGCATTCACAGAGTAAAATTGAACATGCTAATTCAACTCACGGCGAATGAATCTATTCGCAGCGAATAGCCTGTCACACACAGCGAGGTCTCGCTGCGAGTGCCTAATCGCAGCGAGTATTCACTCATAATAATTATTGATCTCATCGCCTGTGTAAAGTTTTGCTAGCTCATTTAATGTGACCCTGTAGTTTAAAGTTATTTTTAATTAATGAAACTCACCGCTAAGCTGGCAGCAGATTGTGCGGAATGTAGCCTAATAACGAAGAACACCTCTTTGTGCTTCTCCATGGTGGCAAATATCTTTGCACTGAGATCACTGCCTTGTTGCTGGTCACTTTGCTTCTTACTATTCTTACGCTGCGCAGCCTTCGACTTGTTTGACTTCTTCGCCTTCTTCTGCCCTTTCTTCTTGCCATCAGGACCTTGCTCATTCTCCTCAGAGGACTGGAATATCTAAAAAACATGTTAGAAAATATTGTCTCATGCCAAACCCAAGCAATTATATTATAGTGTATTTTAACAGATCCAATACCAAAACCAGTGCAAGTTAAATTGATTTTGAAGTGCAAACCTCATGTTCTTCATGCTTGGTAAAACTGAGCAGTTTCTTATGACTGTATCCAATTAGTTCCATTTAGTGACTTATTTCAAACACACACAAATTAGGACGTGACTATTAAGTCTTTAGTTACAAAACTTGGCACACGGCCCAGTGTTATTCACAACGTGCAAAAACCATTACAACCATCATATACTTGATACTGACCACTGCCTCGGCGGCTTCGGCTTGCTTCCTCTTCTCCTCCTCCTCCTGATCCAACTCCTTGATGGACTCCTCAAGGACGTTGGGCCAGAAGTCGCCCTCAAAATAAGGCAGTTCCGCCGCTGACGAGATATTGTCCTCCATAGCTTGCTTGAGTATGTCTTTATAATCTAGTATTATCCTCTCTATGATTCCCTTATCTAACATTTTCTTATACCACTCTTGTAACCTTTTAGGCTTAGGAATTTTTTGTTCGGGTGGATGGCAGTGGAAAATATAGTCGTCTCCTTCTGAGGGTGGACACGCCCAGATGTGGGCCATCGTGTAGCCCAGTTGCTTGGCGTAGTCTAAGTATCCTAATAAAATCTCGTGGTAGACGGCAGTTCTGTACTGCCGCGGTTGGAAGAAATGTACAGAGTCTAGATATGCTATGTATACACGCCTCGTGTTAGGTGACGGACTCTCACTGCCGTATTCCTGGAAGAGAAATGCTTATGTTAAAATCTGGATAGGAAACCAGACGGTCCAGTTTCTAGATATGAACAGAGTTAAAGTTTTTCGATATTTATCATTTTCAAAACAACAAAAAGTTTGTTTAATCAATTTTATAATAGAATGAGAATCTAATAATGGTATGTAATAAAATTAACGGGAAAATTAACCCAAAATTTTAGTAACCTTTAGATAGAAAATCTAAAACAAAACCCCAACATCAAAACCAAATAGATTCCATTAATAGGTGAAATTCTTGTGCAATATGATGAATGACGATGAATTGATGACGTGGATGACTCACCTGCACGTGCATGCCAAAGAAACAAATGTCAGTACCATCAATCTCTTCAAATGCAAACAACGCTTTAGCCCGATACGGGAACTCGGCGCACAGTTCACCAGATTCTACGAATCTTGACCTCATCCCGGGTTTCACTTCCACCATCTGAAATATACGAAAGTTTTAGTCACTGCTCAACAGAGATGAGTTGTGATTTGTGTCAATATTGCACCTACAATGTATAAAAAAAAAAAAACATTTGTTTGGGAGAATCATAAGATTTAATGGAAACCACTAGGAAAAAAGCGAGTTGTGATTTATGATATGACATGAACAAAGTATTTTAGGTAACAAACAGTGACAGATTAAGCCAGACTCATCACAACAGGAGAATGTAGGCAATGTGAAAAAGCTGCATAACAATGATGCAAAGATTAGTTGGAATAGTGAGACAGTTGAAAGGTTTAGCAATTTGTATGTAAGAGTAATTTAACTATGTCTTGGATGCCCCTTACCTTATCAGACGATGCAACCACCCTGATATGCACTTCGCCAGCGCCAGCCTCTTTTTTCTTAAGGAAATTATTGACTCTTGTTTCAATATAAATGCCAAGTTTGGAAGTCGGAAGTTTCTTAGCCGAGAATTTGTTCTCTTTCCGTTTAGCAGCTTTCTTTTTCAGACAATTATCACAGCAGAAGCCCTGAGGCCAGATCGAGTCGTGGTGCAACACACATATCTGATGTTGCTTTCTACCACAATCCATGCAAACAACAAATGGTTCTTGTTCTAGGTGATCATTCTTCATTTCTTTGAATTGATCCTTCTTGATTGCACTGAAATATTCACCGCATATCATTCTTCGCGTGAAAGTTCTTTAATCAAAGGTGTTTTTCAATTATTAGATTATTATGTTTACAAAATTGATATTTCATTGAAACACAGGTGGATAGATATACTTACGTTTGTGGCTGTAACGGGTCATCGCCGAGCGTGACAGTGTCTCCTTGGATGTCATTGAAGCATTTCTGGCAGAAGGTGTATCTATCGGAGACAACCCCATACGCTTTTAGACTTTATTTCATAACGTCCATGTAGCAGTAGTGATGTGAAGCGAGCGTGTACAGGATCATTGTGTGCAGGCAAGGACGTGCGTGGACAGGGCGAAAAAAATTTAGTAAGCAATGAGAACATAAAAGGGGTTAATAGTTAGACAGTGGGCGGAGCGCACATGGTGGGTTATCGAAAGCCCTTGACATGAGACAGCGGCCCTTTACATAGACATATCAACCAGTAGTTCTCATTTTACTAATTTGGCTGTTTCAGCTTTGTATTAAAGCTGATATCTTTACTAAAATGCTTACTTTCAAAATTAAGTCTGTCCACTATTATCAAAGAGTTTGTTCTAAAGAAACACACAAATAAATACCATCTTCCTGTTAAATGCAAACGCATACTTGCGCCAACTCGGGTGAACGCGCAGTAAAGCTCGCCCGTCAACGTAGATTTCTTGATTCCGAATTTTTAAAACCTACCGTTGTTGAGATGTCTATGAGCAAAATTTTGATGTGAAACAACCATTTCTTTTTCTTTCAGAATGTGAAATAATAAATTTTATCGAAAAGAAATAATTATTTCAAACACATGATACAATCCAATCGTTTAAGCAGCAGTAATTGACTTTTAAAGACAATAGGAAGAGAGCACAGAATGAGTGTAATACATGTAATTGAGGACAATTAGTCCTATAGTAAGTAACCCATCTATTTAATAAACATAGGCTCTAATACCTATACTATGGATAGTGATAAATAGGTAATTGACTGGTCTAGTGTACGTACGATCAATTTAATAAATGGAATAATAATAAATATTGAACCAATCGGTTATTTTATTGTTGTGTGAGTTTGTTTAGTAGATAGGACACATACAGCTTGGCAGTACACTGTGTAGCAGACATTGATTTATCTGAATTATGTGGTGTGGCCTTCTTCGAATAAATTATAAGGGTTCCCTGCCAAGCACTTCAGGGAACACATGCGTGATTTTATGCCTGTTTTATAATAAGGAATACTGAAGCAAATCGAAAAGAAAAAAGTATGTTCATGTATGTCATCGTAATTTGCCAAAATCACTAGGGATTATGCTAAATACCGAGTTTAACTATCTTACTGTATCATTAATTTATTGAGTGTGTCGCACAATTACAGTGAAAGGTACGACGTAAAATAATATAGCGGCACTTAAAAAGTACTTATTTATATGAAGCTTTTAGTTTTATGGCCAAACACCTATTTTATGCCTGCGATCATTGCGAGGTCGCCTCATTTTTTTTACTTTATTTTTCATACTAAGTGAATTTTAGTAACCAAGAGTTATCCTAGGAGGATATTGCTGTAATTTTCATAGTTTTATAATAACTCAACTTATTAATAAGCCCAGGATAGACCGAAAATCGTTTAGAGTTATTTTAAGAATAAAATTTGGTAGGTCAACAGTTGGAGAATGTGAAATAGTAGTTTGCAAAAAGATGTTTTGGTTGTCTTTGGACTGATTCGCCCTATCCCCTCGTACACACGGCTACACATAAAGCTATATACATTTCCAGTTTATGCTGATCTCGCATTGTATAGGATTTCCGTACCATGCGAGGTCAGCTTATACTGGAATGTATAGCTTGATGTGTAGCCGTGTGTACTAGTATAAAACTATACCACTACGACGGCTAAATTGTATCAGTTTAGCAATACATTCACAGATTTCTTGATACATGACACATTGTTGTAATTTTTATTTGATTTTACAAAGACGCTTTTTTAATCGAAAATATAGACAAACCAATGGTGAATTTCATGTTGGACTGCTGACATCCAATCCTAACTAATAGTATAAATGCGAAAGTAAGTTTGTATGTTTCTTTGTGACGCTTTCACGCTAAAACGGCTGAACGGATTTGGATGAAATTTGGCACTTGGGTAGACCATGACCTAGGTGAGGACATAGGACACTTTATCTCGACATTTCTATGGGAACGAGACATATGCGGGTAAAACCGCGGGGCGCAGCTAGTTTTCGATAAAATATATTTTTAATTTTGCTGTTTTTTTTTTATTCCGCGCAAAGATGAGACTTAGCACATCAATCGTTAAAAATATTTTTGTATTATTAGGATTTAAACGATGCAACATTGAGACTAACGAGCAGTTTAAGTCAAAACAAATCATTACTGAGACAGAGAACATTTAAGATGTAATTAGTTGCGCGACATTTGAATATTTATTTTTGTACACATCGTTTATTTTTCAGCCAGTCACTAGTGAAGTTAGTTTAAATTTATTTAATATAGTTTTAAGGAGTCCGCGTACCACTGGTCAGTTTCCCGCAGTCGTCAGTATATTAGGGTTCCGTACCCAAAGGGTAAAACGGGGCCTATTACTAAGACTCCGCTGTTCGTCCGTCTGTGTGTCCGTCTGTATCTCATGAAACGTGATAGTTAGACAGCTGAAATTTCATTGATGATGTATTTCTGTTGCGGCTATAACAACAAATAATAAAAAACAGAATAAAATAAATATTTAATATAAGCTCCCATACAACAAACGTGTTTTTGTTGCCGTTTTTATAGATAATGGTACGGAACCCTTACGCGAGTCCGACTCGCACTTGGCCTGTTTTTTTATTGGCCAGTTTCGTTGATTAGTCAGTTTCACTGATTCCTCAGTTTTGCCCATTAGACATTTGCGTTAAGAGGCCGTGCACGAAATCGACTGATTTTGATCGATTTTGTTCATTAGTTGTGAGAAAGGGAAACAGAATTTAAACAAAATTATTTGTGATTTGAAAAGTCGAATTCTTTGTCTTGTACATAGCGGAAAGGAATTTTTCAAATAAATTAAGGATTCGGAAAATCACTAAAATTCGTAACAAGTTTTCCAAAAATTGACGCGAGACTGAAGTTTGATCGTTTCGTTAGAAAAAACGACTTTTGATTTTGAAAATTTAAAAATATCATAAACATCATTATGAGGTCTACTTGTATTTATTTATTTGTACATAGGGAAACCACTTTTTTCAACTTCCATACAAAATATAGCAGAAAAAAAATGTTGAAATAACCTTTTTTTTAAACCCTGTCAGTAATGTAACTTTCTTATTATTTAGTAAACCATATCAAGAAATTTAAAAATTACACATTAGTCTTCAGCTATACAAACTTTTAG
Source organism: Omphaloscelis lunosa (assembly GCA_916610215.1). NCBI lineage: Eukaryota > Metazoa > Arthropoda > Insecta > Lepidoptera > Noctuidae > Omphaloscelis > Omphaloscelis lunosa. The sequence goes on from OU744250.1 coordinate 18,137,288, forward strand.
AAATCATTCAGACCACCAATATAAGGACAATGGTAAAAAATAATATATAAGAAAACGCATTTGATACAAGAAAAAAAAATAGTGGTGGCACTCCGGGAGTGCCGACAGAAGTGAAAACTTGAACAAGTTCACCTTGGTTGAAGGAAAATACTTGTATAGAACATTGTGATTGTAAGGTATGGTCCTTTACAGCCCACATTAATTTTTGAAAGAAATGTCTATTTTTATCTCAGAAAATCGATGGTGACCGCGTTATGGTAACACCACGTCATTTTGATCGCCAAGGACGTTGCAAACCGATGCATGTAGTAAAATATTAAACAATGTCAAATTAATTTGTAGCTATTTATATGTTCCTAGTTGATTTTTATGAGGTCAATGCAGACCAATAATAAGCCGGCTGGTGCTAATGATACAATATAATATTTCAGGGAGCTGTGACAATATTTTCTTGGTTGTTTTAATGATTTTTTGAAGAGAAAACTTCTTAAGGCGCGTTGAGCATTTTTGAGATGGGACTAAACTATTGATTTCGCGACACCATGACGACACCTCATTTTTGTAAACGCGATTGTGCTCTTTATTTATATTACGTGACGGATCAATGTTCTATGCAAGTATTTTTACTTTAAAGGTTTTGTAAACGCGATTATGCTCTTTATTTATATTACGTTACGAATCAATGTTCTATGCAAGTATTTTTACTTTAAAGGTTTTGTAAACGCGATTATGCTCTTTATTTATATTACGTTTCGGATCAATGTTCTATGCAAGTATTTTTACTTTAAAGGTTTTGGAAGTTTTTTTTTTTGTAAACGCGATTGTGCTCTTTAATTAGATAAGGTTACGGATGATATGATATTAGTCAGACCACCAAGGCGATCTTGTTCAAGTTTTCACTTTTGTCGGCACTCCCGGAGTGCCACCAATTTTTTTTTACTGATTTTAACTTATATTCCAAGTATGATTAATATCTAATATTAAAAAGGTTTTTATTTATTTGCGAGTATCAAAATATGTCGCTTAAATGGCTGAAGGGCTGTATTTTTTTAATGCGTTCAGAAATCAGAAATCAGAAAGCTTTATTTGTGAACACAGGTCAAGTTACACATAGTGTGAGGTGTTATAAATAGGTAGATCCTCCATGTTTTGCCCAGAGGCGTACAAATATAATTTTTTAAGTTTAAAAATAACAAATTGGTGAAATTCCGTCAACTTTCACGTCAGTAATAAAATCAGTTTAAATAGGCATAGCATATCAAAAGAAAAAATAAACATACAATCAATTTCTAAATAAATGTCAAATGGTTCAATTACATGCCATAATTAATAATGATAATGTCGAACAAAATTCAAGGTCATTAAAACAGGTCAGGTAGGGTGTTCTAAGGCAGTAATTATAGAATTGTCGTCGAAATAGTCCTTTATTGAGTAATAGCATTTATTAGTCAAAATTCTAAATAGTTCTTTTTTGAATTTGTCCACATTTAACATTTTAATTTTTTCGGGCAGTTTATTAAATATTTTTTTGGCCATACAGAATGTGCTTTTATTCATAAGTGCAGTTTTGCCATAAGTCACTTCGAGTTCTGACTTATTTTTATCGCGTAATTTTCTGTAGGAACTTTTAGCAGCTATTTTGTATGATGAAATGTTGGATTTGACGAATACATTTGTTTCGTATATGTACAACGATGGTAAGGTAAGGATTTTATGTCGTATAAAAGTCGGTTGGCAACTGTCTGTGCTTTTAAGGCCACACATAGCTCTGATACATCTTTTTTGGGCTCTAAAGACCAATTCTCTATCAACTGAATTGCCCCAGTACATTACGCCATATCTGAGTGTTGACGCAACATAACCGTGATAGGCTGTAAGTACGGATTCTAGACTGACTATTTTTGAAAGTTTATATAGAACATAGGTAAATGTATTAAGTTTCTTGCATATTACATCTGTCTGGGATCTCCAAGTCAAGTTATTATCTATATTGATACCAAGAAATTTAGTAGCAATAGTTGATTCAATATTTGTCCCTAAATAGCTAATGTCAAGATTTTTATTCGGGATTCTTTGATAAAAATGCATAATTTTAGTCTTTTCTAAGTTTATAATTAGATTATTGCTGTCAAACCAAGATATAATTTTATTTAATGTCATATTTATCTCCTTTTCATAAGTTTTGGGATCGTCACATTCAATCACTACGGTGCTGTCATCGGCGAATAGCACCATGGGGTGATTTATTTGCCCCGGAATGTCATTTGACGTTGACTTAGAAGCTTGATTTTTTTAGAGCTCCAAGGGCCACAGACCTACGATTTGATATTAATTTCAACTTCAAACCTCCACGCGTTCCTGGAAAAAGGGTCTTGACAGACTGACGGACGGACAAAGTGATCCTATAAGGGTTCCGTTTTTTTCCTTTTGAGGTACGGAACCCTAAAACATATAGTTACACCTATAGTTTTATTGTATGGAATTAAATGCAATTTTTTATTGTTTTTGTATTTCATTGTATTTTATGCTCTAAATAATATAATAAAACAAATACGTTTATCTGTGAATTTCATAGTAGTTCTAAACTACTTGAAGCAATTTTCCATTACTTAGAAAAAATAAATTGAGGTTTTAGTAAAAATACACTCCCTATTTCATGTGCGAAGATTCGTTGGGTCTTTATATTAGAGATTTATATCATATATACTAATGTTATAAAGAGGTAACATTTCTTTGTTTGTATGTAGGGTGTAATCTCAGGAACTACTAGTCGGATTTGAAAAATTCTTTTTGCATTGGATAGCTCAATTCTTGAGTAAGGTTTACTCGCGGACGACGTCGCGGGCAGTAGCTAGTCAATTATAAAATTACAGAGAATTGCTTCCTTTGTAATTTTAACAAATCCAAATATGTAATCACCTACACATTGTCTAAATGGGTGTTCATTTACCGATGAATGTCGATCTCATATTCCTTTGTTCAGCGACGGATAGCAAGTAACGCTCAAGTTACAAAATCGTCTAGATACAATAATTTGATCAAGTATGCCACGACGTTTTTACCGAGTTGAAACTTCTGACTAACTTATTGATAGCAATGCATTTATTGCACTTATTGAAGATTAGTTCGGCGTCAATATAAAGTTTATTTTTACTTTTTGCACTATCAAGTGACTGGACTTGTTTCGAATTAATATTTTTTCGTAATATTTTAGTTTTATTTTAACGTCAATATAGGAAACATACGAATAGCAGTTATAACATAGCAAAGTATTTCGATTTGAAATTGAAGTTAAAATGTTCTCGTAACAAAGTAAGTTAAATATACACCACGAGTTGCAGTGGTCGGGACTTTTTGTAGCAATTACGTGATTCACCTAAAGTTTTTGTGGCCATATACGGCCCATAATAATGTAAGAATTGGTGAGGATAATTTTGAAATTAGCCTAAGTTAAAATAGAACAAAATATTCAAATAAAAATATTTTCGTATACAATCAATCAAAATTATGGACTAACATACTTTTTGAAACTTGCAATTTTTGTTCAATTGTCAAATAATTTATCAAAACCCATATGACGCTAGTTGAGCCATGTATGTATAAATTCGCATAATGATAAAGAAAATAGTACTTTTGTATTTTTTTTTTTTAAGTCATTTCAACATGAGTTTTTAATAACAAAAAGTCCAACCACTCATTGGTAACTTTTATCACACACAAAAATAAGAGTAGTGTGCATTTCCCATAATAATGTGGGTACTCTAAGTAAGGACATAAAAAGCTTGCTTAAGCGTTAGTCAGGGTGTGGATAAAGCTAGACTATTGAAGGAGTATTATGTATGTGTATCATGTATGTCTTAAAAAAATTGTACTCATTATAGGCATCAATAAAAAAAATTGTGGAAAAGTATTTCAAGAATTTGAGATTGAATTTAACTTTACTGCAAAACACATAGTACTAAGTCAATGGAGTACTAAAGTAATTGAATTTTCTCAAGAAAAGAAGACAAATCATTTGAAATGACAATTTGATAGATGTTTGAAACTTGACTAGTATGGCGACATTGGAAAATACGATCGCTCACATTCACGCGCTAGATAAATCTCCATTCGCCTAATACTCCGTGTTTCAGTAGAATCTTGGTCAAATATCAACTGTTTAACTTTAATATTTTACTATTATTGTCTGTTCAGAAACATATTGCATGACACATGCCATATTTTTATTCAATCGTTTTGGATAATCGATAGTTTATCACGACTTATTTTTATTTGAATAATTATTTAACAGTATCTAATTTGATTGTAATCCGTTATTTTGGATGTGTCACGCAAAATATCCTAAAACGAACAGAGTATGTATAAAGGAGAATTAAATTACACAGCTACTAAACAGAATTGAACTATCATCAGTGTGTAATTTAAATTCAGATCTTTTACATAAAATATCATGAGAGTTGTGCTTACCTATTCTGGTAACTGAAGTACTTGGCGTCCCGTGGTATTGTACACAACTGTTTGCCATAACAGCATAGCACTTGAGGGTTGAATGTGTACTTTCTACCACAGCAATAGCCTAAGCTTTGCATTACAGGATCGATCTCTAGCTCGAACACTTCTGATAGCTAAAACAACAAGGTTTATTATAACTTTATGTGGTGGGTTATAGAAAATACGACCGTCAAAATGTTTCAGCATTTACAAGCAAAACTATACAATTATGAGTGTCCTTGTCAGGAAATGTCAATAACCGCCTTTAATTACATATTATAATGCTAATAAAGATTTAATAGCGTGATATATTTTTTCTTTATAAGGTAAAAAAAACATCTACATAGCAAATATTCACGGACGTGATTGACGTCAATGGTCGCAGTTTAAAATATTGCAACAGTAATGTAATCACACTTAGAAGTGTCATTAATAATGAACATATATATTATTATGATGTAAGGCGGAACTGCAAATCAACTGACTTTCTAAAACAAAGATACACTGTATGGAGTTGACTCTAAGACCAATCAGATAGTGGAACTCATTCAAAACCAAATAGCAGACAAGATAAACTAATTGTAATTGTAAATATACGTGAAACTAACCTTAGTACAATATCTGTAAACCCTCGAGTTCTTTCTATTGTAAAGCCATGCGTTTTCGAACATGAGCCAGACGTCGTCAACATATTCCCAAGGGTCTCTATACTCCCCGCGATCTAGCTTTAGTTTGATAGTCGATAAGTCAATGGGCTTGGTGACTATGTCGAAATAATCAGGAATGCCGAGCGCTTGCGCGTCGACTGGTTGTCTGAAGGGTAAGGACTCGGGGTCTTGTCGGAATAACTTCTCTAAAGTTGGCATCAGAGCTACTCTGAGCTCATCGGGTTTAAACACGAAAGTCCTTCGTGCCCCTCTTTCCCCGCTCGCTGATTCTCCGACACTACCCACACTAGTTTCTCCCGGTTCTTCCTTCACTTCTTGTTTGACTTCACTCTTGACTTCTGTATTGACGTTGACGTTGAAGTCGGGTCTCTCTGCGTCTTTGTCGGGTGTTTCGTCCCGCATACCCTTGCCTCCACAATCCTCGTCCGGTTCATCCTTGATCCGGACGTCATCAGAATCTTGTTTATTGCGATCGTCTTGCGGCGGACTGTACGGAAAATGAAAATATCTAGTTTAGCAAGATAAATATTTATTTTTACAATTTGAGTTAAAGCCACGAATTCAAGGATTGAAGATGATCAAACAAAAATGGTTTCATAAAATTATGAAATGCATCTTCGTATGAATCGACATTGATAAAATATAGCCATCGTCACCTGTCATCGGCAGAGGAGCAGGCAGTGATGGCGGCGAGGTGCGCGGACATGGGCGGCGCGCGCGCGGGCGCGGGCTCGGCGTGCGCGTGCGGCGTGGCCGGCGTGCCCGGCGCGCCGCCCGCGTGCGCGCCCGGCGCCGGCGCGGGCGACGCCGCCGCCGCGTCCGCGCGCCCGAACGCCGCGTGGTTCACGAACGGACTCTGTACCGCGCTGCCCAGCAAGCGAACTTTCGCATCCGGATGACCCGGCGAAGCGAGCGGCGCCGGCCCGTTCGATTGCATCGAAGGGTAATTCGGCGCCGGCGACGTCATCGGCTGGCCGAACGGTGACATCCCCGGTGCGCCGACGCTGCCGACGCCTACGCTGCCACCGTTGGGTGTGTGCGGCAATTGGTTTGGACTCGGACCGGGTGGGCCCACGAGATTAGTCTGGAAGGCCATGCGGTTGGCAGGCATGGAGAGCGCGATCCCGGGCGACGGGATGCGCATAGAAGGTAGCGCGGGCTGCGCACCCATTGCGGGCAGTGTGGGCCGCGCCAAGGGGCCGCCCACGCCGGGCCTGGAGCCTCCCACCCCACCCAGCACGCCGCCGCCGGACATGACGCTCACAGGTTGTTGTTGTTGTTGTTGTTGTTGTTGTTGTTGCTGCTGCTGCTGCTGTTGTTGTTGCTGTTGCAGTTGTGCAACCTGTTGCTGCTGCTGCTGTTGTTGCTGCTGCTGCTGCTGTTGCGCCGCCTGTTGCTGTTGCGCTTGCAACTGCTGCTGCTCCTTTCGCTTTTGTCTCTTTTCCTCGAGTTCTTTTTGTATTTTGTATATCTTTTCGGCGAGCAGGTGATAGTACTCAGATCGTGTACTCGCCATCTCATACATATCGCCTTCGACTTTCCTCGCGTATGCGACTAGATTATGCATTCGCTTATCTAACATTGCAGTAGGGTCCGGTGTGGGAAATATCGCTTGCACCCTGTGAAAATTCACAATGTCATTGAAATGTCCTAAAACTACAAAAACCATTTCATTTAAAAAATATAGCTTACAGTTTGTGAACGAGGTGGTTTCTGAGATCAGCCGTAATAGAATGATGCCACTCTTTGGTGCCGGATACTGGGTTGGCGGTTACGGCTCCGCTCGGTAGTTGTAGTGCGCCGCCCATCTGCAGGAGGATTTAATGTATGAGGCGAACATTGAACACAAGCGAATAGTCATAGAGGCACAGTAAACGAGCAGATAGACACCGTGACTCACCAACGCCTGCTGCTGCTGCTGCTGCATGTCGTTGGGCTGCTGCGTGAACAGCGCCTGCATGGTCTGCTGCTGCGGCACGTCGGGCAGGCCGGGCCGCGGCACGGGCAGGCGCGACAGCGGCGCGCGCGGGAAGCCGCCCATGTTGGACACGGACGTGGGGCACGCGATGCCCAGCGCCTCGTAGGCGCGCTTCATGTCGGCGCCCTGCGTGCTGGGCGCGGGCGCGGGCGCCGGGGCAGCGGGCGGCGCGGCCGGCCCCGGCCCGCCCAGCTGGTTCACTCCGCCCATGGCGTTGCCCGCGCCGCCCACCCCGACCACGCCGCCGACGTTGCCCACTCCGGGCACGGGTCCCACGCCACCGACATTGCCAGTGCTCACTCCCGCTGTTGAATGTTGAGTCACTGCCGCTGCTAAGATAAGGAAAACTTCGTCAGTGATGTAACTTCGAGAATCATAATAAAAAAAATCTACTAGTGAAAAAGATTCCTTACATAACATACCGTTCATGTTTCTAGTCCTATCGGCTTGTTTTAACGGCAAACAAACCGGACAGTCATTTTTATTGCAATGTTTCCAATGGTTAATTATTTGTCTTGATGACGAGCAGTGCGGTACTGCACAATTCTTGCCAGCCTGTAAATTGTACACATTTAGAGACATTCTAACAGGAGAGAAATTTCACTCTTTGCATTTGTTATGAATATTACCTGGCATGACATCATATGGTTGAGAACACCCTTCATAGTCTTGCAGTGCGGTAGCGTGCACTGCCACGTCTCGCCGTTAGATTGGGACTCTCGTCTCTGGCACTTGTGCGCATGTAACAGCAGCACGAGCTGTTGTTGGATAAGCTTCCGTTTCTCCGGGTCGGCGATGGAGCCGGAGGTGGGCGGCTGCGGCGCGGCCGGCGGCTGCGAGGAAGGGGCCTGCGTGGCGGCCTGCGGCTGGGACTGGCCGCCCGCCGGCGCGCCCGGGGTCTGCGGCGACGGCGCCGGGGGCACGGCCTGCGCCGCGCCGCCGCCCCCCGCGTCGGCCGGGGGCCCGAAGCGCACGCCGACCTGGCCCGCGCCGGCCGGGCGCTGCACGTGCGGCACGCCGGGCCCCTGCGCCGACTGCGCGTACGGCGGCTGGTAGGGCGCCAGCGGGTGGCCCCCGCCGCCCGGCGCCGGCATGCGCTGGTGGTGCTGCAGCGCGGTGCGCATGTTGGGCGTGCCCATGACGCCGACGCGTCCGCTCAGCGGTCCGTTTTGCATCGCCTGCAACGTGCCGTCGTGTTACTGTCATCCATGTCTTGGAAAGCAATTTCTTGGAAAATGATAGTATTGACTGTTTAATATTTTTTTTTGTCTAAAACTTACAATACCCATTTTTAGGGTTCCCTATCTCAAAAGGAAAAAACGGAACTCTTATAGGATCACTCGTGTCTGTCTGTCCGTCTGTCACAACCTTTACTCCGAATCTAATGGACCGATTAAGTTGAAATTTGGTACACATATGTATTTCTGTGACCCAAAAACGAACGTGTAACGTAAATAAGTTAATTTTGAATCACTTTTGGGGGGCAAACACGAAAATTTAGAAACAAAGTTTTGTTAACAGTACCGTATGACATATGAAATGAAAGGGCTTGTTGCGAGGAACTTAAACATATTTTATTAAATAATTTTAAAATACTTTTAAAAGATATTTAAGAAATTCGATGAAAATTGACCATTCCCCTTATCCTATCTCATATTCTATTATTTCTAAAACAACTGGACCTAAAATCTCTCAATATTGTGTGTACAAACTTACATTTGCAGTTGGAATGATGGGAGAACATGATTTTCAACTACAATATTAAGTTTGTATTTGGGATAAATTCATCCCAACTACAGAACCCTTCATTGTGCGTAGTCCGACACGCACTTGACCGGTTTTTTATTTTATTTTTAAACATGCATTTGTATATGGAAATGTTTGGACAACACAAGTCTCTGTGTCACTATTTTGTTTTTTTTTTTTTTTTATAACTCTCCTGTCACGCAGTCGGGTAAAAATAACGTGAACGTGAATTAGACTGCGGCCGGTTCGCGCATGATCCAACGGTTTCTAGTAGTAAAATGGCAAATATACTCGATGTCGGGCGTAGTGGCCAGCAGAGTCTAGGGATTTGATTCAAAATAATTATCTTTTTCGACTGTCTAATGAAGTAATGACGTATGCTTTTTCAAAATTTATGACCCTCTAAATACTTCTTGGGCTTCTGATTATTTTTAATAAACGAGCCTCTTTTTTACTTTTGGCCTTTTCTCAATTTGTCGCAGTAACTAAGCTAGGGTACCCGGACCAAATGGGTTTGGTTAGAACTGTGACCAACCACGCACAAGCCGAATTGGTTGCTGTAACTAAACTAGAGCGCCCTGAGTAAATGGGTTAGGTTAGAACTGTGAACAACCACGCGCGAGCCGAATTGGTTGCAGTAACTAAGCTAGAGCACCCTGACCAAATGGGTTAGGTTAGAACTGTGAACAACCACGCGCGAGCCGAATTGATTGCAGTAACTAAGCTAGAGCGCCCTGACCAAATGGGTTAGGTTAGAACTGTGACCAACCACGCGCGAGCCGAATTGATTGCAGTAACTAAGCTAGAGCGCCCTGACCAAATGGGTTAGGTTAGAACTGTGACCAACCACGCGCGAGCCGAATTGATTGCAGTAACTAAGCTAGAGCGCCCTGACCAAATGGGTTAGGTTAGAACTGTGACCAACCACGCGCGAGCCGAATTGGTTGCAGTAACTAAACTAGAGCGCCCTGACCAAATGGATTAGGTTAGAACTGTAACCAACCACGACATCCAAGTCTGTCGCAGTTACTCGATTGTTTAGTATTTTTAGGACCCCAAATGGGAATTATTTGAGGTTCACAGTAAGCGCATTTATTAAGTGTTCAATAATAATTTAAGAAAAGGAAATGGGAAATATTTGAGGTTTGATTAAATACATGCCTTTTTCAAATGATCAAGATGCAACAAAACAGAATTTGAACTCACTTGGGCATGCGGATGGTGAGGCGGCGTCCCGTGATGGTTGGCGCCCATGAGCGTGGGCAACTGCTTGTTCACGCTGTTGATGATCCCGCTCCCGAGCATCCCAGCGCCCGTCATATTACTATTCGTCACTATCATGTTCCCGCCGACATTACCCACGTTCATTCCTCCTTGGATAGAACTCATCGGCATTGTGGAGTGCAGCTGATTTGGATGACTCGTATTTGGCATTAGTTGTGGGTGCATGCCACCCATGAGGTCCTTTGATACAGACACGTTTGGAGGTGACTGTAGGTTTGGACTCTTACTACCTAAATTACTCAATCCTAATGGATTGTTGTGGCCTACTAAGCCTTTGTTGCCCTGTGAAAAGACCAATACACGACATACACTATTAATATGGCCTTTTAATAAGTTGGGTAATTATTAATTCAAATAATTTCCTAAAATCCCAATGTACACAAAAATTAATACAGGGTGACAGGGACATCGACGCGAAAACTGTTACCATGGATTCGGTACATGATTCTGAACACCCCAGCATTGAAATTTTTCTTCATTATTAAAAAAAAATATCAGCTGTTCCATACATTTTGACCACATAGGTATTGCACTTTTCCATGAAACAGTAATTTTATTTTAAATAACTGACGAAAAATTTCAACACAGGGGTGTTCAGAATCATGTACTGAATCCATGGTAAACCTTTTCCCATCAATGTCCCTGCCACCCTGTATACATTGTAAATCACAAATCAATCAATACAATGTTATGATAAATACAAAATAGTACTGAGTACATCTTTTTTAAGATAACATCACATCACGCCTGTATTCCCCGAAGGAATAGGCAGGAAATCATTTTTAAACCCTATTTAAAAAAAGCTATCTAGTTAATTTGAACTAGAAAAGAATTAACAATAATAAGTTTATTTTTAGCTTTTACTGACTACTTATATTACAAATGAAGTACACAAATAGGTTTTATTTAAAATTAAAACAGTGTGGATAGTATTTAATTGCAGCAGCAGTAAAAAAAAAAGTTAGGAAAAAACATGGTTTATTATTTTTTTCCCTCCATGTTTCATATTTTTATAAGTACTCTGCACTGTATTAACTTGATTTGACAAAATTTGATTTGTCTTATTGTCTGAATTTTTAAACTAGATGATTATATCTTTTCTTAAATGTTTACAAAATTATCAGAATATAAAAAAGAATAAAAAAATTAAAAAGATAATTCCATCAGTCCCAGGTACTTACTTGTTGTATAAGGTGATTGTTGATTTGCCTGTGCATAGCAGCCGTTGGGTCATCCCCATTGAGCTGTTGCTGTTGGGACATTTGTCCCCCAGGACCTGGACCCTGGGCAGGGGGTTTGGGGCCCGTGACCCCGGGCTGTTCCCCCCAAGCACCTCCCATCAACTCATCTGGGAGGTCCTTTTCGAGGTCGAACATGTCAAGGTTAGAGAACCCATCTGCGGAAACAAAAAAGTGGGACAAGATTTTAGTAACTTCAGGGTCAAATTTACCATTCTGTACAAGAAGGAAATTTGGTAGTATTAAAGTTTTGTTTTTTATGAAACCTAACAGATTAAAAAATAAGAAGAGAAAATAATCTGCATTTTATACAATTTATTTCTGGTTTTTCCAGAAATTAAAAATTTTATCTACAAAGACAACATTATTGTAGCAAAAATATTTTTAGACATTTTTGTCTCTTACATCTGAAACTAGTGTATTAATTTAGATTTAAGTGTTTGGGTAAAGTGAGAAATTCTTCTATACAACATACAAATAAAATGGAAATTTATGTTTGTAATGTCAAAATAACAGTTTTTACTAAATGCATATGAAAGTATATATTTACGGTACTTATAACAAAAAAAAATCAATTTAATTATTTTTTTAGTCTCTCTGTTTGTTAAGGCTAATCTCCGAAACGGCTGGACCGATTTTGACAGGACTTTCACTGGCAGATACATCAAGGCTACTTTTATTTTAGAAAACTAAAAAATAATTAGGTTCCACGTGGGCGAAGCCACGGGCACCAGCTAGTTGTAGATATGTTTGGTTTTAAGATTTAGAAAAATATAGTTTTGAAAACATTAATCCACTTTATTCCATCTATTATGGTGTATATGGACTATCATGAGTATGTTATTTATTTATTTGTGATTCTTATGTAATTCCAGCAAATAGGTGCACTTCCAACATTGTAATTACTTTAATTTTGTATGTCCAATCCAAAAAAGTGTTTATCGCATAATTATGTATGATTTCCATTTTTGGGATACAATAAAATGAACTTTTTTTTTGTGTTACATACAATTAAAAAGATCAAAGTAGCAAAAGAAAAAAATTCTTTTGCTACTTTGATCTTTTTAATTGTGTATTTCTACTTCTAAAAATAAATTGGGGAAATTTGTACCATTCAAATTTATTACTAAGTTACTGAAACAAATTAGCAATTTATTTGTGGTTGATTCCTATAATTTATGGACCATTAGTGGTTAATATTAAGACTCGTGTATCTTTACTAATAATGAAGCAAAGACCTCATAGCTTTGCATAGCAGACCCTGCCTTATGGAAGCAGCTATCTCAGGTAAAATTAGCTTACGTATCTATATTATATACTCAGTTTGATGAAGAAAAAAAAATACTACCATTGGTATGCCAACAATTCATTTTTGTTTATGAACAGAGTATTAGTCTTTCTTTCGATACATAATGACTTTTATTTTAGGGTAAAACAGTCCTATTATTTTTTTGTGTTTTTGTTTATTTTGATCTTTTTAATTGTGTATTTCTTATACCTCTACTAAAATTGGGGAAAATTGTACCATTCAAACACTACTAAGATACTGAAACAAATTGGCAATTTATTTAGACTATAATCAAAAAAGTTGATTTATGACAGCAATCCTATAATAAACAATAACTTAATAAATAAAATAATAAAGAAACAGAAAAATATATATTTTGTAATGTAACATAAATATAATATGGCAAAACTAAGACAGAAAATGATAGCATCAGTACATGAATTTTTAGATAACTAGCAATTACTTATCCATTATAAAGTTTTGGATTAAGTACTTTTACATGCTACTAAATAACTTTCTGTTTGTACTAATGAGAACTATTTTTACAAGTATTATTATCCTTTCAGTACAATTAAAATACAAAACATAACAAGTTTTAAAACAATTCAGAACTACATCATTGAAAATTCAAGGTAATTTAGTGTGCACATGCTATTGATATGAAATTTGCCTATTTGTACATACAATTACTTTTAAATTATAGAATATGTTTGGTTTTAATATTATGGCCTTGCACTTTATTTTGTCAGCATGCAAAAAAGAGGTTATGTTCTTATCAATTTACACAACATTCAATAAAACATTACATGTGGATATACAATCAAATGTGGCATTCTATCTACATTTTTTCAATTTGGATAAAAAGGTATGTTATGTTACCAAAACATAATGTGGGTCACCAATACTATTTGTATGTCAGGCAATGTTTTGAAATAATAACCAATATTTCTAAAATAATTTAAACATTTTTTTAATTATTTGCTGCTATTCTATAAATATTTTGTAATGTTTTGTTCCCATATTCTACAAAATATATTTTTACTTGACTTGTCAAAGGATACCTAAGATAGAAAACAAGAACTTAATTTAACAACACTAAAATAATATATATTTTGTGAAAATATGTACTCATAGATAAAATCTAATAAATAATTGCTCTATATAACAAAATGTACACCCTAAAACAATGTCATGAAAGTTGCATTTTGTTCATTATAATAAATGAAATAACAGAAACACATTAGAATTTTATAAAATAATGTCACAAAATATGGATTAAAAGTAATATTTTCTCATTTCAAGAGCTAATACACAATAATACGACGCAAAACTTGCGAGGCGCTAACAAGAACGAAGGCAAAATGTCAAAAATCAAAGAAAGATAATATGACAGAACACTGTTCCGACACTTTGCAAACTCCGTGTAAAACAATAAAATACTCACCCGCGGAGTCCGAGGGACCCTGAAAAGGGTCCCGGATCATCTTAGGCCGCTTGTTAGGCGGCTCATCGGCCATGGCTCTGTTTACTAAACGTAAGCCGTCGTGAATATTTCGGCCCGCCGATTTAAAAAACACTTTTATGTCTTATATCTTCAAGAAATAACATTTTAGAGCGATTTGTCATTCATCATAATGTAATTCACCCACATCGCGATCGTTCGATGTCCTTCGCACCATTGAAGGCACATATTATAATTTCTCACTCAAGTATTCGCCATTACAAAGCTCCGAATCGAAGAGCTACACAGACCCTCTCACCATCTTCCGTCGGAACTAGCACAATAAATGAAAACAATATCACCAGATTTTAGCTACTTTATAGAACTTATTTACGCTATCGAATAACACGATTTCACTTAACACTTTAAAATACACGGAATGGTAAAGTTTATGATAAAATGATGTAAGAAAAAACAGAAAATTTACACGACAAATTCCGAAATTCTTCTCAGTCTCTCCAGCGCAAAATGGCGGCTGTTGATGAAAACTTTTTCTACGCTTGTCAGAAAATGTCGGCCTATAAAGAGTATAGGAAAGCGCTCTGATTGGTCCGCACATACCACGTGACTGCCGGAAATACCGATTTGACGCAGGATCGGACCGATTATTCTGACGTCAAGGCGTACAAAGCCGAACATAGCCGAAGAAAGCCGAAGATGTTTTTTCCATGTAAAAGCATATTTCACATACAAAACTATTCAAGTGATGTTATTTTAGAATATAACTAGCTAAATAAAGTTAAGATTTAACTGTTCTATGGACTTTATGACAATTTTAATGCGCAAACACAATAAAAAAAATGATTTTGATATAAATTTTTGAATGTTCCCTCCAAATCGGGAGTGGCCATCATCAATACGACGTGTCTCTAGACTGTCTATAATATAGAGACGACCATAGACCATTCAGTTTTACTTTTAATTTTTATTTGGGCTCTGGCTGTTTTGCGTGGACTTTTACCGCAAATAAATGTATTTTCTTTCTTTTTCTTTGTAACTAATTAGCCAAAAATTCAACAAATAGTTTTGTTGCTAAGGTTTATTTTTATTTTTTAGTTCTATAATATCATATTTCAATAAATTCACTTGAATTTATTTTAGAACAAATCATTGTCCTGCCCTTATTCCAATACATTTGGGGGTTATATTAAAACAAACTTGATCAATAATCAGCACCAAGCTATAAGCTGTTCAGGGGACTGATTATTAAAAAAAAATATGTATAAGAAAAATATGTTTGTACAGTCAACTGCACATCAGTGAAAACGCACTACAAAAATTTGTACTTACTGCTACAACATAAAACCACTGAAGTACATTTTGCTTGTACCTTTAATGTGCTGAAAAAGTGGATAAGGACAGTCCAGGGAAAAGGAGTAACTTTAGATTATGGTAAATGGTAAAAATTAAAAATAGTCAAAATATATCAAAGAACGTTTTCTCATATCTTTTTCATCTTAAAACTCTTGGAAATGAATTATTTCCATTGCAATTTCAACCGATTACAACACAACGTGGCGTTTTTATAGGTAAATAAGTTTTGTATTTTAACCGACTTCAAAAAAGGTGGAGCGTACGACTGTACACGTTCAGCGAATTTTTAACGTAGGTACACTAATTGTAAAGTAGGTACAGTTATATAGGAATTTGTGTCGGGTATGTACTTAGAGTATTTACCACATGTGTTATATACTCTGAGCTTAGAGTATATTATACTCTAAGAGTATGTACTACAACTAAAAAGTGAAAAACAAGTTGTTTAATCATTACAAATTTAAATGAAACCCGCAATTTTTACCATGAAACACAATAAATGTATTATACCTATTATCATTGCTAATGTACTTAACTATTGAATATTACAATGATAGTGAAAATAAGTTGCTTACTTTAAACGAGTGGAACTATAGGTCTACAATCTATAATTCAAAAAGTGCTGTACGTTGTTAAGGAGTTGGTTATCCAGATTTTCCTGACTGCAGCATCAAGTTACCAGATAATTGCAGTGTTCTTAAAATCCTCTTATAGGATAGTATACCAAATTTCAATCGTTCCGACGATTTTGTCTGTGAAATAAATTATTAACATTGCATGGCCGAGGTCCCGAAAAGATCTTCACAATAGGCTGAACGGATTTTCATGAAACATAGCTAAAAACCATCCCGATTAGACAAACCTTCTAATAACAAAAATCGCATTAAAATCATACCAGCCGTTGTGGGAGATACGATTCCACAGACGGACACACTGTTATATGCAGATTGACAGAGCCATGAAACTGATATCTAACAACCCTTTATAAACGTCGGGGAAGTTAAAAACTTTATTAGAACACAAAAGTTAAAAAAAAAAAAAAGCTAAAATTAAAGGGGGTCCATATAAGAAATGTGTTTTTTTCGGCGTTTTTTGTTAAATATTGTACAGTGGTACGAAACCTTCGTGTCAGTTTTTTTCTTAAGTTGCATTTAACATTTTCCGTGAAGCAAGAGATCGCAGCTAATACCCGTGGCAATTTACAATAAATTTGCGATTTTCTCCATTGGTAGATAAATGGTAATCTTCTTTGCAAAAAAGTTTAATCATTATATGTAGATTGACTATGCTAGCGGTTTCAACAACATTAAGTCTCTTTTAGCTTTCATAGTTATTCCACTTGTCTCTATTAATAACACACTTAAATAGTTATTAATTTATTATGTTTAATTTTTCGGGGATTTACATTATAAAAAGCGAAAAGGTTATTTTCTACACTCAAAAAGAATTTTGTTTATTTAATTTTGTGTAGGGTACATACTAATTCCATGGATTTATCATAGAAAAAAAATCTTTTTTATTTCTCTTGTCTGTGATACATGGATACGGATCTTCTCTGAGGATACACCTTAATTTAGTAATTTGCCAATCGATAAAATATTGGAGGGAGATGGAAATTGTCGTTAACTTTTACTTATTCAATTGAAATAAATTACATAGTCGATTGATAAACATCCTATTAAAATTTTCTAGAGGGTAGATATAATGGCGCATTTTTTTAAATAGAATCCCATTTTATCTTTGGTCTATTTGGTAGGTACACAGGTATCTAAATATTACTTATCTGCAATGGATAACCCGTAAGCTAAAAGTCCCAACGCTAAAGAGGTACAGAAATAAAACTGGTTATAATAAATTGTATTAACAATTTTCATTTAGTTATTCTAAATTAATTTCTAGTGACTATTTAGATTTACATTTCTTTCAGAGGTCTTATACCCAAAATCTCTAATCCAGTTTTAACAACTGTTCTAGCACAATGGAAAACAAGTAATCTTTGTGCTGCTAGATCAGGGCTAACATCCTTCACTCTAACTTCATTAAACATTCTGTTGACATGTCTTGCTAGGCGGAATAAATAATTAACAAGAATACAAGCTTCATATTCTTCTAATGACTTTAGAAGAATGTTTTCAAATCTGGCTAATTCGGCAATAACATTGCCTATGACTTCTTCAGACAAGTGATTAGGGTCACAGGTGTCGGGTAAAGACACACCACAGTTCTGTTCTAGGCTCCATAGTCTGCAATGAAGATACTGTAGTTTGATAGCACTGTCGCCTTCAGTTTGGAGCGCTCTGTCCCAACTAAATGTGTAGTCTTTTTGCCGTCTCTGCTTTAAATCATTAATTAAAACTGCTGAAGTGCCCAATATGTCGCATGTCTCTTCGTTCATTGCTCCAGTTCTGGTATCTGCAAAAGAGAAATTAGTTGTATGATAGAATTAGAAAAATTATTGACCAAAAACTAAAAATAATTAAACAAATTAGAGTTAGAAATGTCACGGCTGCCCTGGTATTGGATGGTCAATTGCATCAGCCTCACATATTAAGTAATTACATTTTTCAAACTGAAATCAGTAATGCTCTTGTTAGACAAACTAAATCTGTTCCTGTATCCAGCATATAGTATTAAACATAAAGGTATTAACACAAAATGGACATTACTCTTTGACATAAGCTGCTTATCATGAATTTTCTTCTTGGCTTCATCCAGGATATCATTCAAGAATACTACATTTCCAGTTCTGGTGCTCATTCCTTTTAGTCTTCCAAACTTAATGTGTTCACAGCCATCAGAACATTTCTGGTTAATTTGTTTAACCACTTGAAATACAGCTGTAAAATGATCTGTTTGCGCATTATCTACTACATACAGCATTTTATCAAATGCATATTTCTTGTATCTGTCCAACAAAGCAGCAATGTCTCTAGATAGATATAGAGTTGAATTATCACTTTTCAATAATGTCACATCTTTATTATTTATCTTTGTAATTTTCCTTCCCAATTCATCAGTTTGAAGAATGTTCTGTTTTTCTAATAAATTCATAACAGGTTTTATGGCACCACCATTGTAATCAGATTCCCAGTGGTAAGCATCAAACTGTATTCCTAGCCTTTGATATACTTTTTCCAATTCCTGTACAGTTACTTCACGGATATTTTTCCAGTTTTCTAAACTACTTCTGCCTTGTTCTATATCTGAAAAGTACTTTCTGGCTTCTTCTTGTACTCTGTCATCTGTTGAGGCTAATTTGTTAGCATAAACATAAACATCATACAACGTTTTGATTGGATCATTCTGCAAGTCCTTTACATCAATATTCTTTGATTTAAGGCCATATTGCAGCAACCCAAACTGTGTACCCCAGTCTCCTAAGTAATTAAGCCTAGTAACTTTATTGTCAAAGTATGTATTGATATTTGCAATAAAATTTCCTATAATTGTAGATCTTAAATGACCAGCATGGAAAGGTTTGGCAATATTTGGTGAACTGAAGTCTATTACTATTTTCTTTGGTTTCACTTGCGGTCTTGGTTCGGGTGACTTAAAACCTTCTAGTATATTCTGTATAAATGTATTTCTTTCCACATAAAAAGATAAGTCATTACTTTTGTTAATATTTTGCCCAGTATCCTGATAACTCGGGTCTGTTTTATTTAGGATACTAACAGTGTATTTATTTTCATTATGTTTATAAAAAATGTTCACATTTTTCAGGTCTCTTATGATACTGCTTCTATCGACATTGCGTGGAAGTATCTGCAATACATAAAGAAATAATGAACTATGGCTATTTATTGTACTTTCAGTTAAATTATTAATAGATTTTTAACATGTTGGTATAACAAACCAGACAAACCTTGTCAAATAACATAATTTTGGATTTCATTCCACTTTGAAGTCTAATTATGGTTAGTAATTATAGTTCTAGACAATAGAAAGTTGTAGTTTCAATTTATTTTATTTTAGAAAGTTGATGGACAACGTGCCAAGCATGAGAGTGACATTTAGTTTGACACAAGTAATGTTGCCACTTGCCAACTTTATATCCTCTTGCCACTGCCAGTTGCTATTGGTAAAAATAGCTTTAAAGTTTTTATTGATGTGAGACGTTTGTATAATAAGTCCATGTGGGAGACACACACGGGGCAGGGCAGAGCAAATCCGCTGTTGGCATGGCAGCATGGCGAGCGACCACAAACGACGATTTGCGGGCGACGTGGCCAACCGCCAACAGCCAATATCCAAACGTTTTTAAAGAATATGTTTTTTCTTTATAAAATCTGAACACTTTGTTTTTGATATGCCTTATTTATATCTTTAAACCATCCTTTCATACATATTTTCTATAAAAAATAGTTTCGATGTTTCACATCTGCCAGGCGTCCGTCCTACGACTGGCTCAATTTTTTTCTCTATACTCTATCGTTTTAGTACCTATCCTATACAAATTCATGAACATACGCACTAAGTGAAAATAACAATATCATAAATATAGACGAAATGGATGAAAACATAATGAAGATAACTAAAAAAATATTCAAGCAAAGATAATAAAACTGTCATGGTATCAGCGCGCGGGCGTCTTCTATCAAATGTAAAAAAGAATTACGTAAGTTGACCCCGTAATCACATAGAAATTGGATTACATACTTATGAAAAAAATCGTCGCATGCATAACCTCCTCCTTTTTTTAAGTAGGTTAAACTTTTAATTGGGGAGAGTGGATCGCTGAAAAGCAACAATGTAGGATATCTCGAAAATGTCGATACACTATAGCTAAATGGCAAAACATGCAGCTACTTTCTTATTTATAAGGCCTGTATCTAGAAAATAAATGCATCTTTATCTCTATATGTACAAAGCGCTTCTACGTACTACCACAGATTAATACAGATGGGACACTCCGCAAAAAATTGAATAAAAAGCGGCTCTTAATACGACACGATAAAGTGCAGTTCAAGTCGTACCTACAGTTATTTTCACCTACAAGTGCCTCTCTATCGAGTAACCTGATCACGTTAGGGTTGTCATCTTTTAGAGACTATATAATTAATCTTAATATTTAGAGTCTGTCAAGCGAGTCGCGTCCCATGAAAAAGGCGGTAAATTCAAAAATCTTACAGGGGTCAACACTGATATAGTACGCTGAAAACTGGTTTGATAATTGAATTTTTGTAGAAAAAAAAAATTCTTTGGGCTAAATTAAAAAAAGTGCATTTCAATGTAGGTATTTATTAATCACAATCAGAACTAAAATCAGAATCTAGAAATTCAATGCCTTCATAAGGGAAATCACTGTCAGTATCATAATTACGCACAGAAATAATGAAGGTTTCCAACTCCGTTTCGGTTATCCTGTCCCTTACTTTATATTGGTTTTCTACATTAATAGTGTGATCTGTGCATTTTTTCCAATCATTAGCTGTGACACTATTAAAACATTATTTTTTAGGTTTCTCCATTTCTTTACCTGGAATTCCTAAGTTTTTGCTGGCTATTTTTCTTTTAGCCAAACTCCATATGAGTTCAATTGCGTTCAGGTTACAATGATACGGCGGAATTTTCGAAACCTCATGCTCTTTCAAAAATTATTCAGCTTCATACATTGATGTTGTTTTATTTTCATTGGCTTATTTATTCTTGTTACATGATAGCTAGCGCTGTCCATAACAATCACACTGGGCTGAGTTAAATTGGTTATTAATTTTTCACGTAAAAATTTCATAAAATGATTTCTGTTCATATCATCATGATAATCAGCCAAGTTTTATTTTGTATTGTATACTAATAAAACATTGGGGACAAAACCTTTTTCAGATCCAGCATGATCAATAATATACCTTTTGCCTGACGATATTTTATCAACTACTCCGCTTGTGGATGGCCCTTGCCATGATTTTTTTACTTTATAATTTTGGTGGACGTAGGTTTCAGGTTAGGTAGGCTAAAAGTATCAAAATGTTGTATCCAACCTACCTGATGTTGACCAGAACTTGTGACAATCCGTTTGACAGAAATCAGCTAAATGGTCGTGGACACGATTCCTTTGGCCGACTCTAATTACTAGTTATGTGCTTATTACTCTACTTTTGTGAAAAAAATACGTTTCAATTAAATCTAGGCTCGGTACTTTAATTTGTTTAGTCTCCATTATTTATTAATATGTGCCTACGTATTTGTGCAAATAAATAGGTACCTATGTACGAATACCCTGTTGTCTACATAATCAAAATTTTACTACATAATATTTAGTTATGGTTATAGTTAGTCCGTGGTACTTTCCTACCTATACTTATCAAAGCTTGAACCTGACCTTGTAAACAGAACTTGTAAGAACCTAACTATACCTACCATAATTCTAGATATAATATTATTATAAACCAGGAGTAGAGACGACTTTTTAAAAAAGGGAAACATATAACGTTAAACGTAAACAATCTTTAATTAAATGACAATTAAAATTATAACAAATCAACAAAAATGTAAACGCCTAATACGTCCAGCACGCTCAAATGCCACAAGAAAAGTGAGTCTCCGCCGCTCGGAACGCGCCGCAGGCGCTATCGCCCCTCCAGCCGGTCTCGCCACCGTCAGGCGATCCTACGACATCATGACGTGCCACTAAGCCCCGCCTCCTGACCGTTTATTTCTAACACGGCCTCTCCTGACAGCGCGGCGTCCTCGACCGCTTGGCTTTGGATGGGCAGCTCCTCGTTATTAGAGTCGCCAAGAACCTCGATATCGTTGTCTGCAACACAACATTTTTTTTTACAACTTGCAAAAGTTTCACAAACCTAAGAATAGAAAGAAATCTTATAACGATTAATAGACCCGCATCACGGCCGTAAGCGTGCACTCTAACAGCCGCGACCGACTCTAAAAACCGCTACACGAATTTAATACAATTTAAAGTCTGTCAGTTCATTTTAATATTAAAATGGTCATGAGATCTCAACATTGTTAAATTTAAGGAAAAATAAAATGGAAATTACAACCCCATGCAACGCCTAAGCCTATGAGAGGCTCTGCCAGTACGCCATAGGTAGCTGCCCATCGGGCAAGCGCGCGTCACTGATGAGGATAGTCCTCCTTCGCGAGAAACATGCCTTACAGCTGCCAACAGCAAGCATGTGTTACTGAGGACGAGCCTCCCCTCGAGACATACTGCACACGTCATAGGTAGCTGCCCCTCGGGCAAGCGCACGTGGCATCTCGAGAACTCACCCTCACCACTCGTGGCGAAGAACGCTGCACACGCATCCGGCGTCCATTCCCGCGCCATGGAACCATGTGTTCTGCGGCGGTCTGGGTTATCTTACCGTACGAGCCAGCAAGCAGCTCGAGCTCATACCGGTGATGTGGGAGCGCTCGTAACACCTTGTACGGGCCACGCATCCCGGAGTCCAACTTCCCCGTGCTCTGCGAGCCCTTGCTCACGAACACGAAACTGCCGACGACAAATGTACGCGGCTGACGCCGACGCTCGTTAACGTACGTGTCCTGCTGCTGCTGATTTTCAGCGAGCAACTCAGACACCCTCTGTCTTCGCAGCGTCAGAAGAGTTTCTCGGTTAGGATGCGAGTCGTTCAGCGCGACGTCTCGCACAAGAGACCTCAGCACTGGAGTAGTCCCTTCAACGCCAGTCAATAGCTGCAGAGGCGAGGTGCGGGTCGTGGCCTGCCTCATTATGTTCAAGGTGAGCTGCACCTTCCACAACGTATCGGACCACTGCGCACCCTTCATCCTGCAATAACGCTTGACCTGCCCGTTTTCACGGTGCATTTCAGGCGTAATAAAATGTATGTTACAGCCTAACTCAGTAACCCAGTCTCGAAAGGATGCACTTTCGAACATTCTGCCACGGTCACACACAATTTTTGACGGAGTACCAAATAGTGAAATGGTATTGGGAAATACGCGTTTTAACTCGGCGGTATCTTGTCTGTACAGGGCGTACAACAGACAGTACTTAGTAAAGCATCTACCACGAGGAGTATGTTTCCGAAACCGTTTGACTACGTTCGAGAGTCTTCACTAGTTAGCGAGTACTTGTAGTACAACAAATCGTTCTTTATAAAAAAAACCGCGTAAGATCCAATTGACCATCCCTCAGCTTTTGCATCAAGCTTTGAGTTTCAGAATCAGCCGTCTCAGCAATATTCGCCCAATTTCACGGATTTCGAATTTGAAAAACAGTAGTGGGCTGTCGGCTTAAAAAGTCTACGTGTTGCATGAGGCAACCTTTTCGATACTCAAGCGTGAACTGAAAGTCTTGCATGTAAACCCACCAACGGGCAACACGAGGCAACAAGTCCTTTTTACGCTCAGTCAATTTCAATGAGTTACAATCGGTTACTATTTTAAGCTTTATGCCTATCAAATAATGCCGAAAATGTTGTAACGCGCGAACGATTGCTAACGTCTCGAGTTCGTAACTGTGGTAACGGGACTCGGCACCCTGCGTAAACTTACTAAAATAGCCGACAACTCGCTTCCGTCTACCCTCATGTTCTTGCAATAAAATTGCACCAAAACCAATTGCGCTGGCATACGTATGAAGCTCAGTGGGCAGGTTGGGATTGAAGATTGCTAAAACAGTAAGACTTTTAATAACAAAATCACGTGCTAGGTCTTGCTCCGCGCCCCATACAAAAGGCTGACCTTTTCTAAGCAATTTAGCAATACAAGCAGTTTTCGAAGCGTACGCAGCAATGTACCACCGAAAATAGCCCGCCAAACCCAAAAACTGCTGAACGCCTCTCACATTAGATGGCTTAGGAGACTTAACTAAAGCTTCAGTCTTACTAGAGCTCGGCCGTACCTGACCATGACCAATGAGCCTACCTAGGTATTCTAACTAACTAACTAGGTGTCTAAGAACGTGCATTTTTTTTAGATTTACTGCATTACCCTCGCAAAGTTTTCAGACCGTCACTGACAGAATTCGTCATTATTAACACATCATCTATATAAATTAACACATTACTGGTATGTAGCAGGTGCTTCAGAATTTTAGAGATGATTTTTCATAGAAAATAGGTGCGATAGCGAGTCTAAGGCATTTTTAAATATTCGTAATGCTTAGATCTTACTTGAATTCCTCCCACAATCCTGTCCGCAGCGTCAACCTCCCGCGTTGCCGCAGTGGTCACGCGTTCTAACCGTAGCACGTGTTTCCGTATTACCGGTAACAGGTGCCTCGGCCACCACCGAAGTTGTCAGCGGCGGAGTGCCGCCCGGATGTGACGATATGGGAGTAGATGTACGCATAGTGTTTGAAGGAAACCGTTCCTTTAAAGCGCTCAATCGGACCAGTATTTCATTTAAAGGGTCGCGACGAGGGCTATCCCGGCGCCTACGCGAACTTTGAGAGTACTCTGATCTATCACGACGACCTCTAGAAGATCTACTACGGGATTATCGATAACGGCTACGACGCCTTTAATCAACATCGCGATGATTATGCGAATCGTTTTCCCGACAATTACGCCTAGGTGTATGCAGCGTGCATTCACGACTCGACATGATTATAACCACTACATGAACAACAAACTAAGCGCGAAATAAAATAATTAACACGTGGTTGTTTACTTCAAAAACACGCACGACATATAATCTAATAGGAAGAATACTACACTTGGCGAATCACGTTAAAATTCACAAAAACGGATAAAATCAACAACACGTGGTGAAAAATTTTTTAAACTGTCTCAAAAACACCATTTCCGGTTAAAAGATGGCGAACGATCTAAATCGCGTGTAATTTAAATCTATCCCACTTCTGATATTATAAACCAGGAGTAGAGACGACTTTTTAAAAAAGGGAAACATATAACGTTAAACGTAAACAATCTTTAATTAAATGACAATTAAAATTATAACAAATCAACAAAAATGTAAACGCCTAATACGTCCAGCACGCTCAAATGCCACAAGAAAAGTGAGTCTCCGCCGCTCGGAACGCGCCGCAGGCGCTATCGCCCCTCCAGCCGGTCTCGCCACCGTCAGGCGATCCTACGACATCATGACGTGCCACTAAGCCCCGCCTCCTGACCGTTTATTTCTAACAATATTCTAACTACGCAAATACGGTTGACCTAGATAAGAATAACAAATATAAAAATTTGGTAGGTACTTAGGTACCTACTTAAAATTACTAACTACTTATAGGTAGACGTGCATTTCTTTAACTTTCGGTGTCCTTTGGAAGTGAGAAAAACGTGAGGTTCGGATCCTTATTATTATTTGAGCAGCCAAATGCGATGCAATTGTCGCCGCATCGCCCCGCCGCGCCGCGTCATCCGCGGAACCCGGGACGAACGAGCTGGCCAGGCTCGCCGTCCCGTTCCCAGACGGCGGCGGCGCGGCGCAACGCAGCGACGCGGCGGCGAGAATTTGTTTTAGGGGTTTAGTGGATAGATTTATGTTTGTGGGATTATTTGTACCTGGGGCTTGTTCCGAGAAGAATCTTCAATATGTTGGGAGGTTTGCTTCGCATTAATCAGCTTTAGTTCTTACTAGCTCGCATCACGATTCAGCTCGCCATCTGTGGTTAAAATTAAATTGATTCCCACCATTCTATACATTGTGATTGTGATATACATACATAAACGTTTCTGGTGTCTTAGGTATGAGTCCATAGCACAGAGATGTTATACACGTACATATCTTGCTAGGATTAATTCAGTTACATGATCTACGAGATCCTAGTCATCGTAGTATGTTGGGTATAAAGAGGAGACCGCAGCAAAGTCTGCTAAATCGACCTCTTGCCTGATCCGTTTCTATCACAGATCATTTCTCATAATATACGAGGAAACCGCGGCCAAGCTTGCCTTTAACCTCTTGCCAGACCCGTTTCTATCACAGATCCTTCTCATATTTAACTCTGTTGTATGTACCACCCTCTTAGTACATACAACACCTTACAACAATACGCTTGGGTATTGAGGAGGAATCGCACAGCCAAGTCTGCCAATTAACCTCCTAATGTAACCGACTTCCAAGAGCAACAGAAACCTTTAGAAAGATAGGAAATTTAGAATCTAGGCATTTAGGTGGGGAACCTCTACGCTATTGTCTTAGCGCTACCACTTAGCTTATATTCTCTCAGATGAGTCGCTACCATGCTGGACGCCTCCATCACAACACCAATCACTTTACTTTGCACTAAATAGTAAATACTTATTGAATTAAATACTTCACATTTGGTGTAGGTAGTCCAAAAGTACCGGCAAACGCCACAGACTACTTAAACGTCATAACCATAAACTATAAATACTCTTTATCTGCGGTGATCCCTCTATGGGTTCGGTGTTGTCAGCAGATTACCTCAAGCTGTCTTAAATGACAAGTTTGTTACACGTTTCGCTTTAACAATATTAATTTGACTCTGTTACCTGTCTACTTCGCGAACCACACGTCGCGACACTCCCGCCCGAATAGTCTTAGAGCAGGGTTAGTAAGTTACGCGTCCACTCAGCAATTTTCTCCAGAGCTCTGGTGGCCGCGCCTCTTCTTTGTTTAACCTCATTGTTCACTTGAACTATCTTCTCAGGTTCATCCTCTTTCTGACTCAATAATTTCTCTCTGTCCGTGCTCTCTGATACTTTATCAAAGTCTTCCAACATACTCTTTTCCGCTGGTATTATAGACTCTCTATTTTCTTTCTCGTGTTCTGAACTATCGGATGTATCCTTTGAATTTATGACTTTCACTTCCAATGGTATCAATTCGTTTACCGTTATATTCTGTGGTATCTCACTTTCTCTTTCTGATGCGTTCGCATCATATTCTATCTCTTCATTGTCCTCCATTTCCAATGGATATAAATGAGTTAAAGATCTTACAAACTCCTTGTTTCCAGCTTCGACCTTTGCAACTCTGCAAAGTCCGTCAGAACTTTTGACCAATGAAGTAATTTTTCCAACTTTCCATTCTTGTCGATTTTTACTATCTCCCTTTATCTGAACAATTTGTCCTACCTTCGGGATTAATTTTGCCGTGATTCTAGGTTCTTTGACAGAATGTCCATATCGTTCACGCAAACTTTGTAAATATCGATTTGTGAACATGTCCTTAAATTCATTTAGGATAACTAAACCTCTTTTCCAAGCCTTGATAAGGTCGGATTTTGTTGTAGTGCCTTGTACTAGAAAGTCTTCAGTTGAACCTTCCATCGTTATGCATTTTCCCATAGTTAAGAAATCAGACGGTTTTAAAATATGTACCAATTCAGAATCGACACAAGTTAATGGTCTTGTATTAACAGTTGCTTCAATTTCTTTTACTAATGTAACCAATTGACTATCCGTCAGCATGTGCTTCTCCAATGTTCTTCTCATACAATTCTTCACTATTCCAATTAATCGTTCATAAAATCCCCCGAACCAGGGAGCTAGTTGGGGTATGAACCTCCAACGAATTTCGTTTTTAATACAATAAGAATTTGATAGTATTTCTGACATAAGCTTAAAATTTGTAGCATTATCTGATGTGATTATTTGTGGCACACCTCTTGTCGATATCATCCTTCTCAAAGCATTAAGTCCTTCTTCTGCTGTGAGATCTTGAACAACCTCTAAATGCGCCGCCCTGACTGCTAGGCAAGTGAAAAGTGCTATCCAACGTTTACTTGTTTCATTTCTATGTTTAATTAGTACAGGGCCCATGTAGTCCAGGCCTGTAAATGTAAACGGTGAACTGTAATTTACTCTTTCAGTGGGTAATGCAGGGGTTGGTGGTAGCTTGAACGGTCCTCCTCCGTGTTTCTGACATCTAGGACATTTCCTTATAACCTGCTGAACTTGGCGTTTTCCGTGTGGAATCCAAAAGGCTTGACGAATTATAGCGAGGGTATGGTTAACACCTACATGATGATTGTCGCTATGGGTCTGGGTGATAATTTTGTTAGTGTAATCACAATCCTTTGGAATAAGTATTGGATAACGTTGGTCATACGACCAATCCGTGTTCTTTAAACGTCCTTTGCAACGTAAAAGTCCGTCTACGTCCAGAAATATTCCAAGATTAATTTTTAAGCTTGTTTCTTTCCCTTCTAGTTCTCTTGGAAAGTGTTCGGCTTGTAGCTTCTTAAGCTGCTTAATTTTGTCACCCTTTTCTTCACTTATGTCTACATCCATCTTAATTTGGTTACTTGTACTGTCTGCTTGATTTTCCACACCGAGTGTATTTTCTGTATCCATTTTATATTCTTGTGACTCTTTCGGGAGACCCTCCCCCGCACAAAGAGAAGAAACTTCTTGGATTCCTGACGGCCAGGAATTCGGATGTTGTAATATAAACTGAGGGCCAGTCAGCCATTTTACTCTATCTTCTTTAGAGCTGAATGGTCTTGTGGCAACATCCGCTGGATTTAGATCTGATGGAACATGTCGTATTATTAGGTTTTTATTCCTTTTAATTTCGTCGACTCTTCTGGCTACGAACGGTGTGAGAAGTTTGTCCGACTTACACCAGTCGATAACAATTTGACTATCAGTCCATAACGTTTGACTTGTGATGTTAAATTGTAAAAATTGGGATACATATTTGATCAGCTTAGTTCCAATTAATACGCCTAGTAACTCCAACCGTGGTATTTTCAGATTGTCTTGATCCTTCAAAGGAACTAGCCTTGATTTCCCTAGGACAAACTTTACCTCCTTGCCGTTAACTATGTAGATTACAGCTGCATAGGCCTTCGAAGAAGAGTCTGTGAAGCAGTGAATTTGACAAGTACTTGTAGTAGCATCACTGAAGTAACATCTGGGCAAGGATATGTTTCGAACATCTTCTAATTCGTCACATATCTTTGACCAATCGGTTTTTAGTGTCTCAGAAAATGGTGTATCCCATTTTACCTTTTCCTTCCATAGATTTTGTATGAACAGTTTGCTAGACAACAGTGACGGTACAGCAAATCCACACGGATCATAGATTGATGCTATGACCGTTAATACACCTCTTTTTGTAAATTTTGGTTCACTAATAACCTTATCTTTTAGTTGAAGTGTGTCTTCCTTCAATTTCCAGTTTAGTCCAAGAACCTTGATCTTATCCTCTTTGCAAGATTCAGGTACTTGTTTTATAAATTCTTCAGAGTTGGAACTCCAATCTCTAAGATTCATGGATAGTTGATTGAATATCTCTTTAGAATTCTTATAAAGTTGAAGTGCTTCCTTCACTGTTTTTGTTCCGGTAACGACGTTATCAACATATATGTCTTTAGTTAATTTCTTAACCTGTTCATTATCTGAACTTTGTAAGTGTAATCTGATTGTTGCATTAAGCAAAAATGGGCTTGATATAACGCCAAATGGAACTCTTGTAAATCTTAAGTGAAGCAGATTATCTTCTTTAGCGGGTTTCTTTGTATCCTTTAACCATAGGAATCGAGTCACATCGCGATCCGGTTTATTAAGTGCAATCTGTAAGAACGCCTTCTCGACGTCTGCACATATACCTATTGGTTGACATCTGAACTTTTTAAGTAATCCAGTCATATCCTCCAACATCATGGGTCCACAATACAAGCATTGATTTAAACTTTTATTGTCTTTTGTTTTGGATGACGCGTCATAGACAATTCTCATAGGCTTGCCAGGTACTTTTACCCCATGGTGTGGAAGGTAATGAACTGGATGTCCTACTGTTTGATTTCTCAGATCAGGTGCAACTTCAATTATTCCTTTCATCATTTGATCCTTCAATGTGTTTTCATATGCCAATAATGTAGAGGTATCTAGCCGCTTCAATAGGTTGACGAGACGACCATAAGCCAATCCAAAATTCATATTCAGAGCAGGAGGGTACTCAATCCAGGGCCAGGATACGGAGTACCTGTTGTCTACATATTCAGTAGTTTCATTGAACCTCTTTACAGCCTCATCTTCTCGATTTTCCCTCGGAGAATCGGTTATGCCAATGGATTCCAGTTCCCATAGGCTTTTCATGTTAGTCTCAATCAGTGGCAGGTCAGGTTCGTTGAATAACATGTCCACATTAGACTGGAAGTATGTCACCACCGATAGTTCCTGTATAGGACTGGAATCCATTTTCCCGCTTAGTATCCATCCGAGGTCAGACTGTACCATATACAAGTTCTCCTTTAGTTTAATTTTATGTTCTGAGATAAGTGAAAAGTAATAATCATTACCAATCAGAATATCCACTTGGTCTTGTAGAGAACCATCGTCAGCTAGTTCTGATTTATCCTTCCAGTGGCTGAGGTCCTGATGAGGATATGGGACACTATGTGATATCACTGGTACCACATTAGCAAACAGAGTGATTGTCTTATCGGCTCTTGTCCTCAACTGCACCTCAACCACAGGACTGTCTATTTCTTGAGGAGTCTTTGATCCAAATGTAAATACAGTTAGTGTACTTTCTTCCTCAAATTTTAGATTAAGTTCTCTTGCAGATTTCTGTGTGATGTATGTTCTTTGGCTTCCAGAGTCTAATAGAACTCTGCATGGAAGCTCCTTAGAAAAATCTCCTACTTTACTGGCAGTAACTACTGCTGTTTGTAGAACGGTGAGTCCCTTATCTCTTGTGTACATGACATTGGTTGTTGTTAACTTATCCTGTTTTACACTTGAAAATTTAACAGGACATAAAGCACGATTATGACCTAATTTATTACAATGAAAGCATTCTTTTTCATTTCTACATTCTACATGAGAATGTCCTATTCTAAGACAACTGTAGCATCTATTTTTTAATAGGGATTTTCTTTCCTTTATTTCCTTGAATTTAGTACATTTGTCGTTGTAGTGTGACTCTTTACAGAAGATACAATGAAGTTTAGACTTCTTCCTAGGTGGTCCCTCCTTTACAGGATAACTTGCATAATTTCGCTTGTTCCCGTTGTTCCCCTGGGAAGCATTTCTCTTATCCTGTTTTGGGTGGTATCGAGCCTTTTCCTGTTTGTTTTCATAGTTAATTTTCTGTTGGCTCCTTTGATCCTCCTTTCTCTTCTGATTTGTATGATCACCTTTCCCAGTAGAGTGAAGTGTCTTTACAGTGTAATATTCTTTCTCATTTAGATTTTTCTCTTGCGTCAATCTATTTGCATCTTCACGTGCTGAAATGACAATTTCCAAATATTTCCTTATTTCTTCAATTGATTCTTGCCTTATTTTCAATTTCATTTCATATATTATATCTTCTGGAAATTTCTCCATTACCATAAACCTCAAGTGGTTATGGTTAATATTTTCACCCATTGAATCCAAAACTCTCAAATGTTTTTCAATTTCAGTTAAAACTCTTCGACAATCTGATACAGTTTTGTCTGCTGGTTTTATTCTGTA
This sequence comes from Omphaloscelis lunosa, assembly GCA_916610215.1. Lineage (NCBI taxonomy): Eukaryota > Metazoa > Arthropoda > Insecta > Lepidoptera > Noctuidae > Omphaloscelis > Omphaloscelis lunosa. The sequence continues at coordinate 18,169,121 of OU744250.1, forward strand.
GAGTGAGGAATAGTGTGCATCAACCACTTGAGTTTGTTTCCCATACCTATCTTTCAAAGATTGTATGGCTATGGAATAGTTTTTATTTGTAATATCTAACCCGTCTATCACTCCCTTGGCTTCTCCCTTTAGAGAATTCTTTAGATATAATAACTTGTCAACATCTGCCAAATTTCGATTGTGAATATTTGAACTAAATTGGTCCCAAAATTGGTGCCATTCAAGAATGTTACCTTCAAACTGTGGTAACTCCAATTTTGGTAGTTTTCCTGATAAGAAACGTTCTTCGTTCTTGTTGCTATTTATCGTTGAATTTTCACATTCTTCAATTTTCACTTTAAGTTCGCAGCAGTTTTCTTCAGCTTCCAGCTGTATTGCAGAGATGACAGAGATCTCGTCCACTTGCGGTTCGCTAACAAGTCGAAAATAATTGTTTAGTTCCCTCTCCAATCGTTGGAGACAGGTATGAAGTTTAGAGGATACCACTCTTCCTTCATGTAAGGTTAAGTCATTTGGTTCAGTAGCGAGTTTGCTGGTTGTATTTTGGGCACATTCGGACAGAGTTTTTATTTTATCACACAGGCCATGAAGAATAAGGAGCATGGCTTCTTCCATATTTACATCCTGTAATATAATATTACACTATCTAAGTACAGCTTTGATTTGTTATACAAATTTAATCATAATGTAATATGTTTTAATTGAAACCACCTGTTTTTAAAAATAAGGAATAACAAATTGATATTTGTATTATTTACTGAATTTTTCTGATAGCTCATTTGATTGCAAAAACCAATAATATAATTGCAATCACACATCATACATACAGGGTAGATATTTAAAAAATTTTCATCACTTTCTCGAAAACAGAATTTCAAAAATTCAACTTCCCTTTCAGGAAAACTTATTTACCATCATGGAAATAATCATCTCCTTTCAGATTTATTTAGGTGTTTTGGGTCACCCAGTACAGGTAAGGAAATACCACTTAATACTTTAGAACGCTCATAACATAAATACTCAATCACCAAGTGCACATAATCAAGCATAGAATAGATAATGGGCACGGTAAGGAAACATCACTCTTCTTATACAATGAGCCTTCAACTGACAGACAATACTATGTACTTACAGAGTACAAAACCTTATAATCTCTCTTAAATCATTTATTTGTATATATTGATGACACTGCTGCCTAGTCAGCAGTGCCTCTGCGCGCAGAATTGGTATGTGGAATCGAGCCCGGAGCCCCATTCTATGCAAATGTTTGTGTTTGTCATGTGCACCTGAAGTACTTATCACAGTATGTATTGTCTACCGAAGTCCTTAGTACCAGCTTAGTCAGTTTGGGACCAAATGCCATGCAAGAGATGTCTACTCAAGCATTTATACATATAATGTGAATAAGGTAGCCAAACAGATAAGGATACTCATCCAATATCAAGATATAAGATTATAAACTATTACTCACTTCCGATGTTGTCTTCAGTTATAACTTGACCTTATTAATGATTTCTTTAGCTGCAGGCAGTTTAATTTAATCTCCCTTTCTCGGTGACAATTACCTCCAATGACTAACAATTGCGGTCCTTTTTGTTCGTTCAAGCACGCTTATTTTATTCCCGACGTGGAGTAAATCAATAAGTCGTGGATATTTCGTTCTCACAAATACTGACAAGGTAAAACTTTGAAAACGCAGGTATGAAAAGTTTCGCTCAAACATGGCGACAAGAATTTATTGTCTCTGTCAAATTTGCTCCGCTTCCGGTTTGTGCTGCAAACTTTGACAAATCGTTTTCAACTTCCGCTTTACAATAAATCCGTATTGAGACTTGTGGAGTCGTATCTTTGCAAGTTAATGAATACAAATGATCGAATCCCTTAGATAACTCATAAAACGAATAAATATGCAACATCACATAGTTTATTTCACAAAACAAAGAAATAAACTTAAAACTTGTGTTTCATTTCAACAACAAGTAACGCCATCTAGGTTATTTAGCGCATCGATCCATCAACTCGGATGTCCAGCGACACTTACTTATTTACCTTTGATAGTTAATCTTAAGATAATTACATTGAGAAATATTCAATATTATCAGAGTCAATATTAGCGAGACGTGTATCAAACCTATTCAACATTTTAGCATATTTTCATCAACTTTTGATGCAAAAAGTTTTACACAGAGCTTTCACAGATGGCAGCACCAGTAAGAACACAGAATTTTATTATAACCAGTTTAAACTGGTTTATATAATTTGATATTGATTTTTCCTCTCGGATACCAGCATCTCCACCATGTCGCCGCATCGCCCCGCCGCGCCGCGTCATCCGCGGAACCCGGGACGAACGAGCTGGCCAGGCTCGCCGTCCCGTTCCCAGACGGCGGCGGCGCGGCGCAACGCAGCGACGCGGCGGCGAGAATTTGTTTTAGGGGTTTAGTGGATAGATTTATGTTTGTGGGATTATTTGTACCTGGGGCTTGTTCCGAGAAGAATCTTCAATATGTTGGGAGGTTTGCTTCGCATTAATCAGCTTTAGTTCTTACTAGCTCGCATCACGATTCAGCTCGCCATCTGTGGTTAAAATTAAATTGATTCCCACCATTCTATACATTGTGATTGTGATATACATACATAAACGTTTCTGGTGTCTTAGGTATGAGTCCATAGCACAGAGATGTTATACACGTACATATCTTGCTAGGATTAATTCAGTTACATGATCTACGAGATCCTAGTCATCGTAGTATGTTGGGTATAAAGAGGAGACCGCAGCAAAGTCTGCTAAATCGACCTCTTGCCTGATCCGTTTCTATCACAGATCATTTCTCATAATATACGAGGAAACCGCGGCCAAGCTTGCCTTTAACCTCTTGCCAGACCCGTTTCTATCACAGATCCTTCTCATATTTAACTCTGTTGTATGTACCACCCTCTTAGTACATACAACACCTTACAACAATACGCTTGGGTATTGAGGAGGAATCGCACAGCCAAGTCTGCCAATTAACCTCCTAATGTAACCGACTTCCAAGAGCAACAGAAACCTTTAGAAAGATAGGAAATTTAGAATCTAGGCATTTAGGTGGGGAACCTCTACGCTATTGTCTTAGCGCTACCACTTAGCTTATATTCTCTCAGATGAGTCGCTACCATGCTGGACGCCTCCATCACAACACCAATCACTTTACTTTGCACTAAATAGTAAATACTTATTGAATTAAATACTTCACATTTGGTGTAGGTAGTCCAAAAGTACCGGCAAACGCCACAGACTACTTAAACGTCATAACCATAAACTATAAATACTCTTTATCTGCGGTGATCCCTCTATGGGTTCGGTGTTGTCAGCAGATTACCTCAAGCTGTCTTAAATGACAAGTTTGTTACACGTTTCGCTTTAACAATATTAATTTGACTCTGTTACCTGTCTACTTCGCGAACCACACGTCGCGACAGCAATATACTGTTGCCTTCATTTTAGTATTTTTAGTAGTTTTAGTAGTTGCTACGAATGAACGACGCGACGCGGGGCGTGAGTATTGAATTAATGTACGACACGGCGCGGGCGCGGCAGCGCGGCCCGCGGCAGCCCTACTGAATTGGCACAGTGAGACAGCCCTCAGCGAACATGTAGCTTCTTAATAAACTGCGGAGTGTCCCATCTGTATTAATCTGTGAGTACTACGTACTCCTACTACCATAGACTACTATTTAAAAAGCCTACTACAAAGTAGTAGGTATTCACTCATTTTCACTTATTTTTCGACAACTGGCAGCCCTAAAGTCAATCAATAAAATAATTATTATACAAATATTATTTTTAATTGAATTTTTCAAGAAATTTTTCGTTTACAATATTTTAAAACACAAAAATGAGTACATAGGTAATAAAAGTATTTTAGAGAACAAAACAAAACTATGAAACACAATCAGATTTTGATCAGAATTCAGAAACGTTCATTTTGATCAGTTGCTAAGCAACGAAATAACATGGAAATAACAACAACAAGTCTACAACAAAAATGTAATTTTGTTGTCGAATTCTCGTATCAATATTTATAACTGCACCAGTGGCTTTAAACTCCATCAAATTAAACGCCTTGATTGGAGGATACAAAAACTGCACATAATGACTACCCCTAAAGTAAGTATTTAACTTTATTTCTAATAAGATTAGCTGTCTTACACACCAAATTATTTGTGAATTATTGTTGAGATGTTATCAACTACTTAGTCAAAAATTTCATATAGCTCTCATGCTTATTTCGGAAATAGTCTTAGGCCAGTATTAGAGAACCACACTCAACACTCAGCATTAGGTACTTAAAACTAGTTTCAATCAAAAGGCTTTAAACGAGTTTAAAGTAATGCTTGAGTTTTGAGTGAGGTTCTGTAATACGGGCCTTAGGGTTTATGACCCCCTCACGATACAATTCGTTGAATTTCGTTGCCCTCGTCATCATTATTTTGCCCATAACCACATGGTAGAAGCAGCATGTCTCCGTTCATAATTCTCTATTAATTGTAATTTATGTAGTCACCCCTTTTCTAGCCAATTCATTGCCATCTTATTATCCCAAAAACATAAGTTAAAAAACATTTTCCCAAATGTTTCCAGTTGCTTTACACCATAGAACAGCCCCATGGGATGGGTGAGCTGTATTTTCTGTGGCAGAAGGGTGAGTCACACTCATTGCTGGCCACAACTGGGACAGATGCTACGGTGGCCATACATGACAGAACTGGCCAGCTCATGGAAAGAATGAAGCTGCAAGGGTGAGATTTAAATTATAAATTCAATACAAATTTGATTGTACTTATTCTTGCTTATTCTTGATGTTAGTGGGAACTGGCTTGTTTGAAGAATTATTGTAGCATATAAATCAAAAGTCAAACCAATGTTTTTTGTCAATTTCCTGTATAATATATAAGTAATGTGTATTTGGGAAGACTAATTTCAACTTAGTTCTTGATAGTGTCTTTATAATTTGATACAGCACCCCAAATACCCTTCTCATACTATTTCACAGTGTTCACAAGCATCTTGGTGAGAAAAATAGTTGAAAAACACAATAAACTGTTTCAGTCTCTGCGCTTGCATGGAATGGGACCAGGACGGTGACTACTTAGCAATCATTACTCCTAACAGTAACACGGTATTGTTATGGGAATGCCATGCAAACAAGCGCATTAATATAGAGACAGGGCTCCGTGAACCACCCTCGTGCATTGCATGGGCTTATGGAGAGCCTTTGTTGGCTGTTGGAACACAGAAAGGAAATCTGGCGCTTTATAACCATCATACAACTAAGTATGTATATTTTCTACAAAATTCATATTATTAATTTATTTATACAGGTATAATTTAGAGATAAGGAAAGGAACAGCTACTTCAGCTCTTAAAAAATAAATGGTGCTAACTAAATGTTATATAAGTAAGCCATTAATGTCTAGTAGTTAGAACACTTAATTTCCAAATATTAGTAGGTACTGAAATTGAATTCTTTACCACAATTCCTAACCCACATTTCTGTTTGTGGTTAATCATTTAATTCAGAATAAATTTACATTTCATACATTGTTAGTAAATAGTACTTATAACTATGTTCATAAATAGTACTTCTAACTATATTAATAAATTATTTATTTATTACTGTTAATATTTACATTTGCCATATTTAATATTATAAAGGGCACCTCCAGATCCGTGGACGATATTCCAGTAGTGCCTCACAACTGGGCAATCAACCATTCCCAATATGGTATTCAGAGGGCTGCTGGAGCTACCCCGCACACGGCGCTTCAGGGAGGCCACTCTTTTTCGTACTATTGCCCTAAAGCAGTCCGTGTTTACAATACAAAATTTATAATTTAAAAGTTCAAGTAGTTCACAATCTTTCCTATAACATACTTCATTTAAATAACCCTTAATTCCTTCATTTTCAGGAGAATACCAATAATAGGTAAGCACACAAAGAAAATCACATGTGCAGAGTGGAACAAGGACAGTATTCTAGTGTTAGCTTCAGAAGACAAGAGTTTGTCCATTAACAACTCTGATGGTGACACATTGAGGATGATATCTCTGAGAGATGCACCCAATGACCTGCAGTTCTCTGAGATGAAGACTGATCAGAGAGTGGCTGGGGAGAATACTGTAAGCTTTAGAACATAACATCATGCCTGTGTTCTCTGAATGGTTGGGCAGAGGTGTATAGTACCGATACTCATATAACAACAACACAACAACATAAAACGCACAACACAACAACAATACAAAACACAGACAACATCATTAAGTTAAATAGTTATGGTATACTCAAATGGTTTGTTGCCTCTGAAAGATCTATTTCTGTGTGTGTTTGATGGTTGAATCAAGTTATACGACATTTGCATATAGAAATTATAACTATCAGTACCTAATCAGCACCTAATTTATTTTCTGCACAGAAATTCCTGATTAATGATATATCTTTCCATATCTCATTATAGTCTACTAGCTGCGCTCTGCAGTTTCGCCCGCATAAGTTTCGATTCCGTGGGAATGCATGTGCCAAAATTCATCCATATCCATTCAGCCATTTTAGCGTGAAAGCGTAACAGACAAGCTCTTAATCCCAATTATAATTTTAGTTAGAATTGAGTCAGAATTTGTGTTAAGCTTCTGACAGTTTTCATGAGCAAATATAGAAAGTATTTAAGGCATCTAGTATTGAAAGATCTCAATGTCCCGAAGTAGTTAAATTGTTAGTTTTCTCCTTAGATGTTAGTTCCCTTTCTAAATACAATTCTATCTCTTTTCCAGATAAGCCTAGTAGTCGGCAAAAGAACATTATATCTATACAATCTCCTGAACCCTGAAAACCCCATAGAGCTAGCATTTCAACAGCGCTACGGCTCCATAGTCTCATACAAATGGTATGGAGATGGGTATATTCTTATAGGATTCAGTGCTGGTTTTATCATAGCCATATCCACCCATATCAAGGAGGTTGGTGAAGAGTTGTTCCAGGTGAAGAATCATAAGGAAAGTCTGACTGATGTAGCGGTTTGTAATGGACTGGCGGCTTCGTGTGGTGATGGACAGTGAGTTGCTAGGAATTCTGTATAATTTTTATCTTATAATCAAACAACGAGCAGCTGGGTAAACGGGGTTTTATTTTCCTTTTCTGTGTTGAAAAAGTCGAATGAAAGAATCAAATGGCAGACTAGGAACAATGTTTTGTTAGGCAACAATGTTCGAAGGTAAGCAATGGGCAGCTCGCCATCCGATAAGGACCAGGCCCGGGTCGACGGCGCGTTGTGTTCTACGCGCGCCTCAAACAGATACGTCAGCAGAACTGACGGGGTCCGATAGGGCCGATGCCTGCCGGGGTCGCGGGAAAGTCCGAAAGGGTTACCGTGGCCCCCGGCAACATACTGCAAACGGCAAAAGCAACTGAAGGAACACGGGTGGGTTTTAGTCGGTAAGAGTCTTATATACCCTCCCACTTCGCCCAGAGCTGGAGAAGTTATTTGATAATTTCGCAACCAAAAAAAAATGCAACAATTTTCAGTATTCTGCAAAATGCTGGTTTTAAGCAAAGTACTTAGTTTAAAATCATGATTACAAGCAGTTTTCTAGTCTTGTGGTAACAACCTGAGTTATCCTTTAACCGATTTGTGAAGCAGTTTTGCTGAAGGTAAAAATAATCAGGGGTTTAGAGAGTTTACTCGACCTACCTCGTTGGTCTAGTGGTCATAAGTGCTACTTTTGAGTATGAGGTCCTAGGTTCGATTCCCAGATCGGGCAGTGTTGTTGTTTTGTGAGAAAAAGATGTGCATCCCTGATGTCATGTGTTCGCGGCAGCACCAACGTATTCTCGGTGTGGATCGATGGGATTCCCCAATGTTGCGGAGGTGCATGCAGCTCCACGCTGAATTTTAATTTTATGTTAATCTGTATCGGACCTACTAACACTAGATGTTAAGTTATATTGTTACTAACCCTATGGACTCTGTCTGAAATAAAAGTATTATATGTTATTCTATTGTATTGGCTTTTCATATCAGGAATTTCTCATTAGCAGCACTGAGTATGCATTTGTACCCTTTTGATGGCAATAGGCTCGCCCCCTATTACATGGGATTTAAACATATCTGGCGAAATGTGGGTGAACTATAGGTACACAGAGGTGTACATTTCGCAAGTTAGTTTAGAAGGATAGTCGTGTGATCCCGAATGTTGTATGTATACAAAACTTTTTGGAAGTATCTTGCATATTCTCACATACCAACCATCTTCAATTTCAGATTAAAACTAATCGCCGTATGGAACAACGGCGAGGTATCAGGGTCAGTAATGCCCACAGGCGGCGCCGAGCGTTGCGCGTGGAGTTCAGACGGACGTCTGCTCGCGACGGCTGGCCGCGCGTATCTGAACGTCTACGTGACTGCCCTACCGCCATTGTCTGCGGCGTACGGCACCAGGGTCATCACACTCACTAGTCTTACTGAAGCGACTGTGTATCAGTGTATTGCTGTTGGAGATGAGCCGGAACCTGTTAATAAATGTAAGTTTTAATGATGAACTTTCATTAGAACGTAACACAGCTCGGCTACTGTTGAACATGGTCGTCAAAAAAAAAAACAGTGGCACTCCGGGAGTGCCGACAGAAGTGAAAACTTGAAAAAAAATCGGCACCGCGGTAATCAACGCGTTGATGTTTTTTTAATGGTCAAAAGCTGGTGTCATCACAGTGTCGCGAAATCAATGGTTTAGTCCTATCTCAAAAATGCCCAACGCGCCTAAAGAAGTTTTTGCATAGAAGCGACACTGGGCGTATCGCTCGCCCCGATGGTGAAAGCTTAAATGAAGAAGAGCATTCCTTTGCAAAGATATTAAATCAGGTGTCTCAAAATTATACGTGTGAGGGTGCTAATGTGCAATTGTGTTATTAGCATGTAAATTTGTACCATTGAAATATACAATACACTTCGAAATTCCTAGCGGAAACAACAGCCCTGGCGATGGCGTTACCAACCGAATCAAGCGTAGGTTCTCACGTATGCTATGCTGCGTCAGTGCTAGTGGCGCGATAGCGTGGTTCTACCCGCGAGTGAAGGCGGCAGGCAGTACCCGGCGCTTATTATCGTCATCACTATGTTACTGCGCTGTTCATAATGTGACGCAGCTTTAGAAAATTGTGCCTTTATAGGACTTAATCGGTCAGCGATCTGACGGGTAGAGCAAACAGTGGCCATTTTATATTTTGATTACGTGTAGTGGTGGACAGTTCTGTTGTAGTTTCAATTGAGGAGAATGAAGAGAATGGACATTACCCAGGAAGAAGTTTTTTCATTAACATTTTTTCATAAAAATGAACTGCCCGGACCACCGCTCGTTGCCCGCCGCCCGCTGCCCGCTACCCGCCTGCCCGCAACTGGGCAGCACTTCGGTGTCCTTCCCACCACGGCCGCCTGCCCGGTGCGTTCTCTACGTTCTTTGCTTGTGCTCGCATAGTCAGATCGTAATTACATAAAATATATATAAAATGCAAATGATGTTCACATAGGGTGCGGGCAGCGTTCGAATTGACTGGACCGCAGAACGCAGACCGCCTCCAGTGTGACAAGTCCTTGATTATTTTTTCACACTGACATGCGGCAATGTTTTACTTACAAATTTGATTATTATGATCTTTTTTGAAGGCGATTTTTTTAATAGTATCTGTTATTAACAGTACTTCACGTATCTGTTGGGTTTGTGTCATCAAGATTTTTTTCACTTCGAAATTCCCAGCGGAACCAATAGCCCTAGCCACCTACACGCTGCCAACTGAACCAAGTGTGATAGCGCTAGGTGGTTCTCACGTGTGTTGCGCCAGTGGCGCGCTGGCGTGGTTCTACCCGCTGGCAGGCGGCGCCGCGGCGCGCAGGCAGTACCCGGCGCCTATTGACGTCATCACGCTGGCCGGGGAGTACGCTGCTGCGCTGTTTCAGGGACGAGCTATGTTGCATGCGGTGAGTATAGATGGAATAAAATCAAATCAAGTAATAAGGATGATGCCTGGGTCAAAAAAGAAATTCTATTTAGTCCGTCAGTCAGATAATATAAAAATATTAGACACGTATTTTTTGCTTTATCATATTAATAAAAGATAAAAAAAAACTTAGATAAAACGAATTTAAGTTGGGGAGTGGGGTTCGCTACGTCACAAGTAAGTATTAAAATCTACATACTCGTGACGTCATGGCACATTTTAACTCAATGTATCGCCGTAATCTTTTGATAACGTAAAAAAAAAGAAAACAAAACGTGTCCTCGCGTTTTAATAATTTACCCGACGGACATAAAATAAATTTTTAGTCATCATCCCTATTATGTTCGCAGACAGGTATCACTGTGTTCTGCCACAGGAAGTGGCATACAAATATTACAAAATTAGAAACAAAAATAGTGAACATACGTACGCTCCTCTGTAGCATTCATTTTTTTTTATATTTTGTTTGTTAGTAGCACAAGCAAGCGTCTCACATGATAGTCATCCCATATTAAGACATGCAAGATCTGCTATAACAGAGAAATGTGAAGTTCTTGTAGCTGGATTTAAAACCATTATTTCGGCTTGCATAATCACTTAATCAGCCTATGATGTTCCCACTGCTGGGAAAAAAGGTCTCCTCTCTGTGAGACGGAGTGGGCCGTAATCCACCACACGAGCCCAGCGCGGATTGGTCGATGTCACAAGTCATCGAAGTTTTTGGTTCTCGGACATGCCGGTTTCCTCACTATGTTTTCCTTCACCTATTTGAGGGCAGTGGTGATGAAATAATTTACACTAAGTAAAGCGTCTGTTAGAGTTCGAATCTACGACCTACAACTCTTAAGCCTCTGCTCTATTTGGGCTTAATATAAACTAAGATTTTTACTGGGTATCAGATTCAACAAATTCAACCATTTTCATATTCAGATTGTATTTATAGCCTTTCATATTCTGAAGAACCTGACTAAAACGATTTTCAAGGGTTTGAAAAGTTACACTTTCTTATTTTCTGCAATTAGATCGATCAAGTGGACCCGGCGCATCCGGAGAAAGAAGCCATATTGTTTCCAGAGCCACACATGCAGGGAGCTAAGATCGTTGACATACACCTGACTAGCGACTTCTTTATATTCGTCACTGATGTAAGTACCATCTAATTGTTATTGTCTATTCCACAGCACTGATTAATCTCAACTGCTCATCTGCTTAGGTTTTTACTCGACTGCGGCGAAGCCAAAAAACCGGCCAAGTGCGTGTCGGACCACGCACAATTAAGGGTTCCGCGTTGGAATGAATTTATCCCAGATACAAACTTAACATAGTAGTCGATAAACATGTTCTCCCATACATTCCAACTGCAAATGTAAGTTTGTACACACAATATTGAGTGATTTACCATGTTATTTTAAGACCATAGACTTGTCTGTATTTTTTTCAAATTTTTCGGCTCTGTAGGTTCGGAGATAAGTGGGGGAATGGTTAATTTTCAACTCTTTTCTTAAATATCTTTAAATGTATTTATTTTAAAATTATGAAAAAAAAAATGAGATCCTCGCAACAAGTCCTTTTATTTGATATGTCACACGGTATAGTTAGATTTTTTTTTTAAATTTTCTTGTTTGACCCCAAAAATGACCCCTATATTCAAAATTCATTTATTTGCGCTACACATCCATGTTTGTGTCACAGAAATAAATATGTGTATCAAATTTTAACTTAATCGGTCCATTCGATTCGGAGCAAATTGGCTGTGACAGACGGACAGACAGATAGACGGACAGACAGACAGACAGCCCGACAGACAGACACACGAGTGATCCTATAAGGGTTCCGTTTTTTCTTTTTGAGGTACGGAACCCTAAAAGGAGAGTTATGTGTTTTCCCTAGTATTTTACATCAAGTGGCTTTGTGACCTCAACTTTTAAAATGATTTAAATCCACGTTTTCCTAAAATTATTTTGACTGATTCCGTTATTCTAATAAGTAAATACTGGTATTTTTTTTTTGTGACGTAGCGACCCTCACTCCCCAACTTTAATGCGTTTTATCTAAGTATTTTTTTATTAATATGATAAAAGCAAAAAATACGTGTTCTATATTTTTTTATTATCTAACTGACGGACTAAATATTAGAATTTCTATTTTTTATCCAAGTATCATCCCTATTAGTAGTGAAGGTAAGCGGCCAAAGGAACCATGAGCTCGATTTTGGTGAAAACTTTAATAGCAATATTAGTTCTATGCAAAAACTCCTAGTTTACCAGTCTAGCATGGAATCTCGGTCTTGTATTCTTTCTGATGTATCTTGTGGCACTTTTTTTCCTCCCATTACTCCCTATTTTGTTTAGTTTTCAACTCTTTTAATATGTCCGTCCCACCCCCAGCAAGGCCACATCGAGTACTTCGGCGTAGAGGAGTGGCGCACGTGCGCGCGCTACCGGCACGTGTGCGGCGTGCGCGGCGTGTACTGCGACATCGGCGGCGCGCGCACGTGCGTGGCCGACGAGCGGCGCCGCGTGCACGTGTACTGCCCCGCCGCCGACGACGTGTGCGCACTCACCAGGACTGCTACTGGTGATGTCAGGTAACATGTCTGTCTGGAATTCTGGACACCTTCATTATTTCGAAACGCGCACTTGGTCGCAACGGCCAACTAGCTGGTTTCTATAGGTTACCTGGTCGGTGCGACCACTGGGGGTGGTCCTGGCCATCAAGCGAGCGAGATCCCTAATACATTTTTATTTACTTGTAATTTAACTAACTATTACATTTAGTATTTTTGTTCTGTTTTGTTTAGCTGCAAGTCTCCCAAGAACTTACAATACTTAAGTTTATTCAAGTTCCAATAGATAACTATCTAGTTATCAAAAAACTTATTTGTTAGCTTTTGGAAAGTGGTGACTCTTGTGATTTTAAGACTTAGAAATTCTAAGTCAAAATTATTTATTTTGGGACTAGATCCAAAGGTAGTATAAAAAAAAACCTTAGAAACTATCGTTAGTAGTTAAATACAATTACAAACAAAAGGAAAACACTTGATTTCCGTACGTCTTTTCTTCTTCTTTTTTTTTTTTTTCGGGTGACCACTGAAAATCAGGGCTGTGCTGTGGGCTCCCCATAGCACTGCATCATGCTGAGTGGAAGCCTTCTTGTCACAGTCATGTCGACATACATGTCATGCCGACTAATTTCTGTTTTATGCTCGTGATTTATTATGTACTTTTTGTTGTTTTCATTTACTCTTGTCTTTGATGTATGCACGTGTCTCTGTGACAAATAAACCTATTTTTCTTTCTTTCTTTCTTTCTTTCATCATATACATCTAATTCTATACACAAATGCTCCTGTGCTGAGACATCCCGCCCCATCAAGATAACCAATAGGGAGGTATCTCCCTAAAAGATCACCAGACGTACAAAAAATACCAACAAAATATAAAGAAATTAAACTTTTGACCATTTTTCACTACCGCACGCTATATTGCCATTAACTTGAGCCAGGCGAATTACTGAACGAATCTTGATTTTACTTTTGAAGAACTAACCTGAGTCAAAAAATATTAATGTATTGATTTTAACGATTTATCGATTAATTTGATAACCATACTGAATCGATAAAACCATTGAAATTGATTATCAGGGTTAATGTTTAGACCAACTTATTTCTTGAATGTTAATTTCAAATCCTAAACTCCCAATCTCTCCATTTCCAGGGGCATAATCTGGGACATCTGCCTCTCAGACCGCAACGTATTTATAATCTACACGGACGAGGCGATAGAGACGTACTACTACTCAGCGAACTCCATCAACGGCTCGCACGTAGATCTAGTGCGCACGACGCCGGTCATGCCCGGGCAAGTGCCGCTCATACTGTTCTCTGGAGACGTCTACTGCTACGCTAATGGAGGGTCGTAAGTGTTTTAGAATATTTTTAGGAGTAACCTGGAATGGTCTGACAAAGAACCAAAGTAGTTGACATAACCCACAGTATAAGCAAGCTGAAGTAGCAATAAGCCGGCCATATAACCCATAGCACCAATGACGATGAAACTTAGGGTATGATTATACAAAGCGACGTTAGGAGCAGGGTTACTGGTTGCATCGACAATGGTAAAACAAAATAGTAGAGGAAAAAATAAATAAAATAGAATGGAAAAACTCTGTCCCCAAACATAATTGTCATACAAAAAAAACATCTTAATTTCTTGTTAATAAGTTTCAATGTCCTCCAAAGAGTAATATAAGTTGCGTTAGACTCCCACAACACGAGTGGCCTAGCCGACGCTGATACAGAGAAGCGTTCGGCGAATCAACGATAACATATTGAAAAGTTGATGGCTTTGAGACGATTTCCTGAAGTGGATCTATCCCCAGACATATTTGTTCAACAATTTCGAATTTTATGCTATCCAAATAAGGTCTTATTTTTTCCATAGGGTAATAAAGGTGGCGTTAGACTCCCACAATACGAGCGGTCTAGCCGACGCTGACACAGAGAAACGTCTGGCGAACCAACGCCGCCATATTGAAAAGCTATTGGCTTTGAGACGGTTCAGTGAAGCTTGGCTGTTCTGTGATGCGGTGGATGAAGTGGATCTATGGAGGAAGATGGGAGAAGCTGCTATAGCGGAGCTGAATGTGGAGTTTGGTGGGTTTTTATAGAAGTTATGTTATCCAATAAGTCATCACTTACTGTACTTCGAAACTCTGCATTAATAGTCTACATTTTGGCGCTGTGTGTTACTTTTGTTTGAAACAGCTGATTATTTTTAATACCCGACAAAAAAAGCCGTTGGATGGGTCTAGAATGTTCTGCTGAATTCATGGAAACAGTTGGCGCGTTGATTTCCCTTATACCCAGTATATTTTTTTTGTCCATTTACTTTAAATAAAATTTGCAGCGATCCGTGTTTACACGCGGTTGAGCGATGTTGCGATGGTCTGGGCGCTGGAAGACGCTTCACATATCGAGGATTTGTCCATATTGTGGTGAGTTTTATTAATCACTTTCTGGAAGATATTATTTAGATTTTTGTCATGTAAATGTATAATTTACTCATATCAGTGTCAGGGTCGTCTGAGCCATGGGCTCCCCCGCTGACGCAGAGTCTCCGGTCCCAGCTTGTGGGGGACGTGGTGAGCGCTCTGTTCCCTCCAAGAGGGGAAAATACTTCCCCGCCCATGGCTCCGCCTACTGCGGTGCCCGATGCGGACCACACCGCCGACGACGACGACGATGCTCCGGAGGTGACCGAGGTAGAAATGAGAGTGGCGGTACGCAAGATGAATGCGGAAAAGCCTGGGTCCTGGCCTTGGGGGCTCTCGGGCCTCGACTAAGGGGGCTCCTAAGCGCATGCATGGAGACGGGCCAGTTCTCACTTCGTTGGAAGACGGGGAAACTGGTCCTCATCAGGAAGCCGGGGCGCCCAGCGGACTCTCCGTCCGCTTATCGGCCCATCGTGCTGCTCGACGACGTGGGCAAGCTCTTTGAAAAAGTCATTGCAGACCGCCTCGTCGAGCGGCTGGTGCGAGTGGGACCGGATCTGGCGGAGGGCCAGTTTGGTTTCCGCAGGGGGCGCTCTACGGTGGACGCCATCATGCGCGTGCCGGCCCTCACGACGGGGGATGCTGTGGCCCGGGGTGGGGTCGTCTTGGCGGTGTCTCTAGACATCGCCAATGCCTTCAACACTCTGCCCTGGAGTTGCATCAGGGAGGCACTCCGGTATCACCGGATGCCGCGACCTACCTCTGTCGTGTGGTCGAGGCCTATTTGACGGACAGGGCCGTCATCTACCCCGGTCATCAAGGAGAGTGGAACTGGCGAGAGATGTCGTGCGGTGTCCCACAGGGATCGGTCCTGGGGCCGCATTTGTGGGACATCGGATACGACTGAGTGCTGCGCGCCGACCTCCCTAGCGGCGTCAGCGTCGTTTGTTACGCTGACGACACGCTGGTCCTGGTGCAGGGGAGGTCGTACCAGGCGGCGGCCGACTTAGCGACACGCGGGGTTGCGACAATCGTCGACAGGATCCGGCAGTTGCGACTCGAGGTGGCCCTGCACAAGTCCGAGGCCATGGGTTTTCATGGACCTCGGAATGCGCCACCGTCGGGTTCCCAAGTAATGGCGAGAGGGGTTCACATCGGCGTCGAGTCGACGATGAAGTATCTGGGACTCGTCCTCGACAGCCGGTGGAATTTCGTCGAACATTTCCGACGCTTGGCTCCCTGACTGGAGCGGGCCGGGGCTGCGTTGAAGAGGCTCTTGCCCAATCTAGGGGATCCAAACGCCTCCTGCCGGAGGCTCTACGCGGGGGTCGTGCGGTCCATGGCCCTTTACGGGGCACCGGTGTGGGCGCGTTCACTAAGGCTGCGGCCAGCCCGCCGGTTGAACGCGTCCCAGAGGGTCATGGCCATCCGGCTGGCCCGAGGATACCGCACGGTCTCCTGCGAGGCGGCGAGCCTCCTTGCCGGATTACCGCCATGGGATCTGGAGGCAAAGGTCCTCGCGCACATTTGGGAGTGGCGCGAGGAGGCGAAACGCCGGGCTTAACTCCTCTGCCGCGAGAAATCGCGGCACAGCGGACAGAGCTCCGGCGGGATCTCATGTCGTCATGGAGAGTGCGATTGTCGCAACCCAGCGCTGGGCACGCCTGGCCACAATTGCGGCGATAAGACCCCTCTTTGAGGAGTGGCTAGAGAGGCGCCACGGCGTCCTCACCTTCCGCCTGACGCAGGTCCTCACCGGACACGGCTGTTTCGGGAGGTTCCTGCACAGGATAAAGCGGGAGGAAACGCCCGGGTGTCACCATTGTGTGGATCGCCCGGAGGACACGGTGGAGCATAAGGTGGAGGTCTGCCCAGCTTGGGCGGAGCATCGCCGTGTTCTCGTGGAGGCGATCGGCGGCGGTGATCTCTCGCGTCCGGCTCTGGTTCAGGCCATGGTACGGAGCGAGAGGAAATGGGAGGCCGTCACCTCCTTCTGCGCAGCGGTAATGCTCGCGAAGGAGGAGGCGGCACGCGTGAGGGAGAGGCAAATTTCGCGCCCTCACGCCCCTAACCGCCGCAGGAGGAGACGCCCAGGGCGTCGGGAATTTCGATTTCCGGCCACCGTAGGCGCAGGCTTGCGGACGGTAAGCAATGGTAAGTAATGGGTACCTCACCGGCCGATAAGGACCAGGCCCGGGTCGACGGCGCGTTATGTTCCACGCGCTTCAAAGAGATGTCAGCAGAATCGACGGGGTCCACAAGAGCCGATGCCTGCCGGGGGTGCGAAGAAAACCGAGAGGGAGATCGTGGCCCCCGGCAACAGGGCAACCGAAGGAACGAACACGGGTGGGTTTTAGTCAGTAAGAGTCTGACACGCCCTCCCGCTCCGCCCAGAGCGGGAGAAGTTATTTAATGATTTCCCACCTAAAAAAAAAAGGGTCGTCTGAGCCATGGCTCTGGGCCATTCGGAATCAGTGTCGAGTTGGTGACAGAAAAGACTTGCATTTTTGTCTGAATACATTTAGCATGAGCTTGTTCACACGATATTGTCCCGGGTCGTCATGGTTTGGAGGACGCTCTGACATAAAAAAAAATTACTCCGGATCGCTCCAAACCCGGAAGGCCCTATCCATGATCTGTGTAGTTGAATAAAGTTTATGATACATATGTTTATTCTGCAGCGGTATGCTCTGCGCATGCCTGTGTAAAGGCGAGGCGGCGGCCCGCTGGCTGGAGAGCTCCGGCGCCGGCGCGCTGCAGGCGCTGGAGCTGCACGCGGCGCGCGGCGACTGGGCGCGCGCCGCCGACATCGCGGCCGTGAGCTGCCCCGCCAAAGCGCCCGCCATCACGCTGCACAGGGCGCAGCACTTGGAGCTCACGTACGTAGTTGTTAGAAGAGCCCAGTCCTTTTTTACACTGGTCTATCGCCTTTAAGAGCCATTTCACAAAATTTTAATGCTCGAGTTTAGGTAAAAGACGGCAGCATTGTGTATGTGTGCGAAGCTATCCACACATACACAATACAAGCAGTGTAGCGCTAGTGTCGAGACGGACTAAACAATCTTGAGCGGGTAAAATATTTTTTTTTCAGAAATCTCTAAATGGTGCATTACGATTAGTAATGCACCATTTAGAGATTTATGAAAAAAAAAAATGTTTTTATTTATTTAATTTAATAAAGCTTTCTAGGTGAATAAAGAGCACACAAATATATTTTATGTAAAGTATATAATAAAAATTGACAGGAAAACAATCATTTTATTGTCAAGTAATCATGACTACACACATTGATCTTGCCTTCCTAGGGATCTTCGTAAAACCGAGTCAATTTCGGAAGCATTTTTTCCTGCCAAAAAACGTCATCTTTTACTACTCTTACTACTTTCAATGGAAAATCAGGACCAGTCCACACAGCAAATAAACATACGTTTTTTTTCGCAATGTGTAACTGACCCTGTACCTGGTAGTACCAGTCATGATTTTGGTTCATTTCGACTTGAGATTGACTGTTCAATTTGAAAAATTTCAGTTTTTTTGCATGTACAGCGGCATCAGGATCGATTCCGAAAAGACAGTTTTTTTGACACAGTATACAGAACCCTTATTCAAATTCAAATTCAAAATATTTTTATTTCACATAGACCTACATGGGCACTTATGAAACGTCAGAAGCTAGGTGCACGGTTCCAATTGGTCGTTTCCTATGGAGAAGAGCCGGCAAGAAACTCCACGGTTACTCTTTTAAAAATAATTGGCTTTTGCAATTCTTTCAAATAACAGTATGACTGGGTATGGGAGGACAGTGTAGGTATTTCAATAAGTACCAGGTACTTAAGAAAATAGAAAATGATCAACAAATCTACAGTCCACTAAGCCTACAGTGTTCTCACATTCACAAAATAGAAAAGAATCTATACAAAAGATATATAAATTACTAAAAATAAGAACCTCTTTTAATTAAACGCAATTACATTATTGCTATTACAACTGTAGTCAATCTGAATAACTATCATGTGCAAAAAAGCCACTAATAAAGAGTTGAAATTAACTCGTAGGTATATAATGTCAAATAATTGAATAAATATGTCAAGGACGAATGTAAAAAAAAAGATAAAAATAAATGGTAATTTGGAAGCAGTTAATAGACTCTTACATAATTATGCCGTTAATGAGATACCAGGGAAGCCACATGTGCAGAAGGAATGATTGCCAAATTTCCTTGTCTTCAACATAGTCTTTAATTTTGTAATATGCTTTCTTGATAAGAATACGTTTGATATGGGTTTTGAACTTCCCATCGCTAAGCTCTGTAACA
Source organism: Omphaloscelis lunosa (assembly GCA_916610215.1). Lineage (NCBI taxonomy): Eukaryota > Metazoa > Arthropoda > Insecta > Lepidoptera > Noctuidae > Omphaloscelis > Omphaloscelis lunosa. Next base: position 18,188,455 of record OU744250.1, read on the forward strand.
GACTTTGGCAACTTGTTATAAAAGCGGATACTGTTTATAAGAAATGACTTGCTTGTTTTAGTTAATCTAAATTTGGGTATCACAATTTCATGTCTACTACGTGTATATATAATACTAGTATTTGGGCGTTGCGCGAGCTGCAAGCAGCTCGCGGGGTCGTGTTTTTGAGGAGTATTTCCTACCCTTGTTCCTCGGGGTTCAAAAATATGACACCCTTTGGTAGAATTGGTTTAAGCGACATATATAAAGTGTCTCCACTTTGGAGAATGACATCGATATCATGACAAGTCAGATTCCGATGTCTGCAAACTGACAATACTGACGCGCAAGCGGACATTGCCACGCATTGAGCGTTATTACCCTTATAATTGCTACTCCTTTGGTGTGTAGTTCCTAAAACATTAACAAAAATACAAGGTCAAGTGCAAGGTAGATATAATGTTACAAGAGGGAGAATATTTTGTAATGACAAAAATCATCTACATCACCCTTTGTAAGGCAAAGCGTCTTTTTTGTCCCCATTGATTGGATTAATGGGTTACAGACAGCTCGCTGACAGAGACGACAGTAAGCAAAGAACAACATATTTATTTTTATTTACTGGGGAACCTGCTTCCAATTTTTAACTTATTTTTATTATGTATAGCGGCAACCGAAATCCACATTCTTGATCATGAGCTGCAGCCCGCTAACAGACAGATGGACAGACGGACGAACAGCAGTCTTAGTACATAACAAGATTCTGTAGTTTTTACCCTTCAGGTACAGCACCCTAACAATTAATAATGTTTGTATGTTTTACCTCTAAACTGTCTAAAACAATTGATCAGGTTGTGAAGAAACTGGTAGGATTTTAGAACGCGAGGGTTTCTGGCACAAAACAAAATTTATCTATACTAATATTATAAAGAGGAAACCTTTGTATTTTTGTATGTTTGTATTGAATAGGCTCAAAAACTACTGGACCGATTTCAAATTTCTTTTACCATTACTTAGAGTGATTCTTCCGAATCCGTATAGGCTATATTTTATCCCGGAAAATAGATAGGATTTTTCGTGGTAGTGGAAATTGTGGAGTAAGGCGTCGAAAAAACTGCCGTACGTTAACGATTCTCGCGAACGCTGCCTAAATGGTTAGAGATTTATATTTTAGCCATTATCACATATAATGCCTATATGTGATAATGGCTAAAATATAAATGTTTGGTTTATACTATCGCGGACTTTTTTGTAGGCATTATTGAGTTCTACAACTTTTCTATAGAAGTCAACCATACATCTCTAACCATTTAGGCAGCGTTCGCGAGAATCGTTAACGTACGGCAGTTTTTTCGACGCCTTACTCCACAATTTTCACTACCACGAAAAATCTTATCTATTTTCCGGGATAAAATATAGCCTATACGGATTCGGAAGAATCCCTCTAAGTAATGGTAAAAGAAATGTTGAAATCGGTCCAGTAGTTTTCGAGCCTATTCAATACAAACATACAAAAATACAAAGGTTTCCTCTTTATAATATTAGTATAGATATAGATATGCGTAAAGTTTGTTCACTGTACTTAGGTACAAACAAACTGACACAAACGCGGACAAACGGACACTTAAATTTTATCTAAATAAAATTCCGTTTCCGTGTCTGTTTGTCCGCTCGCACGCGCGCGTTATAAGCGGCGATGACGGTGACCTTACTATTTTAAGGGTCCTCACCAATAAAGCTACGGTTTCCTAAAAGAGTGGTGGGGCAGGCCGCTGGCCGCCAAATAACGTCCGCCAAATAACGGGCACCAAATAACGGCCGCCACGCAACAGCCGCCAAATAATGGGCGCTTAATAACGGCCGCTACATACCGGGCGCCAAATTACGGCCGCCACATAACGGCGGCCACATAACGGCCGCTACAATTACCGTAGTTACCGTCACTCTACGGCCGCAAAAACGGGCGCAAATAACGTTGTCATAAAACCGGAAAAGTGCATTCTTTGCACGGAAATATTGTACGGTGACCACACCGCAAGAAAATAAATGTGCGAGTGCACTTTTCCGGTTTTATGACAATCGTTACTGCGGCCGTTACTTGGCGGCTGTTATGTAGTGGCCATAATTTGACGGCCAATGTGTGGCGGCCGTTATGTAGCGGCCGTTATGTGGCGGCCGTAATATGGCGGCCGTTATGTGGCGGCTGTTATGTAGCGGCCGTTATTTGGCGGCAGTTATCTAGCAGCCGTTTTATGGCAGCCGTTATGTGGTGGCCGTAATATGGCGGCCGTAATATGGCGCCGTAATGTAGCAGCCGTTATGTGGCGGCCGTAATATGGCGGCCGTTATGTGGCGGCCGTAATATAGCGGCCGTTATGTGGCGGCCGTTATATGGCGGCCGTTATGTGGCGGCTGTTATGTAGCGGCCGTTATTTGGCGGCAGTTATCTAGCAGCCGTTTTATGGCAGCCGTTATGTGGTGGCCGTAATATGGCGGCCGTAATATGGCGCCGTAATGTAGCAGCCGTTATGTGGCGGCCGTAATATGGCGGCCGTTATGTGGCGGCCGTAATATAGCGGCCGTTATGTGGCGGCCGTTATATGGCGGCCGTTATGTGGCGGCCGTAATGTGGCGGCCGTAATATGGCGGCCGTAATATGGCGGCCGTAATATGGTGGCCGTAATATGGCGGCCGTAATATGGCGGCCGTAATATGGTGGCCGTAATATAGCGGCCGTAAGATGGTGGCCGTAATATGGCGGCCCTTATGTGGCGGCCGTAATATGGCGGCCGTAATGTGGCGGCCGTAATATGGCGGCCGTAATGTAGCAGCCGTTATGCACTTTTCCGGTTTTATGATAACCGTTACTGCGGCCGTTACTTGGCGGCTCTTATGTGGCGGCAGTAATATGGCGGCCGTAATATGGCAGCCGTAATGTAGCAGCCGTTATGCACTTTCCGGTTTTATGACAACCGCTACTGCGACTGTTATTTGGCGGCCGTTGTGTGGTGGCCGTTATGTGGCGGTCGTTATGTAGCAGCCGTTTTATGGCGGCCGTTATGTGGTGGCCGTAATATGGCGGCCGTAATATGGCGCCGTAATGTAGCAGCCGTTATGTGGCGGTCGTAATATGGCGGCCGTTATGTGGCGGCCGTAATATGGTGGCCGTTATGTGGCGGCCGTAATATGACGGCCGTAATATGGCGGCCGTAATATGGCGGCCGTAATATAGCGGCCGTAATATAGCGGCCGTAAGATGGCGGCCGTAATATGGGGCCGTAATATGGCGGCCGTTATGTGGCGGCCGTAATATGGCGGCCGTTATGTGACGGCCGTAATGTGGCGGCCGTAATATGGCGGCCGTAATATGGCGGCCGTAAGATGGCGGCCGTAATATAGCGGCCGTAAGATGGCGGCCGTAATATAGCGGCCGTAAGATGGCGGCCGTAATGTGGCGGCCGTAATGTGGCGGCCGTAATATGGCGGCCGTAATATGGCGGCCGTAATATAGCGGCCGTAAGATGGCGGCCGTAATATAGCGGCCGTAAGATGGCGGCCGTAATATAGCGGCCGTAAGATGGCGGCCGTAATATGGCGGCCGTAATATGGCGGCCGTAATATAGCGGCCGTAAGATGGCGGCCGTAATATAGCGGCCTTAATATAGCGGCCGTAAGATGGCGGCCGTAATATGGCGGCCGTTATGTGGCGGCCGTAATATAGCGGCCGTAAGATGGCGGCCGTTATGTGGCGGCCGTTATATGGCGGCCGTTATGTGGCGGCCGTAATGTGGCGGCCGTAATATGGCGGCCGTAATATGGTGGCCGTAATATAGCGGCCGTAATATGGCGGCCGTTATGTGGCGGCCGTTATGTGGCGGCCGTTATATGGCGGCCGTTATGTGGCGGCCGTAATATGGTGGCCGTAATATAGCGGCCGTAAGATGGCGGCCGTTACACACGACGCTATAAAATCAAAATGGCGCCCGCGGCGGCAAGCGAGGCGCAGGTTTCGCGCGCTTTTGAAATCAAATGGTTGACGCGGCCCTATTGAGAATGTTATTACAGTGGCGCCGCGTCAGCCATATATGGTAGCCACCATTATTTATTTATTTATTTTACTATTATAATATGTAAAATGTAACGAAATTAGTGTCATGAGACGTTCCTCACATTCCATGAACGTATTTTACAAAAAAAAAAATCAGTTAGGTCATTTGTTAGTACGGCATTATATGTGTTATAACCACTTTTCCATAGAATAAAAGTAATTAAAATTATTAGCCTATGTTTATTGATCATATTATCGTCAAATACTAATCTTATCCAAATAAACTATTTATTGAGCAAGATTGTTTCAATAGCTATAAATTACTTTTTATTTTATTCCAATCGAACAATCCATTCAAAAGATATTACGAATTTAAAATTGTAATTGGTATTAAAATGAATGATGGTGTCGCACGACTCGCACGGCGAAACCGCAGGGGAGGGGGGTGCACATCTATTATGAAGCAGGTTGCCGCGCGGCTCACTCGCGCGGTCGGCTCTCTACGCAGCGGACGCGGCCAAATCGAGTAAATTTACTGAATTAATGCACTTATTAAAATTGATTTCGGAACTATTTAGATACTCATTATCAAAAGTTCTTTTCAAAAATACTTATAATAATTTCATTCAATATTTCTTAAATATATTCTTAAATAATTCGAATTATTTTCGAAAACTGGTATTTATTTTCGGCCACCCGTGCGAAGCGGTTATTCCCGTTCGCCACCGCCAGTATTGCCCCCTCCGGTGGCGACTGGGAATTATTCTAAAAAAATATCCCAGTCGCCACCTCCGGGTGGCAAACGGGAATGTTGGTCAGTAAAAATCCCAGTGGCCACCCCTAATAATAGTTAAAATAAATGCTATATCTTTATATTTTTTTGGAATGATTTTAAAATAATTACCGACGTCACAGAATGTTTAAAGTAAATGAATTGTTTAGTTAGGTACCTTTATGTATCTAGATATATATGCATTGAAATTTAGGCAATAGGTACGGTTCACTATAATATTTTTCCTGAAATAGCCGTAAAATATAATTTTGTATGAAATCAATTGGCATACTAATTACTCAGGCTGGTCGTCATTTTATTTTTTGGGATAACGTAACAAAATATGTACTAATAATCTATTGTGCTTTATCTTCATGCCGATGTCCTTTGTTAATATTTCACGTCTTTAAAACCATAAAATAGGAAGCGGCGCGAGCGCCTTGCGCAGCGGCGACCCGCCGATGACACGAGCGCCGAAAAGCCAAAACTATCGTGAGAAAGGATTACTAATCCTTTTGTTTTGCTACTTAAACTCTAGTAGCTCAATTGAAGATGCCGATGTCCTTTGTTTACATTTCACGTCTCGGAATAAACCATAAAATAGGCCGTGTGCTTTGTTTTACCTATAACAAACATGCCGAAAAGCCAAAACAGACACAATAGACAGAAGGTCATAAATCTTTAAAAACACAAAACAGCTTTTTATTGGGCTTGATGGGGATGGTTTTATGAGTGATTCTTGCAAAACTAAACTTTAAGTACAATGCATTTAGATCTAAAATGTAAAACAAGTATCGGCTGGCAATGCGTTGTGGCATTTCTAATCTTATCATTATTAGTGCATTCCTAACCATGTCAGGGTCAAGTACATCGTGTACTACCTCGGGTGAAGTGTCATTAATTTATATTAAAAGAAAACATGGTGTTGTTTTGCTTCACGGTGGCCACCAATATTATGTGAAAAAAAAATACCCAAGTGGACTAAGTGTGTGGGAATGCAGCCAACGAAAAAAGAAATGCAAAGGAGTTATAAAGATTCGTGTAAGTTTTTCTACTTGTATGCCTATTAATCGTAAGCAATATCTTTTGCTTTGTATTATAAAGAGATTTTTTGTAACGAATAGGATCCGAAACTACTGGATCGATTATAATTTCGTACCCTGATTCCTATACTCTTATTTAATAATCAAATTAAATGTTTAATAAAATCTTTTTTTCTTCGCAGAATAATAATATCGTAAATGAAACGCCGCATTTATGTACTCCAGATTTCCTAAAAAATGAAATTGATGAGCGGCTTTATTCCTGCAAACAAGAAATTATCAAAGGGAATTACCCGGCAGTTCCTCAGTCTTATAATAATATGATTGCAACATTAGAAAACAGCGGATTAGATTTGGTGTGCAAGATACCAACATTCAATAGCGTGAAATCATCCTTGTACAGATTTAGGAATGTACAAGCTGGAGTACAGTGTCTACAGCCGCAGCTAGTAAGAAACGTTGAAGTCCCGAACCAATTCACAAATTTTTTACTAGCTGATTATGCTGATGGTGACAGCCGAATTCTAATTTTCTGCACAGAAAAAGCTAAACTTTCAATTTGCAAAGCGACTGATTTTTACAGTGACGGAACTTTTAAAAGTTGTCCGAAACCTTTTTCGCAGCTATATGTTATACATGCAGATATGGGAAGTACATCAAATAGTACGAATTTAATGCCTATTGTTTACGCTCTTATGAGTGAAAGAAACGTGAAATCGTACTTCATTCTGTTTTCCAAGATAAAAGCTCAAATCCCCGGCTGGAATCCGGTTAAATACAAAACTGACTTCGAAAAAGCGGCAATGACTGCTATAAAGAATTTATTTCCGCAAGTTAACACAAAAGGATGCTATTATCACTATAATAAAGCGGTTTGGGAGAAGGCCCGTAAACTTCAAATTACAAAATCAAAAGATGTGAAGAAAATAAGAGAGGTTGCACTAAGTGCAGTTCTACCGTTATTGCCTGCACACGAAATTTCAAACGGCTGGAAGTATATTACTCGCTACAGTACACAAGAGGAGGATTTAAAAAAATTCAGAAAATACTTTGAAGAACAATGGCTGAAGGAAGAATTTATTCCAATTTGGTGTGCTTACGGAGAGCAGCATAGGACCACTAACTTCTTGGAAGCTTGGAATCACAAATTAAACCAAGAAATTGGAAAAAAGAACCCTAATATTATTCATTTATTAAATGTATTGGTTAAAGATTCCGCATATTTCAATGTTTGTGATAACATTAATAAAACCAAAATGACACCTTTTAAAAAAAGAAAGAAAAATAATGTCCTTACTGATCAATTTATTTTGGAAATTCAGTTAGAGCTGTTACATGGCAATATATCAGTAGGTCATTTTTTAGAAACTGTAAGGCATTAAGGCTTCTTGGCAATGAAAATAAATAAAAAAAGGTAAAAAAAAAGCATAAGAGGTATGGTAAATTAAACAAATTATTCATTACTTGATGACGATCAATGAATAACGTAGTCAATTATGGGTACCTAAATAATGATGTTGATTTGTGCCAGTCATAACAAATTACCTAAGTATTTTTTTTTAAAGTAGCAAAATATCTAGTTCTAAGTTTTTTTTTTACATATAAAACCCAATTACTGTAAATACTCTGTGATACGAGTACATTAATGACGAATTTAATTGAGAGGACGCATCTGTGATTTTTTCTAATACTGATTAGGGTAGGGTAGAGTCTCGTTATGTCTGTGATTATTTGAAAATACTCATTATGCTTAGTGCATACTTTTAATTTTGTTAAAAATATTTTTTTATTAGGGCAGAGTAATACTTTATTTGTTTTGTATATTTTCTAATAATATTTTTTTTTCCTATAGAAATGATTGTTGACTTGTTGATGTGATTGTTTAGAATTTGTATAAAACTTGTTGATTTTGGAAATGAAAATGTAGATTTAAGAAGGCGGAGAATTGTTTTTTCAAGTATATTTTAAGAAATATTTTATATTCTATTGAAAGTACCTAATTATCTGTGATTTTGGATTTGTGTTTAAAATAGTTGATTTTGAAAATAAAAATAGTAAAAAATAATGTTTGTTTAATTTTCTACCAATTTATAAATATTGTAACTCTCTCGTTTGATTAACCCTACGTACTTCTATTTTTTAATCAGAAATTTAATAAAATTAACATTCTTTGTCATTCCAAAAAAAAATAAAGATAATAGGTAGCATACCTAGTTTTTATGTTAACTATATTTAGGGGTGGCCACTGGGATTTTTACTACCAACAATCCCGCTTGCCCCCGGAGGTGGCGACTGGGATATTTTTTTAGAATAATTCCCAGTCGCCACCGGAGGGGGCAATACTGGCGGTGGCGAACGGGAATAACCGGTGCGAAGCCGGGGCGGGTCTCTAGTAATATATATAAAAAAAAATATTATCTATTTCCCACTCATTTTTTGTGCAGTACATTTAGGAGCAGAACAAAGGAAAAAACCAAAAACATTATGTATGCATTAAATATTCGAAAAATATCTATTTCACATTGTAGCACAGGATGACATTGAACTGACTGCAAAATGAGCTCAAAAGTCTGCATGGCTAATAATATGGTGTCTCTTATAAGCATTATTTATAATGATCAGTACCTAATTATGTCAATTTTCTAAATTATTTAAAAACAAAACAACAAAAAAAATACCCTAAGTATATTAGCTGGCTGATGATGAAACTGCTTTTTAAGTACCTATAACTTATTAATTGATATGTACTTACCTACTTAAATTAATCAAACATTAATTTGTGATAGCATAGAATTATTTGATGAAGGAGCTATGAGATCATATATTTATACTTGAATATTATTTCAGCAGTCTCGACATTAGTAGGTAATGACGCTGTCGCAAACTTGCGATCGTAATAATACCTAATAACGAAAAAATTCTGTTGCAATAACGACGCTCGTGAGAAACGCAAGTCTCTACATCCAAGTTAGCGAGCCAAGATGTAAAATAACTTGACATATCGGTACCAATGATAATAAAAGTAAATCGGTACGGCAGCGAAAAACGAAAATAAAATCTCCTTGATTATGGGGAAAAATAGAAAACATGGTTCAATAAAAATAGACTATAATAATAGCCTTATTTTGAAGGCACTATTTTACATGAAAACTCGTACTTAAGTAAGGCTACAAACGGGTAAAAAAAAAAAAAAAAAAATTAAATATTTAAGGAAATTAAAATTTGCCTCCTTGCAACATTGGTTTAGTGTCAAACTTGTCAAGTCATTGGTTTTGACGTTTCGTTTATTTTGTTTCTGTTCTATTAACAATGGACCTGTATAAAAATGTACTCTGTGCAATGGACAATGGTATTTTCTCAAGCATTCAGCACTAAAACTTGTTGTCCATGGGCAAGTAAGGCTAAACGCTGCAACACAAACGTCCATGGTCCAAAGCTCCCGAGACGCCAAGCCTGCTTATAAGGTTACGTTATTCACTTAACAGAACTATTCAGAAACTCACCAGAAATAAGACATTCTGAATATTCCACAGCTGTGCCTACGCGACGCGGAACAGTTGATAACTCTTCAGTACTTGCTCGTTTCATGTTGGAAATTGATTATTTTGATAATAATTATCAATCAATATCAACTTGCAACTTGCAACAAGAAACCTCGATTCACGAGTTCACGACAGAAGCAGGACGCTTAATTTTGGCGCTCTTTTCAAGTTTTTTTTAAAATTCAATGTCAAGTTCAAAATTCAAATTGATGGACTCTATGGTCGATTGTTTGATTGTTGGAAATATGTTAATCGACTCTTTTTTTAAATAGGTCATATTTAAATGATTAATAATTTCTCGATTATCTCAAAAAAAAATATTACCATATTTCTTTGAGACCTAGAAAACAGGAAAACTTTATTTTAAAAGTTCGTTAATTATCCATAGTTTAATTTTTAACCGGCGAAAATTTCCCCGGCTTAAACGTACCCCAAGCGAAAACTTATAACAGCGGACGACCGTAAACGGAGCAGATTCAATTTTAGTCAGATTAATTTTTCACCTCGCGGTGTGCTTAAACGGGGTGTTTGACGTTTAGGCAGTCAATTTTAAACTGAATAATTGACTTAAACGCACCCCAAACAAAAACGCTGTCCGCCATGTTAGTATTCCTCCCCCCTTCGCTCCACTCGGTCTCGCAGGTTGCGACTGCCTAAACGTCTGCCGTGCGCCTGTGTCACATCTTCATTGTTTTACCAGTAGTTAAGCTAACTGTGGTTGAATGAGGTCTTGGGGTATTTTGCGCTTTAATCGACGCACTTTGTTGTGGTTGTCCATTAGTGACCGAGCCAGAGTATTTGGGTGTTGTTGGATTCGTTCTTTATAGGACTTGGTATGGCGTGCGATTTCCTGCTTCACAGTGGGCATTCGTAGGTCGTGGTGTAGTAGTTCGTTGGGTACAAACCAGGGCGCGTTTGTTATCATGCGCAGAGTTTTATTTTGAAACCTCTGTATAATTTCTATATTTGAGTGAGATGCGGTGCCCCACAATTGGATCCCATATGTCCAGATGGGCTTCAGTATTGCCTTGTACAAGAGTATTTTGTTTTCGAGAGATAGCTGAGACTTTCTCCCTATGAGCCAGTAAAGTTTACGTGTTTGGATACCCAGTTGCTTCCTCTTAGTGAAAATATGTTTCTGCCAGGTAATTCTTTTGTCTAGGTGCAAGCCAAGATATCTCACATGATCTGCTTGTGGGACTTCAATGTCATTTAGAGTAACTGGCGGACAGGATCCTCTTTTTAAAGTAAACGTAACATTGGCTGATTTGGTTTCATTGGCTTTAATCCGCCACTTTTTAAGCCAGTCTGATATGTCATTTAGTCCTTCTTGGAGTATTTGTGAGGCAATTTTTGGGTCGCTATGTGTGGCTAGTATGGCGGTATCGTCAGCGAAGGTTCCAGTAGTTAGTGATTCGGATGTCGGTAAGTCTGCAGTAAACAGTAAGTAGAGTATGGGACCCTATACGCTACCCTGTGGAACTCCTGCCTGTATGAGACAAAGATCAGACAGCGCTTCCCCACTTTGAACAAAGAAGTGACGCTGTTGTAGAAATGATTTAAGTATTCCGTACAGGTGATTTGGTAAGGCGTTTTTCAGTTTAAAAAGTAGACCTGCATGCCAAACGCGGTCGAACGCTTGAGATATGTCCAAAAATGCACTGTTACAGTAAGACTTTGCCTCCAATGACTCCATGATTTTATTTGCTAGTCTGTGAACTTGGTCGACAGTGGCATGTTTGTTGCGGAACCCAAACTGATGGTCAGGAATTAGTCCTTTTTCTTTGAGTATAGGTAGAGTTTGTTGTAGCAGTAGAGATTCAAATATTTTGGATGGGATGGGTAGCAGGCTTATGGGTCTATATGATTTTGCTTCTTCTGGTTGTTTGTCTGGTTTCAGTAGCATTATAATTTGCGCAACCTTCCACTCCAGGGGAAAGAACTGCAGTCTTGTCATGGCGTTAAATAATGACGTCAGGAAAATTATGCCAGATACTGGTAGTTCTTGTAGTATGCGGTTTGTAATAAGGTCATATCCTGGTGACTTTTTTGGGTCCGATTTTTTTATGATACTGGCAACTTCTGTCTTTGTAAATTTTAAAGGCATATTCTCCTTATTATCAGGAGTATTCAGTGAGTCAGTGATTTCTGCGGCATCTACTAGAGAGCCTTCATATGGATGAGGAATGAAGACCTTTGAGAGATGTTCTGAGAAGGTTTCGGCTTTCTCTTGGTCCGTCCGTGCCCAGGATCCATCAGTTTTTCTTATAGGAGGAGAAACACTAACAGGACGTTTCAGTCTTCTGGTGGCTTTCCATAATGAATAATCCGAGGAAGCGGTAGCATCTAGGCCGGCGAGATAGTTCTGAAATCCGTCATTGCGATCCTTGTCTAGAATGCGTTTCAGCTGTCTGTTGATGTGATTGAGTCGTTTTTTCACTCCAGGGTCTCTGCTTTGCTGCCAATGCTTCCTCGTTCTCCTTTTTTGGAGTATTTTATCCAATATATGTTTCGCTACGTAGTTGTTCGTGCTTCTATGTTGTAGTGGTGGGGTTGAAGTCCAGGCTGCATCCTGCACACTGTTGTTAAAGTACAGAACCGCTTCTGTTATTTCATCTTCAGTTTTTAGACTAACTGGTTTCTGGAATGCTTTGTCGATGTACTCTCGAAATAGGGTCCAGTTAGTTTTATTGTTATGCAGGACGCATTTTTTAGTGCGTTCCTGGGCGGTAGTGTGTAGTTCTACTATGATTGGAGAATGGTCTGAGGAGAGATCCCAACAACTCCGACACGATATATTGTTATTAGCGATTCCTTTGCTGACACAAAAGTCGATAACATCCGGGATTTTTTTTGTGTCAGCTGGCCAGTAGGTGGGTTGGCCAGACGAGATCACGTTCATATTTCTTGTTTGGATGCATTTAAGGAGCTCTCGCCCTCTGGGTAGAACAAGCCTAGAACCCCAGAACGTGTGCTTGGCATTATAATCACCTCCCGCAATAAATCTATCTCCAAGGGAATGAAAAAAGTCATTAAACTCCGTTACCTTGATAGTAAATCTCGGCGGACAATAAAGGGCCGATACTGTAATGTCACTGATCCAGTCCGTTATTACAACGTTTGTTGCTTGGATGTAGTTTTTGCAGTAGTCTTGTAGTACATGATGCTTGATGTTAGACCTGATAAGTACAGCAGATCCTCCATGGGCTTTGTTGTCTGGGTGGTTAGTTTGGTACATGTTGTATCCGGGTATCCTGAAGTAACTTTTGGATGTGAAGTGAGTTTCTGAGATTAGAAAAACATCTATTTGGTGAATTTTAAGGAATATTTTTAACTCTTCCGAGTGATTTGACAAGCCATTAGCATTCCATACACCTAATTTTAGTGCTGTGAATGTAATGACATTTTAGAGATTAGATCGGTTAGCGTTTGGGTCATGCTTAGCATTTGGTTCATCAAGGCAACAAGTGTTTCTGTAATGGCTTTGAGTTCGTTGGTTTTTTGGTTGTCATCTTCGAGTTTCGCGGTTTGCGTTGTAGGTTGTTTGGGGAGTTCTTTTGTGGCTGAGGCATACGATTTTCCGTTGTTCGTGGTTTTATTTGTAGGTGCTTGTTCAACGCTCGTGTGTCTTCTTTTGTGTTGAGTGATTGGGGGAGGATATCGGACTTTCAATAGCTCCTTGTAGACTGTACAGCCTTTGTAGTTCGCTGGGTGGTTTCCCTCGCAGAGGACGCATTTAACTTTGTTTGATCTTTCTTTCCGTGGGCAATGTGAAGTGTGATGCGAACCTGCACATTTGACACATCTGGGCTTTCTGTTGCAGAACTTTTGAGTGTGATTATAGTCTTGGCAATTAGTGCATTGGGGAATTGCACGCTTAGGTCTGGGTGCTTCAAACAATATGTGACAGTGTAATAGATATTTTACGCCATATATGTCTTTATTGTTTTCACGGGATTCTAATTCGATGTTCCACATTGGTAACGCCTGTTTTGTTTTTGAGTTTTGGATGTTCCAGACATTTAATACTTTGTGGCCAAGCTCCTCTATAGCTATTTTTATTTCTTCTTTCTCTGTCGATGCGTGCAAATTTTTGAGTACCACTCTGAAGCTGCGGTCTTGTTTAGGCTGGTAACTAAAGAATTCTGTGTCTTTAGCTTTCAGTTCTTTGTAAATAGTGGAGTATGATTCAGCTGTTTTCGATTGTATTTTAACTCTGTCGTTTCTTAGTACTTTAATTTCATATTCTCCTTTTGCAACGTCTTCTAGTAATTTTTGTAACGGTTGGATATTTTTGACGCCGTCAATAAACATTGGAGGGGGTCTTATAGATTTTGGTGCTTGTATTTCAGGTTTGTCTGCTTGCTCTATGCCGTCGAGCGCTGTGAAACTGTTTGATGTTGGTACCACTGGTGCTGCTAGCCAGTAATTCAATTTCGTTTGTTTTTGGCTACGCATTATTGCGTCTGGGCTGGATCTTAGCCTTTTGCCATAGTGCACTTTTGTGAATTGTTGATCTACTAATTGTTCTCTAGCTGTTTCATCTGTTAGGTCAATGGTCGTTTTGTCTTGATTAGTTGTTCCGCTAAAGGAACTTGACCTTGGCCGATTCATAAACATTCCCTTGTGGAAGAGTTGTTGAGTCAGCGTTTTTGAGTCATTCTTATCTAATTTTGGCATATTTTCAGAAGTATTTAAATTATTCATGTTGTTCCCACGAGTGAGGACGAATTAAAGGTCGCTACCTGGGGTGACGCCTATTCCCAGGAGAAGGCAAATACAACAGTGGTTGCCCGTTCCACTGAGGTTTGCGCTTAGAACTGGTTTCCCACCAGTCATACATCCTCTCGGCACGTTGCCCACCTTAGGATTGGGGTTATTTCTTAATATTTCTCTGTAGCGAGGTTTTCTTCCTCGGAGGTCAGACAATTAAGCCAAGCCTCGTAGGTGTTTCGAATTTCAGAGGCCATTTCCTGCCTTTGATTGGTCGTGTATTCGAGTTAGTTGACCGTCGCTCGATACTCGACGTTGTTGCTCGTTTAGCACCACCCAGGGGACACGTGTAGGGTGGGTCAGGAAAGATGGTAAATCCTACGGACGCGAGCAACTTCATCCCCCATGACATGAATCTGAAAAAGAAAATGTTCCAAGTCTTAACTTCCGAGATCCGCCTAAAGGGGGGAGAAGGGGGAGAGAATGGGGGAATTTTGAAAAATGGTTTTTACTTTTCCGAGCCTCCTATATACGAATCCGTAAAAAAAACAAAACCCAGGAGGGGTGAAGGGGGGCAGAGGGGGGAGTATTGAAAAATGATTTTGACCAACTCTGGGCCCCTTGATATGAATCTGAAAAAAAAAATGTTCCAAGTCTCTTAACTTCAGAGATCTACCTAGAGGGGGGGAGAAGGGGGGCAAGAGGGCAACTTTGAAAAATGGATTTTACTTTTCCGAGCCTCCTCTATACGAATCCATAAAAAACAAAATCCAGGAGGGGTGAAGGGGGGGAGAGGGGAGAGTTTTGAAAAATGATTTTGACCAACTCTGAGCCCCTTGATATGAATCTGAAAAAAAATGTTCCAAGTCTCTTAACTTCCGAGATCTACCTAGAGGGGGGGGAGAAGGGGGGCAAGGGGGGCAACTTTGAAAAATGGATTTTACTTTTCCGAGCTTCCTCTATACGAATCCGTAAAAAACAAAACCCAGGAGGGGTGAAGGGGGGGAGAGGGGGGAGTTTTGAAAAATGATTTTGACAGACTCTGAGCCCCTTGATATGAATCTGAAAAAAAAAATGTTCCAAGTCTCTTAACTTCCGAGATCTACCTAGAGGGGGGGAGAAGGGGGGCAAGGGGGGCAACTTTGAAAAATGGATTTTACTTTTCCGAGCCTCCTCTATACGAATCCGTAAAAAACAAAACCCAGGAGGGGTGAAGGGGGGGAGAGGGGGGAGTTTTGAAAAATGATTTTGACCGACTCTGAGCCCCTTGATATGAATCTGAAAAAAAAAATGTTCCAAGTCTCTTAACTTCCGAGATCTACCTAGAGGGGGGGAGAAGGGGGGCAAGGGGGGCAACTTTGAAAAATGGATTTTACTTTTCCGAGCCTCCTCTATACGAATCCGTAAAAAACAAAACCCAGGAGGGGTGAAGGGGGGGAGAGGGGGGAGTTTTGAAAAATGATTTTGACCAACTCTGAGCCCCTTGATATGAATCTGAAAAAAAAAATGTTCCAAGTCTCTTAACTTCCGAGATCTACCTAGAGGGGGGGAGAAGGGGGGCAAGGGGGCAACTTTGAAAAATGGATTTTACTTTTCCGAGCCTCCTCTATACGAATCCGTAAAAAACAAAACCCGAGAGGGGGGAGTTTTGAAAAATGATTTTGACCAACTCTGGGCCCCTTGATATGAATCTGAAAAAAAAAATGTTCCAAGTCTCTTAACTTCCGAGATCTACCTAGAGGGGGGGAGAAGGGGGGCAAAGGGGGCAACTTTGAAAAATGGATTTTACTTTTCCGAGCCTCCTCTATACGAATCCGTAAAAAAACAAAACCCAGGTTTCTTAATTTCCGAGATACGATTGGGGGAGGGGTGAAGGGGGGAGAGGGGGGAGTTTTGAAAAATGATTTTGACCAACTCTGGGGCCCTTGATATGAATCTGAAAAAAAAAATGTTCCAAGTCTCTTAACTTCCGAGATCTACCTAGAGGGGGGGAGAAGGGGGGCAAGGGGGGCAACTTTGAAAAATGGATTTTACTTTTCCGAGCCTCCTCTATACGAATCCGTAAAAAAACAAAACCCAGGTTTCTTAATTTCCGAGATACGATTGGGGGAGGGGTGAAGGGGGGAGAGGGGGGAGTTTTGAAAAATGATTTTGACCAACTCTGGGGCACTTGATATGAATCTGAAAAAAAAAATGTTCCAAGTCTCTTAACTTCCGAGATCTACCTAGAGGGAGGGAGAAGGGGGCAAGGGGGGCAACTTTGAAAAATGGATTTTACTTTTCCGAGCCTCCTCTATACGAATCCGTAAAACAACAATACACGGGACACTTAGTTTCCGAGATACGATAGGGAGGGGGGAGAGTGGGGTGGAAAAGGGGAGGTTTGGGATTTTTCCCATACTCGTGAGAGTTACTTCTATACGAATCTGTAAAAATATACCCACCTCCCCCTTCACCATCTGGGAGAACAATTATGTCAGTCAGTGAGTGAGTGAGTGAGTGGTAATCGAGCTTTATATAGTATAATTATGGAAATCGCTTCTTATTTTGAAAAGTCCTAAGTTTTTGCGAACATACAAAATGCTTTCTAAGATATAAAGAGAAGGCAGAGTCAGTATATCAGTTTATTTAAATTTGTCTCTAAGGGACTCGCGAGGACCCATTTTATAGATCGCGCGGATTGCCCTCTTTTGTAGAATGAAAATTGAATCTACGTCAGCTGCCGATCCCCACAGCAGAACGCCATAAGACATAACACTGGAAATAAGCAAAGTATACTAACCTAGCTGTGAACTATATCAGTCAACTGCCTTATTTTTCTAGTTAGATAGCATATGCAACTGCATATGCAGCTGAACTTAATCTACCTGAAATAGTTCTAATGTGGGCGCCCCATTCTATCAGTCAACTGCCTTATTTTTCTAACTAGAAAAATAAGGCAGGTAAATAAGGTATTTCAGGTAGATTAAGTTCAGCTGCATATGCAGTTAGAAAAATAAGGCAGCTGAACTTAATCTACCTGAAATAGTTCTAATGTGGGCGCCCCATTGCAATTTTGAATCTAAAGTAATGCCTAAGAATATAGTTTCCGTTATTGCATCTAGTTTTTTGCCATCAAGTTTTAAATTTAGACTATTTGGGTTTCATTACCAAATGTACCTCAAGTAGTTGAGGTACATTTGGTAATGAAAACCTAATACATTTAGTTAAGTAAAAGATTATTAGCTGCGAACCATTTTGAAAGAACAGCCAGACTATCATTGACATGTAAGACATCTGTATCTTTTCTGTCTTTTTTAAAAATAAGAGAAGTATCGCCTGCAAGTAGAATTATATCCGATAAGTTAGGTTAGGTTAGTTAAGCCATCATGAAAGGAAGATCATTTATATAAACTAGAAATAAGAAAGGGCCGAGAATTGAACCTTGAGGCACGCCCATTTTAACTAGAGACCCCGTAGACGTCGCCCCATTAACGTTTACTTTTTGCTCCCTGTTGGATAAATAGGAAAGAACAAGATCAGCAGCTTGTCCACGAATTCCGTAGTGGTGTAATTTACAGATCAGTGTATTGTGGTCAACGCAGTCAAACGCTTTTGAGAGGTCACAAAAAATGCCAATTGCATCCTGGGACTTCTCCCAGGATTCCAAAATGTGAGTGATGAGTTTTACTCCTGCGTCAGTCGTCGACCTACCTTTCGTGAAACCAAACTGGTGACTATGTAAAATCCCATTTGAATTAAAATGTGACAACATCGGGTCTAGCATGAATTTTTCATATATTTTACTCAATGCTGGTAGCAAAGATATTGGTCTATAATTTGAGGGATCACTCTTACTACCCGATTTGGAAATTGGTACTACTTTACTGTTTCATTAAATCATGAAACGTACCGCTATCTAAACATTGATTAAATATGCCAGTTAGGACAGGCGCAATTGTGTCAACGATATCTTCAAGAACCTTAACGGAAATCCCCCATAAGTCTTCAGTGTTTTTTATGTTAAGACTTTTGAACGCTTACGCCCTATTGCTAAAACTAATAAAATAAAAAAATATATTTATTCTAGAAACTACTGAAATAATACTTAATTTGATAATAAACGAAACTTACCTTATGCAAAAAAAAAATACAAAGAGAATCAAAATGTTGTAGTCGTAGTATAATAATGCGTTCACGATACGTGCATTCGAAAATCGAGACGCGGGAAAAAGTGGTACAGATCCTTCCTCGATGGGCGCTCGCGCCGTACTAAACGGCGCTCGTTTTTTTTTTTTTTTTGAAACGGGCATCTCGCCGTTTGACCACTAAGGTCTTGGCTGCTTAACCGGACTTTCCTGTGGGTGCCTTAAGCTGCTACACTCAAAGCCTCCAGCCAGGGGCAAAAAAACTAAACTAAATTAAAACTAGGCGAACGCTCGCTAAGGGCACCCCCTGTGGGGTACGAACCTCGGCTTAGGGCGTCGCTGAGGGGAGGACAGCAAGAAGGGACAGGCTGGATCAAAATTGGTTTAAATCATGATTATTATACGGGGTAGTTTAAAGCTACGTGCTCAGCGGCAACAACTTGCTGGCACCTCGTTTTCGAGCAAGGGTCGGGGAGGAGTATTATCTACTGAGGGACACGGTCGCGGTCGCAAAGGACCTCGGCGGCGAGGTCGGAATGACGGGAGGCGTCTGTTTTTGTGTATTGTGCTGGTGGCCCTATTCTGCTCTTGGAGGAGTGTGATGGGATCATCAGGGTCGGAAAGTACATGCCGCGGACGGCGGATCTGACTAATTCTAGAAGGGACATAATTGGCTGCTTCGACAACCAAGGGGTTACGATGTCTAGGAGCGGAGTCAAAGTAACGCTTGGACATGCGTTTTAGGAACTGGTGAATCGTAGGGATTCTACAGTCGAGATGGAGGATCTCGTTTCTGACATAGAAGGGAGCTCCCGTGGCTTTACGGAGGAAACGGTTCTGTAAGGCTTGCAACCTATGGATGGAATGGGACTTGGCGTGGGCGAATACTGCACCCGCATAGGTCATAATGGGTCGGATACACGATGTATAGATGCGCAGTTTGCACTTAAGTGACAATTTGCTGCGTGCATTTAGAACGAAATGGAGTCTACCTAGAGCGAAAGCGGCTCGCGAACGAACCGTCTTTATGTGCTCAGAAAAGGAGAGATGATGATCTAGGATAACACCTAGGTATTTGGCGCGCCTAGCCCAAGGGATTGGTTTGCCGAACATAGTGATAGGTCGGGGGAACGGGGGGGGTCTAGTTCTCGGTTTAGAAAAGCTAACCGCTTGACTTTTGTCGGGATTTACTTCTATTCGCCATTTTCTAAACCAGGCGCCAAGGTTGTTGACAGCCCTTTGGAGGTTTAGCAGCATCGTAGCTGAATTTCCCTTACAGATGATCGCTGTATCGTCTGCGAACAGAGCCAACTGCGTCGATCTGTGTTTGGGGATGTCGCTGGTGAATAGCGTGAAGATGAGGGGGGCTAATACTGAGCCCTGAGGGACTCCAGCCCTTATGGGGCGGGGGGAGGAAAGGGCTCCTTCGATGCGGAAGCGAAAGGTGCGATTTGACAAATAGTCTCGTAAGATGAGCACGAGACGATCCGGCACACCGAGTTTGTAGAGCTTATAAATTAAGCCGTTGTGCCAGACTTTGTCAAACGCCTTTGCTATGTCGAAGAATACTACGCTCGTTTGTCGGCCATGGGTGAGAGCACCGCTGATTAGCTCGACAATACGATGGACCTGATGCACGCTAGAGTGCTGAGTTCGAAAGCCGAACTGTTCGTTGGGGATGAGGCCCTTGGTCTCTGCATAGTCTCTGAGACGCTTATAAATAAGCCTCTCATAGATCTTGCCTAGAACCTTGAGCAGACTGATGGGCCTATAACTGGATGGCTCATTTTTGGGTTTTCCGGGTTTAGGGATACCTATGACAGTGGCCTCTTTCCACGTCTGGGGAAAAATGTTATTGCTTAACGCACCATTGAAGATGGTGGTCAACAGCATAATTAAATGGGCTGGGAATAGTTGGACCACCCTATTGGTGAGTCCGTCTGAACCGGGGGCTTTGCGATTTTTCAGACCTTTGATAATCTCATGTACCTCATCTGGTTCGATGGGGGGCAGGGGAAAATCAGGGTCTTCAGTGGGAGGGATAAAGGCTCTACGTTCGACTTCGGCGTCGACCTCTTTGAGGTGAGCTTTGTCTACTGGTAGGGTGCTGGGAGAGCATTGGGCTTCAAGACTGTCGGCTAGGCACTCGGCTTTGTCGATGTCGTCGAAGGCTAATGTTTTGTCCGGGCGGACTAAGGGGGGCATATGGCCTGAGTGAGGGGATCTGAGCGGGAGTAATGGTGGGGGCTGCCTGAGGGGCGACTGTGAGTGAGTCGTCAATGACGACTACTTTACTCGCTTGGGACGAGCTCTGCTTCTTTTTCTTCCTCTTGTTCCCTTTCCCGGTGACTTGGGTGAAGCCTTCGTCATCCGAGTGGGAGGAGGAGGAGGAATGAGCAGAGACTTGAGCCTCTAAGTCGGGGGTATAAAAAGGATGGGGGGTCGGGGCGCGGGCTATGGCGGTAGCGACTTCTACTACGTCCATGCTGTCTGAGGGACAGGGACTAAATTGAGCCTCGATTACGTCGCTGAAGTCAGCGATGGATTGGGACCTAGTAACGGTCTGCTGTGAAGCAGCGAGACCTTCGAGTTCGTTACCGAACTCATTTATGAGGGTAGGGTCCTTTTTAAGGACTCTATTAAGGAGGTCGAGGAGTTTGGAGTTTTCACACCTGAGGGAAATGTGGTCGTTACGGCGTGACTGAATGTCACTCTGTACGGCCTCCATAGTGATTATTTAAAATTGGGACCTAATTTTCCCTAATTAAAATCCTAACAACCTAATTCCCCGGGCGGACTACCGGGGATGTGTAAACCCTCCCTGTCGGGTGTAGACAGGGAGGTTGTGTGCCTAATGGTGAGCCCTAAGCTTGCTTTTGCCCGTTGCCTATCTTATTGTGCAACGGGGTCCTGACCAGTCTAGTGCGCCGGGTGTAGACACACCCGACCGACACTAGGTGTGTTGCTGAGGAAGGAAAACTGTCACCAATGCCGACTAGGAGACCCCCCAAGGCCGAACACTGGGACCCGGCCAATTGACTGCCTAACCCTGAAGGGGCTCGGCGGGTGTGATTGGGTCAACACCCCCTCGGTTTCGTTGGCATCGTATGGTTTCCACCGAGGACCACGAAACTGTGGTTTTTCCCTGAAGGGGCAAAATGACTTGAAGAGTCAGTTGACGATACTCCAAAAAAGAAACAGATAATTAATCGTATCTTGAAAAAGACTCCGATTAATTGGTCGACGATAGTCGATTAATAAAAATCGACTATGAAGAGCGTCGCAGTACGCGACGAAACGATGACTCAGGAACAGGATCGCTTGAGTCACTATCAGGAACCACGATCAGCAGCGCAGCACGTCCGTCCGCGTCCGATGCCAGGCGCAGAGACGAAACGGCGCTCGCTTATGCATCGTAATTTATTCTAATTTAGAGTGATTTAATAACGATATTATGTCTAAATAAATGAAGGGATTTTAATCAAACTTTAGAATTCGATTTGCTAAAGAACATAGTTTATTTTGATATGATTTTAAAAATGTAATTACGCTTTATTCAAACCAAAAAATCGCGATATAATTGCGATATGAATTGTAAAAATTGTCCTAAGACTTTATTTTTTTACTCAATTAATCTTAATTATTAATCGATATTCTAGTACATAATGTGTCGACAAAATTACATGTCTGATGCTTTATGTATTTTTTTCAGTCAAAAAAATCAATGTTAATGATAGATTGACCGATTCGGACAGAGTTTTCAAGCTTCAAAAACGTTGCATCCGCGTTATAAACAAAGCATGGTTCTTAGGTAGTTGTAAACCTCTATTTAAAAAAAAAAAAAAAAAAAATTAACATTCTTCCACTACCCTGTATGTATATAAGAGATATCTGCGTTTTTACCAAGAATCACTCGCATTACTTTAAGCAACGTAGTGAGGTTCTACCAAGACAAAAAAGGGCTAAGTTTCATAACTTATTGTATCAACCACCAAGTCATAAAGATATTTATAAAAAAATTGTGTTTAATATGTGTATACTGATTTATAATAACATTCCAAATGATATAAAATTGTTGCAGGGTAATCTATTTAAAAAAAAAAAAAAAAATTGGCCGTTTGGCTACAAGAGAGTTGTTTCTATAGCATTAAGGAATTTATGGAATTTAAAAATTAATGTTAGGTATTGAATGAAAATGTATAATTGAGTTTAGAATAATTGTAATAATATTAATTGCATGATAATAATTACATAAATAGACGTAATTAAATAATTTGCACGCTTGCTTGCAGGCAGAATACAAAGACTTTTAGGACATAAGATCTTTCCTTGAATTTGTATGTATTTTCTAGCAAATAAACATTTTTGATTTTGATTTTGATATAGGAGTCTGAAATTGGCTCTGCGATAATTTTTCAGTAAACTAGTTGTGGGAGACTAATTACTACAAAGAAAACAAATACATTTTTGTAAATGTGTTACATGAAGTATCAATACGAAAGATTGGTCTATTTTTTACATGTATTCAACAATGTCAGAGTATTACCTAAGATGGTAATTAGGCAACTAAAATCTTAATTATTCGCGCGAAAACGTGCAATGGCTCTTAATACGAAATTGAACGATCCGAAATACTAAGTAGTCGACTACACTGGAAATAGGAGTCGCCAGATCAATTGTAATAGGTATGAATTTCGGCTATTAGCTCTTCCAATTTTCCCCAAAAATGTATTTTAAAAATCTCGAAATTGACTGTCTGGAGTTGAAATAATATACAGTGAAATAGACAAACAGGGAGCTTAACAACTTATTTCCCAAATATTTGGATGTGACGATTGCATGATCGTCTAATTGAAAAATTATCATTACACTTTACAGTACTGAATAACCTTTCTATCCCAACAGGGCCGACTACCACGAAGCCCTAACAAACTACGAGAAAAGCCTCATAACGGAAAACACAGACGACATTAAAATCAAAGAACACAACGACAAATGTGAAGCAGGAATCGCACGAATGGCGATACGATGCGGTGACGTCATGAGAGGCTTAACAACCGCTATGAAACATTCACACGACATCATGTTAGTTAAAGAATGCGCCCAACTTTTGGAAGAAGAGAAACAATACAGCCATGCAGCAGCATTATATGACCAAGCAGGGAATACGGAAAAAGCCGCATCTCTATACATCAAACTCAAATCCTGGCTCAAAGTTGAAGCTCTACTCCCAAAGATCAACTCTCCGAGCATACACATACAGTACGCAAAAGCTAAAGAAGCTGAAGGCAGATACCACGACGCGTTAAAGTCTTACTTAAAAGCTCAGGATTATGAAGCAGCTATACGTCTTAATCTCGACAAACTAGACGATATAGATGAAGCTGTTAATCTTGTTCAAGAAACGAAGTCAATACAAGGGGCGAAAATGGTCGCTAACTATTTCCAAAACAGTGATGATCCTACATCAGCTATCAAGTTCTTAGTAATGTCCCTATGTTATGATGAGGCTTTTCAACTGGCTAGGAAGAATGGAAAGCTACACTTGTATGGAGAAATACTGATACAGACTTCTCAAGCAAGACCTGAAGATTTCAAAAGTTTAGCGTTACATTTTGAAGGGGAGAAGAATCATTTGCTTGCAGGCAAGTTTTATTTTCATGCGGGTGAATATAGTAAGGCGATGTCGCATTTGTTGAGGAGTGGGGGGTCGGAAGAGGACGAAAATGAGGCGATTAGTATTGCTATTGATGCGGCTGCAGCTAGTGACGATGAGAGATTGACTAGGAGGTAAGGAGTGATTCTTTTTTTTGTACCTAAATTTTATTTCACTCCACAGTTTGTGCAGGCAAATTTCGGACGTTATCCTCTTGGTTTATTCTGCAGTGACTTGGTATTTCCTCGTTCCGTTCCGATGACAGTTACATTTTTAATTATCGGTTCCAATGCTCAGTAAATCAATGCCATGTCCAAACGCAGCAAGACAGCTCACCGTTTGTGAAATAGCTTTAAAATTAGGCTAAAATAATGTAAACCTGAACGTTTATGAAGCAGCGAAGCGAGCAGCGAATCTAATGGATGTCTCTTAATTTTAATTGCAGATTGATAGAGTTTCTACTGGGTGAGACAGATGGTACTCCGAGGGAGCCCCGACATTTGTTCCGATTGTATATGGCTAAGAGACAGTTTGCTGAGGCTGCTAAAACTGCGGTGAGAATAAATAACCACACTTCTAATGTTAATACTCTTCATTCAGATAATGTTATAGAGGGGATATAAGGATGTGCTCAATTTTTGGAACTCCCAACTGGAATTAACATTGACTTTCGGGGTTTCTCATATAAATCATCCCAACGCAGCGCTGGAACTTTTCAGTAGCAACCCGTAGTCTGGATTTGTACCCGGTTGATGGCAATAGGCTCGCCCCCTATTACATAGGACTTAAACATAGGTGGCGAAACGTGGGTGTAATTTAGGTACACCTGTACCTGACCCTTCGGGGTTTACAGATGTGATGTAATATGATGTTATGTTATGCAATCATCCCAGCGCTGATTTGCTGGATTCGTTTTCTCCTCTTCCTATCGTTGTTTCTCCTGACCAAGTTTATTTTGTTCATGTATAGGTAGGTATTTGATGACTTATGGCACTGAAACGTGGTTGCTCACAATGGGCCTTATCAGAAGGCTAAAAGTCACTCAAAGGGCAAAGGAGGGGGCTATGTTTGGAGTTTCCCACTTGATCGAATGAAGAGAAATGAAGAGATCCATAGGAGAACCAAGGTAACCGACATAGCCCAATGAATTGCCAAACTTAAGTGGCGATGGGCAGGGTACATTGCTCGCAGAACAGGTGGCCGATGGGGCCGAAAGGTTCTGGAGTGACGACCGCGTACTGAAAGACGTAGCGTTGGAAGGCCTCCCACAAGATGGACCGATGACCTTGTGAAGGCTGCAGGAATCTGCTGGATGCGGAAAGCATAAAATCGGTCGAAGTGGTGGTGGGAGGCCTATGTCCAGCAGTGGACGTCTTTCGGCTGGAATGATGATGATGATGATGATCTATGTATTTATTGCACCTGCCATTTTTTGTCTCTGCAACACCCTAACGTTGACTGGTAGAAAATACGTTAAGTCCGGCTTTAAACAGTTTTTTTTTTAACTTGTGCATAAAGTTTTAATAAAATATTAATGGCCGGTTTCACCATAATCATCGCCTGGTAAGTTCTGGTAAACTTTCCGGCAAATGAGTTCATTTTAATTTACAGGTAATAATAGCCGGGGCCGAATGTCGAGCCGGCAAGTACCGCGAGGCTCGCGACGTCGTCCGCGCTATGTGCGTGTCTCTGCGCGCGTCACGTATGCCCGTACCGAGGGACATGAGACATGCCATCGCGTTACTGCACAGCTATATACTGGTCAGTTATCTATTTATTTATGTACAAAATACAGGCCTATCTGAGTCTGGAACAGGGTCCAGCTTGGACCCTGTTCCAGCGGCCGCAGACATACGAATTATTTTCACTCTAAAATGTTCACAAGATTGACCGCTTTGAACCGTGAAAACTTCTTTAGGTGCGGTGGGCATTTTTGAGATGGGACTAAACCATTGATTTCGCGACACTGTAACGCAATTTACCAGCCACCGTGGAGTAAAAGACATTAAAGCGTTGATTACCGCGGTGCGTGGAGTAAAAGATATGAACGCGTTGATTACCGCGGTGCGTGGAGTAAAAGATATGAATGCGTTGATTACCGCGGTGCGTGGAGTAAAAGATATGAACGCGTTGATTACCGCGGTGCGTAGAGTAAAAGATATGAACGCGTTGATTACCGCAGTGCGTAGAGTCAAAGACATCAACGCGTTGATTACCGCGGTGCCGATGTTTTTCAAATTTTCACTTCTGTCGGCACTCCCAGAGTGCCACTGTTTTTTGTTTCGCAATTGTTAGCGATAGACTAAAGTTCACTGAAACTAAACGTTAACAATTTTCTATTGTGTAATTCGTAGGTACGCACACACGTGAAACGTGGTCGTCATGACTTGGCCGCTAGACTACTGCTACGTACGGCCGCTGACGTCACATTCTTCCCGACTCCACAACGTAAGTTCGAACTTCACATTGACTCAAATAATGTGTTTATTTCAGAATTTTTTATGCTGCTGTCTTATTAAATCTTATGTGATTTACTGTTAGTCTCATCCACGGAGACGCGCCCCACTCCGCGATTATTGTACTGTAAGCTGTACTGGGGCGCGTCTTCGTGGATGGCACTATCTATAGAAGGTTTTATATTAGATGAAATGGTTTTTGTAGACGAGTAAAAAAGGTTTAATTGATGTTACAGATCAAGTGTCGATATTGACATCAACGGTCATTGAGTGCGGTCGCGCTGGGTTGAAGCACCAGGCTTACCACTGGGCCAGAGTTTTAATGCAGCCAGAATATCGCTCACAGGTATTAAGTTTATGTCTTACTTCCATATTCTCATAGTATTTTTGTTATTTGCTTTGATTTATTATGGTTTTTACAACATTTTACGTTGATAATAATTCATTATAACTTCGCGAATAACTTCGACTGTATTGATAATGTCTTTTGTTGCTGCGAATATTTAGATAAAGCCATTGTTAATTATCTCCCTTCTGATCACAGCAGTCAAACCGTTATTTTTGAGTCCAACACACCAATACTAAAAGTGCAGATACAAACTAGACCAATAACATCAGGTAATTTAAATAAGTTTAATAGCACTTTAATCAGCAAGTTAAGTGATCAGGGTCTAAATATGTCCAATGGCAATATTTTGTATGAACAATTCTTTTCATTAGTGCAAACAGAGTTCAATAAGTCTTTTAAGAAAAAAACTAAAATTATTTGCCCTAAGTTTTTATTCAGTGACTGGGCAACTAAAGGCATCAGGAAAAGTAGGGAAACATTATTTGAACTGTATGGCCTTAAGCCGTATATTAACACGGAAACTTTTAGTAAGTATGTTGCTACTTACTCTAAAACGTTAAAAAATATCTGCAAAAAGCTAAAGCTTCTTTCATTAGCAACAAGATTAAATCAGCAGACAATAAACTAAGACAGTTTGGAAAATTATTAACAATTAAACAAACAAGAACAAAAGACATAATACAGATTACACACTGGACACTTACATCGTTCCAGTGGATAGGAGCAATGTCTCACGCATAATCGCTGGTCTCAAAAGTAACGCCGAAGGCTGCGACAACATTAATCTGGATATGATTAATATGACTTTGCCGCACACGTTAAATGTTATAACGGACATAATAAACCTCTCCATCGTGACGTCAACATTCCCTGACAAATGGAAAACTGCCTCGATCAGGCCCTTACCAAAAATCCCAAATCCATCCACCTTAAAAGACCTACGCCCTATTAGTATATTGCCATGTCTATCAAAAGTATTAGAGAAAATCGTCAGCCGTCAACTTACGCTGTTCCTTGAACAAAATAACATCTTACCCGATTTACAATCAGGTTTTCGGAAGCAGCGCAGTACATCTACTGCTTTACTGGATGTTACTGACAACATATTATGTGCTCAAGATAAGGGGATGTGCACACTACTGGTTTTACTGGATTTTTCCAGGGCATTTGACGCCATTAACATTCCATTATTATTGTCAAAATTAAAATATTACGGTTTCGACCCAGAGGCTATACAATGGTTCCGTAGTTACCTATGTAATAGGGAACAATTTGTTGACCTGCGTTTAAGTGACGGCACTACCCTTAAATCGACACCTATACCCGTGGAGAGAGGAGTTCCTCAGGGCTCCATCTTGGGCCCCATTCTCTTCATTTTGTATTGTGCAGACATAATCAGATGCCTCCAGAGATGCAAGTACCATATATACGCCGACGATGTACAACTGTATATTTCCTTCAGACCAGACGAGTATGACAGAGCCATTAAAGATCTTAATGAAGATCTTCAGCGAATCGCCGTTTGGTCTGAGGAAAACTGCCTGTCCCTGAACCCTTCTAAAACTAAATATATGGTATTTGGCACCAGACAGCAGCAGGCCCGACTGCCTTCGACTTTTGACTTGGAACTGATGGGCGAACCAATCGAGCGAGTTAATGAGGCGCGTAACCTGGGTCTTGTGATGGACAAAGACCTTCGGTTTGAAAAGCACGTAGCAGACTCAGTAAGGAACTGCTTTTACCGCCTGAAGGTGTTATATGGGATGAGGTGTTATTTATCTGAGTCACTACGGGAACAGCTGGTGGAAGCCTTAGTACTATCTAGGCTAAACTACGCCGATACAGTGTATGGCCCGCGCCTATTAGCCCGTACAGACCGTCTCATTCAGAGAGTACAGAACGCTTGCGCGCGATTTTGTTATACTATTCCTAGGCGAAGTCACGTAACACCTTTTCTGAATAAACATTTGTCATTAAAAATGAAGTCCAGACGGAAGCTACACCTAGCGTGCCTCCTGTTCGGTGTGGTTAAATATAAAAAACCCGACTATCTATACGATAAACTTAGTTGGTTAACTAACAGACGCGAATGTGGGAGACGGCAATGTTCGCAACAACTCTCTTCTCAGACTCACAACACAGCGGCATTCAGGGGTAGCTTTCGCTATGCGGCTTCCAAAGTGTGGAATAACCTGCCACCACCGATAAGAATAATCAGCACAATAGACACTTTTAGAACACGTTTACGGCAGTATCTAATAGAATCGCAACGGAAGTTGGATATGGTCGCACTGAATTTCTCAATTATATAATGTACAAAAGGGCCGCGCGCCGCGCCGCCGCAACGTCATGTCGCATGTTGTGAGACCTGTGGTATGAAAAATAGCACACTATAATAACCGCCTATATATATATATTTATTCACATAATGTGCCTTGTAGCAACGCAGGCGCAAGTACTTACCCGAAATGCCTGGCCCACTTGCACGCGACGACTTTAACAAACGGTGGAGCGGCGTCAGGATGGCTTCCTCACCAACCCATCCAGGTCATTCAAGTAACAAATGTTATACCTTCTGTTATACCTTCCCACTTATGCATCGCTGAATCATGTTCGCTTGTCAACGTACCAAATGTTGCCTGGCCTATTTGCACATGAATGAGACGTACAATGTGGGGATGGCGCCTTTTTTACCCATCCTACACCAACAACCGGCAGTCGGCGAACCTCTGTGCAGTTTGTGATTTGACATCCATGAGGCTGTGAAAGGGAGACGGAAAATTAAAAGTGGGTAGTTTTCGTATCTCATATTATGCCAGAATTCATTATTTGTTAATTAAGTACATCAAATATTTCTATTATCGACTAGCGCTTACCTTTCATCCTTTTATGTTTCGTTTGTTTGTTTTTTAATTTCTTTTCCACTTTCGCAAATAGTGTTTTAGCTGACTTATTTAAAGACGTCATATCCTTCGTATTTGGTTAATCCAAATGCAAACAACAGCTAAGACAAGTTCAAAGCACACACAAGATCCAAACTGTCCGAAAATAGTCCGCCGCGCTCGGCTGCTTGCAGCGTATTGTGCGATGACATTACAGTGCACGGATTAATAAATTATTATAACAATGTGTCGGAGCATGGCAAGTCAGGCATCGTTTAAATTAAAGCAGGTTTCTGTTCTGACTCATTTCGGAGAATTTCTTTATTTGCATAAGAAGGTCTAATCATGCGGTCATGTCACTTATCTATTTATCAGTATTTATTTATTTTTTGTTTAGTTTTGCAATGTTACTCAATATCACGCTTTTTATACATAGGTACCTACTCGTTACTGTTTTTATGTGACACTAATTTATTTTAATTTATTTATACAATTATGCATACACATTACACACATCACGATGCAGTATAAAACTGATTTACATTCGTCACCTCACACACCAGGTCCAGTTGAAAACCAGCGTCAGGCACCAGTTGTCTGGCATTTTTGCTGAACTGGGCCTTTTTGGCGCAGCCGTGAGGCACACTCTCCTGCTAATTTCTTACATCGGACTATGCACTTTTTATTTTTATCTTATTTTTTTTCCTGATGTACGACTATAATTACCTAACTATCTGGTGTATTGTGTGTCTCTTAGTCTGTGCTAAATAAATGTATTTTCTTTCTTTCTTTCTTTCTTTCTTTCACTTTCCCGCAGTCTCATTAGCGATAACATCGATGTTGCTTAGGAATTTGCAACTTTCTTTACCAATATTCCAATTAAAACTACTGAAACTTTAAATTCCTCCCCTTCACTTGCTATTGATTTATTAAAAGCAAATGTTTCAGCCTTTCCTGTGGAATTTAAATTTAAACATATAAACCCTGTGGTCGTAGTAAAGGCTTTTAAGCAACTAAAGATTAAAATTACCGAAGATCTGTGGGGCATGTCTACTAAAGTTTGTCAATCAATTATTGAGACAGTTGCACCCTATTTAGCTTTAATATTTAATTTATGTGTAGATCAAGGGATTTTCCCGGATTAAATGAAATACAGTAAAGTTATTCCACTTTTCAAATCCGGGGACAGCAAAGAAAAATAATTATAGACCCGTATCGGTTTTGCCAGTTTTCAGCAAGGTGTTTGAAAAAGTAATGTTAAAAAAAATGCTCAATCATTTTAATCGTAATAACATCCTACACGATCAACAGTATGGTTTCACCAAAGGACGTTGCACAACCGACGCCGGTGTCACTTTATTAAAACACATATTTAATGCATGGGAAGAGGCACGAGATGCAATAGGCATCTTTTGTGACCTATTCACGGCATTTGATTGCGTAGATCATGAAACACTGCTCTTGAAACTTGAGCATTACGGACTAGATAAACTTGCGCTGAGCTTAGTAAAATCATATTTGAATGATAGACTGCAGCAAGTTCAAATAAACAGTGTAAATTCATTGGATTTAAGAGTCAAAATGGGTGTTCCACAGGGCTCGATATTGGGTCCATTCCTCTTTTTAGTATATATAAATGATTTACCTAATTTACTGAAAACCCGACCACAAATGGTGTTATTTGCTGATGACACATCACTGATTTTTAAAGTAAACAGACATGCACAGGAGCTTGACGACGTAAATAACGCTATGCTTGAGGTCCATAATTGGTTTACTGTAAATAATTTAGTATTAAATGAGAAGAAAACTAAATGCATAAGATTCGCGTTACCGAATGTCAGAAGTAGTGAATGTCACGTTGTATTGAATAAGGAGACACTAGAATTCGTCAAAAATACTGTTTTCCTGGGGATAACGCTTGACTCCAAACTACAGTGGGGTCCTCACTTAACATCACTTGCAGGGCGGCTAAGTTCAGCCACTTACGTTGTTTGGAAAATCCGCCAACTAACAGACGTAGATTCCGCGAGACTGGTCTATTTTAGTTACTTTCATAGCATCATGTCTTACGGTATTTTGCTGTGGGGACGGGCTGCAGATATTGATTCTATCTATATTCTGCAAAAGAGGGCCGTCAGAGCCATCTACAACCTCCGCAGACGCGAGTCTCTAAGGGAACTGTTTAAGAAAATTAACATCATGACGGTACCTTGTCAGTATATGTATGAAAACATTATGTATGTTCTAAAAAATCTCCATCTTTTTAGTAAGATAAGTGACAGGCATAATTTTAACACTAGAAATAGAAACAAATTGGATCAACCACATTTTAGATTGTCTAAAGTACACACTTCTTTTATGGGATACTGTGTAAAATGTTATAATAAAATACCACTCGATATTCTTCAACTAAATGAGAAGAAATTTAAAACATGCATTTTACGCACACTATGTAGACAAGCTATTATAAGTTAGATGATTATATCGTAGATAAAAATGCTTAGCTTAATGCTGGTCCTGCTCCACAGCCACTTGGGCTCACTAGTTAAAATTTTAATATTTGGAAGAGATGCTTCCCCCTTTTTTTAATATTTTGTTTTTGACATTACGAACTTAATGTTTATTTTTGTTTTACCAAGTAAATTGTTGAATGCTCTAATTAGTAATGATTTTCTTTCTTTTTGGTGGTAAAATTGTATTAATTTCTTAAATACATTGCAAACAATAGTTTTGTATAATTTAGAAGCATTTTTATTTTTGTAAATGTGAGACCATGGAGCCGTTTACTAAATTTATTAAGATGTATGTTGACTTGAAAGAGCATGGCAATTTAGAATATGTCATGCTCACTTAAATGTCTCGCTGATGGTGGCGAGTGTGTAGGATCATTCGGTTCCCTACAAAATGGTTGAGCTGGATGGTGCTGATCCACGCGTCATGTTCGTAAACGGGCGCCGTCAGTTGAAACTGGTCATCTCTTGTCTGCCAGGGCTTATTTTTAATCTTATATTTTCAATTGCTTTTGATTATGTTTTGTACATTGTTCTCACATATAGAAGCAACAAGAATGATGTACCCAGGATTTTGTAATAACTTTATTTAAAAGAGTGTCCTTGGAGTTTCTTGCCCGTTCTTCTCCATAGAGATCTACGTTTTGGAATGGGCAATTAGCTTCAACTTTCTGACTAACTAACCGACTCTTTGACAGTTCAAAAGTGCCTGTAAATGGTTAAATTGAAATAAATGCTTTGAGTTTGAATTATCTTCAGATCTGATGTAACAATTCTGCATTTATGCAGCCAGTCGTATTATGCTAATTCCAGTCTAGTGGCTTATTAACGAATTAAAAAAATAATCTTGCTTAGTGGAAACGTTGACATACACACATCAAAAGTGTCTAGGGATCAAGCATTTTTATGCGGATTTCTTGAGATTGAGATGTGGCTTTGTAATAAATTTATGATTATATAAATTTATATGGATCCTTTTTGGTGCATTTCATAATTTGAAACAGGAACTGTTAATCAAATTCGAGTAAAAGATGAAAATCAGCTGTCAATATTTTCCCTATAAAAACATACAACGCATTGAAGACATTATTAGTGCTACTGTTTCCCTACTACTGATTAAAACCAACGTTATTATGGAGCGGCGACGTCATTTAAGCAGGGAAGAAATGCTCAGAGCCGTGGGAATGATAGAAGCTGGTTCCCGGCAACGTACTGTGGCTTTAGCTCTGAATACAAGTCAGAGTGTTATCAGTCGACTTTGGACACGTTACCGAAGCACTGGTACCGTGGCTGAGCGCCATGGAGGACGGTATCGCTGCACCACACGGAGACAAGACCGATACATTCAAATCTTAACTCGAAGAGCTCCAACAATAACCGACATGATGTTAGCCGTGAGGCTTCATCACTCTTCAGGGAACTTAATTAGCGACCAAACAGTCAGAAACCGCTTGCATGAAGTGAACCTTCATTCCCGAAGACCGCTACGGGTACCACCTATAGCAATGCACAATCGTAGGATTCGATATCAATGGGCTCTTGAACACAGAAATTGGGCAGAAGAACAATGGCGTTTCGTGTGCTTTTCTGATGAGTCTCGTTTTGGTATGAGACCGGATACAAGACGTATACGACACTGGAGAACCCCTGGACGCCAACAGCGATTAAAATCCTGCCAGGAAGTCCATCCTTATAGTGGTGGAACCATCATGGTATGGGCGGGTATTTGGATCGGCGGAAGAACTGAGTTGATTTGGATCAGAGGCAACCTCAACGCTCAAATTTATGCTGAGACGATTGTATCTGACGTCATCGTTCCTCTACAAGTGCAAATCGGTCCCTTATTTCAGTTAATGCATGATAATGCACGACCGCACACCGCAAGAGTTGTAAGACAGACTCTCGCCGCAGCTAACATCAATGTCCTGCTCTGGCCTGCTCAGTCGCCAGACTTGAACCCGATTGAGCATGCATGGGATATGCTACAGAGAAGAGCTCTGCCGAATATGGAGGGTATCCAGTCGCAAGAAGACCTTTTTTTGTTGTTGCAACGAACATGGGCGGCCATTCCACAGCGTGATTTGGATGAACTCATTTTGAGTATGCCAAACCGATGTTCTTGTGTTGTTAGTGTTCGCGGTAGAAACACGGATTATTAATTGTTTAAGTTACCCAATAAAATTTTAAAGAAAACTGTTATTTCAGTCTTTTTTGCGAACTTTAATGTTAGTGGTTCAAATGTCAAAAATCCCTTTATTAGGAAAATGGCAAATTTCTTTATTAATGCAAAGGTGACTTGGTTTATCGTTACTGTGACAAACGAAAACACTTTATTTGATGAATCCTTAAAGAAAATTTTAATTAATATCAATCAGGAGAAAAGTTATTGCAAAAATATATGTTGATCCCTAGACACTTTTGATGTGTGTAGTTTATTGCGGGCTAAATCACGGGCTTTAGGCCAGCTTCATTTTGGATGCATTAGCGTTTGTTCGATTTTTAATTGTGTAAATATGCACGAATGTTCCCGGTCTTGCAAATCTGCCGCTGTTACGTTTGATTACTTTGAAAGAAAAAAAAAAGAAAGACTAATTGTTTATTCTGCACAAACTAAACGCACATGCCAAAAAATATTACATAAAATCATGTAAAATGTACTTTCACAAATTAGCCAAAAGCCTCGCAGCCAAGTAGTAGAAATATGTCAAGATTGTCTATTACTTGAATGTCAGAGCCATAGACAATTTTTATTGCGTAATATTACCGAAGAGTGTTACAACCATAGACATTTAATAAGTATGGACTGGAAATACCTACAAAAAAAAGGTGCATACCTACAACTCAAAATGTCTCTTAAAATAGCTGCCAATGCTAGGGTTGTGTCAATCAGGGAAACATAGTGTTACTATTTCGAGTATCGATACTAGTACGTAATAGTATTACGAATCTTACTAGATATCACGGTTGAATCGTATTAAAAAATTATTAGCTAATAGTCCGTTGTAACAGAAAAAAACGAGTATTGACAATTTATCACTTCCAAAACAATTTTCCGCATAATTATAATTTCATTTATAGAATTATTACTTAGCAAATAAAGTTTTCACAAATAATTGTAACGCAAACCTAATGTTTGGCAAGTGAACGTTTAAACGAAGCCAAATATTTAGTATCGAGCGAGCATGCAAGTCTTATGCCTGTTTTCACCTTCACTAAGTGACACTTAAATGAATCGCTAATAAAAGTTCACTGTTGGTTTTTCAACGGTACACTCAGCGCTGAGAGTTGAAAATCCAACAGTGCAGTTTTATTTAGGGATTCATTTAAGTGTCACTTAGTTGTCGGTGAAAACGGGCATTAGTGAATTAAATTTTTAACAATTTTATCATAAATGACCATTCGGAATAATACACATCCTTACATATTATAAACAAAGGTCCACCGCTGCGTCTGTCTGTTTTTCTGTCTGTCTGAACGCGAAAACCTCAAAAACTACTAAATGGATTTTCAATCAATTTTCACTAATAGACGGAGTGATTCATGCGGAAGGTTTTAGTGTATAATTCATTAAGGTTTTGTGTAAATTGGCTGAAATTTGACGATTATTGTTGAAGATGTCGGAAAAAATCATGCGGACTGGGAACTTTATTAGCGTGCGTCGCCGAAATAATAAAAGTTACATAAAATGTATGTTCTACAGTATTGTTCATCTTAAAAAGTTCAACAAAAAAATCGTATACACATCATAAAACTCTGTGGAACGGTCTCTCGATGCTATGAACCAAAGAGTAAAGTTTGCTGTAAACCACGGGCCGAACCTAGCAATATCATTTCAGCGCAGCGAAGGAACTAGTATCAGAAACTATTACGGCAACGGTACAACACTATTCCACCATGACATATCATTGTAAACAAACGAATTAAATTATGAAATACTAAAAAGGTCTGTTGGACGGAAATAAACCCATATATTAAAATTTTAGCCGTATTTAATGCTCGCTTAGCAATTTTTTCATCGAAAGTTTATCACTTTATGTACTATTGCATGAAAACCAGCTACTAACCTGTGCAAAGACAGTTGAGGTTGATTTTCCTTCTTTCTTGCACCACACTTCACAATACAACACACAGGCATGTTGAATTGGTGTTTTCCAATGTATATATGTAGTTTTAAAGGAAAACTCCTCGTAATTTTCTCACAAATCTCAATAAAACAAAAAGTAAAGAACCACTTGACAGCAGAACTACCGTGAAACTTGTCCCATATTATGGCGGATATGGCACTTATCTACAACTGTCACTACGTCTCAACAAAATGTTGCCATTATGAGGAACAACTGAAATATTGTTGTCTCTTTTATCAAATACGATTACCACATTAGAAAGAGTGAAATAACACGATATTTCACATTCTAGTTCGTATTTCACTCATATTTGTATAAGCAAATTTATGTATAGAATATCGAGGCGCCTCCTTGTTTTTTCTACCTCAATGAATATTACCGACGAGTGTTACAACAGACACAATTGACAGCTTATAAACAAAAATTTTTTTCGTTACAAACTAATAATTATTAAGCCGTGCGTCGCATCTGTGCAAGAACAGGTTGATACTCAGCCAAAATGTCGTAACTTCGGAAGAAACCAACGACGCTGATTTTCAACATTCACTTTCGCACTGGGTATGAGAGTTGTGCGATAATGCGAGTGCAAAATCGTTGGTCGACGTGCGATGCCGTGCAAAGAAAACGTACGTTTGGCGTTATGGACTATTATTTGAGCAGGGACTACTTCCTTCCACCAGATCGATCCCAAATACGTGAAGAAGATAGAGAGCGTGGTCCGGCACGGCGCGCGCGCCGCCCCGCCCGCGCCGCCCGCCGCGCCCTGCCCGCGCTGCGGCGCCGCGCTGCCTGTCGCGGACCTCACCTGTGCGCACTGCGAGGTGGACGTGCCCTTCTGCTTAGCCACGGTAACTTGTATTACAAACATAAACTATAGCTGGAAGCGATACAGAGACACGTTATGAGGGGTTTTGTGAGTTGTTCCTGATGGGTAGGCACCCACCTTCCCAGGCCGGCGTAAGCTTTCATGAAACATATTCATAGCGTAGACTCTGCATTAGCGTTTACGTCAAGACGTCGACTACGACGCTGGTTATAAGCTCAGTGTGAAAACAAGAAGTTACACTTCCGGAACTTTCCCCTTGTTCTTTTTGCCCCCTTTTTTTTTTTTGTTTTTTTGGGTGGGAAATCATCAAATAACTTCTCCCGCTCTGGGCGGAGCGGGAGGGCATGTCAGACTCTTACTGACTAAAACCCACCCGTGTTCCTTCGGTTGCCCTGTTGCCGGGGGCCACGATCTCCCTTTCGGTTTTCTTCGCAACCCCGGCAGGCATCGGCCCTAGTGGACCCCTTCAAATCTGCTGACATCTCTTTGAGGCGCGCGTGGAACACAACGCGCCGTCGACCCAGGCCTGGTCCTTATCGGACGGTGAGCCACCCATTGCTCACAGTCCGCAAGCCCGCGCCTACGGTGGCCGGAAATCGCCTCGCGATTCCCGACGCCCTGGGCGTCTCCTCCTGCGGCGGTTAGGGGCGTGAGGGTGCGAAATTTGCCTCTCCCTCACGCGCTCCACCGCGTGCTTTTTGCCCTGAGTTGGCAAAACGGAGGTCATTGGGGAAAGAAGTTTGGCTAAAATTAAAGCCTATCAGAGCTATAGATACAAATGCTAGATGGAAAACATTCATACTTAAATAACTTGTTATTTATATTGCAGGGTCTGCATATAGTGAAAGATGATCTAACTGCGTGCCCAGAATGCGACTTTCCAGCTATCCTCACTGAATTTGTCGAGTAAGTACAGTTACTACAAAAGTAACTAGCAAAAACCCTGGAATACATTAATATAATTTAATGTATATGGCAATGTAATATCAGAAAAATCAAGATAACCGACATAGCCCGAAGAATTGCCAAACTTAAGTGGCACGTTGCTTGCAGAACATATGGCCGATATGGACCGACGATCATGTGAAGGTCGCAGGAATCTGCTGGGTGTGAGAAGCACAGGACCTGTCTATGTAGCGATGCTTGGCCTATGTTCAGCAGTGGACGTTTTTCAGCTGAAATGTTTATGATGATACAGTGTAGCAGCTAGAAATTTCTAATCTTCATCAGTAACAAAATAAATTTGTTTTCGTACAGGATTCTTCAAGAAGAAGGCAAGTGTCCAATGTGCGGTGAAAACGTCGATTACCGTCGACTCGTCAAAATTGACGATGTTGCTGCCTATATGGACTTTAACACTACAGAATAGAGTTCAAATTTATACTTCAAGTATGTGCACAAATTCATTTTAGCTGAATTTCTTCAGGTTCGAACAGTTTTTTTTTATAAGAGTACCTTAATGTCAGCAGAGTATTTTATTGAAAATAAAGTATACAAACAATTGTGTAATATTGTTGCCAACAATGATGCTCGCAACATCAAATGCTATTGGAAACAATATTTCGCAACTTGCTCAGTGTATTCGGGGCATAAATCAACCCGTAGAAAAGAGCGATAAAATATGAGAAGACACAAGAAGTGGAAGAGCTGTAACACAAGAAGTCAAAAACATGAATAAGTGTTTTGCATTTATTGGAATGTATAAAATGTCTTCTTCAACACGTGTATAACACACGAGGTCGTATTAAACAATCGATTCCTCAACACAACACGCTTTATCAAACTAAGCCTTATCATGTAACAAATAAAGTTCAAGTTCCTTCGTTACATCCATTCAAACACGTAATTGTAAACTAAACTATAATATAAGAGACATAAGGTTGATATTCCTTCGTTCCGTCCATTAGCGATAAGTTTCGAAATCCCGCCGCTATCTTCAAGGTTAGTTAATTTGATTATATTCTTCACAAACGCTTTGAGATAACATTTTGAGTATTGTTGTATTGTTGTTGTATGTGATAATGTAATTAAGTAATCGTCCGTCCAATTTACGATAATTATTGCAAGTTTTAGTGTCAGCTCTCTTAAACAGAATAAGATTTTTGTGTAAGGGTTTTTCTAGGTGCACAATGCACAATATGCAATGAATATTGTAAAACTCGATTTTTATGCGCTGTCAATGTCAAAATATTACAGTGTATGTGGTTTAAATAACAACAGTAACAACTTAACGAATAATAAAACAGAACTGTGGAGACGAAACGAGTTGTGTACTGCCCTGCTAAGCCCAAAGGCTGTATCTCGTGAGATCCACCCTTTTAGTTTTTTTTATACCATTCAATAGCTTTAACAATTTCGCATCTAATGGTATAAGCGAAATAGCGCTATCTAATTTAAAACATTAAAAAAAAAACCACTAAGAAGTTTTTTATATCTCCATATTTCCTTAAATTTCAATTGACAAAAAGTCAATTTTCTCGAAACTTACTCCAGTTGAGATATCGCCTTTGTGCTTAGCAGGGCAGTGTAGACCGTAATAAAAAGCGTCGAAACACTGAAGAGGTAATCGTGCGGGTGAATTCAATATTAACAACCTACGATTTTGACAGCTCCAAGCGCACAGCTATAAAAATCGAGTTATATTTCATTACTATCAAAAATATACATGAATCATACTTATTTTAAAAATGTTACAAAAAAAGACAATTTGTGAAAATAAAAATATCCGTGGTAAAATGGAGAAGTTTTAAGCTTTTGAATTTATTCTTCTATCCTTGTCCCGCAAAACGCTCAGTGCACTGAATGACACGAAGTTACCATGGCGTTCCTGTGTTGTGACGTCAGATCACAGAAGTGCTGTCTCTGTCTAGCATAGACTTTAAAACGCATACAACTTCGCCATTGTTTCAGATATAAAAAAAAAATACTATGACTTTTTTTCTGTAGCGTCCGAAAAATTCAAATTAAATATTCAACTACCCTATTATATTATGCAACACAATTCGAATTTATTGGCGGCTAGTAGTACCGTTTCATACAATGTAAGGCTCATTTTCATTTGTCGGTAGGGCTTGTATGCGGGGTGCGGGAGATTTTTATAACGCATGCGCCATAGGGCCCGTATTCGGGGAACCGTTTTTATTAGTCGATACGGAACGATTGCGATACCCGGAGGACCTGCACCGCACGTTTGACAGTTGCTTTAAAGGCTCATTTTCAAGCAAAAGATAAAATCGGGATGGTGACTAAAAATGTTTTTTTTGTCCGTCAGGTAGATTATATATAGCATATTATGTAATTAGTGAATAAAAGAAGGATTTAAAGCGAGGGCCATAGATGAATCACGAGCAAGTGAAGGATTCTAACACCATTGTGTGGATCGCCCGGAGGACACGGTGGAGCATACGGTGGAGGTCTGCCCAGCTTGGGCGGAGCATCGCCGTGTCCTCGTGGAGGCGATCAGCGGCGGTGATCTCTCGCGTCCAGCCCTGGTTCAGGCCATGGTACGGAGCGAGAGGAAATGGGAGGCCGTCACCTCCTTGTGCGAAGCGGTAATGCTCGCGAAGGAGGAGGCGGAACGCGTGAGGAAGAGGCAAATTTCGCGCCCCCACGCCCCTAACCGCCGCAGGAGGAGACGCCCAGGGCGTCGGGAATCGCGAGACGATTTCCGGCCACCGTAGGCGCGGGCTTGCGGACGGTGAGCAATGGGTAGCTCACCGTCCGATAAGGACCAGGCCCGGGTCGACGGCGCGTTGTGTTCCACGCGCGCCTCAAAGAGATGTCAGCAGAACTGAAGGGGTCCACTAGGGCCGATGCCTGCCGGGGTTGCGAAGAAAACCGAAAGGGAGATCGTGGCCCCCGGCAACAGGGCAACCGAAGGAACACGGGTGGGTTTTAGTCAGTAAGAGTCTGACACGCCCTCCCGCTCCGCCCAGAGCGGGAGAAGTTATTTGATGATATCCCATACTAAAAAAAAAGAGTGATTCTAGTGTTAGAATCCTGAGCTACGTCATGGCCCTCGGTATAAATCCATTTTATTCAAGAGTTGCATACTATACATATATACCATGACTACGAGAAAAGAAAGATTTAGGCGAAAATAGACATTTAATGAAGAAAAAAGAAAGGTTAAATTAATTAAAATGCACTTGCATTGAGATGGAGATCGAATTGTGTGTTCTAAATTCGAATACCAAAATAGTGATAAAGAGTACTTTTTACTCACTGCTTTCAGTGAATAAAATAAGCTGTTTAGAGGGGGAATGGTATAAAAAATATTGGATATAAATGTTTCTTTTTTTACGTTAGCAAAAGATTACGCCGATACCTAGAGTCTGGCCACGCTAAGTCTCTATAATTAAAAAAGTCGTGGAATTTGAAAATCTATAGATGATTTTGGTTTTGATAGTTTATTTTGTTTATATTTTG
The DNA here is from genome assembly GCA_916610215.1 of Omphaloscelis lunosa. Lineage (NCBI taxonomy): Eukaryota > Metazoa > Arthropoda > Insecta > Lepidoptera > Noctuidae > Omphaloscelis > Omphaloscelis lunosa. Next base: position 18,229,913 of record OU744250.1, read on the forward strand.
ATTTATTCCTGGTAAAGAATAGTCACTTTAGAATGATGGAGTGTGGATTTGATATAGTTTTGTCATCGTATGGAGGTAGAGCATAGGTACGACATAGTTTATTACATATAATCTATTATGCAAAAATCAAAAGGCAAAATATCAAAATCATTAGATCTACTGTTACAGTTATTTCAATTTCGGGGTTGTACGAAATTGAAATAACGGTCTGATGAAAAAGTATACCATATATAAAACTTGGGGTTGCCCATTTATTCCATTGGAGATTTAACGGGGCCAGAGTCTACCATTGAGTAAAAATGTGCCATGACGTCACGAGTATGTAGACTTATTTGTTTGTTATACTTATTTGTTACGTAGCGACCCCCACTCCCCAACTTTAATGCGTTTTATCTAAGTCATTTTTTATTAATATGACTAGCTGCGCCCCGCGATTTCACCCGCATAAGTCTCGTTCCCGTAAAAATATCGGGATAAAAAGTATCCTATGTCCTTCTCCGGGTCAAGGTCTATCCATATCCCAAACATCCAAATCCGTTCAGCCGTTTTAGCGTGATGTCGTGACCAAGGGAAATAGGGATTCATTTTTATATATATAGATAAAGCAAAAATACGTGTCTAATATTCTTATAATTATCTGACTGACGGACTAAATTTAATTTCTTTTTTTTTACCCAGGCATCATCCCTATTGCCAAACTTTTATTTCTTGAATACGGGGTTTTTGGCTACTTATTTCATGTCGTTTTTTTTTAATGTGCGTTTTGTTTGTGCAGAATAAACAATTTTCCTTCGCTACGGCCCCTACGGGGATTTCCCGCAAATGATGTACCGACCGCGTTATCGACTTATGACTTTCATTAGTCCTTACCCTATGTGCGGGGAGGTGAGAGTCAAAATGGCGGGTGTACTATAGCGAATCAAATTATAACAATTACCAAACAAATGTACCTAAGAAGTACTATTTTTATAGCTCTAAAAAATCTGTACCTCCTTCAGAACAAAATTATTTCGGAATCAAGGTACACCCACCATATTGATATCGAGATGGCGGGTGTTTATTTCATTACTCATAAAATAGAATTACACCAAAAAATGTTACCAAAAAAGTACCTCAAGTAAAAAGAAGCACACCGTGTCTCGTTTACTTATGTTTATTATTATTGTGATTAATAATATTGATCTAGGTATATACAGTGTGTAAAAAACACATCACATAGTCGTCAACAACGCATACTATACATTTAATAAAGTAGCTTGGCGCAAAAATGATTGCTGGGAAATGACTTTTTCTTTAGGTATGAAAAAAAAACACGATTTGTTATTTCGCGCAATGTACTGCGAACCCAGTTAAACCCCGCCCGCCCCTTCGCTCTTCGGATACCTACGTTTGATTTATTGAGTTTATGTAACTTCAACGCGTAATTTCGAAAACTGGTAACGCTTGTCAAGTTCGGAAAAAAGTTTAGTAATAACTCTTGGAATTTATATATATTTTAGGGATAATTACCTGAGGTACTTTCTAGGTACAATTTTTTGGTGTAATTATATTTTATGAGTAATGGTTAAACGATAAAATATTATAGAACACCCGCCATTTATGTCAATATGGCGGGTGTAGCTTGATTTCGATATAATTTCGTTCTGAAGGAGCTACAGATTTTTTGACCTAGGTACAAAATAGTACGTTTTAGGTACATTTTTTTGGTAATTGGTATAATTTAAATCGCTATGGTACACCCGCCATTTTGACGCTCACGCGGGGAGTCCCCACATGCTGTATATCGACCGAGTTATCGACTAATGAAAATAAGCCATTAAAGAATTTCGTAGATGATACTGAAAATAAAGTGGAAATGTTCAAAAAGTATTTTTCTGTATTTCACTTTTTTCTTTTTAAGACAATGTCTATGGTATGATCTGTGTTATATGGCCATATTTATGTAATGTTAAGAAAATAAAACTTCAAAAAATAAGTGATGAAACATTTAATTTTTCATTTGAAAGTATACCAAGTTGTAGTTACACGTCCGATACTGAGATTCAAATGAAACGCGAAACACAATTGTATTATACAAAACCACAGCACGTTGGGATCTGTCGCTTATTTAACACCTTCATAATGTTAATTCATTATAAAAATATTTCATTATAAAAATAATTGGATGGTGCTGAGATCTGAAGATGAATGAATGGGTACGGTGACATTTTCAGATTTTACATATTTTGAAATAGGTCAAGCATTTTAATGTATTTACAAAGTATTTTCAGGTGGGTATTTTTAACAAATGCATTGGAATATTTTCATATGAGATTTATTTTACAAAAGTATTTAACGGAATTCTAAAGGAATTCAAAAAAAGTAATTGAGCAGTGAAATTTGGACTTTTGTGTCTGAAGTGTAGTGAAATAAGCAACAGTTCCAACGCGCCGCCCCCTCTTACCGACCGATACTCTACATTCAAGTATTGCCCTAATTATTACCACTACCTATCTATGCCTTAAGTAGACAATACATTTATACAACTTAAAATAATGACAAGACGATTATAACGAAATAATACAAACGTTAATAAACAAATTAATTGATTGTGCTAATAATACATGTGGAGGCTAAAGTCGGCTATATGCGACTTACTATTTTAAAATTCAGCTAAAATTCAGCTAATTTTAACATTGATCGCCTCCTGTTTCCTTACCCCATTAAAGATACATCTAATATTTCTTTATCTGGTAAATAGTTTCTAGTGTTTGGGTGTCGTGAAACAGGGAGCTTAACTTTCGGTAAAAATTCTATTGCTACTAACAAACAATATAAAACTTAACGTCAATGAACATAAGATCCAAAATGGCTTCTCGTATTAGGCTGATTGTTATTTAGGTAGTGTTTGCAACTGGTGTTTCTTATTGATTAACAGACACCATGACAAAATGGAATGTTTTTCCTCAGTTCACTCTGTCATACATTGGTAGGTATATTTATAAATATCAGGTAAGATTTCGATACACCTCATAATGGGGCTTTAATATTATAATAAATCCTTCTTCCCTTTTCATAAAAGCAAAAGGGTTAGTGATTTTAAACATAAGTGAGAGTTCATTCTTTCAGTAATTAATTTTTTATAAGATAATTTCGAAGTCACAATTACAATTTTTGCAAAAATGATATCTAAAGTACAATAGAATAAGATACAAAATCGATTAATGAAATATAAAAATTGGTGTTACACTCTCTTTGCGATATAAACTATATCTAAATGACGCACGGATGTATTTCGATTAGTATAAAATCTTTACAATATCATGGAACGGATGAAACGCTAGTGAGTTTGGTTCAAGCGCTAGTCTTCTATGAGAACACATTCAATTCAAATAATCGCCGTTGCGGTCATTGAAACATAATAATTCAATAATATGTCGTCAAAAAAGTGGACCATCTCGACGTATCATTGGACGAATAATGAAAACAATAAAATTATAACGAGCGATCGGAACACAGCACAATATGTTCCATAAATATGTATATCAACGTTCATAAATACGAGTGTTTAATAAATAATCTGCTTTTTAAATATTTAATATGTTGGCCGGATATTTTTGTATTTACGCGTCTGGTCCACTCTTTTAACTCGAAAATAGCTCTCGTAAAATATTTACAGATATATACTATAAAAATATATTAAAATCATAGACACGATGGCACTTGGTTGCGTTGTAAAAGGGTTGAAATTATAACATAGGAATTAGAATTAAATAAATTTGCTACAACGAACAGAATAAAACCGCTACGTCGGGATATAACAGTAAAGTAATACCAATAATGATGATTCGTGAAACGCATGTTAATATTAGCTTAATAAGGGAATGTATAAAAATTAGTTTCAACTATATCAATGTTAACTCCTCAACAATAAATACTATAAATCTTTGGTTTCATTTAGTCGCTCGATTACAAAACGTTTCTCGTTCATCGCGCCGACCGGCGAGGCGCGGCCGGCGACATACGGGTTAAGCCTACGACGAGGGTACGAAAAGTGAAGATTTATTATCTAGGGTTCATAAGACCGATCCCGTCGAGCGGGGCTCGCGGACTTCCGTGGGCGCCGAGGCGAACAGCATACAGGGCCACGCCAACGGTGGCGGCGTGGCAGAAGTCGCGCCGGGGAGGGAGTGTCGCACTACTGCAGGTGCGCCAGGCGCTTGGGCAGCGCCGCCACCACGCGCACGCGGTCGCTGAACTGCGGCGGCGGCGCCAGCACGGGCGCGTGCTCGGGCGCCGCGCCCGGCTCCTCGGGCGGCGGCGGCAGCTGCGCCAGCAGCGCGGCGGCCCGGCCGCGCCGCCCGGGCGCCTTGTCCACGTCCACGCCCAGCCGCTCCGCCGCCGAGCGCCCGCGCGCCGCGCCCGCGCCGCCCCGCAGCAGCGCGGCCGCGGCGCGCTTGCGCGTCAGCGAGTTGTGGCGCTGCATGGGCGGCGGCGGCGGCGCCAGGCTCTCGCTGGACGAGTGCACCGGCTCCGTACTGATGACGTCATTGGACGACTTCACGGTGACCGAGGAGCAGAAGGACACCTTATCCCGACGGGGAGCGGGCCGCGCCTGCGCCTCCTGGTCGGACGACACGCCCGACGACGAGTTGTCGCCGTCGTCTCGCTCCACGCCCAATTCGTCGCCGCAAGACTTCGAAGATTTCAGACGAGTGCGGATCTTCTGGATCTCGTCCACGGAGAAGGAATGCTGCATAGAACTTGAACCCGAGCTACTGCCACTGAAATTGTATAAACAATTTCGTTAGTTACCTACATGATTATCTACCTAATCTCCAAAATAAATGCAACAAAAAAATCCATTAATCAAATACGTATTAATTTGACATATAAACCAACATCACCCACAAAAGAATATTACTATAAACAAACGTGTAACATAAATATTCGTTATATACAAAATGATAAAAAGTTAATCACTGTATACCCTGTGTATGTTTAATGCACTCTACTTTGTATCTATTAGAGCAATTTTTTTTTTTTCAACTTTTTAACTATTTTGTGTTTACCCAACCTCCAGTCAGCACATGTAAATTCCTTTTTTTTCAATGAAAAATGACCTGTATTCATCATTTTGATTTCGTTCTCTTGAAATTTTTCTTTTGCTAATTTAAAATTGCGAAACAATGCACAAAAATGTAATGATTTCTTAAAATGAGACAAAGTAGGACATGTGAATCTGTGTCGAGACAATAATGGGTTTTTATGTGATAGTGACTGTTTACAAACACATAAGCACTTTCCCAGCGACACGTAATTCATTGACAATTGAAACTATACCTTATTTGTTAAGAATCAAAGCTCAAAACTAAATATTTATTCCGCGTCATTCTCAAATATTGTTGCGTATATTGGTATCCTGAAAATGTTAAAGTTTATTAGGACATGCATTTTTCGTGCTCTTTGTTAACAATATTTTGAAGAACCTACGCCACAGGGTTGTTATGATTGTCAGAAAGAATATTAAACAATTAAACATAATATTTACAGTAATTAGAATAAACAAAATTTAGCTTATGAAGATATTGTGTTTAAGAGTCCTATTACATTTTTTTACGGAAATTCGTAATTTTTGACGTTGTAATTTTCATTAACATTATGATATTTTAATTATTTAATTACAATAACGATAGTGCCATTCTCTTTCTTATAAGTTGGAGTTACACATTATTTTCAAGTGATTTGCTGAATTGACGCGGAATATATAGTACTTTAATTTTATTTATGGTATTTTTTTCTTATTATATTGAGAAACGAAAACTAATGAAACGTATTCATTGTAGATAGAAGTTTTATACCTTATTAGTTTATTTGATAAAATTTTGTTTATTTGGAATATAATGGACGCTGAATCAAGACATTTATTGCTTTTCTTTATGATTTTTTCTGTGAAAACTCAAGAAATTTAAAGAAATTCTAGAACTCCAATAAACAAGTAAAACATTCAACTTATCTTTTAGTAATTTTAGCTTTTATTTGAATTGAATGGAACAAAGTGAATTTAAGCATCAAAGTTCCATCGCCAACGGATTTTCTTGTAAACTGAGTTCATAAAATATTTATAGTAAATTACACGAAAAGAAAAATTAAAATGTGTAACTCCAACTTACAAGAAAGAGTATAGCACTATCGTTATTCATAATCAAATAATTAAAATATATTACTGTTGCTGAAAATTACAACGTCAAAAATCATGAATTTGCGAAAAAAATGTAATAGGACTCTTAATAATATTATAAACAACAGAAAACCTTACAAGAATCATCCAATAACTCCTAATAAACCGCCAATATTTGCCCAAACAAATTGACGTTCAACCCAAATAAAACTGATCCGTATGCTCTATCTACATCTCAAGACTCACCTAGCGTTGCTGTTGGCGCTTGTCTCGGCAACTGCAGCGGGTTCGCCTTTGGGCTTGGCATCCACTTCATCGTCAGATTCCGACATACTGTAATCTGGCTCAGGGATTGGCGGAGCTGGAGTTGAATTCTGGAAATTTCAAGTATGAAGTTACAAAGGGACGTTGATAAGTTAGTTAAAACCTGTTTCGTTACTTTAAATTTTAATGTTATACTGTGCGGAAACAACATAGATTTTCAATTTGTACTTATTCTGACTTCCCCGTTCCAGCTATAAGGCAATAAAGAATTGAGAATTGAGCTTGAGTAGTCAAGAGTATTTCTAACAGTTGCCTGCCAGGCCTCTTGTAGGTATCAACAAACAATGCTCAAACTAGTGATCAATGATACACCTTGGTGACTCGTGACCAAATTTTGACATACTTGTTAACATAAGTAAGAAGTACGACCTTATGTATGTAATATTCTTCTGTTATTTCTTACCTGTCTAACGAAGCCCTTATGCGTGTTGAAGGGCTGTGCATACTGGTTACCGGGCTCGTCGGCTGACTGAGGCCGGTTGGGGCCCGCCCATGACCGCAATGATGTCGCTTTACGACTCTGTAACGTAAAGACGTGATTTTTAAGAATTTTACGAAGTTTTCAGACGAATCACTTTCATTCCCAAAATTATTATGGCTCAATCAAGAAAACGTTTAAGCCATGTCTAAAGGAAAGCTAGTTTTTGAAATAAGAACCTATCTGATCAAAATGCAGTTCTGGACTTTCGCGTCAACTATCGACGGGGGCGCACGTATGCACAGTCATGGGGTCTCAACTCGAACAAATTATAATTAGTCTTGAAAAAAATTCATAGATGGCAGCATAGGCAACAATTATGAAATTAACAATCACTAAAAACTGATAAACGTCTGAATTTGGCTGAAGTAAGATTAGTAAAAATCAAAACTTCCTTGTTTAATGCTGATTTATCCATTTAAACTCATAAATCACGTATTTCCAACAAAAATGATAAGCGAAACCTTTTACTTGAATTCGAACCCATAGAATGATAAAGTTAATCATGAGCTCTTTGCAATAGATGGCGTTTTACTCAATTTGTCATCACATACTGTATAAACGTTCAGTAGGAAAATCAAACAACATATTTTTATAATTTAGTACCTACTTTACAAAGAAATAAAGGAATTGAAAGAAATCTATTAACTTGTTTTTGGCAAATACCTACCTTCTTAATTATATTTTTTTTATTTTACCAATACCTTTCTAAAACTATAAAAAACCGGCGAAGTGCGAGTTGGACTCGCGGACGAAGGGTTCCGTATCTATACTAAAGTGACACAAAACTATATTTTAGTTTGACAGTACTAAGATGGCACCAAGTTATTAATTTAGTGAAAATGGCAATTTTGCTATTCTGAATTTTACGTTTTTCACCTAAAATTTTGATTGTCTTACTATAAATTTGACTATTTTTAATCGCGATTATTAAAGGTGTAGAATAAAATAAGTTCTCAGCAACATTGTAGATGTTGGTGTGAATTCTTCAGGTACCAAAAATATTTTTTTTTCTGTTCTTTTACTAATATCTCGAAAATGGTGTGTCCTATCGAAAAAATAATGAAAATTTCGACCCCCTCTATGAAAGCATTAAACTCAACATGTTAGTATATAATAATACATGGACATGTTAGTATATAGCAATAATGTAATTGCGTTTAATTAAAAGAGGTTTTTATTTTTATTAATTTATATATTTTTTGTATAGATTCTTTTCTATTTTGTGAATGTGAGAACACTGTAGGCTTAGTGGACTGTAGATTTGTTGACCATTTCTATTTTCTTAAGTACCTGGTACTTATTGAAATACCTACACTGTCCTCCCATACCTTGTCACACTGTTATTTGAAAAAATTGTAAAAGCCAATTATTTTTAAAAGAGTAACCGTGGAGTTTCTTGCCGGCTCTTCTCCATAGGAAACGACCAATTGGAACCGTGCACCTAGCTTCTGACGTTTCATAAGTGCCCATGTAGGTCTATGTGAAATAAAAATATTTTGATTTTTTTTTTTTTTTGAGTAATAATTTTTCATATTTTCCATACAAAAAGTGAAAAAAAAAAAAAACACGTCGAGGCTGCCCTGCCTGCGCGCATACGGCTCTAAAAAAATTCACGGGTTAGGTTAGACGCGGAATCGCGATTGTCAAATTCGATTTTGGTTGTGTGAAAATTATTTTTAAATTTAGGATTTTTTGCAGAATAGTTTAAGATTCTCATAGCCATAGCAAGGATTTTTTGTGATAGTTTAGTTAGTTTAGTTCGGTGTACAAGAGAATCGGCACCATTAAGCTTTAAAAAGCTAATTTTTATTACAGTCAACGTGTCCCCCCCACCCTGCCAGCTAAATGGTTGGTTTATGTGATAAAAGATCACAGGAGTATTTATAACGAAATTAAAAGGAAAACTCTCTATCACAGCTAAGTAGGCTCTATAAGTTAACGAGTAATAATCAACCAACTTAAATTTGCGGTTGCAAAAACATGTTCTTCCATACATTCTGTATGGGAGAACATGTTTTTCAACTACGAAGTTAAGTTTGTTCTTGGGATACCAACTTACCAACTACGGAACCCTTCATTATGCGTGGTCCAACACGTACTTGGCCGGTTCTATTTGATATTTTTAAAAACATTAAGTCGTCGTGCGCACGGACGTAATTAAATCGCGGCGGGATTTTATCGCGCACTGGATTTTCAACTCTCGGTGTTAAACCGAGCGTTGAGAATCCAACGCGCTGGGACGCACTCTCGTCCCAGCGCGTTGAAAAAACACACTTGGATTTTCAATTCTCGGCATGTCGAAAAAGCGTTAAAAATCAAGTCCACGAAAAATAATCGCCGCAATTTTATTACATCAGTGCGAACGTGGGCTTACTGTCAAAATAAGTTCGGACGAAGAACGCGTGATTTCAGTTTTAGGGTATTAGCAATAGTAGATTTGGTAACGAGGAGATGAAAATCTAGATTTAGCATTGAAATACAAAAAAATTCATAAAGAGGCATTCACTGCCGCGTGAAAATTGCTAGCTCACTCACAAAAATGAAAATATCCCGCCAACTCGAGATATGTTTTTTGTATTGTTATTATACTTGTCCTTGAACGTACCGTGCGATGTGCGATGTAAAGAATCTATCTTAATGCCATAAGTATCTAAGTCGACTTCTAGATGGCGTTATAAAACTACAGTCTCTGGCAATTTGTGAGTCGCTGATGCTGCCATCTGTTGAAACAATGGAGGAAGGAAAATAGCCAGCTCAATAGCCAGACTTAGGGAGGTATCATTTCTTTGTATGGGATTGGGTATCTGTACTAGTATATTATCTGTGGCACAGTGGACCACTGTTGTCGTTTTTATTTTGAGTGGTGTGTGGTGTGTAGTGTCATAGGTTATTTGTAATGATAGCATGATAGTGAGTGTGTTTAAAGTGTTTACAAGGGACTAACTGCCTGCTGAATGACCCAGTCCGAGTGATTGACCTTGTGCAAGCTAATCTGGTGAGATCTTTCTATATCTCTCAAGGCACTACTGAAAAGGTCCGCTTTTAAAGTCATGAATCAACTTTAAACTATGATACGTGTGTGTCAGTAATAATAATATTCACATAATATTATTATTTGAATATTAGTGCAGTGCTTCAGTGTTTCAAAATTGTTTGGTTTATGAGTGCGCGTTTTTCGGTCGGGCTGTGCCAAGTGAGAAGTCATTGTATTTAAAAAAAGGCGACGCGACAGTGCGACGCCCTGTCGGAGATTTTTTGTCGGGGTGTAGTGTTATTAATTATTGTGTCGGGGTGTAGATTTTTAACTTTAAACTATAATATTTGCAAACGCGTCAACCTGAAAACAGAATATGACTTACTTCAACAATGAAATCTATTTTTGGATGGACACGGCTGAAGACTGAGAGCTAGCAAGATTTACAAGAAACCTGAAACGGACCTCAGGCGAAGACATTGGAAAGAGCAATGAGCAGATGCGCCGGTGAAGCTGGACCTGATTCAACCTGGTGGCGACGTCGTATAAAGATGCTCAATCATAGATAAATATCACCTGTCTCTCCACTATTCAATTGGCTACTCTGGGATGTATCCGGTACGGCTCGCAAATCTTTCCATATCCTTTTTTTTTTTTTGGTTGGGAAATCATCAAATAACTTCTCCCGCTCTGGGCGGAGCGGGAGGGCGTGTCAGACTCTTACTGACTAAAACCCACCCGTGTTCCTTCAGTTGCCCTGTTGCCGGGGGCCACGATCTCCCTTTCGGTTTTCTTCGCAACCCCGGCAGGCATCGGCCCTAGTGGACCCCTTCAAATCTGCTGACATCTCGTTGAGGCGCGCGTGGAACACAACGCGCCGTGGACCTGGGCCTGGTCCTTATCGGACGGTGAGCCACCCATTGCTCACAGTCCGCAAACCCGCGCCTACGGTGGGCGGAAATCGCCTCGCGATTCCCGACGCCCTGGGCGTCTCCTCCTGCGGCGGTTAGGGGCGTGAGGGCGCAAAATTTGCCTCTCCCTCACGCGTTCCGCCTCCTCCTTCGCGATCTTTCCATATTCTAAGGGCACGTCTTTCCTACAATTACAGCGACCCCTGGCCCCGGTCCTTGATATGCAATGGCCTCTGTAGCCTGACGCATGAGGTTCCAGAGGCTAGTGAAAATCTTGGGGTTCATTCGATTGATCGAGTCTGGTTAAACCACGCTGGGGTTGGTGCATTTAATTCACTCAAAAAAGTAAAATACAGTTCTATAGACAAAATTGACAACATGTTTTTGACTTAAGAACTTTACTTTTGTCGGAATACAATAAATGGCTTCAAGTTTTGGCTCGGGCTCTTTAGCCGGGAAATATGGCTTTTTGACAATTAATCGCTGGCGGTGGAACTGATGTTTTGGTTGGCTTAGTTGACTAATTTTTTTGAACGAAGTTCTTTATCGCAGCTTGCGGTAGGAGTAAAAAAGAGTAAAGGTACAAATCATCACGTGATGAAAAAACGTTATGAGTCCCCCATGCGACTTTTTCTTTCTTTATTTTTTTTAAATTGTTAATTCGATCAAAAAGTAAATTCAAGATGGCTGTTCAGAAAATTTTCAATGTTTTCATCATAGGTATGTATTATTTTCATGATTAACGAGGGTGCTAAAGTCGATAGAGAAAAAATAAAATTAGTAAAATTTCTAAATTTATGTCTCTAATTTTTATGATGTACATAATACAGAGTATTCTATGTATTTATAGTGAAGTCAAAATGAAAATCTAAGACTGTGGCTGCGAACATTTTGGTTTTGTTTTAAATTATACTTTGTTCTGCGACCGCATACTTTTTTTTCCTGGGTAATTGGGTAGGTATATATAAAGTAGACATGTTACTTACGTTGTGGTCGCTGTCTTTGCAGCTGGGCCGGTAGGCCACGCTGTCCAGGTCGCGCGGCGACGCGTACAGCTTGGCCTGCGCGGCCGGCCGGAACGTGGACGCGGGCGCCGCGCCCGGCGGCGGCGGCGGCGCGTGCGCCGGGGGGGGCACGCGCCCGGGCGCTGGGGGGGGAGTTTGTTTGTTACACTTTCACGCTAAAACGGCTGAACGGATTTGAATAAAATTTGAATAAAACATGACCTGGGCTAGAACATAAAATACTTTTTATCCCGATATTCCCACGGGATCGAGACTATCTATGCGGGTGAAACCGCGAGGCGCAGCTAGTATTCATATAAACAAAAATTCAATGATCGCACACTCGCAGACAGTCACCTTCGGTCCCGGCTTTAAACTTTGAAACGACACCGTCGGCAGACAAACGAAAAAATACCCTGGAATGAGGCCGTATCATGAAGTATTAATGTTATCATTTTCCAGTGCCAGAAAAACGAACCTTTACGTGACCAATAGCCCTCTCCCTTTTTCTCAACGGAATCATGATGGCATCAATACTTCATACATAACACACAAATCACACAGACAGACAGAAATCTACCTCTTTGCTCTATAGAGTGCAGGAGAACTCCAATTCCATCCTGAAGACCATAGCGGGGAGGTAAGATTCTCCTTTGTTAGGTGATGTTGTTCGGCGATGCATTTCGAACAACAGCTTTGTCTCCAAATAGATAATAATTTTACTAACATATAATATATAAGTTATCTTTTTGTTTACTAACCCATATGAATGTTGCTTATCCGAAATATGGTTTCTTTTTATAAATTTATAATTCGGCCCCCGATAGCAATAGCAAACAAAAATCTATGAAAATATTGTTTCTTGGCGTACAGGACACACTGATGCGATGAAACGTGGCGTTCTAAGGTTAATTCATACCGTGTACATCTTCGCTGGAGCGCGTTCGCGGTGGGTGAGCGGTATGTTCAGCTGCTAAGTCTGGCGTCGAGTGGAAGTCACGACGTAACGTGCTGCTACTAGATTTGCTCCATAGCTGTAGACAAGAAAAGGGAAACTCCATGTCATAAATCCAGTAAAAAGTGACCCTAAAATCGCAGGTAAAAGGCTAATCTGATATCGAATCATAATTAGTTGCACGAGTTAGGCCATCACTTTATCTTCAGAATGAGTTTTTGTGATGGACTTTAGGAGTAAAAATCGTATAGAAAAACTTAAAATTTCCTTTATCGTTTTTAACCCGACAGCAAAGACAGGGTTTTTTTTGACATTCTTGTCCCACTGCTGGGCAAAAGCCTCCCTATTCTCTTTCCACCTCTCTCTCAGACAAAGACAGGGTTATGTTTCAGAAAAAGTTTTTTGCAAAAAAAAAAACAGCTGAGCACGTAGCTTTAAATTCCCCGACTAATAATCATGATCAAAACTTTGATCCAGCCCGTCCCATCCTTGATGTCCTCTCTCCGGTTGACGCCCTAAGCCAAGGGTCGTACCCCACAGGGGGTGCCCTTAGCGAGCATTCACCTAGTTTTAATTAGCATAGTTGAATAACCCTTGGCTGGAGGTTTTAAGTGTAGTAGCTTAAGGCACCTACAGGAAAGTCCGGTTAAGTAGTCATGATCTCAGAGGTCAACTACGAGATGACCTACATAAAAAAAGCAAAAAAATACCAGTGCGTATTATTAGTCTATGAACACCATTATTCACAGATACTTGTCTATACCTTTCCACGTGACCTCTTCATCTCAGCAACGGACGCGTACACTCGATTAGGAGCACGCGCAGGAGAGTAGGGAGGCGAGTTCGAACCGCCCTGGAACGCCGAGCGAGTCATCATAGCGTTGTTGCCTAGGCTGTAATGTAACGACATTGATTTTAGTGAACGACCATTTGAAACAACATATGTACAGTATTTCTATTTTCTTAATGTCCCTCGGCAAATTTCGTGTTTCGTCAGTCGTCGGATTTCTATCAGTTGCCCTTTGCACTTGGTGCAGACCGGACGCTCAATCGACTTGGAAGTATATAGAGTTGTTATTACTCCTTTAACTTAATGTAATTTAATTTAAAAATGGGAGGAAAGCTGCTGAAGTCGCAGGCACGACAGATAGGAAAATAGTTTTACAGCTCTATATAGTTTACACGGAAATCAAAACAAAACAACAATAAAGCACTTCGCTCTGAATTCAAATTATTATACATGATAAATCTAATAATTGATGACACCGTTAAGTTTTCTAGAAACAGAAATACTTTTAATTACTTTTTAAAGTTAAGTGTCGTTTGAGCACTTGAGAGCTGGGGAGACATTAGCTTAGGGCTTTAGGCAATTTACACCGTTAAGCCTTGTTCACGGTTTCACCACCTCCGGAAAAGTCCTATAGTTTGACCGGGACCGCTGTTCCGCGCCTTAGGTATGTACGCGGCGAGACGGGGGGTAAGTGCAGGCCGCTCATTCGTCAACGCTCACGGCGCACCGCGTCCCGCCCGCCGCTCACTGGCCCTCGCCTCGCCGCGCATTCCTAAGCCGCGGAACAGCGGTCCCAGTCAAACTATAGTTTAACAGAACCTCATTCTAAATCTGTATCATTTTAGAATTAATCTGGTGGATACCCAGTGCCTAACTGGTACATGATGAATACTCACATGGTATCAGCATCAGCCTGTCTCTGGAACAGCTCTTCAAGCTCGGCGGCAGTGATGCGGCTTGAAGCAGGTCGCGCACGGATTGACGCCGTGCGAGGTGCCACTGGCGTACCCGATACTGGCGTGCCACCTGGTAAAACAAAGCCTATATGAAGCTGGATTATAGTGGATTGTTTAGAAAGTGGGCTAACACCACGACAAGACTAGACTCCATATAATTGAGAAAATGAAATAATAGAGGATGAATAACAGCCTGGTTCAATCGTTTGTTTAACTTAGCCTACATAATCAAAGGCACGCAAAACGAATTACATAAATTAGAAGCTTCAATTTGGCAATGTTAGATATACCTAATGTTAGATACTAGTCACCTATCACTAGTCTATCGGTCAAGTCCGAATTGCAGAATCGAATGGTTCGAAGTGCCCGAGTGACGTCAAAATTTTGTTCCGTATTTTAAAATTAGTTTTATTTAATTTTTCTGTATAATTATAAGGTGTAATAATATATCTAAATGCATAAAAACTGCATTAAAACTCAGAATTATTGTTTTCCTGCAAATTTTGCTTATCTTTAGAAACAATACTAACTGTTACTGCCGCTCGGCAACTGCACCGATTCAGCTGACGAAGACTTGCCCGCAACGCTCAAAGGTTCACAACTCTCTTCCTTTTCACCACCGTTTTCTGAAATGCCAAATTCCACCTTATAAACAAGAAAATAGACATCAAAATAATGTCGAATTGACGCCTGAAGACAGCTCGGCTAATTTTAGATGTTATTTGTATTTATATTATAATGTAGGCTTATGAAAAAATTAATGATGTTTAAAAAAAAAGAAAACGATCGACACTCCGGGAGTGCCGACAGAAGTGAAAACTTGAACAATTTTGCTGTGCAGGAAATAATGTATCGCACGTTGATTTTTAATGGTCAAAAGCTGGTGTCGTAACAGTGTCGCGAAATCAATGGTTTAGTCTCATCTCAAAAATGCCCAACGCACCTAAAGAAGTTTTCACTTCGAAAAATGTTTTCGGTGTATTCTAGGTCCTTTCTAGCACAAAAATTGGGTAAGGTACTTACCAAGTCCAGCGACCATAGACTTGGCCCTCGCTCGTCCCACGCTCAGCGTCGTGCGTGGATCGCGACGTGGAGGCGCGGGCGCAGGTGCTCGACCTATAGAGAAAGAGATATTCGATGTTTTAACATTCAATTTAAATATATTTTTATCGTGCTTGTCAGTGATCCTTTTCACGACTTTCTGTTTTTACCCGTGCTCTGTGTTATAAAATATAACTGTTATACTTATGTTGTAGCTTTTGGTTGTTCTGAACTTAAATAATAAAAATAAAGAAACAATAATATCGAGATGTTTATGATTGGAATCGATTACAAACATAACATTATAATGTGTTTATCACCACATGTAATCGTATAAGAGAAACATCCGATTTTTTTACACATTGCTTCAATAAAATGAACTTGTATAAGAAATTTACCTCCAGCTCCTTTCCTAGGCAAGGTAGCGGCGTAAGGGCGACCAGAACTTGACAGTTGGTTCTGAGACTTGCTTGTGGGTACCGTACACGTGTTGTTCTCGTTGTTACCTGACAAAAAGACGGCTTTAAATACAATTTTACGTAACAAATGATAGCTAGCCCTGACGAGAGCGAGGAGGGTCTGACAATAAGATACTAGTGGAAAATATTTCAAAATTAAACATTCCAGGAATGGGCATGGCAAGCAGCATTTAAGGCTACTATTTCTGGTTAGTTATATCTTCAAATCCATCTGACTAACTTTACCAAAATCTGTAACGCGTGTGGCTGTTACGGCCTCAAGATGTAAGCACCTACAACAGATAGAGCGACCACTATCATAAACGAAGCGATATCTGGTCAGACCAATCTGGCGCAGGTTCATCGCTTCAAGAAGTTAAGATTAAAAAATAACTCACCATTATGATTGTTCAACGAGACAACAGTCATGGAGACGAGGGCCCCGGAGCTGCGGATCAGCTCCACAACGTGCTCGTGCGACGCACACGACACGTCCTCGCCGTTTATCTGTATAGAAGTGAGAGAGAGACAGCAGATGAGATATAGGAGACCGAAGGAACAGACATCACACATAACATCACGCCTTGTTTCCCCGAAGGGTTGGGCAGAGGTGTCCCTGTAGCACAGGCACACCCACATTTCGCCAGTTATGTTTAAGTCCCATGTAATAGACAACAACAACATGTAATAGGAACAGACATTATCAATGAAAAAACAGATATGAGACAAAAGGAAGTGTGTGACGAACATTACCAATTACCAGAGAACGAAGTGTCGGTGGATGGACGAAATAGTCCTACGTGACTAATCTAAAGGAATATTGTTATGAGTTCGATTTAGGAAAATATTTAATAAGAAAAATATATCGCGTGAGGAGATGAGCACACAGATGTAACATACGAGCTTAGTCGGGCTGCTCAAGACGAAATGAAAACCTTCGACGCTAAACATTTCTATAAAAAGTGATTCAAGGAATGGTTGATAGTATAAAGGTATAAGGAAGAACCGCGGAGTTTGGTAAATTATAGTGCAAAAAAAGTCAATTAGTTCTGCCATTACAAATAAATTTCGTTGTTATTTTCACAAAATCGATCTCACATAAATCACAATTACTTTTCTATAGCTGAGGAGCACGGCCATGTCGGCCATATGTATATTCGTCAGTCAAGACTTGAATGAAACGATTTTCGGCGGAAATTAATGTTTGCATATCCACGATATGTTTGTATGTTTTGTAAAACAACGTAACAAGAAAATGAATAGTTTACCTAATAGCGTTGTTTGTTAAAGAGTAGTAAATATTTGGAGTTCTAATGTGCTTTAAACACGCGTCATTTGCGTTCAAATAATAGCTGCATAGTTCATGAAGGAATTCCCGAAGAAATTATTGAAAACTAGCTTTCGCCCGCGGTTTTGCCCGCGTGGAGGTCGGAAAGTATCTCACGGAAACGTACTGCTGGGATAAAAATGTGCATCCGGACTGAGCGCCCATTTTTTTTTCTTGTGGATCAAGTTGAGACTTATAGGGAAATTAGTTAAAAATGATAAAAGTATCCGATGTGTTAATCCAGGTTATAAACTGTGTGCCATCTAAATCCTTTCAGCCGTTTTTGCGTGTTCGAGTAACAAACATCCAAACACACAAACTTTCTCCTTTATTATATTAGTAGGATAGTAGGATTCACAATGGGCCAGAATGACAGAGGTTGAAGTAAAAAATAGCTTCGCGGTCTTTTAAATTATATACGTCGCAGCAACGACAATGGCTATGAAGGATCAGTCTACATTTTTGTCATCTCCTCTGTGGTCTGTTGTGTTTCTTCGTACGAAACGCACACGTAAACAATTTTCTTTTTTAGAATATCGTTAAATTAAACTTTTAAATAAAAAATTATCTGCCTAGCCTTTTCTCAACTTTATTGGAGTCGGCTTCCAGTCTAACCGGATGCAGCTGAATACCAGTATATTACATGGAGCGACTGTCTAACTGGACCCCACAATTAAGTTACTGAGACTTTCGGACTTCTAACGACCCGTAACGAGCTTTCCGAGGCACGGAGGGGTTTTGGTATGTAAAGATGGTCACCCATCCACCGACCAATCGCGGCAAGCGTAGCTTAGCTTGATCGATCGACCCGTGCGGCTGTTATTACTTAGCCACAAACCCCTCAAAGAAAATTAACTTTTAAATAATTATTTATGAATCAGACTTTCTGAGGTCCTACAGTTATGGAAGTAGCCAAGTAGCTTACACAAGACCACTATGTTTGAGGTTTTCTATCAACCATGATAGAAAACCTCAAACATATGCTCTTAAAACAAAGTTAGTTCGTTAGCACTTACCGCCACAAGAAAGTCTCCCTTCCTCAGTCCCGCGCGGTCTGCCACGCCCCCCGCATCGACGTCGTCCAGGTACTGCAGCGCGGGGCAGCGCTCCGACGGCCGCAGCTCCATGAGCGGCGACGACGCCTTGGCGCCGCGCAGCACGAAGCCGAAGCCGCGCCGCGCGCGGTGCAGCACCACCGTGCGGGTCTCCATGTTGCCGTACCTGGGAGTACTCTATTATGTTAGCGGATCATCTGCCATACCGCAATTGCAATAGATGCCTAGGTAAAAAATAGAAATTCTATTTAGTCCGTCAATCAGATAATAAAAAATATTAGACACGTATTTTTTGCTTATCATTTAAGTAAAAAATTGCTTAGATAAAACGCATTAAAGTTGGAGAGTGGAGATTGCTACGTCACAAGTAAGTTTAAAATCTACATATGTACTCACGACGTCATGGCTCATTTTAACTCAATGTGTCGCCGTAATCTTTTTTATTACGTAAAAAAAATCTAACTGATTGACAAAAACATATTTTTTAGTCATCGTCCTTATTGTTTTTAAGGATCACCGTGTAGCAGTCCACAGCTGGAAATGCCTCACTAACACGTCATGTAACACGCTCTTCGGCTACGCTTATTTAGCTGCTACCAGGCATCTTGCGAAAATTGTTGCTCCACCTACCCAACATTATAGTAGTATCAGACGGAGGTAGGGGGTCATGGCTAAGTAATAACAGCCGCACGGGTCAATAAAAGGTTAAGCTACCCCTGTCAAGGTCGGTTCGTAGATACGTTACATATCCAACATAAGGAAACATTGGGAAGGGCTAGGCAGGTGATGAGTATCAGAGGATAGCGGGGATAAATCGGAACGGCGGAATACTGACGATGACGTGAAGTTATTTCTGGTGACACAGGACTTTATGCCTTCTTGGGCACCAGTCTCTCAAATGTTAACTTTTTAATTAAGCACTCCCTGTCCAAATCAACATTTGCGAAGAGAAAAAAAATTGTGTTGTGAAAATTTGGGATGTTCAATAAGTTAGTGGTCTAGAATGGTCCTATTAGAAACGCGTAGACTTAAGATTTTTTGAATAACGACTTCGGCTTTCATATAAGGAGATCAGTATGGATTGGATATCAGTTTGATTCAATACGTAAATATAATGTAGCTGATGCATAATACTGACCCAAACAAAAGTGCCCAAAAGTACGTTGGCCATTTCAATTTCATCGTTAACAGCGCAACGCAAAAATCTAAGATAGAAAATGCTGGCTTACATCTTTTCTAGTTTTAAATATAGCTCTGCGAATTCCTTATTATAAATCCCCATGACTATTAGATATTCTGTGCCACCCAGCAATTAACAATTTAACTCTGCTGGGTGACACTCAGGCCTCGAAATATTGACACTTTTTCTTTAAATAACCTTTTTTAAACCACTGAGAGATCATGTCTATTTTAAAACGAATGAAACACTAAAACAGAACCGGAAGTCGATCAAGTTTCTCACAGACTAGCATGATACTAGTTCCTACATTGTCACCACACGAAGCCGACCTTTGCTGACTGATCGACATCATGTGCACACGTTATTTTGTTTGCAGTGTTTGAAGCATTGTCCATTGTTGTCCTGTTTATAAGTTTATATATTATGATGTCACCGTCTGCATCTGTTTTCAATACTCATAAATCTATTTAGGCAGGCTATATCAACAATCTATTATTATATACATTGTAACAGCGAATCAATTTTTAAGCTTCTATTTTTTGATTTCCGGATAGCAAATGACCTAAAGAGGTGCCATAAAGAAGACCAAATAAAAATCTTTAAAAAAATAAACGCGTGTATTCTGGTAGATCCAACAAAAATATGGGCTAGTCCGATGATGAGTAATTTTCATTATCTTTTGGTCTTAGCTTGCCCCGAATACAGGCTTACCTATTTACCATCCACTATTTAGTATAGGGACCGCGGAAGTGGGGGGCAGAGGGGGCCTAAAGTCCCTCCTAAAATCATATGGGGGGCCGCGCCCCCTCCAATTTTATTACCTGGTAAAGGTTTCTCTGTGCTATCCTTCATATAGCTTTGTGTTTTCTTAAATGAAAAAGCGCTTGCACGTAAGAAAAAGAGAGAGAGCAGAGCATATGAATATTTTTAAGAGGCTTTTTTTTTCAAGTAGTGCTCCTCACCGTGCCAGCTACAACTACGTCGTGTGAAAGGTCGCCAAGTGTCTTCCGACGCATCGGAACAATCCTCTGACTATCAATGAAGCGGAGAAGACTAACCCATCTAGAGGGGATTGAAGGAAGGGGGTGATCAACGAAGTTTGCCCCCCGTCATCGAGTACTCTCGCTGTCCCTGATCTAGTACAGGTATAGCATAATCAGCCTATAATGTTCCCACTGCTGGGACACAGGCCTCCTCTCCTGTGAGAGGGAGTGGGCTGTAACTCACCACGCGGGCCCAGTGCGGGTTGGTAGATGCCACATGTCTACAAATTGTTGGTACTAAGACATGCCGATTTCCTCACGATGTTTTCCTTCACCGTTTTGAGAGCAGTGGTGATGAAATTATTTACATAAAGTAAAGCACCTGTCAGCGTTCGAAGCTATGACATACAAATCGTAAGTCGCGGTCGTTTACACTGTGTCACCACTGCAGTAGTACAGGTATGCAAAAATACTTACGATTTTTTCATCCTAGGCGCAGTGGCACTGTAAGTTTTGCTGAGAGCCATCTCCCTTCTGCCTGTCACTCGGGAATGGTGGATTGGTCCTGACGCTAACACCTGCAAATTATGATAAGATTAGTATCTTTGTCATTTTGGCGGATTATCTGTCCAAACCCAGGAGTAGGGCTTTAAGACAGTATTAAGGCGACGATATCCGACTTTTAATAATTTTATACTGAAAATCACGTCTGAACGAGTAGTGTTAATGATTTGGAAAAAAACAAATGTTAAATTAGAGCATTTTCTTAACATCTTTATATATGAATATTTTCGATTATGTTTATATTACATAGTGAAATTAATTTGTAAAAACTGAGAATCACGCAAAATCTATCAAGCGTATTTTTTTGAAACCTTCGCCATTTTAAAGATAATTTAATTATATTTTATGTATAATAAATTAATAACGCGTCTAATTTGGGACAGCGCTCCTTGATGGGTCCTATTACTGGCTAGACGTACAACGCGTTGCGTGAGCTTAGTACAGAACACGCAAGCTGACCACTCAAGGCCACTGGCATATATCTGCGTCTTACGGTTAGGCCAGCAAATTCTCTTCGAAAGTCACCTTGGTTTGAAAGTGACCTTTCAAGCCATTGCAATAAGATTCTTGGCTTAATTTAGTGTATTCGGTGAATAAAAAACCAAATTACACTTCAAAACTTCACTCATTTGCTTTTGGATTTTTAAGTCTACTAACAAATCTGGATGCTCAGATTTTGTTCTTTTTTTGGTAAGTCTTAATCTTGGACATACCTGATGTAGATGCTGTGTGTTCTGTCGAAGGCGTACTTCTTGAACGCACTGCATGGGGAACAGTCCACTGGCTCCAGAGCCCCGAACTGTGCCTTCCAGTAGACCATCGTCTGTGGCTCCCGTCACTGTTTGTTATAGGACAACGTTTTAATATCCAAAAGGGAATTATAACCCCATAGCATTAAATGACTTTGGGTCTAAAAACTTGGATTCTACAAGGTTTCGTTTAGACAACCAAAATATTGCTTTTCTTAGTTTTAAAACTGTCCACCGTGGAACCATCTTTGTTATGAATTTGGAACTCTCAGCTCCTTAAATTTAGTAACAGTCGTGCTGATGAATGAATTCAGTTACTCACATTGTTTTCAGTTACAGTGCAACCAATGATATTTTATTATTGATATTTTAGTACATATGTGGACAAATGATATTAATAATGGTTTGTAAGTACTGTATGGAAACCAAATGTGATGACTGATTTTAAGGGACTTGTTCGAGAATACACCTAAGTTCAACTTAAATATTAATGGGCGCTTCGAAATAGTACGAAGGTACTTGAACTTAAGCGGCTCGTGCTAAGTAATGACCGCCGCACGGCTCGATCGAAGGTTAGCTACGCTTGTCGAGGTCGGTCCGTGAATGGGTGACCATCCATTACATATCAAGAGCCCTCCGTGCCTCGGAAAGCATGTTACGCCGTTGGTCCCGGCTGTCATTTGTAGATCAGTCTTGCCATGGGAGAACGTTATTACCCGGTAACTGGGATGTGGAGGTCAGATAAGCAGTCCCTCCATGTAAAATACTGGTATTCAGCTGCATCCGGTTAGACTGGAAGCCGACCCTTACATTGCTGGGAAAGTTTGTTGAGCGTTGTATTACTATGAGGCTGCAGACAACAATCGTAGACACAACGCGTCAGATGTGTGTGTATGTAGTGTCCGAGATACTTTTGACTTTTAATAACCTGATTGACGTTACCTTTTCTAGCCAAGGAGCACAGCACCGTAATGGGTTCGGTTGCGATATCTAATACTGTACTTTTCACGTTGTCACTCTTTTGTGTCCGGTCTGGACGACATCCTAAGACTTATAGCATATGTATTGAGCGTCACACGTATGTTTCTATAGTGTTGACACTGTACCTTCAACAATATCTCCCTGGTTGAGGCGCACGTGACCAGGAGTCGCGCCATCATAGGGCTGCAGACACACGACAGTGGCGCCGCCGTGCAGAGAGCAGGTCGTGTCGGAGTTACTGGTGCCGACGCCGCTAGAGTCTGATATGATGTCGCTGGTATCGCCCGCGCTTTTATCTGTTGGGGTTAGTGTCGCTCAACGGTCAGTCGGGTTTTTAAATCGATATCATGTTGTCTTTCGTATGTACACTTTGGGTCAAAAATTGGGATCTTTTGTTTCTGTGAGCTTTAAGGGGGACGAAGTGGGTTAATAACAGTGTACTGTGTTAGGTTTAGTGCCAACTTTACAGTGATGGACACTCGACTTGTTGGATACGGGGACTTAAAGCGTATAGTGTTGTGAACTGGAAACACTAAATACAAGTTTCGGACTTTACAGTAGGGTTGATGAGGAAGTGGTTATGAGGAAGAGGATGCGGATGAGGAACTAATAAAAATACATTTTGAGGAAGAGGAAGAGGATGAGGATATGAGGAGGAGGATGAGGATGAGGAAGAGGATGCGGAAGAGGAATATAGAACCTGTGATTTGGAATTGTAATTTTAAATAAAAGAAAGATTGCGAATGGGCCCTTTAATATTTAGAAAGAAAAAAAGACAATGTAATAGTCAAAAAATGAGGAACTTCCGCATTATGAGGATGAGGAAGAGGAATCCTCATCAACCCTACTTTACAGAACAAGTTGTTACAAAAGTTGGGTCTGAGTTGGTGTCTGAGCGGGACAAGATTTTATTTCAATTACCTTAAAATTAGGACTGCGTTAAAATTAACCGTATTTCACTAAAAACACAATTTTCGTACATCCTAGGTCTAAAAGGGGTATAAGTGGAAAAATCATAATTTTGTCGTAAAAGGAAGCGAAGAAGCGTTCGATGGGTAACTACATAACATAAAGGCACATAGAACATGCAACGAAGTGGACGGGCGATGTCGGTGCATGGTGATGGTTGTCAGTCCTCATGGAGGCCGTGGTGCCGTGTCCGCAACCTTAGACCGCGCGGTGGAATGTAACGGTGTAGATACGACTACTACAGTTTGATCGATATCCTTGTACGGCGCTTTAGGTATGTGCGCGGCGAGACGGGGGCAGTGCAAGGCGCTCATTCGTCAACGCTCACGGCGTCTCGCCGCTTATTCGTCAACGCTGCCCCCGCCTCGCCGCGTATAGCTAAAGCCCGGTACAGCGGTCTCGGTCAAACTATAAGTGGGTTGTGCAAATACGTCAGCTGGTTACTTTGATACTCTAACACTTTTATTCACTGTGTGCGGTCGGTTCTAATTCAGTTTACAGGTCTTTTGCTGTCAATAGTGGTCGTATCTACGTGTGTAACGTCATCTTCCAACGCAACTCAACCTCCTCAATTTTACCTGTGAGTATACTGGCATCGTCCTCGTGGCTGGGATGGCTGGCGTCACTAATGCTGGAGGACGCCGAGGAGAACGGTCTCTCAAGACTGCAGGGCTCTGCGGGCTGGCGCCGCAGCAGCGCGTCCAGCTCGGCCGGGATACGGGTGGACGACGCCAGGGACGACCTGTCCCCCGCCGCCCACCACCCCCCCCACGCCGCAGAGCGTCGCTTCGGATTGTACCGAGGAGGACCGCGGAACGGCACTGAAATATTTTATTTAGCAACCCAACAAACTAATAAAGGAATCGTGCGTCAAACAAATATCAAGAACATAATCAAACATTAAATTATCTGACGAACACAAGTTTGTTATATAAAAAAAAAAAATAGTGCGGGAAAATATTCGGTAATAATATTTGTTGTGTTAAATATTCGGAATATAAATATATATTTTTAAACCCTTTACATATTAGTGTTTGTTGGTACATAATCTAGGTTCGGTTAGTGATATTTCATATATTAGCGTAGGTATCCAAAATACAACCATCACCATTATGATATTAAGCAATGGAATAGATTAGATAGAACAGATGACGCATGCAATAATAATAATTATAAAATATTTACACAGATACTACTTAATATAAATAGTATGGTGTGTCATTTTGTATAGGTTAAATGTATTGCGGTAAACATACTAAAGCGTTGCACATAAAATACTTAAATTTGGGATTTTTGATAACATGAATTCTTAAATCTAATACAACGAATTTTATAGGTTAGGTACCATTGACCCAGTTGGATATAAAATGGAATTTTTACATCATTTGTATTAGAATATTATCGATTAGATAATAATGGGGCGCAATTTTTTTCTTAATTCAACATATGCTCTCATTTTGGGCTAATAACTATGTAAGAATCCATGTCAATATTAACTATTTAAGAATCCATGTATATACACATAAGGCTTATATAAAGCTCCAATCAAAGCCATGCAGTACACAACCGGGGCTGGACTCACCGACTTCTTCTGCTTTGTAGTTCTTTATCACTTCTGCCAGATCTAAGTTGCCTGCTATTACTGCCACCTGGGGATTTTAATGAAAATGAGTAGTCTGTCTAATGAAAGCTGAGAGTGAAAAAGAGCGGCAAATTCGGTTACCCCCGGATCAATTATGAAGCAGACAGACTCACACAGACAGACTCTAAGTTGCGTTTCCAGTGGCCAAAGAGGGCCAGACCACCTTCTACTTACGAATATCTAAGTCGATTAGGGGACTCGTATTTCTCATAGATTGTTTGTCTCTACTGAAAACACCTAATTAAAACATGAAAATATTCTTTCTTATACACTGGATATTTTTTGACAAGGTAACCTGTATGTAAACTAGACTAATAGTGCCTGAAAAGTCTAAAATTAGGGTTTTCTGAAATAACGTCCAATAGGTGGCAGCACTGAGACGTCAGGTCCAGGTACCTGTCAACAGTGTCAAAGTGCCTATATTTTCTTTAGTCGTGACTGAATGGTGAACGAATGAATGAAACTAATGATGAACGTCTTCTTATGTCTATTAAATATTCGTTGCCGTAATGGAAGACCTCTTGTCAAAGTGGCGCCAACTGGTGGCGTGAATTTTCATGAAAACCCTAATTCCGTAGAATTTTAATTCCGTAGAATTTTAGCTGTTTTAGACAATATTGGTCAAGTTCAACAGGTGTTTGACTTCTATAAAACACCTGTTGAACCTGTTATCTGGAAATCCAAAACATTAAACCTTTATTACCTGATAAGGCGTCTGGTTCGCGAAGTTCAACGCTTCCTTATCGCATCCCCTGAACAACAGCTGGCGTGTGCAAGAGTCTTGTGCGTTGACAGCACACACGTGGAGCGGCGTGTTACCGGACGCGTTGCGACTGTTCATATCCGCCCCGTAGAAGAGGAGGTGGTCTAAATGCTGGACTAGACCGTTGCGACAAGCCTGGAATATAAAGAAGGAAAGAAATAAGGTTAGGTTTTATACAGGTATCATTTCGGTAGTTGGATATAAGAAAAATTTGCACACTGTTATACTGTTTGCCTTCACGTATCAAGATCACAAGAAATGACAAGTTAGTACTCTAAGGATACCGCCGTGTCCTCGTGGAGGCGATCGGCGGCGGTGATCTCTGACGTCCAGCCCTGGTTCAGGCCATGGTATGGAGAGAGGGCATAGGAGGCCGTCACCTTCTTCTGCGAAACAGTAATGCTCGCGATAGAGGAGGCGGAACGCGTGAGGGAGAGGCAAATTTCGAGCCCTCGCACCCCTAACCACCGCAGGAGGCGCCCTGGGCGTCGGTAGTCGCAGGCTGATTCCTGGCCACCGTAGGCGCGGGTTTGCGGACGGTGAGCAAAGGGTAGCTCGCCGTCCGATAAGGACCAGACCCGGGTCGACGGCGAGTTGTGTTCCACGCGCGCCTCAGAGAGATGTCAGCAGAAAAAGTCCGAAAAGGATACCTTGGCCCCTGGCAACATAAGAGGCAACTGAAGGAACACATTGGGTTTTAGTCAGTAAGACTCTGACACGCCCTCCCGCTCTGCCCAGAGCGGGAGAAGTTATTTGATAATTTCCTACTGGAACTGGAAAGGTTTTCTTGCTAAGTACAATATCTCAAGGATTTTATTGAAACATTCTTGGTCTATTGACATGAGCAGATAAAGAAGAATTGAACCATTAAAAAATAATAGATCCTCCTTGTGGATATGGAATATTAAGTGTTCCAGATATGGACTCATATTTCTGGTACAAAAGTACTTAGACTGGAACCGGTGCTAAAAATACATCGAAATAGTTAAGGCCTTAAAATTAATTTTCATAAACCCACCTGATGCACCTCCTGCCACCCTTGCAGATCAGTAGCCCCAATGGTCGCATGATCATGTAACAGGGTCTCACACAGCAGCGGATCAGTTTTATTCGTGACTGACAGGTACAGCGGCGTTAATCCCTTCCCATCTTTATAATTAGGTGATGCTCCGAGTTCCAGCAGCGTCTTCACAGCTTCTAGAGAGTTCTTCTCGATAGCCCTGTGCATAGCTGTGCTGCCATCTTTGGTCCTGTAGTCTAGTAGTGCTCCGCCGTTCACGAGGGCTATCAGAACTTTCCCTGGTGTCTTTAGGCCTGCTGCGATTGTTAGGGGCGTCTCTGTAATGAGACAATGGTTTAGATTAGTTTCAATTCTAGGGATTTTATTGATACTATATATATTTATACTTCAAACGTCAATGATATATGGGATTATCCATATATTATATCACTAGCAGCGCCCCGCGGTTTCACCCGCATAAGTCTCAATCCCGTGATATTATCGGGATAAAAAGTATCCTAAGTCTTAACCCAGGTCATGGTCTACCCATGTGCCAAATTTCGTCCAAATCCGTTCAGCCGTTTTAGCGTGAAAGCGTAACAAACAAACTCACTTTCGCATTTATAATATTAGTTAGGATATTGATATGTAAAGAGATAGAAGAGTTCTTGTGATTAGTAGTTATTAGTTATTATTAGTTGTTATTAGTAGTTCTTGATATGGAAGAGTTCTTTATGGAACTGGACGATATGAATCCTAAATTTAAAACTGATTGAGAGACGAAAAATTGGTAGCAACCTGCAACTAAATAAGATTCGTCAAAGCTGAAAATCCATTTGTATTTTGACCACGTAGCATATTTAACTGGTGCAAATTATTGACACAGTACGCGTTACTTCCACCAATTAAAACTTTTCAAAATCTTTTACTACGCTTAAAAGACAAATCATATTCCGAATTTAACACACCTTTATGACGTTGTTTAAAACAATGATCAGTTTTATTCCGTCCATTGAGTTTTAAGGTAAAGAATGGGACATTTAAATCACAAATGATATATTAGTTATTCGACAGGAACAAATAATTCAACTGGCTTCAAGGACTGGCGACGTTTATCGCAGATTATCCACGGCTCGGTTGATACGCCTTCTTACAATAGCTAAGGCGTATTCAGACGTTCGTAGCAGCCTTGAATTGAATAGCCTGAGATGATTTTGGAAGTATTTGTTACGATGTGATAAATTGTACTGAGATTTTCTTAAGGAATTCTTATTTGGTCACGAGTTACGCTGGTTAAACGAAATTGCCGTAAAATAAGCGTCTGGTATCTTTCAAAGATTTCCATGAAGACTACGCCCCGCGATTTCAACTGCAGAAGTCTCGATCCCGTGGGCATATCGAGATACAAAGTATCCCATATCCTAATCCAGGTCATGGTTTACCCATGTGCCAAATTTCATCCAAATTCGTTAAGCCGTTTTAGCGTAAAAGCGTAACAAACAAACAAACAAACTCACTTTCGCATTTGCATAATATAATATTAAAGTTAGGATTTTTAAACCAGTTACTATGCTACAATAATATATTATGCTTGTGCACGTCAACAGTGCAACACACGTGCAACTGGTGAAGATTGAAATTACGAAGCCTTGGGCATCATCATCATCATCTCACCCGAAACACGTCCACTGCTGGACATAGTTCTCCCCCAAGAGACCCCTTGTTCAGCAGGTAACAAAAGACAGTAACTTACTGTACTAAAACAGGCATTTGAAAGACACTTTTGAATATATTTCCTGGATTTATAAATAGCTTTTAACTCCGGAACTTTCTAAGCAGACGAAGCCGCGGGCACAGCTGGGCTGTTTTATAAGAGTACTTACGACTACGTACATTAGACGACCTAAATGCGGAGCAGCGTTTGTCCTTTCAGAACAACTTGCCTTGAATAGGTAACTGTGCCTCCGACTCAAATTGACGTAATAATAACCGTCTCATAACGATTTATGTGTAAGGGCACATCTAAGGTTTAGCCTTTGTGACGTCATAAAGGCAGCTCACAAGAGAGGTAACACTAATTAGTTCTATTGAAATGTCTAGACTGAAAAGACGTAAATGATCAAAGAACTTTACTGTTTCTCGGAACAAATGAGAGTCTTCTAGGTCTCGGAGAAAATTGTCTTGGCTATTTTAGCATATAATAATGTCAACAAAATAGGCAGTATTGTTCTTCAGTCTGGTGTTGCTTTTAAACAAAACGGTTCTTTGGGAGCTCTATGTTCATCAATGTAAATTACGAAATACTAACGCCCAATTTCTGGAACGAATATTAGCTAACAAATAGTCAGGTGCTCGTAAACTGCTGTGATTGGTTAACTGAATTATCAACAGCCAATCGGATCACTTGACTTGCGTTTAACTTTGACAAGTGAAAATGTTCGTTCCAGAAACCGTGATTTTTCGTAGCCAGAAAAATCGACGAATACAATTTTTTTTGTAAGCAAGATATCTATTTCAACACTAAAAACCTTATAATAATTAATAATTTTAAATAAAGTAACATTGATATATCTTCAATCTTTCTAGAACATTTCCCTAAACACTTTTTTCGTCAATCATATCTAGTTTGTAACTGTATATGCACACACCCTTAATACCATTTTAGGTACACACAGAACAATAGCAGATAAGAATCAGTATGTAAATTAGTGTGGCCGTATATCAGGCCGCGTTGCCAACTTGGCAAGAGAATGTCCGAGCCATTCATGGCTGATCCTAAGTGGATGAATGGGCTTAATATCTGATCGCGGATGTAAGAGGTCAGGTTGGACTGAAGAGGTGTGAAATAATGGAATTAAATGATGTTATGAGCGGAACGGATGAGTTCCGAAACAAGTCGAGTGCAAGCGATTTTAAGTTTTGTTTTGGTAAAGGCGTTAATTGTTTTATTGTATAGCTGTTATCAGCATGATCAAGCACTATGCGGCGTCCTTGTAGGCAACTTCATTGCTGTATTAGAGAACTCTGAATCTCCGACAGAAAATTTGCGTTGTTTTTAAAGTAGGAGTAGGAGATTTTGCTTTTTATGTCGTCTAAAAAGGAGAAGACAAGGGTGTTGAGAAATATGGATGAATTTCTCTAGTTGTTAAGTCCTATGCAAACGCTTCGTGCTATTTCAAATCTTTTCTAGTCTTTGGTTAGTCTATGTTAAAATTTAAATCTCTTACCGCCAGTCTCCTGACAATGGAAGTTGGGATCGAGTCCCTTGGCGCACGCCTTGGTGATCTTGTCGATCTGCGCATGCGTCACATGTTCGAGGAATCGCCGCAGATTTGCGCGGGAGTGTAGCGCCTTCAGCGTCTTCTCGTCAAGCTTCAGCATTTTATAGACCCGCCGCTTGTATTTTAACTGGAATTTTATGATCAGTTGGTTAGTATTGAAAATAAAGATATTAAAAGATACAAGCATTCGTTACTAGCTGAAAGGCCCGATCCAAGTTTTCATCGAAACCAGACAGTCAAAGATCATTCTTAGTGTCAAAGTAAAATTTTAACAAAAAGAATGCCAGTTGATTAGAACGGCTAGCGTCCTGAGGCACTATGAAGTTTTTTTTTATATTCTAGCTAATCGATTCTAGCAAGCTATTAAGAAGAAAACGACAAAGTTAATCAGAAAATAGATCGATTTGACGAAGGTTCCACCTAGGACCAAGATATTTATAAATTTCGCCGGCGAAGACGACCACGGGTTAACAATTTTATTTTCCTTACTTTTTTAGGGATGGCACATTCATGCACATAATATATTGTATGAAATTGAGTAGAAAGTATACAGAGTTAATAACTAGCTGTCTAGTTTGGGGCTCACTGGCAAATGATACTTTGTGAACTAGCTGTAGGTAATGTTTTAAGCTACTCATGTTGTCTCATCCTGTGTTTAACCTATGTCCTTGCTTACTGTATACCTAAAAACCTATTTTTCTTTTCAATATTACCTCAAGATATCCAATAGGTCCGTTGAAGGGGTAGTCTCCGAGGCGGCGTTCCTCGTCCAGGAACTTGCCGGCTTTGCCGTTGACTGGCGGGCAGAACAAACCATAGTTGAAGCTCTCCTTCAACTCCTGGAAACAAAGAGATTAAGCACATTAGTTATGGTAATAAAATAATTAAGAGACCCTATCAAAGGAATAGGAAATCATGACAAAGAGAAACCCATTAGGCCAAGGGGTTGGTAAATTACTTTTAGGAAACTTTAACAATTCTTGCCCAGCATTGTACTGCTATGGCTGTCGTGTAGATGATGGTAACAACTCAAAGATTCTTATAAGTTCATTTTTTATGCTATGTAAGTTCTATTCAAGCTTGAAACATGGATTATTTTCTGTTGTATCAATGAGGTAGAATGAAACCGTCATTCAGGTGTAGTGTCTTTCTTCTCAGAGTAGTCAGATAGGAAATACCGACCTCATCTAGTTTAAAACATAATTTATTGACGTGTAACATTTTTCTTCTCGCTTTCCTGCAAATCCTTCCTCTCGTTTTCGTGCAATCTGTGGGAGTGATTTTGTGAAACGGGACGGAAGTGTGTAACAGGAAGCCGGGAAGCGCGCGCTATTTGATTTGACCAATGAGCGCGCGCGGTGCTAGAGTTGGCTGTCAGATGGTACCAAGCCATTTTCCGAGAGGTTGTAAACAAGATGACGATGACGATTAATACTGTCAGCCAAGATGTCAGATCCTTTTGTAAAATTAAAAATGTTTTTTTTTTTTTACCAACAAATTTGGTAAAAAAGTTAGTATTTAGATTGCTGTTAATACCATAGATATAAGTTTTAATAATAAACCTATGGCTAATACAATGTGTAGCCACCTTATGATAAAGATTTTTTTCAAAGTTCCACTATTGGTTTCTACAGGAATCTGTTGAAAGTTGTATTTAAAGTACACGAAGTCGATGGAATCGCTAGTGTTGTCCATACAAATGTAATAAGTACATCAGATAAGGCAGTTGCATGTCTATAACCGCTTAGGGACCTACCCGTCATTGGGAAGTCGATAGAAGCGACCTTGGCATCGAACGAAATACCCGTATCACCCCTTTGGGGGTTAGAAATGAGGCCATTTACATGTTGCTCCCTGCGTCCATATTTGTATATGGAACATAAATTAATTAGAACTTGAAAGGCTCTAATAAATTTATGGACGCTTTGAAAAAAATTGGGTGTGCTAGAACGTGATGAGAAAAAACTGGCGTGTGGCTATATCATGTTATCCTGAAAAGCTCTATACATTGCCATAAAATAAACATAATTTTGTTCATCACATCATGTATTACCCAAATCAATGATTTGATTTGAACAATCATGTGTCTCAATTTGTTTTTAGCAGATGAATCCGACTTGTATGAGCAATTTATAAATTGCTTCTTTAAGGCTCCCGAAGACGGGCGCGACGCGACGGTGCGACTGGCCACGGTTAGAACAAGTTCCGTGAAATTTTCATAGAAATCGTTCCACCACAGTCGCGATGCGCCTGTTGTCAAAGGATTTTTCTTTTTATAAGTAAGATGGAACAAAGGCTATTGAATAAGTGACGTAATTCATCAAATTATGATCTCTTCTCTCTCATACAATTGAAAAAATACACACCTGAAAAAGTGGTCTAAATAAGTATTAAATATACCACGATATAATCTATTTTTTTACAGGGTAGCTGATAAAATTGACTTGTTTTCTTGTTCTCTGAAGGACTTTACTTTGGCGACCTCAGGATGTTATGTGATAATTAAGCTAAATTTAGGTGTTACGTTTGTTTAGTTATGAATATTATAGTTTTGTAGTTTTTCTTTAATTTCGTTTATATTTAGTGACTAGAAAGTATGTAGACTTAACTATCGCATTAGGGCAACCTGTAAAGATAGATTTAAGGTGTTGTTAATAAATAAATAAAAAAGCTTTTAACTTACCAACGCGAATTCCATTACAATATTCCTAAGTAATAAATCACCTATTTTAACTACAATACATAAATTATATTCTTAAATCATTTGAAGAAAATTAATAGTGTAACAGGGACAAAGAGATAATCTAATAGTTACAGAGGTCCGTGGTGGAGTATCAATCACTTAATTACAATGTAAACAACTTAACATGATAGTAATGTTGTTTATATTTATCGGTAATTAAAGGTAGATATATGTACAAGCGAGAGCTAATGTGCAGGCAATGAATTTATGACGGCACTGATTTAAACCGGTATTTAATTTTGTTTATTGTAGTTTTGGTAAATTAGAAATTACAAATGGATGTTTATTAACAAGTTCGGCAGTAAAAACCAAGCAGTAAACTAAATAAAAATAAATCATAACAGATATTTGAATGGTAATTCAATAAATATTAAGCAGTGAAATGGCTGAACGCGTTTACGTGTGGGCAGTTAACAAATCGGAATTAGTCGGTAATAAATCTAACTTGGAAGTGTTGAAACGTTTAAGTAGCGGTTCGTCACTGTTCTAACCTAACCCATTTGCTCAGGGTGCTTTAGTTACAGCGACCAATTCGGCTCGCGCGTGGTTGGACACAGCTCCAACCTAACCTATGAACTGCCGAACTACAGCCCATTCCAACTTTTTTACAGGCCATTCAATTATTACACTACTTGACTATTTTTTTACTGACATTTTAGAATGAAATAACAGATCAATTATCTTTTTATTATTCCTGTTCTGGTTTTCCTGTCACATTAATTTAACAACCGCCGAAAAATTAAATGTCTACCCATAATTTTTTAAATAACTTCCCCAATGTTTAAATAACGGTTGTAAAATTGATGATGCCTTTTGAAATACTAGAGCAGAATTGAAACAGACTGCACTAACGCACCTTCACAAAGTAACTCTCGACACTTTTAAAATGCTATTCCGTTTTGAATCATGATAAATCATACCTATTTAATAGAGAAAATAAATAAACATTTTTGTAGAAGCAGAAATTCAGAATGAATTCAAGCGAATCCGTAGCAATATCAACGAGTACAGGGAATCGGAATTAGTTCCAGCACCCTACAAGAGACGAGACGCGTTAATTATATTTCCAATTAAATAATATTGAGTCTAAGGTACAAAAAGGAACCCCCATTTCAAGCTAATAATCATCTTTAAAACCGACAAAAGGTTTCTAATAACTGCACTCAATCATAGACAAAGTTAATTACAAAAGCTAATGTCTCGACTCTCGACTCAATTCAGTCTATGGTGGTGTTTATGACGTTATAACTGGCCAGTTATGCGGCTATGTTAGGCCACAGGCCGGGTGTTTAATGATCTCTCGTTTTGCACGCGGCACGCGATTTCCATTAAAAGGATGGACCGACTGACTGAAGGTACTGGAGGTGCAAAAAATGATGCTGAGTCGTGAAGATTATAAATGATAGCTATTCATATGTTACGAGAGTTATGCAGATTTGGGAAGGGTTTCGGTTAAGAATTTACATAGAAAGATAAGAAAAAAATGAGATGAATGAAAAGAGTCAATAAATTATTATCACGACAACCAAAAATTTTGCGTCATACAATTACTTTATGCACTATTTGCACTCCCCCAAATTGAATGAAACACAAGCGAAAAACACAATTTTTGGAAAAATCAACGAGCTTTCAGTCCAGGCAAACAAATCACAAGTTTGACTGGCTCCACTAACGACTCAAGATATATTAGCAGAGAGACCAGGATTGATAGAGTAATGCCAGCCGGAACTGATTGCTGCAAAACTGCAGGTCAGACATATACCAGGTTTATAAATGAACTGAGCCAAGTTATTTATGGTCCACAAGATGATAATGCTGTTTCTAATTACGCTGGTATTTCGTTTAGATTGAGATATCTTACATTTTGAATGATGGGTTTGAAGTGGTTGGTCGTAAATTCTGAGTTTGTGAAACTTTTATTGTATTTGATTGGGTTTTCGAATTGGATTTTGCTGAACTGAATGACGTTGTTGTAATTGAAAAAGAAACGTAAAAAGGTTATTTTATAATTCAAGTTTCCGAAACTATTTATTACTGCATTGGTAGGTACTCAATTAAATTCGAAATACGTTTTTAGCAAATGCAGTGCAATTTAACATTGAAGAATACAATTGGCTTGAAATCATTCCAATTTGTTCTCATTCCCTCTTGTAGAACTAATTCATTTCCAGTGCACAATAAAAACGCGGCAATCCAGTGATGGATTGCACTTTTTTCTGGCACACAGTGTACACAGAACTAGTTAAGCCACTGTTTGTGTTTGGAATACAATGCAGTGCAGATTAACAGGCATGATATATCGCTGAAGCGTCTAACGTAACAAAACTGGAATAACTTATGGCTACAGAGGATTCATACAGCGCTAAGTTAAGAAATTGTTCCAACATGAACATGTTAATATGATCGATGTGCAGAGTACGATGAGTAAATAGCAAGGAATGGAGAAATTTTTCTTTGTACACGGGATGGATTTAAGGAACCTCCAGCAGAGCGACGAGATAGTTATTCTTTTAATTGGTTTCCCTCTTTTCTTAGTTATTTAGATCCAAATAATGCAGCTGTCTGCACATCAGGGGCACTTTTGGTAGGTTGATCACCTACCACCAACGCTAACTGGTAGAGCTGTTCTTGTATGGCTCATATCAACTCTCATCTATACTATAATATATAGTGAAAACCGTTTATAACGATTTTGAAGGGACCGTCGGATTACGGTTGTTATAGCCGATGGTCGTTATAACTAAAAACAATGTTAAGTAAACAAAAATGTTGGGACCTCAAAATTTCGTCATAATAACCGACGTTTTAAGCGAAGTCGTTATAAACGGTTTTCTTTGTAATATATATTTTATATACATATCTATACTAATATTATAAAAAGGTAAAATTTGTTTTTTTTTTTTTTGTAAGTTTGTATGTAGGGGGTAATCTCTGGAACTATCAGTCGGAATCGAAAAAATATTTTTGCATTGCATAGCCAAATTCTTGAGGAAGGGTACAGGCTCGCAGAGGAAGGCAAAAAGTCGCGGGCAGAAGCTAGTTTCTAATAAGTAGACAAGAATTTTTTTTGGAAAGTTTTGTATGCTGTTCTTAGTACCTATGTAAGTTCCTAGGACTTGTAAACTACGTGGGTTTAGTTGTGGACTTAGTTAATACGAGTACTTAGTGAATGACGTGTTGTGTATAAGAAATGTTCAGAACTCGTTGCTTGCTACTGAATAGGGTAACAGGTAGGCAGCCTGATTTCTCCTAGTTTTACAAACTAAACGTGACGATATAGTGCTAATACAATGTTTCCCTAAGGCTGCCTGTCCACTTGAGTGGAGCGAGGAAGTGGAGGGGAGTAATGTGTCAATGTTAACCAATAGGAGCGGAGCTCTGAAGCGGAGTTTAGATTCTATTGGTTAATATTGGCACATTTTTCCGCTCCGCTGTCTCGCTCCGCTTCAGTGGTCGGACGGCCGTATGCTGGGGCCGCATCTGCGACTATCATGACGAAGCTTCGCACAATGATACGATACACGCAGATGTGACCAGCCATTATCGGTTATCTTCGCGATAGTTCTGGCTGTGTAGCACTTATCGCCCGGGCGGTACATAATGAGCGTGACGCGTGGTCGGACTGTCGTTGGTAATTGTCCTTGGATTGTTGCACGATAATTCATTAAAATTATGAAGCCGCTATCGTGACCACCGCATTACTGCGATAACTTTTTAGCGAGAAAAATATATTTACGAAGCTTCGGCACGCATTTTGCCATAATAGACGCAGGTGCGGCCCCACGGTATAGACTGCGATATTTGAATAGACTTAGCTTATGCAAGAATGGAAATGTAGAATTTTTATTTTCTATACATGAAAGTTAGACTAACAAATTGATGTTTCCGTTTGCATTTAACTTTCCCCTTTTCTTTTTTAAGGGTTCCGTACCCAAAGGGTGCCAACGGGACCCTATTACTAAGACTCGGCTGTCCGCTCGTCTGTCACAGGGCTGTATATTTTGAACAGTAATAGGTAGAAATTAGAAAGTTTTACAGAGTGTGTAAAAATTTCAAATTTCTATGGCCGTGTTAATAATAAAAATAAAACAAATTTAAGGGGGTCCCTCATACAAGAAACGTGTTTTTTCGGCGTTTTTTACTCCATTTTAATAGTGGCAATACATACAACAGTCTCAAATTCAAAAACATTTATTTAAATTAAACCATTTACTGGCACTTTTCAATTGTCAAGGATTCGGTCAGTCAGAAATATGACACTAGTTGGCCATTCCAAAGCGTAGGTACAGGTCTACATTGGTACTCGCACTTGACCGCTTTTTTATTTTTAAAGACCGAGCCTTAGCCAGGTTCCCTCAACTTAAGTCTTATTTCATTAGCCCTAAGCTCTGTTTCTCCAACCTTTCCTTATAAGTTGGGATAACAGAACTAGCCAAAATTCAATATTAATAAAATAAGAGAAAAATTCTGAACTATTTTCCAAATAAAGATTGGTTTTACAATATACCAAAACATTTTTCGGTCGCAGAATTTAGAGGGAATCTTGTAATACCCGTGCGACACCGTATTCGAATAATATTGGCCAAGCGTGGTGGAAATATCGGAAAATACCAGTCTGACGTCACAGACAGGTATTCAACAAGGCTTACGAGGCGATGGAAGCGCAATATCTTAAGATTAAAAAATGTTTTTTTTTTATATTTGAGTTCTAAAGAAATTGCTGATATTTAGATGTTCTGGAGCGATGAAATTGGCTCTTTTATTTGGTATTCATTTTCTAGTCAATTCAGCTCTTAGTTAAGTAAATTGCTATCAAAATTGATATTGATTTTTTCTGAAATCAATGGTAGGATAGTAGGATTTCAGGGGAATTTTCAAATTCATCAATAAAGCATTGGTGGTGTAATCACATAGGGATACATTAATGTAGAATATTGACTTTTAGAACCTTTTAAATACGACATTTGAGACTAACATAATTTGGTTATGACGTAATTGTATCAAATCCGTATTTCACTGTCATGTATGCACAATTCACAGTCATTTATCTTTAACAAAAAGAAATGCCCAACATTCCTTCGTATGGTAATTCAACGCACATCATCACTATAAATAAGATATCCTTGATTTTATCAGTAACAGATTAAATATGGACATTAACTAGCCAATATTGGTCAGAATTAACTCCCTATCTTACGCAGATAACTGAGGATTAAGCCAGATATCGGATTAACGAGAGATTAGATATGAAAAGTGTACAATAATCCTATGTAGATACCGATTTATCTCTATTTACTATGTGTAGTAGCGAATGTTGTTATAAGTCAATGATAAATAGTGCAGTTTAAATTAAATATGTATATAATATTGGTAATTTACTTTCTTAAAAACTTAGCTTCTTCTTTTCTCGTGGTTAGTGACTAACCTACTGTCAGATTTTTAAGCCGCCCATGGGGCCTCTGAAAATATCTCTCAGGCTGCCCGGTTTCTTCCCGATGTTTTCCTTCACCGTTTTTGAAGCAAGTGATAATTACTCAATACGCACATGAATCCGAATTGTCAGAGGTGCGTGTCTTGGGTTCGAATTCGAGACCTATGACTTGGCAGTCCGACGGTCACACCTCTAGGCTATCACTAACCACAACAACTTAGCTGATATAGGTAGGTATGACTTTCAACGTGCCTTTAAAAGATTAAATTATCTTGTTTATTATGCCAGTATCCTGAACTCCTAGATAAGCCTGAACACCCTACAGCATAATCTGTAATTACGGCTTTGGCCTCTAAAGACATAGTCAACAATAGAATTCCCAAAAAAATTCTTTACCCACTCACCATTAAATATAGCCACGAATGAAGACCCGGGTTTTCACACATAGCAAGCAATATTTCACTTCTAATTTATGATCCATTTAATAGTTCCGTTACATAGATAAGTCTATAGAATAGTACTAAGGCTGAAATGAGCTGTACATTGGACAATACGATTAAAATTCATAGTATAATTTAGAGTAGGTTTACTGCCTACTCTTCTGATAGATCGTAGGTGTTTCCGCTACTTGTTAATTGTATGTAAGTATAGGGTTGGCGCCTCGGCATTGGCATGCTATAATGTTGCGTTTGTGTCATTAAGAGGGCGCACAATGTCCACTAGCGACACTACATGAAAAAAAAAAAAAAACAATGGCACTGGGAGTGCCTACAGAAAACTTGAAAGAAAATTGGCACCGCGGTTATCAACGCGTTGATGTCTTTTATTCCAAGTGCCGCGGTAATCAACGCGTCGATGTCTTTTACTCCACGGTGTCGGTAAATTGCGTTACAGTGTCGCGAAATCAATGGTTTAGTCCCATCTCAAAAATGCCCAACGCGCCTAAAGAAGTTTTCACTTTTTAAATATTATCTCGTGACTGTGAAGAAATTATGAATAACGGCTAGTAAGGACCCTCTGTAAGTGTGTCTAGAATGTTCTAATACCTTTTATAAAGCACGAAACAACAAAATATGATCTAGAGGAATGTGGCCGCTTTTCTTTAGATCGAATTTTGTTGCTTCGTGTCCCAATATGAAACTTTATAAAAGGTATTAGAAAATTCTAGACACACTTGCAGAGGGTCCTTACTAGCCGTTATTCATAATTCCTTCTCAGTCACGAGATAATATTTTTTTAAAGGAGTGGCTCTAGTGGACCATTGGGCGCACCCTTAAGTGAGTCATTATTGTGAATTTGTGACACCTGAAATGTATGACTGTGTTCTTGTTGTTGAAAATGCGGGAAAAGCTACATACATAGCGTTTAGAATGGTCAAAAGTAAATAAAAATATTACCTACGTATGTAATTTCGTCATAAAATGTTGAGCAAAATAAATAAAAGACTGATAAGTTTTAGTCAAACTCAAAGCATTTATTTCAAATAAACTATTTACAGGCACTTTTGAATTGTCAAAGAGTCGGTCAGTTAGTCAGAAAGTTGAAGCTAGTTGCCCATCCCACAACGTAGATCTCTATGTAGAAGAACGGACAAGAAACTCCAAGGACACTCTTTTAAATATAGATATTACAAAATCCTGGGTACATTATTCTTGTTGCTTCTATATGTGAGAACAATGTACCAAAAATAATCAAAAGCAATTCAAAATATAAGATTTAAAATAAGCTCTGGCAGATAAGAGATGACTAATTGACTAGTCTCCTGACGTGACGAGTAGGTACCTAATCGATTAATCTATTTATAATATTATGCAGGTTTACGGAACAAATATTATTAATTTAGGTACCTAATGGTAATAAATCGATTATGTTACTATAGTTTCCAAAGCGAACTATAAGAATTTCATTTGTATGTATGTATGTATGTATTGTCTCCATCTCCACGTCTTCAACATCGTAATTAACATATACGAAACTACAAAGCTGAACCAAAGCTCTCGACAACATCACAATTAAACCTTAATACCGGCTCCACACTATCGTCCAACAGTCCCAACTGTTCGTCGAACTTTCCGATGTTAGTCTGTTTTCATCGATCATGAGTTGGGACAGACTGGAATTATGTTGGAGTGTTGGACTGTTGGATGATAGTGTGGAGCCGGCATAACAATTACATCTCAACAATGTTTCACAATTCTCCTCTACTTCTCTGCGACAACCCTGTCACTTACACACGCGACAATTAAACCACGTTTTAGCATACAATAGAGTTGTCTACAACTCCACAGCTCGGTTTGTAGGGCATTGGATTGATTACCCGTTGTTGCTTGCGTATCAGTATTTATCTATACTAATATAATAAAATTGAAGAGTTTGTTTGTTTGTTTAAATGCGCTAAACTCTGGAACTGCTAGTCGGATTTGTTTTTTTTTTGCAGTTGATAGCCCAATTCAAGGAAGGTTATAGGCTATTTAACATCACGGTACGCCCCTTAGAAACCGAGCAAAAAATTCAGAAAGAAAGCTAAGCGAAAACGAAGTAACAGCGCTGGCGGGCGATGCGATGCGACGCGATGGGCCGGGGGCCGAGGAGGTTTTAAGACCAGGCACTCCAAAAACATTTTCCACGCAAACTCCGATCCCACACATCAGTAATAAAGTTGAATATCGCGTACGCTCTTTGGTCGTAAGTCTCAATTCTTATTTCGTTTATAACTAAAGTAATAATAATTGATCTAGAGAAAAATATCTTATATCTGGAAAAAAACTATATTTTCTTACTGTCAATAATTATTTTAGACATAAAAGCCGAGTAATCTTGTTTTTGTTTTAAATAATCTTAAAAAAATACATGTTTTTCGATTAAAAAAGAATCGAGCGAAAATGTTCCAATAACATAACTGTCTATGGAAAGAAAAAGAGTCAATAAATTATATAAAAACCTTAAGCATAATTCGATCTTTGAAATAAGCACATGCACCTAGTAACTTACAAAGTGTACAACTTTTCATTTATTTCTCTATAGCAGGCTTCTACAGTCTTCTAGCATAATCAGCTTATAATGTTCCTACTGCTGGGACACAGGCCTCCTCATTGTGAAAGGGAGTGAGCCGTAATCCACCACGCGGGCCCAGTGCAGGTTGGTAGATGTCACGTCTTTGAATTTTTGATTTTAGGACATGCCGGTTTCCTCACGATGTTTTCCTTTACCGATTTGAGAGCAGTGGTGATGAAATAATTTACACAAAGTAAAGCGCCTGTCAGGGTTCGAACTGCGGGTCTACTCTAAATGTGTGGTTCAAACCTACGAGTTGATTGACTCATAAGTCGCGGCCACCACTGAGCCATAACTGCTCTAGTAGTCTTCTATAAATTCAATCTGCCTAGCCTTTTCCCAAATATGATGGGTCAGCTTCCAGTCTAACCGGATGCAGCTGAATACCAGTATTTTACACGGAGCGACTACCTATTTAACCTCCACAACCCAGTAACTAGGTAATACGATATCCCTTGGTAAGACTGGTTGTCAGACTTTCCGGCTTCTGACGACCCGTAACGACCGTCAAAGATCCACGAATGACAGCAGGAACCAATGATTTAACGTGCTTTCCGAGGCACGGAGGAGTCTCGGTGGAGGAGTGTA
Organism: Omphaloscelis lunosa; assembly: GCA_916610215.1. Lineage (NCBI taxonomy): Eukaryota > Metazoa > Arthropoda > Insecta > Lepidoptera > Noctuidae > Omphaloscelis > Omphaloscelis lunosa. Next base: position 18,272,277 of record OU744250.1, read on the forward strand.
GAAATGGTCATCCATTCACGGACCAATCCCGGCAAGCGTAGCTTAACCTGATGCAACGACTTAGCCACGAGCTCCTCCCTCCCTCTCTAGTAGTCTCCTATAGATGACATCAGTAAATTCGCAGGTATTAAGATGACCTATAAAATCTTAATACCTGCGAATTTACTGATGTCATCTTCAAGCCTTTCAATTCTTCGTCACACGTAGTTTCCTTAGAATCACAAGTCACAACCATTCAATGATTAGTCCCGGTAACCGCCGCTTTATCACAAGAGAACGTGACTGCCACTGTATTATCAGCATGCTATTAGTGTTTAGTACTTGCCAGCTAATAATAATACATTGTGTTACGTTGTATTCGTACAGTTAGAGGTTGAGGTAATAAGATATGTATCATGAGATTGAATAACTGTTGCAGGTGAGGAAGGAGGAAAAATCTGCGGTTTTGGTGCCGTAGTTGGCGTTTGATTTCGATGTGCATAGTGATTTAGAGGGGAGGTGACATTGGGGGTTTTATTAGGTTGGTGTGTATCGGAAGTAGTGCCATTAACATGTACCGACATTTCAAGGTAATAATGGTGGTTGGTGGTAGCATTCCGTAGAGGGCCAAAAATACTACAAATCATGGTTGAAGAGCCAACAGTATCTCTAATTTCTATGCAAAGTGGGCCTTGGTTTAGCAATGAATCAGGAAACCGTCAACATGAAAATCAACCCAATTAGATTGAAAACTAAAAATATTTCTTCTATTCACGAGTAGAGTTTACATATGAAGGCAGCATACACCATCCCTGTCAGCCGAGAATTATCTTCACCCCGGAAAGGCAACAGAGTACGAACATATATTACGAACTGCGATATAATAGTGACATGGGGCGTTTATTAAAGTTTCGAAGCGCAAATGGGGCCATTTGGAGTAGTGGAAGCAATCAGTTTATAGCGGTTGGCTCGAAGTTATTGATGTGCGGCCTGCGTCGAGTTGACGGGCCCGAACGGACCGTGCAGCATTTAGATTTGATGGCCATTTGAGCTAGTAGCTTGCTGTCTTAAAGAGAGCGTGAAAAAATAATCGAATTCAAAAGTACCATGTTTACGCAAGTTTTCATGACACTGCGCTAAAGTGTAAGGATATTTTTAGCTCATCTCCATTTACCAGCAAAATTCAAGAGTTTATTTGCAGTTTGCAAGTAAATGGGTTCACCGTAAAATTGCATGGCACAGCTAAGCTCCTATTCTACATGCTTGCTAGGAGCTTGGATGATATTGCACCCTTAATGAGATATTCCCACGCTTCATGTACGAGGGTGTGAGACCACACGTATTAATAAGTCTTGGCGGAAACTAGTCTTTTGTTCAACAGTTCCGTTTATGGCTTTTGTCTTTTAAATAAGTCTTTTATGTATCCCTCCTTTGTGACTGGCGTTAGTTGTTATTTTATAAGGAGGTTATGTTCAAGTGATAATATCAAATAATTTACATTTCAAGTGATGAAATGACATCACTCACATCAAAACCTAATTTGTTTATCATAAGCACGTGATACAGGATATAAAATTTGTTAGTTTAGTTACTCACTTTGCTACTTTATAATGATACATTTTATTACTAATAGTCAACTAAGACTCTAATCTAGCATAAACAGAACATGAATAATTAAAATATCTCTCTAAGATATCTCCTTAAAAAAATTCTTGGACTTGAACCAGCTACTATCCCATCTAAACGAAGCTCCAACACAGTCTAAGTGGATCATTGGTCAGCTGATAGATGTGTTTTGTCACATTGGCGCGAGCCTCGGATACCGCGGTGTTGCTCAAACCACGTCGTGATTATGGGTCAATTTGTACCACGCACTAAACTATACTCGGTCCTAGGCTAGTTAAGTAACTGTGGATAACACATGTAAGAAGTCACACGTTATTTTGAAATTGAAAGTGATTTTATGACTTTCTCTGTACCCATCAAAAAGGCGTTAGTCACATTTGAATGTTTCAAACCACAAATTCCGTGACCGATTTTTTTCTAATTGCATCGCATGCACGTCCATTTATAAGGTATCCATAAATATCTTGTTCACCGAATACTTTGAGCATACATGAATGAGCATTTTCCATCAATGAACGCCACATCCGCATGGATGCGTAGATGGAGAAAGTTGCGTGATGAATCAGATGGAGTAATGTACTATCAATGCGCATGTACCTACGCATGTGAGACTTTCCATGGGGCATGTGGCCCAAACCGGCTTAGCATGAATTGAGATTGTATTGTGATACTATTGTGTTCCACTTATATTACACTAGCAACCCGCCCCTGCTTCGCTTGGCTGCACGGACGACATGTCAAATCATCGATATTTGTGTGATATTTTTAAGTTAGATATTAATGTACTATAATTTATAATTTTTTATTGGCATGAATAATTTTTAACGAAGATAGTGAGGCCCTGACTCCTGCGCTAGGTATATATAGCACTTGTGATACAGGAGCCAGTGTCTTCTCCCAAGACTGGTTATGCTTCTCCCATACATCTAGTTCGGTGGTTTCGCAACTGGAGCAATTCGAAAGAGAATGTGTGGCTTGTGATTCCCTTCGTGTCAATGACGGATACAAAAATAAGAGAAAGTAAATGCAAACGTCAATGTGTTAGTAAAACATATTTAAACTCTATGGATCGCGTGCGATCGTTCGTTTACCAAAATTGAATCAATGATGTACTTGAATCACTACGCTATCACACGGATCATAAGGTTACTCTGTAATTATTGGTTCTTTAAGAAATGACACAAAAAATAAAATAAAGAATAAAGTCACAAAAAATAAAGAATAAAGGCTATTGGCCTTTATTCTACATCCTAAAACAAACAAAATAATTAGCCTATAATGTTCCCACTGTTGGGACAAAGGCCACCTCTCTGTGAGAGGGAGTGATCCACCGTAATCCACCGCGTAATCCACCACGCGGGCCCAGTACGGTTCGGTAGATCTCACATGTCTTCGAATTTTTGGTTCTAGGACATGTCGGTTTCCTCACGTTTTCCTTTACCATTTTGAGAGCAGTGGTGATGAAATAATTTACACAAAGTAAAGCACCTTTCAGGGTTCGAATCTTCGACCTTGTAAGTCGCGACCGTTAGCACTGGGCCACCACTGCTTAAACAAACATTGTAACAAAATGTCCCTGTCAAAGCAATCAGGAAAAGTTTACAACTTACATATTTAAGTAAACCTTTCGTCCTACTTAACGTCACTATAAAGTAAAACGGGCGCCTGTAAACAGTTAATGGAATACCATACTTAGGTATTATAAATGTATGGGCCACGACATTTCTGTTAGGGGCTCCATATTAGGGAGTTAGTTTAGGACAGAATTTAAATTAGGTTTGTTAGTATTTGGGAGACTTGTTTTCTGCTAAGGTGGGGTTATTTTAGGCTTGCTTTGGTTTAATTTTGAATATATGTTTAACATATTTAATTGCGAGACACAAGTGATAATTGACTTTCCTCCATCTTCATTACGAATAACAAAATTCGATACCACAAAACTAAATAAGCTTCCTTATTCCTGATTAACATACAATACGGCTGATACAACTTGGCAGTTCTGAACATAGGCACTACGAACTTTCGCGCATGTTCTCTCACTCACACTCGCCTCATGTCATGATTTGGTTCCTAAAAAAATGTTAATGTGCAGCTTTCTGCACGAAGTTCAGAACTGCCAAGTTATATCGGCCGTATAGTACAAAAAAACGTTTTTGTGACTTTATTTTTGTAACAGTATCTGTTGTGCATCATCTTACTAAAGATTACAAGCAAAACATTTTTAGGTTAATTAAAAATAACAATAGTTTTTGTTCTTGTGCTCTACTGTTTACGGAAGAATACGTTGAACATGTAAATTACTTCGTTAAGTACTTAACGTGTACTTACTGCGCAGTATGAAGATGATTTTATTAGATTATCATCCTCATGTGTAACCATGTTAGTGTTTTATTTTCCGTAACGAGAAGATTACAGAAAAAACTCATAATCACATCCTGAAAGGAGACGGTCGCGGGAAAGTCCGAAAGGGATACCGTGGCCCCTGGTAACATGGTAACCGAAGGAACATAGGTGGGTTTTAGTCAGTAAGAGTTTGACACGCCCTCACGCTCCGCCCAGAGTGGGAGAAGTTATTTGATAATTTCCAACCCCAAAAAAAGGCGAATTTGTATGGGGCCAATAGCAATACGGTTTCGATACTTGTGTAGGATTAGGGACACGTCAGATAGTTATACTCTTGCGCAAAGGGGCATCAGAATCTGACAAGACAATTTTGAAAAAAAAAAAAAAAAAACTTATAATATACTAGTGTCACGAGAATAAAACAGGTAAGTAGGTATACAATAAAGCCTCGTGCAGACTGTCGCTACACGACTATAACAAAACAATTTCTAAGCAAAGTTCACGGTAGAACTATTATCGGTGTCGCGTCGCGCCAGTCTGCAGGAGGCTTTATTGAAAAAAAATACACTATGTTTGTTATAGAGAATACGCTGTTTGTTATTTCGCTTCACTTGAATAGTTAACGGCCGTATAAATAAACCTTAGATTTTCCTAATAAAACTGTAAACCAACAAAACCCTTTATAACTACAGCCATAATTACGTTACACTCCATAATATAATTACAAAACCTAACGGTTAATTTAAATTCAAACAACCCTAATTCACGACAGTCTCTCTACCTCCATTCGCGTGGTAACCCTAATTGCTTTGGGTCGTAACAGGCAAATAATAACAATAACGGTCCAGCGGTCTGCGCCGGCGCATGGCATCGCATCGCCTAGATTTGATAACCATCGTGACGTTCGATTTGCACGAGCTCAGTTGTTTTGTAGCTGTTGTTAATATATTATGGCTGGATCTTCAGTCGTAAATGTTAAGTGCTGAGCATTAGTACGGGAATACGGTAATAATCACCATGCCTGTCAAATTGATTGGTGATTGTAGCAAAGGTACAATCGACTGCATGTCCGTGATAATTTTTCGACTTTGTGATGGCCTAACGTAGTCCAAACCGAAGTTACACTAGAATAAGAGGGCAGCTTACACTGGATTTGTTACAAACTGGACTTTTGAGGGTTGCGTACCTCAAAATGAAAAAAAAAAAACGGAACCCTTATAGTTATAGGATCAGTTCGGTGTCCGTCTGTCTGTCAAGACCCCTTTTCTCAGGAACGCGTGGAGGTATCATGTTGAAATTTATATCAAATACGTAGGTTTATGGTTCCTTGGAGCTGTAAATCAAGCTTCTAAGTCAACGCAATAAAAAATACGGCCATTTATGCGACATATTTTGATTCTCGCAAATAAATAATATTTATAGGGAGGGTACTTCCCGTTGACCTAGAATCATGTTTGACAAGAAGCAAGGTCACACAGCACAAGCAAAGGATAAAGTCCGAAAAATCGTTCATTTGTAGTTTTATCACACTCTGTAATATTGTATCTCACTGCTGGGCAAAGGACCCACCCCCCTTTTTCCTTCCGAACCTTCCTGTCTTGTGCGGTCTCAGGCCAGTTGGCCCTGCAAATATTATAAGATCGTCACACCACCTTCGCCGTGGTCTACCTCGACGGCGCCTGAGAGAACTGGCAATTGTCAGAAAATTAATGTGGTCAGTTTTCCAGATATTTGTTTCTTTAGATTTTGTCACCCAACCTATGTCATCTGTAATTTCAGAAGCATCGCCTATGCGCTGTTAATTCTTTAGACGTTAATAATGACTTTTCTGCCTTTAATTAGGTACCTACACTATATCACCCTTCCAATTGAAATATCGAAAATTCTGCTTACCAGCATAAACAGGTACTGTCCTAGTTACTGGGATTTATTCAGAACTGCCATTAACTCCAAGGTTTCAATCATTCGATTGCAAAAAATAAAACCATCGCCATTGATAGGTTCAAGTAGGTTGTATTGTCCAAGTTAATAGCATTTACAACAGGGAAATCTCGGTCACAATTCAGTACTAAAGTTATGATTGATATCTGACCCTCAGGGCTGTGTTCAACTTGGCGATTGTGATAGTTTTACAAGATCTTGAGTCCCCATTACCAACCCAGATTATTCATAGGAGACTGGAATAATCACTGCGGGCACTATCAGAATACCAGCGCTGTGACATTTTTTTTTAAATGTCGCAGCATATGCTGAGATAGGAGCCTTTTGGCCTCGTGCAGGACTTTCTGTTATTTTTTTTTTTTTTAAATATGTTTTTTAATTTTTTATAATGTTTTAATGTGTGTGTTTTAGTTTAATTTGTAATGTCCTGTGCGAGTCCCAATAAATACTTTTTCTTTCTTTCTTTCTTTCTTTAGGAAAAGACGTGTCATTTAGTTAACTAGATTATACTTCTATTTCTAATAATTCTAGACTAGATTCTAACTGGATTACACTGAATGGACTGTAGAGCCTGAAAAAGGTATACGGAATGACGTCAATATTCTTTCGTTTCGTGAAACAATACGATATCGGAAACTTATTATTAATTTGATACCTAAATAAAGGAAGAAATAAAAATAACATATTTTGTTTTTTTTAAATTCACACACGCACGCATTCCGTATACAGGGAATAGGTCAATTTCTAAATAGCATAATCAGCCTATAATGTTCCCACTGCTGGGATACGGGCCTTCTTTCTTCGAGAGGGAGTGGGCTGTAATCCACCACGCGGGCCCAGTGCTGGTTGGTAGATGTCACATGTCTTTAAATGTTCTGTTCTTGGACATGCCGATTTCCCCAAGATGTTTTCCTTCATCGTTTTGAGAGCAGTGGTGATTAAATTATTTACATAAAGTTAAGCGCCTGTCTGGGTTTGAACCCACGACCTAAAAACTCGTAAGTCGGGGCCGTTACCACTGCTCAATTTCAGAATGTCACACAACAATAATTATTTTTCGTAACTATTTATTTTTCCGCGTAATTTTTAGTTTCCAGAAAGCTTTTCCAACTAAAAGCTTTTAAAGTTCATTATTGTGTCTATCAACAAAGGTAAATTAATGCTTTTAAACTTTTTATTTACATGTTATTGGACAATATTGAATTAGAACATTTATTTGTATTAAATATATTTTATCCAGGTAAGCCAAATAATAAAAGCCGGTCGAGTCGATCGAAGGGTAAGCTACGCTTACCGCGGGCAGTTCATGGATGGGTGACCAACCATTACATATCGAGACTCCTCCGTGCCTCGGAAAGCATGTCAAGCCTTGGTCCCGGCTGTCATTCGGAGATCTTTGACAGTCGTTACGGGAAGTCAGAAGCCCAAAAGTCTGACAACCAGTTTCATCAAGGTCTATCGTGCTACCCAGTAAATAGGTTGTGGAGGTCAAATAGGCACTCCATGTAAAATACTAGTAGTCAGCTGTATCCGGTTAGACTGGAAGCCGACCCCAACATAGTTGGGAAAAGAGTAAGCAGGTATATATTTTATCCGGGTACATAAAGGCGCTTTCCAAGGATGCATTTAAAACTGCGGTTAAACTCACTATCACAAACGTAACGAACGATACAACAAAGTTCAATTAAAAAGAACAGTGTTAAATATTCATCGCATTAGCACAAAGGAGCCAGCAGGTCCCATCGCCACAGGGTAACTAATTAAATCTTCCCGCCGCTAGGGATTGGAAACTTTTAAGGCTCTTTCAAACAGGCGCGACACGCGACGCGACACAAAGACACCGCTCGTCGCGCGAGGAGCGGTGTCTTTGTGTCGCGTCGCGTGTCGCGCCTGTTTGAAAGAGCCTTTAACCAGCAATAACTAGCTTCGTAGAGAAATTTATTAGTATTGGTGTACTGAGAATACTTATAATTTGTACTCTTTGGCTTTGGTCTGGAATTGTCTATGAGGGTCGTGAGGACGTTGGACTCTGAAAAAAAGTTTATGTTAAGTGTCATTAAGTTTACTTCAGTACTTCATAAAGAGTTTTTTTAGACAATATAATATAAAATGCAACCATAACCATGACAATATAATATAAATTTTTAAAGAGTCGAGGCATCATCAGGATGACGATAAGTCAATCGTCATCTTGAGGATTTTTTCTTTCAGGGTCTTTTTAAGACTCTTTAGAAATAGCTAAGCGGAACAGGTTACTAAATTGCATTTTATAATGGATTTCCGCAAGGTCACACCTGTATCAATTAACAATATAATATAGAAAATTATCAGTACATATTGTAAATGGAGAGTAATAATTTTAAATATAAAACTAAACTGAAGGTATGTGAGGTACTCATTAAAACTTTTTTTTAAAGAATATTTTTTGAAGTGAAACTTTGTTGGCGGCGATTCGATATTTGGACGAAAATTGATAGTGAAATAAGAACGCGTCACGTTTAGGCAGATTTCGTTACATGAGAGAGAAGAAAGATATAACTCTCTCTGTTTCTCACACTAAATATCTCTTATTTTTTAAGCAGTTTTATTTTTATCACGTATACGGTGCTGCTGTACGCGCAATTTTTTTATTGGTCTGTGTCTGTAATTGTAAATTGATTTTAAGAATGCCGCCTTTATTTTCTTGTTGCAACAATATTCTTTTTTCTTTACTTTTTTTACAAAAGATACCGTAACAATTCGTAATATATCTACTAAACGTAGGTCTCCTATAAATCGGTAGCCAACGAATCTAGTGCGCAAAATAAAAGAATATATGACTGTGGTCGATTGCTTTTTATAGTCTTGCGTGAAAGAATGTTAAGGAATACCGGAACGGACACACAATACGAAACTAGTGATGGAGGGCGAAGCACCTGTCCCACTGCACGAGGAAGCGACTAGCTATCAACGATTTTCTCTCTCAAGAAACGTACAAAAGCTTGTAGGCAAGTGTAAGTAAAAGACAAACATATATTAATAATTGATGGCTCACTGTTCACACTGCAGGCGAGTAGATGCACGTTTGTCGCACCGACAAGAGCTATTAAAGACAGTACTCGCACTACTCGTTCAGCGATGCTCGCTTGGCGGGCAGAACACTCGGTAAGAGACTAAGGCAGTTGTTCCACCGCCGGCGATTAACTAGTAGCGAGTAGAGCTAGCAACTGAAAACGAGTTGGCGAGCAGCGAGTGTGTAGTTCTGATTGTTTTGTCGCTGGGCTATCAGTAAATGTCCAAGTGCAACGGTCGATTACTCGCACCACTCGCTCGGGGCAAAATTACTGCTGTTTGGTCTTACGGCGTGAATTCTGACCACCAAGCGAACATCGCTGAACAAGTATCGCTGAGAGAGTATTATCTTTGATAGCTCTTGTCGCTCAGCGAGAAACTAGTGGAGAGACACCTCGCCGGGGGTGTGAACAGCCAGCGATCAACTATTAATATATGCATTTCTTTTATTTACACGGAATGTATACCTATTGTACATTTCTTGAGCGAGAAAGAAGCCGATAGTTAGTCGCTTCCTGACCGGCGGTAGGACAACTGCCTCACGCTTGGTACATAGATATACCAGCCAGTAATCGCTTGTCGCTGTGGCGCACTCGCTGCTTGTCAATTCGTTTTTAGTTACCAGCTCTACTCTCGCTTCTCGTTAATCGCTGGCGGTCAGCCAGTTTCCCTAGTAATACGATATTCTTCGGCCTACAGAACTGAGTAAATCAAAAAGGATTTGTGTTTGGTGCCACACAAAATCTGTTGGTGCAAAAGTATAGATCCAGAATAAGAAAAATAGCATAAAGAAATATGGTCGACCTGTAATCGCTAATCGCATCACAACTTTTGACAACAATTCCTAAACATTTATAGGGTTGATACTCTCTAACTGTGACATAGACATTGAACCTTAGGATGACAAAGAAATTATGAGATCGACTATACATTATTTGTAAATAAAAACATTCTATCAAATCAAAACTATTTACAATTATGTTTTGGCAACATGTACCGACGTGGCCAATGCCTAGTGAGAAATGCCGCAATTGCTCTGCAGATGTCCCAATTAAAGGCTAATTAATTAATGTAACTATTAGGTACGGATTCCTGCTTCCTACTGAAAGTTATAATTGTGTGGTTATCCGTATACAATGTGTGGATGAAATTCATTCGTGAACTGTACGGACTACGGAGAATTCATTTGAATTTGAGTTTCAAATTGAAAATAAATTTTCCGTGAAATATCGAAAGTTTTGCGTCCAAATTCATGGATGAGTTTGGACGTGGTTCGGTCAATAATAACTTAATAACACATTAAAGAATTTTCAGAAAGCTGTCTGTGATGTTAAATTGGATACCAGTACCCGAATTGCGTAATGCACGATCAAACACAATTTGAAACAGATTGCTAATCCATTGCTTCATAAATTGAAAAAAAAAATCTGCTCCACAGCGTAAATAACGCAATGAATGTGGTTAAACTGTCAAAAATAATCAAAAAATGTCGGAATTAAGGTACAGGAAGAAAACTAGAAGCACTAGAGAGTGGAAACTGTATCACCAAAATTAAAGATTGCTACGAAATTAATGGAACATTAAGAACTCATATCGCAATATTTAGGAAAACCGGTTTTCATTACATGCAGCATCACATAACAAATTAATGCAATATACGAGCGGAGGACTACAGAATTTGCGCAACCATACATCGACAATAGCACCAAATTAACCTTGAAGAACACCAAATAAAATAATATCTTAATTAGGAATCGATTAAACATCAAAACTCTGCGTGTGGCCGATCAATCTGGCATAATTTCTTGGCGAATTTCATCCAATGATTGATCTACTCGCCGCCTGATTCGACAGTTTTCAAACGGATCGCATTACAATGTTTGTGACGAGCGACCATTGGCAAAGATGGCGTCTATTGCAAAAGAAAACCGGTTTTACAAACTTTGACCAAATTGGTCGGAGAATTGATTTGAATTTCTATGTAGGACGAAAGGTGTGTTCTGATGAGTTGGTTGAAAAAAATATTTTTTATTTACAGTTTGAGTGAGGTGGATGGGAAGAGTTGTTTCTAGGTGAGCCTCTGGTCCTGTTCTCTCAGCTCAAGTGGCGTAAATACTGTAAGGTTATACCTTATGGTGACTACAGTTTTGAGCCGTTTAGGGGTTGAAATGCTCGGGTCTCGATCTCCTTTTTCGCCAACTGGTCGACACTTCACTTTATGAACGTTATCAGAGGGCTGCTCGTTCTTTGGCCAAAGAATTAGCATTGCCATTCAACGTGGCAATGCTGCTAGTCTCCTGGGCATGTTTACGGTTGACAGCAATACGGTCGACGTCTTGTTTTTGTATTGTAAGTTTTTAATTACCTAGTGTAAATATTTAGTTGTGATTATAAATTATGTTGCTTCTAGTAGAGCCTGGTAACTTTGCCATTCACCATTTATGAAGAACAAGCGCCTAAACGTCGAGAAACACGAGTCTCTTCAGAAACGCTTATGTATAGTCGTTAGAAGACATTGCCGTAAATACGACGCGTTTATACAAATTGGTGTTGCCATTTTCTCTCGACATGCAACATATGTCCTCAGTCAGGAACTACACAGTAATTTTGCCCACTTAAGGCTCCGCAGACAGGCGACTCTGGTAGAACAATTTCTATGAAAACTTCACGGAAATCGTTCTACCGGTGTCTGCGGTAGCCTTAATAATTTATTCAAATTGAAGCTTAATTTCCCCCAAATGAGACAAATAGGAAATATTAATTTAAAAAAACTCGTTGACAGATGTCTTTGCATATTTTATTCTCTCGCTTTCATAATAGGATAAACTTAGAGTCTTGTCAAGTTGTCAGAAGATCCTAAAGCTCCATAAAGAGAACATCATGAGGCACACATCGGAATAAATGTTTGCGAGAAAATGAGGATACAACCGGTATATTCTGTATAAGTCTCACCGTGAAAACAGTCAGTTCAGTTGGTTTCCGTACGTCTTTTTCGACTGAAAATCAGCGCTGTGCTGAGGGTCCCCCATAGCACAGCATCAAAAAATTGAGGGTATTTCTCAAAAACTAAAGTATACAGCTCTGCTATAATTTTATGTATTTTTTCTATAAATGTAGTGTATTTATCCTAATTTTAATGTAGAAAGACAAATATTAGTCTAATAACGAAGTGTGAGTGTTATCTTTAAAAACAACAAAAGAATCATAAAAGAAAACCAAAACTCAAACAGTGAAGTGTCAACAAAATTAACAAAAAATCGTGGATACTGTGTCAAAGTGCAGTAAAACTAAATAAAGTGCATAGTAATAATGATACAAAAAAAGTGACCCAATAAATAATGTGCAAAAAAGAAAGAAGAAAAATATTATTTCAAACAAGTCAATAACTAACGACTTCGTTTATTTTTGTAAGTAGAAACAGCTGGCTAATTTCAACTTTGTGACTTACACTTCATATGGTCGAGGGGCTCTAACGTGTATCTCGCAATCAGGAGGTTATGAGTTCGCGTCCAGGATCGAGAGATTGTTTTTGGAATTTAAAAATTGTTTAATATTAATATCTCTTAACTACGACTTTGACTCGTACCGAAGTAAATTACAATGGAGAATGAGAAAAGTGATAATATCACATTCAGAAAACCACAACGTTCAAGTTCGCTTTGTGACTTGTCATCAAACCAATCCCTCTTGGACACAACAATGTTAAGCTTCCCAAATACATCAATCAACGAATCTCAAAATTATAAAGACCTTAACGATAAAATTAATCAATTACAAGAAGAATTACTAATTGCAAATCAAGAAGTAACTAATTTAAACTTAGAAAACACTTCCTTAAAGCGAGAATTGGAAAAATGTAAACAAGTAATAGATAATTATAAAAAAGTCTGTACAACCGAAAAACCTATTCGAACACCAAAACAAAAATCTGTCAAAAAGAAATGTGTACCAGGGACTTCGAAGCCATGCAATACACCACCAATACCACTCCCGGTGAACAGTGATCATCCACTGGAGGAACCGGTATATTCAACATCGCAAGAAAGTTTAAAAGAAAGTTTAAAACAAAGAGAACCCTACCCTATCTTAAAATGTACCAACCAAATTAAAAAACCAAAATCAAAACGTAAGATATGTTTACTCAGTAGCAATAATAAAAATGAAATACTGTCAATAGCTGAAAGCAAATTTCAAAACTGCAATATATGTCATTATTTAAAACCACATGGGAATACAAAACAGCTTCTAAGCGGTCTGGAGGCTAAGTTAATAAATTACACCATGAATGACTTCTGCATTATTTTCCTTGGGGAAGAAGACTTCAAGAGGACTAATGATTATTATGATACTATTTTCCATATACGAGAGGTACTTCAAGCAGTGCAGCACACTAACATTATTATTTGTATGCCAACATATAAGTATCCATTTGACACTAGTTTATTCAACTGTCGTGTAGAGACATTTAATAATCTTTTATACTTAGATATACTGACGCATGGACACGCATTCCTTTTGGACAGTAACCTGAATCTGGAATATGAATGCAGCATGTTTAATAAATACACAGGCAAAATAAAGAACCTTGGACTACGTACTATATTTAAGGATTTACTGGACTTAGTTACTGACATTATGCAAAACGTTGACATAGACGATGTAAATGACATAAATAAAACGGAAGACCACTTTTTTCTTGACTAAACATCTATACATTATACATCAAAACATCGCAGGTTTGCTAACTAAATGCGATTCCCTTGCAGTCTGCCTCAATGAATTAACTGATAAAAACATAGGCGTGGATGTCTTGTGCATTACGGAGCACTTTATGATGGAAACTTATGAAAAACACCTGAATTTGAACAATTACTGTTTAGCCGCCTGTTTCAGTCGTAAAGAAACCAAAAGAGGAGGGGCATGCATAGTAGTGAGGTCTGGTCATCAATGGAGAGAGCTGCCGCAAATAGCAAAAATATCCACAAGTGGTGTCTTTGAATGTTGCGCCATTGAACTAATTACCCACAAAATCGTATGTGTTTGCATTTTTAGAGTACCAAATGCCAATAATTTCAATGAATGTATTTGTAAATTAGAACAGATATTACATATTTTGTTGAAAAAGAATCATAAAAATATTGTTTTGGCTGGTGATTTTAATATAGATGTACTAAAAAGAACTTATCAATCAATAGAATTCGAAAATTTGTTATTAAGCTTTAACTTGAAACTGGCGCTTTATCAACCGACTCGACTTGAGAGCAAAACATGCATTGACAATTTTGCGCATAACTTTAGTAGGTCTTGTAAGGCTTCAGTATTAGAGTTAGCGTTGTCTGATCACACAGCACAGTTATTAAAATGCCCAATTAGCACAGTATGTAGTTTTAATCGGTGGAGTAGGATAAGACGTGACTATCATGACGATAATATTAATAAATTTAAGGCCTATCTGCGGAGTCTGACATTTTCAGAAGTATATGAAACAAATGACCCTAATGTAGCATTTAACGGATTTTCTGATATTTTTTTGTTACTTTACAGACAGTGCTTTCCCGAAACTGTAGTATCGGTAAATGTCCAGAAAAAACAAAAATGGGTATCACGTGGAATTAAAAAATGCAGCGAAAAAAAACGACAATTGCTGTGGCAGTTCCGATTGAAACCTTCTCAGCAGAACAAAAGGCAATTTAAAAATTACACAAAAATATTTAAAAAGATTATTAATTTAACCCAGCGAGCGCAAAATATCCATAAAATAAAGACATCGAAAAATAAATCCAAAACCACATGGCAAATTATAAATCAAACAAAGTTAAATATGCCAAAGAATAATATTAATAAACTTAGAATTAACAATGATGAAATTATCTCGGATCCAAAATGTATTTCTAATATATTTAATAATTATTTTATTGATAAAATCCAGCCCATTATTAATTCGGGAGACAGAGTCACAAAACATATTTTAAACCGGAAGAATTCAATGTTCATGGCTCCATGTTTGCCATACCATGTTCTTAAAATTACTTTAGCTCTTAAGAACACAAACAGTGTAGGTTATGACGGCATTTGTACAAAAATACTTAAAGCAGTAGCCGAGGAAATTTGTTGCCCTTTAAGTCACATAATAAATTTATGTATAAGCGAAGGCATTTTTCCGGATGCCCTGAAAAAATCGGTAATAAAGCCATTGTTCAAAAAACAAGACAAGGAGTTAATGGAATACTACAGGCCGATTTCATTGATACCAATATTCTCAAAAATAATTGAAAACTATATTTATAACGAACTCAATTTATATTTAGAAGCAAATAATATTCTTTGCAACGAACAAAAAGGATTTAGGAAAAACAAGACGATTAACATGGCTATTTATGACTTTTTAAATACTGTTATGACAAATATGGATAAAAACACTCCAGTGTGTGCGATATTTTGTGACATGACTCAGGCATTTGATTATGTGCAACATAATATTTTACTAAAAAAGCTTGACGCTTACGGGGTAAGAGGAAATGTCCTTGAGCTCTTAAAATCTTACCTTCATGACAGAAAACAATTAACCGAAATAAGTAAAATTAATATACGCACCAAAAGAGAAGAAATCTTTCGATCAAATGAACGCAACGTTATGTACGGAGTTCCACAAGGAAGTATACTAGGACCACCGCTTTTTACTCTTTATATTAATGACTTTCCAAAGGCAATCAAACATCCGATGACACTATTCGCGGATGACAGTACAATAACGATACCGTGTAATCAAAGAGATTTTTATAAAGATGACATAAATAATACATTAAAAGAAACTATAGAATGGTTAGACAATAATAATTTAAAAATTAATTTAAATAAAACTGTAATAATGCATTTTAGCCAGCGCGCCTTGACCTTTTCTAATCTTGACATAACATACAATGACATTAAAATTGACACAGTTAATACAACTAAGTTTCTAGGACTTATAATAGATCGAAATTTAAATTGGAAGGTGCATGTAGAGGCTCTGACTAAAAGGCTAAGCAGTAGTGCGTACGCCTTGTATATTCTGTCACGCACTGTTAACATAGATGCGTTATTAACGGCTTACTACGGGCTAGTTGAATCTGTTCTCAGATACGGTGTTATCTTTTGGGGTAACTCAACTAATAAAGAATCTGCATTTAAAGCACAAAAGAGATGTCTCAGAGCCATGTTTAAGTTAAAAACCACCGATAGTTGTAAGCCCTATTTTATTCGTTATAAAATTTTGACATTGGCATCACTTTATATTCTGGAAACAGTAATGTTTGTTAGAGGTAATTTTAATTTATTTTCGCGAATGGCAAATAAGTTTCCAAGAAACAGGCGTGATCAAAGTCAGCTCTGTATGCATAGGAGTAGGACGGCACTTATGCGCAAAAGTGTTTTTTGCATGGCTCCCATTATTTATAACAAGTTACCCAAAAGTTGGAGGGAGCTAAATAATTTACATTTGACGAATAAACTGAAATCATATCTAATGGACAAAGCTTACTACAATATTAACGAATTTCTGACAGAAGAATTTATATTGACATAAACTTTGATGCAACATTATCTTTTTTTCTAATATTGATGTTTATAATTTATTTTGTTGTTTACTAATAATGTTTTTGACTTCAAATTAATCATTCATAATATTTGCACGCCATATTAGGTGGCAAACATGACTGATCCTTTCCTTTTTATGTTATCCTGCATGCATTTATATTATTGTATGTGTACACATGTTTGAGCAAATAAATATATCTTATCTTATCTTATCTTATCTTATCATGCTGAGTGGAAGTCATCTGGTCACAGTCACGACGTACAGCTGTCGTATTTTTTGAACGACTCGAGTTAATTATCATTTTGTATGCACATGTTTCTGTGACAAATATGCCTATTTTTCTTTATTTCTAACTGTCATCCTACTCTATTGTTAGGGATTGGCAGTTCACTTCAACTGACTTCACCTAAGTTTGCACAGCGAGATTTGCACATATTAGACCGACAGCTATACTATCCGCTCGTGATATAGTTTTATACTTTGGGGATAGGGCGAATCAGTCCGAAGATAACCAAACCATTTTTACAGTCTACCATTTCACATTCTCCAACTATTGACCTGCCTAAATTTTATTATCAAAATAACTTTAAATGATTTTTGGTATATCCTGTGCTTATTATTAAGTTACTCTGTATGGTTGTCTTATATTCATGAAAAGAAAATATTATAAAGCTAGATGCCTGACATAAAATAGCGTGGAACTTCACATCAAGTGACCGAGCATTATCATGGCGCATAGCCGTAATTGCTCGAAAGTTTTACTATCGATACCACGCCCGACATCTATAAATCAGAAAGTTATTTCGTTATATTTTAGTGTGCTTAATGAAATTCTATGGGTTTTAGTGCGTTTTGTATTTACAGAATAAGTTATTACTGCTGTTACACGCGTGTAATTATAAAATGATGATAATAGAAAGTGTCTGGACGAAGTTGTGTCTAGCGTACCTACATATAATAGATTTTCCTGATGTTTTATCAAAGTCTTTAGTACTATTGAGAGCTGAAGACGATGTAATAAATCATCTTCACCATTCAACATTTTTATCGAACCTACACACTATAATTACGACGTCAAACAAAAGACGAGCTAGCAGAAAAATGAGAAAATTTTACGTGAATATCAATTACAGTGTCGGAATGCAAATTGGCACGAAAAGAATAATTCACGGTGCATCGTCGCGGCTCGATGTAATGGCACCATGCATGGGTAATAAATGATAATCGGGCCCTGGGGACGAACTGGGTACAGCGACCTATGTGACTGGATGTGGTTAGGGACATGTTGTGATGTACAGTGTGATAATTTGTGGTCATGATGGATGTTTACTGTATGATTTTGGTAGTAAATGTGTCATGTGTTGTGGCGGTATGAATGTTTATGTCAATAACAGGCAATGAAATGTAATATCGACAGACTGCTGTTGTGATTTTGTACCTTTACCAAAATGCAGAAGAAATTGTTATTAAGTTAACTAAAAGGACAAGAAATGCGAGGGAAAATCCAGACTTTCGATTCCCTAGTAATTTGTCGACTATTTACCTCGATTTATAGGAAGCTTACAACAAATATCGATCTGCACAACTAAAACTACATACACAAGCATCGAAATACTGTTATGTAGTATCTAAAATACCATTTGTCAGCAGCTGCTCTCCGTCTGTTTGTAAGTATTGTTCTCACTTTATTTATCATCGAAACCCTACCACATCCAGTCACCCCTAAATCAATGCACTGCCTTGTCACGCGCTCATGTCTGCCCGATCCAAGATTGCAGAGATGGTCACTCAACGTCCGCACCTCGGGGCAAAGCTGGTACCATTAGGCTATTACCTATCGACCATGTATTTGTGGACCACTAGAGACCGCTGAAATTACTGGACTTTAAGCTTTTATGTTGTAAAAAAGGGTTTTATTTTTCACGACTGTATGGAAATGTTGTGGGAATAGCATTGTTCTGTATGTAATGAGAATAAAAACTAACTAGTGATTCCTTTTATGATCGGGAAAACTGATAAATCATTTCATTTCATTTCAGATCGTTTGATGTGAACAAAATCTGTACTACTACCGTGTCAGGCTGACGGCTTCTAGAACGATTACTATTAGAAGAAAATTTTCTCTCAGTGAATTTAAGATTTTTATTAAGTAGATGCTTAACAAAATTTTGAACCCCTATAACTCATCCATACCACCCTACCTCCAAAACGAATGACTAATGGTTACCTAGAATCGAATTCACAATCGATTCTCATTCGCACCACATAATCGATACCGATAATAGCATCAAGCGATGATTAGCGCTGCATTGTATAAGTGAGCAAATACGCACCGCGGTTTGACAAATGAACGTTCTTACACGCGGGCAAGCAGACTGTGGATGTTAATAATAAATTGTGCTGAAAACAACTAATGTTCGCGTTGTGTGCGGAGTGGATACAAGCTATGAGCGATATCAGTTGTAACTATTGAGATAGGATAGTTGTGGCAGATCTAAATGTAAAGTCATAGGTTATATTTAAAGGCCTTCAGACACTATCAGTAATAATGACATTACATTCAAGTAATGTCATTACTACTGACAGTGAGGTGATTGGAATAATGACGTGATCATAATATTTTCATAGTTTTACGTCAATATTGGAAGGAATGACAGTAATATTAATGTCAATATTACTGATAGTGTCTGGTCCTTTAATGGCTGATTGTTTAAATAATAAGCAATGATAATTTTTAAAGGTGCACTGATTGATTCTGGGACCAGTATAATCGCAAAGAAACCACGTAAAAACATTTAAGCCTGTGATTTCAAAGTAATATAATAGTTCACAATAACTATTTAAAAAAAGGAACAATGCTAATGCCTATATTTCAAAAATTATCATTTTGAGAAGCCTATTTAAAATGTATAATTATTTTAAAATAAACGTTTTAATGTGACTACAGGAATTCAAATTTTGGCGGATTTTTTTTCAGTAAATCGCTAACGCCTTTCTTCCAAAGTAGCACACCACATCTATCTGTAGCTAATTGTATAACAGAATTTACTATGAACGGAATGTTAATTTAAGCACATATAATTAAATAATAATGCTTTACTGTTTTTTTATCGAAGTGTATAATATTTTACCGAGATTATCCTATGACCTAGGATTATGTTAAGTTAATAAAACTGCCTAGATTATTATCAAGACAGTGGCTAAAGACCCCTAGTTATGGACCCTCGATTTATGTGACGTCAGTTACTGAGAAATTGTTAATTTTGCATAATATACGAGTTATAAACGCTGCGTCTAAAGATGGGTGCATAATGTTGCAACATGCATTATAATTATAAATGTGTTTTTTCCCCTCTTTTCTTCTTAAATCGGTAGATACGTGCTATGCGGAGAATGGTTCAAGCTGTTGTGGAAAGTCATTAAACTAAATCAAACCGGTCGATACAACCTTTATATGTTGGCCTGAATTACATGCCCACAATGTGTGTTACCTACAATTCACAATAACCTATTACTATAACTAAGGGGCGGTATAGAACAGCCCTGCGTCAAACCACGATGTCGTATTGTGTAGACACGGACTTACAATAAAATCCATAATGTCTATGTTACATTACACCAATAGCTACATAAAGGTTACGGGCCGGTGTTACGGGCCGTAATGTACCATTCGCAGCGAGCATGTTACGTTACGCCGTGTCCCAAAATCCGTGTAACATGCTCGTTTCGAACTCTGCTCGCCCGCGCTCCAGATTCTAAACACAATCAGAAATCGACGCGTGTGGCACGTGCGCTCGTGACGACTTGTGGCAGGCGTACTGACTGAACCACGTAACACTCAAAGGGATTCGCCAAAAAACCGACAGCGGGCGGAGCACTCGAAACCAGCGGCTCGCTGATCGAGTGTTCGCGCTCGTTTCGATATACTAACTGCACGAATGCTCGCTTTGTAACATGTTACATTACACCCCGTAACAACGTTCAGTACCCTCGTTTACACTTTGCACATGTCTGTATCTAAGGACGAAATATTGCCTGTAATTCGATGCCTTCGTAAGTTGGATTAATGTGTAATTTCATGGTTTTTATGCTATAAATATTTCCGCATTATCTTGCCGATCTGGTAAGAAAAACTGCCGCCATCCGAGTGCCTTCCCACGCGACTTGTCGGAATTAATTGAGGGAAACTGATTACTTAATAGTAACGTAGGCGATTCACTTGCGGCGTTGCAATCCATAATATCATTGCGAAATTAATGACAATCGTTTGATGTCAATATGTTCTGGTTACGATATATTTGCTTTAATAACTGTTATCACCAACATTCAACAGTAATTCAGTTCGGCAACAAAACATCTGTGTGATGAACTCTTGAAATCATAGATATATTTTTATTTTAAACAATACATCTATGGTTGAAAATAATGATGGCTGACGGATGTGTAGAGTTGGTGAGTTTTTATGAGGAAGTCCTCCGTAAAATATAGTCGCCATAATATAGCCAAATATAGTCATAAATTCAGAAAAAAATAAACAGGCCATGTACTGTATTTCTATTTTCTTAATGTCCCTCGGCAACTTTCGTGTTTCGTCAGTTGTCGGATTTCTATCAGTTACCCTTTGCACTTGGTGCAGACCGGACGCTTCCAATCGACTTGGAAGTATATAGAGTTGTTAATACTCATTTAATTTAATGTAATTTATTTAAAAAATGGGAGGAAAGCCGCTAAAGTCGCAGGCACGACAGATAGGAAAATAGTTTTACAGCTCAATATAGTTCACACGGAAATCAAAACGAAACTACAATAAAGTAATTAGTTCCGAATTCAAATTATTATACACGATAAATCTAATAATTGATGGACTTGGAAATTAGCATTCGTTTGTATTCGGAAATCCGATGATACCCGAGGGATATTAAGAAAATAGAAATATTGTAGGCAATTTTTTCTCTTGGTGTTAAAATTTTACGAGTCTGGCTTCAACTTATCCTAAGCTAGCTCATGGAATCTTTAAAGTCAAAGACCGCAGATTATCATAAAGTAATTAATGGTCATCTCGTATATACAAGTACCAGATTGTGTTATCTGCCTATCTACCTTATAAGGCATAGTAGGTATTTCGATGACTTGCCGCGAGGAAAATTTATAGAATTATTCATTCGTAGGCGCCGTCCTAAGTATAGAGATAGATTGGATATGGATTCTGGACTCTAATAAAATTAAGGAGAATAGGTAGGAATTAAGTGGAATACGTTTTACGATAGTTTAACAATTGGTTATTAGTTTTGTAAATTGTGAGGTGGACAAAGTTGAGTTATAATTATTGCTAACTCGACCCGGGCCTCCTCACAGTATCAATAGGTAAATTTTTAGATTGTGTTATGAAAACAATATGTCTTTGCAACAACAACAACTTAACTGGCGAAATGTGGGTGTACTATTAGGTACAGCTCTGCCCAACCCTTCGGGGAATACAAGCGTGATGTTATGTATGGTTAGGTCATGGAATTCACGATTATTTTTTATTATCACTTAGCATCTGAAAGGATACTCAGCAGTCAAGCCACAAACCCTTAGTAAGAAAGAAAGAAGAAAGAAAAATAGGTTTATTTGTCACAGAGACACGTGCATACATAAAAGACAAGAGTAAACGAAAACAACAAAAAGTACATAATAAATCACTAGCATAAAACAGAAATTAGTCGGCAGCTGCACGACATGACTGTGACAAGAAGGCTTCCACTCAGCATGATGCAGTGCTATGGGGAACCCACAGCACAGCTCTGATATTCAGTGGTCACCCGAAAAAAAGAAAAAAAAGAAGACCTTACAAATTCAAAAAACCGGCCAAGTGCGTAGTCGGATCACGCACAATGAAGGGTTCCGTAGTTGGCATGAATTTATCCCAGAAACAAACTAAATATTGTAGTTGAAAAATATGTTCTCCCATACATCGATATACGTTACGGTCAATTCTCCAACAGCAAATGTAAGTTTGTAATGATTTTTTTTTTGCGAGATAAAATTACAATTTAACGATTTTCGGACGTTTTCCTTTACATGTGCTATGAGACCTTGCTTCCTGCCAAATTTCATTATTCTAGGGCAACGGGAAGTACCCGGGAAGTAGGTTTTGATTTACTTCCTGCGAGTATCAAATATATCGCAAAAATGGCCGTATATTTTTATTGCGTTGATTTAGAAGCTTGATTTTTTTAGAGCTCCAAGGGACCTTAGATCTACGTATTTGGTATTAATTTCAACTTCATACATTCACGCGTTCCTGTGAAAAAGGGTCTTGACAGACTGGCGAACGGACAGCGCAGTTGTCCTATAAAGGTTCTGTTTTTCCTTTTGAGGTACGGAACCTTAAAAATAATTCCATAAATAAAAACAGAGTAATGTAACAACAAAATAATTGTAATAAATGCCACATAAATAAACATTAATGGAACACAAAACAAATAGCCTTAGATAAAAGTCACCTTCCATATTCTACTAGAAACACTACATTTTCACTACATCTAGTTCACAAATGGCTGCCATCTTTCTTCTGGGAACAGGAAAAGATCAAAAATAAAAGGCACGAGTCCAACAAATCTGCACCAGGAAGTACCATCGTGACAAGAGGGACAATTTCACTAAGAGGTGCGCGGGCGCATCCCGGTGAAACAAACGAGGGCTCGCCAGCGCCGCGAGCGCGCACAATGCATTGACTGTGCAACTATTGGTCATTCACTCGAATGGTTTATTGGTGACTGGTTTTGGTATTGTTGTCAATTTTTTTGTTGTTTAGAATTGGTTTGGTCGGTCGAGTTTTGAGTACTGTTCTGAATTTTATTCACAACCCACAATTTAGGCCTTTCTTATACCTATAATGATGTCAACTCTGTATAATAATAATTCGTTTATTTTCGGACCAAGTCCAGTACATTAAATTTAATTAAAACACAAAATTGACATAAAAATCACACATATACAATAAAATAATACTCAAACATTCAAAACAAATCAAATATAAAATACTTAAAAATGTCATTCAAAACAAATAAAATTAATGTATAAATTAAATTAAATTATCTGACCCAACTAGAATGCAAGGATTAATGGATTGATTCAATTGTTCAGATACAGAAGTAGTTATGATAATAACTGCAACATCAATCAACAGTAATGATAATCTTTTTTTTTGTCCCATCGATGATTCCATTTATGCGTATACCTGTTTTAAACTCGACCAAAATTGGGCCACTTCGACAGTGAGACAAACATGTTTTCTATATACATAGTTCTTGTTTTCCGTATCCATATACTTAATGAAGAAACACTTCCTTATAAGCTTAAGCTTCATTATAAGCTCGTTTGTTTAACATCAGCGTCTAATTGAAGCACACTTTAATTAATTAACTGCTAAAGCAGAAGCAGTACTGGCGACATTACTCGTTTAATTCAACTTGCAATTTCCTAAAACTCTCGGAACAAGATCTCAAAGAAGATTTCAAAGAACTGGTACTTTTGTCACTCAGATG
Organism: Omphaloscelis lunosa; assembly: GCA_916610215.1. Taxonomy (NCBI): domain Eukaryota; kingdom Metazoa; phylum Arthropoda; class Insecta; order Lepidoptera; family Noctuidae; genus Omphaloscelis; species Omphaloscelis lunosa. Next base: position 18,296,325 of record OU744250.1, read on the forward strand.
GTGAAGTTTAATAGTAAATAATAGGTGAAATTGAAAAACGAGTTAATAATGTACATAACATAATGCCTTGTTTTGTTTGCTCGAAGGGTTCGGCAGAGGTGTACCTATATACACCAACATTTCGCCAGTTATGTTTAAGTCCCATGTAATAGGGGGCGAGCCTATTGCCATCGACAAGGCATAAATGCGGACTCCGGGCTGCTAATGAAAAATTCCAGATCGAAAAACCCAATAAAAACCATGTATAAATAAATAATACCATGAATTTTCAGCTCTCAGGCTATAAAATGAGTGGCCCGTGAGGAGTTGCTGGAGACTCTAAACAGGGACCCGTGGGGACGCCCATACAAGATGGTGCGGGAGAAACTCCGCCCATGGGCTCCCCCGCTGACGCAGAGTCTCCGGCCCCAGCTTGTGGGGGACGTGGTGAGCGCTCTGTTCCCCCCAAGAGGGGAACACGCTCCCCCGCCCATGGCTCCGCCTACTGCGGTGCCCGATGCGGACCACACCGCCGACGACGACGACGATGCTCCGGAGGTGACCGAGGTAGAAATGAGAGTGGCGGTACGCAAGATGAATGCGAAAAATACCGCCCCAGGACCCGACGGCATACCAGGAAAAGCCTGGGTCCTGGCCTTGGGGGCTCTCGGGCCTCGACTAAGGGGGCTCCTAAGCGCATGCATGGAGAGGGGCCAGTTCCCACTTCGTTGGAAGACGGGGAAACTGGTCCTCATCAGGAAGCCGGGGCGCCCGGCGGACTCTCCGTCCGCTTATCGGCCCATCGTGCTGCTCGACGAGGTGGGCAAGCTCTTTGAAAGAGTCATTGCAGACCGCCTCGTCGAGCGGCTGGTGCGGGTGGGGCCGGACCTGGCGGAGAGCCAGTTTGGCTTCCGCAAGGGGCGCTCTACGGTGGACGCCATCATGCGCGTGCGGGCCCTCACGACGGGGGATGCTGTGGCCCGGGGTGGGGTCGTCTTGGCGGTGTCTCTAGACATCGCCAATGCCTTCAACACCCTGCCCTGGAGTTGCATCAGGGAGGCACTCCGGTATCACCGGATGCCGACCTACCTCTGTCGTGTGGTCGAGGCCTATTTGACGGACAGGGCCGTCATCTACCCCGGTCACCAAGGAGAGTGGAACCGGCGAGAGATGTCGTGCGGTGTCCCACAGGGATCGGTCCTGGGGCCGCATCTGTGGGACATCGGATACGACTGGGTGCTGCGCGCCGACCTCCCTAGCGGCGTCAGCGTCGTCTGCTACGCTGACGACACGTTGGTCCTGGCACAGGGGGGGTCGTACCAGGCGGCGGCCGAACTAGCGACACGCGGGGTTGCGACAATCGTCGACAGGATCCGGCAGCTGGGACTCGAGGTGGCCCTGCACAAGTCCGAGGCCATGGGTTTTCATGGACCTCGGAATGCGCCACCGTCGGGTTCCCAGGTAATGGCGGGAGGGGTTCACATCGGCGTCGAGTCGACGATGAAGTATCTGGGACTTGTCCTCGACAGCCGGTGGAACTTCGTCGAACACTTCCGACGTTTGGCTCCCAGACTGGAGCGGGCCGGGGCTGCGTTGAAGCGGCTCCTGCCCAATCTAGGGGATCCAAACGCCTCCTGCCGGAGGCTCTACGCGGGGGTCGTGCGGTCCATGGCCCTTTACGGGGCACCGGTGTGGGCGCGTTCACTAAGGCTGCGGCCAGCCCGCCGGTTGAACGCGTCCCAGAGGGTCATGGCCATCCGGCTGGCCCGAGGATACCGCACGGTCTCCTGCGAGGCGGCGAGCCTCCTTGCCGGATTACCGCCATGGGATCTGGAGGCAAAGGTCCTCGCGCACATTTGGGAGTGGCGCGAGGAGGCGAGGCGCCGGGGCTTAGCTCCGCTGCCGCGAGAAATCGCGGCTCAGCGGACAGAGCTCCGGCGGGATCTCATGGCGTCATGGAGAGTGCGATTGTCGCAACCCAGCGCTGGGCACGCCACAATTTCGGCGATAAGACCCCTCTTTGAGGAGTGGCTTGAGAGGCGCCACGGCGTCCTCACCTTCCGCCTGACGCAGGTCCTCACCGGACACGGCTGTTTCGGGAGGTTCCTGCACAGGATAAGGCGGGAGGAAACGCCCGGGTGTCACCATTGTGTGGATCGCCCGGAGGACACGGTGGAGCATACGGTGGAGGTCTGCCCAGCTTGGGCGGAGCATCGCCGTGTCCTCGTGGAGGCGATCGGCGGCGGTGATCTCTCGCGTCCGGCCCTGGTTCAGGCTATGGTACGGAGCGAGAGGAAATGGGAGGCCGTCACCTCCTTCTGCGAAGCGGTAATGCTCGCGAAGGAGGAGGCGGAACGCGTGAGGGAGAGGCAAATTTCGCGCCCTCACGCCCCTAACCGCCGCAGGAGGAGACGCCCAGGGCGTCGGGAATCGCGGGGCGATTTCCGGCCACCGTAGGCGCGGGCTTGCGGGCGGTGAGCAATGGGTGGCTCACCGTCCGATAAGGACCAGGCCCGGGTCGACGGCGCGTTGTGTTCCACGCGCGCCTCAAAGAGATGTCAGCATAATTGAAGGGGTCCACTAGGACCGATGCCTGCCGGGGTTGCGAAGAAAACCGAAAGGGAGATCGTGGCCCCCGGCGACAGGGCAACCGAAGGAACACGGGTGGGTTTTAGTCAGTAAGAGTCTGACACGCCCTCCCGCTCCGCCCAGAGCGGGAGAAGTTATTTGATGATTTCCCACCCTCAAAAAAAAAAAAAAGGCTATAAAATGAAATTGAAAAGGTAACCTATTAACAAGTAAGTTAGTTGTTCGTTCCAAAGATGATGAACTACACAAAAACGGGGAAGCAACCACATGGTTACTGGTTACATTGGTTTCGTGTTTAAAAACGAAATATATGTGAGAACTGCAATTCATTTTACCTTTTAAACTACTTGTTTATGAAGTGAGAATCGAGTGAGATGATAATAGTGATGAGGCAGTCGTGATGTGTCCCAAGATTAGTCGTGATTTGTGAGCGGTGCCCACTGGGCTGTACTGAACTTCAGACGTCCAATATACAAAAATATATAGGTCTAGAAGGTATCACGAATGGGTATCAGATGGAGAAGATATCACTTTATCGGACTAGTGATCCATAAATTGTAAGGGTGGTATCATTTCTGTAGTAGGTACAATCTAGTTAGGACAGGATTTAGAAATCAATCTTAACTAATATTATAAATACGAGTGGTTTTGTTTGTTACACTTTCACGCTAAAACGGCTGAACGGATTTGGATGAAATTTGGCACACAGATAGACTATGACCTTGGTAACCACAGAGGCTACTTTTCATCCTGGATCGCATACGAAGTCGCGGGCAACAGTTAGTCCTTTATAAAAATGAACTCCGGGCAATTATTCATAGAATTAATTAACTATATTGAAAATATTTAGAAAAAAAAAATAATACTCTGGAAATTTCATTTGAAAAGGTGACATCTTTCGCTAGTCCAGTTATTGACTTAATAGGCTAAATGGTTGATCACACTATCGATTCAGGAATCCAACCAACTTAGATCCAACAAGACACGATTCTCCATAACTGCTTGGGAAATCTGCATCGTATACTCAACGTTGCATGGCTGTACCGCTGTATCAACTGGGACATTTTCGCAACAACAGCTGATTTCTATTGTTTTTTCATCTGCAAGCTTCTACGTTGGGATCTGGTTTTCAATAGGCGGATGGATGGCGTAACATAGGTGATCACATGCGTTTCTGTCATTATTTCGTGATTTGTCGTGATTTATTTGTAGAGTTGCTTGCTTTTTTTGCTTTAGTGTCTCAAGACTGTGTGTGATAACTACGATGTATGATTACATGATGGGAAATGAGAGAATACAGTGATTGCGAAGTTTTGGGCCATCAAGATCTAAAATACAGTCGTGCGACACGAAGAAGCAGAGGGAATAATCATTTACGTTTGTATATTGATTGTTGATAATCATAGCCAATGTTTGGATATAGAAAAATCGGAAAAAAACATGTATAAAGATGCCTCAGCATCAAGACAATTCTTCTACACTAATATTTTAAAGAGAAAAGATTTGTGTTTTTGTTTGTAATGAATAAACTCAGAGACTACTGGACCGATTTTAAAAATTCTTTCACCAGTAGAATGCTATATTATCACTGGGTGACATATACTATAATTTATAAAAATATCACACGAGCTAAGTCGCTGGGGAAGCTAGTAAATTAATAAAAATTATGTTAAAACGAATGTAGATTACCACGCAGACATCAGCATTGACACAAAGCAATTAGTGAAGTAAGCCAACATAATCATACTTTTTTAATTATTTTACTACGCATGTAAGAAACTAATTGGATAGATACATGCACAGATAGATACAGGGTTTAATTTGGAGGCGGAGAGCAATTGGATAGCTATTTGTCAAGGGTATCTGTAACGACGTGGAGTGAAACCAAGCTTTGGGGAATTTCTCTATCGTTCGTTTTACGTGAAATTAATCCATCTTTTAAACTCGGATTTAGTCAAATGTAAAATCATGGATTTGGCTGTCGTCTAGCTTTGTATCAGAAGTTAGCTGTAGGTAATATCTAAAGCAGTAAGTATGTTTAAAATCTTCCATTTGTTTACTTAAAATGAGCGAATAAACAGTAAAACTCGCCGTATCCACGCTAATAAAAATAATTCTTTCCAAACGACTCTTAAGCATTATCCCGTTAAGTCCATTACAAGGGTCTGTTTTACCATCAAACCGATTGCTATCACATTTACTTTCAATTTAAGCATCGTTTGGTGCAGTAACAGCATAGTTAGCGATAACATCGTCACGGACGATGTCACATGGCCGATCAGCGGATACCACCAATTATTTCATTAGAGCCTATTACTGTGGCCCGGTGGCGCAATTAACAAAATTATTGTGAATAACTTTCTCTTGTTTTAGTTGGTGTTTGTTTTGTTTTAAATAACAGTTTATATGTTATCCTTGAAGTTTGGGTTAGAACTGAGTTCTCTGTTAAAATAATGTTGTAACATTATTTACATTTCGTGTTGTAAATAGTTGTTCCCTACTCGTAGTTCTAAGTAAATAGTCAATTTAGATAAAAAGAAACAAATAAGTCTAGGATGTTTGTCTTATGATTAGTTGACGACAATTTGGAGTTTTTTGTGTCTATTCCACGTTCATAATACTTTGTAAAGTGATGGGATTATTATGTCAACTTAGATAAAATACAATTCTAGGTTAAATGTCTATGAATACTTAAATGAAATTACTGCCTCTGACATCATTACATAAAACAAAGAATAACAAGATTTAAAACAATACGAGAATTCCGTTTCTCTTATACTCGTACACTGACTCCTTTAACCCTTACCCCATTTACCCCTCTTTATTTCCCCTATAACTCTTCAATATGTTCGCTTTTCACCTCCAGAATTCCAGACCAGTCCAGTGGAATAATGAGGGGACATAAAGAGAAACATAACCAAATACATCGGCCATTCCTCGAGACATCTTGGACGCTGGCCAAATAACAAATATCTCGAGATTGCGGATATAATATCTGCATAAGTCTGCAATATAAATAGATACAAAGTGGAGATAACAATACATTTATAATCATAAATACTAATACTAATGAATAAGAGTTTCATTTTTGGATTATGAAAAAAAAATCCTAGCATCGATCAAAAAAGTTTTTTTTTTTCAAACGAAACAAAATTGATGGTCCAACTATGGGTTTTGCCAATTATTGACTAGCTAAAATGACTAATAAATATATAAATTCGATGCAATTTTCGTGTGCAAACTTGGAACGGCATTATGCAATATGTTAACTAATAAAGGGCGTTCACGTTAATCCGCAATAGCTTCTAAAAAATAAACAAATCAAATAAAATGTTTTTTTTTAATAATATTTTTTTTTCCAAAAATATTAAATTGATACGTAAAAGAAACAGCTGTACACGCACACTTGTCTTTTAAGGTTTTTTTGCAATTTGGAGGTCAGTATCAGGTTGTATGTAGATCTAAATATGATTCGCGGCCGTATTAAATATTTATTTATAGAATTATAATCATAAAGATCATTAATACAATTCTCTAAGTTCATATAATCCTATTAAATGACTATTTCATGAAATCATGACATTTTAGGATTATTCTAACATAAGGAGTTGTATAGCTCATTCTAATGATTATAATTCTGTAAAGACATATTTTTTACGGGCATCTCCCTTAACGTGGAAAGACAAGTGCGACAAATGCTCGTGTACAGTGTTTATTTTTGAATACCTAATATTTTGTACAAGTATGGACGCTATATTATTGCGGGAACGCCCTTCGTTAGTTAACATACTGAATATACGCAATTTAACTTTGTCGTAACTTGTTTATCCCTTTTATAGTATTACTAAAATAATATTTTTTTTATTTGAGAGTGAAGCCGAATAATGGATCAGATAACTCCACAATAAATCGGTCTACATTTTAGTATTCCACAAGTCGAGTGCTTGTCAAATGTGAATTAGCTTCTTCAAATATTACAGTTTATGCCTCACTTGGGTCACGTACATTTTTTATTGCTTCATCCTTTTCAATAAGACATTAAATTTTGCACTTCAAACTATATAAAATTCTGTTTCTAAGTACTTCAAAAGGGCCTCGTAAATTCACAAAAATCAATCATTGCTTACACTTTTCCCAAGTATGTTGGGGTAGGCTTCCAGTCTAACCGGATGCAGCTGAATACAATAATGAAGCGATTGCCTGTCTGACCTCCATAACCCAGTTACTGGGTAACACGATACTCCTCGGTAAGACTGTTTGTCAGACTTTTGGGCTTCTGACTACCCGTAACGACTGTCAAAGATGTATAAATGACAGCCGGTAACCAATGGCTTAACGTGCTTGCAGAAGCACAGAAGGGTTTCGATATGTAATGGATGGTCACCCATCTACGGACTGACTTCGGCAAGCGCTGCTTAACCTTGAAGACGAGAATGACCCGTGCGGCTATTATTATTTTGTAAGCACTCGTAAATCCACAAAAATAAAGGAAATCGTATAAAAGGAATTCTAAGTCCCAATAGTTGTTAGCAGACAACTTGCCGTATCAGAAGTCGGAGATGTAGTGAGAGCACCAGTTAATGGCGCTGTCAACACGCGATTTATGTCTTTATTGTGCGTCCGCAATAAATAACTTGGTGGTACTATATTAAATGTTGTAAATCAAAATGTAATTGGCTGTCCTAAAATCATTGCTACGTAGGGTAAATATTATGTAGTAGATTGGGGATAAGTATGGTTTTATTGTTTTATGTTGTAAGGTCTTCTACGTTACTAACACCGAAATACTAACAAAAATATGGACCTTATAGTCTGAAGTAAAGCTTTTTTACTTTTTTTATTTGTATTTCAATTTCTGTCGCAAATTAAATTAAAGTTGCAATATTGGTAAGAATCTTAAATTTAGAAATTTAAGTAGTGCCAAGCTGAAAAAAAAAACTTTTAAAAAAAAAGTGAAAACTTCTTTAGGCGCGTTGGGAATTTTTGAGATGGGACTAAACCATTGATTTCGCGACACTGTGACGACACCTCATTTTTGTGAACGCGATTGTGCTCTTTATTTATATAAGATTACGGACCAATGTTCTATAGAAGTATTTTTCTTCTACCAAGGCGATCTTGGTCAAGTTTTCACTTCTGTCGGCACGTCCGGAGTGCCACTGTTTTTTTTCTATTGGTAACATATAGTAAAATAACAAACAGTAACTTGTATTAAATCACTGATAAAGATAAACTTTCATATTTAAAAACTGTCACTTAAATACTTAAATAGCAACAAAAACTAAATTAATATCTCATAGTTGAAGTAACAATGAGATATTACCTCTCCCGCTAATTCTCATAACTTCATACTTTCCATTTTATATAACAATACGAACAAAGCTTCTCAACTCGTTTTGAAGCGCATTCAAAACGTGAAATATTATTAAAACTAGCAACTAGTTCAACAGTTCACCTGAGTGAAAAGTTTTTGTGGGAACTGCCGACAGTTCTATCATATGGGTGGGTGAGACCGTCAGTTGTGTAATATATTTTTGTAAAATAATTTTAAGTTTTGTTTGCGTATTTCACTGATCTAAATTGGTTTACGTCACTTCCGATTTTCATTTGAAATTACAAAATGGAACAGCTCCTTTAAAACTGCGTTCATTTGTTTCTTGCTTTCGTATGTATAACTACACTAATGAGGTTTATTTCTGGACGGATTTTTAATTTATGAAACCGAATTAGGTACATTTTATGTTATTTACAAGCATTATTTTTTTTTTTGTTCGGTGTCCATTTCTTGAATTGCTACCAAGGAGCTTTTTGGCAACGGCTTGGAATCTTCTTCAATACAACGTCACATTAGATTGTTAATTTTGGTCTTGACGTCTGCAATTAGAATTGAAATAATATTACATGGAATCTTTCACAACTAATTATCAATACCATCATAATATTATATCCCTTTACTAGTACTAGCATAATCAGCTTGCAATGTTCTCTCTGCTGGGACACAGGCCTCCTCTCGGCGGAAGGGAGTGCGGGTTGGTGGATGTCACATGTCTTAGAATTTTTGGTTCAAGGTGAAAGAGGAAGTAAATGCCAAGTTTAACCACTAATGGTGCTAGCAGCACAAACCGTAAACATTTTTTATTACAGTTTTTAGTTGATATTTTTGTGATTTCGCTGTAAACTTATATAAAAAATTAGAGAAGTAAAGAGAGAGAGATACTTACTTGTTGATGTTGTGTTTTACAATTGACATTGACATTTTTTTTATTTATTTTTTTGCGTTTAATTTCGTCTGACATGTACGTTTTGTTAATAGAACTTTGAAATCCCAAAATTATCGTCATTGGACATTCATTATCGTACATCGTACCATTGGCCAAATTATCGTACGCCCCCATAATTATCGTACGGGTTGGCAACACTGACTTGATACTAATGAGTGGGAACATTGTAAATATTGTGAACATCCTCCAATTTAGCAGCTCCGTGTTACCCGAACGTGAGAGTGTAAATACCCGGCGGATATGAGGTGTCACGGGGCCCGCTCGCGAACCCCGCTGTACAAATTGGGTGTCAAAATGTTTAGATAAGATAATTTGGACAATTTGTGTTGTAGGTGATAAAGTATGGTACAGTAGTGTTTTGTTTATCTGGAATGTATTGTAAATGTTGTAATGTATCGTTGTTCTGATTAGGCATTGATTGGGGATGTCTTTTAAGTATGATGGCCTAGATGTTTGGAAAGACGAAAATATTTAATTCAGAATTTCCACTCGGAGACAGTTTATTCTGTAATCTGTTGGGAAAAAGAGGTATAAGAAAAGGAGTTGAAATCAGAACTTAATACAACAGGGTGAATGTGCCAAATTTTATCTATCCCAATCTCGAAAATACGGAATTTATGACAGGTTAATAATTTTTTTCTTTATTGTGTTGCTCATAATCCGATTTTTTATGAAGGTAATTTACTAACTATAAAGTAGTCGAGTTTTTATCATTTTATAGATGCGTAAGTACAATAAACTAGAAACTACTGATAGAAGCCGTTTAGTAATTTGTCTAACAGTATCTTATCAAGGGACAAAATATATGACCTTATTTATTAGTGTAGTTGAAACATTACGCACATTAAAAACAAATGACTGGCCAAATCACAAACATCGTCTATTTTCTATTCTAGCTTCGTCGTCTTCCAGGCCTTCTGCCAAGTTTCTTCACTTACTCGAATAACAATCGATATTCACCCGAGTAATCGATTTGAAATAAAGTTTTATTTGGCGCCGGGATATCGCGGTAGTGGAATCTATCGGCCGTTATCGATGCCCGGCATCGGACCAGGCGGCATCTAGCGGGCATTGGCGTGAATCAGATGGAGTGCGTCTTTCCATTACTGAACAATCGTTATAGATAACCGGAGACCAAGATCGGAGTACGGTTCGGTGTCGGCCTGCATTATTTACTTTGATAAAGTAACATAGTTGCTGAAGTAGAACTTTGTTTATAGCGATTTTGAAGGGACACGACGATTAATCAGTGTTATAAATGGCGGTGTCTCTTCTGTTCAGACTTCAGACAAATTGTTCGCATTATACGAGTAATATTTTAAAAGCATAAAATATGAATAGGTGATCACGAAGATGATGGCCCTAAAAAGAAATAGAAAATGAGCAACATGCAATGATGTTAATGAATGAAACAGAGGGCTAAACAAAATGAAAAAATATTAGGAAAAGATATGCGATCAGATAAATGACAGTGTTCAGATAAGATTCTAATGTAGATAATAATAAGACGGAGTGAGGAAAATAACAAGAAACAGCGGAAGGCAATATAGAAAAGGAAGTTGTATATTGAACAGTGTGTACAGCTAATTAACTTAATAATAATCAAATGATTAATTAATACACTGCTGATATCTTCACAATCAGTAAACGTTGTTTCTGTACACAAACTGAACATTTACGTATTGAATATTCAAAAATAAAACAAAGACCTGAAATTACGCAGATAAAGTTTTATGTAATGTTCGTTAGCCATCATATTACTGTAGTCGTGAACAGCGGATCGGAATCAAAACATAATTGAATGGCTTTTATTCGGAAACATCCCGATATGTAACGATTTATTTGCCGATATTATTTGAATATGAAAATGTAATTTCCATGTTTACCTGCTCTGTTAGAGCTTTAACAATGTTCCGTAGTTTTGCTAGTTTATTGGTATTGGCTGTTCTATAATTAGTGATTTAAATTTATTTATGGAGTGGGTAGTGCTCACTTGGTTGTTATTCATCCAGGTTCTGTTGTTCTAGAATGATATTCATGGAGTGATTTTTGACATCTCTGACATCAAGTCTCAAAGAAAAGGAAAAGCAAGTCATAAAACTCGAAATTAAAAAGAAGAGAGGTAATTCTATCAAGGAAACGAAACTGATCACTGATCATCAACTGATCAAACGATCCCTGGAGGAAGGAAAGGATATAACACTAACAAGAATACAGTACTAAGAAGAAACAAATAATATTGTAAAAGAGAATGTATGTCCGTTCAATCAAAGTTCATTGTGTATAATTTACGTGTTTCTGCAGTTGATTTGCTAACATATTAAATTACTAAGATGAATTAAACATGATCACTGACTAACAATACCTGTTCGCACGTGACTATTGCAAATTGTGATCCCTTGAACTTTTTGAACCCTTATATCATATAATTCTACATTTAAACGATTGTAAATTAACGTTATTACAGCATTACCTTTACAGTTTTAGTGATAAAGTTCAGATTACTTGCACAATGTTGAAGCTGTTCTCTTTAATTCGGAATGCACAATATGTTTGATCAATAGATCACCTCTCATTACTTTACTGACCAACTTGTTGCGAAGTCGATAATCATATGCTGCACGGCATGCGCCAATGTTGGATGAGAATCTTGCCTTGTTATAGATTGGCCGAAATTACCAATAGTTTGGCAAACCTTGCTTATACTCCATACATTCTCCGCATAACTAGTATATATTAAAAAAAAAAAAGGTCCAATTAATTATTTTGGCAAATGCCATTTGATAGTCAGCAGATTAAATTAAGTTAATTTGCCAAAACGTTTCACTGTTTTTCATAGATTTCTTCTAAACTCAAGAGCAGGAGAAACAAAAAAAGTCGTAGGTATTTTTTAATTAATTATAAATATAAGGACTGCTTTTAGATATAAAAGGTCTAATCAATGAAATGCATTCTCTTTCCAACAATTTGTTCAAACATTTGACCCAAAGTTAAGTCCAATCCGCTGGAGCGGCTCGATTGCATAATGCACAAGTAATAGTAGGTAAGTATGAAACTTCTCTTTGGTAATCCGGTCTCGTTAAATCATAAGCCCGCACTTGTAATCGCCTTTAGAGACATATTGGTTTTATTTGTCTCTGTGTAGTGCCACCCGACCCACTAATGTAAACGAAACTTGTTATGTTTGTGACCCTTTTTCATACAATAAAGAACAAGTAATGAGATAAAACGAAATTGTATTTTTTTTAAAGGAACATAAAATAAAAGAAAACCGGTTTTTATTATTCGTTTTGACCGAAAACTGGTGCATTCACCTTAAGGTGCTCCCTCACCGCGAGCATTCGCCTGTAATGTAACAGTTCATATTCGAACATTACATCAGTGAGGGAGGAGAACCGAGCTTTAAGGCTCGTGCAAACGTGCGCGATATCACGGGCGCTACAGGCAGCGCAACCCTTGTCGCGCCCGCGATATCGCGCTGGTCTGCACGAGCCTTTACAGTTAGCAATCTGTTGATACAGTTCGAGCATTACATCAGGCGAACTGAGCATTACAGTTGACAACCTGTAATTCAAGCATTACACTAGTGAGGGAGGAGAACCGAGCATTACAGTGCCCATTGTCTGTAATATTTTGATACAACGTAATGCTCAATATCGAATCTGAAATGTTACATTACAAGCTAATGCTCGTCAGTATTGCAATATTGTAACGTAGTGCTCAAAATTGAATCTGAAATTTTATATTACAAGCGAATGCTCCCGGTGAGGGAGCACCTTTATGTTTTCAAATTAAATTTGTAAGTGAGCCAAATTAAGGTGATGAATTTGATGACTGTCATTTAATATTATCGCCTTTTCAAGAATTCAAAGTTATTGATGTTTTATTTGTTACTAAGTATAATTATTTAATTAAAGTAATCATGGATCTCGTTTGTCTAGTGGTCCCACGCGCTACTGCTGAGCATGACGTCGTGGGTTCGATTCCCGGGTCGGAAAAAGCGTTATTGGATTTTTTTTATCAGGAATTTCTTAATAGCAGCCCGAAGTCTGGCATTGTGCCCGGTTGATGGCAATAGGTTCGCGCCCTAGAATGAAAGTACATGGGACTTAAGAATCTCGCACACTAGACGGCCACGGCTCCGGCCAGTCGTGGCCGTCTGGTGGTATTGTATGGTCTACAGCTAGTTGGCCGTTGAGACCAAATGCGCGATTCGCATCGGTTTCTATTATAGTTTAACTTGTAGACAATGTTTTGATTGCTATAAAGTGATAACACTTTTTCATGTGTTTTCCATAATAATTAATTATGTAATACGCATTTTCATATGGCAATACCACCCAGGGACTCGAGACAGGCTCGTCCTAGGGAGGAGTTCATAAGCAAAGTACTTCCTTTGCGTCTTATTTAATTAAATAATGTAAACCTTGCTATTAATGTAGACCATAAGGAAATGTAAAGCACTATTTTTGGCAAAAATAAACATTATTATTATAATTAACTGGTCGTTGTGGCCGTCTAGTGCACGAAATGCGGCTGTACCATGCCTATATGTACGTACACCTCTGCCTAACCCTTCGGGGATTACATGCGTGATGTTATGTTATGTTATGTTATCATGGATTCAGCATAACGTTTTATTTCAATTTCGTCTGCTTTCGCAAAATAGTTTAGCGGATTGAGTTCCAGGATCATTTATCACAATTTCATTGCGAACCCATTTAAAAGCTATTCAACAACAATTTATGTTCAATAACACAACTACGACCGGTTCTAACGTCACAAAACAACTCACTCACTATTAAACTAGAAATAATTCCAATAATTCTCTTATTTACTTACTTAATCCTATTTAATAAGAGAAAATGTTGTCTGGACGAATTTGCATTTTATCAGCATTTAATTAAGGTTTATTTTTGGTCGAAGTCTGAATGCTACTGTGGCAATTTGGGACAGGTCTCGTAGTAAGCGATTTATAAATGGGTTATTCATTAAACTTGTGTTGTAGTGTTGTTACTTCTGCTAAAAATACCCAAGCAAAGTTAATAAAATGTAAATAAATAAAATGTAATATAAAGAATTTTCAAACATACAGACGAACGTACAAATCCTTTTTTAAAGTCGGTTAAAAAAGGGTCTCCTGCTTGTTGCCCTTTTTTAAATGAAACTTGTTACCCATAGATAACAGACAAACCATATATTTCACACAGACAACCTTTTTTCTTATTGAAGTCAGTGTGTTCATACTTATTTCAAATATATTTAGCAACTATGTTGCCTCTTAGATTCCTTTAAGAGACCGACAAGAAACCAGTGACAGTGCATTACTATTCTATCTTTCTTTACACTCAATGTCTTGCTGTGCATGAATTCATAAAATACTTCCCGGGGGGCCGGGGCTCTGCTTACCACGAAAGGAAAATGACCAATACATATTTATTTTTACTCAATACGGCTTCTCATAGACATTCAGGGTACACACTTCAAATAGTAATCGTGGCTAGCTCGTGCTACGGTTGCTCAGTAAGGTTTTTCATTCCGTAATGGGAAAATATGTAAGCAAATACGTGGGTGTCAATGACTTTATTTTCCTATTATGGTAAAGTAGTATCTGTTTAACATTTCATTGACCAAACTTATTTTCGAAGTTTAAAATAGTACGTGTCGAGCTTTTGGCTTAACAAAAATATTTGGGGTCGATTTCCAGCAAAAAAGTTGCAACTTATTAAAAAAAATGATAGCATAAATACGTTTTATATTCGACAGGTTCGCGTTTGACATAATTCGGTCGACGATGGCTCACGCTTGCGTAGAAGTATTACCCACACTTGTGACTTCAAGACTCCTAGCTAGGCTAGCGGAAGACTCCGCGGACAGTGCATATCACTGTCCGCTGTGTCTCCCGCTAGCCGCTAACACAGGTACTTCACCTTTACATAATACAATTAAGTTACAATATTTGCGTTTGGCGCCGCTCCTCGTTAAATTGATTGGCTAGATCTGTCATGGCGTCGTAGATACGAATCGGCAATCCAGACAAGAGGAAGTGTAGGGGCTATAAATAAGTTAAGAAATTTATTGAAAGATAACATTATCTATGAAAGGATGTTGTTTCACTAATGATGCTAATTATCTATCAGCATCGTCAAGGAAATGAATGTTTTGTGTAAAAGTTAGATGCCTATCTGTTAAGCCTTGTAGTTTTAGATAATTCTTTGTTATTACGATAATTATCTTTACGTGTTTACAACTTTACAAGCTACTTTTATGTATTTTCTGTTAGGTACTACAGTACAGATAGTTAGACTATATTAAAAAATAAATGCTGTTAGTTGGTAAACACATCACTTGACTTTGTTTGAAGTGTTTGTAATAGTCTGGATAAGGTTTTTAGGGAAAGAAAAATTGGGAAAGGTTGCCCAGAAAATTGTAAATTCGGGAAAACTGAAAGTGCTTTTGTCTATGGGATTTTTGTATGAATGATTGAAATTAGGACAGCACAACATGTGTGGGGTTAGCTAGTTTCAAATAAAATGATTACATATCATATTCTCACTGTGCACTGAATCAATGCAGCTGCGTTATTCTGCAATTAAATTGCATTCTTCTGACTTTTCCGTAGTCAGGTAAAAAGTCAGTATCGAGCTTTTGTTTCCGCAGTTTTGACACTGAAAACTTACAGAGGTGATACAGAAATAAGTGCCGCACTCCCGCTAAGCCAAAAGACGAATAATACCTACACGAGTACACGCGTGGCGGACTCCGAGAATAAAAACAGCTGTTCCATACAATTCGACCACGTAGATATTGCTCTTTTGTATGAAACAGCATATTTTGTTTTTATTACTGGCGAGAAATTTTTACTCCGAGGGTTTTTTTTTAACATGGCAACTCGCAGTTTTGACCACTAAGGTTTTGGCTGCTTAACCGGACGTTACTCCGAGGGTCTAGAAGTCTAGGATCATGTACTAAATTCATGGTAACAGTTTGCGTGTCGATGTCCCTTACACCTAGGGTTGCCAACCCTTCTATATGAAATAGTATCCTGCTATATCATCATCTACTATATTTTTACAGGCAATGACTTCTATAAAACTATATTTGATACAAAAAAAGTTGGCAACCCTAGTTACACCCTGTATTTTATAGTATAGCCTAACATAACATCACGGCTATATTCCCTGAAGGGTTAGGCAGAGGTGTGCCTATAGTACACCCACATTTCGCCAGTTATGTTTAAGTCCCATGTAATAGGGGCGAACCTATTGCCATCAACCGGGCACTTATCTAGACTCCGGGCTGACACTGAGAAATTCCAGATTAAAAAACCCAATAACACGCTTGCGACCACTAGACCGACGAGGCAGCACCATAATTCATTCTAGAGACAAGTGACAACTATAGAGCAACGCATAACTTGCTAATAAAATAGAGGGAACGAAAACCATTTCGCTTTCCCTGCCTTTCTCCGAAGCCTTATGTTAATGGCTCATAATCATATGCGGCGGTATCCTTAGCTCTTAATCAGTTCACAGATTTATTACAAGCTGTAAACTTTAGTTTAAGACCGGAAATTGTAAATATTATATTTACTACTAGCTGCGCACCGCGGTTTCACCCGCATGAGTCTCGATCCCGTGGGAAAATCAAGATAAAAGGTATATTATGTCCTAATATAGGTAATGGTCTGCCCATGTGCCAAATTTCATCCATATCCGTTCAGTCGTTTTACGGTGAAAGCGTAACAAACAAGTAAACAAACTCACTTACTAACGATTCCTCCCTTTGTATAAATATTCAGGTAATGTTGGTCCGTACTTATATTTTTCTTATAAAGGACGGTGGGCAAAATACACCTAGCTCCGCCACAGTTGAAATATCAAAATACCACTGTAGTTTTGAAGACATTACTTCTCCCTTTACTCACGCCAAAGCTCATCAAAATCTGTCCCAGGGTTGTGCAGTTCCGACAATGTTAGGTTAGGTTAGGAAAAATACATCCAGCTTCGCCACTACACCTAACTCCGCCAAAGTTAAAACCACTGTAGTTTTGAAGACATTACTTCTTTAACCCCGGGACAGATTTTGATACGCCTTGGCCTGAGTATAAAGAGAAGTAATGTTTTCAAAACTACAGTGGTATTAACTGTGGTGGACGCGGGTCTGCCGCCCATACATTTTTGCCTACTATCCATTTTCTACACAATGTCTAGATAGCTAGATAATTTTATTCATTAAAGTAGGTAAAACAGACATATAAACATAGTCATTCTATCGGTTATGTTATAATCATAACGTACTTTATATTAACGACTTGTATAATTGAACGTCACATATATTATGTAGTATAAAGCTACATAATCAACATTAAAATTATTTTAATTTAACAAACCCATTTTCGATACCTTAGCAATATTTGTAAATAACACAAGGTCATCAAGTTCAACTAAAACAAGAACTCATTGCAATAAAAACTTGCTAAGTGCGAGTCGGACTCGCACAAGAAGGGTTCCGTACCACCGTACAATAATATTTACCAAAAAAAACGCCGAAAGAAAACACGTTTCTTGTATAGGGACCCCGTTTATTTTTTAACTTTATTATATTTATATTATTTGTTGTTATAGCGGCAATAGAAATACACAATTTGTGAATATTTCAACTGTTTATCTATTACGGTTTATGAGTATGTCTGTCAGTGGACTGTACCCGCTGACAGACATACAGACGGACGAACAGTGGAGGCTTAGTAATAGGGTTCCGTTTGGCACCCTTCGGGTACGGAACCCTAAAAACTAAAGTAATTAATGAATGCTAAATTAAGATAACCGCTGGTTGTCCTCGACATAGCGACTTAATTGAAGACACTTTTAATTAATTGCTATTTATTTCGTTTATTTATTCATCAAACAATTTGAAAAGTACAAAATAGAGCTTTTCAATTCACATTACATTTATTTTTTTACCGACTTCCAAAAAGGAGGAGGTTCTATGTTCGTCTCTATGTTTGTTTTTTTTTATTTATGTCCATCGATATTTTAGTCAAATTGTGGACCGATTTTGAAAATTCTTCGGTCGCAAAAAACAAAAATTCTATACCAAAGACATGGACTTCCGAAATTAAAGTTATTTATCACTTTGTAGTGTTTTTTTGGAAGTCAGTTGTTTTTTTTTTGTTAAAATAATTTTCAAACAATTTTAAAAATATTAAAAGTAGGTGTGTCCGTGATCGTGGGTGCCAGCTGACAATGGTTTGTGCTCCAGAGACAGGATCCTTACAATATTATGTCGAAGAGAACCACTATCTGCATCAGACCACTGGGTCTGGCGTTGCAGATGCCACACATCCATCGAAAGCATCAAGTCATGTTTAACGTGCTCATAAGTTTAATATTTATCAATTTATTATAATGAACAATAAATAAATGTTTTTCATAAGTTGTATGAAATCTACTCTCTCTATATTATAGTTTTACATTGTTAAAATACAATTTATTACTGAGATAACAATGTAGAAATGTAATTTTCGGTCACAGAATATTACCGTTTATGTAAATAAATTGCCCGCGATTCTGACGCCAATTTGTCTATTAAATTAGAACTTACCTAAATAAATAACGCTAGATTGCCGCATATTCACACCGCTTTACTGATTTATTTAGGATAGAATACAAGCTTAAGTATTTATCATGAGTGTTGTCAATGACTACTCAAGGATATAAGGTTCAAAATCTAGTCGCAAACCTGTCTCAGCTTCAATCAATGTCAAATTCAAATAACATATATTTTTGACAGATTGAGACTGAGTTCAGAATGTGAACGTTCTTAAAAATACGGGAATTGATTTCTGAACCTTAATTGCGTAATACACGATCAATCACAAACTAAATCGTTTTGAAACAGTTTGCTAATCCATTGCTTCATAAGTTAGAAAAAAAATCTGTTCAACAAGGTAAATAACGCAATGAATGTTGTTGAACTGTCAAAATTAAAGAGATTAGTCTTAATCGTTCATGAAAATGTGTTACGTGATTAGATAGCGGATTTCTATGCCTAGGTCGGCAATTGTTTTATTACTATTAATATTGAAGTTCTACTATGACCATTATTTGTAGCTTTTCAATTGCTTTTTTGATCAGCTGTAAACACAAATATACAGGCTGATATGTTAGCCTTTCACAAGAATATTGAGGTCAGCTATCAGCGACTACCTATCCTTTATTTACATTATTTCATAACATAACTAAACACATTTATAGACTTAATAAAATACGTGATGGAAGCCATTATTCCTTGTGGTTTGATGACAGAAACTAAAAGAATGGCGGTTTTGCAAGCGGATTCATGGCAGTATAATATACCGCAAGTGATTGTGTGTTAATTTACCGATTACGAGATGAAACTGAAAGGGTTTTACCGCATAGGTAATCAAGTGAATATGATTATGTACTACTAGCAAAGATTGAAGTATAGAGGTATGAGGAAGAGGGTGTAAAGTTCAGTCATTCTCCATAGAAGGGGAAAGGTCCTCCGGGTGTTGTGTCTGGTGGGCTACTGCCCGACGTTTGCTGTCGGAACTTTGTATACATACTTGTCGCGCGGTAAACTCTGCCTGCGCGATGCAGAATTTTGCGTGACGTCATTGTGATGCGTAGTTCGCATGTGGCGTTGTATATTCGTATAATTCTACTGGTATCCATGATATAGGATTTCCTGGAGGGGAAATTATAAAGTTCGCCCCCTATTAGATGGAACTTAAACATAACTGGCGAAATGTGGGTGTACTATAGTTACACCCCTGCCTAACCCTTACAGCATTACAGGTGTGATTAGGGTTGCAGAATTACGTAATTTTACGGAAAACGCTGGTAAAATACGGGTATTTTACGGTCATTTATATAAATTACGGTAAAATTACCGGCAACTTATGAAGTTTTAAATTTTAATTTGTGCTTTCCTCTGCTCTGCCTCTGCACATAGATGATATTATTATAATCCATGACATGGTGTGATTCATATCTTGAAGTTTTAGGGATTTTTAGTATGCATGAGTCGCACGAGCCCTGCTTTTTTTTTAAGTTCCCATACTGCTTATATCTCTGGCAAATTTCATTCAAATCCATTAATCCGTATATTGCGTAAAGTATTTTTGTTTTACCGTATATACCAGTAATTTTACCGTTTTATATCCCTAGGTGTGATGTTATATTATGTGTTATGTTGAGTAAACGAAAATATTTTTCTTCTGAACCCTGAAGAAACACGCACGCGGCACAGCACAGTACAGATTTTGCAGGGTAGGGCAGGCAAGGCAAACATAGGCCGCGAGCGCATGCTGCGACGCAGCTACAAACACACGTTCGCATTCTAGCTATTACAGCTAATAGACGAATGCAACAAAATGATGAATCAGTGAAAAAAAAAACAAGTGACGACGTGCATGCTTCGCGCAGAAATCTGTTACGGCACTACAACGAGACGCAGAGCAGGACAGACACATGTCTGCGTCACAAAATCTGCTCTACCCTGCGATGCGTGAACCTGCTTCACCTGCGTCTCAGCATACGCTTAGCCTTATGGACTGGTAGAAAATGCTTAAAAAGGCATATATTCCTCCTTTTTTCCTTTCAAAACAATCAATTACTTAAATCAATAAGATCAAGAAAGCTGAAATAGCGGTCATAAATATTAACAAAACATAAATTAAACCCTAAACTCCTAAAAACTGAAAAGTGAGGTACTCTATTACGTCAAAACATTTTATCAAAATGTCAGAAACGTATGGACGTTTAAAATGGCAATTAACTTTTAAGAAACGAGATGTCAATTTGTCCCGCGTAAGAAGCGAAACTAAAACCACGTTTAGTTTCGCTTTTTCGGGAAAACATCAAATTTAATTTTTTATTTCCTATTTTATTATTCAAGTTATCTGCTAAATAACATTTGTATTTGTACGTTATATAACGTTACAGTTTTTAAAACAACTAACTATTTACACTAGGTAGGTAGGTAGGTAGGAAAGTTGTTAGACCTACAAACAACTTTCAGAACTTTTTCGCTATGAGTCAGATTTCCTTACTCCACACAAAGTTCAGGTAAAAAAAGCATGAAACTGTTCATGCTTTTTTTACCTGAACTTTGGTTAATTAGAGCATTGCCCTGTTAAACACTTCCCAATGTTTATATTATTCACTTTTAGTGTAGACAGATAACTAACACTCTTCTTCTCAAATAAATATCAAAGGAATTGGCCTAAAAATATCTTGCTTTTATAAAAAAATGTTTCCTTGGATTTATGTAGGTACCTTTTCTGTAACGAACCGATTCGATGGCGTGAAAGAGATGCTCAGTCTTCGATCCCTCGAGGGAAGAGGGCGAGGATTCAATGGCTAATCAAGTGATGAAGTATTATCTATCTACAGTAGCTGTATATAGTGAGTCTTTAAAATGTGCACATATCGAAATGAGCGAATCTATGCTTGATTTTATCGACGGAAATAATAGAGATTTTTTAGAGCGATGCAACTTTTAAACTTAATTATCTATCGCGATGAAACATACTCTATAATGATTGGAAGTAATTAGGCGTCCTTATAAAATTGTGGAAAAAACTACCCTCAATTGAAAATAATATGTTTTTTTTTTCGCAAAAATCTGTTTTTTTTTTTCATAAATTTTTACAATAATCGTAAAATTTCTCAATAAGACGCCAAACAAAAAGACTCACACTATATCTTGTATAGTCTGTTCAAAAAGTATCTGGTGAAAATGTAAACAAATGGATCAGAAAAGTACCTGTGGATGCCAATTTATAGTGCCTTACAAATTGAATGATTTGATTATTTGAATATCCCGAAATTCTAAATTTAAATTACTCTGAAGATGTTTTTATTTGGCAACAATTTTCGTCGATGATTTTAAATTACATTTAACAATTATTGTTGTGTTATTCAAACAATAATTGTTAGAAAAAGTGGTGAGATATAACGTTAAAACCTTCTAAATACAGATGAATGTGTTACGAATTCCCTTTGGTGAGTGATTGTGTAACAATTTAACCTGTACACTGTACAGGGTTTATTTACACTATCATCAAATACTTTTGAAATAGACCATAGTTACTTTATTTTGCAACGTAGGTATTCAATTTTCTTTGAGCATATCTGAGAGAATGAAATGTCGCTGGACTTATTGCAGACATCTTTTTCGAATAAGCGTTGTTGGCGTAACGTACCTATAAACATTTTAAATCCCAGGAATATTACATTTCTGTTTGACAAGCTAGGTTTTGTCGTTTTTTCGATGTTGAATTGAGATAACCTTCCAAGAATGAAACGGCTTTATTTTCGTCACAATTTTGGCATTTGAATTTTTGGCTTTGTTTCAGGGCTGAAATAGGGTGACATATAGGCCCTCTGGTATGTAGGTAACATACCAGAGGGCCTAAAAGTGGCAATCGCTTCCAAAGCGCTTCGTATTTCTACAACGACTTTTAATAAGATTGTCAAAAGGTTTTTGATATGTAAAATCTTTCTTCTCGCTTTCCAGTAATCTGTGGGAGTGATTTCGTGAAAAGAGACGGAAGTGTGTAACAGGAAGCCGGGGAACCGCGCGCTATTTGATTTGACCAATGAGCGCGCACGGTGCTAGAGTTGGCCGACAAATGGTACCAGGTGCGAGAGGTTGGTACTGTTAGCCAAGATGTTAGATGTTACACATCATATGCAACTACTGTAAGGTTAGCTTGTTTTTTTAGGTAGCTTATGTGTGTCCCATAGGCACGTTTTGACTTTTCCCTCATCGTTATCGCTGAATGAATGCCACTTTGTAACTCCAAACAGCCTCAAGTTAACAATCACAACGATGATTACATCATACAAAGGTCAGGTCTGAACTCCTCTGTTATCTAGGGCCCAATCTCTATGACCTATTACACTGGTTGGATCATCAAGCAGTAAAAGCGCTTTCTCCAAGCGAAGTGGGTTTCTGTGTTGCGCTGTACAGTTTGTGTAATAATGTATTTTATATCATAATAATAATAATGTCTGCTCGTATAATGACTGTTGATGATCGAATTGCTGTAAAAATTACGAATAATTCTCTTGCTTTGTGGAACTGGGTCGTCGTGGGTCATTTGTTTCTGTTTGAATTTTCTTTTGTTTTTTGGTGAGAGATGTTTTATTGCATATATTTGGGTGTTTAGTCGGTTGAGAGTCAATTGAAATTGAACCTACATGACATGTGTGAGTATGTTTACAGATATCTATGTTCTATCAAATCAATAGTTATAGTAGTTCAGTGACTGATCGACTATGTACAGGCATAACGATTGAAAAAATTAGTGCGCTAGATCTTAGAGCTAAGCAGGTATTTTTTTTCGAATCTTTGCCTCTGTATGTGGCAAACGGGGGATTGAGATACGTATTATGTCTGTGATCTAAGACGCGGGTAATAGTCACTTAGCTAGTTGTTAGATATTTCCATATGTCCGTAAGTGGAGTTATTCATTACCTATTGGTAGTCTATCGATCGTCAGATTTTAGTAAGCTAGCTTCGTACCTTTACTTGGTACCTAAGAATGGACGTGTGATGCCTCAATAATAGCCCGATAGGACGGTAAGGTGTGAAGGTATTTGAACATAAAGAGGTGCCAAGTAACCAGAGTATTTAGTAATAGCCGTTTGATAGTGTAAATCAAGTTAATTAAAGCAATTTACGGCTTCATCTACTTCAATTAAACGTTACCATGGTAAAATACAATAGACGTGGATATATTTAGTAACCTGTTCCACTTAGCTATTTCTAAAGAGCTATAAAAAACCCTGAAAGAAATCGACACGTGTTTCACCTCTCAACGAGGCATCCTCAGGATGACGATTGACTTATCGCGAACCCGAACACGGCGTTTTGCCATACCCAGCGCTGAACGCATAGAAAAATAATTAGTAATTACCATAGTTTTTACTGTTTCTATAAAGACTCAATTAGGCTATATTATTAGAAACAGGTTTTGTCGACGGAAGAATAGACAAAATGACAGATAAACAATCACAGTCTGTCATTATGTCTATTCTTCCGTCAACAAAACCCGTTTCCTTGGTTATGCTACGCGTGCTGGTGTAAGTTCTCATGTCACTTACTTGATTGTTTTTACTTTATTTGACTACTCAACATTATGCAACAACAACAGACTCACTCTCTTGATCAGCACCCTCAAGCCCTTTGTACACATACGTTTTTCTTGGCGTGAAAACCTACGGGTTATTCGCCGTATGTAGGCACGGTCGTCAGTGTTGTATGGATCACTATGGAAGCTTGTTGATGGACACGTTTTTTCTACGGCGCGGTTTATACGCCGCCGTACCGTAAAGAAACGATGCCGTGTACAAAAGGGCCTTATACGTAATACACTTTCAATTCCAAGTCGAAGGATTTTGAAGGAAATTGCTAATCCATTGCTTCATTTGTTTGAAGAACTCGTCTACTCACAACGTAAATAACACAACCAATGTTGTTGAACTGTCAAAATTAAAGGTACTGTACGTCACGCAGGATTTCAGAATCAGAAGGAAATAGACACTGCTTAAAATAACTTACAAATGTTATAAGCACATAGCTTCTTATTGCAACCAATATGGCCGACGCAGGCGGAACAATATGGCTGTCTAGCGTCTTTACCATAAACAGCACCCACAGAAAAGTCACAGGTCACTACTGTTACTAATTATACAATGTTAACCTAATCGATTATTTGAACAACAAATTGAAGGTGTCCGTTTCACAGTACATTGACTATACAAAGGAATATGGGTCGGCTACACGTGGCGGTTAAACTTTAAATACACATTGTGGTACCTTAATGAATGCCTAAATAGAAGCGCGCTATTGGATTTTCAAATCTCGTCGTTAAGCCGAACGTTGACAATCTAATAGAATAATCTAATTTTTTTAAATTTGTTTTTTCATTTTTTATTAATGTTTTAATGAGTGTGTTTTAGTTTAATTTGTGATTTCCTGTGCGAGTCTCAATAAATACTTTTTCTTTCTTTCTTTTCTTTCAATAATGCGTTTTTATTTACCTCTAAGTGTCGCCTAATAGTAGTGAAAAGGGCATGCTTATGCTTGCAGCGGAATTAGGATCCAATAATAAGGCAATAACAGTAAAGTAATGTAGGTAAGTGCTAACGAGTGGTTAGTCGCTAATCGAGTTACAGTTTAGTGTTTATAGTGTAATCAAATTAGGGTTTAGACTTTTACAGGCAGTTTTTTGCACAACCGCGGTTATTAATTTGTTTGATTTTGTATTTTTGATGGTATGTTTTGTGAAATAGTAACACATTTGGGCTTTCATCATAATCATTTTAGTCGAAAGATTTCCACTGCTGGATAACGGCCTCCCCTAAGCACCGTACGGGTTTTAACTTTTTGTGTACCGTAAACTTAATTACAGAATCAATTAAAAAGCCATTGTGTTTCGCGAGGCTCCACGTTCCTACGGCACGTTCACGTCCTTATTACCGAGGGTTAATAAAAACAAATATATATAATAATATATTACATAGGTATAAAATATTATTTATTTAATATATATTATTATTTATTTATTTTAATTATGTTGTACCTATATGTATTTTACTGTGTGCACATAAATAATAAAATAAATAAGTGAATGATTTGATGCTTTAATTATTAATTTGCAGTTTATACGATAAGTCATTTTAATTGACATTTAAATTACTTACTGATTAACTGATATTATAGCTTATGCAAGTTGGTTCAATTTTAATAATTAATTCCCGTTCTTATAGGTTTTTATTGGATACTTCCCTTTCCTATTTCCCCCGTCTTCATAGTTATTTCCAGACGATTTATTACATACAACTGAAGTGTTAATTGACATTGCGCTAACTGTTCCTGTGCAATGTGATAATTGGAGGATACTATTGTTTTTCGCCAACGAGACTATTGCGTCCATGATTTTAGGATTTTACTACAGGACCGTTTTTTGTCATTTTATACAGCGTGTATCAGGAATATGTGGTCATGTTTAAGGTTGTGGAGACTATCAAACTGAACAACGTTCTCCAACCTTTAAATCACGAGCATTCCTAACTTATCCTACCTAATATTATAAATCCGAAAGTGAGTTTGTTTGTTACGCTTTCATGCTTAAACGGCTGAATAGATTTGGATGAAATTTGGCACATGGGTAGACCATGACCTAGGTTAGCACAGAAGATACTTTTTATCCCGATATTTCTACGGGATCGAGATTTATGCGGGTGAAACCGCGGGGCGTAGCTAGTATTTTCAGCTGTCCCATACAAAACTCAATTTCTTACTCGACTCAAATGCATTGGACAGCTGATAATCACCCTTAAATAAGACCACACATTTCTGATTGACGCTGTATATTATCATGGTGGGTGAACGTTTTCTAATTTCGAGAAAATTACTTGAATAAATTAGTTTTTTTTTGAAAAAAAAAAAGAAAAAAAAATTTGACTCCGGTTAAGGCACACAATATTCACACAAAAATCAAAATAAAACCGAAAAATAAAAAAATAACTTGCAATGGCTAATGTTTTTAAAGCCTTTTGTTAACTGCATAGACGTACTGCTACTAAGTTTAGGAAGATTTTGTTTTCTTTAATGTTTATTAACAAAACACGTAAGCAGTAAATTTATTTTTAAACAAACCATATCCATCATAACGTTCTCGTTCTGTTTGTTATCCTTTGAGTTACCAAATTCATAATCGGAATACGAACAAAAACTCAAGCAAAGTTATGAAACGGGGCTCAGTGTATTGTGAAAACTCCACGAATAGGTTAACGTATGTCGTACACGTAAACTCGTTTGTTTTGCGAACCGTACCAAATTAAATTTGCATATAATTCTCCGTTGTTGTTGACGTACGAATTTTCTTTGCGTCAGATGTGATTGTAGGGTTAGCAACGAAATAAATTGCTGTGCAGTCAGAGAAACGATCATTATTTTATAAATCTCTGAAGGGTAGTCCCAACTGAAACTTTAACACAGATTTTTTCTCAAAAATATTCATCAGGCACCAGTGTGTTACAATGGTGGAATATAGTCTAATCATTAGCCACAAAAAATGGTACATAATTTGTAAGGCAAGCAATTGTGAAACAGAACAAATATTTTTTTTATTTTTTATTAAAAAAATATTAAGCTTTGATTATTGGTATTGTCTTATTTATTTTCGCACTGCAGGCCCACCGTGCCCCTGGCCGTACCTCTGGTGGTACCGTAGGTATTTTAAAGTTAAACGATACCACTGTACGAAGTGACCGTAGAGCTGTGCTATGTGCATTACTGCTGTATGATACTAGGCGGACAGGAAATTATAAACAGTTATCTCGCGTATGTAAATGATTAACTTTTTCAAAGTGTTAGTGACAGTTGTCGGGTCAAAGTATTTGGAGATAGTTTGGTAGTGTTTGTGGCAATTTTTCGGGACTTGTTTCGACTAGAACGAACTAGACCGGAGCAGCCTTTACTAATAAATAATAGTTTCTAAGTTGTGCGTATACTAACTAAAAGTTTTTTTTTTGTAATATTTTTAAGAGGTGAACTCGCGACTTTCGCGAAGTAACGCTAAATATACTTCAGAATAAAAAAAAACACGTGAGAAGACGTAAATACTCCAAAATATAAATTTTCCTCTCATAAGCTATCGTATGGTAACCCTGGAAACATGTGGCGGTGTTTTCACTCAATAATCGCTTTCGTCGTGAATTAATACGGCATCACATTGTGAACGCTCCACGCTGTGGAATAAATACATTATTTTTGGAAACCAAAATATGAAACAATCTTGTTACTTATGTTTTCAGATGGTGTTACAGAAATGTTCACCTTTAAAGCGAGATTTATTGAAACCCTACTCGAGATTATTGGTTTTTCTTTTCAAATTTGACAAAGTAAATAAAGTAAAAATACCTGCGAGTTAATTTTATATTACTTTTCATTTCCAGATTTAAAAAAAAAAAAAACGAAAAACGCCAGGAATAATTCCAATATTTCATTTATTGTTTGCCCAAGCAGACTGAAGCGCGGTGTGGGTATCTAAGGCTAATTTCGGATTGGGTAAACACAAGGTACCTACGAAAATTCATCAGAAGCCAGTGACATTAACAAAAGGTCAACGTACCTTCGCAACCTCGTGTATATACCTACCTATCTCTAAGACAACTTACGTAAAAACGTGCAGTAAATAAACACACGCTACTAAAAGTTTAGAAGGACCTTCCATTAGCACAGGTGCACGTGCCAGAGTTCCATTACGGGACACGTGCTAGTTAATTTTAAACAGAGGTTCGCTTCTACCCCGGTACTTAAACAAATCACAATGAAAAGTGGGGTTTAGTGAGGAATTTGATGAGTTTGTGACGGTAAAAGGTAAAATGTAGTGATGATTTAGCTGGCGTAAAACAAAGAAATAAGTACACGAAATGAATGTTAGGGTCTGTTTTACGGTTTCAATCAATCTGACTAGCCTATTCCCTATGTTGGGGCGGCTTCCAGTCCTAACCGAATCCAGCTGAACACAAGTATTTTACATAGAGCGACTGCCTATCTGACCTCCACAAACCAGTAACTAGGTAATACCCCTTGGAAAGACTGGTTGTCAGACTTTTCGACGTAACGACTGTCAGATCCACGAATGACATCCGGGACCAACGGCTTAAAGTGCTTTCTGAGGCACGGAGGAGTCTCGTATGTAAAAATGGTCACCCATCCACGGACCCACCCCGACAAGCGTAGCTTAACCTGATGGATCGACCCGTGCGGTTGTAAGTATTTAGCCACGAGCTGAAAATACGAGATGAAATATAGACACTATATAAGGTAAATTCACAGGAGGCAGTCCATGTAAAATACTGGTATTCAGCTGCATCCGGTTAGACTGGAAGCCGACTCTAACATCGTTTGGAAAAGGCTATTCAGATGATGATACCAAATAAATTCACAATTATAATTTAACAGGAACTATTCCAGAGGTAGCAGAGGCCATGTTTAATAGTTTAAGCAACAGGGTCAGTGTGTTTGACAAAATTGGATTAAAAAGGTTGAATAAATAAATTTGAATTTGAACAATTTGAATAAATTAATAAAAAAAATATTGACGCATGTCGATGGTCAGTTCATTAATCGCATGTAGGAAAATTTTTAAAACAGTTTTTATGCTATCAACTTTTTGCACCATTTAACAAGATTTACTAGGTACTCTGAACTAATAAAGTGCCTACTTCGTATGTACGTTGTAAGAGACATTACACCTACCACAGCTTACAAAAAAAAAAAAAAACTAATTTAAAATCGATGGATATCAATGGTTATACGGAGCACTGTGGAGGTTGTACAAAAACTTCGGAGCCTACGTTTCACTTTAATACTGACTTTGTGTTTTTACATTAACTGTAATACGCAATTCATGCTCATATAAAACATAAGAAAAATTTAGTCATCCATTATATCAGATGTTTATCAAACATTTAACATACTCAATGAATGTTATTATAACAGAAAAAAATAACAATAGCT
Organism: Omphaloscelis lunosa; assembly: GCA_916610215.1. Lineage (NCBI taxonomy): Eukaryota > Metazoa > Arthropoda > Insecta > Lepidoptera > Noctuidae > Omphaloscelis > Omphaloscelis lunosa. The sequence continues at coordinate 18,325,745 of OU744250.1, forward strand.
TTAACAAAAAGTTTGACAGCAATGTGAGAATTAAAGTTTGTATTCAAACAAAAAGTTATGAAATTCGAACAAATCTTCATACTGAAAAGAATAGAATGCTGCAGACTGGAGGCTGGCAGCACAAAGTACAAGTTGCCATATAACAAAAAAAGTGGTTTTGTCATGCAACTTCGGATATGTCGTTCCATTTTCCAAAATATGAACTTTAGAAGCAAAGGAAATGAGTTTGGATAAATAATTAAGTATTTGCGATTACGTAATTTAATTTGCAATAACTTTTGAAAAAATTAAGTCGGTGATGAGTGGTGATGACACTCAAACTCGGAGATTGCGTGCGCACACGGTTGTTTTTTAATTAAATTAGATTATTATCTTAACCCAAACTAGATTTTTTCACATAAACATATTTGCAAAAACCTGTAAGGAATACAAATTACCTTTAATGATCACTATTTACTTAACATTTTATTGGTTAGAAAAAGTATCTACATACTCAACAAGTCTTGTAATCACATAAGGAAACATCAATTACCGGCCATTAATGTAATATGACATTAAGTGTTTTGACAGCATCAATTTCAAGATGGCGGATGACATGTGCCACTTGTCAAGGCTGCTGAGATTTCGTATCGTGTTGAAGGTATTTTTATTTGGTAATAGTTCTTTGGAATTAGTTTTGTTTGAATCGATTCTTGGTATTATTTTCCGTACCTATAACAAGAGAGATCGACGCAGATAGCGGCATGATCAATTGTTAAGATTTTTTTTTCGACAGGCTTGAACTGATGTTGAGATTTATTTAATTGCTGTATGATACAGTTTTTAATTTTTTATTTGATTTCTATGGCCAGTATTTTTATCGATCGTATCAAATTATTTTAAGATAATTATTTCAACATGCCATAACTTTATCTTGTTTGTATTTCAGTTTAATCTGTCAAGTTAGCCGCATTCGATATCTTATCAGAGGCTTTAAAGTGAAGTTTTGTCACTAAAAAGTAGTAGCGACAACAAAGTGAACGAGTAATACTATGTAGTTTCTGCATTATTGGACCAACAACGACCCAATTCTGTAAGCGAATAATAAATTTTGTCGTTTTGCTTTCGCAATTGCTGGTTGATCGAAAAAACTACTACGTGAGTTCGATTTTTTGTCTACTTTCGTTTGAGGCACGTGTTATTTTGAGATTTCTGGCACCTCAATGTCACTTTAGTTATAGAATCGAAATTTCTCAGACAGCGAGTAGAAAATTAAGAATCGAGATGGATGAGAAATAAAGGATCGATTTAGACCTGTCCATAGCTTTTGAAATAAAACTCTTCTTAGAAGCATCGAATTGAGACCTAGATTTATAGCCTGTCTTATCCAAACTGTGATCAATTTCAAAAGACGTCACGACCACTTTGAGCGAAATAAATTTTATAACTTCTAGATTAAGTTTGGGCCCCACTTTGAGGGCTTAGAATCGAATTAATAAGTATTCGCTATAGCTACTGGAGTTAGAGATAAATCCAAAGCTAATATTATGCATGAAGAATTAACTGAAACTAGATCACGAAGGCGACGAAATTACAACTTGTTCACACTTGCACCATTCTAATCCTTTGGTTAAACACGTTTCTGTGACACTTGCATTAGAGCCTTGTTTATTTCGCAAATCTGAAACGGATAAGGAAGAGTTACATCGTGATATTATGTGGTCATGTCTGTCAACCTGATATATGATGAAATTTTGCAAATTTCAAAATGAAAAATTGTCTGTGAAAGAGATTCTGCAATGGTATTGTTTATGTTTAAATCATTTACCTATTTGCATAAAACATGGTAAGCATACAATGGTTTTAAATATTATTATAATGGCACAAACAATTTTTTTTGGTTTGTATATTGGCGTGTGCTAGCTGAAATATGGCAAATTATAAAATTTAATGTTTTGTGTTGCGTAATGTAAATTATTTTGCATATTATTGTATTCCACTAACTGAACAGACAGCTGTGCTGATGGGAAGTTTGTTGCGCAACTTCTTCCCAGCTAAAGCACTAGTAAGTAACGTCAAAATGACATGAGAGAGTCCCCCAAAACGCCCACCGTTTTGGGGGACTATCTCGTGTCATTTTGACGTTTGAAAAGTAACGATTGATGATTCTCAGCCTAGTTTGAATGCCTTTTGATTTTGATATGTTCACTACATCATAGCGAGCAAAATCTTAGGATATAGAAAATTGTACAAGGCATCAACATTTTTTATCTATAAATTCTTTTAAACTATAGAAGTTACACTCATTTAACCATCCATCCATGCATTTCCATTTTTTTAATGATTATATGTTGACCAGTAAGTAGTAAGACTAATATCTAAAATTTTTGCAATCATTTCCGAGCGAATGAGACATTACGTCGCACTTGCACTTTGCACTAATCCTGTCGAATATTTCACTGATAAAAATATCAATTTCATACATCTCACGTGTGTAAGATAACATGTGCATAAAATTAATTGTAATCACGTGAATTGAATTATTGTTAAACAATCGCGTGAGCATTAATCGGCCATACGAACGAACTTAAACGCGCGACCGAGAAAATTTTGTCGAAACGAGGAGAGATGAGTTACCGAACAGTTACGTAAATTTTGTTTTAGCGCGACATAATGTAACGACAAAATTTTGTCGCGTTAGTCTGAAGGTTTTGCAGGAATAATGTAAGTAAATTATCGAATTCACAATGGCTGTAGTCACAAAGCATGTTATTATTGTAGCAAGGTGAAGACTACCGTCATTATTCATTGTTTTTTTCAACTATTACTTATGACATGACGTCAAGTTACTGCGTAGGTTGTTAATGGTCAGTCAAGCTGACCGTACCAAGGTTGGAAGTAAGGCTCCGAAACGGTTTAAAAAATACAGGTAAGACTACTCGTGAGGATGCCGCGCTGAATAAAAGCTAAACAAAAAACTGGTTAATATAGCTCTAGACTAAACCGTTTTATCTGAAAAAACCTTTATGTAACTCCGCCAAAACCGGTTATAATAAACCGGTTTCTACGAGCGAAACCTAAAGTAAAGGTTTTTGCGTCAAGTACATAAACGGTTTGAAAATTTAACCGGTATCCGAGCCATGGTTGGAAGTAAGATAGGGTGTCAGATCAAGAAGAAGATATGAAATGCGTGATCATGTTTTTAAAGGTTTTTATGTCTGGAATTATTGTAGATCAAGAGGGCGCCCAATGGTCCACTAGCGTCACTCCTTTAAAAAAATATTAAAATTCATTAAAAATATTGACTGAGAAGGAATTATGAATAACGGCTAGTAAGCATGCTCTGTAAGTGTGTCTAGAATTTTTTAATACATTTTATAAAGTTTCATATGGAGACAAAAAGCAACAAAATACGATCTAGAGGAATGTGGCCGCTTTTCTTTAGATTGAATTTTGTTGCTGCGTGTCTCAATATGAAGCTTTGTAAAAGGTATTAGAAAATTCTAGACACACCAAGGGTCCTTACAAGCCGTTATTCATAATTCCTTCTCAGTCACGAGATAATATTTTTTTAAAGAAGTGGCGCTAGTGGACCATTGGGCACCCTCTTAAGTTAAAGTTGCACGATTCGAGGCAGTTCGAGCTCCAAGAAGTGGGTAGACCTTAAGGGCTTCTGCAGACAGGCGCTGTGCGACGGTGCGACGCGATTTTGGTAGAACAATTTACATTCAGTTTTAATAGAATTTATTCTGCTTGAGTCGCGTCGCGCCTGTCTGCGGCAGCTTGGAGCTTCATGGATACGCAGAGCTAATCTTAAATACATACCTAGTATACACAATATGTGCGACAAATAAAATAAAAACAAACTTTTCCTTCACCTGTTGGGTGCTCAGAGAATAGAAACTGGGACCTAAACCGCATTATTAGAATTTTCCAGATAGTTAACACAATTAAACTAGCTTCAACTTCAATTGTTTTCTAACAGGTTTAAACCCACGACCTTCCAACCGGGACCCGACAATTATCTCCAGCACCAAACACTGTTGCAATCCCATTTGAATATTTGATTAAGTACAATGCTTTCTAATTAAACTTATTGAAACGGGTCACTAGCACCAATTAACACAACTTATACAACCGGCTGGTTAAAACAAAGCGGTGTAATTTCATAATGATTCATTCGATAATTCCTTTTATTAATTACAGCGGTGTAAATTATCATTGTGACGGGATATCTTACGAAATCAGATACAAAGACAGAAATTCTCGGGAAGTTGTGGCTTTAAACTTTTGAGGCGAGGCTATAATGAAAGCGGGGGCGGGAGCGAGGGACGTAGAGCTGACATTCGACTGAGGCTTAGCGGAAAACGCTTCCGTATAATATAAGTTACCAAATACTAAGATTTGTTCTGAATCGTAAGTGGTCAAACGGACATAGATCTCGTGCATAAATGCCTAAATCCGGAACTACCCAAAAACTAATATGTAGGCTTCGATCAAAATAATATACATTTGTTCGAAATCTGTAGGCCATAAAAAACTTATACAGCGCGGCAATTAAATCGCTCATTCACTGCAACAATCAAGCAGTCAATAAATATATTTCATTTCAACCCGTTATATTTAACAGAGTAGGTGATGCGATAATTAGTATAAGTGCAATTTTGTTGTTATTAATTTTGGTAGTAACATACCACTACTTACTACCGAAAACAATAACAACAAAATAAAAAATAAAAATGTATTATTTACTAAAATATTTCATTTTAATTATTTTTTGTACTGCTATCCGCGTTCTACGAGACGTATTGCCCGCTACCTCTATCGCTCCCCGCCTTCTATGACACCGGTCTCAAGTCAAGTTGTTTCGATGATTTGGTACATTTATCTAGATCAAGACAAATTGAGATATTGCGTGCCGTGAGTGAAGCAAGATAGTTTGTTAGTCTCGCGTTGAAATAGCTTTAGTTTCCACTGCTGATTGAACTGATGTTTGTTATGGTATCTTGCGTGGACTATTTCATATTAATGAGGCATGTGTGTACTGCTAATGAGCCTGCAATTTGAGCTTTAAGATTAGACAAGGCGGAATATGTGGAGATAGTCCGAAAGCAAGCATATTTTCTGTGTTTTCAAAGCATGCGACGATAGCTCGAGGAATTTAATTTACCTTTTTAGTAGATAGTGCGTAATCGAACCCTGTGGAACAGACTCTCAAAGCTCGGCTCAGCGCAGAAAGTTGAAAATCCAATAATGAGTTTTTATTAAGTCATTCATTTAGGTGACGCCTGGTGTTAGTGTAAAGGACCATTAGTTATAAACTACAACATGTAAAAAAAACCCTGTCTGATACGTGAGGATGTGGTTAGGTATCGTACTGAGAGTCTATTTATATGGTAACTTTCAAGAAAAACGAAAAAAAATCGCCATTTTTTTTTCAATGGTGAATTTTATCGGTTTATTACATGGGGAGTGGGCGGCCATCCATTAGCAGGTGTCTTTACATTGTATACTATCAGAAAGTGTAAGAGCCCATTTATTATCAGGAGTAATTTGACCAATCATAATTTTAGTCACAGATGATTCATAATTTGAGTCCGGAAATGGTTTCGGTTTCGGAATGGAGCAAACTCAGCCACTTCATCTCAGTAAACCGTTGCAAAGTATGTTTTGAGCTCGAAACAAACGGGCACGTACGCGAAACGGGAGCAGACCTACGGTTGACGTAACTCGGTTTTTTTGTAGATCCATTGCTTACGAGGCTAGGTACGAGAAATTATAACCCATTTCCCATACTATAAAACTTCCGTTGAACGATAAGAAAATATGCATTCCATTATGATAATTATCTGGCTTCTTGGTAATTAAGAAACATGAGTACAGTTAATAGCAAAAGTCGATAGCTTTTTCGGTATTTTGTAATTCAATATTATTAACTGTACGCGAAGCAGACAATAGTTTGAATGCCACTCGACAGTCAGTGTTAAGCCTTGATTAACACTATTCGACAATATGAAATAACTGTACAAAATAATAATAATTTAAAAATACAATAGAATATCATTTAGAAACCGCTTCGACCTGGACTGCCTCGTTGGTCTAGTGGTCGCAAGCGCCAGTGCTGAGTATGAGGTTCTGGGTTCGATTCCCGGGTCAAACTGTTACTGGGTTTTTTCATCTGGAATTTCTCAGTAGCAGCGCGGAGTCTGTATTTGTGCCCAGTTGATGGCAATAGGCTCGCCCCCTATTACATGGGACTTAAACATAACTAGCGAAATGTGGGTGTACTATAGGTTCACCTCTGCCTAACCCTTCGGGGATTACAGGCGTGATATTATGTGTGATGTGTTATTTCTGAAACGAAATAATAATAAAATTAAAATAATATTTAATATAATTTATCAGCAATCCTCATTTACTTTTTATATTGACTGTACCTACATTATTAGATAAATTATGTTAATAACATTTAAAAAAGACATTAAAATCCAATAAAAGCGTTGACAGGCCACAAAGTGCGCGATACAATTTCCTGCTTCATTAAATCGCTATATTTTTATCCAGGGTAATTTATTGCTCAATAACATCGAACTTGTCACCAAAATGAGCATTGCAAACAAATTACATACTGTGTCTTAATCGAACTATCTGTTGCATAAACATATGAATATGAAACTTCATAATAGTGGTTATGTAAAATGCGTAAGGTTGGCATGGCGTGGCGTGAGACTCATGGCCCATAGTGAGCCACAGTGGGTCGGGTAAAGTTTTGTCACACAGAGAATGGGATATGATGACCTGCGCGACCTATGTGTGTTGTTACATGGAATTATTATAAGCTGGAGGTATCTAGGTACTTCGCTAGGTATGTTGTTGAGTGATAAGAATTACGTCACACTATAGAAATGTGTGTATAGCAGTGATAGCCTAGTGGTGCGACCGTCGGACTGCCAAGTCTTAAGTCTCGAGTTCGAACCTAAGGCACGCACCTCTGACTTTTCGGTTTCACGTGCGTATTGTATAATTATCACTTGCTTCAAAAATGGTGAAGGAAAACATCGTGAGGAAACCGGCATGTCCTAGAACCAAATATTCGAAGACATGTAACATCTACCAATCTGCACCGCCCGCGTGGAGATTACTACTCCTTCTCGAAGAGAGGAGGCCTGTGTCCTAGCAGTGGGAACATTATAAGCTTATGAAAGTTTTCTATGAACAAAAATTATCCAAAATTCGGTCAACATGTTGCCAATCTTTATCAATTTTAGTTCTCGAAACTTCACATCCTGTGTAGCTACAATACAAATCATAAGCAATTTCACATATTCATGTATCGTAATTCGTATCTTCAATTCGCAGTAAGTGTGACGAAAGCTTAAGGTGATTGTATCGTGGACAAAAGTTGTGACCACTCACGCGCACCTACTTACTAGAGTTGTAATTAATGAAGCGATCAGTTACATTGCGTATCTTATATGAGAATCGCTGTACAAAAGAACTTATATAACAGTCGAGGCTTTAAAGTTCTTGTAGGGAATAGGCAGTGGTGTGCATAACATAAAGTAAAAGAGTAATAGACTGGTACCTGAGAAAGGGCAGACGATATAGACGAAGGCAGAGAAAACGCTGGAGTGACGAGTTGAAAGTTACAGGAGGAAAATTATGGACTTTGATAGCAGTCGATAAAGAATAATCAAAGGAAATGGAGGAAGCAAAGGTTTTAAATGATCTGAATAAATGGTGCATTATTTATAACTCTTATGAAGGAGCCTAAAATATGAGTGCTTTACCAGGAAATTATTTAAGAAAGAAAGACAGATAAGCCTTAATTGCTAGAAACAGATAAACAATATCTAAATAGTGTTCAGAAGTGATATAATTCTAAGTAACTAATTAATTCCAGTTTCTGTAATTGCATTATTAATTGCTATCAGACAATCAAGGAATCTAAAACAATCAAAATGGGCTGCTGCAGCTAGACAATTAAGTGACAAGACATGAGTCACAGATCTTGTCAATGTTGTTGAGAACCGAGGCAAAAAAGGATTTTGGCGATTCTTTTTTGTATTAGAGATGTGACAAATCCACGACGTATCTTTTGTCACAGCAGCGCACGCTATAATTTCAGTTTTATCAGTGCGACAAATCATGCAGAACGTTTTTGTATAAACATTATGTAGTCGAGCTTATCTTTCCTATTTCCTATGATTGAATGTTACTGGCGCAAGAAGATTTAATATTTGATAGCAGAATGTTTTTTTTTATTCACTATTAAATTACCATAGAAACTGCGATGTTTTTCTTCAATTTCTATTTCGATATGCGAGTAATAAAATACATAATCGTAGTTCGTAGAAGTTGGATATTGAATAACTATGAAGCCATTAATTCGTAGAATGAAGAGATTGACTTTTAGTTTTTTGCAATCTTCGTGTGACGTAGATTGAATTTCATTTATTTTATTATTTCTTGTATTGAGGATAGGAACGATTATGTTGTTAAAACTGATCTTTTATGTTAATGGTGTTATGAGTTCACATCACCTGAAGTACCAACATCACAAAAGTTTCTCTGGTAAGACAAAAAATTTGTATCGATCCTAAAATATTTCAAAATGCATAAGTATACGTTCTTTGTTTAATCAATTAAGAACCAATAATGCGTAAAACAGAAATTGTAGGAGAAACTGGGATAGATGATAATGCCCGGTAGATAAACGTACCTAGTGCTCAGAGATATAAAAAAAAAAAAAAACATTTATCCTAGTGTCACTATTTGAGTCACAGGTCCTAGTGTCACTATATGAGTCACAGGTAAATTTCAGATCAAATCTATTAATGTCAATAGCACACGGCAAAATAAAAATAAAATTAAATAGAACAACAAATTAAATTAAGTAAGAGAAGTTATGTCAGAAGCAAAAATAATATTCATAACATTAAATAAAATGACAAATTAAGCACTAGCAATATGAATGCTACAACAATGCCCAACGTAGGGGTTTGCATTGCTTCTGACACACATGTGGCAAGGATAGAGAGAAATGGAGAAGAAGAAAAATAAGAACCCCCATCACCATGTGGTATTAACAAGAGAGATAAAAAGATAGGGAAAGTTAATCCCAGCCTTAACTTAAGAAAAGACAATGTATTATTGAGCTTTGAATCTATTTATTTGAAGTGACTACCATAGAACGCGAATACTGTAAATAATGCAAAGTGTCATTGCCATTGTTTTTGCATCACACAAATCACCGTAACAAATCCATTAGTGTTGTACGCACGTAAAAGGATACTCTTAATTGATTACGAACGAATCGCGTGCGATCGGACCGCGGTGATTGTACGCGCTGCGTTCGCGCATGCCAAGCGAACTGGGCCGCTGATTGGTCAGAATATACATCTGAATTATGTGGGTTAGTATGTAACTACGATTGATACTCATAAGGAGTTTTGTGTCAGTTATACTTAGTTCTATCTGCAGTAACATTTATATCTACTAGGTTTGTTTTTGTTGGTCGTGTTGGATTGAGGGTATCAAAGTAGCAATTAAACTAATTGGTACCGGGTTAACAGATCGCTCAGAAGTAAGATATTTGTTAATGATATGTGCTTGTTAGACTGGTTTAGCTGTTCTAGAATTGTCGATGTTAGGAGATATAATCCTTTGTGCCTAGCTTAATTTAAATTCTGTTTGAACTTTTGTACATACACTGGTTTAATTTGTGCTCATTTTTGTACGAATCGAAAGTGGTTTTGGTAGTCAATCATCGGCATCGTATATTTTCGCAGAAACTACGAAGGTAAAAACAATAATTGGTTTTAATAAAACAGGAAATCCAAATAGAGCACAAGTAAAGGCTACGGACAAATTGCATATCATTGAGTATGTACAATAATGAACATGTAAGAAAAACCACAATACAATGGGCGAGCACGTGCGTGCGGTTACACAAGGCTGTGCCACAGATTAAATACTTTGCTTGAACAACTGTGAATCACAAGCCACCTGGCGAAGAGAATTTGTTAGATTTCGTATTTGGGAACACTGCGATGTGATTGTGAACACTAGATACATATTCAGCGAATGTGAAATTGCGCATAAACGGTAAAGTAACTATCAGGCTAAAAGTCCATATACGCGTAATATGTAATGTAGATTTAGCATAATCCGTCGTTAGTTACAAGTCCAGAGTAGTGTTTCATCTCCCTAGATACAATGCAATTCTGGAACTTTTAATAGAATCCTTTCCATATTAGCAACTTTGTCCCTGATGACGGCTATTACTGTGCTCATATAACTCGTATATCCAATAGAAAAGTTGGATTTGGAATCACGTTTAGTCGGATTTTCCAACCTAGCAAAAATGAAGCTGTTACAGGAGGGTGATAACAACACTGTTCTATTTTTGATGCCACGCAAAAAGTCTCAATAAATGCCTTCATGTCCAGGTCCATGACGTGAAATAGCTTTTGTTGAGGCCTTTTGAAATGTTAGACCAGAGAGAACTCTCTAAAATGCCTAACATCTGGACTCAGGTAACGGTCTAACAGCCCTAACGTCCGAAGATTTGAATGATTTATAAGCCCAGCTGATGCATAGTCTTATTTTACTCGCAGATCACCTAGAAGTAATGCTGATTTTATGTGTAATCAATTCCGAGGTTAGTGGGTGTGTAGTGCTTAGCCTTTGGTTACAGAGTCCACGCAAATTACCAGGTCTGCTTTCCGTGTTGCGAAATTGCTTGCGAAGAATTCAAAATATGTGAGTGTATAGGAAATTTGTGTGGATTGATCACGATTCTCTCTGTTGCAGTGTAAGTGACACCATGATCTGGACTGTAGAAAGTATTTGTTGAACTGTCTTTGATATTTCTTATAATGTCTGGTTTAGTGGGTTGAGATCTTGCATAGTCTTCGATTATTTGATTTAGCAGAGAAAATTCTGTTTTATCATCGCATAAATTACCGAAAACATCAAATCTTTTTCGTATAAAACCATTTGAAATGAACATAACCTTCTAATTTCCTTTAAGGTGTACGACTTCAAATAATCAATCGCGATTTCCTTTGGGAGTGTGATTACAAGCTTCAGTGATTATAAAAGCGTTAATTTCAAGAGCATTCATATATTTGTCAGTATATTACGTATCTATTCTTTTATAATTATCGTTTATCTAACAGTGTTTCTTCAGTATTTATGAGGATGAGGTGTAACCAAAAATGTTAAGTAACATATGTTTTACAATTGTGTCGTTTCTAACAGCCGCAGCCGTCATCTCAGTATTTACTTCGACCTTGATAACCATATCATCTATACAAGTATCTTTATTAGTTTTGCTTTAATTTCTTTGGTTTCCATCCAACTAACTATGTTTGAGTGTTCCAGTCAACCATATTCAAATAAAATAAACGTTTTAATCCAACTGACTGGATCCAATAAAAAAAAGCTCTAAGTTATTTGCGATTCGCCCACACACACCTTCGTACTAGGAATTAAGTCCGTCATGTCTTAAGTTACAGTTAAGTTGCCTAACATGGATGTCACGCATTCTCATAAGAGATTAAAGTGACACGGTCGTAAAGTTTTAATTGACGGCCGGCGAGTATAAGGTCCTTGATACTGTTGAATTAAGTACCTAGATGAATTGTTAGAAGAAAAATGTTTTATGAAGTATGTACAGGGAAGTTCATTTGTAGATTGTTAAGTTGGTTGTAAGTTAGTTTAGTTCAAGTTATAACCATTTTGGTTGTTAGACTTTGTTTGGCGGCAATCTTATTGTACCCAAAACTTAATTAACTATGGATTTAGGTTTTATAAAGGTAGGGAAATATATTTTTTAAAGCAAGTAATTAATTAGACAGATGAGTACCACAGGGTGTTACAATACCACAGCACGCCTAGCATGACACCCATAGAAACGGGTTTTCTACGGGTTTTGTCAACGGAAGAATAGATAAAATGACAGACTGTGACTGTTTATCTCATTTTGTCTGTTCTTCCGTCGATAAAACCCGTTTCTATTGTGGTCATGCTAAGCATGAGGAGGTATCCTCTCTTTGGTATTGTAACACCTGTAACTATCTGTTTCAAATTATTTATATGGCGTTGGTCATATAAAGGATATGCTATCTTTTCAATATTTTGAGATATATAAGCGCAGTGGCAGCGAGTCTCACAAGTCAAACGCAATTAGGCTTGGCAAGGCTTTCGACTTGCTTGGCGTATTGGTAACATATTTATGATCTGTTAGACCTATCTTAGTCTTAGTTCGTTATCGTGAACAGCTAGCCTTGTCTATTAATAGTTTATTTCATATCCTATCAAAGTTATCTACCCACGGCTTTGAAGCTCAAACGGTTGCAAGTGATAAGTTATCATTTTTTTACCTGAGACATGGATGTTATTGCGATTATACATGATAGAACATCAGATGTGTAACTAAAGTACACCTACATTTCGTTAGTTATGGTTTAAGTCCCATGTAATAGGGGGTGAGCGAGTTATTCTTACCAGTAGGGTAGGTAACATGATTTTAAGAAAAATTAAGTAAGTAGATTAACCCCGAAGGAGTGGCCAGTTAAGTTCTAATGTTTTGTATGTGGGTGCTTAATTTAAATAAAATTACAGTAGATGGCGCGTGGCATACATAACACATCGAAAGGTTTATTAAAGTATTAGGTACCCAATGAAATCGCAATGAAGACTATTAAATTTGAGAGTTTAGAGAAAAGTGATATTAAGTGATGAATTCTGGGAAATTTTCAAAAAAAAAAAAAAACATAAACATTGGGTTTTCTCGAATTCTATGAATTTTCGCCTAGGGTTTATGGGGTGCTTAATTGTTGCAAATGGGTCACACTATCACATCCTAAAAGGAATCAAAAAGGAAGGGAAGGAAAGGAAAAGGAAAATGAAAAAAGGAAAAGAAAGGAAAGGAATCAGGTCTAATTACAAGTCATCCTGTAGATCCAACTTAAAATAAATAACACAAACATAACATAATAAACTTTTAGTATTCAAATATGTTGCAAACAGTAGGCAACGAGAGCTGTAAAAATTGACTACGTTAAGTGAGTTTAAGCTCTCTGGCACTCAACGACTTGAGTGCCCAAATATGATATAACATATTGCTTGATATTACTGATATAATTCCAAAAATCAATCTGCCTAGCATTTTTCCAACGACGTTGGGGTCGGCTTCCGGTCTAACCGGATGTAGCTGAATACCAGTATTTTACATGGAGCGACTGCCTATCTGAACCCAGTTACTGGGTAACACAATACCCCGTAAGACTGGTTGTCAGACTTTCGGGCTTCTGACGACCCGTAACGACTGTCAATGATCCACAAATGACAGCCGGGACCAACGGCTTAGCGTGCTTTGCGAGCCACGTAGAGGTCTCGATGCGGCTGTTATAATTTAGCCGCGAGCTCCTGATGTTATTCCAATTTTTACAATAGCGTTCATTACCTATTACTTCTATGTGCGTCCCAACCACATAGATAATATCTCTAGCTATCCTACTCCTCTCCACGTATAGTTGGTATGTCAACACGAATCAGAGCTATACACTCACCTCAAATTAAGCGATATTTGTGTGCAGTGCATGCTAAAGGGATATGCATAACGAAATTCAATAAATATATCAACGTGCTCACAAAACGCAAACATGCTATAAGCTCTTGTCAGATTTTGATACGACGTGCAAGTGCAACGTGAATTAATTCAGTTGCAGTAATTAAAATGGACGCTTTTTATTCATTTGAAATGTTTACTATTTCTATAATAATTTAAATTCATCAATTTTTTTTTTATTAATCTTTTTCGATACTAATAATAAAGCTGAAGAGTTTGTTTTTAAGTTCGTTTGTTTCAACGCGCTGGGACGAGAGTGCGTTCCAGCGCGTTGGATTCTCAACGCTTGGCTTAACACCGAGAGTTGAAAATCCGGTGCGCGATAAAATCCCGCCGCGATTTTATTATGTCCGTGCAAACGTCGGCTTAATCTCTGGAACTATCAGTCAGATTTGAAAATTTCCTTTTTTGTTGTAAAGTAATTAATTTTACTTGGTTATTATAATAACTTCTTAATTATAAACAACTTCTTCTAATTATCTCAATAAAAAAACACAAGGACTTTATTTATTTGATACACAGCCTTTATTTAACTTTAAAAAAAAAACCAACAAAATGAAAAATTACTTCAATTTCAGAAGTCGGTGGCAAAAATTAAAGTTGTATGTTCACTTTGAAATTAAAATTAAAGTAATTTTTCATTTTGTTGTTGTTTTTTTTAAGTTAAATAAGAGCTGTGTATCAAATAAATGTTTTGTTATTTAGAGGGACGATGTATTGCAGTATTTGCAGTACGGAATGAACTTAATCCAATAGTGTGGTCTCTATAGAATAGACGGTGTGAGCAGTGAAATTGGATTGCCTGTATGTATGGCTGGAATATAATCTGGGATATTCATGCTGTGTGTATTACTATGCTGATGGACAAACATACAGTATACCTGAGTAATAAAGTAAACTAATCTAATAGTAAGCGAATCTATGTCAATACTATGATTTGTTGTTGTTACACAATCGTTAATAATATGAGAATTGAAAAAAAGAATAGGGATGATGACAGTTTTTTTTTTCTGTCCGTCAGGTAGATTATTAAAAAATATTAGCCACATATTTTTCTTTTTAGGGTTCTGTACCCAAAGGGTAAAACGGGGCTCTATTACTAAGACTCCGCTGTCCATCCGTTTGTCTGTCTGTCCATCTGTCACCAGGCTGTATCTCATGAACCGTGACAGTTAGATAGTTGAAATTTTTACAGATGTATTTCTGTTGCCGCTATAACTACAAATACTAAAAAACAGAATAAAATAAATATTTAATGGGGCTCCCATACAGCAAACGTGTTTTTTTTTTTGCTCGTTTTTATAGGTAATCATACGGAACCCTTCGTGCGCGAGTCCGACTCGCACTTGGCTGGTTTTTTTACATAATCAAAACGGTGGTCGGTCCGTGGATGGGTGACCATCATTACTTACCGAGACCCCTCCGTGCCTCGAAAAGCACGTTAAACCCAACGGCTTAATGTGCTTTTCATTCTTGGATCTTTGACAGTCGTCAGAAACCCAAAAGTCTGACAACCAGTCCCACCAAGGGGTTTCGTATAACCCAGTAACTGGGTTGTGGAGGTCAGATAGGCAGTCGCTCCATGTAAAATACTGGTATTCAGCTGCATCCGCCTAGACTGAAAGCCGAGTACAACATAGTTGAGAAAACTCTAGGCAGATTATTATGACATAATATGTAACCAAAGACAGTATTATGTATCACATAATCAAAAATCAAAGATTGCAATTCACAAACAGTAAATGTTGTAATTGCAATAATAAACTTCAGTTCCCTGCTGTGATTCGAATCAAAACAATTTACACCTGTAATCTTAGCATTGCGAACAATGATTACAATTAAATTGTTTACGATTGTGTGCTATTTTGGTCTCATAATATATCAGTGGTTTCATCTGTTCTAGATTGAGTCAACGAGTTACGGTTAAACTGGGCTATCGTTACAATGACCTGAAGGCTTCCTATGTACGGACAAAGACGAGAATTCTTTGTAGGCAAAGGTAAACAAATGCACATCATGATAGAATTCTCCGGAGGAGTATATATCTAAGTATTCAGTTACCGAATAATAATTAATATTTTCCATGTAATATGAAGCAACTGTAAAGCTCATTGCCAGTATTTCCAAGTATCGGCTAGAATTTCAAGTTCTGAGTTTTTATAACAGAACACATCACACATCTAGGAATTGAATTCTTTGACGCTTTTGATAGGCCCATGTTTCCACGAGCTTATTCAAATTCAGGCAAAAATGTCAAATGTCTTTAATATAATATTTTACATGGAAAAGATAATACTATCCTAATTTGCGAATCAAATTTCATAAATCATACGGTAACTTGATCTTGTAATACTTTGACCACGTTTCTGCAAAACTTATTCAATAGAGTCTGTTTTTAAATCATATCATATTAAATTAGGTACCTATGATTAGTTGTTATTTTGGTGGGCCAGTCAGAACAGCTAAATCGGTCAAATACAGATTTTCAAGAACCAAAGACAACCCGTCTTTGGTTCTTGAAAATCTGTATTTTCTTTTAGAAAATGTAGTTTTTACGTTTGTTTGTAAATATTCTGAAAGTTTTTATTTATAGCTTTCATAACTTTCCCAGTTGATAATTTTATTGTTATTCTTATTTTAAGTTATATGTTTCTTGTTCACTTTTTCTGTTTTATTTTGTTTTTGAAGTGAATAATTCTAGGGAATTTATGGCTTCAATGAATTAAAACTTTGTGAGTATGTAAAGTTTCAAATGTCCAATTATTATTGATTTATTATTTATTACTTATCTATCATTCGTCGTTTGTGGAAATTCACAATTTACAGCATTGCAGTGTTGAAATGATAAGCACCAACTTACCTATAAAAGAAAAACAAAATTTTAGTACAAAAGATCTATGAAAAACAGTTTCCAAAACATTCATGCAACATAGAACATGAAAATAATTAAAAAAAAATGATATAAAAGCTGCGAATGTTTTTCGAAGTCTTAGCGGACTGCTTTTGTTTCATTCAGATACGAACAATATTAACATTAGGTACAGTTAATTCACTTATTACAAATTTTGATATGTATCTACTTATTATAATTAAAGTAATTTCTTATAAATTTTACCATGCACAAATACATTGAGAACAAATATAAAACATTTAATTGACTGACAATAGTAGGTTTAAAACATATATACATAGTTTAAAAATTCTACACAACAATTTTCCCAGTACAAAAGCAAGTCACATCCAGCAAACGACAAACTTTTCAACACCAGCGAAACTAACGTGGAACTAATTTAATTAATTTGTGCTAATTGTCAAAAAAAAAAACGAGCACAATGGTGTATTTACGGCGTTTCCGTTCATAGAAAACAATTCAATGAGTGTAGACTCTGCCTTTTGTCTGGATATTGGTAGAGACAGGTTTTTGTGTGAGTGATTTTTTGTCTGTCTGTCTGACTGTAGGTGGGTGATTGGACTGGACGTGGACATCTTTGTCACAACAAAACGTTATGTGGATGTTATAAAAATGAAAAGAATTTCAAAATTGTTTTGAGTCAAGGCAAATGAGGATGCACAAATTCCTGCGTGCGATAATGAAAGACAAAAAAAATTGAGTGAATGCAGATGCTATATAAATCAGTTGGTAGGTACTTACCTACCAACTGATTTAAAACTTTACTGATTTTAGTGATTTTTGATGTCTTAAAATAAATCCGTTTGACGCTTCGGAAGATCCAAAGAATATTGACGGAAAAACGCAAGTGTTATAAATTTTTTAACTAAGTGATAAGTCTAATACCGGTCAAAAGTCAATACTTTTATCGAATGAATAGAATAAGAAATGAGTATATTAGAGGAAGTCTGAAAGTGACTGAAAAGTAGTGCGGAAATCAGTTGTCAAGGTATGGGTATCTGATGCGGAGGAATGAGGAAAATGTCGTGAGGAAAGTTTTGAGTATGAATGTCGGTGGCTATAAGAGTAGGGGAAGACCAAAGAAACGATGGACTGTGTGAAAGATGATATGGCTAGAAAGGGGGTGACTGCCGAGATGACAACTAATAAAAAAGTATGGAAGAAAAAGACATGTTGCATCGATCCCAAATAAATTGGTATAAGGGAAGGAGATAGTCGTCATAGTTGTATTGTTATCTTAAATCACATTATAATTATATATATTGTAGTGATATTTATTTTAGAAGTATGTATGTAAGTATATTCTTATATTGTAAGTAGTTTGTACAATTAGTAAATTGTATTTTTTTATTTTTTCTTCTTTGATTCATGTTTTTGTTTTATCTTCTACGGTTACACACGTTGTCTACATCTCATTTTTTATAATTTCCTGTCGCAGGTATGCTGGAAGAGATTTCTGTAGAAATAAGCATTGACTTTGTAAGTATTTTCTGTTCCTTTCTTCTTGTCTGTTTATATGTGTGTGCATAAATGATTAAATAAATAAATAAATAAGGAGAATTATGATGTAGTCACACTCACTGTTATAGGAATCACATTAGAAAACTAATCCCAATTGCAATGGCAGGTTTTTCAAATAAGCACGTGTATACACTAGAGATGCCGCGAATACTCGCTATTATTCGGTATTCGGCATTACTCTATTTTTTTTGTTATTCGTCGAATACCGAATAATAGTGTCTATTATTATTTGAAATTCGGCGAATAGTTGTCTCTAAATTAAAATTAACTTTTAATGAACGGAAAAACTATAGACTTCAAAATAATTAAACTTTTAGTAATCTATACAAAACACAATTAGTATTATTATCATTAATATAAAAAGTTTGCCAAAAATCAGTCATGTTGAAGTTAAACAAGTCCAAAAGGAGCAGATTGGGCACCACAATCTGCCCCTTTTGGATCTTTGGGATCAAGTCGGTTGCGCTTTTTTCTTAAATCAAACCTGCCTCAGAAAATAAATAAACTATATTATTATTATTTGAGAATAAATAAACTTTTTTTCATATTCCTTTTTTTATGACGAGTAATAATGGCGAGTATTTGACTATTCACTATAGGGAATGGCGATTAATCGGTATTCGACTATTTGTGGCATCTCTAGTATACACGATGGCATAGTCTATTTGACGGGGTCCTTATATCAAACCATATTCATATACAAACTGGTGCGACAAAATTTGAATTTTATTAACTTGACCATCGATTGGATATTAGGAACTGTATCCGTTTAAAGTAAACGTAAAAGGTGTTTGACATTTACGGCAATGAAACAAATTAAAATAAACTAGTTTCTTGGATTGTATCGCTGTTATTAAGGTCCATTTGTACTCGCGACCGTGACCGACTGTAAAGGGCTCGACACATCGGGAAAATGTGTCACGATAAATACAGCAGGACATATAAAACTAGTTTTATATTATTTACTAAAAGATTGTTTTGACATTTAATAATAGTCATGAATAAAATATTATTATTGCCTGTACATTACAATGCTTATATAGGCCGCTCACGAAATATGTAGTTATGTAGGTGTAAAGGCGGTTTTACACGGTGCGTGATATTACGGACGGATGCGGACTTCACACGGCCGACGACCACGAACAGCCACGCATCGCACACAAAGGCTCTTCCCATGGTCCAGAACGGACGCAGACCAGCCTGTTACGATTGGATCCATTTTGTCACTCCGAAATGCAAAGTGAAAGAGAAGTTCCACCGCACCTTTGAAGTTACCCAACTCTGCGTGGATCGGACGTGTCTGCACTATCACAGTGCGGGCTGGTCCGCGTCCGTCCGCAATCCCTTTACACCACCGTGCACCGCCTTAAGCCCTTTCGATCGAAATTCGAACTTTCCAGAAAAAGCAGGTTTGTTTTTTTATGATAATGATTATTACATTCAATAGTTCATAATATACTTGAAATTAACCTCAATAGGTGCCAGGCTACCAAACATAAAGGGACATTTAATTAACCTATTAATCAACTCTTCATTAGTCAACGTGACAACAGATAACCATTTGCCCCCATTATTACCTTCCTTCATGAAATAATAATGATACCCAATAAATCATAAATATATATATTTTATTAGAGCAGTGGTGGCCCAGCGGTAATGGCCGCGACTTACGAGTTTGTAGGTCGTAGGTTCTAACCATGACAGGCAATTTACTTTGTGTACATTATTTCATCACCACTGCTCTAAAAACGGTGAAGGAAAACATCGTGAGGAAACCGGCATGTCCTAGAAGCAAAAATTCGAAGACATGTGATATCTACCAACCCACACAGTAAAGGCTCGTGCAAACTGGCGCGATATCGCGGGCGCTACAGGCAGCGCGACCCTTGTAGCGCCCGCGGTATCGCGCTGGTCTACACAAGCCTTAAAAGCACTTTTTAATAATTGTACTTAAAAGGATTGAACTGAAATCAAAAAGAATAAATTAAATCTAATAAAGCAAAGAATAACGTTCTATTTGTTGATAATTTTCATTAACTCCTTTGTCTGAAACAAAATCCTTTCCTATGTAAATCATTTAAAATATTCAATTCTTTGTAGCAAAAAATGTTAAGCCCATTTTACTCGCTAGCAAATACATTTAAATTAGTTATTTAAACATGATTTATTTCGGGCACTCAAAAATATATTCTGCACTATTTTTTAAATGAGCTTAGCACTTTTTCACCGCCTGTAAAACGAGATATTTCGCTATTCAGTACTAATTTATTGCCCTCTTAACTCTTATTTGAATTGGTAATTTACTTTAAAAGATTACCTACAGTTACAACAAATATTATAAAGAAGTAAAATTATTTGTTTGTAAGAGGTTAATCTCTAGAAGTACGGAACCGATCAGGAGTCAATTATTGCCTGAAGAATTGCCAAACTTAAGTGGCAGTGGGCAGGGCACATTGCCCGCAGAACAGATGACCGATGGGGCCGAAAGGTTTTGGAGTGGCGATCGCGTACCGAAAGACGTAGCGTAGGAAGGCCTCCTACAAGGTGGACCCATGACCTGGTGAAGGCCGCAGGAATCTGCTGGATGCGGGAAGCATAGAACCGGTTGAAGTGGCGGTGCTTGGGGGTGATGATGTTGAATGATGACGTGTTTGGAGTTGTCTATTGAGTTCTAGTTCTGGTAATCAGAAAAGTTTTACCTAATTCCAAGTGATATAGGACACAAAGATTGATAAGGCTTGATGTAACACATGTTGTAGATAAAATATTACTTTCTGTATCGTTACGAAGACAGTAATACGATTTGATAGATCACTAACACTTTAGCTGTGTCACCCTATTTGTTTTCTCGTCTTTCTGAGCGTTCGTCTTGAACGATCATTTTCATAAATGTAATTCTTCTTTGGTTGTTTTAGGAATAAGAAATAAAAATGTCATGATACTAATCCACTGAACCTTTTGTAAATTAAAAGGACGATAACAGTCTTTTAATGATTTTATATTGAAGATGACGTCTAAACGAGTAGTGTAATGACGTTGGATTCTCAACGCTCGGCTTAATACCGAGAGTTAAAAATCCAGTGCGCGCTAAAATCCCGACGCGATTATTTACGTCCGTGCGAACGTGGGCTTACCCCACCTGTCTGTTCTGTCACCTAGCAATGTTTCGCAAACCTCAAACCACGATTAAATTCAAATCACACGTTGTAAGCAGTAAGTTTAACAAATGATCATAATTTTAACACCGATTATTATAACTAGATTACGTGCTGAACATTAATGATTGACATAATAATAGCCCACCTATAATACTGGTCCAGATAATCTAACCTTCATTTTGAAGTTCAAACACTTGCACTAATATATAATTATTATATTATTTTAATTATAAGTGTTGTGATTTCTACATCAGACATAATCGGTAATAACTTTTGCATTTTGGGACACACTAAGGTATAGGATCGCCAGCATTTGTATTTTTACAAAGGAATAACTTCTGAGCCAAATAAGGCAAGGGCTTATCCTGTATCGTGAATGTTTTGCTCTGAAGGATTGGCGCACTGGGCATGTTATGCGGAGGAGTGAGGCTTTTTTTAACTTTGAAATAACCGTAGGAACTGTATGAAAAAAAATTGACAGAGTGTAATCGGACCTCTTAATATCGAATAACCTTAAAACTATCGAAGTAGCACATTACCATTTTATTCGCCGGGGACAGCGATTTTGCGTCGACCTCAAATAAATTGGAATAAGAGCAGGAGAATGATGATGATGGCGCCTTCCAATGACCTAAACGTTGACAGAATCCTATTACACTTTTTACGCAAATTCATGATTTTTGACGTAATTTTCAGCAACAGTAAGATATTTTAATTATTTGATTATGAATAACGATAGTGCCATTCTCTTTCTTGCAAGTTGGAGTACATTTTAATTTTTCTTTTCGTTTAATTTACTATAAATATTTTAAGAACTCAGTTTACAAGAAAGCGATGGAACTTTGTCGCTCAAATTCACATTGTTCCATTCAATTCTAATAAAAGCTAAAATTACTAAATGATAAGTTGAATATTTTACTTGTTTATTGGAGTTCTAGAATTTCTTTAAATTCCTTGAGTATTCACGGAAAAAATCATAATGAAAAGCAATTAATGTCTCGATTCAGCGTCCCTTACATTCCAAATAAACCAAATTTTATCAAAACAACTAATATGGTATAAAACTTCTATCTATCAATGAAAACGTTTCATTAGTTTTCGTTTCTCATTATAATAAGACAAAATTATCATAAATAAAATTAAAGTACTTTCCGCGTCAATTCAGCAAATCACTTGAAAAGATTTGTTATTATAATCAAATAATTAAAATATCTTACTGTTGCTGAAAATTACAACGTCAAAAATCATGAATTTCCATAAAAATAAATAATAGGACTCTTAAGTCAATGGTTATGAACTCGTTTGATATTGGATTCAATTTGAAATTGGCAACACTCTGTTTATTGGTAGTATTAAAAGTTATCGTTGGAATAAATGGTTTCATAAAAATCTTTTATAATGAACATTTAATCTTTTGCTATTATTATTTTACAATGAAAAGCCTTTTAATAATTGTCCTTTTAATATCTATGTATGAATAGAAACACCATTTTTTATGTAACATCTCAACGTAATATTAAAAAAAAAATCATGTACATATAATCATAGAAGCAGAGCGTTACGACCTTTTGATGTAGTCGGCAAATAAATGAAATTCAATTTTTTTTTCCTTTATATAGTTTTACAATTGGATAGTTGTCTGGGTAAAAAACATATCTATTTAGCCCGTCTTTCAGATAACAAATAAATATTAGACACGCATTTTTTGCTTTATCATATTAATGAAAAATAACTTAGAAAACACGCATTAAAGTTGGGGAGTGGGGGCTCGCTACGTCACAACGCAGTATAAAATCTAGCAAGGCGTGACATAATTTTATGATTACGTCAAAAAAGAAAAATACTTGTTCAATATTTTTTTATTTTTTTTTTGTTTTTAAAACGTTATTTTTATTTTATCCTTGTTATTGTGTTTTGTGTTTCACGAACTGTGTCCCAATAAATGTTTTTTTTTTTCTTTTTCTTTCTTTCTTTCTAATAATCTTCAAGACGGACAAAAAAATAAATTTTTGGACACAGGTTTGTGGGTTTGTGGACAGGTTGGTGGATTTTTGGTGATACTATATTCACATTACAATCTAGGCTATCAGCTAATTAGTAATTTAAATATAACTTAAACTGCTAAGTAACTATAAAATTAAGAAGTCGTCCAATAACGTCTTTCTTATTCACTATAAGTTATGGGGTAACGTGTTCTTTGTAAAAGTCAGCACTTGCACTACAGTTTAAGTTTACTTACTTTGCACTAAACTTATTCAAAAGGTTTTACCCTTTTTAGTCTTCGCACTAATTCAGTGTTGTCAAAGAGTTGGATCGCCTCGACATTCACGTGATGATGAAGTCTGTGTTCACGAGTTTCTGCATGTTTTTGTATAACTATGTTTACGACATCTATCTTGAGGTCCCGGTGGAGGTCACTATTTATAATGCACCGAAAATTCAAATAAAGTAATATTATATTAATAGAGCAGTGATAGCCTAGTGGTGTGAACGTCGGTCTGCCAAGTCATAGGACTCGAGTTCGAACCCAAGGCACGCACCTCTGACTTTCCGGATTTATGTGCGTATTGTATAATTATCATTTGCTTTAAAAACAGTAACGAAAACACTCGACGTTATGTGAAGCTAAGTCAAGGCCCATGGGCGGATTCAAAACTCTGACACCAGGTTAGTCACTAACCACACGAAAAGAAGAAGAATCAAGAAATAAGGTTACGGTACTCGTCTTTCTCTCTGGCTGTATAACACAGGAGATTTATTTAATCTGTGGCTTAAAATGGCGCTGACATTATCAGCTTGGCCAAGCCGACGAGGGTAAAAGTATCTTTTACCATTCGGCCTTTCGGTCTAATAAAATATTAATCTGCTCTGTTTTTAGACTTGCCTATTTAAGATTTGTGTTAAACCGTTTCGATTTTAAAACACGCTTAGGATTAAATCGCTGTCCCCGGCGAATAAAATGGTAATCGTAAAAACCAAATTTTACAGGAGATATAAAAAACAGGTTTTTGTGAAAATCTTATTAACAGATATACATAGCGGAATTGTTCAAATATAAAAAAGTGATTTTTTACATTCATTACAATACACCTTAATTAAAATCTTGTACAGAAGTTACAAGATTTTAAGGTGTATTGTAATGAATGTAAAAAAAAACACTTTTTTGTTGTAATTAATGTAAAAAATCACAGTAGAAAATGAATAAAAAAGATTGACAGAGTGTAATCGGACCTCTTAATATCGAATATGCAATAACCTTAAAACTATCGTTGTAGCACATTACCATTTTATTCGTCGGGGACAGCGAAATATTTTTTTGTGAGCTTTTTGGCGCCAAAAACGTTTAAACGTGCATACACGCACACATGTACAATCAAACTACACCTCATTATGTGCACACATGTTTATGAAACCGGCCTCACGTCACTCTTGACAGCGCAATGTCTTGGTTTTTTTTATTTGGCCTGAGTTTTTAAGCGCGTAATTTAGCGTTTAATACCATTATAATTAACGAGGACATCAGATAAATTCACCCTATTTTTTAGATAAAACAATGGCCAACTTTCGACAAAACGAATCAACCTATACGCATATCACCAAAATATGACCGAAATAGGTACAGCTAATTATTGTCACGGAGACAAGACTTATTCGGAAGTAGCAAATTGACGGCGGAAACAACGGCCTATTGTATAAGAACAAAACACAGTGTGCTAACAGCATAGTCTCACAAATTGACGCTATCGACGATCTACATCTGATAATATGAGGAATTGGACTTTCAATGTGTGGCGAAGGTCGGTATGTAATTTGTTTGTACTCCAATTTGGTGCCACCTAAATATTGTTTCATGTTTATTTGGTGGGACTGGATTCTGTGGAGTCCTTTTTTAATGATCTTGCTTGATGTCTTAGTAAGTTTTTCAATAGTTTTTTGAAGTGTAAATTTCTTTAGGCGCGTTGGGAATTTTTGAGATGGGATTAAACCAATGATTTCACGACACCATGACGACACCATATTTTTGTAAACACGATTGTGCTCTTTATTTATATTATGTTACGGATCAATGTTCTATGTAAGTATTTTTACATCAAAGGTTTCGGAAGTATTTTTTTTTGTAAACGCGATTGTGCTCTTTATTTAGATAAGGTTACGGACCAATGTTCTATTCAAGTAGTTTTCTTCCATCAAGGCGATGTTGTTCAAGTTTTCACTTCTATCGGCATTCCCTGAGTGAACAGAACTAAAACAGTGAGCAGGACTCTGAGCTGTCAGAACCATTTGCAGCGAATTTGATCTTGGCTTTCTTAGTAGGTTTTTCTATTGGTATTTATTTTGCTAAAGCAGTGATCCTGAGCACTTAGGACTTTTTGCAGCGGATATGATCTTGTCTTTCTAAGTAACTATTTTTTTCGGTATTATTACCTAAACTGTAGCACAATCAAACCATTTATTTCAAATAGGCACATAAAAGGCACTTTTGCACGTCAGAAGGCACTTTTGAACGTCATAAAGGCACTTATGAACGTCAAAATGTGAGCAGTGAGGTTTATGTTTAATAGGGGACCCAGTGAACTGTGGGTACGGTTTAAGATTACGGACTAAGATTGGGATTACTGTATGGATTAAGTCATCTAGAAGCGTACCTGTTTGTTCATAAAAGCCTGTAATAGAAAGTTCGACTTTACTTGCTCTCATAGGCTTGTGTAGTTTACGAGGCCCATAATAATCAGATAATACCTATTGGTTCAACTCCTTTTATAACAACAAAACAATTTACGTAAAAAAACAATTTGCCTAAGGATATAATACTTAGGTACTTAATATTCAGCAGAGGTCTACGCTCGGGGTTTGCTTGAGAGCTATGGAACGGAGTATTCTTGGTATTAAACTTGTGGACCGGGGGTTGGACACATCTGCCGCATGTCAGACGATCAATGGGCCAGACTTACTACCCAGTGGGTCCCGCTTAATGGCAGACGTCATCGCTGCAAGCCCAGGCGGACATGGCGGTATGAGCTGGACTCCTTTAATAAAGATTGGTCCTTGGCAGCTCTGGACAGAGAGAGGTGGAAAGAGAGTAAGGAGGCCTTTGCCTATCAATAGGACAATAAAGGCAAAAAAATAATAATGCGAAAGTCTGTCTGTTTTATGCTTAAACCACTGAACCAATCGTTATGAAATTTGATAGATAGGTAGCCTGAGAACTGGAGAATGACATAGGCTTTTTATCCTCGATGTTTAAATAATAAAAATATGAATGACAAAATACACGCAGACGAAGTCGCGGGCAAAAGTTAGTTATCAGGAAAGCCTTAATACACTGTACCTAACCTAAAAATGAAAAAATAAATAAAAAAACAGTGGCACTGCGGGAGTGCCAACAGAAGAGAAAACTAAAAAAAAATACTTCCAAAACTTTTAAAGTAAAAATACTTGCATAGAACATTGATCCGTAACATGATATTTAAAATAAAGACTACAATCGCGTTTACAAAAATGAGGTGTCGGTAACAGTGTCGCGAGTTCAATTGCTTTTTTCTCATTTCAAAAATGCCCAACGCACCTAAGGAAGTTTTCGCTTCAAAAACCTGTTACTAAGCAATTTAGTGATGGGTTCACTAGAAAAAGTAGCGGTCCCATAACAAGTCCGGAGCTTATTACCTGTGCCCTCAATTTAATAGGAATAGAGGTCAGCCATCTTGTTCAGGGTTTTATAGAACGTGTGTAGGTAACCAATGAAGTTTTAAATTTTTACCGTAATGTTAGGAAATATGGAACTATTATATTTTTATGCAAAATTGTGATTTAGATTATATGATTAGATGGGGCGTCATTTGGCGAATGGTTAAAAGGATTGGGTTAAAGTGGTGATAAAATTATTCCATTCTTTGATGTGACATTTTCTCAGCTAACCGTTTATCCGTTTGGGCAGTAGAAGTATCTAGATAGATCTAAAAATCCAGAAGAATTTAATGTTATAGTCACAATTCAGCGTAAAAGAACTCTACAAGAGCTGTTGCCAGCAGTTTTTCTAGTAGTCTGGAGAGCCCTAAGGGCCTACCTACTTCATATAACCGTATCTAAAGTCTTCTATGTTAACACATTCAGGACCAAGGCATGGTCCAACTGTGTGCCGAATATCATTCGGATACATTCAACTGTTGTGCGTGATCGAGTAAAAAACATCCAAACATCTTTATTACATTTAAGTAGGACGGGGAAATAGTTTTCGTACTAGTAAGTTTTACAGAAATATCTACATAGTTCCACCTAATGTTAGTGTGTGCCCTGAAAACCGATGATAACGACATTTAAGCCCCAGTTTGGAGCCCCGAAACTGTTGTTTAGTCACGTAGCCTAATTTATGTTAGTTTTATTAACACCTTTCTTTTCTCACAAGGCTCTACTGTATCCTACATAATGTACAACTACTATTAGTCATTTGAGTTTGGGTAAGACTTTTTAATTGAATAAAGATTAGGTCGGAGATTCCAATTAAGCTTTTTAATTAATTGGATTGTCTTTAAATCTTACGAGTATCTTGGTGTTCTGCATTTCTATTTATAATAACTAAGCCACATTCTGGTAAAATAATGTATGTAGGTGAAGACATTGACTTACAAACCGTACCTTAGTAACCTTTTTTTATCTTGCAGCATTCAAAGAATAGTCCCCCAAATCGAATTTCGACCATAGCAGCCAATCTCAGCGGAGACTTGCCATCTACGCGGAAGATATTATAGTGCACAAGTGCGTGCGCAAACTCTGGACAGTCATACACCATAGGGTTTATATGAATCATTATTTACCAACATTCTTTCAGTCAATCAATATTTTTCTTATAAATAAACTTAATTAAATTGTGATTAGCTATGTCCCGTCCTTAAGGCATACAATAGTTACATCGAAATTAAATTTACATTATTGTTACAAATTATTAAGATTTCATATAAAATATAAAAGACAATAAGTCTATTTGTTATCTTTTCTTCGTTTATAACGACAAATTAAACCATGTGTTGCTCTGTAAAACAAAGATTTTTATTTTCACTTGATATTTCGAAAAAAACACGTAATTACATTATTCTAAAGCTACAAACATTACCTGTAAAACAAAGAAACGACATTTAAAGTTTATTTGCCGATCTTTTTCCACTAAACAAATTATATTATTTTTCCTTTAATTCACTCTCTCAAACCTCAGCCACACAGAGTACAAATCAAGACCACTCCTCTATGACATTTGGAAAGCGCGCCATTATTCAAACTTAAAGGGATCCTAGACGTCTCTAGGTATTCCTTTACAAATATTTAAAAAAAGATAAAAATAAAACGGAACGAATTTTGGTAGGTAAACATCAACGGGACACTGAACCCATCATGACTGAGGACTGACAATGACTGGACTGGACTGTAATGGAGAAGTAATTTATCTGATAGGAAAGAAATAAAGAAAAAAACGTTAATTTGCGGTAAACATGACGCAAAAAATAGTTTAAAATACAAAAATGAGAAAAGGTTGGAGGAAGCATGCGTCACATCCACGCAAATCGGCTATCGCTCAGCATTACACTGCGACCCTATGCAAGACAGAGCCACAGCGCTGGTTTTCAGCGACAGTCGGCGCCGACGTAATGACAGTAAAATTAAAATAGACATATTTTGTTATATGTTACGAGAATATCAATGTCAAAAAACGTTTTACGTTGTCGAAGTTTTTTATAGAGTATAGTAGCACTTGTTTTAACAGATCATGAATCTTTGGCTTGGTAATTAGTCATAGTAGTTCATCATGGCACGCACGGCTGTAACCTAGTCGGTCCTCCTAAAAAAATCTTATTGACGATAAAACAGCAAACGAATCAAAACCCAATCTACCTTCTCTGTTAAATGGTCCACAATATTCCGGAGCACACGCTCAAATATTAGCCAAAGGTTGTGTAACTCGTCGGGGATCAGTTACGTGTCGCCGAATATTCGCCAGACATATTGAGCGTCTATGAAAAGATTATGCATAATATTCGTCATATTCGGCTACCCAAAAACTTGGAACGAAAACTTTGGCAAAGATATCTGCTTATTTTATATTCTTAAGACCTATTTTTCTTCGTGTGAGCTTCATATCTTACTTAGACACCCCAGAATATTTTGCAGACATTTTCTTTCGTAAAATTGCCGAAATAAAGCACATTTTTTCTTGTCAAAAGAATAAAGTTAGCAAGTTTAAGGGTCTTGTGGGTCTCAAAGTTTAGCTGATGTTTTTTGTTGGTGAGAATTACTTCATTAGTATGTCCAAAAGGCTTGGTGGACCGTAACAGTCATTTGAAGTAACTGAACAGAAATTCCTTCGCCTTTTCTTATCTTACACTTTATTCCACTGTCGTAGAACCTCGATACTCAGAAGTTAATAACGATAACCGTATTTCGAAGTACTGTAACGTAAACCATTATATTTTCTGCGAAGATAGATTGAATTCGTATTGTTTGCTCGGTTTATTTATTTTTCTAGTTACGCTATTGATTCTAACTAAAGAAGACTAGATTCTATGCGTAAATTAAAACAAGATTATTGTGAAGAATCTTTCAAACCAGTCTTATTTATAATACTTTTCAAATAGCACTTGTTACCAAGTCATTAGGTACGTATTTGCCAACAGTTACAAGATAAAAAATCTAAATATTTGGTTCATTATTTATAATTATGCGGCACTTTCGACCATAATGTCTGCTTAATGAAATTTGGTCGCCGAACGACCCGACAAAGTCACAGCGGACATTTAGAAGTCAATGAACAACACGATCGCAGTTTGCGAAGGTGATTAGTGTTTTTTTCTTATTTGAGAAGAAATCTTAATAGTTCTGTGCGATATGTGAGAGTCGAGAAACCGACAAAATGAGATGTGAGAAATAATGATTAGGAAAAGCTTCATAAGTTCAATACCACCATTTTCTCTTTACGTAATCTTGGTAGGTTGGAAGTTTCGTAAGATGAATAGCACAACAGAGGTATTTCAATTCATGGAACTTAGAAGTAAGGAACTAAACCACAGTGAACACAGCTGCCTTGCAAGATAATTGTAAATACAAAAGTTTTGCAATTCTTTACAGCTTGGATCCTAGAAGCGTCTATTAAAACTCACCTTGGTGCAAGTGTACTTAGACACAGCTAAAGCACCATATGTTCCAGTGATGCAAGGTATTCTCGTACGTAGTATATGAAAATAAAGATTATAATTGCTTGTGTAATTTATGCATACGGTTGGTGTAATTTGAAGTGGGATAGAACGTACCCACG
This sequence comes from Omphaloscelis lunosa, assembly GCA_916610215.1. Lineage (NCBI taxonomy): Eukaryota > Metazoa > Arthropoda > Insecta > Lepidoptera > Noctuidae > Omphaloscelis > Omphaloscelis lunosa. The sequence goes on from OU744250.1 coordinate 18,356,251, forward strand.
CCACAGATTCGACGTTTTATTAGCAGGTGCGCCGCTCTGTGCCAGTTTTCAATTTGCAAAATGTTTTGCGAAAAATTGAAGCTAAAGTTTTGAATGTTGTGAACTGTGGTGGGCGAAGTTTAATGACTTGTTTTTAAAAAAACGGCACTCCGGGAATAACAACAGAAGTGAAAACTTGAACCATTTTATTGTGCACGAAATAATGTATCGCGCGTTGATGTCTTTTTAAAGTTAGTGTCGGTAACAATGTCGCGAAATCAATGGTGACCTATCTCAAAAATGCCCTACGCGCCTAAAGTTTTCACTTCAACAACGTGGTTAAAAACCTGGCTAGTACCAATGTGAACTTTTCAATGACCTTCCTTAGCTCATCATGGCTAGCACTGACCTACGATAATAGAAAAATCGTGAGGAACTCTGAATAGTGTGAATTCACCGACGACCAAGCGTCATGATCAATGTCCATTTCCTCTTTATATTAGAAGAGGAAATTCCCTTTAGTTTTACAATAACCGACTGTTATCTACACCTACATACAAAAAAATACAACTGAAGTGTGTGTTTGTAATGTCAAAATAACAGCTTTTTACTTAATGTACATACGGTACTTAGAACTTTATTTTTAGGGTTCCGTACCTCAAAAGGAAAAAACGGAACCCTTATAGGATCATTCTTGTGTCTGTCTGTCTGCCTGTCCGTCTGTCACAGCCAATTTGCTCCGAATCTATCGGACAGATTAAGTTGAAATTTGGTGCACATATGTATTTCTGTGACCCAAACACGAACGTGTAACGTAAATAAATGAATTTTGAATATGAGGGTCACTTTTGCGGGCAAACACGAAAATTAAAAAAAAAAGTTTTGCAAACAGTACCGTGTGACATATGAAATAAAAGGGCTTGTTGTGAGGATCTTAAAAATATTTTTTATATAATTTTAAAATAAATACTTTCAAAGATATTTGAGAAATTCGTTGAAAATTGACCCTTATCTCCGAAACTACTGGACTTAAAATTTTGGAGAAAAAAAAAACATAGTATGGCTCTTTACTCATAGATTGCAGGAAAACCTATAGAAATCTATGGTCTTAAAATAACATGGTAAATCTCTCAATATTGTTCGTACAAACTTACATTTGCAGTTGGAATGTATTGTATGGGAGAACATATTTTTCAACAACAATGTTAAGTTTGTTCTTCGGATAAATAAATTCATCTCAACTACGGAACAGCGGTGCCTAGTCCGACACGTACTTGGCCGGTTTTTATTTTATTTTTGTGTGTTTGTTCCGGCTAATCTTCGAAACGGCTGGGCCGATTTTGACGGGACTTTCACTGGCAGCTACCTGATGTCATAAGGAGTAACTTAGACTATTTTGATTTTAGAAAAATAATTGGGGCGAAGCCGCGGGCAACGCGCAACTCAAAACAATAACACCGAAGACCATTATTCTGTGAAGTAAATTAATAAATCTGAAAAGGCAAGCAACAGGTTGTGGCCGCAAACTCGCAATGTAAACCTCTTTTGAGTCGGTACTGAACGATGGAACGTTTCCTAACCAGAACAATGTGCTTTCAGAGAAACCACGCCAACAATGCTGAGCAATTTTTCTTTCAACTCCGCTGTTGCTCGAGCAGAAAAAAATATGTTGAAAAGGTAATTTGCAAGCGCATGCTTTTATACAGCGACTTGCTGTATAAATGCTGTATTATGCTGTCAATGGAAGATGTTTTTGCCGACGTTCGCACGGACGTAACAAAATCGCGGCGGGATTTTATCACGTCCGTGCCTACGTGGGCTTTATTGTTCGTCTTTGAGAGGGGATTTATTTTTGGCGATAGACGTCATACACTATACAGCGGAGATAATGATGTCAGTTGAGTTATGAAGTATACTTAGATTACCGAAAAGGAAAGTGCAAAACGTGAAAAGGCGTTAGCCCTCGTACTCTCGGGTGATTTTTTAACGCGGCGAATTATTATCGCGCACCGGATTTTCAACGTACTGCTTGGCGCCGAGAGTTTGTTTTTGAAGATATTTGCACTATTTATTATTTAACCATTTATGCACACACATATAAACAGACAAAAAGAAAGGAACAAAAAATACGTACAAAGGCAATGCTTATTTCTAAAGAAATCTCTTCCAGCATACCATCCATCTTCTATTTAGTAGTTAGTCCCTATGTTTAGATATTCCAATATTTCCAATCCCCATTATTGCCTGACTATATCTAAGAAATGTTTTGTATTTGTTATCTGTGTTTGTAGCAACACAATGTTCCTACTCATTAGCTTCATTTCCATTTTCCCCATTTCCACAGAAGTCTTCAGTAGCAAGAACTTTGATTCGCATGCTCATATTTCTTCAGTTTTCCCTTTATGGAATGCTTACAATGTAAATATTATTATTTATCATTCAGATAACCGGATCTTTTCCTTTCAATACTTATTCATGAGCACGCGTGGCTTAGTTTATTGTTTTAGAATTATCTTAGAGAGATCGTGAAGTAGGTACTGCAATAACTATGGGCGAATGAACGAATTTATCCTTAAATAAAATAGATATGTTGTGTGATGAATTAGAGACGTTTATAGGGAATATCGGGATAAAAAGTATCCTCTATGTTAATTCACGTTATAAACTATCTGTATGTCAAATTTCATCCAAATCCGTTTAGTAGTTTTTGCGTGAAAGTGTAACAAACATTTATCCATCTACCCATCCTTACAAACTTTAGCGTTTATAATTATTATTATTAAAGTAGGATATAGGATAGGATTGGCCAGATAAGGCAACTCACAACGAAGAGGGGAAGGCGATGGGAGAGATGTTTACCCGGCAGTGGGACAACCAAGGCTGAACAGAATTAGATATAGTAACTTGATTATTGTTACAGAAATAAGCCAACTGAGAATGAAAATAAACAAGCAATAGGGATGATGCCTGGGTCCAAAAAAAGGAATTCTATTTAGTCTATCAGTCAGATAATAAATAAAATATTAGACACGTATTTTTTACTTCATCATATTAATTTAAAAAAATACCTACTTATAAATATGATAAAACGCATTAAGGCTCCTACAAACAGGCGCGACACGCGACGCAACACAAAGGTACGTCGCGTCGTACGACGGACGGTGTCTTTGTTTCGCGTCGCGTGTCGCGCCTGTTTGTAGGTGCCTTTAAAGTTGGGGAGTGGGGGTGAGTATAAAATCAACAAACTCGTGACGTCATGGTAAATTTTAACTCAAAGTATCGCCGTAATCTTTTGATAACGTAAAAAAAGAAAAAATACATATCAAATATTTTTTAATAATCTACAAGACGGACAAAAAAAAAATTGTCGCCATCCCTATTATGATATCACCAATCTAGACAGATTGATGATCAGCAGACGCTGAGCGTAGCGATGGTGAATATTCAAATAAATGTATATTTTAAAAGATAACAAACAACCAATACCATGAAATAGGGCCTGGGATACGAAAATTCCCCGAAGAACTATCGAAAATAGAAAACATAATTCTGGGACAACGTATCGCGCGAATATGAACTTGAAAACGAAAAAATAAGGGTAACATAAAATATCATGTGAAAGAACCCGTTGCACACTGTAATTATTGGAATCGATATAAGCGTGTAGGTAAGTGCCATTAAAATTGATCGCTCAAGTAAAATGGAATTGGAAACTTCTATGCAAATAGTTGAGGTAGATTCCTTCGGAAATAGTTTAGAGGAGAAGCTCATTACTGTTTCAGCTAATATTCATCAAAGCACTTTGAATGGTATATATGTGACCAAGATATTAGGCAAAATAACTTGGGTTGACAAAGTTCTAGACAAAAAGGGAGCTCAAAACGTGCTATATAATACACCATTAACATAACTTATTGCATTAATTAGGGTTCTAGAATTAAAGGTCCTACAAGAACGAATGAGACAGGCCAGTGCTAAAGCGCTGAACTATTTAAAAAAAGAACAACACAAAAGTAGTCATTAAGTTAGTGGCGGGAGTGCTCTCAGTTTTATTGCCAGCACTTAAAATTAAGACAGAGTCTAATGTTACCCTCAGTTTTGTTCTCTTTACCCCGTGGTTTAATCTCGAGGCATTAATCGCTTTTTAAACTTAGAGTAAACGGTTAAAGGACAAATTATAACAGCCCAAAAGTTTCGTGTTCCAGGTCGTTGAGGACATTTTGGGCCAAGTTGAGGTTACTTTGGCACGTGCAAGAGATAGTAGAAAGTCTTGAGTGATTGGCATAATTTCAAAATTTTCCTTGTACTGCCGTGGTCAAAGTACAATAAAACTTAGACACAACCAACTTGGGGTTTTTCAAATTTTATTGATGAACTTTTAATAAAAACAAAAAAAAAGATTTTAAATTATGTATCTTCGGAAGTTTTGAGTCCTACAAAAACAACAAAATGAGAGAGGGGTCTGCTCATTCCATTGAGTCTAAAACCAACCATAACCCTTTATCCTCGAATGTCCTTGCCATGAAACCAGCGCAAAGACTCAAACACTCAGTTTTTTCTGCAATACGGAGTAAAACTCCATTAAAGACTGATGCCATCTCAGTAAAACAACAATAGCCATAAAAACCGTTAATGACTTAATGGATGGAGGCTGCATGACCTAAAGCCAGGCAGTGTTTTGTGACTTTTGTGCCGTAGCCTCCACGTTGTCACTTTGGGCACTCTGCCAAAATGCTCGCTGCAAACTTCTATATTGTATTTTGGCAAGGTAGTTTTTAAACTTTATAAAAACAATTTCCGTGTAAGAGGAGGAAATAAATTGTACATTTTTTTTAGAGCAAGGGGCAAGCTGTGTAAATCAGAATAGAGTAGTACCTCTTGCAAAATTATTTGTTTTTCTCGGTCTAGAGAGATATAAATATGGGAATGTTTGCGAAAGAAAGACATAAGTAATGATACCTTTATTCAGACAAATAGCATTATCCTTTGTGATTTTAATATTAATGGTCGTCTCGATTTGCTCGACAACCAAGGTCAATATTGGGCGTAATTTGAGTAGCTACTTGATGTGATTACTAGCAATTTTACTATGGAAATGTAACTGGTCTCAGTGTGAATTATGGAAAAATATAACGCAGAAACCAAACTGTCAACTTTAATAACTGAAGAAGCTACAAATAAACCCGAAGGGCAGACAGATCCACGAAGACGATTCAGAAAGCGTACCAAGGGCAACGAAGGTATGACGCACGGAGTATGCCAATCTGATGTTACAGATAAATTTTATTGAGCTCATTGTACCGAATAAATATTGGCCCAAGTATGTTTGTGGACACCTTAGTGACGTAGGTTGAAGAAAAAAGGTTCTTTTGATAATCATGTTATTGAACCCTGTGTCCTTGTGGTTGTAGGATGAATACCAATGGGTTGGAATAAAGTTCTTCAGTTTTTAGTTGGTGTAGGTTGTAAGGATGCGGACTGAATGATAAATGGTTTGGTTCTGAGGACAAATGGGGTACGGGAATCGATCGGTTTAGAACGGTGCAATTCACTCATAGTTGGGAGGTTTTTTTATATACATTTTCGTTTTTCTTTACATTTACCTCTATAATCTTTTCTCCTTGTATCATTATGAGGACACATTATTGCATCTATGTGGAACTCACTATCATGTTAAATTATTTATTTATACTTTGTATGTCAATCATTAGGTATCGTTTAAAATTCCTTAGCATTAGCTCCTATCATTGCATCTATTACATATTTTAGATCTGTAGTGTTGTAATGAGCCGTAGATAATGCATTAATGTTGGTATCATTAATATGCAGCAAGGACGGTGTTACAATGCTAACGCAACAAATCAGTAATTTGTCAGTATTGAGCTAGATTGATTTATTGGTCTAATTTAAGGCCAGGTTAAGATCTTTTATTTATTTGGACCAACATTTTTATAGTGAAATAATCTTAGATCATTATCTTTAAGTACATTAAACATCATTGTTTTAGATACGTCAGATTTGTTCGGTTACAAATCTCTATCTTTACATGCATATTCAACGTTGTTGTAATAGCGCCAGAGGTGATCATTATATACATATCTATTTTGAGAGCTACAAAAACTTCTAGGTTATTATTTGTTGGATTAATTCTGAACAAGTTTTTTGTAAAAGTCCAAAAATTATTTAGAAATTAACAGTGATAGCCATTTTTCACGAGTCGAAAATAAAATATGTTCAGTATTTCACGTTGTAGTGTTAACAATACAGTAATGTGCATATTGCCGGAAGTTGCCAACACACGAGGCTCCGATTACTTCCTAGTAATCCTGTTGTAAGACGATTAGATAAAATTGAACGAGCCATATTGCCTGTAAACTACCTACACCATCAATCCAAGCTCATACCGATTGGCGGTGCAGTTAACGTAGTAAAATAGCACCTATTTTAACACAAAATGGCGGATTGATGTAAGAAATAGAGCTGGCAACGCTCTCGGATTGCGTTCGGGAGAGGATAGTGGATGGAAGCTATTTGGTTCTACACTAGGGAGAGATATGTGGGAAATTATGGATGTAAAACGGGTTGTAGATCAAATGGGTGCTTTGGAGATTTTGTTCATGGATTGTGCATTTATTAGATGCTTTAATGCAACCATTAAAGAGAATAAATTTGAAAATATGTACCCTTCAATAAAATAAGTAAATTTTTGTTTCGTCCGGCCCTTAAGAATTTCAAGAAACATGATAATAGATGGTAGGTAAGTCATTGATGATGATCAACTTATGAATATAATTAGCCATATTAAAATTCAGACTTCATAAACTCATTTCAGAAAAAAAGGGTTTACTTTTTGTTCTAACTTACAATAGAGTTGATCTCATAAATAGGGCTGTGGGAGACCTATTCCCATTTTTTACACAAAATAATGGACGGTTTTGCGACCAAAATTTTAATAAAAGCAAATAATTTCGTCGCTGCTGCCCTTGGTAATAAATTTATTTAAGCTCCACGTTAATTAAAATCGTGTTTCATTCACACAATCAAATAAACGAATAGTAAACGAAATAAATAATTAAAGCAAACCATGTAAGTAATTGAGTTCGAATGATAACAGAATTTTACTAATGGAGTATCGAAGTATTTTAGTGGTGAGCGATATTTTCCATTGATCGATTGGTTCTGGCCCTGGCTAAGTTAAGAACCTCCCAGCCCCCTGCGTCCTTAGAGATTACTAAGGGATTATGTCACAAAATGAACAGCGTATATCAGTTTGTATGGTTATATTTAATGGTACAGGTACAGACCAGCAAACTGAACAACTTTATCTATGGGACCAACATCTTAATTACGAAAAATTATCAGCTGTCCCATACAAAACTTCAATACTTAGTCGATCCAAATGTAGGGGGATGCTGATAATATTTTCGCGATTACGATTTTGGTCGCATATAGAAAGTTGTTTAGTTTGATGGTCTGTACTACACTCTTAAACATGACAACATATTTCTAACACATGCTGTATAATTTAACTAATTGTGTCATGAAGATGGCTCCTAGAATTAGCATAATCAGCCTAAAATGTTCCCACTGCTGGGACACTGGCCTTCTCTCTATGAGAGGGAGTGAGCCGTAATCCACCACCACCGCAGGCGCAGTGCGGGTTGGTAGATGTCACATGTCTTCGAATTTTTAGTTCTAGGCCATGCCGGTTTTCTCAAGATGTTTTCCTTCACCGTTTTGAGCGCCGTCTGCTAATAACAACATGCAATCATCAATCTGTTGGTCAGACGATATTTTCGCCGCTACTTATTTGCTCTGAGAAGTTTCTTAAATGACTCATCAAGTCGTCAACAATTTAATTACTCAAGCTATGATAATAGGAGACTTTAAACAAACAATAATTAAAAACTTTTCTTTTGAAAACGAAATGGAAAACAAACAAAATTTCAAAATCGCTTAGTTTAATTAACAATATAAAAGTTTGCTCAAAGATTTCACCTTTTAGATGCTTACTTGCAATAATATCTAGATTTTAAAAGTATTCGAAACTTGCAATTCAAATAATAAAACGATTGGTTCCTAATACCCCGCTTTATTTGTACTAACGGATAGCACAAAACAAACAAGACAAACCATTACCCATTATATACTTTTTTAGTTTCTGATAAGGTTCATTATCGAGTGGCAAATTACAATCAAAGTTTTGAAACACTTGAACAATCCAAATATTGATAATAGCACATACATGGTTGGTTACATTATGAGCAGTATACATTGTTTGTTTTGTGGACACCATTCGACTTGATTTTGGTAAAATTGAATGAGGTTAATGACTTCTAAGTTATTTTGCTAGACATTTTTCGTGTTTGGACAATCGATTTAAAGAAGTGAAAAACCATCTTGAGGAAACCGCCATGCCTGAGAGATATTTCTCGACGGCGTGTAAAGCCAAGTCAGAAGCCCTTGGGCGGTTTTAAAACTCTGACACCAGGTTAGTCACTAACCACAAGAAAAAGACCTAACCATACTTAGCGAGCAGATTGCTCATTATGGAACAGTTGCTACCATAAACTTTATAATATCTCAGACACTTTTTCTATAAGAAATAATTTGGGATTTATGGCATAAAGCGTCCGTAGTCCAAACCACCCTTCAAAAATTATAATTCCTGCCATTAATTTGTCATTTAAAATGTAGATTTTCCATTATCCTTCTTTAAAACCCAAAAATATTCATGCAAATCCTATAGAAAACAACTTAGCAGTAAGTACTTGAGTAATTACAAAATGTAAATCAGTGCGACTAAGTTATTTTCATTCCTTAGAAGTCACTCATTTAGTCACAATTCTTGAATTACAGAAAAACAAAGTTTGTTTTATTTCTGTCGAGCAACTCGTTTCTAACAGAGTGTGTTTGTTAACTTTAAACTCTCTAGTTAATTTAATGAACTGGAGTGAATGAGCTTTGATTTCAATAAACGAAGTTCTTGGTATTGAGCGTAAGCAGTAATATCACAGATGAATACAGATGAGACACTCCGCATTTTAGGTACGAAGCTAAAAGTAGTACGCCGCGGGCTCGACTTGTCGAATTTATTGGGCGTAACGTTAATCAGAAGATATAAGAGTTACGCAATAGATAGAGAGGCAACTTCTAGGTGAATAAAACTGTAGGTAATACGGTAGTTGTCTAGGTAAAAAAAAGAAAATCTATTTAGTCCGTCTTTTAGATAATAAAAAAATATTAGACACATATTTTTTGCTTTATTATTTTAATAAAAAATAACTTAGCTAACACGCATAGCGGTATAAAATCTAGCAAGGCGTGACGTCATGCCACATTTTGACTCAATGTATCGCCGTAATCTTTTGATTACGTCAAAAAAGAAAAAATACGTGTGCAATATTTTTTATTAATATACCTTCCTGACAACGAAAATTTTTGAACACAGGCCTATTAGCCCTCTGCGACCGAATTGCACTTTATTTTGTCGTAGCAAGAGTCGCTTTTTATTTAAATAATTTCGCGGAGTGTCCCATATGTACTAATCTGTGGTAATATGAAAAGTGTTACTGGGTTTTTCCATCTGGAATTTCTCAATAGCGGCCCGGAGCCTGGATTTGTGCCCGTTTGATTGCAATAGGTCTCCCCCTATTACATCGAACTTAAAAACATAACTGGCGAAATATGGGTTTTGTAGGTAAGCCTCTGCCCAACCCTTCAGGAAAACAAGGCGTAAGGTTATGTGCAGTAATGTTTCATTTTGACAGTTGAACAACAATTATTTGTTTCAAATCGAAACAGATTGTGATTGATCGTGTATTGCGCTATTAGGGCATAGTTTTAAAAGAGAGGCATCCGAGAAAAAGACAATAGCCATTTCATAGTCTTCCAACTAAAATTAGTTTCAAGGTACTTTGTTAAAGGACCTCTCCTTTAACAAAGTATTTCTCCTCAGGAGGAGTTCGTATACCACTACAAGTTTATATTATCAGGTTATATTGATTTTTCAAGCATGTTGTACTTGAAAGAATCCATAAAACTTTTCGATCCTTTATCAATGTTACTTCATTATAAAAAGGAATTTTTACGGATTCCTCCACCATGATTGAGGATTAGATACTAAGGTACTTTTAATTGAAGTTAAGAAAAAAGTATAAAGTAAAATACCTTCTGTTGGGTCAAAGGGGACACCAAAGGAAACGTTCCAAGAATTTCAATAATAAGTTTATTATCCTTTTCTGTATATATGTTGGAAGGTGTTATACTAATACTATGTGAAACGTGTGAAGGCTAAAAAATACAGCCAATATGACAAAGAAAGGATAAAGGCTCTTTCAAACAGGCGCGACACGCGACGCGACACAAAGACACCGCTCGTCGCACGACGAGCGGTGTCTTTGTGTCGCGTCGCGTGTCGCGCCTGTTTGAAAGACCCTTTACAGTCAAGCGGTAAGGGCGGGCTCGGATATAAAAAATAATATTTATGAGTTGGAACGAGAGAAAGTCTAGGTATAGTGTTGAAGTAGGATCGATTTGTTTTTACTGTCCTCCAACACTTTCAAGTTTCTCAGTATAATAAACGAGATGACGTCATAAAACCTGATCATTATGCATGCATTTATTGCACAAGATTTTTATAAACTAAAAGAGGACGTAATTCGAGGACAGTAATATTTAATTTACTGCCTCAAAGCTCGGTGCACACTTAAGGCTAAATTGAGATTTCCGTTCGATATTTGACACCCACATAAGGCTGATTTACATTTGATAGTTATTCATAGCTCGCCTCCGCGACTGCTCATGAATATATGTTGCACAAAATGATAATGTACAAAGCAATCGTTTGGACACAAAGTATTAATATTCTGAAGACAGTAATCAATTTTGTTAGTAATAATAAAGATGGAGGTCCAGCTAATAATAGATAATATTGTTATACTACTTAGATTAACAGCAATAGACGATTCAGTCGCCAAAGTGGATAAATATGAGTTGTGTAGTAGTGGTAATTCAGCTCCAATTATAATTCAGGCAAAAGGAACCAACCAAATCATTTACCCTTAAGTGCAAATAAATAATTAAGATGGACAGTGATACCGATTTTATAAAATACAGAAATGATAAAGCAGTATCAAATGAACTCGATGAGTATCTGAAAGTAAGAGGGAATAAATTCAATCCACAATATGATAATGAATGTATTTACAAGCCAGATACGAAAGAAAATCTATTTATTAAACCCATTATCGGATTTTACACTTGAGTATTATTCAAATTTGATCCAATTTGCACACAAAATTATTCTTCGAAATAACTTTTTTACGACTGTTCAAATTCGATAATGAAGAGTCGAGTTTTAGTTAGGTACAGGTATAAAATATTGCCTTATGTTATTTGCATTTGAATATACGGGAGTTCTAAAGTAGGACTTATATTTCAATGACAATTGAAGAATACGAAAAATAGAATCCGACTTTTCTTACACAATACGAGAATACAATATAAGGCAAGTACTTTTCAACACAAATTGAAAACTAGTCTAGATAGATATGAAAATTAGACGACTTGTCGACGGTTTTAGCATATTATCTCCGTATGTATCGAAAGGCATTGTCTGCTAGAAGTATTAGTTTGTGGTGAAGCCTTGGCACCATTTTGCAGAACTGACAAACCACACTCTTGAAAATCAATTCCATGTTCGGCTTGCAATTTTGGACTACTTAATTTAAGGTTTAGTATAGTACTCAAAATAATTACAACAGCTTCTTAAAATGACAAGTTGTCTAGTTATACTTGATAAATATGTAATACGTATATGTGTACGTGGATTCATTTCTCCATGTATATGACTTAGAAGAGATTTTTAATTGATTTAGAAATAACTTCCAATACTTGTTAGTGGATTTGAAGAATTGATTTGATATTGATACGACAGGTTGGAATTTACGTAGGTATGTATAAGGTAAACCTAAACAGCCTCTTCAAACGGATTTTATAACAGGAAAACTAATTCAGAAAAAATATCAAAACATTCGAGGAAAAAATTCAATCTTTTGATTTTAATATCATTATAAGTCAACGAAGACACTTGAAAAGTCGTTATGTCTATTTTAAGATTTTTCGTGGGCGCACTTCGTGGGGCAGAGAAGGCTTTTAAGTCCCTTAAGTGGTATTAAAGAGCTACACAGAATAAACGACCTTTGAATTTTGAATTTGACTCAAATCCCTTTAGTGAAGTGTCTTGCCAGTGAAATTTTGGCTGTAACATCTCCGAATTAATAGGCTGATATTTTTATTGCTAGTATTTCTTGACTTATATTTGTTGTTTGTGTATTTGATACTTTCATGAGTAAGCTCAACCACCTAGACAGACGAACAGTTACAAAAGCAAAGGTTCTTAATAGAACTAATGAATCCAATCCTAAAGAAGCAGATGGTAATTTATTCTCCAATTCTTGTAGTACATCATCCCTAGATATCCTCCGGGCAGCACTAGATCATAGCAATGCCAACGGTAAACCGAACGAGTCCAATAATATCAGAATGCACAATGTCATTGAAACGGGTTCCAACGCTTCGGGTTTATCCTCTGCTTTCTTAATTGAAATGTCAAGATGATTGCCAGTGGATATGTGATTATAATTCGCTACCGGTTTCGCCCTAGAGCTAGTGGAAATTGATTTTTGGAATACCGTCGTGGATGCAGACAGATTCATCTGGATCATATGAATGTGCTTTGGTTTTATAAATGTTAGAAACGATTATGTCGATTTTTTTTAGTGGATGTATCCAGTACCATAGTCTGATGCAGACTATAAAATTGAAATGACTCAAACACCTGTTTTGACAACAGTTACTCAATGCCAAAAGATGACACAAGAATCAACGTTCAGGAAGAATGATGATTCAAGGGAAACAGACAGATAGACAACAAAATCACAGCTGCTAAGGATACTGTTATCGATGCATATTAAAATGCTGTAAGTAAAAGCAATGCAAAGGAAGCACACAGAAATTCGTGCGGACGTCAAACTGCGATTGAATTTATATGTAAAGTATCTAAAGAATGTGGTTACAATTTTTTTATATGGTTGAATGATAATATATCAGAAATTCGGAATCGGTCAATTTACCTACTTACCAGCTTCCTACAATGACAATTTGAAATGTCCACGAACAAGACAAAAGATTTATGAAGACAATTCACAGTTTTGTAACGTTACAATTGGACCAGTATAAAATATTAGAATTCCCCCACTGTGTCGGATTACGTAGAATTATGGACCTGGTCTGATAGTGCCTGCTGATAGGGTTTATTGGCCCTAAAATGGAACCTCGTAAAACTAATTTAGTTTTAGACTGGACTTAGAAGATATTTATTCTGGACAACATTGTAAAGATGGCTCTAAGATAGCAATGGTTTATGTTTTGCTTCGTGATAGAACAAGAACAAGTTATATAAAGTTTTTATTAAATCTGATAAAGTCTGTTTCGCTACGTCTATATTGATTATTGTGCTTTTACTTGTTTGTTGCCACTTTGTAGATATTTGCACAAGCTGTGTCAGTGTTCATTTGAGTTTTTTATCGGTTTTTACTTCAGTTGGGTTTTCAATTGGAAACATGGTATTTGATTATTTTCCGATGGAAATATTGGCGCACGAATAAACCTAAAAGGCTACGTTAAAAGCAATTCATTCGACATGGTTCCCAAATTTTCTGTAACTGATAGGTACACATTTTATGACATCTCATATAAAACGAGTATTATGTCATTAGGATTAGCTAAGTACTTACTCACTAATTAACACGTCCTCAATAATGATGTTTTACTCACTACAGTAAATAATGATTCATTGTTTTTCATCAAAGTCGTGCATCCGGTATATGCATCACAATTTAGTATAAAATGATTCGTTGATATTACATTATAAATTCATTTTGAGCAAGAAATCTTGGATGACTTTGAAACGAAATTCAGCGAACGTGTCTAAATTGTACTTAAATTATAAAAAGGGTTAAAAATTTAAAATTATAAACGCGAAACACTGTTGCATTTAGTGATGTTTTGCTAATAAATAATTTAAAATTTTAATAAGGAAATCTGCCTATGTTTTGGGAATACCGACGCGAGATGAAATGGGATACTTGTATTAATAAAAGAAAATCTAAACTTGTCATATGCATGAAAAAAAAGCAATCAGGAGTATCATATCTCATTATAATCCTATAAGTAATTTTCGTCCTGGAAAAGAGCTAGCTAGGGCTTAAGATTATGACACAATGTCTCAAAAATCTTTCATGATAACCCTAAAAATTCTCATAAACATTATCGTGTTACATGTTACAGCAATATATGAACGTTATTTCAGCCACAAGTGTTATAAAAATAGCGAATAAACGAGATAACAATGTTACGAACGTAAACTTAAAAAGTTACGTCTTACAACATGTCGTAAAGATGACTCGTTTTTAGTCAGATTTTGATAATCATTTTGATCATCAAGATTATCATAATTTACAGTTTTATCGTGATCTAGTTTGTCTTTGAGTTCTGGTTTTAATTTTATGTTAAGTTTATTATTATGAGTGTATTCAAGGCTTTAAGCTGAGCTATCTAATCTACCTAATGACGTAAAAATATAGTTAGTAAGACATTCTTTCACTAGATGTGACTTACAAGCGGATATCAAGATTGATGAGATTATTTTCAGTGGGTACTTGCAAGTCCAACTCTGGCCTGCGTTCGCTTGTTCGCGGAATGGTCGATTCCTACAATGGGACGTTTGAACATATAGAATTTTTAGGGTTCCTTACCCAAAGGGTAAAACGGGACCCTATTACTAAGACTGCGCTGTCCGTCCGTCTCTCTGTCTGTTCGTCCGTCACCAGGTTGTATCTCATGAACCGTGATGGTTAGACAGATGATGTTGAAATTTTCACAGATGATGTATTGCTGTTGCCGCTATGACAAGAAATACTAAAAACAAAATAAAATAAATATACAAAAAACGAGATTTTTTTTGCCGTTTTTATAGGTAATGGTACGGAACCCTGCATGCGCGAGTCCCACTCGCACTTGGCCGGTTTTTTATTTGTGCTCCCTATACGTTCATAAGTCATATAGTCAAGGTGCTTTCTTTAACATATTTCGCGCTCTCCAATGTCCAACAACCACAGTCCTCCAGTATAGCCACCAGTCCATATAAAATCATGCTCATCTATTGAAAAGTCTTAACATTATTAAGTTGCTGTTGAAGTGCGATGATCAAATACCCAATGCCAATGCAAATAAGCTGCCCATCACCACTTTGCTTATCACAATGGCGCTGCTTGCAAGCCATATATGAAAAATTCAGATCATTTTGTAGTTCTCTTTTTTGCCGGGTGTCAAGATGCACTGGTTTTGTGGTCGTGACTTCCAATGAGCCAAGTGACGCAGCAATATTAATAAAAAACATTTATTGAGACGGCTTTGATTTCATACTTATTTATATACAGTTTGTAACAGGTTACGATATTGTTATGCTGTAATTTGTTTATTTTTCCATTCATTATCAATAGGTTTGTGATAGTTCATGGATTTTTACATTTTCTGATTCGTAAATTTATTATGAATTCATCAACATCATCATGTCATTAAAGTTATCAAGGATCTTAATTTTATTAACGCCTGGGCGAGCTAGCTCTGTTCTGAGAATGCTCATTTGATAGTATAGGAAAGTTCATACAAATTCCATGCTGCCATTAATCTTGTTCTAAACTTTGGGCGACCGAGCTCTGCTCGGGTGAAAATACGGAGAAAACGAATTTTCCCAGATGAGTCCTAGCTAGATCGATATTTCGTCCCCGTAAACCCCTATATTGCAACTTTTATCGGAATCGTTAGAGCCGTTTTCGAGAACGTGATTACAAATATATATATATATATATATTTAAAAAAAAAACAAATATTGCTTAATAGTATAGGATAACATCACGCCTGTAATCCCGGAGGGTACAGGCAGACGTGTACCTGTAGTACACCTACATTTCAAAACACGATCTGTGAGTGAAAGTGTTGATTATGAATGCAATAATTCATTTCGTAAGAGTCTATGCAGAAAAAAACGTGAAGAGTAGAATCTTTTTAATTGTTCTAGAAAATTCTAAGCAAGCAAGGAAAGATACCAAAATTCTACAGGGAATAACGTCGGAACATGTTGAGCCATTATAAACCTTATAACAAATACATTTATGTCTTCAAAATATGACTGTCGAAGGCGCTAAGTCGTTAAAATTAACCCGCACTGCGCCCGAGCCGGCAAGAGAATTCGCGGGTTTGAGTGACTTTATATCAGACGGATAAGATAAAATAAGTTGCTAACAAGTTACTAAGTTAGGCCTATTATTAGGTCTAGGTATTGCATTATGGAACATTAATAGGGAACCTGTTTTCCTAGACCGGTGACGCAATAGGAATAATAAAACAGTAGGTTGAATTTGGACAAGATTTGAACGGTTGATTAAAATTATTGTTAATGTAGGTTATATTCAGTGAGACTGTGTTCAAGGAAGTAAATATTCATTGCAAAAGATTTGAAAGATAGTGTTGTCAAGAATTAATTAATCATTTCATACGATTTATTTTATTATCGAAATAATAAACATGTATTTGATCTGTTAATCACTTTCCGAACATCAAACATACAACTACATAAAAAAGCAGTAACCTACAACACAAGAAGTAAAGACAAATTCCAACTAATAACTGCACGAGCACGGACTAATTACGGCAAAAAAACAGTATTAGTGGAGGGAACACAACTGTTCAATGATTTACCGGAAAATATAAAGAGATGTGATAGTATTACTATATATTTAAGAGCAAACTCAAAAAGCATATAAATGTACCCTATGGCGTTGTCCTAATTGGCTACGATCGTACGAGCATACGATGCGATTTCGTCACACGACGAGATTAAACACACACATTTCCTTATAGTGTCCTAATTGAAACTTGCAAGTCATCGCGCGAGCACAGGAAATGCTTAATAACGATCGTACGATGGTTTTACCAAAGCTACAAATCTCTTTTGAGTGGCCTAATTTGTCACGCGTCATTGCGCAATCACAGCAACAGGACGGCATTGCATGATGCCCATCGCGTGAGCTATTAGGACACCTTTTGGACCATCGCACGATCATTTTCATCGTGCGACAAAATCGCATCTTCTGGTCGTACGATCATTAGCCAATTAGGACGATGCCTATAACGTCATCAACGCCCCAGAGGCAAATATTATATATTATTATTTAGAAGTAACTCTGTATCTCATTATAAGTGAACTGTTATATAGTTCTTATGGGAAATAAATATCTTTAAACCTAAATCCTTTTAAAGGCTCGTGCAGACTGCTGCTGCTGCGTGACGTTTTATTAAAATCGTGTCGCACCTGTTTGCGGGAGCCTTAAACTTCTCTGCGGATAATAGGTGATAAGCGATGCTATTATTTATCCTTAATATTATATTATAATTAATGTGAAAGTAACTCTGCTTGTCTGTTACCTTTTCACGTCTGAACGGTTGAACAGATTTGAAAGAAATTGGGCACACCGATAGACCATAACCTGGGTTAGGGACATAGGATACTTTTTATCCCGGGACTATTTTGCCGGGATATAATTTCCGTTCTCTACACGGACGAAGCTGCGGGGAAACCCCTAGTAGCCCATAAAATCCAGGTCATCAGGGAAAGCCCTAACACTAACTAATAATGATCTAACCGTATATTTCCACGAGCAAGGTGAAGTATTTTTCCTTTCCTAATCTACATGGTCCTCATATGGCTTGACCAAGATTATGTCTGGGCTTTAAAAGAGACTGTGACCTCTGAGTTTGTTTCGGCCATTCTTCTCAGAGTAGATAGGAAACGCCGAACTCAACTAGCTTATTTTTAATGTGACGTGTTAAAGTGATTCCGATATCCTATCTCGTACAAAATAAACAATTTCATTTCATTTCATATATTTTACCTACGTAGAACAAAACCTACAGTATGGAGCATCCGTGAGATGCAAAAAAGGTATATGTGAATATTGAAGAGGTTTGCATAACAAGTATATGGAGATATACCTTCTTATATATGCTTATTTAATGACATCAATGACATAGAGCTGACTCGAGTGGTGATGAAAAAATAAGTGGTTGTAAAAAGTTTATTTGTATTCATTAGACAAAATACTAAAGGCAGTAAAAAATCTTGAGATTCTTATAGTTTGACTATAAATATTTCCTTATTTACTTTGTAATTTTATGAAGATTTTAATTACCTGCATGATAATATTAATTTCAGGCTACCAAAACATCTTTACTGAGGTGTCCTGTCTAAATAATTAATTGAATGAAGATAGACTAGAGTTTGACATTAAAAGAATAGGAAGCATAAATAGGAGACAGACACTAAACGCTTCCGCAGACTGGCGCGACCCGACGGCGCGACGCGACTGTTGTGGAACAATTTCTATGAAAATTTCTCGGAAATTGTTCTTCCGGTGTTGCATCTCGTCACCTCTTCGGGAGTATTAAAACGGAACATAGTCTGAAGAATACCAAAATGAAAAAGCAGATGACACAGCCACATCACAAATGCGTGCGCGCATCACGATGCCTCGATTGTTTTACTGTCAGAGCAATAACACCTGCACCATGACCTTTGCGAAACCAATGCTATCGATCTTGCTAAATTCGAAAATAGAATCATCAATACGAAAACAAAGAAGGAGATAAATGATATCATAGTTGATGATACCAAGTTACTTGAACTTCTGCATCTAACTCTCTATGTACGAAGATTATTCTATTGCATCGGTGCTCTCAATCTTACTAGAGAGGCAAAAACTAAAACGTTCACACTTATAGATAACTTAATTATAACCAATAATCCATGAAGCAACACTTTTATTAAACAATAAATCGAATCCATAACCAATATTTTAATGTTAGTGCTGATTTATTGTAAGTAATTAACTTTTAGAGCAGTGATAGCCTGATGGTGTGATCGTAGGACTGCTAAGTCATAGGTCTCGAGTTCGGACTCAAGGCAACCACTGACTTTTCGGATTAATATGCGTATTGTACATACGGCTACACATCAAGCTATACATTTCCAGTATAAGCAGACGTCGCATTGTACGGAAATCGTACACAATGCGAGTTTAGCCGTGCGTGTGTACAATTATCACTTCTAAAACGCTGAAGGAAAACATCGTGAGGAAACCGGCATGCCTGAGAGATATTTCAAGACAGCATGTGAAGCTAAGTCAGAGGTCCATGGGCGGCTTTAAAACTCTGACACCAGGTTAGTCACTAACCACACGAAAAGAAGATTTAACTTTTATAAGAGGTTTTGTCAAGTAATATTGCACTTACAACACATCTTTATGATGGGACATTATTTTTCACAGCAATAAGCTGTTCGTATGTAAAAATCTTTTGTAAATTTTATATTTCCGTAAAGTAAGTACCTAAGTATAAGAAACCTAACTTGAAATCTTTCGTCATCTAAGTTAGATATAATTGACCATGTGAACTTAAAACACATTATGTATATTACCAGCCCAGACGTAAACGTCACAGCAAGAAAACCAGTTTTATTCTACCTACTAAGAACAAATAATAATGTCTAGCTGCTTGTAGGTAATGTAGGTTCAACCACAGAATAGTATCTACAGAAGGTCAGCTTCACATAACCAGCGAAAACAGGTGCACATATATGCGTACCTATACCTCGATCTCTCTCAACCCAGGCACAGTATAAATATGGATACAGAAACTACGTAGTAAACGTTCGAAACGGCGCACTCACACAGACGCGCTGATTGACGAGATCCCAAGCGATTCTCGCGGTGCTGTCAGGTGCGGGTGCTGCCGTGTCGAGACGAGTGCTCGTCGCGATCTTTTTAAAATTGGAGCGTAGGTAATTATTTCAACAAATAGGCCTAGTTCCATACTGTCCATATTTATATTGTGGCCCAAGTCCGCGTGGGTGATTTTTATGGTGCAGTGGATTTTCAACTCTCGGTGTTAAGCCGAGCATTGAGAATCCAACAGAGAAAATCCCAGTGCATCATAAAACATATTGCTGGACGTCAACTCTCGGCGCTAAGTAGTGCGTTGAAAATCCAGTGCACAATAAAAAATCACCCATGTGTATGAGGGCTTAGTACATTATCTCAGAAGAGTGTCAGTCACGAGTGCGCTTGCACTCGCTGTTCGTGAAGCGTGTTTGCAAGTCTGTGTGCGTGCGTTTTCGCTTTCTGTATGTAGCTGACCTTCTGTATTACTCTGTAGTACAACGCAGGCTATGATTTCAACTTGATGACGTAATATCCTGTGTAAGGTAAATGAGGGATTACCTTCCCAAAAATGATATCATATTGCGATCCTATCTGTTTGTCATGCCTGTATGATTGCTGCAATATCCTCCTCTAATCGTTTTGTTATCATGTTTTAAGCAATATTAACTTATTATTAATGAGTAATTGCTTCTGTTTTCCTTGTACTCATTTAATTAAATTATGTTTATAGTGTCGCTTGCATTTCTTTTCCTTCGCATTATCTTAATCTATAATTACATTTCTGTGAGGCTATAGGTATACATATATAGAAATCAAAATGTTACGAGGACAAAAGTTGAATTGAAAAAAAAATACCGTCATTCTCCGGACACCAACCTGTATGTCGTCCGCAATACCGAAGACAGGCACAGATGGCGAAAGAGCGTCACAGAGAAAATGATTCTATGGGATCACAAACCATTCGAAATGCTGAATACAAAGCGCGAGAGACAAGTGGGAAGGTAATCCCATGTTAAGGTGTGATACATTTTTTTATTCAAGTCCCCCATAGTTTACCATTCTTCCCTGTGTGTTGCATTCTCTAGGCTATCATGTTAGCATTGCCTGGGGTTTCCTCGGCGTTTTCTGCTGACACGCACTGCATGACGACTCTGGCCTATCTGTCCCGATGCATCCTACATACATGACACGCCCAATCCTAGTGTGACTATTTATTGAACACAAAATCACTTACACAACCAGAACGATAGACGAAATCATTAGAAATAGAATAATTTCATAACATTAATCTTGATAAAGCTGTAAAACTGCATTACAATAATATATTTGTCTACCAACGATGATATCATTCAAAGACAGGTTCCAACGAAGCTGTAGGTAATACGTATTCATTTATAAAAGGTAATTAACAGGTAGACTAGTCCAACAATCGGTATTTATTATAGTAGGTGACTGAAGAGGAACTTGAATAGATGTTGAACGTCTATTGACGGGGTCTAATGGCGTTTTAAGTAAGTAATTTTCTAAAGTATGCTCATTTATTTCAATAAGTGGGATGGGAAGCGCATTTTCCTCGTGAAAAACATTGATGGCGAACTGTATAAAATTAATCTTGAAAAGAAATGGACAATAGATAAATAAGAATTATAGAATGAATATGATACATAATATTGTTCTTGTTGTGTTTGTGTTGTTCTTTGTTATATTCTGGGTTCATTAGAAAACCGGCGTCAGACAGTATCTGTCTGGCATTAATGCTGTAATGAACCTTTTTGGCGCAGCCGTGAGCCACACACTATTGCTGTTAAACATTATTTTCACTTTTTCATGTTGTTATTTATATTTTGTGTTTCACGAACTGTGTCCTAATAAATGTTTTTTCTTTCTTTCTTTTCTTTCTTTCTTTCTTTTCTTTTCTTTTCTTTCTTTCTTTCTTTTATACATGATAAGTTATAAAGACAAAACTTTGAAGGGAAGTTAATACACAAAATGGAAAACTGTAACCACTCACTCATATAAGTACAACGATTGAAATGTATACTATTTGTATCCATCACTAACCCGGAAAAACAAGGCCAAAACCTTTTTTTAAGTCGAAGATAAAGAGCATCTTCTACGTACCCAATCAATCAAGGTAAGATCGTAGTGATACTACCCGAGGCCACTGAGCCTGGGGCCTTGCATCACACAAGATATATTCATAAAGCCCCAGTTACATCACTGGGCCCCGAGACATTTCCATATAAAGACTGGCCCACATCGGCCAGCTGGTATTTTTGAATATGTGAATAAGTTAACAATGAATGCATAAATAAGATGTGAATGAATTAATATAATTCAAGAAAAATACTATAATAAAACACTAAATTATTTCAGACAACATTTAAATACAGGAAAGGAAAAGAGGATGAACATTATAATCTAACCTCAAGCAAGGAATACGATTAAAACTTATCACATGGATTTAAGCAAATTAAAATTACAACACCGCGCTGTTAATACATAAATATTTATAAAGATTCCAATGAAACAAACAGAATTAACACTAAGAAGTTGAGGAATTCTGATTTCTTATTTTGCCCCTTGCTGCCTACATACATACATAAGTGCGACGAATTATCATATATATCACACATCTGAGTCAGTCTACGGAAATGCGACAAGGCGCTGTTTTTAAATTGTCGTCATTGCACAAAAATGGCGCTGTAGCAAGTCCCTTAGAAGGTAAAAAAAGTTGTGTCTTAGTCACTCTTTCCGGCCTAAACATGAATGATGAACTTTAGAAAACAGATAAACATGTTACAGTATAAATAGATCTTGATACTATCCACAGGACTGTACGCTAAGAATTTCTCTTGTAGTTACCTAGTTGGATATGCTTTCACTGGATTTCTCATCTTCATCAACAATATCAATTAATTGATTCAGGCGTGACCTTGCGGAAATCCATTTTAAAATACAATAGACGTGGATATATTTAGTAACCTGTTCCGCTTAGCTATTTCTAGAGCCATAAAAAACCCTGAAAGAAATCGACACGTGTTTTACCTCTCAACGAGGCATCCTCAGGATGACGATTGACTTGTCGTAAACTCGAAAACGGCGTGTTGCCACACCGAGCTTTGAACACAGAGGTCTGACAGGTTACTAAATATATCCACGTCTATTGTATTTATTAACAATATCAATATTATCATTATCCTCACCTTATAGAAGATCACCCAATAAACCGTTTCAAGGTTAACATAAAAGTAAATTAATACTGCAGCCGAAATCGTTGTGGACCATTATAATATTATTGATTATAACATTGTCTAACTTATGTAAATAGAGGTCAACGTTGTGTATAAATTATGTAGCTATTAAATGGTTTGTTTGTTTGATTCAAAGGTCAAGACATACCTCATCTTTTTATACCAATATGTAAGTGGAAATATACAATTTAATTTGTGATAAAGTAATCAATTAAATAATAGTAATATAAAAATTGACAAATGGCGTGGAATCATGGAGTGAGGTAATGAAAAAGGAAGTTTCCGCATCCAATCGATATCAGCCCCACGAATTCCACCGGGGTGGACGGGCCTATATCTAGTATACACGGCTACACATCAAGCTATACATTTCCAGTATGAGCTGATCATCTCGCATTGTATACGATTTCCGTACAATGCGAGGTCAACTTATACTGGAAATGTATAGCTTGATGTGTAGCCGTGTGTACCTATAACTAAGAAACGAGTTGAAATATATGATAGACTTTTTGATTGACGATATAGCTTTTTTTACCGAAAGTTCAACTAAAAAGTGAAGGTTCACTTCAATGCTTACGAAAAAAAGTGAAAATTTCTGGAGAGAAACCTACGACCAGCCAACCAACGAAATAACCCAAACTATAAGCTCTGATAAAACTAGACATTCTTGTATCACACGACCATCCTCTTATCGCAATAAAACTGACAAGTTCAGATGACAACAATCAAATAAAGATAAATTCTGTGTTCACCCTCCTTGTCTGTCATTCTCTTTGTTTATTATGTGACAGAACACTAGCTCCTAGAAGAGGCACAGTTAAGTCTAGCACAGACTATATTAAACTAGGTACACTGCGAAATTCCGACGCGAGTGTTGTCATACGTTTTGTATGAGATGCCTCATATTATACGGTGGCTACAACGGGTTAGCTAGAATGTTTTGAAGCTTACTCAGAAGCCTTTTTCTGTTTGGCTTTTACTAAAAGAACAGTGGGACTGTTACTACTGTTTCAACATTATGGAGTTACTCGGAATCATACGTAAACGATAAAAAAAAAGTTTTATTTCGTGTGGAATTATGTATTTTTATCACTTTGGAAGCAAGCTCGATACCCAAAAGAGCACTTGTCAACATAATATGCGCCATAAAACCCCTTATATCGACGATTTAACTCACTTTCAGACAGAAACCTACCTCATTGGTGGTCATTCGACCTTTTATCAACAAGGTAAGTTATAGCAGCATTCACTATAAGAATTATTTTAAGTAGCTTACATAAATTGCTTGAACTTGCAAGCAAAAGCGCCGTACATATTCTTTTTTTGCCTCCAATAACTTTTTCATCGTCATTTTTGGCATTATGCTTGTGAAGTGGTACCAGATAACCTTGTGTCATTTTATTTGCAGGTGACTTGTATTGCATTTCTTATTTTATGTTCTTTACTGCTTTAATTGCATTCTAGAGGAGAATGTCATAACGTTTCTTTTGAATTGAATGTCTTAGGTTTTAGTAAATTGATGTTCGTCTTGACTTTTACAAATTCAACAGATCTTTGGTTGACTAACACTTCAATGGATTCTGTTTCAATTCTATTCCATCGTAGAGTAATTCTAGCTTTCTCTCTATCTTGGAACTGGGTATGATTTATACTTATTGAATTGAATATTATTAGGCGCGGCATTTAGCGTACAATCTTATCGATAATTGCTCCACTTAATCGAATCATTAGTTCCGGGTTCAACGCCCAAAAGAATCCTTGATCATAAAAAAGTCGGCGAAAAATTATGTTCTTTAAACTGGCAATGTTTTACTTCAGGATCATCCCAGTTTATGTAATAAAACCTTAAGTGATGGTGAAGGAACGCCGCCGTATATAGCAGTTTGATTTTATTGTATTGAATTGTAGAGGTCCCATTTGCATTACTCTTGCTTTAAATGGATAGAATAATGGTCAGCGTTTCGAATGTATCGCTATTCAACAGCCGTGTTATTTTTCTTTCATTACGGGTTTGCTATTTTCGTCTGCTGTATTAGGATTCTATGGTATTTGGCGTTTTGTATCTCGTCTCTTTTAGATGCCTTTATCTAAATTATTGTTTGTGTTTTCTTGCGTTATTTCTGTTGGCAAGTTTTCATCACCTCTTGATTCAGTAAACGATTACATCTGATTAAAGTATTCTTGATATTTTTAGTCAGTAGGTCTTCATCTATCTAACATTACATCTCATCTTCCCTATCTTATGTATCTCTGTGAAGGATTATATTTCAGACCATATATTTAAGACGGCGTGCACGAAGCTAACGCCAAGATTAATCCCAACATTAATTAATATTAAAACGTACGCACCTCTCTAATACAATTAGAAGCAAATTGTGCGTAAAATTATTCAATTTAGGTCTTCTAGCGCATAAATGTAAACGTATGGTAGCTAAGCTCAAGATTGCCTTAGTGCTGGTAGCTAAATGTTCTCATTAACCTACATGGAGGGACGAAGGAATATGTAGTAAGACCTAATTCTAGCTTTATTAAGGTTATTACGGTAACTTGTAGGAGAAAAATCTAGCTGTTCTTGAAGAATGTAGATTAAAGTTTCCGAATGACATTCTTTTAATCGTTATCTCGGGAGACCCATTCAAACTCTTATTATATTAGTCTGTTCCACTACTGCAAGTGTGTTTCCTATCTATATATTCCTCTCTCTTTCTATTTCTATAGATATGTGTGTAAATCTCAGCAGTATAGCTATAATATTCAACCACATTCCCAGATTAGTATGCGAGAACACGTCACACAAGCACTTCACCTGTGTCCTACATTTGTGCTTCCCATTTTCCATCTAACCTCCACTAAAATCCCACATATTCCGTGAATTCTAATAAAAACGAGATCATCTACATTGTACAGTGTACACAATGTAAGTACGACACAAAATACATACACATTAACATAATGTATGTCCCTTTTACCAACCCTTTCAAGTGTCTACGAAAATGGGCCATACGGAGTACAATGGCGGAAAAGTATGGAAAAGTCCCCCGGTACAACAAAGAAGAATGTTGTGTTAGGAAAGTGTCCAGCTATGAAGATGGGGGCTATTCTCATAAGTAGGACGTCGGGACGGACGGCTCGGGCCGTAATTGTGGTGACACGAAAGCTCCACTTTCGAGTTTTAAGGATAGCCCCAGTACACTCGAAATAAAATGTATTGTGGATCTTTATTCAAAAGCGTTTTGTTAATTTCTTCTTTTTCTGTGTAGATGATTAGGACTGTCAGCAAAATATGTATGAGTAAGCAGAAAAATATCATAATGACATTTAAATTAGTTGGTTGAGTTAGGTATATTTTTTATTACTGAGCCGTGAGAAGGCTCACTGTCAGGGTCTGTTTAAAAATTCAAAATATTAACATAATCACTGTGAAATGAATATTTACCAAACGAAGTTGGGTATCCATTATTTTTTGCCGCAGATTCGAATAATAGGCTCTTTTTGCTTTTAATTTTCGTAACGTGACACAGCAAAAAGTTGATTTTTAGGGCACAACTCTCGCTTGTTTTTGCTGGTCAATAGTAGCGTTATTGCATTAACTATTTTTTACAAGTTGATTGATAAGTAGATGTTTCTTGCTGTAGTCATTTTCTTTGACACTGAAATAATGTAAATTTGTAGGTATATTTATAAAGATATCATCATAATGCACAAGGAATACCTTGTTATTATGTTTGAGGCCAAGAAGGTGAACATACATATTTATAAGTATATATAGTAGCACTTTTATATCCACATGCTGTTATTAAATAAGACATCCTGTAACAAATTCAGAGACAATGCATTACTTACCTGTCATTGTACGTTCTAGAAATAATTTATTATGACTTGGTTAATGCTAGAAATACTATGGTTATTATGGAAACATTTAACGTCTAGGTGAGTTATGGGTTACGGACTTATGGCCAACCGATTATACGTTGGTTTCAAGGTCCCACTGTTCAACGCCATATTTTCACGTGACTTATTCAAAATAAAAGTTAGAAGTCATTTTAATTAATGGTGTACTTAATTTGTGAATTATTAAGTTTTGAATTCATTCGTGTGTATAGAATTCGTGCACGCAATTTTAACTTTATTGCAATTAAGGCACATGAGTTGCTTTTAGTCAGGCAATTTTATCGTTGAATGTAAAATTAATTTAAGCCTGCTTCAAAGAAACTTTAGTATTTTAAGTGGTTTTAATATGCACGTTTTGTGTATACCACTTTATTAAAAAAAAAAAAATCTTATCAAATATTTTTCTCTTGAAAAAAGTCGTAAAATGTTAAAGCATATTTACACCATTAAAAGCTCGTGCAAACTGGCGCGATATTGCGGGAGCTACAGGCAGCGCGACCCTTGTCGCGCCCGCGATATCGCGCTGGTCTGCACGAGCCTTTATTCAGAAACTTAAAGTTCATAATAGGGCTCCCACTGTTTTTATGACAAAATTAAAAGCAATTTAACTTAAGGATGACAAGTCATGAAGTCACGTGAAAATACAAGCATACCAGGGTAATTAATCATGCAAGACATATTAGTATATCATCCATGCAGTTAGACACGTATCGTCTCCCTATCGGCGACTACACTGAATCATTGCCATGATTCATGCATCATTATACAGGGGGTTGCCAGGCATATACGGGGGTTGCATTTTTAAAAACGTACCCTGTACCAAGTGGCCACCTGAGGTTGCCGGAGACACCACCGAAAACAATATATTACATGTTAATTATAGGTACATAGTGGAAAAGAAGCTAAGGATACACTTTAGGTTATTGGCTGGAATGGAAGATATTTGAATTCAGGTAGTATAAGAAGACAAAAGGGTATTGTAAAATTTTGCAGAATATTCATTCCTATTGAGATATTATACAACCATAAATGAAAAAAATGTTACGCGTACGTCCACTATAATAATTTACGGCGTTCTTAATATAATAATAAACAGGGACAACAATAAATTAAACGTAAGAATCCATTTCGTGCACAATATGCAAGGATAATAATAATTAACTTTTTAAGATAATCGTGTATATATAATATTTTCAAATTATTTTCTAAAATGGATTAAATACTGCCAAAGTGCCAATTGCAACCGAAATTTTTCAACTAAATATAAATTCAGAGGCACAACGCGCTTCACAATAAATAAAAATAAAACATTCGAAATTCGAGCACGTTCCACTCAAATTCCGAATGTCAATTTATTTGTGCGACAAGCATCTAATTTTGTGCATTACTGTACTTTGTGCATCGGGGTCCTACCAAGTAATGTCCGTTGACGAGTCGAGTGCATATCGTTCGATACGATTGGCGTGACCGTCGAGTATGCGTTTAAGAAATTACTTCCACATAACGGTATTGTGGAAACTGGTTTGTAAGTGCCAGTGTGGATTGCTGTCGGCTAGTGATTTTTCCGATACTCGACATGTAGCTATGTAAGACGTTGATAGTTGGAGGCTACGCATGATAAGATCTAGAAATTCTTGCAGTGTTGCGATGTTTCGATTAGATATTAGATGTAAGCAAGTTCTTTATGTAATACAATGTTTGTAACCTACATGAGTATGATGGCTATTTGAATAATTTTTGTATTTGTATTACACAAAGCGACTTTTGGTATTATGTTATCAAATTATGAATGTTATTCTCAAAGACTGGCATTTATTTGTCGGCAAAATCAACGCAAAGCTCACATCAAAATTAAATAACACAGAATCAAATTAAGTGTCGACTGCAACAGAACTAATAAAAGAACTGTCATAATTTTATGAGCCGCTCAGCTGGAAAATATAATAAAAATAATATGGCAGCGCTTATAAGGATTATAAAACATTTATCCCGTTCCGATTGAAAGTGTGATGTTTTAATGCAACGTTTATTGCGATTTACTAGGCAGTCTTTAGACTTGTCCCGCCTACAGCTACCCACGTGCGACTTGCACTTTTGTGGGCTTTACATTGCATTAAAATATTGCTACTGCATTTCTTACATCGTCCAAGAATATTTTTTGTTCCATTTATGAATTCAAATATTTATGTTCGATTCAGAATTTGTTTATGATGCTTTTAGTGCATGTGCTACAATATTTTTATGGATAACAAATATTAATATTAAAAAGTCAGGTAAGGTACCCAATTATGGCTACATAATTATTTACGCTGTAGGTACATAGTTTCGAAGTGGCGTTAATTTGTAATATTTTACAATATAATTTTATGTTGGTATTTAATAGGTAAACAGGTACTCGTAAATGATTAAATTCATGAAGCATGCTACATAAATAATACCTATTACAGAAAATAAAAGACTTCATGAACTGCTTACGGAATATTAGCTATGGCAATAGCGTTAAAAATCCATTAGAGACGCGATGGAATCGATAAACTTGCTATGCTATGTACCTAGTTATTATTCTTCAAATCTACAATCTCAGTACCTACATAATATTGGCCAGCCACTAGGTAAGTCGTTAAATATGTTCAGTACAACAACAATAAGCGCATTGTATATAAGATTTGTCATTTATGGATATAATAAAAATATTTTAAAAGCGCATAATAATCATAAAGATTTACCTAATTTACTTTTAAATTCAAACGTGAAGAACAAAGTCATATTCCATATTCAAACACATTCATTAAAAATAATCTAATAAAAACTAATATCAAATCGATTTCCCGCCGTCTTGATTCAATTATGGTCTATGTAAACATTCGAGAGACGTCCCCACTCCGAAGTCCCTCGATATTTGTATTTCAATGTCGTAATCGATTTGAATCGAAACTCGATTATCGATCAAGTACCAGACGTTCGTACTACTTTCACTGGATGGCAATTATAGTTACGATAATATTTGTGTGCCAGTTGGTGCTGATTAAATAGAGTCTAGAACAACTTGAGAGGTTCTCAAGTCTTTTGAAATATCAAATAAGTTTGACGTAAAACAAGAATTTTATATCCTTTGATGTTTCAAAGGCATCTATCATCATAATCGTGAACTTGTTGTAGCATATTTTTTGGTCCATTTGACGATAAAAGTAATTAAAACTGAAGTTTAGGTAAATGATATTGAATCGATATTAATTACAGACTTTATGTGACTTTTACAACGACTAAACAAGAACAAAAAAAAAGCGAACTCGAAGCACATAAGTAATCACTAATCAGGCAAAGGCAGTCCCCAAGCGGGAAATTGGATTGATCCTCCACTGTCCAAGTCCTCAATATTTATTGTAATAATCGGGTAACATTGTGAAAAGACTTGAAATCTACAGAAAGTCTGGCTCCAACTGAGCATCATTAATGCCCGTTTTTCCTAACACTTTGAACATAAGCGCTGAGACGAGTGTTGAAAATCAATCACAGCATAACTGTTGAACCATAGGAGTATCTTTGACTGTAGGCACAGGCATAGATAATCCCGAACGAAATTCAAAACAATTCTGAATTAGTGCCTAAGAGCGTTTACGTACTACGTTTGACCCGAATCCGATCCGAATCCGAAAAATGTCGGTCCGAAGTAGTCATAATACTATTTGTATCAGGGGTTGCGTACTGGTGCGATCTAGTCCAAATTTAGAAAATTACCAATTCGGATTGAACTCGGATTCGGATCGGACGTAGTGTGTCACCGCTCTAATACTATCATTAGTAATTAAGTCTGCTTTTGTACCATTATAGTGCACGAAGTTTAATAAATAAATCATAGGTAGTAAATTGGCATTTTCATGACCTATTTACGTCACTTACCCGGCCTCCCACAAACTATTATAAAATAAATAATTCTACTGCCCTCAATTGTCTTATAAAGTTTATAAACCCATGAGAAAAGGCAGGTGACACACTGTACTAAAGACTTTGAATGTGGAACATATCAGCTGTTTATTTTCCCATCGTGTGTCTTAGAGTTTATTATTGGAAACACGTTGCCTGTAATTATATAATTATTGTGCTGGGAACTTGGGTAAATTGTATGTGGATATGGGTTGACACTATTAGAAATATAATGTAGGGGATATGGATTATAAATAATAAATTCAGGTATGAGATAATATTGGATGTGTAGCTGTAAATTTGAAGGTTTGTTTGTAAAGGAAAATTTTCCTTACTCTAAATAAGTCATCACCATCGGCTGAATACCAGTATTTTACATGGAGCGACGGCCTATCTGACCTCGACAACCTAGTTACTAGGTAACACGATACCCCTTGGTAAGGCTGGTTGTCAGACTTTTGGGCTTCTAACTACCCGTAACGACTGTCAAAGATCTACAAATGACAGTCGGGACCACCGGCTTTGTGGTCACCCATCCACGGACCAACCGCGGCAAGCGAAGCTTAACCTGATCGCTCGACCCGTGCAGCTGTTATTACTTAGCCACAAGCCCCTAAATACATATAAATGAATAAAATAAAATTCTATTTCTTGCCTATACTTGATGGTAAACTTACTAACTTGCAATACGGTCGATATAACTTGACAGTTCCGAACTTCGCGCAGGAGGCTGCGCAATAACATTTTTTAGGAACCAAATGGTGACATGAGGCGAGTGTGAGTGAGAGAACATGCGCGAAAGTTTGTAGTGCCTATGTTCAGACCTGCCAAGTTGTATCGGCCGTATTGTACTTAGGGCGCGATTCAGGTACACCTCTGCCTACCTCTAAGGGTCCAAACAGGCGTAATGTTATGTTATACTTTTCTGATTTCTTTAACACTTTCACTGTTCGCAAATCAGATATAATAGCTAAACTATCTCCATGAACCGAATGTGGATCAAAGGTGGAAAGGGTTAATAATTTGTATCCAATTATGGAGCGGGATTGTAATTTTAAAGTGTACCTAGTCTTATACAATAATATTAATAAGTTAAAAAATGTGTGATGTTACAAAAAAATACGTTACATTAATTAACGGCACTAAGCGGAACGATAACATTGAATAATCGTTTAAATAACAAAATAATTTAAATAAGCGAAAGTTTTCTGTTTCATAAATTTTGGTTCGAATGTGGGTAATCAGATTAATGTAACTATGCGTAATCGCATTAATAGTAGAATGTAGGTTAGTGTAGGATTAACGAGGCCTATTAGTCGATAGCATAAAAAAACAAATGCATGAGATATACTGGCAACATTTTAAAACAAATGACAACAGTATTTAAGCAAGTGGTTGCCCATCGCGTTTAGTCGATTAGTTTAAAAGTAATTGTATGCCCTAGATGGGGGCATACAACATAATTAATTAAAGCATCCACAGGATAGCCTGGTTAAGCAGTCGACAATCTCATAGGATAACCTGCGAGATGCCATACAGAAAAAAAACTCAAAAATACAGTGTCAATATTTTTTCCATGATTTATGTCCCATCACTAGATTTTATGTGAAATTGAAGAGCTTATATTGATAATAAATAATCCTATGTAAAACATAATACCCAAATTAATTTGTCTAGCGAGATGACTGGACAAATAAATTAACTGTAAAGAATGAATTAATTTCCACTCATTTAAATTATGCAACCCAGATAACAAAGTCAGAAGGTCAAAATCTTGATAATTCTACAAAAACTTATGATTCAATTTTTACTAAGAAACTTATGACATTAATCCGACCGCGATGTTTTTTTTGCGGAAAACGATGGATTCCTTAAAGGCTCTTTCAAACACGCGCGACACAAAGACACCGCTCGTCGCGCGACGAGCGGTGTCTTTGTGTCGCGTCGCGTGTCGCGCCTGTTTGAAAAACCCTTAAATCTACAATCAATTTGACGAGGTAGCAATTCCAAGAACCCTATTACCGGAATAAGGTTTATGATTTTCCAATAAGATTTACTGCTTATAGCAATTAAATGGAAATCTTTGCTCCTAAACATAGAAATATATTTAGGTAACTCTCTAGGTATAATTTAAAATACATATAAACCTAAGTTTTACCTCTAATAACTGAGGAACTAATTTGTTCATTTATCTCAAATGACACGAATGTGCTTACAAACTATCTTATTATAAAAAATACATCCTTATTAAACACGCTGAATTAATTTATATCAAGCTTAATAGGGAATTATTCTTCGAATAAGAGACGAGTAAGGGGGATTTACCTTAAGTTTCCAGGCATACACTGCTACAAGGATCTTTTGGCGTTCGAATGACAATAACAGGGCGGCGCTGTAGGTAAAAATTTGTGCATTTTTTTTTTAAATGTTTTGAAAAACCAAGATGGCGCCATTAGTTCCGATTTTGACCACGCGCCAAAAGATCCCTGTACATCGATATCTGAATCTATGCTACGAAACCAAATCTCGGTACAGACCTTAGGCAAGGCGGCGAGGCACTGCTGCTTGACGTCCCAAATGAGCTGGTCTCTGGGGAACTGGAGACTCTTCTGCACGTTCAGTTCGGGCACGTGCATTTATCTCAAATGACACGAATGTGCTTACAAACTATCTTATTATAAAAAATACATCCTTATTAAACACGCTGAATTAATTTATATCAAGCTTAATAGGGAATTATTCTTCGAATAAGAGACGAGTAAGGGGGATTTACCTTAAGTTTCCAGGCATACACTGCTACAAGGATCTTTTGGCGTTCGAATGACAATAACAGGGCGGCGCTGTAGGTAAAAATTTGTGCATTTTTTTTTTAAATGTTTTGAAAAACCAAGATGGCGCCATTAGTTCCGATTTTGACCACGCGCCAAAAGATCCCTGTACATCGATATCTGAATCTATGCTACGAAACCAAATCTCGGTACAGACCTTAGGCAAGGCGGCGAGGCACTGCTGCTTGACGTCCCAAATGAGCTGGTCTCTGGGGAACTGGAGACTCTTCTGCACGTTCAGTTCGGGCACGTGCACCCTCACGAGGAGCCAGCCCTCCGCTCCCTCAGAGCACTCGCCCTCCATTACGCTACGCCATCTGGGGAAGAAGAGGAAATATGGTGAATAAATGGTGGTGAAACTTTGAAAAGACCCCTGAAAACCACAGACGTCCGAGTTAATTAGTTGGGCCATACCTTTTTCTATGGATAATGTATGGCATTTAAGTAGCATAAGCATAATCAGCCTATATAATGTTCCCACTGCTGGGACACAGGCCTCCTCTCGGTGAGAAGTAGGCCGTAATCCACCACGCGGGCCCAGTGCGGGTTGGTATATGTCACATGTCTTCTAGGACATGCCAGTTTCCTAATGATGTTTACCTTTACCGTTTTGAGAGCAGTGGTGATTATTAAATTACACCGTTACCACTGGGCCACCTCTGCACTCGCAGTCATTTAAGTAAATGCCTCTAAAACGATGGAAAATTTTCTGGTACACACGGCTACACATCAAGCTATACATTTCCAGTATAAGCTGACCTCGAATTGTACGGAAATCCTATACAATGCGAGATCAGCATAAATTGGAAATGTATAGCTTGATGTGTAGCCGTGTCCTTGACAATTGATTCGACGGTAAAAGAGAATTGGGTGGACTTAGCATATATTTTGGGCTTGTAACTTCGAATAAATGAACCCTGAAAGTCACGTACCACGAAAACATTACAGTTTTGGAACATATCTTGGTGTATTAAAACAAAATTTTCACTATAGTGCTTGACAATTGATTCGCCACGAGAACGCGCAAGTTAAAAAACTTAGCGAAAAACAACTCTGTGGAAAACCACTAAATTCCACACATTTTATCATGAGTACATGTGCGCAGTATTTTATACCGTTTAGACATGCTGATAAAACTGCGCTTATTTTCTTGAAAAAACACACTTCAACTAAACAACAGCTACCGAATCGAATGTAAGGAGTTCTAACGACAAATATGGCGCAGTAGCCTCACATTTTTGACGATAAAACTCGGAACTTAAATCTACAAAAGAAGTCAAAGGATTACATTCGGCGTAACTCCACAAAAAGAAATGGAAAATAAAGTATTAAATTGCCAACATCTGGCTTTTCTCTCCAGTCCCTTCGAAACAAGTTAGGACTATTACTTAACCAAGAAAAATATTGTACAATGTAGAATTTGGCCAAAACATTCTCCCAGTAATCCTTTTGCCCTCCAGACAAATGCCCTGTCTGACCAATTAATTTATCTAAAGGTACTATCTGAATTTCGGTTGACTCGACTAAGAAAAATAGACTGGTTCATTTATGGGTTTCTCTAGGATTTATGGGCCATAATTTTTGTAGGCTAGTACATGTCTAGCCATGTTACATAACGGTGTGTGACTTCGTATGAGTAGGTACCTAGTACCTACTGTAGGTACTTGTTTTCTAACCTAGAAAAGAATTTTCCAACTGGATTACGCTACAACTTTATGACCAGTTGGATAAAGAAACTTACGTACGATGAAACGAGGCACTTTTGGAGCACATAAAGTAGCAGATACACTCACACATACACTCTCATACACTCTCTCATTCTCTCACAGACACTCTCGCATACAGAGACACAACGCACAGGTATTCACACTCTCACTAACATACTTGTTTTTGATATTTTAAGTACTTACGGATTTGTTTTAATAGATTAAGATTATGCTGTACTATCGAAGAGCGGAGTCTCCTAACACAGGCATTGTTTGCTTAAAAGGAGGCTCCAAACACGAAACCCTTTTTTGTAAACTGAAGCATAAACAAAAACATTTTATTTTTATATTCTTAAATCTCGGGAGTGTGTATCCCGGTCTTTTGAAAGGCGTACGAGGGGCCGAAGCCAACTCGCAGAGGCCCCTTGGACAAATTTAAATGAAATGAGGATTGTCCCCCAGGACATTTTATTTTATTATTACCATTATGACCTAGCTTTTGCCCGCGATTTCGTCCTTTTGAAATTTCTTGTTCCCCCGAACCACCGCGTCGCGTCGCATCGCATTCGCATTGTGCTATTACTTCGTTTTCACATATCGTTCTTGCTGACCTTTTTTATTTATTTATATATACTTTATTGTACACCACAAAAATACATAACAAAAAATAAATCAAACACTACAAAATATACAATGGGCGGCCTATTGCTTTCCGCGATCTCTTCCAGGCTAGGCAGGCTTTATTTTTGCTAGGCTCTTAAGGGTTGTTGCGTTATGATAAATAGCCTGCCTTCCTCAAGAATTAAGCTATCAAATGCAAAAAGACTTTTCAAATCCAACTGGTAGTTATTGAATACGAGGCTTTTGGCTAATTTGCAAATGTGTATTTTTTTTTTGTAATGTGCGTTTAGTTTGTGCAGAATAAACAAGTTTTCTTTCTTTCTTTTCTTTTTCTTTTAATTCCCGAGATTTGCACGTTCAAACAAATAACTCTTCAGCTTTATTAGTATAGATAATTATGCCATTTGCTGCAGAGGTATGAGGGTTCAGAAGACCTGCTTACCCTCAATTCTGAATTTTAGAATAAAATATCGAACAGATTTCGTACAAAGACAATATCGATATAACTTCAATACGAATATGAATTTTACTTTGTCTATGCAAAGCAGACGAATTAATAATGATTATAAACTTTTTGCTACTTTTACTTGTACAGAATGTCTTAAGAAATCCAGTATATATATATAGCTATCTACTTTTATTATTTTTCAATAGACAGACAGACATGCAAATTTTCCTTGCTTATAATGTCCCGCATGCGCAAACCATCCGGTTGCGTTTCTGTGAACTTAAAGCTGTGCCGGCGCCGTACCGCGTTCTAGGAAAAATGGCGACACTATAATTTTTACAAATCAAGGAATTTCGTCAACTCTTTAAGGATATGATAACAAAATTAAGTGGGCAACGTGGAGTTAAGTGAATTTCGGTAAAATACAGTTTAATTTACTTGTCATATTTGGTTTATAAATAATCGGATTGATAATGGTAATTACTGTTTGCGAACAGTAGTAAAACAGACATAAAGAAGATACTGAAATTACGATAGTTATCTAAAATAGCGGTAAGTATTACTAACAGGAAATAAGTTTAAATAAATAGGTAGTAGGTAATAGGTACATAACAAAACTAAATACTTAGAGCAACAGCTTAAGGGGCCATGCAAGTATTACTTAAGCAGATATATTACAATTATTTACCCCCCCCCCCCTTGTCAGCAAAAGTAAGCAAAGCTTTTA
The DNA here is from genome assembly GCA_916610215.1 of Omphaloscelis lunosa. Lineage (NCBI taxonomy): Eukaryota > Metazoa > Arthropoda > Insecta > Lepidoptera > Noctuidae > Omphaloscelis > Omphaloscelis lunosa. The sequence goes on from OU744250.1 coordinate 18,393,470, forward strand.
CCCCCCCTCCCATGCTTACGTAAACATTTGTATATGCATTTTTCTTTTAATGTAAGTATTCTGTTTTTTTTTTAATACAGTATTTATTATTTGTGGGAATCCCCGAATTTGCGTTTCGTTTTCAAGCATAGACAATGTGTGGGTTGCCATATGTGTAAAAAAGTAAATTATTACAGCTGACGTAATCACCATCTAGACCCCCCACCCCGCATGTCATCAAAAATAAGCAAAGCATAGACCCCCCCCCCCCCTATAGTGCTTACGTAATACTTGAACGATCCTTTAAACATAGACTTATTACTAATTAACTTGAATATTTTATTAGTGAGCCAAGTTTTGAACTAAGTAATCCAACGACAAACTTGGATAAACTTACAAAATCCAAAGGGTTATCTTATCACTGAGAACACATTTAGGACTAAGGTGTTCAAAATGATAGCGTTATCTTGTGGTCTCAGTAAATTAGTCATCAAAACACAGAATTACGTATCGTTTGTCTCCTCGACCAATTATAAACCTATTTTTATAAACGACAAATGCAACGGCCATTGTCTAAATTGAAACTAAATAACTAATCAAACCGCGTTCTGTTTTTAAACGCATCGCCCATCTTTTTTCAATTAATTTTCCGTTAAAATTTAATGAACACTTTGATAAGACATTTTTTATTTATCTTTCTGGCCTAAACCTTTCGATAAGGAGTAAAAGTGATTTTTAATATAAATTAAATGTGTTCTTTGATAATTATGTGTTTAGAAGTGTAATTAGAGCAGATAGAATCATAGGTAGGTTTTTAATTTGACATTCGTTATGCATTAGAAACGAACGATAATATTGTTGTTTCTAATCAAACGTAAATACCACAAAATACCGATAAATTCTAGGAAACTTAATGATGTTATTTTATTTAGTTGGTGTAGCCTGAAAACGGTAGCAGTCTAAATAATTTACTAACTAACGTACTTTGTTATACTGTGAAGATAGGGTTAATAATAAGGGGTAGCGCAACTAAGGAGGATACATTGTGGATTCTGTTCTGAATTGAGCTTGTGGCTTTATGGATTTTCTTCCTAGGTGGTCTCCAAAATATGAATAAAAAAATATTTTGTGTTCGTCTCGTAGGTTATTAAAAAATATTGTACATATATTTTTATACAATATTACTTTATCAAAAGATTATGGTAATAAATTGAGTTAAAATGTGCCATGACGTCTCGAGTATGTAGATTTTATACTTATTTGTGACGTAGTGACCCCCACTCTTCAACTAAAATGCGTTTTATCTAAGTCATGTTTTATTAATATGATAAAGCAAAAAATACATGTCTTATATTTTTTTATTATCTAACTGACGGACTAAATAGAATTTCTTTTTTTTTGACCCAGGCATCATCCCTAATAAGATTTTTTAAGTACCTATCTCGTATTCCTCTACAAAATAAAAGAAAAAACTTCTCCCGGGAAGATCATGAATCATCAAATCATATTGTCACATTCCATATCGAATGATGGAGACCTTTCTCTACATTGCGCAATAAAATTATTTTTTGGGACTAAAACGAATCAATTCGTCAAGTATGCAGGTTTTACTTACAAGGGCACCGTTACATGTCCCACTAAAAACTATATTCATTGTATTTTTATTTAACTTCAATAGACAAAGAGAGTAAGGGAGATATAATTATAATAAGAAAGAGACAGAAAGATGTAAGTATTTCGATAAAATTAAAGACCGGAGAAGTGTGAGGTGACGAAGTGTCCTATCTAATTAATTGAGGTATCGTTTGTAGTGTTGATAAACTACTTAATTGACAAATTGATCGATGAACAAAGCTATTAAGGCCACACATTATTAAGATACGTAATAACTATTATTATTATAGGAAATATTTTAGAATAGAAGTAGGTACCTATTTCATTTATAACTTCCTTTTTTATTAGGGTGTATATTTTACGACTAGCTTCTGCCCGCGACGTCGTTCGCGTCGAATTCCATAAAATACAACCCATTTTACTCGCTCGATAATGTAGCTTTCTAAAAGTGATTTTTTTTTTTGTAAATCCTTTAAGTATTTTTTGAGTTTTTCCATTTCAAACAAGCATTAAAAAAAATCTTGCCTCTTTATAATATTAGATTAGATATACTGATGGATGTGAATTGCATATGAATTCTTCTAATGAAAGTCGCATTAGGGTTAGCTTGGACTTCTTAACTAAAGAAGAACTCAACATGAGTCCTAGGTCCGAGCCGGTTCGGTACGAGATTTCCTGCCCTACGATCTCGAGAAAAAGCCTTTCGATACTCCTAAATCTTCTTTTATTGTCGTGACCTTTTGGCTCTTTCTGACGCGTTGTCAATTGTTTTTGTTTTGATGCGACAACAGCTCCCATAACTGTGACTGTTACATCTGTGTTTTTGGGTCAAGGTTCAAAGATAAACGTGTGATAAAGGTAGCTTTTTGTTGTTTCTGCGTTTGAAGCACCTTTATCCCCTCCGACTTGAGTAGGTTCAACCAGTGAATCTCGCCTACGGATAATTTATATAAGAAAACAACCGACTTCAAAAAAAAAACACTATAAAGTGAAAAATAACTCTAATTTCAAAAGCCAATTTTGTACATATTTTTGTTTTTTGCCACCGACTTCCGAAATTAAAATTATATGACAATATTATTTTATATTATTTCATATTTATTATTTTTTCTATTATTTTAATTATTTTATATGTATAAATAACGCAAAATTAAATACCTGCTATGTAAATAACAGTGACACGAACTTATTATAACATCATTCATTTAGACTGAGTGGGAAAAATACGTATTATTGAAACTAACACAAAAACGACCCCAGCAAAGTTAATAAAATCTATAAAGGACCACTGCGCAAGCTTCCTCTACCAAATGAAAATTATTTTTTGAAGTTGGTTAAAAAGACTGACGGATTTAATATAAATTTGGACCTCAAACCTTATTTTGTTTGGAGATGGGTGGAAGATGTTGAAGGTGAAATATTTAAACAGAGACCGACAGACTCTACTATATTGGGCAAGAGTACGTTCGTACGGACGTAATAAAACCGCGGCAATTTTTTTTCGTGTACTAGATTTTCAACGTTCTGCTTAGCGCCGAGAGTAGAAAATCCAACAGTGTTTTTTCAACGCGCTGGGACGTGAGTGCTTCCCGTTGGATTCTCAACGCTCGGCTTATAATCGAGAGTTGAAAATCCAAAGCGCGATAAAAATTTTACGTCCGTGCGAACGTGGACTTACTGGTGCTGGCGGTAGACTTTGGCTGTGGACTTGAATGTAGCAACATAGAGTGAAATTCTAGAGAGGAGAGCGAAATTTATATGTATACATATATAGCTATATGAAAATTTTCCCTCGAAGCAACATAATAAATTCATAACTTAATACACACTACAGAGCAAACAAGTAAACACAAGTGCGCGTTCACCTTGTTCACTGTTGGGACAACAAAGGATCGAGGTATAAACATAACAATAAATATTGTCTCTACGCCGAAGGTTGAGGGAAAACATGCCCTGTATCTACTTACTTATAATCTCTGAATATTTTTTCTAAGTTTGATTTTCAACAACAAATAGGCTATAAACGAGGCAAAAGGAGCGTGTGAGGATCGTAGATGGTAGCGTTCTGTAGTTTATGCCTACACCCGTGAGAAGAAGGCGTGAATGGAAATATTAAAAATAATGAAATTTTTTAAGATGAATCCGCAGTTGTATTTACAGAGATGTGTTTACAGAATTATAACCATTGGAATCATTAATAAATACACACATCTATTATAGTAGCGAATAATATTTTGATCAACATACAACCTGCAAAAACTGCAACCAGTTTTGCAAAAAACAAATACCAAACACCTGCAAATTGCAAAAAAACATAAGAAAATTTGAATTTCGCAGGCTACAACTGCGTATCCACCTGCAGTCCATATGATGTTGGCTCGTCACAATATCCATAATCGTGGTGTTTGGAAACCTAGAGAGGCAGTCTTTTCCCAGCAGTAAGATGATACAGGCAATGATGGCACCGGTGTCATGGCTGTTAGTCCTGATGTTGAGGAGAATACCAAGTGGGTCACATCCAACAATGATAATAACGTCATGTCGTCCAAGCGAATAACTCCTATGTGCTGGTTATGCCACAGACAGCCTTTGAGATAGAAAATACCTATTCTGCAGGCTTTAGATATTAGTATGCTGCTAGTATTCCCTAGGTGACCTCCTTCACAATAAATTTTACTACAACTACTAAAGCACATTATCTGTTACATTCTAAAGGATTTTCAAAAGGTCCATTAAATGAGGAACGTCGTAAAAACAGCTCCTTTATGAGTTCTTTTTTTATTCTGACGCTGATCGACGGAGAAGTAACACTCCGTGAATAATTTGATTAAAAGTATTTCACCATTACGAGCCAAGAATGATGGGGAAATAAACCAAATTCCGTAAAGGCTGGGGATCCGACAGGAAGGAATCTATTGTTGTAATAATGGAACTGCGACACGCACCATTTTAATTTTGATCCTGTTATATATAATAGAAATTTCTTTTGAGAATCGGAACTTGCACAATGGATTACTATTGAATGTCAAAGGAAGACGTATTATGGGTTCGATTTAGCAGCAGTTATTTATTTTTTATTTGAATTCGGTAATTGTGAAGAATTGAATGAAAGGATAGGAGGTTGGGGAAAGAGGATTGGCTAAGGAAAAATATCTTGAGGAAAGTTTTGAGTATGAATCTGGATGGCTTCAAGAGATGGATGAACTGTGTAAAAAATGATATCGACGGTCAAGTATCAATTTATATATATTATCTACTAGCTGCGCCCCGCGGTTTCACCCACATAAGTCTCGAGCCCGTGAGAATATCGGGATAAAAAATATCCTATGTCCTTCTCCAGGTCATGGTCTACCCATATGCCAAATTTCATGCAAATCCGTTCAGCCGTTTTAGCGTGATGCCGTGACCAAGGGAAATAGGGATTCATTTTTATATATATACTAGCTGCGCCCCGCGGTTTCGCCCACATAAGTCTCGAGCCCGTGAGAATATCGGGATAAAAAATATCCTATGTCCTTCTCCAGGTCATGGTCTACCCATATGCCAAATTTCATGCAAATCCGTTCAGCCATTTTAGCGTGATGCCGTGACCAAGGGAAATAGGGATTCATTTTTATATATATACTAGCTGCGCCCCGCGGTTTCGCCCACATAAGTCTCGAGCCCGTGAGAATATCGGGATAAAAAATATCCTATGTCCTTCTCCAGGTCATGGTCTACCCATAGGCCAAATTTCATGCAAATCCGTTCAGCCGTTTTAGCGTGATGCCGTGACCAAGGGAAATCGGGATTCATTTTTATATATATATTATCTATAAAAACATGATTTTACAAGAGGGGAAAAAATCGTTCCATTTCTATACTTTTTCACCATTTTTGAATCAAAAATTTGTTTTATACTAAAATAGTAGATAACGCTTGTGATGGTTATAGTGATTTTAATCAAACATTTCAGGTTATAGATATACAATGTAGATAGAAGTTATTGTTTCAAATTGAACTGAGAACCAACTAAGTACGGTGTTTGTGTAGATATAAAAGGTATTCATTGATAAATAAAAAACAGTTCGAATTCACACGCTCAAAATTTGCTACACGTTGCTGGCAATACCGAATATCTACACTTAAAAAAGTGTAGATATTCTGTATTGCCAGCAAAAACCACGCAAAATGACTTATATACAAGGCAATCATCTAATAAATTTGAACAATTTAAGAGGAGGCTCCCTGAATTATATGTTAATTTGCATTAATATTCTGAAAAGGCACGCATACAATCAAAATGGAACTTTATTATATGATTTATTGGATCTTTTTCTTTCCAAATATAAGACAGTTACGTAATTGGAACATTTCGCTCGATCTTGAAGACTAGATATCTTTTCATCTAGCTGTGCAAGAAGAGTTATTGTTGACTGTTGACTTGATAGAAGAAGCTCTAAGGTCATATTAAGACGCAGATACATGCCAGTGACCTTGAGTGGTTAGCTTGCGTGTTCTGTACTGAGCTCACGTAAAGTATTGTACGTCCAGCCGGTAATAGGACTTGCCCAGCAAGGAGCGCTGTCGCAAATTAGACGCATTATTAATTTATTATACATAAAACAAAGGTTATTTTAATAAAACACGTATACTAAAAGATCAATAATTAAATTATCTTTAAAATGGTGAAGGATTCAGAAAAATACGCGTTAGACATAACTTTACAAATTAATTTCACTATGTAATATAAGCATAATCTAATATATTAAGTTATTAAGAAAATTCTCTAATTTAACACAATTTTTTTCCAAATCATTAACTCTACTCGTTCAGACGTGATATTCAATACAAAATAATTAAAAGTCTGTTATCGGTGCCTTAAGGAAACCAAAATCTATGTTTGACGTAGGAATCTTTCTTAGAAATACAGAGCTTATAAACTCAGAGGAATGAGCTTTCACTTTTCTCCAATAATTCCTTAACCTCTTTTACCTGTACTATGTACCGTGTAAGGTAATTAGGCATACATTTTCTAGATAACTCGGCGACGGGTTAATTACACCACTTAAGATAGAACGTTAAATGTCCCCGTGATGAAATGTTCCATAGATGATAAATATGTGTGATTTAAGTGATATTTAAACGTTAGCAGTTAACTGTAATTGCCTGGACGATTTATTTTAACCTGGTTGTAGTATGTCTCATATGTTTAGTTTTTATGAATAGATATTTTATCTGTCCCTTATTTAAAGGAAGTCTTGTCATTTTACGAGACCTAGATTAATGTTTTCTCTTATGATGGAGTAAACTGTAGTGATTTGACAATTTTCTCGACGCCATCTTTTGTCATTGTTCCTACTAAATCTTCTAATTTATCATCTACTAAGTTATACGCAATGGATTAAGACGAAGTGTTACGTTAAGATAGTAGACCCAGTGGTAACAGCCGCGATTTATGTGTTGTAAGGTCATGGGTTCGACCCCAAGCACTTTGTGTAAATTATTTCATCACCACTGCTCTCGGAACGGTAAAGAAAAACATCGTGAGGAAACCGGCATGTCCTAGAACCAAAAATTCGATATGACATCTGCCAATCTGCAATGGGCCCGTGTGGTGGATTATGGCCCACTCCCTCTCACAGAGAGGCCTGTGTCCCAGCAGTGGGAACTATTATAATAATAATAAATTTATTTATTTCAGGTAAATAACACCCATTGTCAAACATAAAATAATAGAAATTTTACAGATAAAATCAAACAAGATCAAATACAATTAAACTAAAATAAATAAATAATGTCAAATAAAGTAAAATTAAATCAAATTACAAAAAATCAAATTAAATTAAATCAAAATAACACACGAACTACACTATAGACTGATAAATATTTAATTAGGTTATTTTATTACCTTTGAACAAAAACTTCAGTCAGATTTTGTATCGCGGTGTAGTTGGTAGTTATAGAGAAATCTCAAAGCTCAAACACCTCGTCTCAGCTTCAGTTCAGTGTTTCCAATACGCTAACTTTTAAACAACGTTTTAAGTTTACCTCAACAAACTCTCTCAGTACAAACATGGGGCTATAAATTGCCCACAAGCTTCGAACAAGGTATAGAAACAATTGACCAGCGATGTACCTGACACTAGACCATCACTTAGTGACATACGGACCTCAACAGTGAGGTACCTAACGGTACTTTAAGGTACAGCTGGAAAAAGAGTTCGGTGAACAGGCTGGGAAATAATGGTTTTTTCACTGCGCTGTCAATTTTCATTTTTATTATTGTGTGTTATAAGTTTGGCGGGGCTTGGGGAAGGCCTATGAGCAGCAATGGATATCTATAAGCTAAAATTATGATGTGGAATCATTGTTAGATCTAGCACGAACCAGATACGATTCAGTCGGCTGATAGTTAGAACGGTATTGTTTACTTACTGAGAAAATTTTAGCTTTTTAGCCCGATTCCATACTTTTATGCGCATTCCAGTAAAGCTTGATACACTGATTAACTGACCGATAAAACTTGCCGATGACGTTTTAAAAGTCTAATTTCGGCGAATTGAGAACCTCCTCCTTTTTGTGAAGTCATGACAAAGACCACTACTAAGCACACATACAATTTTTTTGATAGTTACTAGTTACCTGCAAACTTATTTATTTTTTCAACTGTACCAGCCGTGTCTGTTCGTGTTTATCGCTTAGCAGAGTAAATATTGGTCGAGCGTTCCGGCGCGCAGTGGGTACTCCGGACATCAACCTGGTTTTAGTACAAAAACCGCTGCCTGAGGGATTCACTTTTGATAGTAGTTGGGCAACGTTTCTTTGCAGTATTCGAATGAGAGGTTGGTTAGAAATTAATTGGAATAGTTTCATGGAAGTTATTTACTAAGATTTTTGTACTAACCTACCGATCAATGAATGGGTAAACTAAAAAAAAAAAAACTTTTTACAACAAATTAAACCGACGAAAAAAAAAAACTGATAAGGGAAAAAAATAACCTTTAGTGTAACTAAGCTCCTAAACTGTTTTTAGTTTTCGCTTTTCAGTTTTTTTTTCGTCGGTTTAATTTTTTGTAAAAAAAAGTTTATTTTCATTTTTCGCTTTTGAGTTACCATTTATTGTTTTAAAAAGTAAAAAGTTATGGGTGGTCATACATAAAAATATATGTACACGGCGACTTGAGAACATCGTCCTTTTTTTTTCGTCGGTTTAAAAGAAAGATTTTCAATTTAGTTTAATCGGTGCAAGTTCTGTTTTACATACCTACATAAACTCACAAATAAAAATGTCTGACTTCTAATTTCAAAACTCACGCTTTGTTCAGAAATTCTATTTTATTTGAGCAAATGCATAGATCTCTCTTGCAATCGTAACATCAAAAATTCCTAAAATATACAAGTAACAAGCATTTCTATGTAAATTTTAGAAGATAATACAAACTGTACTAGCCATAAATATCCCTAATAATTTCTTGGGCGCCACTTAAAGCTAGAAACGGACATTAGAAACAGCCAAACTATCCACGAGAGCCTATTATGACTATAAAAGTAAATTTTAATGATCACATGCAACATTTTAAGGCATTATTATATGATCAATTAACACTATACCGCTAACGGTCCACAGGTAGATAGTCGTAACTGTACTTTTTGAACAATTTCCGTCATGTTCACACATTATTTTTGGAGGTCCATAAAAGTAATGTTTACATGTGAGTATAAACATTTTGGAATTTTACTCGGACTTGCCTTTCTCTTACTGAAATCGGAAATTCCGTAAATTTACCCAAGGGAAAATATTCAGTAAAAATTCAGTTCAGTTGTTACTTTTCGTTGATACAGTTTCAAATTTTAAGGACTCAATTAATTTTAACTAGTTGCGCCCCGCGGTTTCACCCGCATAAGTCTCGATCCCAGGGGAATATCGGGATAAAAAGTATTCTATGTCCTAACCCAGGTCATGGTCTACTCATGTGCCAAATTTTATCCAAATCCGTTCAGTGGTTTTAGCGTGAAATCGTAACAAACAAACGTACAACAAAAAAATATGTTCTCTTTATACTTAATATTAGTTTATATAGTTTAGATTAGATGACTAAATTAGTACCCTAATTGCGTAACACGCTTTCAATCACAATTCGAGAGTTTTGAAGGATATTGCTAATCCATTGCTTCATAGGTTTAAAACATTCATTCATTCAGTACCCAATTAAGCAAAAAAAAAGAATATAATTCTAACCACAGAATGACAACAAACAGGCGGTTAACCTAAAATTGTGGACGTAAGGAACTGAAATCTCAATGTGGATGACAGAAAGGAAACCATCTGGGATCAATTTCTCTTTACTACTCTGTTGAAAAGCATATCAAATTTTCTTAGCTAAATTGAGAAATTAGACCAAACATCCGATGATCCGACATAATATTGCGGCCGATAAATCAACATTACCTAATTTCCCAACCGTAATAATATACATGACACTGTGTATTAACATCGACGCACAAATTATCTGCTTATCAAAAAAATCTGCTGGTAATGTAAAATAGCAGATTTATTTTTTTAACCGACGAAAAATTACAACCCAGGTTCTAGAATCATGTGAATTCATGGTAGCAGTTTGTGATTCGATATTCAATAATTAAAACTTAAAGCACTATTAAAAAAATACTGTATAAAAGCGGACTTCATGACTGAGGCATTTTCTACCAGTCAACCTTAGGGTGATGCAGAGACAAAACATGGCAGGTGCAACATACAAATTGATAGATAACTCGAAAAAGAATAAATATGAATAAAAACATAACATAACATAACATCACGCCTGTATTCCCAAAATTAAAAAACAAAAAAAAAAAAAAAAAACAAAAAAAAAAACGATATAACTCATACACACATAATACGTAGCAAGTTGTTTGATTTTCGTATGTTCCATACGGTTAAGAGAAGGCTCCCTAAATTGTATGTTAATTTGCATTAATATTCTGAAAAAGTCACGCATACAATTAAAATGGAACTTTAGTATATTTATAGGATCTGTTTTTTTTTTCGAAAAATAAGACAGTTACGTAATTGGAAATTTTCGCTCGATCCATTTTTTATTCGAAATTCATGTTTTTTTTAAAGATTATTTGAAACAAAAACAAGATTGCTCGGCTTTTATGTCTAAAATAATTATTGACAATAAGGAAATATAGCTTATTATCCAAATATAAGATATTTTTTCAGTAGATATTACTTTAGTTGTAAACGAAATAAGAATTGAGACTTACGACATTTAGTTCCGTGCTTGAACACGACGAAAGAGCGCACGCGATATTCAACTTTATTACTGATGTGTTAGCGTTTGGCACATAGTGGAGTGGTGGGGTGCATTAGGTCGGAGTTTCCGTGGAAATTGTCTTTGGATTGCCTGGTCTTAAGTTACCTACTTCGCAAGATTAATCTAACCAACAAATGTCAAGCAAAGACGTAAATCCGACCGTTTAATGTAATCTTAAAGTCCAAGTCAAGAATTAAATCCGGCGTCACACATAATCAGTCACCCACAGCTGTCTAGATTAACCGTAGCTTAGCTGCGTTAATCGAATGATCTCGCCATCCGTTAACATGGTGCTTTCTGTCTTATTAGTGGAGTGCCAATAAAAAGCGACTCTTGCTACGACACAATAAAGTGCAATTCAGGTCGCACAGTGCTATTTAGTTGAGTCTTCTTTATCGAGTATCTTCTGAGTACGTTACTCTCACTGAATTGGCCCGACAAGACGGGCCCGCCGCGTACTTGTAGCTGTAGCTTCATACCTAAAATGCGGAATGAAACATCTGTATTCATCTGTGGCAGTGCCTTCATCAGCGAGTTTCCTTGGATGAGTCTGTACAGTTTTAGGATCATATTGTAGAACGATTGTTCTTCGAACTACTTACTTGGTTCTTATTATATTGAAAGGCTTAATAAAATTCCTAAATTAGATAATATACAGGGTCAAATTAAATTAGCTAGCGAAACTACCCATCAGGGTATCAATATCTAAACATGATGAAATAAAACAATTTCACACACATTAACACCCAAAATCACCTGAACCTCTTGTCATCAAACCGTCTTCTTACAACATAATAATTTTAGTTAGTTAACTTTTTAAATATTTAGCAATAAAAATTTTTTTTTCTTTTCCAAATTAATTAGTTCACCTAAATAAATAAAAATCTTGAGAAGAAGAGACTGGACCCCACGACACAGGGAATCCTAGTGTGGGGTCGAGGTAATATGTAAAACTCTAACACCTAAGGCTCCTATGTATTTATGTAATTTTTTCATATTGTACCGTGTTTTTTCCATGATGATAAAAAAAAAGATTTTTTAAAACTGATATTTTTATTTTTTTTATGATAGTTAGATCGATACCTGAAATAATTTGATTTCGCTTTCAAAATACTTACAACAAAAACTTAATTCTATTAAGTACAACTAATTAAGGTGTTTGATGGTTGTAGGTAGCCATATGCGTAAATAAACTTCTTACTATGTGGGACAACAAAGACAAATTATTTATTTTAACTAAACTTCTTGATAAATACGCTATCCAGACTAAACAATGACTAATCTATTTTGCGAACAAAACAAAATCATACAGGTATAATAAAGGTAGTAAGACGAGCACAAAACCCTACATTATCTCATACATTTGGCCATTTATCACCGTTTATTGCTTTCATACAGCGCAGTGTCGTAACTACGTAGGCGTGGTGGCGGACATTTATTTACGTTTTTTTGGCCGTTTTTATTTTTTATAAAATGATGTACAGGTACGCCGCTTTGCGATTACACCCATTTTATTGGCGTGTATTTGTTTGCCATTAAGATTGTCATTTTAGAACTTTGTAAATGTTTATAAATAATATTAAAAAATTTAAAGGTATTTTTAAAGTATTAAGGCCCAATTTACATATATACGATCGTTGACTTGATCAATAAAATTCACACGTTGACACGATCAATAACTCCGCTGTCAATAACATGGTTTATAAAAAAGTAGAAAAAAAAAAAAAACTATTCTGCCAACGGGTTCCGTAACCTAAACCAAAAATATATGTAGCGAGGATGTATCGTAACGTAAGTTGTAAAAAATATTTTAATTATCTGACTAATTCACCGACATATTTTCTATCTAAACGGGCCTACGGTTTTCCCCTTGGAGATTTTTTTTATGAATAAGAAAGGAATCCATTAATCATTTAGTACAAGTGCATTACTAATTCAAATACTTATTTAAGAAAAACTGTCCAATTGTTTACTTGCGGACAAAAAGATTAGGCCCTCGATTTTCGATAACACAATTTACAATCTGTAATTGACACAGAAATCATTGTAATTGCGATCTCGAGTGGATTGCATTGATAACGATCTACGATTTGCGTAGATCGCGTATCTTTGTGTAATTACAGATAAAAATACCTACTATCAATCATCGTTTTGTTTATCAAAGCCTCAGCTCAAGGATTGTGGCGCATAGAATGTTGTTAAGGAAAATAAATAAAAATGTTATCATACTAATAAAACATTTGCAAAGTAAATGTGCCGTTATGTAGGCGAACCGATCGGACTGTTTTCGTAATGTCAATGACGCAATATTAATTTGTAGACTATAGGATTACACGATGGCTTAGCTCAATAGTGGTTAGTCAGATCGATTAGCGTGTGAAATTTATAGGAGTGGGTGTTATTAAGGATAGAAAATGATTCGATCAAAATAAAGTGAATTAGAAATGAATCCAGGACTACCGACCCGCACTGGGTCTGGTATTACAGCTGTGCTGTTGCAGGCCTGTGTCCCAGCAGTGGGAACATTATTGGCGGGTTGTGCTATGCTATGCTAAGAGGCAAAATAATTCTGAGATCGACCCAAGAAAAAACGAACATAATCAAAAGCGTGGCTATAACTTTTTAGATGGTGGAATTTATAATCGCAAACTCTTTAGTAAAATGTCAGAAAACAATGGGTGTGAAATAGTCCGTTAACTTGGTCAATTATATTTTTTTAAGTTGGGATAATGGAGTAGGTGCCTATGAATATTTAGACTGAAATTATAATTTTTAGTAATTGTATAAAACCTCTTCCTTAGTAAACGTTAGGCTTACAATGAATCTGTTATTGCTGATGAATAAACTAAAAATAAATTGCAGAATCAAGAACAAAAACTGCACCTACAACAATATCCAAACAAAAAATTATAATTATAACAACACAGACAAGGGCACTAGTGATTATAATTATCTAAGCATGTGCTCAGGTCATTGTGGACGTGAGAAAGGCAAGGCCTTGCTCCGGGTACAGTTTTTGTTACAATAGGACCAACATCGGCGCAATTAGCGGGTAGACTAGCCGACTTGCGACTAAGGTGGCATTTGGGAAACTTTAAACTTTGGGTGGGTAAATAAAAACTGCTGGATGTGTACGCATAAAGTTTTGTTTGACAGAAATCCGACACGTATTTACAAAGGTATTAAGTACGTGTACTTAATAACTATGGTAATTTAACAATTTCTTGGGTAGATATAACCCATGAAAGACTACAAACAAGTTTAAAATCATGAAGATTTTTTCAACGGCAAAAAAATATAACGAAGAGGAAATATTTTGCAAGAAATATAAGGTTTCCTCCTATTAAAATCCTAAACATTAAAAAAGTTTGCTAAAGAGAGCAATTACCGTGGACGATTAAAAAGGAACGCTGATCAGTTCCCGGGAACGGCGGAACTAAGGAGTTCTCACTGCAAAGTACAAATAAAAAAAGAAATAGTTTTTTTTTTACAGGCAAAGGCGTTAAAATTACTCCGTCAACAATGCCGGGGGAGTTTCTTGACGTAACGTACAGCCACGCGGAAAATTCTTTCAACGGTCAATTTTTTCCCGCGATGATTTTATCGCGAATTTATCGCATGTCGATAATTTGGCACTAATTGTAACCAGTTTTTGTTTATTGCCTGGTAATAGACTCGTTTAAACTGCTATAATAGTTGATTCTTAGCAAGGAAAACGTGAACACGAAATTATTCGCGTGTATTAACAGCAGCGGTCTTAATTAAATACCAAAGATTACGTAAGTGTACATTTTCACGAGTAATAATTTTAATAACTTCGGTTGTTGAATAAAAACTGGTCTAGATATTAAAGCGTATAAAATCTTTTTGTACCTGCCAATTATTATTTAACTTTATGTGGTTTGTATTAGATTGTAATCTGTACTGTAACTAATTACGCCTCATTTGAACAACCGATAAAGCAGAAAAAACGAGAAGTGTGGTACTTATATCGGTTGTACTGTTACACACAAAAAGCGTTCGCCGAACTATTCGTACATCCAAAACGTGACGAGTCAATCAGAGGTCGATGGACCCGACTGTACCTTCGTACATTCTATGCTCATTTATTGCTTATTGGCGTTTGTCAACGAACAATTTTTTATTATGTCATCTCTTCGTTTTCATTGACATTCAAATTAAAATGTATTTTTTTATTTTGTTTTTGTAGCTATTTTTATTTTTTTCAAACTGTTTTTATATTTTACCAATCAATCGTCTTGTTATGTTTGAGTTCTATAGCCTCATGGTTAGAATTAATTAGAGAAAAACAGGTTTCAACTATTACCATAATGTTCCGACTGCATCATAATCACGTTTTTCATGTAATACGACATCGAAAAATTGGGGAAATGTTTACCTGCGTCGGCTTTTATAAGGTAAACATTCACAGTTACTTACTTCATAAGTTCATAACATTAGCACAGGTAAGGTAAAATGTAGTTAAACAGCGATTAACGAATCCCTTGTCAACTTATTTCGTAACGTCAGTTTATGGGCCAAGTCTCCCATGCATCGTAGGCGGCCTGCCAACACACGAGGAAGCAATAGTGTGCCGACTTAATTAACGGAGTTAGAACTCTGCCCACTACACTAAATAGCCACAGAGTAAACAATACAGAATACCGGATCGAAATCAAAATTTGAAAGTTCAAAATTCGAACTTCAAATCGCTAAAGAACGAAGGAACTGTCACCAAAGAGACTGGGACGACCGGTGGAAGAGCAAATTTTTGCAAGTGTCACTTTTGTACCAGACTACGTATCTAGCCTACAGGTAAACACCACTTGCATATATACTTGAACTTAGCATAACAACATCTTTCGGTAGATGTAGCAGAGACAGCAAAATAACTTGAACAAAACAAAACTAAAAGTAACCAAGTAATCAGTGAATAATTACTACCAAATTTACGACACAAAGTAACCTACTTTGCCTCTTTTTTGGAAGAAGATGTAGTAAAACTTCTTGAACCTTTTGAATGTTTCTTTAGATTGCTACAGTAAGATTACTCAGAGCAAATCTTACTGCAAAAACGTAGTAAAATTTATTGATTTCGCGGCAAAACTTCGATTGTTTTAGTGTTAGATGGCGTCGTTTGAAAGTAGCGGCTGCCATGTTGGATTGTTGTTACTTGTCAATATTGATTTAGTGAACGCTAATCTTTGGAAATCTACATATTTTATCTAATTGTAGTTGCATAAATATGTATTTAATTAAGCGATTGTCCTGTTAATAACTTAATGTACTTATATATTTTGGCTAAAATGGTGTAAATTTTTAGATATGAGGAGGAGTATTCTATCAAAAGCTCAAATCTTTTATAAGACGTGCTCGTAGATGCTCCCTTTTAGCTTATGCAAGATATACCCACGTTGTAGCTTAGATAGTTAGTTATATATCTATAAGAAATGCTCCAGATTCTCTGAGCGTTGTTTATGCTATTGCACAAGTAAAGATATGTTTGTACGTGCATCGCCCAAAAGCACCAGTGACCTAATTCGGCCAAGTCTTGAGTAACAAGCTGATAATCTTTTTACTTTAATCTTCTTATCAAAAGATTACGGCTATCGTTTATCATCCAGAAAGAATTTATTACCTACTTTACTATCACAGGCTCTCATTGCATTAAAAAACGCAAGCGCAGTTTCTACGTCATATATAATAATGATAGGATTAACGTCAAATACAAAATAGTCAAAAGCTATTTTCTTGGAACCGCTTCAAAGCTGTTACATATATTTTCAAAGTTCACTTGTCAACAAGGCTCGGATACCGGTTAAATTTTCCAACCGTTATTTTGTACTTGAAGCAAAATCAAGGGATTGAAGAGTTTTTTCCACCAAGTTTTTTTTAAACCGGTTTTGGTGGGGTCTTTACATAAAGGTTTTTTCGGATTAAACGGTTTAGAGCAATATAAAACAAAAGAAAAAAAATCCGACGAATTGAGAATCTCCTCCTTTTCTTCAAATCTGTTAAAAATTATTTACTAGAATATGGTCAGCTCTGAAACCACATCAAATGATAGTGAGTGGAAAATACTATGATCACGATTTTTTATTAGTAGCTTCGAGTATGGTATTACTTTAATTAAACAACTTGATAGCTGATTTAAGTTTTAATAACGTTGTGACCATAAAATGGTCACACAATTGTAGGAAAAAAATGAAGGGCATGATTAAGTTGATATACTGGATTCGATAGTACCATGACTATGTCATTTGGTAAAGTGGGAAGTACCCGAATGAATATATAAATCATATCTTAAATTGTATTCAAATGGCCCGATTATAACAACCGCCTATTAAATGTAATTGGAATCGATTTAGATTTATGAATTTGACTTTTAAGGAAATACTTGATCTATTTTTGATGTACTGGATTCCTTATGGGGCTTTGAAACGATATATCAATCTCATGGTCAAAGTTTCAAATTTGAATTTGTAAGGAAATGGCTTTATAATTTCTTAATTTATCAAGTAATTTTTGACTAATAAGGAACCACTTTAACCAGCCTTAGAAGTTAATTCAAATTAGAGAAACCAATTTTACTAAAACGACCAATCAATGTTATCTAATATTGATAATTTATTATTAGCTGTTTTCATAAATCTTAGTAGGCACAGATAGATAGGAGGTCGGAAATTATAACACTGGAACAGCATCAGTATCATATGTGTTAATCCAGGTTATAAATTATTTTGACGGGGTCCGTTAGGGCCGATGCCTGCCGGGAGTGCGAAGAAAACCGAAAGGGAGATCGTGGCACCCGGCAACAGGGCAACCGAAGGAACACGGATGGATTTTAGTCAGCAAGAGTCTGACACGTCCTCAAATAATTTGATAACTACTCACCCAAAAAAAAATGGTTATAAGTTATTTGTGTGCCTTTCATCCAAATTCGTTCAACCGTTTTTGCGTGACTTGAGTAACAAACATCCACACATACAAACTTTCACATTAAATTTGTAATTGTAAATGTATTAGTAGGATTCCTGGACCATAATTGCGTAACACACTTTCAATCACAATTTGACAAATTTTAAAGGCAATTGCGAATCCATTGCTTTAAATGTTTGAAAAACTCGTCTGCCGAACAACGTTAATAACGCAATGAATGTTGTTGAACTGTTAAAATTAAAGACATTGCTATTTGTAAGTGTGTTACGCAATTAGCCTGCTGTTTTAACCCTTCCTACTAAGTCAGCTAATGTGCCTGAGTTAATAGAATCTTTATTGATATTGACAACATTACGTTATTTCTGCAATATAAATATACATCATCTCCCAAATTCGTTATTAACAAAAGAAAAGCACGTATTCAAGTCGTTATCTAATATCTTTTTAATTTAACAATTCCTTTGAACTATCCTCATCTATGTTTTCCTGGCAACTGACACCACTGAAATGAGACGCCATTTAAAATTACACTTCTGAAATTCCCGGAACAGACATAAACGAGAATATTATCACAATTCTTATCTCTGCGAATTGGGAGCTCAAGATCTTTAAACAAAAAGTTGATTAGGCTATTTTTGCTGATAATGTTACTCTTAGATATATAACTATGGACGTGACATAAATAAGCTAAATTGTGCTTTTTGGTTTTAACAATTAATGTTTCTACTGACTTATATTTCAATAATATAAGTGATGATGAAGGAAACTCCTTCGGCTTTAGTAGAAAAATGCTGCAGGAAAATAATGTTCACTTTGATTCATTGACCATGAATATAAGTTGGCTATTGGGTGCTAAAAAGTCGTCTAGATATCCACATTATTCGCAAGCCGCCAGGAGTAGCAAACACTTCATTTATCGATTAACTTGTATAAAAAAATGAGCCGTCGCGAGACGCCTGGCAGATGTAAAACATCGAAATTATTATGTACAGGTAAAATGCTTAAAAGGATAGTTTACCGACACCAACATTGGCGTTGGCGTGGCGACGCGGCGTTGCCACGCCAACGGTCGGTCTGACCCGCCGCTATAGATGTTTTACATCAATATTCAATCAATTTGGACATCAAAACAAATAAATTCTTATTCGTAAATTCATGAAGAACATTCCCAGGGGCTTTAAAGCAATTTATAGAATCAACTGCAAGAATAGAAAGCCCATTACAAAACGCGACGCTCAACAAATAATCTACAAGTTACTGTTAGTTTATGATTAAATCTACAAGGTTTTCTATTTGCAATACAATAAAGATAGATTATCTTCTAATTATTTTCACGTCACGGCGTTCGTGCGGTAAGGAGGTAGAATACAAAGACCCTATTGTAAATTGCCCTTCATTTCATACTCTTTTTTCTTCATCAACAGCATCATCTAAATTAATACCGGTTCCCACAAGGTGACTTTGTGCTGTTAGAAAAAAAAAAAATGATCAAAGAGAACGAATTTGTATGATGACGTCATTTCTGTGAGTAGATCGTCAACTTCAGGTGATTACTTTTTTAATTTAGTGTTCTTATCTCATTCAATTACTCATGAGTAAAATATGACTTGTTGTTTGTTGAACCATGCAAAAACATGGTGTTCCGTACATGACAAATATTCAAGAAATAAATTAAAATAGAAATGGACTTGACCGGAACCGTACTAACTTTATTTAGATGAATCAGCAAGTCAGCTCATTCTATACAAATGTAACGGGACGCAATGGCAACAGAAGTTTGACAGTTACTAGTTCACAGTATTAACAAGAGGTCAATACTTCAATACAATACTGATTAAAATCCCATAGCAAGTAAATAATCGGCATGAGTAAGAGTAATTACTTACATTTTTTTTTCTGGCATCAGTGAATTTTCGCCAAGAATAGAAAATACACTACTTACTGAAGTGATGAGAACGAGAAAAGTTGGCTATAAGAAGCAGATCAAAGAAAAGATGGAAGGAAGAAGAAATTAGGCAGGAAGTGAACACTGCTATGACTCCTGATAGGTATGCAAAAAAAACCGGCCAAATGTATGTCGGACTACGCACAATGAAGGGTGCCGTAGTTGGGATGAATTTATCCCAAATTCAAACTTAACATTATAGTTAAAATACATGTTCTCCCATACATTCCAACTGCAAATGTAAGTTTGTTCGTACAATATTGAGAGATTTACCATGTTATTTTAAGACCATAGACTTTTTATAGGTTTTCCTGTAATCTACGAGTAAAGAGCCATATTAGTTTTTTTTTTCATTTCAGGTCCAGTAGTTTCGGAGATAAGGGGGAATGGTCAATTTTCATTGAATTTCTTAAATATCTTTAAAAGTATTCCATTTAAAATAATATAAAAATATTTTTAAGATCCTCGCAACAAGTCCTTTCATTTGATATGTCACACGGTACTGTTACCAAAACTATTTTTATAAATTTTCTTGTTTGCCCCCATAAGTGACCCCCTATATACAAAATTCATTTATTTACGTCACACATTCGTGTTTGGATCACAGAAATACATATGTGTACCAAATTTCAACTTAATCGGTCCTTTAGATTCGGAGCAAATTGGCTGTGACAGACGGACAGACAGACAGACAGCCACACGAGTGTTGCTATAAGGGTTCCATTTTATCCTTTTGAGGTACGGAACCCTAAAAAGAAGTAGGTACTATACCAACTCCTACTGAATTGGTATATATGTAGCAAGAAGATGAAGATGATGAAATGCGAAAGACAGAATTGATTTACTATGATCATTTCTCTTTTGTTATTAAAGAACTCTAAAAATATCCTGTCAATACCGTGTCTTATCGAGTCCAAGCAAAAAATAAGAGTTGAATTGAATGGTAGATGTTTTTCATCATACAACCTTCTATTGAAAGGAGCATTGATCCCAAGAAACGGAAAAGTACGTTACTTGGGTCCATAAATTGTTACAAGTTTTTTTCACGACCAATATATTCATTTATCGGGACTTTTCTAGTTACGAGTGTGTTTTGATATCTTCGTTGATTTGCGAATCAATAGGAAATATATCATCATCACATCACGCCTGTAATCCCCGGAGGGTTAGGCAGAGGTGTACCTATAGTACACCCACATTTCGCCAGTTATGTTTAAGTCCCATGTAATAGGGGGCGAGCCTATTGCCATCAACCGGGCACAAATCCAGACTCCGGGCTGTTACTGAGAAATTCCAGATGGAAAACCCAATAACACTTTGCCCGACCCGGGAATCGAACCCAGGACCTCATACTCAGCAGTAGCGCTTGCGACCACTAGACCAACGAGGCAGTCAATAGGAAATATATGGACTGTAGAAGCATATATCGCCAAAGTTGAAGCATAGAATTATACCAGAGAGATGGACAATATGCTCAAAAGAGGAAACAAAATAGACGAAAATATATATATTATACGGACTTGATCATTACCGACTTTAAACAGGACATTTTGAAGCTAGCAGTGATTTTAGTTGAGTGCGAGTCTTTATAATGTGCACATATCGAAATGAGGGAATCTATGCTTAATTTTAGCGACGGAAAAAATATTTAAAAAATCTAAATTTAATTTTTTATGGAAAATTAAAAAAAAATGTAACAAAACCGTGCAACTTTTAAACTCAATGTTCTATCGAAAAAAATTCCATAATGATTGTAAGTAATTAGGGACGCATAACTACTTCCAATAATTATGGAATTTGTTTCATAAAATGAAAATTGTGAAAAAAAAAACTACCCTAAATTGAAATTAAACATGGTTTCTTGGCAAAAATCTGTTTTTTTTTTTCATAAATTTTTACAATAATCGTAAAATTTTTCAATAAGATGCCAAAGAGAACAAAAAATATTTCGATTTAAAACAAAAAAAAAACCTTCGATAAAATTAAGCATAGATCATTTCGATATGACTCAAAGACTCACACTGTTTACAAATTTAATGAATTACGTCGTACTCGCTTTCCAGCTAGTTCATCTGCACTAAAGCAAATGCAAATTGGGAAACTTCCTGGGATTTTACCCGTAATTTTCAACCTGACGCACCTAGTTCGGTCACGTTTATCACTTAGGAAAACACTTGATGCGAGTGTTTGTTTCCATAATCATGTGGTTCTAGTTATACCTATGTCTCACAATAAACATAAACTACAGTAGGTGCATTAATCCACTTGATGCTAAGTGCGATGATAAGTTGACTGAATCATTAGAGTGCTTTGCAAAACATAATCATCTTTCTATAAAGGAAGGTCATTTGCGTCACCTAGTGAAACTAAACAGGGAGTCGATTGGAGGAAATAAATAGGTTTTTATTTTTATTAATATATCTTTTGTATAGATTCTTTTCTATTTTGTGAATGTGAGAACACTGTAGACTTAGTGGACTGTAGATTTGTTGACCATTTTCTATTTTCTTAAGTATCTGGTATTTATTGAAAGACCTACACTGTCCTTCCATACCTAGTCACACTGTTATTTGAAAGAATTGTAAAAACCAAGTTGTTGTATTTTTAAATGAGTAACCATGAGGTTTCTTGCCGGGTCTTCTCCATAGGAAACGACCAATTGGAACCGTGCACTTAGCTTCTGACGTTTCATAAGTGTCCATGTAGGTTTATGTGAAATAAAAATATTTTGAATTGAATTGGAAGAAGGTGGCGGAGCATCTTGCATTTTTAAACTCTGGTTTAAGCTATGTTTTCAATGGATGCTTCTCCCTTAAATGGAATTTGTTTACAGTCCGATAATATACATATCTCCCTGAATAGTAGAATTGGAACACACGACACATTCTTAAGACGGACAATGGATTTGGGGTCGTGGCAGAAATGTGGAAGTAGTTAGTAGACACGTTTCTGGATGGAGCTTTCTTACCATCAACGACGACATGATACAGATAGGTACAAAAGTCTAGCTTCAATCCGCGTAGACCATCGGAATGATGAATTCAATTCGTGGTTGAAATAGACAATCTATTTCAACACGATGGTCTTCGGATACTCTAAATAATCTGACAAGTCAAGATGAATGATAGCAGGCCTTCTGCAATAATTTATTTCATGTAATTGCCGTGAAGCGATCGAGAACATTTCACTTTGCGATAACTCGCTCAGCATGATTTGTGGGTCAGCATACTTTCTACTAGCATGGACTGGTCTCGTTATCTGATACAATGTTATTGTATCGGCTTCTTGCATCGAAACTACTGTGATAGTGTTGCCTTTATTTAGTTTTTGTGCATATGGTGATTTGGTAGCAGCAGCTTTGTTAACAATACAATTTCTTCCTTACTTAAACTAACTTTACATCTTACAAATGGCTGCTTTAGTTCCATTTATTTTTTGTTGGATCTTTGTTTTATTTTATATTATTTTTAACCAAACATGCAATATTGGTGTCACAATAATGAAATGCAGTTGATTTTAAATTTTCCAATGAGTAAGTAAACAATTAGCAAATTAAACAGAATATGACAATACGAGGGGATCCACCATTTTTTTTTTTTCAAAAACTTATTTTTAACCCCCGTAAGCCGTTATTTTTCTACAGTTGAGTAATGAATACGCCACGTGTATAATTATTAAGTTACCTTAGCAACTAGCAGTAACTCTATACGATTGTCACGCTAATACACTGGCGAGCAGGCGAGCGGAGCCGGGCGTCGAGTTACATGCACGGTCGGACCGAATAACTAGAGCTCAGTAATCGATCACATGGTGTATTATTTTGTGAAGCAAGTGAAGATTGTTCTCAAGTTGGTTTGTTAGGAAGTTTTAGATTAGGTATGTTTTTTTTTTGTTTTGTAAGACAAGACTGAGCCAAAGGAAGCGTTTGCTGCGACATATTTTATTACTATGAGGATGCTTACTGTCAAATTAGTTCCGCGTAGATGGCGCTAGGTGTTGATACCCAGCTGCCAATGGACTCCCTGAAAACTTCGTCGCGAGATAGCGCAGTGTTTTGACATGTTGCCGGTTGGGCGCTTTTCGTTTAAGATAATTTTAACAAGACAAGTGACAAACATCCAGCGCTCTCTCGCGGCGAAGCTTCCGGCAAGCAACTCATTCAATCGAACATTTTTTTTGACCCCTCAATACTTCTACCGCGAAAACAATACATAAAAACACTTCTTACATCCCTCAACACTGACAAACAAATAAAATTCCTCACCAACTTATAAGTCCCACAACGCAAACGCAATTGCACGCCAGTGTACGCATCAAGCGAGGGAGCAGAGTGGCCGGGTGAGTTTGAATATCGATTGCACACACTTCCGACAACCACTCGGAGGGCTGGTCGAGTCCTGCATGTTGGTTTAAGGTAGTGTTTGGTGTTTGTCAGTTAATTGGCGAGTCTGTATGATGAAATGCTTGCACAACGATGCGGTATGAGAGGGTTAGTTCTAAAGTGGGATGTTTTTTGTTCAATGAAAGTTGTTTAGTCTTACGTAAACATGATATGCGATACTGATAATATTTGAAAGGGTTCTAATTTGTTAAAATAAAGGTCTATTTCTATATAATAAAGGTCTATGTCAGTTTTCGGTCAGGGCCTTCCGGATTCGGGGGACCATACGGGCTGTGTGACCTAATTTATATCAGGGATGTTAAGGAGCTCCGTAACCGTAACTGAAACTACCGGATATCCGAAATAAAAATCTATCCGTAACCGTAACCGAATCTGATATAAAGGTTTCGGATAATTTCGGATGGGGTGGAGTCTAAATCAGACACGTTATGACAGGTTTTTCTGCCCGGCGGCCGAGCCGACACACTAGCCGCGCGCGTTACTAGCAAGTTTTTTTTATTTCTTATTTTTGTTTTACTTTTACAATTTCGTAAAAATCTAATATCCGTAACCGAAACTAACGGATAATCAGAAATAATTTCATATCCGTAACCGTATCCGAAACCGGTATAATATTATTTCTATATCCGTATCACGATCCGAAATTTCATATTCATAACATCCGTAATTTATATGCCCGTATAATATATATGTCCTATACGTATAGAATAGAATAGATCTTTGTTGTTGAACAGTTGTGAAATTCGGTTCATGAAGATGTTGAAAATATGATCAAACTATTTGAAACCTTAAAACAGTTTCATTTAATAATATAACATCACGCTTGTATTCCCCAAAGGGTTAGGCAGAGTACCTTTAGTAAATCCACATTTCGTCAGTAATGTTTAAGTCTCATGTTTGTTCATGATACTTTTTCCGACCCGGGATTCGAACCCAGGACCACTAGACCAACGAGACAGTAATAACAACTGGCGCTATAATTAAAATATTAATTGCTTACTTCTCATGATTATCCAAAAATCTATGTAACATAGTCGATTAACACCTGAATTCCCCACATATTTGTGCAGGTGGCGCACCGTTCTTAGGAAACCGAAACATGTCGCAAATGACCCGGCGTTGAACCCGGGACCTCACGCTCTTTGTCATCATAGCTACCGGAGTGTTTATTGGAGGAGATAAGAGTAGCTGATAAAAATGCTGATAATAGTGTACGGAGGGTCGGAATAGCGGAAATTGGTGTAACTGCCATGTCGAATTTTTTAAAGGAAATACGACAAAATATTAAATATGATTCAATGTTGAAATGCTTAAAACGAGAGCTCCTTGATTAATTAAAGCTTTTTTTAATCACAATTGATTTTAATTTGATACACAAAAATACCCATTGCGTTTATCTGAAGACGATTTTTTCACATAAACGGTGCAATGGACATTGTTGAATTGTCAAGATAGACGCCATATTGAGCCGTATGGAAGATATTAGGTGTATAGTAGGCACGGAATTAGGATACAGGTTTTCGCTAAGTTGGCTAAGTAATAAGAGCCGCACGGGTAGATCCATCAGGTTAAGCTACGCTTGCCTGAGTAGGTCTGTAGATGGGTGACCATCTTAACATAACGAGACTCCTCCGGTCCCCGGAAAGCTCGTTGAACAGTTGGTCTCGGCTTTTTTGGATCTTTGACAGTCGTTACGGGTCGTCAGACGCCCGGAACTCTGACAAACAGTCGTACCAAGGGTAATCGTAATACCCAGTTACTGGTTTGTGCGGGTCAGTAGCAGTCGCTCCCTGTAAAATACTGGTATTCAGCTGCATCTGGTTCGACTGTATTCGACCCCAACATAGTTGGGAAAAGGATAGGCAGTATTATTGTTTTTGCTCAAAGTATTCATGCTCGCAATTAAAAAAAAAAAATTAAAACTTCTTTAGGCGCGTTGGGCATTATGGAGCTGGGACTAAACCGTTGATTTCGCGACACTGTGACGACACCAGCTTTTGACCATTAAATGACATCAACGCGTTGATTACCGCGATGCCGATGCCGTTTGTTTTTTCAAGTTTTCACTTCTGTAGGCACTCCCGGAGTGCCACTGTTTTTTTTATACGACAACGATCAGTCAATCTTTAGCTTAGTATTTTAAATTAACTTAGTACATAACTACTTACCTATAATGAACACGTTTTCAAGTACGTATAGATCTTAGCATAACACTCTAGTCTGTAGTAGGTAACAACAGATTGGAGTCACGCTTATTATGTAAATGAAAACAACGTTACCAACCGTACTAGAATATATAAGTATCTCTACAATAAGACACAAGTGCTAATGTTATAACAATAAATAATGAAATACTATTATTGTTAATATGGCAGCATCATGCACAATTGCACACTTATGTCGTTAAAGATACTTAATACGTACCCATTTTGGCAAAGGAAAATTCGAGTCATGATTTTCACAGCTTATAAATTCAACAAGCACTTGACTGGTCTAAGCACTGTAGGAATATCAATAAAAAAATGATCTTTTTTTTCTCTATTAATAAGGACTAAAGTTCTTAGTAATGAATTATAATCTAGCTTAATAGGCGAATACGCAATTTAACTCTAACTTAATATTTTACGAGAGAGATTATGTTATAACTAAGAATAGTGTCAATTTGCACTTTTACACAATTTCGTAACACTTTCTTGATGAAAACACTTTGTTTATGTGTTACATGTACATAGCACAGCATTGTTACTAATATTTATTCAATACAGTAACTCAAATGGTTTAGTTCTCTTTAGCCGACGAACTATGTCCGTGTTGTCTCTATAGCAGCTGGATTGCCTCGACATTCACATATACCGGAGATGACGATGAATAGTGATGTATGTATGGAAGAACGCCCACTCCCTCTTGAGAGAATGCCTGGGTCCCAGCAGTCTGAATATTATAGGCTGAATATGCTTATGGAAGAAAGACAGGTTGCGTCGACCCCAAATAAATTTGGATGAGGGCAGGAGAATGATGATGGCACCTATACCTAGCATTTAAATGAAAGACATTCATCGCGTGTATTCGTATTAGAGCGGTTACGCACTACGTTCGATCCGAATCCGAATTCAAGATCCGAGTTCAATCCGAATGGGTAATGTTCTAAATTTGGACGGAGAGAGTTCGGATCGGACGTAGTGCGTAACCCCTCATACAAATAGTACTCTGGATACTTCGAACCGACATTTCCCAGATTCGGATCGGACGTAGTGCGAAACTGCTCTAACCGCTTTAAACTTTAAGGCTTTAACAACTAAATTCTTTTTCAAAAAATCTTGATAGATTTCAATGTAATTTTCAACGTCATTCTGATCGTTCTCATAGAAGGTGTAGAGCTAACGTGCAGATTACACTTGAATTAAGCGAAGTTCGTTTAGCTTCGCTCATGTAGCTACGTCGTCTTTTCATACTTCAGTTCACACAGCGAACTATAAACCGAAGTATATGAAAAGGCGGTAACTACTTGAGAGAAGCTAAACGAACTTCGTTTCGTGTGGCCTGCGCTTTAGATACGCCCGAACACAGCCGGGGCGGGTGAAAAGTATTAAAATATATACGTTTTGTTGTCAAGTGTTACATCGAGCATAACTTTTCACTCACAAAGCTTTCCCCTCCCCATTTAAGAGCGTGTGCAATACCGAAGATTGGCGCACCCCTTGTGCTTGACTGAGTGCCTTAAGTAAAAATGCCTTTGAAATAGCCAGAAGGGGTACATTTCGTGCAAAAATAAAATCTTTGGTATAACTCCAGAACTCTCTAACGTGCTTCCGGAATTCAACACGACTCGATTCAGGTGAGTACTTACGACGATTTTACACTCTGCGGAGTTTGATTGAAATCATTTGCTTATATTAAAAATCATTTGATTGATATCATTGTTACCGATTTTAATCATGAAACCCTGATAAAAACGTGATTAGGTCATTGACCGTCGTGATCTATCACCATCACACCCACACCTAAAAAAAATTCCGCCATCATGTCTTCTATTGAGACAGGCTGGACCTAGCATGGAGTCCGCAAGTTAAAATACTAAAATTATATTTCCTATAGGTATGACAATAATTTTAGAAATAGTTTATTTGTATTACTTTTAAGGAAATGTAAAAATTCTTTATTTGGTCAATAAACGATTTTATTATTATTTATTACTAGGTGCGCCCCGCGGTTTCACCCGCATAAGTCTCGATCCCGTAAAAATATCGGGATAAAAAGTATCCTATGTCCTTCTCCGGGTCAAGGTCTATCCATATCCCAAATTTCATCCAAATCCGTTCAGCCGTTTTAGCGTGATGTCGTGACCAAGGGAAATAGGGATTCATTTTTATATATATAGATTATTCTTGAAAATCCCAAAACCAAAGCTACAGGCCAAGAATCTACAAACCTGACATTCATAGGATACATACTAATATCGAAAGTGAGTTTATTTGTTTGTTACGCTTCACGCTAAAACTGCTGAACGGATTTTGTTGAAATTAGGCACATAGGTAGACCATGACCTAGGTTAGGACACAGAATTATACCGATATTCTCACGGGATCGAGACTTATATGGGTGAAACCGCGAGGCCCAGCTAGTAAAATTATAGATTCGAAAGTAACTGTCTGTCTGTTACCTCTTCACGCCTAAACCACTGAACAGATTTCTATATAATTTGGCAAGGACACCGTGGCATCCTGGGGAAGGATATAGGCTACTTTTTGTCTCAAACATAATGCTAATGGGGATGAAATTTTGTATGGGAAACTATGCATTTCTTAAGTTAGGGATATGAAAATCAATTTTTTTGCTTTTGGTAAGAAATAAAAAACATACATGTTTCAGCGTTTTTGTAAAATCATCCCCAGGGGAATACCTTTTTTAAAGGGATATTTCCGACATCCACGTGGGCGAAGCCGCGGACAGAACCTGGCCCTCAGGGCTCTGTGCTAGCTCCCCTCATGTTCACGCTATTTACTAGCGATATTCCAAACCCAGGTAGAAGGGCGCATTTCGCTCTGTTCGCAGACGATACGGCCATCTACTTTAGGTCTAGATACCCCAACAATATCGCCCACACCCTCCAAGGCGCAGTCAATCGACTCGCTGCCTGGTTTCGAAAGCGGCGCATAGAAGTCAATCCCGAAAAAAGCCAGGCAACAAGGCTTAGAGACCCCCTCCCCCGACCTCTCACTATGTTCGGTAAGCAGATCCCTTGGGAGAAGCGAGCCAAATACTTAGGTGTTTTCCTCGACCACCATCTCACTTTCGCTGAGCACATAAAGAAGGTTCGTTCGCGAGCCGCTTTCGCTCTCGGTAGGCTCCATTCCGTTCTTAACGCACGCAGCAAGATGTCACTTAAGTGCAAATTGCGAATCCAAACAGCGTGTATTCGTCCCATCATGACTTATGCGGGTGCCGTCTTTGCTCATGCAAAACCCCACCATATCCATAGGTTGCAAACGCTCCAAAACCGATTCCTCCGTAGGGCCACAGACTCCCCCTGGTATGTTAGGAACGAGAGTCTCCATCTCGACCTTAGAATTCCCACGATCCACCAATTTCTAAAACGCCTTGCAAAGCGTTATTTCGATTCCGCGGTCAAACATCGCAACCCTCTGGTTGTCGAGGCCGCCAGTTATGTCCCAAGTAGGATTAGCCGTACCCGCCGACCTAGGCACATTCTCACCGACCCTGATGACCCCATAACCCTCCTTCAGGAGAGCAATAGGGCTACTAGTACTCTACACAGACTCAGACGCCTCCCGTCATTCCGACCTCGCCGTCGAGGTCCTTTGCGATCGCGTCCGCGCCCCCGAGTAAATGATACTCCTCCCCGACCCTTGCTCGATAACGAGGTGCCAGCAGTGGTTGCAACTGTGCACGTAGCTTTAAATTCCCCGACTAATAATAATGATCAAAACTTTGATCCAGCCCGTCCCATCTTTGATGTCCTCCCTCCGGTGACGCCCTAAGCCAAGGCTCGTACCCCACAGGGGGTGCCCTTAGCGAGCGTTCACCTAGCTTTTTAGCTTAGTTTTGCATGCCCCTGGCTGGAGGCTTTGAGCGTAGCAGCTTAAGGCAACCACAGGATTGACCGGTTAAGTAGTCATGACCTCAGAGGTCAGCTACGAGATGGTAATATTATAAATTCGAAAGTAACTCTGTTTGTCTATCTGTCGGGTTGAATGGATTTCGATGTATTATGGCACACAAATTAGACCATGACCTGGGTTAAGACATATAATGCTTTGATCCCGGTGGTAAGATCCTGTGGTATAATTTCTGACCACCACGCGGGAGAAGCCGCGACCAAAATCTTGTTCCTCATACAGTCTACATGATCAACTGACCTCATTACTCAATACAAATAAGACTGCACAGTAAAAATGACGTAACTGCTGACAGTAACGTATGTAACATGTTACATGTCCGAGTATTTTGAGTGGCACAGCAGTTGCAAAGGTCAACGTCGGTCACTGATCGGTCAGGAGATCATGTAAGATAGTTAGAGGTTACTTATGAAGAGAAGAACCTACCAATCAAAGCATATATTGGGGCATAAGGAGAATCGGGTCACCCATATTGGAAAGAGATTCCCGGGGAATGTAAGAAGACAAGCTATGTTTTGTTAAAGCCTCAATATAGAGAATATTCCAAAAACTTATGCCTGTTTTAAAATCTGCAGCAAAAAAATTTAAATGTAAAAAAGGAGCTACGTCTCCGGCAAACTGCTTTGCAGTTTGGCAAAAATATTTCTGGGAATAAACACTTTCTTATTTCATTTTATTTTTTTACTACAGAAAAACGTGACAACATAAATAAATCCTTGAAGAATTTATTTATCAACCTGTAAAGTTTTACTACAGGACACAGGTATTAGGTAAGCCTTTCAGGGTCAATATACACAAATCGTACGTTTAAAGTGAACGCACCCTTATCCGAGCCGACCGAAAAGAATTTTAGAATTCTTTATATAAAATTCTATCATACCCCGCACACCTGCCCCCGCGTCGAATCGTCCGAATCAGGAAGAACGTTCCTAGCGTTCTCGTTGACTTCGATTCGTTCGTAACGTATAAGTGTGCGTTCACCTTTATCGAGGAAATAGATAATAGATAGTTAGTTATTGTAGTAAATAAGGTCATTATTTCTGATGCCTTATTCCGACACCTCTTAATTTTATCGGCATTCTTTTCCCCATATCTCGTATAGTTCTGTTGCAGATAATCAACAATTCAGTAAATCAGCTGATATTTAATTAGATATTAATACGGGTATCTGAATGTATCAATGCCTACAAAATTATCCTACTAACCTTGTAATCATATCACGGAGAGTGATAAATGGCAGTTATCGCGATTAAATTAGCATTTCCCTGATTAAAATATGATGTAAATATTACGTACGTCTTGAATTGATGAAAGAAACCAAAATGCTTCAGTCATTGTCGAACCATAATGGTATGACATATCATATACATGTAAGGTACGAGGGCTATACTCAGGACATCAGGGTGGAACAAGCTGCCAATGATAATGAATGGCATGTATTTCGGCCATATTTAAAAGATCCAATTATGTCTAGACAATCCAAGTAAAGTAAGTGTCCCAGTAAGTGGCCCAGTGGTAACGGCCCCGACTTATGAATTGCAGGTCGTGGGTCCGAACCCAAGCAGGCGCTTTAGTTTGTGTAAATAATTTCATTACCACTGCTCTCAAAATGATGAAGGAAAACATCATGAGGGAACCGGCCTGTCCTAGAACCAAAAATTCGAAGATATGTGAGATCTACCAACCCGCACTGGGCTCTCGTGATAGATTACAGCCCACTCCTTCTCGAAGAGAGGAGGCCTGTGTCCCAGCAGTAGGAATATTATAGGCTAATAAACTGATAAGGCTAATCCAAGTAAATGTGAAGTTTTGAAAGTTAATCTAATGAAGATAGTTGATTTACTTAACAATGACTATCGGCTGTCGCTGAAAATCAGCGCTGGGGCTCTGTCTCGCATGGGGTCGCAGCATTTATGCTGAGCGATGGCCTTTTTGCGTGGATGTGACGCATATTTTCCCTAAATTTGTTATTTATTTGTTTTTTATTTTTATTATTTGCGGCATACGTGACGCAATGAAATTTGCGTCATGTTTACCGCAAATAAACGTATTTTCTTTCTTTCTTTATGTGTTAAAACATGTGTTTCTATAAGGTAAGATTTGTTTTGATTTACTTCAACATCAGGCAGCATAATGCATTTCCAGAGCATGCACGTCGGACGATATAAAGTCCAACCAGAGCACACCAGGCATAAATCAACCATGGGCTGCTTCCAACCTGCTAGTTGGCTAATCTTTTTATTGTAAGCATGGGGCATAGACTATATTTGTGTACCTACATTAAACACATAATAGGAAGAAGAGAGTGAATAGATGTTTATTCAATGTTTTCACAAAAATTAGCCTTCCACTCTTTATTTATGTTTAGAGCCTCAAAATTAACTCTGGTAGTACTCGAATTCAACACCTCTAGTTTAATTTTAGCAGTGACCTTGTGACGTTTTAGTTCACAAGTTTTCGAGACACGTGTCTTAAAAAGGTAGCGTAACTTAACCCTAATTATATTGAGGTTTAATTTAACGTTGGTAAAAGAGCCTTTGATGTCATAAGTACCAGCTCGTAACGAATTAGGATGAAAAGATAAAAAGTATAAAAAGAAAATGAGTAAAGGGTTTGAAAAAGAAAGTAATAACTTAATTAATTGTATAATATTGTTTCAGTATCAAATATTTTATGGATCCCCGGAAGTTTTGTTGCAGACGAGCATGGGGTTTTAAAAGGAAGGTAGGTTTGCTAATAACTTTTATTATTTACGACGTAATGACGTCAGTTTGCTTCGTTCTCAGTATGTTAGATGAGAGCAATATTGGTACTAAGTGGAACTGGGACTGGCACTTTTTCATGTCACATAGGAATACTAAATTCAATTTCTGTTTTGTGGCGTCTGGAATACACCTTACTAGTGTTCTTAATTCTACTTGCCATTTATATTAATGTCTTCTCGTGGTAAAAATGTTAGCCAGTCACCAGCGAGGTTATTAATGGGGAACATGGGCGTCTTGGTGGTGGCTGCCCAAGGAGATTACCTACTGTGCAATAAAGAATCGCCTCTCATTTAGGCTATTTTAATCAATTACGTTACTTATGCACACTGAAATTCTCTAATTCGAACTATATTTACTAAATAAATGATTAAAATATATATTTTTTAAAGTCTTTATATCATATAATGATGTAAGTGTTAGTGAGTTATTACAAAAGTTTTATTAGATATATATCTACTGGTTTTAGTGTTATTAATTGAGCTGATGTAACTTTTTTACTGTTGGAGTCCAATTATTTTAGTGATATATTGGCAACACGTTTTTGATCATAAACCCGTTTTATGGTGATTGAAAATGGTATAATATTCTGAGATTGTAAAAACTGTAGCAATAATGCGAAAGCAGAATAACTTAAAAAACTTTTTAACTCAAGACTTTACCAATACTAAATATAGGGTGGAAACTTGGTCACGAGCTTCCGTTTACTGCTTTCATGTTTCTATTTGTCATGCTAAGTTTTTCCAATGAAACTGATATAAGATCAATGAATTTAACAAACAACTCTACGTAACTTACTGATGCATAGTTTATTTACCTGTATTCGTATTTGTTTCCTCAGAAAAGTTGCTAAGTATGACGGGCAGAATAACTTCCAAAACCGATGCAGGTGACTAAGTCGCCACCCTGTATAGTTTTGCCATGATCGTGTAATATATCAGTGATAATTACCATATTAAAGCAGCTTTAATGCCGATCATATGTTGTAAAGCTATGAGCACAGTTTGAATGAATGAATGAACGAACTGCACCGACCCCAGCGTGGTTTAACCAGACTCGGTAAATCGAATGAACCCGAATATTTGCACTAGCTTCTGGAGCCTCATGTTTCATGGGGCTACAGAGGCCATTGTATATCAAGGAATAGACCAGGGGGCGCGGTAATAGTAGGGAAGACGTGCCCTTAGGATATAGAAGGATTTGCGAGCCGTACTAGATATGCATCCAGTAGGCAATGGAATAGTGGAGAGACGGGTGATATTTATCTATGGATGGGCATTTGTAAAGCTATGTACAAAGATTTGCTCAAAATTGCAGACTATGTGCGGGTTGAATAAAACCTCATGGCACTTCATTAGTCTCTTTTGATGTGCCCAAGAGACCCCAAATTCAGTATGGAATTTTATCATTTCGTTTATGCTCGTGCGATATATTGTCCTTGGCAAAGAATATTGGCGAAGGGGTATTGAAGAATCGTCAAGAGCTTCTTGGTCTATAAGTACCTAAAATGCTTTATGCTCATGCTCAAAACCAAATATTCATGATATTATCCATCTTTTTAGTAACCTTTTCAGTGACAAAACTGCCTCGTTGATCTAGTGGTCCCGGATTCGATTCCCGGGTCGGGCAGTGATATTGGAAGTGTGCCTTAAAATACAATACAATAGGTGTACTTCACGTGTGGCGACACGTACTGAAAAAAATTACGTTCGTTCTGTTGCATGTAATGAACATGCAACAGAACGAACGTAATTTTTTTCGTAACATTAAATACATAGTTTCTTTCTGCATAGTTTTTACACTCTTATAATACCAATCAATTTCTTACAATGTATGGTGTGGTATCGTTAGCACCTGTGCGATAAGGAAACCACGTGAAACTAAGATTACTTCTTACTTTACCACCTGTTAAAGTGCATACATTATACTTTAAAACCTTTCATACCGGTTGTAAACTTGAGGGTTAAGGAGAACTCCGGGCGTTGTTCCTGGCACAGTATAATAAAGTAACAGTATTATGTCTTGGTAAAGACCTTGAAATAATTACCCGCTCGGAAGTTAAACCTTCCGCGTTCGTGCGTAACTGCCGCGAATTCGATGTACTTTTTTTTTAATGGCTTCTGCAGGTTGTCGGCTGTCACTCAGCCCATAAAACTTAGAAACTAAGCGACTACACGCTAAGGGCGCCCCCTGTGGGGTACGGACCTTGGCTTAGGGTGTCGCCGAGAGAGGACAGCAAGGGACAGGCTGAATCTGAATAACCGCACACTCAATACTGTTGCGTACTGCTGATATACACTGAGATTTCGAAGCGCGTCGTTTCGGCCGTTTTCTATGAAGATATAATACTGTTAGTTATTTATACTGTGTTCCTGGAGATTAATATTTCAGTAAAGTTACTTATCTTTTGTTTTCTGCCTTTTTAAGACGGCAACCCTTTTTCTTTGGACGTCGATATCTCATCTACTAGGTAGGTCGGCCTACCTACCTACTATCAATGTTTTTTTTTTCAGAAATTGTCCAGGTATGGACCAGCTTACCCAGGAGGTCAGTGGGTCGTCTTAGGGGCAACGTTAAGTTCTGGAGAGGACTGACACAAATCTGATATAAATGGTGCTGTGGATCGAGAAGAAAATACAGCGGATGGTAATGGTAAATTGCGACCAAGATCGAGATCAGTTGGAGATACCATGTCCATCTATACTGACTGCTATAGGCTGACGATGACAGATAAAGTCAAACCATTTGTCAGAGGCAAGTTAGGCACCTGCAGAAGGATATAAACCAAGTTTCGTAAACACGCGAATGGCCGTACTTATCTAGTAATGCAAAAAAACTAAGACCACTTTACAGAATGAGGAAATTATTCCAAGAATTCTGAATTACAATTATGATGACAAGTAAATGAAGCGTAATTACGAGGTAATACTTGCCACACTATTAGCCTAGTGAAGACATTTAGGCTAAAACTCAAATGATCAAAGGCTTCATAAGGGCACGGTCGTTAAATCGTTTCCTGGGTTATTTTATATGGTAACCAATCTGATTACTCAGCGTTGACAAGATGAATACTGCTTGCTATTTATGGGGGAACTTGTTATATCAATTATAACTGCTTCTGCTGGGTTTCTATAAAACTTACTAATGGTTATTGCTAAAGGTAAGAAGTTAGCTGTTCGTTTAAAATGCAGTTAAGATTTTTCTTTTTTTGAAGAGGTAACTTAAATATAATTTTGGTGATATATAGAGTGGTCCAAATAGTAACATCATAAAATGAAATAAAAAAAAAACAGTGGCACTCCGGGAGTGCCGACAGAAGTGAAAAAAAGAAAAAAAAAACAGCACCGCGGTAATCAACGCGTTGATGTCTTTTTAATGGTCAAAAGCTGGTGTCGTCACAGTGTCGCGAAATCAATGGTTTAGTCTCATCTCAAAAATGCCCAACGCGCCTAAAAAAGTTTTCATTTCAATTAGATTCCTCATGCCCAGGGGTATCCGAAAATACCCTATGTATTTTCCACGATTAAGTAATAATATGTAGTTTTTGAGGTGTATTTTAAACATTTCTTGAAAATTGTATGGGTACCTGTACCTACCGCTTTAAAAATAAATAGCTTAAAATTTTAAAAAAAATTCCTAAGATTTTTTTGTAGAAAAACCGATCAATACCGATCTTCGACTCAATGACACAACACTTGTCAAACTCACGATCACGATGCGTATTGGGTCCCGGATAGAGAAGAGGTGCCTAGATAGGTATTTGGGTAAATTGCACCATGAGAGTGTGGGATACTTGACGCAATCGGTTTCGCGCTGTTTACGTTGAAGAAGTCGGATACCTACTTAACTAGGTAGAGAGATAGCTTGGTAAATAGGTAGCTACTCGTAGCAGTTGTAGACTCGAAGCAGATAATGTGGGACAAAAGGTCCGTTCCCACAAACATGCTGCGTTATGGAAAGTCTTGTGGCCGATTTTTATAATTTACGAACCGTTATTGGTTAAAATTAAGACTCTTGTATCTTTATGGATAGTGAAGCAAAGACCTCATAGCTCTGTATAGTAGACCCTACCTTATGAAATTATTTATATGCACAGTTTGGCAATAAAAAAGCTACCATTGGTAAGTAAAACGATTCGTTTTTGTTTAAAGGCACCGAGCATTTGATTTTGGTAATAACTTTAGGAGAAAGATTTCTTTTCAGTGAACTTTTACTAACAAAAAGCGTAGGTATAGGTACCCAGCTGTAACTAAAGTATGCATTGGTGTTAGTTGGTGCAAGAGTAATTATTTTCAACCGAATTCAAATAGTAATAGGGTTCCGTTTGGCA
The DNA here is from genome assembly GCA_916610215.1 of Omphaloscelis lunosa. Classification (NCBI taxonomy): domain Eukaryota; kingdom Metazoa; phylum Arthropoda; class Insecta; order Lepidoptera; family Noctuidae; genus Omphaloscelis; species Omphaloscelis lunosa. The sequence continues at coordinate 18,430,880 of OU744250.1, forward strand.
CCATTCGGGTACTAAAAAGGAGTTACCTAGGTAGTCTTTTAAAGGATTTTGAATGTTAAATAGACTACTGGATTCCTTGACATTGTAGGGAGGTACTTAGATGGATAGAAGATAGAATACTCTATATTAAGTACACCATAAAAATTACAAATATAAATGTACAAACTTAACAGCCTGGGATACAATGGCGGTCTTATCGCTAAACGGCAAAAAATAAAATTATGAATGACATCTAGGGTCTGTACTTCATACTTATCTACAAAATAATATAGGCATGCTGAGCTAATGGAGTAACTCCAGGTTATTCCTGACATACTTAATTTTATTCACAGTTCATTACTTAGTAAGTTCGTGTTCACAAACCACGTCAACTATTGCACATTATTTTCAAACAACGTTCTTGGAAACTCGCTTTATATCAACGCCGTGTTCCGTTCACCAAAGAAAGGTACCAGACGATAAGAATATGCCGCCAATCAACAAGTACCGGCGATGTGTCGATTATCTACGGTACTTACAAAAATGTGGACGGGTAGGTACCGGCGCATTTCAACGGTCCTACCCACCAACGGGACATTAATAGGCTGTTACTGATTGTAGGTAGCAAGAACCAACTACAAACTCAATGATCTCTGATCTTTAGACTTACCACAAAAACTTCGTTAAAGAAAAATCCAAGAATTCGAATGCACAGAAAAAATATATAACTCGTTTTACACACACATTGGCATAAAATATCGATAAACACAATAAATCCACAATATTAATAAACACAAACACAATTCGTAACTTGTTTTTAATCACTAAAATAATTTTCGTTCGATAATACGCGGGAACCGTGATAAAGCGCGGCACGTACGTCCGTCACTACGCGGTTATCACTCACGACTAGTGAACGAATGAGAACGAAAGATCGGAATGTCGCGGTGACCGAATGGTGCGCGAAATACGAGGGCACGCGTTCATTCCGAACTTGTCTAGCACTGTGTAGCACCTATGATTCAATGAAGCAGATTGGATACCTGCATTTTTTTAAATGTAATTGTTGTGATAGCATTATATTAGGCAATGAGCATTTATTACGTCAAGAGTAATTGACACAATTTGCAGCTGCAATCTTATCATAAAATATTCATTATAATTTATTAATAGTGATTCCATCATTTCGAAACTTAAAAACCATATCACCTTGGTCTCTAATCCCAGTTGTTTATCAAAAGTTACGGCACTTTATCTTTACAAGCTTGATAAAAAAAAAAAAAAACTAGTTGTATCCGATTCTTTCCCACTTAAATTTTCATTCAAATCGTGAAGGGAGAACATTACGAGGAAATCCACGTAATAACGAGCCCTGTAAAGGCTGTAAACGTTCGTAATGCTTTTGAAAATGGCGGAGAGGGGAATCTCCATTCCCGTTGCAAATAAACTATGCGGATGTATGGGGGATAGATCCTATACGCGGCTGGTAAATAGGTGGATATGTATCATTTGAAAGGAGTCCCACGATCTTATTATTATAATAGGGTACGTAATGGTCCCCCTTGTTTCTGTAAGCCTATTAAATTTACACATTGTTTTCCTGGGTCTCGCTAAAGAAAGAAAGAAAGAGGCATTTATTGGGACACGCACATGAAGAAAACAGACTAAATATTGAACACAAACATAGAAAGAGATAAGGGGGGAATGGTCTATTTTCTTAAATATCTTTAAATGTATTTATTTTAAAATTATCGAAAAAAAAAATGAAATCCTCGCAACAAGCCCTTTCATTTGATATGTCACACGATACAGTTTGAAAAACTTTTTTTTTAATTTTCTTACTTGCCCCCAAAAGCGACCCCATATTCAATTCATTTATTTACGTTACACTTCCGTGTTTGGGTCACAGAAACGCATGTGTACCAAATTTCAACTTAATCGGTCCTTTGGATTCGAAGCAAATTGGCTGAGACAGACGGACAGACAGACGAGTGATCCTATAAGGGTTCCGTTTTTTCCTTTTGAGGTACGGAACCCTAAAAACAACAGTTTCCATGTAAAAAGAAAAAACAAAAACCTCATAGGGTCTCATGTCAACGAATTGGTGTCTGCCATTTTTTGGTCAATTTTTGACGGTAGAATCAAAAATTAAAGTAAGGCCACTTTAGTGGGACGCGAACAGGCACTATTACAAAACCATTCATTACTTTGCACCTCGATACGACACCAGACCAAATCAATTTAATCCATTTCTCTGAGACAAAACACCAAGGAAACAACTTGAACTAGTTTCCCGTTACGGCTATTTATGTCAAATTCATAAACACCGAAGCTTTTGTTCTGAACAACCCACTTTCGTTCATGTTTGTAGAAATAATTGACATTGCCGCGAGAAAGGTGAGCGTTAATAACAAAATTTAATTATTATAACTTGAAAGTGAAGGAATAAGGTTGGGAATTGCTTGGCATTGGCTTTTTCACATGCCATAGCACCATAGTGTGGGGTCTCATGTCCAGTTGGTTATCTGACTACCCATTTCCTTTATTCATTGACGCGTGCAGTTACTTATGAAGTTTTAAATAGTGATGCTCTACGCTTGATACATTTTCGTAGACAGCGTCATCATTCTAAATGCTGGATTTTCTACATCTTAGAGTGATATGAATTGCGAATGTAATATAAAACAATTCGGTAAAAAAAAAAAAAAATCCACACTCAACGAAAAACGTGATGTGTTGAAAATAGAGTTCAAAATATATTCTGACACACTTCCATAAGATGTTTTTCAATAGTATCCCAATGCTAACTAAAAATAAAAATCTGGTTCAAAAAACGCTTAATGGTAATTCAAGTCTGTTTTCATGTTTCCGTAAAGGTCACGACTCACGATATCCATAATGATCAAACTTCGGAGAAAAGCCCATTTTAATAATACCAGGCCCTTCAAAAATCGGGCCCAATCCAAACGTGTAAGTGCTTTATTTTTAGGACACACGTTTCCAGTTGCCGGGCAAAAAGGCCCACATTTTATGTGAAGAAGCATTTAAAATGTTCGGAAAGCCTTAAAAATTGAACGTGATTCCGAAATCGCGCTCAAAGTTACGATCGTTTTTATTGGGAAAGTGTTGAATCACAATTATGCGTAAGAGAGGCATGTAAATATGTTTCACGGATATAAATCTCGATCTAAAAGGCATTGGAAAGCTGTGAAACGATTGGAACTAACGTACGCATGAATAATGTATGCAAAATCGTATTAGATCTCGCTTGGGGATATGTTTTTACATTGTTTCTACTGTGTTTCTTGTTAAATGAAGTGTGTATACCGGATTTGATATATTTAGAAAATTGTCGAACGAACTTTTTTTTAAATGTGAGACTAAATCGTAAGGCCAGATTTCATTAAGGGAACGAAGGGAACGAACAATTCATTCATTCCATTTACGAAAGACCAACAAGCCACCTACACCTAACAGAATTTGGAGCATTATTTCCTGCAATAAAGATAGCAGGCTTGTGGCGAGAGTACGGTACAGCGACTGAGTAAAATAGGAAAAAAACCGCAAGCGGCAAAAACTTGCGGCAACTGAGAATCGAACGACATAATTGCATCGATTTATTGCATTGAACCTAGTTCGCTCGTGAGAATGTATTTTTCTATTTAAATCATTACTTAAGTAACGATCTACATTTTGTCATGTATTGCAATCATGGGTGGTTAGCTGCCACGATATTTTACGTACATGATGTTCGTTTGTTAAAATGCCATGTGTTGTGATGTTTGCACTTTCGTTTGAGGAAAATGCCGTGAGACTACGCGTCGATAATATATTCTATACGTGTGTGCGAAAGAATACTGGCTAACTTTTTCATATCATAGTTGAATAGTAGAGAATATAAATGGAAAGGTAACTTGTACTATGTAATAGGTCACATGGACTTCGCTACATCGGCTACCAAATGTGACAATCATGGTTTAGAAGATGAAAGAAAGGTTTAAATCTTACAAAACATTTCGTACTTTAATTTTTAGTAGGGGAAGACCAAAGAATCGATGGATAAACTGTGTGAAAGATGATATAGCTAGAAAGGGGGTGACTACCGTGATGACAACTAATAGAGAATTATGGAAGACAAAGGGCAGGAAAATGATGATGCTGATGATTCTGAGATTGTAAAAACTGTAGCAGTAATACGAAAGCAGAATAACTTATTACTAACTACTTGATCATTGGGATAAGGGCAGAAGAACAATGATGGATGTGTACGATACTGTGACAGAAGTGCCCTTTGGTTGACATAATAAATTCACAGCTGAAAGCAATACGCAATGCTATGTAGGTTACGAATATGGGGATGGAGCAACGTGCATTCGTAACATAGGAACAATAGATTTCCCTCGATTCACTTGTACTACTAACTACTGGCGTGAACTAGTTCTACAGCTTATTAAATTGTGCTTCGCCTTACTGGTGAACAAGAAATAGTAAGAAACTGTAATTGCAATAATTACAGTTTCCAATCCCTTTTCTAGCAGAAGATCAGATTGGGTTTTACTTCTATCGCGAGCCTGGAATGAAATTGGGGATCACGCTATGGATTCTTTATCATGTGTGACGAAAATGTCGTGAGCAAAGTTTTGAGTATAAATGTTGATGGCTATAAGAGTTGGGTAAGACCAAAGAAACGATGGATGGACTGTATGACTTGAAAGATGATATGGCTAGAAGGAAAATCAATGAATGATGATATTGATATTGATGTTCCATTAGATTGTTAAATTAACATCAACAGTAGCATGTCTATATTATGTTAGTTAAGTTCTTCGTCTTCTGTAACCTAATTACGTACGTCATTAACTTTATGTTCTTCTTTAACGATAACATTATTGTGATTTAATCAGCAGACTAATACATCTTCACATTTAAAAGTCGATCCAAATTTAAGTGGAGTTGAGTTGTTGGTAATTTTCTCGGAAAATTACCAACAACTCAAGCAGGAGCATCGTATGCTCGACTTGAAATAATTTAAACTTTGTTAATCTTACTTCAACAAAAGTAATTTTCAATATTGATTGTACATTTATACGCGAATCAAGTTCATTTGAGATGTGTTGAAAATCAATTTAGGCTTCGTGTTTGTTGAAATTGGATAAAAATCGATCAAAAAAATTAACGTAACTTCACGCCCTTATTTTCCGAAGGGGCTGGCAGAGATCTGCAGTTGTTTAGTAGAAAGAAAAGAAAGAAAGAAAAACATAGTAGTACCTATTGTGGTTAGTATAGTACCCACATTTCGCCAGGGTAGGCTTTAGATAAGACAGTAGTAGTAATCAGTAAGCAGTCCAAATCTTATATATTCGTAATGTAGATATTATTTGAAGCGTAGTTACATAAATATATTTAGGGGAAAGAACATCCTTGTAAAAAGTTTAGCAAATAACTAAATAATTACTTCCGCAATAGAATAAAATGGATTAGGAAAGAATGCGACTAAATACGATAATTTCTGATAAAACATGAACGAAGACAGTCATATTTATGCAAATATGCGTGGCGCTGTCAATTTTTATTAATTTTTAATCCGTTATTAATTACTTGGTTGATAATACGTAGCTTTATTCCTGCTATCTCTGTCTGTCCTTGTGTCTGTGTTTTACATACTATTTATTTATTTTAAGAATTACCAACGGGATAAATTACAATTATCATTTACAATAATAAAAAAATGTATAATATACATTATCCTTTAATGCACACTCAATTACAGATAACCACAGCTTATTCAGCATATGATAAATTTTGTTGCAGTTGTGATTGTAAACATAAGAATTCATTCTAAGTGAGTTTTTGCTATAATGTATTTTCGTAATATAAGGTTGGTAATTCAATTTTTTAAAATTTGTTTAATTTATGCTAAGATAGGTAATTTGGTTCTACTTGTACGTATCGCGTACTTCCATTACATTAGAATTACCTATACTTTTCTGATAATTCGGTATACATCCATGACGAGATCGCGTCCGAGGAAACATTAAAATTGAGTACTTTTTAATGTAGAAAAAACTGTTGTTGTACACCAAACTCCAAGCTTCTTACCGTTAAACCAAATCCGCGATAGCTCTAAACCTAACCTCAAACAAAAAAAAAAACAACACTGCCACTCATTATTCCATCTAAGGTGCGACACCAAATAAACTACATTTCGAATGAATGACCGAACGAATGAATAGTTCTATTTAAGCGCGTTCATTGACAGCGAAATATTCGCCGTCCGTGTGTAGAATACTTTATAACCGCGAACGTTTCACGTACCCGACTCACTTTGTACAAAGTACACACGGCTACATATCAACTATACGTTTCCAGTATAAGCTGATCTTGCCAATGTATAGGATTTCCGTACAAATGTATAGCTTGATGTGTAGCTGTATGTATCTGCATATTGCGTATATGCCTTTATTTTGATTAGCGTATATTATATGCCATTAGAGGTTATGTGTATGGGAAACTATAGGGAAAGTCATTTAACACGAACGCGCGAAGTAAACGTAACGTCATGTTAATTCGAACGATTTTTTTTATTGAAAATACAACTATCCTATGGCACTCGCCGCGATAAGACATTGCATGAATGGAATTTAATCAATAACATCAAGTTCTCCAAAATCAAAAACAAAATATTTTGTTTGACACTAGTTGCTGGCCGCGGCTTCGCTCTACGGGGCCCTAATTCTTTTTCTAAAATAAAAGCCTAAGTTACTCCTAATGAAAGTAGCGTCAAAAACGGTCCAGCTGTTTCGGAGATTAGCCTGAAGAAACAGTCAGACAGAAAGACAAAATCAAAAATCAAAATATTTTTGTAATAGGTAAGTACCGTATATTTTATCATAAACATTTAGTAAAAAATGTACTGTTAATTTTACATTACAAACAGACACTTAAATTTTATTTATTTGTGTATAGATAAACCTACATGGGCACTTATAAAACGTCAGAAGCTATTGTAGGTGCACAGCTCCACGGCACCAATTTGTTATTTCCTATAGAGAAGAGCCGGCAGGAAACTGCACAGTCCTATCCGTGCCACGGAGAGTGCTCAAGTTAAACTGTCGTTCCCATGCTTTCAATACTTAAGACGCCGATATATGGCAGCGACCTTGAGTGTTCTGTGCTGAGCTCACGCAATGCGTCGTACGTCCAGCCAGTAATAGGACTCGCCTATCAAGGAGCGCTGTCCCAGATTAGACAGGCATTATTAATTTATTATATGTAAAACAAAATATATTCTAATAAAACACGTACACTAAAGATACATAATTCAATTATCTTTAAAATGCTGAAGGTTTCAGAATAATATGCTTGATAGTTTTTATGTGATTCTCAGTTTTTATTCGCGTTAGACATACCTTTACAAATTAATTTCACAATGTAATTTAAATATAATCTCAAATATTCACACATTAAGTTATTAAGAAAATGCTCTAATTTTTTTCAAATTATTAACGCTACTCGTTTAGACGTGATCTTCAGTACAAAATCATTAAAAGTCACTGAGTGTCGCCTTAAATATGGTTCTCGTTATGGTAGTCGAAAGTCAGACAGCCAAGCTTTAGGATATCGATTTAAACTAGAAAGTAGGTAATGAAGGTCAGAAGGCATGTGCTCTATGGAAAACTGATATCCCCTATCAATTTAGTCAGTAAGCTGAACCTGACATTGTTTCCCAAAGGCAGACTAACAATAAACTGTAACACTCTGTGTCTTGCGCCTTTCTAAAGATAAACCTTAAGGCGAAAGCGCCGACCCTGCCCGCGAAATTCAAATTTTCTTACGTTTTTTGTATTTTTTAGGTCAGTCTCAGATCTCATGTTAATGATTATTGATTGATTGATTTGCGGTCGTGAAAATAGTAAATATATATTTACAGAATGTTAATAATTAAAATCGTAAATACAATTCTCAGTGATGGTGTATAATGTCATAAATTCACGAAATTGACATTCTTAGCAGCAAATAATTTGACACGTTATTTAGGTAACCGTGAGATGTGGAAGAAATAGAGGGAGGCCATCTTTTATGACCGCCAATCAATCAATCATTAACATGAGATCTGAGACTGACCTACAAAATGAAAAAAAAACATAAGAAAATTTGAATTTCGCGGGCATGGTCGAAGGTTCCACCTTAAGGGACACACTTGTTCGGGTGGGTTATTAGTTCATTCGCACCAATTTCTTGACCGAAACGGACCAATCGACGCTTTTAAATAATATTATTTTTTCTGTAGGTGATTCGCACGAAAAGAAAGAAACATTGAATTATATGCAACAAGGGTAACGTTGTTGTTGTGTAACGTTGAGAAAAAAAATATACACAAAGTTTACTCTGCATAAAATTCAACGTGTGCATTGGCACATATATTAGGCCATTGGGCCTAAAGACTCTTTCAAACAGGCGCGACACGCGACGCGACACAAAGATACCGCTCGTCGCGCGACGAGCGGTGTCTTTGTGTGTGAAAGAGCCTTAATACGTATTTCTGGAGTTGTCGATTCACTCACAAATAAATTAACTTCGCATGAATTACCCTCAGAAAAAATTGTATTATTTAAATGTGTCGATTCGCCTGTTTCGGGCGAGTGAATTCATGCGAATCAACCAATAAGCCATTCGGATCGAGACATTTGATTCAGCAGTATTTGTTAAACAACAAAGCCGATTCGAAGCAATTACCTAGTAAACATTCGGTTTTCATTCAACTCCTGCGGTTTGGCTAACTCCGTTCAGCGTCTTAAAATCAATCTGCCTAACCTTTTTCCAACTATGTTGGGGTCGGCTTCCAGTCTAACCGGATGCAGCTGAATACATGGAGCGACTGCCTGTCTGACCTCCACAACCCAGTAATTGAATAATACGATACTTCTTGGTGAGACTAGTTGTCAGACTTTTGGGGTTCTGACTACCCGTAACAACTATCAAAGATCTACGCATGACAGCCATGATTAATGGCTTAATGTGCTTTCCGAGGCACGGAGGAGTCTCAGAATGTAAATATGGTCACCCATCCACGGACTAACCCCGGAAAACATAGCATAAACTGATGGATCGACCCGTGCGGCTATCATTACTTAGCCACGAGCTACGTTCTGCATCTACCATCGCTAAATCTTGTTCGGGTCGGCTCGGCACAGTTCAAGCTAAGCCGATCGGCTTTTTCCCGAACAATTTTCCATATTTGATTTTGCCGCCCCGCTGTGCCAAATCTAACCGACCCGACCAAGTATGCACGCCTCACAGAATAGTTGTTAGGATACATTTATATTTTCCCATTCCTTTCGTCGACCTTGTTAACTAAGTGTTAGCGCTTAGTTGAGCCCTTTCGAGTGCTATCAGGTATCCAGAGCAGATCTGACTGACTATACATCGTGGACCCAGTTCGTCTTATCACGGTCTGAGAGACATGACACTGCGCAAGTAACGTGTACAGTTATCCATCCAATGGATAGTTTGACTACGCCCAGCGGTGGTGATTATCTAAGTAGTAGATAGGTGACTCCGTTACCTATTGACAGGCATTTTTGGGCAAGATCTGTTCCCAAGATTTTTCTTAAGAGTCAAAGGGGATAGAAATTATAAGCATCGATCTAGTATAGGCGCTACAGTAGCGTCGTATTGATTTTATATAGGAATAACGTTGGCGTGTAAAATATTTTCATAATATTAAATTCAATCAATTAACTCAGCCTATCGTAGTCCACTGCTGGACATAGGCCTCTCCCAGGCTGTGCCACAACACTCTGTCCTCTGCCTTCCGCATCCAGTCAGCCCCGGCCTCGTTTTTAAGGTCATAGGTCCATCTAGATGATATTTCGTTGGTCTTTCTAAATTATATTGTAATTTCGATATTGTATTTTATTTTAGCTCAGCATGATGTATGTACTTACAACATGGGTTATTTTATTAGACCAATATTGAAGTACTCGTACACAATTTTAATTAAAACATGCATAATTGTGTACAACTGGAATAAAATTAATAAATGTAATGGCTATAAGAGTTGGGGAAGGAGACGAAAGATGCGATGGATAGATTGTGTGGAAGATCATATGACTAGAAAGTAGAAAGACCAATTACTACTGAGATGAGACCAATAGGGAAGAATGGTAGAAGAGGATTTGCTGCGTCGACTCCAAATAACGACGCCTTAGAGTAAAAACCTCGTAATTGTAAAAGGAGTAACTTTTCAGGAAGAAGAAAAAACTGCGTGATGTAATTTTTTGTACGGCGTCTTTTATGTTCGCAGTTCTGGATATAAAAGCGGATTATTTTTCTATATTAAATAATTTAAAAAAAAAGAAAATAAATAAATAAAAGACGCCGCACAAAAACTTTACAGCAAGCAGTTTTTTCCTGATGATTAACTGCCTAGTAACATCATAATATTTGGTATTCATTTATTGATTTTCCTTAACACCTTTTTCCCAAATACACTCTCTTTTTGTTGCAACTCGTCCTCACAGAGACTACTTTCTCATAGGCAGAAAACGTTCCATACAGCCGGTTCTACAGCATCATCGAGGTCCGTAGAATACCGTTAGGAGCGATCTCCGAACCGTAAGAGTCCGATTGGTTATCTAATGCCACATCGTGCAAGGTCGGGCATTCGCGATAATAACCATTATTATTGGCTATTTGCTTTTGCTTTGTTGTCTTCTTTTCAAGCTCTTTTAATACCGGTACTCTGGTGTATGGAATCAGTGGCTTGTTAAATTTTTAGCTTAAGTATCGCATTGTATGAATGATGCATCATCAATACAGTACTGGGCAGTGATCATTAAATTATTTTCGGAGGCTTTTATTAGAAGTGAATATTCAAATGTAAGTAGATTAAAGTATATTTGAAGTGAATACTTCTTTAGGCGCGTTGGGCATTTTTGAGCTGGGACTAAACCATTGATTTCGCGACACCGTGATGACACCAGCTTTAGACTATTAAAAGACTTCAACGCATGATACATTATTCAACTATACATGTGTAGTCATAGTTATATAAGGTTTTTAATATGTATTAGTTTATTATTGTATTATATTTTTTTGTGTATTCTATTTATAGGCCTTAGTTGCCTGATAATAAAATGATTATTATTATTTCCTGCACAGTCGGTACTCCCGGAGTGCCACTGTTTTTTTTTTTTCTTGGGCACTGAATTTGCTCATTATCATATTTAAAGCTGCAAATGCCAATATTGAAAAGTGTCTGGAATTTGGATCCTGTTTAAATAAAACCTTTTCCGATTTCTTTTAGCATGAAGTAAACGTTGACAAATGAGGAGAGGTATTGACTTTTAACAAGGAGAACAGTGGTGGCCCTGTGGTAACGGACTTACCACTAGGTCGTGGGTTCGAACCCAGCCCAGGTGCTTTACTCGTGTAATTTATTTCCAACACCACTTCTCCCTAAAGGGTGACACATTGTGAGGAAACCGGCATGTCCTAGAACCAGATATTCGAAAACTCTTGTGACAACACCGACCCGCACTGGGCGCGCGTGGTGGATTACGGCCCGTTCTGTCTCACAGAGAGGAGCCCATATTCTAGGCTGGATACTTATTAACATTCATAATAAAATTACATTTCTCGTCATTTATATCAGCATATATAGTGCTTTAAATTAGAGGATTATATCCAAGATAAGAGTGCTTGGAAACATGGTGGTCCTGCTCCATAGGACAATTTAGAATCAAGACAAAATCAAACAGGTTGCTAATTTAATTGTTAAATTTATAATTTTGTATTATATGACATTGATTTTACATTCTGTGATTACTTCCTCACACACTGACTTATTAATTTTAAAAACATTAGGAAAATCGTCTACTTTTACAATGTTTGTAAATATGTGAGCACCATGTATCTATCACATAATTAAATTATCTGTCGTCTTTTCATTTTTAATTCTTTTTACCTATTGTGGTATAGTAATTTTATTCTAGGTGCATCGTCTTCACATATAATTATTTAACTAATGTACGTACTAATACAAACTATTGTAAAACATTTTAAAAGAGTAACGGTGGAGTTTCTTGCCCATTCTTCTCCATACGAAAACTACCTTTTGGAAGGGGCGACTAGAATCAATTCTGTAAATTTTGACGTTCAAAAGTGCCATACATGGGCCTATTTGAAATAAATGTTTTGACTTTGACTTTGACTTTGCTTCTGGCGTTTTGAATTACAATTATGCGAACAGATTTCGACTATGTTATCTCTGAATACAGGTTCTACGAAATTTCAACTTTATATAGGAACCGTACTTGCTTTGACTCAAATTAATTAATGTTCTCGTACATAACATTCACGTGCTCTGATTTTGACATAATTATAATCAGTTCTACTTAAGAAGAAGTTAGTAAATCATTTTCCTTCTGCCGTTATCAATATGCCTAGCTTTTTCCAACTATGTTGGGGTCGGCTTCCAGTCTAACCGGATAAAGTAGACCAGTATTTTACATGGAGCGATTGCCTGTCCGACCTCCACCATCCAGTTACTGGGTAACACAATACCCCGTAAGACTGGTTGTCAGACTTTCGGGCTTTCTACTACCCATAACGACTGTCAAAGATCTTCGAATGACAGCCGGGACCGATGTCTTAACGTGCTTTCATCGATCGACCTGTGCGGCTGTTATTATTTAACCAAGAGCCCCTCTCCTCCTTCCTCCCGCCATTAATCGATCCTTACTCATTAGCATTACGTTGAAAATGCTTTCTCACGGTGTAAAATCTTTAGATAAAATATTTGGAAGATCCTTCACGAACACTTTACCGTGACGATGACGAAGATTCCAAAATTATGAGAATCACTCAAGATTTTGAGCACTCTTAATTATTATTGATTAAATGGAATTTGGTGGAGGTATTTTTCATAGGTCTGGTGCACTGAAAATAAAAGTATTTTGAGCTTTTTGTTTGTTTTCTGGTTTATTGAGAAGTTTATATTTTTTAGAAAAATAATGGTATGGTATAAGAAATGAAGCAAGAAAAACCGGCTAAGTGCGAGTCAGACTCGCATACGAAGGGTTCCGTACCAGCGTTTCATGTGTCTACCTATACGGTTCTAGAAATACAACGATTGTTAAGGACGAGCGAAAAACGCCGAAAAAAGTACTTTTGTTGTATCCCTTTTAAACGTTATTACTTTTTTATTATACCGGCAATAGAAATACATACTGTGAAAATTCAACTGGCTACCTATTACGGTTCATGTGATACAGCCCGCGGACAAACAGATGGACGGAAAGCGGAGGTTTAGTCATAGGCTAGTTGGCATCCTTTGGGTACGGAACCCTAAAAACACGGAAGTGTTTACAAAACTCAGCGTCCGGAGGTAAATGGCGTTATTGTAAATGTAGGTATTGTTTCAAGAGTATTATGTATTTATTGGCAAGACCAAGAGCAAAACACCTAAGCACTTCGCAGGAAAAATTAAGTCTTCGGTTCAAAAACATCGTCTTCATAAAAATACTTTTTAATTATTACTATTAAAAAAAAAACACAATCTTTATCAATAATCCGCATCAAAACACAAGCGTGGGTGCAAATCAATTGTGTTACTAATAAAAATCTAATTTGCTATCGAATAAGCAAACAGTGGGCCGGAAGCGGGGAGCGAGCGACGCAATCAGTGTTCAGGAAACGACAATTTGGCGACAATTTCTCGTCGCTCGCCCTCGCGCCCTCGTGCGAATTAGCGCTTTCAGTGTGGGCTGGGACTAATGTCGATTGAGTTGGTGTGTGTATGTTTAGGGCCTGTATGGGTCAATGGGGTGTGAGTGTGTGTGTGTGTGTGAGTAATTTGTAGGTGTGAATGCGTGATGTGGGAATACTTGAGTGAGTTAATTTTGTCACTGGTATGAGTTATTTTGATGTGTAATGATCAGTGATCGGAGTAGGTAGATTGATTTGGTGTCAATGAACTGGCACGTATATATTAGTATGGATATGCCTCCAGGATTCCGGGATTTTGATATTATTAGGATTTTTTTAAGGAATGTGTAATGATTAGTGATCGGAGTAGATAGATTGATTTGGGGTCAATGAACTAGCACGTATATATTAGTATGGATATGCCTCCGAGATTCCGGGATTTTGAAATTATTAAGATTTTTTTAAGGAATGTGTAATGATTAGTGATCGGAGTAGATAGATTGATTTGGGGTCAATGAACTAGCACGTATATATTAGTATGGATATGCCTCCGGGATTCCGGGATTTTGAAATTATAAAGATTTTTTTTAAGGAATTTAAAATGTTGTAAATTGTAGAATAAAGAATACATAAGAAATGTTTAACTCTTTTGCTGTTATTGCATTGAATGCGAAAAAATATTAAGAAGTATAAAAAGATGTTTTTATTTATTTATTCAAGAATAGTAACAATTACAACCAGCAGATAATATACTTACAAGAAATAACTACTAAATTAGTCATATTATGTAAGTTTTAAATGGACGCACAACAGTAAGATTCACTTTATTACTTGAAAAATAAGAAAAAAACAAATTTAAATGTTTATTCATTCTATAAATTTCTAATGTAGGAGTTTAAAAATATTTAATTTTATAATATTTGATTCAATCCCGTAAGTACCAAAATGAAATCCCGGAAAAAAGCTTATCCATGTTATGATTTCTATGACTATTCATGATTCGAGTAAAATCAATCTACCTACTCCGATCACTGGTTATGATATACCTAAGAGAGGTTTACAATCGAAATAAAAAAAAACTAACAAAATGTTTTTTTTTTTTTTTTTTTTTTTCAAACACGCTTGGAAATCCGAGCATTATTTTGACGACCTCGTCGAGATAAATCGAAATTGCGATACTGGTCGCATAAATGCAAAAAAAAAAACCATGAAAACTCCCTAACTGTAGTGTTATTTAAAAATGGAACGAACTTTTTACTTCAACACAAAATGGCAACCAAGGAGGTAACATAACAAAGATTTTATTTAAATTTCGATTTGGCTTGCAAATACTAAAGAAGAAACAAATAAACATATTGACGCGTGAAAAGTATCATTGTTCGCTAATGATTCTGGAATTTATAATTCAATTACTTAATTCTCATGAATCTCCGCCAATTATTTGAGAAAAGTATACAAGACTTGGCCGCAATGAAGCATTGATGGACGATCGTGAAAATGTGAGCCGAAGCGAAACCGTACATACATGCGTCCATTAATAGAATCACCGAGCCTCACGGATGGAGGCTAGTTGTGGGTTTGTTGGCAGCCCGCGACAGTCATGTACTTACAATTACAATTTATCTTTATAATTTATCTTTATAATTTAGTTATATTTTACCTAAATACTTGATTTAAACTTAAAGCTATCGTTAAGCTTTTTCCGTGTCTATTGTTGTCTTGCTTACAATGATTGATCGAAAATTTACATAATACTTCTGAAGCACTCCTGGTTTCGTTATAAGAGTTTCCTAAAGATTCTGTGCCTAAAGTAAAATCTTTCTAAAAGTAGTTTAAAGAGGTTAATAAGCTGATCCGATACGATCCGATACTTACACTAAGTACCTATATTAATATATTATCAATTTATAATATATTATGTTGAATATTCATTATGTTATAGGTAGGTATCTATAATATTGGCTGAAAAGAAAGGAGCGCATCTCGTATAGGCTCACTCAGGTACTGACCGGGCATGGTTGCTTTGGTGAGTACCTGAACAGGATTGGGCGAGAGGCCACGGCAGATTGCCATCATTGCGGAGGTGGCATAGATTCTGCACAGCACACACTCGAGGAGTGCCCTGCGTGGGCTGCTGAAAGACGGGTCCTGGTCGCCAGGATCGGGCGAGATTTGTCTCTGCCAGCAGTAGTTAAGTCTATGCTGGCGGTGTCGGAGAACTGGCGAGAAATGGCCTCCTTCTGTGAGACCGTGATGGTTCAGAAGGAGGCTGCCGAGCGGGATCGTGAGAGGGCTGATCCCGCTCGTAGGAGAAGGCGTCGGGGAGGCAACCGCCTCGACGCCTAACACGCCGAAACCCCGTCTGCAACCTTTAGGGCAGGCGGGAATTAGGGGTCACGGGCGCTTAGAGTGGGGACTCTGTCCGCTCAGAGTGACCTCAGGGTAGACGGCGCACAGTGGTCACGTGCCGCCTTGCACACTTGCACAGACGGTTTCGGGGAGAACCCTTTACAGTCTCCCCAGAGATGTGCCATAACAGGCGCTGCACAGAGGGGGTGCCGGATTGGTCTTTTGAGAGGTAACGGTGCCCCTTCCATGTGCAGATGGTGACCACCGGGGTGGTTTTAGTGAGGTAAAAATCCCACACTCCCCGGTCTTATCCCCAAAGCCCGGGCGCCTTTTGAAGGTTTCCCCCCGAAAACAAAAAAAAAAAAAAAAAGGTATCTATAATATAATGAATATTCAAGATAATATATTCTGTCATGAAACCAGATCTACCCATTAACAAATTAACCTACTTACTTCTCTCGTGCTGCTTTATAAATTTTCGGGAAAATTTGGTGTTCAGGAAACGTTACTTTGCCAACAATTTTACGAGACTCCGGGAGGCCCGCCCTCGCATGCCGACGGCACTTCAAACAGGACATAGTGAGCTCCCGAGGTTGTTTCGACGGGAATTACATCTTGTTCCTGTTACTTGAGAAAATGATTAACAGGAATAAGGAAATTGAGGCAGACGGAACATTTTAATCGTTGGGAAGTACAAGTACGTAACTAAGGAATTAGTTAGTTAGGGTTCGATTGGTGATAAGATAAATGCTCCGTCATTCATTGCTTATCATCGCTGAATTGTACAAGAAAACGAAAACATTGTGTAATTCAAAAATATTATGTTAAGAATTTTTACAATATTTAACACAACTAATTATTTACACTCGGTACTAAATTAAATGACTAACTAACTATACAAATAAATACATAAACAAAGGAAAATTAAGCGTCGGCTTCGAAGTACTCGTCCGCATCGTCCATTTCTTTTTTATGTTTTTTTAATAACTATTTAATATATTGAATCACATTTTAATTTTAATAAATTATTTTTCTTTAAGTAAGCTGTACTGGTACAGCGTCTTAATATTTGTTTGCTGCACCGGTCGATGCCGGCTGTCGCTGAAAACTAGCGCTGGGGCTCTGTCTTGCATAGGGTCGCAGCATAATGCTGAGCGATAGCCGATTAGCGTGGATGTGACGCATGCTTCCCCCAACCTTTTCTCATTTTTGTATTTTAAACTATTTTTTGCGTCATGTTTACCGCAAATAAACGTATTTTCATTCTTTCTTCTGTCATCGCTATCATCCGGAAACGTGCCCAGAAGATTGACAGCATTGCCACGTTGAATGGCAATGCTAATTCTTTGGCCAAAGAACGAGCAGGCCCTCTGAACATTGTATTGTACTCTTTTATTCATGGTCTACACGAGCTTGTACATCATGGTTTTAGAAACTAAGGGTTGATTTGTAAACGTTAAAGTTAAGTAATGATTAGCGACTGTTTTACCAAACATTTTGACGTTTAAACGTCTCTTACATTTAAGCAACGTTTAAGAATAAAGGGGATAATATCCCCAGCCATTTAAGAAATTACGAGCCACTTACTTAGATGAGTATTCTTAGAAGAATCAGCAATGATCGCCGGTAAGAAAAACTAAATTCTAGGTACGTGGGATTAAGACTTCCAGGAACTTACCTACGCAAAGCTGTAAATTTTAGGCGGTTGCTGTCAAACAATTCTCTTGTACTTACGTTTCTCTAACTTACGCGTAAAGGCGAGATCACACGAAAGGCAACTACACATCCGTGTCACAAGCCTATATTTTTAATTCCCTATAAACATTGAAACATCATGTCATTGTGTTTATAGCATCTATAGGAAATGTTATGAGATTCCTAACGCGGTTTGACTTGGCGATGTTATAAAAAGCTACACCGAACAATGAGGATGACATAGCCTGGAATAATGATTCATACAGAGTGGGAAAATCATTGCAAAAATCATAAACAAATATATCAATCAGCTCCGCCTATTGCCGTCCACGGCTGCGCCACAACACCCTGTCCTCCGCCTTCCGCATTCAGTCTCTCCTAGCCATCTTTTTATGGTCGTCGGTCCGTCTAGCTGGGGAGCATCCCACACTACGCTCGCTGATACGCGGTCTCCACTTCAGGACTAGTCGTCTGCTACACCGACAATTGGTTCTTTGACAAACATGGCCAACCCACTGCCACTTCAGCTTGCTTACTCTGCAGACTATTTCGGTAGCTGCGGTTCTTTGCCAGATAATTTAATTTCCGATTATATCCTTCAAAGAAACTTCGAGCATAGTTCGCTCCATGGCGGGCTTTATCCAAATGTATAAAATCCAAAAAAACACTAATGCAAATATTATTTTGAATGCCTTTATGTAATGACTATATTTGTTTCCAATCAATCAAATTACTGAATTTGATTCGTATTGAAACAGACCCAAAATATTTGAATAACTATAACGGATACTTGGAGGATTATGATGTATGAGATCATATCCTCCTTAAATATTTAATCAATTATAGCTTCTAACGTTATATTTACAACTAACTTCCACGTGTTATAATTTCATATCATACTTCGTTATATATTTAATAAACATAAATATATGAATGAATTCGTGACGTAAATAATGCCTCTATCTAAAGATATCATGAAAAGTACAGATATTACTTACTACTTCCATTGGTGTATTAAAGATGCCTCAGGAAAACCAAAAGTTGGGTTTTATATTATTAATTTGCATTATCTACATTTTTTTACTTAGACTTTACTGCAAAGTCCTTTCATTTCTTTTTCCGCGCCACCTCGAACCAGTCCTCACGGTTTGCGTCCAGGTCATCTCGCTAGCTCTTTCTGGGCCGGGCTCAGCGGCGCCGTCCATCTTTAGGCACCCATTGTGTTGAGACTTGTTCTGTGGTCATCGTGCATGTGGTTGATGTGACTTAAATTTTGTACCACCTATACCTTATCTATATTACTTAAAAATGTTATCATTTCCTAGTTTTAACAGAAGATGGTTTTATAGATATACAAATTTTAACATTACTAACATGTCCTAAGGCCCATAGATTATCTAACATTATCGCCGTGGACAAAATCGAAACAGGAATGTACATCAATAGAACCCCATACATTTGGTTACGAATAGAATCAGCATCTCAAAGAGTTTGAGAGACCGCGTTATCCATCGCCATGATTTATTCAATCTTTTCATGGCCAAAAAGCTCTATTAGCATGCCCTTTCCCAACTTTACTGGGGACAGCTTAAAGTCTAACCGGATGTATCTGAATACCAGTATTTTTACATGGAGTGACTGCCTATCTGATCTCCACAACCCAGTTACGAGTAACACGGATACCACTTGTAATGAATGTTAGACTTTCGGGCCATCCGGGAAAAAATCTACAACCATAAGAAATACTCTACAATAACAAGATTAAGAATGCTTTTACATAGTTCCGATAGTACACACGGCTACACATCAAGCTATACAAATCCAGTTTATGCTGATCTCGCATTGTATAGGATTTCCGTACAATGCGAGGTCAGCTTATACTGGAAAAATATAGCTTGATGTGTAGCCGCGTGTACATAGCTATTTACCAAATCTTCGTCCCTATATGAGATTTAACCCAATTAACGTCTAGGTGCATGTCATCCATATTGTCGTACTGTCATTAGCAAGTACTAATGCGCTTCAGTGCACACAATTGACTAGCTCTAAAGGCGTCTGTGTCTTTGATTTATTTGATTATCTATCCAATACTGCACTGTCTATAATTATATTTATATCGATGGCTTAGATACGTAGATATTGTATTTGAAATTTGTAGTGACTGTAGCTACTAACTGAATACGTAACAATATTGTTTATCACCTACATGATTGACTCGTGTACAAGAGTCCTCACTTTTTGCTTTGAGATCCTTTTTCTTTTTATTAATAGGTTTCATTTCATTTCTTAGGAGGACTTGCATCACAAATACAGGCTCTGTGAATACTTTTTTACAAGTATGTTAGTAAGTAGGTTTCGTGTTTGGTTAAGTGCCAGTATTTTAGTAACTGAAAAACTGTTACCCCAAAACTTTTGAATAGTCTCAGACTTTCAGACCTTTAACTGTAACTCTGCCTTTGAGGATAATAACTGGAGTATACCACGCGAATAATTCATGATGTACATACATATTTGCGTATACAGCGTGAATCAGAAATGTGGCGGTATCGACAACGCTATATGCAAACTACGCATCACACTGAAGTCAAGCAGAGTTTACAGTGCGACTCGTATATATACAACGTCTCGACATCTTTCGTCTGGTCGGAAGATTCTCCTTTTTCTATGGAGGATGAGTGAACTTTACACCCTATTCCTCATACATCTATATGGTCATATTTAGCGTCAGGGCGCGAAATTTGTCTCTCCCTCACGCGTTCCACCTCCTCCATCGTAAGCATTATTGCTTCGCAAAAGGAGGTGACGGCTTTCCGTGCCCTCTCGCTCCGTACCATGGCCTGGACCAGGGCCGGACGCGAAAGATCACCGCCCCCGTTCGCCTCTACGAGGCCACGACAGTGCTTCGCCCAAGCCAGGCAGACTTTCACCGTATGCTCCACCGTGTCCTTCGGACGATCCACACAATGATGACACCCGGGCGTTTCCTCTCGCCTTATCCGGAACAGGAACCTTCCGAAGCAACCCGGTCCGGTGAGGACCAGCGTCAGGCGGAAGGTGAGGACGCCATGGCGCCTCTCTTGCTACTCCTCAAAGAGGGGACATCACCGCAATTTAGGCGTGCCCAGATAGTGCCTACTTCTTTTTTTTTGCGTGGGAAATCATCAAATAACTTCTCCCGCTCTGGGCGGAGCGGGAGGGCGTGTCAGACTCTTACTGACTAAAACCCACCCGTGTTCCTTCGTTTGCCCTGTTGCCGGGGGCCACGATCTCCCTTTCGGTTTTCTTCGCAACCCCGGCAGGGGATAGTGCCTACCTAAGATTACAATTTCGAGCTAGGATAGAAACCGTAATTACAAACCAGTACCTAGGTATCTAAGACATTTTGAACAAATACCTCACATCTAAATTAGTGATCAAGTACCAGTTCGCTAGCAATCAGGTATTTTGTTCATTATGACACAAAATGTTATAATGTCGAGTAGGATTTAGATAAAATTCCTCAAATTAGAATGTATTTTACGTCAAATGGGCTGACATATGTTTTGGTGCAGATTACTGATACGGCGCCTAAGATAATGAACGATTTGACAGCAATATCGTTCCGTATGTTAATTTAATTGATAAACTATGTTTAGATTGTAAACAAGGTGAGCCTGGTATGAACATTATGTCACTAGTTCTAAATAATACATCTTTTGAGTCAAACATATTTCGAAATATTGCCACTATTCCAACCAAACTATAAGAAAAACTTATTAGAGGAAGAGCTAACTAACAAGAGAGAGATAGATATATAGACAGAGATATCAGAGAGACGGAGAGAGAGAGAGATGATAACAGTGATGGTGATGAGATATTTTGTAATATCCCATAAACCTGTGTTAAGCTAATAAATGTATTTGAATTTGAGATTTTAGCGGTTTCTATTTGCATCCAAATGACTATAACAAGCTAAAATGAAAAAGCATCCATACTTTAATTATTATTCCTTTTAAAGCTTTGATAATAAGTACTCCAATTATTTGATTCCTATAACTAGCGTCTTTTTATGATTTGACAAAACAACGAGTTTATTTTATTATGACGTAAGTTTAATATTAACGTTATTGTACACATAAACCTTCTTGAATAAATTCTTTAAATGATGGTGAAAATCTCATCAAAATCCATTGCGGAGTTTAGAAGAACAACGCGGTCACACAGATAAAAAAGAAAACGACGTTTTTATTTAAAACTAGATGACACGGTGAAGTTCGTCGTTCGGCATTTCCCATACAAAATTTTATCGATTTTTCAGCTGCTCCTTTTGAGTTTTCTTCTAAACCACCCCAGTATTGAGGCAAAAAAAAACAAAAAAATATAATATTTTAATTCATGTAAATACGTGTGTGTAAATAAAATGGTTTTTCTTTATTGTTAAATTAGTTCAAATAAAAAAAAAAATACAAATCTGTCAAGCCATTTTCGAGTTTTTGCGAGACTTAGGCACGGCAATAGATTTTTTTATAAATATATATATATATATTTTTGTAATATGTATAGATATATAGATAAAGAAGACCAAATCGTCCCTATCTATATTTCAGCTTAATCGGATTGCTGACAAAAGAAAACCCATAAAAAGTGAACTGGAGAGATAAAATTTTTTAGACCCATAAACTGTATTAGTCATAGTATAGAATGCGAGGTTGATTCACAAAGGAATCCGCTACACCCCGTGCATACTGGATTTTATCTCTGAAATACTCACTCCTGTAAGGACCTAACCTCCGCCTACATAAATTTCTCCCTCATTTCTAGTTAAAATCACGTAGTGTGAAAGAGATGGTGCATGTCACGGAGATTTGGTCTCATTCCAGCTGGAATATAGTATTGTCAGTGGATGGTTTACGTGTATTCGCATTATTTCGGTTCTGCGTTATATTACTGCCTGTTTTATTTATGCTGACTACGATGTTATAAACTATGTGATCAGATCTTTTATTCCATGCTCTTTGCAGACAGGAACTTTCGTCGGGACGAAAATTTTCATCATGTCTGTCAGTGCTTCAAAATCAAAATTGATTTACCTTTCTTCAACCTGATGATAATCTTTTTCATAAAATACCCTTATTCGTCGTAGGTACTCTCTGAAGTACATTTTTCTTCGTGCCCTTAGTTAGTTTTTGTAGTCCTATTAGCTAATATTGGCCAGATTCTTGAGTATTAATAAATTTCCCGGCTAATGCGCGAGAAATAATGATATAATACAGTTTGACGTTGTTCGCGTGCCCGCTCGCTGTATCATAACAGGGCTGCTACTCCCAAGTTTTATTTGAAATAAGTTTCAAGTGAAACGAAAATAGAATAAAAGCAAAGCTCTGTTGCATTGTCTTTTGGGACGAAATAAATTTCTCACTAAGTTTAAGAAGTGAATCTTTATGCAAGGTTTATAAGCAATAAATTTCTTGCTTCTGAAAATTCTGAAGAGATTCCGATGTTTTCTGTTGATAGTGTCGCCATATTGTAATATATTATTTTTATCTTTGTATAAGCAGGTTAATTGATACCACCTTTTTTCCTTAGAAAACAAGAAAACATTATTAAATGACAACAATAACAACAAAAATAATTGTTAAATCATTCAATCAATCTGCCTAGCCTTTTCCTAACTATGTTGGGGTCGGCTTCAAGTCTAACCGGATGCAGCTGAATACCAATATTTTACATGGACCTGCTATATCTGAGCTTCCATCCAGTAACTGGATAATACGATATCCCTTGGTAAGACTGGTTGTCAGACTTTTGGGCTTCTGACGGCCCGTAAAGACTGTCAAAGATCCACGAATGACAACCGGTAGCAACGGCTTAACGTGCTTTCCGAGGCACGGAGGAGTCTCGGTATGTAAAGATGGTCACCCATCCACGAACGAATTCCGGAAACGTAGCTTAATCTGATTGATTTATTTTACCACGATTTGTTAAATCATTATTTTTACTTTTTTTTATATATTTTTTTTTTGTGTTTCACGAACTGTGTCCAAATAAACGTTATTCTATCTTTTTTCTAATCTATCTCCCGTTTCGTGGTTTCATTACCATTAATCTAAATCTTATATTATGTATTTACACCCAAGCCTAGAACCACTTAGGTAGTAGGTAACTATTGCAAAGGCTCACACGAATTTTTAAAAGCTCTAAGCTCTGCAAAAGTCAAGCTCATCCACGACACCAATTATGCTGACTTTCAAGCTGCGGGTGGCACAACATCCATTGTTTCTTCAAGTACCACATTATCATCTAAGAAGAATAAATCCACATAACTTAAGGGAGGCACCCTTAAGTTATGTGGATTGGACCCTAATGAGAGCGGGCGATGACTCGACGCGATTAGGCAACACGCCACAATGTCCTAATGCGCGTAAATTAGCTTTTTATATAGAACACATTTATTATGTCGACCAGTAATGACTTGATGTATTAATTGTTATTGTTAGATATTTGTTGGTGGCTGATGTTGTCGTTATTTGACTTTGTTTTGTGGGTCAGAGGTTCAAACCGAAGATTATTCTTTTATAATGTAATTTATCTGGTTATTAATCAAAAATGGCAACACGCGGACGACACAAGCTAATAAACCGGCCAAGTGTGTGTTGGAACACGCACAATCAAGGGTTCCGTAGTGGGATGAATTTATCCTTAAAACAAACTAATATTATAGTAGAAAAACATATTCATTGTTCTCCCATACATCGATATACGTCACGGTTAATTCTCCAATTGCAAATGTAAGTTTACAAGAGCAAAAACAAAAAAAAGTGTCTAATAAAACTATAAATTACCCATTTTCGGACTGTTTGTTTTTCATGTGGTGTGAGACCTTGCTTCCTGCCAAATTTCATGATTCTAGGTCAACGGGAAGTACCCTGTAGGTTTTGCTTTATTTGCGAGTATCAAAATATGTCGCAAGTTTAATTTTTTTAAAGCTCCAACGGACGTATTTGGTATTAATTTCAACTTGATACCTCCACGCGTTCCTGAGAAAAAGGGTCTTGACGGACTGACGGACGGACAACGAAGTGATCCTATAAGGGTTCCGTTTTTCCTTTTGAGGTACGGAACCCTAAAAAGGAAAAGTTAAAGTACGTAAAGATCGTAGCACATCGCGTTTTTTAGTTTCTCTCCCACGGGGGAAACAAAGAGAGTAAGTTTATTTATAGATGTATTTATTAACGTAGCGTCTATGTTAAGATACTGCACAATAATAAGCACAAATTTATCTTGCTCCTGATATAACTCAACATTTACCCAACCATATATTTTTCTTCAACTACTAATTATACTTAAATATATGAAATGTAAAACTAACGAAACAAAATAACAATACTAATATTAGAAAGAAGATACTGTTTTATAAAAAAAGTTACTTGAAATAAATAGGTAAAAATACTGCTACAGATTAGATAAATAGATAGACAATATAGATTTGTATTAAGTAGAGTGCGAGTCTTTATAATGGGCACATATCGAAATGATCAGACTTTTTTTTAGATTTAAAAAAATATTTTTTTCGTCAATAAAATTAAGCATAGATTAGGGAATCTATGCTTAAAGATCTAAAAATATTTTATCAAAATATATTTAGATTTTTTTATATATTTTTTTTAATGGTACCTAATGGGGGCGTCTAATTGAGAAATTTTACGATTATTGTAACATGTTTATTTTCAATTGAGTGTAGTTTTTTTTTCCATAATTTTCATTTGATGAAGACGACTAATTACTTCCAATCATTATGGTGTTTATTTCATAGATCATTTAGTTTAAAAGTTACACCTTTTTGTTTAAAAATTCCATTAAAAAATAATAAATATAAATATTTAGTTGTTTTTTTTTTTTCGTCTATAAAATTAAGCATAGATTCCATTATTTCAATATGTGCACATTATAAAGACAAATGTAACTAAGAAGCCGTATAATCCATAAGAAATAAAAGCCTTTTTTATTTCATTTAATCTATTTATATTTTTCTTCATCAAATTTTTCCTAAATTAAAGCATGATACTAGCTACACAAACAAGAAATCTTAACGATGAGATTCAAAAAGGCAAACATGAAAATATTAAGGAAAACTCGCGTACCCAAGATTTCTCGGCGCAAAGATATATTTCTCTCCGCTCCTACCTTAATTACCTTCCCTATATTATTTGCCTACACAGGCTCACCTACATACATACCTGGTATACATTATTTATGTGTGTAACTTACATCGTGCGTGATTCAACTGAGTGCCAGGAATGAGAAATAGCATAGAGATACAGAACATCTACTATACAGAGAGAATCTTATGAACAAGTGCAGAAGAGACGTGGTCATAAACGCTGATCAAAACAGTTTTCACACAATAAATGGACTTCATTCAAAATCGATTATCAAAAAATGAAAAATATTTATTGTGACTCGCTCAGGAATATCACAAACAAACTAAACACACAAAAATAAAATTATTAAAAAAAAAAAACAAAATTATACTAAAAGAAAATAATAAACTGAAGGTTCTGTACGAGGCCAAAAGGCTTCTATCTCAACAGTCTCAAAGAGATGTCAGCAGATTTGAAGGGGTCCGTTAGGGCCGATGTCTGCCGGGGCTGCGAAGAAAACCGAAAGGGAGATCGTGGCCCCCGGCAACAGTGCAACCGATAATTTCCCACCAAAAAAAAGGTACCTAACTTCTTTTTAATGTATGTATTTTAAATATGTATACCTAAGTCAGAATCGAATCAATAGATGTTGTGGAAGTAGGAAAAGGGAGGTCATCACACACTGTTAGCAGGTCAATATTAGACGATAAGTGAAGTGTCATGCGATTTTGTACCATATGAAAGAAAGAAAGAAAACATGTTTATTCTGCATACACAAACCGCTCATTAAAAAAAACTACTTAAAATACACATACAAAAGTAGCTAAAAGCCTCGTATTCAACCAAAAAAAGTTTGACAATGTTTATAAATCATTATTGGTCATATGCGCACCAGCTGCTAACTGTCAAGTTGACCTGAAAATGATTTTGGTAGGGGTCCAGGCCTTCTGTCATCCACTGTACATTGGCAGTACGTAACAGAGGCGCCGCAATTAGCCAGCTCGGGAAATTGATTGCGATCGTTGCTTATCGAAATAATTGTTACTCGCTACTGTTTTATAGCCGACATATCCTGGATAATACTCGTTTCGCCATCACACTTTACTAAGGCAATGTCTGATCATAAGGAAATTAGAGCATCAAGTCGGATTATAGCTAGTGGTTACCTTTTTTGAATAGTGTCACCTTTGATAGAATTATAATACTTCATGTAACAAATGAAGATCTGCATAACATTGACACTTAAAATAACGCCTGTCATGCCCGAAGGGTTAGACATTAGTACCCACATTTTGCCAGTCATTGTCAAGTTCCGTGTAATAGGGGGCGAGCCTCTTGCCATCAACCGGGTACAAATCCAGGCTCTGGGCTGCTACTAAGTTTTTTTTTTTCATTGCAGTTTGGGCCTGCTCTTGACCTCGGTCTTGCCTGATGGAAAGGGATGGATGAAATCTATGATGGAACGAGCGAGAGGGCGATGCTGGGATCAGGTCCTGGAGGTCCTGCGCACATCGACAGGCAAGCAACATTACGCCGATGAGCCAAGCTGGAAAGCCTAGTCACCAGCGTTTCGTTGCCCATAAGCATTTTTGCTCTGCGTTCCACTGAGACCCGAGTCAAGTGGAATTCTTGATGGACAACCCCAACAACACTTTAAAAAAATTCTGAGTAAGTGTGTATTTGGGATGCGACAGTTCTAAGCTAGAAACGCAAGAAAACAAGACAGTCGAGATGAAAGCCGGCAATGCATTTTGCGAATCTGTTTAATCTGAGTCTGAATGCATTTAGAACTGACGTGCTTCACAAATATAGCTATGATAATTTCTGTAAAGTTCATTAAAATTAGTCAAGTTAATCTCCAAACGAACTGCGAACTCGAACGGATGCAGCTAAATCAAATTGCATCGCAGTACGGTAGCGGTAGTGACGGTGGCACTACAGAATCTGCTCGCCCAATGAACGTGTGCAGATAAACGAGGAACGCTGAACAGCGAGCGGTACGTGCGAGGAGCAACGCGTAACACGGGAGCTATTAGTTAACCGCATAGCGATTGAAATACATTGCGTGTAATAGGATATGGCTGGTTTAAGAGGGATAAGCAGACTTGGACGAGAAGGAAATACAAATTAAAGTTAATAGAGGAAGGATTTCTCCAACTGCCATAGAGGAAGTCAATGGTAGTTGACGTCGATGAAATCAACAATTAAGTTATGCATGTCCAATTGAATTTTACTTTTGGTCTATGATTAGTGTTCTGCCAATCTTTAAGCTGGTATATATTTACAAGTTTACTGTGGGCCAATCTAGGTCTTAATGAATTTAATTACTGGACGCCTATCATCTTGTTTATGTGTAATATATGTATTTCCTTTCGCTTACCTGCAAAACAAAATTGAAATGTAAAAAAATCTAAATAATCAAATCTGTGAGAGCGATTTCGTGAAATGGGAAGTGTGTCACAAAAAGCCGGGGGGAAGCGGGTGCAATTTGATTTGACCAATGAGCGCGCGCTGTGCTAGAGTTGACCATTAGAAATGACCTTGACGAGTACCGCTCCTTTAATGTTTTTGTTTTGAATTTCTTTCTTTCCATTCCAGTGTCCTCGTATCTTCTACACGTTTCCTCAGCTAAATCTAATTTTATTATAGCACTTACTACTGCAATTGCTTGGATGAGCAATTGCACTACGTATACATACATCGTAGAATGCCCGCGTAACATCAGGCATGCAGTTTGTTACCCGCGATGATGTACATCGAAATAAACTAAATGCAGTAGGCAAACTAATTGCTTGGTCTGCAAGCGTGGCTGGGTGCGGTGAGGAATCTACTAAATGATAAATGATTTTATTTCTGTAAGTAGGTTTGTACAACACTTTTACACGTCAATCATATTTTAAAAATTAGATGAGATCGGCGTTTCCTATCGGACTACTCTGAGAAGACAGGCCGAAACAAACTCAGAGGTTACAGTAACTTTTAAAATCTAGACATAATCTTGGTGAGATCATGTGAAGACCATATAGATTGATATCTGAAATGGTATTTTCACACAGATTGAGAGGACCTGTCCAGTCATTGCACGCATTTGTCAGTTATCGTGCAGCTCAACTCAGAATTTAAGTAGCTCAACGATTCGACGAACAATACCAAAGAAAGGACATTTTGATGGGCCACATAAATTATTCAAACTGCAAGCCCATGATTAAAACTAACTAAAAAATAAAAAAACAAAACAAAAAGGAATGACTTACATAGTCTTCACATTCACAATAATATATTACTTTAAAAATTAAAAATATTCATGTCATTTCATAAAATTCATTACTGTCAATGTGTATATAAAAACCCGGAAATAATCTTGGTCAGATCATTTCATGTCAGGACCATGTACATTTGTGTTTGAAATGGTCTTTTGAGGAAAGAATCATACAGATTTGAGTGGACCTGTCCAGTCAGTGCACGCATTTGTCAGTAAACGTGTAGCTCAATTATCTAAATATTGTTTTTAAGGAACATTACACAAAACTTTGAGATAACTTTTCTGTTTTTGTCATCTGAGTATTCATCTCCTTCGTAACTTTACTATTTTTCAAATCATCATTTGAATCCGTTGATCGTTTTCTTGGTTTTCTCCTATTTTTATTTATACCCAAAGCTATTTTGCAGTTAAATGTAGTTCTATAAATCTAACATTTATTAGGATTTGCTCGTCTACCGTAAGAATGCGCGTAACAGCGGGGGCTTGCAATTAGTTAGCCTTAATAACATGCAACTAAGAAATATACAGCAGTAGGTACCACATAATTTATTACTATCAGTACATATGTTGTATCATAAAAGTCCAATTAGTCATGTGTGATTTATATAATATATTGGAGCAGGACATCTTAGTGAGTAGTGTACCTTAGGTAGACATTTTTGAAAAAAAATGCCAGACTTTATTTCATGCACCTACATTTTTTTACGTCCTGTGTCATGCTTACTTACTAAAAGCACAGAGGGGAAGCAAAAAAAATTAAGATTTTTTTATGAACTGGATGCCTGTTTCTTGCATAAAAGGACCAACCTAATATGCAAACTAACAAAAAGTTGCCACTTTGAGATTTACCTGATAACATAACATCACGCCTGTATTCCCCGAAGGGTTAGGCAGAGGTGTACCTATAGTACACCCACATTTCGCCAGTTACGTAAGTCCCATGTAATAGGGGGCGAGCCTATTGCCATCAACCGGGCACAAATCCAGACCCCGGGCTGCTACTGAGAAATTCCAGATGGAAAAACCCAATAACACCTTGCCCGACCCGGGAATCGAACCCAGGACCTCATACTCAGCAGTAGCATTTGCGACCACTAGACCAACGAGGCAGTCTAATTTACCTAATAATGTGTATATAATGTGATGTTTAATTGAATCAGAACATGTACCTTCTAATTAATAAATATCAAAATGGCATGCCTGTTACTCGCATACTTTTGTGCAAGTAACTTTTGGCTTGGGGTACGAATAATTCGTGTTTTTTTCGCAAAAATAAGTAATTTACTTGCAAGATGTTGTAACATTTCAAATAGTTACTGGACTAACTAACAGTTCTATCCGCAATATCCATTTACAAACATCCAGAACAATATTAATAAGTGAATAATAAATTAAATTCACCTGTAATGGCCGCGAATGGAGGCAGGTAGCGCCACCTGTCATGTTGTTCATGAACTAAGCTTTCTAAGGGATATATTGCCAACGTGCATCACGACTCCACCCAACAAGGATTTAATATCGTTCTCTTATGGGATAATGTTAGGGAGTTTATGTTGCACAGGTAAAAAGGATTGGTTGTAGATTATGTTGCCAATCACATGAAGCGTGGTTTCCAGGTAGGAAAAAGATACCGCGAGTTTATGCATAAGACCGCGTACGTACCAAAAGCAATCATCGCGCGGGTACGCGATTATTGCACTATTCTATATGAAAGCAACCCGTCCCTGCTCTTGACTCTGGTCTCGCCTGATGGAAAGCAATGGATGAGGTCTATGATGGAATGAGCGGACCCAGAAGAAGGCTGTTCAATCTTGCTTTGAAGGCTGATCTGACATATAATCTATGTGGAATCGGGAACACACGCTGGCAGAGAGTTGCAGTGTGTGGCTGTACACATGATAAATGTATAGCAGAAGCGCTGAATACGACTGAACGGGATATCAACCAAGTGCGAGAAAGAGATCTATTTATACTACCCAAGGACTGCAACAGGCTAATAAATGAGCAATAATCAACTCCATTATCATTTTTATCTAAGTACTTACCTTCAAATGATTTAAAATACTTACTCCATCTTTAATCTTCTAATTCGTACTTCCATGATTATTTACCCAGGAAGCTGAACAGCTATCAACATGTAGTTGCGCGTGCGCAGGACAACTCACGCTTGACCGCTGACATGACTTACCTGAAACAAAATTAAGCTAGAATTAGATGGGATAGTCAGAACGTTAAACCATACTAAGTTAATATTATAATAAATGCGAATGTAAAATGCCCCAATGCACCCCACCACTCCTCTATGTGCTAAACGCTAACACATCAGTAATAAAGTTGAATATCGTGTGCGCTCTTTGGTCGTGTTCGAGCACGGAACTAAATGTCGTAAGTCTCAATTCTTATTTCGTTTATAACTAAAGTAATAATTGATCTAGAGAAAGTATATCGAATATTTGGATCATAAACTATATTTCTTTAATGTCAATAATTATTTTAGACATAAAAGCCGAGTAATCTTGTTTTTGTTTCAAATAATCTTTAAAAAAAAACATGATTTTCGAATAAAAAAATGATCGATCAAAAATATTCCAATTACGTAACTGTCTTATATTTGGAAAGAAAAATATCCAATAAATCATATACTAATGTTCCATTTTGATTCTATGCGTGATCTTTTCAGAATATTAATGCAAATTAACATACAGTTTAGGGAGCCTCCTCTTGATAATAATAATGATTATGGCCTGATGGCCTCAATCTTTCGAGGTTCTCGTTAGGCGATTGGATCAAAAGCCTGATTCAGAAGGCAATACTCCTCGATACGGCTCGCATCGTGAGGACGTTCCTGTCTCTGGAGGCCTAACCTGTAGCTTGGATCCTGCTCCCGATACCGGCGGACCACTATTTTTTATTTTTAGGGTTCCGTACCTCAACAGTAAAAAACGGAACCCTTATACGATCACTTGTGTGTTTGTCTGTCTATCTGTCCTTTTGTCACAGCCAATTTGCTCCAAATCTAAAGGACTGATTAAGTTAAAATTTGGTACACATATGTATTTCTGTGACCCAAACACGAACGTGTAAAGTAAATAAATGTATTTTGAATATAGGGGTCACTGTTAGCAAAAAACTTTTTTTTATTTATTTGTTTACTCCGTATCCGGTACTCCGTGTGACATATCAAATGAAAGAACTTGTTGCGAACATCTGAAACATATTTTTTATATAATTTTAAAATAAATAATTTATAGATATTTAAGAAATTCGATGAAAATTGACCGTTCCCCCCTTATCTCCGAAACTACTAGACCTAAAATTTCGAAAAAAAATACATAGTGTAGCTCTTTACTCATAGATTACAGGAAACTTTACGATTTAAGAAGTCTATGGTTTTAGAATAACATGGTAAATCTCTCAATATTGTGCGTTATCGTAGGTACATCGGATTCTTGTAGTGCCTTCTGAATCTTTTTCAACAAGGAATTATCAACAGGAGGATTTCGAAAAGAGCCAAACCAAAAAAATCACATAACCAAGAGCAATGTTCCATTACGAAATATGATATTTTCGAATACCCTTAATGTTACCTCTTTTTACTAGCAAAATACTTTATTATCTACTATTGAATTGACCAGCAGATCCAACACGGAAGGTAAAACCAACCATAAATGTAATAAAATACTAAACAAATCCAAGATCCTTGTAATAGAATCTGAATTGTACCTCTGACAGCTCCCTACAGCTTCCTACTGTTAGCTGTTAGAGATGAGCAATGACGGCGCAAGCGCAGAGGATTAGGACCGGCGCTCACCAGGCGGCACGGAAAGACATGGCAAGGGAAAAGATTATCGTAAGCGGAAATTATTTTGAATCTTATAATCATATCTTTAGTACTCAGATTTCGTTGATATAGTCATAAGGGGACTTGAGCATATCGCGGGGAGCTGCGGTATGCCGCGGAAGGCTTCGGCATACAAAATGCTAATGCCGCCTAGTGACCGCCAGTCTTTACTGCTAGTAAACTGTGCGTAGGAGTGCTCAGTGCTGTCTCGATGTTATTGTAGGGCTCTTCAGAGGAAGCTTTAAGTTAAATGAGTGGACGGGAATGAATACTGTCGGTATTAGAGGTATAAATCTTTGTGATATCTGAAGTCAAATTAAATCAAATTGGTGCTTGAGATGTCTCTCCTATTCAGTTCGTAAGAAGACAAACATGGTATTAATTTTGGGGCTCCAGGTAACCGCCTGAACACTTTTATTTTCGCTTTCAAGAAGAAAATATGTAAATGGGTAACAAATGAATTTCCATTAAATATGTTATCCTGCCTCGTTGGTCTAGTGGTCGCAAGCGCTCTGTCAAGCATAAGGTCCTGGTTTCGATTCACGGGTCGGGTAAAGTGTTATTGGGTTTTTTCATTAGAAATTTCTCAGTAGCAGCCCGGAGTCTTGATCCGTACAGTATGTTATGAAAAAACTGTCCGTATATCAATGCCATAAAGTCTGTTCTTTAGAATATCATGCAAGCTGGTAAACTCATCGTTACAAAATCAGAAGGCTACGCTTGTACACACGGCTATACATCAAGCTATACATTCCCAGTTTATGCTGATCTCGCATTGTACGGGATTTCCGTACAGTGCAAGGTCAGATTATACTGAAAATGTATAGCTTGATGTGTAGCTGTGTGTACCTATAATATTCTTCTTAGGGACCCAACCAACCGTACTCTTAATAGGCAATAAGTAAATAACGGTGTACAATAAACTACTCGTTCTGCTCACCCTCATTATCTTAAGGTCGTAAACACAATGATGCATCTTGTAGTTCAGACGACGGCCGGCAGGGCGACCCCACGACCTCTACTTGTGTGCAAATGTTATGAATTACGCCTAATCTGCATTAACAATAGAGTTTAAACATACAATTATTTTAGTTAATTGTTTTATGGTTGTGGACTGTTGAGTTTGTTTTAGTACAATATTAATTAAACAGGGTGAAATCAAATTCACGGGCATCCTCTTAAGGGGTCATTGTGCTCACCAATTTCAATTTTGGTCCCATAGCGGTTCTTCCGCTATGGGACCAAAGTTGAAATCGCGAAAAAAAATTTGCTTTTCATTTATGTTCGCATAGCTCGTCAAAATGTAGGGGACAATTGATTATTTTCATAATGATGAGTACAATGACCCCTTAAGAGGATGCCCCTGAATTCGATTTCACCCTGTATAGGTGAGTTCTGATTAAGTGTGTTAAAGTTATTACCAAATTTATGAGAAGTCTGCAAAAACAAGCTTTCGAGCTCAAATATCCATCACTAGCTTTGCCCGCGGCTTTGTCTGCAATCCAGAATATATATAAAGTAGCCTATGTCCTTTTCTAGGTCATGGTCGACCCAAACATGGCCTTTTATCCAAATCCGTTCAGCCGTTATAGCGTAAAACAAATAAACAAACAAACTCAATATCGCATTTATAATTAGGAAGTTACGATTAGGATTTCATCCTGTACTTGCATTTTTAAGAACTCATGGAAAAATTTATAAGTAACCTGTTAGTAAATAAAGAAGAGCAGTGGTGGCCCAGTGGTATCTAACGGTCGCGACTTCGTAGGTCGTAGATCCGATCCTAGATAGGCGCTTTACCTTTTGTAAATAATTTCATTACCACTGTTCTCAAAACGGTGAAGGAAAACATCGTGAGGAAACCGGCATTTTCTATAACTAAAAATTCGAAGACATGTGACATCTACCAACCCGCACTGGGTCTGCGTGGTGGATTGCGGCCCATTTCCTCTCACCGAGAAGAGGTCTGTGTCCCAGCAGTGGGAACATTATAAGCCGATTTAGTTTAACCTGTAAGTACCTCCTTTTCACGAGCAGAGCTCGGTCGCCCAAAGTTTGTGTTTAACTACACTATCGCAATAGGTAACCCTGTACAGATAGTAAAAAAAAAAAAAAAAGCTTAGCTCTACAAAAATTCTAAAAATACCTTTTAAGAGGAGGCTCCCTAAATTGTATGTTAATTTGCATTAATATTCTGAAAAAGTCATGCATACCATCAAAATGGAACTTTAGTATACGATTTATTGGATCTGTTTCTTTCCAAATATAAGACAGTTACGTAATTGGAATATTTTTGCGCGATCCATTTTTTATTCCAAAATCATGTCTTTTTTAAAGATTATTTGGTTTATGGTTTGGTTAATAATTATCGACAGTAAGAAAATATAGTTTATTATCCAAATATAAGATATTTTTTCTCAAAATCAATTATTATTTTAGTTGTAAACGAAATAAGAATTGAGACTTAGGACATTTTGTTCCGTGCTTGAACACGACCAAAGAGCGCACACGATATTCAACTTTATTGTGTTAGCGTTTGGCACATAGTGGAGTGGTGGGGTGCATTGGAGCGGAGTTTGCGCGGAAATTGACTTTGGAGTGCCTGGTCTTAAAACGTCTCTTCAACATTTTCATGCCGCCAAAACTTGTACGTATATAACTATAAAACTATAGGTTATTTGTTTACAGACACACAGTTCACATTCCTTTTCAAGTACTTCAAGAATATCGAAGGAAATATAAACCTTACTATAAATATCTTCGCCATTAATTCTAACAGTTAATATTACGGGCATTGGTTCGTGTGAACCAAGCATCAGTGATTTAGTGCACAAGTGCTGTAATAAAAGCTCTATGATTTAAGCTGTTGCTATGCACTCTAAGGGTATCGTACATAGAACTGAAAAGGGTTTTTGAGGTTTTTTTAGATTAAAATGAGGAATACTATCTGATGCTTTTTTTTTGTCTATACCAGTATTATAAAGAGAAAAGATTTGTATTTTTGCTTTTGTGTTTGTAAAGAATAAACTCAAAAAATACTGGACCGATTTAAAAAATTCTTTCACCATTAAAATGCTATATTATTACTGAGTAACATACGCTATAATTTACAAAGATATCACGCGGGCGAAGCCGCTATCGGAAGCTAGTCAGAAATAATATAGTTGGTACTATCTCTCCGTGGAAGCTCTTTCGCAACTGACTCTAATAAAATAAAATAAATAAAAAAGCCTTTTATTTCTTGTGGATTATACAGTTTTTATACTTAATACAAATCTATATTATTTTCTATCTATTATAATAGTAGCTGTATCTTACCTATCTATTTCAAGTAACGTTTTATAGAAAACAGTTTCTTATTTCTAATATTAGTATTCTTATTTTTGTTTTGTTAGTTTTACATTTCATATATTTAAGTATTAGTAGTAGTTTTTGTTAGTAGTTGTTTAATATTAATTATTATAATTTTCATTAATCTACAAGAACTCCGGAATGGGTGAAGGCCTCCTCCAAAGATCGCCATTTAACTCTGTGATTCAAGTGACTCTACAACCACTCAAATAAAAGCACTGTTTTAATTTTCAGGATAAAAATGACAAAAGCTCTGGTACTTATTGTGATGTTAATACAGTAAAAACTTATGTCCTTATTGCTGAGATAAATGGTACTTAGGAATGAGACATGACTACATTAACGCCATAATTTGCGTAGCCTTAAAGTAGATGGTACTTATTTACTAACCTGGAACTCAGATTTAAAAAAAAAAAATATATATATACAGGATGGCATGTACATGATTCTGAAATCCCCTGCGCAGAAATTGTTCACCGGTTATTAAAAAAAAAACTGCTGTAATACCTACGCGGTCAAAATGTATGAAAAAGCAAATTAGTTTTTTTTTTTTTGTAACCTACAAAAAATTTCAACGCAGGAGTTAGAATCATGTACTGAATCAATGGTACCAGTTTTCGCGTCGATGGTGATGCCACCCTGTCATAGTATAAATAAATGTTTCGAAAAAGAAAATAACTTTTACTACTGGACACCTGACAAAAGTTCCAAAAATTGCGCAAACAGTGTCCAAAATTAATAATAAAATATTTACAAACAATGCATTCCCATAACATACAGCGTGTATAAAACCAACATAAATATTGAAATTAAAATTAAACGAACGCAGCTGTAACCGTTTAAACATCGTTTTAAACGGCATTTCAAATGTAGTTCCTTTGCTTAATTGACAGATATTTTCACATGTATCGCGACTAAACTCAGTAACTGAGCCGTTACTGTGTTTATTGCCAGTTAAACTGTTTCCTCGTATGCATTAAAACATAATTTCCTGATCTCTTGACTCTTTGAACTTTAAATAGAATCTAGTTCATGTTATGTTGTTTAGCTTTATTACATTTATGGCTATATTATCTGTTCTGGAAGTTTTACCCACGGTAAGTAATATTTAGTAAGTAAGCTACTTCTTTCACAATGTAAGTTCATCATTATCAGCCTATAATGTCCCCACTGCTGGGGCACAGGCCTCCTCTCTGTGAGAGGGAGTGGGCTGTAATCCACCACGCAGGCCCAATGCGGGTTGGTAGATGTCACATGTCGTCGAACTTTTGGTTCTAGAACATGCCAGTTGACACGATGTATTCCTTCACCGTTTGGAGCAGTGGTGATGAAATTATTTACACTAAGTAAAGCGCCTACCTAGGATGGATCTACAACTCGTAAGTCGCGTCCGTTACCACTGGGCCAATACTGCTCACGATGTAGGTACCTATACTCCGTTTGAAATAAGATTAGACATTTAACTAAACCTTTTTTACAGTCCGTTCAACCGATTTTGACACATTTGTCATGCCACCAATGCAATAGAAGCTGCAGTAAACAGTTGGTATTGTAACCACTTTTTTGCTTTTAATGCAATCC
Source organism: Omphaloscelis lunosa (assembly GCA_916610215.1). Classification (NCBI taxonomy): domain Eukaryota; kingdom Metazoa; phylum Arthropoda; class Insecta; order Lepidoptera; family Noctuidae; genus Omphaloscelis; species Omphaloscelis lunosa. The sequence goes on from OU744250.1 coordinate 18,468,768, forward strand.
TTATACTTACCTACGTTATAGAAGTCATAATCGGTTGAACGGACTGTAAAAAAGTTTTGTTTAAATGTCTAACCTTATTTCAAAAGGAGTATAGTTATTTTTATTTATTTCGTTTTTGCTAAAGGTATTCAGTAAAAGCATGAAGTAGGACAGGCCGCCAATAAATTAATCAGACCATTATAGGTACCACCAGAAAATGTAGGTATAAGTAGAAAGAATTAGGAAATTGACAAAAGCCTAATCTGAAAAAGAACTTGAAGGAAAGCTGTAATCAAATATAACTATAATCGGACTTTTAATTAGTTGCAGTAATATGACATTTCTTACTGTCATTTCGTCTATAACTCAGTTTTTTTTTTTACGAAATGATAGTAAGAAGTGTCATTTTACTGCAGCTAAATAAAATTCCGACTGTGCACGATTTCAGTGAATTTTTGTTCACACCCTCTACAGTCCATGTTGCAAAAAAGTGGCCTTAATTAAAAAAAATATTTGAGTTTTACACATGAAAAACTATGCTGCACCGCAAGTGCATGCCCACTACGAATTTTAATTACTTAAAGCTTTTTTTGGCAAGTTTAGAATTAATAAGTATAGGAACTTTATTTCATTAGGTAGATACAAAATTCTACAAATAAAAAATATTGTAGAAGTAACTGTGATGATATGTCTGAATACAGAGTTTATGTAGAAATGCGTGAAGTCTACATTAGCGAAAATTATTCTATCGTCGTGGGACCAGCAACCGACATGCTGTCTAAATGCACCCGCAAGCTAAACCACTTTGTGCACCACACCACTTTAAATACCACTTCACTTCGAATACCACACAACTTCGTGTCCAGTCTAGGTTGTTAGGACTATTTCTACTAATTTGCGGAATAATCTAAGGTTGCGTTGGGTTATGGAAGGTCGTGTATGTAGGAATATTTATGTTCATCAATTGACACACCACGTCAATTTGCCATGTTATAGCGATTACATACAACTGCCAAAGAATTACAGTTACTTTCCCTTTTTTTTTGGGTGGGAAATTACTATTACTTTCCCTGACTTTATATACCTAATTACTACCGCACTTCTGCCTTTTCGGATTCTTGTGCGTATTGTATAATTATCACTTGCTTCAAAAATGGTGAGGAAACTGCTTGAGAGATATTTCTCTACGGCATGTAAAGCCAAGTCAGAGGCCTATGGGCGGCATAAAAACTCTGACACCAGGTTAGTCACTAACCACACCAAAAAGAAATACCTAATAAAGTACTACGTTTGTAACAGATTCACGATTGTCAGAACTATAAGTTTGATTCGCAAACTTTTGCGAATCAAACTTAGGTATAGCAGAGTAGGTTCTCACCTACTCTGTATTTAGGGCTCAATTTGAATTCAAATTTATATGCAAAATAGTAGGGTAGGTATTTCAAAATCCTGAACGTGAGACAAATCTAGCAACGATATTAAACAAGATGGATTACATCACACCATAAAAATGACAACTTTTGTATTTTTTTTATTTGCATCTTTTAAGCTATTGGAGCATGTCCGATATCCACGGTTATTTATAACCCCATCAAGTTATGACAGCTAGGGGTCAAGAATTACCTCATATCTGTGATAACTCATACCAAACAGTAAGTTTGTTTGCTCAAAGTTATTACGTAATTATTGAACCCACAATGAGATAATAAACAATCTATCGAACGGTAGCAACTAACATTACAACGAAACAGCCATCAAAAAATCCGATCTGCGTTTCATTACTTTGCGAAATTCTTCGGTCGCCGGGTCCTTAATAGATCCCATGCGATAGCGGTCGGACCAACACGATTCACGATTCTCATTTCGGACTATAGACGAGAATTTTGGGAACGGAAAACCCAATTACTCTTTTGCCGAATTTGGGACTCGCATTCAGAGATAGACTTCACTTCAAATCGATTTGTGTAAAGCTGTATTCGCTATGAATTTGTGGACCAATGGTAATATAATAAACTATTCCGTGAAAGTGCACGAACAGAGTATGTATACCTTTAAGAAATTGGCTCGCAACAACCGAAGTTTAAAGACCACAAACAAAGAAACTTATGGAACCTACTGACGCTATACACGTAAGTAAGTTCTGGACAAAAATGATGAATGTGTTGACAAACCCTATCCTGTGCCTTAATTACGTAATTTATTTTCGTAAATGATTATGACTAATTTGTTTCATTATGACAGTTCAACAAAATTCATTGCGTTATTTACGTTATTGAACATTTTTTTTCCAACTTATGAAGCAATCTATTTTAAAATGATTCAAATTCTGATTGATCGTGTATTAGGCAATTAGGGTACAGGTTTAATTCTTATGAAAATACTCACTCATAAAGGAAATTAATAACAGAGTCATCTGCATTCAAAAAATCAGAAGGATTTAACTTTATATCCCACCACTTTTTCCATAATCAAATTGAAATTGAAAAATCATCAACGAAATTTGAGGTTATAAAATTAACATCAATTGTCAAAAAATATCTGTGATTTAAACTTAGAATTTCGAGTACCTATTCAAATAATGGAATCAAAGCATGCAATTTATAAGTGGCACTACAAATTGGCATCCACGGGTACGTTTTCTGATCATTTTGTTTACATTTGCTTGACCATAGGACCATAGCCATGCCACACGTTAAAAAGAAAAAATTAAAATAAAACAAAAAGCAATCGCAGAATCTCTATATATTCTTAAGACTATATATATATGCCAGCGACTTTAGTAGCGACCACTAGTTAGCTTGCGTGTTCTGTGCTGAGCTCACGCAATGCGTCGTAGCCAGTAATAGGACTCGCCCATCAAGCAGCGCTGTCCCAAATTAGACGCATTATTAATTTATTATACGTAAAATAAAAGGTATTTTAATAAAATACGTATACTAAAAGATACGTGATTAAATTATATTTAAAATAGTGGAGGTTTCAGAAAAATACACTTAATAGTTTTTGCGTGATGATCAGTTTTTTATCTGCGTTAGACATAACTTTACAAATTAATTACACTATGTAATTTAAACATAATCTAAAATATTCACAGATTAAGTTATTAAAAAATACTCTTATTTAACAATATTTTTTCCAAATAATTAACACTACTCGTTTAGACGTGATCTTCAGTATAAAGTCATAAAAAGTCGCTTAGTGTCGCCTTAAATAAAGACGTATCTCCAAACTATTGAATCAGATCTAATCTAGAGGGCGCTGCACTCCGTCTAATGCCATCAGCGTGGCACTCAATCAACTATGTTGGTAGATAGATAGCCATCTGAAATCACATTAGTTTGCTAAGCTGGTTGCGGTCGCCACTGGTTACTGGTTACAGCCGTCAAACGTTATTATATTAATTGAGAAGCTGATATATAGTAAGGGTGGGCATATATATTAAACTCATATATAGTCGCTGGCACGTAACTTGGCAAGTTTTTGACGTATTGAGAGTAAGTACGCGCATGTACACTTAGTGCAACAAAAAAAAAATGACACTTTTATTGCAAGTCATCTATGGCCATTGCCATAATTTATTTTTGAACATGTCTGTTAATTAAAAAAAGGGAAAACGAATTCTGCACATCTACGATTCTTGCAAAGTTCCGTGCCGGCGACTATACCTGCTTCGCTATTTTGTTATCTACGTAAAATCGTCATTTACAAGTATCTAACGGCAAATGTCTGCCTATAATTGAGATTAACGTATTGGTATAACAGATTATAAAACAGTGCAGTTTAAAAGTTAGCTTCAGTCATCACTGATTTATAAACACTAAGAAGGATTTTTTATCAGCCTCTGATCTGATGTCTAGCTTTCATAATAATCCAAGTGTAAAATGTATTCTAATAGTTTGTATCCGACGCTCGAAATCATAATGATGTCCATATACAATACACTGCGTTATTGGTTGTATATCGGCAATCAGTTAAGGGAAGGGTTGTAGGAGAGATAATTTGCAACCAAATGACCCTTCATGACCCTTATGCCAATGTCAACGACTTTCGACTAATTTGACATTTTATATGTTAAAATGAATTAAATAAAAACATAAAATGTCAAATGAATCGATTTTCGTGCCATTTGTATAGGAGTCAAAGGGGTCATTTGGTTCTAAATGACCTCTCCTTCACCCCCTTAATGTATTGCCGATTTAAGGCAAAGCTTTTGAATTGTCAAGAGGTTTCCAAGTTGTAGATTCTTATGGTATAGAACGAGCAAGAAGCTCCGCATCTTAAGACCAGGCACTCCAAAGACAACTTCCACGCAAACTCCGCCCCAAAGCACCCCACCACTCCACTATATAATAAACGCTAACACATCAGTAATAAAGTTGAATATCGCGCGCGCTCTTTGGTCGTGTTCAAGCAGGGAACTAACTGTCGTAAGTCTCAATTCTTATTTAGTTGATAACTAAAGTAATAGTTGATCTAGAGAAAAATATATCTTATATTTAGATAATAAACTATATTTCCTTACTTTCAATAATTATTTTAGACATAAAAGCCGAGTAATCTTGTTTTTGTTTCAAATAATCTTTAAAAAAGACATGATTTTCGAATAAAAAATGGATCGAGCGAAAATGTTCCAATTACGTAACTGCCTTATATTTGGAAAGATAAATATCTAATAAATCATATACTAAAGTTCCATTTTGATTGTATGCGTGACATTTTCAAAATATGTATGCAAATGAACATACAATTTAGGGAGCCTCCTCTTAAAACCATACCTACATATTCTAAATCCATCGCTGATCTCAAACACTTCCTTTCACTAAACATACCTACTAATTATAGATAACTGTACAATCAGCTGATAATCAACTACAACATACCACACTACCCTCATTCTACAACTAAGTCATTTTCCCGCAAGACGTCAATAAAAACTAACCATCCGTAGCCCGGTTCACTATAAACGGACGGCAGACGGTACGGTTCCGCTCTTATTAGATAGCTCGATAGTTCTGCAGAGGAGCTATATAGCCCGATAGTGTTCATTGGAGCTGCTGATACTGTTGTTTATAAAAGATACATACATAACAGCTTATATGCCATTTAGCCTATAAATACGGTGTGAGTTATAATGTGCACATATCGTTGGTTGATCATAATTGAGGGAATCCATGCTTAATTTTAACGACGGAAAAAGTATTTAAAAACAAAACGGAATATTTTTTATGGAATTTCGAAACAAAACGGTGTAACTTTTAAACTAAATGATCTGTCGCGATGAAACAAACTCCAAAATGATTGGAAGTACTTAAGCGTTCTTCAATTGAAAATAATCATTTCTTTTTAGCAAACATCTGTTTTTTTAAATCAATTATTAAAATAATCGTAAAATTTTTCAATATGACGCTCCCGTTACGTAACTTAAAAAAAAAAAAAGATTTTATGTATTCTTTTTCCATAGATAAAATTAAGCATAGATTCTTATTTCGATGTGTGCACCTTATAAAGACTCACATCTTCTTTCTTTCTTTTTCTTTTTTATAAATATAAGTTTTATTCGAAGAATTAATCCGAACATTTAGAAACAGGCCCTTGAATGGATACACGAAGATTATCTGTCACAATATGAAATTTATACAGATTTACATTTCAATCCACAAGATTCAACGCTTTTTTAATAAATAACTAATCATAAATATACTCGCTTCGGAAATGAGATATCGCCGCGAGGTGAAGCTAGTGCAGCATAAACTTAGTTGTTTGCATCTCCTACTGTAATACGCAGGTAATTATTTAATCTTCAATCAGTCACGGAAAGCTTAAATATAGACTGAAAGGTGTAGTGCAGGAAAATCAGAAGGCGACTGCGAAGCGGCAGCGTCAGTCACGCGGCGGACGCTGCTCGTGTCTCTCGACCCGACCGTAATGCGGGAACACCGCGTCGGCAGAGCGAGACACATGCGTCATCACGAAATTGATGAAGTTGGGCGAGGACGAGAGTGTAGAGGCAGTTCGAATAACTTCGTGCATCCTCGGCTCGCCTTGGGCGACTTCGATCATTTTTCGGTTCGCGCTGGAAGCAGGCAGGTATGCACGTTTAGTTTCGCGTTTTTGACGCTCCCGGTTCGCGTCCCGCATCCCGCGTATCTGACGCGCAGGTTTTGCCGAAGCTTAAAGCCATAGTCCTAGCGTAGGGACATACCAGCCAAAAACTACGTGACGTAATTACGGCTCGAATAAACAAATTTAAAAAGCATTGATGACGTAAATATAGAATCTTTCCGTCAGTAATTTTAGCAAAATGCGTTGCTAGACTTAGTGTTGAGCATGAAAAAAGCCCGTGTCGCTGAAAATAAAGAGAAAACTGTTTATTTTCAGCGACACGGGCTTTTTTCTTTCCTCTAAAAAAAACTAGTTAATAGATTCAGGCGTGACCTTGCGGAAATCCATTATAAAATATAATAGTAAAGATATATTTAGTAACCTTTTCCGCTTAGCTATTTCTAAAGAGCCATAAAAAACCCTGAAAGAAATCGACACGTGTTTTACTTCTCAAGGAGGCATTCTCAGGATGATGATTGACTTGTCACGAACTCGATTTCTTTCAAGGTTTTTTATGGCTCTTTAGAAATAGCCAAGCGGAAAAGGTTACTGCTAATTTCAATAAGTAAGAAGCCACGTTATGCCACAACTCCCGGTTTTCCGCTTTTCCCGTATAATTTATCCCAATAACCTAAACCATTATTATTTTCGGTTTGTTCAACGTGTGAAGAAAAAAACAAAAATACTATGCGGTGTTACTTAGTTGCTAGTAAACCCACGCAGATCGTAAACCTCAATACAATTATTGTGACCCGAATTCCTGAAACAATATAATAGTGCAATAAGGAAAAGTTTTCCTTTCGATACGACTTTGTTCTTGACCTCGAATGATTAAGCTGTAATAATCGTGACTTCGATTTGAGGGTAAAAATGTATGAGACTTTTAACAAGACACTTTCATGTTTATGATTTTTTTTTTACTTATATCTGTCGCAGTAAGATGGTTATAGCAGTGATATAGTTATATCCCTAGGAATATAACTATATACCGTAAAATAGTTACATGAAAGCAGTTCATAACTGTCGGAGCGTCCTAATTTTGTTACTGCGACCAATTTCGACTTAGTTGTTGGTCATAGTTCTAACTTAACCTGTTTTGTCGGAGTGCCCCAATAGTTATATTACTAGATTGTGCTCGTATCATAGTTATATTCCTAGTAAAATAGTTAAGAATCGCTTTCATATAACTTTATTACGGTATATAGCTATATCCCTAGGGATATAACTATATCACGGCTATAACCATCTTACTGCGACATATCTAATATGGTGTATAAAATTAAGAGTATTCTATCCAGGGTTCCCTCTATCTGGCAGAATTTTGATGCTTCAAAATTTATTTGGCATAACACACTTGGCATAATCTTCTTTGAACGAATATATATATGGCATAAAAATCATTTAATATAATTATTGTTTGGCCGAATGTTTATATGTCCGAATTTACAAAGGCATACTTTTAAGATGTCAGAATTTTATTTGGCATAATTACTTTTGGCAAAGCTTAATTTCGCATAATTTCATTTCACATAACGTTTATTTAGAGCGACGATTATTTGGAATAATTTCAATTTAAGAATATGGCAGAATATCATTTGGAATAATTTTATTAGGCATAATTATTGTCATTTCTATAAAATGTAATCATATTCTTAACCTTAAATTAAAATTAAAATATTGTCTTAAAAAGTCAATATGTTGTACTACAAAAGTTAGTGAAGTGACAGAACCGAATCGCTGCAAAACCGACTGCACCTAGTCTTGTCTGCCCTACCCCTAGAGTGTAATTTAAGCCCGCGTAGGCGCGGAGGGGCGAGGCGGGCCGCGAGCTGAGGAGCAGGTGGTGAGCGTTACAACCATCTGCGACGAGAAGCTTGCGTGGGACCACCGGAGGCCCGCAGCGCCGAAGCTGTGACAGAAACCATGCCTGCTGCATGTTGCATGCTTGCTTGCATGCTGCATGTTTGCTTGCATGCTGCATGCTTGCTTGCATGAAATGTATGTATGCCAAAAGACGATTCTGACAGTGAACTTTTGCAATATGATGGTTCTACTTTTTAATTATTATGGATATGAAATTTATGCCAAAAGACGATTCTGACTTACAAAATTATGCATTTTTAATGTATTATTGAGTGTATGCCAAACGATTTTCTGCGAAATGAAGTTTATGCTATGCGCTGTTATGCAAAATAATATTATGACATAAAAAGTTCTGCTATAAAGGGTAGACCCTTCTATCCGTCTATCTATTCTTTAACGGTTTTAATACTGAGATGACGATTTATTGACGGCAATGTTGGGAAGGGGAAAAAATGCTGTACGGACGTCCAATAAATTGGGGTAAGATGGAAAGACGATTATGTTTCTGTATTATCTGACCAGATGGCCTAAACAAAGTGTCATCGTAATAGCGGTAACGACGATGGAACGATCAAAATGCATATGATTTGCGTAATCTAACGAAAAGCATATAACAATTCTGTTGAAAGCTATTGTAGCAATACGCAACGCTTTGAAAACGATTGCCCTCAGAAACCTTATTCGCTAGCATAAGAAATAAACCAAACCAAAAAATGTAACAAGACCAAAAAACGTGTGCGGTCAGGGGACCCCAGTTAGGAACGAAGTTCTTTCTCACGTATGATTTAAAACAAAAACAATTTTTAGAGCTGCCATCTTAGATTTACATTTCGCTTTAACACCTTCGAAAACCATGAAAACGATACCCATGATGAAAAATTAGAAAATCTTCAGAGCCGCCATCTTGAATTTACATTGCAACCTTACTATCGGCTTTAACACCTTCGAAAACCACGAAAACGATACCCATGATGAAAATTTTGAAAATTTTCGGAGCCGCCATCTTGGATTTTCATTTTGACCAAATTCACACTTTCTCTCCGGCATGCGGTGTACTCGGGCCGATGTGTACAATTTTATCCCACGACACTGTAATCACTTTACTCTTTTCTTTTGTTTTTTTTTTCTGCCAGCGTTCTCTCTCTTTCTTTCTCTTTGAATTAGAAGAAGACAGTCGCAAGTATTAACACTTTTTAGCATGAGGATTTCTGAAAGTTTCAAGCCGCGTTCAAGAACTTCGTTCTCGTAAAAATCGTACTCAGGTATCAACAGATAACCCTGTCGGAACATCATTTACCCACATTAGCCAATTAACATCAATAACTTGGTGAAAAGGGGTGAAAGTCGGGGAAGCTCGTTATAGGCCAAGGTCGACCTATATCATACCAACAATCTGATATCCGGCCGTCTAGCTCCCGTATACGACCGGACCTGACATTTGCGGTTGGCTTTACCCCCATGATATTGGTACCGTAATTCCGGAAATCGGATCGGCTATATCGGTCCGGAATTCCTGTAGTTTGGTTGAAGGTGAAAGAATTAGGTCATTCATTTTAATTGCGCTAGACTCTGGTCTACATGCACAACGTCTAGTTCGCACGGACACAAAAAACGAAGTATTTTAGTAAAACGGCGCGTAAAAACTTACGAATAGTCCTTTGGGAAGTCGAGTTTTATGAAAAAACCACTGCATAAATCAATTAAAAATAAAGTTTATTGAACTCTTCAATAATTGAGCTTTGTCGGTGCCGACTTTGTTTTGGAAATTTTACATTTCTTTTATTACTTATTTACGCGTTTTAAAATTAGCAAGAAAAAGGAATCTTTGTTGGCTCCTAACTTTTTAATGGCTTTTTATTTTACTATTATTTTTCCTCACAGACAAAATTTATAATGAGACAAAATGACATTATGTTTAACTTTGGATGTACAATGTCGAACAGTGGAGTAAAGTGCAACCTTAAGTTAAAATAACAATTTCTAAACATTTTTATTCGTCTTAAGTAAACTTGCAGCCAATTCCTCACTAAGACTTCAACTTCTGCACCACATTTTCCGTTGGCAAGATTAACTCAAGCGTACATGACAACCGTAATGCGATGGTCAACAGAATCAATTGCCGCGGTAAATAATGCTCAATGGCCGTTCAGGTGTGTTGGCATCGGTATTTCCTAGTATTCGTCGTATTCTCGGCAATTAAAGATGAAAGCTATCAATTTTGGAGACATTTGACATGTTGTGAGTTTCCCGTTATGGCGTAAGGCTTTTGTAGTCATTAATGGCGTATGTTATAGGGCTTAATTTATACTTGTGCTGTGGTTATGTGTGGGACATAAAAGGCTTCATATAGGGCATTTTAACAAGAACTTTTATGGGCCTTTTTTGTCATGTTTCATGTAAAATGAGTTCTGAGATTTTTCTAATTATCGAAACAATGAATCTACTTAGTTACTAGATATTAATTTAATTTAGTACCTAGTGAAAACATCGTGAGGAAACTGGCATGCCTAAGAGATATTTCTCGACCGCATGTGAAGCCAAGTTATAGGCCCATGGGCCGCTTTAAAACTCTGACACCAGGTTTATCACTAACCACACGAGAAGAGGGAGAGAAGAAGTACCTAGTATACATTTTTTTGTAAGTGCAACGTATAAAAATATTTTCTTATATAAAATATACATTTTTTTGTAAGTGCAACGTATAAAAATATTTTCTTATATAAAAATAAGTTCAAATTAACGTACGTAAGTCCACGTTCGCACGGACGTAATAAAATCGCGGCAATATTTTCTTTTGTGCACTTGATTTTCAACACTCTGTTTAGCGCCGAGAGTTGAAAATCCAACAGTGTGGTTTTCAACGCACTGGGACGACAATGCGTCTCAGCGCGTTGGATTCTCAACGCTCGGCGTAACACCGAGAGTTGAAAATCCAGTAGGCGATAAAATCCCGCCGCGATTTTATTACGTCCATGCGTACGTCGGCTTACTCATTACAATTCAAATCTAGTTTAAGATTTACAATCTGTGTGTTCAAACTAGTAAATAGATTATTTTGAACTCACAGATTATAAATCTTTCAATCTTAAGAAGAACCGAAGGCTGTGTGCCATGCCTTTTGTACATACAAGTAACGACCTCTGGGAATCAGCCACCATATGGGCTCTAAAATTGAGAATTTAAACTAGCCAGGCAATTCAAAACACGCATGAAGAGAATCTCATGAATGGGGCTTCATTCGCGTCCAAAATTCAATTTGCGATAGTAGAACGAAACAATCTCATCAATGTGTCTCATCAACGTTATAATGTACGGTAGATAGATGGAGCTAGACATATTAATGGTTAAGCAAATTGACACCCTACGTCAATTTGTCGTGTTATAGCCGTTTCATATTCGTGAGCAGTGGTGGCCCAGTGGTAATGGCCCCGACTTACGAGTAGGCTCGAACCCAGGCAGGCGCTTTACTTTGTGTAAACAATTTCATCACCACTGCTCTTAAAACGGTGAAGGAAAACATCGTGAGGAAACCGGCATGTCCTAGAAACAAACATTCGAAGACATGTGACATCTACCAACCCGCCCAGTGCGGGTTGGTAGATGTCACATAGAGTACACATAGAGTGGGCTACGATGCCCGCGTGGTGCATCATAGCCCACTCCCTCTCGAAGAGAGAAGGCCCGTGTCCCTGTGGCAATGTTATTGGCTGATTATGCTAAGTTGGTTTCAACTATCTTTAGGTTACATTGGTACCTGCCTGGTAACCTACCTTTTGTTTTTTTGGTGAGAAATTATCAAATAACTTCCCCACCTCTGGGGGAGCAGGAGGGCGTGTCAGACTCTTACTGACTAAAACCCACCCGTGTTCCTTCGCTTGCCCTGTTGCCGGGGGCCACGATCTCCCTTTCGGTTTTCTTCGCACCCCCGGCAGCCATCGGCCCTAACGGACCCCGTCAATTCTGCTGACATCTCTTTGAGGCGCGTGTGGAACACAACGCGTCGTCGACCTAAAGTCCGTATTTTGTTTAGCTACGTTCGTTATTTGATTTGGAAACTTAACTCGAAGATTTATGAAATTGTAAGAGTCTGGGGATTCATTCTACGTAGATACCCACTGTATTAGTAAACATTTTATACAAATTCTACTTTCCCTTTCAACGCTTTTAGTGTAAACATACAGAATTGATTAATAACTGTAGCGAAGACATTATCCAAAGTGCAAACACTTGCTACGATACCAATAAAGTAGGGTGGCCATATACAGTTGAATATATTGGAACAACGAAATCAATAGGAAGTTGAAAAAACGTAACAAAATCATTTTTGTTGTGTTCTCAATTTTTAATTGGCGATTTTAATTGGTGCTTTGGTTCACAAGATTTGACCTGGATTCCTGATTTATTACTTATTTTATGTAAAGATTGCGAATGGTAGCGGATTCAGGAGTTATTTTTGCAAGTTTTCGACTGCCACGTGTTTTTTCTTAAGGAAAAACTTAGGTCAATTAAGGATAATTGAGTGGGTTACGTTTTGATCAATACTAAAGGTAATTGATTTATTGTAACTGATATTGGACTTAAGAAACACTTGTAAGTTGTCGTTTTCTTTGATTTCATACAATAATGTTAATGTGAAAAGGTCAAAAACCGATAATATATGCTAGATAATTGAAGTAAAAGCTTTGTTACGTCCCTTAACTTAATTAAATTAGTTTCATAGTTTTCCCCGAACAAAGTTCTATGAAAGAGTTCCCTTCATCATGATTTTTTGCTTCTAATTCTACTACTACTGCAACTTTTCTTGGTTTTTCCCCGTTCTTGATGAAAGTGAGTACTTTGTAGATTTAATGAAGAGTAGCTTGCAACAGTTGAAGTAAGCAGAAACTGAGTGAACTAGTTTCTGAATTGATTTTATGACAGTTATAATATTTTATGTCATGCAATCTGCGCTTTATGATGTAATAAAATAAACGTTTATTGGTCTTGCGAAGTTGCGACTTTTAGATATTGGCTTAACACAATTTATGGGATGTATTTGCGGACGAAGCGAAGAAAATGGATATGACCGTAGGAGTATAATGTACATAACTAACGTAATTGATCCCTTGTCGATTTAAAAAAAAAACAAATTATAAATTGGGACAGAACAATTAGCATTAGTATGTACTATATAATACAACCATGAGATATACAGATATTCTTGACTCCCGTTTTCTCTCAAAACATATAATTCAATTACAAACAAAATAAAAGACTTAACAAGGTCAAAGTACTCTCTCGCAATACTTCTCAAGGATCGTGTTTCTTCGTCCTTGAACTCAAAGGAGCCTGTAACCAGCCTTGGCCTTATAAAGCCCACGAAGGTCACCGACATCAAACATCGTTCCTTCGCCATAACATCTCAGTTGAGCATAAAGCGCACTTATGAGCACGCTAACTGTCGTCTGGCCTCTTGACCGATACTCCGCATGTCGGGCGTTTCTTGCGAGTTCGACTTTGTGGTGTAGGGGAGTGGGTGGAGCGGTAGAGAGACGTGAATTGCGGAATTTTCGTACAGTAAAGGGTGACAAGTTTATGAGAGCATACATGACATAATGTCTTTTTAGGGTTTCGTACCCCAAAAGGAAAAAATGGAACCCTTATAGGATCACTCGTGTGTCTGTCTGTCACAGAAAATTTGCTCGGAGTCTAATTGACCGATTAAGTTGGAATTTGGTACACATATATATTTCTGTGACCCAAACACGAATGTATCATCACCATCATTTATCATTTCAGCCGAAAGACGTCCACTGCTGGACATAGGCCTCCCCCAAGCACCGCCACTTCGACCAATTCTGTGCTTTCCGTATCCAGCGGATTCCTGCGGCCTTCACAAGGTCATCGGTCCATCTTGTGGGAGGCCTTCCAACGCTACGTCTTCCGGTACGCGGTCGCCATTTCAGAACCTTTCGGCCCTATCGGCCATCCGTTCTGCGAGCAATTTGCCCTGCCCATTGCCACTTAAGTTTGGCAATTCTTCGAGCTATGTCAGTTACCTTGGTTCTCCGGCGGATCTCTTCATATCTGATTTGATTACGTAGGGAAACTCCAAGCATAGCCTTCTCCATTGCCCTTTGGGTGACTTTTGGCCTTCTGATAAGGTCCATTGTGAGCAACCACGTTTCAGTACCATAGGTCATCACTGGCAACATGCACTGGTCGAAGACTTTCGTCTTAAGACATTGTGGTATGTGGGACGGAAAGATATTGCGTAGCTTACCGAACGCTGCCCAACCGAGTCGGATTCGACGATTGACTCCTTTCTTGAAGTTGGACCTACCTAGCTGAACAGTTTGTCCTTGGTAAACATACTCGTCCACAACTTCGAGCGTAGCGTCTCCGATCTTCCATTAGAGTGTGTGTCACATGGGCATTTAACATGACCTTTGTCTTGTCCATGTTCATTTTAAGACCCACTTTTTGGAGGCTCTACTGAGGTTATCGAGCATTGTACTGAGGTGTAAGGTGAAATACAATTCTTTGTGATGGAAATATCTTGAGTTCGCATTCCACAGTCCTTTACGGATTCTTAAGTAAGTCAAAGCACTGGATAAATCAAACTAGACGAAATCATGAAGTGATAAAATCCTGGCCGGACTTCTTTAGACTGGAATTGCAGGGCAATGCAAAGAGGAGGTAAACGCTGATACGGAATTTTTCATCCCGCTGACCGCTTATGTCTTAAACATACAATCATTACGGCACAATTTTTTGCGTATTGTCACCGCGTACGGTAATTCAGTTATGCTTGTGACTTCACTGATTGAAGCCTCTCGCGTTTAGCGGTCACTGGGGTGCAACTGTTCATACCGGCCTCCTTGTGGTAATTGATTACCGCTGATTGAACTGAACATAATTATTCTGTAGATAAATAATTACTTGATTATAGGCACTTAAGTGTTAATATGTAAAGATGGATGGACTGAACAATGAGGGGAGAATGGACACTTTATTGTTACTTAGATGAAATATTTATATTTTTCGGGTTTATTTGTTGATAAGATTTATGTTGGCTTTCATTAAATAACCGTCGCCGCGTCGTTGTCTTCATATGTTATATTTTAAATCCTTTCTAATTGTTATAGCGGTTAGAGGCAGAAGATGACGAGTAATCAGTTAGGCTCTATTTTTGTTTCGTACTGAATAAAACGCTCCAACAAAATAATAGGCTGATAAAAAAAGAGAATAAATCGGAGGGGAACGAGAAATAAAAATGTTTTTCAGCCTCCGAAACCACTAGTACAAAGTAGTGTGCTGTATAGTGGTTCTCTCATACAGGATAACACGTATGTGGCTTAGAATCGCGCCTTGCCAAGGACCTTTGACAAAGTAATGACGGAGCGCAGACAAAGGGCCCAGGCCCTCTCCCCACCCTTCAAGGTACTTGTCTCTCCCCGTAGAGGGTGGCACGGCCTAGGGGCAAGGGTATCTATGGCTTGAGAGGATAAAGCCCTGTTTGAAGTACGATTCTTGGAAGGATTTTTGTATTTTTGGTTCAAGTGCTTCTTTGTTCAATGTTATTAACTAACTGTTGAGATTCTGTTTTTGTTCAATGGAAGAGATATTTTCCTATTTTGTTTGAATGATGTTCAGGTCTTCTTAGAATTTTCCGGTCATTATACATTGTCTATTCAAGAAAATGTTCTATACAAGAAAACTTACTCTTCAAACGGGAAAGTTTTGTAGTTCAGAAGTGTTTCCCAGAACACTGCATGATGAGATTATTTAGGATTTAAATTCACAAGAGACCGAGCAATTAACTCCAATACTCCTAGAAAAAGCTAGATAAAATCAAATATCACAGCACAGTATAAAAAATCTAAAAAAGAAAACAAATGTCCTAAAAGCATCAACAATCACAGTCACCCTACAAATGCAAGTGCCACCCGCCATTACAGATCGCACGTTTTGATTCGCCGTCTTCTCGACGTGACGAGACTGGCTCAAGTGAGGCCTGCGGCGTGGTAACCCTACTGCAGGTTACCTATGATGTTTATGTGAATAACGTAGCGGTTAGATAACCCACTGCTCACTGGATTGTGGGATTATGAAATTAGTTATGTATTGAGGAAAATTTGCAGTGAATTAGGGTTTTGTTTGGTAGTGTTGGTTTTAGCGTTTGACCTTTGATACTTATTTTGGAAATAAGAGGGAATAAGTTTTTTTTTTTTATCTTCTGTTGTGTCTTGAGTTAAAAACTCCGTCTGTATGTACACACGGCTACACATCAAGCTATACAGTTCCAGTATAAGCTGACCTCGAATTGTACGGAAATCGTATACAATGCGAGATCAGCATAAATTGGAAATGTAAAGCTTGATGTGTAGCCGTGTGTACCAACCCAAAACGATACTAATTATTGTGTTTTGTAGGGTAATTCGATATATTTATTTATTAAATAAATAAATATATCGAATTACCCTACAAATAAATAAATTTTATTTATTTATATAAACTTTAATGTACTTACACAACAAAAATACATAACAAAAAAATTAATCAAACACTACAAAATATACAATGGGCGACCTTGTCGCTTTCCGCGATCTTTTCCAAGCAACCTTGAATTTATGAAGGGAGGAAGTTTTTTTCCATTTGACTTTTCGCTATAAACTCTGATTTTGCACCTTTTGTCTTACTTTGCAGGTCTCTGCAATACTGGCAGGAGCTAGCTATACGAGACCGCTATCGGTCTGAGGCTAATTTTTATTCATGTTATCGAAAATTTAGAATACACAGATAAACTCACACCTTCTTCCTATGGGGGTAGACAGAAAATACAGAACGCAACCTACTACGATCCTTACATACTCCTATTGCCTTGTTTACGTTCATACATCTGGTCATACACGCACGCCGGTTGCAAGTACTACGCACCTGACCTTTCTGAAGAACATCACCAATAGGGTCACTTTATGTCCTCCATTGTGTTTCATTGTCATCGTGAGGAAACCGGCATGCCTGAGATATTTCTCGATGGCATGTGAAGCAAGTCAGAAGTCCATGGGCGGCTTTAAAACTCTGACACCAGGTTAGTTACTAACCACACGAAAATAAGATTAGTTTCATTTTTAATTAGTTAAAAAAAAAATGTTCAAAAAAAAACCCACAAAAATACAAATAAAATAAAATGAAGATAGACTGTTAAAGTTCACCAAAGAAATTTACTTACGCATTCATAATATTAAAATTATGACCAAGTAAATAAATAACACGACATAATAAATATCAACTCCCCTCCGCTTACAAACATGTGGGAAATAGATTCACTTTGCAATCAAAATGAATGGCCCCACTTGTTTGAATTATTAGAAAATGCCACTGGGTTCTGTAAATTTTGTATTACTTCTGTTTTACTGTCGGGAGGTAATAATAAATGAATGCGGATACGGAAAATGAATGAACTTTTAAGTTGAGAGTTGCAATGTAGCAAGAATATTACTCTAATTTAGTTATTTTTGTTTGGATCAACTCTCCTAGAGTTAAAGTCATAACATTTATTTCAATTAACAGGCACTTTTGAATTGTCAAGAATTCGGCAAACATGGAGCTATTACCCATTCCAAAGAGTACCTAGCTACTTAGTAGATTCCTATAAAGAGAGAGAACGGGCAAGAAACTCCATGAACACGCTTTTATATCAAAACTAGCGGACCCGATAGATGTTTTCCTGTCCGAACAGCGCCACCTACCGGGTCCAATTGTATTTTCAAACCATCCAGGGACACACACAAAATTTCATCCAAATCGGTCCAGTCGTTTAGGAGGAGTTACGTGACAAACACACGTACGGAACAATTATATATATAAAGATATTGGTTACATCTTCCATGTTAAAATTATAGGTATATATTGTGAGAACGATGTCGAAAACGTGCACGTTAAAAGCGTCCAGAGCAAAAAGTAAACAAAAACAATTAATAAAATAAGCTGTGGCAGCTAAGAGATGACCAACCGAAAGTTCGGTTTCAGTTTCGGTCGAGTTTCGGCAAAAAAACGAGTTTCGGTTTAGTTTCGGTTTCGGCGGCAAACCTGCCGAATCTACGACCAAAACCGAAACTGCATTCGGGATATCTCGCGGTGTTTTCGGTCATGTTCGGCGCGTTAAATTCCATTCAAGCGAGTAAGCGACGAAGACATTTTGCCGCGTCCACGTGCCAATGCCAATGCCATGTCGTGACTGGCTTGTGTTTGCAGTTAATTTTGTTAGTTGTGAGTTTTCGTGTGATTTTAGTGGTTTATTTTTAAAAAAGTCAGTCTTTTTTATCGTAATATGTAACGTTTTCTTTATTTTTCCTCAAAACATGATCGTTATAAAGAAGTTTCAATTTCGGTTTCGGCCGAAACTGAGACTGTTGCTGAAATTCGGTTTCGGTTTCGGTTGTAAAAACCAGTTTCGATCGGACACTAATTAGCACCATTCAGCTCAACCATTTTAAAGGGAACCGAATGACCCACCACCAGTGAGATAATTGAGTGAGCATGATATACACTCGACTACCAGGGCAAATTCAATTGTCCTCGCGCACATTTGGGAGCGGCGCGAGGAGGCGAGGCGCCGGGGCTTAGCTCCGCTGCCGCGAGAAATCGCAGCACAGCGGACAGAGCTCCGGCGGGATCTCATAGCGTCATGGAGAGTGCGATTGTCGCAACCCAGCGCTGGGCACGCCACAATTGCGGCGATAAGACCCCTCTTTGAGGAGTGGCTAGAGAGGCGCCACGGCGTCCTCACCTTCCGCCAGACGCAGATCCTCACCGGACACGGCTGTTTCGGGAGGTTCCTGCACAGGATAAGGCGGGAGGAAACGCCCGGGTGGTCACCATTGTGTGGATCGCCCGGAGGACACGGTGGAGCATACGGTGGAGGTCTGCCCAGCTTGGGCGGAGCATCGCCGTGTCCTCGTGGAGGCGATCGGCGGCGGTGATCTCTCGCGTCCGGCCCTGGTTCAGGCCATGGTACGGAGCGAGAGGAAATGGGAGGCCGTCACCTCCTTCTGCGAAGCTGTAATGCTCGCGAAGGAGGAGGCGGAACGCGTGAGGGAAAGGCAAATTTCGCGCCCTCACGCCCCTAACCGCCGCAGGAGGAGACGCCCAGGGCGTCGGGAATCGCGAGGCGATTTCCGGCCACCGTAGGCGCGGACTTGCGGACGGTGAGCAATGGGTGGCTCACCGTCCGATAAGGACCAGGCCCGGGTCGACGGCGCGTTGTGTTCCACGCGTGCCTCAAAGAGATGTCAGCAGATTTGAAGGGGTCCACTAGGGCCGATGCCTGCCGGGGTTGCGAAGAAAACCGAAAGGGAGATCGTGGCCCCCGGCAACAGGGCAACCGAAGGAACACGGGTGGGTTTTAGTCAGTAAGAGTCTGACACGCCCTCCCGCCCAGAGAAGGAGAAGCGGGAGAAGTTATTTGATGATTTCCCAACGTCAAAAAAAAAAAAGGGCAAATTCAATTAAAGTTAATATTTTGATAATAAAAAACGCCATTTTTATTCAATTCCCCTGTAGATGAGCCATTTCTTCGTCGATGATAGATTAAATCCCTCAGGGACCTCGACGCGAATGGATACATTGGTTAATAGGGAAAATGTACCCCCAATAGATTGAGCGAATTCTTGCTTCCAAGAAACTAACTAACTAACTAAACTAACCTAAAAGAAATATCAAATAAAAATAATGAGATGATAATAATCTATCTATCTGTATATATAAAAATGAAATGCTGTTCGTCAGTAAGCGCACCACTTGACAACTGCTGAACCTATTTGGCAATTTAAAAAAAAAAAATTTAATAGTCCGAATTAGATTTTTATGGAAAGATAAAATTGGAAAAGCTTCCCGGAAAATGTTCAAATTCGGAAAAAACCAAACGTCGTATTTCTATGGGATTTTTGTATGAACTTAATTTTCTGGACAGATCAACGTCTTAAGAACCGGCTGGCCGCCGGGCCGAACTCTGGGGGCGTGGTTAATATGCATGCTATTTAGTAAAGTTATTTATTTATTAAGTATTTATTTATCTAATTTTTATTGATTTATTTAGTGAAATGAACGATGATTTATAACGAAAACGAGCGCGTAAAACTTCATGAACAGACCTTTGTGTGTTTAGATATTATGGAAAAACTACTGAATGTATCTACTCAAAATAAAATTATTTGATTTTTTGAATAAATTATCTATGCCAGTATGGATTTTATTTTCCATTTTCATTCTCCATAAGTTATTTATTTACGCCCAAAGATGAGTTAAAATTTGTGTTGAAATATGGAAGTGTCAATGCTCATAACTTCCAAACCAATATTGTTTTTTCGATTTTGCTTCCATACAGGTCTAGATAATGACGAGAAAAATATATATAATTTTTAATTTTGAACGTACACTGTCAAACAGACGAGTAATCGCCGAAATACTTTTGTATGGAAAAATGACCGGAAAGCGTAACCTTAAGGGGCTAGTTGTTAATAAAACCTTTACTAGGAAATAGCTTGTAAATAGTAACTGATTAGTTTACGTACTTACCTGCCAATTAGTTTTTAATTTATTTAAACTCATTTCACAAATTAGAACCGCAGTAATTGGGTTAACACAGTGGTTCCCAAGAGCTATGTAAAATATGGATAAGGTATAAAATTTCAAAATTTTATCGTTTTAAATGATTTATTGTTAGCCGTTTAATTTTCTCTAAAGAATGTTTTTATTTTACGTATTTACGATAATGCATGTTACTTTTGAGTTTAACGAATATGTTAAAAGTTTTCATTAAAGTTTATTTACACAGTTTATTTTTCTTGAACCTTATGGTCCCTGTATTTATTTTATATATGTCAATGGTACACTACAGACTCTGTAATATTGTTTCTCCTTTCTCCGTTAATCCATCCAAAGGTTATCTTTAAAATGATCGTTTTAGCGATAAGATCGCCCATTGTGTCACCCCTTGAATTGCTACATTTATATTTGTAATATTTATGGTGGGCATACTAAAGAGTCTATCTATCTAACAACGAAGAATTCAATTTGGTCCCAGGTCGAAAAGGTTGGAAACCACTGCTTGAAGACTGGGTCAGTGCAAATACTAGATTAGCGTCATCTTAAGGAATTTCACGCAATTAGTTGACAACCGTAACTTATTAACATCAGTCATAGAAAGTGTTACAGCTTAACCTAATTAGATTATTTTAAAAGTGATGGTAGGAATTAATTGCTCTGTACGTATTACTTTATTAGCCTTTTGGGGCAAAAAGAAAAACAATTCTTTAAAATTAGATAAATAGATAAATTATTTTGAAAGAAATAACAAACGTTTATTTGTATGACGGGTTTGTTTATTACATGGGACTTAAACATAACTGGGGAAATGTGGGTGTGCCTGTGCTACAGGGACACCTCTGCCCAACCCTTCGGGGAAACAAGGCGTGATGTTATGTTATGTGTTACATGACGCAAAGAAAGAAAAAAAAAACTCGAAAATAACAAACAATTTGGGGGAAAATACGTTAGATCCACGCAAAACGGCCATCGCTCAGCATTATGCTGCGACCCTATGCGAGACAGAGCCCCAGCCACATCCTACAGATTTTCGTACTTCTTACTTAATAAATTAATTATTGTGGTTTGAAAAGAGCCATAACAATAGTATATGAAGGAACAAACTTAAACAATTAAAACAAGATTTAGAGCTAATAAGAATAAACTTTGCAATTTACGCCTTGGGTGCCCATTAAAAGGTTGTTTTGTGCGGATTTTGTAGTAGAATGGCTCGCGCTGATTGAGCGTCTGTGAAACTTTTGCCAAGTTTAGTTCTACTTTATTATTTATACTTTGTATTGTCATAATACTAGACATCTTTGTAGCGTGTCGATGGCAAATATAATTTAAATATATATTTGGACCAGAACTCGGCAACGCAAAAAATTCGCTGTCGCAAACATAAGGTCCTCACGTGTACAGGTGACAGCGCATGCAGTGCAAGATGAAAGGTGGGCCATGGTCTGCGGAGAGATGCCGCATTTACATTAAGGATTGGAACCGTCCGAGTCACCTCACCTATGGAGGTCTTTGCTGCGGCCGACATGAGTATACGAGACATAAAACTATCTCATTACAGGACAATATATACCTCTTGTCATCATCATTATCATCATTTCAGCCGAAAGACGTCCACTGCTGGACATAGGCAGTGCTTGAGGGAGTCAAGCACCGCCACTTCGACCGGTTCTGTGCTTCTCGTATCCAGCGGTTTCCAGCGGCCTTCACCAGGTCATCGGTCCACTTTGTGGAGGGCCTTCCAACGCAACGTCTTCCGGTACGCGGTGGCCACTCCAGAACCTTTCGGCCCCATCGGCCATCTTTTCTGTTTCGAGTATTCAGAAGCCTGAAAGTCTGACAACTAGTCTTACCAAGAGGTATCGTATTACCCAGTAACTGAGTTGTGGAGGTCAGATAGGCAGTCGCCCCATGTAAAATACTGGTAATCAGCTTTATCCGGTTCGACTGGAAGGCGATCCGAAAATAGTTGAAAAGGCCTAGATGAGTAAGAAAAGGTTACCAATTTATTGAAATAAGCCTTTCCTGAAACTTCCAAACAACTGATAAACATTCCTTCTTTACATAGTAACTATTAGGTAATTTATAACATAACATCACGCATTGTCTCCCCGAAGGGTTAGGCAGAGGTATATCTATAATACCTACATTCACATTTCGCTTTCATTAAGTCCCATGAAATAGGAGGCGAGCCTATTGCCATCAACCGGGCACAAATCCAGACTCCGGGCTGCTACTGAGCAAACCCAGATGGAAAAACCCAATAACACTGTGCTCAACTCGGGATTCGAACCCAGGACCTCATTCATGCTCATGCTCATAATTTATGCCCTTATTTATTGCCGAAACATTGACACTATCGAATCTTGTAGACGGTAGACCTTGGTAATAGTCCATCAGTCCATAGCTCAAATTCATTCCTTATCTCGCTCGCACGATACTGCTAGTACATTAATTATGAGACTGAGGGGCGGGGAGAAGGCTCCAAGGCGCCAATAGTTTAGGTTATTTCTTTTTAAGGCGAAAATAATAGTAATAAAAATAAACATAGTAGGTATCTGCTTTATAGTTATTTCCTTTGCATCATAGTTTAAGATAACGATATTGTAATAACGTTAGATACATGCGTTAATTTGTAGTTAAGTGTTGATCGATTACTGATAGGCAATTAAGTAGAAACTATTGACCATCGCAAGAAGGTTATGAATTTTGAATTTAAATAATAAATTGCTTGGGCAGTCCAAGCAATTGTTGGTGTAGTAGTGGTCGCAAGCGCTACAGCTGAGCATGTGGTCCTGGGTTCGGATCCCAGACCGCGCAAAGTGTTAATGGGTTTTTCCATCTGGAATAGGGATGATGCCTGGGTAAAAAAAAAACAGAAATTCTCTTTAGTCCGTCAGATAGATAATAAAAAATAATAGACACGTATTTTTTGCTTTATCATATTAATAAAAAAAAATACTTAGATAAAACGCATTAAAGTTGGGGAGTGGGAGTCGCTACGTCACAAGTAAGTATAAAATCTAGATATTCTTGACGTCATGACACATTATTACTCAATGTATAGCCGCAATCTATTGACAAGGTAAAAAAAGAAAAAATATGTGGCCAATATTTTTTAATAATCTACGGAATTTTTCAGTAGCAGCCCGGAGTCTGGATTTGCGCCCGGTTAATGGTAATAGGCTTGCTCTCTATTACATGAGACTTAAAAAAATGGCGAAATGTGGGTGTACTATTGGTGGACCTCTGTCTAACCCCTCAGGGTATACAGGCGTGATGTTCTATTGTTGTTGTTATAAGGTAATAAGGGTCGTCTTCTAAGGGTCATCTAAAAGGTATTCGTAGCAAATGGAAGCAGTGAGGCGTGGGTGTTTCGGGGGCTGTCTTCGGTAATTTTCAACGTTTCAAAAGAGTTTATTCTTAACCTGATCCTATACTATTAAATGAGCAATATTGCTCTATATATTTATTATATGAATTTTTAATCACGTTCTCGCGAATGGCTCTAACGATTTCGATGAAAGTTGAAATATAAGGGTTCATGGGGGAGTACATTCGATCTAGCTAGGTCTCATATCTGGGAAAATTAGTTTTCTCCGTATTTTCACCCGAGCTAAGCTCGCTCGACCAAAGTTTAGAACAAGATGGCTACCTTAGAATAATGACATGGCAGCATGGAAAACTCTCGGTGCTAAACGAACATTGAAAATCCAGTGTGCGAAAAAAACCCGCCGCGTTATTTTTACGTCCGTGCGTACGTGGTTTAACTTGTTTTGCTTAGTACTAAAATTTACTGACACCTTTTAATTTATATTTTTGTGTAAACGACTACCGCCATCTTTGTAAAAAAAAAATGTGGACTCTCTGAAAAATAGATAAATTATTATAAAAGATAGGTAGGAACTCAAACTTGGCTGGTCTCACTATAATGCCTCCGGACCTTAAACAAGCCAAATAATTGTTCCGAATGGGCCGGTTACCGATGTTATCGTAAGGTTATTTAACCGTGGGTTTCGTCAGAGCAACCGTTAATAACTGGTTATGCAACGACACCTACTTGTGTGATGGCGTTTAAAACAGTAACTTGATGTAACGGAATAATAAGTAAGACAGCTGTGATTTTTTTTAGATTTGACTGGTAAGGCATATCCTACGTTTTTTTTTGTGTGTGGCGTCTCGTAGGGCATCAGCCTAGGAGATTGTCGGCTACTTAACCGGGCTATCCCGTGGATGCCTATATAAAGTAAGGCATACAACACCCAAATTGCAAAACACACGATCAATATAATCTGACTCATTTTGAGGATATTGCTAGTCCATTGCTTCATATGTTCGAAAAATTTGTCTGCTCAACAACGTAAATAACGCAATGAATGTTGTTGAAATAACAAAATTAAACAGATTCTGATTGGTCGTTACGCAAGAAAGGTGCAGGGCATAAAACTTATAAACGACTAAACGCTAAGAGCACCCCCTGAGGGGTACGCACCTCGGATTAGGGCGTCGCTGGGGGGAACAAGCAGCAAGGGACTGGCTGGATTGAATCGTGGCACGTCCTACGTTGGGTAGTCTTAGCCATTTCCTACCATGATACGTGAAGGTTCTTCTCTAGAGTCTAGTTTTGTTTATTTATTTTACCAGAATATTATATATTATAATTACTAATTATAATTAATTAATAAAATTAATTATTTTAATATTATAATAATTAATATAATTAATTATTTCATTAATTATTATATATTATTTTAGTATTATAATATATATACATTCTTTTTATTTGTTTTTTTTTTTTTTAGTTTTGCCAGAATCTACCCAAAACGCGGGGAAAGCAATAAGGAGCGGGAGTTCTTCGAGGTTCATAACATGCGTCTCCACAAATTAGTTCCACTTGCACTTTTCGCTCCCAACCTAGCTTAATCTAATCAGCTTATCTTTTACGATAGCACGAGCTGTTCTCGTATTGCTTTGTTGTTTGTCGACTCGGAAGTTATACTCACTAGTACTAGATCTAATTACCTATATTTAAAATTCTCTTTTAAAAATAAAATACATAAGTACTTCTTTAATGTGTTTTCTCAAAGCCGTGTGTAGCCTTGATGTAGAGAATATTTAAGAAACTTGTAAGTCTGTTTCTGTTTCATTTAAGGAATGCATGAATAGTTTAGCGTACCGTATGTGAAAACGTTTTATAATTACGTTTACATGTACTAAATAACTTCCTTATTTTTTTGAAGTAGGTTAAAAAGGAGGCTTACGTCTGCCAAGAAACTGTTTTACAGTTTGGCAGAGAGCTAGTATAAAAAATGTATTTCTGTGAATAAACAGTTTTTTAAATTTATTTTTAGGGATCCGTACCTCAAAGGAAAAACGGAGCCCTTATAGGGTCACTCGTGTGTCTGTCTGTCCGCCTGTCACAGTCAATTTGCTCCGAATCTAACGGACCGATTAAGTTGAAATTTGTTAGAAATATGTATTTCTGTGACCCTAATGCGGATGTATAACGTAAATAAATGAATTTGAATATGGGGGTCACCTTTGGGGGCGAATAAGAAATTTTTCGTTGAGTTTGGTCAAAGGGTTTAGTTGCGAGAATCTCAAATATAACATAAAACATAACATCACGCCTTATTTCCCTGAAGGGTTGGGCAGAGGTGTCCCTGTAGCAGGTTCACCCACATTTCGCCAGTTATGTTTTTAGTCCCATGTAATAGGGGGCGAACCTATTGCCATCAACCGGGCACAAATCCAGACTCCAGGCTGCTACTGAGAAATTCAAATAAATAATTCGTTCTCAAATATATTGTTAAAAAAAAAATTAAAATAAATACATTTAAAGATATTTAACACGTTCATCGCCGACTATTATTTTACAAAATCATAAAAAAATGTCATTGGTTTTTATGATTATTTATAGGTTTATTTGTTCATATATAAAAGTTTTACAGTGATATTTGTTTATTTTGGCTTTATTTTAGGGTTTTTTTAAGTGCCGGTCATTACGACCCGGCGCGGCCTAAACGGAATAATTATTACATTCAGGCCTTGCCGGTCACAATGCCGGTCAGCGTACTTACAAACGTTATAGACACGTCTACTACGCACGGGTACCGCGCGCCTAATGGATGCTAGCGCGGGAGTACACCGTGCGTGCGGTTGTTGTTCCCGCCTCCCTTCACCCCTTTCACCTCTCCCTATGACTCAAGCCAATCACGGATTGTTTTCGTTAGTTCGCATTTGTTTTGGTCATCAAATGCACGCTAAGATTTTGTTTAGCAGAAAAAATAGTTTTATTGTTAAAATGGACACTTTTTTTGACTTTGAGTTTACACAAGAACAATTACATGTAATTGACAGTTTAGAGAGGTCACATTGCAGTACTGACCATGTCATAAGTGAGGGTGATGAAGTGATAAATATTCCACGTACCAGAAAACGTCGAGTTATTTTGTCGGACAGTGAAGAAGATGACCGTGACTTATCTCCAGCTTTATCCGGCCATACACCTGAATGTGAGTGGTACCAGCCACGTGGTAAGCAGCCTCGTTTAATTCCTTTTACCGAAATACCGGGACTGAAACCTTACTCACTTCGAAATCAACTAGCCAATGCTACACCTGTTGATTTCTATTCCCTCTTAGTCACTGACCAGTTATTTGAAAATATAGCACATCAGACGAATATATTTGCTCAACAAAGTATCGATAAAGGTGGCATTAAAGATAAGTCGAGACTACGGCTCTGGACGCCAACCGACAAAGAAGAAATAAAACGATTTTTAGGCGTGATTATTTGGATGGGTATAGTGAAGTTACCAAAAATCGTAGACTATTGGTCTAATGATGAAATGTTGGGTCAATCTTTTGCAAAAAAGACTATGAGTCGCAACCGCTTCGAAGTTTTGCTTAGAATGCTCCACTTTTCCAACAACGAAGAAGTTCCAAAAAATGACCGGCTGGGTAAAATACGAAGATTGGTTGAAATATTGAACCAAACATTTTCAATTCATTATACTCCCGATGAATGTTTATGCGTCGATGAAAGTATGATACCATTTCGTGGGCGTATCATTTTCCGTCAATATAATAAGTCGAAAAGACATAAATATGGCATCAAGCTATTTAAATTGTGTACTACTCCTGGCTATACGACAAAGGTGGAGGTATATGGAGGAAAGACATTAGATTCACAGGATAATACTCCAACCAACGTTGTCTTGAATTTAGCACGTAACTACTTTGGAAAAGGTCATACCATGTTCGTAGATAATTGGTATACAAGCTTAGATCTAGCTGAGAAGTTAGTTCAACACGATACTCATTTAGTAGGGACCCTACGAAAAAACAGGAAGAACTTACCAAAGGACGTCATGACTGGAAATCTGAAACCGGGTGAGTTTATGGCAAAAGAAAACAAAAACGGAGTCACGGTTATGAAGTGGAAGGATAAGAGGGACGTGTGTTTGTTGTCAACCAAACATTCAATTGGTTTTACAAAAAAAAAGAACAAAAGAGGGGTTGAAACAATTAAACCGAAAATTGTGATTGATTATAATAAAGCCAAAGCAGCCGTTGACTTGTCTGACCAAATGAGTGCTTATTCGAGTCCATTGCGAAAGACGTTAAAGTGGTATAAGAAGCTCGGTATCGAATTATTACTCAATACTGCTGTAGTAAATGCAAGAGTACTATATGAAAGTACAACGAAGAAGAAGATATCTGTCGTCGATTTTAGGCGACTGTTGGCAAAGCAGTTGATTGAGGGTAGTCAAGAAAATACGGGATTGACCACACCACGACCCAGAAGACAAAAACACGAGCTTAAGAAAAAAGAAGGTGCAGCAGTATCAACAAGAAAATTTTGTCGTGATTGTTACAAATCAAATGTTGAGTTGCATGGAAGAAATGTGGCCAAGAACAAAACAAAGAAGGTTTCTTGGTTTTGCACTATTTGTCCCGGCAATCCCCATTTATGTCGTCAATGTTTTGACAAATGCCACTAAAATGTTTGAATATCCATTTAGAGTTGAATTAATATTTAGTTTGATTGTTGTTCGTATGACGATTTGTAATTGTGGTTTGATAAAAAACGTTCCTAATATTTTTTGTTCTATTGTCTTTCTTTTTTTCTTAAATTTTGATAAAAACATGCCTAAAATTAATAATATTCTGTTGTCTTTTCATTTTTATGCATAAATGCAACTTATAACAGAAATAAAAATATATGATTCGAAATCCTATGTTTTTTCATTAACTTTTTTCTCTAAGTCCTAAAAACAGGTATGCCATCAAAAAATCAAAAAACCAAGTAGTTACAGGTGTTCATTGGGGCCGCGCCGGTCACATTGTATGGTTGAATACACAGCTTTTGCATTCTGCGGCGCGAACGGGCTTCGCAAAGGTAGGTCTGGCGTGCCGGTCATTTTGACCCCCCATGGCCCAAATGGCTAGATCAAGTGCCGGTCATTTTGACCCACCATGGCGATGAACGTGTTAAGAAAATAAATGAAAATTGACCATTCCCGCCTTATCTCCGAAACAAGTGAGCCTATAATTTTGAAAAATAAAAATACAGAGCATTGTTCTTTACGCATAGATTACAGGAAAACCTATAAGAAGTCTATGGTTCTCAAATAATATGGTAAATCTCTCAATATTGTGCGTACAAACTTAACATTTTAGTTGAATGTTCTATGTTGTTCTATGTTGATTTTATTATTAATTGCTACTCTCATCTATTAATATTTTTTATTTTATTTAAATCTTTACACACATTATAAAACTGATTTAAGTCCCATGTAATACAATTAATGATGGCGTATCTATTAAAAATATCATCAGGACATCTGTACCAATCCATAAGTCTGGCGATGATACTAATCACTCAACACAAACAATCAAAACCAAATACGAATCACTAATCAGAGATATGAAAGGCAAATACCTAATCAAGCGGCGTGCGGTGAAAGCTGGCTAATTAGTTAGTAGTGTAATTAGGTCGATGAACGTGCATAAGCTATCGATATGTGGCGGGATGAAGTGGAATGGAGTCAGGGGTCGTGTTGCACATCACTGACAGCGCTTTGTTATTTTTTATTTTATTGGTGTCCGAGTTTGTGAGCTACAATATATAAATACCAATCTGCGTAGCCTTTTCCCAACTATGTTGGGGTCGGCTTCCAGTCTAACCGAATGCAGCTGAGTACCGTATTTTACATTGAGCGACTGCCTATCTAACCTCCACAACTCAATAAATGGTTACTACCCCCTTGGTAAGACTAGTTGTCAGACTTTCGGGCTTCTGACGACCCGTAACGGCTGTCAAAGATCCACGAATAACAGCCGGGACCAACGGCTTAACGTGCTTGCCGAGGCACGGAGGAGTCTCGATATGTATATGATATAAGATGGGCACCCATCCACAGACCAACCCCGGCAAGCATAGCTTTTAACCTGATGGATCGACCCGTGCGGCTGTTATAACGTAGCCACGAGCTCCTCTGCGGTATATAAATACATAGATAGGTATTTTAGTTCGGAATACACAGAATATAACATCACGCCTGTATTCCCTGAAGCGTTAGGCAGAGGTGTACATATAGTATACCCCTTGCCCAGTACGAAATAAGTAATTTTAAATGGAAAAGGAGTTATTAATTAATTAATTAAATATTAGTTAAATAATTTAATAAATTATTAAATAATTAGTTAATTAGGATCGTAGTAAGTGGCGTTCTAGATAGTTTCTGCCTACTCCCATATGAAAAAAGCGTGAGTTTATGTATGTAAGACATTATAATAGTTTTGTTGTTTGGGGTCAGTATTCCAAAAATGGATTGAACTAAAATCTACAGTGTTACCTATGGACATGGACCACGCAGCGATAATCAGCCTAGTTTAGCAATATTTTTTTATTGCATGGCATCCTAAGAGCTTTGAATTGAAATGGCCCCGTCAATGAGCTATTTATTTATTTAATACTTCAAGTACAGAAATGTACATAAGCGGACTTAATGCCATAAGCATTTTCTACCAGTCAACCTTTGGGTGATGCAGAGACAATCAGTGGTAAGTGCAATTACGAAAAATTGAGGATAAAAAAAAAATGAATATTAATATACACATATTCCTATAGCAAACTATAAATATAATATATATGCCTAATTATATATATATATATATATATAAAAGCCCAATTAAATATACATAAATACATGAATATGCTAAATCAAATAAGACAAACAATGGGAAAACATTAACGTTGTGATGATACTGCCAGCTTCTTCTTGCTATCTGGTTAAGCTCTCATGAATCATTAAGAATCCCTTTTAAGAACGGGGAAGTACAGACAAATGTGGGGCATCATGATTACATGAAACAACCTGTTTCTTAAATCAAATACAGATTTGAATTTTCCAAGTAATTTCTCTAACTTTATACAATAGTGACTTTATTGGTGATGTTCGTCAGAAAGGTCAGCTTCGTCGTAGTCAGGGATGGAAGTACTCCATGACGGGTGGACAAACTTGTTTGGTCATCCCCTTCCAAAAACGAAGTACTCCATGACGGGGGGCAAACTTCTTTGGTCACCCCCTTCCAAAAACAAAGTACTCCATGACGGGGGGCAACCTTCTTTGGCCATTCCAAAAACGAAGTACTCCATGACGGGGGCAAACTTCTTTGGTCATCAGGTCTAAAAACGATATAATGTTCATAGCGTACTTTAAATCCGTCAAAATAAAAAGCAAATCTTTTTCTTAGATTGCGCTTTTTCATGTAAGAAAAAACAAAGCTCTGTGAAGGACAGCACAGAGAAACCTTCTTTACCAAGTAATAAAATTGGCGGGGGCGCGGCCCATCCTGTTTGGTTTTAGGGGGGCATTTGGCCTCCTCTCCCCCACTTCCGCATCCTTGTGCGTAGTACTCGCAACCGGCGCGGCGGCGTGCGTATATGACCGGATGTATGAAAGTAAATGAAGCAAAAAGAGTTTGTAAGGATCGTAGCAGGAGGCATTCTATAGTTTCTGCCTACCCCCATAGGAAGAAGGCATGAGTCTCTGTATGTATGTTATCTACCAGTTTCTACTGTTCGCAAAAATCGGCTGAAAGTAAAATGACGGATTGTCGCATTTAATATATTATTATTTTTATATATTGTGAGACTTGTATAACACAACACACGCAACAATAAATAAAATGTTTAAATAAAATTACCCATCACATGCGGTTTCAACAGCAAGCTAACTGATGATAATTATGATGAATTTAATTTAAACCCTCTTCCTATTGACCAACGAATAATTTGCGGACATTAGCGGTATTGGTACAAGAGTAGATATCTCACAGAGACCAAGCTTGAGAAATCTACACTATGATATGGCGAGATCACCGCACGTAAGTGGATAGTTCTTATGTTAGACTATTGTAGCCACTGAAAAACGACATTTTTGCGACAAGACGTAACTCTTGAAGTAATTTGCATTTACAGATATGAAAAAGATAAAAATCGACAGGTACTCCAGTTTTATTTTTATGATGCCAGCCGATTCTGTCTTGTAAAAAGAAGTAGAAGAAAAATTCGAAATATTTTTCCATATAAAGATAAAAATAACGGTGGATCTATCATAAACGCATGAAATTTTGCACAAGTCAAAAGTCAAAGTCAAATGATTTATTTCAAATAGACGCTTCCCTTATAAGGCACTTTTGAACGTCAACATTTCCAAGACAAGAGTTCCTTATACAAATAACAAAATTGAGCAGTGAGCACTAAGGTTTTTTTTTAAACATCTAAAGGGGTTAAATAGGTTATAGGGCTTATCTCAAATATCTAATAGTCATCGCGCCATATACCTACTAAACCACCCACCCGCGTACTAAACTAACGCAGCGAGTTCATAAAAACCGTAGTCTCTGACAAATATTTACTCCATGTGCTGATGCATGAATGATAGATGTGGTGACGGACATGCAATGGTTTCCTCAATAGGCAATTTATTTGCACTTTGTGTTCGAAAATTGGTTTGTATTGACTCTCTTGTATTAAGTTTAATCTGCTGCTTTTATTAATGTGTATTATGATCGTGTGTTAACAGATTATGTCTTTTGCAAGAAGTAGCTATGGGATTACATTAATCTGTGGGCCTATATCCTCATCTGTAGGTATTAGGTGTCTACATATATACTGAATTACTAGGTATTTCAAAATGCATGCAACCATGCGTTTGTCCTGCTTATATTTGCAATAGGCCTAGTGCGCACTACCGTGTGTTTTTCTACCACAAAATCTGTGAAGTATGAAACACAGTGGAAGCGCGCGCACTGCGGGAAAAATATCGCTTACGAAAACAAAGCAAGATTTTATTCGCTGCGGCCAAAAAAAAACGTATCATTAAGTCACCGAAAAATTTGAATGTTGCGGGCTACCTTTACGCATCTACCTTAAACAAATAAAATCTGTGTTTACATGTGGGATTATTGTTGATTTAAAAGTTAGGCCTTTGGGAATTCAAAACGTCCAAAACGGTACCCTAATTGCGTAATACAACACATTCTTCAATCCATTGCTTTATAAGTTAGAAAAAAGCGAAAAATGAGCTCAACAACGTAAATCACGCAATGAATGTTGTTGAACTGTCAAAATGAAATTAATTAGGCATAATTGTTTAGGAAAATAAGTTACGCAATTAGGGTACTGGTCAATGGATCGCTATCCAGCGCAACCATACCGATTTCCAGATCAATGAGTTGAGCCAAACCCACACCACACTAATTTAAACAAGTACGAATTACATTTTTACAACCAGCATCATAACATAACACACATTATGCCTATTCCTAAAACAGTGTTCCAGCCACTCAATCCCGTACGACCACGGAAGTATAGTGACCGCGTCAATTTCATGCGATTCTCAACGATTCTGAGCGGCACCGCGCGGAGTGTTGCGGTTTCACGTCATTACCACATGCTAGAATAGATGGAATGATACTACGAATGTGCTTTAAAATGATTGCTTGTTATTGTAGAACGTCATGCTTTGTGAAATGAGTTTGATTTCCAAGATATATGAACAATAAATTACTTAAATGCAGGAAATATTCTCTCGAGACAAGTTATAGCCACCTTACGTTTAGTAGGCCTTTAAGGCATGATCAGCATAATTGGAATCTCCTAAGCTAACTGCTAAATATGGGTTTCCCAAAATACCCACACTGAAGATATTGTTTTAATTGCCATACTAGACATTTTTTTTAAATTATTTAGCAGACATGTGAATAAGGACACTGTTCTCCATATTCTTGAAGTAATTCTTATTTATTTTAGTATACTAGGTACTCCAACGACTTAAGGCTCTTTCAAACAGGCGCGACACGCGACGCGACACGAAGACACCGCTCGTCGCGCGATGCGACGTACCTTTGTGACGCGTCGCGTGTCGCGCCTGTTTGTAGGAGCCTTTATTCACTAATATCATATTACTTATAAGAACTTATTTATCTATTAATATGGTTTGTCACTGAAAGAAGTACACAGCTTAGACATAGATAAAAAATACATACTAATTAGGAGAATTAATTTGAAGTGATTTAAAATGAACGAAGTTATTTTTTGTCACAATGAAAGATAAATAAGAGCTACTTCACCATAGGAAGACTACTACGAGACTTATGTTCACATTCATTTATTTATCTTTGAACTACGACACACCCCTGCTTCGCCCAGTTTTTGCGACTGACAATAAATACATCGAGATTTCTTTATTTTATGTAAGTTTAATAATAACGTATTATTTTCTCAAACATGCTTGGAAATTAGAACATTATTTTGAAAACATTCTTCGAGATAAATATAAATTGCGGTACTGGTCGAATGCATGCGAGCGGCCGGCAATGTTTGTATGAAAATCCATATCTGTCGTGTTTAATGGCCGAATAAACTACTATAAAAAGTCATATCTGTCGTGTTATTTAAAAATGGAACGCTTTTTTACTTCAACACATGGCAACCAAGGAGGTAACATATCAAAGATTTTATTTGAATTTCGTTTTGGCTTGCAAATAGACCCTTAAAGTAAAGCAGAAACAAATGAACAACTCTTTCTTTCTTTATATTGGCACGTGAAAAAATATCGTTGTTTGTAATTCATTTTGAAATTTATAATTAATTTACCTAGTTTGAATATCCGCACATTATTTGAGAAAAGTATTATTGTGCCTTGGCCGCCACCGGGCATTGATGGACTCACATATCGCCCGCCTCGGCCCACATTTCCGCGATCGTCCATCAATGCCCCAGCTGCAGGCCGCGACACTAATGTACTATACCTAGACATAAACCTTCCGGAATATTTCTCTAAATGATGTTGTAAACCGCACCAAAATCCGTTTCGTAGTTTAGATGAACAACGAGGTCATAGAACGAAAGACACGAAAAGCGACTTTAAGACCAGGCACTTCAAAGACAATTTCCACGCAAACTCCGCCCAAATGCACCCCATCACACAACTATGTGCTAAACGCTAACATATCAGTAATAAAGTTGAATATCGCGTGCGCTCTTTAGTCGTGTTCGAGCACGGAACTAAATGTCGTAAGTAAATTCTTATTTCGTTTATAATTAAAGTTATAATTGATCTAAAGAAAAAATTATCTTATATTTGGATAATAAACTATATTTTCTAACTGTCAATAATTGTTTTAGACATAAAAGCCGAGTAATCTTGTTTTTGTTTCAAATAATCTTTAAAAAAGACATGATTTTCGAATAATAATTACGTAACTGTCATATATATGGAAAGAGAAAAGATCCAATAAATCATATATTAAAGTTCCATTTCGATTGTATGCGTGACTTTTTCAGAATATTAATGCAAATTAACATACAATTTAGGGAGCCTCCTATTAATTTATAATATTATGGATAGATATAGATGATAGGTTGGCATCTTCATCATAATTATAACCCCTTGTACATAATATACCTTAAGCTTAACCGGCCACTGCCACATACGGGTCTCTCATTGGTAATGTTTCATTAATTTTTATGCTCAAACAGACATGAGCACACTGCGTCCCATTCTTATGGACCAATTCCTTTGTCGCATTAAATGTAAGGATATAGTAGTTGAAACTCAATTCAATTACATTCACAATGACCACAACACGAATAATAAGTGTAACCTCTATATTGAAGCCAGCCACGGAAGCATTCCATACGAGTATTAAAGTGAACGTTTCCTCCACATTATTTGTTTAACAACACAACATTATCAACAAAATTACTTACCCCCGAGAATTTCTCGCTGAGAGAAAATCTAGCATTTCACGGCATCCCTGAAGGCTTTGTTTACCGCGTGAAAGCGTAAAATCTGTCTAGCTGGAAGACAACAGCTTGAAATCTAGCTCGAACCCTTGTCTTTGTATTTCACCATTTGTTAGTGGTGCTTGCTATAATGAAGTTTGCTTTTACTTCGTCTAGCTAATCTGCGTTCGCAATTTATTTGCCAAACATGTAAACAAACACGAGTTTTAGGAAAAACAACTGTAATGCCAACACATAAGGTTCAGTTTGCGCTACTACTTCATATTTTTTATGACTCAACAGGATTAGTTCGTCTAAAATCAACTTTATTTACACTTGCATAAAGTTGATGTTTTTATAACTTGAAATAACATGACTTGGAAACAAGGTTATAAATAGAGTTTAGGTATGCAAACAAAATTAGCTAGCAAAACTCCGCACATGTGAACCCATCACATGTGCGGAATTTTGCTAGCTAATTTCGATATATGAACATGATAAATTATTGTTATTATAATACTAATTTATTTCAGACTTTGTCGATAAAGTTGTTAGTAACAATGATCTTAACAGTAAAAGTACAAGTTTAGTGGTCAGGCGCTTGCCCTTGCGTGAAGGCCTATCCAGTGCGCCATCAGTACCGAGTCCCATCAGCTGGAACTCGCAGCTAGGATGGCGCTGGGGCTGCCGCGCATCGGCACAGCTCGTACGTATCACCGTGTGGAAACCGTCTACGTGCGTCTCCGGTACAATACCGTACCGCGGCAGCCCCATCAACACCCTGAACGCGTTATTATACTGCACACGCAGGGCGTCGTATGTGCGGCGGTGATCGCTCGCGTCCGGCCCTGGTTCAGGCCATGGTACGGAGCGAGAGGAAATGGCAGGCCATCACCTTCTTCTGCGAAGCGGTAATGCTCGCTCGGTCGTTGAAGGAAGAGGCGGAACGCGTGAGGGAAAGGCAAATTTTGCGCCCTCACGCTCCTAACCACCGCAGGAGGAGACGCGCTGGGTGTCGGGAATCGCAAGCCGATTTCCGGCCACCGTAGGCGCGGGCTTGCGAACGGTGAGTAATGGGTAGCTCGCCGTCCGATAAGGACCGCCCGGGTCGACGGCGCGTTGTGTTCCACGCGCGCCTCAAAGAGATGTCAGCAGACTTGACGGGGTCCGCTAGGGCCGATGCCTGCCGGGGGTGCGAAGAAAACCGAAAGGGAGATCGTGGCCCCCGGCAACAGGGCAACGAAAGAACACGAGGGGGAGAAGTTATTTGATAATTGCCCACCCAGAAAAAAAAGGTCGTCGTATGTCCTCTGATCTGCGTGTATTTGACCCACAAACTGTAGAAGGTCTGGCAGAATGCCCTAAATAGAGTGACCTTCACTTGTTTAGTTCACCGTGCGAATCTGCGAGCAAACACATTAAGCAAAACAATAAATAAATTTGATGTTTATTTTTTAGGGTTCCGTACCCAAAGGGTAACGGGACCCTATTACTAAGACTTCGCTGTCCGTCCGTCTGCCTGTCTGTCCGTGTGTCACCAGGCTGTATCTCATGAACCGTGAAGTTAGACAGTTGAAATTTTCCCAGATGATGTATTTCTGTTGCCAATTGTTCTGTTGTAAATTGTCTTTGATGCCTGGCCCTGACATCTAGCAAGAAACAAAATTGACAAATTAAAATTACTTGAATATGAGGCTTTTGGCTACTCTACAGGTGTGTATTTTATGTCATTTTCTTTTGTGACGTGCGTTTTGTTTGTGCAGAATAAACCATTTTTAATTTTTCTTTCTTTCAAATCATTTTTATTTTGTCGTGTTTAGATATGCCTAGTTACACAAGTTACAATAGTACTTGTGTCGGAGCTGTCGCACTCTTTGAGGCAACCCCAGTAAGTTATAAGAGCACTTGTGTCGGAGCTGTCTCACTCTTTGAGGCAACCCCAGTAAGTTATAAGAGCACTTGTGTCGGAGCTGTCTCACTCTTTGAGGCAACCCCAGTAAGTTACAATAGTACTTGTGTCGGAGCTGTCTCACTCTTTGAGGCAAGGGGCCAGTCATTTACAATAGTACTTGTACCGAAGCTGTCTTACTCTTTGAGGCAGCCCCAGTAAGTTACAATTGTACTTGTGTCGGAGCTGTCTTACTCTTCCTTTAAGTAGTAACTTAACAATGATGAGAAAAAAATATTAAATATAATACAAGCAAATTCCTCGCCAACAAGAATATCTTTATAATGAATGGTTTCAAAACAATAACAAACGATTGAATTCAAAATATTAATCAAAGGACAAACAGTGGACTTGGGAATGAGCCGTCAGTTCCTTTGTAACAAAAGGTTGGGAGTATCAAAATTAGTTTCTCAGAGATACTGGTAGACGTAGGAAGGTTCAGTGGGAACATCTCAATATTGTTCAGCATTACCATATTATTGGAGTTTCGCTAGAATACTGTGGAGCGAGGTTTTAACATAATGTAGGTAATGCCTGGGTATGTAGAACGCGGAGTTGTTTTTATGTTTGTGCAGTTAGTAAAGACGAATTTGATCAATAATACTAATTTCCCTTTATGTCTTTACAACGTCTTTATGTTAAGGTTCATTATTATTTATTACTAGATATACTGGAAGAGTTACAATATCACAGAATCTGATTGTAAGTACTAGATATGTCTTTGATCGAGTTTCGATAGTTGCCAGAGCTAAAATTAGTCAGGTGTCAAAATTATTTATCGGTTATGATCATATCGAGACATAGTCCACATTGTTATTTGATAAGACACTGCAAAAGGTAATACAATCATTTGTGGAATGGACGGGACGCCGTAAATCGTTTCCACTGATTTGCATCGGAGTGAATGAAAAGTGGACGATTTTATCGGTTTGCTGAAATATTGAAGGACTGCAGACAGAACTTAACTATTGTTTTGTGTAATGCACACTTCAATCTAAACTAATCTATACTTGTATACTAATATTATAAAGAGGAAAGATTTGTGTTTTTGCATGTAACCAATAAACTTAAAAACTACTGGACCAATTTGAAAAAATTCTTTCAGCAATGGATAGCTATATTATCAGCAAGTAACATAGGCTATATTTTATCCCCGTACTCCCACGGGAACGGGAACTACGCGGGTGAAATCGCGTGACGTCCGCTAGTATTATATAAAGAGTAAAGATTTGATTTTTTCTTTGTTTGTTTGTAATAAATAAACTCAAAAACTACTGGACCGATTTAAAAAATTCTTTCACCAATAGAATGTTATATTATCACCGAGTAACATAGGTTATCTATATATATAAAAATGAATCCCTCTTTCCCTTGGTCACGGCATCACGCTAAAACGGATGAACGGATTTGGGTGAAATTTGGGATATGGATAGACTTTGACCCGGAGAAGGACATAGGATACTTTTTATCCCGATATTCCCACGGGATCGAGACTTATGCTAGTAATTTATAAAGATATCACGCGGGCGAAGCCGCTGGCGAAAGCTAGTATATTATAAACTAGCTGCGCCCCGCGGTTTCACCCGCATAAGTCTCGATCCCGTGGGAATATCGGAATAAAAAGTATCCTATGTCCTAATCCAGGTCATGGTCTACCCATGTACCATTTCGTTTCATTTCAATTCTTTCAAATCCGTTTTGCTGTTTTAGCGTAAAAGCGTAACAAACAAACAAACAAACTCACTTTCGCATTTTTAATATTATTAGTTAGGATTAATTTTGACGATGTTATACGTCCAAGAAGGTGGATCCAACAGGTTTAACAGCCCTCAAAGACTTGGCACAAGCGAAACTAAAAAGGACCTCAGCTGCATTATTTAAATATGACTAGAGTAAATAAGATATTTTTCTACATATTGGAGCCACAAAAGTGAAACGAGACAAAATATTTAATATTGTTGAAGCCAAATTCTTCCACGAATCAAAAACATGACATATCTCAACCTAAACATGTCCAAACCTCAATCTCCTTTGAAAATCTCAAGACAAAACCACTATATTTTAGTCTTAGATTCAATTAAAAATTCACGACAGGATCAGGTTTCTGTTCACTATCGCCAGTATCGCTCATAATTTATTCCTGACAGCCCTTCCAGTGGTACTTAAATCTTAGTTAAATATCCTTCAGCGGGGAGGCGTCATGTTGTGACAGATAAATGAGGCGCCTAGGAGAATATCTTAATCGATACATAGTTGTTTGTTTTGATATCGAATATTTACTAACAACATTAGAGATCGTATCTAAGATCAGGCTGGATAGATTTCATCTAGACTGTTAATAAAATCTTTTACATTAAAATTAAATGTTAATTATTGGTAAGCGCATCGCTTGAGAACGGCTGGACCGATTTGCATATTTTTTGTTTTATAATGTTCCAAATTAAGTTTTTATGGAAAGAGTGACTGCTCCGTAACTCTAGTGGGAGTGTTATTGGGTTTTTCCATCTGTAATTTCTCAGTAGCAGCCCGGAGACTGGATTTCTGCCCGGGTGATGGTAATAAGCTCGCCCCCTATTATAATGGGACTTAACATAACTGGTAAAATGTGGGTGTACTATAGGGACACCTCTGCCCAACTCTTCGGGGAATAGAGGCGGGATATTATGTTATGTAAAATTGGAAAAGTTTCCAGGAAAAAATATCAAATTCGGGAAAAACCGAACGTCCTTTTCTATGGGATTTTTGTATGAACTCAAGACTCTCGGTTCATGGATAATTCTTTTTTTTTGTTTTTTACGGTCTTGGAAAAATTATCAGGAAAAATAAATCGGGAAATTTATTGAAATTGGTACAGGACGTCTGTCGAGTCAGCTAGTCTATACTAATATAATAAAGAGTTAAAATTTGATTGTTTGTATGTTTGTTTGTAAGTTTGTATGTAGGGGGAAATCTCCGGAACTACCAGTCCGATTTAAAAAAAAAAATTTGCATTGGGTAGCCCAATTCTTGAGGAAGGTTATAGGCTTGCGGACGTAGACACGGACAGAAGCTAGATAGTAATAAATATTGACTAAGAACGTAGTTTTGTTCAGGATAACCGATAGAGGCAAAAGACATGAATCTTAACAGATTGGTAAAATAAGAAAACCTTTATAAAAGACTAGGACAATGATAAGAAAGATGGCGGACATAAAATGTATTCTATTCTTTTTCTCAATGAAAAGCTTTTTGTTACTAAAGGGGAACGGACAATACTTTAAGTGCCTGCTACACGGTTGCCAACTGCGTCCCCGACAGAGGTGACCTTGGTTGTCGACCGGCAGAGCTGTTTGAAATTTGATCGTAAACTACCATCTGCACGGTTGTAAACCACCAAGTTCACTTCTATCGGGACGCGGTTGGCGACCGTGTGGCAGGCACTTTAGCAAGAGAACGTTTATTTATAGCCTAAAGAAAACTTAGGTTATTGTAAGTAGGTATAGAGGTCGTCAAGAAAGCTTAGAGTATGAATGTGGGTGGCTATACGAGTAGGGGAAGACCAAAGAAACGATGGATGGACTGTATGAAAGATGATATGCCTTGAAAGCGGGTGACTGCCGAGATGACGACCAATACAGAAGTTCCTATGGAAGAACAAACTTAACCTTGTAGTTGAAAAGCATGTTCCCCCATACATTCCAACTGCAAATATAAGTTTGTACGCACAATATTGAGTGATTTAGCATGTTATTTTAAGACCATATACTTCTTATAGGTTTTCCTCTAATCTATGAGCATATAACTATTCTCTGCATTTTTTCAAAATTTTATGCTCAGTACTTTCGGATATAAGGGGGAATGGTCAACTTTCATCATTTTCTTAAATATATTTAAAATTATTTCTTTTAAAATCATAAAAAAAATTACTTTTGAGATCCTCGCAACAAGCACTTTCATTTGATATGTCACACGGTACAGTTCACAAAACTTTTTTATTTTAATTTTCTTATTTGCCCCCAAAAGTGGCCCTCATATTCAAAATTAATTTATTTACGCTACACGTTCGTGTTTGGGTCACAGAAATACATATGTGCTGTATTCATATGTGTACTAATTTCAATTTAATCGGTCCATTAGATTCGGAGCAAATTGGCTGTGACAGACGGACAGACAGACAGACACACGAGTGATCCTATAAGGTTCCTTATATTGCGCCGACTTCAAATAAATTAGGGTAAGGGCAGGAGAATGCTTATGAGGTAGGTATAAAGGTACAAAAAAACGTTAACCACCTTAGAAGCATATATTATTATATAACAGCCATACGCTAACTGCACAAACGACACTGACTTTACCATTCTTCGGGCTCTATAAACATCGCCGGCACAGCTACATATTTCATTAGAAAACAATCAACACATTCTTAGCTTCCACATAAGGAGCAAAGAGATGATGCCTGGGTCAAAAAAAAAGAAATTCTATTTAGTCCGTCACTCAGATAATAAAAAAATATTAGACACGTATTTTTTGCTTCATCATATTAATAAAAAATGACTTGGATAAAACGCTTTAAAGTTGGGGAGTGGGGGTCGCAACGTCACAAGTAAGTATACAATCTACATACTCGTGACGTCATGGCACATTTAAACTCAATGTATCGCTGTAATCTTTTGATAACGAAAAAAAAAGAAAAAAATGTGTGTCTAATATATTTTTCTAATTTAATCTACAAGACGGACAAAAAATATTTTTTTGGTCATCATCCCACCTAGACATCTTGACGGTGCATTCCTAAACGTTTGAAAAAAAGAACATTACACATACGTCATCGTCCGTCATCAATCCATACTATCCTCAAACTAAGAATTTGATACCAAATACGTCAACCAACTACTAAAAAGAGAACATTATGAAATGTTCCACGAAATCATTGAATATCTAGTTCTTAAGAACAGTTACAGACGGACTGATTACCTTTAATCACTGTTAATGATGTGCACAGATCGGTATTGAGCTCAATCAGTCATACAAAGAATGGAAGCGCATGCGATTAAGAGAATAGTTGAGAATCGATTCGGTTTGCTTTGTAGGGCATAATGCTGTTCTGACCTTTGTCCTGATGTTAGAAAAAGAAAATAATTGAATCAAAAGAATTTAATCGAATGCACTAATGATTCAACTGAATCAATTACAATGGTTCATCGTTATTAAAATATTATTGTCTAGTTGTCGGTCATTATAAAAACGTTGGCTGCTAAAACATAGACAACCTAACTTATCATGCTATGAACGGTAAACTCCAAGAATTATTGAATCAGAAACGACATCATTTGTTTTCATTAAAGTTACAAGTTAATATTTTCGTTCAATTATATCACTCATGTTAACCAATAACTCACAACGATTCGATCAATCCGAGCCGTTCTGACTCACAACACACATATATCATGTAACTGATTTTCGAAATACCAATTTATGACATAAAGATTTATATGCCGATTAAGAGAACGAAGCAGCGGCTGCAGCTTGTAGTGAATAAAATATCAGTTTATAGTTATTCGCATTGAGAAAGACATACCGAAGTACCGGACCTAGTAAGGGCCCGCAAAAGTGCCTACTGTTAGCGATAAGATCGGCATAACTCTGTTAAAGTGGTTGAAACGCGATGTAAGGCCGAGGCTACAACGGTCAAGTGAAGCTTTCGAGCGAAACGTTTTTGCGTGAGCACTGTGCCCTTAAGTATCGCTTGTTCTACGTCTGTGTGAACCTGCTTAAGTATTTAATGACACCCCTCTTGAAATTGTGCGTAGGAATCAGGACGGTGGATTATTTGATTTAAAATTTACATAAAAGTACTAGACTTTACATAAGAAGTGAGTTATATTTAAGTCCCGTCAGACAATTCTATTTGCCTATAAAAGCTTTTTCTTTTCCATTTTGAAATCATATTTCACGGAAAATGAATTACATAGACACTGAAAGCGTAAACGTTAATATTGAAGAACCGTAAGAGTTGAAAAATGAAATAAAACCTACAATTTACGGAATTCGTTTTATTATGCTTTTCGCTAAGGGGAATGCTCGTGCAAACAAGAAAGATTTATTGAGGAAAAGTTAAAATGTTTTTACGACTCCCCCATACATATTACATTTCTACATAATTAAATAAAGTGTTATAATCTCAGACCTTTTATCTAAATAGTCGAATTATGTAGCTGAGAGCTGTCAACGGCAGAATTCCTTGGTTAAGTAAAATTTATGATTTTTATTAAATTTTTCGGGTTTCAAACAGGTAATAAATTGGTTGAGGAAAAATTATTT
Source organism: Omphaloscelis lunosa (assembly GCA_916610215.1). Classification (NCBI taxonomy): domain Eukaryota; kingdom Metazoa; phylum Arthropoda; class Insecta; order Lepidoptera; family Noctuidae; genus Omphaloscelis; species Omphaloscelis lunosa. The sequence continues at coordinate 18,512,851 of OU744250.1, forward strand.
TTAAAGTATATCCTTTTTTTCTACGCCCACATTTACATTTTACTTTATGAAACGTTTTCCTTCCTGTTACTTAAATCTTTCGATGAGTTTCTTTATAAAAATCGAATTTTGAATATCTAATTTTCTTAAACTCAAACTCAAAGCATTTATTTTAAATAAAACAATTACAGATACTTTTGAATTGTCAAAGGGTCGGTCAGTCAGAGAGATGAAGCTCGTTTCCCATTCCAAAGCGTAGTAGGTACCTATGGAGAAGAACGGACAAGAAACTCCACGGACACTCTTTTAAATCAAAATATTGTTACAAAATATTAGTTATATCATTCGTGTTGAAATTATACATGCGAGAACAATGTAGAAAGACGTGCACGTTAAGAGGGTCCGTAATAAAAATATAAAAACAAAAACGATTTAAAAAATAAAATAAATTAAAATAAACCATAGCAGCTAAGAGGTGACCAGTCCCTACTGACGGCGCCCGTTCACGAACATGACGCATGGATCAGCACCATTTAGCTCAACCATTTTGAAGGGAACTTAATGATCCAATACACACGCCACCATCAGCGAGACATTTAAGTGAGCATGACATACTCTCAGCCGCCTGAGTACATTCAAGTCAATGAAAGACGTACCTAGTAAATGGTAGCTTTATTGAATGTACACGGTCACAGTGCTCACACATGTGATATGCAATTATACAATATCTCTTACCTAAGTACTTTCGACCATTTTATCAAGCTTTAATCGACAATATATTGAATCATATAATAAACAAGCAATAATTTTACTAATGAATAAACAGAATCTAAGCAAAATCTCTCCTATATACACCAGGCCGAACCCGGCATCACTTCCTATGTTTATAACATACTTAGTTAATACCGCTTCTAAGAATTTTAAGTAAGTATAAGCGTCCTTACTGTTCTCTATATGGGATCCTGGACTTTTAAGCGAAGTTGTTTAATTAAGCGACGTACTACCGTTGTACACTAAGCATTATAATGAGAGGATAGAATGATTGTATAAGCTTAGCGAAACTGTAAATTGTGTCTGATTTGGGACTATTATTGTGATTTTAATTATAATAATGGTGTAATTATGGTGGTAAAGACGTTTTAAAGGCAGTGTTTTAAGTTTTTTTTAAAATCTTTATTAATTAACGAGGGTTTGATCACATTGTGAACATGCCATAGGAACCCTTTGTTACATGCAAAGCTTAACATCTACGCTTAATCCCTAAATTGAATAATTTATATAAAATTCTAGCGGCTTTGGATGCTAGAAAAGCTAGAATAATATTACATCCTACTTTACAAATAATCATATTAAATTGGTCCCTAATCAATTATCTTTCGGATTCGTTCCGTACACACTCCAAAGATTTTTTCTTACCTTTATACAATTTCTCCCAGCTCCTGCGGCGAGACTGGCTTCTGGAAACAATAGAAAAATTTGTTAATTCGAATTCTTTAGGGCCTTGAGTTTCATAAAACGGACTGAAATGAAATGTTTATTCTGTAAATAGAATATCGGATCACTATTCCACATCATATTAAACAAAAATAAGGAGTCGACATTCTCTATCTAACTACCCCTGAAACATTGAACATAACTAATTATGGAAACACATTTGGAATTTACGATAGGAAAATTAGCTGCTTATGACTACTTTAATTAACGGACACAGGAGATATTGACACTATCACCACGCTAGGTAAGGTACTTACACCAATTTATCATTGATAAAAAAATTACACCCACTGATCTTTTCAGGAAAACACGAAACTGTTGGTATACGTTTACGTAGTTTGTTGATAGTTTATACAGAATATTTAAATAAACGTCTCGTTACAACTGTTTCAGTCAATTATTTAATATTTATGCAAGGACGCGGATGGTACAACCGATACTTCAAACTTGAAAGTCCCTATGTCTTCAGTGATAAGGTCTAAAGTCGCCTGTCTTTGGTGTTGAAAATAGTGTAGTCCTGTGAGATGATACTTCAGCGACTCCTATTTATTGCTCGATAACTACTCATCCCCGGGGTGTGTTCGAACTCACCCAAATTTCTGTCGGTTCTGTTTGGTGAACTTTTGGAGGCGGTTTTATTATAGGATACTTATGAATGTCAACGAAGGAAATGAGAAAAAGGTTCGCGGAGATTACAGGTACTAAAATATAGTAGGTACCTGTAGTAGTAATCAGAATTATTCTCTCTCAGCTCTTCAGGCACGAAAATATATGTCTTGTCATGTAAACAGACTTCTCAGACATTTTGATCTATTGTTACTTCATCAATTTTAATTTTAAGTTAAAGAGTGATATGTTATTTTAGATTCTGAAAGTAATTAAATGAAAGTAATTAAAATTAACAGATTAATAAATTATTTTTAATTATATTTTAGGTTCCAGTGCGATGAGCAGAGACCCAAAAAAACCTGGCAAAGTGCAAGTCGGATGATTTTTTTTTTTTTTTTTTTTTTTTTTTTTTTTTTTTTTTTCTGTAGGGCATCTCGTAGCTGACCTCTGAGGTCATGACTACTTAACCGGTCAATCCTGTGGTTGCCTTAAGCTGCTACACTCAAAGCCTCCAGCCAGGGGCATACAAAACTAAGCTAAAAAGCTAGGTGAACGCTCGCTAAGGGCACCCCCTGTGGGGTACGAGCCTCGGCTTAGGGCGTCACCGGAGGGAGGACATCAAAGATGGGACGGGCTGGATCAAAGTTTTGATCATTATTATTAATCGGGGAATTTAAAGCTACGTGCACAGCTGAAACCACTGCTGGCACCTCGTTATCGAGCAAGGGTCGGGGAGGAGTATCATTTACTCGGGGGCGCGGACGCGATCGCAAAGGACCTCGACGGCGAGGTCGGAATGACGGGAGGCGTCTGTATCTGTGTAGAGTACTAGTAGCCCTATTGCTCTCCTGAAGGAGGGTTATGGGGTCATCAGGGTCGGTGAGAATGTGCCTAGGTCGGCGGGTACGGCTAATCCTACTTGGGACATAGCTGGCGGCCTCGACAACCAGAGGGTTGCGATGTTTGACCGCGGAATCGAAGTAACGCTTTGCAAGGCGTTTTAGAAATTGGTGGATCGTGGGAATTCTAAGGTCGAGATGGAGACTCTCGTTCCTAACATACCAGGGGGAGCCTGTGGCCCTACGGAGGAATCGGTTTTGGAGCGTTTGCAACCTATGGATATGATGGGGTTTTGCATGAGCAAAGACGGCACCCGCATAGGTCATGATGGGACGAATACACGCTGTGTAGATTCGCAATTTGCACTTAAGTGACATCTTGCTGCGTGCGTTTAGGACGGAATGGAGCCTACCGAGAGCGAAAGCGGCTCGCGAACGAACCTTCTTTATGTGCTCAGCGAAAGTGAGATGGTGGTCGAGGAAAACACCTAGGTATTTGGCTCGCTTCTCCCAAGGGATCTGCTTACCGAACATAGTGAGAGGTCGGGGGAGGGGGTCTCTAAGCCTTGTGCGCGGTTTCGAGAAGAGAACCGCTTGGCTTTTTTCGGGATTGACTTCTATGCGCCACTTTCGAAACCAGGCAGCGAGTCGATTGACTGCGCCTTGGAGAGTGTGGGCGATATTGTCGGGGTATCTAGACCTAAAGTAGATGGCCGTATCGTCTGCGAACAGAGCGAAATGCGTCCTTCTACCTGGGTTTGGAATATCGCTAGTGAATAGCGTGAACATGAGGGGAGCTAGCACGGAGCCCTGAGGGACTCCTGCACGAATGGGGCGGGGAGAGGAAAGTGCTCCTTCAATGCGATAGCGGAATACGCGATTCGATAGATAGTCCCGTAAGATGAGTACGAGACGATCCGGCACGCCGAGTTGGTACAGCTTGTATAATAAGCCGTTGTGCCAGACTTTATCGAATGCTTTCGCAATGTCGAAGAAAACTGCACCCGTCAAAGAGCCGCGTTGGAAACCATCGCTTATGAACTCAATGATGCGGTGGGCCTGATGCACGCTAGAGTGCTCAGTTCGAAAGCCGAACTGTTCGTTGGGGATGAGGCCCTTGGTCTCGGCGAAGTCTCTGAGACGCTTGTAAATAAGCCTCTCATAGATTTTTCCGAGAACCTTGAGCAAACTGATGGGACGGTAGCTAGAGGGGTCGGTACTGGGTTTACCGGGCTTTCTGATACCTATGACGGTGGCTTCTTTCCACGACTGGGGAAAGAAGTTGTTGCTTAAGGCACCATTGAAGATGGTAGTCAAAAGCATTATCAGGTGGGCAGGGAATAATTGGATCACCCTATTGGTGAGTCCATCTGAACCGGGAGCTTTACGAGCTTTAAGACCTTTGATAATGTCGTGCACTTCGTCTGGAGCGACGGGAGGCAGTGGACAATCAGGGTCGTCGACAGGAGGGAGAGAGGCTCTACGTTCGACTTCAGCGTCGACCTTTAGGAGGTGAGCTTGGTCTACTGGCAGGGAGCTGGGTGAGCATTGGGCCTCGAGGGTGTCGGCCAGGCATTCTGCCTTTTCAACGTCCTCGAAGGCTATGGTCTTATCGGGACGGGTCAGGGGGGGCATGGAGGAAGTTTGAGGGGATTTGAGTTTCCTCTGAAGTTCCCAAAATGCCAGATGGTTGGGCTCTAGTTCGTCAAGCATCTTGTCCCAGCCCGCGTCACGCAGCTCCTGTATGCGTGTCTTTACAGATCTCTGTAAATAGCGCATATGGGCTTTGTTTGCGGGGCAGGGGAAGCTACTGTAGGCACGGACGGCCGCGTTCTTCTCAGTCAGTAATGCACGCACATCGTCCGGCAAGCTCCAGTGACGGTCGTCCGTCACTGTAACCTCCCTTGAACATTCGTTCAGGACGGTTTGTACGTGATTAGTGAGTGAGTCGATCGCGGACGTCGTGTCTGCGATAGAGTTGAACACGTCGGGAATAGAGTCTAACTGAGGGGACGTGTTGGATTTCAGCTGAGTGCTTACTTTCTTCCAGTCCGTGATCCTCTTAGTGATTGGGGGAGAGTTTGGGTCGCGGAGACCTATGCGGGGGTCTAATCTCATGACTACCGGACGGTGATCAGAGTCGAGCTCGTTAATAGTTTCTATGGAGTCTAGTCTTAGGTTGACGTTCTTAAGGAGCGCCACATCTAAGATATCAGGGGCATGATTTATGTTAACCGGAAAGTGGGTGGGAGTCATTGGAGCGATGACGTCAAAGGTCAGAGAGTGGGAGAGGTCGAACAAGTGTCGGCCTCTTGTAGTAGTTACCGAACTATTCCAGGAGGGATGTTTGGCATTGAAATCGCCCGCTAAAATGAGCGAGTTACTCATAGTGAGTAGAATCGAGAGGTCGTCAGAGAGGAGTTGGAAATTCTCCGAAGTATTAGCGGGGGGGAGATAGACCGACACGAGAGTGATCGGCTGGTGGCCTGACATGCCGAGGCGGCAGGCCGAAACTTCTAATCGTGAGAGGGGAGGAGGGTCAATTGGGATGCAGTGAAGCTGTTTTGTGTAGTAAATCAGGGTACCTCCTCTATGGCAACGTGACCTATCGTTGCGAACTATCCGGTAGTTAGCTATTGATGGGTTACGGTTGCAAGGTTTTAGGAAAGTCTCTTGGACTAAGAGGACGTCTATTTGATGATCGCGGAGGAAAGCCGCAATCTCTTCGCGTTGATTTTTAATGCCGTTTGCATTGAAATAACCTATTATTAGGGATCGCGGTTTGAACCTAGCTAAGACCGTGTTATCCATAATGGGGTTTAGTAGCGAGGGAGGTTAGGGCTTGCGTAATGTCCGGATACGCGTTGTAGATGGCCTGGATCTGGAGGAGATTGCCATGGGCCGCAAGGATTTCGTTGGCCATTGTCTTTGCGCGAGGGGAGACGAAGGCCAAGAAGGTTGACGTAATTACGTTGAACGAGTCAACGGAGACGTTGGGGGTAGCCACGGGAGTGGATTGAGAAGGACGCGTAGCTTTAAGAGCGGACGTGGGTTTCGCGGGGGGCGCGGCGGGCGCTGGAGGCGCAGAGGGCGCAGGGGGCGCAGAGGGCGCAGGGGGCGCGGGTGGCGCGGCGGCGCGAATACGGGGATCCATAAGGCGGGGGAGGGGAGCGGGGGGAGGGGGAGGGAAATTTGAAAATTGAGAGGGCACCATGGCAGGAAAAGACTGCTGGTGGTGGAGGTAACTCCACGGACTAGGCCTCTGAGGGCTTAGACGTTGGGGCAAATGGGATGAGGGAATCCTATAAGAGGAGGGAGCTTCCCTTTGCTGGCGGGCGTCGAAACGCTTGGCCAGTTTGGGAGAAGAGGCCTTAGGGGCTTTGGGGCAACCACGGTAGTTGGCCGGGTGGCCTTGTTTGCCGCATAGAACGCAGCTGGGAAGGTCAGTGCAAAGGGTACGATCCTTTGGACGGGGACAGTCTGAAGTGCCATGCTCACCCAGGCACTTGACGCATCTGGGTGTGGCATGGCAGTTCCTCTGAGAGTGACCGTATAGTTGGCAGCGGTGGCATTGACCGACAATGCCACTCTTGTGGGGTTTCTCAATTTCGAACCCTGTGAGATTGCACAGGGAACGAATTTGGAATATCGGGTGGTGGCCCTCGACGGGCGGGCAGATTACGAGTATCATATCGTAAGATTCACCGCCTCTAGAGCGGTGCATACGATGGACCTCGTCAACGGGGACTTTTTGCGACTGAAGGTCGCTGAGGATCTCGGCGGGGAGGATTTCGCGTGGGATTCGCTTAATCACGACGCGGATTTGCTTTTCCTCTGGGAGTGAGTAGGTGTGGTATGACACACCTCTCATTCTCAGAAGACGGGTTAGGTCCCTAAAGTCGCGCGACGTAGGGACGGAGACTTTGATACCCTGCTGGGTATTTCGGGCGCTAGAGAAATTGATTTTGTGTTCGGCACACCATTTCGAGATGTCCGTCCACTTTCCCTTGTCCTGAATGAACAAGGGTGGCGGGAGAGGGATCTTTTTAGCGTTAGGCGCGGGGGTATCCTTCGCGGAGGATGACGCAATCGGGCGGGTAGTGGAGGGGGAAGCTACTGTAGCGCAGCTTACGGATGACGTAATCGGACGGGAGGTGGTGGGGGAAGCTACTATAGCGCAAGTCGCGGGGGTAGCGGGAGAGATTTTGCAGGACGGTACTAATGGTGCGGGCGACGAGGGAGCAAAGTCTAAGTCCTCAAGCGCAACGACCTTGCTGGCCTGGGACGAGCTCTGCTTCTTGTTTTTCCTCTTCTTGCCCTTTCCTTGGACGGTTGTGAAACCGTCGTCGGATTGGGAGGAGGATGAGGAAGAAGAAGAAGCAGCGGACTCCGCTTCGTCGTCGTCCGAACCATAGGGGTACGGGGTAGTGGGCCGCTTTGAGGAAGCGGCGCTGATGGGAGCGTCAGTGTCCATAGACTCTGACGGACTGGGGGGTCTAGATGGCTCTGTAGCCGGGGGGGTTTCTAGTGCATCGCTAAAGTTAGCGATGCTATTGTCAGAGGGACAGGACTGAGATTCAGACTCAGCTTGGAGCCTGGCGAACCGAGCTCCATACTTAGTCTTCAGGGCGGGCTCTTCTTCGAGTACACCCTGGAAGAACTTAATAAAGAGCGCTAGGCACTTTACCGGGTCCTTCATATTGACGGGGGAAAAGAGAGACTACGCGTGAATATTTCCTAACTTCCTACAATCCTAACTCCCCGGTGGGTATGCCGGGGATGTGTAATCCCTCCCTGTCGGGTGTAGACAGGGAGGATGTGTGCCTATGGGTGAGCCCTAAGCTTGCTTTGGCCCGTTGCCTATCTTATTGTGCAACGGGGTCCTATCCAGTCTAGTGTGAAGGGTATCGATATACCCGACCACGCTAGGTGAGTCGCTGTGGAGGCAAAACTGTCACCAGTGCCGACTAGGAGACCCCCCAAGGCCGAACACTGGGACCCGGCCAATTGACTGCCTAACCCTGAAGGGGATCGGCGGGTGTGATTGGGTCAACACCCCCTCGGTTTCGTTGGCACCGTAAGGTATCCACCGAGGACCACGAAACTGTGGTTTTGCCCGGAAGGGGCCAAAATTGCCTCGACGAACGTTTTGAACGACAATCTTAAAGAAAGTCGATATTAATTGTGTCTTGAAAAAGACCCCAATTAATAGACGTGATGGTAGTCGGGTGACTACGGAGACGACTCGGGAACCACCAAGGAACGCTTGAGCCGGAATATCGGGAACTCTTGTACACAGCAGCGCAGCGCAACACGACCGTCCGCCACCGGTGCCGGGCGCAGAGTGCAAGTCGGATGAAGGTTTCCGTACTATTATGTATAAAAAACGGCAAAAAAATCACGTTTGTTGTATGGGGGCCCCATAAATATTTATTTTATTTTGTTTTTTAGATTTTACATACATCATTTGTGAAAATGTCAACTATCTAACATTCACGGTTCATGAGATACTGCCTGGTGACAGACAGACAGACGAACGTTTTACCCTTTGGGTACGGAATCCGAAAAAAAAAATTTTTTTCTAGGTTAGGTTTAATTGTTAAATTATCCTATTTACAACAACTGAAGAGAGGAATATTTTAGAAAAAGAGTCAACCAGTATCATAGTTACCCACATCGTGCCTAACAACAATCATGCTAAGAAATTGTCAACGGAAGATAAATCAGTCAATATCGTAATACTGACATAATTTGCGTATCTAATCTATTACAGCCTGTTCAAGATAAATAACACAGCTATGTCACAATGATCACATTCTTTGTCGATCATTATTAGGAAACTATTAGTGCTGCCAAATTTATTGAGCACATTATATCCTGGACTACAATGTGGGGTCAAGTTATGAGCTTTTGGGAGGCCGTCACCTCCTTCTGCGAAGCAATAATGCTCGCGAAGGAGGAGAAGGAACTCGTGAGGAAGAGGCAAATTTCGCGCCTCACGCCCCTAACCGCCGCAGGAGACGGCCTGGGCGTCGGGAGTCGCAGGCCGATTCCCGGCCATCATAGGTGCGGGATGCGGACGGTGAGCAATGGGTAGCTCGCCGTCCGATAAGCATCAGGCCCTAGTCGACGGCGCGTTGTATTCCACGCGCGCCTCAAAGAGATGTCAGCAGAACTGACGGGGTCCAATACGGCCGATGGCTGCCGGGGTTGCGGTTATTGTCCGAAAGTGTTACAGTGGCCCCTGGCAATATAGGCAACTGAAGGAACACGGGTGGGTTTTAGTAAGTAAGTTATTTGATAATTTCGCACCCAAAAAAATGAAAAAATTAAGAGCTTTGAGCGATCGTAAGTAATAGCTAAATAGATAATGCATTCTGTTGCGACAAATGAACTCCTGATATCAACTGTAGTTACCACATACTAACAACCTTCAATTAACGGCGGCGATTTTGACGCTGTGCTGTGGGTCATAGCACTGCATCATGCTGAGTGGAAGCCTTCTTGTCACAGTCATAACGTGCAGCTGCCGAGTAATTCTGTTTTATGCTCGTGATTTCTTATTTACTTTCTTTTACTGTTTTCTGATTACTCTTGTCTTTTTGTATGCACGAGTTTCTGTGACAAATAAATTTATTTTTCTTTCTTTCAATTAAGATTTGCACACCTGGTTGAATATGCCGGAAATTTTAAATATTCTTGTAAATAAATAATATTCGTATTCAACTATAGGGGTAAAAGTTAAGAGTTATCGAATCTCTTCTCCTTAATTCACTTTCCATCCTTTTTTGCTACCAAACAGCTTGCGTGCTTGTCAAGAGCCATACCATTTACTACATAAACTAAGCTGTACTAATTGTTATAATAGTAAGGTTAAGAATAAGAATTTCGAAAACTCAGAGCCGGGAACGCACGCCTTCCGCGCGATCAAATGAAATTTTACGAACTAGTGTGACGCCGACGCGTTATACATACTTTGGGTCCGCGATTTCCGGAGGGGTAAAACCCACAGGCCAAATCCCCAGGCAGTATAGAATGAGAAGCCAATAACTAATAAATAATAATTATACTTGTCAGAAATACGTCACTGAGTTGACTAATCGGGATGCTAGCGCCGCCTAGTGGCGTTCGACAGAGTCGGCAACATAACGCTCGAACAGGCCGAAGCTGAGCAGAGTTCGTCGGTGGCGGTCAAGGAGTGAAAACATTTGGAAACTGTCGCTCGTTCCATATAGTTGCGTCATGTACAGTGTGTGAATTGCTAGTGTGATTAATTTGATAGTAAATTATAATGTGATGTGAACTGCAAACGGTTTTTATATTGCACAATAACCAACACTACCCATAGCACGCCCAAAATAGTTAAAATATGGCTTAATAACGAAAGAGACACTTAGGATAAGTGTCTCCGTCATACTGATTTAACCTAGTACTTACTAAAAACCTACTCATAGTCCGCTTTTCTCTTATCAAATGTACTACAGACCATGCCAAGCGCTGAAGTCAATATTTTTGCCACAAAGCTGTGGCGCCACTACCGTTGCTGCGCGTAGGCACAATTCTGGCTAACAATGTATATTGCACTTTATATTAGTTGGTACCATAAACTTCTAGAAGTACACCATAATTTTCTATTACGGAGCTTAGCTTGCCAGTAAAGGTTTAAAATTAGGTGTTTAACTACTATTAAGATTGTACAAGAATTTAATCTTACTTTAATGACATTTTGTTACGGAGTGTACAATCTGTCTAGTGTTTTTCCAACTATGTTGGGGTCGGCTTCCAGTCTAACCGGATGCAGGTGAATGCCAGTATTTTATCCTATCTGATCACCACTACTGAGTTACTGGGTAACATGATACCCATTGGTAAGACTAGGTAGTCATTTCCGGGCTTCTGACGACCCGGTAACAACTGTCAAAGATCTACAAATGTCAGCCGGGACCAACAGCTTAACGTGCTTTCCGAAGCACAGAGAAGTCTCGATACTGGATGGTCATCCATCCACGGACTAGCCGTGGCAACCGTAGCTTAACCTGCTCGATCGACCCGTGCGACTGTTATTACTTAGCCACAAGGCCCTTCATAACAATTGATATGTGCCTACGTAATCCTTACAACATATTTTTAAGCCAGACATTAACCTAGACAGGGAGTACAAGTAAATCAATGATAATAGGATAATAGGGATGGTGCCTGGCTAAAAAATGAAATTCTATTTAGTCAGTCAGTCAGAAAAAAAAAAAAATTACACACCTATTTTTTTGGAAAAGTTGGGGAGTGGGGGTCACTACGTCACAAATAAGTATAAAATCTACATACTCGTGACGTCATGCCAAATTTTAACTCAATGTATTGCCGTAATCTTTTGAATACGTAAAGAAATAAAAAATACGTGTCCAATATTTTTTAATAAATTACCTGACGAACAAAAAAATATTTTTTAGTCATCATCCCTATTCAACCTAGTAGGTACTTACATGGATGTTTTGATCTCATAATATGACCTCTAGAAGCCTTACACTATAAGCCGAGGTTACGTCTGAAACCTATACAATGTAATATGTGTGTTTGTCTACGTAGAATAAAGATGCGTAATGTTATGGTAGGTCAGAGATTGACGAGCAGTCTATTTTGTACCAGTTTGCTGATTCAAGACGCCTGTAATCCCCGAAGAGTCAGAAATCAGAAAGCTTTATTTGTGAACACAGGTCAAGTTACACATAGTGTGAGGTGTTATAAATAGGTAGATCCTCCATGTTTTGCCCAGAGGCGTACAAATATAATTGTTTAAGTTTAAAAATAACAAATTGGTGAAATTCTGTCAACTTTCACGTCAGTAATAAAATCAGTTTAAATAGGCATAGCATATCAAAAGAAAAATAAACATACATTCAATTTCTAAATAAATGTCAAATCGTTCAATTACTTGCCATAATCAATAATGATAATGTCGAACAAAATTCAAGGTCATTAAAACAGGTCAGGTAGGGTGTTCTAAGGCAGTAATTATAGAATTGTCGTCGAAATAGTCCTTTATTGAGTAATAGCATTTATTAGTCAAAATTAGTCAGGCAGTAGGTACACCTTCATTGCCAGTTATGTTTGCGTCCCATGTAACAGGGGGCGAGCCTATTGCCATCAACCGGGCACAAATCCAGACTCCAAGCTGCTGCTGAGAAATTCCTGATTGAAAACTTGACATAGGTAATATAGCGAAATGTGAACTTTCAAGCCCGCTCCACAAGCTCTATCCGTTGGTCGGTATCACACCACCTGTCGTTAGAAGAGACGTCGCATGCGCACTTAAGAAACAAGCAAGAAGCCGATTTCCGGCAACCCCTCTTCGAACACACACCAGCGCAGGCGCCGGGTAGACTTAAGAGCTGGAAGAGTTTCCTCCGCTGTACACAAGCTATTCAGGACCAACTGCCTAAGGTGAGAAGAGAGCTATAGGAAGGACGGTACCCGCCACCACCCGACTTCGTTCAGCCCCAGGAGCATCTGCCACCCGGATCTGACCTGCAGTGGCTTATATGGAAAGCATTCAATCCACTGCGGACCCTAGTAGGCCGCGGCAAGCACAATCTAGCAAAATGGAGAATAATAAATCCCACCAATTAGCGTGAAAGCGTAACAAACAAATAAACTCACTTTCGCATTTACAATATTAATTCGGATAAGGCTGCACAAGGCTAGGTTCATTAACGTAGCCTGATAAATAATTAGTAAACTTCGAGTTAACCCGATACAAGGAAAAATACAATATCAAGTAACACGGTCATCGGAGAGAAGTGCAGTAGCACATGATACCACTCAATTGTAGTCATTACAACATTAACTCGCTCTCGCGTCCGCCCATTACTGTCCGCCATGCTTTATGACATCCTCCATTGTAACTTATCATCGGTTATTAAATTAACTGTTTTGAAACAGTGTGTTATGAGATTTTTGAGTGTTAATTAGGAAGTTAGGGGTCATTAATTAATTAGAATTAATATAGGGGCTGAATTGTTGTTCGTTCAGACGAAGTTTTGTTTGGACATACTTTGGAAAAGGGATCGGTTGCCCCAGCTGAGTAGCCATGCATGATCCGGGTACAAAATATATGACAGTATATATGGCAACAGGGAATATCTAAGGTCAATAGGTTAAGAGCAGTGATAGCCTAGTGGTGTGACCGTCAGACTGACAAGTCATAGGTCTCGAGTTCGAACCTAAGGCAGATTCATGTGCGTATTGTATTTATCACAAGAAACACAACATCACGCCTTGTTTCCCCGACGGGTTAGCAGGTAGCAGGTTCACCCACATTTCGCCAGTTATGTTTAAGTCCCATGTAATAGGGGGCGAGACTATATCCATCAACGGGGCACAAATCCAGACTCCAGGCTGCTACTGAGAAATTTCAGGTAGAAAAACCTAATAACACTTTGCTCGACCTGGGAATAGAACCCAGGATCTCATGCTCTGCAGTAGCGCTTGCGACCACTAGACCAACGAGGCAGTCGGTATTTATCACTCGCTTCAAAAACGGTGAAGGAAAACATCGTGAGGAAACCATGCCTGAGAGATATTTCTAGACGACATGTGAAGCCCAGTCAGAGGCTCATGTGCGGCTTTATAACTCTGACACCAGGTTAATCAATAACCATACGAAACGAAGAAGAAGTTCCACAAAATATTAAACCGTTTTCAGAATTTTCTTCGATTAAGATTTTCTTATAAAACAAAACTTCATTTGACAGACCCAGATGGCAAATATGGTTTCCACCATTTTCGCCTGAGTCTTTCAATTGAAATTTCCGTGGAATTGATACACAATAGTTCATATTCACTCAGGAACTAAGAAAAGTGAGGTATTTTCTCGATAGTGGGATACCAGAGGCCGAAGTGAATATTCTGACATTATTTGCCGCTATAATGGAGCTATTGTTTGGTACACTCAGAGCAATTTAGAGTTTCTAGTATCAAGATCCTATTTTATTCTAAAAAAGTATTAATAATTAATAATCATATCTTTAATGCATTCCATAATGTTTAAAAATCGAACAATGGCTTATAGCTAGGGTACAATTACGGACCCTGTAGGGCACAGCAAAAATCACAAAATTATTTTAAATTAGGAATTAATTAACAGTTTTTAAATATAACATTAATATTCATTAACTAAGTAAATTATAACATTTATGTATTGAGATCAGTTATATAATTTATGTTATCATAATAATTACCTGGTATGGTTAAGTAATACCTAAATAATGAGTTGGACTGAAAACAGACCGCAACTTTGTTACAAAACCATAGATAAATGAGTACTCAAGATGATCAAATCGTATTTATATCCACTTTGTATACGTCAAAAGTTTTTGATGAAAGATGACGTAAAATGGATTCCCATTTAGGTTAAGCATATTGTATAAGGTCTCGATGATAAATGATCTGTTGGTCTGTTAGATATTTAATTGATAAATGATCTTGTCCAATTTGGAGATCCATTCATGAATCAGTAGAAGGATATCAACAAATTTTCATCTCCACTCTAAATTATAAAATATCTAGGAAGGTAGATTTATGTAAAAAAGCTTTTAGGAACACAAAGAAAGAGGAATTCTTGGTGGGAAAAAAAACAGTTTTCGTTTGGCGTAAAAGTAGGATTGAAACTTATGAGTTCTTTCACCTTTTACAGGATTCATTCTGGATACCTGACATAAAAATAAACTTTTAATAAGTAGGCAGGTACACACGGCTACACATCAAGCTATACAGTTCCAGTATAAGCTGACCTCGCATCGTACGGAAATCCTATACAATGCGAGAGCAGCAGAAACTGGATGTTTAGCTTGATGTGTAAAGAAAGAAAGAAAGAAAGAATAAGTATTTATTGGGACTCGCACAGGACATCACAAATTAAACTAAAACACACTCATTAAAACATTAATAAAAAATTAAAAAACAAATTCTCAAATTTTTACGTGTAGCGGTGTGTACGTGTAAAATATTTGGGTAGACTATACTTTATTAGTTTCACCCTTAGGCTCTTAAATGATCTGACCAAGATTATGTCTGGACTTTAAAAGAGACTCGAGTTTGTTTGTTTCGGCCTTTTCAGAGTAGTCAGATAGGAAACGCTGACCTCATCTAGTTTTTGAAATATGATTGACGTGTAAAAGTGTTTAGTGCAAAACTACTTAGGTACAAATAAAATCATTTATCATTTAAATAGTGCAATCCTAAATCACAAATGGCCTATTTCAAAACTTCTCTGACAATTTCATACAAATGTACCTATATCTACTTTTTTTTTCAATTAATCTTGTATATTCTTTGTGCTTCTTGGTCATTATTTACGAAATGGGCCCTTATTTTATTTGCAAACCATATTAATAATATAATCAACCAATTTCCTACGCGCGTCACTGTTATTTTTATTTGTCACAAGATTTCGCAAAAATTTACCTATTTTTGTCTATGTAGGAGACAAAAATAGGCAATTTTTTTAAAGTAAATTCCTTAAGTACATTATTACACAAATTTTATTATACTTAAACATAGTCCACATAAATAGCCAAATGATAGCCGAAGGTACATCGAAACCAGTGCTCATTATTAAAAAGCTTTTTTCTTTAGTATTTTTATTTTATTTTGAAGACTGTTAGTAGATGTCAGGAGTGTGTCGTTAGGACAGATAATAAGCTGTTTATAAAAGCTAGCGTCATTATAGCTCATTGTTGCGGTCAGAACAGCACTAAAATAGCTTCATCGTATAATGATAGTGTTGGGATGAGTCGTGATCGCTGGCGATGTGAATATCTGTCGGTATAGATTACTATTCTTTTCTGCATTTTATGAAATTATAATACATATCACGTAGGTATTCTCTTGCAATACGGGTAGGTACAATTTATTTAAATAAATTTATATATTGTTTATCTATAAAGTAAATTTAGGATTGAAAAACATTAAAAAAAAATATCTGAAAGTATTCTATTTTTCAATTTCCCCTGTGGAAGATTAACTTTTTAAACAGTTCTGTGTTAGTTATAGGCAATTTAACTTTTATTTAAAAACTGAAACCCGAACTTTTAAAAAGAAATTGAACAAAACTAAATTCAAAGGTAGCATGGCCAACAAACCTGTAATGACAGGTAAAGCCTAGTTCAAAACGCATAACAACCAAAAAGGCTAAGATAAAGGATTTTTACGGCCAGATTTTTCACATGCTTCACATCCCTAGCCCATAATAATAAAATTACTTTATACAGCGTCTTCACTTTTTTATCACGTCAATATCGATTTTACATCATTATAAATACAGTTGAATTTCACTTGACAGCTCGAAAGGTATCGATGAATATGCGACGACACGCAGGTTGTAAAATGGACGTGCAATTTTTTTTTTTATGTCCTTTAATATCTTCGAACATGTCCCGTGCTCTATGCTGCGAGTGTGACAAAGTTGCTCAGAGACTGAATGCATTTGAAATTGAATTCTATCACCTATAAATTTAGGTATGTTTTCAAGTGTGTGGAAGTGAGGTCAACGTTTCATAGTCTAGTACTTTTTTTTTAAGATTACAGTTGACTGATTCTCGAATGCAATTCA
Organism: Omphaloscelis lunosa; assembly: GCA_916610215.1. Classification (NCBI taxonomy): domain Eukaryota; kingdom Metazoa; phylum Arthropoda; class Insecta; order Lepidoptera; family Noctuidae; genus Omphaloscelis; species Omphaloscelis lunosa. Next base: position 18,529,378 of record OU744250.1, read on the forward strand.
ATAAAAAAGGGGTTGTGAAGCTCGTTTGGATAATGATTTACGAATTTATTTTATTTTTAATACTCTTCTGTAAAAAAATGCAATCAAAAATGCTCGGTGTCGTTCTTTAGAAAAGTAATTTTATTTACAGAAGCGGCGCGGCGTTTGAAGTCGTTTGAAGTCGTTTTGAACAAAAAGCGTTGATCGTTGAAATCTAAAAGACAAAGAAAGGAAAAGCTTTTGCATGTATTTAAAAAAGTTGTAAAGGATTGTGTTCTTCTCATTACTAAGTATTTGGGTCCCTTTAAACTTGACATCATTTTGAAAAATATATTTATGAACTAGGAAATTAACCCGCGCAGCATCGCCTTCCAGAATTTCCAAAAACTTTTTTCTTCTTCTACTTTCTAAAGTTGTGGTGTTAATTCGTCTAAATCGCTGATCTCGTAACGAAAATTCTTTTACGTCATTTTGTCTAAATAGAACAGAATACATCTTTAATATGGAGTGGAAGGCGTTGCTTTTAGAAAAAACCAAAAAAAAAAATGTTAAAATCTGTCTCCAGTGCACAAATCTAATCCTCAACTCCATACGTCGAACACAATAATCTAAGTCGCTCGCTCCAGCTACAAGTTTACTTAGGTAGTTATGAGTGAATTAATCCTGTATGTTTAAGCATTAGGGCAATCCCGCATATCGATAACCACATGCTATTATCATAACCATTAAAACGTGTAAGTCCTGTGCTTACCATAACACTATATTATGTTTGATCTGATCTTACGTAAGCATTGCATATGCATAGCCCTTGGAATGGGTTAAGGGTTTTGGGACCTGTCCCCGATTTAGATATATTGACACAAAAAACAGCTTATGTGGAGCAGCTCTAGGAATGTGCTGGTCTATTCTGTAAAAATTTGATCACTTCATCAAATATTTCACGTTGAGATTTTTACATAATAAATCGGGTGAAGTCAGTCTTTAAGAGGCAAGATAGAAAAGCTTCATTTTTTTCTGATCATGGAGTAGGTACCTATTAGGGCTCCGTACCCGAAGGGTGCCAAATGGAACCCTATTTCTAAGCCTCCACTGTCTATCCGTCTGTCAGCGGGCTACATCTCATGAACCGTAATAGGTAGACAATTGAAATATTCACAGATTGTGTATTTCTATTGCTGTTATAACAAAAAATAATAAAAATTAAATAATATTAAAAATTAAAGGGGACAGTGCAAGAAATGTGTTTTTTTTTTGGCGTTTTTTGCTCTATCTTAATACGGTAGGTACGGGTCCCTTCGTGTGCGAGTCCGACTCGCACTTGGCCAGTTTTTTCTATTTCTGTACCTTGTAAATAGTCAGTAGAGCTATCGTGAATACAAATAAATAGGTATCTAGGTGATTGCCATCGTTCACAAACACACATGTTTGCACTAGATTGGATCTTTTGTTTTCTTTGCATCGTTTCATATTGGAAACCAATTTGTAAAGACGAAGGTCGCTATGACAATATTTTTTTGCAATCAGAAATACTTTTGTACTAGTATGTTTTTATTAGACTCGAGGGCCTGGACAAAGTGACATTCTATCAGCGATAACTATGATGGAAATGTCAAAAATATACTGGATTGACATAAGCTTCCGAAAAGTTTATGTCAATTGTCAATCCAACACGTTTAGCATGACCACAATATAAACGGGTTTGGTCGACGGAAAAATAGACAAAATGACTAATGAATGAGATTGTGATTGTTTATCTGTCATTTTGTCTATTCTTCCGTCGACAAAACCCGTAAAAAACCGTTTCTGTGGTTGTTATGCTACGCGTGCTGTTGAATGTCGTTGTAGAAAAACGAAACGTTTTGAAAGCGATTGCTTCTTGCTAGGGCTCCCTAAAAGTGGTTTTACATCGGCGAAGCGTGGATGGGATGGGTGAGAATTGAAATCACGCTTACACCGAAAGATGTTCATCAGTATACCACGCCGTCTCTCTCTCGCGATGACCAGCGCTACCTCGCGCCGGCCATCGCTACCTAGCGCCGGCTCGCACTATTGATCATTGTTGCTATCGTAATTTTACTAGAAAATCGCTTTTGAATTTTACGTAAGTACACATATAAACTCACGTCTTTTCCCCATGGGGGTAGGTAGACACTACAGGACGCCACCTGCAAATTCCATGTGATGCTGCAGCATTAGTTCAAGGTAACTATGTTCTTCTAAAATCATTGAAGTAACAGAATACTAAATTTCAAATCGATCAGACCTGTGGAAGATTCTCACATCCATTCATCAACTAGAAAAGAGCTGATAACCTTCAAACGGCTGAACCGATTTTGGTAAAACATGTCTAAAAACCATAGCTAGGAAAATCGCATTCAAATCGGTTCACCCATTTAAGAGCTGCGGTGCCACAGACAGACACACATAGCGGTCAAACTTATAACACCCCTCTTTTTGCGTCGGGGGTTAAAAAACAAGTGACGACCTGTTGCGTTGCGCGGAAATCTGTGCCGGCTCTACAATGAGACGCAAAGCGACAGACATGTCTGCGTCACAAGTGCCTGCGCCGCAGCGTTTGCAGCTGTCAGTACGTTCATACATTACAAAATCTGCTCTGCCCTGCGCTGCGTGGACCTGCGTCACTTGCGCCTCAATCATACGCTAAGCCTTATGCTCATTACTGTACAAAGCAAAACGAAACATAATCAATTCGTCATTCAACGCTACACAATAGTATCAAATAGGAAGTGAAACGAACCAACAGGAAAAACTCATAGATTCTATGAAAACTTCGTTCCCGTGGGATTCCTACGTTCCGATGCTATGGGAAATGGGAATTAGCAGACAATAACCCTGCGATGTTCATTGGAACACTTTGACTTTGTGATCATGTGGACCGCAGTGTACGAAGGGTTAAATGTCAGAGTTCAATATATTGTAGGTTATGTGAGAAGATATTGATGATTTGTCCTTTTACTCAGATTCTGTGAAGTAAAGTGGCAAAGTGTTCTCATTCTCTGTACTCAATCTCAAGTATTTTTTCGTATTGCCATTCTGTCTGAGCTGAATTAAGCTTCTATTCATCAGTTTAATCAACTGGGATCAAAGGGCAGAATAGCAACTTAATACCGGTCTATCTATACATCAATACAAATAAATAAAATTGAAGTATCCGTTTTTAACTGCTTTTTACTAAATGCATATTATGAAACGGTATAAATAACAATTATTTCTTACGAATTTTACTCGTGCGAACACATACGAACACGCACGAACAATCCCGACCTTCCAAGTACTAAGGGAGTGCGCAGACTGAGTGCGAGTTAGTAGTACGTATACGTACGTATAGTTCCGACGTCCGAAAACAATCCGAACGTGTTGGGATTTTTCGTGCGTTCAATGCGATATCACCGGCAGACTACCTATTTGACGCACTCAATTCATACGACGAACATACGTTTACGTACGATGCAAATTCGTGTACAAAGTGCGCGCAGCGTAATGTGACAAGCGACAAACCTATTCTCATTATCGGGCAATGATCCAACCCTAGACTTAATTATATGACCTGAAGCTTGGCATATTCTCGGCTCATACTGCATCCACGTACCACCGGTAGATATATCATGTCCTAAACCGGTAGTTATCGACTATTACGGTTTTAAAGACATTGTAAGCTAATGAGATACTGTTCTCACAGTATTTCGTGCCATTCGATTGATGTTAACGATAAATTCCGATCGTAATGTGGGGAAAATGTATCGGTTTTGTATTTTATCGCTGTATGATACATAAATTAATTCTCGTGAATGCAAAATTTACTGTTGTAGTTAACTGCTTGTGGTATATCAATCGATTGCGACGTAAGTTATGGCTTAAGCTGTGATGAATAGATAATCCAGTCAGAAGGGAGTCCGTATGTACAAACTAGGAAGTTAGATTAGGGCAGGGCTGAATCTCGGAGAGGGCTAAGGGAGACAACAGTCTTGGAACTTAGTCTAACGCCCAATCCATCATTCATCATCACTTCGACCGGTTTTCTGTGTTTCTGTGGTCTTCACAAGGTTATCGGTCCTCCTTGTGGGAAGCATTTCAACTTTACGTCTTCCGATACGCGTTCGCCACACCAGAGCCTTTCGGCCCCGTCGGCCATCTGTTCTGCGAGCAGTTGTCCAATTCAGAATAACACACACTGGGCCGGCGTGGTGTATCACAGCATTCACAGCCCACTTCCTCTCTCAGACAGGTCTGGGTCCCAGCAGTGGGATCGTTAAAGGCTAACTATGTTTATGCCTTTAGCAAGCATGAAAGGTTCCGAGGCGATTGCCACTACACACTGGATTGGTAGCAAAGACTGGCCAGAATACATTGGATGAATACTTCTTAAAGCTCCGTGCACGAAAAAAAAAAAACCCTCTTTTGTCAATTGCTTATCTAACTGTGAGAAAGCTTGAAATAATTGAAGGTTAAGTCTGTCTGATTATAAAAGTACAGTTTTCATGGTACTGAAGCATTCGTGTCAGTCACAGCACCTGTTAATAGTTGCATCACTTTTGCGCTCTCTAAAATGTGGTATATTTCGCCGTTGATTTTGAAGAAGTTCTATTATCATAAAATTAAAATAAATAATTTTATCTCAAAGATAGGTGCAGACATATGTCTGATTTTTAATTTTTTTAATATGGTTATCAAAATAATAGGAAAAAATACATTACGGACTGGTTTAAAAAAATAAAGATTTTTCAACATTATTTTTCTGCTATATTTTGTATCGAAGTTGAAAAAAGTGGTTCAGCCACATGCAAGTAGACCATATAATGATATTGATGATATTTTTTAATTTACAAAATCTAAAGTAGTTTCTTGCAACAAAATTATCAAACGTCAGTCTCGCGTCATTTTTCGGAAAACTTGTTGCGAATATTAGTTATTTTCCATGAATACTTAATTTATTTGAAAAGTTCCTTTCAGGCACATGCAAAACAAAGAACTTGACTTTTGAAATCACAAATACACACATCAAAAGTGTCTAGGGATCAAGCATTTTTATGCGGATTTCTTGAGATTGAGATGTGGCTTTGTAATAAATTTATGATTATATAAATTTATATGGATCCTTTTTGGTGCATTTCATAATTTGAAACAGGAACTGTTAATCAAATTCGAGTAAAAGATGAAAATCAGCTGTCAATATTTTCCCTATAAAAACATACAACGCATTGAAGACATTATTAGTGCTACTGTTTCCCTACTACTGATTAAAACCAACGTTATTATGGAGCGGCGACGTCATTTAAGCAGGGAAGAAATGCTCAGAGCCGTGGGAATGATAGAAGCTGGTTCCCGGCAACGTACTGTGGCTTTAGCTCTGAATACAAGTCAGAGTGTTATCAGTCGACTTTGGACACGTTACCGAAGCACTGGTACCGTGGCTGAGCGCCATGGAGGACGGTATCGCTGCACCACACGGAGACAAGACCGATACATTCAAATCTTAACTCGAAGAGCTCCAACAATAACCGCCATGATGTTAGCCGTGAGGCTTCATCACTCTTCAGGGAACTTAATTAGCGACCAAACAGTCAGAAACCGCTTGCATGAAGTGAACCTTCATTCCCGAAGACCGCTACGGGTACCACCTATAGCAATGCACAATCGTAGGATTCGATATCAATGGGCTCTTGAACACAGAAATTGGGCAGAAGAACAATGGCGTTTCGTGTGCTTTTCTGATGAGTCTCGTTTTGGTATGAGACCGGATACAAGACGTATACGACACTGGAGAACCCCTGGACGCCAACAGCGATTAAAATCCTGCCAGGAAGTCCATCCTTATAGTGGTGGAACCATCATGGTATGGGCGGGTATTTGGATCGGCGGAAGAACTGAGTTGATTTGGATCAGAGGCAACCTCAACGCTAAAATTTATGCTGAGACGATTGTATCTGACGTCATCGTTCCTCTACAAGTGCAAATCGGTCCCTTATTTCAGTTAATGCATGATAATGCACGACCGCACACCGCAAGAGTTGTAAGACAGACTCTCGCCGCAGCTAACATCAATGTCCTGCTCTGGCCTGCTCAGTCGCCAGACTTGAACCCGATTGAGCATGCATGGGATATGCTACAGAGAAGAGCTCTGCCGAATATGGAGGGTATCCAGTCGCAAGAAGACCTTTTTTTGTTGTTGCAACGAACATGGGCGGCCATTCCACAGCGTGATTTGGATGAACTCATTTTGAGTATGCCAAACCGATGTTCTTGTGTTGTTAGTGTTCGCGGTAGAAACACGGATTATTAATTGTTTAAGTTACCCAATAAAATTTTAAAGAAAACTGTTATTTCAGTCTTTTTTTCGAACTTTAATGTTAGTGGTTCAAATGTCAAAAATCCCTTTATTAGGAAAATGGCAAATTTCTTTATTAATGCAAAGGTGACTTGGTTTATCGTTACTGTGACAAACGAAAACACTTTATTTGATGAATCCTTAAAGAAAATTTTAATTAATATCAATCAGGAGAAAAGTTATTGCAAAAATATATGTTGATCCCTAGACACTTTTGATGTGTGTAGTTTTGTTTAAATTCTTTTCCCTTTTTCGCAACAAATGAACAAAATTGATCAAAATCAGTCGATTTCGTGCACGGCCCCTTAATGCTCTTTCAAACAGGCGCGACACGCGCGACACAAAGACACCGCTCGTGGCGCGACGAGCGGTGTCTTTGTGTCGCGTCGCGTGTCGCGCCTGTTTGAAAGAGCCTTTAATCTTAATAACATAACATACCTACCTAATTTCATAGTGAGAGTGTTCCTGTCTTCCGATATAGGATTGTGATGCACCACAAAATTAAGTTCTTACTATCAAACTTATACAATACATAGTAAAACATCTTTACATCTATGACATCATAATCCGAACCTCACCAACTCTAAACCTTTACAGCAACCTCTTATATGCGAACACATACATCTCTATTTCTAACACAATAAGTTTCAGTATCCGTTAAATTGACGGTGTTATACATTTGTGGTCAAAGTCGTCATGTACAGTCGACCACAAGAGCGCTCACCTCTTCCTCCCTCGTGGGAACTAACTTTGTATCCGGTGATTGCTTGCGGGATCCAAACGTGTTTCAAATTAGCGTTATAGTTACATTAAAATTTCGGTTCTCACGTTAATTGAATCAATGGGTTTTGGGTTTTTCTAATAGTTATAAAAGTTTATTACTGTGAGTATGTCATGCTGACTCTAATGTCTAGCTCACGGTGGTGCTTGTGTTGGATCATTTGTCTCCCTTCAAAATGGTTGAGCTGTATGGCGCTGATCCATGCGTCATGTTCGTGAACGCGCGCCGTCAGTAGGGACGGTCATCTCTTAGCTGCCTGTTTAAATTTTTGAATTGTTTTTGTTTTTATATTTTTATTACGGATGCCTTTAATGTTCTGCATCGTTCTCACATGGTATAACTTCAACATGAATGATGTAACCAAGATTTTGTAACCATATTTTGATTTAAAAGAGTGTCCGTTGCGTTTCTTGCCCGTTCTTCTCCATAGGTACCTACCACGCTTTGGAATAGGCATCTAACTTCATATTTCCGACTAACCGACCCCTGAAAATTTAAAAGTGCCTGTCATTGAGTTATTTGAAATAAATGCTTTGAGTTTTGAGTTTGAGATTAAGTTTAACATCAAATAGGTACTCATAAAAGCTTAGACTTTATTGTCCTGGGTCTGATTGTCAGAAAACATAATCTAGAATAGCCTAAGCATCCATGATTTGACACCTACGTTACTTAAGGTTAAGTTAAGTGAAGGAAAAGCTCTGAAATATTTTCAACTAAACTTCAGCTAAGCTTTAATCGACATAAACTGGTAAATATAATCGTATTCTAGAGCTGTCACTGTAATAATTCTTAAGGAATATTGACACTGACAGCTATTGATCGCGTTCAGTTTCACCGGTGAAATTGGTCCTTAAACAAATTATTATTTTGTTTTGCCCTATTATCCCCTATTATTATTACTCTGCCACTGAGTGTACCGACCTTTGAGTAATACAGTACTGACATTCTTAATCTACCTTCTATTAAGGATACTAAGAACTGGATATTGGGGCTCAACTGAACATGAGTTCCTGAATGGAACCAACCAAAATCCAATTCATTCCAATTGAGTTCATTCATAAAGAAATGCTCGGAGACTGGAATTGCGCTCGGATAACGAACTCGTCCCCCTATTACATAGAAATTGCATGACTTAACTGGCGACTAGTCAACTATATATACCTCTGCTCTATCCCTACTCAACCCGTTCGGAGAATTCAGGCGTGCTGATGTTATGTTACTCCTAATGCTGCGGCCGCATCTGCGTCCATCGTGACGAAACAATGCGTGCCGAAGCTTCGTATGTTTTTCTCGCTAAAAATGTATCGCTCTAAAGGCTCATACACACCAATGCGATATCGCGGGCGCGACACGGGTCGCGCTGCCTGTCGAGCCCGCGATATCGCATTGGTCTGTACGAGCCTTTAGAGCGATAATTTTTTTGCGGTGGTCACATTAGTGGCTTCATAATTAAACGAATTATCATACAATATAGATGGCTCTCCATTATATCGACAGAGCGTCTACGCAGTCCAGAGATAACAGTCGAAATTAAAAACGGTAGTCTGACCACGCGCCACGCTAATTAGCGCGCTAAAACCCTTTGATATACCCGGGCGATAAGTACTACGCAGTCCGAACTATCGCGACGATAGCCGATAATCGTTGGTCATATCTGTGTGTATGACATGAAATGAAATTCTTTATTCTGTAAATAGGATATCGAAATCATTTTTACACGTCATAATAAAAAAATATTAAAAATAAGCTAGATTAGTTCGGCGTTTCCTATCTTACTACTCTGAGAAGAAAAGCCGAAACGAACTCAGAAATCGCAGTCTCTTTTAAAGTCCAGACATAATCTTGGTCAGGCCATATGAGGTCCATGTAGATTAGTGTCTGAAATGGTCTTTTGAGGAAAGAACCACACAGATCGCACAGTATCGTATCATTGTGCGAAGCTTCGTCACGATAGACGCAGATGTGGACGCAGCATTAGATACATGCGAAGACGTACATCTTAAGCTATTAGTTCTGAATAGGGAATTCATTCCCCAAAATTCTCCGAAGTATCTTTAGACGTATCCGTGCACATTGGCGCTTCCGATCGCGTGTTCCTTCCCTTTGTGCAGGTCCTCTCAAAGAATTTCCTTTACTTTGTATACGAATGTGTGTATGAAAATCTTCATAAGCTATTCAGTATGTGATATTTATTATGCAGGGACATCGACGTAAAAACTGTTACCATGGATTCAGTCCATGATTCTGAACCCCCCTGCGTTGAAATTTTTCGTCGGTTATAAAAAAGAAAACTGCTGTTTCATAGAAAAGTGCAATACCTACGCGGTCAAAATGTATGGAACAGCTGAATTTTTTTTTAATGACCGACAAAAAATATCAACGCAGTGGGATTCAGAAATATGTACTGAATCCATGGTAACAGTTTTCGCATCGATGTTCCTGCCACCCTGTATATAGGTAATAGGTACTCACATCAAGGGGCTTGTGGCTAAGTAATAACAGCCGCACAGATATATCGATCAGGTTATACTACGCTTGTTGCGGTTGGTGCGTGGATGGGTGACCACCTTTACATACCAAGACCCTTCCGTGCCTCGGAAAGCACGTTAAGCCGTTGGTCCCGGTTCTCATTTGTAGATCTTTGACAGTCGATACGGGTTATCAGAAGCCACACAGTCTGACAACCAGTCTTACCAAGGGATGTCGTATTATAACCCAGTAACTGGGTTGTGGAGGTCTGATAGGCAGTCGCTCCATGTAAAATACTGGCATTCAGCTGCATATGGTTAGACTGGAAGCCGACCCCAACATAGTTGGGAAAAGGCTAAGCAGATGATGAGGTACTCGCATCAAAATAGGTACGGTATTACCAGTGTTGTCCTGTACTAGCCCACGGCTCCACGGGATGTCGGAAAATATCCCACGGGATCGTACTACCGGGATTAAAAGTATCCTATCTGTTAATCCAGATTATAAACTATTTTCGTGCCAAATTTCATCCAAATCCGCTCAGCCGTTATTGCGCCAATCCGGAACATACATACAGACAAACAGACAAACGGACAAAAATTCTAAAACTTTATTTTTTGGCATACATTCAATATTTTTGAAAAAAAAGTAATTGCTATGAGGTGTGGGAACGTTAGATTTTATTAATGTATACTTGTATATAATTTTGCAGTAAGATAGTTATAGCCGTGATATAGTTATATCCCTAGGGATATAGTTATATGTATACCGTAATATAGTTCTTATATGAAAGCGGTTCCTAACTGTCTTACCAGGAATATAGCTATGATACGAGCACGATCTAGTAATATAACTTATTAGGGCACTCCGACCAAATAGGTTAGGTTAGAACTGTGACCAATTACGTCGAAATTGGTGGCAATAACAAAATTAAGACACTTCGACAGTTATAAACCGGTTTAATATTACTATATCCCTAGGGATATAACTATATCACGGCTATAACCATCTTACTGCGACAAATAGATATAGATACTTTAATTCTGCTAATTGTTTCTGCAACAAATTGGATTCCATAAAACCATAGTAACTGCCCTCGCAGAGCATTAATTCCGTAAAAGCTTTCATATCAATTCCATATGCTGTTTCCACATCAATCCTCAACAAACAGACCGTTTAAAATTATTAGTACTATCTAAAAACAGTCCAATACATTTTTACCGAGCAAAAAAAACGGCCATTTTTCACGTACGCAGCAAAAACATTTACAAACACGGGGTTATTTGAACGGGCCAGTTTGAACCTGCGAGCGTGTCACGGAATATTTTACAAGTCCAAACAGCTCGGGCAAAGTTCAGGGGGACTGGCATGTTCAACAGTTAGAAGTTCCACGGTTTAGTTTTGCTGTGAAGCCTTCGTTCGATAGGAGGGATTGTGGAATAGGTAATGTTTTTGCGGCTTGGATAAGGATGTTAGAGTGGTGTCGTTGTTTAGTGGAAAATGTTCAGACGACACATTTGTCACAGTTGTGTCTTCCTTTGTCCTTCTATTTTCTACTTTATTTTTATTATTTTTTGTTACAACGGCAATAGACGTATTTCTATTGTGTATACAATTTATGAAAATTTCAACTGTCTACCTGTTACGGTTCATGAGATACAGCCCGCTGACAAACAGACGGCCGGACTGCGGAGGCTTGGTCTGTTTGGCACCGTTCGGGTACGGAACCCTAAAAATCGTAGCACAAAGCGTTTCAAAAACAAGATCATATTGGAGCCATTATTTTATTTTGATTAAATAATAAATAAGTTCTTTATAAATCGTCGCAAAATACTTTGTACAACACATTGACGTGGTTGAGCAAAAAAACTCAAACAACAAAGTATCGTCTACTTCTTCCCACGCTATTGTTCCAGACAATTGAAGCAATTTATTGAGGAGGGCTACTAAAGCGGCTAGCAAATAATACTTACCTCTATTTAAGCCCTCCTTCAATACTTTGAACATGTAAGTAATTGAACTTTTCTACAATAAAAGAATACAGCAATAGCCGATATTACAGAACAATTAAGGCCAGTGCATCGGCGCACAGTGGATCGAAAAAAGGCTCTCGAAAACATATGAGCCTAAATAAAGTGTCGGGTTTTTTGCTTGAAATGGCTTCTAATAATAGCCAATATCAAGCATAAATATATCATAGGATACAATCTAGTAGGCAAATTGGTAACTCATATTATTTTTGCAAAAAGAAGTATGGAACTAATGCTTATATCTCCGGAACGGAGAGAATCACCAAAATATACTTGCACACGGTATGCTTGTACCTATTTATTTATGATTTTTTACATAGTTCATATTTTGAGTGGTTTTTGTTTTAAGCCACACTAAATCTGAAAAATCAAAAAATCTTTTTTCGATTCACAGTGCGGCGGACGGACGGCCTTGGACGACGGACGGCATCGAGGGGGATTTTCCGCCAGCCAGCACACACTGATGAAAGTGTAACAAACAAACTCACTTTCGCATTTATGATATCAGTTAGGATAGTGAAATAGGTACTTATCACTTGATTAAAAGAAGCTTACAACCGGATTATGTGGCAAAAACTCTAGCAAGTATACACGAAGGAATGTGTAGTACTGATCTAATTGAAAACCAGCGTTAGGCACTTATTGTTAATCGAACTCGCCGCCCTAAGCGAATCCTTACCGACCCTGACGACCCCATTACCTTCCTCCAGGAGAGCAGTAGGGAAACCAGCACAGTGTACAAAAACAGACGCCTCCCGTCATTCCGACCTCGCCGCCGAGGTCCTTTGCGATCGCGACCGCGTCCCCGAGTAAATGATACTCCCCCTCGACCCCTGCTCAATAACGAGGTGCCAGCAGCTGTTGCAGCTGAGCGCGTAACATTAAATTCCCCGACTAATAATCATGATCAAAACTTTGATCCAGCCCATCCCATCCTTGATGTCCTCCCTCCGGTTGACGCCCTAAGCCAAGGTTCGTACCCCTCAGAGGATGCCCTTAGTGAGCGTTCACCTAGTTTTAATTAGCATAGTTGAATAAACCCTGGCTGGAGGTTTTAAGTGTAGTAGTTTAAGGCACCCACAGGAAAGCCCGTTTAAGTAGTCATGATCTCAAGCACTTATTGTTGTACGGAATTTTTGCTGAACTGGGCCTTTTTGGCGCAGCCGTCAGGCACACTCTTCTGATCGCACTTTACACTTATTTGATTTTGATTTTTTATCTGCTGTTGTTTATATTGTGTATTTTTTGGTCTGTGTGAAATAAATGTATTTTCTTTCTTCTTTTTAGTAAGTATGGGGTGGACCTTTGTCCACATGAAACACAATACTCAATTTACCTACCTAGGTTGTTACTCTTTACAAGACAATAACCACGATTCACTAGTTCAAAAACACCTACATGGAGTTACTTAATTTAATTCTTCTGATTGGTGTTAACGAGTCAACGCTGTTGTCTTTTATTGTACCTAAGTATTTAAGGCGAAAGCGTCAGGGTAGCCGCGAAATTCAATTTTTCTTACATTTTTTGCAATTTGCTGGCCAGTATCAGGTTGTATGTGTTTCAAAATATGATTCGCAACCGTTCCAAATATGTATTTACAGAATTATAATAATTAGAATCATCAATACAACTCTCTAAGTTCAAATTAACCTCCAGGCAGGCACGCAGGCAGGTCCTCTTAAACAGAGCACCTGCCATCCAATCTCTTCGTTCCTTTCGTTGTCTGGTAGAGAATACATCCGCCTTTGTATGTTTTTGTGTGTGAAAAGTTTAAATAAATAAAATTATCAGTCAAATGACTATTTCAATTAATCATGACATTTGAGGTCAATTCTAACTTAGAGACTCAAGTATTAATAATTTTAATGATTGTATTGATCAACATACAACCTGACACTGACCTATAAATTGCAAAAAACATAAGAAAAATTTTAGATTCGCGGGCTTCTTTAGCGCATCCCCCTTAAATGAAATATGTTGTTGCCGCTCTGTAGCACGCAATTTAACATGGAAACTTGGCTCCATGGGGATTATCGTAAATTGACAATAACCAAAATCAATCCTAATTAATTAACGACACCTATTTATCACCAAAATTCATTTGAACTAATTCAACGCGACTCAATTCATGTCAATTAGAATTAATTATGTTACGCTGTGTTGACAATGTCGGCGCACTAATATTGTTTACTTCACAGTATGCACAAACATGCATGGTTTCTACCGTGCTATGTGCTGACAATGATATAAATTACATGTTTATATTGCCTTTGTAAGTTTTTTTTTCTTGCGCAAAATACAAAAGGGTCAAAAATGAAAAAAAAATATTTAATAAAATTGGTGGCACTCCGGGAGTGGCGGCAGAAGTGAAAACTTGAACAAGATCGCCTTGGTGGAAGAAAAATTGTGTGTTTAAATTCGAATCCATTACCAAGCAAACGAAGTGAACCCAGTTGTGGAACAAACGTATTTACTGAAGAGCTTTGTAAACATTTTACTGAAGGAAAACAAGATGTTTGGTCTTCAAAATGACAATGTCTTTACATTCAAAAGCTGTAGACAATCAATTAGTCGTTGTTTGTAGTACGGTTAAATAGGTAAATGGGAAAATATTTATTTTATACAATTACTAATCATAATTATTTAAACTGTATGTTTACATATCTCCGGCTATTTTCACTAGAAAATGTATACAAACAAAGACGTAACAGAGTCGTGCCAGATAACGCAGAATCCTTGATCTTTTTGCACCATAACTTACCCTTGGTAAATTTAAAATTTATTTAAAAAAAATATTAATTTAAGTGCGATAATTATTTCAATGTTTAGATGTTAAAATTCTGACAATGTTTAAAATGCATTTTCTGAAATGACGTTCAAGGGTGGCAGCACTGAGACGTCAGGTCCGGGCACCTGTCAAAACGCCTATATTTACTTTGGTCGTGCTGAATGATGAACGAATGAATGAAACGAATGATGAACGTCATCATTTATTTTATATTTATTGTCGAAACGGAAGACCTTTTGTCAAAGTGGCGCCAACTGGTGACGTGCATTTTCATATAAACCCTCGTCGTTAAATAAATAACAACTAAGGCCGTAGTTATATAACAGGCGCTCGAGGCGCGCGTGTCGTACCTTGCGTTTTGGTCGCTCAATAATATTTTATAAATTTATATGTAACGAATTACATCAAGCGCTGCCGTCCAAGACATCATGTAGGGCGCCCGAAACGCAGCGTACGGGACGCGCGCCTCGGGCGCCTGATATAACTAGAGCCTAACAAACAATACATATATGCTTATGATTTTATTTTACTGGTTTAGTTTTATTATTGTAGTCGAAACAGTTGAGTTATTTTAATACTTTCTTGTTTCGATACAAGAAAATATGCATTACCAAATCATCCTCACGTCGACTGATTCAATAGGCTTCTAATGATCTCCCTGATAAATTGTGACACAAAGGTTGAATACAATTGAGACATGAGTAACTTAAGATTACCTACCTACAGCTAGGTGTGTGTGTAAACAAGCAATTGCCAGAAGTAAGTACCATTAGAACATCAAATTATGTATGATAGTTAATAAGCCTCCTATATGATAAGCTTTGACCTGCATCAAGAGGATTTAGATAATTAATCCGCACCTCAGATGTGGCGGGGTTGCGGTTGTCCGAAAGGGCCGTGGCCCCTGGCAATATAGGCAAATGAAGGAACACTGGTAGATTCTAGTCAGTAAGAGTCTGACACACCCTCCCACTCCACCCAAAGCAGGAGAAGTTATTTGATAAATTCTTCTATTTCTTATTTTTTCCCTTATAAAAAAAAACAGATGTGGCTTCACTATGATTCTACCTGTACTTGGTGATCCGGCCCGCTAGGCATGGCGAGTTAATACCAGTCAGGAGTGCACGCGAATCTACCCGCACTTGGTGATGGGACCCGCTAGGCATGGCGGTTTAATACCTATCAGGAGTGCGGGCGAATCTACCCGCACTTAGTGATGGAGCCTGCTAGGCATGGCGGGGTAATACCAGTCGGGAGTGCACGCGAATCTACCCGCACTTGGTGATGGGGCCCGCTAGGCATGGCGGGTTAATACCAGTTGGGGGTGCGCGCGAATGTACAAGTACCTCCCGGGCTCCAGACTCATGGTAGTGGAAGGAACCGTGGGGTTTTAGTCGGTAGGAGTTCACCATCCTCCGTTCTCCCAAGACGGAGAGTATATGCATAAGGATTTAATAATGGAAAAAAGGTAAAAAATAATATCTAAGATCTCAAAGGAAGCTTCAAGGAATTAGTGATTAGCATGCTGAGCCGGACATTCAATTTGACTGATACGCAATCTACTTAATTAAAATCTTAAATCCACTCAATGACAGACAATGGACAGCTTAAACCTCTGGCAAGAAATTTTGCACAAGAGTTCCTTATCTATCAGCACACGCAGTATGACAACTTACAGGATTTGTCGACGGATGAATAGACAAAATGATTGATTGTGATTGTTTATTTGTCATTTTGTCTATTCTTCCGTCGACAAAACCCGTTTCTATTGTGGTTATGCTAAGCGTGCTGAGGTGAGCAATAAGAAAGGATTTTTGAAAATCCATCCCCTAAAGGGGATGGCATCCTCAATAGGGGATGACAGTTTATATAAAAGTTCTCCATCAAAATTAAAATATTTTATTTCACATAAACCTACAAGGGTACTTATGATAACGTCAGAAGCTAGGTGCACGGTTCCAATTGGTCATTTCCGATGGAAAAGAGCCGGAAAGAAACTCCACGGTTACTCTTTTAAATAGAAATTACTTTTACAATGTTTTCAAATTACAGTGTTAATAGGTATGGGAGGACTGTGTAGACCTGACTACAAGTACCAGGTACTTAATAAAATGGAAAATGGTCTACAAATCTACAGTCTATTAAGCATAAAAATCGAGCACAGGTCTTGTTATTTCTTAACTTGGCGTCGTTTGCTTTGAACAAAATAAGTCTGTTCCCAGGTATATGCCAAACACCAATATACCAAAACATAGTCGCTCGAAAAATATTTATCTACCCTCTAAATTCTATTCTCCCCATGAGACTCAGCCCAGTGGTTCGTGCACATGCATTGTTGTGGCATATCGCAACTTTTTGTCACCATAGACACGGTGCGACCCTCTGTGCAGCGTACTAATCGATTTCCCATTTTCATTATTTATGACATGCGACCTTTAGGGGAGAAAAATTGAAATCTGTTTTGGGTTTATCTGATTTATTTTGTTGGATTTGTGTTTGAGAGTGCGAAATGGAAAATATTTGTGTATTTTTCAGGGATGTCAAGTTATTTTTTTAAGTCTTTTGAGAAAGAAACTACGGATTGACATTCTGCTCTCACATCTCTTAAGTTGTGTTAAAAAAAACAGGGTGTTAGGTTTAACCGGGGAAATACTTTACTTCGACAATGAAAAAAAAAAGCTCTGGGACCAACCAGAAAACACGAAAAAGAAATCTGCTGACAAAATGCAACACCTACGCGATCTAAATCAAAATATTTTATTTCACATAAACCTACATAAGCACTTATGAAATATGGTCGCAAATGAAGGGTTCTTCGGCAATCAGTTATTTGAAGGTGAACCTAACTCAGGTTACGCCAGACGAATATATATATCACTCGTAGAGGCCATTTAATGCACCCCAAAGGCTGACTTTAGCCTTGATTTTACTAACACTGACTATAAAAAAAGGAAAAAAAACGAGAGTCCAAACCATTTGATTGTAAGCAAACAAACACCACACAAACAGTCGCAGATCAACCCTAGCTCATTACAATATATCAGTTGCGTTGCATAACCCACCCACAATTACAATTTGTTTATACAAACAAAATGGAAACACGTTTTCAGAATTGCATCGAATTTCAATAACACCCACGTAGTTCCAGTGTGCAGTGTGGTGTCAAAACAAAGCTATATAAAGTGATTGTCATTGTACCACGAAGTGTGAGTTTCAAATTATGCTGTAAGCGTCAGATAGATGATACTTTTTCTATACTATGTGCTGCATATGAGTTTGTTTGTGTAGTCAAATATTAATGATTTTTAATGATTCATATCAATCATTTAATGGTAGCATGTAATGTACTGTAAGGTAAAGAGATTTTTCATACAGAAAAATACAGCAGATTATAACGTTTGTCTTTTTTATTTTATTTTTTAGTTTTTTATATGTAAGTACGTATGTTAGTGAACAAGCGAAAGAATACATCATCATTTTTTTAAATATTTATAAACGTTTTTGTTTCACCGCGCTCACTGTATAAAAACAATATTAAAAATTCCACGTATTAAAATTAATAAAACATCCATTCAACTACTTCGTTACACAATAAACATAAAACGCAATACATATTTTGTCCACATCTGCCGACGGGCGGCACACGGTGCACTAATAGAATGCACAAACGTGCACTCTTCCTATCCCACATACATTGATGGTCCATTTGTATTCTAGTGTGGTTCGTAGTGAACTAATCAAGTGGTGCATCCTATCCTCCCCGGAGGCCCAAGGCCTGGAGGCCTCTGTCGCATATTAAAGGGGATGGGACGGGCCTCAGACTAGACAGGCGCGGAAGCGGCCGTAAAACGCGTTGAATTTTTAATACTGCTAGCATAATTGTAATATTTAAGAGTCGAATTTGTGGTTGTTTGTGGATGTAGCGTTAGTTTTGTTATTTATGGGTGGGGTGTTAATTATTTAAGCCTGAGGAGAGCTAAGGGTTGAGCCGTTTAGACACTTGTTGAATCTGTGTCTAACCTCGTTTTCTAAACATATTAAATGTGCTAAGGCGTTGTCTAGTCTGATACACAAATCTATTAGTACAAAGGCTGGCGCTTAACTGGCGAGGCGCAGCGCAGGGCGGTTGTCACTGCCAAACAAATATCAACGTTGCGAGCCTAAAAATAAAGTTGAGAATAAAAACCCGAGACACGCGCATCTTTCCGCTTCGAAGCGCTCTTGAGCTACTGGAAGTTTATTTATTTTCAACTTTATTTCAATAAAGACAATTTCGATAATAGTTTGACAGTGAAAAATGCGCTACGGTGCGCTCCACCATTATGTGCGCCGGCCATAAGAGGTGTAATGGGATAGGTAAGAATAATATCAGTCCAAATATATTCGCAAGCCACTGCTGTCAGCCTATCCTATCCTATTTAATGTAAATTATATTTATTTCTGTAAGTTGGTTTGTATAATAAACAAACTTTTGCATAACCATTATTATTTTTTTACTATTTAGATGAGGTCGGGGTTTCCTATCTAACTACTCTAGAACAGTGATAAACTCTGACACCAGGTTACTCACTAACCACACGAGAAGAAGATCTGACTACTCTGAGAAGGGACATTGAAACAAACTCAGAGGCCACAGTATCTTTTAAAGACCAAATATATTAATTACAAAAAAAAAGACTTCCAAAAAACACTACATATTAAAAAAATACTTTAATTTCGAAATTCGGTGTCTGTCGTTTCGAATTTCCGTTTTTTGCCACTGACTTCGAAATTAAAGTTATTTTTCACTTTGTAGTGTTTTTTTTTTGTTGGAAGTCGATCGTTTTTTTTTGTAATTAATTTTTATTTTTCACTTTTTAGCTGTGGTACCTACCCCACATAATTCGAATACCACTACATGCTATGTAAATAATAGTGACAGGAACTTATCATACCATCTACAAACTAAATGAGAAAAATATTTAGGTATTATTTATTGTAGCTAACTCAAAAACTACCCAAGCAAAGTTGATAAAATTGATATGGGACCACTTCTGAAGTATGACTTACCAAAAAAAAAAGATTCATCAAAATCAATGCATAATTGGCGGAGTAATCGCCTAACAAACACAAAAAGAAACCTTCTTTTGGAAGTTGATTAAAAATATGCCATCAATTTTTACGTCCAGAATCATAGAGCTATTGTTTTATTCAACCAGCCGCCCCAGCTTAAAGAACCAAGCTTTCAAAAACTTAGAATTACCTACTCTAGCGCCATATCTAACTCCCTCCTCTAACCGCCTATTACCCGCCCGCTACATCCCAAGACACAGCCTTACAAACGCATGCATCCGCTGCCGGCGCCGGCGACACATGTCGATAATATCTTGTCGCGGCCTTGTCACTGGGCATTGCTGAAGGCCTTACATTGTAATAATACCATATAACACTAGTAGAATTGATAATTTTTATTGTTCTTTCACCATATTGATTAGACTAAGAATCCTTCTTTGTGGTCCTGGCGAAGGATTTTAAGCAGTATTGAGCATTAACAGAGTTAGCTTTTTTTTGTTTTTATGATTACATTAAATGTTGACATTGTTATTGCTACAAACAATGTTGTATCTTCTGACATTTTTTCTTAAGACGCAGATATATGTCAGTGACCTTGAGTGGTTAGCTTGCGTGTTCTGTGCTGAGCTAACGCAGCGCGTCGTACGTCCAGTCAGTTATAGGACTCGCCCATCAAGGTGCGCTGTCCCAAATTAGACGCATTATTAATTTATTATACATAAAACAAAAGGTATTTTAATAAAACTTGTATACTAAAAGATCAATAATTAAATTATATTTAAAACGGTGAAGGTTTCAGAAAAATACGATAGATAGATTACTCGAGATTCTCAGTTTTTATCCGCGTTAGACATAAATTTACAAATTAATTTCACTATATGAACATAATCTAAAATATTCCTATATTAAGTTATTAAGAATATGCTCTTATATAACATATATTTTTCTAAATCATTAACACTACTTGTTTAGACGTGATCTTTAGTATAAAATCATTAAAAGTCGGTTATCGTCGCCTTAATTCAATAGGAAATAAAAGATGCATCCTAAAAAGCATTTGGCTGCTGTTTACTACAACAAAAGTACCTATTTTACATTCGAAATACCTGCCAGCATGGATAAATGCTCACCAAATTGTGTTTCATAAAGTATTGTAGAAATGAACTTATTTTCCTTTTTATTCTATGCCATAAAGATTTATAAGCTCCTTTAAAGTTAATTTCAGACCAAATATTTTATATTTTCGCTAATTGGATGTTACCAATATTTTATTTCACGACTTTCAATCTAGTTTTATTGAGGCAAAAAGCTAACGGTCCATCGTAATTTTTTTTGAATATCAAATATAATATTGCGTATCCCAAACACATGTTACTTGTTTAATGTTTTATGAATTTGATTAAAATATGACAACATAGCCAAATAAATATTTCACTCTCAATATTACTGCAACAAATGACTGAGGTAAATAAAATGAATCACTGGTAGGAAAATTTAAAAAAACAAAAGTAAAATAAAGTAACATTTAATTATATGTAATAGGTACTTAAGATTTATCAATGGCACTTTAAAGATCACAATAGTTATAATCAGTGAATCACAGAAACTATAAAAAACTAACAAAAGAAAAAAAAAATATTGATACAACAGAGCTTTTTTAGATTTAGCTGATCTTCCTCTCTTTCTTTTCTCACCAATAGGTATATTCTTGACTTCAGGAGGTGGTTCCACGTACTTCAGCCTTATTGCTAAACCCCGCAATTTTTACAGATATACTGTTTCAAGGTTGTAGGACAGTTACATATACCAGTTAGCCAATCATCACTGTTGATTGGTGTCATTACTTCCCATTCACTGAAAAATCTGTTTAAAATCGTCGAAACCTTCCCAGTGGACATCCAAGTTTTACATTCCATATTCTCACCGGCTGGAATCCTGTAGTATGTCGCTGAATCAGTTGTCTGTTTGACGGGTAGTCTTTTAGGCAATTTAGCCCATCGGTACGCTTCAGTCCATTATTTGAGAGTAAGTAAAGGGAAACGACTGTAATTATAGTTCGACACTAATATATTTTGGATTCAGGTTGGATAATTAGATTACACAAAAGCTATTTAGAACTGCCATTTTGGGTATTAATGTTACTATTTCAAGGAAACAAGATTTGGTGAGCAGTTAACCATTATAGTAAGCAAGAGGAATATAAATACAACACGTATAATTATTCTAATGAGTGTATAATTATTTTGGAACTTAAAACGTGGTTCTTTAGGGTTTATTTTATTTTAAGTTAACATATTTTACTTGGTACTTAGTCTCAGGGTCTAAAAATTATTTTGGTGAGCATTTAAATTGTAGCCAAAGCATTTTATCATAAAACTGCCTTTGGAGTCTTGCTAAAGATCTTACCAAAATGCGCGAAAAACCTAAGTTTCATATATATCTACAACTAAGTAGTTGTGAACCATGAACTGAACTGAACAAACGCGTTCTTTTAAAGCTAAAACTTATTAATGGTCAAAGAATATTCATTATATATCGATTCAGAGAGTAATATGGGCCAAGGCCTGACCCTTCTAAAATATTCAGCGTCGAGAGGAATAATAGATGAGAGAATCTCTCAACAGACAGATGGATATCTACTACTCTAGTACTCTAAGTATATTATGTAGATTAAGTATTTGTCAGACTATTGTTATTCGTAGAATGGTATGACAAAGTGTAGTGAGAGTTTTTAATTAGGACTTTTTTTTGTGGCATTTTGAGGCGTTACAAAAAAAAAATCGACAGGTCTGATGATTTTGTAAGTTTCTTTCATAGTTATCTATTTTATTAAACAGCAATTACGTAATACACAATCAATCACAATCTGAATCGTTATGAAATAGCTAATCCATTGCTTCATAAGTTCGAAAAAAAATCTGCTCAAGTACAGCTATCAGTGTGTCAATTTTGACAGTTTTTGACAATTATGTCGCATTGACAGTTATCCTAGTAACGAGCCCTGGAGTCTGATTTATCGTAAATGGAACTTACACCAATTAATCTGCCTAGCCTTTTCCCAGCTGTGTTGGGGTCGGCTTCCAGTCTTACAGGATGCAGCTGAATATCAGTATCCTACATGGAGCGACTGCCTATCTGACCTCTACAACCCAGCAAATAGGTAACACAATACCCCTTGATAAGACTGGTTGGCAAACTTTTGGGCTTCTGACTACCCGTCACGGCTGACAAAGTTCAAGACAGCTGGCATCGGAAAGCACGTTATGCTTTCCGATGCACGAAGGGGTCTCGGTCTCAATATGTAATGGATGGTCACCCATCTATAAAACGACCACGGCTTAACCTTCGATCGACTCGTGCGGCTGTTATTATTTAGCCACGAGCCCCTCCATAACTAGTGAAATGTGAGTGTGCTACACACATCTGCTTACCCCTATAAGGAATACAAGTGCGATGTTACGTAGACAATATACATTTTAAAGTAAAAAAAAATGAATTTTAATATTGTTTAATAATATTTTTTGTTTTTTAATATTTTTTAATAATATTATTTTTTGTTTTTTATTATTTTGTATTTCCGATCGTATTTGTGACCATAGCTCATCTTTGATTCTTCTTTATTTTATAACTGAAATGTAATTTAACTAACGAACGATATCTTACACATACATACTATTGATATCTTTATTAGTGCTGTGCACTTCTGTAAGTGACGAATTCACAATTCCTAAAACTGTGTGTGATTTTTGTTTGTGTATATCTTAGTGAATAAGTCGTTGAAGTGCCATAACAATAAATAAAAAAAACCTGTAAAAAAAAAGCTCATTGATTGCCCACTTCACGTACAAAAGTCGTAAGTTATTTTCTCACTTTCTAGGTAGTTAAAATAGGCCTTTATCCAATTTTTTTTTTATCCGGACGGTAGATTAATAAAAAATATTGGACACGTATTTTTTCTTTTTTAACGTAATCAAAAGATTACGGCGATACATTGCATTAAAATGTGGCATGACGTCACGCCTTGCTAGATTTGATACTGAGTTGTGACGTAGCGAGCCCCCACTCTCCAAATTTAATGCATGTTTTCTAAGTCATTTTTGATTGATATGACTAAGCAAAAAATACGTGTGTAATATTTTTTATTATCTGAAAGACAGACTAAATAGAATTTCTTTTTTTTTTACCTAGGCAACTACCGTATTGTATCCTATTTAAACATGTTTATGCCTTTATAATTATACAGGGTGTAAGGGACGAGAACGAGAGGCTCCGAGCAGACCTGGCCGGGCTGCGGGCAGCCGGCTCCCGGGAGGTGCCGCATGGGGGGAAGCAGCATGGGCAGGCACGGCCCGTGCCAGCTGAAGACCGGGTTTTGACCCTGGTGCGGCAGGAGATGGCCTCCCTGCAGAGTAAGTTCTCCGCCCTGGAGGCTATCGTCCTGCGCCCCCCGCTAGCGGCGAGCCAACCGACCTTGGGCCAGCCAAAGGTGGCAACGTATGCCACCACCGTAGCTGCCGCGGCCAAACCGGGCCCATCAAGGCAGGCCAAGGGCGGAGCGGCTGCGCAGGCGGCGAGGGCCCCGGCCCTGATGGCGAGGGCTCCGGCCCAGGCCCAGGCGGCGGCGAAACGGCCGCCTCCGCCTCCTGAATCTTCTCCTCCGGCCGACGCCGGGTGGCAAGTAGCCGGGGAGAAGAAGAAGGCTGGTAAGGCGACAAGGGCGGCCAAAAGAAGGGCGAGGCGGCAGCGGCGTAAGGAGCGAAGCGTCGCTGCTAGGCTCCGCGCCCCGAAGTCCGCAGCTGTAGTGGTAACACTGCAGCCGGAAGCGGAGAAGAGGGGCGTGTCCTACCAGGACGTGTTCGCCAAGGTGGACGCGGTTATGGACCTCCAAGAGATCGGCGCCGCCAAGGGCATCCGGTTGAAGATAACGGCAACCGGAGCCCGGATGCTGGAGGTCCCTGGTGCGGCCAGTGGCCCGGCCGCTGACGCCCTGGCTGAAAAGCTCAGGGCGTCCCTAAATGCGGACGAGGCCCGAGTGTCCAGGCCCACCAAATGCGCTGATCTGCGCATCCAGGGCCTGGACGACTCCGTGACGGTGGAAAAGGTCGTGGCCGCCGTCGCTAAGGCTGGAGGGTGCTCTGCCGAGCAGGTTAGGGCGGGCACCATCCATCCTGACTTCGCGGGGATGCAAGCCATTAGGGTGAGCTGCCCCGTGACGGCGGCCAAAAAGATAGCCGGGGAGGGCCGAAGGCTCTTGGTGGGCTGGGTTTCCGCCCAGGTTAAACTGCTGGAGCCCAGACCTCTGAGGTGTTACCGCTGCCAGGTGGGACACCACGTGGGGGTCAAGTGCACCTCGGAGGTGGACCGCAGCGGCCACTGCTTCCGCTGTGGTCAGCCCGGTCACAAGGCCGGCTCGTGTGACGCCCCGCCGCACTGTGTTGTATGTGCGGCGGCTGGCAAGCCGGCCGATCACCGGGCTGGGAGCAAGGCCTGCGCTCCACCCGCCAAGGCCAAAGGCAGGGGCAAGTCCTCCGCCACCGCCGTCACCGCCGCAGCCGCCGCCACTACAGCCGTAGCCGCTGCCGCCTCTACTGTTGTCGCCGCCGTCGTTCCCACTGCGGCAGTGCCCTCACAGGGGACTCAGGAGGGGGCAGACATGGAGTGCCAATAATGGCCCCATTACGCCTCCTCCAGGCGAACATCAACCACTGCGTCGCCGCTCAGGATCTATTGCTCCAGAGCATGGCGCAGTGGTCGATTAACATCGCCGTGGTCGCTGAGCCGTACTTTGTCCCGCCCAGGGATGACTGGGTGGAGGACCTGAGCGGCTCAGTGACCCTCATTTCGTCGGCCGCCGCCGGAACTCCGTCTCTCGAGTCTGTCAAGAGAGGACGGGGTTGCGTGGCAGCACGGTTCGGGGAGATTGCCGTGGTGGGGGTATACTTCTCCCCGAACCGAACTCTCGCCGAGTTCCACAACTCCCTTGCGGAGTTGAGAGTCGTCGTCGTCGGGTTCTGTTCCCTCCCCGTGCTCGTCCTCGGGGACTTCAATGCCAAGAATCTGGCTTGGGGTTCCCGGTACACGGACACACGGGGCAGGATGGTGGAGGACTGGGCTCTAGAGACAGGCCTAGTCGTCCTAAACCGGGGTTCTGTCCCTACGTGTGTGCGGATGCGGGGTGAATCGGTGGTGGACATTTCGTTCGCCAGCCCCGCTCTGTCACCGCGTGTCATTGACTGGCGCGTCATGGAGGGGGTGGAGACCTATTCCGATCACCGGTACATCCGGTTTGACGTCTCCGCCCAGACCTCGAGCGCGCCGGTCCGACAGGCCCCGAGTGGTCCGCGGTGGGCGCTGAAGCAGCTGGACCGGGAGCTCCTCCTGGAAGCCTCAATCGTGCAGGCCTGGGTGTCATCACCGGACAGGCCTGCTGACATCAACGACGAGGTGGAGTGGTTCCGGGAGGCCATGTCCAATATATGTGACGTGGCTATGCCCCGGGTCCGGCCCGGACGTGCTTCGCGCCAGGTGTACTGGTGGTCGCAGGAGTTAGAGACCCTGCGCAGGGCGTGCGTTACTGCGCGACGCCGGTACGCCAGGCACCGCAGGCTCCGTATCCGCCCTCCGGATACGGAAGCCATTCAGGCGGAGCTGTACGAGGGGTACAGAGCGGCGAAGACCGCCCTCCAAGCGGAGATCCTGCGGGCCAGGGCAGTGGCCCGTGAGGAGTTGCTGGAGACTCTAAACAGGGACCCGTGGGGACGCCCATACAAGATGGTGCGGGAGAAACTCCGCCCATGGGCTCCCCCGCTGACGCAGAGTCTCCGGCCCCAGCTTGTGGGGGACGTGGTGAGCGCTCTGTTCCCCCCAAGAGGGGAACACGCTCCCCCGCCCATGGCTCCGCCTACTGCGGTGCCCGATGCGGACCACACCGCCGACGACGACGACGATGCTCCGGAGGTGACCGAGGTAGAAATGAGAGTGGCGGTACGCAAGATGAATGCGAAAAATACCGCCCCAGGACCCGACGGCATACCTGGAAAAGCCTGGGTCCTGGCCTTGGGGGCTCTCGGGCCTCGACTAAGGGGGCTCCTAAGCGCATGCATGGAGAGGGGCCAGTTCCCACTTCGTTGGAAGACGGGGAAACTGGTCCTCATCAGGAAGCCGGGGCGCCCAGCGGACTCTCCGTCCGCTTATCGGCCCATCGTGCTGCTCGACGAGGTGGGCAAGCTCTTTGAAAGAGTCATTGCAGACCGCCTCGTCGAGCGGCTGGTGCGGGTGGAACCGGATCTGGCGGAGAGCCAGTTTGGCTTCCGCAAGGGGCGCTCTACGGTGGACGCCATCATGCGCGTGCGGGCCCTCACGACGGGGGATGCTGTGGCCCGGGGTGGGGTCGTCTTGGCGGTGTCTCTAGACATCGCCAATGCCTTCAACACCCTGCCCTGGAGTTGCATCAGGGAGGCACTCCGGTATCACCGGATGCCGACCTACCTCTGTCGTGTGGTCGAGGCCTATTTGACGGACAGGGCCGTCATCTACCCCGGTCACCAAGGAGAGTGGAACCGGCGAGAGATGTCGTGCGGTGTCCCACAGGGATCGGTCCTGGGGCCGCATCTGTGGGACATCGGATACGACTGGGTGCTGCGCGCCGACCTCCCTAGCGGCGTCAGCGTCGTCTGCTACGCTGACGACACGTTGGTCCTGGCACAGGGGGGGTCGTACCAGGCGGCGGCCGAACTAGCGACACGCGGGGTTGCGACAATCGTCGACAGGATCCGGCAGCTGGGACTCGAGGTGGCCCTGCACAAGTCCGAGGCCATGGGTTTTCATGGACCTCGGAATGCGCCACCGTCGGGTTCCCAGGTAATGGCGGGAGGGGTTCACATCGGCGTCGAGTCGACGATGAAGTATCTGGGACTTGTCCTCGACAGCCGGTGGAACTTCGTCGAACACTTCCGACGTTTGGCTCCCAGACTGGAGCGGGCCGGGGCTGCGTTGAAGCGGCTCCTGCCCAATCTAGGGGATCCAAACGCCTCCTGCCGGAGGCTCTACGCGGGGGTCGTGCGATCCATGGCCCTTTACGGGGCACCGGTGTGGGCGCGTTCACTAAGGCTGCGGCCAGCCCGCCGGTTGAACGCGTCCCAGAGGGTCATGGCCATCCGGCTGGCCCGAGGATACCGCACGGTCTCCTGCGAGGCGGCGAGCCTCCTTGCCGGATTACCGCCGTGGGATCTGGAGGCAAAGGTCCTCGCGCACATTTGGGAGTGGCGCGAGGAGGCGAAACGCCGGGGCTTAACTCCGCTGCCGCGAGAAATCGCGGCACAGCGGACAGAGCTCCGGCGGGATCTCATGGCGTCATGGAGAGTGCGATTGTCGCAACCCAGCGCTGGGCACGCCACAATTGCGGCGATAAGACCCCTCTTTGAGGAGTAAAGTAAGTAAGTAAAGTAAGTAAATCATTTATTTGCGTAAAACATGGTATACATTGATGTTAATATTATTACAGTAGCTCAACATGTTTCGCTAAGCAACATAGCATGCAAAATTTTATACTTTAACAAAACGAATCAACATCTCACATCCATAAAATCTTTTAAACTGTAAAAATTACATTCAATAAGCCACTTGTGTAATTCTATCTTAAACTTTCTCGAGTTCAATATTTTAAAGCGACTTGGTATTTTGTTATAAATACGTACGCACATTGCAAGGCAGTTTTTATTGTATTTCGCAAGTCTTGGCAAATCACTTAATACCAGTTTATGAGGATCTCGTCTGTTTCTGGGATTTACATCATTTGCTGATTTAAATAAATGTTTGTTGTTAACTACGAATATACATACCTCATATATATACAGACATGGTAGAGGTAGCAGACCAAACCTCTTGAACATTGGTCTACATGAGTCATCAGGTTTAATACCACTTATTGCTCTGATGCACTTTTTTTGTGCGATAAATGCTCTATTCATATTGGTACCATTACCCCACATTACGAGACCATACCGCAGTATCGACTCAACATAAGCGTAGTATGACATAATTGCTGTTTTTATGTTAGTTACGTTTTTAACTTGCTTCAGTGCGTATACAAATTTATTGATTCGAGTGCTTACATTATCTACATGTTCTTTCCAGTTAAAATCTTTGTCTATTATTACGCCTAAAAACCTTGTATGGGTTGCCTCTTCGATTTTATTAATATTAAGTTTTATATTGTTTTTATTATTATTTGATTGATTAAATTGAATGTAAACGGATTTATCTAAATTTATTTTTAAATTATTCATGTCAAGCCATAGCAGTAATTTGTCTATTGTATTATTTATGTCAAACTCATGGTCAGTCTTGTTTTTCTTTTTATCTGAT
Organism: Omphaloscelis lunosa; assembly: GCA_916610215.1. Taxonomy (NCBI): domain Eukaryota; kingdom Metazoa; phylum Arthropoda; class Insecta; order Lepidoptera; family Noctuidae; genus Omphaloscelis; species Omphaloscelis lunosa. The sequence continues at coordinate 18,558,189 of OU744250.1, forward strand.
GTCACTATGATTGATATATCGTCGGCAAATAAAATGCATTTATGTTTGGTTATTTTTATGATGTCATTAATATATAAAAGAAACAATATTGGACCAAGCACGCTTCCTTGCGGAACGCCACATTTATTTTGCTTATATTCTGACGAGTATGGTATCATATCTCTATTACTGTTAATTTTACTAATAATGACACGTTGCTGTCTATTGCCTAAATAGGATGATATCCATTCAAGTGCAGGTCCTCTAATCCCAATAGTCTCTAGTTTATCCAACAATATGCTATGCGACACAAAATCGAAGGCTTTTGATAAATCAAAAAAAAAAAAAAAAAGTCCCGTAGTCAGATGATTATTATTAATATTTGAAAGTACTGCCTTCATAAGAGAGTAAATAGCTAATGATGTGGATTTTTTTTTTTGAAATCCATACTGTTCAGTACTTATTATTTGGAATTTATTGCAAAATTCTATTAGCCTTTTATACATACATACTGGCTAGAGAGGCGCCACGGCGTCCTCACCTTCCGCCTGACGCAGGTCCTCACCGGACACGGCAGTTTCGGGAGGTTCCTGCACAGGATAAGGCGGGAGGAAACGCCCGGGTGTCACCATTGTGTGGATCGCCCGGAGGACACGGTGGAGCATACGGTGGAGGTCTGCCCAGCTTGGGCGGAGCATCGCCGTGTCCTCGTGGAGGCGATCGGCGGCGGTGATCTCTCGCGTCCGGCCCTGGTTCAGGCCATGGTACGGAGCGAGAGGAAATGGGAGGCCGTCACCTCCTTCTGCGAAGCGGTAATGCTCGCGAAGGAGGAGGCGGAACGCGTGAGGGAGAGGCAAATTTCGCGCCCTCATGCCCCTAACCGCCGCAGGAGGAGACGCCCAGGGCGTCGGGAATCGCGAGGCGATTTCCGGCCACCGTAGGCGCGGGCTTGCGGGCGGTGAGCAATGGGTGGCTCACCGTCCGATAAGGACCAGGCCCGGGTCGACGGCGCGTTGTGTTCCACGCGCGCCTCAAAGAGATGTCAGCAGATTCGAAGGGGTCCACTAGGGCCGATGCCTGCCGGGGTTGCGAAGAAAACCGAAAGGGAGATCGTGGCCCCCGGCAACAGGGCAGCCGAAGGAACACGGGTGGGTTTTAGTCAGTAAGAGTCTGACACGCCCTCCCGCTCCGCCCAGAGCGGGAGAAGTTATTTGATGATTTCCCACCCAAAAAAAAAAAAAAAAAAAAAAAAAAAAAAAAAAAAAAAAAAAAAAAAAAAAAAAAAAAAAAAAAAAAGGGTGTAAGGGACAGCCCTCCCCAGACTGATAGGGTGAAGTCAGTATATCATACTAAGATGACCGGTACATGAAATTATTTCAGGAATGTTATGGAATCCAATTAACCTGATTTGTTATATTACCCTACACGCAATGTATCGCTACCGTGGCAAAACGCACGTAGGTAGGTAGCGAACGGCAGCGCAGCGAGAAATTCAACAGCTGATTTCACGCGTCGTTTGTTCAAAATCCATTGCTGTTTTTTCTGTTTTACCTGTTCTATTTACATTAATGGAGTACTGCGTACAGAGAATGTAATTTTACATTGAAAGAAAGAAATAGTAAATAAAAAAACGCAAAAAAAAAAAATGAAAATTTTCCTGGGAAAATTTTCGGTGGAATATGACTCAGAATAAGGAGCTGAATGTACCCTGTTAGTTTGCGGAGGGCTGTCCCTTACACCCTGTATTTTAACACCATTGTATATTTTATGCAAATAAATTATTATTGCTCAAGAAGATACCTAAGTCTATAAATAAATCTCCATAAATCTCGTAGTAAAAGTTTCCATCTTATCAGTTCGAAACAAAAGTTCTAAACTCCTGGAAACAGAATCGATTGCATCAGGCTCCTGCTAAAGTTCCTACGCAGGAAACTTTGGCAGCCGATAATTGTTAAAGTAATTTACATACTTATTAAGTAAAGATAAACGTATGAGGATATCGAATTCCAGGAACTTTGAAAGTGATCCTGTTTTATAGAGGAAACAAAATGGAAGACAGAAAATCGTTTCGCAGAAGGTCCATTCCACGTCAGTGATTCAAATGTTGCAAGTTTCGCTTCACTTATTCAGTTGCAAAATGTTAAACAATTGATAAAAGACAATTTTACTTGTAACACGTTTTTCAATGTTCAACAATCCATGGTTTCTGGAATACTTAGGTAAGTCCCGGAACAACAACCTTTCCATTTGTAAATATGATAGATCCCAACAGATTTACTGTTATGAATAAACCGAGGGCTCATAGCCACTAAGATCATAGTTTATAATTATCAGAATATGTCAATAAAGAAATAATAATAACACTTCAAAGCGAATTTAATTATAGAAATACGAGAGAAAACTCCATCAGCATTAAGTTAGCACCTTACCTTCAAGTATTTCAAAAATAACTTAGCTAGAGTTTGACCTTAGATATAACCCTAAATGAGTCTAACTTAGAAGTTTAATAAAATGAATTCAAATAGCCTCTTCTAATAGTAATTCTTAATCCTGTGGAGCCTGCTGCAATCAACAAACGAGAATTACCCATGTCTTGGTCAAAGTTATTCAGTACTAAATTTGACCAAATATATCGCAGGGGTATCGTATAAAGCCTCGAGCAGACTGGCGCGACGCGACTCTAACAAAACAATTTGTAAGAGAATTTTACGGTAGAACAATTACCGGTGTCGCGTCGCAGCGTCCCGTCGCGCCCTTCTGCACGAGGCTTTAACCAGTAATTGTGTTGAGGAGGTCAGATAAGCAATCCCTCCATGTAAAATGCTGATATTCAGCTGCATCCAATTAAATTAGAAGTCGATAGGAAATAGGTACCTATGTCTGGGTCAAAAGTACTGACTAATTTTGACTAAGACAGGGGCAATTCTCGTTTGCTGGCAATCAGCAAACGAGAATTGCCCCTGTCAGCAGGCTCCATAGGATTAAGAATGGCTGGAAAAGGCTAGGTAGGTGATGATGATGATGATGATAGGTATGGGCAATTCTCGGTTAGTTTTTATTCTCTAATAAGCGACTCAAGCGCGTTTGAGTCGCAAGGTATCCTACCTTGCATTACGCCCTCAGGGTACATGGGGCGACGATCTTCCCAGTGTGGCTGTTAAAAGCTGGATGAGAGCAGCCCAGGGGTAACTGCTGGGGAGTTTGTTGCGCCACTTCTTCTTCCCAGCTTTGCACTAGAAAGTGGTGAAGGGCGGGCGTTTTATGTAATTTATACGTTCGAAAAGTGCTGTTTCTCAGTTCTAGTTAAATTAATTAATGACTTTTGATTTTGATTTCGAGGATCAAGTCACATGGCGTGCGAATGGAGAGGCATATGCTGCAGTGACGCTGGAAGCGAGAAGCACAGGACCGGTCGATTTGGCGATGGTTGGGGAGGCCTATGTCCAGCAGTGGACGTCTTTCGGCTGAAATGATGACAATGACGTCACAGTGGTAGTCCACTGTGACGTCATTGTGATCATTGATGATTGTCATCAATGATGTACATAATTGTCGTCAGCCTAATATTAGTATATTAGGCTGACGATAATTATGTACATCATTTAGTTTTAAAATATTACTATTTTTCTTTTAAAAGGGTTTTTTACAACAAAACAGAAATAAAATAATTATTTATCAATAGCTATGCCCAGCGGTTTCACCCGCATAATTTTGAATTTGTGAGAATATCGGGATTAAAAGTCCTATATAATTTCATACAAATCTGTTCACCCGTTTTAGCGTGAAAGCATAACAAACAAACAAACATACTTTATAATATTAGCGATTGCACAAATTATCGAAACTACATCTTTATAACAGCGTGACTTGCCTTCTGCTTCCTTTCTTCATATCACAAAATTCGGACCAGGTATGAATAATTTAAAAGCAATTCAGTTAGCCTCGAAACCCGGGTGTGCCTGTAGTTACAAATTATACTGCTGCCGCCTACCGCCTTAGCTTACCGGTGCTCGTAAATAGGACTACTGCTAATGGGATTATAATCGATTCCATAAATAATTTTAATATTTTCTATTATTTTATTTATTTGTACTAAATTGAATAGATTGTGTTTGCACTGTAGTTGCGTAGAATTAAGGTGACGATAACCGACTTTTAATGATTTTATACTGAAGATCACGTCTAAACGAGTACCTAGTGTTAATGAAAAATATATGTTAAATAAGAGCATTTTTTTAATAACTTAATATAGGAATATAGGAATAGCGCTTATAAATCTTTATGGCATAGAATAAAAAGGAAAATAGATTCATTTCTACAATACTTTATGAAACCCAATTTGGTGAGCATTTATCCATGCTGGCAGGTATTTCGAATGTAAAATAGGTACTTTTCTTGTAGTAAACAGCAGCCAAATGCTTTTTAGGATGCATCTTTTATTTTCTATTGAATTAAGGCGACGATAACCGACTTTTAATGATTTTATACTGAAGATCACGTCTAAACAAGTAGTGTTAATGATTTAGAAAAATATATGTTATATAAGAGCATATTCTTAATAACTTAATATAGGAATATTTTAGATTATGTTTATATTACATAGTGAAATTAATTTGCAAAGTTATATCTAACGCGGATAAAAAACGTATTTTTACAAGCGTATTTTTCTTCACCATTTTAAAGATAATTTAACTATTGATCTTTTATTATACGTGTTTTATTAAAATACCTTTTCTTTTATGTATAATAAATTTAAAAAGTGTCTTATTTGGGACAGCGCTCCTTGATGGACGAGTCCTATTACTGGCTGGACGTACGACGCGTTGCGTGAGCTAAGCACAGAACACGCAAGTTAACCACAAGGTCACTGGCTGCGTCTTAATAATGTTGCAATAACTTGCCTGAAAGGATATGAAATGCCAATTCGAGGTTCTTTACAATGATGACCACGCTAGCTACTCTATTTTTCCCTTGGTCAGTTTTGTTCTTTTTACGCAGTTATGGAATGTATTAAAATAGTCTACACTAGACATATTTTAGAAATGATACGAGCTTTATCCTGCACCTGCATTAACATTTTCCAAAAACAGGGTAATCAATCAACCCAGTCCACAATAGTTTACTCTCAGCAAAGCACTCTCATATTCCGACACAGAGTAACACTTGTATGTTTACCTCAAATAGGTATCATCGCGGAATGCCATAACTAACCACCGTAAGGACTATTCTTGCTTGCAGCACTCCGCTGCTATAGAACCGGGGCGGTAAAAGATGTGGTCATCGTCTGCACGGGATTTTGTTTTCCAAGTAGTTAGTTATGGCTTCCGCGTTGGTACCTATCATTGGGCATCATAGACATTGTCTCCTGAGGTACAGGAACCGATACGGTTCAGGAGTCAAGTTCCTTTGTGTTGTAATTGTTGTACAGGTCGTGCAACAATTACAACACAAAGGAACTTGACATCTTTAATCTTTAATGGCACCACGTGGTTTGACTTGCGCAGTAGACGATTTATGGGTCTCTTTAGCGGTATGAGGTCCCCGCTGGGGCGTCATCGGGGCGGGGAAAAGAGCGGCGGGAGGCGCGGTCAAGTCTCATCTTTAATGGCACGACCTGTACGTACCCGAACATAGATTTAAAGTTTAATTTGTTTTATTAAGCTGGCTACATTTGAAGGTGTTTTTTACTGGTAACATTATTGATAGATTTCCGTGTCTCTCATAATAAGATGGCCGAATAGCGGTGACTATCATAGAAATATGTGTGCTAAATTTGCATTGCGATCATCTAAACTAATATTATAAGGAGAAAAGATTAGTTTTTTAACCGACTTCTAAAAGGAGGAGGTTATCATATAACTCCGTCATCTTTAGACGGATTTTCAAAATTATTGTATGACTATTTGTTTGTAACGAATAAACTCAAAAACTACTGCACCGATTTAAAAAAATCTTTCTCCAGTAGAATGCTATATTATCACCGAGTAACATAGGCTATAATTTATAAAGATATCACGCGGGCGAAGCCACTCGCAGAAGCTAGTATTTTATACTCAAAGTCAAATAATTTATTTCAAATAGGCCCATGTATGGCACTTTGGAACGTCAAAATTTACAAAATAACATAATTGATTCTAGACGCTTCTTCCAAAAGGTAGTTTTTGTATGGAGAAGAAGGGGCAAGAAACTCCACCGTTACTCTTTTAAAATGTTTTACAATGGTTTGTATAAGTACATACATTAGTTAAATAATTATATGTGAAGACGAAGCACATAGAATAAAAATACTATACCACAATACTAATATTATAAAAAGGTAAAATTTGTTTGTTTGTGTGTTTGTTTGTTTATAAGTTTGTTTGTAGGGCGTAATCTCAGGAACTACCAATCGGATTTCAAAAAATATTTTTGCTTTTGATAGCCCAATTCTTGAGGAAGGTTATAGGCACCCGGACGAAGTCGCGGGTAGAGGCTAGTATCGAATAAAGTAATTTTCTTAACATTTCCCATTACAATTTTATTTATGTTCTCGCCACGAACAATTGGAACATACTGAGTCATATCTATCGATTAGAATAGATCAATAGAGCATCTAATATAAATTAATCTAACAACGGAACTGTGTTTCTGTCAGTTCCTAATATCGAGCAGTTCTGAACAGTTACGAGCACCTCATTGCAATAAGTACGCTGTTCGTTGTTGCGTAGACAAAGGGGCAGGCTCATTGAGACCTACAAAATACTAACAGAACACTATGAAGTGCCCAGCCTTCAAGACCTTTACACTCTGAATGCCAACAAACATTTGCGTGGGCATTCCCTAAAGTTATGGGAAAATTCATCAAAGAAAAAGCCTTTCAAGCAATTCTTATCTAACCGAGTTGTAACAGCGTGGAGTAGGCTCCCGGAGAATGTTGTGACGGCTCCCTCACTGAACTGCTTCAAGAATCGACTGGACAGATTAAACATCTCCAAGCTATTTGATACACACGCATCAGCTAATTAGCTGTTAGTATGTCTAATCAAATAATAATAATAATAATAGGGGTGCCTCATTTTGATTCAAAGCGTATACGGGCCTCTGCGAGTTGGCTTCGGCCCCTCGTACGCCTTCCAATGGCCCGGAACCCCAGGGTCCCGAGCTGTGTCAAAGACAAATAATAATAATAATGTTTAAATCATGGTTTTTACTGCTGCGTTTCAGTATCCCAATTTACAATGGGAGACGTGAATATTGGACGTCGGGATAAGTTCCCGTAACCGGATTTTGACGATTATTTTTATGGTTCCGTTCCCGAAGGGTGCCAAACGGAAATCTATTACTAAGCCTCCGCTGTCCGTCTGTCTGTTAACGGGCTGTATCTCATGAGCCGTAATAGGTATGGGCAGTTGAAATTTTCACAGACTGTGTATATTTATTGTCGCTGTAACAATAAATTAATAATTAAACGGCTCGATATTAATACTGTACGGAACCCTTCATGTGCGCGTCGGGCTCGCACTTGGACGGTTTTAAAAAAAAATTGCAACAAAAAAGATCGAACTGCAATTCCGTATGTAATCTTTTAGCCACAAACTTGAGTGGGTAGCTATCTACTCTTATTTGTAAAGATATGAAAATTATATATCCTAACGAGACATGCCTAATGAATCTTAATTTAGTCTAGATATCTATTGTATAGTCAGAAATAGCTCAGACCCAAATCTAACTAGTCCTAACTAAATAATACTAAGTTTTAAAAAAAAATGCGAAAGTGAGTTTTGAATGTTTGTTTGTTACGCTTTCACGCTAAAACGGCTGAACAGATTTGGATGAAATTAGGCACATGGGTAGACCTTGACCTAGAGAAGGATATAGGCTGCTTTCGTCTTGGATTGCAGACGAAGTCACGGACAACGGCTAATATTATTATATTCTCAAGCTAACTTGCAACCGATAAAAGTTTATTGAATCTCTTTACCGAAAATCATAACTCACATGACACGAAATAATGACCCATCCCTAATGACCACACGATCAATCTTTGCCCAACCATAGACAGGTTAAAAGCTACGAGACATGCTAAATGATGCATAACGATCCCAATCTACCATCAAAAAACATAGCAAAAAACGTACCGATCCGTCATACACAGTACCTAACCCTCCAAACGCTGGCCTGATCAGAAAAGTCCATTAACATGCAAAAATAACAAAGGCAACGATTAACCCTTTCCTGTTGTCCCTGGGGCACTTTTGACATGGATACGCTGAGCTCATAATAGCAAGCCTAATGCTACACGTTTATAAACTTAAGCTGAGCTGCATGATTTGATGTATAGGGTTATTTTTAGTGGTATGCAGGATAGAGTTGGGAATTGCTCGATGTGAAAGCTCATCTGCTTTTAAGATTATGCAAAGATGAAATTGCGTCTACAGGGTCGAACCTTGTTCACAGCCATGTATGCCCAGAAGGGATAATCGAAGATCGAATACTTAGTCTCATTTCGCCATTTATGTTAAAGTCCCATGTAATAGGAGGCGAGAAAAATTGAGAATATTACAATTACTGGCCACAAATCCGGACTCCGGGTACAAATTCAGACTTAGGGCTACAGAAAAAGAAGAATGCCTTAAGCGGCGATTGTCACGCCGTGGCATCAATTCAATAGAAACTGTATGAAACAATCTACACGGCGATATTATCAAAATGAAATCTTAATGAATCACATAAAAAAAAAAACAAATGCATTGCAAACAATGCAATGATTTAAATTACCTAATGTTAGAAGTAGCGAATGTGACATCATATTGAATGGAGAAAAACTGAGGACTGACTGAAAAACTGAATGTAAATTTGTCAACACTATGTATCTATCACTTAATTAATTTATGTGTCGTTACTTCATGTTTAATTATTTTTACCTATTGTATAATAATTTTATTCTAGGTGCATCGTCTTCACACATAATTATTTAACTAGTGTACCTATACAAAATATTGTAAAACATTTTAAAAGAGTAACGGTGGAGTTTCTTGCCCATTCTTCTCCATACGAAAACTACCTTTTGGAAGGGGCGACTAGAATCAATTATATTATTTTGTAAATTTTGACGTTCAAAGGTGCCGTACAAGGGCCTATTTGAAATAAATGATGAATGACTTTGAAATCGCCGCGAGGATTTGTTGGTACGACGAGAATATCGCCGCGTTTCCTTCGCCCGCAGAGATGGCGTCTTAGAGAAAAAGCCCATGTAACATTTTACCACGCCGTATCCATGCCAAGACCCACAAGCTATACAAACGAGACGACATTCAATTACCAAAGAATTACAATTTTTTTTTTTTAAATACTAATCTTCTCGACGCATCCAAGAACTGAAGAGATGTTATCGATAAACATACCAGCATTTTACGTAGTACCTTCGCTTTCAATCGTTCAACTTGAACGGTGCAATTTCGCGAACCATCCACCATCCTCCCTTTTATATAAAACCTTGGAACACACAGAACAGGAATAACCTATTCATACTCATAAGTATGTGCATATTTTAAGACACGGTTATTGATTCTCATCCCGATTTTGTCTCAAGGAAATATATAAATGTAACGGTGGTTAACTGTAATATATTATGAATGTATTTCTACATAACTTTGCGTGTAGGTTTATGAATATATGAATGTCTAAACGAAGTTATCATTCCAATACGTAACTATACGCAAATTAAAGCTTCTGTATACCTATTACTTTCATAATCAGTACAGTGAGAGTCTTTATAATGTACATATATCGAAATGAGGAAAAATATGCTGCTTGTATAATGTCGCAGCATATGCTGAGATAGGAGCCTTTTGGCCTCGTACAGGACTTTCTGTTATTTTTTTAATTTGTTTTTTAATTTTTTATTAATGTGTTAATGAGTGTGTTTTAGTTTAATTTGTGATTTCCTGTGCGAGTCCCAATAAATACTTTTTCTTTCTTCTTCTTAATTTTATCGACGGAAAAAATATTTAAAAAAAAAAACTTTTTTTTTTTCTTTAAACAAAACTGTGTAACTTTTAAGCTAAATTATCTATCGCAATGAAACAAACTCTATAATGATTGGAAGTAATTAGGCGTCCTCATCAAATAAAAATTGTGGAAAAAAACTCGATTGAAAATAAACATGTTTTTTAATCTGTTTTTTTTTTCATATTTTTTTACCATAATCGTAAAATTTCTCAATAAGACCTTTAAAAATATATATATATATATATAAATCGGCACCGTGGTAATCAAACGCATTGATGTCTTTTTATTGAATGGTCAAAAGGTGATGTCATCACGGTGTCGCGAAATCAATGGTTTAGTCCCATCTCAAAAAAGCCCAACGCGCATAAAGAAGTTTTCACTTCAAAAAATATTTAGATTTTTTCAAACATTTTTTCCGTCAATAAAATTAAGCATAGATTTCCTCATTTCGACATGTGCACATTTAAGACTCACACTGTATACATGTTTACAAAAGCATTCCTAGCTTCATTATAGACAACATTAATAAATGGAAAAGATTCGCAAATTATACCCATTTTTCTCTCAAATTGGTCCCTCTTGAATAATTCCGCAAGTAGGTTATTCCGCTAATGCATCGTTTTAGAAAGCCAGTAGCTTTAAATAAAAGGGAACCTTGAAATATTAAAAGTGTAAAACCATTTTCATTTCAAATTGTATCCGGGATGACAGGCATTTAAAGACGAAAATATAGCTATAAAAGCAATTTCGTACGGTGGAGGTTGGAGAATGAACTCTTCTACCACTTTGCTGACTGAGCATAATTTTACTACGACAGAATCAATCAGCCTGCCTAGCCTTTTTCCAACTATGTTGGATTCTGCTACCAGTCTAAACGAATGTCAGACCCGTATTTTACATGGAGCCACCGCTTATCTGACCTCCACAACCCAGTAACTGGGTATTACGATACCCCTTAGTAAGACTGGTTCGGGCTTCTGACGACCTGTATGTTTACATTATGGACTGCAATAAAGATAAATTGAATTGACCCGTAACGACTGTCAAAGAACCACGAATGACGGCCGGGACCAATGGCTTAACGTGCTTTCCGAGGCACGGAGGAGTCTCGTGTAAAAACGATCATATCCATCCACGGACCAACCGTTACTTAACCACGAGCTCCTCAAGAGAGCATCAATTTACTACGAAATGTGTTATATTTTAATTTTGTGGCAGTACGAGCGAAAACGAAGAACCGTCAAATATTTTCCAACGATCTTTAACACTATTACCATCATTTCTAATCACCACAGACATATTTACGTACTACCTCACCACAAACACACTACCATTCAAACGACGTCATTAATTCTCAACGAGATCTCGGTTAAAATGCGTTTCCATGTCCAGCACCTTTGAATCCAGGACTATAACAATAACATGAATGTTCAAAGCGACGCATCGAACGAGATAGCTAGCTGGTGAACTTCATTGGAAAATAACCTTGCTATTTTATAAAGATAGCTGAACCTATGAACATTTTAGTTTTGATTTGGCTTTTGATGGCTGATTGCCTTGAAAATGGGAAACTTATATCTACATGTATTTGCAGTTGTAGAATGCCAAAGTTTTGAACTGAAACCACAAAAGTTTACAAAATGATTCATTCAATCAACCTTCTCTCATGTTTTCTGAAACTTAGCTGACGGAGGCAGGTTTTGTTAGGCATAAATTACAGAAACTTTATTATCATAAGTTAGAAATGTTGAGGCAGCTTTGAACATATAACCGAGATGACTTAATTATGAGAAATTAATTATCTATTCCAAAGAACTTAACTATACTGTGCCTAATCCTTCGGGGAATACAAGTGTGATGTTATGTTTTGTTATTCCAAATAATTCCTTAATTACATGTTTACAACTTTTCTCACGATTCTCAAAAACACTATCCTATACTAGAAGAATACCAACAATATCTATTAGAAGCCTCTCGGCTATAACCTAATGACTCACGAACACTTAGAATACCTAGAATTTGAAGATAACAAAAAAATATTTGGACCACACGACATGCAGGAGAAGCCATAAGTTTTCTATCTGAGAAAGGTCCTCTATCAAATAAGCAATAGATGATAGACATGATGAAAATTACAGAAAAAGGATGGACTAATCTGGATAATGGCCGAAAGGTTCAGAGTGGCGACCGCGTACCGGAAGACGTAGACGAAGACGTTGGAAGGCCTCCCACAACGTGTACCGATGACCTTGTGAAGGATGCAGGAATCCGCTGGATGGGGGAAGCACAGAACCGGTCGAAGTAGCGGTGCTTGGGGGAGGCCTATGTCCAGCAGTGGACGTTTTTCGACTGAAATGATGATGATAATGAATCCGGATAAAATCGAAAATATTTTTTAGGACTTACCCTCGTTGAAAATACACTGATGCAATGGATAATGACAACACATTTAGACTAATTAACGCAATGTGTTATTACTTAAGAAAATTGCTTCGGACCCACAAATAATAAAAACATTAAGGTAACGTTTATAATCCAAAAACCGGGCAAGTGCGTGTCGGACCACGCACAATGAAGGGTTCCGTAAAGATTTACCGTGTTATTTTAAGACCATAGACTTCTTATAGGTTTTCCTGTAATCTATGAGTAAAGAACCAGTCTCCGTATTTTTTTCAAAATTTTATGCTCAGTTCTTTTGGAAATATGGGGTCAATTATCATATATTTTCTTAAACATCTTAAAAAAAAATATTATAAAATAAATATATTTGAGATCCCCACAATATAATTGCATTTTTTTTTTCAAATTTGCCCCCGATAAGTGATTTACCCATATTCGAAATTCATTTATTTGTATTACAGGTTCGTGAGAAACAGACAGACACACGAGTGATCTTATAAGGATTTCGTTTTTCCTTTTGAGGTACGGAACCCTAAAAATAACCCAAGAACCAAAATTCTGTTAGAATCAAGTGTGCTATTCCTAAAGCACAACCTGTTCAAAATCCAAAAGATATTTCGATCAGTGCACTCACACTTATCTAATATCTACGGCCTACAGTTACCATCAATTTGTACTAACTGCAGATTGCCAGCGTGTGTAATCGGTAGGTGTGCAGCAGTAAACAATCGACGGTCTACATCACCCTGTGATTGACGTTATATCACGAGTTCGATTCGGATTAGCGCGCGTAATTTCGAATTGCAATTTCCGATCGACATTTCGGCTTATTGGTTGATTCGCACGAATATACTCGCCCGAAACGGGCGAATCGACACCTTTATATAATATTCGTATCGAATCGGCGAATCGACAACTTCAGAAATATGTATTAGGAAAAAGTAACTTTACTGAATAAAATTCAAAATGTGACAATTGCCTAATACGTATTTCTGGAGTTGTTGATTCGCCCACAAATAAATACACTTCGTGCGAATCACCTTAAGATATTTTTTATATCATTTATAAGCATTTATATGTTATAATTGCATATGTAAATTATTTTTATTAGTATTGTAAATTCGTGCGAATTAACCAATAAGCCGACATTTCGACCGACACACGGCTAATATGCTGCATCGGTGGCTGCAATTCGACCGATTGAACTTGCCACATACGCTGTTTGTTGTGGTTAGAAGTTTAGTTGGTCAGATCAACTAGATGTTTGTTTCATTAAACTAATGATGGAGTAAGTAATTGTTTGTTTTACTAAAACAACAGGTGATATTAGTGTAGGTGGTAAACTAGATATTTTTAACTTTGTTATGCCTCAAAGTTCATTTTGGGATTGCAAATCATAGGCCGGGGAAACACGGGAACACGGGTGGGTCAGTCAGTAAGAGTCTGACACGCTCCGCTCCGCTCAGAGCGGGGCTTATAGAGCTCAAAAAAAAAAAAAAGCCGGGGAAATTAAATTTGAACCCTGCACGAAATCCTAACAGCGATTTTCTTGAATCGTGTTTTTGAACTAAGCTCTTCGTGTAATAATAAAAATCAAACATTTTCCACATGGAAATTTGAATAAAAATAAAAATACGAAATTTTTTAATTATACTTCAAGCTAAAATATTAACAGCGGTTTTTTTAGCATTAAATTACCTGATTAAATATTTTAATATGCTATCCATCCAAATTATAAAATTATAATTAAATTATTGTACTAGCGCAAGATTATTAAAAATTATTTTTTTTTTTGCAAAAGCAGTTCAGGCAAAAATGTAACAGAATTAAATTTAGTTTAACTTTTATTTATAGGCTCTATCTGTCCTAAATTATAAGAAAATTAAACATATTAAAATAAATTGTTATATATTAAAAATATATTATATATTTTACTTAAGGTAGATAATATTTTTGTGAAACCTCTGTCAGATTTCCCACGCTCACTTGCGGCATACAAAGCCAATAATCACAATATCAGCAATTGCGCTTATAACAGATTTCTATATTTTGAATTTGGAATGTACGAGAAAGTACACAGGAAAAAGTTCTCATAAATATTGCCAACTTTGCGGCAAGTCGTATACCAGCACCACGCCAGTCTCACTCACAAAGCGACAAATGTCTCACAATATGTCGCGAGGGCTGTCGTGTGATAAGTATACAAATGTCGCCACGTCGTACGCGACACTGCGACAAGGCGCCGCATATTTACGTCCACACTTGCCAGTGAGTTAGTCACGCTGACGGTGTCTGACGTCAAACAATGAAACGAAGGCCAACCTACCAATGTTTAAAATTATTTGGTTTGGTTTCTCACTTACATTCAAATTCAAAAGCCATTTTTCAAACTAGGCTGAGAATCAGCACTTTTCGAACGTCAAAATTACATAAGACAGTCCCCCAAAAACCACCCTTCACCACTTCGTAGTTCGAGTTCTTCCTAGTTCCAAACTTAAGTATTGTTAATATAAACCGGAAGAGTGAAAGTAGCTATTACAAGCAATATTTTGCTTTAAAGGTACTCCTAACATTATATTTTTATTTACATAAGTTCAAGAAAAAATGTTTTTTTTTTTTAATTGAAAGTTTCTTTAGGCGCGTTGGGCATTTTTGAGATGGGAAAAAACAATTGAACTCGCGCCACCGTTACCGACACCTCATTTTTGTAAATGCGATTGTGCTCTTTATTGATATTTCGTTATGGATCAATATTCTATGCAAGTATTCAGTATTCATTTTTACTTTAAAGGTTTTGGAAGTATGTTTTTTTTTAGTTTTCACTTCTGTCCGCACTCGCGGAGTGCCACTGTTTTTTGAAGTGAAAACTTCTTTAGGCTGGTTGGGCATTTTTGAGATGGGACTAAACAGTTGATTTCGCGACACTGTTACGACACCAGCTTTTGACCATTAAAAAGACATCAACGCGCGATACATTATTTCCTGCGCAATAAAATTGTTCAACTTTTCACTTCTGTCGGCACTCCCGGAGTGCCACTGTTTTTTTTCACGGTTTTTCAGCTGACCTGTCATCCGGTCTAGAAAAATCAGGATAAGTAGTTAATAACATGCGCACTTGCCTTTCAACGTGAAAGACAAGTGCACGTGTACAGAGTATTTCTTTTACGTATCAATTTAATATTTTTTGTGAATATTTTATTAATAAAAATAAAATAAACTTTTCTTTTTTCGACGTAATTTTTTTTATTTGCCTGTATGGACGATAGCGTTTCCCGTTAACCTGCAATAGTATAGACTATTGCAGGTTAGCGGGAACGCCCTCTGTTAGGTAAGATATTGTATACGGTCCATCGACAAAATAGACAAGGCGAGATATTGCGTAGACACGGTAATCAATATACACATAACTTTATTTTAAAACATGATAAACACGGCCACAAGACAATCTTCATCACATACAACGTTTAGCCATCCGACCGCGCTGCCTAGGTACTCAACACCCTACAAAAAATCTACTCTCAAGACTGCAAAAGAAACAATAAAAATTCAATTCCCTTCATTTACATACACACGAATCTTCCCAGAGGCGAATAACAGTCTCCTAATGGTTCAATAATGAGATTTTTTCGTATCATTTCAAAGAATTCTAAAACGCCGCGTCGCGTCGTAATCATAAGGCGGTGTGTCGACACCCTATTTTTACTTTTTGGGGTTCGAGGGGAACCTTTGATTTTGACGTGACTGTGTTTTTGTGTTTATTTCGTTCATAAAAATGGAATTTTAATTTCATTAAGTGAAAGTAAACTTCAAAGCATTCATTTCATTTTGGCTGATATAATGTATTATCGGTTAGGCCGCACACAATCATACCAAAATCAAAGGCTCTGAAAATAATGTTATTTTTGGACCAATTTAAAAATCTATATTATATATAATTATTGCATTTCATAATCAATATTTTAGTTCCCTAGGTTGCCACATTTCTTAATTCCATACAATAATATTGTTAAATTAATCAAAACAGGTAAATATTTGACAGCTATTTAAGACGTTGCCAACTTTTAAGATAAACCCTCTTAAAAAAGAATATCCACAATTTATGATGTTAAATCGTGGGGAATCCTTTTAATTTTTTATTCACAATAACCCTCGCTTACTCCTGGTTAATAGGAGGATAATGCTTTAATTCGACATGCCGTGCACCGGCCCCAGACGCTCAAACACCGTATGATTTGTGAGTTCTACCCAGCATTAGTGGATTTTGGAAATACCCAGTTTTTTCCTCGGTTCGTAGAAACTAATTATTTTTGTTTTCCCCTCTTTTTAAACGTGTTATCACGCAGAAAAATAAACGTTTGTGTACCTAGCGGATATAGGACAATTACGACGAAAATATTAATAGGTACATTTTTTAAAGCAGAAGGCTCTTTAAACTCTATGGGGAAAGATCGTTATAATCTTAAAAATGTACGTATTCTGATTTTCAGAATGTTTCTACAGATTTACACGTATTGTTCAACAGTCCTCCTGAATTCACATCAATATAAAGAAAAGAGGAAAGAATAATGAATGTATTTCATAAGAAAGCCCAATTCTATAGAAATTAAAAGTAACCCTCAGCATGCAAACTTCGTTTCAATACATTCCTTATGTAAAGTTACGGTTAAAGTAACCTAAGCCGACAGGGTTGACCTTTAGACCTTAGTCTATATTTGCCCAAAAATATCCCAACGTAGGTATCCAAAATTGCGTCACGAAAATAGTTGTGTGTATTTATATGTGAAAGCTGCTGATAGAGGGCATCCAAAACAGTAACAGCGCATGCGCCAAGCCTCCCCTAGTCTGTCTGTTCGTTAACCTCAGATGCAGGGTTGCTAGCTAATCATAACGTAAAATATTGGCTACTTTTTATATGTATACGAGTGCAAAAAAGGGTATTTTTGACGTTATAAACGACCTCTTAAGTATGTCCTCGATCAATACAAAACCTAACGCGATCTCTCCCTATCTTTTATTTATAAACTTGGGCAAAAGTTAACGTCACATTACATGCGATAATGGATTAAACTATTGGTAAAGTTGAAGTTAACTACCGTCTTAACTAAACCTAATTGACAAGAAGGCTACCGTAAATACTGCTAAGTAGGTTATCCATTTCAAAGTTGTACCAAATAAACGCCTTTTTAAAGATACAGATATTTATTAACCAGTACATGTTAGCCTTTTCGCTGGCCTCACTAAATTCTACTTTTCTCAGCTATATCAGTTTTAAAATAGTTCTAAATTCAAATCCCCAGTGCAGATTTCGAATTCAGAATCTCGTCTTCAAATGTAAATTTTGAATCCCCTGTTGGAATTCGAAACAGCTTTATGTTAAAAAATCTGAGTATGTTGGGCAATGTTGGCAACCCTACTTGGAGATGTGGCCATGCAGTAGCAAGGAAGCGGATTTGTCTCGAACCCTGCAAGGTCGGTGGGAAGTAGGTGGGGCGGGGGAGGGTGGACGCGCAATTTTTCTTTACCATTTATGCAACCGAATTGGGCAGAATTATTATGGGTGCTTTGTAGTGTAGTGCGCAGTTTAGGGTTGATTCTTTTGTTTGATTTTGTACTTCTCGGATGTATTATTGGGTTTCCTTTTTAATATTTGATTCGTTTGTAGACGATTCGTGTGTTGGGGATTTGATCGTTAAAAAATATAGAAGTTTAAAATGCACTTTAAATATATTATTTATGCTCGTATTTTTAGATTGATTAAACTTATTTGCACTATTCAAACAAACACTGCATTTGCATATAACACAAAGACGATAAAATATCTGAACCTCAAATGAAAAAAATCTATATGAATGTATAATTTCGAATATAGAATTCGTAACAACTGCGTAAAATAAATATTTTTCGAACACTACAATACACACACGTCGTTTAACATTCCGTTTAAATAACACAGCTAATTACCTCATTCGTCTCTTGAGTAATTAGTTTAACGTACGTAATTATATAATGTTTTAACTAATTAATAATCAAGATGACGACGCAGAGAAGAGGGCTTAACATATTTCCACACATCTTGTCTGAAAGATTAAAGTTGTAAACAAAATTAAAACTTCTTAATTCCTAACATTAACACTATATAAACCTAAGAAATAATTTAAATAAATGTCTTTTGGGCACTTTCCCACTGACAGCGATGCGGACGATTTTTTTTATGCCCAACGAGCTGTACTTATATTTTATTTTTCTCCTCTGTATACTTGTATATAATGTATGCGTTTAATTAAAAGAGGTTTTTTTTTTTATTAATTTATATATCTTTTGTATAGATTCTTTTTTATTTTGTGAATGTGAGAACGCTGTACGCTTAGTGGTCTGTAGACTTGTTGACCATTTTCTATTTTCTTAAGTACCTGGTACTTATTGAAAGACCTACACTGTCCTCCCATACCTAGTCACTGTTATTTGAATGAATTGTAAAAGCCAATTATTTTTAAAAGAGTAACCATAGAGTTTCTTGCCGGCTCTTCTCCATAGGAAACGACAAATTGGAACCTTGCACCTAGCTTCTGACGTTTCATAAGTGCCCTTGTAGGTTTATGTGAAATAAAAATATTTTGAATTTTGAATATATTTTAGTGTTAGATGTATATTGTAAAATAAATAACATCTAAACTTGACAAAAAAAAATGTCATTATCAAATGACAAACATTTATTTCACATACTTGTAAGGCGTATTCAAAAACACGTATTTCCCGAAGTAAGTTATTTTTCGTACAGTGTTTTCGCGTTCTCACTTGCTTGTTAGCAGTTCATTGCGCTGGATGAAACAACAAGCTTTTCGACCATGCTCACATTGACAATAGACGGACCGGGAAGGGCCCTCTTAAATAAAGCTCTTTGAGAAGAACGACTCCGATCTCATACTTTATAAGGTCAAATCTAGATTTAAATCGAAACTGAGTAAGTATCAATCTTATGCTGACACTCGGTTCCAATTTAAATTAGAAATCTTTAAAACACACATGAACATGAGAGATTCAACTTTGCCTCTCTTACTGACAACGGTAATCCCTATTGCCGGATACAGATTGGTGAAAAATAAGACAAATGAGCCATCCTAATTTATGCAATACTGATGTAACACAACAACTAAAGATCAGCATTGCCATACAACGTGGCAATGCTGCCAGCTTTTTGGGCACTTTTCCTGTTGACATCGATGCGGACGAATTTTTTGATGCCCTATGATTATTTTTCCTCCTTTTTTATATACTTAGTAATACATATTATTATCTCCTTTATTTCATTTGAAAACTTTTAAATTACATTTTTCAATATTATAATATAAAGTGACATTAAAACATTTAAAAATATAATAAAAAATAGTAGCCCACCGGTATCGGGAACCAGGATCCAAGCTACGGTCAGGGATCCAGAGAAGAGAGGCTTACGTTTTTAAATGATGTATATATTATCTTAAACGACTAGGCGAATTTCATGTTATATTTTGGCGATTTATCCCCAGCAATGGTGTTGCTAGTGGAACGACGGTCTTTTTGCTATAAAATTACGTCAATAATTCTGTGAAATACACCAGAAATCGCAGTCATGTCCCAAAAGACACGAACTTCGTAAACTAGAGTACATAGGAACCTTTCAAGCCCACGCCACGTGACAGCGACGTGTAGGGTTAAAAGATCACAACTGTACAACAGCACTGACAGGTTGATAACCCATCCGCTGCAGATGCCGTTCAAACCAGATGACGGTTTTGCTCAAATTATGTTCGGAAAATTGGGAAAGAATAATATTTGCTTTTCGATTCTGTATTAGAGAAACGTGCACTTATGATTGAGGAGAGGATAGGAAGTCATAAACATAGCATCTATTTAAACTTAAAAGTTGTAGAACTTAGTAGTTTCCAAACGTCTTTCTTTGTTTCTTGTTAGAATAAATAAAATAAACTTAAAAAGGTTTTTGAAAATTCACCAACCTAGAGTCCACGCCACCACTCAGATTTTTCCAGGACCGATTTTCGGCACACCCGATTTTCAACGCTCTGCTTAGCGCCTAGAGTTGAAAATCCAACAGTGTGTTTTCGACGCGCTGGGATGTACTCTGCTGGTTTCTCACTGCTCGGCGCAATACTAGAGTTGAAAATGCAGTGCGCGATAAAATCCCGCCGCGATATTTTTACGTCCGTGCGAACGTCCGTTAGACGCGGCGCTAGTGTCTATGTCATTGCATCAAATTGCATTATAAAAATGTAGTTCCACAATTTTCCGCCGGACTTCAGTGGTGGCGCGGACCCTATTTCATCTAACCTCGGTTCAGAAGAACATACCCGTAACTTTTTATAAAGGCAGCTTTATCCTTAACCGGAGATTGATTCACAGAGTTTCTATTGAATATGATGGCATGGCGAGACTATCGCCGTGATTTTCTCGCCCGTGAAGATGGCGCCATATACGTGACGGCGGCGTGACGGCGTGGCGGCGTGATAGCGTGTTTTTTTATTTTTTATTATCTTTGCGTCATGTTTACCGCAAATAAACGTATTTTCTTTCTTTTTTTTCTTTTATAAAAATCCTACTTTAAGGGTCTTTCAAACAGGCGCGACACGCGACGCGACATAAAGACACCACTCGCCGCGCGACGAGCGGTGTCTTTGCGTCGCGTCGCGTGTCGCACCTGTTTGAAAGAGCCTTTAACACATTCTTTCATAACTATTACACTAACGCATTTAACTAAATAACTATCACACGGCCACGGCAATAATCGTCTTTTAACAGGCGATAAACGCACACACCGACTTCTTCCTTTACTCACATTTCAAACTGACACCACCAAAGACAATAATGAAAAAAGTTCTGCCGACTTCCTTAGGGTTACCACCCAATAACTAAAAGTATTTACGGCCAGTGTCACTTAGTCCTACGAAAACAAAGCCAAAGCCTTAGCTGACACGGAAGAGGATGGCATGGCCTCGAGTTCCAGCAACTTGGAAGGGTCAACCCTAATTACAGATACGGTTCACAAACGTTTGATTTTGTATTTTGTTTTATTCGTTTCTTAAGATCAAAGACCGACGATGTTTTTTTTTTATCGAAGGTAAAAGGTGTGTTTGTTTTATTTATTCCCAATTTCTATTGTCTTTCTATTGTCCAAAGAACCGTCACTACGGCTAAGACAATGGAAATTTCGGACCTTTTTATTGTAAATATATATAATATATGTCCTAAGTATGTAGTTTGTCCAATAACGAAGTTGTAGATCTCGTCATCTTATTTAAAGAAATCAATGAAAAAAAAACTTATTAAATAAATTTCCGAGGGGCTCGTGGCTAAATAATACCAGCCGCTCGGGTCGATCAAAGGGTAAGCTACGCTTGCCGCGGTCGGTTATTGGATTGGTGACCATCCATTACATATCGAGACCCCTCCGTGCCACGGAAAGCGCGTTTTAAGCCGTTGTTCATGGACATGGCTGTCATTCGTAGATTTTTGACAGTCGTTACGGGTCGTTAGAAGCCCAAAAGTCTGACAACCAGTTTTAGGAGGGAGGGTATCGTGTCTTCCAGTAATTGAATTGTGGAGGTCAGATAGGCAGGCACTCCATGTAAAATACTGGTATTTAGCTGCATCCAGTTAGACTGGAAGCCGACCCCAACATAGTTGGGAAAAGGCTAGGCAGATTAATTTTATTTCTCAAATGTAGCCATTTGATAATTTTGTTCTTTTTTTCCAAATCCCAAATAAAGTGGCCACCATAGTATTGTGGTAAAAAGCAAAATGCCAACCACAAAACTCCTTCAGCCCAACTGATGAACCGAAATCCCTTCACCAGCCACTATGATGCACCACATTTCCTATTCAATAATGCAGCAAGTCACCAACTAATAGGTGTAAGTCACGACGCTATTCCTCGTGACATCTGAGGCACTCGATCCGCATTCCCAATGACCAGACATAAGATGCAATGCTGTCGTCAATGGAAGGGTCACTGACCTACGTTATTTATTAAGCAATTTTATTTGCATGCATTGTGAGACGTCAAGCTGTGTCCAGTATGAATTATGGTCCTGGATATTCTTCAGAATTCTATATTCAAATTCATAGCACCTGTCATTCAGTGAAAAATGTTCTTATGAGAATTATTGTCCTTCACTGCCTGCCAGAGCAGTGAGATTGATTAAGGGGATGCTTGGCCCGTGTCAGCCTTTTCTCGTGTCGGCAGGAGATACACAATATCTACTACATTATATAGTTACATCTGCCGAGTAGTAAAAAAATACCCAGCCAGTAAGGTTATTATTTGGGGATTGCTTAATCTGGGGCTCTTTTCAAGTGCATTTTTTACGATTATGGCATAACATGACGAAATTCTTAGCATTGATTATTTGCGTTTTTCGTCAGTGATGACAAACCGAACCAAATTTAAAATTGCAGCGAAAAGCTTTCTTCTCATTAACAACATTGATGACCATGCTTGCTCATTGGAAGAAGAAGAGGACCAGTAACCAGAAGACCAAGAGAAAATAATACTTACTAGTACTAAACACCAATGAAAATGTAACGTACAAACTAGATCTGCAGTTTTACTTCCATTTTCCGACCAGCTGGCCAATTTCCAAGTAGCAGCACATGACACTACGTTTATCAATACATATCCCGCAGCATCCCTGAACTTCCTATTGATCGAGATGCTGTCTATAATGATAAAATACAGCAGACAGTTCTTTTAAATACATGCATACAAGAAATGTTAATTACGTGGTTGTGAAGCGTTACTTTTATGGATTCTTCACCCAAGCAAGACGGTTGACTTAGATTTAGATATGACTAGCAGTACCCTGCGGTTTTACCTGCATAAGTCTCGATCCCGTGGGAATATTGGAATCAAAAGTATTTACGTGTTAATCCAGGTTTTAAACTATCTGTGTTATTCCAAGTTTCGTCCAAAGCCGTTCAGTAGTTTTTACGTGAAAGAGTAACAAACATCCATCCATCCTCACAAACTTTCACATTTATAATATTAGTAGGATTTAATGGAGGAAATCCACGACTACCGTTAAATGATAAACGATTTTAATTCACGAGTAAAAACCAAGTTTAAACACTTTTTACAACCGTCAAGAAGATCGTAACATACTGCAGTATTAACTTAATACGACCAGTTACGCACGTGAGCCATATTAAAGTTAGCGCCGAACATTTAGCAAAAACACACGCAATAATCATACGCAGTAATTAAACGAGGTACGCGATACCAGACCTTAAGGGCATATCTGTTTATGTGCACAACACTACTTACCTTGTTCACGAAATATTCAGGCGAACTAGTGCGGCTAACAATCCAACAAGACAATGCAACACTCACTAACGATCATGTTCACAACACTAGCTGACTCGAGGTTCACAATAGGGGTTATTTTTATTTTCGTTTCGATATTGGCGACGATAGCGAAGCGAACGCGCTCGGGTCTGTCTCGCGACTGGCCGGTATCGAGCGAGCGACCGGCGACTCCCCGCGCCGCTCTAAACCAATTTATAATACATACAGAGGCGCAGCATCCCCTGAAACCTCTCCACCCAAAACCGAACCTTACCCTCTTCATAATAAAGTTAGATTTGATTCGTATCCAAGATGCCGCAGAGGCAAAAACGTCGCCAGTCCTCGCAGAAAAGCCAAGGGTGCGAATTGTGTACGTTTCCTTCGTTTATAATTGAAATCAACGTACAAGGAAGGTCTTCGGATTGAATATTCATAACAAGGACTAAATTAATTGTCATTGAACTTTTTCGTGACCCTCAGTAGTTTTATTAGTCAGGTATCTTCGAGATGCTTATCCAAGAGGGATACACTGTCATTCTGACACAGTACTTTATCTAAATACCCTCATATTCCGCATAATTACATAAGTATAGCTCATAAGTTATTCTGACGACAATAACCGGAGCTGAAAATTAACCTAGTACATTTTGACACGTTTAGGAAAATGCTTTTGATGACATCAAAAGTATTTGTGACTTTGAACTCAACGAAATGAAGCTGAGAGTCTAGTGTAGGAATTCAAGGAAAAAGTTACAAAGGAATGTTTTATTTGATCGATGATGGATTAAACTGTGTTTTTTATTCTTCTTCTTCATTTCGTGTGGTTAGTGACTTACCTGGTGTCAGAGCTTTAAAGCCACCCATAGGTCTCTGACTTGGCTTTACATGCCGTCAAGAAATATCTCTCAGGCATGCCGGTTTCCTCACGATGTTTTCCTTCACCGTTTTTGAAGCAGGTAATAATTATACAACACGCACATGAATCCGAAAAGTCAGAGATGCGTGCCTTGGGTTCGAACTCGAGACATATGACTTGGCAGTCCGACAGGCACACCTCTAGGCTAACACTGTTGCTACTGTTTTTTATTCAAGCGCGTTCAATTTATCGACTGTTCCTGAAGATATTTATAAGATATGTATGGGGTGCACTAACATACCCGCTGCGAGTGACGATATTACAAATGATCGTCCACGATCCTGTTGACCGGCGAATCTTTTTACCAAAACATGAGCTATTTTGGCACAACACTACAACAGAATATAATTATTGTCCATCACATAATTATAGCAGATTATACAAATATGAGAGTGAAAGCCGTTGCGCTAAAAGAGTGGTCGGTAAACACATTAGTCAATAGAGCCAAATATCAATACTATTATGACTAAGATTTCTTACGAGAGCCAAACTTTTCTTAATCCTTAAAACTCCCATTGTTTTTCAGTCCAAAACGCTTCCTAAAACTAACTTGCTAAGAAGTAGGATGCTTTCATCATCATCATAATATCTGCTGATAATAACATGATGAAGGCATCTTACCCTACATTTGTACAGAGCCGCATGCGGCTCGCAAGCCGCGGTTTTCTGACCACTGGGATAAAGGAAGGGACATGATGAAGGGACTGAAATGGGTATGATGGGTATAGTTATCACGTTTTAGCATGGCAATAGCGGTCATTGGCCCTTTCCCTAATATCTTTCCGTAGAAACCCAAACAATAAACTATGTATGGTTTTTCGTTACTGGTACATGTTGAAGAGCACGATAAATATTGATTCGGGACGTTAACGGACTTTATTTCCGTTTTTGAAATTAAAATTATAGCAAATGTAGATGCGTTAAGAGGGCGCTTAAAGGTCCACTAGCGCCACTCCTTTAAAAAAATATTATCTCGTGACTGAGAAGAAATTATGAATAACGGCTAGTAAGGACCCTCGGTAAGTGTGTATAGAATTTTCTAATACCTTTTCTAAAGTTTAATATTGAGACACGAAGCAACGCAGCGCTGGGGCTCTGTCTTGCATAGGGTCGTAGCATAATGCTGAGCGATAGCCGATTTGCGTGGATGTGACGCATGCTTCCCCAACTTTTTTTAAAACTTTTTTATGTATTTAAAACTTTTTTTTTTTTTTGCGTCATGTTTACCGCAAATAAACGTTTTTTCTTTCTTTCTTTCTTTCTTTCAATAAAATTCAATCCAAAGAAAAGCGGCCACATTACTCTAGATCGTATTTTATTGCTTCGTGTCTCAATATGAAACCATTTAAAAGGTGTTAGAAAATTCTAGACACACTTACCGAGGGTCCTTACTAGCCGTTATTCATAATTCCTTCTCAGTCACGAGATAATATTTTTTTAAAGGAGTGGCGCTAGTGGTCCTTTAGGCGCCCTCTTAATGACCACTATTCCAATTCTAAAAGGCAACAACTATAGCTCTTAGAATTTCTTTCAGTAAAGGTTACTGATTTCTAAATTGTAGGGGAGCCCAGAGGGTTTTTGAGCATAATAAATAAATATTTTCGGTGTTCTCTCGTCATGCCGCACCTACTCAGCTATCAACTTTTCGCCTTGCTTATGCTTGCTCAAAAACCCTCTGGATTTCCCCCACCAAAAGTTCAGCATAGATTCTACGTCCTTAAATGTACTCCTAAACTAAAACGATGACATAGTCCCTATTCTTTGGACATTGCCTCTCTTCCGGAAAGGGGGATTAACATTCTTCCCCCATTGTCCCCATACATGGCAGAGAGCCAAAACATCCTCGTTCCTTGCCCAGAATATTTGAAATTGCAACACTGGCGAAAAAGGAAAATATTGAAGAATCATTTTTTAAATTATTTCAATATTGTAGAGCAAATTGTGGTTACTCATCAAAATAAGCTATATATTACCGAAAACTTATGGCCTATTGAAAAGTAATTGTTTAAAACTGGTTTACCAACTCCTGGGGGGCAATTCAAATCTCAGTCTCAATCTGTCAAAAATACCTCTAACTTTCATACATTTTTGACAAGTTTTTGACATTGATTGTCGTTGAGATGAGATTATGAATCGATTTTGAACATGTTTAACTACGGGAATTGCCCTTCTGATAAGTTTCAGTCAATTCGTTTATTACAGAATAAACTACCATACTTACGTACACACACATACATAGAATGAATTGCCTCGGTGGTCTAGTGGTGACAAGCGCTAATGCGGAGCAAGAGGTCCTGGGTTCGATTCCCAGGTCGGGCAAGGTACTCTCAGTAGCAGCCCGGAGTTTGGATTTGTGCCCGGTTGATGGCAATAAGCTCGCCTCCTATTACATGGGACTTAAACTGGCGAAATGTGTTTTTCCTGAGATTGTGAAATAGTTTTTGAGTTAGCTTCAATAGTAATGTTTTTTCCACTTTGTATGTGGATCATATGATACATTCCTGTCACTCTTATTTACATAGCAAGTAATGGTATTCGAATTTGTGTGGTAGTTACCACAACGGAATATGAATTTCGGAAGTCGGTGTCTTTGCATTTCCGTTTTTAGCCACCGACTTCCGAAATTAAAGTCATTTTTCACTTTATATTGCTTTTTTTGGAAGTCCGTGTTTTTTTTTTTTTTGTAAAAAGTTTTATTTATTTATAGAAGTGGTTTAACATTGCTACATATTTTATGACTGTGGCAACCCTATTTTCCGATAAAGGAATCAGTTCCTGGTGAGATTAATTATCACAAGCTAACCAACGTAATTTGTAAAAGTCAAGGAAGATTCCGATGATTAATCCTCGTTATAAATACGAAATTAATTCTATCATCTCTGTTTGGGGGACCGTTTGGTGTTATCTTGGCTGGAAAAGGATATAGGGGAGTATTTTTCAGGGCTTTTTACATGACAGTACCTATGTGGCCGTTCATAGCACATGGGGTTTTTGGCAGAGAATTCATATGTTTAAAGTGAATCTAATTGTGAAACGAATTGACACCCTACGTTAATTTGCCGTATTATAGCCATTTTCTATAACTGTCAAAGAATGACAGTTGTGATTTGAATAAACGGGTAATTTAAATTGGTAGCAAAATAAAATGAAAAACAATAAAAAAATATGTAGTAGTCAATTATGCTGGGGCTACATTGTCGCGTTATCGTGTACGTTAAGTTCACGCGCTCTCTCTCGCTCACCGCTCGACGTCTCGCTGGCCAACATAGAGCGCGCGTTGTTCGATAGTTCGCGACAATACGACAATGTAGCCCCAGCATTAGTAATGGTAGTCAATTTGCTTGACGGTCAAGCTTTTTTTTTAATATGACGATTAAAAGTGAAAAAAGTGAAAAGTATTTACATAACTAATAATTTCATTTCATTTCAATACAGGAAGCCTAAAGGCTTTATTTGAGTCTAAAACCACTCGAGTGCACGTGAGTAAAACCACAAACACCCATACATTAAACAATGCACCTTAAGATCTCCCTCACCATTAGATGAAGTCGCAAGACACAAACGGCTCGTCAACACGTACGCTTTCCTACATTTACCGACATAATCTTATTAAGGAACTTATTTAGGAGCTCCGGGCAGCTCAACACCATCTTAAGCTCAACATAATGAGAGAAGTTACCGGGAAATGAATGATGAGGCGAAAATGAGTTTATTTTTCGTCTAACTGAGTACGGATAGCAGCAAAAGTTAAATAATATAAACAAAACAGTGTTTTGAAACGTGATTTTGTAGGTAAGTTAAGATTTGCTAATTGGTTTTCTTTTGTTTTTGTTATAAGTTCTAGCAAAGAAAGCGATACTTTTCGCGTTTAATTTGGCAATATTATTGTATGAAAATGTGAAATGTCGCTCTATTTAGGCGATTCGCACACTGTACCGCATCACGCTGCATGGTCCGGGGCAGCCAAATAATCTGCGCGCGGGAACGCGTCGCGCAAACAGATTGTGTTTTCTATACAAACTGGTACTATGTTAAATCTGCTGCCCCGCGCCACGCTGCGTGATGCGGTGCAGTGTGCCAATCGCCTTAGTGAACTAAAATATTGATTATGAAATTCAATAAATAATGTCGTAACACTGAATATTTAGTTTTAGATATAAAAAAAAACTTTCCAAATGCCCTTTTTAACCTAAAACGGTTACAATATTAAATTCAGTGTTAATTGCATTTGCAATTCATTTTTAACATTTTAGCTCACTATAGAGCGATATTTCCATACAGTAATATTAACAAATTGATAAAAACAGGTAAATATTTGACAGCTATAAATTTACAACATTGCCAACTTTTAGAATGCACGCTCATAAAAGACCATTCATTGTGAATTTAGTACCGATAGTAATTCATTCATTTAGGATTGGACTGCCTCGTTCTTCGCTAGCGCTACTGCTGAGGATAAGGTCCTGGGTTCGATGCCCAAGAAGGGAAAAGTGTTATTGGGGTTTTCTATTGGAAATTTCTCAGTAGCAGCCCGTAGTCTGGATTTGTGCCCCATTGATGGCAGTAGGCAAGCTCCTTAAATATTATGAGACTCAAACATAACTGGTAAACAGGTACACCTCTGGCGATGGTGATGTTATGTTATCAAATGTAATTTAGAATTTATGATTTGACTTTTGTGCTGTCTGTCCAAGCAATTTATTACAATATTTTGCGTCCCCCGGCTTAATGTTGCTTGAAGTTTAATCTGAACTGTTAAGATGCAAGTTTTTGGTTAAATTAACACAACTAACTTAACTTACTACGGTCGTTTGAGAACAGGCCACATTATTACTGCCCTTGGTGCCATGCACCTATCGTACCTGAGACATAAACAGTATGTAATTTTTGAAGTAAAAAACTTCTTTAGGCGCGTTGGGCATTTTTGAGATGGGAATAAACCATTGATTTTGCGACACTGTGATGACACCCGCTTTTGACCATTAAAAAGACATCAACCCGTTGATTACCGCGGTGCGTGGAGTAAAAGATATCAACACGTTGATTACCGATTTTTTTTCAAGTTTTCACTGCTGTCGGCACTCCCGGAGTGCCACTGTTTTATTTTTTATTAGGCATTTTGTTAAAGGTACCTAGTCCATAGACAAAAGGCGTGCGTACCTACCGTATCTACAGTTTTACAAGTAAGCTGTACCTAATACATACAATGCTTCTGAGCGGCATCTACATTCATCATCATTTCAACCGTAAGACGTCCACTGCTGGACATAGGCGTCACGCACCGCCATTCCGGCCGATTCTATACTTCCCGTATCCATCGGTTTCCTGCGGCCTTCACAAGGTTATCGGTCCATCTTGTGGGAGGCCTAGGTGGACAAAAATCTATTGGACCCTTATCAATTAAAATCTCTTAACTTCATTCACAAATAAATGCTTACCAATTCAATTAATTTATTATAAATTACTAGCTTGCGACAGCGGCTTCGCCCGCGTGATATCTTTATAAATTATAGCCTATGTTACGCAGTGATAACATTGCATTCTACTAATGAAAGAAATGTTTAAATCGGTCTAGTCGTTTTTGAGTTTATTCGTTACAAACAAACAAAAAATCTTCTCTTATAAAATAATAATCTTTTAATCTTTCTTTCTTTTTAATATTTTCTCTTTATAATATTAGTTTAGACTACAAAATTATTACAAAACAATTAATATTATAACAAAGCAATAGATAAGTATTATTTTAGATGAAATATTAATTGAAATATACGAAGAAATAATTAAGCTCGTATATGGTCCAAAGAAAACTGATTTTTAAACTGATAATTTCAAAAAATAAAACCATAAAATTAATATCTTTTTCGTTTGATCATGTTTAGATATAGGTAATTTGACCCTGTATATCTGCACGAGTTACATCAATATCCGTTCTCCATCCCTTTAAAATAAACGAAAAATCTTATAAACGTAACAAAATAAATGAGTTCAGTGTCGTTGAATGACACAAATCCCCGATTGAATAGATTCAGTGGTTTTAAGATTATCCCCAACTGATAGGTTCTGGGTGCACGAGCACTAAGCTGCTCTTTATTTTTCACGTTGATTCAAGCTGAAATATAAAATGTATCTACTTTATCTTAAAGTTTCTTATCGACACTGAATTTGTGGGATAGATTTCCAATAGCGTTTTATGTAAATGAAAATGTATCAATTTCTGCCCATGGGAAAAAGCGTGAATACCTTTTTGTGATAAAAATTATAATAATGTCGTCTTATAATTGAATGTATTTTCTTCACAATTGTTAGGTCTACATTATTAAATTTGTAGATTGGCATTAAGGTGACTACGGGCTCCTAGGACCTACCATCTTAAAATAAAGGATGAAATTACAGGCATCTACTATACATTGTAACAGCGAATCAATGTTCATGCCTCTCCCTTATGATCTAGGCCCAAATATTTATTTTAATATTCGGACAGCTCATCCTAAACAGGTGCCGTAATGAATATGAATAAATACAAAAAAAAAAAACCGAAATTTCGCGGGCATTCTAATAAGAAATAATTCATATTTGTCTTTAAAAGGTCGATATCTAACTTTATCCCCTTACCCCTACCTAAATTGCTTAGAAAACTGCCCCTATGTCATATTCATTTAATTCTAAGTTACGCTATAAAAAGTTATCACTTCGTATCAACAGGAAAATCCAACAAAAAAACTTTAACAACTCGTCATAGAGTTCAAAATTGAACGGATTTTTCTCAATCAACTGCATACGTAACAGTTTTCTTGTTAAGCCCAGTCTTTTTGCCTAATTAAAAATACAATTCGATTTGTTCGACAGCGATGCTATAGCATTTCAGAATTTTGTTTTATTTTCTCATAGATCATGCACAAGGACAAGGAGATACGCACTCGCCTATATAATATTATTTTCTTCGTTATTATGATAGTGTAGGTGAAGTCACAGAAATTAATTACTAAGCGAATTGACTGCCAACTTGTTGCCAATTTAATAAATGGCAAGCAAAGCCAATGTCGACTATTCTGCCATTGTCTAAAGTGAGAGTAAAAAATTATAAGTTAAGTAAACAAAAAAAAACCCAATGTAGATCTTAGTGGATTAATACTGGACTGAAAAAACATATTTTTTTTATAAATACACATTATAATTGCTAAAACATAAAATAACACATCCACACCCACACAGACAGAATAATTCATAACTTTATGTTATTGTGACGGATGAAGGGCATCAGCGTCACAAGCAGATCTGGAGAGGAATATGTTATGAGAAATTAGTCCCACGAGATATCTTAAATTTAGGGAGGCGGTATATAAATCTAAAGGTGGTAAAATCATTCTGTAGCTTTGGTAATAAACCGCAGCACCAGTGTTACTGAGATCATTAAATTTTGATAAATCTGTGAAAAACCTTAGAAACCCATTATCGTTCTCCCACTGTCGCATTGAAAGCCGAATTCGCTGAAGAGAACTTTATGGAAATACCAACGTCAAAGAAAATTTTTGGAAAGTTAAAATAAGGTTATCTGACTACCAACTTAAACTGTCCGTATATACAACTGTCATTATAAAACATTAACACAGTCGTATGAAATGGCTACACACGGGAAATTAACGTAGGGTGTCAATGTGCTTAACAAAAAAAATCCTGACTGTACTATATGGGTCGGGACATTCGTATTAAGGAAACCATTTAATATCCTTATCAATACATTATTATTTACATGTTATTAATATTTAAAAGAAAAAATAGTGTCTTTTATGGTCATATGGTCTGCAATAAAGATTTTTATTTAATTACTAGCTTTTGCCCGCGGCTTCACCCGCGTGGATGTCGGAAAATATCCCACGGGAACGTACTACCGATACCGGGATTACATACATAATAGCCGAGGAAAAGGTCATTGACTCCTACCGCTGCGCCCGCGTTACCGTCAACCATAATTATTTTGTTACGCGTAATTTTGAATCTTTGAAATTTCTCAACCATTCATTTTAATTAAATTAACATAATTAACATATGACATTCATTTAAATTAAATGAATGTTAGATACATATTTTAATCTAAATTAAATGGTCAACTTAAGTAATATAGTTTATTGGATAAGGATTAATATATTACCGGTCAAAATAGCTTCGGAAATAACAATGAAATTTTTATCAAATTCTGAAAGATAAAAATGGTTATTGTGGGTCATCCAAAGGATAGACATATGCCATCGCGGACTTTTTGTTGAAATTTTTAAGATGAACAATACTGTAGAACATAAATTTTATGTAACTTTTACGATTTCCTTGGCGCCTGCCAATAAAGTTCCCAGTCGGCATGATTTTTTCCGACATCTTCAACAATAATCATCAAATTCCTAACACAAAACCTAATGAATTATAATTCATTAAGGTTTTGTGTAAATTGGCTGAAATTTTAAACACTAAAACCTAATTTAAAACACTAAAACCTTCCGCATGAATCACTCCGTCCATTGGTGAAAATCGTTTGAAAATCCGTTCGGTAGTTTTTGAGTTTATCGCGTTCAGACATACAGACAGACGCGTCGGGGGACTTCGTTTTATAATATGTAAGGATTCATTAAGGTCCTAACAAAATCTGACATAATCAAATATGATTTAAGTGGCTGACATATAGGCATTTATCATGTTTCTCAATTTCCCTCTGCGCTACATAATCTATGTCGCTATCAGAATGCTATCATCGGTCGCGGCGCATTTCAAGGTGCGAACAGATGAATTATTGAGACGGTGCATCCCTTGCACCGAGATTATGTTCTACTGCTTCGCTTTACTGTGTTACATGTAGCTGCTGGAGTGCTTCAAGCTGTAAGCGTTATCGAAGCTGGATCGAAGCTTGTTAGAGAGGATAATTTAGATTGTTGAAGTTAAATGATTAATTTCACAATGATGTACTTCGTTTCTAGTAGGTGAAATGACAGAATAATAAATTGAGCTTGCGCTTGTGCCACAATTAACAGCAGTGGTAGCCCAGTGTTAACGGCCGCGACTTACGAGTTGACGAAGGACACCGCTCGTCGCGCGACGCGACGTACCTTTGTGTCGCGTCGGGTGTCGCGCCTGTTTGTAGGATCCTTAACGCGGGTGCAGCGGTATGAGTCAATGACCTTTTCCTCGGCTTTTAGGTATGTAATCCCGGTATCGGTAGTACGTTCCCGTGGGATATTTTCCGACATCCACGCGGGCGAAGTCGCGAGCAAAAGCAAGTACCTACACAATATTCATTAATTATTATTATACACCCAAAGTAGGCAAAAAGGCAGTAAAGTCTCCTGCAAAATTATACAT
Source organism: Omphaloscelis lunosa (assembly GCA_916610215.1). Lineage (NCBI taxonomy): Eukaryota > Metazoa > Arthropoda > Insecta > Lepidoptera > Noctuidae > Omphaloscelis > Omphaloscelis lunosa. The sequence continues at coordinate 18,592,154 of OU744250.1, forward strand.
CTTTCCACGTGTGAGTTGGTACAGACATAAAAGAAATATAACTTCCTTCACAGGATTTCAGCTAAACTAGCTTTTGCAAAAACTAAATATGTGGTTTTAATTTTCACCAAAGTCAACCCCGTAACTGATACTTTCACATTGCTCTATTTATCAAGGCTACAATTTGCGCCGTATACAGTCCCATCTCAAAAATTCGCCCTATTTCTCTCGCATGTCCTGATCGATAATAATATTTATTTATACCTCGATTGTTTGCCGGAATATAAACTAGGTGGCGGCGTGTCGGTGTCGGCATTGCGTGCGATGTTACTGATAAGAGGCGGCGACCTTTGCGAGCGGACCGACGACTGCTTGTTTGTTTGTTTTTAATAGTTTTTCGTCGCATACTTTTACTATTTACTGTTTTATTGGGGTGAGATATTAAAGCTAATATTTTTTTTAAGTTCTAAGGATTTCTAATCGAATCGCGAAATTATTTACAGACAGAAAATGCGAATATGGAAATCTTCAATGGATCTTTTCTTCAATGTGAACTTGTCTTCTCGTCTCAACTTTTGAAAATTAGCCGAACTTTGTTTTGTTACGCGAATATTAACTTTTGTTGCTGTCAAGTCTTCATTTTCAAAATTTGAGAAGACAAGTTCACATGGAAGAAAATACACAGGGGAAAATTACCTAAGAAAGAGAAGCCTTACGTAAGAATATGTTCAAAAAAAATTTTTATTTTTTTTACCACCCTCCTGTATCATATTACCCACTGCATACCTTTTTTTTTGGGGTGGGAAATTATCAAATTATCAAATAACTTCTCCCGGTCTGGTCGGAGCAGAGGGCGTGTCAGACTCTTACTGACTAAAACCCACCCGTGTTCCTTCGGTTGCCCTGTTGCCGGGGGCCACGATCTCCCTTTCGGTTTTCTTCACACCTCCGGCCCTACTGCATACCTAGGATATAACCTAGGTTGTATCGTGTTTGGGATCAGATTCATTAAATTATTTATTCAGATTGAAGTATGAGGAATAGGGTGTTGTGTCTGGTGGGCAACAGACCGACGATTAATGTCAGGATGTTGTATACATATAGAGCTTGTTGCGCGATACTCTGCTCGCGCGATGCAGAAGTTTTCGTCACGTCAGAGTGATGCGTATTGTAATAATAAGAATATAATAATAATGTATTTATTTGAAGTAAAAAGTACACAGATACAGGGGTGACACTTAATTAATATGGAAATAACCGTACAAAATGGTATTAGTTCGCATGAGGTGATGTAGATGCCGCTACAAGCTCATGAAACGAAACTTGATACTTCGTATGTACTGATTGCTCGAAACGTAACCTCGTTTACATAATATTGATGTAACTATAAATAATCTTTCTACCATTATGCCAGTGAAGCCGTCTCCCTAACTAAGCCCACGCAAGTACCTATCCCATCACAGATTACATCCTTACATATTATAAAACAAAGTCCCCGCCGCGTCTGTGTCTGTCTGTCTGAACGCGATAAACCCAAAAACTACCGAACGGATTTTCAAACGGTTTTCACAAATGGACGGAGTGGTTTATGCGGAAGGTTTTAGTGTATAATTCATTAAGGTTTTTTGTAAATTAGCTGAAATATGACAATTATTGTCAAAGATGTCGGAAAAAATCATGCCATATGGGAGCTTTATTGGCGTGCGCCGCGGAAATCGTAAAATTAACATAATATTTATATTCTACAGTATTGTTCATCTTAAAAAATTCAACAAAAAAGTCCGTAATGGCATATGTCTATCTTTTAAGATGACCCAAAATAACCACTTTTATGTTTCAGAATTTGATAATAATTTAATTGTTATTTTCAAAGCTATTTTGACCGGTATTGTATTAATCCTTATCCAATTAACTTTGTTACTTTAACTGAAAATTTAATTTAGATTAAAATATGCCTTGACATCATTTCATTCAAATGAATGGTTTAAAAGATATCACAGATTCAAAATTACGTGTAATCAAATAATTTTGGTTGACGGCAACGCGAGCGCAGCAGTAAGAGTCAATGACCTTTTCCTCGGCTATTAGGTATGTAATCCCGGTATCGGTAGTACGTTTCCGTGGGATATTTTCCGCCATCCACGCGGGCGAAACCGCGGGCAAAGGCTAGTAGGTACTAAGGTTTAGTTAATTTGCTGAATAGATATTAAAGCTATGTATCGAACATAGGTAGTAAGTAATTTAATATTCATCTCAGTTCAATAGAGACGGAATGTTATATTTAGATATACACACACACATCAGTCTGTTAACGTCCTCCGTTGAACACAGATGCTGACCATAACCCTCTTTAGCAACCACTGCTGCAATGAGAAAGAATGTAAGTGATTCAGTTCTGCAATGATCACCACTTTTCACCAACTGATTAAGGCAACGCTATCATTAATTTGATGTACATTTTATTGCAAAAAACGCCAAAAAAAACACGTTTCTTGTAAAGGGTAATTTTTAAGTATATTTTATTTGTTGTTATAGCGGCAATGGAACTGTGCAATCCGTGAAAATTTCAACTGGCTACATATTAAGGTTCATGAGATACAGCCCACTGACAGACAGACGGACGGACAGCGGAGGCTTAGTCCTATTATGGTTCCGTTTGGCACCCTTCGGGTACGGAACTCTAAAATGGTATTTAAAAATCTTCAAAATCTAGTTTTAAGCTAATTTGCGTGCAACCCTTCAGTGTGAGTTAGCCTTGTTGGAACGTTTATCGCCATTTTCCGAGAAAACCGCTACTAGAATTGAATAATTAAAAAATCCTATGCATTTTACCATACAGGTCACTGTGCATCAGTGCAGTTTTAATTAAGTTATAAATTAATCGAGTTCATCTTCGTCCGAGGGTTATTTTTAGTTATTTGCGAGGTCCTCCCACTCATTCACCCACGTATGTACAATCAAGGTTGTTTATTCAACAGGTGAAGTTAAAAGTGTGGAGTTTTCCATGTTATGCTTTTTCTTTCGTTTCTATACGAGAATAGCTCTTATTATCATGGCCAAAAGATTATTATTAGTTAGTTTATTGTAAGGACGGACGTGCTCAGGATGAACCCGATATATCCTATCGAATACCTCGTGAAAGCTCTTTAAAATTACTTTTTTTATCGGAAGGAAAAAAGTTATGTTGGAATAAAGAAACTCACATACATTCATGAACCCGGAAAACATTACACTCCTTTTTTGGGCAGTCGGGTAATAAAATGCACTTTTTCAGTAATTCTATGCACTCGTCGAGATTCTGCTAACTGATGAATATATCCTATACTATTATATGAGCAATATTTGTATATTTATATATTTGTACTCACGTTCTCAAAATCGGATTTAACGATTTCAATGAAAGTTGCAATATAGGGGTTTACAGGGGCGAAAAATCGTTCTAGCTAGGTCTCATATCTGGAAAAAAATCGTTTTCTCCGTATTTTCACCCGAGCAGAGCTCGGTCGCCCAAAGTTTAGAACAAAATATTTAATAATGACATGAGAATAATGACATTAGAATAATGACATGGCAGCATGGAATTAATAAGTACCTATCATGGCAGCATGGAATAAGTAGGTACTATACATGGATTAATATGAACTTTCCTAAACTATTAAATGAGCATTCTCAATTTTCGCCAGAGCAAAGCTTGATCGCCCAGGTACTTCTATCAAAATGTGTGTCCAGTCGACCTTTTTTCTTGTTAATAATATAAAAAACAAGGAGTCTGAACGCTGTTTACCAAACAGATTTCGGACTTATATTTAGAGTAATTAAGTATTTTAAGTACGTAGGTATATAATTAATTACCGCACCTTAAAAACACATTCCAGTCCTTTCATTTATTTAATCGCAAGATAAAATAAACACTTACGGCCTAATTTTCCCTGCCGTTAATATTGGTTTCGTGTCCCTAATTACATAAATATTTCCATGGGCTACAGAAAATGGGCATAGCGTGGTAATATCACCTATGTGCTACCATTTTGTGTATTATGTATGTTACTAATTGCTCCTTAAGGAGGGCAATGTAACATAATGGAGGGCGTGATCGTGTATGTTTTGGCACAGATTAATACAGATGGTTCACTCCGCAAAATCATTTAAATAAAAAGCGACTCTTGCTGCGACACAATAAAGTGTAATTCAAAAATGAAAAGGCAAATGTGAAAATAAAAAAATAAGTGTTTTGCAATCCGCACCGTGTCATATCAAATTAATGAAAGGGCTTGTTGCGAGGAATTAAAATATTTTTATTTTATAATTTAAGATAATTAATGAAAATTTACCATTCCCCCCTTATCTCCGAAACTAATGAATATAAATTTTGAAAAAAAAAAAACAGAGTTCTTTACTCATAGATTACAGGAAAACCTATAAGAAGTGTATGGTCTTAAAATAACATGGTAAATCTCTCAATATTGTGCGTACGAATTAGAACATATTTACCTACAAACACACATTACATGACATGATATTGTTACATTTGCAGTTAGAATATACGAGAGACAGTGTTCCACCTACAATGTTAAGTTTGTTCTTGGGATAAATTCACCCACCTACGGAACCCTTTATTGTGCGTGGTCCCACACGCACCTGGCCGATTTTTCTATGCTCTTGACAACTGAAACGACACGCATTTAGGTGTGCAGACATGTGGAGTCGGACCTGACGATACAAATACAGGGTGGAAGGGCCCCGACGCAAAAACTGTTACCATGGATTCAGTACATGATTCCGAACACCCGCTGCATTGAAATTTTTAGTCGGTTATTTTTTTTTAAATCTGCAATTTCATAGAAAACTGCAATACCTACTCGGTCAAAATGTATGGAACAGCTGTTTTTTTTAAGCGCTAGAAACCCTGTATGTATACAACATATTAAAATATGCTAAATTACATTTCATTGATCCGTAAATCCTCTCATAATAATTCTATCTTAAATAAAATACACCAAAAATAACTGAATCATTATTTACGGCGTCTTACATGGGAAACCAAACCTAGGGAGGGGCACATTATCTGTTGCCGCTCAAATGCCTCCAAGACCTGAGGCATCGTGAGCAAATTTGCTCCCAAAAAATTAGGAATGATGATAACGTATAGATATACAAAGGATGGCTATGCCTGGGGGCGTTGGGGGTGTCTGGGTGTACCAGGGGGTGTCTGGGGTGTTGGTAGTACGTCAATAATTGGCATCAGAGGGTCTTCAGCCGACTGGAAAGTCACGAGATGAGATAAGAACATGTTTCGCATCTCAATAATGTATGTATACAATGTTTATCTAGTTGTGACTTATATAGACGTTGATTGGGCTATACGTACCTAATGCCATTGACGTCTGCAGACGCCGTGACGTCATTGGGCGTCATAGCGATCGAATCGTCATCTCTAGAGACAAATGTGTGTAGTCAACGATGATGTGTATCGCTCGTCTAAAACCCCACTAATGTGCACAGATTTTGAATTAATAATTCATTTTTTATGACGTTACTGTAGGTACAGCTCTGCCCAACCTTTCGGGGAAACAAGGTGTGATGTTACGTTTATATTATTTTAGAATAATATAGATAGGTCAGTAAGTAACAACGTATAACTAATTAATTTGTAAAAATAACAAAATCGTATACTAACTTAACTAAAACTATTCACAAACAAAAATATTGCATCGAAAAATTCATTCGCATCGCTGTCGAGTGTCGACTAGTAATATACCCGGGTAAGAGACTGGCCGCATTGCCACGTTGTATGGCAATGGTTTGCTTCTGGCCAAGGTAAAAACCAGCCCTTGGGTCACGGGAAGTGTGAAATAGCCGTTTTGTGATTTCACTAAAGAGGCCAAGAGCACTCGGATCCCCCGGCCCGAAAGTTTCAACCCCAAACGGCTCGATAATATAATTACCAATAAGGTTATTATACTAACACCGCTTGAGGTTATCCGCAGCCGCAACAGCAGCAGCACCAGCACAGCACGCCGAGCCAGGAAGATGGATGATTGGTGATGATGATGGATGATTTTGGCATTATAATAAAAATAATCATTATTTGACGTGGAAGTAGTCCTTTACTGAACAAAAACTTCAATTCAGTAAAGAGAAATTATCTGCCGGAATACCTGAGAAATATTTCTCGACGGCATGTGAATCAAAGTCAAACTCTAACACTAACCACAAAAAGAAGAAGATCTGCCAGAATGACTGAGGGTAATCTTCGAAGAAGGTAATGATCTCAACCATGGACCTGACGGATGACTTTTCACTGAAGTGACTACAAGTGCTTAAGATCGTCAATTAAAATAGTAGTTAGTCGTATATGGCAGGGCTCAATAATAATTTTCATGTCGATAAAAAATACAGAACTGGGAGAAGCAAAAGAAAACTCAAGGAAAACCCAAATAAACACAATTTCGCTAGAGGCAAGCAAAAAGTATGTAACAGCTTACACACCATTTTCCGGCACAAGCGGTTCACAGTAAACACAAACAGACCATTTAATTTGTATCATTTTTATTTTAGACACTCCGTGATGGCACTGCAAAAGTGCAATTACTTGGATGTCACACTTGCTGAAGCGAAAAATGGTTGGATATTTGGTGAAAAGTTGATAAAAATTGAAGATCTGTTTCTGTCATATAAAATTCTTGCTTTTCTTCGTAGGATGTGAAAGGTTAGGATGGATTATGTCAAACCCAGTCAGGCGGTTGAAGGAAAACATCGTGATGAAACCGGCATGTCCTAGAACCAAAAATTCGAAGACATGTGACATCTACCAACCTGCACTGGGCCACTCCCTCTCAAAAGAGAGGAGGCCTGTGTCGCAGCAATGAGAACATTACAGGGTGATTATGTGTGCTAAGAGGATGATCACTTGAACAGCAGCATAGAAAAAAAAATGCAAATGCAATGTGTGCATAACTAAATGATAATGACAGGGAGCGTAGGGCATTGGCGGTTCGGTGCAATATGCCCGCAGGTTTGCACGTTGTAGTAGGGATGTGAAGGTGTATCTTCTTAAGGCCTACAGCGTGAGGGTGAAGTATACTCAGAGGGCCTTTTTTTTTGTGTGGGAAATTATCAAATAACTTCTCCCGCTCTGGGCAGAGCGAGGGCGTATCAGACTATTACTGAGTAAAACCCACCCGTGTTCCTTCGGTTGCCCTGTTGCCGGGGGCAACGATCTCCCTTTCGGTTTTCTTCGCACCCCCGGCAGACATCGGTCCTAACGAACCCCGATATTCAGAGGGCCTACAACATCCTACACGTTCAATATAATAATGGGTTTAGGATGTTGATGAGGCTCCCGCGCTTCTGCAGCGCTTCGAAGATGTTCGCGTAAGCCCGTGTTGACGATTTTTTTGCCTTAATGAGAAACCGGGCAGCGTTAATAATGGGTAGGTTGCGCGGAAGCTCCAACAGCATCCTAAAAACATTAGTCGACGAGGTAGACAACTCTTTTCTTAGGCACTGGATGCCAAACATGTGTTGAGCCACGTATTTATTAGTTGTTATTAGGTTAGTTTTACTAACATGGTCTAAGTCTTTGTTACTAATACTACATGGATTGTATTCAATGAGAAGAATGCAAGGAGACAAGAGTAAAATTAGTATTGGAACGGTACCTACTTAGTTTTTTTTTTTAGAAGTGCAGAATTAGAAACTTGCATATTGAGTTGATTAAATAACGCTGTTTAGTAACACGGTCTTTGGAAGGATATTTTTAGCAGTAGACTTCTTAAAACTAATTACAGGATACTTTTTCTAAAAGTACCGTAGGTTCGTTAATTTTTAAATTAGTGTCGTAACAATCATTAGATTAAACTATTCTTACAATTACAAATGCAAGAGATTCTCACCTGTACTGTAAGGTACGCTCTTCTACAACGCTCCACCTGCTTCCCCATTGACAACTTTAACACACACCTTTAGAGTTGAAAATCCCTAGTTTTTCAAAGCTATTGTCGATTACATTGTGGCCATGTAATTAGAGGTGTTAGCATTCGGTTTTATTGCTTATTAAAACGAATGGTGATCACCTTAGAGTGCCTAGGTTCGCAATTTTGTTACTAAGTGGTAATAAAGTATGGATAAGTAAGACAGAGGGTAAGTTAGGGCTTCAGGTCTAAAGTTAGGGTTGTGGATATTTAGTACTTATCTAATACTCGTATATTTGAAAGGTAAAAGTGTGAGTATAACCACGGAGGTTTTTTTAATCAAATAACAATGTTAACATTAGTATATTTTTTGTTCGATACATCGATGTGTCAATACAAAATATCAAGTATCGAAAATGTATCAAATTCGACATATTTCCAATAGCAACATCGTTGTCGCAACTGACTAAAACCGCTGGGAATCAGAGCCGCAAAACAAGGAAAACTTTTTTTTATTATCCGTGGCGTGACTGTGCTTGCTTTGCACGAAAAAATAAAGAAAATATCAACAAGTAAGTGGGCATACATAAATATTGAAGCTAACATAGTAAAAACAAACACAATAGAAGTTCTTAAAAAAACTTTTCTTTTTTTTTCTATTCCTAGGCTGACTGCGTTGCCACGTTTGATGTCAATGCTGATTCTTTGACCTAAGAATTGGCCAGCCCTCTGGGTATAATAATTTAATAGTCGTTACGCGAAAATTAACCCCTCCTTTCGTTTGTCTATTTCTCTGTATGTTAGCTATAACTATGTTTATGCCTAAAATATAAGAACGATTTTGAAGAATAAATACCCGCGTCCTAACCAAAAGCGAGCGAGTACGCGATTGACTTAATTGATCGCGCGAGTACGTCATAAAGGCTAATTATAAAGTTATATTATAAAGAGAAAAAAATGTTTGTTTATTAATAATGAATAAACTCAAAAATACTGAACCGATTAAAAAAAATATTTCACCAGTAGATAATAATATTATTTATAATGCGAAAGTGAGTTTGTTTGTTTGTTAAGCTTTCACGCTAAAACAGCTGAACAGATTTGGATGAAATTTGGCACATGTGTAGACCATGAACTAGGTTAGGACATGAATACTTTTTTATCCCAATATTCCCACAGGATCGAGACTCATGCGGGTCAAAACCGCGGGGCGCAGATAGTCTATACATATCATAGTCTATCCGCGCATATCTGTCCGCGTTGTTCTTCTAAAATACGCAACGGATTTTGATGAAGTTTTCCACATAATTTAGAGAATGTATTCCGGAAGGTTTATGTGTATAATACATTAAAATTAAACTTATAGATAATTTTAAGGAATCTCGATGTTTTGTCAAGTCGTTAAAACCTTGCGAAGCAGGGGCGGGTAGCTAGTATTCATATAAAAGAGCGGGACGGATTTCGGTTAGGACGCAACCATATGGTATTAGAATGTAGGCACATGGGTACTTTGATAACATTATGGTGCAGTACCTATACGCGTAACTGACCATAAAATACATCCTTCAGCAGAATTATAATAGATACAAAACGTCGCTACAATAGTGCATTACCACAATCGCTTTTGTTATGGCCACAGTCCTGATTGTATTCAATTACAGCAGTGTCAGTGGGTTCATAGTTCGCCACAAAAAGAGACGCCTGCGCAGACAACGACTAACTATGGTCTAACGAAGTCCTGGCTGATTGGCTGACATGAACTATTGTTAAGATCAGAAAAGTTTACAAGTAATTATAGTGGTGGTTAATAGTTACAGAAGGACAGCGTTTCCATCCATCCCAGTCATGATCAAGGCACAACAAAAGAAGTGATAAATGATTTTAAAATGATTTTATTTCTGTAAGTAGGTTTGAGGAAACCGGCATTTCCTAGAGGCAAAAAATTCGAAGATATGTGACATCGATGAAAACGGAGAAATTCTTAGTTATAACTGGCGAAATGTGACTCTGGCATGCACCTCTGTCGTCCACTCTTTGGAAAATACAAGCGTGATAATATGCTTTATGAAGTGCACAAATATAATTGCCATTCTAACTTCAACAAAACAGTTGAATGCATTCGCGACAGACACAAACAGCTCGTTTGCTCTCTGTGCTCATACAGATCCCACAGCTCGGTTCGCTCGTTTTTTCGAAGAGCGGAAGTAGGCGTGAGCGTGTCGTGTGCACGTCTAGAGCTTCCGAAAGCGGAACCCTGCAAGTTAGGTGAGAAATTGTTCATTGCCTGTTAGTGTTGGTTTTCAAGTGTTTATTTATAAATAGGACGTGTGCCGTGTGGAAACTACCCCAAACACATGATAGTAATTTGCTAAGTATTTCAGTAAAAAAAACCGGCCAAGAACGTGTCGAACCACGCACAATGAACGGTTCCGTAGTTGGGATTAATTTATCCCAAGGACAAACTCAACATTGTAGTTGAAAAACATGTTCTCCCATAAATTCCAACTGCAAATGTAAGTTTGTATGCACAATATTAAGAGATTTATCTTTTTTTTAAGACCATAGACTTCCTATAGGTTTTCCTGTAATCTATGAGTAAAGAACCATTGTCTGTATTTTTATTTTTTACTCAGTCGTTTCGGAGATAAAGGGGAGAATGGTCAATTTTCATAAGTTTTCTTAAATATTTTAAAATTATAAATAACAAATATCTGAGAACCTCACAACAAGTCCTTTCATTTGATATCTCACACAGTACAGTATGCAAAACCTTTTTTTTTTTTTCGCCCCCGAAAAGCGACCCCCATATTTTAGTATTTTCATTTGATGTTTGATTTTATTTTAATTGATCTTATTTGTTAATTTATGTTTGGCTATGGGTGTTATTTACCTGAAATATATGAATTTATTTATTATTATTATAATCAAAATTCATTAATTTTCTTTACGCGTCCGTATTTGGGTCATAGAAATACATATGTACCAAATTTCAAATAAATCGTTATATTAGATTCGGAACAAATTAGGGCCCACTAAAAAGCAAAAAGTTGGGTCCCTATTACATGGGACTTCAACATAACTGACGAAATGTGGGTACACTATAGAGGCACCTCTGCCGAACCCTTCGGGAAATTTCGGCGTATTTTATGTTATTTAATATTTAAAAAAAGAGAACACGAGAGATATAAGATAAACTTAAATCAAAGTTCAATGTTAGAATTAAAAACAAATAAATATTTCATAGGGTTGTCGTTTGTTTACTAGCAATAAAATTATGATACCTTTTTGCTGATAAAGATTCATGATCGATCACGTTTTCCACAAACTGTCTAAAACTCATCTAAAACTATGTAGGTAGGTACTGAATTTCAATCAAAAACTGTTTGCGAGAAGGCAAGTATAAAATCTGGCAGAAGATTTTATGGCTTGCCATTTTTGTTTTAAATTTATTACATCACCTAAATAAATTAAAATGTTTGCCTTACTTGGGAAGAGACTGAACACCACGACACAGTGAATCCTAGTGTGGGTCCGGGGAATTTGTAAAAATCTAGCACGTAAGTCTCCTATGTAATCTGTTACTAGTTTTTTAAAATATTGTACCGTATTTTTTATAAACTGAATAAAGTTTTTAACATTATTTTTAATAAAGGTCTGTAAGTAAGTAGGAACCTAATGTAAAAAGCACACACAAACTTGGGCTGAAGCTGAGCCACGGTGCTCACTTGGAATTGAATTTGAAATTAACTTGAGACGGAGTTGAGTAAAGTCAAATATAACGATGGTGTGAGTTTATCTTTAAATTCGGAAGTTTTATTCTAATGGTAAGTATTTGAAAATACCGCAGATGGTCTAGCTAGAGAGTTAATCTTTTTACTAACTCATTGAAATCGACCAATTCAATCAGCTAACTGCAGTTTTTCAATTACTACTTACCTATTACTGTTCAGTATTTTATAATATCTTATTGGGATTGGAACATTAATTGAAGACAATTTATGAACCTCTACCTACTTAGTTATCGTCGTTTTGGTTCCCAGGCCAGGAAAAGTGCTATTGGGTTTAGCTATCAGGAATTTCTCAGTAGCAGCCCGGAGCCTGGATTTGTGCCCGGTTGATGGCAATAGGCTCGCCCCCTATTACATGGCACTTAAACAAAACTGGTGAAATGTGACTGAACTATAAACACCTCTGCGTAACCCCGAAAAGCAAACATGATGTTAAGTTATTACCGAGCTGAATGATACTATTCGTTTGTTCGAACAGATTTCAATATTTATTAGTGAACCGTAGTCAATTGAATACCAAAATGAATCCCCACTACTCTACATTGACTTGAAATAAAAAAAACTATTATTTTTTCAGCGAAGCCGACACTTACCTACATTAAATTAATAACAGCCAACCTTCCATTTCCCGATGAGTGCCCGACGAGTGCTCGCCGAGTTCCCGAAGAGTTCCCGAGGACCGACGCCGCCAAACACTCGATATTTCAATAACAGAAATAGAAATCAAAGTGGAAAGTTTATCATTTTATATCCGGGCGCTGCATTTGGTTGCAATTTCCGCCCCCTTCAAGTGCCGGGAACGTCGGGAACGTCACCTTTCGGGAAATTAGAGCCATTTCCCCCCTCAACGTAGCGGGTAGACAGGTGAGGTGATTCCAAGGCTGAGCGGCTAATAATATACGTGATCAGACCTCCTTATCTGAGAGTTATTAAATTATGGTTACATGTAAATTGTTTACTTCATGATTTAGTAGAGAAGTAAACTATCTTAATAATTATAACATAACGTCTGTATTCTTTGAAGGTAGGCAGATATGGGTAGTACTACATCCACATTTGATGTGTTTGTCGATTTGTTTGTTATTGAACTTCTTGGGACAGAGCAAGCGTGATCTATTTACATACTCGGCCTTACTTAATTAAAATAAATAATCATCTGACTTACTGCTCTTTAAAATTTAAGCTCTTAAGGTTAAGCTAGTCAGTAATTCTTCCATACAAACGTTAAATGGTGATTACTCGTCTGTTTGACGGTGTACGTTCAAAACTAAAAATGAGATCAATTTTTCATGTCATTGCATTTTTGTCATAGCCCCTGGATAGAAGCAGAATTGGAAAAAAAGAATTGGACGTACGACGCGTTGCGTGAGCTCAGTTCAGAACACGCTAGCTAACCACTCAAGGTCACTGTCATATATCTGCGTCTCAACTTCTTATCTATACCTAGGGTTGCCAACCCTACTATATAATATAGTATCCTACTATATTAGAAGGCTGAATACCATATAAAAAAATAGTAGTTGAAACTTGTATAATTTCATTTCAATACAAAACGGCGACATGACCACAAATAGGCCCAGTAACCAGTTAATCTCTTAAAAGCTGAATGGTTGTAACCCTTATTTAAAGTGTAATAATTTTATTAAATATTAGTTATGACTTTATGAGACATTTATAATAAATAAGTAACCATTAATAAAGGCTTGAAAATAGCAAAAAACATGCATTTAAAAAATATAATATTTTTTAAACATACCAACTATATTTTTCAGACAATGGCTTGGAAAATACAATTTTTGATATCAAAATAGTTGACACCCTATTTGTACCTGACACACGGTAGTATTAAAACGTATGTATAGAAACTAACAAGCAATGCTATCGATCGTGAATCTAATCCCGAAAACGAGGTCACCTAACTCCACAATCACGTTTACTAACCAGTTACAAGTAACCACAGCCTACAATAATATGTTCCAATTTTCAGCATTCAATGCGGATGATAATTTCCCTTGAGAGCACTGGAACTTAATACCTAAATCTTCAGTACACTGCTATGTCTATACATAGCTGTGTACAAGTAGCAGTGTAGCAGGTCTTAACTTGAGTACAATACTATAGAGATAGAGAAGGTTATCGGAAACTGTATTGTACTCGATTACGAATACAATATTATTTAAGTAAGTTTAAGCAGTTTTTAAAATACATAATGAAGTTCATAAACGTTGATTAAAGTAGTGATTAGCGACTGTTTAACATTTTTGTTATATTTTTTTTGGGTTTACATTTTTGCCGTTTGAACGTCATTTAACTTTAAGCAATGTTTATAAATAAAGTTGGCAGTCAATTGGCTTAACAAGTAATCTCCCTTACTTTACCTATGTAAAACATTTATGTGTTGCTAGATAACTAGCTATGCAACATTTCGAGAGCTACAAGTGGCCTCAGCGTAACACCCTTTTTTATTTTTCTTTATTTATTTTATAGAAGGTTTGGTAAAACATGATCATGCCACCCTCACAGGCCTCACAAAGATTGACTTATCTACGCTTAATGGCTAATTTAACTAAATTATACATTGACTTAGCCTCATCTGACAGAGGACGGGCCAGAATCAAGTTACGCATGCCCATTTCCCGCAGATCCACATCATATTTGAGCCTTAAGCTGACCCTCTCAACCTCGTTCCGGGCAAAGTCAAAGTCAAATCATTTATTTCAAATAGGCCCATGTATGGCACTTTTGAAAGTCAAAATTGACAAAATAATATAATTGATTCTAGTCGCCCCTTCCAAAAGTTAGTTTTCGTATGGAGAAGAATGGGCAAGAAACTCCACCGTTACTCTTTTAAAATGTTTTACAATAGTTTGTATAAGTACGTACATTAGTTAAATAATTATATGTGAAGACGATGCACATAGAATAAAATTACTATACCACAATAGGTAAAAAGAATTTAAAATGAAGCAACGACAGATAATTTAATAATGTGACATGTGCACATTCGGCCAACACATGGTCAACATCCTCAACCACACGTAAAACTGGCGCGATATCGCGGGCGCTACAGGCAGCGCAACGCGATATCGCGCTGGTCTGCACGAGCCTTAATACACTTTAAATCACAATCCGATGGTTTTGAAGAATATTGCCAATCCATTGCATCATAGGTTTGAAAAATTCGTCTGCTGAAAAACGTAAATAACTCAAGAACGTGGATTGTCATTTTATGTGTGTTTCGGAATTACCCGCAGGTTAAATGGACAATGAATAGTTAATAGGTATTTATTTACAACACAGTAGGTAATGTTCTCCAAATTATTTGATTATTAGACTAGCTACTAATTAAATTAATTAATTACATCGAATACTGAATGTTATCAAGAAATTCTCACCCTAATATTTTAGTTCAGAGATAGCATAACACGGTTTTCTAGTAAATAAACAAAATTATCTTCAAATGACACCTATTTTAATGATAACCTACGCCTTGTTCATAGTAAATTGCTACTTAAATATTATAAACTAAACATTTATTTGTGATTGATATTGATGCCGATTCATTATCTAATAAAAATATCATTAGAATTCTCTGATTTATTAAGGTATTTTCATTGATTGATATTTGATCATTTTAATGATAGGTAATTAAAAAAAGATAAGGCACGATAGTTTTTAATAAAGTTATTTTGCAAACAGGCTGTCATTTGTAGATCTTTGACAGTTGTTACGGGTCGTCAGAAGTCCGAAAGTCTGACAACCAATTTTACCAAGGGGTATCGTGCTACCCAGTACCTAATTCGGTTGTGGAGGTCAGATAGGCAGTCGCTCCATGTAAAATACTGTTAATCAGCTGCATCCGGTTAGACTGGAAGCTGACCTCAACATAGTTGGGAAAAAACTAGCCAGATGATTTTGTATACAATGCGAATCAAACTTAAATTCTTAATTTGACAAAACTATAATTAAATTCAGAAAATTTTAATTCAGTCAGAATGAACCAAATTTTTAAAAGTGCAAAAAAAAATTAAAACATTTTTGCTGCTAGAAAAAGAACTGCCAATACCACAGTACAAACCTCCCAGTAAACGAATGAACGAATGCTTCTATACTTTCATCCACTTTCCGCTCTATCTAACTTAAAAGAAAATTCTATCTGAAAACTCAAGGAACGCATAGTGAATTCCGAGCAGCTACTGCAGCTAGTTTAGTAAGTGGCAGTGGATGGCTGGGTCACCTCACTGCACTCGGTAAACCTAAGGAAAACTGCTTGAAATGTTAAGGCCAGAATACATCAGTGGGGCAATGCATCACTAAAAATGTGTCATTGCTCAGCAGAAGATGGAATAGCCCCTACATCGCCCACTCAGTAGCGAAAAGTTTGTATTTTTAATTGTAATGAATACATTCAAAAACTACTGGCCCAAGTTTAAAAATTCATTCACTAGTAGAATGCTATATTATCACTGAGTAACATTGGCTATAATTTATAAAGATATCCGAGTGAAGCCGCTGGCGGAAGGTAGTGAATAATAAAGTATCGAAATACCATAGAGACGAGATGGTTGCATGTCATTGTGGCGGCATCTACATGCGATCAAAGACTTGACGTCACACATAATCCTGAGGTCACACAAATCCTGCATCTCGCAATTAGAGTTTACCGCGTGACATATAACTGACTATCAGACATGAATCGTTGGGCAGTTGCCCGTTAGACACGACACCCGTCTGGTCCGAAGATCCTCCCTTTTCTATAGAGGATGAGTGAACTTTACACCCTGTTCCTAAATCATAATGAATTCAATTAGGGATAGGTGGTACTGTTACAGAGAATTCGCATAAAATTCACATTACGTCTAGTAAGAATAACAAACTTAACCCGAGTTAGAATACTTTCATTCCACAACTGAAATGTTAGGCAAAGTATGTTCCCTTCAGTCTGCACCTAACTTAACATTTATTTTTTCTTTTTTCAATCCCGCTTTTACTAAAAACAACCAGCATTTACAACAGGGAAACAAAGTTAAAACAGCTCAAATACCATTTATCTACACTACAAGATCTCGCCTCGTTAGATTTCTAAGCAGTCTACTGTTTATCCTTAAAAATCGTTGTTGTCCGCCCACTGTGCAGTTGTCCTGCTAATTCGTTCATTAGCATTGAATGGCAGTTCGGCGCCACTTTCACCGACAAGCTTGCCTGCGCCGACACGGTAAACCGAACGCCGACAATCTAAAGGCACAATGTGACGTATGTCGGCGAAGCTGTCGGCGTCTGAATTATACCTTCACTAGCCGACTAGGGTACTAGTGGACTCATTCATTATTGATAAAATCAGAATAAGATATTTATGTGGAAATAACTGGGCGTAGATGTTGTGAGGCGATTTCTTACGACGACAATACAAAGTTTGTTAGATGTAGGTAACCAAATATACTCTTAAATCTCAACTAAGCTTTTTCAGGAATTTTCCTCAGAAAAAAATGCACCTGCTAACAACAAGTACTATTTTAACAGTTAAAATTTTAAAAACCCCCGATACAAACATTTCCTCATTTCTCTTTCCCACTCCATCATTTATCTATAACCTATTCATTAAGACCATTCCAATGAGCCCAAACACGATACCTGTGCTGTAAGTTGGTAAGGGATTTGGGTACCCTGCAAATTCCAGGTGATGCCGCAGCATCAGTTCAAGGTTACTATGTTCTTTTAATATCATTGAAGTAACAGAATACCAAATTTCAAATCGATCAGACCTGTGGAAGATACTCACATCCATTCATCAACTAGAAAAGAGCTGATAATCTTTAAACGGCTGAACCGATTTTGATAAAACATCAAACCTACCATCGAACCATCGCTAGAAAACCCGCTTTCAAATTAAAAAAAACCGCATTCAAAAAAGTTCACCCGTTTAAGAGTTACGGTGCCACAGACAGATACACACATAGCGGTCAAAGTTATAACACCCCTATTTTTGCGTCGGGGGTTAAAAACAAAATCTTTGGCATTCCGTCCACTCTCCAAACAACTGCGATATACTGAAAAAATACCTCAAGCTATTTAATCAGATTCATTTTGTAATATATTTTAATTCTCGACTTCATCTAAGACAAGAATAAAAGAAAAACTAACATGATTCCTGAACAACCCATTCGTAACTCGGAAAATTTTATTTCTCAAACTTCTATAACTCTATAGAAACTCCAACAAACCTGAAATACTAACGCTTCCCAGTTTCAGAGCAAATAAAATACCTACTGTAACTAAAACAGTAATTTGATATTCACGGTACAAAACCTACTGAAATAAAGACGATAAAACGTACTTGACAATTTCAATTCAGGACAACTAAGTAGGTAATTTCATTTCGCTGCTAACTCTAACTTGTAACTTTCAAGGACAAAATTATTCCACTTTTCAACAACTTCGTTTATATTTTATAATTAAATACTGGTAGGACGCACGCATACTTACTACTGATTTGCGGGATTTTTTTATTTTTAGGATTCCGTAGCCAACAAGGAACCCTTATAGTTTCGCCATGTCCGTCTGTCTGTCCGTCTGTCCGCGGAGTAGCTTCAAGACTCTTAGTACCAGAATGCTGTAATTTGGCAGTGGTATACATATTAATAACGCCGACAAAGTGGTAAAATAAAATTATAAAAAAAAAAATTAGGGTATTTCCCCTACACGTAAAAGTGAGGAGGTTTTATTTCCTTTCTCTCCCATGGTGTGGGAATTCGTTGGAAAGGTCCTTCAAAAATATTGTGAGTCTATGAAAACTATTTTTGGATCCAGGGATCCGTTTGCGAAATATTAAGCTTTAAAGTGCAAATTTTTGTTAGAGTCAAGTGTCCCCCCTGCCAGCTAAACGGTTGGTTTCGGATATGTGAAAAAATGACGGCAGTAATTTATGTTTTTTTAAATAACAATTACTTTTTTTATTTTATGTAATAATTAGATTTTTATCACAACCCTACCTGGGTTGCCAACCCTACTATACATATAATATAGTATCCTACTATATTAGAGGCTTTTCTAAAGAAAACATTATTGTTTTTAAAATAATTGTATAACGAAACGCAGACATTATCAGAAGTTCTAACAATTCTGTTATGAGACATTTAAAAAAACAATAAAAACCTGTTACTTACCTACTACCATATTTTTTAAAATTTTTCGCCACCTACTATACTTTTACAAGCAATGGCTTCGAAAATACTATATTTGATATAAAAAAAAAAACAGTTGCGGTCCGGGAGTGCTGACAGACGTGAAAACTTGAAAAAAAATCGGCACCGCGGTAATCAACGCGTTGATGTCTTTTACTCCACGTACCCCGACAATCAACGCGTTGATGTTTTTTTAATGGTCAAAAGGTGGTGTCATCACGGTGTCGCAAAATCAATGGTTTAGTCCCATCTCAAAAGAAGTTTTCACTTCAAAAACTTATCAACTTTTAGGTAGGTAATGTTATTGCAGCAACTATGTGCCCCTGTCAGACAGGACAGCTATTCGAACAATTATTCACGCAGTCTTCTTAAGTCATGTCAAAAATAAGAATAATGATTCCTCCTATGCATTCGTCATCGGCAGCTGAATACAAACCAGCACCCTTACGTAACACACTTTCAATCACAGTCTGAATGATTTTGAAGGATATTGCTTCATATGTTCGAAAAATCTTAACAACGTAAATAACGCAATTAATATTGTTGAACTGTCAAAATGGAAGCCATTGCTAGTGTCATGCAATTACCCCGCAGGTTTCTCGGCTAACCCAGCCATCCAAACGTTGTATTGGGAATTTCATACAAAAATACTAAGTGTCATTGGAATAACTGAAAACCTGAAAACCCCTCTTTCAGGTTTTCAGTCATTCATCACCCAGAAATCGCGAAAAAAGCAGTTGCTCGTACTTATCTCGACAAATATAGGGAACAGTTGATTAATTTTCTAATTTCCCCATCATAAAACTTGTTCATAATGATGAGTACAATCACCCCTTTTTAGAATTTCAGTTATTTCAATTCAATCTACCTAGCCTTTTCCCGACTATGTTAGAGTTGGCTTCCAGTCTAAACGGATACAGCTGAATACCAGTATTTTACATGGAGCAACTACCTATCTGACCTCCACAACCCAGTTACTAGGAAATACAATACCTTTTGGTAAGACTGGTTGTCAGACTTTCGGGCTTCTGACTACTCGTAATAATTGTCAAAGATCTACGAATGGCAGGCGGGATCAATACGGCTTAACGTGCTTTCCGACGCACGGAGTTAATTACACCTTGTATGAGTTACATTACACCTTGTATATTCATTAAACAACAAGCTGTAATTTAAGTGCCAGTAATCTTAATCTGATCTTCAAAGCATAGTAGCAGTAAAGTAAAACTAACCTAGGTCAATATGGAGGCGCATATGATTTGCAAGCGCCGGAGTAACGTCGACGGGGCTCACTAACAGGATTACCGAGTAATACAATTACTTGTACCCCTGAACTGCGCTATACTTGCAGGATATTACACCGGCAAGTAACGTGGGTATATATATCTGTTTATATTACGTAAGTACAAACTACAGACGTGTGGTGAAATAAATTTTCAAAGGGGAAGATTTTCCGGTCAGAAATGTGAGCAAAAATTCACAGTTCGTTAAGAAGAAAAGTTTGTGAAAAATACGAAAAGGGAAGTATTTCAGAACACATAACATACAAAAACTCATGCCTTCTTCCCATGGGGCTAGACAGAAACTACAGAACGCCACCTGCTTAACCTTACATACTCCTTTTGCCTCGTTTACGTTCGTAGATCTGATCGAACGCGCACGCCAGTTGCGAGTACTACGCGCCTGATCTTTCTGAAGCACATCACCAATAAGGTCACTATAAGTTCAGAACACATATTTTTAAATTAAAAAATATTACTTAGAATTACCTTACAGGTAGTTAGTAGGGTACTAGGTTTTGATTTGGCAACCTGTTGTTACAAAGCAAGTTCGTAAACCTGAACATTACACCTACAATGTTGATGAAAATCTGAATCTACTTAGGTAGGTGTACTTGCGGTGTCGGGCCAGAAGTTAGTTGCCTATAGATTAAGTGATTTAATTTCGTTGAACTCAACACTATATCAATTCCACATCCAAGAATTAATATAATTTCACGACGATATATATGCATATTGAACCTGGAAGTACAAGACATGCTGCATCACGCCAACTCCAAATAAATTGGGATAGGGGCAACAGAATTATGATATTGTCGAACCTGGATGAGACCTGGCACAAGAGCGTGGAGATTGGCACAACCAAAAAGAGACTTACGCCCAGCAGTGGCTGAGATGATGATGTATTATGAATAACAAGGAGAAGAGAAGAATAAGAAGTAGAGAATACTGATTTTGATTTTACAAAGATAAATAAAGAAGAGCAATCAATCCATCTGCCTGTATATAAATAAAATCAATCTGCCTAGCCTTTTCCCAACTATTTTGGGGTCGGCTTCCAGTCTAACGGGATTCACATCCACAACCCAGTAACTGGGTAATACGATACCCCTTGGTAAGACTGGTTGTCAGAGTTTCGGACTTCTGACGACCCGTATCGACTGTCAAAGATCCACGAATAACAGCCGGGACCAACGGCTTAATGTGCTTTCCGAGGCACGGAGAGGTCTCGGTATGTAAAAATGGACACCCATCCACAGACCAACCCCGATAAGCGTAGCTTAACCTGATGAATCGACCCGTGTGGCTATTATTAATTAACTACGACGAAATAAATAAAGAAGAGCATGCAACTAAATAAGCAAAGTGTGATAACCATTTCTCCTGAAAATGAAAAAGAGACTCCTGAAAACGTAAGTTCAAAAACTAAAACCTGACTACTGAAAAATCACACTCTAAAAAGTATGAAACTAGAAAATATAACAGACAGAAATCAAGACATAGGTACAAAAATGGTCAAGGTAAAGCCGTGGTCGTATGCCATTATAATTTTGTAGGTGTACAGGCATGCGACCACGGCTTTACCTTGACCATTTAATGTGAATTTAATGTGACGTCACATAGCCTATAAACAACGGATGATCAAGACGCTTCCAATGATACCTCATTTTTCGAATTATGATCGGTAGTTTAGAAGTTATGAGGTAACAGATGAACTTTCATACATACTGGTCAAAATCATAACCCTCCTTTTTGCTTCGCCGTAGTCGGGTAAAAATGATAAATTCTTTTTTTCGGGGCCTTTCCTGGAACAGTGATGAGTCAGGAATAACTCCCTTCTTCTTCTCAAGTCGATGAAACTTTTTAAATTAATTGTGTCCTAGATGACAGCATTAATAGCAGAAATTATTCATTAGATCCTAAAAACTACAGGTGTATGGACAGACCTTCCGAAATCTGCTCTTCCATATTCTAAAACAAAAGCGAAAAGAAAGCTCACCATTTACCTCAACAGCGTACCTGTCGTGTCTACGATCCATCACACTGATGGGAATCTAACCCCAAGAGTTACAAAAAACAAATTGGATAAGTTTCGCATTTCGTCGCCTTTCCTCACGAACGACGAACGATGAACGATGAATGTTCATCATGACGAGCGCCTCTTCATATAATCTGATGGATAAATATATCGGTGATAGAAATAATGTTATAATTATTTAGAATTTTTATTAGGAACGCTCTGCGGTTTCTCCTGCATAAATTTCAATCCCGTGAAAATAACGTATACCTATGTGCCAAATTTCATCCAGATACGTTCAGCCGTTTTAGCGTGAAATCGTAACAAACAAACACAAAAAATCATTAGATGAATATGTAGATGTCACAATTTTTCACTACTCCACACATTTTTAAACTTTATAGATATCACTAATACTAAAACTTTATTTTTGTAATCTACAACTACTGATTATCATTACGGAAGGGAAACCATTATCGAAATAACATGTACACCATTTCCGATAAACATAAAATGGATACTTAAATAGCTAACTTTTCCGCATACATTTATATTTTTTTTGATTTTTGAAATCAGACAAGGAATTTGTTTAATTTCCAAAATAAATAGTATATTAAGGAACTAAGTAGACCATTTATATGAGAAAAACTGGCCAAGTGCATGTCGGACTACGCACAATGAAGGATTCCGTAGTTGAGATGAATTTGTCCCAAGAACAAACTTAACATTGTAGTTGAGAAACATGTTCTTCTATACATTCCAACTGTAAATGTAAGTTTGTACGTGCAATATTGAGAGATTTACCATGTTATTTTAAGATGATAGACTTCTTATAGGTTTTTCTGTAATGTATGAGTAAAGAACAATTCTCTGATTTTTTTTCAAAAGTTTAGGCTCAGTAGTTTCGGAGATAATGGTAAATTTTTATCTATTTTCTTAAATATCTCTAAAAATTTTTATTTTAAAATTATAAAAATATACTTGAGATTCTCACAATTAGTCTTTCATTTTAAATGTCACACAGTACAATTACCAAAACTTTTTTTTGAATTTTCTACATTGCCCCTGAAAAGTGACCCTTATAATCAAAATTCATTTATTAAAGTTACACGTCCGTGTTTGGGTCACAGAAATACATACCTATCTGTACCAAATTTCAACTTAATCGGTTCTTTAGATTCGGAGTAAATTGGCTGTGACAGACGGACAGACAGACAGACAGACGAGTGATGTTATAAGGTTTCCGTTGTGTCCTTTTGAGGTACGTAACCCTAAAAACAACAAATTACCTTGCTAATGGAAATGTTTCCAAAGGAAAATCATTTGTTGTTGCAGGGAGAACTTTTCCATTGATATCAATGTTATAAATAGACGCCACGTGCAAGCTTAGACTGTATGCAAAGGTACTACTAGGGAAGTACACGGTAAACACAAAATATTTCAGCATTTTCTTAAGTAATTGTTCATAGTTAGTCTCGAACTAGAGACAGACTCGTATAACTTACAGCTTACACAAACATTGATTTAGATTTGATCAATTTTAACAAAATAAAAATACGTGCGGGTACAGACGGATCCGATGGTATCAACACTGCAATGTGGATGCAGGGTTAATACCAAAACATTACTGAAATGAAATGAAATTGTTTATTCTGTAAATAGGATATCGGAATCACTTTTACACGTCATAGAAAAAATAAAAAATAAAAATCCTATATGACTACTCTGAGAAGAAAGGCCGAAACAAATTCAGAGGTCACAGTCTCTTTTAAAGTCCAGACATAATCTTGGTCAGGCCATATGAGGACCATGTAGATTAGTGTTTGAAATGGTCTTTTGAGGAAAGAACCACACAGATTTGAGTGGACCTGTCCAGTCAGTGCAAGCATTTGTCAGTAATCGTGGAGCTCAACTCAGAAATTAAGGAGCTCAACTCGACGAACAATACCAAAGAAAGGACATTTGGGTAGGCTGCATAAACTACTCAAACTGCCAGACCATAATTCAAAGTAACTGAAAAATTAAAATAATAATGATATCCACATAGTCCTCACATTCACAATAATTAATTAAAATAATATAATACTTTGCAAAGTAATCATGTCATTTTGAATATCAATGTCAATGTGTATATGAAACTGGTATATTTTGATGATTTTACAAAATAATTAAAATGTTAAGTTTTATCACAAGGCTTAGCAGAGCGAGCAGCTCAATTCCATGCTTTTTTATCTTCTAAATATTCTGAAATTTTATAATACCCTTTTTACAAAGTTTGGTTTTAATATAGATTTTAAATCTATTAATGGGTAAGTTCGAATGTCAATGGGAAGTTTGTTGTAAAAGCGTATACATTGACCCATGAACGAGTTGCCTACTTTGTGGAGACGTGTGCGATGTACAGCAAGGTTGTGTTTATTCCTGGTATTTAAACTATGAATATCGGACATTTTCTTAAAATTTGATATATTTTACTAATAGACGCAAAATCGCCTCTCTACCACTTTAGAGCCTAAATTGCACATCTAAATTTAATGTAATGATGACATAGTTAACTGATTCAGGCGTGATATAGCGGAAATCCATTATAAAATACAATATGCGAGTTGCTACACCGACCGCTGAATGCAGACTGTGTCTGTGTGTAGTCTGCGCTCAGCGGTCGGTGTGGCAACACGCCGTGTTCGAGTTCGCGACAAGTCAATTGTCATCCTGAGGATGAGAGATCCTCTCGTTGAGAGGTGAAACACGTGTCGATTTCTTTCAGAGTTTTTTTTGGCTCTTTAGAAATAGCTAAGCGGAACAGGTTACTTAATATATCCACGTCTATTGTATTTTGTATTGATGACATTTATTTTCTGTAAGTAAATCTTTTAAAACACTTTTACATACACTTAAATTTTTTGGTAAATATTTTAAAACAAAGTCGGGAGGGTTATTACTCGTGGCCAAGTAGTAACAGCCGCACGGGTCGATCAATCAGGTTAAGCTACACTTGCCGCGGTCAGTCCGTAGATGGATTAAAAGACGTTAAACGGACCAACCGTTTAACGTCTTTACCCGGCTGTCATTCTTGGATCTTTGACAGTCGTTACGGGTCGTCGGAAGCCCGAATAGGGAATGCGGAAATAAACTCAGACTTACCCAATTGCAACACGGTGGCGATTGACAGAAACGAAATCTAAACAATACCTAATAAACTACATCTACTTACAAAAATATTAGAAACTGGAGGTAAAGAAAAGAAAGAAAGAAAGAAAGAAAAACATTTATTTGAACACAGTTCGTGAAACACAAAACACAAATAACAAAGATAAAATAAATAATAATATTTAAAAACAACAGTGTGTGCCTCGCGGCTGCGCCAAAAAGGTTCATTTCAGCATTAATGCCAGACAGATGCTGTCTGACACTACAGACACTTACACTGTACACTTCGTTATTCCAGAAACTAAACCAAAATCTATACACAATGTTACCACCACTGCACACTTCTCCAACGAGTCACTAGACGATCATATTAAATTAGATTGCAGGAGTACAGTCATAACTGCGTGGTTCTCGATTAGAGGACAACCCCTTCGATCCCAAGGGAGACATAAAGTTACTAATGAGATGGCAGCTGTGACGTTGAAGGGGGCAGGCCGAAGTGACCACCTGTGAACTAATTAAAGCAGTCATGAATCTGTAAACTTCAAAAATTAATTATGCAGAACAAACAAATGAAAATCGCACAGTTGTTAGATAATTTGACGTCCCCCATTTTTATCATTATGAGAATAGTCTTTTGAAATCGTTCTGATAAAACTTTAACTACCAAATCTTATGGGAAATGCTTTCCATATTTCTAGTTTAGTTTTGACTTTGCGTTGTCTGTCAATCTTTTTATCCAGTTACAAAAAGTAAGTTATCCTAAAATGCGAGTTTAGACGCGACAAACAGCTAGTTTCAAATAAGTCTTGCACTAAAAACCCGACACACAATAAAGCTTCGACAAGTCCCCCAAACTCCCCCATTCATCTAAAACCTATAGTGGTGCCCCTTATTATAATGAGCGAATGAAATGAATGGTA
Source organism: Omphaloscelis lunosa (assembly GCA_916610215.1). Taxonomy (NCBI): domain Eukaryota; kingdom Metazoa; phylum Arthropoda; class Insecta; order Lepidoptera; family Noctuidae; genus Omphaloscelis; species Omphaloscelis lunosa. Next base: position 18,618,385 of record OU744250.1, read on the forward strand.
GGGCGCGAATCGATTGCGTCGCCGTTGCTTAGCAACGCGTGAGGCGTCGCGACGTCCGCGCCGGCTTGACGACGCTCAAGTGTGGGGTTGTTATTGTTTTGGGGTTGTAATTTTAAGTAGCTATGTGGTACTAAAGTTGAGAGAAGTTTCTAATAGATGATTTTGAACATAATATATTATAGTGAGCGAAAGAAGGAAAGTCATGTGTGAAAAGTAAGGTAAAGTACTAAGAAAATTCTCACAGCACCCAGTCTTCATGAACCCGATCTCGGAAGTCCTGCCACAAATGTCTGACTAAATGCATAGTATAATTTTATTTTATTTTTTTTAACTTTTGCGCAACACTAGGAATTTCTCCTGTATTGTGGGTGCGTTTACAAACATTTAAACTCACATACACAAACCGCCAGATCCGGAACAACTACTTGTAGGTCACACAAATATTTGTTCCGTGCGGGAATCGAACCCGCGACACGCAGCGCAGCAGTCAATCGCTTAACCACTGCGCCAACCGTGCCGTTAACCGTTATGACGATGTTATCCCGAATCGAGATACGCGTGAACAGAACACAATTTAAAGTGCTGATCATTGAACGTAATAAAAAATCTAGGTAAATAAAAAGAATTAGGAAAAATTCTAAACAAAGAATTACATGAATCAGAATTACGCATCAAAAAAAGAAAGAAAGAAGGAAAGAAAAAGTATTTATTGGGACTCGCACAGGACATCACAAATTAAACTAAAACACACTCATTAAAACATTAATAAAAAAATAAAAAAAAACAAATTTTAAAAAATAACAGAAAGTCCTGTACGAGGCTAAAAGGCAAAATACACTGACAAACTTGATAGAGTTTAAGTTTATAGTGCACTGCAAGCTATGTACGGACAGCAAAGTAAGCCGAACTAAATATCGCGGGCTGTGTGATGTATGGCGAGCAATCGACGTTACGATCAGTTTGCAGACGGTCTAACGTAAGAGCTAGCTCTGATATCCTGAATGTGTGGCACAAGTTATAAACTTATAACTATGCACGAATATTTACAACTTAATTACGCAATTTTTCGACAATTAAGGTTAGTATCAAAGGTATCAAGTCTCAGCAACATCGAGCAATTTAAGGCAATAGCAAGATCGTATATAACCCCATTGGGTTGAAAGTTATCGACAAAATAGGATGATGCTGATGAGGTACATAATAATTATTATTTTGATCTAATCTGCCAGTGGAGCGGAGAATGTGCAAACAACTTGAAGTAACAGTAACAAAGATAAGTACTGAGTTACGATTGTGATCTGTGATTATGACCATCAGAACTACACTTTTACAGTTCACCGGATGTTAGGGAGTCATCTCTAACATCAGGTGAACTGTAAAAGTATAGTTTTGATGACATTTCGAGATTTGAAGCCCTTACAACAAGCCCGAAATTTTCGAAAAAGTCCGGGCATTTTACTTTCAATCTTTCTTTTTTAATGATTCAATTACTTAATATAATCTTCGAAAAGTCCGGACAAATGACAAGGCGTGACAAATCCAACAGGAAGGCCAAAAAGCTGAGAATGTCCAGAAAAATCCGAGCGGAAGGTAACTACTCTAACTGCAGTATACAAGTTCCCGAGACCTATCCGAAGAAGAATATTGGTGACCAAACTGAATATCAAAACAACCTGCAATTGCACGTTTACGTAAAATCAAAAACGCCATTCGCTCATAACTTGCTTCAAAATAGTGTATCTCACCGATTATCCGCGGCGAGCACTCCCGGGGGCACTGCATATAGCAATTGATGGTCCAATCAGCGGCTAATAACTCGAATTCATAGTGCTATTGTAAAGTTATTTATTATGAAGGCTATGCCTGATTAATGAATGGTCTGACCGACGGGAATGTGACCTAACGGAGCTGTGTGGTATTTGATGGATGCAAATTAGATGGAGGAAATGGTCTTATGACGAATAACAGAAGATTGGAGCTGTTTGTAATGATTTGAGTCGTATAGATCGAGCGGACTAGCATAGCGAAGGTATATTTGAATGAATAGTATAGCTTCCTAAAATCTACCCGCTGGTTGTTAACAGGTAAAAAAAAAACAGTGGCACTCCGGGAGTGCCGACAGAAGTGAAAACTTGAAAAAAAATCAGCACCGCGGTAATCAACGCGTTGATGTCTTTTACTCCACGCACCGCGTTAATCAACGCGTAGATGTCTTTTTAGTGGTCAAAAGCTGGTGTCATCATGGTGTCGCGAAATCAATAGTTTAGTCCCATCTCAAAAATTCCCAACGCACCTAAAGTTTTCACTTTAAAAAAACTTTTTACATAAAAACAACAACCGACTTCCAAAAAAAGTTTTTTTTTTTTTTGTAAAAAGTTTTTATTTTTCACTTTTTAGTTGTAGTACCAAACCTACCCCACACAAATTCGTATACAACAACCTACTATGTAACTTACAGTGACAGGAACTTATTATAACATCATTACATCATCCATATAGACTAAGTGGGAAAAATTACTATTATTGAAGCTAACTCAAAAACTACCCAAGCAAATTTAATTAAATTTATATGGGACCACCTCTGAAGTATGACCTACCAAACAAAAAACAATCATCAAAATCAATTCATAATTGGCGGAGTAATCGCGTAACAAACATATAAAAAAAACATACTGTCGAATTGAGAACCTCCTCCTTTTTGAAGTCGGTTAAAAATAGTGATATTATTTAATAATTATAGCATTTTTAATTAGATTCGCCAGACTCTAATTAAAAATGGTACCCAGATATCACCATATCATATAATATATATCACTAGCTTTTGCTCGCGGCTTCGCCCGCGTGGATGTCGGAAAATATCCCGCGGGAACGTACTACCGATACCGGGATTACATACCTAATAGCTGAGGAAAAGGTCATTGACTCCTACCGCTGCGCCCAGGTTACCGTGAACTGAATCTGTGATATCTTTCAAATCATTCATTTAAATGAAATGACGTAGTAGCATATTTTAATCTAAATAAAATGCTCTATTTAAGTAATATTATTTATTGGGTAAGGATTAATATAATACCGGTCAAAATAGCTTCGAAAATAACAATGACATTTTTATCAAATTCTGAAAGATAAAAATGGTTATCCTTATAAGATAGATATATGCTATCGCGGACTTTTTTGTTGAACTTTTTAAGATGAACAATACTGTAGAACATAAATTTTATGTTACTTTTACGATTTCCGCGGCACACGCCAATAAAGTTCCCAGCCGGCATGATTTTTTCGATATCGTCAACAATAATCGTCAAATTTCAGCCAATTTAACATACATACATTAAAACCTTCCGCATGAATCACTCCGTCCATTGGTGAAAACCGTTTGAAAATCCGTTCGGCAGTTTTTGAGTTTATCGCGTTCAGACAGACAGACAGACAGACGCAGCGGGGGACATTGTTTTATAATATGTAAGGATATACATACATATTATATGATATCTGGGCCTAGTATTCCAAAATTGCCAACGCGGAATGATGCTTACGCTAACTGCATAAGCGTAAGCGATCATCAGCGAATATTCGTTCCTTCGCTTCTAGAACAGGGCCTGTACTAGGACGGTCACGAGCTGATAACATCATTATAATATCTGAGCTTTACTAACTCAACTCAAATATAGCTTGGAACTAAAATGACAGCTTAGTAGATGACAAGACAAAGCAATTTAGTTAGGCTTGCGCAAGTAAATCGTTACGTATGTTGGAAGAAATTTGCGCAATTTCATTTGCACTTAATGCAATTTGCATTTAATGCAATAGGGGGGTGAGCCTATTTCTGACACTACGATGTTTATTATTTTATTATATACAGGGTGGCAGGGACATCGACGCGAAAACTGTAACCATGGTTTCAGTACATGATTCTGAAACCCGATGCGTTGAAATTTTTCGTCGGTTATTAAAAAAAAATCTGCTGTTACATAGAAAAGTGCAATATCTACGCGGTCGAAATAGTTGGAAAAGCAGTTTAAAAAAAAATAACCGATGTAAAATTTCAGAATCATGTACTGAATTCATGGTAACAGTTTTCGCGGCGATGGGGATGCCACCCTATATTTACTTGTGCATAACGAGGTGTATTTATTATTCTAGAACCGGAGATCCTTTCTTTTTATATAAAAATAACTAAGGAGGTCCATTTTATATGGAAGTCATAATGGCGTCATTTTAGAGCAACCACGTAGCGCTGTAGCAGGAAAATATAACAAAAACAGAAGTGAGGTTATTTAAGGAAAAATATCTGCTATAGGAATCCCGTCTAAGGGAATATAAATATTAAACGCAACCCCTGTGCCATCCTGAAACACAAACAGAAAGCATTTAATTCAATTACACCATTTACAGGAACTTTTGAATTGTCAAAGAGCGGTCAGTCAGAAATATGAAGCTAGTTGCCAATTCCAAAGCGAAGTAGGTTCCTATGGAGAAGAACGGGCAAGAAACTCCACGGACACTGTTTTAAATCAAAATCCTGTTTAGCAAGAACTACACCTAACTAAAAAGTCCTATCAGCATGCAAGATAATACTAGAAATACAAAGAATAAGAACTACTTTTAGTTATATCTAAAAACAGAGTTACTTCTGCTGTAAATGTTTCAGACTTCATTCTTTGTAAAAACCCACACATACACTATTATTTTATAAATAGTAGTTCAAAAGCATTCATCTTTGAAATGCTTACTTTGACGTCACGTAGACACAAACAAATACAAGGCGACGGTAATAGTACAGGAATATTACGTAGGTAGGTACTGTATGACATTTATGAATGTCATAACAATGACAATGTGGGTGTTTGCACCCACATTCTATATTCTTACTCGTACACCCACGTGTGTCTACGCAGCTTTTGAAGTCCTAAAAATATGATTTTTCTATTCTATTTCTTGAAATCGGCTCTATTCTAAAAACAGCCTATGTCTTGGTTAATCTGTCCCAGCAGAATGTGAACATATTGGCAGTGTTTCGTTTTATGTTCTCTACTTAGTTAAGTTAGACTATTTACAGTGAAAAAAATATTAAGACATTAAAAGTGCTATGACATACTGCTTGCTCTAAAACTAAATTTTTGAAGTGAAAACTTCTTTAGGCGTGTTGGGTATTTTTGAGATGGGACTAAACCATTGATTTCGCGACACTGTGACGACACCAGCTTTTGACCATTAAAAAGACATCAACGCGTTGATTACCGCGGTGCCGACTTTTTTTCGAGTTTCCACTTCTGTCGGCAATCCCGGAGTGCCAAAGTTTTTTTTTTAATAAGATTATTTAGATATTTTTTCTTGTACAAACAAAACTAAATATTAAAGCCGCTTTTCCTGTCTGCTGTGTGACCAAGTCGTTCTTCTAAACCACTCAACGGACTATGATGCTGTTTTAACCATTATTTAGAGAATTTATTCCGGAAGGTTTTGTGAACCTACCTACATTATATTAAACTTTCTTAAAATTTAGATTCGATGTTTCATCAAGCCGTCAAAAATCGTGCGAAGTAAATGTGTGGTTTGATAGTTTATATTATAAAAAAAACGAATACTATCTCTTAATCTATTAGCAGTTTTTTGAGCTGATATATCACTGGCTCTTCAACCTCATAAAGAATCTGCACTATATACAGTTCCATAAAGGTACAATTCCGTATCCGGCCGCAGACGGCAACTGCAGGCGACAATGAATTTCTATGAAATACCTTCCGTACCTAGCGACACGTCCGCGTCTTTAAACTTCTCGTAGAAGTACATCGAAACAAGTCGTGTTGTGGTGACACGTTGCCTGCAGTTGCGCTGTGGCTCTGTCTCATATAGGGTTGCAGCATTATACTGAACGATGGCCGTTTTGCATAGATGTGACGCATATTTTCCCCCAAATTTGTTATTTCACGAAAATAGTAATTTGGGAGACATTTTTTTGTTCTTTCTTTGCGTCATGTTTACCGCAAATAAACACATTTTCTTTCTATTTTCTAGTTGCCGCCTGCGGGCGGCTACGGAATTGTACCTTACATTAGTTCATTCTTAGCTCGGAAGGCCCTAAATAACTGATACCCAAGCCTATTATCAGCAGCCTCACCCAGCCCATTCACCAGTCAATAAATCAGCATTCTACAACCATTGTCCCTATATCCCCTAATTACAGCAAAATATTCTACGTCTGTCCGTCTGTCCCGATAATTAGTTGTCAAAAGTGTATTATAATGGGCAATGGCGTAAGATCCGATCGAGTTTGCGATACCAACCGATTGTATCGGTATCAGTATCGGTATAAATATTGGGTTGTGTCTGCAAGTGTTAGGTTGTTATTTATTAGAGCTTTGATAACTGTAACTACAGGCTAAAACTACATAGTAATGTGTTAATCCAATGAATTTTCAAATATTAAAAAAAAACTGAAATGTATTAGATTCCTTCATGGCTATTCATTACTATTCGATATGCTTCCGTGCCGAATAGAACATCAATCACACATATCGAAGGAGTCCTCTAAACGGTGTTCAGAAATCTGAAACTAGAAAATGTTGACAGTTTAGTCAACAAATAGCTCCACTCATCAAAAATGGTTGGATATTTGGTGAAAAGTTGATAAAAATCGAAGATCGGTTTCTAATTTCTGGCAATTAAAATGCTTGCTTTTCTTCGTGGGATATGAATGGTTAGGAAGGATTATGTCAAACCCAGTCAGGTGGGTGAAGGAAAACATCGTGAGGAATCAAAAACCAAAAATTCGAAGAAAATACGAAGGCCCGCGTGGTGGATTACGGCTCACTTCCTCTCACAGCGAGGAGGCCTGTGTCCGAGAAGTGGGAACATTATAGGTGGATTATGGAGATGATCACTCAAGGTCAAGGTGGACCGATGGCCTGGTGAAGGCCGCAGGAATCCGCTGTGGAAGCGAGAAGCACAGAACCGGTCGAAGTGGCGGTGCTTGGGGAAGGCGTATGTCCAGCAGTGGGACGTCTTTTAGCTGAAATGGTGATGATGAGACAACCACTATTCTTCCGACGGCTATTTACGGTCAGGGACTAGGCAAATCAAGTAACCGAAAACGTGTCATTTTTGACTCGGAAGCCAGTCGAATGGTTGTGAATAGGTATGCTGCGATTTTCAACGAAATTGTACCGTTACAAACTGAATAATTGTTATTAATTACCTAAAAGGAAAACAAGTGTTATCCTTTGAATTTTAAATTTTTTTTTTCGGGTTATATTTTTCAATGAATTCTGTGCAACGACGTTTACATTTACAACCGTCCCTGCTCTACTCCTCCTAATCAAACGAATAACATGAAACTAGAAAGCGCTAAGCAATAAAACAACCGACTTCCAAAAAAACACTAAAAAGTGAAAAATTACTTAAATTTCGAAAGTCGGTGTCTTTGGTTTTGTATTGTAGATATTTGCCACCGACTTCCGAAATATAAGTTATTTTTCACTTTGTAGTGTTTTTTTGAAAGTAAGTTGTTTTTTTTTTTGTAAAAAGTTTTTATTTCTCGCTTTTTAGTGGGTAGTTCGTAATTTATCTAAGTTACAATAGCCTTATCTCAACTGCTCATTACCTTTTACAAAATATTGCTTTTCCCGATGCAGGGACGTTCGATTCATCAAAATCGGTTCATGAATGACGAAATTATCCGCGAAAAATAGATATACGGTCGAATTAAGAAACCTCCTTTTTTTGAAGTCGATTAAAAAACAAAGTAAAGTCTCATGAAAACCTTATCAATTTCGCGCTAAATTCTTTAACCAATACTTAAATATAATCAATCTGGAATGTGTATCCAGGGAGGAAGTTTGTCGGAGATATTTTCAATGCCTCGCCGAAGTTTCCAACTTTGCCCGGGCAGTTATGAATGGAAGCCAGCTTTAGTGCTGATAAATATACCGCCTTCTTCTTAAGATAGTTTTAATCTTGAGGATAAAATGTGTGTAAAGGTTTAAAAATAACTAAGAACAGAAAAGAGCTGAAAAAGTACAGTTAAAAGACAGTTTATTTAATAACGTGCAGGACTTACAATTACTTCTTTATATTTTACAGTCACTGTATTTGATAATTATATAATACTAGTTGCGCCCAGCGGTTTCACCCGCACAACTCTCCATTCAGTGGGAATATTGGGATAAAAAGTATTCTATGTCCTAACACAGGTCATGGTCTACCCATATGCCAAATTTCATCTAAATCCGTTCAGCCGTTTTAGCGTGAACAAACAAACTCACTTTCGCTTTGTCTCTGCGGTCTAGTGGTAAGACCATCTGTTTCAGACTCAGAGGGTCCCGGGTTCGAAATCCAGCAGGGACACAATGTTCTGCTCGGTTGGGTTGGTCGAAGGGCTTATTCTTAGTCCGCCTGGCTAGCTACCACCATCTTATCTATGTCTGTCGCCATAACAACAATGTTAAATTAACAACATTGTTGTGTTTCGGCAGTTAGAGGTAAGATAGCCAGACTCTCTGGGGTTGAGGATTCCGGGTGAAGCTCGTTTACACCTTCGGCCTGATCATCACTTACTATCAGGCGAGATGAAGGCCAAGACCTTCACTGTTGTGGATAAAATATATATATATAAGTTTACAGAATTAAAAAGTACCTAGATCTACATAAAGTACAGTAGCTCGGTCGCAAATCAGTAGATACAAAAACAGTTTAAAGTGACCTTTTTTCTATTGAAACTCCGTAATACTCGAGGCTAGCTCAAGGTCAAAGCATTACCACAGACGTGCTGTCGACTATACCTATCTACCTTTAAAATATTATTATATGTAAGGGGCAATTAGCGTCATATTTCTGACAAATTCAAAAGTGCCTGTAAATGGTTTAATGGATATAAATACTTTTGAGTTTGAATTGAGTTTGAAGGTTTTATATTATTTCATACTACATATGGAGCAGTAACGCCCGCGACTTACGAGTTGTAGGTCTTGGGTTCGAACCTAAGCAGGCATTATTATTATAGTTTGTGTTAATTATTATTTCATCACCACTGTGGTAAAGGAAAACATTGTGAGGAAACCGGCATGTCCTAGAACCAAAAATTCGAAGACATGTGACATCTCCAACCCGTACTAAGCCTGCGTGGTGGATTACGGCCCATTCCCTCTCACAGAGAGGATGCCTGAATCCCAATAGTGGGCTTATTGTTATTATACTAGACATGACACAGGAGAACACAAAAAAAAACAGTAAAGTCATAACTATGTGATACCATCACAAAATTAGTAATTAAATGTCCTGATAGGGTTTTATTTCATTTATTTAAGTGTACATGCACAACTTTACCGAATAAAGAAATCAAAGGGCCATAATACAGTGCAATTTACAAACTAAACACGAGAAAATAATAAAATTATACAAAATAAAAATTACATGAAAAAAAAAACGAAATGCAATCAAATTAACATTGTACCTTCATCAGTCTTCTCAAAAAAAAAATTAAACATTCACGACATAATGTAAGTACAACATTTATCCATCTCCCGGCAAAAAAGACACACTCTTTTTTTTAACTCTTTGATTCATGTTAATTACTCGCAAATCTAATACGTATGACTATGTTAAACTAAGTAGGCCTACAAGGTACAGGTCGTGCCATTAAAGTTGAGATTTGACCGCGCCTCCCGCCGCTCTTTCCCCCGCCCCGATGACACCCCATCGGGGACCTCATACCGCTAAAGAGACCCATAAATCGTCTACTGCGCAAGTCAAACCACGTGGTGCGTCAAGTCTCATCTTTAATGGCACGACTTGTACCTAGGTAATAACAACACACACAATATCGGTATCTCAAAACAAACAATTTGCTGCACCGTGCTAGCAACACGACCATGTCGACTATGTATCGTTAGGTAAGCCCCGAGGCTTACAATCGAGACACCGTAACTCGTGAGGCCTGCCAGCCGTCAGTGTGTAGACCCCATTAGAATAGCTAACAGACCTAAAGTTTATACAGCATGTATCAAAAAGGTGTAATATGGTCATATTCTTCTTCTTAGTGTGTCGATGACAAAAATAACACGAAAAAATGTATGTTCTTAGTTATTTTTTTTGGTTTAGCCCAAAAGTCAGTAACGCGAATACCGTTCGCTGACGCAGCCATTAGATCCTTACAGGTGACAGGGTATGCGGTGCAAGATGGGAGATGAGCCATTGTCTGTGGAGAGACACCGCATACACACCGGAGATCTGAGCGTCCAAGAACTTGTGGAGGTGGTCCTTGCTGCAACCTACTTGGGTACGAAGTCTATTTAAGGTTTTCCAAGTAACCCACGGTAACTTGTGCCCGGGTGGGAGGCTCTCTGATGGTACAGTCCATCAAACCCCACAACTTTCTTCATAGCACCCACATCGTAATCGCAAAAAAAATATCAACTGTCCCATACAAAACTTTAATACCTACTTGACCAAAATATACCAACATGTAAAAAAAAACCCTGTGCGATTCCTGAGGGTCGTTATGTATCGTTCTGAGAGTATATAAAAGTGGAAATTTTCAGGATTTAGAATGTTTTTGTTCACGGGCAAATTTTACCGGATTATTACATTGGGCGCAGGTGGCCGTCGTTTAGAGGGTGTTTACAAGTCATAACTTGTGACTTGTAGACACCCGCTGACACTGACACCCTGTTGAAAATTTGCTGAATGGATTTGGGGTAATTTTGGTACAGCAATAACGTTTTTATTTTCAATAATAATATTTTTTTATTACTTTTCGGTAATGTAAATAGTACCTATGTGCCCCTTTCGGATTGGACAGGGTTTTTTTACATATGGTATAGGGCGGCTGAATTTCTTCGCGATAACGATGTTGGCCCCATGGAGAAACTTGTTCAGTTTGATGGTTTCAACGACACACTTAAATATGACCACACCTTTCTGATACATGCTGTATACCTTCCTATCTCACTGCTACTACTGCCCAAATAAGGTGCAACTGCTAACACAAACAACGAACGATGCGATTAAATAAATTTGATGAATGGTCAATGGATTACGTACGGTTTAGTCTGACAACCCTGTCTTAACAAGGGGTATCGTATTATCCAGTAACTGGGTTGTGGAGGTCAGATAGGCAGTCGTTCCATGTGAAACACTGGGTATTCTGCTACACCTGATTAGACTAGCAGCCGACCCTAATATAGTAGGTAGGGATGTAACGATTCCGATTGCGATGCCGATATATCGGGATCGCCGATTTTATACAACCGATATCAAATAATTCGTAAACCGGACGAAACGACGACGCGCGCGCAACATTTTCGCTCCGTCGCAGGTGGGTCTGGCGGGCGGTGGGAGAGCCACGCAGCCGCAGCGTATGCTTAGCGACTTGGCAACACGGCAAACAGCAGTGTTTGCAGTTTGCTGAGGGTTGACTGAGCGAAGTATTGTTTCACGTCACCGCTATTTGTGATTCTGTTTATCCACACAGTGAAGTGAGGACTATAACGCACTATTAAACAGTTGACCGGTACAGTACAGTACAGTAATACAAAATACAAAAGACATACAAACGCCCGAGGCTTTGATTTATTATCTACTAAGCTATCGATATCGGCATCGGTATCGGTTTCGCCGATTATTTACTACAATAATCAGTATCGGTACTGCATCAGGAAAATTATGTATCGTTACATCCCTAATATGTAGTAAGAATTAAATAATTATATATGAAGACGATGCACCTAGAATAAAATTACTATACCACAATAGGTAAAAAGAATTACATTAAAAATGAAGCAACGACAGATAATTTAATTATGTGATAGATACATGGTGCTCACAGGGTGTAAGGAATATTGACGCGAATACTGTTACCATGGATTCAGTACAATGATTCTGAACCCCCCTGCGTTGAAATGTTACCGGTTTGGCCGCTATGTAATTACATATTCACCGAGGTATCTCTGGTAGCCTACAACCTAACGAAGTCATTGAAGAATTTGCGAAAAGTAATCGGAGGAAGCCTGTTATGCGTTAAACAAAATAAAATGTTATGTGCTTTTTAGGGTTCCGTACCAAAATGGTAAAAAGGAAGGGTTCCTTTATGGTGCGACTCAGTCTGTCGATCCGTCTGTCTATCACAGCTGGATATCTCAAGAACTACTAATGCTATCAACTTGAAATTTGGATTATTTGTAGATGACGTTTGCCCAACTATTTCGAAAATAAGAAAGAAATAAAAATGTTTTTATTTTTTTCCAACTGGGACTGAAGGGGGTTTTAAAAATTCGAAGTGGGGCTACTAGGGCATGTGGGGGTATCATATGAAAGAGCGCTGCTTGCACATTCTCAAAAAAAAATTTTTTTTTAGGCCGCATGGTCTTAGACCTTTGCCGAAAAATTAAAAAAAAATCCACCCTCCACCCTCGCCCTTATCTCCGAAATTTGCATAGAGAAAAATCTGAAATTATTCTATTTGATAGAAGCTTATGTAAAGATTACAGGAAAAATAAAACGTTGTCTCTAAATAGCACACTTTTTCAGAAATCATCAAGTTACATTAGTTCCACTATCAGACAAGAGACGGCGCTGTCCTATTACATTAGTTCCACTATCGGTCAAGAGATGGCGCTGACCAAAAACTTCAATATTCTATACCGCAGTGTGCACTGTTAAAATTCTCTGAAGAATATAGGACTCGCCGATGAAAATTTTAAATGGTACAGAACCGTCGGTGCGCGAGTCCGACTCGCTCGTGACCGGCTTTTTAGTGTTAACTTTGCTAAAACCTACCCTCATCGGGGTTAAGCCCTCTCAAACGACAATCCTGGATCTACCACTGGCTCATATTACACTGAAAATCTTAACAGCCAGATAAGTAAGACCCTTAACACTGTCAAAAATGTATCAAGTCTTGAGTCAAATAAAGTTAGTTTTGGTTTATGAAGCCTCATCGCCAATGGACCGTAAAGATGCGCAAATCTTCGCAAATAGCTGAACATTGTGCACAAGTTATGTTATTATGCCTATACAGAATATTATTGACCTTAGGACCGTAGTAAGCAGAAATGGACAGAAACTTATGAATAAAAGTAAAATAGTCAGGGTTTTATTGCTTGTTTTACATTTATTTTCATTACTTAGGGAATAAACATGTCGGTTATTGAGGCAGGCTATTTTTGTATCTCAAATAACATGATTTAGCAAATATCTGATAGCCAATACGAAAATACATAACTATATATTTGGATCGTTATGATATTCACCCGTTTTCAGTAGAGGACAAAGCTTAGTCAGTAAATTATGACTTTCTCCCGTGTGTACAGCGGCTTAGTGGTTAGAACTAATTACTTAATGCAGTCTTTTAGTTTCCACGACATTTATAGCCTAACCAATATTTACAATAGGGATCACGCAAAGGAGGCCTCTTCTCATACTCTATGAGCATGAAAAGATAGAAGCAGAGAGAAGCAGCATATGCTGAGATAGGAGCCCTTTGGCCTCGTACAGGACTTTCTGTTATTTTTTTAATTTGTTTTTTTATTACTGTTTTAATGAGTGTTTTTAGTTTAATTTGTGATTTCCTGTGCGAGTCTCAATAAATACGTTTTCTTTCTTTCTTACTCAGAAGGCACGTCTGATCACCATGTGCTGGTGATTTTAGTACTAAAACACGTTATCTCCCGATGTTATGGTGACTAGAAGCTTATTATTCAAAAATCTCGAAATATACACGTGAAATATAATTATCTTACGCGAAGATAGATCGTTTATTTGGTGCACACAAAAGACATAGTACAACATACAAAAGCACGATTAAATAATAATTAAATAAATGAATATACAAAAAAGATAAAAGAAGAAAACAAGAACACTGTGATGACACTATTGGCTATGACACACTTTAAATAATGAAACGTATATGATAGATAGATTTATCAGAAATATACAAGAATCAAAACAGAAATTTCTTATAAATACTTTTGGTAATTGTAACAATGGATCCAAAATCTTAGCAGGTACCTACCTATTGTATATGGAATCAACATAAATGTATAATCAACGATGGTATCACCCCAACAGTCATGCTACTGAAGACAGCGACAAAGAGCAAAATAGCAATCAATGCTAGGACTAAGTGCGAGCTTAGCAATCCGATCTAATGGCTAGGTCATTATGATAATTATAACTTGAGCACACACAATATGAGAAGAGAAAGAAGCCTGAGTACCTCCAAGAAAGCGTATATTCCGAATCTAGGTTTAAGGAAAAAAGGCTTCAGGAACATCAACACGCAACCTGTTACAATGGATTCAGTACCTGATTCTGGACCCATCTTGCATAGAAAAATTTCGGGGGTTTCTAAAAAAAAAACTGCTGTTTCCTACAAAAGTGCTACGTGATCCAAAGCCAAAAGTGCTACGCGATCGAAAGTCCTGCGCGGTCAAAATGTATGGAACAGCAATTTAATCAATCCTATGCCTTTATTAAAATATTTTAAAAATGCTCTAATTTAACATATATTATTTTCAAATCATTAACACTATTGGTTTAGACGTCATCTTCATTAAAAGTCTGTTATCATCCCCTTAATAGCAAATGCGAGTCTTGCGAGTGATCGAAGAGCGAGTATCTATAGCATCAGTCATCATCAGTCACCCAGTAATTTGGTCTTAAAAAGCCTTATTTATAGACATAAACGCGCGTTTTTTCCCGCGTGGAGGTCGAAAGTTATTCGCGGAACGTACCTACAGCTACCGAAAAAAAAAATTACGCTATAGCCTAACCCAGGTCATAGTGTAACTGTGTGCGAAATTTCATCGAAATCCGTTCAGCAGTTAATATGTTTATAATATTAGCAATAATATAACTACACAGACAATAAGAATAAAGATACCTAAATCAAACATAACACTTACGTTCCAAGGCAATAACGCTACACAGCAGTCACGGGTAGTACCTAAGTATCAAGTAACATTCGGTGTAAATAAGAGAGCCCTGACCAAGCGTAATGCTATACTGGCACCGAGGCACGTAGCTACTGTTGATAATACCGCCCGTAGTTCGTACCTAATGGCTAGTAAATTAATAATTGAAAGAGATCATGGGATGAAAAGGTTTTTGTTATGTGGTTTTGCAGCCAAAATTGTTATTGATGATGAATAAATTATTGGTGCGTATAATTAAATCTTTAATAATGCTATGCGTTACTTTAATTAAACAGCCTAGTAGAGGTACATACTCATTCTTAAGAGCGCGTAAAAAATATAGAGAATGAAGTCTCTGACTTTGGCAAATCTACTTCATCGCAAAAATGGGTGATAAACTGATAAAAGAAACGAAAAACTTAAGGCTACCTATTTATTTATTTATTTTATGAGTTTGCCTTATAGTACGAGCATCATTCGATCATACTTACCTCTTTAACTTAATAAGTAGCTAGTTTTTCATCAGTGGTTGAGGCCTTGCATTACGCAAGGCCTCAACCACTGATGAAAAACTAACATAGGCTGACCTCATACGTACGGTTTCCTGATTCAGGATTCCTGATTCGAAATTCCGTGAGACTAGCACAGACGTTCGATATTTTTTTCTTTTGATTCTTAAATGTACGTCAGGTTTTCCGTTCGGAAAATGTACAAACATGTGCGCCTAGTTGAACATTTTGTATGTAAGGCAAGCATTCAGGTTTCCGAATCAGGAATCTTAATCAGGAAACAGTACATATACGGCCAGCTATAACGAACATAAGCAACAAAGGAACACTATTTAAAACATATTCACACAAAAACACAAAGAAAATTAATAAAAGTTAAAAAAGAGAATCCAAAACAGTAAAAAACAAAATCCACAGAAAAATTAAGAAAATGTTCTCAGAAGACTCTGAAGACCCTCCATTATAATCTCGCTGCCAGCTAATCTGCCTGTCCTCCTTGATATCTTCTGATAGTAGTATAGTCCAGGTCGAGACTTCCACTACGTCACATCACACGTTGTACCGTCATGACCACGTGACTGTGAGGTAATGGCCATTTCAACCCTGAACTTCTTCTTTCTTCTGACTTGAAAAGTTCTTCTGGCCGTGATGTCTTCTGGTCTTAATTGTTTAATAATGCGGTGTTTTACAAATACGACGTAATTGGTAATGTAAATACAACATAACAATTTAAAAACCGAACCGAACAACAATTTGAAACAATTAGTTTTCAAATTAATGTAGAAAAAAAACCAAACCATTCCGTAAATGACCGCCTAACACAAATTAATCATATTTATAACGACAGTAAAAGGTCACAAACATTTCCATTTCAGTCCGGGATTCGAGCGTCCAACGGTATTGGGAGCTTTTACAATCCTTGAATCAGAAAGCTAACATTCCGGGTGTCATCATATCTTTATCAAAAATAGCGACATAAAATGTAAAACACTGGTTATTAGGCATGAATTAAAATTTCATGACACAGTACCCTGTAAGACTGTAAGGGCACTGCAACTTTCATATCAAATTGTTAAATTACAAAATATAGTATTGATTCAAATTATTACAATTCATTACTTTATCCGAAACATTAATGAAATATATGATCAACTGCGTAGTTCAAAATTGTATTCTAATTTAACAGGAATTTACAAAGCTTAAAATATCAAAATTGATATCAAAATAAGGGTTAGTTAAAAACTTACAATGTGGTCTCAAGATGCTGGAACTCCGCCATCCAGGAAACAGCACTGAAAAATAAACATTGCTATTTCAGATCACAGTCATTATTTTATGAACATTAGCTTCTTCCTTTGAGTCCGATCTTAAATATAGAACTTTCGCCTTTAAGTAGTCCCCGAAACGATCAATTGTGATTGTAGTACTTAATATTATTGTCAATCGCTTCAATTGCATTTCGTAGACGAACAATTTTGCGCATCAAATCACGTAAAAAATTGCAATTGATCGTTTCGGGGACCCTTAGGCTGCCTGTTTACTGGAGCGAAGCGAGGCAGCGGAGCGGAAAAATGTGCCAATATTAACCAATAGATTCTATTGGTTAATATTGGCACATTAACCAATAGATTCTATTGGTTAATGTGACGTTGACAGGCAGCCTTAACACTGCCTGAAGAACCGGAGTTAAGATAAAGCAGGTATGGACTGATAAAAAAAATGCTCGGGTAACAACTGCTTCAATGTCTAGAGACTCTACACCTTGATGTCTTCCATTAAATCATGACAGGAAAAAGAGTATAATTAGGTGTTTAGGTATCGTTCCTGTTGGTACATGGTGCCCTGAAAACCTCACCTGTTAGTCGATTCAAAACTGCCACAGCTTGAATGAACCTTGCGTAGTTGGTGACCAAGATAACCAAGAGTAGGTACCAGCATGTTAACAATTGAAATGAAGTAAATCGACACCTAAATTATAGAAAAATACTTGTCGATCGATTATGTTCAAATTTAAAAAGGACATATCACTTCAATCCCTATTAAAGTTCAATTCAAAGCAGTTAGGTTTAAAATTTGAAAGGAATAAGTTTTAAAGTTCTGCAAGAACCAACCAATTAACTAATAGTTTTTGTTTGTTTTCAGGCTTCCGTAGGTAGGTAAGTCTCAGCAAAAGTCATCAGCTGGCCAAAATAATTTACGCAGAAGACCTATGATAGTATGATCTAATTTTACATTTAATACCAAATAAGTCTAGATATAGTTAATTACTCACATGGTCCGGTGCAGTCGGAAGGTTGCGCAGGAGTGGGACGAGGCCGCGCCAACAGGACGCTTGCCGCTACCGACAACTTGCTGACAATGCAGTCGGGTGCAGCCGACAGGGGCGCTGCACTTTTGTGGCTATTACTTTTTCGTTATTTTATTGAATAGGTAGATGGTTTTCATTCAGGTATTATTCCTACATATTTTTTTAACTTTCGAACACTATTCCTGGTCTGGAAGAAACCTTGTTAACTGATTACTTGAATGTTTAGCAGCTTTTTTTAAAAATTTAACTTAGGTTTTGAATGCAATAACACTTGTCTGAATTAAGTAACTAAGCCAATAAAGATGACTTTTCGGACAAAATCGTAATAACAGTGACGTTAATAGGTAAGTAGGTACCTTCTTTCACATTTCCCAACCTGTATGCATCATAAATTCATGCATTTAGCAAATGCTTTTGCGTAATGTAACGTGTTAAAACCACATCAACTATAACTAATGATATCAATGGATTTAGTTGTGACTGAAATTCACAAATAAAATTAAATACTTAAGCCTATAAAGCTTGTAGACTTGTTCATACGTGGAAAAAAATAAATAAAAAAAAAACAATATTGAGAGATTTACCATGTTATTTTAAGACCATAGACTTCTTATAGGTTTTCCTGTAATCTATGAGTAAAGAGCCATACTATGTATTTTTTCAACATTTTTGGTCCAGTAATTTCGGAGATATGGGTCAATTTTCATCGAATTTCTTAAATATCTTTAAAAGTATTTATTTTAAAAATATATAAAAAATATGTTTAAGATCCTCGCAATAAGCCCTTGGTTTCATTAGATATGTCACACGGTACCTAACAGTACCGTGTGACATATTAGGATATTGTAGATTGTTATCGATTTAATTTTTTTAATGATTATCATCACGCTATACCTTTATGGAACTAAGCAGTCAATCATGAAATATATAGGAACGGCTATTTTAGGCAACTTTCAACGAAGCAATTAGCGGTTGGACGATTGCTTTGCTAACTTGGGGTTGTAAAATGGGTTGTAAGTTCGATTCCCAACTACGGTTTTTTTGGTTTTCCTTTTTTTTACATTTTGTAATACGATTTTTTAAATTTATTTTTTGATTATGTGTATCAATAAATATAATAAAATCGTAGCGAAGTTAAAACTGTACATTGAATATTTTTGAAAAAAAGTTATTGCTACGAGGTCTGGGGTCGATTCTTATGCCGAAAATATAGTTTTTAGAATGTTTGTCTGTTCCAACTGTAGGGTATAGACTATCACGCTATTTACTATGGGGGATGAGCAATATTACATTATGTTCATAATTGTAACAGGACGCGCCAAAAGGTTAGGATATTATAGATACTACTACTGATTAATTAATATTACTGATTTAACCTTTTAAATAATTATCATAATTATCATCACGCTATCCCTGGAAGTAAGCAGTCAGTCATGACACAATTATATAGGAACGGCTATTTTAGCTAACTCCCATCAAAGCGAATAACTAAGCGGTTGGACGAATACTTGGCCATCCTGGGGATAGTAAGTTCGATTCCCATCTATTGTTTTTTTTTGTGACACTTTTTTACATTGTTTAATAAGAATATTCTTATATATATATTTATTTTTTTGTATATAGAATATATTAATTCTCTAAAAAAGGAAAAATTCGTAAGCTATGGGAACCTGTTACGTTACAAGTACTTTACAGTCAGAAAACATTCAAGGTTGTGTTCTGATCATTTGAGAGCTAAAGACTATAAAAATAAAATGATTTTTTACAGATTTAGACAGCAGATTTTAAAATCTATGTGTGGATCTTCTGGTATCGCTGCCACACTGCTTCCTGGTGACAAAACAGCGCGCGCCATGTTTAAGATTCCCATCGATTTAGAGAGCAACGAAATGCCTGTTTTTGGGGTTTCACGCAACAGTAATAAGGGATGTGTGCTTAGGGATTGCGCTTCACCGTATGGGATGCATGCATTATGGCAAATAGAAAAGCAGTAGAAGCTGTAAACACAACCAGATCCCTGCGTCCTGCGGATTGCAGGACATCCGCAGGAACCAAGACATGATGGGTGGTATCACAGGTCTGACTGACAAAGTGAATACTTCGTTGAAAAGGTCGACTCTATTGTCGAGAGTTCATAGACTGCGCTTGACCATCACCATGCGAGCTCGGCTTAGCGGGAATTCAAATGCTTAAGAGTTTTCCGATGTTCTTGTAAAAGTTGGTGAAGGCACTCTACCAGAGACTTTGGTAGAGTAGGTAGATCCCACTTTAGAAGATCTTATTCATCTGGTATACGGGGACATTAGTCAAATTCCGTACCAAGATTAGTCTTGGGCGTGTTCCCATTTTAACCCCAAAAATGATCAAGCTGCAGCGATCAAACATAGTATTCTTTCACAAATTGTAGGGAGTGAAGTGATATACACCTCCATTAATACTGATGTGGAGGAAGATGATGCCACACATTACCCTGTAGAATTTCTCAATTCGCAAATGACAAGCGGTTGTACATCATCCCGCTGAAGGTCGGTGTCCCGATTATGCTCTTTCGGAACTTAACTTCGCCGAAGCTGTGTAACGGAACCCGACTCAAAGTCATGTCTTTGCAGAGAAACGTCATCGAGGCGGAAATTCTAAAAGGTTGTGGCGATGGCGAGACAGTGTTTATAGCACTAATTCCCCAGAATTACCAGTTTAAGCGCATGCAGTTCTCTGGGAGCGTATAATATGCTTTATGATCAACAAGTCACAGGGGCCAACACCGAAGGCTGAAGGCTGCGGGTGTCGCTGTCGACCTCAAGACAAGCTGCTTCTCACACGGACAACTGCTCCCGAGTCATCATTCCTGATTCTCTGTATATTTTAGCTGCTGAGAATAAAACTACAAACGTATTATACAGGGAAGTTTAATAAAAATGAGGCTGTTATTGTAGTATATTGTAGTGTCTTACGACTTCCAGGCGAACGAAGTCGCGGGCAAAAGCTAGTAAATAAATAAATGTAGCCACCAAACAGTGCCTACTAAATGTTAAAAATGTACATACTTACTGAATATTTTTGTAGGTAAATAAAACAGTAGAAAGTAAATTAATTGAGAAAAATAAATATTTTGATAAAATACTTAAATAGTCATATCACAGTCGCACGGGTCGATCCATCAAGTTAAGCTACGCTTGCCGGAGTTGGTCCATGGATGGGTGACCATTTATACATACCGAGACTCCTCCGTGCCTCGGAAAGCACGTTAAGCCGTTGGTCCCGGCTGTCCTTCGTGGATCTTTGACAGTCGTTACGGGTCGTCAGAATCCCGAAAGTCTGACAACCTGTCGTACCAAGGGGTATCGTATTACCTAATGAAGCTCCATGTAAAATACAGGAATTCAGCTGCATCCGGTTAGACTGAAAGCCGACCCCAACATAGTTGGGAAAAGGCTAGGCAGATTGATTTTATATACAGTTTTTACATAAGATAGCACATGAAAAAATGTATTGAACGTCGCTTCATTTACCAACCTTTTCGTATAAAAATGCATGAAGATGAAGGCTCATTAATGAGATTTAAAAGAACACATATTTACTATTTAATTGTTATCTGTAGCGCACTTTGCCACACTAGTGCGGGAATACAAAGAAAGTAAAAGCGAAGCAGTAACAGCATGCAAGCATATTATAAGCACGTCTATTGAAAAATCGAATGGCAATTTTAACTACACCTTAATTAAACCATGGATACCCTATATTAATGATATGGCTAAACGTCGACTGATATATAATATCATTAAACGTTGACGTTTAAACGATATGGTCAATTTTAGGTGGCTATTTCATGAAATGGTCGAACATTTCATGAAATTCTAAGATCTGGCCGCGACACATTCACTTGGGCTGATGTTCCAGGATCCACCTCAGAAATTATTATTGGCAGCTGAACCGACTGCTAAGCCAACAAGTAGGAATATACATTTATAAAAGGTTGTTGAAAGTGGTAGCTATGACGGCCATTAGGTAACGAAAAAGTATCTCTAACCATAGGTATGGGACGAGGCGTCGAAAGCACCTTAGTAGTAGTATAAGGCGTGAGGAAAAATGTGTAAAGTTCACTCATCCTCCATAGAAAAGGGAGAATCCTCCGAACAGACGTAGTCTGATGCGTAGTTCGAATGTGGCGATGTTGATGCTGCCACAGTAGCACCTACTTTTCGTAGGCGAACCTTGGACCTCCACCAACAGCCAGACTCTTTACCGATAAACGATAATGCATAATTAATTTTTCAAATAAAACAATAGCTTGATGACACCTGCCCAGGTATCAAGTTACCTTGTGAAACATTTGTCGACAGCGTTCCCGGGGCCAAGAAATACCTTACACAACTTACCTATATGGATTATGTTCACTAAAACTCGGTAGAAATTAGAAACCATAGGTATCTACTGTAATGCAGTTTCGCTTTGATGTTTTAAATTGCTGATAGCTGTGTTTTGGCACGTGGCGTGTTCTGTACTTAGGTCGTTTCAACAAACGCATGGCTGCATAATAATATTATTTTTTCAAGGGCGCTTTTTGTTATCAAAACTTTCATGCTTCGAATACCTTGTGACGCAATAAGTTGGTCTTTTGGTAGAAGCTCTAGTTTGGTATAGCAGTGATAGCCTATTGGTGTGACCGTCGGACTGCCAACTCATAGGTCTGGAGTTCGAACCCAAGGCATACACTTCTGACTTTTCGGATTTGTGCGTATTGTATAATTATCACTTGCTTAAAAAACGGTGAAGGAAAACATTGTGAGGAAACCGACATGCCTGAGAGATGTTTCTCGACGGCATGTGAAGCTAAGTCAGAGGCCCATGGGCGGCTTTAAAACTCTGACACCAGGTTAGTCACTAACCACGCGAAACGAAAATGCTCTGATTATCTTCGTATGAGTAAACCACAGCAGTAGGTATTAGGTAGGTACTACTCTTTACAAGTAGGTATAACAAAGAATAGAAAGGTATGTAGTTTTCTCCACTAAATGGAGGAATCCAATCCATAGGGAAAGATCATCAAAATGTAAAATAACCCCTTGAGCTATCTCGTTAGTTTAGTAACCACAAGAGCGACATATAAACGTAGGATCCCGGGTTCAATCCCTGGGTCCAGTCAATTGAATAACAGTAGCAAGCGTAGCAGCCTATACCTACTGTTACTAGTAAGGTACAAAGCGTTATTTATTTTTCTTCAGCTGGTGCAATTTTGTGTTGTCATTACAAGCTGTTAGGGCGAGGCCCCATTAGTACGTTGCGCTGCGTTGCGTCCTCGCAGCGTCATCGCTGCGTCGTTTTCCATATATTTTTTATGACATGCCCCATTAGACCGTTGCGTCGTCGCGCGCGACGTTTCAACGGATCGACGGACAAGAGACGAAGCGGGAGGGTGGGTGATGCGCTGCGCTGGCGCAGCGTCAACGCAGCGCAACGCACTAATGGGGCCTCGCTCTTACTGTAATGGTAGCCACCATTACAGTAAGAGCGAGGCTAGTAATAAACAGCAAGTGCTTATATTTCTCTGGTAATCTTATTCATTATCCAGATGACTAAAAGGCTTCTATGAAATGAGAAACAGTCATTGGGTGTGTTTTGTTTTCCTAAAGGCGTGTACGCACGAACGAACAAGAACATGGTGAACACGAACATCGAACGCTTTGTTCGCATGTGCGTACCGCTAATGAATATCAAACACTGTGTTCGTCAAAAACGCTCGTGGCGGTCCAATTTCGTTGTTCTGTGTTCGGAGAATTTTTGGTTACTTCACTGTCGACCACTTCTAACGGAAAAATCCATGGCTAGTCTTTACTAGCCATGGATTTTTGATTATTGATTATTTGATTATTTTTGATTATTTTTGATTATTATTGGATTATTTTTCTTGTGTTCACGCTCAACCGGTCCACAAGTCGAACTGTGTTCGTGTTCGCTTTGTTCATTTACGTCCACACGTACGAACCAAATGTTCCATGTTCGATGTTCGTGTTCACCATGTTTTGTTCGATCTTACGTACACGCTTTAAGAGAGCGGTGAACGGTCAAACAATAACGGCCGTCTCTATACAGAGCCTTTTTGACACCACTGCACTGGTATAACTAATGATGGCCGTTAAAATATGACTGACCCGGTTTCCTAGGACCAAGACTAAAGCTTTTAATTGCTTCCTATTTTACTGATAATCTAACTGAATGAAGATTTGTATCTTTGTTACTTTTGAATGTTTCAGTGATGAGGCAAAGGTGTATAAAGGTGCTTTCAGGTGATGTTTCAATGATTTAATAAAACACATAATTATCAATCATACAATATGTATTTAATATAAGATACAGTACTTGTGACAGGTGGACAAACCATTTTAATTGAAAAAAAAAACCTTAATAATCACTACATTGAACAAATTTCAAATTTAAATTAACATTCACTATTATTATGCCCAAATGTGTGATAAATTAATTGAGGTAGATTACCCATCAGCTCGTGGGTTCAAAATTATAATTAATTTCACCGATTTCACCGTAGGGTTATAAGCAAATAAGACAACGCATTAAACATTATACTATATATAATTAAATATCTACAAATTGAATAAGTAGTGCGCACTATTTGGAATACACAGGCTCCACATAGTTACTATTGTATTCAAACATTTACAATAAAGGAGAACATTCATATAATAAACGCATAATATAGGAAACGTGTTTGAAAGACAACTCGCGAACATTACCACTAGACTAACACCGCGCGGCGTCGCCCGGGCCCTCAGCCCGAGAACGTCCGGGACCCGGCCCGGCCGTCCGGGTGAATGTCACCAGTCCGGCCCGGCCGCCCGGGCGAATGTCACCACTCCGGCCCGGCCGCCCGGGCGAATGTCACCACTCCGGCCCGGCCGCCCGGGCGAATGTCACCACTCCGGCCCGGCCGGCCGGGCGAATGTCACCACTCCGGCCCGAGCGCGCCGCCCTCCCTTCCCTAAGGCCCAACCAGGCGCGAAGCAAATTACAGTACTATGCAGAATAATACTTAATAATAAATACTTAACTATTTACATTCCTTGAGTTTCTGCCTAAGTGCGGGAGGAGCAATTAAAACCACGATTTCCAACAACATGACATGTAATTGAAGATGGCGCTTTTTATTGTTCCGCCCGCTGCAACTTTACAACGTCATTCAAGCGTGTCTGCATCACGGCTGTAATGTGTTTCACGCCTTCACATAAACCAGTGGACACACCGCTGAAAACAATGCTGATCAAACTATAAGGCTTAAATAAAATTGGCAGCGACTACCATTGTTCCCGTTGTATACTCTGTCACGTAACAAAAAGATTTTGCATGCGAGTGAGCCCGCTGTTAACTAAAATTATTATAATTCGCTGAGCAATAAGTGAACGGTTGCGCGCTTCACAAACATGCAAAACCGAACTCAACTCTCACAACGACACGACATTATGACTATTGTGGCAGTGATAAAAATATATTGTATCTTTCGAGCTTACCAATATGTATATCAATGTATTTCGATATAATTTCATCGCCTCGTCCGAAGAGGTTCGTCTTCACAAAATATCATCTCTGACTAATATTCTGAACCACTAACACTAATCTAATGTCAATTTAACTTTAGTCCGATTATTTACCAAACACCAGACATTTCATCGCGTCGTAATAGCGAAAAGAAATTTGTACTCAAGCATTTTGATAGGCCAAAATGTACGTTTGTATGTGTTAAACTTTGTTCTCGTAAGTAAAATAAATTTAAATTGAGCGACATTTAACATGTTCATTAGAAATAACACTCACGGACCGCAACACTAGGATCCTCTCATGCATTCTCATCATAAATCTGTTACACTGCCGATTTCTGAGATCAAATATTCAAGTCCATATTGTTACACGGATAGAACAAAAAACTAATTTTTGTCTTTCTGATTTTGGTGTCGAATTTCACTATAAAAATAATTTATTAAAAAAGCGAGCCAATAAAATATGGCACTACGATCAGTGCTGAAAAAATAATTACTCTAATTTTTTAAATTTATTAAAAAAATAATCAGTACGTTGGAAATGCTCCAAAAGGAAGTCTAGACTGTATAATATGTTAGCATATGATCCCCTTAAACACGCGAACAATCAGGCACCAACTTGACTACTAGAGAAATTTTCCTAAACATTTCTTTGGGTCCATACCTACTACGAATGCGTTCCGAACTATACCGCGCGACACAGTTCCGAACCAACTCATGTGTCCCGCTTCGATAGACACAATAGTGATCTCTGACTTCCCACGCGCCGCACGCGCCGCTCGCACGCTGTCACGTGGTCGCGCGGCGTCGCATGCGCACGCAATTCACGCCTAAGGCTCCCTCTATAGTAGAATATACTATTCACATTCAATTTTCACATTATTAGTCTAGGGGCCGATTAACACTACTAAATGAATCTAATAAAATCTCCGTTCCAGTTTACGATAAGCGATAGTTTGAAAAATACGTTACGGTGTTTTATACAATTAAGATTACACCACGTTCACACAATTCGTCCTAACTTAACGCTACAGGCACTAACTAAAAAATACTAGCGAGATCGTGTGAGCACAGAACACAATTTTATATTCATTTGTATAATCCCTTATGGCTAAAAGGCAGTAATAATCTGACAACGTCTGTATACGGGCATCCAAAAGTTTGTTTACATCTAATTGTGTGTACTAAACCTGCTATTGACGTCAATCATTGGCATGTGTTACTGTATGAGCTGAGTTATCCTAACTGCATATCATTCGGAGTCATTTCATTGGACTTGCCTTATAAATGCGCTTAGATCATTGGAAACTACACTTAGTATTCTGTCGCGATCTCATTTAAAATTTAATTTGGTGTTTCTTTAACACAAATCGCTTATATCGATATTAATAAATTTAATATTATTAAGAACACGATGCAACATTGCTTTTCTATTGGTTATGGGGACATAACCATAACTTACGATAAATTATTAATATTGAACATTTCAAGGCTCCTTACATTTCAATGATCTAAAAACATTCGCCACTACAATTATTATTACTTTCACAACAGCATCACTAATTCCTCTATACCGTAAACTGCGTTCGCACAACACGAGTTTTCTTAGAATATTAAAACAAAATAATAATTCATTGACCATTGTTTGCGCTAATCTGTCAATAACAAATACACGTTTATTTATTATACTTAAATATGGCGTA
This sequence comes from Omphaloscelis lunosa, assembly GCA_916610215.1. Taxonomy (NCBI): domain Eukaryota; kingdom Metazoa; phylum Arthropoda; class Insecta; order Lepidoptera; family Noctuidae; genus Omphaloscelis; species Omphaloscelis lunosa. Next base: position 18,645,361 of record OU744250.1, read on the forward strand.
AATTAAAATCATACGCTTGACTGACAGACTCTTTGTCTTTGCAGACTAGAGCTTTGAAGACATTTTATGAATTTCTTGTTGACAAATGTGAGCATACCTTTGTAAATAAAAATAATAACCTAATATTGTTTTTAGTAAAACTTCTTCCAGTACGAATGCTCATGTTGTACTAACGAGTGAACCACCAACAAACAAATCCTCTCATATATTGAATTAGAAATTTATTCTATATCTTTAAAAATCATTGCTAAACTATTGTTAAATGTATCACACAAAAATACAGCGAATCTTGTGCGTGGAAACGAACGTCGGTTATCAATAAATCTTATCACAAAACTTTTATTGCTAACAGTATCGTCGAGGCTAACAAGTTGTACACAACTCTCAATGGCAGTGACATAATGTTTATACTACAGACAGTTGTTGATTCCTTAGAGTCACCAAACACAACAAGGGGAATAAAACGTCGAATATCAAAATTGTTCGTCCTACGCTACGACTAAACTGCGAGTTTCGTTTGATATGACTACGCGCGGTATACGTGATATATAGTGAACACTAGCTTGGTAGATGTGCGACGTGTCGAGGCACTTGTCCGGAAGACGTCACGCGTCACGCGCCGAGTGTCGCAGGCGGCACCTCAGTAAGCGGAAGCAACACGAGACGCGGGGACTATTACAACTAAAAGCGAAATCATTTAATACTAAGCTAAGTATCGAGTCGATACGTCTACTATGTACAGTTGGCAGTGATGCGCATCGCTGGTCGTCCTTACTCTAACCTATCTATCAGACTAACGTCCGGTACTCTATTCGCCCCGCCTATGTTACATCGAGAACGAAATCGTACTCCCTATACACTTCCAACTAACTATGTACACGTTTTGTTCGCGCCGCGTTCTACGACCTCGATGAACGGACGCGTAAGGCTCGATATTTCGACCGTTCAATATCATTATAAAAAAGCATCAGTCTTGTGAATAAAATTTAACTTTCTGCTGTATAGCAGTCTAAACCGCGTCGCGGCACCTCAACAATCTTTGGCGAGAATTTTCCTAAGTCGGATATCGTCGGCCATCAGCCTGTCATCGAATCAACATCTGTCTCGCTCGGTGTCACACCCACTACACGCGCCGACATTTACACTATCGATCACATTATTCTATTGAATTGAGAAAACAAAGTTCATACAGACATTTCTTTGCGGGCCGACGGAAACTTTGGAAAGTGGATGCTTTGTAAAAATGTATTAAAAATGGAATTAATCACACACAAACAAATTCAAATCGTCATTCACATAAAATTAAATCATTTTCATAATTTTCCCAGTCAATTCGATCGAATCCACGTTCCAAAATGACGGGCGGCCCGCAATCACAAATAATAACACTCGTGTAGTTCCGGTATAGTGTGACACCGGGCTTGGGATCACTTATCAATTATCGTCCGCAGGGCCAGAAGGCGGCGCCACCGTAGCGACGGCCCATCTTGCGCTTCTTAGCTCCGCTGGGCCGCACGGGCTTCTCCGGCTCGCGGCACACGAGCGGCTCGGCGCGGCACTCGGGCTCGCGCCGGCGCTTGGCCAGCAAGTTGGCGAGCATGCGCGGCGCGCCCCGGCGCTCGCGGCGCGGCGCGGGCGCGGGGGCGGGGGGCGGGCCCGTGTACGACGCCGAGAAGTGCTCATATAACGCCACCTTCACGCTGGCAGATAACTCCGCGATTTCAACCCGCTTGATACGTGTCACGTCCTTCTCTGGCACCCATTCGTCCTCCAATCTGAAAGAACGTCAACGCTATTAGTGCTGGTTCATTGCCGTGCCACACGGAGGCAGCTGCAAACACAATATAAGCTGCGAATTTTGGTGTAATGTCGATCGGCTTCTGAAATAAAGTTTATTATTCTTTTACAAGACTTTAATTTGTGACTTGTGTTTGCAGCGTTTATGGGCACCAATCCCATATTGAAATTGAACTAAATGATAGACATGCACATCTATAAAGCTTTGTTTTCAAACACCAGCTGTTAAAGATACTTTCAATTTGGGCGACAAATAGCTGCAAAGCAAAGCGACATCAGCGCCAAATTGCATATTACATTACAATTTGATGCGGCGAATCACACTCACATTATACAGCCTATTTGCCATTCAGACTGTAAGCAACCTTATGCTGATTGAGACTTGAGAACGACTAAAACAAAAGATGATTTACTATGCCCAAACCCAAAACATCAATAAGGACTGGCAACCCATTCTATTGCCAGCAATAAAGGAAGAACAATTTATGAACCAACAAATAAAGGTGAAGAGATTTTTTGTTATAATTTTAAAAGCGTTTATACTGAAAGTGGGCAACATCGCAAATAGATGTCAAATATTTCGCTGTGTCTATTAATTTGGCAATATTACTGTATGGAAATAAGAAATGTGACGATTTGCGACCTAGAATATTAATAATGAATTGCAATTATAACACTGAATTTGATGTTGTAACCGTTTTAGGTGTAAAAAAGGCATTTGGAAAGTTTCCAAACACTAAATATTCGGTGTTACGACATTAATTATTGCATTTTATAATCAATATTTTAGTTCCCTAGTTCTACACTTTTCTTAATTCCATACACTAATATTGCCAAATTAATCAAAACAGGTAAATATTTGACAGCTATTTACAACGTTGCCAACTTTTAGAATAAACCCTCTTAAGTAGTAAACATCAATATTATGAAGAATATTGAAACACTGTATCAATGCTAGCAACTTTGTGAACATATTTTTACTCTGTGTGGCACTGACGGCAACATCGAGCATGCTAAGTAGGGTTGCCAACCCTTCTATATAATAAAGTACCCTGCTATATTTCTAAAGAAAAAATATAGTAGGCGAAACTAAAATATTTTTATATCAATACGAAATGTCGCGATGTAGAATGGCGCAATAGGACCATTATAAATTTCATAAAACTTGAATTGATGGTATTTTGTAACCTTAATTTAGAGTGTAAAAAAAGCTCACATTTTAAAAAGAAACCTGCTAGTAAAGGTTTTTGAAATACAGGGTGGCAGGACATCGACGCGAAAAGTGTCACTATAGATTCAGTACATAATTTTGATCTCCCCTGCGTTGAAATTTTTCGTCGGTTATTAAAAAAAATCTGTTAAAAGTTCAATACCTACGCGGTCAAAATGTATGGAACAGCTGATTTATTCTTTTAATACGAAAAATTTCAACGCTGTGGGGTTCACAATCAAGTACTGAATCCATGGTAAGTTTTCGCATCAATGTCCCATCCTGTATACCTATTATTATTATTTTTTCGCCATCTACTATATTTTAACGGGCAATGACTTCAAAAATGCTATATTTGATATCAAATAAGTTGGCAACCCTAACGCAATCAGCTTGTCTTACCAAGCTGATTACTTGGGGATCAACTGCATATTATTAAAATTAGTGCCAATTGCAAGCGTTCCGTTGCCAGTTAGTGCCAATTTTAATTCGTAATAATGCATATGATCCCCGGAAGAGATTGTAAGTAATCATGCACTATAATAAAATTATAAAGGTGTGTGTTAAATTAATTTAAAAGCTACAGGTTGTGGAGAAATTATATGAGCGTAATAATTAAAAAAAATGTTACGTACGTATAATGGTTTCAACTCAATCTGGAAATCGAGCATTTAAAATGGATGCTAATAATGATATTTTTGAAATCATAGAATTACTTGTGAATTTAATTATAAATATAAATAAACTTTTTATGCAATGAAGGAATTAAATTTTTTAAAAGGGCTTAGGTTTATGTGCGATACAATTGACGAATATTACAATTTAGCTAAACACAAAATGATATAAATCTCCTTTTGCACTACTAACCCACCTGAATTTACCTGTGCATATTATAATAATCTATTTAGACACGACAGTCCGAGCTGTTGACTAGATCGCAAATTCTGAGATTAGTATTTTATTTAAATTCTTACTATAATTTTCTAAAACTAAATATGATGGTGATCAATGCTAAATGGTGATTGGTAATAGTTAGCTTATTCCTCACTTTGCTTGAATGAAAGGAGACTAATTTTATAACTATTAAGTTATAAAATTAGTCGCTTTTAGGTATGAATAGGTTCTTTCTATGCCCTACATTTATAAATATTATAAATACGAAAGTGAGTTCGTTTGTTTGTTTGTTACTCTTTCACGCCAAAACACCTGAACGGATTTGGATGAAATTTGGCACATGGGTAGACTATCTCCTGGATTGGCAGATAGGATATTTTTTATCCCGATATTCCTACGGGTGAAACCGCGGGGCGCAGAAAGTTTAGAATTAAAATTAATGGCCCCTCAAATAAATTTAGTGCTAACTTTCCCTAAGATAAATTAGTTAGTTACTTGGGAATCCTTGGTAAAATTTAGTTTTTTTTTGACAGGGCTTAGCATACCAATTTAAATAACATAGGTTTTAACAGGTTATCCTATCGGATACTAGGGACAAGTCTGTACTACCCAGGGTGCATGGATGGTTGGTGATATGAATTACTCCAATGCTTACCTGAAAACACCATACATAATGATATCGGTAATATCTTGAACTACAACTAGACAATTGTAATTATTACTGTTTTTATTGAAATTGTTCAGTAAATATAACAATTATTATCAAGATCAGACAATGTTTATGTAAAACAGCATAGAATCAAAGTCAATTAAAATCCTTAAACTTTTTTAGACAAGATGAACACTAATTATTGGTTTGATCACAATAGAAAAGTATTCATCATTGATGTGATCACAAGAGAGAAAGAAGTATTTGACGGATCTCAAAATACTGTTTTTCGAACTCAACAGTTCTATATAATATGGTCGTCAAGAAACAAGGCGGTAATGCAGATCTAACCACTTTGAAAACAAAATCCTGTGCACACGACCCTTTTTTTTCGTAGGTAACCGATTCTATAGCGGCCGAGCGCTGCAAGCAAGAATAGTCCTTACAGTACACAGATATGCGTTCCTTCGATAGTACCTCTAACTTAGCAAGGTTTACTGGAATACCACTCAGAATTTCAATTAACTTTAATTCTATTCTGCCTTTGTCATACACATGCCTCTCAAACTCTCTTTTCTCTTCAGAACAGTCTTCTTATCTCCTTCACTTAAAAAAAATTAAACATTGAGTGGTAACTTACACATTTGGCGGGTAATACGTGACTAGCGCCTCTCTCCTATCGGCCGCGACATTGTACCGCGTCGCCGTGAGCGCGGCGCGCAGCGTGAGCGTGTGTCGGCCGGGCGGCTCCCGCAGTGGACAGGCGCCGCTTAGCCGCCAACGCGTCGCGCGCACCAGCCGCCATACTAAGCCCTCCATCATACTCGCGTCGAAAAAGTCGAACATGCGTGCTGGAAATATAATGGATGGCGTGGTCAAAAATCATCTCCAAAAGTTGAAAAAGCAGAATCTTTTTTTGGGGAGTTTGTAAAGCTTGTCTTGAGTCGCTACGGACGTGATATCATGTCCGTCGAATGATTTATAAATAAAAATAAATAAAATAAAATAATCTTTAATTCGGATAAGCAACATCCATATATAGGTTAGTAAACAAAAAGAAATAACTTATGTTAGTAAACTTATTATCTATTTCGAAACAAGGCTGTTGTTCGCCGAACAACATCACCTAATAAAGGAGAATATATAATTAGGTGGTTTTATGTTTCCGAAAAATTCTTAGAAAATCTTCAAAACCTTAATCATGAAATTGGACGTTCTGAGCATATAATTAGACGCATTCAAAAATTCATTAAATTAGAGGTATTTGACATCCATTAAATTGGTCATATTTGATCGGCCTTATCAAAGCGATAAAGGAAAACATTGCGAGCTTTAATAATTTGCCTAGGATAGTTAAACTTCGAAATCAAGTCTTGCCCATAGAATTAAAACGTTTCAACCAGCAGTTTTGAAAAACTTGTGTTCTCAGTAAAACAAGCAAGTACTTTTTTTCTCTTTTTGAGCATTTAGGAATTCACTTGTATCTTCTTCCATCAACAATAACGATGATCATTTACTTTCAGAGCACCAGCGAGGTGAATCGACGAGGTGAAGACCTGGTCAACGAAGAAGGGATGAATTAGTTGCGGAAGGCCCAAGACCGCTAACGAAGCCAGCAATGGAAGAGACCTACACTCAACATTGGATAGATAGGGGATGAAGTAGAGAGTTAACTCACCAGACCAAGGTTGTCTTCTATACCGCAACTTCTTGCCATTTCTACGAATGAGTTTGACGGAACCCTCTGCAGACTTCTTGCCGGATCCATTACTGGGTGATGCTTCATTGAAGTGGTTGTTCACGTGTCGCTCCAATAACGTCTGTAATTGTAAAGGAAACGTTAGCAAGTAAGTAATCACACGTTTCGGCCATGGGTGAGGTGTCTGTGGGATAAACACAAGATAATATGTAACAGTAGTACAGCGGGGTAATTGCGTCACACACTTACAGTAGTAGCATTGGCTTTAATTTTGACAGTTCTACAACATTTATTGCGTTATTTAGACAAATTTTTTGAACATATTGAGCAATCGATTAGCAATATCCTTCAAAATCATTCAGATTGTGATTGATAGTGTGTAACGCAATTAGGGCGCTGGTCCTCGCAGAATTTGCAGTAGAATAGTAAATTAGTAATGCAGTTTTCGTTCCTAACTTCAAGTATTAGATTAAGATACAGTGACGCTATGAGCAGTAAGGATATTTTAGTATTGCCATTTTTATTTGTTTTTGATTCGAAGATATGTCAATTTAAGTTTTTTCACAATTATTGCGGATGATTTTCCGGTATACCGTTTTGTTAGTTATATTGTTGGTAATCAATAATACAAGCATAGAATAGTTATTGTGTATTAATTTTTCTATTGTTATCTACAAAATTATTTGTTATGTTATATCGCATAATATTTCTAAATAACATTATAAGTTCGTCGATGAAGGCGTAAAGTTTTGAGTCCTTATGAACTAATTAATCTAACACCAGTTCATCTACATCGTACTTGCTTTTACACTACACTTATTCCGTAGCTCGACACGTCGTGTTGAAAAAAATAAATGATACATATCAAATTCATCGCATTTAACACTTCGACTGCCATAACGGATGATTACTTAACTGAGATGACATCGCATGAAGAGTTATCGTTCAAAATTACGCTGCTATTGTCGCATTGTTATCTAACTTTTACGGTACGCTGAACGTTAAATAGCGGTCAAAGGGTAAACCCGACGAATTTATAGGTCGACAAAAATAAATAAAATTTCGGAAGTGGTTCCAGCCACCGAGGGTTCTCTTTGGCATCGTCTTCAGTGTCCTTGGGGAAAGAAAACATATACAACTTTATCTTTTTTATTCGTCGGAGGCTGCGTCGTAAATTAACATCAATATGGCAACATCACGAGCCGGGTGTTTTACGAGAATTTAAGTTTTATAAGACTTTTTTGATGTTGTTTTTTTTTTTCAAAATTAAAGCCATAAAAGTAATGAACGATGGAATCGTGATATGCCATATTATATCCAGTGATGGGATCACATCCCTGAGCAAATACTTTAACGTTATAATTAAATAGATTAATTGAATTTGTATTTAGAATCTTTAGTTTTGTCGATTGGTTTTTGTTGTCGGCAAAAGTTGATAATAATATTTCCGTAGTGTTTAAAAGTTATTTGAAGTTACGGCGGATATAGAAAATAATTATGAGTTTCACGTAAATTGAACATTATATTTTGATATTTAACGCGTTTTATGATCCAATCACTCGATTGGATGTTACTCACGTCTTGAAGACACTACTGGCGCAATGAACATACATTTTAGATTCATTAGATGAGTAAATTGACAATTTCAAAAAAGTACACGAGGGTTACAGCTTTCATAACACGAGGGTAGCTTTTTGAAACTGGAGATTTACAGCTGAAAAATCCAAAAGTATAACTAAAACAACCATTCCAACGGTAACAAGGAATTGTAAAAAAATCTCAAAACATTGATAGTTTAGTTTTCATCTTGTTATTGCTATTGTAAATTCTAAATTGAGGACCAAGAAGTACATAAGAACAATAAAAAAACAAAAGTAATATCTGACTTTGAGTACTTTTTTATAATTATTATCTATATTATTAATTGACGTCGTTTGACGTCGTTAGCGGTGGAAGGGTTAGATACAATTCACTTAATTACTAATGAGCAGAACAAATAAATTACAATACAAAGACATTCATAATACATTTTCGATAAATTATTGTATTTATGGGTAGTTTTACTAGTAACTAATTATTTTAAAAGCTCACACTTTAGTGAAGTATCTTAAATTTTACCTAGACTATTATGAATAGACTTATGTAAACTAACATATAATATAAATATTTTAAAATGTATACCTTAAAATATCATGTAAATATTTTAAAATGTATTTCCTAAAATATTTTACCATACATTAATATACTTTGTATATTAGTTATTCTGCAACCGTTTGACCAAAAGTGATATAAAGGGATATGCTTAAATAATATATTGGTTGAGAGAAAACGCACCGAAGATACAATAAATTGTGAACATTATTAATCAAAAAGAATAAAATTATATTGATAAATTGTACGTAGTTTTATGAAAATTTGGTCGCATGTGAACATAAAATCAGGTCCATATTAACTAAAATTGCGTTTGTGAGCCCTATTTTGCGAAAACTTTTGAGAGGGACATATTGGCAGTTTACAATGAGAATAGCCTATTTGATTAATTATAATATTTTAACTGGTAAATGTATCAGCTAATATCTGGATAATTCCCTCAAAAATGTTCGTCACACACGCTCCGCTGTCATAATTTAAAAATATCACAATAATTTACGCTGAATTGCATCGCAAGTTTCAACGCATGCTGACGCCAAAAGCTCAATTTACGCCGCCTGCCGCATTTCACACAAGGCACAATTTTCATTAAATTGGACCGTCTATTGGCTTGTCATCTTTAGTGCGTTTTAGGGATGTTTGTAAATTGTATATGCCCGTAATTATACCTGTGAAGAGAAGCGCCTCTCGCAGCCGTCGACGATGCACTTGAATGGCTTGTTCCCGCCGTGCGACAGCGTGTGACGCTCTAGCCATAGTCGGGAACATGACGGCTTGCCGCGAACCTTGCACTGCTCCCATAAGCAGACGTAGTTCTCCTTACCGGCTTGCGTTTCTACGTGGACGTTCTGAAATTGTGGTGGAGAGGATTTTAGTACAAATTATATTGAAGCTAAACGGAGAGACAATGGGGATGTTTAATCAGGTGCAAAAACTATTGATTATATCATGCTCATCTGTCTATTTTTCTGTCTAACGTTATGAATATCTTTCCAGCTCTGAATTGTTTTAGAAGAAAAGTTATTTCTGAATATTGGAAACAATATTTATTTTGAATATTTTATGTGGATGCATTAAAAATTGTGATAATCATTTTGTAGAGGTTAGTAAGGAAGGTGTAAAAAGTGAGGAAGTATAAAATGTTTATTGCTAATGTCTTGCCGGCAAAGAAATCTGGCAGCTACAATATTATGAGACTATGTAAATAACTAACCTGTATATGTTCTAAGAGATCTGGATCTCCATCAAACTCTCGCTTACAGTTCTCCCACTGACACACAGACACTGTGGACGTCGTGTCTGTACTCGACTTCCGCTTGTCACTGCTGGGCTTCGTCAAACTCCTCGGAGGAAAGCGCAGCGTCTTGGGCTGCTTCAGGATAGGACTCTTCTGACTCTGCACGTCCACAGAACACACACTTATACTCAAAGATATCGACGAATCTTCATCACATTCTTTACTAGCTTGAGAGTCACTAGGCGAGTCTATAGACTTGTCCGTCCCTATACCCGATTCGGACTCTGTTGTAGTACTACAGAAATTAGCTTCTATCACAGTATTGTGGACGTCAGACGATGAAACGTCCTTGAGAACGGTGATCTGCGTAAAGATAGTGTCCTCCCGCCTGGCGACCGCCTCGATCTTACGAAGTTCAATACTCGAATCCATGGTCGAATCCATGGTAGAATCCATGGTCGAATCCATGCCAGAATCCATCCTCAAATCTTCAATTTTGTCGTCCTTTAGCTCATACTTCGCCTTCTTAGCAGCTAACTCTTCGAGCTTCTCCGATATACTACAAATTTCCGCAAAAGGCCTGGAGTTCTTTTTATTTGGTTGTAATGGGAAAATGTTATTGTTGACAGTTTTGGACAACCACGGTATTTCACACTTGGGAGGCGTTAAATCAAATAGCTCGTGTTCCTTGACTGTGCTGCTGGGGGGGTCGGTGCCCTGGATTGGGTTGTCCGGCGGTTTGACCGGCGCGATGGGTATACTACTCGTGTGCAGCGAATGATAGTTGGGCACGATTGGCGGTTGATGGTGAACTAAATGACTCGAATACGTCGTTTGTGATGAAGACACTGTATTTGTGTTCGTATAACTCCAAGTTTCCTTCACGTTTATATTTGGTGGCACAGATGTAACAATATAACCAGGTTGAGGCATAAGCACGGGGTGGCTAAAGTTGACAGCATAATTCTGCTTGGATTGAACTGTCATGCCGACAGCCTGCATTCCAGTGACATTTTTATTCATCCCTGGAATAGGTTGACTTGTTACTGGCTCACTTTTTACGTTCGGATACGCCGGTGTCATCGTGTTAGCGAGCTTCAAAAGAGTACCGTTTATAAGAATAGATGCCGCTTGCTGGTTTTGCAAATGGTCTTGTCTTTGTGTGTGAGTCGGTGGAAGAACGAAATTAGGCATCTTAGTCATCAGATTTGGTATTTGAACAACCGTTCCGTTTAGGTTCTGCATGAGTGGGAAAACGAACTGCCCGTTAAGTTTTGTCGGACTTGAGACGTTAACATTCTGTCGGTTGTAAGCTGCCATATTATTCTGTTGTCCCAGTGTTTGTGGCGATAAACCGTTCTGGGGTATCCTCAACGTTGTAAGCATCATATTTTGTGGTACAGCAACGAATGATGCTAAATTGTTGGGGTTCATTGTACCGTTACATGGCTGTGGGATGTTAATCTGATGACAATTTTGATAATTATTCGGTACAGGTACATTGAGATTGGTGTAGTTACCATTCATCATGGGAGCCTGACGAACACCGTTCGGTATATGCATCTTCGGTGCAGGACTTGCTTCGCCCGGCATGGTTTTAATAGGGGAACTCGAAGATATGTTTGTACAGTTTTGTTTCTGAAGCTGCACCTGCTTAAGATTATTAGCTTTAGACCAGGTGAGGTTTTTACTATTGGCAATGCACGCGGATGACTTGCGATTCGTTCTTTTCGCGGATTGGGTCGCTTTCTTCTGCGTCTCCTTTTTAGCTGGTTTAGTTATAGGGTTTAAGTTCAAGTTATTTGATCCATATGTGACTCCATTCATTCTGCTATCCAGTTTAGTCGTCGAACTTACAACGCCGTTCATTCTGGATTTATCAGGTTTTGTAGTTTTCTTAGGCGATTGACTTATGGTGGCTGAAGGCGCAATCCTCATGCCGATCAGGTCATTGGATGCAGGTATGGGAACTTTACGTCTACTGACGTCTGGAGTATGTTTATTGGCTAATATCCCATTGGCGGATGGGTCAGGTGAAGTCTTTATTTCAAGGCCCGGTCTCTTACCATCTATCAAGTCTTTCAGAAGCCCTCCTGTTTGCTTTCCTTTTGTGAAAGTCTCGGATCCGTGCCGGATTTCCAAAAAGCCATTCATGTTCGTGTGATTTTTGTCTTTCATCTCCTTGGGTCTACTGTAGTCGATCAGACCATTGAAGTTAACATTCGGCGTCGTTTTGCTGAGATCTGCCGCTTTCGTGGCGTCCATTGCGCCGTTAATGATAGCGTTCGACTTTCGGCTGGCGGCTTCGTTTTGCTTTCCGACGTCCATTAATACTTTAGGACTAAGGGTCTGTGACAAATAAGAAATATATTTCTCTAGGTCATGCGTGACCCCGTTTTTAGGTAGGCACTTTTTCTTGGTGTCATCGTTGGCGGCGTTATCACGCTTGAGGCCGTTCTGTGGCTTCATCTTGTGGTTGAAGTACTCGGTGATGCGGCGATGAATGGGCGGCTGCGAGCGGCGCACGGGCGCGGGTTGCGCCGCGATGCGTCGCGGTGCCGGCGGCGCCGGGTCACACGCCCACGGCGGCATGCGCGCGCCCGCGCTCTCCTCAGAGGTGCTGCACGACGACGTCGACGACTCGGGGCTGCGCGGCGAGCGCGGCTCAGTGATGTCACTACTGCTGCATCCACCGCTTTCCGTCGGACTCAGCACCGCCACGCCACTGAAACAATACAATACAATAGTTAGCTACCATTCAAGAATATAGAGCGTCACGTGAGACATAGTAACCTCACCATGTCACCGATCACGTTACTCGTGAAATGACAATCAGCTGTTGAATGGCTAGGATCGATCGCACGCAGCTATAAGCGAGCGTGGCGCGAGCGGGACGGCGCGAGCGTGCGGTGTGGTCGCGGCACTCGCGTCGCGGTGAACAAGGTGCAATGCCCCGGCGGTCCAGTGCAGTGACGCAACGAGACTGCACTGACCGAACGACCGTCCGGACCGAACGCACACATTATTATTTTTGGCCGCGTGACATTCACCGCACGTAGACTTGACGCGACTACACACTATGACGAATGAACGAACAATTTTACTTATTGTTCACGTATTTGAAGAGGTGTTTTATTATTAAAGTACGCTTTTATATTCAGTGGCGAGACTTCGTCGGTGGTGGGTATCAATCAAATGTCTCACGACGACACTAACATGACTTACAAAATGAGATGGCTGCAGCTTATTTATCACATGACGCGACTCTCGCTTTACACGTAAAATATTTATTCTGGGAGCATCCTCTCGCGTAACCTGTTTTAGAATCTTTTGTTGGGAGAGATCTACAGGTAAAATGTCGAATAACACAATTTTAACGCGCAACCTTAGTTGTGGTGTCGTGTTCGATTATGAGCTCTGTGGTTTTGTGGTTGGGCGTTATTTTTCTTTGGTGCAGTGCGCGGGGTGGCGGGGGTGGTGTCGCGTCGAGGGCGCACCCTCGCCCTTTGTGAAGCCACAACGTACACTCATAACTAGGGACGTAGGTTCCCCTCCTTTCTCGCACTTCGTGGGGAGCTTTGTTGCTAATTGACCCAATTTTTAAAGAAATTTTTGCTCTAAAGATATTCGGGACAGGTATCTGACTATCTGTCCGTCTGGAAGGGGCGGCTCTTAATTTGATACCGAACATCGTTAAGTCTGGCGGAGTTTTAATTCGGGAAAGGTTTCATTTCCTTTAATGAGAGGAGGATTAAAGGGCTGTCGGGAATTCTTATGAATTCGGACTGATGAAAAACTTTCTTGTTTTCTAATGAGAAGGAAAACAAAGAAGAATGGGAACCACGTATTTTTTTTTTATATTTGTCTATAAAATACCTATAAAATCAGAAGAGTATCTTAAAACTCTAAACTAATTCCTATGAAGCTTCCAACATCAACCAAGTAGGTAGCCACCCAAAAACAAAGTGTGACAGCAACGTAGCGTAAAAACAACGAGGTTTAGATCGTAAATAGGGACTATAGGTACATATAGGGCACATATCTACGTCACCGACCGACATCCAACAGAACAAAGATATTCCTTAATATATTTTTTTGCGAATTGTCGAAAGCAAAAGTGGCTTGCCAGTGTGGCGTATGTAGGTGAAGCGAGACGTCGCAAGGTCGGCGCGCCGATTTCGGTCATTCACCTGCGCTCGACACTACATTGTAATCTCTCTTCGAATATAGAATGTAGGTACGTTCTTTTGTTTTGCCCTATTTCGTAATTTATTTATTCGATTTTATATTCCTGGTTTTAGTTATTTAACTTTTTACAGTGTTTACGTATGTAATAATGTCGTCATCTAGGTAAACAAAGTAAGTAGGTATTTAGACACCATTGCTTATCATAATGGCTATATTTTTATGATTATTTATCTAGCTTCTAGTGTGATCACATTATATGCAATGTCAATGCATGCATTAACATAGTCAATAATTACTATGTTAGTCTAGGACTCAAGGATATTTACATGAGGCGTCTGACGTGGATCTCGCTATATGGTGATAATAAACCTTCATGCAAAACTGCAGTATTATTTTAATGATTTTAATTAATGGCAAATCATATCCATTACGAGAAGATCGAGTATAAAGCGGATTGGTCGAACCAATAATTTTTTTTTACCGGAACATCACATTTTCCCGAGATTATCACTAATTTTAGATTTAGTAGCCATTCATTCTTTTAATCTTAATATATATATTAACTTATGTTTTCACCCTAATTTTTCCAATAGCCATTCATTATCCATACCCAGACCCGCCACCGGTTGGCGAAAGGTTGCAATATCTTAAAGAAAATGGTCCGTCCCTCATAATTTATTTTCGTAAGACCGATTTGGTTCAATATTTCTTAATAAAATGTCACTGACCTGCGGGGTCGTTGATACTGCAGTGGGACGCAGTTTCATGTGTAACACCTGTTTAACCTCAAATATTGAGATCTTAAGGCTCGGCACAGACTGTCAACGCGGTGATATCGTTTCGTTACCATCACGTTATCACGCGGTAACATTATGTATAACGTTTCGTTACCATCACGTTGCCACGCGGTAACGTTATATGTAATGTTTCGTTACCATCACTTTGTCACGAGGTAACGTTATGTATAGCGTTTCGTTTTACCACGCGGTAACGTTACGTCACTATTACATTTTATCACACGATAACGTTACGTTCAGCGTTACGTTTTACAAGGCCTAACGACTTGATTATTGAGCGTGACACCGGATCGCTACCTGATGCTATCGGCCGTGGCAAGTTAACGAGACGCGACCCGCTCGCCTAGCGTGTCGCCCTCGCGACTGCGTACGCGCAAGTGGAAATGGACGTGTTGGTAAACATACGCAGCAATTATATTCATTAATGAAATAGATGTTCCTTTTAAAATTGATTAAATCTTTTTTATTGTTATTCTAATAGTCTCAATAATTATTAAATAGGTCGCGTGCTATTGTGTACTTGTTTCCGTGACATTTAAATTATAAAACCTCTAACATTAACACATAATGGACGGAAATGATAATGCAATCCACATAGCTATTTCAGGGTTGACAGTGACACAATTTTATTTTGCTATCGGCATGAAGAAGAACGCAGAATACAGAAACTTTGCAGCACTACGAAAAATTACAAAAGTTTTACGACCCCACCCCGTTTGACATACGAATCGAGAATGCAGGCACAAATCCTTTTGTCCTTTACCTAACTGTATAACTTATACTAAAACATGTTGCATCGAGCATTCAAACGGTTAAGAGGTTATTGTACGTGGGTTCTCAGTGTGCGGTCTACACTATACCTAAGCTCTTGGCTTCACTCGAAGCTTTGGGGATTACGCAAATATGTCTACCTGTCTTTTGATGTAACATGTTGATAATGCCGCATGCATATATGTGGTTGGGTGAAGCCAAGTCTATCGAAAATCTTGACAAAATTCGTGCGGTAATTTTTTGCGGTATATGTTGATAAGCTATTTATATCCGACCCCCAGCCAATTCGACTTGATCCCATCTATATAATAAAAATGAAATGCTGTTCGTTGGTAAGCGCATCACTTCTAGACGGCTGGACCGATTTAGCAATATTTTGTTTTAAAATGTTCGTAATAGCCCGAACTCCGAGTCAGGTTCCGTATAGAAAATGCTGAACGTCATATACTGAATGTCATATGCTGAATGTTATGTACTGAATGTTATATACTGAATGTCATGTACTGAATGTCATGTACTGAATGTTATATACTGAATGTCATATACTGAATGACATATACTGAATGTCACATGCTGAATGTCATTGAATGTCATATACTGTTTACTTGTTGGTTTACTGCATATATACCTTTTGGTTTCCTGTCAGGGGTCTATTTATAACGAGCCACCTGCTCTTTAAACAACTTTTTTTCTGGTGAAACCCAACCTTAAAAAAATATGCTGTGATTACCTTTTATCTTTATTTGACCGAGATCTATCTTTTGAGAATATTTGTAAGAATGTACGTGAAGTCTAAGTGCGACAGTCAAATTACATGGAGTCCTGCTCATTCTTCTTTGGTCAGGACAACGTTTGTCAGGTGAGCTAGTTTACCATAATTTTGTAAAGAAAGCCGGCTGGTTTCTTTTGTACGATTAAATAATCAAACATCTTTGTACCACGACCCCTAGCTAAACAACAAAAAATAAACTTCCCAAGAACTTTTTCAAGAGTTTTATAATTATTACGTTACGTTTACCGAATGTTAAGAAAATTTTGTCGTTTCGTTTCTGAAACCTTTTGCAAAGAAAGTTTTATTATTAAACTTTTAATAAACGTAACCTGACATCACGCCAATATTCACAAAAACGGAAAGCAGGGGTGTATTTACAACTACAATATTTCGCCAGTCATAAGTTCCATGTAATTGAGGGTGAGCCTATTGCTGACGGGCTTAATAATATTATAAAGAGGTAAAAATATTGTGAGTTTGTATGTAGGGGGTAATCTTCGGAACTACTGATCCGATTACGAATACTCTTTCACTAATGGAAAGCTACAGTATTGCTGAGTGTCATAGAGGCTATATTTTATTTATTTTATCTTAAAACAAGACATTTCATGCGGACGAATTCGCAGGCAGCTACTAAAAACACATTTTCCCTACGAACACTACGCTTTTCTACTATTTCACTACGTCACAATTCTGTTGGTAACTGATTACGTACTATTGCTCCGAACATGGCGTGAGTAGGTAGATATTTCTCGGAATTGTCGCCGCCCCGACGCACTAATTGTTCGCGGAAATTACTACGCCGCGCTACGTTATAGTAACTAACTACGTAAGTACGTAGCGCGTACTATTAGTTGGCTTAATTACAAGCCGCAGACGTTTTGTTGTCATACTTTGCGTTGCAGGAGGACTAGGTTCATTGTTTTGCTGTGTAAACATGTCATTAATTTAATTAGGTTTCGTGATATAAAATATTTATAACTGCTTGTGTGAACTAATTGGATTAAAAGTTTCTGCTTAACCGGAAATTAATTATCCAATTACAACATTGCAACAAGACTCCTCAATAATAATACGCCATTACGCCAATTATGGAGTAAACATCAGTTGCACTAAAATTGAGTCGGACTGTCGTCGAGTATGGGCGCGGCCTGTGGCGTAAGTAGTGGGTGTGCAAAAGCGCAAATGATACATGTCAAACGCAGATGGCGTGACTCCGTGCGAACGAGCGCTTTGATTCAACACCCCTAGGATTTGATGTAATAACTGTGCCGCGGATTTTGCCAGGGGCTTCATTAAAGTTAGTTATTTTTAGATAAATACGTTGTATGAGAATTTTTTTGATAGTTATATTCGACGGAATGATGTATGATTTTAGTGTGATATTCCATACAAGCTACGTTAACTGATGTTTATTATGAAAAAAAAAACATGTAGGAATTAAAACAAAATTACATTGTTAAGAACAAATAAAACACAATGAAACAGCAACTTGTTTGTGTATAATTAAAAACTACTGAACGGATTTTAATCTGCTTTCAAAGACAAACAAAGACTGCACATGTGGAGCCGCGGGCACGAATGAGTTTGAATTAAATCTACGTGTGCACAAGTAAGCAAAAGGGCTTATAAGTTATAAAGATTAAGACGCAGATATATGCCAGTGACCTTGAGTAGTTAGCTTGCGTGTTCTGTATTGAACTCACGCAACGCGTCGTACGTCCAGCTAGTAATAGGACTCGCCCATCAATGAGCCCTGTCCCAAATTAGATGCATTACGCTTGATAGACTTTGCGTGATTCTCAGTTTGTTATCAGTGTTAACATAATCTAAAATATGCCTACATTAAGTTATTAGGAAAGTGCTCTAATTTAACATATATTTTTTCCAAATCATTAACACGAGTAGTGTTTAGACGAGATCTTCAGTATAAAATCATTAAAACTCGGTTATCGTCGCCTTAATAAAAAAGAAAAGAGAACGCAATCGCACATAACTGAACCGATCTTGATGTGCCTATTCTAACTTCAAATTTGATCGATTATACTGTAAGCTTTTTAAAAAAAAAATCTACAACTTAGCCTAATGAAATTCTCAAAATGATATACATGTATGTATGTACACAAAAGCCATTACTAAATCAAATCATACCCAACAAAGACGACTTTAAAACCTATCCAAATTAAGTCCCAATCTTTCTGGGGTCGTAAAATGGAATATTATTTCGTTTAGCGTTGGAAATTGATCGTCGTGCTTGGGGCAGACCCTCGAGGGATTTAAGTCCTTGTCAAATTTCACTCGGGGGTTTCAGTGTGTTGTTGTGGAACCCTGCTGTGTGCATATGCGCCCCGGGAGGACGGTGCCCGCTGCTGCAACCCTAGTGTTGCGAATTAGTTGGTAAAAATTATACATTCCAAATACTAAATAAACTGTTGTATTTTGAGGTAAAAAGTTCTGTTTTACAGATATTTAATTCAGTTATTAAATAAGATGTGTGAATTAAACTAATTTCTATGTTTTATTTATTACGAATACATTAGAAATTAAAAATAAAGCGTGCAAATAGAACCGTGAGAAAATGCTTGTACTTATTTGAATTTCAAACAGACCTTGACCCCCGCCCTGAGTTCGTTTCCGCGATCCGTACAATTTAATCCTTTACATTTAAATGAATTAGATTACAAATCGGTCCCTCGAATACTACCACCTGAACGATAAATCACATCAACTCACGATTTCACGAAAAGCACAGATGATATTGATGACTTCTTTCTAGTCTGTGAATGAGTATCTAAATTTTAAAGATTTTCACTGACATTTTACTATTATAATTTGACAAATGATTGACATTTTTATTCTTAATATAATAACTATGATGTATGTTCCAATTTTATTAGCTTCTTATTTCATTTATTTAATTAATGTAATTTTGCATGATAGTTTTAGCGAATTGTTTTAGAACTTGTTAAAAAACCCGACCATCTGTATGTACTACAATTCTTGCAAATAAAATTTCATTTCATTTCACAGCACTATTCCATTTCGTAACGAAATGTTATTTAAATTCTCAGCATGAATATCGAGGTTTAATTCCTAAATCATCGACCGCAGCGTTTGTTTTCACCTGAAGTACGTTGTCAGTGGAAAGAATGATGTTTCCATAGGACCAGTTTGATCCTTAGCAATATGATAATGTTCAGATCAATTGATTTGATCGTATGTTTCTCACAGTATATGACTTGTTAATAAATTGAGATTA
Source organism: Omphaloscelis lunosa (assembly GCA_916610215.1). Taxonomy (NCBI): domain Eukaryota; kingdom Metazoa; phylum Arthropoda; class Insecta; order Lepidoptera; family Noctuidae; genus Omphaloscelis; species Omphaloscelis lunosa. Next base: position 18,664,785 of record OU744250.1, read on the forward strand.
ATGTTGCCTTTGACCAATATTCCGTAGAAGGATGGTAATTTGAAATATATTTATGCAATTGGCATGATGGATTCTTGTTTTCTTTTTGCATTTAAATTAAATGAATTGCAGTTTGTTTATTACAGAGGCATGGACACCTTAACCAATTGGTAAAAAAAAACAAATATGTGTCTTTATTATGACATAAATATCGTTATTCGAAATCAGTTTTGAATAAAAGGCGACTGCCTTTTATTCAAAACTAATTTTTTCGTTAAAATCATACCATTTTTTCTGCATTTTAGACTTCGTAACACTAATTAGGTTCCATTTGTTACGATTCTCGGTAAAGCATAATTATTTCAAGTACGAGCAGAACTAACACATCGTTACGAGTAAGCACTCGACCTAATGAAAGGGCGTTGTGTGAGTAAAAAAAACAATAAATAAAAACAGAAGCCAATTTTTAAATCGAAAGAATTCCCCGGTCAGTCCACTTTCCAACTGCATAACTGTCGCAATACTGGTTTTCAATGTCGTGATGCAGAGATTATGTCATCGGCGACGTATTTACGTCGTTACCCATTCATTACTGCGCTGAAAGGAAGCACGTCGCGTGAGAATCGTGTCACTGTAGGGGAGTGCCGCCACCCTCCCTGCCTCCCCCTTTTCTACTATGAGGGGGGTCGTCGCTCCACCCGCGATTATTATGCTAAGTGTCTGTCTGTATCGGGGTGAGTTTTTCGCGCATCTGCTATTTATTTACGCGTTTTATATTCATAGGATTGCGTAAGTTGCTCGGTCGTGGCGAGGCGTCAGGCTTACAGTTCATTACGTCGCGTTACAAGGTTACACCATGCGGACTGATAACCGATTTTGGTTCTTATTTCGTCGACGTATAGTTTCGATTCTAGGGTGGGTATAAATAGGTTACCAGGCGCACCCACCATGACGCTCCAGTCAATAGTAGTTCAATTGATTTTGTTAGTAAAAATGCTTTTTCAAACCGCTTTTAGCTGTATTAGGAGCGCCGAACGGGACCAATGGGAACAGACCATTGTATATGCTCCGATTTAGTAACATATTATAATTATGCAAATATCATTATCACACTGTATAATCCGAACACATGAATAATTATTTTTCCGTCATAATTATACAAATTAATTTTTCTCGTTAACGGTTAAGTACACAACTATCAAATAATTACAATAATTAATGAGGATGAATTCGTTGCATCGTCTCACAAGGCAGTTATAGCTGAAGTAGATAAGCATCACCGGCTAAAGTTTCACGTAGCACCCTTCAGTAACTCAATTTCCTTCTCAAATCATATCAGGGCCGATAAACGCTATAGCTTGCGAACGCCTACGTCTACGGAACCACGCGAAGATAGTTATGCCAATCCGAATTTCAAAACGTTTCCTTATCTTTTAAAACTGCAGTAGAGAATCAATACTTGTATGGCAAAAACAAGGTGGTGTGCAAAGGATTAGTTTTCCTTTCGTTGTGGGAATAGGAGCCATAGTAGCGTAACAAAATAATCCGAATGTTTCATTTGACGCTGCATCACACAAAGACGCTGCAGTCCCAGTTTCCGTTAACGTCTGGGCAGGAAATAAGCGGATCCACAGACACAGCTTTGTCTAGTACTTCGGTTAATATCCTCGAAAGTAATGCGGTTTACGAAATAAAGTTGGCTTGAGTCGGTTTTTGCTTTTATCGTTTCGTTTGTGTAAGCATCATTAAGTAGATTGCAGTTAATGGACTGAACGTCTTGCTGGGTCAGACGATATTGTTTCTTTGAATTTAACGTAATGGGAAATTGTGTAAATGCATACAGAAAAAGAAATGTTTACAGTTTTAACTGAAAGGGATTGGCATTTCTTGTGAAATACTTTGTAATTTGTATAAACAAAACCGGTGAGTGTCTAGTATTTTACTTGTGTTTGGATAGCTGTCTAACTTTTGTACCTCTTCGTTTCTCTATTTCGAGATTGACGGTTCAAACGGAACTTAAGCCACGATTTTGAAATGAATCTCTCATGAAAGGAAAACTACATCAAATCCCTCAACGCTTTATCCCCTATTACAGCAATTGATCTTTCATCTCGTCCAGTGTAAAGCCACACAACAATAACGCATTTACGTCACGGCGCGGCGCATAAGCGGTCGATGCGAACGCAACGCAACGACCAAAAATACGCACCACAAAATATTTACACGTAGACTAAACAAAACGGGCGTATTTTATTACATCCCTGAAGAGTGGAACGATGACCACATAGCAAAAGTATTCCAATGCTGAGATTTGGATTGAAATAGAGATTTTTATAAATTTTAAGAAATTGGAATTTCAACGCGACGCAACATAGTTTTAACACCACATTATCGATAGCGGAAACTAAACACTATTTCAATTGATACTGTGAGAACATTCGAAAATAAATGTATCCGGTTAAATGAAATTACATATATTATGGCAAAATATTAACAAAAATTAAGGATGAAATTATAAATTGGAGTAGAGAGGAGCCCAATTATTTTATCATTAATAAGTTTATTAATTTTATTAGGTCCCAGTTTTGAACACTGGAAACCTAATTTCAACTGATATTTTTATACCAAAACCAATCCAAAAATAGCGCACGCAAAAAAAAAAAAAACTTGATGATCGTAATCAACCACTAAAAGCCAGTTTGATACAAGTATTTTAAGGTCTATGAGAGTTGATTAGTCATACACTCACACGCCTAATTACAAACCGGCTACGATTTTAGATGTATCATGGATTTGTATGTCCTAACACAAGGCTCGGCACCGGTTTAAAAAATACCGTTTTGTGTTAATTTACTTCAGCTGGAATTACGATTAAGTTCTTGTTAATGACCTAAATTAATAAGCAGATTCCTTAGTGCTAAAATTAAACCTGTATCATCTTAACATCAGGTGAGATGCAGGCGAAGAGCTGAGCCAATGTGTATAACAAAAAAAAAAAAACTATAAATAGAGTAATAAAAGTTGCATATTGTCCGTTTTCATCTTTACATTTCATACTTTGAAAATTACATCAATTTCGTTTTTTGATATAGGCTTTAAGTATTTTGGAGATTTTTTATAACAACTCTATATTATTAAGCTACTAGATTTTTTAGTTCCACAATCCCAATATATTATTTATTAAATACATAGGCATCGTTCAAGTTCCAGCTTATCGACAGCACAACAATTTACAAAACGAACGGACGTTGCACCGGGCTGCACTGATAACTTTGTTATTCCACAGCGTACGTATAGGACTGTAGGACACATCGATAACTGTTCATATTGGATAAACTATCACGCAATACATATTAATACATACTCGTAACTATAGGTACAGTATTTTTTCCCACGAAGCAACCCGCGCTTTAATTGTGATAACCAATTGCAAAAACACGCTGTGAATGTGTCTAAACGCAGGACATCTCGGTACAAAAAAAAAGTCTGCTCAACAACGTAAATAACGCAATGAACCTTGTTGAATTGTCAAAATAAAACAGTTTAGTCTTAATCGTTTAGGAAAATGAGTTACGTAATTAGATAGCGGGTCTAAGCAACGGGCGAAGTCGGAAGTGCGCGTGTGTGTGTGTGTGTTACTTGCTAACGCAAAACGTCACACATTCACAGCGTGTTTGTACACTTGGTTACCACAAGTAAAGCGCGGGTTGCTTCGTGAAATAACAATAGTTATTATATATTATGAATGTCAGGCCGATAATCCCCGATCGGTAGTTCAAGCGGCACGTGTAATAGTAGCGAGCACTTGGTTTGCCAAACAGGATTACGTCTATAAGATAAAGGGGGAAGCTATCAACGTTATCACCCACTGGAATAGTGCCCTAGTTTACAACCCTAACATGATTCATTAGACGGCAAACATAAAATAGCGAAAATGAACCTTATCAACGTTGACAATGCAATTGTGTGTGGGTTTGATACAATGTCACAGATTAATACAGATGGTTAACTCCGCAAAATCATTTTAATAAAACTAAAACTAACTTCTGTACTATTCTGTGAGAATGTGCAATATCCAATAAGCCCCAAGAATGCAGAACTAAACCAAGAATTACATTGAACTTTACGTGATAAGTATAGGCTGAACTTTGCGATCGTGACATAATCTAGTCGTTACAAGTTCCTAGATGTTATTTCTTTGTGCTTTAAGTATGTCAAGTGCATGAATAACGGATTCATATCTACCTACGTAAGTACATTATGACGTGCCTTATGTTGCAGTCACATTATAATTTGTCCCTTACTACTTGTTCCGAAGGATCTCGATGTGAACTCGCGAATTCCTAGCTGTTGTGTTACCAGCTCCGGGTCAGTGCGTACGGTATTTACACAACGGGAATTCGTATGTTAATTAATTTAAATGACTATTTAAGATGCGTGAGAACGTGTACGCGGCAGAGGTAGACCAGTGCTATTCCCGGAAGTACGAAGCACGTGTATGTAGAACTATTATATGTTCCGAAAGTATTTGAAGAAAATGTAATCACTTGGATCGGAAAATGTGCCAATTTGTAATGCCACTTACAAATTGAGTGCTTGGATTTGATTACCGAAATTCTAGTTTTATATCATTCACAAGATGTTTCTCATTTGACAATAGAATCATTGATTCAAACGGACTTCTTTTTATTAATTTAGCGTAACGACTCTATCTAGTAAATATTATTTCTAAATAAACGTGTACACATTAACGTACGTTCATCGGCCACGTGTGTAGACGGCCAAACAAAAATATTCGCCCACACACTGTGATCCAGACAACTAGACGCCTACGCTGAACTTCACCCACATTCAACTACCTACGATACTGCGAAAACACGCTTTTATTCCTTTTTCGTTCACTAGAATATGTGTATTTACATATTTCAAGCTTCGGATAAAAGTAGCGAGATGGAACTCGCGTTTCAAAATAGACATTCATGTTTGAAAACATTCTAACTAAAAGATATAAAATATGTATTCTACATGTTGTATTCTGTTTTCGTTTCTCGTTTACATCGAAAGCAAGTTCTAGACAAAACTTGTCAAAAATGTCAAAATGGTAAACAAAATAGTGAACAAAACAAATGTTTTTGACAAGTCTTTTACAAGACTGGTCGACAGCTCAGCAAGTATCGCAACTTGTATATTATGGTTGTAAACACGGGGTAATCAAACCGGATTAACGTAGCTTTACAGCCGAATCCCTAACTTCCCTAAATATTTATTTTATTTAATTTTTAAAAACTACTCGAAACAATACACTCTTCCTCATTCAAATTCGCAGCTAATAGTAGTGGTTACAACAAAGGGCACTGCATATGTTCCGTAATTGCAAGTGCAGCGACCTTGTGTCTGATGACAGGCGACCGGCCTCGCTGTCGTCGCCTTTGTGTCGAGTCGTGATCATAAAAAACAAAGGATTACCGTAGTGCACGATGCTAACAACTATGCTACACCTATTATTATGCGACAGCGTGAATAAAAAGAGGAAGCTACCGTTGACAAGATCACGTAATAACTGTACTTTATAAATGGTTTGAGAGCTTATGAACGGTCTTTTTGTTAATAACGACTCGTCTCTGCTTCGGTTTTTAAGAATGTATTTTAAGCACATAATCCTTCAAAATTCAGAACATTTTATTTCACATAAACCTATATGGACACTTATGAAACGTCAGAAGCTAGGTGCACGGTACCAATTGATCGTTTTTATGGAGAAGAGCCGGCAAGAAACTCCACGGTTACTCTTTTAAAAATAAATTGGCTTTTACAATATTATCAAATAACAGTGTTAATAGGTATGGGATGACAGTGTGGCCTTTCAAAAAGGACCAATAATTCCTGAATAAATGTCGTAAAAGATGATGAAAACCGCATAAATCCGTTGCGACTATAATTTGTAGTATGTTTATCGAGCGGATGTCTCACAGCAGATATTTTGTTCCAATTCTCAAAGGTCATGTTGTAATGCTGACATGTTTTCTTATCTATGACTATGTCATCATAACGAGGGGCATTGACCTGGCGGTAGGTATCTGACTCAGATTTAGATCTCCCGGTCCCACGTGGGTGTTCAACCGTTCATATCATTACAATGTTTTTACAATACTAAGATGATAATTTCTTACGAGTTGTAAGAAAATAAAAATAGTAAGGTCTATTTGTTCAAACAAAACAAATCAGACATTCGCGAAAATCATTTAATTTTAATTAGTTTTATGTAAAGCTTAACAACTCTGAAATGACGCACCCCATTACCTCATTTTACGCAAACTGTAATGCGGTACTGCGGTAGTAGGGCGCGTCATTTTAAAGTGGACAAGCTATAGCACCTTTCTTCCACATACATATTTTGCTAACGAACAAATATGCGGTAGTGAGCGCGTCATTTCAAAGTGGACAAACTATTATAGCACACTTCTTCTACCTACATATTTGGCTAACGAACAAATATGCGGTAGTGGGGCGCGTCATTTCAAAGTGGACAAGCTATAGCACCCTTCTTCCACATACATATTCGGCTAACGAACAAATACGCGATAGTGGGACGCGTCATTTCAAAGTGGACAAGCAGCACTCTTCTTCCAAATATTTGCCTAATGAACAAACAGACAAAGGCTCCTTTGATTAATATCAGATATGGAATCTAAACTATCTATTACGATAGTGACATCACATATTAATCAGGTTTCATAATAAATTCTATAAATGTAGTTTGCTAAGAGTTGCTTCCCACGCCATTCTGGTTTGATACATAAGCTTCTTTGTATATAACTTGTTAGTACTGACAATCAAAGAAACCTCGAGTTATTTAGTGAATCGATAAAAGTGAAAAGTATGCGCCTATTTTCAGTTTTTTTTTATTTTCTATTTCAGTCAATCGTTTGAAGTTGATGGAGACAGAATCATGTTTAAATTATGTTGTTCTATAATTTGTAGTTAGTAAGCTGTCATGCAAGCCTTCTAATAAAACATTGTTTTAAGCGGATTTGAAGCTTTTTTACAGTGAAATAACGTTACTGAAGGAAGTAATCTTAACCTGCACCCTGCTTGCTTAACACACTTTGAATCACAATCTGCATGATCTAGAAGGTTCGAAATTTGTCTTCTCAGCAACGTCAATAACGCAATGAATGTTGTTGAACTCTCAAAATGAAAGCCATTGCAACTGTAAGCGTATTACGCAAACTCCGGTGCGCAACTAATGATAAACCGAGAGAAAAACAAGTGAAAAGCGATAAACTATGTTAACAACTTAACGCCATGACTTTACTGGACAAAATGGATGTCTAAATCCATTGTACAAAATGGAAGCACCAAACACACAAATGATGAAACACAATGACATGACAAAACTTTTACACTTTGTCACCATCCCAGATTAATCCAGCTATTCTTCCTACTGAGCCCACACCACAAATCCCCAATAAAAAAGGATATAAATATCCTTCGCGTATAAAAAGCCACATTTTGGGTGGTTTTAATCGGTGCGCGCTTGGCTAGAGGAAGTGAAGTTCCGGTGTGGGCTTAATTAATGGGTGTCGGAGCCCCGCTGCGAGGGAAGAGACAGTTTCAAACTATATGAAATTCGAGTACTTCTATTGCTACGGTGCTTTCTTCATGTGGGTGATGTTGGGCTAGGAAGTATGGTATAATCTTTATCTTTTAGGTTCCCGAGTAAACTGGTTGTAATTGGATGAATTGATTTCTTTTTTCCCATAGTTTGAATTCTGACAGACAGGGGCCTAAAGCCTTTATAAATTACGGTACAAGTATCGAAGAATTTTGATTACTTCTGCGACTAAGGTTACCGCTATCTGGGTAATCAAGAAGAAGAAACATGATACCTCTATTAATTTAAGGTAACCTTTAAAAATACCTGAAATAATACCCGTATTGATCATACCGGTGTCGGTCCCGGCTGACAGCTTAGTCAAATAAAAAAAAAACGAAATTTTAATACGCTTCTGTACTTATTCTACGTATCTTCTACTGCTTATCTTTCCCGGAAAAGACATCCAAAAGGCATTGTTATTTTCAATTCATACAGTATTATTTTATCGTGATTTATCTTTTATCTCCGGTAACGGGCCTGAGATTATTGAAGTAATCCCACTTATCCCACTTCATCCGAAAGAGTATCTTATATTTTCAGAGAATTAAGTTGGCGATAACGAATAATTTCATAACAAAAACTGCTTTTATTTATACGGTTTTTAATAGTAATATTCTTAGTTTTAATACCTCTAATATTTTAAAATCTACTAATCCTACTTTATATTATATTACAATATAATATATATTATCCTACTTTAATAATTAATATATTATATTAATTAATTACTATTATTTATTTTATTTTAATCCTACTAATATTATAAACGCAAAAGCTTGTAAGGATGGATGGACGGATTTTTGATTCTCTTTCACGCAAAAACTACTAAACGAATTTGGATGAAATTTGGCACACAGATAGTTTATAGCCTGGATTAACACATAGGATACTTTTTATCCCGATATTCCAACAGGATCGAGACTTATGCATGCGGGTGAAACCGCGGGGCGCTGCTAGTCTTTAATAAATACTGCTGTATCAACTTATCACGTCCTTATTATCAACTTTCACGGTTTTGGCCCTTCGGTACCTAAAGCGAAGTAGAAACATTATATTGAATGGCTCGTTTGGTAAACAGAGCCCGAATACATCGATCGTCACGTCTAAACAACTTGAACAAGTAAACTGCAACGTTTACTTTCACGTTGAAGCTGCAGTATTTATTTACAAAAGCGTACTTCGACTCTTGAATGGACTATACTAGGTAGTGTATAGGTACAGGGCATTTGATAAACCTTTCCGTGCCCTAACTGATATCGAGGTTGATTAATGGTATAGTTACAGAGAAATCTAGACTAGATGACCTCAATTAAATAATAATGTAATTAATAGCAACGTATTGTTGGCTTTTATCAATAACTAGCTTCTGCCCGCGAATTCTTCTGCGTGGGAGTCAACTATACCACTATTCACTGTTTCTATTCATTGGTACTCGACCATAGTGTAGCTGCTATGTATCAGTAACAGAATTTTTGAAATCAGATCTGTACCCTAAATGCGTAACTTATTTTCGTAAACGACTGTGCCTAATTTGTTTAATTTTGGCAGTTCAACAACATTCATTGCGTTATTTACGTTGTTGAGCAGATTTTTATTCCAACTTATGAAGCAATGGATTAGCAATTGATTGTATTGTATTACGCAATTAAGGTACTGTTCTTGTAGAAATTACTTCTTACAAACAAACTTTTATTATAATATTAGTTTAGATAAGGGGATAGCTTCCAGTTTAGCAAACCTGGCTGAGTACTGTTACGTCATCTACAACGACACGCAAAACCCTGCATCGCGCAAGCAATGTTTACTGCGCGACTAGCATATATACAACGTCCCGACATTAATCGTTGGGCAGTAGCCCACCAGACACAACACCCGTCTTGTCGGAGGATCCTCCCCTTCCGATGGAGTGAACTTTACACCCTGTTCCTCATACCTCTATAGTATAATTAATTATAACACTGGCAGTTAGTTTTGCGACTTCTAGAAGAATAGAAAAAAAAATCTCATTACTTTTTATTATTCCGTCATCGGGTACGGTTCTGCTTTATTTATTGTGTTTTGTATCGCAAGGAGAAAAGTAAAGTGCAACTCCGTACACTTAAGTATATAATAGTAAAGCTGTGTCGGTTAGTTGCACAGTCGTAACATAAATAATAGCAGTGGGCGAAAGTGAATGCTACGGTCCGCGGGCCGATAGGAATGACTTGCGCAATCCGATGCGCACACGCATTGTTCCGAGCTGTGCAATGGAACATATCGTGGGATGCATGTGGGGTTCTGTTCTCAGGTATGCGTTTAAAATCTGGATTGTAAATGGAATAGTGGATACAGTTTTTTTTTTTGTAATTAAAGGTTTAATAGGTTAAGTGTGGAAAATATTTCAAGAGAAAGCTTTTCGAACAGATATGCTAATATTGATAACTAGATGCTGCTCGCGGTTCCCCCGGGTGGACCCTAATTCTTTTTCTAAAATAAAAGTAGCTTAAGTTACTCCGTCAAAATCGGTCCTGCTGTTTCGGAGATTAGCCGGAACAAACAGATAGAAAGACAGACGATTGTTTTTTTTTTTTGTTATAAGTACCGTATGATTATATTTTCACATTCATATATGCATTTAGTAAAAAAAAGCTGTTATTTTGACATTACAAACGGGCACTTCAAATTTATTTATTTGTATTGTATGTATGTATAGATTTCATAATCTGAATGAAAGAGGATAATAACCAGTGATCGGAGTAGGTAGATTGATTTTACGTACTCGCATCATGAATAGTCATAGAAATCATAACATGGATAAGCCTTTTTTCCAGGATTTCATTTGGAAACTTACGGGATTGAATCAAATATTGTAAAAGTAAAGATTTTTAAACTACTACATTAGAAATTTATAGAATGCGATAGATAAACATTTAAAATTGTTTTTTCTTATTTATCAAGTAATAAAGTGAATCTTACTAGTGTGCGTCCATTCGAAACTTTGACTAATTTAGTAGTTATTTCTTGTAAGTATATTATCTGCTGATCTTTTTATACTTCTTAATATTATTTCGCATTCAATGCAATAACAGCAAAAGGATTAAACATTTCTTATTCATATTGATGTAGTCTTTATTCTACACATTACAACATTTGAAATTCCTTAACAAAATCCTATTATTTAATTTCAAAATCCCGGAATCCAGCCAGTTCATTGACTCCACAGATAATAACTCACAGTACCTTTCAGTGGGTGCTACATTCAGCTGACCACATAATTATTTTGTACAGACCTGGTTTGAAAGAAAAACAAAATTCTTTATATCCAATTAGCTTTACATACTCAGTAATCTCAAGTATCCAATTAAGAAGTGCAAGATCGAACCATAGATAAGGTTTCATTACACATGAAAGTCAACATCACACAATTATTATTTCTATAATCTCCGATGGTAACAGTGAGATGGGGGTCGTTTGTGGAGGGGCAATGAACCCTGAACCTTGCCCGCATGCCCATTGTCCATAGAACAATGTCCACTTGCGGCTAAACCAGTAACATTTGTTTTGCCTTCGAGTTACACTGAACTACTTTGTTGTAAGATCTGATTTACAGCCGCGTGGGAAACCGATAAAATTTTCAAATGTTCTATAATAAGAAATGTGTCGTAAAACGGGCTTGGAGTGAAATACGATGGAGAAAAAGTTATGACTTGCTTTTGCCTTGCCAATGATGTAAAAAAGTTATAAGGTGATGCACATGCAGTACGCTGTGCGATGCAGTTTGGTGCAAAAGATTTTTATGCGATCCATATTCTTATTATAGCGTAAAATTGGTCCTACGAGCCACAGTTACAATAACTTAAGATATTTATACGATCCATATTCTATAATAACAGGGTAAAATAGGGATGATGACTAAAAAAACATTTTTTTGTCCGTCTAGTAGATTATCAAAAAATTACGGCGATACATTAAGTTAAAATGTGCCATGACGTCACGAGTATGTAGATTTTATACTCGTGACGTAGCGACTACGTCACAAGTATTTTCCCCTACTCCCCAACTTTAATGCATTTTATCCAAGTAATTTTTTATTAATATGATGAAGCAAAAAATACGTGTCTAATATTTCTTTATTATATGACTGACGTAGTAAATAGAATTTCTTTTTTTGACCCAGGCATGATCCCCATTGGTCTACGGGCCACAGTTACAATAACTTAAGATACTCAACATCTGCCCAGCCTTTTCCCAACTATGTTGGGGTTGGCTTCCAGCCTAACCAGATGCAGCTGAATAACCAGTATTATACATGGAGCGGATGCCTATCTGACCTCCACAAGATAATAACTAAGGATTTTGTGATGGTGTTAAACTTCCATCAAATACACATAAGAATTTATTACATAATAAAAAGTTAATTATTGTAAACAGGTAAAGAACTGGCAATGGTTGCAAATATCATAAATAATAATAATAAATCATTATTCCTTATAATTCGGATGTAAGTTATTATTCATAATTAAATATTTATCCTTCCTGTGTACGATTAATAATTAAAAACAAGTAGTATTTTAAACAGAATTTGCGTAGGTAATGAATGAGTGAGTCACAAATACTAAGTAATGTTATTAAGTATATTAAAATATATTATTAATTAATTCTATAAAAATCCCCGTGCTTACGTCACAGAATGAATAATATAGGTGTACTATATTAAGGACTACCTAACACCAACGTACCATAATTTATGTGAAGGTAATAATTATTAGCTAGCTGCAACCATGCAACATCGCAACAAAGAAAAATATACTTGACAAGATCAATTTAAGTTAATATTAAATTAACTGGTCCTTATCACCTGTACACATCATTTCAGTAACACAGCTACAGCACATATGTTTTAATTAATTGTTTTATCATTGTCTTGAACATTTATATTTTGAATATTTATTACCCTTATTATCCAGCGATATTTAACTGTGTAAGTAAAAGAGCTGGAATAATTATTGCATTAATTTGACAGCTTACATAAATGTTAGTCACATAATGTGCAGTTTTGTGGCACGCGATTGTAATTAATTGAAATCATTAAAACTATCACGTGCCATCAGTGTAATGGGGGACATTATACGGGTAGGTTATGATTATTTTTTCCTAATTAATATGGGTACAGTGTGGTGTAGGCCGTCGGGACTACGTGACTTAGCAATACGTGTTTCAACTTATATCTTCACAGTTCGGCTTCTCTTTGTTACATTGTGGCCGTAATGTTATGTAAAAGACATACGAAATGATTTGTTGTCCGCCAGACGGCATTCACCGGAATATGATGAATTATTGAACTCGAAAATACTTATGACATTATGCTGGGTCACTTAATTTGGCTTAACGTGTATCGCTCGCGTAGTTTCGACGTATACAGACAAAAAGGCAAAGTTTCACAGTCACAGATTAGTACAGATAGGACACAAAATAATTTAAACAAAAAGCGAATCTTGCTAGTACACAATAAAATGCAATTCAGGTTGCACAGCGCTAATTATCTAAAGTTATATTCACCTAGATGTTGCCTCTCTTTCTATCGCGTAACTGTTATATCTTCTGCCTACGTTAAGCCTATTGAATTCGACAAGTCGAGCCCGCCGCGTAACTACTTGTAGCTTCATACCTAAAATGCGGAGTTCCCATCTGTATTCATCTGTGGTCATATTTAAGTAAACAAATAATTAATTGCCTAACGTACTATTTAACTACACGAATGCTTTCACCTAACTACTAGCTACTACTGGTGGTAATTACCTTTTATTATAGCGGTTTATTATCGCGACATATTAACATTAATTTACATTTCCGATGGCTGTAATAAACGAATAAACGCTCATTGTGTGTAGTTTGGCTCTAATAGGCTCGTACGATGATTAACTAGACTTTTGGATAGTAACGACTATCCTGCGATTTTGTTTACTGGTCCCGTCATGTAAACAGAACTCTAACCGTTTACTTGCGCACTGAGCGATTTATCTATTCCTGCATATTCTAAAGTACTAAGTAGCTAATGAAGTACCTATTATGGTTCTACAATAAAACAATTACACTTATATTATAAAATAATAGCCTAGTACTTTAGGATGCGACTGTACCCGAGCGCAGACATCCCCTGCACTGTCGTCCAGTGTTCTTTTTACGTGACGACAATTATTATACTCATGGTCGGTTCCAGTAAATAATAAAAACTTTTAACAAAAAAAAACACTACAATGTAAAAAATAACTTAATTTCGAAAGCCGGTGGCAAAAAACGAAAATTCAAAACCTAAGACACCGACTTCCGAAATTAAAGTTATTTTTCACTTTGTAGTGTTTTTTTGTTAAAATTTTCTATTATTTATTGGAACTAATAAAAACTTTTAACATACGTGACCATGTAGGAAAAATTATCACTATTATTAGGTATTTATCAAAATATCCTTCCAGGATAAAGCGGAAAAATGATTTCAGCAGGATGGGAATTTTGTTATATTCCTAATCAAAGTTTTTGCAGAATAAAATTAATTTTGGTTTTCCTTCCTTTTTACCCGACTGCGAAAAGAGTGGGTTATGTTTTTTCATCCTCCATCCTGTTTTCATCCCTGTTAAATTCAAAACTACTTTGGTACTTATCATTTTGTACCATAGTGTTGGGCTTGTGACTAAGTAATAACAGCCGCACGAGTCGATCGATCAAGTAAAGCTAACTTGCCGCAGTTCGTCCGTGGATGGGTGACCATCTTTACATACCAAGACCCCTCCATGCTTCGGAAACTAGGTCGTTAAACTGTTGGTCCCAGCTGTCATTCGTGGCTCTTTGACAGTTGTTACCGGTAGTCACAAGCACGAAAGTCTGACAACTAGTCATATCAAGGGGTATCGTATTACCTAGTAACTGGGTTGTGGAGATCAGATAGACAGTCGCTCCATGTAAAATACCAGTATTCAGCTACATCTGGTTGGACTGGAAGCCGACCCCAAAATAATCGGAGAAGGCCTGGCAGATGATGATTGTCAAACCGAAATATGGCTACATATGCTAGTTTTATAAATGTAAAACGTAAACATGCACTTTTGTTTAAAATTCAGACAGTGAAATCAACACTTGAAACTGAATCCGAACAAAAAGTTAATTATTCAGCACTGGCGGCTACAACGAGTAATAATGACAGTAATGACTTCTCGACAATGTCTCTGTTTACTTGAAGCGCCAGTCCACTACATAATCACAAGCTGTTTGGCTTTATATATCCAATAGGGATGATGCCTGGGTCGAAAAAAAGAAATTGTATTTAGTCCGTCACTCAGATAATAAAAAAATATTAGACACATATTTTTTGCTTCATCATATTATTAATAAAAAATGACTTGGATAAAACATTTCCTCATGTCTATGGATAAAACACATTAAAGTTGGCGAGTGGGGGTCGCTACGTCACAAGTAAGTATAAAATC
The DNA here is from genome assembly GCA_916610215.1 of Omphaloscelis lunosa. NCBI lineage: Eukaryota > Metazoa > Arthropoda > Insecta > Lepidoptera > Noctuidae > Omphaloscelis > Omphaloscelis lunosa. Next base: position 18,679,881 of record OU744250.1, read on the forward strand.
TACATACTAGTGACGTCATGGCACATTTCATTTCAATGTATTGCCGTAATCTTTTGATTAGGTACATAAACAAGAAAAAAATACGTGTCTAATATTTTTTAATATTCTACAAAACGGATAAAAAATATTTTTTAGTCATCATCCCTATAATATTACCAAAAGATTATTAACTGACTACCTCGTTAGTCTAATGGCCGCCAGCGCTTCTGCTGAGCACAAGAGCTTGAATTCGAATCCCAATTCGGACAAAGCGTTATTGGATTTTTCGATCTGGAATTTCTCAAGTCTGGATTTGTGCCAGGTTGATGGTAATAGGCTCGCCCTTGTTAAGGCTCTTTCAAACAGGCGCGACACGCGACGCGACACAAAGACACCGCTCGTCGCGCGACGAGCGGTGTCTTTGTGTCGCGTCGCGTGTCGCGCCTGTTTGAAAGAGCCTTTACATGGGACTTAAGGCTCCCGCAGACAGGCGCGACGCGACGGCGCAATGCGGCAGCGGTAGAACAATTTCCGTGTAGTTTTCAAAGAATTTGTTCCCGTCGCGTCGCAGCTATCTTGCAGGAGTCTTTAAACATAACCGGCGAGATGTGGGTGTACTATGCCCAGCCCTTCAGGGACAATAGGCATGATGTTATGTTATATATTTCCAATTACAGAAAGATTATTAACTGGTTAGTATGAATGACAAAATGAATGGCCGTTGTCCGGCCAGCGGGACGCACTATTGATAAAATAACATTAACGATCGATACTGGGACGAGGGTTCTGTACACGAGGGTATAACAAAACTACCGAATCAGATGATTCGTTTTCGTGTTGGATTTGATGCGATATTTTAACCGAGGTTTATTTATGAAAGAATATACAAGGAGAAAGATAGTTGTTACAGTACAATATCTTTGTGCTGTATCTACAATCTACATCGCAATCTTATGTTCTTTATCGCACGTTCAATATCTATTAAATGTTTCTACTATCTGTGATCAGCACGTAGTCGTTAGTATATAAGATGCACCTTTGGATAATTATAACCAGACTATACTACATCTTTGGTCTCATTTATACCTAACCAAATACTGCCAAGAAGTTTGGCAAATTCCGAGTTCTATCATACTTTGAAATTCCTTTTTGGCTATGTCGTATTTTTCTGGAGGTAATGGTCTTGCCCGAGCTGCGACGGGTGGTCCTATAGTGATAATGTGGTGTTCAATCTTATGTTTGGGCGCATTGCGTAGAGAGGACTCTTTCGTAACTGCTAGAACCGTAGTAACTGATGTTGGTAAAAGCCTGAACCATAGTAGTTTAATTGTTTCGTCACTGATTTTCCCTCTCCCGAGGACTCGCATTTGACGTAATAACTGCGAAGGTTTTTGATCACCGAGTTCTGTCTCTGATATTAATTTTTGAAACTGCCGCTGTTCTGTTTCTTCGTAACAATCAATTAAACGTTCCTTGATGTTTTTGTATTTATCTGTAGTCGGTGGCGAAGTGATTAGGTCACTAACCTGTAGTATTTCTTCCTTGGATAACTTTGCTATTACCGTACAGTATTTGTATTCGTCTCCTTGCTTCTGTGGTGCTAATATGGCTTCTAGTTGCGTGAACCATAATCTGGGTTGGTCTTTCCAAAATTCCGGAATGCGGGATAAAACCGAGGTGCCAGCAGCTACTTCAAGTGTTCCTTGCTGATTTATGTTCGCCTTGCACGGTGGTTGCGCCATGTTTCTTGCTGCGTATTCGTTCGTCGGGGTCACCAATTTGCCAAACTTCTTGGCAGTATTTGGTTAGGTATAAATGAGACCAAAGATGTAGTATAGTCTGGTTATAATTATCCAAAGGTGCATCTAGTAAGGTCAAGGAGGTAATTGATTCAGGCGTGACCTTGCGGAAATCCATTATAAAATGATGATGTGAATATATTTAGTAACCTTTTCCGCTTAGCTAAGGAGAAAAACAAACTTTATTGGAATTGTCTGATGTTAGTACAAAAAAAAAGTTGACAGGAGTACATACTTACATACCTAAAACTCACGCCTTCCCATGGGGTTAAGCAGAAACTACAGAACGCCACCTGCTACGATCCTTACATACTCCTTTTGCCTCGTTACCGTTCAAACATCTGCTCATACACGCACGCCCGTTGCAAGTACTACGCACCTGATCTTTCTGAAGAACATCACCAATAAGGTCACTGTATGTCCTCCTAGGGTGTCCCCTCGCGGCGTTTCCACCTAAAACCTATTGTTATTCCCCTTTCATTCATTCTCTCAACATGACGAAACCATCTCTAAGCATACTGTTTTAAATCTTTGTCTCAGGAATAGCATAATTATGTTAAATCCAAGATATCTTAAATCTATACTAATATTATAGATGCGAAAGGAGCCTGTCTGTCTTGTTACCTTTTCATGACTTAACGGCTAAACGAATTTCTATGAAATTACCTGGATTAGGACATGGGATACTTTTTATCCCGGTGGGTTCCCGTGGGAAAATTTCCGACACACAACCGCGCGAAGCCACGGGCAAATTCTAGTTTGCTTCGCGGACCCTAGGACCTAGATTGAGTCTGACTAACAAGTTATTATAATAAAATTAAAATACCATATCAATACATTGACTTGACTAGGTACACATGGAAAGCTATGATATCAATTTAAGATGGATCCGCAGTGGTAGCCAGCGAAATTAAAATTTTCTTACGTTTTTTTTTTAATTTGCAAGTCAGTATCAGATTAGTTCCATTGACTGACTTTTTCATGAAATCATGACAACTCGGACTTTGAGAGAATAATTCAAATGATTATACATACATCATTCTGTAAATACATATTAGTACGGTCGCGAATCATATTTTGATCAAGATGACAGACAACCTGACATTGACCTGCAAATCGCATAAAACGTAAGATTTCCGGGCTACCACTGAGCATCTCCCTTAAATAGTCTTGTCTTATATCTTAGGATAACTAGTCTACAAAATGTTAGTAAAAAAGATAGTATAGTTTAGAAGCAAGTGATCGGAGTAGGTAGATTGATTTTACGTACTCGAATCATGAATAGTCATAGAAATCATAGGATAAGCTTTTTTTCCGGGATTTCATTTTGAAACTTACGGGATTGAATCAAATATTATAAAAGTAAGGATTTTTAAACTACTACATTAGAAATTTATTGAATGCGATCGATAAACATTTAAAACTGTTTTTTTCTTATTTATCAAGTAATAAAGTGAATCTTAGTGTTGTGCGTCCATTCGAAACTTACATAATATGACTAATTTAGTAGCTGTTTCTTTTAAGTATATTATTATCTGCTGCTTGTAATTGTTACTATTCTTGAATAAATAAATAAAAATATCTTTTTATATTTCTTAATATTTTTTCGCATTCAATGCAATAACAGCAAAAGGGTTAAACAATTCTTATTCATATTGATGTATTCTTTATTCTACACATTACAACATTTGAAATTCCTTAAAAAGGTCTTAATAATTTCAAAATCCCGGAATCCCGGAAGCATATCCATACTAATATATACGTGCCAGATCATTGGCCCCAAATCAATGTACCTACTCCGATCACTGGTGATGACAGAACTGTAAATGTATATATGTCACGATAACTGTATTGATTTAAGAACTAATGTATTCAGTCCGAAAGTCCTTTAAAGGACCAAGAAGTAATGATACCAAGTGATCTTACTCAAAATCTTCATTAGATAAATTGCTTCAATATATGCATACAGGGTCAAATTAAATTAGCTAGCAAAACTCCGCAGACGTGAGCGGTATTGATATCTAAACATGATAAAATAAATTAATTGGATGATGTTTTCTTGTGATGACCATGGACCGCAGTTTTTTTGTGTAAACTTTACAGATATGATGCGATAAAACTAAATAAAATTGATTTTCTGAACTCATTTCATTTGAAGTAAGAAGACTGTATCTATCACATAATTCATTTAACGATCTTTGCTTTATTTTTAATTCTTTTTACCTATTGTGGTATTGTTGTATTCTAGGTGCATCATCTTCACATTTAATTATATAGCTATTGTACCAATACAAAGTATTGTAAAAAAAAAAAAAAAGTAACGGTAGAGTTTCTTGCCCATTCTTCTCCATACGAAAACTACCTTTTGGAAGGGGGCGACTAAAATCCATTCGATTTTTTTATTTGACGTTCAAAAGTGCTTTTAATAAGGGCCTATTTGAAATAAATTATTTTACTTTGACTTCAAGCGGTCGTTGACCCCCCAAAAATAAGATGATATCTTTTTTGTTTTTATTTTAACATGTTTAGATATCGATGTTGACACCCATCACGTTTGCAGAGTTTCACTAACTAATTTTATTTGAAGCTAATAACCATTGAATTTTTTGTTCTGCGATCTATTCAGCGATACCTTTAAAATTAAACGCAGTGCCAACAAAAAATAAACAAGAATACAGACAGTCAGACACCACGCATACTTCATTCAAAAAAAAAAAATTAATCATCTGCAGACTAGAACCAATCTATCAGCCAGTACCTTAAACCTAGCTAAAAGGTTTTTAAAACGATTCTCCATGCAATTACGAGTTATCGATCAAGTACACACATCAAAAGTGTCTAGGGATCAACATATATTTTTGCAATAACTTTTCTCCTGATTGATATTAATTAAAATTTTCTTTAAGGATTCATCAAATAAAGTGTTTTCGTTTGTCACAGTAACGATAAACCAAGTCACCTTTGCATTAATAAAGAAATTTGCCATTTTCCTAATAAAGGGATTTTTGACATTTGAACCACTAACATTAAAGTTCGAAAAAAAGACTGAAATAACAGTTTTCTTTAAAATTTTATTGGGTAACTTAAACAATTAATAATCCGTGTTTCTACCGCGAACACTAACAACACAAGAACATCGGTTTGGCATACTCAAAATGAGTTCATCCAAATCACGCTGTGGAATGGCCGCCCATGTTCGTTGCAACAACAAAAAAAGGTCTTCTTGCGACTGGATACCCTCCATATTCGGCAGAGCTCTTCTCTGTAGCATATCCCATGCATGCTCAATCGGGTTCAAGTCTGGCGACTGAGCAGGCCAGAGCAGGACATTGATGTTAGCTGCGGCGAGAGTCTGTCTTACAACTCTTGCGGTGTGCGGTCGTGCATTATCATGCATTAACTGAAATAAGGGACCGATTTGCACTTGTAGAGGAACGATGACGTCAGATACAATCGTCTCAGCATAAATTTGAGCGTTGAGGTTGCCTCTGATCCAAATCAACTCAGTTCTTCCGCCGATCCAAATACCCGCCCATACCATGATGGTTCCACCACTATAAGGATGGACTTCCTGGCAGGATTTTAATCGCTGTTGGCGTCCAGGGGTTCTCCAGTGTCGTATACGTCTTGTATCCGGTCTCATACCAAAACGAGACTCATCAGAAAAGCACACGAAACGCCATTGTTCTTCTGCCCAATTTCTGTGTTCAAGAGCCCATTGATATCGAATCCTACGATTGTGCATTGCTATAGGTGGTACCCGTAGCGGTCTTCGGGAATGAAGGTTCACTTCATGCAAGCGGTTTCTGACTGTTTGGTCGCTAATTAAGTTCCCTGAAGAGTGATGAAGCCTCACGGCTAACATCATGGCGGTTATTGTTGGAGCTCTTCGAGTTAAGATTTGAATGTATCGGTCTTGTCTCCGTGTGGTGCAGCGATACCGTCCTCCATGGCGCTCAGCCACGGTACCAGTGCTTCGGTAACGTGTCCAAAGTCGACTGATAACACTCTGACTTGTATTCAGAGCTAAAGCCACAGTACGTTGCCGGGAACCAGCTTCTATCATTCCCACGGCTCTGAGCATTTCTTCCCTGCTTAAATGACGTCGCCGCTCCATAATAACGTTGGTTTTAATCAGTAGTAGGGAAACAGTAGCACTAATAATGTCTTCAATGCGTTGTATGTTTTTATAGGGAAAATATTGACAGCTGATTTTCACCTTTTACTCGAATTTGATTAACAGTTCCTGTTTCAAATTATGAAATGCACCAAAAAGGATCCATATAAATTTATATAATCATAAATTTATTACAAAGCCACATCTCAATCTCAAGAAATCCGCATAAAAATGCTTGATCCCTAGACACTTTTGATGTGTGTACTATCGACATTGAAATAAATCGATATGTGAACTTGACCGATGGATCGAATCGATTCATTCACAGGACCTGTCCCGCATCCGTTCCGTAACCGTTAAGTTGAAATACTATGAATAAAATGATTTTATGAAAACCGGGTCCTTGCCGCGCCCGCGCAGCATAGGTGTGTCAATGCAAATAAAAGATAATAGTCGCTTTATTAATGTTTTTACAAAGAAAGGGAGATATCGAAGTGGAAATGTGGCGAAAAAGTGATGAGTAATTATGTACATGTTAAACTTTTCAGGGTATAAGGTGTTTGCTAAGTAAATATCCGAACTAAGTTTTGGTTTTCGGAAAATTTTACAAGGCTGATTATTCTATTTAAACACAGAGTTTGTACAAAAGATTCTAATAGCGATGATACCTGGGTAAGAAAAAAGAAATTCTGTTTAATCGGTCAGAAAGATAATAAAAAAAACAGTGGCACTCCGGGAGTGACAACAGAAGGGAAAACTAAAAAAAAATACTTCCAAAACCTTTAAATTAAAAATACTTACATAGAACATTGATCCGTAACGTAATATAAATAAAGAGCACAATCGCGTTTACAAAAATGTGGTGTCGGTAACGGTGTCGTGAGTTCAATCGTTTTTTCCCATCTCAAAAATGCCCAACGCGACTAAAGAAGTTTTCACGTCAAAATAATTAGAAATGTAAAATAATTATTATTCAAAATAATTAAAATTAGACATGTATCTTTTTCTTTATCATATTAATAAAAAATGACTTCGATAAAACGCATTAAAGTGGGGAGTGTAAAATCTACATACTCGTGACGTCATGGCACATTTTAACTCAATGTACCGTAATGTAAAAAAAAAAATACATGTCAAATATTTTTTTATAAACTACCTGACGGAAAAAAAATCTCTTCATCCCTATTGCGTAACAAACTATCAATCACAATCCGAGAGGTTTGCAGGATATTGCTAATACATTGGTTCGGAGCTTCGTCTGCTCAACAACGTAAATAACGCAATTAACGTGGGTGAACTGTCAAAATGAAACCCATTGCGACCAATTGTAATTTTTTTTATGTGTGATACGCAATTACCCCGCTGACCTGTTTATAAGTCGTTCATATTTAATTAATAAAAACAGACGAGTTGGAAATGATCATGTTGCGTACAAATTAATTACGGAGAGATCCTAAAACGTGTGATTAACTTTAAAACTACGTTTAATTTTCGATTCTTTAAAATTGGATAAGGACGATTAATCTTAAGCACTACATAATTTAAGCATAAACGTTTTTATGAAAGTACTAAACGCGGACGGTCATCGACACCGACTGATGTGGGCAGGAAACACGCTGAGATTAAGATTTTTATTACGCAACTTCGTAAAAGATGTTTTTCTCATAATTCCTACGAATTTATTGTACTATGCACGCCTATTAAACTAATCCATAATATTCAATTTTTTATTCGTGTAATAATGAATAATTAAAATGCGTTAACTTTATGATCGTTTCGGTTTTGATTTAACCAAAATAGTTTCCATTACATTTGGACATTTAATTCAATTTTAGTTATTAATTCCAATGGTTGTAGCGTTGGAATTAAATTTGAAATCACGACGCGGAATGTCAGATCACTCAATTAAAATGGAAGCAAAAATTCATGGACGGTTTTAATATTACCAGTATCACCTTCCGTGACATTTTCTGTAGCAAAAAAAGCCATGATCGTTAAAACGTCTAGTCGTACCTATTACGTAGAAACGCGTCAGTTTGCGTTATCAGTATCACACGCATTACCGCCTCTCATCTGGATTCTAGTATTGCGGTGTGTTCTTCATACACGATTATTATGCCAGCCATGCGTCCCGACGCACGTATTTTTAGCGAATGTCGTGCGCGCAACGTTCCGACTTAGGCCGAGAATAGACGAGCCGTTTGTTGCAGTACCGTCGCGTCGTCGGATGTGGGATGTGGCAGACCGCACACACCCTCGATAAGGATTAACTTAGTATGTACAGAGATAACATTGCGTCAATTGACATAACAAAATAAAATAATCTAAATTCGTCGTGTAATATTGTAAATTGTTTCTCTATCCAAATTGAAATCGCGCCATAAAACGATAACTAGCGATGAGCGATTCAAAGCGAATGAACGACATCCGTTGATGAGCGACAAATTACCATTATACACGCGACCCTATGTATTTTTTTCCTTTTAATTAAGGTATTTGTACAATAAAACCAAAATGAATATGTATCAAAGACGGTGCTGACTGCAGGCGGCGGGCAGTGTACCCGCGGCTTATGACACACGAGGTGAACGCACTGTGTTTATTTCGTTACGATTGTGTTACGAGTCTGAAGCCACTTCTGAAGGACATTTAGCGATACTTAGAAGCAAGTTATATCGCTTTTATAAACATATTTTTTTTATACCGCCTACTGAGAGTGAGACTATAAAAATTCACTGATTAACTCACACATATTGGAATTTTCTAATTTTTTGCGAAAGCAGCTTTTTTAAATACATATCTTACTAGCGATTCGGTTTTTACGGTTTGACAAAACGTCAAGATTCCTTTATTATATGTAAGTTTAATGTTAATGGAAAATACACATATACCTTCCTGAATAAATGCTCTAAATGATGGTGGCAACCGCATCAAAATCTGTTGTGCAGTTTAGAAGAACGCGGTCACACAGACAGACACGATAAGCGACTTCAAGCCTCGTGCAGACTGGCGCGACGCGACGTTACGGTGTCGCGTCGAGCCTCCAGGCTGGACGAGGCTTTAATTTATAGTAAGTGTACAAAGGAAAGGCCGTTCTAAGGATTTAAATAATACGTATTATTCTTTTCTTAATAATAAATATTGGGAGGTGTGTTTTACTATACGTTAGATATAGACGTACTTAATTAACTACGCTTTATTATTAAAGTATATAAAATTAAACAAAAAACACTTTGTTTTTATCTGTTAACGGTTTTATTATTTTGTCTAGACGGTATTGGGATGAAAATTTAATTATTTCCTGTTACGGTAATTTACGGCTTTAAATTATTTTGGTTACAAAATCTGTCTAGTGTCCATCGATTTTAGCATGTATAAGTTTTTACTGATGGAATAACGATAATTTTATGCGGGCACATCAAAATAGATCGTATAAATTCGATTTAATTTATTACTGGTTCGGTTACTGGCTTCAGTTTTCTCTGATGAATTTAATATATAAATAATATCACGCCTCCAATCCCCGAAGGGTTAGGCAGAGGGGTACCGTGTACACCCACATTTCGCGAGTTATGTTTAAGTCCCATGTAATAGGGGGGCGAGCCTATTGCCATCATCCTCCGGCCACAAATCCAGACTCTGGACTGCTACTGAGAAATTCCTAATAGAAAAACCTAGTCACACTATGCCCGACCCGGGAATCGAGCCCAGGAGATCCAGGACCTCATGCTCAGTAGTAGCGCTTGCGTTGCGACCACTGGACCAACGAGGCACAACTATTATATTAAGTATTAAAATTTAGATGAGTTGATTCCAAATTTTAAAGTCATCTATTCAAACTAGGCTGAGAATCAGCACATTTCGAACGTCGAACATTACATAAGACAGTTCAAAACGCCCACCCTTCACCACTTCCTAGTGCTTTAGCTGGTAAGAAGTGGCGCAACTGTCCAGCAGCACAGGTGTCTGTTCAGTTAGAAAAACTTGATTCTATACAAAAGTAGGTACCTTTGGTAGTAGGGATCTTTATAAATATCATACTGTTCATGATATTCATCTATTCTCTAAAGAGCACTAAAGCGGCAAGAGCAATGACTTAAGGCTCCCGTAGACATTGACGCGACTCTAATAAAACAACTTCTAAGAAAACTTCAAGGTGGACCAATTACCGGGGTCGCGGTGCACGACAAGTCGCGCCAGTCTACTGGAGCCTTACGTCTACGATATTCTTTCTTTCTTTTTCCCGAGCCTTTATCAAGGGATTGAATATCAACCGACAAGTGTGCTCTAAGCTCAAACCATGGAATTAGCAAGTACTATATAGGCTCAAACACACATGAACAAACAGTCGTAAGGGTCCAATATCCATCGCCGTTGACATTTTACAACCGATAGGAATAATAATTCACAAACTTACAATACTTTTTATTGCCTTGCGGTTAACAAGCACCTATATTGTTTACATGCTGAATAATAAGGGTAACATTACATTATGCCTTGTTCTCAATAAAACTTTTATGAACATAGCTAGGCTTATGTTCAAGTATTTTCTTTTATGACTTTGATATTGTTTAAACAAAAACAAAGTTAAACAAATCAGGAAACTTGTGTTGTTGTAAATGGAGTCGAAAGAGGAAAGTAACTTGTGCTAACTTTCAGATTAAGTTTTTCGCGATTCCTTCAAATTTTTCAAAATCGTTACAACAAGAAACTGAGAAAGACAAACTATGCAAAGATTTTTAATGAAAATTAAATAAATAAAGCTGTCATATTTCCTATTTATCAAAACGCATGCATGTAACAAATAATCTTTAATGTAGGAATGATTTGATTTAAATTAATTACCCATCAGCCCAATTAATACGCTCTCAAAAGCTTAACAAGTTGACAGTTTGAGGACAAAGCAAAACATAATAAATGTATTAATGAATGTAAAGGATTAACATCAATATAGGAAAGAATATAAAACTGATGGCCATTAATATTCATTTAAAGCATACTATAGATGTAGATTTATTGAAGCAACATTCACACGCAGAACTGGTTTGATAATCAACCAACAGTAAAGAAAAATCGTGTGAAGACTAAGTAAATGATGAGAAGGTTAGCTTTAAATATGAATTATCTATTATTAATGAAATTGAACATTTAATAGCTAGGTCAGGAGAAATTTACAATATAGAAAACAAAGCTCTAACAATTTTATAACAACACCTACACGCACGATTATCTATATGCAAAATTAAAGCAAAGAAATATTACTATAGAGAAAAAGATGTACAAAATGAGAAGAGAAAAGTACACGAAATTAAAAAGTTAAATTAAAATTATCACACATAACTTAATGCTAAGATAAAAGAAGATGCTAATGAATAATAAAGAATCGCATGTAAAATTAAAAGTGCAATTACTTTTACAGGTGAATTTTAGTTAAAAGGGCACCGCTTCTGGGATGAGAAACCAGTTCACTTCGGCTCAAGTTTAGCGACTGTCTGGCTTTGCGATTGCAACAAATGTTCTTTCGTTCTGTGAAATTTTGTATTCTATTTCTTCTTCGAAATGGCTACGCAGATGAAAGATATAAAACCAGAAGCTCGTTTACGGATGTAATGGGTTGAGTATTTGCAAATGTTTTGAAATGAAGATGATAATGATATCATTAATATTGTTTATGTGTAGAGTAATTACATAGACATAAATATGGAACAACTCCTTACATAAATTATGGTTGGTCATGGTAAGGTCGGGAATCCTATTTGTCATACCTGTTTTACGGCTACGAAGATAGAGGTTGCGAAAGTATGGCAAATAATAATGTAGTTCAGAGATCATAGATTTATGATTTATATTGCGGAACATTTTAATCCTAGGTTCACTAGAACTAGCGCAAGATATGTTGCGAAATCGTCAGATCATTCGACATTTGGTACGGAAATTGAGCGTACGAGACGACGAGATTGCTTTTAAATCGCATTATGCGCTCAATGCACAGGCGATGCAACCAGCCGTCTATCGAGTGCAGAGAGGACGTGACGGATCACTTGGTAATTATAAAACTAATTTTTCTTCGTAAATGAACCTTTGACACGCTTCACATGTAATTGATGTACGATGTAATATTTATGAGTTGAACTTCTCATTAGATGTTTTATTCAAACATAAACGTAAAAGCTTTTAAAAGCAATCAGACGATACCGTCAAGATACTCATATTACATTGAATAAAGAAAAGAAGCCTCTGCCAAGGTTAGTAAGACCTCAGAATAAACAAAGATGAAAATTAAAATAACAACTTGTGACAATACAGAAATAGGGTTCACAGCAAATAAAATTGCAGGAAGAAGGGATCCGTCGTAAAACTTGGGCTGATGGCTAGAATGGGCAAAAAATACAAACGATCGTTGCGAGCGATGAAAAAATGCCGACAAAAACCTCGCCCTAGTGTTTTCAACACAAAAAAAGTGAATTTTGAAAGAACTATCGTCCCTTTAATGATCGACGAGGAACGTTAGAAAGTCATCAATGTGTCAACAATAGTAATATTATTACCCTTAGCTGTTAGAGTTGACACAAAAAATATACACGATTGCATACACAATTTTGAAATATACGACGAAAACTTTACAGATATCAGAGTCCAAATTATAATGACGGGCACATTTGAAGCGAATCGTAAAAAACTATATTTGGATTTTATAGCGGTAAAACACGAGTTCTAACTTATGGTCGATGATTGATTAATATACGAAGTTGATTGTTGATTTACACATGTATGATTTGATTCGTCATTAATCAAATTAGACAAAAACTCTGAGCGGAGTGTCGATGGGGTCACCTTACTGCGCCATTTGTAACATCTGCTCAAGCAAGCACACATTGTTACCCCAGCAGTAAGTTTCTCATTCATGATAATGAATAATGAACAATCATTTAGAAATTACTTTGTTAACGTGGAATCAATAGTAGAGGAGTTACTTTTCGGAACGAATGCAAAGACTAACTGGTTAGTTGGATTTCAATAGATGCAAGGTACGAACAAGGTATGAAATCTGACGATACGGAAAAGGCCTTCATCGGATTAAACTGACGATACAAATGCGAATAGCGTAAGCGTATTCATGTGATAATCACATCGATAACATTCAAGAAATAAACATAGTAGCGAACTTAATTATGTAAATTGATGTTATTGCACTTGATACCGATAAAGAAAAGTTCAAAGTCAAGGTGAAGTGCAGATATGAAAACAAAGTCAAAGATGAAAAAAAGGGTATTGCCGACAGCCCAGGCGGAAGAGAAAATATAATTCCTGGAACGTTGGGAGGGTTGTTCCAAGGCGGAAATTTTATTACTACCCCTCAGACTGTTACATAAGTAAGGCGTGTTGTAGAAATCAAAATGAGCGTCACATAGTTCCTGACACTTAATGAGTCATTCCATCGGCACTAAATATAACACTAAGAATCATTGAGAATTTCAATGACTTCCTTACGGTTTGTAGCATGTTTAACCATCGCTTTGTGACACGGCATGTCGGAATACAATACCTTCAATACCTTCATGTTATGAAATCTTACTGGCTTAGAGATTACAATATTTAGCCTTCAGTTATTTATATGTAATGGACGGAATTTACTTATCTTATTACTTATTATGAGTATTCCTTATCGTGCCTTTGCCGCTTGGATTCTTTAAGGAATGTATCTTACTTTTAAATTATTATGTCAATTTGAATGATGTGATGAATCTTTTGATGGATAGAATTCTCCTATTGCATTAATAAAAAAATCCAGTAACGAATTCTAAAAAAGACCTCCATATTGAAAACTTTCAAAGTTATTTAGTAAGGCCAAGTCTTTGCTAATGCTAGCTTATTTAACATCAACATTCCTTTTATGTATTCTAGTAACAAAGAGGTTGCGATCATTGCTAATAGTTATATAAATATATAACAAAGAGCGGCTAATATATTCAATGGATAAAGCCGGAAGGCTAAGCACAAGGTGCTAGGCACACACCTGCCTTATACGTGCACTTTAATGCGACGCTCGTTCTAACCAGAATAGGATTCTAACACATTTTTTTTTCTAAAACTATCTTAGCTGTAATGCTGGCTAGTGCAAGTAGACACAATGAAGCGATAAATCTCTGGGGTCTTTTTACATCAATAACGGTAGTTCTATCTAAAGCATTCGATTGCTTGTATCTCGAATATATCATCAAGATATACTATTATACTCACAATTAAAAGTACAGATTTTTTTGTATCAGATTTGGATTTGGACATTCAAATTCCGATCCATTTAGGATTTTATGAGACATCAGCGATAATGCCGACGCAATGCAGTATCGAAATGAAACATGAATTGTCAAAAATGTAGACAGTGAGAGACTGTTTTCAAGAAGCAAGGATGGTAAAGAAATTCGTACAGCGTTAACGCTGACCGAATATCGATAAAATGTTAACGGAATGTAAACTTAAATGCGTAATTGTGAAACAATGATGACAGTATAATTGTAATTGCATATGTGTGTAATTATTATGTAAATATGAACTGAGGCCTCGCGTTGGACTTTTATTAGTATCATCTTCATAAGTATTTACTGGACAGAACTTAAGCGTGGGTGTCAATTAACTAAAGGAAATAAGACTCAGTTAATGACTTTATTACAACCAATTAGTTCGTTATGAAAGCAGATTTTCTCGTTACTCCACCGTATTTCTGTCAACAATGTTTCCTGTTTCGTAGTAAATAAAATGACGTATATGGAAAATATAAGGTATTTCTAATAAAACAACGTTAGTCATATTTAATTCAATACACATCATTGGAATTGTAGTGTTACAATATAATTAATGTATGCGTAATGCAATTAATATAATTAACGTGATTGTACGGGATACAAATTGAAATATTTGTAATTTAAAAGGGGAAGTTATTAGACTTGGAGTTAGCACTGAACGAGAAACATGTAAAACCATTCCTGTGTGGAGAAACGACTCCAAAAATACGTAGGTAGTAGATTACGGCACCGGTTTCTTTTATTATGAATGCCCAAAAAACCGACGGTAGATACATAAAAAATACGAACCGCACCTTCTTTCATACAATGAGTCCCCCGAGCGAAAGGGCGACATCCATTGTTGAAATTTCCAAAAAAAGAAGTTTTTCTGTTACGGTCGGCGTGTTACTTTTTTCGTTAATCCTAAACAGCCCCAAAATGCTGGCGTTGCTTACCGAGTGTTACGAATTTGGCAGAATAAAGCGCTAAAACCGTTCCGCGGCCGGCGGAGCCGTCTCCGTGACGGTGCCGCGCGCATGCATGGTGTTTTAGGGCCGAGGTCGGGAATAATCACCTCGGTCGGTGGCGTAACATAACTTCTCATCTCTCGGCAGCGCCGTGGTCAGCTCCTGGGCGCGGTCCACGCACTGCACATCCTGAGTATGCTCACACACAACACAACATTATCACTGGTCTGCAGGCACGGCTCCTGTCGTCACGCACAGCACTGTGTCACTGTCACCGAGTAGGGTCGCGCGAGTCGGGCGGCGTGCGCGGTGCGCTATCAACGCCGATGCATTGGCGGCGGTGTGCGACTGTGCGCGCGGCGGTCCCGGGCGCGCAACAGCTGACGGGAGGCGCAGGCCCCGCGCCCCGCACGCGGCTCCCCGCGCCCGCGCGCGCAGCCGGTGCGTGCGCCACACCCCTCCCCGGCCCGCGTGCCCTCCCCACCTCTAATCCATTATTTACGGACGGCCGACCGGTTTCAGGCGCGTTCGTTCTGCCCGCCGCTTCACGACGATCGTTCAAATTTAATGCCCTTCCTATGTCCGGTCTCTAATGCGATAAGATTACGGTCTGGAGCTGTGGAAGCCGCTGCTCCAGAGCCGCCGCTGCCGCCGCGGTGATCACCGACGCGCTCGACAGTATAATTAACAAGAACCGCGCAATACCGACACAACTATATCGCTGTTCGTCTGTGCAGGAGCTCGTTAAGTGTGATACAAACGAGTGATTGATATGACAGCGGAAAGGTGAACGAACCTAAGGCAGGCATCGGCTGGCACTGAAAGCACTAAAACGCCTATAACCCAACGTTAAATTCTGTTGTGAGCCACAAACACTCTTTTGAAGCAGTAAATCACCGTACAGAACATAAAAATGTAGTAAAAATAGAATTGGAAATGAAATTGGTACCAAGTAACTCTTCGCTAACTACTTACATATTCCCTCTTATAGTTCAAATTCTGAACAGCGAGGCTGAACTACACTAGTAAGAATACTTGTGATATGCAGTTGGAGTCACAAAAAGTTTTCACAGTTGACCTCCACTCGCGGGCTAAGTTTATCTTAGCATTTATCTTATTTCCGTGAAAACAACTTAAAAAGTTATTCCTTATCTTCCAATTCCGAGAACATTCTTTACCACTCGTGCCAGTTAAAATACTGAACGTTTCAAGTGTGCTACTGATATTACAGTTATGAAATAAGCAAAAGCTGAGACACTTTCTTTAATAAACTCGTGCAATAACAAGAACATTAGTATATATGGAATCCAATCAAGTCAAAAATGCGATAAGCCAGCAATAACACAAAAATAATCCCGAAGAATAAGAAGAATACAGTGATAACAACTTAGAAGACAATTTTGATTTGAAGATGTACAATTTCAATGGCATTCGCATTTGGGTTTCACCAAATGTCGCTGGTGTAGAATGGCGAAGGAAATAAAATCGATGCGGGGGCGTTATTATAAATTTAAGTCTCGTAATTGGAGCAACTAAATAAAAAACGATTTCTCTGAAGGACCACCACGTAGATTTGTCCTCGTCAAACATCTCGTGTTCTAGAGCATCTAATGCGGGACATTAGATACTGTTAAAAGTACAGCGAACGCACACCACGGATGTGGGCCCGTGAGTCGTCGCGCGTCGCAACCGGAGGGTTGAGCAGTGTTTCATTACACGTTTCTCCGTAACATTAGCGCCGGCCGAGTGGCTCTTGAGATACTCCGGGCTCCACTTTCGGCGGACAGCCATAGAAATCACGTAGTTCGCGGAACTCTGTTACCTGTGGTGCGCCGGCAGCGCAGCGCGCCAAGGTGAACGTTCGGGCCAAGGACGGCTCGGCAGCGACGCAGGGGGGGAAGCCGCCCTCTCCCCGCCCGCTGCTCCCCCGTGCTCGAGTAAAAACGCTCCGAACCTTCGAACACGGCCGGTGCAACCCAGCAAAAAAAGGGCCCGACGGAACAAATAGAAAATGTTCGGTCCCAACAAAAAAGAATACAAATAACAGGGGTCTCGGGTAACAGAACTAGTTAGGCTCTCTGGGTGGATGTCGAAATAATGTCGAGTTCGCATGTCACCTGCGCCTACGCAGACGGGTCACGCACCGCGAACGCGCATGTTCTTATGATGTAATAGACGAACGATAAAAAACGGCTAACGGAAGAGGCGCGGAACCGGCCGTATCGACGACGACGGCCCACTAATCACCTGGCACGATAGTTATTTTATAATTTCACAGCTACAGCGAACTGCCGAGGATATTAATATTCTAGAGATGACCATCTCCGCTTCAATTATTCATGTCTCTCCTTGCTTATTCGTGATGCGTAAGCGTTGAACTTTTTCCATGCGAATTAAAGGAAGACTTGGGACGATAAAATGCCAGGACCGCTTCCTAGGCGTTCCGCCCTGACCGGTTCAGCTGCGCATTGTACTAACTCCACCAGAAAAAGTTGTGCTAGCCACAAAACACGTCTTACAGAATATAACGACTCGCATTAGAAATGTCATTAACAGATAACATTATTCTTCGTCGGGTAAAAAGTAAATGAATTCCAAACATCGTGGCGATGGTAACATCAGAGGAAATAATTATTTGCGGTGAAGGTCCTGCCTGACGCAATAATATCTTTGATAGTTGTTCGATCCGTTCGATCGACTTCCTATCGATTGTTACGAGACAATAGATGTCTTCGTGTGTGCGGTTATGTGACCGGTCTATCGGTCATATTACATCACGGTACATAAATAGAATCTCCTGGAGCCGCTCGTACTTGCGTATAGCGCGTGCAAGGAGGCGTAGCTCTCTGTGCTCCTCTAGCGAACAGCATCGAACGAGAGAGAAAGGGACGAGGCAGTGTTACAGTTAAGCAGGAACTCTATTTATATGCAAATATAACCTCGGAGTCGACACCTGTTTGCGTATTCTCAGCGCTCGCCGCGTCGCTTTGTGGCAACACTGTCTCCGTGGTATCCTTTAGATTATGTAAAACCAAATCAACTTTGCGTTCAATCCATGTCATCATCATAACATGATCCTTATTACAGAGCGTTAGAGCTCAAACATAACCAGGCATGCGACAAAGTAACTTTGCCATCCAGTACCTGTACCTTGTCGCTTCTCTCTTGTTTTTCTGACCACTTTATAATCTTATTGTTTTGGGCTTCATTATGAGATTTGTTAAGAAAAATTAATTACAAATTTCACTCAAAAAACGTGTCACGTTCCCGTGACGTGATGGCATGGATCTCGTTAGAAGTTAGGAAATGAGAAAAAATGCATGAACTGAAACGAAATTTGAATTTAAGGTCAATTTTGTTCTTAAATGTGCAATGAATCGATGTTTACGTAGTGCTTGATAAAGCTGTGCATTAGAATAAAATATGACAGAAGGGTAGAGCGGCATGGCATCGCACTCATCTATCACTGCAGATTGCCGAGTACATCACTCCGAACGATAAATGGATCGTATTTGAGGACGGGATTATCGAATCACTGGATCCGCTGATGTGTGTTTTGAAGACGTGAGAAAATTTTGTAAGTTGCAGATTTCAAAACGTCGCATCTCTCTATCTGGAGCACGGAGTTTTGCTCAAACTTTTATTGATTTTGTTGAGGAAGCTAAGTTAGATAAAGGATATTTAATTTCGCAGCGTCCGCTGTATTTCCCTTGCGGTTTTGGTGTCACATCTTTCCATTACTATCATATATCTCCCTCCCACACCGGGCAGAGTAAAGAGAAGAATTGGAGCGGGTGTACGGGTTGTCCATTTATCATACTCGGCCGAGCAGCCCCTGAGTGCGTTCCTGTGTACGTCTGCCGGTAGAGATACGTACTTGCTGGTTGTTTTGTTTACACATGTTGCGACGTTCGCAACGTCTGCAATGCACATTATGACTGCAGATTCGTATTACAGGTTCTTTATTTAAATTGTAATCGGAGTCGGAATGAAATCAATCTCTGTTGGCAATGTTTTATTACAATTCTCGTCTTGCTTTAGATTGAAGGGTGTATTTTGTAAGCATTGCATTTTGTGAGATTTCTCACTATTCTGTTTTTAGTCTGATGCTCTCGCATAATTCAATAACTTTCTAACAAATTTGAGTTCAATGCCCAGTTTGTCTCCATCCAATCTAACGTCCTTCGCCTCAGAAACCTCATTTCACTTATCATGGAAAGCGAAATCTCCGATTCATTCACAAACAATTCCTGCATGTCTTGGAACCGTTCCTCTATGCAAATGTGACACATTGGCACCTGAGTACTTCGGTAGGTAAGGTAATATCGCACGGCTCGATCGCATCGCGACACATCGACCGCCGGGTGCGTCACCCGAAGCGTCCTTCCTTGCCCTTTGAAACAAGCCGTGTATGATACCATTGTTGTAACTTGTAGTGCTTTAACTTAACTTTGAATAGGAAATTACATAATTTTATAAGCTTATCTGCTAGTGACGATAGCGAGTTTTAGGTTGATTCCAATAACTTTCTTTATTTTTTATTTAGAAATGCTTATAATATATTTAGAACTATATTTTAAGAAAATAAAAAAAGATTTAAAAGATTAAAAATTAATAATAATTTGAGAGATGGCCTTAATAACTTTAGAGATGGTCTTAATAATTTTAGAGATAGTTTTAATCATTTTAGTGATGGCCTTAATATTTTAGAGCTGATCGCAATATGTTTAGCGAAGATCAAATTTTTTTTAGAGACGGTTTTAATATTTTTTACGTGTAAACAGTGCACTTTTAGCTTTTTATCGGGCTTAAAATGAAGCTCTGATTTACTTAACCATGCTAGATGGCAAACTAGTAATAGTTAAGTGCAGAAACAGTTCACTAACCAGTCGCCTATAAGCTCCATTAAATAACTCGTTGCCCTCAGTTGACTTTTACAACTTTAGCGGGAATATAAACAGCTGATAAAATCTCCTTTAGTTTTATTCTCACGCTAGCCTCACTTGCAAAAATAAGTTGTTGTAAGCTAGTTTTAATTTAAAATAAATTAATATTGTATCATAGTACAGTTGAACTTTTGACAGATTTAACACAGATGGAATGCCTTGCGGCACCCCAAAAAAGAGTGAACGTAACTAGGAACCTCCCTATCTTCTTTTCAAGAGGGTCCTAAACTCCTGACAACTAGGCTGGAATATACAAATAAGTTGGTATTTAAAATCTTTATATTTATGAAAACATGTTCATTAACAGTTAAAAGATTTACAGACAAATACACGCGGTACCATAATTTATGGTGTGGGCTATTGAGGAGTCATATGTAACCGATGTATGGCATTTTTACGATTCCATTAGCAACATAGAAAAACAGCTCATAAACAACTCTAAGAACATTGAACAAAAGTCGATCTAACATAATGGATAACAACACTAACGAGTAAAACACAAACCTTATAATTAAATGGTACTTAATATTTTTTTGCTTTAAAGTTGGTAATTTCGCAGGTGTTACGATGCCAAGTTAATGAATCTGTCTGTATGCATGCTTCTTCATAACCAACTTGCGTTTTCAAAACATTTAAACATTCATAATAAAAATATAGAATCGTGTGTGGCAGCCAACACTCACGAAGTAACGACCCACGCTTTATGACACGTAATTTAGACCTGCAATTATTCATGTCACAATGTTTTCCACTTTGATCGAGGACGCAGACCTCTCGCTGAAGACTCAATAATTTGTGTCGGTGCACAAATTATTCGCGTTTTCTTTAATCAAATAGAGACGGTACTCCGGCGAGGTTGTTAAGGAGTGCGAATTTAATCTGTAAACTCCGGTAGTGGAGTGGGAACGAAGCGCTTTTTGCCTCCGTTCGGCCTGTAACGCAATAATAAAATCTTGCACTTTGATGTTCTGGCCGCAGCCAGTGCGAGAGGGTGGAAAATCACCCGAGGCGTCTTGCCTCCGACGACGGCGTTCAATTTCAAAGTCAGAGAGAGAGCATCGCGACGGAAGGCGGCACTAAACTGGAGTGCGCCGCCGCCTCGCCGGTCTCTGACCTATAAACGCCATCCGTAAGACGCCTGTCTTCATATCCCCGTAAATATTTTGTTGCTCTTCCATCCCATATAAAATTTATGGGATAGGGACCTCTGTTGCGATTAGAATGTCGTTTCTTTGCAATATTGAGAGCTTATTTCCCCTATTTCATTCTATATGGATGTTTGCATAATTTAGAAGGAAAAGTATGGAGTTGCATCAGAAGGAATTTCTGAGGAGGTGGATCATTGGAGTCAAATCTTGATGGCGTAAGACGTACGTGCAAATACATCGCATCGATGGATAATAGCCGGCACGCCCGCACGCGGCGCTAAAGTTAATTAAAACGTTATGAACTCTCAACGTGTAGAGCTACAGTTTTCAGGTTTGATTAACGTTGTCTTAATAGTCTTTTTAAAGCGTGTGGCTAATGTAGGGAGACACTGAATCAGCACGAGTCCACAGGCGCGTCTCGCCGGAGACAAGACGGTTTATTAATTTTACGAGCGCTGAAATGCTGATTTACGTCGCCCTCAATAGGGAGGAACAGTTTTCTCGTGGATTTTATAGAATAGATTAGAAAACTTTTATATCATATAGAGTCCATAGGGTACTCATTCAATGAGCCCACTAAAAACCTATGTTACTATCGGATACGTTCTATTTGAGCCTTTTCAAGGTCCACACAGCCTCGGATTTACGCCTAGGCACACAAGGCACTGGTCTAGGGGTCCAGCCAGCCTAGGGGCCCCACCCACTCAGCTACCCTGACCAGCTATCCTTGCCTGACTGCAGGCAGAAATAAAATTGAACAATGAGAGACAAAAAAAAAAAACAGTGGCACTCCGGGAATGCCGACAGAAGTGAAAACTAAAAAAAATCGGCACCGCGGTTATCAACGCGTTGATGTCTTTTAATGGTCAAAAGCTGGTGTTATCACGGTGTCGCGAAATCAATGATTTAGTGGCATCTTAATAATGCCAAACGCGCCTAAAGAAGTTTTCACATGTAAAAATACTTCATTCATTTTTTCACTTACTTGAATAATGCAGTTGGGTTGAGTCAAAAGTAGTTTCTTAATATTATTTTTGCTAAATCTCATATTTGCTAAAATGTTAAGAAAAAAAAAAGTATATTTCCTGTACCTACTAAGTAGTCCATTTTATTTATAAAATTTCCAAAATGGCTTCGAAATGGGTCTCCAAGTCCAAGCCTGGGTCCACAACCTATATAGGTTTGTAGTAAAACAGTAAGATTTGGTTCGGTTGTTTCAACCTACTCGTTGATCTAAGGGTAGTGAAGTGACCAACGCTTAACCTAATAAAACAGCATCACAAGAACAAGTGGCTTCACAATATAATAAATGGAGGTAGGTACATTGAAAAGAGCATCGGCAGGAAGGCGTCGGTCGAGGCGCGACGACATTGCGGCGTCGGAGACAATTTTCCAATCAATCGGGCAGTGGTACGCCCGTTGTCACTCCAATTTCTATTAGTGACATCAACTATGATAGACAGTAATCGTTATTTTGTATTGGAATTTGAATTTTATCGATTATTATTTATCGTTCTCGATTGTTAGAATCAAATGACTAATTGTTTCATTGTTATTTTACATCTACGAGTATATACAAATACATACATTCAAAGTATACTATACTTTCATATCATTTTATAAGTTATAAAAATATTTCTTTTTTGTTTGTCTGTTTGTTCCGGTTAATCTCCGAAATGGCTGGACCGACTTAGGCTACTTTTATTTTAGAAAAATAATTAGGGTCCACCCGGGCGAAGCCGCGGGCAGCAGCTAGTCCGCCTACACAAACATTATAAAGAGGTAAAATTTGTGAGTGTGAGTGGGAGTTTGTATGTCGAGGGTAATTTTTGGAGCTCCTGATCCGGTTCCGAAAATTCTTTTACTAATGGGAAGCTACAGCATTGCTCAGTGTCATAGGATATATGTACTGTGTTAAGAGGCTCGCTAAATTGTATGTTAATTTGAATTAATATTCCAAAAAAGTCACGCATACAATTAAAATGGAACTTTAGTATATGATTTATTGGATCTTCTTTCCGAATGTAAGACAGTTACGTAAATGGAACATTTTTCCTCGATTCATTTTTATTATAAAATCATATCTTTTTTAAAGATTATTTGAAACAAAAACAAGATTACTCGGCTTTTATGTCTAAAATATTTATTGACAGTTAGAAAATGTAGTTTATTATCCAAATATAAGATATTTTTTCTCTAGATCAATTATTACTTTAGTTATAAACGAAATAAGAATTGGAGACTTATGACATTTAGTTCCGTGCTCGAACACAACCAGAGAGCGCACGCGATATTCAATTTTATTTCTGATGTGTTAGTTAGCGTTTAGCACATAGTGAAGTGATGGGATGCATGGGGGCGGAGTTTGCGTGGAAATTATCTTTGGAATGCCTGGTCTTAAAACATGAAATTTCACGCGGACTAAGTCAGGGGCAGAAGCTAATCTAAACTAATAATATAAAGAGAATATGTACAGATTTTTTGTATGTTTGTTTGTAATGGATAAACTCAAAAACTGCTTAACGAATTTAAAAAATCTTTCTCCTATAGAAAGTGACATTATCAGCGAGTAACGTGGGCAGAAGCTAGTGTTTTATAAAAGTATTCATTACTAATGGTGCAATAAATAGTAAGTATAGGTACTTACTTGCATTTAAGTAACACATAACTTGAACTTTAAGCGTGCATTTAACATTTCTAGCCAGTCAGAATAACTTTGTAGCGAGGACAGTCGCTTTATTTTACACAGACATGCAATATTAATATTTAAGTTAAAACGTTTAATATTTATGCGAGGTTATGCAAATGCCGAGATGTTTTCTGTGTCAAACAACTGAATTAAAAGATTTTCTCCGACTAAGGAATACATTTAACTTAAAAGTCATTAAGCACGAAATAAGCGGCGCAACAAACAAACGTAAACTACGTTAGTTATAATGACTAAACAGGAATTTTAACTAAAAATTTCATTAATTGGCATCGTTGTTATGCAAATTACTTTGTGTATGAGAAAAACGTTCCAAAGTAAAGAGAATAACGTTGAGAAAAAATATGAGCGTTCATACACAGTAATCTAATTAGATAGTACGAAGTGCGCGAGTTAAGGGTACACTAGTCGGTCATTCTTCCATACAAACGTAGTATGGTGATTACTTGTCTGTTTACCGGTGTACGTTAAAAACTAAAATTAATATTTAATCAATTTGCCTTGTCCTTATCTAGCCCTGTATGGAAGCAGAATTAGGAAAAAACTATTGGTTTGGAAGTTATGAGCGTCGAAACTTCCATATTTCAACACTAATTTTAATTCATCTTTGGGCGTAAATAAATAGCTTACGTAGTAAGAAAATGGCAAAATAGAAACGTAAACGAATAGATAATTTATTGAAAAATTCAAATAATTTTATTTTGATTAGATACATCCAGTAGTTTTTCTATAATATCTATACGCCCAAAGGCCTGTTAGATAAATTTTACGCGCTCGTTTTCGTTATAAATCATTGTCTATTTCATTAAATAAATAAAAGATAAATAAATACTAAGTAAATAAATAACTTTACTAAATATCATGCATATTAGCCATGCCAGCAACGAGTTCCGAGCCGTCGACTAGTGGAACCTTAATGACACACACATTAATATTAATTAGGTGTAACGAGTGACCGGAGCGGCAACGTAAAATTTTAATAAATCTGGCAGTTTGGTGGAGGCTTTTACAAAGTGTGGCGACAAAAACCCCGTCTACCTCGGTCCTCCTCAGTTTTTCCCTTTCCCGTTTAGTCGAGAGTGGATATGCGAATGGATTCGGGACTCAGGACCATCCAATCCCATTATTAAATTGCTGGAATATTTTCTTTAGTTCGCGACTCTCGTCCAAATTGAAGAGGAATTAAAATATGTTCAGAAAAGGATATCAACCTTTTATTTTTTATTACGACGTTCTTTATTGGTTTAAAATTGTATTACATTACTAAAGGATGTGAATTTATTTAATATCTGTCATACAAAAGGTTATTAAAATTATATTTTATATCGATTCCAAGTGTTTTCTAGTAAAGATTTAATACCTGTAAATCATTATTATTTGGTAACAAATCCATAATAAACTTAGCCACTAGATGCATGATATTATAGTTTCCAATACGCCAGAAACTATCCTTAAATATTGTCCGCCGCGTCTGTCTGTCTGTCTGAACGCGATAAACTCAAAAACTACTGAACGGATTTTCAAACAGTTTTCTCCAATGGATGGAGTGATTCATGTGGAAGGTTTTATAATACGAACAATAACCATTGTTGGTTATCCTTAGAAGAACTTTTAAGCTAAGCATTGCCATACAACGTGGCAATGCCGCCAGTCTCTTGGGTACATTACCAGTCGACAGCGACGCGGAGGAATTTTTCGACGCCGTATATTAGTTTAATTTTAGTTTAGTTAGGTTAGGATATTATATTTTTTTAGTTTTGTCATACCTTAAATAATGTTTGTGTACTTAAACTGTAAAATAAATAAAATATAGCTGAAAAAAAAACAATAACCATTCATATATTTCAGAATTTGATAAAAATTTCATTGTTATTTCCGAAGCTATTTTGATCGGTATTTTATTAATCCTTATCCAATAAACTATGGTACTTAAATTGAGCATTTAATTTAAATTTAAATTTGCCTTGACATCATTTCATTTAAATTAATAGTTTGAAAGATATCACAGTTTCAAAATTACGCGTGACAAAATAATTATGGTTGACCGCAACGCGGGCGCAGCGATAGGAGTCAATGACCTTTTCCTCGGGTTTTAGGTATGTAATCCTGGTATCGGTAGTACGCTCCCTTGGGATATTTTCCGACATCCACGCGGGCGAAGCCACGGGTAAAGGCTAGTCGTCTATAAAACATAACAGGCGTGGCCGTTAAACTTTCATCATCAGTAATTACGTTGCAAGAGTACGTTTGGATGTATTACCACAGAGTATAAACATACAGAAGCTTTACTTTATGCTACGCGTGATAAAATATTCACGCTTGCTTTAGACGCCAAATGAAATAGTGTCGCGAGCATGAAGTAAATATAGCTCTCGCTTAAAGTTATCGCCCTGGGTTTACTGAGTCTGAACTGCAACTGCCAAATTATTCTTCTCAAAATTAACTGTACTTAAACTTCCTTGCTTGCTGCGATTGTATAAAAAAATGTGTTCTAGTTTTACAAATCGAAGGATAAAACGAAAAAACAAAAAAAAACAGTGGCACTCCGGGAGTGCCGATAGAAGTGAAAACGAACAATTTGAATTTGCAGGAAATAATGTATCAAGCGTTGATGTTTAATGATCAAAAGCTGGTCTAGTAACAGGGTCGCGAAATCAATGGTTTAGTCCCATCTCAATAATGCCCAACGCGCCTATAGAAGTTTTCACTTCAAATAAATTGCATGCACATGTGTCGGTAGAACATGGAGGACTTTCAAAATAAAACATCAGTGTAATCATTATAATGTTTGTAAAGTAATAAATGATTTGATTTGATGTTAACTTTATGATATAATTTCGCCTTCATGGCAAGGTTCTATAACTATCAAACCAAAATCGTAGCGACCACAATTCTTAGTTTCTAACAATGCATTTGAAAAATGGTCCTTCTGTCCCATTTAATTCTATGGTATAACGGAGACGGCTTTGCCAAAGCTTCGTTCTCCATCGTACTCCGGAAGTGTTCTCTCATCTACTGACCTATTTATGTATATGCCAGCCCAAGCTATACGTTAGTTAGTGTTCGTCGGCAAGGGAAATTTCGTAGCGAATACACGTCATTTTCTCGGTATCATTAGGCAAATTTTGCTACCAAAAACGACAGAGACCTCAACGACAAAAAAAAAAAGAAAATATCTCTGCGAAGCTTCACTCAATCCTATCAGACGGATATTCTGAAAATTCTACAAACATGGAAGGATGTAACGCATTAAAAGAGACGTTTATGACTGGAAATATCTATCAAAAAGTATTAAGATATTATGTGTTTCAATTTCAAGTATTACTGGAATCGGTTAAAGCCGCAAGAGGTGCCCTATATTACTCGAATATCCCTTTAATCCTGTTGTAAAAATACTGACTTATTATAAATTGATTTCGGCGAATGAAGCCATAAACCGAGTGTCGTCGTATCGCTGTCGATTTGTTTGTTTTGCATTCTCAATATTCCTTTAATTAGCGCCTTAATTAAGATCATGTGCCGAATAAAAAACGGAATGAGTGAAATGGAAATGTGAGCGGGAAAGAGAATAAATGTGGCAGTTTTTTTACTTTTTACACAAAGGAACCCTTTGGAATGATATCCAATTATAAATATTTAAAGTGTGTAAACGCAGTCGCTGGGGTTCTGTAATTCAATTCGTCGGTGTAGTGTTTCTTATTGACGTATCCATTAGGTATTATTCGAATTCTAGGGTGACTCGCCTCAGAGAGCGAGCACGGAATGTTTTCACAAGCTCCACTGGAGTTAGGCACGATATTTCGAGAGGAATTTCGAAAGATTAGATTGGAGTAATGAGAGTTGCCACAAAGTTTTTTCTTTAAAATAAATCTGGTCTGGTAGTCCAAGATATAAGATTACCTAAATGTATGTTTCACGTTTCTATTTTAAGGTTATGGTTACTTGTGTACATTTAAAATGAGCCAAATACGTATTGATTAAAGAAATCTTTAAAACTTGTAACTTGGCTTATCCTTCAAACCAAATTACAAGTTTAAAAGATTTCTTAGTCTTCGTCTTGAAGGATGTCTAATTGTCTACAGATTCATGCTAAACCGTAATGATTACACTTTAAAATATTTCAAGTCGTCTTTAACGATGAATCAATAAATATTATGTATAACCTACCAAAAATAACATATTTTATTCTATCCGACAGAGAAAGTATTTCCAGTTTGAACAATGTATGTTGTCGACATTTCCTGAGTCAGTCGTCAAATTATGTCGAATTACAATTCACGTCTCGAATGTCCGTTTCCGTTCAATTTGGCGATACACAGCAAACATATCTAAACATAACTTATAGCCTTAATACACGGAAGTAGAGATGTGAATGTTGCTATATATGTTAAACATTTATTCCATAAATAAACTTTCAAAAGCTTGCTACAAATAATTCATACATGTTTAGCATAGCTGCTAAAACTAACATAGTGAAAAGTACAGGTTTAAAATGAATGGAAAATATAACATCCTTGGTTATAGATTTGGGAACATGACAACTTTTAAACACACCACAAGTTCAACAGAGGTTAGACGCGCATCGTACAAATACAACACACGCATGCCTAAGGGATACAACTAATGGCGTACTAGAAACTATACGAGAAAATACTACAGAAACTATGTTACTTAAAGATTCGACAGAAAGCTTACTTGTTGTACCAGGAGAAACGAAAGTGATTACAGATGTCAAAGAAGCGAATGGTCCCAAGAATGTCAATTGAAATCTTTAATGAAAATTCTTTTGAGGCATTGCAGACAATCTTTCGGATGGCACTGGTAGCAAGATTGCTTTAATATTAACACCATAATGCCGAATTTTAAGGCCATAAATAGTAATATAAAGGTTTTGGACACACACATTTTTTTTAGAAGGAATAGTGTTAAACTAGCTTTTCTATTGGTTTTACCTGTTAGGCTGTGGTAATTCAATATATTGGCTTAGCCCTTTGAGAAGCAAACAGTTTCAAAACCAGCTTGTGTCTCTAACGGTGACGTGCAAGTTGCGTTGCACCTTTGATCTCAAATGTGTATATTGAGCGTATATTATTATATAGTTCGGGGAACTTTGTCTACCTTAGAGGATCAGATTAGTGGGTGTGAGCTAAGGCTGGTTGTAAGTCTGAATTTACATTGGCCTGAATATTTTGAATCTCTTCTTTGAAATACGATTTTCGTAGCCAGTCATATTTTCTTTAAACAATAAAAATGTAATTGTAGTTAACTTCGATTTCAATGGCGCCAGTTTCATAATCCATTGCGGTGAGACTGTGGTTTTACAACTAGGTAAGCTAAAAACATTTCCATGATCGAATCCAATAATGATTAGGCCCATTAGTTTCCCCTGGCTGTTGAGGTGTTAATAAACAATGGTGCCAAAGCCAAACCATAACCCTTTCCTGCTCAAGCAATATAACCGACATGAAACCGGTAACCGGTTCTGTAATCCGAACGCGCGGCTGCCAACCTATTGAATGAGGGTTCGTGTTTGAGGAAGCGCCGTATTCAGTCAAATGAGATATTTTGCTGAGACAGACAGCGGACCTGTATTATGACAGCCGAGCAAGAAATAAGACGTGTAAGGTTTGATCTTTAGCATTAGTTATAAGGATATTTTAATATAAATTAATGCACGGGTGAGTCGGGTTAGGTGGCTTTCGACTCAAAAATTGGTCTAAAGTTTCGAGAGACATTTTAATTTTACTGTTAGGTATGAAGTTTCCGCTAGGGCCGATGCCTGCCGGGGTTGCGAAGAAAACCGAAAGGGAGATCGTGGCCCCCGGCAACAAAGCAACCGAAGGAACACGGATGGGTTTTAGTCAGTAAGAGTCTGACACGCCCTCCCACTCCGCCCAGAGCGGGAGAAGTTATTTGATGATTTCCCATCCAAAAAAAAAGGTATGAAGTTTGTGTTACTTGAGCAGTTCGTCTGCTGTCAGAAGACAGAAATAGGGGATGATAAGACCAAAGTTGTAGAATTTACCTCAACCAATGTTGAAACATTCCGGGGAAAAACAAGGCTTACATGTGTCACATTTCATTTTAGCGATAAATCTTCACCTCTTCAGTGCCAACACACTTGTTGTAACTCCGAGGGCAACCCTTTTGCTAGTACAACCGGTCATGTAACTAGAGGCCGGTGGCTAGCGCGGTACATTCGAGGAAGCGGCCGCGTTCCCACGGGGCTCGCGCGCATGCGCCTGGCCACCGCAGACTGGGCTCGGACAACGTACCTGCAAACAAAAACCTACATGTTAGCTTATATTACTTTTACAACGTATATAGTGAAGGTATGGGATTGATTTCCATATGGTTTAAAGGGCGGCCCGTTACTGGTCTTTCACTCAGATTAAATGTAGCAGAAAGTAGTACATAATAATTAATATGAAACGTCATGTTTTAGGATTTGTCTAGTTAGGTAACTGCGAAGTAGACTAATTCAGCCGAAAGCTATGCACTGTTGGATTTAATGGGCATGGGCTATCCGCAAGCATCACCTCATCGATCGGTCTTGTGCCTCCCGCATCCACGGATTTCAGAAAAGTCCAAGCCCTGAATATCAATATAACTGCGCGAACCATATTAACAGAGCATTTAACAGATTCGTATGTGTGTGTGAAAATAAGTATAGTCACGAACACAAACCACATGACACGGTTTCCACTTGGTTTTGAAATAATCAGTTCCGATACGAGACAGGTTCCTCTAATGTGTCTACGGTGACTTCCTACCCCGCATATCTATCAGAATTAGGTGCACATCAAAGGCACCGTTAAAGTCGGGCTATTGGGTCCGCGAATCGTGTTCGATATGTATTTTGCATATGCGTGGGGAGCATGAAGTTTTGGAGTTTATCTTGCGAGCTTTTATTTTTTGCATATTTAAATAATTCAGAAGTAAATTAATCTATGGATCTAGCAGTGGGTTTTCTGGTCCGAGTTTTATCAACCTTCTAGCAAAACTTGTCCTGACTCTATGCTATGCCAATGTTCTAATAACAATAGGACAACAATAGATTTCTTTCGAAATAATGAAAAAAGTCACCCAAAGGCTATAGAATAAAAGAAAGATGATATTCATATTCATTTGCATATAAACATATTTTAGCGTTCATAATTCAACCCGACATTGGCAAACATTACTCATGTTTCGAAATATGCTAATGTCTTTAAACAAAGTCATTGTCAAGAACGCATGGGCACATTGCCATATTATGTTGTTGTATATGTATTCTTCGAACTGCGCTTGTTCCTTCATATCCTAAGCCCCTAATATAAGATCGAGCACCTTTTTTTTTTTTTGGGTGGGAAATCATCAAATAACTTCTCCCGCTCTGGGCGGAGCGGGAGGGCGTGTCAGACTCTTACTGACTAAAACCCACCCGTGTTCCTTCGGTTGCCCTGTTGCCGGGGGCCACAATCTCCCTTTCGGTTTTCTTCGCACCCCCGGCAGGCATCGGCCCTAACGGACCCCGTCAATTCTGCTGACATCTCTTTGAGGCGCGCGTGGAACACAACGCGCCGTCGACCCGGGCCTGGTCCTTATCGGACGGCGAGCTACCCATTGCTCACCGTCCGCAAGCCCGCGCCGAGCAATGGGTAGCTCGCCGTCCGATAAGGACCAGGCCCGGGTCGACGGCGCGAGATCGAGCACCTAACGTCAACTATCCGGATTTCGTTTCATAACGGATGGGCTTGAAATAAACTCAATAAGACCTCGACATTAAAGGAGTAGATATTCCTCCTTATCATCCCTTGCTGCGGGTGGTATTCAATGTCCTCTATATAGATATTATTCGTCGCCTCGACATTATTAGCTTTTAAAGTCGGCAAAGCTTCTTTTCCAAATTCGTCACTGGTGAAAAGTGAACTTTCCAAATCCTTTTTGGTCCTTCAGTCCGCGCACTTAGCGGCCGCGTGGCGACGCGCCGCGCAGGAAGCGAGCGCGTAGGCGGACGTTTAATACGGGCGAGGAAGCGCCGTGTCCGGTGCCGCACGACGACGTATCGGGGTTTGTCGCCTCTATACCTATATGCTCGTGTCTCGGAAAAGATTTTGGTACTTGGGTGTGGCATTACCGCTATAGTACCGATAAGAGCTGGGTTTTCCTAAATGTGCCGCAGTACGATACCTGAACTGATGTAGATGAATCATTATGTATACCCACGTGTGACTCTTAGCTCGTGGGGCATTGACCTTGCTTTAGTCCTCTCTCTTCTGCAAACTTTCAACGCGATTGAGGGATTATATTGAATAATTTGTGCTGCAGTATTTACTACAAAGCATGATTTTTTTAGGATCAGCCTTCATAAATATTTTGTTGTATGAACATGATCCATCGATCATTAAATCAAAACGCATTCAAATTATTCTGAACAAATCACAGAAAGGCTGACCTCAAACCGTGCCAATGATCACAATTAGTGTCAATCCCAAATCCCACAAGCGCTATTAACTCCAATCCCTAGCTCTCAATATAGATAACTAACTGCACCACAATCCGGACGAGTCACACTCTCATAGCAACGCGCTATTCAAGTTTATTCCCATTTCCGTGAACAGCACAAAAGCGAAATTCATACAACCACGTGTTCTAGCTCATCTGTTATTGTTGTGCATACCGCGAAATACTCCGAAAGGCCTTCATTGTACTACCTTTGTCGGATTGTAAACATTGATGCCATGTTGGCGAGATTGTTGCTATCGGACGTAATTAAAACCGTCAAAACAATGCGGTCCGTGGGAGTGATGTAATAAAATCGTAAGTGTTACGTTTGTATCGGTAATATTGTTTTTCTATTTACGGATACGTGTCATCGGACGGCTGTATAGTGTCTGTTTCTACCTGGAACTGGAGCACAGATTTTCGCCGTACGTTTTGTGTCTCTTATACGTAAATGTATTAGTATCATATTATAAAGTGCTTACTCATCGTTCACTTATTAAATTTATAAACTTTTCTGTCTACTGTGGAGGATTATAAAACGGATCGGAGGTACGGCAGCTTGAACTTAATCGTTTTAAAAGGATTTTGTGTTCCAAAGACTCCAAACGAAATCGAATTATTGGGTCAATGTCGTTAGCTCATCGGCTAGATGCTCCAAATTGCTAAACGAAATGAGAATTTTTACTCTTTGTGTGACCTGACATTCATATTAAACACCAGATAACTTCTACTTATTCATTATCGTCAGTTTCTTTTGGTCTTCTTTCAAGACCTACGGCATTATTTCTGTGTAAAAGTGGATCAGATTTAATGTTTCCCGCATAGCACCAGTCTTTACTAGTCTTGGAAATAGACTTTCGAAAGTTAAGAACGATATAGACAAAGAAAATAGTTACGAATCCAAAGCAAAGTGGCCAAACGTTATACACATTAGAGCTGTGCTAAGGTTATGCAGGAAATATTGTGGATTTTCGTCAGATATCTCTTTTAAGAAATACAATAGACGTTAACATATTTACTTGTGGACAAGTCAATCGTCATCCTGAGGATGCCTCGTTGAGAGGTGAAACACGTGTCGATTTCTTACAGGGTTTTTTTTATGGCTCTTTAGGAATAGTTAGGCGAAACAGGTTACTAAATATATCAACGTCTATTGTATTTTATAATGGATTTCCGTAAGGTCACGCCTGAGTCAATTAACTATCTCTTTTATGGCATGTTTATCTACTGAGAGTGCTTCTCAGCTTGTAAGTATTACTGATTCTTGAAATTAAGTTTCATCATGGCGCTTAGCGGCTTCTCAGTTCCTTACAAACATCCTACAGCTTGTTTAAAGCTACCGAGTATACAGCGTTATCGCTTTATAACTACCATTTTACTACTTTTCCTTACACGCGCAACAACTGCATATCACAAACCATTTCTAGCGAACTAACATCAGAGCTCAACCAAACCATATCTAAACAAACCGAAAGGCGAAGGGATCAGTAATAAAAAGGCTAGTAATAAAATAAACATGAGAGGCTGCGGCGTTGCCGCTCAGCGTGCGCCTGCGCCGATCACAATGGTACGAGCTCGAGTCTCGCTCTCGACCCACCAGCTGTTTGTACCTGCGCTGTTTACCGACGGCACCACCCTTGTGTTGAATAAGCAGTAATGTAAGGAAAGTTTTCATCTTAGTTTTCTGGTCCTTGGAGACATGGAGTAAATCTCTGGTCCTTGCGAGGTTTCGCTTTGATTTTTGATACATCTTTAGCGGCCCAGTTCGAATATCAGTTTTAACGATAAGCCTCATTTAATTTAACAATAAGGCTGACTGTTTTCAGTAATACATCGAATTTCCTCTTTTATACACCAAATATTACATGAAAAACAAATAACCAGCGTTCGTTATTGAACGTAAGCCCACATGAATTCGATTGAACGCGAGCCTACACCATTCAGTAATAAACAGTGTCATTATCATTCGATAACATTCAATAACTCAGCCACAATTATCCTTAATTATCTTAATGGTTAATTCGTTAATGTTCAATGTTTTTCGCCAACCAAATTGTTGCCTCGGTTACTTATTGCAATAAAATGTCCACAAAAAGCCTCTGGCTGTGCATTAGGCTAATTAAGAACATTTTGTTCGACCAGGCCACAGTAGATTAATTATACTCATATGGTATGGGGACAGTAAAATAGCATTTAGTAGTAACAACGTAAATACACTATTTGCAACAGTTTTTTTTTTAATAGTATTAGGGGGAACTACGGACGAAAGGACGGGTTAGACCACTGACCGCACTAGTATGTGAGATCGTTGGTCCGAAAGAAAAAGATGAAGATAGTAAAATAGCCATAATCTGAACTAATATTACATTAATGCTGAAATCCGTTATAAAAGTAATCATAAGTTTTAATTTAATTTGAGTTAATCGTGAGAAAAATTCTCAGGTTCAAGCCCACACGCAGTTCAAAATATAAAACGATTAGGTTAATGACGTGTACACTGTAGCAATTTATCTGATGATCTGTAAATGACAGATGGCTATGATAAATTTTACTTTGATAAGTTACTCGTGATATTCAGTTCAGTTAACTGAAGGTTCGAAAACTGTGTTTGTAAATACGAGGCTGACTATATCAAAGATGACTAGGATGAGGTTCAAACTATGTCATAATCATAGCCTCAGAGGCGATGCAATACACATGTCGTTAATGCGTCTATAAACGACACGTGTTATAATCTTTGGGGAGTTGAAGCACTGGAACACATGTGTGCTGTGCCAAGGACCTTTTTCTCAACGACAAAGAGTAATCGATCCGCGTGAAATTGATCCGCTGGATCCACGAGAGCGTTCGCAAAGCACGCACTGCGCATATACGCAGGGCTACCAATGCTACCATTCGTCAGGATTTGCTGTGACAGCCGTATCATGTTAGTGTCGGGTTTGAACTGAGCTTTGGACTAATTTGTATCTGATTTATATCACACAGGTGATTTAAAGATGAAAATATCTGTAACTAAAACTTGAACAAGTTCAAGTTGTAAGAATTTGGACAGCACAATAAAGCCTTTCTATGAATAGCTAGTCACACTTCGACCACAAACGACACAATAACCTATTTTCAAATCGAGTTTTGTGCTGTAAGAGAAAGCGTCATATACTGGCTGGTAACCCTGCCACAACCGGCGCATGCATCGAACCCCTCGCTCCTACTAGGGGACACTTAATCCCCTGTCTATTTCAAACACGTTTCACCTCATTCGTTTCGCGCACAAAAAACTCTCTTATTAGATTTACTAAGTCCCTCGATCGATCGTTGCTTGTGATTTGACAGGTTTTTTTATAAGCGAGAATGAAGTTGCTTGTTAGAAGCTTTGTTATAGCATTTTTTTTTTTTTTTTCTAAGAACTCTATAAAAATAAATAGAGCTGATAAGCCGAATTCTAAAGAAGCCATTACGAAATCTTTATAGGAACAATAGGTGTTTAAAACAGTAATTTAATTAAAATATACGCATTTTTCTAACGAAATTGGACATGGTTTGGCTATTTTTTTCATCGTTGGGCCTATTAAAACTTGGTCCACAGATTTTTTTGTGTTCTTGTGTAGTGGGTTGTCGAGCAACATTCTTTTAGTAAATTAGCCACAATGTAATTAAATTAATATTTGTAGCTAAACATGGATGCTGGAGCTAGTCTATACACGTTTAGAAGCGACGCGCCGCAATGTCTGTGTTTTTACTCAAAATAAAAGGAATAGTGCCTCAGCTGCTAACATTCGCGCGACAGTCGTGAGAATCAATTAAGGAAAGTGGCATCGATGGTACTCGGTAGTTTCTAGACTACAATTCCGCAGTCTCAAAGTTTAGATCACACAAGTTTTAGTAGCATCTGCAATGCTTGCAGGTCTGTAAAGACTGGAATTTTGTCCCCGAAATACATAATAAAATAGATTTTTTATTTTATCTTAGACGCCGTTATCGGCGAGGAAAGGCTGAGCATCTCGGAGTGATAAATGGAAATAGCCGGCGAGGGGGGGGCGGACTCCCGCGGTGCGTGCACACATGGCCTTATCGACCAGACGACGTGGGCTGAGGGAAGAGAGTAAGCGGTGAAGGGTTGACGATGGGAATCTTGATGCTATTGCCAATATTATTTCTAAAGTATGGAAAAATTGTCCTTCTGATTTTCTATTGCGCTCAGCATGTACTTAAATTATTTGAGAATATAATAGCCACTTAGGTCAGTTTTAAATGATATTTACAGATTAATACAAATCTGACACACCAGAAAAATTCAGCAAATCTAGCAATTTTACCATTTTATCTCGCACATAATTCCCATGGTAACCCGCTCCCCGCTCACTCATCGGACAGCCACCGTCCGTCACACGCGCTCTCCTCCGCTTACAATAATAAGCGAGCACGCACGCGCCACGCGTCGCGTGAGACCGACGACTGCCGAAATAATTGTCCATTAACATCGCATACTTGTGGGGGACCGACTTACAAACACCAGATTAAAGATATGTATGTATCAATTACAGTAAAAGCTACGTGGGCTTCGGTCCGAGATCACTGAGACACGTGGAGCAATAATGTTAGAGGATTAATCGTTGAGATGATGAGTTAGATATGGTAGTAGTGTAAGGCCACGGCAAAAGACTCACATTAATAGAGTAAAATAAATTTAATTCAGACAAATGTTTGTTATAAATAGTTACCTATATTGTTTCTGAGTATTCGTAAGAGTCTATTAAAATACGGCAGTTGCTTAGGTAAAAAAAAGGAAATTCTATTTAGTCCGTCTTTCAGAAAATAAAAAAATATTAAACACGTATTTTTTGCTTTATCATATTAATAAAAAATAACTTAGAAAACACGCATTAAAGTTGGGGAGTGGGAGCTCGCCACGTCACAACTCAGTGTAAAATCTAGCAAGGCGTGACGTCATGCCACATTTTACCTCGATGTATCGCCGTAATCTTTTGATTACGTCAAAAAAGAAAAATACGTGTCCAATATTTTTTATTAATCTACCGTCCGGACAAAAATATATTGGACACAGGCATATTAAGTATCTGATGCATTGGTTGTAAATTTTCCCTCGACAACGTACGACGATTTCCAGCTTGCAAAGATAAATATAGTCATCATTATTTGGTTCA
Source organism: Omphaloscelis lunosa (assembly GCA_916610215.1). Taxonomy (NCBI): domain Eukaryota; kingdom Metazoa; phylum Arthropoda; class Insecta; order Lepidoptera; family Noctuidae; genus Omphaloscelis; species Omphaloscelis lunosa. The sequence goes on from OU744250.1 coordinate 18,717,476, forward strand.
AAATTAAACCATCCGAAACACTGTAAATCGTTTTTAACGGTCTCTGAAAAACTTCTAACATAATGATTAATTTTGATGTTTAGAATTGATACGTTTTTTAGCTGCAGTTTCGGTTTCGGACGCTCAGACGGAACAGGTTTGAGTCATCAATCAGATATTGCAGCTAAATTATCTGCAAAGAACCAGCTGGTGACCTAATATCTCTCTAATGGTGAACTGACAAAACAATATAAGCGTATCGGCGAGGCTTAAATACTGCATCCCGTTTCAATGTTCTATTTCGATAGACTCATACATTTTTGCTGGCCAAAAGTTGCGTTCAGTTCGGAAAAGTAGTCGTTGAGTTCTGCTGATCTTACTTTACGTTCTATTTTGATCTGTGTTTTTAACCGACTTCCAAAAAGGAGGAGGTTGTATGTATGTCCACCGATTTCTCCGTCTATTGTGGACTGTGTGGAGGTGATCCCATATAAATTTTATTAACTTTGCTTGAATAGTTTTTGAGTTAGTTTCAATAATACATTTTTTTTTCTACTTAGTATGTGGATGGTATGATAAGTTCCTGTTACTGTTATTTACATAGCAGGTAGTGGTATTCGAATTTAAAAAGTCCAAAAAAAAATATATTTTACAAAAAAAAATAACAACCGGCTTTCAAAATAATTATTACAAAGTGAAAAATAACTTTAATTTCCGAAGTCGGTGGCAAAACACGAAAATTCTAAACCAAAGACACAGACTTCCGAAATTAAAGTTATTTTTCATTTTGTAGTGTTTTTTTTGGAAGTCGGTTGCTTTTTTGTAAAAAGCTTTTTTCTGGTCCTTCGATTAGAAAGGACCGAATGGATCCAACTTCGTGAACCATACTACGTAGTGCGATGGTTGTCTATACCTACATCTAAGAGGTACAAGCAAGATATGAAAAATCATTTCTTTCTGTGTCTATAAGACATTCTTTAAAACAACTTAAATTGCCTGTTAACTCCAGCAGATAAAACCGTGTGTGACGCTCATCCATACGTTTACTCCGGAATGTTATCTGGGTTAATTCACAGTTGTGACGATTACGTCACGTCTAGGAAATGTTGGTCAAGATCGAGTTGGTTCGTGTCTCGCGCGATTTATACTGCCACCGTTTGACGGGAAACTTTTATAGAACACGCCATGGGGTCGTATGTTCTCTATAGCTGTATGGAATGAGAAGGACACGTGTAGTACCATTCTGGCCCAAATTAATTTATTTTCATACGCATGAGATTAATAAAAACGTCAAATGAAACGTTCAAGATGATATATCGTTTGTAGTCATCATGAAACATTTTTGAAAAAAAAATAATGGTAAAGTGATAAACTTATCCAATCAAACGGCATCGTAAAATTCAACACGACATCTATAAGACGTTTACGCGAGAGCCCTCACACTTGGCCCAGCATGCAGCAGGGATGAAGAACGACACGACGAGGGGACACAGGGGAGAAGGGGACTGAACTCGTAAACCTAAAAATAGATGCGACGACACCACGTCTTCAATACACAACAAACAACTTACATATTCCGTCAGAACTATTGAACTGTGACATGATCGCATCGCTAGGCTGACGACATAAGAATCAAATTTATCTGTGACTTGATAATGATGAGGTTTTGTAAACGCAATGTTAAATTTGTAATGTGTACAGCGGACCAATAGCAGCATCTGTCAAAACAATACACACCGGAAACAATAAACAGTTGTTTGACTAGTTCATTTTTAGGGGATTCTGTATTTAACTGAGCTTAATGAAAACATCGGCTATAAATGTTAATTACCGCGCTATATGCAGACATATTGGAGTATCAATTTGTTGATGGATTGTATTAATGAAGCACCTGCAGTGAGAATATAAAAGGCGATACCGATTTTTTAGTTTTTTACAAAGATTCAAATCGTAGGAAGAGAATTTATAGTACGTATTTTTAGGGTTCCGACATTGATTAGTATATCAATGGGTTCTGTACCCGAAGGGTGCTAGAGGGAACCCTATTACTAAGTCTCTACTGTCCGTCCGTCCGTCTGTCAGCGGGCTGTATCTCATGAACCGTAATAGACAAACAGTTTAAATTTTCACAGATTGTGTATTGCCGCTATAACAACAAACAATAAATAAAGTTAATAATTAAAGGGGGTTCCTATACATGAAACGTGTTCTTTTCACGGCGTACAGAACCCTTCGTGAGCGAGTCAAACCCACACTTGGCCGGTTTTTAGAAATGAAATATTTTGTAGTTATAAATAGTACAAAAACCATCATTATTCATAACTTAAAACTAATGTATACTTAGTTTGTAACAGTAAAAAATGTTTAATTCCAAACCAGAAGTCTACAAGTAAGAAAAAATACGTGTCAGTTTATGCAATGAAGATGGTAAATTTTTAAATATCTCTCTAATTAAACCAGTTTGAAGTGCCACTGGCTGTCTTTATGAGCATCTCAATTAAATATTTTGGTTGTTAAAGGGCATTTATCATTTCCGAGACGTTAATTTTTATTGGATAATTTATCATAAATAAAAATTAAACAAACATTCATTGCTCGAATGTTGAAGAACGGAGATGAATGTAGGTTGTATGTTTTAAGCCTTTCATGGCAATCTGACCATGAGTAATACTGAAAGCTACGTTCAATAAAAATACTTCTAGGTAATTGAGTAAAAAAACTTTTTCCCTCCATTGAAGTTCGCGGAAAGCGACCACATAATATTTTTGTTTCTTTTCCAGAAGGAAAACAAACAAACCATTAAGTAATATTATTGTAACAGAAGTTTTGACCTCTTACGACATTTTACTTTGAGGGTTTAATAAATTTGCGTTATGGCAGTTAAGAACGGGAAAGAAACCATACAAGTCATTTTGGCATAACTTTGTCAATTTCTGCTAAGTTTGGTTGAAGTTAACGTTACAAAACAGTTACGGGCTATCGAGGGGAGGAATTACCTAACACCGCGTCTCTCCGAGTGTTACTACGAGTTATAAAAAGTTGTCGGGAAGCTGTGCCATAATACCCCGAGTTCCCCCGAATCCGCTCCGAGGGGAAAACTTTCGTAACGTTGCGTTGTTGCCGTGTTACGAGAATTAGGTAATAATTTATTTAGCTTTATCCTCTTATTTTTTTTTTACAATTGCGGTAACAGTTTTGTAGTTTGGTAAATCTTTAATTGATTTGTAGCTGTACGTTTAACTTATGTATTATCGCGGACACATATATTTGAACACCGTAAGGACTATTCCTGCTTGCAGCGATCGTCAGCCAAGACTTGAATACCGTTTAAATTTTCAAACCATTATTATGTATTTGACACAAAAACCTTTACATTCGGTTTCGCTCGTAGAAACTGCTTTAACCGGTTCTAGAGGGGTCTTTACATTTTTAAAGGTTTTTTCGGATTAAACGGTTTAGAGCAATATTAACCGGTTTTTTGTTTTTTATTTATTCAGCGCGGCATCCTCACAAGTAGTTACAAGTTGCAACGCGATTACCGACATGCCGTATAAACCGGTTAATTTAGGTTAAAGTAAAGTTCTTAGAACGTTAACGTTCTTAAGAAAAGTTCGGAGTAAAACTCAAATAAACCGGTTATCACCGGTATTTTTAAACCGGTTTCGAGCCTTGTCGGCAGCTATAGTAAAGCTTACATACAAAAAAAAAGGCGCGGTATATTCTAAAATGCAATGCAATCGATGTACCTACCCCACTGCTTTTTAAAGACAAAAATACTGCAGTTCATGAACAACACAAAAAGTGTAGATTGACGTGAAATGAATTTTAAAACCTAATAAAAACACTGCATCCTCATTTTCCGCTGGTTAGTTCCAGTCAACGTCCAACGCAAATTCAAGCAACATGAGAATTAATTGCACAAAGCAGAGGGGGAAATGAATCCAACAAATTCGTTCAAAAGTCAACAGACATTCAAATACACAACGAAAAATAACAATAAAAGAGATCAATCAAAAATCGCCACCGCGTTTATACGTTTATTTGACATCAATGCGCGAGCGCGTTCTAAATCCGTGGCATGAGTGACAGGTCCCAATCAAACTTTAATCAAAGCGGCCGACAGCTCCAGCGTGCAGCGTCTGCGGAGTAGACAAACCCGGTCCGCAGGCCTAATTGAGCGGAATGGCCCCGTACATACTGCGCCGGCAGCGATTAAGTCACGAACGTCAGCGTGCGACCCTTTGTTCACCTACACAGAAGGTCGATGAATGACAGAACATGTGCGGCTTTATTCGAAGTTTATAATGCATTTCCATATGTGGCTAATTGACCGCGATGCCTCTTTAATCTGTATCTACAATTTAAGACGAACATATACTATGTCAGTGACCTTGAGTAGTTAGCTTGCGTGTTCTTTACTAAGCTCACGCAATGCGTCGTATGTCCAGCCAGTAATAGGACTCGCCCATCAAGGAGCGTTGTCCCAAATTAGACGCATTATAAATTTATTACACATAAAACAAAAGATATTTTAGTAAAACACGTATACTAAAAAATCAATAATTATATTATCTTTAAAATGGTGTGAAGGTTTCAGAAAAATACGCTTAATAGATTTTGCGTGATTCTCAGTTTTTTTATTCGCGTTAGACATAACTTTACAAATTAACTTCACTATGTAATATAAACGTAATCTAAAATATTCCTATATTAAGTTATTAAGAAAATGCTCTTATTTAACAATTTTTTTTCCAAATCATTAACACTACTCGTTTAGACGCGATCTTCAGTATAAAATTATTAATAGTCGGTTATCGTTGCCTTAAATTACATTGACTTTGACATTAATATTGGGTACGTTTTCTTGAAAGACTTTGAAGATAAGTGTCTTCCAAATAAAGTAAAACAGTTTCTGTAAACATATTCTTCGAATCAGTTACGTCGTTAATAGGGTTACCATCCGTTCGGATTGGTCAGGATATGTCCGGCTTTTTAGGCCCCAGTCCGGACTTTGTCTAGCCCTGTCATTTGTCCGAACTTTTCTACTAGAACTAGAAAATATAAAGAGTTCAATGAGTACTGAAAAAAATAAAGATTAAAAAGTAAAATGTTCGGAGGTTTTAGTAAAAGTCCGTCTTTTTGTCAACACTTTAAAATGTTCGTAATGGTAACCCTAGTCGCTAACCATAACCATTACTTCAAACTCAAGTTCGGACGGTGCGACAAAAAGTTCTGGCAATCGCTTCAGCTTATCAGTTCAACCTGTTATAAGTGTCATGACATGTAAAGGGGTGAAATGTGGAAACAGAAAGGGACGGACAACGCGGTACGATATCACGCGTCCTCGGAATGCAGGGAATGTTAAGTTTAGGCCCTGTCAAAGGGTTTTGAGTGGCTTTTAAAATTAAAACGACAAACATTGAGGTTCACAACGTGGTAATTGATTCGTTCAGTTTTGTTGGTCATGAATATGCTATTTAAGGCATTGAGGTGAACTGTTTAAAATAAAGTTTTTTTTTTGTCATTTTCAGTTTTTATTTGAGTAGAGGATTGATTCTTTGATAGAGTAATATTCTGTGTTGCTATCGATGATACCTTTTTTGTGTTACAACTGTGCGTGTTGTGTTATTAGTATTACGAAGAAATAAGTTCTTAATTTTTTTTATAGAAAAATAATATCTATGGCCGAGACGCAATTAAAAATAATAACAATGTCGTCTAGACGACACACTGATAATGAACAAGAAGACGTTCAAAATATTAAGGCGACATGTGTGATCAAGCTTAGGAGACAAATCGACAAACTGCGAGGGGTGACAAAAAGCAGTCACTCCTTCCTCACGCATCCCTCATTTAAGTTTACTGTCAGTAGTCTGGTAAAAGAAATTAAATCAAAAGTCATTTATTCAAATTAGGCTGCGAATCAGCACTTTTCAAACTTCAAAAGCACAATCAGCAAACCTTACCAAGAAAGCCTTATTCTTGTTGCCCTATTTATCTCTATTAGTGGAGAAAAGCTGTCTTTATCTCCCAAGTAAAACGTTCTACTAATCACAAATATGAGAGGTATACGAGAATATACTAGTCCAAGACTGTTGTAAAAACGAATCTAAAGCAACAAGTGTAATTTATAACTGCACGTTATTACAAAAGTTAAAGTCAAATTATTTATTTCAAATGGGCCCTTGTATGGCTTGAACGTTATAAAATTTACTATACCGTTTGAAAATTAACAAAATAATAGAATTGATTCTAGTCGCCCCTTCAAAAAGCTAGTTTTCGCATGGAGAAGAACGAGCAAGAAACTCCACCGTTACTCTTTTAAAATGTTTTACAATATTTTTTATAGATACCTACATTATACTTAAATAATTATATGTGAAGACGATGCACCTAGAATAAAATTACTATACCACAATAGGTAAAAAGAATTAAAAATGAAGCAACGACAGATATATTAATTATGTGATAGATACATGGTGCTCACATATTTACAAACATTGTAAAAGTAGACGATTTTCCTAATATTTTACAGTTAATAAGTGTGAGGAAGTAATCACAGAATGTAAAATCAATTTCATATAACAAAATTCACACATACCGTGTAATCTCGGCTTCAAGGATATTTTGTACACGTGTCTGGCTGGTAGCCACGCACCCTTCAACTTGGCCTAAGAGAACATAATGATGTCTACGATAAAAATCATTGTAGTGTCATTAAAGTAACTAACATCGTCATACTGTTACGTGAAAAAATAAACCGATAGAACCTTGAGAAGCGTTGGACGTGAGTTATGTGTGGAACGTTATCTATGTATAGCCGAGCCTTGGCGATTGATTGAAGACCGTGTCATGTCGGTCAAGAATAAAAATATTGCTACGTCATACACTTAAGGAAATTAGGGGTAAATCTAATCACTCGTAGTAAAACTTTTTCTTTGATGTGAAGCATATACATTATACAGCATATATTAGAAAGATGTGGTCAAACTTAAGAGGAGGCTCCCTAAATTGTATGTTAATTTGCATTAATATTCTGAAAGAGTCACGCATACAATCAAAGTGGAATTTTAGTATTTATGATTTATTCGATCTTCTTCTTTCCATCAATAGGACAGTTACGTAATTGGAACATTCTCGCTCGATTAATTTTTTATTAGAAAATCATGTCTCTTTTAAAGATTATTTGAAACAAAATCAAGATTACTCGGCTTTTATGTCTAAAATAATTATTGACGGTAAGAAAATATAGTTTTTTATCTAGATATAAGATGAATTTAGTTCCGTGCTCAACCAAAGAGCGCACGCAATATTCAACTTTATTACTGATGTGTTAGCGTTTAGCATACAGTGGAGTGGTGGGGTGCATGAAGGCGGAGTTTGCGTGGAAATTGTCTTTGGAGTGCCTGGTCTTATTAAGGGTGCAGACCATCAAATTAAACAACATTCTCTATAATGAACAACGTCGTAATCACGAAAAAAATATCATAACCGTCTCATACAAAACTTCAATACCTACTCGACCCAAATGTATGAGAAGGCTGATATTTCGCAATTACGATGTTTGTCCCCCCTGGTTCAGTTTGATTGTCTGCCCCACATCCTTAAAAATATGACCACACATTTACGCCTGGACAGGAACGGCCTACGACTGGTGACGGGGACCATACCGGGACACTGCTCGCTAAACAAACACTTCCACACAATAGGCATAACGGACAGTCTAACAGTGCAGGAGCAGTGCATGGAGGCTGAGGAAGCCATCCCGCACGTGTTCTTTGAATGCACAGGCGTCACACAGATTAGAACAGAAACTCTCGGGTCAACCAGATCTTTCACAGACGTTCTGAATAGACCAGAAGATTTAATTTCTGGAGGGCTTCAGAGACATCTGAGCTGGTTGGAATAATCGCCGACGGTCGCCATGGCCCACCTGAAGGACTAAGTGCGCCCAATAACATAGATGACCACACAATTTTATGATTAGTACCAATACTCTTGTTGATATGCCACCAAATCGTAATGTTAATATATTACAGGTTACTGGCACAACGCTTAATCATCATATATACTATTATAAATACTAATTAGAGTCAAACGACACTCCAGTTTCAATAAGTTAATGCTACAATTAATTCGCATATCAGCAAGTCGGAAATATTAGGCGACACGCACGCATACCTAGTTCGTTATCAAATAAATTGCTTCATAAATCATCCCTAAATTAGATTTTAATTGCACATCCGAACAAATATTTCGTAAATTAAGTTCCATGCAGGCGCGTGGGCGGTCGGGCCGCAATAAAATTAAACGGACTATTTTTTATCAAAGCAATGTAGTCTACAAACTAATGGTCCAAATTACAATTATGCAGTTAAACGCGATGCACACTGGCGTATCGCGTGGCGTACATCGCTGTACGGGGAACTAAACAGAACACATGCAGCGCTTTCTCCGAAAACTCATTACCTCGCACGCGTCACGTAGGGACAATAACCGGTTTTATTAGGTTTCACTGACGCTCCCCAAGTTGGCTCGCGGTGCGTCTGTACCAGTCTTTATTCTACGCCCACTGACTTCCAAACCAGATGTTGTCAAATTTTTGGAGACTAATAAAGTATATTTTGATAGTTTAATAGAATTAACAGGAGTAGTTATTATTATGTATTCTGTGTTTATCAAAATATTTATATGTGTCGCCATCTGGTGGTAGGAATGTTTACTAAACTTGACTTGTATTATATTTGAATAATATATATTTTTCACTCCTTCTATTGTCATTGCACGCGTTGTTCCGTTTTAGGTTATGGGCCCAGCATTTTTTTCAAATTTAAAATGTCATTATTTTTCTTTGGGTACTATTGTTTCATTTTAATGATGAAGACTCACAAGCCCTCAATAACCCCCACAGTCAAAATAATAGCGGTTTCCTAGAATCTGGTTGGTACGGCTATCCATTCCTAGTCTGCGCGCTGGGCTTAAAAACGACTGAAAGGAATTTAACGGTACATTCACTTTTACATTTCTAAAGACCTCGGGACCCTAAAGATACAAGCAAGCATATCGTTCCGACGTATCTAGTGGAATGGCCACCGAATGTTTTAGGTCCTATTATTGAATCCTACGGCTAATGAGAAGCGAAATCTACTTCACTAGGGTCAAATTAAAATAAGTAGCGGGACTTCGTACGTGATGTGATGGGTATCGATAACTAAATATGATAAAACAAAAAACAAAACGGATCGGTGGTTTTTTTTTTTGGTCATCTACCGTAAGTAGTGTAGTTAGTTGAAATATCAGTTTAAAAGATCAGTTCTTTTTTGTAAACTTCTCTTTCTTTTAAAGAAAAGAAAGAAAGAAAAATATTTTATTTGGGACGTACGCACAGGAAATACAAAAATAAAAATTAAAAGAAGATTAAAATGAACAAAAGCATGAAAACTCTCTTTTCTTTTCTTCTTCTTTCTTTTTGAAGTGAAAACTTCTTTAGCGTTGTGCACTTTTTTTGTAATGGGTAAAAAATGTTAAACTCGCGTCAGGACACGTGATCTGATCGAAAATTCGTAAGACGGTTAAAAAGACATCAACGCGTTGATTACCGCGGTGCCGATTTTTTTTCAAGTTTTCACTTCTGTCGACACTCCCGGAGTGCCACTGTTTTTTTTGTGTTTTATCTTGTGTAGACATCTGCAGAGTTTTGCTAGCAAATTTAATTTGACTCTGTGTTTTCTCTTGATTTAATGATACATTCAATAAATATAGAAGTACTAAAATGTCATAATGTAAGCGGGGTTGTAAAATGAAGTGGGTTGTTTCTGAAACGGGTTTGATTGATTATGATGGCAATCCTTCCAGCGTTGGGAGTCTTGGCGGTTTATTTCCTCTCCCTACAGCAACGAAATGGGGTTTCGGAGAAGCGAAAGTGCTAAAATTGTGATTTAGTTATTAGGTATTTGTCACTTAGGCATTTGGGCAGCTGTGCCAATGCGGAAGAAAAGGATGCCAACGGCAATACAAGGATTCACAGAACACATTTGAAATGAACCTCAGAGATTTTATAACAAGTCTTAGACAGTAAATAAGCCTGTAATTCATGAATTCTTGTCTTAAATTCCAGATATCATGATAACTACACTAACTTTGTCCACGTTACCCAGTTAGTTTGCCTGGCAATTAATTTCTACTTTACACTAGTATTTTATCTGTGACTTTACCAAAACGCGTTACAACATTCTGAAACTAATACTGTAAAGTTTAAACATAGTTTCCCCTAACTAATCCTTTCAGCACGATTAGCGCCAGGTATCGAGCAGTTTGCGAAGATTCCATCAGGGTCGGTTAGTCCTGCAACCTAAATATTAGTTCATAGTTCATTGTATCTAGTCGGCGAGGGAACGGTTATCACAAGTTGCGTTTGTCGGCCCGTTGGGGCATCGATAAGTGTTAGTTTCGAATTGGGATTAGCTTTAGGGTTTAATTGATGCGGATAGTTTAATTGCTGAATATGTTTGCGGGGGATGAAGTTAGAAAGTGGGGAAGGGTTGGTTGAGGGGTTGAGGTTTTTGACATGCTGATATGACCCTGTACTTCTGTGAGTTGATAGAATAATGTCTCTGAATATATATGTTTTCCGCATGCCAAGATGAACATGGAAGATGTATCTCCGCATTTACCCATATTCAGGCAAATAAATGATTTGATTTAAACAAACATGTTACTTTCGATTTTTTATAGAACCCATCAAAGTTTAATTGAGGCTTTTATTAATTGATCATGGACAAAGTCACTTAAACGCTGACAAGACTCTGCCTCTGTGTTAGCTAATTTAGTTTAAAACAGCTAGATTGCTTAGCCCAGAACATGAATGAATAAAATAGCTAACATGCAATATTCCCTAATTGGTAGAGCGTATTGTAAAGGCGACACTAAACTAGCGCTGACAAAGCAACGCCAACAACTATCTCAAACTAACTTGTACCACAAATAATATCTAAAATTAATTCTCACACCATTGCAGGGTCGACCGCATGTATTTGTGGCATGTTTTAGAAAGCAAAAGTACTAGGTTTGCATAGGAGCGAAGGAGCTTAGCGGTGGCCGCGTAGGCTCGGTGCGTCGGGCAGACGGCGCGCGGGGTGGATCGATACCCGGGCCGCATTGTTGCCCCTGCTCAAAGCCCCCGCGCCCCCGCACCCGCCCCGCGCCCCGCCCTAGGCTTGCACCCGAAATTCGCCCCATTTGATCCTGAGAGCGCGAATCAATCGCTTTTGTTGCAGTAACTTGATGCATCACTTCGAAGGGCGAACTTGCCGATGTCATGTAAAAAAAGCCCTTTCATACTATTGTGGGTCGCTGCTCCCTACTAATATGGTTCAGAATCGCTCATTTTTAAAAGAAAATTGTTTTTTACAGTCAACAGCTGTTTACGACAAATGTAAAAGCTAGCATTGTTCAAGTGGAATCGACGCAGAGCCAATAAAATAAGAAAGCGTATCCCAATGTTGTGCGAAGAAAGCTGACCTGTAAGTTTTACAATAAGCGAAACGGCTAATTAGCGGGGCTAGTTATTATTTAACGATATTTCACAGTCGAGTGCACTGCTTAATTAACTGCGTGCTCCGGCGAAGATTAAGTGCAGCGATGTATTCTTTTTTTAAATAATAGGGAATGGGTTAAATTACAGTGCAGCACCAAATACACATGCATACAATTATTATGATACGATATGGACTGCTATGAAGTTGAAAATGTATAAAACTTACACATGCATGGTAACGTTTTTCTAATATAAATGTATACATATATGTAATACCCCCGGATTATTGTTTTCGAATACACATTGCCAACTCAAGTAATTAAAATATGTTAATTCCCATCTTTCCGATTCGTGAATTTATTTCTCGTTCGTATTGCACTTACTTAGGTACCTATGTCCGACGGTAAAAAAATAATGACGACCCTACTTTTTCTTTTGTCTTAATTTCAAAATAAAGAGCTCACGTTAATTAAGTAATAAGTACACTACAATACACACAAAACAATAAAAAATAGTAAATGTATTTTATAACTTGGCTATGAGAAAACTATAAGACTCATAGCATAAACAATAGACTTACAGACTATAAAACTATTTCCCGAGTCGTCATAAATTCACAATTTACGCGGGAAACCCAGACGAAACCCATTCTGTTATCTATGGTTAGTATCTAAAACCTATTACAGTTAATGGGACATAATTTTGGAAGCAATTTTTAAGTTTAGCAACGCTGTTGTTTGCTAGATATTGTTCAGATTAATTAAGGACATAAATAAGCACGATGTATTATACTTATATACATAGGTTTAACGATATATCCGATATTACGGGCTTGAGAAATAACAGCCGCACGGGTCGATCAATCAGATCAGGTTAAGTTAAGCTTGCGCGGTTGGTCCGGGATGGGTGAACATCTTTACATACCAAGACCCCTCCGTGCCTCGGAAAGCACGTTAAGCCGTTGGTCCAGGCTGTCATTTGTAGATATTTGATAGTTGTTAGCGGGTCGCCAGAAGCCCGAAAGTCTGACAACCAGTCTTACCAAGGGGTACCCAGTAAGTGGGTTGTGGAGGTCAGATAAGCAGTCGCTCCATGCAAAACATTTATAGTATTCAGCTGCATCCGGTTAGACGGGATGTCGACCCCAACTTAGTTGGGAAAATGCTAGGCAGATGATGAGTTTTATCGATATATTAGCTGAGCTGTTAAAGATAATCTCACAGTCGCCAATAAACTATAATCCCGCTATGTTTAAAGCCTTGGCTTTCCATGCGAGATTTGTAATTTTACGCTATGAGCAGTGTGTATTAATCTACCGTTTCACAGTGATAGATAAAGCTTCTATCTACCTTATTTTTAACCAACTTCAAAAAAAGGAGGAGGTTCTCAGTTCGTCGGAATGTTTTTTTTATGGATGTTCCCGGATTACTCGAAGACTGGACCGATTTGAAAATTTATTTTTTTTGGTTAAAAGAGTATATTTTCTAGTTGGTCGAGTTTTCATTTGGTCACGATCTGATGATGGGATCTTGGAGAAATCGAGGGAAATCTTCAAATATTATAGGTTTTAAAAAAAAAAAAACAACTGACTTCCAAACTACACAGTGATAAATAACTTTAATTTCGGAAGTCGGCGGAAGTTTCGGGATATTTTTTCAAAATTTTAGGTCCAGTAGTTTCGGAGATAAGTGGGGGGAGTAGGCAATATGTTAAATATAAAAAAAATATGTTTAAGATTCTCGCAACAAGCCCTTTCATTTGGTATGTCACACGGTACTGTTAGCAAAACTATTTTTTTTTTTTTGTTTATATTCAAAATTCATTTATTTACGTTACACGTTCGTGTTTGGGTTACAGGAATACATATGTGTACTGCATTTCAACTTAATCGGTTTATTAGATTCGGAGCTAATTGGCTGTGACAGACAGACAGACAAGAGTGATCCTAATAAGGGTTCCGTTTTTTCCTTTTGAGGTACGGAACCCTAAAAAGCGATTATTGCTACGACACAATAACGTGCAATTCTGGTCGCACAGCGTTAATTACCTACAGTTATATTTACCTAGAAGATGCCTCTCTTATCTGACTACGTTACGCCCACTGAATTCGACAAGTCGAGCCCGCCACGTACCTGCTTGAAGCTTCATACTTGCGGAGTGACCAATCTGTATTCATCTGTGACTCGGCTTTAAAACGAAGCACCCACTCTCTAGTAAAGATTTAACTTAGTTGTAATAAATAATATGTTTAATTTACACTCTTGTACTTGAGTATAGAATGTAATAGTCGTATATTCCATTAGACCTTCGACCCCAGGTTCATAAATATAGACGAATATAGACGCACTGGCAATTAGTACTTTGAATTACTTAAACATGTTAAATAATGTTTTACACTACTGATTATTCGGCAAGACTTGTAAGAATATACTGGAAATGAGTTCATTAGGGCTGCCATATCTATTGAATAGATATGGCAGCCCTTATAAACTCATTTCCAGTTGTTTTATTTGAAGAGCTCTTGAATAGATTCTATTCAATAGCTCTTCAAATAAGACAATTGATAAAATGGAACCGGTATACATACATAAATTGGGAGCTGTGGTGGCCCAGTGGTGGCGGCCCCGACTTACGAGTGTGTCGACTTATGGATTGTAGGTTCGAACCCAGACAGGCACTTTGTGTAAATAATTTCATCACCACTGCTCTCAAAACGGTGAAGGCAAACATCCTGAGGAAACAGGCATATATGGGTGTTTCATATCTAGTCTTAGAACCAAAAATTCGAAGATAAGTTAGTGACATCTACCAACCCGCACTGGGCCCGCGTGATAGATTACAGCCCAATCCCTTTCAAAGAGAGAAGGCCTGTATCCCAGCAGTGGGAACATTATAGGCTGATTATGATTGCATAATCATAATCTCATCATCATATACATCAAGCCAAAACTTGGTTTGAAAAATATTCCTCTCTCTGAACATTTTTTTTTTGTTTGACCTGTACCATCCCACTATTTCCACTGCTAGGCAAAGGCCTCCCCCAAGTCCTTCCAGAAACTCTTTTCCCGCGCCATCTCAAATCAACCCTTGCGGTACGCTTCAAGGTAACATCGCCAATGGGCCGGCCTCGATAAAAAAAAATGTTGTAAAAATACATTCAATGTTAATTAGCATTGTGCGATAAGTGACCATGGCAGCCCTATCTACAATACCCGTATACAATTCTAGTTTATCACTAATTACATTCTAACCTTTGAACCTAAGACGTTATTGTTGTAGTTGGGTTGTAACAGTGATGAAGAACTTGCAGTAGTCAAGTAGGACAATTAATACGTGGGATATATTATCTAGACTCTAGCCGATTTGTAAATTAACATGTCCAAACTAAGAGATACGGGTGATACAGATCACCCGTATCCCCACCTACCTCAGACACCAATCTCTACCTATTTAAGATTGTGCATTTTAATTAAATAATGCCTGTAATTATATGATGTTGAGATAAATAAAACTTTAATTAAGACTATGATTATTTACCTTCTTCTTTTCGTGTGGTGGACTGACCTGGTGTAAGAATTTTAAAGCCGCCCATGGGGCTCAGAGTTGGCTTCACAAGCCGTCGAGAAATATTTTTTTTTTTTTTTTTTTTTTTTTTCAATTTTATTTATTTATTTAATTAAATAATGCATATTTACAATATTAAGCCTTATACTAAAATGGTAGGTATATAATAATGGTTCGACCTGAACTAGGATAAACCTGTATCTCAGGTGTAATAAGTGCTAAATTACATTAAAATTTTCTAAAATTGATGGTAGACATAAATAGTGAGTAACTTAACAGACTAATGATAGGACAATACTTAATTAAAAATAATATTTAACTTAAAACAACCAGTAACTTTTCTGTATCATCATAAGACAAATTTTGTAACCAAGTTGTAATAACATTTTTGCATTGTACCGTTTTTAATGCATACATAGACAAAATTGCGTTTACTTTATTATACAAAAATGGGCCTAAGAATATAAAAAAACTATACATAAACGAATGCCTTAATCTATAATTATCCATACAGATGTCTTTACGTCTTTTTTCAGTGACAACTCTATCGTACGGCAATTTACAGTGCTGTTTTAATAAAGTATTCATAATGAATAACTGCCGCACTGTCAGAACATTGCAAGATTTATATAAAAGTTGGGTCGGGAACAGGATAGGCCGGAATGTGGATACTTTCAGAACAGCTCTCTGCGCGCGCTCCAGTGGTAGTAAAACTGTTTTAGCCGCTCCTCCCCATGAAGTAATACAATATGTAATTATTGATTGACACAAAGCATAATAAACCTGTTTTATCACCTTAGAGTCAGCAAAAGGCCTAATTTTCTTGAATATGAACATCAATTTACGGACCCTACTGCATAATAGTTCAACGTGATTTTTAAATGTAAGAGTAGCATCAATAATTACTCCAAGATATTTTATAGTTTTTGTATTAAGGATAATTGGGCAATTGCATTTAGAGTTTGCAACTGTGTTACATACATGCGCATGAATATCTGGAATGATCATAGATGTCTTTGAGTTGCGTAAAGAAAAGCGTATGTATTTAGTTTTGTCAGCATTTAATGTCAGTAAGTTATGTTGTAACCATCTATTTACTATATTGAAACCTTGCTGTGCACATAACCAAACTTCATGTACTGTATTTGAGGAGAATAGGAGTACGGTATCATCAGCATAAGATATAATTTTCCCCGAATTTAGATTTAGACTGCAGAGGTCATTTATATAAATAAGAAATAAGGTTGGTCCTAATATGCTTCCTTGCGGGACTCCAAAAAAAGTATTTTTTAGTTCTGAGCTAGTAAAATTACCAATCTTCACACAATGACAGCGGTTGTCTAAATAGTCTGCAAAAATCTTAAGCTGCTTACCTCGTATACCTATTTTCTCAAGCTTGTCCAATAAGATAGGATGAGACACGGTATCAAAAGCTTTTGCTAGGTCAAGAAAAATACCAATAGAATGATTACCTTTGTCTAGTTCTTGAGATATATAATCGGTCATATCTTGCACAGCATCAGTTGTGGATAATTTTTGTCTAAAACCAAATTGATTATCCGAAAGGATGGCTTTAGACTCTAAGTACTTCATTAACCTATTGTTAATTATTTTTTCTAGTATTTTAGATGTAGATGAAAGTATTGAAATGGGTCGGTAATTTGAAGGTACTTTTTTGTCACCTGCTTTATGCACTGGGACGACTAAAGCTTTTTTCAGATAGTCGGGAAAAATGCCTTCAGAAAGGCAAATTTGAAATATATGAGTTAACGGCGGAACAAAAATGTGTCTGAATTTCCTTAACACACTATTTGAGATACCATCCCATCCAACCGCACAGACTTCTTTCAGCCCCAAAATAACCCTTTCAACTTCGTCTTTGTCTGTATCCAGTAAAACAAATGAGGTTAGCTGACGATATTGCGGTGACACAGTGGCCCTGTTTCCGTGTATGCTGTAATTTTTGTTATAGTTACATTTAATTTGCTCAGCAAGATTTTGACCCACATTATTAAAGTAACTATTTACATGATTTGCTGATGTATGCGGTGAGGGGAGCGTTTGTAATAACTCTGACGATGATTCATGCTGTTTTGATACAAAAGCGAAATTTTTTATATGGCGCCACATTTTTTTGCTGTCGTTTCCTGATTCTTCAATTAAGTTTCTATTATACGTATTTTTCAACTTTTTTAGTAGATTGTTACAGAAATTTCTATATCTTTTATATGATTTTTGTAAAATGATATCATCTGGAGAGGATTTTGCATGCATGTGAAGTTTATCCTTGTGCTGGATGCACTTTACTAGCCCGGGTGTGATCCATGGTTTTAGGTTATTGTTTTTCTTAGTTAGTTTTATGTGCGAAGTATTATTTACAATAGCACATTGCACTTTATTAATAAAGTATGGCAGCGAAATGTTCACATCATCAGTTTTGTAAACTGGGTCAAAGTCAATATGATGTAATGCGTCTTCAAGTCTTTTCATATTTATTTTAGTAATGGTATTTGTGCACTTAGACCTAGGGATTTTTACTTCTAGACTAAGCAGTACTGCGCCATGATCGGAAACCGAAGGAATTGTTACTAGGGTAATGGATGCAAGGTTAGTTTTAAGCAAGGTGTGGTCTAAACAGGACCCACTCAAATGTGTTGGAAGCAAATGGGCCGGAAGCAGACCCTTGCATGCGCACATGTTAAGGTAGTCTTTAGCAACTCTATCATTGTCTTCTGGGTTAATATCTATGTTCATATCGCCTGTTAGTACTACATTTTTGTATAGAGATAGTTTTTGGAGTGCTTCGTCCAACGATGCTACAAAATTATCAGTATGCTTAAAAGCACAAGGCCTATAAATACATAGGATAGCAGTTTCTAGGCCCACTTTTATCAATAGTCTGCTACAATCTTGTATGTGAGGTTCTTCTACCGATACGTTCAAACTTTGTTTGGCATAAACAACTACACCGTCATTTTGATTATGAACGGTCTTACTACTAAACATTTGGTAACCTGATAGAGAAGGAAGGTTCTGTTGACATTTAGATAGCCAACATTCAGTCAATACAATAATGTCACACTCAGTATCCAGACGTTTCAACAGAATTAACAGGTTGTCCATGTTTTTATTTATACTGCGAATATTTTGCGTAAGAATAGTAAGTGATTTAGAGGGATCAGGGAGATATACTTTACATTTTTCAATCTCACATGATTTAGCCACTGATAGGGAGACCACATCAATATCATTAAGTAACTTATCCATAATTTTATTTACTTTAAGCTCCTAGTATAAAAAAGACTTATCGATTAATGCAAAATAAAAGATTAAGGGCGGCGCTCCTAGGCGCCTTCATTATAATCTATAGAGTTAATGTACCTGTTTTCAGCAATTTTCCTTGCCGGGCATTCCAGCTCACCTGTTTTGTGGTCGCTGGGTTTTTTGAAGCGCAAACATGTTGCACACTGTGATGGTTTATCGCTCGTAGTACAATCATTAGACTGGTGACCTTGTTGTCCACAATGTCCACACGTGTGGGTAGTCTCCCGACATGTCCTTGCAGCATGCCCGTACTGATGGCATTTAAAGCACCTCGTCACAAGTGTGAAATCCCTAACTGGGCAGGATGTCCAATGTATAAATACTCGATTTTGGTTAATCAGGGCTTTCCTTATGTTGGCAGGTACTTCTAAAATAAAATTGCAAGTAGGTCCATCTTTTTTCCCCGACTTATGACTTAATTTCAAAGAGGCCAGGAAAGATTCACGAGGCAAATTAGGTAGCTTGTCGGCTAGGTTTTGTCCATAAATGCAGTCATAGACCTCTTGGTCAGTTAGGGCAGAGGGTACTCCTATCACTATAATTCTTGGTCTTCTCTTTTGTGGCTCTTCCACTTTCAGGCCGGAACTACTTAGCTGCGACGAGTTTCGTAGTTTTTCTATGTCATCCTTGGTTTCGGTGCTGATGATAACTCCTCCGTTTTTGGTTTTACGCATTCCTCTAACGTGCAGTTTCATTTGTTCTGGGCATATTATTTTTTGGACCAGAGATTTAGTATCGTCACTAGTTTTTAGCTTATCATCAGGATAAATTGCGATAGTGCTGAGATTACTGGGCTCTATTATAGTGCTGAGATTGCTGGGATATCTCTCAGGCTTGCCGGTTTCCTCACAATGTTTTCCTTCACCGTTTTTTAAAGCCACTATTTACCTAGTAAATATGGAAACGCTGACGTTATTCATGATAGCTTTATTAAGCGTTCATTAGTGAAACGGCGAGTGATACGGTTAACATACTTTTTCCGATAGTATTAAAAAAAAAAGAAACCAAATCCAACGCCAAATGAATACTGACTCGTAAAATACTTCGTATACAGGATTATTGGTTATATGTCGGCAATCCATTAAGGGAATGTACGAGAGGTCATTTACAACCAAATGACCTCCTATGCAAATGTCAACAATTTTCAAGTCATTTTCCGTTTTATATTTTTATTTCATTTATTTTAAAATATAAAATGTCAAATTAATCGAAAATGGTTAACATTGGCATAGGGGTCATTTGGTTGCAAATGACCTCTCCTACATCCCCTTAACGGATTGCCGACTCATAACTGTTGAAACTATTTGGTTTACCTTTTTTTTTAATAGAAACACCCTGGCCACTTGTTAAAGTAATTTCAGGTACCTAGGTACTTATTTTGAATTAAAAAAAAATATTGTTGTTGTCATTCTTTGTGTCAATCCAAATGTGCTCCATAATATAAGCGTTGTAACATAAAATCGTATTTTATTCCAAAAGGTTATGGGCAATTAATCGATTTTAAAAAAGTGGACGCTCTACATATATTCCTATTCAAAAATGGCAAGTGGCGATTCTTCCCTGGTAAGCCCAATACAATCCACAATGACATTCTCAAAACTACGTGGAAAAGAAAATTTTCACACCTGGTCGTTCGCAATGGAATGCTACCTAGTAGATCAGGATCTTTGGGACATAGTGTCAAAACCGGCAGATCTTACAACAGCAGCAAATGCTAGAAAAGATGCCAGAGCGAGGTCTAAAATATGTTTAGCATGCCACGAAAATGTTTATCCTGTGATTCAAAATGTACAGACGGCATGCGATACTTGGAACAATTTAAAAAAGGCCTATGCAGATTGTGGTCTTGTCAGAAGACTATCTCTAATGAAAAAGCTACTAGCTGTGAAATATGAAGGAAATATGGAAAAGTACGTGAACTTAATGTTGACTACTCAGCAGGAACTGCGCGGCATGAACGCTGCCATAGAAGATGAGTTTTTAGCCATCATTCTACTAACAAATCTTCCTGAAAGCTACAAACCACTTGTTATGACCCTGGAGCACTCTAACACGAAGATAACATCTGAAGCTGTAGTCTCAGCACTTCTTAAGGAAGATAGCCGACCATCACCGACTACAAGTCTTACTGTACCTGATGCAGCATTACAATGCACCGTGACTAAGAAAAAGTCTTTTCATTCGAAGAAATGTACATACTGCAAGAGATTTGGACACTATAAAAATGAATGTAAAATCTTAAAGAAGAAGCAAGAAACTCCTAGTATTAATACTACTAATTACACTTCACACATTACACTTTCATCTTGTTTTAATGTGTCTCATTCCTCTTCCTCAGATTCTTGGTACATAGACTCCGGTGCTACTTCTCATATGTGTAACAGAAAGGAATACTTTCGTGAAATAACCCCTGTAATTAAGCCTGTCACTGTGGCCAACAATGACCAAATTCTATGTGAAGGTGAAGGTACAGTCGTCATTAATAATATTAATACAATTAAAGATGTTCTTTATGTTCCCCAACTAGCTGCAAACTTATTATCAGTTAGTAACTTAGTTAAAAAAGGCTTTATTGTTTTATTTTCCCTAAAAGGTGCCACTATTCTTCAAAAAGAAGGATGTAAAGTCTCAGGTTCTATTATTGCAACCGCCTCAAACTTCAATGGCATGTATAAACTTAATGTTCCTGATTCGCAAGCTCTTTTAACTACTTCCACAGAGTCTGCATTATTATGGCATAGACGCCTTGGTCACCTTAATACTAAAGCCATGAGTATTTTAAAAAATAAGTTTGTGGGCATTAACTATAATGACACACTGAACAAAATCTGTGTGCCTTGTCTACAAGGCAAACTAGCAAAGAAACCGTTCAATAATTCTTCAAGCAGGTCAAAAAATGTTCTAGAAATAGTGCATTCTGATGTTTGTGGACCCATGAGTACTCAATCTTGGGGCAAAGCTCTCTATGTACTCACATTCACTGACGATTTTTCTCGCAAAACTTTTGGATATTTTCTAAAACACAAAAGTGAAGTGTTCTCTAAGTTTGTAGAATTCAAAAGTATGGTAGAAAATCAAACGGGTCACAAAATAAAAAAGTTTAGGTCCGATTGCGGCTCTGAATATATTAATCGCAATATGACTACCTTTTTGAAAGAGAACGGAATTTTGCATCAAACTTCTGTTCCCTATAATCCACAACAAAACGGTATTTCTGAGCGAGTCAATAGAACTATTATTGAAAAAGCTAGGTCCATGCTTCAAGATGCTAACTTATCAAAAGCATACTGGGCAGAAGCAGTAAATACTGCAATTTATCTCAAAAATCATTCACCTACTCAAGCGTTAAATAATAAAATTCCAGAAGAGATTTGGACTGGAAAGAAAATTAATCTTTCACATTTACGTGTCTTTGGCTGTGAAGCACATGCACTTATACCCGTAGAAAAACGTACAAAACTAGAGTCAAAAACTCGAAAGTACATATTTGTTGGGTATTCCAGTCAAAGTAAAGGCTTTCGTTTAATTGATCCCCAAAATCCTCGAGTGGTTTTGACCGCGAGAGATGTTGTCTTCATTGAGGATAAGCCTTCTACTAGCGACACTCAAGATGTGTCTCAGTCACAGACAAGTGACATAATTCAAGTACAAGATACTGAAACAGGTTTAGACATGGAAATACCTAAAGTTTCACAAACTGAAACGACTGAAGTTCCAAATACGGAAATACAAGAAATCTCAGAAATAGAAACACCTGAAGTGTTTTTTGACTCCGAAAGTGAGACTATTGTGAAACATCCCCATGTTAATGTTGAAAGCAAAAGGAGATATTCCCTTAGAGACCGACGTCCACCAATAAGATATCCCGACAGTGACACCCTAGCAAACTTGACTTCTACGAACTTTGAACCTGAAACGTTTAAAGAAGCCATGGAAGATGTTCATAAAGACAACTGGCTTAAGTCAATGGAAGTCGAATACGATTCACTAATTAAGCACGGTACCTGGATTTTGGTGGACAGACCAAGTGACCGTAAAATTGTGAAATGTAAATGGGTATATAAAATAAAAAGGGATACATCGGGAAATATAATAAAATATAAAGCCAGATTGGTAGCCAAAGGGTTCACCCAGATTTACGGGGTGGACTATCATGAAACTTTCTCACCTGTAACTAGACTATCAACTGTCAGATTGCTAATAGCTTACGCTGTTCAGCATAACTTAGAAGTCGATCACTTAGATGTTGAAACTGCCTTCCTTTATGGGACCTTAGACGAAGAAATTTATATGACTCAGCCAGAAGGATTTATAAAAGAGGACAGCAAAAACAAAGTATGTCTTTTAAAGAGAGCTTTGTATGGATTAAAACAATCCCCTAGACAGTGGCATAAAAAAGTTTGCGAAGCAATGGCAAAGTTTGGTTTAATGAAATGACAAAATGATAATTGTGTATATTATCATAAAAACCAAAATAAGCTTCTTATCGTCGCCATATTTGTGGACGATTTTTTCATATTTTCTAATGATAAGGAAATGAAACAAAAGTTTAAAAGCGCTATTAGCAAAGAATTCTGTGTCAAAGACTTAGGTTCCTTAAAAGACTGTCTTGGTATGAGAGTTTTGTATACCAAAAACGGCATTACTCTTGACCAAACCAAATACATAGATAAGCTTATTTCTAAATTTGGAATGAGTGATGCCATATCAGTTTCCACACCCATGGAACCTGGTCAAAAACTCACTTACAGAGACATTAATGACGATCAGCCAGATTTACCTTACCAGCAGCTCATTGGATCACTAATGTATGTTTCCATTGGCACTAGACCCGACATCTCACATGCAGTGTCATTTTTAAGTCAATTCAACACACATTACGGGGAGGTGCACTGGAGAGCTGCCAAGCGGGTACTGAGGTATCTTAAGGGTACCAAGGACCTGAAACTTCACTATCATAAAGTCATGCCAGACTATCCCATCGGTTATGTAGATGCAGACCATGGAAGTAATATCATCGATCGTCGTTCATTCACAGGTTTCTTTTTCATTATGAGTGGAGCACCAATTAGTTGGGAGTCACGCAAACAAAAAACAGTCGCACTCTCAACTACAGAAGCTGAGTATATGGCTCTTAGTGAAGCGTGCAAAGAAGCCATATACCTCAAGGCGTTTTTTAAAGAAATATTTTCTTTGGATCGCCCAATCAAAATTTATACAGATAATCAAAGTTCATTAAAATTATCTCATAACGACACCTTTCACGCACGCACCAAACACATCGATATAAGGCACCATTTTATTCGCGATTCACTTAATCAACAAAACCTTGTCTTAAATTACATTAACACACGTAATATGCCAGCCGATGTCCTTACTAAACCTTTAACAAAACTTCGACATTTCATGTGTCTTAAAGGTTTAGGTATAACCGAGGCCATAAGCTAGCTTGCTTTTGTTTTTTGTATTCATTGTTTTGTTAAGTGTTCGTGATTATTGTTTATAGTGTTTGTTATTAATTTATTAGGGTGTATATATTTTTTGTATATCTGTATGTACAGGATGTTTCCATTACGGGGAGGTGTTGAAACTATTTGGTTTACCTTTTTTTTTAATAGAAACACCCTGGCCACTTGTTAAAGTAATTTCAGGTACCTAGGTACTTATTTTGAATTAAAAAAAAAATATTGTTGTTGTCATTCTTTGTGTCAATCCAAATGTGCTCCATAATATAAGCGTTGTAACATAAAATCGTATTTTATTCCAAAAATAACAAGTAACCCTGTATGTAGATGTTTCGAGTATCGATTGAACACACGACAAGAGATAAGTGCGGCCCATGCGTGGGGAAGCGGCTCACTCGAATCCAGATAGTTGCGCAGTTATCGGTCGGGCCGAACATAAATAAATCACACTCGGAGAGGACGAGATAAAGCGCGGTTTATTATTTTGTCCGCGGTTTAAGTCATGAGTTTGAAGCGTGCACGCTGTCGCGCGCGCTTGACGTCTATTGTGTCTCATTTACCGTCCGCGAACCGATTAATGAAGTAAACAAGACTAAATTCAGGGCTGATTTAAAATATACCAGAATAGCCTTATAAAAAGCAGTGACAAGATACTAGCAAGAACACCAGCCAGCTGGCTGTAAAGAAAGACACTAAATGACTGTAATCTTGGCCGAGATCTAAAAACGTTACTTAGCTTGTGCTTTGACTTTAGGCATGTTCCCATCTCTAACTTGCACTTGTAGTTTGGCAGTTGTGCGATAGTAACTGGAATAACGCTAGGCAAAGTACGTTAAAAATTTGTTTTGTTTTTTATCTTTTTGTTTTTATTGTCTGTTTTTTATTTTTCTATATTTTTGTTTTAATAATCGATGTTCTTCCTGTGCGAGTCCCAATATATGCTTTTTCTTTGTTATTTCTGTCTAAGTAACGTTTATAGATGCGTCATGCGCCTTAGTGCCGCATCAGTATTATGACTGTATGCGCTTTTACGATCTCACTTTACCTTGGAGACTACAAGACCCTGTTAAAATTTTAATTGTTTATTGCGCTAAATTAACAGATCGCTAAAATTGTCACGCTTATTTAAATAAGTCAGCTGATTGCAGAAACCATGTTCATCATGTAAATCACTCTAATAAAGTATGGCACGAAATTATATCATCTACAAGCGTTAAGTCTTGGTGGCAGCTTGCCAAAGTGTGATGGGATGTGAAAAATAGTGCCAGTGGCATAATGTACGGAATTTGGATTGCCGACACTTGTGGCGTTTTGGTTTATATTAAAATGTCACTCTAACGTATACGCCTCCCCTGTTGTTGGGGACTCGAGTTCGAACCCAAGTCACCTCTGACTTTTCGGATTCATGTGCGTATTGTATAATTATCACTTGCTTCAAAATTGGTAAAGGATAACATCGTGAGGAAACCGGTATGCCTGAGAGATATTTCTCGACGGCATGTGAAGCCAAGTTAGCCAAGGCCCATGGCCGGCGGCATAAAAACTCTGTCACCAGGTTAGTCACCAACCACACGAAAAAGAAGAAAAAAACGAATAGGCCGATGTTTATCGTTTCGAAGTTTCTACAGCATTCCTACAGGCAATAATGTGCATGTTTAAGTTACTAGGTAAATAGTAAAGACTATGTATTCCATCTTAATCATTAGCAGTATCTTCTTAGTTCGCACATATTTAGCCCTTTAGATATTTATTTCATTTAATTAATAACCGTAACCTCAATTCATGTGAATTATGTCCCAATTCAAGCTGCTTCCTAGTTCTATTTTCCTAGTAATTAACTGTATACCGACTAATATCGGCGTTAATTAAATTAACGTAGGTGTCAACACACCTATGTGGCTAATGAGAGCTACTCGACACCTTGCGTAGTATTGTATCGCTTTAACACGTTGCCAGCTTTGCACGCTGCCAATGTAATAGGATTGTGGTCGTTTCTGATTCCATTTACGGAGTACTGGTAAAAGTACACTTATAAATGCTGCTAATTGGGTAACCCATGAAAATAATTAACGATGATACCTACGTTAAAATGAACAGAATTTGGGAGAGAACTCACAACAAAAGTTATACGCAGTTTCGTCAATCGCTTCCGCTTATGACTTGAGAAATGTCAGTAAAAACAGTGACTGGAGCATATAACCACCATCAAAATGTTGTGCTGCATTAAATGAGTAATAGTTATTATAATAATTATCGGATCTATTAAACTAAAAGGTTTGATTAATCTGAATTGTGAGCACATGTAGAGTACTACAGTGCTATTAGATAAACGGATACCGTTTCTAGAATCAACGAACATACTTATATGGAGTCTCTTCAGTTTTTTTAAACGAATGGGATTTTACAGAAGTCGCATTATGATGTGTAACATCTGACATCTCACCTTGGTAATAAGCAACATTTAAGGGGCGGGGCCTCGTCAAGGTCGTTTCTGACGGCCAACTCTACCACCGCGCGCGCTTATTGGTCAAATCAAATAGTTCTTCCCCGGCTTCCTGTGACACACTTCCGTCCCTTTTCACGAAATCACTCGCAAATATGATTATTTAGATTTTGATTGCAGGAAAGCGAGGAAAGATATTCAAAAATAATAAAATTTGTGTATTAATTACATCATCAAATTTCTCGCAGTTTATGATCCTTACTTGAACGTTAACTAGTTAGCCAAGACTTGCGCAAGTGAACTCACCCGCAATAACTTCTAGTATGTGGGTGGCAGGCAAACGCACGTTTCATTTATAGATGCACTTAATTAACGTTCGCAAACCATAAAGGTGGAGAATAAGTACCTGAAACAAAAGGGGAAAACATTAAGACATCGTTTTTGTTGGTCACCCACGAATTCGTTGATCAGCAACAACATATTTTTGGTGTCAACTCGTCTTAAACAAACAAAAGCTTTATTTTTGTGACAGGAAAACAGGCGCAAATCAAACTAGACAGCAATAAAACTGTCAATCTCACTTATCTGCCCCATTTACAGCCATTTTACAAAAAATAACTTACGTCAAGTCACAACTATTGAAATGAAATAAAATATCGCTTCCACCGTAAAAATATCAAACATTTTTCCATGAAAATTTCAATCACCTTTGAACCTTTAGCGTGTCAATGCTACGCAATATTTTTCCAATGTCGATAGTTATATCAGATCGGTCGCCACTCGCCGACCGGCCGTCCGTCGTCGTCCGGCAGTCGGGGACAATCCTTGATTCGTGAGGACTGACCTACCGCAACACGCCACACTATGAATTCGCCACTCGCGTCATCCGACGGAGACTACGCGGATTTAATGTTACTAGAAAAGTTAGTCTTATTTCTCCTTTTATTACATACAGCGACGGAAACGCCCTCTCTGTTGAGTTGCGGGTGATAATCCCGCATCCGGAACGCGTTTATATGGGCTACAGTGTACACATTTGTTCAGAGTTGGAATGTTGGTTCGCTTGATTTGTGAGTGTACTTGCTTCGCATTTATATCCAGACATTAGGATTCTCTGTGACTATGAATAATGTTTCATGCATAGAATAACACAAACAACAGAATACATAACAATAAATCACATGAGTGTTACCATGACTAATAATTCACATACCGAAACTCAAGCCCGCTAAAGTCTTGGTACTGCTCTCTTAAATCCTAAGAGAAAACCCTCACGATTAACCACGCTGGAAGACATTGCAGATTGTCAATTTTGGTCATGTAACATTTATTTCGAAAAGCTTAGAATTAGGATCTTTTCAAACAAAATGGCCAAAGAGGAGTAATCTGTGCCAGAATACAAGGATCAGTCAGTGGAATGAGGGAAACTGTATTTGATCAGCAATAGGATATTTTCGAAAATATAAAAACAAATGGAGCCATATCCATTTTTTCAACAGTTCTGTGTAAAGCGTCGAACAGACTAGCGTGACGCGACTCTAACAAAACTATTTCTGAAAAAACTTCACGGTAAAACAATGACCGGTGTCGCGTCGTGTCGCGCTAGTCTGCACGAGCCTTTAATTCGCTTATTTTGTCAGTGCCAGTCAGTGGGCTATCGATCAAAAATACTCCTAGTAAAATTGGCGCATGCTCTTTTGTCAAACGCGAAATTCGTGCAAGGCTTCGTCATCTTATTGGTACCGACTTTTTTACTCGTTTTAGGGTGTTGAGTCATAAAAGCATAATGATGATGCTAAATATTCAACGTTACGGCTGTTTAGGTGTATAAATAAATTAAAAGACGTTGCCCTGTCGAATCGTAGGTTTTTAGAATTTATGTTTCTTTTATTACTAACGATGCTGTCAACAGCAGTTAATTAGCTCCATAATGCATGTCTATCGATGTTGTGTTCATTTTAAATTGTGGCATTATACTCTTATGCTTCTGAGAATATCGACAAATTACAATAACTCCCACTTGAATATCAAATATTTGAACTCATGCTGTTAAGGGACTCTGAAAGTCGGAACCAGTAAATAACTATTTGAATCATGTATCACGTTAAAAAAGGCCCACAGAGGAATTCCTTATAACTTAAACAAAAACAAATACGCCATTGTTCATGCTGGTTACAAGTACCGCCTTCAAGAGCAGCGATGCCCTCCACATGTTCGGAACCCGACACCGATTTCCTGCGAGTCGCAGGTCGATGTCGTTGTCGCATACGCGTCATTGTGTCGATCATTTGCATAATTAAATAACATTATGCATTCATTCATTCAGGTCACCCTTACACGAACTGCCAAAACAAAGCGTCATGTCCGCCCCGCTGATATCGATAAAAACAAAGCGAAAAAATCACGCCGTAATCGCGTCGACAGTTCAATCTTCAGGCGTTTCGTTGTTCAGCCGTAAAAAGGGAAGACTGCTCAGGATGGGAATTAATGCTCAAGAAGTTCTAAATTAATCCCCTTGAGGTGGACGCCCGCATCGGCAACGCAGAGAGTAAACATTTGTATCGCGGAGGCTCTTCCTACCCAGTTTCAGTTCGCGGAAAGATCGGGGTGTTTCGCGTAACCGATGGGCGGCGGGTGGGGTAGTCGCCACCCCAGGAAAGCGAAACGACCCCACGTTTTCCCCCTCACCGGGGGCTGAGGTCTTTGTCCCGCGCGACCCAGTTAATGACCGCCCCCGCAGACGCGGCACATAGCCTCGTTCTGATATAAATACGCCTACTACACTTGACCTCCAAAGTTTTTATTGGAAAGCACGTGCCTATGAGATCGTGTGTTGTAAACAATATAGGTCTGTTGTGTAATTGATGTTGTCTCAGTTGTGTAAAAGTTTGTTCACCTTCGCAAGTACTGGAACGTCTCGAAGCATTTAAAAGTCTGCTTACGCGGCGTGCGATACTGTTTCGCTTTCAAGTTTGTTAGTAAATAAATCGCTTGAAGTGAAAAGGGTTTGTCTTTCGGTCAGATTGTGCGGTGAACTAGGAATGGGCGAGGGGAGGTGAAGCAACAGGTCGCGAAACAACGTTTTAATTGTCGGTTGATAAGCATCGACGTCACCGGAGCGCGACACCTACATGAGGCCGACGCGACGTGCACAAAGAGCGATGACCGAACCCTAAATGCATTCACACCGCTCATTCTGTTTAAAAATATTGCATTAATTTACAACGTAATCAGAAGCCCTGGGGTACCGGAGGTTTAGTGGTCGTAACTAATATTTCCACGTAAACTTTTTTATATCGAGAAACTTCTTTGCCGTCGTAATTGACACTAATGCCAAGCGATTGGTTCAATCATAAGAATTTAGATAGAATTTATACCGTGACGGATTGTGGTGTGTGTGGTCAAGATACGATTAAGAGGCTCGATAAGGGTATACATTTCGTGGTTATTAATGTAAAATCTTTTTTCACGTCTCTAATCTACACTTTCCTTTAGAGCTCATTGACTGCAACTTCCAAAACCATTCGTTATTTCTCGACATGACTTAAATTGTACCTAACACGACGACTGCCGTTAAAGTAATCACAAAATGTAATAAATTAAATAGGACCAACACTTCAGTTACCGCATTCATCTTCGGCAGTCCACTATAAAATAACATCTTTAGCACACCATTCGGTCATAATCTCCCAAGTTTCATTAAGTACGGAACTAGTCAATAGATATTACATTTCAATGGCAGTTTAGACACCTTGGCAAGTCAGCTTCAAGATACCGGTTTTATAAAGACCAGTTTGAGAAGAACTTTCGCCTATGAAGGGAATGTGTGTCGGTAGAAGGGGGGACGGGTATCTTCACTACTGGCTGTGTTTACGGAAACTTATGCCCAGGGCGATAGTTGCATAAAGTGCCGTTTCGCAAACCGCAAGAGACTGATGTAAACGTTTCAATTTTCTTTGTCTTGTCCAGCTTGTTCACAGACGTCTAGTTTGTTCGACGTCTGAAGTTGTCACGAAGGGAGTTCACGATACTGTCACTACTCATGAACTGAACAACTCACAAGAACATTCTATTGTGTTGCAAATATTTTAGACTTACGATATCAGATCCCAAAATTCAAGACATTTAAAACAATACATTCAAAACTAACGCCATTCATATTTCTAAGAATCGCTTACATAATTCCCTAGGATTTGAAAGTTTGAAAGACGTTTGAGCTCCTTTCATATTACAAACAGGTAAGTTCTTAAACGTCTGGCGCACGGCCCACGCAGTTCCGAATTTTCGAAATCCGAAAATTCGCTCCTCATTGTCCAAAAGGCTTGATGTCGGCAAGGCACAGCGTTTGCCCTCCACTTCATACATTTCAAAAGCACAACAAGTCACAGTCTCCCAATATTTGCCTGCCTTCGGTCTGTTCAGTTCTGTTATCGCTATTAATGTTGATTTAGGAATTGAATGCTTCAATGGTTCGTGTTAATTCTGTCGAGATCGCTTGATATTGTCTGGGATATCGCTGGCACAACTTTGGAGTTCAATTGTACGATTCATTCGAATTGATTTCCAGTTGAGTTAGAACTGGAATTAGTTTAATTTAACAGGTTAGTAAATGTTATTTATTACAAAATCTGTCGGGTTTCTCATAAATTAAACGGTTTATGTCAAATTAGAAGCTTTGGTATAATTAGATACTTGAATAAATGTTCATTGAAACTAAAGAAAATATAATTAGAATCTAGCATTAAATGGTGACATTATTAGTATTGTTTACTTTAGCCTACATTCGGTACAAAACAGTAATGTTTCGAGTGGTTATGATTTGATAAGTTTACGAGCAGACTTGTCAACGTACGAAACAAAAGCCATGGGAAATGTTATTACTGTATTGTAACATGAGAACGTGGTGCAGGTCATTGGTACGTCGTAAATACCAATTTGGGGCAGACGTAGGGTTAAACAGGATGAAAACTTGCACAGAATATTACCAACAAAAACTCAAATGTTGGAAAAGATAGCTTCCATATCTATAGCCATGAACTTCAGTGTAAAAAATCTTTAAGGAAATGGTATTCGTCAAGTTTTTACGCTTTACGTTAGAAGCGGAACTAAGAGGCGTAATTAATTTGATGATTCTGTTACTTGCACTGAAAAAGAGTAAAGTATGAGTAGATACCCCGTACTACCCGTCTGTTAAGAAAATTATATCACGGAATCTATAATTCTATAGACACGCCCTGAAGATCTTATCGGTGCATCACGATCCGTCTTGTCAGACCATTTTTCGGGCTGACTGCATTTCATTTCCAACTATTTGAATAGATGTTTTTGCTTTTTTCCAGGTAACCGTGCATGGAATATTTGGATTGCGTGACCCACACCACGTTTGGCAACCCTACAAACTTACGCTTCGAACTATGGTTTCGTTAAGTGATATTTATTCTCAAACAAACCATTGTTTGTTTATATTACTACACAAACATGGTCGTCGTCCAACATATAGAATTTTAAGTGCCGAATTTAATTAGTACACCTCCCGTCGAGTTTAATGATATATGAGCATAAAGTAGCTATAAAAGTAAAGGCTCTAGAATATAAATAATGGGAGAGTAAGTAATAAAACATGAAGTTAATGATGTGACGACTAATCGTGGTACTGTTGTAGATGCAAGCGTGAGCGCGCTATATTTCATCACAGCATTACAAGATTTTGGATCGAAATTACATATACATTATGAGAGCATTGAATGGTTTTTATACTAACAACACGACTATATTCTTTAATACACTACGAAAAGATAGTTAAATTAATTCAGGCGAAAACCACTACGAAAACTTAAAATAAGGGATATATTAGTCGAGATAAGAACTTGAACATGCACAGGTTACCCATATCAAATGACGTATCCCATTCTGTTGAATAAAACAACTTGCAAGTTGATAGACAGCTGCTACATTCTATTTTCTTTCTCTCTGACATCGAGATGAAATCAATGCAGTGGAATGCATAAACATTCATTCTTCCTCCATCCGCAGTTTTATAATCTACCGAGGACAATATCCATTCATTGTAAAGCAGGTACAACCTTTATTTACTTATTTCTAACCTCCTTCGGCATTAAGAACCTACTTCGATTTAATGGTGCAGAAGATTTTATCAAGTATTAATTTATATATCCAATTGAACGCAGATGTTATCTATCCAGCGGTCTTCAAGCAAGTTTGACGGTTCTACAGGCAATATTTCGCGTATTAGTGGAGCGATAAGCATGCAAATCCGCAAGGGCCAACACAAATCGTCCGGATACCGGTTGGTGAATGTAGCTAGTAGTTGCATTAGTGCAGTAACAACGTTTGTTGCAACAGTATGCAGAGGCCTTGCATTCGCCGAGCCACCGCGTCGGCCATGGACCAAAATACCCGCTTTCACGCACTAAGTCTGTACTCAATACTTGAAGTAGTTTTGTTATATTATTGCGAATATTGATATTATGTTAAACTACTAGGTTTTTGTATGACAATATCATGATGATAATTTCTATGCAAATTTGTGAATGTCCGACGAAAAAATTTTACAACCCGGCCACACGAAGCGTGAAATAAGTATGTAGATTTGATGCTTTATTACGACAATTGATTCTGTGCACAGTTCCAAACAACCTCTCATTATATTCTGAACTCGACTAGCGTAACGCTACAAACGTAGACGAGGCTACATTGATAAAATTCTTTAGACCTCTAAACGTTGCCAACTAACGGTACAGTTCTTTACTCTTCCCAAGGCATTTGGAACTCCCCAGCAATTTATATGATCAGACAACAGCATACTGAACATTACGTGATGTTCCAGTGGACAAAAGCCGAACTGATTATGTTGAATGGCCCGTGAATGAATTAGTGCAAGAATGTCATAGATTATTATTACGATCATCACGCGGACGTGGCGGGTCATTCATCAACCCGTATTGATTGTGATTTTGTTAAACCTACGTGGTCAGCTCGAGTTAGGTCGCAAGGTGGCGCAAGCGCAGCTAGAGCTTGTTCTGGGTTCCGGAGTTCTGAGCATTGAATGGTTTTGCTACTAGACAACGTCGCCGTCGTTTTACAGTAAATTGATTTAAAGTTCAATATCCCACGGTCTTTCAAGACCAATTAGGGGTTCGTAATAGTTTGTGCATATTTGTATATTTTATTATTGCGATGTGTGATCCAAACCTAAAATATTATGGTAAAAATGTATGAAAAGGCTCATTTCAGTAAGCATTATTATGTCAAGAATAACATCCAAATCCCTAGAAAAGTTTAGCAAGTGCGAAAGATTACCTTTTGTTTCTTTACTATTATAAACTAAATACTACTACAAAACTTCGTAACCAAACAACCACAATTTCAAACTACCCAACAAGAGCTCACAGCAGCTCGCACAATTAATACCAGTATTATAGTCATGTTAGGTACAGTTTGCAAACAGACCACTGGAGAATGTTATTGTACCCGCAAACTGTTTGCATTCAATTCCGTCTGCGAGTATCGGTTGCTTGTCCAGAGATGCTTGCTGTAAGTCCTGCGTAGTTGTAGACTTGTAGAGGACATGCATATGTAGGCCTCGTTGTTGATGCTATCGGTATGGTTATGGTGGACCTTTTAGAGTTAGGAGTCTTGTAACGAAGCGTGCTCGTTTTCTTCTGTTTAACAAAATTGGTTTTTAGTGTCGTCTAGGGAATTCTAAAATTAATAAGAAGATTTATGACGTTAGGAGTCGTCATAGCAAAATATTAAATTAGAATGTTTATAAAGAGATGGCTATAGCTATGATATTCAAAGTTTTATTATAAAAGAGGTTAAGAAAGGCACACATACGTAAGGTATATTGGTATTCATTCATGAGATGATTCTTCAAGTATTCTATGTTCCGTTGGGTCAAATCCCATAATGAAATTTTTTCAACCAATTATCGAGATTTCAGCAATTGAGTGAGATCCTTTACTACCGCCAGCCTTACACTTGAGCTGGCTTCATTGAATCATTAACTAACATATTACAGCACAATAATCACACGTCAGTCGTGTTCTGTGGTTTGAACACGTGTGACCTGCCATGTGTCCGCCCACGCGACGCAAAGCCTTTACATAGCACGGTGGAACTGACAGTTCTTTTATTGTGGATTTCATCTATGAATATGCGATATTTGAAGAGACCATGAGTTCAAAAGTAACGTGTGGTCGTGTA
Source organism: Omphaloscelis lunosa (assembly GCA_916610215.1). Taxonomy (NCBI): domain Eukaryota; kingdom Metazoa; phylum Arthropoda; class Insecta; order Lepidoptera; family Noctuidae; genus Omphaloscelis; species Omphaloscelis lunosa. Next base: position 18,752,013 of record OU744250.1, read on the forward strand.
ACGGACATGTGTACGATTAGTAGTAATTTTGCTTGATATGACGCTTCAAATAGACTGTCGGATCAAAAGCGGGATTTAGTTCAGTGTCTGTTCAGAAGAGAGTCATTGATATAAATGTTATTGGATGGAAAGGGAGAGGAAGACCAAAGAAAAGATGGATGGATTGTGTGGTAACTGATGAGAGATAATATGAAGGAAATGAAGTGCGTCGGCTGGCAGGGGAGAATAGAAGAAAAAAAGAAACGTGTTGCGTCGACCCCAAGTAATATGAGACAAAGTCAGGAAGATGATGGGTTCCGCTTTACCGTTCAACCAACGACGAAGCGATGTACCATTGCGGAAAGCCATAACTAACCATCGTAAGGACTATTCTTGCTTGCAGCCCTCGGCCGCTATAGAACCGGGGCGGTAACAGATGTGGTCATCAGGTGCACGGGATTTTGTTTTCAAAGTGGTTGGTTACTGTTATAGGTTTCCGCGATGGTACATAATGTTCCAGCACTAAAAAATCTACAAATCATCGCTGTGTGCTGGAAGCTTGTGTGCGCTTGAATGATTCACGGAGTAACAATAAATGGAGCTCGTCAGCCTTTATGCAACTGTTACAATGGCCATACAAAAATCTGTAACATGAGAGAAACTGAGCCAATAGCATCCTATTAGAACATAGGTCAATGGGTAACACAGTACGAACACGTGTATATGTATAAGCATGTGTCCGCCCACGCGACGTCGAGCCCATTTACACCGCACGGTAAACTATTGCAGATAAATGTTGCTTTATCAGCACAAACATTCCAGTTTGCAGAATTCTGTGAATCATATCTAAAAAATCTGTTTAGATTTTCCTATTCGAAGAGTATAAACAGATTACTACGTAGGTGGTACAAAAAATACGAAGGCACTGAAAGGAAAAAGCTGTAATGTACAAGTTGTTGCCTAGATTTTGTGTGATATCATTATTTATTTACTACTAGCGAAACGCTGCTTCGCATGGTTTTTACGGTTTGACAAAAAATTGAAAATTTCTTAATTATGTGCGAGTTTAATATAATTGTATGTTACACATAAACCTTTCGGAGTAAATTCTCTAAATGATAGTGAAAACCTCATCAAAATCCATTGTGGAGTTTGGAAGAACAACGCGGTCATACTGACAGACACGAAAGGTACTTTAATTTATAACATGAAGAGGTAGTACCTCTATATCACTGTTCGTCCACTCACATGCGTTTGTTTCAATCTCAAGTTAGATCACGTAGCATGGTAACCGCGCGTACGCAGCTATGCCACGCCACGCGTTTATAAGAAACATTTCACACTATACGTAATGTACCATCGAAGAAACCCATATCTATACACCATAAGGACAATTTCTGCTTGCAGCGCTCGGCCGATATAGTAACGCTTACCTACGAAAAAAAAAAACGTGTGCGGTCGGGGGACCCCCGTCAGGAACGAAGTTCTTTCTCACGTATGATTTAAAACAAAAACAAAACTTTCGCAGCCGCCATCTTGGATTTACATATCGACCCCACTATCGGCTTTAACACCCTCGAAAACCATGAAAACGATACCCATGATGAAAAATTTGAAAATTTTTAGAGCTGCCATCTTGGATTTACATTTCGACCCCACTATCGGCTTTAACACCCTCGAAGAATGAAAACGATACCCATGATGAAAAATTTAAAAATTTTCAGAGTCGCCATCTTGGATTTACATTTTGACCTCATTATCGGCTTTTACAGGGTGCAAAAGCCGATAATGAGATCAAAGAAGAAGCCGATAATGAAGACCATGAAAACGATATCCATGATGAAAAATATGAAAATTTTCAAAGCCGCCTTCTTGGGTTTTTATTTTGACCAAATTTACACTTTCTCTCTCTCTCCAGCAAGCAGTGTACTCGGGACAATATGTACAATTTTATCCCACGACACTGTAATCACTTTACTCTTTTCTTTTGTTTTTTTATGCCGGCGTTCTGTATCTCTCTCTTTCTTTCTCTTTGAATTAGAAGAAGACAGTCGCAAGTATTAACACTTTATGAAGTGACGATTTCTGAAAGTTTACAAGCCGTGTTAAAGAACTTCGTTCCAAAAAGAGTTGTGTGCACGGGATTTTGTTTTCAAACTGCTTAGATATATATATGCGTTTCTTCGATAGTACGTACAATACGCGGGCGACCCTTTAATATCATCATAATCATTCTCTTTCCCTTATCCCAATTTATTTGGGTTCGGTGCAACAATCTCCCATACTTCTCCATTAATCGTCATCTCTGCAGTCACTCCCTTTCTAGCCATATCATCTTTCACACAGTCCATCCATTGTTTCTTTGGTCTTCCCATACTCAACTTTCCTACCGACGTTTTCCTCATTAACAACTCTTTAAAATAATTAAAGATAAAATTCTTCAGACGTTAGCCGTGCATATTAATCAATTATTGGAGCACGGCGGAACACCTAACCTTTATTTAACGGTTAAGGTGTCATGTCACTCTGACCGCCAACGCATGCCTTTGTTTTGTTTTTGTAGCACACGACAACTAATGAAATGAATATTCATAATATAATGTCAATAGCATAAATTAATTGAGCTAATTAAAAGCATCACCATAAAAATTATTAAAATAGTTAATACAAGGCAATACAACCTTTTAAAGATTGAAACACCTGTCAAATAAAAAACATTTCGGTGAAATTGAATATGTATAAATTAATTTTATTTCCCGTTTTACGGCGGTTCTACTTTTCCAGTTTCCGCCACACCTTATAAGACTAATGATTATAAAATAATAATGTAACAATCGTGACGTGTTACGTACGATACGGTTATCAAACGCATCGTGTGCGCACGACCAAACAATCGTACTAGAGCGCATTGCGTCATCGCTCGTAGTAATCAGCTGATGGCGGTCGAGTAAATTGAAACCATTTAATACCTACATGTGTAGTAAGTAACTGTATTGTATACCTATTGTGAGTAACTATGTACCTATACATACGTATTATGTAGTTCATGTAACAATGTTGTACTAAAAAGAAAAATGTAAGTGCTTTAGTTAGTTCTTATCGTTTGCCATTCGCCGTTTCCTTTACTGAAGGAAATAGGTTATCTACAGTTGTATTGGGTGGAATTGGGTTACAAAGTGCAGTAGAACTATTTACAGTTTAGATTTGACTTTAACCGACACTAGACGTGTTTGTTCACGATTTCTTTGTGTTATTACTATTTTAAGCTACATTTCGCCTGTGTTGAGAAATCATATGCTATAAATTCCGAGATAATTTATTCTCCGTGGTTTAAAAGCATTTTATCACCACCTAGTTCAGTTGGCAGAAATATAAACTTTAAGAGTACACAGGAAAATATAAACAATGCTAGTCCATGAAACGTAAACGTTCCTCGGTTTCTTTGACTTTTAACTCATCAAATAATAAGTACAAATTTTAAAACAACCAATAGATTACCTAAATCGGTGCACAACAATAGAAGCTAAGGGCAATAAAGTCAAACTGTTTATTTTACAGCCCAACAAAATGTTCAACAATAGAAATGTCAAGACAAAGCTCTATAGAAAAACTTAGTCGTTCGGAACAAAAGGACGTTTCGTTGAAAGTGGAGACGTAAAGGGGGCGCTGTAAATCAATGCTGGTGAATAATAAAATGCAAATGTACAAAGACTTATTGTTTTCACTGGAAACGTTGATATAGAACTGAGAACACGGCTAGACAAGTGCTATCTTAGTCAAGACAAGAAATTACGTGTGAATGTTATCGCATCAGATGTTGCCTTTACAGGGTGACAAAATTTCTTAGTACAAGACGAGATAGACAACGTGAGATAGCAAGAGCGTGTTTGACACCTCAGCCGAACAAGGTATCACGATTAAAGACTGGACCGGTATGAAGTCATTAATAAAGAAATAACTGCTAAACATTAAACGTGACATGACTATGTCCTTATTAAGGAAGTCGTTTATTATCGGTACACAGCATATTTTGTACCATATCAATCAACAAAGTTGTAAAAGCATTCAGAATTGCCAAGTTGTAAACTTCGAATCAAATGAATATTTGGTCAGCTATTTCATACGAGGCCGACGATGTAATAACTTCTTATATTAACGGACATAATAATTACAGCTTCGTCGTAAAGACGTTAATGAAATGCAAGTAATCACTGGGTACTAAGTTGCGCTGGTTAATGCATGCGGTGGTGTTGTGCGTCCAGTGCCACTTTCAGTAGCTCGTACTTCGATGGTGCCTGGGTGCATAAACTACCCACTTTAGTACAGCACGTTCCGCCATGCTATGTTTAAGACAAGTAACCTACATAATAATAACTGTTTCTTGCACAAGTTATTTTTAATAATTCTCAGTAGGGATGTTATAATTTTAAGCTGTTAGTGAAAACAAATGTTTTCAGAGTTCTTCGTTTAAAAAAATAGAAAAAATCAACAGCCCAGACGTATTTGAAGACTTCGGGGAACTGAAAGCCACGAACGACGACGACACACATCGATATCCCTCTGTTAACAAAGCATAAGTTTAATATTTCTTTTGTAAAAAGATATGAAACCAACATTTACTACTCGCATCTTGTCCAATAACTCAGTGCAACATTTAACCCACAACGTGCAGACAATAAACCTAGATTTTTATTCTCAGCTTTCCGATATGTCTATTCAATATGTTTACCAGACATTGAAATTGGATCCCTCCACGGTCTACATTGTATGTAGGTAATCATAACGATTGGTTGTTCGGGCGTCCAATAATGCTACACTAGGAGCCTCAAGGTCGGGCGGTGCATGCACCATAAACCCTCGTGTTTACCGGCAGTCACCGCTTCGTCTTTGTCTTTGACGGTGGAGGGTCGACGAAAGTCATAAACTGATAACAGTTACATTTCTGGAAACCTTGGAGTTCTGTGTCATAAAACGTCTTCAAATAGTACTCCTATGTTAAGAATTTTTTCATTCCGCCTCGAAGTCACACTCAAACGCCGAGTTTCAATGTTTACGGATGTTATTCAAAGGTTCTTTTTAGCACTTTGAATATTTTATGAAGGTTTACCATTCATCACACGGTTCGCCATGCATAAATACATTAATCACTTTCTAATCCGCTGTCATCTCAACATTTGTGCCCACTGGTGCATAAGAAAGGCAAAGCTTGTATCAAGCAACTGCATCGACCTACAATGATGACCCTGGCATGTTACCAGTCACCACTGAAGGTTTATTGCTAACGTAGGTGTACTATAAGCCTTTATTTATAACTCTGCATTTTATTGCTCAAAACCTACTCACCGTCTTTATCGATACTTTCTTTAATAGGAAACTTGGTTTCACGTTCTCTTTGTAACTGTGAAACTCGACTCCGTACAGTTTGTTCGATTAATGGTATATGTTCATTTTAATCCTACGCTCTGAGAAAGATTTATACAAACAATTTCCATTCATTCAACCTGTTTATTAATAACAGAACAGGTGTATAAAGCTGTTAACTTCTGCATTGGTAATTGCGAGGCAATTCATCAAGTGTCGTTGGAGCCAGGAGCCAATCTGGGAGCTATACATTTCTGTGATTAGTTTAATACCCTGATACGGTTGGACAGGTTTGGGGCATACTTTTAAGGTAGTGGAAAATTGGAAATGCGACAAGTACCTAGCGATCGGTGAATGATAGTAATTATCTGGTGGTGGCGGACTGGCGGCCGCCCACCAGAATTCCACGCTCATTCCCACTGTAGCGGAACACTTGGTGCTCCCAGTTGTTTATTCTCACACAAGTTATGTTTTGGAGTGCGTGACTTGTCAAACGCGACGTCACTTGGACGCCACAGCGGAGCCGCCAGCCTACCCGCGGTCCATTATTACTTTGTTATTACTAAACGAGAAATACAGTTTCGGAACAATTTGTTTAATAAGTGGAATTGTTATTTTAGCCATAAAAACGTATGAACCGTTAAGTACCCATGATGGAAAACTTTGAGCATGCTTTACAGGGGAATTAATTCCACAAACCTTGAAAATCATATATGCGTTTTTGATCAAACCTAAAACCAATATTGGCACGAGATTTCGTTATCTTCCAGCCAACAAACTAACGTCGTATCGAATGCTATATATGGTACTGGATGATGAATCAAAGCATTCAGAGATCCGTATATCAATACAGCTGAGACTAGTGTTTCAACGGAAGAGATAAACAAGCCATAATACAGAGGTAGATGCGGCTGGTAAACAAAGCGCGGGTCAACGCCACTGCACCCAGCGCACGCAGTTCAAATTATTACATTTTTACTTTCAAGTTGATAATATCCCTGATTTCATGGAAGGAATTAGAAAAAGGGTTGTGGTGTTTAGATCTTTAAAGATAACTACGAACAGAATAAACGACTTCTGAGAAACAGATAGTACACGAATCTATTCAATTGTTGTTGCAGCTCCAAGTTTAATTTCTGTTACTATCCCCACAGATGTATAATACCTGGATTTAGTTCAAAACACAGTAAAAGCATACAGATTTACTCGTCTAATCCCTGAATGTTCAAGTCACTTCCAAGAGCGAACTCCCAAAACCCAGCACAAATATTTGATGTAGATTATCAAGACGATGATGGGCAAATGTAAATATGGAGAGGTACAACTAGTGATAATGAACTAAGGCATCAGTTGAATTAATGCTCACTTCCTGTCCTCATTTAAGATGAAGAAGAAGAAATCGGTTAGTCACCTGAGAAAACTGATTAAATGCGTCACTGAACTAAACAAAAAGTTGAGGCTGTGACTAAGTTGATTTCTTGAAGACTATCTCGCCACTCACCAATGGAATGACATAGCAGAAAGCCTCCAATCACTTTTTACAATGCTTTGTTCAATCCCGGAATTCCCGGGGCATTTCATTTAAAGCATTTCGCGAAACACCGACCCCTCGCTGTGATATTAAAAATTGCAATCAAACGTCGGCAAAAGATGAACGAGTGATACATGATACAACAAACAATAATTAAATATTAATTCTTTACTGAAGTCACGGTACTGAATAAAGAATCCATGTAAATTACTGGGTATTTTTGTGATGTTGTTGGTTATGGTTATAAATTAGCAACATTCTTTTAAAATTAAAGGAAAAGAGTTTATGAAGAATTGCTGGTCAACTTTGTGTCTAATGAATTCAATAAAGTAATAATCCAGATTCTGACTGATGAATAAACATATATACGTTTTTCAATGTGCATCAGTATTTGCGGTCGCTGTAGATTCAATTTCTTATAAGAATGGACGCTTGCATTGTTCATGTATTTTATATTTCATGGAGACAAACAAGACTGTTCAATGGGATAAAAATCTATGAATGACCGTCGCGACGAAGACGCTTGCGGCTTGATCGTGTGTATTATGAGAATGAATTAGCAATGAGGGGGAATTGATACCGTTTTTAGGAATGAATACTATGTAGATCAATGAATGATCGATTCAACGTTGCCTTGGACTATTCCGTAAAATGGCCAACGTTTAAGTATTTTTTAATTAATTGTCCACTCTGAAATTATGGCTTCGTGCATACTCATCCCCAGTTCGAACTCGCCAGCTTTTTTAAATGCCCATCACCTGCAAGAGTACACACTACAGTTTGTCGGAAAAGTGCTACGATGTAAAAAATAAATACTCTTCGTCTAAATAATAAATACTGATCACGTATTATTTTACTAAGGTAGTCTTGATCTTTTTCTATATATTTTGTAACAAAATGACCTACTTAGATTCCGTGAAAATAAGTAGTTATTAATTATAAATATTTCTTTCCCAGAAAGTTTACAATAATTGAATTGGATTTTAATGATTGTGCTTACGAACTGTGACTTTAAGAGATTAGTCAAACGAATGGAGCTTTTAAACGAGCGTGTAATGCCTATGTTGTTTATTTATTAATGTTGATTCTATTTTATAGATGTTGAAAAAGCACCTACTGTTAATTTTATACCGCATATTATGGCTGAATATAAAATAAATAAAAATCATACTAGCACTTTCTTACCATCAGTACTTTTGCGCCTTCTGTAGCTATACATGTAGTTAGATATATGTATGTATACGAACCGGGCGAGTTCGAACTGGGGATGAGTGTGGACGAAGCCGAAATGACGCGCCCCTCTTCCGCATGTGCGTAAAATGCGGTAGTGGGGCGCGTCATTTCAAAGTGGACAAGCTCTACATTGTTCTTGAATTGGTTCAAGGTAGAAAGGTGGAATTGAAAATGATCGATGTGACGTCAATAATAAAAATGGGAATTATTGCGACTAGGTACAGTAAATTATCTACTATTAGAGTAATTAACACCGTTTACTCTTTCAAGAACGAACTAGACTTTATATAACCCACTACTAAAAACAGATCAATGGAACGAAAATAAATGAATGACCGAGCCAAGGCTAGGCAATGTGTAATTGTTAGTGAATCGGCCTCGATGATTGACAACGAAGACCAGTTTCGTTTTCAAGACTTCAATGAAACGGTGAATAAAACACAATGAATGAATGATCCGGGAGTGAGTAATCACAAGTGGATCAGCAATGAGAATGACTATTTCCTATTATACTATTTCCGTTCGCTATGGGAACTTGGTTATCGGTTGTGGGCGAGTTCTAGTTGCATGACCCGCTTACCGCACTCCAAGTGTTGCAGACGCAGGCGCAGGGCTTGAGTCTGACGCAACTAATAGCCTAGCTTAAACTGATTCATTGTTCGTGCTTTGTACAGCTATCTTGTTGGTAGTTGGTACACGACCTTTTGGTATCTTAATATTATGAATGTATGTAAACTTTACTGGTTTCAATCAATCTGCCTAGCCTTTTCCCAACAATGTTGGGGTCGGCTTCCAGTCTAACCAGATGTAGCTGAATACCGTATTTTACAAGGAACGACTGCCTATCTGACCTCCACAACCCAGTTACTGAGTAATACGATACCCCTTGGTAAGACTGGTTGTCAGACCTTCGGGCTTGAGACGACCCGTAACGACTGTCAAAGATCCACGAATGACAGCCGGGACCAACGGCTTAGCGTGCTTTTCGAAGCAAGGAGGAGTCTCGGTATGTTAAGATGGTCACCCATCCACAGACGACCAACCTCGGTAAGCGTATCTTAACCTGATGGATCGAACCGTACGGCTGTTAATACTTAGCCACGAGCTTCTCAGTTTACTGGTTTATGGTTTTTATATGACAAAGATGTTTTCGATGTGTAAATTTTAATCTGCCACTAAGTGTCGTTTTTACTTGGTAATAAAACGTTAGACTGATTTACAGTAACATTAAATTTGAAATTAGCATAAAATTTTCTTTACAACTTCAAATGACTACATCTGAACGACTGCCTAACTTTGAAGAAGTCATATCTCATATAGTCATACATACATAAAAAGGTTAAGATATTTATATTTGTACACTAAGTCCACGTACACACGGACGTAATAAAATCGAGGCGATTTTTTTCGTGCACTTGTTTTTCAACGCTCGGCTTAACACCGAGAGTTAAAAAGCTAGTGCGCGATAAAATCCCGCCGCGATTTTATTACGTCCGCCGCGTCCGTGCGTACGTCGGCTTGCAGTTGTAGCTTAATAAGTGCTAATGTATAAAATATGGTAGGCATCGTATTTCAAGGGACTGATGGACGGCTGTTGAACTGCAATATGAGAACAGTGTGATTTTTAAATCCGCCTACATACTAAAAGATTCGTTCAACTAAACATTCCTACACGGACGAATAATATTGAAATTGGATTTTAAATGTATTAGCATAAATTATGTTATTGAGACTGACGTTACGAAACAACAGAATATATTGAACGGTTTGATAATAAAATGCTATTTTGAGCATCTCTAGTTTCTGTGTTTAGTATCGCCTTCGTTCATTCATTTCCACCAGTATACTACGCAATACGATTGAATTAAACTTGCTTTGTTTATTTGTTTTGTAAAGATTAACTAGCAAACGTAACTTCATAATATGACATTTAATAGGCGTGGAGATCACAGGCACAGTATAATAACGTAGCAGTACTATGTCTCGGAGTGACCTTGAAATAATTACCTACGGCCGTTTGGTAGATAATCAGAAAGCCTATTACAGACGTAGCTTAATATATATTAATATTATTAATATAAATCTGGGGCCCATATTACGATATATTTTCCATAGTAATCTTCGAGCGACTACAGACGGAGCTATAATATATATTTCTATTACGTCACCAAAATAATATGTGGATAGATAAAGCAAGACATATTAATATATATAGTGCTATATTAAACTGCAGACCAAATGAGGGCAAAAAATATATTATTCTAAATATATAGCTACCGTGTGTTGCTTGCTGTATATAATTATATTGCAAAGGTGGAATACAGATGAGACATTTTTTATACACATTAACTTTAAGTCAGCTTTGGGAAGAAGAGTATAAATGATTGTTGAATATAGCACAGTATATTAATATATATTCTGCCGCGCACTCAATATTATTGCATACTGATATACACTGAGATTTCGGAGCAAGTCATTTCGGCCATTTTCTATGAAGACATAATACTGTTACTTATTTATACTGTGCCACAGGACAAACAAAAAAGGACATAAAATAAAAAATAAAACAGAACTGAATTTCGGAAAGGTAAAGCCGACATTAAAATCACTTTTTCACTGCCTGGCTATTCCTGTTACAAATCCGTCAAACAATACAAAATATTTTGGGATTAAAATAAAAGGCTATCGAATACTATTGATATCGGTGAGCGCTGAAAATAGCCGAATGAAAAAAAAAGAAACAAAATCGGAACTGTAAACGTGAATGGCCTTTTTTTCAACAGTCGCACCATCCCTCTGACCTATTATTTTTTCCATATAACGTTGTAGTACAAAAGAATGGGCCTTTGAATATTGGAAGGTATTTTTAAATGACCTGTTGCGCATTTAAATAAAGCGTCATAAACTGTGACATAAGACCCGACCAAGCTTGACCTTAAATAAAATGAATCCAAAGATTTACATTGAAGTTTGGAATAAAATTTCAATTACAACGATTCGGTTAAAGTATCTATGAATAATTTATTTGTAACTACATCTTTTAATGATTGTAACTTTTACTTTTCTTTAATAATTCATAGTTCTTCGAAGAAAATACTAATAAATTGGTACCTACGTGGATTAATTAAAATGGAGTGTGAAATGAACAGCTATGTTCAAGTGTTCTCGTGATTTTTATAAAAAACCGCGTTTAAGACCTTAATTATCACTGTACATAATTACGTATATGACCTTTAATGAATATCTGTACTGAACAGTTTTCGATTAAAATATAACAAAGAATTTTTATTAAACTTTCTACCACAATAACTTTATGATTTAATTTTATCATTTCCATTTTTACGCGGATTTTGTCCCACGGCGATATTTTTCGCGCACTGGATTTTCAACATACAGCTTACATTACACTTATTTAAATTCCTTCCTATAATATCGAACGCCAAAATCAGAACAAATCAATCAACACCATAATCACTTACATTAATTTTGTTTCGACACGAAAATCCGGTTACTCAAGTTTCGAAGTAAATCAATTTCCTAAAAAGAATGACATTCAAACATTAAATTCGGTAGCCCGCGGGGTCAGGCAGGAATGTCGTGGTGAGAAGGCGGGGGGGAAACAAAAAATCCCGGTACCTGCGTTGCCGTTGACCTCAGGCGATTAGCCCCGGTACGGAATACAACGCCTAATACGCCCTTTTGGCTTGGACTGTGTGAATTTGAGCTTTACTGTAAGAATAATTAATACAAAAACGATATACTATACTTATCCACAACTGTTATGTTATAATACTTATAATAATAAGATATAATACCTGGTCGACCGTGCCTCTGCTCGGGTGAAAATAGATAAGCATATCGTTCAGGTATACCAACGTTGTGTCACATACCCGAGGCTGTGAAAATACAGAAAACGAATTTTCCCAGATATGTGAGTGTGGACCCCGTTTATTGCAACTTTCATCGAAATCATTAGAGCCGTTTTCAAGAACGTGATTACTAAATATACATATAAAAGTATATAATGACGCCCATGGGCATGTGACCGCCCGTATTTTTCTGAAATATTCATGAAAAATTATCGAAAATGAATTATAAAAAGATTACACAGGATTTGACAGGATACATTTTTTATTAAAATTTATCGACAATGAAAAAAAAAATTACTCTTAAGAGTTTTTCTTCGGATTTAGTTACAGTTAGGTATCAATAATGTTTTGTGAATTTGTAGCTGTTATGTAGTAGATAATTAATAACGTTTAAAAAGAGTCCCCCTATGCGGAGATTTTATGGACCCTATAAATTGTGATTAAAAAAAAAATACTGATTTTTTTATAAAAAAATGTCTTCACCTCCGTTTTTTATTCATATTCGACAAAATTTTAATAAAAAATGTTAGTTAATCCGATAAAATAACTCAAAAGCTTTTAGAAATAATAAACAGAATCCAAATCAATCCAATAACATCGGAAATATGGCAAAAAATGTAAAGCAAGGTCACAAACGCTACTCAAAAATTTAAAATTGATTTACATGAAATATAAAGCTAATTTTTGAAAAAAAAAAACATGAATATTCTAAAAAAACACGGGCGGTCACATATGGGCCACATTGTATATTTATATATTTACACAAATACTGCTCGTTTAATAGTAAATAGGATAACGCATATTTACTTATTTTAATAACACGGTTAACAAAGGTACCCATATTAAACATTACCGTCAAGCGTATGAATCGTCCTCAGATTCCATTTGCAGCATTCGACACCCAAATTTGGTGAATTACCTGTAACAAACACACACTACATTATAGCTTTGTTCAACTCCTCTCAAATATAATTAGCAGAACAACAATTCCGTTCATTAGTATCACTGCAAATATCAATACTGTGGTAATTTGTACTGCGTTCACACGTTTCTGGTGTCTCATCGTCATCTCTTTCACTCGCATAGTGTGTCAGTGAGACAGCAAGCAAGTGTTCAAAGTACGATCGAAAGAAAATTCGTTATCGTACCAAGCTTTCAGAAGTTGTAAGAGCTGTTTAATATTCCGTGAGCGTACTGAGCCCCATGGTCCCTTCACGCTAACTTCCTGTTCAGTTCTGGTTGCCTGGTACCCGGTGTGAGTTCCGATAACATTGAAAAGATACATCTTAGGACTTTATGTAACAGAGAATCAATTTGGTCAAGAAAATTTCGAGGAGAAGACCAAAGAGAAATAACAATATAATACGAGGTAATGAAATTGAAAATGTATGTTTAACGACGTAAAAAACTTTAAAATAAGACGTAAATACATTGAGAAGATTCTGTCAGCGGTTCATGTTTCAAAATAAGGGTGTTAGACAAGCTATAAGTGTAATTTTATGTTTATTGAATTACGCCCACCGTATTGATAGTTTACTGATACTGAACAGAAAATACAACTTTAATAGAAATTATATGTTAAGAGGCTGGATGACTCATAATTTTTAGGTGCAGTTCAAATGCTATAAAAGTATCAGCTTACTATGTATAGCGAAAACTTAAAATTCCGCGGGGCGTGCATTAATTCAATTAATCGAAAACTCATTAACAAGCATACTAAACGAGTGCAGCGACCAACATTACATACACAATTTGGTAAATTTTGTTTACCCCAAAGCTGATATGCGTGTCGCGTACGCCCTGATTGGAGGGGCCAATCACAACCGCAAAATCGATACTGAAATGCTGGCGAAAAAAATATACAGCCAGGAACTGATTGATTTTATTCACAAAAAAAGGGAAAGAAGCTATTAAAAAAAAAAGAGGAATCCATATAATTTCACATTGTTGAAATTGATGGTTACATATTTGGAGAGTCTTCAGTAAAAGCAACGAAATCAAACCGTTTTATCCCGATGTACACTGATAACAAGCGTAAACGGGTTTAAAGATCCATATCTTGCGTCATGTCTACCGAGTTGTTTGGAAAGCCTGCAACAGTCGTGTCCCAGTCTCCGATTCTCCGTTAATCCACTTTATTTTAACCTCCAGCGGTGTCCAGAGCTTGTTCAGATCGTTTCCTGTTGTATTTCCACTCGACAAGCCAGTTAGAGCATACCGCAAACTAACACATCGCATTTGTCTTGTCCGGCGTCTTCGTAGGCTGCAATTTATTGCCTTCCTATTCGTGTTCATGTGATCAAATACCACGTTCCGCAGCTGGATATATATGTCCGTAACAAGTTCATTAGTTCTCGAGCTAATTTTGAATATCAAAAGGATGCGAGGAAGTCATTCATTCATCTTAAAAAAATGAAACCTAAAAAGATACTTATTTCTGGCCATTGCAGCTCTACATTATAAACTGATATTTTTAATTGCTACCTTTGATGAGTTTAGACAAAAGTTTTGAAAAAAAAAATTTTGTCCAGGGTGTCCGGTAAAAAAATATCCCGAGTAGGACCTATGATTTTTAAATAACTTTTTTTACCTTATTTTACATTCTTCTTCACCACAACCACAAATGAATGAATTCCATCGATTATTTGTTGTTTTTATATTGTACGTTGACTATATACCGACGGAGAAGCAGTAAATAATGTGACTAGAAATTGCACAGTATTATTTTTCAAAAAATCGTATCTTAGGTACTACTTGGGATAGATTTTTATTTTTTTAGAACTGCCATAAGATCTAATACAAGCTATTTCAAGGTTATTCACTACTTACCGGACACCCTGTATTTTCTCTTTTTATTCTTCTTCGGGGGGACATAACAAACGTTTGATCAAACGCACAACGTTTATGGCACGAGACTAACGATCCCCTTGATTCAAAAGGGTGAATACAAGTTTTGTTTTCTTATAATTTATTGTATCCGGTTTTTAAGGCAGGTGGTCGAAACACTCGGGGAGAGGTATTAAAATCCATAAATCATGCTCCTATGGAATTATTCAATAACATACATTCAGTGATGATATTATACCTTACACAAAGTTAACACTTCGATGAGCCTGCGATTACTGGACGCCAAAGCAAGCATAATTTGCAAGCAACAGTATGGGAATAATAATTGCATTGCAGTTTTTTGTAATAACAAGTTTTTGTGTTACTTCATATAAATGATACGTGGATCCAGCAAAAAGATTGACAGTTAGGCACTTTGAATTTGATATGGGCGTGGTGGCGCTGCATGCATTTATTGTCTACACAAAAACTTTACTATTTTTAATCCAACAAGCAAGAAATAAGGAACTTGAAGCAGTCAAGTATCTTAATTACTATCTAAATAGAACAAGTGTATTTCTTGTATATTTCAATAAAGGTTTTTCTTTATCTTACGATGAAAAGTGATAATTAGGAACATGCACACTGAGAAAGTTGTATCGAGCAAAATTTATAAAAATAAATGACCCTTATTTTCAATTACCCGTCATTCTGACGAAAGCCATTTTGGGTGCGATGCATTATTTCTATTGTTACGAGCTGGGTATGGGATAAATTAATTACTACCAATCAGACAATTAACTAACTTTATTAAACACAAAACACTTAAAACTTAATCACAAATACACTACTGATCACTATTCGCTTAGATATCGCACTTCTAGTTCACTTCGATTCGCTTCGTTGTATCGCCTAAATCAGACTGACCCCATCGTGTGTCGGCGCTCTGCTTTTATACCGCTAATATTCACGAACATTCTGGCTAAGTGTAGAACGGTTCCAGAAAAACATCAACAAATAAACATTACCAGGAAATACAAAAGTAGTAGGTATAAAAAATAATAACCTACTTGTACCGAATAAAGAAATAGGTACTTTATGCCCTCGGCGTACGGTCGAAATTACAATGACGAGTTCCAATATTGTTTATAAGTAGTTACCTACTTAACTTCAAACTAATAATAATGGAATGCTTCTCGAAGTTTTTAGCGCAAACACACTGTAATCCGTGCTTTCTCGAAAGATCTCGTACGTACGACGTAACACTGCCCCCTCCTTAGACATGCTCGTCCCGAGCATCATTAGCCCCGTAGTATCGCGCCAATCGGTCTACATGAACAATCTTAGGCGCACCTCGTAGACCCTTCTGTATTCGGTAGGTGACATCGTTGATCCTAGTCACGACTCGGTATGGTCCATCCCAATTTGCTTGCAATTTCGGAGACTTCCCCTTGCTCCGCACTGGGTTATGTAACCACACCAGTGAACCCTCGTCGAAACCCCTACTGTTTGCCTTGCGGTCATAACGGGTCTTCATCTTCTCAGACATCTGTTGGCCGGATTGTCGGATATGCTCATAAACATCATTCAACTTGTTACGCAAATCATTTGCGTAATCTGTTACACTACGTGGAGCATCAGGGGGAGTTCCAGTGATTAAATCTGCAGGCAACCGTAATTCCCTTCCAAAGTTCGCGAAGGCTGGCGTCACAGTCGTACTTTCGTGGACTGCGCTGCGGTAGGACAGCAGAAACGGCTGTATGTGCTTGTCCCAATCCCTCTGCCTATTTTCCACGACTTTTGCCAGATATCTCTCTAACGTTTGGTTGAATCGTTCCACCATTCCATCAGATTGTGGGTGGTAAGAGGTGGTTCTGGTTTTGTAGGTACCCATCAATCGACAAGTTTCCTGAAATACTTGCGATTCAAAATTCCTTCCTTGATCGCTGTGTATTTCTAAGGGTACTCCAAAACGACAGAAAACTTCCTGAACTAATTTATCTGCGACAGTTGTAGCTTCTTGGTTAGGAATGGCGAAGACTTCTGGCCACTTTGTGAAGTAATCCATGACCACCAGGAAGTACTTGTTCCCGCTCTCACTTTCTGGAAATGGTCCCGCAACGTCTAGTGCTATCCGTTCCCAAGGGGCTCCAACGTTGTACACTTTTAATGCACCTCGGCTGCGTGTGTGGGGTCCTTTCACGGCCGCACAACTGGTACATTTGCGACACCAGTCCTCCACATCATCTCGACAGTGGATCCAGTAAAAGCGTTCTCGAATTTTTAGTAGAGTCCTTCTTACTCCCATATGTCCTCCTGAACATCCATCATGGTAGAGCCGTAGAACTTCCGGCACCTTAGCTTTAGGGACAACCATTTGTAGATGACAGCTGTCCCCTCGAGCGTTTTCCCATTTACGGCACAAGACTCCATCCTGGATCATCAAGCTGTTCCATTGCGCCCAATAACTCTTTGTGATGGAACTCATCGCAGCCACATCACTCCACTTAGGTTTAGGAGCACCAGCTTTGACCCACTCGAAGATCGGTTTGATGTCCGAGTCATTTTGCTGAGCCTGCTGTAGGGTTTCCTTCCATTCATCGCTGAGATCTGTTCTAAGCATCCTCACGGTTACTATTTCCTTAGTCTCTTGCCTGGCACAGTGCTTACAGTCTTCAGGACAAGGTCTTCTTGACAAGGCGTCTGCGTTACCGTGAGTTCTCCCACTGCGATGTTCGGTTATGAAGTCAAACTCTTGTAGTAGTTCAATCCATCTCGCCACTTGCCCCTCTGGATTCTTAAACTGTAATAGCCACTTCAATGCAGCATGGTCAGTTCGTAATTGGAATTTACGTCCCAGCAAATATTTATTGAAGTGCTGCAATGTCTTTACTACGGCGAGTAGCTCCCGTCTTGTGACGCAGTAATTTCTTTCCGGTTTGGATAAAGACTTGCTGAAGTATGCTATCACAACCTCTTGGTCTCCTTTCCGTTGAGACAGCACGCCCCCAATTCCAGTATTACTTGCATCGGTGTCAACTATGAAGTCATTTTCAGTGTCAGGATATCCCAAAATAGGTGTATTGCACAGACGTTTCTTTAATTCCTGAAATGCGACGTCGCAGTTCTCGTCCCAACAGAATTGCCGCTTTTCCTCAGTGAGTTTGTGCAGAGGTTTCGCAATGTCGGCAAAATTCTTGACAAACCTTCGATAGTAGGAGCACAAACCCAGAAATGCTCTGACCTGTGTCTTGTCTTTCGGAACTGGCCAATTCTTGACGGCGATTACTTTTTCTGGGTCTGTTCGAACACCTTCCCCCGAAACTATGTGTCCTAAAAAGTTTACTTGTTGTCTGAAAAACGAGCACTTTTTCGGACTTAACTTGAGATTTGCTGTTTGGATTTTCGACAGCACTCGGTTGAGGTTTTTAAGGTGATCTTCAAATGTACGGCCCACGATGATAATGTCGTCCAGATATACAAGACATGCGTCTCCAATCAATCCGGCGAGTACTTGCTCCATCAACCTTTCAAACGTCGCAGGAGCATTGCACAAACCGAATGGCATAACTTTAAACTGCCACAACCCTTTTCCTGTTGAAAATGCAGTTTTCTCCTTATCCTTGGGGTCTATTTCTACTTGCCAGTAGCCACTTTTCAGGTCAAGTGTGGTAAACCACTTCATACCAGTCAGCGTATCCAGTGTGTCATCGATCCTAGGCAGCGGGTAGCTGTCCTTCTTCGTGACGTCGTTCAGTCGTCGATAATCCACACAGAAGCGCATACTGCCGTCCTTTTTCTTTACCAGGACCACAGGAGAACACCATGGACTCGATGAAGGTTCTATAACACCGTCCTTCACCATTCCCTCAATCATGGTTTCCACCTCTTTTTCTCGTGCAACTGGCAGTCTTCTTGGTCGCTGACGGATTGGTAACTCGTTGCCTGTATTTATCTTATGCTGAACAAGTCCAGTTCTCCCTATGTCAGCATCGTTTGAAGAGAAAGTGTCGGCGTACTGGAGTAACATCTTCTTAGCCTTGTCCATTTCTTCTTTAGTTAAATCGCAGTTTTCCAAAAGCGTTGACACGTCAAATTTTGCACTACGAATTTTATTTCCGGTAGGCGGATCCTGCAATTGACGCATCCAAGCTACTTCCTCGCAAGTACCGATCAAGGTGCCCTTCTTGATGACATGCTCCTTCTCACTTGGATTCAGTATGCGTACTGCTGAGACGTTGGTGGCCTTGACCAGAGTACGTGCCATCTTCCATGGGAAGTCATTGTTCACCCTTTCTATCAGAACACTTCGATCTTTGTGTCTAGAATTCTGTGGTAAACTAATTGGCACAATTGTTTCTGATCTGCGAGGAAGAACAATCTCTTTCAAGCAGTACACTTTTCCTGATGGTGCACCTTCCATGAAGACTTCATCTGAACCACATTTCAGTACTCCTTGATCAACGTCGATCTCGCAACGATGTTTCCGCATGAAGTCCAAGCCCAAGATGCAATCGTCCACTATATCGGCCACGATGACATTGTGCTGGTAAGTTCTGTCACCCAATTTTAATTCCACCTCCTTCTTGCCTCGGACGATTATGTGTTGACCGGTAGCTGTTAGTAATCGTATACGGTCGTGGTAATCGACGTAGTCCCCAAGAAACCGACTTGCTAGGTGAGAATTGACGACCGTGTGAGAAGCTCCAGTATCCAACGTCAGTTTGCATGGTGTTCCGTTGACTTCGCCTTTGATGGTCAGGCTGTTCCCATCATGTGCTTGCGAGATCAAGATTCTCGGGGCTCTTTCAATACCAGCCAGCACCCGCCCCCCAGTCCTGGCATTTACTCGTTTCCCTGCTGTGGCTGGGCAGTCACTTCAGCCACCCTTCCCTGCTGGTCTTCTCTCGGGGTGCTGCGCTTAGGACAGCTTGACCGAAGATGACCCCTTTCTCCGCAAGTGTAGCACCTAGGACTGTACCCTTGCGGCCGGTCGCGTACAGGTGATGCTACAACCTCCCTGACGCGATGCGTTCGGTGGTCCTGCCTCACTGCCTCTACTTCTAAGGCATGGGCCAAGGCGTCTTTCAGCGTCTCATGATGCCCAAGTCTCACAGCGGCTCTAACTTCTAGGTCGCGTATTCCATCAACGAACGCTTGTACCAGATTCCCATCGATAAGTGCAGGGGCAGACTGGTATGCTTTCCGAACCAGCTTTTCAACTTCGAGGGCCCACTGCTGTAGGTTCTCGGCACTACGTTGAACACGATCCTTCAACTTAGCACGAAATACGTGCTCCAGGTGCGCGTCGCCGTATCTGGACTCTAACGCCTCCAGCAGCTGCTCGTAGGTTACATTCTTGCCGAGCGCCTCAAGAATGTTTAGGGCCTGGTCTCGGAGGCCCAAGGTGAGCGCGGTCATGGCTTGCGGTTTTGTCCATCCATTCGCCTTCATAACGGCCTCAAATTGAATTTTATAAGCCGACCACGAAGATGTGCCATCGAATGGAGGCACCTTAAAGCCCCGCGCTGAAGGTGCAGCAACTACTGATGCTACCGTCACGTCTCCAGTCTTCAGTTCCCCCAAAGCCTTCTTCACCCCAGCGATCTGAACTTCGGCTTCTGAGAGGCGATTCTCGTGCTGCTGTACCTGATCCTTCATCACCTTTAGGTCTTTGCCAAAAGTTGCATGAAGATCCTTTATGAGGAGCATCTGCTCCTCTTGACGGCGAGCCTGCTCCTCTTTGTCTCGCTGCAACTGCTCTTCCAACCGGCGAGCCTGCTCCTCTTGACGGCGAGACTGCTCATCTTGACGGCGAGACTGCTCCTGTAGCAGCGCCATTAAAGCTGACAAGTCTGGCGCCATTGATGCTGTAGAAACTGCGGATGGGCCAGCGACTGGCACTGACGTAGGCTGGACACCACCCGGTGTCTGTGTTGGAGAATGTCCAAACCGCCTTTGGTCCATGTCCTGCTGTCGCTGACTCCTGGTACGGATACCGTCCGTGTCGTCCTTCGGTAGAATTGGCATAATTTATCCCTCACTTCTGACACCAAATTGTTACGAGCTGGGTATGGGATAAATTAATTACTACCAATCAGACAATTAACTAACTTTATTAAACACAAAACACTTAAAACTTAATCACAAATACACTACTGATCACTATTCGCTTAGATATCGCACTTCTAGTTCACTTCGATTCGCTTCGTTGTATCGCCTAAATCAGACTGACCCCATCGTGTGTCGGCGCTCTGCTTTTATACCGCTAATATTCACGAACATTCTGGCTAAGTGTAGAACGGT
This sequence comes from Omphaloscelis lunosa, assembly GCA_916610215.1. NCBI lineage: Eukaryota > Metazoa > Arthropoda > Insecta > Lepidoptera > Noctuidae > Omphaloscelis > Omphaloscelis lunosa. The sequence continues at coordinate 18,773,118 of OU744250.1, forward strand.
TCCAGAAAAACATCAACAAATAAACATTACCAGGAAATACAAAAGTAGTAGGTATAAAAAATAATAACCTACTTGTACCGAATAAAGAAATAGGTACTTTATGCCCTCGGCGTACGGTCGAAATTACAATGACGAGTTCCAATATTGTTTATAAGTAGTTACCTACTTAACTTCAAACTAATAATAATGGAATGCTTCTCGAAGTTTTTAGCGCAAACACACTGTAATCCGTGCTTTCTCGAAAGATCTCGTACGTACGACGTAACACTATGTTCTAAAATCAAATTACGGCGGCTCCGTTGTGCGCCGGCGCGGTAATTACAGGCGCTCGTGATTAATGAGCAATCAGACCCTTGCCGGATTAGGGTTGGTCCTTTTGCTCTTGCTTCTTTTGTACGGAATATTCTAAGGCATCCAAGTGCCGGGGATATCGTTCAAACCTGTTGTTTTGCTTTCAAATTTTTTGGCGAGTTAAATTACATTTATTATTTTGAAGGAAACTTTTCGTACCTGCCGTGCCAGTTAGAATTTTTTTTAGGTGTGTCAGCTACCTTTTAGCAATATAAATGTTTTTCTGTAGGTACATATCACTCAGTATTTTATGTAATTATTTTAATTGGAAGAAGTCCAATCATACTTTTATAGCCCTAAGAAAACGTTAAGGTTTTTGTGCAAAAAAAAAATCAAATCTCTGTTTTGGTCAAAACTTTTGACGCGAATAAGGTAACTTCAATCCGATCAAAACCGAACATAAATCATTTCAGTAATTGCAGCCTCAAGCCATAAACAGAAAGATAGACACGAAGTTATGATTAACCTCTTTACTAAATGTAGTTGCTAATAAACACGTTTACATAAAAACATTAGGTATAAAATATTCAACTTAATGTACTTTAAAGAAACTTTTGCTTTTGCTAAAGGCATTTCTGACTTATTCATTCGTAGAAGTTGACACCCCTGAATCTCCGCTACCGTTTTCTGCTGCAGAAGCTGAGGTAGTCGAGGTAAAGTAATTTCGACTTAAAGCTTTTGTGATAGGGATGAATATGTGGTGGATGTGAATGTTTTGAAGTTGAGGACACTGTAAGCCATGGCATGTCACTATGCCTTAGCTCTGGGACAGCAAAGAGAGCGCTTTGAGAGATTCCCTTCAACAGCTGAGGCTTGCATGATTAATTTCTGTAGTTTTAAAGGATATCTATATTTTGGTGGATAGAGAAAAGTGATTAGATTTTGTATATTTTTTTAAAACAAACAACAGACTATGGGTTCATACACACATTTACTACTAATAAATTAACCCCTTTCCTGCTACTCTAATACATTTTGTTAAAATTAGTCCACGTATTTCTTTTTAATTATTTACAAGCCTTCAAGTTTGAAGATTTAACAATAACTGCAAAAAAATTATTGATCCACAAACTACTAAAAGAAAAGGGTTAGGGAACATTAATAAAGTTGCATACATTTTAAGAGGCAATTTAAGTTTAAAAGTCAATGGTTTCGAGTAACCAGCGGTACACAATGGTTAGTTATTAAAGTAATTGAAGTAGGAAACCTACGTGGTTGTTATTATATAGCGCTGGGAATCTCGAGGGGTGTGAGTGCCCGACGGGGCCCACTATAGAGATATAAAGATCTATGGGGCCCACAGTACGTCCGTGGGGTGCTGATAAAACAAAGGAGGATACATTTTTGGAAATAGTTAATGTAGTCAAAAATTGGTGATTTAGAAGCTACTGATTGAGAAGGCTTTTAATGGGAGTAGGCGAATAAACTGTAAAATTTTAATTAAGTATTTTTGGTTTTACGATTAAACGAAAAAAGACCTCCGTAATTCCATATATTGGTTACTTTTTGGGGTTCTATTCGGGTAACTGGAAGTTTTGTCCAATAATGGCTGAAGTTTTAAGGAAACACATCGGAAGGACGGTACAGCAAAAGAAGGATTTTATCAGCCATAAACAATAAAGAAACTTAATATTGCAGCTAAAATTATTTACGAGCAATTTACAATTTATATCAGATATACATAATTGTATTGAAGGTGTTAACTTCGCATCGTAATTGCCAATTACACATTTAAAATTTCACTTAAACGTTAATTTAAAGCGATGTACTTGATTAAAACTATCCATCAATCGAGAAATGATCAATAAAAAATAAAAGTCGATAATATCGGGGGCCCCGCCCTACGCGCCCCGACGACACTTGGGCCTGGTAACCCAATATGCGAGCACGGGAGGGTTGGCCACGAAGATACAAATCTACTAGATGGAATATTTAAGGTTTTGCTGAACCTGCGCGTGTTTTGAGTAATATTTTAATTGACGTGATGGATTCATCATGAAATTTATGATGACGTCCAGGATATCAAATTATTATCAGTTGCATTAGGCTTTATTCGAAAGCTCTTTAAACCTAGCTAGGCTCAAGCTCGAAGTTTCATTTCCTAAACGCTGCATGTCTGTGTTTGCCTCTGCTTCGTCTTAGAGCAATTTAAAAGGAATATCTAGCAGTGCTATACATCCTGCACAAACAAGAGTACTATAGTGTAGGGTAGGGTGTGCGAACACGCCAAGCGGCCGAGTTCGGCACGTCATAACCGCCAAAGGCTATGCTTACCAGCTTCGCCGAATATTTTATTACTGAAAGTGACTCTTTGCTCATTTAATTTAGCTCATGGGAAATTCTTTTCGCTCCTTTATTGGATTTGAGCGTCAACAAGAATAGGAGGTTCATCTTTGATCTCCTATATAATAAGAAGCGAAGATATTGTGTTTGTTGTGAGTAACAACTTTATGCCTTGAAACGTTCAAAATTATTAGCCTTCTGACAAGATCTTCATATTAACTTTTATAACCGACTTTATCTCATTTCTTTCTAGCACCCCAAATCGGTGATAGATACACGATCTGCAGAAAGGGCTCAAGCCACAATAACATTCATCCATCTATAACCTACCAAATAAAAATACAATCACAACGATACACACACAATTCGGTCACTATTCCTCGATCGATAGTCTCCCCTCGAGATGCTCAACAACAGTATTCGTCAACATAAAACTGAAATGAATCAAATCAAACTCATTATATCAGCAGTGATCACAATGGACGCACTAAAGGGTTGAGCAGACGAGATGAATGAGTCGCGTGCCACGCACACGTGTGCAGCACATGGATTATGCTAATTTAGTATTCTCTACGGTCCACTGGTTTTACTTTAGTGGGCTTAGGACATTGAGTGGACAGCTGTAGCATTATTTTTTTATGTGTACCATCTATCCGCTCGCTTTCCTGTAAATCTTTTCTCTCGCTTTCCTGTAATATGTGGGAGTGATTTCGTGAAAAGGGACGGAAGTGTGTAACAGAAAGCCGGGGAAGCGCGCGCTAGAGTTGGCCGTCAGAAACGACCTTGACGAAGCCCCGTTTCTTTTATGTTGCTTTTTATTACCAAGGTGAGATGTCAGATTTTACATATCATAATGCGACTACTATAGGGCTCACTCGTTTTTTTTTAAATTATTATTTTTGTATTTACGCGATTTGGACGTATTTATCATGTCTACCCTTGATAATGGCCCCAGCAATTATTATTAGGCCAAAAACGGCATTGTGCACTAAAATTGTAATCTCAAAATGCCAATTAAGTTAATTGAATACATAAGTATCTATAGGTTTTAGTTATAAAACTGGTCACAGTAAACTAAACATCAGGCGATGTAAGTAAAACCTATTCTGTAAAAAATCTCATAAATAGTTATTTATGAGATTTTTTGCCGAAAACTTAGGTGAAGTGAGCTGTCATTCCATACCTATTTACACTGTAATTTGAAAACATTTTAAATGCTATTTATTTTTTAAAGAGTAACCGTGGAGTTTCTTGCCGGCTCTTCTCCTTAGACACGAACAATGGAACCGTGGACCTAGCTTTTGACGTTTCGGGGATAAAATAGCATATATTGCTCTAGGGGAAAAAGTAATCGTGTGGAAGTCGGAAATTATTCCATGGAAACGTACTACCGCATACCGAGAAAAAAGTTTCCTTAAAAATTCTGATTGAACAAATTGTATAATTTTTTTAATAAAAAAAACTATTTAATATTGTATTGGATTGTTTTATTTTCTCACAATCGTAGTGAAAAGTAGAGTGTAACACACGGCGCTAAAACCCGTTATATCTCAGTTTCTATTTACTCAGTAAAACTACCTCGATAGAATGGGTTATTTTAGCTCCTCGTATATCCTATTGATTTGAATTCAACAATTGACACCTGAAATTTTCACGGTGAGATTTCTACAGAAACCGAGTATTTAAATGAATTTGATTACAGTGTTTTGTTATCTCGTTTTGTTTGTAAATAAGCCAGATTGAAATATTAGGCATCCAATTATGTAAGGTAATAATTTAGATATGGGCTGTAGCTTAATTATGTAACTAGCACAATAATTGCGATTGTTTTGATTTATTGTTGATTCATTGGTCCAAATGTCAAATAGGACATATCTACTCCGATAACCACTGTCTGAATTAGTACATACATATTTTAACTGTTTGCTTCAAAAAGACGAAACCAATTATCATTACTTTTTGATCAGCCCTAGTATATCCGTTGTAGGTACACACGGATATACTAGGGCTGATCAAAAAGTAATGATAATTGGTTCATATTTTCTATACTAATATTAAAGCTGAAGAGTTTTTGTTTGTTTGAACATGCTAATCTCTGGAACTACCAGTCGGATTTGAAAAAATCTTTTTGTATTTCATAGCCCAATTCTTGAGGAAGGCTTCATACAGGCTATTTAATATCACGCTAGGACCCATAGGCCAGTAAGAGGTAGAGGGAGGAGGTAAGTCAGTAAGAGTCTGACACGCCCTCCCGCTCCGCCCAGAGCGGGAGAAGTTATTTGATGATATCCCAACCAAAAAAAAAGGACCTATAGGCGCCGCACAAAAGAAAAATAACCGATTGTGATTAATTTTTGATCAGCCTAGTACATCAAGCTATACATTTCCAGTTTAAGCTGATCTCGCATTGTATAGGATTTACGTACAATGAGAGGTCAGCTTTTACTGGAAATGTATAGCTTGATGTGTAGCCGTGTGTAAATAATGGATTATATTATTGGTTCGAGGTATACTTCAATACTGTATGATAGAAAAATATCTATTGACTGGACAAACTGATTTTCTAATTTCTGGCCGGCCTAAATGCAGCAATAAGCGTTTTTGACAGAAGTACTTAAAGTTCGGTTAATACAGGTGCAAATCCACGGCATGTAGGCATTTGGTTGAATGTATTTGATTACATGTTATCCTGTTTAGCCCCATTTCTTAAGTTGTTGTTTTCAAAGAGTTTCCTACTGAAATATCCATTCACCGCAGCAGATGGGCTCCATTCTTGGCGGCTTAAGAATTAATAACGAAAACAAATTCGTGAGAACCGCCAAACACAAACAAAACAAGCAGAACCTACTATTTATTTAGGTAATACGCAAAATGCGTGCGCACGTGCCGACAACACACCCCCGTACTGCCAACCCTTAACATTAACATACCGAGTAACAAATCATGTTAATTTTCAACCTTATAAGGAGAGTTATAAGGGTGATGTATGGTGTAGTTGCTAGGGTTGTTAAAGACATCGCGACTGGCATTCAGTGCAGAATTAAATATCATTGTTAGAGAACCTCATTAATGCAATATTGAACTCACGAGAGACCGGAGGGATGGTTTTATTGTGTGCAAAATTGACTAAGTAGGTTTTAAATTTTTCTATTGTGATTTTATGGAGAAGGAAAATTTTCTCTGTACTTTTTGGAGGTAGTCACAAATTCGTGGGGTAATTTAACTTCAGATTAAGCGGTGCTCCTATACTGACAGTTAAAATAGTTAACAGTTTAAATATTTTAATAATTTTGATTTTTGTAAATAATGATATCGGGAAGTGGTTCTTCATGGTCAGCAAAATACTTATTGAGTTAAAAAAGTTGATGATAACTCTGTCGACAAACTTCTGTATTCCAAAAATAACATTATTTTAATAACTCAATTATAATTAATGTCAGTAATATAAAACTCGTTTGCAACATATTGTTGTCATATTCAAGTAAAAATGTTAATCTCAATCAAAAACATGTTTTACGAATATCGTGGCAAGTCTGTCGACCATAATTTATTAAATGATAAAATCCAACATATTCGCATTTCTTTTTTATTGCGAAGAAAAAATTATTACACTGCGACATGCTATTAGGAATTTTGAGTACAGGTTAAAGGCGTTTTTCAGCCCACGCATTAGTCATTCGGCGATTTCGTTAATTGATGTGCCTAATTTTAGCCATCACTGTCTATTTGCATGATCGATGACTTAAAACATTATACAAAAAAAAAACAACGAAAACATCTCAATTATCGCTAATAACATGTTGACAAGTAAAGACTAGTTTACACTGTGCACGCGATTGTTAGAAATGTTGCGATTATAAACACGTCTCTACCATCTTTGTTTATATGTTACTTCTGAGAAACGTGTGCGTTGTATCTTATGCCAATGTATTTATGCCTTGACTTGTTCTCTATGAAATGCATCGCGTGGTTTGTACTGTCAGCTGTTGTTAACAGTCTCACTCACACGTTTCAATGAATTTCACTCTTACGACTCTATAAATATAGTTTCTTAGCTAGGAAACTTATTCAAACGCGATTTTTATTTATGTTAATGTCGCTGATATAAACACAATTAACAGCCTACATAAGAAAGGAAATAAATAATCCATATAATGATAATCTCGTCGTATTTTTTGTACAACAATTACAGAACACCAACGCGATCGCGAGAACCAGCCAGATGGTACGGTATCGATCGTCGACAGAGTGAGCACGGCCGACCGGCCCTATTATTGTTTAATCGTAATCTCAGCGCGCGATTAGCATACCCATTGTGAGCGCAGTATAGTGCGTAGTGACGCACTATACACATGTTATCGTAATGAATGGGTGACGTCGACATGTAAAAACACTAGTATATTATTTAAATGCCGTTAAAACTTTAACTGTACTGTTTACTAATCGTTTCGGTTAATGCCGAAGCCATTCGGTGATTTGTTGGACGTGATTTACATTTTGTACGAAAAGGTTGTGGATGACGAGATTCTGATCTCCATATTTATGATAATGATGTTAAAGATAACGATGGTGCCCACAAGATTTCGAGATAAAATTTTATTTGGACAAATTCCAATGATCTATTGAATTAATTAAAATAAGTAATTTAGCTGATAACAGAATACGATTAGAATCACCAGCCCGATCTGTTGGAAAAATATACATAATTAATAAGGTGATTAAATTGTGACATCGTGTTGAAGATGGAGTAATCAAACATTTATCTTGGGCCGTTCTAAAAGACAACATAATTATGGAGTTCCTGAAAGTTCGGGAGATCGTCTTGGATATTGCAAAAACCGAATTCAAACAATGAATTAATCTTAAAATGGATTGCGATATATAAGTTTAGACGAAGTAGGACACGCTGAAAATAGCCTTAATCATCAGTGAAATGAAACACCAGATTAAATGGAAGCAGCAGCTGTTGAAGTAAATGCCGTATATGGCTTCCGTGACCGTAAAATATACGCTCGTGATTCACTGTCAGTTATTACGTGACAAGCATTCGATCAGCGATCAAGTCTCATTAGAAGGGCATAAAATTGAATTGAAAACCAAAGTATCCATATCCAAGTCGAAATCTTGAGACGTTAGACCGAAATAAGTATTTCTTACTGGAAATTATTCGAACTATAGGTGAACCACTCTGCCCGAACATCCTCTCAAACCGGCAGGACAAAATGAAACCAACACAAAGCAGTCTATCAATGAAAATAAAAGAAAAATCGATACGCGAAACACCTATTAGGATAGGTAAGCTCTGCGTAAAATGCATTTCATAAAACTCGGGTGGAACGATAACCCGCAAAGTGCAAGGATAATCTCATAATCCATCGCTCGGTCCGCAAACAAACGTACTAAAAGGACGTAATAAGAAAATAAACGAATTAAAACTCGCCGCGCCGTTCCCACGAGGCGACATTTAGCTTTTCATGTTCCAATTCAGGGGACTTTGAACGCTTTTATCATCTTTTATAGAACAAGTGACGTTGATAACTCTTCTACTTGTTATTAAAAATAAATTGAGACTTTTAATTTAAACATTGTTCCCCTTTTTGGCTCTCTAAAGTCCTTAGCTTATGATAGCATCATTGCAGTCCTTTTCCAATTTTTTGTCACAACACCCCAAAAGCTTTAAAGTAACCCCCTTTTCTCAAAGTTCTTGAAAAGTATTATTTTTAATCCTTATAGCTTAACCTTGAGATCAAAAGGCAATACATATTTTTCCTCTCTCACTTCTGTCATATCCAGATGGATAATGTATAATATGTAAACGTATATGTTCGGTAGCTGTGCAAGTGGCGTTACGGAAAGCGCTCGCCCCGCGGGACACGTTGTTCAAAGTTAAATTGTTTTTACGCGTTCAGTGCCCGTAATAAATGGTACTTGGAATAAGCTGCTGCGGTTTTCTGGCGTAAGAAAGTACAAGACTTAGTAATTTATATAAGCATAAGTTTTCAAGGACCTGAGGCCCTAGTGTGAGTTTCGTTTAACCATCTCGACTTTACGCATCGACCACGTTCGGCGCTCCGATTGGCTCTTCACCAATGAAGGCCAATAAAGGGCCAATCGGAACGCCAAATGCGGTGGATGCGTAAAATCGAGATGGTTAAAAGAAATTCACACAAGGGCCTCTGCTCGTAACGCATACACATCGTATGATCTATACATTACCAAAATGGTCGTAAAAAATGTTTCCTTAGCTTACAAACGAGCTAAGGGCCAGGGCTCACGGTAATCCTCGAAAAGTCGGCGAAGGCAAGTGACGTTAGACCTCGGCACGACGACTAATTGCAAGTCTCCCGGCCTGATAATCCGTTCACAGCGGGCGGGCCCCAAATTAAAAACCCCCGGTTGTGTCCAGTCCGGGCTGGATTACCGCTCCCACGGCCATTTGGCCCCTAGCGAAAAAATATTAGGAGCGAGCAATATTGGTTCTGCATAGATGTAATCTGTGTTTACGGGCCTGAAAACTTACTGTAATTTTTGTTTCTTGCTATAGAACGCTACTTAGATTTTTGAAAGGAGTGGTTTTTGACTTATGTGACGTGTTAAAAAGCTGAGGTATTTTGAAAAATTCTGACGCCCTTTCAAATAAACAGACGGATCAATTTCTTCGTGCTAAAATAATGAAATTAGATAGGTCTTTAAGATGATCAGAACTGAGGAATCTCCCCATTCCTACTATTTTCTGTGTTAGTAAGCATTAAGTGCAGTGGAGTGAAAGTTCTTTGGCCTCCAAAACGAATCCCTAAAACCGAAGGGTGGCGAATTCAAAAACTTTGGCGAGAAATTCGAAATCCTGAGATGAAATAGTAATTTATCAAAGGATTTTGAGTCTCGAGGAGCGGAAGTGAAGGATGGATACCCTTTATCGTGAATTGCAGCAGTGTGCCTTATCGGAAATACCGGGAAATGTTAAAACGAACACTTCGGGGTGAGAAAACAACCGGAATGTATCTATTTAAATAATTCTCGTTATGTCTCTATTGGTCTTTTTACAGCTGGAATCTTTATTGAAGCACCTTCAAGCTTGGCTTTGAATGCTGTATTTGGCTTCTAAGCTTGCTTATTTTTAGCGTGTGTTTAATATTGATTACTTTACGTCTAGACTTTCTTGCAGTCATTTAGTTCATTCGTGACCAACGACTAATTCATGCATTGTGTTGACTAGACCTTTTCTGTTTAGCTAATCAAGTATATTCTTGGAATCAAACATTAGTAAAGCATGAAGCAACCTCGTAACTGTAAATGTAGCCATTACGTATTCGCCAGTATCGACAGATAATGAAGATAATGGTGATTTATTCGTTGTCCTCAAGTCGACTTCACACGTTATAACGTCTAAAGCCATTACAAAGTCAGATTATTTATAATCCCATAACGGAATAATGTATGCACGGTGCGATGTACGCCTAAACGAATACGCCGCCGCGTATTAATATTCAAATGGCCTTTGGGCGAGCACTGTATGAGATCCCATGGTATTAGTCCCATTAACATTGCGGTGCGTCGGTCGGTCAGTACTTGTTATGTAAACACAATGAACGCACTGCAGGTTGCCCTTTACGAAATATGTAATATATTCGCACCACCTCAGGTCGTCTACAGCTGCCGAGTCGACATTATTTTTATAATACGATTAATTTTGAACATAAATAACGTTTGAAAACAACATGTGTATGGACTATGCGGAGGCAATTTAACTTAGAAATAGATTAAGAGTTGCACTCTTCTTATTTTTCATCAGAGCGATTGTAGCCATTTCCTTCATAGTGTCGAACAGCTGTTGTAAAGGTTACGCCCGTATCGTTGCACCTGCGCTCCCCGCGTGCCCTCGCCTCACCCCCTTTCGGCTTAATTACAATCCTATTAACGAAATCGTCTCGTCGCCTTCCATCGCCCAATTGACATTTAGGGGTTACGATGCCACGATTAATATTTGACCGTCCATACTTCCTCTTCATTATTTAGCATTCATTATTCATCATCGCCCTGATGGAGTGATAACATCGAGCGATTTTTCAAACTGGTGAGTATTGATAGAGCACTGAGATAACAATATTTCGACAAATACAATTCACAGGCTCGACATTTGTGTTGACGATTGGTTTAAGAGATTCGTCAGTGCACGTGCGACTTGCGAGGGTACAAATCCACAAAGGGTTCGGTTTTTTCTTTCATAGCGCAAAAAATCCACCGACAATTACGAGATTAGGGATGAAAAGGAGGGGGCAAAGTTTTTTTCCTTTCCATCGGTAACCGTTGGCCTTTTTCTTCGTTTCCCAGCTGGAGAATGTTTTAATTAAAAAAATCTTGGGGTAACTCAGGAGGCGGTGTGGAACGGCAGTCGCGGTTCGTAATTTGTATGAAGTGAGACTGACTTACAAGCTCACTTAGTATTAATCAAGGTTGATCATTAACTGTGCGGGTTGATCGTGCGGCACAGATTGATGCCGCGTTAAGCGAACTGGTTTTATGGAATAAATAATTTCTTTTCGGCATTTCTGAAGAATCTTTAATAGAGATATAAGTTATTGTTTTTTTTTTGTTTTCTTTCACTCTGTATATTACAGCTTAGTCCGGAACAGGCAAACTAAGTTGCGGTGCATGACAAGGTACGCGAAACAGACTAACGACCGGCCTGTAGATAAGTGCACATAATTTCGCCGCGTCCGCTTAGCTTGCGGCGCGCACGCACGCGACGCCCGCGTCAGTCGGGAGCCGACTTTATCACAACACTATTTAATATTAATACAATAAATTAACCTTATGTCTCAGGAAATAAGAACGAGTCGACCGCAAATATAAACTTGCAATATAATAATGATGGACAGACGGTCTTCTTTGTATTCACTAATTTCCGTACCGTTATGTTATGGAACCTGCTTCCGAGTTCTCTATTGTCGATATGGGATTGTTTTGATATTTGGAAGGCAATTAGCTGAGATGAGTTGTTTCACAGAGACAATGGTAAACTATCAATGTGTATCTTGGTGTGATTTGAATGAGAGGTTAATGCTTGTACAAGTATATAGTACCGATAGTCAACTGCAATTTTATTGTGTTGTCAGTGCATTCTCAAGCGCATTAAACTTCACTTTTCATTCTACTGTTGATTTGGTCTGTATTATTGATATTAGTAATTTTCACTATAAGATCATAAGAACTTTATATTCAAAAAGAAGATTTAAATGACGTTGAAAAAGAAAAAACTCGTGTCATACAGTCAATTGTAGTCGTAAATACTGGCACCACACCGGCACCGGTACCATTAACAGCGACACTCGCAGTAAATTGAACGTTGCGTCGACTCGCAACTATAGGTACCTACTAATGTAATGACACACCAGCTGTTAAAGCCGTGTCACTAGTCTTCGTCCTCACAAAAGACGAGGTATCGATCGGTCGACGTTCGTGACTATTGTTCACCGAACGAATGCACCACCACCGTACATCTGTTTCGTTCCTTTTTCACTCGCCCTGCATAATGAAACCGGCCCATTGTGAGGAAAAACATCCACAAAAGAACACGCACTTTGGCGCTCGGCCTGTATTTTATAAGAAAAAATAACAGAGGCCCTCCAGGCCTAAAAGGTGGGCGTACACGCTGTCGGAAATGAGAAAGTCGATGCAACTGTTATGACATACGCGGTTCGTTAAGTGTTATTGAAAATAAACAACCAACCGTTCGCGCTTTAACGAAGTAGCTGCAGAAAAGAATTCACAGTAGGAAGAGTATTTGTGCTCGTTCCAATTCCCCATATTCCAATATCGATGTCGAAGCTCATTCTGCCGGAGGCGAATTATTTGCTGCACATACTACTGTAATAATTGGAGTGAGAGAATCTGAAATTCATTCGTAGTCAAGTCCGAGATCTCATGAATTTCAATAAGCAAATAAAACTCAGTGTTACCGAACCCTCTCCGTAACTTGACACAACTGCTGGCAATGTCTCAGTTAAGTAGTGACGACTGTATGTATATAATTACGACATTACCAGGTAATTACAATCTGTGTCTTGCAGTGGCAGATGGTGCAGTTGATTCATACAACAGTTGTACAACTTCTCCGTCGATACCGCAAAATTATTCGCGATGTCAGACAGTGTTTCACTTTCTTTTGAAACGATTGCAAGAAAAATACAGTTATTTTAAAAGTTAGTTAGTTAAGTTATTGTAAAAGTCAAGTCGATATGCAGATCAAGACAATTTTGGGTGAATTTGATGAGCTTAGAGCTACACGCGCATTCAACTCGGCTTGGCTTAGGATATAGCTCCCGCAACCATTGTATCCAGCATATGCACGTATCTGAAAGACCACATTACTTGCCTCGGTGGGGCGTTGCGGTAAGTACTCCCTGACTAACTGAAATTTAGCAAGGAAGGATCCATCATAAAAAACCGTACATTATAAATGCGGGCTCAAATTGTGCTCCCCCGGGCGGAGCGCCTGCGCCGACGATTAAGTGCACTTAATTCCGTCTAAATGTTGCCCGACGGGGAGTTGAGAAGTTGCTGCCGACTCTCTTTGGCTGTAGGGTACTGCATATAGACGGAATTCAATCAAAACGTAACTTGTCCGAAGTGATACGGGGTTGTCACTTACCAGGTGATGTAACATGACGCTTCATTATCGACACAACAACTATCGATCTAAGGCTTGATTGATGTAAATATAAGGTCTGTACTTACAGAGCCTCGCATTGTAACAATGCAGTTTGTGTAATTTTCTTCTGTATTAAAACGGTCTGCAAGTCTGACGTCAATCATTTACATTCTTTTACAGCGTTTTGTTCGTGAGCTATTCGTGGTAAAAACTCATCCGTGATAACGTTTCAGACGGGCGGGTGGGGACTGAGACAGCCCTAGGGCTTCGCCAATACGGCGCGGCTCCCTCGCGTGTGTCGCGGATCAAAACCTCCACACTGTCAGCCTAAATCGGTCCCACAAACAACTTGCGGTATTCAGATGCATATCGCAATGAATTACTGGTGCTTAGTTACCGTTTAGTGACGCTTTTTATAGGTTCTTGGCTGATTCTTTGTGCTAATAAATTAAATGAGAGCAAAACCTCTTGCGCTGTTACGGAAAATGGTTTCTTGAGCATGGATCGATTTCTTGCCTGAAGTTTAGCCATGAAATCGGAGATTTAAGAGAGCTTTGCGATTTTTTTCCAGAGCCTTTTTAATGCTAATTAAACGCGATTACAAAGAACAATAAAACTCAATGGACCACAACCGCAAGCTTCTTCAACCGCCTAAGTATTGTTCTCTGCCATGATATGGGCACTGACTTAAGACGCCGATATGTGCAAGGAGCGCTGTCCCAAATTAGACGCATTATTAATTTATTATACATAAACCAAAAGACATTGTAATAAAACACGTAATATACTAAAAGATAAACAATTAAATTATATTTAAAATAGTGAAGGTTTCAGAAAAATACGTTTGATTAAATTTTTGCGTGATTCTCAGTTTTTAAACCGCGTTAGAATAACGTTAGGAATTAATTTCACTATGTAATATAAACAATCTAAAATATTCCTATATTAAGTTATTAAGAAAATGCTCTAATTTAACATATTTTTTTTCCAAATCATTAACACTCCTCTTTTAGACGAGATCATTAGTATAAAATCATTAAAAGTCGGTTATCGTCGCTTTAAGAACGGGAGGCGGTTATACTAACTGCATAAGCCGCATCAAATCAACACTTATCTACAATCGTTATTTGGTACAGACAACATCTAAAACAATAAATCGAAGTGACACAAAAAAGCAACATTGCGTCCACTAATCTTCCCACGGTTTTATTCTGGATCACTTTTTGTGTTCGTACGTGAGCTAAGTTAGCAATCGCATGATAATATGTGACGACTATCATCCATTTCTATTTCCCACTCAAGTCGGTTCGAACCGTGACTCTGTCCCGGTAATAAAGATACTCTCATTGCGTCATTGAGCGTATGAAAGTGACGTTCGCGTGATTCCCAACATCCAATGATACTTCAAATAGCACTGCCTGTTAATTTTCCGATAATTAATCTACACTCATTGGGGAGTTTCTGCGATTTTTGATTTTAGGGCTTAATTGGCAAGAAATACGTCATAAATTCGGTCGAGTTTATTTTCGTGTAGTATATGATTGATTTAAAGCCCGCGGGGCCGTTTGGATTTGCTAAGCGGTACCGTCGGGGGCAGGTGTGAGCTGATGTTATGATCATCGCAAAAACGATAACTTGTTAAATTAAATACACTTGTTAGATTTTTGATTAAGAGAACTTTTTCCTTTAGTTATAAACCGGGTAGTTCTCTTTACGGTGTGGAAACAATTAAATGATGATAATGTGTATAAAGCTACGGTTTCAAATGCAGTGGCAGCGATGCATTTGTGATAATGGCGTAGGGGTGGCAAATGGCGACGACAGCGGTAATTTTCCACCGATGACAGGGATTTCTGCTTTGAATTATTAACATGCAACCCTAAAGTAATTACTGTGATAAAGCATACGATTATAAAAATTAAGGCTTATATTAAGTGACGTCGTCCACAAAACGTTGGTCAAAGACTTTGACCTTTTGATATAACTGTTCACGAGGATTGGCTGACAAGATTTGCTTCCTACTAGTGCTTAGTTAAAACTGAGCATAACGGTAGTAGACACACGGATGCAGTAGCCGTGTCCCGACAAACATGCTAATGTACTGAGATAATCAACTACACATATTGCACGTCATTCCCCTCACACATTTTCTCGTGGCTATAAAAACGTCATACTATCTACTTTTATAGATTCTAATACCGTTTTGTTATTAGTTAAACCAATGCGGTCGCGTGTCCATTTTATCTTTATGTATTACTAATGGTAAGATCATGACAAATATATGGAGTTAAAAGCTTAATTTACATAAGTATTTTTAACATTTACGACTGCGCTTACGGCCACAACTTTAGTGTTGTAATAGGGATAAATGATGGTGCCGAAACACCATTTAATCGACGGATAGAATATTATTTATCTGTCAGTGCTTTTGAAGGTTAATCCTTCTTCTTTTCGCGTTTGATTGAGTGTAGAGTTCAATACAGTTAATTCACGGCAGCAAGGGTCAAAACTCAAACATTTTCTGCGGCATCTGACTGATGTTCGGTGGTAAATAATTTGTTCTTACGAATCTTTACTTTTCCATGCTTGCTTGCCAGAACCTAACGGAACTGGCCGTGCTTTGATTAGCAAGTGTGCAAGTTTATCAACCATTTTAGTTTCTTGTGTTACACGGAGTGATTGCTGAGTCTAGTCTTCAAAATCTGAATCTATGGTGATTCGGCTTATGGCTTAAGGCCCAAAAAGCGTGCCATGTATCTACAATGTATCTACAATTTCCTAAAGCTTAAAGATTTTCTAAGAGAAAACTTTTTCTCATAAAGTTTTGTTAGAGTTTCATTCTCAAACATCACCGTACTTACGTCTTTTCATTCAAATTGAAGTCCTTTTCATTTCTGTAGTAGAACTAAACAAAACATTTGACCTGAGTATTTCTGAAGAGTTCTCAAACTCTAGAAACTCCCTTTTGTTGTCGGTGCAATCGTTCGGGTTTGCAAAACCACCCACGGAGGCAGGCGGCGCCGCGGGCTAGTCTTGTGATGCCACCAGACGTCTCAAGTGTCGAAGCTACCTGTTCTGTTGAGCACCGTACATAATTAATGGTGAAGGCATTCCTAAGATCAACCCCAACAACTATATCATGACTTTATGTACGTCTAATGTAAATACCGTGTTCGTTCAAGCTGACTTTGAGTGGATTATCTTATCAGTAATTACGAAATAAAGAAATGTTATCAGAACTTAGGCCTTAGACTAAATTGAGTAACATCAGTTTATCTAGATCTAGATTTGTAACAAAAAAAAAACCGGCCAAGTGCGTGTCGGACTACGCACAATGAAGGGTTCCGTAGTTGGGATGAATTTATCCCAAATACAAACATAACATTGTAGTTGAAATACATGTTCTCCCAACATTCCAACTGCAAATATAAGTTTGTACGCACAATATTGAGAGACTTACCATGTTATTTTAAGACCATAGACTTCTTATAGGTTTTCCTGTAATCTATGAGTAAAGAGCCATACTAAGTATTTTTTTCAAAATTTTAGGTCCAGTAGTTTCGAGGATAAAGGGGGTGTGGTCAATTTTCATCGAATTTCTTAAATATCTTTAAAAGTATTTGTATTAAAATTATATAAAAAATATGTTTAAGATTCTCGCAGCAAGTCCTTTCATTTGATATCTCACAAGGTCAGTTAGCAAAACTTTTTTATTTTATTTTCATGTTTGCCCCCCAAAAGTGACCCCTATATTCAAAATTCATTTATTTACGTTACACGTTCGTGTTTGGGCCACAGAAATACATATGTGTACCAAATTTCAACTTAATCGGTCTATTAGATTCGGAGCAAATTGGCTGTGACAGACGGACAGACACACGAGTGATCCTATAAGGGTTCCGTTTTTTCCTTTTGAGGTACGGAACCCTAAAAATGCAGTCATTGTTCAAATACTTGATTTGATTAAATTTTATGATACGTATGTAGATAGGGATCTTATCGCTAATTTCCATCGTATGTTTACTGACAATGGCAATGGAATCAAAATTGACATTGTGATTTTCCGAAACATAAAACATGTTTAGGATTGCCGTACACGTGAGAATTACTACGTCAGCCCCTTTTCATTAAAGGCTCCGCAGACAGGCACGATGAGACACCAACAGAACAAGTTTCATGAAGTTTTCATAGAAATTGTTCACGCCGTTCACAATTGACACGCCGTCACGACGCGCCTATCTGTAGCCTTAAAGCAACAAATTGGAATTATGTAGCACATTTCTTTAGGTATTCCGTAGGTTAAGACCTGTTCAAAAGACTAATGCCGTCTTGTCACTAACGTCTAATTCTGAACGTGCCGCGAATGTTTCAGCCCCTACGGCTTCACAATAAAATTTCGTTATTATATACGTTGCACCTTGACTATCATTACCCAAATACGTCACGTTCCTCGGGTGTTATCGCGGTAGCATCTTAATTTAAGTGACGTATAGACAATGAGACAATTACTCTCGGTTTATACTCTACCGTGAGCGCCAGTGTGGGATTATCACATAATCGTGCATCCGTCCAGATAAACAATATTATAGTTGAGTCAAGGGTCCAGAAGGCTCACGCTGTGCTCGTAAAATTAAAAAGATTTCGAGTACAGAATGAAGTCCTCAACCCGCAGCGCAAACACAGTTATACTAATAATGCGGGCGACGTGCTCTCATTAGAAAACCGGACTCTCCAGATCCAAACGTAGATACGATTTCCATCGTTGCAGACATAACCAAAGAAAATTAAAGATTCTTGAGGAGTCAGCGACATAACTGTCCAAGTGTAGCTCGAGGCGGTGACAGTAAAAACTTCAAGCCTGCATCGTGAATGCCATCTGCAGAGCTCGTCAAGGCATGGGCGAGCGATAAAAACGATCGCACAGCGCATGCGAATATCGCGTTACGATACAGCCATACCAATGGCGGTGAGTGCTGAGTGTAGTCAACGCGACTATACTTATTTTACGTCCACAAAACGTTCGTGCCGGTGCTAAATGTGATAATGAACCCTCACAAGGTAATCACTGACGCGTGTTTACGCATGTATATGAAAAGAACACGAAGTTCAATGACAACGGAGCGGACGCCGAAAAAACATTACATAAGGTGCGCGGCAAGGTCAATGTCGCTCGGAACAAAGATCGCGAAAGTGCTCCAATGTTACGTAGGCAGCTCTCGGCTCGCTCGGATAATTGCGATGTAATCGGCGTAATCCATCCACGAGTCTTGTTTCCTTTTATGGCGCGCGCAGCTTGCGGCCGCATAGAAGAAACAGCTGACCGACGGCACGCGCTTCGAATGCATATTAATGTCGCACCCGCCGCAAAAAACACGTATAAAATCGAAATGCTACTATGAAATATCGAACCAGTTTGAAGTGCAGGCGCCTCAATTATGCAATCGTCGTACGTGGACAACGCATAAATCAAACTACTACTTCGCAGTCTTTGTAATTGTGTAATCGATTTTAGTTTTTAGGGGTGTAGCTTCCAATTTAAGCGTTTGCCATAATTGACCGATGTCCATCGCCTTCCTTTTACAGCGCTTCCCTGGCTGCGTATCCGGCGAAGAAAAACACACTTGTCCTTATTTTGATAACGCTTGTAATCGACCCTGAGAACAGTGTTGATATATCAAAGCATTTTTAGTTGACGAAACATATTTATTTTTAATCTTCTGAATTTTGCGAATGATAAAACAAATCGTGACGACTTATCAATAGGACTATAGAGCTTTATCTTATCATAATTACTTGGCGAAAAGGCCAGATTATTTTGATAGTGGGTCGCACGCACGCACACAGCGAGGGTGTGTTGTTGGCGGAAAAGTAAATAAATAGCAGAATGAGTTCATCGTAGGGATCTTCATTGTCCGGTCCATATAATGAGTGGAGCCATGACATTTCTCCCCTGCGGCGCCGCAGCTGCCAATCATTACTATACGGCAATAAAACAACAGTTTATTTTACTCTTCAACTCTTGATAGACAATAAAACAATAAATTCGTTCACACAAAATAATTCGATAAGTTCGATGTTTGAAAACACTTTCTTTTGATGACGGACATCCCTGCGTTTTATCGCAGAAACAATAGTAACAATTTATCAGGCTATTAGTTTTAAGGCAGCTGTACAGTGACGGGGCACGTTCGAATCGCTAATGGACACTAACGTGATAACTTTATATCTGTGGGGGTTGCAGGACAACTGCGCGAGTTCCTAACAAAAGGATGTTTTATACTCTCATTGTTGATCGCAGATAATTAAATTGATTCCCCCTAGCGCGAGATAATCAAATGCCCTGAATCAAGTAGTGGCAGAATTTTTAAAGCACTATTTTGCGTCACACATGATTTGATCTCCAAAAAGGTTAATTAATAGCTTTGTACATTTGGAAACACTATTAAAAAAGGAACGTCAAGATTCCATTTCCAGTCTCGATACAGGAAGCGAACTAGAAATAAGAACGAGCTTATAAAATAATGTATCGAATCCATAACAGGACAGGACCTCATATAAAATCTCTCACGCAGACTTCACCGGGCGTCGACGCATAAAATTCTTCACGCCACATTTTCCAGACACGTGATATTTCTAGAACCTACCTTATGAAGCAGATGTCCAAGGTCGATGACGTTAGACCTTTCTATGTTGTCGCGTGCCCTGACTTATGCACATGGTGTTGTTATAATATAAATGCGCTGTTAGCGAGGCAGCGCAGCGGGGCTGTCAGCACTCGCCTTTTTACTTCACGAGCTTTGTCTAACAAAAGCTTTTTGTTATTTTGGTATTTAAAACTGTGGTGTTAGAATTGATGGGTTTTTATTCCGGTTTTTTTTATCATTTGCAATTTTAACCTTCAAAACTCAAAGTTGCTATTGACCACTCCTATGAGAAAATTTACACCTGCCTGTTTCAGCCAATGCTAGTACAAGGCATTTCAAGAACAACAAATCTATTGATGTGTTAATTTAATTTCTTGCATTTTAATCTAACATACAATTTGTAGCTGCTCACGTTTTCTGGCCTCGGTCATGATCGTAATTTCCCGAACTCGCGTCCACTTAGTGCTGGTGACGTTAATGACGTCATTAAACCTCTCGCACGTCCACTTTAAGATCACGTTAGTGTCACGTCATAAAATAAACATTCACACATAATGTGTCCTCTTTTGTTAAGAAATGTAGAAGTCATGGAATTTTTGAAAGCCTGTAGAAGTGACTTTTAGATGTAGAAATTTTACTCAAGTTTATTTATGGTGACGATCCAATGGCTCCCTCATCCCTCTTAATGGCAAGCGGCCACGCAGTGGGCACGGACGGAGACCCCCAACAGTTTTAAATGGAGAAAGTGGAAAGAGAGTAGGGAAGCCTTTTCCTCGCAGTGGGACATCACAGGTTAATGATAATAATATTTATTGTCTGGTTTATCACCTCCAGATTACTTCCAGTTAACTTATGTTTCAGAACATGAGTATAAATTCTAGTAGCATGTTTTTTTACAGAATATAAGGAAAATCCGGACCGGACACCATGTAACAGGCTCAACAAACTATAGACAGATGGGTATTTTTTCATTCTTGTTTACATCATTATAAAACTTACCTTAAAAACGTGACTCCATAAGCCCAATCACAGAAGGGCCAGTTCATATTGTCCAAAGATTGTCATTAGCTGAACAGGTCCCGTAACTTGCCACGTTTGGCAGGGTTCCCTAAATCGGCAGCCACACCTGCTTGCAAGGGGACCCCAATTCCTTACGAAGGGGACAATGTTTGGTATGAAAGTGCGATATTTTATTATATTTGGTGGAGTTTGGTATCGGGATAACTATGGTGGAGGAAGAACTATTATTGGATGTGAATGATGAATTTAGGAACGTAAATACAGCAGTATTAGAAGATTTATAAGTTTATAATTTGCGCATTATTATAGAATCAATTAATTAAAAACTTTTAAGCTTTTTTGACAGACGTTATGGATACAGCATCCTGTATGTAGCGTACATCCAAAGCGCATCGAAATATTCTTACTGCAGTTAAGTTTACATTTTGTAACCTTTCTCCAAAATAATATCTTAAACTATACATCTTCGATAGCGAGATTTAAGCAAACTGATGTTTCCGTGAAATAGAACTTTATGTAATAGAGCACTTAAATTTTCTCGCCAACGTTTCATGTTGGCACCGTTTCATATAGGCGATGATTTACTTTCAATTCAATATAAAATGTTTTGTGCATTTTGATCAGTAATAGAATATTCTCAATGTTCAATATCTGTTCTAAGAACCAGTGTTTATTTTATACCATGATACTATAACATAAACGCGCACACGTGATTTGATAGTGAAGCGTGCGTTAGTAAATCTTTAGATTTTCATACTACACGCATTGAAAATTAAAATTGTTATAATAAAAAAAGAATTCCTACCGAAATATCACAAGAGTTCCCCAATCAAAATGATTTTACGGTTTGAAATCCAATGTCAATAAGAATAACCAGTAGACTAGAAGGAGTTAATTATTCAAATAGCCAAGGCACCACCACCGTAGTAAGAAGCTAGCTAATTGCTCAGTTAGTTTTTCCAACACGATTTTGCAATAAGCGTTGCAAAGTCCGTTGATATTGCATCTTATCAAGTATATACTAGTAATACACATACAAGACAAAGATCGAAACTGCAAAACTCAAAGTACAGCAAGCGTATCGTTTTGCTAGTTGATAATATAAATAATTTCCATAAAAAACCTCCGCAAAAGGAAGACGCCTTGTATGACAAAAAGTGTTGGTTGTATGGTATGCATGGGTCGTCGGTCGGCGGTATGCTCACCGCGAACTCGCTCGGACCGGGGTAGCATATACCCCGATACAACCACCGTACGACGACGCCGAGGGGACGACCGGCGAACTCGTAATTATAAACAGGGCGAGGTGAGTCGAGGTGTCGAGATATCGCGATAATATCGAAACGTTTTCGTTTAACGTTGCTGGCGGGTATTTAATCGCGGAATTTAATAAAATGGTCAAGCTGGCGCAGGGAACGCTGATTTATCGTGGGCGATCGGCCGATCGCAGCGAATATCGATACGGAATCCTACTCGACTATATCGATTCGAATGTATTTTTATAAGATTATCAATTTAATGTTCTGCGCTTTTTAATGTGGACCCGGTAAATGGACACTTATTTACTTTTTGCAAAACGGAGACAACCTATTCCATTTAAAATAAGTAATTAAAAGTTAAATAGCGACTTGTCTTGACTATGAGGTTGAAAATGCGATTTCAGTCATCATAAAGCATTTAATCGCAACAATTATCGAAATAACGAGTTTAGATATATATCTAAATGCGTCTTTTGGAGGAACATTCTGCGATTATACATACATTGCTGAAGCATGTGCGCGCAGGTGTGTCGTCAAATACTTTAACCATCAAACGAGCAGATTACTATATCATTTTGTTAGCGTTTAAGAAATTGGCTTTAAAGTGTTTGGATCATTGTTGATTATTTTGATTAGATATGATTTTTTAGTAAACAAGGCTAAGACAGAAGAAATAAATGAAAACATATAAGTATATACCTATATATGCAGGGCAACAGGGTCAATCGTTCACATTAGGTTTACGAAATCATACTGTATTTTCATGATTTTTTATTTGATATAAATAATATAATTTGATACAATCTATATAGTTTCCTTCCAAATTCACCTGTGTCTCACACTCCACGAGCCAAACTCTTCGATTTTATTAATCCATTTACTGTTAGCCATCTCATTATAGCTGATACCTAATTTGTTTCCACAAATCCGGAATTATTCGCCATAAAAACTTATGTCTGTTTTTATATTTAGATTTTATCAGCTAAACCTGTATTCCTATCAATGAACTCTGCTCTGGGGTATAGCTTGATTAGTTTTTTAGTCATTTACAATCCAGCGCCTTATTTTTTGTCAAAATACTTTAGTTTCGTAAAAAACCCGCCAGAGCGCTGGTGTCCCGTGGAAAAAAAACGTGAGTCGTAACTATACAAAAGATAAGCACAATTTTTCACACGGTCTTTCAAACTCACAATGTTAAAATAAATCCTATTTCCAGCATATAATATACTGTGTTAGTTTATATAATCCAATATTTATTCGGGTGTTCACTAATTGTATGCGAAAACTGTCAGTTCGGTATAGTTACTCTATGTAAAGATATAAGATAAGAAAATTAATTTACTAGTTTCATGTTAACGTCTAACGGTGTTGCGTTTCGAGGTAATTAACAAATACCTTTGGTGTCTCGAGAAGGGGGCGAGATGGCAATCGTAAGTTTGAACGAGTTCGGAACTCCGTCTACCGATGTACCGACGTTCTTGGATATTTGTGAGGGTACAAAAAGCACTTGGGTTGGAACTGTCAAGTAAGCTCAACATAATGACAATAAGCGTGAAGTAGCAAATTTAAACAATGTTTTAGAAGTTAGGGAAGCTTTAAAAAAAATATTGAATTTTGGGGTACTGAAGTTCCCCTTTATTGGATAAATTTTGGTGTAGTTTTCTTTACTGGATGTCCTTTGGTATTTAACATTTAAAAAGAAAATAAACTTTATGAAAACCCATCAGAATTACTTATAAAATTTTAGTATTTAGTTATCGTGATTACTTTACGTAACTAATTTTTATCTTTTAAGGAAAATTCTTTAAAATAATAAAACCCACCAGCTATTCGTGTTTTAATTTAAATCCGTGGAATTTGACCCGAACAATACACTAAGGTTTCACATACAATTTGATCGATTCTCCAACAAACAATGATGTAAAGAAAAGTATATTAGCCCCTGTGATGTCCATACAGCAATCCCCCTTGTACACGCCCTCTCTTGGCCGATTGCATCGGAAGCAGTAGAAATGCAGCGGGATTATGCAGCAATCTGCCATCAGAGGGTCTCCCCCTCCACCCTAGAAATGTATCGTGTTGCCAGGATTAATTGGTGTTTACCCCCGGCTTGGGGGCAAATATTCTCGTATTATACCACGCGAAATTAGACCGATGTAATGGCAAATTAATAATACATCGCGACATGGAAACGCACAATTCTGGAGCGAGGACGTCGGGAAACGGAATGGAGATTCGTCAGGGTCGCGGCCTCGTGGGTAATCAAAATTGGTTATTTGAGAAGTAACAAAACGAAAACCTCAGCCTTTTTAAATGAATTGTATTATTGTACATCAATATTAAAATTACCATGACTTTGCAAACAGCCAAGGTATTTTCTAAACGTTACAATTATATCTACCATTTTTTTTTCAATTAGGAAAAGGAATAAATTAGAAACTTTTTGAATGCAAGCTACAATTGGCTTGAAGTGTAACAGTTAGTCGGTCATATCCTTCAATGAAGCCAACCTAGGACCCTAGGTCCTTCGGAGCCACATTTTGTAATCTATCAAGTTTCAATTCAATCATATCTACGGGATATTATTGAATTGAAACTGATTGATTGTTATCAGATCGTTGACCGCAGAACTGACTGAACTGAGAGCTGTTTCTCCATGTACAGTCACGAGCACTGATATGTATACAATTATCAACTTTTAGAGTTATTTTCTCCTACTGTATTGATTGTAATTGTATGTTGTTCGGAATATAGTATTTTGGAACCCACAGTCCCACACTACATAGGGCTTATGTCAAGTTACAGTTGTTATTCAACGAGAAAATAATTTTGAATTTTGCTAAGTGTATGCATACTTTTACTCGTAACTGTACTCCATGCACTTGATGAATTTATTGCCGTTTAAATACAAAAAAAATTCTCATACACCTATATTGTTTAATTTGGAAGATTTGTGAGAATTTCAAAGGGATATTTTGGTGGCGAGAATTAGACTCCACGAAATTCTCTGTCGAAATACGAGGAATGCAATTGGACAATACGACGACGTCCGTCTTGATAGATGGGCTCCAATAAATTGTTGACTTAGCTGCCCGCGCATACGAAGGGCCCTCGAATGCCTTCACGCTCATGCACATAGAAACGTATGGTACCGTGTATGTACGGCATATTAGAGCAACCTTTAAAACGAGATAGAACTTACGCATTTCGGAATGTTGGAAGCTATTTGGGGTAATATGAGATGTTTTGCGAAGAATTCTCACGGTAAGTATATCCTCAATGGTGAAAAAATTCAAGGATTGAAAATTGCATCTACAATACAGCTTTTTTTTATTTAAAAAAAAATGATGCTTTCAATCCCAAACAAGGGTGCAGATTTGAGATTATGCACTTTTTGACCTGGTTTTTTATATCCTTTGTACACGGTAACAATATGACGGAAGGGGTGTTTCTTGAAAACACCCAATATCCAGACAGATATGTAACGTATTTCTAGATATGCGTTCGGTCGGAAAGTCAGATGCATTGTCTAACTACGATTTCCCGGCGGGATCCCCAATGGTATTCGGTTTGGAAGACGTCTCTCATTGTCTGACTCTACT
Source organism: Omphaloscelis lunosa (assembly GCA_916610215.1). NCBI lineage: Eukaryota > Metazoa > Arthropoda > Insecta > Lepidoptera > Noctuidae > Omphaloscelis > Omphaloscelis lunosa. Next base: position 18,798,928 of record OU744250.1, read on the forward strand.
AATGTATTCACGAACTTCAGACAGACTATTATCAAAAACTAATAATACAATACCTACTCTGTAAAGGTCAATAACATAAGGTGTATATTTAGGATTAACAGCTCAGAAAAATATTTATAACGACTTGTTCTTGCACTGCACAAAAAAGTTGTTTTGACTAACTTCAGGGGTCGTCCTTGTCCGTCCTTCAAATAAAAACTAGATAAAAACAATCACGAAATCGCAGTTTAAAAATGCAAGGATGACGTAGCGGCGCATGCGTCGCCTCAGGCGTAGTATTTGGTAGACTAATCGTTTATAATTTAAATAATAACAAAGGGTTCTTTTGTTTTTTCTGATCGCCCGGCCATTCGCTAATTATAGAACACGCTTATCCTAACCCCAAAATTTCGTAATCGGTATTAAAAATTTTTAATGACCGTAATTGACAAGGATCAGTACTACATACAAATCAAAATTCTATATGTATGCCGGTTAGTGGGAGTTCTACCGAGAAAGATAATTATCGTACTCTTTCGAAACAAAGAGATAGTTGACCATTAAAAAATAGTTCGTGACATGTGTACGAGTCAATTACAGAATGCGTGGGTAGTGTAGCAGTTGTACATAGTAATAAAGAAGCTACAAAATTTTCGTTATAGCTTACAGTTAGGGAATTTATAAGTAAGCACAATAAATAATCGGATCGCCATAAAAAAAATGTCAAATGTCAAAGGTGAAAGAGACTGGGACAACCGAAGCAGGTGTGTCCCGGCTGCATAGGAGCAGCTGCACGCTGACGCTTATATAAAAGAAAAATACCTCATAAAATTATAACCGAGTATCGATATTTATGCGATGAAAAATAAAATTGCACATATCATAGAAGACACGAAATATCAAACTGTTTTTAATTGACCTCGCAGAAAAAAACAAAGGATAGGTCCAAGAATACGTTCAAATTGTACCTACGTGAATTCGATGTGGTCAAAAAACTAAGAACTATAATCCTGCAAGGCAGACCGTCTCAAATCGTCAGCAATTAAAATCTTTAGTACCCAAATCAGAAACAATTGATATTTTTTATCGAAGCCTCCTACGCTATTGAAGAACCTTTATATTTAACAGCTTTAAAACTCATCAAGAAAGACCCAAGTATGGTAACCACTTCCGGCAGTTCCGTTGGCCTAATGACGAATTTAGAAAACATGCATGATGATCAAGCATCCGGTTAGTGTGGAAAAACCTGAAACCCGTTGGTTTCCAGTTAACGGTAACCATTATCAAAAAGGTTATTAATTTATTCATCATACGTGAGATCCGTTTCTGGAAATTTTTAACTCGAGTGCCCAGAAGGACGGCAATGTTTTTATCTGAATTCTGCGTGTTTTTTCCAGTTTCCAGGAAGTAGAATAACAAAGTATATGTTTCCTTCCTAATTCTGGACTTCAGTAACTATTGTTTTAGTCATTGAAATGATCTTCTTCACACTTAGGAACAAGCTTCCGATCTTGTTTCATTTCAACAGAATTCTCGTCGTTCACAAAGTGTGCCTATGGGAGCCGACTACCACAAACATAAAAGGTTTTCTCATTTAAACGCTACAGCCCGACAGTCTTCACTCTTCACGTATCCATTCGGTCACTTAGAGCAGTCTCGACGAACCAGCCGATAATTGCATTAGCGAGAAACCAGTTTGTACATCACATGCCCTTTGACTGCACTGATTCTTTATGACGTATCTCATGTGAATGCTCAATGTGGGTGTAAAACTTATAACTTGTGCTCATACTTTGGTGTTCCTAATTACTGCCTTGTAGTACGTGCGTGATGTTGGGTTTTTTATTGGTTCTAATGAAATGTTTGGAGGGAGTATATATTCGGGTTCCTTTGAATTTCAGTTTGAACAGTACAAATATAAGTAGGTTAATGATAAAAAAGTTAAGTAAAGAACTGGTATACGTGATACAATTGTAATTTCTGTATGGGAAGGATGTGGTTCGCCTGTTTGATAAGTTAAAACTCATTAATCACACAATTAAATACCATGAAATATGTGCAAATGATGTTTCCGCACAGACGGTTCAGACAAAAACCCGTGATAAAAGTTTTCCTGTTTTAATTGGCTATTTTTCTCGTTCTATTTGTTAACACCTATTATGTTGACTCGAACTGTTTTAGAAATAGTGCTGCTAGTAAACAAATTGCCACTTTAGGTAGTTGTTCCTTATTTGATGTTACAATAGTAACATTAATTAGGAGAATGTCAGTGTAAGTTATCGCCCTGCCATATGCTCAGACAAAGAGATCTTAATTTTGATGCCTGATTAAATTGCTGGTGCAATGAAAAAATATTGCCTTAAAGGTAGAACTAGTGCTCGTCAACATTTCAATCTCAAAGTAAACAAACGATAGGTACGCAGATAATACCTGATAGGTTGGTATTTTTCCAAGGTTATTCACATTCCACGTTCTCCCAGCCTAGGCTAGCGTGCATAGACTCTACTTGAAGTTCACACACACGGTTTGATTTGTAACTAGTGTTTGTAGTACCGTTAAGTGAAATTACGGAGAGCCGAGTATAGAACCTTGTGGTAGACGGTGCACGTTTTCTAGCAGACGTATGATGACGATTTCGGTAGTTGATGAGGGTGACACATTAAATTATCGGTGTACTTTTGCACTATAATTTGCCTATCTTTGATAAATATATCGTATTTTTACAAGGTGATTTTGTGCTATATGAGGCGATTATGAATACGCGAAATGATGCCATTTACAAGTTATTACGCAAATGTATTGCGTCTACAGACTTTATCAGATATAGAATTCGTCTAAAGTTAGTGTGTAAATGAACATGTTTCATGGCTATTTATAATAGAAGAAGACTTGGAATATCAAGTAGAAGAATCACAAGCAACAAAAAAATATACGAATTAAAGCAATACTCGTACATATTAAAATATTAGGATTTACAGAGAGTTCGTTAGATTGTTCTAAGAATTTGCCTTTTATGTAAACAGAAATTGACTGCCTCGTTGGTCTAGTGATCGCAAGCGCTACTGCTAAGTATGAGGAGGTCCTGGGTTCGATTCCCGGGTCGGGCAGTGTTATTGGGTTTTTCCATCTGGAATTTCCCAGTAGCAGCCCGGAGTCTGGATTTGTGCCCGGCTGATGGCAATAGGCTCGCTCCCTATTACGTGGGACTTAAAAATAACTGGCGAAATGTGGGTGTACTATAGGTACATCTCTGCCTAACCCTTCGGGGTCACAGTCGTGATGTTATGTGTATAGACGGAAATCATTGTCCTACCAGCCATTTTGGGCAGATTTTCTTATGCTTTACGACTGACAATGTCGGCAATACGCACGCGTCAAACACCAAACAATAAAAATATAAATAAACAATAATGAAAGTTGAACGACCACGGTTGGCGTTGATGACTCAGTTTCTACCTGACCGGACCAGTGTCGTTTTATTACCAACTTGTCTGTGCCGTGATAATCACAAAGACAGGAATTCCGTATCATCTCCGGCCGTAATAATTTTTCTTTTTCTGACGATTGCAATTGGACTTGCGAGCTTTACGAGGTCTAGATCCTTTGTGTGATTTACTGGTAATATTTCTATATTCACTTTCAATATTGAAGATATCTAAAAGCTTTAGTGTGTTCAGGTTATTTCAGCTCTTTTTTAAATTGCTCGTTTCAAAAATACAATAGCTTTGTCGATTCCTCCGGTGTATTCTTAGTTCTTCTGATGACCTTAAAATACAATAAAATCTACTCCAGCTAACTCCAATAAACATAAATCCTCGCTCAGTTTTTTAAAAACAAATTTCCTATTCCGATGCTTTTCTGATCGTTAAGTTTTTACTTGCATTCTACAAGGTCTTAAACTAAAAGGTGGACTGTTCCGAAATTCAAATCAAATCACATCCACCGTTCTGAGCCCATAAGTCGGGGCATGCGCAACGGCCGAGGGCCAATGCGCCCGCGCACGCTTCTAATGACAGGGGGGAAGAGTGCGCGCGGGGAGCGACGGACCGGTCGCGCAGCACCAAGGTAAGTACACGCCACAAGGGTTTGTATCCAGCTGATTTGATGGGGAATAACAGCTGATTTTATGAATACTTGTGCATTCAACTGAAGTAACTTACTTACACATTGTAACAAAAATTTTCATGCAGTTTTACATAAAATACTCTGCTCTGAATATACAACACGTTCATGTATTATATTTTAAATAAACAATTTACAACACAATTATTCTGTATTTTAGCTGTTACTATTTATGTTTTGAATTTACATTTAACCTTATACTAACAAAAGAAAACCATTCAAAGTGAAGACAGGTGGTAAAGACTAAAGAACCTTACTTTCTTCGCATTTAAAGTTACAAGGTTTAAAAACTTGAACCAGCCGCCATTGAAGACTGGCGTCATATAAACAGTAACATACTATTGCGCGTCCGGGAACCCGTTCGCTGTCCCCCGGCACGCCCGGTTAGAACTCCTAACTTTTTATTTTACAGCTCACCCTTTGTGTGGCTTAGGCTCGCGTGAATGCCCTACTACCTACCGACCGGCAACTAGCTTTGTTCCTTTTCTAAGGTGCTTCCACGTCACTTGTTAAAACTTTCGCGCCAGTTCGTATTTTGTGTTGTGTTATGTTCTAGTAAGCTATGAGTACTGAGTAGCTATAATCTGATTGGAAATAATTTATGGAGCGGTATTTGAATTGTTTTGGCATGATTCCTGGTTTCCAATCGAGATTTATTTCTTGTAATAAGTAATACGTATCGGGTACTGTTGGCATTGGATTATTATAGAATCGATAACATTGAAAATATATCACGCCAGACTGGGAACGAAAACGTGATCGGAGCACGCGGAGCTATCAATGTTGGTTCGTTCTCTGGATGACCAAAAAATCTTTACGATGCAGTAGGTTAATTTCGGGCTCGCAAATTGTATTATGTTTATTATTTTTTTATTAGGCTCGCAAATTATATTATGTTTATTATTTTTTTATTAGGCTCACCAATAATTGATTAAACTGACACAAACATATTTTAAAGTAAAATAACAGTGCATCAGTTACTTATAGGCAGTTATAGGTAAACACCACATGAATAAAACAATGAATCAGACAAATAAGCTAGCTCTGAACGCAGAGTGAGCCTTATCATCTGTCAGGTCGTGTCGAGGATGCCTCGTTGAGAGGTGAAACACATGTCGATTTCTTTCAGGGTTTTTTATGGCTCTTTAGAAATAGCTAAGCGACCAGGTTACTAAATATATCCACATCTATTGTATTTTTTGCTACGTTAAAATAATTGCAATATAGTAATATCGACAGACTAACGTGAGTTACGACAACGATAAAACAGCAAGCGGTTCAAGTGTCCCTTATCGATTTATTGAACCCTGGATAACGTTTTATCAATTGATTTCCAAACCATACAGTTAGTTTTACAGTAAAATAGTTATGTTTCTGAAATAGATACTGAATGTTGGCAAATAGGAATTGTGATTATTGGGTACTAGCCTAGATAAGGGCCTTGGCGTCGCTTGAGTGGCAAAAAACCGATTGCAACAATAAAATAAACAGGAAAATAAATCAAACCAAGTGCTATAAGTACTGCCGCTCTATTCTGTAACAATCTCACCGTGAAAACTTAGGTGAAGTGAGCTGCCATTCCACCAGAGGGCTTAGTGCGAGTTTTACAACTTTGTTCGAATCACTTCACCATCGCGTTAATCGAGTTAACGTCAAACGCATCGACAAGTGAATGCATGCGAGTGCGAGTTACCATCAAACCTAACCATTCACTATGCGTTTGGTCACCGTGAATAGCGATTATTATTTTTCTTATGTTGGTGGCACGTACGCGTCGTCCGATAAACCGACCAAATAGAATGCCATTTATATTCAGTGTTCTTATTGAAAGCGGCTGTCTATCAAATTTGTGTTGGTTATAGTGACGTTTTGTGTTTGTTTATTTTGAAGTTTGAAGTTATTGCATTCTAATATTTTATTAATATTAAGCCCTTTATTCTGACTATCGAAGGAAACTTTTCATAATATGACAGTGTAGAGGTTTTTTAAAGAATATCACGTAATTCAGAGTGTCTCTTGGCCTATGCCAAACGAAAACGCTTAGCGTTTCCCACTGGGTTCTATCTCGCGCTACCCTTCTCCAGTGGTGTCCAGCCTTCAGCCTCAGATCGTCCGCCCATCTTGTTTCTTTGTTTTTTTCTAATATTAACAGATTTTTGAATTTTAACCAAAAATTCTAAAGTGACTACAATCAATGCACCCTATTACTCCAGGTATTCTATATTTGGCACAAAACCTGAAATAAACAACATACATTTCCGAATTACATAAATGTTGATGGAGTGTTAGGAAATTTTATATATTTGTTTATTATATTTCTATGTGTTAGAGCCTTGGTAACCTCTTCAATATAAACACTGCACATTTTTTGAGATATATTAGCAGCTACTCCCACTGGCCGCTGGTAAGACCCAGATGCATAAAAAAATAGTGCAGTAAGTACCTAAAAAAATTAAGTTTAAATATGTAAAGTATGCCTGCAACCCGCTTTAGATGTAGGACAACGAGGTAGGATGAAGAAAGTGTATTTCACACAAATGCTGATATATTACATTGAGATCAATGTAAACTAGTACGTTAGTACTTATATCTCGATGATATATTACCTTATCTTCCAAGGTTACCCGTTGAGAAGACTTTAAACCAGTAAGCTGTTTCAGCTCTCGGCATAAAAACCTGACCGCTTTCTTCGGAAGCCGATACCTTCTCTTAAATTCGCCCTCCGGAAGATCTCTTAGGGAATTACTTGAAGTACGGGCTTTTGTACGAACACTGGACATGTAAATACGCTCATCTTTTGCCCTAGCGGTCTTAAACATCTTCCAAGCAAAATATAAACGTGATGCTATGGTTTAATCCACACAACTAATTAAAATAAAATAACTTTGATAGTAATTCACCTCACTCACAAGGCTCTCACTACAAATCCTTCCGTGACAACTTTACACGTTCGAAAGTGAATAAGTTTCTCAAACGAGCTGTCAAAACTGTCAAAATTGTAACTCACACTCGCGTTATCACAGAGTCACGCTAATTTACGAGCTCACTTTCGAGTGGGAATCAATCGTCACCATCGACAAAGTAAACTAAAAAACTTACACTCACAATTTTTAGTTCTCGCGTATGGCACCAGGTGGCGCTAACTCAACGCCATACAAATCTGCGTTTACTCTAACGCGATGGTGAAGTTAAAAAAACTCGCACTAAGCCCTCTGATGCTAGGGATTGACACTAATTCGTGAGCGTTTTTCTTACGCTCGCCCTAGCGACGCACCATGTAAAGGCTCGTGCAAACTGGCGCGATATCGCGGGCGCTACAGGCAGCACGACCCTTGTAGCGCTCGCACGAGCCTTTAATCACATCTTAGATCCCTCCTTAAATCTCATCCTCATAAAACTAGGTACTATTCTTATTCCTTCTCTGTTCATGCTGTAAGACTGTGGAACTCACTTCCGCCTAGCATTCCTGATTTAAAAACTGTTTCTCTATTCAAATATCGAGTAAAAGAGCATCAACTTTCTTCTCAACTGTGACTGTGAGTATTTATATAAACATATATATATATATACAATGTGTCCCAGGGATAAGTGACGGCCCGGCGTTTTTTGAATATTTGTACAAAATTATTAATAATTACATTTATATTTGTGACTATAGAGTAAAAGAACATTACCTTTCCTCTCAACTGTGAGTATTTATATAAACATATATATATATATATACAATGTGTCCCAGGGATAAGTGACGGCCCGGCGTTTTTTGAATATTTGTACAAAATTATTAATAATTACATTTATATTTGTGACACAGCGGCTTAAGCTTTTTTTTTAATGTTTTTTTTTGTTTGTAAAGACTCGTGTCGTGCTGCAGTTTTTTTACGATATTTCCTAAGTTTGTTCATCTTTTTCCATTATTCCGACATCATAGTTTATCAATTAAAATCATTGAACATAACTAAAATGTAGTAAAACATTTATTAAATAAAAAACAAAATTAAAATTCGAATAAAAAAAAACTCTTCTTTTCAGTTTTTTATAAATAAATCTAAAAAAACTTCAAGATTCCCTTCTTGACCAAAATTATGTAAAAAAAAAAAAAAAAATTGTCCGCATTCGTTCAGAAGTATTATACATTTATATCTACCTACTTCTGAACGAATGCGGTCAATTTTATATTTCTTTACATCAGCTTCTGTTTTGAATTTTTTTGACAAATTGAGGGCGCTTGCGGGCGCTAAAGGCAACGCCACCCTTGTAGCGCCCGCAATATCGCGCTGGTCTGCACGAGCCTTAACACGTTAAAATATTTCGATTTAAAGCAAACATTACACGATAAAAATGTAAACGATAGGTAGGTAGGTAGGTATATAATGCGTACAACGTAATATCTCAATAGGAGTTATCAATAAGCACAATGACACAAAGAGGGTGTTATACAACTAGGTGCATCTCAGTTCAGCAACCCCAGATAATACTTATGTCAACAAATACAGTAGCGTTGTGATTATAGTAATTAAATATTACTTGTTACAAGAGGAAAGTCCTGTTCGTTAGTGGCTTATTTATTAAAGCTATCGATTTTAAACGGAAGTTCGTTTGAGATAGCCTAAATCAAAAACCGGCCAAGTGCGTGTAGGACCACGCACAATGAAGAGTTCCGTAGTTGGGATGAATTTATCCCAAGAACAAACTTAACATTGTAGTTGAAAAACATGTTCTCCCACACATTCGAACTGCAAATGTAAGTTTGTATGCCGAATATTGACAGGTTAACCATGTTATTTTAAGAACATCATAGACTTCTTATAGGTTCTCCTGTAATGTATAGGTAAAGAACCATTCTTTCAAAATTTTAGGCTCAGTAGTTTCGGAAATAAGGGGGGTATGGTCAATTTGCATCTGTTTTCTTAAATATTTTTAAATGTATTTATTTTAAAACTACGGAAAAAAAAATATTTGAAATCCTCGCAACAAGTTCTTTCATTTGATATGTCACACTATTTAGTTTGCAAACCTTGTTTTTTAAATTTTCTTGTTTGGCTCCCAAAAGTGACCCCGATATTCAAAATTCATTTATACGTATATTTGGGTCAAAAAAATAGGTACATATGTGTACGAAATTTCGGCTTCGTCCATACTCATCCCTAGTTCGAACTCGCCCGCTTTTTGATATCAGCTGCAAGAGTACAGTTTATCGGAAAAGTGCTACGATGTTGATAATAAATACTCTTCTTCTAAATAATAAATACTGATCACATATTATTTTGACTATGGCACTCTTGATTTTCTATATATATTTTTTTTTAAAAAAAAGGTCCTACTTAGATTCAGTGCAAATAAGTAATTATTAAATAAATATTGCATTCCTAGAAATTTTACAATAATTGAATTGAACTATTGTTTATATACACAGACTATGTTTTTTTTTTAACAAAGAGCTTTAATTATTGTACAAACTGAGTTGTTTTATTTTAATATGTAAAGTATTAATTATTGTACTAACGAACTCTGACTTAATAAGAGATTAGACAAACGAATGGTGCTTTTAAACGAGCGTATAATACCTATGTTTTTTATTAATGTTGATTCTATTTTATAGATGTTGAAAAAGCACTAATAGCGCGTATTATGACTGAATAAAAATCATACTAGCAGTTTTCTTACCATCAGTACTTTTCGCCTTCTAGCTATACATGTAGGTAGATATATACGAACCGGGCGAGTTCGGACTGGGGATGAGTATACATATACGGACGAAGCCCAAATTTCAACTTAATCGGTCCATTAGATTCGGAGCAAATTGGCTGTGACAGACGGATGGACAGACAGATAGACACACGAGTGATCCTGTAAGGGTTTCATTCTTCCTTTTGAGGTACGGAACCCTACAAAGGGTAAAAGGATAATTTTAATTAATGAAAGTCGTTGCTGATAATTTATAATGATCGACAGAGTACAGTCAGCCGCAAAAAGAAATGCATACCTACTCGGCAAAATTGTAATGTAACTTTTTTGGAAGTCAATATTTTGTGTCACGTAATTTCTATTGCTACAGTTGTAATAACATGATTATTTTATGGCAAAGCAGTTTCTTTTTTCATTATTTTAGATTTCGTATAAAGCACCTTATCTGTCAGCTACATGTTCGAAGCAAAGTGACGTGAGGTAACGGCACTCAAAGGCACCTACGGCCACATGTCACTACTATGTACTATTAAAACTTTTGACATGGTGACATAAGTGGTTTGCCGTACCAGCTCAACTTGAAAGAGAACTTAAGTATGAAGTTTAAGTTTCCACTAGTCCGATACCGTATGGTTCTAAAAACACTTGAAAATCAATGGATTTGTAAGCATGATTGCTTATGCATAAGTATTTTAGAAGTGTTTACTTAGTTCAGTTCCAATTACTATAAATACTCGCATGAAAGTATGAGTAAGCGAAAATACAGTTAGGCACACCCTGCTGGCTCTATGATAACACGTTACCGTCATGTGAACCAAAACATACTTACTAAACCTTGGCTTATATCATGGCAGACAGACGAAAACTACAAGAAGCCAAGGCATTTAACTTAAACATAACATAGTGTACTCTACATCCAAACTGAACTAAGTAAGGAATGCAAAGCAAGCAAAAATAAAAGAGCCAAACTGACTAAAAAAAATCGAAACGAAAACCTTCTTTTTTATTTCTACGGTTAGCAAAAATAGTCACGAATATCAAAACAAGCTTTCATCCGTACAGCAACTCAAAAGAACATGCAACAGTCAAACAACTGCAAAACAATCGACATATTTCTACCCATTTATTGAACGACCAAGTCCCAACCACACCTAAATTCGTACATGTCGCGCACGTTATCACAGTAATAGGTGACCCACATATCACCACTTAAGTGACACTATCTAACTGTGGTATCATACTTTACAGCCCGCCTACTAAATCGGTAGTGAAGTTGAGTAGTTACAAGTTTTATTAATATATTTTTGTACTATTATTATCATATTAAAATAATTAATTTAATTTTATACTATTATTATTATATTAAAATAATTAATTTTATTTTATACTATTACATTAAAATTATTCATTTTATTTTTAGCCTGTGCTGTTCCACTGCAGGGCAAAGGCCTCCCTTTCCTTTTCTACTCAACTCGATCTTGTTAAATACGAATCCGTCATGTTCACAGGAGGAGAGCAGCAATAGAAAAAAACAGTCCCCCACTTTTTTGGGTGTAACATCTGTCATATTGATTTTGTTCATATAAATGTAGCTGATTGACACCTTATTCATCAAAATCGGAAGAACAGGCGCTACGGTGGAACATACGTAAATACAAACATATATTAATGAGTCTGCTAAAAACTTTTCCTTTTAGCTTTACCATAGTCAGATAAAAATCTAAGGAAAATTGTGATATTTTAGATAGGACATAGCTGGCTAGTGAAAGGTCTCGGTACTCTTCTAAAGAAAGGCTGACTGGATGCTGCACTAAAACTGTTAAATGGCTCAGAATCATTGATTAATATTTCCAAGTCCTTGTACTAATAATAATGTGAGACTAACTTAAAGGTAAGTCAGAAATCAAAAATAAATTGAGAAAGCAAAAATAAATTGCTGAGTTAGATTTAGGTTAAAGTATCTTGTTGTAAATAAATGGTTTAATTTGTAATCATGCTATGAAACCTTCAGCATACAAATCGAATTAACATTTAATCGGTACCATTAAGTCACAATTTCATAGTAATTTTCATACAAAGGGCAGTGATAACCTGACTCGACCCTGGACATCATACACAGTATACCTAGTCTTTTATGCAAACCATTCAAATGTTTTAAAATTGTGCTTGATATTCTAAACTATAAAAGTGAAGTAAGTTAAGTACTAAGTTATTTTAATAAAATTTGTTCAAGCGGAAGCACTTAAATATATTATTTGGTTGCTGCACAATAAATTTCTACACACTACAATGAAAAACTTTAGTACAGAAGTGAAACACGCCATTTCAATGCAGGCATAAGTGCAATAAGCTTAATTTTTAAATAAAAGATACCTTTAAGTAATATGTAACTTAACATGCACTTAATGCACAAACTACACGCAATTACAAAAAACATCATGAGCGAGTAACACACCGGCATAATAATTTCCTAATTTTTAGACCTCCAACATAACACAAATTAATCTTCAAAATATTGATAAATTATTAAAGGCAAAATAAATAGTTGGCAGTTTTAATAATATAGAATTAAGTAAGTTAAAAATAATATAATACAGCATAATTATTTAAATGCTATTGTAAGCATTTAAATACTCTTATAACTATAAATATTTTATTGTATAATTTTAACATACTTAATATTCCTACTTAGCAAGCTAGCATTATATCTCTGTAACTGCAAACAAATCATTTGCTTTTTATGTTGAGTGTACAAAAAAACATTTTTTTTTACAATATTGCAACACTGAATGTAGAAAAGCCAATGTACGTATCAGTCTATCCCCAAAAAGCACCACACTATTTGCCAAGGCATCCTGTTTCTAAACTAAGTATTTATGTAATCCAAGTCAGCCAGTCACTATGTTTTATCATAAACAGATAATGAAAAACAAAAGCAAACTTTGATATCATCTAAAGACAAAAGAGGTTAATTCTTTTTATCATATTGTGTGTAAAATTTTACGTCATGACGTGATAATGACCAAAGTTTACCTTGATATTATTTTAATGAAGTCAAGTTCAATAAGATGTTTTGTTATTATAATAAAACCTTTTTTATGAGTAAGATTAAAATTGAATGGAAATGTTTGCATCATTTCCTTATCGTTCCTGCAATGCTAAGTGTCAAAGTCAATAAATCAAAAATCATGTTGCATGCGAGTGATTGGTTTGTTGAGAACATACACAATGTTTTAACATATTCTTAGCGATTTAAGTCACCTTGCAGTTTAATTTGGGCTTTGATAAATACATTGGTAGAGATTGTTAACTTTAAAAAAACCACCACCACTAACCACTGCTTCTTGCATACACTTTTCAAATGTTTGTATAGAAATTTTAGTGTAGGGGCATGCAGTCTCTAGCACTGCTTATGTGGTGGATTATAAACTTCTTGATGAGATCAAGCCTTGTTTTCTTGCTTTAAGCCATTGTCAAATTCTGCCATTTTAAAATACCATTTTACTTCTTTTTAAATCAATTCTTATTAATTAGTAACAAGTTCATTACAAGAAAATGTCATACATTACCAGAACAGCTGTACTTACTTAGTATTTTTATAAGGATGTTGCAAACTCTATGTGAACTAAAACAGGAGTTTTATAGTAGAGCCTATGTGTACTTATTTACTTAAAACATGCTGAGCATAGAAAAGTTTCACAGCAAAACAAAACATTATCAAACAAAGGAAACCATAGTATACAATAAGTGAAAAGGTGAAAACACATCATGACAAAAGATTTGAAAAGAAAAACTTTTTTTTAGCATTAATTCTGTTGAGGTGTTACATTTTTATTTTTTACAGAATAGCCCAGAACCCTAATTCCAAACCAAACTCTTGTGCTGTGTTTTCTGAGTTTCAAAGTGTGAAAAAGAAAAAAAAAAATACCAAAGGTTTACCTACTACAAAAAGAAATATCATGATTATTTTAAATCTAATTTGTTATGGAATACTAATATAATATTTATTACAGACAGGATGTTGGCACTTTGCTATTTGATAAACTTTCCTTTTTTAAAGAGTGTTAAAAAGATATTTAAATACCAAATATGCACTCATTTAAATTGTTAGTGTGAATATTTGTTCTTAACTTCTAAGCAATGCTCAATGAAGCAATATAGTCTAATGTTCATTCTACATCTTGCAGTACCTAAAACCATCTTTTGAAAGGCAGTAATTCTGCAGTTTTCTGAATTTATAAAAGCATAAAATTATGGCCTACATGTAATCAATATAATCATACATGCATATAGAATGAGAAACATGGCATGTAGGTAGATTTTAATGGAAATTAAGCAGTTTTATCTGCACCTAAGACTTAAAATTTAAGTGGTCTTATTAAAATAATTATGTGTGTAAACATGTACAAGTTCATGAAGTTTGAGTGAGTTTCATGTTTGTAAGAGACAAGTAAGGCTAAAATCATGTAGGCAGATCCATGATCTTAAAAAAAACGTACGCAGTCGCAACAAGCCTACATGACAAACTCAGACCATAGACTAATCAGACCAACAAAATTTTGTTAGTCAGACAAGTTTTGAGAGATATGTTCAAAACTAGACGTTTCACGTTTGTATAGCTTTTACTGTTAGCTAAAAGCTAATTAAAAGCCAAGGTTATTATTTTTGGCAGCCAGCTAGCTGTCCGAAATTGTAACCATCTAAACAATTTAGTAACAATTAGATAACACTGAAGCAGTGAAGCTATATTACTGAGATCTTATCTGTAAAGTATCGTGTTTATTCGTAATACCTCCGTTATGAGCATCGAAATATCTTACGAGGCCGATTTTTTGTCAGTGTACAATTTCAAATGGTAATACGTCGCGTCGCAGCACTGCGGCCCAGCATTCTATTCCGAGGGCGTTCAACCGAACTAGAGCCGCTTAGCAACACCCAAAGTTTTTCACAATGGCCATGACATCGAAATCAAACAGCCTCCGGTCACTGGAGCATTGACTCTCAGAATACCGCGGCCGCAAATAAACTTACGAAACAAACGCGAGTGCATGTTTTGCTAACATAAATCAACAACAATTCACCTGTCAGAAGACTCGGAGCTGTCGTATCGTTCCAGACATCTCCTCTTCCTATCGTCGCCGTCCACGGTGTTCGCATCAGACAATTTTCGGGAATACGTACCGCCGACCGCGGCGCGCTTAGCGGCCACGCCGCGCGTATCACTTTTCTCACACGAATCACTCGTTTCCAGTTCCCTGTAGAACGATAACTTTACACTATCGCCGTCAAATGTTTTGCCACTGCACTTTTTTGTGTCACCAAGTCCTTTATCGGGCGCGGAAAAAGTTAAATCGTTCATTTGTTTCGGTCCGGCGCGGTCCTCGGGCGACCCATCCGCCATCTTTGAGCGCACGAGTGTTTTGTCGCGAGTTTCCGTGCGACGCCACGGCCAGCATGGGCGCTGTCGTCGCGCACTAAAGGTGCGGAGCGCGGCGCGAGGGGTGGTGTGACGTCACGGCGGCTGCGCGGCCGCGGGGGCAGATCGCGGTGACGTAAGGACTCCGCCCCGTGCATGTGCAGGGGCGCTGTCATTGGCCGCGCGTTACGCAACGCGAGCCTATTCAAATACCGGCGCGGGAAGGGAGCGTAGGATGGCGTAGGACTCGGCGGCGATAGGGACAGGCCCATCCCAGCCCTAACGTAACAAATAATGCAGCGTAATGACGGTGCACACACGAGCGCGCACACTGCCGCGAGCACGCTCGTTCTACACTAACAAGTGCATCCAAATTAATGACACGTTCCACCCTCTAGCTTTTCGAACATTATCATAATTTCCGATTACACACTTATGATGTGAGTGATTTCAAAGTTTTGTTAGATATGACTACATACCTACATAAATAATTACTCATTTCTAAAATGAATGGAAGAAAAAAAACTTGGGTAGGTACCCACACTACCCACTAAACTGCAGGGAAACACCCTGTAATATGGGTAGGTACCTACATAAACATCTACTAAAAATCTCTGAGTCTTTGACTACGGGGAATCTACCAAACTCAATGCAAGGGTATATCAATGACGTCATCCTCAATTCCTCATCAAGTTTTACATTGCAGTTTAATATTTCGGTAGGAAAAAGGAACCCTTTGAAAATCTTAATTATGTATAGGTATTTTATAATCAAAATGACATCGAACGCATTCCGGTAAGTAGTACTTACCTAACTATCTAGGTAAGTTCCTACCCTACGCGTCATTTGAAATTAACCCATTTTACACTTGCTTTGTTCGCATGTGTTTCCGGTTACCTACTTTCTCGGTTTGTCATCGACTGAAAACTTCTTTAGGCGCGTTGTGCATTTTTAAGATGGGAAAAACAATTGAGCTCGCGACACCGTTACCGACACCTCATTTTTGTAAACGCGATTGTGCTCTATATTTATATTTTACGGATCAATTTTCTATGCAAGTATTTTTACTTTAAAAGTTTTGGAAGTATTTTTTTTAGTTTTCACTTCTGTTGGCACTTTCGGAGTGCCAAAAATTTATTTTTTTCTTTTCATAATAGGTAGGTGGTACTTACCTATCCTACCTAAACTAATCTGACCTGCAAGTAATTTCCCTACTATGGTATTGGTAAACATCGTTTTATTCTGTGGTACAAATTAAGTCATCGTTATTTATTACTAGGTACTTCCCTAATCATTAGGGATTTCCTTGAATTCCCAAGTAGGTATTCCTTTCCTCTATTATCTACAGCTGTTTCATTGAAATCATTTACCTGATTGGCTTGTAATATTACCTGTTTAGATATCAAATCCAATGTTAATCGAATCTTTACATAGCAGATACACGGTACATTTTCCCTTGTATTCTATCAAAGTGATTGCTTCAAATCCACCCCAACCTAATGGTGCCGTCTCTTTCGCACGCCTCTCCCGCCCAAAAATGCGTGCGAAATGTAGGTAAATGAAAATGTTGGTCAGTATTCGATATAAATAGTTTTTGTTCTATTTAATGATTTTTACACCACTGGTATCAAGTGAAAACCTAATATTTAAGTTATCCTGTAGGGGGCTTATAGGATAACTCAAACATTTGGTTTACATACACGATAAGCAGGTATGGTCACTAATGAAATTTTCAATTAACTATGGTCAGGATAAAATTCTCGACTCTGTTTCACTCTAACGTAAATTCCTCATTTTCAATCAAATTTGTTGTAGCTTGAATTATTGATAGAAAGATGATAATTTTATATCTAAAAGAACAATTTTCATAACAATGAAAATTGCAGAAAAAAAAACAAAAATGTAAAAAAGCCGTGTAAAAATAAAGATAAAGACTTAGCGGTTCCCATAAATTTTAAAGAAATTTAAAAATAAAAAACTTTCGAGTTATAATTTTTTTTTAGCTATCAAAAATTGCGGTAGGTACATATATGGGGTATTTTCGGATAGGCACCTCTGGGAATGAGGAATCAAATTTATTGAAGTGAAAACTCCGTGAAAACGCGTTGGGCATTTTTGAGATGGTAAAAAACAATGGAACTCGCGACACCGTTACCCACAACTCATTTTTGTAAACGCGATTGTGTTCTTTATTTATATTAATTTACGGATCAATGTTCTATGCAAGTATTTTCTTGTTCAAGTTTTTGTTTTTTTTTTATGACGTCACCATTTGGATCACTCTGTATTTTCTAAAAAAAAATGCTCTCGTGTAGAAAACTCCGGACTAATGGCAAGGCCGGACAAAGGTCCGGACGGGAGGTTAAAATGCCGGACATCGTGATCATTCTTCTGCCCTTATCTCAATTTGTTTAGGGTCGACGCAACATGTCTTTTTGAGGATGGTATTCTCGTAACATAGAATAAAGTATGTCTATTTCTTTTTTACATCTATTTAGTATATTGCATCACATTTTAAATTTAATAAATTATATTTCCTTTAATATTATTTTATTTATTATGTCTTTGCTACACTGGTCGACGTCATTACATCGGCGCCGGCTGTCGCTGAAAACCAGCGCTCTGGGGCTCTGTCTTGCATAGGGTCGCAGCATAATGCTGAGCGATAGCCGATTTGCGTGGGTATGATTTTTGTATTTTAAACTATTTTTTGCGTCATGTTTACAGCAAATAAACATCGTTTTTTTCTTTCTTTTTTTTATCACATCTTTTTCTTCCATACTTCTCTATAATATTAAAGCATGTCCAGACATATGGTATCCCTAGTCGTGTAGGCAGAAAGCTATGGAATGTGTATATGTATATTATCTGTGCTATGGATATCATGTCATTGTGTTTGCAACTTCTTTCGATCTTAATGCAGTCAAGCGCAAATGGAATTCTGTCCATCACTTATGGACAGAATTCCATTGGAGGGTTCCGTAACGCTATTAATTAGTCATTCTTGTAAAAACATAAAAAGAAGGGCAACGCGTTTTTGTTTTGTTTTCGACGAAGTCCTTTGAATGTTTTAACAATATCTAGTTGTTTCAATTTCTGAATAACATAAGTGCTTCTTTCTGATAGATACATCGGCCTTTATTTTTAATTTTTTATCCTCTAGCTCTAGCTCTAGCTTTTAATAACAGCGTTTTTTATTTAATTTTTTTTATGCTTCTTGCTTTATATATTCTACGTTCGCAATTTTATTTCCAAAGATGTAAACAAATACTTTTTTAAAAATAACTTTAAAGGCACAAAGACACGTAGTTTGTAGGAGCCTTAACACCTACACGTAAGGTTCAGTTTGCGCTACAACTTCCAACATTTTTTATAACTACAAGTCATGCTTAAATCAACTTAATTAACAATAATTTAAAGTTGATATTTGCTTAAGTGGAAATAACATCATTTGGAAACATGGATTAAATACCTTAATTATTTGGTTCTTTTTGCTTCGACTACCTACTTGGAAAAGTATCTGAAAGGGTTTCTTCTTCGTAAGGAGACTACTTACTCATCTGCTTGTTGCAGCCCAGCTGCTTAGATAATTAAATTGGCATGTACTAACTAATAAAATTCTTATCTAGTTACGTAAAGGAATTGTAATTTACCATCCTTTATATAGCTTCTTTAATGGCTGTTATATTGAAAAATGCAAATTAATGCAGGGTTGAGCCAATTAGATAGTAATGTATACAGGGTGTTTGTTTTTAATGCTGTTTGCTAAATCCTTTGATTACTCACATAGGCCTGCATTAATCCATCAATAATAGATTTTGCAGGATTTTTTCTTGGTTATAAACATTATTTGAAAGTACCTACTTAGTTAATACTTAGATAATAGAAGTTTTTCTTACATTTTCTCAGATCAAGATTTTCTCAAGTACCTACTTTCCTGTAATTCAATCCTTTTCTTCAGATAGACTTAGGTATTTACTCATATTTTCTAATAGGTGTATTTTTTAAATTAATTTGTGGTTTACCTTATTTTTATTTAAAATATAATTTGGCTTTTTTTATTCTGCAATTAATATTTTTACTAAGATCCAATCAGATACAGACAATCCGTTTTCTTAGAAACTGTAATATTTATATTTATTTCTCATCCCCCTTGTATCATTAGGTATACGTGTCATCCAAAAACCCAAGATTTACCAGCTGACGAATCAAGATCGAACCGGTTTCTTTAATCATGTTTCTCGCACTCCAGCTACCCTTTAGTCGGTCGCTGGGTAAACGATATCCGGTAAGTGTATGAGAGAATGTACATTGACTGTGACATTGAGTACAATACTCGCCACTGAAGATGAGACTTTCCTAGCGCCGTAACGCGTCTCCCGCGCTCTTTCCGCCGCCCCAATGACGCCCGGTTCCTTCCCGCACTCAGATCTCTTACCGCTAAAGACACCTATAAATCGTCTACTGCGCAAGTCAAACTACGTGGTGTGTCAAATCTCATCTTTAGTGGCACGTAGGTATTGTACATTGAGTTCCTAACTAATGGAAAGCTTTCACTACCTTCACGCGTATCAGTAGCCGCACATCAGTGGTTACAATTTGACATTGACAGCGCCTTCATGTCGTAGCAATAAGGGCGATTGTCTAAGTGCCAGTACTACTGATGTGCGGTTGACTGTACCTTCCGGCACAATTTACCCAGTCTACCCATCACTAAGGGCGAATTTTACCAATGAAACAACGCGATCAGCACATCAAATCCGCGCTCAAGAGCTGTCAGTGTAATTATTGTTGTGTAATACTGACAGTGACACTGACAGTTCTTCAAGGTAGTTTTAGATGTGCTGATCGAGTTCAGTTTCATATAAGTAACCGGGGCGCCGTCTATCCGGCAACCGGGACGTGTAATAAGGGGCCTACGTGAACCGTCCCATGTTTAAAGTGCTTCGAAGCCCCAACCACCTGTTGCATTGTGTATCATACAGGTGGTTTCGAATACTGCCATCTAGTTTTGTAAGCGTAATACAAGTATATCAGTATGAATGTATTCGTACCTATGATTCCTTACGAGTTTAGGACCTGTCAAGTATATTATTTTGATCGTATAGCACTAGATGGCAGCTGTGGTGATACTATCCACACCTAGAATCACTTCTATTCTTGTAGGTTTTGACGTTCAAAAGTGTCTTGTATTGCCCTACTTGAAATGAATAATTTGACTTTCGACGTTAGTGCACAGAGTACATTGCGTTAGTGGTCGCACATGCGGCTATCCAGTCGGTCCTGTAATCCTGTGTTTCTATAATAACGGATCAGGACAGGACCAGTACCCTAATTGCGTAACTTATTTTCGTAAACGATGATGACTAATTTCTTCCATTTTGACAGTTCAACAACATTCATTGCGTTATTTACGTTGTTAGCAGATTTTTTTTCCAACTTATTTAGCAATGGATTAGCAATCTGTTTCAAATTGAAACAGATTGTAATTGATCGTGTATTACGTAATTAGGGTACTGGTCTTTGTTTACAGCCCTTAAATATAGCCCCGTAATAGTAGAATATATAATTGATTAATTTCCAAAAACTTTTAAAAATTAGGCAGGTGCAAATCAAAGAAAAACTTGTTTTTATAAAAATGATTTTTTATTTACCAGACAACACAAATTACACAGATTCATCTCAAACATTAATAAAGTTCCACTTAAATAATTATTAAATAATAATTCATAAATCTCTGATTAAAACCACAATAAAATTAAATAAATAGTATTTGCACCAAAGCAGGAATCATGTATAATCTCAAATGGATATTATTTAAATGAATTATTATAAATTATTATGAAAATACAGCCATTACGAGTCATAGTGGACGAAGCCTTTAAGTAAAATAGTTATACCATACACATTTCTGTATTAGTATTGAAGCACAGATTAATACAGATGGGACACTCCACAAAATATTTAAATAAAAAGCGACTGTTGCTACGACACAATAAAGTGTAATTCAGGTCACACAGCGCTAATTACCAACAGTCATATTCACCTAGAAGTTGCCTCTCTTTCTATCGCGTAACTCTTAGATCTTGTGACTACGTTATTCTCACTGAATTGGCCCGACAAGTTGAGCTCGCCGCGTACTTGTAGCTTCATACCTAAACTGCGGAGTGTCCCATCTGTATTAATCTGTGATTGGAGTTAAAATTACAAATTAAAATAATGCAGAAGGTAATTACACTTGATTGGTTTACTTTTTGAAAGTAGTCCTTCTGAGCTGTCCATAAGGACCAGTTTCAAAAAGAATGTTATTTTATTCTTTTCATATTTTTATGTTATGCTTTACTCACTCATTTATTTTTCATTTTTTTTTTAGTAATAATTATATTTAAGTAATAATTATTTTGTACGAATCATGGTAGGTAATATAATATTATTTCATTGTAAACCGGTGGTTTTTATTGGAATGATAAGTCAACTGTTCAGGAATGAGAATAGGCATGCATGTCAATATTTGTTCAGGCATTTAGATATTATATATTTTGATATACAAGGTTGGATAATTTTAATACTGTACAAGAGTTTTAATTAGTACGTTAGTAATAGAATAAATACTACGAATGGAGAGTAATTTTTTTTTTTTAATTTCGCACTTCATTTGTAGCGCATTCTTTTTTAAGACGAAGCTCCATAAATTTTATATTAATTTCCATTAATATTATGAAACTGTCACGCATACAATCAAAACGGAATTTAGTATATGATTTATTGGATCTTTTTCTTTCCATGTACAAGACAGTTACGTAATTGTAACATTTTCGCTCGATTAATTTTTATTCGAAAATCATATCTTTTTTAAAGATTATTTGAAACAAAAAAAGATTACACGGCTTTTATGTCTAAAATAAGCATTTACTGTAAGTAAATATAGTTTATTATCCAACCACAAGATATTTTTTCTTTAGATCAATTATTACTTTAGTTATAAACGAAATAAGAATTGAGACTTACGCCATTTAGTTCCGTGTTCGAACACGATCAACGAACACGCGAAATTCAACTTTATTACTGATGTGTTAGCGTTTAGCACATAGTGGAGTAGCGGGGTGCATGGGGGCGGAGCTTGCGTGGAAATTGACTTTTTAACTTCGTTCGCTACTTTCTTTCTAGAAGATCCAAAACTAACTCTTTATGTAATATTAATAACTTTTTAGGTTTGGAATGATCAATGAATATTTAAAAACAATTGTTGCAGTATTATTACTTACTTTTTATGACTAAACAATGCTACATTAATAAAATTGCTGACAGTATTTCGTTGGATATGAGGTTAGTACCTATTTAAATAAAACTAACGCTAGCAAAGTTATTAAGGAGGTAAATAAATAATTAGTGTAATATGACTACTCCAAGTCAGTCAGAACTGATTTAATTATACCTTGTATACCTACACATCTACACTAATATTATAAAGAGAAAAGATTAATTTTTGTTTGTATTGAATAAACTCAAAAAATACTTGAGAAATTAAAAAAAAATCTTTCACCAGTAGAATGCTATATTATCACTAGAGTTCGGAATTTCGGATGCATATTTACCTAAAGTTGAGGTGTTGGCTATTATGGAATGCACTTTTGTATCGAAAAATTCCCGGGATTCCGGGTACGTCAAATTTAGAATTCTGATTATAGAATCGAATGTATATTAACTAACGTTCAGCTGTTGGCTAATATGGAATGCACTTTTGTATCGATCGCAAAAATCTAGCGATCTCGGAATTGATTTTAGTAGGTAATTTTTGACTAAAGAGATGCTAGCTAATGTTGTAAAGTGGGTTGCCTAATTGGCATAGCACATAACAAACAACTCAGTGCCTTGAATTTCGTAAAAAAAATGTTTACAGTTGGTATATAAATTTTTATGTTAGCACCGCAAAAGTAACCTTCATAAGAGGGCTGATAAGTCGTTTCCATACCATGTATCCGGTTATTTGTGCATTTCCGGATTTTACGGAATTCCGGGATTTATGAAGATTCCATAATTTCTTAGTCAAAAATTAAATTAGATAAATATGCATCCGTATATCCAATCTCTAATCACTGAGTAACAGGCTATAATTTATAAAGGTATAACGCGAACGAAGCCGCTGGCGGAAACTAATTAAAAGTAATTCCTAATTAAGTAATTGTAACGTAAAGAGCATATATATATATATATTTGCCTAGCCTTTTCCCAACTATGTTGGGGTCGGCTCCCAGTCTAACTGGGTATCGTAACGAGCATAAGTTAACTTTAATTTAAGAGAAGATGGTACTGGTTCGGATAATTTAACATCAAATAAATTAAGCTCGGTAGTCCGTATTATCTAAATATCGCGTTTAAAATATGTAAAAACAGGAGAAATCACGACTTATTTCTATATTTTATTTAGTACCTAGTAAGTAGCTGTAGACATCACAAACCATTATTATATGGACGAGGTTTCACCTTGGTTAATAAGCTGATATCAGACAATTTTTTATTTTATTTCAGTCCACGTCTATACAATGTCGCCCATGGGCATTTGCCCGTCCGCATTTTTCTGATTATTCATGAAAAATTATCGAAAAACAACTTAAAAAAGGAAAAAAAAAAATTGATAGACCCCATTGATCTATCTAATTTTTTTTTTCTAAAAAAAAATCCCCAATCTCCATGATTTTATGAAATTACACTTGTGTTTTTTTAGACAAATGTTTTCACCTTCGTTTTTTTTTTGCATAGTCGATAAATTTTAATAAAAATGTTAGTTAATCCGATAAAATAACTCATATGCTTTTAGAAATAATAAACAATAATAAGCAGAATCCAAACCGAGCCAATAACATCGGAGATATACCAAACGCTACTCAAAACATGAAAAATTGAAGAAAATGTAAAATATTAAAGATATTTTAAAGTTAATTTTCGATAATTTTTCATGAATATTCAAAAAAATACGGGCGGGCACATTCCGATGGGCGACATTGTATACGACTCTGACAAAAATACATGGGAATGAATATTAATTTGCTCCTTTCATTTCATTTAGGTGAATAAAAGATGACGAGTGATGAAATCGGACAGCATTGGATCGGTTAACTAAAGAATACTATTTTCACTTTAGTTTCATTTTGTGTTCTGACCAAGGCTCGGAACCGGTTAATACCGTAAGAACTATCTTGACCTAAATTAACCGGTTTATTCGACTAGCGGTGTATCGGTAAACGCGTTGCTACTTGTGACTAGTAAGGATGCCGCGCTGAATAAAAACTAAACAAAAAACCGTATTTTATTGCTCTAAACCGTTTAATCCGAAAAATCCTTTATGTATGGACCCATCCAAAAACCAGTTAATTCAAACGAACCCGGTGTAATGATTTTCGCGTCGAGTACATAATAACGGTTTGAAAATTTAACCGGTATCCGAGCCACGGTTTAGATATTTCACTTCGAGTGGAAGATGCCGAATGAAAGATAAAAATGAACAATGAGTCTAATATCTGCTTTAAGTCAGTTTCGACGAAGAGTGTTGGCTGTTTTAACAATAAGTCAATATTTTAACAATATATATTACGGACGCTATTATTATTATGGACATTGTAACTAAAATAAATAAATAATTTAAAAAAATATACGGAATCTCTGTAGAAAACTACTTCAGATCCACAATTACTCACTTTCTTTTCATTCAAAGATATTAATTACTTAATTATTATATAAAATTGCACAAACACTCCCATAAAACTTATTTTTAAGAGGTACGTACTTAG
Source organism: Omphaloscelis lunosa (assembly GCA_916610215.1). Taxonomy (NCBI): domain Eukaryota; kingdom Metazoa; phylum Arthropoda; class Insecta; order Lepidoptera; family Noctuidae; genus Omphaloscelis; species Omphaloscelis lunosa. Next base: position 18,823,918 of record OU744250.1, read on the forward strand.
CTTTCCATTTATTATGCACACATCAATAATTATTATGAATTATACAACATTTACACTTATTGAAATAGAACTAAATTTAAATATAGGTAACACCAAAATTAGCACATTATACACAAAAAACCCAAAAAGATTATACTTGACGCGAACTTTCCATCTCTAACGATCTCCCCGTCATTAAAAAAGTCAATTTTAAAATAACTAGATTTAATAATAATAGTTTTACCCCTTGAAACGCTCCTTCGGTTTTAACTATAAAACCTTTTATGTTTGGAGGTAAGTAAATACTTAGATGTTTTCAGGAACACGATTTCAGTGCTTTTGCACCAGGCCTCAAATGCCAATGACGGTGAAAAAGTCAAAGAATTTCCAATTTCGTTACATGCGAAAACCGTTTCTCTATCCCCATACTAAAAGCCCATTCAATAAAATTAATAATCTGTAGCCAAATCATCATCTGATCAATCAATAGAATATTAAATTGATTGATTGAAGGTGCTATGATTGGTACAACACGCGTCACGGTCACACACACACGGTCATTCAGGCGTCAAAAGATCCTTGTAGCACCCTATAGTACTCACGTTATGAACTGAGTCGTCGGGCCGTATATCAGTAGCAATAAGAATGTGCAACGCCTTGCGTATTATCGATAGTTTGATACCTGCTCCATAAGTGCGAGCGAGACAGACAATAACAATGATTTATGGCTCGACGTCAACGACTCGGTTCTTAATGCGGCGACTATAGTCGTTAATTTCATCAAACAATAACAACAACCGACAGTTAGTTTGCTTGTATGCCTCTTTGTTCGAGTGCGGATTCGTTCCCCGGGTCGGGTGAACAGCCCATTAGAAAGTATTCAGTAGCTGCCCGGAGTATGAATTATTTAGTCGGGTCATACTATTAACTGGACTTGTGACTGGTAAATGGCATGACTCGACTTGCCCTATTACATTTTCCCTTAGGCTGCCTGTCCGTTAACGCGGAGCGAGGTAGTGGAGTGGAGAGAGGGAGTAATACGGAGCGGAGTTGCGGACTGTGTCTGTCCATTGATGCGGAGCAAGGTAGTGCAGAGCGGAGTTGCGAACTGTGCGGAGCTAGGCCGAGTTAACGGGACGAGTAATTTGAGCAGGCTGCAATACACCGCGGCCGGTTTTGTATACATTTTTAAACTTGTCCGCAAATGCCCGTCTGCTGAAGCGTGGAGATTTTATGAATTCCATTGGTCATCACATCTCCGCTCCGCTCCGTTCCGTTTAGTGGACAGTCACAGCCTAAAACTGGCGAAATGTGGGCGCTCCATATTCCCGTGCTTACCCCTTTAGGAATACACGCGTGTTGATAAGCTTAGTTTACTGATCAATGACGGGACTTGGCTTTCAGTATTATAAAAGACTTATGGCAATATTTTACCCCTTCAAAGTTCAAGGGTTCAGGTCCAAAGTGCAGTCGGCATCATACCTTCCATGCTCGCAGTTCTAGGAGTCAGGGTTTCGTTACAGAGGAATTCTAATGGCATATCTACTAGAAAACCTTGAATAAGGTCTATTTTCCTGTTGGCAAGTGCTGGGTCTGTGTTCCATAGATTTTGGTTCTCTTCTTGGTATTTCTTCAGTTCGGCGAATGTGTGGACGGAGTCTGTGGGTAATGTGTGGAACACCTGAAAATAAAATGTTGGTTGATTTATTGGTGCAAACTTTTAGGATAGAATAAGAATATTATGAAGGTTCTGAAAAATACGCTTAATTTTGAATACTGTCGCTTTCTATGACGATCTCTTAGACGAGTGTTTCTCTTTGTCTAAATACGTAAGTGTTACGTTAACCAATACAAAATACACCTCATTGTTATTGCAATAACGTATATAATATATTATCTTTTTGCAAACTCATGCCGATTAAATATGCCGAGTAAAGGCTAGCATTAGATCGTTCCGGTCTTCACCCATGAATCACAAAATAGTCATAAAATACTTACATCTTCATACAAGTCAGTATTTCTCTTAGAGGTCGCCTTCCAGTGGTTCCTATAGAACTCTTCGCAACAAGGATCGTCCAGGGATAGTCCGTGCTTGTCCAGGTCCTCGCCCATGAGGCCGAGGTGTTCACGGAACAGTCTCTTGCGTAACGCTCCCGCTACACGACCGCAGGGGAACGCTTCACCGTTCATTGTGCCGTCTACGAATTGCTCGTCCTAAAAATAATAGGAAAAGTTCTGTTATTGTAATTCGAGAGTAAAGTTTTCCTGAGAATAATTCCTGTAGTTATCATAAGGAGGTTATCGAGGTAATTTTAACCCGCGTGTGTTGTATTGTGGTATAAAGAGTAACTATGGAGTTTCTTACCAGTTCTGATCAAAAGGAAATGAGCAATTCAGAACCGTACTTACAACCGTGGAATAAAATATTTAAATTCACTGTCTCAGATAATCATTTTCAAATTTTTGATTTATTGTATCGTAGGCTACCCAGACTAAAGAAGTTTTGCAATCAATGTTTTCGGGGGGAACCTTCAAAAGGCGCCCCGTGCTTTGGGGATAAGGCTGGGGAGTGTGGGATTCCTACCTCACTAAAACCACCAGGTGGTCACCATCTGTACATGGCAGCGGCACCGTTACCTGTCAGAAGACCGATACCCCTCTGTGCAGCGCCTGTTAGGGCACAACTGGGGAGACTGAAGGGGTCTCCCAGAAACCTAACTGTGCAAGTGTGCAGGCAGTACGTGACCACTGTGCGCCTTGCATGCGAGGTGCAATCGATACCTATTCTTGATGGGCGCCAAGGACTGGAAGACAAAATGTCGGTCGTCCGGCGACGAAATGGCCGGACGACGTTATTGCCATCGCGGGCAAAACCTGGATGAGGCTGCCACAGGAGCGTGGGGATTGGCACAAGAAAAGAGAGGCCTATGCTCAGCAGTGGATGATGATGATGCTAGTGATGGCGTTGAACACTGCCCCTTTTATCCGTTATATTTTCAGTAATAGACTGTCTAAGATGTGTAGTACGCTGTCACATCGTAACATCGGAAAGAAGAAAATAGATGTTCAGGAAACGTGGTGCTGGAAAAGAATGTTTAGAGTATCGCGGATGGAATTTCGCACCAACACCTCTATAAGCCAGGAACTCAGCATCAAAAAGAATCTTAGTTCTGTTCTGGTCCAAACGCGCATCCTCAAATACTTCAAACACCTCTCGAGGCGTGAGGGTGACTATAGAGCGCCTTGTCGTGCAGGGTACAGTGGAGGGCACTAGACCACGCGGCCGCTCACCAATGAGATAGACTGTCCAAATTAAATCTGGAGTGGGCGAACCCGTGTATGAGTGCACTAAAAACACCAAAAATCGGAGTAGATGGCGAGAAATCGTCAAGCGAATCACATCAGCTCCTGGACAAGAAACTACATGAAGGCCACGACCGCTCTGTCAAAAGTGCTACGAAGAGGATGTAGTAACTAACCTGTAAAAGCACAGCGATCTCCGAATCCCTCTTCCCAATCATGGACCTGTCATTAATGTTCGCGCTGCCGCAGATAATGGTCTTGTCATCAGTTATCAGTAGCTTGGAGTGCACATACACTAGTTCGGTGACAGGCTCGTCTCCTAACACCGAGTGGGTGCGAAGACCGTGGAAGGTGATGTACTCGAACGGGTCTGGTACACCCGATTCGTAGAGACGGGTTATTATGGCTTCGCGGCTCCTGGGAAAAGAAAATATTAATTTAGCTGAGTGAATACAGATGTGTCCGTTCGTATCGACATACAATCATGTAATTAAAAAAAAAAACACGAGTATTTACTATCGAAGAGACGCATATCTAAGCATTTTGAAAACAAAATCCTGTGCACACGACGCTTTTTTTTCGTAGGTAGAACGATACTATAGTGGCCGAGCGCTGCAAGCAAGAATAGTCCTTACAGTGTACAGATATGTGTTTTTTCGATAATACATAACATCATGCCTTAATTCCCTGAAGGGTTAGGCAGAGGTGTACCCATAGTAGGTACACCTACATTTCACCAGTTATGTTTAAGTCCCATGTAATAGGGGGCGAGGTTATTGCCATCAACCGGTCACAAATCCGGACTCCGGGCCGCTACTGAGAAATTCCGAATGAAAAAACCCAATAATTCTTGAGAAATTCCCTTTTCCCGACCTGGGAATCGAACCCAGGACCTAATGATCAGCAATAGCGCTTGTGACCACTAGACTAACGAGGATACACGGATACGGAAGTGTAGATAGAATGTATGATGTCTAGACTGGGATGCGGCTCAGAAAGAGTCATTCATTATCTTGCTTTTGCAGTTGCAAGAGACGATTAAACTTGTTCGGATTAAATATCTGACGTCACACAAATCCTGCATCGTGCAATTAGTTTACCGCGCGAACACCATATATATAATTTCTTCAACATCAATCGTCGGGCAGTCCAGCCCGTCCCATCTTTGATGTCCTCCCTCCGGTGACGCCCTAAGCCGAGACTCGTACCCCACAGGGGGTGCCCTTAGCGAGCGTTCACCTAGCTTTTTAGCTTAGTTTTTGTATGCCCCTGGCTGGAGGCTTTGAGTGTAGCAGCTTAAGGCAACCACAGGATTGACCTGTTAAATAGTCATGACCTCAGAGGTCGGCTATGAGATGCCCTACAGAAAAAAAAAAAAAAACGTCGGGTAGTTGCCCTTCAGACACGACACCCGTCTGGTCGGAGGATCCTCCCTTTTCTATAGAGGATAAGTGAACTTTACACCCTCGTAACCATCGATATGTTTACCAGTAATTTTGAATTGATGCAAGCACTGCTCGACACGTTGACTCGATCGTGTTGACAAAAGTTATTTGAAAGGCACCACAAGCTTTTTTTTATTCTGTTGGGCATCTCATAACTGAGGTCATGACTATTTAACCGGTCAATGCACCACAAGCTAAGTGTGTACTAATAGATATAATAATAATGTTGTAATAATGCAAGGTAACTGACCGGGAAATACTTTGATAGTTCCAGTGCGTGACGGCGTGCAGCGAGGTGCCTGACGGCGCGCCGACCTCGCCCTCGAAGCCTGGCAGGAGAGGCATCACCACGTATACCCTGAAGGTTTCCTTGGCACGGAACGCGCGCATTATTCGGTTGTATAACGCTTCGCCTATCTGGAAGAGAAGTTATGATACTCAATATCATGGAAATGGTCAGCAAATTAGAATGGCTTTTATTTGTAAAAACCGGCCAATGAATGGTTCCGTAGTTGGGATGAATTTATCTCAACAAACTTAACATTTTAGTGGAAAAACAAGTTCTCTCATACGTCGATGTAAGCCACGGTCAATTCTCCAACTGCAAATGTAAGTTTGTGATACGGTTTGCTACGGCAATAAAGCGAACTACACTTCTCGCGCTGTCTGTTTACAGCTAAGAGCAGCAGTAGCAGCTATTAGACGTCGAGCGACAGAGAGCGCACTAAGTGTAGTTTGCTTTATCGCGACAATTTGGCCGAAGCATAATAGAAAAAAAAAACGGACTTTTCTTTACTTGTGGCGTGTGAGATTTTGCTTCTTGCCAAATTTCATGATTCTAGGGCAACGGGAAGTCTATTGGTTTTGATTTATTTGCAAGTTTCAAAATACGTCGTTTCAAAATGACTAGTTTTTTATTTTGTTGACTTAGAAGCTTGATTTTTTAGAGCTCCAAGGGACTGCAGACCACAGACAGACGGACAACGAAGTGATCCTATAAGGGTTCCGTTTTTTTCCGTTTGATGTACAGAATTAGACGGATTCGGCTACAAGTCTGATTGTGTAAGTTTGATTGCCATTAGCCACAAGATAAAATCGAAATGCATATGCATCAGAACTGTGTCAGACGAAAACGATGCTACAAAAGCATCGTTTCAGGTTTTAGTAAAAAGCGATTAGTAGGAGTAATTAGGATCAGCAGTACAAGTTAGTTTATCTTGTAACTGTGTGTATATTGTGCAAAAAATAAATAAAATAAATTCAAATAGAACCCCCGACATTAGTCTTTTTAGCCTGCTTCTGTTGCTTTAATCTACCGTGACAAGTGTCACGCCTTGTCCCTTGAGTCGTGTCGTGACACATGTTACTCACTGTTTTTGAAGTGAAAACTTCTTTAGGCGCGTTGGGCACTTTTGAGATGGGACTTAACCATTGATTTCGCGACACTATGACGACTCCTCATTTTTGTAAACGCGATTGTGTTCTTTATTTATATTACGTTACGGATCAATGTTCTATGCAAGTTTGTATGTTTACTTTAAAGGTTTTGTGCTCTTTATTTAGATAAGGTTACGGACTAATGTTCTATACGAGTATTTTTTTTCCATTAACGCGATCTTGTTCAAGTTTCCACTTCTGTCGGCACTCCCGCAGTGCCACCACTTTTTTTTTTTTGTAATTATAGATATGTATATAAGTATATAATAAAAATAGATAAAAGTTAGTGTTGGTTAGTGCCTGTTACCTGATTCTTTACCTGGTTCCTCACGGCCTGGCTGGAGCGTGACTGTGTGATAAAGAACTGGTTCTCAATATATACGTAGTGCTGAGCGCGAGTGATCGTGTCTGCGTACGCTTCGTGTATGCTTTGTTCCACTGTGTCTGGGTCTAGGAAACCTCCGGACCAGCTCGATAGGCTGCGAAGAACCTGGAAACAGAAGATTTTGTTTTAAGTGAAAACTTCTTTAGGCGCGTTGAGCATTTTTGAAATAGGACTAAACCATTGATTTCGCGACACTGTGATGACACCAGCTTTTGACCATCAAAAAGACATCAACGCGTTGACTACCGCGGTGCTGATTTTTTTTAAAGTTTTCACTTCGGTCGGCACTCCGGGAGTGCCACTGTTTTTTTTTTTTAGCTTAGGACCCTAATCCGCTATATGATTTTCGAAACAAAAAAAAAGTCAAAGTCCAAAAAATAATTCGTGAATTTTAAATCCCAGAATGGAAAGATCATGATTATTATTACGGGATTTCAGAAGGTGGTATTATCCTCTCTATGTTAATTACTTCCTTGAAGTTTAGGCAAATATACTCTACCTATTCCAATCTCTGATGATAAAGGTAGAAGGGAGTTTTCAAGGATATGAGCAAATATTTTAACGCGATGCTTAGTAACTGTTATAGTGTTCTCGATTTAGGAGAAGGTATTTCTTATGGTGTTTTCAAAATGCTATAGACAGAATTAACTCACAAAGTAAAGATGTCGCAAATCATGGAGTAATAACGGAGAGGTCTAACGTGTTTCCATGCTAAAAAGCATAGACGTTATGTTACATATATAATCCTGTAATTATAATTCCAATAAATATAACAATAGTTACCTGACAGGATACGTTGTTGATGTCACATTGAAGATGTTTGTCCAGATCATGTAGCGGCTTGATGTCGATGTACGCCTTCGGTAGCAAATACGGATAGTTCGGGTTTTGTCTGTAACATGACATTTTGCATATCCATTAGTACTGCTTAGCTTCCGCAGCTTGTTTTATGCCAACCTTGAGAAATGGTCACCCATCCACAGACCAACCCCGGCAAGCGTAGCTTAACCTGATGGATCGACCAGTGCGGCTGTTAGTAATTAGCCACGAGCTCTGCGCGCAGGTGTCGTGCAAGGTGACCGATGAATTTTATTATGTCAAGATTTAATAAAAGGTTATTTTTTAAAGTTTTCATAAGTGAGAAGAGCTCGTGGCTAATTACTAACAGCCGCACTGGTCGATCCATCAGGTTAAGCTACGCTTGCCGGGGTTGGTCTGTGGATGGGTGACCATTTCTCAAGGTTGGCATAAAACAAACAAGTTCTTTTAAAACACGTATTTTAAACTGTGTTTAAAACATTTTGAAATATAAGTGTTTAAAATCACTGTATAAAACAAGTTTAAAATTATGTTTTAAACATTAAGAAAAAAAAAAGAACATGGTTTTAAATCGCGTATGAATGGAAATAAATGAAAAGTTATACATTTTTAGGACTTGAAATAAGCTCGAAAAGAAATTAAAAAGGTTAGATAGTATTATACTATCTCCGCAAAGTAATTCTCCGCAACTATTTTGGGGATTCCCCTTATTTGAACATAGTCCATCCTACCTATCTATCCTTCGTTACTTGTCGAAAAGAGGTTATTCTTCGCAATAATTTTGGGGACTTCCCCATATTTAAATATACTTTTAGGTAAGGTAAGGTACATCTAAGAACGAAAATCGAAATTCGTAATTCTGAACGTACAGAGTGTACTGGGGGGTTCAGAAACTGAGTTACATATGGTACTTACTTAGATTGATTACAAAACAAAAACAGCAAATATGTTCACAGATGAGATAAAATACTGGTATTCAGCTGCATCCGGTTAGACTGGGAGCCGACCCCAACATACTTAGGAAAAGGCTAGGCAGATTTGATTTTTTAAAGTTTTCATAAGGGAAACTACTTCAAAATTTTACGTGAAAAGTTAAGCTGTTTTTTTTCTTCTATATTAATAAGAAAAAGTTTTTAATAACTGATTACAATTGAACTTAACAGACTTTAATGTTTTAAGCAATTTAACTCATTAACTTATTACATTACTGTGTATATCGAAGTTTCTCGAGACTTTCTTGAAAGAGGGATTATTTGTGGAATTCACAGACAAGCCCTTACTCAATAAGCTCTGATATTGTTATTCTACTGAGAAAAAAAAAATGTCCACGCTGTGAATATTGTTTTTTTTTTCGTCAGTTAATTTAACGCTGTATATGGATTGATATTATGGGATATGCATTTATTACTTTAGTTTGTGATATTGTTATTTCTTATAATTATTATTTAAATATTTCGTTAATTTATGTATAATAACTTATCCATTATATAACTAACCTCGCCTTCTCCAATTTGATAGCATTCCACCTCTGTATGAAGTGCCTGGCGACGTCTCGCGCGGCCGCGCCCTGCACCACGACGCCCACGTCGTGCCAGGGCATCCGGGGGGTTGAGTTTCTGTCCACTAGGTCTGGAAAAACATAATGTGGGGGTAAGTTATTGTTTCGCAAAGATATATAATGAGAATAAAATGAAAGTACTGATGGTTCAGTCAACATTTTGGGATGAAGCTACAAGTAGGTACGCGGCGGGCTCATCTTCTCGAATTCAGTGAGCGTAACGTACTCAGAAGATATAAGAGTTACGCGATAGAAAGAGAGGCAACTCTAGTGAATATAACAGTAGGTAATTAGCGCTGTGCGACCTGAATTGCACTTTATTGTGTGGTGGCAAGGGTCGCTTTTTATTTAAATGATTTTGCAGAGTGAACCATCTGTACTATTTTGTGGCATAAGTGAAAGCAACAATAAAAGTTGTACAACTGAAAAATATAATGCCTATATTAATCTGGCATCTTTTAAGACTTGCATAAATATGTTTGGATGATAATCGAATTTGTTAATGATGAAAGCGGAACCTAGTTGGATTAAGGTTTTATAAGCGTAGTATAAAAAATATGGTTCTAGCCAATTTGGGCTACAAACACAAGTCACTTGTTTCAATATCCTATAGAATGGAAGTTAGAGGTGGAAAGTTTTGAGGTTACTATTCCTCTGTTTTGGTCCAAAATGTGTCTGACCACAGATGAATACAGATAGTTCACTCCGCAGAATCATTTCAATTAAAAGTAACTCTTGCTACGACACAATAAAGTGCAATTCTGGTCGCACAACGCTTATTATCTACAGTTATATTCACCTAGAAGTTGCCTCTCTTTCTTTCGCGTAACTCTTATATCTTCTGACTACGTTACGCTCACTTAATTGGCCCGAAAAGACCAGCCCGCCGCGTACTTGTCGCTTCATATCTAAAATGAGGAGTGAACCATCTGTATTCATCTGTGGTTCTGGCCAATTTGGGCTACAAGCACAAGTCATCTGTTTTAATATCCTATAATAGAAGTTAGAGGTCGAAAGGTTTGAGGCAGGGCTCAGATAACGGTATATTTTTCGAAACGGTTTCGTCTTAAAAACCTAAAAACGATTTGTTTCGGTTACGTTCGAACGGAACGTTAATAAAACGTTTTTAACCTTTTTTTTAAACCATTTTTGGGTTGATCGATAGGAAACTCGCAACACAACCCAAATCAATACGTAAGCGGCAAGCGCATTGGAGTCAGTGATGTAATAAAATGAAGATAAGGTACAATTTCAGTAAACAAGTTCATACTTGTCGGCGCACGCCCCGTGCGCGGCTGTATCCTGCGGATTAAACCGGTTTTTGAAAATGTTCCCACAAAGAACTGTACGAAACGTTTTAAAAACGTTTTTTAAATAGCGTTTCTGAGCCTTGGTTTGAGGTTACTATTCCTCTATTTTTGACCAAAAGGCCTCCGACAAAAAAAAAGCGTTTTAAAATAATAATTATCTTTGTCAACTCACCAACAAAAGGCAGATCTAAATTATTAAAATCCTTAACAATAAAATTGGTGTAGTCCTTCCCTATCCACAGCTTCGAGTTCCCTTCAATATCCTCCAATACTTCCTTTGTCTTCTCCGTAATAACTCTACCTTCAACCACTTTCGCTAGTGGAGTAGGCTGACTGATATTCCGACTTGCCGCTTCCACTGGCTTGATACCAAGGGCATCAGTTAGTAATATTTGATCCGTCGATAAGGCGTATTTCTCAGCTTTTTTTCGTTCAGAGTCATCAAATTTTTTTTCGTTTCTCTCTTCCTCGTACGGTGGATAAAGGATACTAATAATATTTTTGCCTCTATCTGTTATTTTTTCTACAACGTTTCTTCTTTGAACTTCTGGGCTTGGACTCTCGAGTTTAGTCAAGTCTTGTGTCCTCTGTACGTTGGAATTGATGAGGAGATGGTCTCCGGGTTCTAAGACCGGGAGGTTTTCGGGAATGGTTTCTGCTTCGCTCGTTTCAGGTACGTTTTCTTCTTCTCCTTTCTCTTCTTGAGTGTCTTTTAGTGTGGCGCTGTGAATGGAGATGTGCATTTGTTAATGTTGGGTGTTTAGATACATTTTGGATGTCTTGTCGGATTACGTCAAGCGGATGTAAAATTATGAACAGAAATAGCGTTTTCGTGTGTTGTTGCATTGGGTGGTCTTCAATGCGATAATGACATACAGGCACGACACGCGATGCCTAATTCGTAGGCTTGGGAGTAAGAAAAGGTATGTTATATTACTACTAGCTTCTGGTCGCGGCTTCGTCCGCGTAAAATTTCGTGTTCGCCCCACCCCGGCGCAGAGCATCTCCTGTCCGAGCTACTACTTCGTTTTTACTTAGCATTCTTTCTGACTTTTTGAAGTGAAAACTTCTTTAGCGGCGTTGTGCACTTTTTTTGTAATGGGTAAAAAATGTTAAACTCGCGTCAGGACACGTGAACTGATCGAAAAATCGTAAGACGATTAAAAAGACATCAACGCGTTGATTACCGCGGTGCCGATTTTTTTTCAAGTTTTCACTTCTGTCGGCACTTCCGGAGTGCCAGTTTTTTTTTTCTCGGCTCCTAATAAGGTCCTAGCGTGATATAAAATAGGCAGCCTTTGCCAAGTATAGGGATGATGACCTTCATTTTTTTTATGTACGTCAGGGTGATTATTACAAAATATTTAACACGTGATTTTCTTTTTTACGTAATCTAAAGATTACGCCGATACATTGAGTTAAAATGTGCCATGACGTCACGAGTATTTAGATTTCATACTTACTTGTGACGTAGTGACCCCCACTCCCCAACTATAATGCGTTTTATCCGAGTCATTTTTTTATTAATATGCAAAAAATACGTGGCTGATATTTTTTTATTATCTGACTGACGGACTAAATATAATTTTTCTTTACCCAGGCATCTATTAAATATTTTTTAATTTAATTTTTCAGATCTGACTGCTAGTTCCAGAGATTAGCGCGTTCAAACAAACAAACTCTTCAGATTTATTATTGAAGTGAAAACTTCGTTAGGCGCGTTGGACATTTTTGAGACAGGAGTAAACGATTGATTTCGCGACACCGTGATGACACCAGCTTTTGACCATTAAAAAGACATCAACGCGTTGATTACCGAGATGCCTGGGGTAAAAGACATCAACACGTTGATTACCGCGGTGCCGATTTTTTTTCAAGTTTTTTTTTTCCGACAGAAGTGAAACTTCTGTCGGCACTCCCGGAGTGCCACTGTTTTTTTTAGTAAAGATTATGTCAGCAGATGAACCCGTTACAACTACTTACTCGTTTAAACTGATGACTAGATCCTTCGAGCTCTTGGCTAGTTCCAGCGCGGCCTCGATTCCGTTAGAGTGAGGTAGGTACAGTCCGCCGCCCGGCGAACTTGATGTTTTCTTCTTTGTTCGTATTAAGCTTTTGGGTTGGATTTCGTTGCCGAGGTCTGTTAACCTGCGAATCATATTTAAAAAATATATATTAGGTAATTGAGGTGCCATGCCGTTCTTGTGTATTTCAGGCATAGAATAGGCCTCTGTTTCTGTTCCTATAGTGTTAAAGAAGACCGAGGCATGAGATCGTAATACTGTGTCTATGACCGCACCTACGATACCCAAAAAAAATACTACTGATAGACAATATGCCAAAAAAATATACAGTCTGTTCTGGTAAGCTTTAAGAAAGACAATTTTCAGTAATTAAAGAAATAACCATTTGGAGGATAATGGAGGGGGAGGGGGGAGATAATAAACAGTTCCTTGACGCTTACCTATGTTTATAATCGTCCCATCGTCCATAGCAAAGGTCGATGCCTCCCACGAATGCGACAGTTTGGTCAACACACACGATCTTCTCGTGATGCGCCCAGAACAGGACGCCGGCTTTTGCGTGATCTGGGTGGCGAAACACCTGAAAATGTGAATATTTGACTATATTGGGGTCAGCTTGCAGTCTAACCGGATGCAGCTGAATATCAGTATTTTACATGGAGCGACTGCCTATCTGACCTCCAAAACCCAGTAACTGGGTAATACGAAAACCCTTGGTAAGACTAGTAGCCAGACTTTCGGGCTTCTGACGACCCTTGACGACATGAATGACAGCCGGGACCAACGGCTTAACGTGCTTTCCGAGGCACGTAGGAGTCTGGATATGTAAAGACGGTCACCCATCAGCGGACGAACCCCGGCAAACGTAGCTTAACCTGATGATCGATCCGTGCGGCTATTATTACATAACCACAAGCTCCTCCGAGAGTGTTAGCACTAGCTTTTCTAAAATAGCACATAAGGATGGTTGATCTTAGTCAAACAGCGAGTGGTTCTGATATAAAGGTATGATGTCAATGCAATGATCAAATCTACCAGCTACTATTGATGTATAAAACTTTTTCCAAAAAAAAAACAACTGAATTCCAAAAAAAAACATAGTAAAGTGAAAAATAACTTTAATATCAGAAGTCGGTGTCTTTGGTATTAAATTTTCGTTTTTTGCCACCGACTTCCAAAATTAAAGTTATTTTTCACTTTGTAGTGTTTTTTTTTGGAAGTTGGTTTTTATTTTTCACTTTTTAGCACCTACCTACCTACTCCATACAAATTCAAATTCGAATACCACTACCTGCTATGTAAATAACAGTGACAGGAACTTATCATATCATCCACATACTAAGTGGCAAAAAAACTTAATTTTGAAGCTAACTCAAAAACTACCCAAGCAAAGTTAATAAAATTTATATGGGAGCACCTCTGAAGTATGACTTTCCAAATAAAAAAAAAATCATCAAAATCAATTCATAATTGGCGGAGTAATCGTTTAACAAAGATACTAAAAAAAAAACCTACATACAGTCGAATTGAGAACCTCTTCCTTTTGGAAGTAGATTAAATACTAGCTTAAATGATCGTCTAGTTCTTACCTTAATATATTCGCTGGCTAATCTACTTTTACTGTAGAAACTGTTGATACCCAGAGCCATCTCCACTTCCTTGTACAGCATTATAAATATTTTTACACCTTGCGCCTGAAATAGGTAAATATCAATCTTAAAGAAAGTGTTCTTTTCTTTCCCACATTTAATGGTACTGCAATCTTTGGGGCGAAAAATAGGCGGAGACAAGAAGTTGACTAATCGATGGCGATGTCTCGAAAAAGTCGATCCGAGCACTCGGACTCCATGGCCAGTGTTTCAACACTGCTATAAGAGTATTATATTTGAAATAAAAGAAAAAAAGAAAAATAGGTTTATTTGTCACAGAGACACGTGCATACATAAAAGACAAGAGTAAACGAAAACAACAAAAGTACATAATAAATCACGAGCATAAAACAGAAACGACGACGATTTGCAACGTTTGAGGTTTTCGGCGGTCGCTAGATTGGTTCTGTATTTTTAGGGTGCCGTACGTCAAAAGGAAAAACGGAACCCTTATAGTATCACTCGTGTGCCTGTCTGTCTGGCTGTCCGTCTGTCACAGCCAATTTTCTCCGAATCTACTAGACCAATTTAGTTGAAATTTGGTACACAATTTTGAAAATGGGGGTCAATTTTCGGGAGCAAATTTAAAAAATATAAATAAAAGTCTTGCAAACTGTACTGTGTGACGCATCAAATGAAAGGGCTAGTTGCGAGATTCTCAATTTAAAAAAAAATAATAATTAAAGTAAATACTTTAAAAGATATTGAACAAAATAGATGAAAATTGACCATTGGCCCCTTATCTCCGAAACTACTGAGCCTAAAATTTTGCTTTTTTACTCATAGATAATTTTTTACAATGATTGAACATAGTAAAAACAGTGTACTTACTGCCTTCCTCTTCAAAAGCGTATCCAGTCTCCAATAGCTCCCGTTAAGCGCTGGTCTCTTCAGATAGATCTCGGGACTTAGCCACCAGTCGGCTATGAAAATCTCTTCCTTGGCCAGTTCCATGGCGTCGGCCACGGCTGATAGGTATGCGGAGCCGTCGACCAGCGTGCCCACGGGTGTTGCCGCGCGGGGAGGTGCGAAGGAATGGTGGACGTTTGGGAACGTGAAGTCTCGGGCTGTGGAAAAAAAGATAGTCATATAGGTAAGTCAGTAAATGACTCGATGACTGCTAGAACAAAATTTTGGACTCTTCGATTAAATTCAATTTGAAAAATAACAGAGTGCGTTAAAATACCGTAAATTAAAAAGCTAGGCAGAGGGGTAATAAAAGTTGATATTATTTTATTATTAGGCGGCCTTAATTATGAACGACAGTAAAGTAAAAATGTCAATCTTGAATCTTATCAGTAATTGTTATGATGTACAATAAAGAATATTGTATCTTATCAATACGAAATATGGACTGAGCATATTAGGGCTTCAAAAATAAAATTATAAGCCTATTAATCCAGACTCCGGCTTTTTGCCAGTCCGTTAGGGCCGATGGCTGCTGGGGGTGCGAAGAAAACCGAAAGGGAGATCGTGGCCCCCGGCAACAGGGCAACCGAAGGAACACGGGTGGGTTTTAGTCAGTAAGAGTCTGACACGCCCTCCCGCTCCACCCAGAGCGGGAGAAGTTATTTGATAATTTCCCAACCAAAAAAAAAGGGAGTCGGTCAGTCAGAAATATGAAGCTAGTTGCCCATTCCATACCGACATTCAATGAAGAAGAACGGGCAAGAAATTACATGGAATAAAACAAGGCTAGCTATTATAAAGGGTATTGAAGGAACATGATTCAAATCAGTTCACTTCGGTAATGTTTGTTGTTATAAACAGTCCTTTACGGAATAATGTCTTCATTTTGCTTCACGACAAGAAAGTAGGTGAGATTTTTAGAAAAAAATAATACTCATAAATTTTGCTACTGTTGAGCATTTCGATCAACTCGAAGGTTGAGCATGAGGTCCTGGGTTCGATTCCCGAGTCAGGCAAAATTGTTATTGGGTTTTTCTATCGGGAATTTATCAGTAGCATCCCAGAGTCTGGATTTGTGCCCAGTTGATGGCAAGAGGCTCGCCCCCTATTACATGGGACTTAAACATAACTAGCGAAATGTGGGTGTAGTATAGGAGCTTCTGCACATCCCTTCTGTGAAATAAGGCGTGATGATGTTAAGATACTCATAAACGTACCAGTCTGATTAGCAACAGCTTTGAGGTACTGCATCCACTCTTTACTCTTGCGTTTGGTCCAGCATTTGATTACCATCTGCCTGCTTTGGTTCAGGATCTGAAGACCATGGTTCAACCCCGTGGAGTACATGCCGCTTGATACTTCGAACCTATGGAGAATATGACGCGGATTAATTCGAGCGAAGATTAATGAGCAATTGTAGTTAAGTTATTGTGACTTTTTCTGACATTAAAAGGGTGGGAAGTTCCATTCTGACGGGATGATTATTCCAGAATCGATGTTACGAATTTTGTTCAAAAGAAAGAAAGAAAGAAAGAAAAGAATGTTATCTCTTTTTATCAAAGCCAGAACCAAACTTTTGTTCAAATGATTGTAGCCACGAATATACAACGACATAATTGTACAGAAGGCGCACTCCGCATTTTAGGTATGAAGCTAAAAGTACGCGGCGGGCTCGTCTTGTGGGGCCAATTCAGTGAGCGTAACGTAGTCAGAAGATATGAGTTACGCGATAGAAAGACAGGCAATTTCTAGGTAGGTAGTTAACGCTGTGCGACCTGAATTACACTTTATTGTTTGGTAGCAAGAGTCGATTTTTATTCAAATGATTTTGCAGAGTGAATCATCTGTATTAATCTGTGATATAACTGAAATGTAGATTAAACATTTTGAATTTTGTGTCACTACAAAATCATGTATGACTTTCTATTGAATATTCATGATAAATGAAATTAACCTGATAAAATGGAGATATTAAAATGATATATTTCATTCAAAAACCACATTTACGTTAGGTGATGAATGATGATGTATGTTTTATTGAACCAAAAATTCATATAAACCTCGACATATTATTACAATTAGCACAATTCACACATATACTCACAAAACTTACTGAATGGGCTGCGTGGAATGAAACACAAGACAACATAAATACAATATTTCTGCATAAAAATAATTACTAAACATAACATATCATTACGCTTGTTTTCCCTAAAGGGGAAGGCAGGGGTGTACCTATTAGTGTTGCCCAAATTCAGTCTTGGTCTTGCAGTCTTGGTCTTGTTCTTGCGTTTTTGCAAGACCAAGACCAAGAACAAGACCGCGTATTTTTAGCAAGACCAAGACCAAGACTGACCGTGCAAGACTTGAGCAAGAACAAGACATAGCCTGCAAGACTCTTGCGTCTTGCGTCTTGCAGCTAGGACTTAGCGCTATTTCACTGAGTAGTTAGGTGTAACAGTTCGGTGTATAGGTAGGTACGCTTAGGAATTCTATGAGACGCAAAAAACTGTATCAAAGAATATGAAAAACTGGACCTATGCGCATTACGACTAATACCATAAACATAACGAATAAAAAAATATCTATTAAAATCAAACTGAGTGCATGCATAGTTATGTTTTAACCATCGGCACTTTGATAATGCGGCATCAAAGGTTTTGTACTTACTTCTCAAAGAAATTTGCCGCTTTTCGGAAGTACATGGTTATGATACACGCGCCGGCGGCTTCTTTTGAAATCTAAAACAATCGTTGCCGCCCCGCCGAAATCATAACATTTGGGACACTATTTGATTGCCGCCATAGGGCGTAGGTATACTCATGCAAAATAATTTCGAATTTTTTTAAGAGTACCTACAGGTGTTCCAAAGAATAAATAAGTTTCAGAGTGCTTAGAATGAAAATGAATACATTATACTGATCACGCAAGTAGTATTATGATTAGGATAAAATGGTAAGGATAGGTAGTAGATGTCATATTAATTCATTCTAGTAAGTATATATTATAATATTGATTACTTATATGGTTTTAAACTAATTACTTAGGTACTATTATTGTACATTTAGTCATTATATTTCTTAAGTTTTTACAAGAAAAAATAGCAAAAAAGTGTTCAAATATCACCCGTTTAATAAATATTGTAGCCACTTTTAAATATACTTGAAACGTGTAAAAAAATTCTACAAAACTAATAAAATAATATAAAAAGCGTAGGTACTTACCTACTAATAAAATAAAAAGCCTGCGATAAGAGTTTTGTATTACTTACCAGCCCGAATATCTCTGAGAGAGATGATGAGAGTAAGTATTTACTAGCTGTGCCCGCGACTTCGTCCACGAGGAATAGTAACTTTGGAGGTATAGTGACGTTCAGGACTTATTTATTTATTTTAAAACTTCTGTCATCAAACATACAAACGAACTCTTCAGCTTTATAATATTAGTATAGATGTACGCCAAAACAAGAGTAAGTATTTACTAGCTGTGCCCGCGACTTCGTCCACGAGGAATAGTAACTTTGGAGGTATAGTGACGTTCAGGACTTATTTATTTATTTTAAAACTTCTGTCATCAAACATACAAACGAACTCTTCAGCTTTATAATATTAGTATAGATGTACGCCAAAACATTCACTTATATGTAAAGAATAGTGATTGGCACTAATTCTATTTTATTCACGCGTCGCGTCTGTACAAGTAGGTAATATTTAGTGTGTGTTTGTACGCCGCACGCGGCATTGTTTGATTTGCGGCGGCATCCTTTTCATAGAGCCGGCACGTGGCGAGGCGGCGCGGTAGAAAGCAAGGAAACGTACTATAAATAAAGGAATTATTTTAATTCCAGTCATTTCCAATTGAGCTGTGCTTCGAGTCTAACTTAATAATTGTTTTTACTAATTCTCGTTGTTTTCTAAAAACGTATCACGTGTACAATTTAATATGAGTGACGAAGATTCAAATTATTCTAGTCCGAGTAACGAGAGTTTGAGTCACAGATCTAAAAGACCCAAAAGCAAATTTGAGGAGTTTTTCGAAATAATTCATGCATCCCAAACTGCCTTCTGTAAATTGTGCCAACATAAAAAGATTGAAATAAAAATGAAAAACAGAAACACTTCAGGCTTAAGGAAACATCTAATATCTTTCCACAAAAAGGAATCAGAAATATTTCTTCCTGTTAAACCAAAATTAAGTGGAGATATCACAAGCTTTTTAGTAACCGCTGGAAGAAGTGGACAGGTAAGAATATTTTTTTAACAGTGAAAAGAATTTTAACTCCGCGTAGCTATTCATGCGATACTTTCAAAAACGCCATTAACTTACGTAAGTATTTTTGAGTTAGTGGTGTTTTCATCTAGGGGTGCGACATATTAAGTATGTAATTATCGTCTTAAATATTTTTTATAAACACCCATATTTTCATTTAATCGGCCAGTAACAACTAAGTACTTTATTTTGGTAAATTACAGTACAGTGCAACCTTAATATAACAAATATCAATTTAACGATTTTCTCGATTTAACAACAACAAACCTCCTCCTCTTATACGCTCAAACCTAGTATGTTTTAAATAATAACACAAGATTTATTGTTTTGTTTCAGTCGGAAAACAGCAGTGACAACATCACGACAGCTACAGTTGATTGGGTGGTGAAAAAATATCTTCCCTTCTCATTTTTCGATGACGAAGCTACACAAGTATATTTTCGACGTATTTGCCCTAATATGGTGTTTCCTAAAAGGTCTACACTTAGAAGGAAAGTCAAAGAGCGATTTGAAGAGCTCCAATTGAATCTCAAGGAACGACTTCAACAATTATCATCTAAAATGTCTTTTACCATTGATGGGTGGACGTCAATTGCTGGTAGGAGTTACTACGGGGTTACTATTCATTATATAGACAACGAATGGAAGTATCAATCTGTAGTTCTTGATTTTATACCATCACGCGGTCGACATACTGGGGAAGATATTGCAACGATTTTCCATGAATGTTTATTGGAATATGGCATAATTGATAAAATACAAGGTATCACGGTCGACAACGCAACTGCAAATACCAAATTTATGTATGAACTGGGCAAACAGCTGCCGCCACACTTTGATTCAGACAATCAACATTTCCGGTGCTTTGCTCACATTTTAAACCTTGGTGTACAAGATTTATTAAAGACCTTAGCATTACACTGTGAGTCTGACACTAACGCGCAAGATCAGCAGTACGAAGACTATGCAGACGAAACTGAGGATGAGGAAGATGAAGAATCTGCACCAAATATTGCTGACTCGCGTACATCTGTAACAAAGTTACGCAGTATTTCCAGTAAAATAAAAAGAAGTGAGATAGTGAAGAAGAAGTTTCAGTCTGCTTGTGAAGCAGCTGGCGTGCCATCAAATCTAAATGCCATTCTTGACTGTCCAACGAGATGGAATTCCACACATGATATGATTGGATTTGGTTTAAAAGTGAGAGCGGGCATTGACATATTGTGCAGTTCTGTCACCGAATTAAATGATTTTCAAATCACAGCTAATGAATGGCAGGTACTCGAAAAATTACATAAATTTCTAATAAACTTTAAACTTTTAAGTACAAAACTTGGTGGAGACAAATATGTTACATTACCGCTAGTCATTGTATCATTCAATCTCTTGCTAGATAAAATTGAATCCATGGTAAAACAGTTAGATGAGAAACCTAATCGATCTGAAGTGGATGAAAGGCTCATTCTAGCTTTCCAAGCAGCTCGAGACAAAATGCTTAAACATTACAAGAAGAGCAACTGGATTTATTGTACTTCTTTAATTTTAGACCCAAGGCATAAGGCTCAGACTTTTGACCTGACAATGTGGGGGAAGCAACTTAAAACAAAAAGTCTGCGCAAGTTCAATGAACTTTATGAAGAATATAAAAGTCTACACTCACTGAACAAATCTCTGGAATTACCAGAAAAAGAAAATAAAGTATGTGATGAAGATGAAGACGTAATAGACTTTGATAAACTCTATGAATGTCCCTCGACGTCATCTGGATCTTGTCTTCAAGGCTTAGTGATAGACGAGTTGGAGGAGTACCTGAGAAAACCAAGAACTGCCAGCTCGGAAGACATTTTAGATTGGTGGAGGACGCATGAGACAGAGTATCCGATTTTATCGAAAATGGCCCGTGATTTTCTCTCAATACCTGCAACTTCAGTACCTGCTGAGAGGTTATTTTCTAAAGCATCATTAGTAATTAGAAAACATAGAAATAGGTTAAGTGATGAGTCAGCCAGATGGTTACTTTGTATTAATTCTTGGTCAAAAAAATTGATATAAAGTATCATAACCTAATGATAAAGCTGTTGATTTGTGTTGTATTTTATTTTTTATTCAAATAAATGATAAATCGTAAAACTCTTTTATTAAATTTCTTATAAGTTGAGGGTTCAATCTCTTTCTAGACAGATAAGTATTGTTCTTTAAAATACAGTCAAGTTATTGTAATTAATTTGTTTTTTTACATGTTTTAGCAAATGTAAGCTTATAAATCATAAATGTTTATTAAGAAACAGTTACTTCCATGGAAAACGACATATAGGTCAGTTGATTTTTCGAATTTCTTATCAAATCTTCAGTTATTTATTAATCTGCTTGATCTTTACTATGGCTATGTTAATTCAAGCTCACAATGTTCCAATTCTAATACGTTTTTCTAAGATTTAAAGTAAACTTTAATAAATAGTAATAGACTAATAGGTAATTGCAAGACTTGCAAGACTCTTGCTGCAAGACCAAGACCAAGACCAAGACTGGGAGCGCAAGACCAAGACCAAGACCAAGACCAGGTGTATTGGCGCAAGACCAAGACCAAGACTGGCTAAGTCTCGTCTTGTTCTTGCATTTGGGCAACACTAGTACCTATAGTACACCCACATTTCGCCAGTTATGTTTAAGTACCATTTAATAGGGGCGAGCCTATTGCCATCAAACGGGCCCATATCCAGACTCCGGGCTGCTACTGAGAAATTCTTGACGGAAAAACTCAAATAACACTTTTCCCGACCTGGGAATTGAACCCAGGTCCGCTAAGCAGCTGCGTATTTTTTTATTACTACTAAACTGCAGTTAGTATAAGTAGTTTTAACATTTTATTTCAAAAGTATTATGAAAACCGACAATACAATAATATACATTAGATGGTTTTTCTAGTGTACTATAAAGCAAACAAGAAATGATTTTAGAATAACTTTAAATATAATATAAATAGTATAAATGCATAGGTACAATTTCGTAGCCGACCGCAGGCGACGTGTCGCCGCGGCACGACTGGTTTCTATAAATTTCTATGAAATACTTTCCGTGGCTAGCGACACGTCGGTTTCATAAAAATATATATAAACCAGTCGTGTCACGGAGACATTTCGCCTGTTGCTGCCGCCTGTGGCTGGCTACAGAATTGTACCTTTAAAATAAAAACTTAGTTTTACTGCATTAGATCACTTACCCCTGATCAAACAGCATGATAGCTTTAACAACGCCATCTCTTGGCCGTACGTATCCGAAGAAAGTATCTTTGACAAAGAACCATCGTTCTTGCCACTTTGCACACACCAGGCCTGTGCAGAAGTAGTTACACCTGCAATGGAAATGCTGGTAAGTTTATAAAGTGGGAGGAAATAAATCTAGTGATTAGAGCTGCTAACTGAATAAGTATTTTAAAACAGACAAGGTCACATCAAATCAGCTAGCAAAACTCCACAGGACAATATTATTATTTTTATTGTGTTTAGGTATAGAGGAGCTCGTGGCTACGTAATAACAGCTTCACGGGTTGATCCATCAGGGTAAGCTACGTTTGCCGGGGTTGGTCCGTGGATGGGTGACCATTTCTATATACCGAGACTCCCTCGGAAAGCACGTTAAGCCATGAGTCTCGGATGTCATTCGTGGATGTTTGGCAGTCGTTACGGGTCGTTAGAAGCCCGAAAGTCTGACAACCAGTCTTACCAAGGATTATCGTATTATCTAGTTACTAGGTTGTGGAGGTCACATAGACAGTCGCTCCATGTAAAATACTTGTATTCAGCTGCATCCGATTAGACTGGAAGCCAACTCCAACATAGTTGAGAAAAGGTTATTTAGATGATGATGACCCATCACGTCTGTGGAGTTCTGCTAGTCAACTAATCCGACCTTGTACCCAGTATATTCGTACTTTTATAATAGTGCTACAATTATTTAACTTAATAATACGAGAGAGATCGGTTCCGGTATGAAGCGCTATTAGGATTTTGTTATTGGTTTTCGTTTGACATTTTAGGAAATGGTGATTGGTCAAGCCGTGACCTGTAAACGTTTGTTCATTTTGAGAGCCATGATAACTTGAAACATGAATTTTCTTACAATAGTGCGAGCGCTAGATGTTATTAGGTAATTTAATTAGCAAGTTCAGGCAAGAATCTAGCTATCTATCCCCGAGCCCCAAGATACAGATGAACTGTCTAGTTTGGGGCTCACTGTAAAATAATACTTTGTAACGTAGCTGTAGGTAATGAGAGCGCAGAGAGAGCTGTGAAAGCTGTGGTGGCCCAGTGGTACTTTGTATAAATTATTTCATCACCACTGCTCTCAAAACGGTGAAGGAAAACATCATGAGGAAAGCGGCATATCTTAGAAACAAAAAATTCGAAGATATGTGACATCCACCAACCCGCTCTGGACCCACGTGGATGACCTACTCCCTCTCACCGAGAGAAGGCCTGTGTCCCAGCAGTGGGAACATTATAGCCTGATTATGTTTGCTGTAGGTAATATATTTAAGTTACTCATGTTGTCTCAGCCTATAGTTTAACCTATTTCCCTGATTACTGTATTACCTGGAAAATAAACTATAATATTCT
Organism: Omphaloscelis lunosa; assembly: GCA_916610215.1. Classification (NCBI taxonomy): domain Eukaryota; kingdom Metazoa; phylum Arthropoda; class Insecta; order Lepidoptera; family Noctuidae; genus Omphaloscelis; species Omphaloscelis lunosa. Next base: position 18,847,621 of record OU744250.1, read on the forward strand.
GGGTTCTAATTTGATAAGGTGGTCATAATTATTACATTTCATAAAACAGATACATAGATTAAAAAACTCAATTCTACCGCTATCTAACCTCACACAAACCATGTTGCCGAGCAATCCGAAGCAGTTGCACCCTGCCTGGCCGGGTTGAGTGGAGCCTGTTCGTTTCTGTATCATGCCCTCCTTGCCTTTGCTGCCTAGCTCTGATATGAACGATAGGTTTGATACTTCGAGGAATTTTACCTGGAAGAAGATAGAATAATATGGTAAGACTAGTAATTTTTTTGAAGTTTTTTACAGAAATCTGGCAATGTGGAGCGCACATTAATAATATTCTCAGATGTCTCACGTCAATATTGCAACAGGTGGTGATCCAATTCAGGACTTCTTTCTTGCCATTCGCTACTCTGTCACGGTTGAGCTATTCATTCAAAGTTCCAATATGAACTAGGCACCAGCTACAACAATGGGTTTTCAACTTGCGTTGTTAAGTGTAAAGGAATTAAGTCTGATTTGCGTGTAAATGCTCTGGCCTGGCACTCGTACGGTCAGTGTACTACATAACCCGACCCCTTTAATGATAATTTAATTGTATAATTTATTATTTTTATGACATTGATTTTACATTATGTGATTACTTGAAGTATTATTAGTAAAAAAATTAGGAATATCATATACTTTTATTTCACTATGTTTGTAAATATGTGAGCACCATGTATCTATCACATAATTAATTAATTTGTTGTTGCTTCATTTTTAACTCTTTACGTATTGTGGTATAGTAATTTTATTCTAGATGCATCGTCTTCATATATAATTTAATACAAAATATTGCAAAACATTTTAAAAGAGTAACGGTGGAGTTTCTTGCCTATTCTTCTCCATAGGAAAACGACCTTTTGGAAGGGGGTACTACAATCAATTCTATCTTTATTTAAATTTTGACGTTCAAAAGTGCCTAATTGAAATAAATTATTTGACTTTGACTCTTCTCTTCTTTGTAAGAAGAGTCAGGTAATGCAGAGTACTGATCGTAACCTTTAAACCGGAACATAGTGTTGCTGCTAAGCGGCAAAAAATAGATTTAGTGGTAATACTTCCTTTTACAAGGCCAAGTTCATTCACAAATAATTTACTTTTACTACTACTCACAGGTACTAAAAAACATAGTTTAAACTTGTAAAGGTTAGTGATGTGTATCCGATAATAATCAGTACAAACAAACAAAAAACACAATCCATAATCGACCTTGTGTCTTACAAAATAAAGTTGATTTTGATTTGTTTGTGTTGTTTACAACTATTACTGGAACTAATCCAACTGTGACGATTTGAAGGTAAGTCTTACGCATCGGCCTCTGAAGGTTCTTACCGTTTCATGGTGGTTCCTGTATATTGAGATGTTTAGTAAATTGTATAGATATTCTTCGAGCTGCTTCATTCTTAGCTGTATGCCTTCGTATGTGATCATCACTTCGGGCTTTTTTGGAAACCTGCAAATAGAATAGTGTTGTTGTTATCTTTAAATCTGATAGTACAATAACCCCACTCATTGACAATAGATGAACCCAGAGTCAAACTAGAACTTAAAAGGATTTCTGTCTAGAACATGTCATATTTACTTAGGCCAGAAGTTTCGATTTCTCTTTGGGATCGGCTCAGGCCTCGTTCCTAAAACCATAGTAAAACTTTAGTTTTTGTATTGAACTAATTACACCAATTGTCACGAGATTTGACTGTAACTTGAATATAGAATGAAGCTTAAGAATTTTTACAAATTGCTTTTGATAAAATGAGATGTAGCACATATAAATGAAGATATAAAAACTAGCTTCCGCTAACGGCTTCGCCCGCGTGATATCGTTATACTCGTAAATTATAGCCTATGTTACTCAGTGATAATATAGCATTCTATTGGTGAAGGAATTTTTAAAATCGGTCCGGCAGTTTTTGAGTTTATTCATTACAAATAAACAGAAATACAAAAAATCTAATCTTTTCTCTTTATAATATTATTTTAGATTAAATCGAACTAATTTTTAAAAATAAACAATTTAAACAAAATATTCACCTAGGCAGTGCCCCTTTCCTCTTCCTAGGCCGAAGCTGCCTCTTCGAGTTACTCCTAGGCACGGCTTGCATAGCCACCTTCTCAGCCTGCTCCTCAGTATCCACGGTATTCTTGAAGCTGGCTCTTCTGGTCTTATGGGTCTTAGTGGGGAAGGGGATGTCGAGAGAAGCCCTGTAGAGAGTGAGTTGTTGGTGGAGGTAGAGAATGTGTTTGTAACGTTTCTTGATCGACCAGTTGAATTCGCCATGTTGAAGGAAGATTGTGTATCTGGAATAAATAATTTGTTAATTAATAAATGTTTACAAGATACATAAAATACCCTTGGAACAATAGATGGTTAATTGTGTTTCATTAGTCGACGCTTGATAAAAAACCATTAATTATCACAGGATAGAAACGGGTTTTATCAACGGAAGAATAGATAACATGACAGCTAGACAATCACAATCTTATGTTTTTTTTTCTGTAAAAAAAAAACCCGTTTCTATGGTTATCATGATACGCGTGCATGTAAGGTCAGCAGAAATTTCTTCCTGCAGACCTGCAACATGGTGTTGTTACCAAATGTTTCAAGTTCTCGTGCCAGAGGTAATTGATTGACTATAATTCTTTCTCTGTCTTGTTGGAACAAAAGTATACTATAATAGATCATTTCGTAGTAAAAGATCACCATGTCTGGAAGGCATGCGCTTGACGTAGGTACTTGAGTATTTTCACACGTGGAAGCTCTTATAATAGTTAAGTATCTGGGCGACCGAGCTCTGGTCGGGTGAAAATACGGAGAAAACTAATTTTCCCAGATATGAGATCTAGCTAGATCGATTTTTCGCCCCCGTAAACTCCTAATTGCAACTTTCATCGAAATCGTTAGATCCGATTTCGAGAACGTACTCACGTTCTCGAAATCGGATCTAACGATTTGGTACATACAAATACATAAACAAACAAATATATATACATACAAATATTGCTCGTTTAATAGTATAAGATTCCATTAACGTATCTAGAGGTGGGTCTGAAGTAGGAATAATTATTTAGATACTATGATTACTTCTAATAGAGAACTTAAACGTAAGTATGATTCGTAGTTGCCAAGGCAAACAGAGTGAAAATTAAACCTCAATAGGCCCTCCTTTTTGGCATGGCCGCAGCCGGGTAATAATTCCTAAAAACCGAATTAACATTGTGACGTCATTCAATATTTTAATCAACAAAGATTATCAGCTTACAACTTATCTATTTAATTTCCCATTCAACGCTAAACAAGACAGAAAATGCCATTTATCTGAATAATAAACATTTATAACGTCGTTAAGCCAATCAGCGTACGCATAGCTGTGATAGTAACAAGTTTAACGCACGTATTCCACACTATTAAATTATAGATAAGTGAAGACTATGTGTAAGTGTAGGTACAATCAATAACATTTATGATTCAGACTCATAATTTACGGTACATATACCTTTAGTCATCATTTGAATATAATACTGTAAACGTGTGTACTAGGGGCCATCCATAAATTACGTCACACGACTTCCAAGACATTTCGAGCCCCACCCCCTCGTCCTTGTCACACGTGTTCATATTTGTGTGACCACCTGTGACTAGTTTCCCTGGTGACATCACATATTTTGGAAGTTGACTTGGTTTAGTTTTTCAAATTACACACATTACATTAAACCAAGGTACACGTTCAGTGCCGGGAGCCCTCCTGGAGGGTTCACTGTAGCGCAAACGTAATGCCGGTCGCCGTCATGAAGGGTCCACTATACACATATGTATGGCGGCATGGCATATGAGCTCTATGAAAAGTGGGTAGACTCGAATGTGTTAATAATCTTAAAATTTTTACTGGGTTGTGGAGGGCAGATAGGCAGTCGCTCGTGTAAAAAAAATTAAGCAGATGATGATGAATAATGTTGAAAGAGTTGGTAATATTTTAAACCTTTTCGCTACAGTTGTAATACTTTAGATTTATACATGTGATGCCACGAAGCTTATAACTCGTCCCCTTGTCACACTTTATAAACCCCCTCCCTCCCAATTAATGTGTGACGTAATTTATGGATGGCCGGTAGGTTTAATTACCCGGTCGATGAGGTCAATAGTACCATCAATTTATGTAGTTATGTATTTGATTACAGCGGTTATATGCGCTTATAAATATTTATGTCGAAGATAAAACGCATATCGTTGTTACGGAAATCATATCAGTCGTGTTTCTGTTAATACCATACCCGTTTTACCGGTTAGATAAGTATTTTTGCACATTTAACATTGTATGATGAAAAAACAAAATACCAAAAATACAACTGACTTCCAAGCTACAAAGTGAAAAATAATTTTAATTTCGGAAGTCGGTGTCTTTGGATCAGTATTTAAGTTATTGCCGCCGACTTCCGAAATTAAAAATATTTTTCACTTTGTAGTTTGGAAGTCGGTTGTATTTTTGGTAAAAAAAATTGTTTTCATTTTTTTTTGTGGATTGGTTTGTAATTCATCAGTTCCACTTTACCAAATGGTGCTTTTCGAGAGCAAATGCATGAGTTAATTTAAAAATACCCAAATCGCTATAGGTGCGTCTATAATATTTGAAGACTTCCCTCGATTTCTCCAAGATTCCAGCATTAGATCGTGACCAAATGATAGAGGACCCTTTCAAACAAAAAAAAATAATTTTTCAAATCGGTTCAGCCGTCTTCGAGTAATCGGGGAACAAATACAAAAAAATAAATAAAAAATCCGACGAACTGAGAACCTCCTCCTTTTTTTTTGAAGTCGGTTAATGATCTTTTTCATCCACTGCTGCAGGAATCCAGATCAGATTTGAGCAAATATTGATCTGTTATTGTGCTTTAAGTACTACGATTTTGCTTTGACTTATCGTGACCTAATTCGTGATGTTCTTCAGAAAGGTCAGGTGCGTAGTACTCCCAACGGGCGTGCGTGTGTATGACCAGATATATGAACTTAAACGATGCAAAAGGAGTATGTAAAGATCGTAGCAGGTGGCGTTCTGTAATTTCTGCCTACCCCCATGGGAAGGCGTAAGTTTATGTATGTATGCTTATTTCTGAAGCAGTTAACACCTTAAAAATTCAAAAGATTTACTACGGTAAGCTTATTAAAGTCACATAAAAATCCTAACATAAAGCTGAAATATTATTCTGTACCTATATTTTTTTGCTGGCTACTAATTACAACAAAAATCATTGACCTGTATAGATAGCATTTATATATTTCTTAACGAATACATACATTACGCCTTGTTTCCCCGAAGGGTTAGGCGGAGGTGTACTAGCTCATTGTACTGCCACATGTCGCCGGTTATGTTTAAATCCCATGTAATAGGGGGCGAGTCTATTTCCATCAACCGGGCACAAATCCAGACTCTGGGCTGCTACTGAAAAATTCCAGATGGAAAAACCCAATAACACTTTGCCCGACCCAGGACCTCATGCTTAGCAGTAGCGCTTGTGACCACTAGACCAACGATGCCGTACAAGTTCTTAACAGCTAATCTTCTAATAAAACAAGTTCGTAACAAAAAATAGGTCACTGATCGTTTTTATTTTCGGCACTGTGTTATCTTTAAAAGTATAAAAACAGAAATACAAAGACACTAGTGTACTACATACAATAAATGAAGATCACGAAACATGACGAACGTTTTAATGTGATAATATAGAGTGATTATATTATTATCTGTAGGTTTTTCAATTTTAGTTATTGTTTAATACATAAAAAATATTGAAATCTGCATCATTATTGCGCTAGTTTCTTGATCGCTAGTTATTGGTACGCCAAAACCAGTTGGCATCTAGTATACGAAAGACAAAAAAGTGGTTCACCGAGAATAAAACTTAGATACGTAGTATATGAAGTTACATATTGCTTGGCAAATCGGTTTCTGATCGAACTTGTTATTAGTAACAGGAAAATTATGATTTTTAAGACTTAGTCGCCTTTTTTAAGGTATTAAAATTCGCCGAGACCCAAATTTTAGAAAGGTGTTGGGTTCGATTCCGCAGTTGGGCAGTGTTATTAGGTTTTTCCATTAATAATTTCCCAGTAGGAGTCCGGAATCTGGATTTGTGCCCGGTTCTATTGAACATAACTGGCGAAATGTGGTGTAATAGGTGCACCTGCCTATCACCTCGAGAAAATAGGCGTGATGTTATGTTATAAAAAATGTTTTACTTACAGATTAGGATTCAGCAAGTGTGTTGTGACGCTTCTTTCATTCTCCACTAATCTGACCTTTATTTCCACACCCGGAATGAACACTTTCCTGTGTACCGAGTTGAATTTTACAGGCGGATTGTGGACCGCTTTAAATGGCACTGTTGTTTGAGTTATTGCTGAAATAGAAAACATATTATACTTACATCGTCTAAGGGTGTTTTATTTTGATGGTAATAAGGTTGAATTTGGCGCAGAGCATAAGCCTTTAATTTATCGGACAGAGTAGGTACACTCGAAAAAGTTGACGGTTGACCACTTTTCACCCTTATGTACATAAAATAGGGTTGGAAATCGATCAACCACGAACATTGCCGATCGAACATCACATCTCAGTACAAAATGTCTGTCATATAAGTACAAAACTGAGTTTGCATCGCTTCGGCCCTCCCCGACCCTTGCTCGATAACGAGGTGCCAGCAGTGGTTTCAGCTGTGCACGTAGCTTTAAATTCCCCGATTAATAATAATGATCAAAACTTTGATCCAGCCCGTCCCGTCTTTGATGTCCTCCCTCCGGTGACGCCCTAAGCCGAGGCTCGTACCCCACAGGGGGTGCCCTTAGCGAGCGTTCACCTAGCTTTTTAGCTTAGTTTTGTATGCCCCTGGCTGGAGGCTTTGAGTGTAGCAGCTTAAGGCAACCACAGGATTGACCGGTTAAGTAGTCATGACCTCAGAGGTCAGCTACGAGATGCCCTACAGAAAAAAAAAAAAAAAAAAAAAAAAAAAAAAAAGCATCGCTTCGGCGGCTTGTTTGAAGTTGTTCATGGCTTAAGTGGCAATAAATTATCCATTTAGCCAGACAGCCACGTGTACCTATTTGCCGGGACTCTCACGTTCATATAACGAGACCGTCTCATGTCCTAGTCTATGTTTTTAATCTAGCTTTAAAAAACCGTTAAATTGCCTTAAAGCGAATGGCTAGACCACGGAATTACAATTTTCTTACTGTTTTTGCGATTTGCAGCAAATTTTGATTTCGACCGTAACAATCAATATGTAACTATTTACAGAATTATAAACATTAAACTGCCAATTGCAAAAAATGTTAAAAATAAATGTTTCGTGAGCCACCTTATTGCTTTAATAAGATGTCCTAAGTGGATTATCCAATGTAAATAAAATTACACAGCCAAAGTAGTTTCGTGTTTTTTTTGTTTTGTATGAAAAAAGTAATATAATATTGTTATCATGATTCGTCAGCCCTTATCAGTTTTATTATGATTGATAACGAGATATATTTCTAATCTACAAATAACACTAATTTGTATCAATATTTTTTAATTATTATTTGTATTTTGGGGGTTACATTTTAATCAATATCTAGCAATCTTTTAGACTAGACTTTTAGTTCAGTGTCAATTGTCTCATTAGTGGTTAGTTAGATAAATTAATAACTTAAAATCATTGGAATTTAAAAGAAACAGAACCATTAAGACGACCACATACATACAGGATATACTTTAGCCGCAATATTTTACTAAAGCCTTGGTCACACACAGCGAATACTTGCTGCGATTAGGCACATGCAGCGAGAAGTCGCTGTGTAGATTCATTCGCCGCGAGTTGAATTAATTGAGAATGTTCAATATTACTCTCTGTGAATGCGTACTCGTCGCTGCGAGTAGCGATTCCTCTTAGCGCGCCTGTATTGTCGAAGACTGTCGAAATTCTCGTGTAAAACTCGCTTTGTGTGACAGGTAGGCAGCGAATTGTCGCTGCGAGTATTATTCGCAGCGAATACACGCGCAGTGAGTATTCGTTGTGTGTGACCGAGGCTTTAGGGATAATTTTATTGGGTTTTATTTTGGATTGGGGAATTCCCAATATCTAAATAATATGCTTCAAAATGGTAGATTTTTATGTATTTTTATTAGCACTCAAAATAAACCCAGCTTAGTATCTACGTTAAATAATGTTTTTTCTAAAACGCTTTAGTAGTGACGTTTTAGCCAATGGAAAAAAACTGAAAACAAGTCAGTGATAAATAGCCGGAACTAGGAAGCAAAACAGCTGTTAATAATTTAATATTATATCCATTACATTGCTCTAGTTATCGAGTCTCGAGAAGGAATTATCAAAATAGCTTTATGTGACTAATTCAATATTATCTACTTATGCATTTTTCATATGAGTCAGAGGATACCGGCTATCATAAGATAAAAATAGATAGGAATGTTATTTTCTCTATACATTGGGGACATATGGTGCGTATCTAATCAGAAACAAATCAATTTTTAATTAGTTACGTCAGTTCTATACTATTTGCAAGTAAAAGTAGGTGAAATACAAAGTGCAACAGACTTGTGCATTATGAGTGTCTTTGCAATGAGCGTATGTCTGGCGTTGACGTCACGTACAGGCTGCGTTAACGTAAATAAATAGAAACTATGTCGCGGCTAAGCAGCGTCTACGCTACGTCTACGTTCGAGCACCACCATTGTTGTATGAATGCAAAATGTGAAGGGACCCTTATACTTGCATTATCTGGGGTCTGTAAATAGTACCCACCAAAAACATGTTCATGTAAAATGTTGCCAAGACGAGACCATATGGCTCGCACTGTCAAAAAGTTATTAGATCCCACATAGAGCCAAGCTTCTAACTCTCAAAATATGAGGCTTGCCGTTTCCGGCCCGATCGCCGTCGGGTTATTGGTGGGGCGTGTAGAGTTAGAAGCTTGGCTCTACATGAGAAAAGTAACTAACTGAATGTATAATTAACTATTGTATAACAGAAAAGTAATGAACAATGAGTACATTTTTCACCTTACGCCCATGTGACGGTAGCCAAACGGCCAAGGCACTTATTTTAACTAAGGTGTAGAGTTTGTGAAGTTAGGGCTTGTAGAGTAAGAGCGTGTAGAGTTAGAAGCTTGGCTCTAGATGAGATCTGATAACTAGGCTTCTGCGGTTGGAGGCCCTGTGAATGAATGCGCCAGACTGTCATGTAATAGAACCAGATGGAGGGAGATCGTGAGGCGGGCAACGACTACACCTGCGATTGGACAGTTCATTGTGACCACGACCGCTCTGTTAAGAGCGAAACGAAGAAGAAGAGGCCTTCAGGAAGTACCCTAAGAATATTGATGGTCATCAGTGAGTCAGTGACGAAATCGGGGTTTTTTAGATATAAATAAAATCTAAAGTATAAGAGCTGTGCAATTGAAACTTTATATGTTTAATAAGTCCACTATTGACATCATATCCCGAGAATTTTGTTTATCTGGTATAATCTAAACCTAAGTTATGAGGGTTCAAAAAAAAAAACGACGAATGGCTTCGAGAAAAGGTAGTGCCCTTGCACTTCACTTGGCTCGTCTTGGCGGGGGCACTCCCGTGCTCCCAGATATACAGCATTATCCAGATTTATTTATATTTAGCAGCCCATTATATAAAATTATAAGTAGGTAGGCAAATATTTCACATTATCTTTAATTTCATTAAGTGATGACAGTACTCAGTCTTTCCAGAACAATAAGTAACAAGTCTATATCGAACAGACTCAAATGTGACAAAACTGATTGTGAGACTGATCTATAAATTTATCTTAATCTTTCTCTTGAAGTCAATACGAAGGATTTTTAGGCTGATAAGCAATGATAAATGATTGTAAGCACAACAACATGAATATTAATGCAGATTATGCACAATAGTCAAGTGCATCGTGTTACACTAAACTAGCATGATATTAATCTGATTCGCTAAGATAGCCTGCATAGTGTCTTTGTTTTGGCTAGTCCAACAGACGGCAGCCTCAGCTTGGGAATGATCCTGCCAGTTGGTTGGAAAAAGGTGGAAGAAGGAATGCCCTTTTATTCCGCAGGAGTCTAACGGAACCCTACGTCTTTGCCATGGGTTAGGTCATCCATGAGAAAAAGAGATGGAGGACCGTCATCCGCATCAGAATTGCAATGCTACAATATAAATAAGCAAAATAACATACCACTAGAACTACTCCCGCCCTCCTTATTATCAACTTTGTCAGCCTCGATGACCGACAGTGACTCAGGTACAGCTAGGCTCTCGTCAAAATCCGAGTCTAAGCCCGGACTTAGGGAATCCATGGTCTGAAAGAATCCTGGCAGGCATTCGCCCGAGGCATCTCCCACTGGGGTGGGAGTATCCATCCCGTAGTTTGTGTACCCGTAAAGTTGTTCATCTGTAAAATTTTAATACATGATAGAATTTATTATGTGTCCAGATGATTCAAACAATAATTAATATTGAGCAGTTTGAGTCACTTTAGAATTTCATGGGCCCAAATTACTAAGCCTCTCACTCACACAACCTCCACATATATCCCTTGAAAAACCCACACATATCCAGAAACAATCAGAATTGAGACAAATATAGCACAAATATCCCCATTTCCTCCACATATTTTCCCCAGAAACCTCACTAGAAGGAACCCTTCTTGTATTCCCCACAGACAGTCCACTTATATGGAGTTTGATGTCATCAGTAAAATTGATGAAATAACAATGACAGTTCCAATGCATACATCACTTAAATTAAAAGTTGGTGTTACTTTGAGTCAGTGGAAGCTATTGTAGAATATTAAACTATGTACATTATGCATTATTCCTTATATGGTAACCAGAGCCCTAAGAATTACATCATTGAATGACAGGATGGAACACTTGAAGCTAAATAGTAATTATACTTAATATACCTTGGACACAAGTTGCTTTAAATGGTAATTTATGTTCTTAGATGATACTAGGAATGTCTGATGCAGTACGTAATGAACTATCACAATCTTCTTCTTTTCGTGTGGTTAGTGACTAACCTGGTGTCAGAGTTATAAAACCACCCATGGGCCTCTGACTTGGCTTCACATGCGATCGAGAAATATCTCTCAGGCATGCCCGTTTCCTTACAATGTTTTTACTCACTGTTTTGGAAGCAAGTGATAATTATACAATAAGCACACGAATCCGAAAATTCACAGGTGTGTGCCTTGGGTTTGAACTCGAGACTGACCGTCAGACTTGGCAGTCTGACGGTCACACGACTAGGCTATCACTGCTCTGTCACAATAAATTATTTATACATATAGGGGGACATTTTGTAAGTGTTACATTATTGTTTACTACAAACCTTAATGATTATTTTATTCCCATTTTATACAACATACATAAAATCACACCTATAATTATAAAACATTTCACCAATTATGTTTAAGTCCCAAGTAATCGAGCGAGCCTATTTCCATCAACTGGGCACAAATCCAGACTCCGGGCTGCTACTGAGAAATTCCTGATAGAAAAACCCAATGACACTATGCCCGACCTGTGAATTGAACCCAGGACCTCATGCTCACCAGTAGTGCTTGCAATCATTAGACCAACAAGGCACACTTTAATATTTTATCCCAAAAAGAGAACTAAATAATAATGATGGCATAGTAATTAGTTACTGATGGATTATGATAGTATAACTTAGGAGGCTTGTGGGCAGTTATTGGGTGGGTGCATATGGAGGGCAAATATTGGGAATTCAAGGAATATTTGTTATCAAAGGAAAGTGATAACAAGTAATTACTATTGTTCAGAAAAAGTTTTTAACATGTACTTATGTCATCACTGTATTGTTAATCATTTACTAGGATTACAGTCTTACAGTAGTGTCCATAGATTATAAACAAGGAGTGATAAGGATACAATCCATGTTGTAGAGCAGTGTTGGTGAAGTGAGAGAGAGAGTGAGAAAAACTCTTTTGCAGGAAATAAAATATAATATTGTCTCATCGTAGACAGATGATAACAGTTTCATTTCATGGTTAGTTCTGAGAAGGAATGATATAACTTAACTTTGAACATGATTAAGTTTAATTTACCATTTTTAACAGGAAAACTTCCTCTGTTTTAAGATAAGAGTATAAACTGTATTTTAATAATAGGAAAACTGTATTTTAAATAATTTCATTGATAACATTTTAGTAAGTAGTAGAAGTATTCAAAGTGTATGTAAAATATGAAATAGTAATAATAATGCTAGGTATAAGTAATTACCTACATCAAACTACCAATATATTTACCATTTCATTGTGGATGAGCATTATAATATTCTTTGTCCGAAATGTATAAGAATGACTCAATGTTTTATTTTCCTCATATTGTTGATTTATAAGTTTGGTGAATATAATTCCCATTGTTATTATTTATCCACAGTAGAAATTATTATTAATGCAAAGAATCATGAAAAATGATTATTGAATTATTATCACAGTTAGAAAAATTCAATCACAGTAGGTAATAATCCTAAAATCACAGTTAAGAAAAAATAAAGTAAAACAAAAAACCATCAAAAGCGTTTAACACCAAGTCACTGTGTTAAATTCACCATTGAAACCTTTTTATCACTCACTTGGTAATGACACTGGCCACTCATTTACAAAAATTAAAAACACATTCAAACATAGAACACTGTACCGTACCTCGTTTGATTAAGTTATGGAAACTCAATGTCAAATCCTTACGTTCCATACGTTTGTTGGTTATATTATTTTCGTTGTATTCAGTAGTAATCACACGGTACCCATTGGAGTGCTGGTAACTAATGTGTTGTCCATTACACGGTACAAAACCAACACTTGTGTACATAATCTACGCCGATAAGATAATAAAATATCACGCTTAATAGTACTGTTTTGGCTGTTGCGAAAAGAGGTTGCATTATAAAAATCAACTGTTTTCATGGCAAAAGTTGTGCCGACGACAGTGAATCGTCGTTCACGGGCTTCACGGCTGAGTGAGCAAGGCCTTTAGAAGTTTTTGCATTGGATAAGTGAAATCTTTACTTACTAATATTGTTTCGTTTAAGAAATGATGTTCGAGGGATGCATGGTGTAGCGACAATGAATGAAACAAAGGCTTCTGAAGCCCGGATGAACTAATGCTCGATTCATTCGAGTAATTACTGGTTCAAGGCCCCTAAGCCAGACTAAGCCTTTAAAAAATCTATGAAAAGTGACGTAATGGGTATCGTAAAGTGGTTTAGTGGTCATAAACATTTTTATGATGTTCATCTTTATTGATATCAATGAAGTTACGAATAATAAACCTAGTATTGAAAAACATACTTACGCAAAAAGCTAACACAAAGGCAGAGGCAAGGCAGTTTATTTATGTAACTGAGATATTTGATGCAAATAACTTAATCATTTTAGGAGTAAAAAAAGGAAATATTTAATAGTTACCTGTAGAGAAATGTACCTAACATAAAAGAAAAAATGATTTAAAAAGCTTCTATTGATACAAACATTTTGATAGTCAATTATAGAATCATTTTGTTTTAGTTAATTATTAATTATTGCTAAAGCAAACAAAACGTTTGTGACCTCTGACATTTTATGTGTGTGACGTCATCAGCGATCAACAGAATGATGATGTTAAGGTTGACAGTTGTTTTTGCGTTCTGAAATTAGTTTTAAATCTTGAAAGATGCTTAATCGTCTAAAAACTGTTTTGACTGATATTTAATTCTTTTTGATTCGTTATGGTTAGATTACATTAAGTTTTATTGACACTTTGTTCACAACTTAAGTAATTCGTATTTCTATAGCATTAAAAGCGAATCAGCGAATGTTAGACGCCTTTCATATTTAGTCGAGCAAACCTCCTTGTCGGCAACTTGCAATGGCTAATATAGATCAAGTTTTCTTTTTCTTACGACGAACTTACGTTGGTCGTAGAAGTAAAAAGACTTATCTACACATTGTTTGATATTGAAAAAGTATAATTCCTCCAATATCACAAAAGTTTGAGAATTCCACGGCTAATGATAAATGAAAGGTATTTATTTCTGTAAATTGGTTCAAATAGGTAAACGCAATTACGCGTTAAAATTAAATTACCTATCTTTTAAAACTAGATGAGTTCGGTGTTTTCTAACTGACTAGCCTGAGAAGAAAAAGCGATACAAACCCACAGGTCACACTCTCTTTAAAGTCCAGACAAAATCTTGTTCAGGCTATAATGAGGATCATGCAGATTAGTGTCGGAGATGGTCTTTTGAGGAAAGAACCTGAGTGGTTCTTTCCTCAAAAGACCATCTCTCATTCATTTGAGATTTGATAGGAGAGAATTTCGTGCAAATTTGTACAACTTGTTTTATGTCTTTACCTGGGCGACCGAGCTTTGCTCGGGTGAAAATACGGAGAAAACTGTTTTTCCCAGATATAAGACCTAGCTAGATCGATTTTTCGCCCCCGTAAACCCCTATATTGCAACTTTCATCGAAATCGTTAGAGCCGATTTCGAGAACGTGAGTATATATACAAACAAATAAATTACAAATATTGTTCGTTTAATAGTATAGGATAAATGTCTATAATCTGCGACCTAAGAGACTGCTCAACCACATCCTGTAAGAAAATCCAACCTTCAGCTCTTCTAATATTATCATACGATGATTTTGAAGCCTTGATAAGAACCTACACCACACACATACACCGTCACACACACCATACACATCATCATACCCAGTCAAACCTCACGTAACTACACAAGTCCAACAAAATGTAAACAATTTTTACTTTTAAGGTACCTATGTCTAGAATTTGACAAATAAGAACGTTTTCATTCCAACTATTCGAAAAGGACGACTTGGTTCGCCTTTAAGTGCACCCAAAGGTGGTGTTTTCTATAAGAAACTTTTAGCGGGCAGTTATGAGTTTTTAATCCTCTTTACAAGTGCGCCGCAATTATCTTTGCCGCGCAATTTTTGTATTTGGAACATCTTAGTGTTCAGCGCCAAAGAAATCGGACGCAAATATTGTTTGAATAAAGACTGGTTGGTACGACGGCCCATAGTCGCGCCCCCAGCTGAATAATAAAAAAAAAAACTAATTAAAAACGCGCTAACTTCGAAATTAAGAGCGTATCTGAAGAGGACGTCTGAAAATTGACGAAAACGCAGGCAGTTAGCCCGCGTTTTCGTCAATTTTCACGGGTTGTTAGAAATTCATGGTTTTGTTTTGAAAAACGAATTCTTCAAGTGACAGTGACATTATAGAATTAACTCCTGAAAGTATTAGAACTGACGTAAGAAATGTGATGGGTATTACCTGCAAAATCGCGGGAGAAATATATGAAAGCCTATGGTAATTTTATTGAATGGAGAAATGCAAGAGGCGCTACGAATTTTTCAGAATTTGTGTTTTTGGTCTACTTCCAGTACTTAGCCAAAACTAAACAACCTTCCACTCTTTGGAGTACCTACTCAATGCTAAAATCAAAAGTCAGTTCTAATAAATGATAAATGATTTTATTTCTGCAAAGAGGTTTGTACAAACACTTTTACACGTCAATCATATTTTAAAAACTAGATGAGGTTGGCGTTTCCTATCTGACTACTCTGAGAAGAAAGGCCGAAACAAACTCAGAGGTCACAGTCTCTTTTAAAGTCCAGACATAATCTTGGTCAGATCATGTGATTGACCAAGATTGTGAAGAATAACGACGTAAAACTGGACACATTATATTCGAAATTAATAGCGTATCTGAAGAGGATGTCTGATGGATTTAAACCTAAAAAATCCAAAGTGTTCTCAGTCAAAAACGTGGAGACTTTCCTTAATGAGGCACCCGACAAAGTCTTTCTTGCCGTCAAAGTAAGTAACTATGTATATGGTGATTAGTAAAGTATATTATCTGTGGTATAACCATAGTGTTTTAAAATGCGCATTTTATTGTAACCTGTACTTCGATAGATACTTGTCTTATTCACATTCGGTTTTATTACAAGTGGCTTTAATTTTCGGAGAACATGGAGCTTGTCGTGGCAATTAACTTTTAAAAATAACTGTTGATGATGTCGAAAATCACTCGGATGATTTACTGTTAGTAAAGGTGACAGACACAAAAAAAAATTGACCGATCCTTCGTAACCCGAGGAGAATACAAAACTTTTGTATAGAAATACCTGGACCTGCGTCCTGCTGATATGAAGACCAATCGGTTTTTCATCCGTTATCAAAATGGCAAGTGCCTCAAACAAGTTATGGGAAAAAATAAAATTTCTAACATGCCACAAGAAATCGCTACTCATTTGAAGTTACCATAAATTAAACTGTGTACAGGACATTGTTTTCGTCGTATTTCTGCTACCCTTTTGGCAGATTCTGGAGTGGACTTAACTGTTCTCAAGCGACATGGAGGATGGAAGTCGAGTGCTGTAGCAGAGGGGTATATAGGAGATTCCATTGAGAACAAGGCGAAAACATGTGAACACATCGTGGAAAACGTTAAATTGCAACCTTCAGTTAATCCATCCATGCCACTGTCGCCGCGCTCATCTACATCCAAACGACGAGATTCACCGTTACATTTTCCTCAAAATGAGCCAGATACGGACATTATTTCAAACACGTAAAATATAAAATCTATAACAATCTCTATTCCTAATAAAACTGTAACAATAAATTTTCATAACTGCGAAAATGTTTCAAATGTCAATATAAGTTTTTAGTTGTTTTATTATTAGATACTATTTAATTTCAATTTAGTTGTTACTGTTATTGTTATGTTTTATTAAATAATAATATTGCAATAAAATATGAGGCGCCTTTTATTTTCTTATAGAGGGTATGAAAAGTAGAGGCGCAAAATATATTTTTGGCTCGGGCGACGTACTTTGAATCCCTCGCTACGTTCAGGATTCTACTCTTGAATCCCTCACTTTGGTCTGGATTCAAAAAAAGCGCCCTCGCCGTAAAAATATTATTTTGTTCCCTTATGATACAATCTACTATTTATTTTGTTTTTCTAAATCTTGTCTTTAATACTACCTTCACACTGGAAGGCTAGCGATGCTTAATTTGTGGCTCACCAAATTTGGCTAAAGTGTATTGTTACTTTTTGATTAATAAACATTATTATTATCTCCTTTATTTCATTTATTTTTGGTTCTAAGACATGCCGTTTTCTCACAATGTTTTCCGTCACCGTTTTGAGATCAGTGGTGATGAAATAATGTACACAAAGTAAAGTGCCTGTCTGGGTTCGAACCTACGACAAAAACAGTTACCAAAATACAAAAATAAATAAAAAATACATATTTTGAAAACACTAATGGCTATTATGACTCACTTTAATGAAATAACGAACATACAAAGAACGGTGATGCGTCTCAATGTTGCACCAAATGGGAGTCCAGCTCAGCATGTGTCAGGCAAATACATCTGACGCTGATATTCTGATGGGTCCCTGAAGTGACATAATGGACATCGAGAAGACAAGTTATATACGCGAATTATTGGTGTTGTGAAGTAGTTAGTGGTAGGTCCATGTGAGGAGGCAATTTAAATTATGTATTCTACAGTAAAGTTTTGCATTAGGAAGCGTTCTTGTTCGATGATAGTTCTTGTTTGATGTTAAGTCCGCCTCTGTACATTTATGTGCTTAAAGTATTAAATAAATAAATAATTATATTTGATAATTTAAATAGATAAATGTATAAATGAATATCTTATCTTATCTATGATTATAGTGGCGTAGGTGTAAATAAAATAATCGATTTGACTGACTTAAAATATGTATGCAATAAATAAATATAAGTAGGTAAATAAGCAGACTGAATTTCAGCCATGGCGACTTATCTCAGCAGAGACTAGCCTTCGACGCAGGAGATTCAGAAATTATAGTGCACAAGAGTCTGCGTAGACATAGGTGTACTCTTCTTCCCTCACTCCTATTATCCGATGGTACGGCAATCCGTCAACAGGAGAGAGATCAGGCGCAGGACCAACGGCTTAATAATTATTATCTAACAATAGATCCAGAAATTATTGAATTATTAATATACCCTCTGTTCACAGGTTTGTGACTACAACTTGCTTTAAGAAAACAGAATGACTCGGAAAGAACACGACAGCCAGTTATATTATGGACGTGTATGAATCTGCCGCAGTCGAATTCTGAAGGTGCCAAGTCATTTTTTTGCTGATAAGTCTGAAAATTATCTCAAATCGTTCAATCAGCCTATTGCCTGTTGCTTCAAAGTTGTTGGAAACGCTATTTCTTAAGCAACTTATGCCGATCCTAGTGGAAAGAAACCTTAATCCTGAACACCAATTTGGATTTAGTAAGGGCCACGGTACTATAGAACAGGTACATAGACTGGTGGAAAAAATAAACACCTCGTTTGAAAATAAGGAGTATTGCTCTGCGATCTTTCTGGACATTTCGCAGGCTTTTGATTGTGTATGGTACCAAGGTCTAGGTACTAACAAAAATAAAACCTCTCCCAACAAATTTCTACCTGTTTCTGGGGTCCAAACTCAGCAAGAGATTCATCCTACGTACGATTCAGACCGGAGTACCTCAGGGCAGTGTCCTGGGTCTCACCCTGTACCTGTTATTTACTGCCGACCTGCCACTAGATAGAAATGTCCTAACAGACACTTTTGCTTATGATACTGCCATACTGGCTACTGATGCCTGCCCGAGAGAGGCCTTTGCAACCCTACAAAACAGCCTCAAGCTGATTTCTGAATGGCTTAAAATTGGAAGATAAAAGCCAACGAAACAAAGTCAGTCCAGGTGACTCACTACACGCAAGGAAACATCCTGTGACTTTAAATGACACAGAAGTACCTTAAGTAGAGGTTACAAGATACCTTGGAATATACCTTGACAGACGCCTTACGTGGAGACACCACATATTTACCAAACGCAAAGCCCTAGGGCAAAAACTCCGTAGCTTACACTGGATGCTCAACAAAATGCCTCTGGAAAGAAAACTACTACTATACAAATGCATTCTCAAGCCTATCTGGTGCTTTGGTATCTAGCTTTAGGGAACTGCAGCGAATTCCAACATTGAAATCCTATAAAGATTTCAATCAAAAACCTTGTGACACATAGTAAATGCTTGGTACGTCACAAACGAGAGAATTCATAAGGATTTAAAGATAAAAACTGTCAAAGAGGAAATCAAAGTCAATATTACCACATACTCCACTAGATTAAAAGTTCACTCAAATCAATTGTCAATTAAACTAATGTCAAACCCAGTTATCTATATCATATTAAATATATCATAAAGCTACAAATTAACGATTTTCGGACTTTTTACTTAAGTACCTTACTTTGAAGCTTGATTTTTCAGAGCTCTATGGGACCATAGACCCGTATTTGATATTAATTTCAACTTGGTACTTCCACGCGTTCTTGAGAAAAAAAGGGGTCTTGACTGCACAGACCGACGGACAGATGGACAACGAAGTGATCCTATAAGGGTTCCATTTTTCCTTTTGAGGTACGGACCCTACAAATAACGGACTTCCAAAAGACATTGCTTACTTAAAGTTATTTTGGACTATGTACTGTTTTTTTGAAGTTTTTTAATTTTCACTTCCTAGTTGTTCAAAACCGGTCACAAAACAATAGATGAAAATATCGATAAAGATACATTAAAAAATCGGCAAACTGCGTGTCGGACTACGCACAATGAAGGGTTCCGCAGTTGGGATGAATATATCCCAAGAACAAACTTAACATTGTAGTTGAAAAAAAAAACTTTTAACAAAAAAAAAAAAAAGATTTTTTCTGAACAAAAGGTTTTTTTTTTCACTTTTTGGTTGTGGTACCTACCCCACACAAATTCGAATACCTGCTATGTAAGTAACAGTGACAGGAACTTATCATATATCATCCACATAGTAAGTGGGAAAGAAATCGTATTATTAAAGCTAATTCAAAAGAGTGCCCAAGCAAAGTAAATAATATTTATATGAGACCATCTCTGTATGAACTACCAAACAAAAAAAAATCAAAATCAATTCATAATTGGCGGAGTAATCGTGTAACAAACATTTAAAAAAACACAGTCGAATTGAGAACCTCCTCCTTTTTGAAGTCGGTTAAAAACATGTTTTCCCATACATTCCAACTGCAATTGTAAGTTTGTACGCAAAATATTGAGAGATCATGTTATTTTAAGTCCATAGACTTCATAGAGGTTATCCTGTAACCTATGAGTAAAGAACCATTCTCTTTATTTTTTTCAAAATTTTAGGCGCAGTAGTTTCGGAGATAAGGATTAATGGTCAACTTTTGTCTATTTTCTTAAATATCTTTACAAGCATTTATTTTAAAATGATAAAAAAAATAAAAATTGAGATCTTCACAACAAGCCTTTCCATTTGATATATCTCACGGTACTGTATGCAATACTTTTTTTTTAAAATTTTCTAATTTGCCCCCAAACATGAGACCTAGCTAGATTGATTTTTCGCCCCCGGAAACCCCTATATTGCAACTTTCATAGAAATCGTTAGAGCCGATTTCGAGAACGTGAGTAGAAATCTAATTACAAAAAAAAAAAATATATATGTATACAAATATTGCTCGTTTAATAGTATAGGATATTTTAAGGTCGTAGACTTTTGTTCATGATTATTCTAAATAACAGCTTTAGTTTCAGTAGGCTGTTGCTGTTCTGTTTTTTTTTGTTGCTTTTATGCACTTTCAAATGTACGAAACATTTGAAAGTACGAAAAATTAGGCGGGAGTTTGCAAAAAAAAAATGTGTTCATCATGATAAAAAAAAATAAGCTTTATCTTGTTACTACAAAATAGAACTTTTTTTTTTCAAATTTATATTATCATAAAACGGTTATGTATGAACGGTTTGTTGGCCCTATAACACTATGTCCAAACATGCTTACCCATTGTTTATGTAATCAAGAATGAGAGAAGCATGAAAAACATTTTTACAAAACAAATTATGTCAACTTTCGTTTTTAAAACTAGACTGAAAAATCATGGCTGAAAGCGAGCACTGTGCGAGCAAACTGGCCTATCTCCATTTGAGACCGACCAATATTCAATGAGCTGATTAAAGTACAAGGTGTAGCAAAAAGTGAACGGTAGAGGGGTTCTTGTATCGAATGCAACGGCTCAATGTTTATCGGTTAAACTAAATAATATCACGGATTAACATTTACACATGCGGCCACTGGTGGGCAGAGAGTGTCGCGAGAGCAGCAGTGACCGCAGTCGCTTTTCGCACACCGTCCGGCCTCCGCGCACATTTCCGAACGCACGCTCGCAACGTAACACACGCTTCCCGCCACAAATTCAAACATCATAAACCCTACGTTCGAATAATCGAAATAATTATTTTTGTTCATTGCAATCCAAGTGCACTGGCGCGTAAAGTCCGAACCGACGGCGACACTTGCCGCCAGTGTCCGGATTGCGTTGAGGACGTTGACATCTATCAACTGATACGGAAATCGATCTATCGATTTGGATTTTTCGAATAATGTAGAATTTTGGCGGGAAGTGCGTGTTGTGTAAAAAGTTTTTTTTTTCTAACTTAAAGTGAAGGTGGTATCGGTGTTTTTAACAAGTGACACGGAATAATGGTGAATTCCACGTAATAAATTAATCAGTGCTTTTTTACTACAACTTGAAGTTGAAGACAGTTAAATATTACTGAAAGGTGAGTTTCACGTAATATAATTTCGCGTAATTATTTTAGTAGTGAGTCAATGATAAATTTTTCGCTTTCTAAAGTCTCGACCATGAGTGTGGCAGCAGTCACGATTGAGCACTGTCCGAGCTGATATCTAGATACTTAAATTTTATTCATAAAACAAATCATTTTACACGTTAAAACTTGTAAGGCATGTGAAATAATTCATAATGATATGTTTCGGTTACATTTTGCCCAGTGCGGTTTGTGCAAAAACTTGTTTTATGAAAGTAAACGTCGGTACCCTATATCACTGCGCTGCGTTGCGACATTTCACTTCTGAGATAATTAAATATTGTTTTAATCAACGTAAAATAACTCTACCTTTCTATTCGCTATTAAAGTAATTTCCTTTTGGAGCGCTTAACGCTTTAGATCCGCACAATTTTTGCGAGAAATCTGAAAAATTAAAACGTAAATCTAATCTTCGTTTCGTAAATGTATTATGTACTTCCACAATATTTACGATACATAGAATGTTACAATGTAGCACAGAATGCAATAACATACAATCTAGCACATAAGTTATTACCTTACTTCAAAGGCACCTGTTAACTGATAGCTAAATTGAAAAGCATGCTGTCAGTATACTTTTCTTATCCACTTGTTTTCCTGTTGTAGAAATACTACAGCATTCTTTGAAGCTTGTCTTAGCCTGGTCTTATAATATTTAAATAGGTACTTAGCCGTACTGAGGACAAGAGATGCCTTAATTACCTACAAGAAGAAAGAAAACGCTAGAAAATATATACACAAAGTCCATTAATTCCCTTTCAATACAATAAGAGTGTGTTTACACTGGAAAAGTGAGACAGCTCTAGTAAGAACGGTAAATACAATTTCATACCTAGTTTAAACGTGCCAGAATCCTAGCATTAGGTTTATTACACTATCAAAATAAATAAAGATTGTATTTTAGGTTCCTTGTACCAAACCAGTTCTAGCCTACTTACTCCACCGAATGTAAACGAGCCTTCAGTTACCAATACAATTACCCGGATCCAAAGCAGCTGTTAGCTGTTACACGACTCAAATGTCGTTGGTCAAGAATTAGATCTAATCGGACTCGAACTGTTAGCGCCGCCATTTGCCGAAATGGTAGCATTGGTAGTAAATGGTAACACTCGACAATGTTCGGACCTTGCGGCCAATTATGACCAATGCCGAATATTTTCATTTTTGAAACAACTGCGAAGATTGCGCAAGATTAGATCTGTTTTGATCTAAATCTAGTCTGAAACGCATTCATTAACAAAAATGTAACACGTTTGAAATATATTTTAAATACCTTAGCGTTGTGTGTACTTTTCTTTGTCTACGGGCAAAGTAAACAATACATCGCATTTTTCAAGAATTGACTACATTAGGTAGTTAAATACTTAAATGGAATGTGTAGTTTGATTAAAATTACTTGAGTTTGCAAGGAATGAAAAATAAATGCTTAAATGAATAGTTAAATCCTTTTTATATTTTTAAATTTCTTTGATAATGCATTGATTCGATTTTTATTCAGTTGATGTGATACAGAAACTGTTTTATTTTTTTCAATAAGTATTATATTAATAACGTGATGCAAAATCGACAAATCTCATATCTCCCAGACAGAAATCTGAAAATGAGGAAAAAATCCGAACAAAAATATCTAATTTCCAAAACAAACCACAATGCTTTCGGTTTCATTAATTCAGTTTTATTTATTTAGCTACATACAAGTTTTATGAGTGTAATGACGAGGTACGATAAAAAAAAGCGACATTCCATATTATCGATTTTAAATCGCTCGATGTAGAAAGTGAATGCGTGAGCGCCGCTACCGGCAAACATTTCACTCAAGTGTTTATATTGAGACTCGATTTATATTTTGCATGTTAATCGTTCGTTTTTGATGATAAATATTTATTGTAGAGTTTAATTAAGAAGAAAGGTGTTGTTTTACGTTGCTTCTGATGCCGTAGAACTAATGGTAGATATTGTTTTGTAAAAATATGAAACTTATTTAAGTTTCTTATTTTTTCTGGTGGTTTTGGGGTCAATTCGGAAAATTACCTGACATTAAAAAAGGTAGGACTTAAACATAACTGCAGGTGTAGCATGACCATTTCTATTTCAACTCTTCGAAGAAATACGAAATGTCACATTTCATTTCTCCATTTTTGACATCGCGCCGGAATCCTTCTACAATCTGTCATATTGTCTTTGGTTTTACCGTGGGCATGCTACGCGTGCTGGGGAAATGTGAAGCCTAAGGCTTCCTGTATACGATCCCGGAGCCGCACCGGCTCCGGACTGCATGTTTGTATACGAATGAATATCTTATCAGCCTAACCCTATGTCTAAAGCCTAACCTTTATGTGTTCTTCGTGAATAATACAGAAAATATATTTAATTTAGATGTGGTATCCATTGAAAATATAGCCAGCTTAACCCATACCCAGTCCCATGAACCACATGTGGTTCAGGACTATTGTTTAGGTATTGTGTCTGCTGCGCGGACAGTGAAAGTGTTA
Organism: Omphaloscelis lunosa; assembly: GCA_916610215.1. Taxonomy (NCBI): domain Eukaryota; kingdom Metazoa; phylum Arthropoda; class Insecta; order Lepidoptera; family Noctuidae; genus Omphaloscelis; species Omphaloscelis lunosa. The sequence goes on from OU744250.1 coordinate 18,871,925, forward strand.
ATTCATACGAATCACTTTGAATCTAACAAAAATTTGTACCATAAACAACAGCACTTCATACATTCAAAGTCTTACAGTACAAGAGTCAAAATCACTTATGATAAGGTGGATAAAAGGCTCGTTGTTTTGTTATCACATCAAAATCGCTGCCTCCGGCGTTTCAACAGCGTCAGACATCATAAAATAAAAGCATATCTGTCTATTTGTGCTTATCTCAGAAACTACTGAACTTATTTTATTTTGCTTAGGACAGTTTCTACCACCCGATTGTTTAACACTATATTCTACTTTAATTTAAATACATAATAATATTTTTATTAGGAAGCCATTAATTACTCAATAAAAAAATCTTCTGCTGTGTAAGTCATTTTCCTTATCCCGTGTGATAAAAAAAAACTCTAACAAATATTTAATACACTGTCTATTTTGCCCAAATATTAAACCGTTTTATAAACTCCTATTTCATCCATAAAAAATTACACAGTAAAAGATTTACATCGATAAACTCGGCTATTATTATCGTCTCAAGATCGCTACCTCTCGCGTGCCACCACACCATCAGACAACAGATAGTAATATCGAGGATATTATGTTATGTATAATGCTTTAGAACATATTTTGTAACACTTAACAACACTGGAAGTGAGCACGAGTTGAGCGGTGACACGGTTTGATAGTGGGATATTTTTGTCCGTGCATAGATTGAAAATATAAGAAGTTTGAGAATTATCGAAAAAGTTAGGTAAAAGGATTAGAAGTAACCTTTCTTGTGTTACAGTTAGAGGTTAATTAAGGTCACCAATATCTTTAGTAGTGTTGCCGGTCGGTCCCCTGTGGATTGTTCTCATGCAAAAATCCTTAAAAGGTAATTTACTAGGATTTCAGAAATTGTTACAGTTGGAATTAAAATCAACATTTCCATCATCATTTTAGTGAGAGATGGCAGTGGTGGCGCAAAACGATGAAGGAAGTCATCATGAGGAAACCGGCATGTCCTAGAACCAAAAATATCGAAGATATTTGACATCTACCAACCCGCACTGGGCCCGCGTGGTGGATTACAGTCCACTCTCTCTCACAGAGAGGAGGCCTGTGTCCCAGCAGTGGGAACATAATAGGCTGATTATGTTAATGCATATATTATCATCTTTATCGGTTACGATGTCTGCTGGTGGACACAGAACCTTTTCCCAAGAATAATTGATGTTATAGATTGAAAGCTTTATACATAAAGTGTTTAATAGTGTTGCAATATCAATATCAGAAATTACTCAAATTTTTGCCACCCACTAAACTTCCCGACGCTATAATTACTTCGTTCCTTATGCGCTAAAGGAAGTGGCTTGTTTTGCGAAGTATTTGCATGTAAATTATGAACAAAACTGACCAATACTTTAATTATTCCTGAGAATGTTTTATTCAGGTCTACTTAGATAAAAGTGTAACATATCTGATTTGAAAATTAAAACCAGGGAACATGTTCTCGAGTGACGGCTCATACAGACAGACGCAATTTCCGTGGAATTTTCATACAAATGTTCCACCAGAGTCGAGTCGCGCCTTTAAAAATCATTTACTAAACGCAAGTTGTGCCAGAAGGCTTTTTATGCCGTTAAAGATTACATTGAGGACAAAAAGGCATGGGATTGAGCTGCTCCAAATTTATTATTTTTTATGTTTTACTTTCGGAACTTTGTTTTTTTTTTTTTTGCTAACTTTAAAATTATATACACAATGACATGAATATTTACTTTGTGAAGTATAATATTTTTTTATTTTTTTTTGTTTTTATTATTGTGAATGTGAGGACTATGTGGGTCATATATACATCTATATTTTTATTTATTTTTCTCAGTTACTTTTAATGATCATCTGGCAGTTGTGAGTACTTTATGCGGCCTACCCAAATGTCCTTTCTTTGGTATTGTTCGTCGAATCATTGAGCTCCTTTTAAGTTCTGAGTTGAGCTACACGATTACTGACAAATGCGTGCATGGAATGGACAGGTCCATTCACATCTGTATGGTTCTTTCCTCAAAAGACCATTTCAGACACAAATCTATATGGTCCTTAAATGAAATGCTCTGACCAAGATTATTTCCTGATTTTTATATACACATTGACATTAATGAATTTTATATACTTTTAAAGTATTATATTATTTAAATTATTGTGAATGTGAAGACTATGTGGGTCATTCCTTTTTCTTTTTGTTTTTAATTTTTTCTCACTTAGTTCTAATTATAGTCTGACAGTTTGAGTAATTTATGCGGCCTACCCAAATGTCCTTTCTTTGGTATTGTTCGTCGAATCGTTGAGCTCCTTAATTCTGAGTTGAGCTGCACGATAACTGACAAATGCGTGCACTGACTGGACAGGCCCTCTCAATCTGTGTGATGCTTTCCTCAAAAAACCACTTCAGACACCAATCTACATGGTCTTCACATGATCTGACCAAGATTATGTCTGGACTTTAAAAGAGACTGTGATCTCTGAGTTTGTTTCGGCCTTTCTTCTCAGAGTAGTCAGATAGGAAACGCCGACCTCATCTAGTTTTTAAAATATGATTGACGTGTAAAAGTGTTTGTATAAACCTATTTACAGAAATAAAATCATTTATCATTTATCATTTATAAAGATGCCACCGATATCAGACATACATTATTTACAGCATGCAATCTTAAAAATAGGAACAGATATTTACACAATAAAAATCTCTACCCGAACAAAGGAAACCAAAAGTAATTAACATTACCATACTTACGTATAAAACTGTAATCATACATACACAATAATTACTGTATTATCATTACGTAACAATGTAAAACTGTCGTCACCGACAGAGAGGCAGGTAACCGAGACATGACTAAGACAATGCAAGTCGTTACTCATTAGTCGAAGAGAAATTATACAGAAAGTTTAAAAAAATATATTTCATTTAGTATTCAAGACTTCAGTATAGTATATTGTCTCAGTCTCGGTGCTTAAGCAGGCATTGAAAATAATAAACGATGGAATGTAGATACATGACATAAAAGTAAAGTAAATAGTGATTGTTATTTATGTAACAGCAAACGGTTTCGAGAGAATGTGCACCCTATTCTTAGTTGTCAGTACCCAAGTACTAAGAGAAAAGCTGGGTATGCCACCTTATCACAATCCACTGAAGAACAAAGCTCTTTTAAGTTGCATCATAACACCAATGCAGGTTCTTCTCCTTCCACAGTCTATTCATTCCCCAGTCGAGACCCCTTTTCAAGGTGCCTGCTCAAGGGCGTCTCAGGCTTCACTAACCTATTCGATCCGGTCTCTCATCGTTGAGAAATATTTGACATTGACATAAGTTACATCATATTTCAACTAATTTTCCACCATATACAGTGGGTAAATCAAACTTTTCAACACTTCGAAATCTATCTCAATGCTTTACACTCTTTAGCATGATTATGATATGTACAACAAGTTAGATCAATTCGGTTTATGAAAACCAATGGAAATAGCTGTTATTTATATTTTAAAACGTAATTATGATGTGTTATCAATAAATCTTCATAGGTGGGGGTTAATAGAGAACGGATAACTTCGATTTACAAGGTAATAAAGTTACTGCATTCAATATAATCGTCTATTGCAATGTTCAATATATTTATAGGTACTTTAATTATTTCCAGAAAGGTAAGTCTTTCAATTAAATATATTGTATATACAATTACAATAACAAGATAATGTCTAAAAGTTACAAGAATATAAATAAAAAAATTCATGTTCTCTTCATGACAAGCAGCTTTATACTTTTCAAATACTTACATATTATTATACTTGCATATTTTTATGCAAGAGCAAGCCAATTGTGAATATGCTTTTCACCAATATTTGGTTATTATATGTAGCTATAGATAAACATAACAAAGAACTGTCTGTCAGAAAGCAGCTGACCATAGACAAAGCAGTTATCATACCATAAATATAAAGAAACATACTCAATGCGAAGCGAGAGAACGCGATATAAAGCGAGTGTTAGATTATAATGTATGCTTTTACTTTTTTTCGGTTGAGGGCACTAGATTCGCCCCTATAAACATATAAATGTATGAATGGACACTCATATTTTACCAGTGACATTTCAGCTTCTTGTAAAAAATAAACAGTGTCCAAAGTTAAATAAATAAGTTAATTCCCCGAGTATAAATCCAGACTCCGGGCCGCTTCTCATTATCATTAAATTCCTGCATAATAATCTATTCAGAGAAAACCCAGAAGAAGGAGATATTCTTTCTATAGCACCTCACAGCTGTCTATACGTGAAGCCCCTAAAATGTCTGTCAGAATCTAAAAAAAAACACCGCCAGTGAAAGTTTGTCTGCATCCTTATTCAGACACACAGTCATCGGAATTGCTGTAAAAGTGGCATTCTTTGTGGCAATGTTCCACGCCTTGAGGAGCAGGTTTTGATGAGGAAGATAAGTAATTAATTATTTGGAGTCGTTTGATAGATTGCGTTATTTATTAGACGTGTAATATAATTAATTAGAAGCAAAACACGATTTGATTTTTTATGGCTGTCGCGAATTATCCTAAAATACAAAAATAGCTTAAGTCCGTAGACGGACACGTCGGTTAACATTTAATTAAATCAATTCATTTGTATAATAATTTATACTACCAATATTAAATTTTAAAGATCCTTAAGTCTATGAAAAAAACGTCTTTATAATTTACCAAATTGGTATTTAAATCATTTGACCTAAATAATGTGGTATCATTCCAACTCTATTTTTCTAACACTTTTAATATCCGCTACAATTCTTTCTTCCATATAAAAGACATCAACGCGCACTGCTCGTGCTCGTCATTTTGTTCATACTATACATTAGCATACATTTTTTGTTCGTGCTATACATTTGAGTCAAGGTCAAATAATTTCACCACTTTCTTCGTTTGCATTGCAAATGAAAAGCATCCATTTATAATTCTGTCATTTATTCTATAAATCGATGCATTATTAGTATTAAAAACGAGTTTAAAAACATTCAAATGACGTCTCGATAATTGAGTCTTGTATTTCCTTGTTGGTGTACAGAAAAAGTTAAAAGTCTATTGTTTAGTATAACGGCGCGATTTGTAATGAGTCGAACGAATAAGTTATGGTTGTAGGCGGCGAGTTAACAACCTCTCTCTGCTTTGTGAATTGTAGCAACTGGAATTGCAGTTGTTCGAGTGAAATTTGCATATTAAATTTAAAAAAAAAATTAAGAACCAACATGGTGCAGTAAGTATATTGCTTTTTTGTTCCAAAAAGGAGAATAAGCCATATTGTAGTCTGTAGTCTTTTTAGGCAAATCCTTCTCAAAGTTGACTTTGACAAATCGACTGTAAAATAACCACTTAAAATTACTTATATTAGAATTACATAAATATTTAATTGAAGTTCATTTTGTAAGTTTAAATAACAAAAACAAGACGCTGGTGACGTCACAAGTTGGGTAAACTCAATCGACAGCGCAGTCGATAAAAAACGGTGTACCGCCTTAGTTGACCGATAGCTACGAGGAAGAATGTGATAGCATATTGTTACGAAAAGGAAAGTGTTGTTTTCATTTGATTTGAATTAAGTGATGAATTATGTTAAGAATAAAAATAACTTTGTTATTAACTTTTTTATTCGAGTTTCACAGCTTTAGCTATTTGACAATCAAATTACTACCCTATTAAAGTATTATTCAACACGATAACATGCTTAATTTAGCACAAATATATAAAAATTGCAAGGACCAAAATAAACACAAGCCCCACTCAACTCTAGTATTCAAACTTAGACACTAACACAAAACATTCCCCTTTTGTTAAAACAAGTTATCGTAATCCACTTTCTACTAGATATTGCGGCGATTCAACTTGACCGAGATAATGGATCTAAATTAACATCTGTAATCTATCATAACACTTCGAAATTACTTGAATTACTGCTATTATACTATTATATTTAATGGTTCATATTATAATGGCTTTATCTCAAATATCATGGTTTTTGTACAATTTTAAAAGATTGGTAACTTCGTGCTACGAGTAACTTTATCGAAGACTAGCTTCTGGCTGCGACCTCGTTCGCGTGGAATTCATAAGATATACAATATAATAAAATAACAGACACATTTTTATAAAATTCCTTCGACCGCCTCTTTGACTGACTGCCTCTTTGGTCTAGTAGCAAGCGCTACTGTTGAGCATGAGGTCCTGGGCTCAATTTCCGGATCAAGCAAAGTGTTTTTGGGTTTTTCTATCTGAAATTTTTCAGTAGCAGCCCGGCGTATGGATTTGTGTCCGGTTGATGGCAATAGGCTCGCCCCCTATTACATGGGATTTAAACATAACTGGCGAAATGTGAGTGTACCTACTACAGGTACACCTCTGCCCAACCCTTCGGGGAAACAAGGCGTGATGTTATGTATGTCCGTCGACCCCCGACCCACCCACCAGTGCTATTACTTCGTCTTTGCTTCGCGTTGTTTCTGACTTTTTGCTCAGCTCCTGACGGTCGCAGCGTAATGTTAAATAGCATATAACCTTCCTCAAGAATTGGGCTATCAAATGCAATAGAATTTTTTCAAATTAAAAGGTAGTGCCAGAGATTAGCACCATCAAGCAAACAAGCTCGTCAGCTTTATCATATTATATTTTTAGTATAAATACAAGTTAATGCTAAGTTTAAGTCTTTAAGCGTCGACGCCAGCGAATAATTATATGAAAGTGGTATAGACTGTACAAGTGGTAAGTGACTCATCTAGAGCTGTCTCATGAAAATAAACACTAGGGAATATTACCACGAGTGGACGTGTAGACTGATTGCCAATGAATGTACATTATACATATACATCTTTTAGCACATAACTATAAAGATGTTTTCTGCCCAATTGTTGACCTTAATCTTAAGACGCATTTTACGGTACTACAGTTGATGGCTTTTGCGGTTATTCAAAATGAGGGTCGTTTGTTTTAGATTTCAACAATAAAAATCTGGATATTAAGGAATTGATGCTTACCTTACAGCAAGGTCTCTGGTATTACTCATTTACTTCTCCTTATAGGTTCATAACTTCATATGTATAGCAGTATAGAGTACAGTCATAACTTCATAAGTGAATGATCTCACAGTATCGGTTATAGTAGTCTACTCTAGTAGACTTACATTGAACTACTGGATTACGCTTCACCGGTTTAGCGGCGAAGTCGCTAGGCTGTTGCTCTTATCACATCGTGATGTAAGATGCAAGTATATGTTATTTTATATTTAACAGATCTTTGTGAGAATGATGTGCGATTACTGACAACTACATTCTAATTACTGTTTTTGAAGGCTCATAAACGATGCTATATATTGTTATAAATTACTAATGATATGTTCCGCCTTCACACGAGTGTAATTTTATAGGCAGGCGTTATGAATACGTTATACATATAGACCTTCCTTAAGAAATATGTTAGCATCACTGTCAGCACATATTTTTACTTCAATCATACCTTTCATCTTGTCAAGACAACATAATAACAACAGCAAAGAAAAAAAAACACAAAACACAGCGCTGGCAGTAAAAAGTAACTGTATCAAAATGTTCTCTAGAAATTGAACAATAATGCACTTGACAGACTAGACGAAATGTAACGAATAGCCGTGAGAATGCGTAGTTAAAAGAAATGTACGTAATTATTCGTCCAGCTGTCAGTTTCACGTGCAGTAAGTCCAGTATTACGTTACTATTACGTCGGCGAAAGTGTCATTGATATGTAAAAACGGTAAAATATAGAATACTGTGCGCTCCGGTGGGTGAACCACAGACTACATGATTGTATCAGTTGGTCATTTTATACATAATTATTTCTTCGTCTCATTTTCGTGTCTACAGTATAATGTATATTGTTTGATATTAAAGAAATTAAAAATCAATCAGGAATACACTGGTTCTTTGCGATATCTAGAAAGTTTGATTTCATTAACTTGATTTGTGTTTAATATGTATCGGCTTGCATGCAAATAAAAGTACCGGTCATTGCCATTTTGCAAATAGAAAATTTTATAACTTGTAATTACTTAACCGTAAAAATGCGCTAAACCTGCAAATTAATAATAACGCCTTAAAAAAACAACTTCAATTTTTTATTTATTATGACTATATTACTGGAATCCTAATACTGTGAACAAATTAAAAATTATAGGGTTAATGGTGTACGTGTATTAAAAAGCAGTAGCAATAAACAAATAATACATCATAATTATCTACTACAACTTTTGTCATTTCTGACAACTGTTTATATTTACGCCAGACAGAAACATGTCCGAAGACCACGCACAAAAAGTAAACACTTACAATATTGTCCCACTGTTTTTTCCTAGACTGTGTCACAAACCGGCGCCGCGCCGCTCTGGTTTAGAAAGTGAACTCTTTACGCAGACTTCCTACGGTAACGTTTACGTTACAAGATCCAGCAATATTTATCTAGTTCAGGATTACTCCGCATTCTATTACATTAACTGCTTTTAATTGGGTGGGATTTATTAAAGTTTTTATAGCGGTCTATCAAGATCCCCGCAGGGATACGTAGTGGTGACAAATAAATAGTGAATCACACATCGTCCCGTAAAAAAAAAACTTGTATTTTATAAATAGAGAGCTTAATCACAATCTGATTATGCCACTCGTAAGGGTATAAACAATTATAATTGATTCCTATCATATCAATCCTTTGGCAAACTTATACAAGAGTCTCGCATCCTTTGACAATTCGTCGTTATGTTGTAACTGTCCCATGTAATAAGCCTATTGCTGCTGCACACACCCAGAATCTGGGCTACTACTGAGAAATTTCCAGGGCAAAACGCAATGACACTAAAATAAAGAACACGATATTAGTACTAGATTCCTAAAACTGAATCATAAAGTATGATGAATAATAGCGGCTTGTCAAATTACCAGTGCAAATTGCAACAATTGATGTAAAATCTATCGATTAGTATTTGTCGTTGGTTGTACTCTGTGGCAATATTTAACTCGACTCAGCTGTAAGTTACAATTGCTAGAAATCATTCCGGACTTTCTGTGTTCTAAGATTTAAATATGCGTTACGTACGGACACTTACTTCTGTTGGCGCATGTGTTTAGAATAGCGTTGAAATGTTATTTACCTTCACTATTTGCTGCGCACATCGCAAATTTTGCTATTTAGCCACATTTTTCTTAAGTATGTTTGAGTTGTAATTCAGAATTACCAAGACATTGGCCAGAAATGAGAACATTTTTGCCCACGCGTAAAGTAGAAGTTCTACCTGTTGTTATCTTAAAAACTAACGGGTCCCTCGCTCAGTGGAAGATTTTTGAAAAATCATTTCCTGTCTATCGCCAGTAGTTTTGACTACGCGTTAACTTTCAGCCCGGAACTGTTTTGCATATAGACAATCCAGAAAAATACTCTAAGTATTCATGATCCCAAAACAAACTAGCGTTTAATATCCGGATGCATCAACAATCATAACACCCACTGTAGAAAGGTCATAAGTTCTTCCTTCATTGTTACAATGATTGGTCGCCACATTACCATACAAAGGATTGCCTTGTTGCGTCTCCTAGTATAATTGAAGTGTCAAATAGCTTATCAGCTAGAATTGTTCCAGTCTTCAGAGTTTCATACATCCGTGATAGTCAAGGTTATGTTTGGTCTATGCTATGCATTATGCATGTTATGGTTTATGGTTTTACTCTATTTTTTCTGGCTTTCCCAACTAGTTTAGAATTCGACCGGCATTTCTTGGCAAAGTCTAAAATCGATATCAGAAATAAAAATTAATTTAGGTCTCACTAACATCAAAATATGAAGATATAATCTAAATGCACATACAGTATGCCAAAATTTATGTTTCATAATTGAATGTCAGCCAGAGAGGATGATGAAAAAATGTAGCAATGTGTGAAAGGATTTAAAGGATAACCTTTCACGATTTGTAATGAAATATTTTCAGGGGGTGGAGTTCAAACCTCAAAAGTCGTGATTACAGGGGGTGGAGATGTTTTCAAAATTATTTAAGGAGACTGATGAAAGTAAAAGATGGCGTTATAATCGTGATTGTCGTAAATGTTAGATACCTATTGCCAAACTGTTAAGATCAGTCGAAAGAATCTTATTTTAGAGCTTGTCATTGTAACCATGACAAATGTATTGTGTGCGCAATCATTTTAGAATACCTTACTTAACTATTATCTTGGTAAGACTTTATTTAGATTTCTATGCCAATATTGTTTAAAATTGTGTATATTCCTAAATAGAAAATTTAAATAGGTCAAGTTAAAACCTTGACATTGTAGATTCTAAAGCTATCATAAAAATTCCTCAAAATCTCTAGAACGTGCTAAATGATCAATAAAACAAAACAAACACACTTATGACATCTTATCAGATCTTAAAAACAATACATTCAACATTGATGACTCGAGATAATCTCACTGATCTTAATTCTTTATACTCAAGTCGATTAGTATGAAAATGTATTGTACGCGCAAGGTTGTAGGATGTCGATCTCTGGTCATATTAATTTCATTGTACATTAAAGCAATTTTAGATGGTTCATTCATTCTTTTTGATTGGAAGGCGCAGAAATGAACGGTGAAGCCGACTTTGAATTATTACATCTTTGGTTGAATCATCCAAATTGAACATACGTGAACCGAGTAATTCCGGCGTTAAACTTGTAATATCGAAGCATCTGGGTTCCTTAGGAAGTATTTTGCATGCTTCACTGTTTCGGCCAAGGTGTCAGTAATTGGATAGGGCTGCACGGAGATGGTTCCTTTGCATATTAAATCTGATTATGGGTAGACACGCGAACTTAATAGTATTTTTTATGATCATTATGTCAGTTTGTGAGTGGTGTTAAAGTTGAGAAGTTGTTTTAGTTTATGTGAGTATTTTTAAAGCTATAAGCATGATCAGCCTATGAAATTCCCACTGCTGGGCCAGAGGCTTCCTCTCGGTGGGAGGGAGTGGGTCAAAAACTACCGTGCCAGTGCGAGTGTTGTGTTAAATAGATGTTACATGTCTTCGAATTTTCGTTTCTAGGAGATGCCGTTCTCCGCACGCGATTTTGTCGTCCACCATTTCGAGGGCATTAGTGATGACATACACACATCAAAAGTGTCTAGGGATCAAGCATTTTTATGCGGATTTCTTGAGATTGAGATGTGGCTTTGTAATAAATTTATGATTATATAAATTTATATGGATCCTTTTTGGTGCATTTCATAATTTGAAACAGGAACTGTTAATCAAATTCGAGTAAAAGATGAAAATCAGCTGTCAATATTTTCCCTATAAAAACATACAACGCATTGAAGACATTATTAGTGCTACTGTTTCCCTACTACTGATTAAAACCAACGTTATTATGGAGCGGCGACGTCATTTAAGCAGGGAAGAAATGCTCAGAGCCGTGGGAATGATAGAAGCTGGTTCCCGGCAACGTACTGTGGCTTTAGCTCTGAATACAAGTCAGAGTGTTATACAGTCGACTTTGGACACGTTACCGAAGCACTGGTACCGTGGCTGAGCGCCATGGAGGACGGTATCGCTGCACCACACGGAGACAAGACCGATACATTCAAATCTTAACTCGAAGAGCTCCAACAATAACCGCCATGATGTTAGCCGTGAGGCTTCATCACTCTTCAGGGAACTTAATTAGCGACCAAACAGTCAGAAACCGCTTGCATGAAGTGAACCTTCATTCCCGAAGACCGCTACGGGTACCACCTATAGCAATGCACAATCGTAGGATTCGATATCAATGGGCTCTTGAACACAGAAATTGGGCAGAAGAACAATGGCGTTTCGTGTGCTTTTCTGATGAGTCTCGTTTTGGTATGAGACCGGATACAAGACGTATACGACACTGGAGAACCCCTGGACGCCAACAGCGATTAAAATCCTGCCAGGAAGTCCATCCTTATAGTGGTGGAACCATCATGGTATGGGCGGGTATTTGGATCGGCGGAAGAACTGAGTTGATTTGGATCAGAGGCAACCTCAACGCTCAAATTTATGCTGAGACGATTGTATCTGACGTCATCGTTCCTCTACAAGTGCAAATCGGTCCCTTATTTCAGTTAATGCATGATAATGCACGACCGCACACCGCAAGAGTTGTAAGACAGACTCTCGCCGCAGCTAACATCAATGTCCTGCTCTGGCCTGCTCAGTCGCCAGACTTGAACCCGATTGAGCATGCATGGGATATGCTACAGAGAAGAGCTCTGCCGAATATGGAGGGTATCCAGTCGCAAGAAGACCTTTTTTTGTTGTTGCAACGAACATGGGCGGCCATTCCACAGCGTGATTTGGATGAACTCATTTTGAGTATGCCAAACCGATGTTCTTGTGTTGTTAGTGTTCGCGGTAGAAACACGGATTATTAATTGTTTAAGTTACCCAATAAAATTTTAAAGAAAACTGTTATTTCAGTCTTTTTTTCGAACTTTAATGTTAGTGGTTCAAATGTAAAAAATCCCTTTATTAGGAAAATGGCAAATTTCTTTATTAATGCAAAGGTGACTTGGTTTATCGTTACTGTGACAAACGAAAACACTTTATTTGATGAATCCTTAAAGAAAATTTTAATTAATATCAATCAGTAGAAAAGTTATTGCAAAAATATATGTTGATCCCTAGACACTTTTGATGTGTGTATTTACAAAATGTAAAGTGGCTACCTGGGTTTAAAGCTATAATTTGTACAAATTATGCCTGAAGCACCATCTACAGCTCTAGTTTTTAATATTTGGCAAGGTTGTCGAAGTACTCGGCTTTTTCAGTGTCTGCTACCTCTGTAAATCTATATGAGAATCAGTAGAAAAGTTTAGCCTTAAACCGACAGACGTACAATACATTCCGAGAGACTTGCTTTTGCATTTGTGGTTTTAAAGTTATGGTGAAGCTTTCATGGCACATAACCTTTTAGGTAAATGTTGCATTGATTGGAACCTTAAGTGGATATACATTGTCACAATGACAACCATGTTAATTTAGACAAACGCATTAAAATTGCTATCGCGTTTTGCATTTCGTAAATAGGAATAATTATAATGGCTAATTAGTTTCGCTGAACGCAGTTGTCATGGGGCTTTATAATTATGCAATTAATAGCAGTAATGACACCGACAGTAGTTCGTGTTGATGTCGGTAGCGTACGTACACGTAAAGTTACGCGTCCACTGCTGTAGCGAATCGCGTGAAATTGTGTTGTGGAAGAAAGTAATTGAAAATGTTGTATTTACTGTGTTTTTTAAGTTATTTATTACTTTGGCGGTTTTAATTAAACACCAAAATCTGTTATTCAATGTTTTCGATTTGAAAATATTTAAGTACAATACTATTAATGACATTGCTTATGACTTTTTTTTGTACGATAACTCGGTAAGTTTAGCAATTAATTATGTCTTTTAATTTTCACGCAAGGAACGGTTGGAAACCTCGTAATAATAATAAAAACTATACATGGTTAACACGTTGGGGTTTCTAAAAAAACTGGTATTCTTATTTTTCAAAGGGAAGTGAAAACATTGACACCGTGACTATAGTAAACATAATAAATATTTTTATTTTTATTATCTGCTATATGTTATCAGATATTTACTTAACGTATTATTTCCCACTTTCACGTCAGCTAGAATACTTGGCAAGACATTCGATACCCGTTCACGAACTTTTTAGGTTTTATTTTTTGTTCATCGAAAGTTAGAACTTAGATTACACTTACGCCTTTTTTGTCAACTTATGTTCACTGCGATATAAAGGCTTAAGTTACTTCATACAAAGTAAAGTTTATCTATACATCTTCACATACATACTTATATAAATAAATAAAGTTTAAGTCTCTGCACGGATTAATACAGATGGTTCACTCCGCAAAATCATCATTTAAATAATAATAAAAGCGTGTTAAAAATCGACTCTTGCTACTACACAATAAAGTGCAATTCAGGTCTTACAGCGCTAATTACTTACAGTTATATACCTAGATGTTGCCTCCTTTTCTTTCGCGTAACTGTTATAAATCTTCTGACTACGTTACGCTCACTGAATTGGCCCGACAAGACGAGCCGGCTGCGTACTAGCATACCTTCAATGCGGAGTGCACCTTCTGTACTATTCTGTGGTGTAAAATAACAGCTTTTTACTAAATACATATGAAAGTATGTACTTATAACAAAAAAAATCTTTTTGTCTGTAGTTTTTTTAATCTTCGAAACGGCTGGACCGATCTTGACGGGACTTTCACTGGCAAATAGCTAATGTTATAAAGAGTAACTTAGGTAGCTTTAATTTAAGACAAATAAAAAAGAATTAGGGTCTTCATGGGGCGAGGAACGGGCAGTAGCTAGTGGTACATAATTGTAGGAATGGTGCAGCTTATCAATGTATTATTAATTATTAATGATGTAATATAATCGGTGTTACATTGTAGCTAAGATTTATCACAGAATGGCGATAAAAGCTGCATTTATACAGTTAAGTCTATAATTCTAGTTGAAACTAAAGCATCTCTTTAATAAAAGAATATATAGTTGTAGCTTGTGTTACACATTGCTTTCTTTCTATAACTAGATTAAGGAATTCAAACCTGTGGTTTTATTCTTGGCGCAATTTAGATTTTTATGCACCATGTAATCAAAAACTATCGATATACGTGCTAATCGGACTTCACGAGACAGGCTCGACCTAGTGGAGTTCATAAGGAAAATGGTACCACTGCGTCTCATAAAAAATTATTGTAGTCTACAAAACATAGACGACACCTAGTCTGCACAAACCTTATGACTTATAATTCCTACTTTAAGCCGACGTTCACACGTAAGTGTTAAGCCGAGCGCTGAGAATCCAACGGGACGCACTCTCGGCCTAGCGCGTTCAAAAAACACACTGTTGGATTTTCAACCCTCGGCGCTAAGCAGAGCGTTGAAAATCAAGTGCACGAAAAAAAATCGCCGCGATTTTATTACGTCCATACGAACGTCGGCTAACAGTTGCGTTTGACACGTCAGTGTTTACTTATTATTTTTAATAACATATTAAGTTCCTATCGCATTATACATGACATTTGCAGTCATTCCGGTTCCGTTGGCTGCATTGACAATTTGTTCAATTAGTTATTTAATGTTAGCACACTATTGGTTGATTGGACTGTTTGTCAATAAGATCTGACAATGATTTAATTTATGGAGAGGTTCGTGGCTAAATGAATTATCATAAGAATATTAAGTCGTACGGGTCGATTGAAGGGTCGGTTCGTGGGTGGCTGACTATCCATTACATATCGAGAACCCTCCATGCCTCGGAAAGCACGTTAAACCGTTGGTCCCGGCTGTCATTCGTAGATCTTTAACAGTCGTTGCGGTAAGTCAGAAGCCCAACCAGTCTTACCAAGGGGTTTCGTGGTACCAATTAACAGGGTTGTGGAGGTCAGATAGGCAGTTCCTCCATGTATAATACTGGTATTCAGGTGCATCCAGTTAGACTAGAAGCTGACCCCAACATACTTGGGAAAAGGTTAGGCAGATTGATTGAATGATTTAATTTATGGTTTGCACTTTACCTTGTAGTTTAAACGATGACCTAAAATCTTGACTTTTAGAAATATGTTGATTTGGTGTGCAATATTGCCTTTAGGATATGGTGATTGTCACCATGTTATAATTTTAAAAGTTTTCCACATCCGATACGTGTTTTTGTTATTATTATTCTTTACAAAATAAAACTTTGTCATACTTTTTTTGATTGAATACGAGGCTTTTTGGTACTTTTGTATATAACGTGCATTTAAGGTTTTTTTTTTGTGCGTTTTGTGTGTGCAGAATAAACAAGTTTTCTTTCATCTTCTTTCTTCCAAGTGTTCCATAAGTAACTTTTATTTTTCAAATCAAATCTTTGTGTACCAATTTTAATTAACTCAGATACTCATGTTGTTATATATGACCATTATATTATTATTACGTTCTGGACTAAAGATTCCCGCAGAATTCTAATAGTCTATAAAATATAATAAACATGCATATACAATTATAAATACTTTCATAAACTAACTTCTTCCGATGGATTCCGTAGGCAGAAACTGCAGAACGCCATCTGCTGTGATCTTTAAATACTACTTTTGCTTCGTTTACATTACCTACCGATCAATACACTTTAGTTCACATTCCTTTAAACAACTAAACAGCTATCACAAGGACAAACAATTTCCTTCATGAACCTGATTGTTTATTAAATCATGCCTTCGAAAGTAGGCTGCGACAAAAAACATGTACCACAAAGTATTGACCGAAACGATATTTTACGTATATCTGGGACAATGCACATTACTGTACAAGAATTTTTGCAATAGCTTTACGTAATGGCCGCCGATCAGTCCATTTTAAATTTCACACATAAACGAACGCGTTCCGATTTGCGGAAGTATGATTCTTTCCATTGATATACATAGTTTTAATATGAATTTATTTGATGAAGACTTGTATGTTCTTTCGTTGATGTCACTATTATTTAGATTTTTATTCCAATATCATTCGTTGCTATTCGATTCACGGGTCGCGCAAACTGTTATTGGGGTTTTCCATTTAGAATTTTTCTGGAGCAGCCCGGGGTCTGGATTTGTGCCCGGTTGATGGCAATAGGTTCGACCAAACAAAACTGTGAATGTCTAAATGTAGGTTTACTATAAGTACACCTCTACCCAACCTTTCGAGGAATACAGGTTTTTTGTTATATTTTCATTTTAGTTCTGAATAAAAATATTGACTCAATATTACATATCTTTTGCACTAAACCGAGGCATTGCCTGAATTGACACAAGAAAAGCGTTGTCTGATCCCTTTGCATTGCACTGACATTTGGTTTTGGTGTCGTTTTTTTTAGTGGAAATCAGTTTGATGGTAATTTCTTGTTTGGTGGTAAAAATTATATGTAACCTTTGACTAATCTTGGTCATTCGTATTACGGTATCACACTAAAATGAAACCAAAAGAGAGAAAAAATAAAAACTCCGAGAATGGATCTCGCTAGAGTCTATATACAATCAGGAGAACTCTAGAGAATCTAAAGATTTTTGAATTGGTTGGAGACTGTAATTGACAATTTGAACGGTACAATAAACGGTCGTACGGGAAAGAGAAAATTGCTGTAACCTTTTCATCAGATAATCCATCGGCACGTTTGCCAACTTATACCATAACGACAACAAAACTGCAGTACGAGAGCTTCGGAAATCATTTTCATTTTTGAACTTAGCCATTAATACCTTGTTAAATTCGCACATGACTGCACCTAGTTATTTTTGCAACAACTATCTCTTTCTTTCGTATTGTATTTAGTTATCTTTTTGAAGCTAGCTCTTTCTTTCCTTGTTACCTGTCCTGCACTCACTTCGATGGCTCACCAGTGAAAGTGTTAAGAACACAGTTACTATATAAATTGATATAATTATGGACGCGCCTGATTTTGCTCGATGTTCAGCAATGAAAAGTTATGATAAATTCCGGTAGTACGTGAAGGTATTTTGATTATAGTATGGGATTGAATTCGTCGTTAATAAACGTGTACACGTCTGTGCCTTAAGATTGTTTTATAAGCCAATATTCGCACGGACGTAATAAAATCGCGGCGGGATTTTATCGAGTACTGGATTTTCAACTTTCAGTGTTAAGCCGAGCTTTGAGAATCCAACGCTCTGGGACGCACTCTCGTCCCAGCGCGTTGAAAAAACACACTGTTGATTGAAAAAACTCACTGTGATTTTATTACGTCCGTGCGAACGTCGGCTAATGGTACTTGCTGCGCCCCGCGGTTTTACCCGCATTAGTTTCCATTATGAGGGAAAATCGGGATAAAAAGTATGTGTCTTAACCAAAGTCATGGTCTAACCATGTGGCAAATTTTATTCCAATCCGTTCAGCGGTTTTAACGTGAAAGCGTAACAAACAAACACACTTTCGCATTTATTATATTAATATAGGATTAGGATTGTATAAATCAGTTGGTCTATGCAAATCAGAGGCCTAGACAAAGTGACATTCTATCAGCAATGACGATGATGGAAATGTCAAAAATGTATTGAATTGACAGCTACCGAAAAACTCATGTTAATCCCGTTGAAAGTTGTTATAGAAATACGAAACGCTTTGAAAGTGATTATGACTTGTTTAGGGCTTCAGTTGTCTAGATAATTATATTTAGACTAGAATTTTTGGTTCTAGGACATGCCGATAGACAGGTCTGTGTATCGGCATGTCCTAGAACCAAAAATTCGAAGACATGGGATTGAGATATGCCATCCACCAACCCGCACTGGGCCCACGTGGTACGTTATGGCCTAGTCCCTCTCACAGAGAAGAGACCTGTGTCACAGCAGTGGGATCATGATAGATTATGCTTAGTTGACCCGTCAAACGTAGTCCGGTCCAAAATAAAAAAAAAAATCATACTAAAATCTCCTTGAAAAAAGGACATTCAGTATTTCCCGAATTAAAAAAGAAATCTGGGAATATTTCCAACTTGTTTCGTATAAAAACCAAATACCCAAATCGGTCCAGCCGTTCTCACGTGATGTGCTCACCAACGAACAGCATTTCTAGTTTAGTTTCAGCATTTTTTTATTTACATACGTAGATAAAATGGAATAGATGCAGAATGTAAACGGTAATTGGGAGACATACGATTGGCAGTAAACCTTTATAGATGGATGCTATGATAAAGACACATAGACACATAGGCCTCGTGTGATAAAGGCTAAATTGAACTTCCCCAGCTATCCCTTTTACACGACTGCCCATAAAGGAGTGTAATGTTTTCAGGGTTCATGTATGTATGTATGTGAGTTTCTTTGTTCGACCATAACCATTAAATGCTTAAACAGATTATCAGAACATCTATAGGCTATAAACTAATACAACTTGTTTTTTTAGTTCGCATTTTGGCAGGGCAGTTGTTTTTTAATTAATTTCGTTAAATTATATATTTCAGCACAATATTCTGAAACATAAGCCGGATAGACCAATGACCGTAACATCTACACATCCATGCTTCCTGCCACAGAGTTCCTAGACCAAATCCAGAACCCATTGTTTTGAACTTCTTTTGTTTTTATAATAGTTGCGTTTAGTCGTGGTGGTAACCTAACGACTTTTAATCGAGCAACACTTTGATCGATAGTGAACTATTGTTATCGTTAATCGTGTACAAAAGAAATGCGTACACGATCGTCACGTTCATTTTATAGTCGTGTTGACAATTAGTATGTGCTTAAAAGTGCATGTGCGTGTATTAGTATTTGTTACGGTATTTTATAGTTCCTCTTCGTTGCATGTCGGTCTAAATTAAAAATTCTGGATGAAATAACGTTTCATGGTTTTTATTTATTGACTAGCTTTGATTTGTGATGTGTTTAGAAATGGCATGTATGATATTTAGGTATGAGAATATCCAGGAAATGAGGTACCACTTTATTCATAGTGACCATTAAAGCCATTAACCAAGTTGCTATTATCCGCGTGAATTAATGTCAATCAATTACCTCAGCCTATGAAGTCGACGGCTCGAGTAACACTTAATTAAGAACCTAATTAAGGTGTTTAGGCGGTAATGTTTCATCTGTTGACAGCAGTTTCCTACGCATTTTTTTTGACATTCCTACATAGTGATGTAAATGCCCATTTAAAACATTATCTTAATTTATTCAAGTTAGTTCATTTCTTATTGATCCGTTTCAAACCGCTTGAATGCCTCGGTAAAAGCCCGTGTTCTAGTTAACGTAAGGGAAAATCCGGGTATCTGAATATTATTTGTATGTGTAAGAATTATATGAAAGGACTGCCCTGTGTTTATTCAAGGGAGTAACTAATAAATCAGCTTCGTGTGTGTTTGCTAAAGAACCTAAGGTGCTTTTCCCTTCACGAAGTCTAGTCTATTGAGTTTTATTACACTAAATCACTGAAGGTTGATTTTTACTGCAACTGATTTTTATGCCTAAAGTTATGTCAAATCTAAGTTACAAGCGTTCGAAGTCTCGCATCCAACCTTGCGGACTAGCTAACGTTCCTATATCTTGTGTCGACGAGAGAATAACGGACTGCTTTAGGTGACATGGGTATATCATGATCTCTCTCTGGAAGTCGCATAGGCAGATAGAGAGGCATAGAGACTAAAGTATGACTTTTAATAACCTACCATCTCAAACCACGTACAGATGTTCATTGGACGAACTAACTCTAGATACGAGACTTAACCGCAAATCCTTAATTCCTCTAGCCTAGTACTAAAAACTAAAACATAACATTACATCATTACACCGCTCCACATAGCATCTAGGCTCGTGTGGTCATAGAAAGCGTTGCACCGCATACCTGCGCAGGCGCGGGTTTTAGTCTCCTGATAATTGATCAATCGGTTATTGGTGCGTACGAGTGCGATCAATTGATGCGACTGGCTTGCGAAATTTTGGGTTTGTTCATTGATTTATTGTGTATGGTTATCAAAAACCAGATAACCGTGAGATATATAGGACTTATTAGTTATGTTTGTTTTCATTCAGGCTTTACTGTGTCTTCTGCTTCGAGTGTTTCAAGTTTTTGCGAAGATCGTATTCGTCGGTCAGCTTTTTTTTTTTGCAAAGATTTTGATCAAAGTTCATCTATATTATTCTATACAATTAATTAATTAATAATAATATTATAAAGTGGTAAAATTTGATTGTGTGTTTGTAAGTTTGTATGTAGAGGGTAATCTCTGGAACTACCAGTCGGATTTGAAAAATTGTTTTGACATTGTATAGCCCAATTCTTGAGGAAGGTTATAGGCTCGCGGACGAAGTCGCGGTACAAAAGTTAGTTTATAATAATTATATTGATACCTTGAACCATTTTAATTTCAACCGGACCAAGGTTACAGGTATCGAATTGATAGTTTTTCTCTGAAAAGTCCAAGTGATCCAAAAAGCCCTACCTACTAGTTTTCTTTTAGAGGCAGTTCTGGCGTGTTGCTAAAAGCCCGATGAGATAAAGATATCTTTATACTAGAGTCGTTTAATATTAATGAGCGAAAACAATTAAAGACTTATCAGATTAAGATTTTTTCTGATAGGTATCAGGATATAGATGTGTGTCAGGGTCGAATGGTTTAAATAAACTTTTATATTTATTTAAAGTGCTAGACGGCTACTGGTCATAATATTAAGGTTTAGATGCATTAACTCAAACACAAAGCATTTATTTCAATTAAACCATTTACAGGCACTTTTAAATTGTCAAAGAGTCGTTTAGTCAGAAAGTTGAAGCTAGTTGCCCATTCCAAAACGTACATCTCAACACACAGATCTAACACATTCATATTAAAACAAATACTGAGACGAGTTACATTAGTTTTACATAATTTAAATATTATATCGTCGTATCTAAAATGCAGTTTTATTTCAAACCTTTGAAAAGAGTAATGATTCTTTTTCAACTATAAACGTATTTGTTAAGGAATGGGTAGCACATTTCAAAAGGAGCATACACTAATTTAAAATTAAGTCTAATTTTGTGAAGTACAAAACTTTCATTTTATTTTTCCTTGGCATTTACTAAATCGTTCTCCATCTGTTTGCTCATAAATATAAAACCACATTAACTTATGCAAATCGTCTTTGAATGAGCTAAAATTCAGTGATAAGGTACCAGGGTCACACAGAACTAAAGCAGTAGTATGAAATCGAAAGCTGCCACATAATTTGAGAGTGAAAGTGTTGTGTCGCAGATTTATCGATATGAAGAGACCAACTTCCAACTTTACGATCGTTTTGACATTTTGATACTTTGTGGCACTTTAGCAAGAGGTGGCAGTAACAAGGTTCAGGTATGAGCTTCTTCTACGACTTTCCTGATTGGGCTGCAATTTAATTCTGTTTTTAAGAACACAGTTTCGGTAAAGTGATTAGAATTGAAAGTTCTTGAAAAAGGAAGGCTTTTCTTGTACTTAAGAATCAAATTATATGTAATAACACCACATCTTGTTCTCTCAGAGTTGTACGTATATTAGGACACTCATATTTCGACAGTTATGTTTAAGTACTATGTAATAGGGGGCGAGCCTATTGCTATCAACCGGTCACCACATTTTGAGCTGTTTTCGTTCAAGTATAATCTCAGTTTTGGAAAGTTTTCGTTTTAACTTAGCAAACAACTCCTCATCTGCTGACCTTTTCTACATTTATATTATAAAGAGAAAAGATTTGTATTTTTGTTTGTAATGAATAAACTAAAAAATCGGCCAAGTCGTGTCAGACCCGCTCGCGAAGGGTTCCGTTCCACCGTACGTATTTAGCAAAAAACACCGAAGAACGCCGTTTATTTTATTTTTATTAATTGTTTTTATAGCAGCACACAATCTGTGAAAATTTCAATTGTCTATCTATTATGTTTCTTGAGATACAGCCCGCTGGTAGACAGACGGACGGACAGTGAAGGCTTAGTAATACACTTTTTAGTATGGAATTCTAAAAACAACTCGAACCATTTTAGAAATTCTTTCACCAGTAGAATGCTATATTATCAGTTTATCACTGAGTAACATAGGCTATAATTTATAAAGATATCACGCAAGCGAAGCCCCTTTTCTTATAAACGTATAAAATTCCACAAAGCTGACAACTTTTATATCAAGTCAACAGAATAGTTGAATGACAAGTTAGCGTTAATGTTTGTTTTATCATTTTACAGCTACGTTCAAAGTTTATAAATAAGCATTCTATTTGCTGCACGTTTACTTAGTTAGCATTGTAAGTGCTAAGTAATTTGTTTACTTTGAGCTAGGTTGTCAGACATTCTAAATTCACGGTACTGAATCAATGATTCATAAAAAATGTTAAATAGCAGCTGAAAATAAATCTTACTTTATCATATTATAAACTAGCTGCTGCCTGCGGATTTGCCCACGTGGATCTTTTATCATAAAAAAAACAGTGGCACTCCGGGAGTGCCGACAGAAGTGAAAACTAAAAAAAATATACTTTCAAAACTTTTAAAGTAAAAATACTTGCATAGAACATTGATCTATAACGTAATATTAATAAAGAGTACAATCGCGTTCAAAAGAGTACAAAAAAATGAGATGTCAGTAACGGTGGCGCGAGTTCAATTGTTTTTTCCCATCTCAGAAATGCCCAACGCGCCTAAAGAAGTTTTAACTTCAAAAAAATATACATATATATGAACATCTGAATTGATAACCTCCTCCTTTTAGAAGTTGGTTAAAAAGTAAGTAAGGCTAAGTTACTCCTTACAACATCAGTTATCTACCAGTGAAACTCTCGCCAAAATGGATCCAGCCGTTTCAGAGATTATTTGTATTATTTTGACATTACAAACAGACAATTCAATTTTATTTATTTGTAAAGATAGATGTGAAAGTAATCTGTCTGTCTGATACCTTTTTACGCCTAAACCACTGAACCGATCGTTATGAAATTTGATGGCAGGTAGCCTGGGACCTACAGAAGGGCATAGGCCTTTTCATTCTGGATCACAGACGAAGTCGCGGGTAACAGTCGTAAAGAATAAAGCCAAATGATAAAACAACAAAATATGTGAACCGTTGACGTAAACTGTGAACCAAATCAAAAATATGTTCAACGTGTTGTTGGAGTGTGTTGCGCCATTTTTATTTTTCAGCTAAAACATGAGGAAGTGGTGAACAGCTGGTATTTTGGGTATTTGCCTATGTAACTTTGACGGTCAAAAAGTGCTGACTGCTAATTCGAAGTCTTCTATATGAAATTTACATTTTATGTGGCACGTTACTTACAATACTTATTTCTTGTTGCAGTGCATGAGGATGCGAGCCGGTGTGTGGTGGAGCGTGGCGGCGTTGACGCTGCTCGCCGTCACCAGCGCCCTCAGGACCCCTCAGGTATGTGACTGATTTATGATCTACTGATGATGCTTTGCCGACTACAAATAAATTGGGATACGGACAGGACAACGGGGATAACAAGGCACATGAGACATTTCAGCTTTGTTTCTGGTATGATGATATACCTGCAATGCCTTCCTGTTGTTCTTACCACCAAGGTTTTGGGCACTTGGCAACTCTTTGTTGTTTGCTACCCAATAATATAAAAATATGATTTAAACTGGCTGGGAAAAGCCTTCCAGCATTAGTGAAAGATGTGAACGTTATTACTGAAAGCCACAGAGATCTAAGTAAAATTATATTTATAGTGTTGTATAAGAGACCGCAAATAGCAGTGGTTGTAAGGTCGTAGGTTCAAACACAGACAAATGCTTTACTTTGTGTAAATAATTTCATCACCACTGCTCTCAAAACGGTGAAAGAAAACATCTTGAGGAAACCGACATATCCTAGAACCGAAAATCCGAAGACATGTGACAACTACCAGCCCGCACTGGGCCCGCGTGGTGGATTACAGCCCACTCCCTCTCGAAGAGAGGAGGCCTGTGTCCCAGCAGTGGGAACATTATAGTCTGATTATGCTATATAGTGAAAAGACCAGGCTAGAAGTTCTGTATTAATAACAGCTTTGAAAAAAAAAACTTTTTTTTTTTCTCCGACTTCGGTGTCTTCTATCAACATTTTTCTCTACTTCATTTAAATTTGGATTTAGCTCTAACAAATTCCTTTTTTGCATAAATCTATATACAATAAAATTCTCATAATAAGACAAGTGTTTTTCATTTGAGTAAAATGTATGTTTGTTGGTTAATTCGAATCAGGATTTCGACCATTCCAATTAAAATGGGGACGACTGCGCCTAAGCCAGTTTTATGACTATCGGCGCCTACGCTGACTACAGCTTGTTTTGTTGCATGGAATGCATATTGTTAAATATACTTATGCGTTAAAGGAAATATTTTTCAAGTATCTTCAGGATTAAAGATTCGCATATTAAATACCTTCTTAAGTCAGAATGAAGTCACATAGTTTTATGGATAGGTAAATACGTCAATTCAAATTGTTTTAAGAAACCTTTAGTGTTAGTAGATTAATACGTCAAACGCTTTTGGCGTGACGGCATGAGTCATTTAAAACCTTATTTTTAGCCACGTTATTATAACTTATAGCCAAGTAAGTTATTAGCAACAGTCTAGAGATATAAGTGTGGTTCTATTTGAGACAGGACGTTTTGAAAGTGAGATACGAGTAAGCTAACTATAATTAGCAGTCAACTTGTACTCACAACTTGTTTAACTTGATTTAAACTTAGCTCTCATTTTCATAAGCGTCGAAATCAGATTTTTTTTTTTTTTACTTAAAATGATTTATCTAAAAAAATCGATAAGAATTCCGATTCGATCCAGTTAAGTTAAAACTTAAAAGCATAACTCGTTGGAACAATTAAGTTATTGCGCCACGCCTTCAATCATACCTACTTATAATGACTATGTAAGATCCAAGTTACACTTAAGGCGAAAGCGTCAGGGTGGCTCGTGAAATTCAATTTTTCTTACGTTTTTTGCAATTTGCAGGTCAGTATCAGGTTGTATGTTCATCAAGATATGATTTGCGTCCGTAAAAAATATACAGAATTATAATCATTAAAACATAAATACAACGTTCTATGTTCAAATTACCCTATAGAATGACTATTTCATGAAATCATGACATTTGAGGCTAATTCTAACTGAGAGAGTTGGATTATTCATATTCATATTCATATCTATATTTGCATTCCATAATGTAGGTATTAATGATTCTAATGATTATAATTGTTGTAAATAAATTGTTGTAAATTGTGCGACTTTTGCTGCGACATAATAAAGTGCAATTTCACCTAGAAGTTGCATCTCTTTCTATCGCGTAACTCTGAGATCTTGTGATTACGTTACACTACTGAATTGGCCCGACAAGTCGAGCTCGCCGCGTACTTGTAGCTTTATACTTAAACTGCGGAGTGTCCTATTTGTTATTCATCTATGCCTTAAGTATAACTTGACAGTCAACAGTGTCGCGCTCGGTCAGCTACCAAGGTTGCAAGATATTGTTACTCGTATCGTTTATTTGCACCGCTGCGTTTTGTAGTGAATGTATTTTGTTGAATGTTATTTTTGTCACATTTAAATTCGATTTGATCTGATTTTTAATGCGATAAATTGTTATATAAGGTTATTATCAATTCATATTGAACTGATACTTGTAATTAAAGTTTTTACGTTTATGTTAATAGTGTCAATAGTTTGGTTTCGATATCTTTTACCATTGACTGTTATTCTCATAAAAATTAAACGTGATGCCTTTACGTGTATTGCTTGCCTTATGTTGTTTCACAGAAAAGTTTTAGCATCATAATTACCTAAGCAAATTCAAGAAGCTTAATACATACATACTTGCCTTATTACGCAGCAGTAGACGACCCATAAAATCGTAAACAAATCAACTGCACTCGTTAATAAAACCGTTCACGAATGAAATTAAAACGATCACCTCATTTATAAAGTTGAGTTTACAAGTCTCTTAATGTTCTCCTCGATGCATAAGACCGATAGTCTGCCTAGCCAGTCATAAGCCTTTTTATATTCCGTTGCATAATTTTATTGAAGAAAAAAGCTATAATAGCAAATCGATTGGTGACACACGTTAATAGCATAAATAAGATTCTAAATTACCTGAAATAAAAAAGTAATTGCAAGTAATTTCAAAAAGGTTGAAAGAAGAACTAAGTAATTTATTGCCTTAATAAAGAATTCGCTAATGTCACAAGGGCTATCATTATAATTTCTGCCGAAAGGTGTCCACTGCTGGATATAGGTTTCCCCCATTAAGCGTAACAACGATCAAATTCAAACGCTTTTCAGTGAAATGAAATGAAAATGATATTTTTTTTTCCTGTAAGTAGATCTTTTAAGACACTTTTACACGTAATTTTTTTTGTCAATATTTTAAAACTGGATGGCGCCTGCATATCCTAGCTGACTGATCCCCGAGAAGAAATGCCGAAACAAACTCAGAGGACATGGTCTCTTTTAAAGTGAATAGCGTGTAAAGTTTTCACGTCCAGCGAATTCCCTGGTGCTAGAGTGAAGGTCAAGTTTACATTATTCCAAACTGCAGTTCGCGCCACTAGCGATACCTCTTTCGTAATGTAAACCCGGTTTTAACTCCAGTAAACGGCGTTTAACGCTCCACTTACTCAAATAAATGAAATCTAAGGAAAACCAGTTCTGTCCGTAACGTTCATAATTATCTGTTTCTTGGATATGATATAGCAATAAGGTTTTACATTGTAAACAAACACGTTTATGCAATGAAAGGGTGGAGGGTCATTTGGTTCAATTTATTATGTTTAAATGTTTTTTTTTTAATCGTTGCCCCACACTAGCAATTTCTCCTGTATTGTGGGTGTGTTTGCAAACTTTTAAACTCCCATACACAAATAGCCAGACCCGGAAAAACTACTTGTAGGTCATACAAATACTTGTTCCGTGCAGGAATCGACCCGCGACACGCAGCGCAGTAGTCAATCGCTTAACCACTGCGCCAACCGTGCCGTCGAGTTTTTTACACTTACCTAACTGAAATATCACAAATCTAAGCATATTCATTGAACAGGTTAACTACAAA
This sequence comes from Omphaloscelis lunosa, assembly GCA_916610215.1. Taxonomy (NCBI): domain Eukaryota; kingdom Metazoa; phylum Arthropoda; class Insecta; order Lepidoptera; family Noctuidae; genus Omphaloscelis; species Omphaloscelis lunosa. Next base: position 18,899,564 of record OU744250.1, read on the forward strand.
CAAAAATAAACCAATAAAATGAATAGTGAAATCATAGTTTTCACTGCAATGACATAATAATAAGTAATATCGATAGCGTCGTCAATAAGCGTTAACATTACGAATGAATTAAGCGAAAGATCGCTCACCCCGCTTTCTATAGGCTCGTGAGCGAATATATCTCGCGTCATGTAAATGATTCCATAATTAGCTGTTTACGTTTTTTTTTAGCACGCGATATTCATGCTTGAGCGCTTATTGTAAAAGTTCGGTTTTCAGTTGTGTTATTTGCTAAGTGTCGTTGGCCTGTCGATTAATCCTATTCTATACTATTAAATGAGCAATACTTGTATACATATATTTGTATTATAATTAAATTACCTATACATATACTTATAAAATATATAGATAAATATATATTTTAATCAAGTTTTCGAAAACGGCTCTAAAGATTTCGATGAAAGTTGCAATACAGGGGTTTAGGGTGCGAAAAATCGATCTAGCTAGGTCTCATATCTGGAAAAAAAATCCTCCGTATCTTCACCCGAGCAGAGCTCGGTCGTCCAAAGTTTGGAACGAGATAGCTATCTTTGAATAATGACATATGGCAGCATGGAATTAGTATGTACTACACGTAGAATTAGTATCAACTATCCTATACTATTAAATGAGCATTATCTATTTTCACCGGAGCAGAGCTCGGTTGATCGGATACTAAATTATTAAAGGTGGTTAAGTAATTTAAACTTTTAGTAAGAATAGACCTTTCCGTTCAAAAATATTGGTTTAATAATAAGTGATATAAATGGGTTAGGCAGAGGTGTACTAAAGGTCTAACCTTACCTTACCTTGGTCTAGTCCTCTGTCTAACCTTTTAGAGAATACTGGCGTGATGTTATGTTATGTCCTTCTACAACATAACATAACATCACGCGAAATTACTTGCCCACGCGTGAAGGTCGGAAATAATCCACAAGAAAGTACTGTCGGGATAAAAAGTATTAATTGTATGTCTATATGTGTGCCTCATCCAAATCCGTTCTGTGTTCAGCCGTTACGACCCGACGAAAAGGTAAGGGGTCCCAGAAACGATCAATTGCAATTGCAGTTTCCATCAATTTGTATTGTAGTAATATTGTCAATCGCTGCAATTGCATTTGGTAGACGATCAATTTGCGCATCATTTCGTGAACGGGCGCCAAAGCGGTTGCATGTGTTTGACATTTTTTTTTTGTAATACGTTATTTGATTTAAAAAAAAATATGTTTGTTTGGAAGATATTAATCACGTAATTTACAATTGCAATTGATGGCTTCAGGCAGTTATTACTTTCGCATTTAAAGTACCATGATTATGTCATATGTCAATATGATTACAGTATGGATTTACGAGTGATTTTTTATTTTGAGAATACTTTTTACAAACAATTATTTCGTTATAAGTAAATATTACATTACTATTTATTTAAATATCTCAAAAAATATTTTTTGTAACGGTCATTAAACTTACATTTGAGAAAGTTATAATTGTTTGCATTTGCAAATTATTCTTTGACTAGACAATAAGCATAATTCAATTGGTCACTAAATAGTATGAAATAATCGCAGCTAAATAAATAACTGTTACGACACGGTTACTTTAACTTTCTTCAGAGAATGATAGGTACATTTATAAGCGATTCGATTTACTATTAATGTTGCAAATAAATGATGTGTTTTGTATGATTTGGAAGTGCCTACTAAGATAATAAAGAATTATTAGAAGGATAAATGCAAAAGTTACTGATGTCGTGCAATGAGCTTGTGCAATGAATAGCCATGAAAAGAGTCTCAAAGAAATGTTTAAAATCCCATCAAAAACATAACATGTAAAGAAATGCAAGTTTCGCAACGCAGTTCTTCTACCGCAAAAAGATGTGAGATCTAATGTAAGACCAAGTCTGTTAATTTAGTCAGTGCCTATCTATTTGTCATCTTTATTTCTAAAATAAATAAAATACTTTGGCCATCGCACGGCAACATAATCACATAAAAATAATCTACTATTTTAAATAGTCTTAATTAAATAAAGCGCAGTGCTAATATTAGGTAGATTTTGTTGTACAGTAAGCGTTCAAAAGTGGATAGGCACGTTAAGAGTCGTTTTGCTGTGAACACGCGGTATAGTCCGTATATCTGTATGTGTAAATAACACGGCACAAACACCACAGAGAACGCTTTACACACTGTCGTCACGTACTCGCGAAACAAAAATATATCTCCGTCGCTTTTGTTAGACACGATAACACACACGCATCATGCGCGTGACATTGGCCAGTTTATGTCATTGCTAAAATTCAAATAAATCTTATGTGTGCAGATAGCAGAAGGCTTTAAAGAGTTGGTCTGAGATTCGAGCTGGCTTAGGTTCTGATCTCGTAAAGAACAGCGCGGTTTTTTTCTTTTCGAAATTTATTATTTTTGTTTTCAAAAATAATATTTTTTTAATATTGCTGCCTTTTTTATTAATTTTGATATTGCAATAAAGGGTTTAGAATAAAAGATATGTGATAACAAAATTAAACAATATTTATTAGATATAGATCTCAAGAAACTTAGAAGCAATTTGTATTATTTTGACATATTTAAATTATGAAATGTTTTAAATTTCAAATGGATTTTTTCGCCATAAATATTAAGCTTTGATCATGGTCGAAGTAATTAAGCAATAAATAAGAATATTAGACTACCGAAAATGTAAAAAAAAAAACTACTTACAAAATAGGTGATTTTAAGGTTAAATATGGGCAGTTTGTTTACATTAATTATTTTACATTTTATTTGGCTTTAATAAATATTGGTTGGTATTGAGGTTATAGCTTAAGTATTCATTTTCTTTACGAAAAGAAGATTGAAACTAAACCACAGATTTTAATTCTAAAATAATAATATTACTAAAATAATCTTAAACATTTTCGGTCAATTTGCAAGAAATACGACAAACACCATATTTCAATATGGTTTTTGTCGTATTTCTTACATACTTAAAAAAATCGTTACCACAAATTCATGCAATAACGAATGTGTTGTTTATTAAGTTAGAACGGTAAATATTTTAAGATTAAAATATAGCAGTGTCCCTCTTGAAGTCTTAATATTATCGTGCGAAACTTAAACGTTCTTGTTTATGCCTTTCTGTCAAAAATGGTTTCCTAGCTGGTCTTCAGTGTGCAAGCCTTCAGAGTGCACGGAGAACGGTTCATAATACCGTGTTTAATAATTCAGCAAAATATCTCGTTGATATGCAACCATTTATTTCATATTTATTCACCATTTGACGTCGCTGCTTCTCGATAACAAGCCTCTTCCAAATATCTCTTAACCTTCACAGTATTTCTCTAGAACAAAGAATAACATCGTATTTATTACACATACTAATTATTTATCATTCACTAATCGAATTAAACCTCATAATAAATTTAAAAACTTTAAAGGCATCTTCTGTCTCAACAATACCTCTGTTCGATCAACAATACCTTTGATTAAGATTTATGTTTAGTCAAATATGAAATATATAAATGATAACACTCACACTTAGTCTGGTTTCATACGATATTTGTGTAAATTACATTCACTTTTACGCAGCGCAATAATATTTGATCTCCGTTCAATATTTATATTTGACTGCATTTTGAAAATAATAACCACAACACCGCTTTTACTTGTCACCAACAATAATCACGAACCAACAAAGTTCTATTAAATGAATACTCGTAACGAACTGCATCTGTCTACCCTACAGAAATCGAAATAATTTACTTAGTTTTCTGTGGTCTACCTGCTAAACTTTAATATTTATGTGAACAAGACGAATGAACCAAAAAAGAAATGATTATTGAACTAGTCTTTATTTAAAAAATAACAAAAACTACGAATAGTAATTATTAAAAAATGACGAGCTAACCGCTCGTGAGATTCGAACCCTCTCGGCTCGCCATAATCGCACATACCAAAGCAGGTTATCCACTGAGCTAGCATGCTATATACAGTATTGCTCGAAATTATGAACTAGTATGAGTTGCAGACAAAGTAAGTATGTGTGTGTGTAACAACTTATAGAAGAAGGTCGTAAGTCAAACCGCAGCGTCAATCTATTGGTTTGTGAGTTTGCCTATGGACTTTTGGTCGATACTGTACCTGCCTATGTAGAATACAGGTTCTATTAAGATTGATTGTTTAAGTGAAAACTTAAAAAGGCACTATTGCCAAGGATAAGAATAAGGCAAAAGTATAAATGATGGATTTCATAACATTACATAACAAATACAATATATAACATAACATCACGACTGTATTTCCGCGGAGGGTAACACAGAGGTGTACCTATAGTACATCCACATTTTTTGCCAGTTATATTTAAGAATCATGTAATAGGGAGCGAGCCTATGGCCATCAACCGGGCACTAATCCAGACTCCGGGCTGCCACTGAGAAATTCCAGAGGGAAAAACCCAATAACACTTTGCCCGACCCGGGAATCGAACCTCATGGTCAGCAGTAGCGTTTGCGACCACTAGACCAACGAAGCAGACTAGACATAGACGTGGAGTTTAATTAACGATAATTTAATTATTTACTAGACTTCTGTGTCAATCGACGAGCCAAACAAAGTGTTTATGGAATTGACCTGTAAACCAATGTTGGCAATAACTATGTATTATTTAAAGTCTATAAGATATCCTTTTTTATTTTTTTGGGTGGGAAATCATCAAATAACTTCTCCCGCTCTGGGCGAAGCGGGAGGGCGTGTGGCTCTTACTGACAAAAACCCACCCGTGTTCCTTCGGTTGCCCTGTTGCCGGGGGCCACGATCTCCCTTTCGGTTTTCTTCGCAACCCCGGCAGGCATCGGCCCTAGCGGACCCCGTCAATTCTGCTGATATCTTTTTGAGGCGCGCGTGGAACACAACGCGCCGTCGACCCGGGCCTGGTCCTTATCATAACCATGTATTATTTAAAGTCTATAAGATATTCTATACTATTAAAAGAGCAATATTTCAATAATAGAATCACGTTTTCGAAAACGGTTTTAACGATTTCGATGGAAGTTGCAATATAGGGGTTTAGGGGGGTGAAAGATCGATCTAGCTATGTAGTTCTCATAGCTGGGAAAATTCGTTTTCTCTATTTTCACAGCCTCGGGAATGTGATACAACGTTAGTATACCTGGATGATATGTTTATCTATTTTCACCCGAGCAGAGCTCGATCGACCATGTACTTTTTTTAAAGATAATGACACCAATCAAGTTAATTGGAAGCAAATTACAATAGAACACGAACACACTAAATATATGCAGATGTAAGTATAGATTATGTGTAAACGAGGTAAGTGCAATGTTCTGCCGTACGTTTGCTTGCGCGTACGCAACACAACGTGCATGTTACGGAACTTTCGATAATAGCACGACTGTGACTGTGTTGTCATTTACTGTAGTTTTGAGTAGGGTGGTTATATACTCACATTAAATTAAAATTAGACGTCGCTAATACTGTTGTACACATATATAAGGTACTTTATTTAAAAACATTTGCGTTTGCAAAAACATTGGATTGACAGATTTATTGCGATAAATGTCTAAATAACATTTTAATATTTGAACTTAAATGTATTGTATATTTTATTTACATATTTACTATTTAAGTCAGCTTATGTTGTCAGTTTTCTAGTAAATGATATGTAAAGTATATATTAAATTATTGCATTTGTGTTCCCTAGAAGAAAATAATATTTTGAATAAAAATAAATAAACGTTTTTAACAACTGTAACATTCTACGCAGTTGAAGAATTTTTGCTCCTGTACGAGATAACAATAGGTGTAATAATTTAATTATTACCGTTCGTTCGTAGGTAGCATTGTAATTTGCATGTAGACATTTATTTAATTTACAAATTAACATTTGAAATACAATTAGCTGTCACGAAACTGCTATTTTGATCTAAAAGTTTAGCAACTTTAGGAAGTAATAGAAGATTTATAATGATAACAATTTTCTACGACATTATAAAGACATCGCTAACACAAATGTATTTACGATAATATTGGAAACGATGCAATTGTGTTACTACTTTGACAGTAAACTGAAAGGCAATTTAATTAATTTTGATGTACCTATTATCGTAAGTATTTAAATTTTGCAATATTCAATGATACAATCTATGCAGAAGTGAATGAAATAATGACTATAGGAATCTTTTTCAGCGAGTTGAATTAGAGGCATGAAAATCTGTTTGTTGTATTTCATTTAGATAGGTGATAGAAAGCATCTGGATGCTCACAAGCTCGTATTTAATTGACTATTAATTACCTTGCATAAAAAAAAATGCATTAAAACAAAACAAATGTGTCATTAACATTGCTTAGCTTTTGAAAATCCTTGGCTAATACCTTCCTGGGGACGCTACAATTGCGGCGATAAGTCCCCTCTTTAAGGGGACCCTCGCTTGACGCAGGTCCTCACACGGTTGTTTCGGGAGGTTCTTGTTCCGGATAAGGCGGGAGGAAACGCCCGGGTGTCACCATTGTGTGGATCGCCCGGAGGACACGGTGGAGCATATGGTGGAGGTCTGCCCGGCTTGGGCGGGGCACCACCGTGTCCTCGTGGAGGCGATCGGCGGCGGTGATCTCTCGCGTCCGGTCCTGGTTCAGGGTATGGTACGGAGCCAGAGGGTATGGCAGGCCGTCATCTTCTGCGAAGCAGTAATGCTCGCGAAGGAAGAGGCGGAATGCGTGAGGGAGAGGCAAATTTTGCGTCCTCACGCTCCTAACCGCCGCAGGAGACGCCCTGGGCGTCGGGAATCGTAGGCCGATTCCCGGCCACTGTAGGCGCGGGCTTTCGGACGGTGAGCAATGGGTAGCTCACTGTCCGATAAGGATGCGCACCTCAAAGAGACGTCAGCAGAACTGACGGGGTCCGCTAGGGCCGATGCCTGCCGGGGTTGCGGCAAAGTCCGAAAGGGATACCGTGGCCCCTGGCAACATACAGGCAACTGAAGGAACACGGGTGAGTTTTAGTCAGTAAGAAGCTGACACGCCCTCCCGCTCCGCCCAGAGCGGGAGAAGTTATTTGATAATTTCCCACCCAAAAAAACTAAAAAAAAGCTTATACCTTCATGTTCAATATTACAAATTCAATAAGGCCCAATGCTTATCCACTTTAATTATGTACTAGCAGAGGTGTTTAAACTATAAATACGTACTAGCAGAGGTGCAGTACGTACTTATAGTTTACTCAACAGCAATCAACTCATAAGATTAGTGTTTTAGAGCAATACGTAATTTTGAGCTTATTTTCGTTAAGTGTTCACTGTATACCGTTAAGTGCCCTCTGGGTATCGTAATTTTTGTAATATTATATGCTGTTAGAATGATGGACCGCTAAACGGTTGGTTTCGATAGCGTATTGAGTTAATGGACAAGACAATGAGTTGTGATGGCTATATGTCACGGCAAAAACCCGAAGTGCGGCTTCACCTAGTTTTAACCGGCTACAACTAGGTGCGGCCGGTAGCAGTTGGTTAAACTTGCCTAAATGGACCTAACTAGTCCGGGTAATAAAAAGTTTAGGTGAAAATTACTGGCAAAAAAGAAATTGTAACTGTTACTAAGGTCGTTATTAGCCTCGTTGGTCTCCTCGTGGAAAAAAGCTCTACTACTCAGCACGAGGCCCTGGGTTCGATTCCCGGATCAGGCAAATTGTTATTGGGTTTTTGCTACTGAAGTATCACAGTAGCAGTCTGAATTTGTGCCCGGTTGATGGCAATAGGTTCGCCCCCTGTTACATGGGACTAAAATATAACTGGCAAAATGTGGGTGTACTGTAGATGAACTTCTGCCTAACCCTTCGAGTAATACAGGTGTGATGTTATGTTATATTAACGTCTTTATTAACGTACCAATAATCTATCTTTAGCAGCAGATATTCATGGCCAGCGTTTTATCTTTAGATTTAGCCAAAAACTGTTGAAATGCCCATCTAAAGTACTCGTAGAACCTATTACATGCCTTGAACAATACAACTTGAACTCACAAAAATAACTGTAAAAACCATTAAACCTATTAACTGCAAAAAAACGTAAACAACGAAGTCATTTTTATTAGTGTCAACCGCATTAAGTGCTATTATTCTATGGTTAGCTCGTTTCGCACGCTTCTTCAAGGTTCAGCCGTATGGTTGAAGCCCATTGTGTTTGTAAACCATGACCTTAGGTCGGCGGCTGAAGAACTTACCGGTCTTGTGGTACATGGAACTTACGGAGTTATATTTTAGAGATTAGTTTATTTTTTTGGGCACGAATTTCTTGTTAAAGGTAACGTAGGAAATAATTTTGATAAACCAGACATAAGTAAACATTTTTGAAGTGAAAACTTCTTTAGCGGCGTTGTGCACTTTTTTGTAATGGGTAAAAAATGTTAAACTCGCGTCAGGACACGTGACCTGATCGAAAATTCGTAAGACGGTTAAAAAGACATCAACGCGTTGATTACCGCGGTGCCGATTTTTTTTCAAGTTTTCACTTCTGTCGGCACTCCCGGAGTGCCACTGTTTTTTTTTTCAAGTATATCTTCGTACTTCTAATAATATTGCAGCTATCGTAATTTCTACGCGTATTTCAAGCAACCAAAAATAGTCCGACCATTTTCATAACGAAATAATATTTACCCTAGGTGTCATCTATAACTCCATGTTATTTTGAAACCATAACATTAAATTGAGTAATGGCATATGATGTGAAATCCTATAACCTCTAAAATTTATAGTAGATACATAAATTGTGGTTTACCTCACTGTTATATTATTATTGGTTCTTCATATACCTGTAAAATTCGAAGTTTACCTAAAAGGTACTTGTAATAACGTATAATCAGTTGATGTCCAATTAGATTTGATAGTCGATAGATATTCTATGGTTGTTTGATGGCTAAAGTTTATTATGTTTCGGTTTATTGCTTCTGTATAAATACGTAAGCACACTCACGCACATGCACACATTCACACACACAGCGCATCCGCATAGAATATACGTACTCTGCGTCTGGCGCTCGGTGTGGAAACACGCCATGTGCAGGTTCGTGACAAGTCAATCGTCATCCCGAGGATGCCTCATAACACGCTTATGCCAACAGTATTTTCGGGATTAGTTATATGAATATCTCTTTTGCTCATATTTTGGGTAGATTTCACTACTACTTATTTTCAGTGACGAAAGTTCGTTTTTTACGTCTACTGCTAAACATAAATGGCGAACGTATTTAGTGCTATCAAAACATAGGAAAACTCCGATTTTATTTTAATAAAGTTAACCTAACGTGTATGCATTGTGTACAAAATTAATGTACCTACACTAAGTTTTTGACTTAAATATGGCCTGGAGACACTAAAGTAATTCCGACTTTAATACCACGTACGCAACATAACCTAACTACCGCGTCTATATAACATGTATTAGTATCATAATTTTACTCGAATGTGAGAACTAAGTGGTCTAGGTAAGTGTTTTCCGACACAAGGACGTAATATCGGTCGGAGCCTTTCGTTTTGTGAAGGTCAGGCGGCGATTAGAAAAAATACTTACATTTATATCTCACAAGCTGACTCGGCAGACGTTGTCCTGTCCAATTTTCAATAATTCATACTAAAAGACGAGAAAAGGGACGTTTAGTTTTCCGGGAAACTTTTCAAATTTTTCTTTCCATAAAAACCTAATTCGGACTTATTACGAACATTCTGTACTATTAAATGACCTATACATATATCTATACAATATATATAAATATATTTGTAATCAAGTTCTCGAAAATGACTCTAAAGATTTCGATGAAAGTTGCAATACACCCCTGTATTTAGGGGGGCGAAAAATCGATCTAGCTAGGTCTCATATCTGGGAAAATTCGTTTTCAACGTATTTTCATCCAAGCCCAAAGTTTAGAACAAGATGGCTACCTTAGAATAATGACATGGCGGCATGGAATTAGTGAATACCTACTATCATGGCAGCATTGAATTAGTATGTACTATCTTATACTATTAAATGAGCATTCTCTATTTTCACCTGAGTAGAGCTCGGTCGACCAGGTACTTTTAAAATATGAAATAGCCAAATCGGTCCAGCCGTTCTCAACTAAAACACTTACCAACAAACAGCATTTCATTTTTATTATACAGATGTATTGCATAGCCTGATGTCTGTAGCGTATACACCTAGGTATATGAGTAGTTATAAATAATATGGTATGAAAGGTTAACAGCTTTGGTGGCTATATCATTGTTTAAACCTCAATGAAGTCTAGGCTAGGTTTTACCAAGTTAGGGATGAATGCGGAAGACCAGTTGCTGTAGCGAAACCACAGATTAGTACAGATGGGTCACTCCGCAAAATCATTTAAATAAAAAGCGACTCCTGCTACGACAAAACAAAGTGCAATTCAGGTCACACAGCGCTAATAACCTACAGTTATATTTACCTGGAATTTGCCTATCTTTACGTTACGCCCACTGAATTCGACAAGTCAAGCCCGCCGCGTACTTACTTGTAGCTTCATACCTAAAATGCAGAATGTCCCATCTGTATTCATCTGTGGTAAAATGTAGGAAAGACCTAGGTATTTCTAGCAGTGGACAGTGGTACATCTATTGAAGTATATCTAACTATGCCCCGAGGTTTCACTAACATAAGTCTCGATCCCGTGGGAATATAATTTTCATCATATTAGGTAGATAGGTAATCTTGATATATCTTGGCACTTCAAAAAATTTAATATTTCGTAGTGATTTATTGATAAATAAAATGAAGCACGAGATTATTTATTAAGATACGCATAATAAAACCACAACTTTTTCTTTATAACTTTTAATTATAGCTATCAATTAACACCGAAATGCAAACTGCATTTGATTGAGAAACCAGGAATTCAATTGTATTGTGTAACATAATGTAATTCTGCATTCAATAGAGAATGCATTGCATGTAGTATGAGCCAACTTTTTAAACTCAAGATACATCAGATATTATTGTTAAATTAGTGTTACAATCTGATAATAACTAACTATTAATATAATGAAGGTCGTTAAAGTAACGTTGGGAAAGGAAATGCAGTAGCAAGGTGAATTTTTAGAAGTATTATATACGTAATTTATGCACTACAGAAGTTCCTGGTTTTATGTCGCCGAATCGCTCGCTTAATAGAATCAATTCAAATCGTTTATTTTTAGTAGACCATCGGTGGAACGAAATAATAATATGGTCAGTTAGCTGAAACTTTCGAATCAGGGATTTTGCTATTGAAATATGTTCTTTCAATAAATTCTCTTTCAAATAAATATAATATTGACAAAAATAAATATTAGGTATACTTATCGTCAAAATCTCTATTAGTTGTTACGACATAAGCAGACTGTCGCTCATTCGTTGGCTAGCAAGCAGGTATAATTTACTTACTTTTACTGGCACCGTGAAAACACAGCAAGTCGAGTTTTGCCTCCAACAGAACATATCGAAATATAAACTTTCAAGATTCTCAGTAGTATTTATTGATCGTAACACCGAAATAATCGATTAGTCAATAGCACCGAGTTTTTGTTAACAGTTAAAATTCTATGTCAATGTTAAATAATTAATTATGTCTCATAGTTTCAACATTCATTAAGTGTTTTTTGTTCCTTGCCTTTGATAAAAGAACAACAGTATCAACTTGGTGTTGCATTTCTATACCAATTCAATCTGCCTAGACTTTTTCTCACCTATGTTGGGGTCGGCTTCTAGTCTAACCGGATGCAGCTGAATATCAGTATTTTACATGGAGCAACTGCCAATCTGACCTCCATAACCTAGCTAAGACGATACCTCTTGGTAAGACTGGTTGTCAGACTTTTTGGGCTTTTGAGTACCTGTTACGACTGTCAAAGATCTATGAATGATAGCTGGGACCAACGGCTTAACGTGCTTTCTGAGCCACGGAGGTATCTCTATATGTAATGGGTGGTCACCCATCCACGATTGACTGGGGAAAGCGTAGCTTAACCTCCGATTGCGGCTGTTATTATTTAGCTATAACTATTATGTTATTGATAAGACTTGACACATGTCGAGCTGGTGATTGCTCATATTTCTAGTAATACATCTGCCAAAATTACGCGACGGAAACTTCGGCATTGAAACATCAGGCCGAAATTACGTCGTGTAATTTTCATAGAAAACAAAGCACGGGGAAATTCCGTCGCTTAATTTTCGGCAGATGTGTCCCTACACTAATATTTACATAAATTTCTACGGTTAATAAATGAGTTGGATTAACTTCAACTACATAATTTTATGACGTGTATTCCTATATCTTATCCATTACGGACCATAAACGAACACAATGTGTCCACGACGAGAGTCGTTAGTAATCCATCAATCAAACAATATAAATTACTCTTTATTCTTGATTGTTGTGTCTACATTATTATAAATTAATGACTGCAATATCATTTATTTGAGATGACCATTACAAAGGCTGGCAATAAGTGGATAAACGTAGCCTGAAACATTATTAGCAACTTTCATTATAAGCTTTATAGTATCTTCTAGAATCTCTACTTTCATTAGCTAGAAAAAGATATAAAAAATCACCAAGTACCGATACGTTTTAATGCTAATTACTTACAAAGACCGAGGATGACCACCATACTGTAGTAGTTGGTATTAGAAGTCTTCCACCTCCTCGAGACATCGCCTCGTTGTGTACACGAGCATTCTTCTTTTTCTCCATAGCAACCTACTACGCTTTGGAATGGGCAACTAGCTTCATCATTCCGTCTGATTGACTCCTTGACACTTAAAAAGTGCCTATAAATAGGTTTAACTCGAAGAAATGATTTGATTTGAAGAATTTTCTCACGAAGAGTCACTAGCCCGCTAACCAGTAGATATGGAAGTCAAAAAATCCGTACAATTTCCTGCAGTAACTCTCTCAATACACGCCGATAAATAATATGCACATAATATAATCGCCTTCTAACCGAAGTTTATACTCGATCGGAAAACCCACCATACCAGTACAAAAATAATTTTGTAACGCGGATACCACGCCTTTAGGTTTCACTACGATATTCAATAATATTTATTTCCCTAATGATTTTCCGTAAGCAGAGGAAAATTGTGGCAAATTAACTTAATAAGTTTTTTTTTTTTAAATTAATCAGTGTGAAATCTAAATGGAGAATGGTTTGTTCCGGTATTTAATTATCTGGTTACTAAGCTATATTTTGATTTATTTGGTTCAACAGCGGATGCCAACGGCCCTATTATTAAGAGAGGGTATAAAAAAAGAATAACATAAAATTTCTTTTGTGCAAGCCTTACCTACCCCTCTCATCAAACACGATGAAAACAAAACACAATCCCTTTGCGCCGGTGCCGTGTTCGCGCCATCAGTAGAAACTTTTCATCCAGCGTACAGTACAAATATGTTTTTAATGTCCCTCGGCAAACCTCGTGTTTCGGCAGTCGTCGGATTTCTATCAGTTGCCCTTTGCACTTGGTGCAGACCGGACGCTCTCAATCGACTTATAAGTATTTAGAGTTGTTTATACTCTTTTAACTTAATGTAATTTATTTAGGAAATGGGAGGAAAGCCGCTAAAGTCGCAGACATGACAGATAAGAAAATACTTTTACAGCTCTATATAGTTCACACGGAAATCAAAACAAAACAACAATAAAGTACTTAGTTCTGAATTCAAATTATTATACACGATAAATTTAATATTTGATGGACATGGAAATTAGCATTAGTTTGTATTCGGAAATCCGATGATACCCGAGGGTCATTAAGAAAATAGTTAGACTGTACATCTATTTACATTTTGAATCTTCTGTAGTATATGCAAAATAATCAGATGAAACGACTGTGCTCAGAAATGATTAATTATTAATTAAGGGCGAATTCGACCTTTCTTTTATATCAAGTATAAGTCTTATCGAATTTTGTTAGGTTTTCCATATAAAACTGTCAGTCAGTCAATTTATCTACATACACTAATATTATAAAGAAGTTAAGTATGGCTGGCATGTTTTATAGTATATAGTTAACTACAACGCGGGCGAATTCACAGGCAGAAGCTAGTTTCTCGGATATTAGATATCGAATTTTAGTGTCAGCCCTAAGCCTGTAATTTCTATTCACGTTGTTAATTACATTGTTTGTTTAGGTATTTGGAAGTCAAGTGTTCGTATGATCGTCAAAACTCATTCAAGTTATGAAAGTACCAATAACTACCTATGATTATGAGAAAGTATATCAAGTTTGAGGTACCTCCTAATACTTAACATTAAGGCTTTCTACTTGTTTCTGCTTTCAAATTAATTAATGACTTCCCATTTAATATTAATGTGAGCAGTAGTGGCCCACTGGTATCGGCGAGTTGTAGGTCGTGGGTTCGAACCCAAGCAGGCGGTTTCCTTTGTGTAGTTTTATTCCATCACCACTGCTCTCAAAATGGTGAAGGAAATCATTGTGAGGAATGTCTGTCTATTTGTCCGTCTGTCACCAGTCTGTATCTCATGAACCGTGATAGTCAGACAGTTGAAATTTTCACAGATAATGTGAAAAACTAAAAAACAGAATTAAATAAATATTTAAGAGGGCTCCTATACAACAAACGTGATTTTTTTTGCCGTTTTTATAGATAATGGTACGGAACCCTTCGTGCGCGAATTCGAACCGCACTTGGCCGGTTTTTTTTTTACTATCCGAATTAATTTGTCTTTTTGTATGCACTTGTTTCTGTGACAAATAAACCTATATTTTTCTTTCTTAGAGTTGTTTACTTGAGAATATTTGATTGACGTCTAGGTTGGAGCAGAGGCTGGTTTCGTATCTAAGAGTCACAAGTTCGATAGCGTACAAAGAAAAATGTACCTATTTGTATTTACAATGAAGAAGAAATTTCAATAATAGAAATAAAGCTTTATAAAATACCAAAGAGAAATTGTTTCTAATCTTATTTGTCAATCAAATCTTTTTGCCAGAAGTAGGTAAGATTCGAAAATAAAATCAAATAAATGACGTCACAGATTTCATAACGTCGCATTTTACAGTAGGTAGTAATTTTACTACACTTTTGCTCGGTCAAGGTGATAATTCGAGGGTCGTACGATATGGTCAATGGTTATTATCGTTATGCGCTTATTAAATGACAATAGCTATAATCATAGAGATCTTAGATAGGCTCTGATAGTAGAAATCCGGTTGAAGTTGTTCTTATAATGTATGATATGGCAGTAATTGATTTTATGTTTGGTTTAGTAGCAATGACCAAAATGAAATCACAAAAAAAAAAATGCTGTTCCCTATATTTATGTTCGCATAACTTGTCAAAATGTAGGGAACAGCTGATATTTTTTTAGCGATTACAGGTGCCGTCCCATAGTAAAAGTTGTTCATAATGATGAGTAAAGTCACCTGTTTAAGTATCGGTGACTAATTACCAGTCATATATAGGGTTGTTGTCAGCTATAAACAAAGAATAACCGACTGCACCCACTGCTGGGTATAGGCCTCTCCTTTCTTGTGCCAGTCCCCATGTTCCTCATCCAGGTTTTGCTCGTGATGGCAAACAACGTCGTCCGCCCATCTCACCGCCGGACGAGCGACATCTCGTCTTCCAGTTCTTAATGTACCCAATTATATTTTTTAAGTTATTCTTCGGGTTACTTTTTGATTGAATTTTTCTTTAAAAATAATTATTTCTTTCTTTTTCTGCTGTCTATAGTTTTCTATTTATTAATCGTTTCTTGCATCCTGTATTATATACCTTTAAGTACTGTTTAAATCCTTAAATATTACCACCTTAACCACAAAAAGGAAAACGAGCATTACCTAAGTATGAAACGTCGAGGAAGAAAACCTACAGCCATACGCGACTAGCTACTAGCCACCGCACTCTTGCGCAACACAACTTTTAACTTAGAAAGTCAATTAATGCGTTTATTCTAAATTAACTCACAGTTTAGCGCCATAATTATCGTGATAATCATCTCGTTTTAGTATTGTTTTAAACTATCGCTGAAATAATCTTATTTTTTGCACGCAATGTCTGTCCATATAATAATGATAATGTAATAAATTAAGAACGGTTTCTAATGAAGATGTGTTTGAAAGAATTGTTTCAGCATTGTTACGAGAATGAAACTGTTTTGTGAAATCGTTTATGAAATTGCTAAAATTCAACGTAAGTGAATCATAAGTCAACGTCTTATATTGTGCAAAAATAAGAAAAAGCTACACTCTTTCGCCATTTTTTACAATTTCAATTAATTCCTAATCATATTTAAACTGAATAGATGTATGGGTGACCATTCATTACTTATCGAGACCCCTCCGTGCCGCGGGTAGCACGTTAAGCTGTTGGTCCCGGCTGTCAGTCGTTACGGGTAGCCAGAAACCTAAAAGTCTGAACACTGGTCGTACTAAGGGGTATCGCGTTACCCAGTAACTGGGTTGTGGAGGTCAGATAGGCAGTCGCTCTATGTAAAATATTGGTATTCAGCTGTATTCGGGTTAGACTGATAGCCGACTCCAACATACTCGTATTTGAGAAAAGGCTAGGCAGATAATATTGCTGTATGATTATAAGAAGCTTGGAGGATGTGAAAGAACTGCATTTCTTTATTGGCCAAATAGTTATCATATGAAATAACATAAAATTAGCTCTAATTTCACAATTATAAACGTTTAATTCGGAGCCCAAAATCCGAGTAATTAATTACTCAATGCATAAACGGTCGAAATAAATCGTCATTTAATTGCAAATTCTTGACATAAGAAGGTTAATAACACACAATCCTAAAACAAAATACTACCAGTTTTAATACCTAGTTTACACGATTTGGTAACATCTACGAGTATCTTCTTGACTTGTACCGATATGAGGTTAGAATTGAAAGTAAAAACGTATAAATGCATAGTTTAGATTCCCGTCACAATCGGCGGTGTCAAAATATTTGGCTACGTTCCTTTTGTTGCACCTGTCATTTACATACATTACCTACATATTTTACGTGTGATGGGATAAGTGGACCTGCAATTGTTATGAAATAGTAAACATCAACACTATTAGCGGTACAATTCCGTAGTCGACCGCAGGCGGCAACTGCAGGCGACGTGTCGCCGCGACACGACGTGTCGCTAGCTACGGGACACATGGAAATTCATAGAAATCGGTCGTGTATGGTGTGCCGAGTAGGTCTTTGGATTATGCTGTTTTCCACCAAATTGCTTTTTCAAGATTCTTCTTTTCCGTGCTAATTCAGTTTTACTAAAATAGCTAGCTAATGAAATGCATGTTCTCTTAATTTCTCCTTTTCAACCGCCCTACAAAAGTCATTTTCTAATACATGGCGAAGGATAAAGATCAGAACACACCTGCAATCCACACGTCAACTGACCTAATACGGTTTCTACACCACACGTAGGACATTCACAGCTGGATAGCATGACGTTGATACATTGACTGTCCTGCATTCACAGCTGTGATTGACACGAGATTAAGAAATGCAACGGAGCGCGAATGTGAATGTAATTTTGATACCTTTTGATGTCTTAAACTGTCCATTTATGGAGTACCTATTGGTTATTGTTTTGAGGTCTAAGGTTTGATTTTAGTCATTCCAGAGGTTAGTGAACTTTTTTATAATTTATAAGTAGTAGCTATGTTTTTGTAATAATGAAATCTTTAGCAATAAGATTGGATTTTAAAAAAATAGTTTAAAAAATAACTTGTCTTTATCAAGGTCTTTTCTAAATCTGTGGTCTTTTGTTTATTTATTTTTTAACTTAGATGATTATGTAAAACATTGTTTAATTAAGACTTGCAATAAGTTCCTTATGAAGGTAAAAAATTACAGGGAAAGGATTTGGCCCAGTTTTCAACGCTCCCAAAATCATAAATTTATTCATAATTTTTCCAAACACCGTTTTTCTTTTTCATGGTATCATACAAAGCTAATATTTCTTCTACCTAAAATCATGTTATATGTCTCATGTCTCATGCTTCACTTCTGAATAATTCGAGCTATCGTATATCGGTTCCAAGTAGTTGCACCAGATCATAATCCAAGTAAGCGGCTGTGAAAACTTGACCCGGTTGCAGCTAAGCGATATTTTCAAGCAAATTACTGGATATTAATAAATACTGGCTAATGTTGCCAGTTGAATAGCAATTTGTTTGTGCATTTGTTGATTTGAAGGAAAACTGGAGAATAAGTGAGGTGTTTTCTTGAGATTAGAGTGATTGTGGTTGTTGAAAACTGGGCTAAGTAGAGATTATTCAATTCAATTCAATTCAATACATTTATTTCAGACGTAGTCCATATACACAAAAAACCTTATAAAGCTATTGTTAGTATAGACAAAACAAAGCCACAGGAAGAAATAAAAATATAAATCACAAAGTGGCACTCCTGTTTCTGTGAGTTTTTGCTCGAAAAAATTATCCATATCATATCAATTTAAAATTAGCATAATCAGCCGATAATGTTCCCACTGCTGGGACACAGGCCAGTAATTTACCACGCGGGCCCAGTGCGGGTTGGTAGAGATCACATGCCTTCGAATTTTTTGGTTCTAGGACATGCCGGTTTCCTCACGATGTTTTCTTTCACCGTTTTGAGAGCAGTGGTGATGAAGTAATTTAAAAAAAGTCTCGCCTGCCTGGGTTCGATCTTATAACTCGTAAGTCGGAGCTGTTACCACTGGGCCAGCACTGCTGTCAATTTAGAACTAATTTAAGATGACTAACAAAGTGGATATCTGCCGGTTTGTTGTGTTTTTTACTGCTGAACTATCTCCTCATATTTGGCAAGGAAGTGGCTATATTTCATTCCGGAAAATGAGAAAAAGTAACTCCGTTATCATAAATATCAAAACAAAAACTATTTGCACGTATTTGATCTTATTAAAAACAACACAAATCACACCTATCATTTATCAAATAAAATAACACTACCTTTCATCTAATTGTCTTAAGCATACCAAATGAATTACCATATCTGTCAAAACAAAACACTATCAATTATAGCGTATCGCTTTATAATGGTCATAGACACAGTTACCTGCAGCTATTGTAATTTGACCTTTAAAGGTCGCGTGGACTCGTGGTCAATTATCATTATATGAAGATGTGTACTGATCTAAATACTTATAATAAAGCTACAGAGTTAGTTTTGTTTGTTTGAACGCGCCAATATCGGGAACTGCCAGACGGACTTGAAGAATTCTTTTTGCATTTGATAGCCTCATTTTTGGGAAAGGTATTAACAAACCAGCTATTTAAAGCAAGCAAGCTATTGAACATCACGCTACGTTCCTTTGGAGCCGAGCAAAAATAAAAAAAGTTAGAAAGAACGGAAAGCGAAAACGAAGTATAGCGCGGGCGGGCGATGCGATGCGACGCGGTGGGACGGGGGACAAGAAATTTCACGCGGACAGAAGCTAGTGTATACTATCTATACTAATATTATATAAAGAGGTACAATACGCGCCACGAAAGATGAGACTTGACCGCGCCTCCCGCCGCTCCTTCCGCCGCCCCGATGACGCCCCGCCGCAGACTTCATACCGCTAAAGAGACCCATAAATCGTCTACTGCGCAAGTCAAATCACGTGGTGTGTCAAGTCTCATCTTTAGTGGCACGCACTGTTAAATTTGTTTGTTTGTAAGTTTGTATGTAGGGGGAAATCTCCGAAACTACCAGTCGGATTTAGAAAATTCTTTTGCATTGGATTGTCCAATTCTTAAGGAATGTTATAAGCTCGTAGACGAAACGCAGGCAGAAGCTAGATTGAGGTAAAGGGACTATTTTAGTCTATTTGGAGATCGGAGTCATTTGTTTTAATTTTGTTAAAGTTATTTGTGATGACGGTACGGTAGTTTTATATGGATTTTGGTCTCATTTGGAGCTCAGATGTCAGATTTCTTATTCTAAGGTAAAAATTTTTTTTTTTTGATCATATATTGAGAATTTTATATTCTTAGTTATACTTTCTGTCGGCAATTGTTGGAAACCATCTGTAGGTATGTAAAAACGAACTTCAAATATACAATCTGAGACTATTTAATAAGAAATCTGAAGTCAGCTTTACGGCAGTCTAGAGTAAAATCTTTAGGTCAGTTTCTTGTTTTTGAAAAAGTCATTGATTATCTAGAGTTGTTTAAAATGTGAAGATAATCCTATTTACTCCCAATTATTTTTTTAAACAGCATAAATAATCGATTAATAACAAGGTTAATTATTGCTCTAAACGACATTAGAAGCCTTATTATGCGATGTTAAGATCAATTTAATCATACATATTATAGGTGTGGTAATCAATCAGCTGGTTACGGTGTTTAAGATATTTTGGCTTTTGGGCATCGTTAGTCATAAGGTTTATTATGTCCTGAGGTGTTAATGTAGCTTTTGGTATTTATGGTAATTATAATTGATATAACTAATACATTGTGATTCCACAATCATTTTTATGAAAGTAAAATTAAAGTTTTTGTGGATAGGTAATTCAATATATTTATTTTTAAATTTTGTGTTCTTCAAGTTTAGCTAGTAGGTATTTATAAATAAAATTATGCAACATATATTAGGTAGTAAAAAAATCGGCCAAGTGCATGTGTGTCACTACGCACTGTGAAGATTTTCGTAATTTGGATGAATAGTTGACATGCACGGTTTTGATTTTACTGAGAACAAAAATAAATTTGTATTTCATTGTATTTCTAGAAAAACGTATAAAAAACAAAGCTATTTCTGCGGTTGTAATCGAAAACATCCCTTGACTCACAAACTATTAAATAAAATAAAAATGTCACTTGGAAACATCATTATATTTTTTAATATGGGATCTAATATTGAAATTTTTTTTCATCATTCGGTTACATGTCTGGGGGAGTGCTACTCCTAAAAAAAATTTCTTTCGCTACATCATTATTTAGCGGTGTTAAGAATACACCTTCTTTCCAATTATGACCAAGTAAAATGGCAGTGTAACATTCGGACCGTTGGACAGACAGACATGATAAAATTGTAAGGGTTCCTTTTTGCCATTTGGCTACGGAATCCCACAAAGGGAGCTCATTTGCAATAATTCTATAACTTGCGGGTAAAACTGGGTTGACTTTGAGTTAGAACTGTTTGAAGTATAATCGTCTTTAGGCGCGTTGAGCGATTTTTGGTATTACGCGCGTTGAACGATTTTTGGTATTACGCGCGTTGACCGATTTTTGGTAGGTGATAAACTTATGGATTCACCTCACTGACATGCCTATAGAATCGCATATTAGCATTGATCAATGATCGGCGAAACACCGCGTCGACCAATGAGCCTGCATTGCCAATGACAATCTAAGAAGCCCGATTTGACGTTTCTCATTATACATGTCGCGATAACTTTGTATGAAGGTCTACGTAATAAATGGAAAATTCAAATTCATAATCCTTATTAAATACTATATTATCAAAATACTAAACATGTTAATGTTAAACGTGTAACATCAAATCAAATTTCATCTGAGCATCCCTAGAGAAATTCAACTGCGAAAATATGAATGATCAAAATGTAGTTAGTTTGTGTGCATATTTGCTCATATTTTTGTTGGTTGGTTTTACTGCCACACGTAACGAAACCAAAGCAAGTTCTAATTCGACGCCAATGCCATCTATCGAGGCTGGCGTTACTAAAATATTTTCAAGTAAAAAATTTCTCCTAAGAACATACTAACATTGTAGTTGAAAAACCATGCATTCCAACTGCAAAAGTAAGTTTATACGCATAATATTGAGAAATTTACCATGTTATTTTAAGACCCTAGACTTCACATATAAGGTTTTCCTGTAATGTATAGATAAAGAACTGGTTCTATTTTATCAAAAAGTTTATTTGCATCTATTTTCTTAAAATATCTTTAAAAAATTTAAAATTATTTAAAAAAAAATTAGACCCTCTCAATAAACCCTTTCATTTGGATTTTTTTCACACGGTATAGTTTGCTAAACTTTTTATTAATTTTCTAGTTTGCAATCCAAAAGCCACCTACACGTCCGTGTTTGGGTCACAGAAAATATGTGTACCAAAATTCAACTTAATCGGTCCAGTAGATTCGGAACAAAATGGCAGTGACAGACGGACAGACAGACAGACACACAAATGATCCTATAAAGCTTTCGTTTATTAATTCAGACGTACGGAACCCTAAACACGATACTTGCATAGGCTATCCGCCAATTATTATAATTTAATGTTAGAATACACGTGTGACGTGCAATGACGTCAACATTTATTATTCAGTGAAAGTAAAGCAAAGCCTACTATTTGAATTAATTTAATTTGATTAACAGCTCACTTAAACTGATCAAAAACCACCCGTATCACAGTGGAATAGAGTCTATAAATAGTGAATTTGATGTGTTTGTTACAAGTTTTGAATTGGTTAGCTTGTCATTCTGCGATGATGGCTCGGAAGAGTTACATATTATTCAAATCAGGGAAACTTTCTTTGCGCACAGATGCGTAAATGATCTTATTTAGAGTTGTTACTATTCAATGGTGTGTATGGGAGATAGTTATGCATAAGATTGCCATATTTAATTTAATGACAGCTAAGCCGGTCTGTTTTTAAGTCAGGTCATCTGATAAACGGGTACATAATACGGAAATGCATTTTTATTTTAAAGAAATTGATATCTAATGTAAATTTTTAACAGTACTATCGCTTTTATATGCAAGATTTTAGACACATTAACGATACAATACCTAGTTAATTATTCTCTTGTTAATGCTCTCTTCTTCATTTTAAATGCCTTTCGACTAATTTCAATACGTCCATTTGAATTTAGTGTAAAAGGTGTTCATAAATTCTAATTATGACAACAGAGTTTTATTTGCACATAAATCATTCTAAGGGGTTTATAATTCTACGTATATATTACGAATAAATGGAAGGAACGAAAATAAAAGTATTTTCAAAGTTATTGCAAATTATAATAAATGAGAATTTACAGATCATTCAAATTTTTTTAGTACCATAAAACATGGTAATTCAATTCAATTTCAAAAATATCCATCGGCTTGTTTTTGAGTTCTACGGTGGCTCCTCAAATCAGACGTCTGAATTGAGGAGCCACATTAAACGTTTTGTAACTTTTTAATGGTTTTACTACAAACTCCAGGAACGAGCCAGCAAAAAAGGCAATTTTTCTACTTAATATTGGTAGTAACTGCGTTTAAATCTGAGACATGGCTCCTCAATCTATACGGATACATTTCAATTAAGGGTCAAATATTTATTAATGTAGAAATACGATTTAAATGACCAATAAAACAAAAAGAAATACTTTTAACATGTGCCTGTAAAAGTGAATTTATGACGTTTCACAAATCATTTGAATATACAGTACATTATAATGTATTCATTAATCATATTTTATGTCAGTAATAGTCAGCATGACATGTGAACGGAGGGCAATAGAGGCGGTATCATACCACTTGTTATTGTTCTAATACCACTGGTTAATGCCATAGATGCTTTTGGGCATAGATGTTGGCTGCTTATGCCTAATGTTACAGAGGCGCTTTCTTACTGTTGGCATTCCAGCCAGGTATCGCTTTAAAGTATTTAAGATGTCCAAGAAAACCTAGTAGTTTGTCATAAACTGGACCTTTCGGCGTACTTATCTCAAAATCTATGTCCAACGCTCACATTACTGCAAAGGTTTTTCTTTTCGTGACTAGTTTTTTTTTTTTGTTTTTACTATACTTAGGTTTTGCTGTTGTGTTTCAGGCTCTATAAATATTATTTTCTGTTCTAAAAATAATATTTATGAGCCATAATTTTCGCACAACCTGTATATGAATCTGTAAAATGATTTCGAATTATTCAAAACAAAATGCACTTGTCTCATTGTTGCTTAGTGTCAACATGCACTAAACGTTCCCAAGATTAAGGTCACGAGATCAGTACAATATGAAAGTTTGACATTTATAAGTACTTTATGCACTGCGCATGACAATTCGGCACACCTTGTGATCCTTGAGTATGTTGACAAATTATTGTTATCTAGTGCAAAGACAGACAGATAGACTTAAATGATTGCTTAGCATGTTGTCATGTAATGCAATTGCAATGTTGCTGCATTTTTAAAGTTTAAGGTCGAGAAGGTGTTGAAAAAAAAAGTTGTTATACTGAGATGCGTAATGTCAGTTGTCGCTTATACATAGAGCGTTGAATCGTGGAATCAACTATTCCAGTGTTTTCTTTGAGCTGTAATCTTACTCATGCCCAAAACGGGTATTCACAGTATAATTAAACCCAGAACAAGTGTTTTACTAGAATGCCATATATTATGATTAGTGTTGTGCTGCCGTAGGTATCAAATTTTTTATAGTAAGCGTATAAAAGGAAGTTGAAACTATATAATTTATGTATCCGCTAGCTAAATTTTTTATACATAATATGGAAACAATAAATTGTTTATTTAACATAGGAAATATAATTATACTTTTGCCCGGCGTCTATTCCTGAGAACTAATAATACATATAATATGGCAGAAAAGAAAGTTGTAAAATAAACAATAAAATTATTGTTATTAATATGGGAAACATTAGATATAATCACGGTTCTTTATAAAGTATAAAGGAAATTCATTGTGCAAATAAAAGATCATTATCGATTGATTCATCAGTTTCAATATACATATAGATGCAATGATTTCAAAAGGTTTTTCATTAGATGAATGGCATGGCCATGATTAAAAAATTAGACTACTTGTTGGTAATTACTATGCATTGATTTTGATCTTCTATTCGATATCTTGCTACTTATGTGTTACTAATGCACTTCTTATTATTATGAATTATCTACTTCGTGATGAAATAAAAGTTTTTGTATTGCTTGACAGGATATGCTGAGTTCAATCATGTTTTGCGAAATGATTTCTTCTTATTCTGAGTTGGAATAAATACCTATTTGTTATTTCTTATTTGTATAGTTTTATTGTTGCAGTATTTGAATCTCTGAAATATGTTTTCATCTTCATCTCTTATACCGTAGGATTTGATTTCATCCTGTGCGTATTTATTAAACCTCAAGTTACCAATAAGTTCTCCCAAGTTACCTGCCAAGTTTAAGTGGTTCTCCATGTCATCAAGACCATCTAGTATCAAGTATGAGTCATATGTCTAGATTCCTTTCTATCTATTCTCTCTAATATAGCTAGAGGCTAGATTTTCTCTCTTAAACTTGGAAAAAATAATAAAGCATTACACACAAGCATTACATAGATGTTTCTATAAACATATATTTGGTGACAAAACAAAGTGCGAGAAAGTGATAGTAACGCCTCGATTAGCAGTCAGTGAGCATGTCTGACAAATAAACACACGCTACTATCTTTCACTGAGGCTTTGTGTTCAAATATGTAGTGCATTAAAATGACATTGCAATGTATTTTGTGGTTACTGTGTCCGTTAGTTTAACCGTAATTTTTTTAAGCAGTTAAAAGGAAAGGGAATCATAGTTAATTATTATTTTTGTTTTGGAGATCTGTCATATTTTGTAGGTACTAATTTTGATACATCTAGAGTTGGTCTCCCTAACAATGTATGCACATTTTGATTAACAACTGTATAGACTTAAAAGATTTAATTTAATTAAAATTTTGACTCTAAAGAGCAAGAAAATATAGCTAATTACCACCTTAGTAATAACAATTTGTCGTAAAAACCATAAGTACAATAATTTAAGGTGTCGTTAGTGACGGTTAATCATATATTAAAATCCTGTACGAAAATTTCTTACTTATGATTTTATATTGTTTGAGATTAGTATATAATTCTAAGGTAATCAAAATTCTACCAACTGAAAATAATAACATACAAGTATGTATGTGATTATTTTCATTAGTTGTAGCCCATTTATGTAGGTACATTTACAGTTGTAGTGTGATTAGTACCCATTTTATTTAATCGTCATTTAACAATACTGCACGTGTTTAATAATACAATATTGACATTGTATATACCTAATATTACATTCAAGGATTTGTTCTAATTATTAAATCCGTCAGGTGGTTGTCGGTAAAGTCAGTTTACAAAAAAAAGCCAACCTTCTATTAAAATGTCAGTATTTTATACCTATATTAGGCATGTCTACCTTTAATTTTTTATCATAACCGAAAACATTTTATAACTGGACTCAATAGTGTTCCCTGGGGAACGCCGAGAGTTACTACCCGACAGGTTTATTAAAACGTTGAAAGTTTTGCATTACAAGAATCCTATTAGTTGAAACACATTTCATCTGTAATCCAACATTAATGATACAATAATATAATTATAATGTACAGTCATTATGTAACACACTGTAGTAACACCTGCTGTACGAGTCAAACGCTAAGCTAAAAGCAAAAATAATTTTACCATAGCGAAGCTGTTATAATCCTAATGAAATCATGTACCCGGTTGTTATAAGTTTTCTTTAACGGTATCAACATTATCAATAAATTAGCTATGCCTGCCTCGTTGGTAAAATGGCCACAAGCGCTCCTGCTTAGCATGAGGTCCTGGGTTTGATTCCCGGGTCGAGCAAAGGGTTTTCCTAACTGGAATTTTTCAGCAGCAGCCCGGAGACTAGATTTGTGCCCGGTTGATGCAATAGGCTCGCCTCTTATTACATGGGACTTAAACATAATTGGCAAAATGTGGGTGTACTATGGGTACACCTCTGCCTAATCCTTCGGGGAACACTTCCGTGATCTTATGTCATTTTGCGCCTTCTATTTTATGAGTAGCATGCGAATCATAACATAAATTAATATAGACATGATTTAAAAACCTTTTTTTATCTATGACTATGGGCTAAATATACCTAATAGATACATCTTTACGTATTATAAATTAAAGTCGCTTTTCGCGTTTGTCTGTATGTCCACGTTGTTCTTTTAAACCACGCTACAAATTTTGATGAGGTTTTCACCGTCGTTTAGAGAATTTATTCCGGAAGGTTTATTTGTATAATACGTTAGTATTAAAGTTACATATAACTAAGAAATCTTGATGTTCTGCAAAGTCGTGAAAACCGTTCAAAGCAGGAGCGGTTCACTAGTTACATTATAAAAGAAACACATAGTGCATTCGGAACAAGTTGAGTTCTAATCACCAATTAAGCATCTTTATCATTATATATATAAATTTCCTGAATATTTCACACTTAAAAGTGTAGTTGCAGTTGCAATTATTGCACAAATAATGTGTGTTTTATCTGCAGAACGAAGAAATTTCATTACACTTGCATCTACAAACTAGTACAATAGGTTTATTAACAAAGATTATAAAGATACACTTGAAGCCGTCTGCTGCATTTGTGCAACAACAATGTATTGTGCGATGCCCACATTCACCGGTTAATTTGCTGGGTCAAATAAAACATCTGCTACAGAAAGAGACGTATTTCCGCAATTTTTTCTAGCAATCTCTAAATTACATGCGTCTCGACACACTTTAGAGATTTATAATATGATTTATAACGATGCGATGTGAATGTATGGCTGTGCATTCACTTGCGTAACTGTGATCTAATAGGTCATAATGTAACTGTCTCTAGATGACCGACTGGGATCGCTCCGTGAATGACTTGTCATAATGCGATCATAGATTGCGTCTGTTTTTTTATGGACAGTAATTCTTCATTTTAGCCGCTAAGAAGCAATTAATTGGTTTAACCTAGTCAAATTCATATTTGATATTCATTAGGAAATGATTTTGGAAAAACACATTTTTGTACTTCTTTAGTATTTTTTTTAAAGCTTCTCAAGTTCTACACGTTTCTTCGATTTTTTTGTGGCCATTTCAACATGATTTAGCATTTCTATGGTCAAAAGTTTATGCAATTCATTTACATTCACATTTTTCTTCTTTTATATGTGAGCTAATTAGAGGTTGTTAGATTGAGTAGTTCAGTAGGTACCTAATCACTTAGTATTTCACAACGTTAGGCATATAATTATTTAATGCTACCGTTAGGTTTATGCCTTATTCAGAGTACTAATTGTTAATTAAGATTGACATCGAGGACATTTGAAGGTATATCTATCTACACATACCTGTTCTGAATCTTAGTGTATCAAACATTGTATATTTTTTCTAAACGTCTATTTTTTGTTGTTGGTATTATTTTTCTTCAATGCTTCAGCTTCTGTCTATAATTTGCAGTTCTATTTTCCAATGCTTAAAATTATTACTAGCTTCTAAGCAGTCAATAAGTCTTTAAAGTACCTTTCAAAACAATAATTGTACCTACATGTCACTCACCAGGGTCAGATATTTAAAAACTCGCATCAGAAAATTAAGACAAGACGTTTTTAGATTACACTTCACTCACCGCAATAAAACCTACAACCTTGTATCGCTAATAGTTACAGACATAACTTTAACCTTTCTATTAATTTCGTATAACTACCAGCTGACCGAACAGACGTTGTTCTGTTTCCCAGAACTCGATTTCTACCTTTCGGGTCCAATTGTGAATCTAAACCATCCAGGGACCCACTCAAACACCCAAAATCATCAAAATCGGTCCTGCTATTTAGGAGGAGTTCAGTGACATACACACATGCATAAGAATCTATATAAATAAAGATATCTTCTAATAAAGAATTAGTGCTGTTAGCACATAGTTTAGAATCAATTATTTTGTTAGTCCCCCTACCGTTCTGTCGGGTCAACCATAGGTGATAACTTAATACTTCAGATATCAGCCAGTACTAGATATGACATATATCATAACAGACAGGTTCGTGACTCAAATGTGACTTCTTGGAACTACTTTCGAAATTAATCGAAAGTCCTGTTTAGCCTTCGTGATATTATATTTGGAAGGAGATAAATGTTTTGAAATAAGATTGTTCTTTTCCTTATACATCTGTCTATTATTTAGCGAAGTGGCAGACAAAATTAGTAACCGTTTAACCTATATTTAACCATGTAAGCGGTTAATTGAAATTTAATACAGAAAAAGTGGTGCAGTGCAGCGCTTCTCAAACATTAAAGTATTCATGTGTTACTCCCACATTGAGCCAAATATTTAGATAGCATCATCATCCTATCTTTTTGGAAGTCTTTTGCAATCAAATTAACATAAGTATCGAGATCAGAATGCATTATGATCAACTAAACAGTCTAGTTTTATTTAAAGCTACTTTTTGATATGTTTATGAGCCAATGATGTGGCTAGTAAGGGATGACTACCAAGATGACGACTAAAAGAAGAAATATGGAATGAAAACCAGCAAAGGGGCTCTGCCTTGCATAGGGTCGCAGCATTATGCTGAGCGATGGCCATTTTATGTGGATGTGACGCATATTCTCCTCCAACTTGATCTTTTGTGTTGTTTACCGCAAATAAACGTATTTTCTTTCTTTCTTTTCTTAGTTTCTTCCTAAAACTAACCCCAAATAAATTGGGATAAGGATAAAATAATGATGATGATCTATAATACCATTATTGTCTGAAGTGGAAGAATTAAGTCAACAGGTTCATAGTGAAGATTCCAATCCTCGTACTTTTTTGCGAAAGATCACTTTCACAGAATCATTCAAAATGTCGATCAATCATCAACATCATCTTACTGTTACACAGATGAACAGTTAAATAACCAGTTCACGGTTGAACTTTCGACCGCAGCTACTGAAACCGATTACTTTTGCGTAACAAATGATGTTCATAGCCTCGTACCTGTCATAGACTTATATTTGACAATATTTATTATAGTCTATATCCAAATGTCTATGTTAGTTGACTTACATAAAATATCTAGCCAAATGGGAATTGAGTCTAGTCTAACAGTATGAAATATATTGAAGAATTTCCACCTTGGAAAAGACACAAACGTGTTGCGTCCCCTACCTTGTTTGTATCAGAATTTTCATTTGCAGTCTGCTACAAAGATTTTTTGAATAACAGGAGTGCATTTTATACAGTGTGTCTTTATAATGTGCACATATCGAAATGAGGGAATTTATGCTTAATTTTGTCATTGGAAAAAATGTTTAAAAAAATCGAAATAATAAAAAAAAAAATTGTAACAATCTATCGCGATGAAACAAACTCCATAATGATTGGAAGTAATTAGGCGTCCTCATAAAATTAAATTTATGAAAAAAATAAACAGATTTTCGCTAAAAAAATATGTTTATTTTCAATTCCCTCAATTGAAAATAAACATATTTTTTTAGCGAAAATCTATTTTTTTCTTCATAATTCTTTACAATAATCGTAAAATTTCTCAATAAGACGACAAACAGAACAAAAAAACATATATATATATATATCCGTAGATAAAATTAAGCATAGATTCCCTCAGTTTGATATGTTTGTCTTTGTATGCCTTATTTCGTACAAGATTTTGGCATACAGTCACTAAGATACTTACTAAGTTGTAGCAATGTCATGGAGAATAACCGTCTTGGCAAAAGAAATGGATGATTTTTTCTGCAAAGTATCATCAATTTCTTTTGCCAAGACGGTAATTTTCCACAAAATTGCTTGCGGTTCAAGTATATCTTTAAATTCTGAGACGATGTTAAAGGAATTAGTTGTTACATATAAATGTATCAAACCTTCTCTTCACTATTTGACCTACATAACCAAACCTCTCTAAACATGTTTTTTTTTATACATATATCCATATGTCAATTTCCACTTACCTAACCTTTAACTCAAGGAAGCAATTAGTTTTAATGCAGTTGCATTAGTTTTAAACATTATTATTTATGTAGTATTTTTTTTTGTATTATTTTAGTAATTGCGTATTAGATAGTAAATCATACAGGCTAATATTGAAAATGAGTTTGTTACTCAATATCGTGTCAGGTAATTTTTTTGCATACATGATTTGTGTGATGGGAATGAATTGCTTTTTTTATTAAAAGTAGGTCACAAAAGAGTGTGAATCATGGTTGGTGAATTGCTGGTATCCGGTTGTAGTCATTTCGGTTTTCGTTTTGTTTGAACTTCAAATCCAAAATATCGAACCGTACCCGAAAGCCGCCTCTTTTTGTAAACAATTGAAGTTCATTCAATCTTTGAAGACGAACCATTCAATGTAGAACTTCCTCCTTTTTTGAAGTCGGTTAAAACGAAGGCAGTCTTTCAGGAATCGTACTGTGCTAGGTGGCAGACGAGGAAATTAATCAAAAGCCATTTAATTTATACTTACTAGAATGTACTGTGCCTACTTAAAAGAACATTATTTGTGTAACAATCCAAACTTTAAAAAAAATACTTACATCCTATCATTGAATGTGAGTGAATATCTCAGAGAAAGTACCTTTTTAACGTGGGAAATTCCTTTTAGACACCGCACATTATACTTTCATTAATAACTATAGAGTTAATTAAAATCTTAATTCGGCATTTGTTAAACAATGGCCTTACAGATTGCGTAAATGAAGTAATTTCTGTTGACTGTCTTAAGAATTGAGATGTTATCATACCAATGATTTTGTAGACTTTGTATTTTTTTAATAGTTTCTTATCAAAAACCAAATTTCTACCATTTCATTGCGGAATCACTGTCATTGCAACCTTATAAATTGCTATACAGGTTTTAATTTTGAATACTACACATAGATCAAATCTTGACAACCCACAATTACCTTTCATTGAGTTCTCTTTTGTAACATTTCAAATAAAATCCACCATTTTAATTTTAACTAATTTCTCAACAAATAGGTCTTTGGCCAACCTTAATATTATCTAAAATTTAATTCCCAATGATTGATCTTTAACTCCAAGATTATCCTTCATCGAAGAACTTAGTTTAGTGAAAGGTAATGTTTCAGAAATGTTGGAGATTTATAAGATAACAATTTAATAACAGCTTGAGAAACATTGTATCATTATGTGCCGTACATTCGGCAGTATTGTTAGTACATAATTGTGGACGACTTAAATATTCTCTTAGCGGTCGTGTCGCAAGTTCTTAGAGGCAAGTGTTTTTCGAAAATGAGATTTTGATGAATTGCCTTGAGGAATGTTGTTAACAATGGACTGTTTTTTGGTAGAATTTGAGATTAGGCGAGGTTGGCAAATAGACCATCAACGGCCTACCTATGATAAATGGTAACTGCAGGTAGGTACGGATACCTCAATCTGCCGAGCCTTTTCCCAACTACAATATGTTTGAGTCGACTTCCAGTTTAACCGGATGCAGCTGAATACCAATATTTTACATGGCGATTGCCTGTCTATTACCAGTACCTTTGTGCATTACCCAGTTACTGGGTAATACGATACCTCTTAGTAAGACTGGTTGTCAGACTTTCGGGCTTCTGAATACCAGTAACGACTGATTTTGTTGATAAATACGGATACCTATATCAGCCAAATACCCCTGGGTATGTCGCTGTTGTCGATTCTATAGGTCACGCAGAAAAGTATAATGATTCTTTAATTCACAGACTTTCAAACTCTGCTTATTGAAGCAGAGTTTGAAAGTCTGTGTCTGTGTTTTCAATTAACACAACAAAAATGAATGGCTGCAAAAATAAATATGCTGGAGTATTTCCCCAAATGTAAGAACCTCGTTCGAAAAATCTTTCAGTTTTACGAATGAATAAGCAAACTGAAGTGGCAGTGGGCTGGCATGGCTGGATGACCGGTGGAGTAGACGAATTCTGGAGACGCCCCCCAGCTAGATGGACCGACGACCTTAAGAAGGTGGCTGGGACTGACTGGATGCGGAAGGCGGAGAACAGGATGTTGTGGCGCAGCTTGGGAGAGGCCTTTGTCCAGCAGTGCACCGCGACTTGATTGTTAATTGATCAAGTGACACTAATGTTTGTTATGAATAAGTTTCTAACATCAACGATTTTATTTAGTACTCAGCTTTACAGCCCGCACTCTGTCGGAACGGCCATTAGAGGAAAGCAAGTGACGTTTGACCACCGACCACGAATCAACCACAACTATTACGAAAAGACCCAAATTGTAATGTAAATGCGCTAGATTTTGTTATAGAAAACCTTATTTTAATGGAAATACGACCTTGATATGTTCTTGTTTGCCTATTTCACGAAAAATTTATCATGGGTCATCAATGATCAAGAGAGATAGTAGCTGCGTTTTTTTATCTGTTAGTAACAATTTCAGATTGCGAGCGATCTTCTCAATGACGGCAGGTTCTTTGCCTTTTTTCAGCGCCTCATTCTCAAGATATTGATGAACACATAATTATTTTGTGTCTAATATAATATATTTTTTTGTGATTTGAAAACCTGACAATAGTCTTGTCAACTGTATGGGAAAGCTTTTACTGCTGATCTTTGTTTTCTCCTTGGTTAATGAGAGTCCAAATATTTTTTACGATATTATTTATATATGACCACTGATATGTTTTGTATTTAAATGTTTTTTTTTTTTAAATAAAATTAATACCTATATAAAATAGAGGAATACAGGTCGAAATAAAAGAGTCTGACGTGGTGAAATTTGGAAAGAAATATTTTACTTTATGCAGACATAAGATGATGTCACTACTTTGCCGACAAGTGTTAGACGGTTTTGAGTTAAGTCACCCACAAGCAGCGTTTTTTATTGCACATATATTTTAACAATTTATTTCCCATTCGAAGTGATTTAACTGCGACAGCGGCGCCCTCTTTTGTCCAGACTTTTTTTTGAAAAGCTGTACGATAGTATGGAATGAACGCCAACGATTACGTGACCGCGTTTCCTCTCAATAATTGGCCCTTCAGTCGATTTTAATCTTATGAACATTAGGAATGTTTCTGTAGTTTTTTTAGTTTAAATTCGCAGACACGAACGGAAACTGTTACGTTTACACGCCATTAAATCATATTACATCGGTTACTTCACTTTAGCTCTCGCGTTGCTGTTAATTGTTTCGACATCATTAACCGTTTTTGTCTTTCATTGCAATATGATGATTCATTTCAAAAGTTCTTCAGATGCTATTCGTGTTAATGTTATAATTAAAATATGGTATTTCGAAAAAAAATGTGACGTAAATAATGTAAGTTATAATTGACATTACCGTGAATTATAATTAATAAGTAGGTGCTGCCCGCGGCTTCGTCCGCGTGGTCCCTAATCCTTAAAAAAAACCTGGCCTGTGCTACTCCTTATAACATCAGCTAACTGCTAGTGCAAGTTCCGCTAAAATTGGTTCAGCCGTTTCAGTGGTAAATCGAGACAAACAGACAAACAGGCTGACTAAAATTTTATTTTTTATATAAGTACCGTTATTTTGCCATTACAAACAGATACTTTAATTTTATTTATTTGTATAAATGTAATAGAACCATAATAAAGACATAGATAGATCATGTAACACGCAAATTTAATTTGCAGTTAAATATTATGAACGTTACCAATTATGTAAAGAAAATATTTACTTACGTGTGAATTGAATATCAAAACCCGTTATGAAATAGCAATTAGAATTAATTATAGATAAGTAATAACCTTTAACAGTAATGTCTATTTGATATCGTAATCAATTAATATGTAAGTTGAAATAAATATTTTATGTAATACAAGACGGTATGAAGAGTAACATGTCCTTACGTAAGAAATCTGCTCTACGGATGTAATAATGTTCACAGTTATAAATTTATAAGCGGAGCTCGTGGCCAAATAATAACAGCCGCAAGGGGCGATCCATCAGGTTAAGTTGCGCTTGCTGGGGTTGGTCCGTGGATGGGTGATCATCTTTACAAACCGAGACTCCTCCGGGCCTCGGTAAGCAAGTTGAACCGTTGGTCACGGCTGTCATTTGTGAATCTTTGACAGTAATTACGGGTCGTCAGAAGCCCAAAGTCTGACAACCAGTCCTACCAAGGGGTATCGTATTACCCAGTTACTGGGTTGTGGTGACTTGGAAATGAACCTAAGACTTCATGATCAGCAGTAACGCTTACGACGGCTAGACCAACAAGACAGTCCGCCAAAGACCAAAATGCGAAATAATATGACATCGTGAATTAATTACGTGGTTGAATTCAAAATACCAAAGATGAGGTTGCGTTTCACTTGATAAATTAATCTGCCTAGCCTTTCCCCAACTATGTTGGGGTAAGCTTCCAGTCTAACCGAATGCAGCCGAATACCAGTATTTTGCATAGTGCGACTAGCTATCTGACCCGTAATGACTGTCACAGATCCAAGAATGACAGCCGGGATCAACGGAAAGCATTGACTCTTATTTTCTTTTAAATTCTCAATTCATTCGATAATTGGTTAAGACACGTTAAGCATCATAAAAAATGAATTGCCTACTACTGCATTTTCTAATTATACTCTAATCATGAATCGTGGAATGATAGGATTTTTTGTTCACACGTCTCATCGGTTTTGGTCGAATGAACTCGGGTATCTTCGGCGAATGCGATGTCATTAACGATAATACTAACATTGTTAGCAAAAATGTTGCTTGTTTAATTATGTTTCCATCTTCAAAGTGCAATAATGGTCTCTGAGAATATTTCAGTTTTGTCTTTCTGAGTTCAACAATTTTACAATGATTTCGCAGTTTTGAACTTGTCATTCTGTCTAAAAACTGTCGCTCCCCTGCTGCACTATTCGCTTCAGATAATTTTGTTATCATTCAATCAATGGCCTGAATCATCTGACTTTGATTAAACACAATTTTCTGCATCCACGAACAAATTATAGCGATTTAACCTTTAAGTCTAAATAAATAAAACGAAGAATCGTGGAGATTGCAACTGAACTAAAGCGAATCCGTTGTTGGGTCCACAAGGTGTAGTAGAAAAATAAATAAAGAAAAGGTAACGATGGACCAATCACCTTAGTCACGGAATTTAAAATACTAGAATATCTGAAGTAAGCTGGTATGATTTGCATACTAGAACATTATTTTGATACTAGGATTACCTTTCTCTGCCAGCGTCTATGTTCGGAATTCCACGTATGACCCATCAGCCGTCAAAGCAAGAGTGAACGGGCTCTCATCAACAGAATCTTCTGGGCTTGCTCGTTCCATCGTTGATTTTTCCATCGCTTTCCACCAGCACGCGTAGCATGACCACCGTAGAAACGGGTTTATGTTTATCCGTCATTTTGTCTATTCTTCCGTCGAAAAAACCCGTTTCTACGGTGGTCATGCTACGCGTGCAGGTGAGATCGAGGTCAAGAGTAGGCCCATTACGAACTGAATTAAAAAAAAATGCTGCACTAAATGAATAATAAGAAATAAATACTAGGTTACTTTAGATAATTCAGATCTGCCAATATTTTCAATTTGAACAACGTTCACATTATTAAGGTATCTATTACTATTGCATGCAATTTTTATCTTTCTGTTATGTTCTGCATTTTTTTCTCCCGTATTAGTATATTTAATTAATTTGTGAGTAGCAGTATTTTAAATCTAAACAATTATTAAACGCACTGCACTTTCTCAACTGAGTAAAATCGCCGCGCCCGCGCAAGCCACGCGTGACAACGCTGAAATATTTGATCTACCGCTTGATAGACATTGCGTAATTTAAGAATTTGGTTTATTATTGACGTTTACTGTTTTCAATGATTAGCGATGCGTGTGTCTTATGGATTAGAAAAAGAAAGTAAAGGATATTCAGCATTTCGTAAATAAATGTTGGTTTGGATAGCGCCAACATTGAAAGAATATGCACTGTAGTGAACATTTCAAGAATGTGTTAGAAAGATTTAATTAAAAAGCGATTGATGTTCACCAGATTTCTTTGATGATATTATGGGTGAGAAATATTTAATTTAATTTAATTTAATGAACTTTATTAAAATGGTCCTGCCATTTTAATAAAGTTCACATAAATATAGAATTTCTGCTAGTCTTAGGTGCAGTGAACTGTCATACCACTTATGTTCCACTTGATACTGGGGATTGACAGCTTACTTCAAGGTCATTTCAGCTAAGTTTTCACGGAGAGATTCAATAGTTCCGCTGGTGTGCTTATACGTGTGCAAGAGCATTGGTGGCCCAGAGTGGTAACGGCCTAACTTATGAGTTGTAGGTCGTGGGTTCGAACCCAAGCAGGCGCTTTACTATGCTTAAATAATTTCATCACCACTGCTCACAAAATGGTGAAAGAAAACATCGTGAGAAAACGGCATGTCTTAGAACCAAAAATTCAAAGAGATGTGACGTCTATCAACCGGCACCGGGCTCGCGTGCTAGATTACAGCCCACTCCCTCTCGAGGCCTATGTCCAAGCAGTGGGAACATTAAAGGATAATTATGCTTATATATATGCTTATACAAGAAATTTTGTGGCAATGAAATTCAATGTTTGTATAGACAGAATTGGCACAGACGATTAACACGTTAACATTTGAACTACTTAATTACTTGTCACAAGTGTAGCGAAAGCAAGTCTAGACCAAATTAAGACAGCATTTAAAGTTCTACATCAAAACGAAGGCTGTTCGGATATTTACATTATGTACAGCTAGTATATTATTAATTTATTACAATGACTTAGTTTACCTATACGGACTCCACCCACACAATAGAACCAGTATTTTTATTAAGATTATCAAAGATAATGTTGATTGAGTCTGTGTTAAATATCTGAATTTGATTTGAATATTTCTAAATTGGTTGAAGAAATGGGTTAGGGTTTATTGGGGTTATGTTGCGAAGATTTCTGTGATTATGAAATTAATTGAGATGAAAATAAGTTAACCCTTTTAAGCTACCTTTATTTATTTAGAAAAATAGTCAACGGTTATCTCGTTTCTTTTCTCTTTTAGAACAAAATGATGTGCAAAAATTTTTTTTATTGTTTTATTCATAAATACGTTTATTGTTTTATTAAGAAATATGTACATTGACAAAGTTACGAACTTATTGCAATATTAGTTTACCAGGCATATATTACCAGCTAGACCAAGTTACTATGCAGGTTTCAATAACGCTTATTTTAAACTACGAAATGGTTAATTTAACGCAGTTACAATTGAGTAACCCGACTATGAATTTCGTTCATGGTTTCACGTTAAATTCTTGCCGTTTGTACGATCCGATTAGTTTTAGTTCTTAACTGAGCATGTCTGTTTGTAGTCACCGTCATCGCTGCTTATGGTTTCTTAAAAGAGCGGTGGGGTTGGCCGCCGGCCGCCACGTAACGGCCGCCACGTAACGTTCGCCACATAACAGCCGCCACATAACGGTCGCCACATAACCGCCACCACATAACGGCCGCCACATAACGGCCGCCAAATAACGGCCGCCAAATAACGGTCGCTAGATAACGGCCGCTAGATGACGGCCGCCATGTAACGGCCGCCACATAACGGCCGTCAAATAACGGCCGCCACGTAACGGTCGCTACAAAACCGCCGCCACATAACGGCCGCTAAATAATGGCTGCCATTTAACGGCCGCCATTTAACGACCGACACATACCGTCCACAATCTAACGACGGCCACATACCGGCCACATCTAACGGCCGTCAAATAACAGCCGCAACATAACGGCTGCCAAATAACGGCCGCCAAATAACGGCCGCCACATACCGGCCCCAATCTAACGGCCGTCAAATAACGGCCGCCATTTAACGGCCGCCACATAACGGTCGCCATATAATGGCCGCCATATAATGGTCGCCAAATAACGGCCGCCATATAACGGCCGCTAGATAACGGCCGCTAGATGATGGCCGCCATGTAACGGCCGCCACATAACGGCCACCATATAACGGCCGCCACATAACGGCCGTCAAATAACGGCTGCCACATAACGGTCGCCACATAACGGCCGTCAAATAACGGCCGCCATTTCACGGCCGCCACATAACGGTCGCCATATAACGGCCGCCATATAACGGTCGCCAAATAACGGCCGCCATATAACGGCCGCTAGATAACGGCCGCTAGATGACGGCCGCCATTTAACGGCCGCCACATAACGGCCGCCACATAACGGCCGCCATTTAACGGCCGCCACATAACGGTCGCCATATAACGGCCGCCACATAACGGCCGTCAAATAACGGCCGCCACATAGCGGTCGCCACATAACGGCCGTCAAATAACGGCCGCCACATAGCGGTCGCCACATAACGGCCGTCAAATAACGGCCGCCATTTAACGGCCGCCACATAACGGCCGTCAAATAACGGCCGCCACATAGCGGTCGCCACATAACGGCCGTCAAATAACGGCCGCCACATAGCGGTCGCCACATAACGGCCGTCAAATAACGGCCGCCATTTAACGGCCGCCACATAACGGTCGCCATATAACGGCCGCCATATAATGGTCGCCAAATAACGGCCGCCATATAACGGCCGCTAGATAACGGCCGCTAGATGATGGCCGCCATGTAACGGCCGCCACATAACGGCCACCATATAACGGCCGCCACATAACGGCCGTCAAGTAACGGCCGCCACATATCGGTCGCCACATAACGGCCGTCAAATAACGGCCGCCATTTCACGGCCGCCACATAACGGTCGCCATATAACGGCCGCCATATAACGGTTGCCAAATAACGGCCGCCATATAACGGCCGCTAGATAACGGCCGCTAGATGACGGCCGCCATTTAACGGCCGCCACATAACGGCCGCCATTTAACGGCCGCCACATAACGGTCGCCATATAACGGCCGCCACATAACGGCCGTCAAATAACGGCCGCCACATAGCGGTCGCCACATAACGGCCGTCAAATAACGGCCGCCACATAGCGGTCGCCACATAACGGCCGTCAAATAACGGCCGCCATTTAACGGCCGCCACATAACGGTCGCCATATAACGGCCGCCATATTACGGTCGCCAAATAACGGCCGCCATATAACGGCCGCTAGATAACGGCCGCTAGATGACGGCCGCCATTTAACGGCCGCCACATAACGGCCGCCATTTAACGGCCGCCACATAACGGTCGCCATATAACGGCCGCCATATAACGGTCGCCAAATAACGGCCGCTAGATAACGGCCGCTAAATGACGGCCGCCATGTAACGGCCGCCACATAACGGCCACCATATAACGGCCGCCACATAACGGCCGTCAAATAGCGGCCGCCACATAACGGTCGCTACATAACCGCCGCCACATAATGGCCGACACATAATGGCCGCCAAATAACGGCCGCAGACACGGTTGTCATAAACCTGGAAAAGTGCGAGTCGGATTATCCTAGAGAATTTAAGGTCGTCTGCATACATATAGCAATCCGTTATGTGGCGACCGTTATGTAGATAACGGTCGCCACATAACGGCCGTCAAATAACTGCCGCCACATAACGGTCGCTACATAACCGCCGCCACATAATGGCCGCTAAATAACGGCCGCCATTGAACGGCCGCCATTTAACAACCGACACATACCGTCCACAATCTAACGACCGCCACATACCGGCCACAATCTAATAATCATTGAACGGCCGCCATTTAACGACCGACACATACCGCCCACAATCTAACGACCGCCACATACCGGCCACAATCTAACGGCCGTCAAATAACGGCCACCATTGAGCGGCCGTCAAATAACGGCCGCCACATAACTACTGCCATTTAACGGCCGCCACATAACGGCCGCCACATAACGGCCGCCACTTAACGGCCGCCACATAACGGCCGACACATAATGGCCGACACATAATGGCCGCCAAATAACGGCCGCAGACACGGTTGTCATAAACCCGGAAAAGTGCGAGTCGGATTATCCTAGAGAATTTTAGGTCGTCTGCATACATATAGCAATCCGAGAATTTCAGGCAGTGTGGAATATCGTTAACAAAACATTAAATAGAATTGGTCCAATATGTGACCTCTGGGGAACCCCTGAGGACGTCTTGTAGGTTCCAGATAGAAAACCATTAACTGCAACAAAGAAGAAACGATTTTCGAGGTAAGACTTTAGTCAGTTATAGAGTGTACCAGTGATACCATACGCAGATAACTTCGACAGAAGTAAATGGTGAGGTACACGGTCAAAGGCTTTGCTAAAGTCGGTATAAATCACGTCGATCTGCTTGCCACAGTCAATGGCATCCGATAGCATTTCTGTGAAAGTCGCTAGATTAGTGCAAGTAGACCTGGAACTTACGAAGCCATGATGAGAAAAGCTCAAATAGAGTTTGAAGTGTGCCTGAATGTATGGGCAAACCAAGGATTCGAAGACCTTGCCAAAGGTAGACAAGATAGAGATGGGTCTATAATTTTTTATGTTGTCCTTCTCACCACTCTTATGGATAGGAATAATTTTAGCTTTTTTCCACGAATCAGGAAAGATACCTGAGTTGAGGGATTTATTAAAAATCAGTGTTAAAGGGGATACCAGAACGTGGGCATATTTATAAATAAATACTGGAGGGATACCATCAGGGCCAGCGCCTTTACTCTGATCCAGTAATTTAAGCTTCGTCAGCAGGTTTTCGCGATCAATCACGGGTGCCGTTAGAGGTTCCAATCGGTCGCTTCCTATGGAGAAAAGCCGGCAAGAAACTCCACGGTTACTCTTTTAGAAATAAATGGTTTCTACAATGTTTTCAAATTACAGCATGTATGTATGAGAGGTATGAGAGGACAGTATAGGCCTATTAACAAGTACCAGCTAATTAGTTAAATAGAAAATGGTCCACAAGTCTACAGCCTACAACGTTCTCACATTCACAAAATCTAAAAGAAAAGAATCTATATTTTAATATAGACAAAATAATAAAAATAAGGACCTATTTAAACCAAATGACTTGATTGCCATTACAGCTGTAAAAAATCTAATTTGATTTTAAAAAAATAGAAAATTGTAGGTTTATAATGTCAAATAGTGAAAAGATTATGTCAAGGAAGTATTTAAAACACTACATATTCTCATTCACCGATTTGCTTTGCTCGAAAAACAGCTTCCATTTAAAACCACTAGAGCTGTAGCAAAAAAATATATCTCCTAAAAGTGCGTCATAAAGTAACCATTAAATATAATAACGTTAAATATCTACTCTATGTAAAGCACGTACATAAGCACAGTACATACATACAGTGCTGTAAATACATATTAGATAAGAGACAGGCAGCTGTTTACCTTGTCCTTTGTAACGAGGCGCAAGCGCTTATGATTTTATTATAATTAATATTTTATTTAGCTGTTTTTATATATCGATTGATAGATGTAGATTATTAGATTTATGAAATGGATAGCAAATAGTATTGCGTAATCAGCGTATAATGTTTCCACTGTTGGGACACAGGCCTCCTCTCTTCT
This sequence comes from Omphaloscelis lunosa, assembly GCA_916610215.1. Taxonomy (NCBI): domain Eukaryota; kingdom Metazoa; phylum Arthropoda; class Insecta; order Lepidoptera; family Noctuidae; genus Omphaloscelis; species Omphaloscelis lunosa. The sequence continues at coordinate 18,941,855 of OU744250.1, forward strand.
AGAGGGAGTGGGCTGTAATCTACCACGCGGGCCCAGTGCGGGTTGGTTGAGATGCGAATGTATAAATATTGATATCAGATATTATTTTCGAAGTCAAGAGCTTTTATTGTAATATGGAAATAACTGAAACAATGTTGCTTAATTGTTTATAATGAAAACTGTTAGATAGAAAATAAAATAAAATAATAGTTTATGAAAACTGAAATAAACTAGGTAGGTGAAAATTGGCTAAGAACAGTTCCCGAGTCGTAGCTCGTCTAGTATGTCACAAGAACCTACCTACTCCTCCTTTAGCAGTCAGGGTTTACCGATCAGTCTTATATGCATGACAATAAATAGTAATTTTTTTTGCGAGTAAGTTTTATTGCCATAATATGAGACCTTATACTAGATTATTGATTTAGCGACTTGCAGTTGATTTCGTTTGAAATTATACATTTTGATCTCTTTAGCCTTTAAACCAGTAAATCAAGCCCCATTTACACGATTCAAGTTTCTTGCCTGTAGTATACAATAAAATTGAAGCAACAAATGACTTGCATTATATAAAAACTCTTAAGACTGTTTAGAGCTTTTATTGTTACTTAACTTTTGGTATACCACTGGCAATTAAATCGCACCATGTAATAAAGGCTTAAATCGTTTGACCTCTATCTAAACTAATATTATAAATAGAAAAGATTTGATTATTTGTGTTTGTTGGTAATGAATAAACTCCAAAATGACTGGACCGATTAAAAAAAAAATCCCTAGTAGACTGCTATATTATCACTGAGTAATTATGGCTATAATTTATAAAGATATAACGCGGGCGAAGCCGGTGGGGGAAGCTAGTGTACTATAAACTAGATGCGCCCCGCGGTTTCACCCACATAATTCTCGATTCCGTCGGAATATCAGCATAAAAAGTATTATGTGTCCTAACCCAGGTCATGGTCTACCTATGTGCCAAATTTCATTCAAATTCATTCAGCCGTTTTAGCGTGAAACCGTAACAAATAAACTCACTTTCGCATTTTTTTATTTATTTAGGATATTTACTTAACAACAAGACACGTTCTAAAAATTACAATTACAACAGTCTAGGAATATTACTTGGAAAGCTTAAAACAAAGCGGCTACAAAACTAGAGCGTTTAAGGCAAACGAGATTGTTTTCATTTAATGTGCTGAGCGAGCGGAACGACTTGTCTAAACTTGTTTTTATTAGCTCGATGATAACTTTGTTATTAGTAGCTTGGTAGTATTTTAAGTAATAACTAGCTCTATGGGGATGGGCTAGCGGCTAAGTCAAGCAACTATACCTACCGGGACCCTCCATGCTTCGGAAACGAGGCACGGAGGGGTCCTGGACATTAAGCCGTTTGTACCGGCTGTCATTCGTGGATCTTTGACAGTCGTTAGTTAGAAGCCCTAAAGTCTGACAACCAGTCTTGCCTAGGGCTATCATGTGAAATAGTGGTATTCAGCTGCATCCGGTTGGACTGGAAGCTGACCCCAAAAATATTTAGGAAAAGGCCAAGTAGATGATAGTATGTAATTAGTAGCTCGACGCTGTGGGTAGAAAGAGGTAGGACATCGCCTACGTGGGATATTATTATGATTTAAATATTTATTTTAATTCTTGTGTGAGGTTATAGCTTATAGTCTCGTGCAGACTCGCGCGACACCAGTAATTGGTCTACCGTGAAGTTTTCTTAGAAATTGTTTTATTAGAGTCGCGTCGCGCCATTCTGCACGCTTATTACTTTTGTCTAAACCCTACTATATCGTTTATAATCTGGATTAACGTATAGGATACTTTTTATCCCGATATTCTTACGGGATCGAGAATTATGCGGGTGAAATCGCGGGGTGCTGCTAGTTTATGATATGATTATCATGTCTAAATTACTCGAAAGGCTAGGCTGAGTTATTAGATACCGATGTTTCGCTAATTATGCCTATTTTCGGGAACAAATCTCACTCACTCCAAGTGTCAATTAAATTTTTTATAAGTTTATTTTTAATTTAGGGAAAGTTATGTCAGTCTCTTACGTTAGAAAGAATGTATTGTAGAAAAGCGTGAAATATACAGTTTTCTAGGTTGATGTGAGATAATAATATGGCAGACCTTCTGCTTACGATTATGTACCTACTTATTATTTACGCACTCATGTCATGTAATTAATATAATTTAATTTATAATGTTTTTCTTTTTTTGCAGGTAAACAAATCAGTCACGCTCTGGCTTCAGACCAAATTAATATGGTATGTCTATAACAGCCTATTTAAAATATAATAGCCTTAATTATATGTTTTATGTTTTATTTTATTCTGTTTAGTGTGTATAATGGTAGGTAAGGTTCAAAGACTTGGTATTGACATTTTAAGAGGTCCCATTTGACATGGTAATTGTTAATAAAAGTTAAGTAGTTGTATGACTATTGTTTACTGGTTCATTGTCTCATGTTCAAGTTCAGTAAGGTTCTTAAGTTGCATAGGTAGCTTTGTTATGGCTAATAAAAAATGCACTAAGTACTTTGCGCTCGGCAATTGCAAGGAACGTAGGCGCATCGTACTGATTTAAACAAAAGACGACCAAAAGAAATTATTAAAATAATATTTTTATTAAATATTAAATATTTTTTTTTTATTAAAGAAAGCAAAAAAATGGTACTTGAAAATTTATTGGGTTTCATTTTTAAGTTCGTATACAAATGAGTATTATTTATATATTTTTCTAGTCTGCCCCACCAAGTTGTTCTACCAAAGGGACAAAGTGGAATGTCTAAAATTTAAACGTCCAGTTTGTCCCACTAATCGATTTATTGCACTAGGGCTTGCAGTGTTGCGCGTCGTGTCACTGGTGGGATAACTTAGTGGTGCAGAGTGGATTAATCCTAATTTTTTATATTATTTCTAGATTTATGCATTCAAAATCGAAGCTTAATTAGTCTATATATTACAAAATTATCGACACGATCTATTTGCTATCAAACGCAAACTATCAACCACACGAAATGAACACTTCCAGTCAACATGTCAAACCGAATTACCATCGGTTGAACGAGCAGTAATTATAACAAGGAAATGAACCGTTCGTTAATTTATTGGAACATAAATATTACAAAGGTCGTATCCATTTGCAAGGATTTTGTGGAATATAATATGCATCAATTGGGTTCAAATAATTATGCAGCGCTGATTTGATTTCGTTCATGAATTAATTCATTTACTTTATCAGTCAGTTTTGTTTATTCACGGAATGTTTGCAATATTTCCGTATGATTAATATGCCTAAAATACTCGACTATTCATAGTGGAAAATGTGGATGATATAAATTCCTAATGGATAAAATAAAATCACGAAGAAATAATGTGTGCTAGTCCAAAATGTTATCAAAAGATTACCCAGCTAATAGCCAGTTGGGTACTAGTATATTATCTGTGGTGGGGCTAATAACTTCCCACAGCCTCTACTTTAATTGATATTGAAACTATTACCCAGAAATAAGGAGTTTTAAACGCCTATGTGGCCTAGCGGCTAGATCACCTGTCTCAGACCCAGAGGTCCCAGGTTCGATTCCCAGTGGGGGAAAAATTTTCCGCTCGGTTTGGTTGGTGGTAGGGCTTGTTCTAAGTCCGCCTGGCTAGCCAGCACCATCTTATCTAAGTCTGTCACCATAACAACAATGTTAATCGCATTGTTAACAGCATTGTATGTTTCGGCACTTGGAGATAAGATAGCCAGTTCCTCTATGGTTGAGTATTCCGGGTGAAGCTCGCTTCCACCTTCGGCCTGATCATCACTAAACATCAGATGAGATGAAGACCAAGAACTTCCACGCTATAGTTAAAAAAAGGAGGAAATATAATGGGCCATAGCACAATACATGATTTTAAAACATTTTTCAGAGCGAAAGAAAATTCTAATAAATTTCAGGTGCGTAGCGATGCACCTACATCATTGCACAACACCGTAAAACTAATACTACCACTAAGTCACCACTTAACCCACTTGCAACCTTCCATTTTGTCCCAACCGTCTAATTAGCTGCCATACGTGGTCATTTCACGGCCAATAAGGTCTTACACCATTGTCCATGCTTGTTCGATCAATTAGACTGGAACATTGTTTAGAATGGAATACGTCGTGATTATTGTCCTGCAATAGTCTTAGGCTTGTTTCAAAGCTGTCCGGGAGACTCGCACGGACCTCCCGCATACGGGATACCCGTACGGGTAGCGCCCGCAGTGTTCGGAAATTAGGGAGTTAGTACGATACGGTTGCTAGCGTTGTACCCGCTCTACCCGGAGCGAGTCACGTACTGACCAATCCGCGTCGCTGTGAAACAATGTTCAAGTTTCTCACGTGTGTCTCCGTCCCGTATGAGCGGCCCGCACGGGTCTCCCGGACAGCTGTGAAACCAGCCTTAGGAGTTGGATAACATAGTCACCTATATGTATGTTCTTTAAAAAACAAGTGACAGTGAGAGTCAACGATGTAGCTGGGAAGTTTGTGATGCCGCCGCTTCTTCATTCCAGCTAGATATTTAAGGTCTGCCTTTAGCTTGTATTATAAAGTTATGTTACAATTTTGGTACATTCTGTCTACTGACCTAATTGAATCGTATTCAAATGTGAAACACAGCCACAATTTTTCTTTCAATAACTGGGCTTGCATCCATGATATTTACCCATAACTTTATGTATACTATACTACGATGTCGAAGAATGAGGAAGCTATTACGTATGCGACACCGCCTTAGCAATTGCCTTAGATTCTATTTGTATGAAAAAACTAAGGTTGTAAGGAATTTTCGGTATTTTAATTTGCATAACACCTTTTTCAAGAAGTTATGGGCGAGTTAAACTGGTTAGTTGTACTCTACAATTTGTAGTAACAAGTAGGCTGGTTATGGAGAACCGCCTTCGCCGCGACGTCGTCATCCGCATTATTTTTTTTGTTTTAACATCAAAGTACCTGGGCGACCGAGCTCTGCTCTGGTGAAAATAGAGAATGCTCATTTAATAGTATAGGACAGTACCTACTAATTACGTACTGCCATGATAATAGGTACTTACAAATTCCATGCTGCCATGATTATTATTCTAATGTCAATAATATCATGTCATTTTTCATTATCTTGTTCCAAACTTTGGGCGACCGAGCTCTGCTCGGGTGAAAATACGGAGAAAACTAATTTTCCCAGATATGAGACCTTGCCCCCGTAAACTCCTAATTGCAACTTTCATCGAAATCGTTAGAGCCATTTTCGAGAACGTGATGACAAATATATACAACTATTGATCATTTAATAGTATATGATTAGAATAGAAGTGCAGAGAAACATCACCAACAATAGTCTATTTATATGCTAATCATTTGGGAAGTAATATGATTCCTCTGACGGATAATAGGATTGAGCTCAATTGAGTACTGATAGAAGAAGGCTATTTCCAGCAGTTGGCCAGCTGTATGCTAATAATGATGATTCTATTGTTTCTTTGGTGAATTTATCATTAATTTAAAAAGCATTGTTGTTACGAATAGCTCACAGCAATATATTCACACTTAAATTTTAAATGTTTAAAGTTATTGTAACAGTAGCTATTGTATTTAATTTGAGATTCTTAAATTCTACAAAGTAATTCCAGTGGTTCTTTGTTTTAAAAGTTACTTAAAGAAACTGGTTGCACGTTACCTACTAGGATATGCAAGCTTATCTGTTACGAATTACTTGATTTTTATTCTTTTTAGTTTTTGCCGAGTGTTAATATTGTTACCGGTTTTAGTGGGACATATAACATAACATCACGCTCGTAATCCCCGAAGGTATAGTCAGAGCAGTTATGTTTAAGTCACATGTAATAGGGGGCGAGCCTATGGCCATCAACTGGGTCATCCAGGCCGCTACTGAGAAATTCCAGATGAAAAACCCCAATAACAACGCAAAACGACGCAACTACAACGCAACGTATAACTATTGCAAAAATATCTTAGTCGAGACCAAATTCTAGTTAAAATCGAGAACAATGTGCATATTGCATTATGGCTTCCGACAGATTTATTTAATATCGATCATTGGAAGTTCTTATTTCATTACAATTCAATGCAATCTTCTTTGATGTTGCGTCAAAAATTACGTATGCTGACATCATAATTATTCTTATACATTATTGATAAAATTCACGGAATGCACCCAGCCTGAATACGACCCTGGTTTCGGTCAAGTTTGCAAATGAAACAACAGTATTTATAGAAATGTCATAGATTTAATTTCAACTGTTTTATTAATGAAGACCGTCAAACCTATCATTTAAAGTTGTTCTTATTTCATTACAATTCAATGCAATCTTCTTCTTCGAATTTGCGTGAAAAATAATGCGTGCTGACATCATATTCTTATACTTACAATATTTATTAAATTCACGGAATGCACCCAGCCTGAATACGACCCTGGTTTCGGTCAAGTTTTGCAAATGAAACAGTGTTTAAAGAAATGTCATAGATTTAATTTCAACGGTTTTAATTAATTACTGTTTGGTAAATATTATTATGTTTGAGTGTTGTATCATTGTTGTGTCATTTGTGACGTTGGTTGTTATTTTTCCGTGTAATTTCGACGGTCGATTTTTATTATTAGAACCAATATAATAAAAATCATGACCTTTTAAAGTTACGAACCTTGCACCAAACAATGCACATAAAATAAAAGCATTTCGAAAAAAAAAAAAAAACAGTGGCACTCAACAGTGCCGACAGAAGTGAAAACTTGAAAAAAAATTGTCACCGCGGTAATCAACGCGTTGATGTCTTTTTAATGGTCAAAAGCTGGTGTCATCACGGTGTCGCGAAATCAATGGTTTAGTCCCATCTCCAAAATGCCCAACGCGCCTAAAGAAGTTTTCACTTCAAAAATAATTCGAAAAGCTACGGTTTGGCACTATTGTGTAATAGCAGTTCTACAAAATGACGATAAAAAAAACAGTGAGAGAATTGGCACTATCAACACCTCAACGATAAAATCAGTAAGGATTACACGTTCATCGCTGTCAGCGATTTATGAAAGTGCTTTACGATATTCGGTTTGTGAATGTAGCTTACAGATCGGCCATTAGATGTGGCAATACTTGCCAAGTTATGTGGCAACTATCTACATGAATACATACATTATTACTCTGCTCACAGTTTTTGTACTTGTAATAACTCATGCTATCACTATGAACTTATCCATTGGTGACAAAGATGTCTAAATGAAAAAAATGCCAATTGCCGTCGAGTTATTTTGGGCTCGGCTTCCAGGCTTTTCTCGTTCGTTTTATATTCTTCCACATGTAAAACCTATATTTTAATGGTAGATAAATTGTCATGTTGAGCAGTGGTGGCCCAGTAGAAACGGCCACAACTGACGAGGTCGTAGGTTCGAACCCACACAAGCAGATTACTTTGTGTAAATTAGTTCATCACCACTGCTCTCAAAATGGTGAAGAAAAACATCGAGAGGAAACCAGCACGTCCTAGAATAAAAAAAAATTACGATATGTGATATCCACCAACCCGCACTGGGCCCGCGTGGTGGATTACGGCCCACTCCCTCTCACAGAGAGGAGCCTGTGTCTCAGCAGTGGGAACATTAAAGGCTGATTAGGTGTGCTTATGCTAAGTTGTTACTTTTAGGCTTTTACGGCCAGTAACGAAATAAAATAAAATTCGAACCTAATTAAATGCTTTAAAAAATTTCAATCACCATCAGTAATCTTTTGTGCTACATAAAAATGAGTAAATTAGAAACTTCAATTAAACAATGCGATAGAATTATGTCGATTTTTTCATTATAACTAGACATTCCAATCTTATTTTTAGCAATAAACTTTGCTCAACATTTAGTAATTTATGATCTTTTAATAATAAAATTCAATAAGGAAATATAATTTTAGATAATTAATCAATCCGCTTTAAATTTACTAATAAAATTAATTATTAGGTTTTTTTAAGAGTCCGTGGTATTTTTGAATTTTCAAAGGCTAGAAAAAGGAACCATAATGTACAGATTGCATAATGTTATATTCCTATGCACTATAATTTCGAGAAGTTATAAAATCTCCGACTGTTGTTACCTCACCATGTATCGTATCTAGGTATATTTCGATCAATTCTTGCTGACCCCTGTATCGCCCGCACTTTGCTTACTCATTCGGATACCAGGAAAGCAAATCGGTAACACCTACGAAGAGTGATAATAAAATCAATGCATCTTATAAAATAAGCCACAAGAAAACAAAAATAACTGCAGTTATTTTTATGAAGACGTTCCAGAATTACATTGTCAAGGACATAATTATCACAAAAAGAAGCAACGAGACAAGAAAAAACCAGTTATTATAATATACCGTTTATTTTTATTTCAACTTATAATTCGAACTTTCAAATTGAAATTACAATTGAGGTCACACTTAAAAAGGCAAGCTAAGTACTCTAATCAATGATTTATTTAATAGATTCGTAATGCAGCCTTGATGGAGCGGAACTTTGAAAAACTGTATTAACTGTAACTAGTTTACCGGTCATTTTTAGGGTTCCGTACCCAAAAGTGCCAATTGCTAAGACTCGGCTGTCCGTTCGTCCGTCTGTCACAAGTCTATATCTTTTGAACTGTAACAGGTAGACTCTTGAAAGTTTCACAGAGTGGGTACTAAGTATTATAACCGCTCCAACAATAAATACTAAAAATAAAAAAAATAATGCGCGAATAACAAGAAACTTGTTAAAAAAATATGAAGTGATAAATATTGTACGAAGGTGCTGAACCCTTTGTGTGCGACTCGCACTTGGCCGCTTTTTATTTCTTGTTTATCTTAAATCTATTTCATGAGGGGAAGGTGAGGCGGTACAAAAAGAAGAGTTGGCGTCCTCGTGTAAATATCACTTGTACTTGGACTTCCCAGTAATGATATGTGGGGCACTTGATGTAGTTTTTATGTCCGCCAGTGGTTGCGTAGATCGTACTTTGTGAACAATCTTGATACTCTTTTCTGAAGCGGATGCACCTGAGTAGACTCAATTATTTAATAATATTGGTCGAATAAAATTTAATTGCAAAAATCCGGTATAGAGTTTATTTTAAAAAAATCTGTGTCACGTCCAAATAGGTAATAATCCAAAAAACTATTGCATACGTGATATTAAAATGTACCTGCTAATCAATAAATTTTATTTTTTATTTAATAACATTGAATTTCCGTGCAGTAGCTACATTAATCTAACAAATTCCATAATTTTTATCTGACAGGCTATTAAACTCAAAATTTGCATTTTAGAATCTAAGGTGTAATTTTTTTTTATTATTTGTGAGATTTATATTAATTTAATCTTTTCGTCATTTCAGTAGCTATTTAATTAGTAAATAGAAGTAATATAAAATCAAAGGTCAACTGCTTTTAACAAACCGCAGACCTATTAACCTCATACTATTTCGTTGCAAAAAATGGATTAGATTATAATTGATATTAACATACGGGTTTCTGTCTATACGGAAATAATGTATAATACTTTTTGTTCCAATACGCTACTAATTGACTTTATTTTTTGTGGAACATTTCCACATACAATAAAGTCTGACCTTTTTTGCAAGCAGCTTAAGAACCTACGTGACGTTTTGGGCTCATTTTCGTGAAACGCAATTTAAGGCCCAAACGCAGGAGTATATTTTATTTCGCTACTTTTCTAGATTTCAAATAGCTCTATATTATACATTTGAAGTAATAATGTGTCGTTTTACATATTATTTGTAAAAAAAAAACGACCGAGCCTTATAGTAGTCGCATGTGATGTGTATTATCTGACCTGTCACCTTGGTAATAAGTAACATTAAAGGGGCGGGGTCTCGTCAAGGTCGTTTATGACCAATTCTATCACCACGTGCGCTCATTGGTTAAATCAAATAGTGCGCGCTTCCCAGGCTTCCTGTTACACACTTCCGTCCCTTTTCACGAAATCACTCCTACAGATTTGATTATTTCGATTTTTCTAGATTTAGATCTTCATTTAAATTGCAGGAAACCGAACGGAAAGATGTTACACATCAAAAAAATACCACGTAGTAAGTAGGTATATCATCTAAGTGGGAATTTTTTCTTTTTTGGACCACTAAGTGTAATTCTTACCTTACTTCAAAGCATCTTAAATGCATTTTAGAGTTTTTGACCACTTCTTTGTGTGTGATCGTTACCTTACTTGAAGGCATCAAGAACGCATCTACCCCGTTCTAAAACGCCAAGGTAATGACTGAAATTAAAATTAATTAAAATACTCAATTAAAAGTCGAAAAGTGATCTTTCCTGTTATAGTCAAAAGTATGTTTTTCTTAAGGTATAGCCGGCATTTTCATTCGAAATTGAGTAGGTATGTAGAGTATAAAGATGTAACTATTTATTGCAGTGTCGCATTGAAGTAGCGTGCCCTTTTCTTTAGAGCATGTCTTGATATTTTCGAAGTAAAAACTACGCGGAAGACCATAAGAATTTGATGTATTCTTGTAATAATGGTGTACGGTTGTAGACCAAGATGTTTTTCCTTATCGAAGTGGAATGTCAAGTGAAATTCTTACTAGTAATTACTGTCATGCTATCTTGTTCGGACTCCTTACCATACTTTTTTACTTTACCAGTTAATTTGTAAGTGCAGTTTATTGTTGTTAAGTAAATATGAAGGTTATTCTTCTTACTATTTTTATTGCGATTCCAATGTAGTAGGTACCTACACTTAATTTTGTTCTCAATGTATCAATGTTCAAATTTCTTTATTGCTCTACGGCTTGCTCTGAGAAAACTCGCAATCGAGTCTACAAAATTAAAAGTTTCAAGTTAAATTCGTCTGTCCTAAAAATAATGCCTATTCAGTCACTGTATGACAATAAGAAAAAAAAAACGGCCAAAATATTTCCAAACAAATTAAAATGAGCTTCGTGCTACGCCAGTAGTGTCTGCGTACATCATCTACGTGCTACAATCATGTTTTCGTAGCTGCTACGCCACGTAGTCAACTGCAAAATACCCAATTCTAAAAATTCTATTACAGGATTCATTTCCATACCGACAAAGCTTAGCTTATACATAAAAGATAATAGATTCAACTTCGGAATGTAGTAATTTAGCGTAGCTAGCCCGAGTGCCTTCATAAATCTAATCTAGTAATAAAATACAGGAGAAGTCACGGTTACCGACTAGTTTTAGGGTCCGTAGTAACCAAGGAACCCTTATAGTTTCGCTATGTCCGTCTGTCTGCCTGTCTGTCCGCGGTCTAGCTCCGGGACTCTTAGTACTAGAAAGCTGTAACTTGGCATGGGTATACATGTTAATCACGCCGACAAAGTGGTAAAATTAAATTACGAATAATTTTTTTTTTGGTACGTCCCGCGTCACCTACACGTAATGTGGTGATGTTTTTTTTTCTTTCCCATGGTGTGGGGTGTCGTTGAAAAGGTCCTTCAAAAACATTGTGAGTGTGTGAAAACCATTTTTGGATTCAGGGATCCGTTTATTAAGCTTTAAAGTGCTAATTTTTGTTAGAGTCAAGTGTGGGGGACACTTGACTCTAACAAACATTAGTAGCCTGCCAGCTAAACGGTTGGTTTTGGATGTGTGGAAAAAATCAAGACTATCACAGTTAAGTAGGCTCTATAAGTTACCGACTAATAATCGACTAACTTAAATTTGCAGTTGAAAAAACATGCCTTCCCATACATTCCATATGGAAGAACATGTTTTTCAACTACAAAATTAAGGTTGTTTTTGGGATAAATTCATCCCAACTACGGAACCCTTTATTGTGCGTGGTCCGACACGCTTTTGGCCGGTTTTTATTAATACAATTCTTGTACGTCACTGCTTGGTTAAGATTACAATGTATTGTTTTTAAATGTCGGACGGTTTTCCCTCGCTACCAAAGGGAAAACTTAATTCGTTTAGCAAACATAACTGTGATGCAGTGTCCCATTCAACGACATCATTTATATTTTATTTGGCTTTAATTGACAATGGCGGCTGCCGTCAATTGTTTTCAATTTAGTACATTAATGTCACGGCCTGCAACAGGGGCATTGATGGACGAACTTGCAAATGTGGACCGAGGCACGCATACGTTCGTCCATCAATGCCTGGTTGCGGCAAGGCCTGTATAATACTTTTCTCAAATAATGCGTGGAAATTCAAACTAAGTAAATTAACTATAAATTCCAGAATCAATAACGAACTACGATAATTTTCCACGCGCCAGTATAATCATTTACGTGTTTCTTCTTTACTATAAAAACTCAATTTGCAAGCCAAATCGAAATTTAAATAAAATCTTTGATAAGTTCCTTAATGTGTCGCAGAAAAAAAATTGTTCCATTTTTAAATTACACGACAGTTATATTATGAGATTTCATAGTAATTTATTCGGCCGCAAAACACGACAGATACGGATTTTCATAATAACATTGCTGGCCGCCTACTCGCATGTATTTAACTAGTACGATTTTAGGATTTTATGTCAATCCAGTACATTTTTGACTTCTTCATCATCGTTATCGCTCACTTTCTCTAGGCCCTCGTGTGGATTTTATTTTTAAAGGAGTTCTATATACACTCAGCGGCACGGAATGTGGCCCAAGCGAGTTATGTGGCTTATTATCAAAATGAAACGCGAAACAGGGTTCTTTTTTGTTTTAAAACTTAAATGTTTATTCGAATCTTAAATGCGAATGATTAATTAATAAAAAATTGAGTTAACTTTATTAAAATTTTACAAAATTACAAAAAAGACATTAAGCTCTAAGTTTAAAAAAAATGTTTTAGGATGAAATTTACAAAATAAAGCTATGTTACTTAAAATTAATAGCGGGTATTTCCACCTCTGGCCCTGATGACCGCCTGCATGCGATCAGGCATGCTGTGGATTACGTTTTTAATGTCCACATGGGGTATTTCTTCCCAGGTGGCCACTAGAGCGGTTTTTAACTGACTGATAGTCTCTGGAGGGTTGGGACTGGATCGGATGCGTCTTTCAAGCATGTCCCAGACATGTTCTATGGAATTCATGTCCGGGCTTCGTGCTGGCCAGTCCAATTTTCTAATTCTCACCTCCGATAGGTAATCATCCACGCAACGTGCTGTGTGAGGTCGGGCATTATCTTGCATTAAGATAAAATCTTCGCTACCGATGAATCCCACGAATGGTAACACGTGTTCTTGGAGGATCTCTTCAATGTATCGCACTGCCGTTAGACGACCTGCAACTACTGCCAACTCTGTGCGTGCATCTGAACAGATCCCTCCCCAAACCATTACTGATCCACCTTGAAAATTGACGGTTTTCCTGGTAGTGATTGGAAAAACCTCTCCCCATGCCTTCTCCAAACACGTTCGCGGCCATCTGGAGCTCTTAAGGCCACTCTGCATTCGTCAGTCCACAGAACTTTACTCCACTGCTCGTGAGTCCAATTTGCGAGTTCGCGAGCGAACCGAAGTCGAGCTACGCGATGGTGCCGGAGCAGTTCTGGACCTCGAGCTGGTCTTCGAGCATGCAGATCCCGTTCCTCCATTCTCCTTCTTATTGTCCGCTCACTTACGTTGACCCCTCTTGCCGTTTGTAGCCGCTGCCGTATTTCGACCGCAGTAAGGAACCGATTTCTCATAATTGCGAGAGCGATAAATCGGTCATCTCGCGCTGATGTACACCTAATACCGCCACTTCCTGGTCTCCTTGTGTATAAGCCGGTCTGGTCGTACCTTGTTAAGGCGTACCTGAGAGTTGTACGCGGTACATTTAATGTTTCAGCAATCTCTCGCTGCGTTCGCCCCTGACTCCGAAGCAACACAGCTTGAGCAACTCGAGCTGAAGTTAGAGGCATTGTGTTCCAATTCTGGAAGCATAAATTACTACAGATTAATTAAAAAATAAAACAATAAAGATTAAATTCACCACCATTTCAATATCGAAATTTAACTCACCCGTGTTTTGTGCGTTCCAATAACGAACTAACGTTAAGTATCACAGAATTAAAGAAATGAACTTTTGTTTTGTGCTTACCCTCTTAAATTAACTAAAACAAATGGCCTGACAAACTGCCACTTGAAATTCTCATACGCGATATCAAAATCGCCTGTTATCGGTGTGTTTAGGTTTGGGCCACATTCCGTGCCGCTGAGTGTATTTTTGACCTACATATCTCGGAATACTTAAAGGACACTTTGGTGCTACTTGTACATTAACATTTAGAACATATTTTTTCATGTTCGTTATAATTATCTGTCGTGCTTGAAGCAAATGCCGTGACAATATCAAATGTCAATTATTTGAATAAGTCATTTGTCATGGTGCCTTCCTGTACACATAGTGATTGTTACGGATTAACCTTTATTGTGTTACTAGGTATTCGATATGCATAAGCTGGGTAGGGTTTTTCCTGATGAGATGGTATTTGTTCTGATGGGATCCTAGTTGCTTCCTACAAAAAGACGACAGATATAACTGCTTAACTGGGTTATATTCTGTGTTGCCTTATGTATCTAAAATTGTATGCCCTAACTGCAGGCCTCAATTCATTAAAATTAGGGCATAAAATTTTATAAACTAAGCGATAAGCGATTACACGTTAAGGGCACCCCCTGTGGGGTACGGACCTCGGCTGAGGGCGTCGTTGGGGGAAGGGCAGCAAGGGAGCTGATCATTTTTTTTTTGGGTGGGAAATTATCAAATAATTTCTCCCGCTGCCGGGGGCCACGGTTTGTTTTCGGACTTCCTCGCAACTCTAAGGGGATCCGATTCAACGTGGATCGGATCAAAGTTTACTGACAAATTCAGTAAACATTTTGTAAGAAAGAAGTGGACTGGTTTCACTCTCTAAGCCCATTATTGTTCAGACATGGTTTGGCACTTTTGCTACTTTTACGCATTGCATAACCCTTGTGACCTTTGCCGTTTTCAACGGTAATGTTTCCTACAGGGATATCGCAGATGGCTCCACATTCCATATTGAATAAAGAAAGCGACATTTTTCACAAAAATCGAGGCTAACCTACCAATGAAATTAACTTCGTCCCAAAGAGAATCTTGACTTTCTGTACAAGGTAGTTTTATCTTATTCTGTAAAATTCTTCTAAAGGTCAAAAGTCAGAAACTTCTTTATTATATACTTTATTTCCGTAGCAGTAAAGTCAATATTAACTTGTCACACATATTGTATAATGATTTGCACGTCTTTCGGAATTGTTCCAGCATACACTGGAAAATGAACTCTTTTTCGTTTCGTACAGGATTTAAGATCACTTGTGTGTTAAAATCGTGTAACAAATTGGTTGACACTGTAGTGCACTTAATGTACTTTATTTGGCTAGCTCTGTATCATTACTTAAAGGCGTTAAAGGTTCCTAGATGGACAAGTTTGAGTACCATCCAGTGCCCTTGATTTTTATTTCAATGAGACAAGGGTCTTTTGAGTTTTTACTGCTATTTGAGGTCTTGTGAGAGCTATTTGATGTGGGTAGGTTTTATTTCTCGTCCTATACGAGTGTATAATAGGTACCGTCGACTAGCAAAGTTCAAGTCTATTAAATTTATTATTGTAATGAAAATTGAAAAAAGTTTAATAATTATTAACCCAACATATATTTTAAACCAGATCCATACCCACTCGTAACTGGAGGTATAAGTACGTGCGTCCAGCTAAAGTTAGCTCAGTCAATAATTTAGTTAATTATACACCTTATATTATGCCAGTATTAAACTATTTTTACAATGTACATCGTTAAAATAGCTATCAAAATGCAACTATTTCTCATTTGGATTTCTAAAATTAACAATTGATTTTTATAAAAACTTAATATTTTATTAGAAGCAGTGTAATCAGTCATTGCTTTGCACAGTCGCTCCATGTAAAATTATTAAACCAACCATTTAATTTAATTTGAGTATTTTTAATTTTGATTTTAATCTTATTTTCATTTATTTTTCATTATTTTATTTCAATTCTATTTTAATTTTATTTGTAAATGTGTATGCCTATTCTAATACTAATATGAGTCTATGTTACTCGAATTAAATGATTTGAATTTGAAAAATACAGATTTTCAGCTGCATCCGGTTAGACTGGAAGCCAACCCGAACATAGTTGGGAAAAGGCTAGGCAGATTGATTTTGAAAGTTAAAATAGGAAATTCTTTATCTCATCTAGACAAACTGCTAAAGCTAAATGCACAAGTTAACTTAAAGATTATCACGAACGTGTTAACTCTCAGCAAATGTTTACCGTAGTTTGATTAGCATCGTGTTCGTGAGATTATCTGTGAACTGAACTAAGTGACAGATCACTAATTCTTGTAACTACTAACAAGGTAAGGTGGCTGTAGATTGTATTAATCTTTTATCTTTATCATAGCTAAAATTTAAATGGTAAAGTAGTTTGTGATTGTTCGTACTGCTTTCAAACCTAAAATCTTCAGCTGGTGGATTTGAAAGTCACACGTATAGGTTCTGACACAAAGACTGATAAAATATAACAAAACTTAACAGAACATCACGCGTAATCCCCGAAGGGTTAGGCAGAGTGTGTATATTTCCCCCCTTAATTTTTTTAAAGCTGGGCAAATTACTCATTTATAGCTATCTCGATATCCCACACTATCATTAATAGACTTCAAAAAAGGAGGAGGTTATAATTATATTCGTCTGCATGTTTTTTTTAAATGTATTTTTATCGACATTTTCGTCAATAGTAGAAGGTGTTTGTAAATTCTTTTTTCATTTGGTAGAAGCATGTGCGGCAATTTAATCCACTTTGTTTTATCCTATACTATTAAACGAGCAATATTTGTATATCGATTGCAATGAAAATATTTGGATTTGGTTAATTAATGTATGATTGTAAAGAAAGTATTCTTTTAAATATTTAAGTTTTGGTAGTTGAAGGAATGGGACGGGAAGTTGGTGATAATATTCAGGACATGAAGGTATTACCTTGTAGGTGTAATTTACTCTGTCCTTAAAAATTATACTACCCCATATTTTAAGGAGGAAGTAGCAGATAGATAGTATCTATAAATATAATAAATAATCATAATATTCGAATTTATGAATAGAATAAATAATCAGAATATTAAAATCTATGAATAGAATTGAATATTGGAATCTATAATCATTTAGCATTTTGGAATTTGCCAAATAACTGTAATTCTTTGCATCCGCAAAACTACTCTGGTGGATAGGTATGCAGTTTCATAAAAGTAAATAAATAAGAAAGAATTATGATTGTAATGCATATTTATTGCATTAATATCGATTAAATCTTCCGTTAGATGGTGAAACCGTTTAATTATTGTTATGTACCTATTGCGAGATACATGACATTTAAAAAATAAATTGCAACCACAGTGCAATAAAAGTGAAGTAGAATGATAATATTTATTTATCGTTTCATTGGTAAAAGATTTGCAATAACTCGGATCATAGACTGATATTTACAATTGAGATGACCGGCAGATAAAAATGCAAGATTTATGTATTATAAAATCGTCATGCAATCAAATAATATTGCATCATTCCAATAATTTGGATACTAAATTTACAGTTGGTAGTAAGGAAGTCTCGGATGATGTGTATTCGTGACCCACTAGCGGGTTTATTGATAAAAAGCTGAACTTTTGGACTGGATTCGGAAGATGGCCAATCAAGCGTGGTTGTGGGAGGGAGATAAATAAGAAGCCTGAAGATTTTTGCATGCTATAAGTCCTCATTTATTTCCTGAATCTGGAAATGTGTAAATAAACAATAATAACGGAATATATCTGCCGCATGCTGTACTAACTGTGGGCACAAATAGCACAGCACTGAAGGTGCCCTGAGACGGAATGACGAGATAGCGGTGGGCCACGTATGTGAAGTAGTGGGATGGACTGGATAGGTTTCGTTAAAGCTGGAAGGAGTAGCCTGCCCAGGAATGGGACAGCATGGGCTAGAAAAAAAAAAGACTTGAAATGCAGCACTCTAATATTATTGCATAAGAAAAATTACAATTTAAGTAGCTTTATTTTTTAAATTTCTTTAATAAATAGATGCCAGACACAGATCAGTATCAAACACATTAACACAAATGCATCACACAAAAACATACGGAACCAATCACAATCACAAAATTATGAATATTTAAAGTAAACGAAATAAATAAAATATGCATCTGCATAAAATCCAAATGACCTCTCATTCTGTAAAACAGGTACGTTCATGACCCGACCTTTATAAAAAATGAAGAAGGTCAAACGTACGAAGAGTATCGTTGAAGATGACAGGTTTTTAATGTGTAAGGTTTTTTTTGGAGAATGAATAGGTCAGATGAGTAAAGTTGATCGTCTTAAAATGCTATTTAGAATTACATATGATTAAATAAAAAAGATTTGTCACAATTTAAATGGACTAAGATCAATCTTAGTCAAATGTGATCAATTGGTGATTACCTACAGCTAATTTTCTGTTCTTAATTTCTTAACGGTCCCCAAAACGCTCAATTGCCATCAATTTGTATTGTATAGTATTTATTATCTATCGCTTCAATTGCATTTGGTAGACGATCAATTTGTGCATCAATGTGTATGTGTGTGCATGTATATGTGTGTGTGAGAGTGCGTGTGTGTAGGGGTGTGTGTATGTGTATGTGTATTTTGATTGTGTACATAATAAAAAATATTCTATCTATCTATCTATCAAACACGTGAATATTTACAATGTCAATTGATAGTTATGGGGATCCTTTACAAGGATTTTCAACGCATTTAATGGTAGTTACTTGCGTCCCTTTATTTATACTTATTTACTTTAAACAACTTGGAACTTGAACATTATCATCTAGTGCCAAGTTTGAAGCATTAATATTCAGCTGCTTAATGTTACTTTGGAAGCTGATTGTATTATCCGTACTTGTAATGATTATGATCAATGATTTCTCACCCAAGCTCATTAGAACCAAAACGTTAAAGATCACGCAAAAAAAAAAACGGCAAATTTACATCAAAATTATAATTAAAAGCGTTCTAGAGTAGATTAAGTGCAGCAAAACATTTTAAAACCTTAATTGTTTGAACACGAAGGTATGTAGCCTCGGTCTAATAGAAAGGAGCCGGTCATCTGCTACGAACGGTACAAGGACTGATGTGCACTGAAAGTGTTACGAATGTTTATGTAATAAAATAAAATATAAATTGTTTCATTTTTGTTGATGGTACGTCATGTGGATATTGAAAATTGATGTCTGAAGTTGTAACTTGGTGCTCTGAGCCAATATTTATTGACATTAAAATAGCTGCACTGTGTAACCTGAGAAGTTCTAATGTTGTTAAATAGGTAGGTAGATACCGAGAAAACACTTTTAAGACAACAAAAAATTGCCGCGTCAATTTGCCGTGTTATAGCCATTTCATACAACTGTCAAAGAATGACAGTTTTGTTGGTAGTCAATTTGCTTTCTAATTAAATTCGCTGACTTTACATTCATAAAATGATCCAAAACATCTAAGTAGGTAATTGCCGCGACAAAAACACGCGGAAGCCTAATACTGCTCATTTATAAAATTTAAACCAATTATAGACATAACGATAACTTTTTACTGCCTAGGGTAAATAGTGATGTGTCATACGAAACTATTACGTATTGATATTGCATAAAAACTTTTTAACTTTTTAACTTGCTCAAAAAGTACGTCATTATAGCGTACGAGAGCGGGGAAAAAATAGCATATCTTGCTCTAGGGGAAAAAGTTTTTTTTTTTTAATTTTGTCTGTAACCAACGAGCCTACAAAAACGAAGTCATTATTTTTATGTAAAACTAGCTTTTCCCGCGGCTTGCTCGTGTGAAAGTCGGAAATTATCTCATGGAAACGTACTACCGCATATCGGGATAAAAAGTTTCCTTAAAAATTTTGATTGAACAAATTGTATATTTTTAAAAATAAAATAAACTATTTAATATTGTATTGAATTATTTTATTTTCTCTCAATCGTAGTAGTAGTCGCAAAAGTACAGTACAACATACTTTGCTAAAACCCATTATAACTCAGTTTCTATTTACCTCGATAGAATGGGTTATTTTAGCCCCTCGTATCTACCAATACGTAATCTTTGTAAGTCTGACAACTGACAAGTAACGGTTATGTCAAGTGATAGTCATCTGTTACATCTTTAGTTTTAAAAGGTTATATTCGGTTACGATAATATCGAGATAATGATAGATCAATAAATAATTTTAATAAATCGGTTTTTTATTCCGTGGGAATTTTGAGTTTGTTACGTAAATTAAGGTTTTGGGTTTTGAAACTAATGAAACGTTATTTTAAATGGTGATACGGGTGTTACATCAGAACTGTGTTAGTCAGACGTCATCATCTAATGAAGCTTCTGACATCTTACGTGCAAAATTACCTTCCGTGATAAAGAACGCATCACATTACAAAACACACATAATAGTTGGAAATTATAAGTAGGTAACAGTATTTCAAGAAAAAATATATCTTTAAAGTAAAACTAAATAGGTGATTTAAGGGGGATCTGTTACTATACACGCGGGCTACATAGATGGAAACACCGTATGGATAACATATTGAATCTATAATATTTTAGAAAATCTGGTTTACTAACTGCCCTGCTCAGAATTATACAATAAAGAGAAAATAAAGGTGGCTCTACTAAATTTCTTTGAAACACTTAAATATTTCTTTCAATGAAATCTCCAGAAATACATCATGGTTGGTAACATGCTAGCTCTATATTATTACGTAACGTTCACTACATGGTAGGTCTACTTATATTAAATTTGATAACAAAATTACTACGCAATTACTGTACAAATTACTATTAATTACGCACCTCTCCATACCCATCCCTGACCCCGATATTCCCACAAAAATCCGCCAATAAGTTCCAGTTACATAGTTTGACATGTTAATTTAAGTTCAACCTGTCTTGGAACATGTTACTTGTCAGCTGTCGGGCGCGAGAGGTCGACCTCTCACTGAGGTCAGGTTGAAGCTTCAAGAAGATCGTGATCGAGTTCAATTTGTAATTGGTGCCGTTTATTTAATGGTAATTCTGGTTATCTATTATTACGTAACACTTATGCTAAGAATTAGATTTGGACTAAATTTAACAAATTGTTATAATGTTTGCATAATATCTGGGTTCAATTTATGTCTTGAACACACATGACTTCATGTTAGGTACAACTTTAATTTACGTTATAAAAGAATTCCTTTACATGCAAAATTAGTGCGAGTCGTGGACATGAAGGCTTGATGTGAGTGTCTTAGAAATAATATGAAATTCTCTCAGTGTTCGAAAAATGGGAAAAAAAAGACATCTTGCAGTAACGTTGATTTTTAGTGCAAGAAAAACTAGCTCATTGTATTTATATTTACCTAAGAATAGTGAAGTTAATTTAAAACAATTACAACAGCACCTGTAAAAATCTTTCACATAACAGCCAATGCTACTTGTAAATAATTATAGTTAAACGATATTTTCTTTTTTTTATTTTGTCTGTATTTTGTGTTTCACGAACTGTGTCCAAATAAACGTTTCTTTATTTTTTCTTTCTCTCTTAAATGAGATAATGATTATAACACTTAACTTAGTTATATCTCATTTACAGGTAGCTAAGTACTGGTATCTTGAACCTTGTAACCTTTAATAAAACTAGGTGTCAATTTACGTGCAATTATCTTGCAGTTATTGTTCAAGTTTTTATTTCCTCCTGTATCACGAATCCTACAGTGTCCGCGGTCAAGGATAAACTACTTCATAAAACCTTTTTAAAATGAAGCAGTTACCTACTTGTTTATTTGAGTTGGTTTCCGCGCTATCGGAAAAGAGATAATCTTGAAAATATATCAGAAGACCAAATCTCTTCGTCGTTCAGTCGTTACGAGTCGTCAGAAGCCCAAAAGCCTGACAACCAGTCTTACCAAGAGGTATTGTATTACCCAGTAACTGGGTTGTGGAGGTCAGATAGGCAGTCGCTTCATGTAAAATACTGGTATTCGGCTGCATCGGATTAGACTGGAAGCCGACCCCAACATAGTTGAGAAAAGGCTAGACAGATGATGAGAAAAACCATTCTCTTACTTAAAAAACTTTCAAATTGAAGTCGTAATCTCATCTCAGTGATATAATCAATGTCTACACAAAAATTTACGGATTGATGAAAATAGAAAGCTGACGTTCGTAAAATTACGGAAATTGCTTGCGCCCTGGGAGCCGCATCCCTATTTTTAAATTAAAAATAAATATTAAACACTACATTCATATTGATCAAGATAAATAACTTAAGGAAAAAGCAATAGAAGTGCTACGATTATTATCACAACAAAATGTCAAAGTCCGCTACAAGCTGCATTCTCCTCTATTATACAGCATGGATAATCAAAATTTAAAGCGACGAATCGTTATTTAATTGTTAAGGTCCAGTTTCATAGTAGTGTCTACGTAATAAATAATTGAATTAAACGTAGACAATTTTGCCAAGATAAAACTGAAGCTTCCTCAGTGTACAATAATTTTAGAGAAATGGGCTAAATTTCGGCATGCTAATAAAGTTTTTAAGCTTAAAAGCACAAGTGGCATTATAAACTCATTAAACTTTATTTACACGCCTTAGTTTAGCATAATCATAGGTTTTAAGCCTTATAAGAGGAGCTCATGGCTAAGTAATAACAGCCGCACGGATCGATCCAACAGGTTAAGCTACGTTTGCCAGGGTTGGTCCGTGGATGGGTGACCATCTTTACATACCGAAACTCCTCCGTGCCTCGGAAAGCACGTTAAGCCGTTGGTCCCGGCTGTCCTTCGTGGATCTTTGACAGTCGTTACGATTCGTCAGAAGCCCGAAAGTCTGACAACCAGTCTTACCAAGGGGTATTACCCAGTTTCTGGGTTGTGGAGTTCAGATAGGCAGTCACTCTATGTAAAATACTTGTATTCAGCTGCGCCCGGGTAGCCTGGAAGTCGACCCCAACATAGTTGGGAAAAGGCTAGGCAGATTGATTAAATCCTTGTTCTAAAATAAATAAAAGTTCAACTTGCCATATTGATCTTGTAGCTATGTTATCTTCACTTAGCTTCCATCAGAACTTCACCTTTTAACCTTTTCGTTACATAAACACCTAAATATTTTAGGACTACCCGGAACTTTAAAGGAAGTGATGTAAATTATCAAAACTGAATCTACAATCACAGTTCTAGTGAAAGGATTATGGGTTACGTTGGCAGATGACCTAAGTTAGATAACTTTGCATACCTACTCATCTCAAAGGTTACGAACAGATTTCGAAAAAAAAAATATTCATTTTGATTTAAGATTGTAAAAATTATGTTATAAAATAATTTAATAGGTATTTAGGGTGACATAGATTTATAGCCAAGAAAGGTTTTTATTCGAAACTATGTTTTAAATCAAATAGCTTAGTATATATAGTAGCTTTCGTAGAGTTTTGCGAATTAAAAATCACAATCTGGTAGTTTCTGGGGTATCGTCGTGTTACTCAAAAACTGGGTTGTGGAGGTCAGATAGGCAGTTGCTCCATGTAAAATACATATATTCAGCTGCATACGGTTGGACTGGAAGGCGACTCCATCCCCACAAAGTTGGGAAAAGGCTAGGCAGATGATGAGTAGGGTGATACCTACGAGTTAATTTCAACTCTTTATTAGTGGCTTTTGTGCACATGATAATTATTCAGACTTATTACAGTTGTAATAGCAATCATGTAATTGCGTTTAATTATAATACGTTTTTATTTTTATTAATTTATATATCTTTTGTATAGATTTTTTTTCTATTTTGTGAATGTGAGAATGCTGTAGGCTTAGTGGACTGTAAATATTGTTGACCATTTTCTATTTTCTTAAGTACCTGGTACTTATTGAAAGACTTACACTGTCCTCCCATACCTAGTCACACTGTTATTTAAAAGCTAATTATTTTTAAAAGAGTAACCGTGGAGTTTCTTGTCGGCTCTTCTCCATAGGAAACGACCATTTGGAACCGTGCACCTATCTTCTGACGTTTCATAAGTGCCCATGTAGGTTTATGTGAAATATAAAATATTTTGAATTTGAATTTGATGGGGTAGCATCACCAATTAAAAGCAGCAAGCACAACATAATCTTAAAACTATCTTCTAATACAGGAAGCACTTCCAATGAGCATTCATAAAGCCCTATATGAAACCATGGACCAATCCTCAGAATGCGGAAGAGAGTGTTGATCGACCGCACACAAGTGGCTTGTCTAGACATGCTGGAACTCGAGAGTTATACTTCTCTCGAGTCAATTTATTCTTAGTATGTTTACATTGGAGAAGGTTGGTCAAGGATCTTATACAATCTGTCTGCTTGCACGTCTGCTTCTTCGGCTCTGGGTCGGGCGGTAGTTCATCTAAACTAATATTATAACGAGAAAAGATTCGATGTTTTGTATGTTTGTTTGTTACGCTTTCACGCTTAAACGGCTGAACGGATTTGGATTAAATTTGGCACATGGGTAGACCATGACCTGGGTTAGGATAAAAAATACTTTTTATCCCGATATTTCTACGGGATCGAGACTTATGCGGGTAAAACCGCGGGGCGCAGCTAGTGTTCACTATTGTAATAAGCTTAGGAATAGTGACTCAGCCTAAACATAACATTCAAACCGTCATAACAATAACAAAGATTTTATGTAAATATAGAATATGAGAAGATTTAATATTTTGTTACAATTTTTTTTATTCTAAGCTGTGTGTATATTTCGAGCCATTTAATTTTCGATCTGTACATTCCATTTTATTTCTCCACACACCCTTTTCAATTATAACTCTCATTTAATTATCCCAACGTGATCGTCTCCGATCTATCATTATCATAATCACATAAATATGCATATTTTATGCATAACAGTGCATATTTTCAATATGTATAATATGGGCACTAGTTATTGCAACTGGTTTTATTGTTCCACTAGCTTCTGCTTGTAACTTCGCTTGTGTGAAATTTCTTGAATGACACTTGGTAATACTGTAACTTTCTATTAGTGACAGAAATTTCAGAATCGGTTCAGTAGTTCTGAGGATTAGTCACAAATTTTACCTCTTTATAATGATAAGAATAGATTTCACTAAAAACGATTTGGCATTATTAACTGTTCGATTAAATAATTTTGTATGATTAAATAGTATTTTAATAGCTTCGTAATATACTAATTACTGTCTTCTATACGCTTAATATCCTAAAAATAAACATTAATCGCAATTTTGGAACTACCATTTAGATTTTTAATCGGAGCACAACGCATCTAAATCTGTAATTTAGAGACATAAAGATCGAACATCCATTTTACACGAATTAACTTATCAATTAGGTCAAACCATTTAGAAGGTCCTCTGTTACATCAGAACTTTAACCACTGAGTAATCAAACTTACTTAAATATTATTAATCTGAACTCATTAAACCATACATTTACCATTTTAATCTCGAGATAAAATCGATTATAATTCTCGAAATTAATCGATCTCATTTCGATCGTGCACACTCGGGTTAAATCGTGACCCGTTCGGAACCGTATGCAAACTTATGCGCAGAAAGTGAACGTAAAAATTGTTCAATGGGTCAGTTATGTTGTATTTATGTGTAGCCATGTATGATGTATGGACTTGCTGAAATAAATGAGTGATTAAGCTTTGTGTGGACAATAACTTAATTGCGGATTTGAGTTTGTTGCAACAGGCTATTGTGATTGCACTGGATCCTATATGAAATTGACAAGGTCATATACATAGTTGCCATAATTATAATAAAATTCTTTATTTCACAAAAATATTACAATATCATTTTAAAATGTGCGAATTTTAAGGCTCATGTAATACCTTTTTTTACATAATAAACAAATAAATAAGGCTAAAATTATGCGTATTTACCAATACGGAAGTTGATCCCATAACCCTGAGTCGAGAAAGCAGAAACTTTACTACAAAATTTAATCAATAAATATTCTGCTCTCTGGTCAAACTGGTCAAAACAGTTTTCCCGGTCATAATATTATAGAGCGTTCTATTTTTATTTAGTTTGTTAGTTATTAATGTAAAGTAACCAATTTACGTATTTGTAAGTAACTAGTTTTCCGTGAAGAGATTACCTCTTAGAAACATATAAGCGAACTATTTTACCTCTCTATGATATGTTTTAGTTTAGGTGAAGACTGGAGTTGCAAAGGTCAGATAGGCAGTCACTCCATGTAAAATACTGGTATTCAACTGCATCCGGTTAGACTGGAAACCGACTTCAACATAGTTGGGGAAACGCTAATGATGAGATGAGGATAAAGTGAAGGCAATTCAAATTAGAATGGATAGGTGTGCTAATTAATTACGAAACTTACCCATTGTAGACAATCTAGGATAACAAATAGCACTTAAACCTTTCTAGACCATTTGGTAACATAGATTCGGATCGTTTATCTGTCCGTCTGTGTTACCATCTGTTACTTAACGCCTTGTTACATTGTGAAGGGTGAAAAGGAATGTGGGCCGGACGGACTACTTATATTTTAATAAATCTATTATGATTACGATTCTCAGTTCGTGACTAGGAAGCTAGGATTATGTATTGTAGTTTTGATTTTTTTAGATTAGTATTAGTAGTCGTTTTGAAATCTATTGCTTCTTACCAGATAGCCACAATATATATGAATAATACTGACAATTAAAAGTTTAGTCTATACTAAAATCGATTTCTATTATCTATTCTATTTCTATTATCTATTCTATTTCTATTATCTATTCAATTTCTATTATCTATTCAATTTCTATTAAAAATATTATAAAGAGGTAAAATTTTTTTGTTTGTATGTAGGGGTAATCTCCGGAACAACCAGTTGGATTTGAAAAATTATTTTTGCCTTGTTAAGCCCAATTCTTGAGGAAGGCTTGCCGGCGAACTCGCGGGCAGAACCTAGTTACCTATATAATTACATTTAGGCTGTATACTTATTTAATTATTATTCATAAATTACAAATTTATGTTTTTTCTTCTAATACCAAATGTTACTAGATCACCTTCAAATATTTTTTAATTACCAAACACTTCAGCATGATTTACATTTTATAGCTTAAAAAAATGAGATAGATACGTAATAAACTTTAATTAGTACACTTCAATTTCAATGAACACATCGATCAAATACTTACATAATTATTAAAAAAAATACATTACTAGTAGGTAAGCCTTTCGCAAAAATAATAAAGCTGCTTAGGCTGTGCGAAGACCTCTCAAGACTGTCTTTAGACAATAGTAGACTATGGACCCACCCCTGCTTCCCGCAGGGGCTCTCGACAATAGCGCCATCTGTCGGGTCAAAAACTCTATACTATCTTTCAAGCTGGAACCAACCATACACAGTCACAAAATTTCACTGACATCGGTAGGGTGAACATGATACGTGATTTTTATATATTAAGAAGATTAAGATTAAGAGGAATCCCATGCTTTAGATAGATCATCGATTGCACTATGAAAAAAAAAGATGGCGCACACAAATGCAACAAAACATTCTTTTAGTCAAAGATACCAAAAACAATTGAACAAAATCGGAACCACCGCTGCGCCGTTGGGTACACAATTTTGTGTTCAGAGTGGACAACTGGACACTGTCTTACAACTTACCTACGTATCCAGTAAATAAACTTTACTCAGCGATACCATTACACTTTGTTTCACGATGTCCGAATAGCCACACAACTCACCGATTAAATTAAAAATTGAATAGAATTTGTATGAAATTATGGAGTTTATTTAAAAAGTTAAGTGACGTTTAAACGTCAAATTTTTTTGCTTTGACAGACACTAATCATTAATTAACTTTAAGCAACGTTTATAAACAAATCTCTACATGCCAAGTTAGTTAATCTTAGGTACTGAAACGGGCCCAAAGGCTAATTAAGGCTAGTTATTCTATCAAAGTTGTATTATGTTGTAAGTGTGATGGTGTTGAATTCCTATATACTGGGGCGTCATGGTCGGACCAGTTTTGTTGGCTGTTACATCATAAATATGTACTATCTAGACATCTGTAATCTAGTTTAACTAGTTGTGCTGAATGTTGCTGACTGATATTTATTTACAAATTACACTTCTTCATTTTACATCATAGCTATTTTTCTAGCAGTGGGTCACTATCTTTTTTCTTAATGCTTCCATATTAAGTGTATCTTGGTTTTTCTCTTAATCCTTAGTAATCGTGACCTCATTTAATTTTGAAACGGATCTTTTCGAAAATCAATGCTATAGCATTTTCCCGCTTCCTAACGTTTTCTTTTTATAATTTTTCTTCCCTCTAGTTTGCTGAATATTACTCTGGAAAAATCACTCTAAATGATTCGTTCAAATCTTAATATTTTATTTCACATAAACCAACATGGGCACTTATGAAACGTCAGAAGCTAGGTGCAAGGTACCAATTGGTCCTATGGAGAAGAGCCGGCAAGAAACTCCACGGTTAGATACTCTATTAAAAATAAATTACTTTTACAATGTTTTCAAATTACAGTGTTAATAGGTATGAGAGGACAGTATAGGCCTGTCAACAAGTACTAAGTACTTAACAAAATAGAAAATGGTCTACAAATCTACAGTCTATTAAGCCTACATCATTCTCACATTCACAAAATATAAAAGAATCCATAAAAGGATAAATAAACTAATAAAAATAAAAACCAATTTAAACTAAATGACATGGTTGCCACTATAACTTATTCTATTCACAAAATCCCTTGGAATTATAATTGCAGTTATAATTATAACTGTGTAGATAGTATTAGGTGTCTACTACGTCACTTACTATAGGTTTTTACTTTTTTTTTGTTAGAATACCGTATTGAAATGTAATCGTACAGTTTCAAAACCATTGTATTAGCAACTCACAACTTTTGGACATAATAAAAACCCGGATTAAAACCACCAATAAATAACTAAACGCCTTTTTAAGTTATGACTCTTAATAATTATCGAAACAGACGCTATGTGACTCATAAGTGAATGTTTCAAGTCCAAAACTAAATTATAATTCATACCACTTTGTTATTGAGGTACAAGAATGAATAAATATGGGAATTATCGTGGGAGGGGACACTAATATAATTCTAAAAGGATGAAGGTCGCATCTTCATGTAAATTAATTTAACAGTTACCTTGAAATAGTGTTTTGTTTTTTAATTAAAGCCTTGATTAAGTATTTGTAAAATTTGGCAAGCTTTTTAGTGAAATGAGTCTTCAATCAGATGAGCCCTTCGAACTAAGTGCCAAACTAGTTGGCTATATCAGAATCGGCTATATCCGTAGTTTATCGAAACAAATCAGAAGCCTAGAGTCACTAAAGATTTAATATTACTTTAAAACTACGGCAAAGTACGAAACATCAATTAAATGTTGACAAATAACCAATATTTTACCACAGTAACAATATCGTAGGGAAAGTCAGTTATCGTAGAATTTCTGTGTGTATCTACCGGAATACATGCCTCACGATTTGTCTCAAATAGAGGCAAGATTAGGTATTCCGTATATCGCAACGTGTAACTGGGCCGTGTTGAGGATGTTTTTTTATCAGATTTGGCAATGTCGATGAGACGTAATTGATGTGCGTGTTTATCCGGAAGATATAATAAACTAGCTGACCGGACAGGCGTTGTCCTGTTTCCTAGACACCGGTGCCACCTATCGGGTCCAATTGTGAATCTAAAGCATCGAGGGACCCACTCAAACACACAAAAAAAAAACATCAACATCGGTCCAGCTGTTTAGGAGGAGTTCAGTGACATAAACACGAATAGAAGAATTATATATAAATATATGGGTTTAGTTTTTAATAGCATTTGAGATAACTTATGATTAATTATGAAAACTATATCAAGTAGTAGAACTTAATCATTCTAATTTAACTCCAAAAAAAAAAAATCTAAATGCATTCGCAAAACTTCAAAATGCAACTTATCCTATCACGTCTCACCGAAAACCACAAACTACGAATACTAATTGACAATTAAAACATAATCCCAAACTAAAAGCGAATAAATATTCATAAAATGCTGGTGTTAGTTCATTTGTACCATATCGGAAATGTCAAGGAGTTGGCATGGATTGAAGCTTTAGATATAGTATCAATAGATGAATCTGTAAGAAACCTTTTGTGAAAAAGCTTTTAGTGAAGCAACCGATGTACAAAATAGACACCTGTCCATTATTTAATTGTTAGCAATATGCCAACACGACCATCTAAAAACATTAGCTTGGAATGTTTTGAAACATTTGGATGAGATTTTTGAGTTAACGATAGACGAGATACTGAAAAGTTTCTGTTACAATTTCATACATTGTCATTACGTAAGCATACTAAGTACAAAACAACCTTACATTAGATTTAATTTTACCACAGCCTTCATTTTTTTTGGAATAGTAGCGAAGCGGCATGCAGTTTGTTGTCTTTGTTCAGACATCTTTATTCGCCGTAGTTGCAGTGTCCTCTTCCGTCCTAGCCATAGGTATCATTTTTTACACATTCCATTATCTTTCCTTTGGTCTGCCTCTTTTCATAATACATACTTAACACTGCCTTTTCTTGCCACATACTTACATTTCTCTTAAAATTCTCATCTCCGGTGAGACGAGCATGCACGCAGTTGCCTTTCATTCATCTCTTTTCGCTTCATAAAAGAAAATAACATTGGTAATAAAATCGCTATTAAAGCCGATAAGCCTTAGACTGTCAACTATAGATTTGTACGTAACGGGACCAGTTTTATCGATTATATCGAGTGAAGCAATTTCGACATCGAATCGGTCTCAATTTGAATTTAAAACGTGAACGTGAAAGTTGTGTACATGAATGTGTTTTGTTTTTATCACAACCCTACGAAGATTAAGCTTTCTATGTAACAGTGATCATTTTTTTTTGGAAATAAAGCGTTGTAATTTAATAATAATAATGATTAGCCCATATTGTCACACGTTAGGAGGTCCTTTTTCCACTCAACTCGATCCTGAGCCAATATGAACCAATCCCTCCTATAAGCGTGAGGATCGTCCCGCCATCTACGTCTGGGTCTGCTGCGATGTCGGTGGACGTTTTCAGGAGCCCATGTTGTAGTGGTTTTAGCCCACAATGCATCCGACATGCGGCAAACGCGAAATACACGCGGATAATTGTGGAGGTGAAAATGAGATAAAGTCAAAGTCAAAAATCAAATAATTTATTTCAAGTTGGCCATTAAAAAGCACTTTTCAACATTTACAAGAAAATAGTTGCCTCTTCCAAAAGGTGGTTTCGAATGGAGAAGGAAGAGCAAGAATCTTCATCGTAACTATATTAAAATGTTTTACAATGTTCTGTAACCAGTGACTACGATAATTATGTGTACTTACTGAATAAAGTTACAATAATAATTGATATGATCATGTTTAGAATGATCATATCTAACAGAGGAATCTTAATGAACGTGAATATGGCGCCTGAAAAACCTACAAAACCTAACTACATCGTGTCTCAAGTTTTATTGAGGAAATGACAATTTTACATAAAAATAATTACTAAAGAATGTCACTAACTTTACTCGGAAATAACGCATTTGTTCTAAGTTATTGAAACAAAGACCACTTAAAAGTTTAAACTGCATAACTACTTTCAACTTTGCTAACAACAGAAATAACAAAGAGTTAAGTAATTTCAAGTTTGAAGTTTGACCCGTAACTTACGTCCTTATAATTAAATATTTTAATATTCACTTCATGTTGCACTTAAACGTAGGTTATGTTCTCTAAGTTAACTATTATTGTAAGAAACTCACAAAATTTTAACAGTCAGCAAAAAAAAAAAAAATAAGAATGAATTTTTTGTTTCGATGTGTTTGCTAACTTTTCGACATTTTCAAAAGAAATTGTTACCTGTCTTTTCAAAAAGTCGATGTCTACATATTTAAAAAGAAATGCATATTGTAACTCAATTACCTATTGCACAAAACAGCATTCAGTATCTGCCTTAGTTTTCCAGTCTGTAAAGCTATTCTGGCTTAATACCCAGCTGCTATCGAACAAAGGAGAGAATTACTGGCAGATTTCAGTTACTTACTACAACAATAAAAAAGAACGTGGGTGTTGTGCTAAAGTAACATTGTTACAGTGATGTTACACTTGTAACTTTGTTGTTCATCCTACGCATATCATTAGCCCAGTTTTGATAACAAAAGGATATGTGATGTAAAGATTTTGGCAGATACTTTGTTTTGAATTATGTGAGACGGTTGCAGACGAATGCGTTGGAGCGAATGTAGGTAAGGTTAAAAAAAAGAAAAAAAAAATTACGCGTGCAGTACCGTAGACGTGATAAAAGATAAATTTAAAAAAAATTAAGAAAAATTTAGTGTGAGAGACAGAGAGAGTTATATCTAGCTTCTCTCTCATGTAACAAAATGTGACGAAACGTGACGCGTCCTTGAAATTCAACCTCAATTTTCGGTTATCGAATCGCCGCCACCTAAAAAGCTGCGCTTAAAAAAAATTGTATGATTTTATTAACATTAATTACTTTAATATCAGCTTGTAAAAAGGTTAAATTAAGAATTTGAGCTTTAACATTCTTCATCCATCACCGTTAACTTCATAAATCAGTTTAATCATTATTGCATCGATAATTCGATTTCATAAAAAAGCCAACTAAATGCACTTAGAACTTCTATCGACAGGTACTATTAAAGTCATAGATATCATCTATAATAATACCCTAGCTAACGAACTTCAGCAATAAAGCTAGGTTCCGACGCCCGTCAACATTCGAAAACCATTAAGAATATTTTGCAACTTACTTATATACATTTCAATACTAAAAGAACAAAGAGTAAACATGTTACACATTGTATCACGCACAAAAGGTTCTATTTGACCTACTTAGCCTCAAAAATCTAGACTATTACGAAAGTATAGCTCATCTTGAGGATGTATGGATTACTTTTAGGTCTACCATATATAGGGACACAAACTGAAAAGGCGTCAATACGTCTGTTTCGCCTGGGTACTACTTTTATTTAACTGACAATGGTGCCGATTCTCTTGTCACAAATGCCTCTAAATTAGACTAAACGTCACCAAAATTTAGTTTATTCCTGTCAAACGACGATTTCCCATTCTGAAATAGACTTATGTGACACAATTTAACTATATTTTAGTTTGACAGCACTAAGATGGCACTGAGATATTAAGTTAGTGAAAATGGCAATTTAGCTATTCTGAATTTAACGTTTTTCACCTAAAATTTTGATTGTCTAACTAAATCTGACTATTTATAATCGCGATTAAAAAGGTGTGGAATAAAATATGAACTAAATTTCACACCGACTTCAAGTGCAAAAACATTACTGTAATTTTTTTTTTCTTTTGCTTATATCTCGAAAATGGTGTGTCCAATCACAAAAATAATGAAAATTTCGATCCCCTTTATAAAGCCATAACCCCTAACACTCAACATGTAGGTAATATTTTTCTACAAAAAGTGGAAAATTCCATATAAAACACGTCGAGGCTGCGCCCGCGGCACGCCTCCGGCTCTAAAAAAAATTCACGCAAATAGTAAAAAGTAACAGTATCACGTGTGGAGTCGCGATTGTCAAATTCGATTTAGTTGTGTCAAAACTATTTTTAAATTTAGAGAATTTATTTTGCAGAATAGCGATGAGATTCTCATAGTTAAAAGTAAGGAATTTTAGTGATAGTTTAGTTAGTTCGGTGTACAAGAGAATCGGCACCAATGCCACGCATTAGATAATAAAAAAACACATTTTCACGACCAAAGAGAAATGTAATATTGGTACATCTGAAGCATGAAATGCACAGAGTTCTTTATGTAACAATAGTGAGGAATAACAAAGGATTTTTGCAAATTCATCCGTTAAAGGGGTTAAATAGGGGATGAAAGATTGTAAGGAAGTTTGTCATTTTTGCTGATGGGAAATCTCATCTTGTGTAAAAAAGAAACTTGTAAGATGTACATTGTCGGATTTTCACCTATCGGATTTATATAAAAATATATATAAAATTTATATATGCATAAAATTTATTTATACAGTTGCTGTCCGTGGCTGCGTCCGCGTGGATCCGAATTATTTTTCTAAAATTAAAGTAAGTAGACTAAGTTACTCTTGTAACATCAGCTATCTACCAGTAAAAGTTCCGTCAAAATCGGTCCAGGCGTTGCGGAGATAAGCTAGAACAAACAGACAGACAGACCAAAAAAGTTTTTTTTTTGTTATAAGTACCGTATATTTTCACATTATATTCATTTATAAAAACTGTTATTTGACGTTACAAACAGATACTTTAATTTTATTTATTTTTATGTATGTCTATAGATGATTGTTGATAGATGAGGCGAAACTGATGGTGAAACTGACCATGTGTGGCAAACTTAAGAACATGCGTGTTTACGCAACGTTTTCATGGTAACAGATAATCTATGTAAGCTCTTATGCAAGAGACCTTGAAGATTTCAAGGTTGCCCTATTACGGGAAACTTGAATGTAGAATTTTTGATGTCGTTACGATATTTTTATGCTGATTTGAATAAAAAGCTTTATGTATTTGACTGATAGGCCGTTTGTTTGTGTTTTATTTTATTGTTTGTTCTATACTTATTGTATGGTCGAGTTGATCTATTCCTGACACTAACACATGAACCGACAGTTTTTTTATAGAAATTAAAATGATTGGTCCAGCGTTTAAAATATTATCTCGCACTTATAAAACGTTTGTGATTTTACCTGCCCAAAAACAGTCTTAAGGACTGGGTTTTTTTAGTGTTTTGTTTAGTTTCCATCTTTGCCTATTGCATATTCAAAAACAACTCTAGTCGTGCGTTGGAGCTGACACACACACATTTTATTTTGCTCCACTCTAGTTTACAAGTACGAAACCATTATGCAGTTATCTATAATTCAATCGTCTAATTATCAGAAATCATTAGTAATTAACGCAATAACCGTAACTTCACGCTTCCAATCCTTTCAAGGACAGACAAAGAGGGTGCTATTAGCACTAATACCTATTATTAACGAGCGTGTCTGTCGGTCTGTTTGCTACGCGTTTACTGCTAAACTACTAAACCAATTTTGATGGTTTTTGACAAAGGTACTTAAAGCATATGATAGACTATGATAGACTTTAGAGGTCTAACGAAACTGAAGCGAGCGAGCAAGTGGGTTGGGCGACGAAATTCGCTCGCGCCGAATCCGTCAACTAACTTGTATGGAGATGATCCAACTCGCGCGAATAGTTGCGCCACTTGCTATTCAGTAAAACAATCGACTCTTGCTGTATCTGTAATATATACTCTCGCTTATTCTCTTCAGTTTGGCCAGAGCTTTAAATTCTGTAAATCTAAAACCACCTGTGGAGCTAGTGACATTTAGTTCTAGATTTCTAAAGTTGTTACGTAGATCTTCATCCCACATGTGAATCGGGGTTCGTCGAGATTAAATTATTATCGTGAGTACATGAAGAACGTGACTCTACTGATAATATCGAGATAAACTTCTTTGTAGATGTGTGACAGTTGAAAGTTATATCAAATATGATCTTGTAGAACAAATGGAGGGGTATATTTGGAGACGGTGTTGTTGTATAATTATTCAATAATCAGTCAGCTTAGATAGATAGATAGAATACCTTTTATTATGTACACCATAAAAAAATACAGATATAATTGTATTTTTTTTACATAGGGTGATACAATGACCGGCAAATTCAAAGACGCCTATCGCAGAATGAGAGATTTTTAAATGTGTGCGTAATGGAGGGTACCCACGGCGAGCATTCGCTTTGACTCATGACTAACTACTATTCTCAAGCGTCTTTTGTTTTCTCTTTTGAGGGGAAGAAAACACACACATTCACACATATTTCTTTAAATCACAAACTGTTGTTGATCGAACACAACACAATAATGCATAAAACTTGTTTCCGTCGCTTTGTAAGTAAGCTACAGGGCGCCATATGCTATGCAACGGTTGAGGTTTAACAACCGCATAAGATTGATGGCGACAAAAACTGCTATGGCTGTGATAGGCTATTTCCTTTAGATACTCGAGTTTATAGCGCAGAATGGAATCGATTTATACAATATCGATAACAATTGCTTCTTGCGATTTAAGACTAAGTTCTGTATTAACAATTAATACCTAGATAGGTTTGAACCTTAGTACAGTTTTCGAGTAAAACGTTCTTATTGAATCAATTCGTTCAATTTTATCACAGTATTTGTTGTTACTTACTTATTTTGAAAGATTAACCAAAACTGACATATACATAGCATTTTCGACAAAAAAAAATGACATATACTGCCCTGCTAAGCCCAGGCGGTATCTCTGAGATCCACCCTTTTAATTTTTTTTATACCATTCAATAGCTTTAATAATTTCGCATCTAATGGTGCAAGCGAATTAGCGCTATCTAACTTAAAACATTTAAAAAACCACTAAGAAGTTTTTTTATATCTCCATTTTTCCTTAAATTTAAATTTACACAAAGTCAATTTTCTCAAAACTTACTTTTTTATATGTAGGGCATCTCGTAGTTGACCTCTGAGATCATGACTACTTAGCCGGGCTTTCCTGTGGGTGCCTTAAGTTACTACACTTAAAACCTCCAGCCTGGGGTTATTCAACTATGCTAATTAAAACTAGGTGAACGCTCGCTAAGGGCACCCCCTGTGGGGTACGAACCTTGGCTTAGGGCGTCAACCGGAGGCAGGACATCAAGGATGGGACGGGCTGGTCAAAACTTACTCCGGTTGAGATTCCGCCTTTGGGCTTAGCAGGGCAGTATAGTTCAAGATAAAAGTAGAGCAATATACATACATAATATATAAACACAGACATGAGACATTTCAGCTTCTTTTTGGCATAACAACACACCTACCTCTAGTATCGTAGAATGCAGACGTTCATAAGCGATTGAGTCCACACATATTATTGGGTTACCTGTCTGATTAATTTTTCCCCAAACAGATGCCTATTAGAGTTAAAGAAAACAATTGTTAAAGTTAGTCTGTGCCCGTTCTCTAAACACTTATCGAGACCCTAACAAGTGGGCGGTAAGGGGCGGTACAGTAGCAAGGTCCTTTCATTAGTTCATTATAAAACCTTGGGCCAACTGGCGCGGTCTGTATCCTTTTATGTTGACCGACAACTTTGATTTTATTTGTTGTTAAATGATAATGTAACGGTTAGTTAATTGTAGTGTTAGCGATCAATTTGCTTTTCCGGTTTGGAAGGAAATTGCATAATAAATTAAGAGAAGTTTTGGATAATAACAGTCAAGCTTGAATTGACGTGGTGCAATATACATTATCGATAGATACTTAGACAATTGACGTTATCATACGCACGGCCGTAAACGTTTACAATAATGATAGGACTATTGCGGTCAGAAGGTAAATTACCATAAGAGCTACAACCCAAACTATGTGAACACTTCAAAATTATTTTCCAACTTAATTTACATCAAACTTTTGAAACGAATCCAGAATCAGCAAAGAAGAGGGGTTTGTGCAAAAGTATGGAATAACGATTTAATTTGAAATCTGGTTCAGAATTCGTTCAACTTGCTGACGCATTGTCAAGTACATACATGTAGTAACACAAACCTGTCTATTATCGTCAGTGTACAAGTTACGTGGTTAGCACGCGGCTGCTTTGTCCCGGGAAGTCCGACCGGCAAGGCTTTTGTCACTTTCGGCAAATTCAACCTTGAACGCCTTTACGAGGTTTGACGCAAGTTATAAGATGAAGCGAGCCGGATTAAAATAAATACATTTGGTTAAAGACTAGCGACCGTAGGTATGCCCGTGGCATCACAGCGGGCCCTAGGTACCTAATATACGGGCTGGTATCCGCAACTCCACGTCAAAACGCGTATTTTACGTATGGGTGGGAAAATCGGTTATTCGATCCACCCCAACTCCTCAAAGAAGGCCATCAACGCCTTAGTATCACTGAAAATCTCACGTAGGGTACCTGGGTTACCGGCTCTGTATGCGGCGACCACCGGGCAGTTTAACAGCACATGAGCTGCTGTCTCGTCTCGTCCTTATCAGAGTGCGTAGGTAACCGAAGGGGAATGGCGCAATAGGTTCAGGCCCCACTGGTGCCATGCTCGATCCCCTTCTGGCAAGTTCGTCGGCTGCGTCGTTGCCTCTAAGTGATACGAAATAATAAACACCCGTAATTTCGGCCGAGCCTACGGATTTCGTGCTTAGCGAGAAGACCCTGCTTTGCACGGTTTTTACGACATAACAAAACGTCGACATTTCTATATTAATTTATGCAAGTTTGATAGTAATATATTATACACATAAACCTTCCGGAATAAATTCTGAACATGGTGGTGAAAGCCGCGAAAGCCAGAAAAACACGAAAAGCGACTTTAATTTATAATATGTATAAATTCTTTCTTTCTTTTACATTGTATGGTTTTCTTGTTGTTTCGTTTATAAACATGAGGCATGGACTGACTTTTGTCATTTATTCG
This sequence comes from Omphaloscelis lunosa, assembly GCA_916610215.1. Classification (NCBI taxonomy): domain Eukaryota; kingdom Metazoa; phylum Arthropoda; class Insecta; order Lepidoptera; family Noctuidae; genus Omphaloscelis; species Omphaloscelis lunosa. The sequence continues at coordinate 18,980,463 of OU744250.1, forward strand.
TGACAATCAGACAGGCGCGACGCGACTCTAGTAGTTTTTCTATGAAAACTTCATGGAAACTGTTCTGCCAGAATCGCGTCGCTCCTGTCTTCGGGAGCCTTAACAAGGGGTGTTGTACTGGGCAAAGATCTATGCCTCATTGCCTACTTTTTACTGTCTTGTGGTATCTTGCGTCAATATTTTTATACATGAAATTAAAACATTTCGTTTGCTTTATTATCAGCCTAGGGCAGTCCACAAAAATCTTATAATCCTATACTATTCAATGAGCTATTTACATATTTGTTATCACGTTCTCAAAAACGGCTCTAAGGATTTCGATGAAAGTCTAGGTTTCATATCTGGAAAAATTCGTTTTCTCCGTATTTTCACCCAAGCAGAGCTCGGTCGCCCAAAGTTTAGAACAAGATACCTACCTTAGAATAATGACATGGCAGCATTGAGTTAGTATGTACTACACATGGAATTAGTATGAATTTTCCTATAAAATGAGCATTCTCTATTTTCATCAGAGCAGAGCTCGGTCGCCCAGATACTTAACTATTATAAGAGCTTCCACGTGTGAAAATACTCAATTACCTACGACAAGCGCATGCCTTCCAGACATGGTTATCTTTTACTACGAAAAGTACCTGGGGTACTTTATTATAAATAAGTACAACTTGTACTACACCTTAAACGAAACTAATGAATCCTTATGACCCAGTTTTCACCTCATTATTAACGATCCGCTGATCGCTCATCACTCACACCTGCGATGTTATTACTTTATGCTGAAGAAAGCCAACTGGTTTAGCATGAAAGCGATCTCAAACTTTCGCTCAAATACTGACGGATATACGCATAACTATAAATATTTAGTGAATGAAGCCGAATTAATTAATTAGTGTATTAAAGAAGCTAATGATATCGGAAATGTTCGAAAGATTATCATTGAAATGATCAAGAAGTTTTTAATCAACAAGAAAATTATAATCATAAATATGTATAGTGGGTGCCTGATGACGGGCGTCGTCACCGGGGCAAGCCTAAAAAAATATGGCTTGATGATTTGGACTCTTTCTGACTGATTGGCCGGAGAAAGCACAACATAAGGAAAGTGTCAAAGTATGGGGGAGACCTTTGCCCAGCATTGGGATAACATGAGTTAAAAAAAATGTGGATAGTTCAGACAGGCACACGTTATGGTGAAATTCTCTCAAATTCTTCAATAATTTTGGAGGATACCCATGACGTATTTTTCTAAAGATGAGGAGAAGACTAAGAAAAAATAGAGCATAATAATAAACACTTACTAGTAAATAATTAAGAGATTGTAAACGGTAATAAAACAGAGAATGTCATGGACTATGAGTCAGCAACTAAATGAGTTTGAGCCGAGTTACTTTTTAGTTCTGTTTTGGTATGATTTACGAGAAGTGAAATAGTTACATTTCATAAATGCAGACCTAGCTCATTAACATAAAAGGAGAAATCTTTATGAACTGAATGGAATATATTACTTAAGTTCTTACGTATTTGCACAAAAGTAGAACATAAACACTGCTTTGTGATCTTCGAGCAACAGTTATGTCAAAGCTGTTGGTTTTGCATTAGCGAAGCGTTAATACGTGTGCTTTTGAATAAGTGGTTTAAGTATGGTAGGTAGTAGGTACCTATATTGAAGCTTGTAGAAATACACATTAACACTTGGTCAAGCCACTTATGGTTGATTTGTACTTAGGAAGATATTTTCAAGCTCAAATATTTTGCTGCTTAGAATTTCCTAAAAGTAAAACTATTAAACGAGCAATATTTGTATATATACATATATATATATATATTTGTAACCACGTTCTCGAAAACGGCTCTAACGATTTCGATGAAAGTTGCAATATAGGGGTATACGGGGGCGAATAATCGATCTAGATAGACCTCATATCTGGGAAAATTCGTTTTCTCCGTATTTTCATCCGAGTAGAGCTCGGTCGCCCAAAGATTAGAACAAGATGACTACTTAGAATAATGACATGGCAGCATGGATTTAGTAAGTACCTACTATTATGGCAGCATGGAATTAATATGTATTATCCTATACTATTAAATGAGCATTCTCTATTTTCACCCAGGGACCAATACTAATATGACGCAGGGATCGAACTCTGGATCTCTCATCAATCCCAAGTACGACCTCTCGACCAACCTTCATTTTCTATAATAAAATCAATTTCTCTTTCTAGTTGCGTCAGACAGTATTTAGACTAAACAATTAGCATAGAAATTTATTTAGACACTGAAACTTCTAATGGATAATACAGCTATTTTCACTTACTGTGGCGTAGTGCCTGTTCCGTCTATTGTTTCATATTAACTTCCTTTTATTATTTATATCACTTTCTATTCGTTTATAATTTGTATTTTCTTGGCTAGGGATATATTAATTGCAGTTACCTGCCTGCAGTTGGTAACGGCCGCGACTTACGAGTCGTCGAACCCTGACAGTCGTTTTACTTTGTGTAAATTATTTCATCACCACTGCTCCCAAAAACGGTGAAGGAAAACATCGTGAGGAAACCGGCATGTTCTAGAACCAAAACTTCGAAAATATGTGACATCCACCAACCCGCACTGGGCCCGCGTGGTAGATCTCTGATCTCTGTAAGAGTGGGCCGTACCCACTCTCACAGAGAGGACACCTGCAGTTTCACAGCAGTTGGAACATTATAGGCTGATTATGCAAAGGTATTAATTTCCCTTCATCTAATAATTGGCAATAATGTTAACTGCAGTGAAGCTTTGGATAATTTAATAGCTTTATAAAGTTACTTGATAATTAATGATGTTAATGGATAAGTTTACAAGAATGGTTGCCTTTATGTCGAGTCGAGAATCTTGTATCGCTTCTATTACCCCTACGTCGAGTTTTTTTACCCCGCTTCTACTACCTTTACGTTGAATATAATAATATCAGTACCTGGTCGACCGAGCTCTGCACGGGTGAAAATAGATATAAGCATATCGTCCAGGTATACCAACGTTTTATCACATTCCCGAGGCTGTCTGAAAACGAATTTTCCCAGATATGAGACCTACCTAGATCGATTTTTCGCCCACGTAAACCCCTATATTGCAACTTTCATCAATATCGTTAAAGCCAATTTCGAGAACGTGAGTAGAAATTTATATAAAAACAAATATATATATATATATACATATATATATATATATATATATATACATGCAAGTATTGCTCGTTTAATAGTATATATTTATTTCATATTTTGAAGTATAGTCAGATTGATATGTTTTTATGTGTATTATAACAAAAATATCGATTTGGCTTACAAATTGCCTACTGGTTATGGCAATAAATATGATGACGATATTTTCATCATTGTAACTTTGATCAAGTCCTTATTAAATTTTACACTTAACATACTCGTAACATCACGCTTATTTTCCCCGAAGCTAGGCACAGGTGTACCTACCTATAAGTACACCCACATTTCGTCAGCTATGTTTAAGTCCCTTGAATTGGGGGGCAAACTTATATTGCCATCAACCGGGCGCAAATCCAGAGACCGGGCTGCTATTGAGAATTTCCTGATGAAAAATCCAATAACACTTTGCCAGACCTGGGAACCGAACTCAGGATCCCAATTTTATTGTCACAAAATATTTAATAAGCGGTACTGCCTATACCTTCCCCCGTGATTTGTCTGGTGAGCGAGTTCATGTAGGTATTTAAATCCTAGATACAAAGCGCAAGATAATGGTTAGGGTTAACCGAGAATACAATGCTGTGTTTTTTGCCTTCATTAAAAACCAATTATGAAAAGTCAGAGTCCTAAAGCTTGACCTGATAAAGATTATGCTCATATTACAAAGTGATAAATAGAGGCAGTAAAACGTTTGCACATAACCTTGGTGTGTGTTTAATGCAAGTTTTTTAACAGCCGATGTCGCTGTCTGTTTTTTGTCGATTTATAAGTGGCATTTCAATATTTAAATCTATGAACATTTATTTTATTATATTCCGGAAACTTACAGCTAACTTCTACAGTGTTCTTAAATGAAGCCTATTTACAAGTTTCCACAAAAAACACTATAAATAAAACCGAAAAAAAGATCGGTACAAAATATCTATAACAAATTAGGAAATAAATAGTACACGATCGACTAATTTGTACTAAAGATCATTTAGACGAAAACAATTATTACTATTATTACTTGTGTACGAAATGAAGCTTGTTATCAATGATATTTCATCTGGAATTCAGTTTTGCATGATTTAATTCTAGTAAAATATAAATATGTAGCTTTTTTTGAGGAAATAAGAAAAGAGCACTTTTTTTTTTTTTTGGGTGGGAGATGATCAAATAACTTCTCCCGCTCTGGGCGGAGCGGGAGGGCGTGTCAGACTCTTACTGACTAAAACCCACCCGTGTATCTTCGGTTGCCGTGTTGCCGGGGGCCACGATCTCCCTTTCGGTTTTCTTCGCAACCCTGGCAGGCATCGGCCCTAGTGGACCCCTTCAAATCTGCTGACATCTCTTTGAGGCGCGCGTGGAATACAACGCGCCGTCGACCCGGGCCTAGTCCTTATCGGACGGTGAGCCACCCATTGCTCACCGCCGCCCGCAAGCCAAGAAAAGAGCACTTGTCGATGCATTTCCAACCTTATAAAAAAAGTTGGACTTTAAATTTGAACACAAAATGATGCTTGGCTCTTGCACTAACAGATATGGTGGCAGCATTTCCCAGAAATACTTTATTCACTGTACCTTGTTCTTATTTAAGTGATATAACATTAGGCACTTAAATTTTAATTAGGTTACATGGAATCCAATTGTATCAATCATTCATTTGATTGATTACTCAATCATTTATCGTGTGTTATATTAGTAATAAGTCACGAATTAGAATGTACCTGTGTGTTATGAAATAAGTATGTAATGCCATTGAACATCAAGATGTTTGTGTAGGTAACGCAAAGATTACTTAATGAACAAATAGATTGGTTATTAGAGATTCATTGGTGATGTGCCCTTGCATTAAACTCACGCTTTCTTCCAATGGGGGTAGGAAGAAACTATAGAACGCCTGCACCACCTGCTACTCTCTGTAAGCGCGGGACATACACAAGCGGCGAGGGGCGCGGGTGTTGCACCGCTCGTTTCATATTTCATATTAAATGTATAGGAGCTATGAGGCGTGGGACTTACACAGGCGGAGCAAGCGATATATGAAGGAGCGGCAACGCCCGCGCCCCTCGCCATTTGTGTATGTCCCGCGCCATTTGTGTATGTCCCGCGCCCAACATACTCCTTTTGCTTCGTTTCCGTAACTACATTGCAATTCAAATATTTGCAATGATTTTTTATTTCAAAGATTTTTGCAACACGTACTGTTAAATTTATTCTTTATACAGCGTGTCAGTATTAGCATTATGAGTGAAAAGTTTAACCAATCCGCAAGATGGAGAGCGGTGCTTATTGCCTAAAGTACACCGGATGTAACTACATAAGCAATAAATCTGCCTAGCTTTTTCCCAAGTTAGGGTCGGCTTCCAATCTAACCGGATGCGGCTGAATACCAGTATTTTACATGCCTATCTGACCTCTAAAACACGATATAAATTTAGTAAGACTGGTTGCCAGACTTTTGGGCTTCTGTCAAAGATCTACGAATGACAGCCGGGAGCAACGGCATTACATGCTTTCCGAGGCACGGAGATTTTTCGATATGTAATGTATATTCACCCATCTATGAACCGACCGCGGCAAGCATAGCTTAATCTATGATGGACCCGAGCTTTTGTTACCATTTAGCCATGGGCCTCACGTAGCTAAGCCTTCATTTTTATTTTAATAAGAGTCATGATGCTATGTTAAGAGGAGACTCTCTAAATTGTATATTAATTTGCATTAATATTCTGAAACAGTCATGCATACAATCAAAATGGAACTTTAGAACATTTTATGATTTATCGGATTTTTTCTCTTGCCATGTACAAGACAGTTACGTAACTGAAAATTTTCGCTCGATAAATTTTTTATTCGAAAATCATGTCTGTTTTTAAAGATTATTTAAATAAAATGAAGATTACTCGGCTTTTATGTCTTTAATAAGTATTCATAGTAAGAAAATATAGTTTAATATCCAGCCACAAGGTATTTTTTCTCTTAAGACTTACGACATTTAGCTCCGTGCTAGAACACGATCAAAGAGCGCACGCGATATTTAACTTTATTACTGATGTGTTAGAGTATAGAACATAGTGGAGTGGCGGGGTGCATGGGGGCGGAGTTTGCGTGGAAATTGTGTTAGGTTTTAATGCACAGAGTTACAACATGATGAAAATGTGCTGACAGATTAGTGATTGCCTGAACCATGTCGTACTATAATGTCTGTGTGAGAAACAAGATTAGGTATAATGATATATTATAAAGGTGATTTTGTTGTTCAATCCAAGGTTTCTTTCTAAAAAGATGTACGTGTATACGTACAGTTTGGTAATATGTTATTACTAATTAGTGCTTCAAAGGTTATTTCGACGTCACGAAATCATGACATTGGATTTATTTGATTCGACATTTAATAATAAAAATGCAAGTATATCTAGTTTTATAAAGGATTAAATATTGGAACGTAATAAGACTTAAATAATTCACTAAGACCTCAAACTGTCATGTTATAAAACAACGTGATTTAATTTGAATTTTAAATGCCCCTGTAAAAATGTACCAATAAGTGCTTAAGTCATACTAATCTAAATCTTAAGAGTAATTAAAATATTTCGCATTCGTGTTGAATATTATGAGAGATGATTAATTGAGGGCAATAAAAGACGGCTCGTTAGGTAATAGATTCAGCAAAGATTTAAGTAATTAATACAGTTTTGAATATATCCAATTAAGTTTTATCTTAATAGCTCTAATGTAAAGATATCGTAATCTTATTTGCTCAGTCAACATTGCTATATATTTTTTAAAATCTCATCCGACTATTTGGCCGTAAAATACTTCGCTTTGAAAGCAATTATCAATTATTTTGCTTCCGAATACGCTCAAGTGCCGCTGCCCCAATTCCTGTCGAAAGAAAAAATTACAACGGCGACACGTTAATAGTCTTGTGCTCATCTCGTGTTAGCACAATTTACGAGGATATTGGCTGATGCTAAGGTAAAGATTTCATTGTAGCAGTCGGAAGGGTACGCCGGATGAATCTGACATAACCCTCCGTTCTCCCCAGAAGGGGGTATCCGTCAGGATTTCCCCGCAGAAAAAAAAGGTACGTCGGATCTTATTTTTCTCGAATCGATGATAGATACCTTTGACCCAGTAGCTGGCTACGTTAACGCCGGATAAACTCAAACCCTTTATTTCACTTAAACCATTTTTAGGAATTTTTTAATTGTCAAGAAGTCGGTCAGTTAGTCAGAATGTTGAAGCTAGTTGCCCGTTCAAAAACGTAGATCTCTATGGAGAAGAACGGATAAGAAACTCCATGGACACTCTTTTAAATAAAAATATAGCAAGTCAAAAGATCCCTTGGAAAGCACGTTAAGCCGTTGGTCCCAGCTGTAATTCGTACGTAGATCTTTAACAGTCGTTACCGGTAGTAGGAAGCCGAAAACAAAATCAGACTACCAGTCTTACCAACGGGTATCGATCGTATTACCCAGTAACTGGGTTGTGGAGGTCAGATAGTTCGAAGTCATAGTAGGCCCTAACAGTTGCCTAACTAATCAGAATACGTAAATAACAACATTTATACTTTAATAATATTTACAAAGTAATAGGCGTAGAGTCAGATCGAACTGCTATCAAACCGCAAAGCCTCGTTGATCTAATTGGATCGTGTAGTTTCTCAGAACGTATATCTGCGCCCGCGCCGGTCAAGTCCGTGTTATTATATAAAGCTGTGCCGTATGCGTTCTACTTACAATGTGGTGCAAATCACAAAATCATGAGATTTAGTCCTGTAATTGTATTTAAATGATTTGAGAAACATTCGTATGAGCTGTTCCATGTTGCAAAGAACAAGGAGATATAATCGGAGTTAATGGCAATCCTTCAGTAATTGGAGATGCTCTAGAAGAAGACAACGAAGTAATTTATAAAATATATATTTATAGTGCAGAGACTTTTTGAGCAATATGGCACTTTCATAGATCGTATAAGATATAAAAGCTATTGACTTGAAAATATGTTGTTTTAAAGGATCATTATGTTATAAAACATTAACAGATGAAAATTAGTTTCCCAATAATCATCATAAGATATATTGCTACAGTTACTAAAAGGACGTTGCTGCTTCTTTTGACGCTCATTACTGCCACATTAGATTAACCTTTATAAAACTCATTCGTGGGAAAAAGCTGACCTTATCTTGAGAATTTGGATTACAGTAATATACCACAAGTTCAATTTTTATATAAATTTCCAAGATAATATTTACATAATTTATAAGCTAGCAGTCTTAACAAAGGAGGGGAAAGAATCACAGGGTATTTAAAAAAACGTCCGCATCTCTGTAAACAGGAAAAATCCCCAAAAGGCTGGCGAGCATTACCACGTTGTATGGCCAAAAATCTATGTATATGTATGTACTTAACTATCATTTCATGATCAAAGTAAGCGTTTAGATCCAAAAGTAAATTGTTAATTTAAATATTTATACCTATTACATTCAAATAGCTCACTTAATAAATCGTCGATATCTTGTTCCATTTATTGATATGTGGCAATACTTGCTCACACGTACTCGGGCGACTGAAACTTGTCCTGCTAACTTTAAGCACAATCTCTTAGACCACTGAGTCATGAGTTTGTCTGTAAGTTGGGTAAGCAGAGATATACGACGTGGCTAGTTGACAATGGAAGGATACAAGTTGGTAGAGGAAGGAATGTAACTGTTTAGTTTAATAGGTATATCTTTTACAGATTACGTAATTTAGTTGATCGTAGTAAAATCTTTTAAAAGTCAGTATATCTAGAATCTGCTTATCGAAAATAAATAAACGATACTTTAGGTACTTCAAGCAACCGCAGGAGGAGACGCCCAGGGCGTCGGGAATCGCGAGGCGATTTCCGGCCACCGTATGCGCGGGCTTGCGGGCGGTGAGCAATGGGTGGCTCACCGTCCGATAAGGACCAGGCCCGGGTCGATGGCGCGTTGTGTTCCACGCGCGCCTCAAAGATATGTCAGCAGAATTGAAGGGGTCCACTAGGGCCGATGCCTGCCGGGGTTGCGAAGAAAACCGAAAGGGAGATCGTGGCCCCCGGCGACAGGGCAACCGAAGGAACACGGGTGGGTTTTAGTCAGTAAGAGTCTGACACGCCCTCCCGCTCCGCCCAGAGCGGGAGAAGTTATTTGATGATTTCCCACCCTCAAAAAAAAAAAAAAAGGTACTTCAAGCAAACTTTCTTTTTTAGTCACATGTTACAAAATATATATTTTTTCCTTTTTTTATAAATGGTATCTTACAGGTCAACCTAGGAGGTTGTCGGCTGCTTAACCGCTCAATAAATTAAGGCTTCCAGCCAGGGCATAAAACTTAGAAACTAAGCGACTACTCGTTAAGGGCACCCCCTGTGGGGTACGGACGTCGGCTTAGGGCGTCGCTGGTGGAGGACAGCAAGGAACGGGCTGGCTCGGATTAAAAATATGTGTTTTAAAGCTCATCCGTCCTTTTATTTCGCAGACACAAGAATCTCGGTTACAAGAAGTTATTAACTTTCGCTATGTGGATGTTGGAGATATTATCAACCTTTTTGCATTACTTAAAAATCAAAGCTAACTCATATGCAAGACAAGACTATGTTTTCAAACATTTTAGATTCTTTTGAGGAAAGCTCCATGATAAGACGTCTCAACAACATAGGGACCAAATGCCAAATCCATTGAGAAATTCTCAGCCAGGTGTAGAAAACTAGAGGAAACCCTTGATAAGTGTGATAATTATGTCGCAGGAAGGAAAGCTGATAAGAAAAGTCCAAGTGGCCTTGGATTTCTTATGAAATCAGAAGTCATGCTACGTTGTGTAAAAGGAATTTTAAATAGCAGGTCGAGTCTTCTTATTCATTCCATTTTGTTGCGATCCCTTTTCAATTACTCAGGATTTTTTTTTTAAGGGCATCCATTATCTGACCTCTGAGGTCATGACTAATTAACCAGGCTATCTGTGGCTGCCTTAAGTTACTGCCTTAAAGCCTCTAGCCAGGGGCGTAAAATAACCTACTTACTAGGCGAGTGCTCGCTAAGGGCACCCCCTGTGGAACCCCCCTGTGGTGCGAACCTCGGATTAGGGCGTCGCTGGGGGGAGGACAGCAAAATGGGATAGACTGGATCGAATCTGAATATTTATTATTAACAGGAGAATTTAAAGCTACAGGCTCAGCTTCGACGAGGGCTAGCGCATCGTCGAGCAAGGGTCGGGAGTCATGAAACGAAAGATTTACAAGAATTATGTATTTCACGCATTTTATTAATCACGCTTTTTTCTTACACGTAGAAGCAAAATTATAACTTTTATATGAACCACTACTACGTACAATCAACCGCAAATAGTTGTAACAATATATCATTGACAGCGCTTTTAAGCAGTAGCAGTAAGAGCGGTTTTCGTTGTTCAAATGTTACCATGACGTGTCGATTACTGTACCTACCCACTTAATGTCCATCCACAGTCCATTTCACTTAACCTCCATTAAAACGAAAGTCAACTTCGAACATAGCTCTTGGCTTTCCTCGACAACTCAAAAGCCACAGGCCTTGACACCAGCTGCCAAGCAGGTTGCACTTTAGGTACAAGCATTGTGTTTTATGCCTATAAAACTTTATTTCTTAATACTTTGGGTTAACGTCCTGTGAAACAGACCTCGGTCGGCTGAATTTTACTCGAAACTCAATCAATTGTTGCTAACTCGATTTTTGATTTGATTTTTAATTGGAGGCTTGTTTTTTTTTTACTGGTCTTGTTTTTATGTTTGGGCTCTGGAATTTGGTTTTGGGTGACAACAGCTTGGCTTGTGGTTAAATGAAATGCATCAGTTTACATTATTGAGAGTACCTAAATTAGCGAGTACAGTAAACAAGACCTTTGTATCTTCCAGAAAATAATTAGTAAAATTGTCATTACATTATACTAAGGTCCGGTTAGACATTACCAAATACTATTGGCAAACATCACGATCTGTTTTTGGACACTGAAGCCAGATACAATAAGTCATCGAGATACTAATTGAATTAGCAAATCTAGATTAAAATGCCTACGAAATATGCATATTAATCAGACAACCAAAATTAATTTGCAATATTTCTTTGTCAGCCTTGCTTTGGGCTACAATTTTAGCCATTCATAATAGAACAATAAAAACAAATAATAAAAAGACTCAAGTAGTATCACACAGTGATACAGTTACTAATGATTAATCACTTGTTAGAACAAACGACGGCGCGTGCGCTGTGTGAAGTTTAATTATGCGTGATTTTTATTTCAGTTAGATGTTGTTGGTGTTTCAATAGTAGAAAGTCTTTTTGGCAAGTGGTGGAAATAAAGAACTTTATATGATTTGCTGAACTTTTCATAGTCAAATTGCGTGTCACTAATATCAAATGGTCTTGAAGCACCATAATAATCGAATAACTCTGTACCATTGACTTATACATACTTAAATGAATGCTTAAGTTAATGCCCTAAAGTAGGTAATTAAATATTATGATAAATCTTTCATTAGGTAAGTTCGTACGTGAGTGTTTGGATTCATCTGGGAAATATTAAGTTTTTAAGAGCTTTAACCTTTATCAATAAGTTGAGTTGTCAAACTGCACATGCATTGGAAAATACGTGTTCCAATGAGCACGTGCATAAATAAGTATGTGTGTGTGTGTATCTATATTAATAAATTCGTGACAGTCACCGATATTGCAATATAAGCTATATCTCAAGTTGGTGAATAAACTGCGTGAGGCAAATTAAGTGCCTCTAGCGGTTATTTCATATGTTATGTTTCATATGTTATGTTTCATATGTTATGTTTCGTTTGTTATGTTCTTATAATTGTATTATGTCTGTGTGTAAGTTTGCTGGGAATCTAAGATATGAAACGACCCGAGTTTCTCGTATTGCGAAATTAAAGACGCATCTTTTAATGATTTTGTGTAAATTGAATTATTGAACAATATAACGCTCTCAACAAAATTCATAATAATGTTGTAAAGTGTTTTACGACAAAAATTGCAATGAAACAAATTACAATAAGTGGTACCTAACTACTAGCAAAGTATCAAAATATAATCATCTAAAATACATGCAAACTTATTTTACCTCAAAATATTCGTTCACAGTTGAATGAACAACTATTGTAACCAAAGACTGGTAAAAAATATAAGAGTCATTCAATGAGCGAGTAAACTATCTAACCTGACAGTTTATGTTCTTGATCAGTTATTTATTTAAAATTATGTAATTTAATTAAAATTATTTTGCTATTTGACCTAATATATTGAAATGACTACCATTGACTTATAGGTACATGCCTCTTGTAGTATATAAAGGTACAAAATTAATGATCATACTGCCCAATAGATCGTGAGCGGTCGCAAAATAACAAGCTGAAATGCACTCAATTTGACTTTGTATATGGTTAACATTTGTTTGTAAAAAAGCTACCGCTAGGATAATAATGTAGTCGAGAGCCTCATAACGTTGATAAAATTGTCATTGCATTGTTAGATTGACAATATTCTCATAAATTTAATACGATAATGCTGGTATGGATGCCTAAAAGCTGGTATTAAAAAGCGACATATTTCATCTTGCAATGTTCAGACAATCGCCTCTTCAACTTAACATCATCAACATCAACTTGATGACATAGCATAAGTCCTGGACATTTTTGAGTGAAATAATATATCTGAAACCTTATCATCAACATAAGTTACAATAAACGTTGATTCGAATAAAATATTATGTCATTCAAATAATTATTCAATTATGTTCGATCGTGAGTCAGAAACCGAATACTTTGCTCCGCATCGTAAATCCAATTCGGTGTCATTTAGCAGCTAGTACAGTGTTATTGATATTCCAACATGCAAAATTGGAACAGTAGATCAATTTCATACGAAACAGAATTGTTGTGCTAACCCTCATATTGATGTTTGTCGTATGAAAAGAGAGTGAAAATGCAAGATGTTCTAAGTACAAGTCCAGGTCGAAGATGCAAGTATTTGTAGGTTCATATATTAAGACTCTTATAAGGACGGTATCCAATCCAATATCTGTGCTTGAAGGACTAAAGGCTAGTCTTGTTAAAATCATGACAATTGTCAGATATACCAAGTCACTGTCAGTTCTCCAGATAATTTTGGTAATCCACTGCATCTAGTTGGATTGGGCCAACATTTGATAATAAGCTGGGCAACTGACGAAGTTTTGTACTTTTCGATGTCTGGTCTTTTTATTAATTCTGTGGTTTCAACGACCTAAACAAATGGCCGCCGCTCTTATTGAAGTTATTGTTCTCTTATTATCTCAACAGATCTGGTTACACATAGATATTGACCTTGTTTCGGTTAAGCGGTGTTTACATTTGATATTTATAGTTTTATTTTTTTTAATTGCATCAAGTTACAAGGTGGTTAAGTTAAAGTGCAAAATTCAAAAAATTCAAAATATTTTATTTCATATAAACCTACAAGGGCACTTATGAAACGTTAGAAGCTAGGTGCACGGTTCCAATTGGTCGCTTTCTATGGAGAAGAGCCGGCAAGAAACTCCACGGTTACTCTTTTAAAAATAAATGGTTTCGACAATGTTTTCAAATTACAGTGTTAATAGGTATGAGAGGACAGTGTAGTGCATTTGAGGAAAGTAACATACTTAGCCCTAACTCTTTAGACATTCAACTACAGCTGTAGTAGAATCGGTACTTAAACAAATGTTGCGGAGAAAGAATATTTCTTCGATCGCTGCCTCAAGTTTCGAAGATACAAAAAGGACACACACAGGTACTATTTATTTATTCTGTGTCTACCTTTTTTTTTTTTTTGGGTGGGAAATCATCAAATAACTACGAGGGCGTGTCAGACTCTTACGGACTAAAATCCACCCGTGTTCCTTCGGTTGCCCTGTTGCCGGGGGCCACGATCTCCCTTTCGGTTTTCTTCGCACCCCTGGCAGGATTCTGTGTCTACCTACAGAATGATTAGAAACAATAATTTCAAATTCATACATAGTATGTAAAGGTAAACCAATGTTATCAACTTTGTCATTAAAGACCTATTGTTATTGTATCGAGTGGTGTAATGCCAGATATTTCGTTGTGACCACTGCCCACCGAGCCCGAAGGCCATCGATAGAAATATTTGTGAAAATAACCATATTGAGACATTTTGCTGACAAAACCTCACGTTGAGCAAAACTTAATAATGATTTTCACGCATTTTGTTGGTTTTCTTTTATTAAAATGACAGCTGTTTTAAATTGGTGTGACAGAAAGATTCGATTGTGCTTTGTTTTGTTACCTATTTGAAAATTCGATAAAGCTAAAAGAAAAAAATATATATGAGGAAATATAACAAATTATTCAGAAACTGTATCTCTTAGAACACGTATTAGCTATAATTTGCCATTTTCAATGAACAAATTAAAGGTCATGTACTTGAAATATAATTTATTGCTACGGTAAGTACTGTCCAGCGTTTGACACAAACATTTAAACGTGTCTGTTTTTATGACCGATAAAAAAGAAATATATTTATGTACTTTGAAAAAGTATATTAAGTTTAAAGACATTTTGATCCGTGATGTTTTTATTATGTTTCCTGAAAATATTAGTTACGGTTAGTAAACTTTATTAAGATCGAATTTGAATGTCATCGTCGTTTAATAATACTTAAGTATTATTGAATGGTTTCTCTTGTGATAGGTATCTATGTAATGCCAGGTACAGTTCATGCAATGTGTAAGATACTTGTTAATTTGGAATAAACAAAAATGGTAATGGGGTACTTAATAATAAATATTTTATTCTCTTCTAAAAATAATTTAACTTAGTAATTTGGTTTGTATTAGTAATGGAGTCTACTAATGGATAATGTTATCAAATCTATTAAAATGTGTTTTTCATGTCAACACTTCCAAGTCTGAAGAACCTTTGGACAGCTATTTAACATTAATATTACTAACACCCTAAACATTGAAAGCATGATGGTATACATTTAATTGTAGTTATAAATAGTGTCACCTGTTACGTGTTACCAACTACCGGCACGACTTTGATACAATTCCAGTGAGTAAGCATTCACTCGATATTACGAAAGCACTATTTGTTATAGATAATTGAGGTACGACGTAAATCGATATTTAATGAGCGTTCTACTTTCTTGGACCACTCAAGCCTTTAATGATCTATTTCTTTAGAATAATGTAGATATCATCTAATGTCCTAACTTAAAATTTTTATGCAAATTAAACTTATTCAATTTTATAATATTGATATGTCGGAAGTTTTTTTAAATAAAAATCAATGATAATGAAGCACAATAACAGACGCTGAAAATCATCTGAAAAAAGAACCTGGGGTTGCATACTCGGGTAACACTGCAAAAAAGAGCACTGTCAGGAATTAGTTTGTAAGAATGAGAAATATGTAGGACGTAAGTTTTCCTCGAGGTGAAGATTCCATGCTTATACTATGCAGAAACGATCAAAAATTTGTGTTGTTACTCCATTTACACGAATTCCTGTTACCCTTTCTACTTTTAAAATAAACCTGTTTCAGAAAACGCAAACAGATTAGAGAGCTAATACGCAGGGCATTAACCCTTTCACTACAAGAAAACACAACATAAACATACAAATAATTAACTAAAGCACGTATAATTACAGCTCGCACACAAATATCGCTCGCATAATAATTAATGATTACATTAACCTTACTTACCGTTCATATATTAAATAAACTAAGGCGATATGTTAGAACACACGTGTGTTCACATGGTCTAAATAGGGCCATACGGATAGGGTCATATGTACTACCTCTCACTTTGAATACAGGGTGTGTGATTTTCACACAAACTTGAATTGAACGAATTCCTTGTAACCTCTGTATAGTGACAATGGCCATTTAAATTGATGGAGGATGAAGAAATGATTGTGGAGGCTCAAGTTTAGGGAGATTATGTGACGTTGAATTTTTTTTATTTTTTTTTTTATTAGCTAAAAAAAATTAGTGATATTGTGATCCTTCACAATATCATTGTTTTTTTTTTGTAGGCAGTAAGAACAGGCTTAAAAAAAGGGTTTGGAATTGGCTTTGCCGTTGATTGCACTTCACTAAAACAATGATTGAGCTTGTAGTTTGATAATCATAGACCTTGTCGTGGAAAACGACGAAGACCCATATTGTAATTTACGGTCCAAACTCAAATAAGTAGCTTAGACAGGCTTAGGTCATAATATTCACCCTGTATAGAGTTTAATAGTAGCGCAGGCCACTGATAATGGACGCTAATCTGTTATCTCAGTTATCAGATTTGGCGTTGCTGTTTTGCATTATGATGTTAAAAGCCGGCACAAATGATTAACTGGTCTGTTTTGTGCATTCAAAAGGTTATTTTCGTAAATTTTATGCGTATTGAAACATATTTCTAAGGACATTCTTGTTTGAACTCGTCCAAATTGTTATAATTTTTAAGATTTTATCATATGAGTAATTGGTCATCGTATAAAATTATGTCAAACTTGTCAGTAATACTTAGATATTTTGCTGATCTCACAAGTAATGACTGCTAAAACTAAAAAAAACATGATATCGTTCACAGCCTTATTCATATTTGTGTTGTTACAAGCAGAAAGATGGCCGAAAATAGTAGATAGATGAACGAAATGTTTCTTACCTGGGAAACTTCGTACTTTGACGGACCTGAAAAAACGGTACAGTAGGAATAGTCCCGGAGCCTAGATTTGTGCCCGGTTGATGGCAATATTCTCGTCCATTAATACGTGGGTATTTACTTCATTCGTGGGTCTAAAACATAACTGGAACGTTCTGTCTAATCCTTCGGGAAATCAGGCGTAATTTTATGTAATGTTTAGATTATGTAGGAATAGTGACGATATCGTCTTTTGCGACTCACGCAGGTGCAGCTTCAACACGTCTTCTTTCATCGCAATGTACTCATGTATTGTGTTTATGAACTGTAATAATATCATTTAATCTCCAAGCCTCATATAATTATCTTTACGCTGTAAGAGAAAACGGCTGTGTAGATAAGTAATGACAGCTATCCATTTTCTCTCAAATGATTCTTTCAAATTGTATGGTAAAGCTAGCTGCTTTTACGAGTTACCTCTTTGTACATGTATGTTAACTACAGTATTTCCAATTCTGTACTATTGTTAGGAATATTTGAACCCGATTGGCAAAGATTTGAGGATTTTTTGGGTCCTGTAAAAAATGATTTCCACTCCTTATGTAGACGCCATATATAGGCATTTTCTTTTCAAAGGATCTACAAAAAATCATATGGTAGGTGCAAAACAATCAATATTTTTACGTAAAAGTTGAGCTCGAAGATTTTTATTACCCTCGCCGTTTTTACATTTTTTTTCCTAGGTATTGAACATTGAACATGAAAAATAACCTGGTTTCAATAACCAAATTGATATAACCATTCATCACATTTTTTTTGTGTTTCTTTTGCGCATCGTCCTAATAAACAAGTCTACTGTCAATAAATCGTGTGTGAAATTCATGAACACGTGTGAGCACGCGACTCTTTGTTATAAAACAAATAATTAATGAGCGTGTGAGTTGAGCTTGATTGAAGGTTAAGTACTAGTTGTAGGCTTTTAGACCATAAAGCACTAGATTATCTTGATTAAGAGCTTGGGATTTAACAGGGCGGTGGTCTTGTTCCAGCGTGTATGTGATACCAAATAAAGTGATGAATGTATGTTGTATTTTGCTCTAGAACACCAATTATGTTTATAGTATTGTAACTACGCTAAGATTGATTGTTTACAAGGATATAAATCTACTGATAACTTAGCAAGTTTGGCCTAATGTGACAATGTTAATTTTTTTTTTAAATGAATAATATATAAAATAAATAAATAATTATTTTTCATGATAATTTAATCAATACTAATATGTGAAGTAACGAATTTTCTGTAAACATTCTTCGTCAGTCTGTTAGTCAACCATTCACATTGGGAACTGATTTAGATATTTATTGTATTAAAAACTTAAAAAAAACCGACTCACAAAAAAAAAATAAACACTACAAAGTGAAAAAATAACTTTAATTTCTTTCATTTGGTTTTGTATTTTCGTTTTTTGCCACCGTCTTCCAAAATTGAAGTTATTTTTCACTTTGTTGTGGTTTGTTTTGCAAGTCGTTTGTTTTTTTTTTATGAAAAGTTTTTATTTTTCACTTTAGTTGTGCTATGTAAGTAACAATGACAGGAAGTTATCATCATATCATGGGAAAAATACGTATTATTGAAGCTAACTCAAAAAGTATCCAAGAAAAGTTAATAAAATTTATATGGGACCTCGAGAGCATAAACTTAAAAAAAAAAGGAATTTTAAAAGTCGGTGCCCAATTGGCGGAGGAATAGATCAAAAAAAGGGAATACATAAAAAAAAAAACTTGCGCTACGCACATAGAACCTCCTCCTTTTCGGAAGTCGGTTAAAAATCATGAATATCGTCTTCTCTTGTTTTGTCAAATGAACAAAACACTTTTTCTCTTTATTATACTTCTAACTGAATGCAAGTAGCCGTTAATGCTATTATGTCGCATGAAGTAACTGAGTTATGCGTTCCAATGACCGGCCACCAACCGTCCAGTGTTGTTCAACGCACTTTCTTTGTGTTCATAGATTCAAGATTTCATAATGCATTGTTGCAGATGGCACTTTCATTTTCAGTGCTACTCATTAAGCGTTACGTGCGTAATTGATAGCTGTACTTTCTCTTGTTATCTTTATTTGTTCTGACTCTGACACATGTCTGAGGAAAATCTTTGCTGTGAAGATTTATTTATTTTCTCTTTCATCTTATTCGTGGTTGACGATGACATAAGCAAGTGATGATAGTAATTTCACGCGTTAACAATTTATTATTTTACTTTTCAGGTGGAAGGTGTGTCGAGGAGTCGAAGGTTGCAAACACCATCAGCTTCAGATGGCAACAGTGTAGCCAGTTCTGATCAATCGGAAACGGTGCAGCCTACATTCAGGCCTAGGAGCAGTAGGAGACGAGAAGAAACTCCTCCGAAAGAAAGAGATGTCGTTCGAACAAGGACGAGAACTAGGCCCGAGGTTGTTCCAACCCCTGAACAACCTCAAGCTCCAAATGCAAACAACGAACGATTCGATTCGAGAAGGACTCGAACGCGCAGTCAACCAGCTAACACTGAACCTACTAACAAGGATGCTTCACTAACAAGAGAACCTGCCGCCCGGACCAGATCAAGAGTCGTTAGCAGAAGACCTATTTCAACTTCTCCGCCTACTGAAGCGCCTGTTGACTTGACTTCTCCCAATATCGACGAAAGCAGACTCGAAGTAATCAATTCTAACCTAGATGATATAACGAAAATACCTAAAGATGACACAACCACAACAACGAAATTTAGACGTAGAAGCTCCGTAGCTTCAACAACTGAGAGTGTGGTGACCAAGAAACCACGTGGGCGTGGAAATACTCGTCCCAATGCCAGGTCACTAGATCTTGACGTATCAGGAACGGCTAACACTTTAACTGTAGCTGAGAAAGCGCCCACAACGGCAAGAACTGCCCAATCGGCTGACTTGAGGAATTCAAGAAAATTGAGATACAAAACTCGGCCTTCAGAAACCGATACGAATTTAACAGCTGAAGGACTCGTTACAGCTAACGAAGTCATAAAGCCTAGTCAGAACAAAGAGAGTGTTACTAGTCAAGCAGAATATCAATCTGCCGCTCCAACCGTCGTCGAAACTATTGTTCAACAAAGCACAGAGCCAAACAAAGCGAAGACAACTACGTTGAAAGTGACGAAGGTTATACGACGTCCAGTAAGAGGGAAGATGAACTTTAGACCAACTGTGTCTCTGCCTAAAACGCGTGTTTCAGATGAGATAGCCGAAGATGATAACTATCCAGCGAGTTTCAAAGCTTTAATACAAGCTAAGAATGCATCGGTAAATAGATTCTATATTTGGTTAGATTACAATGAAAAATAATCATCTAAATCACTACGCAGTAAATTGAACACAAAACTGAGCTCACAATTAGTCTCGCCGTAAAAACGATTAATTAATTTTCAGACACAAGTGAGCTCTCCAACCGCCGAGAGTTTGTCACCGAAAGCATCACAAAAAGTTTACAAAACCTACTCTGCATCATCACAGTCTACAAAAACAGGGCCAGGCACAAACAAATACTCAAGGGTAAAAATATATTTTAGGGTACTAATTTATGAACTTACATAATACTTATTTTTATGGATTACTTATTTATCTGATTCTTAAAAGAGGTAGTATGCATTTTATCAAAACATTTTTTTAAATGATGTATTTAACTTTAAATACTTCAACATTATTTAATTCACTTGTAACACTCTTACAACCACAATTTAATTCAAACACATATTTTGTTCAAAAAATAATTGTGTGTCGCTGACTTATTATGCTAATTCATTACGTCAAATTAAAAATCTGTTAATTATAAAAATTACAGTTTCGCAACAAACAAACTACAGCAGAGGAGTCAAAAAACGAAAGCAAAGAAGAAAATAAAATATCTGAAACAACTGTAACGCCAGAGGTGTCAAAACCTAGAAGTTCTGAGTACAAGCCCCGAGGAACTTATTCTGCTAGGACTAGAAAATCCACCCTAACTCCATCTTCAACAGCTACCACTGCATCAGGTCAAAGTACCGAGAAACCGATTTTCAAGTACAACAGAAAATTTAAAGCACCCAGCACTGAATCACCCAAAACTCAAACTATAAAAAGCAAATCAGTTGAACCTAGCAACACGTTAAAAAAGCCTTTCGTTCGACCTCCAGTTTATTCTAGGAAATTTAAAGGAAAACCGGTAAGTGGTGTTGAAACTTCATCTACAGAAAGTGCAAAAAGTGAAAACGCAGTAAATATTCCACAAAGAACTGTATTGCCTCGGACTTCTTATTATTCAAGATTGAGAAACAATGTCAAAAATGAAACGACTTCTACAACGGAATCCTTTAAAGAGGTCAACTCCGAAACAGTAACTAAGAAATCAGAGGAAACAGTCGACACACCACTTGTCTTCACTTTACTAAACAATTCCGAAGATGGAGAAGCTGTTAGGATCGATATGCAACCAGAAAATAATGATAACCATATGTTTTTAATATCTGTCACTAGCAAGGAGTCTTTAGAGACTAATACCAGCAATGACGTATCGAACATGGCGGAAGAGTCTGAAAATATGCCTGTGGTTAACGTTTCACCAACTATTTCATCAAGACTTGACAGCGACAAATACAAATATCACGCCAATTATAAAGACCAAAATTCAACCAATGATTTTGAAAAAGAAAAAGGGTCCTCAACTGTGTTCCCTCCTGTTAGAAATCTACAAACAAGAAAGTTTGGACGTTATCGTAGCAAATCTAAAGACGCTAACTCAGATAATACAGCAACTACTCCTAAGCCCCGCGAAAGAAGTATAAGGAAATTCAGCGAATCCTTCTCTAAAACGACGGAGGCCTCAAACAATGGGGTAAGTACTTGAAACCTTTCTCTTCTATTCAGTTCACCGAAAAAAATTCTGATGTATTTCATTGTTATTACGAAACTTTACAGATAACACCTGAACCAGATAAATCTAAGAGTAGGTTCAGTTCTAAATACAGAGCTTCGTATCTTGATAAACCATTTTACAAACCCACTGTACCTACCATTACACCATCAACTGTAAGTAAAATGATATCGAAATTAACACCATACCATGCTACAGTTTTTTCAAAATTACAACCCCATTAACAGTTTGTTCTGAACTCTACAATTATAATGTTACACAAAGCCCCTTTATCGAATTGGCGTTAAGATTTTATAAGTCACATTTATTTTTATTTTAATATCTATCGTTGCACTTGATAATAATATAATCATCATCATCTTATCAATTTGGAGTTATTACTGATTGTTTGGCTATTAATTTATAATAATAAAATATTGCAGGAAAGTTTTGATTTATCGATAGTTTCATAGCCTTAATTACAATTAGCAGTTACTCTATCCAGATTGGCATTTAACGTTACATTCATTTTAGCATCAATTGGTATGAAATGTGTCATTTTAACATTAATGAGAAATTTCTTATTGCTAAAGGCTTGGCTGAAATTCTTCGTCACTGACCACCTGTTGACAAAGTCTGTAGAAGAGCCTAATTGGTTTGAAGGAGATATGTACACTACCGAGTCGATGTCAAGACTGAACAACACAACGCCATACTTTCATGAATCATCCATTGAACTGGTTAATGGAATCATATAGTTAACATGCATCATTGTCACGATCATTGCTCATCTCATTCACCCTGTTGTAAATGGATATGATTTAGTTTTAAAGAGATATATGTAGATTATAAGAGCATTTATATTGTTTGGGTAAAGTTAAGTTTATAGTATTAGTCATTTTTTCCTTATTTTTGAGTAAATCTCTTTAAGGCAAAATTTTACTTACATCCACAAGTTTTTGCGTTAAGATGTTCTATATTCCGCACTAATTATGAAAGCATTTAACTTGACGCAATAACTTAACAAACTAATGTACGTACATGTAGAATAGAATTCACTAACATACTATTAATATAAGACATTAAATATTGTATACATTACATCTTGTTTTAATATATAACGTCATCTATAGCTAACTTTCATTTAACACTAACTTCTAAACATATCTAACTATTATCTTAATTCCAAAATAAATAAAGAGGCTTTGGTCTTTGCACGAGTTCCTCTTACTCGGGATTTCCATTCCATGCAACAATTTCTTTTCAAACAACTTGAACACTTTATACACAAGAACGTCTATTTTTCTGTTTATATGGGTGAGATTACTTCTTATTTCAGGTAGAGGGAGAAGAGATACAATTAGGGCCAGACCTGAACGCTATTTCCTTTACTCAGACACGAAGGACATTGTCCTCGGCAGACTTGAGATTGTCCGAGAGTCTGGTGAAGCCATCACACATGATGAACGTTGAGGCATCACATCACTCGCCGTCAGTTACAGTATCTATATTTGATGCTCTAGCTGATATACTCACGTCTACACCCAGACCACGAATCTCGTCAACAACCGAAGTAACGAAAATACAAAACCCTAATACTGACGTTAAACAAGTACTCAATGGCGTGAGTAGCAACACTAATGTAAATAGTGTCCAAGACTTAGCGGGTCTGGACACATTTATGTCAACCAACGCCGATGTAAGCACTACTACTAAATTTGTACAGCCCACTGTTCAAGCTACACCAAATGTGATTAACAGTATTTTGGTCGGGGGAACTGTTACACAGTCACTAAACACAGAAGACGGAAATACCACTCCTGTGAATACACCACAACCTCCCATTCCTACTCCCACTACTCCCGTTTCCGCAAGGAGACCATTCGCTATCAGAGTATTATACTCTGATATAGAACCATCAAAAGACAAACCCACGACTGCATCTACACCAACTCAGGGATCGACTGACAGCCCGAAAATGGTATATAACACTGTGTCTGATCTTTTGTTGTCCAATAACAATTTTGTATCTTCTGAACTAACTAGCATGTTGTCAAATAACATTATAAATATAATAGAAAATATGGATGAGAACAGTAGATCGAAACTAAAGAGTTTAGATATGGCTAAAGTATTAAGAAGTTTGATCCCCAGAGCTTTAGGTGGACTTGCGACTGAACTTGACAATGCTGATTTTATTCCAAACACAACACCTTACAGTTTGGAGGATATTAGGGATACTGAAAATATTGATATCGGCGGCATCGAATCCAATAATGCCCTCCAAAATGTAGGCACTAGCGGTAATGTAAATATCACTGTAGATAATAGAAATGTACCCATTAGTGTTACACAAAGTCCCGCTAATGTAAATAGTCCTATTACACTGGGAGCTGTAGAGAGCATAAGGTCTGTATCTAATAGCCAGGCGACGACAGCTGCGACTTTAACTACAGGTGCTAGCTCTGAACGACCTAGTTCTGCAGCTACACCAAACGCAACACCGACTTTAGCAACAGCTACGTCATCTGTCTCCTTAGAAACGGACTCGGTAATTGTAGATAATATAAGTAACAGTGACTCTACTAACAAGATTGTTCCGGTTCCAATACCTTTTTTCACAAACTTCCAAAGTGTAGATTTCTCTTCCGATGAATCTGATAATCATGTCAGCAGTTCAATAACACCTATTTTGAAATCCTTATCCTTGGTATCCTCGTCAGTATCACCACCGCGTGATATTGATGATATTCAGGATCCTAGTCAAATATCGCGATTGCAATTATGGGTACTATCCAAGAAAGCTAGAGTGTTGAAAATGATTGAAGACATAATACGACAGCACAATGACGAGTTAGCGACAGTACCACCATTGACTGACTTCGTGAGCCCATCAGGCAATATTAATTTGTCTGAACGTTTGACTAACATTATGAACACTATGAGCGCCTCGACTGAATCTTCGACAACTCGTGATATTGAACCTACTACTCCTATGACTACCCCATCCTATGTTGTAAACCCCCTATCCACCAATGTACTTGAAATTACTACGAGTGGTAATCCCGCAACGGGTCTCACAACAACGGCAACGCCGTCAGATACATTAGCAACAGGTATTGTGCCATCTACTACTGAGACCGTCTCAATATCTTCTCGTTTGGGTTCCACCGAAGCAACCAGTGGCACAACGGGTTCGTCTTCTGTCACTACAACAGTTACTACCGAATCTAGTGAAACAGTCAATGATATAACAAGTACGACTCCTACACCTACAACGGATGGTCAACAAATTGAAATTTTAAATCGATCCCAAGAGAGTGCTGTTACAATCACAACAGTTGCTAATACAGAAACAATGGAAACTACAACAGAAGCAGCTAACACCGAGACAACAACACAACTAAATGTCGAAACGACTACTTTTGACATAGACACCACTACAATTAACGACGCTTCAGACAGCAACACTACACAAACAACAGTTAGTACTCTGAGTGTTGGATCACCAACCATTCCGAAAAAAGATTATGTTATATTCGGAATATTACCTAATAATACAGTGGTACGTAAAAATCCTAACGAGGACATATTGGAATCATTAACAGAGGCGAGCCCATATATCGTTTACGGTGTACTACCCAATAACACAGTAATACGTAAATTCCCGAACGGGACTAGAGTGCCACGTGTCATGCAAAAAATTGACATACTATCAATCAGTCCGTGGAGTCTAAGAAATCCATACAGCCCCATCCATAATAATCCGGCCATTGTCAGACCGCAGCCTAACCCCATCCGAGATTCCACTAATACTGTGACATCCACAGACACATCAAATAACGGAACGGAAAGATTAACCAACGACACTGTAAATAACCAACAATCGATGGTATTGACTTTATGTTATTTAGCTTGAACGCTCCGCTTGATGCTTTGTATCTTACTGGCAGCGCATAGTCTCTGGAGCGGCCGGCGCATGCGGATCGGATTTCGGGTTTTTCGTAAGCTCTGCATGCCTCTAGCACGATAACCGCTTCTAATAACAACGCAAGGCGGTAACATTTTATTTCGTAATTGCAGATTACTTCATCGGCACTTAATATTAAAAGCAGTAACGGTATAAAAACTACCACAATTATGCCAGAAAAAAGCACTGCCTCGCATGTATTGAGTTTACGCACATCTACAATGCTACCTTCTATTGATGAGATTCTGCTTAATAGTATATCTTCGGCCGCTAAACAGGAGATGGTCATATCGGAAATGACGAGCTCTACTCGCGAACCAAGAATATTAACACTGGATATTGATCCGGAGGTATAATTATATTATTTATATAAACGTTTCCTTATTTATATATTACTCTTTTATGATAACTGTGGTCACTAATAATCACTATAATTTATCACACATTTTCATATGCAAACATAACACTGGGAGTTGGTTTAATAAAGTAGTGTGTTGAATTTCTTTTTTTTTGAAAGGTAAGTGGTGAGGGGTTACACAATTGTTATTTTGCAATACTGCTGATGCAGCTTTCACAGAATAATGTGATGGCAAAATTTTAACATGAACAAAAACAATTACAGACGAAAGAAATACGAACGGAAAAGCCAGAAGACGGTGATGAAGGTGCTGTATTTAAATTTATACCGATAGACGAGGTAACGGTACAACAACAAAATTCAAACGTACAGAGACTGGCTTCTACGAAAGCACCACCGTCAACAAATTCCGTACAATCTGAGATACAAACAATGTCAACATCAACAGTGACTGAGATGAGTACGCAGCCAACACAATTAGAAACACAGGAAACAACTGCGAATATCGCAACGACAACAACTCAGGGTACAACCAGTGTTGTTCCTGAAACAACAGTGGCATCGTCTGCATTCACAAATGCTCCGGTGACTATGGCGGCAACTACAAACCCGCCAACTACTGTACCGCCTACGACTACTACTACGCCTGCTCCTACGACTACAACAATGGAGTCTACTACTACCACAACAACGACAACAACAACAACAACACCAGCGCCAATCACAACCACGACAACTACGACGACTACTACCACTCCAGCTCCAACAACTACAACTACAGTGGTTCCAACAACGACAACACAAGCGCCTACGACAGCACAAGCAACAACCATAGTTCAATCCACTACTATTAGTATCGAAGAAGAGCTAAAGAGATACCGAGAGGACGTGCAATTACTTCAAACATTACTGCAAGCGACGGGCCGCAATCCAAAGACTTTAAATGTAAATGCTAATTCACTTTTGTTGGGAGATCTAACTACTACTCTAAAACCGACTACAACTACAGCAGCAGCAACTACAACTACAGCACCAACTACAACTGAAACAACTGATCCAGTGAAGTTATTGCAGGCACTATTTACAAATCAAAACAATCCAACAACATTATCTATACCAAATATCGGTGGCAATATAAGAGTAACGACTGGACAGCAAGGAACTACAACAGCACGGTCTATAGAAGACGATATCAAACAGTTTGAGGAGGACACTAAATTATTACAGGCGCTATTACAAGCAACGGGTCAAAATCCTGCTTCCCTAAACATACCCTCATTAGATAGTCTAACAACTAATAGAGTTCCTACCACAACACAAACAACTACTCTACCAACAACTACAGCTAGACCAACAACAACTACGTCAACTACTACTACTACCACTACTACAACAACAGCTAGGCCAACAACAACTACAACTAGACCAACAACAACTAATAGGCCATCAACAACACAAACAATTGAAGACGACCTGAAACAATTCCAAGAGGATACGAAACTTTTACAGGCTCTGTTACAGGCGACAGGTCAAAATCCAAACGCATTGAATATCCCGGTCATTTCTGGTGTTACTTCCAATGTGAGGATAGCTTCTAACCCTCAAACAACGTCAATAGGGTCAAACCCAACAACTCCATTGAATGTTAGGCCCGTCTTCACAACAACCAATGGGCCACTGTTTAAGACTTTTGCTCCTAGAACTCTTACCACTACGTTACAGCCTGTGACTGATGTTGGGATTTCCACGACATTCACACCTTTCAACCGGGGAGGACAGCCAACGACAACGATAAGGAGCGCCCCAACAACACTGACTGGTCGACGCGCTCCATTCACTGAATTCACTTCAACAACAGAAATGCCCAGTTCTTCTACCTTCTCCGTTGAAGAGGATTTGGCTTTCTTGAATAACTTGGTACGTTGCAATATTTTACCATATAACACATTTTAAGCATAAATATTATGTTTGTGTTAATATAATTATTACAGTACTTGAAGGTATTATGCCCGTTTTCACCGAAAACTAAGTTACACTTAAATTAATCCCTAAATAAAAGTGCATCGTTGGATTTTCAAATCTCAGCGCTGAGTCTAGCGTTGTTAGTCCAA
The DNA here is from genome assembly GCA_916610215.1 of Omphaloscelis lunosa. Taxonomy (NCBI): domain Eukaryota; kingdom Metazoa; phylum Arthropoda; class Insecta; order Lepidoptera; family Noctuidae; genus Omphaloscelis; species Omphaloscelis lunosa. Next base: position 19,008,672 of record OU744250.1, read on the forward strand.
CAAGCACTTTTATTTAGGGATTCATTTAAGTGTCAGTTAGTGAAGGTGAAAACGGGCATAAGTCTCCTTAAAAATCGTTTTTCAACTGAATATTTCGAACAGATTTACTAGTATTTACTAATTATGTGGTGTGTACACCACCTTCTTTTTCTCGTCAATAGCGCCTTATAATCACAAACAGCAATAACACTCAACGTGTCAAAGTCATTTCTTGGTAGGAGCATACTGTAAAGGTGCAAAGAGAAAATTAATTGTATAATGTTAACTATTGACCGATTTCTGTTTTCCAGAAAACTGTGCTGAAAACAAATCCTAGTAACGAAGATCCTGAGGCGGCTCTCGCCAATCGTATCATAGCGCTAGCTGTAGAAAGGAGCCTCACTGAGATACAAACTGGCACCGATGAAACAGTCCGTACAGGCAAAAATATAGCTGTCAGTGGAAACGAATTGATACCTTCAACAAATAGACCGGCAACCGCAACTACAACACGACAAACTACCACGACCACTATAACAACAACACCACGACCAACAACTACTACACAAAGACCAACTACTACACAAAGACCAACAACTACACAGAGACCAACAACGACTGTCAGTGGAAAATCTATTGAAGATGATATCAAACAGTTCCAAGAAGACACTAAGCTACTACAAGCACTACTTAAAGCCACAGGACAAGACCCATCCAAACTCAATTTACCCACACTGCCTGACCTAAATGTGAGTTCTAAACTGCCAAATGGTGTTAATGATGATTTGACACTGCTCTCAAATCTACTAGCTTCGCCATCACCGTTGAACGAACCTTTCGATCCGCTAACGCCGAAGCCTTCTATTAACATTAACGTTAAGGAAGTTAAAAATACAGCACCTACGACAACTTTACCTTATGGTGCAAAAATAGCTGTTAAGAACAATCTCAAAAGTGAACTGGATGATGAAAAGTTGTTACAAACTTTGATCAAATTACAGGGCGCACAGGAGACTACGACACAAAGGAGTAAACTCACTATCACGGGTAAGACTTGACAAATATTTTTTAAGATAATAGGCTAATATTTCCTTTATTATCGTGATACGACATAAATATCAAATAAAACTACAACCTATGTAAAACATAACTTGAAGCAAACACACTCAATTAATTTTAGTGGTTGTTTCAGTTTAGTTTAGAAATTGATTTAGATTAAAATATGTTTATTAAAACAATATTTGAAAGATCTAACTTAAAATTTTCCAGGACAATCTTCAGACGAGGCCCTACAGAAACTGATTATACAGACACAATCGACGGGCATGGTGTCCGAAGCGACGCGAGTGCCTTTATCTTTGAGCACCGAATTCGGCAAGAGCAACGACGCGTTGCTCGCAGCTTTGCTGAAGGACCAAGGATTCGGTCCCACCACGGCAAGTTCTTTGGATGAGCAACTCCGACTCGCTGTTAGTCTAACTTTTCTTATTTCTCCTAAAAAATCGGAAGAAAACTAATTTCTTCCAAAATCCATTTTACATCTTAAAACTTAACTTACTTTACATTGATGCAATCAACTCGTAACTTCACTCCGCTTACTGCACCATTATCTAAATATTTCTCATTTATCCCTTCATCTTATTTAATTGACTATATTTCAGTATGTATCTATAATCCATTAGGAACTCTAGAATTAACTGTAACCTCGTAGGCTTTACTCAACCAAGTGGTAGTGACGCCGAAGACAAGGCGGACGACAACGCCGCCGCCGCCGCCGCCGCCGCCGCCAGCGCAGCGGAGGCCGATCTTGGACGGATTAGCCTGGCTCTGGCAGCAGTGGAGCGATACGGCTCCTGGGTCAAGAGGAACAGGAGCCCAAAGGCCTAATAGAAGGCCTGAGCCTGCGCCCTCAGCCAGGCCCGCCCCATCAGTAGCATCAGCCAGTCAGTCGACGAGCAACAGGGTCAACTGGTTTGGCTCTGGGCCGTTCGTTGGCAACGCTGATGATAGACCAACAAATAGAGTGGGTTTCGCATCGTTACTACTTAAACTATGTGATTGGGGATGAGGTGTTGGGAACAGACTTTAGATTAAATATGCAGATTTATTGAACGGATATATTTTGAAAATATTTCGCGATCTTATTAGTAACTTGTTCCTATTTAATCTAAGTCTGTCATTGTATAGATATTTTTGTATAGTAATGGAGGTCAGGTGAGATGTACATAGTGAGACATGAATTAAGATAATTTTAATTTTTTCTTAGATTTTCTTGTGTAATATTTTTGTTTTTCATAGTTAAATTATTTATTAAACATTGGCTTCATTGGCTTGTACATATACATTGTGCCGTTAAGCAGCGCGTTTTTTTGTATAATAAATTGTTTTTAATTTATGTGTGTTTGTATGTGTTGTATTTAGTGTTAATAATATAATTTTCCCATTACTCTATTAGTACACCAGTTGTATATAACAATATTTTACCGAAGTTGACTAGACTTTACAAAATCAATAAAGCTTGGAATGAATACGACGTGTTTTCGTATCAGTTATTCAAAATTATTTAAAAAAAAAAATGTACATAATGCTAAAGTCTAGTTCAATTAATTCCTTATCCCTTGGCGTCATCCATCGCCATTTAACATACCATACTCCATGAAACATTCCCAAGGGATTTGGTACCATTCAATCTGACATGAATGAGTAGTTAATACCTCTGTAGATAAAACATGTAGTGTAATATTAATATACCCAATTGACTATACATAATAACGACCTATTGAATGTGTAGATATTTATTAATAAATTGATATATAAAAGTGTTACATAACAAGTGTTTTGTGCAGTGTAACATATTCTTTTGGTGAGTAAATCAATACGATTGGCTTTGAAAATAACAAAACTTTAATTCTTCTAAATTCCAATAATTCAGCTGGATGCTTGCCTATTAAAATTACTGATGATATTAATATCTTAATATGAAACCTTTGTACACTTTTTGTAAAATTTTATGACTGTTGTGATTTTTGTCCCTTTTAATTTTTGTACAGTGTTTAATATCAATTTATGTTCAGCATGTTTTGACTAACATTTCTCTTACCTACACTTTTCCTTCGTCCTTTGTAGTAATTCTTTGTATATGTTTGTAGATATTTGTGTATACTTAATCTATATGTATATAAAATAGTAATTAGTAGTATGTTCTTCATCACATGTACTCAATTATTTTAGTTCTTACACTGTAATATTTTATTTTCCATTATTTTATTATTATTCCACTTCACTATTTCAGTCACTTCCGTAATTTTCACTATCACACAAAGCACTTGTCTATAAGTTCACATTGTATGTTTGTCTGAAGTTTTTTTTTTAAATCTTAAATATTTCTTTAGGATTTTAACAAAAATTTTAGAGTAAAAAAAATTATCAAAAATATCGTAAATCGAAAATATTGTAGTGTCGTAACTCGAGTTATTTACGGCAACGAAAATCTACAAACTTCCTTCAACGGTATTTTGAAAATTGATGAAAAATTTAAAAACTTAAGAGATATTATCAAAAAGATCTTCAAACATAACATACACCACACCAGCACAGCGCACTGCCTCAGCATTACCATACATGCTCTTACCATCTTCGTCGTTCGTGCTAATATCTAACAGCTATAACTTACACCTAGATACCTCTGGAGCCTCCCAGGTCTGTGACGTCAGAGCAGGTACCTGGTCGAGGGCAACTCGTGTCAGCTGCCATTAATGTTACCAGGGCCTTCTCACAGTTCTTAGGAGCTGCGATACAGGTAAACAGATTCTATTTGAACTGAGTAGGTAATTTTTTTTAAATTGGAATATGTTTTGTGTTAATCGAATGTCGTATTAAATATATCTGAATGTTGTATGTAAACGTTTTGTAGTATTAGTAAATTAATCATATGTATAATAAGTTGATAAAATATATTTTAGTGTTTGCAATTTTGTATCTTGTTTGCCAAAGTCATTTTTCTAAATTATTGAAAATAATTTTCAGCAAAATTATTGTATTGAAGATTTATGTTGTAAGTTGTAACTAAAATGTCGTAACTGCCATAATAATTTTCATAACGACCACAAATATTACTTATAATATCATTGTAATAAAACATTTTAAATCATTTTCATGACTTCATCGTAATCGATTAATGATTAATATTTCAAAGACTATTAACTTAACTTTTAAATTTAATGATAATCATGTAGCTAACTATGTTTTTGGAATTCTGAACCTTTGACCAAAAGATAAATAATAAAGAACAAATTTTTTAAAACTAGGTAACTGACAATTTAGTACCTACTTTTTTAAACATATCGTTGTCTATACTAGCCAAGTACTCATTTCTGTTTATCGTTTTCCAGGGTGCCGCACAAACCGTCCAGAGCGTGATCCGGGCCGGTCAGCGAGCTGCATCCGACGTCTACGTGAACGGTTCCGGCGGTGGGTCCGGGTAATCGCCGCACCGTTGATAAAGGACTCCATCGCGTTGGACTCGAAACTTTTATGAAAGTGTCATAGTACGCACTATGTGTTGCAAGTGCTCAAATGTAAATAGTCGGTTGTAAAGTTAGTTATTTCATAGCATTGATTTGAAAATTAAGTTGAATAGTTCGATAAAGTCCTCGTATTGTTAGGGATGCAAACATATCAGGTAACTTACTGTCATGCACTTAATCCAATGTCGTATACCTGCAAAAGAGAAAAAAAATCATTTTTCGATCTTGTTTAGCCTGTTTATTCATATTATGTATGAAACGTGGAAAAAAATAGCTTTCAGAAAAAGATATTATTGAAAAAATAAAGATCACGTCAGAATCGTCAGTTATTCATGATATGTTTCTCTACAACTCAATCCTTTAAAAGTTCCTAAACACAGGTATTGAACGTTTTCAGTCAATGTCTATGAATTAAAATCATAAGAACTTTTGTAATATACCTACCTTAATGTAGTTTGGTGACAAATTGAGCAAGGACATCGATTAGGTTTGCAACCTAAACGTCTGAATCTAGACTTAGGCAAACAATGTGATGTTAGCACTACCTTAGTTTGTATTATTTAAAAATTTAATAATTATCTCTACATCTCTCTACTTAATGTTTTCATTTTACGGCAAACGTATTTTTAATGTAAGAGACCTATAAATAATTTGAATTACAAATGTATGATTAGGTTTCTATTACATAAGGTTTTGTCACCTATGTCGAGATAATAATAAACAACAATATTAATCTCTTCGGTTTATTACGCTTAGCAAATATAGGGTTGAACTTTGGTAGCTTATACTTCTTTTATTATATTTTTAAAGATGAAAAAGAACCTGTTCTTTGTGAAACTTAAGTATTTAGATTTTGTAAGTAAATTTCTGAAACTTTTCTTAAAATATTAAAAAAAAAAGATATTAATATCCATTTGGACAACATTTTCCCAATTTGGACAACAAATAATTACTAATCATTTAGAAATGTGAAAATTTAAAATCCTTTATCATATGGTAATCATTTGTCGTATTGAATACGACAGAACATTATCAAAAAAATATTTGATACGCCGACGAATTTAGTTGTAAGACTCTCTGTAATCTTAAGCCTAACATGTGCCATTTGCACGTGCTTGATGTACTCGCTTCTACATTCTTCAGCTTTTATTTATTTATTTAAGACAATCTGTGTTTTACATTCGTGTTTGAATGTAACGAAGATTTGGGTTTCGTAGTCAGGTAATATTAGTAGATTGGTTGATTTTCGCTGAAATAAAAATTGTTTTATTCAAGTAAATCGTGAAATAATAACATCCTTCAAAATATTTTTAAACGATTTTCATAAGAATTAAAAAGCTCTCTATAACGTCGTTAATGAAAATAAAACGAAAAATTATAAAATATAATTTGTGTTTCTTTCTTTATCTGTTGTGTAAATATTTATAACGCATTTTTTTTACAAAAATATGATCGCTCACAAAATTGTGACTGACAATTCAATTAACTAATTTAATTGCTATGACTTACTAACGAACCTGACTTATAAAACTGGGGATGTTTTAATATGCGACAACCAAGCCGTTTAGCTTCTCACTGCCTTTAGTTATAATAATTAATGATAAGTAAGGATCGGGTACTCTAGAATTAATGCTGCCAGCCGATTTTACAATTGCCATAAAAAACATAATTATAAAAAAATACAAATTCGTTGTATACTACAGAATTGTCCGTATGTACATAAATAAGTGCACGTACGTATAGTGTGCTTAATACGTTCTATAATTTTATTGCCGTCTCGTTTTATTTAAAGTAAAATGACAAAGATAGGCAAGATTTATTGAGCGTTTGATAATGACAAATTAACCAACTCATTTTTTCGTACAATTGTAAAATCTGGCGTTTAGTGCCGAATAATGTATGTACCAATATTAATTTGTATTATATAAAATTAACGGTCACTGCCAGTTATTTGACTAATTAATTTTAGCTTTGACAGAAATTTATACTTTCGTAAAATATTTTTGTACTCAAAATAAAATATTTGTAAGTTCTCATAATAGCAAATTACTATTGTTACTAATAGATCTATTTTCTAAAAGTATTTTAGAATTTCCGTTAAGCTTTGACGCTAACTAAAATCATATTAAATTTAACAAATTATAAAAAAAAAAACGCCTTTACAAGAATTAGGGCTTCATAATCAAATGTACTGTATGTATTTGTATATTTATGGATATCTTCGGGAGAGAATAGGAAAATAAATTATTTTGTAAATTATGTTAATGGTTTAATTCTTTTTTCAAACCTTCTCCTACTAAGTAGTTCTTCCGAAACCACTAAGTAGTTCTTTCTAGATCACTCAGTAGTTCTTTCTAAACCACTTAGTAGTTCTTTCTAAACCACTTAGTAGTTCTTCCTAAACCACTTAGTAGTTATTTCTAAACCACTCAGTAGTTCTTTCTAAACCACTTAGTAGTTCTTTCCAAACCGCTTAGTAGTTCTTTCTAAACCACTCAGTAGTTCTTTCTATTTGTAACCCTAAAATCCAAACTCAGCACAGGTAAACAGGGGTTCATTTATAAACGTTGCTTAAAGTTAAGTGACGTTGAAACATAAAAAAATGTGTGGTTAAACAGTCGCTAATATAATCATTACATGACTATAAGTAACGTTTATAAAAAAGTCCTGTAACTTTAAATTCAATGAAAAAGGTAGGTATACCTTTCTTAGTAGGTATGAAAAGGTACAGTCTTATTTAGTTAGTAGACCTATATCAAGTATGTACCTATCTAATACCAACCTAATACCTTGTAAACATGTGCTATGCAATAAAAAAGTGAATTGAATTGAATGAATAAATAAGTGCATCTCATAATGTAATTTATTTAAAATGTTATTCAGACGCGTAGACGTAAAGGGTTAAAAAGAGCCTGCAATATAAAGAACTTACTTCCTTACAATTTTAACTCATAATAATTTAATAGGCGCTGTCGATAAAATTTGGTATGAAAAAGCATACTAGGCAAGAACAGTTTGTGGAGCAAAGGCGCCAGCCCGTCCCATCCTTGATATCCTCCCTCCAGTTGATGCCCTAAGCCAAGGTTCGTACCCCACAGGGGGTGCCCTTTGCGAGCGTTCACCTAGTTTTAATAAGCATAGTTGAATAACCCCTGGCTGGAGGTTTTAAGTGTTGTAGCTTAAAGCACCCACAGGAAAGCCCGGTTAAGTGGTCATGATCTCAGAGGTCAACTACGAGATGCCCAAGAGCAAAGGCAGTTAATACAGTGAAATGTTGCGGTCGTTAAACTTTCAGGAACATAAACGAGTAAAATTTAAGTAATCTACGTAGCCTACAACAAATACCGAAGTAGATTATAGACTTATTTTCTGGAACCAGAAAAGTAACTTACTATACTAAAAACTGTGCAAAGTTATAAATTCCAAGGATATTGTATGCTCTACCCAACGTACATCTACAGGCTTTTCAAAATCAAAATCAAGTCATTTTTTCAGACTAATCTGACAATCAGCACTTTTAGAACGTCAAAATTACTTAAGACAGTCCCTCAAAACGCCCACCCTTCACCACTACCTAGTGCTTTAGATGGGAAGAAGAAGTGGCGCAACAAACTCCCCAGCAGCAATCAATTGATATTCAATCAATTTGAAATTATTTTAGGCGCCTCAAAAATATCTACTGAGGAATGCTACGTGGCTTACCTATATCTCGAATAATGATATAGCTAATCAATTCAACAGTATATCAGACGCACAAACTAAAACAAGTTTCTATTATCATGATTAAATTTTAATGTTTTTCGACCTTGGGGTGAGTGACAGACGCCTATAGTAGCTTTTTGTGGACACCTGGCAAGTGAGGCTATTATTAGTTTTAAGGATCATTTACACGAGGTTTCTCCACCGCCGAGAGGCAAGAATTTCAATGCGAGACTCATAGGCAAGAATTGCCTGACGATTTTCGCAAACTCCCGTGCCTTTTTCAATATAACTAACAATGCCATTCGTGCCACTGTTATTTGTCAAAAAATTACAAAATTGCCGCATTTTACAACAGGTGCTGTTTAATAGAGATGATACAAGCTTAAAATACAATTGAAGTGGATATATTTAGTAACCTGTTCCGCTTAGCTATTTCTAAAGAGTCTTAAAAAGACCCTGAAAGAAATTGACACCTCTTAACGAGGCATCCTCAGGATGACGATTGATTTGTTGCGAACTCGAACACGGCGTGTTGCCACACCAAGCACCGAGCGCAGACTTGCGTCTTGCGTCTGCGCTCTTCTTTCAGGGTCTTTTTAAGACTCTTTAGAAATAGTTATGCGGAACAGGTTACTAAATATATCCACTTCAATTGCATTTTATAATGGATTTCCGCAAGGTCACGCCTGAATCAATTAACTATCTGATACAAATTTGTAAAATTTTTGGATTGTCGGGTTGTCGCCTATCCTGTGATATTATGAAATAGGTTTTACTCATTAGAAACAAAAACTCGCCTATGATTTTGTCATACGAGACTCGACAAGCGATTTAAACAATCTCGTCTTTTGACATGCAATATTATGTATTGTTTACATGAATCAATATTTTTTCTCCTTTTGATAATCGTCTATTCGAGGCGAGAAACCCAGCTCGTGTAAATGAGCAATACCCTGCAAGGCTTAGAAAACATACGGTAAAGAAATGGGCGCGGGCGCTTGTGTCCTGAATTTTAATGATCGGAGACTCGTTATGATTATGTTATTTGTATGTACAGAAGTAGTGTTTGTTTAAGTAAATTGCCTAGAAGTAATGTACAGAGAACCAGCTTGACTTGTTGTAAGGTAAATGTAGTCACATATAGACCAGCAGCTCCTAAATGCGATTTCCTTCGTCACCAAAAAACATTGCACTTGGATATTCATCATTATCATCATCATTTCAGCCCAAAGACGTCCACTGTTGGACATACTCGTAGATCTCCCCAAGCACCGCCACTTCAACCGCCGATTCTGTGCTTCTCGCATCCAGCGGATTCCTGCGGCATTCACAAGGTCATCGGTGCACCTTGTTGGGAAGCTTTTCAACGCTCTGAAAGAAATCTTTAGTGTACCTACACTAAAGATAGACTAGCCTAAATCTTTAGTGCCTAGCCTATGAATTAAAGAAATTAATCTCTTAACATTGAAATAATTAATGAGACTGCTCAATTACTTTTACATAAGTATGAAGTTGACCCCGGTGGTAAACTTTTGCATACCGGTTTAAGCTGAGGGGTAGATGAAATATACCGAAATAATACCAAATTTTGCTACCGTCTCAAAACAAATAAGACATTGAATGGTCCTTTTTCCCCGTAACAGCTTTAAAGCCTGATTCCCTATGTTTTCATACTCGTTGTATACGCAATTAAGTGTCGCAATTATATTATTATTACATCGAAACCTATTTGCTACAAAGGGTAGCCTATTACGTTTTAATAATATTTAATAGGAGCGACAGTTTTTTGTTTGTCACGCTATTTTACATACCTACGGACACCCAATCTTATCGCCAGGCTAGCAGCCAAAATCTCAGACCAAATAAAAAACCAGGATATAGCACTGTGAACAATAAAGTGAAGCATGCCAAAACTACACCTCCCCTCTGTGCATACACGCACACATGCACAGATTTACAACCATTTACAATCAAACTACACCTCACTAAGTGCACACATGTTTATGAAACCGGCCTCACGTCACTGTTGATAGCGCTCTGTCTTGTTTTTTTTATTTGTTCTGAGGCCAAACTTAACAAAGTTTGAAAAAGACGTTTAAACTTTTACTTAAAAGTTTGAGAAACAGTTGTTCACAATTTGTTTGTTTATAGATTATAGCCAGTTAAGTTTAATTATGGTGCCATAAAAACGCCTCTACGAGTGATGATGATACCGTGTTCGTCTGGATCAACCTAGTCAGTCAGTCGCATTAACTAACTGAAAAGCTGGGTGAAATTAAAGTATGAAATTATGTTTATTTCTATATATAGATCTTTTACGACCGATCCCCCACGTCAAGTTTTCGACAATAATTTTAAAAATTAAATGGCGTCGGCATTTTTAGTTGTTTGATCCCTGAGAAGAAATGCCAAAACAAACTCAGAGGTCATGGTTGAAGTGAAAACTTTTTTAAGCGCGTTGGGCATTTTTGAGATGGGACTAAACCATTGATTTCGCGACACAGTGATGACACCACCTTTTGGCCATTAAAAAGACATCAACGCGTTGATTGTGGCGGTGCGTGGAGTAAAAGACATCAACGCGTTGATTACCGCGGTGCCGATTTTTTTCAAGTTTTCACTTCTGTCGGCACTCCCGGAGGGCCACTGTTTTTTTTTTGGTTGTTATATTATCAAATAACTTCTCCCGCTTTGGGCGGAGCGGGAGAGCGTTTCAGACTCTTACTGACTAAAACCCACCCGTGTCCCTTCATTTGCCATGGGTCACGGTATCCCTTTTGGACTTTCCCACGACCCCGGCCGGAACAATGCAGGCCTATGTCTGGAAAGGCTTTCTCTTTACCACTGCATATTTTGAGCTAATATTTTCGTATTGGTCCTACCGATACGAGAGGACGTCAATTGATGATCATGTAACTTTACATATCCAACAATAGTTTTGTGGTTGACCATTCTCGTGACATTTAGGTCTATAATTATGACAACCTGGACGACTGTTATGGCGAGAGAGTAAGAGAAGCCTATGACCGGCAAATAGCTATGTTTATTGATTGATTACGACATATGAGGTAAATACTAGTTTTGATCAGGAACCATGTGCATAAGAGTCAAATTTACCTTACTTTCTAAAGAAGTCATACGTCTCGGTATATATTTGGAATGGTGTCAAGGTTGACGCCGCTGGTAAGGAAAATGATAAAATAATACCCGAAGATATTATAAAACCACAATCGTATAAGAAACAGGCTCGTACCATGGACCAATGTGTTACCTGTTTTTTTTCCTGAATCGATTCTTGTAAATATGTTGCTTTGGATAAACATTGGTTTTTTATTTTTTGCTAATGAGTGTTGCAATTTTCATAAGGAAAAATGTTACGTCATCTAGACAATATTTTCATGGCATGTATTTAATTGAATCTCAAATAATTCCCATTTTGCTTTTGGACCTAAAAATACTAAATAGTCAAGTAACAGCGACCAGTTTGGATGTAGCACTCGCTGGCCGCTGCCGCGGCACCGCTCGCTTCGTTCGCTCGGCTCGCGCGCGGTTTGTCACACTTCTAACCTAACTTAACCCATTTAGGCGGGGTGCCCTAGCTTAGTTACTGCGACCAACTTTAAGAAAAGGCTAGAAAGTTCTTTATATAAAAAGTGCATCATTAGAAGCCAAAAAGTTTTTAGATATTTATTAATTTAAAAAAAACGATCATTATTGGAAGGTCAATATTTTTTAAACGATCATTTAATAATTTCCCTTATTTCTTTACGTCTTTGTACTTCGACAACTATTGCACGACTCATAATGCGAAGCATTAGAGAGTGTTCTGCGATCAAATTTTTTTTAAATCCGTGGTCCCATGCCATTAAAAGTTTATAGGTATACAGGCATGCGACCACGGCTTTACCGTGACCATTTTTGTACCTATACCTTGATTTCTGTCTGAAATGTTTTCTTGTTTCATACTTTTTAGAGTGTAATTTTTCAGTAGTCGGGTTTTAGTTTTTGAACTTACTTTTTATTTAAATTATTTTGGGGTTATAATTTCGTGATAAAGTATTTGCAGAGCAGCTTTATTTTTTTTGTTTGGTTTTAATTGTATAATAGGTATTTATTTTACAGTCACGCAGTACGTCACTTTTGCTTATTTTTTACAATTTAAACATATTCATTTGCTTAGAAAATATGATATATATATACATATTTGTAATGTGCTTGTCAAACCCTTTCATTAAATACCCAACACGGCACAATAAAAAAGTTTTTTTTAGTTCATGACTTTATATCCTCTACAGGGCGCCATATTGCATTTAATTTGACGTCACGTAGCCTATAACCAGCGGACAATCAAGACGCTTCCAATGATACCCCATTTGTCAAATTGTGATCGGAAGTTTAGAAGTTATGAACATACATAAATACATACCGGTCATATTCATAACCCTCCTTTTTGCTTCGCGGTAGTCGGGTAAACAGGGGACTGAATAAATACCTGTAATTTTAATCGGCACCCATAAACTAAACACAGCGATGCTGCTGGTCGGCAGAAATGGCCACCCTCCAGAGCTAGCTTCCTTGAGTTTTAACATCTTCTACATTAGGGATGATGACAAAAAAAATTTATTCGTCCGTCAGGTGGATTTTTTTTTTCTTTTCTTACGTAATCAAAAAATTACGGCAAGACATTGCGTTAAATGTGCCATGCCGCCACGAGTATATAGATTTTATACATGTGACGTAACGAACCCTACTCCCCAACTTTGATGCAAGTAATTTTTAGGGTTCCGTACCTCAAAAGGAAAAAAATGGAACCCTTATAGGATCACTCGTGTGTCTGTCCGTCTGTCTGTCACAGTCTATTTGCTCTGAATGTAATGGACCGATTAAGTTGAAATTTGGTACACATATGACATGTATTTCTGTGAACAAAACACGAACGTGTAACGTAAATAAATGAATTTTGAAAGGAGGGGTCACTTTTGGGGGGCAAAAAGGAAAATTAAAAAAAAAAAAGGTTTGCTGATAGTACCGTGTGACATATGAAATGAAAGGGCTTATTGCGAGGATCTTAAACAATTTTTTTTTATCATTTTAAAATAAATACTTTTAAAGATATTTAAGAAATTCGATGAAAATTGACCATAGGGCCTATATTTCCGAAACTACTGGACCAAAAATTTGAAAAAAAAAAACAAAGTATGGTTTTTTACCCATAAATTACAGAAAAACCTATACGAAGTCTATGGTCTTAAAATAACATGGTAAATCTCTCAATATTGTGCGTACAAACTTACATTTGCAGTTGGAATGTATGGGAGAACATGCTTTTCAACTACAGTGTTAAGTTTGTTCTTGGGATACATAAATTCATCTCAACTACGAAACCCTTCATTGTGCGTAGTCCGACACGCACTTGGCCGGCTTTTTATTACTATGATAAAGCAAAAAAAAAATATGTCCAATGCTTTTTTTATTATTTGACTGACGGACTTAATAAAATTTCTTTTTTTTCATCCCTATTAATTCTACTACTAAGATACATATTTCTAACTCAATAATTCAAGCATTACTTTCTCGCTCTCTAGTACCTGGGACTTAAACATAACTGGCGAAATGTGGGTGTATTATAGGTACACCTCTGCCTAACCCTTCGGGGATTATAAGCGTGGTGTTATGTTATGTCGTTAATTTCATAATCCTTAAAAACGAAACCATATCCCGGACTTCTATCTAACACGGAAGACATTTTATTTACCTCTAGCTTCAGAATAATGATATAACCACTGACATTTCAAGATCGGAAGTCAGATATAACTCTAAAATCACCCTGGGGGTACGGACGCTTAGACAATTACCCCCAATGATCTGGGCTGGACCAGACACGTTATTTATGTACCGCATTAGACCATGCGACGTTGGTGACATTAGGCGAAATGGAGCAGAAGTAATTTACAGTTTGTAATTAATATTTTTGTACGAGCTTAAGTAACTGTAGGTAGTATTCTGTTACTAAATGCTGCGGGCCTAGCACGAACGCCCGTAGTATATATAATATAAATACGAAACAAATTTAAAACACTCGTGTCGCACATAATATTTAGGTACCTACTTAGTTTTATAAGGGGCTTGTGGCTAAGTAATAACAACCATTCTGGTCGATCCATTATGTTAAGCAACGCTTGCCGCAGTTGGTCCGTGGATGGGTGAACATCTTTACATACCAAGACTCCTCCGTGCCTCGGAAAGCACGTAAAGCCGTTGGTCCCGTCTATCATTTGTAGATCTTTGACAGTTGTCACGGGTCGTCAGAAGCCCGAAAGTCTGACAACCTGTCTTACTAAGCGGTATCGTGTTACCCATTAACTGAGTTGCGGAGGTCAGATACGCAGTCGCACCATGTAAAATACTAGTATTAAACTGCATCCGGTTAGACTGGAAGCCCCCAATATGCTGGGAAAAAGGCTAGGCAGATGACGCATTAGTTTTATGAGTTTATTCATAATTATCTATCTATTGGTGATACTAATTGTGCATGTCGCAACAGCAATTCAAAGTCTATAGGATAGTTGTAATTTCGACTTAAAGTTACGTTTACGCTGTTTTAACTGCGTCCTTGGATTTCCTTCCTCTCTCCTAATTTTGCTGTGCCCGATAGGGTCCATATTGATCTTTTACTTTGTTATACCGTCTATGTAATGCATTTGGAATGCAATAAAGAATTGAGTATTATCCAATAAAACGTAATCATACGAAGAAAGACAGATATATAAGGAAAACGCATAAAATGGCATTTCTCGTTAACGAAGTCGTGTTTCTACGATTTTGTTACACAAACAGCTAGCATGGTGAACAGGGAAATGGCAACATTGCTTACAATGAAGTCCGGATATAGAGAATCAATGTCGCATCCAAGCACAGAGGCTGTCTTCCTATTTTCCGGAACCAATTTTGCTGGGGAGTTTGTTCCACCACTTTTTCTTCCCAGCTAGGAAGTGCAAGGGTACTAGTAGTAGGGACTAGGATGTAGTGAAGGGAGGGCATTTTGGGGGACTGTTTATGTAATTTTGACGTTCAAATTTTAATAGCGCTGATTTTCAATTTAATTTATTTTTCTTATTTAAAGATTTTTGATTTTAAAAATGCATTAGAATTTTAAGTAATATAAATCTTAATGGTAAGAAATGTTTTTGGCTTAGCAGACAACATATTGTGGCTCAACTCTACATAATCTATTTTTAACTATTCATTTTGATACCTAACACAAACAGCACTAATAACATGAAACATAATCCCTAATGATTAATTTATAACATGTTGTTTTAAATATTTAAAAAAAAACTGTCCGTAAAAGTAGTCAGACGCGTTCGAGTCTAGCTTTTAAGATATTACTTACTTTATTTTGTTGCAAGCCGGTTTAGTTAAGAAATCCATATAAAAGTCTATGAATACTAAAATAAGACATTTTAATTGTTTACGTTTTAGAAATATGATATTTATGTACAATTTAAAAGCGATGATTTTCGTTCGAAAATGATTGAATAGTTAATTTAATCTTTGGTTGTTAGTCTCGCCAATGGAATGTGCCAGTAAGAAATAGGAATCACAATGCAGGACAAGCCAGCTACTTATACATAGATATGTATGTACTAGATATGGTTTAGATGTCCAAACCCCGTACAGAAGTATTACTACACTATTACAACATATAAAAAGTTGTCTCTATTTCATGAATCATAAAATTATTGCCGCAATAATCGGCAATAGTGCGCATCGTGATTCATATTATTATTTCACTGTTGCTATCCAGAAAATCTTCAAATAACGAATTCAACTAAGTCACCATGATTAGCTAATAAGTTGTACACGCGGATGTACAATTTGATTTGACAAAGCCTTTAAACTTAATTGTATTCATTTATTTACCTTAATCAACCATTAAAAACGTTTGATTAGGTTTTATAAGAGACACTTTATGGATAGAGCTGAAACATCCTTGTATTATCAGTTATATAAGGCGTTTATTAATGTAATGAGGAACTCCGGAGTACACCAAAAGTATTAAGAAAAATAAGCTTTTCTCAGTGCACTCCCTCAGTTACAGGAGGTCAAAGCATGCACTAATTAACGACTAAATTCACTTTAAATTTAAATATACACACCGTGAGTGTGCACCTCGAACAATGCCTCACCTCTTGTCATGCTCTCTCCGCAATAAGACCTGACCTTTGTGAGGTCAACGTTAACACAGCCGCTGTTGACATAGCTGAGATCGAATCTCATATAATTTGGAATCATCGATACGCCGAAGAAGTGATGATGATAATGTAGTCTGTTTTAAGAACTGAAAGTCTTCACCATCGCAACAGAGACTATTGTTAGAGAGGAAAGGGTCAAGAGATTGAACACTTCATGTAGAATTTGTAACTCTAGTATATCTCTCGTACTATTAGCAGGTTCCTTTACCTGGAACCTTCCTTGCAGCCTGATAAATGGTATCTAAGATCCTCTTTCCGATGCCATTCCGCCTTTTCCTTATCGGTTTTTTAAAATAATAATCTTAATTAATACCTTTGTACGATAATGTATAAACAATATTAAGTTATTGGTGATATCACCAATCCTTTTACTGCGATCATAATCATTAGGAATGAATTTATAGTAATCGCATTTTGTAGCCGTCTAGTTTCTATTAATTGGGATTTTTCAAACTGATAATGATGATTCAACCGGCTACAATGGCAACCCTATCGCGTATTAAAAGTTAATTTACTTATTTGTAGCAAGACTCCTTAATGTTTGGGATTTTCCAACGCACTTGCAAGGTTTAACAGCGAGTTAATGGCAAAAAATATGCATGTGACTAAGTATTGGGCTTATTTTTATTTAAAAGGTACTTTTGTATTCCTTATTGGTGAGTTTTAGTGGGCAACACTGGTAATTCCTATGACTGTACCAAAAACAACAGGGCTCGTGTCAAAATAATAACAGCCGCACGGGTTGATCTTCAAGTTTAAGTAACGCTTGCTGAGGTCAGTCCGTGGATGGGTGGCCATCCTTTACATACTCCTCCGTGCCTCGGAAAGCCCGTTAAGCTGTTTGCAGTCTTACCGATAGGTGTCGTGTTACCAGTAACTGGGTTGTGGAGGTCAGATAGGCAGTTGCACCATGCTTTTTAAGGTTCCGTAGCCAAATGGCAAAAACGGAACCCTTATGGATTCGTCATGTCTGTCTGTCCGTCCGTATGTCACAGCCACTTTTTTCCGAAACTATAAGAACTATGCTGTTGAAACTTAGTAAGTAGATGTATTTTGTAAACCGCAGTAAGATTTTCACACAAAAATAGAAAAAAAAAAAAACAATAAATTTTGGGGTTCCCCATACTTAAAACTGAAACTCAAACCTTTTTTTTTATCGAACCCATACGTATCCCCATACTATACTCATACGGTATCTATGGGTAGGTCTTCAAAACTGATATTGAGGTTTGTAATATCATTTTTTTCTAAACCAAATAGTTTGCGCGAGAGACACTTCCAAAGTGGTAAAATGTGTCTCCCCCCCTGTGACTTCTAAAATAAGAGAATAATAAAACTAAAAAAAATATATGATGTACATTATGTAAACCTCCACGGAAAATTGGTTTGAATGATATCTAGTAAGTAGTTTTTTTTTAATACGTCATAAATCGTAAACCGCAATTCACCTTTCATTCAATCAACTCAAATGTAAAAATAAAAAAAAAACCGGCCAAGTGCATATCGGACTACGCACAATGAAGGGTTCCGCTGTTAGGATGAATTAATTCTAAATACGAACTGAACATTGTAGTTGAAATACATGTTCTCCGATACATTTCAACTGCAAATGTAAGTTTGTACGCACAATATTCAGAGATTTACCATATTGTGTTAAGACCGTAGACTTCTTATAAGTTTTCTGTAATCTATGAGTACTGAGCTATACTATGTATTTTTTTCAAAATTTTAGGTCCAGTAGTTTTGGAGATAAGGAAGGGAATGTTAAATTTTCGAATTTCTTAAATATTTTTAATAGTATTTATTTTAAAATTGTATAAAAAATATGTTTAAGATCCTCGCAACAAGACCTTTCATTTGATATGTCACACGGTACTGTTAACAATTTTTTTTTTAATTTTCTTGTTTGCCCCCCAAAAGTGACTTCTATATTCAAAATTAATTGATTTACGTTACACGTTCGTGTTTGGGTCACACACGGGAACATGTGTTTCAACTACAATGTTAAGTTTGTTCTTGGGATAAATAAATTCATCTCAACAACGGAACCCGTCATTGTGCGTAGTCCGACACGCACTTAGCCGGTTTTTTTCTTGTGGTCACTGTCTAACCTGGTGACAGACTTTTCCTGCCGCCCATGGGCCTCTGACTTGGCTTCACATGCCGTCAAGAAATATCTCTCAGGCATGCCGGTGTCCTCATGTGTTTTCCTTTACCGTTTTTGAAGCAAGTGATAATACGCACATGAATCAGAAAGTCAGAGGCTCGTGTCTTGGGTTCGACCTCGAGACCTATGACTTGGCACCACTAGGCTATCACTGCTGTTGTTGTCGCTCCATGTAAAATACTGGTATTCAGCTGCATCTAGTTAGAGTGAAAACCGACCCCAACATAGGTGGGAAAAGGCTAGGCAGATCTGTACAAAAAACAGCAAGCATAATTTTAACTGCACGGCATATGGTTTGCGCCAGGATGACAACTTTAAAGTATTGAATCTTTCCTGCTTTTACTTATCGGAGGAATCGCAATCTCTTAAGCATTTAAAACGTGTCCGTCCTTGCCATGCATTGCCTTCAATGTTTTGAAGAGTCTTTACGCTTTTAATTTAACCGGCACACATACCCTTCAAACTTGAATACTAAGCTTGGTAAGCTGAGTTTAAATGTTTGTGTAATGGACAAGTAAACAGGCAGAATCGTTCAACTAGTAGACAAGTTGAATACCTGTTGAAAAGTTTCTTAAGAATGTCTTTTAAATAAAGAAATTGCATTTATTTATATATTGTGTTGTGTGTATTATTATATTGTGCTTTGTAAAGTACAAGTTTTCTAAAAGCATCACATTTTTTTTTACCGTAATGAAACTCTTGGCCTTCATCTCACCTAGTAAGTGATAATCATGCCGAAGGTGGAAGCGAGCTTCACCCGGAGTCCTCAATCACAGAGGAACTGGTTGTGTTATCTATAACTGCCGAAACACAACAAAGCTGTTAACATTGTTGTTATGGCGACAGACTTATATAAGATGGTGGTAGAGTAGCTTAGAACAAGCCCTACCACTAACCAAACCGAGCAGAAAATTTTGTCTCCAGCTGGTTTTACCACTAGACCAATTACAATATATGGAAAGGATTCATAGTATAGTCAGAAATACCAGTATTAAGTACTTACTGCTTGAAAGAGGTCGTCAGATTAACAACCTGAACCTACAGCTAATTTTAGACCTCATGCAATGCTATACGGGTACTAATCCACAAACACAATAATTTCTAAGTTCTGCTCACGTTCAATACAACATGAGTCAACTACGTGGATTGCCTTCTATGTTCGAGAAAGGAAACAAAGTGTTATTATAGAACTTATTTGTCCATCAGGCAGTAATGTAGGGAGAAAATATTGTGTAGGTGATGTGAATTTTTGAGTTAATAAACAAACAAACATACAAAAAAATCAAATCTTTTCTCTTCATGATATTAGTTTAGACTAGCCTCTGTCCGCGACTTCGATGGCGTGGAAGTCGTAAGACACCATAATATACTAAAATAGCAGCCACATTTTCCGCCCGCGCTATCACTTCATTTTCGGTTAGCGTTCTCTCTGACTTTTTTCTTTTTACTCAGCTGCTAAGGATCGTAGCGTGATGTTAGCGTAGGCTATTGTATAAAGAATTTTTCAAATCCGGGAGTTCCAGAGATTAGCGTGCTCAAACAAACAAACTCTTCAGCATAGCAGTCTAGATTGTACTGGCATTTATTTGTTACGTGTTTGCTAATTTATTGATATAAAATGAATGAGTTCGACTCGTGATCTGGTTGCGTGGTGAGTTTTGAATGAGACATGTGTTCGAATCTAAAACTGTTCTAGTATTTTCGAAACTCGTAACGTAACATCAATTTCCCCGAAAGGTTAGGCAGAATTGTACTTAGTACACCCACATTTCGCCAGTAATGTTTAATTCCCATGTAACAGTGGGTGAGCCTATTGCCATCAACCGGGCACAAAACGATATGTGAGTTAACAGTATATATTAATAAACATGATGCCAAATGCAATAAATAACATGTAACACAAGTTGAATAATAGTATGGACATTGGATAAGTGCATGTTTGTCTGGTGGGTTTGAATTTTTAACCGACTTCCAAAAAGGAGGAGGTTATATATGTTCGTAGCTTATGTTTATTTTTGAAGTGAAAACTTCTTTAGACGCGTTGGACATTTTTGAGATGGGACTAAACCATTGATTTTGCGACACCGTGATGACACCAGGTTTTGACTATTAAAAAGACATCAACGCGTTGATTACTGCGGTGCGTGCCGATTTTTTTTCAAGTTTTCACTTCTGTTGGCACTCCCGGAGTGCCACTGTTTTATTTTTATTTTATTTTTATGTATGTCTATCGATTTCTCTGTCAATTTCGGACCGATTTTGAAAATTCTTATTTTGCCTTCGAGGTCCCATATAAATTTTATTAACTTTGCTTGGATAGTTTTTGAGTTAGCTTCAATAATACGTATTTTTTCCCACTTAGTATGTGGATGATATGACAAGTTCCTGTCACTGGTATCAGGTAGTGGTATTCGTATTTGTGTGGGGTAGGGACCACAACAAAAAAGTGAAAAATAAAAACTTAAAAAAAAAATCAAAACTACCGACTTCCAAAAAAAGCACCACAAATGAAAAATAACTTTAATTTCGGAAGTCGGTGTCTTTGGTTTTGAATTTTCATTTTTTGCCACGGACTTTTTTATTCTTGAGTTGAGCTCCACAATTACTGACAAATGCACTGACTGGACAGGTCCACTCAAATCTGTGTGGTTCTTTCCTCAAAAGACCATTTCAGACACTAATCTACATGGTCCTCATATGGCCTGACCAAGATTATGTCTGGACTTTAAAAGAGACTGTGACCTCTGAGTTTGTTTCGGCCTTCAGAGTAGTAAAATAGGAAACGCCGAACTCAACTAGCTTATTTTTTTTTTTTTTTTTTAAATATGATGTGTAAAAGTGATTCCGATATCCTATTTACAGAATAAGAAAATTCATTTCATTTCTTCTTTTTTTGGAGCATTCTTTTCTTGTTATTCTTGGCATGTTTGTATGGATAGACAAACGAAAGAAAGCTCTAGTTTATAAAAAACTAAGACATAACATAATATTACGCCAGTTTTCCCCGTAGGGTAATGCAGAGACTATTTAGTACACCCAGTTTTCGCCAGTTGTGTTTAGGTCCAGTGGGGGCCGAACTTATTGCCATTAATCAGGCACAAATCCGGCCTACAGGCTGATACTGAGAAATTCCTGATGGATTAACCTAATAACAGTTTTCTTGTCCCGAAAATCGATCCATCAGAAAAAATAAAAATTACAACAAGGGAATTACACTCATTGGATTCAACCCAATGATATTGTGAAATCCTACATTATGTAAACCCGGCTATAAAATTTCGTTCTGTCCGTGCTTATTCTGTGCGCAGTGTCATGTTGTTTCAAAATACCAAGAACTGTTAAAAAGGCTATTAAAGCATTTAATGGCTTACGTAGCACTGAGGATTTTCCTATCACACTTTGGCGACATTTGTCTTGAGCAATAAATTGTTTTCCCGTATCCGTTTTCTAAGAGTTTGTTATATTGAAATGTTTAAAAGAGATATTTTCCAGCCATGTGCATTTACTACAGATTGTTTTACTGGGTTGATGGCACTAATGGTTGTGTTTTGATATAATTATATTAAATATTTTGATCTCGGTAACTAGCTCATAGGCAGAAAGAGATATGTCTCCCGAAGGCTGGAAAACGCAATGTAGAAACATCAGGACTTGAAAAAAATAAATAAAAAGGCACTCCGGAAGTGCCGACAGAATTGAAAACTTGAACAAGAAAATACTTGCATAGAACATTGATCCATAAAGTAATATAAATAAAGAACACAATCGCGTTTACAAATATGAGGTATCGGTATTGGTGTCGAATGTTCAACTGTTTTTTCCAATCTCAAAAATGCCCAACGCCCCTATAGAAGATTTCCTTTAAAAAAAGTTGTATTTTCTGAAGCATTGTGTTAAATACATACAAAGGCTAACATGCATACTAACACAGTTGGCTGATAATAATAACGATAATATATAGTTAAAAAAATCAAAGGACACACTCCCTAAAGTGCTTTCATGTGAATCCTAGTCGGCATTAAAATATTTTTCTTCAAAGCCTAGTTTTACCTAGCCAAAGAATCGAATCAAAAATTTCCGGGTTCACATCGGTCCTTGAGACCACACATCAAAGGCCATATTACCTGAGAATAAGTAAGTTACTGCGGTAGCATACATAAGTACAAATAATTACATATCCTAATTAAATACCAGTAATTAATATCCAATTAAATTAAGATCCGTATTCTTAAAATTTATTGGAAAAATGCGAGTGTTATATAAACCGTTTGTGTACAATGAAATGATAAATATTCAATGTGGGCTTTTCCTATGAAGTATGTTAGTTTTTTAGTTTCAAGGATCAAGTAACGGATGCTAGAGATTTAATTTTGATTTGGTTGGGAGATACTGTTGGAACTCGATTGGATATTAGTATATTATGCTCTAGGAATTACGGTCTAGATTATGATGTTTAAGATTATTAGGTATTATATTTTATTTATTGAAATATTAACTAGCTTGTGAAATTCGCATTCAAAGACGCTGTTTCGTTTTCAAACCTCGATACCCCGTTGGAACCGATCAACGGTGAAGTTTCAGTAAATATTTCCTTGTTATTCTTTTTTTGAACATACTCGTACATCTGTCAAATATGACTATCTATGAACTGTTCGAAAAGTATCAGATTTTTTTTTAACAAATCGATCTGAAAACTTACCTGTGGATGCCAATTTATAGTGCCACTTACAAGTTAAGTGCTTCGGTTTGATTATTTGAAAATTAAACTTGAAATTCTAATTTAAAATCATCTTATGGATATCTTAAATGTGACCATTGAGGTTAATTTTATAAAAAAATCATTTTCGTCAATGATTTTTCAATTACATTTTAATAAATTTTAATTCAAAGTTTCAATTATAAATTAACATGAACAGGGTTTGTTTACGCTTTAATCATATCCTTTTGGAACAGACTAAGTATATAATATTTTATGTATATATTAAGTAATAAATTATATACTTAGGTATATAATTTATTATGTCAGTCAATCAATCATGGAACTGTTGTTTTGAATTTGTATCCCACTTAGTTTATTATTACCGACTGGTAAGCAATGGTTGGTAGCAAGTCTGACTCTAAGGTATCTTCACTTGCGGAGGCTCTTTTAATGCAATGTAGATTCAAGTATGATAAAGGTCTTACATACTAATTTTAGAGTCACCATAAATAGCTATTTCTAACATACAAGAGATTAGCATTATTCAAACTTCTTTAAGACTAACTATTAAACGAACATGGTCAACATCATCATCATCATCATCGTCATGGTGTTAAATATAACACAGCTTTATTCACACTATGTACATTGTTCTAGTGACTATTTGAATAATTTCTCATATATGGAGTTCTATTACTGTAATAATGTGTTCAAGCTACTCAAATATAGGTGATGTCTTGGATATTTTGCAGAATTATTTGTCTTAATGGAGGCTTTATTTGTGTGTGTGTTATTGTAATGTAATTTGGATGCATATGATGAAACTGAGATTGGTGGGAAAAGCCTTCCAGCATTAAATAAAGATATAAACGTTATTACTGAAAGCCACAGAGATCTAAGTAAAATAATTATAGTTTTTATTAAGAGACCCGAGAGAGCAGTGGTGGCCTAGTGGTAACGGCCGCGATTTACGAGTTTTAGGTAGGTTCGAACCCAGACAGGCGCTTTATTTTGTGTAAATTATTTAATCACCTCTGCTCTCAAAACGGTGAAGGAAAACATCGAGAGGAAACTGGCATGTCCTAGAACCAAACATTCGAAGACATGTGACATCTACCAACCCGCACTGGGCCCGTTTGGTGGTTGACGGCCCACTCCCTCTCACCGAGAGGAGCCCTGTGTCCCAGCAGTTGGAACATTATAGGCTGATTGTGCTATAAGAGATCCTATAAAAATGATAAGAAAGAAAGACAGAAAATTTATTGAGACTCGCACAGGGAATCACAAATTAAACTAAAACAAACTCATAAAAACAAAAATTAAAAAAATGCAAACTAAAATAAAAGCTGAAAGTTCTGTACGAATGAAGAAGACGATATGGCTTCCCCATATCGTCGTGATCATCGAGGTATTGCAGTAGAACATAAAGGTTTATAGTCAGTCAGTCAGTCAGGCAGATCCAAAGAGCAATAATAACGATATCAATGACAATCAAGCGACTTTTCATAGTAACTTCGTCGTTCTGTCGCTGGTCGATGTTATCTCAATCGATCACCAGCTTGACGTAAGGGGTCGACGCCGGTTTCTTGGTACCGAAACCGAATTAGTTACGTCTCAGATGTTCCGTGAAGTTTGGGTGTCTGGTTGCGCGCGCGCAAGCAACTTATTTCGTCACTGATTACGTGATAATTCAGGTTCTGAGCTATAAAGTAGGTTGGTTAAATTGTTTTTGTTTTGTTTTTTGGGCTGCGTGGTGCAATTATTATGCACGTCGTGACCTCGTGGTACTAACCTAAAGGGCAAACTAAAATAATTGTGGTTGGGAAAACCCAACGAAATAATTTGTTGTTTTCAGTTAAGGTAGATGTGGTAAAATATCAGAACTACACACAAACACCTGTATTTTACAAGATTGATTATATTAACTATACTTAGTTCGTTTTAAGGGATCCGTACCTCAAAAGGAAAAAAACGGAATCTTTATAGGATCACTTGTGTGTCTGTCTGTCCTTCTGTCACAGTCAATTTGCTCAAAATCTAATAGATCGATTTATCGATTTATCGACCCAAATACGAACGTGTTACGTAAATAAATAAATTTGGAATATAGGGGACAGTTTTGGAGGGCAACAAGAAAGTTAAAAAAAAAGTTTTGCTAACAGAGCCGTATGACATGTCAAATGAAAGGACATATTGCGAGGATCTGAAACATATTTTTATATAATTTTAAAATAAATACTTTTAAAGATATTTAAGAAATTCGGCGAAAATTGACTATTCCCCCCCTCGTCTCCGAAACTACTGGATCAAAAATTATGAAACAAAAAAACATACTATGGTTCTTTACCCATAGATTACAGGAAAACCTATAAGAAGTCTATGGTTTTAAAATAACATACTAAATCTCTTAATATTGTGCGTAGAAACTTACATTTGCAGTTGGAATGTATGGGAGAACATGTTTTTCAACTACAATGTTAACTTTGTTCTTGGGATAAATAAATTAATCTCAACTACGGAGTCCTTCATTGTGCGTAGTTCGACACGCACATGGCCGGTTTTTTTAATCCTAGATAGTATATTTGATAGGTGCAAATGTCAAACTCCAAATTGAAAAAAAAAAAAAACAAACAACAAAGATTTAATCTGAATCTGGGTTTAAAAAATGAACTACAGACGTTTTCATTTTTTATTTCTTACTACTCTTATTGGAGGAAGGCGTGAGCTAAGGGACGTGTGTCCTATTTTCATAAAACGAAATCCCTTAATAGTATTTATTTATTGTAACTATGGGATTGGGTTGTCATTTACATAGACTGAAAAATTACCAGTATTAGCTTACCCGCGTTCCTGTCCTCTGTCCACAGCACTGAAAAGTTGACCGGGAAAATTTTAGCCCCCTGCCTGGTTAACTCTGAAGTGCCGTGCTTGACCGATGCGGAGAACGCCTGGAAAGCGACTTGCCCGAATACAGATCGGCCAGTGAACCCATCTTCCCAGAGGCAGTGGGATGAGCCGCTCTGCAGGTTGGTACGGAACAATCTTATTAATACGTCCACCAATACTGCTGAGCGTGCCCGCCTGCTGGCTGTGGGTGAGTGGGAGTCGGGCCTCTGGCTTCAGGCGCTTCCGTCACCCAACATAGGCACTATGCTGGGTGATACCACCTTCCGGCTCGCTACCTGTCTGTGCCTGGGCGCTCCTTGTGTGGCTCCGCATCTCTGCCAATGCGGTGAAGGTGTCGACTGTCTCGGACACCATGGCCTATCTTGCAATAAGAGCGCAGGTCAGATAGCACGGCACGCCAGCATCAATGACATCATCCGTCGTGCTCTTGTCACCGCCGGAGTGCCAGCTATTTTAGAGCCCAATGGCTTGGCACGCGACGATGGTAAGAGACCAGACGGAATGACCATGATGCCTTGGAAGGTAGGTAGGCCTTTGGTGTGGGATGCAACGTGTGTCGACACCCTTGCGCCATCCCATCTTCCTAGCACGGTGGGCTGTGCTGGAGCTGCTGCTGCAGGTGCGGAAAACCTCAAACGGCGCAAATACTCCAATCTTATTGGGACTTATATGTTTGAGCCGTTTGGGGTTGAAACACTAGGGCCATGGGGTCCAAGTGCCCACCTAGTTTTTCAAGACATTGCCAAGCGACTGGTCGACTCTTCACGTGACCAGAGGGCTGGCCTATTCTTTGGCCAAAGAATCAGCATTGCCATACAACGTGGCAATGCTGCCAGCCTTTTGGGCACTTTTCCTATTGATAGCGATGCGGACGAATTTTTTGATGCCCTATGATTATTCCCCCCCCTTTTTATATACTTGTACATATTATTATTATTAAGTCTTAGTTTTAAAAATCATGTAAATACGTATGTGTAAATGAACTTGTACATATTATTATTATATTTTAAGTCTGTTAGTTTTTAAATTACGTAAATATTTGTGTCTATTAATAAAAATTCAGACTTTCATAGACTGATATTTTTGAACTAACATGTAAACAGTTGTTACTACAATTTTATATCCATCATCTCGTTTCTAATTTATAAAGGTTGTGATCAAAGATTAAAAAAACAGAAATTATAAAAGAAGCATTGTCTCAAGACTTACCTACACAGTCAGTCCAAAAAAGATGTAAATATCGAAAAAAAAAATCATTTAGTTAATTTAAAATCTTTATGTAGCTGCAATTACAAACCTAATATTTAATAAGGTTTTCTGGCTACATTGTAGACAATCAAATGAATTCTTGTCGATGTATCATCTTTCTGTGGCTGACTGTAACTACTATAGAATCTGTTCGAGCTGACTGTAAATAACCCTTCTGTCTGCATTCAATAGCCTACGTTGTCGCGTTTTGTCAGTACATCAGTACATCCATTAAGAAGTTTAAAAGTATTGACAATAGAGCTTTAAAACAGAACTGTGGTCAAAACGAGCCATTGTATAGTCCAACATGGCCATAAGATTTGAGTATTGTCATTGTTCGAACGCCAATGCTGACAGAACTGTGAAGAATGCTTGACACAACCCTGTTGAAAGACAGTTCAAATGACCACATCTTAATTGAACTCTCTCCTAACTACGGTTTAAATTTCAGATGTTACAACTCCCGTCAACTGGTCATAGAGGTGTTATCCAGTAACTGGGTTGTTGAGGTCAGATAAGCAGTTCCTCTATGTACAATACTCGTGTTCAGCTGCATCTGGTTAGATTGGCATTTGACCAAACATAGTCGGTAAAAGGCTAGGCAGATGATGTTGATGTCTTATTTGTTTGTATCCAAAAAATCTAATTACATTACATTCTCTCAGGTTTTGGAACTCTTTTCCTGTGTCCTTTTATCCATTTTAAAAGGATATGAGGCTGGACATCTGTAATATAGGTTCCGGACACAGTATAGACTCCAGCTCTCAGTTGCAGTCGCGGTTGTTATTACTGTTTGTATTTCCTGTGCGTGTCCCAAATAAAAAAAAATATTTCTTTCTTTCTTTTCTTTCTCTCATAAAGAGAAAAATCTTGCTGAAACTTATGTTATGAACTTATGACACTTCTGAACCTAAAACTGGCTAAGTGTTTGTCGGACCACGCACAATGTAGGGTTCCGTAGTTGGGATCAATTTATCCCAAGAGCAAACTTAATTTAGTAGTTGAGAAACATGTTCTCCCATACATCGATATACGTCACGGTCAATTCATCAACTGCAAATGTAGGTTTGTAATCACAAAAATATATTGTTTCATGTGATAAAACTACAAATTATAAATTTTCGGACATTTTCCTTTACTTGTATTGTGAGACCTTGCTTCCTGACAAAAATTGTCTTTATTGAGAGAAATAAATAACTAATACTTTTTATTCAGCACTAAGTATCCGGTTAGACTGTCACAAGCGCAACTGCTAAGCGTGGGGGTTTGATCTTCGAGTCGGGCAGAGTTACTGGGAATTTCCATTTGGAAATTCACAATAGCAGCCCTGAGTCGGGATCTGTGTCCGGTTATTGGCAATAGGCTCACCCTCAACTACTAGGGACTTTGTATGATTATATATATTTAGCACTTCTGTTCGCCTATATGAAATAAACCAGTAATTTATAGGGTTCCGTACCCGAATGGTGCTAAACGGAGCTCTATTACTAAACCTCCGCTGTCCATTTGTCTGTCAGCGCGCTGTATCTCATGACCCGTAATAGGTAGACAGTTGAAATTTTATCAGATCGTGTATTTTTATTGCCGCTATAACAACAAATATTAAAAAAAAAAATAAAGGGCGTCCCCATACCAAAAACGTGTTTGTGTCGTCGTATTTTGTAACTAAATATTGTACGGTGGTACGGAACCCTTCGTGTGCGAGTCTTATTCGTACTTGGCAGGTTTTTCTGATATATTTTCAATACTCAATATTTTTATTGCATTCCACAATGTGAACTTAGGTGGTAGGTACATAAGGATATACATTAGTTTTGGAGCATTGTGGGCCTATCAGTTTCTTAGTGAACATCATGTTTGAATAAATAAAATCTTATTATAGTTTCTTTCTACATATAATTATTAAATTAAAATAGCTTCACGGTAGAATTCCACTCTTTATAAAGATATCCAAGTTAATATAATAAAAACAATATTATTACCAGTTTTACTAAACGCTATTTCTTTTTTTTTAATTGCAAATTAATACGTCCGCTTGCTTCATTTTAAATGAACATAAAAAAATCGCGAATCTGTCTGATGCCTCAACACTATCACCAGTCACTAAAACATTTTTTCCTTGTTTTTGAATTTATTTACCAAAACCGCTTCTCTAAACCCGCAATCACCATGGAACCAGCTAAAACCGGTTCAATATAAAAAAACAATAAACTTAAATCTAATCTATCGAGTGACCTCTGACAATTCCACTAATATAATATTTTGTGCCACGCTTCATCGATAAAATAGATTAGAATGAAAACTCTGTCTTTGATAAACTAAGAAAAAAGTTATTATAACTTTTTTGCTAAGTTAACCAGACCACCTATGTACATAACAAGTACTTACTACACGGGCAGCATTTCATCGGAAAATGCGAAAAAAATCGCCGTTCGACCACAGCGTTTCGAAGTAGAACAAAGTAGGTCGGCTAACTTCGCGGTTAGTCGGATCGCTTCGTGCGTCCTCGGAGATCGGCGTCCGCGCATACAGCATCGAGACACCGCCCCGATCGCAGTCGCGCTCGTGCTTTGTAAAAGTTTTTCCTAATAATTACGTCACGGGATGCAAGCTTCCTTCATAAAAGCACATTGCACAGAATCGGACTGATATTTTTCGACTAACTAACGTTAATTTGGAAAACTTTTTCTACGTTATCATTTTTTTTGTGGCCGTGTTGAACTGTTTGTACGAAAAACATGTTGTGGGAGACTGGTTTTATCGAGGAGTCAGATACAGTGAGTATTAATTTTAATTATTTTTAAAATATTACTTCAATATCTACCTATAATATATATTATTAATGTTTTAAATTATGAAACCGTGCCCCGTTGCACGCAAACACAAGCAGGCACGTACTGACAGCGTGTTTGTGTGTGTGTGTTAACTTTCTAGTTTTCGCTCAACGCTCGAATGTATTTACATAAAACGTGAACAGTTTTTAATAATATAATCCACATGGAAGCATTTAAAGCGTATTTTAGCGTGTAAATATTCATCGTGCACGTCCCAGCTGTGACGGGATTAGGAATAGCTTTATTTAATGCTAATAAAATGTTGATTTTGACGTTATGCTGTGTGCGGACTAAAATGACGCTTCTGAGAAGTTATGTTGCGTTGCGGAATGCTGTGGCATTTTAGGTGCCATTGTTTTAGTTTGCTACTAACTACATACTATGTTTTGTATTGTGTTTTATCCATAAGATAGGAACAACTGCGTAAGTCTATTGCACAGTTGTGTTATTGTTTACATAATAAATTCGACTGAAAAAAAAAACAAAACCAAAGATAAGATTTTAAAACATACATTTCTTTCTGAAAACATGTTTTGGGTAAACACCAAAACTCGTTTTATCGAGTACAAAAAGGGCCTTTACCGCAATTTTATAGCACCTTTCCTTCCCTTACCAAAATCATAAAATCAATCAAAGGCGTCATTCGATTCGATTAGTCGCAAACTCATGCGCACTTTTTGTACCTGTCAGCCATTACGTCATGCATGTTCCTAAAAGTCAACACAAAGCCTTATATGATAAGTATATAAACACACTAGGACCTACATCAATGGACAGTACATTATTTTTTCTTTATTTTTCCTCTAACAAGAATTAAATTTATGTAAACTGAATTAAGGTTGGATTTAACGACGCCGCTAATTATGCATATATGCATAATGCAAAAAACTTAAAACAAAAATATAAATTAATAACATTTTATGTCTAGTTTGGACACACACATTCATAACCAAAAACAAACACACACTCACCAAAAAAAAGCACATTTTAGCTCTAAAGCTCGAAATTTGTCTAATTAGGGTTCCGTACCCGAAAAGTGCCAAACGGAACCGTATTACTAACCCTCTGCTGTCCGTCTGTCTGTCAGCGGGCTGTATCTCATTAACTGCAACAACAACACAGTTGAAATTTAATTATCACATATGGTGTATTTCTATAGCCGCTATAACAAGTAATAAAAATTAAAAAAAGTTAAAAGTCCCCATACAAGAAACGTGTTTTTTCGGCGTTATTTACTAAATATTGTACGGTGGTACGGAACCCTTCTTGTGCGAGTTCGACTCGCACTTGGCCGGTGTATTTTTTTGTTGTTTTATTTTCTATCTAAATCTCCACCTAATATTAATCTTCTGATAAACCTAATCTTAATAAAATAACAGTACTTTAAATAACAGTATATCGTAAAATAAAAATGACGCAAGAATTCATTATCATCGCCAACGATTTGGTTATAACAAGCAACTCTAAAGATATAATATCTAAAGAAAGAGTAAAAGGGACCGAGCTGTATATTGGCCATACGTGGAAAAGAGACAGGTGATATCGGTGTGTCGATAATCGATATCTTTATTGAGTTTATTGACTATATTATGAAGCTATCGACAGGTTAACTGATTAGATGTTTCAACAATCAGTTAATACCTCAAGAGATAGCCGACAATAGAAAAATATTTCATGGAATCTTATAACATCACTAAAAATAAAACTGAAGGTATGTTCTGATGACAACAGAACTTGTATGACAAGTTTTGAACTTTTTTATCTGTTTTGATTCTGATCTCAAAAACGCGCATTTTTCCTCAAATCACGTTCAATTAACTTTTGTCTTTTGAACGGATATTACAATTGCACCTTCTTTTGAACCACCTTGATACTTTTTGAAGATATTAAAAGTAATTCTGTTTTTGCCTATAAATACTTTTCTTTGAAGGCATAAACTTTCAGCCTAAGAATAATGCAATTATAATGAAACATTCATTTCCTAGTCTAAAATCAGAAAAATGTTACAAAAAATACACACGATTTTCCATTTTCCTATCCTTTTCAACTATAAATATTTTGGATCACCTTCTCATCTTAAATATGCGTAGGTAAAAAAATATAAATTTATTTTGGAGACTGAGAGTAGTGGTGGCCCAGTGGTTACGACCGCGATTTACGTGTTGTAGGTCGTAAGTTCAAATCCTGACAGGTGCTTGAGTTTGAGTAAATTATTTCATGACCACTGCTCTCAAAGCGGTGAAGAAAAACATCGAGGAGAAACCGGCATGTCCAAGAGCCAAAAATTTGAAGATATGTAAAATCTACCAACCCGCACTGGGCCTGGCTGTGCCCCAGCAGTGGGAACATTATAGCTTATGCTAAGAAGACTCTTATAAGCATTTAGAACTGAAAAACTGAAACCACGGTTTTCTGTCTATATCACTTCTTCATGCATATCTTATATCTACTTCTCACATAATTTATAAGTTTATGACTGGAAATACAGCAGCTCCATAAATCAAGGCCACTTAAGCCGCTAGTTACGCATCATCAGAGCAATGCCTTATAATTAACGAGACTTTCTCAATGAACACTACACTGCAGTGTGCGCGCACCTTAATGAAGTGAGTAATGTTCTCTTCATTATGTGTCTAATAGGTTTAGAAGTAATTACATTGAAGAATAGATAATATTTCATGCATAAATGTGATAAAAAGATGATGTGGATGTATAAGTTTTGATAGACATCTTATGTAAGATATGTTTTTAGTGTCCGACCAAAACTGGTTTTTACGACCGAAACCGTAACCGAAACCGAATTTCGGCGACAGTCCCATTTTCGGTCGAAACCGAAACCGAAACTTCCTTACAAGTCATGTTTTGAGGGAAAAATAAAGAAAACGTTATTATAATCAGTCTTTTTTTTTTTAATAAATTACTAAAATCACACGAAAACTCACAACAAACAAATCGAACTGCGAACACAAGCCAGTCACGATATGATTAGGCACGTGTACGCGGCAAAATGATTTCGTTACTTAACTTACTCGCTTGGATGGAATTTAACCCGCCGAACATGACTGATCAGTGATCACAGCGCGAGAACTCCCGATTGCGGTTTAGTCGTAGTTTCGGCAGGTTTGCCGCCGGAACTGAAACTCGTCGTTTTGCCGAAACTCGACCGAAACCGAAACCGAAACCGAACTTTCGTCGAACACCAATGTTTTTCTATAACAAAACAATAATGGGCATTTTTGTTTGCCTTGTTTCAAATTTTTTGAGTGAGTTGTATAAAGAACATTTATAAAGAGATGTTTCGTTAGCTTTACTATCTTTAACCTCGCGTCTTATTTAAAAGCGATCATCGCTCGAATACATGACCGTTCGAACTTTTTTTTCAGTGAACTTAAACGCGTAGTCGCGCCGTCAGAGGGTGCATTCCAATTTTTCGAACAAAAACTGACATATGCACGCGACCAATCGCGTATTCGCGCGACAATCGCTTTCAAATAGGACGTAGCCTGAGAGTCCCTATGTCTAAAACATTCAAAATTGATTCCCTCAATTCTAATTAATTTCCAGTCGCCTTCTTTTCCTGTTGTTCAGTTGCCCATAACACTGGTTTCACAGCTCTCCGGGAGACCCGTACGGGCTCCCGGAACAGAGACACTTGAGGCGCTAGAACATTGTTTCACAGCGACGCGGATTGGTCTGTACGACGAGCTCCGGGTAGAGGGTCCGTACACCGCTAGCAACCGTATTATACTAACTCCCTCGTTTCAAAGCACTGTGTGCGCTACCCGTACGGGTCTCCCGTGTACGGACGGCCCGTACTGGTTTCCGGACAGCTGTGAAACCAGCCTTAAGGTTCAACATTCATTTACCTATAAATTTCCATCACAAAAAAAATTGTTTGAATACAAAATATTTCTGAAAATTGAAAAGCATCTGGCACAAGTTACAGTCAAATTTCCCAAGAAAACCCAATAGTTAACGCAAATTACAGTGTTAAATCTTTATACTCCGTAAAGTGAGGAAATTGGTCGCGCCATGACACGCGGCATGTTAAAGAAACGTGATAGCCGAGTCAATGTCTTCAATGGTGAGAATTATAACTGCCAATAACTATGTAATGGGCAATAAAACTTAAGTTTCTTCATCACATCGTTTTACCGACCTATTAGTTGATTCTACTGCACTTAAAAGACTGGGCCATGTGCTACTAATAAAAGTTCTTCCTATTTCTTAGCTTTTTACATGAAACCCAGGAATACAAGTAGTGTTTTTGTTTTCCGTTCAGTTTGGGCTTGGATGGCTTGTATTCAGTTAGAGCCAGTGCAGTCCGAATAAGCTCAAAAAATGAATGCAAACTTGTGTACACTGTAGGACAGAAAAACAGGGTGCGTTTAGAGGTCTACCCTTCCTTGACCGCGTTAATGAGTATGGTCGACAATACTCCTTTTTATCATAATCACAACGTAAATCAAACTGATCCAATTTGCTACAATTTTCAAACATGAATCAAGAAGATGCGACTGGCCAACCTGCAGCAAAAAACCGAGTCAGTCTTTGTAATGATTTGTTAGCTAACAAAGACCATTTACAAAAAAAAGGTTTTCTTAGTAATCCTATTGTCTCATAAATATAATCCCATACACGTGCCTCGTATACACAGTACATATTAGTAAACATATGTAAATAATACATCAATGACCTTACTTAACACTAGAGTCCAAACTTCGTGGCCGCAGTGAGCACGATTGCTCCCAGATTATGATTAACTTATGGGCGAAGTCGGAACTTATTGATATTATCTACATAATAAGAGTAATAGTTGGTGTTTATTGCGTTGTGTATGATGAATTGATGACAGAAATAGTAATGTAGGTACCATTGTGTATTTTTTCTTTTGGTGGTATCGAAGAAAAAGCTTGATAAAAGAAAATTGTTGAGGATGCTTGAATGACGTATTTTGCCTGCCTTGTAGGTATTTTTTTGCTATTGATGATTTTCATACAAACTATATGGAGTAAATCTCTAATAACTAACGTATACGCTGCATTTGCTCTATTTCAACCATGAAAATTAATTTCTCTAAAAGAGAAAAAAAAAACAACAAAGTCAACATTGAAAGTCAAAGTCAAATTATTTATTTCAAATACGGCACTTTTAAATCTAAAAATTTCCAAAAAAAATAAACTAGTCACCCCTTCCAAAAGGTAGTTTTGTATGGAGAAGAATGGGCAAAAAACTCTACGGTTACTTTAAAAAAAATGTTTTACAATATTTGTAATATTTTTCTAAAATTTTAACAAGTCGGTGTGTGAGTTAACGTAATGTATTAAAATTGTATTCACAGATTGCAATAGCCAATTACACGGTATTGACAAATATTGATAAACTATAATATTAAACAGAACCTATCTACCTAACCTACTTACTCTTCAAGGATTAGAGGCGAACACTAATTAATGAGATCAGAGATTGAATAGTAGTTGAGGAAATAAATATAGAATTTCCACGTATAGATTTGTTTACTAGTTAAGTTTAATAAAGAGGTCGACTGACAAACAGATATATTACTTTATTTATTTGCTGATAGATGCTCTTCCTTGTTTGTTTTGTAAGATATTTTTTCAAAGCTTGTTAACAATGGTTTGTCGTACAGTGCTTTGTTCAAATTAATCTTGATAGAGATCTTACTGTATATGACTTTTGTTACATACCTACTCATAGTCACGCGCAGTTAAATTATTTACAGCATGTATTATTTGGGGATTTAAATTAACAAAGATTTTGTGAAGAAGAAACATGAAATTAATTTTTATTGGATATTTTGAAGAAAAAAAGAAATGTCAAGAGAAACAAATTACAAATTCGCAAAGAAAACTTTTATTGACATAGTCAACTTCGAATGTGACAGTAAAATTAATTTAATTATTTTTGTAAAATGTAAAGCGCATTCACAAAGCTTGTTTGGTCAGATAATAACATGTTGAAGCTTTGATCTTTAAGAACTCGGAAGCAATCCCTTTGAAGGTCGGTCGTGGAGCGATTACTGTAGAAGAAAATTACCAGTCACACTTCAAGGCAAATTGTACTCTAAAATTGTAGAAATACGGCACAATTCACAATACAAAACAAGTTTATTTTTTGTATATTTTATTATATTGTACCTGTTTTCAACTCAGGTGCAAGTCTGGGTTTCTTATGTTAGTCACGACATTTGACTTTGAGCTTTATTCTCGTAGTAAAAGATTTAAAGTAGATTGCAATAATGATACACTTGTTGAAAGTATAATGGATAAACTAGATATTTTTTTAAAGTACTTTTTGACCTTAAATGTGTTTCGATCCTATTATTTAAAATTCATTATGCGAACATAACGATTGTATTTTGAAGCAATTATTTTTATTGGATAAATTATGTTGACAATAATTATTTGCTACAAACGACATGATGATATACTTACATTATGGTTTTCGTTTTTAACAGTTTTTTTTTTACAAAAATATTTTGATATCTTGTGTTGATGTCATGCCTGTTTATAGTTAATATAATATGCAAGAACTTAAGTCGTTTAAATATGTTGAGATATCATGTTAGTAATTATTTTTTTTACTTTTTTTTTCCATAAGATAATACGTATATAACGTCACGCCTGTAATCCCTTAAGGGTTAGGGGCAGGTGTACCTGTAGTACATACGGCTACACATCAAGCTATACATTTCCAGTTTATTCTAATCTCGCATTGTGTACGATTTCCGTACGATGCGAGGTCAGCTTATACTGGAAATGTATAGCTTGATGTGTAGTCGTGTGTACACGCACAAGTTTTTTTTTTTAAGTTCGCCTGTTCGGGATATTTTATTGAAGTAGGCACAAACAGATACAAGTTTATATTTAGAAGTCACGTGTTCCCCTATCATACAGCTTGTATAAATCGTGTTTCACTAACAGATAAAAACAACTGGAACTAATTCAACAAAGGCCCAATGATATTTAAATGGAATCAACATTATAACAATGTTTGACCGATTAGTAACGGTTCAGCCACGCTCTGGTAGTCACAACGTTAACTAAACTAGTTTTATTTATTTTATTTCTTTAAATATATAAGAAAAATTGAGAAAACTAAAGAACAATAAAGTTCAAGTTTTTATTGCAAAAAATGCTGGGGCGATAGACACGGCCGGCTGTGTAATGTCTGTTTTTATAAGAAAAATAGAGTCTGAATAAATTGCTGGTGAAGTTGATTGCATTTAATTGGGTAAAGACAATATTATGTTTACAATTAGGAAGTAATGCCCAGATATTCAGTTTAAGTGAAAATTCTAGTTTGTCTAACCAATTATGTAAACAGACCATCTTATTCAGATTTTGTTTGACCGAATTATCAAAACCAAAAATTCAAATATTTACGACAATACAAGATACGTAATTGAAAAGATTCGAAAGTACAAGAAAACTCCGCACTTGTTAAACTACTCATACATTGGAAAACTCACACATAAACGCTTTCGAATTTTCCGCGCGTCCATACGCAATTAACCCTTGAATGATGAGAGACAATTTAGATGCCTCAGAGATCGTCGCATAGAATGGACACGGGCTACATAGCCCGTGTATAGCTCAGAATAGCTCCATACTTTCTTTGACTGAATTATGTAGGAAACACTACTGTGTTAGCCTTTAGAGGAAATGTGTTGCAACATTGTCTCTTGATTTAAGACGTTTTCTTAAATGGGTGTCTTTTCTTTGAATTGTTGGACAGTTTGTATGGTTTGTTGGTTCTGTATTGGTGTCAGAGGGTTAATGTCATAATTAAGCTTAGGTAGTCGATTTAGTTATTATTGAATTCTGAACTCGCTAACCCATCTTGAGCAATCAAGCTGATCAATAGGCTGACATTATTTATTTTTTGTAGATTTATAGCTAAATTACACTACATTCTTATGTCACTTTTAAAATTTAGTGGGGTAAAATAGGTAATTTGTAGAGGTCTTAATCACGTGTTTATCGCCTTTTACATGATTGACCAGCGGCTTAAATTCCCACACAATAAGCTCACGTAGAAAAAAACTTAACATTCGCCACGCTGATTTACCACATATGACTAATAACTTTAAATGCATAACCTATGAATAAGCCTTTCGACATGCATGTTTTTAAATGACATAAACAAATTATTTCGTAACTTTAGACACATTGTCTTCTAGAGCAGACATTTTAAGAGTACGGTTATTGTATAGGGCCTCAATATTAGCTGTTTAATTTTCACATTTGTCTATTTAGGTCGAGGACGCACCTTTATGATGTCACGTCTTGGCAATGAGACACGCTTGATGTGAATGCCATATTCTTGCAATTTAAATAAAAGAAAATATTCGACGCGCTTTTTACGGGTTAATAGAGTAGCTTGTGTTTTGTATCGCCATTCGATTGGTTAACGATATTGAAATGTTCCAATTTTAAATTAGAGGTGCTCGATTTTCTCGCCTTTCATCACATAGTAGAAAAAAACTTGAATGAACGCCTTGCAATACAGTTGCCTCAATGAATTTTGCAATGGTTGCTCGATTCAAGCACTGGAATTTCCAACATTATGTAAATCTGAAACTATTGTAAAATGAATCTTATTGCTGAGATTGTTATGGTTTAAATTAGCAGCAGCATTGTCTAGCTGACTCATATTGAATCCGTTTCAAACCCCAGTTTTCGCGGTAATTAATTTTAGAAATGACGGTAGTAATTGTGATAATATCTACTATTTCAATATCAAACACGATAAAATTAAGCTTATCACAAGTGCTCTATAAGGAAAAGTATCCTCAAATAATACTTATGTAACGTCTAAAAAAAGATCTTTCGCTTTCATAGATTTATTGTTTTCGAGATAGGAACCCTACCTATTTATCAAAATAAAAATCAAGAAGATGCTTCTGTTTTTTTTTTACCACTACGGGGTAGCTCATGGCCTTCATCAAACCTGATAGTCAATGATGATCGGGGTAAGGGTAGAATTGAGCTTCACCCGAAATTCCCAACTTCAGAGGAAATGGCAATCTTACTTTTTACTGCCGAAACGCAACAATGCTGTTGACTTTTTTGTTATGGTGATAGACTTACTCAACCTAGACCTAAATGAAAGATAAGTCAAAGGTATCCTAGTCAGGTTGAATTCTAAATAGAAATAGTTACCTATTTTAAAAGAAAATTAAACAATATATTAGTTAGGTCAACATCATAATCAGCTTATAATGTTCCCACTGCTGGGACACAGGCCTCCTCTCGGTGAGAGGGAGTGGGCCGTAATCCACCACGCGGGCCCAGTGCGTGTTGGTAGATGTCACATGTCTTCGAATTTTTTGGTTCTAGGACATGCCGGTTTCCTCACGATGTTTTCCTTCACCGTTTTGAGAGCAGTGGCGTTTAAATTAAATAAACAAAGTAAAGCGCCTGGGTTTGAACCCACGATCTACAACTCGTAAGTCGGGGCCGTTACCACTGGGCCACCACTGCTCTACCACTGGTCTGGTGTTCATATTAATGTTACAATTAACCGGTTCAGTAGTAAACAAGGAAGTATAACAACTCTTGCGCAAGGCTCTATTGTTTAAGTGGGCATTGTTGTGATTATTATTATATCTTGAAATATATCGGTACGACTTGCGATTAGCTAGGGCGGCAGCAAAGAAAGAAGGAAGTTTAAGACTAGTTTAATAGTTTTATTAATAGTTTGAACCTCCATGAATTTTCCGGTAGTGTTTTCACTACTAATCTTAGTTGTACAAATCTATATTCAAATATATGAATGGAGGTATTTCTTCAACCGCTTATTTCACATTATCACATTCCTTGGCAAACGAATTGGTGATTATGTTTATTTAGATGTAGCGTGCTCGAAAATTCTGTTCAACTCAGCTGTTGCTGCTCAACAAGGCTCTATTTAACCGCTTTTTTATGGGTAGTCAACCCATAAAAAAAGCATTTAGACAGAGCCTTTACATGTAATATTACATAAACATTGTAATATGGCAAAACCTGGGCCTAACATTGTCACAAAAGAACATTGGAAAAACAAAAGCCTATTCATCTACACTTCCTAATTTCAAACTCAGACGTCCAAAAAGTCTATTAAACTGTTGGTCCAATGAGTTAGTTCAATTTTCCGAGAATGGTTTGCGTCTCGACAGATCATTAAGTCGAATCACGGTCTCTGATTCATCACGTTACGAAAGTTGTAGCAGGTAAATGAAAGAAGGCAGTGTTGCCAAACGAATATTTTGGCGGGATTGTTGAGAAACCGATAGTGAGTCAAACTGAGATAGTTACCTAGTCCGTTTAGTTATCTTTGCATCATGTTTTAGTAATTTTTCATGAAGAAATAGGAGTTTCCTATTTATTGTGTGATCATGTTGAACAGAGCCTGGATTTCTTTAATGGACTTGATTTACTGATAAATGATTTTCATGTCTTTTTTACGTCAGTAAAAATATTTAAGGTCGGTGTTTTCTCTCTGACAACTCTGAGAAGAAATACCGAAAAAAACTCAGAGGCCAAAGTGTATTTTAAAGTCCAAATATTATCTTGGTCAGATCAGGCCTATTATATTGTTAGGATCCAAATGGGTGATAAAACAATAGTTGGTTAGTAAACTAGTATTATATTATCCATGGTAATGGTCAATATGATGGCCAATAAAGGCCATTTTTACCGGTTCAAATAGAATTGATATTTATTTAATATCTCACAATCAATGAAGACATTATTACGCAACACGTAATATTTGTCATAATTGGAATGTAGTATATAATAAATATGTTAACCAGTAATATGTAATAATAATAAAAAAACCGTGTCTTTTCTGACAACTTAATCACTCGGTGACAATCAATCAATGGATTGTTCTCATATTCAATTAAATGTCTTTATAAGATTTACATATGAAAAAAAAAAAACATATTTTTGATGTACTTCTAGTATCGTGTGTTCACAGAGTTATCACTTTTCTACACAAAGGTGTGATGTACGCTAAGGGACAACAATTTTGACTCTATTAACACTTTTCTTTATTCGGGGCATTTACGTGATAAGTTTTGGTTCACGGAAAATTACTGTGTCTAGTCAACAAAACATTTTTATCGCATACTAGCTTCTGCCCCCGACTTCGTTTGCGTGACGAAGTTTTACTCTGCTCTTAAGGGTCGTAGCGTGAAGTTACCTTCCTCAAAAATTTGGCTATCCAATGCAAAAACAACTTTTGAAATCCGACTAGGAGTTCCGGAGATTACCCCTACATACAAACTTACCTCTTTAAAATTTTATTAGTACTTGTATGTTAGTATCAGTATATTAGTATAGATTTATTTCCCATTCGAACCTGCCTCTTCGACTTTTCAAAGGGACTTTTCTAAACTTAATAAAATGATGAATCAAAGAAAAGGTAGGTACACAAGTTTGAAAAGGATTAGGGAATAAATACATCTTGCTTACTTGCCAACAGCCTGTATTGTGAGTCCTATAAAAAATAAATAAATGAGTATATTACATAACAGTATCATTGTTCTTAAGTAGCTAAGAAATCATACCCTTATTAATTATTTATGAACAATTATAACATAATTTAATCATTATATTTCTATGCAAATAATATCAACTGAGGTGTTGGTTACATAGGCTTACCTATTTATTAAGAAAAGAAAGACACGTGACTAACTAACATATAGGTGATTATTCCAGGTATTATTTACGATTTAGAAGTATTTATTTTCTTGTGAAACCAAAAAGCATAGGTATAACAACCAAGCGTGTCCAATAAATGTCTCGTTCCTGAACAAAACAAAGGGAATCGTGCACAAATCAAATTTATCGCTGCGAATAATCGAGTGGGCGTCGAGTACCGATTTTATGTATCGAATGCGTCTGCGCAGCCCAATAGCAGCGGTGAAAGGGAAACTCGTTTGCGTCACAGGCTATATAGTGTTACGATTGTATGTACGACCTTGTTATACATGTAATTATTACGCACAATTGTGGCTACTGTTTGTAAGTATGTGCGAGTTAAGGTGGGTACACGAACAAAGCTTTTAAGGGAAATTGATTTGGATATTAGTGCTAAGTATGCAAGCCGTAATGCCTAAGGTTTTGAGGACATTTAAAGGTTAAGTCTGACAACGTAGTTGCGAAAATAATTTTAGAACGTGCCTTTGTAAGCTTAGAGTTACAACTAACGCCATCTATTGACATTGGTTGGAACTTTTATGAAGTAAAGCCTTGATGAATTATGTTATTTATAGACCTTCCGATATCATCAAAGATTAAATTTTATTTACTCGAGACGAATCGTTTTTGTTCTTGAAATATTTCTTTGTTTGGTTCTAGATTTTCAAAAACGATATCGATTATAATAAAAATAAAAAAATACAAAAGACGATTAGTGTCGCGCACGTGGTCCAAAATGAAACAGAGTATACGGCCATTTTGTATTCAAAATTGCTTTTGAATTGCATAATTCAACAATTGGCTGTGACCAAAGCTTTGCATGACTAATCGTTTAAGCACTAGGTATTTTAGTGTTACCTAAGGCTTATTTTTAGGCTTTTGGTGATTCTAGTAGTTGAGTAACATTTAAGTAATTCATCGGTAGTCAACACAGTAATTTTGTGCGTTTTGTAATCACAAATTAAAATTAAATTAAACGTTTTAAAATCTCGGGAAACAAAGCTTTTTTTAAATTATGTATGATTAAACGCATACCTTTGAAACACAAAATTATCCAAGAAAAACCCAAATTAACATTACTTTTTACAAAACAAAAACAAATGACAATCCTTTTGTTGCTCTCCAAAGCCTAACAAACTTAATCCTACCTAGCAACAGACAAAACATATGCAATAATCGTAAGATCAAATCCGCCATTTTGTAAGTGGCAGGGAAAACCGAAGACCTTGACAACCGGTTCCTCTCACCGCGCAGGCGCACGATGCCGTACAAACATTTAATAGTATACATTTTGACGATTAAATATTTCAGCCGTATTTACGTATATATTTAGCTGCAATCTCGTTTTCTTTAAGGGTTAGGTAATTGCATTCCAAGGAGTTTAGGGAAATGTTGTTAATGAAAGTAGTTTTATTGCACTTTTCCGTAATTAGTTTGTAGTAGGTACTTATTAAACATAATGGCATGATTGTGTATTTATAGACAGGTTTACGAACAATAAAAAAAAAATGTAAATGACAACTGTCAACCTTGCTTTAATCTGATACCTCAAAGATCATGTCATCTTTGTATTATTAAAAAGTTTCGATAATCCGCTACTTTATTAACAGGGTTGGTTTATTTCCTGTTTTTTTTTTTACATTATAACATAATATCATGTTTAAGTCCCAAGCAATAGGCACGAGCTTTTGGTCTCTGCAGTTTTAGAACCTACTATTCATATTTGTTAATATTGTCAAATCATGAATTTGACCTGCACAGGATCCCAAACATTCACTTTTGCAATAGACATTCTAAATATAGCTGCATGTCCAAATAAAAGTCGGTTTAATTTATCTTAAAGAGCTCTTATAAGAGTGTACTCGTATGTTTACACTTGTTCATGCTAAGTGAAATTATGTAAGTCCCTGATTAGCATGTTCTTAGTTAACACGCTTTCAATTTAGTGCTCAAGAATTTGCTGTAACATGCACATAGCTGCAAGACTTGTTAAAAGACCTGGTAGTGTGGTAAAGATCAGAAAATGTAATATTATTTAGAGTGCTAAAGTAAGTTGTAGAAAACCTTTAAACCACTGATAGGTTCTATAACCAACTATCATTATCAGCTGCAGCATAATCAGCTTATAATATCCCACTGCTGGGAACACACAGGCTTCCTCTCTTTGAGAGGGAGTGGCTCATAATTCACCACGCGGGCCCAGTGCGGTTAGGTGAATGTCACATGTCTTTGAATTTTCGGTTCTTGGACATGTCAGTTTTTCAATAAAGAACCCTATCACATAGCTTTGTAAGTTGCAGATTTGAGTAATTTTCGGACATTAAAACTGTTTACACCAAATAAAGTTATACGAGATATAATGATCAAAGGGGGATTCACCGCACGAAAAACGAGTGAATTTTATAACACTATTAACAAATTACATTATTTGAGTACGATGCTCAATAAACTTCATATCGATCGTGATCAAATATAAATTATCATAAATTGATAGGTAATAATCATGCGTGACTATCATTTTTTTATGTCTTGTTATCTTAATGATTGTTAGCTCGATTACTGAACGTGGGTTCTATCCTCGGGCTAGGTAAATTGATTGAAAGTGAAAATTCTCATTTATAGCCCGAAACTGATTTTTATGCGAACAAAACTGTCAAAATATGTATGTACTGAGAACCTTTTTTGAGTGCGAAATTATCAAATAAC
The DNA here is from genome assembly GCA_916610215.1 of Omphaloscelis lunosa. Lineage (NCBI taxonomy): Eukaryota > Metazoa > Arthropoda > Insecta > Lepidoptera > Noctuidae > Omphaloscelis > Omphaloscelis lunosa. Next base: position 19,053,403 of record OU744250.1, read on the forward strand.
TTCTCCCGCTCTGGGCGGAGCGGAAAGGCGTGTTAGACTCAGTTACCAGGGGTCACGGTAACCCCTCTGCCTACCCTTTTGTGGAAAACGGGCATGCTGTGGCCTGTGGTGTTATCTTTCGGCATATTTAAACTATGACTTATCAACTTATTGATTAAACTGAAGTCATGATAACTAACCTTTTGTCACATGATTTGATAACACACATTACGGTTATTACGACAATCAGTATTAAATGTATAAAATAATTGATAAAATAAAAAGGGGTGTGTACGTGATATATTGCACTTAACACATCAAAGCTAAAAATCTGTGCCAAATAGATGACGTTATCCGTTGAAATCACACCTAATTAAATCAACAAACTTTTTGCGATGGTACCCTTGAAGATGAGTGCTATGTAAAGAGAATATGATTCCCTTTAGTGTCTTCCCATATTCACGAGAGGAATTATTTAAACGATTTATTTTTGGTTAGTATTTCTAAATTAACCGAACAAAAAATCAACAAAAAGAATTACATTTGGAAAAATATCTTTTCCTTGAACTAAAAAAAGATTTTCCACGTTATCTATAACATAAAAGTAAGTATATACATTTAATTTACGTGATATTCGAAACGTCCGATGTTCTCTTATTAATTGGTATGAATTAACGAGTTACCATTAGGGTTTTGTGTGTGACACATTTGTAGTAATTAATGAGTATAATATACCCGTTCACGAGATTGCATTTCCCAATTATATCATAATTAAATTTCATATCTACTCCACTTATTGACGTATCCATCATACTACACAATAGTCTTGTGCCAGGTGTTGTCTGTCCATTGGGCTGGTAATAATCCGCTTATTTATCACTATCTGTCTCACTATATAACATCTGAAACATTGTTGATAAAAGGCTTTCAAAGACTGGAAAACTACCAATAGCTAACAATGCAAAATATTCAATATGAATGCGCGTAACTACTTGAAACACTACTGAGATAAATATCGATTTTAACACTGCCTGTCTGGGTCCAGAACAATTTTCATAACAAAATTAAGTTGGCAGACTGTTAGCAGATGTGTTTAGCTCCTTTACTTTTCATGCTCCACCAAATTACCTAATTTTGATGTTTTTTATTAAGATAATACTCCGCTCAATTTCCTAATATAAAGAAGGGATGCTACGAGTATCTGGTCACCAGTATCCGTCTAACAAGTACATTAATACCCACGGTTCGTGTGGTTGCTAATGTGCTCACGATAGATTCCTTTTATCTAACTGCAAGCGGATCCTAGCCAGAGCACGGGAAAACACTATGCGGTCTAGGTGAACAGTAGGATATATTGATACTCTTCAAATGACAATAAAATATGGTACAGAATTAAGTACAATGGGTATTTATAGGGTTAGGTCTGAGTGACAATTATCTGTAGGTTGTACCAGCGTCTAGAATTTATCACCATAATTTAATCTTTAACTAACTGCTCTGGGATATATCGTAGCCTTCAATGACATTAAATAACGAGCTAAGCATCGCAGTATACCGTTTTTAGAGCAACGAGGGCACTACCTTCTGTGGGCATATAAAATGCTGCACCACGTGAAATAAGATAAATAATACATTTTAACTAAGCCCTAAATCCTTAACACAAAGACGATTCGATACCTTAAATAGCCTAAGTCAATGTTGAAAATTGTGTAACAGTAAATTTTCTACTGTCAACAGATCTTCAACGGTTCATTTTCCAACGACCATACTCTCAATTTGGCTTTATATTTGTTCCTTAATAAACAATAATTAAGTCCATACAAATTAGGTAGAAGTCCATACAACAACCCGTACTTTAACTTTGTGTAAGTTAACTATATAAAGTGCCGTGTTATTAATAGTTAAAACCGATTATGCCGATATGTTCAGCAGTTTCTGAGAAAAATATTTTAGATAGGAATTTAACAGGCCGTTATTGATAGAATATTTGAAGGTTTTCATTAAAATTCGCTACACTAATTAAAAATCCATCTATTTAATTCCATGAGTACGTTGACTTATTTTTTAGGGTTCCGTACCCAAAGGGTACCAAACGGAATCCTATTTCTTAGCCTTCGCTGTTCGTCCGTAGGTCTGTCTGTCAGCGGGTTGTATCTCATGAAACGTAATAGGTAGACAGTTGAAATTTTCACAAATTGTGTATTTTTATTGCCGCTATAACAAAAAATAATTATTAAACGGAGACCCCCTTTATTTCATACGAGAAACGTGGTTTTTTTTTGGCGTTTTTTTGCTCGAAGTTAACACGGTACCGAACCTTTTGTGTGCGAGTTTAACTCGCACTTGGCCGATTTTTTGTAATTTTTTGTGTGAGGTCGCCGCTTTTAGAATATCCATTACAAAAAAAAATACCAATACATGCATGTGATTTTATTGTTTGAATACGAAATGTGCTAAAATAAAAAAAAATAAAAAACAGATTTTTGAACTTACAGAGGGTGGCTCAACGAATGCTTAGTTTATGCTTGTTGTTGTTTTTTTTACTGGTTACTTATATACTGTTTATAAAAAAAAAAAACATCTTTTAATCATAAGACCAGGATACGGATGAAGATAAAATCTAATTTCATACTTATCACAAAACTAAAAATAGATTTCCATAAGTAATTCTTCCATGGCAAAATTACTATCTTGAGCGTGATAATAAAATGCCAATCAGGTGAAGTGTCTCAATTTTTTTCTAATTATTAATTTATTATAAACAAGTTTCCTTAAAAAGGCGCCTATAGTGTGAAAAAGTTGTACTATCTTATCAAAGAGTCGAACTTTGCTCCTTACGATAAAATGACGTGATAAAACAATATATTTATCGAAGTGTTCAGTGATAATATTTTAAAAAGAATTACGTCTTTCCTTGGAGACACCCGTGCGAGCCGCAGTTGTGAAAAGTTATTGATGATAATATATTTAAAAAAATAATAATGATCTTTTCACTTCGATAAATATTATAATTTATTTATCAATAAATATTTTTATTGTTATAAGTAGAGCAGATTTTCGAATAGATAATAAAAGTGATTTCGTATTAGTTTAAAAAAAAATAATTAAATACCTAATTTTTTAAAATAGTTTTATTTGTTTACGGAGGTTTTTAATATTAAAAAGGATGGTGCCTATTCGGGATTACTATTGGCGAAACTATGGAGGAACTTATTTTGTGGCTGAAAACTATCAGGTAATTAATTAGATGATTATTAATATTCTGATTAATTAGACATGATACAGGAGTTCTATAAGTGTATAATAGTTTAAAAAAAATCTTCTATGCCAGTTGTCGTCTTTGTGTTTTTTGCTCAAAGTATATTTCTTAACTTATTTTATTATCTTATCTTCATTTTAATCTTTTAAATTATCTATCCATTATTGTAAATGATATATCACCTTTACTACAATTTGTCACCATACCTACCATATTGGTACAAAAGTAATGACGTACAATGACGGCACTATATCGAACGATTGCTTGACGATCAATTACGTAATTTAGGCTTTTCCCTGTATTTATGTCACCTCAGAATGCAACATTTTAATGGCTTTAAAGCAGTTTAGTGGCTATTATTGAATGTATCTTTTAAATTAAGCGTAATTATGTGTTTAAATGTTTTTCTTTTGGTATCTTTATAACTTATAGATACGTTTGTATATAGTAACAATATATTTTTTATTAATCTGAATCCTAATTTTACGTGCCTAAAATATATGGACTGCGCAAGAGTCCAGATCTTGACGAAACTATTTTAATTTTCTACTACAGAGCTGTAACTTTTTATTACAGTGTGTACCTGTATAGCTTGATGTGTAGCCGTGTGTACGTTAGGTTATCCCCTTGGAAGATACCATTGACCAATAGAATATTTCAATGTGTAGAAATATTCTAATGATCAAAATACAAAGTGGTGACTCTACTCAAGTATGTGTACATACAAAATATTAAAAGTAATTGCACACGACATAATATTCAAGTGTAGGTGTTCTTTATGAATGGGTTTTTGCGGTGACATACAGGGAGCCGGCAATTCCACTTACATAACTATTGGTTATAAATAGATTTGTCTATCCTTTATTGGTGTTGCATTTGAGAAGGCAAGGTGACATTCCTTTGGAGTTAGGCTCTTTTGAAGACAAAAAATCTTCTAACATAAAAAAAAATCTTAATCTCTGTCTTATTATTTTAATCACAGGATAAGTTCCGTCATGTTTAACAGCAATAATTAAGAAATGTCGAAAAAAAATGCAATGTTATTTTTTTAAACTTAATCTGGGCCTTCATTTTTCCGAGAGTATCTGTCGAAAAAATGGTCATGAAATCCTTTTTTGCAAAACGATTTTTTTTTACTATTTTGCAAACAATTTTGTGCAAAAGAAAGTGCATTCCGTTGATGTCTTTAGTACTACGGTTCATGATTTCAATAAACAAGAAATTAATTAATCAATTTCCACACTTTATCAAAACAATAATGATTAATTAACAAGGAAAATGATCTTAAATTAAATTAGATCGTACTACCAACATGTGTATTGTTATTTTCTCACGTGTAGGAACTGACGTATCCCCGTATGCATGTGTGAGTGTGTGTACAATATAATGCACGTTCTTTGTCTGTATTGTACTATTATTACTGAATGAATGAAGTGCGGAAGGCGCGAACCGTGACGTCATCTTATGCACGACTCACGACTGGTTCACCCATAGTAATGAGGGTGGGTTAACCCTAATTTTATGTAACATACTGATATCATAACTGTCAAGGTGTTCAAGATATAGGTGATCTGATTAGCATTTACTATGTCATAGTACGTTTAGATGCATTCCGTTGTAATAATCTTGGTGACTATGTAATAAATTGTCCTCAATTATGGAACGGTAATGAATTAATGCCTTTAAGATTAATTTTAAATAAAATAAAATGCTCACTATGAAATTTACTAGACACTACGTGCTAAAGCAAATAATTCGAAGTCCCACCGATAACATTGACTAAATAAAACATTTTGGGTCACAACCGACTGAGATAAAAGTTAATTTATTCCAATATTATTAATAAACAATTTCTTGCATTAGCACGTCAGCATAGGCCATTTGTTTACGGAAAATTTTACACAATTTCGTCAACAATATAAATTAAACCAGGTACAGGATATGAAACGAAACTATAACACAATGGAGACTAACTGGAATCAAATCACTTTTTAATTTCGTCTTTCATTTTAATGTTCATATTAGCGTCATTGAAATATAATTAAGTGGCGTATGACGTTGGACGAAGCTATTCGATGTGAGAAGTATTTGTTATATTAGTTTAGTGGCAGCGTACTTCCCGTAATGACGTAGTCGCTCATTGAGGCAAAGGCTTCGTGCGCGGGCGCCGAGCTCAGTGGCTGTGTGATCTATCCGCCGTACACACGCACTCATGTTGCCAAAAAAAGCCGGGAAATATATATAAACTTAAACTTAATAACATACTGTATAATAATAAAAACAGTGACTGTAAAAATTTGGATTTGGAAGCATTTTATTTCATCGGGCTGTCTTCACCGGCCGGCATTATAACCTCAACGCAATGGGTGCTGTGCAAGCGCAACCCAGTTCGGATATTTGACTGTGTGAGTGCTTTTGTACTTCAGTGAGTGGGAGTGGAAGCCTAGAAGCAAGTGAGTGAGGTCTTTATGAGTTACCTACCACGTGGATTCGGAATTCGGATACTTACATAAGTACTTGAGTGTTAAAGTTTCACGTTGCTGTTGTTATTGTTTACAGACATATACCTACTCCTTTTGTAGAAGGACGTTATGTCCCCTCAAATATTTTTGAAGTGAGTGGTACATAGTACTGGTGTTTTGAGGTTGTTTTCTAACGGCATCATAACAAAAAGCAAAGTCAAGAAACTAAGAGCCGGTTACGTACGTAATACCTACCTACCTATAGGTATATTAGGTATATAAGAACTTTATGTTAATGTAGTGTATATTCTTAAGTACCTTATAATTGGCTAAGAATCAGTTATAAAACTGGTTACTAATAGTTCATAAATCTTAGATTATTTAGGTTAATAGTTAATTGACGTTTACTAACAGCTGGGGTTTTATTGTCAATGTAAATTATGGAAACCATGATTTATTATTAAACCCTTTTAATACTACAAACAGACTTTAAGCTAAGTTTAGAGATATTAGAATATAACGAGATTTGAGATCATAAAAATGAATACAGTAACGAGAGATTCAAATCTAAACAGGCGCGGCTTAAACAACTCTAAATTCAAATCTAAACATCTACACATCCTATTCTATCCAATAAAATTCGTTAGACGACAATAAATTTAACACTTTGACATCCGTTTAATTGACGAAAACGTTTGGGAAATACCAACTCTATTTCGTCGAGTTCTAAAAAAAATATATAAAACACTGGATAATACTAGACTGACACGTTCCACAAAGCATAAAAAAACAAGTCTTTGATACCGTATATGGAGTTGCAGTGGTATTTATGCAAATTTTGTAACGTTTACTGTTCTTTTAGTGAGGTCTTAATGCTTTAGTAATATGATTATGTAATCATAAAATCATTCCAACAATCGATTGTAGAACGTAGCTTTAAAAAAAAAGGGTTACATGGCCCGCGTAGAGGCTGCTACGCATCACGTAGCATCAATATATCGCGCTATGGTTACGGTGGAGTTTCTTGAACTCATATTAATCTTAGGTTGTATGACCTGATGTTACTAAACAAGACTGAGTAAATCAAGTAGCATTTTGAAATCGAAGAATTGTGTGTAGCATCGCTATGAGGTGCTACGAGTTCGTAGCAAGAGCGACATTGATAAAGATGCCACAACAGTGCGTAATCAGGAGAAACATTGCAGTGTATCTTATAGCATTTTACAAAAAAAAAAGTGGTGGCACTTTGGGAGTGCCGACAGAATTGAAAACTTGAACAAGATTGCCTTGGTGGAAGAAAAATACTTGTATACAACATTTATCCGTAACCTTATCTAATTAAAGAGCACAATCGCGTTTACAAAAAAAAAAACCTCCGAAACCTTTAAAGTAAAAATACTTGCATAGAACATTGATCCGTAACTTAATATAAATAAAGAGCATAATCGCGTTTACAAAAATGAGGTGTCGTCATGGTGTCACGGAATCAATGGTTTAGTCCCATCTCAAAAATGCCCAACGCGCCTAAAGAAGTTTCCGCTTTAAAAAAGCTCGATAAAGATAATCAGTTCTTACAGTTGAGATTAACATGTTTAAATCTTGAGAGAGATATAGCACATGTAAAAGGAATCCTCTACTCATTTGCAAACGCTATATACCTATTAAGATTTTTTACTTCTCATCATATCAAGATTCTTATGCCAAAATAAACAGAAAAGGAGTGTCAGCTCAAAACGGGGGAACCCCAAGGTCTATAAGTCAAAGTAATGGGCAATTTAAGTTAATCTCGTACAGACATCTCATTCAAGTGTAGTGTTATAATAATTCAATTGTGCAAACAGTCTGCTGAGAATAAAACCTCATTTTACGACTTAAGGCCCCCACAGACAGGCGCGACACAACTCGAGTAGAACAATTTCTATGGAATGGAAATGAATCTTCATGGAAATTATTTTACCAGATTCGCGTTACTCGTATCACCACAACGCGTTTGTCTGTGGGAGCCTTTAAGTCACGGATAACTAGGTTCTATATTTGGCTAGATTTTGATATATTTTTAGACTTATTTGGGACTGTGAGAACATTTAACTTAAATATAATTTAGACGTTATCGTGACAAGGTATTTTCGTCGTCAATACACATTTTGTGATATTATTAAAAGCAACTAATTATGTCACTACAACACAACTAATTATAAATTACACACGTTCTGTTAAGCCGAATTGAATTCATGTAAAGTTTTACAAACTAAAATTAATAGTACTAAGAAATCTTAACAAATTGTCAACCAATAGCTCGGAATACTCGTAAAAATTTGCAATTAATAATTTTACTGTAACTTAATAAGTTTTCTAATACATAACGGTTTAAAGCTATATTTTATTTCCAATCAGTGAAAACATTTTAACAAGATGTATGTGTGTTTATCAACATGAAGAGTTATAGGCACTAACAGTTATTTCCATTAATATCGACTGCAATAACAAAATGTTTTAGTGGAAGCCTGTTTTCGCGTGAGTTTCAGTTTTAGCTTAGCAACGGATTAGATTCATTACGCGTCTAATAATAGTTTCATTCAAGCATTTTTTAAATGGGACGTAATGATGTAAACTGCTAACGTATGCTTAGAAAAAAGATATGTTGAGCTTCAACATCTTTTGAAGTTGCTCATCTCTATAACTCTCTGCAACAATAGGCTATTATTTCATCTTTTAAACCACTTTTGACCTAGTAATGATTACAAAGAGCTTTAAAAACATTGTGAGCATGAATAGAATAAAAAATAAAATTCGATTCAATTTATGGCCAGACTGTAGATAGGGAACTAGGGATACATAGTGCCATGAAAAATTAAGAAAACATACAGTTTTCCGAAAAATAGCTAAATATTTGGTTTATACCTATCAAGATAACTTTTAAAACTATGTCACTATAAAAACATTTAAAATGTAACAATTCGTATGCGTTACAGAAACATTTTTTTACTAACTCAAACGGTTGAGCGAACTTTAGTGGAAAACCCAAGGTCTGAAGTGTACCTAGCAGGCTCTCATACGGTCACGCTCATTCTCGACGCTCGCTGATTGGGCGACAATGCTGTGACGTCAATGCACATTGTCGGCCATTTTTTTTTCAAAACGGAACACTTACTTCCTACAGATTTAGCGATTGATATAGAAGTTGCTATTGTTATTATTATTGAGCCAGTTTGTAGATAATAATGTGCAAAGAATTTGTGAGAATAATGATTTAATAATAGAGCTTTAATCGGACAAACAACTTGTATAGGTATGCGCCATGTAATCTCTTTGTAACTCAAAAGAAAATATAGTCTACATTCGTTCTGGGGTCAAAATGTCTGAACTTATATCACTTTTTCGCTATACATTATTGTGGTATATAGACGGTCATTGCCTTCAGTACCAACAGTGCGCATTGTGTCACCATAATAACAATTTTTCTTGTAACAAAAAATGTTACGTTGTATAAGCTATGTATAGAGTGAAGCTAGTTGAGATTTGTTTATACTTAAAGACGGGATAAATAATCATGTTCTTGTATTGCAAATAAGTACATAATATTATGAACTTTATCTAGGTTAGTTCAGTCAAGGGTATTCATAATAATATAATGTCCAACAATTAGCAATCACTATATTCCAGCCGTGCACAGAATTGTATAATAATATAAAATTAATACAATCCAATAATACCCAGCAGTTTTCGAGATTCGCTTGAATATACAGACGTATACGTAGGGTTATTTTATCTTAGGATAGCCAGTCATAATAAATGCTAAAAGTCTGAACGATTATATGACAAACGGTCCACCATGAAACCCAAACCATCTAAAACTGTAAATCCCATATCCGTCTGAACGTTTCTCAGAAAATCTCGTAATAAATTATGATCTATAAATAATATTTCCTGCTTCGGAAGTCCGGATATTCAGATATCTGATCGGATATTACCTTTGACGCATTGCGGTGACTTGCATTTAGATTTTTTTTGTGGCACTTTATATTAAGCTGATTTATATAAGATTAACTTGTTAGTCTTTGACAAGGTGAATTGAAGCATAAAGACTAATTCATTATTTTTATAATTGAGGTTTTTATAAAAAGCTGAGAAGTCACGTTTTCTACATTAAGAGTATGTAGTAGTCAAGCAAAAGCAAGGTTTAAAACAGCCGTTCATTAATAACTTCATTTGAATTTTAAAAGTTTCCGAATATTACTTTTCTCCAATTTCTGATAACCGAATAATTTGGGATTTCACGACTAGTTGACATTTCATGATTAATAATTAAATAACTTTCACATTAATAAAGTATGTAGAGTAGGTAATTAATTTACAATGTATTACATTTATCTTTGATACAGTTCTCAGACTGAATTTCATCACCTATATTGTTTTTATTAAAAAAATGTATTGTAAAAGTCAAAGTCATACTTAGTCTAGAAGATTTTTTCATTTATCTGGTAGCGATTGACATCATGATTTATATATCTCACGTAGAAATATTAGAGCTGAAGTAAATATTCTTCAAATAAGACATAATATATTTTATAATTTATTTCTGAAACTTTTTGGGAAATTAATATTCTACCCGTTTTATCTTTTCGTATGGAAAATTTAATTTGTCGCATAAGAATGACAAATTCAAATTAATTTGCAATTGCTAATATGCATTATTGTGCTATCAATAAACAACTTACATTCTTAATCAAACAATTTTTCGCGTCATTACAAAGATCAAATTCAAATGATCTGCATAATTAATGCAAAAATAATAAACAAACAAACTAGTAAATTGGCAAAGGTCACATATATTTTAAATACGCGTCATACTTCAAATATTTGCGGTATAGAATTTGACTTAAATATTGTAATGAGATGTCTTGATTAAAACGAGAATTGGCAGACACTTCCGCGTGCTAAGTATTGTCTAGACCATTAGCTATGCGTGACCACACAATCAATGCAAATTGGGAGATTATGATGATTTTGACTTTGACTTTCAAAAAATAATCCGATTTTTTACGAATGTTTTGAAATGTTCGGAATTTTTCGCAAATGTGTCATATTTTTAGGAATTATATTATATTATTATTTTCTTTTTTATTATATTTTTAAACTAGAATTCTACTATAGCAAAGTATTTATTATTACCGCTATTCATCCTTATATCGATTTGGTATCAGAAATTAATAAAAATAAACTCTTAATTTCTAAAAAATAAACTCTAATTCACGGTTTCATATTAAAAATATTTTAACATAAACCGAGCCGCCTCTAGTAAAATACCAAAACAATTAAATAATAATTCCTAATCACTAGCTCGTGTAGATAGTGACATCATCGACCTCTTGTAATAAAATCATTACTAAGATGTGCCTGTTAATATAACATTTTAATATTTAAACCAGATTTAAATACTTTTATGATAAAATCACGAATTGAAATAATATAGTTTTTTTTTTTGTAAATAAGCACTCTACTTTTAATAGGTGGTTGGACTATAATCATAAATCTACTAATTACCAGCAAAGTGCCTCAAAAATCGTACTTGATTATGAGTCGCAAATAACTTCTAAGTTTGCTTTTATTTTTTTGTTAAAAACTATTAGTGTAAGTAATTTTCCTACCTGATTACACAATATAGTATCTTCACATTAAAATAATATTAACCAAAAATAGAGTAAGAACAACAATTATGTAGCAACGCAGATTCGTGCGAAATATGTAAATGTAGGTACACACGGCTACACATCAAGCTACACATTTCCAGTTTATGCTGATCTCGCATTCAGCCACACAGGTCAGCTTCTACTGGAAATGTATACCTGGATGTGTTGCCGTGTGTACCAGCAATTGTTCGAAATAATGATAAAAGTAGAAAATAAAGCTACCGGTTGATTATCCGGACAGACCGGTTAGGTACAAGAGATTTTCGCAAAGAAAATGAGTTACAGCGCAGTTGTGAGTTAAGTGTGCATACGATGGGTCTGCCATTGCTTAGACTGAGTTTCTTTTAAACCTTATTACTTATAATAAAATTTAATGTGACTAGAAAGGGGTGAGTACTGAGATATAATGACTGATAAGTGGAAGGAAAAGACACTGCGCCAGACCGCAAATAGATTAAGATGAGGGCAAGATAATGACGACTTGTATGTAAAAGGAATGGTTAGGTTTTGCTTAGTAACACGTAGGTCACAGCTATGATAAGAAAAAATCGTAAAGATTGTCCAAGACTCGCACTAATGATTTCTCATCGTTAATAGTAACGAAGTCATTTTTGTTATCATAATGTTGTTCAAAAGTTAATTTGGGTTTGATTCGGTACTCATTAATTTTCTCGCCACTTCTTGGAATGTTAGGCCGATTACATTTTTTACTTAATCCCATCTTAAAATAGAAACAGTTGTTAAAATTTAACACATCAATTTTTTTTCCCGCTTGTCATCATACATCATTTTAGTTCCCATTTTTTAATCACTTCATAGCTTGTGTTATTAGCAAAAAATCTACATATATTTACATATTTTTTTCTACCACTTCTACGATTTCTCAGAATCGGACACTACTTTGTGCGATACTAATAAAATCTTTACATCTAAAATATAAAATGTTAACGAATCACTAAATCCTATGTAATCCTATTTACCCATTATCACCTGACCATTCGTTTTTTATTTTATTTTGTGACTTAAATCTCCATAGGTTTGGAGTTATTACTCACTACTAAATATAGAGGTTTATGACGTAGGGAATAGATAAATATACAGCTCGAAATGTTTATGTTTAAGACATCTGGATGCTAGTACGTCGGCGCATGACGTCGTCGAAGTTTGCAAAGTCCTTACCCATTGGGCTTTGCAAACTTCTTAACAAGTATCTTTCAAGCTTTTAGGATTAGGTTAGTATCGTAACTAAAGTTCAACCACCTCTCAAACTCGTTTAACTGATGCAAGAACGTTCGAACAAAACAACTGCGGGACAGTTCCCAAAAAATTAACACCTGCCCTCAAAAAACGCGCGTGAAATCCAAGAAATATCGACTAAAATCGTGACTGAACAAACAATGCCTTTTATAACAGAACAAATTCGTTCGATACAATCTGTCTATTTGAACAGCAACTAATGTTTGTTCTCTCTTGTTCACAGATGCCACAAACGGTGCCCCGGTCCGGGTGCAGCCCGCCATCGGCGTCTCAAGACGAGAGAGCGGTCCCCGCCTCCCCCGCTGATCTACAACATCTTCTCCGCCTGATCGGCGCTGCTTCTCCCCCAGAATCGATGCATTACTCGCCACCAAACCCTCACAACAAACCACCACCACCATACCCAGAAGACAACTCAAACAACGTCTTTTTGGAACGCCTATACGATTTCGAGGGTTACCCTACTCCCTCTCCATCATCAGACGAAGGCTCCATCCCAGCAGTCGCCCTGCAGCCCGCCTCACCCTACAGTTCTCTTCAGTACTCACCACAAGTTTACATAAAAGAAGAACCCAACAGACTTGCCGTGCCCGGCTTTGCGTCTCCCTATCCCCTGTCTCCATCAGGATCGTGCGTTTCCTACGGAAGCTACAATCAATATTCGTCACCAGTTCCACAACACGAAGAATACATAGACATAGAGGAGCTCCTCAAAGAAAATCAGATACTACAAGACAGTGTCCAACACAGTTACCTCACACCTAAACTCGAAGTTGAAGAGCCAAGGGATCACATTCTGCTGAGGTCAGCATTAGAAGACACATCTTTCCAGAAGAGATTAAATCTCAGACCAATTCCGTTGGAGTTGGGAAGTGTGAAAATGGAGGAGAGCAGTGGAGGTGACGATTCTCTCGTTGCGCCAGATATCGACCGTGTGCTCAGCATGGCCATCGAACAGACTAAGAGGGACGTGGACAACACATGCACAGTACTTGGAATTTCACCAGGTGAGTCGAAAACGTCAGAACCATTATTCACGCAATTTTGATTGGAGTTCTATTACGTGCGAATATATTTATGAACAATCATGTTTGATTTACAATAGCATGTCATGGGAATGTTGTACTCGTACGTCTTACATGATTACTATTAGTATTGTAATTAATAGTGACGTCACTCAGATGTCGGCCCAGTAAAAAAAACGTATTACCAAGTACAGAATATGTTAGCTACCGCTGAGTGTAACGCCTATAAACATAAATGATTTCTTAGAAGTCGCTCGGAGTAAATTACGTAAGCTGTTTATGTTGGCCCAGCGATGATCTCGTCTTATATTCGTGACGTTCTCGCTATATACACATTGATTGGATATGCAAAACTGAACAAGACCATGCGTAGCGAGGATCGCATTTTCTTAGAAACGCATTTTCTTTCTTGGGGTTGTTAATTAGTAAGTCATTGATTACGAACAAGGTATAATGAGATTACGGTATAATTGACATGAAGATGCCATTTGAATTAATCATCAATATAAATGATTGAGAAATGAGTTTTGCAGACGCAATAAGGCATTTAATGAGATGAATTCACTAACCATGTTATATTAGAGAACAATAATGATAGTAGTTAAAATGTAAATAAGGGGAGTGGAACAGTGCATAATAATGTGTTCATTTCCAGATCCAATGCTATGGAGTTCCGGGGATGTAAAGGCGTGGGTGATGTTCACATTGCAACATTACAACATGCCAATGGTGCCCATGGAGAACTTCTCAATAGATGGCGCAGCGCTCGTAGCACTAACAGAAGAAGAGTTTAACCAGAGAGCATCTCAGGTACTATTTATTTTCATTTGTATATATTTAATGATGATCGTTTAACCCTGCGGCAGATTGAGGGCCTTCGTCAGACCAAAGTGTATACTGATTCACATACTCCTGATAATACAATGTTTACTTAAGTAGTATAATATAAAACAGTCCGTATAAGAGAAAATATTCACAATGCGTGTTATCTTGGTGTTATCACATGAATTCTTCTAGCCACGTGTCAGTTGGGGTCAAGTGATATACAATTATAGCCTGCTATAACATCGACGTAAGGGCTTGGGCATTCTTATACATGTGTTTATGATAATTAATTGTAAGTTATTCATGGTCTTTTCCTTTTTACGAAAGAAAGCTTATCATCCATTGCTTTTTATTAAAGTCATTATTGTATTGATTACCGTGATTAACATGTCCTCTGTTAAGATTTTATTTATCGCGATGGTTTCACTTCTTCTTTATCCTCATCATCATTTCTAATATTTTTTATCTAGTGTTGTTGCTAATATTAAATTCATATGTGGGAATAATATTACAGTTAAATCGTCGCCAACTATTTCAGTGATTGCTTCTTAAATTTTTTCACGAATGCTCACATCATATTTGTTTTTGCGTGGCTTTTGCACATGCTCGTTGCAGTAAAATTAATGAGTATCGATGATTCATCTTTAATCGTATTTACTGAGCAAAGTACAAATTAATTTACATCTTCAATATACCGAATCTTTTTATTATTTTCATTTACTAGACAGTTATATAAAGTAAACTACTTTGATTACCTGATTGTCTTAATGAATTACACCAAAATATGTTGCAACTTCAGCTTATAGTGTGATGATAATACTATCAGTACTCGAGGGGACGATGATAAGAGAGTATTGTTTTAATAATAATGATGCAATGAATTTTGTATGACAATGTACTGTTATTGATTAAAAAAAAAAATTAAGCTTACTATGTTTCAATCTGTTTATTGTATTTTAAATTTTTGTTGTACTATTTACTTTATCATCAATTACAGCACGAATACACGCGGCACATATTTTACTCATTTATATTTTTTTATTTAGTACCTACACAATCAGCTTCTTGAACTTTATCAAAGATGTCGAACGTCCAATCACTGTGATCTTCGGCCGTAGTTTTACTTGTGAAATGAGGAAAAAGAACAATAAAACACATTCTCTATAACTGATGTAACATATGTAATGTGTAGGTCAGTGTTTGCTTCCTCAACCACCATTACGAAAAGTTCAACTTTAATTGTATTTACGTAATTAGCAAGGACAACGAAACTAAGGAAATCCGTTAATGCTGACCCATCTTATGTAACATTGTTAAAGACTAGTTTATTTTCATCGTTTAGTTTTGCAATCATTGTTATGTCATCTCTTTTATTTATTATAACATGTGCAGTAGCAGTTATGACAGAAAGGATATTGATTTTAAATAGTTATGCAAACTCTAGATTCTAGAAATCTTTGGGTCGATCTTTTGAATAAAAGTACATATATATATTTTTTTTAACTGTAACTTGAAGTAATTTGACTCACTCAACAAAATACTTATCATTTATGAATTGCTTAGTTGTGGTTAGCTTTATTTTATTTATGTTTTCGACTAATACTTTTATAACCATGATTAATATATCAGTAACTTTAACGATATACCATCAGTGTTTGTGGTCAAGTTCTTTCCCTATGACGGTACAAGGAAAAATTTCGTTTATATACATAGTAATAGTGAAGTCACGCATTCAGATGGAAATCCATGGTTATGACGCCATTGATGAGTTAACACTTGGTCGCTAATATTAACTTACAGTGTTATAATGTTAAGATTTTATTCTTTCTTACGTCGAGACAATCAGCTTGCCTAAAGTACTAACAAACTTATCAGGTCGTACAGTAAGAAAAGACAAAATAGTAATAGACAGTTTACAATAAAAGATTAAGAACAACCAACACCAAAAGCCACAAAACATTACTAATCCAAGATAAAATCAAGAAGAATAATAAAAAACAGCAAAATAAGTAGAAAAAAAGGTGTAGCATCGTATCGAGCACGCCAGTTCCAATGGGCAGGTATCTTTGTTATCGCACGCACCGACGAGCCGACTTTCTCTAAGCGAGGAAAGTCCGCACCCAGGGCCCGTCTGCATACAAATTGCATCTGGTTTGCAGTGTGGGAAGATATAGGTGCTGAATTAACGAAGAATTCTAAGATTCGAAGATAAGGGATAGCCGTGGAGTGGGTAATAGTGGGTATAAGTCAATAACGTGAATAATTTTGATCTGTTGCCGATAGTAATATAGTGGAGGTGGAGTTTTCTAATCATCTTGCGCTGTATGTGGATAAAATATTTAGTTAGACATCCAAAGTTAAGAACTTAATTCCTATTAGAATTGGTGGGGTATTAGAATAGGTAGGTAGCTAATAATGCAGTAAATGCAAAATTTTGGCTTAACGAGGCAACTTATAACATTGTTGCACATAGCTAATCGAAATGTACCAAAAAAGAGAGAAAACATTATTCTTTCAATCAATTTTACAAAGAGCAAAAGCCAATCCCAAAAGTTCTGGCCGACCTCAACCCTATAAATATTTAACAAATGTTACCATACGTTTTGCGAATCTATTTCTGGTAGCACAGCAACCATTGAAAACAAGTTTCTTAATTAATAACCAGACCCGATAGATCCACGTCCATTTTGATATAAATAAAATAAATTCAATTCTGCTAGCTAAACATCAATAATTACCTCTTCAAATGTTGGTTCTTGGAAATGTTGCGCACTTTCCCAGTAATGTGTATACTCACCGTTAGTTCTGGTTTGATCATTGTATATTATTGTTACAGGCGGGAAGTACTTTGTATGCTCAATTGGAGATCTGGAGATCATCACAGGGGCCTGATCATCATCAGTTATCAGCTTCGCCGATTCCGACGCCTGCTGGTTTACCGTCGACCGACGACATGAGTGATGGTGCGTATTTCTCATTTCTACTTTTTTATAGATCTTTAAAACATGTGAGCTTGTAAGTGAGTATATGAAATAGGAACGAGGTTTATATGGGATTCCTTGGAGGACCAAATAATTGGAAGATTTTAGTGTATAATAAATTGTGTGTTTCCAAGGTGTATCTTATTATATCGCCAATTCCTTTGCAGGGTTGGCAAAGAATCAAGAGTTAGCAACGGATAAGATAGGTACTAAATGTTTTATTTTATCGCAATTTACTTTTAAGTCAGCTTTACATCGAAGCATGTTTCTTATCGGTGGTTTAACTTTATTTAACCTGCAATCATTAATCTCGATATAATATTATTTATTATCAATTTCGTAAATCCCATCACCAATAATATAATCTTGACAATTTAGAGAATTAAACGTAAATGCGTCGACAGTAACTATATAATTAATTACCCTAGGATTATTATCTAACTGGAATTTAATCTAGATATTTAAATCGAAATTCCTACGCGACAGCCACGCCTAGATGATTTATGGGACATAAATTAAATAAATAAATGACGTTTAAGATTGCATGAAATATGGACGATTACCTATGTATTTTCTTACTGATCCGGGAATCAAGGCAAACTTGAAAGAAGAAATTAATTACAAATAATAACCAAATGCTGTTATCTAAAACCTGTATGTTCCTAATTTGTTTGGCGTTTATTCATCAAAATGATTAAAAATTGTCAATGCATGATCACGTCGAAATAATTCAAGCTTTGTCTCCATTTTTTTTGGCTAGCTATTCCTCTAATGCGTATACGTTCCTGATCGGCAAATCCTGTCAAAAGGATGCGTTAAAATATAGAGACATGATTGAAAAGTAGATAGTGCAATACGTGGTCGAATGTAGCACGGCAATGCATCAGTCGCATGCATTGTGCTAAAACCGTTACCAACCCACATACGGACTGTGTTACAGACAAACAAGCTAATGATGTATGGCCATCGTATGCAGTTGTAAATTCACTTTATGAGGGAATTGAAAGCCACGATGTATTGGACGTAATGAGGACAGACACGCTCTTTATTGCTGATAAACGATTAGTGAATGATAAGATTTATTGTGGACTATTGTTCCAGAATTTACCCATTAGGTTTATTTTGTTTTAGAAATTGACAATATCTATAAAAAAATATCAGATATTGTCACATAAGGATTAGAAATAAAATTGTATAATGGTCAGTTTTATAGCACATTATTGATTTTAAAATCGAATTGGGAAGATTGCCACGATAAAATCATAAAAGCAAGTCTTATCGCAATTACATAAAGATAAAACCATGATACAGTCTAACGGACGAGACACCCTGTCGCCCTTAATGGGTTGACAGTTAGCTTATAAATAAAAAAAAAGTGTCGGATAGTAGCACAGGAAATTGCGATCGACAATTATCAACGACTCAGTTGTCAGTCCACACATGTAGTTTGACATAAAGATTTATATCAGAAAGGCCCTGGCGGTATAAAGTAAATCAAAGAGGTTACTGGGCCAAATAGTGAATTTAGAATTAAATCAGATTCTTAAAATGCAGAAGTTGTACAAATAGAAGAACATTAATACTAACTTGTCTAAGCTAAGGTAAAAGTAGATATTATCCACTCTGCCAACAAAAGCAGAAATTAATGCACTAGTAAAACACGATAAACAGCACAAAGTAATTGATGACTTAAAAACATCATAAAATTTCGAGGAAGATCAGGTTTCACGTATTTTGCATATAATTGCAACTATGATAGCTAAATTGATCATTTCATAAAAATACCTGTTTAATAAATATGTATATTGAAACAAGCTTGGAAGCTAAAAGGATTAAATCTTTAAATCTTTGACCGATAAAATGAATTGGATACTAATGTAATATGGAGCCACGCCTAGTTACAGTTAACCCATCAATCAGACGTTTGTCGTTCTATTGCCGTTCTGTCCCTTACATGTCAGCTTCGAATCCATATAAGTCAAGTCTTGTTTTTGTGTCGTTTCCCGAAGGCCTAGTTCACGCCACCGGACCCACAAGGTCGAATGCGACCAAGATAAAACTGCCGTCAGCATCGTGAGCATTTTCATTGCCACCTTCACATACGGTGTAAAGTACTTCAAATTTTAATTAACCGTAGCCTGTGTTACTTTGCTCGTCTCTTTTAGTAACTTTACTCTCATTTGTTTTACATGACTAGTTTGAGCTTTATCGTCTTGTAGTTAAACGTGAAAATTCTTTGGAGTTTCCTTTTGCCATAGTTTCTTCAAATCGTCTGCAGCATTCTATTCACCACTTGGCTTTCTTCTTTAAATAGCATGTTACTATATAACTGTTTTGAGTGCAGCGTTTTATTTATATGATTCGTTTGCTTGTCGGTCTGTTTACATGTCTACAACTGAAGGTCGACTGCTGTTAATTCGGTCTATGTTTACAGCATCTATTTTAAAATAGCTTTTTAGTTAAACATTTTCTTAAAGAAACTTCTTTGTTGTGTTCAAGTTTTTTAAGTCTTTATAATAGTGTGTAGTTTAGAAGGTTCATAGTTTCATAGAAACGATGAATTGGTATGATTATCTTCCAAGAAGCTATAGTGTCGTTATATTGCATGGTGGTCTGTCTGCCCCCTTTTCTATAGCAGCGTTATGGGCCTTTTAATAGTTCTAAATTGTTAAATTATGCACTTATTTATGCATTCAGGACGTCTTTGACATACACACAAGCTCTTATTCTTGTTAAAAATTTATATTATAGTTAACTATTAATTATTTTAAAGAGAAGGGGTGATCAGGAATGTAGTATTTTGTTGCAATTAAGAAACTGAGCTTTATTTGGGCATTGTCATGAAAGTCTAAATTTTTTCAACCATGCATTTTGGATGCTCCCAATTTTAACACCACATCTCATTAGATTTACGGCTTTAATGCTCATACCTAGGGTCGATAATCATTTGCTAAAGAATCTCTTTTTCAACAGATGAGGACTCTGAATCAGCTGGTACGAGTGCAACAGTTGGAGGAGGTAAAGCCAAGACTGGAAGTACGCATATACACTTGTGGCAGTTCTTGAAGGAGCTTCTGGCATCTCCTCACGTACACGGTTCAGCGATACGGTGGTTAGACCGAAGTAAGTATTGATAATATTATCAAGCTATAACAATTTTAGATGTGTGAAAAGAGTTTGTGTTTGAGAGACATTAAGTTGAATATTGCATTTGAAGACCATTATGAAATTTAGAAAGCTTATTTAGCCTGTTATTAACGTTGAGAATGGTACATATATTAAAATAGCTCTTGGCATTTAAATAAGAACTGCCAAATCTAAAGCGTTTGCAGATCGTATCTTTGGCAATAACTGTACCTGACATTAAAAATGTATGTAGAATTTGCTTTTAGCATCATCAGCTCCACCAACCGATTTGCATAACTATGTATATTCCACAGGTGTATAGTTTATCTACCTGCAAATGAGTTAATAGTAAACTCAAGTGCTTCTGAAGTAAATTATACTCACATGATTATTGTATCATTTCTATTTTTAACGATTGCGTTGTTGTTATTTTTATTGTAATTGTAAGGGCTTATCAGGTTTTATCAGAAAAACCTTATCCACTGACGTAAATACAAATCTTGGGTTTGAACTATTTTGCGAACCGCTCATGTGATAAAGCAGATTGTGATAATATGATTAAAATATACCTACAATGATAGGTTTGAGCTCAATTCTATTGTTCAAACATGTTTTTCTTCTAATGAGTAATATTAAAAAGAGCCAGTGGGCGGGAATGTCGAAATTGATTAAGTAATTTTTTTTTTATAAGACTAGAAATTTTATTCAGCCAGACGATTATAGTTTGATTATTGATTTAGTAATTAATGATAACGTATTGATTAATACTCAACGAACGGATGGGAAAACCCAAGAAAACTTCTTATAAATTATTGGTAGGGATGATGACGATGGTTAACAGAGAAAACGACAAAACAATATTTGGAAATAAAAACAACAAGAGTGATGAAATAAAAGTTAATAAACAAAAGACATATTGACAACTTACTATTCCAAATAAAAGTGACATAAAATATTGTAACATCTTGCATGACCAATCATAACCCTTTACCCGGGGTAAACAGCTAAATCCAGTAAATTCTACACCATTTTGTTCGTCGTCAAGTAAACAATTAAATTGTGATATATTTACTTATTAATTAGTCGTGCCCTTGTTAATTAGTAACAGATAAATCGCAACAACAACGTAAATATAAATGTTTGTGCATTCATAATTAATGTTTTTCTCAGTATTTATCATTGGGGAATCTTTAATCGTCATGATCTATTCCTTTAAATGAAACTATATACGTGTATAATATTATAATAATATATTATAATAATATATTATATAATATTGTAAAGAGGTTTTAATATTATTGTAAGAATTCCAATAAGAGACTGTATGGTGGACACCAGTTTCCATGTCTCATCTTTGGTATTTCCTATATGGCATCACAATACATAAAGTATTGTGATGCCATATAGGATTCTTCTTTGAAAGTAATGACATTTTGGATGTCTAGCATCATCTTCCTCCTACTCTTGATCAATTGATTTGGGGTTGGGTCTGCATATCTTCTCCTTTTTGTCTTCTACACATTCCATTATCTATTCTTTTTGATACTGTATCGAAATCAGAATCTCAGATCATCCTCTGATCTTATACATTCATACATAAAACTTAGATATCGTATCCGTACACAATGTAGTCGTATTAAAGAATGATCTAAAAACCACATTGAAAACCAGTTTGATCCAAGCCAGTGTTGGTACATGGTGAACAATAAGACAAATGTACAAAACAATCCTTTGTTAAGGACCTGTTTTCCGTAGTATAAATCGTTGATAACTGTTATACTGTTATAATTGGCTTAAACACGGAATCAAGGCACTCCTTTGTTTTGCTCACGATAAATTACCTACTATGATTGTTATAAAGGCGGGGCTTACTTACACATGATTAATTTCCTATTGGTTAATCGGTAGAGGTTAAGATTTAAAAAAAAAATGAATATGAAGCCATAAAATATGTTGATTCTTTTTAATATTATCACAGGACACTGTATTACCAATTCAATTGTTGATTATAATACACTGGGCCAGAAAATATTAAGAAAGTCTAACAGATGATTCATGCCAATTATATCATGCCCATTATACTTAGTCCACGTATATAGTTTAGAAGTCTGATTTAAATACCTTAATTCTTCATCAGACCTCATTTTAGAATTCTACTTGCCTCATTGGTTACCAAAATCGTGAGCAGTACACACTCACGCACATTTAAGATGGTCTAAAGTTACCTACTACACAATGAACACATTAAAACGTGGATAGAATTTTGTCTTGATAGCTTAAGCTAAATCTACTCACACCATGTACCGATTTGGTAGTTTATCTTTAACTTGACTCAATCCTGTATTCAATTTTAGTTAGATATTTTTCATTTCAAATCGAATCGGATACTTCACAAATTGAATACATCAGTTATCGAATATAACGCATGGAAAATTCATTTGAGCGACATTCCATGCCCAAGGTGATCTGGCCATTTACCATCTGTTCTATAAAATCGTTTTAAATAAAGGTTATCTAGTTTCGTGACTTGTTCATACGATAGGCAGCTATTGTTACGATTTATACCACTATCGAGTCCTTTTAAGATCACGAATATTGCTGGTACATCACTATTATGTTGAATATTTGGTTTTTAGATCACGACTTATAGTGATTTGCTATAATTGGTGTACTGTCTCTGTAGTGTCTAGTGACGTCTAAGTTATGTGAAGGTCTCGATTTATAAATAGTGTTTTATTAATAACTTATACTCGAATAATAATTCTAATTAGCTTTTTGTTCTTAAGATGGTTGTAAGTTGCGTGACGTTCGAAGATACGACATTTCTTACTTTTCTGATAAGATAGTATCTGTTAATATTATTATCTACAAGTATGAATGTCATCATAACATCTCTTTTAAATATTCATGTAAAGCCTCTGAATTAAAAACAAAATGGTAGATGTCTAAAATGGAACTTGATTCAGTATGATCGTTTTTATAGAGCTTTCTGTTTTCCGAATTCCTTTCACTCGTTTTATTTTTAAAGTAGAAATCAACGAAACAGTTTTCACCAAAACAACTTGTTTCTTGCCTTTAGTTTGAAACGTAATGAGATTTTTTAAAGTTTTCTAAGGAATACGATCTTCTAACGAAAATGTAATTTATATTAGATTAAATCAGATCACGATCTCATCGCGCGACAAACCGACGACATAGCGGTCGCATGCGCTTAAAATGCATCGTACGTTCTATTGTAATTTTGAAAATACAATGCACAGCATCTACCTTAATTTTTTTATATTTTGAGAATATTTCAAATGCTCCTGTAATAAACGACCTAAGATGTTAGACATGTAAATCTTGTAAAGCCTATGAAAACAAATTTTCGACAAATGTCTCTCAAAAACAAAATTCACGATTCCATTTAATTGAACAAATGTTTAATTCAAACCGTGCTCCACAGGTAACGGCGTGTTCAAGATTGAGGATTCAGTGCGTGTCGCCAGGCTGTGGGGCAAGAGAAAGAACAGGCCCGCCATGAACTACGACAAACTGTCCAGGAGCATCCGACAGTACTACAAGAAGGGAATCATGAAGAAGACGGAGAGGAGTCAGAGGCTCGTCTACCAGTTCTGTCACCCTTACTGCTTATAAATACTCTTTAGTATATAAGTAGTGTACATAATTTATTTAAGTTGTATATAAGGGTGCGTGAACCGCGGTAATGCGGACGGTACGATGACTGGCTTCGTTTTGTGGCACAATCGCAAATCGCAGCGCAGTCGCCGAGTTTGTTGACAGCCGAATTTTCACCGGTTCTTTGTGTCGACGTGTTTGTCGTGAGACTGGGAATTAATAGGCGTCTTGTACACTATCCCTCCATATAATTCGGGAAAGGTAATTTTCTCTGGAATTCTATGTGATGGGACTTTTTGCTGTGTTATGTATTAGTTTTTACCAGCATGTAAACGTTGACGATTCGATAGTTCTGAGTTAACGCAGGATCGTCCTCGTCGAAAGCTGGTAATTTTTATCCCATATATCTATGATATATTTCTAGTACGTTCTATGAACTTTTAGTAAATTAAGTATTCTGTAAATAATAAGAAATTGTGCCCTCTATTGTTCGGTACTAAGAATAGTGATGTAAAAGAGATTATTCTCGTTGTAAGTTTATAAACCTGTTGAATATTTTAGTATGAAATATAAAACGAAGAAAAAATGTAAATGTAATTTTTATATTAAAAATATTTAAAAAAATGACGAGTTACGTCGCTTATTGCAATAATAATAAATTAAGTTTTAATAATAATGATGGCGGAGGATTCGTGCAAAATTTGTTTCGGGTTGAAATTGATAATTATAATTTTGTGCCAAATAGACCATTAGAATTTATTCGGGACAAAATTTTATTGTATATTTTTTGTGAATTGGTATCCCGCCGTGATGTAAATAGTTTTTGTATAAAATATTTGCAATATTGGTGTTGGTATACATATAAGAACATAATAAAAGTTTTATTATCATATATTTTATTGTAAGTTAACGCAGTTAGCGTTATGAATTTTAATAATTATTGTTATTGGACCAAACTAATGTAGATTTTATGAATCAATTATTTTAATGTCGCAATAAAATTAAATGGCCATTAAATTGTTATTTTATTTTACCTGATACACTTATAGTCTATTAGTTTTTATTAATAATAACATCTGTGGTAAGTTTAATAGCTCTTCCTAAATATCAGTCAGGCTATAAAACCACGCTTTAATAGCTACTGTATGGAGAAATACAAAGAGCTTTAGTTCCATCCATCTAGTTTCAATCAAAATAAAAGACCATAAAAGAGGTGATTAACAAAACCACTTCTAACACCGACTTACAAAACATAACGAAACACGTGATTTATTACTAACACCTTTAATTTGATAAACATCGAAACTTCAGCTAGGTAATCTGCCTATCTATATCCCAACTATGTTGGATCGGTTTCCAGTATAACCGGATGCAGCTTAATACCAGTATTTTACATGGTGCGACTGCCTATCTCACCTCCACAACCCAGTAAATGGGTACTATGATACCCCTTAGTAAGACTGGTTATCAGACTTTCGGACTTCTGACGACCCGTAACGACTGTCAAAGATCCATGATTGATAGCCGGGACCAACGGCTTAATGTGCTTTCCGCGGCACGGAGGACTCTCGGTTTGTAAAGATGGACACTCATCCACGGACCAATCCCGACACGCGTAGCTTTACCTAATTTATCTAACCGTGCGGCTGTTATTACTTAGATAGGTAACTATTATCAATATTATTTTATATATAAACCGCACCTACTTTAAACACATACCTACGTCACAACACCAGATATTAACCACGTGTTTTTGGAACTAACAAAGAACAAATTTGCATGACGAAATATTGTTCCGAACGAAACTTTTTTAAAGCAAATCGTGCGCAATCTGGACCACATTGCGTCAAATTGCGCAAAGTTGACGTCACGACCCGCCAACTGCCAAATTCCAAGAGTGAAAGTGCCTTTCGCCGTCCTCTGGGAGGGGAGGACGACCTCTAGAGGGGGGCGGGGGGAGTGAGGAAGGAAATTGTGTAAGAACATCCACTTGATCTTTGATGTTTTATTATTGTTTGGAGTGTTTTGATGATTAGGTGACAATGGGTAGACAATTAATTGCATTGAAAAATGGTTTTAGATTAGTGTTTTGATTTGAGTTAAGGTTAGTAGTACTTAAGTAGTTAGAAAGTGGACCACCGTAATGTAGAGTGTATCATTTTAGAACAGCTTTATTAGCGACAATTTGTTCTATGTAGGTACCAGAAATATTATTATTGCAGTTAAATAAGACGTTCGGGATTAAGGGGACTTTTCATAACATAAATGTAACATCACGACTTTACGGGTTTAGGCAGAGGTGTATAATACACCCACATTTAGCCAGTTAAGTTTAAGTCTCATGTAAAGGGGGCTGAGCCTATTGCCATTATCATCTGCCTATCATTATCATTTGCCTTATCCCAACTAAGTTGGGGTCGGCTTCCAGTCTATCCGGATGCAGCTGTATACCAGTATTTTACTTAAGTGACTGCCAATACAACTCAGTTACTGGGTAATACGATATCCCTTTGGCTATTGCCGTCAACCGGGTATTAATTCCGAATCCGGTCTGCTATTGAGAAATTCCTGATGGAACTTTTCCCTCTAAAATGATGTAGATCATCCAGAATTAGAGCTTTTGCTTTATTAAGGTAATTGTGAATATAAAATACATTGAAATGAATGCTTATTGGTTATGAATATTGTGACATAGCCATTATTCTTGGGTTGGTACAAGGATGAATGGTAAAATTATTACTGTATTAGCAACTTTAGCGGATGCTGTCCTTTCTCCCGACATAACTCTCTTAGGCCCTTAGTCATCTCTTACAACATACGTAGGTAGGTATCTGGAATAGGCGAGTAGCTGGTTTTTCCAGCGTCTAGAATTAGGCATGCCCTCCTCATTTCTGCAAATATTTGCAACATTCTAACCATGTATTTGCTATCGCGTTCTGTGAGCCCTTTACCTGTACTGTCTGAAAACCTGCGCTATTGAAAATTTCGGGCAGGCACGTATGCCATTCATCGATCTTTTCGTGTGGTTAATTTTTGGACAAATATGTCGAATTAGTTGGCGTGGCCCTGGTAACTTAGCGATGACTATTAGAGGGTATTTCGACATTACAAATACTCGATCGATTTGTCACCTATTAAAATACTCGAAAGAGTTGTCATTTTATTGGCCCTGGTGAATGCAATGTACCGGATTCTGTAAATAAATACATAAATAAACAAAAAATTAACCGAAACGCAGGAAAGATCATTCATGGGAAAAACTATTTCTTCGTTTTTTTCTACCCTATTCCCCAAATGAGAAAGTTCAATTTCGAGATTCATCAGGCAAAGATGAGTCAGTTAAACTTAGTGTGAATTGAGAGTAGGTACCGTTAAGTTAAATAGCTATATCATGAGCTGGCGAAGATTTTGATTTGTAGAACCTGTGTTTACAAATGTAGGCGTAGGCGTCTGTTTCGAAGGACTTTCGGTTATTATAATAGCTCATCTCATCCACTCTGAAATGACGCGTCCCATTACAGCATTACCGTGTGCTTAAAATGCGGTAGTGGGGCGCGTCATTTTAGAGGGGACAAGCCTTACCATAGACCATAGATTTGTCACTATCATGACAAAGTATAGGCTCATGGCGGGGTTTTCAACGCATGAAGCATAACTCACTGAAACTATAGGGTTATATTTTAATTTTCAAGCCGTTCGTAGTATCAAATTCAAAATATTTTATTTCACATAAACCTATAAGGACACTTATGAAACGTCAGAAGCTAGGTGCACGATTCCAATTGGTCGCTTCCTATGGAGAAGATCCGGGAAGAAACTACACGGTTACTCTTTTAAAAATAAACGGTTTCTACAATGTTTTCAAATGACAGTGTTAATAGGTATGAGAGGACAGTGTAGGCCTATCAACAAGTACCAGGTACTTAATAAAATAGAAAATGGTGTACAAGTCTACATACAGCCTACAACGTTCTCACCTTCACAAAATCAAACTAAAAGAAAATAATCTATATAAAAGATAAAGAAAATAATAAAGATAAGGACCTATTTAAACCAAATGACATGATTGCCACTACAGCTGTAACAAATCTAATTTAATAAAATAAAATCAA
Organism: Omphaloscelis lunosa; assembly: GCA_916610215.1. Classification (NCBI taxonomy): domain Eukaryota; kingdom Metazoa; phylum Arthropoda; class Insecta; order Lepidoptera; family Noctuidae; genus Omphaloscelis; species Omphaloscelis lunosa. The sequence goes on from OU744250.1 coordinate 19,081,737, forward strand.
AAAATTGCAGGTATATAATGTCAAATAATGAAAAGATTCTGTCAAGAAAGTATGTAAAAAAAGTAAAATAAAATAATCATCGTAATTTCGGAGCAGTTAATAGACATTTACATTGTTATGCCGTTAATGAGGTACCAGCGAAGCTACATGTGCAGAAGGAATTATTGCCAAACTTCCTTGTCTTCAACGTAGTCTTTAATCTTATAATATTCTTTTTTGATAAGGACACGTTTGATGTGGGTTTTGAACTTTCCATCGCTTAGTTCTGTAACCGACTTTGGCAACTAGTTATAAAAGCGGATACTGTTTATAAGAAATGACTTATTAGTTTTAGTTAATCTAAATTCGTTTCTATGAGAAGTTTTATTTCTTTTTCCATTCCCAAAAGTCTTACCTACGTTTAATGTTACTGTTACAGACCTGCACCCTAATTGGGTAACACACGATCAATTAATAAGCCGAATCATTTTGAAAGATATTGCTAATCCATTCTATCCTACTATATATAATAATAATATTACAAATGCGAAAGTTTATGAGGATGGATGGATGTTTGTTACTCTTTCACACAAAAATTACTGAATGGATTTGGATGAAACTTGGCACACAGATAGATTATAACCTGGATTTACACGTAGGATACTTCTTATCCAGATATTCCAACAGGATCGAGACTTATGCGGGTGAAACCGCGGAGCGCTGCTAGTTGCTTCTTATGTCTGAAGCTTTCTTCGTGCGTCAAAATGAAATAGATTGATCGTGTGTTATGCAATTGGAGTGCTGATCACCTATACCTTAAACAGTAGCAATAAACAAAGTTATTTATATTGTAAATACCTACTAAAAGGTTTTTACATAACATCATACATGTATACCCCAAAGGGTTAGGCAGAGGTACACCTATTAGTACACCCACCTTTGGCCAGGAAGTGCAAAATTGGCGAAATGTGGGTGTGACTATAGGTCACCTCTATCTAACCCTTCGGGATTTCGAGCGTGATGTTATGTTAGTATACTAAGTACCTATACCTACAGCGTGTAACAAAAACCCTGTTCGATCCGTGAGGGTGTAGTTAAGAATCATACTGAGAGTCTATATCGTCAGCGGGTTTAGACCCGCTGACGATATAGACTCTCAGTATGTAGACTCTAAATAACTGCGATTTTGGCTAAATTGACTTTTCAACATTTTCGTAACACCCAAATCGTGCCGCTTAAATAAATCGCAATTTTCTCCAAACAAGAAAATTTTAGTTATTTATAATAGTTCTCCACCTACGCCAACGATGTATGAGGTAATTTTCTCGATAAAAGAAAAACAAAATTAGCTGGATCTTTTTTCAATGGGGAATTTTACCGGGTTATTTACATGGGGCGTGCGTGGCCGCCGTTTAGTGGGTGTCTACAAGTCATAACTTGTGATATTTTGGTACCTACTAAAAACGTGAATTAGCAATAACTTTTTAATTTCAATAATAATAAGGTTTTTTATCACTAGGGTTCCGTTTTTTCCTTTTGAGGTACGGAACCCTTATGGGATTACTCGTGTGTCTGTCTATTTGCTCCGAATCTACTGGACCAATTAAGTTGAAATTCGGTTCACATATGAATTTCTGTGACCCAAACACGGACGTGTAACTTAATTGTATGAATTTTGAATATGGGAGTCACTTTTTGGGGGCAAATAGGTAAATTAAAAAAAAAGTTTTGCAGAATGCACATAGTGTAACATATCAAATAAAAGGCCTTTTTATAAGTTTTTGAGTATCTCAAATGTATTTTTTTATAATTTTAAAATAAACACTTCTCTAGATATTTAAGAAAATAAATGAAAATTGACCATTCCCCCTTATCCCCGAAACTACTTTTTTTTTGTGGGTGGGAAATTATAAAATAACTTCTCCTGCTCTGGGCGGAACTCCAGGGCATGTCAGACTCTTACTGACTAAAAACACACCCGTGTTCCTTCAGTTGCCCTTTTTCCAGAGGCCGCGATTTCCCTTTCTTCGCGACCCCGGCAGGCATCGGCCCTAGTGGACCCCGTTAATTCTGCTGACATCTTTTTAAGGCGCGCGTGGAACACAACGCGCCGTCGATCGGGGCCTGATCCTTATCGGACGGTGAGCTACCCATTGCTCACCGTCCGCAAGCTCACGCTTACGGTGGCCGGGAATCGGCCTGCGACTCCCGACGCTCAGGGCTTCTCCTCCTGCGTCGGTTAGAGGCGCGAGGGCGCGAAATTTGCCTCTACCTCACGCGTTCCGCCTCCTCCTTCGCGAGCATTACCGCTTCGCAGAAGGAGGTGACGGCCTCCCATTTCCTCTCGCTCCGTACCATGATCGGAACCAGGGCCGGACGCGAGAGATCACTGCCGCCGATCGCCTCCACGAGGACACGGCGAGTCTCCGCCCAAGCCGGACAGACCTCCACCGTAGCTCTACCGTGTCCTCCGGGCATCCAATGGTGACACCCGGGCGTTTCCTCCCGCCTTATCCTAAACAGGAACCTCCCGAAATAGCTGAGTCCGGTGAGGACCTGCGTCAGGTGGAAGGTGAGGACGCCATGGCGCCTCTTTAGCCACTCTTCAAAGAGCGGTCTCATCGCCGCAATTGTGGCGTGCCCATCTTCGAAACGTCAGAGCTTAAAAATTTCGAAAAAATAAAAAAGCAGAGAATGGTTCTTTACTCAGAGATTACAGGAAATCTTTTAAGAAGTAACAAGAACACAACTTTTAAGAAGTCTTAAAATCACATGGTAAATCTCACAATATTGTGCGTATAAACTTATATTTGCAGTTGGAATGTATGGGAGAACATGTTTTTCAACTACAATGTTATGGTTGTTCTTGGGATAAATTCATCCCAACTACGGAACACTTCATTGTGCGTAGTCCGACATGCACTTGGTCGGTTTTTTGGTAATATTATTGCAATACCCTTGCCGCGTGCCCTTTTCGAATCAGACAGGGTTTTATAACACACTGTATACATAGTTATCACTTGATCTAACCCGTGTTAACAACATTAAGAATTTATACACCTCAGATAACAGATAATTAGTAGACTTTCAATTGTTTTAGACAAGTTGTCGTCACTATTGTAAAATATTGTGCAATATTAAAATAAATAACGCTGATTGGTTGATACATAATCGCTAAATATTAATTTATTAACAATAATAACGGATAACGGATTATCAGACTTAAAAGTGGCGATTTTATCGTTAATCAGTTATCATCACGTTACAATCAGATAATATAATCGCTTTGAAAAGAATAAAATACTTCAAAAAAAATACTACAAATTAAAAATACTACAAAAAAAAAAACGCAACAAATTGAAAAATAATTTGAATTTCTGAAGTCGGTTCTGTGTTTTCGTTTTTTGCCACCGACTTTAGGAATTTAAGTTATTTTTCACTAGTAGTGTATTTTTGCACTTGCTTCAAAAACGGCGAAGGAAAACATCGTGAGGAAACCGGCATGCCTGAGAGATATTTCTCGACGGCATGTGAAGCCATGTCAGAGGCCCATGGGCGGCTTTAAAACTCTGACACCAGGTTAGTCACTAACCACGCGAAAATAAGAAGGCTAGTCGTTTTTTTTTGTAGTAAGTATTTTTAAATTGTATTTTTTTTTTTGAGTTCGTTTTTATCACTTTGTAGTTGTGGTACCTACCCCGAATACCACTACCTGTTATGTAAATAACAGTGAAAGGAAGTTATTAGGTAGTTTCTTTTTGGGAGTCGGTTGTTTAATTAGCCAAATAAAGTCAAAGTGCTGTCTGTAAATTTTGCCCTAAGAACCGAAAAGTCCAGAGAAGTTAGATAACATCGTGAACCACCCACACATTCGGTTATATCCGAAATCTACCTACCTACTATGCCAGATTTTGGTAAACAGTGAACCCCTTAATCCGTCCATAAAGATTCTTTATCAGATTTTGCGGTTATTTATTTATTTAATTTTTTCTCATAAGGCCAATGCACCAAAAAGGTTATTTTGGCAGACGAGCTTTGAATTTAACTGTTTACCGATATTCTGTTTTTCAACAATTAGCATAATATTATTTATCTCCCGCCAGGTGTTCAAATAATCTAGTTTTAAAATTTAATCAATCTAGTTTGTACAATAACAGATTAGGACTAGCTCACACTGTGCATAATTAGTGTTCAGCCATAGGTCAGCCATATTGGACAAATTGACCATAAATAAGTTGTTTAATCGCTTAGAACGATATTAAAAGCTTGTGTCTGGTTGGTACGATTTGAATAATTTCCTATGTCTTTCGGTGTGGCCTAAAGAAAACGCATAAGCGGGTGCGTTGTTCACATAACATTGATTTTGTAAATGAGGCTAAAACTGGTTAATTATAATTTTAACATAACTTAACATCAGGCTTGTAATCCCCAAAGGGTTAGGGAGAAGTGTACCAATAGAACATCCACATTTTAAGTTCCATGTAACAGGAGGCGAGCCTATTGCCATCAATCGGGCACAAATCCAGACTCCGGACTGCTATTGAGAAATTCTGTTTTGTCAAATTCAAATAACTTAATTTATGACATATCCACAATACAATGTTACCCATGGACATGTGCCCGCCTGTTTTTTTCTGAATATTCATGAAAAAATATTGAAAATTAACTTTAAAAGGATATTAATATTCGATAAATTTTAATAATAAATGTTAGTTAATCCGATAAAATAACTCATGAGCTTTTAGATATAATAAACAGAATCCAAATCGAGCCAATAACATCAGAGATATGGCAAAAAATGTAAAGCAAGGTCACAAATCGAACTCAAAAAATAAAAAAATTAATAACATGAAAATATTAAAGACCTTTTAAAGTTAATTTTCGATAATTTTTCATGAATATTCATAAAAATACGGGCGGACACATGCCCATGGGCGACACTGTGTAACATTAATAGCAAAGGTTGCTTAAAAGCTCTACAAGGCAATGGCATGGTTTGGAAGTTCTATCATTCAATGAAGAAGTCCTTTATCTACAAAAGGTTTCAAAATAAGAGCAGGTTATTTGTAAGTCTCTTCTTTTTTTCCGTCGTTCCCTCGATGCTGAGGATCGCGACCACATACGACGCGTCTCCAAGCTATGCAGTCTTCTGCAGTGTGGACCGCTCGGTAAATGCTGCCTCCAACAGCCTTCTTGATCTCGTCGGACCATCTTGCCGTTGCTTTGCCTTGAGCGCGTTTTCTTTCCACCTGGCCCTGTATCATAAGCCTTTCCAGACCATGTTTAGGTGAACGCATAAAATAAAATAAAACTGAGGGCACGCTTCTGGCATATTGTAGACAGCTGTTTGGTGATGTTGAGTTCCTCTAGTATTTGTAAGCAGGTAACGATGTTTTTCACCGCCATTCGCTCATCACTTGCACGTAACCTAAGCCGCAGTCTGAAGGTCGGCAACATTCCGAATTTCTGAGTCCAGTCGGGCCGCTCAACGCCTGGTACGGGCGGCGCGGCTGGCGCTCCTAACTCGACGACCATGTCTAATGACTAAGTATATGACTAAAGCTTTCGATTGTAGCTTTTGGGTCAAAGGGAGTGAAGGTTATTTTATTTTGTCGTTTATTTTGCAAATGTGTGCCTGTCCCGAATAAACGTTTTTTTTTGTTTTTTTTTAGGGTTCCGTAGTCAACAAGAACTCTTATAGTTTCGCCATGTCCGTCTGTCTGTCCAAGACTTAGCTCAGAGACTCTTAGTACTAGAAAGCTGTAATTTGACATGGGTATACATATTAATCACGCCGAAATAAAATCATAACTATTTTTTTTTGGGTACCTCTCCTACACGTAGTCTTTTTTTTTTCTCGTCTATACCATGGTATGGGGTGTTGTTGCAAAGGTCGTTAAAAATATTGTGAGTGTGTTAAAACCACTTTTGGATTCCGTTTGAGATAATATTAAACTTTAAAGTGCTAATTTTTGTTAGAGTAAATGTACCCCTCCCCCTGCCAGCTAAATGGTTGGTTTTGGATATGATTGTGCGAAAAAATTCATGGCATTAGTATATACAGTGTAGTCTTATTTTGAGCGTAGTATATACATATCCTAATGAGGTAATCTATGCTTAATTTTATCGACGGAAATTTTTTTTTCTGTTTGGCGTCTTATTGAGAAATTTTACGATTATTGTAAAAAATAATGAAAAAAAAAAATACAGATTTTTGATAAAAAAAAACCTTGTCTATTTTCAATTGAGGGTAGTTTCTTTTCCATATTTTTTAAGTTTAAAAGTTACACCGCTTTGTTACAATTAAAAAAAAAAACATATAAATATAAAAAACTGCCCAAGTGCGAGTCGAACTCGCGCACGAAGGGTTCCGTACCACTATCTATAAAAATGAGCAAATAAAATCACGTTTGTTGTATGGGAGCCCCCTTAAATATTAATTTTATTCTGTTTTTTAGTACTTGTTGTTCTAGCGGCAACAGAAATACATCATCTATGAAAATTTCAACTGCCTAACTATCATGATTCATGAGATACAGCCTGGTGAAAGACGAACAGACAGACAGACGGATGGACAGCGGAGTCTTAGTAATAGGGTCCCGTTTTACCCTTTGGATACGGAACCCCAAAAATATTTAGATTTTTAAAATATTTTTTCCGTTTATAAAATTAAGCATAGATTCCTTCATTTTGATATGTGCACATTATAAAGATTCACACCATTTAACGAAATTAAAAGGAAAACTATCACAGCTAAGTAGGCTACGTACAAGTTAATGAGTTCTCCCATACATTCCGTATTCAGAACATTTTTTTCAACTACAATGTTAAGTTTGTTCTTGGTTTAAATTCATCCCAACTACGCAACCCTTTATTGTGGGTGATCCGACACGCACTTGGCCGGTTTTATTTATTTCTAAGCCGACGTTCGCACGAACGTAATAAAATTGCGGGGGGATTTTTTCGCGTAGGTACTGGATTTCCAACTCTCGGTGTTACGAGCGTTGAGAATCCAACGCGCTGCGACGCACTCTCGTCCCAGCGCGTTGAAATAACACCCTGTTGGATTTTCAACTCACGGCGCTAAGCAGAGCGTTGAAAAACAGGTACTTACACGAAAAAAAATCGCCGCGAAATGAAATGAAATGCGATTTTATTACGTCCGTGCGAACGTGGGCTTACCTACACAAAAAAACACACTTTTAAAATTTCTGTAGGTATTATGGGGAGCAAGGTCCAAGGCATCCAAGTGAAAGTAAAGAGCCAAGACCATACTATTTTTTCCATCAAGACCTTCACCATGCCCAACGAAAGACTCTTATCGTGATTACCTACTCCCATTATTGGTTGTAAGGTTGGTACCTAAGTTTTAAGGCCCTGGGGGGAAGGGTATTTCCCTTCCTTACCTAGGTAGGTACTTACCTGAGGGGCAATTCCCGTAATTTTTAAGAACGTTCGCATTCTAATCGCATTCGCAATCTATCAAAATCAATCAATACAATCTATCTACCAACATTTTTGACAAGTTTGACAGATTGCGCCTTGAATGTTAACCTTTTTTTATGTAGGGGAGGGTGGGGGAATTACGGACGCGGGGTAAATACGGACTAACATGTATCTACTCGATCTCTGCCCCGCGTCCTGCCGCCACAATCACGCGTTACGTTTCGCCATCTTTAGTGCTCACCAAACATTCACGATAGACGGCTGCGCACACGTTTCAAGGTAATTGAAATTGAAAATTTTTGGTAATTTTGATCTAATTTTTGGTATTTACTATTTTGAGTGTTATTCAAAAAGAATAAGTGTCAGTAAAAAAGTTATATTTGCTGTCGATTGCGATGTTAATAACGAGTAAATAGCACAACCGTTTGCCTTGATAAATTTTGTTAACCTAAAAATTTGTCGTTGCATTTTTCCAAACTCGTTTGGGTCAATTGCGGACAAAGTACCTGGGGTAAATACGGACGTCCGTAATTACCCCATTATTTATCAAAACCTATAGCAATATTTCAGTATTCCAGATGCCTCGAAAATATATTAAGAAAAAAGAACCAGCTTACACCATTGAAACTTTACAAAGAGCTGTGCAAGAAATTAAAGAGAAAAATACTACTTTTCGACAGGCAGAAGAGTGTATTACTGAAGTCTGTATTACTACCTTGCCAAAAAGAGGTAAAAAGTCAGTTTTTAATGAATCTCAAGAAAACGAACTGGTCGAATTCATTTTGAAATCTTGCAAAGTCTTCTTTGGGATAACAATTGCTACCCTAAGAAAAATTGCATTTGATTTTGCCACAGCTAATAACATAAAAAATGATTTCAATAAAGATACCAAAATGGTACTGCCTCGTTGGTCTAGTACTGCCTCGTTGGTCTAGTGGTCGCAAGCGCTACTGCTGAGCATGAGGTCCTGGGTTCGATTCCCAGGTCGGGCAAAGTGTTATTGGGTTTTTCTATCTGAAATTTCTCAGTAGCAGCCTGGAGTCTGGATTTGTGCCCGGTTGATGGCAATAGGCTCGCCCCCTATTACATGGGACTTAAAACATAACTGGCGAAATGTGGGTGAACCTGCTACAGGGACACCTCTGCCCAACCCTTCGGGGAAACAAGGCGTGATGTTATGTTATGTTTATACCAAAATGGCAGGTATGGATTGGTATTATAATTTTATGGCTAGACACCCCAATATATCACTTCGAAGACCAGAAGCTACTTCATTAAATAGAATCACAGCATTTAATCAAGAAGAAATTGTCATATTTTTTGAAAATTTAAAAACACTCATGATAAAATACAAATTTAAGTCGAATTCAATCTACAATGTAGATGAAACGGGGATTAGTACTGAACAACGAAACTCTAGGATTCTCGCCCAGAAAGGATTAAAACAAGTAGGTAAATGTACCAGCGCAGAACGTGGTTCCTTGACCACAGTTATAAATTGTGTTAATGCTGGAGGCACATACATTCCCCCATTTTTCATATTGAAAGAAAGCGAATGAATGCTCTGCTTATGAAGGACAGTAATAGTAATATGGTGGCTTGTGTTTTTGCTTCAGGCTGGATAACTGAATCGATTTTCGTTGATTGGCTTCAGCATTTCAAAGCATTCGCAAAACCATCTGCAGATGATCCTATTTTGCTAATACTGGACAATCACGAAAGCCACGTTAGTTTGAGAGCTCACGAGTTTTGTCGCAAGAATTTTATTCATATTTTAACTTTACCTCCTCACACATCCCACAGAATGCAGCCTTTAGATTAAACTTTCCATGGCCCACTAAAAACGGCATATAACAGAGAATGTGAATCCTTCATGGTCAACCATCCAGGCACCAAAATTACGGCATATGATGTTGGAGGCCAAAAGATTGTTGTTGTTATACAAAGGCTTTTAATAGAACAACAAGTACTGACAAAGCTATGAATGGCTTTAAGTCTACTGGAATTTGTCCAATGGATCAAGATAAATTTAAAAACACTTCTAAAAATTTTGGTGATATTTTTGCATCAGAATCTCCTCTCGAACAACGGACACAAAGCAATACCAATAATTCAAGCCAAAGTGAGTCCCAGAATGAATCTTAAGTTGTCTTTGATGCCGCCAATGAAAATATTTCTAATCCAATACAATCTCAGGAAACATCTCAATTTTCCAATAATGAGGCTAACTTTGAGGATTTAAACAAAAAAATACCTGCATCTGCATTAGTGGGTGATGTTAGTGAAGCTGGTGTAAAGCAAAGTTTATCAAGTCAAACTAGTCCATCTCCCTTACTAACACTTAGTGATGTAGTGCAAGTACCAACTCTACAACCTACTCGTACAAAACGATTGTTAAAAAAAAAACATTCCATTATTTTTACCAGCACACCGGAAAAAGTAAACCTAGAGCAAAAAGAACAAAAGAAAATAGAAAGAAAGAGAAAGAACCTGGAACAAGAAAAGACCAAAACTAAAAATAAGAAACCAAAAAACACTAAAGAAAAACGACCAAAAGGTAGAAAGAAACTTGAACAATTTTGAATCTGATAAAGAAAATTATGAATATTTCTGCATTTATTGCCAGGAAAAGTATAGTGACCCACCCATCGAAGACTGGATGATGTGTTTAAAATGCAAGAATTGGGCACATGAGAATTGCAGTGCTGGGTCTTCTTCAAGAGGCTACATTTGTGAATTCTGCAAATGAAATGAGACCTCATCCGTAAATACACCATGTTGTCCGCAATTAACCCAGCACTGGTCCGTATTTACCCCAAGAGCTAAGGGTAATTACGGACATATATGTTTTTGTTTTTTATTAAAATTTTATAAATGTTGATTGATCTCATATAATAATTAATGTCGATTTAATAGGTATATAACTATAGTTTATTAATTAATAAAGACAGACTGATTATTCTTAATAGTATGAGATTTATTTGTAATTCCGCTTAAGCGTCCGCAATTCCCCCATCTTCCCCTACGAGAATTGGACTTCTGATTTTTTTTTAAGAAATGTAGGTAGTCATTTTGGTTATATGCTAACCGAGGTCGAATACAAAAATACGGGATTCCGTTTTTCATAGACTTTAGATTTGTTACTAGATGTAAGTAGTCAATGAGTGCCGATGATGTCTGTGTATGGTGAGTTCATCGATCGTTTATTTGCAATTAATGTAAAAACTAAACTTTTTACAACTATGTGGTCAAGTCGGGCCGCCGCCGCGCCGCCGCCGCGCGCCGCCGTAGGCAAAACTTATTCTCCTGGTCATTAATCAGCGCGGTAACCACCTAACCTAAGTCTAGAAATACCTACCTGTGCGTATTGTATCGCACCTTCGTTCATCGATCATTCATAGCAGGACTTTTCTTCGCAACGAAAGCGTGCCGAAAATATCCACAGAAGCAAATGTCAAAAAAAAAACTTTGCATAACCTCCTCCTTTTCTGTTGAAATTTGAAACCAGGATCCGGAAGAAGAAAATTACCAAATAAGATATCTCACCACAGCACGCCATCTATCGATCAGTCGGTCGTCAGGCATAGTAGCCACACACGTAACAATTTACCTACTTGCATTAGATTTTCTTTTATCTGTTCATTACCTACCCACCACCAACGCCAACCAATTAAATTCAGCAAAAAAGGTTTGCACTATGAAATAACCTGTTGTTATTAATTGGTTACTGGTTGGTTACCTCTAAAAAAACAGGTGAAGCCATAAAATATTCAAAAAAGAAAACTTTACTTTTAAAAACTTATTGTCATCCTCTTTTTTCATGATTTAATGGCCAATCAAGACGGCGTTTTATGTTATTTGCACCACGTGAAACGAAACGTTTCGATTTGCGTAGGCCCTTTGACGTCACAATGACGTCATCAGTGTTGACATTTGACATTTCGGTAGAGTCTTTGTTTTTAGTTTCCGAAGTTAAATATTATTTAAGTAATATTAAACATGAGAATGTGTTAAAATTAAAGTTAAATAGTAAGTTTGTGTTACTTTCTTTGATTTGCCGAAGTTTAATATGCTTGAGAGTATAGTTATTCTATAAATAAAAATAAGTTAGTGTGATTGTAATTTGCGTGGGTTTACGCCAAAAATAGTTCATAATGAAGCCTGGAAAAAGTGTGGAAGTGAAGGAGGAAATAGCAGAAGTGCATACATCTGCTCGATCACCGTCTCCAAAGCAGAAAATGAAAAGATCTCGAAGCCGATCCGAGTCGCGAAAAATGTCAAATGGTCACGCTGCACCCGAAGAAACTGCAGTCACAGAAGAAGCTACAACAGACAAATCCAAACGAGACAGCTGGATAAAATCAGAACATGAATCTCTCGACACTGAGTTACCAATCCATGATCAAATCAAACAAGGAATCTTGGGTTTCGTTGAAAAAGAGTTAAAGAACTCTGACAAAAACCCTTCATTCGTATTTTACTCCCATGACCCTAATCATTTGGATGAGAAATACATGAAGACTTTGTCTAGGCCTTCTAGCGGACATAAGGAGAAGCGGAGCCCGTCTTATCGTAAAAAGAAACGACACTCGTCTAGACATAGGGACCGAGACTTACATGATTTTGATATACCTGGGTCTAGTCTTAGTGCTTTAGAAAGGGTAAGTAAGCTGTTTTCATAATAAAAAAAAAAAGATATTTTTTGTAATTTTTATTTCATTGTTTTAAATACCTACTTAGAGTACTAATATTATAAATAGTTTTCTATAATTTTTAAAAAAATAGCTTTGCCTATTCTCTAATATTATTTACATTGAATTATGACATTACTTATCTCTGCAAACACTAGATCTGTAAAACATTTAAAAGTTTAGAATCTTTTAATGTTTTGTAGGTTAAAGTAAGGTATTTAGTAACTAAGTCCGGTCATTCTACATATTCCAGGTGGACGACTACCTCAAAGAGTACAATAAAGATGAAGTGGTCACTCTGAGTGGTGAACTAGAGATTGAAGCAAATGACATGGAGAACAATAACGGTATAACTAAGGAACTACGTCACAAACCAAGAAAGACTAGGAGGAAAGTCAGAGATGAGAGACAGGATAGCAATACTAATGGACGAGATGTCAGCCCTAAAGTGTTTAAGAGTGGCAAAAATAAGTCAGGGTCAAAAGCAGGTAAATAAACTTAATACTTTGCTTCTCCAAATTCATTTTCGTTATTGATGAGGTCTTATAAATGACTAGAATTAGAGTTGTGTGCAGTCATAATTTTTATTGGGTTTTTATGACTTCGTACCATGAACAACATACTATAAAGATTTGTTGGATCATTTTTTTAAACCCCATGAAACTGATGACTTTAACAGCCAATCTAATTAATACTTGTGTCATATAAAGTTTCCCATTATCATAACCATAAGTTATAAATGTACTATTAAAACTTTTCAGCTCGTCCAACAGATTTAACAGCTATGCTAGAAACTCTAGAATCCAGCATGCCATACCATGATACATATTTAGACAACCCATTCTCCTCACCATCTCCGCTGACTTCACCGAATGATGAGAGACTGGACCCGTTCGGTTCACGTAGACCTGAGAAGATATATCTGCAAGGTGGAGGAACTTTTAGAGCTGTGTCGAGGGACAGGATTCTGGAGTCACAGCAGTCTAGAGATGGTGATAAGTATCTAAGGTGAGTTATTATTTGCTAACAATTTTTTTTTGATGATTTTTTTTTATCCAAATGAAAGATAACATTAGACAACAGCTGCAGCTGTTAAAAGTATTAGCAGACAATAAATATGACAAATAATTTATTTCAGACCAACTTTTGAAATTCAATAATTACAAAAAGAGAATGATGTAGTTTGTGAAATATGTATAGTTAACTGTTAATATCTATGGGCTAACAACAGTGTTAAAATTAGAATATCTGATTGTATCTTCTAGATTTAAACAACAGATTTGATGAATATTGGTAGAAAGATTATTAATTGGAAATGGAATTTGAGTTTGAGTGAGAGTAATTTTCCAGACATCAACCAACTAAACCACTGAGCTTGTCTCTTGTGTTTCTTCTGACAGTAGTCGACTAGGAAATACCAACCTCATATAGTTTTAATAAAAAAATTGTCATGTAGAGTTTTTAAGGCTCATGGCTAACTAATAACAGCCGCACGGGTCAATCGATCGGCTACGCTTGCCGTGGTTGGTCCGTGGATAATAAATGATAATTTTTAAGGTGGCCTTTCACGGGCACTCAACTCCATAACATTCCACGACTACACTCCAACAACCTTCCGAAATCTTGGATTGGGTGGAGTGTTCTATGTTCTATGTTATGGGGTTTGGTTTCCGCACTTAGTCCGTCAGGTGGACCATTGTACGTGGGCCATGGCGGCCGCTTGGGGGGTTATTCCAACCAGCCCACCTCCCTCCAGAAGTTAATCAAAACTCCTGGTCTGTTCAGAACATCTGTGAAAGATCTGGGTGACCCGAGGGTTTCTGTTCTAATCTGGGTGACGCCTGTGCATTCAAAGAGCACGTGTGCAACGGTTTCCTCAGCCTCCATGCACGCCCTGCACAGAGGACTGTCCGTTATGCCTATCGTGTGGAAGTGTTTGTTTAGCGAGCAGTGTCCTGTGATGGTCCCCGTCACCAGGCGCAGGCCGTTCCTGTCCAGGCGTAAGAGACTCCTGGTTAACTTGCTGTCCAGGGATGGCATAGCATTGGGTGGAGTGATAAAAAATATTGAATGAAAACGCACGGAGTGACGGAAATGGAGTGCCCGTGAATGGCCACCTTTACGTACCACCGACACCCCTCCGTGCGTCAAAAAGCATGTCCCGGCTGCCATTCATGGATCTTTGACATTCGTTATGGGTCGTCAGAAGCCAGAAAGTCTGACAACATTATTATTATACCCAGTGACTGGGTTGTGGAGGTCAGCTAGGCAGTCGCTCCATGTAAAATACTGGTATTCCGCTGAATTTGGTTAGACTGGAAGTCGACCCCAATAAGTTGGGAAAAGGCTAGGCAGATGATAATGATGAAAGTTTTTAACCATTTTACAAAATAAATGCCTATCAACAAGTTTTTCTTCAAATTCCAGACTAGGCGACCTAACGCCATTAGACGTGGCATTGACGCTTCAGAAAGCGTGGCGTTCTTCAGCACCAGCTTGCCACGGTGTCTTAGGAGGCTTGTCTCTGATGCACCTACTCCTCATCAGCTACTCAGATGGGTTGGATGCAGGACACCTGTCCTTCCATGCTGTCGTCACCATGCCTTATGTTGCTTCTTATTATTTCTTCTGTGTGCTGTGCCTACTTTCGGTTCTGGATAGGTGAGTTACCATGTTTTTTTATTGATCAGCTCTCTCATGACCGGTTTCTGAAATGAGAAATTGAAGTTGAGGACTTGTCAAATTCTAGATAGGGTGAAAGCCCGCGTAATATAAAATTCCGCCGCCTCTGAGGTCTAGTGGCTAGACCAAAGACTAAAGCTTGTTCTTGTTCTAAGTCCGCCTGTCTAGCTACCACCATCTTATCTAAGTCTGTCGCCATAAAAACAATGTTAACAGCATTGTTGTGTTTTGGCAGTTGAGGTAAGATAGCCAGTTCCTTTGTGGTGAGGATTCCGGATGAAGCGCGCTTCCACCTTCGGCCTGATCGTCACTTGCCATCAGGCGAGATCCAGGCCAAAGGCCGTTTGGGGTTAAAGAAAAAATATTTGCTAGAAACGTAAGAAATTTTGAATTACGCGGCCAAATCTGAAATTTCTTAAATCAGAAACCGCGTGTTAGTTATTTATAAAACTGTTATTTTTGTCTCCAAAAAAATGTAGTACCACGATTTCATCTTTAATTTCTTCAAGATAAAGAAAATACATTTAACATACAACCTTGGTTTCTTAATTAAAGTTCTATTCTCCACATTCTAGACTCGACGTCACTAGCCTAGACCTAACCCGGGGTCTACAGCCATACTTTCAGCCTATAGTCCTGGTGATGCTGTACACTGCATGTCTGTTGGTCTGCACGGCTGCCAGGATGTATGATGAACTGATGGTGTACCAATACGCGCCTCTAGTCAATAATATCACGAGCAACAACGTTACTACTGTGAGTAGACAAATTAATTTGTATACAAGGTCAAAATAATATTGACCTTGTATACAAAGGTCAATATTATTTTAACTACTAATATGACGACTAAAGGTTTGGCTCACCGTAAGCGCGCGCGGTAGTAGTGTGCTGCAGGCAGGTCGCGGGAAGGGTGATAGGGGCAAGGATGCACGAAGAGACGTAAGCTCGGGTATGGAGAGATGAAAGAGCGGGTACGAC
Organism: Omphaloscelis lunosa; assembly: GCA_916610215.1. Taxonomy (NCBI): domain Eukaryota; kingdom Metazoa; phylum Arthropoda; class Insecta; order Lepidoptera; family Noctuidae; genus Omphaloscelis; species Omphaloscelis lunosa. The sequence goes on from OU744250.1 coordinate 19,097,513, forward strand.
GAGCCGTAAGCGCGGATACTGCAAGTTGACCAGCACCGCACCGCGGTTCTTGAGGTTGTCCTGAGGCGATTTCGTTATGATTCCGATTACTGTGTGTTGCAGTAGGGAGTTTTATACAAATAATACTAAATGGCTCGAGTTGATACGGTGACCTTAAGGGATCTCGCGCACTAGGCGGCCACGACTCGTCTGGTCGTGGCCGTCTAGTGCTATGGTCTGCGGCTGGTTGGCCGTTGCGACCAGTGCGCGATTTGTATCGGTTTCTATAGTTTACCTGGTCGCCTTGACCACTGGTCGTGGTCGTGGCCGCCTAGTGCGCGAGATCCCTAAACAGAGCCCCAAATATATTGGGATAAGGACACAGATGAATAAAGATGGGACACTCCGCAGTTTAGGTATTAAATACTTCTAGGTGAATATAACTGTAGGGGATTAGCGCTGTGTGACCTGAATTGCACTTTATTGTGTCGTAGCAAGAGTCGCATTTTATTTCAATGATTTTGCGGAGTGTCCCATCTGTATAAATCTGTGATAAGGGCAAGAGAATGATGACGACAAGGTCAAATTAAATTATCTAGCGAAATTCCGGAGATGTGAGGTATCAATATCTAAATATGATAAAACAAAAAAAAAAAAAAAAAAAAATATTTTTTGGGGGACCGCAAAAAAACATTAATAAATATTCTTTTTGTTTCATCATTTTTAGATATGGATACTTATCACGTCTCTGGAGAGACTAAGTCAATTTGACCCTGTAGAATGTCTATAATTTTACCCAAACTACAGATTAATACAAAGAGTTCACTCGGTAAAATCATTTAAATCAATCAATCAATTTAAATATTTAATTTCACATAAACCTACACTGGCACATAAGAAACGTCAGAAGCTAGATGCACGGTTCCACTTGGTCGTTTCAAATAAAAAGCGAATCTTGCTACGACACAATAAAGTGCAATTCAGGTCGCACAGCGCTAATCACCTACAGTTATTTTTACCTAGAAGTTGCCTCTCTTTCTATCGCGTAACTCTTTTATCTTCTGACTACGTTACGTTTCCCTGACTCTATAGTTTTTAAGAACTAAAAAAAAACGGTGTTTTGTGCTTACTAATACTAAAGTCAAAGTCAAATCATTTATTTCAAATAGGCCCATGTATGGCACTTTTGAACGTCAAAATTTACAAAATAATATAATTGATTCTAGTCGCCCCTTCCAAAAGGTAGTTTTCGCATAGAGAAGAATGGGCAAGAAACTCCACCGTTACTCTTTTAAAATGTTTTACAATAGTTTGTATAAGTACGTATATTGGTTAAATAATTATATGTGAAGACGATGCACCTATAATAATATTACTATACCACAATAGGTAAAAATAATTAAAAATGAAGCAAGGACAGATAATTTAATTATGTGATAGATACATGGTGCTCACATATTTACAAACATTGTAAAAGTAGAAGATTTTCCAAATTTTAAAAAATTAATATGTTCGTGTCTGAGGAAGTAATCACAAAATGTAGAATCAATGTCATATAACACAAAATTATAAATTTTACAATTAAATTAGCAACCTGTATGATTTTGTCTTGATTCTAAATTGTCCTATGGAGCAGGACCAGCATGTTTCCAAGCACTCTTATCTTGGATATAATCCTCTAATTTGTAATATGCTTGTTTGTTTATGATTATTTTCTTTTCTAGCCAACAATACCAACATTCTACCACACTTGGACGCACTTCTCAATATGGCGGGCCGTTCTCTCAATACTGGGACTGGTGTACTTCATCATTTCCAACCCCCAGGACCTGGTCTTCACGAATCTCAGCAAGTTGTTACAGTTCAAACATTCCCTGCAAAGTATTGGATGATTCTTCTTGATAACCTAGTTTTAAGGTAAAGTTTTTCCGTGATTTTATTAGATTTGGGAAGTTTAGGGCTTTTATTTTGCAATGAAACTCACAGATACCTAAATTACAAAGTGAGTTAACGCTATTTAGTAAATAATACTCCTTTAATGTCGCGACAGTTTATATTTTCTTCATGTAAACACTATAATATTGTTATATTCGGCTTTCATAAAAAAAGAGAACTAGAGTTCGGCAGTTTCATACTAACGAATATGTGTTTTGCGAATTTGATCCTTATTACAACTACAAATTGTCCAACTGACAGGTGTCAGGAACGCATTATCTCGATGGCCGGACTGTAGTCCTTACTTTTCTTAATAGTCTGTTATAGTCATAGTATTATTAATTTATTTTTATATTGGCCTCATTTTTGGCTTAGGCTAAGCCCAATTTAAAAAAAACTGAATCTCATTTAAAACCAAATAATAATTGACAAGTACTTAAAACCAAAGATATTTTCAAAGATCTCCCTAAAAACTTTAGCTAGAAGTTTGATATTTAAGACCTATTTTATAACGCTTTAACCACTAAGAATGATATTGAAAGCCGAAACCGGCAATAAATAACATTATTTTGTTAAAAATAGATACTTTATTATTATTTTATGAATAACATTCACAAAACCTGATACTGTGGACAGGGTTAAATTTTTACACAGAATAGTACAGAAGACGCACTCCGCATGAAGCTACTACGCGGCGGGCTCGTCTTGTCGTAACGTAGTCAGAAGATATAAAAGTTCTGCGATAGAAAGAGAGGCAACTTCTAGGTGAATATAACTGTAGGGAATTAGCGCTGTGTGACCTGAATTGCACTTTATTGTGTCGTAGCAAGAGTCGCTTTTATTTAAATATTTTTGCAGAGTGGACCATCTGTATTAATCTGTGGTTTTAAGAGTAACAACTAACATAGAGACTGTCCTAGTTTTATCAATCGTAGATACGTTGGTTACTGGCTCACAATATTGAGACCCCCCCAAAAATACGTCAATGTAATCGTACCCCTGGTAAACAAATGTCTATGACTGAATAAAAGCAACAGAAAGAACTGTTGGGTACTTTTTCTAACTCATGAGATATTAGGTAAGGAAGAAAGAGATGTGTATATTGCAGTAACTATCAACCGGTTTTTGGAACGTAAATATACAAATATAATTTTCGTTCCAGAAACTGGACCATTTCTTTTATGACACGCCTATGTTAGTTGTTTTTCTGAGCATTATCATTGGATCATAGCTTAGTGTCACCCAATTAGAGCGCAGAATGCAGTTCACTACAGGCCGACCGCTTAACAGAGTCCGTGCGCGGTGCGGGAGGAGTGACAGTTGTCACAAGTTGACGAATCACTGAGCTCTCGCATCACGATACCACCCCTCCCGCACCGCGCAGCTACCTCAGAATGGACTCAGTTAAGTGGTCGACCTATAACTGTTTACTTGAACTAGTCAAGGTTGCATTTATTTTTAATATGAATTAGCTTTATTTTAAGTAGGATTATGCTAAAATCTGTCTAATACCTCAAATAAGGAAGTGATTTAATTATTTAGTTTGTTTATTTTAATGTAAAATTAATTATTTTTAATAAGTATTGTAATACTCGTTCGAACAAAATACTATACTTATCTTACTTGAAAGATAAGCTGTCAATCTTTACAATAAATACATGCCAAATTTCTAAAAGTAGAATCAAGAAGTAAAATACCTATATTTTTTTAAATAACTTAGTGAAATCCTTTAGAATGTTATAAGAAGATTTTTTTTGTATTTATTTTAGCAACGTCCAAAACAAAACGCAGCTTACTTTCATAACATCTCAATGTTTTTGATAAGTACATAATGCAATGTAATAATAATAAATACATTTATGATAGAGTATTCGTAATGATATATTGCCGATATTTCTCCGAATTATGTATTAAAAAATATGAATGTTTGGAACACACCGTATTTATAACCGCAAGTTTAGAATTTTAAGGTATCTACGCATTCACTTGTTTTTGATATCCTAGGCATTATGGTGGGTGGCAACATACAGGCTACCGAAGGAACACGGGTGGGTTTTAGTCAGTAAGAGTCTGACAATTTCCCACCCCAAAAAAAGGCATCATTGTGGGTACAAATGTGAAACATAACATGAAATGCGACGACAACTTGGCGAATCTGTTTCAACGTGTGTTACATTTCATGTTGCATTGCATATATGTTATTTGGACGGCATTTCCGTTTCAACGTATGTTACATTACATGTTATTTTTCACATAATTATGTCTACCTACCATTACAATAACATTTGGATAAACATTATTTTGCATAATTCATAATACAGGAAAAAATAAAATGTGTATTGAAGAGAGAATTTCGGAGCGGTACCGGCTGTAGAATAAATTAATAATAAAAAAATCTAGTCGGTTATTTTAAGGGACCATTGCTGATCTTAATTGTTTGCGGCAGCTACTCGAATAATAATAATAAAAAAATATCAACATTTTTAATAATACAATAATTTACCTATAACTATCGCCTAATTAGGAAAAAGATGGTAAAATTGATGGAATTGTGAAGTTTAATGTATATTTCATTCCATTAGTGTTTAATAATTATAATAAATTATATATATTTAGATACACGTCATTTTATAGACAAAAGATTACATAATTGCCACAAAAAGTAGGGGACGAGAATATTGTGTCTTTAAAAAAATGAATAACTGACAAGCAAACTACATACTGTTAGTGATATTTGACCACTTTTCAAAAGCATCATCATGTCAAATTTGAATTTGAATTGAAATTTAACCACACCTTTTGTGGTTTTCGTGTAGTTCAACGAAAGTTGTCTATGTAAAGACGTGCGGCGTGTGACCCTTAATAGATTAAGGGCTTTAGGTTTATCGTTTACGATTTTTATAACTGTGCGCCTGTCAATATCAAAATATTACAGTATTTTAGGTTTAAATGATAACAATAACAGCTTAACGAATAATATGGCGGAACTGTGCAGACGACACGAGTTGTGTAGAACGTACTAAGAGGCGTCGGGGCACTGAGGAGGTAACCGAGTGGTTGAATTCAATACTACCAACCAGGGATGTTACTGAAGTCTTTACCGGAACCGTAACTGGAATCGGAGGTTTTAAATTTTTTGGATCGGAATCGGAACCGGAACCGGAGACGGAGGCGGAAGTAGAAGAAAGATGTGTTAAGGAAAGGCTTAATGAAACATTAGAAATATAATTCAGTCTCTCTAATCAGTCTCTTTAATTAGTCTCTTTAATCAGTCGCTTTAATCAGTCAAATATTAGCGATAAAATCCGCAAACAAAACAATAAACTGACTGTGCGTCTGCACTGGTGAAATATTCACAACAAAACCTGTTGAAATCTTCATTTTCTGTCAATGTTCCATACAAAGTTTGACAGGAACTTGAGATTTCAACATGTTTTATTGGGAACGTTTTGCCAGTGCAAACGCACAGTGAGACTTCGAGCGCGAACGTGTTTAAAATAAACAAACATTTCCCTGGTGACGAGTTAAAACTTGGTTGTACGCGCTCTAGTCACGTGCATCACTGCGTTTCGAACTTCGGTATAACACCGATTCAAAATTATGGGAACCGGAATCGAAATCGGAGGTTTAAAATTAATCGGAAGTTCCGACCTTTCGGAATCGGAACCGAAGCTCCGTAACATCCTTGCTACCAACCTACGACTTTAACAGCTCCAAGCGCATATAATTTAACACCGGCGACCTTGAGCTTACCTGGTGTAGTACGGATTTCCAATATCATACTGTTAGGTAATTGCATAATAACACATATAAAATAAAATGAAAATTGGTCGCAATGTCTTTTATCTTGACAGTTCCACGTTCATTGCGTTATTTGAGCAGACGAATTTTTCAAACCTATGAAGCAGTGGATTAGGAATTTCCTTCACAACCCTTGGGTTGTGATGCCAGTTCTCACGAACATTAAGTGACACTTAAATTAATCCCTAAATAAAAGTGAACTGTTGGATTTTCAACGCTAGGCTCAGCACTAAGAGTTTAAAATCCAAATTCAGCTCATGGTCAGCAGTTAAAAGACGATGGCATCATAACCCCGCTGTACATCCAGGCCAAGGTGCTGGGCCAGCATGTTGGGCTAAACTATCGAATCCCCAACGGTCACTGTTTACACATTGTCGCTGCACTAAAAACCGAACTATTTTGTTGGCCAGCCAGTGCTGGTCGCCAACTATCAACACAAGCCAAGTAGATCTCTACACGTTGGCCCAGCACCTTCGCCCAATGTGTACAGCGGCCTTTAAATAAGTAAGTTTGGCATAACAGAGTGAGAAAGCACTATATGCCAGAAAGAGAGAAAACATCCCGCCCTGTTGTGAGTACCATCACTCACTGATCTTCTAATTGTAGATAAAAGTTAAGCTACTTAGTAAAATAAAAATATATCATAGTTTAATGAAATGTAAACACTATTTTAATTAAAAATATTATTGTTCTAGTCATATTAAGTCGTGTATATAATGTAGATGCTTGTACACCTTTCAAGTTATCATTATTAGCATTGTTAAAGGAGTAAATATGAATTAATAATCTATTTGTATAGAACTTGAATCTTTTCCTGTGATCTATAGGTATCAAAATGTAGGCGATTGGCGATAAATTGAAAGGTTTTACGAGGTCTTAAAAATATGGCACATTGTGTCAGATCGAGGCGATAAAAAGTGGCGAAATGCCAGACGTCTGACGACTTATAGTGACGCATTTTTTTCCGAGAAATAGACATCATAGAATGCAATTGAAGTGGATATATTTAGGAACCTGTTCCGCTTAGCTATTTCAAAAGGGTCTTAAAAAGATCATGAAAGAAATCGACACATGTTTCACCTCTCAACGAGGCATCCTCAGGATGACGATTGACTTGTCGTGAACACGGCGTGTTGCCACACCAAGCACCGGTATGGTCGATTTCTTTCAGGGTCTTTTTAAGACTCTTTAGAAATAGCTAAGCGGAACAGGTTACTAAATATATCCACTTCTATTGCATTTTATAATGGATTTCCGCAAGGTCACGCCTGAATCAATTAACTATCCAGACATCATAGAATTAAGTAAAATAGCTTAAAAGACGCGCAAATAGATAATCAGTAAAAAATATACATTATTGTGCTTGTAATCATTGGTAACTCCTTTTTAAGCGAACCTATTTTAATGAGCGGGGTTTAAGTAATAATTGACATTAACATTTAATTATCCTTTTCAAAAGGCTTGCATTTTTTTATTGTCATAGATAGTATATATATTATTTTGTGCGAATGACGCACAAAATATGTAGGTACTTACCTATCTATACTACGTTCGCAATCTAGTTTCCAAATATGTAAACAAAAATATTTTTTGGAAAACTAACTTAAATTCCTACATATAAAGTTCAGTTTGCGTTACAAGTGTTACAACTTCAAACATTTCTATGATTTTTTCAATAGTTCTAGTCATTCTGGGGAAGTTACGTCAACTCTTTCCAAATTAACAACGAGGAGGCAGTATGCAATATGTGGCACGACCAAACATAATACAGGTTTTGCCCAAAAATTCTATACTTTCCGAGGGCCTCAACTCTATAATAAGTTAAATAAAGAATTGGGTATTTTTAATTACAATAAATCTAAATGTAAACTTATATTGACTAACTGGCTTCTAAAATTGAACTACATAAAAACAGAAGAGTTACTAGTCATAAAAACGTAATGGGAACCATTCGTCTAGTTGAACATGAACCCAATCACATATCCCCTCAACACTTCACACACACACACACACCACACAAACACACACACACACATAGACAAACGGACAACACAAAACACATCACCCCCTCACCCACACTACACTCCACATGCACCTTGAACTCCACTACACTTCATACAAATTTAAGATTTTATTATTATTCTCTTCCAATACCTATATAGTTTGCCCATAGAACATGAAAATGTAACTTTCGGTAAGAATTTTCTATTGTAATGTTTTTGATGTTATCTTTGCCTCTAGGGGGGAGTCCCTGGTGTCCTGAAATACAAGTCACGGCTTAGTTTAGGCACCAGTCTCCCACAAATGAACATTGTCCTACATCATAATTATTTTTTTTCCGTTTTTAAGTTATAGTTAATAAGTGTTATTTGTGGAAGAAAATAAACATTTTTATTATTATTATTATTTTCGGTTCTTTACGTTTCTTCTCATTTAAGAGAGGTCAAGAAACCTTACACACGGGTCGGGACCAAGTACGTAAGGCGAAATTTAGATTGAAAAGGTGGATGACAATGTCGAAGAAGTCAGGAACTTTCGGGTGATGCGACAGGTGTTAAGAATGGTGGCTTTTTGGAGCATGTAAAGTGTGTGAGTAGGCATCTGTAGAGTGTTAAGGCTTTGTGTGAGAGATTTTGGTATTACACCAGTAGATGAAAGGACAACGGGGACAATATGAACGGTTTGTGCTTTCCATTGGGTTTTAATTTCTATGGCGAGATCTTGATACTTACTGAGCTTTTCGGATATGGTGGTTTGAATATTATGTGAGTTCGGTATTGCTATATCTATCAGATAAACTGTTTTATTGGTTTTGTCGTGAACGGTAATGTCAGGTCTATTGTAATGAATAGTTTTATCTGTTATTATTGTTCGGTCCCAGTAAATTTTCTGATCCTTACTTTCTAATATTATTTCTGGTTTGTATTTATAATATGGTATCATTTCGTTAACGAGTTTATATTTATATGCTAATTGTTGGTGTATTATTGCAGCGACTTGATCATGGCGGTGTTTATAATCGGTTTGTGCAAGTGATTTACAAGCTCCTGTTATATGTTGTATGGTTTCAGAGGCAGTGTTGCAATGTCTGCACAAGTCAGTCGGCTGATGTTGATCCTTTATGATGTACTTTCTGTAATTGCGAGTGGCTACTATTTGATCCTGTATAGCCAACATAAAACCCTCGGTCTCGGGAAACAGTTCACCTCGTTTGAGCCATTCGTTCGACTTAACTTTGTCGACGTGTGGCTGACTCAGGCACACGTCGACAAAGTTAAGTCGTATTATTATAACTGGAAACAAGGATTTGAATAGAATAGGTATCTGCATTGCCCATAAAAGTTGAGGCATGATAACATCGGTTATTTATTATTACCAACCGTCTCGATCCGACAGAAGTGGCTCCACCTAGTTAATAAAAACTATATTAAAATAATAAAGCGACTATAATACATTTTAGAGTTATGATCAATTCATGTATGTATGGGAACGTCTAGTGTATAATTGTAAAGCACATAATATAATATTGACTGTTGACAGATGTAATTCAAATATAACAATTGATTTGTGATAAATTATTGAGTTTGTTTTATTATAAAACATTCCGTACGCAAAATAAGCGCATTGACGTGGAGTTGCGGGCACAAAACATACAGACTTACGAAATCGTTAAGGGCCATATCACGCTGGCGATTTGCGAGGGTATTTCCAGCAAGGCGATTGTTTAGCGAGCTTACTGAGTGTGCGTTGCGAGCACGCCACGTGCGAAACGAGTTCGCTGCGTTTGCGTAATGAGTTCGCCGTGTTTGCGGAACGAGAGCGATTGACCTGAATTCACAAGAGAGAGCGAGTGCAAAATATTGTGTAAATGCATCGAATACGTCGCGTGGTCGCAGCTAGCTCGCTTCACAAATCGCTTCACTGGAATGACGCTGGCAAATCGTCAGTTTTATAACTCTCTAAGCTACAGTTTTCTAGAAAAACGATGACCGCCATATGACGGCCAGACTGCCGCAGTGACGGCTGTCGTGAAATCCATGGTACCGGGCAGCATTGACTTTACAGCGTCAAAAAACGCCGTCTACGAAAACACCAACTTACATTTGAGTGATGTCATTCGCCCGTAAATTACTGACGCTATGTAGCGGCCACTGTAGTCTTAGGAAACTCTAGCCTTAGCAAAGTCAAATAGTAATAAACCACGAATATTGATCTTGAAAATTCGTTCCCCTAGGCTATGATCTAGTGATCATAGCCTAGGGGAACGAATTTTCAAGAAAATAATCATCGAATTATTTTGGCTACTACTGTAGTCAAAATAATTCGATGATTTATTATATACGGTGGGTACGAGTAAGAAACTACCTACTGTAGTCAGTTGACTCGAATAAAAAGTAATAAACTTGCTAATTTATGTGGTCGCAATTACTAAAGAAAGATCTTCCAATGCTAACCCTACAGTCAAACTCTTCAATTACTTTGGTAGCTTACGCGATAAATATCATGAAATGTTTTATTTGCAACGTTGAAGAAAAATTTGCTGCCAAGTTTGCAAAACACTTTTTTACGAATAATTAAGTTTCTTCAGAATAATTTTATATATAATTTAATTTATTCCTTAATGAATCTTTATTAGGGACTTAATTAATTAGGTATTCTAAAATAATACCTACTTTTACAAGGAATAAAATGCCAAGGTGCCAACAGTTATGGCCTTAAATTATAGGTAGAGTGCGCGCAAGATAATATTAAAATGAGCGTATGTTATGCGATTATTATATTATCAACAAGTCACAGGGGCCGACACAGAAGGCTGAAGAATGGATGGCGACCTCAGGACAAGTTGCTTCTCACACGGACAGCTGTATGTCGCTTACTCCCGGGTCACCATTTCTGACTCTCTGTATATTTTGGCTGCTGAGAATAAAAATACAAACGTAGTATACAGGGAAGTTTTATAAAAATGTGGCTGTTATTGTAGTATATTGTGATGACTAACAACTTCCACGCGAACGAAGTCGTGTGCAGAAGCTAGTATTAAAATAAGATTAATACTATTAAGATTAATTTTATTAATATGGATATATATTATATTTAAAATTACAGTATAAAATTAAGCACGTCACCAGTCGCGCGCAGACTTATCTTGCGCGCACTCTACCTACCAAATTCTTTTCATTAATGCATTCTTCTTTTCGATTTGCTTTCACATGCCGTTGAGAAATATCTCTCAGGCATGCCGGTTTCCTCACGATGTTTTCCTTCACTGTTTTTGAAGCAAGTGATAATTATACAATACGCACTTGAATCCGAAAAGTCAGAGGTGCGTGCCTTAATTGGGTTCGAACTCGAGACCTATGACTTGGCAGTCTGACTGTCACACCACTAGGCTATCACTATTGGGTCTATCCTTTATAGCAGAACTTTTTTATGTCATATTATTATTTTGCAAAACAGAGCATAGCATAAACTTAATTTCGCAGAAAATCGTTTGGCAAACAGTCATTTATCATACATTCAAAACTCATAATTTTGTAAGTCAGAATCATCTTTAGGCATATCCATAATAATTAAAAAGTAGAACAATCATATCGCAGAAACTTCACAGTCAGAATCGTCTTTTAGGCATACATTTCATATCGATAGTCATTAAAAAGCAGAACTATCATATCTCAGAAAGTTTACAGTTAGAATCATTTTTTGACATACATTTCATATCCATAATAATTGAAAGACTCACCTATCACATGCATGCAGAATGTAAACACGCAAATAAGCATACACCATGCATGCAGCAAGCCTGCAGCATGTAAGCGAGCATGCAACATGCAGCAGGCATGGTTTCTGTCACGGCTCCGGCGCTGCGGGGCTCCGGGGCGGTCCCCCGCGAGTATTTCGTCGCAGATGTTTTGAACGCTCACCGTCGCGGCTGAGGCTGTTAAGTGCGAGCGTTAAAATCACCTGCTCCTCAGCTCGCGGGCCGCCTCACCACTCCGCGCCTACGCGGGCTTAAATTACACTCTAGGGGTAGGGCAGACGAGACTACGTGGAGTCGGTTTTGCAGTGATTCGTTTCTATCACTAACTTTTGTACCACAACATATTTAAGACAAATATTTTAAAATGATGATGTGGATATATTTAGTAACCTTTTCCGCTTAGCTATTTCTAAAGAGTCTTGAAAAGACTCTGGAAGAAATCGACACGTGTTTCACCTCTCAACGAGGCATCCTCAGGATGACGATTAACTTGTCGTGAACTCGAACACGGCGTGTTGCCACACCAAGCACCGAGCGCAGACTGAGCTTTATCGCCCGTCCAACTCACTTATATACTGCTCGCCCCACCTCGGCTCGGAACGTGATCTGCGCGATAAGGGGCGAACAATCGCAGTAAAGGTGACCTTGGCATACTCGTATTTAATTCGTTCAACAGTGTAACGTTTCCTGTATTATTTTTCACTAGGAAACGTTACACTGCCGCGAGCCGAGGTGGGGCGAGCAGTATATAAGTGAGTTGGACGGGCGATAAAGCTCCCGACCCTTGCTCGAAAACGAGGTGCCAGCAAGTTGTTGCCGCTGAGCACGTAGCTTTAAAACTACCCCGCATAATAATCATGATTTAAAACCATTTTGATCCAGCCTGTCCCTTCTTGCTGTCCTCCCCTCAGCGACGCCCTAAGCCGAGGTTCGTACCCCACAGGGGGTGCCCTTAGCGAGCGTTCGCCTAGTTTTAATTTAGTTTAGTTTTTTGCCCCTGGCTGGAGGCTTTGAGTGTAGCAGCTTAAGGCACCCACAGGAAAGTCCGGTTAAGCAGCCAAGACCTTAGTGGTCAAAACTGCGAGATGCCCGTTCAAAAAAAAAAAAAAAGCGATAATGCTCAGTCGCGGTGTTACTCTACAACACTAGCCGCGCACTAGCCGCAAACGGCTCGATCTGTGAACGGGGCGAGAGGTAGACTACATATTAACATGTAGGTGTGTCGAGTCGGCATCCTCGTCGCTGGTCGTCTTCGCTGGGCCTCCCCCAGGTAACTGGGGGTCTCACCTGGCGGGGACTGACCGCCGGGATGTCGTGAAGAAAGCGGCGCTACAGGAGTTAGCGCCGTGGCGCGCCTACAATAATATTCAGAGCAACCAAACACACAGACGCATCTTGCTCGCAAGATGCGTCAATTTCTACGACGCCGTCCGAGGCGCACAAAATTGAGGGGCCCATATTAATGGGCCACTGTATGGCTCCCGCGGGCGAGGGGCGATGCCCCGACCCCGCTCGCCACGTCCCCTTGCGGGGACGTCGCGACGACTCAACGAGTATAAAGCTCAGTCTGCGCTCGGTGCTTGGTGTGGCAACACGCCGTGTTCGAGTTCACGACAAGTTAATCGTCATCCTGAGGATGCCTCGTTGAGAGGTGAAACACGTGTCGATTTCTTCCAGGGTCTTTTCAAGACTCTTTAGAAATAGCTAAGCGGAAAAGGTTACTAAATTTATATCCACATCATCATTTTATTATGGATTTCCGCAAGGTCACGCCTGAATCAATTAACTACAAATATTTTAATTTAATAAATGCTATTTTATAGAAATGGCAATATGCCTAACGAAATTATTTGAAATAAAATTCTGCCATCTTCATAGTATGCCAAGTGAAATTGTACCAAATAATCGTCGCTCTAAATAAACGTTATGCTAAAAGAAATTATGCGGAATTTTAACTTTGACAAAGGTAATTTAATTATGACAAATAAAATTCTGCTATCTTAAAAGAATGTCATTATAGATTCGGACATATGTATAAACATTCGGCCAAACAATAATAATGTTAAATAATTTTTATGCCTCGTTGGTCTAGCGGTCGCAAAGCGCTACTGCTGAGTATGAGGTCCTGGGTTCGACTCCCGGGTTCGGGCAAGGTGTTATTAGGTTTTTCCATCTGGAATCTCTCAGTAGCAGCCAGGGGTGTGGATTTGTGCCCGGTTGATGGCAATAGGCTCGCCCCCTATTACATGGGACTTAAACATAGCTGGCGAAATGTGGGTGTACTATAGGTACACCTCAATACAGGCCTGATGTTATGTTTTTATGTTATAAATTGCTACAGAGTATAACAAATAAAGGTACGTGTCTGTTGCTAATTGTGATAAATTTATCGTAAATAGCAACATACACCTATGTAGGTAAGTTTCTCAGAAATTCTGGAAACTTGGACATTTGTTTCCATTCTGTTGAGTCGAGTGAAAGTTTTTCTAATTGTCGTCATTTATCAAAATACTTGATTAAATTCATAAAATCTTGGCACTTTTCTGAGGAGAAGTTCATTGACTCTGTGTACTCGAAAATTTAGATGGTGTGCTACAAAAGCAATTGAAACTTTTTCGATCTTCTCTTGTAAATAAAGCTAATCTATCCAATGTGGCTATCCTCAGAGAAGAATTTCAGACCTTCAGGTAGAAAAACATCACCCTAAAAATACTTACATCAAAGAAATCTACGTAAGTATAATAGATTGCCTTAGATTGTCTACCTTTGATGCAGGTAATTTACGCTCTCTTTGCCTGCGTTTATATAATAATAGGTACTCTGAATATGGACCTTTGTGTACTCTGGCTCATTTGCATCGAGTATTGATTAACTCTGCATTCCCTTTCGTTCTATTTTCTGAAATAAAGGAACACTAATTTGTCAAACGGAATAATGGGAAAGTACCTTGGTAGGTCTCTGATCTAGTTTTACAAACTGTACGACTGCTTTGCCGATTTTCATTTAAATAGTGTTGAAAAATAAGAGTTCATTCCATCTATTCGAAAAGGACGACTTGGTTTGCCTTTAAGTGCACCCAAAGGTGGTGTTTTCTATAAGAAACTTTTAGTGAGCAGTAATGAATTTTTAATCCTCTTTATAAGTGCGCCACAATTATCTTTGCCGCGCAGTTTTTGAATTTGGAACATCTTAGTGTTCAGTGCCAAAGAAATCGAACGCAAATATTGTTTGAATAAAGACTGGCTGGCATGACGGCCCATAGTTGCGCCACCGGCCAAATAAAAAAAAAACCGGCCCATAGTTGCGCCACCGGCCAAATAAAAAAAAAAAAGAAATCAAATATAAAACGCGTGAACTACAGCCCGCGTTTTCGTAAATTTTCACGGATTGTTAGAAATTCATGGTTTTGTTTTGACAAATGAATTCTTCAAGTGACAGTGAAAGTATAGAATTAACTCCTGAAAGTATTAGAACTGAAATGTGATGGATAATCTATTACCTGCAAAAACGCGGGAGAAATATATGAAAGCCTATGGTAATTTTATTGAATGGAGAAATGCAAGAGGCGCTAAGAATTTTTATAATTGCGACAATGTTTCAAATGTAAATATAAGATTTTAGTTGTTTTATTATTAGGTACTATTTAATTTAAATTTAGTTGTTACTCTATGTTTTATTAAATAATAATATTACAATGAAATATGAGGCGCCTTTTATTTTCTCATAGAGGGTGATGAAAAGTAGAGTGTATCACTCGAGCGCAAACTATATTTTTGGCTCCGGCGACTTACTTTGAATCCCTTGCTACATTCAGGATTCTGCTAAAGAATCCCTCGCTATGCTCGGGATTCTACTCTAAAATCCCTCACTTCGCTCTAGATTTAAAAAAGCGCCTTCGCCGTAAAAGTATTATTTTGCTCCCTTATGATGTAATCTGCTATGGCGTTTGATTTCTTTGGCGCTGAACACCAAGATGTTTCAAATTCAAAAAGTGCGCGGCAATGATAACTGCGGCGCACTCATAAAGAGGATTAAAAACTCATTAGTGCTCGCTAAAAGTTTCATAGAGAACACCAATTTTGGGTGCACTTAAAGGTGAACTAAGTCGTTTTACAGGGACCTCCTTCTGCGAAGCGGTAATGCTCGCGAAGGCAGAACACGTGAGGGAGAGGCAAATTTCGCGTCTGCACTCCCTGGGCGTCGGGAATCGTCGGCCGATTCCCGGCCACCGTAACGCGCGGGTATATTGAGTTGTCGATAAGGACAAGGCCCGGGTCGAGCGACGGCGCATTGTGTTCCACGCGTACCTCAAAGAGATGTCAGCACAACTAACGGGGTCCGCTAGGACCGATGCCTACCGAGGTCGCGGGAAAGTCCGAAAGGGAAACCGTGGCCCCAGGCAACTTACAGGCACCTGAAGGAACACGGGTGGGTTTTATTCAGTAAGAGTTTCACGCGCTAATAACGCTACTGACACACGGTAATGACACGCAAAATAACTTCTCCTTATAGAAGTTATTTGATAATTACCCACCCAAAAAAAAGGGTTTACGGGGGCGAAAAATCGATCTAGCTAGGTCTCATATCTGAGAAAATTTGTTTTCTCCGTATTTTCACCAGAGCAGAGCTCGGTCGCCCAGGTACTTTGTTGATTATATATAGTATATAATACGCAAAATTTAATCTAATACGTAAGTTTCAAATTTCTAAGTTGTTTAGTTGTTGAGATAGAGCTCGTACAAAAATGGTGTAAAACTAACAACTTACGACCCCTTATTTCGTCATTTTTGAAGATTAAAAAATAATATAAAAATATTATTATATATATCTACTCGATGAGCTCTGAACAATGACACCGCACATGCCAGAGTTGTTTTTTTTTTTTCAATTTCAAAAGTTTATTCTATGGAGCCCTTATATTTTTAACTTCATTTCATTTTTATTATTTATTATTATAGCGGCAATAGAAATACATAATCTGTAAAGTTTTCAACTGTGTCCTGTTACGGTTCATAAGATACAGCTCGCTGACAGACAGACGGACAGCGGAGGTTTAGTAACAGGTTCCCGTTTGGCAGCCTTTAGGTACGGAACCCTAAAAAAGGAATATTTTCAAAACTAACAAAATAGCATTTAGATTCCGTATAATTTTCAAGAGCATGTTGTACCTACATACCTACTAAGGTCAGATTAATAAATACCTAACAATACCTAATATTAGTAGTAGCCATGAAATATTAAAGAAAAAAAGCGGAACCTTCTTCTGGACATAGAGAGGAACCTAACAATAAAGAGGTCCCTCTCTCAGGAGCCCTGACCACCGGTAGCTTGGACCCTATCCGATATCGGTGGTCTACTATTTTTTATTATATTTTCATATTCAATAATGGAATTTATAAAAGTATATTAATGAAATAAAGGTTTTCTACACAGGTACTAAAAAAAAAAACGTTTGGAACTTTACCTAGCAAGTTTACTAATAGGTATAATAATAACCTACCTAAGGTTATTTGTTTTTGTAATTTACTGTTTTCAAACAAACACTGAAACAATAAGCTTCTTACCTTACCCATAACGTTAAATATTTCAAATGATTCAAAGTACACAAGTATCTATTATTCGATTCTCAGAATTAGGAATGAACTTTTTATTTTCATTCTCTCAGCATGAATTCAAGAATATTTTTACGTAAAGAAATTCACTTATCCTTACATATTAATAGGAGAGACAGTCCTTCCAGCTTCCTTCCTTACGATATTATCATAAAAGGGTCACATAGAAGCTAAATTACATTAATAGAGACCCTAATTACGGAAGTGGTCCTGAAACGAAATGTAGTGAATTTGAATGTGTTTTGAATCCGGTTACCCGATACCAAGGTAATCACAAAGTTAAGTCACTTGTAAAATTCGCCAGAATTGTAGAAAAGATATGTTTATGGGGAAACGCCAAAATTCCAATTATGTTTTTAGTATTTTTCAGTTTTTGTTCGAACGAATTTTGTGGAATCGGAAAGGGCCATGAACAAACCTTTTATTTGTGCAGTAAGGCCACGTGTAACGTTTTTCGGTGGTAGGCCTTTTTAAAATTATATTTTGTCTTGGGTGGGAAATTAACAAAAAACTTTTCCGAGGAGGGCGGAGGCAGGAAAGGCGTGTCAAATTCTTATTGACTAAAACCCACCCGTACTCCTTCAGTTGTCTGTATGTTGCTAGGTATCCCTTTCGGAGGCATAATATTAAATACGCAATATCCTACAGAAACGCGTAATAGGCACGGTGGCGCGTCATTACAGTCGATTGATAGTTTAAACCATTGTTTAAAGAACTTAGTTTGCTCTCTCTACCGTATATATAAAATGGGAGTGTTTGTTCGCTGTAACCTGCATTTATTTGAAAAACTGCGCTTTCGCTGTTATCAAAATACCATTCATGTTACCTCTCATAAAACCGCATTTTTCGGCAAAAGTGTGCCAGGTATGGCCCCGAAAATATATAATAGTATACCAGCGTCTATTAAAAATACAGAGTGTCTGGGATCCTTTAAGAGGTGTTTGTCTAAATTCCTTTTAGATAGATGTTACTACTCCATCACTGAGATTACACTACAGATAAACAGAGGTATGACGATCCCGACTTGCTAATTAGACACTTATGATTTTATTTATTGATTAAGTATGAATGTGTTATCTAAAATTGTATGACCTGTTTACATAACTGACATAATATTTTAATTGATATATATGTTTTTATATCAATTAGACAATTTAGAATCAAGACGAAATCAAACAGTTCGCTAATGTCATTGTAAAATTTACAATTTTGTGTTTTATGACATTTGTTTTACATTCTGTGATTACTTTCTCACACACTGACTTATTAATTTAAAAAAAATAGGAAAATCGTCTACTTTTACAATGTTTGTAAATATGTGAGCACCATGTATCTATCACATAATTAAATTATCTGTCGTTGCTTCATTTTTAAGTCTTTTTACCTATTGTGGTATAGTAATTTTATTCTAGGTGCATCGTCTTCACATATAATTATTTAACTAATGTACGTACTTATACAAACTATTGTAAAACATTTTAAAAGAGTAACGGTGGCGTTACTTGCCCATTCTTCTCCATACGAAAACTACCTTTTGGAAGGGGTGACTAGAATCAATTATATTATTTTGTACATAGTAATCATATTTTAGACAATATACTATCTGTAACCATAACAATGTTTAACAAAATAAATGATTGTTTGATTGATTGGCAAAACTTTCTCGGAAGAGCTCCTTAACAAAGAATCTTACTTATTCCGAATATGTAATGGTTAACTGCCCCGTTGGTCCAGTGATAGCAAGCGAGACAGCTGAGCGTGGGATCCTAGTTCGATTCCCGGATCGGGCAATGTTTTATTAGGTTTTTCCATTAGGATTTTTTTAGTAACAGCCCGGAGTGTGGAAGTTGATGGTGAGACGCCTCGGAAAGTACGTTAAGCCGTTGGTCCTGATCTCTCTCTGGTCGTGTCGGATTGCCGTCCCATCGGACTATGAGAGTGAGGGAAGAGAGTGCACCTGTGTCTGCGCACACACTTGTGCACTATAATATCTCCCGCGCCGAAGACTAATCTCCGTTGAGATTTGCCACCATGGTCGAAATACGATCTGGAGGACTAAGTATATATCCCTATATCCCTCGCTATAGTAATCGTGTAGATCCCTCGCATCCGCTTTAATCCTTCTGGATTTGTATGCTAAGCTTAAATATAGATTAAGTCTTTTATTTCCGACGATGAGCGGTAAGCCATTAAACCTAAATTACATTAATGTATTTAGGCTTTAAATACGAGGCTTATTAAACGTTCACAGACCGCTATGCAGTACGATATTTTACAGTGCTGGTGCTGTTTTTTGTAAAAAAAATTGTGTTCAGTTCCTGGTTCAGGCAAAAGGTTTAAAAAAAAGCATGTAGTTTTATTTTCCTTCAAAATAGAGGTATCCTTTGCTGAACTACTCATAGTTTTGAATTTCACCCTGAAGTAAAAAATTACCCAGTTTAAACTAATATAGCTCAGTTCAGACTGATATTTGAGCTTTATCTTGATAAATTGTTTGTTATAATATTTTCTACTAAATTAAAGTTTTGTTAATGGCAACAGAAAATAAAAAAGTATTTTGATGTTACCGTACATACAGTGAGATGTAGCCGTGTGATCCCAACATAATACTGTTAAATATTTAAAGGTGTGTCCAAACATTGAGCGGCAACAGCGCGCAGTAACACGCGGCGTTTGCAGAGCACATATCTGCCGCGCTCTAGTTAGGACTAAACCGAAGAATGTTTGCGCGGCAGTACTGCGCGGCACATCCGAGAAATGAAATGAAATTGTTTATTCTGTAAATAGGATATCGGAATCACTTTAACACGTCATATTAAAAAAAAAAATAAGCTAGTTGAGTTCGGCGTTTCCTATCTGACTACTCTGAGAAGAAAGGCCGAAACAAACTCAGAGGTCACAGTCTCTTTTAAAGTCCAGACATAATCTTGGTCAGGCCTTATGAGGACCATGTAGATTAGTGTCTGAAATGGTTTTTTGAGGTAAGAACCACACAGATTTGAGTGAACCTGTCCAGTCAGTGCAAGCATTTGTCAGTAATCGTGGAGCTCAACTCAGAACTTAAGGAGCTCAACTCGACGAACAATACCAAAGAAAGGACATTTGGGCAGGCTGCATAAACTACTCAAACTGCCAGACCATAATTAAAACTAACTGAAAAATGAAAATAATAATGATATCCACATAGTCCTCACATTCACAATAATTAATTAAAATAATATAATACTTTACAAAGTAATCATGTCATTTTGAATATACAACAACAATAACAATGTCAACAATGTCAATGTGTATATAAAACTGGTATAATTTCATGATTTTACAAAATAATTAAAATGTTAAGTTTTATCACAAGGCTTAGCAGAGCGAGCAGTTCAATCCCATGCTTTTTTATCTTCTAAATAATCTGAAATTTTATAATACCCTTTTTTACAAAGTTTGGTTTTAATACAGATTTTAAATCTATTAATGGGTAAGTTTCGAATGTCTGAGACTCAGTTGGCAATATCAATCTGCCTAGCCTGCCTGCCTGCTAAACGTCCGTAGAAATACGTCCAGACACAATTAGTGACGAATGTTGCCTAAAAATGTTCGTTCGTGTGTTCGTCAGAAGTGTTCGTGCGCGGCAGTCGTCCAACCACAGCGCGGCAGCCGCGCACGATTGCCGCTCAATGTTTGGAGACACTTACATTACAACTTGTAAACGTAGTTGTAGGGAAACGATACGATCACAATAAACTGTAATGAGTGTAACGTTCTCTGGGAGAAGACATAACACCACCTGCTAAGGAAATGAACGTATGTGGCGAAGATTAGTTCTTTGTTTTTTTGATAGTGGACCAGAAAATATTTTGCAACATGCCGTCTAAATGAATATTTTAAATTTCAGCAGAGGATAGAAAAAATCTGTTATTATCGGATCACATCACATATTTATAAAAAGCTATCAACTAACTTTGTGGCTAAGTACTAACAGCCGCACGGGTCGATCCATCAGGTTAAGCTACGCTTGCCGGTGTTAGTTCGTGGATGGGGGACCATTTCTACATACCGAGACTTCTCCGTGCCTCGAAAAGTACGTAAAGCTATTGGTCCCGGCTGTCATTCGTGGATACAGTCGTTACGGGTGGTCAGAAGCCCGAAAGGCTGACAACCAGTCTTACCAAGGGGTATCGTATTATCTAGTTAGTGGGTTGTGGAGGTCAGATAGGCAGTCGCTCCATGTTAAAATACTGGCATTCAGTTGACATAGTTGGGAAAAAGCTAGGCAGATTGAAATGTTATAATCCAATTAATGAATACTATAGACTTTTGCCTACTTTATTTTTACTACATGTACCTATTTCTATTTTTTTCGTTTTCTGTGTTCATGTCTTTATTCGTTTTTTTTCCTAATATTGGTCTTTTTCAATTTTAACCAACTTTATTTGTTAACCACCTGCAGCAACTAGAAACAACACTATTCTATTCTATCGGTATGTGTTAAGGCTTGTGCAAACTAGCGCGATATCGCGGGCGCTACATGGGTCGCGCTGTCTGTAGCGCCCGCGATATTGCGCCAGTTTTGCACGAGCCTTTACAAAAACGGCAGCATTTGACGGCATTTTTGGCATACCTAGTGACTGAGGAAGGGTCTGCTGCGCTACGTGTCGTGAGTTCTGTTCTCGGAACGCAATTTATAGAATGTTGTTAAGGGTCTGGTTGTTTGTGTTTGTAAATGCACCCATGATAGAGAAATTCCTGTGTAGTACCTACGATTCGGCGGCAGTTTTAATGAAAGTATGGGTAATATAGTAGAGCAGAGTTGTGTGTAAAAGCTCGTGCAGACCAGCGCGATATCGCGGGCGCTACAAGGGTCGCGCTGCCTGTAGCGCCCGCGATATCGCGCTAGTCTGCATGAGCCTTAATACTGATAAAAGGTGAACGATTTATTTATGTGAGTAGGTTTGTACCAACATTTTTATACGTCATCATATTTTAAAAACTAGATGAGGTCGGCGTTTCCTATCTGACTACTCGGAGATGAAAGGCCGAAAGCCAATCTCAGAGGTCACAGTCTCTTTTAAAGTCCAGACATAATACTGGTACTGGATTTTGTTAATTACCAACAAAATTTAACAAAAGCCATTCCTATTCATTTATTTTGTTCAGTTATAAGGGTGTTAATAAAGCTATGTATGCAAAATGTCGTCTACCTACTAAAGATAATTATACAGTTGACGAGATTATCTCATTTTATATTTAAATGGGTTAGTTAAAATCTCAAGTTAGAGTCTAGACCTCACTATCAAATTACACTGTGTAAAACCACCACATATCAAGTTTAATTGCTTTTTTGAGCAATGTCACACTCTTGTATGTCACAACCTGTGAAACTTTCTCAACAACAATTAAATGACGGAGTACGACTTTTTATTTATCGAGAAGATCAAATCTTACAAAGTAAATCTTACAGTTTAGTCGCAGAAATAACTGCAAGTTGAGTTTCTAGAATTGATTGCCGCTTGTATCCTGTCACATACCTTAAGTTAAGCTGAAACTGAATGTTACCGCACGATCAAGTTTAAGATCTTATTATGGATAACTAAGTAAGAGGAGAGAGATTTTGTGTTATAATTTAAGCATATCTTTGGTAGGTATACTTAAAAATGGTTGATTGTTAATTTGTTTCCTAATTTTATTTTAAGAATTAATTGTATATTGTTTGCATGGTTCGTAATTGTACCCTAGCTATAAGCCATTGTAAAAACTATAAACATTATGGAAAGCAATTAAACATATGTATACGAATAGGTATACTGTGTGAGCAGGTCGCTAAAACGCCGGAGGACGGAGTTTCAGTAAATACCGTGTCTCAAAGCCGAACGACATGTCGCATCGCTGTGTTTGTGAGTCGCAGTGTCTGTCGCGGAGTTACACATGTAATTCCGCTTAAGCCAGATTAATTTAACGTCGTTCAAAATGAGTTAAGATTTCACGTTTCAGACAATTTTGTTAATTATACCAGGACTCATTACTACAGTTGCTGTACACCGCAAATGTATTATGAAACTAAACTAATTTCAGCAACTCAACGATGGATTACGCTCGTAGTGTGGCCTTATACTAAATTATGAACTCGGTGATTCTATTTCAACAATTTCCGACGCTTACTGAAAGTTATATTCAACTAGTTGCGCTCTACGGTTTTACCCACATAAGTCTCGATCCCGTAGGAATCATCATTATCATCTGTCTAGCCCTTTCCCAACTATGTTGGGGTCGGCTTCCAGTCTAACCGGATGCTGCTGAATACTAGTATTTTACATGGAGCGACGGCCTATCTGACCTCCACAACCTAGTTACTAGGTAACACGATACCCCTTGGTAAGACTGGTTATCAGACTTTTGGGCTTCTAACTTCCCGTTACGACTGTCAAAATTCTACAAATGACAGTCCGGATCAACGGTTTAACGTGCTTTCCGAGGCACGGAGGGGTCTTGTTATGTAAAGATGGTCACCCATCCACAGACCAACCGCGGCAAACGTAGCTTATTAACCTGATCGATCGACCCGAGTGGCTCTTATTACTTAGCCACGAGCCCCTCGATCCCGTAGGAATATCAAGATAAATAGTATCCTATGTCCTAATCCAGGTTATGGTCTACCCGTGTGCGAAATTTCATCAAAATCCGTTCAGCTTTTTTAGCGTGAAAGCTTGATAAACAAACAAACAAATATATTAACTCACTTTTGCATTTATAATATTATTATTAATTATTAATATTATTGATAAGGATAACATACCATTACGCCTATATTCCACAAAGGGTTAGGCAGAGGTGTACTTGTAGTTATTACATCCACTGTTCTGTGCAAATACCTCGTAATAGGGGCAATACTATTACCTTCAACCGGGCACGAATACTGTCCAGCCCGTCCCATCTTTGATGTCCTCCTTCCGGTTGACGCCCTAAGCCGAGGTTCGTACCCCATAGGGGGTGCCGTGCTAGTTTTAATTAGCATAGTTGAATAACCCCTGGCTGGAGGTTTTAAGTGTAGTAACTTAAGGCAACCACAGGAAAGCCCGGTTAAGTAGTCATGATCTCAGAGGTCACTAGGAGATGCCCTACCTAAACCGTGGAGTTTCTTGCCGGCTCTTCTCCATAGGAAACGACCAATTGGAACCGTGCACCTAGCTTCTGACGTTTCATAAGTGCCCATGTAGGTCTATGTGAAATAAAAATATTTTGAATTGAATTGAATTGAATAAAAAAAAAAGCACGGATGCTGGGTGCTACTGAGAAATTCCAGATGGAAAATCCATTAACACTTTGATCGAGCAGAGAATCGAACCTATTACCTTATGATCACCAGGCTACTTGTGACCTGCGTGCGACTACTAGACAAACGAGGTTTTATTTTAAATGATCCTCCAATTAAATAAAAAATGTTTAAAATTTTTCAAGCAAGCTAGTAAAAACGCGAATCGAAACTTGAAACCTTATAAAGCCGAGTGACAGGTCCTTCTGCTAGAGCTCCGTTCGAGATCGGAACAAGTCGGGAAAATCTCAAATAAAACACCAAAATGGCTCACAAAAGAAATAAAACATAAATAAATAAAAAATGCTTTTATGGCTATTTACTCTTTTATTTTCCTCCAATATCATTTTGTCTTTATTATTTTATACCCCATTGATTCGTTTAAGCATATACCATCTTCTTTTATCGAGATAAATTACTTTGTAGATTACACGAGAAAAAGGCACCTGAAGTAAGTAGACGTAATACCTACGAGTACATCCATTATTGTTTTGTTTTGTCTGAGATATTAGGCTATGTTTTCTGTGTAAGGATGTTGGAGCACAGAATAATAAAACCGTATGGAAGCGAAACACAAAGTACCTTCCTACTAAAAATAATAACCTGCATATATTTATGCAGGTTATTATTTAATATCAGTTTTTATTTTTTATCAGGTTTTTATTTATTTTTTATTTGTTTATTGGCTGTTGCTCTGTATTCAGAGCAACAGCATCCTGAGAACTGTAGCGGAGAGCTACAGCTCTCCAATTGTAAAACAGTTTGTGCGCGTGAGGGTGATTGATACTAACACTAGAAATTGTTAAAATTGTATGTAAGTATTTTTTTGTAGTATCCATTCTATGGATTCTTTGTTCCGAAATAAAAAGTTATAAAATTATATATAATTACTAGCTGGCGAAGCCGCGGGCAAAAGGCCCGCGGCTTCGCCAGCTTGAACGTTGGAAATTATCCCACGGAAACGCACTACCGAAACGTGCACGCCAGCACAGTTCGCAGTCGGCATGATTTTTTCCGACATCTTCAACAAACGTCGTCATATTTCATCCAATTTACACAAAACCGCATTGAAAATTATACAAGTATAAATCTTCCTCATGAATCACTCCGTCCATTGGTGAAATCCGTATGAAAATCCGTTTGGTAGTTTTTGAGTTTTTTAGCGTTCAGATAGATAGACGCGGCGGGGTACTTTGTTTTATATTATGTAGCGATGGTAGTTGGAGTTATAGTAGGAGACTATCACTCAGCTGACATCTACCTGTGATTGACAGACTGAGACGAAGCTCTACAAGTCAAACTTTTTCTTAAACTTATTTTTTGGTGCCTCTACAATTAATAAAGGTTGGCCAGCAACTATCCAGTTCTAGATATTTTATAAGTTGATTCAGTAATATCAAAACAATAAATATATTTTGACAGCTATTTGCGACGGTGCCAACTTTCAGAATACAACAACAACAGCCGCGTATTTTAGCTACCAATACTGCCTACCGCTCAACTGCTATTTAAGCTACCTGTTTAAACAAAGACTGGGTCCCCCCAGGGCAATTTTGTCGACGATCAAGTAACGTTGATCGTACGCTACGCCCTACAATCGTCATCATTTGCCGAGCCTTTTCCCAACATGTTCGATTCGGCTTCCAGACCAACGGGTTGCAGTTGAATACTAGTATTTTACATAGAGAGACTACCTATCAGACTTCCTCAACCCGTAATCTGCTAGGTAATACGATACCCTTTGGTAAGACTGGTTGCCAGACACCCGTAACGACTGCCAAAGATCGTGACAGCCGGAAAAAACGTTTTAACGTTATGTCCGAAGCACGGAGGGGTGTCGGTATATAATGGATGGTCACCCATCAACGGACTCACCTCAGCAAGCGTAGCTTAACCTTAGATCCACCCGTGCCGCTGCTATTACTTAGCCACGATCTCCTATAAATACGTTCACGTGGGAATTGGTTGCTTCTGTACATTCTTAATCTATGGCAGTGATGGCCATTTGGCCACAATACAAGAAAGTTTTCTCATAAAGGCTTCGCAGACAGGCGCGACGTCACACATGTAAAAATAGTTCCACTAGAGTCGCATCACGCCGTCCGTCGCGGTTACGTCGCGCCTGTCTGCGGCAGCCTAGCCTGAATAGAAATGCCCATTTATTAGTGACAACACAAGACCTGCCAAGACGATAGTAATAAAAATATTCAATAAATATTTAGGCTGTTGAACCGTTTTGCTTAGAATAGAATAGAATATTTATTTAAGGTGGTCCAGAGGTAATTGACCCGCCCCTTGAGTAAGTACCTACTTTATAGGTGTGTATTAAGCCTACTAATAGTTTACGATTTTAAATTTCTATTATATTTTTGTTAATCTTGACATTACTGACTTGTATGGAAAGGCAAATATCCCGGGGAAGCATAACAACCCTTTCTAAATTTTGAATTCGCCAACATGCAGTAAGGAAAGTGGTGTCGTGATGATGAGAAGTGGCCTTAGCCTTGCAGTAAATTACCTAACGTCTAATTAAATCCTTGTTTTCAATTGATGTAATTGTAAATAAATTTGTTTTTAGACTGACTTTTTGTAAACTGAACCATATATATTATGTAAGAAATACAGCTGTTTTTTCCAAAACTCGTGTTTGTTTACATATTTTGTAAATAAATTACGAACGTAGATTACAGTCATACAAGATCAAATTAAATTACCTAGCAAAACTGCAATTTCCTTTGAAGTATAAGTGATTGAGTGATTTGAAGTTTTTTTTTGGTGGACAACCACAGCTGTTAGTCTTGTAATTGTTACTTGAAATATGAGTTGAGATTATCTGTTTTATTTATTTAATTCTTCAAGCACAAAAATGTACAGAGGCGGACTTAATGCCAGGTTTTCTACCAGTCAACCTTTGGGTGATGCAGAGTCAAACAGTGGTAGCTGTTGGTAGTGGTGGTTTATCGTGTTTAGGTATCGATACCAATCAAGTCTGTGAAGTTTACACAAAAAAAAAACCTTTTTTGAGTTGATATTTCAAGGGATTACACTAACTCCGGTAGATGACCCCACAAAAATCTTCAAATTATTTTGGTTTTTGTTTTATTATGTTTTGATGTAGATACCCATCACCTCTTCGAAGTTTCGCTATTTAATTTAATTTGACCCTGTATTGTTAACCATGGGATATTGTGAGATAAGAGTTCATTAATCTTCAAGTTGTGCACCGAATGGGATGTCCCATCTAAAAAAAATTACGAACTTCCATACAAACTAGATGATTGTTTGTATGGAAATTCGTCATTTTTTAATGGGATGAAATTTTACAAATCCTTCTTTAGTGCTCGCTTTCGCTGTAAAAGGAAAAATTTCATGCTCTAGACTCTTAGGCTGTACTTTGGCTGTCATTAACATTATTATGAAGTACTTGCTGAGCCCCACGGTTTCCCCCGCATAAGTCTCGATTTCGTAAGAATATCGAGATAAATAGTATTCTATGTCCTAACCCACATCATGGTTTATCCATGTGCCAAATTTCATTTAAATCCATTCAGCCGTTTTAGCGTGAAAACTTAACAAACAATCAAACTCACTTACGCATGAATAATATTATTAGTAAGGAGAAGATACTTAAGTAGGTACTTGTATTTCGGCAAAGCTTTTCCAGTTTCGGGCATTCTTGAGCTATAATGATAATTATCTTATTCATGTAGGAATTTTGAACAACTTATGCAAAGATACCAACTAACCTATATACTACATGATACCTTGTTACCTTAATTGGGACTCTTGGGACGACTCTGAATTTTCGAGTATTTTGTTAAACTACCTACATAATATGTGTAACTTCAGATATTTGAACTTCTCATTTAGGAATTTCTTGATAATATGTACAAAGATGCATAGACGAAATAACAGTGTAACTTTGCATTTGTGGTTGAAAATCTAGCCCTGTCTCAAAGTTTACTTGTCCCGACCTAGTTCAGACTAAAAGGGGTCTTGTCTGGGGTTATTTTAGGAGATACTCTTAAAGATCTTAAGACAATGACGGCTCAGACGATATTCCTTCAAAGGTCTTAGTACTACAAGGCCTGAAAGATCGGGTTACCTGACGTACCTATTGCCCTTAATTTAATAGGAAGGGGGTCGTCAATATGAACACTGTCCTATATTAATTGTATGTAGAAAATGAGGCGACGCGCGACGGCTTGCGACGCAATTTTTAACAGATTTCCAAAAGGAGGAGGTTCTCAATTCGACTGAACGTTTTTTTTTTGTATATTTGTTCGCGATTACTCCTCTAATTATGAATTGATTTTGATGATTATTTTTTTGCGTGGTAGGTCGTTCTTCAGGCGGAGCATCGCCGTGTCCTCGTAGAGGCGATCGGTGGCGGTGATCTCTCGCGTCTGGCCCTGGTTCAGGCCATGGTACGGAGCGAGAGGAAATGGGAGGCCGTCACCTCCTTCTGCGAAGCTGTAATGCTCGCGAAGGAAGAGGCGGAACGCGTAAGGGAAAGGCAAATTTCGCGCCCTCACGCTCCTAACCGCCGCAGGAGGAGATACCCAGGGCGTCGGGAATCGCGAGGCGATTTCCGGCCACCGTAGGCGCGGGCTTGCGGACGGTGAGCAATGGGTGGCTCACCGTCCGATAAGGACCAGGCCCGGGTCGACGGTGCGTTGTGTTCCACGCGCGCCTCAAAGAGATGTCAGCAGATTTGAAGGGGTCCACTAGGGCCGATGCCTGCCGGGGTTGCGAAGAAAACCGAAAGGGAGATCGTGGCCACCGGCAACAGGGCAACCGAAGGAACACGGGTGGGTTTTAGTCAGTAAGAGTCTGACACGCCCTCCCGCTCCGCCCAGAGCGGGAGAAGTTATTTGATGATTTCCCACCCCCAAAAAAAAAAAAAGTTCGTTCTTCAGAGGTAGGGGCCGGCTAAATAAATTTTATTAGTGGTATTCGAATTTGTACGGGGTAGGTACCACAACTAAACAATTTCATTTCATTTCATTACAACTAAAAAGAGAAAAATAAAAACTCTTTACAAAATAATAAAACAACGGACTTTCAAAACAAATACTACAAAGTGAAAAATATCGGTGGCAAAAAACGAAAACCAAAGGTTTGTACGTTGTTTTATAGTTTTCATTTTCATCGAATTTCGTTTCACATAAATCTTTTCTTATCATTTCATAGAATAATTAATAAGCAGAATACTTACATTCAATAAATTTAAATCACTGGTTATTATTGTTGCAAATTAAAAAAAAATGTTTCGATATTCATATCATAGAATAACAAATCAAATATTATTTATCCTCATATTATTTAGTTAATATAAAACTTATTACCAAGAAAAACATTTGACCAAGTGACAGTTTCTAAACGTTTCAATTCATACCTTCGACAAATATTCAATAGTCAATAGAATTTTATAATTTTATTTGGTAAATATAAATTTCAGTCAGCATTAGTCGATGGAGCCCCGCTTTGCGAAGCTCCTATTTCTGTGTGGTCACAGATAATATCACAGATAATATACGTGTGGTTAAAAAAAGATACCCCGCCATCCCCTTCTAACCTAACCTGTCCGAGTCGGGGTGTTCAAAATCCCGAGCTCGCTTCAGTTCTCCTAAGTTCTCATCCGACTATAATTCGACATTTTATATTTTTATAGGGAAAATATATATTTTTTTGATAGCAAAACTATGGTTTAACAGTTTATATAACATAACATCACGCCTTGTTTACCCGAAGGTTTCGGCAGAGGTGTCCCTGTAGCAGGTACACCCACATTTCGCCAGTTATATTTAAGTCCCATGTAATAAGGGGCGAGGCTATTGCTATGAACCGGGGACAAATCCAGAGTCTGGGCTGCTACTGAGAAATTTTAGACGGAAAAACCCAATAACACTTTGCCTGACCCGGGAATCGTACCCAGGACATCATGCCCAGCAGTAGTACTTGCGACCACTAGACCAATGAGGCAGTCTAGATTCTAGTTCTTTATAGATTATATTTACACTGGTGAACATCTTTAATCCACTATGAAAGGTTTAAAGGTGCCTGTGCAATTTCTGACCGGCATTTTAATTTTGACTTTGAGGATCCTAGGAGGGTCGTACGTGGATATCATCTTCTGCCTAGCCTTTTCTCAACTGCGTTCGGGTCGGCTTCCAATCTAACTGGATGCACCATGCTGCCTATCTATCTGATCTGTAAAACCCAGTTACTGGGTAGCTAGGTGGATAACAGCTGTCAAATATTATGTTAAAAATAGTTCACAAAAGAAAAAGCTTTCAAAAAGAAAATTTTAGGAAGTGCTAAATTTGCTTTTCCTAAAATTGGTCGAGATCGAGTTAATTCCGGTAAAATTCACGGCAAAATATTTTCGTAGAACTTTTACCTTCCTCAAGTTTTTACGGTTTTTATTTCCGTTTTTTTTTTTAATAAGTCTAGGAGTCTATTAATACCCTATTTGTTGGCTAAGTGAATGCGGAACAAACTGCTGAAAGCCTTTTGTTCGGAATTCGTGATCACGTGGTACTTACAGTTGACTTAGAATTGTAAATTTTTGTTTAAAGCAAGGTCTTATAGGACAAATAAAGGGAAAATTCCGAAAAATAAATAAAGTTGAAAATGAAGGTAAATGTTGGCACTTACAAGTTTTCGCGAAAATCTAAATTTGCCCATATCTTTTTATCGTGTTGACTCAGGACCTTGATTTTTATACACCTAATAGGGACTATAGACCTCAGTATCTGGTATAAATCAACTTGCTAGGTCCTGAGAAAATTGGTGGTGACACACGGACAGACGGACAAGAGAGTGATCTTATAAGGGTTCCTTTTTTACCTTTTCAGGTACGGAACCCTAAAAACTGCGTGTCAGCTCACTCATTCAGAGTTCCGTATTTATATAAGTATAATGTTTTTTTATTCGGCGTATAGAGGTAGTAGTAATTAGATAATAGGTAATATGGGCTAGTGTAGACGAACATCCAAAGTGATTATTTTTAGTACTATTTTAGTAATGTACTCTTCCGAACATTCGATAATTTTTTGTCAGAAAGCACTAACTGTCATTGTACCCAGACCTAGGATTCCAGCACTTTGTTACATGAGACAAGAAGACTAATAAAACGTTTGTTTACGCTTATTATAATAAGAAAGTACAAATTACTAAGTATTGTGGCAAATAAATCAAGTAATTCTACCGAAAAATCTTTGGTTACAACCGATGATTTGTCTCAATTGTGCTATTCCAATTACTGCAGCTGGCACAGCAATTAGATTATAATGGTCATATTTCATTACTGTTGTTACAGTGTAATATTCTGTGGTTATATGAAGGTTGTTTCTTCACTAAACAACCTAAACGCTACCACAGAAAATTTGTTCAAAAGTATTCGTTATATTTTAATGAATAGTTTAGAACCGCCCTAGGTTGATGATGACAGGTATTCACAGTTCATACACTTTTGCTGTCCATTCATTCGAGTTTAAAAGACAGAAATGCTGAATACAGAACTGGGAAAAACAGCACTTGAAGCGGTATTTTTAAAGTAAATATTACGACTTGCATTAAAGCAAAATAAAAATGTCGCTCTGTGAGACTACTTGACTTTTTTGGGCTTTTTAATTATTCGATAGACGAGGTAAGTAGTAATTTTTTTTTATTATCTGCTATTATCAAAAAAAATATTATAGAAACGTTTGTAGCTTTTTAGTTTGTCGAGTGAAAATTGTGTCGCGCTATCATTCGTCGATCAAAAGTTTCGTCGACCCATCGTTTGTCGTGAAAACAATCAGTCGCACTAATGTTTGTCGAGCTGATGTGCTGTCACACCACTGATGGTCGACATATCGTACTGTCGCTCTAACATTTGTCGTGTATTTGTTTGTCGCAACAATGATACGGAGTCGATAATTATACCTGCGCAGACGCTTGGAAAAATGCATGAAACTGGAATTCTGCACTTAAAGTAGATTTACCTACATTTGCATTAGTGATGTAGCAAGTTTTGTCCAAACGTCAGTCTAAAAATGAAAGTTTTCATTGTGAAGTGTACAGACCATAGAACTTCATTCGCCACTTAACTGATGCAAATGTAATTCACCGTTTAGCACGTTTGTTCGTCTACTGTTCCGACTTTTGCCAAATCTCTCTAACGTTTAAATTTCCATCTCCACAGCTAGGAATAAAAAATGAACACGTATTTATGTGAATGCGTTAGCATAAAGCTGTTAAGCTTGATACAACAAAACTAAAGTGCACGTTATGAAAGAAGACATGCAGATGATGATTATTTAAAATGTTATGAGCATCTCGTATACCAAGAAAGCAGCATCTACCATGTAGAATAAGCGTCTTAATGTTGCAGACATATGCACTTTAAGTATCTTGGTAAGGTAATTTCGTTTAGAGATCAAGTTTTGGAACGGGCAACTAACGTCAACTCTCTGACTAACTAACTCCTTGGCAATTCAATTGTGCCTGTAAATGGTTCCTACTTGAAATAAATACTTCGACTTTGATTTCGTTTAGGAGTAGCAGTAATCTTTATAAAATATTGTAAGTAGTACACACGGCACACATAAAGCTATACATTTTCAGTATATAATATGCTGACCTCGTATTATACGGAAATCCTATAAAATGCGAGATCAGCTTATACTGGAAATATTATAGGTTGATACGTAGCCGTGTGTACAACATTGTATGTAGATTCAGCCTTTGGTCCTGGACTTAATTATGTCAACTGGTAACATTGTAAAATTATAAATTTTAAACTATTTATAACTAAAATGCAGTACATAGGTTCCTACCTAGCTAACATAATTGCTACAGAATCATTTATACCTACATTAGCTGTCCACAACTGAGTCCAAATTATTATATATTATATTACGACCTGTTTTTTAAATATATTATTCATATGTAAACACCAAAGATATAAATATGTCTAAATAGACAGTCAAAACTGGGAACTCGTCAAAAAAGATTGCGTCCAACTGGTAGCCGATAAATGCGCATACACTGAAAAGCACAATGACACTCGCGCCACAAAGACGTGGCGCGAGTGTAAGACGTAGCTGTCACACATAAAAAATTTGCTTGTATGTTTTAGTTCTTTTGCAGCGCGACATCTTTTATCTACTTATAGACTTATATAATCAAACATAAAAACCTGACAGTCCTCAAAATTCAATTTCCAAGTCCATAAAATTATTTCGTTTCAAACTATAATTGTTGAATAAATTCAATACTCATTTTACAGAGACAATTAAGATTAATAACCCAGATACCAGCGGCAGCAGGGTTATTGCGTATCATACTCACAATCGCGTATTTACGGTGTCGAGCAGACGAATTTTTCAACATTATGAACCGAGGGATTACGAATTTCCACAAAATCCTTCGAAATGTGATAGAAAGTGTGTTATGCAATTAGGGTTAGGTCATTGGTCCAATTAAAATAATGGTTCTGTTCCATTTAATGTGAAAAATGAACACCAGACTGAAACGTTTACTCAAATGGGGATTTATTTTTATTTTATTTTCACGTGTTCAACAAAATATTTTTGAAGCGTTAATTGCTACAGCAATTTGTTCAATAATTTATTGAATACTTGCAAATGAAATCGTATTTATTTTTACGAAGAATAAAATTTCTAAACATAAGGCACAAGTGCTAGGGAAGCCTCGAAATTCAAATTATGTTAGGTTTTTTTTTGTGCAATTTTTTATCTATATCAAGTTGTTTGTATAATCATTTAAAATCATTAATGCAATAACAATCCAAGTTCAAATTGCCCTATTAAATGACTATTTCACCTTGGTTGGTATTTATGTCTTGGAATTATGTAAACTGGTCCGTAAATGTCCAGATTCTTACAGCACACGGGGAGACATCAAAAAAAAATATTCGATGCGCCATAAAAATAGACTAAATCTGCCCCCCTCCCGCCTTAAATTACACTCATCTAGTCCATACTCAATGTCAATAAGAATACACAATAAATTACCAGAAGACATAAAACAACAAAATAAAACCAGTATATTTTTAAATAAACTAAAACAATACTTAATTTAAAAAAGCTATTACACAATACAAGAATATCTTACGGATAATTTCGATTAATTTATGATACACAACTATGAATAACAGATATATTTTAATAACTCAAATAGCAAATAATAAGTTGAACTATAATATTAAATAATATAGAATAATATATAATATAATAATTCAATAATAATATATTGAATTTATCCGTCAAAATTATTCTATATCATATATATTATTATATTATATATTATGTATTATACATAATATATAATATAATAATATATATATACAAGTAAAATAATAAAAATAAATGATACCATAATACTTAATAATTTTACTAAATTAATAATAATAATAAACATGATTATAATAATAATGTTGACATGTGGAATGTGAGCTCAGCTATCATTGTGCCGATTGTCGTAACGGCTAATGGCCTGATGGCCAAAAGCCTCGATCAACATCTCTCGAGGCTCTCGTTAGACGGTTGGATCAAACGCCTGATTCAGAAAGCAGTACTCCTCGATACGGCCCGCATTGTGAGGAGGTTCCTGTCTCTGCAGCCCTAACCACCGGTAGCTTGGACCCTGCTCCCGACACCGGCGGAATTCTATTTTTTATATTTTTAAATGTTTTTATATTTTATATGTTTTAATATTTAAAAATGTAATTAATAAGTATTTAAATGGAATAAAGGTATAATAAACAAATTTTAAGCAAGTAAACAAATAAGCAATATTAAATATAATTAAATAAATAAATAAATGAATGGATAGACAAGCATATAAAATATTAATAGAATATATGAATGAATGGAAATATAAATACATAGGTAATAGGATATAAATAGTTCTTAATTTAATAATAAGGAAAATTGATAAACCGCTCTCCCTCTCTCTACCTATTTAAAAATTTGCTGTGCCCGACAGGGTCCATAATGGTTTCTATTATATTTTTATTTATCACCTGTAATTGTACATTATGGTTTGCAATAAACGTTTTGATTTGATTTGAGGCCAATTCTAAGAAAGTCTTGTAAAAGACTTGTCGTGTATAAAACATGTAATGATATGTCTTGTCGTTGATTAAGATATGTATTGTTACAACGTTACACGGACCTTTTGGCGCGAGGCCAACATTGGAACTAACGCCGCCATATTATTTTTCCATACCATTTCTGTGGCTATTTCACAAATGTTTACCAACAATGACTCTTCGTCAATGTCATTTAGACGCCAAAAGATCGCTGTAGCACTCTATTTTGTTCACATTTTTGTGGGAATAGGGGCCGAGGTCAGAGGAAAAGTACAGGAAATATCACAAACTGATTTATTATTGTAAATAAACTAGTAGAGAAAATAAAATAACATCTGACGTTCCATTTCTACAGTTTTGTTTTTTTTACAAGTTTTGCATACAACTAGTCTTTAACACAACAACAACATTATTTTTTTGGTGTAAACGTGGTGTTATATGGATAAAATATTTAAAAAAACTGTGTGTGATTTGGGGACCCTCGTCAGGAACGAAGTTCCTTAAGTCCCCAGTACACGTCGGCTCGTATACTGGGCGTTTTTGCGTGTATTTGCTGTTTGATTTGCTTGTATTGCCCAACGTGTACTGGAGGCTTTATGCGATATTCACACGCACACACACTCGTATATAATATAATAGAAAGAGAGAGAGAGAGAGAGAGAGAGAGAGAGAGAGAGAGAGAGAGAAAGTCGCATGGAGGGGCATAAGGCTGCTTTTCGACCAGGGATGTGCTATGTTGCGAGGATGTCAAAGCTAAGCTACGAAACTATGTGACCGTTTCCACTAATGCTAAGCTATGTAGCGGAGCGAGTAAGATGTGCTATAAAGATGCACCGCCGCGAGCTAGCTGTGCGAGGAAGATCACCGCTCGAGCTATGCGATGCATCGACAGAAGGGAATTCATTATTATTAACAGTAGCTGGTACATTTTGTACCTCCGTTTCGCATTTTCAATTCACCACAAAGACCGTGCAGGTAATATCCGGAACATCTTCGGCTGAAACTCGCAAGGTAAATATGAAAAACGAATTAAAACTTTCCTTTACATTTTGCTTTGCTGAAGAAGACGTGATTGAAGGTAAATTCGATTTTAACTTGTTGGTAGTAACATATTTTGTAAAAAAAGATGTGTGATCTCCAATTAAAATGTTGCTCCCGTTATAAATTAGTACCTGGGGTCTTACTCCCGACAGCTTCGAATTCTGAATCAATCGAGTTCTATTCGAATTCAATGCCGATTCATACTCTTGAATCCGACACTAGCGCACGATCGTACGTTGGTTCGAAACGAAACTAATTTCGATCGAGAGATTCGTTAGGATCGAAAAGTGCGTACTCCACACGCCATCTGACAGAAAAAGCTAAGAAAAAAACTAAAACTATTTGCCCTAAGTTTTTATTCAGTGACTGGGCAACTAAAGGTATCAGGAAAAGTAGGGAAACATTATTTGAACTGTATGGCCTTAAGCCGTATATTAAGACGGAAACTTTTAGTAAGTATGTTGCTACTTACTCTAAAACGTTTAAAAATATCTGCAAAGCAGCTAAAGCTTCTTTCATTAGCAACAAGATTAAATCAGCAGATAATAAAATAAAGACAGTTTGGAAAATTATTAACAATGAAACAAAAAAGAACAAAAGACATAATACAGATTACACACTAGATACTTCCCGCGGTCTCATTAGCGATAACATCGATGTTGCTCAGGAATTTGCAACTTTCTTTACCAATATTCCAATTAAAACTACTGAAACTTTAAATTCCTCCCCTTCACTTGCTATTGATTTATTAAAAGCAAATGTTTCAGCCTGTCCTGTGGAATTTAAATTTAAACATATAAACCCTGTGGTCGTCGTAAAGGCTTTTAAGCAACTAAAGATTAAAATGACCGAAGATCTGTGGGGCATGTCTACTAAAGTTTGTCAATCAATTATTGAGACAATTGCACCCTATTTAGCTTTAATATTTAATTTATGTGTAGATCAAGGGATATTCCCGGATTTAATGAAATACAGTAAAGTTATTCTTTTCAAATCCGGGGACAGCAAAAACACAAATAATTATAGACCCGTATCGGTTTTGCCGGTTTTCAGCAAGGTCTTTGAAAAAGTAATGTTAAATCAAATGCTCAATCATTTTAATCGTAATAACATCCTACACGGTTTCACTAAAGGACGTTGCACAACCGACGCCGGTGTCACTTTATTAAAACACATATTTAATGCATGGTAAGAGGCACGAGATGCAATAGGCATCTTTTGTGACCTATCCAAGGCATTTGATTGCGTAGATCATGAAACGCTGCTCTTGAAAAATGAACATTACGGACTAGATAAACTTGCGCTGAGCTTAGTACAATCATATTTGAATGATAGACTGCAGCAAGTTCAAATAAACGGTGTAAATTCATTGGGTTTAAAAGTCGAAATGGGTGTTCCACAGGGCTCGATATTGGGTCCATTCCTATTTTTAGTATACATAAATGATTTACCTAATTTACTGAAAACCCGACCACAAATGGTGTTATTTGCTGATGACACATCACTCATTTTTAAAGTAAACAGACATGCACAGGAGCTTGACGACGTAAATAACGCTATGCTTAAGGTCCATAATTGGTTTACTGTAAATAATTTGGTATTAAATGAGAAGAAAACTAAATGCATAAGATTCGCGTTACCGAATGTTAGAAGTAGTGAATGTCACGTTGTATTGAATAAGGAGACACTTAGAATTCGTCGAAAAGACTGTTTTCCTGGGGATAACGCTTGACTCTAAACTACAGTAGGGTCCCCGCTTACGCTGTTTGGAAAATCCGCCAACTAACAGACGTAGATTCCGCGAGACTGGTCTATTTTAGTTACTTTCATAGCATCATGTCTTACGGTATTTTGCTGTGGGGACGGGCTGCAGATATTGATTCTATCTTTATTCTGTAAAAGAGAGCCGTCAGAGCCATCTACAACCTCCGCAGACGCGAGTCTCTAAGGGAACTGTTTAAGAAAATTAACATCATGACGGTACCTTGTCAGTATATATATGAGAACATTATGTATGTTCGAAAAAATCTCCATCTTTTTAGTAAGATAAGTGACAGGCATAATTTTAACACTAGAAATAGGAACAAATTAGATCAACCACGTTTTAGATTGTCTAAAGTACACACTTCTTTTATGGGGTACTGTGTAAAATGTTATAATAAAATACCACTCAATATTCTTCAACTAAATGAGAAGAAATTTAAAACATGCATTAAACGCTCACTATGTAGACAAGCATATTATAAGTTAGATGAT
Organism: Omphaloscelis lunosa; assembly: GCA_916610215.1. Lineage (NCBI taxonomy): Eukaryota > Metazoa > Arthropoda > Insecta > Lepidoptera > Noctuidae > Omphaloscelis > Omphaloscelis lunosa. Next base: position 19,136,302 of record OU744250.1, read on the forward strand.
TATATCGTAGATAAAAATGCTTGGCTTAATGCTGGTCCTGCTCCACAGCCGCTTGGGCTCACTAGTTACAATTTTAATATTTGGAAGAGTTGCTTCCCCTTTTAAAAAAAATAATATATTTTGACATTAAGAACTTAATGTTCATTTTTGTTTTACCAACTTAATTGTTGAATGCTCCAATTAAGTAATGATTTTCTTTCTTTTTGCTGGTTAAATTCTTTTATTTTTTTAGATACATTGCAAACTATAGTTTTGTATAATTTAGAAGCATTTTTATTTTTGTAAATGTGAGACCATGGAGCCGTTTATTAACTTATTAAGATGTATGTTGACTTGAAATAGCATGGCAGTTGAGAATATGTCATGCTCACTTAAATGTCTCGCTGATGGTGGCGAGTGTGTTAGATCATTCGGTTCCCTACAAAATGGTTGAGCTGGATGGTGCTGATCCACGCGTCATGTTCGTGAACGGGCGCCGTCAGTTGAAACTGGTCATCTCTTATCTGCCAGGGTTTATTTTTAATCTTATATTTTCAATTGCTTTTGATTATTTTTTGTACATTGTTCTCACATTTAGAAGCAACAAGAATGATGTACCCAGGATTTTGTAATATCTATATTTAAAAGAGTGTCCTTGGAGTTTCTTGCCCGTTCTTCTCCATATAGATCTACGTTTTGGAATGGGCAATTAGCTTCAACTTTCTGACTAACTGACAGACTCTTTGACAATTCAAAAGTGCCTGTAAATGGTTTAATTGAAATAAATGCTTTGAGTTTGAGTTTGAGTTTGACAGTTGATTATCGAGTCGTTGGATCGAAAGTAAACGTCAAATTACACGATCGCAAAAAAGGTACTTTTCCAGATCGAGTGAGGTTTATTAGTGTTATTTACTGCAATATTTCTTCAAATTCTTTATTATTATGGCTCGCCTTGCGTTATTTTTCAATGTTCTTGAGATAGCTAATCGTATGGATATTCGTGCAAGCAGAAATATGCAAAGGATTAGTCATTATAATATCCGGGCTGTGGAAATGGATTCGGAAGAATTTCGGAGAAATTATCGTTTTTCGAACGAGTTGTTTGATGTGTTGGTAGAATAGTTAACACCATTTATATGAAGAAACAAACCAGACGAATTGACATTTCAAATTATAACTGTGTTTTAACCAAACAAGACTGTACACCATTACCGTTCATTCGGATAGCATAAATATTTACGTTATCTCAACTGTGTTTGACTTACTTCTGCCCATGACTTATAGTATTTTTTTGCGCTACACAAGCAATTAAATAAAAATGTGACCTCTTCCCATTTTTGTTTTGTCTATTGGCGAGCTGCTTGTGCAGAACGTATAAGCCGTTTGGCAATGCCGGGATTTTCTTCTAAAAATTGCACCAACTTCTCCATTTGTACATGAGAGAATAGACATTATCAAGTCATACAAGGTTTCTAAAAGTACATAAATATTTATCACATACTCAAAAACGTATACGCACGCTAATATTGACCATACATTAAAACGCTTACGTGTAACAATGTTAATCTATCTTATGTACTTTCACTAATAATATGAATTGAAACTAAATAAACTCATAAAGCAGCAGACACAAACGTTTAAACAACAGCGCTCTTCGCATAAGATTTGACACTTCACAGCTCGTGGCACAGACTAATTAAATACAAGTCGTGGTTCGGTTACACTTTATTCCCAAAAATAATAATAAATCATATGTTTTTTCATTTTTGTTTGTTATGTGTAAATAAAGCACTAGGGTATTGTTTTACGTGAGAAAATGATACAGAAGTAAAAACATTCAACTACTTAAAAGTTATTAACCAAAGACAAATAGCACTTGACGGTGACGTAATCGAATTGGTTCGGGAGTAAGGTTTTAAATTGAGTTCGAATCAGAATCTAGTTCGAATCGAAAACAAAATCAAAATCGAATCGTTTTCGGGAGTAAGGCCCCTGGGTCACCGAGTTTTGCTCTGGTGAAAATAGAGAATGCTCATTTAATAGTAAAGGAAAGTTCATACTAATCCAAGCTGCCATGATAGTAAGTACTCACTAGTTTCATGCTGCCATTTTCTAAGGTTCCTCTCTTGTTCTAAACTTTGGGCGACCGAGCTCTACTCGGGTGAAAATATGGAGAAAACGAATTTTCCAAGATATGAGATCTATATTGCAACTTTCATCTAAATCGTTAAAGCCATTTTCCAGAACGTGATTACAAATATATATATATACACATATTGCTCATGTAATAGTCTAGGGTGAATATTTTATTCGTGTGATGTTATTATGCAATATTGTTGTACCACGTGTGGTAAATGCTATATTATACTTCGGGTCTCAACCGGAGACGATTACAAATTTACTTGAAGCAGTGCATGAGACGGTGCTGTCTTTGACCTTCTCATGTACTGCTGCAAATAAATTTGTAATCGTCTCCGGTTGAGACCCTCCCATAATTGGCATCAGACTTCACAAGATAAGTTCGTTTGATTCTTAATTATCGGCTAATATTAGACTTAATTTTGATGGAATACGTGTCATATTACTATGAAATATACTAAGGTATATTTATTATAGGCTTATTCCAATAATAAATATACCTTAGTATCTATCAAGCTTGTGCTTGATAGATCACAACCTATTCATATATTATCCATCTAATAAGTTCATTATTTATAGAATATTCAGTTAGTGGGGATTAAAACTGCCCACTTCAGATGGCGCTGATCTCGAGCGTCTGATAATTTGACAGCTAGCCATATATTTTTCGTAATCAAGCGACTTTTTTTACGCATAATTAGTTATTGAGCCCAGTTGCGCAGCTGTTTACTGCAAAAATACGGCGACCCATGTATTTGCCAAAGATGTTATAAGAGCTCTCCGAAAAAAATTAGAATCCGATATTTCGTCGACACGATGTGCTATCCTTTAAGCCTTTTATGAGAGAAAATGGTTTATAGGTGATGCTCCCAAGAGAACTAAGTCTGTTTTCATTACATACAGGCACTTGTGATGTGATATTATGCAAATTATAGTAAAGTACGTATGTGTTTATATTATCATATTAGATCAATGCTAGAAGTGCTATCTCTGAGGTTTTTCAGTCAGGAAGATCATGCCCGAGTTGGTTTTTAACTCTGATCAGGTTATTTCGATCGTACGCCTCCAGTCTTTAACAAGAAACGAACTTAAAGTTAACAAAGACAAAATAACCTCTAAATTATAAAACGTTCATAATTTATTGACTTTTCCACTAAAGCTGCTTTTTACCAGTAGTAGACGCTTTCACTGTCCTTAGCTCATCTTTTAATAGTACTACACTCCAAGTCTTATACATATTTATCTAGTTTTCGTATAATTTGTGATCGACACAAAAGTAAAAATAATGTATAAACACAATAATGGCGGTTTAAAGACGTACAACTGTGCTGCCACCTGTTATGAGCTTTCAGTTCTTAACCTCATTAGAAACATATCACAAACTGGTTAAAGGAAAACCACATAAAGGGAAATATCTACTTCCAATTAGCTTTGCAGGAGTACCTGTGCATACGGCGTAAATCACATTTCGTATTTTGAGTAGGTATACTCGAGAGTTCTAGAAAAATCTGTGATAAATAAATAAAAAAAATAAAATTTATTTAATTCAGGCAAAACCCATATTACATAAAATAAAATTTCACTATACTGCAACATAATAAATCACAATAGAATAAAATGTCAATTCAATTAAAATAGGTACAAATGATCAAGGTCACAGGATTCAAAGTAAAATAAAATGTCAAATGCAATTAAAATAAACAAATGAGTAATACAAATTATAGGGGCACAGAATAGAAATTAAAATGATATGTCAAATTATAAGGGCCACAGAATTAATATTAAATGAAAAATAAGAATTTCAGAAATTAGAAAATAAGTTATCAGATCACCTGCAGATAAAGTCACAAAATCAGATAAGCTAGCTATTCCACTAGAAGCAGCAGTTGATCCTGTAAATGTTGAGTTAAATCTGTTATACGTAATACCAAGTAACAATACCGAAATAATAGGAAGAAATGGAAAAATAATGTTGTCACTGCTGGGACTCAAGCCTCCCCTTGATGAAAGGGAAAAGTATACATAATAGAAAAAAAAAAACTACATAATACACGAAGTTGTTACTAATAAAAACCGGCCAAGTGCATGTCGGATCACGTAGACGAAGAGCTCCGTAGTGGGGATGAATTTATCCCAAGAACAAACTTAACATTGTAGTTAAAAACATGTTCTTCCATACGTTCAAATTGCAAATGTAAGTTAGTACACACCATATTAAGAGATTGACTATGCTATTTTAAAACCATACACTTCTTATAGGTTTTCCTACCTATAAAACAATTTTTTATTTTTTTGTAGATAAGGGGGATGGTTAATTTTCAATTATTTTTTTAATAACTTTAATTTTTTTAAATTTGAAAATATAAAAAAAAAACAGAGGACACTTAAAACTTGAACAAAAAATCCAAAAAAAAAATTTTGACACCAGCTTTTGACCAAAAAGACATTAACGCGTTGATACGCAATAGAAAAAAAAAAACTATTGTTGATGTCTTTTTGGTCAAAAGCTGGTGTCATCACAGTGTCGCGAAATCAATGGTTTAGTCCCATTTAAAAAATGCCCAACGCACCTAAATAAGTTTTACTTAAAAAATTGAGACCCTCGCAGTAATAAGTCCTTTAGTTGATGTGCCACACAGTTACTGTTTACAAAACTTTTATTTTCTTATTTGCTCCAAAAGTGACACCCATATCAAAATTTATATATTTACGCTACGGATCCATGTTTGGGTCACAGAAAATCATTTATGTACCAAATTTCAACTTAATTGGTGCATTAGATTCGCTGCAAATTGGCTGTGACAGATGGACAGACAAACAGACAGACACACGAGTGATCCCATAAGGGTTCCCGGGTTTAGTATAAGTATAATTAAGTATAAGTATATAAAATATACAACAATTTAATTATATTATGGTGGTTTAGAAACGAGCCGCTTCGCTAGAATGAACGTGAGGTTATTTGGGGGTTCCAGAGAGTCTTCTGAACCCACCAAAACATTTTTTTTACTTTGTAGATAAGTATGAGTGGGTTTTTCCATTACAAAATTCTCGGAAGCAGCTGAACGTTTGAAGGTAAAAATACCGGGTAAACCGAAACTCGTGGATTGAGGATTAAATAATAAACATTACATTACAAAACGATAAGAATTAAATATACTCATCATATACGGCCGATTACACGTCCCTGAAGAACCCAATTATTATTAACATTAAAGACTTGAAACGTAACACACCGATTAGATTCTTTTGATCGCGCTGCAGACTTTCATGTTTTATTATTTGGTACACATAAAGGAAATAAGTTTCTGTGAAACCTGCAGGCTTTCCACGCCAAGAGCATAAAAATCTATATATCGATGAAAGGCACATTATCTCGGTAGTACGATTCCGTGGGGTAATTACTGACCTTAACGCTGATGGAGTTGTGGGCAAAAGCTAGTAACAAAATGAATCTTAGCAAAACAAAATAAGTTGAATTCTCAAGATTGGAATTGTTATTCCGTCAGAAGAATACAAATAACTTTAGGGTCACTTTGGGGTATAATGCCAGCGGCTGCTTGCCAAAATTGTTTTAGTTTTACGATGACATGTGTGGAAGCGTAAAAGTTTCGTCAATAGCAAAACAAACTGCTAATTTGTGAACAAGTAAACAATATTAGAAGATTTTATATTTGTTGTTTCATAGAATAATAAGCTTAGGTATTTTAAAGGAGACGAAGTTTCACGTTAAGCTCACACCGCTCGTCGCGCGACGAGCGGTGTCTTTGTGTCGCGTCGCGTGTCGCGCCTGTTTGAAAGAGCCTTTAACGTTAAAGTAAAGATTGAATTACGGCATTCGCCTGATGCAATCTAATAGAGATTTAGCCGCATTGGCGGTCACACGGGTGCTGCGGCGCCGTAACGTAGTTACGCCGCGCAGCGCGTAAATTGTCATTTGTCAAACATCTGTGTTTTGACAACGTACAAACAACTGAGCAGTGCCGCTCCGGTGTCAAATTTGAATATATTATGAAGCAATGGATTACCAATATCCTTCAAAATTATTCAGATTATGATTGATCATGTGCTATGCAATTAGGGTGCAGGATGAGCTTTGATTTCACTACCTCAGTCCGAACCGTTTTTTTTTTAAAATAAAATCTTCTTTAGGCGCGTTAGACTTTTTGAGATGAAACAAAACCATTGATTTCGCGGCACTGTTACGACACCAGCTTTTGACCATTAGACATCAACGCGCGATACATTATTTACTGCACAATAAAATTGTTCAAGTTTTCACTTCTGTTGGCACTCCCGGAATGCCACTGTTTTTTTTTTTCGGCAGGTGTTGGAAATCCAGACTGCCTCACAGATGAGCAAGTCTGGGCACTGCCGGACTCTTACCGGCTAAAACCACACTCCTGCCTTACAATTTAACCTCAAACTTTGCGTCCGTGTCCGTGCCTTTGTTTGGTGCATATTTTTTATGTTGCTAGGTATCGTACTGAGAGTCTATTTATGTGGTGATTTTCAGAAAAAAAGAAAATTAAAATTTCCCTCATTTTTTTCAGTGGGAAATTATAGCAGGTTATTACATGGGGCGTGGGCGGCCTTTGTTTAGCGGGTGTCTACAAGTCATAACTTTTGAACGCTGTTGAAAGTTTTCATTTTTTTAAATGGAGTTGGGGTAATTTTGGTACAAAATGTGTATTTTAAACAGTAAAAACTTTTTTATTTTCAATAATAATTAGATTTTTTATTACTTTTAGGTAGTGGTATTGCAGTACCAACGAACCCCTTTCGGATCGGACAGGGTTTTTTAGCATATTGTCTAGAGTGCGTGCAAAGAAGCAGGTTCCTGGTAAAGGCAAGTCAGTACCGATCGGAGCAGACGAAATGGTCCCGTGTTTACTTAAGCACTTACAAATCATGAAGAAACAGCTAAAACATTTGACCATTTATTTCTGAAGATCAACTTACAGCGATCTGTACCATCACGCGACCGTTGGACCCGAAAACCCGCTACTTTATGCAAGCACCCTTATTCACAATGTTTTCTTTATTGCAAGATTGTGCTCAGTTAGATAGTAGCACCTCGACCTTCAACAAAGTCAAAAGTCTTCAAATAATTTATTTCAAATAGGACCTTGTATGGCACTTTTGAACGTCAAAATTTACAAAATAATAGAATTGATTCTAGTCGCCCCTTCCAAAAGGTAGTTTTCGTATGGAGAAGAATGGACAAGAAACTCAACCGTTACTCTTTTAAAATGTTTTACAATAGTTTGTATAGGTACCTACATTACTTAAATAATTATATGTGATAGATACATGGTGCTCACATATTTACAAACATTGTAAAAGTAGACGATTTTCCTAAAATTTTGTAATTAATAAGTCACTGTGTGAGTACGTAATCATAGAATGTAAAATCAATGTCATATAGCTAAAAAAAAAAAAATACATTTAAATTAGCAACCAGTTTGATTTCCCAACCTTCTTTTTCTCCACGTAGTCTTCTACTAAGATTCTATAGACTGGGAAAACAAGAGCCCAAGAAAGCCTCAAGAATGTACTAACAGGATTTATTAGGCTTTGCAAGCAAGAAAAACCGGCAAAGTACGTGTCGGACCACGCACACTAAAGGGTTCCGTAGTTGGGATGAATTTATCCCAAGAACAAACTTAACTTTGTAGTTGAAGAATATGTTCTCGCAAACGGAATATATGGGAGAACATGTTTTTGCAACCGCAAATGTAAGTTGGCCGATTTTTACTCGTTAACTTGTAAAGCCTACTTAGCTGTGATAGTTTTTCTTTTAATTTCGTTATATGTACTACTGCTGTGAATTTCTTCACACACCCAAAACCAACCATTTAGCTGACAGGGGGGGACACTTGACTCTAACAAAAAATAGCACTTTAAAACTCAATATTTCGAAAACGGATCCCTGAATCCAAAAATGGTTTTAACAAATATTTTTTAACGGCCTTTCCAACGACGCCCCACACTATAGGATTGATGAGGAAAAAAAAAACATCCCCACTTAACGTGTAGGAGAGGTACCTTAAAAGAAAAACAGTGGCACTCCGGGAGTGCTGACAGAAGCGAAAACTTGAAAAAAAAAAATCGGCACCGTGCTAGTCAACGCGCTGATGTCTCTTACTCCACGAACCGCGGTAATTAATGTGTTGATGTCTTTTAAATGGTCAAAAGCTGGTGTCATCACCATTTAGTCCCATCTCAAAAATGCCCAACGCACCTAAAGAAGTTTTCACTACAAACATTTTTTTTCAAGATTTTATTTTACCACTTTGTCGGCGTGATTAATATGTATCCTCATACCAAATTAGAGCTTTCTAATGGTAAGAGTCTCTGAGCTAAGCCGCGGACAGACAGACAGACGGACATGGCAAAACTATAAGGGTTCCTTGTTTACTAAGGAACCCTAAAAAAGGTTACGTAAAAATAGAGCTTTCCTAATTTTGAATGTTTGAATCGCATCAAACATTAATATTACATTTCTGTCGCGGCCTGCAACTAGGGCATTGATGCCGATCGTGAAAATGTGGGCCGAGGTGAAGCCGTTTTCTCAAATAATGCGTAGAAATTCAAACTAAGTAAAATAATTATACATTTCAGAATCAATAACGAAAAACGATCATTTTTCACGCGCCAATAAGTTCGTTTCTTCTTTACTTTAAACAGCTCTATTTGCAAGCCAAGTCGAAATTTTAATAAAATCTTTGATAAAGTTACCTCCTTGGTTGCCATGGTCGTCCCATTTTTAAATACCACGACATATATGAGGTTTCATAGTAATTTATTCGGCCGCTAAACACGACAATTATGGATTTTCATACAAACATTGCCGGCCGGGCGCTTGCATGTATTCGACCAGTACCGCAATTTCGATTTATCTCTAAGAAAGCTGTCAATATAATGTTTGTAATTTCCAAGCACGTTTGAGAAAAGGTTTTCATTAATCTGTTTTGTTTGTTTTCTAAACAGTATCGTATGACGAAACAAGTTTTTTGAAGTAACTTTCAATAGATTTTTGTTAATTCAGCGTGTATGTTTGTTTTAAACCGACTTCAAAACAAGGAGGAGGTTCTCAGTTCACCGGAATCTTTTATTTTTTTATATGTATGTTCCCCGATTACTCGAAGACGGCTGAACCGATTTGAAAAATTCTTTTTGTGTTTGAAACGGTATACTTTTTAATTAGTCCCATTGTCATTTGATCATAATCTGATGATGGCATCTGGGAGAAATCGAGGGAACTCTTCAAATATTATAGGCACACCTATAGCGATTTGGGTATTTTTTTTAGTAATTTGGGCATTTGCTCTCGGAAAGCACCATTTGGTAAACTGGAACTGATGATGAAGGACACAGATGGCCACCAGAACTACTGAATAATATGTATTTCACGGGTTGCGATTCGATTACTTTAATATGGTTGGTAAGCAATTGATGTTCGTCTCAATTCATACGGTGCAGTGGAGCTGATGGTGAAGTACCTGGAGAATTCCTCAATGATTAAAGTCCCTGCATCGGGAAAAGCAATATTTTGTACAACGTGATGAGCAGTTGACATTCGGCTATTATAACTGAGATAAATTACGAACCAAACACTAAAATGTGAAAAAAAAAAAAAAAAACTTTTTTTACAGAAAATACAACCGACTTTGAAACTGCAAAGTATTTTTTGTAAAAAAAGATTTTTTAAGTACACCAATAATTGATCTGCTTTATTAATATTGTCTGTGCATTGTGATTAGTCCAAAAAATATCTAAAAGAAATGTGGCCTATATTTTATGTTCGTTTATAATCAACCTTTTCAGTTCATCGTACTGCAATAATTGACGATGTCTGCATCATGTAGTAAAAGTCGTAATAAATATTCAATTGGATACATACTTAAACATGTTGAAACTATTGATTGCCTATAAAAGTTTTCCAATACTAGATAATATATTATTTGATTAAATCTTTATTGTCTGAATGTAAACGTGTTAACATTGCTAGAAAATTGAAGTGTTTTGTGAATGACTGGAGCGGGCCGGGGCTGGCTGTCCTGAAGCGGCTCCTGCCCAAACGCCTCCTTCCGGAGGCTCTACGCGGAGGTCGTGCGGTCCATGGCCCTGTACGGGACATCTCCGTATCCTTGTGGAGGCGATCGACGGCAGAGATCTGTCGCGTCCGGCCCTGTTTCAGGCCATGGTACGGAGCGAGAGAGTATGGCAGGCCATCACCTCCTTCTGCAAAGCAGTAATACTCGCGAAGAAGGCGGTGAAATACGCGAGCAAATTTCGCGTCCTCACGCCCCTAGCTGCTGCAGGAGACTCCCTGGGCGTCGGGTATCGCAGGTCGATTCCCGGCCATCGTAGGCGTGGGCTTGCGGATGGTGAGCAATGGGTAGCTCGCCGTTCGATAGGGACCGGGTCCGGGTTGACGGCGCGTTGTGTTCGACGCGCGCCTCAATAAATGTCTGCACAACTTAAGGGGTCTGCTAGAGCAAATGCCTGCCGGGGTTGCGGGAAAGTCCGAAAGGGTTACCGTGGCCCCTGGCAACATACAAGCAACTGAAAGAACACGGTTGGGTTTTAGTCAGTGAGAGTCTGACACGCCTTCCCGCTCACCATCATCATTTGCTTTACCATTTCCCAACTATATTGGGGTCGGCTTCTAGTCCAACTGGATGAACCTGAAAAAAAAAATATCTGTTTGCAAATTTTGAATTTTTATCCGATATCATTGCAATCAACCAGGCGGTACTGCTACTGAAAATTTTCAAATACAAAAATTCAATAGCTGACCTCGGATCCGAACCTAGGACCTCTAGCTCAGCAATAGCGCTTGCGACCGCTTAGTCATCGAGGCAGTCATTCATCGATACCTACTGGGAAGGTTGACGCTTCAGGAATATACGTATAAATATTTTTAAGGTGTCTTTTGTTTCATATTACCTGTACATCCGTGTGTCAGACTATCCATCCATCGATCGTAGAAAAACGTCAAGGTTATTTTAAAGAGTCTGTTTTTGTGTTTAACTGACGAGATGAAGTCTATTCTATTCATGTATGGGGACAAACATTTTTCTGTAGGATATACGCAGCATATTTATCGCGAATGGGGAATCAAATTGAATCCAATACAGACAGACGGACGGACGGATGGACAGCGAAGGCTTAGTAATAAGCCTGAAGAAGGGTTCCATTTGGCACCCTTCGGGTAAGGAAACCCTAAAAGTAGAACACATAACTCCTGTCCGAAGGTGACATAACACCAAATCAATAAAGCCCAGATTCCTTTAACAAGGATGTGTGAATAGGTGTTTAATAGAATCGATCTGACCGTAAATTGATTCATTTCGTATTCACTTGTATAAAGACCGCAGATTCGAGGTTAATTTGGACCTTAGTCAGCAAAACCTTTGAGTTAATAGCGTTTGCTATGGTAAATGTTATTTCTATCGTGTATTTTGTGATGGATATATGGTGATATAATTTACTCACATTTTATTGTAAGTATATTTAAGTCCATTGTAAGCAAAGGGAACAAGCCTATTGATATTAACCAGCTATAAATTGTGTCTCAGCGCAGAAACGCATGTCACTAAAAGAGTGATGATTGTAAATGTTGATGGATTTAGAGGAAGAAGAAGACTAAAGAAAAGATGAATGGATTGGGTGAGGTATTATAATGAAAGATATTTTTTTTTTACAAAATGTGTCTTTGGTTTAGTATTTTCGTTTTTTGCCACCGACTTCCGAAATTAAAAAAAACCGGCCAAGTGCGTGTCGGACTACACACAATGAAGGGGTCCGTAGTTGGGATGAATTTATCCCAAATACAAACTTAACATTGTAGTTGAAATATATGTTCTCCCATACATTCCAACTGCAAATAAAAGTTTGTACGCACAATATTGAGAGATTTACAATGTTATTTTAAGACCATAGACTTCTTATAGGTGTTCCTGTAATCTATGAGTAAAGAGCCATATTTTGTATTTTTTTCAAAATTTATGTCCAGTAGTTTCGGAGATAAAGGGGGAATGGTAAATTATTTCGAATTTTTTGAATATCTTTACAAGTATTTATTATAAAATTATATAAAAAATATGTTTAAGATTCTCACAATAAACCTTTTCATTTGATATGTCACACAGTACTGTTAGCAAAACTTTTTTTTAAATTTTCCTGTTTGCCCCCAAAAGTGACCCCTATATCCAAAATACATTTATTTACGTTCCACGTTCGTGTTTGGGTTACAGAAATACATATGTTTACCAAATTTTAACTTAATCGGTGCATTAGGTTCGGAGCAAATTGGCTGTGACAGACGGACACACAAGTGATCCTAAAAGGGTTCCGGTTTTTCCTTTTGAGGTACGGAACTCTTAAAACTGGCTAAGTACGTGTCTGGATGTATTTATTCCAAAAACAAACCTCCAACTGCAAATTTAAGTATGTAATCGCAAAAAACATAATGCACTAATTATATATTTTCTGACTTTTTCCTTTATACGTGCTGTAACCTTGCGTCCTGCCCAATTTCATGATTATAGGTTAACGAGAAGTACCCTGTAGGTTTTGATTTATGTGCGAGTATCAAAATATGTCGCATAAATGACCGTATTATTATATTAAGTTGACTTAGAAGCTTGATTTTTTAGCTTCAAGGGAACATATTTCAACTTGATACCTTCCTGCGTTCCTGAGAAAGTGGTCCTTGACAGACTGAAGGACGGACAAAGATGTGATCCTATAAGAGTTTCGTTTTTTCCTTTTGAGGTACGGAACCCTATAAAACACCGACGAACATAGAACCTCCTCCTCCTTGGAAGTCGGTTAAAAAGGAGTGAAAGGAGTGACGGTTGACAGGGGAGAATGGAAGAAAAAACCGTGTTAGGTCGACCTCACGTAATATGGACATGGGCAGGAATATAATGAAATCCAGTCTCAGTGCTGCTACTGTTAAATTATGTAAGCATTATAAAGTTAATATCTCTAGTCGTGGATGCGTTTACAGTCACTAATCTTGCTGACAATAATACCCAGATCCAGAACGATGAACTACGGGCCATACAATAAACTTCAGTGTCCAATATGCAGCGCTGAAACCTCATTCTCATTAGTGAAACATAACACGAAATGTACAAATGAGCTGTCCAAATTATGCAATACAACGTGGAATGTAACCGAACAACTAGGGGAATTTGTTTCAAAGTGTGCTGTATCTAATTTTTAACCGACTTCCAAAAGGTGGAGGTTCTGAATTCAACTGTATGTTTGTTACGCGATTACTCCGCCAATTATCAATTGATTTTGATGATTTTTTTTTTCTTTGGTAGGTCTTACTTCAGAGGTTAGCTACAATAATACGTATTTTTTCCCAGTTAGTATTGGATGATATGATAAGTTCCTGTCACTGTTATTTACATAGCAGGTAGTGGTATTCGGCGGCTACCCCGCCGGTTGAACGCGTCCCAAAGAGTCATGGCCATCCGGCTGGCTCGAGGATACCGCATGGTCTCCTGTGAGGCGTCGAGCCTCCTTGCCGAATTACCGCTATGGGATCTGGAGGCAAAAGTCCTGGTGCACATCTGGGAGGAGGCGAATCGCCAGGGCTTAACTCCGCTGCCGCGAGAAATCACAGCACAGCGGACAAAGCTCCGGCGGGATCTCATGGCGTCATGGAGAGTCCGATTGTCGCAACCCAGTGCTGGGCACGCCATTGATAAATTCCTACCCAAAAAAAAAATAGGTAGTGGTATTCGAATTTATGTGAGGTAGCACAACTAAAAAATGAAAAATAAAATCTTTTACAAAAAAAAAACAACCAACTTCAAAACAAAAAAAACAGTCGGTGGCAAAAAAGGAAAATTCAAAACTTCCGAAAAAAACCGTCGACCCGGGCCTGGTCCTTATCGGATGGCGAGCAACCCATTGCTCACCGTCAGCAAGCCCGTGCCTACGTCGGCCGGAAATCGGCCTGATCCTGCGGCGGTTAGGGGCGTGAGGGCGCGAAATTTGCCTTTCCCTCATGCGTTTCGACTCCTCCTTCGCGAGCATTACTGCTTCGCAGACGGAGGTGACGGCCTCTCGATCCGTACCAGAACGTATGGTGTCCTCCGGGTGATCCAGACAATGGTGATACCCAGGCGTTTTCTCCTGCCTTTGTACAGGAACCTCCCGAAACAGCCGTGTCCGGTGAGGACCTGCGTCAGGCGGTAGAGGCGAGGATGCCGTGGCGCCTCTCTAGCCGCTCCTCAAAGGGGGGACTTATCACCGCAATTGCGGCGTGCCCAGTGCTGGATTGCGACAATCGCACTCTCTATGACGCCATGCGATCCCGCCGGAGCTCTGTCCGCTGTGCCGTGACATCTCGCGGCAGCGGAGTTAAAAAAAAATTGTTTTATTTATTTAGGTATATTTTAGGTATGGTTCAACTCAAAGTCAGATAAGTTTTATCTGTGGAATAAATATGACGGTTTGACAAATTTTGTACAGAAAATACCATGCTAATTTCATGAGAAAATATGTCAAAAATTCATTCTTCAGATACAAAGTATCTGACGATTGAAAAATCGGCCCTTAGTCATGGCCCAATATTGGAACACGTACTTGTAGTTAAATGTCCATGATGCGGCCCATAGAAAATTAACTTTGTTTCCAAATATTGGATTATGAAGTGTCCCCGTAAGTTTTTCAGTAAATTGCCTTCATATTGAACTTCAAGTCACATAGTGTAACTTTGAATAAAAATATTGTAAAGTTTCATACCCAAAAAAAATATTGTTTTAGTATGTAGGACTTTATTGATGTTAAACTGTACTTCTATAACATGAATTTCAATGTTCAGAAATGTGTATAAAAAATATGTTTACTCTAAATCTGCGGGGTAAATGCGTAACACACATAAAATGACAATTGATCGCAATGGGTTTCATTTTGAAGTTCACCCACGTTCATTGCGTTATTTATAAATAAAACATGTATGGTTATTTACGTTGTTGAGCAGACGAATTTATCAAACCTATGAAGCAATGGTTAATCAATATTCTTCAAAACTCTCGGATTGCGATTGAAAGTGTGTAACGCAATTAGGGTGCTGTATGAGGCCCAAAATGCTTCTATCTTAACCCGGTATTTGGAATAGCATCCACAACGTACCAGAATGCACCTGATATAAGCTTAGGGGGACGCTTCGGGAACACAACCGCCCCGACCGCCCGGCCGTTAGGCTATCTCACGTATGATTTAAAACAAAAACTTTTCGCAGCCGCCATCTTTTTTTTATAGTGGGAAATTATCAAATAACTTCTCCCACTCTGGGCGGAGCGGGAGGGCGTCTCAGACTCTTACTGACTATAATCCACCCGTGTTCCTTCAGTTGCCCTGTTGCCGAGGGCCACGATCTCCCTTTCGGTTTTCTTCGCAACCCCGGCAGGCATCGGCCCTAATGGACCCCGTCAATTCTGCTGCCATCTCTTTGAAGTGCGCGTGGAACACAACGCGCCGTCGACCCGGGCCTGGTCTTTATCGGACGGCGAGCTACCCATTGCAGCTGCCATCTTGACTTTAAATTTTGCCCTCACTATCGACTTTTCCACCCTCGAAAACAATGAAAACGACACCCACGACGATAAATTTGAAAATTTAATTAAAAAGAGAGAAATATGTGCGAAATGCAATTCGCTTAAACTCAATTTTAGGTATTTTGGAAAAAAATATACGGGAACCCAGATAAATACTGTCTAAATCCGAATATCTGCATAATGGTGAAAATATGCTCAAGTTCCAAATCATTTAGACATTACGTTTGTATTTACAATTCATCCTTCGCCGCGTTCTTAAAAGGAGAAAACTTTACAAATCTGTAAATTCTGTTAAAATATGAAAAGCTCGCCTAAATTTTGTTATTCGAGAAAAAGATTTAATAACGTTCAGTAAGTCATTAGAGATTAGGGAGCTCTTACGAACTCAAAATTTTATTCAATATTAGGTAATTCAGAAGAAATAAGATAGGCACTTGATATTTTTTACAAGTTTTTCTTATTCCGGAAGTAGGTCACACGCTTTTCCAATCATGAGACATCGTATAGATACTGAGTAGGTACTTAGAGTTCTTTTAAACAAATTCTCTAACATTTTAAGATAAAATCTTAATGTTGGTAAGTTGTGGGCCCTTGAACCTGAATTATAGGCACATCTCCTTTAATATTTTAGTTCAAGAGCCCATAGTATTATTTTTGTGAAGCATTCGGCTCATAATTAATTGAATGGGGATTTTAATCATCATTTTCGTGTGAATATACCAAACTGTAATCTGAATATTCTTTTTTTCGTGTGGTTAACCTGGTGTCTGAGTTTTAAAATCGCCCATGGGCCTCTGACTTGGCTTCACATGAGGTCGAGGTATCTCTCAGGCATGCCGGTTTCCTCACGATGATTTCCTTCACTGTTTTTGAAGCAAGTGATAATTATACAATACGCGCATGAATATGAAAAATCAGAAGTCGGTGTATACTGCTATAATGCCACAGTAATGCTACAGTTTCTTGCACTACCACTTTTCTTCCCAAATGAATTACGAACAGTTTTCTTTAACAAACTCTCAACAAGTTTTTCCACGATCAGAATACTAATGTAGGTACAGTGGGCTGCATCAATTGGGTATCCCAGTTGTAATATTTTTTTTCTATCAACACCCATGCTATAAAAGCTCTATAAAAGTTTCTCAAACAGCTTATTGCCAATATTAAAATCGCCAGTGTCAGTAACCATAATATCATCCAAATGAGTGTTATAATGTTGTACTAGATTTCATTATGCAAATCTAATTTAAAAAAAAAGAACATTATCATGTATGTAACTCCTTGTTTCCATCAACTTTTGTAATGGAACGTTGAAGCGGGGACAGCAGCACCCGCTGCAGCGCATGTCCGATGTTGTGCTGCTGCAGGCGACATACGTGCAGTTGTACTGAGTTTCGTGAGTTTTTTTTTTAAATTCTGTATCTTAAATTACAAACATCTAATGGTTTCAGAACCTTTTATAAAGGATTCATATCATGGGTGTAGATTAAGTCTTGTATGCAACTGTTTATAATTAGCTATTAAAACACTCATGTGATACGATTATATATTAGATAAATCCCCATTCGTGTTTTAATACCCCTTATTATACAACAGTTGCATAAATAACTATAATACAACTGGGACACCCAATTGATGCAGCCCACCGTACCTATAAAATTTCTTCAGAACAATCTTGAAAGGCTATCGCAAACTAATTCTAGGAGTTGGTCTTCAGCTCGGTTCAGATACTGATCACTTGTTAGTTAGTTAGTCAGCCGACTAGCTATCTAGGCATGGAGCTTAACTTTCTAAGCGCCTTGGGGATAATTGTTACACTTGAATGAGTCAATGAACTATATGACTATAGAGAAGAATACTTATTTGTTGAAATTACACATTTTTACGTGTTTACTTTTCTCGGAACCCTGGAGTCCCGGACCTTTGGAAGGCGTACGAGGGGCCGAAGCCAACTCGCAGAAACCCGTTAGACGTTTTTAACGAAATGAGGCACCAACCGACGATTGTCCCTGTTCGCACTATGCAAGGGCAACCCTCGGTCGGTACAGGACTATTGCAGAAATTGGAAACAAAACATATTGGGCTATGGGTTTAGGTGGCTATAGAGGATTGGTTACCTAGGACTATGTAAGGCCTATGTCCTCTGCTTTATCAATGTTATGGTATACAGGGATAAAATGGCAGGGGGCGACTTGCACACTCAATAATGGGCCCCCGAAAACGATCGCTAGCACGAAGAAATGACAATGCGATAAATTACACATTATTATTAGGGGCTCGTGGCTAATCGGAAACGCTAAGCTACACCTGCCGTGTCGGTTCGTGGATGGGTGACCATCCATTACATATCGAGACCACTCCATGGAAACCACGTTGCGCCCCACCAGCTGCACTAATTCTGCCGGCTGTCATTCATAGATTTTTGTCAGTCGTTACGGGTAGTCAGAAGCCCAATGTCTTACAACCAGTCTTACTAAGTGGTATTGTGTTATCCAGTAACTGAGTTGTAGAACTCAGGCAGTCGCTTCATACTGGTGTTCAGCTGCATCCGGTTAGACTATAAGTCAACCCAACATAGTTGGGAAAAGGCTCGGCAGATTGATTGATCGGACACTATTTTATAAAACTTCTGCAGATAAGGTAAATATTATGCTTATTCTACAATTGAGTTCACATGAATTTGCTAGATATTATAATAAATCGCTTATTCTTCGTTGATATCTATCCCTAGTAAAAATTTTTCACCCAAATACGAATCTCATTCTCGCAAAACTAACAAATTATTCATCCGTTCTTTATAGAACCCTAATTATGCCAGCAAACCTTACTGAAAGTAATATTGAACACAGCGAAATAATATTTAATTTATGTCAAATAATTTGGCACGAATATTACTCATATTGTATGAAGAAAATTATGTTAGAATTATATGACTATAAAAGTGGCAACACATTTCGCGTAAATTACGTCGCGAGATGAAGACTGGCAACGTCGCGTTACTTCATTTGGTTGATTCGTTTGTCACAAATTCCAAGTGAATTTGGCAAAGATTTTTTTATTTAATGAAACCTTTACTTTAGTCCTATCAATGAGATAGGTAAAAAAGACCGCATAGCCATAACTTTGGGAAGTTTACGCGTTTGTCGTCTTGTGATGTCATTCTACACAAAGGTCACAATAAGAGGTATTTTTGGTAGATTTTTTAAATTATAAAATTATGTAGTTAGGTACGTACTCATTAAGAAAAAAGTAAACGAAGAGGCCAGTTAGTCGGGTAAATATGGTTAACCAAATCAAAACATATGCGGCTCATAAAAAAAAACAATACGGCCACGTTCTTACAAGAAAACTATTTAAAACCTTGTCATAATCATGTTCATATTTATAGCACCTAGCTTATTGTACCGCACATCAATTGCAGGCTGCGATACATTTCAGGCGATAAATTATTGTCTTAGTAAGCGAATAGCTTTAGTAAATAGAGTGGCCACTAAGTAGCTGCATTGTGTTTCAATCATAACGATAAATCTATGTCAAGTGCAAGTTTGTTGCGTGACTATGAATATACCACACTGTTAGTGGTAAATAGAGGAGCGTGCGCGGGATTTATGGTTTTGACATCAGCCTGTATCTTTGTCATATTTCAATTATATGGAAAGTACGTGCTTGATAGCCTTTTTTTTTTGGATGGGAAATCATCAAATAATTTCTATCGCTCAGGTCGGAGCGGGAGGGCGTGTCAGACTTACTGACTAAAACCCACCCATGTTCCTTCGGTTGCCCTAAATCGGCTTGCGATTCCCGACGCCCTGGGCGTCTCCTCCTGCGGCGGTTAGGGGCGTGAGGGCGCGAAATTTGCCTCTCCCTCACGCGCTCCGCCTCCTCCTTCGCGAGCATTATCGCTTCGCAGAAGGAGGTGACGGCCTCCCATTTCCTCTCGCTCCGTACCATGGCCTGAACCAAGGCCGGATGCAAGAGATCACCGCCGCCGATCGCCTCCACGAGGACACGGCGATGCCCCGCCCAAGCTGGGCAGACCTCCACTGTATGCTCTTCCGTGTCCTCCGGGCGATCCACACAATGGTGACACCCGGTCGCTTCCTCCCGCCTTATCCTGTGCAGGAACCTCCCGAAACACCCGTGTCCGGTGAGGACCTGCGTCAGGCGGAAGGTGAAGACGCCGTGGCGCCTTTCTAGCCACTCCTCAAAGAGGGGTCTTATCGCCGCAATTGTGGCGTGCCCAGTGCTTGATAGCCTAAGTTCGCAAAATAATTTGATTGAAGCGAAATTTAATCATTCATTCATAATTAGCCTGTAATGTTCCCACTGCTGGGACACTTGCCTCTTCTTTCTGTGAGAGGGAGCCCAGTGCGGGTTGGTGGAAGTCACATTTCTTCGAATTTTTAGTTCTAGGACATGGCAGCTTCCGCACATTGTTTTCCTTTACTGTTTGAGAGTAGTGATGAAGTAGTTTACACATAGTAAAGTACCTGCTTAGGTTCGAACCCGTGACCTGCAAACCATAATTCACAGCCACTGGGCCACTGCTCATCAATACAGCACGTAAAATTCAAAATTTCTTTTTTTTTTTTTTCAAAATGAAGCGCTGTTGTATATTGTTCAAAATTCAATTTCCGGCAGTTATGATAAAATAGTTACAAAACTAGAAAAATTTAAAACATCTGTATAGCTCTCGAAATTACATTTGCTGTAAATCGTCATATTTTCACTAAATAGTCTTAAAATCCATATTATAGTGAAAAATCACGTAGTGAATGTTTTTAAAAGATATTAAAAAAAAATCCACGATTTGAATCAAATTGTGTAATTAACTCCGATTCAGAGAAATTCCGGTAGAGACAACAAAACAATCGCCTAATCTGTTTTCTCTCCATAGAATTTCATTTAATGTGTCGTATTGTATTATTAATGATTCTCGAAAAACTCCACAAATGGGAGGAACTTTCTCGCGACATAAAATTTACCTCAATGAAATAATTACGAACTCGGCTGGAAGTGAAATGTATGGAAATCAGATTTATTCCTTTGTTTCCTGTGGCAAACTAGGTGGGAGGTAATTATTTTCAGCTTAGTTACACTATAAATAAGTAACAGTAGTTATATCTTCATAGAAAACGGCCGAAACGGCACCGAAATCTCAGTGTACGCAACAGTATTGAGTCCGCAGCAGTTACGCACGGACGCGGATGGTTTTTGTACCGAGCAGCCGTAGTTAATTATTTAAAGGTTACTGTCGAGATATAATACTGTTACTTCATTATACTGTGGCTTAGTGTCAATAATGGGTGGGCTAAGCTCTAACTTTTACCAAATATAGACTTTTATAACTGTATTTTGCCAGCATGTTTCTTAATGTCTAGGTAGGTATTATCTAGGTACTTACATTCAGAAATCAACTAAAATTTGGATGAAGTTATCAGACAGCCAGATAAGTTGAGCAGGCCTTGTCAGGAACTGCTGCAACAAGCATGTTATAATTTATGAATCTGTTTACTGAATAAATAGAATAAACGTCGTTTCACTTACTCAACTAACATTCGTTCATTATAATTTCTATTTCATCATCTGATTAGCCTTTTCCCAACTATGTTGGGGTCGGCTTCCAGTCTAACCGGATGCATCTGAATACCAGTATTTTACATGGAGCGAGCGCCTACTTGACCTCCACAACCCAGTTACTGGATAACACTATACCCCTTGGTAAGGTTTGTGGTCAGAACAGGCTTCTGACCCGTAACAACTGTCAAAGATCTACAAATGACAGCCGGGACTAACGGCTTAACGTGCTTTCCGAGGCACGTAGGGGTCTTGGTATGTAAAGATGGTCTCCCATCGACGGACCAACTGCGGCAAGCGTTGCTGAACCTGATCAATCGACTCGTGCGGCTGTTATAACTTAGCCACAAGCCCCTCCTTCATTATAAATCTATTTATAAAGACGAAACATGTAAACACGTAGGTAACTATCTCTCATATTAACTATTAGTATCTTAATTAATTAACTCTAAATAAACAGTAACACTACAGTACCAAGAAGATTGCTAACAGAAGGTTGGCTACATACAACTACCGAAAACAGGCGCTCGCATGCATAGACACGTATGTAGGAAAATTTCAGACACTAATCTGCACGATCCGTGATGGTCCTCACATGATCTGACCAAGATAATGTTTGGAATTTAAAAGTGACTGTGACTTCTGAGTTTGTTTCTGTGTTGCTTCTTAGAGTAGTCAGATATGAAACACCAACTTCATCCAGACGTGCAAACGTGTTTGTTTAAACAAATTTACAGAATAAAGATCACTAAAATTCGGTGATCTCAAACGAACGTCAGTCGTGAGTGCACTTGCACTTGCTGTACAAAACCTTTTTACAAAAAATGCAACCGACTTCTAAACTACAAAGTGAAAAATAACTTTAATTTCGGAAGTCGGTGGTCTCTGGATCAGTGTTTTAGTTCTTTTTGCCACCGACTTCCGAATTTAAAGTTATTTTTCACTTTGTAGTTTGGAAGTCGGTTTTAGTGGGTTGGATTGAAATTTATCTAAGTTACAATAGCCTAGTGTCAACTGCTCATCATTTTTTATAAAATATTGCTTTACCTGATGCAGGGACTTTAATTGTTGAGGAGTTCTCCAGTTACTTCACCATCAGCTCCACTACACCATATGAATTGTGACAAGCATCAATTGTTTACCAACCATATTAAAGTAATCGAACCACAACCCGTAAAATACATATTATTCAGTAGTTCCGGTGGCCATCTGTGTCCTTCATCTTCAGTTCCACTTCCCCAAATGGTGCTTTCCAATAACAAATGCACGAGTTACTCTAAAAAATACCCAAATCGCTATAGGTGTGCTTATAATATTTGAAGAGTTCCGTCGATTTCTCCAAGATTCCATCATTAGATCGTGACCAAATGACAATGGAACCAATTTGAAAGTATACCTTTTCAAACAAAAAAAGATTTTTTCAAATCGTTCCAGCCGTCTTCTGGTAATTGTGGAACACAAAAAAAAAAAAAAAAACCGACGAACTGAGAACCTTTCCGCTGGTCTTCTGTACCAATCTATATTGTGGTAATAAAATGCCTGAAACTAATAAAATG
This sequence comes from Omphaloscelis lunosa, assembly GCA_916610215.1. NCBI lineage: Eukaryota > Metazoa > Arthropoda > Insecta > Lepidoptera > Noctuidae > Omphaloscelis > Omphaloscelis lunosa. The sequence goes on from OU744250.1 coordinate 19,159,145, forward strand.
CCTTAAGATGACCTTATTTTCTCGGGAAATATATAGGGAAGGAGGAAAAGCAAATTTCATAATGAAAGTAAAATAGTAGATTATTTCTGGTCCTAAAATAACATTACTCTCAACTTCGTCCATATTTTGCTAGTTATCTTTATGCCCCGTATACGGAGGCAAATTTATTTCTATCAATCGAGCAAAAATGTGATATTGGTGATTATAAAAAGGTGATATTGGGTTTCATATTTGGAATTTCTCAGTAGTAGCCCGGAGTTTGGATTTGTGCCCGGTTGATGGCAATAGGCTCGCCCCCTGTTACATGGGATTTAAACTTGACTAGCGAAATGTGGGTGTACTATAGGTACACCTCTGACCAACCTGGGAGAACAAGGCGATGTTATGTAAAAATGCTTCTGAGAAAAAGGAAAAAATACCTGATATTTATTGTTTAAAAAAAAAGGAAAGAAAGTGTACGGGCAATCACAGACGGACGGAGAACGAATAGCTATCCTAGGTTTCCAGTTCAGTTTGAATTTTGTTCTCATATAATTGTACTGAGTGACTTACTCTAACTACACCGTAACTACAATTTGGCAGTTGCGTTGCAGATGGGATGCTGGCGATTCTGTCCATCTAGCAACAGATTAGCACCATTAAATTAAACTCATTGCCGTAGGTACTGTGTACCTATTGGTATTGGTTAGATTAGATGATTAGTTTACTTTTCCATGACCCCTTTAAGACCAGCTAAACCTACAGCTAACTTACAAGAACCCTCATCATTTTATAAAATTCATAGGGACTTCCCTTCTTCATAAAATTCATCATAAATGTATAGACACTTTAAAATATGGGTCTCTCACGATGAAAAACTGCTTGAAAAGTGGTTGGGTTCATGATTAGCATAATTCTTGAATATAGAAAACGCCGAATACGTTTTCAATAAGGCACATAATTTTGCTAGAATATCTTATGGAAATGGTTGACTACGCGATAAAACGAAATACTTTACGATACCAAAGAAATAAAGGGTTATAAACGACGGGATTATATATGTAACTCGATTAAATGATGTTTGTTATGCTTTGGAACATATGATTCGGCCATTTTGGAATTTGAGATGCTGTTATGTAGGGTAGTTAAAGCAATGGCACGTAAAATTTAATAGGAGAGGCAACCGGATGGTGAGTGGTAATCTGGGTCTTGAAGTGATACCGAACCCCCCCGTACCGTTCGAATGGACCCCAAATAGACGGGGGCGGAGATATGAGGGATGGGGGCAAAATGTTTTTTTTTGACATGGCATTCAAAATTTAAGGTCTATTATGTGCAAGGAATTTGTGTATGTCAATGCCATCCGGTTGCCATCCCCCAACATCGTTATAATTGAAATTATGTCTTACGCTGTACATAAGTAATTCTTGAAACTCCTTACCGATGATTTATCACCGAAAATGAGGGTGAATTTTATCAAAACCAGATGGCATTGATACACACAAATTCCTTGCACATAACAGAATTAACATTTTAAAAGATTACGGTGATACATGATACATGAGTTAAAATGAGCCATGACGTTACGAGTATGAAGATTTTATACTTGTGACGTAGCGATCCCCACTCCTCTAATTTTTAATTAATATGATAAAGCAAAAATACGTGTCTATTTTTTTTTTTTTATCTGGCTGACGGACTAAATAGAATTTTTCTTTTGACCCAGGCATCATCTCTATTCGGAACTTTTATTTTTTCAATACATGAGTAAAATAAAATATTGCCAATAACATCGCCGCTGTCGGCGTCGTGGCTTCTTTCAATACGTCGAAATAAAATAAAGTATCAATCGTGCTGTATTCGTTTTTTCTAATATATTTATTGCATTCCAAAATTTGAACTTAGGTGGTAGATAGTTAATTGATTCAGGCATGACCTTGCGGAAATCCATTATAAAATACAATAGAAGTGGATATATTTAGTAACCTGTTCCGCTTAGAACAACGCTGCTAAGCGGAACAGTGACTAAATATACCCATTTTTGTTGTATTTTTCTTAGGTGATAGGTTATATAAAGATATGAGCATTGTGTACCCTGTGTTGTTAAAGGAATTTCAAAGTAAGTACCTTCTTCATTTTCTCACTTTAACATATTTCTAAGAATTTTAATTTCTAAATAAACATGTTTGTTTATTTAGAAATTAAAATTAAATCGTCTAGTCTCATCTTATTGAGATTAGTAAATCGTCTTGTGTTTTTCACAGAGGCTTGACGGAGCTTAATACGGTTCTTAGGTTTAACAAGCGTAGTTTTAGCTTTGTCCTTTGACACAGTTATTTAGAAGTATTATTTTAGAGATAAAATAGAATGTGATGAGAAATTGTGTGATTTAGACTAATGGAATGAAATTGTTTATTCTTTAAATAGGATATCTGAATCACTTTTACACGTCAAATGAAGAAAAAAAAATTAACTAGATGGATTCGACATTTCCTATCGAACTACCCCTGACAAGAAATGGCGAAAAAATTAATTTGACTATCCTGTGTTTTGCGATGTGTAGGTGTCAAAATATTATGTCAATCATTTGTCAGATATAATGCTTATAATTGGTACACATCATTGAGACACACCACCACAACACACATTTTCCCACAGCACACATACATACCCAGTCTACACCTAATGTACGCTCACAACACAACCAACTTTTCAAAAAGGGTAGATGACCGATAACAGCCGTGTCGAGTTACATCAGTTTTCCGGTACATTATTTTTTTACCGCTTTCCTTCACTATCCTCTTATCGTAATTAGGTTTTACTTTTCTGAATGGTTTACTTTTACTAACAGGATGAAGGTATTAGATATTATTTCTGTAGGAAAAATGTATATTCTCTGAGGGGTGCTACACACTTGATCCGGTCGGCACTTTCGATTCGGCAGTAATTGTTGGGCAACGAAGTTGACCCGAAGCAATTACTGCACATATTCGGCTTTCATTCGTGTCGAGATAATTAGAAAACTCCGTTCGGCATCTGTCATTACTAAATCATGTTCGAGTCCGCTCGGAAAAATCTAGCTAAACCGAGCGGCCGACTCCCGAACAAGTTAGTGTGTACATATGAATTGAAAAAGACACAATTTGTACTCCCGTGAATTTGAGCCAACAACCAAATAAAACAAATAGTCGACGTGCAGTTCTAGAAAGAAAGAAAGAAAAATAAGTTTATTTGTCACAAAAACACGTGCATACAAAAAGATAATTACTCTAGTAAAACAATAAAACACAATAGATTTACAGAATTTACACAAAATAGAAGTAGTGGGCAGCTGCTGGCACGTAATGACAGAGCTGATTTGCAGTGGTCACTCGAAAAAGACGTATGGATACCAAGTCAGGTTCTAACCACTGTAAACTGTGCAAACCCGCACGAAAACCGCATTCCGACAGTGGCTTGCCGATAAATTCCAAACAGTCTGCTAAAGTAATCAATCAATCATGATTCAAGGTCAATGGAAAGTACCTTATATTTCCATTAACCTTGAATCATCAAATTTGGCAAAAAGCGAGAACAAATCGTTCATGTTTCGTAAAGGATAAAGGCCGAAAATCTTTTATTTGTAGTTTACTATAGTAATTTTTGAAAATTTCAAACTTACGTTTGCAGTTGGAGAACGCCGCCAAGTTGACCGTGGCGTATATTGATGTATGAAAAAACATTTTTTCAACTACAATGTTGTTTGTTTTTAAGATAAATTCATCCCAACTACGGAATGCTTCATTATCCGTGGTCCGAAATGCACTTGGCTGGTTTTTGTTTACATGGCCGCTTCTAATTTATAACAGCGACACACTATTTACACGGATTAACAATTTTAATCTTTTTCCGATAATCTTCTATTCACAGCAAGAGATCTCTCTACGTCTAAATGAGCCCTAAGAAAAGCAAGTTAATACACGTGGATGTTTAAATAAACTTACCGCGCGAACCTTCACCAAGCAATTCCACTTTTCTCAAAGCATTCGTGTAAGCTCGAACTTGCTAACGTACTCCTTTTGAAGTGGAATATGAATGCTTGTGTAATGATCCACGTGGATTAAGAGTAGGTACTTATATCAGGAAAATCAAACATTAAGGCTCCTACAAACAGGCGCGACACGCGACGCGACACAAAGGTACGTCGCGTCGCGCGACGAGCGATGTCTTTGTGTCGCGTCGCGTGTCGCGCCTGTTTGTAGGAAGCCTTTATGGTAATAATAGCATCTGCCCGCGACTTTGTCCGTGAGAAATTTCTTGTTCTCTCGACTCACTGCCTCGCACCGCATCGCCCGCCCATGCCATTATGCCATTATGCCAGCGCTTAGCTTTATAATTAGTTGACCAGTGTACTAATAATAAAGCTGAAGAGTTCTAAATCTCTGGAACAACCAGCAGAAGTTGCAAAAATAGAATTGAATAGCCCATAGCAAAAAAAAAAAAATTGGTCAACATCATTTTGTAACCAATCTTTTGTAACGATGGATGGACTGCGTGTAAGATGATATGGCTGGAAGGGCGGTGATACCCGAGATGACGACAAATAGAGAATTATGGTAGAAAAAGTCAATAAAAAGAGAAAATAAATCGGGGTAAGAGCAGGAGAAAGATGATCCTTTTGTAACCAAGGTGGTAAACTTACTTGAAGAGATCTAGCAGTATACATATTCCTTAACAATTGAAAAAAGAAATAAAAAAAAGAAAATGCATTTATTTAGCACAGACAAAAAAAGCACAAGACACAACATATTAATATAGAAAAAAAAAAGAAAACAAATAAGAAGTGTAAAGGGCGTTGTAAGAAATTAGCAGCGGCTTCACCAAATAGGCCCAGTACAGCAAAAATGCCAGACAACTAGTGCCTGACGTTGGTTTTCAACTGGAATTGCAGGTTAACGTTTGTTTTTGAAGATATTTAGAACCAAAATAAATAGGTCTACTGCATTAAAATGACCTAATATCGGTTTCTGTCTTACTTACTAAATATTTACAGGCATACTGTGTGTCAATGCCATTTCTGTCCCAATTACTTTAAGAATTTTATTGCATCTTCAGCGGAAAATTCATAGATATTGTCAAATCATGGTTTTCATTTACCACCCGTAACTTCCATCCAGCTAGAACTACAGTCCGGCCGTCGAGAGGATGCGTTTTTGACAGTTATACAATTTCTAGTAGTAATAAAGATCAAATTCGTAAAGCATATAATCTTCTTTTCGTGGGGTTAGTGACTGGCCTGGTGTCAGAGTTTTAAAGCCGCCGATCGGCTTCTGATTTGCCTTCACATGCCGTCGAGAAACATCTCTCAGGCATGCCGGTTTGCTAACGATGTTTTGTTTCCGCACATAATATATTAGTTATTATGAAACTGATAGGTGTTAAAAACGCATTCTCTCGATGGCTGGACTGTAAACTACATATATAATAAAAGATATCATATCATTTATGGCAGTCGGGTTTCTACTAGTAAAATATTATTTACATAAACTCGCCTTCTTCCCATAAGGGTAGCCAGAAACAGAATGCCACCTGCTACGATCCTTACATACTCTTTTTGCTTGCTTAATTTTTGTTTCACAACAAAGAGATTACCTCTTACACAGAAAAAAAAAACGTGGATGGTCGGGGGACTCCCGTCAGTCTTCTCACATACGATTTAAAACAAAAACAATATTTTCGCAGCAGCCATCTTGGATTTACATTTCAGCGTCACTATCGGCATGAACACCCTCGGAAAACATGACAATACCTATGATGAAAAATTTGAAATTTCTTCGGTAGTCGGTAGTCAAGCCGCGGTAAAGAACTTCATTTCAAAAATAATTTTACCTCTTTTTATTATTTGTTAAGATGACTTCTATCTATCTACTATAAAAGTAATAACATCAAAACTCCCAACACAACAATACACAATGTTATACCAGCCGTTATAAATCATGGTGCGTGCTTCCGAACAATGATATAAAGGCGATGTCAGACAAAAGACGGAGAGGCGAAGTTCAAGGACGGTAGCGTGTAGGAATGTTAACGACTGTGTTGACCGCGACTGTCTGTAGGTAGTCTTGTCTCATCACGGAGTATCGGATGACATGGCTAAAGTAACGGTCACTTATGTGAGTTCTGAAGGGTGTGGAGGCCATTATATAGACTGCGATTCGTAACTACATAAGTAAAACCTACGATCCATTACACAAATGGTAAGTAAAAAAAAAAAAAAAATTTCTATTCCTTTTTTAGTGAAAGTTAACAGTCTTGATTTCTCCAAAAACCGTAGGTTTTTTTTTTTTTTTTGAAGCTCAACATCATTGGAAATTGGACTATTAAAGGAATTCTTAGGCACTTCAATAAGTTGTAGTTATTTACTACTTGTGTTTTTTTTTTGTTTCCCTTTTTTCTTGGGTTCATCAATAGGATGGACCCTAATCTTATTACAATCTAGCCTTATAAATAGACTAATAAGTTATTTAATTATAACCAATACTGTTAAACTGTATTTGCTAAGAATGTGTTCAATAGCACTTTTCTTATTGTCTAATTTCTTATTGTTAAGGCGAGTACACTTCGTTCTTGTGTTTGTTTGGCACTTTTGTACTTTACAATATTCACTTACACTAAACACTTGTTTATTGATAAATAATCTGTTTTTAGTTATTTTAAACCAATATTTTTGGCACTTTATCTAAATCAAAGTAAAAGCGATTTTTAAGTTACAAAATAACATCTGTATTAAAATACTACTCAATTTAATTAAGTATGCATATGCTCCTTTTTTGCCACCTATGATTTGGCCGCTTATACTCATCTTTACTATCTATCTACACACATTATTTATTACTTTATGGCAATTATGAAAAGCACCTACGCGAGTCGTAGGTGCTATAATTATTGAAAATGTAACAATTTTAATTAATGGTCACATCAATCATTCGAAGTACCAGCAAGTAACCAGCAATTTACTTGAAATACGTCTACAAAATTATAGGAAAAACACTTCATAAAACGCAATACCTATGTACAAATTATAGGATAAACACTTTGTGACAAACGAAGCACAGCCTTCAAATGTCTATTTCTGTTGGTAATAAGTTTTTCTTAGTCAATTAGTTGGAATGGCTTTTTTCAGGTTTGTAATTCAATCATAAAAAATATATCTAGTGTATTTAGTTATGGTACTTCATTTTTACCAAAACTCAATTGTGTACTAATTTATCAAATTATAAGCTTAACGAATATGTCAATAAATATGTCAATAAACAAACATTGTCCCCAAACGATAAAAAACAACCACTAAATCGCCACTCAACATTAAATAACTCAGCCTAACACCAAAGGATGCCGACAAAACATTAAAACAGTGCATTTCGCCGCGCATGCGTACAACAATTTCCACTGCTTTCATTCAAGACTTCAGTCTATCACAAGCTATCGGCGCAGCCACCTGCCCCTCTTTCAGAAAAGTTCACGAAACTTTACAACTTTTTCCTAAAGTAGTAAAAACTTAAGTCTCAAATGGTGTTAAGTGAAAACTATGTTAAGTGTTAATTAAACTATGTGTGTGTGTATTAATTTAAGTGTAAAAATGTTAGTGTCTAAGTGAAATTATGGATTTAAAAACGTTTAAACTTTTTACGAGTTTGTGCTTAACTTCGGATTGAGTTTTGAAAGTAAGTTTTTGTTTTTTCTAGGTTTTAGGTTGTTCAAGGAATTGATTAAGGAGTTTTTTTTTCGATCTAAAACCATTTTTATTTTATATTCCGGAAGTATAATTAAAAAAAATATTTTCATAATACCAACCTTATCGAAGTTAAATCTGGCGTTAAAAATAAATCTGGAAGCACATTTTTTTTTTCTAGAAAATCATAAAACTTTATAACATTCTGAACTAGCGTAACTTATTTCTACTAACTACACACTAAGCGAATGAACGAATTTGCTTAGTTACTGTCAGTTTGTGAACAAAAAAAAGTCACAATTTTTTTTCAATATATATTTTAATATAATTTGAAGTTACGTTTAACAAATTTGAAATACCTTAAAGAGCACATTACTTATTTGAGTAGTCACTAACACGCAAAATAAAATCTATAAAAAAACATAGTCAAAGGAAAAAAAGCGTTCAAAGGCAAAATTTTAAATTAATTCGTACGTAAAGGCATAAAAAGTCCAAAAAGTTTAAACATGAAATTCAAACAAAGCTAAAGAACAACACTATCTGTCTAAAACAATAAACTAAAACACAATAAAAAGGCTCTGTCGCTAAACTGCCTCAATAGTTATACACTTTAATACATTTATAAAAGAATTCAACATTAAATTTTATACAGGTGACACAATCAGAGAAAAAATCTTTTCATCTTTCATTGTGGGTCAGTGGGTCGTTTTTTCAGTCTTTATTCATGATTCTGGTTATTCTTTCTTATATCCTTAAACTTTTTAATTAACAGACGTTTTATAAGTGCCCTTGTAGGTTTATGTGAAATAAAATATTTTGAATTTGAGACTAATCTGATTCTGAAAAGAAACGAACTTAAGTGGAATTTCCTCCCGATATTTTCTAAATTTCTCCCGATATTTTGTTTTTTAAACTATATAAAAGAATTTAGTTTTATTGGATTGCATACTTTCGAGTTTAGAAAATCAAGATAAAGTGACTTTCTATCAGCGATAACGATGATGGAAAAGTCAAAAATAAGCCATCGAAAAGCTTAGGTAGGCCAAGCTCGTCGAAAGTCATTGTAGAAATAAGAAAACTTCGATTGCTACTTATCTACACCCGGTTTTCTTAAGAAACTTTCCTTCATAGTAATTGAGTTTTTTTTACTTTATTAAATAAGAAAGAACACTGGTGCTAATATAATGTATTACGCTGTAATGTAGACTAATTGGGAAAGTTTTACACATTCATCACAAATATGACAAACTTGGTATAATAAAGTCTGTTTGGACTCATTTCTCAAGTTAGCATGAGTTGTACGATGAGTAGTCAGATAGATTGTTAGCACTGTGACTGCCCAGGGAGTGCTGGAAGTTTTCAAGTATTGTAACTCGAGAAGGTTCTTCGGTTTCTACTGACGTTAGCTTATGTCTTGCTGATGGTGGCGTGTGTGTTGTATCATTCGGTTCCCTTCAAAATGCTGCTGATGAACTGCTGGTGAACGGCGTCGTCAGTTGAGACTGGACATCTCTTAACTGCCAGTTTTTTTTTTACATTGTCCTCACATATAGAACCAACCAGAAAAAATTATAATGTACCCCAGGTTTTGTAATATCTTGATTTAAAAAAGTGTCCTTGGTCTAGTGGTCGCAAAGCGCTACTGCTGTGTATGAGGTCCTGGGTTCGATTTCCGGGTCAGGCAAGGTGTTATTGGGTTTTTCCATCTGGAATTTCTCAGTAGCAGCCCGGAGTCTGGATTTGTGCCCGGTTGATAGCAATAGGCTCGCCCCCTATTACATGGGACTTAAATATAACTGGCGAAATGTGGGTGTACTATAGGTACACCTCTGCCCAACCCTTCGGGGAATACATGCGTGATGTTATGTTATGTCCTTGAAGTTTCCTGCCCATTCTTCTTGAAATAGATTTACGTTTTGAAAAGCAACTAGCTTCAACTTTGTGACTAACTGGCCGACTCTTTGACAGTTCTCACTGGCTGTAAATGTTTTAATTGAGAGTTTGAGAGCTTGTTCTGGAAAAATTAAGATAATTATGTGCCTTATTTAGGAAGGAATTACCATCTAATTTACAAAACGAAAAAAGGGTTTTGTTAAAACTGTTTGCTACACGAGGATGTCACACGGGATTTCGAAACGAATTAATGTTGAGTGAAAATTTTGTCGACGCGGCGATGCGCGATGTAGCTTTGTCTAGATTCTATGCAAAGCGCAGTTATACTTATTTTAGCTTTTCTATTTCAGTTAGTTAGTCGTCAGATATAACGCTTGTCGGTTGTGTAAAGTAGCTCTTGTTTGAGAGTTATCTACTGTAATATTTGCCTCTCTAAAATGCTGCTAGGAATATTGTTGTGTCACTTCTTTTTCCCATCTAAAGCTTTAGGAAGTGGTTTGGCGTTTTGGGGGACTGTCTCTTGTAATTTTCACGTTCAAAAAGTGTTGATTCTCTGCCTAATTTGAATAATTTACTTTTGATTTTGTTTTTGGTAATTCTCAGGCTGATTTGAATAAAGTAATGGGTTCTGATTTTGTGTTCTACATGCACGTCTCATGTTATGACGAATGTAGAATATACAAATATGAATTTACATTGCATAATATTGGTTGTACAGGCTCTGTTATTTGGTTTGTATCATAAATTGGCCTGGAACTAATATTGGAGAGCAGTACCTGTGTGGGAATTGGTTGTCATGGTATGGGCAATAATGGGAATGTGATGCGAAGGAATTCGGAAAATTACGAGGACAGTTGTGAGTATGAATGTGGATGGAAAGAAAGAAAGAAAAACATTAATAGTTTTTTTTTTGTTAGCTATATGATTATGAGAAGACCAAAGATACGGATGGACTTTGCGAAAGATGATATGGCTAAAAAGGGGGTGAGCACCGAAATAACGAATAATGGAAAATAAATATTGTGTCGACCCTAAATAAATTGGGATAAGGACAGGAAAAAAAAGAAACGAGTAGCCGCAAACGAGAACAGTATACCTAAAGAATAGCTTCAGCTTCAAATTACCTTGAGACGTGTACCTATGAATAAATTGGCAATTTGTAATTGTAGTTTTATTTACCCACACTTATATACATAATTTTAATAACTAACAGACTTAAAATAATAACAATAATATGTACAAGTATATAAAAAGGGGGGGAGGAAATTAGTCATAGGGCATCAAAAAATTCATCCGCATCGCTGTCAACAGGAAAAGTGCCCAAAAGGCTGGCAGCATTGCCACGTTGTATGGCAATGCTGATTCTTTGATCAAAGAATAGGTCAGCGTCGATTAACCGTTTGAAGATGTCTTGAAAAGCTAAGTGGGCACTCGGACCTCATGGCCCTAGTGTTTCAACCCTAAAGGGCTTCATTGAATCCAAAACAAAGGAGATAATTAGAAAACATTTTCTTAATTAATTCTTGAGACATTTGGTTGGTATTTTGAATGGTGATAATGGTTCCGATAATTATTATTCATTTATAATTAATTATAACAGTAACAATGGACTCAATAATTCTGTCAGTAATAATATTTCTTACCAACTATGTTTGTGAACTTAACCACTTAACACTGCTCTACAGTTAATTGTCACCGTTTCCTCTTTCCTTGGTATACCAATCAATTATTTTATGCAAACATACGAATCTCAGGTTGACTCCTAAGTTGAACTTCGATGTATTCGGCTGGATTTGTGGAATCTACAGTTTAATATTTTGTAATGTGAAATGAGCCCAGCTTTATTTTATCGTTTACATACATACATACATACACTCACGCCTTCCTCCCATGGCAGGCAGAAACTTTAAAACGCCACCTGCTACGCTCCTTTTGCCTCGTTTATGTTCATCTGGTCATACACGTACGCCGGTTGCGAGTACTACGCACCTGACCTTTCTGAAGAACATCACCAATCGTTTTATCGTTTAATTATCGACTGCGCGACAGCTTAAATATAAGCTATGTTTTTCGCGTGTATCTATGTATATTTTGTACGTGAGATTATTTATACCTTTTTTTTGTTGGGTGGGAAATTATCAAATAACTTCTACCGCTCTGGGCGGAGCGAAAGGGTGTGTCAGACTCTTACTGACTAAAACCCACCCGTGTTCCTTCAGTTGCTTTGTTGCCGGGGGCCACGATCTGCCTTTCGGTTTTCTTCGCACCCCCGGCAGATTATTTATTATTAGATTATTATTTATACCGCTTGAAGTATAACGGCTGTGTAGATTTTAATACATGAGGTGTCGTAGGAGGGTAATAGACTTGGTTTTGTTTTTATTAAATCATATTGTCTGCCTCGTTGGTCTAGTGGTCGCAAAGGGCTACTGCTGAGTATGAGGTCCTGGGTTCGATTCCCGGGTTGGGCAAGATGTTATTGGGTTTTTCCATCTGGAATTTCTCAGTAGCAGCCCGGAGTCTGGATTTGTGCCCGGTTGATGGCAATAGGCTCGCCCCCTATTACATGGGACTTAAACATAACTGGCGAGATGTGGGTGTACTATAGGTATACCTCTGCCTAACCCTTCGGGGAATACAGGCGTGATGTTATGTTAAATCATATTGTTATATTTTAGATGCTGTGTGCTATATATATCGCATTACGGCGATAATGGGCTTGAAGAAACGATTAAAAAAAAATGCATGAGTAGCTGTGCTATCATACATAATCAGCCTTATAGTATTCCCTTCCCATTGCTGGGACACAGGCTTTCTCTCTTCGCGAGGGAGTGGGCTATAATCTACCACGCAGGCCCAGTGCGGGTTGGTAGATGTCACATATCTTCGAATTTTTGGTACTAGGACATGCCGGTTTCCTCTCGATGTTTTCCTTCACCGTTTTGAAAGCAGTGGTGATGAAATAATTTACACAAAGTAAAGCGCCTGCCTGGGTTCGACCCCACGACCAACAACTCGTAAATCGAGGCTGGTACCACTGGGCCACCACTGCTCCACATTGCTAACATAGAAGTATAATTTTTAATATCCTGTTTTAATATTATGTGGAAAATGTCGTGGGTTATACATTTGCTCACTCTTTACTTAGCTCTAATTATTTTGTAATATTGTAATGTGTAAACGGTTATTTTCCCAAATAAATAAAAATAAAAATTAAGTATGAAAACATAACATCCTGGAAAATATGTTTTCGCGGTTTTCAATTAGAAGATGGAACATTACATTCCATTTATTATACCGCAGCCTTGCGGTAATCGTGTTATCGTATACATCTTGTTTTTATCACGATTTGCTTTGCAAACTTTATTATTGTTACAAAATGACCTGATCTAATACAATTTTCTATCCATAATAGATTAAAAATAACGTCAGGTATAAAATTATCCGCCGATAATTGCGTAACATTTACAATGACAATGTAAAATACTGGCATTCCGCTGCACCCGGTTGGACTGGAAGTCGACCCCGACATAGTTGGGAAAATGCTAGGCAGAGTGATTGACTTACAATGTCAATGGTTTTATTTTAATAGCTCAACAACATACTTATATCGCAGTCAAATCAAATCAAGGCAGCATCATTACTATTAAATGAGAAATATTTTTGAAATCAGCTCTAACGATTTCGATAAAAGTTGCAATATAAGGGTCTATGGGGGCGAAAAATCGATCTAGCTAGGTCTCATATCTGAAAAAAATCGGTTTGTCCGTATTTTCACCCGAGCAGAGCTCAGTCGCCCAAAAATTTTGAACAAGATGGCTACCTTAGAAAAATGACATGGCAGCATGGAATTAGTATGAATTTGCCTATACTATTAAATGAGCATTCTCTATTTTCACCAGAGCAGGGCCAGGACCACCAGGTACTTTGCATAAAAGGTGGTATGTACAAAAGAAATGAAGGTGATAATTTACGTTGTTGAGCAGACGGAATTTTGAAACACAATATGAAGTTAGCAGTTTCTTACAAAACCTTTCGGATTGTAAGTGTGTTTCGCAATTAGGGTGCGGAACTTATTTGGGGCTGGTCTTCTTCTTCATTGGGGCTGTTGAGACAGGCCATTAAATATAAATTATTATAGTAACAGCGGCAGTGCTAGTCGATAAATATGTATAGGTACTGTGGAAACCTAGGTGAAGTGTACGCGAGTTCTGTTAGTTGAGTGTTGGAGCGAGTTTGAAATGTTAATTTATCAAAATTTTCGTTCGTCTGGGAACTACTACCGCTATACCTATAGTATTAAAATCAAGTCATTTTGCTATGTTCCGGTTTGACGGGTACCTAAATCCGGCAAATTAAACGTTGGTTTCTCTCTGGGGTGGCAAATAACTTGCTATGCTTTTAGTATTGCACATCTCTTTTGTCACTAAGTACTTATGTAGGTACACACGGCTACACATCAAGCTATACATTGACGGTATATGCCGACTTCGCATTGTATGGAAATTCTATAAAATGCGAGATCAGTTTTTACTGAAAATGTAACGCTTGATATGTAGCCGTGTGTACCATCAGGTATTATCACTATCTCTACATATAATAGATAAATAAAATTGAAGTGTCTGTTTGTAATTTCTAAATAACATCTTTGTAAATGCATGATAGTATATACAGTACTTAAATTTTCGTCTGTCTGTTCCGGCTTATCTCCGAAGCGGGTGGAACGATTTTGACGAAACTTTCACTGGCAGATAGCTGATGTTATAAGAAGTAACTAAGGCTACATTAATAAGAAGAATTAGGGTCAACGCGGGCGAAGCCAAGGGCAACAGCTAGTCCCATAAATAAAAAGTGTAACGTAAGTGTAGGTTTGGTTTATAAAAAAAACGGCCAAGTGCGTGTCAGGACTACGCACAATGAAGGGTTCCGTAGTTGGGATGAATTTATCCCAAAAACAAACTTAACATTTACACTTAACTTCCAACTGCAAATGTAAGTTTGTACGCACAATATTGAGAGATTTACCATGTTAGTTTTAGACCATAGACTTCTTATAGGTTTTCCTGTAATCTATGAGTATTTATTTTTATTTGAAATGTACCTGATATGTATTTTTTCAAAATTTTAGGTCCAGTAGTTTCGGAGATAATCAATTTCAATCAGTTTTCATCGAATTTCTTAAATATCTTTAAAATAATTTATTTTAAAATTATATAAAAAAATATATGTTTAAGATTATCGCAACAAGCCCTTTCATTAGATGTCACACGGTACTGTAAGCCAAACTTTTTTTTTTAATTTTCTTTTTTGCCCCCCAAAACGTTACCCCAAAACGTTACAAGTCCGTGTTTAGGTCACAGAAATACCTACCTACGCACCAAATTTCAACTTAATCGGTCCATTAGATTCGGAGAAAATTGGCTGTGACAGACGGACAGACAGACAGACACACGAGTGATCCTATAAGGGTTCCTTTTTTTCCTTTTGAGGTACGTTGTAGCTGGTTATTGGCAAAAACCGAAGCCTAAGTAAAGGGCAAGGCTAAATAATATAAATGGTAGTCGGTGACCTGTTCGGGGCGTGTCTCAGCACTTAGTCTTGGGCTATCTTCAGGGTGGAAAAAAGACAACTAGAGGAATGAAAGTATTATTAATCATTATTAAGTGAGATAGTGGACAGATTTATCTGGTGTAAAAACCGGCCACGAAGGGTTCCGTACCATCTAAATATATAAATAATATAATAATAATTTTATTGTCAGATCATGCAATCCAATTTGTTAGTAATTTAAAGCGTAATTTTAAATTTAAAAGTAATATAAATAAAGCGAAATGTCACTCACTCACTCATCACGAAATATCGAAAACCGCTTGACGTATAGAGTTGAAATTTGGCAGGGAGGTAGTTTATAGTTAGTAGACGTCCGCTAAGAACGGATTTTTGGAAATTCGACCTTTAAGGGGGTGAAAATGGGGGATTTTGTTTGAATGAAAAATTTTATTCCTTGAGTTAATAAACTTGAAACTTTGCACGAATACTTATCTATGTACGTCATAAAGTTTGCCAGTTTTAGATTTTCTAAACTACCCCCTAAGGGAGGATTGGGGTGTCAAAGTTAGCATGGAAGAATTTTAACGCGCGGTCTAATTAACTCGAAACACGGTATAATTTTAAAAACTGAAATCAAGGATTTTTGAAAATCTAAACCTAACGGGGTGAAACGGGGTATTCGTTTTTACAGTGGAGGATTTTACTGTGTGGCTTGATTAACTTGAAAATTGGTATAAATAAGCTTATAAGTCAAATAATGGAAACGTCACAATAGATTTTTTTTTAAATTATTATCACGCTATGTGCCATGGGGAAAAGCAATATTGCATTATGTTCGTATTCTTCTATAGTTTACTGCGAATTGTAAAAAGACTAGCCAAAATGTTAGAATATTGCAGATAGTTACAGATTTAATCTTTCAAAAGATTATCATCACGCTATAGCTTTATGGACCTAAGCAGTCAATCATAACATATACAGGGTGGATTTTGAGATGGGGCAACAAGGGCAGGTACCTTAACCGTTGTCGATGTGCCGGACAGCGGAGTCTTAGTAATAGGGTGCTGTTTTACCCTTTGGGTACGGAACCCTAAAAAGGAGGAGGTTATGCAATTTTAATTTCGTGTTTGTAAACAGATTTCTTAGTGGGTCGATTAACGTGGTTCATTTTTATTTAGTATATGAATTTTAAAATTTTTATTTACTAGAGTTAGTTTCAATAACACGTATTTAATCCGTAACGTAAATTGATTATGTTATATGATAATTCCTTTCACTGCTATTTACATAGTAAGTAGTGGTAAACGAAATAACTTTAATTTCGGAAGTCGGAGTTATTTGTTTGGTTTTTCCGCTATTTGCCACCGACTTTTGTATAAGTTATTTTATACTTTGTTTTTTTTTTTAAGTCGGTTGTATTTTTGCATCGAATTATTTTTATAATATATTTATATCCTATATAGGCCATAAAATTAAATGATCGTGTTTTGGCATATTATTGGTTTAGGTTCCAAGTTAAGGCAAGCGAGTTTTCGAAACCTTTAAAAACAGGTAAAAAAAGGTTTGCCCTTGAGTATTTTTCTCGTCAATATTTGACGTACTTTCACCCCACTGGCTGTTTTTTACTCTCTGTGTATTTTCTATTGATATTGTGTTGCCTTCAGAGATTTCCATTGAGTTACGTGAGTGTAAAAATGAATTCACAAAGAAGGGATCATACAGTGTGTGGGGATGGTTTATAAGAGAACGCTGTGTAGGTCTTTAAAGAATAGCAACATTATGGGATGCATAGGTATGTTGATACGTGGTTTTACCCGCGTAAGTCTCGATATCGGGATAAAAAGTATCCTATGTCCTAATCCAGGTCATGGTCTACCCATTTGCCAAATTTCATCCAAATCCGTTCAGCAGTTTTTGCGTGATTGAGTAACAAACATCCAAACACACAAACTTTCACTTTTATAATATTAAGTAGGATTTCCTTGTTACTCATTTAGTATTATTATTTTTTGTTACTTATTTATTGAGTAAGACTGGTTTTTAGACTTTCTGGATAGTATTTTATTTTTAACTATTATTAGCTTTTACCAAAGTCGAATTTAAGTGTGTATAAAATAAGTTTATTTTTGTTTCTTGTTTTTTTTTCATACAGGGTGTGTCGTAAATAGTGGTCCACCGTTAAGGATTCGATGTACCAGATAGTTTACTATAGCGTAGTACAATTTTAATCATTTGTAACCAAGGGTTCCTGAATTATAATTTTTTTTCTATTTTTATACGAAAGTTCTATTTTTGGTTACAAATTCGGTTGTAGTTTAAAAAAACTCGACGAATGAAACGGTCATTTATTCGAAGTTGCAGAGCGTGTATAAATGCAAATGTGCGTGTGCGTGCAAATGAGGGCGGACGGTCGTGTTGCGCTGCGCTGCTGTGTACAAGAGTTCCCGATTTTCCGGCTCAAGCGTTCCTTGGTGGTTCCCGAGTCGTCTCCGTAGTCACCCGACTACCATCACGTCTATTAATTGGGGTCTTTTTCAAGACACAATTAATATCGACTTTCTTTAAGATTGTCGTTCAAAACGTTCGTCGAGGCAATTTTGGCCCCTTCCGGGCAAAACCACAGTTTCGTGGTCCTCGGTGGATACCTTACGGTGCCAACGAAACCGAGGGGGTGTTGACCCAATCACACCCGCCGATCCCCTTCAGGGTTAGGCAGTCAATTGGCCGGGTCCCAGTGTTCGGCCTTGGGGGGTCTCCTAGTCGGCACTGGTGACAGTTTTGCCTCCACAGCGACTCACCTAGCGTGGTCGGGTATATCGATACCCTTCACACTAGACTGGATAGGACCCCGTTGCACAATAAGATAGGCAACGGGCCAAAGCAAGCTTAGGGCTCACCCATAGGCACACATCCTCCCTGTCTACACCCGACAGGGAGGGATTACACATCCCCGGCATACCCACCGGGGAGTTAGGATTGTAGGAAGTTAGGAAATATTCACGCGTAGTCTCTCTTTTCCCCCGTCAATATGAAGGACCCGGTAAAGTGCCTAGCGCTCTTTATTAAGTTCTTCCAGGGTGTACTCGAAGAAGAGCCCGCCCTGAAGACTAAGTATGGAGCTCGGTTCGCCAGGCTCCAAGCTGAGTCTGAATCTCAGTCCTGTCCCTCTGACAATAGCATCGCTAACTTTAGCGATGCACTAGAAACCCCCCCGGCTACAGAGCCATCTAGACCCCCCAGTCCGTCAGAGTCTATGGACACTGACGCTCCCATCAGCGCCGCTTCCTCAAAGCGGCCCACTACCCCGTACCCCTATGGTTCGGACGACGACGAAGCGGAGTCCGCTGCTTCTTCTTCTTCCTCATCCTCCTCCCAATCCGACGACGGTTTCACAACCGTCCAAGGAAAGGGCAAGAAGAGGAAAAACAAGAAGCAGAGCTCGTCCCAGGCCAGCAAGGTCGTTGCGCTTGAGGACTTAGACTTTGCTCCCTCGTCGCCCGCACCATTAGTACCGTCCTGTAAAATCTCTCCCGCTACCCCCGCGACTTGCGCTATAGTAGCTTCCCCCACCACCTCCCGTCCGATTACGTCATCCGTAAGCTGCGCTACAGTAGCTTCCCCCTCCACTACCCGCCCGATTGCGTCATCCTCCGCGAAGGATACCCCCGCGCCTAACGCTAAAAAGATCCCTCTCCCGCCACCCTTGTTCATTCAGGACAAGGGAAAGTGGACGGACATCTCGAAATGGTGTGCCGAACACAAAATCAATTTCTCTAGCGCCCGAAATACCCAGCAGGGTATCAAAGTCTCCGTCCCTACGTCGCGCGACTTTAGGGACCTAACCCGTCTTCTGAGAATGAGAGGTGTGTCATACCACACCTACTCACTCCCAGAGGAAAAGCAAATCCGCGTCGTAATTAAGCGAATCCCACGCGAAATCCTCCCCGCCGAGATCCTCAGCGACCTTCAGTCGCAAAAAGTCCCCGTTGACGAGGTCCATCGTATGCACCGCTCTAGAGGCGGTGAATCTTACGATATGATACTCGTAATCTGCCCGCCCGTCGAGGGCCACCACCCGATATTCCAAATTCGTTCCCTGTGCAATCTCACAGGGTTCGAAATTGAGAAACCCCACAAGAGTGGCATTGTCGGTCAATGCCACCGCTGCCAACTATACGGTCACTCTCAGAGGAACTGCCATGCCACACCCAGATGCGTCAAGTGCCTGGGTGAGCATGGCACTTCAGACTGTCCCCGTCCAAAGGATCGTACCCTTTGCACTGACCTTCCCAGCTGCGTTCTATGCGGCAAACAAGGCCACCCGGCCAACTACCGTGGTTGCCCCAAAGCCCCTAAGGCCTCTTCTCCCAAACTGGCCAAGCGTTTCGACGCCCGCCAGCAAAGGGAAGCTCCCTCCTCTTATAGGATTCCCTCATCCCATTTGCCCCAACGTCTAAGCCCTCAGAGGCCTAGTCCGTGGAGTTACCTCCACCACCAGCAGTCTTTTCCTGCCATGGTGCCCTCTCAATTTTCAAATTTCCCTCCCCCTCCCCCCGCTCCCCTCCCCCGCCTTATGGATCCCCGTATTCGCGCCGCCGCGCCACCCGCGCCCCCTGCGCCCTCTGCGCCCCCTGCGCCCTCTGCGCCTCCAGCGCCCGCCGCGCCCCCCGCGAAACCCACGTCCGCTCTTAAAGCTACGCGTCCTTCTCAATCCACTCCCGTGGCTACCCCCAACGTCTCCGTTGACTCGTTCAACGTAATTACGTCAACCTTCTTGGCCTTCGTCTCCCCTCGCGCAAAGACAATGGCCAACGAAATCCTTGCGGCCCATGGCAATCTCCTCCAGATCCAGGCCATCTACAACGCGTATCCGGACATTACGCAAGCCCTAACCTCCCTCGCTACTAAACCCCATTATGGATAACACGGTCTTAGCTAGGTTCAAACCGCGATCCCTAATAATAGGTTATTTCAATGCAAACGGCATTAAAAATCAACGCGAAGAGATTGCGGCTTTCCTCCGCGATCATCAAATAGACGTCCTCTTAGTCCAAGAGACTTTCCTAAAACCTTGCAACCGTAACCCATCAATAGCTAACTACCGGATAGTTCGCAACGATAGGTCACGTTGCCATAGAGGAGGTACCCTGATTTACTACAAAAAGCAGCTTCACTGCATCCCAATTGACCCTCCTCCCCTCTCACGATTAGAAGTTTCGGCCTGCCGCCTTGGCATGTCAGGCCACCAGCCGATCACTCTCGTGTCGGTCTATCTCCCCCCCGCTAATACTTCGGAGAATTTCCAACTCCTCTCTGACGACCTCTCGATTCTACTCACTATGAGTAACTCGCTCATTTTAGCGGGCGATTTCAATGCCAAACATCCCTCCTGGAATAGTTCGGTAACTACTACAAGAGGCCGACACTTGTTCGACCTCTCCCACTCTCTGACCTTTGACGTCATCGCTCCAATGACTCCCACCCACTTTCCGGTTAACGTAAATCATGCCCCTGATATCTTAGATGTGGCGCTCCTTAAGAACGTCAACCTAAGACTAGACTCCATAGAAGCTATTAACGAGCTCGACTCTGATCACCGTCCGGTAGTCATGAGATTAGACCCCCGCATAGGCCTCCGCGACCCAAACTCTCCCCCTATCACTAAGAGGATCACGGACTGGAAGAAAGTAAGCACTCAGCTGAAATCCAACACGTCCCCTCAGTTAGACTCTATTCCCGACGTGTTCAACTCTATCGCAGACACGACGTCCGCGATCGACTCACTCACAAATCACGTACAAACCGTCCTAAACGAATGTTCAAGGGAGGTTACAGTGACGGACGACCGTCACTGGAGCTTGCCGGACGATGTGCGTGCATTACTGACTGAGAAGAACGCGGCCGTCCGTGCCTACAGTAGCTTCCCCTGCCCCGCAAACAAAGCCCATATGCGCTATTTACAGAGATCTGTAAAGACACGCATACAGGAGCTGCGTGACGCGGGCTGGGACAAGATGCTCGGCGAACTAGAGCCCAACCATCTGGCATTTTGGGAACTTCAGAGGAAACTCAAATCCCCTCAAACTTCCTCCATGCCCCCCCTGACCCGTCCCGATAAGACCATAGCCTTCGAGGACGTTGAAAAGGCAGAATGCCTGGCCGAC
Source organism: Omphaloscelis lunosa (assembly GCA_916610215.1). NCBI lineage: Eukaryota > Metazoa > Arthropoda > Insecta > Lepidoptera > Noctuidae > Omphaloscelis > Omphaloscelis lunosa. The sequence continues at coordinate 19,180,442 of OU744250.1, forward strand.
ACCCTCGAGGCCCAATGCTCACCCAGCTCCCTGCCAGTAGACCAAGCTCACCTCCTAAAGGTCGACGCTGAAGTCGAACGTAGAGCCTCTCTCCCTCCTGTCGACGACCCTGATTGTCCACTGCCTCCCGTCGCTCCAGACGAAGTGCACGACATTATCAAAGGTCTTAAAGCTCGTAAAGCTCCCGGTTCAGATGGACTCACCAATAGGGTGATCCAATTATTCCCTGCCCACCTGATAATGCTTTTGACTACCATCTTCAATGGTGCCTTAAGCAACAACTTCTTTCCCCAGTCGTGGAAAGAAGCCACCGTCATAGGTATCAGAAAGCCCGGTAAACCCAGTACCGACCCCTCTAGCTACCGTCCCATCAGTTTGCTCAAGGTTCTCGGAAAAATCTATGAGAGGCTTATTTACAAGCGTCTCAGAGACTTCGCCGAGACCAAGGGCCTCATCCCCAACGAACAGTTCGGCTTTCGAACTGAGCACTCTAGCGTGCATCAGGCCCACCGCATCATTGAGTTCATAAGCGATGGTTTCCAACGCGGCTCTTTGACGGGTGCAGTTTTCTTCGACATTGCGAAAGCATTCGATAAAGTCTGGCACAACGGCTTATTATACAAGCTGTACCAACTCGGCGTGCCGGATCGTCTCGTACTCATCTTACGGGACTATCTATCGAATCGCGTATTCCGCTATCGCATTGAAGGAGCACTTTCCTCTCCCCGCCCCATTCGTGCAGGAGTCCCTCAGGGCTCCGTGCTAGCTCCCCTCATGTTCACGCTATTCACTAGCGATATTCCAAACCCAGGTAGAAGGACGCATTTCGCTCTGTTCGCAGACGATACGGCCATCTACTTTAGGTCTAGATACCCCGACAATATCGCCCACACTCTCCAAGGCGCAGTCAATCGACTCGCTGCCTGGTTTCGAAAGTGGCGCATAGAAGTCAATCCCGAAAAAAGCCAAGCGGTTCTCTTCTCGAAACCGCGCACAAGGCTTAGAGACCCCCTCCCCCGACCTCTCACTATGTTCGGTAAGCAGATCCCTTGGGAGAAGCGAGCCAAATACCTAGGTGTTTTCCTCGACCACCATCTCACTTTCGCTGAGCACATAAAGAAGGTTCGTTCGCGAGCCGCTTTCGCTCTCGGTAGGCTCCATTCCGTCCTAAACGCACGCAGCAAGATGTCACTTAAGTGCAAATTGCGAATCTACACAGCGTGTATTCGTCCCATCATGACCTATGCGGGTGCCGTCTTTGCTCATGCAAAACCCCATCATATCCATAGGTTGCAAACGCTCCAAAACCGATTCCTCCGTAGGGCCACAGGCTCCCCCTGGTATGTTAGGAACGAGAGTCTCCATCTCGACCTTAGAATTCCCACGATCCACCAATTTCTAAAACGCCTTGCAAAGCGTTACTTCGACTCCGCGGTCAAACATCGCAACCCTCTGGTTGTCGAGGCCGCCAGTTATGTCCCAAGTAGGATTAGCCGTACCCGCCGTCCTAGGCACATTCTCACCGACCCAGATGACCCCATAACCCTCCTCCAGGAGAGCAATAGGGCCACTAGCACTCTACACAAATACAGACGCCTCCCGTCATTCCGACCTCGCCGTCGAGGTCCTTTGCGATCGCGTCCGCGCCCCCGAGTAAATGATACTCCTCCCCGACCCTTGCTCGATAACGAGGTGCCAGCAGTGGTTTCGGCTGTGCACGTAGCTTTAAATTCCCCGATTAATAATAATGATCAAAACTTTGATCCAGCCCGTCCCATCTTTGATGTCCTCCCTCCGGTGACACCCTAAGCCGAGGCTCGTACCCCACAGGGGGTGCCCTTAGCGAGCGTTCACCTAGCTTTTTAGCTTAGTTTTGTATGCCCCTGGCTGGAGGCTTTGAGTGTAGCAGCTTAAGGCAACCACAGGATTGACCGGTTAAGTAGTCATGACCTCAGAGGTCAGCTACGAGATGCCCTACAGAAAAAAAAAAAAAAAAAAAAAAAAAAAAAAAAAAAAAAAAAGCGTGCAAATGATGGCCATTTTGAACATTTTTTATAATTTTTAAGTGTTTAATCATGTCAAAGATTTTAATAAATAATGACTAGTATGGCTTGTTTTATTTCATGCTTTGGTCAAATACGTGACAAATCAGATCTACTAGATCGTTTTGCAACAATAGTGATGAAAATGTTATTGGCACTGACAGTGTAGTACATTTATTACAAAAATCGTAAGTGTTAACGTCACTACGATTTAGGGTGTATTTTAATGAAAATCTTCTTTGCTTCAATTAAAGTTGAATATCTTTCTATTAAACAATAGGATCTGTTATTGTGATACCATTTTGGAATCTGTATTTAGTAGGCATATTTTTAAATGAATGGGCACATCCAGTGTAGTACATTTTTTTTACAAAAAATTCTCTTGAATTTTCATGATATGTTAAAAATTAAAGTAAAAATAGAGAAGAACTTACTATTTCTTAAAAAGCTCTAATATTACATAAAAAACAAAATGTTTCCACGATAGCTCTAGTATTCAGCAGTTATTAACATAAATCAAAGTAAGAAAATTGTTTTTTTTTCTAAACTACAACCGAATTTGTAACAAAAGATAGAAATTTAGTATTAAAATAGAAAAAAAAAATTTTTTCAGGAACCCTTGGTTACAAATGGTTAAAATTGTACTAGGTTATAGTAAACAATCTGGTACATCGAATCCTTAAAGGTCGACCACTATTTACGCCACACCCTGTATAAATAATGTAGCTAACGTTATTTACATGAAATAAATAAAGAGCGAGTCTATAAAAGCGTGTAAAAAGCTCAGCTTAAGTATTATAAAACAAAAGTGGGCAACCGGGTATAAACTTAAAATGAACCAGGTAAGCTAAATGTGTTTCGTTAAAGGTGTAATTTTTAAAATATCGCAGTTTCACAATGTGAAAGTCTAAGCATATATTTTTTTAGTAAGACTCTGTAGTATACTTGAAACTGACGCGTAATACCTCAGCTGTCAAAAAGCCAAGAAATATGAGGGCAGATTTCGTTGAAGTAAATTATATTATGTACACACGAATTGTTATCTACCTCGAACACACTTTATAAAAACGGGCTGATCCTATTAAACAGTCAAGAGCACATAGTAACAATTTGACATTAACATCGCCGGTACGTCGTAGCAAAAAAATGGTTGAATCTTATAATTGTAATTTTGTTAATATTGATTTTTGTATGCTGAAAATCCAAATTTAAATGTAATGTTATGAAATGTATTATTAACCAATAATGTTATTAGGAATGTAAGCTAGTTTATATTCTATTATTTATTTGTTTTTAGTGTTAATTATTACTCTGTTGCCAAGCATTCAATGATAATCTCAATTTTGATTGAGATGATTATTTTGCAATATTGTTAATATTTTGTATTGTCTTTTCACTGTTCCATTCCAACACATATTGTAGCTGATTATTGTCCCTGAATAAATAAAATAAAATAAAATAAAAAAGGGCGATTTTCGTAGTTCAAGTATTAGTAGTGCGTTTGTCCACCGCAACCATCACCAGGATGTCACCGACAACGAGATGACGGCGCTGAAGTAGCGATACATACAATTACTACGGCCTCGTGTCCACCGCATTTCTGTTACTGCTGTCGCACCGGCGCCGTTTGCCCGGCTTTGTCTATCATAACATACCTACTGAACCGTCAAGGTCAGTCGCAGTGGACAAACGATCGCTGTCATCCCGATGATGGCGATCCTCACATTCGGTTCGAATTATCTCGTTTCTCGGTGACGTCTCGGTGACGGCTGCAGTCGACAAACGCGCTTAGGCACCACTGCCGTGCGGTTGATCGTAGGTACTACAGTCAGCCTAAAAAAAATGTATACCTACATCTATTCTGCAAAAAATCATTTGATTGTCTACAATTTATGTTCCAAAAAACTGTATCAATTTGTATCTAAAATTAAAGAGCGATATTTGCATAATCACCAATAAGCCATATTGGTGATTTATAATATATTTATAAAGACGTTCTCGAAAACGGCTCTAACGATTTCGAAGTTGCAAAAATCGATCTAGCTAGGTCTCATCTGTGGGAAAATTCGTTTTCTCTATTTTATACCGTCATTATGATAGAACAATTGTAGAATTTGTTCAATGAATTGTTGCCGATGTATAGGCATCTTTTTGATGTTTTAACTGTAAGGCACAGCAATATTTAATGAAAATAGGTACCAGTGCAAAGAGCCCAATGACTATTGGGCAACCAACGAAGCCACTTTAGGCTCATTGGCTCTCTTAGTCGGTGTAAGTATGCACTTTACGCTATAGTAATGCGACGGGCACTTTTCATTAATTACATTTATCGAGTGCCACTGGCCTCCCGCCGCAGAATGTAGGTAATATGAAAAGTGACTTTGCGAGGCATCCGTGAGCGTAAGGGCCTAAGTAGATCAATTTAAATAATTTATTTAGTGCACACAAAAGAAACAGCACAACCCAAAAAAAAACAAATGAAAAAAATAAAAAAACCAGTGCGGTGTGCGTCTCAAGTCGAGTCCTATTTCATCGCGCGAATACGTGATCATCGCGCTAATAATATGTCACTTTATGTTCGGTGAACCTGAACGCGCGGTCTCGCCGATAGAGGGCGCTTTCAGGTTTTTGAACAAAAAGTGACATAAAGACGCGACGATCGGTTTTGAATAGGACGCGGGGTCAAGGTTGCACCAAATGGGAGTCCAGTACCCTAATTGCGTAATGCAACACAATCATAATATTTTTCGATTTGAAACAGATTGCTAATTATTTGCTTCATAAGTTGGAAAAAAAAAAAAACAGTAGCACTCCGGGAGACAGAAGTGAAAACTTGAACAATTTTATGTGCAGGAAATAGTGCATCGCGTGTTGATGTCTTTTTAATGGTCAAAAGCTGGTGTCATCACGGTGTCGCGAAATCAATGGTTTAGTCCCATCTCAAAAATTCCCAACGCGCCTAAAGAAGTATTTACTTCAAAAATCTGCTCAACAACGTAAATAACGCAATGAATGTTGTTGAACTGTCAAAATGAAACAAATTAGGCATAGTTGTTTACGAAAATAAGTTACGCAATTAGAGTTCAGGTCAGCATGTGTTAGGCAAATATACCTGATGCTGATATTCTGCTCCTAAGTCTATATTGTTCCAACATATTTCCGATATACAAGCATACATTTTTTTTTTACAGATTGTGTATGTTTCCGCTTAAATCATGAAATTAATACTGTACCTTGTGACCTAGTGTGCTGATTTAGTACTACAGAAACGAAAAGTAAGCAAAAGCTCTGAATAACGTTTATATTTTTGTTTACTGCAAAACAACCAAAAAGCCTTTTACAGAGGATCGACTTTTCAATACATATTACGGTTAGCAATGAAAGTCAGTTAGCGTTATTTTTATGGTATGTAAACAATTTTACAAGTTCATCAAATATTGGAACAAACTTTGATCCAATCAATCTGCCTAGCCTTTTCGCAACTATGTTGGGGTTGGCTTCCAGTCTAACCGGATGCAGTTGAATACCAGGTTGTTTACATGGAGCGACTGCCTATCTGACCTCCACCTCCCAGTAACTAGGTAATACGATACCCTTTGGTAAGACTGGTTGTCACACTTTTGGGCTTCTAACTACACGTAACGACTGTCAAAGGTCTACAAATGACAGCCAGGACCAACGGCTTAACGTGTTTTCTGAGGCACGGAGGAGTCTTAGTATGTAAAGATTGTCACCCATCGACGGACCAACCGCGGCAAGCGTAGCTTAAACTGATCGATCGACCCGTGCGGCTGTTAGTACTTAGCCACAAGCTCCTCTAAATTTTCTTTCAATATTTAATGAAATTCTGATAAGTAATTCAATACACAGCTTTTCAGGCTCTTGTAATCGTTAAAAGTTTCTGTTATACAACTCTAAATTTTGTTCTAAACACTATTGAGTCCAGTTACGATTTAAATCCTGAATTTTCGTTGCAGTCTGTACATACATAGTGTGGTTAAGGTTCAAGTATATGCTTTGAAAGGATCGTTGAGATTTATTGTGGAGCATTGTGTTTGAGCCTGGCACTTTATATATCACCTGCCCGGCCATTGATATCTTTTTCCTGTAATAACAAGAAAAAGATTTAAATCGATAGATTTGCCCTCATTGTACTTAGGACGCGAGAAACTGAGAAGAGTGAGTTCACATATTCCACATGGAACGATAGATATGATTTTTAGTATAAGTGAGCGAAATAATACTATTCAAATGCCAACAAAATTAAAAATGACCATCTTTTGACGCGGTCGGGTGAATTTAGCGGTTTATATATTTCATACAGAAAACATAATAAAGCAGTAAACGTCCAGTGGTAACGGCCGTGACTTACGAGTTTTAGGTCGTAGGTTCGAACCCTAGTAGGCGTTATACTTTGTGTAAATTATTTCATCACCACTGCTCCCAAAACGGTGAAGGAAAACATCGTGAGGAAATCTGGACTTGTAGTTAATATACGTCTGAAATCGGCAACCCGTCTTGAGCAAGCGTGGTGATCAATGCTCGGGCCTTCTCTGTATGAGAAGAGGCGTTTGGGAAAATAAAAGGCTGGTATTATTATAGTAGTATTATAGATAATATATAGGTATGAGGAACAGGGTGTAGAGTTCAATCATCCTCTATAGAAAGGGGAGGATTCTTAGACCGTGTGTCGTTTCTGGTGGGCTACTGCCCGACGATTGATTGATGTTGAGATGTTGTATGTATCGGTCGCGCAGTAAACTCTGCTTGCGCGATGCAGGATTTGTGTGACGTCAGGTCTTTGATGCGTAGTTCGCATGTGGCAATTTAGATGCCGCCACAGTAGTCATACGATTCCTAGTTGATGGTGCCACAATCAATTCTTCAATCTTGCTTGCTTCCCAGCTAAAGCACTAGGAAGTGGTGAAGGGTGGGCATTTTAGGGGACTGTCTTATGTAATTTTGCCGTTCGAAAAGTGCTGATTCTCAGCCTAGTTTGAATAAATGAGTTTTGAATTTTGAATAAAACTTTGCTTGACCTGGGAACTTAACTGAGGGATCAACGAGGCAGACAAACTCGGGTGTGGTAATACGTTCATATACTACAAACTAGCTTTTATCGACTTTTTTTAAAGGATTGAATTTGTTATTTGAAAGTGATGAAGATGCTTTTTTTTGAAGATTATACTATGTTGTTTGATTTTTGTGTTACAAGAAATTTCAATATTTTGGTTCCAAAATTATAATAACCCCGATCGTCCACCGCCAGCTTAAATAACTTAGTTTGCACTAAGTCTACCTGCATGTATGAAAAACAAGCTAAAGTAAACTAACTGCAAAGTTAGATTAGATCGCGGTGGACGGCTCGCGTATAACTTGTTATGCTACTACAAAGAACACTTCTTTTTTGCATGAATTGAACCAAATTGAATCGTGATAACATAATACTCAATGTCTGCCCCAGGTACTGTTACGAACGTGTAAACGATGGTTTCCGTAATACCATATTAAAAAATCTATCAATCATTTAGAAGTAAATCGCTTTTAAACCTTACATAAACCTATTTATAGTCGTGACTGTTCCTATTATTATGGCGACTTTCAACCAAAAAGACTTAATTAATTAAAAATAACTTAATTAATTAATTTCGTTGAACCGTGTATTTTGCCACAACAAAACTGATTCTCGTAAAGTAACTTCGATTCGATCTTAGCTATTTTTAGCGCTGATCACTATTTTAGTCATTGCGTGAGTGCTGTGTAAACCTGATGTAGGTTTCAAAAGTCAAATCATTTATTTCAAATAGGCCCTTGTACGGCACTTTTGAACGTCAAAATTTACAAAATAATAGAATTGATTCTAGTCTCCCCTTCCAAAAGGTAGTTTTCGTATGGAGAAGAATGGGCAAGAAACTCCACGGTTACTTTTTTAAAATGTTTTACAATAGTTTGTATAGGTACCTACATTAGTTAAATAATTATATGTGAAGGTGATGCACTTAGAATAAAATTACTATACCACAATAAGAAAAAGAATTTAAAATGAAGCAATAACAGATAATTTAATTATGTGATAGACACATGGTGCTCACATATTATTTGAAAACATTGTAAAAGTAGACGATTTTCCTGAAAATTTATAATTAATAAGTCAGTGTGTGAGGAAGTAATCACAGAATGTAAAATCAATATCATATAACAAAAAAAAAAATAAAGCTTAGAGCTTTAAGTGCCTAAACGGCTGCCAACCGGGTCTCCGACAGAATTGACCTTGGGGTCGTAAACCACCAAGGTCACCTCTGTCGGGACGCGGTTGGCGGCACTTCATTATGGCTTTTATTGACTAATAGCTTTTATGAACCAACCGTCATGCAAGTCATTCATATGTTCGGGAGGAATATCACATTCACGGTTTGGCATGAAGGCTTCACATTAATCATTATTTGGCCGTACAGGGCCCTTAATGGTTATCCACAGTATTTGGGGAAAGTCAATGGGCTAAAGCGGCGCTTGTATGTTTTTTTTTTATTTGAAAAAATAACGTTGGGGTTATCATCAGGTAATATTATTTACCATGTTTGGTTTAGATAAATGTTAGGAAACGTGTTTTTCTTTCTGTTAGGTAGTTTTAAACAGATTCCAAGTGCTGAGTGTAGATACCATAACTAAAAAGTTAAAATAATAACGTTAAAAAAAAACAACCGACTTAAAATAACTTTAATTTCGGAAGTCAAAGTAAGTACATAAGTTCCCAAATTAAAGTTATTTTTACTTTTTAGTGTTCTTTTTTGGAAGTCGGTTGTTCTTTTTGTTGTACATATTAATGTAAATATTAAATTGGTTCTATAAAATACCTACACTAATAGCAAATCAGGGTTTATTTATGCAATAAATTATGTTCTAATGGGGATAGAACGATAGTAGTTTATCATGTATAAATCCATTGTGCATATGTTACCTCAGTATTAAGCTTATCGTTGACAACTCTATTCAAAAGTATCGTAATGCGACTTACTAACGCGTTAACCTAATTGCGTAACTTATTTTCGTAATCAATTATGCCTAATTTGCTTCATTTTGACAATTCAACAACATTCATTGCGTTATTTACGTTGTTGAGCAGATTTTTTTTCCAACTTATGAAGCAATGGATTAGCAATCTGTTTCAAATCGAATCATATTGTGATTGTGTTGTATTACGCAATTAGGGTACAGTTTGTGATTGGTCCTGTCATGCACAGACCGCCACGCGCCATTGCCATACTAGTGCTGTGACATTTTGGCTAATATTGGTGATATCAGTTTGTAACACGTTACTCTTGAGTAGCGTCGTGGACGATAGGCTTTACTCTGCTGATTGCAATAACACATGAGGCTTGGTTTATACTAGAAGCAACCATTAGTTATGTTCCCGGTGATGCATCATTGACTCCCTAGTCTTGCAGATATTTATAGGCACGCTAAGCGGCACTATGTTCGGTTGCTCTCCTAATTTATAAATGGCATTGGTAAGGTAAGGAAGTCTTATGGCCCCAAAAAGCGTTGAATAATCGGATTAATTAATCTTTTTTTTGGCACTTCGGCGGTCTCGTTACGTTTCCGTTTAAAAGGTATCAATTAGGAACTACGAAATTAATTAGGCATGTTGAAAGCAGATAATAAGAAAAAAAAAACTAGGCTTGCAATCTAAGCCTCTGCCTTTATTCCCAGGGGGTAAGCAAAACTACAGAAGTTTTAGGCTTAGCTATTTACTTATATAGTGATTTTCTTTCATTTATTTTACTGTTCAAACACTTCACCCGCGTGGATTTTAAATATAATTTTTAATATACATTAGTACTATAATTATAATAAAGAAGCTTTATTCATCCCACACAATCAAATAACATTTAAAATTATAAATAACATAAAATAAAATAAATTCAACAATATATATTTTTTAATATTGTTTGATTTTATGTTACTTAAAGTGATTGAATTTAATTTAAATCATGCATTCAAATAAATTTAATAATTGATTTCGATTAGAATAAAATAATTACGTTTTCTTTTTTGTTGAATATTTTTCCCAAAACTCATTGTTTGTGTTTGGTTTTCGCAAAATTCACTGTGCAGTGAAAAGGGGGTGAACATTTAGGCCGATCGTCCACGACGTTGGTTAGACTTACTAACGCGTTATTAATTAGTTTGTGATTGGTTTTGTCGTTACGGACCACTATTGATTGAATTAAATTCTAGTGCTGTGTCTTTCCGAGTAGCTGTACTTTTTTTTTGAGTAGCATCGTAAAACATTAGAAAGAAAGAAAGAAAAAGAAAAAAAACAAAAACGTTTATTTACTACCGTAAATAAACGTTTTTTGTTTTTTTTTTAAATTTTTTAATAAAAAAAATTTAAAATACATAAATGAGAAAAGGTTGGGGAAGCATGCGTCACATCCACGCAAATCTGCTATCGCTCAGCAACATGGGCCCATAATGGTGGGCGTATAAGTAGGTATTCTAGGCATATACAGCAGCCCACTTCATGTATCCAATGACTACTAAATATTCATTTAAATAAAATATATATACACCTTGACATTTTAGTCTTCTTACAAAGGGTTACTCAATGTACCCGACATAAAATACCTCTAGGAGCAATAAAAAAATTGTTACAATATAACAATTAAAGCTCAAAAACTTTTGAAGTCAAAACTTCTTTAGGCGCGTTGGGTATTTTTGAGATGGGACTAAACTATTGATTTCGCGATACCATGATGACATCAGCTTTTGAGACCATTAAAAAGACATCAACGCGTTGATTACCGCGATGCCGATTTTTTTTTCAAGTTTTCACTTCTGTCGGCACTCCCGGAGTGCCACTGTTTTTTTTTAATGAATGTTTAGTAATCATTCGATACATGAAGTGGGCTGTCTTAGTAAGACAACTAAATTGTCACGGTGTATAAATGTGCCCTTGCTTTTAATGCTCAAAGTTCTGAGATGAAACAGAAACTACGTTGAGAATAGAACTCTAACGAGTCATCGAAGTTGATACTTAGTGACTTTGTAATCACGACAAGACAAAGGGAAAATAAAAATGTTTTGTAAGTCTTCTTGTGTACTTAGTAACAAGTGTACCTACTTACTTTGGGATTTTAATGATCGTTAATAGGCCTTTTTTAGAAGGATCATGGTTAGTCAGAAAGATAGAAATGATGCTTGATTATATTCTCTATTAACAATATTTGTTATTAAATTGAACAACTTATAAAATCGAATCGCTTTGATGACGAACATAAATAATTTCCGAAATAAAACTCCATTTTCGTACATGGTTTAATCTTGGTTGCCATCTAAAATATTGAAACACCATCGGTTTCAAGTGACATGGGGTTTTATAACTGTTAAAGATTTCAGGTTTCATACAAAACTCCCTTCATTTGATCAAACGAAAACGTAACAAAACAATCGGAAAGTGAGTCCCAATAATCATGTCACATTCGTGAGAATTTATATTAGGTATCTTGTTTCACGGCGCTTATTCTTTTTTCCCGGTTCTGTTCCATGTAAGTGACATATGTGTAACGAAAGAACGTGACACGATACCAGGACAGCGTGCCATTCACGAATTGTGTCACGTTTCGCACGTGCGTATATAGCGTTTTTGACACTGTAAAGTCAAACCCCGCTGCCCAAAGATTGAAATCGCTAAATTAGCTCACACGCGAAAAAGTATCCATACTGAGAAGGGAGCTCACACATTATTCAATAGCGTTTCTATGACAATTAAGTCACTACGTTATTGTGTGTCAGAGATGTCAGAACGATACAAAAACGCGACTATCGTTTGACGCGGTAGGGTGAATCTAACGATTTAAATCTTTGTTCTTCATTTTCATGGCAGCCGTCATTGCGGCCGTTATGTGCGGCCACCACTCTTCCAGGAAACCGAAGCATTAAAGATATATTGTACATACTAATTCCATCGTTTATGCTTTGATCTTCACCATGTTTTTATCCGATGTGTTCTGAAATGTCAACTACCTGTTGTTTGAATGGAGCCTTTAGGTCAACTCAAATTGATAGCTATTATATAATTATCTCCGTCCTTTTTTGTTTACATTCTTCCATTTGTTTACTAGTTGTCTAAAAGTTGGCAACATCGCAAATAGCTGTCAAATATTTACCAGTTTTAATTATTTTGTAAATATTACTTACTGTATGAAAACTATTATTATTTTATCGCTTATAGTGATCTAAAATTTTAATAACTAATTGCAATTATAACACTATATTTGATTTTGTTATCATGTTAGGTGTAAAAAGAGCACTTATAAAGTTTCCAAATACTTTTTTTACATCTTAAACGAAATATTCAGTGTTACGATATCAATTATTGCAATTCATATTGGCAAATTAATCAATACAGCGAGATATTTGAAAGCTATTTGCGACGAAACGCTCTTTGAGGTGGAACTAGTTGATATTTTTTCCATACAAATTTCAGGGGGGTTTTACTCCACTGCTTGACATTGTACATCCAAAGTTAAACATGATATCGTTTTGTTTCATTATTAATTTCGTCTGTGCGGAAACAGAATAGTAAAATAATGAGCCGTTAAAAAGTTAGGAGCCCACAAAGATTCCTTTTTCTTGCAAATTTTAACGCAACTTTGGGGGTAAATAAGCAATAAAAGAAGTGTAAAATCTCCAAAACAAAGTCGGCACCGACAAAGCTTAATTATCGAAGAGTTCAATAAACGATATTTGTAATTGATTTATGCAGTGGTTTTTTCATAAAACTCGATTTTCCAAAGGACTTTTCGTAATTTTTTACGCGCTCGTTTTACTAAAATAGTTCGAAATCGTGTTTGTGTGCGTGCAAACTAGACGTTGTGCATGTAGACCAGCGTCTAACTGCTCATCACTGATAATATCTCTGTCGGACACGATGCCAGGTGAGGCAGCGTGCGTTTCGGCCATGCCCGCTAGTGAGTTCAAGCCCGCGACTAGTTCAACCTTAATAAGAGAAAAAACGATGGAAATAGCTTCGGCAGAATTAGTACCAATTCGTACAAATTCTGTTCTATTTTGAATTTATTCAGTGAGTAGGTGGTAGCTACTCACAGTTCGAAATAGGCCCTTAAATGTCAAGTAGGAATTATTTTGCATATTACATCAAAACAACAATAGTCAATATTATTAATAATTGTTGTACTATATTTCTAACTGTATAATAGTAGTGGGTACCTATTACCCAGCACCTATACAAAATTATGTCTTTGAAGAAACCTACGAAGCGTTTTGCTTAAGCATTAATTATACATACGTAAGTACGTAATATATATATGTATGTATTGCTCGTGTATGAGTTGGATTAATTGTTGTGGTTGTGTAAAGCATGTATTCTATCATTCAGCGGTAAAAAACACAAATTAGATAAGTACTGCAATTAATTTTACAACCAGGGAACCACATTGGCAGGTGAATTTATTTAAGCTTATTACAATGCGATTATGTGTGCCTATTTAATGAAGCTTAGCCTTTATTGAATAATTATACAGGTGTCCGGTAATTAATGGATAACTTTGAAATGAAATATAGAATGAACGGCCTTAAAAAAAAATTGGTGGCACTCCGGGAGTGCCGACAGAAGTGAAAACTTGAACAAGATTGCCTTGGTTGAGAAAAATACTTGTATAGAACATTAGTCCACCATAACCTTATCTAAATAAAGAGCACAATAGCGTGTACAAAAAAAAAAAAAACTTCAGAAACCTTTAAAGTAAAAATACTAGCATAGATAATTGATCCGTTACGTAATAAAAATAAAGAGCACAATCACGTTTACAAAACCTTTAATTTAAAAATACTTGTATAGAACATTAATCCGTAACGTGATATAAATAACTAGCACAATCGCGTTTACAAAAATGAGGTGTCGTTATGGTGTCGTGAAATCAATGGTTTAGTCCCATCTCAAAAATGCCCAGCTTCAAAAAAGTAAAAAAAAAATATACAAGTAGGATTTACAATTAATTCACTTTATTTTAAATTCTTGTGTGCACACCACAGCTACAAACGAATGATATGTTGTTGCTGGTACATTATGGATGGATATGTTGTATGATTAGATATAACTTACGCACTAATTATCCAAGCTAACTCAAAAACTACCCAAGCAAAATATGGGACCACCGCGCAAGCTTCCTCTATAAAACGAAAATTTTTGTTCAAAATCAGTCCGCAATTGACGAAAATATCGATGAACAGTCATAAAAAAAAAAAACACAGATGAAAACATAAAACCTCCTCCTTTTTTAAAAATAGTGTAAATGGGTCCCGTCGGAACCCTTCAGATACGATACCCTAATAAATATTAAACCATCACCATTATTGGAAATAAATTCAAAATGTTCCAACTGAAAATTAGCAAACTAAGTTTTCCGAACAAATCTGGGTAATAAAACTGTTAACTTTTACATCGGCGTGAAAGCTGTAAACGAACCCCTATTAAACTTGTAAATAGGTTTTATTCCAGACAATAGGTTTTTATGGGTACTAAGCGAAAAGGTAGTCTCGGTACAGTCAGTGACTTATGTCGGTACACAAAAGTCCAAAGTTTTAGAAGACATTTTGAATGGACACTCGCTAATACGAATTGTGTGTTGGTAACAATTTATCGAAGAGTAGAGAACTAGAGAATACTAAACCGACTAGCACTCTGATATATTCCAAATAATAGTTGGATTCGTTCATCATCTGCCTAGCTTTTTCCCAACCATGTTGTAGTCGGCTTTCAGTCTAGCCGGATGCTGCTGAATACCAGTATTTTACATGGAGCGACTGCCTATCTGACCTCCACAACCTAGTTACTAGGTAACACGATACCCCTTGGTAAGACTGGTTGTCAGACTGTTGAACTTCTAACTACCCTTAAGACTGTCAAAGATCTACAAATGACAGTCGGGTTCAACGGCTGAATGTACTTTCCGAGGCACGTAGGGGTCTTGGTATGTAAAGATGGTCACCCATTTACGGAGCAGCCGCGGCAAGCTTAGCTTAACCTGATCAATCGATCCGTGCGGCTGTTGTTACTTAGCCACAAGCCCCTCTTCTTCTTCTTTTTTAATATTCAATAATGAAAATTCCTAAATGATCACAGACCTATGTCGGTGATTATACCTTAGTTTAGTAGTTAATTTGTTTCATGACTGTGTGTTTCGTTAGATAGACATTTAACACATTAGTGCTGGTCAACTTTTCAGCTTTCAGGGTAGGTAGTTAATTATTTAGGTATAGGTACTATGGATAGGAGCTTGAGGAGCTTGTAGCTAAGTACTCACAGCCGCACGGGTTGATCCAATAGATTAAGCTACACTTGCCGGGGTTGGTTCGTGGATGGGTGAACATCTTTACCTACCGAGACTCCTCCGTGCCTCGGAAAGCACGTTAAGCCGTTGGCGGATTGGCCATTTGTAGATCTTTGAGAATTGTTACGGGTCTTCAGAAGCCCGAACGTCTGACAACTAGTCTTACCAAGGGGAGGGAATGGGGGGGGGGGAGGATATTGCCCAGTATCTAACTTTTTTTTATTCCTGTCAAACATAGGTACATTATTTATTGCTTCTAAAATATTACTCGCCAAACTTTTCAGTTTGATGGCGAGAAGCGCTTGTTGACAGGTAAAGGTAGACAAAATCTAGCAAAATTAACATTAAAACTATCAACTATGCATTCATTTTAGTCAAGGATTAATAACACCGGAACGGACAGATTGCGGACGAGCCGCGGAGGTGGAGGAGTCGGCATCCGCAACACGCCCGCGGCGGCCCGAGCTAACCCTTAGAGTGAATCACAGATTACTGTGTTGTTTCGATAACTGGGCTGTGGAGGTCAGATAGGCAGTCGCTCCATGTAAAATACTAGTATTCAGCTGCAACCAGTTAGACTGGAATCCGACCCCAACGTAGTTGGGAAAAGACCAAGCAGATGATGGCAGATGAGGTACGATGGATAGACTGTTTTGCAGGGTCCAAAATGTAGATACATAATTATCTACTTTGGGTACAGTGATTATTTAGATTACATACATAATCTCATGCCTTCTTCCCATGTGGGTAGGCAGACACTGCAGAACGCCACCTGTTATGATCCTTACATATCTTATTTAGATTTTTAAAAAACATTTTAAATAATAGGTACGATGGTACTTTTAGCTTTAATCAATGTATCGTCATTAAAACCATACGTGTGAGCAAAATTAACTTCAATAAAAATTACAGAAAGTGTATGAAAAATAAATTTAAAGATTCGACTGATACGAGCGTTCATTCTAAAAGTTGGCAACGTCGCAAATAGCTGTCAAATATTTACCTGTTTTGATTAATTTGGCAATAATACTGTATGAAAACATGAAATATCGCTAATTAGTGAACTAGAATAATAATAATGTATTGCAATTATAACACTGAATTTGATGTTGTAATCCTTTAAGGTGTATAAAACTGGCCAAGATTCTCGCAACAAGCCTTTTCATTTGATATGTCACACAGTACTGTTAGCAAAACTTCTATTTTTTATTTTATTGTTTGCCGAAAAGTGACCCCTATATTCAAAATTCATTTATGTACGTTATACATTCGTGTTTGGGTCACAAAAGTACATGTATAGGCACAAAGTACATGTGTACTAAATTTCAACTTACTCGGTCCATTAGTTTCGGAGCAAATTGGCTGTAATAGACAGACAGATAGACACACGAGTGATCCTATAAGGGTTCCGTTTTATCCTTTTGAGTTACGGAACCCTAAAAAGGCATTTGGAATATTTCCGAATACTTTTTTTACATCTAAAACTAAATATGCGGTGTTACGATATTAATTATTGCATTTCATAATTACTATTTTAGTTCACTAGTCAGCCATAATTTTCTTATTTCCGTACAGTACAGAGAGAAGAACTTTATACTATAAGTTCGACTGACAGCCTGTTACCGTTCCACTGCAGGTAAAACTCATGTAACTTAATCTTCTTGTTTAATTAATCAGCACAACATGTTCACTGCAGGTAAGTGATTTTGGATCATTAAGTTCTTCATGAACTTAATGTTCCTCACGAAGTTTTTCTTTAGCTTAACTCAACGGTGTCCGAAGTTAATCACTTCTAAGAAAGTAGGTACATTTCTACAAGTAAAGTTTTGCTAACAATGCTAATACTTTATTGGTTTTTGCCACAACAAGCTTCTTTGTTATATGGGACTTCTTCTTGTTGAGTCGATGGCAGAAATAAAAATATTTTATTATGTTAGATGAGTTGGGTCCAGTAGGTGACCACGCCAATCACGGTGTCAGTGCAGCAGTGGCGTTGTTTTGGTCCTCAGGAGTGCAGGTGTATCTGCACTTTGGACACTCCAACATTGGGCACCGCATTAGGCACCGCATTCGCACTGGGTGTCAGTTGGGTCAATAATCCCACATTTCGCTAGATTGTGCTTGCAGTGCCAGTGGCCTACTTGCGTCTGCAGTCGATTGATTGCTTTCTATGTAGGCCACTGCAGGTCACATCTAGGTGGCAGGTGCTCCTTGGGCTGGACGAAGTTCAGTGGTGGAACTTACCCCTTTGCGGAATAAAGACGGGATATTCTATTAGTCATTTAAATAATTACGTATATAATAATAATATTTTTATTTATTTATTAAATTGAAACATTTTCACATTTAGTACCGACAAATTTATTATGATATCTTTGTAAATTATGGCCTATGTTACTCAGTGATAATATAGCATTCACTGGTGAAAGAATTTTAAAACATTTTAGTTGTTTTTTAGTTTATTCAATACAAATAAATATAAAAATCTTTTCTCTTTATAATATTATTGGGGATTCATATTTTTGTGCAGATCTTATAAATAAACTTTCTGCTAACATTTTTCTGGTTTATCACGATTGAAACATTTTCTGAAATTGAAACGATTTATTGGAATAAACCTTCTCTAAGTCTATTAGATCTTCACATCATTTTGTGTACAAGAGCTTTATTTAATCTGATCTCCATGTTAAAAATAAAATGTATTTTTCAAATGAAAATCTGGAGTTTTTTTTACGTTTTCTTCGAATAACTTTGAATGTATATTTTTCGAAGAGATTGTTTGTTTTATTTCTGGGAAAGGAAACGACGCAAAGGGAATATAATGTAACACCTTTTTTTTTGGGTGGGTAATTATTAAATAACTTGGGCGTGTCAGACTCTTACTGACTAAAACCCATCTGTCTTCCTTCAGTTGCCCTGTTGCCGGGGGCCACGATCTCCCTTTTGGTTTTCTTCGCAACTCCGGCAGGCATCGGCCCTGGCGGACCCCGTCAATTCTGCTGACATTTTGCGTGGAACACAACGCGCCGTCGACCCGGGCCTAGTCCTTATTGGGTGGCAAGCTACCCATAGCTGACCGTCCGCAAGCCCACGCCTACAGTGGCTCGCGATTCCCGACGCCCAGGGCGTCTCCGCCTGCGGCGGTTAGTGGCTTGAGGGCGCGAATTTTGCGTCTCCCTCACGCGTTCCGCCTCCTCCTTCGCGAGCATACCGCTTCGCAGAAGGAGGTGACGGCCTCCCATTTCCTTTCGTTGAGTACCATGGCCCGAATCAGAGCCGGGAGCGAAAAATCACCGCCGCCGAGGAGCCGGAGCATTGCCGTGTCTTCGTGGAGGTGAGGACACGGCGACGTTCTGCCCAAGCCGGGCAGACCTCCACCGTATGCTCCAACGTGTCCTCCGGGCGATCCACACAATGGTGACACCCGGGCGTTTCCTCCCACCTTATCCTGAACAGGACCCTCCCGAAATAGCCGTGTCCGGTGAGGACCTGCGTCAGGTGGAAGGTGAGGTCGCATTGGCACCTCTCTAGTGGACTCCTCAAAGAGGGGACTTATCGCCGCAATTGTGGCGTATATATATAGAATTCTCAAAAAGTAAAGCAATTTTTTTGAAATTTATAGAATTGCGTAGGTTGCAGGTCGCTGTCGTTACTTTTTAAGTATTTGCGATAACGTATCCAAATAACGTATCCAGTATAAAATTGTACATACACAGCCCTTTATACCTTTTGCTTACAAAAAGTGTAATCAGTTCAGCAAATTAAAAGATGTGCACAATTGATTGTTACTAATAACTTTACAAATATATATCAATTAATTCGACAGCTTATAAGATATATAGTATTATGTTCTTCTCAGCATTATTATATTAATGATCGAACTTTGCCTGAACTTATTCTAGCGTAACATTGGCAAAATCAGAAATGATATCATGAAATTTCATTAAAGGATTTATGTGGCTCCTTCAGATACGTGTTTATAGCTTTAGGGTGCATTAACACTGACTCGAGCAATAAATTTGCCTAGCCTTTTCCCAACTTCGTTGGCGTCAGCTTTTAGTCTAACTGGATGCAGCTAAATACCAGTATTTTACACGGAATGACTGTGAAAAATGTTTGAAGATTTTGTGTTTGATAAAAATAAGGCACGTTTAATATATATAATATAACATAAAGGGCAATGGAGAGGGCTATGCTTGGAGTTTCCGTACGTGATCGAATCTGAAATGAAGAGATCCGCAGGAGAAACAAGGTAACCGACATAACCCGAAGAAGTGCCAAACTTAAGTGGCAATGAGCAGGGCATATTGGTCGCAGAACAGATAGCCGACGGGGCTGAAAGGTTCTGGAGTGGCAACCGCGTATCGGAAGACGTAGCGTTGGAAGGCCTCCCACAAGGTGGACCGATGACCTCGTGAACGCCGCGGGAATCCTCTGGATGCGGGAAGCATAGAACTGATCGAAGTGGTGGTGCTTGGGGGAGGCTTATGTCCAGCAGTGGACGTGTGTCGCTTGAACGATTGAATATATAGTATCGTCAATAAAAGCATAGTACTATCTTGCTAAAGACGAAGCTTATAGGGCACAAAGCCCTTCATCCCATCATCAGATTACCGACAAATAAGTTTACCGTAGCGGCAAATTTAAACAAACACTTAACCGCAGGAAAACTTTACCACAGTACCTTGAATATTGCAAGAATACTTCCCTTGCATCCAAAGAAAATTACCTTATTTCCGGTTAGATACAAAAGCTTCGGTTTAAACTGGTTGTTTTTTTTACATTGATGTTTCTTTTTCAGGTACTCAAGATGGAGGAAGTAAGCACAATACTCAATTCTTCTCTTCTCCGTATGAGAGAAACTTCCACCATCTCAACGTTCGTTGCAGTCCGCAATACGAGCGTCGTTGCAGCCAAGGTTGCTAGTAACGCGTATGAATGGCGGTTCATACTACCGCCGTACATCTTGATATTCATGCTGTCTATATCTGGGAACTGTCTTGTTATAGCAACGCTTACTAGCAACAGAAGAATGAGGACGATTACGAATGTTTATCTTCTGAATTTGGTAAGTGGTACAGATTATATTATAACACAGTATGCAACACACAGTGTAACATGCAATGCAAACATTTCTTTAATGGTAATATTTTTGTAAGCATCGGTTGTGCAGATTCGCGTTGCCTTGCATGTAGCACTGCAATGTGAGCCTGCATTAATACTTTGTTTTTAACCACCGACGCAAGAGGGGTGTTATTAGTTTGACCGCTGTGTTAGTGTGTTTGTCTGTGGCACCGTAGCTCTTAAACGGGTGAACCAATTTGAATGCGGTTTTTATTATTTGAAAGCAAGTTTTCTAGCAATGGTTCTTGGATATGTTTTATCAAAATTGGTTCAGTCGTTTGAAGATCAGCTCTTTTCTAGTTCTAGTGAGTATCTCTCATAGGTGATCGATTAAAAATTTGGTATTCTGTTACTTCAATCATAATATAAGAACATAGTAACATTGAACTGATACTGCAGTATCTCCAGGAATTTGCAGAATACCCAACTCCCTTACCAACTTACAGCACAGGTATCGTGTTTGAGCTCCTTGGAATGATCTCAATGAATAGATTATAGATAGATGGTAAACAGGGTCTGGTGATGGAGTGGGAAAGAGAAATGAGGAAAAAGGTTTGTGTCGAGGGTTAATTTTTAAAAAAATGTTTTTGTCCTTTTTATAACGAAGTTTCACAACCCATCATTTTAAAAGCATTGATACATCTCTATATATAGTGCTGTGACCCTAGTGCGATGGCGGTCAGATATTATTCCCATTTATTTATTTATTTATAGTTAATTAAAACGGTACAACACCAATTACATTAATTAACATAGAAACAATTACAATCTTGATATTAATTTAGTTTAAAACTAACAGGGAACAGTGGACTCCCTAGCATACTTTCTCTCACAGAACACCAGACATATACGCATAATTTTACTCCATTCATCCACAAACACATCGGGTTTGTCTACAACAATAGGATCATCGAGTTAATTGCCGTGTGATTAGGGAGACAAATGCCCAGCTGTATTAAATTAACCGAAATGAAATTACTTATTTTGTAAATAGGATATCAAAATACCTTACCACATCATAGTTACAAAAAAAATTAAAATAGTAAGCTATATCGAGTCAACATTTCTTATCAGATTACCTCTGAGAAGAAATGGCTAAACAAACAGGGGTCAGGGCTCCTTTTACTATCAAAAATCGGTACTTATCAAAAATCTCGTGTAACAAATGCAGGGTAGCATCTGTCCAACAAATAATGAAAAACCGACCAAGTGCGAGT
Organism: Omphaloscelis lunosa; assembly: GCA_916610215.1. Classification (NCBI taxonomy): domain Eukaryota; kingdom Metazoa; phylum Arthropoda; class Insecta; order Lepidoptera; family Noctuidae; genus Omphaloscelis; species Omphaloscelis lunosa. Next base: position 19,202,180 of record OU744250.1, read on the forward strand.
CGGACTCACTAACGACAGGTTCCTTACCACCGTACAATATTTTATACCATTTTTTTACATTAGTAAAAAAGAAAAAACTACGTACCTTGTATGGTATAGTATTTTTTTTATTTTAGTAAGGGCGCCAATAGATATACACAATCTGTAAAAAAATCAACTGGCTACTTAGTATGATTCAAGAGATGCAGCCCGCTGACAGACAGACGGATAGTGGAGGGTTAGTAATAGGGTTCCGTTTGGCACACTTTGGGTATGGAACCTTAAAAAGAAACATTTTAAAGTAACAAAATATTGAAAACAAAAAATAAGATAAAGGGTTAGGTACATAAAGATATTTTCTTTTGTTATACGAAAATAAAATTGTACGAGGTTAGTGGAACTGCGGCACTGGCATTCCCGGAGAAATATCCGTACTTACAAAATTTATATTGGAGCGAGTTGACCGCAAATGTCCGGATTCCGGTCCCGATATCTGGATTGGACTGGACCTCGTAGATTGATCAGACCGAATAGAATCCTCGTGATTGATTCATGATTGATACCGATTTAATCAGTGCACTATCTTAGTGATTTGAACAAGGAATAAAATGAAATAAAGTCATTCAAAACGAACTGTAGTAACTACGAAGAGTAGTTTTCTGAATATCTCATTTTATTTTATATAATTAGTTATTTTATGTTTCACATTACAATATAGCATATTTTCTACAGCTATCAGAATCCAATACAGAGAAAATAAAAAAAAACAGTGGCTCTTCGGGAGTACCGACAGAAGTGAAAACTAAAATAAAATACATCCAAAACCTTTAAAGTAAAAATACTTGCATAGTTCATTGATCCGTAACTTAATATAAATAAAAGCACAATCGCGTTTACAAAAATGAGGTGTTCGTAACGGTGTCGCGAGTTCAATTGATTTTTCCCAACTCAAAAATGTCCAACGCACTTAAAGAAGTTTTCAGTTCAATAAAATATCATAAAACAATGACGATAATTTGTGCTGAAGCAATAATTGCTTACGATGAATTTTAGTTTCAATTTTGTATGATGCTGGTACTATTTTCATGGATACACTAGCTTCCGCCACTGGCTTCGCCCGAGTAATATCGGTAGTGATTGGTTAATCGGGTAGGTACTAATTAGTGCCAAATAGTTGCCTCGTAAACATAGGTACACTGCTAAACACGAATTCATGTTCGAACCTCACACAATGGGGGTTTATTTATAAACGTTGCTTAAAGTTATGTAATATTTTTTTTATTTAATTATAATTATAACTAGCTGCGACCCGCGGTTTCACTCGCATGAGTCTCGATCCCGTGGGAGTATCAGGATAAAAAGTATTTTATGTGATAATCCAGGTTAAAAACTATCTGGGTGCCAATTTTCATCCAAATCCGTTTAGTATTTTTTGCGTGAAAGAGTAACAAACATCCATCCATCCATCCATCCTCACCAACTTTACGCTGATAATATTATAGTATGATGTAGTTTAGATATATTTTATGACATGTACAGATATATATTCTACTTGATCAGAATAATAAGACAAAAGGTGCGATAGTGGGATGACAATAATTATGTAATTATACACACATTAGCATTGTTCACAGGTGCTGTTACACATGACTGTATGTAGTTCGAAATCATACGCCAAGAATACCTCACATGTTTACATAGCTAATCCCTTTCACGTAAATAACGCAATAAATGTTGTTGAACTGTCAAATGAAAGGGATTATGATGATGATGATGTCAATAGGCTCGCCACCTATTACTTGGGACTTAAGGTGGAACTAGTTGATATTTTTTCCATACAAATTTCAGGGGGGTTTTACTCCACTGTTTGACATGGTACATCCAAAGTTAAACATGATATCGTTTTGTTTCATTATTAATTTTGTCTGTGCGGAAACAGAATAGTAAAATAATGGGCCGTTAAAAAAATAGGAGCCCACAAAGATTCCTTTTTCTTGCAAATTTTAACGCAACTTTGGGGGTAAATAAGCAATAAAAGAAGTGTAAAATCTCCAAAACAAAGTCAGCACCGACAAAGCTTAATTATCGAAGAGTTCAATAAACTTTATTTGTAATTGATTTATGCAGTGGTTTTTTCATAAAACTCGATTTTCCAAAGGACTTTTCGTAATTTTTTACGCGCTCGTTTTACTAAAATAGTTCGGAACGGTGTTTGTGTGCGTGCGAACTAGACGTTGTGCATGTAGACCAGCGTCTAATTGCTCATCACTGACACTATCTCTGTCGGACCCGATGCCAGGTGATACAGCGTGCTTTTCGGCCATGCCCACTAGTGAGTTCGAGCCCGCGACTAGTTTAACCTTAAACATAACTGGCGAAATGTGGGTGTGGTGTACGTACACCTCTGCCTTACCCTTTGGGGAAATGTAGGCGTGATGATATGTATATAATAATAACTAGCGTAATGTGGGTGTTTTATACATACCTACCGTTTCAGGTTAATGGATACGCAGGCATTATTTAAAAATATATATTTGGAAAATCCAAAAGTGCACCCCTCATAACGCTCATTTAAAAACAGAAAAATATTTAAACGACTTTTCATGAAGTATGTTTTGACTGCTTTTTTACCCGTTAATATGGGTAAAATTTCTCACCTCGAAATCTTTACGTGCTGTCAAAGAATGAAGAAACAAAGATATTAAATGATTTAGTCTATATTATAATAAATAATATATATTAATTATAATTACACTGCTTTGAATAAAAGAACCATTTTCAATGGGTTCCTGTTATGGCTGTAACGAGTCTATTAAAAAAAAAAAAATTACTCAATTAATTGATTTTCTCGCAAGCTACAATGTTTTCAAGTTTCATACATTGATTGACGGGATTTTTTTTAAAATCTACTTTGATGTTTGCTGCATTAAATGATTTTTGAAAAGAACAAACAGTATTAATCTCCATTAATTTATCTATACAAAAGGTAAAGGGAGGCAAAACTAATTTTTCGATCGCAGAGCACTCTCTAATGCTTCGCATTGTGCGTCGTGCAATATTACTTTAAATGAATCCACATAACCGGTCAGATACCATAGGCTGTTACCTATGTATTACGCTTCCTTCATAATCCTCAAATCTCTTCTTATGGTTAAAGTAATATCAACATAATTTACGTACATACATTTACTTTGTAATTATGTACTTATTAAGCTCCGGGGTTTAATAAAGCATTAGGGCGGGTAATTAAACCTTTTTTAAATTTAATCAACCGTACTTACCAAACATTTTGTTTAATGTTTGGTAAGTACGGTTGATTAAATTTAAAAAAAAAAAGGTTTAATTAAAATGAGATAAAATGTTTGAGAAAATAAATGTCTAAAACCGTTAATTCCCATGAGCACTGAAATATACACGAGTACGGTAACATATTTACTGTTATTCTTGTAACTGCCTATAAAATAATATTTATGGTTATCGCTCATTTGAGAGATTAGGCGTAATAATATTATTTATTAGTGTAATAGGACGTGACGAGCGAGTGTTCTAATTTCACTCCCGTTGGGTTATTTCGGAGAACTTATTCCTATTTTTGATGTTATGTTATTCTTGCTACAAAAACTTCAGCTTCTAAGCTGAAGAGTTTGTAGCAGGAAATAAATAAATAAATAACATAGGGCAGGTGATAATAGGAGTAGTTATAATAGTAACCCTCTTTAAAAAAAAGACATGTATATGTTTATATCACCGTAAGATTGTGGCAATCTTGGATTATAATCTATCAACACTTACTTATCATGAAATATTTCTGATACTACGCAAGATAGCTTCTTGAAATAAAAAATAACATTCAAGTGTATTTAATTGTGCATAAAAGACACATATAAAACAGTTTTCAAGATTTTATTTTACTTCATGGCAAAACTTTGTGGTTTAGGAGATTTCCATTTTTGTGGCACTTTTCAAGTGGCTTTTTTATTATGCTCGTCAGTGTATAATATCACCCAAAAATTGTGAACTGTTACAATATTAAAACGCATTCATTTTCGGTAGTTATAATCTATCAATGTCAAATCAATGTCGACGGAGTTTTTTTTTTTTTTTTAACTAGGGCGTTTCGCAGTTGACCACTAAGGTCATTGCTGCATAACCGAGCTTTCCTGTGGCTGTTTTAAAACTTCTAAACTCAGCTAGAGGCAAAAACTATTCTAAATTAAAACTAGGCGAGCGTTCGCTAAGGGCACCCCTGTGGGGTATGAACCTCGGCTTAGGGCGTCGGGGGGAGGGGAGAACAGCAAGAAGGGACAGGCTGGGTCAAGACTTAGATTTTCATCTTGATTATTATACGGGGTATTTAAAACTACAGCTGCAACAATTTACTCAGGGACGCAGTCGCGATCTCGAAGGACTTCGGCGGCGAGGTCGGAATGACGGCTGTCGTCTGTATTTGTGTGCTGTACTGGTGGCCTTATTCTTTTCCTGGAGGAGAGTTATGGGGTAATCTAGGTCTGAAAGTATATGCCTCGGACGGCGTACCTTACTTGTTCTAGAGGGGACATACATTGCTGCCTCGACAATCAGAGGGTTGCGATGTTTGGGAGCGGAGTCAAAGTAACGCTTGGACATGCATTTTAAGAATTGATGAATAGTGGAAATTTTACAGTCGAGATGGAGGATCTCGTTTCTGACATACCAGGGGGATCCCGTGGCCTTGCGGAGGAAACGGTTCTGTAGGGTCTGCATCCTATGGATGGAATGGGGTTTTGTGTGGGCAAAAACTGCGCCTGCATGATGGGACGAATGCACGATGTATACATGTGCAATTTGCACATAAGTGACAATTTGCTCCGCGCATTCAAAACGCGGAGTTTACCTAGAGCGAAAGCGGCTCGCGAGCCGACTTTATGTGCTCAGAACAGGAAAGATGATGATCACTCGATCATCATCTCTCCTTTTCTGAGCCGATCTCTTGGGAGAAACAAGCCAAATACCTTGGTGTTGTACTCACAACACTAAGGTATTTGGCTCGCTTCTCCAAAGGGATCGGCTTACAGGGTAAAATTTAATTATTCCCGAAAAACTCCGTCATATATTAAGAGAAAAACGGAAATTCTATTAGTTGCACGTTAATTTTCAAGGGTTTTATAATTTCAGATGGTAAACTAAAAGAGAGGGTTAGAATTACGCGTACCTCGGTACCTACGTGCTACGTTATGTGCCTACGCCGTAGCACACCGGGTGCTACGACGGCGCGGCCTGAAGGCCCTTCATTATTTCCTTTTAGGGGCGTTTAATGAAGGCTTTAATCTTAATAAACTATGCGTACGGCACGCATTATAAGGATATTTCTCACTCCAGATCTTTTAACATCGTTATGTTGGGTTTTATACCTCACATGGGCAGACCGTTATTTTAATACAAATGATTTTTAATTCGATTTTAGGTAATCTTTTATATTCTTCACACAGGGGGATTTCTTGGTGCAAGATATGGTAAAGCCCATAATTCGATGTAAATTTATTTATGAGGCAATAATATCAAATAAAATCGGGAATTCTTCAGTCATCATTGAACACATTATTTTATATTTAACGAAACTTTATGGCAGTACTTGAATATATTCTAGTCTAGACTCTTTTCATTGTACTGTCAAATAAAATATTTTTATGATACTACCTACATAAATTACACTAACAGGATTTAGTAAGAACGAATTTTTCTTACGTTGTAATAAAATAATCCTCTTATTAAAAATAAATTACAATTTTATAAGCGAATCAGGCCCACGATTCTGAGAAAATGATAGACGTTTATTCAAATAAATAAAACAGAACTATTAACTTATTTTTCTTTGGACCCACATTTTGGGTTTAACATAGAAAAACAACGTTAGATGTGCTATAATATATTTCCGATTTTATATGTACTTATTATAAAACAAACTCTCTTTTCGTGTCCGTTTCTGTGACCACCGCAATCTTCTAAACTCCATTTCTTTTAATGCGATTTTCATAATTATTTAAACCACGTATAATCTAGAAGATTATTTTTTGAACCTAGATATAGTACAGAATTTTCAGAATTCAGTGACGCAGCGGCAGGTCATTATTTAGTGATATTATATAATGCGGCCCATCGGCATATACCCGCCCGTAGTTTTCTGAATATTCAAGAAAAGTTATCGAAAATTAACTTTAAAAGGGGGGTCTATTTTTAATATTTTTCATGTTATTCAATTTTAAATTTTGAGTAGCGTTTCTGGCCTGACCACAAATGATATTCAAAAAAAAAAAGAAAAACAGGGTGCCAGCAACACCTAAAAAAATTATAATGGCATGCGACGACGGCTTTACCTTGACTATTTTCGTACTTATGCCTTGATTTCTATCTGAAATATTTTCTTCTTTTGTACTTTTTAGATCACTTTTATATTGCCTTAGTCGGGTTACCGTTTTTAAACTTACTTTTTTATTTTATAATTTTCCGTTTTAACGCTTGATATTAATAAAATTTGATGTGCTGCGCGTCGGAATATTTTATTCATGCTTTTTGTTGTATTATTTTACAGCCGCGTAGTCTCACTTTTGCTTTATTTTAACAATTTAAACATAATTATTTACTTAAACAATATGATATATATACATATTTGTAATGTGCTCGTCAATACCTTTTGTTTGGTACCAAACATAACATGATGATCTCAATTTAATTTTTTTCGAGGTCAGAAATTTACGTGTAAAATCTAACATATTAAATTTAGGAAGAATTTATACAGCTTATGTCAACCAGACCATTATTACAAATCTATTGATACCTTATTAATCAAAATCGGTTCAGTAGTTTAGGCGCTATGGTGGCCACACGTAAAAAAAACATACATACATAATATACTGCTAAAATCATAACCCTTTCTTTTGGCTTTGCCGTAGTCGAGTAAAAAAGAGATTGATTTCTGAGTACATTACGTTTATACTTAAAAGTAATTAGGCAGGTATTGAAGTTTCCTAGTTATATCACATTTAAACCAAAATAAAGGTAATTAAACGGACACTATGATATTGATTTTGTTATAATTATATTACATATTTCGTTATTTTTAGATCAATTAGTAGCAAATAAAATAAGAATACAAATAAAGTAAAAATGAAGTAATGTGGAGTGGGGTGTGGTGTGGACCTCCTTTTGTGTCGAATGTAGAGAGTGAAGTGTGTGTAGGAGGGTGAGTATATGAACTTAATGTGGTACAATTAAGAGGTATGAAAGGCCCCTTGTCATACTTTAGTATAAGGATGACAAACGGCCTTTCATATTATACCTAAATAATTATAGCCACAATCCCAATAGTAGCCTTTTCAATTCCAAATCGAATGCCAGTTCACCTGGCCTTAGATTTGGAATTGAAAAGGCTACGTATATCATTAATCACGTACATATTCAACTCGTTAATTAATTTCAAAGCAGCAATAGTCGAATGGTTCATCCACCCGACTGGTAATCTAGCCACTAGAGAGCATGTGTAATAAACCCTACTTATTGCACTATTCACGTGAACTCCTACGACATGTCAGCCTATAAATTTACTATTGCTGGGACACGGGCCTCTTCTCTGTGAGAAAGAGGGTTGTTGGACGTCATTTATGTTTTTGAATTTTTGGTTCCTTTAGTTTCTTCACCCTGTGAAACAGAGGTTTTGAAAAAATTATGCCAGTGCGCGCCTGCCTAGGACAAAGCGACCTTTTGATGGCCCGAAAGTCGGAGTTATTACGACTGCACACTCTAGAACAAAAAACTATAACCTACTCTTGCCGTTTCTAACTTATGTCGCTTAGTTGAAGCCTGTTAACAAAAACATTCAAATTGGCTAAGTTGCAACAGACAGAACCTCTATTAATTTTCCGTTTTTATTCAAAAGTACCTTCCACTAGCGGCTTCGTCTACGTGATAACTTTATAAATTATAGCCTGTGTTACTCAGTAATTACATAGCATTCTACTGGTGAAATATTTTTTAAAACTGTTTCAGTAGTTTTTGAGACAATTAATTACAAACACAAATCCAAATATTTTCTGTTTATAATATTAGTGTAGATTAGCATGAAGCATTAGAAGTATAAAAACAATTTACATAAAGTTGAAAATATGTTGTGACCAAAGCCGCCAGTTGTGATTGCGGCTACACTGGTGAGGTCAGTCTGGAATGGAAGTATAAACGAATAATAACCGTAAAAACCACTGCAAAAACTTCAGTACCGAAATTTAGTCGTGGTTCCGTTTTATACATTTTTTTTTTGTGTCATCTAATTATAGAGGTCTTCGCTCATCTTGTACTGGGCTGTGATTTGGGATTCATTCATTAATGTTTGTAACTTTGCTTTGAAAATGGAGGTTTTCATACCGATGTGTACGGTCTAACTAGTTATTTTTTATGTGGGGCGAACGCGCGGAGTAAACGTAATGTAAATTCACAAGATTTTAAAATAAAAAATACCATAATACTCACATGATTTTTACTTGAAATGCCCTCCACTGCTTGTTGCATACACATTTTTCAAAAGTTTATGTCGAAGTTTTAACGAGAGGTGCAATACGTATTTACAAAATTATATTTCTCACATCTATTCAGTTTTCTCGTACAAATATATAATTATCATAAACTATAATAAACTTCACTTACCCTGTTCCATTATCCATGGATTTGGAAAACAGCCAAGACACATAACTTTATTTTATTGCGGCTTCAGTTACAATATCATAAAATAATCCCTACGTATATGATATTTTTATATTTTGGTAGGGAAATCTGAACTTTATGGTCTAAAATCGCCAACGTGCAGTAAACACTTGTGATCAGTGCTTGTTTGCGCTTTGCGTTATTGAGGAACAGATACAGGTAGACTACATAGGTAGGTAAGTATATCAGATTGATTCGTCCGCATCGCTGTCAACAGGAAAAGTGCCCAAAAGGCTGGCAGCATTGCCACGTTGTATGGCGATGCTGATTCTTTGGCCAAAAAATAGGCCAGGCTCACCCTCCTTGTGCTTCAACCCCAAACGGCTCGAACAGAAAACTCCCACCGTTTGGCGTTTTCCACACCTGCAGCAGACGCCCCAGAATAGCCCGCGGGACTAGAAAGATGGGATGGCCCAAGGGAGTCAAACCACGTCGCATCCCACACCAAAGGCCTGCCTAACTTCTTAGGCATTATGGTCATTACGTTTGGTTGATTCCCATTGTCGCGTGCCATGCCATTGGGTTCTTAAACAGCTGGCATCCCGGCGGCAAGAGCACGACGGATGATGTCAATGAGTTTGATTTTAATTTTTCTTTGCAATAAATAAAATATCACTACGCCTTGGATGGCTATAAGCCGTTGATTTAATAAAAATATGGCTTAACATAACTCCTGTTTTCTCCAAAGGTTTAAGCAGAGATATAAAGGGTGGAGCCCGTCAATTACCTAATGACAGCAACTAGGTTTGCCTGAGCAATTTTTTGCAAGTAATTTTATTGTTGGGATACGAAATACATAATCTCTATTCATATTATAAAGAGGTAAAATTTGTGAGTTTGTGTGTAAGGGATAATCTTCGGAACTACTGATCCGATCTTTCACTAATGGGTAGCTACAACATGGCCGAGTGCCATAGAATATATTTGACGTTAAAACAACAAATTTGCGCGGATTAAGTCGCGGGCTTCTGCCTGACTAGCTTCTGCTAGTCAGGTATAACTTTAAAGCCTGCTGGGCGAAGACTAAAAAATAAACCATGAACAGTCCACCCTTCAATACCACACGGAACAGACTAAAAACCGACAAGTGCATGTCGGACTACCCACAATGAAGGTTTTCGTAGTTGAGATGAATTTATTTATCCCAAGAATACTTAACATTGTAGTTGAAAAACATGTTTACCCATACATTCCAACTGAAAATGTAAGTTTGTACGCACAATATTTGAGAGATTTACCATGTTATTTTAAGACCATAGATAGGTTTTTCTGTAATCTATGAGTAATGAGTCACACAAAAAAAAAACGTATTTTATTATGGATTTCCACAAGATCACGCCTGAATCAATTAACTATGAGCCATACTATGTTTTTTTTTTCTAAATTTTAGGTTCAGTAGTTTCGGAAATAAGTGGGGCAATGGTTTTTAGTTAACAGATAGACAAACACAAAAGCTAAGGGTAGTTAATTTATAGATATAGTTTATTTTAAGTTATAAATAATAGTTTAAGTTTCGTTTAAATGTTATAGTTTTATTTTATTATTAGTCATTAGCATTTCCATAATATCATAAGATAATATCACAGATAATAGATTAGTTATGCTAGCAAGCAACAAATCAGATTTCAGTAAGAAGATTACTGTTGTAGTTTCAACCCAAGTCCCAATAGTATAATGCACCCACAAGACTACAAATTAGGGTCTAGTCCATAGTACTAAGTAACCAGTATGTAGGTTTTATTCAGAATATAATTCCCTAAACTGCATAGGAATACCAACAATTACATAGATAGATAGTTTACATAAATAGATACTGTTGGTTCAGACTTATTTAGGGAGTAACCATTCGCTCCGTAGAATATAAATATGTAATAGATATACAATTTGGTTTAGGCTTATTTAGGCACTAACCGTTTGCCGCTGCAAAGGCTTTTTTATAGAGTTGCACCGCTCTTTAGAATATGTAATGGATAGTACATATAAATATCGATTTGGTTGCTTAGGTTACCAATGGTGTAAGGCCAATCGATAAAGCAATACCACTGATCAATGGGGTAGACCATCATGATCATTTATAGAAGGTAGGTGATGAATGTGGTAGGGCCATCATCAATTTCAACTATGGCTGTAGGGCCAATAGTTATGGGAGGTAGGTGATGAATGGGGTAGGGTCATCATGAATTTCAACTATGGCTGTAGGGCCAATAGTTATGGGAGGTAGGTGATGAATGGGGTAGGGTCATCATGAATTTCAACTATGGCTGTAGGGTTAATAGTTATGGGAGGTAGGTGATAAATGGGGTAGGGCCATCTTCAATTTGAATTATTGCTGTAGGGCCAATAGTTATGGGAGGTAGGTGATGAATGGGTGGGTGTGTGCAATTAGTCTTAGTTTGTAGGGTAGGACTGGTTTGGTTAGTGGGGTAGGTTAGGTTAGTTTAGTGGTAGTCAGTTGTTTATTTGACAGCATAGGTTTAGATGTTGATTGAATTTAATTTGGTTAAGTTTTATAAGTAATTGTTGTTTATCGTTTTGACAATAATTCATTATTAGAGTGTTAGAAATTGTTTGTTTAGATGCCAATTATGTTATTAGTTAATTGATTGTTTGCATGAAATAAAAGTATTGAAATATTGAGTATTGCTTTAGTTTGTCAGTTAAGTAAGTTAAGTTAAAAGTAGTTGTTATTTATTTTTACTAGAAAACAATTCAATTTCAGGTTATTTTTAACCAGCCATTATATGTATTGTATTATTAAGGTAGGTAGTGTTATGTTATTAATTTATCTAATTGTGATTAGATAAACAGAAGTATTAAGCAATGAAGTTGCATGTCCTGCCCTCAGCCCGTACAAAGACGCCCTCCATCAGGTAAGCAAGCGGTAGTTAAATTGACAGAGCGTCTTTCGAAAATTAGTGTTGTGCCACGTTTTTAGTGATGTGGTTAGTAACTTACTAATTGTGATATTATAGCATAACTCGACTATTATTATAGTTGAGGTCGCTCACAACGCTACAACACACCCGCAGACACTGTAAATATTAATAATTATATCACTCTCTGTATTTCTTAGTATTTCGTAATTGGCGTTATGTTTAGAATAATAATAATGTTATACTTACTGTCAGCTGTGAAGCTACCTTATATTTATCATCTGTTTAGCCTTTTCAATACTAAGTTGGTGTCAACTTCCAGTCTAACCGGTTGCAGCTGTATGCCAGTATTTCATATGGAGCGACTGCCTATCTGACCTCCACAACCTAGTTATTAGGTAACAGGGTACCCTTTAGTAAGACTGGTTGTCAGACTTTTGGACTTCTAACTACCCGTAACAAATGTCAAAGATCTAAACATTACAGCCGAGACCAACGGCCTAACGTGCCTTTCCGAGGCACGGAGGGGTCTTGGTAAAGATGGTCACCCATCCTCGGACCAACCGCAGCAAGCGTAGCTTAACCTGATCGATTGACCCGTGCGGGTGTTATTACTTAGCCACAAGCCCCTCAGTCGTGTTTAAACAGGTGTCAGAAACATTCAGGTTTATTTACTTCTTTCCCCAACTTGACGCTGAAAACATAGTTTATTGTTTTTCCACTTTCAGCTTCACGATCTTTCAGATACCGTAAAAGCTTTCAACCCCTGCAAGAGCTAGTTTCGAACAAGTTGTTACACTCAAAGTGGAGTAGGTACAACAAACTTTGCTGAAGCACACGTATCGTCGATACTTCGAACACTATCTTTGTTTTAGCTTGAGTGTGGGTTTCGAAAGTTTATAAAGATATACTTTTATGTATACTAGATTGGAGAGTTTCTCTACAATGATACCTATTGTTCGGAAAACTATCTTATTAAATCTTTGATATAAAGGATGGTATTGGGCGCATAGCATTATCACTATCACTTGGGTATTTAGCAACATGTCTGCTGTACGATCTTGTAACAGAATTATGCTATTTTAGTATATCCTACTAATAATATATAATATAATATATTATATAATGGAATATAATTAAATTATAAATGCGAAAGTTGGTGAGAATGGATGGGTGTTTGTTACTCTTTCACACAAAAACTACTAAGGTTGAAATTTGGCACACAGCTAGTTTATAACCTGAATTTACAAATAGGATACATTTTTATTCTGATATTCTTACGGGATCGAGACTTATGCAGGTGATACCGCGGGGCGCTGCTAGTCTATACTAAAATAAAAAATAAAAAAAAATACAAAAGGAACTCTATTTGTGTGTTATCTCTTCGCGACTTAATGGCAGAACGGATTTTGATAAAATCGGCTCACGGATAGAATGACGTGATAAGCTGATCAAGCTTAGGTTACCTGGGATAGAACACGGCTGAGATACTTTTTATCCCGGTAGCAAGTTCCCGTGAAATAATTTCCGATTTCTATGCGGAAGAAGCAGCAGGCAAAAGCTAGTAGATTATATAAACGGAACAATAACTGTGTCATAAAACCTATATTGCGCAACCGAGAGTCATAAATCGGACACTGCAAAAATGAGACGGCGTTATGTAATAGATAGACCTAATGCTTTATACAAAAAGTAAGGAAGGGGGGAAAGAATTAAAGTTATAGGTACCTATTACCTACGAGTAGTTTTAACCGTTAAAATATGTACCGAAATGAAAAAATAAAGCTGCTTATTATTCTGCGATAACTTTCCAAAATTATCGACTTTTTGTAATCTCATTAGGACAAAAATTCGATACTACGATTTATAATACTTACAAAGCTTTTATAGGCAAGCACTGAAATGAATAACTTTAATCTATATATATAAAAATGAATCCCTATTTCCCTTGGTCACGACATCACGCTAAAACGGCTGAACGGATTTGGATGAAATTTGGGATATGGATAGACCTTGACCCGGAGAAGGACATAGAATACTTTTTATCCCGATATTTTTACGAGATCGAAACGTATGCGGGTGAAACCGCGGGGCGCAGCTAGTATTTTATAAAAGTTTGAGGCGAAAATGTCCTTCTAACACTCAAAGATAATTATGCCTTAAGCTTTTAATAAAATATTAAAGTTCTATGATTACTAAGTTTTATTTAGTACTCGTTCATTATTTAGTTAAGTAAAAGAGTGTTCTTAAAACAAAAAAAAAAAACCTATTATTTATTTTGTATTTTTACCTTCACTTGTAAGGTATTAATTTGTCAAGACAAATTCAATGAGCCCAACACAACAGGGTTATCTTGTAAAGTTGAGGAGTTCCTGTGGTCACCTTCCGGCTTCATCATCAGACCCTGAACACCACCTGGTGTAATAACACTTATCAATACATAACCAATGAGTCCAAACATGATTGTGCTATCTTGAATGATGAATTCCTATGGCCACTTTCCTTCCCCATCATCAGACCCTGGACACCATCTTGGGCTATAGTTCTTGTTAAGACAACCAACGAGTCCAAACTCAACGAAGTTATCTTATTTAGTTGAAGAGTTTCTATGGCCATCTTCAAAGTCCATCATCAGACCATTCCATTGTATCATATTTTTGCGTTGTCACCGTAATTATATAGGTTCCAACTTTCAGCTCAATCAAATGCCAGGAAGTGCTGGAAAAATGGATGACAATAAGAGTGAAGGTACCATTCCGTAGCCGATCGCTTCGGCAGCAGTAGGCGTCGTGTCGCCAGGCCACGACTGGTTTACTATGTATTTTTATGAAACCGTCGTATCGCTAGCTGCAGAAGGTATTTCAAGAAAATACATATAAACCAGTCGTGTCGTGACGACACGTCGCCTGCTGCTGCCGCCTGCGGTCGTCTACGTAATTGTACCTTAACTGGGAACACATATGAATAAAGAAAACTAATATAAAGCTTAAGATATCGTTCCAGCGGGACTCTTAATGCAGACGTTGTGTATAACACTAATGTTATAACTCTCTAGGAAATGGTACCGCAGTAAAGTAGGAGTAGAACACACAGGATGCTCCGTAGAGGTTGGTCAGTATGAGAAAAACTGAAAGTATTAGTTACGTCTCTTTTACTTCTTTCTTTCTACATTTTTTTTTATTAATTAATAGTTATGGTTTTAGATGTATTAGTTTACTAAAATAAGTCACAATCAATTATTCGATAAAACAATTCGATTTTTTAGTTCGATTTCCGAGTCGTCTGCCTACTATGAGTTCCTTTTAAATCTTTGCTGCAGTTTTCTGAATTTTCAATATTAAGGCTTTACTTGAATATTTCTGAATTTTATAATAATTTTAAGCTAATTATTATCTAGATAATACTTTGGTATGTGTACGATGCTCTAAGCTTTTGCATAAAACTTTTTAATTAAGGTTTGCAGCAAAAGCTAATTTAATAATGATGTCCTCTCATTTTATCGTTCCCTAGTTTCAACTACCTAATGAAAGTTAGCTGTTATAAAAATAAAAATATACCTTAAAGCGTGTCACATTTTTAAAACTACGATGTTGTCTATGTTGGATTTTTTTTTTGTGAAACGGGAAAGGAAGATAAAAAAGTGTAACACAATTTCCCCTTATGGGTTTTAAAAATGTTGAAGGTAGGTGGATATAGATTATTGTGTGCGTATATTTTTAAAATTCTGGTATTCCGCTGCACCCGGTTAGACTAAAAGCCGACCCCGATATAGTAGGGAAATGGCTAGGTAGATGATGATGTGTGCGGATATTTTCATTTGATATTTGTTGGTCTCCCAAGGGATATTGCGTTACCTAGTGACTGGGTTGTGGAGGACAGAAAGGCAGTCACTCCATGTAAAACGCTGATATTCTACATTTGGTTTGACTAGAAGCTAACCCCAACATAGTTGGGAGAAGGCTAGGCAGCATGATCTTTGCAACATGTATCGAGCAAAAATAAAACTTAGTTATAGACTATCTGCGCCCCGCGGTTTCACCCGCATAAGTCTCGATCTCGTAAGAATATCGGGATAAAAAGTATCTTATGTGTTAATCCAGGTTATAAACTATCTATGTGCCGAATGACATCCAAATCCGTTCAGTAGTTTTCGCATGAAAGAGTAACAAACATCCATCCATCCATCTTCACAAAATTTCGCGTTTGTAATGTAGGATGAAAAATCTTCCACGCAATCCATCTATGTCCCTCTACTTAAAAGTCGACTAGTTGTATGTACAGCGGAATTATTCCAAGTAATAGAAATTCAGAATTCTAAAGACTCGTCGTAGGAACCTATCTGATTCGAATTTAATGGTTTATTAACGATAATTGTCCTCTAAAAGTACCGAGCTAGCTATTTTGAATACCATCTATATTCGGGACAAATTCTGATAAGCAAATCTGTTTATTTCAAGTTGTCCCAATCATTTAAGTCTGTATTAAGGTGGTATTGTTATTATCAGAATTGAGTAATTAGTCTGGAAAGTTTTTTATCGGTACGACGATACTGATAGAAGAACAAGAACTGAAGATATAATGTAAGTAATAATTAAAACTTTTAACATACACATATATTAACATATGTATGAAAACAATACAGTTTCGGGGCGAAGAACAGGTTTCTTAAAAATGTATCCTAGTGCGCTGCACAGCTGCCGGGATGACAGACGGCTCGTGTCAAAAAAGGTGCGCGTCGTCGTCTTTCAGATGGGGTCTAGAACATTCTAATTGGACGAGCGGATTGTGGCGGGAGCGGTTTGAATGAGTTCGCGTTAAAATCTTTGATTTTTGATAACGAACGATACAAATTATTAGAGAGTGGAGCATGATTTTTTTAAACAATTATTTTTTTTAAACTAATTCCTACTAAGACTGTGTCAGAAAGTAGAAATTATTTCTGTTATCAAAGTGCAACGAATTAAAAATACTTACGTAGTGCGCTCAGAGATTTGAATTAAAAGTGTTCTTGCAAATTCGATGGAAAACCATTTCTATTACTTTGATATTCTAAGTTGGACTTCAGTATAACCGTATTTCATAATATCTAGTTTAATATACTATATTTCTTTGCAAATGCAAATCTTAATATTAAACTATAATTTTCCGTACTGATGAGAAAATAAAGAAAAATCTTACTAAAGCTTTGATCAACCCACGCAAGTTAACTTAAGGAGAGTACTCACTGGGGGCAACCACGTGTAAATAAACTGGTGCAAGGCTAAACTTGTAGAAGTCTAAACTTGTGCAAGTTTAAACTATAAACCACGCGTCCAAACGGAACCGCTCTTTTATTATATGAATATGACATACTCGCGCAATTAATTAAAACGCGTCTACGTCATTATTCTCCCACATCCTAACCAAAAGCGATAGTCACCCGAGTACGCGATCGGCGCGATCGTTTGTATGAATTATGACGTACAAACGTGACTTGATTGATCGCGCGAGTATGTCATATTACTAAATATAAATGTAATCGCTTTTAATTAGGGCACAGAATAGTATAGAAGGCGCACTCCGCATTATAGGTATGAAGCTACAAGTACGCGGTGGACTCGTCTTGTCGGGCCAATTCAGTGAGCGTAACGTAGTCAGAAGATATAAGAGTTAGCCGACGTTCGCACGGACGTAATAAAATCGCGGCAGGATTTTATCGCGCACTGGATTTTCAAACTCTCGGTGTGAAGCCGGGCGTTGAGAATCCAACGCGCTGGGACGCACTCTCGTCCCAGCGCGTTGAAAAAACACTGTTGGATTTTCAACTCTTGGCGCTAAGCAGAGCGTTGAAAATCCAGTGCACTATAAAAAAATCCCCAAGATTTGATTAGTCCGTGCGAACGTCAGCCTACGCGATAGGAAGAGAGACAACTTCTAGCTGAATATAACTGTAGGTAATTAGCGCTGTGTGACCTGAATTGCACTTTATTGTGTCGTAGCATGAGTCGCTATTTACCTGACTACGGCGAAGCAAAATGGTCGGTTATGATTTTCACCGGTATGTATGTATGTATATATGTATGTTTGTTCATCTGTTACCTCATAACTTCTAAACTACCGATCATAATTTGACAAATGAGGTATGATTGGAAGCGTCTGGATCGTCCGCTGCTTATAGGCTATGTGACGTCACATTAAATGCAATATGTCGCCCTCTAGAGGATATGTCCTCTGTCATGAAATTAAAAAAATAAAAACAAAATGGTCAAGGTAAAGCCGTGGTCGCATACAAATGTACACCTACAAAATTATAATGGCATGCAACCACGGCTTTACCGTTACCATTTTGATACCTATGATTTCTGTCTGAAATATTTTCTTGTTTCATACTTTTAAGAGCGTGATTTATCAGTAGTCGGGTTTTAGTTTGTGAACTTAGTTTTTTACTTAAATGATTTTGGGAAGTGAACCATCTGTATTAATCTGTGGTTAGGACGGGGTGAGGACGAGGACGGGTAACAAAAAATCTTTTCTTAAATCATTTCTCCCCCTCTTAATCTCTATCTTCCGTAATTAATAAGACTAAAATGTGATCTATCAGTCACTTAGTTTTATTAAATAAGTAGCGCTTTATTTTGATTTGTCTTTTATATAATAAATCCTCTCGAACGAATAGGGATGTTGAAAAAAAAAGAAACTATTAAGTCCGTCAGTCAGATATTAAAAAAAAATTTTAGACACGTATTTTTTACTTTATCTTTTATTCATAGAAATATGATTTCGATAAAACTCATTAAAGTTGCGGAGTGGGGCTCGCTACGTCAAAATTCAGTATAAAATCTACCGAAGAGAGACGTCATGCCACATTTTAACTCAATGTACTGCCATAGAATTTTGGAATCTTATAATTCAAATTTAATTAATATTGATGTACTTGTATGTTCGAAAAATAAATTTAATCCTAATATTTTAACATTTTTATCTTAACTGTAATCTTATTATTATTATTATTTATTGCATAATTTAAGTAAATTAAATTGTTTCTTATCTGATTTGCTTTTGTACCTATTGTACCTAGCTTTTGTACCTAGCTAGCTTTGTGTAACTTATTTATTTACTTATTACCAAGCAGCATTACCAAAATTAACGAATATTTTGAATATTTGTTAATTTTGGTAATGCTCGGTCTAGTGGCAACCGCTGATCTTTACTTAAACAACATTGTTACTAAAAGTTCTGTTAACCCCAAACATTATATAATTATATAATATATGTTGTAGTTGTAATCTAAAATAAAGTAATCTTTTGATTACGTAACAAAAGAAAAAATTACGTTTCCAATATTTTTTTTATAATATAATCTATTTGAAGGAAAAAGAAAATTGTCATCAGCCCCATTTCGGCCACGGTGGTCAATAATAGCAACGGAGATTATCCAAGTACGTAGGAGATATTATAGTGCACAAGTGTATGCGCAAACACAGATGCACTCTCTGTTCCTTTACTCTCATATTCCTATGGGACGGTAATCAGGCACACGACTTTACGTACTATCCGAGGCACGTGGGCTTCACAGCAGCAACTTCCAAACTCCGGGTTGCTACTGAGAAATTTCTAGTAGGTCCCGGCTGTCATTACAGGTCGTCAGAAGCCCGAAAGTTTGACAACCAGTCTTACCAAGGGATATCGTATTATCCAGTTACTAGGTTGTGGAGGTGTAAAATACTGGTATTCAGCTGCATCCGGTTAGACTGGAAGCCGACCCTAATTTAGTTGACAGATTGATTGTATTCAATTAAATCGATTCCAATTCAGTCGACTCCGAGGAAGTTATTTTCGTACAATTTCAGTTGATATTTCAATTTGTGGTGCAACTGTAAAAGTTCGGATTTAAGTGGTTTTCTTGAATAAACTATTTCGGTTTCATGCAACCATTTTTATTTAAAACTAGCTTTTTTCCACAGCTTCGCCCGTGTGAAGAACGGCAAAAAGTATCCTATGTTCTTACCCAGGTAATGGTCTACCTGTGTGGCAAATTTCATCTAATACCGTTCAGCCGCATTTTTGTAAGTTTTTTGAAGTGAAAACTTCTTTAGGCACATTGGGCATTTTTGAGGTTGGAATAAACCATTGATTTCGCGACACCGTGACGACACCAGGTTTTGACCATTAAAAAGACATCAACGCGTTGATTACAGCGGTACAGATTTTTTTTCAAGTTTTCACTTCTGTCGGCACTCCCGGAGTGCCACTGTTTTTTTTTGTGTAAATTTCACATGTATAACATAGATTCTCAATCGTTCTATACTATTTCGGTCTTCGATCCAACTTTGTTAGGATTCCTAACAGGTACGTTTGTATAAGGTTTTCTATACAACTGTAGGTAGGAACATAAGGTACCTACGCGTGGGTACATACTTAAGATTTCTAATAAAACTTGTTACCGCAGCTGCTTGTGGTTCCTTATTGCTTTTGTTATTTTATATATTTTTATTATTAGAATCTGCGTTTAATGGCCCTGTATTGTACAAGAGCGTTATGAATTTTTATCTTCTAAAACGTTGCATTTTTCTATGTAAAGGTAGTTAAGTAGGTAAATGTGCTATTTTGACAGGCATCAATCAACATGGAGAACCAAAAATAATGTCTTGAAATTTACACTTTTATTTTCCATTAATTGTGTTTGTCTTCTCTCGTATGAAACACATTGGCTACACCATCAACTAATAATATTCAGAATAGGCCATGATAAAAATGGCAATTAACTGGTCAGCAAGGTCGTAGTGGGGTGACTGCCAAGGGTATCGTACACATTATGCTATCGAAACAGAAGGCTTCAGATAAAACTCGTATATTATTTACTACCCCTGATTTATATTACATAATTACCTAATACTTCAATATCGTAAATGAGCCTTTTCGACAGCGGTGGAATGATCTATAATCACTCAGCGTAAAATAAAAATTTCCTTCAGAACAAATGTTTTGTGATTACAGGTAATTAGTTCGTTTACCTTTTGTTTTTAAATCACCTGAGTCACCTTCAGTTTGAAAGCTTGAGAAAAAAAAAACTTATTCCTTCATGTACATCCAATTTATCATAATTTTTAAACTTCGAGAGGATTATCTTGCTTTAATGAAAGCTGCATTAGTGCCTCTTTTAAATTCATTGTTGTTTAACAAAATGCTAATGAAAATACATAATTAATCAATCAAGGATTTTAAATTTCGTAAATGTATTTCTGTACAATGTTAATACATTTAAAAGTACGTATTTAATTAAAATAATTTAAGAGTGCATTATTTTTTCAATTGAAATGAATTTCTTTTAGAATCGTTGATCAAATACATCAAAATTCGTTGCGGTATTCTAAATTCAATTAATTTTATAGGCACCATACGTAGTTAATAAGTATTTGCTTGAATTAAACTCAATTGAAATCAATTTGTTTAACACTTCAATGAATTCAAAATGGCGGTATGGTTAAATGATGAAAGCAATTTTATTTAATTGAAAGCCATTTTAAAGGTTGATCATATTTATATTGGGAATTCAATGAAGCCGTAACAAAATAAAATCTTTTGAAAGGGAAATAAAATCAATTAACGAATTATTTACATACATATTAGCAGCGATATATAAAAAAAAGAGTTCTTGGAATTACTTGGGAACTTGCCTAGCAGTGGGACAGTACAGGCTAGGTAAAAAAATGGTTTATTTCTGTAAAAAAATTAACGCTCAAAAACTTTTATTTTTTAAGTGAAAACTTCTTTAGGCGCGTTGGGCATTTGTGAGATGGGACTAAACCATTCATTTCGCGACTCTGTTACCGACACCAGTTTTAAAAAGACATCAACGCGCGATACATTATTTCCTGCACAATTAAATTGTTTAACTTATCAGTTTATTACTTTAGTCGGCACTCTCGGAGTGCCACTGTGTCGTTTTTTTTTGGATTTAGAAACCAACCGGGCGTGCAATCAATAGTTACAACAGAGTAATCTACCCATTATAAGTTCTAATAGAATTTAAGTGCAGTTTAGACCTACACCCGAATAGCGTAATCGGAATCTGAATGATTTTTAAAGATATTGTTAATCTATTGCTACATAATGTTTGCTCAACAACGAAAATAACGCAATGAATGTTGTTGAACTGTCAAAATGAAAGCAATTGCTACCGTGTGTGACGCAATTACCCTGCTGGATAGCTGCTATGAATTTATAAATATTCTTTCTTATTTTACTCAGGTTTAGATAACTCTCCACATTCCAGGTTATTACCTAGTTGACCTCGCAATTGCATTACCACTTCCGATAACAATTCTCAGTAAATTAAACTTTCATGAAGGTTGAAACAATCTCACTGCCACATAGCCAAATAGACCTTGTCGTTATATGACGTCTAAGTGATAATCAACCTTAGGGTGGAAGCAAGGTAAAGTAGGTACGGTCGACTATGCAATTGACATAAGGGGCTATAACACCGCAAACTTCAAAAACTTCGGGCTGTTACTAAGAAATTGAATTGAGAGTGAGGGAAGACAGAGTGTACCTGTGTCTGCGCACACATTTGTGCAATGTAATATCTTTCGCGCCGAAGGCTCGTCTCCGCTGAAATTGGTTGCCATGGCCAAAATTCGGTCTGGAGGACAATTATTACATACAACAACACATACCACAACAACAACACATACAACATAACATAATATTACAACATAACATTTAAGACTAAGTATTGTATTTATTTTATTTTTGATTTGTTATTTCACTATATGCTGCACCGGTTGACGTCATCACGTCAGCGCCGGCTGGCGCTGAAAATCAGCGCTGGGGCTCTGTCTCGCATGGGGTCACAGCATTTATGCTGAGTTATGGCCGTTTTGCGTGGATGTGACGCATATTTTCCCCCAATTTGTAAATAAACGTATTTTCTTCTTTCTTTCTTTTATTTTAAGGCTGTAAATAATTAGAGACCTATCTAGCTGCTGAAACAACTGACCGTTATTGGACACTTACATAAAATCACGTAATTTTGTCACAAGGCCATATAAAGCATTTAAGTATGAAATGTGTGTTATTATGACATAGATACCTAATAGACTTACAAGCACAGACATTGCGTGGTTTATGATTCATAAAATTATTGTCCATGAACTTTATACTATCCATTTCATGAATCAATCTTACTTTTTGCACAGTTTCTGATGGACCTAATTCACTTAATCTCGCAAGAGATTAAATGTATGAATGTTCTGTCTACTCAGATTCTTTTAAATTTTTTTACATTTAAGTCTCGTTCACACGAAGCTTACCTTTGCTTTACCTTGCTTGCGCCCCCTTTACACGATGCAAATTTTAAGAACATTAATAAATTTTCCCGTTTTCAAGGTGTTTTTTTTTTTTGTAAAATACTAAAAAAAACACCTTAAAAACGGGAAAATTTTTGAATGTTCTGTCTACTCAGTTTTTATCAGAATTTTTAACATTTAGGTCTCGTTCAAACGAAGCTTGCGCCCCATTTACACGAAGCAAATTTTAAGTAACATTTAATAAATTGATGCAACAACTGACACAACTGACTTTTATTGTTATTTCAACTGCAATAAACTTAATGGCATCGTGTAATTGCTGGCTTTATAGTTGGCCGTGACTGTAAAAATGAATGAAAAAATCTGACTGCAAAAATACATTTTTAAAAAGGGTTACGAAAATTGGTATCGCAGGCGGGGGATAAACAAAACTTTCTCCATATTTCAGGTTATTGGTTAGTCCCCGCCTGCAATGCCAAATTTCTATAGAATATAATGCTTGTTTTTATCTTTACGGTAATGTGCTTTTGCAGTCGGGTTTTTTGCGTTTACAGCGTGTTAGTTGAATTTATTAGCTTTTGAAAAACCGGGTGTTAGTTAGCTGTAGCCTGAAACAGAGCAGTCAAGCTATTGTGCTACGACACAAGTTTCATAATGTAAACCCCGCTTATATAATATTATAAATGTTAAAGTTTATATGTGTGGGGATGTTTGTTACTCAATCATGCAAAAACGGCGGAATAAATTTGGATGAAATTAGGAAATTAATTAATATAGAATACTTTTATCCTGGTAAATCGCGGGCATAAGCTAATTTCTACATAATTATTATTCTCCTATTGAAGTCATATAAGCAGACCAATATTGAACAAACACTGAACTTAGAGACAACGGATTATACCTTTTTTAACTTTAAGAAGTAATTACCAAACATCAAGCAAAGCTGCATAAAACTAGTAACAATAAAATATGAAAGGTTGCACACTCACATAGATCCCTCAACAAGCTGATTCCAACAAAGACTCCATGAATAATTCCGATACTGCAACAATTTTCATAAGATTCCTCGAACTATTTTCTCTCGGAAGACACCTAGATTCGCTTTACCTAGTGGCCCTCGGCGCTTGCCACTATAAGAACAATCCATGTTTTATAAGAGCAATTGAAACTTCACGATTATTGGTGGTGAATGGAAGTGGATCAGAGGGGCCGGACAAAGTCACATTCTAGCAGTGATTAACGATGATGGAATACTTAGTCAAAAATTTATGGGACTGACATAAGCTATCGACAAGCTTGTCAATATTGTTAAAGTTCGATTAAGAAATACGAAACGCTTTGAAAGCGATTGCCACTTGTCTGGGCCCTCTGCTGGTCAGGTGATTTTTATCTAATTTAACGATTGTCCCTGAAAAATAATATTAGTAGGCCTATCATAATGATCCACCAGCTCAATTCGACCATTAGCGTTGCCTTTTATAATTGTAAGAAAGAAAAAACTGATTTTAGCGGTGGTAGAATATGCTGTGTAACACACACGAATACTGACCTAAGTTGCTCTGGCCAAACTAAAGAGAATCCCGCGGGTGATGAAGGACTAAATTCGCTTGCGCTGTTTATGTTACGTGAATTGTTTGGAGGTGTTCAAACTGACACGAATAGTTGGCGTGACTTCCTAAAACACACCTAACATCCCGTGGGGGATTAGCTTCCGTGTGGCCGGAGCTTAATTCGGACGTAGTGTTTGTTCGCACGACAAATCCGTAGTGGCGGCAACTAGTGTCACTGTGCGTTTGCACTTGCGAAATATTCACAAAAAACATGTTAAAATCTCTATTTCCTGTCAAAAATTGTATCGAACATTGACAGAAAATAGAGATTTCAACATGTTCATAAGTCGTTTCGCCAGTACAAACGAACAATCAGAATTACGGGTACCAACATTTGTAACAGTGTGCGCTGGTCTAAAACAATTTAACGCCTGTGGAAATGTTCCAATTTGCGTGAGTAATATATTTTTTTTTTGTTTCAGGCGATATCCGATTTCTTGTTGGGTGTTTTCTGCCTTCCATTCACACTGGTCGGGCAAATCTACAGGCGATTCCTGTTTGGAGCACTGCTGTGCAAGCTTATTCCATTTCTACAGGGTGAGTTGATCAATCGTTTTTATTTATATTGGATAAGTACGTATTCATGAGATGAAATTGGCTGGTATTCAGTAGATATAGAATTGAGTCTGGTTGCAGTAATTTGCAAGAAAATGACAAAATCGGACCTAAAAATACATTAAGTAGATACCTTTTTTATTATAAAATTGTTCAACTTTTCTTCAAATTCAATCAGAAACTATCATTCGTGGTAAAACAAATTGAGTGTATCGAGAATTCAATTTGTCTTGTTTACGAGGAAAGCATCCTGCTTGACTTAAGTTTCCAAGAAAATGAGTTTCTATTTTCATCGATTGATTTCAGCTTCTCAGAATGAATGACCTGCATGCACTTCAACATTCTAGGGAATAGAAATATATAGTTACCTACGTCAGTAGGTCATGGTCATACATCTTTGAGTAGCATATTAATGAAAAAGATATTAACCTACAAGTATATAATCTGCACAAGTACCTACATGAAGTCCCATGTACACGATGCCAGTGTTCATGCCAGGGGTATACAATAAAAAAACGCAACAATAATTACAGAATCCTTTAATCTAATGAAAATTTTACGGCAAATAGTCATATTACTATAATACTAATTAACATTTTAACATACATTCAATTAAATCATAATAATTATATAATAAAATAATAGGTTCGGAGCGAAGATAAAGTTTTGTAAATTGTAAGTAAGATTCCTTTATTGGTGCACGGCCCAGTTGACGGACGTCAGACGGCTAATGTCAAAAAGAAAGCTGCGCGTCGTTTATTTTAAGGAAGTTTCTAGATAAATGTTATAGAATCTTCGAGTCGCCCTTATTGACCGAGCGGGTACGAGAGGCGTTTCCGCCAGACGAGCGCGGATAGTGGTGAGAGAAGTTGAAAATAGTTTCGTGTTATAGCGCAGATAATTATAATTAAAATAAATTGTATGAATGTTTAAACATGAGAAATCACTATTATTAAATTCTATAAAATCATAAAATCAATCCTAAAATGGTATTGTGGCCTATCTTAAAATAGACATAGACTACATCAGTTAAAAACAGTGCCACAAGGTAGTGCCGACAGAAGCGAAAACTTGAAAAAAAAAAAAAATCCACCGCGGTAATCAATGCGTTGATGTCTTTTACTCCACGGTGTCGGTAAATTGCGTTACAGTGTCGCGAAATCAATGATTTAGTCCCATCTCAAAAATGCCCAACCCGCCTAAAGAAGTTTTCACTTCAAAACGTTTGCATAATAATGTACCAACATAGTTCTGCCAAATTGATTCTCTGTGATTGAAAAGCGCTGAAGTCGACGTCAAATAATTTATTTTTCACGGACAATTCATGTTTACATGATGCAATTTAGTTAGTCCATCTAAATTGAATGGTATTCCTAAGTGAATCGTTTAGTGTACCTTTACTGTGTGATGCACATTACATTTCAAATATTATTTTAGCTACTCATTAAAGCTAGGACACGCGAGTTTGTAAATATTTTAACTATCGTGTGCTTTAAAGCACGTTCAATTATTGCCATTCAAGAATCGCATGCCAATTGCATGCTTCATACGCGTACGATTTCCATAAAATGGCATACAATAATTGAACGAAAGTTTTGCCACTCAACAATTGAATTAAATGCGGCTTCTGTTTACACCAATGTAATTATTGCAAGGTGATTATTGCATTCAAGTTTTGCCTCGTCTAAACACAAAGTTGTACTTGCTTGTCCCATTTCATGACGCGTTGAATTAAGTATGGCCTGTATTTTCGCTGCCTAATATTTCATTGCTATTTTATTTTACGTGATGTTTACACCAATACCAGTTTTGAACAGTAAACTTGCCCGAATTGTGCCACAGTTGTACGTGTTGTTTAGATATTACCAGTCAATTATTGCTTAATAAATTTAATATTTAGTCTACAAAATTTAAACAAGGTTATCTGCTGTTATTGTGCGGTTTTGTTCTAACTTGTTTAGGAGTTTTAGTTAGGTCAACCTAATTCGATGGCTCTTAGGTCTCCAACCGAAGGGACAAAAACAAAGTTTTATTTTCGTGTAAAATTGTTTCTGTCATAATTGAGATTATGGTAGATTATCTTTGGGTCCGTCCTTTTTACCGACTGTTGTAGCTTAAACTCAACTCAAAGTCAAAACATTTATTTCAATTAAACCATTTACAGGCACTTTTGAATTGTCAAGGAATCGGTCAGTCTGAAATATGAAACTAGTTGCCCATTTCAAAGCGTAGTAGGTAGGTATCTATGCAGAAGAACGGGCAAGAAACTCCACGGAGACTCTTTTAAATAAAAAATGTTACAAAATATTGGTTACATCATTCATGTTGAAATTATACTTGTGAGAACAATGTAGAAAGACGCGCACGTTAGAAGGATAAAACAAAGAACAATTCAAAAATAAAAATTAAAAAAGCTAAAAAATAAGCCATGGCAGCTAAGAAATTAGGTACTAGTCCCAACTGACGGCGCCCGTTCACGATCATGACGCATGGATTAGCACCATTCAGCTCAACTATTGTGAGCATGACATACTCACAGCCACTAGGGCACATTCAAGTCAATGCAAGACATATTACCCGGTAAATGGTAACTCATTAGTACATAGTGCTCACACCTGTGCTATACAATTATATAATACAAAGGAGATTGGAGTTTATACAAACCAAAGTTGGTCTTACAATCTTCAGCAGGTCTAACAGTATATGCAAATGTTAATCAATTAGTTATACTTGTGGAGCAGGACCAGCATTGAGCCAAGCATTTTTATCAGCAATGTAATCTCCCAACTTATAATATGCCTGCCTGCATAGTGTGCGTTTTATGCAAGATTTGAATTTCGTCTCATGCGGTTGAAGTGAAGGTACACAAGTTTTTACGACTAGACAAAATATCCAGATTCCTTTTTTATAATAAAGTTTTAAATTATAATGTGCACATAAACTTACCCGAATAAATTCTCTTAATGATGGTCCAACCAGCATCAAAATTTGTTGCGCAGTTTAGGAGAACGACGCAGTCACACCGATAGACTCGAGAATCGACTTTAATTTATAATATGTGTATGTAAAGAAAAAACATTAAATAAAACTTTTTTTTCTCCCACAGCGGTGTCCGTCTCAGTGGATGTGTGGACCCTAGTTGCAATATCCCTGGAGAGATACTTCGCGATCTGCCGACCTCTCAAGTCAAGAAAATGGCAGACACAATGTCACGCCTACAAAATGATTACCATGGTCTGGATCCTGTCCATCGTTCTCAACTCGCCGATCCTGATCGTGTCTGATCTTCAGCCAATGAGGGGAAATGGTAAGTGATTTTCAAAAGTATAGTTAAGTAAACGAAATTAATTGTTTATCAAATTACATCAATTTTCCGTGTCTGTCAAAGAATAACAGTTGTTTTGAGTATACAGATAATTTAAGTCGGTAAGTATTCAATTTGATAAACCATTAATTTCCCTCCCCTGAAAATAGAATGGTGAAGTCGAAACTATCACAGCACCATCGCAAAGTGTGGGAATTGTACCAGTGCCAGCCAGCATCACAAGAATTGTATATTTAAATGTTTTTGGAACAAACGTTAATTTTGACGGCAGCTTCCGTATTGACAGCAAGCCGTGAAAGTTCAAGATTGTCACATTCACGATAAAATTTGAATGATGTAAAACCATTAGTAAGTCATTGCAATGTAACTGTTGTCTCATTCTATTTTATACCTTACATTACCGAGATAAGAGTTACGTTTCAATGACTTACTAATGGTTTTACGTCGGTCGTGATTGTCTGACTTTATGGAACATGTTACATCTTATAAAGCTTAACCCGTTCAAATTTAATGAAGCGAGAACCCAATTCTAACGATAACACTTCGAATGAGAAAAGAAAAATAATAAAAATAGGTTTGTTACAGAAATACGTGCATACAAAAGATAAAAGTAATCGGAAAAAAAAATAGATTATCAAATATAATCACGAACATAAAATAGAAATAAGTTGTCAGCACTTGGACGTCATAACTGTGGCAAGTAGGCTTCCACTCAGCATCATGCTGTGCTATGGGGGATCTACAGCACAGCGCTGATTTTTTTTATCATTCTGGTTACCGATTGAATTGCTAACCTACAAAACCTTTTCGTAAGAAACCTTATCGTAAACACTTTGTACTACTAGCTACCAATTTACTGAGTGGTTCATATTATTATTACGATATCGACATCCTCATTAAGTTCGTTTTGACACACTAAAACTTGTGTAGTTAGTATGGTTAGGTTACGACCTTATCACACTAATTACAAAAGTTTTGTTTCGAAATGTTACAAAATTGATGTCAAATTGCTTTAGTTTTAGAAGACACAATAATGAGCCATAAAAGTGTTATTATGATTATTATTTATGTAAATTGATTACAAATTGCCTAAGTCTTGTAGGACAGACTAAAGTGACATAGGTAAAAGGCCATTTGAGGCTAAGTCTATTGAGTATTTCACGTTGGGAAAAATTTCGGCTACGGCTACATTATACTCTCAAATTCAATGTGATTAGGTACTTTGTATGGGTAATATATCTTTAAAAAGTTTCCCAACCAATATGAGTCGTCTTTAAGATTTTCTTTTAGACGGATTACTTTCTTACTTACAAAAATGGGTTTTCTGAAATCTTTTATAAATAACGACAATAAGAACCACTTAAATTAGACCATTTTATGTCCTCGTTTTCGGTTCCAAATTGCCTTCCCGCATAACAAATAGCTTACCGACATAAGCTCTGTAACACAAGACATTATGTAAGTCGCTTCATATTCGATGAATAAAGTATTGAAGTTACTGAGCTGAAGTTATAACAAGGCTTAGCGCCGTATTTCAGAGAGATATATAACACACAATTGACAAACAAAAACGTAACGGATCGGATAACAAATGTCTTTGTCTGGAATCCGATTCCTTACGTTTTTGTTTCGGTCGTTTTTTTATTCAATAGGACATACTTCGAAATGGCTCAAAATACTATGCTATTCAACTTTTTTTTTTCATGGCAAACAAGAAACAAGAGAACATCACGTTCTAGAAATTTATGTTACCAGGATTTAATCATTCCCATTTTGCGTTCCTAATATAATTGAACACTCTAATATAATGTTTTCTCCTCGTTTTGTGAACACTTCCTATTTTGGTGTCCTAAAAATACTAAATAGCCAAGTAACTCACTCGTCACAGTCTGTTCTCACTTAACCCATTTTGGGCAGGGTGCCCTAACTTACTGCGACGAACTGTGAGAAAAGGCCAAAAGTAATAAAAAGAGGCTCAATTATTTTTAAAAAGTCTGCATCATTCGAAGCGTAAAAAGTTTTAAGACGTCCATTAATTTAAAAAAGTGTCCGTCATTGGAAGGTCAAAAAGTTTTTAGAGAATTAGTTACATATTTGATGCCTTCATAAGATTTAAATGTACATACTTCCGCAATTGCAGGCAATTATGCGAGCTCAAAGAGAACCACAGACGAACCGCCAGAACCTGATTGATTTTCGTCTCAAACGCAGTAGTTAATTATATTTTCATAAATGTAGCAGAGGGAACTAAGGTAGTTACAACATTCAAGTCGATTTAAACTTTTCAATTGTGTTAGGGTAGCCAACTATTTTTGTTTCTATTTTATAAAATTAAAATATCAGCAGTCAATTCATGGAAAACAGTAATTACTTACCTAACTAATGTTGCTCTAATGTTAGCTTGTAAGTGTGGCCGTCACTTGTCAAAGTTAATCAATCAACAAACATGAGTGCGTTCATGATGATAAAGTAGGATTCCAGAATTTGCACAACAATTTAATGTCCTCCGCAAAAAAAAAATTACAGTCTAGGCGTCTAGACTGTAAAAAAAAAGAGAAGAAAACAAAGTACCTAGTAATTTTCTTATCTTTATTTTTGTAAATCCAATTCTGAGGGACATTTTTCTCCTTGTATTATGTAAAGATATTTTTTTCAGTAATTGGGTGTTCAATTTTACCTGTAGGCACTCTTTTTGGAATAAAGACGTAAATACCTACCTAAGTTTATTACAACCCAAACATGGTAAATTGGTAGAGATTAACAGCACCCGTATAAGTCTCGATCCCGTGGGAATATCGGGATAAAATAAATATCGGGAATCCTATGTCCTACGGATTTGGATGAAATTTGGCACACAGATAGTTTATAACCTGGATTAAGAGGTCAAATCCGTTCATTCATTTGGAGTGAATAAGTAACAAACATCCATCTATCCATCCATCCATCCATCCATCCTCACAAACGTTCGTGTTTCGTTCAGCGATATCAGATTGTATTTTAAATCATGAATTTTTTGTTATAACCTTATTTAGAAACCACATTTTTTTATCTGTACTATTTATTTATTACCATCTGAGGCAAAGCTCTTAAAGTAATGTTATAATTATACTCTTTAAAAATCTGCATTGTTATAGTAAGGTGGCATAATTTTGTGTAAGACTATAGGTATTCATAAAGTTTTTGTATGTAGCATATCATCCATTCAAGTCACCGAAAGAAAAATAAAGAAAATACGTTTATTTGCGGTAAACATGACGAAAAGAAAGTAAAAAAAAAACACGTAATAACAAATTGAGGGAAAATATGCGTCACATCCAGGAAAAACGGCCACAAACGACCGCGTTCTTCTATCTATCTACAGAATAGATTTTAATGCGGTTTTCTCTATCATTTAATTAATTTATTCCAGGAGGTGTATAATGCATTAATATTTAACTTAGCATAGAAATCTCCATGTTTTGACTTGTCGCCATTGCATTCGTGCGCAGTAGTAGCCGGTTGATTGTCACTGATAAAATTCCCATGGTTCTTTAAGTGTATCCGTTTATTTATCTATCTGGAGAAATCCTTTGCCCTACAGTGGGGCAATTCTAGCTAGTATTGCTCTACTCGGCTAAAATCCGAAGTGCGGCTGTACCTAGTTTTAGCCGGTTGCAAATAGGTGCAGCCGATAGCAGTTGGTTAAACTTGCCAACATGAACCCTGGTACTCGCCGGCCGCTACCGCAGCACCGCTCGTTTCGCTCGCTCGGTTTTTGCGGTGTGTTATAGTCATAGTTTTGACCTAACCTCACCTACCTTTCAGCCATTTTCATTTGCTACAACTGAATTTAACCAACTGCTGCCGGCCACACCTAGTTGTAGCTGGCTAAAATTAGGGTCGCACTTCAGGTTTTAGCCGTGACATATTTATAGACAGTAAGGATTAGGGTGTAGGTGGGATCGTCCACTACAATCCACGGCCACGCTATGCACGGATACGTGAATGGTAAAAAAATAACAGCGTAGTTTGGCAAACCTGTCCGTGCACATCGCTTTCGGAAAGAGTCAAGCTCGTTCTGCAATCTTGACTTTGGTCTGCCTACCTACCTGCCTCTTACCTAATCGGTAGCACTTTTTTACTCTGTGGACGTAAAAAAAAGTAATTTAGGTAAATAAATTGCTTTTATAAGAGGAAATCTAGTGGCACCGGTGACTGAAAAGTTGTGCGAAAATCGGTTGTCATGGTATGGGCATGTGATGCGGAGGAATGAGGAAAATGTCATGAGGAAAGTTCTGGGTACAAATGTCCATGGCTATAAGAGTAGGAGAAGACCAAAGAAATGATGGATGGATTGTGTGAAAGATGATATGGCTAGAAAAGAGGTGACTACCGAGATGACTATTAATAAACAAGTATGGAAGAAAGCGACATGTTGCGTAAAGATTTTGTCCAGTGAAGGCCAATGAAGGGTCAATCGGAGCGGCGAATGCGGTCGATGCGTAAAGTCGAGATGGTTAAAAGAAACTCGCACTAGGGCCTCTGGTCATACACGCACGCCAGTTGCGAGTACTACAGAACTTACCTTTCGAAGAACATCACCAATATGGTCACTATTGTCCTTTTAGGGCGTCCCCTCTCGGCGTTTCCACTCACATCTACCTAGTAAATAAATAATAAATTCTGATCCAGATTCATGCTCTTTTCAATAAATATTAATTTTGATACTTAAATAACAACGGCAGCAGTTTTAAAATTTACTTGCCACGTAACAAAATAATGTTGTCAGTTTAAAATTACTTCAATTTTATTGGTAGTGCCGTGATGGTGCGTTATTGGTTTTTGGGTGACGTCTCTGAGTGTCGAAATTGTGACTACATTGTTCCATTGAGCTCGTACATGTAAAAAAAAATGTTAGTGTTAATAGTAAATTAATTAATTAAAAACCCTTTTTTTGTCGCACAATAAAAAATATGCATAACCATGTTTCTGCAACATACCATAGCTCCCATTTTCTCTATAACAATACGAAATAAGGACATTTACCTACGATATATTATGAATATAAAAAAACCCTTATAAATAAAAATATAATTGAGTTTGCGAAAGGACCAATACTAAATATTATGGTATTTTCGTTATAATTCCCAATTCATGTCACGTGCGTATATGAATATCGAAGGAACGGGTTTAGCTCTATCGATACCGAAA
Organism: Omphaloscelis lunosa; assembly: GCA_916610215.1. Classification (NCBI taxonomy): domain Eukaryota; kingdom Metazoa; phylum Arthropoda; class Insecta; order Lepidoptera; family Noctuidae; genus Omphaloscelis; species Omphaloscelis lunosa. The sequence continues at coordinate 19,235,733 of OU744250.1, forward strand.
CATAGGATTATGAGTTAGAGGGTTCGGTTAGTAAGTTTGAGCCTAAGTGTCGTGATTTTATTTTTTTCTATATTATTTTCGCGTTTTGCAAAATATGTTTTACCTATTACCTAAATAATTACGAAGGTTCAAAGTGTATTTGAAATTATGCAAACTGTTACTCGAAATAGGTTATTTAATAGGAAAAGGCGGGATCTTTTTGTATGTAAACCAAACTAATATTTTACTGTCTGTTACCTTTTACGTCTAAACCACTGAACCGATCGTTATGAAATTCGCCAGATTTGTAGCCTGGAACCTGGAGAAGTACACACTACAAAAGTGTCTAGGGATCAAGTATGTTTTATAGTATCGCCGCAATTGAAGATTATTATTTTAACTTTTTTAGATCATTATGGATTCTTTTTAGTGGATTTCACAATTTGAATAAAGAATTTTCTTTAAATTTTGATTAACAATAGAAAATCAACTGTCAATCAGGATTCCTATAAAAGTGTGTAATAGCGTTTTCACAAAACCATTACAATTTCTGCATCGGAACTGAAACAAATTGCATCACAAATGGAGCGACGACATCATTTAACACGAGAAGAGACGATGAGACACTTTTGATGTAATAAATAATTATTAAATTAGTACAAAATACATGTATTTTGTGCAGGAGGGAGGAAGTCACGAGCAACAGCTAGATACCGAAAATATAAAATTTTGAATAAGTCATATCTATTTATCGCATACCGGATAAATCAATTGAAACTAAATAAGTACCAACGTATTGAATTGACTAGCCAGAACTATTTAGTAACCACAAACAGAAAGCCGAGAACTTCCGTATTAAACCCAAATCTCAAAAAGGTTCGCAATAATTTACCTCCGGGATAGACGGAAACCCTCGCCATTACAAATATCATAAAATGACAGAATGTCATGTCAATTTGAAATAGTATGTACACCCTTTTTGTTGAGAACGGTATCCATTTGGTCGCGAGTTATTGGAATTTTTCCATAGTAAAATTAATTTCAAAATAAAACGGCGCAGGGCAGCCATTACCAGAAGTGGTCATCGTATTAGTGGTTCAGCAGCTTCAATATCATCAATTAAGACTGTGTGGGAATATAGCAGCTCGTCGTACTTCAGTAGCTCCCCTGACATCTGAATTCGAAGACATTCGCCAGGCAACTATCGATGCGACGTTCTGCTAGCGTGATTGTCACCAGCCAGTGTCACTCACAACCGACCTCTTCGGCGATTTCATTAACTTCGTAACAAAATAAGACGGCGCCTTGTTCCTGACTGCCTGCGTCGTCAAATACTATGATAATATGTCAATGCTGTATTCATTGTTACCAGCCAAGTGCGGTCCCTAGACGATCATGCATCATGACATGCAATTCTTGCTGTCATGAATGCATGACCGTTTAGCCGTATTGCATGATGTGAATGACATGCAAACTACGTGCTGGGAGTTGATTGTCAATGTTTTATCATGCAATGAAGAATCAAGATTGGCATGTCATGCGAAAGGTACAGATTCTGTGTTACTAATAATGCATGTATCGAACTATTGGTAGTAAATAATAATTGACGATGATAAGACAATTATATACCAGCGCAGATACCTCTTCACTGTGATTGAATCTATCTCTTGACTGAATAATGTTACCAAGCACAAAATTAGTGCAATACGGCAATTGCATGTCATTCCGCATGATCGTCTAGGGACCGCATATAATTGGACCACGGTAACACAAAGGTTTTTTCTAAAATGGGACATTGGCACCTTAAATCACTACTTCCATGAACTAAACAAAATAGCTTTTTGTTCTACTACTTAATTGAGATAAAAACGACAAGGGTAGACATTTATGCCCGTTTTTATTACCACTAGAAAACACCTAAAAGCTCGCTGTTAGTTATTATCAATGCTCGTCTCAGCGCCGAAAGTAGAAAACCCAACAACTCACTTTAATTTAGTTATTCATTTAGGTGTTGCTTAGTGTTAGTGAAAATGGGCAGTAGAAAATATATACAAGGCCCTTATAGTGGACAAATTTTACTGTAAGGCTTCCCGTACATGACGCCGGAGCCGCGACGGCCCTGGACCGCATTTTTCATTGGCAATGCTTTACTGAATTGTGATCGTTTCTTTACTATTTCACACGCGGTTCCGGTGCAGCGGCAGCGGCGGTGCGGCGCATGGACGATATTCATTCATATATACAAACTTGCAGTCCGGCGCCGCCGCTGGTGTGGCTCCGGCGTAATGTACAGAAAGCCTAAGGGTTAATAATTATTTCGTGGTTTTCTTTCTCGGATGGAATTAAAGGGATGAAAATGAGACAAATAAGTCGAAATAAATGGAATGTTTTAGTCAACACGCTCATCATCAAAAGCGACTTTGATATTAAATAAGGGTTTAAAGCTCGTTCAAATAAGTTCGTATGGAAGGGTGAAACCACAATATACACAAATATTAAAAGGTCTTGCTTCTTGACGTCACTAAGCGAAAGTGGATCTAATTTAAAATTAGGCTAGTAGGAGAATGACGACATATACCACGATTGCTTGGTTAGGTCTTCTGAAAATATGCAAATCGAATTAATGTCAAAAGGAGATGTTCCAGAAATGTATGGAGCCTGGGCTAACACTGTGTATACTATATGTATATATCGGTATACAATACAGTGACCGTTTTAAGGGTTCTGTAGTCAACAAGGAACTTTTATAGTTTCACCGTGTCCGTCTGTCTGTCTGTCTGCGGCTTAGCTCAGAGACTGTTAGTATTAGAAAGCTGTAATTTGGCATGAGTATACATATAAACTACGCCGACAAAGTGGTAACATAAAATCATCTTTTTTTTTTTAGGTTACCTCACTAACATAGTTTAGTTTTAGGGTACACGTTAAGTGGGGATGTTTTTTTTTTTTCATGGTATGGGGTGTTGATGGAGATTTTTCAAAAATATTGAGAGTTTGTGAAAACCATTTTTGGATTCAGTGATCCGTTTGCGAAATATTATATTAAGCTTTAAAGTGCAAATTTTTGTTAGTGTCCTCTCCCCTGCCAGCTAAATGATTGGTTTTGGATATGTGAAAAAGTTCACAGCAGTAGTGTAAATAACGAAATTAATAGGAAAACTATCCCAGCCAAGTAGGCTCTACAAGTTAACGAGTAATAATCGACCGACTTACATTTGCACTTGTTATTCTATCTTGTTTACGACGATACTTGTTTGAAACAGTTTAATTTAGTTTGTAGTTTTTTTTATGCCTAATTTGTACGCCTTGCACGGCAAAACATAGTGATACAACGCAAATTTTATACCATGTACCATACTACCTATGTTCAACAAATAAAATACTTTGACTTTGACTTTGACTTTGCTTTCTGAGGCACGGAGGAGTCTCGGTATGTAAAGATGATCGCCCATCCACGAACCAACCCCGGAAAGCGTAGCTTAACCTGTTTTATTGACCCATATGGCTGTTATTACTTAGCCACGAGGTCCTCCGGTGTTAAAATTATGTAAAGATTAAAAATTCAACGAGCTTATAAGTATTTGATACTACTTAAATATATTATACGAATGCTTTTGTTAGTTTTGCCTAATCACTTATCAAATTAAACATATTATTATTTAATTTCGTAAATACATACGAGAACACTCACACGTAGGTTTATTTAAGGCCCCGGGCTTGTTGAATCGGTTTGTTGACTTTGCAATAATGAAGTAGAGACGTTAGCACGATGAGCCTTTGTTTTTCTTTTTATTTTCAGGGTTTCAAATGTTAAATATTCATTTATTCGTGAATGTTAAACATACGACAGGTAAAACCCTGTCCAATCCGTGAGGGTGTTGTTAAGTATCGTACTGAGAGTTGTGGTATTTTTTAGGAAAAAAGAAGAAAAAAAAATATGCCACATTTTTTTTTCAATGGGGAAGAATTTTACCGGGTTATTACATGGGACGCGGGCGGCCATCGTGTGCTTGATACTTTTCTAGTTTTTAATTGATTTTAATTTTGGTACTAAAAATGTGAATTTTGAAAAGCAGACAGGTTTTTTACATATTGTATTTTTGATTAATTAGGTTTATTAAAAAGGATAGAATGAAGGATAGGCAGTTGCTTCATGTAAAACACTGGTATTCAAAAGACCATAAAATACCATCACAAAGCTGCCATCTACGCGTTCTATACATCGAACTAAGCAGCTTAGTGCCAAAATAATTGCTGGGAAATGACTTCTATTTTTGGCGTGAAAATTAAAATTATTATAATAAAAAACGCAAATCATTGTGCATGCAACTATACAGGGATCGTAGGGGTATTTAAAGTTAAGTTATAACGTTTAAAAAATGTTTTCGTATGAAACGTAAAAAATGGTGAAACTTTGACCTTCAATATCTTCATTTTTTGTACTAGTAGCCTTAGCCTTGATCTAGATCAAACCTCCAGAAGGCTCCTTCTGGTTCAGTACAAAAAAATATCATAATAACGGTAAGAACAAGTGACTCTTGGCTTCGTTATGTATTTTACACCCGTTAGGTACCTACTATTCTCACAAAATTGAATCTACCATGTCGCGACAAAGTGGATTTATGTACATTGAATTACTACCTCACCTTTTTGCTTGAAAGTAAAATTACTTACCTCTTACCTTACAATTTGGACGAAGTAATATGCAATGTTGGGTTTAGCTATAACACCGTTTTATCGTAGGTTAAGTCTTCGATAGCTCTGTCCGCTTAGGGCGCATTCCCACTATGTCGTGACGATTAATTTATCGTTGGACGACTGTCGTCTCTAGCTCTTCTCATTATATCGACTGTTCATCAACACTGTGTCGTCAAAATATTTTATTGTTGAACAACTGTCGTATTTAGCTGTTCCCAATGGATCGTAACGACATTTCACAAAAAGAGTCAACATAGGCGCGCGCGCGGGCGGCGTGATCGACTTTCAGGATTGATTGCGTGCACCGTCGGCAGTTTGGCAAGCTTGTCGTGTATAATTTCGGATCACTTAAAGATTCGCGTGATCGATAAGGAAATTCTCTATAAATAAAATGATTAATGCTGAACTATTATTAGAAATGGAAGACCGATGACTGTGTATGCATGGTATTTTATTCTGACTTTTTTTGGCATAACCCAATTTGCCAAAAAAACTCTAAAGTTAATCTTTCTGTACTATGTAAAGTTTACTTCAAATCTCCTTCAAGTGACTACGATTCTAAAGTTAACTTTGTTGTTTTTGAAACTCAAATTATCGCGGATATAAACACCGATATGATAGTTCGAAAAATATTAATTAATTATATAAACCATGGCGGCAAAAGCTTTATAGACAGTGTCTGCTAAAAATGTAGCAGGTGACTTGGAAAACAGATCTAGAATAGGTATTACAGTACACTTATTTTCTTGATTATTAAGACCACGAGGCAATATTTGTTATATGTTCGTTCCAGGGTTTTGCATTCAATTATTTTTTTGATTGGAAGTCAATGTGTCTTCGGAACGGAACAAGTATGAAAAGATTAAAGTCGTAAATGCCATAAGTATTTTTTCAGGAGAATGAGTACCTAAATATATCAAATGGGCTTGAGGTAAATTCGAGAGGTTTTTTGACGTTTTAACTCATTATTTTTCTCGTGAATAATGCATGACATACTTGCCTCCATTATGAGCTTACTTATTGAATACATTTATACCTAATAAAGTAGAATATTAACTTTGCTAATAAAATACGTATATACGTATGTATTTCATGCGTCTTCACAGTATCTAAGCTATTACACTGAAAGAAATCGAGCCAATCAAGCATGACATTTTGCTTGATAGAAAAAAAAATGAATGAAGCAATCAAAAACATATTAAAAGTTATTATTCAATATTTGTTCTTACAATAAAGTTGAAATGATCAACTCTTCTCGATATTTTAAACATGGCACATCACAGATTCAATCAAGTGCATGATAGGTTCTATAATAATTTATTTATTGTTTTAAAAATGAAGAAATTATTGTTTGTATAACCACAGAATATCTAATACTACAACCTAAAATATATAAAACAAGCAACCTTTTATTTATTTGAATAATGGCACTTTATAAATACAAATTCTTGTATGATTGTTTATGATCTGTTCTCAGTGTTTCAAGTCGAGACTCGTTCCAGTGTTGCCATATATACAGATTTATCTGTATCTATACAGATTTTTCATCACCAATACAGATTACAGATTTAGCATAACTTTTATACAGATTTTCGTCATTTTCGCTTCCTCACATAATCTATGATGAAATGATTGAAAATGTATCTCTTTTTAGTGTATAATAATTTAGTGTTTATTTATTGCCTTCAACATTTTTTTCCCTGTGTTCTGTGTAAATCGTTGTCCCTGGCAACATTTATAGCGTACTGAAGGGATTCCCCGACACTTATGTTTCATTTCAAACATAAGTTTCGGGGAATCCCTTCAGTACAAATGAATGAACGGAATGAGCAGTATGAAACGATTTGTTTGGTTGGAGTTTCAACTTCTAGTTCTAGTCGAGTATCGCGAGTCGCTAAGATTTCTTGACTTTCTTGTCGATTTTGTGTTGTGACTTGTGTGTGCAGTGCTGCATTCTAAGAAAATTAAAATTGATCACTCTCAGTGTGAAGTAAATAACTTGTTAATATGCTCGCGAAAAAGTCACGGAATACGCAGCGTTTTAATCAGACTTGGCTGGAAGAAAGCAGTTTTAAATCGTGGTTAACAAAAAGTAAAAAGGGAGAAGATTACGCATACTGTAAACTTTGTTTATCAGACCTTGCAATTTTGTACAGATTTTTTGACCGTTCTATCCAGATTTCTCGATCTGGCGTGTGGCAACACTGACTCATTCATTTAGTAGTTCGTTTGGGACTTTTGGGAGTCTAGAAAAGCACGCTTTTGGCGCGGAGTAAATTAATTAAATTTAATTTTAAGTTATTGCGCGGTTACATCCAATAAAACAAAATTCATCAATGATTTTTGTTTTATTGTTTGTAACCGCGCAATAACTTCAAATTAAGTTTCATTCATCCGTGCTTCGTCCGCTCGGTGACTTCCCAAGTTCGCGCCAAGTCGAATCTAACCTGGAACTCGATAAACCCTGTGCTGTGAGCCGTGTCCGTGCTGCGCGTAACTTTTGAATCTAACCTGGAACTAAGTGAATTGTGCTGTGAGTTGTGACCGTGCTGCGCGTAACTTAACTACTTATTCCCCTGCGCCAAGTTCCACCTAACCTGGAACTCAGTGATCCTTCTGTGAAGTGCCCTGTAGTAGCTGTTTGTGATGGAAGAAGTGTCCGACCTTCTCCAGGCTTGGGGGCTGCCCGAACTACGTGCCATTTTTATCAGTAAGTACCTACTTAGCCTTTTTGGCAATGATGATAATTTGTTTTCACATCAAATATTCATCAACGATTATTTTGCAGAAAATGAAATTAATATGCAGGCGCTTTCTGCACTTACCCATGATGATATCAAAGAGCTGATTCCTCTCTTAGGGCCTAGATCCCTATTTCTACGGAGCTGGAAAATGTGGAATTCGGATTTCAAAGCCTCTTTTTAGAATACGAGTATTCTAAGTCTTCCAGGAGACTTGAGCAGTATCGATAATATATCTATAAGTGTAAGTATCTGGGTATATACTTACTTACGCTTTGAGGAATCGGGTAGATAGGTACAACTGGATCCAGTTAACTAGGCACCGTTTCATATCAGCCTAGTGTGTAGTGCAGTTTAGTAAATCTATAGAAAAATGTATTTAAATAAAGTACTACCTAGGTATCTAACTAACATAAAAATCTAACTAGGTATTTCAGGCTAGTGCTTACAAACTATCTCATCATAGTGAGGTGTCTTGAACAATTTGAAATTGAATATGAAGTAATATGCATGCAGTACATCAATGTGGTTGTCTACCATATCTACATAATTATGATAGGCATTTAGTTTTTTAATAAACCTCTCATTTGTTAGCGCACGTATCTGGACCAGGCTAGATTTTCTATTGTTTCCTAACTAACCACTGCCTCTGGCACAGGACAAGTTACTGACTTAAATTGAACAATTTAATTTTATTACTAAATCCAAACTTCAAATTATTTTAATCAATGTAGCTTATCCAAATATTGATGGTTCGTTTTTTACATTTTACGGGATGCTAAGGTTCACTACAACTTTTGCATTATTCTGTAGGGAAGATCCTGGCCAATCATTGCATGCAATAAAAGTTAGTTACAATTTTTGTGTTGGTTACTTATATTTAATCTGTTTCAGGACATTGTAGTTCAAGATCTTAATGCTGAAGAAAAAATAGAAACAAGTAATGTGTCGGTGGCAGAGCAATTAGAAACAAGAGCCCCCAGCCTTGATACAACTTCCACCACACAACAACACAACACTTCAACTACACATTGTTTCTATGTCATTGAAAATAATGTAAGCATATAGTACATAGACTTATTATTTTTTGTTTTCCAATTATCTTTAATTTTTTTTTAGTTTTGTGGTGTTATGCTGTCTTTCTGTCTGTCATAGAGCTGTATCTTTTGAACCACAAAGGTAGATACTTAAAATTGTCTATGGTCGCTATAACATCAAATAATAATCAAAATAAATATATAAGTTAAAGAGAAAAAAAAAATGTTCAGTTGAGTGGACATGGCACATGGCCTCCTTGATCTATAAAAAAATTAAGTGTCTGTTTGTAATTTCAAAATAACAGGTTTTTCCTGAATGCAGATGAAAGTATATGCGGTACTTATTTTTTTTTATGTATGTCTTTCTGCCTGTTTGTTCCAGCTAATCTCCAAAATGGCTGAACCGTTTTAGATGGGACTTTTACTGGCAGATAGCTGATTTTATAAGGAGTAACTTAGGCTACTTTTATTTTGACAAATAGGATCATCATTTTGTGCAAAAAAAATGAAATCCTTAAAATCGTTAATACAATCCAATCCAAAGGGAAGTAATATTTTTATAATAATCGCAGACAAAGGTTCCGGGGCATCATACCTAGTGTTACATAGAAACCATGTGTCATTATCACTGAACTGAGTAATTTATAGTGGGTTTTGAGCTTGGTCGCCTATGTACTGTATAATTATTGTAATTAATTAATGGTTCTGTTTTGTTTTTTTTTTACAGACTCTTCTGCAATTACTTAAAGAAGATTTTGAGACATCTGGTCCCTTAAAGTTTGTTGGGACATCGTTAGATAATGAACATTCTAGAAATCTCCTAGCTTCTGCTATTTGCAAACAAATATTAAAAGAACACAAAAATTCTAATATCACTAAAGAAATATATCACAAGTGGAGTAAACAAATAAAGGAAATTTTTCCAAATGAGAGGATTACGACGTACTATATTCCACCATGCGTTACTGCACAAGGTGTGACATTCCAAGCCAGAGGCAAATTGATCAGTCAATTACTAAACTTGAGAAAGAAATATCAAAAACAGGGTGTACTAGACATTAAACCGAAGAAACTACAAACTACTGATGAAGCTGTCAGATTATCACCACAACCACTACCACTATCGGTGAATACTACAAATTCCAGCAACGAAGATGATGATATAGCGTGGCTCAAGAGCAGCTCAGATCCTTGGACATTAGTTCTTAGCAAAATGGAAAGGAACTTTACAAAAACGTCTCAAAGCATTAAGAGAGTCTGATGACTATTCAGTCGAACAATATTTCAAAGATTTTCCTGCCTTATAAAAACCCCATGGTTGTTCATTGGTAGGTATCTAGTACTTAAGATACTTAATGTAGAATTCATTGCTTGATTCAGCAATTTATTTGTGAAAACTGTTGGTTTTCACAAATAAATTGCTGGTTGGACAGAAAGACTTCACATGTATACAATTAGTATTGATAAACTGATTAGTGGGTGTGCTGGTAGGAATGTAGGAGTCAACTGTTCTGTGCGCAAATTCTAATATTTAACCTTTTGTTTTAGCTTGAAGAAGACTTCAACGCTTGTTACCCTGAAGAAAAAAACAACTTTTATTTGAATTTCCCATCAGTGAAGAAAACTTTAATTGAACTTCTTAAATGAAGAAAACCTAAAGACGCTTACAGCAATGACGTAATCCATTTGGCAGATGGTAAGTGTTATTTTTTGTCGCCTCGGCGCGGGAAAGGAAGGATAAATTAATACTATCAATATTGTGTCTATTTGGTATCTAAGATTGCGGTCAAACGACTAGTCAAATTTTTACAGCCAGTTTTGATTAAGCAAAATTCATATTTCAGATTCGAGTGAAGAGAAAAGTAACCTTGCGGTGATATTGAGTTTGCCAGAGCTGATTAATCCAAGCATCATTGCTTTACCGGTTGCTGCTACCTCTTCGAGCTCCAAACGCAAAACCTCTCCTCCAGCCAAAAAGAAGAAGGTAAATGATAAAAAATGGAAACCTTCAAAAGCCGAAAGTCGCGAAGCTTTTGTCACAAATGTACAAGACGATAGTTACTTGGAATTAGTAATTGCCAAAAGGCATCAAAAGTTAATTGAAAAAGGCTTTGCCCCACAACCATATATTATCATTGTTGGTCCTAATTTATCAAGCGTCAAGTCCTATTTTGTTGTGGTAAACCCCAACACTTTTTATAACTGCCCCAACATCTTGGCGTCTGTAGATGCATGTTTCAAACTCACTTGGTCGTTAAATCTGGAATACTCCCCTTCAAGTTACGGCCCATGGTACTTTATACAAAAAGGCTTGTATAAACTATCCAGTCCCTATGATAAAGGCTCAACATCTGTCGAATCACTATTGACAGATTGTAATTTAAGTAATTAATACATATTACCTACTTTTGCGTTTAAGGCGTTTAAGGCTGTTGATCTCTAAACAAAAATGTTATAATTATAAGACTAAGTACTGTTCAACATATTAGCATAAATATCTTTACGCACAAAGATAATGCAGGGTGTGACACGGCTATGCCAACATAGAAGAAATCTACTTTAAATATTGAAAGTAGGAAATTTTGCTGAAAGAAATCTTCATTATAATTAAAAAAACTGCTTTCAAATATTTTTGAGTGGGTTGAGGGGAGTTTGTGGGTGGACAAAATGAAGTCCTCTTTCACCAAAATGTAATTAATATCTTCATAAAAGTAGGTACTTTTCCTGCGTGTGTCATGACCGTGGAACACCCAATATAATAACTACTACTGTTCAATTTAGGTTCCTATTAGCATAAGGATGTTGATTTCTACTCAATGTTAATAAGACTGCTATTGTATTAATTAGTTTATGGAAAAATGTTGATCTCTAAACTAAAATAATTAGAAGACTATTGTTCAATTTATTAGCTTAAAAATTTTGATCTATAAACACTATTATACAGAGTGCCCCAAGGCTATGCCACATGGAGGAATAGTACTTTAAAGATTGAATGTAGGAAATTTTGCTGAAAGAAGTCTTCATTGTAATTAAATTTAAAAAAAAAACTGCTTTCACAGATTTTGGGTGGGTGAGCGCCCTGTCGATTGGTGTCTTACAAATACAGTGTTATTTTTACAGAGTGGGTGGGCAAAATTAAGTCTTCTTTCACCGAAATGTCCTATCTTCAATATAAAAGTAAGTACTTTTCCTGCTTGTGTCATGGCCGTGGGACACCCAACATAATACTACTGTTCAATTTAGGTTCCTATTAGCGTAAGGATGTTGATTTCTAATTAAGGTTAATAAGACTGCTATTGTATTAATTAGTCTAGGGAAAACTGTTGATGTCTAAACACAAATAAATAAATACTTTTACAATTACTTCTGTCATTATTATTTTATCAGAACTTCCATAACCTACAGAACAGTAACTTTTGAACCTATATAAATAAGTGCACGATTTAGGAGTAAATATCTTTCCTGATAGTCTCAAAAAAAGTACTAGAACTAATCAAGTTATCTTGTTTAAAGCTATACGGGTTGGAAGGGACATCGACGCGAAAACGGTTGCCACGTATTCAGTACATCATTCTGAGCCCTAGCCCTAGCTCAGAATTATGTACTGAATACGTGGTAACCGTTTTCGCGATTTTTCCAACCCGTATAGCTTTAAACAAGATAACTTGATTGATTTTATCAAGAGAACTTTCACGATTTTATCAAGAGAACTTGATTGATTTTATCAAGAGAACTTTCACGATTTTATCAAGAGAACTTGATTGATTTTATCTAGAGAACTTTCACGATTTTATCAAGAGAACTTTCACGTTTTTATCAAGAGAACTTGATTGATTTTATCAAGAGAACTCTCATGATTTTATCAAGAGAACTTGATTGATTTTATCAAGAGAACTTTCATGATTTTATCAAGAGAACTTGATTGATTTTATCACGAAAACTTTCACGATTTTATCAAGAGAACTTGCTTGTTGCTTAATCAACATAACTTTATTGCCCTAATCATATTACTTTATGTGCTCGTGAACAAACAAGTTCCTTGATAGCGGCAACCATTTTTTTGATCAATGTTATCAAGTTTTTTTTTCAGTGTACTTTTTACAGTTTTCTTAAGATGCGTGAGAAAATATTATAACCATATCATATAGCTAACTAAATAAGGAATACATAGAGGCCTATGCTCGGAAAGTATATTATAATATAATTAAAAAAAAAAAATATTAAAAAAAAATCAAAATTTATTATATTATTTATTTTAATATATTTTATTATTCAAACGCTTTGCTAAGCAAGTAAGCAGTTCGCTTTTCGAACTGAATACTGAGTATTACTGATTTTATTGGAGTTGTTTTCTGAACATACTTATATAATTATACTTACTACTTACAGCTAGCAACATTCAGTGCTTTTGTATGTTTTTGGCACAAAATCGTTAGTTCCATGTGCGATTATTATCGGCATCGTGCCTTTACAGTAGCGTAAAATTAAGGGCAGAAGTATGATGTATAGTCCTCCTTATCGATTTTGATAACGGCGACCCTTCGAAATCACTTCCTTGCGTGTGCCCTCAGATGGCTCGCTAGACCGAATTTTGTTTTGAACACCCGGTCACAACTAGAACATTAAAGTTTGTAAAGTTTGCCTGCAGTGTTGTATGTATACGTATACGAGGGCTTAGGTCTCTCTTTGCATATTTAGCGCTTCTCAAAAGTATCTACGTGTCGCTTTTTTGAAAGATTTAGTACTTTTGTGATAGTAGAGCGCCAAGACGACTTGTGTAAAGTGAGCCTCTCCTACCTTGTAGGACAAGCGTTAAGATGCCTCTTGAGTACATCCGAGTACATAGGTAAGGTAAGTAGGCTGTGCCAATCTTGAACCGAATCCAAGGTGTCTAGTGCAAAATTATGTAATGTTCAGTCCAAAACTCACTTAAGTAAACGATAAACAGAAGTAGATGTTCATCTTAGATTTACACCTGAACACTATTTGAGATTCTAAGTAATGTTAAATTAAATTGAATCGCTGAAATTAACATCTACAAATTAAACTGCCTCACTAACGGTGTCTAATTACCAATACTAATCTTCTTAAATAATAATCCTGTTAGATTTGAAACTATGTCTACGTAGTTTATAACATACATGCATAAACTCAAGCCTTCTTCCCGTGGGGGTAGGCAAAACTACAGAACGCCACCTGCTGCGATCCTTACATACTCCTTTTGCTTCGTTGACGTTCATACATCTGGGCCCTATTTATTAAAACTTACAAATTGTAAATTGTAAAGATGACGCTACAATTTTATAAGTTTCTGTTTAATAAAAATTACAAGTTACAAATTTGTCATGGTGGAAAATTTACAAAATTGTAAAATTGTATTTAAAATTTTACTTAATTCTGTTTAATAAACATTTTCACTTTACAATTGTCAGTTTACATATTTGAAGGGAAAACTGCTTTATTGAACACATAATAGTAATTACAAGTTTACATATTTTGTAAATTTTAGTACACATCTGACAGGTGATCTCAAGGTGTGTCAAAACTTTACAAATTTGTGCCTCAATTAAAGAAATTAAAATATTATTATAAGAGATGGTTCTAACAACGAGTAGTGAAAGTGATCAAAGTGATGATAGTGATCATGAACATGAAATTGAATGGCACCGGCGAGTTTTTCGAAAAAGAATACATTTTACTTTTAATGTGACAGATTTTAAACGAAAAATTTCGGGTAAGCAAGACTACCGTCGAATATTTGACAGAATCGTAATTGTGTTATTATTCTCCATGACTTTAGTGATACACCAAACCAATAACAAAGTACCTACTCTGTCAAACACTAAAATTCCAAACTCAAGAGTAAGAAATCTACCCTCATTTATTAAGAATCTGCACCAAAAGCTTACATTTTATATAAATTGTAACTTACAACTAAATATTTGTAAATACAATATTGTTTACGAAATCTACAAGCGTTTTCTACATAAGTACTTATGTAAATGTTTATTAAATATCATTTACAATTGTGATAATTGTAAATTACTTGTTACTTTTCTTACATATTTATAAGGTTTACTAAACAGCATATGTAGTAAAACTTAATAAATATATAATTTCTTTACAAAATTGTAGGGTTGTAATGTTTATTAAACAGGGCCCTAGTCATACACACACACCGGTTGCGAGTAGCCAGTTTAAATAGTCAATTAATTTGTATTCATTTAATTTAAGTATATTTAACATATTCTGTACTATTAAACGAATAATATTTGTAATCACGTTCTCGAAATCGGCTCTAACGATTTCGATCAAAGTTGCAATATAGGGGTTTACGGGGGCGAAAAATCGATTTAGCTAGGTTATCTGGGAAAATTCGTTTTCTCCGTATTTTCACACGAGCAGAGCTCGGTCGTACAAAGTTTAAAACAAAATATTGAATAAATGACATGAGAATAATGAAAACATTAAAATAATGACATGGCAGCATGGAATTAGTAGGTACATGGATTAATATGAATTTTTCTATATTAATAAATGAGCGTTCTATATTTTCACCCGAGCAGAGCTCAATCACCCAGATACTGTCTAACTTAACGAAGTAACAATGTGTTTTAAAATAGGCTCAAAAAATCTTAAGCCAATTAGGAAATTAATTAATCATTCTCAACAAAATGGCGCCGACTGACAAAATCTGTTACTGACAAGACGTCTTTTGAATTTCTTTTTGCGATTATTAGGTACCTTTATCCTCAAGAATATATATTATAAGGCACCTGTTCCATTGTCAGCGATTAAAGAGAAGTGAGTAGGGTTAGCAATTATCAAAACGAGTTGGCGAGCAGCGAGTGCGCGACGGCGACGAGCGACTACTCACTGGTATGCGTGTCAGTCTCTCAGCGAGTGTTCTGCCCGCCAGACGAGCATCTCTGAGCGAGTTCTCTCTTTGATAACTCTTGTCGCTACAACAAAATGAGTACTTGCCAGTGGTGTGAACAGTCAGCGATCAACTACTAATATAATGTATTTCTTACTTACACGGGAACTACAATCTTTTGTATATTTCTTGAGCGAGAAAATTATTGATAGCTCGTGGCTTCCTCATCGGCGGCGGCGCGGGCGGTGGGACTGGTGCCTATAGGGTAGAAAGTTGAAGCGGACCCCGGAAGGAAGTAGCTTCAATATTGATACTATGCTACCAATTATTTCTCAATTCCTTTGAGTAAAAATTAGAAACACCAATATTTAGGGTAAATACAGGTGTTAGTTTTTCGCATTTGAGTTGGTTCGATTCCTATTTCTGGAAAAAGATTATTCAAAAAAGATGTTTGAGTGTTAAACATTCCGCTTCAACTTTTCTCCCTATATAAAAAAGGAAGCCGTTCTTAACACTTTGAAGGACACTATACGCACATAGGCGTCATAATAATAAAACTTCTAATTGTGTCTCGTGTACTGTCCTTCAAAGTGTTAACAATAGTGATTGATCGGAAAACTACATACTGACTAATAATTCACTTCAAATAAATAAATCATTGAATTCTATAGGAGCAGCTATGATAGCAGTGATACGGTGTGGCCGTCGGACTGCTAAGTGGGTCAGGTCTCGAATTCGAACCCAAGGCACGCACCTCTGACTTTTCGGATTCATGTGTGTATTGTATAATATCACTTGCTTCAAAAACGGTGAAGGAAACTATTGTGAGGAAAACATGCCTTTTTTTTTTTTGAAGGTGGGAAATCATCAAATAACTTCTCCCGCTCTGGGCGGAGCGGGAGGGCGTGTCAGACTCTTCCTGACTAAAACCCACCCGTGTTCCTTCGGTTGCCCTGTTGCTGGGGGCCACGATGTCCCTTTCGGTTTTCTTCGCAACCCCGGCAGGCATCGGCCCTAGTGGACCCCTTCAAATCTGCTGACATCTCTTTGAGGCGCGCGTGGAACACAACGCGCCGTCGACCCGGGCCTGGTCCTTATCGGACGGTGAGCCACCCATTGCTCACCGTCCGCAAGCCCGCGCCTACGGTGGCCGGAAATCGCCTCGCGATTCCCGACGCCCTGGGCGTCTCCTCCTGCGGCGGTTAGGGTTAGGGGCGTGAGGGCGCGAAATTTGCCTCTCCCTCACGCGTTCCGCCTCCTCCATCGCGAGCATAACAGCTTCGCAGAAGGAGGTGACGGCCTCCCATTTCCTCTCGCTCCGTACCATGGCCCGAACCAGGGCTGGACGCGAGAGATCACCGCCGCCAATCGCCTCCACGAGGACACGGCGATGCTCCGCCCAAGCTGGGCAGACCTCCACCGTATGCTCCACCGTGTCCTCCGGGCGATCCACACAATGGTGACACCCGGGCGTTTCCTCCCGCCTTATCCTGTGCAGGAACCTCCCGAAACAGCCGTGTCCGGTGAGGACCTGCGTTAGACGGAAGGTGAGGACGCCGTGGCGCCTCTCTAGCCACTCGAGGAAAACATGCCTGAGAGATATTTCTCGACGGCATGTGAAGCCAAGTCCCTTGGGCGGCTTTAAAACTCTGACATCAGATTAGTGACTAACCACACAAAAAAGAGAGACATTGGATCCTATGAAGAAAACTATTCTTGAACCAGAAGAAAATAAAATATAAATAAAAAATAAGTTTCAAAGGCTTCAAATGTAATCATTTCATCTTTTAGAACACTAATCTGGGTAAAATCCTTCGAAAAAGCTCTTTAGACCTAGATTTGCATTCAAAGTGAATGAAGAATTTGTTTGAATCAAACGTCCTTTGGTTAACCGACATTTATAAAAAAAAAAAAATCGGAGTGACTTTGCATTCGTGAAAAAGGTGTGCATAAAGAACTGTATCAAAGTAGATTATCGATGAAATTATTTAATGAGAGTCCTCTGTTATGGCGTGTACACACAACGAACAAGAACATGAACATCGAATAGCTTGATCGCATGTGCGTAGCACTAACGAACATCAAATATTGTGTTCGTCAAAAATGATCGTGTAGACCCTATTTCGTTGTTTTGTTGTTATTAATCGTTACTAAAGAGAGCGGGCCGGTTGAGCGTGAACACAAATCGAACTGTGTTCGTAAAGCGTTCATGTTTTCGATTTGCTGATTTACGTCCACACGTATGAACCTAATGTTACGTGTTCGATGTTGCTGTTCACCATTTTTTGTTCGTTCGTGCGAACACGCCTTTACAGATTAGACTGACAAGTAGGCAATTTATCAATTATTAGAAACTCATTTATCTTTTGGCGTTGGCTAAACTGTCTGTTACATAACGATTCATTTATTTTTTGCCATTTAGGTATCGACCTTATCACTCACTCTGTAGGATTAGGTAGTATTAAGTAATAAACTTCCTCGTCTTACGATTACGCCATATGCGTTTCTGCCATCAGGCGAGACTACAAAACTAAAGTCACAAGCACATTTTATGGCACACAAAAATGGTCTTATGGTCTCTTATAGTCTCTACGCCAAGCACGCCCACTCGCTGAGCGAGTACTCGCCGGCGGTGTGAACAGTCTGCGATCAACTATAGGTATCTCTTTCTCTTTTCTTAAACGAGACCGAATCTTTTGTACGTCTTTGAGAAACAAAATCGTTGATAGTCGCTTCTTCGTCGGCGGTGGGACAGGTGCCTAAGATTGACCACGCATTGGTAAAACCATTAATTTTTTTTTTTATAGAGTTTTTGACGCCTTAAAAATCTCAGGATACTATTATTGTCGCCTGTCCAAAAGGACCTTCTAGAAGATAAATAAAAGAAAATAATTTCGGATTTCTACTTGTGAAAAAAGACTGAACCTAAGTACTAAACACATCTCAGCCTGTACACGGTTAAGTACAGAATCTAATTTCGTCTATGAGATACTTTATTACCTACGTGTGAAGTTGTAACTAAGCCGGGGGATGCGCTAGTGTAGCCCGCAAAATTCAAATTTCTTACGTTTTTCGCAATTTGCAGGTCAGTATCAGGTTGTGTTGTAATAGCAATAATGTAATTGCGTTTAATTAAAAGAGGTTTTTATTTTAATTAAGTTATATATCTTTTGTATAGATTCTTTTCTATTTTGTGAATGTGAGAACACTGTAGGCTTAGTGGACTGTAGATTTGTTGACCATTTTCTATTTTCTTAAGTACCTGGTACTTATTGAAATACCTACACTGTCCTCCCATACCTAGTCACACTGTCATTTAAAAGAATTGTAAAAGCCAATTGGCTTTTACAATTCTTTTAAATGATACAATTCTTTTAAAATTTAAATTATTAAAAGAGTAACCGTGGAGTTTCTTGCCGGCTCTTCTCCATAGGAAACGACCAATTGGAACCATGCACCTAGCTTCTGACGTTTCATAAGTGCCCACGTAGGTCATTGTGAAATAAAAATATTTTGAATTTGAATTTTGAATTTGAATTTTGAATTTGAATTTCGAATTTGAATTTTGAATTTGAATTTTGAATTTGAATTTTGAATTTGAATTTTGAATTTGTATTTTGAATTTGAATTTTGAATTTTGAATTTTGAATTTGAATTTTGAATTTGAATTTTGAATTTGAATTTTTAAAATATGGTTCGCGACCGTTACAAATATGAGTTTACAGAATTCAACTCCTTAAGTTAGAATTGGCCTCAAATGGCATGATTTTATGAAATTGTCATTCAATACGGTAATATGAACTTGGAGAGTTGTATTGATGATTTTTATGATTATAATTCTATAAATAAATATTTGATGCGACAGCGAATCAAATTTAGATCAACATACAACCTGATACTGCAAATTGCAAAAAACGTAAGAAAATTTGAATTACGGGCTACTCTGACACTCTCGCCTTAACTTAATTTATTGCATGTGAAGCGCTGGACAATGTGTTACCTACAACTTACAATGCTTGGCACTGCTTAACTGATTCTCAAGTTTCTACTGTAAAAGATAGTTAGCAGCTTGTTTATTAATTACTATGCATATTTTTCAGATGCGTAAAAGACCCTCACCATTTTTAGCAAAAGCATCATCATTTTTTTTTTAAATTGACGGACCAATTTGAATTATCAATCTGTCTAGCCTTTTCCCAATTATTTTTGGGCTTGGCTTCCAGTCTAACCGGATGCAGCTGAATACCAGTATTTTACATGGACCGACTGCCTATCTGACCTCCACAACCCAGTTACTGGGTAATACTATAGGTATTCCTTGGTAAGACTGGTTGTCAGATTTTTGGGCTTTTGATGACCCGTAAGGACTGTCAAAGATCCAGGAATGACAGCCGGGACCAACCGCTTAACGTGTTTTCTGAGGCATAGAAGGATCTTGGTATGTAAAGATGGTCACCCATCCTCGTACCAACCCCGGCAAGCGTAGCTTAACCTGATGAATCGATGAGTGCGGCTGTTATTACTTAGCCACGAAGCAGTTATATCAAGATACAATAACGAAATTCGGAAATTATCATTTCGCCAATGTGAAATTGAAATTTTACATTGAAAAATAATTCGCCTCTGCTACTGAGAGGATTATTTATTTCATTTTCCTTTAGAGCTTTAATTTCGAAACATTTTACTAAAAGCCATTTTCCAATAGCTTACGCCATTGAGGCAGAATCAAGATCCTTTTTCAATGTCTTCTAATTAGGAAGAGCAATTAAATTGCTCCAATGGGAATCAGCGTTATTGACAAAATTTGTTTCAACCAATTGAAATATTTATGTCACTGTAGCTTTGTCCTCTATTATTCCACCGTCAGTTGGGACTGGTCATGTCATAAAATGATGATGTGGATATATTTAGTAACCTTTTCCGCTTTTTTATTTCTAGAAATAGCTAAGCGGAAAAGGTTACTAAATATATCCACATCATCATTTTATTATGGATTTCCGCAAGGTCACGGCTGAATCAATTAACTATCTGGTCATGTTATAGCTGCCAAGGCCCCATTTTTTGAAGTGAAAACTTCTTTAGCGGCGTTGTGCACTTTTTTGTAATGGGTAAAAAATGTTAAACTCGCGTCAGGACACGTGACCTGATCGAAAATTCGTAAGACGGTTAAAAAAACATCAACGCGTTGATTACCGCGGTGTCGATTTTTTTTCAAGTTTTCACTTCTGTCGGCACTCCCGGAGTGCCACTGTTTTTTTTTTAATTGTTTTTGTTTCTATTTGCTATAAGTACTCTGGAATTTCTTTTTTTACATCGTTCTCACATACAAATTCATTATTAATGATGTAACTAATATTTTCTAATAATGTATTTTAAAAGAGTGTCCCATGGAGTTTCTTGCCCGTTCTTCTCCATAAGCCCTTGCACTACTACGCTTTGGAATGATCAACTAGCTTCATATTTCTGACTGACTACCCCTTGATAATTTAAAAGTGCCTGTGAATGGGTTAATTGAATTAAATGCTTTGAGTTTGAGTTTGAAATTATTTTAATCCAAAAAAAAGAACCTTGCTACAAAAAATATATATTTTATAAATAAAAAACACGCTCATCGGAAACGTAGTTTTCAAATTATAAGCAGACAAACGGATATACTGATAGAGAGAGTTCGCTTAGAATACGGAAGGAAGACAAATAGGACAAAATGTAGTCAAATGGGGTTGAGTTTAAGTACGGTTATCATAATAATATATTCTGAGGATTGTAGGGGTTCCGTATGAACGATAAAATCCTCAGTCTCGTGGTTAGATCTAGGCTATTTATTTAAGGAATGTATTCAAATGCAACGTGAAACTAAACTGTTGCAATCTGTTACTTAGAGTTTGCTTAGAGCCAGAATTAGGCGACGCAAGAGTCTTGTCTGTGGCATACAATAAAATTCAAGCAAGAATAAAATTGAAGAAACAAAAAGGCCGGCCACACGACGGTACACACTTGGCCGGTCTTTTTAAATATTTTACCTCTCGCGTCCCGCCGTACGTACAATATTTAGCAAAAAAACGCCGTAATAAACACGTTTCTTGTATGGGGACATCTTTACATTTTTAACTTTATTTTACCTTTATTATTCGTTGTTATAGTGACAATAGAAATATACAATAAGTGAAAATTACCACTGTCTACCTATTTCTGTTCATGAGATACAACCCGCTGACAGACAGTCGGACGGCGAGCGGAGGCTTAGTAATAGTGAGAGCTTACTAAAACTGACTTGCATCATTAAAACACTGTTTAGACGGTGCAAGTTTTATAGTTGCAGGTATACCACCGGCAATTTAATCGCACCGTGTAAATCAGGCTTAATGTAAAGTCAGGGAAATTATTTGTTTAGCAGATTGACTACCAACTTAAATTGTTTGTATATTTGAATCGCAAGTGTCATTCTTTGTCAGAAGCCCGAAAGTCTGACAACCAGTCTTACCATGAGGTATCGTATTACCCAGTTACTAGATTGTGGAGGTCAGATAGGCAGTCGCTCCATGTAAAATACTGGTAAACAGCTGCTTCCGGTTAGACTGGAAGCCGACCCCAACATAGTTGAGAAAAGGCTAGGCAGATTGATTGAAGTGTCATTCTTTGACAGTTTAGCTTTAGGCTCGTGCAGACCAGCGCGATATCGCGGGCGCTACAGGCAGCGCGACCCTTGCAGCGCCCACGATATCGCGCTGGTCTGCACGAGCCATCATATGGAATGGCTATAACTCGACCAATCGACGTAGGGTGTCAATTTGCTTAACAACTGATTTCCTATATTTTAATAACCTAACCGTACATTG
Organism: Omphaloscelis lunosa; assembly: GCA_916610215.1. Classification (NCBI taxonomy): domain Eukaryota; kingdom Metazoa; phylum Arthropoda; class Insecta; order Lepidoptera; family Noctuidae; genus Omphaloscelis; species Omphaloscelis lunosa. The sequence goes on from OU744250.1 coordinate 19,257,901, forward strand.
GGTTTTGTGCAGGCCTTTGCTCAGCAGTGGGACAGTGTAGGCTAACATAAAAAAACCGTACATTGAATAATAGGTAATCCATAGACCTACCTAGAAGTTTGAACAAATAATTTATAACACCTACAAACTAGCTTTTAAACAATTCCCGTAATAACTGCTTAATAAATGACCTGCATTAAAATACAATCACCAGAAGTGAGTATTTAACATAATCCCATAAATTACCCAAAATCACCTAAGTGATTTAAAGTGCGTAGTTCCGATTATTATCACAATGTCGTGCGATACCAGTAGGTGACGTACCTATTTATTACAAAGCACGGGGCGTCGTACAGTCGACTGCACGTCAATGGTAACACTTTGACCTTGAGATGGCCTAGCGTAGGTAGTAGTTTCAATCGATACCACTGAGGAGCGGCAGAGTAATAGTAGCCTAGTGATAACGGCCCCGATTTACGAGTTGCAACTCGTGGGTTCAAACACAAGCAGGCACTTTACTTTGTGTAAATAATTTCATCAGCACTGCTCTCAAAATGGTGAAGAAAAACATCGTGAGGAGACCGGCATGTCTTAGAACCAAGAATTCGAAGACTATGACATCTACTAACCCGCAGACAGGAGGCCTGTGTCCTAACAGTGGGAACATTATAAGCTGATTTTAGTAGTATATTTATAGTAGAGGAGCTGCCTGCTGTACCTCGGTATTACGAAATTCGCAGCATAGATCACGTGACTATTCGAAGTAACCCTTAAACGGGACCTTAAACGGGCTTTAAAACCCTGAAGTGAAACAAAACAGGTGATCGGAAAATTATTCAGTAATAAACCATGAATAAATTAAATCCATATTTTCGTACGTCAGTTAATTTGATTTATTATTACTTCCACTTTGTTAATATTAGCGTGAATGATTTATGTTTGTGAACACGCGATTAGGGGTCAAGGCTTTCCTTGTTAGGTCCTCCACGTGAAACGATATTTTTAAGTATAGGTAACCTCTAAAGTTGGGAAAAGTGTTATTGGGTTTTTCTATCTGGAATTTCTCAGCATGGAGTCTGGATATGTGCCCGGTTGATACAAATACAAATATTTTATTGAAACAAGAACATATAAAAATTTTCGTGTCCGTTAATACTGCGTTAGTTTAGTAAATAATGTGTCGCAGTTATTAGCGCCCACCCCAGGAGTGAAAGACAACTGAGTTCCATAAAAACAATTTTGGCTATACCTATAAACTAGACATAAACATTTAATAACTACAAAATTAGACATTTATTAATAATATTTGTAGCAGTATAAGTGCGTGTGTGAGTGTGCGAAAAAATAAAATATAAATGATTTATATTATTTTTTTAATATATTTTGTTCGCTTCTTTGACCCCAGTGTTAACAACAAACTCCATAATTATTGGAAGTGATTGGGCGTCCTCATAAAATGAAAATTGTGGAAAGAAAACTACCCTCAATTGAAAATAAACATATTTCTCTTTAGCAAAAAAAGTTTTTTTTTTCATACATTTTTTCAATAATCGTAAAATTTCTCAATAACAAAAATACTTTGATTATTTCGATAAAATTAAGCATAGATTCCCTTATTTCGATATGTGTACATTATAAAAACTCACACCGTATATTAAACTGTAAATTGATTTAACAAATCGACCCCAAAATATAATCGAAAATTTCTACGTATTTAATTTATTAGGATTACACCTGATCCCTGAACCCTTCGGGAGATTTAACCCTTATATACTAACTAAATAAAAAGGCAAGTTAAATAAAAGCTTGTAAAAATAAAACCCCTAGACCTCACATCAGGTCAAAAATCTGTGTCTAAAAATAACAAAAAAAAATCTTCTGTAAATCCCAGGGTATATTGCTAAGGCCTACCTTGTAACGCGAATAACTATTTCAAATCTGCGATTCATAGAAATGTTTTGAATGAAACGCACCGCGAATACAAAATCTTGAGCTTATAATCGTTTTAGGTTAAAAAAACCAGGCCTGATTCAAATAAGGTCAAAGAATTGTGTCTAAACTAACAAATAAAAAATCTCCTAAAAATCCCAGGATATTTTGCTAAGCCTACCTCGCAATGCGAATAACTATTCCAAATCTGAGATACATAGAAATCTTTCGAATGACACGCACTGCGAATACAAAATCTTTGAGTCTATAATCCTTTTTAGGTTCAAACAACGCACGAAGAAAAATCTGGAAATTATTCGGGATAAGCCTACACAATAACCAAAATTGTGTTGCGTCAGTTGCGTGACTAGCCAATCTATGCTTACGACCTTAAAAATAGGTCGGTCTATCATTCATTCTCTCCATCTATCATTCTTCATTCATGTAAACTACAAACTAAATTTGTGATTTCTAGGCACTCGCATATTGTAGGTACAACAAAGTACATAAATAATTTTTATATTTTCTACTTTGTCTCTTGTTTGTTTGTTTGTTTGTCAGTTATCAACGTTGAAGGCGATATTAACTTACAATAAGTTGTAATTGCCGCTATTTTTAACTGACTTAAAAAAGGAGGAGTTTCTCAATTAGACTGTATGTTTGCTACGCGATTACTCCTCCAATTATAAATTGATTTTGATGATTCTTTTTTTGTTTGGTAGGTCATACTTCAGAGGTGGGCCAATAATTAATTTAATTAACTTTGCTTGTGTAGTTTTTGAGTTAGCTTCAATAATATGTTTTTTTTTCCATTTAGTATGTGGATGATATGATAAGTTCCTGTCACTGTTATTTACATAGCAGTTACAGATGTTCTATGTCACGAAGTCCGTTTGGCTATGAATGTTGTCAAGCGTGCACATGCACATTGTTTTTGTGTGCGTAACCTCGAGAGCGCTCAGTGTCGATCGGGACACGGTCCGGATCAGTAGTGGTTTTTAGTTCGCGCCAAATTGTTTCACGGAGTAAGGTCAGCATGGCAACAAAACGAAGAAGAGTTGTCCATAGTGAGGTAATATTTATTTATACGTTTTCAATCAAAATGTTATACAAAGATACTTAATATAGCAATAGAAGTTGTTTGTTTTAGTGTTTTTTTTTTGTGTTATAAAATGTTTATATTACTTAATTATTTTGATTACATTTTGTTTTAGGGTCGAAACATGATAGCTAGTGTTTATCATTTTCTGCGAGAAGAATATGAATTTACAAAATCATTAATGGAACCCAACTGTGATTTGTCTCATTTGCGAGACATTACACGCCGTACAGCTGAAGCAACGGGTGTGAGCCAAAAACAGTTCAAAGAATATTAAAAGAAGAGAAGGAATTGCCGTCCACTTCATCAAAATTCACTTCACCTATGAAGAAAAGGAGAAAGCGAGATAATAAAGTGGATATAGATAATTTTACAGCCGATGTGGTTCGCAGTACTGTACAAGATTTCCATATTGTCCATAAAGAAATTCCAACATTAGCTAAGTTAAGAACAGCATTGAATGAAAAAATCGGATTCGAAGGTTGTTTAGAAACTGTTCGCAAGTTACTGTTGAAATTAGGTTACAAGTGGCGCAAAACAGAAAACAACCGTAAAGTCTTGACGGAGCGTCATGATATACAAATGTGGCGTTTAAAATATTTAAAAAAAAAAACAGAGTACCGCTCTCAAAGTCGGCCCATTGTCTACACCGATGAGAGCTACGTCCTTTCAACACACGTGCGAAACAACACCTGGGCAAAAAAAAGGAAAGAACTCCGTTTTTTTTAAAAATTAGCACATGCACTCGCTTTATTTTAGTGCACGCGGGAACCAAGGATGGTTTTATTGAAAATGCTTCCTTGGTTTATAAGGCCAACTCAACAGCTGGTGATTATCATTCAAATATGAGCTATGATAACTATGTAAAATGGCTAAATGAAAAGTTGCTACCCAATTTACTTCCGCGCTCTGTCATTGTCTTAGACAATGCATCTTATCACAACACACGGGCTGAACGACTACCGACGCAATCTACAAAGAAAGCCGATATGCAGCAATGGCTCAGGGATAAGGGTATAGCATTTGATGAATCTCTTCTTAAATTGGAATTGTACGATACAATAAAGAAGTACAAAGCCCAACACGTAATCTACAAGATTGAAGATTTTATAAAAAGCAAGGGTTTTGATGTCTTACGCCTTCCCCCTTATCACCCAGAATTAAATGCGATTGAAAATATTTGGGGGATCGTTAAAAATTATGTCGCATCTAAAAATATCGAGCAAAACATGACGAATACGGAAAGACTGATCAATGAAAGTTTGGGCCAAGTTAGCAGTGAAACGTGGCAAAAAACTTGTGCTCATGTTGAAAAAATTGAAAAAGACTACTTGAAATATTTTGATCTCGATTTTGAATTTATAATCAATGTACAAGATGATTCTGACGACAGCAAAACGGAATCGGAAATCGAAAATTTATCTGATAGTGATTGAAAATACTGAATAGTCCTAATTGTTTCGTTTCCATTCTGTAACACCAATGCTTAATTAAATGCCTACATATTCTTAATATTTTTGTATTTATTGCAAGCTAATCTAATTTATTTACAAAATGTATATACTTTTAAAATCAAAATTTTATTTAGATTATTAAATCTCGACTTGAATATATATCAGATTTTTTTGCTAACGTTACCTACTTTTACACACACAAGCACGCTTGTCGGGATACTTCACTACTACAATCAAAGCCGAACGGACTTCGTGAAATAGAATATCTGTACTGGTATTCGAATTTTATGTGAGGTAGGTACCACAACTAAAAAGTGAAAAATAAAATTTTTTTACAAAAAAAAAACAACCGACTTCCAAAAAATAATATTATTTGGAACTTGAACTATTTTTTGGAAGTCGGTTGTTTTTTTTTTAAGTTTTTATTTTTAACTACTGTAGAAAACAAATCATGACTATTGTTTATTTCCATCTAATGTTTTAATAATGGAATGTTTAGAATAATGCATATGGAAACTATATCGCTAATGTCAAAAATTCTTTAGAGGTAGATTTTCGAATTCATTTGAAGATTTTTCTGTTTATGTTATTATTAGCTTACTATCAGCATCATGGATGAGTGACCATCCATTACATATCGCAACCCCTTTGTGCCTCGGAAAGCACGTCATTACGGGTAGTCAGGAAACCAAAAGTCTGACAACCAGTTAGTTTCACCAAGGGGTGTCGTGTTACCCAACAACTGGGTTGTAGAAGTCAGATAGTCAGTTGCCCTATGTAAAATTGGTTTCATTTCCCAAATAGAATATAGTTTTTTAGGGTTTTGTACATCAAAAAGAAAAAAAGGAACCCTTATAGGATCACTTCGTTGACCGTCCGTCAGTCTGTCAAGACCCTTTTTCTTAGGAGCGCGTGGAAATATCAAGTAGAAATTAATATAAAATACGTAGATTTATGGTCACCTGAAGTTCAAAAAAAAAACAAGCTTCAAAGTCAACGCAATAAAAAAAAATACTGCCATTTGAGCGACATATTTTTTATTCTCGCAAAAAAATCAAAACCTACACGGTACTTCCCGTTGACCTAGAATCATGAAATTTGTCAGGAAGCAAGGTACATACACACATACACACAGCACAAGTAAAGGAAAAAGTACGAAATTTTTTGTTCACATTAAAAAAATGCTATTACAAACTTACATTTGCAGTTAGAGAATTGACCGTGACGTTCATATATTATGATAGATGTATGGGAGAACATGTTTTTCAACTACAAAGTTAAGTTTGTTTTTAGGAATAAATTCATCCCAACTACGGAAACCTTTATTGTGCGTGGTCCGAGTATGCACTTGGCCGTTTTTATTTTTAACAAATCCAACACCACTTAGTTCAATAAAAAATATCAAAATATCAACTTTCAAAGACCTGTCAGTAAGAGAGAAATCTTTGAAGATTATCTACATCTCGGCGTCGGAATTCTTATGTAGGTACCTTCATTTTAAAGGGAATTAACTGCAATAGGGTCAAACAAAATATTATAAGGAATTTGTTTCCCTTCATCTTTGTAAGTACAATTGAAATATCTAAATATTTTAGCGTTTCCTTTGTTCTATTATATCCGTTTGTAGGTAAATTTCGGAAAATAACCTCTTATTATAAAGAGAAGTAGCAAAGATTAATTATTATTATTCTTACAGATTGCATGATATGATTGGTATTTTAAAACATAATCCAAAGGGCCTAGACAGGCGGCGGTGATCTCTCGCGTCCGGCCTTGGTTCAGGCCATGGTACGGAACGAGAGGAAATGGGAGGCTGTCACCTCCTTCTGCGAAACAGTGATGCTCGTGGAACGAGGCAAATTTTGCGCCTTCGCGCCCCTAACCGTCGCAGGAGGGAACGCCCTGGGCGTCAGGAATCGCAGGCCGATTTCCGGCCACCGTAAGCGCAGGTTTGCGGACGGTGAGCAATGGGTAGCTCACCGTCATGGAGAAAATTCCGGTTAAGCAGCCGACAACCTCTTCGGTTCACATGCAAGATGCCATAAAAAATAAAAAATACTTTCCCATCATCTTTGTTGCTGGTAGATTATCACTTTGTCTAGTCCCTCTAGTTTCCATTGGTTTCCTCCATTAAGACAGTTGAAGGCTGATTTTTATCATAGATTTTATTTATTCCATTTAAAGATAAAATTGTATTAAGTTTCTCGAGATCTATTATTGAAGTTTCCAAATCATCATTAATTATTACATTCAGCACAATTTACCGACATATCCAACAAATAAGCTTTCTAATTGGGGTAATCAGAACCTCACATATTATGCTAGCGAATAGAGATCTAATTCGTCTTCCGAAACCACTAATGACATTATCTCAGGCTAATGTAGGTGTATGTAGCTTATTGCTTGGGGAACTTTGAAATAATATAGTCTCAGGCTTTAAAATTAAGCTCCTTAATATGTTTGTATATTATTATAGAGATAATAAGAAACTATATTAACCCTGTTGTGTTCACGCTAGTGAATAGAGTTCAAATTAGTCTTTAGAAATCATGATATGATATTATCTCCAGCTTCAATTTTAGTCCACAGTTTATTACCTAAGTTATATGGAAACATCTTTTAGAAGCTAATTTACCTCCTTAATTAATCTTGAGTAATTAATCAGATTAAGGAACTAAGTTTACTGTGAGATAATTTTCCCAGTTCCATATGTGTTTAGCAAATTAGATATACTTGTTACCTACCTTTTTTTTTTGGTGGGAAATCATCAAATAACATCTCCCGCTCTGGGCGGAGCGGGAGGGCGTGCCAGACTCTTACTGACTAAAACCCACCCGTGTTCCTTCTGTTCCTAGGTGTTTCTAGGTGGACATATACTTCCTAATTACTCGTGGGAACAAAATGGAAAAAAAAATCTTTTGAAAAACCAAATACTGATGACGTGCCAATTCTATTGGCGGAGAAGGAACCGCTTGCCGGTGACGGCAACAAGAGCTGAGGAGGCTCCTTCCCCTCAGGGGACCAAAGCATGTCCAGCATGACCAGGACAAAGGACGCGGGGGCTCAAAATTTTGGGGCAAACGGCCGCGCGGGTCGGAGCGCGTAGGATCGGCGGGGCAATCCTCGGGCGAGGAAAGCCTGGTTGCAAAAGTGCCGACGGTGAAGAGAGGCCGAGGACGAGCGGTTGCGGGGGGAGCTTCCGCTTCGAGGCCAGGGCGGGGCAATCGGGGTCATCTCGAGCGGCCTGATACGCCGGGAATCGGAGCGGAGAGCGACCCCGGGGTCTCGTCATCCGAGCCCTCAACAGAGGAGTCGGAAGGGGTCACTGCCTTACCTGTGGGCACGGTGGCGCGGGCTAAAGCCGCGAACCCTGCTCCGGGTGGAGTGATCGCAACCGACCGAGTCACTGAAGTGACCCGTCCGGCCCAGGAGCGGCCCAAGGACGCCGCTGGTGGCTCTAGTTCGGAGCGAGTGGCCAAGTTTGCGGAGGTCGTGTTAGCTGCGATCAACGCTGTGGCCTTGAAGAGGATTAAATCCTCTAGAGACAAAGCCATATCCACCGCCATGGCCTCAATCATGGCGGCAGCGGAGGCCTTCCACCCCAGGCCTCCATCGGACGGAATGTCTGAGATGCGGGAGGAGGTCACCCGCTTGACAGCTGCTTTGGAGCTTCTCCGAAAGGAGAATGTGGAGGTCCGAGTGGACTTGGCTGGCCTCCGAGGAGCTGGCCCCAAAGAGGTGCCGCAGGGGGGGGGGAGCAGCATGGGCAGGGATGGCCCGTGCCTGACGAGGGCCGGATTTTGACCCTGGTGCGGCAGGAAATGGCTGCTCTACAGAGCAAGCTCTCCACCCTGGAGGCCGTTGTCCTGCGCCCCCGTTGGCGGCAAGCCAGCCGGCCGTGGGCCAGTGGAAAGTGACATTATACGCTGCCACCGCAGCTACCGCGGTTGGACCAGGCTTATCAGGGCAGACCAGAGGCGGGGCGGCTGCACAGGTGGCGAGGGCCCCAGTCAAGGCGGCCGGAGCCCCGTCCAAGGCGGCAGGGGCCCCGGTCATGGTAGACGGGGCCCCGGCCAAGGCAGCGGGGCCCTCGGCCAAGGCGGCGAATCGACTTGTTACCTATCTAGACCCAAAACCTATCGTTCAGCAGGCCCGGATCGTCAGCGCGTTGTGTTTCCAGGCTCATTAAAGAAATGTCAGTACAAGTGACGGGGTCCGCTAGAGCCGATGCCAGCCAGGGTCGCGGGAAAGTCCGAAAGGGATACCGTGGCCCCTGGCAATACACAGGAATCTGAAAAAGGGTTGTTCTTCATCCGCGGTTCTTCTGCTTTTGTTTTGTTTTTGGACTTGTTGTTACATTTGCACAATGCTATAGATCTTCAGTAATAAGATTTCGAAGGTCTGGAAACAAAAGTCTAATGTGATAATACAATGAAAGACAAAGGAAACGATATTGTATCTAATGTTTGTATGACCTAGAAATGTCACTCCTTGAACACATATCTCAGATATTGTTTTACTTAGATAAAACTATAATATACGCGTAAGCTGGGTCGACCCAGCCCTTTGTTTTGGCTTTAATAGTGAGCCAGTATTTGGATGTAACACTTAGGACAAAGTAATTAATAACAGATGGGTCAAAAGACATGGGTACACGATAAAATGTAGTTACCTATTTCGCTCGCAATCTGGAGACAGTTTCCAGAGAATTATAAGATATGAATACGATGTATCTCATTTGTTTTGAGTTTTCATTATTTTGGTATATTGTTGTAACTCTGCAACTTCTTTTCTTAGTTAATCTGCGTGACTTTGAAGCACCGTGACTTCTGTATGTAGAGTCACGTGTGATTTCTTAAAAAAATAATCGACCTCGTAATTTCTTGCTTTTTTATTTTATTTTTTGCTTGTGTTATAATTGTGATGTGTTGTGTGCCTTTTTGTCTGTGCTAAATAAATGTGATTTCTTTTTTCTTTCTTTTTTACCACCCTAAGGTTAAGTGTCACTTGTTCGTCATAAAACGACAAGGTTTATTTTTCTATGGGGACAGTTATATAGTTTTAATCTTAGTGAAGTCCCAATTTACTGGAAAGTGTTGTCTAAAGTGGAACTTAAAGCAATTACGAGTTCGATTATACCGATAACAATTCGGGATTAATATAGCAAGAACGTGTCGGGGAAGCGCGTTGCGCCTGTGTGTCTGTCTGTCGCCTACACAGTAGCAAATCTTTTCTGTGTTGTATTGCTCGAAGTAAGTAGATTCAATATAAAAATACCGCTGCAATGTTGTGCCTTGTTTTCTGAAGTTAATAGTGGTTGGGGAAAGCATTTTATCGCCGGTAGGAATTTCATTATCACTTCAGCTCTCGACTTAAAAGGATAGGATTCTAGGCATTTAAACAGATCGTTTTTATACTGTTAGCAATGTAGGTTGCGAATTAACAATAGATAGGTCTTTCCTTGCCAAATGACGCTATATAGGTGAGGAAAATGTTTAAGTAAATTCAACATGAGTGAGTTTCTAAAGAGGTCTTGCAGACAGAAAACAGGACATGGGTAATTATAACACTTATAACTTTTGCACAGTCGTCTCACAAGAAAAAAACTGGCGCCTCTATTAGGAATAATATCTGAGCATCATCGACCATTTCTTGATTATTTAGTTTTCGTCGTCTACTTTACAAAATACAAATTTTACAATAATAATAAATAAACTAGAGCTTCTACCTACAACTCTGAATAAAGGCTTTTTTGGAATCACAGTTTCGGTTATGACCCAAACTCAAACCCAAACTCCACGGAAAAGTAGGTATTTTGTTCAGCGACAAATCACACAGAACTCTCTACCGATCAACGAAATAAAGCCCAATGTGAAAATGCGAATTCTACAGTTGTCATTCATTTAAAACTTACGGAGGATTCCATGAATAAATCATGCTGCAAAATTCAAATGTCGGATTACATTTAAAACTTTTCGCTGGTTCACCTAATTCACCTCAACAATGTTGACATTCTCGTCTCGATAAATTGGCTTTAATTCTAAGACGGGGAGGAATTCCAAATATGTTTGATCCAACCGCTTTTTGTTATCGCAGAATATTTCGAAGGAAATTGTGGGACATAAATAACCACCACGATTCCTAGCCACTATGATTATTAATTTCGGTGCTATATTAAAGTAAAGTGTGACTATTTGTAAGCATACAGCGTAATACTAGCTAAACCCCGCGATTTCACCCGCATAAGTCTCTATCCCGTGGGAATATCGGGATAAATAGTATCCTATGTCCTAACGACATGAGTCAGGACATATGGTCATATGGTCTAACCATGTGCCAAATTTTATCCAAATCCGTTTAGCCGTTTTATCGTGAAACCGTAACAAACAAATAAACAAACAGTCACTGCCGCATTTTTTAATATTTTTTTTTATGTTAGCCCACACTGTCCCACTGCTGAGCAAAGGCCTCCCCAAATCCTTCCATACATCCTTTTCCAGGGCCACCTCCATCCAACCCTTGCGGGATAAAACTAACGTAATGTAAAACTGTTGTTAAGGTGGTGGGTAAATGGTTAAGATTGTATAGCGATAAGATTTAGAAAAAAGAGCATAAGCCAAGCGGCACAGCCCAAAAAAAAGAAAAAAACCTTGCGGGATGCGTCTAGGTCATCTCGCCACCTCTTCCGGGGCCGGCCTCAGCGCCGCCGTTCATCCTCAGGCACCCACCGTGTTGAAACTGTTGCCCAATGGTAACGATGTATGCAGCTGACATGACCCGATTTATAATAATTATTATTATACTTAGAATACTTCGGCTAGTTTTAAATAACACCAAAGTGCTCCTACCGTACTTTTCCGAAAAACTCAAAGTTCAAAGATGAATAATAAACAACGACTCTTTCGCATGCAATTTAAGTTTCCAAATTTTGCATATACAAATTAACCGTACGAAATTCTACCTCTCTCAGAAAAGCGCTTGTAAAATATTGAAAATGTAGGTATATTGAAGCGCAGAGAGGCCCATATTATCTTAAACTCGCCGGTTCAGCAGTACTGTGTGCCAGCATTCCCTAGGCGGATATAAACAAAGTTAAACATGCATATAAGCAGGGTTTGCTAAAGGCTTTTTGTATTCTTATTTGCTTACATAATACCTATTATTATTTAGACTATTGGGCTGAAGTTGTGAAATCTTCTGTAAATAAAGGTACCATTCCATAGCTGACCGCAGGCGGCACATGCAGCCGACGTATCGTCGGAAGGGTTTCTATGCATTTCTATGAAACTGACGTGTCGCTAGCTACGGAAGGTACGTTCATAGAAATTTGTAGAATCCAGTCATGTCACGGCGACACGTCGACTGCAGGTGCCGCCTACGATCGGCTGCGGAATGGTACCTTTAAGGTACCGACTGGTTTCTAGGCATTTCCATACACAATACTCAATATCTTTATTGCTTTACCATAATGTGTACTTAGGTCGTAATTATATAATTTAAATCATTATGGACCCTGTAAGGCACAGTAAAGAGGGTAGGAGAGAGGAAGCACTGTTTTAGGAGATCATTAAGTTGTTTTTGTGGGAACAAGTTTTAACTTACATTTATTATCAAAGTCAGGAGATTGAAATACGAAGTACCTACCATAGCTAGCGACACAGGAATGGTACCTTCAAGGACAAGACTGGTTTCTATGAATTTCTATGAAATACCTTCCGTAGCTAACCACACGTCGCCTTCATAGAAATACATAAGAATACATTTAAACCAGTCGTGTCGCGGCAACTCGTCGCTTGCAGTTGCCGTCTGCGGTAGGCTGCGTAATGGTACCTTTACAGTTATTTCTTCTGTAATCTGTGGAAAAAACAACTTGTTTCCACTCGACTATACTTAAGAACTCGGAGGTCTGTAAGAAATTTATTCGATTAGAATCATAATCGCATTGCAATAATAACATGAAAATCAATCAAATTGATGTTTCATTATTTGATTCAATGTTCAGACCTTGAAAATGTCAAAATAATTAACGCAGCTCTAAATAAACAATTTTTTTAGGCTGCAAAACAACACTGAAAACATCGCTTCTGCAATATTCCTATTCTCGCTTTGCAAGTTTTGATAGTATTTTGATTCGGTATTTTTGTGCCGCGCTCGGTAAAATACAGCCTGAAATGGTGTAGATATAATTCATGGGCAATGCGCATGACTGCTCCTTTTTTCCCGTACTTGGCTAGCACACTGCTGTTACATTTTTAGTTTTAAATGAGGTCCTAGTACTCAAGCACATTGTTCGTGGCTGAAATAATCGGCTTTGCGATTTCTTCCTTGGCTGACGCTTTGCTATGCTTTTGGAAATGAAAAGAAAATAATGAACAAGAAAATAGGTATTTTGCGGATCTCTCTGTAACAATGTTTTTGTCAAAGAGAGATAAAGAAAGTCTATGTTGTGTTTTTGTAGACACACTGACACACACACACACAGTCTCAAACTAGGGACACTACATAATAATTATGCTTCATAATATGCATTATTATTATAGCGTACTAGGATAGAAAAATTAGGGATGATTCCTGGGAAAAAAAAAGAAATTCTATTTAGTCCGTCAGTGAGATAATAAAAAAATAATAGACACGTATTTTTGCTTTATTATATTAATGAAAAAAATACTAAGATAAAACGCATCAAAGTTGGGGAGGGGGACTCGCTACGTCATAACTAAGTATAAAATCTACAGTACCTGGTCGACCAAGCTCAGCTCGGGTGAAAATAGAAAAACATATCATCCAGGTATACCAAACTTTTCCCCGTAAACCCCAATATTGCAACTTTCATCAAAATCGTTAGAGCCATTTTCGAGAACGCGATTACAAATATATACGTATACAAATATTGCTCATTTAATAGTATAGGATAGGCGTGACGTCATGCCACATTTTAAATCAATGTATCGCCGAAATCAATCAAAGAAAAAAAGCAAAAATTTGTTTCCAATATTTTTTAATAATCTACCAGACAGACAATTTTTTTTTTCGTCTAGTAAAAGGAATCTTTTCAAAATACTTAGATGTTTTCAAGTTATCGTTATTGGAAAGCACAGACTCCGTCAAAACTCAGCTTATCGCAGTACACTGCTGGACACAAGCCTCTCTCAAGCTGCGCCATTACACCCTGTCCTCCGCCTTCCACATCTAGTTTGACCCAGCCACTTTCTTAAGGTCGTCGGTCCATCTAGCTGGGTGGCTTCCCACGCTACGCTTGCCGATACGCGGTCTCCACTCTAGGACTCATCTGCTCCACCGGCTATCGGTCCTTCGGCAAACATGGCCAGCCCACTGCGACTTCAGTTTGCTTACTCTGCAAGCTATGTCGGTAACTCCGGTTCTTTTCGGGATAATTTCATTCCTGATTTTATCCTTCAAAGCAACTCCGAGCATAGCCCGCTCCATAGCGCGCTGAGCAACCTGGAATTTGTAGACCAGCCCGACGGCAGCAAAACGGTTTATCTCATGCCAAATCTAATTTTCTATTTTAATGTTTAACACCTTAATCTGCAATCGGTCGGCAGGTGAATAAGAATATTCAATTAAAGTCGTCAGCTTTCACCATTATCTACTGACCCAGTGACCTATGAAGGTATTGGAAAAAAACGTCAATTTGTTAATGGAACTAAAAGCCAATATATTTTGCTCGGAAATGCAAACAACTTTTACGTGATGACGTAAAAGATGTTTCAGCGTATCTTTGATATTCCAAATTCTGCGTTGACTTGAACTAAGACTTGCAGGAAAATATAATTAATGATCTACGTAGCTTTCAAGTAACTTGTTTTTCCATAGACAATTTCGTAAAATATATACTTATATATTATAAAACAAAGTCGCTTTTCGTGTTTGTATTCTCTAAACTACACAATGCATTTTGATATAGTTTTTACCATCATTTAGAGCGTTTACTCCTGAAGGTTGAGCAGTGGTAGCCCAGTGGTATCGGCCCCGACTTACGAGTTGTAGCTCTTAGGTTCGAATGCAAGCAGACGCTTTACTTTGTGTAATGTATTTCATCACCACTGCTCTTAAAACGATGAAGGAAAACATCATGAGGAAACCGGCATGTTCTAAAACCAAAAATTCGAGGACATGAATGTGACATTTACCAACCTGCACTGGGCCCGAGTGGTGGATTATGGCCCACTCTATCTCAAAGAAAGGAGGCCTGTGTCACATTAGTGGGAACATTATGTGTTGATTATGCTTATGCTATGCCTAGATATTCTCTAATTTATATTTTGGTGATCTTAATCTCGTTGTTTTGACATGGCGTCATTACACCCTTACGTAGCAGGGCCCGGTCGTTAGTTCGTTTATAAAAGTCGTAAAAAAGGTCCATGCCATCCAATTCCCAATGCAAGATAGTTTTCGTATTACTCTATAGTCTACCATTTCTTAATTTAATTTTGTTACCATGTTACCATTTTATACAATTATGTTATTATTTTAATTTTGCTCATTGTTAACACGAGATTACTTAAAACTTCGAAGATATGTATATCTACCAACCTGCACTGGGCTTGCGTGGTTGATTTCGGTTGACTCCATCTCACCGAGAGGAGGTCTGTGTCCCAGCAGTGGGAACATTATAGGCTGATTATGCTAACGCCAGGGTTAAAAATATAATGCATAAATATATTTTTTCTTTTGCAGCCTTCAAATGCAGAGAAGTATGGACCAGCCTGGAGTTAGAACGGGCCTTCAACCTTGGTATAGACGCTGGACTACTGCTGATACCCATCTTTATCATGTCATTCGCATATTCCTTGATAGTCACCAAGCTATGGAGGGGTATGCGACACGAGATCCAGCATAACTTCAAGTGGCAGAGACATTGTGAGTAAAAGTTTTAATATTTATGGTGTAATCATGTACTTATGGCCATAAGTACCTAGGTACTTTTCTGACCTAGTAATTGCTTTATCACTATCGATTCCCAGCAAATCAAAATATCCTTTATTCCAGACGTAAAGTTTCCATCATCAACCATATTGTAGACCTCGCTAACAAACTAGGAAGCAAAGCTATCATTGATCTTATTCCTTGACGCCATACTATTTCATATATAGTAATTCATTAACGTGTTAATAGAGATTATTCATTGTTCGCATCTCTGCATATAATCTTAATTATGATTACGCGCATAGTATGTCTAGAATACGCACACGTAGCAATAACCAATTAATTACCTTGTTTAGTAATTTATTGATTAGATTAGTACTTAAGAACGTGCAATCTGAAAGTGGGCAACGTCGCAAATAGATGCCAAATATTTTGCTGTTTTGATTAATTTGGCAATATTACTGTACAGAAATATGAAATGTGGCTAACTAGTGAACTAAAATATTGATTATGAAATGCAATAATAATATAGTTACACCGAATAAGTTTTTAGTTTTAGATGTAATAAAAAGAGTACTTATTTGAAAACTTTCCAAATGCTTTTTAGGGTTCCTTACCTCAAAAGGAAAAAACGGAACCCTTATAGGATCACTCGTGTGTCTGTCTGTCTGTTTGTCTGTCCGTCTGTCACAGCCAATTTGCTCCGAATCTAATGGACCGATTAAGTTGAAATTTGGTACACATATATATGTATTTCTGTGACCCAAATACGAACGTGTAACGTAAATAAATAAATTTCGAATATGTGGGTCACGTTTGGGGGCAAAAAAGAAAAGAAAAAAAAAATTGCTAACAGTACCGTGTGACATATCACATGAAAGGGCTTGTAACGAGGATCTTAAACATATTTTTATATAATTTTAAAATCAAAACTTTTAAAAATATTTAAGAAATTCGATGAAAATTTTCCATTCCCCCTCTTATTCCGAAACTACTGGCCCTAAAATTTAAAAAAAAATACGTAGTATGGTTCTCTAGATTACAGAAAAAAACTATAATAAGTCTATGGTCTTAAAATAACATGTTAAATTTCTCAATATTGTGCAACAACAAATTTACATTTGCAGTTCGAATGTATGGGAAAACATGTTTTTCAACTACAATGTCAACTACAGAACCCTTCATCGTGCGTGGTCCGACAAGCACTTGGCCGGTTTTTTAAACCTAAAATGGTTAAAACATCAAATTCAGTGTTATAATTGCAATTTACTATTAATATTCTAGATCACTAGTTAATGAAATTTCATATTTTCATACAGTAATATTGCCAAATTAATCAGGACTGTTAAATATTTGACTGTTTGTTAAATAGTTGCCCACTTTTAGAATGCACGCTCTTTAGTGTTCAAAGAACTTAAATACTTTTGAATACGACTGCTGAATCTTGATTAGTCTCAAGTTTCATTAAAAAGACGTCTGACACAGGAAATTATATTTATTTTTGTAAATAATTGCGCAACGGTCAACAGTACAGATACGAAATTTATATACGCATTTAATAATGATAGTCCGTTATAAGTTCATTATGATCTGGTTGCTGCTTGCACCCAGGGTTGCCTCCGGAAGAGGGAACTCCTTAACATTCAACAGTACAGACAAGAATTTTATATACGCATTTAATTACTACAGTCAGTTCTACAGTCTAACATGACCTGGCTGCTGCAGCAGGATTGGCTTCAGACTAGGGAACTCCTCAACGGTCAACAGTTCAGACATGAAATTTGACATACGTATTCAATTATGATAGCCCGTTCTATAGTATACCATGACCTTGGCGTTGCACCCAATTTTACATAGATACGCATTCAATTTTGATAGCCCGTTCTAAATTATAGCATGATTTGGATAGTGCAACTTGGTTGGTTTCACACCATGACTTATGTAACGTTGTGTTTAGGTTCGTTGAATTTGACTTTATAAATACCTTTCAAGTGAAGGTGGTAGAACAAATATTTAAACAAATTTTAATGCTAAAAAGTAAAAAAAAAAATTTGGTAAAAACTTTTTTTTAAATAAGTTTTTAATGAACTAAAAAGTACAAAATAAAACTTACATAAACATATTATAACTTTCATATAATCTTAAAAGCTTGAGGCTTATCTTCAAGTGTAAGAAGGACGTTCACGCCTCAAGCTATGTTTGACTGTGAATTTATTTAGTGTGCTATAAAGTTAAGAAAACACTTAATTTACACTATCAGCGTAACTAAATGGAATATATTATTATACTTAGATTTATTTCGTAATCCCAGTATTTACATAATTACATAGTGGTGTCAAGGTAGATAATATAATCTTAGACTCTCTGACCAAATATATTTAGCAGTCAACATAGACTAAAATAAGATTATTAATTTAAATTAGAGAAATATTACTGTAGGCACAATGTTTTAAATCATTTCTTTAAGAGTTTTAACTAATCGTGATTGATGGCTCGAGAATCGTATTACAGAATTTGAATAGCATAGCATAGTGTTTGTTAGGTGAGCACAAGATCGCATTAGCAATAAATATCAGTACTCACCGGTTTGAATCCAGGAGAAACTTGGAAAATAGCAACTTATTTACGGTATGCCAGGCCTCCTTTATACCACAAAATTCACATCTTCTGTGACTCTTACCCATGATAGTTCACAAACTTAGGGTTACTGTCAATTATTCTGATATGTTATATTCCGAAATCTTACAGAAAAAGGAAAAACAAATAAAAATCAAAACACAAACATTAATACTCGCGTGAAGGCAGACATGTTTGTGAGCACTTCGTAATTTAATGTTGGTCATCATGTCACTCTGACGTGTGTTTTCTGTTGGCTAAAAAAGGTAACAAATTTCCTACAAAAATAATTTGTTCGGAGTTTCACAGTACTTTGTATTGGCAATATTATTGCGAGTATAGTTGCGGCTTTAGTCAGACTGTTTGCCAATCGCTGCCCGCGGTGAAATAAAATGTGGAAACAGGACGCCACCTGTTGCGTTCTCTGTTGACACGCGCCAGCGCACATTAATCTTCATTCTTCTAGGAATCGATAAGTAACGCACAACACGCGTCTGTGCCTAGTGATAAAAAGTATCCTATCTGTTAATCAAAGTTATAAACTATCTGTCTGACGACACTTCCTCAAGAATATCTAGATAGATGAAAACTAAAAGCTTTTAATTGTCTCACAGCACCGTTAGCGTTATCATAATCACAATCAGCCTATAATGTTCCCACTGCTGGG
This sequence comes from Omphaloscelis lunosa, assembly GCA_916610215.1. Lineage (NCBI taxonomy): Eukaryota > Metazoa > Arthropoda > Insecta > Lepidoptera > Noctuidae > Omphaloscelis > Omphaloscelis lunosa. Next base: position 19,276,535 of record OU744250.1, read on the forward strand.
ACACAGGCCTCCTCTCTTCGAGAGGGAGTGAACTGTAATCTACCACGCGGTCCCAGTGCGGGTTGGTTAGAATTATAACTTTTGGAAATGTTTGTATCGAAGGCTGGCAATTTAATGTCCATAAAATCTTAAATTCACTCACTGACAGGCACAGTCTAAACTGCCGTGTCTCTGAAAGCATGATTTTGCTCAAGAGTTCCTCATATAACGAAGGATTTTTGTAAAATTCGACCCCGCAAGGTGTTACGTTGTGATAAAAAAGTTTGTATGAAGTTCGTAATTTTTTGCCAATGGGAAATTCTATCAGCCACACGGCTTTTAATATTAATAAATGTCGTTGAAAGGTACGAAACTTTTGCCCGCAACTTGCACGAGTAGGCTTTTAGACAATGTCACAACTGTTGAAAACTCACAGCCACAGATATGTGGTATAAATAAAAAATACCTTTCACGAAGCTGTCATTCACGCATTCTGTACATCGAACTAAGTAATATTGAGCAAAAATAATTTCTGAGAAACTTTCTATTTTAGGTGTAAAAGTCGCCGTTTATGTTAGTACCACAGAATAATACAGAGGGTTAATAGAATGGAAGGAAAAATCATTTAACTAAAAAGCGACTCTTGCATAGACACAATAAAGTGCAATTCAGGTCGCACAGCGCTAATTACCTACAGTTATATCACCTAGAAGTGGCCTCTCTTTCTATCGCGTACGTAACACTTAGATCTTCTGACTACGTTAACTTACACTCACTGAATTTGCTCGACAAGTCGAGCCCGCCGCGTAGGTACTCGTATCTGCGCAAATGTAACGCTCACAAAACATCGTGCTTATATCTGTAGATGCACTCAACAGTACAGTAGAGATCGTGGGAGAGTTTAAAGTTATGTTATGACATTTAAAACTTGTTTTCGTAAAAAAACATTTAAAAAAATAGTCAGAACTTTGACCTCGGTAGCCAGAAGGTTCCCAAGTACGGTCCAGTACAAAAAAATAATAACGGGAATAACAAGTTAAGGGTATTTTTAGATCCATTAAATAGGCATTGTTTCCTTTTCTACAAATTTTTAATTCAAGTTTTTGTTAGTTAGTTAGCAAATCTTGCAAGCTGAATTAAAACCACGTTCTCTTATCCTGCGGAGCTGAAATTTTACAAGTAGGTTCAGTTTTAAAGACAATACATTTCTTTATGATGTATGACCTGATTCTACCCCCAAGATAGGCTTCAGATGAAGGAATTCCACAACAGTCAACGGTACAGACACGGAATTTAATATACGCATTTAATTATGATAGCCCGTTCTTAAGTCTGCCCTGACCTGGCTACAGCATTCAGGATTGGCTCCACACGAGGAAACTCCACAGCGATCAACAACTGAGACACTCAATTTTATGTATGCATTCAATTACGATAGTCCGTTCTAAAGTTCACAATGATCTGGCTGCTGCACCCAGGGTTGGCTCCTGAAGAGGGAAATTCTCAGCGATCACCAGCACGGACACAAAATTTTATATACGCATTCAATTATGATAGCCCGTTCTAAAGTTCATGCTGACCTTGGTGATGCACCCGCGGATGGCTCCAGACGAGGGAACTCCCAGACGGTGAACAGCATAAACAGTAAATTTTATAAACGCATTCATACACCATATCTTGCCTGCTAACCCAGGATTGGCTCCATACGAGAGATCTCTTCAGCGTTCAACAGTATAGGCACGAAATTTTGTAAATGCATTCAATTACGATAGCCCGTTCTAAGTATAGCATGATTTGGATAGTGCAACTTGGTTGGCTTCACACCATGACTTGTGTAAATGCGTTTGGGTTCGTTGGATTTGTACAAGTACCTATCAAGTGAAGGTGATAGAACAGATATTTAAACAAATTGTAATGAAGTATAAAATAAAATTTAAGTAAAAACCTTTTCAAAAACAAGCTTTTATTGAGCTAAAAAGTACTAAATAAAACTTACGTAAACATTGAACTTTAATATTTTCTTACAAGTTTGAGGCTTATCTTAAAATGTAAAAAAGAACGTTCACGCGTCAAGCTTTTAAGAAAATATTAAAATTTTATGTTTACGTAAGTTTTAATTGGTACTTTTTAGTTCATTAAAAGCTTGTTTGAAAAAGGTTTTTACTTAAATTTTATTTACGCTGGCCTACGCAAGCATTTAGTTTACCCAGGTCATGTTCCACCTGTATGTCAAATCAGTTCAACCGTAAAGGTTTGAAAACCTACCAAACAGACAGAATTACTTTATGGATTGCAGGTGTGTTGATATAGAAACCATTTTCATATTATTATACCAACACAGTTGGATCATATTGCCTGCCTAACGCATAAGTTTGCAACAGACAAGCATTTACAGATTATGGTTCCAGTCATTAATCAATTTCATTGTCGAAAAAATCCAGCTCCTTTGTTCCGGAGCAGTAAGGCAAATTAAATGGGAAAATTGGAAAGAAAATTGTTAATATTATGGTTATGGTTCAGTTACGTTGAGATATTTCATTGTTATTTTTGGTAATATTATAAGTAAATCGTTTAGGATCTCGTGGCTAAATACTAACAGCCGCAGGTTAAGCTACGCTTGCCGGGGTTGGTCCGTGGATGGGTGGCCATGTTTAAATACGGAGACTCCTCCATGCCTCAGAAAGCACGTTAATTAATAATCAAACAAACTATTAACTTATAATCAATCTGCCGAGCCTTTTCCCAACTATGTTGGGGTCGGCTTGCAGTCTAACCTGATGCAGCTGAACATCAGTAATTTTCATGGAGTGACTGCCTATCTGACCTCGACAACCTAGTTATTAGTTAACACGATACCCCTTAGTAAGACTGGTTGTCAGACTTTTGGGCTTCGAACTACCCGTAACGACTGTCAAAGACCCCCGAATGACAACCGGGACCAACGCCTTAATTTATCCAATTTACTTATTTTGTACCATTTAAATAACATAAATACAAATAAAATTATTATGGATGTAGTACCTAATGGAACGTTTTGCGTCAGTATTAGAACGTAGGTTCATAAAAAAACCTTAAAACAAAATCCTGACCCATGAGGGGATCGAACCCGCGACCTTCGCGTTATTAGCACGACGCTCTAACAAACTGAACTTAATGGGTCGATGCGTTTTATGCTGAAATTTGGTGCCATGTTCCGAGAACTTTAAATATACTTTTTTTAGGTTGGCAATCTATACATAGGTAATATAAATTAATGTTGCTTCTCATGTCTGTCGGTGTATCGGGCATACTTAAATATTCAAAATTGATAAAAGTATCATCACCTGCCTAGCCTTTTCCCTACTATGTTGGGGTTGGCTTCCAGTTTAACCAGATGCAGCTGAATACCAGTATTTTACACGGAGCGACAGCCTATCTGACCTCCACATCCTAGTTACTAGGTAACACGATACCCCTTGGTAAGACTGGTTGTCAGACTTTTGAGCTTCAAACTACCCGTAACGACTGTCAAAGATCTACAAATGACAGTCGAGACCAACGGCTTAACGTGCTTTCCGAGGCACGGAGGGGTCTTGGTATGTAAAGCTGGTCACCCATCCACAGACCAACCGCGGCAAGCGTAGCTTAACATGATATATCGAAAAAAAAGGAAACAAATAACGATGATAAAGTATAAAAAACAAAATTACGTAAAAATAAAATAATAAACAGGTCCTTTGTGAGGCCTGTCGCATTATCGATCGATAAAATTTTATTAATATGTTGCTGGTAAAATTTTCATTTTGAGAAAATTTGAATTTCACGGGTTATCTTACTCATCCCCATAAAAGATTGGCGGGGGGCGGCAGACGGCAGTTTTTGCCCTACCCACGTATGATGCTGCGACATTTAAAAATAAGTGTCGCAGCGCTGGAATTTTTTTTTTTTTTTTTTTAATTCTAATAGGGCCTACTCTGGTGAGCTATAGGATAGATGCTTTGATTATTTATATGTATATGTATAGTGTCGCGCTGCAAAAGAACTGAAACAAATCGGCCAATTTTTTTATTCTTGCGTGCGTGACAGCTGCGTCCTACACTCACACCACGTTAGTGTGCTTATCTAGTGTATATAGCGGCTAACAGTTGGACGCTATTTTTTGTCGAGTAGACAGCTGTGACTAAAATAAAAATATTTTATCTTAGGAAAGATGTTATGAAATCATTGCCTCCTAAAAATGTAATGAAAACTGTAAGATCTGAAGTCCAGCCCGGTCCTATTACCATTTTATTCTCGCTCGCGGTCTTTTTTTAGTTTTTAAAACCTAAACAGGCGACAAAATTTGATTATAAACTTTAAATAAACGTTTTTTCTTTCTTTCTTTCTTTCGTTCATTCATTTCTATGTTTTCCGAGCTACAGTGTGAATTATAAATTAGTACCAACTTAAACCCCAATTTTGAAATTCAGCACACCAAAATAAGCTGTAGGTGTTCTAGAATCATACTACCCAATTTTATAGTGACGAAGATTTCTGATAAACTATTTTACCCAAGAATTTAATTCAGAACTGCAGTGCACTATACCAACAAAATTCCGTATTATCCCTTCAACTGGTACTATTTTAATAATATAAATTTTAAGCGTTCCGTACCTCAAAAGGAAAAAAGCGGAACCCTTATATCACTCATGTGTTTGTCCATTTGTAACAGCCAATTTGCTCCGATTATAATGGACCGATTAAGTTGAAATTTGGTACACATTTCAATTTCTGTGATTGGGTCACACTGACGTATAAAAAATAAATGAAGGTAAAAATTGACCATTCCTCAAAAATTCTTAAAAATTTTGAAGAAATACGGAGAATGGTTCTCATAGATTACAGGAAAACCTATAAGAAGTCTATGGTCTTAAAATAACAATAAATCTCGCAATATTGTGCGCACAAACTTACATTTGCAATTGGAATGTATGGGAGAACATGTTTTTCAACTACAATTTGTACTTACAGTTTGTACCTATTTGGGATAAATTCATCCCAAGTACGGAACCCTTCATCGTGCGTAATCTGACATGCACTTGGCCGGTTTTTAATTATGTTATGTAACTAGGGAATGCAATCCGGCGTCATTTCCAATCCGGCCGGATCCAACCGGATTTGACCAATCCAATCAGAATAATTTTGTCTTTTCATTCCAAAATGGACTGTTAATTATTAAATCGAGTAAGTTTAATAAATATAATAAAAATATAGGTTGTTTATTAAAAAAAAAAAACTTGAAATGAAATTAACTTTTACTTTTCATATTAGAACGTAAAATTATACTTAGATTTATAAAATCTAACATAATTTTAACCTTGCGTCATTATTTACTAAGATCATTATAACTTGAGAATGCTAACAATTATTATAATAAATATGAACTGGCAACACAAATGTCAACATATCTTAAAAATCGTTTTCGCAATTTCCAAAGTTAAATTAATTTAGACACAGTTTTTAGTAACATCAGAAACCAAAAACAAAGCGTAAAAGCTCACAAATTAAAATAAAACCATAAAAAAATATCAAAATGACCCGACAAATCTATAATCAAAAATTGCCGTAACGGAGGTGACATGACAGATGTCACCTCCAATAAAACTAAGAAAAAATACGAATGAAAACCAGAAGAATGTTGACAAGATCAGCCACGAGACGAGCACACCCACCACCTCCGGACTCGTCGCTCAGCTCCGCCTCGCCGCCGTCGGTACCCAACCCCACCGTGAACGTTGTGACGACACCGGCCGCGGCAGTTGCGTCGAGCTCGAGTGACGAGTATTTTTCCCCGCCGACGTCGCCAACACCTGTACGTCGGCAGGGGAGAGGACGGCCACCAGCGGGCTTGGGACCTCGAGGCCAACAGGCCCCGAACAGGGTCCCCGCTGCCGGTGGAAATGTGTCGCGCATACGATGGACCCAGTCCATGAATGAAAATGTGATGCGCGCATATTATGGGGCTACCGAGGGAGGAATCAACCTTACAGCGTACCGAAGTCGGATGCTCAATCTGTTTCAGGTGCTTGAACCTGCCGTCAACGTCTCGGCCCAACGATTATCGGATCAGGTGCGCGTCATTCAACACAACCACAGATTGGATAACGCTACACTTGATCGGCTGCGCTTGGAAATGCAGAATAGCTTTGCTAGTAACCCTCCCCCATCCCAGAATGTCGTGCAGGCGCCTGCCGCGGTTCCACTGCAAGCAAACCAATATGAAGAGGAGGAGGACGGCAGGGCTATATCTGCAGACAACCTATGCAATGTGGAATTAAGGAGTGCACTGGAGGATGCGATTCGTGAGTACCGGTTCACATCACCTGACCTTAGACCACGGCTACCACGTTTACCCATGAATAAAAGAAACAGAGCACTGGTGTGTGCCCTGGATGCGCTGTTACCAAATTTTATTGAAAGCAGCGCAAACCTTTGCGATACACACTCAATCTTGTATTGCACGGCTGTTGCGGCATGTCGTATAGCTCGCGTCAAATTCCCAAATACTGACCGATCTGTACGACCGAAACCCGTCGTACCAGCTTGGCAGTGTAGGATTGAGTGTCGTATTAATGAGGCCAGGGTACTCATCGGGAAGCTCATCTGCTTCAGGGAGGGCAATACACGCCCAAGGGTGATGCGCTTTGTGAGGCGGGCATTCTCGGGAACTAGTATTAGTCCCCGAGAATATGTATCCCATGTCACAGAGCGCATCGACTTCCTGAAGCAGAAAGTTTATGCATGGGCAAACCGTATCCGCCGGTACAAGCGAAGAGTGGATCGGTACACTCAGAACCGCATGTTCCAGAACGATGAAAGGTGGGTATACAGAACATGGGAGCGGCCCACTCCCAATCAAGGTGTGACTGACACGCGTCTACCGGATAGTGATGCTATGAAAGCTTTTTGGCGAAGCATTTGGTCGGTGCCTGTCAGTCACACTGAGGGTGAATGGATGCGTGTTGTTGAGCAGGCGTGTGATCCATTACCACACATGGAGGCCATTAGCATTACTCCTCTGGATGTAGCTCGTGCAGTCCGGCCGTTACCTAACTGGAAATCTCCAGGACCGGACGGACTGCACAATTTCTGGCTTAAATGGCTACAAAGGTCACATACTTGCTTAGCCACGCAATTCCAGTCATCTTTAGACACTGGGTCGCTACCAATGTTCTTCACAACAGGAGTTACCCACCTGTTCCATAAATCGGGCAGTACTGCGGAACCTAAAAATTATAGACCAATAACATGTTTACCGACGATCTATAAAGTTCTTACATCCATTCTTAGAGCAAAAATTTCACACCATATTAACAACAACTTAATTATGTCTGTGTCTCAGAATGGATGTAAGAATGGGTCCCGCGGTACTAAGGAGCTGCTCCTTATAGATATGACCATCAGCCAACAGGTTCGTAAATCCCGGAAGGATTTGTCGACTTGTTGGATAGATTATAAGAAGGCCTATGACTCGGTACCACATACATGGCTCATGAGGGTGCTGGAGTTGTACAAGATAGATGCAACGCTACGCACCTTCCTGATGTCATGTATGCGGCAATGGAGGACAGTCCTTCTCTATCCAGGATGTCGACAGATCCGGGGAATTGATGAACCGATCAGGATTGAACGGGGAATATTCCAGGGCGACAGTTTGAGTCCACTTTGGTTTTGCTTAGCCTTGAATCCTCTAAGCACACTGCTGGAGGATTCAGGTCTAGGCTACCGGTTGAGAAGGGGTGGTCAGGTGATTTCTCACCTCCTTTACATGGATGACTTGAAACTCTTTGCCCCCAACAATTTGCGACTGATGGAGCTACTGAAGATAACAGAAACATTCAGTAGCGCCATCAGGATGGAATTTGGTGTGGACAAATGTGCGGTCATGCATGTAAAGCGAGGGGAGATTATGGAATCCGTGGGAACCCAACTCTCGGATTCCATACACCTTAGATCCCTCTCCTCAACCGAAACCTACAAGTACTTGGGTATGTCGGAAGCATTAGGCATCAATGTTACCGACATGAAACAATCGTTGAAGGAACGCTTCTTGGGCCGCCTGAATAAAGTGTTAAATAGCCCTTTATCAGGCGGAAATAAGGTGCGTGCCTTTAACGGTTGGGTCATGCCGGTCTTGATGTATTCTTTCGGCATACTCAAATGGACTCAGACGGAACTTGACGCTCTGGATAGGAAGGTCCGCACATTGCTGACGGCAAATCGGATGCATCACCCACGGTCATCAGTGATGAGACTGTACATCCCGCGGAAGTGCGGGGGTCGAGGTTTCCTAAATGCTAAAACCCTCCACAACCGCGAGATTTACAGTCTCAGGGAATATTTCCTTCAAACCAACGTGGGTATGCACCGAGATGTGGTCGCAGTGGACAAGGGCCTCACCCCGCTCTCCTTGGCAAAAGAGAACTGGCGCAAACCTGCAGTACTTGATACTAACGATCGTAAGGAAATATGGCAGGGCAAAGAACTACACGGACGCTTTTTCCGGGCCCTCCACGGGCCTGATGTAGACTTTTTGACATCTGTATCCTGGCTGCGTTTTGGCGACCTCTTCGGGGAAACCGAAGGTTTTGTCTGTGCGATTATGGATGAAGTTATCATGACGAATAATTATCGGAAATACATTGACAAGGATGGTACGGTTGACATCTGTCGGGCATGCCACCACCCCGGTGAATCAATCCGACATATTGTTTCCGGTTGTTCTTGTCTTGCTAACGGCGAATACTTGCATAGACACAATCTAGTAGCTAGGATTATCCACCAGCAACTTGCCTTGCAGTACAACCTTGTAGAGTCCGAAGTACCATACTACAGGTATGTGCCCGACCCAGTTCTCGAAAATGGTCACACCACATTGTACTGGGATCGATCTATCATCACTGACAGGACTATTGTAGCCAATAAGCCTGATATAGTGGTGATAGATCGACGAGAGCGCCGTGCAATGATTGTCGATATCGCTGTCCCTCATGACGAAAATCTCGTGAAAGCTGAGAAAGATAAAAAAATCAAGTATCTTGACTTAGCACACGAGGTTGTCGACATGTGGGATGTGGACTCTGCAATCATTGTACCGATAATCGTTACCGTTAATGGCCTGATAGCGAAGAGCCTCGACCAACACCTCAGGAGGCTCTCATTGCGTGGCTGGATCAAGGGCCTGATTCAGAAAGCAGTACTTCTAGACACGGCACGTATAGTGAGGAGGTTCCTTTCTCTAGAACCCTGACCACCGGCATCTTGGACCCTGTTCCCGATGCCGATGGGCCACTATTTTTTATATTTTTAAATGTTTTTTTTTATGATTTTTTATAAAAATATTTAAAAATGTAAATAATATGTATTAAAAAGAAATAAATGATAATTATAATAATGAGTTTGTATTATTAAATATGATTCTTTGGTTTAATCAACTTTCGATAAATCATTATTTTAAGTACCTACATATACAGTATCAAAACTAAGTTTTGTTTTTGAAAAAAGGATCGTAGAAAACAAATAGTATTAATTGTGTCATCTGCCAATCGACTTCGAATAGAGCTAAAAATATAATCTGCGGCTGAAAGGCCCTTTCAGCTTCTACACTGGCTTTGCAGTCAGCAAAGAATCATGTAGCGGCAAACAAAATAAAACACACATTTGTGACCCGAGCGAGGAGTGAAATAATATTGAGCACGTAGTCACGTGGTCCGACTTGGCGGCGCTGCGTGGACCGGTAGGGCCCCCCGTGCAGCGGCTCAGCGTCGAATGACACACACGCACCACGCATTTAAAGTACCAACTCATGCAACAGCGCGATTATATTGCCAAAAATTGTTATCACCTGATCCGGTTACCGGATCCGGCAAACGTTTAAAGACGGATCTATCGAACGTATCCGGCTTTTCGGATTGCAATCCCTAGTTGTAACTGAATATGTTTTGGACCACATCATTTCTTTACAAACATATTGAATGAAAATGACAGGTCGAAAAAAACCGAAAGGGAGATCGTGGCCCCCGGCAACAGGGCAGCCGAAGGAACACGGGTGGGTTTTAGTCAGTAAGAGTCTGACACGCCCTCCCGCTCCGCCCAGAGCGGGAGAAGTTATTTGATGATTTCCCACACTCAAAAAAAAAAAAAAAAAAAAAAGGTCGAAAAGTGACAAGCGCCCGCTATGCGTGAAAGGAATTTGTTTGAAAATTGTTTAATATTATCGCTGTTTGACCTTAGTAATAGATGGAAGTGAATTAACAAGTCACTGAAAACTCAGACACGTAAACTTTCTTGCATTATTATAAACTTGCATTAGAGATTGATGCATAAATCATTTACTGAACTGACTTATGTAAAGTATTAAAATCTCTGAAAATTTGGCTGTCAACCATTATCGCTTAAAGACTAGAGAAAACTTTGTATCTGCCAACTTCGAGAATTTTTCGTGTTTGATGAATCTAAAATATACGCAGCTGGGTAAACAATTTATAAAAATGTACATCCATCAACTTGTGTACAGGCATTAAAGCTCTTTACTCTTTTTTTTTTAATTTTTTGTTGAAGGACCAAGTTCACTTTTCGCTTAGTTTGCGTATATTTAAACATACCCTGTACGGTATCACGTCCTGGAAGGATTACGCCAAATTAAAAGTTACCCTGTATACGCATCTTTTTTTTCTACAACTCGTCCATGATAGCCGAAGTTTCAATTTTGTCTTATGCTGGGGCCACACTAAGCCAACGTTCGCACGGACGTAATAAAATCTAATATGAAAGTACGTCATGACATTTGAGGGAAATTGAACGTCATTTGGGGACGTCATATCATGTTTTTTCGGGAAAACGGATGATTTTTGCAATTAAATTCGCGATATCTAATTATTTAAAATAATAGTTTAGTAAGTTAGCGTAAGTGGCATAGGTTTTTATATATATTTTTATATGTTTGCCTACACTGTCCCACTGCTGAGCAAAGGCCTCCCTAAATCTTTCCAAGCATCCGTTTGCAGGGCCACCTCGATCCAACCCTTGCGATACGCATCTAGGTCGTCTTGCCACCTCTTCCGGGGCCGGCCTCAGCGGCAGCGTCCATCCTCGGGCACCAACGGTGTGGAGACTGTTGCAGTCACGATGCATGCGGCTGACATGACCCGCCCAGTCCTATTTTAGCTTGGCAGCCTTTTTGCCTACGTCTAAGATCCCCGTTTTGGAGCGTACCGTGGTGTTTATATGTTATATGTCCCGTTTTGGTGCGTATTCTGTCAGTTCGTTTTACGCCTAGAATGCTGCGTTCCATTGCTCTTTGGCAACCCCAAGGCGGAACTTTTGCGACTCGGTGAGCGACCAAAATAAAATATATATATAAGCAATTTCGTCATCTATAACATAAAACACATAGCTGGCAAAATATTCTGTAAGGACCGACTTTCTGCCAATTTTATTTGAAGCATATGACTTATGATAAAATAATGAATTCCTTATACTCAAGACCGAACCCTTGTCAAAATTATGCCCAAAATGATACGTGAAATAAGGCCTAAGATTTCTTTCTCTTCCTTTTTATATTCCTTGACTTGTCCAATCAATCGCCTCACAGGGTATCTAAATCCATTCTAGAAACCGATAGCTACGAGGGTGAATTTTTTATACGATTATGCAAATCTATTGCTGGGAAACGTGAAGAACGTGGCTCACTTTTCAGGAATTTCAAATATACGAGTATACGAGGCATATTTTCGTTATTTATAAAATTGGTCTAGAATCTTGCGACCTTGGCGATTTAGTACATATTTGGGAAAGAAAAGGCTATCTCGAATTGATACATAAGTTACGTAAAAATATGATTGTACAGTGAGTAATGTCAGGGAAATTAATTGTTCAACAAATTGAATACCAACTGGCTCGTCTATTTAAATCACAACCGTCGTTCTTTGTCAGTTTTATGAAATGGCTATATATAACACGGCAAATTGACGTAGTGAGTTAATTTGGTAAATAAATAGTTTCTCTAAAGGTAGGTACTTCTATCTATTTATTTGGTTTTAGCAGTAAAACCTTAATAAATTCGCTGTCAAAATAATAAGATCTGAGGGATCCGAGTGTAACAAAGCCTACCTAAATAACTTAAGCCCAAGTTTTTGAGGTTCGTAGTTTACTTTTTGTTCAGCCATCTATGTTTTCTTCATTCACTGTTTCTGTCATAAGTCAATCTTGGGCATCACTGACTTCCAGCTCTTAAACTTTTCCTAAGAAAAAGGGTCTTAACAAATGTACGGAAGTACAAATGTTATCAGAAAGGCTAAAAAAGTTTCGAAAATTTTCATAAGATAAAAAAAGGTAACGTAACGTAACGTGGTTATCTAATCAAACCAACATTTTAGGCTCTATTTAAAATAGAAAACCGGAAAAACATGGGGAAACTTGTGCCAAGCTAGCAGGAAGAAATAGGTGAACGACTAAAAAAAAAGATTTGAGCAAGTGTGCTTTGAACACTGCATTTGCCATCCGGTATTGCACAATCTTTAAACAAGTGTTCAAATGTCAAACGAACGGCGTACCCACTATAACCTGTACAATAAGTTTTTTTTTTTTGTTTTTTAGTACTAAAATATTCACAAAAAATATTAAATAGATTCAACGTGAAAAGAAGTGCGCGTGTACAGAGTGTTTCATTAAAGGTATGTACGCCATACTTTTGCTGATTAGCGGGAACGCTCTTTATTAGTTAACATACTGTTAATCAAGCCAACAAATAGCAATTACAGGTTCAATTCTACAATAAATTGCATACTGCTTTGCTATCTATTGCCATTGCTTCATCTTTCCTTTCCTGGAACCTTACACGACACTACGTGCTACGAACCAGTACACGTGTAACAGGAAGCTTACACGCAATCTCACTGGCGAATTGGATAGCTGCAATAGATAGTTACTGCGAATATCCAACAATGACTGGTATTGGACTGTCTCGTTGGTATTCCTAGTGGTCGCAACCGCTAATACTGAGCACGAGATCCTGGGTTCGATTCACAGGTCGGGCAAAGCATTATTGGGTTCTTCCTCAGGAATTTTCCATTCGTTGCTCGGAGTTTGGATTTGTGCCCGGTTGATGGCAATAGGCTCGCCTCCTATTAAATGGGACTTAAACATAACTGACGAAGTGAGGTACCATAGGTATACTTCTGCCTAAACCTTCGAGTATTACAGGCATGATGCTATGTTGAGGAGAGCAAGGGACAGCTGGATCGGATTTAGCGAAAGAGCTCCTCAAAGCAATGTCTTTTATATGGAGCTCCTTTTCTCTGGATGTCTGAGACTGATGATTTTGTTATAATTTTCAATAAAATACTTTAAAAAAAGGTTTTCATAATATTCTCCAATTTTTTTTCTTAACAATGAAAGAACTGCTACACTGCTAACAAATTGAATAATACATTCTGTACATTAAGTAATTTTACGTTGCCTTATTCATCGACCGTATTACATACACTTTGTGTTTATTGTTCCAAAGTACGTTCATTGAAGCATGAGCAGATTACATACTCGCACACGTTGTTTCTCATAACGATACACAAGTTTCGTGAATGCCGTAGTACTTACCGTTACTAAGCACAGACGCTGTATTAGGTGCATGTAATATTAAGTTAATGTGTGGAAATGGGCTTGATTAAACAGTGTTTACATAGCAAAAGCTAAGCAGTGTTTTTTGTGTAAAAATCTCATCGTGAAAACTTGCTGTCACTAATGTGTCAATTCCTAGCATCAAATGTAATAACAGCTCATTTCAACCTCAATTCGGCTAAGTTTTACTAGTGAGATTTTTAGAGAACATACTGGCTGATATTATGCGCTCCACTGTTTATTTATGTATTTCATTCACTCGAACGTCTAAATATAAAATGAATAAAAAGTGAAATAATTCAGTAGTGAATTTAATTCGATGATGTTGTATTTTGGCATCTTTCAATGATCGAAACATTAAATGAACATTAATTTCTATCTCATTTTGTTGTTGCCGTGAGAAAGTGAATTGAAATAAAAATGAACATTCATTTTAAGCTAGCTTTCACGACAAAAATATAATATAAAACCTACAGGCTTATATTTATTTGAATAAATAAATAACGGCTGTAAACAACGTATGCATGAGGGAAAAGGACTCAATTTTGACGGTACGTGTCTCGGGTGAATATCGAAAATTGTGACGAATAACACAGAAGGGCCCTTTATACACACACGTTTTTCTAGCCGTGAAAAATATGGTTTATTCGCCTGTGTACGCACGGTCCTCAGTGTTTTATGGATCACTATGAAAGCTTGACAGATACGTTTTATCTACTGCGCGGTTTATCCGCTGTACCGTAAATAAACCGCGCCGTGTTTAAAGGGCCTTGTACACGGTAAATACATTAATTTCGGTGAGCCTGTAATTCTGTACACACGGTGTAACTGAATGCCGAAGATGTTTACGAATTGTATGGACTACAACGTTGACAGAATATAGAAAAATTTGGTGAGGAGATTTTGTTTTTGTATGAAAATTGTGTATTATTTATTTTGTATGGTAACTGGACAATAAACAATGTCGCACGTGTTGGCTATCAAGTTTATTTATAAGTTTGTTGGCTAATATTTTCATGAAGGAAGCTTGATTAAGTAACGCTCGTTCTCCAGTAACATAAGAAAACTTTGGTGGTGAGTGAAAATAACTCACACATAACAAGTTTATCAATATTATTATCTTTTAGGATATTGTATAGGGCTGTTTTTTAAGTTTTCTATTAATCCTAATAATGGCCGAGTTTTTCACGAAAAAGTAACTTCAAGATAACGAAAGATGATTCATTTTTCAGTTTTATTTTTTGGATAGCTCTTTGTTGAGAATGACTTGTAAGTTTGCAAGTATTTAAAAAAGGGTCTCAATAGGGATGATGACAAAAAAAGTTTATTTTTTCCGTCTTCTAGATTGCAAAAAAATATTTTATACATCTATTTTTTTAACTTTATCAAAAGATTACGGCGATACATTGAGTAAAAATGTGCCATGACGTCACAAGTATGTAGATTTTATACTTACTTGTGACGTAGCGACCCCCACTCCCCAACTTTAATAGGTTTTATGTAAGTAATTTTTTAATAATATGATAAAGCAAAAAATATGTGTCTATTATTTTTTTATTATCTGTCTGACGGACTAAATAGAAATTCTTTTTTTTTTACCAAAACCGTTTTATAATAGCGATAACTTATGAATTTTTTGAAAATATATATAAGCATGAGTTTGTAGATCGTGTTAAATAAATTATAGGAATGAGACTAAAAATAGTAAGTTGTTCTGGGTTTATTTAGTTCTAAGTTAGACTGGTTTTTCAGACTACGTTCTATTTATATTATAACTCAGTTTGAATTACCTACAGTCTATCCGGGTAATAATTGAGTTGGAGGGGTTTTATCCTGAATCTTAAAGATTTCGTTAAGATTGCTTATCCCCTTGCGTCTAAGGACTTAATCGTATCTATTATGTGTTGTTTGAGACTTTAATTCCTCACTTGACGTATCGTGTACCTACAGGGAAATCTTAATCCAATTTCTTGGTGACGAATATCTTACTGTATATTATTCGATACCTCTTAAACGGTAAATATCTTTATCCCTACTTTTAAGAGGAATACGAATTTGTTTCCTTCTCTTTTCAGTATATTTGGTCTTCAGAATAAGCAAGAAAGAAGAAGAATAATTTTTTCGTTTAGGAAGCTAAATTTTGCACCAACGCACCAATATTTTGTTGTGGTGGCATAATCCTTTGCGCGTGGAACCCGTATGATACTCGAAAATCACAAAATATTACCAGTTGTAATTGGATATCTGAAAATAAATCCCTTGCACGAGTTGTTTATTGTCACTTATAATTCGTACCAAATTAATATCGGCACAAATGTTTTGTTTGAATAAATTTCACAACATTCCGGGCTATTGTTTCTGTAGTGGGATGTTTGAACCAATGGCTGGTGTGAAACAATCGTCTATATGTCTATTCTAATCAGAGGCCATTGGAAAGTAAGCGATCTTCTGCAAACCCCAAAAAACATGGCGTACTGAGCTACACTTTGACCAGATCGTTACGGGTGCTCGCCGTCACGCGCCGTGGTGAAAAATTTATTTGAATGATTATTCCGTATTTTTTTCTCTTTTTGTTTTGTAATGCTAATTAATTGGCATACTATTCTTTAGAATCATGTTCTTCTAACTTATCAGACAAGTGATACTGGGGAGTTTGTTACGCTATTGATTCTTCTATTCGTTTTGGGGAATTATTTTAAATCATTTTGACGTTTAAAAAGTGCTGATTCTCAGCCTAATTTGCATAAATGATTTAAGATTTTGGTGTGCATACATGGATTTTTGATATAAGTGCACTATATCTATTTACGTTGGTACGGTCAATAAGCATTTTCAAACAAATTCCTTTCCCACATAGCGCTTGCCACCTTTCCAAACCGTCATTTTCATTCAAAATATTGACAATGACCTAGTCGAAAATATAATAAGGTGTATTATATAATAAATAACTTTAAGAGCGTTCATCAAAGTCGCAAATAGCTGTTATTTTCCCCTAACTTATTTACCTGTTTTGATTAATTTGGCAATATTACTGTATGGGCTCTGTCTCGCTTAGGGTCGCAGCATTATTATTACTGGGTGATAGCCGTTTCGCGTGGATGTGACGCATATTTTCCCCTAACTTATTTTTTGAAGTGAAAACTTCTTTAGCGGCGTTGTGCACTTTTTTTGTAATGGGTAAAAAATGTTAAACTCGCGTCAGGACACGTGACCTGATCGAAAATTCGTAAGACGGTTAAAAAGACATCAACGCGTTGATTACCGCGATGCAGATTTTTTTTCAAGTTTTCTCTTCTGTCGGCACTCCCGGAGTGCCACTGTTTTTTTTGTTTTTGTTTTGTGTTCTTTCTTTGCGTTAACCGCAAATAAACGAATTTCACGATACTCGAAATTAAGGCTCGTACAGACCAGCACGATATCGCGGGCGCGACACGGTCGCGCTGCCTGTCGCGCCCGCGATATCGCGCTGGTCTGTACAAGCCTTTACGTTTTGTATTTACATACCTATCAAGCGCCGCCTGCGAGCGTGTTCTATTAGTATAGTATTCGATATTATGGACAAAAGAAAGAACGCGCTGAAATGACAAAAAATGCTGAAATGCTGAAATTAATGTCTGTAATTTTTATGGTGTACATAATAAAGAATATTCGATTCTATTCTATGATGAACATGTCAAGGCAGAAATCCAAACTTTATCAATTTTAAAATGGATTGAAAAGAGTTTTTTAAAGTTAGTTCAAGTCCAGATATTTTGAAGTCTGATATTTAAAATGGAAAACACAAATTCCAAATAAAATAACAGTAAAACAAATATATATTTTTCTCTCGGATTTTAACTAACAAGAGGTGGCAACCCTACTATCACCTGGTAACCTATATTGTATAGTATTTTTTACAAGGATCTTTAAAAAACGCTCGCAGATAAGAGCCAAACAATATTTTTAAAAAATATGTACCTACGCTTCACCCTTTATATCACAATAATGTGTCAAATTATTCCATTACGACGGAAGCAGACATCGTGTAGGTGGGTCTTCAATGGAAGTCTACGATCTTTATTTGCCGTACGTATTCAACATTAATAAGGTTTCTTTGCGTTGGTGTACACCTATAAGGAAACTCCTACGCTATTCAAGTAAGAATCGGATTCACTTTCACGCTAATTTGTTGTACTGATTAGTTTTGCGCGAAGCACAACCTTTTTTGCAACAATTTTTATACCACTATGGCAAGACAATAATTAAAAAGGAATAAACTAACTCACAACTAACCAATTACTATCTGTTAAACACGAGACTTTACCTTTATACCTAACAAACCTAACGCTACTTTACACATAACAAAACTCAGTCACACAAAATGTTCGACGGGACCTAACCATATGGCGAGCGACAACGACAGCGTGACCTAGCGGTGTACAGCAGCTAGTGGCGCCATCTCGTGATCATATTATAAAACTAACATTAATATTGGTTTTAAAGGTTCTCAGTAGTTATACTCATGTATTTGAGGAACGACTAGTTTTCACATAGAACCGAGAAAACAGTGAAACGTTTTGTTTTGAACATACCTAAATATACGCCTGAAATATGGTAAAATACTAAAATAAACAAGGTGTAATTGAAATAACTTAAAAATTCATAAAAAGTCTTTGCACTCATAATTTTATTATGAACAGCTTTGAACAAACCAAGACATCGCGAAAAAAAAAACTATTTTTCCCTACTTTGTGTTAAGTTATACCGAACATGGAGCTGTTAATTCTTTATACGTATAGAGCACGAGATTTTCTCGATTTCAGTTCTAGTCCCATAATAAAAGTTGTTCATATTGATATTCACAATAACACCCATTTTTTTGTTGGGTGGGAAATTATCTAATAACTTTTCCCGCTCTTGGTAGAGCGGGAGGGCGTGTCAGACTCTTACTGGCTAAAACCCACCCATGTTCCTTCAGCTGCCATGTTGCCGGGAGCCACGGTATCCCTTTCGGACTTCCCCGCAACCCCGACAGGCTTCGGCCCTAGCGGACCCCGTCAGTTCTGCTGACATATCTTAGAGGTGCCCGTGGAACACAATGCGCCGTCGACCCGGGCCTGGTCCTTACCGGATGGCGAGCTACCCATTGGCTTACCCCTCCTCGTGCCACTCCCAGATATACAATGACCCCCTAACGCTGCGTCCTAACCAAAGCGGTCACGGGCGCGTGAACACGCAACTGCTTTGTTTGGCAAACCCGAACGCGTGGTCGCGCTGACAGAGGGCGTTTTCCAGTTTCCCAAACAAAAAGTAATATATGAACGCGACGAAAGTGTATTCGCGCGAACGATCATTTTGGTTAAGACGCGGGGTATGAGTTTGTCAGTTATTTCAAATACTCCTTGTATATCTACTTCAAATATTCCAAGAATCATATTCCGAAATTAATCTCGAGCCATATACGATCTATTTAATATTTCTTCGTTTCATTACTACTCGTGCGTAAGTGAGCAAAATTATATAAAGGAGTCATTAATTCTAGATCTATTCTGTTACTTTACTATCACGATTTAGGACTTTCTCAACCTTGACATTCAATTCAATTCAAATCTTTAATGTATAACACATTGTGTTGATTAATCCTATACTATTAAACGAGCATTCTTCATCAGAGCAGAGCTTGGGCGCGCAAGTACTAATAATATAATTATAGTAGCAAGTGTAGTAGTTAGTATTTTAAATCTAAACTCATCGCCAATTGCTTGACGTAGGCAATTCGCAAGCAAGTTTTTATTATAATTCCTGGTTTTCTTACTGCCACGTTAAGAGCTTGCCATTTGTCAACTTCATCAGGTCTTAGGTCCACATAGCAAATGAGGCAATCATCTTTGTGGTCACAATTCAAAGATTCGTCTGCTTCCTTTTGGTTTTATTGCAGACTTTGGCAGTAATGCCTTAACCACTTTGTAAAATACTTCCTTGTGAATCTCATACCATAAAACTTTGACTTAGAACTTATGTTTTTATTTCTTTGTCCACAGTAACAAGTTGCAAAAGCAACCACCTGATACCAACAACTCCGATCATAAAAAGCAATTCGGCTGAGATTTGCTGCAAGAAATGGTACACAAAGAAACTACAGAAGGTGAGTGGGTAGTTATAGAAAAATACATCTATTATGAAGGAAAACCTTTTTGTATTTTGATGTTATTTTTAGAAGTTCAACCAAAGGCACCAAAATTGGCAAGCTTATTGAAAAAAAAGAAGATTTGTAAAAAACTCTGGTCACACACACAGGAGAATTCCGT
The DNA here is from genome assembly GCA_916610215.1 of Omphaloscelis lunosa. NCBI lineage: Eukaryota > Metazoa > Arthropoda > Insecta > Lepidoptera > Noctuidae > Omphaloscelis > Omphaloscelis lunosa. Next base: position 19,296,436 of record OU744250.1, read on the forward strand.
GCGGGACGCGGAATGTGACTACGCGTGTCGATCAGTGTAGGAAGTCACACTACTATCCCTCCCTCTATACAATTTACTTGACATTATCGGAGCCTGCAAATATCGTCCCACATTCGTGCGGGAAAAACCTTTAAATTCTGGCCTAACAGGGGAACTGTTAGGCCAGAATTTAAAGGTTTTTGCAGACAGGCGCAACACGACGGCGTGACGCGACTCTGGTGGAACAATCTTTGCCTTAAGTCATATACGCTACTTAAAATTACCTCGTAACAAACATTTTAACACACCAAAACACACCCATTTTGACTGAAGGACATACAACTTAGTTTCAAGTCCGATATACGTTGTCGCAAATAATCAAGCAAGTTAAATTGGAAAACTAACTTCTTCAACTGTAACTTTATCGAACTTTATGCAACCAAGGAGTGTCAATTCCATCTAATCTCGTAACTTGCGCAAGTTTGGAGGGCTCAGTCGCAAAATGACGACTCCTCAAAATGTCTACCGGATGCAAAATGTTCATTTCTCAGAATGTCACTTTCGCAAAATGTCCCTTATTTCAATGCACATTCTTCTTCATATCAGTACCAAATCTGTCAAGTGCGAGTCGGATTCGCGTACAAAGGTTTAGAAATAGTTAATTACTGTCGCGGCCTGCAACTGGGGCATTGATGGACGATCGTGAAAATGTGGGCCGAGGCGAAGCCGAAGCACACATACGTGAGTCTATCATCGTCACTGACTGTACACGAATGATAGCCGGGACTAACGGCTTAACATGCTTTCGAGAGCGTAGAACATACCGACACACGGAGGAGACTCGGTACGTAAAGATAGTCACCTATCCACGGACCAAGCCCGGCAAGCGTAGCTTAACCTGATGGATCGACTCGTGCGGCTCCATTTAATTTGAGAACAATGTAAAAAAAAAAAACAAAATATAAGATCAAAGAGACAGTTAAGAGATGACCTCAGTGATGAGGCTGCCGTTCACGGACATGACGCGTGGTGATCCTCGCAACCATTTTAAAGGGAACCGATTGATCCAACACAAAAATAAAAATAGTTATACCACCATCGTCAGGGGTGTATATAAACCTCGTAAACAATTCAAATTCAACTTTTAGTCACGGAAGGCTCATTATAAAGTTTGTTAATAATGGTGGTCGTTGTGTGGTATAAAGTTCTTGTTGATTATTATTGGTACAGTTTGACTTACTGATCAGGAAATTGGTCTAATAAAAAGTTTGGTCGTTTTAGCTGTTTGTGAAACAATTGAGGATTAGGATTGTTAAAGGCTCCTACGCATACTGCCTTGCAGCCGGGCAAGCCGCGGTGCGCCCGGCTTGCTGTACAAAGGAGCCGACAAAACAAAGGAGTGTAGGTCGGCAAAAGCGGGTCCGTGCCGCCGGCACTGTGTGTCTTATTTATTTTTATTTTATTTATATCGTTTTATTGGCAACATAGGTAGGTACATAAAATTTATGGAAACTAAATCAAATGTAAGTTTGTACGCACAGTATTAGGAGATTTACCATGTTATTTTAAGACCATAGACTTCTTATAGGTTTTCCTGTAATCTGTATGCATAGAACTAGGTTCTATATTTTTTACAATTTTTGGCTTACTTTCTTACTTACTTACTTTCGGAGGTGGAAATGAAAATTTACCGAATGATAGAAGAATGGTTAATTTCCATCAATTTTCTTAAATACTTTAAAACTAATTAATTAAAAATTATTTAAAACATTTTGAGATCTTCACAACAAGCCTTTCATTTGTTATGTCACACGGTACAGTTTGCAAAACTTTTTTTTAATGTTTCAATTTGCCCGCTAAAAGTGACCCTCATATTTAAAATTCATTTATTTAAGTTACACGTCCGTTTGGGTCACTCACAGAAATTCAAATTTCAACTAAATTGGTTCAGTAGCTTCGGAATAAATTGTCTCTAATAGACGGACAGCCATCCAGACAGACAGACAGACAGACACACGAGTAATACTATAAGGGTTCCGTTTTTTCATTTGGACGTACGGAACTCTAAAAATCAGCTTAGGGTAGTAAATCGCCTAGGGTATGGGACTACTCCTAAAAGATTGTCCCATTCAAAAAAATAAATGTTGAAGAGAAGTAGAAGCACACACTTTCATTATAAACATTAAAGTGGTTCACACGCACCTATATCTTATCTTCTATTCCTATGTTATATTCATTCGATATTTATCCTTTTGTTCGCAGGACGAGTCAGAGCAACGACTAGATGTGGACAATACCAGCGCGCAGTCGTATTGTATGCACACCGTTGACATGGAGTTTAGACACGTTGTCAGATCCACACACATTGACAAGAGCATAGAGGCGAAGAGAAAAGTGAGTAGCTTACTTTATAATTTACTAAAATTATATTATCATTTTAAATATCATTGTAATACTTGACATAGAAGCTGAAGGAAAACTTGCATTCTTGTTTTAGATAAATTGTAGGCTTATCAAATTGATACACTACGCCAATTTGTCGTGTTATAGCCATTTCAAACAACTGTCGAAGAAAGACGGCTGTAATTTGAATATGACAATTTAAGTTGGTAGTCGGTTTGCTAAACAATTTAACTTCCCTGACTTTACAATCGAGTATTATTTTGACAACCTTCTTTGAGGTACCTAAATCGAAAATGCTGTACTGGTCGAATACATGTGACCGCCCCGCCGGCAGTCTTTGTATGAAAATCTGAAAAAAATCAGCTGTTCCCTACATTTTGACGAGCTATGTGAACTTAAATGTAGGAAACAGCTGATATTTTTTTCACGATATCAGTGTTGGTCCCGCAGAGAAAGTTGTTCATAATGATGAGTACAATGACCCCTTAAAAGAATCCTCTTTTAAGGGGTCATTGTCCATGAATTCAGTTTCACCCTTTAAAGTAGTTGCATTACCCGAGCGCGCGTCAATGATTGGAAATATTTTAATTTAAACTTTATTTCAATACGCATAAAACTCACAGGCGCGGGTTCGACATAAACATATATACATACTTGACATTTGCGTGTTTGTTTTTAAAAATATCGACAAGTTCACTAAAGTAGAAGATACGCACAACGTCAATACTCGCCATAAAAAGAGGTTATGCGCTCCATTCTCAAGAATGATAAGTGATAGCTCATTTGATATGGCAATAAAATATATAATAAGTTGCCCAACGTGTTTAAAACTGAAAAATCTGTAACAGTATTCCAAAAAAGGCTAAAACTATACCTAATCTAAAAATGTTTCTACTCAGTAAACGAATATTTAAAGTCTAGCTAAAATAACGATCTTCTCTCATGTACAAAAGTGCAATCTGTCCTATACAAACATAAGATTTGGTGTATCCTATTTTAACTTCATATAAAATTATAATTATAATTTGTACTACCTGAAAAGAATGATATTAACATTGCTAGATAAAGAGAAAAAAAAAAAAAAAAAAAAAAAAAAAAAACACAAGCGCGACAAGTTAATCGTCATCCTGAGGATGCCTCGTTGAGAGGTGAAACACGTGTCGATTTCTTCCAGGGTCTTTTTTTAAGACTCTTTAGAAATAGCTAAGCGGAACAGGTTACTAAATATATCCACATCATCATTTTATTGTACATTTAGTTCGCAATAAACGTTTTTGTCTTTAATTTCGTCATTTGCAATGATTATACCCTTGAAAATATTAAGTTATACACGTATGAAATCACCGATTTTTCTGGATTTTTCTAGCTGACGTGTGAAGTCACTTACTTCGAAACTGGCACTTGGAGGATTGAAGAAGCTTAATAAAACACATCTATTACCAAAAAAGAATAAAATATGTATAAAAAAAAAACATGGCATTTTCTTGAGGAAATATAAAGATTATCGCTCGCTTTAGAGAAATGTTTTATGGTAAGTAACTAATTTAATGGAGTTCGGTCGCATTTCTGTTGTTATTGTGTTTTTTTTCCATTGTTTACCCAAAGATTCAAGGAAATTCGTAGGAACCTTTAATGTTTTGTCGCTACGTAGATACGGGAGATTTCGAGCAATTAAAATATATAATTATGTTTCAATTTATGTACGGTAAGCCGTACGTCATTGGTAAAAAACCAGTTTAAGCTGGCGTTTCTTGCTTTTGAAACTCCGTACTACACTAAAGGGCTTGCTACACGGCTGCCAACCGTGTCCTCGACAGAAGTGACCTTGGTTGGTGACAGGCAGAGTATAAATACACAGTATAAATAAGTAACAGTATTATGTCTTCATAGAAAACGGCCGAAACGACGCGCTTCGAAATCTCAGTGTATATCAGCACGCAACAGTATCGAGTGTAACAGTTAAGCACGGACGCGGAAGGTTTATCTACTGAGCGGCCGTAGATAATTATTTCAAGGTCACTGCCGAGACATAGTACTGTTACTTTACTATACTGTGAAAACCAATACCATCGTAGTGCGGCTTACTTAACAGTACCTAAACGTTCCCATTTTCTTAAAAAAAGTAAAGACATCGATCTGAAAACCAATATCACGTGAATCAGGGGCTGGGAACTGTCACACAATCCAATACTTTTTGTGGGCTCCTAGAAAATAAAATGTCACTAAAATATACCTGTTACAAGAAACCTGAAAAATGTAGACCTTTTTTCGGTGTTGTCAGAACAATATTGTTGCCTGGAGAGCTGAGAACAACTTTTTATTTACATTCTAGGTAGACCTCTTCAATCAATGTTGAAGTGCGATGTTTTTCGGCATTTTTCTTGTAAATCCAGACAGTAAAATAGAATCGGTATAAAAAGTTTCTAGACAGAAATACCTAGGTTGTCAAATATCACTATAGGGGCTTTCGTTCCAAACCTAATCAATCCGCTTAGCCTTTTCCCAACTATGTTGGATCGGCTTCCAGTCTAACCGGATGCAGCTGAATATCTGATCTCTACAACCCAGATACTAGGTGACATGAGTACCACCTTTTGATAAGACTGGTTGTCAAACATTTTTGGGCTTTTGAGTACCCGAAACGACTGTCAAAGATCGACGAATGGCTGCCGGAGCCAACGGCCTAACGTGCTTTCCGAGGCACGGAGGGGTCTCGATATGTAGGTAATGAATGGTCACCCATTCATAAACCGACCGCGGTAATCGACCCGTGCGGCTGTTATCATTTAGCCAGTAGCCCCTCTCGTTTCATACCTATTATTACCAAGTGTTATATTCTAGAAATGTAGAACAACACAATCCGTGTCAATTTTAACTAGATAACTAGAAATGAAGCTACAATACAAACTGGCGGCGGAACCCACGCAACGCTAAATTAGCACAACTACTGACTAACTAAAACACATCCACGTTTTAAACAAAATTGCATTCCAACTTGTTTTGATCGACACTGCCAACCGTGTTTTTATTATAACGCACGCTTTATGATCAGAATTAAATGCAAAAAGGTATTGTTTCAGGTCAAAGCATTTCATAATATATGAAAAGTTTTAAAATCAAATATTTTATTTCAACATTGTATGGAAATAGTATTTATAGTTATGAGAAAACTGTACCTACTTCTTTTTAGAGAAAATTGGCATGATTTTTTAGTGTTGCTGTGTTAGATACCAAACAATGCGACATTCCTAACATAAGATGTAGTATTGTGAGGATATATGATCGTTGATGGCCTGAAATTGAGCAAATTTTTTTAATATATTATCAACATTTATGCTCAATTTTTTTTAAGTTCCTTCGTACCTTTTGTGCGTGACAAGAGGATGTTTTCAACGTGTTAATTGGACTCAAAATGATAGCTAATGTCGACATCCAAAATTTAATCAATGCAACAACACAGGTACAATTTGAAAAGGATTCAAAGGTTATTTTTTCTGATGCCTAATTTTTTCTGATTAAGTATGCAATTTATTTTATTTTATGCCAAACTTCATTGACTGTGTTTAATGGCCTAAAAGCAGGGATATCGTTTACTGAGATGAAGAGGAATGTGATTGCTTTATCAACTTTGCATTCGAAATGTGAGTCTCAATGGCGGCGCCGCGCTGAGGTGACAATACCTCTCCATCTCCGTAATAAGCTGTTGACTGAAAGCCTCCATAAAATTATAGGAGGCTTTCAAAGCGATTAAAGGTTAAAAAAAAACTGAATGAAGAGGGAAATAAGTCATAATTCTTAAATTAACTTTAGGGACAAGAAAGTTCAATTTGACAACCTTTATAACTATTTTAACAATGAAGAGTGTTATAAAGGTAAGATTTTAATGCACTTTGATAACATTTTTTACTATGGAATGTCTGTGTTTGTATTGGAAACAACTATTCAGTTTTTTTTATTTTTATTTTTGAACTATAAATATCTTGTTTACTACGTACTTATTTATTTATTTTTCTAAGGTTTATAAGTTATAACAGAAAATCAGAGTCCATTAAATACGTTTACAGAATGTTAAGCATTCATTGATTCAACTTTACGAGTCTATTTTAAAGGCATATGTTCCCGTTAAATTTAACCAAAGACACGTGTATAAGTCAACTGTGGCTTGGAACGGAGTCTATCTCTAGAGATGACCCATATTCCAATTACGATATGCACGATACCGGATGAATTGCATTCAACATGCCTCTGCAGACTCCGTCTGAAATACCTATTTAGTAACGGAGATTGGTAACACTGGTTTTATAGGTAATTATTATAGTCTTCCTTCACCATAAAGCGTTTAGTAGCAAAAAGCCGGCCAAGTACGTTCTGTACTAAGGGTTCTGTACCACAAAAACTATTAATTGTAGTTAATCCCCTCTCTAACGCCCTTGGGTCACTTGGTTAAAGCCATGAAACTTGGGGCGCATGTGTTCCATAACTGATATAAACGGTGAATTATACAATTCAAAATCGTTTGTTAAATATTGCTAATAATATTTTTAAACTGTATTTTACATAGTGTGAGTAGATGCTATACTTAGAATCAGAGCTAGAACTTTATTTGTGAGCCGGATCTTAATAAGTACACCGCGCTATAGCGCGCTGATGGCCCAGACGGAGTTTGACGTTAGACAGTGTTATGCTTGATCGGAAAAAAAGAAAGAAAAATTATTTATTCTACATAATTAAAATGTTCATTATATACTAAAGCCAAAAGCTCCGTTTTCAAAGGAAAATAAATAAAAGGATTTAATTTAAAAAAGTCTAAAGTAATATTAATAAGTTTAAAGGCTAAAGTAACGCGTAGGTATTCTGTAAAAAAGATAATTAATTCTCCATAACGGTTTGAAAGTTATAGCCCTGTGACAAACCGCCAAACGGCGGCGGCGCGGGTGGAAGCTTAGTAATAGGATCCTGTTGGTACCCCCTGATTACTTAATCCTAAAAACCAGAAAGCTATGAATACGCATATCCAATTACATAAGCCATTTACATTAGTGGTTTTGCAGTCCCCAAGATAAACCAATGAGCAAAAGTTTTTACAACTTTTCTTGTTGGAGTTGTGGTAAATTAAAAATATTTCCGTATTTGATTAAGTAAGCCTACTTTCAAAGTCATATTTTAGAAGTTTCTTATTTTATAACGAGAGCAGTGGTGGCCCAGTGGAAACAGCCGCGACTTACGAGTTGTAGGTCATAGGTTCGAACCCAGGCAAGCACTTTGTGTAAATTATTTCAACACCACTGTTCTCAAAACGGTGAAGAAGTCATGAGAAGGCATGTCCTAGAGGCAAAAATTGGAAGACATGAATTTGACATCCACCAACCCGGACTGGGCCCGCGTGGTGGATAAGGGCCCACTCCTTCTCACAGAGAGAAGGCCTGTGTTCCAGCAGTGGAGCATTATAAGCTGATTATGCCTATTTTAAACGTGACTTTAGGGGCTTGTGGCTAAGACATAATAGATAGACCGGGTCGATAGATCAGGGTAAGCTATTTCTGCGAGACCGGTCCGTGGATGGACTATCTTTAAATACTGAGAGCACTCCGTGTCTTGGAAAGCACGTTAAGCCGTCGGTCCCGGCTATCATTCGTAGATGTTTGACAGTTGTTACGGGTCGTCAGAAGCCCGAAAGTCTAACTATAGAACTTACCGCGGGGTACCGTGTTACCCAGTAACTGGGTTGTGAAGGTTAGATAGGCAGTCACTCGATGTGAAAGTACTGGTATTCAGCTGCACCCGGTTAGACTGGAAGCTGCCCCAAAATAGTTGGAAAAAGGTTAATCAGGTGTTGATTTCATAACCTGACTTTAGAATTTTTCTTTGGATCCTTTTACAAATGTCACTTCCCTTAAAAAATGCTTCATACTAATTTGATTTCCTATTTTTGTTCCATCTTGAAAAAAGGAAACCAAAAATTGGGAACTAAATAATTAAGTTTAATAATAAAACTGTAACCCGACTACGGGAAAATAAAAATGATCTAAAAAGTACGAAACAAGAATATGTTTCAGACAGAAATCAAGACATAGTTACAAAAATGGTTAAGGTAAAGCCGTGGTCGCATGCTTGTATACCATGTGGGTGCCAGGAATACTTACAAAATTATAATGGTCATTTTTATTTTCGTGTATTCGGGTTCATTTTTTTTAATGAAATTATTATTTTTTATTTTTCCGTTTTTACGCTTGATAAACATTATGACAACAAGAGTAATACAATAGGTCAGTAATTAAACAATTTTAATTTCAAATAGCAGTGTATGTTAGAACATAGTACGTTGAACGAAAGCGCGGTTTATTTCGAAACCAACACCATTTATCGAGCTTCGAGTAAATCCAAAATAAAAATATTTCATTGTACTTGTTTTTCTTCATAAGAGTGGAATTAAAAATCGTTACTATTTATTAAGATTTGATGAACTGCGTGTTGGTATCATCTCGCGGCATACGTAGCGCAGTCTCACTTTTGCTTGTTTTTAACAATTTAAACATATTTATTTACTTTACAAATATGATATTCTATACATATTTGTAATGTGCTCTACAAGAGCATTATTTTGGTACCAAACATGTCATAATTTTTTTTCGAGATTAGAAATTTACGTGTAAAGTCAACCATATTCTCGAAAGCGTTCAACTATACCTTCATCGTATAGCTTAGGTAATCAAATACTGCCTAAAACCAACTGCGTCCGAGATCTGGGGGTATATCACGATTCTAAGCTTACGTTTGAACCTCATGTCGATGCCATAGTCGCTAAAGCATCTAAAGCACTGGGTTTCATAATGCGGCTGTCCAAGTGCTTCAGTCAAGCCAAAACTTTAAAAATTCTTTACTGTACTTTTGTTAGAAGTCACTTGGAATACGCGTCTGAAATCTGGAATCCTTGTTATCACAAGTACATTGATCGTATAGAGAGCATCCAGAGGAGGTTCATCAAGTATTTGTGTTATCATCAGAAAGTGCCCTACCGATCTGAAGATTACCTCAACCTCTGTAAGAAGTATCATATATTACCCTTAATTAATCGACGAGCAATTTGTGATTGTATTTCATTATTTAAGATATTCAATAATTCTATCAATAACTCCGATATCCTATCTAAATTTTACTTTAACGTTCCCGGAAGGTCAAAGCGATGGAACGTGCCGTTGCGTGTTCCATTTTCTTCTACAAATTACAGGCAAAATTCATTTATAGTGCGTGCAGGTAGAAACTTTAATGACATGTGTAAACAGCATGATTTTGATGCTTTCATAACGAGTGTGTCCTCGGCCAGAAAGTGCATGAGCCTTAGCTTTTTTAAGTAAGATTTCGTTTTTTCAGGTTTTTATTATTGTACTGAATTTAAAATTTAAAATTTGAAAAACGTGAATTTAGTTTAAGCTTGAATGTTTACTGTATTTTTTTTTTTTTTTTTTGTGGCTGTATTGTGTTGTTCACACTCTTTCTTTGTAATCTGTTTTTAAAAGTGAGGACTTTTAATTGGCTGTCAGTCTCACATACTATTTTTTTAATCTGTTAATCTTAGCTGTAAGTCTTCCATAGTTAATAAATAAATAAATAAAAATAAATAAATATTAAATTTAGGGAAGATTTATATAGCCTATGTCACCTGGCAAAAATCTATTGATAGCTCATTCATTAAAATCGTTTGAGTAGTTTAGGCGCTACGGTGGAACACACTGGAACACACTTTATAGACTGCTAAAATCATAACCCTTTCTTTTGGATTTGCCGTAGTCGGGTAAAAAGGATCGGACATGCTTTTATAGTGATTATGGAATAGAGTGGGTTTGGCCAGTGTCTAATAGAGAATTAAATAAATTATTTAACTTATGAAGAGGGTTACGGGGTAGCAACCGCAGATATCCACCGACAACCTTTTGATTTAGGTAGGGCTTTTTCGGCCGATTTTTCAAATTCAATTCGAAACTCAAACTTTTCTAGGGTGTAAAGTAAACTTTTTATCCAGTCACTAAAAATTGAATTCACCTTGAATTCATGACATTAATTAATAATTAATTTAATAAATTAAGAGCATTATCAGCATCTGAACCTGCAGTGGGAGAATAATAGGTAACGGCCTCTTTTAATACAGACTGCTGTCTCACCTATTATTCTCTATACCAGGGGTTGCTAACCGGTCGATCGCGATCGACCGATTGATCGCGGCTATTAGTCCAGTTGATCGTGGCAAAAAGAAAAAAAGTTAATATACATTAAAAAAATAATAAGTAGAGCAGACCACGCAACGTAATCACCAACTGCTGCGCGCGTTATTTTGTATCATTTTGCAATCGCCGTTCCATCACGTTATTTATCCTCTCTTCCACGCAGTAGCTAAGACGCAATACTCACACTACTTTATATAAGCAGTTCCTAAGAATAATTTTCAATTTTATGATCTCTTAATAAAATAAATAATACTACATAGGTAATTGTGTACCGTTTCATTAAAAATTTCAAGAAGCATGTAATTGGTAGATCGCATAGGGTTTCGTCAGTAAACAGTAGATCTTGGGTCTAACCAAGTTGGTCACCCCTACTCTATACGCATTGTAACAACACTCAAGATGGGTAGACAAGAATTTATGACATACCTAGTCTATTTATTCTTAGACCCGTTTTCATAACCGAATTTCAATGAGAGCTGCTACTGAGGTGTAATTTTAGTAGGTAATATTTTATGATACCTAGAGGCTTTCATTCAGATGATGTTATTATTTTAAAAATAGTTCTTAAACCCGATCCTTAGAATTATTAAAAAACAACGTTTAGAGACTCCCGCAGACAGGCGCGACGTGACGATGCAACATGATTCTGGTAGAATAACTTCCATGAAGTTTGAATGTAAAAAAAGGGTTTTCTTTAAATGCCTAATTTTATTTCAAATGGAGTATAGAGTAGCATTGCGCTGTCGTATCGCGCCTGTCTGTGGGAGCCTTATTCAATACCTACCAATAACTAAAATCAAATGAGATTCAATAGATAATATCTTGAACCATGTAAACCTATTGAACTGGAAAACTGAGTATTATTCGGTTCACATAACTTGACGTAACAGTAAATGGGTCTGACAGCTTATGTGGAAACTAACACGAGTCGACTTTCCATCGGCTTTAGTTGCCAGCCAAATTGCCTGACAAAGTCGCATAGGCTCTCCATTTAAATATTATTCGATATAATTTTTTTTTTTGTGGGATAATTCTCATCTCCGTCTGGGGAGAACGGAGGGTTGTGTCGAATTCCTACCAACTAACCCCTCAGTTCCTTTCACTACCATGTGTTGGGAGGCCGGGAGATACTGGTACATTCGCGCGCACCCGTGACTGCAACTGGTATCAGCCTACCATGCCTAGCGGGCCCCACCACCAAGTGCGGCCGATGCCACGACCGCACGCGTCCTCCTATGAAAAACATAAGTTTTATTAGTTTATATTAGAGTAAAAGTAGTATATAAGTAAGGTTTTGTGACCATGTAAATGTAAATATTCGTATACCGCTTTGAACAGCGGATGTATCCGGAACTTAATTATACTTTTGTACGTACCATGTACGACGAAAAATGTCTTTGTCTTTTTCACACCACCTATATGGCATAGCAAACAGGAACCTTATTTCCTAATGACAAGCTTTCACCCATAGCTGATTTTTGAAGACGTTATAAGTCATCCACTGCTAGCAGCACGTGCTGCCTGGTAACAAAAGTAGACTAATGGTTAGTCGCCATATTTAAACCATACTACACTTGTTCAAAATAAATACATACAAAAAACTCATGCTTTTTTCCCATGGGGGTAGGCAGAAACTACAGAACGCCACCTGCTACGATCCTTAAACAAAATAATGAAAGTAAAAACATCAAGTTACGTCATTACTTCGGCGCCGGCTGTCGCTAAAAACCAGCGCTGGGGCTCTGTCTTGCATAGGGTCGTAGCATAATGCTGAGCGATAGCCGATTTGCGTGGATGTGACGCATGCTTCTCCCAACCTTTTCTCATTTTTATATTTTAAACTTTTTTTTTGCGTCATCTTTACCGCAAATAAACGTCTTTTCTTTCTTTCTTTCTATTTAGCACATAATATGTATAATATCACGCATTTAATCCCCGAAGGATTAGGCAGAGGTGTACTTATAGTACATCACCACAGTTATGTTTAAGTTGCATGTAAAAGGAGGCGAGCCTATTGCCACTAACTGGGCACAAATTCAGACTCCAGGCTGCGACTGAGAAATTCCAGACGGAAAAACCCAGGACCTAATTCTCAGCAGTAGCGCTTACGAACACTAGACCAACGAGGCAGTCGAGCTAATACGTGCGTGGTGACTAAAAGGTTAGTCTCCACGTGCCAGTTTCATGTTTCAATTCCGCGCAAAAATAACTGACGCCTACATGGACTATATAGGTACAGTCACGAGCAAAAATATGAATACACTTAGCAAAATTCAAAATGATTTTCTCGTGGAATAACGATTGCAATTTGCCATAAGCCCTATGTAGTGTGGGACTGTGGGCTTCAAAATACTATATTCCTAATAACATATAATTAAAATTAATACAGTAGGAGAAAATAACTGTAAAAAGATGAAAATTGTTTACATCTTAGTGCTCGTAACTGTAAAGCCTACGTAGGCGCTAGTTATTTTGGTTACCTCTATAATAATAATAATATTATTTGTTCTTTTTAGGGTTCTGTACTTCAAAAGGAAAAAACGGAACCCTTATAGGATCACTCGTGTGTCTGTCTGACTATCTGTCTGTCTGCCCGTCTGTCACAGCCAATGTGCTCCGAATCTAATGGACCGATTAAGTTGAAATTTGGTACACATATGTATTTCTGTAACCCAAACACGAACTTGTAACGTACAAATTTTGAATATAGGGGTCACTTTTGGGGACAAACAAGAAAAAAAAAAGTTTTGCTAACAGTACCGTATGACATATCAAATGAAAGGGCTTGTTGCGAGAATCTTAAACATATTTTTTTTATATAGTTTTAAAATAAATACTTTTAAAGATATTTAAGAAATTCGATGAAAATTGACCATTCCCCCTTATCTCCGAAGCGAATGGACCTAATATTTTGTAAAAAAAAATACATGCTCTTTATTCATAGATTACAGGAAAACCTATAAGAAGTCTATGGTCTTAAAATAACATGGTAAATCTCTCAATACTGTACGTACAACCTTATATTTGCAGTTCGGATGTATGAGAGAACATGTATTTCAACTACAATGTTAAGTTTGTATTTGGGATAAATTCATCCCAACTACGAAACCCTTCATTGTACTGAGAAGAACGCGGCCGTCCGTGCCTACAGCAGCTTCCCCTGCCCCGCAAACAAAGCCCATATGCGCTATTTACAGAGATCTATAAAGACACGCATACAGGAGCTGCGTGACGCGGGCTGGGACAAGATGCTCGGCGAACTAGAGCCCAACCATCTGGCATTTTGGGAACTTCAGAGGAAACTCAGATCCCCTCAATCTTCCTCCATGCCCCCCCTGACCCGTCCCGACAAGTCCATAGCCTTTGAGGACGTTGAAAAGGCAGAATGCCTGGCCGACACCCTCGAGGCCCAATGCTCACCCAGCTCCCTGCCAGTAGACCAAGCTCACCTCCTAAAGGTCGACGCTGAAGTCGAACGTAGAGCCTCTCTCCCTCCCGTCGATGACCCTGATTGTCCACTGCCTCCCGTCGCTCCAGACGAAGTGCATGACATTATCAAAGGTCTTAAAGCTCGTAAAGCTCCCGGTTCAGATGGACTCACCAATAGGGTGATCCAATTATTCCCTGCCCACCTGATAATGCTTTTGACTACCATCTTCAATGGTGCCTTAAGCAACAACTTCTTTCCCCAGTCGTGGAAAGAAGCCACAGTCATAGGTATCAGAAAGCCCGGTAAACCCAGTACCGAGCCCTCTAGCTACCGTCCCATCAGTTTGCTCAAGGTTCTCGGAAAAATCTATGAGAGGCTTATTTACAAGCGTCTCAGAGACTTCGCCGAGACCAAGGGCCTCATCCCCAACGAACAGTTCGGCTTTCGAACTGAGCACTCTAGCGTGCATCAGGCCCACCGCATCATTGAGTTCATAAGCGATGGTTTCCAACGCGGCTCTTTGACGGGTGCAGTTTTCTTCGACATTGCGAAAGCATTCGATAAAGTCTGGCACAACGGCTTATTATACAAGCTGTACCAACTCGGCGTGCCGGATCGTCTCGTACTCATCTTACGGGACTATCTATCGAATCGCGTATTCCGCTATCGCATTGAAGGAGCACTTTCCTCTCCCCGCCCCATTCGTGCAGGAGTCCCTCAGGGCTCCGTGCTAGCTCCCCTCATGTTCACGCTATTCACTAGCGATATTCCAAACCCAGGTAGAAGGACGCATTTCGCTCTGTTCGCAGACGATACGGCCATCTACTTTAGGTCTAGATACCCCGACAATATCGCCCACACTCTCCAAGGCGCAGTCAATCGACTCGCTGCCTGGTTTCGAAAGTGGCGCATAGAAGTCAACCCCGAAAAAAGCCAAGCGGTTCTCTTCTCGAAACCGCGCACAAGGCTTAGAGACCCCCTCCCCCGACCTCTCACTATGTTCGGTAAGCAGATCCCTTGGGAGAAGCGAGCCAAATACCTAGGTGTTTTCCTCGACCACCATCTCACTTTCGCTGAGCACATAAAGAAGGTTCGTTCGCGAGCCGCTTTCGCTCTCGGTAGGCTCCATTCCGTCCTAAACGCACGCAGCAAGATGTCACTTAAGTGCAAATTGCGAATCTACACAGCGTGTATTCGTCCCATCATGACTTATGCGGGTGCCGTCTTTGCTCATGCAAAACCCCATCATATCCATAGGTTGCAAACGCTCCAAAACCGATTCCTCCGTAGGGCCACAGGCTCCCCCTGGTATGTTAGGAACGAGAGTCTCCATCTCGACCTTAGAATTCCCACGATCCACCAATTTCTAAAACGCCTTGCAAAGCGTTACTTCGATTCCGCGGTCAAACATCCCAACCCTCTGGTTGTCGAGGCCGCCAGTTATGTCCCAAGTAGGATTAGCCGTACCCGCCGACCTAGGCACATTCTCACCGACCCTGATGACCCCATAACCCTCCTCCAGGAGAGCAATAGGGCCACCAGTACTATACACAGACACAGACGCCTCCCGTCATTCCGACCTCGCCGTCGAGGTCCTTTGCGATCGCGACCGCGCCCCCGAGTAAATGATACTCCTCCCCGACCCTTGCTCGATAACGAGGTGCCAGCAGTGGTTTCAGCTGTGCACGTAGCTTTAAATTCCCCGATTAATAATAATGATCAAAACTTTGATCCAGCCCGCCCCGTCTTTGATGTCCTCCCTCCGGTGACGCCCTAAGCCGAGGCTCGTACCCCACAGGGGGTGCCCTTAGCGAGCGTTCACCTAGCTTTTTAGCTTAGATTTGTATGCCCCTGGCTGGAGGCTTTGAGTGTAGCAGCTTAAGGCAACCACAGGATTGACCGGTTAAGTAGTCATGACCTCAGAGGTCAGCTACGAGATGCCCTACAGAAAAAAAAAAAAAAAAAAAAAAAAAAAAAAGAAAACCCTTCATTGTGCGTAGGTAGTCCGACACGCACTTGGCCGGTTTTTTCTTATAAATATTTAAAAATGTAAATGATATGTACATAAATTAAACAAAGGAGATAATAATAGCAGCCTGTTAATGTCGGCAGGGTAAAGTCCTCTTCTCATAAAGAAAATATTTAATTATTGATGACCACGCATACTCAAGACGGGTTGGTGATTTCAAACTTATATTATTTACCACTAGCGTGATCAATTTGACATTTACGCGGTCAAACTGTGCGGCTATAAAATCGATCAGTGTAAATCCCGGCTTAGCCTACGCTCCAATAACCTTCAAGAACACAAAGTTTATTCGAGTATTAGGATCTTGAACGCTTTTTTGTCGGTTAACATGAATTTTCACAGTAGATCATAATACACTTGCGTGTGCAAAAAAAAAACAGTGGCATTTCGGGAGTGCCGACACAAGTGAAAACTTGAACAAGATTGCCTTGGTGGAAGAAAAATACTTCTATAGAGCATTAGTCCGTAACCTTAAATAAAGAGCACAATCGCAATTACAAAAAAAAAACTTCAGGCACCTTTAAAGTAAAAATACTTGCATAGAACATTGATCCGTAACTTAATATAAATAAAGAACACAATCGCGTTTATAAAAATGAGGTGTCGTAACAGTGTCGCGAAATCAATGGTTTGATCCCATCTTAAAAATGCCCAACGCACCTAAAGAAGTTTTCACTTCAAAAATCGATCCACTCCGTGCTCTTCGATTTAAAAGAAGATAACTCAAACAGTTCTGTTAAAAGTAACCTAATGTATATAATATACTCAAAACTCATTGATATATAAAAACCCAAGATGCACAGTCTCGAATAAAAGTAACGCTCGAAAGTGTCCCGAAACTCTATTTCTGTCTCTTTCTATAAGCTACAAGCATATATTATTGCAAGTTCAACCTTACGCCAATTGTTTAAAGTTGTTATTTTAACGCAGTTACTTAAAGCAATAAAATTTTACGACCGACCGTGGTCGGTAGGACAAGGTATTGAGTGGAGTCGAACATGACTTTTTTTTTTTCATCTTACGTTATTAGTTAGTATTTTAAGAGTTTGTAAAATTGTGTTTTAAACACATAAATATACTTTTATTTCTGCATAAATATGTTTTTGGGCAGCCTATGGGTATATAAAAAAACAAATAATAACTGTTGAAATTGTTTATTCAAATATAAAGAACGAAGTTTTACGAAGACGTTTTATGCCTTTTAAAGTGACATACATATCTTCATCCAAAAATGCTCGGAACAAACGACGCTTGAATTATTCGACTTAAAAAAATCTTCTCGCCTTTGTTGGCTGACGATTGATGTCCATTCTCCACATCGTATTGGGTCACGAGGAAAACTAAAATATAAAAATTAGAAGTTTCCATGAAGTTTCTAATGTGACACTTACAGACTACAGACTACGCGACACTTCAGTCTATCCTTAGCATGCCGCATGTCGCGAACTCATAAGTTGGCCCATAAATGAATCGTTATACATCATAATATTTACGAACATTATAAAAATGTTAAATTGGCTACCTCCTGACCTACACGTTATGTAACGTAAATATATATATTTTTCAAAAACTACATACAAAAAAGGTTCAAAAGTACATAAATTTATTAATAAAAAGAAACACAAACAAAAAAAAAATCGACTCCACTTATTAGAACAGGGTCATTTTTATAATGCGACTAAAATAAAAAGGAGACTGTAATGCGTTGTTCTAACACTGACCAGGCAGCCATTGAAGTTAGCCGTATTTTACTTTGAGCGTTGAATGAAGTTTTTAGAAAAAATAAATCAAAATCACACATTGCTCGTTATAATCGGTCATAAAAACAACAAAAACTAGTCAATAAGTTTTTTACTTACCGAAAATACGATATCCCATCCTTTTTTAACCTTCTTGACGTAATATTTTTACAATTTCTCACAGAACACTTCGGCATTTGTAACGACTGCTTCCAGACGCGAGCGACGCGAGACTATTTGAAATGAGCGCACAATTTAGAATGTTGCGCTCATTTTTTGGGGACGTTTTTTAGACGTTGAGTGTGCATCTTGGGTTTTTATACATCAATGTCAAAACTTCATGAAAGCGTTAACGTAGATAACGTTGGTGTAAGAAATATCAAAATGTTGATTTATTCGTTTCAAGAAAATCGGGATTTTATTTAAAAAAATATATTTAAAAAAATCAGTTACAAAAAGTTTAAAAAGTACGTTAGTAAGTACAGAAAAGTGGAAAGTAATGTCGATTCATCAATCCACACCTCTCACATGCAAATTGATGAATCGTTTGAACACAGCCACGTCCAACCTTTCTGCTATCATTAACCGACTTCAAAAAAAAGGAGGAGGTTCTCACTTCGTAGGAATATTTTTTATTTGAAAAATTCTTTTTTGTTTGAAAGGGTATACTTCCAAATTGGTCCCATTGTCATTTGTTCACGATCTGATGATGGGATCTTGGAGAAATCGAGGGAACTCTTCAAATATTATAGGCACACCTATAGCAATTTGGGTATTTTTTATAGTAACTCGTGCATTTGCTCTCGAAAAGCACGATTTGGTAAAGTGGAACTGATGAATTACAAAGCAAAAAAAGAATAAGTGAAAAAAAAAAATCTCCTAAAATACAACCGACTTCCAAACTACAAAGTGAAAAATAACTTTAATTTCGGAAGTCGGTGGCAAAAAAATTAAATGCTGATCCAAAGACACCGACTTCCGAAATTAAAGTTACTTTTCACTTTGTAGTTTGGAAGTCGGCTGTATTTTTGGTGAAAATATTTTTTTTTCAAGACGCTGTTGCTACTCCCCCACACATTTTTCAAGACTGACGCGATTTATATTACCTGTCAAGGTCAAAGTCAAATAATTTATTTCAATTAAGCACATAAAATGCACTTTTGAACGTCAAAAATTACAAAACAATAGAAATGGTTCTAGTCGCCCCTTCCAAAAGGTAGTTTTCGTATGGAGAAGAATGGGCAAGAAACTCCACCTGTATCGGTTTTGACTGCAATTAAACAAAGAATCACGCTTGTGTTCCAGTGCAGAGATGTCTAATGTTTCCACGTTTCACCAGTAAAATTCAAAATATTAAATTTAATTATCCTTTCAGGTAATACGAATGCTGTTTGTCATCATTATGGAGTTTTTCGTGTGTTGGACGCCACTGCACGTCATAAATACGGTAAGAATTTACTTTAGTAACATTATGATCAGCACGGGGAACAGTGAAAACCTATGGGAGAGACCTTTGGCCGTTTTGCGTTTTTTTGCGTCAAGTTTTTTTTTTTTTAAATACGTAATTTATAACGTAATTTTTAACCGACTTCAAAAAGGAGGAGATGCTCAATTAGACTGTATGTTTTTTTTTCTTTCGTCTTTGTCTAGAAGTGGGACAATACAGATTGAATGACGTCATCATAACTGAAGAACGTCCACTGCTGGGCTTTTTCCAAAATTATATTAGGGACTTCAAATGAAAGGCAGTCCTAAATTCGCCAAAATGCTATAATAATTTTCATGGTTTTGTTATAAAACCATAAAAGTACACCCACAACGGTGAGTATGATATAGGTATGCGTTATCCACATAGAAAACGGAAATAACCCACATTAATATCGCTATAATGTTTGATTAGAAATTTCATTACTTACATTAATTACTGGGTTGAGCTGACACGAAGAATTGCTAATGGAAAACACACAGTTCTAAGGGAGGGCAATAGTGCCACTAAAACTACGCTCGATTATATGACTAGCTATAGATATAAAAGAAATACGCTACTTTTAATACACGATCAATCACAATTTGTTTCGATTTGAAACAGATTGCTAATTCATTGCTTCATAAGTTGGAAAAAAAATCTACTCAACAACGTAAATAACGCAATAAATGTTGTTGAACTGTCAAAATAAAACAAATTAGTCATAATCATTTACAAAAATAAGTTACGCAATTAGGGTACTGGTGTCAGTTTTTATACCGCCCCTGGCCCTCTGACTTGGCTTCACATACCGTCGAGAAATATCTCTCAGACATGCCGGTTTCCTCACGATGTTTTCTTTCACCGTTTTTGAAGCAAGAGATAATTATACAATACGCACATGAATCCGAAAAGTCAGAGGTCCATGCCTTGGGTTCGAACTTGAGACCCGGGTAGTCCGACGGTCACACCCCTAGACTATCACTGCTAATCTTTGTCAGCTGATACTTTCCACTGGTGCCGTAATGGCCTCCCCCATATTATTATAGAAAGTACCTTTTACACGGTGATACAAAAGAGTGGTTTCGTGAGGCCTACACATGGCTTTCTACCAAGTAGACTTTGGAAAGGTCTATGCAGACAAGCCCTACCACCATACATTATGTATTTCTACTGCCAAGCAGCGTTGGTTTATTCTGGGTTAGAGTATGATTGCTAAATTCAATTATGGTAAAAATTAAAAGCAGCAAGAAATATTTTCAACTTTGTATCTGTACTAATAATAAAGCTGAAGAGTTTGCATTTGGTAGCCTAATTCTTGCGGAAGGCTATAGGCTATTTACCATCATTTTAGGACCATTAGGAGCCGAGCAAAAATAAATAAAAGCCAAAAAGAATGCTAGGCGAAAACGAAGTAACAGCGCCGGTAGACGATGCAATACGATGCGGTGGGTCGGGGGAACAAGAAATTTCACGCGAACGAAGTCTTCGGCAGAAGCTAATTTCCTATGAAAGCAGTGACAACCACAATTTATCCTATTCTGCTCAAATGCTACCCGTTTCATCAAATCTATGCTGTATTTTTTTTAATTTATAAAAAGAATATCCGTCGGCCTTTTTGCCAAACTTTTAAATAATTCCGTTACAATATTATTCATCTAACCCATAACAGAAAACCAAAAAATACAGTGTTCGGCGTGGCTTTTCGGTAGTATATATTTTTTTCTTTCAAATATTGTATGTTTTTACAAATGAAACGAAAAATATTTTGAATAATTTTTATGAAATAATTCTGTTTCAATAATCTGTATATAAAAAAAAACTGCAAAAAATGGTGTGGCTTGTGGAAAGAAGATAAATATTTTATTTATTAAGGTCGGCTTTGATTAAACAATTCTGACTGGATCGGATTCCAGACTAACACGTATTATTTATTGGCTGGCCATTTTTAAATCCAGACACGTGTACAGTTCTGTCTCAAGGTCAGGATAGAGGCTGGACTCTATTTTACGTAAAAACTTAAATTAGAAATAAATAAGTTTATGAATCGTTAGGGAAATTAATTGTTTACCAAATTGTCTAGAGTAACAAATCAAGTTACAATATGGAGCGTTAGTTCCAAACTACTACGGAAAGCTAAAATCAATTCTTATGCATCAAATTTAAAGATAGAATTTGGTAACATTTACGTTTTGAGCTGGCAAGGGTGCGCAGCGGATATGAAAAGAGATATGAGCGGCGTGCAGTGAGTGGTGCCGTAACAGTTCCGCTCCAGCCAGCACACATCTCCGCCCTAGCCAGCACAAATCTCTGCTCTAGCCAACACACAACTCCGCTCTACCCAGCACTTCTCCGCACAGCTTTGGTGGATAGACCATAGCTGAAAACATCTCGTCTCGTCTCCGCTTCGGACATCTCCGCACATCTCCGCTTTAGTGTAGTCCGAGCCTCAAAAACATTCTCGACTATTCACACCAGTTTGAGCACCTCTATACAAGTTAGTTGACAATCGACGTGAGCGAATTTCTTTCCACATCCCGCGCGAGATTTGTCTTCGTTTGGCCAGAGCTTGAAATATCGAATTTGCAATAATTTGAATTAAATGATAAGTATCAAACGTGGTTAATTTGTGGAAATAATTTCATAAAGCTACTCACTTCGTCTGAAAGTCATCGTCGTGTCAATCTCAGAAAATAAAAATTCCATCAGATGTCTGGAGATGTCAATCAGACTGAGTAAATACTAGAGATATAATTTAGGTAGGTCGTAAGAAAAGAGTCCAAGTAAATACTTGAACGTTGGTGAAGCGTCAATGCCTTTTTTACAATATCAAAAAATAAAATAATAATAATTTAGGATTTCTCCATATATTAGAATATGTTAGTATTTCAAATTAAATATTTTAACTTATCAATTGATGAATCCTCGCACCATTATCTGTTGACGCAGCGCCCATGTATCGAGACTTTCCTGAGTCTTCTCGCAAGGGCCGATAGATGGCATTAGCGAGTGCAGAGAGAGCTCGCTTGACCGTTTGATGAAGACGGTGTTTTGGCATTAGCGCTCCGCTTTAAAATTCCTTTTTGGTGAAATCTTGACTATACTCGTAAAAATAAATGGACCTGCATCTTTGCTTCATTGAGAACTTATAGTGCAGTGTTGATTTTTGGAGTTTTTAACCATTCCACCGGTGGATTCAAGAGGATTTTGCTCGCCGGCCGGCAGCCCATACCTGCAAGTGCGCATGAACGAGGTATCTTCCCATCTCCCTGGGTCTGAGTGGGATCTCTGGATTGTCAAGGTACGTGGGCATGTTAGCTGCTAATATTTCTCTCTTAGTAGTTTGTCGAGGATTCATCAGTAGGGAAATTGACTTATTTTGAGGTCCGCCATTACACATAAGACATAGGTTCTTATTTTAACTTTTCCTTACAATCTTCAAAAGGTGCAGGCTATTTACACGCCTCACCATATTATTTTGGTCCTTCAGATACCGGATTAATAACCCGTTACCTAGATTTTTGCGTAATTGTTTGGTGAAAATCATATAGGTTCAATAACACACAATAGGTATTTAGTCTACATAAACTTTTGGTAAATCATTCCCCTTTAAAACGCAGCATATTTGACAATAGATTTTACGTGGTTATTGGAAAATCTGTTCAATTATTTGTTAGTTAACATAGAAAGACATTACGTATTTATTGGTAAAGTTTATTCTATGTAGGTATCCGTATTTAAAAATTCGTTTTGATATTATGAAAATAAGTAGGTAGTCAGTCACCAACGCATCTCGGCTTTGTGCGGAATAATAATAAAAAACCCACTCATAGTTGGTAGGTGCGATAATATTGCAAACCGCCTGGTAGGTATTTTTCTTTGTTATTGTCTTCGTTTGTTATTTAACAAAATGACGGATAAACAACTGAAGCCGGAAGATTTACTAACTGTTCTTCATGAAAAGAAAGGATTGTTATTTAAACGCATTAATCGATTGTACGATTTAACAAAAAATATATCGTCGTTCGATTCGAGGAAAAATGAAAGTTTTATGACTGAGTCAGAGACAATTGATGACATTCGAGATAAATTTGAATCTTTTGTTGATCAAATTAATCAAATAAACATTAGCATAAATCCTGGTGCAAGTGTCGATTATGCTTGTTTAGAGTCCTTTGAAGATTTGTACATTCATATTAAACGTGCTAGGAATAAAATAAACAGTAATCAATCACCATCGACACCCAGTAGTAACTATAAGACTCTTTTTGAACCGCTGAAAATAAAGTTGCCTCCTATCGCGCTGCCGTCTTTCGACGGAAAAACTGAGAATTGGCCTGTTTTCTACGAGTCGTTCAAGTCAAATATTCATGAGAATGAACAGCTGACTGACTCGCAGCGTGTGCAGTACTTGGTAGGTAGACTGACGCACAACGCATTGAAGGTTACCGCTGGAATTGTGCCTACGGGTGATACGTACAAGTTCTTATGGGGCAGTTTAGTTAAAAAATATCAAGAGAAGCGCTCACTAGGTACGCATTATTTAAATAATATATTGGATTTAAAAAGTTGTTCATTTAACGCTAACAGTCTCGATTCTTTCATAGAAACATTTAGTGCATCTATTTCTGCCTTGAAACAACTTGGGATTACGGATCTTGCTGATTTTATTCTTTTGCACTGCGCAATGAGAAAAATTGATTCACAGACTATTCAATCGTTTGAACTTTCCATTCGAGATATTGAAATTCCCACAACGAAATTATTGATAAGCTTCGTTCAAGATCAGGCAAAGATATTGGCACGCTCGAATTTGTCTCATTCGAACGCGAGAAACTTTAGTAGAAACCCCGCTTCCGCGCCTCGCGAGTCACGCACACAGACGAAAGCGTTTGTTGTGAGCGAGTCAGCTGACTCGTCCGCTTGTTCACCTGCGATTGTGGTTCCGTGCTGCGCGTACTGTAATGATAACGCTCATGTTCATTTGTACAACTGCGCTAAGTTTAAATCCGCGTTGACTCCTAGAACAAGGTTCGAGTTTATTAAATCCAAACGCGGGTGTGCGAATTGTCTGAGCACATTGCACGGATTGAGTAACTGCAAATCAACATCAGTCTGTGACTTATGTAAAAAACGCCATCATACACTATTACATTTTGATAAAGAAAATAAACCGCAAACAGCTGACGTTCTAGCGACGAATTGCAATGTAGTCGTCGCGTCGCCTCCTGCGCCGCTGTCTGTCGCGCCTCCCTCGCCCCTCTCGACCCCCGGTACGTCTTTGTCTGCCCCGGTTTCCGTCGCGGTGCCGCGCTCTTATGTGCATAGTAATAAGGTCGATATTGCCGCACGGGTGATTGCGTCTGATTTGTGTGATGTGACGCCAGCGTCTTCGGCTCACAACTCGGCCGTGTTATTAGCAGCTGATGCAGCGTGGTCTAAGACGATAGTGCTGTTATCGACAGCTCAGGTTTACGCGCGAGCTAAAAGTCACAGTGCGGGTCACAAAACAATAGTGAGGTGCTTAATTGATAATGGCTCGCAGAATAATTTAATAACTACAGCTTGTTGTAGAAAACTTAACTTACTGATAATTCCTTTGAGTAATTCCTTTGTTAAAGGAGTTGGTTCTGTATCGCGACCGATAATAGGATACGTACATTTAGATATCGAGTCTCGTGTAGATCCGGATCAAAAATATACTATTCACGCGTTAGTAGTTGAGTGCATTACGGACCAGCTACCATCGCACCATGTTAATTTGGATAGCCATGTAGACTTCCACGCGCTTCCGCTCGCTGATTTAAGCTGGAATATTCCAGGGGATATTGACCTAGTGTTGGGCGCTCAACTGTTTCCGTACATTTACTTGGGGAATAGGGTCGATTTTGGTTCACGCGCCCCACCTGCATTATTGACCACATTCGGGTATGTCTTTATGGGTGATTTTCCGCATAATAGTGATAATTCAAATTTACTTAACTCGTCTCCTTTCACGGCATTGGCTCTCAATGATTTATTACAAAAGTTCTGGGAATTGGAAGAAGTTGAGAATAAACGTTTTTTATCTCCTGAGGAAACCGAATGTGAGAATATTTTTGCCTCGACCGTGTCACGGGACGATGTGGGACGTTATAGCGTCGCGTTACCTTTTAGTAAGGATCCCGCCGAGTTGGGTAACTCCCGCACCGCCGCGTACCGTCGACTTATTGCGCTTGAAAGGAAACTACGCCAATTGCCGATGTTGCGGGAAAATTATAATGCCGTGCTCAAAGAGTATATTGACAGTGGGTACTTAAGTCAAGTCGACGAATCTGCCATTTCCGATGACGGGTACTATATCCCTCATCACACTGTCGTTCGGCCAGACGAACCGATGCCGCGCATTGTATTGGATGCTAGCGCTAGGACTCATACAGGATTATCTTTAAATGATGTACTCCATATTGGTCCAAATTTACAAACAGATTTGTTTATTCTTTTAATAAATTTTAGATTATTTCCCATCGCTATAAATGCGGATATTAAACAAATGTATTTACGCATTGGTGTACCCGTTGACCAGCGTAAATACCTACGCATTTTGTTTCGATTCAATGAGAACGAACCTGTGTTAACCTTTGCTTTTAATCGCTTACCTTTCGGACTTAAGTCGAGTCCATACATAGCTATGCGCACTGTGCGACAGCTGGCCTCTGACAGTCCGCATTATCCCGAAGCTGCTAAAGTAGCAGAGACCAGTCTCTATATGGACGATCTGGTATATTCTGTGAATAATGAAGATACCGCCATGCAGCTATCGCATGATCTTATAAAGATGTTTAAATCGGGCGATTTTGACCTTATTAAATGGTGTAGCAATTCACCCGTTCTTTTAAACAGTCTTCCTGACTCGCATCGTAAGTCTCTCGATTTTCACGCTGGGAGTGATGTTTCTAAGGTTCTAGGCCTTTCGTGGGAACCTTCTCAGGATAAATTCTTCTTCACTTCCGCTCAAGTGGCTGAGAAATGTACTAAGAGAAATATACTCTCGATAGTCGCACGCTTATTTGATGTTCTCGGTTTGGTCGCCCCCGTGATCTTTTATGCCAAGTTGCTCATCAAAGAGTTATGGCTGAGCAATATTGGTTGGGATGATCCCGCTCCTGACGACATTTTTAAACGTTTCTCCATTCTCATGCAAGAGTTTCCATTGCTAGATACATTACGCATACCACGCCATGTGGGTGTTACTGATGATTGTTCCGTTCGTATAGTCGCGTTTGCTGATGCTAGTCTGAGTGGGTACGGGTGTGTGATTTATGTACACTCTACTGGTCCCTCTGGTGTCATAGTCCGCTTACTTTGTGCGAAATCAAAGGTTTCACCTACCAAAGTCACAACTCTTGCACGTCTGGAGCTATGTGCCGCTATGCTCATGTCAAAATTGGTAAAAACTGTTCGCGATACTTACGCTTTACGTGTTCCTATTGCTGGAATTTACGCCTTTTCGGATTCCATGATAGCCTTATCTTGGATACATTCTTCTCCGCACCGCTGGTCAGTTTTTGTCAGCAATAGAGTCGCTCAATGTCAGAAGAACTTGGGTTCTCAACATTTTTACCATGTGGCAGGTGTTGAGAATCCAAGCGACTGTCTATCTCGTGGCATCCTTCCTTCCCAGTTAATGTCACATGAACTTTGGTGGGACGGCCCCTCTTGGCTTCGTTGTGCTCCTGAGGATTGGCCTGTCAAACCGTTTTCTCCTATTAATTGTGGGGAACTTCCCGAGCACAAGGCAAATGTCTTAACAGTGACCACGCAAGTAGAACAACCCCTTCTATATCAACTTGCTCAACGTACCTCATCATGGGATAAATTGTTGCGCATTGTTTCTTATATATTGAAATTCGCTAGACCAAAGGTTCATTGTGAACCTCGTTCTATTCAGGGCTTATCAGCTGCGGAACGAGCGATAGTATGTGCTGTGCAATCTGTGCATTTTGCAAATGACATTAAGCTCATCAAATCTGGGAAATTGCTTTCAAAGAGGCTCCAAAGTCTAGCTGTCTTTTTGGATGAAGAGGGAACATTACGCATTGGAGGAAGGCTTTCGAAGTCGCACCTTCCATTTGACGCTAAGCATCCCTTTTTACTTCCCAAACATGATCATGTTGCGGATCTAATAATCCGTCATTACCATGTGATGAATTGTCACACTGGACCGGGACTACTCATGTCTATTCTAAGACAGCGATTTTGGATACTAGATGCCAGGACTGTCATTAGGTCCAAGTTGCGACAATGCAACACATGTTTTCGGGTAAATCCAACGCATCCCATTCCAGTGATGGCAGACCTGCCTGAATACCGAGTATCGGAAGCAAAGGCGTTTGTCCACACTGGAGTGGATTATGCTGGTCCCATACGCATAACCCTCACTCGGCGCAGAGGCCAGCACGCCCAGAAGGCGTATATCTGTTTATTCGTGTGCTTGGTAACCAAGGCCGTCCATGTAGAGTTAGTCTCTGATTTAACCTCTGATGCCTTTTTAGCCGCGTTTAAACGCTTTATCTCGCGTCGAGGGCCAGTATCTTGTCTTTATTCGGACAATGCGACCAATTTCGTTGGTGCTAAGGCCCAACTAGACGAGCTTTATAGATTCTTATTAAATTCAAGTTTCAATTCGTCTCTTTTACATGAGTTATCAACCCGCCGCATAATGTGGAAAATGATTCCACCTCGCTCCCCACATTTCGGCTCCATGTGGGAAGCGAATATTAAAACCTTAAAAACGCATCTTTACCGCGTGATCGGAAGTCAGCTTCTCACTTATGAGGAATTACAAACTGTACTCATTCAAATAGAGTGCATTATGAACTCGCGCCCTCTGAGCGTTTTGTCTTCCGATCCCCATCCCGAAGTTATTACTCCCGCTCACTTTTTGATGTCGACTCCACTGCAGTATTTGCCGGCAGCCGATTTGTCTGGTCAGCGCATTAATTTATCACAGCGCAAACAGCTGTTAGATAGTATGGTCCAATCCTTCTGGAAGAAATGGCACCTAGAGTATCTGCATACGCTGCAAGTCAGGCAAAAATGGGCAACTCTGGACAAACCCGTAGAAGTTGGAACTGTCGTACTCGTGGGACAGGATAATTCAGCTCCTTTAAGTTGGCCATTAGGAGTTATAACTGAGGTTTATAAAGGCACGGATAATGTCGTTCGTGTTGCAATGGTAAAAACAAAGTTCGGTAACTTTAAACGTGCCGTCGCTAAATTATACCCTATTCCAACGCAATAAACTTTTAACTCTTATACGAACTTCATAGTCTTAAGGTTTAGGAAATATATTAAATAACTTAAATCGTTTGTTTTTTCGTATTCAGTCGTAAAGCTTAATTTTTCTGATCATAATGTAGGTCAGTAAATACTTATAATTTTTTCACTTTCTTTCTGAAAGCACTTGCGTCCTTCCAAAGCCCCCGAGCATGGTGAAGCGTCAATGCCTTTTTTACAATATCAAAAAATAAAATAATAATAATTTAGGATTTCTCCATATATTAGAATATGTTAGTATTTCAAATTAAATATTTTAACTTATCAATTGATGAATCCTCGCACCATTATCTGTTGACGCAGCGCCCATGTATCGAGACTTTCCTGAGTCTTCTCGCAAGGGCCGATAGATGGCATTAGCGAGTGCAGAGAGAGCTCGCTTGACCGTTTGATGAAGACGGTGTTTTGGCATTAGCGCTCCGCTTTAAAATTCCTTTTTGGTGAAATCTTGACTATACTCGTAAAAATAAATGGACCTGCATCTTTGCTTCATTGAGAACTTATAGTGCAGTGTTGATTTTTGGAGTTTTTAACCATTCCACCGGTGGATTCAAGAGGATTTTGCTCGCCGGCCGGCAGCCCATACCTGCAAGTGCGCATGAACGAGGTATCTTCCCATCTCCCTGGGTCTGAGTGGGATCTCTGGATTGTCAAGGTACGTGGGCATGTTAGCTGCTAATATTTCTCTCTTAGTAGTTTGTCGAGGATTCATCAGTAGGGAAATTGACTTATTTTGAGGTCCGCCATTACACATAAGACATAGGTTCTTATTTTAACTTTTCCTTACAATCTTCAAAAGGTGCAGGCTATTTACACGCCTCACCAAACGTTTTATATACAATGTCGCCCATGGTCATGAATATTCAGAAAAATTACTTTAAAAGGGGGGTCTATCTTGACTTTTTTTTTCCCAACCCTATGATTTTATGAACTTACACTTGTGTTTTTTTTTATAAATACAGATAAAAGAAATACCTCCTTTTTTTTTACATAGTCGAAATTTTTTAATAAACATGTTAGTTAATCCGATAAAATAACTCATAAGCTTTTAGAAACAATAAAATAAATAATAGAATAAATAACATCGGAGATATAGAAAACGCTGCTCAAAACATAAAAAATTGAATTAAGTTATTTTTCTATAATTTTTGATGAATATTTAATTACAAAATTACATTCTATCAGCGATAACAATGCTTGCAAAGTCAAAAATCTATGGGATTGACAAAAGCTACCGAAATGTCAATTCTGTTGAAGGTCGTCGTAGAAAATAAATGCGAAACGCTTTGAGACTGATTGCCACTTGTCTAGACCCTTTGGTATGGAAATAACGTGTTCTAGAAACTTCAGCTTGACCGGACATTCTTTTATTTATACATTGTGATCTGAAATGAAAGAAAAACCGATATATCGAGATATTACCGACGTCCACGTGACCCTTTCTAGCGTGTAATTTAACAGGCTAGTCATGTGCTCGATTTTTTTATTTTGGTAACGTATTATACCTATTGAAGAAGTTCAGACAAGAAACAAAGGAGGCGAGACGAGACAAGAATAGTACGAATTGTCTATCCGGCCGTAAGAGTACTGGGCTTAAGTATTACCTAAATGCTCATGAAGTTATGTAACGGTTTAGGTACTCCCATTTGTCGGCTAACCTCACCTAACCTTACCTTGGAACTGAATACGTATAGGTTTCAATTACATGTCTCAATTAATATGGTACCTAAATAATTGATTTATGGAATATCAGTTCGTAGAATTTAATTTAGAAGCTACAAAAAATGTTATTGATGATCAAATAACCATTTATGATGCAAATAAAGTTATTATTATATTATTTCATTTAAGAAAAACTTTAAGGCTCGTGTAAACCGGCGCGATATCGCGGGCGCTACAGGCTAGGCAGCGCGACTCTTGTAGTACCCGCGATATCGCGCTGGTATGCACGAGCCTTTACACGCAATACTTGCGCAAATTTATTCGCAAATTTATTTCCTAATATAAATATTAAAAACTCTAATTATAAAAATTAGGTACCTACTAAATAATTTTCGAATAACAACTTTGATCATGTAGGTACAGTCAACACGTCTATGATAAAAATTGACTTAGACTGCACTTGTATTTTGTTTCAGAAAGTTCAAACAACCAATTGCAATTTTAGTATATTGTAAATCTTTTCAATTGCATTTGGTAGACGATCAATTTGCGCATCAATGTGTGTCAACCACGTAAAAATGTACACTTACAATTGCTCGTTTCGGGGACTCTTTACGTAGCTCAAGTATAATGTACTACTGACGTGCCGTTGAGTGTACCTCTATTGTTTTTTTTCCCAAATTCCCTGATAGCCCTTTTCCTGCCTTTTCAAATTCCTAAGCCAATATTCTGACCATGCTTCCTCTTCCTTATTTCACGATCAATAGGGTAGCCATTAAGAAAGGTGAACTTTTTGATTGTTAGGAACCGGAAGCATGTCAATTTACCCAAATTAAACCACATCGTGTTACAGTTTGGTTTTAGATTGAATTAAGGAATGAAACGGAAATACAATTTCCGTGATATTACGGTCGTGATCACAAACAGCCAAAGCCAATTACATTAGTTAAAGACAAAATTTTATTAAGGTACACATTACTAAGGTACAGTAAACAAAAGTAGGTATACAACTACTCGACAGTCGTACGCTCATCTCACAATACTCAAGACATACTGACAAGATCTTCCATTTACGAGTACACTCCAGTTACACTATCTCAACTCAGCAACAGGAAATTTGATAAAAGTAGCACCCAAGTGAAAACATCATTAGTGGACATTATGACTGGGCGTCCCCCAGCTCAAGTACTCAACCTACAGCTGGATGCCTAGCTCATTTCGGCTGGTACTCCCAACTAACACAAAACTGGTCAGGTGAGGAAAAGCAGCTTTTGTCAACATATTGGAGAGCTTCTACGCTCAAAACTTTACTCCTTTATGGAGCAAATGGGTACATTGATCTGTACTCCGTTATGGAGCAAAAGGGTACATTGATCCGTACTCCTTTATGGAGCAAATGGGTACATTGATCCGTACTCCTTTATGGAGCAAATGGGTACTGTGGTGTAATCTTAATAATTTAAACTGTCTTTGTTTAGCACCTGCCAATGTAGCCCGGTATTTAGTAAAACTTTTACTTGAAGATCGATTAGCATACTACTACGAAAAACCGTACCGTTTTTTATGATAGGGTATGCTTTCAAGGGGGTCCCATATAAATTTTAATAACTTTGCTTGGATGGTTTTTGAGTTGGCTTCAATAATACATATTTTCTTCACTGTTAATTTCATAGCAGGTAGTGGTATTCGAATTTGTGAGGAGTAGGTACCATAACTAAAAAGTGAAAAAAAAAAACTTTTAACACAAAAATAATTAACCGACTTCAAAAAAAAATACTACAACGCAAAAAAAAAACTCTAATTTCGGAAGTCGGTAGCAAAAAACGAAAATTCAAAACCAAAGACACCGACTTCCGAAATTAAAGTTATTTTTTGCTTTGTAGTGTTTTTTTTTTATTACGCGCTTAACCGTCAATATTACTTAAAAAAGGGATAACAATTAAAATTCTATTGTCTCGTTAGTGATTTGAACTCTTATTATCTCGAAAAAGCGTTTTCTATTTTCGTTCAAAACCAATAGCGATTGAAACCCACCCCAAAACAGTATTCGTCTGTTTGCAAAATGTTGAGATAATTTATCATAGCATCAAGCCTATTTCCCGAAGGGTATAGTAGAAGTGTACCTACTTATTACAAAATATTAAAATATATTTTACAAGCTGTTCCCCCGACTTCATCTGCGTTCTAGGATGAAAATTATGTTCTATGTCCTTCTACAGGTCATGGTCAACCCATGTGCCAAATTTCATCCAAATCCATTCAGCCGTTTTGGATAGATAGATAGGTAGAATATTCTTTATTCTAGTCTCACATTTTCCAATGACCTCAGATATCTATTATGTGTGTCGTGAAGGAACTTGAAACGTTCTTTAAGATAAGAGGGGGTTTCAGGATTGAACAGAATACTGTAGAGTTGAAATAAGATATGAGGATTCTGGTGACGACGTATGGAAAGCAACTTGATCTTTGTACGAAATTCAGAAATGTGATCATATTTTTGCGCGGGCCAAATATAAATCTTATGCAAAAGTTTTGAAGTTGCTCAAGCTTATCTAGTAGTGCTTTAGTGAGATCAAGATAACTGACATCAGCGTAGTCAAGGATGGAAAGTAAAAGGGATTGCGCAAGCGCAGTTTTAGTGACAGTCGGAAATTTTAGCGTGAAAGCGTAACAAAACAAACAAACTCACTTTCGCATTTGTAATATTAGTTAGGATAGTAAGGATGAAACAGTGAAAAGTAATATTTGAGTTTAGTATAGTTTTGTTTGTCTAGTAACTAGCAATGTATGGCAACATCAATACAAAGTTTTGATTACGTGTTCAAGTAGTGTTTATTCACCCACAAAATCTAACTATGCAGTACGTTACACAAGTCAATATACTATGATCTGTTTGGCTTTGATTAAACGACAGATCAATAATAGAACATAACTGGCGAAATGTGGGTGAACCTGCTACAGGGACACCTCTGCCCAACCCTTCGGGGAAACAAGGCGTGATGTTATATTATGTTGCAGTTCAGTACCCTAATTGCGTAACTTATTTTCGCAAACGATTATGCCTAATTTGTTCCATTTTGACAGTTCAACAACATTTATTGCGTTATTTACTTTATTGAGCAGATTTTTTTCCAACTTATGAAGCAATGTTAGCAATCTGTTTAAAATCGAAACATTGTGATTGATCGTGTATAACGCAATTAGGGTATAGGTATTCCTTTGATCCGGAAAGTCAAACATACCTTCATGACGGAGTAACTACTTACAGTGGTTCTTCGCCCTTACATTTGACAGAACCTGAGAAATAACGTAATGTTTGTAATTACTCAATACGCTAGAAAAATAATAATTGGTTTAAATGCATACCTACGTATCGTATGAATGGAAAACTAGACGAGACCTTTACCCAAGAGGGGACTCCAACCAAGTAAACCAAAAAATGCAAGTGTTTTTTTAAGAATATTATTATTATTATTGTAATAGAAAGAAAAAAACGTTTATTTAAGATAAATATGACGCAAAGAAAAATAAAAACACAAAAAGAACAAGTTAGTGGAAAATATGCGTCACATTCACGCAAAACAGCCATCGCTCAGCATAATGGAAGTCAGTGGCAAATTAAATACTGATCCAAAGACACCGACATCCGAAATTAAAATTATTTTTCACTTTGTAGTTTGAAGGTCGGTTTTATTTTTAGTAATTTTTTTTGTCGGTTGGTTTGTAATTCATACTATTTCCATTTGCTGCGAACGAGTGACAGTCTACACTCGGATGTCCGTGTTCCGTCTATCTTTTCAAACTGGCCTTAATTAGAATACTGAGCATAAAAATGTATCCCATGCCCCAGTTACAGTTTTATGTAACCTAGATTCGAAATCACAAACTGAATCAAAGCATCTCGAATCTCAAAGGATATATTTTTTTTTTAGTGTAAACTTATTTAGGTGCGTTGGGAATTTTTGAGATGGGACTAAACCATTGATATCGCGACACCATGACGACACCTTATTTTTGTAAACGCGATTGTGCTCTTTATTTAGATAAGGTTACGGACCAATGTTCTATACAAGTATTTTTCTTCCACCAAGGCGATCTTGTTCAAGTTTTCACTTCTGTCGGCACGCCCGGAGTGCCACCACTTTTTTTTTGTATGACAAACTATTCTTGTTGTTTTAATATAATTTTTTTAAACGATTTATAGATGCGAAAAATCGTTTTTATGCAATCTATTATTGTTTATATGTTGCTTTTGAGTTTTACCAGAAGCACAATTCCCGTACTTAAAAAAGTTCAAAACCTTGTTGACATTTGACATTTTTACTGTAATTCGAACGATTTGACAGTAATTTGTATTTTGTATATTATTGTATTTTTTCCTAATTGTTATTTAAAATTATAATGTCTTTGAATTTGTGTAAATTAAATATGATTTGCATGCCCAGGTGACGGTAGAAAATGGAGGACTTTTTATTAATACAACTATGAACTAATTACCCATGTTTGCAAAGTAATAAATGATTTAATTTGATTTGATTAAAATATAGTCGCAATCTCACCTCAGTGACAGGCAATGCCAAAAACTTGTCACATATGAAGGTAAATGTGCGAGATATTTTTGACAGACTGAGATTAGAATGTCTGCTCTTAAAAATATGGAAATTTCCTAAAATAGAAAAGGCAACGTTATTTAAACGTTATTAATTATTTAACCTTATTAATTTTATTTGACGTTATTTGAATAACGGTTATTAGGTCACGTTGATATTGAAGCCACAGTAGATTAATTGAATTTCGCTGCTCACATTTTTACCAGACTGATTAATGATGCTTTATGATATGACATATAAAGATGCATTATGATATTGCCACAACTTTGT
This sequence comes from Omphaloscelis lunosa, assembly GCA_916610215.1. Lineage (NCBI taxonomy): Eukaryota > Metazoa > Arthropoda > Insecta > Lepidoptera > Noctuidae > Omphaloscelis > Omphaloscelis lunosa. The sequence continues at coordinate 19,331,563 of OU744250.1, forward strand.
GAAATAACGTATGTATTAAGCGTAAGTATAGTCAACTACGTAATTGCTTTATCATCCTATGGATGAATGTCACTAAATAATAGTAAGAGTAGAGGTGGCCCAGTGGTAACAGCTCCGATTTACGAGTTTGTAGGTCGTGGGTTTGAACCTAGACAGGCGTTTTACTTTGTGTAAATAATTTCTTCACCTGCTCTCATACAGTGAAGGCAAACGTCGTGAGAAAACCGGCATCTCCTAGAACCTACCTTGGTTTGACAATTCAACCTAGATGTGACATGTACCAACTCGGACTGCGCCCGCGTGGTAGATTACAGCCCACTCGCTCTCAAAAGAGAGGAGGCCTCTGTGTCCTAGCAGTGAGAACATTATAGGCTATTAGGCTATGGCAGTTTAATTGAATGGGAGTTGTTGTCAAAAGTGGTAAACCAATTGCAGAGTGGACATCCCACGTATAATATGATGTGCAAATGATTAAAATGGAAGTATAGTATAAAGGCTCGTACAGACCAGCGCGATATCGCGGGCGCGACACGGGTTCTTTCTCCTTTCTCGGTTCTTAATAATATTATTACGTACTTCAAGTAAAATCAAAACTGTTCCACATAAACCAAACAAAGTTCAAAAGTAGGTAACCCCATAATAATATCAGATTAGAGGATTATATCCAAGATAAGAATGCTTGGAAACATGCTGGTCTAGCTCCATAGTACAATTTAGAGGCTAGAGAAAAACAAAGTGGTTGCTAATTTAATTGCATAATTTATAATTTTTATAACATTGATTTTTTACATTTTGTGATTACTTGAACTCACACACTGGCTTATTAACATTACTTGTAATTTTTTTTTGGAATAATGTATAACTTTACAATGTTTGTAAATATGTGAGCATTATGTATCCATTTCATAATTCATTTATCTGTCATTGCTTCATTTTTAATTCTTTTACCTATTGTGGTATAGCAATCTTATTCCAGATGCATCGTCTTCACATAATAATTACATAATTAATGTATACAAAATATTTGAAAATATTGTAAAACATGTTAAGAGAGTAACGGTGGAGTTTCTTGCCCCTTCTTCTTACGAAAACTACCTTCTGGAAGTGGCGACTAGAATCAATTCAATTTTTTGTAAATTTTTACTTTGAAAAATGCCTTTTATGTTCCTAATTGAAATAAATTATTTGACTTTGACTTCGGCATATTCATCAGTACAGGTACGCTCACCTGTTTGAAAAAAAGCGTATTTCAAAAGAGGAAAATATAAAATTCTAACTGGCGATAGCGTTGTCACAATCTAAAATTCCAATTCAACTGAAATGAAATGGAATATTTCTTTACGTCGGTTAGTAGAATCCTACATTCAATGTACGCTCACGTATAGTTCCGTGGCTGGCGTGAATACATTGACATCTCAACTTGTATGTTTTTTTTTTTATTGGCTTAATACGTCTTACGCATTAGGAATGTATATGAAAAAAATTGACAGCTCAAAATATTCATAACTTTTGGAGCAATCGACTATGGTATTATGTTGATATCTCGCATTTTTACGTGTTTTACCTGACAACACAACATGTCAAATTAACGATTCACATGTTTTTGTGAACGAACATTGATATTTCGTTATAACAACTTATACCCAGTAACCAAAATATTATTCGTTATTTGATATCTCAACTTATACACATATAAGTTTTCACTTTTATTTGACAAATTGAGATGTCAAGTTATAGCCAACCGAAATATTTCTGTTTAAATCGTGATATATTGAGATGTCAAGTTATAGCCAACCGAAGTATTTCTGATTAAATCGTAATATATTGAGATGTCCAGTTAAAAAAACCAAAAGAGTTGATTTCATGTAGGTTAAAATGTGTTGAAATGTTTACAAAGGCTGAACAGACACATTGTTTTGAAAATTATTGGCAACTTGGAGATAGAGATAGAAGGGCAGCATTTGTCTAAGTCAGTAGAGATTTTACCAAAAAAATCTCAAATAACGGGCAGCAGGACATTAAATAGAGAGTACTACTGTAAGTACATGCTAGAGATTTATAATGACAACAAACCAGTTTGTAAAGAGTGTTTTTGTAAAATACTAGGAGAGACCAAGGGATTTGTTAATGTAATTATAGAAAAAAAGAAATTATCCCCTAACGGAATTAATGGTGAGGATCAGAGAGGTCGTCAACCTCCCAAAAAATAAGAAGACTATCGAAGACATTTCGCTTGTCAACCACCACATTTTGAGCTTTCCAAGTTATGAGAGCCACTATTGTAGAAATTCGACTGCAAAAAAATATTTAGCTGCTGACCTTTCAATTGCTAAAATGTACAGAGAGTATAAAAATACTTCATCAAATCCTGTCTCATTAAAATTATATGAAAATATGTGAAAAAAAATGTTTTCACGACCTCAATCTGTCGTTTAAGCAACCATCCAAAGACACATGCAGCACGTGCGATGTGTTAAACACAAAAATTAAAGACCGCAAAGTAGATTTATCCGCTGAATTAGCTGAGCACCAACATCAAGCTGAAAAAGCTTATGCTGAAAAACGTGTGGATAAAGAGAACGCCAAAGCCGATTCATCTGTTAGGGCATTTGCGTTTGACCTACAGCAGTGCTTGCCGACACCATATTTAAAAACGTCTGTCTCGTTTTACAAACGTCAGCTTTGGTCTTTTAATTTGACAATACACGATTTAGCAACTAATGAGGTTACATGCTACATGTGGGACGAGACTATAGGAGCTCGAGGAGCAAACCAAATTGCGTCATGTTTGTGGCACTTCTGCAACAGTTTGCCATCGGAAGTCAAAGAACTGATTTTTTATTCCGACACTTGTGGTGGCCAAAACAAAAACAATGTCGTGGCGATGATGTTCATGTTTTTGCTTAATAATCATCCGACGCTGCAAAAGATAAACCACAAATTCCTCTTCAGTGGGCACACACATATGGAGTGTGACTCTGACCACGCGATTATTGAAAAAACTAAAAAGAGAACACAAATGAGAATCAATCATTTATATGATTTGGGTGCAGTTGGTGAGGACTTGCAAAGTGCAGAAGCCATTCAAGGTCGTGGTGATGACGGTAAATGATTTCTTGGATTTTACCGAACTAAAATCCAAGAAAGGACCCTTTACTCTAAAAAAACTGGATGATTCGGGAGACAAATTTTTGTGGCAACCTATTAAATGGCTGCAATATGATAAAAGCAGCGTAGGAAAAATTTATTTTAAGAAAACTCTGGATCGCGAACCCCCTTTCAAGTTAATAAGTTTTAGGAAAAGAGGAAAAACCAGCATAGATATCTTTAAATTGAGCCAAATCTCCAAGGAAGCTTTGCCAATCAGCGCAGACAAAAAAAAAGGATTTGATGGACATGATTGACCTGATTGATTCTTTCAAGGAATTTTATATTAAAATAAAAACTGTTAGTGATGTCTCCGCATCTACTGATCCAGATTTGGACGAGGACAACCCAGATGAAGAGGATTTTGAGGTCCAATAAAATATAAACGGTACTGTGGTATACATACTTGTATATGTGTACCTGACGTATCTGTCAACTTAAAATATTATTAACGTTATTATTTCTTTATTATTTTCCTTCTTTATTAAGTATATGTCCGTTGTTTGGCCCAATAAAACAATTTACTATTTTTTCAATTTTTTTTATTTATTGCTCTGACACTAGGAAACTGATAGGTTCGTGGATTTTCAATTTAATATTTGTTCAGATAGAACAACTTTGCTTGATTTGAGTAAGTAGTACTTCAACAATTCAACAAATATTTTTATATTTGTCATCAGTTGGATGATTGGTCCTCATTGTGTTTGTCATTAATAACATTGTTTATATAGGTACTAATATTCCCCACGGTGAATAAGTTGATAACTGTTGGTGCATAAGTTGACAACTCGGGGAATAAGTTGATAACTCGATGGTGAACGACTTGACAAGTCTATTATTATGCAAACTATGGGGAATTTTGTTTATTTATTGTCATCATTTAAAAGATGGTATAAAATAACCCCTAAAACAACTAAAACAAATACTGTAAACTAATTTACCGATTTACCAGAAGAGATCAAACCTTTAAAATGGCTGTCCTGACAAATTGCCATTTTAGACATGTCAACATATTCACGCCAGCCACGGAGTTATTCTAGTAAAAAATTGGAAATAACTTTTACACTCATTGGCAAATCATAATTATCTTTCAAAATTAGATGAATAGATTATCTATAAACATTTAAGAACTTGACTTGGTTTCATCAGTGCTGTACTATGGGGGACCCACAGCACAGCACTGATTTTTATCATGCTATATAAGTGGAAGCCTTCTTGACACGTCACAACGTGCAGTCTGCCAACTGCTTTTTTCCGTGGTTGTTTTACTTAAGTTTTCGAGCTAACTTATCTTTTTTATATACACGTGTTTTTGTGACAGTAAAACCTTTTCTTTTAGGGTTCCGTACCTCAAAAAGAAAAAAACGGAACCCTTATACCCGTCTGTCACAGCCAATTCTCTCCGAATCTAATGGACCGATTAAGTTGCAATTTGGTATACATAGGTATTTTTGTGACCCAAACACAGACGTGTAACGTAAATATACGGGGGTCACTTCTTGGGGGCCAATAAGAAAATAAAAAACATATCAAATGAAAGCACTTGTTGCGAGGATCTGAAACATATTTTTTTTATAATTTTACAATAAATACGATTAAACATATTTAAGAAAATAGATGAAAATTTACCATTCCCCCCTTATCTCCAAAACTTTGAAAAAAATACAGAGAATGGAAGAACCATTCTCTGTATTTTTTTACGGGCGCGACAGTCAGCGCGACCCGTGTCGCGCCCGCGATATCGCGCTGATCTGCACGGGCCTTTAGTGTGGCTGTTAAAAGGTTAAAATTATTGAGGAGTCCTTTGACAATTCTGAAGAGCGTGTAAATGATTTAATTGAAATAAATGCTTTGGGTTTGAGTTTAAACAACAAAAAAAAAATTGATGCTTTATATATTTTGATCGTGTTAAGGCGTGTACTTGCACACGAACGAATAAAACATGGTGAACATGAACATTGAACACTGAACATTTGGTTTCTACGTGTGGACGTAAATTAGCAAAGCGAACACGAACACCATACGAACAAGTTCGACTTGTGTTCACGCTCAACTGCCCCACTCAACCGCCCCGCTCTATTTAGTTGCCAATGTTCACAATGTTGCATCAAATTTTTCCGAACATAGTACAACAAAATTGGATCGCCGCGATCGTTTTTTCCGAATACATTGTTTGATGTTCGTTAGCGGTACGCACCTGCGAACAAAGTGTTTGATGTTCATGTTGATCATGTTATATCGTTCGTGCGTACATACATGCCTTAAGTATTGCATATTTGTATAGGACGGCAGATTTTTTTCTTATTTCGTATTCGTTCTCATAGTAAAAGCGGTTTATTTTCATGATTAGGTACTACAGTCCTTTATAATATGCACCTTATTTTACCTGCCATACTGTATAAACACTTACAGGTGCCTACCTCAGTCAGGCTCTAATTATCGTAATACAAGCGTATTGATCATTGGCTTTAATGATTTCGACTGGTTCAATGGATGATCAAAGAGGAAATTGCAATAATCTGAACATACGGATTGGTAATAGCTGTTGGCCGTTATTAGGAGATGGGGATGGGATAGATGGGATCTCCTAATAACGGCGTAGGATTTTAATGAGGGGGTTGCTATGTATTTCTCGTATCGGATCGAACTACATATTAAAGTTAAGACTAACTTATGGATGTGTTGTAATTGTAATAGGTATGATAATAGATATGAAGAATCACGTTCGTGGAAATAGGGAAATAAGAAAGGAAAAGAAAAACTCAGAAAACATTGTACGATGGTTGCTATTCAAACGTCGAGTTACAAGCATATTAAATTTCGAATATCTTTTTATCGACATTATTAATGACATAAAACCTAACAAAAAGTATCTTCCAAATAGATTTTACAACATCCGCCCTTAATGGAAATAAAAAGATAAAGTAGTAATGCTAAACACAATAGAAAATAATAAAACATTACTACCAGACTAAACACAAATACAAAATATAAACCGACGAAAAATAAATAAATAGAAGATTATTCTACTTGTTTATCACTAAACCCATATTAACAACGCACCTAAGATGAGCTATGCGCCTTAAGGGCTTGGTTAAAACATCGGCTGTCATTTTATCCGTAGGTATAAACTTTATATTTATAACACCCTCAGTAACCTTTTCACGAATAAAATGATATCTCGTATCAATGTGTTTGGTTCTATTGTGGTGGATTGGATTTAGCACAAGTTTCTGTGCACTTTGACTGTCGTTGTATAGCAACACCCTATCAGAAAAACCAGTAATGTCACACACTAACCGTCTGAGAAAAATAGCCTCCTTTGCAGAACTGGTTAAGGACATATACTCAGCTTCTGTAGACGATAAGGCTACCGTCGGCTGCTTCTTAGACTCCCAGCTAATAGGTCCGCCCGCTAGCGTGAAGTAGAAACCAGTGTACGACCGACGGTCATGTACACAGTTCGCCCAGTCAGCATCCGTGAATCCACACAAACGTCTACCGACTTTCCTGTAAGTAATACAGTAATCCATAGTACCCTTCAAATACTGTAACACTCTTTTAGCGGCCAACCAATGCCTCTTATCGTAACAGTTATTAAACTGACTTAAATAGCTTGTGGCATAAGCTATATCGGGTCTCGTATTCACAGCTAGGTACATGAAACATCCTATCAAGTTTTGGTAAGGATATTCACCAAGAGATGATGGATTACCTTTCTCCAACTTGTTATTCTCCAAAGGTGTAGACATCTCCTTACAATCTCTCATATTAAACCGCTCCAACACTGCCTGAATAAAGGTCTTCTGACTGACCATGATTTTATCGTCAACACGGTTAATATTTATGCCTAAACAATATGATAATGCACCTAAATCTTTTAGCGAGAAAAATTTTTCTAAGTCATTTTTGACAGCGTCAAACAAACATTTTTCTTTGTAAAAGACAATTAGATCGTCAACATAGACTGCAAGTATTATGATTTCATTACCAAACTTTTTCAAGTAAACACATGATTCCGCAGATGTTCGTGCAAAGCCAATTTTCGATAGAACTTGATGCAATTTGATATTCCAGGCTCGAGCTGCCTGCTTCAAACCATAAATTGATTTTCTGAGCAAACAGACTTTACCTTCTGCCCCGCGCTCAGCAAATCCCTCAGGCTGTTGCATGTACACCTCCTCCTCTAAGTCCCCATTGAGGAATGCGGTATCAACATCCATGTGTTGGATCTTTAAATCCATTTCTGCCGCCAACGCTATAAGCGTACGTAGAGATGAATTTCGAACTACAGGGGCAAAAGTCTCGTTATAGTCAGTCCCCCAAACTTGACTAAAACCTTTCGCAACTAGTCGCGCCTTATGCTTAACTATTGCACCGTTCGCGTCCCTCTTTACCTTGAATACCCATTTACACGGTATAACCTTTTTGTTTGGTTTATCCACTAATGTCCAAGTCTGCTTTTTCAATAAGGCATTGTACTCATCCTTCATTGCGGAAATCCAGTTATCTTTATCATCGCTATTAATAGCTTCACGATAACTTTTCGGATCATCACACAACAAATCAACACCGTGAGTGCCATATGAATAATAATCTGGAGGTTTACGTACTCTATTAGGATATCTTCTCTCAGGACATACATCGTTGGGTTCATCTGAAGGAACCAAGGACAGATCACGTTGTTCACCTGAATGTAGAGACTCTGTGTCGCCAACCCCACCAGCTTCATCAGTCGCGTCCACAAAATCGTCAATATGCTCTACCTCCATGTCCACACTTTCTGAAGTAGGTGAAGAAATAGAAGCAGATGAGATAGAAATCTCCTGTGGCGATGTGGTATCTGAAGAAGTTTGTGAAAAAAGATTAATGACATTAGGGCTCACAACAACTTCAGGCTGAACAGATTTATCCTTCAATCCTGAAAAATTATTTTCAAAGAACGTAATATCCCGTGACTTAATCAACCTCCGAGGGTTTTCCGCGCTACGGAAATAATAACTCCTTGGATCGTCTGAATATCCAACAAAGATATGTTCAGAAGTTTTCATGTCAAGCTTAGTTCTCTGACATGAAGGCACGTGAACTAAAGCTCGGCAACCAAACACCTTTAAATGAGACAGGTCGGGTTTACTACCACACCACATTTCATATGGCGTCTTACCATCAAGTGCACGATGAGGTGACCTATTCTTTAAATAAACACTAGTCTCAACAGCATCCTGCCAAAAAGCTTTCGACAGAGAGCTATGTGCTAGCAAGGAACGGGCCTTCTCCACAATACTACGATTGCAACGTTCACTTACCCCATTTTGTTGAGGGCTGTATGGTACAGAGGTTTCATGTCGAATCCCTTGAGCCTGCAAATAATCTGTCAGCTCCTTGTTGACATACTCAGTACCATTGTCTGACCGAAGGGTTTGAATCTTACCGCCAGTCTGTCTCTCAACAAGTGCTTGGAAAGCACAAAAATACTTCTGAACTTCTGTCTTAGATGACATACAATAAAGGGATATAAAACGTGTATAATCATCTACAAAAATAATAAAGTATTTATTACCTTTAAAAGATTCAGTGGTCAGGGGACCACAAACGTCCGTATGGACCAATTCTAATGGTGACGAAGCCTTCTTATACTTTATCCCTTTGAAAGGCTTCCGGGCCTGCTTACCTTCTACACAAGGTACGCATGGTTCTTTGTCAACCTCAGTATACTCAACACCAACAGCTAGACCTTTTTTGAGTAGATCCATACCAATACGGCAGAGATGTCCTAGACGCTTATGCCAAAGCTGAAACTGGGACAAATTAGTGTGAACATTATAAGCTGAAACACCTTGCGGTTTTACTGTACAATCTAAAGTGTACAATCCACCACAAATAGAACCATGTAAAACAGGATCATTTATAAAAGAAACATCATTAGAATAATAAAAATTACAGCCATTCGTATCAAAAACAATCGAGAAACCTTTCTCTACTGCCTTTTTGACTGAGAGTAAATTACAATCTAGGCCAGGAACATGTACAACATTTTTAATCTTCTTGAAATCGGTTTTTGTGTCAATAGCAACATCTCCTAAACCCACAGCCGGCAAACTTTTACCATTTGCTACAGTTATCTTCCCATCACAGGGTCGGTAACTATTAAACCATTCAGCATGTGGAGTCATGTGAGTAGACGCACCAGAGTCGATAATCCACTTCTCAGACATCTGAATACTTGGTGCAGACAAAGCCAATTCCTTGACACCATCCAAAGCCAATTCCGTGACACATGCATCCATATTCCCTGAACTAGAAACATTCATTCCCTTATCTTTAGAACAATTTTCTATAGAGCAACTCGCCTTTGCCTTTTTCTCCTTCTTTTTGAGAGGACAATTAGGACTCTTGTGCCCTGGCTTCTTACAACGATAGCAAATAACCTGCCTGTTAGCATTCAACGCAGCCACATCATCTTTAGTCTCCTTCGTCATTTCACTCAACAACTTAGTCCTCACCAAATCTGTTGTGACTTCAACGCTCCCATTCTCAAGCGCCATTATCATAGGCTCGTAGCGAGACGTTAGACCTCCCAATATAATAGCTGCTAAAGAACTATCTTCTATAGTTTTGCCAATATCGGCCAGGTCTAGTGCTGTTGTAGTTATTGCATTTATGTAAGCTTCTAAATTAGAAAAGTCAGATAAGGTGTACCTGTACAACTTACGTTCCAACGACAGTTTACGACCCAAACTTCGATCCTCGTAGGATTTCATAAGAGCATCCCACGCTTGCTTTGCGGTCTTAGCTGGTCGAACAACCGAAATAGCAGCGCCATCCACAGTAAGGCATATTTTAGAAAGAGCCTTTTCATCCTTCCGTACATCGTCGGCCGTCTTATTGCCTTCGACAACTACTCCGCTTATGGTTTCCCACAATCCTTCATGGATTAATAGCATTCTCATTTTAAATTTCCACACAGTGTATCCTTCTCTATTACAAAGTATCGGAATACCATTTAGTGACATACCAGAAACTGCAGACGACATATTTTCACCACCAATCTCCTTTTAAATTCGATCGTAGATAAAATATACAAAGCTTCGTGCTGATAACGTGTTGTAATTGTAATAGGTATGATAATAGATATGAAGAATCACGTTCGTGGAAATAGGGAAATAAGAAAGGAAAAGAAAAACTCAGAAAACATTGTACGATGGTTGCTATTCAAACGTCGAGTTACAAGCATATTAAATTTCGAATATCTTTTTATCGACATTATTAATGACATAAAACCTAACAAAAAGTATCTTCCAAATAGATTTTACAACAGGATGGATGCAGGTCTTCATGAAAGTTCATATTGCATGGTTAATAATGGCTCAATTTCTTTTACAAAAAAAAAAAACCGGCCAAGTGATAGACTACGCACAATGAAGTGTTCCGTAGTTGGGATGAATTAATCCCAAATACAAACTTAACATTGTAGTTGAAATACATACATTCCAACTGTAAATGTAAATTTGTACGCACAATATTGAGAGATTTACATGTTATTTTAAGACCGTAGACTTTTTATAGATTTTTCTGTAATCTATGAGTGAAGAACCATTCTCTGTATTTTTTTCAAAGTTTTGGAGATAAGGGGGGAATGGTAAATTTTCATCTATTTTCTTAAATATGTTTAATCGTATTTATTGTAAAATTATAAAAAAAATATGTTTCAGATCCTCGCAACAAGTGCTTTCATTTGATATTTTTTTTTGTATTTTCTTATTGGCCCCCAAGAAGTGACCCCCGTATATTTACGTTACACGTCTGTGTTTGGGTCACAAAAATACCTATGTATACCAAATTGCAACTTAATCGGTCCATTAGATTCGGAGAGAATTGGCTGTGACAGACGGGTATAAGGGTTCCGTTTTTTTCTTTTTGAGGTACGGAACCCTAAAAGAAAAGGTTTTACTGTCACAAAAACACGTGTATATAAAAAAGATAAGTTAGCTCGAAAACTTAAGTAAAACAACCACGGAAAAAAGCAGTTGGCAGACTGCACGTTGTGCCGTGTCAAGAAGGCTTCCACTTATATAGCATGATAAAAATCAGTGCTGTGCTGTGGGTCCCCCATAGTACAGCACTGATGAAACCAAGTCAAGTTCTTAAATGTTTATAGATAATCTATTCATCTAATTTTGAAAGATAATTATGATTTGCCAATGAGTGTAAAAGTTATTTCCAATTTTTTACTAGAATAACTATACGTGAGCGTACATTGAATGTAGGATTCTACTAACCGACGTAAAGAAATATTCCATTTCATTTCAGTTGAATTGGAATTTTAGATTGTGACAACGCTATCGCCAGTTAGAATTTTATATTTTCCTCTTTTGAAATACGCTTTTTTTTCAAACAGGTGAGCGTACCTGTACTGATGAATATGCCGAAGTCAAAGTCAAATAATTTATTTCAATTAGGAACATAAAAGGCATTTTTCAAAGTAAAAATTTACAAAAAATTGAATTGATTCTAGTCGCCACTTCCAGAAGGTAGTTTTCGTAAGAAGAAGGGGCAAGAAACTCCACCGTTACTCTCTTAACATGTTTTACAATATTTTCAAATATTTTGTATACATTAATTATGTAATTATTATGTGAAGACGATGCATCTGGAATAAGATTGCTATACCACAATAGGTAAAAGAATTAAAAATGAAGCAATGACAGATAAATGAATTATGAAATGGATACATAATGCTCACATATTTACAAACATTGTAAAGTTATACATTATTCCAAAAAAAAATTACAAGTAATGTTAATAAGCCAGTGTGTGAGTTCAAGTAATCACAAAATGTAAAAAATCAATGTTATAAAAATTATAAATTATGCAATTAAATTAGCAACCACTTTGTTTTTCTCTAGCCTCTAAATTGTACTATGGAGCTAGACCAGCATGTTTCCAAGCATTCTTATCTTGGATATAATCCTCTAATCTGATATTATTATGGGGTTACCTACTTTTGAACTTTGTTTGGTTTATGTGGAACAGTTTTGATTTTACTTGAAGTACGTAATAATATTATTAAGAACCGCTATTTTGGTACACTCAACCTCAACCGTACGGCAAATTAATTAAATTATTCGGCTTATCTGGCATGCCAGTTCCAAGGGTTGTCAAGTTTGTATTTCTTTGATTTTTATTTTCGCGAACAACATAATAAAAGGTAAATATAATTATGTTAAGCATTTAATTTTCGGTTGAGTGTTTCTTATTGTTTTCGGAATTGAAAGGCGCTCCATACCGTTTGTGAGTTACACGTTTTCCCTTTGTAAATAAGGCCTATTTGCAATTCATAGTTGCGAGTGACTCATGTGGAACTTATGTGAAAACTGAGTTTTAAAGAAAATACCTATTTGATATTATTTTCACCGTCCACACGCATTAGAATAGAATAGAATAGAATATTTTTATTTCAGACGGAGTCCATATGGTTAATAATAATTAACATCTAGTGTTAGTAGGTACAACAAAGATTATAAAAAAAAAAACAGCGTGGAGCTGCATCCACCTCCGCAACATCGGGGAATCACTTACTTCTCATAATTAAACCGTGTGACAAAATCTTCGTGTGAAATTTGGGGGCTTCATACGGAGGACAAGACCGACAGTTGGCGCGGCTGTGGGCTAAACATTTTCCTATAGGTATGTGGGGTGATGTGGCGGCATCTACATCGCTACATGCGAACTACGCATCAAAGACCTGACGTCACACAAAATCCTGCATCGCACAAACAGAGTTTTCCGCATGATCAGCATATAAATGAAATGAAATGAAATTCTTTATTCTGTTAATAGGATATCGGAATCACTTTTACACGTCATATTAAAAAAATATGAAAAATAAGCTAGTTGAGTTCGGCGTTTCCTATCTGACTAGTCTGAGAAGAAAGGCCGAAACAAACTCAGAGGTCACAGTCTCTTTTAAAGTCCAGACATAATCTTGGTCAGGCCATATGAGGACCATGTAGTCTGAAATGGTCTTTTGAGGAAAGAACTACACAGATTTGAGTGGACTTGTCCTGACTGGACAAGTCCACTTGAATTGTTTAAATGACCAGACTTGAATTGTTTAAATGAGGCATAGAAGCTAATTTATATTAATGACTTTAAAATATTTAAACTGACTAGCCTTTTGTGTAATAATATTAGTTTATGAAACTGTTGCATAATGAGGGGTATTAAAACACGAGTGTTTAATACATTGCATTATAAACCTAAAAGCGGTTCTATAAAAGTCACTTTACGAGCAAGTGCGTTAAAAAAAAAGGAATTGCACCAAGGAGTTTCACATTACGAGAATAAATAAGCTGAATGGTCGAACATCCTTGGCAGCTCTTTTTCTCAACACGTTTGTCTCACAAATACTAAAGAAAATGAGACAAAAGATGTAGTTCTAATTTTCACTTCGGGCACGTGGCGCTATTTGCAAATGTGCGCCATTTTTATAATAGAAACGTCAAAGATTTTTGCGACTTTCCGACTGATATTTATGAAAAAGTTTTGTTTAATTACCTATTGTACAGTTTTCTCGCAAATGTGGTGAAAAATGTTGTAGGACACGTACGAACATTGGTATTTACAAACTCGTGACTATGGTAAGCCCTTGATTTCGCCACGGGCTTACATTCATCTACTCGTTTGTAAAAACTAACTTACCGAACTAGTATCATAAATAACTATTAAAATATTATTTTGTTAGATAAAAAGTGTTATTATATGATTCTGTAATATATAAACAACAATGTAAACTCGTTTTGAAGTTTATAATTCAAATTTTACTATACATAAAATGTATTAAGAAAAGTGAGTTATAATGCAATTAATCAATTTAAATATTCCTTTTTGAGCGTAAGTACCAGTTAAAAACTAAAAGAATCCAATTTTAAATTTTAATAATGTCTCGTATTCGAGTAAAAATTACAATTTCGGAGAATTTCAACAGTTTAATTTTTATACCTTTAACAGAATATGGTTTTCAATATTTACTTATATTCGATACTTATGAAGTTAATTCACAAGTTTTTCCTTTTGACTTATTATCGCGTTGCTGCTCCGTTTTTCACCCGGAACAAAATAAGAAAGAAAAATGGTTATATTGTCAAAGAAACACGTGCATATAGAAAAGATAATTTAGCTCGAATGATACTAAAAAATAAATGTAAACCATAATTTTATGTTCTATAGCTTTATTTTTGGATCTACATAATTGTGAGTGTTATATTTTACCTCAGGTACTGATTTTTTGCTGTAATGGAAAACCCCTGTACTGCACAAACCATATTTTGAGATGTACGTAGGTCTATCGTGAACGTGCATATTTGAATACCTTAAGAACTATTTCAGCTTGCAGCGCTCGGCCGCTATAGTAACGCTTACCTCCACAAAAAAGGGCGATGAATAGATGTGGTCATCGTGTGCACGGGATTTTATTTTCAAAGTGGTTAGATAAATGCGTGACCGCGATGGTACCTAACTATCTACCTACATGTTCAGTTTAAAGTTAGAAATTTTCTAACACAAAACTTAGTTACTAACGTTAAATTACTAACAGTTATTCTAAACTTGCTACAGTAAAGAGAAAAACACAGCATCACAAATGAACTTTAATGCCTGGCTCTCTTCAAAATTATTACCGCTAGAACAATCTTCCAACTACATAACTTGTTCATAACTGAAAAGTTGTTACTAAAACTCTTTTCTATACTCTTTTGAACTTTAAGATGATAGATTGCTTGGAAAACTTTCCATTCAGTTCAAAAACTTTTAATTAAATAAATAAATCATAAACAAAAGTAGTTGTTTTGTTATTTTTTTTTTGTGTGAGAAGAAATTTGCTAATGTTCATACAACAAAATATACCTCAGAAGTTTTCTTTCAACCTTTTGCTTTGTCTTTTTAATTATGTGTAAAATGTGTGTAATAAAACTGCCTATACTCCATAGGTTTAGGTAGATAGATAAAGATAAAAAACAAACCACATGACGAGACAGCTGTCAAGTAACCGGCTAAATGAAATATCTGTCACTTCAGTTGTCATGCTACGTCACAGTTGTACTCTTCAATTTAGCAATGTGATAATTCGTTGACGTTTATAGTTTGGGCTCTTTACAATAGACAGATTACAAAATATTATATTATTATTATAAAAATAACTAAAAACTTGTACTCAAGCAGTTACATCTACGAAGAGTAGTTTATGAATAAATGATAAAGTTTAACATAGATTAATAAAAGTGGAAACTATTATAAAAATCGAAAATAAATTTAATTTGGTTTTATCATATTTTTAAACAAGAAATGTCATCTTTAAAAACCCTTTTTACTATTTCTTTACCTTTTTTTAACTACCTAAACCATCATATAAGTTTGTAAACAGTGTTGCATTGATTTTATTTATTTATTTAACCATATATACACACACGGAGGAGCTTGTGGCTAAGTAATAATATCCGCATGGGTCGACCCATCAGGTTAAGCTACGTTTGCCGGGGTTGGTCCGTGGATGGGTGACCATCTTGACATAATGAGACTCCTCCGTGCTTAGGAAAGCACGTTAAACCGTTGATCTCGGCTGTCATTCGTGGATCTTTGACAGTCGTTACGGGTCGTCAGAAGCCCGTAAGTCTGACAATAAGTCTTACCAAGGCGTATCGGATTACCCAGTTACTGGGTTGTGGAGGTCAGATAGGCAGTCGCTCCATGTAAAATACTGGTATTCGGCTGTATCTGGTTAGACTGGAAGCCGACCCCAACATAGTTGGAAAAGGGCTAGGCAGACTGAAAGTCAAAGTCAAATAATTTATTTCTATTAGGCATATAAAAGGCACTTTTGAACATCAAAATTTTCAAAAAATATATTCGATTCTAGTCGCCCCTTCTAAAAGGTAGTTTTTGTATGGAGAAGAATGGGCAAAAAAACTCCACCGTTACTCTTTTAAAATGTTTACAATATTTATTAATATTTAATTTTATGTGAAGACTTGGAATAAGATCACCGTACCACAATAGGTGAAAATAATTAAATCTGAAGCAACGACAAAAAAAAAATGTGATGGATACATGGTGCTCACATATTTATAAGCATTATAAAAGTACCTATACGATATTCCTAAAAAAAATCGAGTAAATAATAAGTAGATTGTATTGGATATGCACACATTTAAAAACAAACAAGAAGAAAGGAACAGAAAAATAGATACATACAAAGGCAATGCTTAATTAACACACTGCGTGGTTTTTGAAGTGAAAACTTCGTTAGGCGCGTTGGGCATTTTTGAGATGGGATAACACAATTGAACTCGAGACACCATTACCGATACCTCATTTTTGTAAACGCGATCGTACACTTTATTTATATTCAAAGTCAAAGTCAAAGTCAAAACATTTATTTCAAATAGGCCCATGTATGGCACTTTTGAACGTCAAAATTTACAAAATAATATAATTGATTCTAGTCGCCCCTTCCAAAAGGTAGTTTTCGTATGGAGAAGAATGGGCAAGAAACTCCACCGTTACTCTTTTAAAATGTTTTACAATAGTTTGTATTAGTACGTACATTACTTAAATAATTATATGTGAAGACGATGCACCTAGAATAAAATTACTATACCACAATAGGTAAAAAGAATTAAAAATGAAGCAACGACAGATAATTTAATTATATGATAGATACATGGTGCTCACATATTTACAAACATAGTAAAAGTAGACGATTTTCCTAATGTTTTTAAAATTAATAAGTCAGTGTGTGAGGAAGTAATCACAGAATGTAAAATCAATGTCATATAATACAAAATTATAAATTTAACAATTAAATTAGCAACCTGTTTGATTTTGTCTTGATTCTAAATTGTCCTATGGAGCAGGACCAGCATGTTTCCAAGCACTCTTATCTTGGATATAATCCTCTAATTTGTAATATGCTTGTTTACAAAGTGTACTTTTAATCTGAGTTTTAAATTTTCTTTCATTTAATTGCAATATGTCACAAGGTATTTTGTTGTAACATTTAACACAGTACCCCATAAAAGATGTATGTACTTTAGATAATCTGAAAAATGGTTGATCTAGTTTATCTTTATTTCTAGTATTAAAATTATGTCTATCACTTATTTTATTAAAAAGATGTGGATTTTTCCTTACATACATAATATTTTCATAAATGAATTGGCAAGGTACCGTCATAATATTAATCCTTTTAAATAGTTTCCTGAGAGATTCGCGGCGACGTAGATTATAAATGGCTCTGACAGCTCTCTTTTGTAAAATAAAGATGGATTCAATGTCAGCAGCCCGACCCCACAGTAAAATGCCATACGACATAATGCTGTGGAAGTAGCTAAAATAGACCAATCGCGCGGTTTCTACATCTGTTAACTGTCTTATCTTTCTAACAGCATAAGCGGCCGAGCTTAGCCGCCCCGCAAGAGATGTTATATGAGGTCCCCATTGTAATTTCTCGTCTAGCGTGATTCCTAGGAAAACCGTTTGATTAATAAATTCCAGTTTTTCCCCATTCAATATGATGTCACATTCGCTACTTCTAACATTAGGTAATTTAAATCTAATGCATTTGGTTTTTGTTTTATTTAGTACTAAATTGTTTACCGTAAACCAATCTTGGACTTGCAGAATAGAGCTATTAACGTCTTCAAGATTTTGTGACCGTCGGTTTATTTTAAAGATTAATGATGTGTCATCTGCAAATAACACCATCTTCGGTTGATTTTGAAATAATTGGGGTAAATCATTAATGTAAACTAAAAAGAGGAATGGACCCAATATCGAACCTTGGGGAACGCCCATTGCCATTTCAGACCCTAATGAGTTTACGCCGTTTACCTGAACTTTAACCTTTCTATCTTTCAGGTATGATCTAAGTAAATCAAGAGCTGTATTCCTAATCCCATAGTGCTCTAGTTTCAGCAGAAGTGTCTCATGGTCTACACAATCGAACGCCTTCGAGAGGTCGCAAAAGATTCCAATGGCATCTTGTGCTTCTTCCCAGGCATTAAAAATGTTCTTTATTAGGGTGACACCGGCGTCAGTGGTACAACGCCCTTTGGTGAAACCGTACTGTTGTTCATGAAAGATGGAATTTTTATTAAAGTGAGGTAACATTTGATTGAGCATCAACTTTTCAAACACCTTACTGAGCACTGGTAGAATTGATACAGGCCTATAATTGTTGGGTTCTTTACTATCACCAGATTTGAACAATGGAACTACTTTACTGTGTTTCATGAGATCCGGAAAGACTCCTTGGTCTATACTGGTGTTAAATATGTAAGCTAAATAGGGCGCAATGGTTTCGATTATAGATCTACAGACTTTTACAGACATTCCCCATAGATCTTCTGTTGATTTAATTTTAAGATCTTTAAAAGCTTTTATAACAGCCTGGGGGTTTGTATGCTGAAACCTAAACTCCAAAGGGCAAGCCTTCACATTCTGTCTAAGTAAGGCAGCAGAAAGCGCGGGTGAGGAATTTAAAGCTTGAGTAGTTTTAAGGGGAATATTAGCAAAAAAGGATTCAAATTCTTGAGCTATTTCTATATCTGAGTTAATGGGGCCATGTGCAGTCTCTAAATTAAATTCAGTATTTCGCTGTTTTTTCCTACCTGTTTCATTATTTATTATTTGCCAGGTAGTTTTTATTTTATCATCAGCTGATTTTATTTTATTGCTAATATAAAGAGCTTTGGCTATTTTGCACACACTTTTAAAAGTTTTTGAATATTTTGCAACATACTTATGAAAGCTTGTATTATTCATATGTTGCTTTAGGCCATAAAGTTCAAATAGTTTTTCCCTGCTTTTACGAATACCTGGAGTCGCCCAATCACTAAATAAGAACTTTGTGTAAATACTTTTAGTCTTTTGTGGAAAAGTGTCATTAAATTGCGTGTTTAATAGTGAAAAGAACTCGGCGTAGAACTCATTTGGGTCATCTATATTATTAAAACTCTGAACACATAATTTATTGGCCAAAGAATTATTTAATTTCTCTAAACTTTTACATGTAATTGGCCTAAACCTTATTTGAATTTTTTGTAAAGGTATGTAGGAACAAAATGTTATTGTTTGTCCACTGTGATCTGATGGCAACTTATTTACAATTTGTTTGTGTAGGTAATCACAGTTACAAAAAATATTATCTATACAAGTGGCAGAAGAAGCTGTCACTCGGGTTGGTTCAATAAAAACATTTGACAAATCAAATGACCTAAAAAGACTTAGTAATCTGACAGTGTTCGAGTTATTTTCTAATAAGTTAATATTAAAATCACCACATATGATTATTGACTTACTACTAGTACTAAGTTTTTTTAATACATCTTCCATCACAGAATCAAACACAGATAGATTCTGGTAACTTGGAGGTCTGTATACGCATACTATAACATGCTTATCGAGCTCAACACAGGACAATTCAATGTTGTGTTCAACAGACAGTCCGATGATGTCTTTTCTTTCTTTCGATTTTATAGAATTTTTAATCAATATTAACGATCCTCCATGTATCATACATTTTCGACTGAAATGGCTAACTACACAATAATTTTCATAATTAATTGACATCACTTGATGATCTTTTAACCAATGCTCTGTTAAACAAATTACATCAAACTTGGTATTTTCTAAAAACAATTCTATTTCCAGTAATTTGGAAGAGCAACCTTGGATATTTTGATTAAATAATTTTAAAGTATGTTGCACTCCCTTTGGTTTATTATTATGAGTTATATTGCCAGAAGATACCATTTTATTGTTCTCTAATAATAATTGGTTAATTGAAGGGGTAACTTCTGTTGTCTTACTGCCTAGTTTAAAGAATTATCCGGAGTGACCTCCACAACTACAACAGAAGAATCTAAAATGCCCGTATGAGTTCCAGCAGGAAAGGAATACCCTATCTGACTGGTAGTGGCCTCCAAGTATGTTGTTATTGTAGGTGGATCCTCCTTCGTACATGGTAAAACATAATTATTCACTATGCTGTTAGTATAACTAGACAACAGAGATTCGTCACTAATACTACACTTTGTTATATTATCTATAACCTCATTAATATTATATGCTATCAACATAGCAATCAAATTTCTACATTCCCAAGACAGAGATAAAGTTCTCTGAGTTAACTTAAAACCACTAACAAACTGGTTAGTGTCAAAATACAATAATTTGTCACTATGACAACATGTCAGCCTGTGAATAGTACTATTCAACTTATAAATGTAGTTATTTTCATCATAGGATAAAGTATCAGAATAAGGAAAAGCACACAACATGAGCTTTCCTACATTTAATTTTAATAAGGTGTCCACACCATCCACTATGTCCTTTCTGGTAATACCAGTACTATTACCTAATAATAAAACCATTGTAGAATAATGATCTAGGTTTGTGTTTACAATTCTTTTAATCATTTGTTTAAAACTTATGTTATGATAGCTATGATTGGTAAAACTATGGCTAAGGTAATTGAGTAAAATTTTCCCAAAGCCTGAACCTAATTCGTCACAAAAAAATATTGATTTATTTTTCTGTGACTTAACACAAGTCTCTGCTGGAAGAGCCAACACCGGAGGGGGCAAGTTAGGCTGAGGCTGAGGAGGCAGTTGTTGGTTTGCACAGCTGCATGAGAGGTTATTAGTCAGGGACTCATACATCTCAGCATTGCACTTCACCAAATCCAGTAGTTCCCCAGCCTCAAGCAAGCGGTCACTTACTTGCTGTTGTGAAGTCTCATATTTTTCAAAAATATCCTTCATCAAGTGCTCCTTGTGTCATTATAGAGGAGCTGGATATCAGTATCATATTTTTCCCTACATTTATCTAACTCAATAGTACAAGTATTTAAACTTTTTGATAAGACAACACGGTCCTTTCTAAGTGAAAGATTTAATTTTAAGAGGTTTTTCTTTTTGATTGCTCTCTGTGACCGTTTAATTAATTTCTTGATTTTAATGTATTTTTTTAATTTATTATGACTTGATGATTATGATTTTTTTAATTTATTACGTAACGGATCAATGTTATATGCAAATATTTTCTTGTTCAAGGTTTCACTTCTGTCCGGACTCCCGGAGTGCCACTGCTTTTTTTTTTTATATGGCTCCTCAGCAGAAACATAAACAAGGACATGTAGCACTTCAGTTGATTAGGACTAATGTTTACATACGTCAATAACATTCATACACAATGCATTTCCTTAATTGCATTACAGATGCTGATGATAAAAATTTGTATCTATTTAAATCTATTACATATCATATTAAAGTCGGTTTTCATGTTTGTCTGTATAACCGCGTTGTTCTTCTAAACTGCGCAATGGATTTTGATTCGATTTTCGCCTTCTTTAGAGAATTTTTCCAAAAGGTTTATATATACATTCATAAACTTACAAATAATAAAGAAATCTCGATGGTTTTATCATGTCTAAAACCGTTAGAAGCAGAGGCAGGTCACTAATAAATTATATGTGAAAGCTATAATGTAATAAAAGAGCTGTTTTTATGGGAACATACTAGGCAGATAATATTGAATAATAAAGTGCCATCAGCACGATTAGGAGACGCATTAAGAAAAAAGTGGCTATAAAATGTCAGAAATTGAAAAGCTTCTTTCTAGTTTTAATTCTAAAATATTATTTTGACGTGTAAAGTGTATAAAACCAATCTATAAAATTAATATAATTTATCATAATTTACAGTATATTAAAAAATATTTTGCATAACCAGCCTATAATGTTCCTACTGCTGGCACACAGGCCTCCTCTCGGTGAGAGGGAGTGAGCCGTAATCCACCACGCGAGCACAATGAGGATCGGTAAAAGATGTCACATGTCTTGTGGCTTTCCTGTTACCTCATTAACGGCATAACAATATAAATGTCTACTAACTGCTCCCAAATTACGATGTTTTTTTTTTTTACATAATTCCTTGACATAATCTTTTCATTATTTGACATTATATACCTACAATTTTGTATTTATATTTTTTTTAAATCAAATTAGATTTGTTACAGCTGTAGTGGCAATCATGTCATTTGGTATAATAGGTCCTTATTTTTATTATTTTGTTAATCTTTTATATAGATTCTTTTTTTTAGATTTTGTGAATGTGAGAACGTTGCAGGCTGTAGACTGACTTGTGGACCATTTTCTATTTTACTAAGTACCTGGTACTTGTTGATAGGCCTACACAGTCCTCTCATACCTCTTAACACTGTAATTTGAAAACATTGTAGAAACCATTTATTTTTAAAAGAGTAACCGTGGAGTTTCTTGCCGGCTCTTCTCCATAAGAAGCGACCAATTGGAACCGTGCACCTAGTTTCTGACGTTCCATAAGTGCCCTTGTAGGTTTATCTTCGAAATCTTGGTTCTAAGACATGTCGGTTTCCTCACGATATTTTCCTTCACTGCTTTGAGAGCAGTGGTGATGTAATTATTTAGGTACACAAATTAAAGCGCCTGTCTGGGTTCGAACCCACGTCCTACAACTCGTAAGTCGGTGTCGTTACCACTGGGCCACCTCTGCTCATAATTTACTTTAATATTAGCATATCTTTTACACATGCACTAACTTGTAGGAGAAAGTTCTGACCGAAGGTTGTTTCTAAGTTTACTAAATTCTAACGTCTAAGTCAATCTAACTTTGATCAGACTACTAAAGAACCAGTCGGGTACTTGTCAGATCTATGTTTATTTGATTGGAACTTTGCTGAGATTAACTCCAAGGACTGTGCGCTCACAACAAAGTACGATTTGCAGTATTTTCTTCGAAAATAAGAAAATAGAGAAAGTTATTATTATAGTCCAGTAGGTGGTAAAAAGAAAAAATAGCACGATATTGCTTTTATAAACTACTAGCATTTGACCGCGGCTCCGCCCGCGTGGATGTCGGAAAATATTCCACAGGAATGTACTACCGATACCGGGATTACATGCCTAAAAGCCGAGAAAAAGGTCATTGACTCCTACCGTTGCGCCCGCTTTACGGTCAACCATAATTATTTTGTCACGCGTAATTTTGAATCTAAATGAAATGATGTCAAGGCATATTTTAATCTAAATTAAATGCTTAATTTAAGTAACACTTTATTGGATAATGATTAATATAATACCGGTCAAAATAGCTTCAGAAATAACAATGAAATTTTTATCAAATTCTAAAAGATAAAAATGGTTATTGTGGGTCATCTTTAGAAGATAGACATATGCCATCGTGGACTTTTTTGTTGAAATTTTTAAGATGAACAATACTGTACAGCATAAATTTTATGTAACTTTTACGATTTCCGCGGCGCACGTCAATAAAGTTCCCAGTCGGCATGATTTTTTCGACATCTTCAAGAGTAATCGTCAAATTTCAGCCAATTTACACTAAACCTTAATGAACTATATACTAACACAGGATATACAGTTCAATAGTTTATGAGTTTATTGCCTTCAGATAGATAGACAAACAGACAGACAGACGAAGAGCGGCGGGGGACTTTGTTTTATAATATGTAAGGATTACATAAAATAACTTTGTAATTATTAATTTGATAACAACGTCGTCAAAACCTATTAGTAAGGTACCCCGCATCCTAAGGCCGCGTTCCGACATTCTATGCGTTTTATGCACGTGTACTCCCAGAGGTTTTTAAAATTTTGAGTCCTATGCTGATCGGTGACTGCGCGGTTGCTGCTCGGTGACTGCGCGCGTACACGGTGTCTGTAGGAGGATTTCAAAATAAGCTTTATGTTATTAACATAGGACTCAAAATTGCAATAACCTTTGGGAGTACACGCGCATAAAGCGCGTATGTCGGAACGTGGCCTAACCAACACGATCGATCGTGCGAATACGTGATCGTTACATTTATAAGTCACTCATTTGTTCGGGAAACCGAAAGGCGCCCTCTGTTGACCTGACCACGTTCGTGTTCGCGAAACAAAATGAACGCGTCGATCGATCGCATACCCGCGTGATGATCGTATTGTTAAGGAAGAAAAAATTGTTTTCTTAACAAGTTACAAAAAAAAAACGGTTTAAACCCTATAAAACTCCCAGGTTTTAGTACAGCCTACGGCTAGAAAAATATATATTTATTTATATATATATTATAGAGCCACAAACTTCCAATGATAGCATAGATTTTAAGGGATCAAGTTGAAGTTATGCAAGTTTGGAAGCCAAAGTGGAAGTTGCATTTACAATTTTCCCAATAATTATAATTATTGAGGTTGGCTGCAGTTTTTATCTGAATTATTTGAATTTTTATCTAATCGGTTTTAGGATTCTGTACGTCCGAATGCAGAAACAGCACCCTAAAAGAATCATTCGTGTGTCTGCCTGTTTGTCCATCTGTGTGGCAGCCTGAATGTAACGTAAATAAAATAATTAATTATGAATGTAGGGGTCACTTTTGGGGCAAATTGAAAAAAATCAATAAAAGCATTGCAAACTATACCGTGTGACATATCAAATGAAAAGGCTTGTTGTGAGGGTTTCAAAATAAATAGTATAATTTTAAAGTTATTTAAGAAAATTGATGAAAATTGACCATAATAACTCCGAAACTACCGAGTCTACAATTACGAAAAACACAGAAAGTCGTTATTTACTTATAGATCACAGGTAAACCTGAAGTCTATGGTCTTAAAATAATATGGTAAATCTTAGAATATTGTGCTTACAAACTTACATATTTTGCAGTTGGAATGTATAGGACAACATGTTTTGCAACTACAGTATTAAGTTAGTTCTTGGAAAAAATTTATTCATCGTACGGAACCCTCTGCAAGCAAGTTCAACTCGCACTTGTCCCGTTTTTTTCTCATATCTCTAGGCACGAATTCTGTATATGCGAATTAAATACCTCACGCCGCACGTCGTGGTAAAAAATAATTGGTAGCGTTGGAGCGAACATTTAACCATCTGCTGTAGCAATTTTAATGCATTCCCGTGTTTCCTACGATTTTCAACAACCGACACAATGCTCTTAACCGAAAAACTAGGTAGTTAATGTTATACCAGGAACGGCTTGTTTACCTTTGTGTATTACCTACTTCAAACCAATTAGGGTTAATGCATAGTTGTGGGTACTGGGATTAATTACTCTCCATTCCACTTGAAATAATTGTCAGTTTCAACAAGAAAATAAAGGTTCTCAAATGATGGAAAGTGGTTCATTTCTATTTAATTGAAGGACTTAGCCAAATGCAGCAATACAAAAAAAAAAAAAAATATTCTAATAAAAATATTAATATTATGTTTTTTTTTTAACAGGATTAATATTTATTGCCAAAAATATTTTTTTTTAAATGATGTTTAATGATGTATTTAGAAAAAAACAAGTTGTGTGTGTTATTTTTTTTTTTTTAATAAGACCTCATTATTCATAATGGTTATTATGTATCCTTTATTTTCAAAGAAAATTCTCTAATGGATTTCCTTGAACCGTCAATTGCTCTGATCAACTTTGCAGGAAAATAAATTTATAATCCTGATAAATTGTATTTCTTCTTTATCGTCTTCTATGAGTTCTTATTCATACTCTATTTAGTTTAAATAAATTCCAGTATTACTACCAATAATTTTCCTTGCTTATTGGAATGTTCTACGGTAGTATGTACCATCTTCCTAGCTATTTATCAAGATGTAATTAAAATAACTTAAAACCTGAAAAGGGGTTATTGTACTCATTATTATTAACAACTTTTTTTAACCAACAATGAAAACACGAGAAAAAAAATAATTGTTCCCTACATTTGGTCAAGTTATGTGACTTACAATAGACGTGGATATATTTAGTAACTTTTTCGCTATTTCTAAAGAGCCATAAAAACACCCTGAAAGAAATCGAGTTTTGTTTCACTTCTCAACGAACCTCTGAAAGCAGTCTGCGTTCAGCGATCGGTGTGGCAACACGCCGTGTTCGAGTTTGCGAGAAGTCAATCGTCATCCTGAGGATGCCTTGTTGAGAGATGAAACACGTGTCGATTTCTTTCAGTGTTTTTTTTATGGCTCTTTAGAAATAGCGGAAAGCTACTAAATATAGTCACGTCTATTGTATTTTATAATGGATTTCCGCAAGGTCACGCCTGAATCAATTAACTATCTGAGTTATGTGAACACAAATGTATGGAGCAGCAGCATGTATTAATATCACTTATTCATCTATCGTGTAAATACATGGCACGCTAGATGAATTAGGGCCTATAAGAACAGAGACCGACACCTTGGTCCAATTCCTCCACATCACATTGCCCATACCATGACATACGATTTCCAAACAATTTGTCGATCACTGGCGCCACTTTTTATTTAACCTCCTCCAATATAACTTCCATAATGTAATGTAATTATAATTAAAAACTGAAGAAGCATGCCAACTGAATATTGAATTGATCCCTGCAGCTACTCTACTGAACAGGATTGGTATAACAGCCCAATACAGGAAGTAAAAGAGTTGCAATAAAAGGTTAATATTGCCTTTGTAGGTAATATTCCCTTTAATGCTTAGGTATTGACGCAGAACGCTTAAATACCTAATTTTCAATAAGATTACAACCTTTATAGTATTATGAACGTCATAAATATCTACATAAGATTATTAAAAAAATCATAGCCACTAAAATCAGAACTGTCCTCGGTAAACGCTTTTTTATGTCCCATATTTTTTATTAAACATCCAAATAAAATGTATACTATAAGCTTCAGTTATCATTAGGACAGTTGCTGATGGGTATTCTTTCAATTTATTTTTTATTTTACAGCTTATGTACACACATATAAACAGACAAGAAGAAAGGAACAGAAAAATTCGTACAAAGGTGATGCTTATTTCTAAAACCAATCTACATGGTCTTCACATGATCTGATCAAGATTATGTCTGGACTTTAAAAGAGACTGTGGCCTCTGAGTTTGTTTCGGCCTTTCTTCTCAGAGTAGTCAGATAGGAAACGCCGACCTCATCTAGGTTTAAAAAAATATGATTGACGTGTAAAAGTGTTTGTACAAACCTATTTACAGAAATAAAATCATTTATCATTAAAGAAATCTCTTCCAGCATACCTGCGATAGGAAAGTAGTTAAAGAGATGTAGAAAACGTGTGTAAGAGTAGAAGAGAATCATATCAAAAGGGTGTCATAATAAACATTCGTCAACGCGAGGGCAAAACGGCATAAAGAACTCTCTCCGACTCAGCCAGACTAGCGGTAAAACGGCATAGAGAACTCCCTTCGACTCAGCCAGTCTAGCGGTATAACGGCATAGAGAACTTCCTCCGACTCAGCCAGACTAGCGGTACCATTACCATACCAAAAAGATTTAATATTGATGAATGATATTTATTTCTGTAAATTGGTAAAAGAAAAACACTTTTACCAGTCAAAAATGAATTATGTTTTATAACTAGATGAGTTCGGTGATTCCTCTAAGAAGAAAGATCGAAACAAACTCAGAAGTCACGGTCTCTTTCAAAGATATAAACACACACCAAATCTAGGAATAAAAAGTAATGATTAAAACTATTTCTACTTATTCAAGAAAATTATAAAAGCTTCTCCATTTATTTACCTTAGAATTTCCAGAGTTAATTAACTGAAATTCTGATCCGTACGTGATCCTTTTTCGAGCTCTGTTTACCACGAATACGTTTTATTTTATTTACTAAAGTTTAGTAACTGTACTAATTAGTACTTTATTTAGATTACAATGTGGGCTAGGCTAATGAGTAATGTAATTATATACGATTCAAAGTTGTTTTTTGATCATTATTTTCCCCCTTAACTATGTTACGGTTAGTTTTTGCTGTTATTTAAATATCTACTATAAAAATACATACTAAACCACCGCTTGCATGTATTCATATTGCTCTCTAAAAAACCTACGCCTTTTGCTACCCCAAATGGCTATTTTGGAGAATTGGATAATAAATTTGGACATTAGAATAGTTAAAATGTCAGTGATCGTTGGTATTTTAATGGCTATTCCCCTCGAGTGTTGAGTGAGAACCACTTTGAATCGTTAGTTAACTGTACAGTCTAGTCTTTTGAAAGATGGTATAAAGGTTGCAGGTTAGGTCATTAATGCATTTAATCGATTTCAAAGAAGCCTTCTTTTTCTTTCTTTAATAGTGGGTAAGTTGAAAGTCATTAGACATACGCCACGGTTATTGGGAAGAGTCGAAGTAGTTTGCAGTCCTCGAAGTAAGTAAAGGGATCTCCACTTAAGAATTAAATCGTTCGATTTTCCTTCTCCTAAGTCGTGCAAAAAGTGTCCATACTAAGCGATCTCAAATAGCAATTCACTGACAATGAAGTCAAGTCTCTGCCACATTGTGTGTCCGAGGTATGGACAGCGGTGTCGAAAAAAAAAGGAACTCGATAATTTTTTTAGAATCTAAGATATAAATCTTTGGGATCTTGTTCTTAATCCATAATAGTGCTTACCATAATATTGTAAGTAATATAACAAATTCATGACTCATTGTTGCAAAACAAATTATTGTGATTACGTCAGTTTGCTCCAGCGTGAACTATTACACAGTTTGGGAATCACGCCAAAAACAAATTACCGTTTTAAATAACAACAAAAAATATTATCTTAAACGACCTGATTTTATCATTGTTGAAGTACACACCTATATTTCACGACATTTTCCATTATTTAGGGGTCAAAAGGGTGCTGGTAAACTTCGCAAAGTGCACCACTATAAACTGGCATTTAACTAACTTTGAATAGAAATCATTCTCCTTTGTACTCTTAAGCGAAATCGGAAACTCTCACCCCTAACTACTTACAAGTTTGTCTGAGGCATTCAAGACTCGAAAAAAGCCTATTAAATTGCCCGGCTTTTACAGGATTGAAGGAAAAAAGAAAGAAAGAAAGAAAACTTTTTTTTTATAAATTAGAGGGTGGATTTAAACTTTGATCTAAAAACTTTTTCTAAAACATTTAGCGAGGTTTACAATTCAAGTATTTTTTGAACTATTAATGAGTTTTTGGTTGGAATGTTTAATTTTTTTTAACGGTACAACAAATAGCGTTACGCTTGAATTCCCTAAAGCTGTGGACAGAGGTATGTAGTATAATTACCTACAAGGTCCATGTGTGTCCTCAGAGGGCCAACCTAGGTTGCGTTATTATAATACTTATTAATCTATTTAATCAGAATCATTTAGCAAAAGTAACACTATCAGTAAGGCTTTATTTTCTCAAAATACCAAAAAATAAAGGTACCTTTTATTTCATTTCAACTCATAAACGAGAAAAATCTTGTCAATTTACAAATCCTACAAAATGTCGATCCTGGGGACAAAACTTACAAATTCTGCAGATTATCTTTTATCTTTGTTGGACAATGAGTGTCACACGTCCTTTATTGAGGCCCTCATCAAGAGGATAATATACCCTCCTCGTTTTATATTTTATTTTATTTTGTAAAGGGAAAACGAACAGTATTATATTAAAAATAAACAGAGTTAACAAATATACTACTCACTACATTATCCACAGATTAAAACTTAGATATTTACAAACTGATGGCAAATGTAACTGTAGTCAGGGCGAAATTAGTTATAAGATATTGAGATATTGCTCTAGTAGATGGCATAAAGCAACCGTAACAATTTTACTTCAAAAAAGGACAGGTGGGATTTTATTTTATTTGCAAACAGAACTTACAACAACAACATATGTAAATCAATAGGAATTTCTCCAGTATCTTCGGTGTGTTTTCGTTTAAAAATTCCAGTTTGCAGTGAAATTTGTTTTCAAAAACAAATCTAACAACAAACAGGAATTGTATTTTTAGGTTTTCAGTTGTGTATCAGTGCAGAAATAAAACCGTGTGGCGCATATTCTGTCTGTTACGAGAATAGAACAAGACAATAAATAATAATTTATTTGTGATATTTACGTTTTTAGGGTTCCTTACCTCAAAAGGAAAATCACTCGTGTGTCTGTCTGTCTATCCGTCTGTCACAGCCAATTTGCTCAGAATCTAGAGGACCGATTAAGTTGAAATTTGGTACACATATGTATTTCTGTGACCCAAACACGAACGTGTCACGTAAATAAATGAATTTTGAATATAGGGGTCACTTTTGGGGGGGCAAACAAGAAAATTAAAAAAAAAAGTTTTTCTAAAAGTACCGTGTGACATATCAAATGAAAGGGATTGTTGCGAAGATCTTAAAAATATTTTTTATATAATTTTAAAATAAATATTTTTGAACATATTTAAGAAATTTGATGAAAATTGACTATTCCCCCCTTATTTCCGAAACTACTGGACCAAGAATTTTGAAAAAAGTACATAGTATACTCATAGGTTACAGGAAAACCTATAAGAAGTCTATGGTCTTAAAATAACAAGATCTTTCAATATTGTGCGTACAAACTTATATTTGCAGCTGGAATGTATCGGAGAACATGTATTTCAACTACAATTTTAAGTTTGTATTTGGGATAAATTCATTCCAACTAACCCTTCATTGTGCGTAGTCCGACACGCACTTGGCCCGTTTTTATTAATTTCATACCACCGCTAGACAATCAGTCCATTGGTGGTTCTTTATTGTGTATTTGTTCGGAAAGAGGTTTTTGCCCTGAAGTTTATTATAGACTGGTATTAATCTAATGTTTCGTAAAGTCGAGAAGTTCATAGTCTTTTTCCTAGAACACACGGCTACACATCAAGCTATACAAATCCAGTTTATGCTGATTTGGCATTGTATAGGATTTCCGCATACAATAAATACTTTTCTTCTATTAATTACTTTCTTACAATGCGAGGTCAGTTTATACTGGAAATGTACAGCTTGATGTGTAGCCGTGTGTACCTATTAGCAAATTATCTTAATTTGGTTGGTGTAATTGCTGTATGGTGTTCTAGTGCGAGGATAAAGGAATCATGGACAACATACTTCGATTAATTTCATAATGTCTAACTGGTAGGGGAAATATAGCATGAAATGTTTCCTGTTTTATTTGGGTTACATTTTAATCAACTGAGTAAGTATAATATATTACAGATAGATAGCCTCCGGCCATCGTCCCGCCACAAATCTTGCCTTAGAAATGCAAACTGATATCGTAAGATCTGTCCGACATGTATCGATCTCATGTGAATTCATGCACTTTTTTCTTGGCCTCCCACCTCGCCGCGCATACCTCAGGGAGTGCACAGCCCTCCTTGCCGGATTACCGCCATGGGATCTGGAGGCAAAGGTCGGCGCACATTTGGGAGTGGCGCGAGGAGGCGAGGCGCCGGGGCTTAGCTCCGCTGCCGCGAGAAATCGCGGCTCAGCGGACAGAGCTCCGGCGGGATCTCATGGCGTCATGGAGAGTGCGATTGTCACAACCCAGCGCTGGGCACGCCACAATTGCGGCGATAAGACCCCTCTTTGAGGAGTGGCTTGAGAGGCGCCACGGCGTCCTCACCTTCCGCCTGACGCTGGTCCTCACCGGACACGGCTGTTTCGGGAGGTTCCTGCACAGGATAAGGCGGGAGGAAACGCCCGGGTGTCACCATTGTGTGGATCGCCCGGAGGACACGGTGGAGCATACGGTGGAGGTCTGCCCAGCTTGGGCGGAGCATCGCCGTGTCCTCATGGAGGTGATCGGCGGCGGTGATCTCTCGCGTCCGGCCCTGGTTCAGGCCATGGTACGGAGCGAGAGGAAATGGGAGGCCGTCACCTCCTTCTGCGAAGCGGTAATGCTCGCAAAGGAGGAGGCGGAACGCGTGAGGGAGGGGCAAATTTCGCGCCCTCACGCCCCTAACCGCCGCAGGAGGAGACGCCCAGGGCGACGGGAATCGCGGGGCGATTTCCGGCCACCGTAGGCGCGGGCTTGCGGGCGGTGAGCAATGGGTGGCTCACCGTCCGATAAGGACCAGGCCCGGGTCGACGGCGCGTTGTGTTCCACGCGCGCCTCAAAGAGATGTCAGCAGATTCGAAGGGGTCCACTAGGGCCGATGCCTGCCGGGGTTGCGAAGAAAACCGAAAGGGAGATCGTGGCCCCCGGCAACAGGGCAGCCGAAGGAACACGGGTGGGTTTTAGTCAGTAAGAGTCTGACACGCCCTCCCGCTCCGCCCAGAGCGGGAGAAGTTATTTGATGATTTCCCACCCTCAAAAAAAAAAAAAAAAAGGGAGTGCACAGCACTAATGGCCACACTATAAATCCCAGCGGCGCGTCAGTCTTCTGTTTCTTATTTGGTGTATTTTTTTTTTGTCTGCCACGCTGCCGCGGGTCTTGATAATGAAATAAAACATGGTGTACAACCAATAAAAAGAATAAACAAAGTTTGCTGACTTTCAGAAAAATACTCACGCATAACCGTTTGACGCGAAACATGAAACATATCAAAGTCAAATCTCTCATTTCAAGTACACTTTTGAACGTCAAAATTTACAGGAAAATAGAACTGATTCTAGTTCCCCTTGCATAAGATAGTTTTGCAATTTGTTTAGGTAAAAAACTCCATTGTTACTCTTTTAAAATGTTTTACAATATTTTGTATAACATACAATACATCTTAATACATATATAATTCTTCTGTACAAATGTTTGCCATCTAACTCCTCCTAAACGGCTAGACCGTTTTGGATGAAATTTTGTGTGTATATTTGAGTGGGTCCCTGGATGGTTTGAAAATACAATTGGACTCGGTAAGTAGCGCTGTTTGGACAGGACAACGTCGGTCAGGTCCGTTAGTTAATTATAATTATTACGTGAAGACAATTTTATACCTGGAATAAAATTATTTTACTACAAAAGGTACAAAGTATAAATACATACTGGTCAAAATCATAACCCTCTTTTTTGCTTCGCCGTAGTCGGGTAAAAATTAAGCAATGACAGATAAATTAATTATTATTTTAAAATATACGGTGCTCACATGTTTACAAATATTGCAACCGCAGACGATATTTCCAATATTTTAACAATTAACAATAACAAATAATTTTGAGAGCAAACTTCTTAACTCCAACTTTCTTTCCAGATCTACTTGTTCTACCCAGACGAGTTGTACCAGTACATTGGCTCCAAAGGCGTGGTCTTGCTGCAACTCCTCGCCTATTGCTCATCGTGTTGCAATCCTATCACCTACTGCTTCATGAACAGGAAGTTCAAACAGGCCTTCATCAGCCTGATCAAGTCTTTCCGGATGTTTGGGTAAGTGATGATAATATTTAAATGATAATTGTGGCTCTTATTGCAATCAATGAGGAATAGAACGTACTAAAGGATAAATTTTAATATCCATCAAGTAGGTAAAGTCAGCTCGTGGCTAAGTAATAACAGAGGCACGAGTTGATTCATCGGGTTAAGCTATGCGTGCCGGGGTGGTTTCACAGATGGGTGACCATCTTTATATACAGAGACTCCTCCGTGTTTCGGAAAGCACAATATACCATTTGTCCCGACTGGTATTCGTGGATCTTTGACAGTCGTTGCGGGTCGTCAGAAGCCCGAAAGTCTGACAACCGGTCTTGCCAAGGGGTATCGTATTATAACCCAGTAACTGGGTTGTGGAGGTCAGATAGGCAGTCGCTCCATGTAAAATACTGGTATTCAGCTGCATCCAGTTAGACTGGAAGCCGACCCCAAGTTAGTTGGGAAAAGGCTAGGCAGATTTATTAAGGTTTACCGTCAGCAACAAAATATTATCTGACTTAGATATCTGGATTTTAAAAGAGATTGTGATCTCTGATTTTGTTTCGTTATTTCTTCTCATATTAGTCGGTTGTTAAAGATGAAACTGGCAAACACTGGAAACTGTCCAGTTGACGCAACTGTATAATCCGCAAAACTGACCAAGCAGCGCAACTGACTATTCAACGGAACTGGCGAATTAATTAAATTGACGCGTGAGGGAAACTGACCAGTGATACGCGGACTCATTTATTTAGCAAAATATTCATAAAACAATGCTCGTCTGCTCGAATTTTGATACTCGCACGCACACATACTCGTATATAAAAGAAAGAGACAGAGAGAGAGAAAGTCGCATGGAGAGGCATAACCTTCGACAATTTCCACTAGTCAACTCTTACCGCAAGCCGTGATGGAAAAAAATCTGAACTGATATAAAATTGAAGGTTTACCTTTTAAATAAAATGAAAACCGGCCAAGTGCGTGTCGAACAATGCACAATGAAGGGTTCCGTAGTTAGGATGAATATATCCCAAGAACAAGCTCAACTTTGTAGTTGAAATTAATTTTTTCATATACCCAAAACCAACCATTTAGCTGGCAAGGCAAATTAGCACAACAAAGCTTAATATTTTTAAGACGAATGACCTGAATCCAAAAATGCTTTTAACAAAAACACAATATTTTTGAACGACCTTTTCAACGCCACCCCCACTATGGCATAGATGAGGGAAAAAAAAATTATCCCCACTTTACGTGTAGGAAAAACAAAATGTTTTTCAAGATTTTATTTTATCACTTTTTCGGCGTGATTATGTATACTCATACCAAATAGATACACGTTTAGAGACTATCAATTCTGAGTTTGTTTCGGCCTTTCTTTTCAGAGTAGATAGTGTTTGTACAAACCTACTGACAGAAATAAAATCATTTATCATTAATTTCTCATTTATCACTCTTTTGAGTGAGGTAAGTTGCGTTGAGAAAAGATGGTTCCACGCTTGCATTGACTCAACATTCAAAGAGTTAAAACTACAGAGCATAATAATCTAAGTCTTTGAGAAAACAGCATATGAAAGAAAAAAAAAGAAAATACTTTTATTTAGAACAGACAAAAAGACACACATCACAACATAATATATAAATATATCTTGTATCATGACACCAATTTCAGTATTAAAACTGATTTTAATTATAGAATTTGTTAGGTACCTTTGCCTGTATTTTAATAGATCAAACTGCGTCATTTAACTCCAATTTGCATGTAATTTCAGAAAATGTATATAGGTTTGTACAAATTTAAATTTAATGTTAAATGTCAAATAAAACAGGGTTTGCTATGCACGTAAATTGGGATTATATTCCTTTTCAACTCACTACAAATATTTGTGTAAGTTAGATGAATTTTATAATGTGTTTGATCCTATAGCCTCCTTGTCACAGTCATGTCGTGCAGCTGCCGACTAATTTCTGTTTTATGCTCGTGATTTATTATGTACTTTTTGTTGTTTTCATTTACTCTTGTCTTGATGTATGCACGTGTCTCTGTGACAAATAAACCTATTTTTCTTTCTTTCTTTCTATTGTTAACATAGGTGCTGTTACAGAAGATGATGCAGACATTTTTTTTTAATTACTAAAATTTATCAAAATCGATATAATTGGTCGCTACGACGAGCGAGCTTTTTGTTTGTCGGTCGTAGCACGCTGTGCTACGGCGTAGCCATTTCGTAGCAAGGGTTGTCGATCGCAATAATTTCATATTTATGTATATCTATCGCTTGTCGTCTGTCTTTGTAACCGCGTTGTTTTAAACTACATAACGGATTTTGATGCGATTCCCCATAGATTATTATCTTAGTCTGGAAGGTTTATTTAATAACACATATAATATGTACTGAAATCTCAATGTTTTGTCAATTCGTAAAAACCTTGTGAAGTAAGGGTGGGTCACAAGATTTTTTTTTTAATATACAAATCAGTTCAAATAATACTATTAAAAGTCGAATAATTAAATGAGGCAAATGTCATTAATCAGTTTAAGTCCAAATTCCAAAATAATACTCGACATCAATCTAATTTAGTTTTCCACACCCAACTCTTCAATCGTGAGACTTCTCAAGTGATAAAATGCGGGCACATTCAGTTAATTAAACCTCTTCCAACATTTCGACATTCTCTGCAGGATGACAGTGGTATTTCAAATTAAATAGGGAAGCCTTTTGTCTCTTAAAAATACAGATTTGTTTATACTATTTCATCTTTGTGAAGAACCCATGAGAAAATTTAGTGAAATAATTTTCCTGGAAGTAATTGAATTTGAAGTTATTTGTATTTTGCAATAATTGAGAACGGAAACAGTGGGTCCTTAAATTAATATTTTACTGGTGACTTAAATTAATATTTTATTAATTTATTTTAGATGTGTTCTGGGAAACTAAATAATTTAATCAACAAAATATGCAATTTATTAATTACTGCCTTTGTTTGCCTATGCAAATGTTTTGTATTTCATTGACTAGTTTAAATGTTTAAATTTATTTACGAAACTGCATTCCTATTTAGCAATCAGATTGGTGTATATTTTCATTCCGGAAAAGGGAAGCTCATTATTGTCGGAGCTTTATGGTTGTCCGCAATAGTTAAATTAAATTACTCTGTGTTGCCAGCATCATATTTGTGTTTCTGACAAACAAAACATTTACTGGCAACACAAAAATAAATTGCTGCCAACACAAAAGTACAGAGTAAGTAAATAAAAAGATCGATGTTAATGTCGTGGCCGGGTCTTAGAATTGAACATTTCATGAAATGATCGACCATTTCATGAAATGGTTGCATTTCATGAAATTGAACTTCGACCGCTGGCCTGGTCTGGCCATATCGTTGAACACTCAACGTTTAACTATATACACAGTTAAATGCACGATTAGTTCATGATGTGGCCAAACATTAGTGATATACGTAAAAATAAGTAAAATTTAAGTATAAGTAAAATATATAAGTAAAATTTTACGATATGCGTAAAATTGTTAGATTATCAATCGGTAGAGGCGGTAATGTCGCTTTGTTTTTGTTGTGCATCATGGCGGCGGACGATAATTCGATTGGAAAAGCAATTATAAATATAAAAATGGATGATAAAAGTGCAATGAAGAATCGTTATTATACCAAGCTAAGTGACTTTTCAGAAAGTCACTCGAAAAACTACCGCAACATTAAAATTAACTATTCAAATCTTATCGATTAATATTTTTCTTCTGGAATGAAAGCTATTTAATGTGTTTTATTGACCCCGATTACTATAAGTTAATGAATACCAGTAATATTTGCATGGATACCCTACTTTTTAATGATATGTCAGTCGACGTTTGGCCATAACGTTGACTGACATATCATTAAACGTTGACGTTTAAACGATATGGTCAATATTAGCTGGCCATTTCATGAAACACTAACATTTCATGAAATGATCAATTCTTAGATCTGGCCACGACATTCATATTGTTTATAGCAAAATTCTACCACGAATATGATGAGGCTTTAATTTAAGAACAGAATAATTTCTGCCATTCCGCATTTCATAAACCTTTCAAGTCACTTATTTAAATAGTAGTAATTATACGGGCCTATTTAGATACCAGCTGTGTACCTACTCGCGTATTTGATAAGTTCTGAATAATTGTAGTTTGGAAGCCAAATTAATAATAAGGTAGATTACCAAGCAGATAAGGTATATCTCCTGCCTAATAATAATGTGGAAACCAATTATTTTTTAGTCGTGATATTCTGAGAGTCCATACTAATATTATGTATGCGAAAGTAACTCTGTCTGTCGGTCTGTCTAACTTTTTCACGCTAAAATCACTGGCAGATCGTTATGCTTGACAGATAGGAAACCTGCCGGGAGAAGGACATACTACTTTAGACATGCTACTTTTCTTCCTGGATATTTGTATTAAAAAATAATTAAATGCAAAATACACGCAGATGAATTAGCAGACAACAGCTAGTATACATTTTTGAAAGATTACCTATACAAAAAGTTTTTTTTTGTTGTTGTTTTGTTTTCAGCTAAGGGACATTAAAAGTTAAAGCATAATGGTTTACCTGCCATTCTAGGTACCTACACTGGAAGAAAATCCATACTCAGCTAGCAAACGAAAATCAACTAAATTAGGTATGCTAATTGCAAACTAGAATTCAAGCTTGACAGTAGGTATTTGCCAAACCCACAAAGACATTGATTAAATAGTAGCAGTTTAAAAGTTTAATCTGTTAGAGCCTGTGCACACGATGCGTTGCGGAGGCGGCGCGGCGCCGGAATGGTGTCGCTGCGGCGCCCTACGTACACATATCCATGGTATGCCACACGATGCGTTCCGGCGTCGCACAGCACGTCCGGACTTGCAACCTGTGAGACGAGGTGGCTCCAGCTCTGGCGTCGCAACGCGTATGGGGTGTAAGCGTTGCGACGCCGGAACCGGAGTGGCACCGCTCAGTTGTTTGAGCGGCAGAAGGATACACGCTTGTTTGTTTCGGATTTTTTTATACATATTTTGACGGATGATGACATATATCAAAAACAAAAACGTCGCTGCGGCGTAACAACGTTATGGCGCCGCAACAACTGTGCGACCACAAATGCGGCGAAGTCTATACGGTGCGGCGCCGCAACGCATCGTGTGCACAGGCTCTTGGTCAAAGCAAGGAGCTTTCACTGTCACCCGCATATAATAATAAATATATTTAATTGCTAACTCATAAAGAGACGGAAATTCTATTTACCGAGGAAATAACTGATATTTTTAGCTTTAATTTAGAAGATTTAAGGCGACCTTTAAGGTTATAAAGGGCGTCAGGAGTAACGAAATTATTTATTTGAATGAAAACTGTCAACGGTAATTTGATAGTCTTTGGTTGAAGTATTCCAGAGGTTTAAGGTTTCCTAAAAAAGTGGTGAAAGGTCAACAATATAATGACTGTCCAAATACGGAGCGTTGGTGAAAATGCCAGATTTTCATGACAACCGTTCTAATAATCGGAACCGCTTTCCTCAGAAACCAACACGTTAATAACCTAATGGTAAATAGCAATCACATAGTGAGTAATCTTGTTTAATACTTCATTGTTGGATGAAAATAAAAATAAAAAAAACTTCAATACAAAACTTATGAAAAGTGTAAAAAAAAATGTGTATGCTTCGGTATTTGTTGTTTACATGAAGGAGAATACAATTTTACTAAATTAACTTACATTACCATTGAAGGAATAGGTTTAATTTTATTTAAGTACCCAGTAATCTAAAAAATAACCTTACAGTTTTTAACGTAACTAACTATTTACACTTGGTACTAAAGTAGTTTAGTGCCTGTTTGTTTGTAAGTAGTTAAATTGTTTCTTCGTAATTGAAAAAACGAAACGAAATAGAATAATTAATATCATTTCGTTTTCTATTTATGGGGACAAATCATACTCAATTTGTGTTTTTAACTTAGTATAAAAAACATGAATGAAGAAGAACACTATTAAACTACTTGATAAATTATAATTTTATTGCTATACCCACGAACACCTAATATACCTACCCCATAGGCACTTAAGCGTACAAGCAAGATCAAAATCAATCTGCCTAGCCTTTTCCAGCTGGGAAAAGGCTAGGCAGAAAAAGGCTGTTCGGGTCGGCTTCAAATCTCACCGGATACAGCTGAATACCAGTATTTTACTTGAAGTGACTGCCTGTCTGATCTCCACAACCCAGATACTGGTCAAAGTCAAAGTCAAATCATTTATTTCAAATAGGCCCATGTATGGCACTTATGAACTGGCAAAAGTGCTATACATGGGCTGGCACTGGGTATCACGATACAGGGGTTACAGTTGTTAAGACTGGTTGTCGGGCGTTCGGGCTTCTGCCGGGACCAACGGCTTAGCGAGGTTTTCGAGGCACGGAGGGGTCTCGGTATGTTAAGAATGGTCACCCATCCATGGACCGACCTCGGCAAGCGTTTTTAGGTGCGTTGGGCATTTTTGAGATGGGACAATGACGATTTCGCGACACTGTGATTACACCTCATTTTTGTAAATAAGATTGTGCTCTTTTTTTTATCACGTTATGGATCAATGTTCTATGCAAGTATATTTTCTTTAAAGGTTTTGTAAAAGCGATTATGCTCTTTATTAGATAAGATTACGGACCAATGTTCTATACCAGTATTTTCCTTCCACCAAGGCGATCTTGTTCAAGTTTTCACTTCTGTCGGCACTCCCGGTGTGCCACCACTTTTTTTTATATATCTAGCAA
Organism: Omphaloscelis lunosa; assembly: GCA_916610215.1. NCBI lineage: Eukaryota > Metazoa > Arthropoda > Insecta > Lepidoptera > Noctuidae > Omphaloscelis > Omphaloscelis lunosa. Next base: position 19,371,721 of record OU744250.1, read on the forward strand.
AGTCACATACAAATGACATTAAAAATGTTCTTGCTCTAGACAACATATAAATACGAAAGAAAATAGAAATATACGTGAAGAAATCCCTCTGGAGCGAAGTTCAAAATAGTCACCCGACGTCTGCGTAGTCCGTAGTAAGCTCCGTTAGATCTCAACGGGGATATAAAATACTCCAACAGGTTTACACCGAGACTAGTTTTCGTAAGAGAAATAATAAGGCCTATCGTTCACGATGCCACTCAAAACTGACGGAACGTGTTAGTGATGAATATTTGGCTTTTGGCTAATTCACTTCAAAAATTTGGACGAGTAGTATGTAAGCCGCAGCATAGCTTCCAATTAATCAAAACCAATACAGCGTGACTAGCACGTCGGGTTGAGAGTGGTTAGTTCAGCACTAACGCGGTATTAACCATGTAGTTATTGATTGGTTACGTCGCCGTGACCGTCATCGCCATTGAAATACATAATAGTGCTGTGACATTCTGGCTACTCATTGGTGATTTGAGGTTGTAAAATGTTACTTTTGGGTAACGTCGGAATTAGTATACTGATTTGTTAGTTCAACAAAATATAAAAAAAAAAATAGATACTTACAATCAAGATCAGATATGTACTAACCAAAAGCATATTTTTTGTGTGTTTGCAAATTGTACGTATAATGATTAGTTCTTTTGGAGTAAAATAACACTACATTGATAAAATTGGACTGCCTCGATGGTCTAGTAGTCGCAAGCACTACCATTGAGCACGAGGTCCTGGGTTCTATTTCCGGGTCGGGCAAAGTGTTATTGGGTTTTTCCATATCGAATTGCTCAGGAGCGCCTCGTAGTTCGGATTTGTGCCCGGATGATGGCTATAGGCTCGCCCCCTATTACATGTGACTTAAACATAACTGGCGAAATGTGGGTGTACTATAGGTATACCCCTGCCTGACCCTTTGGGGAATACAGGCGTGATGTTATGTTATCTAGACTTAACATTGTAAAGAGTTAGAATTTGTTTGTTTGTAAGTTTGTATGTAGGGGGTAATCTCTGGAACTGCCAGTCGATTTAAAAAAAATCTTTTTGCATTGGATAGCCCACCTCTCGTGGAAGATTAGACTCGCAGACGAAGTCGCGGGAAGAAGCTTGTATATTAATAAAATAACAGACAAAATAATATCGACTCTGAAAAAAGTAATTTCAGGACTAGTGTTGGTTTGACAAAAGGGTATTTAAAGGTTTCTTTCAACCAACACAGGTGCTACTTATTGCTAATAATAGGAATTCTGGAAAGCCAATTTCATTTTTATTGGCAACAACACGTACCTACGTGCTTGGGTAACGTAATTTTCTTCCGAAGGGAAAATTGGGAGTTCCGAGGTTTGAATGCCTGCAAATAGACTGAAATTATTTTCCAGGAACGACGTACAAACGTAAACCCGTAACACGGAAAATTTACTGAACATTATCAAGCTTTGCTTAATATTCTCTAGCGTTCAATATAAAAAGTTTCTTTTGACGCTTAAACTTCAAACACAGGCTGGACTAGACTTCTTATCCAACGACACCTCACTAATTTGCTAAAACCAGTCTAGTATTGTACTAAACTTCACGACAATGTGCGATTTAACGTTTTTTATCTTACTTCCATGCTATAAAACCTCTATACAAGTTTCTGAAACAGTTAGCTTATTGCCAACATTAAAACAGCCAGTGTCATAGTAACCATAATATCATCCAAATTAGTGTTATAATGTTGTACTAGACTTCATTATGCAACTCTAATTTAAAAAAGAACATTGTCATGTACGCAACTCTTTGTTTCCATCAACTTTTATAATGGAACGTTGAAGCGGGGGACAACAGCTGCAGTGCATGTGCGGTGATGTACTGCTGCAGGCGACACTCATAAGTGCACTTGTATTGAATTTCGTGGAATTTATTAATTCTTGATCTTGAATTACAAACGTCCAATGATTTCAGAACCTTTTATAGAGAATTCATATCATGGGTGTATATAAAGTCTTGTATGTACATAATTAGGTATTAAAACACTCATGTGATATTATTATTACCCCTTATTATACAACAGTTGCATAAATAACTATTAACGTATCGGTATTATCGTGGACGTCCATAGCATTACAATGACACAGGTAAGTAAAACTTTTGAAAATACAGGGCTATTTTAAATTCACGAATAACACGATAAAATAAAAAGATTTGAAGGTTTTTTTAGAAGGTGGACGACCGCTGTTAATTTTGTTACCTACTTGATTTATAAGTCGAGAAAAACTGCTTTCTTGTGTTTTATCGTGTTTAGATGTCGATACCACTGTGAAGTTAAAAAAAAAAAAAACAGACTTTTTAAACTGATATTTCAAGTATACAATTACAATATTACAGTGTCAGGTACTATATTTTATATTATATTATATTTCAACAATATAGCAGTCGATGACTGATGACGTTACTTTTTTTTCATGTTTAGATGTCGATTATACCCATCGTGTCTGCGGAGTTTAGCTAGCCAATTTAAAATAACCCTCTTCTCGCTTTTAAAGGATAAAGGCTCTATCAAACAGGCGCGACACGCGACGCGACACAAAGACCCTTAATGCTCATAATGTCTGGAAAAAATAACTCAAACCAAATGTTACTCAAATTGTAGGTAAAAATTAGTAATGAACTGCATCATTGAAATCGATGTCTAAGTTGTGAAATTGCCCATCTCCCCCAGAATTACCCTATTCGTAATTACGTTCTCGAAAACGGCTCTAACGATTTCGATTAAAGTTGCAATAAACCCCTATATTACGGGGGTGCAAAATCGATCTAGCTAGATCTCATATCTGGAAAAATTCGTTTTCTCTGTATTTTCACTCGAGCAAAGCACAGTCGCCCAAAGTTTAGAACAAGATGGCTACTTTAGAGTAATGACATGGCAGCATGGAATTAGTAAGTGCCTACTATCATTGCAGCATGGAATTAGTATGTACTATCATGGTAGCTTGGAATGAGTATGAACTTTCCTATACCATTAAATGAGCATTCTTTACCAGAGCAGAGCTCGATCGCTCTGGTACTTAAGATTAAACGTACAAAATATATCGTAAGCCTTAAAATTTCTCTTGTTTCAACGTCATCCGCCTACGAAGTTATTTCCGTGTTCTGAATTATTTCCACAGAAAGATGAAGGAATTATAATAAACTTTCCTACTTGAATTCAAACACGACTTGTTTACTGTATAATTTAGTTCACTGTATAAAACGTTCATTGACCTCTAAAGACACGGGGAGTATAACTGGGTGTTAGGATAATACAAACCGACGCATCGCTTGTACTAACAATATTCGTGCTCGCGCAATTAGTGCTGTGCTAAAATTCGGCTGTCACAACGTTGTCACGGGCCGTCAGTTTCTATGAATGAACAATGACGTTCACTGTCACACTATGGAAAGGGTTGACAATACCGTCTCTAGCGGCAGTCACCGAGGCTTCTCAGTGCTCTGAGATACAAGCAAGAAAATTTAATATTTACCAAGCTCAGTTCACGTCAGAGGTCTATTTAAATAGGCCACCTCGACATATACATACTTAGATTTAATTATGTCCGGCGCATTTTGGGCAGCCAATTCAAAACCAGTTAAATGGGAATTATTTTTAACCCATGAACTATTGTGCGCTTTTATAATTTTTACCGTGACGATATTATCGTGGACATCCACATCCAGGTTCATAAAATATATGGAAATACGTGCACGTTATAACGTTATTGTGGAAGGAAAGGACAATGCTAAAAAAACCCAGGGCCGTAAACTAAATGTAAAGCCCCGCGTGATATTTAAAACCGATCTTCGCGCGAATACACGATCGTTTGAACTTTTTTTTCGGTGAACCCGAACGCGTGTTCGCGCCGACAGAGGGCGGTTTCCAATATTCGGAACAAAAAGTGACATTTGCAAATAGGACGCGGGCAAAATAAATATAAGATGATGAAGTTGTCAATTTATTATACCTATTAATATGACCGTTCTTATATTTACGAAATAAAAACAAGTAGTTATAATTTTGCTATAAAATATCTCAGAAATGTATCGTGACGAGGGCTGATTCACCAAAGTCAATATCTTATACGTGGAATAAAATTGAGGTCTGTCAATTTTTATGTGGAGAAACTGGAAAAAAAGAAGTGTCAGATTTGTTACTAGTAATAATAACTCTTGCCTCCCGCTGCACAGTTGCTGCCACTCAAATAAAATTCAGGAAATGTTACGCATAAGAATAATTTAGTAGGTAGCCTCTGTTAGGTATCATCTGCTGAAACTTCCCCTAACTAGGTTAGATTCGGTTTTCAGTTTCACCACATGGGACTCAATATCTATATTTAACACGGAACGACTACCATCTGACTTTCGTATCTTGTTAATATCATAGACATCGAATAGCATTTCCGATTTTGAGGTCAAAGTTAAATCATTTATTTCATCTCGTTTCCTGTTGACGTTCCGTTCACGGTGCAGTAGACAAAGCAGTGTCAGGGTTCACTTGCGCTTGCTATAGCTTCTTGTACTAATAAACTGTCTGTTAATTATTAAGGACGATACAATTATCATAATAAACTGGACCTCAGCGAAGGAATATTAAAAAATCTACGATCAATGGGAAAATTATAATATTTCGACTAGGTGCGGCCTTAGTCAAAGGACCATTCACCATTAAAGCTCTCGGAAACAGGCGCGACGCGACACCGGTAATTGTGCTACCGTGAAGTTTTCTTAGAAATTGTTTTATTAGTCGCGTCGCGCTGTCGTGTCGCGCTGTCGTGTCGCGCTGTCACATCGCACTGTTGTGTTACGCTTTCGCGCCGCGCTTGTATCCGCGAGCCTTTGTGCTTTTAAAATGTTCATCAAATAATTTAGCAACCAGAAACAAATGGAACATAGGAGAAGAACGTCTTTTCTTAATTTTAATGTCTTTATAAAACATTGTTTTCTTGCTCATCAAACACAAAAGTAATTTTGTTTCTGTTCACTTATGGTGTTAATTTGCATAAGTCTGTTTTTTTTTTAAAGTACAAATATTGGACTGATATAAGCTACCGAAATGCTTAAATATGTCAATCCCGTTGAAAGTCCTTGTAGAAATACGAAACGCTTTGCTGATTGCCACTTGTTTAGGCGCTCAGGGGTATCTAAGTACGACTAATGGTTTAACGGCAAGAGTAATTACTCTTGTCATCTTCTCCTTAACTAACGTCGACACGAGACATGAACATCGTTTTGTAAATTAACGTGTCCCATTTAAAGCCGCGTTTCACTACACTGCCAAACGAACATTTTGTTCAGAGTAAATGTTTGCTGTTCTGCCGATGTTCGCTCAAAATATAAAACAGCTGTTATGACTACAACGAGAAAACGAATGGTCGCTCATCGTGACGTCGTTTTCACTGAAAGAATGAGCGAGCGAGCATTCGTTTGCCGAGTTCATCCGATCATCACTGAACAAACATGTTCGCTCGCTCAAATGTTTTCATTTACCGCGTGAACAAACGCATACTCGCTCAGAACTGTGCAGAATGCTAAGTGAAAAACGCAGCTTTAGAGAGCTGGGTGTTCTGTAACTCAGGAGGGTCCTAGTTCACACACCTTTCTGTATTTTGTATTGTGCATTTTCTTAACCAGTGCCTAATATGATGTTGAGATAAATAAAATATTATGATTATGATTATTCCGTCCCTTCATATTTATTGTTAGGTTGGCTAAACAAGTTGACATCAGCGCCCAGAACACGTTCAAAAGATTCAATTTAAACTTATGCGATAAACCTTAACATAGGCTTACAGTACATTTGTTGAAATGAGTCACATTCAGTTAAATTCATCGAAGCGTTCAATTTCGTTTCAGTTTCTGAAGAATTGTCATCACTTGGAATGTAAAGTCGCGCCGTTTGTGATCCCAGTGAGTTTGCAAACTTCAAGCAATTTATGAGGTTTATTTTCAATTTCGTCGTCACGTTCGACTCGTTTTATTTAGTGACGAGAATTTTAATCAGTATTAATGTCAAGTGTGTATACAACTTAGAAACATTAACATTCCGAGTGTCTAAGGACTCAGACAAGACTGCGTTTGATTTGTTGTGGTTTTATCAAGAATCTTGAAGCTACATCTTACAAAATTTGAACAAGACTTCGCAAAATTTACCTAACAGATGTAAAGTCGTTCATGGTAGTAGATTGACATTAACAGTGGATTTATGAAGTAGTAGTACGGGCGATTCTAGTAGTTCAAATGTTACCATAAAATTGCGGTTGACTGTACATAACTTATTTGATTTTGACAGCTTTAGAAGTCAAATATTTTGATTATTATAATTTACTAGGGCTTCGCACGTTTTTTTACGATTTTCTTTATTATATGTTAGTTTAATATCTTATACTATTAAATAAGCAATATTTGTTATATTTGTAATCATGTTCTCGAAATCGACTCTAATGATTTTGATGAAAGTTGCAATATACGGGCTTACGCAGGCAAAAAATCGATCTATGTCTCATATCTGGGAAAATTTGTTTTATCCGTATTTTCACCCCAGCAGAGCTCGGTCACCCAAAGTTTAAAACAGGATGTATGTAAAGATGGTCACCCATCCACGGATCAAGCCTGGCAATCGTAGGTTAACCTGATGGATCGCGGCCCGTGCGGCTGTTATTGCTAAGCTCGTGGCTTCCCTAGAATAATGACATGGCAACATGGAATTAGTATGCACTATAATACGGAATTAGTATGAACTATCCTATGCTATTGAATGAGCATTATCTATTTTCACCCGAGCAGAGTTCGTTCGACTAAGTACTTAATGTTTTTTTTTTTTTTTTTTTTTTCTGTAGGGCATCTCGTGGCTGACCTCTGAGGTCATGACTACTTAACCGGTCAATCCTGTGGTTGCCTTAAGCTGCTACACTCAAAGCCTCCAGCCAGGGGCATACAAAACTAAGCTAAAAAGCTAGGTGAACGCTCGCTAAGGGCACCCCCTGTGGGGTACGAGCCTCGGCTTAGGGCGTCACCGGAGGGAGGACATCAAAGACGGGACGGGCTGGATCAAAGTTTTGATCATTATTATTAATCGGGGAATTTAAAGCTACGTGCACAGCTGAAACCACTGCTGCCACCTCGTTATCGAGCAAGGGTCGGGGAGGAGTATCATTTACTCGGGGGCGCGGTCGCGATCGCAAAGGACCTCGAAGGCGAGGTCGGAATGACGGGAGGCGTCTGTGTCTGTGTATAGTACTAGTGGCCCTATTGCTCTCCTGGAGGAGGGTTATGGGGTCATCAGGGTCGGTGAGAATGTGCCTAGGTCGGCGGGTACGGCTAATCCTACTTGGGACATAACTGGCGGCCTCGACAACCAGAGGGTTGCGATGTTTGACCGCGGAATCGAAGTAACGCTTTGCAAGGCGTTTTAGAAATTGGTGGATCGTGGGAATTCTAAGGTCGAGATGGAGACTTTCGTTCCTAACATACCAAGGGGAGCCTGTGGCCCTGTGGAGGAATCGGTTTTGGAGCGTTTGCAATCTATGGATATGATGGGGTTTTGCATGAGCAAAGACGGCACCCGCATAAGTCATGATGGGACGAATACACGCTGTGTAGATTCGCAATTTGCACTTAAGTGACATCTTGCTGCGTGCGTTTAGGACGGAATGGAGCCTACCGAGAGCGAAAGCGGCTCGCGAACGAACCTTCTTTATGTGCTCAGCGAAAGTGAGATGGTGGTCGAGGAAAACACCTAGGTATTTGGCTCGCTTCTCCCAAGGGATCTGCTTACCGAACATAGTGAGAGGTCGGGGGAGGGGGTCTCTAAGCCTTGTGCGCGGTTTCGAGAAGAGAACCGCTTGGCTTTTTTCGGGATTGACTTCTATGCGCCACTTTCGAAACCAGGCAGCGAGTCGATTGACTGCGCCTAGAGTGTGGGCGATATTGTCGGGGGTACTTAATGTATTATATATTATGTATATATTTATGTACAAGGATCTTTCCAATTCAGTTCTGTAAATGATGGTGAAAGTCGCATTTCTAACCGTTGCGTATTTCAGAAGAACAACGCGGTCACATAGACCTAAAAAAACGAGGCGGGTTAATTTTTGTTTTGGTTTTTATCTGTTTAGGTGAGAGTTTATAATGTAAATGTATGAGTGAAAACTATGGACTAGAATTAGGTCTAAAATTTTTGAAGTGAAAACTTCTTTAGGCGCGTTGGGTATTTTTGAGATGGGACTAAACCATTGATTTCGCGATACTGTGATGACACCAGCTTTTGACCATTAAAAAGACCTCAACGCATTATTACCGCGGTGCGTGGAGTAAAAGACATCAACGCGTTGATTACCGCGGTGCCGATTTTTTTTCAAGTTTTCACTTCTGTCGGCACACCCGGAGTGCCCCTGTTTTTTTATTTTTTTACAGACAGACACGAGAGTCGAATTTAATTTATAAGAACCTGGGAGACCAATGTGCCTGTACTTACTGAAAACCGTCAACAATTCTTTATTAATCCTGTCAATACTTCTGTTAAATTCAAATGGAAATTAATAATTATTTTCCTAAGTATTTGTTTCACCTGCCTCGTTGGTCTAGTGGTCGCAAGCGCTACTGCTGAGCATGAGGTCCTGGGTTCGATCCCCGGGTCGGGCAAAGTGTTACTGGGTTTTTCTATCTGAAATTTCTCAGTAGCAGCCCGGAGTCTGGATTTGTGCCCGGTTGATGGCAATAGGCTCGCCCCCTATTACATGGGACTTAAAACATAACTGGCGAAATGTGGGTGTACCTGCTACAAGGACACCTCTGCCCAACCCTTCGGGGAAACAAGGCGTGATGTTATGTGTGTTATGTGTATTTGTTTCAAGAATTCTACGAAAATAAGTCTTTAAAACATCAAATTAGAATCTGTTAAAAAGATGGAAAGCAGTGGTATAAAATCAACTCTATTTGAGAACTGTCAAAGCAGCAAATACCTGCCCTATAGTTCCAAGAAGTGGTTTTCGTCCTTAGTGAGTATTATCCCAGCAATTTATTTATTACCTTTTAAAATTCGCAAAAACGGAGAAGCACTAAAACGTTTAACTTCGTAAAATATTCCCGGTTATTTTATTTTCAAGAAAATAATAAAGTGTTTTTGCTGGACTTTCATAAGATTCGAGTTCTCGGTATTTAAAATCGAATACGGAAAATGCATTGTTCGATATTGTTGTTTTCTGTTCCAGCCCTCATGCCACCTTTTCTATTAATTTCAAAATTGCGGTCGTTGGGGTTATTCCCTGAGTACCCCGATCCCGGAGGCCCCCGTCCCGGAGGACCTCGAATACGATAAAAATCTGATTACATTTTTTTTTTCTGTCGTTTTCAACTTGTACGGTCGACATAAAAAGTGCTTAAATGTATGTGTTTGAAATACATAAGTCGAAAGTAGTTTATTTGAAATTTTGTACAAAGTCGAATCATAGTTTTAATAGAGGTAATTACAGTTTGAATAAAATGTATCAAAAATAAAAAAAATAATGTTACAATATTATCAAATCATACAAATATATTTTACAATTTAAGACAACAATAATTATTTCAAATTCGAAGCACAGCTGAGCAAAATGGTAACTGAAGAAACACGGGTGGGTTTTAGTCAGTAAGAGTCTGACACGCCCAGAGCTGGGGAACTTATTTGATAAATTCCCACCTAAAATTTAAAAAAGCCGGGCGAACAGAGTTGCAAAAATTATACCTGAGCGGACAACCACCAGTTATAATAAGCAATAGAGCTAGTGCGGCCGGCTGGGCAATATGTCTGTCTTTTTTTCACTTGTGATTTAATTAAATATATCTTATTTTTTTGTTGATTTTATCTCTTTTAAGTATACTACTACAAATCGAAACCCAATACCCAAAAAAAAAGAAGCGAAAAGTATTCTCAACGAAAAACCTATCGAAAAACTGACAATGGACTATGAAGAAAGACATATTATTGCATCAACTAAATTTTTAGAAGACCTTATTAAAATTGTTATTTATACTTCAAAACACTGATATTTTCATATTTTGAGACTATTTTTAATGTTAATTATTAGACATATAATTTTTTAAACGATTTTTAAAATATTGTTGATTTTGTATGTTTTTTTAAAAGACTGATTGAAAATGTATATTTTTTTTTTTTTTTAACTTTTATTATAAATGTTAATTATTTTTATTGTTGATTTTTGCATGTCTTGAGACATTAAAGTTAATAATCAATTTTGAAATCATTTTTGATATAATGTATTGTAAAAAAAAAAAAATGTGAAACTGATTTTGCATGTTAAAGGATTATTTTAGAATTAACTATTTACTGCGCTTCATTATAAAAAAAAAAACAATTCCTGAAAGTGATAATGTTTTTGCGTATTTTTTAAATTATGTTAATGTTCCATGTAGAGTAATTATAATATTTACCTTAAACAAGCAAGACCTTATAATATTTTCGTGATCCTTAAGTATTATAATTTTAGTAAATATTAACATTTTATTTAACATATCATCTGCTGACGTTACTTTTAAGCTAAACTAACTTTTGATTGAGTTTATCAAGATAAAAATTAATCGGGGTCCTCCCGGACGGCGGCCTCGAGGATCGGGGTACTCAGGGAATAACCCGTCGAAACCACAGGTCAAAATGCATGTGGCCAGTAAGTGCTAACACAACTGTGCGTCTGGTCGTTGCGTCTTGTCGCTGCAATAAGTAGCGACAGCGTACGACTCCCCTACTCTGTCGTTGCGACTCTGAAACTCGACGCCAAGCATGCGGAGCTTTGAACAAATTATATAAAAATTCTCGGCTGCAGTTTGTCATTGCGTCTCGTCGCTGAGCTGTCGCAGTCGTATGTCGCATAGTGTGCACCATGTCTAAAACATTTGTTAGTACAATCTTTTCTCATTTATTTTGCCTTTGACAGCAGGAACCCAACAGCAACCTTATTAGTAGTTATTTAGTACGTTCCCGTGGGATATCTTCCGACATCCACGCGAGCGAAGCCGCGGGCAAAAGCTAGTATATATATTCTAGTTTTTTTTTTTATAAATAAAATGAAGATCATAGTGATTTTGATAGTTATGCAAAATCAGAAGTAAAATATCTGGAAGGATTTTTTCAATGTTTGAATAAGTGTTTCAAACATTGAAAAAAGCCACTGCATTATTCAGCAAACCGCCTAAACATTTTCAATTCCACCAATGTACAGACATATCATTACATATTCCAACGAGGGTATCGAATCTCTAACAACCCGTTTCATTTTATCGCCGGCGATATATTAACGTTCCTGAATGTTTCAGGGCCTGTTTTCCTGAGAAATCGGAGTGCAAGCAAGCTATCCCTCCCCCGGTGAGCTCCAGCCAGGATGCTACAGCGTGCGTGATTAGGGGCAGCCATACAGGACGCACAGGTATTTAGTAGCAAATATAATATGACATAACGTAATATCACACCTGTAATCCTCCAAGGGTTACGCAGAGGTGTAGGTAACGTAAGTACACCCACATTTCATCAGTGACATAATACTTCTTTGGATAAAAAAAACATTCTGGTATACTGCCCTAAGTATTTGTTTCTTACTAAAGAACTTCGCACTAAAGAAGGAGCAGAATAATATTGTAATAAACGGGTTCCCTCTATCTGGCAGAATTTTGATGCTCCGAAATTTATTTGGCATAACACACTTGGGATAATATTTTTTAAACGAATATATATATGGCATAAAAATCATTTAATATAATTATTGTTTGCCCGAATGTTTATATGTCCGAATTTACAAAGGCATACTTTTAAGATAGCAGAATTTTATTTGGCATAATTAATTTTGGAAAAGCTTAATTTCGCATAATTTCGTTTCACATAACGTTTATTTAGAGCGACGATTATTTGGAATAATTTCACTTGGCATATTAAGAAGATGGCAGAATATCATTTGGAATAACTTTATTAGGCATAATTATTGTCATTTCTATAAAATGTAATCATACTCTTAACCTTAAATTAAAATTAAAATATTGTCTTAAAAAGTCAATATGTTGTACTACAAAAGTTAGTGAAGTGACAGAACCGAATCGCTGCAAAACCAACTGCACGTAGTCTTGTCTGCCCTACCCCTAGAGTGTAATTTAAGCCCGCGTAGGCGCGGAGGGGCGAGGCGGCCCGCGAGCTGAGGAGCAGGTGGTTTTAACGCTCGCCGCCGCGGCTGAGGCTGGGCGGCAAAGCCGGCCAGCAAGCAGAAGCTGCTGTGGTGAGCGTTACAATCATCTGCGACGAGAAGCTTGCGTGGGACCGCCAGAGCCCCGCAGCGCCGGAGCCGTGACAGAAACCATGCCTGCTGCATGTTGCATGCTTGCTTAAATGCTGCATGTTTGCTTGCATGCTGCATGCTTGCTTGCATGCTGCATGCATGGTCTGTGCTTTTTTGCATGTTTGCATGCTACATGCTTGATGCATGCATGGTGTAACCTTGTTGTCTCATTTCACACAACCAATAGTATTTGTCACTTTGCACTTTATTTTTTCGTAAATAGATCCATCCATTTCTAACTTAATTCCACCTTTGCTTGATCTAAACACTTTTACATAACTTTCTGCAGAATTTTCCATATTTAATATACTTTAGCTTGATTTTGCTCAACGCCATAAAACGATATGACAACTACCTCCTACTATAGCAAAAGTAAAAATAATTTGATTAACGCCTGATCGGAAAGATCTTGCAATAACCATTATAGTCGTAAGTCCGTGGCGAAAAAAAAATAGTGTTCAATCAATGGTAAGAAATGCAAAATTATTCTAACTATGAATTTTCCGTAATGTGATAGATGAGTCTTTCAATTATTATGGATATGAAAAGTATGCCAAAAGATGATTCTAACTGTAAACTTTCTGAGATATGATAGTTCTACCTTTTAATGATTATCGATATGAAATGTGTGTATACCAAAAGACGATTCTGACAGTGAACTTTTGCAATATGATGGTTCTACTTTTTAATTATTATGGATATGAAATTTATGCCAAAAGATGATTCTGACAGTGAACTTTCTGCAATATGATGGTTCTACTTTTAATTATTATGGATATGAAATTTATGCCTAAAGATGATTCTGACTTACAAAATTATGCGTTTTTAATGTATTATAAATGAGTGTATGCCAAACGATTTTCTGCGAAATGAAGTTTATGCTATGCGCTGTTATGCAAAATAATATTATGACATAAAAAGTTCTGCTATAAAGGGTAGACCCGTAATAAACAACATCACCCTGAAATCCCCAACGGGTCAGGCAGAGGTGTGTAGTACACCCACATTTCGCCAGTTATGTTTAGGTCCCCTGTAATAGGGGGCGAGCCTATTGCCATCAACCGGGCACAAATCCAAACTCCGGACACTGGAAACTGCTACTAAGAAATTCCTGATGGGAAAGCCCAATAACACTTTGTCTGACCTGGGAATCGAACCCTAGACCTCATGCTCAGCAGAAGAGCTTGCGACCATTAGAGCAGCAATGTCATAAAATGTTGTTCGAGCTTGCAATCAATCAGCTGGGATTATTAAGGACTCCTGCATTGCGCAAGCAGAATTTTCACGAATCAACTGCATAATAATAATAATTATGCACATGGTCTAACCGACTATTGAAAATTTTATAAATATCTAATTGTGCAAAGTACACCGACTACTTGCAAATTATTATCATTTACGATAATATTTTTTTTCGAATATTTAAAAACAAATTTTCTTATAAAGAATATTAAAAGAAATAACGGTATTGAATTTCTCATAGCGTAAATATCAATAAGTTTTAAAAGATACTTAAATTACTTCAGCCTTAGTTCAAGGTACTTCAAAACTAACACTTTATTGATCGCTTTACTTGTTTATATTCGTTTATAATTTATACGAAAACATCCTTACAGTTTAACCGTTGATGTGTTATTCATTACCGAGAATAATAAATTTTCGTGAAACTATGTACCTATAAGATTGTTATGTAACTATTATGTTACACGTTGTTTTGTTTGTATTGACGTAAGTGACGTATTGTTACGTATTGACGTATTGTTAATTCTTTAGGTAAGTTTCAATCAAGTTTTGTATAGGAAACGTTAAAAAAAACTTGTTCTCGTCATTTCTCGTGTTTCATGATTGACAAGTGGTGTTTGATCCATATTTAGTTTTTTATTGTTAATCATCATGCACGATCAATAGCCGCTCATCAGGTCAACATAATATATTGTATTTTTGTCCAAAGTTGTACACGACGTAACTAGATGGCATTGGCGTCGAATTAGAAGTCGCTCGTAAACAGTAAATATAGAACCATCTTAGATCAGTCAACTGTTTCATATAATCAACCCTACTTTTAACAAATAAGATTAAAATTCATTTAACAATTATGTTTACATTAGTGGAGAAGCGGTATATTAATGTACCATTTTGGAGTACCATTTTTAGTGAATTATTTTTGCAACATGACTAGCTAAGACCTCTTGTCATCTTTTCGATATTGCACCTTCATTTTTAATTCATTCCTTTTGTGCGTTACTTTTCACACGACCCGGTTGTATCGTATTTAGCCCTAGCTTCCGTAAATACTAAGTTGGTTCAGCAGAGCTTTCTCAAGAATGGCTATTTACCCCGCCGCTTTGTAAATGTGATCATTTGCCCCATATGTACCCGGAAACCGGGCAATTAGAGCGGCAATTAAGAGAACGTTTATTTAATGCTGCTGTGTGATTTTGGAACAAAAAATCGTTCTGTATTCTCTCTCTTTCTATTTAGTTAAATGGGAAATTACAGCCTCAAGGCTATCTTGTACAAAGGTGAGGTTACAAAAAAGGCTAATTGTTTGAAACACAAAGATTAATCGCAGCGACTCGAAATGAGCAATTATGATAATTAGTGCTCATGCCTTCATTTCATGGTGGTAGACAGAAGCTGCTACCTCCCACCAGTTTCTATCCTTCCTTGCTTTTTCTCTTCGTTTGCTTCTATTTATTATTAAATTCCTTTTATTTTGGTATCTCACACTCCTGCGATTGTTAGTAAAGTCATATCCATTGATTTATGATAATAATACAGTCTCAGTGATAAATTCAACATTCATATCTTTAAATATTTTGGGAAAATAGGCCCCTATCTTTACGACTTACCTGTCTTCTAAAATTTCTTCTTGACTGACTGATATTTCAAACCTGACTAAATTATAATAATATTTTTTCAATATTGGACGCTAAACATGTTTTGGATCGTTCGTTTTAACTCCCACGTAACCCCAAACGCAATTAAAAAATCTTAAAAAGCATTATTATTAATAGGATTTATATTAAGATTATAAGATTTATCAACCACGGCCCATTGAATCAGACGTCACGTCATTGTGAAACGAGGTCAACTTGGAAAATGAGGGCCTGCGCACACTGGTGGGCGGCAGGGGAGAGCATCGCGGAGGATTCCGCTATCCGCCAGCGCACACTGACAAGAAAAATCCTCTGCGAAATCGCGAGCTTCTGCCAGTTTACTAACTGGAGCATCCGCCGGTATGCCGTAGCATCCGGCGAGTAGCCACCGCTCGCTGGGATTTGATTATTCCACTAACGACTACGCAGTCAAAAAGTTGCTTTTGACAGAGTGTGGCAGACTGACAGACTCCAGCGCATACCGGCGTATACCGCCGCGCCGCCTCCCACTGCAGTATTCTCCAGTACACCGATTCAACAATTTTGTATCAGATTTTTACACTCACCTATCGAATGATCGAATGAATGGAGCAGATGAACGGTCGTTCCTATTCCTATATAATTTTGTAGGTGTTCTGTGAACGTGGAATTAAACAAATATGAATCTTCAAGCGTCTCATATAGTTTATTGTACGAATGTCATTACGACTTAGCATTTCCATTCGAAAGATCCATTCTTACAGATCTAAAAAGATCCCAGCAAAACTCGTATGTTGCAGGAAACAACGAATCTTTCTAATATTTCCACTTGCATTCAGCAAAACACCTCAAGGCACTTTTCACACAGTCGTTGTTAAGATTCGCAACACTTCTTAACTCACTAGAGTACGTAGTTTAAAAGTGCACTAAATTCCTTTCCACAACCTCTTGTTGCCCACCTGCGACGCCCTAAGCCGAGGTCCGTACCCCACAGGGGGTGCCCTTAGCATGTAGTCGCTTAGTTTCTCAGTTTATGCCCTGGCTGGAGGCCTTAATTTATTGAGGCAGGCACAAGAAAGTCCTATTAAGCAGCCGACAACCTCCTAGGTTGACCTGCAGGATGCCATTTATGAAAATAAAAAAAATCTGCATAATATCTGCTTGTCGCTTCGCCGAACAGAGAAAAAATCTTCACATACTAACCAGTATTCCTTCGGTAAAAGTACCAGTTTTTCTCAGCTCATTGGAGCGGGTAAAAGGATAATAGAATATTCTTACTATTATTAACAATCATTACCGATCACTCTACTGTAGTGTGTTGTTAACCGACTTCAATAAATGAGGAGGTTATGGATTACACGGTTTTTTAGGGTTTCGTACCTCAAAAGGTAAAAAAGGAACCCTTATAAGATCACTATTTTGTCCGTCTGTCCGTGTGTCACCACCGATTTTTTCAGGAACGGGTGGTCCTAGCAAGTTGAAATTTATACCAAATGCTGAAGTCTATAGTCCCTATTATGTATATAAAAATCAAGGTCTGACTCAACGCAAATTTAGATTTTCACGAAAACTTGTAAGTACCAAAATTTACCTTAATTTTCAACTTTTTTTATTTTTCGGAAATTTCCCTTTTCTTGTGCGGTCAGACCTTGCTTTTAACCAAAATTGACAATTCTAGGTTAACCGGAAGTACCCTATAGGTTTTGAGTCAAAAACCTTTATGGGAGTTCTTGTTGACCTGGAATTACGAAATTTTGCAAAAAGCAAAGTCTAACAATACAAATAAACGGAAAATTCCTAAAAATAAAAAAGCAGTAAATTAAGGTAAATTTTGGTGTACTTACATATTTCCCGAAAATTTTAATTTGCCCATATCTTTTACCAATAAAAATGATACCAATTTTATTATGGCGGTATAATGGGTAGGTATGGAACCCTCGGTGCGCGAGTCCGACTCTGAGAGTTTTTTTTTGTTTATATTATATATTTACACCGATTTCCCCGTGATTACAAGGCTTATTTACACGATTCCGCCGGTCGTCCAATTTAAATTTTATTGATTTTTGTTGAGTAGTAATTGAGTTAGCTTCAATACTAGGTTTTTAATCCAGGTATCAGCAGCAATAGCCTAGTGGTGTGACCATCGGACTGTCAATTCCTAGGTGTAAAGTTCAAACCCAAGGAAAAAAAGAAAAAAAAATATGTTATAGCGGCAACACAAATGTATAATCTGTGAAATTTTCAACTTTCTACCTATCACAGTTCATGAGATACAGCTTGCTGACAGACAATCACATAAGAATAATCTACTATTTTTGAAATAGTCCTAATTAAATAAAGCGCAATGCTAATATTAGGTGGATTTTGCTGTACGTAGATTCGATTGCCGTGTCACCGTGTG
Organism: Omphaloscelis lunosa; assembly: GCA_916610215.1. Taxonomy (NCBI): domain Eukaryota; kingdom Metazoa; phylum Arthropoda; class Insecta; order Lepidoptera; family Noctuidae; genus Omphaloscelis; species Omphaloscelis lunosa. Next base: position 19,389,333 of record OU744250.1, read on the forward strand.
CGATTGCCAAGTCATTCTATTTATTTAAAAAATAAAGTTGACAAATACTGAATAAATGAACAGACTTGGTTTTACATTAGATATCACATCTTTTTGCGTCTTTGTGCGTTGTTGAACAGTTTAATAAAACGTGTGGATTTGTGTGTCTATCTGCGGCATCGTAGGTAGATGATCCCAAAGGTTGTTATACCTAATTATTGGTGCTTCTTCATTCAATTTGAATCCAGTTTAATTTGACATTTGCACTTTGTAATCCTATATAAATAATATGCGATTACAAAGTTACTTATGCAGTTCGTATATCTAGAAAACGGGATTGAAATTGATGATATTCTAATTTTTTCTTGCTTTATAGGGTAACACCACTAATTGTGTTCAACATTTGAAGCTTGTGTGTCTGCTAGAAGTACCTCAGAATTTTGATGATTGGTTATTGCGTGAGTGAGTCAGTATGTCAGTGACAAAATTAAAGAACTTAAAACTTAACTTTAAACTAACCTTCAATAGTTCTTAAAGTACTGGTTCAAATTGAATGTAATTTGGGAATATACCGATATACTAAGCCCTCTTGTTCACTAAAAATTCAAGCTAGCTTTATCAACAACGAAGTTACAGGGGGTTGAATATGTCATAAATGGCTTCGAGAAAAGATGGTGCGGCTGTGCCTTTGTGTTTTGTTTTGCTCGACTCGGCGGGGGCACTACCGTGCAAAGGTTCAATTGTTGGATTGGATTAGTAGTGCCCCCCAATTTTCATTTAATTAGCACTATAGCCACCGTCAAACATAGTACCGATGGTATCAACGTTTGGATTCGCAAAACACGTCCGGTAACAGATGAATAGAACGATTACGTCGCAGGCTGCCACACCTCCTTTATATAGAATCTAGTAGCTATGCAGTATATATAGAACTCGGGTCTTAATTAAAAGCATACGAGATTCGAGAATAAAGTAATTAAAACATTATTGCCCTAATTCGTGTTGAACGGTGACAGCATGCGGGGACAATCTCACTTGATTTAGTTTCATTTCATTTCTGTGAAAAGAATTCTGAAGACAGTTCAGACAGCTCATTAGATTAACGTATTAAAAACCAATAAATCAAATTCATTTGTCATTGAACAATGCAATTTTGAAGACTGAAAAAAGCATTCAGAACAAAAACTAATATTGAAAAAGAAAAATCTACTTTGAGTGCCCATTTGCCCTAAAATGCTTGGTAGCTGTGTCTTACTTCTGATATAGATCTTTTAACTGTATAAAGGGACCCTTGTGTTCACCTTTATTCGTCACAAGAAAATATGGACCTTCTTGATAAATGCCGCATAAAGTAATGAAAAAGCTCATCTTTATCATAATGTCGATGTGAACACGTTGAGAATAGGCTCCCATTTATTTCAAACACTACATATTAGTAGGTACATGTCAAACTAACATTATTATTGCCACGCTGGAAACTGATGTCATCGGCGGGTTGACGGCGGCAAATCTATTTTACCTACGTATTTTTACCAGTCGTAGAGATAAACTACGATAACATGGCGCGCCCCTCCAAAATTCTACACGGTTGAAAGTATTTGTGAAATGTATTTACAAAGCGCCACCAAGACTCACAATGCATTGTGTGCGTACTGAGACGACCATCAAACAAAAATAAATCCGAGGATTTATTTATTCGTGAGTCTAGTCACTAGACCCATTGAAACAGTAAAGTAGAGGGGCGCGCCATGTTATCGTAGTTTATCTCTACAATATTACCAACTGCTTCTCTCTTCTTTTGTTTTGTCACTAAATATATGAAAAGTCGTTTTCGCGTCAAAACTCATGCCGTTGTTTGCCTATGTTTTAACCAGGACGAAACGGCACGACAATTTTTGGAATCATTATTTCATAGAAAATGTATACGAAAGAGCATACGTCACGGGTGCATGGACAGGATGGCGACGTGGCACCCAAGGGACGGGAAAAATATCGTCGGTGACGATGCACGTCCGCCCCGCAAGCGTCACGTCCCGTCCGTGGTTCCGCATATACACCGTTGCTCCGGTCGCAGTCCAGTCATTTTTTCTTATTCTCCACACTAGCACATTAGTTTCGCAACACAGTCGCGGTGCGTATGCGTTAAAACAGCCGTCCGTGTTTTCATAACACTAAGTTCCAGCTCCACCCAGTCCACGTCCTAACGCCGTTCAATATGCAACGACCTTTTTAGTCAGTCTTACCCCGGTTCCACACTCTCGCGAGTGCGTCTCGTGGAGGCCCTTGCACGAGCCGAGGCAAGCGGAGGCTACACGAGTGCTACCCATTCACACCCCGAAGCCAGGGCGTCATTCACACTTTCACGCTCGCTTTACCTCGTCTTGCCTCCTGGAGAGTGTGTACCCGGAGTTACAGTCCTGAGAGCGCCGTTGGCAAATTTATTTACGATCACTATTGGAGGTCATTTTAATAGACTCTTAATAATGCACCTTATGCCTTAAACAGACGTCCTAACGATCACTGTTATGGACATGAACGGCTAAAGGCGATATTACCATATTTACTATCGCTTGACACACGATCTCGGTTTTAGTGTAATTAGCAGAGAAGAGTTTGGATTTTTGACCAGTTAATGGCAATAGGCTCGCCTTCTATTAGGTGTGACTTAAACAACTGGTGATGGCTAAATGTGGGTATACTAATACAAATCTGCCTATCTCTGAAAGTAACACAAGAATTATGTATGTGGCGGTATCTACATCGCCACATGCGAACTACGCATCACACTGATGTCACTCTAAATCCTGCATCGTGCAAGCAGCGTTAACCGCGCGTCAAATTAACCGTCTGGTAGTTGCTCATCAGGCAAAACACCCTTCTAGTCGGAGGATCCTCCCTTTTCTATGGAGGATGAGTGAACTTTACACCCTGTCACGGTAATATTATTATACAGTAGTGTAAAGGCTCTTTCAAACAGACACGACACGCGACGCGACACAAAGACACCGCTCGTCGCGCGTCGAGCGGTGTCTTTGTGTCGCGTCGCGTGTCGCGCCTGTTTGAAAGAGCCTTAACTCGGCCGCATGATAGAAATAAATGCCTACAGCCGCGCGTAAACATGCATTAGGGATGCCCGTCTCCAGCATTTTAATTACATTTGCCTACTTTCTGTTTCTATTTAGTTTTGTGATTGTAAATATACTTTTTATATAAATAAATGAAATACTTTGTATATTGAATGGGAAGTGTTTAATAAAAATGCGTGTTGTTTTTTGATTGGTAGATTTAATTTTTTTAAAAACATGTTTTTGTTTGAAAAACAAATCCGGCTTATAAATTTGCGACCGAAAAATATTTGCGCCTCGACTGAGTCGTACGAAATGCTTTATTGTTAAATTTTAAAGTATAATAAATCCGCATTCTTATATAAAGCTTAATTAAAAATTGTTTTGGGAAACATAGTATAGTATTATTCATACACACAGATAATAAACAAATATTATTAATAATAAAATACCACGTCTTTACTTTGAATTATGCAAACTAACAAAACACACATGCACCGAAGTTTTAACACAAGTGTAAGTACGTAGGTACCTATCGTATCATGATTCATTCAGAACCGCATATAACTACCTATTTCACTCGTCTCAATAACTTTCCGTTACTCTATTCGCTTTATTTATTAATCCAAACACTTTTTTTTTCGTGAGATAAAAGGAAATACTTATCCATAATACCTACCTACTAGTAAGTAAAATTATTTTATAGTCTTACTTTTCAGGGTTTCCAGGTAATTTTAAAAAACGTGAAAAAACTTATGTCTGGATGCGTTATTAACGAATTCATACGACCAAAAGCAGCACAATATTTCCTACTCGTCATATTAACTGATTTCTAGAGAAAAAATCGCGCGGTTATCGTTAAAAAAACAACACACCGTCCGTTCGACACTGCGGTACAGCCGTGACTGTCTGCGCCCTGAGCGCACCACGAGATCGAGGCGCGTAGGTATAGCTCGCGTTTCGTCCGTTTGTATGAAGTTGGAGTACTGTATTATAATATTACCGTGATCCTGTTCCTCATACCTCTATAATAAGTTCATGCTAGGTATATGTAGCAGGCAGGAAAATGATTTACGTAGGTATCTGCTCTACCCGGAAATATTAATATTGTGTTATTGAGTAAGATACGGTAAAGTGAAACTTTGATGGAAACTAAAGTAGTAACGAAACTAGGTTAGTGCTTGTTACTTCATCTAGGAACAAGGTAATTATATCAATTTCAAGGAATATTATTATATTGCTTGAAATCGATATATCTATACAATGTTGCCCAGCGGCATGTGCCGGCCCGTATTTTTCTGAATATTCATGAAAAAATATCGAAAATTAACTATAAAGGGGGATTATCATTAAAAATTTTCATGGTATTCAATTTTTTATGTTTTGAGTAGTTTTCGGTATATCTCCGATGTTATTGGCTTGATTGGGATTATGTTTATTATTTCTAAAAGGTTATTAGATTTTTTTTTCGGATTAACTAACATTTTTTTTTAATTTGTCGACTATGCAAAAAAAAAAACGGACGTGAAAATATTTATTTCTAAAAAAAATAGTGGTACTCTGGGAGTGCCGACAGAAGTGAAAACTTGAAAAAAAAAAATCGCCACCGCGGTAATCATGGCCAAAAGCTGATGTCATCTCAAAAATGCCCAACGCACCTAAATAAGTTTTCACTTCAAAAACACAAATGTAAATTCATAAAATAATATTGAAGAAATCGAAAAAAATAAAAAAAATACGACAAGATAGACCCCCTCCCCCCTTTTAAAGTTATTTTTCGATAATTTTTCATGAATATGCAGAAAAAATCGGGCGTTCACATGCCCATGGGCGATATTGTATGTAATGTAGATATATGAACTCGGTGATAGCTTTCTGCACGCACCTACCTAGTGGATATTACTACTACGTACGTTTGCCACAGACGTTTGTAAATTTATTACATGGAGGACGGTTAGCTAAGTGGTACGAATATAATTTAGCATAGAGTATGAATTGCAGTCAGCCTCGATACTATCTTGCTGATTGGTTACTAAAGCTACGGTTTCCTACAAAAGCGGTGGCCGCACTTGACGGCCGCTGTGACGGCTTTCATGAAAATGATGACAGCAGTAAAGATTTAAATCGTTAGATTCGCCTTACCGCGTCAAAAGATGATCGCGTTTCTGTTTCGTTTTGGCACTTCTGACACACAGTGACGCAGTTGTTTGTCATGGAAACGCTATTTAATAATGTGTAAGCTGACTCTTCTCAGTATGGACACTTTTTCTTGTGACTGAGAACGGTGAGGGCAAATCTAGCGATTTAAATCTTTGGGGGGTGGGGTTTGCTTTAAGGTTTCAACAACGCTCTCTAGGCAACCACACCAACTTACTTTAATAATCAACGTTTTAGTGACGTCATTCGTCCGTAAATTGCGGACGCTACGTGAGCGGTCACCGGTTTTCTAGGAAACCGTAACTTAAGTATTTTAAGCACAGCACGAGCCTCTTTTGACCAGACTGCGTCAGAGCCTGAGAGAAGGGTATAGTTTTTAAACAGTTTGGCCTATTCGAGAGAAGAAGAAGACTTATTTATTTCCTACAGTATCTTTAAAGTTTTTAGACGGAAACATAAACGTAACAGGCAAAACATCAAATAACTAAGAAATTACATACAACCAGCGATCAAAATTGTAGTTTCCAAATCTTCCAAGAATTTAAGGATGGTATGTACCTTGCAAGGACATAGTTTTAATTAATAATTCCTCTCAACATCTTTAAATGTATTCAACCGACCATGATTATGTAATTAGCGAAATGTCTGCGGAATGTAGGTAACTCCCACGTTACGAAGATATCAAACATTCTCTAATAGGCCTGATTGTACCAAAAAGGCTCTTGTTAATTGGAGTTAACAACAATAGGATTTCATGTAGATCGTGTACTCTTATCGGCATTCAAACAATGGTTTAACATTTTTATTATCTTCAATCTTTCACCCTATTTTTGTTAAATTGCTATCATAAAAACAGGTAATAAAATGCTAATACCAGTTCTCGGGCATTTTGGGGGACTGTCATAAGCATTTTTGATGTTCGAAAAGTGTTGGGGGCAAAACGCCTGAGAACTAATATAGTTCTATGAAAGCGGTTGATGATTGATGTGTCGTTGTGTGTACATTTAATTAAGAACATCACTCTGTGTATCTAATACCTATCAATTAGATTCGGCTAGATAACTCTTGATCGTACACCAAGTCAAAGTCATAAACAAAGAACAAAATTATAATGAGTTATATTTATAGAGAGTAAGGCTTCCTGTACATGATTTACTGAACTGTGATCGTTATTGAACTTATAACACTAGTTTGAAAAAAAAAGCTATATTTACAACAAAAAGGTGGGTAAAGGTTTAATAAGTAACTTCATGCTTCAAAGGAGGTTTAAATAATCCTCCGCGTCACGTGACAAACTCTTGAAGTGTTATTTTGATATCAACCGTTTAATTTAAGAAGTAACATTCTAGCTACCTAATTTGCGAGTTCCAAGCACATGATAATATGTTGGTATAATAGCTGTATCAAATCTAATTTTAGGGCTTCGTCTGCAAATTCAATTAATTCCATGGAAGCAAAATGTATTTACTAGGTATAATATTAAAGGAACATATCGGCGTGTCGATTATTCAATTCGAATCGTTCAAGTTTGAATTAATAATGCACTTCATTGGTTGGCACGATATCCAAAATGAAATTTTGGTGTTCAAAAGCGAAGAAAGTTATTTGTAACTCGAGTAAATTGTCAAAATTACCAAACATGACTACTTAAGAATAGGTAATCTTCAGTAAACTACCAATGAATTTCTGATACATAAAATTCAAAAAGGCGATAAAGACGGTCGTCCTTGCATGTCATCAAACATAATATGTTGATGAACTCTAAATTAAAAATCAATAATATATATAAAAAAAGCTATACATAGAAGCACAATATAAAATTTTATGTTGTGTCTGGGTACCGGTGTGTGTCAGGCAAATATTTTTTTAAATGTCCTGCACGCCCTTCACCGTTTAGATATTTATAAATATTCCAACCAGCTCTCTCAAAAAACAATTTTTTTATTATTTCTTTCATTTGCATCTGCCTATAAAAGAACGGTACTAAACTTGGGCCTAGTAAATAAGATCCTTAGAAATAAATTTATACTGAGTTGTTTAGTTGAAATGTTCGATGTGTTGTTATTTACCTACACTTACCTATAAATCACCTTTTCCTATATCAACTAATCGCACAAGTCCATAATTGGGTTTTAATTATCATCGGAATGTCTACTTATTAAGCTTATCCTTTTACATAAATCGGCTTATTCCGTTAAAATTTTCTCCATGATTGGAAAATGTTCATCATTGTTAAATTTTAAGCATCTGGTACACAATGTTTTAATTAAAACAGAAGAACAACTCGCAAACAAGTTCGACATACATCGATTGTTACATGTACAGTTATAGCGGTAACGGTTATGTGAATCCGGCATTGGACGCGTGCCAGTAACTATTCTGTTCCAACCGCCAATAATTTAAGATCACAGCCAGCAAACTTCGACAGATTTTTTAACGTAAAAATCACAATAACCTGCCATATTTATCGTGTAAAGTTTGGCAATTTTTGGTTGTAATTTTGTTATAAATTTGGAAAAAGTTTCAAACTTTTCATATTAGAAAAATGGAACATCTTGGATATTCAGTTCCGTATTTACCTTCCTGATCTGATTTAACATCGTGGTATAAAAGTTTATTTGAGAAAGTGTATTGAATTCATAGGTTTCAGTATTGACTGATGCCTTTGTTTAATTTATAAAAAAAAAACCTTATACCTTTATACGAGCAATTCTTGTATATATGTATATATATAATCTGAATCTCGAAAACAGCTCGAGCGATTTTCATGAAATTTAGTATGCAGGGAGTTTCGGGGGCGATTAATTGATCTAGCTAGGTTTCATTTTTAGAAAACGTCCTAAAAAACAAACCATGTGTGTGGTCAACCAGATAATATAACTTAACAGAGCAGTATACCTATAGTACACCCACATTTCGCCAGCTACGTTTAAGTTCCATGTAAAAGGGGGCAAGCTTATTGCCATTAATCGGGCAAAGATTGAGACCCCGGGCTGATACTGAGAACTTCCTGAAGGAAAAACTCAACAATGTGCCCGTATACGAACAACTGAATAATAAAAATCTGGAACTGAATTTCTATTCAAACAATACAGATTGCATAATTTCTGCCTCGCAAACTTGTTCGGAATCTATGGCAGCCCACAAATTTGTGTTCTAGTTACGGAATACACGTATTGAGATATTTACTGAAGGTTCAATTTAAATCCTGCCTTTGACGTGGTTTTTGTGTGAGCATAGTTTTAGTATAGTAAAGCTATTTGTGAAGGAGTTTATCCGGAGAAAAATATTTCACGGAGTGTTGTTGTGCTTTGGTTTGGAGGGTTACAGTATAATTTACGTAAGAGACGTTTCAGTTTTGTTTCTAGGATGATAATGCACCTGTAAGGTATTATAGGTACTTACAGAAAATATCTATAAATGGCGGTTACCATGTTTGCCACCTATGCATAACATAATCAGCCTATAATGTTCCCACTGTTGGGACACAGGCTTCCTCTCTGTGAGAGGGAGTGGGCCGTAATCCACCACGCGGGCCCTGTGTGGGTGTGTGGATGCCACATTTCTTAGAATTTTTGGTTTTAAGACATCCCGGTTTCGTCACGATGTTTTTCTACACACGTTTTCAAAGCAGTGATTAAATAATTTACACAAAGTAAAGTGGCTGTCGGGGTTCGAACCCACAACTTGTATATAACTCGTAAGTCGCGTCACGGCCTTTACCACTGGGCCACTGTGCTGCTGGCAACCCAATAACATAAAATAGAATAACTAGAAGATAGGTTTAAAGTCTTGGGACTGTTCTATTAACTACGGCATTCTTCCTACTTACTTGATTACTGTGGTCTAGCTCCATCTATCTACCTCCCGCTTTTCTCCCTTCAATCTTTCCATAACGCCGTCTCTTTCTTCTTCAGTAACTATGTTATTTTGTTTTAGAGCTGGATGGACTGGAAGGTGAGGATTGTGTTTAGCAGCGGTTCACACAGCACTGCTTTGGGAAGCGGCGTACACCCCGCGCTGCCCGCGCCGGTGGTCGCACGACCCATCACACAGGTAACCAAACACATAATAGGCCACTTTATCATCATCAACGAGCCCTTTTCCCAATTTCTTGGGATCGGCGTCGTAGGTAACAATAATAAAAAAGAAATTGACATTGGATTTCGCGGGATACCCTGGGTCACAAGACACGGTGTCTTTCAACAGGTATTGTATCACGAATAGGGTAACAAATGCAAGTTTTCATTAGACTTAACATTAAAAGGTAGCTAGTCTTTTTCTTCTCAATCAGACATCTTCTATATTTCTTTCATGAAATCTATCCTTTTTCACTTTGTTCTGCCTATGTTCCTCTAACCATTCATACTTAATACTTTTTACTACATGCTCCTCATTTTGTCCCCCAGATTATACTTATCTACCCAATGTGGATCATATTTCAGTCAGATGGCGTTCCAACCTGGACAATAGCCTCTCTCATAGATTTTCAAAACGATCTGTTCCCGGCTGTTACCATTTAATGGTGCGCCTTGAACTTTAATATGTCGACTATCCACGTCGTGTGTCATTAGCTAGCTAATGACACTCGACGTGGACCACTATTTCGATTTTCGAATATGTACGTATCATAGTGAATCGATTATTATTTTATTATTATTATTATCTCAGAGATGTAAGATATTGTCTCTGTGACAATATCTTACATCTCTGAGACTTCATTTTCCCCGCGATATTTTCAATCAAAAGTTCTCAAATTCTGTAAATAATTTATAGGTTTTGGTCCTAACAACATTATTTATTTTATATCCTTTCTATTATATTTTTACTTGATTCAATCAATCTGCCCAGCTTTATCCCAACTGTTTTGGGGTCAGCTTCCAGTCTAACCGGAAGCGGCTGAGTACCGTATTTTACATGGAGCGACCGGCTATCTGACCTCCACAACCCAGTAACTGGATATTACGATACCCCTTGGTAAGACTGGTTGTCAGACTTTCGGGCTTCTCACGACTCGTGTCAAAGATCCACGAATAACAGCCGGGACCAACGGCGATGGCGACGGTCACTCATCCACAGACCAACCCTGGTAAGCGTAGCTTAACCTGATGGATCAAACCGTGCGGCTGTTATTACTTAGACATGAGCTTCTCGAATATTTTTACTCGATTATATAAGAAATGTTGGTTTATTACTTTTCCTACCTTAAGTTTCCAGTTCACTACTCTTTTTCCTTTGATAACTTTTGCTGTTGCTCTAACTTTACTCCTTCTTGAGGACTTCTAATGAACTGTAGACAAAGTTATTGTCTTTGGTCTTGATGTAGAGTGGCCATTATTGTTGAACTTTTTATTTTAAGGTTTTGAATACGAGGTTTTTGGCTATTTTGTATTAGTGTGTGTATTTTGTCTTTTTTTTGTAATGTGCATCTTGCTTATGCAGAATAAACAATTGTTCTCTTTTCTTCGTTCTTTTTTCTTTTATGTTGCAAGTCTAAAAGCGTAATTAGAATATAACACCTTTAGAAAGTGTTTTTTTTTTGTGAAATTTTCAAATGACTTCTCTCACTCTGGGCGGAGCGGAAGGGCGTATCAGACTCTTACTGACTAAAACCCACCCGTATTCCTTCAGTTGCCATGTTGCCGGGGGCCACGATCTCCCTTTCGGACTTCTTCGCAACCCCGGCAGGCTTACCCTTAACAATTCACAACCTTGTTGCATAATAAAAGGTAACACCTTTATACTTCACAAGCGTTGTATCTTGTTTCTTTCAATTGGAACCAATACAACGATGGCTGCACAATTTATAGCTTAATTTTCTGATATTTCAATGCGTTACGTATCAATTGAAATATTGTACCAAACGTTTACCGGTCATGTTACCCACACTGAATTTTTCGTGTTTACTTATATGTTTTTATTATGTAGGTTGTAAAGATATTCTAAACTCGACTGATTTTTGACTCCACTGAAATCTCGTTAATGATTAAACTATTGATTGCTAATTACCAGCTTTAGGTTCAGTAATTCAGGTCTATTTATAAGTCATTCAAGTTATGTAATGAACGTTTTTACTCTGTCACATCCCTTGAATGACAACCTCCGACGTTTGGAACCTACGAACCGAAATCATAATGGGTAACTCCCAAAATATTTTTTGTTTGAAGGTAAATCTTTCAAGATAATTATAGATACCGGCCTGCCGGCGGACTACCTCGTTGGTCTAGTGGTCGCAAAGCGCTACTCCTGAGAATGAGGTCCTGGGTTCGATTCCCGGGTCCGACAAGGTGTTATTGAGTTCTTTCATCTGGAATTTTTCAGTAACAGCCCGGAGTCTGGATTTGTGGCCGGTTGATGGCAATAGGCTCGTCCCCTATTACACGGGACTTAAGCGTAACTAGCGAAATGTGGGTGTACTATAGGTACACCTCTGCCTAACGCTTTAGGGAATACAGGCGTGATGTTTTGATTTATAACGAAGTAAGACATTAGTCAGAGAACTAGTTCTCTGACTAATGTCTCCTTTTATACCAACACAAAAATGGAAGTTGTAAAATCTCGTGTGAAAATGTGGGTGTACCAACCATACTAGTCTGCCATACTCATTGGATCGCTACCAAATATATTTGTACGCCAACCACAGTCAAATTTAATAAAAAACCGGTCAAGAACTAGTCGGATTCGCGCACTGAGGTTTCCGTACCATTTTAAATTTACATCGGCGAGGCCTATACTCGTTAGTCAATATAAATACTGCAAAATGCGGTGTAGAATACTGCAGTTTTAGGTCAGCGTCATCTCTTAACCGATGGTGGAACTAATGTATTTTTGTTGATGATTTGCAAAATAGTGTGCTATTTAGAGATATAATTTTATTTTTCCTGTAATCTTTACACAAACTCCTATCATATAGAATAATTACAGATTTTTCTCTACGCAATCTTTGGAGATAAGGGGGAACGGTATTTTTTTTTGTAAATTTTAGTTAGAAATCAAAAACTATGCAGCATTAAAAAAAAATGTTTGAGAACCAGTAAACAGCGCTCTTTTATATGGTATCCCACTTGCCCTAGTAGTCCAACTTCGAATTTTTAAGACTTCCGACCCGTTTAGTACAAAAATACATTTTATTTCTTTCTTATTTGCAAAATAGTTAGGAAAATTTCAAGTTGATAGCATTAGTAGTTCTTGAGATATCCAGCTGTGACAGACAGACAGACTGAGTCGAACCATAAGGGCTCCTTTTTACCATTTTGTTACGTAACCCTAACAATAGGAAATGGACCTTTTCCATTAAGATCGACGTCGTGGGCAATAGGATATTAGATAAGTTCTTATTCAGACAGACTGATTTATAACTTTTAGAATTTTATTGTCACGACAAGAGTTGCAGCGGTTGAGACTTATGTACTAGAAATTATCCAATTACTACTTATGATTTTATGATACAGTGGCCTAGTGTTAACGACAGCGTCTTACAAGTTACCTGTTTGAAACCAGACAGGCTTTACTTTGTTCAAATTATTTTATCACCACTGTTTTCAAGCGGTAAGGAAAATATCGTGAGGAAACCGACATGTCGTAGAACCAAAAATTTGAAGACATGTGATATCTACCAACCCGCACTGGGCCCAGGCCAATTATGCTATTTATCAGTTTCAATGCAATTAAAGATTTAATTACCTCTTCTCTTCTCAGGTCATCGAAACAGGAGAAGAAGGAAGCCAGTTCCTGTACCGCATCACGTGGGCGAGAACGGGTCTGTCAAAGTCCAATGGACCAACTCAGCCACTTTATGAGTGAAAGACTGTGTCAACGTATCAGTGGTATACGATTGTGCACTTTAGACTTGCTGCACAGGGTTCATATTGAATTATGAAGGACAATTTAGTGATGACCTTTTAGACTGCAGTGCTTTACCTTCGGGTTAAAATTGACTAATAGTGACTGATAAAGTGTTATAGTGAAGATTTTCAGCTTGCTGTGCACTTCCTGAACTGTGGTTTGATCTCATCCAGTTGTATAATGCTTAAGGCCGCACGCACTTTTGACACGAATTTGTATCGTACGTAAACATATGGTCGTGGTCGTACGAATTGAGTGCGCAGTATGAATACGTTTTTATCCGTCAAGCAGTGGCGTAGCTAGGTAACCAAGGGCCCTGGGGCAAATAAAAAAATGGGGCCCCACTGCTATCTAAACTGGTTAGATTTTATCAAGTAAAAATATTAAATATACAAATACTTTAAAAATGCTAAACTACTTTATCATCAGCTCTTTTTCGTGCACTGCGGGGCAGGTAATAAAAATATTAAACAATAACAACATAAATTACAATTAATACTTGGTGTAGGTATTGAGCAATAAAACGAAATAGAAAAGATTCAAGGGTTTATTATATACAGGTCGGACCTACCAACTGACTAAATAACAATTATATTTACAATCTTTTCCTAGCTTTAGTTTTCGCAAAAGTATCAATGACTTCGGTTAAATCCAGGCTTGATGCGGTTTTGTTTTCAATTGCTATAAGCGATAAATGTCGGAGTCGAGTTTGGCCCACACTATTTCTTAAATTATTTTTTATTATTTTTAATTTGCTGAATGACCTTTCAGCTGCTGCAGAAGTAACAGGAATTGTAAAGAATAATAACATTGCTGTAAATACTTCCGTTAGGTCGCATTCTAGCACTCCATATTTGCTCATTATTTCCTTACATAATTGTTGAACAGTCCATGCTTGAGTTAATTGAGGTAAAACTAGGTGGTAAATTTTAATAAATTGAAGTGAAAAGCTAGGACCTATATCTGAATATTTTCTTTGAAATTCGTCACACTTTTGTAATAAAGATGCTTCATCAACATGTAATAAAAATGTTGGTGTTAGAAAATCGAATATTTGACAGACTGCACTCATACCAGTAAAACGTGTATTTAATTGAGCTATTAATATGTCTAGTACATTATTGAAAATCTCAATTTTAAATATTTCTTCTCTGTTTGGAAATCGGTGATCAGCAGCTAATTCATCAAAATGTTTTTTAACTTTCCTTTGCCTTTTTTCCTGAAAATGGGTATCTAAACCATATTTTCTTGCAGTTTCACTGGCTTTGCACTTGAATAATTCGAAATCATTTCTATAAATTTGCAACTTTGCTTTGGTCTCTGCTAAAGCTTTACTTGCCTCGCCCAAAATGATGTCGCATTTCTGTAAAGTTTTGGATGCATAATTGATTTCATTCAATACACTGTACATGAATTCGCAAAGCAACACGAACTCGAAATTTAGTATTTTTGTTTTAATACTCTCTGCTTCACTACGCTCATCTTTATTAGGACTCTTTAGAACTATTTCTGATAATGCTTTGATAATATAAAAAAAAACGAAGTTTTATTGCAGATATCGTATTGACCCTACTAGACCATCTAGTCGGATTTAGTTTTTTCAAAGTGGAGTCCGATTCGCCAGTGAATTTTGACAGTAGATCCCAACGTTTGATACTGTTTCCGAAAAAGTTATACAAATCTTGCAACGTTGAGAAAAAAATCTGTATTTCCACACAACTGCTAACGGCATCATTTATCACCAAATTTAAATTATGAGTGGTACAATGTACGTACTCCGCGTTAGGCTGGATATCCTTAATATGTTTTTGTACACCATTATATACACCACTCATCACACTGGCTCCATTATAACCTTGAACCACACATTTTTTTAAATCAATATTTCTGTCGATAAATAATGTAGTCACTAAATCTGCTGCGCCATGTTTGATGGCTGCATAAAAGCCTAGAAACACTTCTTTTACTTCTATATCAATTGGCTGTCCATTTTCCGATCTGGTTATTACTGCATACCTCACAACAATGCTTAGCTGATCTACCTTCGATATGTCCTGTGTCGTATCCATTATTATGGCGAAAAACGGTGACGCTCAAATTTTTTCTAGTAGATGGGTTTCCAGTTTGGTCCCCAAGCTCTCAATCATTTAATTCTGAATTGTTGCACTCAGATATCTTGTAGATCCTAAAAACATAAAAAAACACAATTTCAAAAGTCCTGATATTAAACAGTTAATAATTATAAACAAAATAAAATGATAAAAAACTTAGAAATTATTATTTCTAAGTTTTTTATCATTTTATTATTACCTTTGGGCATATCCAAAACTTGCCGCAAAATGTGATCATATCGGGCGACAAGCTCTACAAAGGACAGAAAATTTCCATGGTATCCTGCCTGACTTAAGTCTTCTCGATGTCCTCTCAAAGCCAAAGAACTCTTTGCTAGGGTAAGTATGATATCGAATAACCTTTGAAGAACCATTTTCCAAAATGATGCTTCTTTGCGAATGTCATTTTCAAGTTCCTTGTCGATAGTATTAGTATCATTTTTTTTCCAAAATTCATACACAGCACATGCTTCCGTATGGCCACTCGAACAACTGTGTTGTTTAATTCTTTCTGATAAATGCTCCCAATCTCGAATTCCTGTACACCAAACATTATTCCTTTGTGAAGCAAATAACCAGCAGGGTTGACAATAGGCAGCGTCTAGTATTTTGGAATAACACAACCAAAAACGATTAACTGGTCCATATTCAGAACTTGAAACGTAGTACGATTTTGAAAAACACCTATTGTTCTGGTTGATGTCTGTTGGAAAAGGTCCTGAAGGCTGTAAAGGCCCCATATCAAGAATTTGACGTTTTTCGTTATCACTTAATATTTTGTTCGTGAAGTTTCCCAAGTCATAAGAAGATTTATCGTACACATTTTCGAAAAATGTAGAGGTCTGTGGTTCCTCCAAATCTTCTGCTCTTATGTGTGCCATGCAATCATCATCCACGTTCACATGATCGGTGGCGGAGGTATCTCCAACTGCAATTATTGTCGATTCTTCTTCAGTAGGCTTCTCAACCAACACTGCAGTTACCACATTATTTGAGTCACTATCAATAGAAATATTTTGTCCAGAAGTACTTATAGAAGGCTGACTAAAAAACAATTGTCAATTTTGGGCAATTTTTGTTTACTATCTTCTCTTTATTGGCGTTGTTTGCGTTTAAATGCACCACTGGGATTCTTCTTTTTGTCCATAATTTTAGTTTTCTAATTTATTTATGCAATATTTATATTAGATTGTGCTCGAGTGGGTACTCACTGTTCACTGACGACGTTAAAAGTAAAAGGAAGGAGAAACGTAATGATACGCTACAAGACGTCGTTGGGGAATCCCCGGCAAACATTTTATCGCCGCTAGTGTTACCACATTTAACGGTGCAGACCAAGAACGATCTCCTCGCGCGCGGACCTGAATTAATGCACCTACTGCAGGTGACCTGCATTTTTTTCTCGATATTTCGCGTTATACAATGAGTAGCCGAAATCCATAGATTTGACATGATTGATTGACGTAACAGACATCAATATGAGTGGTACTAAAATCAAATAAAATTGAACCACTATTAAAAACAAAATTAACCAGTACTAAAAAGTTTATTAACATCAGTTTAATTATTCCTGATACAGCATTAACTTTTTAACTGTTCTCGAAAAAAAATCTTGACTCGAATTCACAATAAAACGCCACATATCGCTATCCGTCAAATTGACAACACTGCCAACCCACAGAAAGAATTTAGGGGAAATCATAGTTATACCTAGATAACTTTCGAATTTCTCTCAACTGAGTTGCCATGATTAAAGTCGGGTTGCAACCTGTCATATTTATTTTGAAAATGGGAGAAATTTTCAAAAGTTCAGTTCGATCGAGATTTTCTGGTAAGGATTCGAGGGCCCCCTGAGCTTGAGGGCCCCGGGGCACTGCCCCGTCTAGCCCCTAGGTAGCTACGCCACTGCCGTCAAGTAGGTAGTGTTCCGGTGATATCGCATTAAACGCACGAAAAATCCCAACAAGTTCGAATTGTTTTCGGATGTCGGAACCATACGTACGTATACGTACTACTAACTCGCACTCAGTCTGCGCGTTCCCTTAGTTGGAAGGTCTGGATCATCATTGCGTGTTCGAATGTGGTCGTACAAGTAAAATTGGTACGAAAATGCGTCTAAAGTGTACACGGCCGGCTAAGGCACACTTCGCACGAACATTTTTTAGCGTCGCTGCCAATTTAGCGTGGTATATCTTGTACAAATGTCAACCATACTAGGTAATCTATTGTGACTATTATCGTTTCACCTTAGACTCTTGTATAGAAATGGTATTGTATATATTTGACCTTAAACAAATATCTTTTATTGAAATGGCTAGCAAGAAAAACAAGTTGCTGTTAAGATAACTGCAACTTGTTTTTTTACAAGACCATACATATTATGTAGAGGTCTACATAATATGTATGGTCTTGTAAAAAAACCAAGTTGCAGTTATATTAACTGCACAGATTAATCGTTCTTGTTATTGTTGTTTGCTTGTAAATGTCGATTGTTGAGTGGAATAATAACAATTTTTGTAAAAAAAATATTATTCCACTCAACAACCGGCATTTTGTTTGTTTTGATTGTTTGTTTGTTTTGATTTGGTATTGTCTTTTAAGCAAACAAAATTGTAAATTGTCTGGTCTCTGGCCTTGACATAAGCAATAGATAAAATTTGTGAAACTTTTATTAGTTTAAGAATATTGAATACGTTGCTTTTTGATTTTGGTGAATGTGTATTTTATTTATGTAATTTTTTTTTTGTAATGTGCGTTTATTGTGCAGAATAAACATTTTTTTTTCTTTCATATTGTACTAAGACAACAGAATCTTCACATTGTATCCATCAATCTCTCACGCTAGTAAAACGCTGCACTATCGTCGTTTGTACGTCAAAAATATTTATTATTATTGCACAAGACTTTGCACCAATAAATCGCCAAGAGTTTGCACCAATAAATCGCCAAGATTTTGCACCAATAAATCGCCAACCAAGCTGACGATAGATCAGAAGGCGTAAGGCAAGCTTTACTTAAAGTGTGTTGTGATTGATGTACCATTTAAGGTGACATTCGAATTTGTGCTTTAACCACATGTAAATAATGTTGTATTGTAATATAAACTTGTAATAATAATTGAAATTAAAAAAAATGTAAAGGGATACACTTTTCTTTTTGTGACAAAAATGAACCAGCTGTTGGTATTCTCTGTTCACATTTTAATATTTATTTGATACTAGCGGATCCGACAGATGTTGTCCTACCCGAACATCGCAGCGCCACCTACCGAGTCCAATTGTGAATGTAAATCATCCAGGGACTCACTCAAAAAATCATCAAGATCGATTTAGCTGTTTAGTAGGCGTTCCATGACATACACACGTACAGAAGAATTATATAAAGAAAGACGGCTATTGCCACGCTAAAGTGATTCGGGTATTTATCGATATTTATTGAGTTGGTCATGCCCAAAGTATGGCAAAGACTCGACCCAGGATTGCTTTTATACGAGTATGAAATCGGTAATTTTATTACTATGCTGTTGTATCCAAGTTCTATCCATATTCTTATTATTGTCTTAATGTGAAATATATATAAATACATACATACATACATAATTAAACTAATGCCTTCTTCCCATGGGGGAAGGCAGAAACTACAGAACGCCAGCTGCCATGCTCCTTACATACTCCAGTTCCTGTTTACGTTTATTTATACATCTGGTCATACACGCACGCCGGTTGCGAGTACCACACACCTAACCTTTCTGAAGAACATCACCAATTAGATCACTATATGTCCTTCTAGGGCGTCCCCTCCCGGTGTTTCCACTCACGTCTGCCATGTAAATACCTTTTGTTATTCGCCTTTCATTCATCCTCTCAACATCTAAGCATATTCTTTACAATTTTTGTCACTACATCTTCTTTTAAACTTACCTAATCTAACCTTACCTACCAATTCTTTTAACCTGAAATATATAAAATATGTATATTAAATGATATTAAAATAATAATTATCAGGTCTTTCAATGATAATTTCAAGTCCACGAGTTGATGCTTGAAAAGCGGGTCCAAAAACCAAATCACTTTTATTTTTAAAAGAAAAGTATTATTTATTTCTTATGTAGCAGGGGTTATAATTATGTATATTTATATTATTTATTATTATATATATATTTTACCGTGAGAGTTGATAAAAAGTGGGTGAAAGTTCAAACTGATTATTCTTAATATTTTTTATAATATTTATTATAATAAATAATGTAATACACCTAATCAAAGTTATGTAAATATAGTGTAAGTTATTTAAATTTTTGATAAATACTCTGTTATATTATTAAATGTCTGAATAGTTTTTTAACATCACTGTAACATCCTAACTAATATTGTAAATGCGAAAGTGAGTTTGTTTGTTTGTTACGCTTTCTCGCTAAAACGGCTGAATGGATTTGGATGAAATTTGGCACACAGATAGACCATAACCTGGGTAAGGACAAAGGCTATTTTTTTTAGATCGTAGACGAAGTCGCGGGCAATAGTTAGTACTGTTTTAAACAAAAAACAACTTTCTATTAAAAAAACCATCAGCGACTTTTGGTAATGCTGTACACACCTACAGTATTTCTATTTTCTTAATGTCCCTCGGATATCATCGGATTTCCGAATACAAACGAATGCTAATTTCTATGTCCATCAATTTATTAGATTTATCGTGTACAATAATTTGAATTCAGAACTAAGTACTTTATTGTTGTTTTGTTTTGATTTCCGTGTGAACTATATAGAGCTGTAAAACTATTTTCCTATCTGTGGTGCCTCGACTGTAACGGCTTCCCTCCCATTTTTTAAATAAATTACATTAAGTTAAAAGAATATTAACAACTTTGTAGACTTCCAAGTCGATTGAGAGCGTCCGATCTGCACCAAGTGCAAAGGGCAACTGATAGAAATCCGACAACTGACGAAACACGAAGTTTGCCGAGACATTCAGAAAATAGAACTACAGTATGTTAGTGTGTTTTCCTAAAGAGCATTTTTTGACTTCGTAAAGTCAAACCCCGGTGCCATCATTGTCATGACGGCTGTCATTGGGGCCGTTATGTAGTGGCCACCGATCTTTTAGGAAACCATAACTAACTGAAATGTTTGACTGTTCCAAACCGCGGTACAATTACTTACAATTAATTTATTTCTGGAAGGTTGTTCAATAAATATAAATATTCTTGTAATAAATAATTGTGTTACGTAGTAATAAATACATTATAATACGACTGTTTTATTCACTATTGTCTACTATAGTTGGATTATCTGATAAATTCGATGTTGACCGTTATTATTTGAATTTAATAATAAAATTATGATGATTTTTTATGAGTTTCTGTTTTGATTACCTACAAGCTATCAACTTCCCGAAAAAATACTTTAAGCTTACAACATCATATTTTTTAAAAATAAGATTCAAACGCAATCTATCAAAGATTATGACGCTGATATAATCAGGCCCGGACTTAGAGACCCAGGGCCCCTGGGCATTTCAACATTTGAGGACCCCATTTCAAAGCCATTCTGGAAATTTTGAATAGAAAATACACAGGAAATAATCTTTTTTTTCTTAACACATTTTCCAAAGCAATGATCAATTTTGCAAATAATGAAAATAAATTAAGAAACTACTTTTGACTCAACCCAACGGCACTATTCAAGTAAGTGAAATAAATGAATGAAGTATGTTATCCTGTAAAAAAAACTCTCAATTTATAATTTTATTTCCGCCTGCCGTCAGACAAGCAAGCTGGTCGGGGTAGCTGGGTTGGTGGGGCCCCTAGGCTGGCTGTGTCCCTAGGCCGGCTGGGTCCCTAGGCCATTGCCGTGTGTGCCTAGGCTTAAAACCAGGGCTGGATATAATTATGACTGTGGATTTAAATCTATGCGCCTTGTGGACTATTTATGACATTTGGGGCTACACAGTGAATCATACGGACTAAAAAGCACAAGTAAAAAATACTATACAATGATGGACTTAATGCTTAAGGTATTTTCGACCAATCAACCATGTGGTGATGGAGGGGCAAAACATTGTACAGTACTTTTTTACCTCACGAAGCGACGCGCGCTTTACTTGTGGTCACCAAGTATACAAACACGCTGTGAATGCGTGTGTAAGCGCAGGCGCTATCAGGACCGACTCGTCTTCACGCACAAATTCACAGCGTGTTTGTACACTTGGTAACCACAAGTAGGTAAAGCGCGCGTCGCTTCGTGAAATATAAATACTATATGTAGGTGCAACATATGGGATATATATATAGCATATGTTACACAATTAGATAGATATACCTTGAAGGTAAGTAACACTCCGTGATTGCGTGCTACCGCACTGCATCACGCTCGTTATACGTAACTCCTCTTGGCGTAGAAACTAAATGCAATCTCAGACACTTTCGGAAAAAGATCAAACTGATACTATTATTCCATTTTGGTACTTCATACTTACATCTGCGTCTCATAAAACTGGCATTCTTTTCCATGTAATTGCTGCTATTTACATGAAAACTAATCAATTATATGACTCAGTAAAATAATTAAGTTGATATCAGAATATCTAGTACTATTGAAAAAGTCATAAAAATGTTTGAAGTTGAAGCAAACTGAACTTTTTGCGCATTCAAGAAATTTTTCATAAAAAAAATTGTTTACACTTTTGGAAACTAAATTGCGAACGCAGGATAGGTATATTTTTATGAACAACCGTGTATAAGTTTTTAATGAAACCTAATTTCCACTAAACTACCGTCTAAATGCAATTACTGATATTTGTCACACTTGAACGGAGGCGAGCCAGCAAAACAGCTAAATGAATTCGTTAATTCTACGTTAATACGAACAACTCAAGTGGAAATGAGATGGCTTAGGAATCACGGGGTGTGTGGTTCCAGTGAGAGCGATGAGCTTTTGAAGTGAAATCTTCTTTAGGCGCGTTGGGCATTTTTGAGATAGGACTAAACCATTGATTTTGCGACACTGTGATGACACACACACTCTGACTCGCACTTGACCGATTTTTTAGGTTTAAAATCTAGTTCTACTTGAAGAAAAATGAAGCTGTTAACGTTGCCGCCAAGAACTTAACCGATGCGAAGCTGACTTAAGAGAGAGGTAATATTAATAGGTATTACTTTTCTTCGCAAAAGTAAAAAAAATAAGCTTTTATTGATTTCTTAATAATAGATAAAAGATTGACAGTTGTTGTAGAATCAAGAATTTTTTAATTATGTTATTAAAAAATTAAATTCCTAACTTAATATTATAAATGCAAAAGTGAGTTCGTTTATTTATTTGTTTGTTGGTTTGTTTCTTACGCTTTCACTCTGAAACTACTGGACGTATTTGAACGAAATTTGGCACATGGGTGGACCATGACGTAGGTTAGGATATAGGATACTTCTTATCTCGATATTCTAACGGGATCGAGACTTATGCGAGTGAAACCGCAGGGCGCAGCTAGTATAATATCTAAACTAATATTATGAAGAGAAAATATTTGATTTTGTGTATGTTTGTTTTAATATTTTGAAAGTATGTATTGTAAACGCCATTTTTTTTTAAAAGAGTAACCGTGGAGTTTCTTGCCGGCTCTTCTCCATAGGAAACGACCAATTGGAACCGTGCACCTAGCTTCTGACGTTTCATAAGTGCCCATGTAGTAAGTGAAATAAAATATTTTGAATTTTGAACTTAAAATATGAAAAGATAATACATATAAAAATATTGTAAATGCAAAAGTGAGTTTGTTTGTTCGTTACGTTTTCACGCTAAAACGGCTGAACAGATTTGGATAAAATTTGGCACATGGGTAGACAGGACAGTAGATTAGGACATAGGTACTTTTTAATCGACTTCAAAAAAAGGAGGAGGTTCTCAGTTCGTCGGAATATTTTTCATTTTTATGTATTTTCCCCGATTACTCGAAGATGGCTGAACCGATTTGAAAAATTCTTTTTTAGTTTGAAAGGGTATACTTTCAGATTAGTTCCATTGTCTTTTGGTCACGATTTGATG
Source organism: Omphaloscelis lunosa (assembly GCA_916610215.1). Taxonomy (NCBI): domain Eukaryota; kingdom Metazoa; phylum Arthropoda; class Insecta; order Lepidoptera; family Noctuidae; genus Omphaloscelis; species Omphaloscelis lunosa. The sequence goes on from OU744250.1 coordinate 19,412,532, forward strand.
ATGGGATCTTGAAAAACTCGAGGGAACTCTTCAAATATTATAGGCGCACCTATAGCGATTTGGGATTTTTTTATAGTAACTCATGCATTTGCTCTCGAAAAGCACCATTTGGTAAAGTGGAACTGATGAATTACAAACCAACCCACAAAAAAAGTGTGTTTTTTTTTACTAAAAGTTCAACTGATTTCCAAACTACAAAGTGAAAAATAACTTTAATTTCGGTAGTCGTTGTCTTTGGATCAGTATTTAAGTTTTTTTACCACCGACTTCCGAAATTAAAGTTATTTTTCACTTGATAGGTCTGGGTACATTTTTATGGTTCTAGCGTTTGAATGTAGTCTCTATCTCCATTTAAGTTTGAGTGTCCGCTCAATCATGTCCCTAGACCTTGTAGCTTTCACTTGGTCCCATAGTTTTCTGTTCATAAAACTACTTTTTAATTATCTTCTCAGAAGTACGTTACTTTAATACAATACGAAGATAGAGCGTTAAAATTGCTTTTACGAGAGGCGTTAAGGCTCTTTCAAACAGGCGCGACACGCGACGCGACACAAAGACGCCGCTCGTCGCGCGACGAGCGGTGTCTTTGTGTCGCGTCGCGTGTCGCGCCTGTTTGAAAGAGCCTTTACTTGAATGTATCCTCTTCAGGCGACCCCTGGTCAGTCGGGCCGCCATCAATTTTATGACGGGTAAAAACTTCATCACAAGCTATTCTTACATTAGTTCGCGATGATACCCGAGAGAAGCAGGAGGAGATAGTTTTCCCTCCAGCAGACTTGTTAAGAGCGTTTATCCTAAAACTTGGCAACGTCGCAAATAACTGTTAAATATTTACCCGTTTTGATTGATTTGGCAATATTACTGTATGGAAATATGAAATGTGGCTAACTAGTGAACTAAAATATTGACGATATTCGCAAGTTAGCCACATTTTATATATCCATACAGTAATATTGCCAAAATGCGAGATATTTGGCATCTATTTGTGTCGTTGCCCACTTTCAGAATGCTATCATATTAGTTAGAGATAAAATATTCATTTTAGAGCCACAACTAATTTATTACTATTACTGCGCATTACAGACTTTTTTGCAACGTTTGCAGTGGAACCATACACCTGCTTCTAAACAATGTATCTTTTTAATTAGACCGTGCAATTATTCTAACGTATTACCTGAGCAACAAGCACTTTTACCTATTTCTAGAAATAATACTCCTCTACTATTGTGTTTGTTTTATTATGATTGATACCTGACATAGTTTGACCATAATTACATGAAAAATACAATAGACGTGGATATATTTAGTAACCTGTTCGGTTTAGATATTTCTAAAGAGCCATAAAAAAATCCTGACAGAAATTGACACGTGTTTCACCTCTCAACGAGGCATCCTCAGGATGACGATTGACTTGTCCCAAACTCGAATACGGGTGTGGCCACACCGAACGCTGAACGCAGGTTGCGTTCAGCGGGTTCAAGATTTTTTATGGCTCTTTAGAAATAGCTAAGCGGAACAGGTTACTAAATAATTATATCCACGTCTTTTGTATTTTATAATGGATTTCCACAAGGTCACGCCTGAATCAATTAACTATAATAACATGAGTCTGGTATGGCGACATCTGCATCGCCACATGCAAACTACGCATCACAGTGACGTCCCACAAAAACGTGCATCGTGCAAGCAGACTTTACCGCGCGACTAGCATATATACAACATACCGACACCAATCATCGGGCAGTACACCACTAGTGGTGGTTAATAAATTGTATAGCGCCAAAATATAACACGATATGTGTACAAATCATTTAGCATTTGGTAGATCGACTATGACTTGAAATATATTACTTCAACAAACTAAATCTAAACCTGCACAGCGGAGCCAGAACGGGATAGCAATATAGTTTTATAGTCTGTAACAGCGCGTCGGGTGAACTCGGGCGGCAGTCGGCCCGCCTCGTCTGTTATTAGTATTACGCGTTGTTTCAGTTGTTTGTAAACACGACGGGCGCCCGCGAATTGCGATCTCGTTTAGTCTTTAGTAAATTGTACTATATTTTAGTTTGATAGCACTAAGATGGCACTGATATATTAAGTTAGTAAAAATGGCAATTTTACTATTCTGAATTTGACGTTTTTCACCTAAAATTTTGATTGTCTAACTAAATCTGACTATTTCCAATCGCGATTAAAAAGGTTTGGAGTAAAATATGAACTAAAATTCATACCAACACTTCGACTTCAAGTGCAAAAACAGTACTGTATCGTTTTTTTCTTTTGCTTATATCTCGAAAATGGTGTGTCCAATCGCAAAAATAATGAAAATTTCGACCCCCTTTATAAAACCCTTAAACCCCTAAAACTCAACATGTAAATAATAATTTTTCTTATTTTCCATACAAAAAGTGAAAAAATCCATATAAAACACGTCGAAGCCCTGTGCAGCCCCGGCTGTAAAAAATCACGGGGTAGGGCGAAAAAGTACCACGTGGATTCGCGATTGTCAAATACAATTTTAGTTTGGTCAAAATTATATTTAAATTTAGAGAATTTTGGTTGCAGAATAGCTTTAAGATTCTCATAGACAAAAGTAAGGAATTTTAGTGATAGTTTAGTTAGGTTTACAAGAGAATCGGCACCATTGTCTCACAAGATCTTTATAATAACATTTAATAAATTTAATTATAGACAGTCCTAAGCCTGGTAAGTATGAAGGAAAGTTCATTGATCTCTAACGCTTCCTGAGAAAAATATTATATTCTTTCGTATACAGCGCGTTGCGAGATTTCATTCACCACGCATTATTATGTCCGTCTAGCGTGTTGGCAAATAAAATGATAACATCTCCGCGTTGAGAATGCGGCCGAGTTTTGTAACAACGTGTTATAATGATAGCTTATAAATTTACGCTGTAGACAAATATATTTTATAGTCTATAACAAGTCTATAGTTTCTAGAGGATTTGAACATCGCCATACATCACCGGACATAACACCCGTCTGGTCGAATCCTCTCTGGAGAATGTGTGAACTTTAAGCCCTGTTCCTTATACCTCTACAGACAATTCGCACCAGCGACTAAAATTAAAAAAACCAAACGTTCAAAAGAAACCACTAGGTTACACTCCTCAATCATAGTAAAATTATGCAAATCTGAAGGATGCAGCGACGAATTAATGAGTAATAAACCATTGCTTCATCAAAAAGAAGATCAGCGTAAACTTATCAAGAACTAGAAATTAAAAATATATCTCTAAAATTAATTTAAATAAAGCTATAATCTAAATAATTTAGACTCTCATGTATAGAAATTACTTGCAAACAAATTGGTCTGTTATCTTTTAACTTTGCTTTACAAATAGTCACTTATCATTAAAAGTTAGGATGACTAAAACCGTTCAAATTAATGCAGTACCTAGAATTTAATTTTAATTTAGAGATTCACCAAAAGTGCGACGACTCTGAGATAATTATAAAGTTAGAGTTACTGAAATCTTTTGCTATAAAGGTCTGTGAAAACTAGTCCGTGAATAATCTTCGGAGAAAGTAATTTTTTATGTTGCCAACTCATTTTTATTTTATTCTTCTTTTTTGTTAATGAAATATACAAATAAATTCCATTTTAAATATTTGAACATAAAAAACCTCGAAAAAACAAAAAAAATGCCTGATTTTTCCATTGTTCTCACGTAGCATGACATACATAGAAACGGGTTTTGTCGACGGAAGAATAGACAAAATGACAGATTGTGATTGCTTATCTGTCATTTTGTCTATTTTTCCGTCGACAAAAACCGTTTCTATTGTGGTCATGCTAAAGGGCCTGCTACACGGCTGCTAACTGCGTCCCCGACAGAGGTGAACTTGGTTGGCGACAGGCAGAGCTGTTTGAAATTTGGTCGTAAACCACCATCTACACGGTTATAAACCACCAAGGTCACCTCTGTCGGGACGAGGTTGGCGACCGAAAAAAAAGTTCTATTCTTTGAAAGTTAAATGATACCTTACATCGACGACGACCGTATGAAACTAATTAGCAAACGATTTTATTTGCTTTTATTGCTATTCAACTCTAAAATACCTGGACTTATCTATCAGCCTGCACACGGCCTAATAAGAACTACGCTAAAAACTTCGTTTGAAACTGGCTGCGAAAACCCGCTTCAAATTCTTAGCCTTACACATCAGTTAGTAACTATCTTTAGATCGTCAAAATATTCTCAGTAAAAGGTTTTGCGAATAAACATTAAAATCCCTCACAGAAATATTGTGAAGTTTTAGCATTTCAACTGATATAAAACTAAATTCTGTTGATTGTAAGCCATAATTATAATTGAATAATGGTCATAATTCTGAAAACAACTACACAAAAAATAAAAACTGAACCTGAAAAAAGAGTTGACTGCCGCGGTGGTCTAGTTGTGTGTTGGTTGTGTAGTGGTTGGCAAGCACTACTGCTGAACATGAGGTCCTGGGTTCGATTCCCAGGTTGGGCAAAGTGTTAGTGGGTTTTTCATTAGGAATTTCTCAGTAGCAGACCGGAGTCTGGATTTGTGCCCGGTTGATGGCAATTGTCTCGCTGCTACATGGGACTTAAACATAACTGGCGAAATGTGGGTGTACCTACAATGGGTACACCTCTGCGTAACCCTTTGGGAAAACAAGGCGTGATGTTATGCACGTTATGTTATGTACTATGAATACAATAGGAAGTATGTGGCTTCATTATTATACCAGTAACAGACACTGAGAGCAAGATTGAGAGTCACCACGACTTTCCTAAGTACCTAAGCGTTGGGAACACTCCGAAATATTTTATTCCGAATTTCGATGTTCCGATTTTCAGAAGTCTGAATTTCATAATACCTAAGAATTATAATCTTTTATTAAAAATTACGAAATTTATTTTACCGAAAGTCGTAAATGCGATTTGTTCGTTTTTCGATTTTCATATGTTCGAAGAGTCAAATGCTTGATGGGTTCTCGGTCCGAAAAACGGCATTCCGATTTTGAATACTTCGAATAAACTGCTAAAATTAGGATTCTGATTCTGATTCAATTAGTGTAATATTCAGTTACGCATATAAATAAAAAATCTGTAAGCAACGTTTAATGTTATTTAAAAACGTCTACTTTTTATTAATATTTGTGTATTAATATTATTTTAATGTGTTTTCTTCTATATACTTGCGTCGGATACCATCTACTGTTATTGACTTATTTGGGATCGGTTAGGTTAGAACAGTGGCCATCGAAAGAGCGTTATTTACTACAAAGATAATAACTGTAAACAATCACTTACCTATGCAATTATGAATAGGAAAAGGGGAACCGATCACTATTCCGATTTTTTTTGTTCGAATTTCATTTTACCGAAAAGTATTGAACGACGTCTTTTTTGCTATATGTATTATTTGACATAATTTTAGATCATCGAAGTATCATGTGTCATAGATATTATTTTACCAAACTATATTTCGCCGATTTACATAATAACTTTTTGCTATTGGCCGAAGCCTCTTTTGAACTTTTTTCATTAGCTAAATGATTTATTTGCCATATTTTGATCACATTGAAACAATATTTTACGGAATATTATTTGGTCACAAATGTGTAGCCGGTTACTTCGTAGCATTTTCAATATTAAATTAAAAAAGTGTCATAAAAACACAAAGTGACAGAAGCGAATCGCTGCAAAACCGACTTTACGTAGTCTTGTCTGCTCTACCCCTAGAGTGTAATTTAAGCCTTTGTAGGCGCAGAGCGGAGGGGTGGTCCGCAAGCTGAGGAGCAGGTGGAGAGCGATAAAACCATCTGCGATGATAAACTCACGTGGGGCCGCCCAAACCCCGCAGCGCCGAAGCCGTGACAGAAACAATGCTTGCTGCATGTTGCATGCCTACTTGCATGCTGCATGCCTGCTTGCACGCTGCATGCCTGTTGGCATGTCGCATGCTTGAAGCAAGCATCCTTGTTTGCATGCTTCTTACTGGGACCACTTAAAACCATTTCATAATCAACTGTTTTATTAAGTGCCATTACATTTAAATAATTAATTAAACAAAGTTGTAAGTCGTATGAATGTTCGGAAACATAATACTTCGAACAAAGGTTTTTCGGCTAAGTGTAATTTTAGTAAAAAGTTTTTCGACCAAATGAAACGTCAGAGTAACGAAAAAATTCGAATTGATAATAGGTCAACTAATACAGTGGCAGACGTGACTTCGATGAAGTAAAAAAAAACAAGTTGAAAAGTTTTAGGTGAAATGACAGGTCAAATATTTTTCGAACTTATGATAGGTAACTGTAGCAAAGGCATCTGTCATTCGATTTTTAATTCTACCTCCTCATACTAAACATTATTATTATACTTCTCTCTGACGAACAATTATGTGTTTTTTTGTCTTGCTATTCAATTTTATAAATCGTTTTTATTTAAGAATTATAATAATTCGGTACATTAATAATCGGTATTCGTATTTTTATGTTTTGAATTATTATTAAGTCGGTTTTTTTGTTATTCGATCTATTGAAACTCGGTATTTTGAGAATAGTAATTCTAAACGTTAGGAATTTTGAAATATTGGAATTATAAAAATAGGATTAATTATATTAGAGTTGTTATATTAGGAATATTGAACTATTCAGAATTATGAAAATCGGTATTTTGAAATTCGTCTGATGGAATAAAGTTTTTCGTATTTATGTAATATACCCATATTAAGTACATGAAAATAAGGTAAAGTAAGGTAAGGTAATTCATATAAAATGCTTACTTTGCTGATCACAGTAAAGTCAAAGTGAGGTTGTGAATATATTGGTCAGTACGTAAACAAACAAGTCTTTAATACGTAGAACTCGTTCTAATTGTTACATATTTAAAACCAGAATTTAGTGTAAATTAATCTGTTAAATAAAATAGATTCCTGGTATCAATTCCGACATCAGTATGTTAGTGAAAACTAACTTTCGGGGATTTGAAACTCACTCAGTCATAATTAATTAATCGAACTTATTAAATCAATCCGAGTTAGTAGTAGGTAATCTATACTAATTACTAATTCTAATATATTAATACTAATAATATTATAAAAAGTAAAAGGAGATAGTTTTTTTGGGCTCCCTTTATTGTAACGTCAATTAATCGTATTATACTTTAAAACGAGTTAATTTCAACTCTTTATTAGTGGCTTTTGTGCACATGATAATTATTCAGATTTATTCCAATTGTAATAGCAATCATGCAATTGCGTTTAATTAAAATAGTTTTTTATTTTTATTAATTTATATATATTTTGTATAGATTATTTTCTATTTTGTAAATGTGAGAACGCTGTAGGCTTAGTGGACTGTAGATTTGTTGACCATTTTGTATTTTCTTAAGTACCTGGTAGACCTACACTGTCCTCCCATACCTAGTCACACTGTTTTTGAAAGAATTGTAAAAGCCAATTATTTTTAAAAGAGTAACCGTGGAGTTTCTTGCCGGCTCTTTTCCATAGGAAAAGACCACTTGAAACCGTGCACCTAGCTTCTGACGTTTCATAAGTGCCCATGTAGGTTTATGTGAAATAAAAATATTTTGAATTGAATTGAATTGAAAAAAAAAATGAAACCGGCCAAGTGCGTGTCGGACCACATACAATGAAGGGTTCCGTAATTGAGATAAATTTATTTATCCTAACAGCAAACTTAACTTTGTATATGAAAAACATGTTCTCCCATACATTCCAACTGCAAATGTAATTTTGTACGCACAATATTCAGAGATTCACCATGTTATTTTAAGACTTCTTATAGGTTTTTCTGTGGTCTATGATTAAAAAGCCATACTGTGTATTTTTTCAAAATTTTAGGTCCAGTAGTTTCGGAGATAAGGAGAGGAATGGTAAATTTTCATCGAATTTCTTAAATATCTTTAAAAGTGTTTCACTTTTTTTTTAATGTTCTTGAATGCCCCCCAAAAGTGACTCCTATATTCAAAATTCATTTATTTATGTTACATGTTCGTGTTTGAGAAATACATATGTGTATCAAATTTCAACTTATTCGGTCCATTAGATTCGGATCAAATTGCCTGTGACAGACGGACAGACACATGAGTGATCCTATAAGTGTTCCATTGTTTTCCTTTTGAGGTACGGAACCCTATAAAGTAACAAATTTATCATTTAACATGGTATTTTTTTTTAAATCAAGTCTAACCGGAATCATGAAATCATAATAAAAAGAAAATGTTTTGACAATGCACTCAATTGATGCAATTCTAGCTATGGTCGTCAAAGTCATAAATGCTTGTATTGAAACGTTTTTAACGATTTTATGAAAAAAATACAAATTATATATCTAATTACAGTTCGAGGTGGTATCCAAATTGAATCTGTTATTATTAAGTTAAAAAAAATTACCATTGACGCTGCAGCAGGTCATCCTATGTTTGCTTACTCCCATTTTTAAGTTTGTTTACTCTCGCGTAAAGTGGTTTAATAATAATCAACGTGAAACGGATTTTAGTTATTGGTTGCATGTCAGTTTGACTCTAGTGTTGTTACTCAGTCATTAACGGTCAGAGATTCGATTGTCCTGATTGTGTCATTTGAAAACTCAATTTAAATTGAATCTAAGATAGTTACTAGATGGAGGTTTCCAGCAGCTTCTTACGTTTAAAACACACACAAAATAACTTAAAGAAAAGAATCATAGGAAGATCAAATACACACAACGTACAGCAAGAGCAACCGTTCAATATTGGTACATTGGGATTTCAGTCAGTAATATTCTGCTAAGATCAGCTTTGTTCGACTTTGTAAAGAGCGTTTCTCCGACTCACATTCCACTGTCAATCTTATAATTAATAAAGATACGATGACGATTTAAATAACAACATTATTACACGTAATAAATTGACAGCACTAACGCACAGAACATGTATTTTCACTCTTATTCAAATTTTGTGACTCTGTAATGACAGTATTTTGACAGTTTATTACACGAAATTTAATATAATCTATTGCTTTATTACCTACCTACGTATTGAATTATAAAATAAAGAATGAAAGGTAACTAGTGTAACTTCGGATGGCTCCTCGGGAGAAAATGGACTCGAGCCTTTATTTTATTTATGCAATAACACTTCATACATTTTTTTTTCCGTTTCTTTCGAATAGCATCAAATTGATATTTCTGTTTTCCTGTGTGTAATAGAAAGATTATAATGAATATGGTATCTTCAAGATGGTACAGTATTCACTCCAGAAGGATGTTGTGTTAAATGTTCAGTAAGATTTCAACGCAATGTGCGAAGCAGCTGCAGATGAGCGGTAACTTTAGAACGCATGGATTGTATTTTTATCTTGGACACGGTATCAAGATGACAGGTGGAGCAAACTGCATCTTTTTTTTTTGATGAAATACTTCTAAGTCGTCTGACATTACATAGTTTACAGTAATAAAATGATTTGTTACATAATAATATGATTTTTTATTTTATGAACCGTTCATATATTCTTACTTTTTATTACTGAACAGTGCACTATTTTACTTAATTATAATACCGATGAGGCCAACCTACTCACTAAAGAATAGCTCTTTTAGTGAATTTTTAAAGTTATGACCGAATTTTTCAGTATTCCCATAAGACGAAGTATAATTATTACTACCACTTTAATGTAGAGATCAGGAACAAATCAACTGCGTTTCATTGATAGACGCGACAATTTTTGGTTGGCCTAATCGCCAAGCAAAAAACTATCCCCTTTGTTTGTTGGTAAGTTTGTATGTAGGCGGTAATCTCCGAAACTACAAGTCAGATTTGAAAAAAAAAATTGTATTGGATAGCCCAATTCTTGAGGAAGGTCGGTAAGTAGGCGGACGAAGTCGGGGGCAGAAGCTAGTCTGTTATAATCAGAATGTAATTTTATTGGTCCTCACTTAGTCATTTGATTGGGCTCTTCTCTTACTAAATAACTTTTAATTAGGCGCGCTAAAAAGCTTACGTCGTTAACCGCGCGGGGTCGGCAGCTACCTCAAAATGGGGGCATTAAATAAAAAATATTTAAATTAATACTATAACGAAAACTTTAATTATTTTTTATTTACTTACTACCTAAATAAAATGGATCCGCGCCCACACGACACGCTTAGACTCGACCCGAAGAATAATATCAGAGGTTTTACTACCAATTCAGTGCGATTTGTACAGTCAGGCAGTGACAATAAAGTGTAAATGCTATTTGACTGTTTTTTTTTCCAAATAAATAACAGTTATTTATGCAACTATTGTATAATAAGGGGTATTAAAACACAAATGTGGGCTGACGTGGTATCGCATGAGTGTTTTAATACCTAATTATAAACAGTTGCATGCAAGACTTTATCTACACCGATGATAAGAATCCTCTATAAAAATTCGAACAAAATTCAGTACAAGTGCTCGTATCACCAGCACATCACCGCACATGTGTGCTGCTGTCCCCTGTTTTAACTTTCCATTACAAAAGTTGATGGAAACTAGTTGCATACAATGTTCTTTTTTTGAAATGCGAGTTGCATAATGAAATTTAGTACAACATTATAACGCTCATTTGGATGATGTTGTTGTGCGTGTTCTGTGTATTGGTGTGACAAATAAAGAATCGGACTCCAAGGAAATAAATGTCTTTAATTCGGGTTCCACAATACTTCGTTATAACTAACTACGTACTAGGTCCGCGACGAGGCAGGGCGGTGGTATGTAGGCGACTGGCGAGCCGATCGCCCGCTCCCTCATATTTCGTCAAGAATGCAACTCAGCGTATCGCTATTACTAAGCCGCCACAATGTTATGGTTACTATGACAGTGGCTGTTTTAATGTTGGCATTAAGCTAATTGTTTCAGAAACTTTTATAGGGGTTTTATAGCATGGGTGTAGATAAAATAAAATGAAACACTTCCGCTGTGCGTATGAGGCAGGAATCTAACCATTGCTGGACAAAGGGGGGCCTTTGTCCTTTTAGACACTACATACTTTCCTGCCACCAGTCCATATTAACCCCATGACCACGAGCTATACGCTTAAGCGAACGTGTGTCGCGGCGGTTGCGGCAGCGACAACAGAGAAAACAAATCAAGGCAACAAGAACCGACTTTTAATAATTTTATACTGAAGATGACGTCTAAACGAGTAGTGTTAATGATTTTGAAAAAAAAAAAATGTTAAATTAGAGCATTTTATTAATATTATAATAAAGGCATATTTCGGATTATGTTTATATTACAAAGTGAAATTAATTTGTAAATTTAGGTCTAACGCGGATAAAAAACTAAGAATTGCGCAAAATCTATGAAGCGTATTATTCTGAAACCTTCACTTCCGTGTCCTCGTGGAGGCGATCGGCGGCGGTGATCTCTCGTGTCCGGCCCTGGTTCAGGCCATGGTACGGAGCGAGAGGAAATGGGAGACCGTCACTTCTTCTGCGAAGCGGTAATGGTCGCGAAGGAGGAGGCGGAACGCGTGCGGGAGAGGAAAATTTTGTACTCTCATGCCCCTTACCACCGCAGGAGGAGACGCCCTAGGCGTCAAGAGTCACAGGCCAATTCTCGGCCACCGTAGGCGCGGGCTTGCGGACGGTGAGCAATGGGTAGCTCGCCGTCAGATAAGGACCAGGCCCGGGTCGACGGTCGACGTTCTACGCGCGCCTCAAAGAGATGTCAGCAGAATTGACGGGGTCCGCTAGGGCCGATGCCTGCCGGGATTGCGAAGAAAACCGAAAGGAAGATCGCGGCCCCCGGCAACAGGGCAACTGAAGGAACAGGGGTGGGTTTTAGTCAGCAAGAGTCTGACACATCCTCCCGCTCCCCCCAGAGCGGGAGAAGTTATTTGATAATTTCCCACACAAAAAAAGAGGTGGTACGTAACGATCAAATTCTAATTCAAAATATTTTATTTCCCATGAACCACATTTGTTATGAAACGTCAGAGCCGGCAAACCACGATTTCTCTTTAAAAATTAATTAGTTCAAAATACGTTGAATTAGTGAGAATTAAAATTTGTGAAGAGACAATTGTAATGGTATGAAAACATAATTATAAGAAAACGCAAATAAAGTCAACATTTTCCGTAAAATAAAGCTGTCATTTACCAAACACAAATCATGTAAAATATATTCAGGTAAATTACCGCTAGCAACCGACTTAATTTAAGCACATGAATTAATTTTTTCTGCTATTGTTACATATTTCAAGGTTTTTAAACCCTTAGAAAGCATTGTAGACGTAAAATCAAATTCTGCGATTCTGGAATTCAATAAGAATTCAAAACGAATTTACCGATTCAATCATAGATTCTCGAGCACGAACCGGCTGTTGCAAATGTCTTACATTCTATGCAAATTAACAGTTAAGTGACATAGTATACGAGTTATTTGATAGTATAATTTTATATTGATTTCATCTGATATGAAACGCAAGAACTAAAGGTAGGGTCAAAATCGAAATAAATATAAATACTTAGAGAAAAATAACTAATGATCCCGTGAGCCCCATTTCAGAGGAAACATATGACTGCATTGTAAGTTTATTTCTTCTTTTCCTGTCGATGGCAAAGGTAAAAATATTGTATTAGATATGTTAAATAACGTGGGCCCAGTAGGTGGCCATGCCAATTGCGGCATCAGTGGCGTTTTTTAAGTCCTCCTAGTAGCAGGTGTATGGACATTTTGGATATTCTATCACAATGGGACACGGTTTGGTCAGAAGCACCGCAATCGCACTGGTTGTCGGTTGGGTCAATAATTCCCCATTTTGTTAGATTGTGCTTGCGGCAGCATACTTGCATCTGCAGTCAATTGATTGCTTTCCATGTAAGCCACTGCACGTCACGTCCGGGTGGCAGATGCTCTTGGGGCTGGACGAGATGGGGTGGTGGTGGGTGTTGTTTTTCCCACAACTCTATCGACCTTTGGCAGTCGGTCTTGTTTTTTAGGGTTCCGTACCTCAAAAGAAAAAGACGGAACCCTTATAGGATCACTTTTGTGTCTGTCTGTCTGTCCGTCTGTCACAGCCAATTTGTTCCGAATCTAATGGATCGATTAAGTTGAAATTTGGTACACATATGTATTTCTGTGATCCAAATACGAACGTGTAATGTAAATAAATGAGTTTTGAATACAGGGGTCACGTTTGTGGGGCAAACAAGAAAAAAAAAGTTTATCTAACAGTACCGTGTGACATATCAAATGAAAGGGCTTAATGCGGGGGATCTTCAACATATTTAATTTTACAGTAAATACTTTTAAAGATATTTAAGAAATTCGATGAATGGACCATTCCCTCCATATCTCCGAAACCACTGGACCAAAAATTTTGAAAAAATACATAATATAGCTCTTCACTCATAGATTACAGGAAAACCTTAAAGAAGTCAATATTGTGCTTACAAACATATATTTGCAGTTGGAATGTATGGGAGAACGTGTATTTCAACTATAATGTTAAGTTTGTATTTAGGATAAATTCATCCCAACTATGGAACCCTTTATAGTGCGTAGTCCAACACGCACTTGGCTGGTATTTTTTTTTAAGTTTTTTTAAATGATATTCGATCTTTTTGCAAAAAATACCACCTAGCAATTTATATCGATCAATAGCGGTGCCCATTAGGACTTCTAAAAAAGATCTTCCTATAAAAAGAACATAAATCAAATCAAAATAAATCATATTTTGACGCAATTTACCACTTATTATGTATATATGCGATTCAATATAATTCAATTCAAAACTATCATACAATCATGAGTCATCTTTCACAAATGCTAATCAATTTGAGAAACCGAGCCGAGAAAGTTAATCTAGAGACACACTTTCACTACGCAAGAAAAGGACATAACAAGTAGGTAGGTAGATTATAATGATGATGTCCTCCTTAATCGGTCAACGTTGAGCTATGTTAATTAGACTTTCAGATGAAGGCTGGTAACATCTTTAAAATGCTCACCATGATTATTCCGGAGTCTGGATTTGTGCCCGGTTGATGGCAATAGGCTCTCCTCCCTATTACATGGGACTTAGACATAATTGGCAGAATGTGGGTGTCTAATACCTGTAAGTGCACCTCTGCGTTATCCTTGGAGGATAAGAGCTTAAGGATCCCATTTCAAAGAGTTCCTCCTCGTTTCTGGGCAATACTGGCCTTGACCGATACCGTACTTAAATACCGTTGTTATATACCACAAGGTGTGTTTATGCCTAATGTGACTCAAATGATTTAATTTGACATTTAAATACGTGACAATGGTTTCCAACATGATCTCATTTTGATTGCACAATGCAATATGGCGCAAAAGTGTGCTATGCTATTAAAGTTAGAATACAATATGTAAAAAACCCTGTCTGAACTGAAAGGGGCACATAGATACTGCAATAACATTTCATAAAAGTAATAAAAAAACAAATAACAATTGAAAAAAAAAATTGTACAAAAATTACTCCAATTGATTAGAAATGAGCAAATTTTCAACAGGGGTCATATGTTATGATTTGTCCCGCTTAATGACGACCGCCCGAGTCCCATGTAATAATCCGGTAAAATTCCCCATAGAATAAAATGAGATGATTTTTTTTTTTTTTCGAATTAAATTACACCCTCTCAGTACGATACCTAACAACACCCTCACGGATCGAACAGAGTTTTTTATATGTAGTACATATTTTATATCTTTAAAAAATTTATTGGAATTCTCAGGTCGTTTATTAACAAATTAATCTGTAATATTTATGTCTTCTTCTTGTCGTTTCGACAGTACAGATGTACTGTCGAAACACAAAAACAACAACAAGGACTGGTCCAGTTGGTGGCCACATTTCGCGGCGTCAGAGGCGCATACTTGCTATTTTCCTTAATTCTAAGGGTTAAGGTTGACAGGGTACTGTCAAGTCATCTAGCAGACACCTTTCAACCTACAAGTACGTACGTGACTTTTCTATGTAAAATAACCTCACTTTGGTCATTATCTCCGCCAAAGAGGCCAAAGGACTGAAACACGTCAGGCCAAAACTTTTGTTATTGTTTGAGCACATTTATGGAAGTGCCTTTGTTGCTAGACCTGAAGATAATATTTAGATTTACGTTAGTAATGAATGTGTAACAACGAAAATTGTTATGACATAACAAAATATTGTTTATTTCAGTAAGGTGCATCCACTTTCTCAGGTTTGGTAATAATATTTTGAAAAACAATGAATTGTTTCTGGCTGGTAGGAACCTACCACACTTGTTTGATCTAGGTACCTACTTAGATTCATTATTATTCATCCAAGCGCATTTGTAAAGAGCTTAATCTCTATGTACAATCAGCAACACAAGTTGCATAACACAATTTATAAATCTCAAAAGTAAGATAGTTCATTGATTTAGACGTGACCTTGCGGAAATCCATGATAAAATGCAATAGATGTGGATATAACATAACATGCCGTGTTCGAGTTCGCAACAAGTCAATCGTCATCCTGAGGATGCAACGTTGAGAGGTGAAACACGTGTCAATTTCTTTCAGGGTCTTTTTAAGACTCTTTAGAAATAGCTAAGCAGAACAGGTTACTAAATATATCCACATCTATTGCATTCTCAAAAAGTAACTGAAACCTCTTCTTCATCAGTTCTTTTCAACAGAGCTAGGTAGATACATTTTTATAGATAACAATAAAATACTTTTTTTCACGAATACGACATTATCACGACATACGTCATAATTATCTATAGTCTGTTCGATGAAATGTTAATAAAAGAGACCACATTGACTGTTATTGTCCAACATATATCTGAATATTACAGTTCTATAAATTATTTTAATGAATACACAGACATATGAGATTATTTTGGAAACTACGTTAATGCAGTTGGCATTATTAAAATATTAAATTGTTTATCATTAAGGAGAATTTATTCATTTAAATGTTGCCATGAATTTCAGATTTATCTGCGGCTTTTATCTGTATGGGTATTATTCAGAGAATATTCAATTTGATGTTCACAATAAATTAAACATATTATTAACAATCAAACCGGCGGCGCGGCTATGCAGTTTCGCGAAGCTAAAATATCTCATAAAGCTCTAATTTCACCGGCACGCGTATCCTTTATCTTCTTCTTCGGCTTCAAGATAGCAACGCTAATTGACACTAGAAATTAATCACAAACATACACAAAGTCACGCCTTTTTTATATAGAGGTAGGCACAAATCACAGAACGCCATCGCTAACAGATAATATTAAAAAAAATGTTATCTTTCTAATAGTAGGTAGCGAAAATATATTTATTTATTACTAGCTTCCGCCAGCGGCATCGCTCGCGTGATGTCTTTATAAATTATAGCTTATGTTACTCAGTATTATTATTGTATTCTACTGGAGAAATAATTTTTAAAATAGGTACAGTAGCTTTTGAGTTTATCCATTACAAACAATCATACAATAAATTGAATCTTTTCTCCTTATAATATTAGTTTAACATTATAAAATAGGTATCACTGTGTCCTGCCACAGTAAGTGCTACACAAATATTACAAAAAGTAGGTAGGTAGTGAGATAAGTAAGTGGTATTAAAAATACGTCTTTGCTTGTAATTATATGAAACGAAGTAGAGCATATTTTACTACAAAAGTATGAGGACAGCAAGCGAATAATAACTTGCTCACAAATATCGATTTTTCCCAAACTACGATAACTGGTCCTTAGTTCCTAAACGTGACCTGATTCAGGAAAATCCCTCGATCATTTTGAAGAGTAACTGTCCGTTCACTTAACTTGCCAATCGAGGTAAGTTACCCGGGAATTTCCTAGCAAAATTGACTTATCCTAACTTGATAACAGTTGGCTTTGACCAGTTATGGCAAATAACGATTGACTTGGTCCTTTGAGTAGGTGTGTGTCAAATGCAATTGGCTCATTGGTTATTAGGGCTGACTTGCGCCACAAATCATTAAATGCATTTAGCGATAAACGAATTTAGAACATCGTTCAATTTCTGTCAATCGTTTGAAAATAACTGAAACAGAATAATGTCCTAAACATGTTTAGCGTTAAATTTTAATGTATTCAGTAATTTGTGGTGCAAGTGGGTTTATGACACCGGGGCTTAACGGTTGCGCGCGGAAACCGACCGAGGCTTAGCCGTTTAAATAAAAAAGGGATTAAAATGAATCATTATATACAGCGTGCCGCTTTAATGGCGACATTAATTTAACACACGTATACGGTTTCGCGTTTTCGTTTTATGAAAATATTTTAATTTGATTAAACGTTATTATTTATTCATTTATTTTAAATTTTCTAAAAGAACATCTTGGAGCAACCTGTGCTTATTAAGGATGTTAAAGGATGAGAGAAGATTGTGTATAAATTGTCGAAATCATTATCATTATTTCAGCCGAAAGACGTCCACTGCTGGATACAGGCTTCCCCCAAGCATGGCCACTTCGAACGGTTCTGTGCTTCCCCCATCCAGCGGATTTCTCAGGCTTTCGCGAGGTCATCGGTAAGTGTTAGAATAGTAGATTTGAAAATATAAAAACGAATACTAGTATAGAGCGATTAACGTTAACGCGAGAGCGACAGTAGGAAATTCGATGTTTGTAAAGAATCAATAAGAATCGAGTAACTTTTAACACAGGTCCATTTAATAAGTACATCACATATCACACGTAGTCGCATTAATCGTTAAAAAATAGACATTGTGGTTTTTTATTTGCACTATACAGACTGGCAGGGACCAATCGTTGACAGGATCCGGCAATTAGGATTCGAGGTGGCCCTGCTCAAGTCCGAGGTCATGGGTTTTCATGGTCCTCGGAATGCGCCACCGTCGGGTTCCTAGGTAATGGTGGGAGGGATTCACATCGGCGTCGAGTCAATGAGGTAGTATCTGGGACTCGTCGTTGACAGCCGGTGGAACTTCGTGGAGCATTTCCGACGTTTGGCTCCCAGACTGAAGCGGGCCGGGGCTGCCTTGAAGCGGCTCCTGCCCAATCTAGGGGGTCCAAACGCCTACTGCCGGAGGCTCTACGCGGGGGTCGTGCGGTTCATGGCCCTTTATGCGGCACCGGTGTGGGCGTGTTCACTAAGGCTGCGGCTAGCCCGCTGGTTGAACGCGTCCCAGAGGGTCATGGCCATCCGGCTGGCCCCAGGGATACCGCACGGTCTCCTGTGAGGCGGCGAGCCTCTTTGCCGGATACCGCCATGGGATCTGGAGACAAAGGTCCTCGCGTTTATCTGGGAGTGGCGCGAGGAGGCGAAACGCCGGGGTTTAACTCCGCTGCCGCGAGAAACCACGGCACAGTGGATAGAGCTCCGACGGGATCTCATGGCTTCATGGAGAGTGCAATTGTCGCAACCTAGCGTTGGGCACGCCACAATTGCGGCAATAAAACCCTTCTTTGAAGAGTGGCTAGAGAGGCGCCACGGCGTCCTCACCTTCCACCTGAAGCAGGTCCTCACCGAACACGGCTGTTTCAGGAGGTTCCTGTTCAGGATAAAACGGGAGGAAACCTCCAAGTGTCACCATTGTGTGGATCGCCCGAAAGACACGGTGGTGCATACGGTGGAGGTCTGTCCGGCTTGGGCGGAGCATCGCTGTGTCCTCGTGGAGGCGATCGGCGGCGGTGATCTCTCGCGTCCGGCCCTGGTTCAGGCCATGGTACGGAGCGAGAGGAAATGGGAGGCCGTCACCTCCTTCTGCGAAGCAGTAATGCTCGCGAAGGAGGAGGCGGAACGCGTGAGGGAGAGGCAAAGTTCGCGCCTTCACGCCTCTAACCACCGCAAGAGGAGACGTCCTGGACGTCGGGAATCACAGGCCGATATCCGGCCACCGTAGGCGCGGGCTTGCGGATGGTGAGCAATGGGTAGCTCGCCGTCCGATAAAAACCACCCCCGGGTCGACGGCGCGTTATGTTCCACGCACGCCTCAAAGAGATGTCAGCAGAATTGAAGGGATCCACTAGGGCCGATGCCTGCCGGGGATGTGAAGAAAACCGAAAGGGAGATCGTGGCCCCCGGCAACAGGGCAAACGAAAGAACATGGGTGGGTTTTAGTCAGTAAGAGTCTGACACGCCCTCCCGCTCCGCCCAGACCGGGAAAAGTTATTTTATAATTTCCCACCTATAAAAAAAGAGGTGGCAGGGACATCGATGCGATAACTGTTACCATGGATTCAGTACATGATTCTGAACCCCTTGCCTAGAAATTTTTCGTAGGTTATAAAAAATAAATAGTGGCACTTCAGGAGTGCCGACTTAAGTAAAAAAAAAATATACTGAACAATGTTATTGTGCAAAAAATAATGTATCGCGCCTTGATGTCTTTTTAATGGTCAAAAGCTGGTGTCGTAACAGTGTCGCGAAATCAATTGTTTAGTCCCATCTCAAAAATGCCCAACGTGCCTAAAGAAGTTTTTACTTAAAAGATCAGCTGTTCAATACATTTTGACCACGTAGGTATTGCACTTTTTTATTAAACAGTAGATTTTTTTTAAATAACCGACGAAAAATTTAAACGCTGGGGGTTCAAAATCATGTAATAAATCTATGGTAACAGTTTTTCCGCTGATATCCCTGTATAATTAATGGTAATTAAATTCCGGACAACTGTAGAACACGTTCGCTAATCAAGAAAAAACTTGTTTAAACATTTATGCTTCCTCCTCATATCCTGTTCAAACATAAAAAATTGCCACAAAAACATAACGATTATTCTGATAGCTAATAGGTACAACATTAGTAGATACATTACAGTGACTGGGTGGTCAATGGTCAATTTATCGTAGCCTGCGCGTCGTCCAATCAAGTCTACAAAGTCTTCACCTGTCAATCCGTCTCTCCCCACTCCAACTCTAAACCTACAGTTATGAAAACCTTACTTTGACGATTGCTTTTAAGATAACAGCTACGCCACTCGATGTACGTCTTCACTCGCGCGTTGAAAATGTGAACAAGTGATACAACAAAACAAACTCTATTTAAACAGTGACTAAGTTGATATTGTGTTGTGTAATGAATTTGAACATGGAAAATGGAAGGTAAAATCTAGTGTTTGGTAGAAATCTGGTTTGTTTTAGAGGAGTGCAGTGAACGAAATGATTGATTGAGTATCCATTAATAATGATACTATCTATATACAAGTATGTATTCATTTACTGTTTGATATTGAACACATTATCTGACTCTACGATACAGTGTATGAGTATGATATACGATTTGATGAATTAACCGTTATTGTCTTAAATCTCTTTTGTAAACACGATAGTGCGCTATAGAAGCCTTTTAGTAAACTGACAATATTATTCTGTTTGATTATTTTTATATAAATACCCGGATTTAATAAATAAATCATGAACATAATTTCATAGGCATACTCGGAATTTCCCCCCACTGGATAAGCATATTGGAAATTTCTCTAATCTGCACACATGTATTACGAAAACAATTCGGCATACCTAGAAAAACAGTCACGTTAACTAAGTTGTGCGTACTTGTGTACAAGCATTATTAAGTTTAAAAAAAAAAAAACATTATTCACAAGGTGAATGAATGGAGTTTTCCGTAAAAGGTAACCATTGTAAAATATTCAAGAATTAAACAAAGATCAAGTTTATCTAGTTTCGTTAACGTTGCTTTTATTGTACTTGTTTTGATAATCACTGTGCTGTTAAAATCAAGATAATTATTGTTTTGCTAGTTTAGATAACACACTAACCCAATGACGATGTCCTAGGTCAGGTGCATTCATTGCATATGATCAATATGTAAACGTAAAGGCAGATAAAGGAGTAGATATATGTGACATCTTTACAACTTAGTGGTCTGTAGTTGCTGCCTATCTTCATAGGCAACCTGCATGAAGAGAGCCCCACAGTGTTGTGCATGTTAGAAACTAGATTCAGAAACGCAACGTTTAGTAGTCTGACTGTCTGACTATACGTCGCAGTAAGGTGGTTATAGCCGTGATATAGTTACTTGAAGTGGGTCATAACTGTCGGAGTGCCCTAATTTTGTTATTGCTACCAATTTTGACGTAGCTAGTCACAGTTCTAACCTAACCTATTTGGTCAGAGTGCTCTCATAGTTACATAGAAGAGAAGCTCGTGTCATAGCTATATTCTTAGTAAGACAATTATGAACCGTTTTCATATAACTATATTAAGGTATCCAGGACAAAACTATATCACGGCTATTAACCATCTTACTGCGACGTATATACTACTACAATGTTATAAACTCAATTGAAAATTATTTTACAGTAAATAGATAGCGATTAAGTTGATTTAGGGATTACTATTGACAAGTTTATCAAAAAGTTTGAAGTTATATCGCAAATTAAAAATTATGAAAAAAAAGCAGGGGCGCTAAAAAGTGAAAACTAAAAAAAAAACTTCTTCTCCTTTAAAGTAAAAATACTTGCATAGAACATTGATCCGTAACTTAATATAAATAAAGAGCACAATCGTGTTTACATAAATGAGGTGTTCAATTCGGTAACGAGTTCAATTGTTTTTTCCCATCTCAAAAATGCCTAACGCGCCTAAAAAAGTTTTCACTTAAAAAAAATATGTTTATTTACATGCTTGAAAACTAAATTGCTAACGCAGGATAGGATTATGGTGATGTTTTCCTTTACCTTAATTCAATGCTAGATATTGTAATGCAAATGTTGACGATGGATGGACTGTGTGAATGATGATATGGCTAGAAAGGGGGAGACTACTGAGATGACGACTAATTTAATAGAGAATTATGCAATAAAAAGACTTATTGGGCTGACCCCAAATAAATTGGGATAATGGCAGGAGAATGGTGCTGCTGATTAATATATGTAGTTTTACATAAGGTGATGAAGGCCGTAGGAATCCGCTGAATGTGGGCAGCGTCGGACCGGCCATTGTGCCTTGTGAGAGTTTTATGTTCACCAACAGGGATGATGCCCGGGTAAAAAAAAAAAAAACTAATTAGTCCGTCAGTAACATAACATAACATCACGCCTTGTTTCCCCGAAGGGTTGGGCAGAGGTGTCCCTGTAGCACAGGCACACCCACATTTCGCCAGTTATGTTTAAGTCCCATGTAATAGGGGGCGAGCCTATTGCCATCAACCGGGCACAAATCCAGACTCCGAGCTGCTACTGTCCGTCAGTAATGTTTGCTTTATCATATTAATAAAAAATGACTTGGATAAAACGCATTAAAGTTGGGGAGTAGGAGTTGCTGTGGTACAAGTCAGTCTAAAATCTACATAGGCGTGCCGTCATGGCACATTTTAATTCAATGTATCGCCGAAATCTTTAGACTACGTAAAAAAGAAAAAAAAACGTGTCCAATATTTTTAAATTATAATTAAAAATATTGGACACATATGATCTACCTGACGGACATTTTTTTTTTTATCATCCCTATTGACGTTACTCGGCTCGGATGATAATAATCATGAATGATTTGAACCTTCGTGAAAAATTTAGATTTTTTATTTTCTTTTAACGTAAATCTTCCATAGGGAAAAACTATACAGGTACTTAAAGTAATTTAGCGTAGAGAGAAAAAACCCGCTTGAACTATGTATTTGACCTCTATATTAAAACTGATTGTGGACTGACAATAGATTGTTTCAAATTATTCTCATCTGTAACTGTCTACAATGATCGTCTGTTGTATCTGTTAATATACCTATATACCTAAAATCAGTAACTTATCTAGTAGGTATCTATACCTAAAGTAATTGTAGGTAATCTATTGATTATGCACAATATTACTCGTGTAAGATGTTCAATGCGCTACTGCATTCTCACAAAAAGGAGGTTAGCAATATGATGCATTTTTTTAATAAAAAAATAATAAAAAAACTTTATGAGACGTGATTTCTGCTTTTTTACATTATAATTATGACTCATCACGCCGACATTATTCAAAGTTTTTGTGAAGCCTCATTTAACAGATAGTGACCCTAATTGATATAAGGCTGTAAACTGGGTGATAATGTGTTACACGTTATAAAATGTATATTAATAGTACGGTCAGCAAGAAAATTCGAGGAACAATTAATTTTTTTTTATCTTAATTAATGAGCAAAATATTCATAAAACTGATGTAAAAGTTAGAGTTAGGCTATTACGCGAAATACTGAAAATTAATTGAATATTTTTTGTATCAATTTAGATGATAAATGTAAAAGTTGCAGTGTATACAACACTGCTACTTTTACACTACTACTACTACTTTACGTATGTGAACTCCATTGTCCGCACTAGACTCCCATTCGGCCCGTTGTTCGTGGACAACGTTACGGTGTTGATTGACTTTTTATCGGATTTTGGTGGTCAGTTTTTGAGCCAAACGTCTGCACCTATACTTTTCAAATTGGAATAGAGTAGGTACCTAATGCTGCTTTTCCAATCCGGGATGCTGCAATTAGATTTCGTGAAACTCATTTTCAAGGAACTCTGCATACTATGCAAAGAAACAATTTAAGACATGAATAGAAAATAAATATGAACTACAGATTTAATTATTCGTTGTTGTTAAAGACGAAGTTTCTCACGAGATTTCTGATTAAAAATAAAAATGTTTTGTATATTTATTTTACACCTACTTGAACAATCCGACTTCACCAGAACCAGTTTCGCGCAAAACTAGTAACAATAATTTAAAAATAAACCTAGGTACTGTAGACACTGTTTGTCTACAGTACCGGGACGATATTAAATAAAAGGTTTCTTGCAATAAAACTGATATTTATATTGGTTTAAGAATTAATTATAACATAAATTATATATTACTCTAGTCGCTTGACAGCGTAGGGACCTGCCTGACGTTTTTCACCAAACAAAAATATATTCAAATCCTATTTAAATATAAACTGTCAGAGTTTAAAAAAAAAAGTGTTTATTATCTTAAATCTAGATACAATTAAGTTGCCGGGGCTTAGGGCCCAGAAAGTAATCCTAAGATACTTGTGATGGGATAAACCTCGCTCTTCTTCGATTAGCTCAATTGTTTCGTTGTGCTAATTAGGTTACACATTTTTTTTTATAAAACCAATAAAAATTAAAAACTAATAAAAACAAACCATTAAGAAAAAGAAAACAAAAATGAAAATGAATGAATATTAATTTAAATAGTTTTCAAATGCAGAACTGTTTTCTTAACAGCCTGCAAAATATAAGGTTGCTTATTGCATAAAACCTTATAGTACCTACTTGTCATTAGTAGGACATGACATGACAGTAGTTAGGACTAATTCTATACGCAGGATAAGAAGTTACATAACAACAAATATAATAATATATAATGTGGTCAGTGGTTACACAACACGTTGGGTTCAATCTCATGGATTAGTCAGCACTACGTTTGATGGTGTCAGTAGTCCGGCGACGAAATGGGTGGACGATTGATGTCATCGCGGACAAAACCTGGATAAGGCTATGGCTGGATAGGAACGTGGGGATTGGCACAAGAAAAGAGGGACCAATACCCAGCAGTGGATGAAGGACTGTGGATTATATTGATAACATTTGATGGGCTTAGACACGTCAAATCGTTGCGGGCATTCAGAAGCCCGAAAGTGTGACAAGCAATCTTACCAAGGGTTAACGTGTTTCCTAATAACTGGGTTGTGAAGGTCAGATCTGTCGCTCCATGTAAAACAATGGTTTTCAACTGAATCCAGCTCGACTGGAAGCCGATTCCGATATTGTTGGAAAAAGGCTAGGTAGATTATGAAGTCAAAATCAAAGTCAAATAATTTATATCAAGTAGAAAACTCATCCCGCTTATTTTTTTAAAAGTGATAACTTCTTTAGGCGCGTTGGGCATTTTTGAGATGGGAAAAAAACAATTGAACTCGCGACACTATTACCGTTCCTGTTACCTGTAAAATTGTGCAAGTTTTCACTTCTGTCGGCACTCCCGGAGTGCTTTTATATGACGTGTAAAAGTGATTTATCCTATTTACAGAATAAACAATTTCATTTCATTTCAAAATGCATTTCTTAACGATTTTTTTTTTTTCAAAAATAGCCGGTTCAGATTTTGATACCCTTTCGCACTAGGGTTAAGATGCGGTATCCTTACACAAATATGTAATATATATAATCAAAACCGTTTCGCTATTGGTCCATAAACTACTTTCACCCAGTCTCCTTTTCAAGAAAATAGAATTGATTCTTGGTGCCTCTCCCAAAAGTCATGGAGAAGAATGGGCAACAAACTCCATAGTTACTCTTTTAATTTTTGTTACAATATTTTCTATATGATCAGAGACGTCATTTTATAGGGTGCAGGTAAAGAACACCATCATTTTATTACGTTATTTATAAGCCATTCCTGCAGAAAAATCTAAACACAATCTAAACAGCAAAAAAAAAAAATATCCAAGAACATTAGAAACAGAAGCACGAAGTGACACCATTTTCTCGTATTTTTCCACTCTTCTAAAGCGGTTTACCTTGTCACCTTGTGTAGCATAATAATAAATTAGATTTAACTACTACTATGGACGCGGCATTAAAAATTCTACAGTCCGGCCGTTGAGAGAATGCGTTCTTGACACCTTTCGGATTCATACTAACGTTTATGTTTTACGAATTTGATCCTTATTACTAAAATGTAGTAAACATCTTCATCAACCTGGATTTGACAGCCTGGTTTGTCTAACGGTTACAAATGCGACTTACCTTGGATCTGTGATCGTGTTCGGGCGAAAGGTTATTGGCTTTTTCCATTCATATAATAGTAATCCCTTTTATATGGGACTTTACTATTAACTGCTTAAAATTCACATACTGTAATGCCAACAAGTTGTAGTCTAATGTAAACCTTTCCACACTAGGCACTTCCCATTCCGCCCACGTCTCTGACAGATCAAACACTACTTGTTGTTAATTTGTGTAAATTAAGAACAAACAGTTTTATTATCTTCGCAAACATCAATACACCTGCTACCTTCCTCTTTGGCAAATACATGCGTGATTTTAGGCATCTATGAAACCATCATATGAAGAGGATATTAAACATCTATGAAGAGGATATTATAATTTACCAATTACCCTTAATTGCTCCTTGCTCCTTTTTCTTTACCCTACAGTGAGAAGATTTAGCATGGGATATTATACATTTTAATGATGCAGTTACCGATAAATTGCACACAATTATGTAATTTACACGTTCAATCATAATATTAAACTATGTACAGAGTATAATGCAATACAGACGCAGGAGATTTATATGATAACAAATATACATTTGTTATCATCAACTTAATACGTCTGTCTACGTCTGTGTTTATAATCACAATGACTAGAATGTTCACGAGAACATTCTAGTCATTGTGATTACGTAAACACGGAGTACTCACAAATACGAATTAGTGAGACAAAAATACTGCTAGATTCTTATCCACACACAAGTTAATTGTTTGTATCTACTTGGATCGTTATGGAAGCTACCTACTATTTTAATTTAACATGTTGATTTTAATCCGAGGGGCTTGTGGCTAAGTTATAAGCCGCACGGGTCAATCGATCAGGTTAAGTTACGGTTGCCGCGGTTGATTCGTGGATGGGTGATCATCTTTACATACCAAGACCTCTCCATACCTCGGGAAGCACGTTAAGCCGTTAGTCTT
The DNA here is from genome assembly GCA_916610215.1 of Omphaloscelis lunosa. Lineage (NCBI taxonomy): Eukaryota > Metazoa > Arthropoda > Insecta > Lepidoptera > Noctuidae > Omphaloscelis > Omphaloscelis lunosa. The sequence goes on from OU744250.1 coordinate 19,439,174, forward strand.
GGTTGTCATTTGTAGATCTTTGACAGTCGTTACGGATAGTTAGAACTTAGAAGCCCAAAATTCTGACAGCCAGTCTTACCAAGGGGTATCGTGTTACCTAGTAACTGGGTTGTTGAGGTCAAATAGATGATGATGAGGTTGATTTTAAATCCATTAGCTGCAACTAGTATATACACAATGTAAATTCATAAAATAAGATTGTACTCCGACGTAACGTAATCAACACGATTCATACTTGTGCGTTTTAAAAATTTTGAGAATTTCAACGTTGATAATGCAATTTTCGGTAATCTTTATTTAAATATTTACTTAATATGATGATAATACGACTTTATGCAGTACATTGTAAAATAAATAAAATAAAGGCAAGGCCGTCACGTAGGTAGGTATATTATCTACACTTTTGAGTTTCCATTCTGAATTTTGATAGATTTCTTCTTCTTGACGTTTTGGTAGATATTTTAAATCCACCACAATACTCGCACTTATACCTGATGTCACGGATTATACAGTGATCATTCAAATCAAGATAATGTGTGTATCTACGACACGTCTTCATCCATTTTCTCAGAATTTAATACACTTCAGAATTTTCTTGCATGAAATTAAAATCATAATAATTCTCACACTCTTCGAAGCGATAAAGGCTAGATCAGACTATCTACAAGATAAATACAGCTATAAAAATAAGTGCCAGCGCAAACTGAACCTAAAACAAATAGGAAATGGTATGGTATTTAATCCGTATTTTTTATACGTTTCGCATCAGCTGAGGTTGTCACAACAAACCAACTAACCAACCTTAGCTGAGACAAAACGTAAAATACAGATTAAAATCCACCATTTTCTATTTCTTTAGATCTATTTTTCCAACATCAGAAACCGTTTTTCTGTGGAATAAAGACAGCGTGGTTAACAGTTTTTGTACCTATGCAAATACGATACAGAATAAAAGTTCGTATTTTTTTTATAAATCAATGACTTAAAAAAAGATTTATAAGTACGATAAGACATCAGTGTTTTGTACAAACATTCTTAATAAAATCAACAATTAAACGGAACTCAGACAAATGAATCACTTAGAGCTAACTCGAGTAGCGTGAAGAGTTCGCACGTAATCGGTCAATGATCTCTAGCCTATCAACATAGAACATACTATATAGGCCTAAGTATTTGCAAGGTGTAATTGAAATAACTGAACACATCTGAAAGGCTCATTGTGTATAAGCGAGTTGGTGTTCATATACTGTAAGCTTATTTTATATTTTAAACAAGTAATTGTACTCATAATTATCAACAACTTTTACTATCGGACCAACTATGAAATCGCAAAGAAAATCCGCGGTTCACGAAATTTTATCGAATTATGCGGAACTTAAATGTATGGAGCAGCTGTTTTATTTTTTCACGATTTCTAGGTTGCTCCCATAATTAAAGTTCTTCATTTACGTGAGCATTACATGAATGCCGTAATTACAGAAACAATAAAAAATCCGTAGTGTCTTGCGTGGATCTGCGTTCACCATGGCGTGCGAAAGATTAATAAAGTATGTCCCTTGTCTAACCTAACACGCTGTTACCAAGGCCTTATGTTTACAGATACCTACTAAGTCAAACCAACTACGTCCGGGGAAGTTCTATCACCACACCAATTTTTGCCGCTAGGTTTGAAGGCAGGTGAGATGCGTATGACATATTTTATCTTTGCATAGACCTACAACGCGAGTGGGATTTTTCTTGATGTTGCAGTTGTCTAATTTTATGCAATAAATTTCATTTGGTTGGGTAGCCAGCTTGTTTGGCAACCAAAGATAAAAAAAAAAACTAAGCAAAACGCTCTTCGAAAGTTGCTATGCAAAATTCAAATAAATTTTCCATATTTGGAGGAATAATTACAAAAAGAAAACATTTAAAAAAATGAAGACTATAATTAGACAGATATCTTCAACTGCTCTTAATTCATAATCACTAATGTCGCTGTCATTATTTTAATGACGACGTGAAACAACTGCAGATAATTAAAAACAAGTTGTTAATGTCATATTGTTATCCACTTACTTCACAAAAGTAATACACCTACAGATTTACTCAAGGTTTACGATCCACACACATATTTATTTGCTTTAGTACTTCTTCGTCATGAGAGGTAGAAGTACTGACGAAAAAAAAATGTGTCGATCGTCCTGGTCCTGGAACACCTACTGCTGGGACACAGGCCTCATTTTACTGAGAGGAAGCGAGCCGTAATTCACCACGCGGTCCCAGTGCGGGTTGGTAGATGCCACATGTCTTCGAATTTTTGGTTTTAGGACATTCCCGGTTTCTTCACGATGTTTTCCTTCTCCGATTTAAGAGCAGTGGTGCTGAAATAATTTACACAAAGTTCGAACAAGCGGACAATCCTACTGGGCTTACGGACGGTGTGGGCTTGCGGACGGTGAGCAATTCCGATAAGGACCAGGCCCGGGTCGACGGCGCGTTGTGTTCCACGCGCGCCTCAAAGAGATGTCAGTACAACTGACGGGGTACGCTAGGGCCGATGCCCGCCGGTCGCGGGAAAGTCTGAAAGGGATACCGTGGCCCCTGGCAACATACAGGCAACTGAAGGAACACGGGTGGGTTTTAGTCAGTAAGAGTCTGACACGCCCTTCCGCTCCACCCAGAGAGGAAGAATTTATTTGATAAGTCATTCTTAAGTAATTCGCTTACAAACGAACAGCATTATATTTATTACAGATTATTATTTTTTTAATTAACACCGATAGTTTGCTATGCAATAGTGACGGCAAAAATAAAACATACCGCAAATTAAAGACCAATGTTTAACTATGGTTTCTTACTTAATTATATTGTTATTTGAAGACGAACCATGTTTTATTTCACTTGTAAAATGTTTGTAACTGTTATATAACAAAAATAAACAAATAATTTGGAAGAGAATTATGTGATTAATTTATTACATTTCTTCAATATAATATAATAACAAGGGAAAAATAAGAGAGCGTCCTAATAACGTCCTTCATCCTTCGTCCTTTCTGCCGTCTAAAGTTGACATGACAGGAATTCTGGGAATTAATATTGCGATTACTTAATTATACCAAGATATGTACGAATTCACCTGATCCACTTTAATTAATTTATTATTACATTACACAATTTATACGTTACACGTGATAAATATTAACTCTGAAAATCACAGGAAACTACCGCTTCAATAAACAAAAAAATAATTTCGCTAAAAGTAGACTTTAATCATGTGCTTCGTAGTAATCTCGAGCGAAGTACTTTATAAATCACATTAGTAGGTACAACAAATTAGATAGGTTTTGAAACAGAAAGAATGAAAAATTGTTATTAGACCATCCAACCGTACATCAAGGAGGTTGACACTCAATATCTGTCAAAAAGTAAAGCTCTGGTCTAACTGAGGGAATCCCGCGCGGGATACGAGACAAAATTCACTCGCGCTAATTATGTAAATAATGTATGGTGTTTAACCTGGTACGAATAGTCGCGGACAATCGACGCGCAGTTGCGTCCCGCATCACGTGTGAGAATCGCCTCAGCGTGGCCAGAGATTGAAGTATTTTATCTTGCAAAATTTTAAGCGGTTTCAACGGTGTATAAATTAATGATAACGATATAAGCCTAAACCTGTATTCCTCGAAAGGTTAGGCAGAGGTCTCAGTACAAATACACTTAATTAGTTATGCTATTAGTTTCATATAATAGGGATGAGCCCAGTGCACAAATCCAGACTGTGGGCTTAGAGGGCTGGTATTGAGAATTTTCTAATATCGAACATAGTATTCAACAACCAGTTGACGCACTTTTAACCACTTGACGAATTAATGTTGAAGCTTGAATTCTTTGAAAAAATTTGAATAATTGCAGATCTCGTTTTAGAAGAATAAAATAATCTAGGTATATTATAGTTATAGATTATTTTGAGTTAAATGAATCTATTGTCTAAGCAGACAATAAACTTATTATTTTTCTCAATTATTAGTGTTACTTTTCAATTTATACGTAAAATTTAATCAATTTATCTAAAAAATAATATTAAAATGGTACTAATACATTCTGGACTCTGTTCCGAAGTAAAAATCAATATTAATTATATTATATTTAATATTATTTTTAATTATTTTTAAGATTTAAAACACATGTAGGTAAGATCTTGGATGGTTTGTGAGAAAGATGATAATGGGTAAAAAGGGGATGGATATTGACCAGTAGATTTGTATGAAAGAAAACGTGCAGCTGCGCCGATATCACATAAGTCAATTTAATAGAAGCAGATTTAACATTGTATCAGTTTGTACAGACAACACAATCTGTAGATTGTATGTTACGGCAGCCCTGCACTACGGTGATGGAGCGCGGTACAGTGTGATAATTGCTTAAGCTAGCATAAGTGCTGGAGGATGACGATGATAAGTGTCAATCTGCCTAGCCTTTTCCCAATTTTATTAGGGTCGGGTTCCAGTCTAACCGGATGCACTGCCTATCTGACCTCCACAATCCAGTAATTGGATAATACGATACCCCTTGGTGAGAGTGGTCGATAGACTTACGGGCTCCTGACGACCTGTAACGACTATCAAAGATCTATGAATGGCAACCGGGACCAACGGCTTAACATGTTTTCCGAGGTGCGGAGGAATCTCGATATGTAAAGATGGTTATCCATCCACGGATCAACCCCGGCAAGCGTAACTTAGCCTGATGGATCGATCCGTGCAGCTGTTATTACTTAACCACGAGCTCCTCAAAAAGTAATATACGAAATGGATCTTTAACTCGTGATTAATGAACGTTTGGTATATAACAAACATTTAATAAATTTTCCATTTTAAATTAATTACTTTTTAAATTTTTAATGAGTATTTTATTAATTACAGTGTCCGTAGCAGCACAGAAAATGTGCCATCAACAACACAATCAACGATCACGCTTGACAGAAAGGACGATGACAAGGAGGACGAATACAATCCCTTTGAACACAGGGATGTTGTTCATCCTACTTCGTAAGTAACATTTATAGTTTGTTTCTTGACAATCAAGTTTGCATCCCCCTGGTAATAGGTAAATATTGACTGCCATCAGTGATCATTTATTCTTATAACTATCTTTCTTACCAAATTGGTTATACTGTATCTATGTCACAGTTAAGTCTAGAGCAATGTGGTGTATCTTATTTTTCGACGGGCGTTGATATAGCTGTGATACAATTTCTTACTTTTGTAGCTATCATCGTTTCCATTTTAATTATATCAATGCGTTGTTGTTCTAAAATATTAAACTTTTTATACCTATTATATTTTTTAAATTAATTAAAATATTTAAATTAAATTTAAATTCGCGTCGTATATTTAAGTCACGCGACTATTCGCGCCAGTTTGATCACCCTCATACAAGTTACATAGTCGGCGCGAATGATCGTCTCAGTTTGACCAGAGGTTTAAACCGGATACTTCAACGTGGCCCGCTACAGCTGTAATAGGGATTATACAGTCTATACTTCAACGTGGCCCGCTACAGCTGTAATAGGGGAAGTATACATTTCCGGACAGGCTCGATACAATAGACTCTACACTAAACCTTGTTTTAATGCAAATAAAAAAAAGATTTCTATACTATCTTCTACTTATTCAAAAGTTTACGACAATCTGACAACGCTCAATCTATAATAAACCGCTGGGTCTAGAAGCATGCAATTTTTCACAAGAGTTCATAATAAAGCAAAGGTGAGGACTATGGAAGGTTGGGCACGCCACAATTGCGGCGATAAGACCCCTCTTTGAGGAGTGGCTAGAGAGGCGCTACGGCGTCCTCACCTTCCACCTGACGCAGGTCCTCACCGGACACGGCTGTTTCGGGAGGTTCCTGCACAGGATAAGGCGGGAGGAAACGCCCGGGTGTCATCATTGTGTGGATCGCCCGGAGGACACGGTGGAGCATACGGTGGAGGTCTGCCCAGCTTGGGCGGAGCATCGCCGTGTCCTCGTGGAGGCGATCGGCAGCGGTGATCTCTCGCGTCCGGCCCTGGTTCAGGCCATAGTACGGAGCGAGAGGAAATGGGAGGCCGTCACTTCCTTCTGCGAAGCGGTAATGCTCGCGAAGGAGGAGGCGGAACGCGTGAGGGAGAGGCAAATTTCGCGCCCTCACGCCCCTAACCGCCGCAGGAGGAGACGCCCAGGGCGTCGGGAGTCGCAAGCCGATTTCCGGCCACCGTAGGCGCGGGCTTGCGGACCGTGAGCAATGGGTAGCTCACCGTTCGATAAGGACCAGGCCCGGGTCGACGGCGCGTTGTGTTCCACGCGCGCCTCAAAGAGATGTCAGCATAATTGACGGGGTCCGCTAGGGCCGATGCCTGCCGGGGTTGCGAAGAAAACCGAAAGGGAGATCGTGGCCCCCGGCAACAGGGCAACCGAAGGAACACGGGTGGGTTTTAGTCAGTAAGAGTCTGACACGCCCTCCCGCTCCGCCCAGAGCGGGAGAAGTTATTTGATGATTTCCCACCCAAAAAAAAAAAAGGACTATAGAAGGTTATTTGAAAATTCATCCCCTAAGGGGGTTAAAAAAGGAATGAAATTTTTATGGAAGTTCGTTGTCTTAACGATAGAAAATCCCATCAGATACACTTGTTACACTATTATTCCTTCAATAGAATCTTGTAAACCCACATTTGTATTCAATAAATAAAAACTTTACCTCACAGTTTGAAAAAATAATAAACATTGTATTATATTTCTCTAAGAAAGCGAATACTTTCAGAGATAGCAAAATACTTAAGTTTTCTAAAATAGAATAGATTTCTAAAAAGCATTGAAATGCAATGATATTTTCATATAAAAAACTACTATTGTTGAACTTTTTAGAAATAACGTTTATAAATCACACACAATTAAAAACATTTGAATGAAATCATGGACATTAAAAATTGTTTTGATAGAAAATAGTAATTGTTAACATTGTGTCACAGGTTTTTAGAATTCTGTACATTATAAACAAAACGGAAAATTGAATCTTTTTAATCACTCTCGTGACCGTTTATTAACCTGTCTGGTACTGAACTGTTTCTCGAAAGCTTCTTAAAAGTATTTCAATAAAGTTTGTACTGTAGGTACTTGGTGCTTATTACTTGAGCGACTTGCAAAATAATTTTAGCGTTTTACTGAAGCGCAAGTCGAATTAAAAGCTAGCTTTAATTAGAGGTGTGAGGAACAGGGTGGAAAGTTGCCCATCCTTCATTGAAAAGGGAGAAAACTCCGACCATCCGAGTGTTGTGTCTGGTGGGCTACTGGCCGCTGGTTACAGTCCATATCCATCAATAAAAATTATGGTTTTTGTTCACAGGACTTTAGGCGCATTTTTCCACTTACTCAAATCATCATTAGGGTCGGGATTGCTTGCGATGCCAGCTGCCTTCAAGAATACCGGGCTGGTTCCTGGTTGTATTGGCACAGTTCTCGTTGGAGTCATAGCTACACATTGCGTGCATATTTTGGTGAGTGAAATAATATAATAAAATTAAGTGTGGGTATATTACAGGCACCTTTACCTAAACCTTCGGGAAAACAAGGCGTTATGCTATATAAAATATTAAAATTTTAATATTAAATTCCTAAAGAGCCATAAAAAACCCATGCATATTCTATGGATCAACACTGTTTACACTGACTGATACATTCTTACAGATTATTCTTGATGGCTATCGCTAAAATAATATAACAATAGATATTTATTTTTATTATAACCAAAGATGACAGAAGAAACTTAATGAAAAACTTCATGTTTATGTGTGCACGTTCTACGAACTATCATACAATAGTTAGTCAAAAGTTAAAAAAAATAGAAGGACAACAAATATGTATTGTTGGGAATCGAACTTAGGTTTGCAAAGCAGTCGTCGAACCGCTAAGCTATTTGCTTTATTGAAAGTTGACGTAAATATCCGTCCTTATATAATATGTTATGATTGACTGCTTAGCTCCATAAAAGTAAAGCGGGCTGATAATATCATTTGAATTTAAAAGATTAAATCTGCAATATTCGTTCCCTATTCAGCCCGGTGAAGTAATAGTGTAGAAGTAATAGTGAATAAATAATTCATCTGTTGTCTAGTGGTATATTGCGTTCATGTAAATATTAGTAGGTACCTCATTAAAAACTTATTTCATTACACAAAGGCATAATAATATATTGTGTTCTCTCTCATCCCAGTCTCATTTCTTACGAAATTTATGGGTTATTTTTTTTCAATTTCTGACTTTTTTCATACTCAAACCAAACTCAATCAAAACTCATACTCTATCGGACCAACTGATGGTCCGATAGAGTTTTATGTCCCTTATAAGAAACAGGATCGATTGGTATCAAAAAGATTTTTTGTGATAATTGACCTTTTTCTTGCTGTTGCAACAATTTCGTTGGTCATTCTAAACCTCAAATCACTCTCAATTCCTGCTGTAAAACTAACATGCAAATTGCAGTAATTGCACAACATAAGAAGCTCATAAATTAAAATAAACTAGAACTCAGTTCACGTTGATAGGGAACTGGTTCCACATTGTGTATCTAGAAGAACAGCCGTCAATATAGTCCAGGGCGTCGTATATGGCATCGCGTAGTTTTTTGTCTGCAAAGATACAAAAATTATTTAAAACTTGGGGTCAGTTATAATTATATATATTAATTGATTCAGTTGCTTAACATAATTTAATTTGCTCTGGTTTACCCCGTGACTTGTGGCTTCTTGTGCCATTGCTGTGACCACTAGCGTATTGCTGTGACTACTAGCGTATTGCTGTGATCAATGGCGTATTGCTGTGACCACTTGCGTATTGCTGTAACTACTAGCGCATACATACGTATATACTAAAGAAGCTGTTCCACGACTTCATACGCGTGAATCTTGAGGTACGTGATTTGCTTAATACAGTACCTCTAAGATTTTTTCCCTACGATAGCTGTCGGTTTTTCATATAAAGCATAGATTTCACTGTACACTTTACTTTTACAATGTTCTTTTCTTATTTTCGTGTGGATAGTGACTAACCTGATGTCAAAGTTTTAAAGCCGCCCATGGGCCTTGGACTTGGCTTCACATGCCATCGAGAAATATCTCTCAGGTATTTTTCCTTCGTTTCCTTCCGATGTTTTCCTTCACCGTTTGTTAAGTGATAATTATACAATACGCAGATGAATCCGAAAAGTCTGAAGTGCGTGCTTTACGATGCGACGATACTTGTATTTGAGAAAATACAAGTATCTCTTATATCATTGATTCGTACTACTGGTAGCCGGATAGTCAATTTGTATAGTCAACCGCATGTCCATGCCAAAACTTGACATTGAAAGCATGTGTTGAAAACGAGTTTTTTTTTTCAAAATTCTATTGATTTATTATTTTTTATACATTGACTAACATTTAATAATTTCGGTCCGCGGATGTTCTATAGACGACATTTCGACATTCATACTTTTAGAGTGCATTAATTCATTTAGGGAGGATCTAATGAAGAACGAGAGTTTATAACTTCTCAATGTACATAAATTAACAAACAAACTCATGCTCATTTTAACCTCCAAAGGGATGGAACTCCCAAAAATAAAATTCGAAGCGGGCACCGGCACCATAATTTATAAAAAACTTACTTGCAAGTTTCTGTAGTTTTAACAGCTCTTGAGATTTCGTGATTTCAGACAGTGTATTTCGTTTTTATGTACATCTATTATGTATGAGATACGAAGATAGATAGACATAGAAATAGATTAAGATTCCTTTGTATATTAACATCTGATCTGCAAGTTTATATTTCATGTTATCCCGGTCATTTGCACTTAATTCTATTAAACATAATGGGAAACACAATAGTTTTATAGCAACAATCACTTCTGTACACCAAGGGGCCATCAGTGCAGGTTCCTAAAACAATAAAAATTATGCAAAAAATATAGCATCATCCTTGATTTGAATATTTAAAAAAAAAAAGTTTTCACTCGTTGTCAATGGCATATATAAAAATAAACGTACCACAATGCTCATAGTATTAACGTAATAAATCAAAGAAATTAATTTAAAAAAATCGCACCCAAATGATATCATCTGAAACAATAATATTTAGGGTTTTTTTTGGGCCCCTTTTATTCCAATACCTTCACCCTCATTAATGTGACCGTTGAATTCAATTTTTTTTTGATAGTTTTATAAAAGAATCAATAAAGGCCTTCACATGTTTGATTTTCTCAGCATCATTCACTTGTTTTTTTTTTTTTTTTACAATATATGTCACAGTCTTTTCGCTTAAGTTGTGAAAGAATAACAAGTCACTCTCCCCAATATCAACTGTCGTCAAAAATATGTTCTGAAGCTGATTACGAGTATATTCATTCGTTTTCAAATTAATTCCAAAAATAAATTTGCTATAGTATTTTAGTAAATTATAAAAAGATGTAGCCTGTAATTATATTTCACCTTCGAATACACAAAAACATTATTATAAATTTTGATGATGTCAAAGATAACAGCGCCTTTTAAATAATACAATTATCGTGTAACAAAAATACTGTAAAATATACATAGAACTGACATACACATAATAATTAAGGTCACGTGAATAACCCTCGAGCTTTCATTATTTAGAATTAAAACAAACAAGCAACTTTGTTATACTGGTGTGCGTGACAGCTACGTCTTACACTCGCGCGACGTCTTTTTTTTTTTTTTTTGACGGTGGGAAATCATCAAATAACTTCGAGGGCGTGTCAGACTCTTACTGACTAAAACCCACCCGTGTTCCTTCGGTTGCCCTGTTGCCGGGGGCCACGATCTCCCTTTCGGTTTTCTTCGCAGCCCCGGCAGGCATCGGCCCTAGTGGACCCCTTCAATTCTGCTGACATCTCTTTGAGGCGCGCGTGGAACACAACGCGCCGTCGACCCGGGCCTGGTCCTTATCGGACGGTGAGCCACCCATTGCTCACCGCTTGTGTTATCATTGTGTTTTTCTAGTGTGCGTGCATTTAGCGGTCAACAGTGGGACGCTATTTTTTTCGACAAGCTCACATCTGTGACTTCCTATGTAGACATATTTATCCCATCAAAAACATTTTCATGTAAAATTTTGCCAAGACGAGACCATAAAAGGCTCGCACTGTCAAAAAGTTATCAGATCTCATGGAGCCAAACTTCTAAATCTACACGCCCTAACTGCACAAGCCCTAACTTCACACACTCTACACCTTAGTCAAAATATGTGGCTTGGCCGTTTTGCTACCGTCCCATGGGCGTAAGGTGAAAATGTATTCAATGTTCATTACTATTCTGATTTTCTGAGAATGATACCACTTAAAAATATATACTTCCTACCAAAGTTCAATAATGTGTACAGGGTTGCAGAATATTAATTATCTTTTTTCCTTAATAAACTGCCAGAAGATTTATAAACGTGATGCATCAAAATTTGCGGAAGTCTCATACAAACTTCCATCCCCTAGTTTAAGGGGTTGGGAGGTAAAAGTTCCAAGTTTTAGATTTTTTTTGTTGTTTGTGTACTAATACTAACTTAAATACGTAAGTACCCTAAGAATTTTGATGATCATCAGTGAGTGAGTGAGTGAGTCAGTGATGAAATCAGGGTTTTTTAGATATCAATAAAATATAAAGTATAAGAGCTGAGCAATTGAAACTTTATACGTTTAATAAATTCACTATTGATATCATATCCTGAGAATTTTGTTTATCTGGTATAATCTAAACCCAAGTTATGAGGGTTAAAAAAAACGACGAAGCGCTTCGAGAAAAGGCAGGTAGTGCCTTTGCGCTTCGCTTGGGTCGCCTTGGCGGGGACACTACAGTGCCCCTAGATATCTTTACCCTAGAGTACTAATCGTCACATAAGAGAGGTTCGGCCTCTCTTATGCGATGATTAGTACTCTAGGTCGCACCGGTTTAATAGTTTTAAAAAAAGTGGTGGCACTCCGGGAGTTCCGACAGAAGTGTAAATTTGAACTAGATCGCCATGGTGGAAGAAAAATACTTGTAGAGAACATTGGTCCGTAACCTTATCTAAATAAAGAGCACAATCGCGTTTACAAAAACTTTAAAGTAAACATACTTGCATAGAACATTGATCCGTTACATAATATAAATAAAGAGCACAATCGCGTTTACAAAAATGAGGTGTCGTCATGGTGCCGCGAAATCAATGGTTTAGTCCCATCTCAAAAATGCCCAACGCGCCAAAAAGAAGTTTTCACTTAAAAAAAAACCCGTCAATAAATCAATGTATGAAACCAGAAAACATTGTAGCTTGCGAGAAAATCAATTGAGTCTAACGAATATAAAATCTATGGGCCTTAGTTCCCTGAAAATAAAGCAATTATTGATAATTATTATTATTAATATCTATAACCTAGATATTTCCAATTTCGATCCTCTTCCGTTGCCTAGCAACCAACAAAGTAAACCTAAATAGTCTTTGACAGTGCGTAAAGATTGCGAGGTGAGAAATGTTACCCATATTGATGGGTAAAAAAGCAGTCAAAAGATGAAAAGTTGTTTAAATATTTTTCTGTTTTTGAATGAGCGTTATGAGGCGTACACTGTTGGATTTTCCAAATATATTTATTTTCTACTATTTATCAGTAATTTGTTTTTTTACCTTTCATTTTTAGTCGATCGTCTCATCTATTGCTTATGCTAGGGTTGATCAAGAGAATATGAAAACAACTAGAACAATAAACTGTTTGTGGTAATAAATGTTTGATTGTTACAGGTATCAACCTCACGTGAAGTCTGCAAGAAATCGCGAGTGCCCTTACTTAGCTATACAGACACATGTGAAGAAGTATTCAAACAAGGTCCAAAGAAATTGAAACAATACTCTAAACATATCAGGTACGTTGGTATACAGTGTGAGTGTGAGTTTTTATAATGTGCACATATCGAAATAAGGGAATCTATGCTTAATTTTACTGACAGAAAAAATATTTAATTAAACATTTTTTTTTTCTGTTTGGCGTCTTATTGAGAAACTTTACGATTATTGTAAGTTTGATAAATTACTTTCAATCATCATGGAGTTTGTTTCATCATGATAGATCATTTAGTTTAAAAGTTACACCGTTTTGTTAGAATTAAAAAAAAAAAACGATTTTTTTAAATATTTTTTTCGTCGATAAAATTAAGCATAGATTCTCTCATTTCAATATGTGCACGTTATAAAAACTCAGACTGGATGTCAGGTTTCTGACAACATCGCCACCACCACAAAACGGTATTCGTTAGCATATGGCTCGACACGTAGATGCAATACAACTGCTAAATTCAGCTTCAATTTAGTCGCCAAAATTCCATTGAAACTAAGTGCACGGTATCTAAAGAGGCACGTAAATCTTTGCAACATAAAATATGGATAGGATCTCAACACGCCAAATGCGGTGTGGTGCGGAGAAGTCGCAAACTGCGCCGTACTGGCTTGCTTTGACTCTTGACTATTAAACCGGTGTGAATTTCTCTACAGTGAATTGTATGGAAACGTTTACTGTTGACGACATTTATACATTTCTAAAATTGACATTGCATAAAGACAAACTACCTTTTTATCACTTTCATCGTATTACAATACAAATTACAACTTTCAGGCACTTTGTGGACGCAGCGATGGCCGGCGTATGTCTCGGAGGGACAAGTGTGTACGTGATATTTATCGCGTCTTCTCTCAAAGATGTGAGTATATGACCTAGAAATAAATAAACCAATGACCGTATCCCAGGAGGCAGCGAGATACATGATTCAAACCTCGAAGTTGTCGTGTTCGGATTCACGAACTCAAGGCTTATTATGCCTTGATCACACGTACCGAGTGGGCGAAACAACAAAATGATATTAGGCTGAGATACTTGTGCGGACAAGAAGGTGATTATACGTATTTTTTATGTAGCGCCGAGTGAGTCAGTCGTTTCACAAACATCGGGGAAAACGGTAGCGTGCTGCGAGCGACGTGAGTGTGCCAAGTGTGACACGTACCGAGTGCATGTTTATCTCGCCGAGTGTGCAAGCGAGTCAGTGCGACGAAGCACGGTGCTAGGCACTCGGTCTAGTAAATAGAACAGGGTCCGAGTGACTGTCTCACCCTTTAACTTGGCCGTGCGTTTGGTCGAGCACTCGGTGATGTGTTTACACGTACCGAATACACGGCCGAGAGAACTGTCTAAACCATCTACTCGGTACGTGTGATCAAGGCATTAGACAAAGTGACATTCTATCAGCGATAATGATGATGGAAAGGTCAAAAATGTATTGGTTTGACATTTTGACATAATAATGCTTATGTCAATTCTGTAGAAAGCGACTGCCACTTGTAAGCAGGCCTTATGGTAAGTCCCAATGTGACTTTTCCAATGTGAAAAAGTCTTGTCTCTTATTTGACTAAGTATAGCACTGATAAGCGATGAACAAAACCTTCGACCAAAATTTAATTATACATGAAATAACTGGTGAGCTCTGGATAGACAGTGCCGCAATCTTGCTGAAAGACTCATATTTTTTGCAACAGATGACTGAGGAGAAGAAAAGGAAGAATAGTCTGAAATCCAATTGATGTGGATATATTTAGTAACCTTAGCTATTTCTAAAGACTCTGAGTTCTGAGCGCAGTGCTTTGTGTGGCAAGACGCCGTGTCCGAGTTCGCGACAAGTCAATCGTCATCCTGAGGATGCCTCGTTAAGAGGTGAAACACATGTCGATTTCTTTCAGGGTCTTTTTAAAACTCTTTAGAAATAGCTAAGCGGAACAGGTTACTAAATATATCCACTTCAATTGCATTTTATAATGGATTTCCGCAAGGTCACGCCTGAATCAATTAACTATCTAGTCCGAAATCATCAACTATGTTTTAATGCATATACTTTTACATAGAAAAAAAAAATATACAAATCCGTATCTAAGTAATTTTGTGAGAATTCATACTAATATTTTAAATGCAAAAATGACGCTGCCTGTCTGACTTGTTACCTTTTCACGATTGAACTGATTTCGATGAAATTTCGCACACTTGGTAACCTGGGCTAGGATATAGGATACTTGTATCTCGGTAGTACGTTCCCTTGGGATAATTTCCTACTTCCAAACGGGCGAAACCGCGTGATCTCACTCTCATAACTTACGTAACCTCACTCCTAAGTGGCGCTTTGTTCACAAGAGATGAAGGGTGAGATGGCGTTTACTGGGAATTACCCTACAAAACGTCTTAAGAAATTAATATCTGCTCCTACAACATAATAATCCTGTTCATAGTAGATAATAAACGAGTTTAATTTGGAATACCAAGTCGTTTCATACTATGTGCAGACATCTTGTAACCGCATACATTGCATTTGCTTTCTCTAGCGATATTACACTGCCATGTACAATTAACATACCCATTTAAAGTTGTTGAAGATGCTTCAAAGTGACAGCTTGCTCTTGAAACATCTTCAACAGGTATATCAATTTAGCATTCGTCTGAGTTTGTTTTAACTGACGTGTAATTATTTTAAGCTGGTACACAAATCAAATCTGCTTTGTATAAAAAAGCAGTGATTTCTCTTTCAGACGTCCTTCTGTTCTCAGAGCTTACAAAAAATAAGGGTCAGATATATTTTTTATTATTTATTAAGTATGGTTTTGCTTTCTTTTGTGCGTTGACTTTTAGTTAAAATACACTATTTGTTTCTTTTTTCGTAAACTTCGGAGAATGAAAACCAAAAACCTCTCACATACTATTGGTACACATTTGGTACCTTTGGCACAGTCACTCTGCAAAATCATTTAAATAAAAAGCGATTATTGCTACGACAAAAAAAGTGCAATTCAGGTCGCACAGCGTTGAAGTTGCTTCTCTGTGTATCGCGTAAGTCTTATATCTTCTGAATACGTTACGCTCACTGAATTGGCTTGACAAGACGAGCTCGCCGCGTACTTGTAGCTTCATACGTAAAATGTGGAGTGCGCCTTCTGTACTGTTATGTTCTCTTGGCAAAAACGCTTAAACCAATTGTCACCCACAGAAAAGAAAACAGTTGTACAAAATAAATAAGTAGGTAATACTATATCGCAAAACTTGGTAAGTGCCTGTCGATTTGTGAACAGAAACTGTGAAAATGTAATATCCTTTTGTTTTTGAAGTTGATCGTTCCTGGAATTTTCAGCCTCCTTGAGAATTGTTTGAGTTCTATTTATAAAATGCACAAAGCCTCCGTTCATGCTTATATTATTACGTAGAAATCAAATGTTTCTCGTAAAACCGAAGAAACCTTTCATACTTCAAAGCTTTCAGCAAGTTATAACAATCCATATTCGCACTTAAAAGGCCGACCTTTTAACTGAGTCCGTTCCTGAGATAGCTGCGCGGTGCGGGAGGGGTGTGGTGTAGTGATGCGATAGCTCTGTGATTCATCAACTTGTCACAAGTTGTCACAACTATCACCCCTCCCACACCGCTCACAGACTCAGTTAAGCGGTCAGCCTATAATCATTACACCTAGTCAATTTATGATTCTATGGATATTCAAACACGGTTCTAAAGATACTTAGTATAATGTCTGGTTTATAAGATGGCAGTGACTGGACCCAGTGATTCCGAATTTCGGACCCAGTCAGGCGAGGGAAGCTACTGGGCCCAAAAATACATGGGTAGGTTAGTCAACATGATTGACTTGAGGGGCGAAAACAACACTGCACTAGGTTGATTGTGGTTGGTACTGTTTACACGAGCCCAGTTGCACGTCAGCGCTGGACATACTTACTGTTCTGTCACATTACTGAGCTCGTAAAGGATATTATATTTTACACAAACGAAACTACTGCTAGCTTATTCCACTAAAATATTAGAAAGCTGTAGCCAAACTGAAATGAATCCTACGTGGGATGCGGGACGAAATTCGTTCGCGCAGATTGTGTGAATTTATATGTATGAAGATGTTCAAACTACTGCGAATAATCGCATGACTCCTAAGTCATTGAAACAATCAATGCGCGCAGTTGCATCCAGCATCTTTGCTTCAGTCTGTCGGCCGCACGTCAGTGGCAACAAAACACTAATCATCTCATATATATTGTTGAACATTATATATAAAATGACATGATTACTTTGTAAAGTATTATGTCATTTTAATTATTGTGAATGTGAGGATTTTGTGGATATTATTATTATTTTTGAGTAGTTTATGCGTCCTACCGAAGTGTGCTTTCTTAGGTATTGTTCGTCGAGTCGAGCTCCTTAAGTTCTGAGTTGAGCTCCATGATTACTGACAAATGCTTACACTGACTGGACAGGTCCACTCAAATGTGTGGTTCTTTCCTCAAAAGACTATTTCAGACACTAATCTACATGATCCTCATATGGCCTGACCAAGGTTATGTCTGGTCTTTAAAAGAGACTGCGACCTTTGAATTTGTGTCGTCCTTTCTTCTCAGAGTATTCAGATAGGAAATGCCGAACTCATCTGCCTTATTTTTAATAATGCTATTTATATGATTCCGATATCCTATTTAAAGAATAAATAAAATCATTTCATTACATTATAAACTGTCCTCTTTATAATCTATTGAAATTCCGTACTTTGCGAGGCCAGCTCAAGATCGAAGTGTTACCATCGACGTGCAGTCAACTGTCCTTATCATATGAGAAGGAGTACCTATAATAAACAACTTTATATTACAGACGAATATTAAAAGTTTAAAAATATCATGACTAGGCGATGCGATGCGTCTGTGAAGATGAACTTTATCGAATCCTTACGTAAACATGAAAATGATTTATTCTGTATGTTCAGTAGGCACCTACGTTACACGTAAAAAGGCTGAAGAAATTGGAATTTGAAGTAAATTGAAAGAGAGGTGATCATGATATTAGCATGTCTGAGAGATATTTCTCGACGGTATGTGAATCCAATTCAGAGGTCAATGGGCGGTTTTAAAACTCTGACACAGGTTAGTCACTAACCACACGAAAAGAAGAAGAAAATGATATTAGCAAACAAAAAGTAAAATAACATAGGGTAAATAATTATCCCTTCCAAGGTTGCCTGGAAGTGATTGCAGAGAGTGATAAAGCCGCCCAATGTATAGTGGAGTTAAATTTGTTTTTGGTTATAAAAAAAGTATTTATTATTTTATTTATTTATTATATTATAATAAATAAATAAAATAATAAATACTTTTCATCTCGAAAAAAAAAAATTAACTGTCGGTAGAGCTTCTGAAAAACATTTTTACTTTATTCAAAATATAAAAAAAAAATTGTTGCTGTGGGTTGCAATGTGGAAGAAAAGAATGTGCAAGGGAATATGGTGGCTTTGAAAATAAAGATATTTTTATCTACTTAAAGCCCCTTTAATAATAATAAGGCTTTTTATTTTTAGAAACACGCAGAGACAAAAATAATAAATATAATAACACGAGAATTTTCCGTTTTTTAAGCAAGCTACCTGGAACCTATGAATGAAATGGAAAATATAAAGGCTCGTGCAGTCTGGCGTGACTTGACGCGCGACATTTTACCGGTAATTTTTCTACCGTGAAGTTTTCTTAGAAATTATTTTATTAGAGTCGCGTTGCGCTGTCGCATCGCGCCTGTTTGCGGGATTCTTCAACCTAAAAATAATTTTAACACTAATTTATTAGACCTTTTACTCATTTATGTACCTGCAACGTTTCTATTCATCGATTAATTTATATTTTGCTTAAAAGACGTACCCATCTAATTGGGATAATTTCACTGGTAGGTATTCAATATATAATTGACTAAATAATGAAGCAAGTTAGTATATTTTATTAATTTGGTCTATAACAATCGAACTTGAACCGGTTCAGTGATGTTTTAGTCAAAGAATTATGAAGTTTGCTAAACACAAATAAGTTACAACCAGTATAGATTATACCCAAACATTTCTCGAAGTTTAGGTATGGTAAAACTCTAGTCCGTGATATCTGAGTAGAACAGTCTCAACATAAAGCTAGATTCTCTCAAGACCGCAGACAGAAAGATAAACGAGTGTTTAATTAATATCCTCAAGTATTACAAAAGGTAATTATCTTAAAAGTAATCTTAACTAATCTAATACCTTTAAACTAGTAATTCTTGTATATATGTATATAAATATATAATCTGAATCTCGGAAACGGCATTTTCATTAAATTTATTATGGGAATCGCAGGCCGATTTCCGGCCACCGTAGACGTGGGCTTGCGGACGGTGAGTTTTGGTGGGAAATTATCAAGTAACTTCTCCCGCTCTGGGCGGAGCGGGAGGGCGTGTCAGACTCTTACTGAATAAAACCCACCCGCGTTCCTTCGGTTGTCCTGTTGCCGGGGGCCACGATCTTGACTCCTGACTCCTGGTTTGCAAACCTCGTGTCGTCAACATTATCATGAGTATAGGTCTCGTAATTTTTGTGGCATGTTTCCCTGGTCTGTGTGAGTCTCATTTACGTCTTGCGACCATCTGAATGTAATGCAACCATCTGACTGTTGGTAAACAATAAAACCAAAACATGACACATAGTAGTTCTTTACTGCCACACAGCACTACTTTGTGTCATATTTTGTCTTTATTGCTGTAAAACTAGCTTTACGATAATGTCATGGTACATTCCGTCGCTTAACAAAGTTGTCGCGGCACGACAAACTGCTCATTTCTGTAACACGCATCATGAAATAATGTACGACAAAATTGTCAAAATGTCACGTTGCGTTACAAACTTTATACACATTGTAATATTTATTCGAATTTATGTTTTATCATTACGGGTAGTCAGACGCTCAAAAGTCTGACAGCCAGTCTTACCAAGGGGTAAATGTCAAAGTTAAGATGATTAGATGGGTATCATGTTACCCATGTAGGTTAGATAGGTATTTGCTCCATATTAAATACAAGTATTCAGTTGCATTCGGCTAGCCTTTTTTTTTTTTTAGGGTTGAAAATCATCAAATAACTTCTTCCGCTCTGGGCGGAGCGGGAGGGCGTGTCAGACTCTTACTGACTAAAACCCACCCGTGTTCCTTCGGTTGCCCTGTTGCCGAGGGCCACGATCTCCCTTTCGGTTTTCTTCGCAACCCCGGCAGGCATCGGCCCTAGTGGACCCCTTCAACATTCGGTTAGCCTGGAAACCGATCCCAATATACACACATCAAAAGTGTCTAGGGATCAACATATATTTTTGCAATAACTTTTCTCCTGATTGATATTAATTAAAATTTTCTTTAAGGATTCATCAAATAAAGTGTTTTCGTTTGTCACAGTAACGATAAACCAAGTCACCTTTGCATTAATAAAGAAATTTGCCATTTTCCTAATAAAGGGATTTTTGACATTTGAACCACTAACATTAAAGTTCGAAAAAAAGACTAAATAACAGTTTTCTTAAAAATTTTATTGGGTAACTTAAACAATTAATAATCCGTGTTTCTACCGCGAACACTAACAACACAAGAACATCGGTTTGGCATACTCAAAATGAGTTCATCCAAATCACGCTGTGGAATGGCCGCCCATGTTCGTTGCAACAACAAAAAAAGGTCTTCTTGCGACTGGATACCCTCCATATTCGGCAGAGCTCTTCTCTGTAGCATATCCCATGCATGCTCAATCGGGTTCAAGTCTGGCGACTGAGCAGGCCAGAGCAGGACATTGATGTTAGCTGCGGCGAGAGTCTGTCTTACAACTCTTGCGGTGTGCGGTCGTGCATTATCATGCATTAACTGAAATAAGGGACCGATTTGCACTTGTAGAGGAACGATGACGTCAGATACAATCGTCTCAGCATAAATTTGAGCGTTGAGGTTGCCTCTGATCCAAATCAACTCAGTTCTTCCGCCGATCCAAATACCCGCCCATACCATGATGGTTCCACCACTATAAGGATGGACTTCCTGGCAGGATTTTAATCGCTGTTGGCGTCCAGGGGTTCTCCAGTGTCGTATACGTCTTGTATCCGGTCTCATACCAAAACGAGACTCATCAGAAAAGCACACGAAACGCCATTGTTCTTCTGCCCAATTTCTGTGTTCAAGAGCCCATTGATATCGAATCCTACGATTGTGCATTGCTATAGGTGGTACCCGTAGCGGTCTTCGGGAATGAAGGTTCACTTCATGCAAGCGGTTTCTGACTGTTTGGTCGCTAATTAAGTTCCCTGAAGAGTGATGAAGCCTCACGGCTAACATCATGGCGGTTATTGTTGGAGCTCTTCGAGTTAAGATTTGAATGTATCGGTCTTGTCTCCGTGTGGTGCAGCGATACCGTCCTCCATGGCGGTCAGCCACGGTACCAGTGCTTCGGTAACGTGTCCAAAGTCGACTGATAACACTCTGACTTGTATTCAGAGCTAAAGCCACAGTACGTTGCCGGGAACCAGCTTCTATCATTCCCACGGCTCTGAGCATTTCTTCCCTGCTTAAATGACGTCGCCGCTCCATAATAACGTTGGTTTTAATCAGTAGTAGGGAAACAGTAGCACGAATAATGTCTTCAATGCGTTGTATGTTTTTATAGGGAAAATATTGACAGCTGATTTTCATCTTTTACTCGAATTTGATTAACAGTTCCTGTTTCAAATTATGAAATGCACCAAAAAGGATCCATATAAATTTATATAATCATAAATTTATTACAAAGCCACATCTCAATCTCAAGAAATCCGCATAAAAATGCTTGATCCCTAGACACTTTTGATGTGTGTAGTTGGGAATAAGCTTTTAACTAGACAGATTGTTTTTTTTTTTGTTTTGTGGTTTTCTTGAATTGCAACTGTCTATTATTGCGGATTCGATTATTTATCAATAATGTTCTTAATTTTTTGTGATAAAACTACCTTCCTACCCAATACCTTATGTAGTTTTTACTATAATTGCATTTACAGAGAACGAGGAAAGCTGTTCCATCGTAATACAATTTAAACTAGTACGGGGAACAGAGTCAATCACTTCCATTCTGTTCTGTTCTGTTCGTGTATTCTAAGTCATTTTATATAATGTGCGTTTAGTTTGTGCTGAATATACAATTTTTCTTTCATTAACCAAAATAAGTACCGATACATACCAAACAAAAAAATTACTTACCTTTACTGCTTATTTGTAACTTATCTTTTCTTTCTTCTTTTGACTGCCTCGTTGGTCTAGTGGTCGCAAGCGCTACTGCTGAGCATGAGGTCCTGGGTTCGATTCCCAGGTTGGGCAAAGTGTTATTGGGTTTTTCTATCTGAAATTTTTCAGTAGCAGCCTGGAGTCTGGATCTGTGCCCGGTTGATGGCAATAGGCTCGCCCCCTATTACATGGGACTTAAAACATAACTGGCGAAATGTGGGTGAACCTGCTACAGGGACACCTCTGCCCAACCCTTCGGGGGGAAACAAGGCGTGATGTTATGTTTTGTAACTTATCTGAATATTGTGCTAGATTGTTATATTGGTTTTGCAAATTTTTTAGCTGATCTACATCTTTAGACTTTCATCAAATTACGTTTTTCATTTTAACCTTGAAAGCGTAAAAACTGATTAACTCATTTCGTATTATGTCCAGCCCATCCGAAATCCAGATTATTGGAATCCGATGAATTAAAGACTAATCCGTACGCTACTAAATTAATGAAGGAAATCAATTTCCAGGCGTTTTTCGTTCTATTGTGTTCCAATACAAATTACTGGGTAATTAATACTTTCTCCAGTTTGGATGTAGACCAGGGAAGCCACTCAGTATCAGCAAAAACAATAATTACCAAAGAAAAAAAAAAGAGAAAAGTGAATACTGTTCGTTTGTTTGTAAGAAGTAATCTCTCAAAGTACTGATCTAACTACAATTTTTTTATCACTGGCGCAATCATAGATATCTCTATGGGTAGAAATCTACATAACTTCCGAGTGCGGGACAAATGTTTTTTTGCTCTTTTTGAATTCCACGCGGGCAGAAGTAAGTTATTAAAACGTTTGCTCCTACTTATTTTTGAAAAGATTAAATTCGCTATTTAAATCTTAAGATATGTTTTTTTACTAAAATTCACTGTTGCTGTGCAAATACTGAAAATTCATTACACTCTTCAATTAAGAACATTGTTTAAACAGAATTATCTTTATAATTCATTTTCCAACGAAGTATGTTCTATTGTTTGCAAAATTGCGTCTACATGAGAAAGACTTTAATGTAATACAAATATGTAAACATCAAACTATGAAACCAAAGCTGTTTCATAGTTTGACAATTTAACACGAAAATTGTTATTACAATAATTTTGTTAATTTAGACGTTAAAGCACATTGACTGCTGAGAAACATTAAATTACGGTGATCTAAAAGACATTGCACTAATTGTTAATAAAATTGTGTCGTGTTATACAAATGAATGACGAGTCTGCGAAAAAAAAACGTTTTTTTTTAAATTAAAAATATGTTTCAAATTTCAGTCTAGGTAAACATAATTGTAATATAACTCGTAAAATCGTTTAGTTTTTCAAATAAAATACGTGTAGAAAAGGGTAAAATTTGAATATGCCTCGTAAAATGATTTTTTTTTTTCTAGAAAATGTTAGAGAGAGAAGTATTTTCAATTATAATTATTTATTCAAAGAAAATCGGTGTTGACGGTAGATTAAAATAATGCATTATATGACTGCTGATTATATTAAGAAAAAATACTTACATAATTATTATTAAGTGCAGTATAGCATCTATAAAAACTGCAAACAATTAAACCAATTTCAGGCACTTTCTGGTGTTTCTTTGTCCGATTGGTGATATTTTTTTCTCTCCATGATCGCTCTTTTAGCCATGCCAATTCCTTTTCGAATTTCTTATTCGCAGCTACCCTTATCGGTAATTATAGAGCCCAGATAATGAAACTGTTTCATATAGCTAATTAACATTAATTAACAGTTTAGTTTACAATAATTAATATAATGTTATTAAATTACTCATTTAATTTAGTACCTAGGGTAAATAGTTAGGCGACTAACTAAAGGTAACTACAAGGTAGATGTGAGTGGAAATGCCGGGAGGGGACGCCCTAGGACATAATATAGTGACCTTATTAGTGATGTTCTTCAGAAAGGTCAGGAACGTAGTACTCGCAACCGGCGTGCGTGTATGACAAGATGTACGAACGAAGCAAAAGCAGTATGTCAAGATAGTAGCACACTACTTTCACTGAAAGCCGAGTTTACATTGTGAAAAAAAAAAAAAAAAAAAACTACAAATAACTAAGTTTGTGTAACTAGTTTTGTACTGTAAATCCGTCTTTAAATAACAAGATTATTATTATAACTTTTTATTATTCATCAGATTCATCAGCTCCAAGATCTATGAAAAGTTAATAAAAGCATCGACATTTACCGCTTACCCCTTGTCTTGTCTTGAATGTCTTGATAGTAAAGTTGACAGACTGGGACGCAACTGAAAAAGTGGTGAAACTGAAAACTAGTCGAAGCACTCACACACACACACACTCGCTCACATACATACACACACACACACACACTCACTCACTCACACCCACCCACACTCATAATACCACTCCTCACTGCACCACATCTACCAACATACAAAGTTTGCATGACTTTTCTGTCTTTTACTATTGTAGATGTCTAGATTTTCGCATGGATTTTTTATTTAAATACTTACCAAAGTTAGCTAAACTGTACCCATGTCACAGTTAAGTTTATTACAATGAGCCTTATGTTTAGATGGGCGTTGATAGCTGCTACATAGTTTTTAACGTTTGTACCTGTCATCGTTTCCTTTGTGATTTATGTAATTTTGTTGTTATTCTAAAATAAAATCTTTTTACTTTTTACACAACTGCCCAAAAAGGAGTGTAATGTTTTCAGGGTTCTTGTATGTATGTATGCGACTTTTTTGTGCTACCATAACTTTTAAATGCCTGAACCGATTTGGATGTATGGGATATCGTTAGAAAAGGATTCTAAGATTTAGATTGAAAACTGTTCCACACAGCGACACCAACAGTCCCCCGACAAGCATGACAATTTTTTTATCTTTTATTCAGCGAGTAACTGAGTGACCTTTAGTTTTTTATATACAGATTAACTCATACAACTTGTTTTTTACTTTTTAGTTTTATCGGTATAGTCGTTTTATGGCAGGGCAGTTGTCTTAAATTTATTTTTATATATTTATTTTTTACTTTTTCACTATTATTAGTTTTAAGACTGCTAATTCTGAACTCTCATTTGACATGGTAAGCTCTATTGTATCATTTACTAGTGTTTGCCAGCGGCTTTGCATGCGTAAACGTCAAAAATTATCCCATGGAAACGTACTGATTAGAGCATGGAGGTGGGAGCATTATGCTAAGTGATGACTGTTTTGCGTAAATGTGACAAATATTTTCCCTCAACCTCGTGTTCGTGTGCTTTATTTTTTCTTAATTCATCACGTTCAGTGAAAATAAATGTACTTTCTTTTTTCTTTACTACCGGTATAAAAAGTACCTTATATCCCGATCATCCCGGGTATACTCGTGAGCAAAATTACATGTAAATTCAGGTCAGCCGTTAAGGCGATTCACAAACATAATTAAAACAGATTATCACATTTATGTTATTAGTAGGATTGTTTTATTTTAACTACCAAAATCTTCTTTCCAGATCTTCGATCACTTCGTGCCATCGACGAAGTACGAAGTCGAAGTGTATTGCGGCATCCTCCTCCTCCCACTTGTCCTGATAACGCAGATACGTCACCTGAAGTTCCTGGTACCATTCTCAGTGTTAGCTAACGTGTGCCTAGTAGTTACGTTTGGTATTACGTGTTACTACACGTTCACTGATCTACCGCCGCTGAGTAATATTGAAATGGTTGCCAGTGTAGATAAATGGCCGCTGTTTCTCAGGTAAATATTAGTAGAGGTGTGTTAAGCTTTAGTTTCCTTAAAAGGTTGTGGTCTATCTGACCACACGCGGACCGTGACCGACGATGACGACGTGTAGCCGTCTGTCAACGACGTCGGCCAAATACTACAGTCAAACGTGAGTAAGCCGAAGTTTGCACGGACGTAATAATATCGCTGCGGGACTTTTATCGCACACTGAACTTTCAACTTTAAAAAATTGAAAAATAACCATTTTATTGCAGACATAAAATATTTTTCTTCCATTTTTGTACTTTGCATTACCTCTTATTTACCTCTGCGCGCTATCAACATATTTCCTACGATTAAGCATGCCGTACACCAAATTTTTGAGGCGATATTAGAGCATATTTTCCCATTCGTTTATCAATGCAATTTTCAGCTCAAAAGCGTAATTGGAGTGGAGTTCCATCGTCTCACACATCGTCGAAGCTCGTTCCAAGCATCCTCGAGCAGTCTTACTTTCCAAGACATTAAGGTTTCTGTTGTTGACCCGAATTCATTGCTCACGAGTGTACTTACTTTTGAAAGCTTTCTCTTTTTAATGGTAGTTTTATCCCGAAGAATGCCAATTAGTATTCACAAACATTTTCAGGTCGATTTTCACGAACGATTTTCACTTTTCAAAGTTAATTTATATTCAGTTTCGGGTCTCGGTCCCGGCCATCATTGAACTTTCCTTATATTAGATTCCTTGTGTGTGAGCTTATCGATTTTTTATTGGATTCGTTTATTTGCATTTTGAATTGATAGACAGATTTCCCATTCTGGAATGTCAGAGACAAAAAGGACGAAGAATTTTAAAAGAGTCACGGTGGAGTTTCTTGCCCATTCTTCTCCATACGAAAACTACCTTTTGGAAGGGGCGACTAGAATCAATCATATTATTTTGTAAAATTTGACGTTCAAAAGTGCCATACATGGGCCTATTTGAAATAAATGATTTGACTTTGACTTTGAAGGCCTAAGTGTTTTGGTTTGTTTATTCTGCTCCATAAGTCCGCACATAAGTATTACTAATCGCATATAATGAAGGCATTCCTTACTAAAGAATTTTTTTGAAGTGAAAACTTCTTTAGGCGCGTTGGGCATTTTTGAGATGGGACTAAACTATTGTTTTCGCGACACTGTGATGACACGCCATTTTTGTAAACGCGATTGTGCTCTTTATTTATATTGAGTTACGTATCAATGTTCTATGCAAGTATTTTTACTTTTCAGGTTTAAGAAGTATTTTTTTTTTATAAACGCGATTGTGCTCTTTATTTAGATAAGGTTACGGACCAATGTTCTATACAAGTATTTTCTTCCACCGAGGCTTCTTGTTCAAGTTTTCACTTCTGTCGATACTCCCGGAGTGCCACCACTTTTTTTTTTGTAGATTTTGTTTTTCTTCAAAAGTAACGGGTACCCAAACTGTAACTGACCCCGTAGAGTATTACTAAAAATATTAGCCAGTTCAAAGAATAGTGAATGATGAATAGTAATGTTTGTGTTTAGGTTTGAATTGAAACATCTCTTGTATAGGAAATTAGCTTCCACCTACGGCTTCGCCCACGTGGAATGCCGATAAAAAGTAGGCTAAGTCCTTCCCCTTCAAAGTAACCTTATACCAAGTTTTATCAAAATTGGTTCAACCGTTTAGCCGTGAAAGCATAACAAACAAACAAAAAAACTCACATTTGCATTTATAATATTTATTGATTAGGATGAAATGCTTTGTGCTACATGGATTTTTAGGGGCTTGAACGATATTCTCGGTAATCATTTTGTAAAATGGTTTTTTGCCCGTTCTTCTCCATAGAGATCAACGTTTTAGGATCGGCAACTAGCTTCAACTTGCTGAATTACTGACCGACTCTTTGACAATTCATAAGTGTAAATGGTTTAATATGCTTTGAGTTTGAGTTTGTGACAATGTACTGGAAAAATAAAAGGCAGTGTTAGGTTAGCCTATGGAGCCAATAGTCCTTCTGTTAATGAGCTGTCAGCTAAAATTAACACTGGGTGGACGGCACAGTGAAACCGAGCACCGACACACAAGCTAGGTAAAATTAAATTATTTCTTACTTGCATTAATTGACATCTCAAATATCACGTAGAATGTGGCTTTAGTTTTCATTGGTATTTAATACTAAAATTGTTTCCTATTATTCAATTGACTCGATCACCGGAGTGATATCTATTATATGTGCGAAAGTGAGTTTGTTTGTTACGCTTTCACGCTAAAACGGCTGAACGGATTAGGATGAAATTTGGTATATGGGTAGACCATGACCTGGTTTAGGACATAAATTACTTTTATCCTGATATTCCCACGGGATCGAAACTTATGTGGGTGAAACCACGGAGCACAGCTAGTTTCTAATATTGCTTTTCAACTGTTTAATTCCTTCTGTTATGGCAGCTGTACATTTGTTATCCGTCAGTCGAATGCTGATTTAATATGCCGATTAAAATTGCAATACCTACCTATATACGAGTACAAATAAGATCATCGATTGATTTATAAATACTACGACCCTTAAAAAAAGTTCTGAAATATTGTGACTCACATTTCCAGTAGGTTAAAATTCATGTCTGTCAAATCCAACTCACTAACCATTTTCTCTATTTCCAGTACTGCAATATTTGCAATGGAAGGCATCAACGTGGTCATGCCAGTGGAGAATGAGATGGCTAAGCCCCAAGACTTCCTCGGCTGTCCTAGTGTTCTGAATGTGACCATGATTTTCGTCGCTATTTTGTATGGCGTCGTTGGGGTGTTTGGCTACATGAAGTATGGTGAGGGTGTCCTTGGGAGCATCACGCTGAATTTGCCGGAGGGTGAAATGTGAGTATAAGGTACTATCGCAGACATGCATATCTGAACACCGTAAGGACTATTCTTGCTAGCACTCGGCCGCTATAGTAATGCTTTCCTATAAAAAAAAGGCGCAGTAAATAGATGTGATCATCGTGTGCACAGGATTTTGTTTTCAAAGTGGTTAGATATGCTTGACCGCGACATTACATAGAGCTATGCTAATTTCATCAGTGAAAAAGTGTATCTTCGTACGTTTAATCCACTTCCACGGCAAAACAACAATTTTGAAGACATTTTCTTAAGGCTGGTTTGACAGCTGTCTGGGAGACCTGTGCGGGCTCCCAAAACGGAGACACACGTAAGGCGCTAGAACATTGTTTCACTGCGACTCGGATCGGTCCATACGCGACCCGCTCCGGGTAAAGCCCCTACAACGGTAGCAACCGTATCGCACTAAATCCCTCGTTTCAGAGCACTGTGGGTGCTATCCGTACGAGTCTCCCGGACAGCTGTGAAACCAATCTAAAGGTTCAAAAGTTTAGATTTAGAAACTTGCGTATTTATTCTATCTATTATCTAAATGAAAGTAGATGACGATTTGAGAATGCTACGCATAACTTCGACTATAGTTATAATTAGATTAAACCTTTAGTAATAGTCCCCACAATTTGGAACTATGAATAGCAAAAATTGAGGTAGGAACGTAAATAAACGTTACCTTCTGACCACAATTTAGTCTAAGATTTTGCGGACGAGGTTCTAATTTTACCCACAAAAGGTGTGATCCATTCATTTCAATTGCAAGATCTGATCAATTTGTATAGTGTTAATTGGGTGCTTTTGAATACGCCTGAATTTGTCGAGTCGAGCAATAATTGTAGGCAGGTTTTCAACAAAATTTATTAATACCAAATTCTTTTTGTAACAGAGTTGGTTAGACCCAGCTGTTTTCAGTTTTCACGCAATGAGAATAAAAATATCTCATAAATATTCCGTTTTCCTGGACATGCATGAGGAAATAACACATTACATGTTCATTTCCACAAGCATTGTGACTCGAACTATTATTTTATTCCAAGCTCATTTTCATCCCCGTTGGGAAATTGACATGTGATTGCTTTTTCGTTATCCAAGGAATATACAACATATTCCTTTTGATGACCCATAACTCTAAGTTGCTATAAGTAACAATAATACAAAAGTCCTAGAATAAAGTGTTCCAAAAACACATAATTTCGAAGATAACATAACACTAGACTCTCGATGTGTTTATCTAAGTTTCATTGATAATTACGAGTAAATAATTTCCGTTCAAATCAATCATTCATATTTTTAAAGCTAAGAAAATGCGACATTTTCATATTTCACTACTTACAGAAACAATCGTGACTTTGTCGAACGTGGGTGATTTTTTGAAATGAAAACTTCTTAAGGCGAAAGCGCCAGGGTAGCCCGCGAAATTCAATTTTTTTTAGGTTTTTTGCAATTTGCTGGTCAGTATTAAGTTGTACATCGATCAAAATATGATTCGCGGCCGTAACAAATATGTATTTACAGAATTATAATCATTAAAGTCATCAACACAACTCTCTAAGACCACGTAAGTCCAAAGAATAACTGTTTCATGAAATCATCATTCTTTGGACTTACGTGGTCTTGGAGAGTTGTGTTGTTGAATTTCGCGGGCTACCTTAGCGCTTCCCCCTTAAGGCGTGTTGGGAATTTTTGAGATGGGACTAAACCATTGATTTCGCGACACCATGACGACACCTCATTTTTGTAAACGCGATTGTGCTCTTTATTTAGATAAGGTTACGGACCAATGTTCTATACAAGTATTTTTCTTCCACCAAGACGATCTTGTTCAAGTTTTCACTTTTGTCGGCACTCCCGGAGTGCCACCACTTTTTTTATAATTCGTATGCCAGTTGATTCTTTGACATGGTCTCATTAATACCGTAAAGTTATGGGATATCAGAAGGAACACGTTGTATAGATGTAAAGTCGGACTTACATTTTTCTTCATATAACACACCATGTGATTTGTTTTGGGAACTTCGAAAAAATTTTTAGTTCTTCAGTTTTAAATCTTTAGTTTTTTTTTTTTTTATTTTTTTTTTATTTTTTTTTATTTTTTTTTTTTATTGTGTTTTGTATTTCCTGTGCGTGTCCCAAATAAAATATTTTCTTCTTCTTCTTTCTTCTAAAGCTGATAATATACTTTAAGAAAAATTACCCTAAACCGATTTGTATTCTTATTATTGAATAAAACATTTCATTCTCCCTAATCTGATATTTTGTTCTACATGCGTTCGTACTCGTTGTCCTTCAACTATAGGACAAGATTTAAAATGATTTTTCTTGATAAAGGTCTTTATGGTATAATCGTAGTTAGTCTGCAGTTTCTAAATAATAAGTATTATTGTTGTGATAGCCCAGTGGTTAAGTCCTCGCTTCTCATGCACGAGGTTGTGGGTGCAAATTCGGGCAAGTAACAATGTGACTGTTTCAATTCATATGTACTTTCTGAGTTTATCTTGGACATTACTAACATCGGTAAAGGAAAACATCGTGAGGAAACCTGGACTTATGGTTAATATAAGTCTGAAATCGTCAACCCATCTTGAGCAAGCGTGGTGATCAATGCTCGTGCCTTTCCTGTATGAGAAGAGGCCTGCCCAGCAGTGGCAATAATATGCTGGTATTATTAAATATTATTATTCAAATGCTTTCCAAAAATTCTCCTGCCCATAGTTATCTCAATTTGTTTGGCTTATTCTTCCTTAGTTTTCTATTGATAGTCATCATTATAATCTGTCACATTTGTATTCAATCCAAGTCCAAATTACCATTACCTTTACAAAGAACTTGATGTCTATTAATTGGGTTTTTCAGGGAAGCATAATTTGGCCTTTATTGTGAGGCGATAATCGCTTACATACATGACTTACTTACATAACTTAGTGACCTTGAAGCAAGTTGTCATTCCACCTGATGCTAGGGAGTAACATATTAATATCTCACTTCACTAAAATTTCCATGGTAAGATAGATCGATTCATCTTTTATGTAATGAATTATAAAATAAAATAAAATAATCTTTAATTCCGATAAGCAACATCCATATGGGTTAGTAAACAAAACGATGACTTATATCTATGCTAGTAAACTTATTATCTATTTGGAACAATGCTGTTTTTCGCAATGCATCTTCGAACAACATCACCTAACAAAGGAGAATCATACCTCCCCGCTATGGTCTTCAGGATGGAGTTTGAGCTTTCCCGCACTCTGTGGAGCAAAGAGGCAGATTTCTGTCTGACGATGGCGTGGAAGCCATCGACGTGTGCTTGTATGAACATACCTGATGCACTGCAGAGGCGGGGCAGCCCCGTCAACATCGTGAACCCATTATTATATTGGACCCGTAGGGCGCTGATAGCCCGCTTAGTTTAATAGGTCCACAGGCTGCACGTATAAAACACTTGGCAATTAGTTTTAAAAACTGTTATCTTGACTGCCTTGCTACAACAGGCAAAACGGCGAGCCAATATGTTACATTGGACTGCCAGCGCCCTACGTTCCCTCTCAATATCCACTTGGTCATTAAGGTCGTCGGTTACATGACTTAGTAATTATGGCTTCGCCATCATTAGGTAATCTTTGTGTAACTATAATCTATTTTAATGAAAAGAAGTAACGACATCAGGTTTTATTGTAAGTGGATGCGGAAGTTCCTTTTACGTTCATGGTAACAACTTTCTTTAATATTTTTCTCACTGTAGGTATTAATAATAATATTGGTTTCTATTTGTTAATCCCTGCTTTAGAAATGCCTGACTGGTTCATTAAAAAAATCTGAAACAGGAGAAGGTAGGTAAGCTTCTCCTTTTTCAGAATTTTTTAATGAACCAGTCAGGCATTTCTAAAGCTGTAGGTAGTTTGAAGTGTATACTTAAATGAAAGAAGCGCCTACAGAGTTGCTTTACCGTGTGAAAGCACAGGCGGTAATATTAGAATTTCATTAAGATTTAAAGTACAATTCCGAAGTCGGTACAAAAAAAGGTGATCCTAAGTCTGCGGTCACCTTCGAAATTGTAACTTTATAAATTTCTTGTGTCTAAACTCTTATCAGCCACGGAACAAATCACAAAATAACATGCAACATGATTGGATTAAGTATGCACAAATAGATTTGCCTAGAATTAAGTCTACTTCCTCCAATTAAAAAAACACTGTTAACTTTTATTTTTAAAGCTAATGGCTTTCCAGTAATTACTTGGAAGTCTTCGGAAGTGGAGAAAAAACAAATATATCAGGAAAACGGTGCTTGAGTTTCATTTGTAAAAGAAAATAAATCTTTGCATTGTTTCTTTGCTAGGGGAATGAACAATTTCCAATGCAATGCATTAAGAATATTGATTTCTAAGCTTACATCGTTTTAAAACTACTTAGGTGAGTTTAAATCATAAAGTGAACATACTGTGAATTAGTATCGTGTCTCTTTCTTTTCGAAGTCTGTTACTGGCAACCTTTTATAAAGCATTTAAAATATTGAGTTACTGGCATTTTTCCCAGTTTCCGTCGACGTGAATAGCGAAAAAGCAGTCTCCGCTTCTGTCCCACATCCTAAGTCTATGTGGAACGTAATTAATGTGGTTAATTATATGTGGTTTTGGCTATTCAGTCTTGCCAATTCTGAAAGGGTCCCTAAGAGACAGTTAGCAAATAGAGTATATATAGCTCTCCATTCGGTTTCATAGTTGGGTATAATGTAGACGTACTGTCAGCGAATTTAAATGAGGTGAGAACCACCATTCATTACACGTTTTGTCTCTCTGAAAAACCTTTACACTACATAACAAAGTACAAACAAATATTTTATGCAGCAATACAAACATTTCGTTTGAAAATATTCTCGCCGTAAATAAGGCTTAGGCTCAAATCCAGATTAATAGTGTGACTATTAAAGTAATGGCTGAAATAAAGTGGTTTTCCAAAGATCATGCCGTTAAGATGGTCATCGTTATTCAGAATTTGTAAAATTTCGAGAAGTGTGGCGAGAAACTAAATAACGGTAGTCTTAGTAATAACTAAGACTACCGGTTTTTAGTTTCTCACAACAAACAGCAAATACAAAAATTTTGCTTATCTTTGGACTTCTAAAGTGAATTAGTTCTACATTGGAGTTTATTAAGTCAGAATAGGTTGACAGTCAAGGTCCTTCCAGCATCAAACATTGCAGTGTATGAGGTTACTAGAAGCTTCGCCGCAATACGGCGCTGGTCGTATGTCACTTGTCGAAGTCATCGTGAATGAAAAACAAACCAATGAGCGATAAGACAAAACACTTAGCACTGTCTCGCGATGAAGTTTTCATCAAGAAACTCCATCGGAAGCTGGATATAGTAACAAACACATGGCGTCTTCTACGCGGAACCAATTTGACAGTTATCTTCCCCATTGAAGTGTTAAGCCTACCGGCTATAGGCAAATCGTGTTATGGGTTTTGATGAGTTTATGAGTTTCACTAGTCAGTGAAAACATCGGATTACGGATAAATTTAGCACAACATTGTTAAAAAATAATTGAATATTACTAAAAACGTACAAAAAATACTGCCGTATTTTGATAACTTTGGCGAAAATAAGAAGTCACCCAATTAATATAATGCTTAAATAAAACAACATAGAACAGTGAACCCACTGATTTTACCGATTTTCCATAACATCATTTCAACAAATTTTCTGAATTTTCACCGTCAAGTCAAAGTTAATTTTTTGTGATCGTGAAAATTCCGAAAATTTCTAAACTTTTCACTGTTTTATATTGTATTTATTTAAGTTAGGTGACTTCTCAAACTTATCAAAATACGGCAGTGCTTTCTGCACGTTTTTAGTGACATTCAATTTTTTTTTTTACAATAATCTACAAGGTTTATCCTAAATCCGAGTTTGTCACTAACTGGTAAAACTCTTCAGCTAGCCAGACGTTTTTTTTCGTGGCTACTAATTTTAGTTTTCTATATAAACCTATCTAAAACGTATAACACGATTTGCCTAAAGCCGACTTTTAACGGGCTCCTGTAAAGTTGACTTAGACCATCTTCTTTATTCTCTTTCAGTTTGGCATTGACAGCGAAGATCCTGGTGGCTGTAGCAGTGTTCTTCACGTACTGCCTTCAGATGTACGCGCCTATGGACATCATATGGACCCGGATCAAATCCAGGTTCAGCAAGGAGTACTATAACATCAGCCAGATCACGCTCAGGACTCTTAGTGTGGCTTTGACTGGTTAGTGTTTTGATATAGTTGCATGTCTTGACTTTTTTTTATGGTAACCAGTTAGTTGGTTGGGTTATCTGATTTTTTTTTAAATTTTATTGTCGGAGTGGAAATCCTCATCAGGATGTCCTTCGCGCTGGTGTGAGCAGAGGGGTCTGTAAGATTCTTACAGACTACCGCTGCTCCGGACTGGTGACGACCCGCGTGCTGCGGGCCCCGTCCCATAGAGAGAGTGACGTGTTGAAACTCCCCCCGCTACGTCTTAGAGAGGCGCGCGTAGAACACTACACGCCGTCATCTCGGGTCCTGTGAGATGGGGGCGACGGATTTTGGTTGGGCTATCTCAACCAACTTACATACTTGTACCTAACCATACACAGTCGGTATGGCAGGAGGATGATGTTAAAAATATTGGCAAATAGACTGACTGATATTATAGATATACCTTACGTCTGTCTCCATCATCAAGATTTCCAATGTTTTAGCCAAACGCAGAGATAACATTCAAATGTCTTAAATAATAAATGTACTTGTAGTTTCAACAGCGACCTCGCCCTTTAAAACTGGAGCCCGGGTTGAAATTGGTAGTGACAAAAAGCCCTATACGTATAACTGAAACTGTAAATGGCCAAGGTCATCTCAATTTAACGTATTTTCTTTTTGTTTCAGTTATACTAGCAATTGCAGTACCAGACCTAGAGCTTCTCATAGGTCTCGTCGGGGCCATCTTCTTCTCAACCCTCGGTCTCCTGATCCCAGTAGTGCTCCAAACAGTTCACCAATGGGAACGAGGAATGGGAAAATTTAACTACATTCTATGGAAGAACGTATTACTTTTGATATTCTATTTTATCGTGTTAATATCTGGATGTTATGCGGCTGTTAGCGAAATTATAGGCAAGTTTAGATAAAATTAAGTTATTTATTGTATTGTGTAAGGTAATTATTTTTTATAATAAAATATGACGTTATATTTTTGTGTAATTATTTATTACAATTCCTTAAACTGACTTGTGAGATAACGAGCTGAAACTGGGTGAACGAACATAATTTCTGACATAATTTGCTTCTAATGGAGAGAATGGAAGAAAATAACTTTATAAGAAACGTCTTCCAAAAAAAAAACTGCAAAGTGAAAATTAACTTAAATTTCGGAAGTCGGTTTCTTAGTTTATTATTTCGTTATTTGCCACCGAATTCCGTAATTTAAGTTATTTTTCACTTTGTAGTTTTTTTTTTGGAAGTCAGATATATATATATTTTTTTTGTAAAAATGTTTTTATTTCTCGCTTTTTAGTGGGTCAGTTTATATTGTATCTAAGTTACAATAGACAATCAGCTGCTCATGACCTTTTACAAAATATTACTTTTTCCGATGCAGGGACGTTAATCGTTGAGGAGTTCTCCTGGTACTTCACCATCAGGTCTACTTCTCCATATGCATTGTGACGAGCATAAATTACTTGGCAACCATATTAAAGTAATCGAATCACAACCCGTGGAATACTTAGTATTGAGTAGTTCCGGTGGCCATCTGTGGTTTTCATCATCCGTTTTTTACACTTACACTTTACCAAATGGTGCTTTCCGAGAGCAATTGCACGAGTTACAATAAAAAATACCCAAATTGCTATAGGTGTGTTTATAATATATGCAGAGTTCCCTCGATTTCTCCAGGATCCCATCATCAGATCCTGACCTGATGACAATGGGACCTTCTCGAAAGTATAGCCTTTCAAACAAAAAAGAATGTTGCAAATCCGGCTACTTATATATAATGGAGTTATGCCCGAACATACATACAAACATAAAAAGATATATCATAATCAGCTTATAATGGGACACATGCCTCCTCTCAGTGAGGGGCTGTAATCTACCACGCGGGCCCAGTGCGGGTTGGTACATGTCACATGTCTTTGTCATTCTAATTTTTGGTTCTAGGACATGCCGGTTTCCTCACGATGTTTTCCTTCACCATTTTGAGAGCAGTGGTGATGAAATTAAATACACAAAGTAAAGCGCCTGCCCGGGTTCGAACCCACGACCTACAACTCGTAAATCGGGGCCGTTTACACTGGGCCACAACAGCCAAAAGATATATAAGTCGGTTAAAAACGTGAATCGTCGTCCCCAAGTAACAGGGACAAGGGCAGAAAGATGATGATGCAACATCATCATCTTTCTGTCCTTGTCCGTCTGTCTTAGAAATAATAGATTGTTGTTTATACATTTTAATTTTTAACCGACTTCCAAAAAGGACTGCCTCGTTGGTCTAGTGGTCGCAAGCGCTACTGCTAAGTATGAGGTCCTGGGTTCGATTCCCGGGTCGAGCAAAATGTTATTGGGTTTTTCTATCTGAAATTTCTCAGTAGCAGCTCGGAGTCTGGATTCGTGCCCGGTTGATGGCAATAGGCTCGCCCCCTATTACATGGGACTTAAACAGCCCCTATTACATGGGACTTAAACATAACTGGCGAAATGTGGGTGTGCCTGCTACAGGGACACCTCTGCCCAACCCTTCGGGGAAACAAGGCGTGATGTTATGTTATGTGTTCCAGTGTTCCAAAAAGGAGGAGGTTCTATGTACACATATATTTTTTATCTATGTCCATTGATATTTTCGACAACTGAGGACCGATTTTGTAAAAATCTCTTAAAATTACACAGTACAGCCTGCGCGGTTGTCACATATAAATTTGATTAACTTTGCTTGGGTAGTTTTTCAGTTACCTTCAATAATACGTATTTATCCCATTTCGTGTATGTGGATGATGCGTAGTAACTTTAATTTCAGAAGTCGGTGGAAAATAACGAAAT
Organism: Omphaloscelis lunosa; assembly: GCA_916610215.1. NCBI lineage: Eukaryota > Metazoa > Arthropoda > Insecta > Lepidoptera > Noctuidae > Omphaloscelis > Omphaloscelis lunosa. The sequence continues at coordinate 19,476,988 of OU744250.1, forward strand.
TGATAAAATAACAAAAAAAAACAATTGCCCATCAGTGAGAATATAAAAAAAATATTGGGCACTCATTTTTTTTCTTTTTTACATAATCAAAAGATTACGGCAATACATTAAGTTAAAATGTGCCATGACGTCACGAGTATGTAGATTTTATACTCACTTGTGACGTAGCGACCCCCACTCCCCAACTTTAATGCGTTTTGTCTAAGTAAATTTTTATTAATATGATAAAGCAAATAATACTTGTCTAATATTTTTTATCATCTGACTGACGGACTAAATAGAATTTCTTTTTTTTTTTTACCCAGGCATCATCCCTATTGGATGAATGGGGATATTATTGTGACTGGACGCAGCAGACCGTGTCTGAATGAGAACAACGCAATGCTCCAATTAAAAGTTTGCAATGACTTTGTCTCGTACTCATCTGTAATTCGAATGCTCAAAATTTGAGTGGAAAATATTCGAATGTACAAACTCGTTTTAAAATCTGTTGATATGATTGTGTGCTCGGTTGTACGAAGACTTTTATCGAAACGTAACACAAGTATAAAAAGGTACATGTACAGTGGGCCTAGCTCAAACGCGCGGAGTAAACGTAACGAAAATTCGATTTTATTATAGGAAATATTTATTTCAGACATGATTATAAATGTACTTATGTGCTTGATGATATTGATTGTTATTTTCACAAAAAAATAATGATCAAAATGCTATAGGATATGTAGTTGTATTTTCGATTCCTAAATTGTTTGAATCTATGTTACTTTTATAAATGCGCGCGTTCGTGCTAGGGCTTCAGAAGTTACAACGAGTGAATAAGTAAACAACACAAACTCGCGAAGTCGCGACACGTAAAGGTCAATCTGTCAAACCAAAACATTGTGATGTATAAACTTAATTGTATGTCATCAACTTTTCTTTTGCCAATAATACTTTTTTTAATATTTTGTATTGTATTTTTATTTTGTAAGAGCTCACACGACTAACGTTCGTTGGAATAGTTTGAGATCTCCATATTTACGTGTCTCTTCTGTACTTACCTAAGTATCTTTGTCGTTCCGTGACCCCGCGCCCGATTTAAAAGCGCGCGCAAATACACTATCGTACGAACTTTTTATTCGGTGAACCTAAACGCGTGGTTGCGCCGCCAGAGGGCGCTTTTCGGTTTTTCGAACAAAGTGCCATTTATTATGCACGTGACCGATCGCGTATTCGTGCGACGATCGCTTTTAAAAAGGACGCGGTCTTTGTAAAGTATTATATTATTTTAATTAATTATTGTGAATGTGAGGACTATGTGGATATCATTATTATTTTCATTTTTCAGTTAGTTTTAATTATGGTCTGGCAGTTTGAGTAGTTTATGCGGCCTACCCAAATGTCCTTTCTTTGGTATTGTTCGTCGAGTTGAGCTCCTTAAGTTCTGAGTTGAGCTCCACGATTACTGACAAATGCTTGCACTGACTGGACAGGTCCACTCAAATCTGTGTGGTTCTTTCCTCAAAAGACCATTTCAGACACTAATCTACATGGTCCTCATATGGCCTGACCAAGATTATGTCTGGACTTTAAAAGAAACTGTGACCTCTGAGTTTGTTTCGGCCTTTCTTCTCAGAGTAGTCAGATAGGAAACGCCGAAAAAAAAAAAATCAAAAATCTAAATCTATTTATTTGCCAGAATGTAGGTTTACAAAGTATGATCTTAAACTATAATGGCCCCTTTACATTCTACCATTACATATGGTGTGCAAATATTTAATATAATCTCAACTAGCTTATTTTTATTTTTTATTTTTTTTAATATGACGTGTAAAAGTGATTCCGATATCCTAATTACAGAATAAACAATTTCATTTCATTTCATTTCATTTCATATCAGGCGGGAGCTCGAGCATAGAAAAAGGAAGATTGACGTCAGATGGCACAAATCCAGACTCCGGGCTGCTACTGTTCTCAGTAGCAGCCCGGAGTTTGGATTTGTTTTGCATCTGGAATTTCTATACCAGATGCAAAAATCCAATAACACTTTGTCCGACCGTTTGATTCCTGATCGAACTCAGGACTCTCATACTCAGCAGAGACGCTTGCAACCACTGGACTAACGAGGCAGTCAGGAAGCAAATTTTTATCCTATCCTATGAATTAAATGAGCAATATTTGTATATTTAGAAAATAGGCCTAACGATTTCGATGAAACTTGCAATTTAGAGGTTTTCGGGGCAAAAAATCGATCTAGCTAGATCTCATATCCGAGAAAATTTGTTTTCTCCGTGTTTTCACCCGATTAGAGCTCGGTCGCCCAGTTTAGAACAAGATGGTAACTTTAGAATAATGACATGGCAGCATGGAATTAGTGAGTACTTACTATCATGGCAGTATGTTCTATATATAGATTAGTATGAACTTTCCTATAATATTAAATGAGCATTTTCTATTTTCACCAGAGCAGAGCTCGGTCTCCCAGGTACGATAGTATTTATTTATGTGCAAAGGTTTGCCTTTATTCACCCTATGTATGCATGGTGACATGGTGGCATGGTGGTGCATGGTGGTCCTTATGTATGGTGGCAGGGACATCGACGCGAAAACTGTTACCATGGATTCAGTACAGGATTGGGAACCCCCCTGACTTGAAATTTTTGGCGGTTATGTAAAAAAAAAAAAAGCTGTTTTATAGAAAAGTGCAATACCTACGCGGTCAAAATGTATGGAACAGCTGATTACTGTTTACTTTATCAACCAAATATACACAAATACGTAGTTAACTACAGGAAGGTCAAACATTTTAGATACTGCAATACATGGCATAATTCGTTTAGAAACATTAAAATGAATTGGTAAACCAATTTTAATGTTTAACGATGTGTTGAATGCATGGATGAAAAGATAAAAGATGAAGTCAGACACAATAAACGTATAATTTGTTATATGAGTAGGTCGTTAAGATGTAGCTATACTAAAAGCTGAGATAGAAACAATGATAGCCGTCCGTAAGTCCGCCTTTGTACAGTATTGTTTTTTGTTGTCCATAATTTTAATAAATAAATAGTCAATCTTTCGTTTAGGACTTATAGCACACACTATTGCAAAAATATCCATTAATCTACCCACTTTAAAATAAATTTAAAAAAAACGTATGCGGTCGGGGGATCTCCGTCAGGAACGAAGTTCTTTCTCACGTATGATTTAAAATAAAAACAATTTTTTTCAGAGCTGCCATCTTGAATTTACATTTTGACCTCCCTATCAGCTTTAGCACCCTCGAAAACTATAAAAATGACACCCATGACTAAAAATTTAAAAAATTGCGCAGCCGCCATCTTGGATTTTCATTTTGACCAAATTCACACTTTCTCCGTGTACTTGGCCGATGTGTACAATTTTATCCCACGACACTGCAATCACTTTACTCTTTTCTTTTGTTTTTAGGGTTTCGTACCAAAGGGTAAAACGGGACCCTGTTACTAAGACTCCGCTGTCCATCCGTCTGTCTGTTTGTCCGTCTGTCACCAGGCTGTATCAACCGTGATATTTGGACAGTTAAAATTTTCACAGATGATCTATTTCTGTTGCCGCTATAACAACAAATACTAAAAAACAGAATAAAATAAATATTTAAGGGAGCTCCCATACAACAAACGTGATTTTTGTTGCTCAGTTTTATAGATAATGGTACGGAACCCTTCGTGCGCGAGTCCGACTCGCACATGGCCGGTTTTTTAATAAAACAACTAGCTGCGCCCCGCGGTTTCACCCGCATAAGTCTCGATCCCGTGGGAATATCGGGATAAACAGTATCCTATGTCCTAACCTAGGTCATGGTCTACCCATGTGCCAAATTTCATCCAAATCTATTTTAGCGTGAAAGTGTAACAAACAAACTCACTTTCGCATTTATAATTAAATTAAAATTTCAACAAAAACAATAAAACAAGTTAACAAAAAGCTAAAGTTACAAGCAAATAATATAATTTGTTGAAAAGCGTCATAGTTGTTGAAGGGAGTAGCTACAATCGTGGAGGGAGGCACCCATTACGTCAAAGTAGACTGACGATGTCTTCTGTAACGGACCTGGACAGCTTGACAAACAGTTCTATGGCTAAGATAGCGCGGCTAGATGCGCTACCAAAAGGGTGCGTAGAAGGATAAGGGCGTGAAAGAAAAAAAGAAAAAGTATTTATTGAGATTCGCACAGGAAATCACAAATTAAACTAAAATACACTCATTAAAACATAAATAAAAAATAAAACCAAAAAAATTAAGAAAGTCTTGTACAAGGCCAAAAAGCTCCTATTTCAGCATATGCTGCGACATTTAAAAAAAAATGTCGCAGCGCTAGTATTCTGATAGGGCCCGCAGTGATGTCACGGATACATAAATTAATATTAACTAAAATAAAATAAAAATAGATGTGTGAAAAACTTTAAAACATTAAATATAAGTAGTCCGCGTTTCTGTAGCCGACGTCATCATCGTCAACATCAGACGACGTTACTTGTCTATGCCTTTAGTGTCTGTGGTACTCTAGGCATCGTTGAGACAAGTAAAGAGACGCAGACGCCGACACCGGCAAAACAAAAACATTACGGCTGTATAATGCTACGTACTCTGTGAATACTACAATCGCACAGTGTTTATTATAATTATAATGAAAAGTGTATCGTGGTAGTCAGTTAACGGCATTAGGATTTGGAGAAATACAAATAAGCCAGCCAGCGTGCCAGCATTGGTAATAGTTATTGCCACCAACGCCACCGTTGTCGCCTTGGTTACTGTTTGCATAATTTATTTGTTTATTCAACACAACAAATACTATTATTATTATAAGATGATAGCAATAATAGGATGTTTCCTAGGGCCCGCGCGTTATTACTTTCCATCCAGTATTTTTCAATAATTCTAGCAGGTAATATAAAAAACTAAAATATCTTTTGGACGACATACTTTATGAAAACTATTTCAACAAGTTAAATGATTTATTACTAAAGAAATAATGATTCGGTTCAAATCTTTAGCACGTGTGTTTGCATGTGAAGTTGGTGCATTCATTCTATCAGACAATGTTTCTTTGGAATTAGCTTCAACTTTGTCACTAACTGACAGACTGATCATTCAAAAGTGCCTGTAAATGGCTTAATTGTAACAAATGCTTTGAGTTTGAGTTTGAAGTGGCGAACTGATCTAGACACGTACTTCAAAGGCTGACTCGAGGTGGCTCAGGAAAAGGATATATTGTAGGCGTAGCATGAAAACCATAGGAAGGGGTTTTCTACAGGTATTGTCGACAAAAGAATAGACAAAATTACGGATTTTGATTGTTTATCTGTCATTTTGTCTATTTTTCCGTCGCCAAAACCCGCTTTTATTGTGGTCGCGCTGGAAAAATTTGGAAAAGGCTTTTGCCCAGCTGTAGAACAGTACCGACTAAATAAAAAAGAACAAGCGAGTCTTGCAGTAACCGCAAATGATGTGTAACATCTGATATCTTGGCTGACATTAGACAACCTCTAGGAAAATGGGTTGATATCATCTGACGGTCAATTCTAGCACCGCGCGCGTTCATCGGTCAAATCAAATAGCGCGCCCTTCCCCGGCTTCCTGTTACGTACTTCCGTCTCTTTTCACGCAATCAGTCCCACAGATTGTAGCAAAGCGAGAGGACAAATGTTGCACATCAAAAAAAATAGTCTCGGATGGATGACAGCGTGACGTTATATTTTACAAGGTCAACCTACAAGGTTCCACATAATGCTCTGCAAACGGTTCTAAGAAAATAATAACAACCTAATTTACTAACCTTTTTTATGCTCTTCCCTGAATAAACTGCAGCCTAAGAGCGGTTACGCACTGCATCCGACCCGGATCCGAGAAATGTCGGTTTGAAGTAGCCATAGTACTATTTGTATGAGGGGTTGCGCACTAGATCCGAACTTTGTCCGTCCAAATTTAGAACATTACCAATTCGGATTGAACTCGGATCTTGAATTCGGATTCGGATCGGACGTAGTGCGTAACCGCTCTTGATGTGTCATAGTCGCTTTTAAATTAACAATTCAAAAATAAACATCGTATAGATCCAATTTACTGTGGAAACAAACCAATTTGTTTTTTATTAAAGGATTTAGTTGTATTTAAAAAAGTGGTGGTTAATTAAAAGTTACTGCTTTTCAGGTCATTGAAGTTTTTATAGCTCCAACTATCGATAAGACGGTAGAAATTTAAATATATATGAAAGTAAGAATGTAGTTCAATTGCCAGTTTAAGTTGGTGTCATTAGTTTGTTAAGTCGGTAAATATACTAATGTAATTAATAGTTCAATATTACACATTATACTAACATAAAATAAGTCACCAAATCTTATCCAAACTCAATATACGTTTTTATCTATACATAGTAGGTATAAAGCAAAGTTTCTTATCATGTCTGTCTGTGTGCCCTCTTATTTCTTTTAAACTATAGAATGGACTTTGATACGGTTTTCACCATCATTTAAAGAAATTATTCCGGATGGTTTATGTGTATTATACATTCATATATTATATGAAAAAATAGGCAGTCATGGGGACTTGGGACAGAAGTTAAAACTTAAAAGTGGTATATATAAGATATAAATAATATTCACCATCCTCATCATTCTGTTGCCGTGTATCCCATAACAAGAAACAATACTATTAAAAAACTCAAAACTGGTATCAGCGCCATCTATGTTCTGAATCCCAGCACTACGCAAGTCAATAAGTGTACCCTTGCCAAAAATCGCTCAACGCGCCCAAAAAGAAGTACTTAATTTTCACTGAAAAATCTTGGTGTTTTGGAGCAAGTCAAGTTGCTAATGTGTTATAAAGTAGTTTAAGTAACTAGCAATATGAGCTGCAATTTAAGTCGGGTGTTCTTCAAACTTCACAAAACCTTCGTGTTTACCTAGTTATCATTGGCGCTTCATTGGGTTTTTAGAGGTCTCATCGGCCACCTTCAAAGTTTAAGTTGTTAGCTATAACTACTACTACTACTACTAGTACTTTTCTTGTGTCTACATAACCTTCGAGTTAGCACAGATCATCAAACTGGAAACAACAACTACAACTAAAAGAAAAAAAAAAGGTTTGTGTATTCATTTAAAAAATATAACAACATTAATTTGCCTAGCCTTTTCCCAACTATGTTGGGATCGGTTTCCAGTCTAACCGGCTGCAGCTGAATACCAGTATTAAAAAATAAAATGATTAAAAAAAAAAAAAAAAACTACTGTGCAGTCTTAGGCTTAGGCTTCAAAATTTTTGAAATACGCTGACAGACCGAATATGGGTCCATATTCGAGGTAAACCTATTTCTGATCTTTATTACCTATACTCTGTATTGTTTCAATAATATTAATGACAACACTATTTAAAATATTAGGTCAATTTTAATTTAGACTTTATGATATATACTAATAAATCGGCTAATAATAATTTTTAACGTTCAAGCAAGTCTATTGTCAGCACTGAATAGTCACGTGGTTAAGCCCCCCCGCCCCTTTGCATCGCTTCTCTACTCTAATATTTTGCCAGTACTCGTCCCAGACGTCATGAAGATAGCACGTGTTTTGTGCTCGCATGCGAAGTTTCCCGCTAAAATGACGACGAACTCAAGGTTAGCAAATTATAGTTTATTTTTAGAAATAGTCCCGTTATCTGGTGGTCCGACCGTATTTAAATATATAGGTATCAATTAAGTCGACGTTCGCACGGACGTAAAATTATCGTGCACTGGATTTTCAACTCTCTGGGTTAAACCGAGCGTTGAGAATCTAACGCGCTGGGACGCACTCTCGTCCCAGCGCGTTGAAAAAATACACTGTTGGATTTTCAACTCTCGGCGCTAAGTAAAGCGTTGAAAATCCAGAGCGCGAAAAAAGTTTTATTACGTCCGTTCGAACGTCGGCTAACTTGGCATTTTTTTTAAATTAACGACGAGGTTCAGCGGTATTTTTTTAATAAAATACTTGCTTTTACCCACGGCTACGGCCGCGTGTATGTCGCAAAATGTCCCACGGAAACGTACTACTGGGATTAAAAGTGGGTATGTGTTCATTCGATAAACAATATATTAATTCCGTAGTACATTGTTTACATATAACTCTATTGGTTTACGTGGCGTACGCTAGTAAAGCTCCCAGTCCTGCTTCTTTTAGATATCTTCAGCAATCATCATCATATTTCAATCAATTTACAGAAAACTTAAATGAACAATTAGACACCTTCCTCATGAATTACTCCGAAACTCCATGAGTGAAAACCGTATGAAAATCCGTTCGGTAGTTTTTGAGTTTATCGCGTTCAGGCAGACAGACGCGGCGGGGGACTTTGTTTTATTTATTTACTATATTAAAATACTATACTACTATTTTAAATTACTGAAATTGTGAAAAAGTTATTAAACAAACACAGTTTTAGTTAATATGACGCCTATTATACCTCAATATACACAGTACCCACTGTTGAGATTGTGGCTTAAAGGCTTCTACAAACAGGTGTAGGAGCCTTTATTCTGTCAGATTTGGAACTATTCCAATCGTTTTGAAACACGTGTTGTGTGAAATGATTTATTGTCCATATGTGAAATCTCGTTGATTGATCTAGAAGATATTTATACAAAACAAGCAATACACTTGCTTGTTTTGTTTTTAATTTTTGATCTGCAGCTTTTCTGCTTGAAAATTATGAATCTAAAATAACGCTGCTTCTTTGTAGCAAAATGTATGCAATTTATTAACTTATTTGCTAACATGTAAAACACTGGTTAGTAAGCATGCATAAAAACTACATGACACAGTATTAACCCATGCACTCTGAAGGGCACTGCAAATGTTTACATATCAAATGATTAATTTACATAAAAAATTGGCCCTCCGGGAGTGCCGACAGAAGTGAATACTTGAACAATTTTACTGTGCAGGAAATAGTGTATCGCGCGTTGATGTCTTTTTAAAACTGGTGTCGGTAACAGTGTCGCGAAATCAATAGTTTGGTCCCATCTCAAAAATGCCCAACGCGCTTAAAGAAGTTTTCTCTTCAATATAGGTAATATTGATTATAATTATAACAATTCATTACATTTTAATAAACATTAATTAATTCACTATTATATTTTATTTTAAATAAATCATTATTATTAATTCGTTCATTCATTTTAGTTATTTTATGTTGTGTATCAAAAGAGAGCGATTTATATTAGGTAATAGTTTTTATGTCAGCCTCATCATTCACAGCAACGTTTTTTTTGTTGGTACAGCCTTGCAAAATGAACACTTAGATAAGACAACAAAAAATCCAGTGCCAGAAAAGATTGCAAAAACGAACTCAATAATAATGCTAACTACCCACGGTTTAATCAGTCTATAGTAGTCCAGTGCTGGAAATAGGCCTCTCCCAAGCTGCGCCACAACACCCTGTCCTCCGCCTTCCGCATCCAGTCTGTCCCAGCCACCTTTTTAAGGTCGTCGGACCATCTAGCTGGAGGCGACCCATTCTGCGTTTGCTAATACGCTTATAATCTCATGTCCACACAGATTTAGACAGCCGGTTTGTCACTTGCGATGTTAAAATCTGTGCGTGGACGTGAGATTTATAAGTGACTGCGTGTGTACCTAGCATAATGCTTTACATAATGATTTGTACATACGTACATTTCAATCAATAAATCTTACCCAGGTAATACCAGCAATTCGCCAGTCATTTTCGCATCGTTAATCGCATTGATAGATTGTCTAAATCCGTTCACACCTCTTAAAATAATCACCATTGTATCATTGTTTACATAGGTATAGTTTCCTTTGAATACACTTCCAAGTAGTTTAAGATAAATGTCAAGCAACACGTATGAGTTAAATTATATTCTAGTTAAGAATACATAATATCCTATACTATTAAATGAGCAATATTTATATATATGTTTGTAATCATGTTCTCGAAAACAGCTCTAACGATTTTGATGAAAGTTGCAATATAAGGGTTTACGAGGGCGAAAAATCGATCTAGCTAGGTCTTATATCTGCGAAAATTCGTTTTCTCCGTATTTTCACCCGAGCAGAGCTCGGTCGACCAGATACTAATTATGTATGTGAGTATATGGATTAAGAAGGCTAAAACTATTTTTATTGCTACCTGCAAAACTCGAAATCAAAATGAGCGATGTTCTTTTTAAAATATATGCTATGCATGATTTACGTCTATGATAACAATAATTTCAAATTGCTTTTTTTGCCTTTTATTCCATTTTTCTGGTTAAAGACCGTCAAGTCGGGGGTGCGGCGAATGTGCGAGTATCCGACTCATGTTAGTGGAATGAACCGTTGGGATTTAGTTGGTAGGAGTCCAACATGACCATTCGTTCTTCCAAGACAGAGGGTATCCATGAGGATTTCCCCACACAAAAATAAGGCCAAAGACCATTTCGTAAAACATACTGGGTGGAAGATTGATGTTTTAATCCGTTGCGTAGAATGCCAATCATGTAGGCTAACCCATAGTTAGCTCATTCATCACATTGAAAGAGTATTTTGTACCTATTTATAGCGCTATTTTACTTCTACAAAGTATGCATCGATCACTAGCATTATCTTGAACAAATACGTATTGCAATCTCAATCTAAACAAAACACTACGAAAAAATCTCACTGGCAGATAATTAAACTAAACTATCGCCTACGATAATGGTTACAATAATTTCTATAAGTGTGCCTTGAATTGACACAGCTGGATGCGACACGATATTACGACGGCATATAAATGAGCACGACGGCGGAAATAAATTATTCAGGCAGAAGAGCTCAGTCACCGTGTCTGTTCCACTGACGCGCACTATGTTACCAGTTGTGACAAAGTTTTTGCTAATAGCACTGTTTTCTTACAGATGCTTGGCTGATAAAGTTAATGACTGCTATTTACCGCGGTACCACGTCCATCCGCCAAAAGGCTGGATGAACGATCCCAACGGTTTCTGCAAATTTGAAGGTTGTTATCACTTGTTTTATCAATACAATCCTAAGAGCAGTCAGGAGCCTGGTACTGCGCACTGGGGACATGTGAAGAGCACAGATCTAATCCATTGGGAAGATCTACCAATTGCAATGTATCCAGACGAATCTTATGACAGAAATGGAGTGTTCTCGGGAAGTGCTGTAATTGAAAACAATACAATGTATCTGGTATATACGGGAAATGTTAATAATCCAGATAACGTGCAGCGGCAAGCTTTAGCCACAAGTACTGATGGAGTAAAATTTACGAAATATGCAGGGAATCCAATTGTCAAAGCAGAGGAACATCAGCCGAATATTAGAGACCCAAAAGTATGGAAATACGGTGATCATTTTTACATGGTGTTGGGAAATTCCTTCGATAATAATACTCTCGGACGAGTACTACTTTATTCGTCGAAGGATTTAATTTCTTGGACGGAGGTGACAACTTTAGCTAAGTCGAATGGCTCTCTAGGCTATATGTGGGAATGTCCGGATTTCTTCGAGTTATGCGGATATTATATATTGTTATTTTCACCACAAGGTATTAAACCTCAGGGGGATAAGTACAGAAATCTATATCAGACTGGTTATATAGTTGGCAATTTTGATTACGAATCTCATTCGTTTACGCCTGTAACCAAATTCATGGAATTGGATCATGGGCATGATTTTTATGCTACGCAAACAATGTTGGATGCAAATAAGCGTAGGATAGTAATAGCATGGTTTGATATGTGGGAGCAATTTTATCCTGAGCGTGACGATGGCTGGACTGGTCAAATGACAATCCCGAGAGACTTAACTCTCTCGAAAAATTTAAGACTAATCCAGACACCTGTTAAAGAGATTTCTGCTGCACGTGGCCGCACACTGTACTCCGGGAAGGCAAAAGGTGGTCTCACCGTTCAGTTGGAAGATAAGGCTGGTGAAATAAGAATAACAGCACCAAGGTTTCGAAAATTGAATCTATTTATAGAATCCACAAATTCGAGTGTTTCAATTAGTTATAATTCCATTGAAGGTAAGGTGACACTCGATCGTGGTGGTGAAGATGGTATCCGTAGAACAAAGTGGAGGCCTGCTACTGACAAACTTGAGTGGTATATCCTTGTGGACGCAAGTTCCATTGAGCTATTCTGTGGGGATGGTGAAGTTACTTTCTCGAGCCGCTTCTTTCCCTGTGGCGATGTTAAAATCAGGTTAGGAGATCATGTGCAAGTTGAGAACTTCTCTGTTACTGCAATGAAACGTACTGTACCGATGCCTAATCACCCTTATAGTGAAAATTGTTGTAAAAAGTGACAATGCTATTCCTAATCCGTATATATTGAAAACAAAAGGCTTGTTTTTATCTCGTAAACTTTGTGTCAAGATTAATAAATTTTTTATCATTCTCGCTTGTCTATATTTTGTCCACGTTATTGACTGAAGTTGTTGTTAAAACTTGTACATTTTTTCGGTGATCAGTATAAATAATATAAATGCCACTTAAATTCGAATTGTTTCTGGGTTGATATTGTGCTTCGTGCACGAAATCGACTGATTTTGATCAATTTTGTTCATTAGTGTGTATTTGTGATTTGAAAGTCGAATTCTTTATCTTGTACATAGCGGGATTTTTCAAATAAATTAAGAGGTCGTCAAAATCACTAAAATTCGCAACAAGTTTTTTAAAAATTTACACGAGACTGACGTTTGATCGTTTCCTTAGGAGACACTAGTTTTGATTTTGAAAATTAAAAAAACATCATCAACATCATTATATGGTCTACTTGTATAAAAGGGAACTACTTTTTTCAACTTCCATACAAAATATAGCAGAAAAAGAATGTTGAAATAACCATTTGTCAGAAATGTATTTTTTCCTATTATTTAACAAACCATATCGAGAAATTTTAAAATCACACATAACTTTTCAGCTATCCTTGAAATAAAATCAAAATTTTATTTGATGATTATACTATATCTTTATTAAGTAAATCAAAGGCGAAATAAACCATATTTTCGAGAGCGCAAAAGTGATGCAACTATTAACAGGTGCTGTGACTGACACGAATGGTTTAGCACCACGAAAACTGTACTTTTATAATTACACAGACTTAATGTTTTAATTATTTCAAGCTTTCTTATAATTAGATAATTTATTGATGAAAAAGGGCACGTTTTTCGTGCACGGACCCTTAACGACTCAAGAATAATTAACTATTTCGTATTTGTACCTTCGAAAATGTAACCAAAGAAACTGAGACCATTGTTATTATTTAAAACTGTAAAGAATTGTATAATTGAACTTTTATAATAAGTAATTCAGAAACATTTGATTTATGATAACCGACATTTTTAACACTAACGAATGGACCATTTCGGAAGATAGTTACTTACTTTAAATTCAATAAAAATGACTGTGAAAATGCAAATTATAACATGTACGTGTATAATATCTGACTCTCTATTAAACGTCAGAAAATTAATAAGCCTTATGTAAACAATATTATTATGCTCCACACTATTTACACTAATAAGTAATTTAATTTGTGTAAATACAAATGCATCTGGTATAATATTTTTTGGCAAAGTAAACATAATAAACTGTCAGAACATTATTATGTATTGTATTCCAGTAACAGTTGTGTAAATAAAGTACAAATTCAAGGTCATCGTGGTGGTGCTTATTTTATTATAATAAAATGCTTATAATTTTATTCTTTCTTTTTTTGTACGCTACCGAGTTTATGGAAACTCCCCCAAACCCAGAGGCAATCGCTTTCAAAGTACTTCGTATTCCTCCAACAACTTTCAACAGGATTGACCAGACCTACCTATTAATTAAACTTTTCGGTAGTAGAAGTCAATCCAATACATTTTTGACGTTTCCATAATCGTTATTGCTGGTATATTAATGAAAATGTAAATAATGTAGGCTACACGTTACTTATATTCCAACTAAAGTGCCAAACTAAGCGAAATTACTACGTCTACAATGGCTTTGCTGTAGAACTGGGTTCTCGTAAGTAGTGCAACTCCTCCGGTTTGAATTCACGACCTCTCACTCGTTTTACGCCCTAGCCACTTTTATCTATTACAGTCGTAGTGGACGTCATACAGTACGTCGGTTGTGCACTTCGAACGGTTCTGTGCTTCAAAGTCAAAGGTCAAACCATTTATTTCAATTAGGCCCATGTATGGCACTTTTGAACGGCAAAGTCTAGTCGCCCCTTCCAAAAGGTAGTTTTCGTATGGAGAAGAATGGGCAAGAAACTCCACCGTTACTCTTTTATAATATTTTACAATAGTTTGTATAAGTAGGTACGTACTTTAGTTAAATAATTATTATTTTTATTTTTTATTTATATTTTTTTTTTTCAAATAAATAAGTTAGCTTCTCGCATCCAGCGAATTCCTGCTGCCTTCACCAGGTCCGCTACAATAGCCAAGGGTAGGCGAGTCGCCGGGTACTAGCGGCCGTTTTAGTGTTTGATATTTTGGGGGTGGTTTGCCATAATTGGCACGCTTGTCAGGCGAGTTGGCGACCGCAGTATGGCGTTAAAATGCATAGAGAACACTGCTGCCCGTTCTCTAGTGAGTGCTTTAGTCGCCTTTTACAACACCCATGGGAAGAAATACGATGGTGCACAAAGTTTAATATGATATTTTAATAGTTAAGAGGTCTCATCCTAAAGTTATTAACCAATGCGATTCATTATGAATTAAATCTATTGCCATTCATAATAAGTTAATGGCAACGTGAGTCCTAAACGATAAACGGCTAACTATTGGTGTGATTTTACCTCTGCATCTGATTTTAAATCACATTTTGGAAAGTTTGTTTCAGACACAATTTACAAAGTAACTCTAAAATCAACGTTCATGTTTCCAGCTTGCATGTTTCCTTGCTATGTTCTGCTTACTCATTATATAGTCATTAATCTGACAATCGTCTAGCCAAGGTCATCAGTTAACACATTAAAGAGTGCAAAACGTGCACTATTCTTACGTCATACAAACGGCAAGATCGCGTGGCTTCAGGAAGAAAATGGTGAAAATAGAAATAAAATTAACAGCTGCTATAGAATAATTAGACTGCGTCGTTCGTCTAGTGGTCACAAGTGCTGATGCTGAGCATGAAGTCCTGGGTGCGATTCCCAAGTTTGGTAAAGTGTTAGTGCTCGGTGACACGACGCGCTGTCGTCGCTTAATTTTGCCATATCACTCTATAATCCGCGGCGGCGGCGGCGGCGCGGTGGCGTTGCGGCAGCAGGGTGGCGACCTTGCATATACACAGCTAGGCGCAGTAACGGTGCGGTGGCGGCGCGATGACGGCGCGGCGACGGCGTCGTGTCGCTGAGCACTTATGGGGTTTTTCTATCAAGAATTTCTCAGAGGCAGCCTCAAATCTGGATTCTAGACTGGTTGATGGCAATAAGCTCGCTATTACATGGGACTTAAACGTAACTGGCGAAATGTGGGTATACTGTAGGTACACCTCTGCCTAACCCTTTGGAGATTAAAGGCGTGATGGAATGTTATGTTAGAAATAAAATTGGTACTACAATACTATTATATACAGGGCTAAATAGTTGGCTCAATGCAAAATGGATTGAAAATCATCACGGTGGTTGGTCAGGGCTGGCGATATAAGACCATTATGATGATGCTTTCCTTTTCAAAGATTTACTTATTAACTTATGTAAATTGAATTTATAGAGTAACTTTAATACTATTCTATTTTACTATACCAGGTTCGAACCTGCAACCTCTTGATTGAAAAGAGGAATCCTTTCCTCGTTGTCATCTAGACGCCTCTTAAATCGCTGTAATTATACTTTTGTATCCCACGGGAACATACTGCTTACCGAGATATAAAATATTCTATGCCGTGTTCAGTTCATAGTCTATTTATTTGCCTAATTTTATCGAAATCCGCTCAGCCGTTATAGTGTGAAAGTTATTTGACAGACAAACAGAGTTACTTTTGTATTTATAATATTAGTATGGATGGATTAGGTAGAATTTTAGTTATTCTATTACAGGAAGAAGACCTTTTCAACCATTGAAAGGGAACGTGCATTGATTGTTGCCTAATTATATCTACCAAAGCGCACCGGGCCCGCGTGGTGGATTACGGCCCACTAACTCTCACAGAGAGGAGACCTGTGTGGGAATGTATAATTATGAGTGTTCCTCACATATTTCAATGATTAGATTGGAAAGCAAAATCATATTCGTAGGTACGTAAAAAAATAATTTGCTTTGATGGTACTTACCTACTGCAATTAACCCTCTCAACACGAGATACCAATTTAAAAAATAAGCAACGAGAAATAATAATTTAACACTTAGAAGAAGTAATTGGTGAGTTTTATTGGTCACTGAATTAACTCCTTATAATTGATGAGAATCACGAAGACATTTCAATCTTCGTCGGTTTAATTATTGGCTTAGCACTTACTGCACGTAACAACCAGGTAAGTGGCCTTTTAACTATGTCATCATCAACATCAGCCTATAACAATCCACTGCTGGACATAGGCCTCTCCAATTGCATGCCATTCAGCTCCATTCTCAGCAACTCTCATCCAGCTGCTACCACCCACCCTGCGAAGATCGTCGCTCCACCTAGCCTAAGGCGTCCCATCTTTTGTTTGCCGATTCGCAGTCTCCACTTAAGAACACGTATACTCCAACGGTCATTGGTTCCACGGCTAATATTTTAACTATGTATAAGTACTGAATCAATATTGTGTATTACAATCTTTTCTGACTTAGCAGTAGTCCGAGTGCTAAATACATTTGAGAAACATGGAGTGTTTTTAGGCACCCAAAAGTTTAAGAGTAAAGTTAGAACTTGAATGAAATAGTGGTGTTCACTAAAAAGATAAAATTCTGAACATACAGAGTTTTAATTTTATCTCTTGTCTTCCAATGATAATTTTTAGAGAATGAAAAACTGTAAAAGGTAAGGCCGAAAAAAGTAAGAAAGTTCTTACCACACTCCCTATTGTTTTATCGTCAAATCTCGAAAGAATTTTTCCTCCTATATCATGAATTTATAATCATTTAATGATCTGTAATGGGGTATTTCGGAAAGCCCTTGGTGTGGGGCTTTTTAAAATCGTTTTGGACCACTTTAAACGGCCACTCTATATATTATCGAATAACACACTTTCACTACTGGCTGTGGATATTTTCTTACGAAATAGCCAAAAGAATATAATTTTTGATTGAGTATAAGAAAGGTATATTTTAGATACCAAATTTACTTTTTAGCTTCATCAACAATCGAGCCAAATTGAAATTCAAACATCAACAAGAGCAATTCCACTGATAACTATTTTTAGAACGGGCATACTGAGGCTAACCTATTAAAAATCAAAAGAAATATGAATTTAGGACCGCGTGAAATTGAGATTTCTTTATAGATATTTTTCAAATCAGTCTGACTATTTTTTTTTCTGAACAATTTTATTTTTCACGAAGAAACTAATAAATTAAACTTCAATCTTGTTTAGCATTACTATTACTTTCTTTTTTATGCACGAGCGAGCAACTATAATAAACTTATCTAAGGGCCTGGCTAGACGAGACAAAAATCCACGACCCATTATGTGCAATGCATTTTACTCCAATCTACGCCAGCTTACGCTGGTTTGGCCAATCCAGAAATTGTCACTTGCGAGTTTTTTTTTGCTTTTAGGAAAATATCAGACGAGAGTACAATTTGGCTTTAAGAGGAAATTGGGCGTAATTCAGGCTTTTGACGAAGTATGCAATTTCTATTCGAACGGCAGGCGAAAGCAATCTGCATCTGTTGCATAGATGATACCTCTTAGGTTGTTCAGAGAATGATCTCTGAATCTACTAAAACGACTCTGTTTCGACAGACAGCAAGACAGAGTCGTTTTAGTAGATTCTTGGACGTGTAACATCAAGGAGAGTTCTGATACTTTAGCTAAATAAACCTTTCAAGCAACTTCAAGTTAATTACTGAAGGATATCATTTTTTAAATTAAATATAAAATAAAAACTTACAAATTGTTTTTTTTTTTTTGTTTTGGTTAAAATTAAACATAACTGTAAATGATTTTATTTCGGTAAGTTGGTTTGTATATACAAACATGTTTTTTTTTTTTAAGTCCAGGCATAATAAGGAACAGATGTGCCTCCCTGCTCACTCGCGTTCGTGGTAGTCCCAACTCTATACTGGATGTATTTGCAAACCGCGGGGAGTACCCCATGCTGCGAAGATGGATGCGGCTTTATGTCGCAGTTTAATTTGTATTGTGTTGAGTACTAACATTAATTTTTAAAGTATATTGTTACTAACAAGAATATGGACCTGGTCTGAAATAAATGTTTAATAATAATAACCCCACCGCCGTATCTCTACGTTGACGTCGTTGTGGGACTTGCGCCTTCCTAAACTCTAGGTCTGAATACGTAGAGTGTACTTTGACGAAACAGGTCTAGGGTGAGGAGCCAGACCAAGAGAGATACCGAAACCCGCAGGGCAGCATGTGGCGAGCTGTTGTGCAGTAGCGACCCCACGGACCCTATCTCCCGGGGGAAGATCTCTTGCTTGTTCCTCACCTCTGGCTTGCTTTTATTGGCCGGCTGGAGTGAACAATGACGAGGAACAAAACACCCACCTCTTTTTTGTCTTAATTGGCCGGGTTGAGTGGAGATTCGCAAGAACCAACGTGCTCGGAGGAAGGAAGTATTCCAGTAAAATGCTGGTATGGATCTTGACCGTACTTCCGGGATTATCCGAATAGCTGTGAAATACCACTCCACTCCTCATAAGCACCTTAAGACATGCTACGACACTATGTGCTAGCGACCGTTTTCGGGGGCCCATTATTGAGAGCGCAAGTCACCCCCTGCCATTTTATTTGAGTATTTTATATAAAACATTGGTCAGGTAGGGGTCTTTCCATAGTCTTAGATAACCAGTTCACTGTAGCCACTCAAACCCATAATCCGGTATCTTTGTTTCCATATCCTGCAATAGTCCTGCACCAATCGGCGGTTGTCCTTATGCGCACTTGCATAGTGTGAACAGGGATAATCATCGGTTGGTGCCTCATTTCATTAATAACGTCTAACGGGCCTCTGCGAGTTGGCTTCGACCCCTCGTACGCCTTCCATAGGACCGGGATCTATGGTCCCGAGATTGTCAAAAAATAAATAATAATAACCACCCAGATTTCAGTAGACCAGTTCAGTCAGTGCATGCATTTCGCAGTAATCGTGTAGCTCAACTCAGAACTTAAGAAGCTCAACGACTCGAGGAATAATACCAAAGAAAGGACAGTGGTTAAGTAATATACCTCAAATTGCACCTTATGAATTTGAATATTTTAATTCTAACGTGCAATTTTAGTAGTCTGTTCGCATGGTGTATAGGTCGTTATCTTATTTATACAGGGAAATCTATTACTAGCCATACACTACTGTAATATATTGAGATATATACTCTGCACTATATGTATCGCTGGTGGTTGCCTAAGTAAAGAAAATAAAATAGAAGGCGTCATTCATAAAATTATTGTACAACTGAGGCTGTATTGGATTCCAAATCTGTTTTATCAAACTACCAGCCAGACTGTTCATTCAGATCAAATAACTATATAATACTCTAACTTCGTAACTTCTACTTGGAAATGAGGGTCACATCTTAATAAACTTGAACTAAATTGGTAAGTTCTCGAAATTGTCGCATTTCTAGTGTATTGTAAACCCGTACCCGAGTTCACGAGATCCGATTGTTCCATGAGTCCAGGCATTCATATTGATTCGAGGTTTGAGTCTAATTACCGTTCGTTAGCCCCGGCTTTGTTTATAAGGTCAGTTGGTGAATAAGTCAATACTATAATTATATTTAAAGGCTTCGATTGAGACTGATTTGATTCAATTTTCTAATATAATTTTATTTAAGTTTCTAAGACAATAAGTTTTTTAAAAAGCCTCAAGAATTCAATATGTAATATCGACCTGTTTAAAAGAAAGTAGAATGAAAGAAAATACATTTATTTAGCACAGACTGATAGGCATTATTAATAAAAAATAAATTAAAAAAGGAAATTAAAAAAATAAAAATAAAGTATTTAGTAAGAAACTAGTAGGAAATTGTGCCTCGTGGCTGTGCCAAATAGGCTCAGTTCAGCAAAAATGCCAGACAACTAGTGCTTGAGGCTCGTTTTCAACTGGACCTGAAGTGTGAGGTGACGGATGACAATCAGTTTACAGTTCAACATACTGAATCGTCCTTGCTATATTAAACTGTTTTAACTAAATTGGAGTCATAATTCTTCAACAGGAAACTACAAGAACTTTAATAAGTCCATAAGTTAAGAGCTACCCAAGCGATAAATTAGGGAAATTGTCATCACTTTTTACTTTGCACCGCCAGCGTCCGAAACTTTTGTAATATTAATGTTGAGTCAAACTTTCTGGAGTAAAAACTACGGTGTACGAGTATCTTGGGAATATCTAGCAGCTTATTAAGGCGACGATAACCAACTTTTAATGATTTTATACTGAAGATGACGTCTAAACGAGTAGTTTTAATGATTTGGAAAAAATATATGTAAAATTAGAGTATTTTTTATATTCTAATATAGGCATATTTTGGATTATGTTTATTGTGATAGTGAAATTAATTTGTAATGCCTAACGCAGATAAAATACTGAGAATCGCGCAAAATCTATAAAGCGTATTTTTCTGAAACCTTTTCCATTTTAAAGATAATTTAATTATTGATTTTTTAGTATCAGAGAGGAGTTTTATTAAAATACCTTTTGTTTTATTTGTAATAAAGTAATAATGCGTTTAATTTGGGACAGCGCTTCTTTTTAGGCGAGTCCTGTTACTATTCATATTACTTCCTATTATATTAAGCTGGACGTACGTCGCATCGCGTGAGCTCAGTATAGAACACGCAAGGTAACCACTCAAGATCACTGTCATATATCTGCGTCTTAAATATAATAGTTTTCTTAGGCAGTGTCAGGTGTTTATGGTAATTCATTTTTTTTATGTCATAATAGCGAAGAGTTCTCAAAATAGAATCTGTTTATGACACAACGATATAATTTCGACATCTTAGAATGCTGAATGCTGAAGGCTGAAACCATACAGGTTTCAGCCAAAAATACACTAATAGGCTTCTGCAATAGTCGCTAAACATCATTTATTTTGTAAGCAATTCTCAACTGTTTTTCTAACAAATTATTTAACAGGAATATCTAGTTAAAAATGATAAAAAACGTTGGATTATCAATTCTTTATCCCTACTAGATACTAGAATTGAAACGCCTTTTAAACCGATTTAAAAAGAGCAGGAGGTTATTATGTTTAAAAAAAAATGTCTTTTCATTGATACTTTCGTAAATTGTGGACCAATTTTGAAATTTATTTTTTCATTTGGAAGAGAAATTAAAAATGTTTTATTTATCATTCAACTTTAGGTTCACTACTTTATTGCCAACACCTCAGGACATCTTCTTATTAAAAAACCGGTCAAGTGCGTGTCGGACTACGCACAATGAAGGGTTCCGTATTTGAGATGAATTTATTTACCCCAAGAACAAACTTAACATTGTAGTTGAAAAACATGTTTTCCCAATACATTCCAACTGCAAATGTAAGTTAGTACGTACAATATATTAACCATGTTATTTTAAACAATAGACCTCTTATAGGTTTTCCTATAATCCATGAGTAAAGAGCCAAACTGTGCACTGAAAAAAAAAAATATAGGTCCAGTAGTTTCAGAGACAAAGATGGTCAATTTTCATCGAATTTCTTAAATATCTTTAAAAGTGTTTATTTTAAAATTATATAAAAAATATGTTTCAAATCCTCACAATAAGCCCTTTCATTTGATATGTCACACGGTACTGTTAACAAAACTTTGTTTTTTAAATTTTCTTGTTTGCCCCCCAAAGTGACTCCTATATTCAAAATCCATTTATTTATGTTACACATTCGTGTTTGGGTCACATAAATACATATCGCACCCTTAGTAATAATAAGGGCACAACTCGAAATATTGAGGTTTTGAGTTTTTGTGTTAGATGGGCTCAATATCAACTGTTCTACCACTTGGCTTTCACAGAAAAAGAAAAAAGACAATATTAAAGCAAATACTGTAATTGTGTCTCTTTCACACCACCCTCTCCGTGGTAGAACAGTTGATGTTGAGCCCATCTAGCACAAAAACTCAAAACCGCAATATTTAGTTGTGCCCTTATATTACTAAAGGTGCGATTATGTGTACCAAATTTCAATTTAATCGGTTTTAATTCGGAGCAATTTGGCTCTAAAAGACGGACAGATAGACACACGTGTGATCCTATAAGGGTTTTGTTTTTCGCTTTAGAGGTATTGAACCCTAAAAACTGCCGAATAAGGTAATTACTTATTCTGTTATTTTGTCAATCATGTCACGTCGTGGCAAGCGTTGAACGTCCTACGTTCAACGCTTGCCGGACGCTGGAGAAATATTCCATTAGGGACATTTTTCAATTTAAATAAAATTAGACTGATACTTGATGAATTACTAAAAGGAAGCAATTTTAGGAGAAACATCGTTTTGGCAGTTTCATATAATAGAAAAATAAGTAGTTACCTTATTATAAAATCCTAAACAACTTTTGTCACAGGAAACTGGTGCTCAACTTACCTTAAAAGAAGTCTATTTATAAGTTTACTGCCTCGTTAGTCCAGTGGACGCACTACTGCTGAACATGAGGTCCTGGGTTCGATTCCGGGCTGAGCAAGGTGTTATTGGATTTTTCCATCTGGAATTTCTCAGTAGCAGCCCAGAGTATGAAATTATGCCCGGTTGATGGCAATAAGCTCGCCCCTATTACATGGGACTTGAACATGACCGGTAAAATCTGGGCACACCTCTGCCAAACCTATCGGGAAATACATGCGTCTTATTATGTGTTATGTTATTTGTAAGTTTTTTAAAGTAATGGTCTTCCAGTAAAATGATAAGAATAACCTACTTTCTAGGCAGTCTCGAGTAGCCATTACCCACTCTACTCATATCCAAGTTCTGAACAAACTGTTAACATTGAGAGCAATTATTATACAAGTTGGTTCAAATTCTACAAATTGCGCGTGAAACTGCACAAGATACGAGCACGAGTTATGGATGTTGTTAGAGTAAGAATAATATGCGGTTGCAATTTGCGTCGCCATTGAGTAGTTTATTTTATATGTGCATTTCTCAGTAGCAGCCTGGCCTCTGAATTCGTGTCCAGCATTAGGCTCACCCTCTATTTATCTACACGTGTCTTATAAATTATAACCACTCCACTTATATCAGAGTAGGTAGAGCTATTTTGGTTCAATGACCGCAAATGTTGATGTGGACATTCCCCGGCATTCTAAGTGAAACTACGGGATTCGAAAAAATAAATTTACTTTTATTAAAAAGGATTAAAGAAAGCTTGTCTTATGTATTGGCAGTGAGCAGACGATGTTTTCAAACTAACATTAGCGACGCGTGGCTAATATCCAATGCGCACAGGCTTGATGTTGCAGATCATGACCTTGAACATAATCTTGTAGAACGTTAGAATAAATTTGTAACGGCTATTGATACTTTATTAAAAAAAATATATATATTAATTTCATTAACCTGAAACCAGTCCGTCTTATACGTACTTACCCATCCGAGGGGGGAGGGATATGTGTTTGTTCATAATGCCTTAAGATGTGAATAACTTTTTACAGAGTAATATTTAACTTATTTAAAGGGTTTTTTTTTAATTATAACAATACTAAAAATATAATATCCTAACCTAACTAAAACTGAATTAAACTAAAATATGGCGTCGATAAATTCCTGCGCATCGCTGTCGACTGGTAATGTACCCAAGAGACAGGCGGCATTGCCACGTTGTTTGGCAACGCTTAGCCGCTGGCTAAGGTAAAAGCCAGCCCTTGGGTCACGGGAAGTGTCAACCAGTCGTTTGGAGATTTTATTGAACGGACCATGGCCCTAGGGTTTCAACCCCAAACGGCTCGAAAATATAGTGACCTAGTGATCGTCACTTATTTAATAATATATATTTCGAATCCCGGGTTTCCGGTAGTGTACATATTAAGACAATGTATCACAAGTACATAAAACTGCTCTACCTACTCCAATCACTGCTTATAACACACCGACGAATGTGACTGTACTGTAGGACACCTTTGCTTGCTCTTTTAAGGAATACAGATGTCAGTTCATTATTATGCTATCATCATTAAATATCTTTTTCTCCCCCCCCATACTTCTCTATTAGTCATCTCCGTAGTCACCCCCTTCTAGTCATGTCATGTTTGACACAGTCCATCCATCGTTATTTTGGTCTTCCCCTACTCTTATAATCCACACTCATACTCAAAACTTTCCTCACAACATTTTCTTAATTCCTCCGCATGTCTTTATTATGCTTTATAAGATTGTAAGTATTACATATTTTTGTTGTCTAACGAAGGGAAGATATGGAAATTAATCATAATCAAAATATAGTTTACCAGATCTTTTTTAAAACAGTTTCTTTAAATGTATTCGTAATTGTATTATAATATCTAAACAAACTTTTAGTCGAAAATAAATGACAACTCAAAGTAACAAATAAGCACTTCTTATCATTTAAATCTCAGCAAACTTTGAAATTACTCTCGTCTTTTAATAAAGGAACTTGTAATTTCTTTGTGCCTATTTTATTTACCTCTTAATATTTTGGTTAATTTTATTATCATATTATTATGGTATTCTTAGAATTCGAGAGGTATCGATAACTATGGCAATGTTCAATAAATTACATGTTTATTTAAGTTTAGTACTACAGTGCAGATCAAACAAAATATACAGGGTTCTACAGGGCCACATTCAAGAACTAAACCTTAATAAATTCAAATAATTTATAAAACTATGCCAAAAAGCTTTTTATTTCGACTTTTTGTCGTCAATATATTGAAATAAGTAAGGCTTGGGATTGAGCTGCTCCAATTTAAATTCACTGAATGTTTTTTTTTTTTGCTATTTACACACATACACACTTTGACTTTTTTGATTAATATATTAACACAATGATATGAATATTTAATTTGTAAGGTGTTTATACATAATATTATTGTTATTATAATTATTATAAATATGTTTTTTTTTTCATTAAATTTTTGACGAAAACTACGATTTTTTTTTTAAATCATCAAGGACATTTGGGTAGATTCAAATGTCCTTTCTTTGGTATTGTTCGTCGAGTCGTTGAGCTCCTTAACTTCTAAGTTGAGCTACACGATTACTGACTAATGCGTGCACTGACTGGACAGTTCCACTCAAATCTGTATGGTTCTTTCCTCAAAAGTCCATCTCAGACACTAATTTGCATGGTCCTCATATGGCCTGACCAAGATTATGTCTGGACTTTAAAAGAGAGTGTGACCTGTGAGTTTGATTCAGTCTTTCTTCTCAGAGTAGTCAGATACGAAACACCGATCTCGTCTAGTTTTAAAACAGAATTTAATTATAACGTGTAAACGTTTTATTTAAACCAATTTACAGAAATAAAAAAGTATCATTTATCATTATAATAATTATAGATACGTAATAAATAGATCATAATTCGATCATAAAACGCTTTCGTTTTCGAATTCTATTCCTTCTAGTAAACAGTCTTGTATTACAACTTCTATCAAGACAAATATTTATAACATCGGTTAAGGCTAGAGCAATTAATTATAGATGTAAATATTATTTATTCCCATAGAAACGATAAACCGACCCTTGAATAACAATATTGTGTCTAATAGCTTGTAACTTCGAGTAATTAAGAGTTACTGAGTTTATTGACCGTTTTACCCGACTATGGCAAAGTCAAAAGGAAGGGTTATGATTTTAGCAGTATATGTATGTATGTTTGTTTTTACGTGTGTTCCACCATAGCGCCTAAACTACTGAACCGATTTTGATGAATAGGTATCAATAAATTCGTAAAAATGATCTGGGTGATATAGGCTGTACAAATTCTACCTAAATTTAATATGTTGGATATGAAACGTAAATTTTTGACCTCGAAAAATATTAAATTCAAATAATCATGTCATGTTTGGTACAACGCAAAAGGACTTGACGAGCACATTGCAAATATGTATTTATATGATATATATATCACATATGTATATATAATACATGTCTAATTATATAAATATGTTTAAATGGTTAAAAACAAGCAAAAGTGGGACTACGCTATGTACGTACGGCTCGGCTGTAAAATTAATACTTTTTATACAACAAAAAGCATGAATAAAATGATACCAACGCGCAGTTCATTAAAACGGAAAAAAAATAGTTCAAAAACTGTAGCCCGACTACGGAAATATGAAAGTGATCTAAAAAGTACAAAACAAGAAAATATTTTAGACAGAAATCATGCCTGCATACCATGTGGGTGCCAGAAACACATACAAAATTATAATGGCATGCGACGACGGCTATACCTTGACTATTTTGTACCTTTGCCTTGTTTCTGTCTGAAATATTTTCGTATTTTGTACTTTTTAGATCACTTTCATTTTTCCGTAGTCGGGTTACAGTTATTAAACTATTTTTTTTTTTTTATACCATTTAAACATGATTTAGTACATACATAAACTTACGTCTTCTTCCGATGGGGATAGGCAGTAACTATGGAAAGCCACTTGCTACGCTCCTTACATACTCCTTTTGCTTCGTTTACGTTCATACATCTGGTCATAGTCGCATGCTGGTTGCGAGTACTACACATCTGACCTTTCTGAAGAACATCGCTAATGATGTAATAATTACCTCATTTATTCAAAAATATGGTATCAAATTAGGTATTTTTTTCCTGGAAGTCAATTGGTAGTTTTGCTTAGAAAATACTTTTTCACAATTATAATTAGTTGCCTAAAAGTAGGCAGTCAAATCATGACTTACTATGAATTTAATAGGTTAATTCAAAATTGTTCACTATTTTTATTAAAATCAATTAACATACCAACCTTTTGTATAAAATAATACTACAAAAAGGTTTTCATAAAGGGGTCATGTGATAACTGACATACTTTATGAAACCCCTAACCGAGTTGCCGCCAAATACATTTTTTAATAAGCAGTTTAATTCGGGTTACGTTCGCATTTTGTTCGCAAATCAAGGCTCGTCAACGGTTTTATTAACAAAACCTCGGGCTTTACGCTTATCAAGTATGTTAATGATACCCACTGGGTGACTAGGTATTATTTAACTTCATCCCGCACGATAACAAGTTTTTATGGTTACTTATATTTACAAACAGGATTGAAGTTAGACATTACCGTCGCGGCCAGCAATTAGGCCATTGATGGACATACTTGAGTCCATCAATGCCTGGTTGCGGCCAAGGCTTGTATAGTACTTTTCTCAAACAATGCGCGGAAATTCAAACTAAGTAAATTAATTATAAATTCCAGAATCTATAACGACCGAAGAAACTTTTTCACGTGCCCATCTGTTCATTTTGTTTGTTCTTTCTATATGCTAAGCCAGTTCGAAATTTTAATAAAATCATTGATAAGTTAACTCCTTGGTTGCCACGGGTCAAAAGTTAGTTCCATTTTTAACTATCACGACAGATATGAGTTTTCACAGTAATTTATTTGGCCGCTAAACACGACAGATATGGATTTTCATAGTAACATTGACGGGCGCCTGCTCACTTGTTTTTGACCAGTACAGCAATTTCGATTTATCTCGAAGCAGGTTGTCAAAATAATGTTCGAATTTCCAAGCATGCTTGAGAAAACCTTTTATATTTTAATGGTCGTTATCAACAAACCTTGAATAACATAAACAATTAAATTTTACCCAGATCATCATCATCATCATTTCAGCCGAAAGATGTGTGTTAAGAGTTGGTCAGATCGATTCAGAGTTGAGGTTAACCCTACGAAGTGTCAGGCCATTCATATTAGGGAGCCCCTATAGCATGAGGAAGCTGAATGGCTTAACTGTGCCACCTGTAATATTCATCAACTCTGTCATTGCGTTTAGCTCGAATGTCAAGGATCTTGGTCTGCATGTCGACACTTGTCTCGACTGGCGAAAGCAGGTCACGACTGTTAGTAAAAAAGTCACCGGAACGTTGCGGTCGCTCTATCGGTTGACAAACCTTCTCCAATCGAACATAAAGGCAATAACTTGTACCGACTTGTACAGTCCCTAATCCTTCCTTTCATATTATAAAACAAAGTCCCCTATCGCGTTTGTCTGTTTGTCCGAACGCGATATATTCAAAAACTACTAAACGGTTTTCACCATTAGACGGAGTGATTCATGCGGAAGGTTTTAGTGTATAATTCATTAAAGTTTTGTGTAAATTGGCTGAAATTTGACAATTATTGTTGAAGATGTCGGAAAAAAATAATGCCAACTGGGAACTTTATTGGCGTGCGACGTGGAAATCGTAAAAGTTACATAAAATTTATGTTCTACAGTATTTTTCATCTTAAAAAGTTCAACAAAAAATCCGCAACAATATATGTCTATCTCCTAAGGATGATCCACAATAACCATTTTTACCTTTTAGAATTTGATAAAAATTTCGTTGCTTTTTCCGAAGCTATTTTGACCGGTATCATATTAATCCTTATCCAATAAACTATGTTACATAAATTGAGCATTTAATTTAAATTATATGTCTGTCTGTATGATTATAAGTATGTCTTAACATCATTTCATTTAAATTAATGGTTTAAAAGATATCACAGATTCAAAATTACGCCTAACAAAATAATTATGGTTGACGGTAACGCGGGCGCAGTGGTAGGAGTCAGTGACGTTTTCCTCGGCTATTAGGTATGTAATCCCGGTATCGGTAGTACGTTCTCGTGGGATATTTTCTGAAATCCACGCGGGTAAAGCCACGGGCAAAAGCTTGTATTTTCCATAATTGACTATAGTGATGTGTGTTAGGCGATTGGCACACTGCACCGCATCACGCAAGCGTGGCGCGGGGCAGCAGATTTAACATAGTACCAGTTTGTATAGAAAACACAATCTGTTTGCGCGACGCGTTCCCGCGCGCAGATTATTTGCTATGGCTGCCCCGGACCACGCAGCGTGATGCGGTACAGTGTGCGAATCGCCTTACTATGACGTAAATGCAGATCTCCTCGATAAACTAGACCGCCTCCTGAATAACTACATTCGATTCGTTTTCAATCTTCGTAAGTAAGACTGTTGAGAACCCAACATAGCACCTTGCACTCGGGCTGCAGGCGCAGGCAGCGTGATTGGCGCATCATCGGCTAGCTGAGGCGCGGCGCGGTGGCGGCATGGCTCGGCCCGACGACCACTCGCTTCCATAGACTCCACCGCCACGGACGATATTCCTCACTTATATAATTACTTACTGTTTGTCCGGGAAAGTTATAATTTTATAATAAGCACGGCATTCAATCATTGCCTAATATACAGTCCACTCTTTTATTGGATCTCGCCGTATTATTTACAAAAATAACGGTCTCGAAAGAAAAAACTTTAAACTCGAAGCTCTTAAGTTGCGGTCTTCAGCGGCGACAGTTCCTGCAGGAGTCATCAATGTCATGTGGAAGAAATTTCACGTAGCTCCCGCACACGCCTAGAGAAAAGTCATCCAGAGGTCGACCGGCGTCGGACTTTGGACCCGTCGAATGTTCGAGTCATCGTCACGGATAAAGAAGAACGAAAACTTGCAGATCATCGTTTATTCAATGGGTGGTTTAGACATTTTGTGAGTTCGTTCCAATTTATTCCTTATTTATTCCTATTCTTTGTCTAATTTCTTATGTTTAAATAACCATATTTAAGTGAGTGCTTTCACCTAGCTTCAATTTAAGTCTTTTAATGACAATCATTCTAATTCATAGCCTTACACTTCTCAAAATTCACTTTTCTGCTTACAAAGCTACAATAATTTATATTTCCCATCTGTTTACGCAAATCTTTCGCTTCTTATTTATAACGGCTGATCGATCGCTCAGTGACATAATTGTTACCTGCGCATCAGCTGTTCCTTTGTTCGCACCGTCGAGTCATTCATAACTCATTAGCAGGTTACATATTTTTTTTTAGTCTGGATTTGTGCCCGGTTGATGGCAATAGGCTCGCCCCCTATTACATGGGACTTAAACATAACTGGCGAAATGTGAGTGTACTATAGGTACACCTCTGCCTAACCCTTCGGGGATTACAGGCGTGATGTTATGTTTTTATATTTTTTGCTTTTTATAAACTGGTCTGTTATTTCTTATTAATGGGTACATTTGCGAGTTTGCTTCTCGGTGTATCGATCGCTATGGCTGACGAAAAGGTTAAAAAGTTCATTAAAAAACGCAACTGTATGAAATCTAAGCTCACAATTTTTTGCAACTAGCTTCACATGTTTAAAAGTTGCACCGAACTTAGCAGTTTACAACTTTTAGATTTAGAGACCAGATTTAACAAATTCGATAGCTTATATGTGGATTTCGACAAATTACAGTGCGATATCGAGGTGTTGTTGGACAACCCCGATGACGAGACTGAGGTGCGTGAGCAGTTCGAGCTGGTAGCGACGGCGCGGAGTCTACTCGGTGCTCGCCCCCCCCAGATTGCAAGACGGGGGGGCGAGCACCGAGTAGACTCCGCGCCGTCGCCACCAGCTTATAATCTTCGAGATGGTTGCATAATGGGTATCAAGGATGTACAGGCAGGTTGTTTTGAATGTAATTGTGTGAGGTTGCCAAAAATTACCAGTCATTACCATTTACCAGTTTTCCACGGTCACTATCAACACTGGCTAGAATTTAGAGACATTTATATTTCACTCATTCATTCACGGTCGGACATTGACAACATTAATAAGTTACACTACCTGCGTGCTTCTATTAAAGATAGTGCGCTGCTAGTTATAGATAATTTAGGTTTTAGAGCTCAGAATTATGAATCCGCTTGGGATTTATTGTGCAGTAGGTACGACAGCAAAAAATTGCTCGTAAATAATCATGTTCATGCATTGTTCAGCGTTGAACGTATATAGTGTGAATCTTGTTCTTCTATACGAAATCTTATATTAATTTTCGTGCTATCTATCAATTATGTTGCACCTGCCATGTTTTGTCTCTGCATCACCCTAAGGTTGACTGGCAGAAAATGCCTCAGGCATTAAGTTCGCCTTTGTACAGATTTTTTTATTTGTGCATCAAGTTTTAATAAATAAATGACCACTGCTGGACATAGGCGGGAGGCCTATGTCCAGCATATATATAAATAAACTTCCCTGTATACTACGTTTGTAGTTTTATTCTCAGCAGCCAAAATATACAGAGAGTCAGAAATAGTGACCTGGGAGTAAGCGACGTAAAGCTGTCATCCGTGTGAGAAGCAGCTTGCCCTGAGGTCGCCACCCACAGTCTTCAGACTTCGGTGTCGGCCCCTGTGACTTCTTGATAATCATCGCATAGCATACACTCACAGGGAACTGCACGCGCTTAAACTGGTACATGTGGGGAATTAGTGGTATACGCGGTATACCACTAATTCCCCACATCAACACTGTCTCGCCAATTTCCGCCTAGATGAAGTTTCTTTGCAAAGACATTACTTTGAACCGGGTTCTGTTACACAGCTTCGACGGAGTTAAGTTCCGAAGGAGCATAATTGGGACACCGACCTTCACCTGGATAAAGTTCACTTGCCATTTGCGAATTGAGAAATTCTATGGGGTAATTTGTGGCATCATCTTCCTCCACATCCGTATTAATGGAGGTGTACATCACTTCGCTCCCTTCAATTTGCCCTGGTGCAAAAACATGGTATGCTCTGTTTTGGCACCAGGAAGCAATGTGGCCGCGGTTCCGGAAGATCTACACACATATTATAAAATCACTGGGACAAATCTGCTGTCAAAATCTGCGTGTAAATTCTAAAATTAGGCTGGTTTTTTGTGCTAATCAAGGCCTCCCCAAAGTCTTTTCAGATAGGTACTTTTCCAAAGAGGCATGGCCATCCGACTGGCCCGAGGATACCACACGGTCTTCTGTGAGGCGGCGAGCCTCCTTGTCGGATTACCGCCATGGGATCTGGAGGCAAAAGTTCTCGCGCACATCTACAGGTCTTTTCCCGAGTGCTTTCAAAAAAGCTGTTGTTGTCCCTGTTTACAAATCAGGCAGTAAATATCAAGTGACAAATTATAGGCCTATTTCCTTGTTGCCTACTTGGTCTAAAATATTAAAAATTAAATTTTAGAAAAAAATATGAATAAAAGGCTTTACAAATTCTTGGAGGATAAATCAATTTTATCTAAACGGCAGTTTGGGTTTAGGCCTAGAATGTCAACTAATGATGCCGTGCACCATCTAACTGACGATCTAGCACAAGAACTTGATAATGGTAACCACAGAGTAGGAATCTTCCTGGATCTCACTAAAGATTTGATACGGTTTCTATTCCTATTCTGTTACACAAGCTTGAAGCCTCAGTTATCCGAGGCACCCAGCTGAAATTATTTAGGAGCTATCTAGAAGATCGTACCTAATGTGTAAGGATTGGTAATATTCTCAGCGATACTAATAAAAACACGTCTTTCGGAGTTCCTCAAGGAAGTATTTTAGGGCCTACACTATTTTTAATTAATATAAACGATTTCGTGCGTGAATATGAACGACGGCGTGTTCGAGTTCACGACAAGTTAATCGTCATCCTGAGGATGCCTCGTTGAGAGGTGAAACACGTGTCGATTTCTTCCAGGGTCTTTTCAAGACTCTTTAGAAATAGCTAAGCGGAAAAGGTTACTAAATATATCCACATCATCATTTTAACATATACAAGCTTTAAATAATAGAAGTCGCAAGTTGATATTAAAAAGTTACGCTATATTGCTGGCACAAAAATCGTTAGACAAGTTTACTTTGCTCTATGTCAATCAATATTAACTTACTGTATTACCACATGGGGTGGATCAGGTAAAACAATGTTACTAACCATCGAGAGAGCTCAAAGGGCGATTCTCAAAGTGTCTACTTTCCGCCCTTTTTTTCCTACTAACCTCCTATATACAAATATTGTGGATTATCAACAGTTCGACAGCTATTTGTAATGGGTATTGTATTAAAACAACACACAGCTCTTACCTTACAGCACTGTATACACTAATAAAAGACGTAAAGATGTAGTATGTCCACAAAATACATCAAAACATGCTTTTGTATCTAAATTTTACCTGTACCTCGGTCCTCTTCTCTATAATAGACTAAACTCGAAAGCAAACATTTATTCCCTGAACTACACAAATTGTAAGAGAATTCTCAAGGATGCTCTCCAAAGTATATCTTAGGAAGATACAGAGAATTTACTTACTGTATTAAAGTGAATATATGTACAAATTTCACGTACGTTAAGTATTTATCTTTAGATACTCAGAGTTAAGGTACTTAACATATAATCAGTGATCTATTGCCAACGTGCTGATTATTTATTAATTTAATAAGTCTATTTAAGCACTTCTCGCCTGAAACACAGGATTACCTAGTTCAGGCACGTAAGTCTTAGGAATATATTTTACATTTAAGCAAATCTGTACTCATTTTTATGCCTTGTAATTTTTTGAATGAATATTATTATTATATCTGGGAGTGGCGCGAGCCGGGCTTAACTCCGCTGCCACGTGAAACAGCGGATAGAGCTCCGGCGGAATCTCATGGCATCATGGAGAGTGCGATTGTCGCAACCCAGTGCTGGGCACGCCACAATTGCAGCGATAAGTCCCCTCTCTGAGGAGTGACTAGAGAAGCGCCACGGCGTCCTCACCTTCTACCTAACGCAAGTCCTCACCGGACACGGCTGTTTCGGGAGGTTCCTGCACAGGATAAGGCGGGAGGAAACGCCCGGGCGTCACCATTGTTTGGATCGCCCGGAGGACATGGTGGAGTATACGGTGTAGGTCTGCAGGGCTTAGGGGGAGCATCGCCATGTCCTCGTTGAGGCGGCCGGTGGCGGTGAACTTTCGCGTCCGGCTCTGGTTCATGGTACGGAGAGGGCATGGGAGGCCGTCACCTCCTTCTGCGAAGCGGTAATGCTCGCGAAGGAGGAGGCGGAATGCATGAGGGAGAGGCACATTTCACGCCTTCACGTCCCTAACCGCCGCAGGAGACGCCCTGGGCGTCGGGAATCGCAGGCCGATTTCCAGCCACCGTAGGTGCAGGCTTGCGGACGGTGAGCAATGAGTAGCTCGCCGTCCGATAAGGACCAGGCCCGGGTCAACGGCACATTGTGTTCCACGCGCGCCTCAAAGAGATGACAGCAGAACTGACGGAGTCCGATAGCACCGATGCCTGCCGGGGTTGCGGTTTTGTCCGAAAGGGTTACCGTGGCCCCTGACAATACAGACAACTGAAGGAACACGGGTGGGTTTTAGTCAAGAAGAGCCTGACATGCCCTACCGCTCCACCCAGAGCAGGAGAAAGTATTTGATAGTCAAAACGAAACAAAAAAAGAAGGTACTATTTTCACGGGCGCCGTCTCAATAGAGAATCTTACGCTACGCTGAGACAGCAGACCAAGCAAGGATTAATACCTATGTACTATATAAATACAAAGGTATAGTTAATTTATTTCGCGAAATCATGTCTTGTCACCGTTATGACGTTTATCATACGGTTTAAATTGCAATAACTAACAGAACTTCGTGAAATATTTTAAGCAAACTGTAAAAGGTGAGCGGCAACGTTTTTCGGCTTTTTTCAATATTTTTTGGGCTTAATTTCATCTTTGATACCGAAAGATTAAAAACATGCATATAAGTGTAGTATTTCATGCATTTTGTTTTTGTGATATTGAACTACTTTACAATATGCTTCTATAAGTAAATATTAATAAAATGTTGTATTTTCTACATTAGGTTAATTCTATGACCCGTAAAAAATCATTTTATTCTCATAGTCTTTAACTCTAAAATGATCTGAACACTAATGATTTAACACAAATAATTTAATGTTTTGTGACCGTAAAGTAGTTGTCACGTAACAGTTTCCAATAACTTACAAAGTTTTCCTTTTTAAGAGAATTAATTACATTCTACGAAGTATTATACACATAATTTAAAAAAAAAACGTAGTACAAAAAGTAAAAAAAAGAGTCACAAAAAAAAAAAACAATAGATGGGGAATGGAACTTTTTTAATGGAAATTGTTGATCACATCTGACCCTTTAATAAACAGCCTAAGAGAGGCTTCCAAAAAAAAAAAACAGGTAGCCTGCCTACTGCAGTGTTAAATTTAATAATAAATTTAAAAAATATTCAATGTACAGTTTTGACTTCGCTACGATTTAATTATCTGTATAGTTTTATTAGACAGTTTTAGAGTATGATATTTGGGTAACGGCTTTAAGATTCATTTGAGGATTAGTTTCTATTTTGAGATTAAATAGTTATAAAATTAGTTATTTTAGAGCAAGGATAGTTTTTATTTTTTGTCTATTCTTCCGTCGACAAAACACGTAGAAAACCTGTTTCTATGGTTATTATGCTACGCGTGCAGGGAGCGGTTCGATAATTAAATCAGAATTAAGAGTGAAATTTCAAGGACGCGTCCCGTATATATATATTTCGTTACATGAGAGAGAAGAAATATATAACTTTCTCTCATACAAAATCTGTATTATTTTTTACTTGTACAGTGCTGCATGTGCAATTTTTTTATGAACGTTGTGGAATATCATTCCATACAAAGCTTGAAGAACTAAGATTTATAGAATGATCGAAAATTATGCTTTTGTCTTAATTTTTTTTTTCAGTTTTTGTTAAAGTCAGGGAATTTGACTGCCAACTTAAAATGTCCGTATATTCAAATCACAACTGTCATTCTGTGACAGTTGCATGAAATGGCTATAACACGACAAATTGACGTAGCGCGTCAATTTGCTTCACAATTAATTTCCCTGACTTTACATGATGAAGTTATCTCAAATTTAGTCAAATTATAGAAATAAAATAAGTTTAAGTAAAATCAGTTTTATTACACGACTGAATTTATTCGTTAATAAGTCGCCATTAGTTAGCTGTTGGGCTATGTACATTACACATTTCATATTATTACGACATAATATTTACATAATTATAAGAAAAATATATAATTACTTACATAATTAAATAGTCACGCTGATTATCTCAAAAGATTAAGCAGATAATATTGTGGTACCAGTCACAAGATAATCGGC
Organism: Omphaloscelis lunosa; assembly: GCA_916610215.1. Lineage (NCBI taxonomy): Eukaryota > Metazoa > Arthropoda > Insecta > Lepidoptera > Noctuidae > Omphaloscelis > Omphaloscelis lunosa. Next base: position 19,513,239 of record OU744250.1, read on the forward strand.
TGCAATATTTTCATATTAATGATATCTATTATTACACAATATATTATGTTCACAGACTGTGTCAATAGGTAGGTTAAATATAAGTTTGGGACTAACAATGGACCAGAAGTTGCAATTGTCAATTATATAAAACAAATATTAAACAAGTACCTACCTACACGAAATTAGCCATAAATATTGAAACATAAACGCGAGGATTATTTCCACATTTTCTCCTAGTGAATTATTTCTTTGTTATGATTAAGATATTATAATAAGTTTTTTCTATTATTATTTCCTTTATTTCATCTATATACACATAATTTAGATTTTTGAATATTTTTATTAAAAAAAAACATTTAAAAATAAAAAAAATAGTAGCCCACCGGTATCGGGAACAGGGTCCAAGCTACCGGTGGTCAGGGCATCTTAGAGAGGAATCTCCTAGCGATACGCGCCATGTCCAGAAGTACCGCTTTCCGAATCAAGCCCTTGATCCAGCTGCCTAACCAGAGCCTCGTCAGGTGTTGGTCGAGGCTCTTCGCTATTAAGCCATTGGCCGTCACGACTATCGAGACAATAACTGCTGTAGCCACATCCCACATGTCGACAACCTCGTGAGCCTATTATTATTATTTTTACTATGAGCCTATTGTATTCCACTGCAGGAAAAAGGCCTCCGTATCGCGTCTTTCCATTTTTCTCTCTCTTTTACCATTAGAGCCCAATCCTTTAGGTAGGAGTCTAACTCGTCACACCATCTCTTTCTGGGCCTACCGCGTCACCAATTCATGTTGTTCGAAACTCAATCTGTGGATAATTTCATCCAACTCAGATTTTAAATGCGGCACATATAAATATATTGTCTGCCCAGTTCCATTTTAATTTAGCGGCTGTGTTGCCTATGTCTGGGATTTGACACAAAGAGGTTACATATCTAAATAAACTACCTACGTGAAATCAATAGTCGATTAAGAATGTCTTATTCCATTCTTGATGTACAAAACTACTAATAAAGTTAAACCTAATTATCAATGTTTGATATTAATGATCTACGTATGACTTGCGTTTGGTTTTCAATTAAGCTGTCATACTGCATAAAATAAGAACATTAAACAAGTAATTTTTCTGGCATGTGACTTATCATCATTATCAGCAGGATAGCACATAACATCACGCATGTAATCCCGACGGGTTAGGCAGAGGTGTACTCTATTATTCACCTATATGTCACAAGTTATGTTGTTTAAGTGCCATATACTCTGGGTAAATAATAAAAAGATCTTAGAGACTAGCTCCTGGTGTCTGAAATGCAGACTAACCACAACAAAATACTTGCACGTAGTCACACTCATGATTACTGCTGTGACTTGCAGACCGAAATAACAAAACTCAACCAAATCAGATTTGTCAAGTGACTGGTCCTGCGCTTCTCTCCTGATCTCTCTTCGGCCGTGTCGGATTGCCGTCCCATCGGACTATGAGAGTGAAGGAAAAGAGAGTGCACCTGTGTCTGCGGACACTTGTGTACTATAATAACTCCCACGTTGCTGGCTAGTCTCCGTTGAGAGTGGCCGCCATGACCGAAATTCGATCTGGGGGAAATTTAACTGCCGAAAGGAGAAACTACTTTCGGCTTACTATCTGACCGGCTTTGTTAAGAGCCAATTTCATACTAAGAAGAATATTACTAATGCACATGGCATTAGTAATATTCCTGACGTCAGTCGCGACTGTTCTAATGTTCAGCGTTTGCATATTTCTTGCTACTTATGCATTTATGTCTATGTTAGTAAAAACGATTATCTTCCTTATTCCCTCACGTGGTCCATAATAAAAGAGAAGTCGGTATTTTTTTTATAAATTCCAAATAAAAAATATAATTTGGTAAGTGGAACATTAAAAGTAAATAAAATATTATAACTTAAAAAATTATAATAAATCTCTATCGATTACTTACAAATAAATAGTATGTACTTCAGTTTTATAACTAAGAATGAAAACAATATTTAGATATTAGAAGGTCGATCTTACTTCGGATCTTAGACTATAATAATAATATTGTATGAATTTAAATTATGATGAATTCACACGGTAATCAATAAAATACTTCACAAACTTCAAATTCACAACCAACATTCAAAGTTCTATTTAATTTTTAGCGAAATGAATACCAACAAACCATTTTTAGTTCTGCACGCGTAGCATAAGACCACCGTGGAAACGTCAAAAGAACGAAAAAAATATAGATTGCAGAAATATTTCTACGGCTTCGAAAATGAAGAAAACAAATATTACTATGAAAAGAGAGAGAGTGAGAGAGATATGTCTGTTTTTAGTAAAATAGAGGTAGATGTGATCATACTACACGTGGCGAAAATATGAGATAATTAACTGCGATCAAATAATCAGGTCTGCAGAGTCACAAAATTCTGAAGTATTTTTCTTAATGTCATATTTTTCACAGAGTTCTTAACATTAATGGTAACATGACTTACATTGCATTTTCACTTATTAACATACTGTTTAATTATAATGTATGGTTTTTATCTATTCATCTAAACGACGGACCAATCAGGTTCCTTTAAAACGTCACACAGTAATTTGTTTGACTCCAAAATCACGTTAGCGTCGCATTGTCATGGACATCGTGGATTTCAAGACCATGACCACCAAAATCCTCAATCATACCTTCAATAGAAACATAAGCTCCAGAGAAAAGAGCAATTAAGGAAATGATTCCAATTAGCAGGTTCTTCCATAGAACATATTTGAAGGGTCCTAGACCATTGTCCCAGTTGTAAACGGTGTCTACCACGGCTGGGATTAAGAGTCCAAGGGTTGAGAAGAAAACGGCGCCAACGAAGCTGATGACCAGTTCCAGGTTTGGGAAGGCTGCGGCGATGGCGACTATGGACAAAGGAAATTAGGAATTAATAATTGATATTATGTTTTCTTGTGCAATTTTATGATTTGGCTTATATCCTTCACAAATACGTACAAGTAGGTCGGAAACATTACAAGTATGAATTTATAAATACTTGTAATTCAAATATGTCACAACGCTACCATGATTACCGTATACCTAACTAAGCGCTCTTCTTTTCGAAGAAAAGCGACCCGAAATCAAAAAGATGGTCCGGGAAATAACAGAATTAACGAGATAATAAAAACGAGATCCTTATTTTATTTGAGTAAGTTTAAGGAATTCTTTCACATCTGTCTGTTTATCGAATAACATGACTAATCTTTATATATAGTATATATATATGGTAATCCTTATATTTAATGGTATGTAATTATAGGTCTAATAAAACTCAGCTTTGTGAGTCTAATAATCTACTAGCACATGATCCATAAATTTAATTGTGTTTATGTACACACACAGACATAAACAAGGGTTTAGATTATTCATTAATTTTCTAAATGCAGAAGTTTATTAACTTTCAAAAACAGACCTCTCCAAGGGCTTTCATAAATTTTATCTGACGTCTGCATTGTCTTTGTTTTTAACCATTGTGTATTAAAGAAAAGCAGATTTTTAATTACGGCTAGATTAGTAGGTAAATAATTGCTTTATATAAATAATAAAAATATTATTTTAAGATATACCAAATTTATTGGTCGAAGACCTCTGGTTTAAGTAATTTATGGATAAGCATCTGGCTGGTAAAGTAAGATACATTTTACGTTTAATTCAAATTAGTTTCAATGTCAAAAGTCGTTGATGTGTGCATGTTTCGATGTGTGTTGTTGTTGTGTGTGTGTTTTGTTATCCAATATCTTCAAATATTTGTATAATAATCTTCCATTGTTTAATTCAGACGTGCGAATACGGTAAAATTTTTGAAATATCAATATTTCTCACTTCCTTTCCATACTCCCAAACATTTCCATCCACTTTAGCAATGCAACTAAAATATGGGTCAATAGTTGATCTAATCATACCTACAAAATATGGAACCAATTTTAAACCCAACAGCAATGATCATTAAGGCGCTCGCACACGGACAATCAAAACTGCTAAATTGGTCAAACAGGGCTGCAACTCCCGCTAAGACATCGTATTAAATTTCAAGCCGAGAACTAATTGCCTCATATAGTTCAGCAATTATTCCTCGACAGCTAATTGGTCCTAAAATTGACCGTATAAAAGGAGGTTTGGAACAAGCAGAATTTTTTTATACGGGAGAAAAAAGAGCAATTCCTTTCGGATTATGTAAGATAAGCATCGTCTTACAGGCTTCTTTTTTGTAGCCGCACTGATCTGTATTTATTTAAAATTTTTCAATCTGACCCCTGTCTCTATAACCATAATTAATACTCAAGTTGTGATACTTACTTGTTTTCAACATATCTTTTAAAAACCTTGTCAAAAACATGTAGTGTATTTAACATGTATCATACATGTGTTGACGTTATTTCAGAAATGTTTTGTAACATTTTTCACAAGTTTTGTATACCTACAACTAGTTTTTACAACTCGTTATAGGTGTACGTGACAAACGAAAACATCAGTAGACACAACATGAAGAACACAATTATGTTTGGTAACAATTAAAATTACTTTTTGAGTAAGCCTATTTTGTCTCACTCTTGGGAAACGGTCCAGCCTCCAAAGGCGTCAGTTGATAAAGTGATAATTACTTTGACGATACTAAATTAAGTAAAGACAGGACCTACATAGAAGTAACAGTAACCTTCTAAATGGAACTGACAAACTTTCTCAAAGACTTTTATCACAAACTTGAGGAGAGCAGCAACAAGTTGTAGGTATAATTAAGTAAGATTTATTAAACCTTCCAGACTATGATAAGCATGCGCCGCAACGCGCCGTCGACCTGAGCCTGGTCCTTATCGGACTGCGAGCTACCCATTGTTCACCGTCTGCAAGCCCGCGCCTACGGTGGCCGGGAATCGGCCTGCGACTCCCGACACCCAGGGCGTCTCCTCTTGCGGCAGTTACGGGCGTGAGGGCGCGAAATTTGCCTCTCCCTCACGCGTTCCGCCTCCTCCTTCGCGAGCATTACCGCTTCGCAGAAGGAGTTGATGGCCTCCCATTTAATAATAATTCTATTCCATTTATTAGTAATTCTTACCTGCCATAGTGACTATGACTGTCCTGATAACGATTTGAACCAAGTTCTCATATCGAGACTCCTTGCCTTTCCTTATCCTGGTGATCATTTCCATGGGCACGTAGAATTGAAGAGCGAATGACAGAAAAATCACGAACGCCATCAGCGCCTTTGCAACTTGGGCGATACTGCAAAGAAAGAAGAAACAGTTTAAATTCGGTGACATTTATTTAAACTTCATGTACAGTCACAAGCAAATATATTACTATCGCTCGGCAATATTATCTGATGTCATTCATCCATTAATCTATCGTCAAGATGACGGAAAACATTTATGTTATCATTTGGGGAAGGCATACAAAAGTGGCAGCACAAATATGTGACATCGAACATTAAAACTAACTGACGAGACAAGTGTCACCAAAATAAAGGATGATACTTCGGCTTCAAAAAGATATGACATCTTTTAGAATGCAATAATATCGGACATGACATTGTCTTGCATTACTTATAACGCAAGACAATGTCATGTCCGATATTATTGCATTCTACAAACATTTTTTTACTTTATTTTACATTCTTCTGAATTTAACTATATCAGCCTACTCAGTTAAATATATATACTTAGTTAAATATATACTCATATCAGCCTACTCAGTTAAATTCAGAAGAATGTGATGACTCTATACCATGGTACCGGATGATTTCCATAGCAACAAAATATGCTACTTTGATTCTGAAATTAAAACAGCATATTCATATATTCACACAACTAAATGTGAAAAACTAAATGCATTTTTAATTCATTTCACTAGAAGAAAGTCACCCATATTGAATTACATAATTGCAACCCTCGGCAAGAAAATTCAACCAATTTCCTTTAACTTCTTTTTTTACTCTCAGTTGAAAGTTATAGTACGAACATAATCCTTTATCGTGATCGCAGATTCTGGTTTTCAGCCAAAAAGAGGGGCAATGAAGTGCCTACTATTGAAAGCTAACCCCCTTATTAATAAACGCCGAGTGAAGTTCCATTCACTATTATCTCCAGATTAACCATACATTTTTCGAGGATTAAGTTTGGGATAACTTTACTCTGCGTTTATTAATGAAGGAGTAAGCAAAAGTTCGCACGGACGTAATAAAATCGCGGCGGGATTTTATCGCGCACTGGATTTTCTCGGTGTTAAGCGACCGTTGAGAATCCAACGCGCTGGGATGCACTCTCGTCCCAGCACGTTGCAAAAACACACTGTTGGATTTTCAACGCTCGGCACTAAGAAGAGCGTTGAAAATCAAGTACACGAAAAAAAATCACCGCGATTTTATTACTTCCGTGCGGACGTGAGCTAAGAGCGTTATCACGCTGGCGATTTGCCAGCGTGATTTCAGCGAGTTGATTTGTGAATATGCTCTCCGTGGGTGCGATGCGACCTAGCCGCGACCACGCGTCGTGTTCTCTGCGTTTTCACAATATTCTATACTCGCTTTTCTCGCTCTGTCTTGTACATTCACCGAGAACGCGGCAAATATGTTGCGCACATGTGGCGTGCTCGCTACGCACACACTGCGATCGTGTTAATCGCCTCGCCGATAACACGCTGGTAAATTGTCAGTGTGATATGGCTCTAAAAGTTTCGTAGCGTGGAAGCATTCAAGATTGTCCCAATGCATTATTTTCACATCTAAACCACAAATAAGAATGTAGTTCACAAGAAACAACTGTTATAGGAAAATCGGTTTTTCCTTTTTACGTTCATACTATACTCGTAAAAACCTCTTAATATTTTACCAATAAGAATATTTATTTATTTCTTTGACCCAAATAAAGAGAATTTGCTCACATAAATATTAACAGGGAAAAATAATACGAAACACTGTTATTAGAGAAAACATGTTCGCGAAACGTAATATTTTTTCCTTGTAGAACGAATAAAATAAATATTGAAAATGAAAAATTATTATGTCGGAATAAATTTGAATAAAAACGAGTACCTATAGATATTTAAGAAGACTGCTAATGGGGCTCTAAACTTTATAATTATTTTTAAATATATTTGAATAATATACGTAATTAAAACCACCTACTTAACCCTTTAGAACGAAATATTACAATATTTTTATAAGATGTAGTTGTATAATTAAGTTATGTTACAATACAGGTTGCATAACATAAGTTTCTTTGTAATTTTATCTTGAAATACAGTTATGTTTGCATTTATAAACCCTTAAATGGCAAAATGAATATAGAAATGCAATATTTAATCATAACACCGAATATTTAGTTTTAGATGTAAAAAAAGTATTTATTTGAAAACTTTCTAAATGCCTTTTTACACCTAAAACGGTAACAACATCAGCAATTTATTATAAATATTTACTTTATTTTATTAATTCGTTAAACCAAACATTAATTAATTTTACAATATACATCTAACACTAAAATATATAAATTATATACAAGTATACAGAGGAAAAGAATAAAATATAAGAACAGCTCATTGGGCATAAAAAAATTCGTCCGCATTGCTGTCAGTGGAAAAAGTGCCGATAAAGCTGGCAGCATTGCCACGTTGTATGGCAATGCCGATTCCTTGGTCTAAAAAGTTACAGTTTAAAACGTCATTAAGTTTGTGGTCCCCAAGCAATTTAAAATACCCACATCGACACTTTTCCCATAATAATCTGGTTAATAAATGTAACAGAACCCTCTGTACCTTCTGAAATAGTTAAATTACTCTATTACAGTGCAAAGAGAACCTCGTCTAACAGTCGTCACCCTGGTAAAAAACAGATATTTTATTTGTCAGTAATGAAATGTCCCTGGGGCTATAATTTCCAGTGAAAATCTATCTGCTTGACTTGTATTAGACCAACACTCCGATTACGTAACACACTTTTAATCAAAATCCGAAGTGGAGTGGAAATCACTAATCCATTGCTTCATAAACAGTGATTGGAGTAGGTAGATTGATTTTACGTACTCGCATCATGAATAGTCATAGAAATCATGGCTTGGATAACCTTTTTTCCGGGATTTCATTTTGGTACTTACGGGATCGAATCAAATATTGTAATAGTAAGGATTTTTAAACTACTACATTATAAATTTATAGAATGCGATAGATAAATATTTAAAAGTGTGTTTTTTTCTTATTTATCAAGTAATAAAGTGAATCTTACTGTTGTGCGTCCATTCGAAACTTACATAATATGACTAATTTAATCGTTATTTCTTGTAAGTATATTATCGGCTGGATGTAATTGTTACTATTCTTGAATAAATAAATGAAAATATCGTTTTATACTTCTTAATATCTTTTCGCATTCAATGCAAAAACAGCAAAAGCGTTAAACATTTCTTATTCATATTGATGAATGCATCAATATGAATAAGAAATGTTTAACCCTTTTTATTGTTTATTCTTTTTATTTTTATTCTACACATTACAACATTTGAAATTCATTAAAAAATCATAATAATTTCAAAATTCCAGAATTCCGGAGGCATATCCATACTAATATTTACTTGCCAGTTCATTGGCCCCAAATCATTCTACCTACTCCGATCACTGTTCATAAATGTTTAAAAAATTCGTCAGTGCGACAATAAATCACGCAATGAATGTTGCTGAATTACCAAAATGAGAGGAAGTGCGATTGTCTGTATAATTATGTTATGCAATTACATAAACTACTTTGAGAAAAAACATTTTTTTTTTTACAAAATTGCAGATTATCCGTCAAATTTATTTAGTCTGGAACTGTTGATTTACTTCGGTGCCCGTCAAAGGTATTTTCTTTGTGTTTTTCCAAAGGAATACGTGCTCTTGCTTTTGTAACAGGAACCCTTCAATGTTGCTTGGAAGCAGACATGACCTACAGTAAGGACTTCTCCGAATTAATTATTATCAAGGATTCAATATTCAAACCATAATGATAATAATATCTATTATTAAAATATGATGGAACACGTTTTTTTATTTTGAATGTGAGAACGTTGACTGTAGATTTGTTGACCATTTTATATTTTGTTAATTAAGTACCTGGTACTTGTTGACAGGCCTACACTGTCCTCCCATACGTATTATCACCGTTATTTGGAAATATTGTGAAAGCCAATTATTTTTGAAAGGTTAACCGTGGAGTTTCTTGCCGACTCTTCTCCATAGAAAACGACCAATTGGAACCGTGCAGCAAACTTCTGACGATTCAAAAGTGCCCATGTAGGTTTATGTGTAATAAAATATTTTGATTTTGACTATGCACGACTTATAATGCGAAGCATTAGAGAGTGTTCTGCGATCGAAAAATTTGTTTTGCCTCCTTTCTGCAACTGTTTTTATTGTTACACTCCTGCTAGTACACAGAACCTTTTTAGATTTATATAGCATTGTATACATAATTTAATGGAGATTAATACTCTAATTTCAAAAATATATTGAATGCAGCAGAAACGAAAAAAACATCAAAATAGTTTTTGAAAATTCCCGTCAATCAATCTATGAAACCTGAAAACATTGTAGCTTGCGAGAAAATCAATTAACTACCTCAACTTTTTTTAATAGATTCGTTTCAGCCATAGTAGGAACCCTATTGAAAATGGCTCTTTTATTCAAAGTGGTTTCTTCTGTTGCCTAGCAACCAACAAAGCATACCTAAATAGTCTTTGACATTACGTAAAGATTGTGAGGTGACAAATTTTACCCATATTGATGGGTAAAAAAGCGGTCAAAACATACTTTATAAAAAGTCGTTTAAATAGTTTTCTGTTTTTGAATGAGCGTTATGAGGCATGTACTTTTGGATTTTCCAAATTTTGCAGTTCTAAAGGGTTCTTATAAATATCTTAAGATCACATACATTATTTTTGATCTAACGGTCCGGATTTTATATAGGTCGGATCCAACTGTTTTCTCACGTATCTGAATTTTTCGCAATTTGTTAGCATGTGACTGGGGCCTTAGCAGTTTATATGCCACATAAAAATAAAACTATACATAAATTTAATCAGGATCCGGAAAAAAACCATTCATGATGGCGTGAAAGGGGTGTAATACAATTGCACGCCTCGCAACGCTTCAGCGTGTGAGTACTCTACACTCGAAAGAGACGTTGTTAAAATTTTGCAACATAAAATCGCTTAATTCCCAAATATTTTTTGTTATACTTGAAATTCCTATTAGCAGGGAAGTTTCAAAAACTGGAGACTTGATGTTATAAGATTAATATATTTTTAGATAGATATACCTTGGAATAGTTATATGTATAACAAAAAATATAGGTAATTAAAAAAAATACGTGTAGTGCTCTCCATTGGGAAGTGATTCTGCTTGTCGTCACGATTTAAGTCGTCACATACAAATCTAAATCTTCTTCTATAAGTTTTATTTCATGCTTCGGATGACCCCATTTCTTTATCAAACTCATAACCGTTCAAAAGCTAATATATTAACAAATATCGATGATTTTTCTTAGATAGTTTCCATAAATCGTTAGCATGTTTTTTCTGTGAAGCGTGCGCTTTTGAAATTTCCATTTTTTTTAATTGTGCGTGCTGCACCGTACACGTGATAGAAGTAAAACTTCTAAAAAAATAAAGAATAGGAGAGATTTAGTGTGAGAGACAGAGAGATATAAATCTTTCTTCTCTCTCATGTAATGAAATGTGCATAAACGTGACGCGTCCTTGATATTTCACTCTCAATTCTCGTCCAATTATTGAATCGCCGCCTAAGAAGTTTCACTTCAAAAACAGTCAGTAATACTAAAACTACTTCATCAAAAGAAAAGGTGCTGAGCAGGAAAAATTTCACACCTTAATCACGTAAGAAGTTGTCGGGAAGTAGGTTTACTATCTTAGAACTATTTACAAACTTTGGTGCTATCTCGAACTTTTCGTATAAATCTTCCGTATTCGTTTGGAATACACAAGAAGGGGTACGTAATTCAATACGCTTACTGACTTTTAAATGATGTCAATAACACCACACCGCTCCCACACCGCAGGAACGAACTCAGCTTATCAGGTCGTCTATAAGCCTAGTGGTTGGCCTATAGGCCTAGCGGTCGGCCTATAGGCCTAGCGGTCAGCTTATAGCGGCAATGATAGCAGAAAAGATTTAAAAAAATTATCCCGTCATAAATTCTCAAATAGCATTTTAAGCTCACAGAGCAGGTTTTGTTGTCAACTTAATAAATAAATAGGTTGTACTAAAAAAAATTGTTATTTAAAGTATTATTTTTGGAATACCAGGCGGTATTCCAAAAATAATACTTTAAATAACAAAATTTTTAGTTGGTTTATTTGTTCGATCCCTAGTATTTAATGGAAATTATATATATGCAGGCAAATATGCACTCGGTACACAAAAAATGTAAATCTCTATCACTGAAAAAAAATATTACTCGCTGGAAAACAAATTTTTCGAAAGAACGTTGTTCGTTTACTTATTGCCAGATAAATATTTAAAGGTTCAAGCGATTGAACTTATGAGGGTTCAATAAATATCATGGATCGTAATAAAGTAGTAAGTATTTGACAATCCAAAACGATAAGGTTGTACTAGCCTAATATTTAGTCAAAGATATTTTATTGTTGGTAAACCGACTCGCAAAATATCTTTATTTTAATCGAACTTTACTTTGAATTTTGCCTGACACCTATTATTATTATAAGCGTCCATGTTTAGTTTTGAAGCTCATAGCATTATAAAGACTTCGATGTTAAAGGGTTTTTCAATAAGGGTTAACAAAAGTGCTACTGGATAAGTGTTACTACACAATTAAAGATTTTGTTAATGACAAAACTTTCTGTTAGTGGTGTGTAGGATGTTTCTTTGTGATTTAATTTACTTACATTTCTTACATCTTTAGCTTTATTGCAATTTTAATTTTATTTTATTCCTTTTTCTGCCATTTTTTTTAATTTATTGACATTTGTAATTGAATTTATTGTCATTTTAAATTTAATTTTTAGACATTTGTAATTGAATTTTCTGTCATTTTTTTATTTAATTTGTTGACATTTGTGCCTAATTCTGAATGTTTTATTGAATAATATGAGTATTTTTAATAATGATAGTAATGTTGCTTACTGAATGAGAAAAATACAAAGAAAACAAAAAGCGTTTCCTTTTGTTTTCTTTGTATTTTTCTCTTTTTTTATGTTTGTTTATGTATTTTGTCTAGTAAATGTATTATATAAAGGCTCCGTGCACGAAAAATCCCTTTTTCGTCAATAACTTATTTAATTGAAAGAAAGTTTGAAGTTATTGAAGCATTAAGTCTGTGTAAGTATAAAACTACAGTTTTCGTGGTTATAAACTAATCGTGTCAGTCACAGCACCTGTCAATATTTGCATCACTTTTGCGGTCTCGAAAATATGGTTCATTTCGCCTTTGATTTACTTAATGAAGATACAGTATAATCATAAAATATATTTTTTTATTTTATTTCAAGGACAGCTTAAGACTAATGTGTGATTTTTAAATTTCTTGACATGTCAAAGTCAAAGTCAAATTATTTATTTCAAATAGGCCCATGTATCATGTGTCATGTGCCATGTGCCATGTGCCATGTATCATGTGTTTGAACGTCAAAATTTACAAAATAATATAATTGATTCTAGTCGCCCGTTCCAAAAGGTAGTTTTCGTATGGAGAAGAATGGGCAAGAAACACCACCGTTACTCTTTTAATTTGTTTTACAATAGTTTGTATAAGTACGTACATTAGTTAAATAATTATATGTGAAGACGATGTACCTAGAATAAAATTACTATACTAACCACAATAGGTAAAAATAATTAAAAATGAAGCAACGACAGATAATTTAATTATGTGATAGATACATGGTGCTCATATATTTACAAACATTGTAAAAGTAGACGATTTTCATATTTTTTTTAAAATTAATAAGTCATTGTGTGAGGAAATAATCACAGAATGTAAAATCAATGTCATATAACACAAAATTATAATTTTTACAAGTAAATTAGCAACCTGTTTGATTTTGTCTTGATTCTAAATTGTCCTATGGAGCAGGACCAGCATGTTTCCAAGCACTCTTATCTTGGATATAACCCTCTAATTTGTAATATGCTTTTACAAAGTGTACTTTTAATATGAGTTTTAAATTTTCTTTCATTTAATTGCAATGTCACAATGTATTTTGTTGTAACATTTAACACAGTACCCCATAAAAGATTTGTGTACTTTAGATAATCTGAAAAATGGTTGATCTAGTTTATCTTTATTTCTAGTATTAAAATTATGGTTTGCTAAATAATAGGAAAATATATATATTACTGACAGGGTTTAAAAATAAAATGGGTATTTCAACATTTTTTCTGCTATATTTTGTATGGAAATTGAAAAAAGTAGTTCCACTATGTACAAGTAGACCACGATGTTGACGATATTTTTTTAATTTTTAAAATTCAAAGTAGTTTCTTCTAACGAAAGGTTCAAACGTCAGTCTTACGTCAAGTTTTGGAATTTTATTTTTTATTTTTCTATTTTTATTGAGAATTTTAGTGATTTTCCACGAATCCTTAATTTATTTAAAAAAAATCCTTTCCATACATAAGTACAAAACGAAGAATTCAACTTTTTAAATCACAAATAATTTTGTTTAAAATCTGTTTCCCTTTCTCACAACAAAATTATAATATACAAAATTGATCAAAATCAGTTGATTTCGTGCACGGCCCCTTAAATAATTTTGCATGCCGTAAGGCAGAATGTATCGGGACTCTCATCAAAATAACCATCATATCTGTATACCTACATTATTGGCAAGTAAATGATTTCTTTTTTCTATTCTATTTCTAATAGGAAATTCTCAGAATTAGATCGGGGTTTCTCAGAGGCTCGCCCCCTATTACATGCGATGCGCAAAATCTGGTTAGACGAAATTCCTGCCATCATAACATCACACTTATCTTCCCCCAACGGTTAGTTAGAGTGATCCTATAGTACACCCATAGCGCCAGTTATATTTAAGTCTATGTGCATGAAAAGGTTGAGCCAATTGCCATCAACCGGGTACAAATGCAGACAACGGGCTGCTACTGCTGAATTTTCGGACAGAATTACCCAATTACCTACACTTTGGCCGACCTGAGAATCAAAACCAAGACCTCACGCTCAGCAGTCGCCATAAGACCAACGAGGTAATCTGTGCTTATTCCTTCGGAGATTTCTAACATAAGTTTTGCTATTCATTAAACTTACAAAATGCATTGTTGTCAATAAAAACTGTTTATACAGCAATAGCGAGTGCAATTATTCTATAGAAAAGCGAATATAAAAGAGAAGGGCCTTGAATTTATTACGTCTCGTTCCCTTAAAAAGTAATAAAAACCTGACATTTATTTTTTACGTTTTCTAGAACTGTATGTCGCAGCTGTATTGCTATTGCTCTTCAGGGTCCTCTAAATATTAGACTTGACAGCTGAATCTAATTTAAACATATGTGCATTTTACGATGCAGATAATGAAAAAAATAATTTCATTTACATTATTCTGCCACTTTACCACTTTGCTGCGCCTTATATTTTTACTACAGCAGACATTCACATGTAGGTATTTCTTGGCAGATTCAAAAACTAGTTCGTTACTAACAAGCAGAGATTTCGTTTATTCACAAAACTGAAAAGTAATCTATAATTCAAGTTCTACTCACATATCCTCTTCAGGAAGATTCAGCGTAATGGAACCCTTCACGAAGTCTCCATACTGCAGGTATCCGAAGAACCCGACGAAGCCGTACAACGAGATGACGATTACCATGGCTACGTTGAGCACTCCAGGACAGCCCAGGAACTGCTGAGGTTTGGCCATCTCGTTCTCAACAGGCATGACCACGCCAATGCCTTCCATGGCAAAAATCACCGTGCTGAAAAAGAATTATGATTTTTGAGTTTTCGACTATCGTTGTTGGGATACATTTAATAAAGAGTTCGGAATGACGATATTTATTCAAATATGCCAAACGCACTTTAAAGAGTCAGTTTGGTTCCAGTATTTTCATCTCATGAAGCGACGCCCGCTTTACTTGTGGTAACCATGTGTACAAACACGCTGTGAATGTGTGCGTCAGCACATAAAACTCACACACTTCCGACTTCGACATTGTTTTGGACGGTACCGAGAGGTCGTTTTTTTTTTTGGTGGGAAATCATCAAATAACTTCTCCCGCTCTGGGCGGAGCAGGAGGGCGTGTCAGACTCTTACTGACTAAAACCCACCCGTGTTCCTTCGGTTGCCCTGTCGCCGGGGGCCACGATATCCCTTTCGGTTTTCTTCGCAACCCCGGCAGGCATCGGCCATAGTGGACCCCTTCAATTACCGAGAGGTCCTAAGCTAACACAATCATTCATAGCGTGTTTGTTCATTTGATAACCACAAGTAAAGTGCGCGTCGCTTCGTGAGATAAAAATACTATACCAACCTCGCTAAATAGGCGTCTATTTTTTTCTATCACAGTTTGAGCTGGCCAGAATACCCACGCTGAGACGAAAAAGAGTGGCACAGTAATACCCTGGATGTATTCACCCAGCAGTGAGGAAAGAGGCCACCGTAAAAAAATAGTTCTAGATTCACATAACCTACCCTAACCATATAACCTTTCTCGCAAAGCAATAAATATAATTGTTCACGTTAATAGAGCAACGAACTAGGAGGCCAAAAACATGCCGCTTTGGCAGAATCATAATATGATAATATTATGAATCACACAAACTATCACAAACTGACAATTCTTATTATTATCTGCGTTTAATTCATATTGCGCAATTAATCTGTTTGACAGTTTTGTAATATAATGAATAACATTTAAACTGTAGAAATAAAAAATAAAAATCTCATTTGATTAATAAAAATGATCCGGTAAAATACGGTCTTCATTTTTTCATGCGGTAATATTTACACCAAAAAATATTCTGATATGAATTGAATTGAATATGATTCAGCTAAAATACATGTGTCACCGTGTTGGATGTCTCACAATCACTTAGTTTTAGAACAAATAATTTACAGTCTTAGTTTTGTTAAATTTTGCTTGTTTCAGACAATGGACCGATGCTAAACTGTGTAACAGGCGCGTTTTAAAGTTACGATACCATGCTGTCATTGGGTTCGTTCTATATATAAAAACGATCTAAATCAATCAATTTATAAGTGGTTTTGTTTGATTTTAAATGATAAATGATAAATGATTTTATTTCTGTAAATAGGTTTGTACAAACACTTTTACACGTCAATCATATTTTAAAAACTAGATGAGGTCGGCGTTTCCTAACTGACTACTCTGAGAAGAAAGGCCGAAACAAACTCAGAGGTCACAGTCTCTTTTAAAGTCCAGACATAATCTTGGTCAGATCATGTGAAGACCATGTAGATTGGTGTCTGGAGTGGTCTTTTGAGGAAAGCATCACACAGATTGAGAGGGCCTGTCCAGTCAGTGCACGCATTTGTCAGTTATCGTGCAGCTCAACTCAGAATTAAGGAGCTCAACGATTCGACGAACAATACCAAAGAAAGGACATTTGGGTAGGCCGCATAAATTACTCAAAACTGTCAGACTATAATAAGAACTAAGTGAGAAAAAATTAAAAACAAAAAGAAAAAGGAATGACCCACATAGTCTTCACATTCACAATAATTTAAATAATATAATACTTTAAAAGTATATAAAATTCATTAATGTCAATGTGTATATAAAAACCAGGAAATAATCTTGGTCAGAGCATTTTATTTGAGGACCATGTAGATTTGTGTCTGAAATGGTCTTTTGAGGAAAGAACCATACAGATGTGAGTGGACCTGTCCATTCCACGCACGCATTTGTCAGTAATCGTGTAGCTCAACTCAGAACTTAAAAGGAGCTCAATGATTCGACGAACAATACCAAAGAAAGGACATTTGGGTAGGCCGCATAAAGTACTCACAACTGCCAGATGATCATTAAAAGTAACTGAGAAAAATAAATATATATATATGACCCACATAGTCCTCACATTCACAATAATAAAAAATAATAAAAAAATATTATACTTCACAAAGTAAATATTCATGTCATTGTGTATATAATTTTAAAGATAGCAAAAAAAAAAAAAAAAAAAGTTCCGAAAGTAAAACATAAAAAATTATAAAATTGGAGCAGCTCAATCCCATGCCTTTTTGTCCTCAATGTAATCTTTAACGGCATAAAAAGCCTTCTGGCACAACTTGCGTTTAGTAAATGATTTGAATTTATTAAGGCTTAGATCTTGTACGTGGCTTGGAAGTTTATTATAAAAGCGTATACATTGACATCTAAAGGAGCTACCTATTTTCTTGAGCCTTGTTGTAGGTACAACAAATTTGTGTTTGTTCCTAGTATTTATGTTATGGATATCACTGTATTTTTTAAACAATTTTTTGTTTTTATGGGCATATAAAAGATTATCAAAAATATACTGAGAAGGCACAGTCATTATATTTATCTCCTTAAATTTATCTCTGAGAGAGTGTCTCGGACTTAATTTATAAATAGATCGAACAGCTCTTTTCTGCAAAACAAAGATAGTTTGAATGTCGGCGGCATTTCCCCACAACAGAATACCGTACGACATTACACTATGAAAATAACTAAAGTACACTAAACGGGCTGTCTCTATGTTAGTTAAATTACGAATTTTTCTAACAGCATATGCTGCGGAGCTTAGCTTTTTTGACAATTTATCTATATGTGGGCCCCACTGAAGCTTAGCATCCAAAGTTAAGCCCAAGAATACTGTGCTATCTTCAGGATTCAATTCTTCGTCCTTTATCAACAATTTAGTTTTCACCTGCCTAACATGAGGTAGGGTAAACTTAATGCACTTAGTTTTTTTTTCATTCAGAAGTAAATTGTTAACATTGAACCAGTGAACTACTTTTGAGATTGCCGTATTTACATCGTCAGTAACTAGCTGCTGACGTTTAAGTTTAAACAAAAGTGAAGTGTCATCTGCAAACAACACTATATCATGGTTATCCTTTATGAGGTAAGGCAAGTCATTAATATAAATAAGAAACAAGAAAGGACCAAGAATTGAGCCCTGTGGGACTCCCATTATTACTAAAGATCCGGGAGATCTTTTTCCATTAATGTCAACGCTCTGAATCCTATTACTCAAGTATGAAGTAAGAAGATCCAGAGCGCTGTTCCGGATCCCATAGTGGCGGAGTTTCCTGATTAACGTGTCATGAAGAACGCAATCAAATGCCTTGGACAAATCACAAAAGATGCCCAAGGCATCACATTTATCTTCCCATGCATTATAAATGTGACCTAAAAGTTCAACACCGGCGTCAGTAGTTGAACGACCCCTTGTAAAACCGAACTGTTTTGAAGACTGTGTTGAATAAATTTTGTTTTTCTTTCTTTCTTTGTTTGATTGCAAAAATAAACTAATTAAATGTTTGTCCCAAAGCTTTATCCGTCATGTAATCTGTCGCATGTCTATATATCAATTGAATTGCTCACAGATTAAAATTGATAGTGTTTTAGTTAGATTAGCAACCGATTCCTCTTAAAATGTTGCCACAACGACAGAATTAGTTCGATCTAATTGATTGATGCTTCAATTTTTTTTTTAGGAATTGCTTTTAGTCGAACGGCTGGCTTTATCCAGTGGTTCAACGTGGAGCAAAGTTGCAATTCGAGGCATTTTTTTCGTAAGTAGGTATCTATTTTTAGATAACTGTAATGTGTCTCACAGTGTGTGCATATGTGTATAAACAGACAATTCTTGTAATATAAAATTCTATAAATTACTCATCTCCTGTATTTATTTTGTCTTAATATTGTTGATACTATTGCACAAAATATTGCAAGTATAGTGAAATAAGGAAAATAAGGTGACATTGGCAACAATTATTATGACCGTCTCTACGCGCTCACATTTATTCTCACACTTTTTATTCATTTTGAAATCATCATTCTCTTGCCCTTTTCCAATTGATTTGTGGTCGGCGTAACATGGCCCTTTCTTACATATTTCTCGTCATCTCAGTAGTTACTCCCTTTCTATCCATTTCATCTTTCATACAGTCCATCCATCGTTTCTTTGATCTTCCCCTACTCTTAGCATTGACATTCATAATCAAAACTTTCCTGATGACATTTTCCTCATTCCTCCGCATCACAAGTCCATGCCATGACAACTGATTTCCGCACAACTTTTCAGTCACCGGTGTAACTTTCATACTTCCTCTTATGTACTCATTTCTATTCTATCCATTCGTGTAACACCACACATCCCTCTTAGCATTCTCATCTCAGCTGCATGCAATTGCTTTTCATTCATCCCTTTGGTGGCCCAACATCCTGATCCATAAAAGACGGCAGGTCTAACCATTGTTTTATTATATCTTCCCCGCAAGTTGAAAAACGATATTAAACATTTTGAATAATATCGTTTCTGTAAGTATTAATTTTGCATAGTTGAATGATTCGAATAAAAAATCGAATAAAACGGCTTATTCAGTTAGTAATAAAATTTTGAAGTAGAACCTTTTTGCTTTGCTTTGTAATAAAATCTGATTTCACAGTACATCAAAAAGGCTCATTACATTATCAAAAGCAGTGACGTGGAATTTTTGCATTTTAGATCAAAACAATAGTGGGTAAAGTCGAGTATTTTGACTCATTTAAAATTCTGTATCATCAATTTTATTACAAACTTTATACACTGAATTGGAAAGCTCCTTATATACAATTCAATGGATTTAATTCTGCATTGATAATGTCTTCGGCTTCATAAATGTATCTTTGATGTTTTGTTGGAGTTAAACTTAATTACCTTTATCGTTAAACTTAGAAACTGAACGCGGACAAGGCCGTCCCCTCGTCATGTTACTTTGTTAAAATGTTTGTACTTGTTTGTGCACATTTAGTGCCCATTATGTACTCCCTTTCAGTTAATCTTAATTACATCGTAAAAACTATGAACTCAATCTTGCGAAGCGTAAAAAGGCCATCACATCGTATTACTTTGAGAAGATGATTATTTTTTTTTTCAATTTTGTTTGTTTAACAAAATTGATCACCTTATGTGTTCAATAAAACAAATGTAATACAATGGCTAGCTTGTTCCCGCGGCTTAGCTCGCGTGAACGTCGAAAATTATCCCATGGAAACGTACTACCTGGATAAGAAGTATCCTATGTGTTAATCCAGGTTATAAACTATCTGTCTGCCTTATCTAAATCCAAAAAAAAACAGCTGTTCCCTATATTTATGTTCACATAACTTGTCAAAATGTAGGAAACAGCTGATTTTTTTCGCGATTTCTGGTTTGGTCCCATAGTAAATGTTGTTCATAATGATGAGTAAAGTCACGTGTTTAAGTTTACGGACTGGTTAAAAAAAATCCTGTATTTATAATATATAATAATAGGTACACATAATTACATACTCTCTTTGAGAATCTTTTTTTTTTTGTTACAAAAAATATTTAATCCGGTATAATCAGAAAAAAAATACACCCTACGTGAATTTGCCATCATAGCTGTGATATGAATATAATGGACAATTTAAGTTGGTACCTAGTCAATTTTCTTTACAATGAATTTCCCTGACCTTACATACACTCAAACCATACTTCATACCTAAGTAACACAACATTAGTGAACAAAATGCTAAGCACATAGAAAGCACTCTCCTCGAAATTACGTCAGATGCATCCCTTGTCGTTGGGATGAGAATATATGGGCATGTGCAACCCCGGATACAAAGTAATGTACGCAGATGTTTGAAGTTGAGAATTTCATCCGTTAAAATGTATTTTACCTTGGTATTGTCGGTGAGATGGATGCATTTGCCAAACATACCTAGGTTTGACTTTTTGCAAAACGTTTGTCTTAAAAGTATATCGTCTTTTTTTTGTGTCTCGCAACTTTATTTGAGTAGGTATCTATTTTATAACTCCTATTTTCAAATTCGAAAACTATCTAATGCTAGCTGACCCGATAGACGTTGTCCTGTCTTAAAGTAACCAATCGCGCCAACTGTCAAACGACTGACAGTTATGTCAAAACCGCTAAGGTTTTAAAGGTGTTAAACGAGTGTTAAACCTTAAAATTAGAAAAGGTTAAGTTACGTTAAGTTTTCTTAAATTTTATAATTTTCCGCGCAACTTTTCTCTTCAACTGTTCTCCTGGCAATAACAAACACAAAAAAAAAGAATATGCGAAATCGGTCCAGCCGATCACGCGTGATGCCGTGACCATGGGAAATAGGGATTCATTTTTAGGAAATAGGAATTCATTATATATAGATTTTTATAAAATTTGTTATAAATATCATTTTAACGCGGCATTAGCTCACAAACCGATATATTTTTATGATTAATTACTGCGATTATTAATGAGGGCGGAATAATGAACCACAACGAGAACGGCTAATCTCGAATAAAAATATACTTAGTTGTTAGGCGGAAATAAAATTAAAAATTAAAAATCAAGAAGAATGTTTTAGAACTCTGCATCAAATTATTATATAATTTACTAGCTTTTTCCCGTTAAAATATCCCACGGAAACATACTACTGATACCGAGATTACATACCTAAAAGCCGAGGAAAGGATCATTGACTCCTACCGCTGCGCCCGCGCTACTGTCAACCATAATTATTTTGTCACGCGTAATTTTGAATCTGTGATATCTTTTAAACTATTCGTTTAAATGAAATGATGTCAAGGCATATTTTAATCTAAATTAAAGGTTCTATTTAAGTAACATAGTTTATTGGATAAGGATTAATATAATACCGGTCATAACAGCTTCGGAAATAACATTGAAATTTTTATCAAATTCTGAAAGATATTAACGGTTATTGTGGGTCATCCTTAGAAGATAGACATGTGCCAATACGGACTTTTTTGTTGATCTTTTTAAGATGAACAATACTGTAGAACACAAATTTTATGTAACTTGTACGATTTCCGCGGCGCACACCAATAAAGTTCCCAGTCGGCATGATTTTTTCCGACACCTTCAACAATAACCGTCAAATTTCAGCCAATTTACACAAAACCTTAATTAATTATATACTAAAACCTTCCGCATACATCACTCCGTCTATTGGTGAACATTTTTTGAAAAATGGGGTCCGTGGTTTTTGAGTTTATGGCGTTCAGACAGACAGACAGACAGACAGACGCGTCGGGGGACTTTGTTTTATAATATGTTAGGATATAATAATAATTTATTCGGATTATTCGGCTTAAAGGTGGATACATTATGTAGAGCATTTTGTAGAGCATTTCCATGTAATATAATGTTCTTTCGAATGGTACAAATACAAGCAAATGCTCAATTTTAAAAAAGCATATCCATGTAATGTAACGTTCGAATGCTAAACGCTACGTTCGACGTAATTAATGCTCACGGCGAATGAACACCTTTTCCTCGGCCCGCGCAGCTCACTCCGCAGTGCCGCGCTCGTGTCTTTGCTCGATAAAATGTTACAGCAATAGGCTCGTTGGTTTTTAAAATCAGGTTGTAACAAAATATCGAGCGTCGTGTTCGAAGTGCGTTTCAATAAAATATAAAAACCTTAAAGTTTAACAATTCACCGCTGCCTACTTTAGTTTTTGAAGGCCTATTTAGTTAACTATTTAGTTTAATAATCTTTTGTTAAGTCTCTATACCAGTGATTGATTGGTTGATTTTATATCAGCCAACCAATCACAGCTTAAGTTAGATTTAAAAAGCTTAGTAAGCTTTTAGAAACTCATATTAGAGGATTATAATTATCCAAGATAAGAACGCTTGGAAACACACTGGTCCCGCTATATAGGACAATTTCTAGACAAAATCAAACTGGTTGCTAATTTAATTGTTCAGCTAATAATAGAATATATAAAATAAATGCTTTCAGTTTGAGTTGAGTTTGAAATAAGGACAAAACATCAAGAACCTACCTCAAAAACAGAGGCCATTGCGTAATACCAGCAACGAGCTCCCTCTCCTTAATAGGTGGAAGGTCCAGGAACACATAATACAGGGTTATCACGAAGACCACGAGGATCAGAATGTTTGCCAGTGCGGAGAATGGTACCAGATACTTTAGGTTCCGTATCTGACAGATTAGGACTAGAGGCACTAAGGTCAAAGCACAGGCAGCTTGGATTGATAAGGGGTTATCTGGCATGTAGACGTCGAGAACCTGAGGACAAAAATTTGAAGGTTATTTAGTTATACTGTAATTTACTAGCTAATTTAGGTTGACCCTGTATATTATCTGACTACTCTGAGAAGAAAGGCCGAAACAAACTCAGAAGTCACAGTCTCTTTTAAAGTCCAGACATAATCTCGGTCAGATCATGTGAAGACCATGTAGATTGGTGTCTGAAGTGGTCTTTTGAGGAAAGCATCACACAGATTGAGAGGGCCTGTCCAGTCAGTGCACGCATTTGTCAGTTATCGTGCAGCTCAACTCAGAATTTAAGGAGCTCAACGATTCGACGAACAATACCAAAAAAAGGACATTTGGGTAGGCCGCATAAATTACTCAAACTGTCAGACTATATTTAGAACTAACTCAGAAAAAATTAAAAACAAAACAAAAAGGAATGACCCACATAGTCTTCACATTCACAATAATTAAAATAATATAATACTTTAAAAGTAAATATTCATATCATTGTATATATAAAATTCATTAATTTCAATGTGTTCATAAAAAACCAGGAAATAGTCTTGGTCAGAGCATTTCATTTGAGGACCATGTAGATTTGTGTCTGAAATGTTCTTTTGACAAAAGAACCATACGGATTTGAGTGGACCTGTCCAGTCCGTGCACGCATTTGTCAGTAATCGTGTAGCTCAACTCAGAACTTAAAAGGAGCTCAATGATTTGACGAACAATACCAAAGAAAGGACATTTGGGTAGGTCGCATAAAGTACTCACAACTGCCAGATTACCATTAAAAGTAACAGAGAAAAATAAATAAATATATATATATGATCCACATACTCCTCACATTCACAATAATAAAAAAAATATATATATTATACTTCACAGAGTAAATATTCATGTCATTGTCTATATAATTTTAAAGTTAGCAAAATAAACAAAGTTCCGAAAGTAAAAAATAAAAAAAATTGGAGCAGCTCAATGTTCTCAATGTAATCTTTAACGGCATAAAGAGCTTTCTTTGGTTTGAAGCACTTTCATATTCAGAATATTCGTTATTAACTTTTACAAAGGATTATGAATACGACTGATTTCAAACGGTTTGAAATAGAAATTCAGTTGGGGAACAAAAGCTCATTGGATTGAAATTGTGTGGTAAGTATTTAGATTCCTAATTAATTAGTTACCATAGACATTAGTCAGTACTACAACATTTTTAAATATTAACATAAAGGTAACTCATGAAATGATAGTCAGTATTTTTGCTATTTTATGATTTTATTATAAAAAACAAAAAATGAAAAAATACCTAATACGTAGGTAAAAGAAAGAAAGAAAAAGTATTTATTGAGACTCGCGCAGGAAATCATAAACTAAACGTAAGTAACGTAGCTAGTTGCTGCTAAATCACTGATTGCTATCATAAAAATTGTAGGCTCAATAATTCTGTCAATTTGAAGTGCCAAAGACAAATTAAATAAAATTACGTTCATTTTAACATTTATATCTTTCATTATTCGTGGTGTCTATGACGTGAACCGTAGTCCGTAATCCGCATAAATTATTTTTAAAGTACAGTCAAGCAAATAATTTTTGTTATCAAATTGACACACTCCATTAATTTGCCGTTTTGCAGTCATCGCAATTTACGTTGGTAGTTAATTTACTAGACAATTAATTTCACTGACTTTACTTAGGAACTTGTACAAATGATTACTTACCTCTTTCATAGAAGATCCGATGAAGACAACGTAGACACATAACACGCTGAAGTATGTTACAACCATTGAGTAGTCCACTAGAACTCTGAAAAAAAAAATATAAACCAGACTGTAAATAAAATATTTAAAGAAGAGTTTATTTGAAAAGGACTGTTTGGCAAAGCTGTTTTCATAATAAGGGATAAACTGATATCACTACAAATTTTGAATAAGAAACTATAAGAGACACCGATAAAAGCTAGGGCTGTTACCATAATACATTTTAGTACATCACGCTAGGCCCATAAAAATACGGGGCGTGTATATTGCTGACGGGCATAAATTCAATCTCCAGGCTTCTACTGAGCAATTCGTAATAGAAAAACCGGCCAAGTGCATGACGTACAAGCAAGGGTTTCGTAGATGAATTTATCTCAAATATAAGCTTAACATTGTAGTTGTTAAACATGTTCTCCCATACATTCCAACTGCAAATGTAAGTTTGTACGCACAATATTTGGAGATTTACTATGTTATTTTAAGACCATAGACTTCTCATAGGTTTTCCTGTAATCTATGAGTAAAGAATCATACACTGTAATTTTTTCAAAATGTTAGGATCAGTATTTTCGGAGATAATGGTATATTTATATCTATTTTTTTAAAATATCTTTAAATTTATTTATTTTAAAATTATAAAATAATTATATTTGAGATCCTCATAATAAGCCCTTTCATTACATATGTCACACGGTACAGGTTACAATTTTTTTTTTTTAATTTACATTTTACCCCTCAAAAGTGACCCATAGATTCAAAATTCATTTATTTAAGTTACACGTTCGTACTTGGGTCACAGAAATACATAATATATGTGTACCATCGGTCCATTCGATTTGGAACCAATTGACTGTGCCAGACAGACAGACAGACAGACACACGAGGGATCCTATAAGGGTTCCGCTTTTGCTTTTGAGTTACGGAACCCTAAAAAGCCTTTGAACACTTTGCCCAACCTGGGAATATAGTCAAATATGTTTGCCCGTTTTCACTAACACTCCTAAATGAACGCGTAAATATTATTACACTGTTGCATTTTCTACTCTTATCACTGAGCCAAAAACAGAGCACTTTTATTTAGGAAAAGTGTCACCTACAGTTCGACTGTGGAGAGAATGCATTCTTGACATCTGTCAGTTTCATACAAACGAATATGTGTTTTGCGAATTTAATCCTGGAAATTGTCCAACGGACAGGACTGTAGTGTTAGTCAAAACGGGCAATAAGGTTTACTAGACGTTTTAACTATGTTAATCTCTGGTTATATAAGATAATGTTCAAGCAAGCTTAAATAATTGAACTTACTTTATGAAATTACCCCATGTTTGTAATTTCTTAGGTCCGTAAGTGAACGCCGCTCCACAAGTTTCAGCGAAACTAAGCGATGGTTTCTTTGCGTCAACGCATACTTCTTGCGACACTTTTACCTGAAAAAAGAATTGACTTTTAGATTTCCTTTATCGCACTGTGTTTTTAGGAAATTAATTGGCACAGAAAATATTTACCTAAATCACAAAAAAAAAAGATTGAAAAGAAGCGTTAATTTGAAGTAAATTACATTAAATAACATCACGCCTTGTTATCCCGAAGGGTTAAGCAGAGGTGTACCCATATTTCGTCAGTTATGTTTAAGTCCCAAACAAAAGCGGGCGAGCCGGCAACATCGGACACAAATTCCAGACTCCGGGCTGCTACTGAGAAATTCCAGATGGAAAAGCCCAATAACACTGCCCGAACTGGGATTCGAACCCAAGACCTCATGCTCAGCAGTGGCGATTGCAATTACTAGACCAACGAAACAGTCTGAAAAATATGAGATAGCAGGATTGATTTTTTTAAGGTCAATACGTTAACCCCCCAGCAGATGATGGACCGACAACCTTAAAAACATGGCTGGGACAGACTGGATGTGGAAGGCGGAGATGTGGAAGGCGACAGGGTGTTGGGGTGCAGCCTGGGACAGGCCTATGTCCAGCTGTGGACTGCGATAGACTGAGTTGATTGAATGAAGCAACATCTATACTAATATATAAATGTTATAAAGACGTAAGATTTTTTTTTTGTAAGTTTGTATGTAGGGGGTAATCTCCGGATTCGGAGTCAAATTTGAAAAAATCTTTTTGCATTGGATAGCTCAATTCTTGAGGAAAGTTATTGTTTCGCGGGCAGAGCCTGAGAAAAGCCTATATACAGCCGTGGACTGAGATGTTTGATTGATTGAATACGTCATCAGCAGTCAATAGTAATCCATTTTCGCATCTTCCTGTCCTTGTCCCATGTTAAATGGGGTCAGAGCAACACCTTTTTTCCATTCTCCCCTATCAATCGTCACGCTATCATTCACTCCCTTCTCTTGTATATCATTCTTCACTCTATCCATCCTCTTTGCCCTTACTTTATCGCTCCATCCATCAACATTTATACGTATCACTCTTTTAGTCACATGCGTTTCGTCTCTCCTCATAAGCAAGCCAAACGATTTGTTTTCAACTCTTCTGTCACTGGCGTCACTTTCAAAGTCATAGCAATCCATTGCTACTCTCCTCTCACTACATCCTCACCTCACCTTCTCTTAGGCCTCTCAAATCATATGTCATTAACTCGATCCTCAGCTACTAAATCGGCTATTCAGTAATGTTTCTTAGAAGCATTTAAACATCATTTTCTTATATTTCTCATTGCCAAATGTAATGGAAATACTCGCTTTTGATACAAGTTTATTGTACTAGGTCTAGGTTCATTACAGTTCATTGTCATATTTAACCTCTAAGCTTTCAAAACTGTAGGTACATTTTAGTTAGAATAATATTTAAAATTAGTGTATGCTAATCAAAATTATTAAAAAGATGTTTCTAACCACGAAAATATTACCTCTATGATTCGTTGAACTTTTTTGCATATTTTTAAACAGCCAGTATGTTGTTCCGTTTCTTTTTTCGTAACATTTTCCCAAGTATGTTGGGGTCAGCTTCCAGTCTAACCGGATGCAGCTGAATTCCAGTATTTTACATGGAGTGGCTGCCTCTACAACCTAGTTACTGGGTAATACGATACCCTTTGGTAAAACTGGTTACTGGTCAGTTCATGCTTACTAATTTCAATTTGTATTTAGAACGTTCAACGTGTTCAATGATGAAGGAGATTGCCAGTACTAACTTACTTATGCAATGATGATAAAGCAGGACCACTCTTCACAGGCTTATCTGTAATCGTCCTCACCAATCCTCATTTATACGTATTAACACTATCGACCCACCCCTTCTGAGCACGGCTTTTACCACTTGAAAAAACATCGAGATTTCTTTACATTACGTAAGTTTTATAGTCATGACATACCCATAAACATTTCGGAATTAATTCACTAAATGATGATGAAAACCACATCAAAAATTTTTGTGCAGTTTAGAAGATCAACGCGGTCACACACACAGACACAAAGAGCGACTTTAATTTATATTATTTAAAGAATAGAAGAAGCGTTTCCGTAAAACGATAAAATACTAGTAGGTATTTATTTTAATTATACCTCACTAAACATTCAAGGACACGGAACGAGGGAATAGAAGTTTTGTTGTTATAAAACCTATGGGTATTTAGTGTCCCTCTAAGCACAGTATAAATAAGTAACAGTATTATGTCTTCATAGAGGCGGAGCTCGTGGTTAAGTAATAACAGCCGCACGGGTCAATCCATCAGGTTAAGCTACGCTTATCTTTCTCAGAAAGCACGTTAAGCCGTTGGTACGGAATGTCATTCATGGCTCTTTGAAA
This sequence comes from Omphaloscelis lunosa, assembly GCA_916610215.1. Classification (NCBI taxonomy): domain Eukaryota; kingdom Metazoa; phylum Arthropoda; class Insecta; order Lepidoptera; family Noctuidae; genus Omphaloscelis; species Omphaloscelis lunosa. The sequence continues at coordinate 19,541,998 of OU744250.1, forward strand.
GTCGTTACGGGTCGTCAGAAAGTGACAACCAGTCTTACTTAGTAGGAGTATCGTATTACCCGGTTATTAGGCAGTTGCTCTATGTAAAATACTGATATTATGTATTGTACTGTATTTAGACTGGAAGCCAACCCCAACTTAGTTGGGAAAAGGCTAGGCAGATTGATTATGACTTCATAGAAAACGGCCAAAACGTCGCTCTTCGAAATCTGAGATCAGTACACAACAGTCTCGAGTACGCGGCAGTTATGCACGGACGCGGAAGGTTTATCTACCGAGCGGCCGTAGGTAATTATTTTAAGGTCACTGTCGAGACATAATACTGTTACTTTATTATACTGTGCTCAAAGCATTAAAACCTGTCTTCAATTTAATATTTTAATTACAATTTTCATATTTTAATATCTTTACGAGTCGTGGCTGGAAATTAATATTTCTCATAGCTTGTCAAAGCGTCTAGACGATAATTGGTTTATGTTAACTAACGTTGTAAAGAGCGAATAGCGTGGAGTAGTTAAATTTCCGACTGGTTGTATACTAGCTGTTGCCTGCAGCTCTACCCGTGTGAACTCTAATTATTTTTCTAAAATAAAAGCCTAGTCTTAATCTTATCCTATACTATTAAACGAGCAATATTTGTATATATATTTAAAAGTATATATATTTGTACTCACGTTCTCGAAATCGACTCACGATTTCGATGAAAGTTACAATATAGGGGTTTATGGGGGCGAAAAATCGATCTAGCTAGGTCTCATATCTGGGAAAATTCGTTTTCCCCGTATTTTCACCGGAGCAGAGCTCGGTCGCCCAGAGTTTAGAACAAGATATTGAATAATGACATGGCAGCATGGAGTTATTAAGTACCTACTATCATGACAGCATGGAATAATTACGTACTATACATGGATTAGTATGAACTTTCCTATAGGTACTATTAAATGAGCATTCTCAATTTTCACCAGAGCAGAGCTCGATCGCCCAGGTCCTACTTATAACATCAGCTATCTGCTGGTGAACGTTCCGTCAAAATTGGTCCAGACGTTTCGGATATTAGCCGAAACAAACAAACAGTCAGATAGACAAAAAAATTAAATAAAATTGTTATGAGTAGGACCGTGTATACTTTCATTTAGTAAATAGCTGTTATTTCAACATTACAAACACTCAGTTCAATTTTATTTATTTTTAGTATATAGGTAGGTATATATGATATTGTATAGATAGAATTCGTCTGTCAGTTTTGGCAGACCAAAATATACAAGTAAGTCACTCGTTTCAGTTTTATGTACACATTGACATTGTTGAAAATTATATTCAAAATGACATGGTTACTTTGTAAAGTATTTAATTATTGTGAATGTGAGGACTATGTGGATATTATTATTATTATTATTTCTCTACTAGTTTTAATGATGGTCTGGTAATTTGAATAGTTTATGCGGTCTACCCAAATGTTCTTTCTTTGGTATTGTTCGTCCAGTTGAGCTCCTTAAGTTCTGAGTTGACCTCCACGATTACTGACAAATGCTTGTACTGACTGGACATGTCCACTCAAATCTGTGTGGTTCTTTCCTCAAAAGATCATTTCAGACACTAATCTTCATGGTCCTCATATGACCTGACCAAGATTATGTATGGACTTTAAAAGAGACTACGACCTCTGAGTTTGTTTCGGCCTTTCTTCTCAGAGTAGTCAGAAAGGAAACGCCGAACTCATTTAGCTTATTTTGAATATTTTTTTTAATATGACATGTAAAAGTTATTCCGATATCCTATTTACAGAATAAATGATTACATTTCATTCCGTTTAAACTGTACCTATTTACACAGGCACAGTTAAACGAGTGACTGTTAACTAACCACACCATTTATTTTGTCTTAGTTTACTGACACTAATACGTTAACTGTAGCAAAATCGATATTTATACTTCGAAGCTTTATCACGTCACTCATTCACTCAATTTTTTTTTTTTAAACCTCAGAACTTTGTTCAAAATATAGTTAACTGATGGATTTTGAATGGAGACTGGTCAGAAGCAGTCTGTGGTGCCAACAGCGTTGACGGTTTTGATATTTGTGTAGGGATACCTCATCTATATGCATATAGAGATAATTATGAGAAACAGGGTATAAAATTTACTTATCCTCCATAAAAGAAAAGGGAGGATCCTCCGACCAGGCCGGTGTCATGCCTGGTGAGCTACTGCCCAACAATTGAAGTCGGGACGAGTATAAATACTCGTTGCGCGGTAAATTCTGCTTGCGCGATGCAATATTTTGTGTGACGTCAGGTCTTTGATGCGTAGTTCGCATGTGGTGTTGTAGATACCGCAATGCATATTGTGATGCTTGCCAGTGCCAGTTCTAGTGAGTCGGAACCGACTGCCGCATATTTCACGGTAATTCGGAGCTGACTACTGCCCGGTTCCGACTTGTGCAAAAGGGCATCGAAATCTGACTCTGAGATTTCAAGAAAAATATACTTTTAGAATATTTAGGGTGTATATTACAGGAAGGCTTTAACGTTGTAACTACAGGAAAATATTCTTAGAAGACTGTCCTTAACTTTTAGAGTAGGCCTACACAAATATTGAAATTATAGCGCTATTGGTACACAGCCCACTTCCCATACGGCCCAGTCTTCTTTTATTAGTTTCTTTCGTCCACCCTCCATCATTCACAGACGTTTTTCGTTTAGGTACGGGCGATAAGGTTAGGGCTCACTATCCTTGTTACACACTAAAGTCTGACGAAGATATGTACACGCAGCACCGCATTGTAAAAATCGTCATAGGTACATCACTTTCGTACATTTTGTATGAACCATGGCACACTACAGGCGAGCCGCAGCGACTAAAATATGCGTTTAATTTTATGTGTATTTCATTCCCATAGTCCGCGCGCGACTGCTAGTCACCGTCTGAGTTATGTGAGCGGTGAGACGGGGGAGGGCACCATTGACAAAATTGGCAGACTGATTTAGCTTGGCCTTTGTCTACCTCCCTCGTCTCACTCTCAAGGCGGTGACTAGCAGTCGCGCACAGACTATAGAACAGTCATTAGGTATCAATATGAAGAGAGAAATTCCACTTACCAAAATATGTACTGTATGGGTGCAAACGAATCCAGCTATTAACGTTCCTATGGTGCCTACTATAAGTCCGGAGTTCTTGAAGGCAGCAGGCATTGCCAAGATACCGGAACCCAGGCAACATTTGAGGAGATGTACTATTGATCCGATAGTTCTGTAAACAGAAAAATTCAAAATTATACTTTTCTTTTTAACAGCTATTTCAGGGTTGGTCACGTAGTAAAAGTTGTTCATAATTATTAGTACAATTAACCCGGTTTTGAGGTTTTCTGTATTATCAATTTCACCTCGTATGTACTCTTGAGTTACCAGGAATAGAGGTGCCTTTGCATTGGGCGGCCTCTTTGATCTACAATAGGTACCATCAGAGTAACGCATATCTAACCAATTTGAAAACAAAATGCCGTGCACATGACCCTTTTTTTCGTAGGTAAGCGTTAATATAGCGGCCCAGCGCTGCAAGCAAGAATAGTCCTTAAAATGTACAGATATGCGTTTCTCCAATAGTACATCATGTTCAATAAGTGCATAATTTGAATTTGGTGTTTTTAAGTGTGAATCATTTTGAAGGATATTGCTAATCCATTCCTCCATATGTTCTAAAAATTTGCTAGCTTAGCAACGTAAATAACGCAATGACTCTTGTTGAACTGTCAAAATGAAACAGATTGTCATTGATCGTGTTTTGCGCTAGGTGCTGGTAAGTTTACTAACTTATTATAACTATTTTTAACCCGCTACGCTACATTTTCGTATTTTCTTTTATAAAATAAATAGGTTTGCCTCAAAATATCGGCTTTTACTTAAAAGCGAAAAGTTTTCCTTACCACTACGGAACGAAAATTTTCTTAAGTAAAATTATTAAGTACGCGTTTACTTAAGTAAAATTATGGTGTAATTTTTAAGCAAGTCTTCAATAATTCACGAGTAATGAAATATTCTTATATTTTGTCTGAATGAACAGTTTCGAAAGTGAACATTTCTACTTTACATACTCACTTTTATCTGATTTTCAGAACCAAAAGAGGAAAACATTTTATGAGAAATTTATAGGTATTTATAGGATACATTACAGTTTTGTCACATCAAAACTGATATTAGGGAGGCAACGTGACTTTTCATGAACAGGTACAATATCTGCAATACGAAAATATCTAACTACCTGGGTACTTAGGAAAAAAAAATATAAAGGTAATATATATTATTAAGGTATACATCAGGGTATGAAACATCTACACGTAAATTGTTACCACGAATTCAGCACATGATTTTAGAACCTACAGGGCAGAAAAAATAAATAAAAAAACCGTGGCACTCCGGGAGTGCTGACAGAAGTAAAAACTTGAAAAAAAATCGTCACCGCGGTAATCAATGCGTTGATGTCTTTTTAATGGTCAAAAGCTGGTGTCATCACAGTGTCGTGAAATCAATGGTTTAGTCCCATCTCAAAAATGCTGAAAATGAGATAAATTAATCCCAATTACGGAACCCTTCATTGTGCGTGGACTAGGCCGGTTTTTTTAATATTCCTTACACCGTGTATAGATTTTTAGATTATAGATTTATTTGGGGCGGGAATAAAACCCATGACTCGTAAAGAAGCACACCACTGAGCTACTTTGCCTACACAGCAATAGGTATGTCATAGATGCGCAAAAGGTAATTCTTTTTAAAAGATTGATTACAAAATCGTGATTGTAATGAAAGAATCTGAACACACAATTTTTAATTTTTGTCTTTACCTTTTACATACATTTATACTCGTGTAATGTGCTGTCATTATTTTAGGCTTGCTGTGTATGGTTTAACGACGTAGTTCTTTCATTTTTAAATCTGTTTATTATAACAAAGATGACACTTGAAATTAGTTTTAGCCTTTTATATTCTGGCAACAAAAGAATATCTGTGAAATGATTTACGTTACAAAGGTTTCTTAAGATTTTTTTCTCATAAGGTACTTATCTAGAGTCGCAAAATATTTTGAAATAAAACATGTAAATTTTAAAATGCGTGGATAATATTTACAAATTGATATTATATAGGAATTATAACCAAATACGGAATTCGAGTTATTTGCGTATCGGCTAATTTTACTTTGTTGAGTTAATTTACATCTTCTTCGCCTCACGATTACTTAAAGTTAATAATTGCATGCTAATTTAGGAAGGTATAAACATATGTATTTGTTGATTGAATGTTCAATATTTTGACGTTACGATATTCTGAAAATTCGTTTCATTTTTACATTACCTGCTTATTGTTATACACAAAATGATGACATTATTTTTATTCATTTGCAGACAGACATACCGTTATGTTGCGTTGTGACTGCGACGTGGTCGGTATTGCCGACACGGTTGATTTTTACTGCAAAATGTGGTCCGTGTGAATAAACTATTCATTTTTATACAAATTTGCGCCCGACCACGTGTTGTCGCTGAGATGTGGTTGTGGCACGTATGATTGGGCCTTAAGTGTAGATGTTTTTTTGGTGATAATTGATTTTTGTACTGGTATTATACTTATAGCATTTAGGAGAAATAAAGTTTTACGTCCAGATTTGAGTTTTCTCGCAATCAACAACTTTCGCTTGAAAGGCGAGAAAAATAAAATAAAAGTGCCTTAAAAGCGTTCATCGAAATAGTTGGCTACGTCGCAAATAGCTGTTAAATATTTACCTGTTTCGATTAATTTGGCAATATTACTGTATGAAAATATTAAATATCGCTAACTAGTGAACTAGAATAATAATAACGAATTGCAATTATAACATTGAATTTGATGTTGTAATCATTTTACGTGTAAAAAAGGCATTTGAAAAGTTTCCAAATACTTTTTTTTACATCTAAAACGAAATATTTGGTATTACGATATTAATAATCAATATTTTAGTTCACTAGATAGCCATATTTTTTATTTCTATATAGTAATAATATCACCAAATTAATCAAAACAGCGAAATATTTGACAACTATTTGCGACGTTGCCCACTTTTTGTATTAAAGGCTCGTAACTCAAAAACAACCCAGTTTCACCCGCAAGTTTTAAGAATCATTACAAATGAGCTCTTTTTAGGGTTCCGTAGTTAAATGATAAAAACGGAACCATTATAATTTCGTCATGTCCTACTTTCAGTGTTTCAGTCTGCCCGTTCGTCCGAACGTTGCACAGCCATTTTAATCGGAGATTATTTCCACATATAGTGGAAATAATCTCGATCAAAATTGGAAATAAGGTATCTTTTTTGCAATGCTAAATAATTATGAATTTAATATATTTAAAATAATTAGGGAAATTACGAAAAAAAATTTTTGTGGCACTCCCATGTAACTGAGCAATGAAGAATAATAATTCAATGTACCTATGCCTGTGGGGTATCATTGGATTCCTTAAATATTTAAAAAATATGATGATGTTTATAAGTGACGTTTTTATTTTAATTAATAGTATGTGAGTTAAGGGATGTTTTCGATTACAACTGCAGAAATAACTTTGTATGTCATAGTTTTTTTTTCTAGAAATACTATGAAATAAAAACTTATTTTTGTTTGTCACTAAAATTAATACCGTGCAACTATTTATCACAACTACGGAACCCTTTACTGTGCGTACTTCGACACGTACTTGGTCGGTTTTCAAGTCTTTTCCCAAATTTTTATGTTAAAAAATATAAGGAAAGTGTCATGGAAAAGTATAACTACGTTTTAAAAATTAATCAGGATGCTTCTCGACATTCTTCAGACCGTTCTTACTTAAATCAGATCGTTCTTATTTAAATTACCTTATGTATAGCTACACATTATCCCGGGCCTATCAAAGAGGTCGCATTTCTCATTCCTTTTTGAAATTCCGGAGAAGAATAAAGGATGTTATGACATCGTTTGAATAATGTGTAACATTAGCGATCGCGTTTGGTAAGATTTTGGGTTATTAAGGTATTCATTAGCTTCTTTATTGTGTACATTTATTTTGTTTGCGCACTTAAACAGATTCACCTTTTTAATCAATCTTCATTGAATAATTTAAATTTAGACTAAGGTTTTGTAAAGTTCATTATTTTGGTTCTTTGGTAAGTAGTATAATAAGCGTCTCAGAAGAATGTAAAGTTTATTTGTAAAACTTTAATGTTCAAATTAGCATGCGAATATGAGCCACCGTTTCATATGAATATGAAAATTAACCTAATATAGATAAAGTTTATGTGACATACATCAAACTGCACTGGGCCCACGTGATAGACAGCCCGGTTTTTCTCGAAGAGAGAAGGCTTATGTGTGGGAACATTATTGGCTGATACATAGTTTCGAAGATAACATAACAGTACCTAGACTCTCGATGTGATTGATAAGTACTAGTAAATAATTTTCATTCAAACTAATCATTCATATTTAAAGTTAAGAAAATGCGACGTTGTCATTTTTTATGTACTAAATAGTCTGTTTAAAAAAAAAAACACGTTACATAAATAATCGTGACTTTGTCGAATTATTTTGTATGGAAAATGAAAACAAAAAAAATTATAATTGAGAAATAATTCTTTTGCAAGTTGATTGTTTGACAAGAGTTATGGGATATCAAAAGGAACACGTTAAACCGTACCGTGTCGGTAAACCGTAGGTCTGTACTTACGAATTAGGATGTTCCACAGTTCGATGCTCGAACGGGTTGTATGGCTTTTCATCGACGTTCTTCGAAGCTATGCTAAGTGAAGACTGGAATCCTGGATTACTGGTCAGGTCCGCTCTGAAAAGGCAAAAATATAATAATTATAGAAGTGTTCGATGATGAGGGATATTGCATCAAAATCTAGGATGGTGAACAAAGCAATATTATTTCGTACCTAAAAAACAAGTTCGTTGTGATGACTTGTTAGAAGGTCCAGTTTTCGACCGTGCACATTTAAAATTCTGTACGTAATATCGTATAATAAATTTAAAACATTAATAAATAAATTATTTATATATATTTTTTATAAAAAAAAAAGATATTTAAGTAATTACAGCTTTCCTTACGTGTCACCCTGTATGTTTCTTGTGGGGGTGTGTGTGTCAGAGATTTTGAAGCTGAGTGCTTCAAAATCTCTGATTCTTTAAATGTAGCCCGGAGAATTCAAAATTTGTAAAGCTAGAGTTTGACGAGTTTTCAACTCTGCATTCTCAATTTAAAAACCGGGTGTTAGTACACAGTTGTCATCTACAAATCGATACTTCAACAGAGTTCTGCCAACCTATACGTATATTTCAGTTCGTAAACATATACATAATATCACAACTGTAATCACCCACGAAGGGTTAGGCAGAGATATACACCCATAGGTATTTCCCCAGTTATGTTTAAGCCCCATGTAATAGAAGGCCAGCCTATTGCCATTAACCGGGCACAATCCAGACTCACAGACAGACACAAGATTTTTTTATGGAAAATCCCAGTAGCACCTTGCCCAACCTGGGAATCGAACCCAGGACCTCGTGCTCAGCAGTAACGCTTGCGACCACTAGACCAACGAGGCAATTTAGTTCCTAAAGTTCATCTTTATTATGCAAAATTACTACGATTTCTGCCACACGAGTATCAGAAATGCGTCACGGACTACGCACGGATCCACAAATATCTCTCTCAGTATCGACCTTGTTGATGTGATGCCCAATGGTACGGAACGGGTTTTTCAACAAACAGCCAATGAATACCTCTGGGCTTCATTTCTATTGTTGATATGCATCATTGACTTGTTTGCACACTTATAAATTGAAGGTTTATTTAGTTTCGATGGGTTTTCGTGGTGTGGGCAAAAAATTGTGATATGCCGAAATATCTTGGCTTAGGAGGCCTTTAAATTATAGTGATTGAAGTGGATTTTCCAATGAATATGGTGGTTACTGGTAAAAAATTGGGAATTCGTTAAAATCAGCATACAATCAATCATCAAAATCATCATTTCAACCGAAAGACGTCTACTACTGGACAATCATAGGCTTTCCCTAAACATTACCACTTCGATCGATTCTGTGCTTCACGCATCCGGCAGATTCCTGCGGCCTTCACAAGATCATCGGTCCACCTTGTAGGAGGTCTTCCAACGCTAAATCTTCTGGTACGCGGTTGCTACTCCAAAACCTCTCGGCCCCATCGGCCATCTGTTCTGTGAGTAATGTACCCTGCCCATTACCACTTAATCTTGTTTTTTTTTAAGTTTGTTTCGGCTATGTCAGATACTCTGGTTCTCCTGCGGATCTCTTCATTTTCTGTCTCGACCACGTAGGGAAAACAAGCAGACAATCATGCAAGCACACAAAACACATAATCATGGTATGTGAAAAATCTGGAAAAGTATATTATCTAAAAATACATTTTCAATTGATTTGTGACAGTCTTCGCGACAATCACGAACGCGCAACGTAAAAGTTATGTAAATTCGAACGATTTTTAACTACAACTATTCCATAGCATTTTGTTTTTTTTTTTCGACGAGCACAATTATTATCCACCCATATTAGCAAAGTCTTAAAACGAAGTGCAAAACATTATAAACGATTATTTTAAATCTTTCGAATTTACGTCATGTTAATTTCCGCGCGTTCATGCTAGGTCCCCGGGAATACGATCCCGGGACAATCACATTTTTTTTTGCTTTAACATTACTTCTGCAGTTTAATTAAATTATTTTTATTAAACACCTTTCTATTCAACCTAAAATAAAAAAAAGTGAAACCAGGATGAGCGATTGAGTGATAATTTTAAAAATTCTTGAACTTTGCTGTGCTGATGACATCATGGAGCATTTTCACATGGTTTATTTAAAGTATTGTTTACTTTGCCTTGAGAATCTAACATTGAAAAAGTGTCTATGGAATTGTAATTGACAAGGTTCTAATTATATTGTTAAAACCAGCTGACGCGGGTTTATTATTATTTCTTCAATGTAAAACCTAGAAGCAGTTACGTTAGGGCTGATTTTTTGGGTTCAATACACCGAGGGTGTCAAACGGAATCCAATACTAAGCCTCGGCTATCCGTCCGTCCGTCTGTCTGTCAGCGGCCTGTATCTCATGAACCGTCGTAATAGGTAGACACTTGAAATTTTCACAGATTGTGTATTTCTATTACTGTTATAAGAACAAGTAATGAAAAAAAAAACTAATATTAAAGGTGGTCCCATACAAAAAACTTGTTTTTTCATCGCTTTTTGCTCGGTCTTAATACGGTACGGAACCCTTCGTTTGCGAGTCCGACTCATACCTGGCCGTTTTTTTAGTCAAACTCACTGAAGGATAAATATGACAGTTTGATATTTATTTTCTACCTATATAAAAGCTGTTAAACCGCAAATAATTATACATCAGATTGGAGATATCTGACTTTTGAAAAATCAGCCTTTGAATATTTGTTCAGTAGGTAATTAATTTACAAGGCAGATGAGAGTGGAAACAACGGGACGGGACGCCCTAGACTGACAGATAGTGACCTTATTGGTGATGTCCTTCAGAAAGGTTAAGCGTAGTACTAGCACCCAACGTGTGTGTGACCAAGGGGGCAATTCACATATTTTTAAGAACAATCGCTTTCTAATCTTAGTCCCAATCTGTCAAAAATACCGATATTTTCCCTAAATTGTTGACAAGTTTTAGACATTGATTGTCATTGAGATAAGATTACGACTACATTTTGAACGTTTGTTACTACGAGAATTGGTCTTCAGATGTATGAACGTAAACGAAGCAAAAGGAGTATGTAAGGATCGCAACAGGTGGCATTCTGAAGTTCCTGCCTACCACCAGGGGAAGAAGACAACAACGACAAGACAAGCTTTAAGGTGTATAAAAAGTATTCAAAACTTACGTAGACTTAAAGTTGTCTATCTCCATCAACTCCTTGGTCTTCGCCATTTTGGATATCTGCAAACAAAAGAAAACAGAATAAAGCTCAACAAATCTTTTCAACATAGAGTCCGTGCCTCCTTTCGATGCGGCGCTAGCGTTTATGTCAGTACAAACGACTTTTGAATTTGAATTGCATCACATTGCATAATTTTATTTAAAAAAACATTTAGTTCCACATTTTTCCTTCTGCCTTCATTCATGGCGTGCATTCCAGGTAGATTATCGCACAAAGGTGTCATAAACAATGATGAATCAGAACAGCAATCAGTCGGTTGTAAGAAATCGTAAGAAGTTGGCAGAAACATCACTGCGCTAATTTGCTGGATTCGTTTTCTCCACACTACCGATCGTTATTTCTCCTGACAAAGTTTATTCTGTTTATATCTATGTATGTGTATCTGTAAATTTATCCTTGTATTTTAAAGTGATTTTCGTGTTATCAATTCCATATGTTGCAACTGCCATATTTTGTCTCTTCATCACCCTAAGTTTGACTGGTAGAAAATGCTTCTGGAGTTAAGTCCGCCTTTGTACGGTTTTTTTTTTTTACTTGTGCATTTGTTTTTTTAATAAATGATATATAGGTATTTAAGTTACAAACTTTTTTGTTATCAATGAGCTTGTACGGGTCGGTTGAAGATTAAACTACGCTTGCCGCGGTTGGTTCTGGAATGGTTGAGCATCCATTACCTATTGAGACTCCTCTGGGCCACGGAAAGCACGCTAAGCCGAACTTTGATAGTCGTTATTTGTAGTCAGAAGCCCAAAAGTCTGACAACCAGTCTTACCAAAGGGTATAGTGTTTTCCTGTAAACTGGGTCGTGTTTCTCTGTAACTACCCGAATTAACTGTCGAGAATCTACGACGTCTGCCAGGACCAACGGCTTAACTTGCTTTAAAAAGCACGGAGGGGTCTAGATATATAAAGGATGGTCACCCATCCACGAACCGACCGTGGCAAGGTTTAACCTTTAATCGATCCGTGCACTTGTTACGCACTTGCGAGTGATATACAAATTGTGGCATAGAAGCTATATAATTCAACCGGCCTACACCAAAGAAATAATCAAAATAATGCAGACAATCAGGCACGTTAATCATATTTGCGGGTAGCAGAATAAGGAAACACATCATTTTCCCTCTCGAGATTGAGATATCCGAATATTACTGACTATTTTTCCAGGCGGGAGAATCTAACTTAAGTAAATCTCAGATAATGTACGTAAAATAAGTAAGTAAGAGAGAGAGCTTTAAAAAGATGGATCCGAAAAGATTAGGATAAGGCCCAGTAACTTAGGCCGAGATCTAAAAACATTACTTAGCTAGTGTATTTGACTTAGTGATTTGACTTTACTATGTCCCTCCATCTGGTAATTTATCAGTTGTGTGACAGTGACAGGAATAACGCTTAGCCTTCGTACGTGCTAAGTATTTTTCTAATACAAACACTTACGTTATTAATACTTTTCTTTGCTTATTTACATCAGCACGGTTCACCAGAGGCAGAGTCAACGCACATAGTTATTGTTAGTTATTTTTTAAATCTCCCACAATACTATACCTAACCATATCATTTAAACAAAAACGTGTATCTAATTTGTATTATTCTCATTTAAACATAATTTAATTGACAAGATATAGATGAAAACAAACGATATCAAATAATATGCCACAACGCATCACACGGAGAACTTACTACAATATGACCAACAACCCGCAGCGCAACGCGCTGGTGACGTGACGGATCGCTTGTAGTTTACCATGAGCTACATTATAAAACAAATTAAAGAAAACAATTGAAGTCCTTTTCAGAAGTTTCAAAGAAAATTGTACAGTTTTATTATTACAAAACAAAGTTTTACTTTTGACATGGTTTAAACCATCGAGTCATATTTTAATTACGAACTTTATTCAGACCAATGTAATGAATATCACTGTTAGTAAAAAAATATAACAGATTAAACCATTTTATGTATTTTGGGTAACATCTCTGTGTGGGGAAATTGGTGACTACATTGGGTTTCCAACTATAAAACAGAATATGTAGGTAAGTGATAAATGATAATCTATCCATCTATAGCGCATAACTCGAGAACGGCAGGACCGATAAGGCTATTTTTTGTTTTAAAATGCTCGTAATAGTTCGAATTTTTATGTAAAGAAAAATTGTATTGTTTCCATGAGGGGATTTTGTAATTAGTTTACTTATACTATCTTGGAAATGTAAGAAAGAAAATTTGAAAAGTTTCCCGGAACTGAACATGGCATGTTGCCACACCCAAGGCTAACTCTACGTTCAGCACTTGGTGTGGCAACTCGTCGTATTCGGTTTTACGACAAGTTAATCGTCATTCTGAGGATGCCTCCAGAATCAAGGACATACAAGATTTCGTATGTGACGTATATTACGTAAATTTTGTTAATGACCGCTGAAAACTAAAAATACACCAATTTTGGTTAGGCTTTTGTGAACCAGTTTGCAAAAGATCAAGTGCGAAGTAATGCTATTTGACGTAGGCATGGATTGCTTTTTCTATAATTATGATGGTTAAATGTACAAAAATCAGTTTTTAATCACAAAAACTTATTCTTTATCTCACATGTAAAAAACGTTATACGATATTAACTAATTATTCAGTTCTATAGAAATTTTTCACGTATTCATAACATTGAAAACTTAATTAATAATGTTTTAATCTTAGCGTAGATAACTAGATCAAAGAAATCGTTGAAAGTGACTTTGCTTCATTATAACTTTAAAATAATAATTTAAAAAAAAACGAATGAACTTGAGGCTGTTTGCATGCTTCAAATAGAAAACACCACATTCTTTTTTAATTATTTTTCTCTTAATAATTTAAAAGATACAACTTTTTGAATCGAAAATCTTTCATCTCTATCTGTGATTTATTAAGATAACTTGAAAGGAATATTTCTTGTGAAGGCTGAAAGATATGAAAATTAAGCCTAGCCTAGGTATAGTCTGTGTACCGTCAGCGACAAAAGTCGATTAACACTGTTAATTTTACACTTTGTTTAAATAAACACCAAATTAATATATCTAAGAGTTGATATTCTTTAAAATTGACTTCTGTATAGATTTTAATTCCATATTAAGCGTATTAATTAAGATTTAAAAACTGTAGTGTTAATCGACTTTTGTCACTCACTGTACCTACCTACTTATAATTAAAAGTAGATATTTGCCGACACTTCACTGTGTGCACATAGTTATTACTCTTCTACCACAAAAAAAAACAACTTTTATTTGCAGCTGATCCCCTAAATCTTATATTATCATAGTTTTATCCAGATTCACTTGTAAGTCTCATCATCATGATAATCATCGGAGTAAATCTCTTCATAAGCATAATCCCTTTGCGACATCCAGTTTAACTTCTGTCAACTACAGCTGATAGATAAGATTATGGTAAACACTCAACAAAACTGTCAGATTACGTGCACAAAACAAAAGATAAAGTCACTTCTGAACTGTCAAATCTTGTGAATTGTTACAAATCTCTCATTGAAATAAACGTGTGTCAATTTCTCAGAAGGAAAACAAGTGGGGTAAATAATATCTGTACTTATCTTACTTTCCTGCTAGACCCGTTGCTAAAGCTATAATACAGTTTTTAGAACTAAGATATTTTTGACCCAGTCAGTTGTCTACCAGTTACTTACAATTTTGACTGATTGAAAGTTTTATGCGCTTCGAAAGGGGCTGAAATCTAACTATTAGCCACAACAACCTCGAGCGCAGACTACACTCAGAACGAAATGTCGGTTCATACTTCGGTGGTGTGAACCGAAGTATAAAAAGACGCGGTAGCTACATGAGCGAACCTAAACGAACTTAGTTTAATTTTCCTTCGTTCTCAGTGTGACCTGCGCTTGAGGTTGTTGTGGCTAATAGCGGGATTTCAACCTCATTCAAAACGTACAAAACTTTCAATCTTAGTCTATATTGTCAATATTGTCTTCTGTCAACTGCACCTGGTAGAAAACTGACTGTTTCAAAAATATCTTATTTCCAGAAACTGTTATCTTTAACAAAACAAACCTATCTAAACGAACTTAGTTTCGTTTCGCTTCGTTGTTGTGTGGCCTGCGCTTAAAGGTGGCATTAGAAACGCTCTATTATTTTTTCCATTCTATCAAGTTTCAGTGGCCAATGCTGGGATGGGTGACCATCTTTACATACCGAGACCCCTTCGTGCCTCGGAAAGCACGTCAAGCCGTTGGTCCCGACTATCATACCTGGATCTTTGACAGTCGTTACGGGTCGTAAGAAGCCCGAAAGTCTGACAACCAGTTTTACCAAGGGATATCGTGTTACCCAGTAAATGGGTTGTTGAGGTCAGATTTGCAGCTGCTCCTCGTGAAATACTGGTATTCAGCTGCATCCAGTTAGACTGGAAATTGCCCTCGACATGGTTGGGAAAAGGCTAAGAAGATGATTATATCAAGTTGGAATATTTGAAGTTGTAAAGAGATTCCGCTGCTGGAAAGATAATTCAGGGTAGTATTACAGTATTAAGCTTTTACATACCAGCTCTCCGTAGACTACTAAATGAATTTAATTTCGATAAAAAGTTGGTCGACGAATTAACAGGGAGCGAGATCAAAAAGATGAACGAGACCGTATCGGTGAGCGAGTATAATCAAGTTATCGTACGACAAAACAGAATTGACGGACGCCGAGGACGAACAATTTAACAGGTTCGTTCGGAATATTTTTTTTCTTTTCTCCGCAACTTTCTTATAATAAATTCAATTAAAAAACACATAAACTCAAACTCGAAGCATTTATTTCAATTAAACCATTTATAGGTACTTTTGAATTGTCAAGAAATTGGTCAGTCAGAAATATGAAGCTAGTTGCCCATTCCAAAGCGTAGTAGGTAGGAGAAGAACGGGAAAAAACTCCACGGATACTCTTTTAGAAAATTTACATACAAAAGTTAACCCCTTTTTGGAAGGGTAAATTGCTGGCCCAGAAACTACTTCGATGTAATGTGATGTAAATCGAGCATAAAGACCATGCTAAGCTAGAATGAAGTAAATATTACGTTTCATGCAATGCAGTAACTTCATAGACAAAGTGTAAATGAAACTTAAGTGCAAATATTATTTCACGATAGCTGTTTTTGCAAGCTCTTAAATACATTCATTATTTGCATAATACGAAATTGAATTAATGAACGTATTTATTAAGGTATATTTAACATTGAAGGTAGCTAAGCAAACAAAATTAAATGAAGACAATGTTTTGAAAACTTATCATTAAATCAGTGGATAGTTTAAATTCTGAAGCTTTACCTCTTTGTATTTTGAATAATCCTTCATTTCAGACGTATAATGTTAATCTCCCTGTGCTATAGAAAATCTACTGAAGTGCTTTTTGTAAGACTATGGCTTTGGCTTCTAAAGCTTTATTGTAATGTAATGTTTTTTAATAATTTTGTAATCTGGTATAAATTATTATACTTGTATATTCCTAAAATAAAAATAGCATAAGCATAGCATAATCAGCCTATAATGTTCCCACTGCTGGGACACAGACCTCCACTCAGTGAGAGGAAGTGGGCCGTAATCTACCACACGGACCCAGTGCGGGTTGGTAGATGTCACATGTCTTCGAATTTTTGGTACTAGAACATATCGTTTTCCTCACAATGTTTTCTTTCACCGTTTAGAAAGCAGTGGTGATAAAATAAATTACACAAAGTAAAGCGCCTGTCTGGGTTCCAACCTACAAGCTAGAAGCCGTAAGTTGCAGCCGTTACCACTGGGCCACCCCTGGTCTCCAATGGGCCACCACTGCTCTCACAATGATTGTAATGACTATGTAATCATTCTGTAAATATATGAAAATGTTACGATAGCGATTCATATTTTGACTAACATACAACCAACTGAGCTGCATATTGCAACTCACCCTCCTTAAACTAATTCTACTGTGTAAACAATAATAATCATGTACTCACGGGGTTCTACGAAAAGCTCAGCCTACCTGGGTAAGATGGTTAGCATTTAAACGGGTGGATACCTATGTCCCAAAAATGCCATTCCCGAAACTCTAGGCTTAATTACTGCCGAGGGGTATCAGTCAGAAACAATTCCCCAATATTAAATCAATTTATTTTCAATCTCACTTGAAACGGCTTCGCGAGAAAAAAATATTGGTGCCATCAAAAAAGAAACATAATACGGTACATTTATTTATTTTTAGCAAAATAAAAATTGTTTTTTTTTTCTTCTTAGTAATCAGAATTTAATTTGGGTTGCTTTCAGTTTAAAAACGTCAATATCAACGGTTATAATTTATTTTCACGGACTGAAATTTAATTAATTTTCATTGCTTTTTTTTTCACTATACCTACGTGAAAGTCTAAATAAAAGTACAGTACTAATGCTTGTTCTATTCAATATAAAATAATTCCAATAATATTTCTTCTCAGAGTAGTCACATAGGAAACGTCGAACTCATCTAGCTTATTTTTTAATGTGACGTGTAAAAGTGATCCCGATATCTTATTTACAGAATAAACAATTTCATTTCATTTCATTTCAATACAGACCGAATTTCGGCCATGGCGACCAGTCTCGGCGGAGACCAGCCTTCGGCGCAGGAGAGATTACATTGCATAAGTGTTCGCGCAGACACAAGTGCTCTCTCTCTTCCCTCACTCTCATAGTCTGATGGGATTGGCAATACGATCGGAGAGAGATCAGACACAGGGCGAGGCACGGGGGGTATCACACCGCGAACTCCCAAAATGTTACTAAGAAATTCCACATTTTGCCCGATCGACCCAGGAATTTAACCTAGGACCCCACGCTCAGCAGTCGCGCTAACGACCACGAGACCAACAGGGTCAGTATATTAATAACCTAAAGTACACACGGCTTCACATCAAGCTACAAATTTCCAGTATAAGCTGACCTCGCATTGTACGGAAATCCTTTACAATGCGAGGTCAGCTTATACTGGAAATTTGTAGCTTGATGTGTAGCCGTGTGTACGATACAAAGACAATTTGTTATTGTCTTTTCAAAACAGGTGTATCAAATGTTATATAATAAACATTAAGGACTCTATGACATATCATAAACAATCGGTCGTTATTATTATGTACGTCACCTCTTATGTCATCTCTTAGGTACTTTGGGTTGTTAATATATTGCACAGGACTAGCATAGTGATCTGTGTTAGGTCTTTGCCCTGCAGTCTGGCAGTTGCAGTAAGCTCTCGTACCTCTGGGCGATTTTTGAAGTGAAAACTTCTTTAGGCGCGTTGGGAATTTTGGAGAAAACCTTTGATTTTGCGACACCGTGACGACACCTCATTTTTGTAAACGCGATTGTGCTCTTTATTTATATTACGTTATGGATCAATGTTCTATGCAAGTATTTTTAATTTAAAGATTTTGTAAAAGCGATTGTGCTCTTTATTTATATTAAGTTACAGATCAATGTTCTTTGCTAGTATTTTCTTCCACAAAGACGATCTTGTTCAAGTTTTCACTTCTGTTGGCACCCCCGGAGTGCCACCACTTTTTTTTTCCGCACATATATCAACGCACTGCTAATGGGTCATTTTCATTTGCCGATAGGGCGTATGCGATGTGCGGGAGATTTCTGTAACATATACCATAGACCAACAACCGCTTTAACAGGTATAAAAACTTGGTACCACAAATAAGTCGGATTTGACGCTAAAAATATTGAATTTTTATTTACTCATGTGTTGGAAGTGTCCGAACTGTCCGTTAACTTACGCTTTGAAGACCTAAAAATGCCACTTATGCCGCGATCAATGGGGCACCTATTGGGCTCAAACAATATTATGTAACAATCAACCAAAGTACCATCAACTCGAAAAGAAGAAGTAAATTCGAAATAAAGATGCAAACGGATACAGTAGGCAACATTTTTTCTAATCTTTTATGTTCTATTTATTTAACAAAGTGTGAAAAATGACACTGACTTGGCAGCATGAACTTGAAATTGTGACAAGTAAATTTGCCATCTATAGTCAATAAACAGACGATAAAATACCAAGAAAAAAGTAGGACACTAATGAATAACAGTGACATTTGATTAACAATGAAGTGAGATCCGTGTTGATATTGTACGTTTTATTTTATGTGTAATGTAAATAGGTTGGATGAGTCATTTCAAAGCGGAGGCACATAAATGAAACGATGCAGTGCATTAAAAGCCTTACCCTGATGGTATCTACATGTAAATATTAATAAAATAACATACATTATGCATGTATCACACAAGGTCAAATAACACGAGTTGGTATAGAATCGGAGTTACCGACGGGTGTGTAATATATGGCATAATAACAAAAAGTATAATAACACTTGAAATAACGTTCACATGATATAATTTTAATATTCTAAAAAAACAAATAACCTAATTTCATGATCTAATGTTATATTTCATATTAGCTGTTGCCCGCGACTTCGACCGCGTGGAATTTAGTCTTGTATTTCATATAGCCTTCTTTAACATTTAGTATAACGTTAATTTCATATAATTTTCAATTTATATACTTAATGCTCTTTTTAGATAAAGTTCAGTGACCTAATTTTTATTTTTAGCCAAAATGCTGTAATGAATAAGTAAATATCAGGAAATATCATACTCCATAACCTCATCTAACCCAAATTATTCACGAACAATAAAGGAGATCTAGTGTACGGCGGCCGCTGCCGCGGCATTCGGAGTCAACGGTCGCAAGTAGTACAGCTACGATACTTTTAAATTATAAGTCTATTAAAATATATTTTTGAAGTGAAAACTTCTTTAGGCGCGTTGAGCTTTTTTGAGATGAGAGTAAACCATTGATTTAGCGACACCACGATGACAACTCATTTTTGTAAACGCGATTGTGCTCTTTATTTAAATTACATTATGGATCAATGTTCTATGCAAGTATTTTTACTTTCGGTTTCAGAAGCTTTTTTTTTTTTTTTGTAAACGTGGTTGTGCTCTTTTTTAGATAAGGTTACGGACCGGAGGCGATCTTATTCAAGTTTTCACTTCTGTCGGCACTCCCGGAGTGCCACCTAATTTTTATCATCATTAAATCATTAGATATCGATATGAACCACGTCTGAGAATCTGACAACCAGACTTACCAAGGTATATATATTGTGTTACCCAGTAATTATTTTATGGTGGTCAAATGGTTGCTCCATGTAAAAGACTGGTATTCAGCTGCATCCGGTAAGTGTGGAAGAAAATCAAAACATCGTTGGGAAAAGGCTAGGAAGATGATGACGACCCCTCTCGTCTGTCTAGTTCCGCCAACAAATTTTATTTGACCTTGTATATCTTATTTTTGCAATAGGTATTAACGCATCCTTGTACATGGTGTAAGGGACTTGTTGCACAAGTTTTTACCTTGACTTCAGTAGGTACCTATTCAATTTTCATTTTAAAAAAACGCACTACCTCAGCTGGTTTTTACTGTTTTTTTTTTTTTTTAATTTACAAAAACTAGGGACTCGGCAAAAATCTGATGCTACGATGCTATTGGTTGATGAGATTTCTATAGCGGCCGAGCGCTGCAAGCAGAAATAGTCCTTATGATGTATAAATATAGGGATCCACAGATATGGGGATAGTACATGACTCTAGATCTCGAAGCATAGATTGTTTTCCATACATTATGACCGAAAGTATTGCACTTTTGTATATTTATTTTTTTTAATGATGAAAAATGTTTTCGATTGGAGTTTAGAATCATGTACTGAATTCACAGTAATAGTTTGCGTGTCGATGTTCCTTAAACCGTGTATATAATATTAGCTTCTAGCCGCGTCTTTGCCCTCGAAACAATAACCTTCCTCAAGAATTGGGTTATTCAATGCAAAAAGAATTTCTCCGGAGATTACCCCATACATACAAACTTACAAAAACAAATCTTACGTCTTTATAATATTTATATATTAGTATTACTATAGATATTGCTTCAGTCTATCAACTCGGCCTATCCACGGCTGGACATAGGCCTCTCCCAAGCTGCACCCCAACACCCTGTCCTCTGCCGTACACATCAGTCTGTCCCAACCACTTTTTTAAGGTCGTCGCTTTGTTACCATAATATTGATTAAATCTATGACCTTAATCATATATCAAGTTTGAAACTAGACCACAGCATACGAGGTCCGTGATGCTTCATACATTAATTATTTTGTCGATATTATTTCTTGCTGTATATTAACTATACTCCGTTGGTTTAGGTAGTTAACTAAAGGTAAACAAAAACTTTTTGACGAAAGAGCTGTCAAAGGCGCTGGGTTAACCGACTAAACGACCTGTGACTTCAGTTGTCACGCTACGTCACACTTGTACTCTTCTATTTAGCAACGTTATAATTCGTTTAGGTTTAGAGAACCAGTCTTTTTGGGCTCATTATAATAGACAGATTACAAAATATTATATTATTATTTTACTTAAATCTAACAAAAAAGTTGTGCTCAAGCAGTTACATCTACGAAGAGTAGTTTATGAATAATTGACAAAGTTTAACATAGATTAATAAAAGTGGAAACTATTATAAAAATCGGAAATAAATTTGATTTGGTTATAACGTACTTTTAGATAAGATAGTGTCATTTATAGACCTTCAACTGTCATTAACAAGACACAATAGAATTTTTATATCCTTCTAAAGGCCAATCGACAGATGATCGGGGAAAAACCATTTTTACGATTTGTTTACCTTTAGTAATTACCTAAACCAATGGAGTATAGTTGTGAAGTAAACTACCTGTTGAAGGGAAACCTTGAAATTAATATTATGTGCAGAGAAAGTGAATGTGTCAAGGTTTAATCTGTGACTTTCAAGGAACAGAAATAACGCATACGCAGTCAGGAAAACAAATTGTTTATCAAATTAATTGACTACCAACTTACATAAATGACACATAAATTCAAATCTTAACTATCATCCCTTGACAGTTAATCAACACACAAACACAGATACAATTGGTCAAAGACTGATAGTTAAGATTTGAATTTATGAGTAGTTTAAGTTGGTAGTCAATTTGATAAAAAAACATATTTATCCCATTTTACCTAAGCTACAGTTCTTTGTAAATGGCCAACTCACATTTCCACTGACCTATGTCCTGTCATTAATCAACCCCGGCAAGCGCAGCTTAACCTGAAGGATCGACCCGAGTGGCTGTTATTACTAAGCCACAAGCTTCTCCAGGCAGGTGCTTTACTTTGTGTAAATAATTGCATCACCACTGCTCTCAAAACGGAGAATAAAAACATCGTGAGGAAACTGGCATGTACTAGAACCAAATTATCAAATAACTTCTCCCGCTCTGGATGAAGCGAGAAGGTGTGTCAGACTATTACTGACTAAAACCCACCCGTGTTCCTTCAGGTGCCCTGTTGCGGGGGGCCACGATCTCTCTTTCGGTATTCTTCGCAACCCCGGCAGAACCAACCTACGCTGGGCCCGCGTAATAGATTACAGCCCACTTCCTCTCTTCGAGAGGAGGGCTGTGTCCTAGGCAGTGGGAACTGATTATGTATGTATGTAAACCTAGATTGCTCCACAAAAGAGCTGTCGAGATAAAACTTGATTGTGTCATTGACCCTTAACGTATTTCAAAAGCGAAGGCGAAAAATCTAGTCGAGAATCTTTGTATGAAGGTTGAGTGAACTCGGTTTTTAAAATCTGACCTAGTTTCGTGTACCTAATTCCTTCCTTATTTGGTGAGGCTCTCTTAAAATCTTTAGCTAATGCATAATGCATGCTAATAAATAAATAGTGACATCACGATATGCAAGGTTATTACGGTTATTCTCTCCATTCCGGAGATATCAGAATTCAATTCTTTTTTTTTATATTGAAGTTGCCATTTTGCCCACCAGATTGTATCCTACAATATATTTATGCTTGATATTGGCTATTAGAAGCCATTTTAAGCAAAAACCGTCAATTTAAGCTTGTGTGTCTTCGAGAGCCTTTTTTTTATTCACAGTGCGACGAGACGCTCAGATCAAAATATGACCTACAAGTTATTTTAAACAATTTATATTATTACTTTTTATTATTTATTGTTTTTTTTTTTCTCTTTTGTAAGCATAATAACACACGAGGCATGGGCAAGCAACTTCCTAATTTATCTCAACCAGGAGATTGCTTTTCGATAAGACAATCATTTTACTAGATAGCT
Source organism: Omphaloscelis lunosa (assembly GCA_916610215.1). Classification (NCBI taxonomy): domain Eukaryota; kingdom Metazoa; phylum Arthropoda; class Insecta; order Lepidoptera; family Noctuidae; genus Omphaloscelis; species Omphaloscelis lunosa. The sequence goes on from OU744250.1 coordinate 19,565,190, forward strand.
ACTGAATAATCTTCATCAATATTATGAGTGAACTGATGTTTGATGTTGAAGGTCAATTGAGATAAGAATGAGAAGCGATATCTAAAATCTTTGGAAATATTTAGTTACTTCTATCTTTCTAGTATCTTTTATCTGTTAAATTGTTATTTTGGTGTCTTAGGTATCAAAATAATCGTCTATTTAAACCCATCTGAAAACCACTTCAGTAAACCGATTCTCTTACTGAAAATGTTCGTAATACAGTTTCCATTTAATCTCTATGCCATGAATGTCAAACATTTCATACCATTTATGATATTAAGGTATCTTCACAAGGTTATGAACATGGGTCCGTTACGAGAATTTGCCTGCAAATAATAATCCTCGCTAAGGGTGTTGCTAATCAACCATTCAACCGTGAACCTCCACCGACCGACATCAATCGACGTCTATCAGCGTTATCAATCGACTTAGAGTGATTTACATAGGCCTAGTCGCACCACAAATCACAAAATGCGTTTAGCACTAAACGTCTATTTGAAACATCGTTCTGTCTCTGTAATCTTTAAACGATTGACAGAAACCGAACGATTTTTTAAATATTTTTAGCGTTAAACGCATTAAATTTTAATGGTTTCTGGTGCGTGCGCCTTAATTTTCTAGTTTTACGCCTGTAGGTAGAGCGACGAAGGTGCCGTGATACCACCATAATTATTTTGAGTGTTTTTCTGTAATTGTAAGTTTTTAGAGCTGTTACAATAAAAAAACCGGCCAAGTGCGCGTCGGATCACGCAAAATTTGCCTTTCTGTAGGCAAAGTAGCTCAGTGGTGCGCTTCTTTACGAGTCATGGATTTTATTCCCGCCCCAAATAAATCAATAATCTAAAAATCTATACACGGTGTAAGGAATATTAAAAAAACCGGCCTAGTGCATGTTGGACCACGCACAATGAAGGGTTCCGTACTTGGGATGAATTTATCCCAAGAAAAAACTTAACTTAGTAGTTGAGAAACATGTTCTCCCATACATCGATATACGTCACGGTCAATTCTTCAACTGCAAATGTAAGTTTGTCATCGCAATTTTTTTTTTGTGATAAATCTACAAATTATCCTTTTTCTGAATTGTTCCTTTATTTGTGCTGTGAGAACTTACTTATTGCCAAATTTCATGATTCTAGGACAATGGGAAGTGTAAGTTTTGATTTATTTTCGAGTATCAAAATATGTAACATAAATGGCCGTATTTTTTTATTGCGCTGACTTAGAAGCTTGATTTTCTTAAAGCTCCAAGGGAACATAGATCTGCGTATTTAATATTCATTTCAACTTGATATCTTCACGCGTTCCTAAGGAAATGGGTTTTGACAGACTGACGGACGGACAACAAAGTGATCCTATAAGGGTTCCGTTTTTTCTATTTGAGCTACGGAACCCTAAAAAAGTGATTAAATTAAATACTTATCTATCTTAATCAATTTTTTAGGTTTTAGTAAGTAATTTAAAATATACAGTAGTATATAATTATAATCTTTCTTATTATTTTATCTCTATCATAATAAAGTTATGAATCTAGATTCTGTCACTTAAATGAAAACCAGTGCAATATCAACAAAAACTAATTAGTTTACAAAAGTGCACAATACAAAATCTAAGCAGAAGTCCTTGTAACAGAAAGTGCTCTCAAAGAATAACCAATTTGTATTTAAATACTGTTTTGGAAGCTGTTATGAAACGCCGTTATTTTTTGTAAAAGTTTTTTCTATAAAAGGTAATGACATTTAAAATTTCGCCTTGGCCCCGTGGCTTCTTTACTTGTATGGTGACCGCAATTTTTAAGGAATGAATCCTTTTGGTGTGATCATGTTTGGATATAATTAATGTATTGTTTATCTTTAATTTATGTTTGATTATAAGACCAAGGTCAGTATTGAAATATTTTGAGGTGGGACTGCAACTTATCATCTTTTAAATTGAGATAGATGTAGATTTGAGCACGCTTCATTTTAATGTACTCATAATGCGAAGCATTAGAGAGTGCTCTGCGATCGAAAAATTTGTTTTACCTCCTTTCTGCAACTGTTTTTATTGTTACACTCCTGCTAGTACACAGAACCTACTTAATTTATATACCATTGTATAGATAATTTAATGGAGATTAATACTGTACAAAAAAATTGATTTAATGCAGCAGCAACGAAAAAATCATCAAATTAGTTTTAAAAAAAGTCTCCTCAATCAATGTATGAAACCTGAAAATATTGTAGCTTACGAGAAAATCAATTAAAAAGAGACAATTTTCATAGATTCTTTTCAGCCATAAGAGGAACCCTATTGAAAATGGCTCTTTTATTCGAAGTAGTTTTATTGTAATTACATAAAAAAGAAACTGATATAAAATCTATATCTTTATAATTATTTCCTACTTCGACCCTCTTCCGTTGCCTAGCAACCAACAAAGCAAACTTAAATAGTCTTAGACAGTACGTAAAGATTGCGAGGTGAGATATTTTACCCATATTGATGGGTAAAAAAGCAGTCAATATGTTTTGACTGCTTTTTTACCCATCAATGAAATTTCGTTTAAATATTTTTTTTTGTTTTATATTATATTATTATAAATTTTAATTTCACGAGCTACCTTTGCGGATACTCCTTAAGTTGAAAACTTAGAGCAGCTACTTAAAAATCGTTGATATATTAAGATTTGTAAAGTTTTTAAGTCGCCAACTTAGAGCATTTTGACCTACTGTGACTTAAGCAGCAAAGTTCAGCAGCGATTAAGTTATTATACTTACTTTAAGATTTAAGTAAGTCTTAGACTTGACTTATGTGTCGAAATGGCTAATTTTAGTCAAAGCTTATAAACTTAATAATTCTGATAGATTTGTTTTAATTTTTTGTTTCCAAAAATCAGAATTCACTAAGTACGACGAAACTTTTAGCTGTTTTTCTGACTGATGGATACTGTTACTGATGTACTTAGTGGAAATGATAAGACTACCGTGTTTATACCATTTTCCCAGCTAATAAAATAATATAGGTGTATATCTTCTAATAATAAAGCTGAAGAGTGTTTGTTTTTGGTTTGTTTGAACCGCTAATCTCTGGAACTACTAGTCAGATTTGAAAAATTATTTTTGCATTTTATAGCCCAATTCTTGAGAAAGGATTATAATAAGCTATTTAACATCACGCTACAACCCTTAGGAGCCTTAGGAGGAGAAAGAATGCAAAGCGAAAACGAAATAATAGCGCGGGCGGGGGATAATTTCATGCGGAAGAAGTCGCGAGGAGAAGCTAGTACTGGAAACTAGATAAGCGAGAGTTCAAAGGACCGCGATCTCTTTTTCGCTTATAGAGGTTTATCACTAACTCCTAGTTTCAAGCTTATTGAAGAACAGGAATGGCCGTTTTGACTTATAGAGGTTGAAACTGGTTGGGAAAGGTTGAGAAGAACAAAAATAATGTTAGTTCCACGAAATTTAAGGATGAGGCATAAATAGCAGATGCTAAATTACGCTCGACTGTCGCTTATAGGGGTAAAGCTTCGGCCAATCTTTAGCGACCACAACGCGGGAGGCGGGAAGAGAAGCGGGAGCGTCTAACACGCGGCGGATGCTGCTCGTGTTATTATATGGTCCCTTGCATATCTACGCGACCACGACGCGGTAACAGTGCGTTGGCAAAACGGGAGTGAGCGGGAAGCATGCGTCTTGTGGTCAGACGTGTGTACAGATCGTTGCATTATTACGGATTATTCTCATTATTTACACTCCACGATAACAGACGATAAAAATATAGAGATGTTTATCGAAAAAGTAAGAGAACATACTCTTCTATACGATCTGAAAAATCCTGGATATAAAAATATACGTAAAAAGGATAAAATATGGGACTGAATCGGTCCGTTCAGGGCAAGCAATAAAAGGTCTTCTACGTCAGAGTCAGATTCTGGTGCTACACTAAGCTATAGACTTGCATCTGTGACCATTCACTAAACAAAATGAAGTTCGCTGTTCGCGCTGTAGTCGCGCAGGTGTGCACGATAATTCCCGAGTTAGTTTCGCGTTGTTAACGCTCCCGCTTCGCTCCCGCGTCCCGCGTTGTAGTCGCTCAGGTTTGGCCGAAGCTTAAAGGGCAGTAGCCGTCTCAGTTATAGAGGTCCATGGGACAAAAATGACATACTCTTATAGAGGTTAACATGACGGGACTTACTTACTCAAGTTTGACTGTATTATTATAAAGATGGTGGCGATGGTGTTCTGTAGTTTCTGCCGACACCCATCGGAAGAAGGCGTGAGTTATGTATGTATAAGTAAATTTTCTGCTGACCACAAAATAAACATTGTAGTGACGTTTATCACTGAAACGTGACTCTCACTACAAATGATAATCAGCAGTCGTTCTAATAATAACCAAATAATTATTTTTCTACTTAACCACGTAGCTAATACTAGGTACCTCTTCGTTACCAAATGTAAATAAACTATATTTTGTCTAAACTATATTTAATATTTCGATAGGCTGAGTTTATTTATTGATTGAAGGTCAGGGAAACCCTGCCTGATCTAGTAAAAGTGATAATAATAAAAAAAAAACAGTGGCACTCCGGGAGTACCGACAGAAATTAAAACTTGAAAAAAAAATCGGCACCGCGGTAATCAACATGTTGATGTCTTTTTAATGGTCAAAAGGTGGTGTAATCACGGTGTCCTTAAATCAATGGTTTAGTCCCATCTCAAAAATGCCCAACGCGCCTAAAGAAGTTTTCACTTCAAAAAAAAAAATTGTTGTCACCGACGATGTCAGATCAAATAAAAAACCAAGACGTAGCGTTGTCAACAGTGACGTGAGGCCGGTTTCGTAAACATGTGTGCACTGAGCGAGGTGAAGTTTGATTGTAGTGTAAGTAAATGGTTGAAATGCGTGCGTGTGAGCGTGTATGCACAGAGCAGAGGTGTAGTTTAGTTTTAACATGCTTTACTGAATTGTTCGCAGTGCTCTGTCTTACTCATTAAAATTGGTTCTTTAATTTTGGCATTAAAATCTCACTTCACTGTTTTTGTAGCAGCCTATTTGACTGATTTTTAACCGACTTCCAAAAAGGTTATATGTCCGTAGCGTGTTTGTTTTTTTTATGTATGTCCACCGATTTCTCCGTCAATTATGGACCGATTTTGAAAAATATTTTTTTGTTTGAACGGGTATGCTCCCAAATTGGTCCCATATAAATTTTATTAGTAGTTTTTTTACTTTTTGAGTTGGCTTCAATAATACGTATGTTTTTCCCACTTAATATGTGGATGATATGATAAGTTCATGTCACTGTTTTTTACATAGCAGGTAATGGTATTCGAATTTGTGTGAGGTAGGTACCACTACTAAAAAGTGAAAAATAAAAACTTTTTACAAAAAAATAAACAACCGACTTCCAAAAAAAAAACACTTTAATTTCGAAAGTCGGTGGCAAAAAACGAAATTCAAACCGAAATTCAAAACCAAAGACACCGACCTCCGAAATTAAAGTTATTTCTCGCTTTTTAGTGTTTTTTTTTTTTTGGAAGTCGGTAGATTTTTATACATAATGTTGAATGAGGCATGGTATGTACTGTGGTTTCTGCTTATCCCCATAGGAAGTAGAAGGTACTATTGTGATGATATGTTTTGTATTCTAATGACTTTTAGATTAATGACTAATGATAATTATTATTGTTGGAACCTAATTAAGAAAACAATCGATCAAACTGTCCTGTTGTGTGTACCATCAGTATACTATTAATATCATGTAATTTTTCCTCTGGTTAACCTTAAGGAATACGGAACAGCTGAAGATACGGAAGTAGAGAAATCAAATATAGATTCCTAGCTTTTGCTCACGGCTTCTGCGTGGAAGTCGGAAATTATCCCACGGAAACGTACTACTAGGATAAAAAGTATCATTATATGTCCTAAGCCAGGTAGTCTATCTGTGTGCCAAGTTTCATCCAAATTCGTTCAGTCGTTTTTGCGTGATGGAGTAACAAACATTCAAACTTTCACATTTATAATATCACCAGCTTTTGACCGCGACTTCGTTCATGTGAAATTCGATAAAATACAGGGGTCTACCCTTTATAGCAGAACTTTTTATGTCATAATATTATTTTTCATAACAGCGCATAGCATAAACTTCATTTCGCAGAAAATCGTTTGGCATACACTCATTTATAATACATTAAAAACGCATAATTTTGTAAGTCAGAATCATCTTTAGGCATAAATTTCATCATATCCATAATAATTAAAAGTAGAACCATCATATTGCAGAAAGTTCACTGTCAGAATCGTCTTTTGGCATAAATTTCATATCCATAATAATTAAAAAGTAGAACCATCATATTGCAGAAAGTTCATGCAGCATGCAGCATTCAAGCGAGCATGCAACATGCAGCAGACAGGGTTTCTGTCACGGCTCCGGCGCTGCGGGCCTCCGGCGGCCCTACGCGCCTACGCGATTTTAAATTACACTCTAGGGGTAGGACAAACAAGACTACGTGGAGTCGGTTTTGCAGCAATTCGGTTCTGTCACTAACTTTTGTTGCACAGCATATTAAATTTTTAACCAACAATATTATTTAATATGCCAAGTGATATTATTCCAAATAATCATCGCTCTAAATAAACGTTATGTGAAACGAAATTATGCGAAATTAAGCTTTGCCAAAAGTAATTATGCCAAATAAAATTCTGCCATCTTAAAAGTATGCCTTTGTAAATTCGGACATATAAACATTCGGCCAAACAATAATTATATTAAATGATTTTTATGCCATATATATATTCGTTTAAAGAAGATTATGCCAAATAAATTTCGGAGCATCAAAATTCTGCCAGATAGAGGGAACCCAAAATACAGCCTATATTACTCGATAATAATACAGGTTTCTATAGGACAACGATTTTTTTAAAATCAGTTGAGCATTTTTTTATGTATACCCCTTATAAACAAACATACAAAAAATCTAATCTTTTTTCTTTATCATATTAATATTATATTATTAGTTTAGACTAGCTTAAGCCCGCGGCTTCGCCTGCGTCCTCGTCGAAAATTATACCACAGGTAAGTACTGCCGCAACAAAAAGTATCCTATGTTCTAGCCCAGGTCATGGTCTGCAGGTTGGGCACTCCACAATTGCGGCGATAAGTCCCCTCTTTGCGGAGTGGCTAGAGAGGCGCCACGGCGTCCTCACCTTCCGCCTGCCGCAGATCCTCACCGGACACGGCTGTTTCGGGAGGTCCCTGTTCAGGATAAGGCGGGAGGAAACGCCTGGATGTCACCATTGTGTGGATCGCCCGGAGGACACGGTGGAGCAAACGGTAGAGGTCTGCCCGGCTTGGGCTGAGCATTGCCGTGTCCAAGTCCGTTCAGCCGTTTTACCGTGAAAGCGTAACAAACAAACAAATTCAGTTTCGCATTTTATAATATTGCTTAGAATATAATAGATTACATTAATCTTCATTTTCAGCCCAATTCACTCACTGCAGGTTACAAAAAACCCCTGCATGTCAGAAAATTTATTGCCCTGGTCAATTAGATCCCTGATCGCAATTCGATGGAGGTGTGCAAGAATGCTGCTGGTCTTTGGTATGAAACAATAATTTAATGATTTTTTGAAGATATTGAAAAGAAGAACGTAGAGTATAGTTGTTTTAAAATGCAGTATTTAAGATATTATGACTATTTCTTATTGTGCTTACAGTTTGCTTTTCTTAAAAAAAAAAAAAAAAGAAAGGAAACGTGAAAATTCTGAAGAACTTTTTACAGCTATTATTAGCACAGTATAAATAAGCAACAGTCTAATGTCTTCATATAAAACGGCCGAAATGACGCGCTTCAAAATCTCAGTGTATATCAGTACGCATCAGTCTTGAATGCGCGGCAGTTACGCAAATACGCACGGACGCAGAAGGTTTATCTACTGAGTGGCCGTAGGTAATTATTTCAAGGTCACTGCCGAGACATAGTACTGTTACTTTATTATACTGTGCTATAAAATTTAATTCTCATGGCTTTTGTTCTCTTCCTCAATAATCAAACAATGGTTCGCATTTAGCACAGAGGTGGAAACATAATCCTGACATACAGATTACTCAACAAAGGTATTTATTTGCTGAGTTTTGTTCAGCATTATGAAGCTAATAGGCTTCATAATGCAATACAAAGATGACAATGGATGATACCGGAATCAATATAGGTAAAAGGAGAACATACAATTTTACATAATATAATATCAACAATATTTTAGACTAGCTGCGCCCCGAGGTTTCACCCGCGTGAGTCTCGATCCCGTGGGAATATCGGGATAAAAACTATTCTATGTCCTAACCTAGGTTATGGTCTACCCATGTACAAAATTTCATCCAAATCTGTTCAGCAATTTTAACGTGAAAGCGTAACAAACAAATAAACAAACACACTTTCGCATGTATAATATTATTTAATGATATAGTTAGGATTTTCAAGGCTGGATTGTCACGGATCAGTGAGGACTTGAATGGGTAAAATGTGGTGATAGAAAGGTACCATGACAGATGGGGTAAAATCTAATGGATTCGCGGTCATGTCAAGTGTGAAATGTCGGGATCCCGCAACAAGCTGGGTTTGGAATTTGGGACAAGGTTTAGGTTCGACATAAACATAACAAGGGTTAGGGATAAAGACAATGAATTTCCCTAATCATAAGCGAGAGAAAAACGTGTAGCAGAATAATAGCGACACAATATTTTACCTCTAATTTTGTATCACTGTCAAAATCACAATGACCTTTATTTTCGTTATAATATGGTTGCTGTTGGGTTGCTGCCACTAACTTGTCCGTCAAAATCGAAGTGATCTTTATACTCGTTACAATAAGGATTTTGTTCGGTTGCTGCTGCCACAGGAAACATAATTGTGAAAAGACTGTTGAAATTTGAAATTAAGTTAAGAAATGTGAAAGTTAAAATTAAGACTTGTATCTTTACCAATAATGAAGAAAAGACCTCATAGCTTTGCCTAGTAGACCCTCCCTTATGCAAGTAGCTATCACAAGTAAAATTTGCTTACGAATATATTTATTTATATGCCTAGCTTGATAAAAAAATGCTACCATTGGTAAATTGGTAAGTCATACGAATCGTTTATGTTTACAGGAACCGAGCATTTATATACAACTATAACCAACAATAATAGAAAAAAATGTCAGTCTGTCAGTGTCAGTTTTACGTATTTGGTACAGATTAAAGCAGTGTAGTAACGACCTTCAAATTCATTAGTAAAAGTTCACAGTTACATGTTGAAAATCCTAATCAAACCGAATTGAAGATTTGGCATGAAATTAGGATCTTTATAAACACAATGAGAAATTCGCAATCTGTCTCAAGGTCGCGTTTGTTATAGTTTCCTCACATTTACCGACATGGCGACACTTCAATGTCAAGGCTACAGTAATATAATGGGAGGAAGTTTCCCGGATAATAGAGGATGACACCTTCGGGAAGTTACTACGGGCTCACCTTGATCAGTCTTTCGCAAAATAAATTATTATAGCATGACATCTATTGAGAGCGGATTAAAATAAAACAAACAAATTTATTGAAATTATGTTTATTTTCAAGACAGTAAGTTTTTGATTTCGATTTGTTTTATTTGTCTTTCACAAAATAAATTATAGCATGACTTCTCTTGACAGCGGATTCAAATTTGTCTGTCAGATTCAAGTCTGTTTACGTTTTTAGTTTTTATTTTCACTTGAGTACAGATTTCAATGTTTTTTGTTAGTATATTGGCGTGTGCTAGGTGACATATATCAAATAATTTAATTTAAAGTTTTATGTGCATGCGTAATGTAAATTATTTTGCATATAGCGTCAAGTTTTTCTAACTGAACAGACAGCTATGCTGCTGGGGAGTTTGTTGCGCCACTTCTTCTTCCCAGCTAAAGCACTAGGAAGTTGAGAAGGACGAGCGTTTTTAGGGACCGTCTCATGCAACTTGATTTTTGAAAAGTGCTGATTCTCAGTCTAGTTTGAATAAACGACTTTTGATTTTGATTTTGAAATAAAACAGAAACGAAACAAATTAATTAAAATGATGTTAAGCACATGTTGCAAAAAAAGTATTGAAAATTATACATATCCATTGAAAAATGATGTATTTTTTTAATTTGCTCGTTTTTGTTTAAGTCGAATGCGTCTATGAATAACAACTTTGCCCTCACATGGGATTTGTGCAATTTTATCTGCATAGGCAGCACGCAAGGACATTATCTAAGCAATTATTATTATCATTTGACTGTAGGTTATTAAGCATTTAGTTCATTATGTTTAACAACTCTGAGTTTTCTAAATAACAACTTGTTTGTGCATTGCATAATTCTGAATTGTTCCTCAAAACTTTTCTAGAGCCCCTAAGTAGACGCAGAAATGTAATATCCTGTTCAATACTTTTATAACCCAGGTAGGTCGAAGCAAGGAAAACCTGCTCAGGTGGTGATTCACCACCGTAGGCGCGGGCTTGCGGACGGTAAGCAATGGGTAGCTCACCGTCCGATAAGGACCATACCCGGGTCGACGGCGCGTTGCGTTCCACGCGCGCCTCAAAGAGATGTCAGCAGAATTGACGGGGTCCGCTAGGGCCGATGCCTGCCGGGGTTACGAAGAAAACCGAAAGGTAGATCGTGGCCCCCGGCAAACAGGGCAACCGAAGGAACACGGATGGGTTATAGTCAGTAAGAATCTGACACGCCCTCCCGCTCCGCCCAGAGCGGGAGAAGTTATTTGATGATATCCCATCCACAAAAAAAAAAAATGTGGAGATTCGCAGATCACTCCGCCCTTGAGTGTAAATGTGGTGCCGTCCCACAAACAATGGGGCACTTAATATCATGTCCAGTGTGTCCTGTTGCCTGCTCGATGCAGGAGCTAATGTTTGCTACTGAAGGTGCCAAGCTCGTAGCCAAATTCTGGGCTGACTCTATAATAAATTACCGGCAAACCGCTAAGAAGAAGAATACTTTTTTCTTTCTGTACGGGCAGATTTTTATAAAAATAACCGATTATAGGTAGACTTCAAAAATATTATCTAAACTACACATTTATGGGCTCAAAGACAAATTCGAACCAGTCTCCATTAACAAAAAACGAAAAGTTAAAAAATTGATGTGAAATGTATCTCTTTATACAATGTGTTCGTTTTGAACTCCCATTACTTTAGGATACTAGAGATCATGTCAAAGAATGAAGTGGTATGTGTACGAATTATTTATGTCTTTTTTTTTTTTTCAATATTCATTTAATTAATTCAGACAATTTTTGTCCATAAAAAAAATAACAACGTCCCATTTTATTAGCTTCAAATATGAATTATTAGTTTGAATGAAAATTATTTACTCGTACTTATCAATGAAACTTACATACACACATCGAGTCCAGTCTAGTCGAAACTATGTATTTTGGACCACTTATTGTTCTAAGACTTTTTGTATTATTTTTAACTTTTAGCATAAATACCTTAGAGTTATGAGACATCAATAGGCACGTTGTTTAGTCTCTCCTTCGAACCATCTTTAGGAAAAGCAATGTAACCTATACTTTTATTCATTGAAAACTTCTGATACCAGTTTTCAGAGTCTTAAAATTTAACTTATGTGCAATTCCACAACGTGAGTGAAAAAAAAATGGATAAAGAGCAACAAGTTAGCCCTCGGTCGCTTTTAACGACAAAAAACCGAACTTGCTTCCAAAAAAACACGACACTGGGTATTTACCTCAGTCTCGGATTACGAATCAAAATTCTTTGTTTTATTTTTTTGTTTGCCATCTACCTACTTATTAAAGTGAGAACATGCAATTTGTCGATCAATTATCTTTAGCAGTTAAATAAGTAAATAACCAAAAGGCTCTTTGAAAATATTATTGAAGAGCATAAAAAAACATCTATTAGAAAAATATTATTCAGAAAATATAACCCTTTTAGAAGGATGCTATACATAACTTTACCTGCCTTCAAGTAAACCAAACAAATATCCAAACTTGCATCGTCTGAGTAAACCTTTAACAATAAAACTACACTGTAAATTACATATATATACATAATCTTACATATACCAAGTTTGATTAGTAGTAGTAAATAAAGGCTATTTTATTTTATTTATTTATAAATTAAATTGAAGTAAGGCAAAGTTATGTAAAAGTGTTTTATTTGCATTATTATAAAAACATATGTAGTAGTATAGTAACTACCTATCTTATTGTTATTTGCATGTTTATGTTTATTCCCACGATAAAATTAACATTTTATGAATGAAATTAAAGCCATCATTTGTATTTTTTTTAATACAGGGTCAAATTAAATTAACTAGCGAAACTCGGCAGGCGCGAAGGTTATCGATATCTAAACAAGATTAAAAAAAAATGATTTAATAAAGTTTTTTTTTGTCAACGGCCTCTGGTAGTGTAGTTAGTTACTTGGTATGAGTTGTTCTTTTATTTTTTTTTTATTTTTTGTAAGATGGGATACTCCGCTAAATCTTTTAAATAAAAAGCGACTCTTGTCACGACACAATAAAATGCAATTCAGGTCGCACAGCGCCAATCACCTAGTTATATTCACCGAGAAGTTGCTTCTCTTTCTATCGCGTGAGTCTTAGATCTTCTGACTACGTTACGCTCACTAAATTAGCCCAGCTAGACGGGCCCGCTGCGTACTTGTAGCTTCATACCTAAACTGCGGAGTGTCCCATGTGTATTCATCTGTGGTATTTATTCAGGGTGGTATATGGACATCGACGCGTAAACTGTTACCATGGATTCAGTACATGATTATGAACCCCCCTGCGTTGACATTTTTAGTCGGTTATTTAAAAAAAATAGCTATTCCATACATTTTGATCGCGTAGGTATTGCACTTTTATATGAAACAACAGATTTTTTTTTGTAACCAACGAAAAAATTCAACGCAGTGGTGTTCAGAATCATGAGTATTGAATCCTTAGTAAAAGTTGTCGCGTCGATGTCCCTGCCACCCTGTATATCGATAGCCATCACATCTGATATTTCTAGTTAAACTACACTACAGACATTGAAAAAAAAAACCAAACAACCCACCTAAAAAAAAAGTCTTTTTTTTTTGTTTCATCGTGTTTACTTACCAATACCCATCAGGGCTGCATAGTTTTGCTAGCTAATTTAATTTGACCCTTTATACTTATCCGGAAGCAGACCTACAAATTAAAGTCACTATTCGTGTCTGTCTGTATGATCGCGGTGTTCTGAATTACGCAACGGATTTTAATGCGGTTTCCGGTATCATTTAGCAAAATTCCGGAAACATTACGTATTAAAAAAAAGCAGTGGCACTCCGGGAGTGCCGACAGAAGTAAAAACTTGAAAAAAAATCGGCACCGCGGTAATCAACGCGTTGATGTCTTTTACTCCACGCACCGCGGAAACAATGTGTCATCACGGTATCGCGAAATCAATGGTTTAGTCCCATCTCAAAATTGCCCAACGCGCCTAAAGAAGTTTTCACTTCAAAAACTTTATTTTTCTTTGTTTATTTTTTAATACATTAATATTATGAAACAGGGGCGCGTTGCTTGTAATTCAATAATAAGTTTTTTTTCTCACAATGGCTTTGGACTGACTGTTACTTAATAGATTTGAATCATAAAAAATCACATTGTGAGAGCTGGAAACCTGTACCTGGAAACCTGTACCTGAAAACAGGCAGGTAACCTGTATTTCTACAAACAAAAATAAATAAATGAAAAAAAAAAACATTAGTGGTGCAAATACGTTCTCAAATAAATCAAACAGGTTCGCAAGTGGTTTAGTCTTAAGATTGCAACACTACAAGTATGTACATATTTACACTACACGGCATAAAGTACCTATCCATTGCCGCAGCTGGTGTACCGGTGTCTATACACTTCCTATAGCTATAGTAGCAACCATTCTCTACAAAGCCTGAGTCATTTAAATATACCATACCAAGTAGTCTGAAATTATAATATTAAGTACACAACAAAGTTGATTGATTCAGACATTGTTTTTTTTTTAATTTGATCGATTTAGACATACAATTTTCAAATCAATTTTAATTTGAAATTATCGTTGGTAAAAGTCCATCAATTTAAAAAAAAAAATCGTTTCTCAATCAAACGTATACATAATCAAAAACTAACTAATTCTACTAAACCACCGAATTTACGCTCGAATAAAATTCGAAACAATATTTGAATGACTTCCAAACTCAAACTCAAAGCATAATTATATTTCAAATAAACCAATTACAGGCACTTTTGAATTGTCAAGGGGTCGGTCAGTCAGAAAGATGAAGCTAGTTGCCCATTCCAAAGCGTAGTAGGTGCCTATGGAGTAGTATTATATCATCTGTGCTATGGAGAAGAATTGGCAAGAAACGCCACGGACACTCTTTTACATCAAAATATTAGGTACATCATTCATGTTGAAATTATAATGTAAGAACGATGAAGCCGTGCACGATATAAGAGTTCGTAACAAAACAAAAAAAAAATTAAAAATTAAAAAATCACATAGCCACAGAATCATATATGGCATATTTTCACAGAATCCATCAAATAAAGTTCCATAAATCAATTGATTCATTTCCGAAACACAACACACTATTTCCTCATTGGGCAATGAAATCCATGGAATCCTTCTTTGTATCCCTTACAATTTGCCAAATTATCCTGCAGATATAGACTTATTAAGGACTGTGAGACAGAAAAGCCGTTTTATCACGGTCGTTCTTTTACGACACTACATTCACTTCGATGCAGCTCCAATGAAGGTCGACGGTATAAAGTTGATCGCAAAATAAACTTCGACGGTAAACAAAGAAAAAACATTGGAAGGATTTATTAGCAATCTTGTGTCAAAAGAGCGATTTAAAAAAAGTGTATTTTTTGCTCGCTCTTTGTGAATAATAGTGATCTAGTAATAATAAAATAGATAGTTGATTAAAAACAAATTATTAAATGCATCTTTGATTAAAAAAAATAAAAACTAAATGTGCCTATTGCGGTGATCGATTGTGGTAATGACGAAAAAAGGTGTAGATTTTTATGTTTAGAGAAAAACACAAAAAGGAAACCTAAAAAAGAGCTGATCACAGAATCAGCTCATGTTTTAAAAATATTCCTCTCTCAGTATACAAGAACAACAGAACGATAGGGCACTGGTAGCCTAATGGAAACGGCCGCGTTTTACGAGTTGTTGGTCTTAGGTTCGAATCCAGGCAGGCACTTTACTTTGTATAAACTATTTCATCACCACTGCTCTTAAAACGGTGAAATAAAACATCGTGAGGAAACTGGCATGTCCTCGAACCAACAATTCGAAGACATGTGACATTTATCAACACGCGCTAGGCCCGCGTGGTGCATTACGGACCGTTCCCTCTTACAGAGAGGAGGCCTTTGTCCTAGCAGTGGGAACATTAAAGGCTGATTATGCTATAAAAGAACATTGTATTCTATTAAAATCTCACCTTGGAAATTTGGGTGAAGCGAGCTTAATTAAAGTGAGGTGTTTGGAGCTACCACTCTACCTAATGCTAGGTGTTGACGCTATAGTGAGAAGAATTGAAGCTCACTCCAGTTCTTCTTCTTATTTTCGTGTGGTTAGTGACTAATCTGGTGTCAGATTTTTAAAGCCGTCCATGGCCACGTCCATGCCCCCTATGCCATGCCGGCCATGGCTTCACTTAAAGTTTTCGGTTAGATTTTTACAGAATAGATTGGCATCTATTCAGTAAAAATATTCCCATCACAGAGACAATAGCTTTAAACTTTGCAAACACAAAAAAGTAATAAATGCTGTATTTATAAGTCATTGCACCATTATTGCAGCTAAATAGTCCACGTTAGTAAGCTCATAATGTAGTGTCACTTTAACAAAAACATCGTTTACCCTTTTAAATCTCAACAAAAGATAAAAGATAATTGCCTAGAAACTGGTTAAGACAGTTGACAAGAGCTGAACACATTTCTCTATATCATTTTACTAAAGCCGTTCACTTGCTGAATACGCTGGTTTAGTTAGATTTAGCATTAACTATTAAATTTAGCAATCTAGGGCCTTAGCCACATGACACGCTGACGCCTTGGCGGCCGTTGCTAGAAACGGCATTGTCAACGCTTTCCATACAAACCAAGCGTGTCACTGTTTACTCGCAGTACGAAACAAATGAATAGAAACTGACGGTTTTGAAGGCGATCCCTGACAGAAGTTTTGCGGTAATCGACAATTCACTGTTGTGTCCTCAGCAGACATTTCGATTTTGCAACGGCTTTTCTCGATTTTACAACGGCTTTTAGCTATTAATCCGCCTTTCGGAAGCTTGATACAGAGACCGATTAAACTCCTCGTCAACCGATGCGTAGATAGAAAGAGCTTTTTATAAATTCCACGCCCAAATGTAG
Organism: Omphaloscelis lunosa; assembly: GCA_916610215.1. Lineage (NCBI taxonomy): Eukaryota > Metazoa > Arthropoda > Insecta > Lepidoptera > Noctuidae > Omphaloscelis > Omphaloscelis lunosa. The sequence continues at coordinate 19,581,642 of OU744250.1, forward strand.
TAAGCCGCCAAATGCAGCTTGGAAGCAATCGCTGGAACGCGCGATTTTGCAATCGCATTCGAACGACGAGTGTTGCTCAAACGCGATGCAACATATCGACGTTGCTTAAAGTCGTATGTATGCTTAGACCCTAAAGCTTTACAGACGGCTATACACAAGTGCCGTAGAACTTATTTGCAAGCGCTTTAGCTGGCAATATGGGAATTGAGATATTCAAATCTAAATAGGTACCTACAAGTAGAGTAGAGTATTTTGTAAGTAGTATAACTTTCATTATTTGTATCACCATTAAGATTTATGGGAATAATGAATCAGCACTGTTCGAAAAAAAAAAGTTCTGGCACTCCGAGAGTGCCGACAGAATTGAAAACTTGAACAAGATCGCCTTGGTGGAAGAAAAATACTTGTACAGAAAAATGGTCCGTAACCTTATTTAAATAAAGAGCACAATCACGCTTACAAAAAAAAAAAAACTTCCGAAACCTTTAAAGTAAAAATACTTGCATAGAACATTGATCCGTAACTTGATCCGTAACATAATATAAATAAAGAGCATAATCGCGTTCACAAAACCTTTAAAGTAAAAATACTTGCATAGAACATTGATCCGTAATCTATATCTGTAAAAGGAAAGGGTGACTGATTGAATGAATGACTGACTGACTGACTGATCTATCAACGCACAGCTCAAACCACTGAACGAATTGGTCTGAGATTTGGCACACAGATAGTTGTTATGACGTAGGTATCCACTAAGATAGGGTTTTTGGAAATTCGACCTTTAAGGGGGTGAAAAGGGGGGATTTTGTTTGTATGAAAAATCTTATTCCTTGAGTCAATAAACTTGAAACTTGGCACGAATACTTATCTATGTAAATTATAATGTTTGCCATTTTGAGTTTTTTCTAAACTGCTCCCTAAAGGAGGATTTAGGGGTGTCAGTTTGTATCGAAAAATATTAACGCGCGGTCTGATTAACATGTGGGATGACCAATATTACATTATGTTCGTATTCTTCTATAGTTTACCGCTAATTATAAAATTACTAGCCAAAAGGTTAGAATATTGCAGATAGTTACGGATTTAACCTTTAATAGGTTATCATCGCGCTATACTTTTATGGAGCTAAGCAGTCAATCTTAAGCTTTTGGGGTGGATTTTGAGTTGGGGCAATAAGGGCAGGTACATTAACCGTTGTCGCTACAAGAAAACGGTCTTAGGAGACTGCCTTAATTTTATAAACATTTTGACCTGCATTCAAAGATTTTGAAAAAATATACAGTCAGCAAGAAAATGGGCAATTTTCACAAAAACTTTTTTGATGCCAGCTTATTACTAGGGTCAAAAAACTATATCGGGCCAACTGAAGTTTAAGTACGGGAAAAGTATGAAATTGCAAAAAACTTCCCATACATTTCGTAGGAATTGAGCCTGAGAGGAGATAGAACACGATATATCTTTGTATGATGAAAAAAAATTAATGAAATACTTACTATTATTTAAATTAATACTATACATATATCAATAGGCAACAGTTGAATTATTCCAATACTTCACTGGGCTGAATAGGGAACGAATGTAGTAGATAGTTACAGATTTAACCTTTTAAATGATTATCATCCCGCTATACTTTTATGGAGCTAGGCAGTCAATCATGAATTCAAGAAATATATAAAAACGGGTATTTTATTCAACTTTCAACAAACCCAAAATTTTGCGGTTCGACGACTGCCTTGCAAACCTAAGTTCGATTCCCAACAATTGATATTTCTTGTGCTTCTTTTTTTTACATTTTGATATACTATCCATAGTATTCATACTTTATACTTATTACTTATACGTAAAATATATATAAATATGTATATATAATTTATATATTTTTATCTATGCTATAATAGTATATTAAATTATTATACATATTTTATACTATTATATATTATATATATTATAAATTCGAAAGTAACTCTGTCTGTCTGCATGTTACTATTTTACGGCTAAACCACTAAGAAATTCACACTTACAATTTAAAGTCATAAATTAACCTTTCTAACATGTAGGTATTACGTGGTCAATGGCGACGCTAGAGCAGATATTAAAAATGAATTGTAATAATAATAGTAAAATGAATAATTAGTATTTTAAGTAAGGCATTTAGAATCATATAATCCTGTTTTTTTTTTTAAACCGGACAAGTGTGAGTAGGATTGTGCCCTGAGCTGTGCTTGCTCGATTGCCCGAATTTTCAAATCTCGATTGAAGGACAAACTTAACATTTAAATTGAAAAAAAGATGGAGGTCTTTTAATATAGTAATTAAATACAGACTATATATTACGTCAAGACACGGCCTATGAGTTTTTAATTAAAGAAAAACTTAACTTTGCAGTTCATATACACTAGGGTTATTGGTTATATGTAGGAAATCTGTTAAGGGGATATAGGAGAGGTCATTTGCAACCAAAAGACCTCTATAACCCCTATGCTAATGTCAACCATTTTGGGGTAAGTTCCTTTTTTTAAAATTATATCAAAAGGGGTAATTCGGTTGTAAATGACCTCTCCTACACCCCCTTAATGGATTGTCGACATAATAACCCTGTATAGCTATAAATTACCAATTTTCGGATGTTCCTCTTTACTTGACCTTGCTTCTCGCCAAACTTAATGCTGCTGGCACAACGGGAAATACCAAATATACTGGTTTATTTGCGAGTGTCATAATATTCGCCATAAATGGCCGTATGTTTTTATTGCGTTGACTTGGAAATTTGATTTTCATTACAGTTCCAAGAGATCGTAGATCTTAGTTTTTGACATCTATTTCAATTTGATGCCTCCACGCGTTCCTGAGAAAAAGTGTCTTGACTGACAACGAAGTCATCCTTTAAAGCAGATATGTTATCTGCCTGTTACCTTTTCATGCAGTAACGGCTGAACGGATTTAGATGAAAGGCATACGAATAGGCCATTAGTTGGCTTAGAACATAGGATACTCTAAATTTCGATAGCATATTCCTGTGGGATATTTCCCGACATCCACGTGGGCCAAGCCGCGGGCAAAAGTCAGTGTAATATAAAAAAGAGCACAATCGCGTTTACAAAAATAAGGTGTCGTCATGGTGTCGCGAAATTAATGATTTAGTCCAATCTCAAAAATGTCCAACGTGCCTCAAGGCTTGTGCAAAATGGCGCGATATCGCGGGCGCTACAGACAGCGCGACCTTTGTAGCGTCCGCGATATCGCGCTGGTCTGCACGAGCCTTAAAGAAGTTTTCACTTCAAAAATGATTTTATTTTAAGCGAGGCGTCCGAGCATTATTCTTGGTAATTGTTTATTTCAGGTATTTCTCTTTTTATAATGACTTCAATAAGTTGATAGGAAATTAAAAATAGATGTTTGGCTTGTTATGGTTATGTGATGAGGATAGGAAACGCATGTAACTAAACGAGTGATGAATATAAATGTTGATCGATTGAGAGGGAGAGGGAGAGGAAGGCGAAAGAAAAGATGAATGGATCGTGTGAAGAATTATGTGAAAGAGAATTAGAGAGTAAGATAGCGTGATGGTTGAGAATGAATGGAAAGAGATATCGTGTTGCGTACACCCCAGGTAACATGGGACAAGGACAGGAAGATGGTGATGATATGGCTTCAATAACATGGACAAACTAAGTCACTAAGATTGAAACTATATAAATGTCCCATAAAGAGTATAGACCTTGTTCTTTTATGACGTACAAGTGACATTCAACCTTAGGTTAGTAGAGGAATTATAAGGTTGACTATACCTAAATAACAATGTGGAATCGGCAATAGTATATCTAACAGTTAAGGTGCGTCTTTTGAGTGAGCGGTAATGGGTACGATTTGAAACTTATCAGGTGTACAAAAACAAACGCACCTCTTTTTGTGCAAAAAAAGAAAAAAAGGTTTTTTTGACCGACGGCACAAGTGCACAATCAGCTTGATTCAAATTGAAGTAAAAAAGATTTGCAAAAAAAAATTATATATATTTTCACATTTTTCTTTAACCAATGACCGTTTGGACCATTTTTTGCTGTAGTTTTATTTATTTTAGATTTGTAGTCATGCAATCTTTGTAAAAAAAAAAAAAAACACCAAACCACATCTGCTTGTAGAGTTTTAAAACTTTAACATAGGTATTCTTCGTACAGCGAATACCTGTCTAACGTGTTTAGATATATTACGTTTGTGACGTTCAACTTAAATAATAATTGAAATGCGAGCGAATTCGAATAACTTCAATAATTTAATGGATAAGCCTTAATTAGACATCGTTATTTGATTTTACGTATTTAACAAAATTTATTTGGTAAAATTAGTTTTAACTAAATTAAGGTATCTGACTTTTTCCCATTAGTTAAGTAGCACTAACTCAATAATGGATAAAATTAACAGAAAAACTTAAAACGTTTTAATCATCGAAATGCGCGTGAATAATTTCCAAATCCAATCGATTATAGTTCATTTCGATTGTTGTTATTTCAACTCCTTATCGAGAAAAATAAACATGAATACAATAAAGAAAAAACGACGTTCACAAAAATACACAAAACGAAAACCAACATCTTCTAATAAAATAAATATAAAAACAGCTTACAAACCTTATTCAAAACACGTAGACAAAAACCAAATCAGTAAATAAAAAACACTGCAGCTGTCACATTGACGGATCGAAGTATAAAATAACAATAAGTTAACCAGGCACTACTACCCGCACGACACTCGAAATCTGACTGACCGCCAGCGCGTGCGCAATCGCACTATTTGTCACAAATCATTATCACAGCACAACCTACTTTGCGACCTCCAATTAAATGCACGTTGTTGGTGTGATTCTGCTTGCATTTACGACCTACATTAGTGCACATAAATGTAATAATGGTAGTATAATTAGCCTATAATGCTCCTGGGACATAGGCCTCCTCTCTGTGAGAGAGAGTAGGCCGTAATCCACTACGCGGGCCCGGGTAGCGGGTGCGGGTTGGTAGATGTCATAGGTCTTCGAATTTTTATTTCTAGGTCGGTTTCCTCACGATGTTCGACCATTTTGACAGCAAAATATTATTGTAAATAGGTAATATTGATAGGTACATATTTTTTTAAACGTAATATGTGGTTTCCAGTAACAGTTCCCCAGTGGAGTTTGAATGAGGAGCTTAAAGGATAAAATTTTGGCAGAGAAAACCGTTTGATGATTTCACCAGATTCATGCAACTCAAGTGACTCAAGACTCAAGGATGATGTCATGAAGATAAGCAGCAGTAAAGATCGTAAAACAGGGAGACCTAAGTTTACCGAAACCATATTCTACGATATCCAACCTTTTCTCAAAATCTCAGAGACATGATTTTGGCAACAGTACCTTTGATCACATATTGAGTGTAGTTGATCAATGGAAGTGTAAGTTTAGAAATTAATGTTTAACCTCTCAAACAGTCACCGCTGATGTGTATACAGGGTGTATCAGAAAGGCGTGGTGAAATTAAAGGTACAGCTGGGACGTCGGGTCGAAACAACTCAATTCCTACCGGCTTCTCTTCGGAAATTCGGAACCACAACCACTCTATCATCATTGTATAATGACATTATATTATAAGTTTTTGATACATCATAAAATTAAAACATTACAAAACGCCTACATATTTTTTTTATCTTTATATCCCAAAAACAAAACATTTCGCGCTAAAATAACTCGTATGCGCATCCGGCTTATCGTGAATTCAATTTCTTTAAAAAATGAAGTCCATCATGACGTCACACCGCGGTTTCTTAGCAGCCGGGTAAGCCGATCTGCAACGAGTTACAAAAGGGGTAGTAGTAGAAATGGCGCGCATGGAAACGAGAAAAATAACTATTGCTATTGTCCACGGTCGTTCACGCACACGCATTTGATTTGGTTTTTTCGTTGAATTTCGTAATGCGTTCAGCTCGGAGATCGAACTGTATCTTATATCTGTATCGCAATAAAACTATGTTAATTTGCAGTTTGTTCGCTCAGTATTAATTGAATTAAGTAGTTTATCATTACTAGTCCACTACTAATATTTGTTTGTAGGTATAGAACAGTGATTAAGATAGTGTTTGTGTGTAGTGAAAGTAAAGTGCCCTGTAATTAGGTAGGTATTCGGGGTTAATAGATAGTTTAATAAGTTGAAATTACTTATTTAGAGTAGATTTGAAAAGTAATTTGTACGATCAGTAGGATTAGGATGGTGGCATTAATAGTTTTAGATTGTTGTTTGACAGATTATTTACTTTATGAGGAAACATGTTTTTCAAGGCTAAGTTTTGAAAATAAGAAACATATAATTAAGTTAGGCCGTGCTCGCCCAGATATGACTATAAATTACAAGCGACGATATTTTTTTTTTATTATACATGTAAGACACTGTCTCAATCTATCAGTGTTTATACGTATTATAGTAAAGGTGGACTGAATGAAGACACATCATCTGCCTGTACAAGACTGAAGCCAGGAAACCAGCCACAGATTTTAACTAACTGGACTTAGGACTACGTTTTTTTTTTTTCGTGCCATCTGGCCTCTCCCATAAAACTACACTTCGCCACTGACCATCAAACTGAGCAACTTTCTCCATGGGACCAACATTGACGGTTAACGTCATCACGTCAGCGCCGGCTGTCGCTGAAAACCAACGCTGGGGTCTGTCTCGCATGGGGTCAAGGCATTATGCTGAGCGATGGCCGTTTTGGGTGGATGTGACGCTTATTTTCCCCCAATTTGTTATTTACGTGTTTTTTTTATCTTTCTTTGCGCCATGATTACCCCAAATAAAAGTATTTTCTCTATACTTTTTTCTTTCTTTTCTTGTATTCGCGAAAAAAATATCAAATGACCCATACGAAATTATCAAAAATATCTTCGAGTAGGTATTGTTGTTTTGTATGGGTCATTTGATATTTTTTTATTTTTATCAAAATTATCATACATACATTTGGATCGACCCAAATCGTTGGATCACTATTACAAGGTTCTATGTTACAATTTTAGCACTTATTGAGATAAGAATGCTACAAGGTTCTATGTGTCATTAGCCACACTTTTCAAAAAACAAACCACTAGATGGCAGCACTATTACTACAAAATATAAATTTTCCATAGTCCTATGTTGTATTTTTACTACGCAAAGAAATAACGAAGTTCCATGTTAAACATAGAACCTTCCAATTTTGATTTTATTCATTTTTACGATAACACGGTTCTATGTTAAACATAGGACTTTGCTTAGAGAAAAAACATCAACGTGTCTATGACCAAAGTTCTATGTCAGCTGTCAGTGTCAAAGTCATCTCAATTTCGCGGTTAATGCTACGGGTTTATTGTGTCATTATAACGGTTATCCCTTCAATTTTGTGTAAAATGGATGAGCGGCGTATAATTATGGACTATTCGAGTGATGACTCAGTGGCAGATAAAGATTTCGTGCCTCCATCACCTCCTTGTCGTATATCCTCAAGTTCTATGAGTTCCACAGATTCTGAAGAAGATAGGAGGTGAGTTTATTTCAATTTCATACTAAACAGTTCAAGAAGTTTTTCAATTGATAATTTTCATGAACTAGTTCTTTTATTTCAGATCTGTACACAATCAATCCAACGTTTATGAAGAAAATGTTGTGTGTGAAGCACAACCTAAAAAACGATCACGTAAGTGACAGAGAAATGAACAAGAATGGAAGGTTAATAAACGAAAAGATGCAAGAAATAAGGGGTTAGAATACGTGTCTAGTCGAAAGAAGCTAATACCGGCAAAGGAGATAAGAAAAAGCAAGGATTGTCTAAATAAATGTGTGTTTAAATGTAGCCAAAAGATTACTGATGATGAAAGAAGATCAATTTTTACTAATTATTATAAGTTATCTTCAGAAGAAAAACGAATGTTTTTGTTGAATAATACGAATTGTTTACAACCTGACAGGAGACGCAAAGGAAAGAATGATGAAAATTCAAAGAAAAAAGTCAGCTATCAGTTTTTTTTCACTGTGAATTCTGCGAAGATAAAAGTGTGTAAGAATTTCTTCTGTGATACTTTAGTGATTAGCCAGAAACCAATATATAATATACACAAAACAAAGAATAATATCTCAAATACTCCTGTACCCAGTAACCAAGGAAAACATACAAAAAGAGCCACAGCTGAAGAAGATAGACTGCTTGTTAAGGAACACATTAATTCATTTCCCCGGGTTCCATCACATTATTGCAGGAAAGACTCTTCTAGAGAGTATTTAGAACGCTTTTTGACCATCAAAAAAATGTATTCTCTGTATATTGCCTGGATTGCAGAAAAGAACAAGCTTCCAGTTAAGCAAGAAGTATATCGACGTATATTCTGTAATGATTTCAATATCTACTTTCAAAAACCTAAAAAAGACAGATGTGATTTATGTGAGGAGGTTGATATAAATTACAAAGAAGGACATACATTAACATTAGATTTACAAGAGAAGATAAACAGGCACAAAACAGAAAAGATGGCTGCTAGATCAAACCGTGATAAAGACAGAAAAGGTACAATTCCAGTATTGTGCTTTGATCTAGAGAATGTTTTATCTTGTCCCAAGGCAGAAGTAAGCAATTTTTTTTACAAAAGTAAATTTTCTACTTACAACATGACAGGCCATCTTTCTACTAATAAAACGGTGTACTGTGCCATTTGGAGTGAGAACACTGCTGGAAGAAGTGGAAATGATATAGCAAGTGCAGTATACAAAATTTTGACACAGGTTCTGCTTGACAACCCCCATTTCACATCAATTATATTATGGAGTGATAGTTGTGTCCCACAGAACCGCAACAGCATCATGAGCTTTGCTTTAAGACAGCTTATTGATAAATTTTCTACATTGGAACAAATTACCTTAAAATTTTCAACACCTGGACATTCTTGCATTCAAGAAATTGACAATGTGCATAGCTGTATTGATAGAGTCCTCCTAAAAGCTGAATATTATTCACCTGTATCTCTCATGAGATTATTATTGCAGGTAAATTCAGCTAAACCCTATTCTATCATGCAAATGAGTGGCAAAGATTTCTTTAATTTTCAAGAAGCCTGTTCAAGGCTAAAATATTCACTAGTTCCTTTTTCCAAAGTGACAGAGCTTCGATTTACGAAGTCACAACTAGAAGTGAGTTTTAAATGTTCACACACTGCAGAATCATACACTGTAGCTAATCTGAGACCCCAGAATACCCGAAGGAATGTAAACACAAATTTTTTTACCAAACCAAAACAGTTAAAAAGACCTGTGTTGTGCAAGACTAAAACGGATAATATACGGTCTATGTATCGGTGGATGCCTACATTGGACAAGAAGTACTATGAGGCAATATTCAGAAAATAAAATGTGACTCATAACTTTTTAATATTGTCTAAATTTAACTTTTAGTGACTTATTTTGTCTAAATAAGCATAATTTTTTATGATAAATAAAGATACTTAATGGTATAATGTTTTTTAATGCTACTGTGACATGAAAAAAAGAGAGGCCTATACTATAGGTACCCAGCAGTGGGTGATTCTGGGCTGAAATGATGATTTCTTTCACTTATTTCAGAGGAACAAAGTCCTAAGTTCTGGTTTAAAATAAAAAAATGAATATTTTTTCAATCACAAAGTTCTATGTTATTTTAATTTCGTTAATATTTCAGAGTATAAAAGTCGATATCCAATATTTTGTTCCTAGAAAGCATTATGTAGTCCTAAATTAAGATATTAAAATGTCACTTAGGCATTAGGGCTACATGTATACATTTTACTAAAGTCAAAAATTTAAAAGTAAAATTACTCAACTTCATTAAAGTTAACTTAGAACCTTGTAATAGTGAGTCAACGAAATGTAAACGGCTGATATTTTTTTCCCGATTACGAAGTTGGTCCCAGGAGGAAAGTTGTTCAGTTTGATGGTCACACATACACTTAAATTTGACCACACCTTTCTGATACATCCTGTCAATCATCATCAACGACTTTCGGAAGATGAAATTTATTTTCACTTACGGTTTGTCTGAATCCAGACATGAAGTGGGATCACCATCTCATTCGCAGTAGAGAAAAGAACATTCTCTATTATGAAAGATATTTTTCCCTTAAGTGTGGAGACTGTGACTTAGACAGGGTCCTCAAAATCAGCAGGATCACTTTTGATTGACTCACAAGTTGCATACTTAACAATACAAATATTGACGCCCAGAAACCGTGCGTGACCAGCGAATGATGTAGTTTTCATATAATTTGTGTTTATTCTAACAGCATCAGTAACGTGGCCATGACTATCGAAATGCCGTTGGCATGGCCTTGAGTGGAGACAACAATGCAATGGAAGTAGATCACGATGCTAATCGATGGATCACCGTCATAAAAAAGTGATTGTGATTACGAGCCATCATTTTACATTTTCATTTTACAATAGAGAGAATTCGCGCGATCTACAAAATGACTCCTCGAGAGTCCCTTAGAAATAAATTCAAAGAAATTCATATACTGATTCACCCTTCTCTTTATATTTTAGAAAGTATTTTGTGTGTTCGCAAAAACTTAGGACTTTTCAAAATAAGAAGCGATTTCCATAATATAAATACACGTAGTAAGCATGAAATTGTGATACCCTTTCGATTAACTAAAACTAGTAAGTCTTTTCTTATAAACAGTATCCGCTTTTATAACAAGTTGCCAAAGTCGGTTACAGAACTAACCGATGGAAATTTCAAACCCCATATCAAACGTGTCCTTATCAAAAAAGAATATTATAAGATTAGAGACTACGTTGAAAACAAGGAAGTTTGGCAATAATTCTTTTTGCACATGTGGCTTCCCTGGTACCTCATTAACGGCATAACAATGTAAATGTCTACTAACTGCTCCCAAATTACGATGATTATTTTATTTTACTTTTTTTACATACTTCCTTGACATAATCCTTTAATTATTTGACATTATATACCTACGATATTCTATGTTTTTTATTATCAAATTAGATTTGTTACAGCTGTAGTGGCAATCATATCATTTGGTTTAAATAGGTCCTTATTTTTATAATTTTGTTAATCTTTTATATAGATTCTTTTCTTTTAGATTTTGTGAATGTGAGAACGTTATAGGCTGTAGACTGACTTGTGGACCATTTTCTATTTTACTAAGTACCTGCTACTTGTTGATAGGCTTACACTGTCCTCTCATACCTATTAACACTGTAATTTGAAAACATTGTAGAAACCGTTTATTTTTAAAAGAGTAACTGTGGAGTTTCTTGCCGGCTTTTCTCCATAGGAAGCGACCATTTGGAACCGTGCACCTAGCTTCTGATGTTTTATATGTGCCCTAGTAGGTTTATGTGAAATAAAATATTCTGAATATTTTTTTTTAGCCTGTTACGCAATTAGGGGCAATTTTTGAAAAAAGAAACGATGGAGTGGCGACGGCGAACGACGTACGACGGGGATGATGACGTACGATGGTGGATGGTTGAATGTTTTTTTTTAAATTTAATATACTAGCTCTTGCCCGCAGTTTCTACCACGTGGAGATCGGAAATCACATTTTCAATTCAAATTCAAAATCCACAACGAACGATCAAGCAATTTCCGGAACCTTTTCAGCGGAAACTCACAAGGTAAATAAGAAGAACGAATTAAAACTTTCTTTTAAATTTTGTTATGCTGAAGAAGACATGATTGAAGGTAAATTCGAGTTTAACTTCGTGGTAGTAACATATTTTGTAAGCAAAATGTATAATCTCCAACAAAAATGTTGCTCACGCTTGTACCCTTAGCCCACAGCTTCGCCCAGGGAATGTACTACTGGGATAAAAATATCCTATGTCGTAATCCGGGTCGTGGTTTTCCGTGTGCCAAATTTCATCTAAATTCGTTCAGCCGCTAAAGCGTGAAGGTTAACAGATTGAGTTACATTAAATAAAATATGGATCCTAAAAGCCTTTTACCACAAATGCTTCTACTCCAGTTCATTTTTTAATCCCAGATACTAATTTGACAGGTGCATATGTAAAACTCCAAATTGAAAAAATAAACAACTATCACTTGAAATGTCAAATTAGTCTCTGGGAATAAAAATCGTACTTTAGACGGAAAGATCGACAATATAACCTGTCAAAGCTCATCTTTGATATTGGTGAAGATACAAATATATAATCCTCCAGACCGTATTTCGGCCATGGTGGCCAATCTCAACGGAGAACTAGCCTTTGGCGCGGAAGATATTATAGTGCACAAAGGCACAGGCGTACTCTCTCTTCTCTTCCTGGAGAAAGATCAGACGCAGGGCCCACAACTTAACGTGCTTTCCGAGGCACGGGGGTATCACACAGCCAACTTCCAAACTCCGGGCTGTTACTAAGAATTTCTTAATGGAAATACTTCTGACTTGGCTTCATCTGCCTTCGAGAAATATATCTCTCAGGCATGCCGGTTTCCTTCACCGTTTTTGAAGCAAGTGATAATTATACAATACGCACAGGATTCCGAAAAGTCAGAGTTGCGTGCCTTGGGTTTGAACTCGAGAGTTATGACTTAGCAGTCCGACGGTCACACCACTAGGCTATCACTGCTATTATTCAAAATTATCAAAATGAAAACGTAGAAATCCAATGTGATGTCACGAACTCCGCCATATTGCAGTTTTACACAATGGTTCTTGACTGCCAAATTAAAACGTAAAGTAGGCCACACATCAGTGGCACAAAACCAGTATAGGTTGACCTATTAGTTAATTGAAACTCCCTAGTCACCAGGTCAGCTCAAGGTCAAAGTGCAGTCATGCAGTCGCCGTACCAGTGCAGTACCGGATGATTTCCCTAGACTCTACAAACTGTTGCTTATTGAATTGAGCTTTACTACAAGGTACTTAAAATACATAAAATAATTTTATTTATGAGTGATGTAGCGAATGCCTTCTAGAGCTCAGGCGTTCTTGCGGAATCTCATTTCAGAAAATATTTATTTATATTTATTTATTATATTTAAAAACATTTATAAAACTAAGTTTGTCTGTTTTTTTAGAAGAAAAAAAAAAACGGAACCCTTATAGGATCACTGCGAAGTCCATCTGTCTGTATGTCTGTCAGTCTATTAAAACCGCGTAGAGGTATCCAGTTGGAATTGATATCAAATACGTAAGACTGCGGTCCCCTGGAGTTCTAAAAATATCAAGCTTCTAAGTCAACGTAATAAAAGAATACGGCCATTCATGCGATTTATTTTGAAACTCGCAAATAAATCAAAACCTAGAATAAAAGCAAGGTCTCACAGCACAAGTAAAGGAAAAAGTTCGATAATCGTTCACTTGTAGTTTTAACACAAAAAAATGCGATTACAAACTTACACTGCAGTTGAAAAATTTACCGTGCCGTATATATATATATCGATTTATGGGAGAACATGTTTTTAATGACAATGTTTAGTTTGTTTTTGGGATAAATTCATACCAACTACGGAACCCTTCATTGTGCGTGCTCGGACACGCTCTTGGCCAGTTTTTTTTTTTTTAATGTTATGTGCCTTAACCTGGGTCCAATAATTTTGTCTTTTTTTCTTTAAGAATTTAGCAGTAGCAATGCCTGAATTTGTATCCGGTTGATTGCCATGGTTTCTCCTCCTATTGCATGCACTTAAACAAAACTCGTGAAATGTGGGACGTCATCTGCAGACATGTAAATAATTCTACTTACGCCTCAAAGTATCAGGATATGTTACAATTTGTACTTGCCCTAGCTGGAAGCCTTATTTATAAGGCATGCACAGGATAACCCAGCTAAGCAGCCGATAACCTCCTAGGCTGACCTAAAGGATCCCAAACAGAAAAGAAATAAAAATATACTGGCACTTACATAACTCAAGTTTCCTTTCTATTAAAGTAATTAAGATATATAAAAGACACGTCTCATGTCGTAACTTTCCTCTGCTTCTCCTTGCAAAAATATGATGTAACTATACCCCACTGCAAGGTTGCATGTTCTCCTACAAATAGTTCAAGGTCATTTTAGTAGTTATCCTGAGCACCCAGCAGCAACCTTGACTTGGTTATTTTTATGACCATAAAAATCTGGTATAATGATGTAATAAGGATAATGTTTTTTTTTTTTTTATCTCACGAAGCGACGCGCGCTTTACTTGTGGTAATCAAATGTACAAATTCGCTGTAAATGTGTGCATGAAGACGAGTAGTAGTCATTGTCGTAGTCAGTCAGTCCATAACACACACAAGCATACACACATTTGCACACACACAAACACACATACACTTCCGATTTCGTCATTGTGTCGGACGGTTCCGAGATATCCTGCGCTAACACACACATTCACAGCGTACTTGTACCCTTAGTAACCACAAGTAAAGCGCGCGTCGCTTCATGAGATAAAAATACTATACGTCATATTGGTAGTTAAACCTCTCAAACCTATATTCCTTTTATCTTTCTTTTTAAATCAAACCAGCTTATCATAATAAGCCATCAGTTTGTTAGGATTGCACAAAATGTTCCTAGGAGGATCAGTAAGTTGAGAAGAGTGCCTGCTATAATTAAAAAAAAAAAACTATGCCCAAAATGATTCCCAATCAATTGAAAATATTTCAGTAGAAAATATCTGTACATTCCGCATTTTTTGCATACAGAAAATTATTTATTATTATTTTTTTATTAGCTAAACTTGTAATTACACTACGAGTTTCTTGAATTTGAAACATCCCTGGACCCGAAAGTGATCATGAATCATTAGGTATTTTTTCTTTCTGGATATAATATAACGTCAAGCTACCAATGATTTGTAAAGTCCAAAAAATACAAATTCACGTGAGCAAAACCGCGGGCAGAGCTAGTTAGAAATATTTCTAGGGGATTTTTTCTTAAGAAATAACCTTTACTGGTTACATTGGTTTAAAATTAGTGTCAAACATGCACCTACCAGTTAATTGGATAATCATCAATTAACTTAATTATGTACTCGAATAATAGTGTCATCAAATGAAATGTGAATTCACAATCGCATCGTTATGTAATGTAATCGAGAGTCGAGACTAATTTGTAAATCGAGTATCGATTGGGATTCATTATTGAAATAATCACCGAAAATGAATTAATTCGTTTGTGTTCTCTTTTAATTGTTATATGTAGCATGTGCTATATCTAGGATTTTTTTATTCAAAATCAGAGATACAATAATATTTTATTTCTGAAACTTAATTAAAGTAGTTATTTTAGCTTGAAAAGAGTATATTTTACTGGCTCATAAATAAACTAATCTAATGTTGTTTATTTATTGCACGTATTGAACTTTTAATTAAAAACAAAAGGAAACTTATGTAGGTGTCGAAGTATTTGTCTGCATCGCAGACTGGCAATATTTCCACATTGAATGGCAATGCTAATTCTTTAGCCAAAGAAAGAGCCAGCCCTCTTACGTCGTCACGAGAAGTGTCGACCAGTCGGCGACAAATTTTCTTAAAAAGGAGACGTGTGACCCGCATTTCGACCCCAAATGGCTGAAAACTGTAGTTACCCAAAAGATTACAGTATTTGCGCCGCTTGAGGGTGTCTCAGCAGAACATTAAGATGATGCAAGGGAACACACACTAAGTCCGGGTGCTAGTTTAAAATACAGACAGGTTTATGTTTTTCGCGCGTACCAACAAAAAAACAAAGATTGATTCTTTGTTGGGATTATTTACACCCTCGCAGCATCCTAACAGCTCAAGGTGTTTTGATATATGAGGTATCTTTCAACTCATTTAAATCAACTGATGGTAAAAGGTTATGTTTTTATAAAATCAATTTGGCGGATTTTAGACGTCCATAAGTAATGTCATGAAAGAAAAAATTCTATCATGACGAGCAGCAATTCACCCAACAATTAAGTGTACCTACACCATGTAATTAATAATTAATAATGTATACTTTGTAAGTCCCTCAGGTACTACAAAACCTTTATGTTCCTAAATAAATAATTATAATTATTTGGTCTTTTACCTTTCCCGGGACCCTGGGGTCCCGGATCTTTGGAAGGCGTACGAGGGGCCGAAGCCAACTTGCAGAGAACCGTTAGGCGTCTTAATTCAATGAGGCACCAACCGACGATTATCCCTGTATGCCCTATGCAAGTGCACCCAAGGACAACCCCCGGTTAGTGTAGGACTATTACAGGATATGATAACAAATATAATATTGGACTATGGGTTTGGGTGGCTAAATTGTACTGATTACCCGAAATTATGGAAGGACTATTGCCACTGCCTGATCAGTGTTTTATAAGTACACGGATAAAATAGCAGGGGGTGACTTGCACAATAATGGGGCCCCAGAAACTATCGCTAACACATAGTCACGTAGCGACAAGGGGGCAATATGTCCTGAAGTGCTTGAGGAGTGGAGAGGTATTCCACGGCTTTCAGAACAATCTCAGAGCCCGGAAGATGGTCAAGATCCCTACGAGCACTTACTCGAATACTTTCCTTCCTCCGAGCACGTTTGCTCTTGCGAATCTCCACTCAAGCTGACTGGCTTGAGTGGAGATTAAGGCAAGAATGAGGTGGGAGCTCCATTCCTCTTCAGTGTTCACTCCAGCCGGCCAGTAAAGGCAAGCCAGAGGTGAGCAACAAGACTTCTCCCGGGATATAGGGTCCGTGGGGTCACTACTGCCCAACAGTTCGCTACATGCTGCCTTGCGGGCTTTTGTATTTCTTTTGGTCTGGTTCCTCATCCCAGACCTGTTCTGGCAAAGTAAACTCTACGGGTACAGTCTTAGAGTTCAGAAAACGCAAGCCCCATCACGATTCACGTGAGCAAAACCGCGGGCACAGTTAGTTAGAAATGTTTCTAGGGGATTTTTTCTTAAGAAATAACCTTTACTGGTTACATTGATTTAAAATTAGTGTCAAACATGCACCTACCAGTTAATTGGATAATCATCAATTAACTTAATTATGTACTCGAATAATAGTGTCATCAAATGAAATGTGAATTCACAATCGCATCGTTATGTAATGTAATCGAGAGTCGAGACTAATTTGTAAATCGAGTATCGATTGGGATTCATTATTGAAATAATCACCGAAAACGAATTAACTTCGTTTGTGTTCTCTTTTAATTGTTATATGTAGCATGTGCTATATCTAGGATTTTTTTATTCAAAATCAGAGATACAATAATATTTTATTTCTGAAACTTAATTAAAGTAGTTATTTTAGCTTGAAAAGAGTATATTTTACTGGCTCATAAATAAACTAATCTAATGTTGTTTATTTATTGCACGTATTGAACTTTTAATTAAAAACAAAAGGAAACTTATGTAGGTGTCGAAGTATTCGTCTGCATCGCAGACTGGCAATATTTCCACATTGAATGGCAATGCTAATTCTTTAGCCAAAGAAAGAGCCAGCCCTCTTACGTCGTCACGAGAAGTGTCGACCAGTCGGCGACAAATTTTCTTAAAAAGGAGACGTGTGACCCGAGCATTTCGACCCCAAATGGCTGAAAACTGTAGTTACCCAAAAGATTACAGTATTTGCGCCGCTTGAGGGTGTCTCAGCAGAATATTAAGATGATGCAAGGGAACACACACTAAGTCCGGGTGCTAGTTTAAAATACAGACAGGTTTATGTTTTTCGCGCGTACCAACAAAAAAACAAAGATTGATTCTTTGTTGGGATTATATACACCCTCGCAGCATCCTAACAGCTCAAGGTGTTTTGATATATGAGGTATCTTTCAACTCATTTAAATCAACTGATGGTAAAAGGTTATGTTTTTATAAAATCAATTTGGCGGATTTTAGACGTCCATAAGTAATGTCATGAAAGAAAAAATTGTATCATGACGATATTAAGTGGCATCAATATATTAAGCTTGAGGAGACGATTTCAAAAATATAACGCACTAAGTGACTAAACTGTCGACAATAGAAAAAGTTAAATAACTAATTTGACAAAGTTGAGTTCTAACTTATCGTAAGTTCATAAACATTATTACATTTATCTAACCAAATTCACTTTTCTACAAAATCAGCACAAAATATCAAACAAATCAATACAAAAATATGTGATTGATTGATGATCTAAGCGCGACTTTTATCTTACTGATTGTTACCAACTTACGTTAGGGTCATTGAACTCTTTTATAAAGGGTTGCGTTACAGCACGTGGAAGCATAATATTATTTACAAGCTGTTAAAACCAGACAAACTTTAACTTTCCTTCATCAAAAGGGCATTTAAGCCGTAGTCCTACATGTTTTTTCACTTTATTTTAAATCACGGTGTCTTAAGGAACCTCACTCTCTGAGTTTACTTCGGCAATATTCCTAAGAGATCATTCATCAATTACCTAAAACTCTTCCTGCAAGACTTAAAATTATGCTTGTAAGTGGGGGTCACGAACTCATGATCTCGTGCTCGCCAGTCCGTGCGCTAACCGTTTGGTCATTACCAGTTAGGTTACATAAAAATAATTCATTCAAAATAGTGTATCAACTCAAATACCTGACTTGTGTTCTTGCAGAAAAAAAGATCATTAATAATTATCTCACAATTAAATCAAGGCGCATATCATCAAATGTACTCAAAACTGATGGTCAAGCATCAATGTCTTATTCACGATGATCTTCAAAGTTTCTATAATATACGGTGAGCAGTGACATGTATTAAGATGACATCATATTGTTAAGAAAACCTGTTTTATCTGGGTCACGAAGGTCAAGAGTTGCTGCCCTATGGAACTGGCATTTCTTAAGCGTATGCAACTTGTTTGAAAATATAATAATATGTCTTATAGATTTAACTAACGATGTTTTCCTAGGAGTAAGCAGATACGTTCCGAGAACTCCTGGCCCTATTACTATTGCTGCCGATAGGTCATAGCGATGTTATAATCCTAGCACAATCTCTAGGAGACAGCAACCCGATGACATCAAAAGAGTTGCAGATGAAGCCAGTCTAGTAATAGAAACCATTAGGAAAAGGGTTGAATTCAGTTTTAGTAGAGCGTATCGTGTTACCCAGTAATTGGGTTGTGGAGTTCAGATAGTTAGTCAAAATCAATTTGCCTAACCTTTTCCCAACTATGTCGGGGTCGGCCTCCAATCTAACCGAATGCAGCTGAATACCAGTATTTTACATGAAGCGACTGCCTACCTCCACAACCAAGTAACTGGGTAATATGATACCCCTTGGGAAGACTGGTTGTCAAATTTATGGGCTTTTGACGATCCGTAACGACCGTCAAAGATCCACGAATTACAGCCGGGACCAACGGAGGAGTGTCGATTTGTAAAGATCCTACCACGGACCAACCCCGGCAAGCGTAGCTTAACCTGAAGGATCGACCCGTGCGGCTGTTATTACTTAGCCATGAGCTCCTATAGTTTAGATAGTTAGTCGTTGCATAAAAAATACTGGTATTCAGCTGCATTCGATTAGACTGGAACCCGATGCCAGTTTAGTAAGGAAAATGCGAGCATATGATGATGACAACGAATAGGTTTGAAGATCATATTGATAGTAATTAGGATCCCAATCAAATCAAAGGCCTCACAAAGAATAGGCGACAAACGTCCCAAACCCGTCCTTGGACTCTGGAAAATCGTCAGATGTAGATCTTATGAATTTCCAGAGTCCAGTGACTTAGGGCCATATAGGGACTTAGTTTATTGTCAAGTGAATATAAGGTTGTAATTGAAAAAAACCTCTTGGTTATTCTTTCCAGCAACTCATTTAGCAGAGTTTTAGGCTCTGATTTCTATCTTCACACCGCTACTGTCATTTTTATAGCTAATTAAGATGTTGAAACGTGTGCTCTGAGTATGAAATGGCTGCTTAGGACATCAAGTGCTAGCGTGTGGATCTGTGAGTCATCAACACTATCCGCCACGCCTTTTTAGAAGAAAATTTGATTTAAATCTTATTTGAAAATTGTTTCATACGTCATCGCCATGATGCTAGTCTGGAAAAGTTCACTGTTTATATTATACATATAATATATATCCATATATGTATCTGTTTATCTCCAAAAAGCAAAAAAACATGATTTTTGTGATACTCAAATTGGGAGTCGCAACTGTATCTCCTAAATACTGATTACTCAGTGATCTAGCTAGGAGAGCAGATATTCACCCAACAATTATTTGTACCTACACCATGTAATTAATAATTAATAATGTATACTTTGTAAGTCCCTCATGTACTACAAAACCTTTATGTTCCTAAATAAATAATTATAATTATTTGGTCTTTTACCTCTTTGGATCTTTGGAAGGCGTACGAGGGGCCGAAGCCAACTCGCAGAGAACCGTTAGGCGTCTTAATACAATGAGGCACCAACCGACGATTATCCCTGTATGCACTATGCAAGTGCACCCAAGGACAATCCCCGGTTAGTGTAGGACTATTACAGGATATGATAACAAATATAATATTGGACTATGGGTTTGGGTGGCTAAATTGTACTGATTACCTGAAATTATGGAAGGACTATTGCCCCTGCCTGATCAGTGTTTTATAAGTACACGGATAAAATGGCAGGGGGTGACTTGCACAATAATGGGGCCCCAGAAACTATCGCTAACACATAGTGACGTAGCGACAAGGGGGCAATATGTCCTGAAGTGCTTGAGGAGTGGAGAGGTATTCCACGGCTTTCAGAACAATCGGAATCAACAGAGCCCGGAAGATGGTCAAGATCTCTACGAGCACTTACCGGAATACTTCCTTCCTCCGAGCACGTTTGCTCTTGCAAATCTCCACTCAAGCCGGTCAATTAAGGTAAGAATGAGCTCCGTTCGTTGTCAGTGTTCACTCCAGCTGGCCAATAAAGGCGAGCCAGAGGTGAGTAACAAGACTTCTTCCGGGAGATAGGGTCCGTGGGGTCGCTACTGCCCAACAGTTCGCCACATGCTGCCCTGCGGGTTTCGGTATCTCTCTTGGTCTGGCTCCTCACCCTAGACCTGTTTCAATAAAGTAAATTCTACCGGCACAGGCCTAGAGTTCCGAGCACGCAAGCCCCACCACGACGTCAACGTAGAGATACGGCGGAGGGTTTATTGTTATTATATGTTGTTTTTTATTTATTCTATTTTCTAAGTAGTCGCAGTACATTACCTATAAGTAAGCAACAATAGGCTCGATAGTACCTAGTGTTAATGGTCATAATAGCCATGTCAATATAGGTCATGAGAACGAGGCGTAGGTTAGATCTTATCCAGTTTCATTGCACTTCTATCACATAAGCCTCTCGCAGTGTCCTGCTGAACACAGGCCTCTCTTCTCTTCACCTGACCCCGACATGCGATAGGTTTTTGAGCCTTCAATCCAACTGCTTTAGATAATTCTTGATTGTCCTCTTCCTGGTTGACGTTCTTGAAAACTGTACGAGAAAAGTTCACGCAGTGGTAAAAAGATTTGACGACTCCAACACGACTTCAAAGGAAAGCCACAAGTATCATCATTCGCGATAGCTATTTTAATTGACCCCCATTTATTTATTTTTCGATTGTAATCTGGAACTCAGATCGTATAATGAGGATCCTTGTGGATAATTAATTTATTCTTGGCTAATGTAACCGTTGGACCCGATTCTATGCCCAACGTGACCAGTATTCATTAGTAGATTGTGATTACAATGTTTTTGCATTCTATTACTATGTTTTTTTACTGTGCAACAGCAAATTACCGAGGTGTGAGAAACATATTTTTAATTGTAATCCTGCTATTGTCACGTTTTGGTCCGCTGATCGGATATCGTATTTGTTATCTGCAGAAATACAGCTGTTATCTTTTTCTACGATGTGGTTTTATTATGACCGGAATGACACTGAATTTATAAAGAATGGTACGCAAAAGGCATCTTTTGCGTAGCAGTCACCTGGAACAGCTAGTAAATCTTGTTTGATTTGACTCCTTTTTTTAAACCAAATACCTGAAACGCAACGCAAATGCTACATAGATTTATACAGGCCCCCCAAATCAAAAATACCATAAATACTTAGAGGTGTATCTACAGTACACCCACATTTCGTCAGTTAAGTTTAGGTCCCATCCAGATTACGGGCTGTACTGAGAAATTCCTGATGAAAAAACAAAATAACACTTTGTCTGACCTGGGAATCGAACCCTTGCTCAGCAGTGGCGCTTGCGACTACTAGACCAAAGATACAAATTTAAAATTGTTTCCTCAAAATAAAACACTAAAAGGTTTTCCGTTGCATTCAAGTTGGATGTGCCTGAAATTAATGGACCTGTCAGGAAAAATAAGAACAGAGTATCCCGGGCGAGAACTTTCACAGCGGGCTCGATCAGTCCTTTTTTAAATAATTTAGTAATGAAACATTTACGCAAGCAAATGCAGTATCTAATGTTTGTTAAAAAAAAGGAATATTTTCCACTGTCAGTCAATCCTTACCTTCTTATAAAAAAAAAATACCTCTTCATAATATAGAGGTAACATTTTTTAGTTTGTATCTTCAGAATTACTATACCGATTACAAAAATTATTTCACTGATAGAAAGCTACTATTGCTGAGTGTCATAGGATATTTTATGTTAAAAAAGATACTTCACGCGAACGAAGTCGCAGGCAGAAGCTTGTCTAAACCATAATCTTGTACACTCTATCTTATACAC
The DNA here is from genome assembly GCA_916610215.1 of Omphaloscelis lunosa. Classification (NCBI taxonomy): domain Eukaryota; kingdom Metazoa; phylum Arthropoda; class Insecta; order Lepidoptera; family Noctuidae; genus Omphaloscelis; species Omphaloscelis lunosa. The sequence goes on from OU744250.1 coordinate 19,604,310, forward strand.
TCTATCTTGTACACTCTACACTAATAATAATAATAAGCAAACATGCTCGGAGGAAGAAAGTATTCCAGTAAGATATCTGACCGGGATTGTCCTGATAGGCGTGGAATACCTCTGCATTTCTCATAAGCACGTCAGCACATGTTGCCCCCATGTTGCTATGACACTTTGTGCTAGTGACCGTTTTGAGGGTCCATTATTGAGTGTGCAAGTCACCCCCTGCCATTTTACCTGTTTATTTTATATAAAATATTGGTCAGACAGGGGCCAGAGTCTTTCTATAGTTCTAGATAACCAATTCACTTAGCCACCCAAACCCATAATCCGATATCTTTGTTTCCATATACGATACCTCCTAATTGTAATTTAGAATGTATAGATAAATGATTTAGGTACTTTATATCCTGCAAGAGTCCTGCACCAACCGGGGGTTGTCCTTGGGTACACTAGCTTAATGCGAACAGGGATAATCATCGGTTGGTGCCTCATTTCATTAAACACGTCTAACGGGCCTCTGCGAGTTGGCTTCGGTCCCTCGTACGCCTCGTATGTAAAGAGAATGATTTGTTTTTTTTTTTTGTATGTTTGTTTGTTATGCTTTCACGTTGAAACGGTTGAACGGATTTAGATGATGGGTAGACCATGACCTGGGTTAGGATATAGAATACTTTTTATCCCGATATTCCCACGGGATTGAGACTTACGTGGGTGAACCCCGGGGGGGGCTTGCTTAGTCTGCCTCTTTGCTCGGTAGAGTGCGAGAAAGCTCCAACTCCATCCTGAAGACCATAGCGGGGAGGTACGATTCTCCTATGTCAGGTGATGTTGTTCGAAAATGCATTCCTAACAACAGCCTTGTTTTAAAATAGATAATAAGTTTACTAACATAGATATAAGTTATCTTTTTGTTTACTAACCCATATAGATGTTGCTTATCCGAATTGAAGATTATTTTATTTTTTATTTATTTTAGTAACACAAGATGGTAATGACATGAGATCTACCTAGATTTCAATGTTGCATGTCAATTTCGACGTGAGATAAGGAATCAGGTCTCTTTATCTTAAAATGTAACAAGGAACTCTATTTTATCGTCAATTCGATTTTATACGATTTAGGGTTTTCTAATGAAGATAGTCCATTTTATGAAGTTGCACTGTTTAGGTAGTAACAGAACATAGTGCGAGCGAAATTTAAAATGATAACATGCTTTAAACTTTGCTGATGTTCGCGGGACCCCGTCTCCCAATCAATATTCGACTAAGTTTTATTTGAAGAGGTAACAAGCAGCATCTGGTGCAATAATAATTTTTGCATACGTTTCTTGCTAATTGCAAAATGAATGGCACTCCTCAATCATCATCAATATTTTGGAAATGTTCATTGAGAAATACGATTATTTTAATTATAAAAGTAACTAGCCTCTGCCAGCGGCTTCGCCCTGGTGATATGTTTATAAAAGTATAGCCTAATGTTACTCAGTGACAATATAGCATTCTACTGGTGAAATATTTTTGAATCGGTCCAGTCGTTTTTGAGTTTATTCATTACAAACGAACAAACATACAAAAAACCAAATCTTTTCTTTTATAATATTAGTTTATATTTGATAGTAAATACTACGACGTACTTCAATGAAAATAACCTTGTAATATATAAATAGTTATAGGTAAGTGCATAAAGAACAATGTTTCCATTAGATTTCAATTTATTGGTTTCTAATTTACTCAGAAACAAAGGAATTATAGTCAATTTTAAACTATGTCCGCATAGGTAGATACCATAATTTTTATGCACTATGGACAGATAGCATCGGAAATTATCTCACGTCGTGCGGGCCTAGTTTATCTTGTAGTTACTTACCATGTAGGTACTAGGATGAATTGTGTAGATTGTAAGATCTGTCAAAATATCAAAATTGATTTTATCTGTAAAAAAGGTGTGAAATCAAACACTTGTTGTCAAGGTAAAAAATAATGTAAATAAGTAAGTACGTATGTTCAATATTACCTAATGTCTCGATTTTCAACAAGACTGACGCTTTACTTTGTGTAAATAATTTAATCACCACTGCTCTCAAAATGGTTAAGGAAAACATCGTGAGGAAACCGGTATATCCCAGAACCAAAAATTCAAAGACATGTGACATCTACCGACCTGCACTGGGCTCGCGTTGTAGATTACAGCCCACTCTCTCTCGAAGAGAAGAAGCCTATGTCCCAGAAATAAGGGAACATTGTAGGCTGACTATCGTATAGATAGACAGACAACTGGCAACAATTGGTGTTGGAAAGCCGTCTTCCTCGAAGGGGTAGGCAGGTAGTTCAAAATATAGGTGAACCTACCATACCATACTATGATGTCCACTATTTATAACTCCATCGTGTGTGTTTCAATAGATAGGTTCCCATGAAGTGAATTACCGGTAGCTTCCTTCAGACCCTCTCCATTCATAATCTCTTCGATTATTCATACTGCGGGACTCATTAGAATTTTACTACTGAATGGTGCCTCATTTTATTATGCGTCTAACGGGCCTCTTCGAGCTGGTTTCGGCCCCTCGTACTTCTTCCAAAGGTCCGCTCCCCAGAGTCCCGAGATATGTCGAAGAAAAAATATTCTTGTACCATGATTTGGGTATAGGTCATTCGAAGAGACATACGTATGGCATGACTACGTTTATGAGGCAACATTTTGATAAGTAATTATGTTCTTAGTAGGTAAAATAGACATAAATTAAGTAAATTGCTTTTGAACAATACAAATTATTACTAATTGTTGAGGTCTACCATACTATTAAACTTCAACAATTATAAATACGATAATTTTCTTACGCCCAGTTTCCGAATTAAGAATTTGAAGTTGAAAACTTGTCAAACTCTATTAGCATTACGTATAGAATGAAAATTCAAAATTTAACATTTGTTACGTTTTTTTTTTATTTTTTATTAATTTTGTATTTGAAGTAATCACCATAATAATTGCTAATATATGTAGTTTAAAAGATCTCAACATCAAATTCTCAATAGAGATAAGTACTGGGTGTTATTTGTGTAGTTTCTCGCAGCAGCTTATTTATATAATTTGCGTACTCGTATTGCTTGGATCTACTTGAATTTACATACAATGTCATGTGTATTTTCTTTAGTAAATTCTAGATGAATCGAGCCGAGATCTTTAAACGTTTCTTAGCACGTACTTTAGCAAAACATTATTGCTGTCACTGTCAAACAACTGTCAAACTTTAAGTGCAAGATAGAGACGAGAACATGTCAAGTCAAAGCATGTCTTGTTTAATAGAGCTCGGCCTTAAGGGCTAGACAATATCGTAATCAATACCTAAATGTCTGCATGTCACGATTAATAATTCTAAATGAATTTTGAGAAAGGTATCGAAAAATTACTTCAATTTATCATGTTTCTTTCAATTAAGTAGGTTAAATGAAAAATCATTCATTCAAATTACTCTGAAAATCAGCACTTTTTGAACGCCGAAATTCCACAAAACGTAAGTTTTCTAAGAAAGCGATGAACGGTCACAGATTAACGACTGTTCAAATACAGAGCGTTTTTGACATCTTAATGGCAAATACTGGTGTAAACGTCAGATTTTCTTATGGGCCGTAATAATAATATGACGGAAATGGTTTCCTAGGAAATCAAGCTTAAGACGGTCCCTTTTTTTTTTTTTTTTTTTAACGTGCATCTCGCAGTTTGACCACTAAGGTCTTGACTGCTTAACCGGACTTTCCTGTGGGTGCCTTAAGCTGCTACACTCAAAGCCTCCAGCCAGGGGCAAAAAAAAAACTAAACTAAATTAAAACTAGGCGAACGCTCGCTAAGGGCACCCCCTGTGGGGTACGAACCTCGGCTTAGGGCGTCGCTGAGGGGAGGACAGCAAGAAGGGACAGGCTGGATCAAAATTGGTTTAAATCATGATTATTATACGGGGTAGTTTAAAGCTACGTGCTCAGCGGCAACAACTTGCTGGCACCTCGTTTTCGAGCAAGGGTCGGGAGGAGTATTATCTACTGAGGGACACGGTCGCGGTCGCAAAGGACCTCGGCGGCGAGGTCGGAATGACGGGAGGCGTCTGTTTTTGTGTATTGTGCTGGTGGCCCTATTCTGCTCTTGGAGGAGTGTGATGGGATCATCAGGGTCGGAAAGTACATGCCGCGGACGGCGGATCTGACTAATTCTAGAAGGGACATAATTGGCTGCTTCGACAACCAAGGGGTTACGATGTCTAGGAGCGGAGTCAAAGTAACGCTTGGACATGCGTTTTAGGAACTGGTGAATCGTAGGGATTCTACAGTCGAGATGGAGGATCTCGTTTCTGACATAGAAGGGAGCTCCCGTGGCTTTACGGAGGAAACGGTTCTGTAAGGCTTGCAACCTATGTATGGAATGGGACTTGGCGTGGGCGAATACTGTACCCGCATAGGTCATAATGGGTCGGATACACGATGTATAGATGCGCAGTTTGCACTTTAGTGACAATTTGCTGCGTGCATTTAGAACGAAATGGAGTCTACCTAGAGCGAAAGCGGCTCGCGAACGAACCGTCTTTATGTGCTCAGAAAAGGAGAGATGATGATCTAGGATAACACCTAGGTATTTGGCGCGCCTAGCCCAAGGGATTGGTTTGCCGAACATGGTGATAGGTCGGGGGAACGGGGGGGGTCTAGTTCTCGGTTTAGAAAAGCTAACCGCTTGACTTTTGTCGGGATTTACTTCTATTCGCCATTTTCTAAACCAGGCGCCAAGGTTGTTGACAGCCCTTTGGAGGTTTAGTAGCATCGTAGCTGAATTTCCCTTTCAGATGATCGCTGTATCGTCTGCGAACAGAGCCAACTGCGTCGATCTGTGTTTGGGGATGTCGCTGGTGAATAGAGTGAAAATGAGGGGGGCTAATACTGAGCCCTGAGGGACTCCTGCCCTTATGGGGCGGGGGGAGGAAAGGGCTCCTTCGATGCGGAAGCGAAAGGTGCGATTCGACAAATAGTCTCGTAAGATGAGCACGAGACGATCCGGCACACCGAGTTTGTAGAGCTTATAAATTAAGCCGTTGTGCCAGACTTTGTCAAACGCCTTTGCTATGTCGAAGAATACTACGCTCGTTTGTCGGCCATGGGTGAGAGCACCGCTGATTAGCTCGACAATACGATGGACCTGATGCACGCTAGAGTGCTGAGTTCGAAAGCCGAACTGTTCGTTGGGGATGAGGCCCTTGGTCTCTGCATAGTCTCTGAGACGCTTATAAATAAGCCTCTCATAGATCTTGCCTAGAACCTTGAGCAGACTGATGGGCCTATAACTGGATGGCTCATTTTTGGGTTTTCCGGGTTTAGGGATACCTATGACAGTGGCCTCTTTCCACGTCTGGGGAAAAATGTTATTGCTTAACGCACCATTGAAGATGGTGGTCAAAAGCATAATTAAATGGGCTGGGAATAGTTGGACCACCCTATTGGTGAGTCCGTCTGAACCGGGGGCTTTGCGATTTTTCAGACCTTTGATAATCTCATGTACCTCATCTGGTTCGATGGGGGGCAGGGGAAAATCAGGGTCTTCAGTGGGAGGGATAGAGGCTCTACGTTCGACTTCGGCGTCGACCTCATTGAGGTGAGCTTTGTCTACTGGTAGGGTGCTGGGAGAGCATTGGGCTTCAAGACTGTCGGCTAGGCACTCGGCTTTGTCGATGTCGTCGAAGGCTAATGTTTTGTCCGGGCGGACTAAGGGGGGCATATGGCCTGAGTGAGGGGATCTGAGTTTTCTCTGGAGTTCCCAGAAGGCAAGGTGGGTAGGCTCAAGGTCGCTCAGCATCTTGTCCCAGCCCGTTTCACGCAGCTCCGCCATACGTGTCCTTACAGATCTCTGTAAGTAGCGCATGTGGGCTTTGTTGGCGGCGCAGGGAAAGCTGCTGTAGGCACGGACAGCTGCGTTCTTCTCAGTCAGCAGGGCGCGCGCATCGTCCGGGAGTTTCAGGTAACAGGGATCTGTTGCCGGAACCTCCCTTGAGCAGTCGCTCAGGACGGTTTGCACGTGCTCCGTGAGTGAGTCGATCGCAGCTGTCGTGTTAGCGATTGAGTCAAATTGGTCCGGAATAGAGTCTAGTAAGGGGGACGTGTTGGATTTCAGCTTTTCGCTTACTTTCTTCCAGTCCGTCACCTTTCTAGTGGGGTGAGGGTGGTTTGGGTCAGAGGGACCTATGCGGGATACAAGATGAATGATAACTGGGCGGTGGTCAGAGGTAAGCTCGTGCACCGTTTCTATCGAGTCAAGTCGTAAGTTCACGTTCTTAAGGAGCGTTATGTCAAGGACGTCAGGGGTGTAATTAACCATATGGGGATAATAAGTGGGATTCATCGGAGCGATGATGTCGAAGTTAAGAGTGGAAGAGAGGTCGAACAAGTGTCGGCCCCTGGGGGTAGTGATTTGACTGTTCCAAGAAGGATGTTTGGCGTTGAAGTCCCCTGCCATAATGACAGAGTCGCTCATGCCGAAGAGTAGCTGTAGGTCATCAGAAATAAGTTGGTAGTTTTCTGAGGCCTGAGCTGGGATGGGAGGGATATAGACCGACACTAGGGTGATCGGCGAGTGACCAGTCATGCCTAGGCGACAGACTGATACTTCTAGTCGGGAGAGAGGTGGAGGGTCCATAGGGATGCAATACAGATCCTTTTTATAGTAAATGAGAGTGCCACCCGCGTGACAGCGCGTTCTATCATTTCGAATTAAACGATAGTTAGCAATGGAGGGGTTTCGTTTATGGGGCTTTAGGAAGGTTTCCTGTATGAGGAGAAGATCTAACTGATGATCGCGGAGGAATTCTGCGACTTCATCTTTCTGATTAAATAAGCCATTGGCGTTGAAAGTTCCTATTTTTAGGGATCGGGGTTTAAACCTTTCATAAGAGGCGTTATACATTATGAGGGTCTAGTGAAGGATGTGAGGGCGGAGGTGATATCCTCGTAAGCCAGGAATACATTCTGGATTTGCTCGAAGCATCCTGATTTCCTGGCTTCTACAATGTCTAGGGCCATTTGTTGAGCCCTGGGGGTACAGAAGGTCATGAAGGTGGAACTAATTATGCTGAATGCATTTTTAGCGGGGTCCGAGTAAATGTTGTTATTTTTGTTAGCCACGGGAGTGGGAACGGGACGCGGGGTAACCGGGTTTACGTTGGGTTTAGCGGAGGTCGCGGGGGGAGCGCTACGCTGTGTAGGCGCTTGTTGAGCGGGGAAGCCGGGGGGAGGAGGAGGGCGGACTCGCGGGTCCATTAGGGAGTATAGCGGGGTGTGAGGGGGAGGGGGGCGCGGGGTAACCAGAGCCGGGAAGGTCTGCTGGTGGTTATAATTAAGCTGAGACCAAGGGCTAGGTCTCTGTGGGCTTAGCCTCTGAGGTATCTGAGAAGAGGGGAAAGGTTGGAAGACCTGTTGACGTTGCTGCCTAGCGTCTAGACGCTTAGACAGCTTTGTTGTGTTAGCCTTAGGGGCTTTGGGACATCCGCGGTAGTTAGCCGTGTGGCCTTCGAGGCCGCACAGCACGCAACTTGGCGGGGTGGCGCACAAGTTGCGATCTTTGGGTCGGGTGCAGTCAGCAGTGCCATGGTCTCCCAGGCACTTTACGCACCTGGGTTTCGCATGGCAATGCTTCTGGCTATGGCCATATAGCTGGCAACGGTGGCATTGCCCTATGGCGCTGTTTTTCCAGGGCTTCTCAATAGTGAAGCCCACTAATTGACAGATAGTCTTTACATTGAATATGGGGTGATGCCCCTCGGTAGGGGAGCACACGACAATAACCATGTCGTATGCTTCCCTGCCGCGCGAGCGGTGCATTCTGTGCACTTCGTCGACGGGGATATTCTGCGACTGAAGGTCGGCAAGGATGTCTGCGGAGGGAATCTCCTTAGGGATCTTTTTAATTACTACCCTAATCTGTCTTTCTTCTGGGAGGGAGTAGGTGTGGAATGACACACCTCTCTCTCTCAGGACCCTGGTTAAGTCCCTATAATCTTTCGACGTAGGGACGAGTACTTTAATACCCTGTTGGGTTGATCGGGCGCTAGTGTAGCCTATTTTTAGGTCTACACACCATTTAGACACAGCCGTCCACTTATCCTTGTCTTGGATGAAGACAGGAGGTGGCGGCGCGACCTTTTTAGGGCCGGATGTTTGCGCGGAACGAGGTGCGTCACTTTGTGAAGATGACGCAATCGGGCGGGGGGCGGTGGAGGGGGAAGCTACGGGGGTGCAAGTAGCGGCGGGAGTGATGGTGGGGATTGCCTGAGGGGCGACTATGATTGAGTCGTCGATGAGGACTACTTTGCTCGCTTGGGACGAGCTCTGCTTCTTCTTCTTCCTCTTGTTCCCTTTCCCGGTGACTGGCGTGAAGCCTTCGTCATCCGAGTGGGAAGAGGAAGAAGAATGAGCAGAGGCTAGGGCCTCTGAGTCGGGGGTATAAAATGGATGGGGGGTCGGGGCGCGGGCTACGGCGGTCGCGACTTCTACTACGTCCATGCTGTCGGAGGGACAGGGACTAAATTGAGCCTCGATTACATCGCTGAAGTCAGCGATGGATTGGGACCTAGTTAAGGTCTGCTGTGAAGCAGCGAGACCTTCGAGTTCGTTACCGAACTCATTGATAAGGGTCGGGTCCTTTTTAAGGAATCTATTAAGGAGGTCAAGGAGCTTGGAGTTTTCACTCCTGAGGGAAATGAGGTCGTTACGGAGTGACTGAATGTCACTCTGTACGGCCTCCATAATGATTAATTAAAATTGGGACCTAATTTTCCCTAATTAAAATCCTAATAACCTAATTCCCCGGGCGGACTACCGGGGATGTGTAAACCAGGGAGGGTTTACACATCCCCGGTAGTCCGTCGGGTGTAGACAGGGAGGTTGTGTGCCTAATGGTGAGCCCTAAGCTTGCTTTTGCCCGTTGCCTATCTTATTGTGCAACGGGGTCCTGACCAGTCTAGTGCGCCGGGTGTAGACACACCCGGTCCCGACCGACACTAGGTGTGTTGCTGAGGAAGGAAAACTGTCACCAATGCCGACTAGGAGACCCCCCAAGGCCGAACACTGGGACCCGGCCAATTGACTGCCTAACCCTGAAGGGGCTCGGCGGGTGTGATTGGGTCAACACCCCCTCGGTTTCGTTGGCACCGTATGGTTTCCACCGAGGACCACGAAACTCTGGTTTTTCCCTGAAGGGGCAAAATGACTTGAAGAGTCAGTTGACGATACTCCAAAAAAGAAACAGATAATTAATCGTATCTTGAAAAAGACTCCGATTAATTGGTCGACGATAGTCGATTAATAATAATCGACTATGAAGAGCGTCGCAGTACGCGACGAAACGATGACTCAGTAACAGGATCGCTTGAGTCACTATCGGGAACCACGATCAGCAGCGCAGCACGTCCGTCCGCGTCCGATGCCAGGCGCAGAGTGTAAGACGGTCCCCCAAAACGCCCGACCTTTACTCATTTTGAACGAAAATGTATGATCTCAACAAGCTTAAATATACGTTTAGGTACTATGTATATCCACCGTAGGCGCAGGCTTGCGGAAGGTGAGCAATGGGAGCTCGCCGTCCGATAAGGACCAGGCCTGGGTCGACGACGACGCGTTGTGTTCCACGCGAGCTTCGAAGATGGCTATTGACGGGGTACTAGGGCCGATGCCTGCCAGAGTCGCGGGAAGGTCTGAAAGGTATACCGTGGCCCTTGGCAACACGGATGGGTTTTAGTCAATTAGAGTCTGACACGCCCTCTCACCCCGTCCAAAGCGTAAGCTGGGTTGTAGAGGTCAAATAGGCAGTCGCTCCATGTAAAATACTGGTATCCAGCTGCATCCGGTTAGACAGGAAGCCGACCCCAACATAGTTGGGAAAAGGCTAGGAAGATGATGATTTGTTATAAGTCAAAATTTATATTATTTTAAAGAATCGTGGACTATTTAAAGATTAAAAATGTTAATTCAAAAAGATTTAATTAAGAGACACTACTGCGGCAAAAGAATATGTCTAGACAGCATTCTTTTGCCAGCGTTCTTTTAATCTTAAAATATTAAGTAACTGCTACGAGTACCATCTTTAAAAGCTTACTAAAGTTAGTAGAACTAAGAGATATTTGGTAGAAAATGTTACTCTACTGGTACTAATTAAACTAGTGAAGTACTCTATTAATTATTATTCTTAACTAAATCACTTCACATGTGAAGTTAAGAGTATTTTAAGTAAGAGTAAATCTCATTAATTATTATCTGCGTAGAAGGATAGTGATGGGTATGTTCTTAGATTCCGCTTGAGGATATCTAAGAATTCCAGAATTTTCATAGATTCTTTTACCGTCTGTTTGAGGAAATCGGACGGGTATGTCGGGGCTTAACCGTCGTCACACACTTTGAATATAATATAAAAAAATACTATCTTCAACATATCGCTCATCGTACAATTTAATGGACCACCACACACAGTAAAGATAATATATATTTTACCTTAAAGTATCTTTAAGCACTAGAGTATTTCAACTATTTTACATGTGTGTGATGAGCTTTAGTCAAATTTCTAAACCACAATATAGTTTTCAGAGTTCAGAATTTCTAGTGAAACTTAACGGTTCTGCGCCATTTGCAAATTTTAGGCTATTCAAAATAGGTTTTCTTATACCTGATCCAGCTGTTCATTATTAATGAATTAGTTTATTTATTTTCTAACTATATAAATTCACTTTGTGAGACCAGGTAGGTACCAGATCTCACAAAGTGAATTTAGTAGGCTTAGGAAAAACCTGTGTTACAGAACACCAGAAATAATTTCTCTCTCTGTGTCTCTTTCGTTATTATCAGCCATATTTTAACTACTGTGACCAACGCAATAGAAGAACCGTTTGCAGTTCAGATCAAATTATAATTTACTATCAAATTAATCACACTAGCAATTATTCACACACTGTAGGTACACGACACAATTATACGGAACCCGAGACAGATTCTAAACGTGCTCACTGCTTTACAGCCACCAATGAACTCTGCTTATACCCGGTCGAGCATTATGTTGTAGACTCTGTCGAATGCCGCTAAGCAGCGCTGGCGTCCCGATTAGTCAACTCAGTAACGTATTTCCAACAAATACACACTAGGGCAGGGCAAATTTGCACGCTTATAATGTTAAGCAAAGACATGTATGCTCTGTATTTAATTTTTGTACCATCTTCTATACCATGTTTTTATGCAAATAAATTTTATTCTATTCTATTCTATTCTATTCAGTAAGAGTCTGACACCCGCTTCATCCAGAGCGGGAGAAGTTATTTGATCATTTCTCAAGCAAAAAATAAAAAAATACCTGAGATAAAGGTGAAATGTCTGATGGCCTGTTATTATACTGGCACTCAAATCCTTCCAACCGGATTCTTATGGCACTTCTTCTTCTTTTCGTATGGTTAGTGACTAACCGGGTGTCAGAGTTTTAAAGCCGCCCATGGGCCTCTGACTTGGCTTCACACGCCGTCGAGAAATATCTCTCAGGCATGCCGGTTTCCTCACGATGTTTTCCCTTTTCCGTTTTTGAAGCAAGTAAACAATTGCAGAGGTGCATGCCTTGGGCTCGAACTCGAGACCTATGACTAGGCAGTCCGATGGTCACACCACTAGGCGATCACTGCTTCATGGCACTTTAACCTAGAAATACAAACTGAAAAATTAATAAAACAATGACAGATACCTTGATATTGGATGGTTGATTAATATTACCTTCTGGTTGGTTCCTAAACAACTAGAATTAATTACACGTGTTTCAGAAAACGCTCAGTTGGCTAATGAAATGAACATGAGGTTTCCAATTACGTTGAAAACGGTGTTTTATTTCAATAAAATTACATTTATTGCCCACCTGGCTATATTTACAGTTAACATCTCAAAAATACCGAAAACTATTTTTTGTACACATTACAAAAATGTTAACCATAATTTATACGGATTTCAATTTTACGAACTGAAATCATATGGGATGGTTTCGATACGAGTATAATTGTTTGTAAAGATAAAATCATTTGCATTTTATGTAATGGTTAAAAAAGTGTAACAATGGAAGTTAAACTCATGTTAAATGTATTTAATGTGGCTTATGCGGGATTCGGCATAGCAGGTTTGAAGACAAGGCCATCCTCCTATTTTTTAAGGGCAATTAGTGATCTCTTAATGGCCATTTCTCTGTGCAAAACTGGCCATTTTATATGCCACATTTCAGTGCTACGAAAAATAACCTATTAGGTAAAAGCTAGTTTCGTTTTTTTTTTTTTGTGAAACCCGTTTGGCACAAAGTTTTTTGATAATAGGCTTCTAATCCAAATTATAACTTACACAATTACTTTAAGGGCTACTTTCATTTAACACCTAATAACAAAGTTTCATCTATTTTATTAGTTCTCCTATTGAGGCAATTATCATTAAAAATATATTAGGCCTAACAAAAAAGCAATATCAAAAGTTTGTTAGAAGTAGGTTAATAAAATAGTTTGAAGTAGGTACTTTTGTTTTAAACTATTATTTGATCGTTCAGTGTCTTTGTGGTTGGAAAATAAAAGAATGTTATTTTTGTTAGGAACTTACATGAATTAAAATCACTTGAAATAAAACAAAAAGTTCGTTGACCAGTGAAAAATTGTCCGAAACCTTTTCCTTTGTAAAGATTTTGAGAAAGGAAAATAAAATTAAGGCCTTTCTTTATGCGTCCTTCGCCCTGGGGTAGGTATAACTAAAGGTATCTGTTAGATTCTTACTAACTAAAAACTACAAGGGCAAGGTTGTCTTCCAATTATAAAAAATGTTGTGCCGGGAGGCGAACACCTTGTTATGTTAGCCTGTATTTTTTAAGTAAAAAGTTCTTTAGGCGCGTTGGGTATTTTTGAGATGGGACTAAACCATTCAAAGTCAAATCATTTATTTCAAATAGGCCCATGTATGGTACTTATTTTTGAACGTCAAAATTGACAAATTGATTCTAGTCGCCCCTGCCAAAAGGTAGTTTTCGTATGGGGAAGAATGGGCAAGACACGCGACACTGTGACGACACCAGCTATTGACCATTAAAAATACATCAACGTGTTGATTACGCGTTGCCGATTTTTTTTTCAAGTTTTCACTTCTGTCGGCACTCCCGAAGCACTCCCGGCACTGTTCAACAGTGCGAAGATTTTCATAATTCCAGTTTTTATTATGCTAGTAACAGGTGTACAAACGGATTTAGAGGAGCACGTGGCTTAGTAATTACAACAGGGTCGACGATTTGCTAAGATCGGTAGTCTGTATATGGGTAACCATCCATTAAATACCGTAACTCCTCCTTGCCCCAGAAAGCACGTTAAAGTGTTGGTCCTGACTGTCATTCATAGATCCTTGACAGTCGTTACGAGTAGTCAGATGCCCGAAAGTCTGATTACCAGTCTTACCAATTGGGTATCGTGTTACCTAGTAACTGGGTTGTGGAGGCAAGATTATAGACGGTCGCTTATGTTAAATACTGCATCCGCTTAGACAGGAACCTGATAGGCTAGGCAGATGATTATAAGACGTTAGGAAAACATTAGGAAAATCGTCTACTTTTACAATGTTTGTAAATATGTGAGCACCATGTATCTATCACATAATTAAATTATCTGTCGTTGCTTCATTTTTAATTCTTTTTACCTATTGTGGTATAGTAATTTTATTCTAGGTGCATCGTCTTCACATATAATTATTTAACTAATGTACGTACTAATACAAACTATTGTAAAACTTTAAAAAAAAGTAACGGTGGAGTTACTTGCCCATTCTTCTCCATACGAAAACTACCTTTTGGAAGGGGCGACTAGAATCAATTATATTAGTCTGCAAATTTTGACGTTCAAAAGTGCCATACATGGGCCTATTTGAAATAAATGATAAAAAAAAAAACTCAAAGCGTTTATTTCAATTAAACCATTTACAGGCACTTTTGAATTGTCAAAGAGTCGGTCAGTTAGTCAGAAAGTTGAAGCTAATTGCCCATTCCAAAACGTAGATCTCTATGGAGAAGAACGGGCAAGAAACTCCAAGGACACTCTTTTAAATATAGATATTACAAAATCCTAGGTACATCATTCTTGTTGCTTCTATATGTGAGAACAATGTACGAAAAATAATCAAAAGCAATTGAAAATATAAGATTAAAAATAAGCCCTGGCAGATAAGAGATTTGACTTTGACTTTGACGTGTACAGATCACTTTTTATTTATTTGATAATGATCAGAATTATTTTTCCGATTATCTATACCAAATGTTTTTAAGATAAAACTAAAATTTCACTTATTCATTGTACCCTGATATACAAAAATCATGTTCATTTATTTACCTTTGAATAACTATTTACCATTTTACTAATATTGCAAGCACATAGCTTGCAATGTTGTAAAATGAGAAATAGAGTAGTATGAACGCCTATGACAAACATGCTAGCCAACAGTCGCCAACTAGAGCTGGGTTGACAAATGACCGACACGCGACGATAATATTTGCAAGGTTGTTCTGACCTCTATCAGGTGCCAACCAATCCTGCATCCAATTGTAACGTGAAAGTGAAGTGAAGTAGGTATTTAGAAAGCTGTCAGGTTAGATTTATTAAATGAATAAAATAATGATTAATGTTAAGGAGATTTTGTCTTAAGCGCCTGCGGAAATTGTTATAGCAAAATATGACTAATAATGGTAATTTGTAAAACAAAGCATTACCATTTAATTCAGCCTGAAAAACGGATTATTAAATTATGGGATGGACAATTTTAAAAGGGTAATTAGTACGTACGTTTTGTAAGTACTGAGATTACGTGGGCTTTTGACTTTTAGTACCCCTTCAGTTAAAAATCCTTGTTTTATTTATGACAAACCATATTTAATTTCAAGTAAGATTGTGCAAATTTAGTACCTGTTTTCTGTTTAGATGGAGTTAGATCGCGGTATGACCGATGAAAGTATAAGTAGTTTAGAAATTTCATATTTTTGGCTAAAATTCTGTATTGTGGTGGATCTATATTATACTGTGTTATAGCGCTATACATGAGTTTTAATCGAAGACCTTGGGTTGAATTTTGACATGGTCCTTCGAAACCGGATCAGTGCGTAATAGAGATGGGTCTTACTATGTTTTGTACTAAGCCCACCTAGTCCAAGTCCGTATAAATACTCGATCCAAATACCTGTTCCACCTAGTCCACGAAGTACGAATACTTTAAAGTATGAATAGTCCTTGCGTACCACCGATACGTGTTGGTACGTACCTACGTACGCAGTAATGAATTGTAATCTTCCCATCATACTTTACACAGGCTTAGCACTGTCAACGTTAACATGTATCTACATTGTAGATTATTAGCGTATTTAAAGATTTCAATTATTTTTTCAGAGTAATCAGATTTTTGCCTTTTTTTAATCTTTTTTTTTTTTTGTATAAGTACTTTTTTATATTCACTTAGAAAATCAGCCTTAAGAATTTTGATTCAAAGAAATTAATTATTGGACTTACTAGGTAACAATACGCTGACCCGCGTCCACCTAGAGCACGTTCGCATGAGTCCGTACTTGATACTCGACTGCATTGCATCTAGTCTAAAGTCTTCATTCGCATCGAGTATAAAATCTGCCTCGTAAATTACTTGAAGTCCCGACTAGTCTCGAGTATTGACAGACAAAGATGGAAAGACTGCGGAATAGTGTAGTTAGAAAAGCACAGAATATGCTTGGCTAACACGAAATACTAACTGTTAGTAACTGGATTGTGGAGGTCAGATAGGCAGTCGCTCCGTGTAAAATACTGATATTCAGCTGCATCTGGTTAGACTGGAAGTCTACCCTAACGTAGTTGGGAAAATGCTAGGCAGGATTATGATGATAAATTGAATTAATATAACAACAACAAGCCTTGTTGTGATTTTCTATCGGCTAAAATGACGAACTTCATTACAATTTTTGATTTTCTATTCAACCCCTTTAGGGGATTATCCACCAGACCAGACCAGCCCGAGCACTAGACCAGAGCAGTGATAGTGTAAGTATGCTCCAATACTTTGAGTAATCGCATCAATATCACAGTATTCTTGTTGATGCGTTTATTAATTTTGGAGTGAAACGTTTCTAAAATGTTGGTGGTTCTATGGCGTTCACCAAATCCACTTATTACAGTAAACGAATGCGTCTTAAACCAATATGTTTCTAAGTTTTTTATAAATGTTTTCCATTTGTACTATGCCATCAGATTCAGATTTCACATACTCAAAGCCATGTTGAATCTCGCAGTCAGGAAGAAGTGGCAAGGCACTCGCCAGGGCAACTATTCTTCGTCCTGGGGCTTACCACCAGCTCATAATGCAGTATTATTTTAATATTACTTCAGTGTGGGAAAGAGATGAAGCTCTACAGCACGCATAGCTCTATCTCTTTCTCCCACTGAAGTAATATTAAAATAATACTGCTATATGAGCTGGTGATAGGCCTCCTGGTTTATTTTCTGTACATCCAAAAGACTTTCCTTTCTTCCAAATGTAGCCAGTCTAATGGTAATAGCACCCTCGGAGTGTAATATTTGGAAACAGTTTCAAAATGGCGTTCATCGCTGCTCTTTCATAGTCTGTGTGAACTTTACGTGGGTTCCACTCGGGTATTTGAGACTTTATCATGCTAAACAAAATAATATAACTTTTTTCTTTTCGATCGACTTGAGAGCAAATATTAAGGGTTTCGCTTTAGTAGTTTCCGCACCACTTCCCTTGTCACCATGAATATTATATAATTGTGAGAATGGTTCTGGGCAACTATAAAAAGTACCGTCAGCAAAATATTCCACAATATTTGAAATTGCTTGTCGCGATTCTTTCGAGCAAAACACTATAATACGGTTTTGCTTGTCAAAATCGTCACAATAATAATAATCTGCCAAGAATAATTGAAGTTCCAGTCCAGTAGGTATCATGATTTCGTCATGATACTGGACTGGAACTTCTATTTCACTTAAATCGCGGGATACACTTTTACAGACTTGTGCAGATTTGTTCCCAGCGTTTTGAAGAAAGTGCTTCACGCTTTCATACCGGGGCTATTTCCCAATTGTAAAATTAATCCCCGTGTCTTTAAAATCTCCTTTTTTTCTTGTCATATAATTGTTCAATAGGTTCTGTTATGTACGGTATTCTTGTATCTCATAATATGTGCACTTGTGAGGGTGTGTCGAAATACTTAAATAATAAATCAGTCTGCATTGAATCTCGGTGTTTCATTGTCACGAACATAACATTGGCGACGAGGAAATTATTAATTATCCTTTTTTTTACGCGTGTGTGTAAAGTTTAAACATGCCGATAGGAAAAGTCGAAGGTTTCCAAGTGGGAACCCAAAATTGGGACACTTATGTTCGTCGAATTAAACAGTTCATAATGTTGAACGACATTGAAGAAAATTTACACGTGGCTACGCTAGTGACGTTGGTCGGTTCGGATTGTTACGACTTAATGTGCGATTTATGTTCACTGGATCAACCAGAGGACAAGACTTTCGATGTGCTCGTTAAACTAGTGAAAGATCATTTGGAACCCGAGAGATCAGAAATACCCGAAAGGCATATTTTCAGGCAGAGGAAGCAGCAGCAAGGTGAAAGCGTTCGTTCCTATCTACAAGGTTTGAAACATCTGGCTAAAACCTGCAATTTCGGTGCCTCACTGGAGGTAAATCTCCGTGACCAGTTCGTATCGGGGTTGTACAGTGAGGAGATGCGATCCAGGTTATTCGCTGAAAAGAATGTGGACTACAAGCGTGGTGTGGAGTTGGCGATGGCTCTCGAAGCGGCGGAGCGGCACGCAAGCGTGGCGAGCGCCCCGGCTGCTGAGGCCACGAGCGCAGGCTCCAGCGCTGGCGCGAGCGACGGCCTGCACCGCGTCGGGGGCGCGCGCCCGCGCAGCACACGCGTGGCGCCGGCGGCGGCGCCCGAGCGGCGCCCGTGCGCACGATGCGGCAAGCCCGGGCACGTGGAGGGCAGGTGTCGTTACAAGCATTATTCGTGTGATAAGTGCGGTGAAAAAGGACATTTAAAATCAGTGTGTACTCGAAGTGAGAAGGATGGTAATTCCACTAAGAAGATAAACAAAGGTCAGTTCTATCTTGACAATTCTGTTACCGACTCCGATACTGATAACGATTGTAATTTCTATAACATGGGTCACACCAATCATAGTATAAATATGTGTGAGGATGACGGTCCCTATTACATTAAGTTGAATGTTGAAGGTATGTTTTTAAAGTTTGAAGTAGATACGGGAAGTAAGATATCAGCTATATCAAAAAAGTTTTACGACAAGAAATTTTATAAGCTACCGATAATTAGTAAAATATTAACTTTTAAATCTTATACTGGAGACGTTATTCAAACACTCGGATATATATTGGTAACAATTACATACAACAATAAACAACTTTCATTAAAACTATACGTTATTACTAATGGTGGGCCTCCGTTAATGGGGCGCACATGGATAAAACAGTTAAAATTATCAAGTTTCGATGCACTTAATAGCCACCATTATGTATCCGATGAGAATTCGCTGGCGAAAACACTCAAGGATGAATATCCTGAAGTTTTCGCAGAGGGACTGGGTACATTCAAGTCGCAAATACGACTACACCTAAAGGACACGACTCCAGTGTTTGTGAAGGCGCGGCCGTTGCCACTGGCTCTGCGCGCGCGTGTCGAACGGGAACTCGATCGGTTACAGGGGGAAGGAGTGATATACAAAGTGGATAGATCAGATTATGGTACGCCGATAGTGCCTGTAGTCAAATCAAACGGGGATATCCGTATTTGCGGAGACTACAAAGTGACAATCAATCCGCGATTGAAAGACTTTCATTACCCGCTTCCACGGATCGAGGACCTGTTCGCAACATTGGGTGGAGGTGAATTGTTCACTAAGTTGGATTTGTCAAATGCTTTTCAACAATGTTTACTCGATAAAGGTTCAAGGCCGATGACGGCAATCACCACTCACGTCGGTACTTTTGTTTATAATCGTGTGCCGTTTGGTATTAAGTGCATTCCTGAAAATTTTCAGAAAATAATGGAAGAGACTTTGAGTGGCTTGCCGTTTACGGCCGTGTTTGCGGACGATATTTGTATTAGCGGTAAATGTAGGTCATCACATATGTCAAATTTAAAGGCTGTATTGCAGAGATTGAAGGAAAATGGCCTTCGGATTAATTATGGTAAATGCCAATTTTTTAAAGAATCAGTGACTTATTTAGGTTATAGAATTGATAAACAAGGACTACACACTGATGATACAAAAATTAAAGCGATTGTAGCTGCTCCATCACCTTGTAACATTACGCAGTTAAGGAGTTTTTTAGGACTTGTAAACTTTTATTCAAAGTTTTGCGTAAATTTTAGTGATGTTTTAAAACCGTTATATGATTTGTTTAAAAAAAATGTTAAATGGAATTGGGACGATAAATGTGAAAATGCTTTCACTAGAATTAAAAACGTCTTAAGTAGCTCTCCGGTGCTCGCGCATTATGATCCAAGTTTACAACTTATACTGGCAGTAGACAGCAGCCCATACGGTTTGGGTGCAGTGTTGTTACAACGTTACGATGACGGCAGCGAGCGGCCGCTTTGTTGTGCCTCACGTACCTTAAATCCTGCCGAGTCCAACTATTCACAGTTGGATAAGGAGGCTTTAGCGATTGTATTCGGCGTGACTAAACATCACCAGTATTTATACGGTCGACATTTTATTCTTAGGAGTGATCACCGTGCTTTAAGTTATATACTAGGAGACAATAAAGGCATACCTGTAACTGCTGTAAGCAGAATTCAACGATATGCCGTTAATTTGATATGATTTTAAAATTGAATTTGTAGGATCAGAGAGGAATTGTTTTGCCGATGCCCTGTCACGCCTCCTTCTTAGCTCGACTAGAGAACGAGTACGAGATGACGACGAATGTAGCTATCTAAACTTTGTTGAAGAAAACTTTCCACTCAGTTTTAAGCAAATTAAAACAGAGACGGATAAGGATTCCCTTCTTAATAAAATTGTTGGTTACACAATGTTTGGGTGGCCGTTACAGGTTTGCATCGATCAAGAAAAACCTTATTTTAATAGAAAAGACTCATTGCACTTAGATCACGGATGTTTAGTGTGGGGTTACAGGATTGTTATACCTAAAGTATTACAACAATCAATATTGCAAGAAATTCACGAGGGTCATCCGGGTATAGTTAAAATGAAACAGATAGCCCGCAACTATGTGTGGTGGGAAACGTTAGATAGTGATATTGAGCGCATGTGTAGTGAGTGCGCGGCGTGCGTGTCGCAGCGCGCTCAACCTGCGCCAGCGCTATTGCACTCATGGCCCTGGCCCGAAGAACCGTGGTCACGATTAAACGTAGATTTTTTAGGTCCTCTACATAATCGATATTATTTAATAATAGTCGATGCTCAGTCTAAGTGGATTGAAGTGGAGCGAGTGAGCACCACTTCAGCAACGGTCGTCATTGATAGTTTCAGAAGGCTTTTTGCTCGTTTTGGCATTCCTAAAAAAGTCATAAGCGATAATGGACCGCCATTTTCGTCAGCGGAATTAGGTACGTATTTTAAGCGTAACGGCATAAAACATTTGCTCGTTGCACCATATCATCCCTCCAGTAACGGAGCCGCCGAGAACGCAGTACGCACTATAAAACGGGTTTTAAAGAAGGCATCACTAGAAAATGTTATGACAACACTGCTTTAAGTAAGTTCCTGTTTATGTATCGAAATACAGAGCATAGCACCACGGGACGCGAGCCGGCGGTGGCGATGTTCGGGCGCCAACTGCGCGGCAGACTAGACCTACTGCGGCCGGACACGGGCGAGCTGGTACGCGGCGCGCAGCTAGCGCACGAGCAGCGCGCGGCCGCGACGCTTCCGCCGCTGCGGCAAGCAGACGTCGGGGACGCTGTAATCATGCGGGATTATTCGAAACATAGGCAAAAATGGGCAGAGGGTGTAGTGGTGCGACGGTCAGGGCCAGTTACGTACGCGATTAAAACCAATGACGGACATCTTCATAAACGTCATATTGATCAGTTGTTGACAAAAGGCGTTAGGAAGTCTAGATGTTCTATCACTGGTCCAAGCCCTAGTGCCAATATGAAGTTAGTCGAACTTGAACCTAATGCGTCCATTGAACAAACACAAAGCACTTCATCGTTAGACTCCCCGCAGTCCTCGCCTAATACGTCCTATGAGAGTAAAGGGAAATGCCTGAGGGACGAGTCTACCGAACAAGTAGTCACGGCAGCTAAAAGTTCACCGCCATCTACGTCATCGGCCATCAATGATAATCGTTTACGTCGGAGAGCTGCCATAGATTGTGTCAAGAAGTTAAAGACTATAAAATAACAATCAATAGCAATTTTAAAATCGTGTGTTTAAATATAAGAGACCTTCATTAGTATTTGTGTGTGGTCGTAGGTACTTCTAAGGTTTAAAATTGTAGTAGTACCTATTACATAAGTTTTAAGTATGTTTTCTTTTGGGTATTATTTTTATTAGTAACTAGCATTTTCAAGTGGCTTCGCTCACCTATAACATATAATTATGTATGTATGTGTACCCTTTAATTAACAAACAAGTATAGACTTTACATTATGCATAATAATTATATAATGTAGGAAGGACTTAAAATGTTTTAGAATAATAACTTAGTTACATATCCTTATAGATTAAGAGGGGACAGTGTTATGTACGGTATTCTTGTATCTCATAATATGTGCACTTGTGAGGGTATGTCGAAATACTTAAATAATAAATCAGTCTGCATTGAATCTCGGTGTTTCATTGTCACGAACATAACAGGTTCATCAGATGAACCACTTTTTAACCAAAGAGTTCGAATTGTAACGCATCGAATTATGCATTTCCTAAGTACCTAATTAATTAATTAATCCTTAACATATGCGAGATAAGTGTTATAATTTCCTGTCCGCCTAATACCTATCAGCACAGCACTATGATCACAGTCACATTGGTATCGTTTAAGTTTAAAATACCCACCGTACCACCAGAGGTACGGCCAGGGGTACGGTGGGTCTGCAGTGATTAATCCGAGGATAATTATTAACACCCTGGTTAATTATTCACACCCTTTAGATTAGACACTAACTTTGTTTATAAAATAAACTTTAAATCTGCCTAGATTTTTCCTATGTTGGGGTCGGCTTCCAGTCTAACCGGATGCAGCTGAATACCAGTTTGCATGAACACATGAAACGACTGCCTATTTGACCTCCACAATCTCCAAAACTGGGTAACACGATACCCCTTGGTAAGACTGGTTGTCAGACTTTCGGGCTTTTGACGACCCGTAACGACTGTCAAAGATCCAAGAATGACAGCCAAGACCAACGCTTTACGTTCTTTACGAAGCACGGAGGGGTATCGGTATTTTAATATGGTCACCCATCCACGGACTAACTGTGGCAAGCGTAGCTTTACCTGATCGATCGACCCGTGCGGTTGTTATTTAGCCACAAGCCCCCTTGGCACGACTGTCGAAAAAGATTTTATTTATTGCTGCTTACCAACAATTAATTTAAAACTAGTTCTCCTTACGGTTCTGTTCATGTCATGATTTACCTACAGTATTTATCTTATAATTCACGAGCCCACCCCCCTCTCCCCTTATAAAATAAACTTTAATGAGACTTTAATATCACAAGGTTTAATTAAAATAACAGAACACCTCAAAAGTTGTTCATAATGTTAAGTACTATTTGAGGTTTTTAGCTATTTCAATTACCTACACTTGTGTTAAAAAAACACCATTATTATTTCATGTATTACAACATTTTCTGCTTTGAAAACCTGTAAACACTAATATCCTAGATGTTTTAAATTACACGTTGAACTCAGGACATTAGATATTATTTGGGGTCACTTCCTTATAGCGCCATCCCATCAATCTGTGAACAATACCATTAACTAGAGTCCGCACACTGTTAAAAGAAATCGTTTGTGAGTGCGTGTAGGAATTATTTTTAATTAAGGCTCGTACAGACCAGCGCGATATCGCGCTGGTCTGCAAGAGCCTTTACGATTTTATTTCGCAGTTTAATAATCGCAACGATCAAAATTCGTAGTGCGCGCTTAGACTAAGCTTTTGATATCTATTTCAACTTGATGCCTCTACGCCTTCCTGAGAAAAAGGGTCTTGACAGACAGCGAAGTCATCCTTTAAGGGTTTCCATTTTTCATTTTGAGGTACGGAATCTTACTTACGGAAGTTTATTAAAACAGATTTATTATTTGTCTGTTACCTTTTCCCTACCATAACGGCTGAACAGATTTAGATGAATGGCATACAAATAGACCATGACCTGGAATAGGACATATGATAAGTACTTTGAATCCCGGTAGAACGTTCCTGCGGGACATTTTCCGACATTTACGGGTGTGAAGCCGCGGGCAAAAGCTAGTAGGTCTATAAGATGAATTTAATCCCAGGTTTAACGCGCATTCGACACGAAAAACTAAGGGATCTCGCGCACTAGACGGCCACGACTCCGGCAAGTCGATGGTCGTGGAACGAACTTGTGATGTGGAGGAATGAGGAGCATGCGACAAGAAAGGTTTCAAGTATGAATGGCTTTCAAAAAAGAGGAATGAATTCTAAAAATAATGTTATCGCTTATCTACTAAGCTAACTTTGAGATGATGACTAAGAGCGAAATTCACAGACCGCACTTTGACTTCATTTGGCTAAGTAAAGTAGGCGTTTCATACACATATGAACATTACAGTTTTGGAAATAAGGTTTATAATCGTATGAAATAATGAAATACCAACTTTAAAAAAATCTAAGTACGAGTACGATAATTTTGCCCTAATAAAGAGGTTAAAAATACCTACGTGCTGCGTCGACTTATTAAGGAAACATGTCGCCGGAAAATGTTGATCATGACAAAAATCACGCACAATAAAAATAACTTAATTAATATTTTTGCTGGTTGGAATAACCACCAAACGGCCGCTATGGCCCACGCACAATGGTCCACTTGACGGACTAAGTGCGGAAACCAAACACCGTAACATAGAATATAGAACAACTTAATTAGGTAGCCTCTGGATGCTTAAGTAATCCAGCAAAATAAGCTGTGTAGCTTATTGCAGAATAGCCGTGTATCAGCAAAGTGGTATCTACTTGGCAAAGTGTTTATAGTGACTATTAATCTTGGAAATATTGCCAGACTTGCCAATAAAATGCTAGCTCTCAATAGATCGGTTTTCCTGCAAATAATAAAGAAGTTTAAATAAAATGCATATCTATTTCATAGAATATTGCAAAAATGAGTTTTAAAACTTGTAATTCCGTTCAAAATACATCAGAATAACATTACGCCTTTATTCCCCAAAGAGTTAGGCAGAGGTGTACCTACAGTATACCCACATTTCGCCAGTTACGTTTAAGTCCCATGTTATAGGAGGCGAGCCTATTGCCATCAACCGGGCACAAATCCAGACACCAGACTACTACTGAGAAATTCCTGATGGGAAAACTCAATAAAACTTTGGCTGACCTGGGAATGGAACCTAGGACCTCAGTATCAGCAGTAGCACTTGCGACCAATGAGGCAGTACCGTAGTAATTCCGTTCATAGCGGTTATTTTCCACTTCTTACTGGGTAAGGAAATTTTTAGGAGTATCATATATTTTTTATAAGTATTACCTACCTAGCTATTCACTCATTTAAGAAAAATACTATAGAAATGAATAACCTATATTGTCCTTTTTTTTTCAATATATTACAAAAACAAAAAAAAACAAAAAAACTACCGCTAAAAACCATCCTAAAAAAAAACTATCAGACTTCAAAACTACCAAGGCATCAGAACTCCACAAGACGTCGAATATCAAAGCATTGGTACCGGTCATCGCAAAAGAGCCTCTTATAAGAAGCAGTGAAAGGCGACGGAATGCCACTTGCTTTCGACTCTCGTTATTGCAACACCAGAACTTGTATTTAGTGGGGCCACGTCCAATTAGACGAACAAGGGTCTTCGCGAACTAAGCGACTGGATATCGGCTTGAGCTGGCAACAAATAGCCAAATTGTTCACAGTCACAGAGACGTTCGGAGGTTGCAACGTCTGTTAAATGGTCGTTCTGTCTTAGTGGTAGGTACTATTACTTCAGTGACATACACAATACTACTATGATGTCCAGGCGTTCGTACTTAAAAATAAATTAATAAGTTTATTTACAAATTTACATAGGATCGGTTAATATTATGACAATATTGTTTTTTAAATTGCATAAATCAATGCTTTCCATTGGCACCCAAGCTAAGAATTAACTTGTGTTATGGGTGCCAGGGCTCTCTCTTAATAGAAAGAGCCCTGGCACCTATAACAGAATTTTTCATATATTTGCCAATTTATATAAACTAGTACGGAGTTACATTGCGTAAGTAGCTATCGTTGAGTACAAAAAGAAACAAATCAATTAAAATAAACTTTTAAATTAAAAATGTATGTCTCTAGTGTGAATTTGTTATAGAGTCTTTAAAGGATACATTAAAGATTGTTTCCGCATATTCCTTGAAATAGGCAATAACTAAAAACGTTGTCTCGTAAACCTTTTATCCGAAAAAGTTTTATTTTTGAAAGATTTACTTTATCACTTAATCATTTCAACTTATAGTCACGCAGGCTTCAGGATTTTGTTGAATAATCAGTCAAAAGTAATATTAATAATATTGCCAGCAACCGATTGATGGTCGCCAACTTCTTCAAGTTGTTCAATCTGAGGATCGCCTTAAGGTAGGTAAGATGTTGACTAGCGGTTTGAAGTTGAGTTGAAGTGCATTGCCAAGTTCGTTAGGTATCTAGATACCTATGTTAAATCGGCGCCATTGTCACGGTGTCATTTGAAATCTCCACCTTGAAATTAAATCCACGTGGCTCTTATCTACGAGTCCCAGAAATGAAATACGTCCCAAAACAACTTAAAACACAAAGCTGTTTGATTTCAACAAAATTAAAATGACTTGTGATAATTCCTGGAACAGTTCCGTTTGACTTAAGAACTTAGCAGTAAATATAAAGTAGCCAATTTATTGAAGTGGTGTAATTAAGCTAAATTATTGAGTAAACTTTGTACTTTTGGAGAAAGATTTGAAAGTTCAATTGGTGTTGTTTGTGATCAATACCACAAAAGAAGAACTTTGAATTTAATAAGGAAATTACACATCATTGTTTTCTATTCTTAAATAAAATTGTTTTTTCTTCCGTCTTTTACAAATTGAAAAAAAATCTCTAAAAGCTGCAACAAACGTTCTTTTTCATAAATGGGCTGTTTTCCGCCACGCGGGACCATTGCGGTTTGGTGGATGTCACATGACTTCGAATTTTTAGTCCTACGACATGCCGGTTTCCTCACCATGTTTTTCTTCACCGTTTTGAGAGCAGTGGTGATGAAATAATTTACACCAAGTAAAGTGCCTGTTTGGGTTCAAACTTACGACCCAACTCGTAAGTTGGGGCCGTTTCTACTGGGCCACCTCTGCTCTACTTGAATGTACTAAGAGAAAATTATTGATATGACTTAGATTTTAGTACAGACTAAAATTTGTTGAGGTATTTCTATAAAACCAGACCTAAAAAAAACAAAGGTCTATATTGTACTCTTCTTCTTTTCTTGTGGTTAGTGACTAACCTGGTGTTAGAGTTTTAAAGCCGCTCATGGGCTTCTGACTCGGCTTGCCTCGAGAAATATCTCTCAAGCATTCGGATTTCCTCACGATGTCTTCCTTTACCGTTTTTGAAGCACGAGATATTTAAACAATACGCACATGAATTCGAAAAGCCGGAGGTGCATGCCTTGGGTTCGAACTCGAGACCTAAATAACTTGGCGGTCTGATGGTCATACCACTAGGCTATCACTGCTGTCATCCTGTACTGTGTATATTTGAACTTCATTAAAACTGAAACAGCCAGCCTCTTCTTGTAAGTTATGGAGTAAGAATGTTGATTCGTTCCGGGAACTAAGACCTTAGAACCAACTTTCTGTCTTCCAAATATAGCATAACTATAGTTAGGTATATTCTCTTTGTTGTCTACTAAAATCTATTGTATAACTTTAGAGATTTTGGCGAGCAAATAAATATGAAAGTGTCTTCGGTCATAGGTTGCCTAAGGCGAGTTGATACCTATTGTCAGCATGTCTATCTAGCTAGACCATCTTATCTTCAAATCTTCTAAGAATCTATTTTTTTAAGACGTTCCGTATTATCACAGAGAGGAGTTCTGTGTCCCAGCAGTGGGAATATTATGGGCCGATTCTGCTACATTAACCCTATCCTATCCTATGCTATTAAACGAGCAATATTTGGATATATATTTGTTTGTATAAAGATTTGTACTCACATTCTCGAAATCAGCTTTAACCATTTCGATAAAAGTTGCAATATAGGGGTTTACGGGGGCAAAAAAATTATCTAGCTAGGGCTCATCTGGGAAAATCAGTTTTCTCCGTATTTTCACCCGAACAGAGCTTAGTCACCCAAAGATTAGAACCATGGTATAATAATATGCTTCGCCTGGTATTCTCTTCCCACGATGGCCTAAGACTACGTCACGATAAGTGTTGCCATTGATTGTTCTTTTCAGTAAATTTAGGAACTTTCTCATTTAGTTAATGAAAATAAAGTAAATTACTAACTAGCTTAACTATTTAGTAACTCGTGTGATTCATCTATTTAGTTTTAAATTAAGGAACATATTGAATTATTAGTTCATAATTGCTTTGTTAAGTTACAAATGCATTTTGCACGGGTAAGTCAATCACACACAGTGGCCACACATAGAATTGACAAGTGTCATACTGACAGCTCGCCATTTCATCGCTATTGTCGTGTCGCTCATATCTATAGCGTTGTTTCGCTCGGTGAGCAAAATACTGTGCTTCCCAAACATTGGTTACTGTGAAAAGGAAAACTGTGTAAACTGTGAAAGATACACAATAAAAATGGTTAATTGTTCCATACTAAACTGTAAAAACAGAAGTAAAAAGGCGGTGTAATAAGGTTTTTTTCTTTTCCCAAAGAAAAGATGCTAGCAAATGTGTGGCTTCAGTATTGTAGACCGAAAACAACAATAAGAACTGGTATGTACCTTACTACATATTATTTCATTTATCTACGCGTTGTAAATTCCATATAAGGCATAATAGTGTCAATCCGGCTGTACGCCCGAACATAACCTAACCCAACTAGTTTTTTACTTATTTACGAAAATATCCACATCTTGGATACGAGACATGAAAGATTGATCCAGGTAGCGTAGCCTGTGATTGGATTTTT
Organism: Omphaloscelis lunosa; assembly: GCA_916610215.1. Classification (NCBI taxonomy): domain Eukaryota; kingdom Metazoa; phylum Arthropoda; class Insecta; order Lepidoptera; family Noctuidae; genus Omphaloscelis; species Omphaloscelis lunosa. The sequence goes on from OU744250.1 coordinate 19,632,724, forward strand.
TTGTGTCTAGGGGACAACTAATTTACCCTTGCAATGAATTGATCAAGGTTGCTGATATAATGGAGAGAGAATTTAATAAATTCCACGGTGAATCGTTGCACGATGAAAAATTCATTTTCACAAATTTAACACGACTTTTTTGATTATTCATGATGCCACAAAGGACTTGTATCCTCAAATTCATTATGAAGGAGTACTCTGTTTAGTTCGAACGAGGACCTATCTACGAGTAAGTGAACTAAATAAAACCAAATATGCAATCAATTAAAAAAGAAGCAAAGTAAAAAAATACAAAAAGTATCAAATATGTCGATTTATTAAAAATGATAAAAAATGAGTACCCGTTGTATTATTTTTATCTTTTTCCCCCACTAAAAAAGTTTGAGAGCCGCATCGCAACTGATGACGTATTCTTAGGCCAATCACGTGACCCAGCTGTCACGGGAAGAGAATACCAGGCGAAGGATATTATTATACCATGATTAGAACAAGATAATGAATAATGACATGACAATAATGACACTAGAATAATGAGCAACATGGAATTAGTAAGTACTATACATGGATTAGTATGAACTTTCCTGTACTATTAAATGCGCATTCTCTATTTTCACCAGAGCAGAGCTCGGTCACCCAGGTACATAAATGGCGAAATGTGGGTGTACTATAGGTGCACCTCTGTCTAGCCCTACGGGGAATGCAGGCGTGATATTATGTGTGTGCTAATCTATCGTATCCTTATATAGAGCCGGTTAATTATTTCCAACCATAGGAAGCTATCTATGTTTTCAAAGGAGATTTCCATTGATTGATTGTTTTAGATTTTTTTTTCTTTTTAAATTATAGCCACATCCACCCCCGCACCCCGCCCCCCCTAACACATAGCACGATATATTTATTTAAGAACAAATCATATTTTTGATGTTATTTTTTCATTTATTTTCATACTTTTCATTTCTGTTATTGTATTTTATTTTTACCTCTTTAAAATTATATTTTGTAGCACATTTATGTTTGTCAATTCCTATGTTATTGACATTAGTAGTATCTAACCCAAATAAAATTGGAGAAGGCGTTGACTCCTGACATACAGAAACACCTAGTTCAGGAGTCAGAGGTTTCAAACAAGTTTCTGTAAACTATTATGTCAATAAAGAATTATCTTATTTTATCTAAGCTTGCAAAGGATCCACAATCCTTACCCATTATAACACAAAACTAGATTGGAAAGTTAAAGGTGTCTCCAAAATCACAAAACATTAGTACATTCGGAGACCTACTTCCGAAGTACATACAATAATTTCTACCTCATCAAAGCAAAATGATGATCAAGCAACGGATTTCCGTGTTGTTGCATAATTTCTACTTGGAGAGATTTATTTATTCAATGCGCTCGCGCTGTTTTGTGGGCGTACGTTTATGAGTCATAAGGCGATGATAACTGACTTTTTTTTATTTTATACTGATAATCATATCTATACGAGTAGTGTTAATGGTTTGGATTTTTTTTTAAATAAGAGCATTTTCTTAATAACTTAATATTAGAATATTTTAGATTATATTACATAGCGAAATTAATTTGTAAAGTTATGGCTAACGCGGATCAAAAAACTGAGAATCACGCAAAATCTATCAAGCGTATTTTTCTGAAACTTTCACGATTTTAAATATACTTTAATTGTTAATCTTTTAGTATACGTGTTTTATCAAAATATCTTTTGTTTTATGCATAATAAATTAATAATGCGTCTAATTTGGGACAGCGTTCCTTGATGGGCGAGATCTATTATTGCTATTACAGCTGGACGTACGACGCATTGCGTGAGCTCAGTACAGAACACGCAAGCTAAACACTCAAGGTCACTGGCATATATCTGCGTCTTAAGAATTAACCGATGGCAAGCATCATGAGTTTGATGTGAAAGAATTTTAAGATGAATTTTCATTACAAGCTTTTATTAACTTGTTTGGCGTCGTTGGTTTGTCTTTCTAAGTATAGCTATAGTTGGCTTTATGATGGATACGGAAAGTCACCAAAGGAACTCCTTAACTAAACAAGATAGACCTGTTGTCCTCTGGCCTTTTCGATATATCTTGACAAGTAGGTACCTACGTTATCCCAAGGTGAAATCCAGTAAATGATGCCTTCATCATATACTGGACTTCCTTCCTTCTGGAGCTTCCGGCTCCTTAGCCGGAAGCTCGCCATAGGAAATAAGATAAACCTGTTGTCTTTCGGCTATTTTGATTTATCTTGACAAGTACTACAGCCCTGGTCCTAGCCCTGGTCTAGAGCATTTCAGTGGACCCAGAACGTGTCCACAGTAACTCCTTAACTAAACAAGATAGCGATGATGTGCTTAGTCTCGTTAGTTTTGTCTTGACAAAAACAGTAGCCCAAGGTCTAGTCCAGGGTGTGATAATAGACCTGGAAGGTGGTCACAGAAACTCCTCAACTTTACAAGATACCTCTATTGTGTTGGGTTCGTTGGATTTGTATTTGTATCTTCAAAGAAACTCATACCTAACCAGTTTGAAAATAAAATCCCGTGCACACAATGACCACATCACATCTGTTACCACCCCGGTTTATAGCGGCCGAACGCTGAAAGCAGAAATAGCCCTAATGGTGTATAGATATGAAATTCTTTGATAGTAACCTTACAAATGATGGTGATAGAACAGATCAAATTAGAGGAATTTGACTTTTTTTTATTAATGAAATAAAATTATAAAAAATGTCAAATTACTCGACAATGGTTGACATTTGCTTATGAGTCTTCAGGGGTAAGAAGTCGACAGAAGTGAAAACTTAAGTAAAAATACTTGCATAGAGCATTGATCCGTAACGAAATATAAATAAAGAGTACAATCGAGTTTACAAAAATGAGGTGTTGGTAACGGTGTCACGAGTTCAATTGTTTTTTCTCATCTCAAAAATGCCCAACGCGCCTCAAAGAGTTTTCACTTCAAAAACAAATCAAAACTTCTTTTTAACTTTTCTACGACTGCATTTTGGACTGTAATTTTTTGTGATGGGTCATTTGAAATTAAATGAAATTGTTTATTCTGTAAATAGGATATCGGAAATACGTCATATTTAAAAAAATATTAAAAATAACCTAAAAAAAGGGCAAAACAAACTCAGAGGTCGCAGTCTCTTTTAAACTCCAGACATAAGTTTGATCAGGCCATATGAGGACCATATAAATTAGTGTCTGAAATGGTCTTTTGTGGAAAAAACCACACAGATTTGAGCAGACTTGCGACTTGTGGCTGGTGAGGTGCAAGTATTTGTTAGTAATCGTGGAGCTCAACTCGACGAACAATAAATACCAAAGAAAGGACATTTGGGTAGGCCCCATAAACTACTCAAACTACCAGACTATCATTAAAACTAGCTGAGAAATAAAAATAACAGTAATATCCACATAGACCTCACATTCGCAATAATTAAAATGAAATGAAATGAAATTGTTTATTCTGTAAATAGGATATCGGAATCACTTTTGCACGTCATATCGTCATATTAAAAAAAAAAATTTAAAATAAGCTAGTTGAGTTCGGCGGTTCCTATTTGACTACTCTGAGAAGAAAGGCCGAAACAAACTCAGAGATCACAGTCTCTTTTAAAGTCCAGACATAATCTTGGTCAGGCAATATGAGGACCATGTAGATTAGTGTCTGAAGTGGTCTTTTGAGGAAAGAACCACACAGATTTGAGTGGACCCGTGCATTCAGTGCAAGCATTTGTCAGTAATCGTGGAGCTCAACTCAGAACTTAAGGAGCTCAACTCAGAACTTAAGGAGCTCAACTCGACGAACAATACCAAAGAAAGGACATTTGGGTAGGCCGCATAAACTACTCAAACTGCCAGATCATCATCAAAACTGGCTGAGAAATGAAAATAATAATGATATCCACATAGCCCTCACATTCACAATAATTAATTAAAATAATATGATACTTTACAAAGTAATCATGTCATTTTGAATATAACTTTCATCAATATCAATGTGTATATAAAACTGGTTTGTTTTGAGGATTTTACATAATAATTAAGATGTCAAGCTTTATAGTTTTATTACAAGGCTTAACAAAGCGAGCAGCTCAATCCTAAGCTTTTTATCTTCTAAATAATCTGAAATTTTATAATACCTACCCTTTTTTACAAAGTTTGGTTTTGATACAGATTTTAATTCGGTTAATGGATAAGTTTCGAATGTCAATGGGAAGTTTGTTGTAAAAGCGTATACACACATGAAAGACTTGCCTACTTTGTGATGACGTGTGCGACGTACAGCAAGGTTGTGTTTATTCCTGGTATTTAAACTATGAATATCGGTCATTTTTCATTCTTATAATTTGATATATTTTTGTGCACATACAATAACAGGTTTTCAAAAATATATTGTGAGACTATCTATAGTCAGAATATTTATTTCTTTGAATTTTTCTTTATGGAAATCTCTTGGACCTGGGTTGTAAATGGCTTGAACAGCCCTTTTCTACAGAACAAAGATAGTATTTATGTCCGCACAGGTTCTCCAGAGAAGAATCCCATATGACATTCGATTATGAAAATAACTAAAATAAACAATTCTCGCTGTATCTAAGTCAGTTATCTGTCTAATTTTTTTAACAGCATAGGCGGCCGGACGTAGCCTTCCTGACAATTTTTCTATGTGTGGGCCCCATTGTAATTTACCGTCAATAGTGATTCCAAGAAAAACCGTCGACTCAACAGGGTTCAACTCTGTTCCATTAACTTGAACATTGATAGGTAGCTGCGTGACATTTGGCATAGAAAACTTAAATGAGTTTAGTCTTTCTTTTCGTTCAGCAGGCCTAACATGACACACGCGACAATCATCCACTCTCGCGTGACTAATTTTTGTCTATTTCTGTAGTTTTATCGTTTTCTGACAGCTACGCCATACAAAATACTCGACTTGTTCTGTCAAATTTGATGTTTTGTCGACAAACCCTAACATGACACGTTAGCTATCTCGATTTTTGATAATTCAACACGGGATAATCAGCATTTTTTCTATCATTTTGTCGTATTTAGTCGTCCTCGATTTTGACGACTATAGACAAAAAGACAGAATTATAACACATAAAAAAACTCGAAAATAAGATGGCAGATTCGCAGTCGTACTTATTGTAGGCATTTTTTTTTAACCCTTAAAAAGTGATGAAATATGGGTGTACACCGGAGTGAGTTCCTTACGGCGGCCGCGAGAGAAACTGTGGTGGAGGGGGCACTATTACGTAGATGACTATTACTTTCAGTAATAACAAGTGACTGGTTAACGAAATCTAGGGATTATGGCTGTATGGTAATATCAAATCTTCACAATATAATTACTAAAATCACCAGTTTATTTCCTAAGGGTGGTGATTATCTATTTTTATGGTTATAATAGCGGAATCAACTCCATCAGTCTTTCGTTGCGCGATAAAGAAGTGTCAACGTGCCTTTTCGAGTTTACTCGTCGTTTACGGTCAGGCATTAGTATGACATCAGAATCGTAGACAAATTACGATAAAACGAGAAAAAGAGCGTTCTCGCTTTTGTCATGTTAGCCCTGTAGGAGAAGATTATTTACATTAAACCAATGCACAACTTTAGAGAGTGCATCCTTAACTTGTTCAAAGTTGACTAACTGACATTTGATTTAAAAAATGCGGGAAGTGTCATCTGCGGATAATACGATCTTGTGATTATCCCTATGTGGTAGGGTAAGTCATTTACATAAATTAGAAATAAGAAAGGATTAATAATTGAACCCAGCGGAACGCCCATGATGACCGCAGATCCTGCAGATCTCTTGCCATTAATATCGACCCTCTGAATTCTGTTGTTTAGATAAGAAGACAGAAGGTCAACAGATTTGTCCCTCATACCATAATGGTAAAGTTTCCTGATGAGTGTATCATGATGTACGCAATCGAAGGCCTTGGACAAGTCACAGAAAATGCTAAGAGGATCTTGCGACCAGGCCTCGAATATGCTCTTTAATAATTCCACGCCCGCGTCAAGATCTGCGGTCACCATGGGCGTTCCGCAGGGTTCAATTCTTGGTCCTTTCTTATTTCTAATTTATGTAAATGACTTACCCTACCACATAAGGGATAATCACAAGATCTATTATTTTTAATTTATTCTACATCATTGATTTTTAGATGGAAGTCACGATTCCGTACTGTCGTTTTTCCCGTTTCTGAATTAATAATAATATACGTTGTTTTAATTTTATTTCCAGAAGATTTTATTTTATGTTTAATGTTTGTTGTTTAATGTTGCTCTTTTAAAAGTTTTAGAGTATTTCTTAACAAATTCTTTAAAAGTTTCATCATGGTTATATGTTTTTTCATGATACAATTCAAATAATCTCTGCCTACTTTTGTAAATACCTGGTGTAGCTTAATCATTAAATATAACGGTAACTGACAGGCATTGTTTTTGAGGTGAAAACCTTTCTAAACTCACAATTGATGAGGTTAAATAATAAAATGTAAGCTTGATCCGGGTCGTTATGATAAGGCAAACCCAATAGTTTTTCCATTAAATTATTTTAAAATTAAATTAAATTGCCATTATCTAGAATTAAACGTCTTGTTTAGCTATTTTTGACGGGCATAATTTTATTATTTTATGTAGTGTATGGTCGTTTTTGGTCATGAATAGTATCTGCACTGCCTGTCAGTAATTTAATCGATGGTATAGTAACATGGGGCAACCACAACAGAGCAGTGGTTGCCAAGTGGTAACGGCCGCGACTTACGAGTTATAAGGTCATAGGTTCACTTACACTTACAGGCGCTTTACTTTGTGTAAAATATTTCTTCACCACTGCTCTCAAAACGGTGAAAGAAAACATCGTGAGGAAACCAGCATGTCCTAGAACCGGAAATTCGAAGACATGTGACATTTACCAACCCCACTGGGCCTGCGTGGTGGATTACGGCCCACTTCCTTGCATAGAAAGGAGGCCTATGTCCCAGCAGTAGAAACATTATGTTACAAAAATAACATGATCAGCCTATGTAATTTTTGTAACATTAATTGGATGTCAGCAATCAGTTTGGCTGTGGCTTGAACAAAACGTATCACGAATTGTTGCACTTAATGGAAAGATATCAAATATTTGGAGCAGTCGGCACCTACCTAAAATATCGAGTTAAGTTTGTTTTCTGACATTTATATCACGTGAAAGTGGTTCAAGTTTCGTTCTGGATGGAGGTGAAACTATAAAATGTGGCCTTTTAATTAGAGTATGTATTGCCTTATTTTTTAAAGAAATTCGGCTGTATTTCATTTTTAGCTTCACAAGCTGTTTGTGTGTTTGTGATTCAAATTCTAAATTCTAAATATCGATTACGGATGTAAAACAGAGGGGCCGACAACAAACCTGTAAATAATGTTTTTTGGAATAAACATGAGAATAGTGGCAATAACAGGGTGTGTCACCAAAATAGAATCGCTGCGCTGGTAGCGCCGGCAGCGTCTAGAGATGCACTTATAAAATTCGTGGCGCTGATAATGCGTTCAGCGTACATCTTCTGTCACGGACTGCCTTCAGAGCTTTCAGTTGAAAGTACAAACCAAGGTAATGCCACCCCTAGCAGTAGCTGCCGAGGCAAGCGTCTCCAGGCTATTTAGGTACGTTTGTTAATCCGCTGTTTTTATTGAATAAAAACAGCGGATTGGCAAACGTACCTAGGTTGTTTTTGACGTCTTATGGCAAGATGGACTGACCTCAATTTGAAATTCAAGCTGAGTAAATTAATTATAAATTCCAGAATCAAAGACGAACAATGGTACTTTCACGCGTCAATATGTTTATTTGTTACTTCTTTACTTTAAACAGCTCTATTTGCAAGCCAAATTGTAAGTTACTTCCTTGGTTGCCATTTGTTTTTGTTCCATTGTTCCATACTAAACTGTAAAAACAGAAGTAAAAAGGCGGTGTAATAAGGTTTTTTTCTTTTCCCAAAGAAAAGATGCTAGCAAATGTGTGGCTTCAGTATTGTAGACCGAAAACAACAATAAGAACTGGTATGTACCTTACTACATATTATTTCATTTATCTACGCGTTGTAAATTCCATATAAGGCATAATAGTGTCAATCCGGCTGTACGCCCGAACATAACCTAACCCAACTAGTTTTTTACTTATTTACGAAAATATCCACATCTTGGATACGAGACATGAAAGATTGATCCAGGTAGCGTAGCCTGTGATTGGATTTTTTTGTGTCTAGGGGACAACTAATTTACCCTTGCAATGAATTGATCAAGGTTGCTGATATAATGGAGAGAGAATTTAATAAATTCCACGGTGAATCGTTGCACGATGAAAAATTCATTTTCACAAATTTAACACGACTTTTTTGATTATTCATGATGCCACAAAGGACTTGTATCCTCAAATTCATTATGAAGGAGTACTCTGTTTAGTTCGAACGAGGACCTATCTACGAGTAAGTGAACTAAATAAAACCAAATATGCAATCAATTAAAAAAGAAGCAAAGTAAAAAAATACAAAAAGTATCAAATATGTCGATTTATTAAAAATGATAAAAAATGAGTACCCGTTGTATTATTTTTATCTTTTTCCCCCACTAAAAAAGTTTGAGAGCCGCATCGCAACTGATGACGTATTCTTAGGCCAATCACGTGACCCAGCTGTCACGGGAAGAGAATACCAGGCGAAGCATATTATTATACCATGATTAGAACAAGATAATGAATAATGACATGACAATAATGACACTAGAATAATGAGCAACATGGAATTAGTAAGTACTATACATGGATTAGTATGAACTTTCCTGTACTATTAAATGCGCATTCTCTATTTTCACCAGAGCAGAGCTCGGTCGCCCAGGTACATAAATGGCGAAATGTGGGTGTACTATAGGTGCACCTCTGTCTAGCCCTTCGGGGAATGCAGGCGTGATATTATGTGTGTGCTAATCTATCGTATCCTTATATAAAGCCGGTTAATTATTTCCAACCATAGGAGGCTATCTATGTTTTCAAAGGAGATTTCCATTGATTGATTGTTTTAGATTTTTTTTTTCTTTTTAAATTATAGCCAAATACACCCACACGCACCCCGCCCCCCCTAACACATAGCACGATATATTTATTTAAGAACAAATCACATTTTTGATGTTATTTTTTCATTTATTTTCATACTTTTCATTTCTGTTATTGTATTTTATTTTTACCTCTTTAAAATTATATTTTGTAGCACATTTATGTTTGTCAATTCCTATGTTATTGACATTAGTAGTATCTAACCCAAATAAAATTGGAGAAGGCGTTGACTCCTGACATACAGAAACACCTAGTTCAGGAGTCAGAGGTTTCAAACAAGTTTCTGTAAACTATTATGTCAATAAAGAATTATCTTATCTTATCTAAGCTTGCAAAGGATCCACAATCCTTACCCATTATAACACAAAACTAGATTGGAAAGTTAAAGGTGTCTCCAAAATCACAAAACATTAGTACATTCGGAGACCTACTTCCGAAGTACATACAATAATTTCTACCTCATCAAAGCAAAATGATGATCAAGATCAAGGATTTCCGTGTTGTTGCATAATTTCTACTTGGAGAGATTTATTTATTCAATGCGCTCGCGCTGTTTTGTGGACGTACGTTTATGAGTCATAAGGCGATGATAACTGACTTTTTTTATTTTATACTGATAATCATATCTATACGAGTAGTGTTAATGGTTTGGATTTTTTTTTTAAATAAGAGCATTTTCTTAATAACTTAATATTAGAATATTTTAGATTATATTACATAGTGAAATTAATTTGTAAATTTATGGCTAATGCGGATAAAAAACTGAGAATCACGCAAAATCTATCAAGCGTATTTTTCTGAAACTTTCACGATTTTAAATATACTTTAATTGTTAATCTTTTAGTATACGTGTTTTATCAAAATATCTTTTGTTTTATGCATAATAAATTAATAATGCGTCTAATTTGGGACAGCGTTCCTTGATGTGCGAGTTCTATTATTGCTATTACAGCTGGACGTACGACGCGTTGCGTGAGCTCAGTACAGAACACGCAAGCTAAACACTCAAGGTCACTGGCATATATCTGCGTCTTAAGAATTAACCAATGGCAAGCATCATGATTTTGATGTGAAAGAATTTGAAGATTAATTTTCATTACAAGCTTTTATTAACTTGTTTGGCGTCGTTGGTTTGTCTTTCTAAGTATAGCTATAGTTGGCTTTATGATGGATACGGAAAGTCACCAAAGGAACTCCTTAACTAAACAAGATAGCCCTGTTGTCCTCCGGGCATTTAGATATATCTTGACAAGTAGGTACCTACGTTATCCCAAGGTGAAGTCCAGTATATGATGCCTTCATCATATACTGGACTTCCTTCCTTCTGGAGCTTCCAGCTCCTTAGCCGGAAGCTCGCCATAGGAAATAAGATAAACCTGTTGTCTTTCGGCTATTATGATTTATCTTGACAGGTACTACAGCCTGGTCCTAGCCCTGGTCTAGAGCATTTTAATGGATCCAGAACGTGTCCACAGGAACTCCTTAACTAAACAAGATAGCTATGATGTGTTTGGTCTCGTTATTTTTGTCTTGCCAAAAACAGTAGCCCAAGGTGTAGTCCAGGGTGTGATAATAGAGCTGGAAGGTGGTCACAGAAACTCTTCAACTTTACAAGATACACATCGCACCCTTAGTAATATAAGGGCACAACTAAATATTGAGGTTTTGAGTTTTTGTGTTAGATGGGCTCAATATCAACTGTTCTACCACGGAGAGGTTGGTATGAAAGAGACACAATTACAATATTCGCTTTAATATTGTCTTTTTTTTCTCTTTCTGTGAAGGCCAAGTGGTAGAACACTTGATATTGAGCCCATCTAACACAAAAACCCAAAATCTCAATATTTCGAGTTGTGCCCTTATATCACTAAGGGTGCGATCATATTGTGTTGGGTGCGTTGGATTTGTATTTGTATCTTCAAAGAAACTCATACCTAACCAGTTTGAAAACAAAATTCCGTGCACACAATGACCGCATCAGATCTGTTACCACCCCGGTTTATAGCGGCCGAACGCTGCAAGCAGAAATAGTCCTAATGGTGTATACAACAAAGAATTTCAAATCTATAGATATGAAATTCTTTGATCGTAACCAAAATAGTGATGGTGATAGAACAGATAAAATTAGAGGAATTTGCTTTTTTATTTTTATTAATGAAATAAAATTATAAAAAATGTCAAATTACTCGACAATGGTTGACATTTGCTTATGAGTCTTCAGGTGAAAGAAGTCAATAGAAGTGAAAACTTAAGTAAAAATACTTGCATAGAACATTGATCCGTAATGTAATATAAATAAAGAGTACAATCGAGTTTACGAAAATGAGGTGTCGGTAACGGTGTCGCGAGTTCAATCGTTTTTTCCCATCTCAAAAATGCCCAACGCGCCTCAAGAAGTTTTCACTTCAAAAATAAATCAGAACTTCTTTTCATCTTTTCTACGACTGATTTTTGGATTGTAATTTTTTGTGATGGGTCATTTGAAATTAAATGAAATTGTTTATTCTGTAAATAGGATATCGGAAATACGTCATTTTTTTTTTTAAATAAGCTAAAAAAAGGTCAAAACAAACTCAGAGGTCGCAGTCTCTTTTAAACTCCAGACATAAGTTTGATCAGGCCATATGAGGACCATGTAGATAAATGTCTGAAATGGTCTTTTGAGGAAAAAACCACGCAGATTTGAGTAGACTTGCGACTTGTGGCTTGTGACGTGCAAGTATTTGTTAGTAATCGTGGAGCTGAACTCGACGAACAATAAATACCAAAGAAAGGACATTTGGCTAGTTTTAATGATGGTCTGGCATTTTGAGTAGTTTATCTACTCAAAATGCCAGACCATCATTAAAACTAGCTGAGAAATGAAAATAATAATGATATCCACATAGTCCTCACATTAACAATAATTATTTAAAATAATACAATACTTTACAAAGTAATCATGTCTTTTTGAATATAACTTTTATCAATGTCAATGTGTATATAAAACTGGTATGTTTTGAGGATTTTACATAAAAGTTAAGTTGTCAAGCTTTATGGTTTTATTACAAGGCTTAACAGAGCGAGCAGCTCAATCCTAAGTTTTTTTTATCTTCTATATAATCTGAAATTTTATATTACCCTTTTTTACAAAGTTTGGTTTTAATACAGATTTTAAATCGTTTAATGGGTAAGTTTCGAATGTCAATGGGAAGTTTGTTGTAAAAGCTTATACGTACGACTCATGAAAGAGTTGCTTACTTTGTGAAGACGTGTTCGATCTACAGCAAGGTTGTGTTTATTCCTGGTATTTAAATTATGAATATCGGACATTTTTCGTTCTTAAATTTTGATACATTTTTGTGCACATACAATAATAGGTTTTCAAAAATATATTGTGAGGCTATAGTCAGAATTTTATTTCTTTGAATTTTTCTTTATGGGAATCTCTTGGACCTAGGTTGTAAATGGCTTGAACAGCCCTTTTCTACAGAACAAAGATAGTATTTATGTCAGCACAGGTTCTCCAGAGAAAAATCCCATATGACATTAGATTATGAAAATAATTAAAATAAAAAAATCTGGCTGTATTTACGTCAGTTATCTGTGTAATTTTTTTAACAGCATAGGCGGCCGAACTTAGCCTTCCTGACAATTTCTCTATGTGTGGGCCCCATTGTAATTTACCGTCAATAGTGATTCCAAGAAAAACCGTCGACTCAACAGGGTTCAACTCTGTTCTATTAACTTGAACATTGATAGCTGCGTGACATTTGGCATCGAAAACTTAAATAAGTTTAGTCTTTCTTTTCGTTCAGCAGGCCTAACATGACACACGCGACAATTATCTGCTCTCGCGTGACTACTATTTGTCTATTTCTGTAGTTTTATCGTTTTCTGACAGCTACGCCACACAAAATACTCGACTTGTTCTGTCAAATTTGATCTTTTGTCGACAAACCCTAACATAACACGTTAGTTATCTCGATTTTTGACAATTCAAGACGAGATAATCAGCGTTTTTTCTATCATTTTGTCGTATTTAGTCGTCCTCGATTTTGACGACGATAGACAAAAAGACAAAATTATGACACATAAAAAACTCGAAAATAAGATGGCAGATTCATATTCGTACTTATTGTAGGCATTTTTTTTTTACCCTTAAAAAGTGATGAAATATGGGTGCACACCGGTGTGAATTCCTTACGGCGGCCGCGAGAGAAACTGTGATGGAGGGGAGCACTATTACGTAGATGACTATTACTTTCAGTAATAAGCAGTCACTTTACCAATTATGGTGATTAACGAAATCTAGGGATTATGGCTGTATGGCAATATCAAACCTTCGCAATATAATTACTAAAATCACATCAATCAGTTTATTTCCTAAGAGTGGTGATTATCTATTTTTATGGTTATAATAGCGGAATCAACTCCATCAGTCTCTCGTTGCACGATAAAGAAGTGTCAAAGTGCCTTTTTAAGTTTAGTCGTCGTTTACGGTCAGACTCGTAGACAAATTACGATAAAACGAGAAAAAGAGCGTTCTCGCGCTTGTCATGTTAGCCCTGCAGGAGAAAATTATTTACATTAAACCAATGCACAACTTTAGAGAGTGCATCGTTAACTTGTTCAAAGTTGACTAACTGACATTTGATTTAAAAAATGAGGGAAGTGTCATCTGCGAATAATACGATCTTGTGATTATCCTTTATGTGGTAGGGTAAGCCATTTACATAAATTAGAAATAAGAAAGGACCAAGAATTGAACCCAGCGGAACGTCCTTGGTGACCGCAGATCCTGCCGCGAAGGTTTGATATTGCCATATAGCCATAATCCCTTGATTTCGTTAATCACCAAAATTGGTAAAGTGACTGGTTATTACTGAAAGTAATAGTCGTCTACGTAATAGTGCTCCCCTCCACCATAATTTCTCTCGCGGCCGCCGTAAGGAACTCACACCGGTGTAGACCCATATTTCATCACTTTTTAAGGGTAAAAAAAAAAAATGCCTACAATAAGTACGACTATGAGTCTGCCATCTTAGTTTCGAATCTTTTATGTGTCATAATTTTGTCTTTTTGTCTATCGTCTTCAAAATCGAGGACGACTAAATACGACAAAATGATAGAAAAAACGCTGATTATCTCGTTTTGATGAAACTCAGTTGCCACCTCCACGTCTGCCTTAATAACTACATTGAGTTTTAGATGGAAGTCACGATTCCGTGCTGTCGTTCTTCCCGTTTCTGAATTAATAATAATCTATGTTGTTTTAATTTTATTTCCAGAAGATTTTATTTTATGTTTAATGTTTATGACTTTTGCTAAGGAACAGGCTCTTTTAAAAGTTTAAGAGTATTTCTTAACAAATTCTTTAAAAGTTTCATCATGGTTATATGTATTTTCATAATACAATTCAAATAATCTCTGCCTACTTTTGTAAATACTTGGTGTAGCTTAATCACTAAATATAACGCGGTAACAAACAGGTAATGTTTTTGAGGTGAAAACCTTTCTAATCTCACAATTGATGAGGTTAAATAATAAAGTGTAAGCTTGATCCGGGTCGATATGATAAGGCAAACCCGATAATTTTTTAATTAAATTATTTTTAAAATAAATTAAATTGCCATTATCTACAATTAAACGTCCTGTTTAGCTATTTTTGACGGGCATAATTTCATTATTTTATGTAGTGTATGGTCGTTTTTGGTCATGAATAGTATCTGCACTGCCTGTCAGTAATTTAATCGATGGTATAGTAACATGGGGCAACCACAACAGAGCAGTGGTTGCCAAGTGGTAACGGCCGCGACTTACGAGTTATAAGGTCATAGGTTCACTTACACTTACAGGCGCTTTACTTTGTGTAAAATATTTCTTCACCACTGCTCTCAAAACGGTGAAAGAAAACATCGTGAGGAAACCAGCATGTCCTAGAACCGGAAATTCGAAGACATGTGACATTTACCAACCCCACTGGGCCTTTTTTTTTTTTTTTTTTGTGGGTGGGAAATCATCAAATAACTTCTCCCGCTCTGGGCGGAGCGGGAGAGCGTGTCAGACTCTTACTGACTAAAACCCACCCGTGTTCCTTCCGTTGCCCTGTTGCCGGGGGCCACGATCTCCCTCTCAGTTTTCTTCGCAACCCCGGCAGGCATTGGCCCTAGCGGACCCCGTCGATTCTGCTGACATCTCTTTGAGGCGCGCGTGGAACACAACGCGCCGTCGACCCGGGCCTGGTCCTTATCGGACGGTGAGCTACCCATTGCTCACCGCCCGCAAACCCGCGCCTACGGTGGCCGGAAATCGCCTCGCGATTCCTGACGCCCTGGGCGTCTCCTCCTGCGGCGGTTAGGGGCGTGAGGGCGCGAAATTTGCCTCTCCCTCACGCGCTCCGCCTCCTCCTTCGCGAGCATTACCGCTTCGCAGAAGGAGGTGACGGCCTCCCATTTCCTCTCGCTCCGTACCATGGCCTGAACCAGGGCCGGACGCGAGAGATCACCGCTGCCGATCGCCTCCACTAGGACACGGCGATGCTCCGCCCAAGCTGGGCAGACCTCCACCGTATGCTCCACCGTGTCCTCCGGGCGATCCACACAATGATGACACCCGGGCGTGTCCTCCCGCCTTATCCTGTGCAGGAACCTCCCGAAACAGCCGTGTCCGGTGAGGACCTGCGTCAGGCGGAAGGTGAGGACGCCGTGGCGCCTCTCCAGCCACTCCTCAAAGAGGGGTCTTATCGCCGCAATTGTGGCGTGCCCAGCGCTGGATTGCGACAATCGCACTCTCCATGACGCCATGAGATCCCGCCGGAGCTCTGTCCGCTGTGCCGCGATTTCTCGCGGCAGCGGAACCCCACTGGGCCTGCGTGGTGGATTACGGCCCACTTCCTTGTATAGAAAGGAGGCCTATGTCCCAGCAGTAGAAACATTATGTTACAAAAATAACATGATCAGCCTATGTAATTTTTGTAACATTAATTGGATGTCAGCAATCGGTTTGGCTGTGGCTTGAACAAAACTTATCACGAATTGGTGCACTTAATGGAAAGATATCAAATATTTGGAGCAGTCGGCACCTACCTAAAATATCGAGTTAAGTTTGTTTTCTGACATTTATATCACGTGAAAGTGGTTCAAGTTTCGTTCTGGATGGAGGTGAAACTATAAAATGTGGCCTTTTAATTAGAGTATGTATTGCCTTATTTTTTAAAGAAATTCGGCTGTATTTCATTTTTAGCTTCACAAGCTGTTTGTGTGTTTGTGATTCAAATTCTAAATTCTAAATATCGATTACGGATGTAAAACAGAGGGGCCGACAACAAACCTGTAAATAATGTTTTTTGGAATAAACATGAGAATAGTGGCAATAACAGGGTGTGTCACCAAAATAGAATCGCTGCGCCGGTGGCGCCGGCAGCGTCTAGAGATGCACTTATAAAATTCGTGGCGCTGATAATGCGTTCAGCGTACATCTTCTGTCACGGACTGCCTTCAGAGCTTTCAGTTGAAAGTACAAACCAAGGTAATGCCACCCCTAGCAGTAGCTGCCGAGGCAAGCGTCTCCAGGCTATTTAGGTACGTTTGTTAATCCGCTGTTTTTATTGAATAAAAACAGCGGATTGGCAAACGTACCTAGGTTGTTTTTGACGTCTTATGGCAAGATGGACTGACCTCAATTTGAAATTCAAGCTGAGTAAATTAATTATAAATTCCAGAATCAAAGACGAACAATGGTACTTTCACGCGTCAATATGTTTATATGTTACTTCTTTACTTTAAACAGCTCTATTTGCAAGCCAAATTGTAAGTTACTTCCTTGGTTGCCATTTGTTGAAGTAAAAAGTTTGTTCCATTTTTAAATTACACGACAGATATGAGTTTTCTTAGTAATTTATTCGGCCGGCAAACACTACAATTATGGATTTTCATACAAACATTGCCGGCCGGGCGCTTGCATTTATTCAACCAGTACCGCAATTTCGATATATCTCGAAGAGAGTTGTCACTATAATGTTCGAATTTCCAAGCATATTTGAGAAAAGGTTTTCATTAACGATGTGACGTTTACGTCGCACGTTCGTGTTAAGGTATCTAAAGGCTGCATTTGATGACCTTAAAAGTACCTATAATGTTCAGCAGTGGTCTACTGTTATGATATATAGGATTGATTGATTGTGATTACAATTAAGTATTCATCAATTTCAAACATGACTGACAACGTCAATTGTGTTCAAGATCTAATCAATATCTGAAGAAAATATTTACGTTAGTCTTCAGGTACTCAAGGTTCACGCTTGAAGTTGTTGTGTAACCAAACTAGTTAATAATTTATTATTCATTAAAATCATTGTAAGTATACCACATAAAAAGTACAAACATATTGTTTAAAACAAGTGTACAGTCACAGCCAAAATATGTTCTTCACCTTAAGGCCGTTTGTACATCGCACCGAGAACGAGATGATGATGCCGAAGTAGCGATAGCACATTTACTATGCTCCTATGCTACTATGTTCACGGTGCGGTGGACAAACAGTGTAAGGGCTATTTTTGTATGCTTATTGCAGGATAAAATCTGCTTTATACAGCACTACATATTATTGCGTCGTAATGTCAATACCGCAGAATAGCATTCAGCATCATCATAGCATCTTGTTCAGACGTCAGATTGAAAAAAAAATTGCACTGACAAAATCTGATAATTTAATTAACGAAACATTAATTTATATTTAACTAGCATCTGTTCGCGACTTCGTCAGCGAGCCTAGAACGTTGCTCAAGAATTGGCCTATCCAATGCAAATATTATTTTTCAATTCCGACTGGTAGTTCCAGAAATTACCCCCTATATACAAACTTACAAAGAAACAAACAAACATACAAACAAATTTTACGTATACCTCTTAATAATATTCTAATTATATTAGTATAGATAAAATTACCAGGCCATTACAGACTTCAGGTTTCAAATTAAAGGTATGACCTCCCCTTTTTGTGCCTGGCGTATCGGCGTCACGCAGCAACGCACGCGCTGCGCAGAGTGTCCAACTCCTTCAACCACCAGTTCACCTGGCGCGAGGTACGTCCGGGCTGGACCTGGGGCATTGCTACGTCACATATGTTGGACATGGCCTCCCGGAACCACTCCGCCTCATCGTTGATGTCAGCAAGCCTGTCCGGTGATGACACCCAAGCCTGCACGATCGAGGCTTCCAGGAGAAGCTCCTGGTCCAACTGCTTCAGACCGCCACCACCTGGAGCCTTTCGGACTGGCGCACTCGAGGTCTGGGCGGAGACGTCAAACCGGAGTATGATCTGCCCTGACTTGATAAATAGAAGAATTTGAAAACTGACGAAGATTTAAAATACTTGACTGTACCTGTAAAATGGGCAGTCTTATCGCACAAGGAGATCTCTTGTTGTATACTTTCAATTAATCTTAGTGTCTTTTCAGCCACAATATTAATTTGGTAGGCAAAATTTGGCAGTGACGGCGCCTTTATGCCTTAGCTATAGGGGCGGTTTTCGTATTAGAGGGTTTTCGTAGTAATCTACTACAAAAACCGCCCCTACAGCTACGGCATAAAGTCGCTGTCACTGCCAAATTGTTACCACAGACGCTCTGTTACCGATAAAAATCCGCATTACCGTGTGCGTAAATGCGATAGTGGGGCGCGTCATATCAGAATGGGCAATTTATACAAAATAAATGTTTCCACCGATGTGCGGTTGACTGTACTAAGTACATTAATTTTATTCTTCTCAGTGCTTCTCAGGCTTATTTTTTTTTTAATATATGACGTATAAAAGTGATTCCGATATCTTCTTTACAGAATAAACAATTTAATTTAATTGAAAAGCTTGTATAAACATGATATAGAAAAATTATTATAATATGATAGGCTAGGCAGATGATGAAGTACCTATCCTCCTTTATATTATTCATAATTATCTTCGTTTCTTTTACATAATATACGCAATAATAAAGAAAATTAAAGCGGAAATTAGAGATGGCCATGATTACTTTTGGCCTTCCATATATTTTTAACAAATGACTTTTTCCTTCCAGCTGGAACACAAAGCTAAGGCGCGGGGCATACACAACGTGGCGACGGTATGGTGCGGGAGATGCGCTGTTCGTTTCATATTTCATACAAAATGTATAGGAACGACGTGGCGCGGAACATACATACACAAGAGGCGTGGCGCGGCCGAAACGACGGACGGTGCGGCGCGGGCGTTGTGTGTGATCCGACGATTTAATAAAAAAAATCTGTTCCATATATTTTGACTGCGTAGATATTACACTTTTCTATGAAACAACAGTTTTTTTTTTTTAATTTTATTTAATAACCGACGAATTTCAATGTTTGCGTTGAAATTTTGAAATTTTGAATCCACAGTAACAGTTTTCGCGTCGATGTCCCTGCCACCCTGTATACTTGAACATGATATTAAGTTTGGTATAGTGTGTTATTATTATATAGTTCTCTGACTAATGCCTTATTCCCCGAAGGGTTAGGTAGAGGTGTACCTAAAGTACACCCACATTTCGCTAGTTACGTTTAAGTCCCGTGTAATAGGGGGCGAGGCTATTGCCATCAACCATGCACAAATCCAGATTCCGGTCTACTACTGAGAAATTCTAGATGGAAAAACACAATAAAGTCTTAAAGCTCTTACATTTATTTATTGAACAAAAATAATCCTTACTAATATTATAAATGTGAAAGTGAGTTTGTTTGTTTGTTACGCTTTCACGCAAAAACGGCTAAGCGGATTTGGATAAAATTTGGCACATAATCGCAGACGAAGTCGCGGGCAACAGCTAGTAACAGTATAATTATGCTGTTACTAGCTGTTGCCCACGACTTCGCATGAATAACTAAATCTTGTTAATTAATAATGTAAACAATTACCAAATCAGTTCCATAAATAGAGTATATTTTCTGTTTCCATGTCATTAATTTATTGAGGGAAATAGAAAAGGAATACATGTTTGTATTATTTCCGACGTTTATTCAATATTGCCGAAAATAAAAAGGTTTGAATCGTGTTGACATAACAACACTATTACTATGTAGACTGTGTAATAATTTTATGACTACAGTGTGTTATTAAAATTCTTCTATGGGATGAAACAAGAGGTGAACATATTCTAGACATGATGAACAGCTGATACTATGAAAGCAACTCCGGAATACTGATTGACAAAGATTAATTTTTTGTATGGCCGGACCACACCGTGTACATGAAAGCGCTGCCTGCCGCGGAACATGTAGGCGCACGAGTGTGTGCGAGTGCAATAATATCGCATAGATATACCCTTCGGCAGCCTACTGTAACTTATTATGGAGAGATAATAAGAGATAAGAATATAAGAGATCTACGTTACGACACATAACAGGTTACTACCGTACCACACATTCATACACTTCCCTTGTTATTAATGATTTGTTTTTTATCAAAACATAGGGACAACCCATAATAGATAAGATAGAATTTACGTCTTGATTGTACATTAAAATTGTAATACAAGTCTTTGTTATCTTTGTTATCATAATCACAAAAACATTTTAATAAACTCAGTAGGTAATGAACAAAAGAATTCACATCAACGAAAATCAGCATTATGTCATGAATGGTTCAAAGAGATCTCTATCGAATAAAGAATCAATTTCGCGAATCTTTGTTGATATCACAAGATGACGTGTAGTTAGTTTTCTTCCCCACTTTTTGGTTTTTGTTTGACCACACTATTGATGTATTTTACTTTTTTTTTTTTAAGCAAGGATGTATCAGCCTTTTTTTTGGGTGAGAAATTATCAAATAACTTCTCCCACTCTGGGTGGAGCGAGAGGTTGTGTCAGACTCTTACCGTCTTATTACAAAAAACTAAATAAACCTTATTTTAAACCTGGCCTATCAAGTCCAGGCTTATCTGTAGAACCATGGTCTAAATTTGTCTGTATTATAAAAGTTAAAAAAGCGTGGTCTTCTTAGTACCGTCATTTGAACCGTTGTCTTTATATCAACCACAGATTAATACAAATATTATTCGTTCACCATAATATCATTCAATCGCAACGTTCCGTATGCTCAGAAAAGAAAACTTTTTGTTAATATGCTAATGATTATTATAATGTTTAGGAGTGTTAAAAATATTGAGACTTTGTTATTTTGCATGGAACATTAGTTATTTCGACGATTGCAGTTTTGTTTAGGTGCACATTACTTAATGTCGTATTAATGACTAATAATACATCTTAGTACGTGTAACGAAACGTAACATTCTCGCGCGATATATGAAACCATAAAATTAAACAAAACCATCGCAAATTGAACAAAGTTCATTTAGCTTTGGAATTTTCAAGTTATCGAAGTCTCTAATAGAATAATTGCGTCTTTGTTAATAGTATTACCTTCTTTAGTACTTTTAATATTATATTGTGATGTACCAACAAAAGAAAAAACGATCTGAGAATTGGAGTACCGAGGAAAAGTGAGTACCTAATCATATATTAGGTACTTCGATAAACTTGAACCTATACTTTTGTCTGAAATCTTCATCGCATAATTCCATGAAGGGATTGATGCGAACACGAATTATGTTATGTTGGCGTGGCGTTCCCAACAACTCAGCGGCTTCATATTCCTCAATATCAATTAAATCGGCCATGTTAATATCCATTTTCGGGTAAAAACAACACAACACAATGAAAAAGATGCTTTAACCTAAAAGAGAAACTTTGACAGATACGATTTAGACCACCGTTTGATCGTTTAAACTAGGGGCCGCCGAGGTTTAGGGTTAGACCATGATATGGTCTATGGTTTTTCGAAAAACCACGATTTGTAATATCATTTTTGTTTAAACCGTAGTTTATAGAAGTTTAAACCTGGGTTTTTAGTTAAACCGCTTTTTGTAATAAGACCGTTACTGACTAAAACCCACCCGTGTTCCTTCATTTGCCTATATTGCCAGGGGCCACCGTAACTTTTTCGGACAAAGGAACAGCCTGTATCTCTATTTTGAATTTCCTAAACTATTTGAATACTGAAACGAACGTTCCAACATCTATGCACAGAATTCAAAAGTTGTGATTGGCTCATAAAGCATTCGCTTCCGTAGAAGAGGGGCTTTTATTAAAAGTTTTCTAGCGATATCTGTAGTAACAAATACCTACTCAATATTCTTGTCTTGTTAGAGGTAAATTCTAGAAAATACTTATAACAGGTAGCCTTTGGATGTTAACGAGAAAACTGTCTCTAAGGCACGAAGACTAATCACCAAATCGGGGTCAACAGGTTATACTGTTAAATCAAGCTTTTAACACGTACATCGTTTTTACAATATAATAAATCTAAAGCTTCATATTAACAATAAATAGCTGTATACAGAAGGGCTGTTCCAATAAATGAGCGAAAATCGGCGCACGCACACAAAGAAGCGGATACGGAGATCCTAAACTATCTCAAAGGAATTCAAGTCGTGAGTGCACTTGCACTCGCTGTGTGTACGTGAAGCATCTCTATGAGTGCGTTCGTTTTCGCTAATTGCGCGGAGCCGATCTTCTGTACGTATCTACCATATGATACCTACTGACCCCCCAGGCTACTTTAACATTCCAAGAAATCAGACGTCACTTCATTGACGGCCATTATTAGCTATAAGTTATTATTAGTAAACGTTTAAAGGTTCCGTTGAACAATGGGAGGAAAGAACTTTCACTTTGACATTGTTTTGTTTAAGTTCAGGTTCGTGGACAGAGCTACATAATTGGTCTGTCTCACTTGACTAGGTTGAGAAAAGTGACAATGGGTTTTGTTATCAGGATTTTCTTAGTGGCAATCCGTGGTCTGGACTTGTGTCAAATCCAGACTTATAGAGGACGATCCTTATTACATGGAACTTAAAGCTGGGGAAAAGTGAGTTTAATAACTCCGGCTCTGCCTTTGTGTGAAGTTTTGATATTTTATCCGCGTCGCATCCCTTGTTTTCGGTTAGAATTTCCTCTGATGTTTTTTGTTTTTGCTCGGTTTCTCAGAGTCGTAGCGTAATATTTATTGTTACATCAAATTTAAAAAAAAAATCATTTTCAAATCTGACTAGTAGTTCCAGAGATTATGGCGATTAAACAAACAAACTCTTCAGCTTTATTATTAGTATAGATAAAACTAGTTTTCGTAGGAACCATGGAAATTAATTGCGTAAATTAAGGTGAAAGGTTCCTTATTCCTGAAAAAATCTATTGATATTGGCATAAGCACAAACACGTGTCAATCTCCTGACCCCTTTCTCCCAAAAGTACTTTTGCTTGAGCTTTGGCTAAAAATAAATCAATGAAGTAGTGATTTAGTAATTTTCTGTTGTTATTTATTGTGGCGGCATCCATATGCGAAGTATGCATCACACTGACGTGACGTCACGCGAAATCCCGTATCGTGCAAGCAAGGTTTACCGCCTTCCCGACACCAATCGTCGGACAGCTGCCCACCAGAAACGGCCACCCATCTGATTGGAGGAACCTCCCATTCCTATAGAGGATAAGTGAACTTTACACCCTGTTCTTCATACCTCTACGTTATTATTCCATTGTGCGCATAAGCGACGCATAATTTCCCCAAATCTTCTTTTCTTATTAAAATATTTTATTAATTTATAATTTTGATTTGAGCAATGATCCATCTGCTCTACGAAGACATTAATCTTAAAAGTTTTAATAACGTGCTAAATTGGGAGTGATGTAAGGTGATGGTTACCACTCCCATATCAAAGTGTGACATTTGACAAATGGTTACTTTTCAACATATAAAACTTTCTCTGTCTGTTACGTTTTCTCCTGACAAACTTTAAGTTAGATTTTAGTGTAAGTACTAATGACCTGATGGTAAGTGCCTACTCGACCCGATGGTAAGTACTCATGACTCTATGGTAAGTTCTAAAGGCCCAATGGAAAGTACTTACACCCCGATGATTAATCATCTGACTGTTGACAGCTTTGATGTTTGATTTCAATCCAACACAGCTAAATGTCTACTTTATCTTTGACGTCATCAAGCTGATACAAGGTAAGATAATATTTATAATGTTTTCTGCTTATCTCCTATCCAGAAAAAAAATAAGAAAGAACAATTTAAGTTACTGCTTAGGTTACCGGAACTCCTAATGCCGTTTACATTACTATAATCATCATTGGTAGCCGTGTTCCACCCACTGCTGAGTATATGGCTCCTCCCTTGAGTGCCATGCTTCCCTAGTCTGTGCGAGTCTCATACAGGTCTTCCCAATGCCGTTTTTAGGGTTCCTATTACTAAGACTCCACTGTCCGTCCGTCTCTATGTCCGTCTGTCACGAGGCTGTATCTCATGAACCGTGACAGTTAGACAGTTGAAATTTTCACAGATGATGTATTTAAGTTGCCGCTGTAACAACAAATACTAATAAAATATATATTTAAAGGGGCTCCCATACAACAAACGTCATATTTTTTTTTGCTCGTTTTTATAGGTACGGAACCCTTTGTGCGCGAGTCCGACTCACACTTGGCCGGTTTTTTTGCTTAATTGAATATCTAGATTAATATCGTCTTTAAGTCGCACATAGAGAAAGTTTGCGAGTCAGGCGCTGGTCTATTTACCATTCAAAATTAAAAGTCATTTATTCAAACTAGTCTGAGAATCAGCAACGTTAAAATTACATAAGACAGTCCCCCAAAACGTCCGCCCTTTACAACTTTCTAGTGCTTTAGCTGGGATGAAGAAGTGGCGCAACAAACTCTCCAGCAGCAGAGCTGTCTGTTCAATTAGAAATCTATACAATAGAACCTATGCAAAATAATTTACATTACGCAACACAAATCATTAAATCTAGATTGAGATGAGAGATGAGATTGAGAAAATATTTGTTTTTTTTGTATGTTCGTTTTTTTATAAATGTTTGTAAGTTTGTATATTTGTTTGTTTGTTACGCTTTCACGCTAAAACGGCTGAACGGATTTTGATGACATTTGGCAGGATACTTTTTATCCCGATATTCTAATGGGATCGAGACTCATACGGGTGAAATCGCGGGGCCCAGCTTGTTTGTCATATACGGCTGGCACACGCCAATATACCAACAAAAAACATCAAAAACTGTACTCAAGCAAAAATAAAAACTAAAAACGCAAATAAAAGCCTTCATGCATAAAGAGCGTGCCCGCTTATATATAGCAATACATGCCGCTCGGTGTTAGCAGAGCCGCTCGTACATAGCTGTAACTCGAAGTCAATATGTTCAACAGTACAGTGCACAAACACAAACGTCCGTCATTCCAACCTCGCCACCGAGGTCCTTCGCGATGGAAACCCCGAGTAAATAATATTCCCCCCGACCCTTGCTCGACGATGCGCCAGCCCGCGACGAAGCTAAGCCTGTAGCTTTAAATTCCTCTAACAATAATAATTAAACATGGGTAATTATTATCATCTTGGTGTCCTCCCCCAGCGATGCCCTAAGTCGAGGTTCAAGGGGTGCCCTTAGCGAGCGCTCACCTAGTATATAAGTTTATTTTAGGCCCCTAGCTGGAGGCTTTAAGTATGTAGCTTATGGTAGCCAAAAGATAGCCCGGTTAAGTATTCATGACCTAAGTGGTCAGCTACGACATGCCCTATATAAAAAAGTCAGTATTTATATGTACGACAAACAAACGAGTGTAGTGAGTAGAGTGGGGTTCGAAGACACGTTCAGCTATGGTACGTGCGCCTTTGCCGTTGCTCTACTGCGGTATCCGAATAACAGGAACGTTATTACATATTGGAAGCTCTTTTGACACTATTGGCAGCTTCACTGAAGTGGTAGGTTTTCGGGTCGGCACTCCCTTTTGACGCCGCTTCGGTTTAACAGAATTCCAATTTTAAGCTAGCGCTGTTTCTGGAACTATTTTAATTGCTTCAGAGATTAAAATATATCCGAGCATTCAATACCTACATACATACAACCAGGCTACCAAATTAATTACAGGATAACAGTATATCCATATCATTATCCCATAATCAGCCACAATGTTATCCCATAATGTTAAATAAAACTAAAAAATATATATAATTTGCCACCTTCTCTTTTACAGAATTGTAATACTTAAATAATTGGAGAAGCAATTTCTGTTTATAGGAAGTAGAGATCATTTGATGATATTCGTTGAAATTAGTCTTAATTAAAATTAATTACTCAGAATAACGCGCGTAAATTTACGCATGTTCGGAAGGATGCCTACAGCTACATGCCATTTAATTATCGAGTTAAATCACGAACCGTACTAACAAGTTAACTGTTAGTATTTTCACACACAAATCACGTAGGTATCCCAAAATCTGATATAGGTCTAAAATGTACCGAGTAAACGTCTGAGTTTGAAAATTGTTGCCCATAAAGAAGCGATTAAATTTCGCTTTAGCAGTACTTATTTTGTTTTTAAAGGTTTGCACAGTTTCGATTTAGGAAATGGTTTAGAATCTCGACTAGACCACAGCAATCAGTACTAACCTAATAAATAACTCCATTTATGAAATCGTTTACTAAATAATATAAACCGATCCTACCACCGTCGTGTTGGGAATTTGGGTCTTCTGATAGAAGTAGTATATCTCGTTTCTAAAAAATGAACTACATTTCATTGGCATTGAACTCAACCTTTCGAAGTGTGAACTATACTTGGCGGACAGTATTGACAGACATGATACACTTTCCAAATTTAACACAATGGCCCCAGAAATCAAAATTATTGAAAAAAGCTCTCTTCGCCTCCTTGGGTCACCAATCTTTGAGGACTCCTTCCCCGTTTTTCTTAAAAAAAAATCAAAATTTCAATGACGTTTCGGAAAGATTGTTCCAAATTAACATGCATTCGGCCATAACCTTAATCCGTTACTGCTGTTTCGGTCCTAAATTGACATATTTCCTCCGCGCTTCCCATTTATGGAAACACACTCATCTTTTAGACAAAAGGACCAAATTATCCGGCATACATTAACCTCGATCTTAAATGTGGCCATGGATGACCAAGTTTGGCACAAGCTACTCTTCCTATCCGTATGGGAGGCCCCGGCATCCGCAAAATTTCTAGTATTAGTTTACCGGCTTTCATATCCTCGGTTCACAGTACTGAGAAATTAATCAGGAAAATCCTAGCTTCCACACTGATTAATTTTCATGTGCCGTGCCTCACCGAGGCTATGGATGCCTGGAGACTCACTTGCCTGAATTCAGATTCGCCCGAAAATCCATTTTCCCAGAGACGGTGGAATGAGCCGCTTTGCAGAGTAGTACAGAACAATTTACTTGACGCGTCTGCTACTACTGCGGAGCGTACGAGTCTCCTGGCTGTGGGTAAGTAGGAGTCGGGCCTGTGGCTTCATGCTCTACCGTCATCGAACTTAGGCACTTTGTTCGACGACACTAGCTTCCGCATTGCTGCTTCCCTGCGACTAGGAGCTCCTTGTTGTTCTCCTCATCGCTAACACTGTGGCGACACTCTAGCACCATCCCATCTTCCTGGCTCAGCGTGCTGTGCTGGCGCTGCCGCTGCGGCTGCGGAAAACCTCAAGCGGCGAAAGTATAATAACCTTACAGGTCACTATATCTTCGAGCCGTTTGGGGTTGAAACCCTAGGGCCGTGGGGTCCGAGTGCTCACGGTCTGTTTAATGAAATCTCCAAACGACTGGTTGACACTTCCCGTGACCCAAGGGCTGGCTTTTACCTTGGCCAGAGGCTAAGCATTGCCATACAACGTGGTAATGCCGCCTGTCTCTTGGGTACATTACCAGTCGACAGCGACGCGGAGGCATTTTTAGACGCCATATTTTAGTTTAATTTTAGTCTAATAGTTTAAGTTAGGTTAGGATATTATATCTTTAGTTTTGTCATAACTTAAATAACTACTATTAATGAATAAAAATAATTTTCATGCAAAAACTCAGTTTAGTCGCTAGTTTCGAATTTATCTGAAAAAACAGGCCAAGTTGGTGTCAGATGACGCACAGTGAAGAGTTCCGTAGTCGGAATGAATATTTACGCTCCCAGGTACAGTATTGATTTTACCGGTCGCAAAAGTAAGTTAAAATTTTCTAATATTTCTCCAAAAGACTTTGGCACTGTGTAATTTGAATAAGCAGAATTTTGCATAACATAATTATGCGTGCGTTTGTTTGCCACCCAAAGGGGTCGATTTGTTGACCCTTGGAATTCGTTTTAATCAACTTGACTCGACGAAAGTGTTATTATAAATTACCTACAAAAGTATGTAATTCTTTTAACACTTTTTGACCATAACACCTTTTGACCTTAATTCTTTGTAAGCTTTTGCATAAGGTCAAAACTTTCAGATTTTTTATATAGAAAATTAAGGCTTTTTTCTTTTAGCTGGGTTGAACTTTTCTTTGGGCTGGAGTTTCTATGTCAGTTTGAGGTAGCCTCTAAAAGCCTAAGCAGTTTTAATTAGCAATAGTTGGTCTAGCAGCTGTGATGTCAAATAATCATAGAATGGACTCCTTTATAATCATTCCTATATAGTAATCTTATTGAAATAAATGTTATAACTCTATTTTTAAAAGAGTAACCGTGGAGTTTCTTGCCGGCTCTTCTCCATAGGAAACGACCAATTGGAACCGTGCACCTAGCTTCTGACGTTTCATAAGTGCCCATGTAGGTTTATGTAAAATAAAAATATGCTGAATTAGGAAAAAAAAAAAAAATAAGATTTATCGGCTAAAACTTTTTTACAAAAAAATACAACCGACTTCCAAACTACAAAGTGAAAAATAACTTTAATTTCAGAAGTCGGTGTCTTTGGATCAGTATTTTAATTTTTTGCCAGCGACTTCCGAAATTAAAGTTATTTTTCACTTTATATTTTGGAAGTTATTTTTCACTTTGTGGGTTGGGTTGTAATTTATCTAAGGTACAATCGCCTAATGTCAACTACTCATCAAAAATACCCAAATCACTGTAGACGTGCCTATAATATTTGAAGAGTTCCCTGGATCTCTCCAAGATCCGTTCATCAGATCGTGACCAACTCACAATGGGACCAACTTGAAAGTATACCCTTTCAAACAAAAAAATCATAATTTCAAATCGGTCCAGCCGTCTTCGAGTAATCGGGGAACATACATAAAAAAGACCAACTGAGAACCTCCTCCTTTTTTTAAGTCGGTTAAAAACACAATGAAGGGTTCCGTAGTTTATCCCAAGAACAAACATTGTAGTAAAAAAACATGATCCCCCATACATTCCAACTGTAAATGTAAGTTTGTACGCATAATATTGAGTGATTTGCCATTTTATTTTAAGACCATAGACTTCATATAGGTTTTCCTGTAATCTATAAGTATAGAACTATTCTGTGTTCTTTTTCAAAATTTTAGACTCATCAGTTTCGGAGATAATGGTAAATCTTCAACTACATATTTCTTAAATATCTTAAAAAGTATTTATTTAAAAATTATAAAAAATATAAAAATTGAGTTTCTCAAAACCTTTCATTTGATATGTCACACGGTACAGTTCTCAAAACGTTTTTTATTTTTTATTTTTCCTGCTTTCTCCCCAAAACTGACCCCCGTATTCAAAATTCATTTATGTTCATTATACGTCCGTACTTGGGTCACAGAAATTCATAGGTGTACCTTTAAACTAAATTGGCCCAGTAGATTCGCAGCATATTGGCTGTGACAGACGGACAGACACACAGACACACGGGTGATCCTATAAGGGTTCCGTTTATTCATTCGGACGTACAGAATCGTAAAAATAAGTTAGTATTTACTTACGTAAGTAGCACCTAAGTCTTTCGTTTTGATGAAATAGGAGCACACTGAGTTATGTTTAATAAATTATTCTACTTATTAGTTTCGTGTTACTCCGCCGTGTTTCACTTTCCATTTCTCTTCGAAGAGCATGACTATAATGGTTTTCTTACGTAACAAAGATAATACTTATATAATTATAAGTTATTAGAGCATTTGTGCACTGGATCTGAAGCAAATCTGTGAAATAACAGTAGTAGGTATAATACAAGGATGTTTTCGGGCCTAAATGACATTGACGCGCATTGACAATCTACTACACCACGAAGACTAGTGTACTTCTAGTATCAATTTCAATATTATTATGGAGTAATAGGTCAACTGTACACAGTTGACCTATTACTCCATCACTTCACTAGAAAGTTACAACTTTCTAGTGAACTATCTCTTCTGGACCAAAACTTTGATAAGAATTAATTCTCTGATAAATTATGATTTAGTTTACATTTTGTTTAGATCTCAACACCTTCGAAGCAAAAAACCTCAAACGGTGGAAATATAACAACTTTATTGGGAGCGATATGTTTGAGACGTTTGGGGCTGAAACAGTAGGGCTTTGGGGTTTGAGTACTCATCAACTATTTTGGGACTTCTCCAAGCGGTTGGTCAACTCTTCACGTGACCAAAAGGTTGGTCTATTTTTTTGCCCAAAGAATCAGCATTGCCCTCCAGCGTGGCAATGCTGCCAGCCTTAACGTGCTTTCCAAGGCACGGAGGAGTCATAGTATGTAAAGATGGTCAGTGGTCACCCATCCACGGACCAACCCAGGCAAGCGTAGCTTAACCTGACGGATCGGCCCGTGCGGCTGATATTACTGCGAGCTATTGTGATCATATAGTTCTATGAATTAATAAAAGAGTAACTTCTATTGTTATTTGCGTATTTAATTAAAATATAAATGGCAATAAATTGTATTCAATTATTACACGTTCTTTTAATCAACAAAGTCTAATAAATTCCTTTCTTAATTTAGTACCAGTTAAATAAATGTGTTATAAAAATTCAATTCAAATTAAACGTTGTGCGTAAATGAATTAGTTGCCGCCATTTTAGCAATAAATGATTAAAATATGTCAGTAACTACTCAAGTAACTGCACAACAAGTGAAAATACGAATGTAAAGCAGTGGTGGCTCAGTGGTAGCGGCCACGACTTATAAGTTGTAGGTTGTAGGTTCGAACCCAGACAGGCGCTTTACTTTGTGTAAATGATTTCATCACCACTGCTCTCGAAACGGTAAAGGCAAAAATCGTGAGGAAACCGTCATGTCGTAGAACTAAAAATTCGAAGTCATGTGACATCCACTAAACAGCACTGGTCTCGCGTGGCGCATAACAGCCCATTACCTCTCATTTATGAAAAAGAACGTTTATTGCGGCTTTTAGAGTTTTTTTTTTTTTCAATTTGTAATAGACGGAAGAAAAAAACCAATTTTATTTGAGACTAGGAGACAAAGATGAGTAATTTCCTTATTAAATTTAAAGTTCTTCATTTGTGGTATTGATCACAAACAACACCAATTGAACTTTTAAATCTTTCTCTAAACGTACAAAGTTTACTCAATAATTACACTACTTCAATAAATTGGCTACTTTATATTTACTACTAACTTCTTAAGTCAAACGGAACTGTTCCAGGACTTTTCACAAGTCATTTTAATTTTGTTGAAATCAAACAGCTTTGTGTTTGGAGTTGTTTTGGGACTTATTTCATTTCTGGGACTCGTAGATAAGAACCACGTGGATTCAATTGCAAGGTGGAGATTTCAAATGGCGCCGATTTAACATAGGTATCGAGATACCTAACGAACTTGGCAATGCACTTTAACTCAACTTCAAACCGCTAGTCAACATCTTACCTACCTTAAGGCCATCCTCACATTGAACAACTTGAAGAAGTTGGCGACCATCAATCGGTTGCTGGCAATATTATTAATATTATTACTTTTGACTGATTATTCAACCGTACTGGGCCAGCGTGGTGGATTACGGTCCACTGCCTCTGAGAGGCCTGTGTTCCAGCAATGGGCACATTATACGCTGATTAAAAGTGAAAATAATTACATAATAACTATGGAATCGTCGTGAATATCCTGTTGGGTTATAGTGGTCCACAAGCGCTACCGCTGAGCATGAGATCCTGGGTTTAATTTCCGGGTTGGGAAGTATTACTGAGTTTTTCCATCTGTAATTTCTCAGTAGCAGCCCAGAATCTGAATTTGTGCCCGGTACATGGGTCTTTGGCGAAGGGTGTACAGATACACCTCTGCCTAACCCTTCGGAGAACAGGAGCGTGATGTAATATAATATTATTCTCACGATTAGTTGATGCAAAGGAGGATGGCGAAGTTGCATGTACAACGGGACCCACTGTTAGGAGTATCGTACAGTATGGAAACTTACAACTAGTTGTAGAACTATATAAAACTAGCAAAAAAGCAATTGGGCAGTAAGTCGTAGAGGTTGGGAGAAAAAAGATATGCAATGTAGAAAATGATAACCTAAAACGAATCTAATGGTCCTTGTTTAA
Source organism: Omphaloscelis lunosa (assembly GCA_916610215.1). Classification (NCBI taxonomy): domain Eukaryota; kingdom Metazoa; phylum Arthropoda; class Insecta; order Lepidoptera; family Noctuidae; genus Omphaloscelis; species Omphaloscelis lunosa. The sequence goes on from OU744250.1 coordinate 19,665,201, forward strand.
TAATACAATATCTTTTTTATGTACTTCGGTATTATGTAGTTTCAAAAAGATGATCAAACAGAATAGAAATATTATCAACACTATCATCGTATTCCTGCATCTCTGTTACCAAATATACGCAAGTACTTAAATTAATACTGTAAGCATAGACTAGACTGATATTAAGTCAAGTCAAGTCAAAATCAAAGTCCAAATCACTTGCAAATCGGAATCCAAAGGTAAAAGCTGTTGTCTAAGTCGGTATGTAGAATAATCAGTCCAAAGGTAAAGCCAAGTCGTCAAGAAACCACAAAATCGCATAGAACATAATAGATATCCCACGTTAGCCGTTGAAAACAAACAATGAAATGACACTAATTGTTTTGACACTGACCGCCAACACGCAGCATAACGTTCCATTCTACGTTATCACACATAACCATAATAATTAAACATTTTTGTATAAAAATGTAAATGCATTTTTAAAATTACTTTTGTATGTTTTTCTCATATTTTAAAAGTTTTGTTTTTAAAAAAAATTGACAAGCGTAAACAAGTGTAAGAACGTAAATCATGTCGGTAATGAAAGCGTAGGTTGGAATGTAATATAAAACACGGTGCGTTTAGTAACTGCATGATGACTTATTTCTAAGTAAATAAAAATCTTTTCTAACTTTTAATTCCCATCACCTAGCGACTCAATATTTTTTATATAATCCTCTTATAAACTCTAATTATAGTCAATATGAACTTGCAAGTGAATGACACTTAATTAATTTATAAATAATGTGGGTCCAAACTCGCCATCGTCCTTTAGCTGTATCAATTGTCATTAATTATGACTTGCTAAATTCTTGAATATTTATGATGATCAAACATTATTTATTTTACAATATACATCTAACACTAAAATATATAAATTATGTACAAGTTTAAAGAAAAAAATAATAAAGAAACAGCTCATTGGGCGAGAGGATTGGCCAATTTTTAGGTCAAAGAATCATCATTGCCATGCAACGTGGCAATGCTGCCAGTGTTTTCGATATTTTTCCCACTGACAGCAATGCGGACGAAATTCTCATGATGATTAATCAAATTTAAGGTACCTACCTAACTTAATTTTTTAGATTAAAATTAATAAATTTAAACAATTGCCAAATTTAATTTAATTGTAAACGATAAACCTGTTGAAGGGTCAACTTTGAAAAGTACCTACGTATGCTAATGATGCATTGTTGCTCGAATTATAAATGCTGATTTCGAACTATTCGAACTGCATCAATCTGATTGATTACGTAGTTTGAATTAGGTGCAGATGAAAAGAAAAAACATTTATTAAACAAAATGTTGTTATGTTATGTTGTGTCAGACGATTGCGACGTCACAACTATGTCACCTTTAACCTATTTTAAACAAAGAAAAATTTAAAAAAAACCTACATTTCATCGCAGAAATCTCCCTGGAACAAGGGGCTCCTGGCTAAATGATAACAGCCGCACGGGTCGATCGAAGGTTAAGTTACACTTGCCACGGCTGTTTCGTGGACGGGTGACCATACATTACATATCGACACCCCTCTATGCCACGTTAAGCCCGGCTGTCATTCATAGATCTTTCACAGTCGTTACGGTTAGTCATAAGCCCAAAAATCTGACAGGCAGTTGTTTCAATAATACTGGTATTTAGCTGCATCCGGTAAGACTGGAAGCCGACCCCAACATAGTTGGGAAAAGGCTAGGCAGATGATGAGTCTTGCCGGAACAAACAAGAATCGTCTATATAATGAAGAGCTGTGTACCAAACACACATCCGAGGACCTCACGCGACATGTTGTGTTTATTTTCCGCAGTTTCCAATAGGGAAAATAAAAGTTAAGGAAAATTGACTTACTTGCTTTTTTGTACTTCGTTTACAAAGCATCTTGACTTTGTTGTACAGAAATGTAAACTGTGTTAGTTTCAACTTAGGTATGGTTCCAAAATAATAATAAAATAAAATAAACATAAGTTGCAAGTAAGTGCCTTGCATAGTTTACAACATGGCATCAGTGACAGGCACCAATGAAAAAACAAAACTATAAATTCTTACTTGGTAAACATTCATATACACATAACAGAGGTAGGCAGACACTACAGAACTCCACCTGCTACGATGCTTTTGCTTCGTTTACGTTCATACATCTAGTCATACACGCACTACCTACAAAAACTGACCTAACCTTTTTAAAGAAAATCACCAACAATGTCACTATACAAGGTGGCAGGGACATCGACGCGAAAACTGTTACCATGGATTCAGTACATAAATCTGAACCCGCCTGCGTTGAAAAAAAGAAAATCTGCTGTTCCACGTATTTTGACCGCGTAGGTATTGCACTTTTCTATAAAACAGGAATTTTTTTTTTTTCAAAATAACCGACGAAAAAAGTCATCGCAGGTGGGTTCAAAATCATGTACTGAATCCATGGTAAAGGCTAGTGTAGACCAGTGCAATATCGCGGGCGCTACAAGGGTGGCGTTGCCTATAGCGCCTGCGATATCGCGCCAGTTTGCACGAGCCTTTACAGTTTTCACGTCGATATATGCCACCCTGCATAAAAAAGAAAAAAAAATCCTTTTATTTTTTCACGGAAACACATGGATACAAAAAGATAATTAACTCGAGTAATACAGTAACAAAAAAATAAAACAAATTAAATCTAGAATCACAACCACAAAACAGAAATAGTCGGTAGCTGCTGCCACGACATGACTGTGACAAGAAGGCTTCCACTCAGTATGATGATTTGCCTCAAAGCACAGTGCTGATTTTCATTGTTCACCCAATAAACGTACGGAAACCAAGTCAGCTTTAATGAATTTATTGAAATAAACAGTACTTAGAATATAATGCAACTATTAATACAACCAATTATATGAATTTAAATAACATAAAATTTATCCGCAGGCATCAACGTGCACGCATAAATAATGTACCTACTCAGTTAAAACATATTATTGCAGAAGAATATCCAGCGTTTTGTCTCACTCCCACCCTCACCTCCGCGTTGATATATGTTGTTTGGTATACGTCTGAATTAAAGAAGAAAATTCCAAGACTAAAAATAAGAAAAAATCTGAATGGTGTTTATCGGCTTTTCCATGTTGATTACTGATAATTAATCATTCTGCTTAAAAACTTTTTCATTAGTATAGGAGAGCAAAGGAACTTCTCCAGGGAAATACTTAACCTACAAAGCAACATTGAGTAGTGGCCCAGTGGTAACAGCCCCGACTTACGAGTTGTAGGTCGTGGGTACGAACCCAGGCGCTTTACTTTGTAGAAATAATTTCATCTCCACTGCTCTCAAAACGGTGAAGGAAAACATCGTGAAGAGAACGGGATTTCCTAGAACTCAAAAATCGAAGATATGTGACATCTACCAACCCACACCAGTGTGGGTTGGTAGATGTCACATATTTTCGATTGAGAGTGGGCTGTAATCTACCACGCATGCCTGGGCATGCGTGGTAGATTACAGCCCACTCTTTCTCATAGAGAGTAGGCCTTTGTCCCAGCAGTGGGAATATTATAGCTTGATTATGCTAAACTAACGTTGCTGAATTCCTGTTTGGATATTAAGGGCGCAGTGTAGTTTCAGACACAAGCAACATTTCAGCATCGTCTGAAATGGTGGGATGGCACCACTTTAGTGATGCCTCCGGTGTTGCAGGTTTCAATGATCGGAAGTATCCAACTATCATAAAACGCATATGAAGCCTGGTTTCAAGCTGTCCGGGAGACCCGTGCCAGCCACCGTACAGGCTCCCGGAACGGAGACACGTGAGGTGCTAGAACATTGTTTCATAACAACGCGGATTGGTCCGTACGTGACCCGCTCAGGGAAGAGCCTGTACAATGCAAGCAACTGTATCGTACTAACTCCCTCGTTCGTGTTCTGAGCACTGCGAGCGCTACCCGTAACAATTGATGTTATTTTCAATCAAACGAATATCAACGTTATGGTAGTGTAAATTAAGTTGTGTTCATTGAAAAAAAATTGTAGCGCAAACTGAACTTTATATGTGGGTGCTGTAATTGTTTTTCTAATAACACGTAATTAATATTTGTTTACATGTTTGGAAACAACCCTTGCGGGAGGAGCGTCGCAACGTCTCGAACCCGTACAGGTCTCCCGTGTGCGGGCGGCCCGTGCGTGTCTCCCGGACAGCTGTGAAACCAGCTTTAATAACACCTTCAAAAGTTGCAATAAATATGACAACCTTACATAAGAGTAAACAAGTTTTAGTGTATTTTACGGTGTGTACATGAATAATAAAATAAATAAATAAAATAGATAGCTTCATAAAAAAATAATGTAGGTAAAACCAGTACGTAGTTTTTAAAATGTATTACAATTCAAACTAGCTTTTGGCCGTAGCTTCGCCTGCGAGGAGGTCGGAAATTATCCCACGGGAACGTACCGGGATGAAAAGTATTCTATGCCCTAACCCATGTCATGATAGATATATAGATAGATAGAATATTCTTTATTATAAATAAATAAATAAAACTTTATTTCAGACTCCATAAAAATAAAAACCACCATAAAAATTACAGACATAAATTGCATATTGCCCTCTACCCATGTGCCTAATTTCATCCAAATCCGTTTAGCCGTTTTACAGTGAAAGCTTAACAAACAAACTCACTTTCGTATTTATAATATTCAGTTAGGATGAAATGAATTAAGTAGCCATTCAAATACAAAAAAAACGTTTAAAAAACACTACAAAGTGAAAAATACCAATTCAATTTTTTTTTTTTTTTTTGTAGAAACGTTTTCATTTTCATTTTTAGGTGTGGCACATACGCCACGTAAATTCGTATGTATTCGTACCACTACTTGCAAAGTAAATAACAGTGACAGAAAAGTTATAATAAAATCATCAACATACACTAAGTGAAAAAAATACGTATTATTGAAGCTTACTCAAAAACCACTTATCACCAAAATATGAGAGCAATCTGAAAGTATATCCTTTCAAATAAAAAAAGAATCGGTTAATAAAATTAAATGACGGTGTTCTCGAGTAACCTAACCTACTTATTACCGTACGATCATAATTTCATTTTTCAATGAGACCTTATTTTCGATGAGAGCAGTAGCTCAGATCGAATAAAAAACCAGTACGTAGCGCTACAAACAATAAAGTGAAGCATGCTAAAACTACACCTCCGCACTGTGCATACACGCACACCCGCACACGTTTACAACCACTTACAATTAAACTACAATCAAACTACACCTCGCTAAGAGCACACATGTTTACGAAACCCAGCAGTGGAAATATTTCATTTGGCTGATTTCATTTGATACAATTGAACTAAAAATCTGCAAACTCCTCAATTTTACACGTCATATTAAAAAAAAAAGGTGGCACTTGAACAACATCGCCTTGGTGGAAAAAAAATATTCCTATAGAACATTGGTCCGTAACCTTATCTAAATAAAGACCACAATCGCGTTTACAAAAATGAGGTGTCGTCACAGTGTTAGGAAATCTATAGTTTAGTCACATCTCAAAATGCCCAACGCGCTTACAGAAGTTTTCACTTTAAAAAAAGCTTGATGGAGACTGGTTTTTCTACTGACTACAACTTTTTTTTTTTTAGGTGGGAAATTATCAAATAATTTCTCCCGCTCTGGGCGGAGCGGGGGGTTTCAGACTCTTAGTGACTAAAATCCACCCGTGTTCCTTCAGTTGCCCTGTTGCCGGGGGCTACGATCGCCCTTTCGGTTTTCTTCGTGCGAAGGAAACCGAAAGGGAGATCGTAGCCCTGAGAAGAAATGGCGAAGCAAACTCAGGGGTCGGTTACCATCTTCTGCAAGTAGTCGTGTTTTACCAATGTCCAATGTCCATTCATGGTCTCTATTCTTGACCTGGTCATCTCTTGGCTTTCTTTTTTTACCTCTATCTTTCCACAACCTGTCAACAATAAACTTGGTCACAAAAAGTAGTAAAGAAAACTTGACAAAAGTCAAAATATCTTTAAGTCACACAGTCATTACGGCCTCTTCCACAGAAATCTGATCGCACTCACGTAATAAACGCGACGTTAAAAAAGCCATGACTATTCTGCGCGCTAATTACCTTACGTAACAGTAATCACTGTGAAAATTGTATGCATAACATAGAGACCCACCCTTCGACACGTGAAGGTAAGTTGTCGGAAGTTGTCGTTAAGTTTCGGCGATCGTCGCACGCGCAGTCGCATTTGGCAAGCGCGGCGCATCGGGTGCGCGGGAGACGGGAGTGATAGTGTTGCGAAACATACTTTCGTGAAGTTTCAGTTTTTCAATTATTAAATATTTTATGTTTAGGATTTTTTTAGGTGAGTGTTTTATCTTTTAATTTTTGTGATCTTTTCTTTACTTTTAGTTTTTTTGAGAAAAGTAAATACCTACATACTACATTTTCTTTTTCCGGTAGTTATTATAGCAAAAATCTCCAATAACTCACATAGCAAATAAATCTTTTGCGTAAACATTTACCCGTGTAAACGAGTTCGGATAATTTTATGCGAAAAAATATGCAAAACGGGCATCGGAAGCTGCAAAAAAACTATAAACTTTTTATTTACTGCAAAAATTTAGAGATAAATTATCAGTATTGCATATTAGGCGTTTGATATGCAAATTAAATGCCAATTTACAAACTGTCACATAATAAAATTAAAATAGTTAGACAAATTGGATAATTGATTTGGACAGACATAAATAATATGATTATTTAATGCGAAAAATATTTATAAGGATTACCTTATAAATATTTTTTGCCTTTTTTATATGCTTTAATCTTGCCGACTATTAAGTCGACAAGATTAAAGCATTTGATAAAATATTAGTCACGAGAAGAGAACAGAATCTTTTTAAGAATATAATCTTACAATTTTATTAGTACCTACCTAAATTCTATTGTAATTTTCACCCCCCTAAACAATGAAACCACTTCCTGTATTAGCATAGAAATTTTATAGATACTAGCTTTTAATTTCTAAGATTTATTTGCGCTCTTTCAAGTATGTACCTACTACTTAAGAAATGTAGAGATTTTCATTAAATAAATTGTATGGTTCCGAGATAGTGTTAACCCTCTGAGTACTTATAGCAGTAAAAATGAAGACATAGTCAATTGGCCACTAATTAGTGTCTTAAAAACAATAGAAAAATTAGTGATGATTGACTGATTGGCCTTACAATCACAACAGCTGAGGTTTACCATTATTTCACAGACAATTATTGCCTATGTAGTAAGTTAGTATCAAAACGAATTTTCCTCACAGGAAACCCTATCGGCGATAATATCGGTAAAGTTAGCGATATTATCGTTTAATTACATCCAATTCCGTCCCTGTTCCTGTCAATTTACATCATTATCATGATCAATAATCACATGCTCATCAGTTTGGGTTATATAAATTACTAATCATAACCCTCCTTTTCGCTTCGCCGTAGTCGAGTAAAACGTGGAAGTCGTTTTGCCGGGCAGGTATCTTATACTTTCAATGTACCATTGAAACTGCATCATAAACTTGCTGTACAATTTGCAACACAAGCAAGTGCTCATTGCATAAAGTTTCTTTAGTTTTTGAGTCAAAACGAGGCATACATTTTTTTTTCAATTTTCTTAAAGTTGGGGAGTATTTTGAGGCAAAATAACAGTATAATATTTTAGAATTTGTGAAAATTTCATTCTATTTCAACTAAAATTAATATCGAAAAACAATAAAATATTAAAACAAAAGAAAGTTTTTGTTCTCCTCATATTATCTCCTTTCGAAATTCCATTCAATTATCGAACTCACATTGCCGATTGTGCGAAAAAAGTTTTTGAAAGTTACGAGTACAAAGTACCTATAAATATTTACATAACAAGCGGACCATTTTTAGTGTTCCGTACCTCAAAAGGAAAAAACGGAACCCTTATAGGATCACTCGTATGTCTGACTGTCTGTCCGTCTGTCACAGCCGATTTGCTACGAATCTGATGGACCGATTAAAATGAAATTTGGTGCACATATGTATTTCTGTAACCCAAACACGAATGTGTAATGTAAATAAATGAATTTTGAATATAGGGGTCACTTTTGAGGGGCAAACAATAAAATTAAAAAATATAGTTTTGCTAACAGTACTGTGTGACATATCAAATGAAATGGCTTGTTGCGAGGATCTTAAAAATATTTTTTATATAATTTTAATATAAACACTTTTAAATATATTTAAGAAATTCGACGAAAATTGGCCATTCCCCCCTTATCTCCGAAACTACTGGACCTAAAATTTTGAAAAAAAATAATATAATATGGCTCTTTACTCATAGATTACAGGAAAACCTAAAAGAAGTCTATGGTCTTAAGATAACATGGTCAATCTCTGTGCGTACAAACTTACATTTGCAGTTGGAATGTATAGGAGAACATGTATTTCAACTAAAGTGTTAAGTTTGTATTTGGGATAAATTCATCGCAACTACGGAACCCTTCATTAAGCGTAGTCCGACACGCACTTGGCGGTTTTTTAAGTATCAATAATATTATAGTTAATATATTAAGCTAACAACTTTTATGCGTGCACCAACTTTCACTTAATTGTGTGTGCAACCGTTACGTTAAAAGTATTCAGTAAAGATCAACTAAGATGCTCGGAGTCTTGAAGTGTTGAGTAAATAGAATACTTGGCATGCGTGCATTATTGACCGCATCATCGTTTTCGCTGAGATAGTGGATAGAGACAAGCGTATTTTTTTTTTAAATATTGTTTTGATTTATATTTCATAACTAATATGTAGGTTACTAAGTTTGATGAGTATGTAAAAATCCTGCCTCTCTAGCAAGGTGCAGCATACAATACATTATTAAGTATTACAATTGGTACTGTTAGTTGATGTCTATTTTTATAATAACTTCCCCCACTTTTTAAATTCAATTTCTAATACGTGCTTAGCAGTAGCAGCTGTCTATTATATCCATTTGCGTACTCCTAAATCACAATTTAAAGGTGATAATTAAAAATGTGAAAATAATAATAAAATGATTTATTTCTGTTAACGCTGAAATAAATCATTTTGTCATTTAACATAGGAAATTATAATGCTTTTTTTAAAATATTTCATTTATTGGACATTATAGAGTGCTCTAATAATTGCATTACTTTACAAGTTATCATGTCTTAGAAATTATTCATGACAAATTTTGATATAATAATTAAGTAGGTAAGTCTGTACATGTCAGTTCCTTAACAAGGAAATACCGAAACAAAACGAAACCACGTACTTACAGAAAGCACGTATGTAAATCTTGACTCATAATTCCGGTAAAGAAAGTGATATATAATTCAATTTTTAGTTTTAATTTGGCCTGAGGAGCCCGATTGCTCTATGTGTATCAAATTATACATTTAATCAATATGTAGTGCATGATGTGCTTACCTGTAAGAGATTGATACACCTGACCCGATTTGATTTAATTTAACCCATAATTGTTTGTGTGTACTCAATTGTTGGTGAGCCAAATAAATAAATAAATAAATAAATATAAACTCGAGCACCCAGTTTTGTGCAATTTTATAAACGTCGACCTTATTTTATCTCCACTGCATTGCATCAGACTTTGATTGCCGTGCACTTATTTGGACTAAAAAAGGAGAAAGTATTCGGATGTTAATTATGTTTTGCGAGCTCTGTATTTGTATCAGTGCTGGGAGGCAATCATGCGTTTATTATTTTTTTTAAATTTCGACCAACCGACATCACCAATAAAAAAAATACAACAAAATAAAAATATAAGTACGTATGTGTGTTATGTGTATGTTCTATTTGTGTATGTGTTATAAGTATTTAATAATAATAATAAAATAGTCGATAGACTATTATTAATTGATTTAATTATTAATTATTATATATATGTATATATATATATATATACATTGTTATTTGAAATAACGAGAAATATTTCCCCACACAAGAATGCAGAATTATTCTGTCATTCGTTAAACAGCTTTTCAAACAACCGTCAGTGTCTGTTTTCCTGCGGTTTAAAGGCTTACGTCCACGTCGGGAACTAGGCCAACTTTCATACTTTATACTCTTATGTAAAATAAACTGAATTCTCAGTAATAAAGCCTAAATAATGGACTTGTGCCCGGTAAGTAACAATGTAACCTATTTAATAACTGACGAATTCACAGAATTTATTCATGTTAAGCTTAGATCGTACAGGTCGTGCCATTAAAGTTGAGACTTGACCGCGCCTCCCGCCGCTCTTTCCCCCGCCCCGATGACGCCCCAGCGGGGACCTCATACCGCTAAAGAGACCCATAAATCCTCTACTGCGCAAGTCAAATCACGTGGTGTGTCGAGTCTCATCTTTAGTGGCACGCACTGTACACGGAAAACTTCGAAGATTAAACATCCTGTATGTACTACCTACACAAAATATGAGTCCCAAATAATATTACATCGTTTCACAAGTTTAGTAACTGAACCAAGCTTAAGGCTTCCGCAGACAGGCGCGATGCAACGGCACGAATCAACTCTGGTGGAACTATTTCTCTAAAAACTTCACGGAAACTGTTCTAGCGGTGTGGCGGGCGTCGCGCCTGTCTGCGGGAGCTTTTTTCTTGTATATTTGACGTTGAAATATTAACTTTTTACATTCGGAAAATTCAAATTTTTTTTTTTTTCACATAAACCTACAATGGCACTTATGAAACTTCAGAAGCTAGGTGCACGGTTCCAATTGGTCGTTTCCTATGGTGAAGAGCCGACAAGAAACTGCACGATTAAAATGGCCACGTCGAACTAGCCTATTATGGTCTAATCTGAAAGCAAGTTTAACTAAATTATATCTTTAAAAAAATCGTATTTAAGATTTATAACTTATTAACTTTATTATAACTTAGTATTATAATATAACTTTGACAACCTTAGCCCGGATTGGATTTGGTTTTTAACTGACCTCCGGATTTAAGAGTAAGGTGCGTATAGATTTTTTGTTTTACTGAACCAGTTTTTGCAAGCAACCTCGTCCGCGGTGGAACGAATGTATGGAAGCGGTTGGACGTAGACATGTCCGAAAAATAAGAGTAAAATTATGACAAACTAATGATGCCATCTTATTCGATTACTTAATGCCTTCATAAATTGTGGTGATGAATTTCTTCATAACTCCCATATTTCGGGAGTAATTTGAGAAAATGTGAAATTTTACTATGAAAATGAGTGTATTGAGCTCTCTCCCTCCTGATTCCGGGCTTGTTTCAAGTAGCGGTCTCTAATATCGTAATGCTATTACTAAGAGCTATATTTAATACTAAGACACATAGTGCGCCAAATGTGCACTTTCTGGGATAAAAGGAAATGAAAATTTAAAAAAAAAAACGTTTTTTCCCCATTTGTATTTACTTTAAACCGCAGACAGACTTATTAAGAGGTCTATAAATATATTATATATATACAGAAATATATATTAACAAAAATATTCACAAGAACTGATGAGAGTATGACTTTTAAGTAAGTTGATAATAAATTACCTAGTTTCATTAAAAGTACAATAAATAATTAAGACGTAAGCTCTAATTTACTAAGTTACACATTTTAAAACAATAACATCATTTAATTATCTTCGTCATCATCATCATCATCAATTAATTCAAATTCAGAATCGATGTCCGCTAAATCATTTATGTTAACAAATTCGATATCACTTTTCTCAGAATCCGTAAGCTCATAAAATTCCTTAAAAGAAGATTTTTTTACAAACTTATTTCCTTTTGGACGGATACTTGTAACAAGTGGATCAGAAGACAGTAAAAGATTGTGCATAATATCTTCATTGCATGAGATACTGCTATGCTTTCGAGAATGCCCCTCTCTATATTTTCTAAAATCTTTATTTCTAGCCTCAGATGCCTCTTCGGATAGAAAACCAATGGGCACAATTGACATGTTCTGAACTATGTCTGGCCCATGCATTAAAATTTTATGAAGTGAAGAAGGCATATAATACCATGGGTATAACTCCACGTAAAGCTTAGCAGTATCAAAGCAGAACTCTCGGAATTTAGTTACGTTGATCTTCTCTCCTGATGAAATACACTGCAAGATCACACAGATTTTTCTTAAAAGCATAGCATCTATTCCGGTCAGTTCAGCAGATTTAGTGTAGTTTTCAAAAAATCTCCTTGCCGAGTTGCCATTGTTGGTGGATCCACTGCCTTGTTTCACAACATCGAGAAGTAAGCCCGTTTCTCTTCTTACAGCCTCTTGAACTCTTTTCTTCCTGTCATCAACTTGCCTTTTTGCTATATCACCCCTTACTTGCCATGATTTTATGTCTAATTTGTAGGAAATGTGTAATAAGCATTCCATTGAGCGAATCCAAGCGTGAAGGGTGCTTAAGCTATATTTATACATGTCCTCGTTTGCGTGTTTATCTTTGATTAACTCTAAATTATTCATTTCTTTAGGACAAGCCTTGCATATGTCACACACTGAAGCTGCTGTATTGGATATAATGGAATGAATTTTACCATCAATCATTGTCAACAGCAGTTGGTGTTTGACACTAATTCCATCAGTGATGGTGGATGGAGTTAAGGCTTCAATCTCTGCTTCGATTTCAGCCATCTCTCTCTGCACATTTTCTTTGGTTTCCTTTATAAACTTAAACAATATTGGCCGGCAAAATGAAGTGGAAGATGGTCGCTCGTTTTCCCAAATTGTTACACCTTTTGAGACGAGCCGCAGTGGTACAAGACTAATCATAAAATTACTAGCAAGATCGATTTGCTCATCTTCACTCGTCCTTTGATGATAAATGCTTTGGCTAGATGATCCGTCAAAACCCCATTTGCTGGTCAATACGAGCTGTTGATTGGGATCAACAGGGGTTTCTAACGACCTAATAAGTCTTCTTGAGGTTAAATCCATCAAGGCTTGTAATTTGATTTTTGCAGAGCTCTCTGTAACTGTGAGATCTTCTTTGGCCGGATAGCACTTAATTTTTTCTTTAACCAACATGTAGTAACTCGGGTATTGAAGAGCTCCTTCTTGAGTGTTGAAATCCCGAAGAGTGTTATAGCGCCATTTCGATAAGTTCATCGATACATAAAGAGCCAATGCCTTCAAAGGGGATATTTCCCGTACCTGAATTGATTTACCTTCAATGAAGGCTTTGATTTTTGAGGCCTCTTCTGGATTCTCCGTCAAGTATTTCATAACATAAGCTGTATCGCTTTGTCCTGCCTTTTGAAGCGCCCTTTCGGCCGAAAACATAATTTCAGCGCTGCTACTGCTGCATGAAAGACTATCTTCAGTGGTGCGTCTTCTTTTTTGCCGGTTACTAAGGTCCTCAAAAGATTTACGAGGACTAGGATGTGTACAAGTTGAAGCATCAGATTTAGCAGGAGAAATTATGGGCTCGATGACGTCACTTATATTTTCTGTAGAAGGTTCCATATTTTCATTCTGTAATTCCGGCCATTGAATTGCAGCCTGTAGCCAAATCTCATGTTTCTTCCGAAACTTATCTGTGCTTCTTCCAGACTGTGTCCATTTTGCATAAATGCGGTAGCAAAATCGACGACACCAGTCTTTTAAACTTGTTTCAGCACTTTCACATAACTGAACACAACTGTTATCTTTTAAAACACTGAACAAATAGTTAAAGTCGCGTAAATCTTTATGTGCGCGTGCGCATAAAGCAACGTGAATATCAAGATTTGTATTAAAATTTGGAAAATACATTGCGAGATTAGCTTGGATACAACGAGGTGTAAATCAACACTGATTTTAAAGTTACTAATAGTGACCTATTTATATAAAATCCAGGTATCCCAGGTATCCTTTGTTAAATATTGCAAGGTAATTAGTTATTGTGATAATTAGTAAATGATGCATGCTAAATTAGTGTATTAAGAGCCATTTAGTAATTAAATAATAGCAATGTTCTTATCAGTAATCATTAGTGCATCAGTTTTATATGTAAACCTTAAGTCCCTAATTATATATCCTAATTAGCTTATATCTTCTCTAATTGGCTGATCAGAAATGTTATTGTAATAAGGTAAACCTTTAGAAAAACGGTTTTAATCAACAAAATAAACAAAAAATTAAAAAATTGTGTTATAAAATAAACATCACTCTTTATCCCAGAAAGTGCACATTTGGCGCACTATGTGTCTTAGTATTAAATATAGCTCTTAGTATTAGCATTATGATATTAGAGACCGCTACTTGAAACAAGCCCGGAATCAGGAGGGAGAGAGCTCGATACACTCATTTTCATAGTAAAATTTCACATTTTCTCAAATTACTCCCGAAATATGGGAGTTATGAAGAAATTCATCACCACAAGTTATGAAGGCATTAAGTAATCGAATAAGATGGCATCATTAGTTTGGCATAATTTTACTCTTTTTTTTCGGACATGTCTACGTCCAACCGCTCCCATACATTCGTTCCACTGTGCCGCGTAGAGGTCCCAAGGGAACGTTATACGGTAATAAAAAGTATCCTCTATTTAGAACATGGTACTTTCTATCCCAGGTCATGGTCGACCTGTGTGCCAAATTTGATCGAAATTCATGAATTCAGTAGTATGATTCTGATCCTGCACCGAAATTTTTCATAGGTTATTAAAAAAAATATGTGCTGTTTCCTACAAAAGTGCAATACGTACGCGGACAAAATGTATGGAACAGCTAATTTCAAAATCATGTACTGAATCCATGATAACAGGTTGCGCGTCCATGTCCCTGCCGCCCTATATTTTAACTGCTAAATAAACCCTAGTGTTCAATAAATATATTTTCATGTTTACAAGTGCTTCAATTCCAATTTTAATTTAAGTTTAAAATTATGTAGGTACTTAGTTTAATTCTTTACGGTAAAACCATTTAATTAACGGAGAATAAAAACCATATATCAACAGTTTTATTTGCAGAGCTAAAAATACAATTATCAAACTATTTTACGCTTTCATAACAAATACATTTTATTTTGAAATGTCATTTGTTTCAAACGACTTCAAAAAAAAAGAAGAAGGTTCTCAGTTCCTCGGATTTTTTTTTATGTATGTTCCCCGATTACTGGAAGACGGCTGAACCGATTCGAAAAAAACTTTTTTGTTTGAAAGGGTATATATACTTCCGGATTGGTCCCATTGTCATTTGGTCACGATCTGATCATGGGATCTTGGAGAAATTATAGGCGCACCTATAGCGATTTGGGATATTTTATAGTAACTCATGCATATGCACTTGAAAAGCACCATTCGATAAAGTGTAACTGATGAATTACAAATAAACCCACAAAAAAGTGAAAAAAAAAAACAAAAGTACAACCAAACTACAATTTCGGAAGGCGGTGGCAAAAACTTAAATACTGATTCAAAGACACCGACTTCCGAAATTAAAGTTACTTTTCACTTTGTAGTTTGGAAGTCGCATGTATATTTGGTAAAAAAAATTGTAGATAAAATGCAATTACTGTACACTCTTATAGTTATTATTAGAAATTCTATTAAACAGAGGATTGAACATTACATTACAGTTTATAATACACTGTAACATTTCTCGATTTTTACGACAGTCTAACATGGCAATAAATATAGGTAAGTAATATCTAGTACAAAGATATGAATATATCTAGATAGACATTAAAAGCTGTGAACTCGTCGAAAAAAATTGCGTCCATCTGTTGGCCGCTAAATGCACGCACACTAGAAAACCACAAATGACAGCACAATAACGTGGCGTGAGTGTAAGACGTAGCTGTCTCGCACACTAGAATAGTCAGAATCGACGTTTATAGGACTCGACATAAAGGGAACCAATCTAACAAAGTTGGCTAGTTTCTTTTTTGAAGCGCGACACTATCTAGACATATAAATAATCAAGGATCTAGTAGATTTACCTACTGTATGTTCGATCAAAGCTCTGATCAGCTGCCCAACAAAGCATTGCCATTGTTTGATCAAATAAACCACCTCCAATCAAAGTTAACACGAGTTGCAGATCGATTGTTTAGGCTTTAAGTATACGAGGAAACTTTATGGGCATTCAATTAAATTGATTGACAGTTTAAAAACATTTCAAGTTTTTTTTTTAAACTTTGCCCCACACTGGGAATTTTTCCTGTATTGTGGGTGCGTTTACAAACATTTAAACTCACATACACAAACAGCCAGACCCGGAACAACTACTTATAGGTCACACAAATATTTGTTCCGCAGCGTAGCAGTCAATCGCTTAAGCACTGCGCCAACCGTGCCGTCGTTTGTTGGTGGTGGTATTTGATTGTTTTTTAGTCATGTCTTTGAGTGTGGAAATTGTGACTACAATAAGAAATATATAATATGAGAATATATATAACCCCCAATTATTATATTATTTTCCCCCAATTTGTTATTTACGTTTTTTTTTATATTTTTTATCATCTTTTTTTGCGTCATGTTTACCGCAAACAAAGGTATTTTCTTTATTTTTTTTTTCTCTACAAAAAAGAAACGACACAATTCTCACGCGTCAATTTCCCATTCACGTGATGCAGGTTCCATGCCTGTAGTATACAGTAAATTACTTACATTTGCACACAACTTGCCAACACTGTTTACACGGAGAAACTTTTATTACTACAAGCAATTAAATCGCACCATGTAAATCAGGCTTTGTAATCGCAGTGTGTCGGTGTCCTGCCGGTTTTATGGTTTGTCTATTAACATGTAAATGTGTCCATTATGCATAATCATAAGCATAAACACCTATCAAACACGTCATTACTCATTTATGAAAGTTCAGCTCTGTCAGGCCATTAAAAGCATTGTTGGAAGTTTATTTAATATACAGTCGGCAAAAGAGATAACTATGCCAGCTGCTTAGAATTCTCTTTTGATCCATGTTGTAGGTACTCTCAGGCGTATTTAGTATTAACATAGTTATCATAATTATTTCTATAAACGATGCTTCTCCTTTTACATCATGACGAGCTCTGTCAGCTCTCCAAGCTGAACCTCTACTCCTTTTCTATCCTTCTAAATATGAAATAGTGTTTATCTCATTATACATGCCATCAACTTAAAAAATATTCGTAGAGGTCGGTTATCAAAGCCAAACGGACAAAGCTTGTAGTACCTATACGTGCCCTAAACTCTATAGTACCTATACGTGCAGAGTGTGCTGCCGTTCACTCGGCGGCGCTATTCTGTATGATAGTATACGGCAAAAAATTTGAATCACACGTCAACATCCCACTCTCATACGGTTAAAAACAAATAGAGTATAAAACTACCCAAAATATAGTAAAATATCGTACTCAATGATCATCGCCGTGAAAGCGTAGCCTATGTCTCACTTAAGACGCATATTTGTAACCTACCCATATGCATAACTCTTTTGCCGACTGTACCTATAATGTATTGAGCTCTTGTCAAGTTCGTTTGAGTGACACGTTAACCGACTTAAGAAAGGAGGAGGTTCGCAGTTCGTCGGAATATTTTTTTTGTTTTATATATGTATGCTCCCCGATTACTCAAAGACGGCTGGACCGATTTGAAATAATCTTTTTTTGTTTGAGAGGGTATACGTTCAAGTTCCGATGATGGGATCTTAGAGAAATTGAGGGAACTCTTCAAATATTATAGACACATCTATAGTGATTTGGGTATTTTTGTTAAAGTGGAACTGATGCTGAAGGACACAGATGGCCATCGGAACTACTCAATAATATGTATTTCACGGTTTGCGATTCGATTACTTGAATGTGGTTGGTAAGCAATTGATGCTTGTCACAATTCATATGGTGCAGTGGAGCTGATGGTGAAGTACCTGGAGAACTTCTCAACAATTAAAGTCCCTGCATCGAGAAAAGCAATATTTTATAAAAGGTTGGGAGCAATTGACATTAGGCTATTGTAACTTAGACAAATTACAAACCCACTAAAAAGTGAAAAAAAAAAACTTTGTTACAAAAAATGCAACCGACTTCCAAACTTAAAGGCAAAAATAATTTTAATTTCGGAAGTCGGCGGCAAATAACTAAAATACTGATCCAAAGATACCGACTTCCGAAGTTATTATTCACTTTGTAGTTTGGAAGTCGGTTGCATTTTTTGTAAAAAAGAGTTTTTTAATATTTCTTTGAAGATGATGTTCAGTACCTATCTGTAATATTTTATATAATATATTTAGAAGAGTGCCAAAAGGGGATTTCCATGTATGGAATACAATAATAGCATTACTCTTTAAGGAAAAACACATTGAGTGAAATGTTGCTAAATTTAAACAGATACGATTTTGATGTGTACTTATATTTCCAGCGGAGTCTATTTTTCTTACGTTTTTTGTAGAAAAATTCCTACCTACTGTATATTACTACGGCCATTTTTCCACCACAGCTGTCACCAAGATTTCACCGAGAAGCGAGATTATTCGAATCGAACGTGACATCCCGGTGACGGCAATCGTTTGTCCACCACGACCGAACTCAGCGATTCAATAAGTTATGAACTTATGATTGACAAAACAAAAGTTGGGCGAACGGCGCCGATGCAACGGCCGTGTGTGAACAAGATCAAACGTGTTTTTTATTGCCGGCACATATCGGCCCGTCACAATCTCGGGCCAAGTTCTAGCGGTCGTGACGAACTAAAAAAACTTCGGCGGCCGGGGTGACGGCTCGTGAATAAGTGACCATAGTAAATGTTTGTATCGCTACTTCGGCGCCAAGATCTCGTTCTTGATGACGTCCCGGTGACGGCTGTAGTCGACAAACACACAGCTGATAACGTAATAAGTCCCTAATAGGAGTTCCACTCTAGTTCATAAATATGTATAGCAATGCTATCACGTCTGTATTTCTCGAAGAGCATTCACACACATTTTGCCGATAAGAGAATAGACTTCCAAGTAACAAGGGTCGAGAAAATTGCCAATAACTGAACATGGCTCGGTTTTCCGGGATGTCAAGCGCGGAGATTTTCTTTTTAGGGGATATTTTCTCATAGATATGCCACGGCCTATCGTAATCTGATTATTTTATTGTATCAAATAGGTAGTACGTATTTTTGTGGGAATCTATTTATCTTATTGTTATTGAAATGGTAATAAAATGTTTATTTTTTGTGTCCTCGAGAGAAGCTAGTTCTCGTCAAGCTGGTTATTATTAGCGGTCCCTAAGATGTTATCCCGACAGGGCAGTAAATAATGATAGTCACACAGACGCGAAGAAAAAATAAGTAAAAACGGCATTGCATGCATTTGCACTAAAAAATGATTTAATAATAGAACGAAATAAAGAAAAATAGGTTTATTTGTCATAGAAACACGTACATATAAAAATGGTGAGGTAACTCGAATAAAAAAAGGACACAGATCTCTGATCACAATTACAGAGAACATAAATATTCGGCAGCTGCTCGTAGTGATTGTGACAAGAAAGTTTCCCCCCAGCATGATGCTGTTCTATGGGGAAACCCACAGCATAGCGCTGATTTTCAATGGTCACCCGAAAACAACTTACTAGATTAATGATAAATGATTTTATTTCTGTAAATAGGTTTGTACAAACTCAGAGGTCACAGTCTCTTTTAAAGGCCAGACATAATCTTGGTCAGATAATGTGAAGACCATGTAGATTGGTATCTGAAGTGGTCTTTTGAGGAAAGCATCACACAGGTTGAGAGGGCCTGTCCAGTCAGTGCACGCATTTGTCAGTTATCGTGCAGCTCAACTCAGAATTTAAAGAGCTCAACGATTCGACGAACAATACCAAAGAAAGGACATTTGGGTAGGCCGCATAAATTACTCAAACTGTCAGACTATAATTAGAACTAACTGAGAAAAAATTAAAAACAAAGCAAAAAGAAAAAGGAATGACCCACATAGTCTTCACATTCACAAAAATTTAAATAATATAATAATCCTTAATTATCCATACTAATTTTTATAAATGCGAAAGTAACTCTATCTGTTTTTCTGTTAACTTCACGCCATCACTGCTTAACAGATTTCGATAAAAGGCACACAGGTACATCATGACCTGGGTTAGGAGATAGATACTCTTTATCACGGTAATAAGTTCCCGTGGGATCATTTACATCCACACAGGTGAAGCCGCGGGCAAAAGCTAGTCTATACTAAAATTACAAAAAGAGAGCGAATTTTGTGAGTTAATTATGGTGGAGGGTAATTCTCAGGAACTACAGATCCTATTAGAATTTTTTTTTCATTATTTTAAAGGACATTATTCTATAGGCTATACATGATTTAAATATATAAAAAAGAAGTACTTAATAATACTAATGAAAAACTATCTTGAATTCATGCAAACCTAGTACTTTTTGTTAGGGTTACTGTTCAGAACTTGTGCACTATGTGTCGTGAACATATTACCGTCTTCACATGAACCTAAATTGGACCAGTGTGAAGCAGTGCTGCCAACCCGTACGATAATTATGGGGGCGTACGATAATTTGGCCAATGGTACGATGTACGATATTGAATGTCAAATGTACGGTTATTTTGCGATTTGCTGAAATAACAACTTCCATTAACAAAACGTATTTGTCAAACAAAATTAAACGTAGAAAAAAAAACAAAAAAATTAAATGTCAAATATGTCAACATCAACAAGTATCTCTCTCTCTTTCCCTCCCTAGTTTTTTTAATAATATTAGAGTGAAAACACAAAAATCAACTAAGAACTATGACAAAACATGTTTAAGGTTTGTTCTGCTAGCGCCATTACTGGTGAAACTTGGCATATACTTCCCCTTTAATTCTAGTATAAAGTTATTCATTGTCTTTTGATAGTAATTTCAATATACGTTTTACGTTTTTTTATTATTTGTATCTTTCTTTTGTACGATAATTTTGCCCAAAAAACGATAATTTCGACATGGGAACTCGATAATTTGGACTTTTGTAGTTGGCAACACTGGTGTGAAGTCAAGGCAGGTCACTAGATATCAATAAAATACACAATACTCTTAAAGAAAGGCCGAATTGAAACGTCGCTCGGACAAACCCGGAATGCACGTGAGTAAAGTCTTATGATCATAAACTGAGATAACACCAGTGTAGTGTAATAATGTTCCGTTTCCTACATTACCTACATAACTTGTTCCGATAGTCGTAACAAGTTGAACAGCTGATGGGTACCGGCAGCAATATAAATTGCATTGCTTTATTTTCAATTACTGGTTGAGCATCTGATTAATAAAAAAATAAGTTCATTCACTAACAGACAACGCAAAGCCTTGAGTCTATGGTTCACGTACACGACTTCCTTCAGGATTTTTGAAAATTCACTCCCTAAAGGGGTTAAATAAGGGATGAAAGTTTGTATTGGCTTTTATATTTAAATACTGGTTTTAAGCGTCTGATTTACTTTTGCTGGAATTTAAGATAGTATATTTAACCTAATTTCTCTCTTGTTGTTTGTAGGTATCGTCACAATTTAGCCTTTCGACCTTGTAAATGTTTTTTGAACGCATGCTGGGGACACAAGATTTGTTCAAATTATTATTAATTTGAAAACATCTTGTGTAGCCTACACTAGATTTGTTCAAATTACTATTAATTTGAACAAATCTTGTGTAGACTTTGCTTATGCAAAGCCTACATAAATATTAAAGAATGCTATGAGTTATATTCATTATTCGCTCAATTATTATCAGGCTATATTTATATACATAGGTAACCAGCTTTTGCCGCAGGAACTTTGTCTGATGTTACTTGGAGTAGCCGCAACACGTTTTCTCTTTGCATTCTCTCCTGTCAACCATCATTATATTGTCAGCTATCATTCATAGCATCTCTTTCATATCATTCCTCACACAATTCACCCAACTTTTATTTGGCCTTCCTCTCCCTCTTCATCCATCAACATTTAAATTCATCACTCTCTTGTCACATGCGTTTCCTCCCTTCTCATCGCATGTCCATACCAAGCCAGAAGGTTTCGTTTCGACTTTTCTGTCACAGAAACGTAATATGGGGATAAAAAGTATTCTATCTCCTAACCCAGGTCATGGTCTACCAGTGGGCCAAATTTTATCGAAATCCGTTCAGCCGTTGTTGTGTAATTGAGAAACAAAAATCGAAACACACAAACTACGATCTAGGTCATTAGATACGTAGGTACGACTGTTAGTGCAGTCCAGCCGTCGAAAGAATGCGTTCCTTTTTTTTTTTTTTTTTTTTTTTTGTTTTTTTTTTGAGGGTGGGAAATCATCAAATAACTTCTCCCGCTCTGGGCGGAGCGGGAGGGCGTGTCAGACTCTTACTGACTAAAACCCACCCGTGTTCCTTCGGCTGCCCTGTTGCCGGGGGCCACGATCTCCCTTTCGGTTTTCTTCGCAACCCCGGCAGAAGAATGCGTTCCTGACATTTGTTTATTGGACATTTTCTAGTAGTAATAAGGATCAAATTCGCAAAACACATATTCGTTAGTATGAAACTGAAACGTATGTGCAACTGTATTGCGCTAAAACTCAATAAGTAGTCTACCTGAACAAATTTTTCGTTACCATATCCACGGCAAAAAATTGTATTCCACCAAATAAAGGAAAACATCTTATAACGTTACCGATGATTAATATTTCCTCATAAAATTTCCAAAACCATTCATAAATCAGTTCCATCCATTCAATGCAGCAAGATATTTTCGTTTTCTCGTAAAACGTGCGAAAGTGGAACACGATTAATATTATAAGGCCCTACAGGTAGATATTGCATAACCGGAATATTTCAACGATGTACGCACAAGTGATATTTTTATAGCGGCAATTTTTCTCTGGTAACCGCCGAAAGTTGAAAATCCGACGCTTTTTTTTTTGACGCACTGGGATGCCCTCTGTTGGATTCTCAATACTTGGCTTAATACTGACGATTGAAAATCCAGTGCTCAGTAAAATACCTTGATAGTTTTACGTCCGTGCGGACGTGAGCTAATACCGAGAGAAGAAAAATCCAGAACGCACAGTGGAACGAATGTATGGAAGCGGTTGGACGTAGACATGTCCGAAAAATAAGAGTAAAATTATGACAAACTAATGATGCCATCTTATTCGATTACTTAATGCCTTCATAAATTGTGGTGATGAATTTCTTCATAACTCCCATATTTCGGGAGTAATTTGAGAAAATGTGAAATTTTACTATGAAAATGAGTGTATTGAGCTCTCTCCCTCCTGATTCCGGGCTTGTTTCAAGTAGCGGTCTCTAATATCGTAATGCTATTACTAAGAGCTATATTTAATACTAAGACACATAGTGCGCCAAATGTGCACTTTCTGGGATAAAAGGAAATGAAAATTTAAAAAAAAAAACGTTTTTTCCCCATTTGTATTTACTTTAAACCGCAGACAGACTTATTAAGAGGTCTATAAATATATTATATATATACAGAAATATATATTAACAAAAATATTCACAAGAACTGATGAGAGTATGACTTTTAAGTAAGTTGATAATAAATTACCTAGTTTCATTAAAAGTACAATAAATAATTAAGACGTAAGCTCTAATTTACTAAGTTACACATTTTAAAACAATAACATCATTTAATTATCTTCGTCATCATCATCATCATCAATTAATTCAAATTCAGAATCGATGTCCGCTAAATCATTTATGTTAACAAATTCGATATCACTTTTCTCAGAATCCGTAAGCTCATAAAATTCCTTAAAAGAAGATTTTTTTACAAACTTATTTCCTTTTGGACGGATACTTGTAACAAGTGGATCAGAAGACAGTAAAAGATTGTGCATAATATCTTCATTGCATGAGATACTGCTATGCTTTCGAGAATGCCCCTCTCTATATTTTCTAAAATCTTTATTTCTAGCCTCAGATGCCTCTTCGGATAGAAAACCAATGGGCACAATTGACATGTTCTGAACTATGTCTGGCCCATGCATTAAAATTTTATGAAGTGAAGAAGGCATATAATACCATGGGTATAACTCCACGTAAAGCTTAGCAGTATCAAAGCAGAACTCTCGGAATTTAGTTACGTTGATCTTCTCTCCTGATGAAATACACTGCAAGATCACACAGATTTTTCTTAAAAGCATAGCATCTATTCCGGTCAGTTCAGCAGATTTAGTGTAGTTTTCAAAAAATCTCCTTGCCGAGTTGCCATTGTTGGTGGATCCACTGCCTTGTTTCACAACATCGAGAAGTAAGCCCGTTTCTCTTCTTACAGCCTCTTGAACTCTTTTCTTCCTGTCATCAACTTGCCTTTTTGCTATATCACCCCTTACTTGCCATGATTTTATGTCTAATTTGTAGGAAATGTGTAATAAGCATTCCATTGAGCGAATCCAAGCGTGAAGGGTGCTTAAGCTATATTTATACATGTCCTCGTTTGCGTGTTTATCTTTGATTAACTCTAAATTATTCATTTCTTTAGGACAAGCCTTGCATATGTCACACACTGAAGCTGCTGTATTGGATATAATGGAATGAATTTTACCATCAATCATTGTCAACAGCAGTTGGTGTTTGACACTAATTCCATCAGTGATGGTGGATGGAGTTAAGGCTTCAATCTCTGCTTCGATTTCAGCCATCTCTCTCTGCACATTTTCTTTGGTTTCCTTTATAAACTTAAACAATATTGGCCGGCAAAATGAAGTGGAAGATGGTCGCTCGTTTTCCCAAATTGTTACACCTTTTGAGACGAGCCGCAGTGGTACAAGACTAATCATAAAATTACTAGCAAGATCGATTTGCTCATCTTCACTCGTCCTTTGATGATAAATGCTTTGGCTAGATGATCCGTCAAAACCCCATTTGCTGGTCAATACGAGCTGTTGATTGGGATCAACAGGGGTTTCTAACGACCTAATAAGTCTTCTTGAGGTTAAATCCATCAAGGCTTGTAATTTGATTTTTGCAGAGCTCTCTGTAACTGTGAGATCTTCTTTGGCCGGATAGCACTTAATTTTTTCTTTAACCAACATGTAGTAACTCGGGTATTGAAGAGCTCCTTCTTGAGTGTTGAAATCCCGAAGAGTGTTATAGCGCCATTTCGATAAGTTCATCGATACATAAAGAGCCAATGCCTTCAAAGGGGATATTTCCCGTACCTGAATTGATTTACCTTCAATGAAGGCTTTGATTTTTGAGGCCTCTTCTGGATTCTCCGTCAAGTATTTCATAACATAAGCTGTATCGCTTTGTCCTGCCTTTTGAAGCGCCCTTTCGGCCGAAAACATAATTTCAGCGCTGCTACTGCTGCATGAAAGACTATCTTCAGTGGTGCGTCTTCTTTTTTGCCGGTTACTAAGGTCCTCAAAAGATTTACGAGGACTAGGATGTGTACAAGTTGAAGCATCAGATTTAGCAGGAGAAATTATGGGCTCGATGACGTCACTTATATTTTCTGTAGAAGGTTCCATATTTTCATTCTGTAATTCCGGCCATTGAATTGCAGCCTGTAGCCAAATCTCATGTTTCTTCCGAAACTTATCTGTGCTTCTTCCAGACTGTGTCCATTTTGCATAAATGCGGTAGCAAAATCGACGACACCAGTCTTTTAAACTTGTTTCAGCACTTTCACATAACTGAACACAACTGTTATCTTTTAAAACACTGAACAAATAGTTAAAGTCGCGTAAATCTTTATGTGCGCGTGCGCATAAAGCAACGTGAATATCAAGATTTGTATTAAAATTTGGAAAATACATTGCGAGATTAGCTTGGATACAACGAGGTGTAAATCAACACTGATTTTAAAGTTACTAATAGTGACCTATTTATATAAAATCCAGGTATCCCAGGTATCCTTTGTTAAATATTGCAAGGTAATTAGTTATTGTAATAATTAGTAAATGATGCATGCTAAATTAGTGTATTAAGAGCCATTTAGTAATTAAATAATAGCAATGTTCTTATCAGTAATCATTAGTGCATCAGTTTTATATGTAAACCTTAAGTCCCTAATTATATATCCTAATTAGCTTATATCTTCTCTAATTGGCTGATCAGAAATGTTATTGTAATAAGGTAAACCTTTAGAAAAACGGTTTTAATCAACAAAATAAACAAAAAATTAAAAAATTGTGTTATAAAATAAACATCACTCTTTATCCCAGAAAGTGCACATTTGGCGCACTATGTGTCTTAGTATTAAATATAGCTCTTAGTATTAGCATTATGATATTAGAGACCGCTACTTGAAACAAGCCCGGAATCAGGAGGGAGAGAGCTCGATACACTCATTTTCATAGTAAAATTTCACATTTTCTCAAATTACTCCCGAAATATGGGAGTTATGAAGAAATTCATCACCACAAGTTATGAAGGCATTAAGTAATCGAATAAGATGGCATCATTAGTTTGGCATAATTTTACTCTTTTTTTTCGGACATGTCTACGTCCAACCGCTCCCATACATTCGTTCCACTGTGGAACGTGAAAAAAAAAGCGTTGCGTAAAAAAGGCGCCCGTGTGAACCGGGGCTTATGAGTGTTCACAATGTGAGTTATGCGGTAGGTTCAATTATCACATCTTCATTACCTTTTTATGTATTGAACATGTGCAAGGCAATGTTTAATACTGAAATATTTTGTTAATTCATTTTAATACAATAATAATAAAGTTCATTTTATGGTATGGAAATATTTTTAAACGGAAATGTGAATAAAAATTATTCAAAAATGTTTTTTTTTTATTATTTATAATGTACGGTACATAAAAGATATGAACGATCAATGTTCAGATATTTTGTTTATCTCTCAGTTAGTCTCAATGCTAGCAGAAAAATCCAATAAAGATTCTAGACTTTTTTTAGTAACTTTTTAATTTCACCGTTTTTAAAGCAAGTGATAATTATACAACACGCACATGAATCCGAAAAGTCAAAGGTGCGTGCCTTGGGTTCGAACTCGAGACCTATGACTTGGCACGTCTGACGGTCACACCACTAGGCTATCACTGCTGTCCGTGCGGAACATTAAACACTTAGAACGGATTAATATTATTTTATTAAATGTCTGTGTGGACAACTTTTTTTTTAAAATGTCTCTGACATATCTCGGTAACCTGGGGTCCCGAACCTTTAGAAGGCGTACTAGGGGCCCAACTCTTCAACCAAACAACATAGCACCATCGTATTTGGACTCTGGATATGTCCTGACAAGTGCTATAACACTACGTAGTGCCCAGGGTCTGATGATGGAGCCGAAAGGTAGTCACGGACAGTCCTAAAGTAAACCAGATTGCCCCGTCTTTTGTGGTTTCATTAGATTTGTCTTGACAAGTGCTATTACACATTCGATGGTGTCCAGGGTCTGATGATGGAGCCGGAAGGTGTCCATAGGAACTCCTCAAAAAACAAAATAATATCATCGTGTTTGGACTCACTAACAACACTACTGGATACTTACTAACAAGTGCGAAAACGCTAGGTAGTGTCCAGGGTCTGATGATGGAGCCGGAAGGTAGTTACGGGCATTCCTAACAAAATAGCCCAGTTATGTTTCAGCTATTTGGATGTATCTTGACAAGTACCTTACAGGTGAAGGTGATAGAACAGATATTTGAACAAATTCTAATGCTAAAAAATTACAAAATAAATTATGTTTTAAAGTTTTAATGTTTTAATGTTTTTAAGTAAAAATGTATTAAAAAAACAAACTTTTAATGAACTAAAAAGTAAAACTTATGTATATATAAAAGTCAAACTTGAATATATTCTTAAAAGTTTGACTTTTTAGTTCATTATAAGTTTGTTTTTAAAAAGTTTTTTTCCATTTAATTTATTTAGGTAAGTTTTATTTAATACGTTTTATTTCATTACAACCTTCTAGTAAAAAGGCTTTCATTCATATTTTTCTCATTTTAGTGCAAAAGTTGTTTAATCTGTTACCTACGGTTACAATTTATGATTAAAGATCATAGACTGAGGCCTGAGGTGATAAAATGATTTGATAAAACTTCTCTTTTTTTAATGGCATTTCATCCTACGAGGTTATCGGCTACTTAACCGGACTTTCCTGTGGCTGCCTCAATAGATTAAGGCCTCCAGCCAGGGCATAAAACTTAGAAACTCAGCAACTAGATGCTAAGGGCACCCCCTGTGGGGTACGGACCTCGGCTTAGGGCGTCGCTTGGGAAGGATAGCAAGGGACGGGCTGGATCAGATTAGTAACAAAACTCCTCTTTTTTTTCTGTACGGCATCTCATAGCTGACCTCTGAGGTTATGACTATTTATCGGTCAATACAAAACTCCTCAAGTATGAACCAAGCCTTATATTAACCGAACTCCAAGCCGCTCGTAACGCGGAACACTTACATCTCAAATCGGTGCGTGATTCAGAGACTACACCCGTCTCCCTCATTCCTATACAGATGCATCATCCGTCCCGCTCTAAGATTTCACTTTCTCCGCCATGACCATCGACATAGGAAGTGACAATGAATGACCGCCATCAGTTGCACGTCAAGTTTTTGTTGTATTAATAAGTTATTATAATATAATAGTAATAAAAATAAAAGAAAAGTTTATTTGGTTCAACGGAAATTTTGCGGAAAAATAGTCCATTGAGAATCCTAAAGAATTCAGGAAATTTTCAGATTTTTCAACTTTCGTTAATCCTAAGAGTTTGAAACACTTTACATAATTGGCAAATTTTTTATTGAATAACATGTCAACATTGCGTTTCCTAATACTTTCTCGTTACGGTTGAATTGTAATATTAACGACCAAAAGCAATAAAATACAGGGTAGTATTTAACCCGCACTAATTGGCATTCGTTTCGAAATAAATTAGTCTTCTAATTTTTAATTCAAATAAAGCCTACAGAATTTTCCAATTTCAAGCATTGTCGTTGACTGATTACTGGACCCTATTCGTAATTAATTGGTTAACAAAACAGGAAATATCCAGATTATTATTCTTCATCTATACTTACAATATGAAGAGGTAAGACTTGAGAGAGTTTGTGAGTTTGTATGCGATAATCTTCGGAACTGCTGATCCGATTTTGTCAATATCACTAATGGTAAGCTAAAGTGTGGCCGGGTGTTATAGAATATATTTTATGTTAAAACAAATAAAATCGCCGAACACCGACGAAGTCGCCGGTAGAAGCTAGTTAATAATAATGCAACAGTGTGTTCGACACACCTTTCTACTAACCTATTTCAATACAGGTTTGACGTCTAGACAATAATTCACCGTATACTTCAATCATTATGTACATAGTAAAATTTCCATTGTGTGCCGCGTAGATTTAAGCTGCGGTATCAAAGGGTAACAGACACGTTACATTGTTATCTACGATCTCGAGTTAGACAGCAAGTTATTCTAACTATTCTGTATGTTACGGTGTTATATGCTAAGCTTTAAAAAAACTGATTTTGATAAATCATGCAGTGGAAAATTTTTGAGATAATATTTGTTAGAGCATGTTTGGTTCTTATAAAAAAAAAAGATTTGGGTACTTACTTTTTAAATATTTAATATTCCTTGTGAGCGAATTCCGGGTACCTTCTGATCTGAAAACTAAAAGGATTAGGTATCTAATCTGACTTTCGAAGTTATTAAGGCTACAGTAATTTACAGTTGAAACTGTTTTTTCTTCCGTTTTCCTTATGGAAAACATGAGGTTTAACAGCAAGTCACTATTTAACAATAAACTGTAAGTAACTCCACTCTTGGTAATTAAAAAATAACATAGTTTTGTTTATTTTCACCTTTAAGCGCAGACGAGTGGATAGGAAACGAGACGTACGGAAATAGGAGAAATCAGATTATCTTGCGGAGACAGAATGTGGATTTAAAATAATCTGATTGCTCCATTATTGCTGCACGATTTTACCCCTTTAAAAAACTTGAATAGCCGGATTTTCAGCATTTTGTCACGGCATAAAGTGCCTGTTAATTTATGCCAACAACAACCGTTGATTTTTTTTAAATTTCGCAGCATCTTGCTGAGACACTGGGCTTTTTGGCCTCTTATAGGACTTTTTTATTACTGTTGTTTTAGTTCTTTAAATTTTTCTGTTTCTGTCTTTTAATATATAGCCTGTGCTCTTCCTGTGTGAGTTCCAGTAAATAATTTTTAATTATTTCTTCCTTACTCTAGTTACTTCTCAACATCCAATATTCCTCAGTCACATACCTCATTACGCCGATCCATCATTTTAGTCTCACCCATTTTCCGTTTCAGCAAACATCTATTCAAGAATTTCCAAGAAATTAATCTTTCCCAAATAAGGCAGTACTTTGTCATGTGTTCTTGACAATCAACCAGCTATAGGTACAGTCGGCAAAAGGAATAACTGTCTAGGCAACTAACTTGCAATCTTGCAATTGTTGCCCTAAGTAGTAAAGTCTTCGATGTCGATGAAGTATTAAGTCTCTTTTGAAAATTTCTGAATTTACTACGCTATTATTATTAACATTGTGTCCCACTGCAATGCCTTCCTTCAATCTCTCCATTTCCACCTGTGCTTTGTTATTATCCGAATTCTAAACGATGTCCGCCAAGACAAGCAAAAATAAAAAAACAGGGGCCTTATTTACCTTTTCTTAAAAATGTATGGCTTGGCCGATCCATTGAACTTAGTTTCTTGCGTCAAGCCCATAGAAGTGTTTGTGCGATAGCCGCAAAACGGCCAAGCCGTACATTTTGACCAAGATGTAAGGGTTGTAGAGTTAGGACTTGTAGAGTTAGGAGTTTGGCTCTACATTAGATCTGATAACTTTTTAACAAGGAAAACGTTATGTAAGTCTTGTCAACCTACTTTACATAAAATGTTTTTGGTGGATTTCAGTATTTTAAATTAACACTTATCAATAACTAAATTGAACTAAACGGGCGCACACAATAACTATCAATATTTAAATACTGGTATTTAACTACATTTGGTTAGACTGGAAGCCGACTCTAAGATAGTTGGGTACAGGCTAGGCAGATGATGTCTTAACAGCGTACTGGAAGTATAATTACTTTTACCTGTGTAAATAACTCTTTTGTTGACTATACATCTCGGCGAGACGTGACACAGGCTCCATTGAGAGGGAGAATGACGTATTGATCATCCTTTATGTGTTCACTTTAACATATTGACTTTCATCTCGTGACCAAATATGTATGGTAAAATTTGAGGAAAGTCACGACGTTCTTCCTGTTTTGTGATTAATGTGGATATTTTTTATATTTGCGAAATTTTGGTATATTTACTGATTGTATCTTTTTTCCGTTTTAAATAATCTAGACAAGTGGCAATCGCTTTTTACCGTTTCGTATTTCTACAGCAACTTTCAACAGATTGACATAACTATGGTTTTCGGTGACTTCTGTCAATCTAAGTACCTGGGCGACCGAGCTCTGCTCTGGTGAAAATAGAGAATGCTCATTTAATAGTATACGATAGATAGTTCATACTAATCCCATGCTGCCATATCATTATTTTAAGATAGCCAATTTTGTTCTAAACTTTGGGCGACCGAGCTCTGCTCGGGTGAAAATATGGAGAAAACAAGTTCTCCTAGATATGAGACCTTTCCATCATCGTTATCGCTGATAGAATGTCACTTTATCTAAGCCTTCAGGACTTTTTGTGAACCTAATTGTCAACTGCAAATTATAAATTTAACAGACTGATTTCGAGCATCGAGAAGATATCGTCCCAATTCTTTAAGTTCCATAATTTTATTTCTATAAAAAATATCATCGTATATTTATAATAATAATTATACTAGTTAAGCATAAGTAAATGAAGCATTATCTTTAAAGTAAAACAATAATAAACGAAGTTATCGATACAACTTTCTTCATAAAAATGTTCACCATAAAATGCATTGGTTGTTTCGGCAACCTACATACGAAAATGGTTGCATCCGAATACACTTTTGGGCACTTCATGTGGCAATTCTGATTCTTTTGAGCACTTCACGTGGCAATGCTGATTCTTTTGGGCACTTTATGTGGCAATGCTGATTCTTTTGGGCACTTCACGTGGCAATGCTGATTCTTTTGGGCACTTTATGTGGCAATGCTGATTCTTTTGGGCACTTCACGTGGCAATGCTGATTCTTTTGGGCACTTTATGTGGCAATGCTGATTCTTTTGGGCACTTCACGTGGCAATGCTGATTCTTTTGGGCACTTTATGTGGCAATGCTGATTCTTTTGGGCACTTTATGTGGCAATGCTGATTCTTTGACCAATTATAAATCAGCCCTCTGGTCACGTGAAGAATCGACCAACCGCCACATTATTATTATCATTTTAAGACTGTTAGGTTTTAAGTTATGTAATCTTGGAAATTAAAATACGTCATATACAAATAAACTTTCTATCTGACATTATAAACACAGTTTTTTATAGATTTTTATAGAAGTAACGTGTCGTTGATAGATTTCAAACAATGCATAACGTCGCCTACACAATGTCGGTAAATAAAATAAATCTCAACTCTCTACTGTTAATAATTTGTGCTGTCATATTATGTAAATATTTTTTTTAATATACATAAATATTATTGTATTATAGCCGATTTATATTCCATATTATTGGTTTTCATTTATTGAGAACCACTCTTATTTCAATATTTGCAATTCCCGTTTTTTTAAGACCATTCAAGATCAATCTCAATGTCAATCTGAATATGTCGAAAATGGTTTAAGTAGCGTTTACCTACATTTTTGACATTGATTGTCGGTAACATTGCGATTTGATTTTAATGCTTTTAACGTTTTCATGGAAACTAAACGAGATGCAATAAAAATTTTATTGTTTTGAATTCTATGGGCGTTCACCGTCCACAAAAGCGTTAATTACGGGAATTTGCCTTCTCTGTAGGGAAACCAAAAAAAAACCTGCTTCAGTCAAACTGGAACTTAAAGCATTTTTTCAATTAAATCAATTTCAGGTAATTTTTTGAATTTTCAAGGAGTTGGGCAGTCAGAAAGATGAAGATAGTTGCCCATTCCAAAGCGTAGTTACATGATCAATTGTTTAATTCTAAATCATTTGAACATCGTTATTCAGTTACTCAACTGACAGTTTAAAGTTAAGAACTTGTCAAATTCTTACCATGGTTATTCCTTCATTGTAGCCTGCGAAATTCAAAATGTCCTTCTTTATCTGCAACTTTTTTTTTAATTTCACTGAACCAGTATTTAGTTATTTGTAAAAAGTAGTTTTACATAGTATCGTGTTAATATTTTTGTTAGTTCTATACTTACATTCTACCACAAAGTTTATGGTGTATCTACAAATATTCAATTGCCAATATTAAACTAAGTACAATATTAATTTTAAGATTTGTCATTTACAGTAGGTCCATTAAGAATTAGTATTATTATAATTAGGTAATCGTTACTTTAAAATGCCAAATTAATTAATGAATTAATTCAGTCATTCGCCAATAAATTAAAAAAAAACTGTTACCCTATTGTAATGAAGTATAAATTACAATGACTGAGCGTCGGTGGTCGTCTCCTGGCTGGAGGCTCTAAGTGTAGTAGCTTAAGACACGCAAGTAGTAGCAAGACCTTAGTGGTCAAAACTGCGAGTTGCCATGTTAAAAAAAAGTCGGTGGTCCTTTGATCCGAACTTAAAACTAAACGTAGGACCAAACCAATAATAATTTTTGAAGTGAAAACTTCTTCAGGCGCGTTGGGCATTTTTGAGATGGGACTAAACCATTGATTTCGCGACACCATGACGACACCTCATTTTTGTAAACGCGATTGTGCTCTTTATGTATATTCACCGGATCAATGTTTTATGCAAGTGTTTTTTACTTTAAAGGTTTCAGAAGTTTTTTTTTTTTTTTTTTGTAAACGCGATTGTGTTCTTTAGATATTGTTACGAACCAATGTTCTATACAAGTATTTTTCTTCCACCGAGGCAATCTTGTTCAAGTTTTCACTTCTGTCGGCACTCCCGGAGTGGTTTTCTTTACTAATATGTACTGCCATTTACATGGAAAGAGCTATGGAATAATTTGTAGATTGCTTTAAGTCTATATTCTTTTAAAGACACAAACCTTTTAATAAATTAGTTACATCAGGGCTTGAAGAATGTCATATTCGCCTTTCTCAAACAACGATATCAAAGGGGCGGGCGGTAGGCATTTTGTTATTGCCAAAGCTTGTTATGAAAATTATGTCTGCTTAGTAAAAGGAATTTAATAAGTCCTTAATGAAAAAAGGTATTTCATGTTTTTCTTTTCTTTTAGAGTTATACAATGTGTCATTGAATAACATAAAACCTCTTATGGCGTAGCCTGCGAATATCAAATTTTCTTACGGTTTTTGCAATTTTCTCGTCAGTATCATAATGTTGTATGTTGATCTAAATATGATTCGCGGCCGTATCGAATATTTTTTTATAGAATAATAATCATAAAAATTGTGAATAAAACTCTCTAAGTTCATATTATTGTATTGAATGATAGTTTCATGAAATCATGCCATTTGAGGCCAATTATAAGTTAAGGCGTTGGTTGTATTGCTGATTCTAATGATTATAATTCTATTAAGTCATATTTATTACGGACGCGAATTACATTTTTTATAAACATCCAACCTGACTATGACAATTCAAATTAAATAACATCTAATATTAACATTTTAGTAACCATGCAAATGACAGGTATGCATGACATTCAACATACAAAATTTAGAGACGTAAAGGAAAACAATATAAAGTATGTCTAGTAGACATAAACCTACAACACTACAAAACAAAACAATTTGAGCTAGATAGACGAGACTCATCACACTTTTTAAATAGGGTGCGTTATTTACTTAGACAATATGATATTTATACATATTTGTAATGTACTCATCAAGACCTTTTGTTTGATACCAAACATGACATAATTATCTCAATTTTTTTTTTGAGGTCAAAAATTTACGTGTAAAGGCTCTTTCAAACAGGCGCGACACGCGACGCGACACAAAGACACCGCTCGTCGCGCGACGAGCGGTGTCTTTGTGTCGCGTCGCGTGTCGCGCCTGTTTGAAAGAGCCTTAAAGTCTAAACATATTAAATTTAGGGAGAATTTATAATAATCTATCGATATCGAATCTATTGATACCTCATTCATTAAAATCGGTTCAGTAATTTAGGCGCTATGGTGGAACGCATATAAAAACAAACATACATACACAGACTGCTAAAATCATAACCCTTCCTTTTGGTTTTGCCGTAGTCGGGTAAAAACAATCGTTATGATTAGGATACTGCCATTGATATTCGTTTAACAACTGGGATCGATAGGTAAACGTGGGTTCCAAAGCCCATAGGGGCCTTTAAGAGTAAAGAATGATTAACCTCTCAATGGTTATTGCGATGAAATAAAACAAGAGCAATTTTAGAGTGGCAATACCACATGGCCATACCTTACGTAAGACGACTTTTACCATTAACACAATGGCAACTTGTACTGCGTTCACGGTATAGTTTCCAAACACGGAAACTAGCATGTGTTTTTGGAAAAAAAACTTTAAAACCTATGACTCACAAAGTTCAGTTTGCACATCAACATTTTAATGACTTTTTTAATAGTCGGTACCAGTCATTCTGAAATCAAATTAATTTAACAAAAGCATAAAGTTGATATTCGTTTAAGTGGACGTTACATCAATTGGAGCCAAGGAATTGAATAGGCCGAGCATTACAACGCTTGCTCGCGAGCAAGAAATTTCTGCTGGACAGACGTTCCAACAAGCGCTGCCTTTTCGGGAAATTATAATTAGGTCGGTAACAAATGAATGTCTAGTTAAGCAATTTTTACCACCACAAAAAAGGCCTGCGAATGCTCGCGGTATATACCTACGCATCTTCATATGAAAAACCTACGTCATCATCATTTCTATCTGCGGGTCATACCCTAAGCCTTGGGGACCAAGGCAGACCAAGCGTCGCCACATTGACCTGTCTTGTGCTTCTCGCATTCAGCGGATTCCCAAATTGAACAGCAAAAAATATTAGGCAGATGTGAGTGAAACGCCGGGAGACAGAAGGACATACACTAACCTGACGTAATGTTCTTTAGAAAGGTCAGGTGCATAGTACTTGCAGCCGGCGTGTATGACCAGATGTATGACCGTAAACGAAGTAAAAGGAATATGTGTTATGTTAAAAATATAAAGTTCTTGATCGATTACTTCCATATCACACACTATAAATGCCTGTACACGATCCGACATAAATCTAAGTTAAAGTCTATTAAAGAAACCTCTCGTTATTCACACTCATGCCTGCGTTGCCTGCTTAGACCGATGTCTGGTTATTGTAATATAGGTGCTATCTATAAGTTATCATAAATGATAAATATTTTATTTCTATAAGCCCACGTACGCACGGACGTAAAAATATCGCGGCGGGATTTTATCGCGCACTGGATCAACTCTCGGTTTTGAGCCGAGCGTTGAAAATCTAAGGCTACGGACACGAAGTCAGCGGACAGCGGGGCAGCGGCGGCGGCAGCGCGAGAGCGGCGCATTCAAATGCATAGATTTATATGGAACTGTTCTCGCTCCCCGCGCCGCAGCCATCGAGGTCAGTTCCATATAAATCTATGCATTTGAATGCACCGCTCTCGCGCCACCGCTCCGCTGCCTGCTGTCTGACCGAGGCCTATCAGAGTGCAACCCAGCGCGTCGAAAAAACACACCGTTGGATTTTCAACTCCTGACGCTAACCAGAGCGTTGAAAGTCCAGTGTGTGAAAAAAATAATAATATGACAAATGGAATGATATGGCAAAGATAAAGTGAAAAGTCAAATCATTTATTTCAAATAGGCCCTTATATGGCACTTTTGAACGCCTTACAAGTGTGAACCTGGACTAAGTAGGTTTGTACAAACACTTACACGTCCATCATATTTTCAAAACGAATTTTCCCAGTTATGAGATCTAGCTAGATTGATTTTTCGCCCCCGTAAACACTTATATTGCAACTTTCATCGAAATCGTTAGAGTTGTTTTTCAGAACGTGATTATAAACATGAAATATATATATATATATATACAAATATTGCTCATTTAATAGTAAAATAAGATGATGTTATTAGATTTATTTATGGATAAAATTATTTTATTAAATTTTCCAATGACATAAAACTGTTCCACGATAATAGATAGAAAAGAACCTAACTAAAATTGGCAGGATATTAAAAAAATTGTATAGCTCTATGGAATAGCTCCATCTAGCCAGCCAGTAACTATTTTTAGAACGTTTTATTTATTTTTTGTACATAGTTCGTATAATTCGCGCTGTTCCAAATTCAAAATGTTTTATCCACTCAGTGACTAAAAGAGAGTTTTATTCATAGTTATTGATGAATCAAATATTTTTTTTACTGTATTGTACACCAAATAGTACAAATTATACTTAGCGAATTACAATTTATATTATGTAAAACAATTTAGTTATAGTAATTATTGCATGTCGAAACAAAATGAAACTATAACTTTCAAAGAAGAGGTAATACTTCAAGTTTGAAGATATTCAAGAGTATTTCGAGATTATATTGGTACTTAGAGATATTACAATAAGAAATTAACAGGTCATAAAAAACAGTTGGCATCTTTTGCAATTTCTACACAGCTTTGTGCACTTGAAACAAAAACTTTTCCAAGATCATTGGTATTAATATAGAACTTTGTTATTATTTTCAAGACAATATTAATATTTTTCGGGGACAAATACTCTTTTATGAGGCACATAAATGTACTCAGCAGGGATTATTAATATTATGAAAATCGCATTAGCTTGTAACTTAATTAAGAATTCGGCTATTTTATAGAAAAAATAACTTGGTTCTATCCAACAAGAAAATTTACTTATATATTGCGAGTATTTTTCTTGAAAAATACTTGCAAAATATTGAAGAAAATTGAAGAAAATAATGTTGCTATTTATAGGGTTCCGTACCTCAAAAGGAAAAAACGGAACCCTTATAGGATCACTCGTGTCTGGCTGAGTGTCTGTCTGTTCGTCTGTCACAGCCATTTAGCTCCGAATCTACTGGACCAATTTAGTCGAAATTTGATACACTTATGAATTTTTGTGACCTAAATACGGACGTGTAACTTAAATAAATGAATTTTAAATATGGAGGTCACTTTTTGGGGGCAAATTGGAAAAAAATATAAAAAAGTTTTACAAACTGTACCGTGTGACATATCAAATGAAAGGGCTTGTTGGGAGGATCTCAAATATTTCTATTTTTTTTCAATCATTTAAAAAAAATGCTTTTAGAGATATAATTTCATCAATCTTCGTAAAGATTGATGAAAATTGACCATTCAGATCACTGAGCCATTACTACCATTACAGCCTCATTTTTGAAATTACCGAGCCCAAAATTTTGAAAATATACAAAATAACATGGTGAATCTCCCAATATTGTGCGTACAAATTTACATTTGCAGTTACAATGTATGGGAGAATATGTTTTTAACTACAATGTTAAGTTTGTCCTTGGGATAACTTCATCTCAAAATTAAAAAAGAGAGATATATTATTATTTTTTTTCACATAAAGACAAGAGCACTTATGAAACGTCAGAAGCTAGGTGTACGGTTCTAAATGGTCGCTTCCTATAGATTACTCTTTTGGAAACTCCAGGATTACTCTTTTAAAAATAAATGGTTAACAATGAATCTCAATTACGGAACACTTCATTGTGCATGTTCCGACACGCATTTGATCGTTTTTTTTTTTTAAATATTTACCTTTATTTTGTATTGTTACAGATTCAATAATCCAAGATGGCGGATATAATAATGAATTCCACACAAAGCGTGCTGAAAGAAACATACAACTATTACCTATGGACGCTATCATTGTCAGGTAAGAGATAAAAACAATAATTAACATAACACAACTTAATATCACGTCTGCAATATGATTAGGCAGAGGTGTACCTAATAGTACACCCACATTTCGCTAGATTTGTTTTAGTCCAAATTAATAAAAATAATAAATTAATAAAATAATTAATTCAATCTAGTCAGATTTAATTTAGTTTAAGTATCTAAATAAACGTTATAACATTTTTTAAATTTTTTATGTCCTTTAATTTTTTTTATTTTTTTTTTTATTAATGTTTTAACTTTGTTAGCTTTGTTTTTAACTTTATTGTGCATACTGTGGTCTCCTATAAGTGAAGGAGTACTCTGGAGTAAACCAACTTAATACCTGATATTGCCTTTTAATTATGTGTATTAATCTTTTGTTGGAGATCTTAGTACATAAATAAATACGGCGAGCCCATTGCCATCAGCCGGGCACAAATCCAGACACTAGGCTGCTACTCAGAAATTCCGGTTGAAATGACCCAATATCACTTTGCCCGAAGCACTCCACCATTATTAATGTGTGCAAAATTATAGTAAAATTATATTTCAATATGCACACACAAAGTTCTCCACACAGTTGCTAGACAATGTATTTTACTCTAACTTAAGAGAATAATACACGGTTCAACAAAATTTATTTCATTTTGATTGTAAGGCGTGAAAATAAAAAGTATTGCCGAAATTGAATGATTTACTTATTTACATTGTTTTTACACCCAAACTGGGAGATACCTAACCAGTACCCTATACTTATAGGCAATAGCAAAAGGACTATAAATAACTGGCAGTATATTATTTTCTACACAAAATTAGTCAAATCGTAATATTTACTCCTCAGATAAAATTTATCTAACCGTTCAGCGTCAGGTGGTACACTTTGTGTTGTCATCTGACAATATGCTGAGCTGAGGCCCTTTTGGCATTTACAATCATTATTTTCTGTTTTTTTTTTTATAGTTATAAGGTGTATTGTCTTTGCTGTAATGCCAATTTCTTTCTTTCTTTCTTTTCTTTCGTTAAAAATCAGCCCTAAAGGACTACTAGGCCTTCTAGGCATACTATTTTCAATTCTTTTCACTACTACAATTACTTATGCCTCTTTACGTTACTCCCAAATCTATTAGCATTTATTCCCACATTCGAAATTAAGCCGTTGGTCCCGATTGTCATTCGTAGATCTTTGACAGTCGTTACGGGTAGTCAGGAGCACAAATGTCTGACAACCAGTCTTACCAAGGGGTATTGTGTTACCCAGTAACTAGATCGTGGAGGTTAGATTGGCAGTCGCTCTATATAAAATACTAATATTTGGCTGCATCTGGTTAGACTGGAAGCAGACCCCAATAGTTGGGAAAAGGCTAGACCGATTGATCCGGAAATGTTTATTTTACAAATGCCTATAAGCATCCATACTGTCCGAATACAAAAATAAGTGGAAGAGAAAAAGCCTACCTTATCCATACATATTACATGGGATCGTATCGTGAATAATGCGGGCTACGTTCTTCCGGCTCAACCATTAATAATGGACCGGCAGAACCTAAGCGTTTTGGAAAAAGAGTATTAATGTATCTAATTTTTTGTTTACTGGATTATCTTATATGTTTTTATGTTAACCGTTACGGATTTAAAAACAGTGGCACTCCGGCAGTGACGACGAGAAGTGAAAATTAGAAAATAAATACTTCCAAAACCTTTCAAGTAAAAATACTTGCATAGAAAATTGATCTGTAACTTAATATAAATAAAGAGCACAATCGCGCTTACAAAAATGAGGTGTCAGTAACGGTGTCGCGAGTCCATTGTTTTTTCTCATCTCAAAAATGCTCAACGCGCTTAAAGAAGTTTCCACTTCAAAAAGAAAATTGTTGCTGAAAATTTGCTGAAATCTCGGATTCACTGTAAAAGGAAATCATGTCAATCATTGCATCGTAATATCATTATTTAGTTGACAGATTTAATAGCTAAGTAATTTGTTTACAAGGTTTATTATATTCCTGGTATAATCCTTAAAGATATGACATAATCGAATACTCGCAAACAGAAGCAGTTTTTAAATGCACATAGTAACATCGACATTGAAGCAACTTTTCATGTATTTTATTTAGTAAAAACTTTTATACAATTTTGTTCATTTTTTTTTTAAATTATATATTATATGTTCATCATGACAGTGTTATTTATTAGTTGAGTTGTTAAGCTGAATGAATAATATTCAATTTAGCCTTTTTTTTGGGTGTGAGATTATCAAATGACTTCTCCCGCTCTGGGTAGAGCGGGTGGGTGTGTCAGATTCTTAGGCGATTGGCACACTGCACCGCATCACGCAGCGTGGCGCGGGGCAGCAGATTTAACATAGTACCAGTTTGTATAGAAAACACAATCTGTTTGCGCGACGCGTTCCCGCGCGCAGATTATTTGCTATGGCTGCCCCGGACAGTTGCCATGGTGCCGGGGGCCACGATCTCCCTTTCGAACTTCTTCGCAATCCCGGCACGATTTAATTTGGCCTGGAGTCTGTTTTTGTGTCCGGTTGTTGGCAATAGGTTCCTCCTCATTACATGAAAAAAACATAACGAGCGAAATGTGTACACACCTGTGCCTAACCTTGAGAGGAAACCAGGCTAATGATATGTTATATAATAAAATCATTACCTATTTTACTTGTGGTAAAGTATAATAAACCAAAAACTTGCGACACAACTTGGAAATAATATTAAATACAATAGATATATTTAGTAACCTATTCCGCTTAATTGTATTTATAAGCGACTTTAAAAAAAGGAGGAAG
Organism: Omphaloscelis lunosa; assembly: GCA_916610215.1. Lineage (NCBI taxonomy): Eukaryota > Metazoa > Arthropoda > Insecta > Lepidoptera > Noctuidae > Omphaloscelis > Omphaloscelis lunosa. The sequence continues at coordinate 19,706,861 of OU744250.1, forward strand.
TTCTCAGTTCCTTTTTTTTAAACTAAATAACTTTAATTTTGGAAGTCGGTGTCTTTAGATCAGTATTTTAGTTTATTTTATTATTTTTATATATTCTATTTTTGATGAGTTGTTGACATTAGACTATTGTAACTTATATAAATTACAAACCAACCCACTAAAAAGTGAAAAAACTTTTTTACAAAAAATACAACCGACTTCCAAACTACAAAGTGAAAAATAACTTTAATTTCGGAAGTCAGTGTCAAACTATTCCGCTTAATTATATTTTATGTAATGGATTTCCGTAAGGTCATGTCTGAATCAATTAACTATCATAATAATAAAAAAAATCTAGGCAAGCAAGTACCTTATTACTAGCACAATTTATGTAACATAACATAACATCACGCCTTGTTTCCCCGAAGGGTTGGGCAGAGGTGTCCCTGTAGCAGGCACACCCACATTTCGCCAGTTATGTTTAAGTCAACACAACAACAACAAACAATGTCAACAACAACAAGAACAACACAACAATACAACAAACAACAACAATACAATTACAATACAATAACAAAACAATACAATACAATACAATACAATACAATACAATTACAATTTATGTCTTATTTTATAAAATGATAGCTAAAGAGATTTTACGACACAAACTCAAATGGATCTGTTGCCTGTCTGATTATTTTAAGTTTAATTCAAAACATGTCAAAATATCAATATCATTCATGAATGCATTCAATAATTAAAATAATTGAATCAGGCGTTACTTTGCAGTAGTCCATAAACATTAATTTTAATAATATTTGCTTATTCATTATTATGCTGAGTAATTACATATTTACCAATTATTTAGCGAAACTACCACTACGTAATTATTTTTGTTATCGCTACTCATTCAATAATTATTATTTTATTAATTATGTGGTGTAACTATACCAGAGTCAAAATATATAAAAGATGATGAGATTCTTATTAGATTGGAAAACGCGGTAAAAAAACCAACGCAGTGCCTTCATGTTTTTGATATTACATTCGCATCTTGAAGTTTTTTTTTTTTTTTTTTTTTTTATTTATTTGGGAAAACAAACAGTGACACATTACATTTTATACGAATAAATAAAAAATAAAAAATACGGCCAAATGTGCAACCAACAACATTTTCCACGGAATACAAATAAAAATAAACTTTACAAACCATGCTATTTAAAACTAAAACTAACAAACTACAATAATTTAATTAGAAAACATTTTTTGTGCTAAATAGTAAAACAAATTTTAGCAAACAAAGAAATACCTATCAAGGCATGCAAATCTTAGCAGAAATTCTTAAGTTATTTTTATAATGAGTTAATGACTAAGTGTTTTGAGTACAATATTTTTGAATTTACCAGCAGAAAGAGCAAACATATCAATATGATGGAATTGCTTGTTGTAGTTATCAGTTAGTCGACGCAGAGGTGCCCGCATACCTGCGTTACTGCGACAAGAGGTAACAGCAAACAGTGGCCGTGCGCGCACCCCGCGGCATACTGTCGTTCTAGGAACTATGTAACTTATTTTATTACGCATATCAATACAGTCATATACATTGCTACACAAATCAAACAAAAATACCGTCTCTAGGAGAGTGCGTCTTGATTTTAGACCAAGTAATTTATACTTCTTAAGTAAATCATCATATGATAAAACTGTGTGGAAGCAACGGTAATGCATGGCTTTCAGGAACTTTCTTTGAACCTTTTCAATACGTTCCGAATACTTATTGTAAAAGGGATTCCACACTGGCACTGCGTACTCGACCTGTGATCTGATCAAAGACTTATACAGATGTAAATAGGTAGAGGGGCGCACAAATTCCTTCGCAGATCTCATCACAAAACCGTACATCCGATAGGCATTATTTACTACTTTGTTAATGTGGGCATCAAGGTGAAGTTTTGCGTCGAGGAGAATACCAAGATCACGAATAAGGGATACCCTAGATAATGTAGTATTATCCAAAGTATAAGGGTACTTGAAAACATTCTTATTCTTCGTGAAACTGATACAACAGCATTTAGAAAGACTCAGTTGCAATTTATTGTACCTGCAATATTCACTGAAGCGATCCAGATCTTCCTGTAACAATCTACAGTCTTGGAAATTTTTGATGGGCCTATAAATTTTGAGATCGTCGGCATAAAGCAGGACTTTAGAATTTCGAAAACAAGCGTCAATGTCGTTTATATATAAGATAAATAAAAGAGGTCCCAAAATCGAACCCTGAGGTACACCGGAAGTCACTCTAATAGCTGTAGCAGATCTGAAACCGTTAACTACGACTCTTTGAGTTCTATTCGAGACATATGAAGAGAACCATCGGAGTAAATCACCACGTATACCGTTAAACGAAATTTTATTCAGTAACATCTCATGATCAACCTTGTCGAATGCTTTTCGAAAGTCAGTGTAAATGGCATCCACTTGGACACGAGAATCCATATTGTTAAACAAATAATCCAAAAATGTCACCAAATTTGTGGTAGTTGATCTTTTCTTTACGAATCCATGTTGTTGTTGAATTATACTGTGTTGTAGAACAGGATATACTTTATTGTGGACTAGTCTCTCAAAAAGCTTAGGCAGGACTGACATAATGGATATAGGACGGTAGTTCTCAACATCCTGCTTCGAGCCTGATTTATAGATTGGAGTTATGTTCGCACTCTTTCTCGCAAGTTGAATGCTGAAATCAATACTCAAGCTACTCTACACTTAATTTTCATCAGAAATCAGTTCAGCCGTTTAGCCGTGACAGCATAATTTACTGACAGACAGACAGACAGTTTTGCATTTATTATCTTAGTATGAATTGTCACACCCAGTAGGTACACTTTTACTATTCATGTTTCCATCACGATCATTCGCCATTTCGATGAGTAGATAGACGATAATTACTATGAAGGTTAGATTATATACAGGATGTACTGGAAAGGTGTGGTATAGACCATCAAACTAAACAACTTTCTACATGGATCCAACAATCGCGAAAAATAAATTCTGCCGTCCTTATTGCAGTTAAAATTCTTAGTTTTATCACTATCTTCACTACCAATAAGAACTTCGTTAAGAATTTGATTTGACTATCGGCTTTCATGCACACCGTGATAATATACAGCATGTATCATAAAAGTATGGTTATACATATTTAAGGGTCCATCATAATGAACAACTTTATCCATGGAACCAACATCGTAGTTTTATTTCATTTCATTTACTTGGGACAAAAAACAGTTATACATTACAGCATTTACAAAAATTTGTTATATTACAGTCGAAAAAACGTATAACCCACACTATTGTCCACAAAGAGACATCAAAGTATGAAAACGAACATTTTTAGTAGGAAAACTCTATTTGTCGAAGAATTGAAGGAAGTGGATGACAAGAGCATCCATCTTATGGCGACTTGCAAGAGATTGAGAAACCATTTTTTTATTTAGATTGCGACAGCAAGAGAATATCAAAATCAATGAATTGTGAGTTATAGGTTTCTAAAAGTCGGCGGAGAGGGTCTCGCACCCCTACCTTCCATCTACATGGCGCAGGGTAACACAATCCATTCGAGAGCTCAGTAAAATTACATTTAGTAATCGCAAAGTAATAATCAACTGTCCCATACATTTAGGTCGACCCGGAATTAAAGCTTTGTATGGGACAATTGATAATGTTTTTGTTACTACGATGTTCAGTTTGATGGTATGTAGCATACACTGAAATATAATGATCACACCATTCTTATACATACTCCTTTTCATGTAACAATCAATTTCATGGTATTTTCTAAACGTAAACAATAAATCCGTGGATTTTTCGGCAGTAGTCAGGCTTTGTTTTCAACAAATAAAGATGAATCGCGAATGTTTCAATATTGACGCTTGCTTTCATGTACGATTTCCTACCGGAAATGTTAGAAAATCGTACAATATGGCTGATGAATTATGGCCGGTCGGCACTTTGCGCAGAAGGCAGCGCAATAACATTTTTTAGGAACCAAATTGTGACAAGAAGCAAATATGAGTGAGAGAACATACGCGAAAGTTCGGAGAGTCTACGTTCAGACCGGCCATGATTCATCGGCCATATTGTACCTATATGAAAACGTTTTTTTTTTTTTTAATGATGTTGAAAATATCTTTGATGCTCAAGAGTAGCATTAAAAGTACCTTGTACCTGTAGTAGATCAGGCAGTACTTTTTTGCTGGTGATCAGGTTTTCCTATAAATATTATTGCTTTGAACTAATCTCAGATATGAACCATTTCCTGAAAATTATTTTGCAAGAATTGGGCTCAAAAATATCCATCCACATCTCCATTTAAAACCACTTTAAAGAAAAATCTATTTGTTACAGATGATAGAACAAAAGGCTGGCCACTCGTCGACTCCCCGGCCCCAACCTTGTTGTACACCCTTCTATACCTCTTCATCGTATGGATTGGCCCCAAGATGATGAAGAACAGAAAACCTTTCACGCTGACCTGGTTGTTAGTTCCTTACAATCTGGCGATGGCAGTTTTAAACGCGTATATAGCACTGAGGTTGCTAACGGCCTCATTTAGGTTACGCTACAGCTATATTTGTGAACCTTGCCGGCAGAAATATGATCCTGATGAGTTACAAGTAAGTACTTTAAATTTTTGGTGACTCTGTTGTTAAGAAATTGCCTTGAATCATTATTTGTGTGTAACAATGAGGTCAGAGATAGAATGGTCACTATTAAAAAATGAACGTCCTGTTTATGTGTAGATGCCAGATTTTTAAAGCCTTCATCCAGCTAAGTTGTTTAAGATTTTTAGAGGTTTAGTGCTCTTCGCTTTTAGAACATTAACCATTCTCAGATTGTAAAGACCAAAATATAGCAGCATTATCAAGACAAACATTCATAGAACTTGAATGTAATCTTAGTTAAGTCAATGCACAACTACAGATCACTGGTAGTTAAAGTTGTTTACACAAGATCTCATTGTAACTGTTAAAACTAATTCTATTTGTTAGCCCCTTTCGAAGATAGTTCCAATAAATAACTTTGTTTTCTAAGTCAGTAAAGAAAGAAATTGCCCATTTTCAATGTCATTTCCATACTCGTACTTGCTTATTGAAATGGAATCTCAGTACAACAGGCCATGAAACCTACGTGAACTCCAACAAAGATCTTACAAACAACTGACGATCACAGAAGTGCTAAAACGGTAATTTCACTATTCAGAAGAAAACCTTTAAACAAGAGATCGACCGTTATTTTATGCCCTTTTCACCCACTTTTCTTTGTTTTTCAAAGCAATAAATAGATGTACATATTTATAGCTAATAAAAACGTTTGTTTGTGATTCTAACGACCCTGTGTCTTTGTTTTTTGAGATTTTCATAATTCATGTGAAATGAAAACCGAAGCAGAAGTAGAAAAAAATATCTATTTCTTAAGAACTTAATTTGTGATTCTGCTTTGATCTCAAAACAAAGGAATATCTACCTTGTTATTATTCTTTTGCTTACATCATCCACCATCTCTTTTTAACTAGGCGATGTCGTCTCTCTTTTTACTAGGAAATTAATTGTTTATTTCTATAAGTAGATCTTCAAAAAACTTCAACTAGTACATTTTTGGTCAATATAATTTTATTTAAACTAGATGGCATCTCATTTCCTAGCTGACTGATTGATCCCTGAGAAGAAATGCCGAAACAAACTCAGAACCTATAAATAAAACAATTTTGACCGAGCGGTCCTAAGCGCTATTACTGAGTATCCTGGATTCGATTCCCGGGTCGGGCAAAGTGTTATTGTGTTTTTTCATCTGTAATTTCTCAGTAGCAGCCCGTAGTCTGGATCTGTGCCCGTTATATGGCAAAAGGCTCACTCATTTTTACATTAACTGGCGAAATGTGGGTGTATCATAATTACACCTTTGCCTAACCCTTCGGGGAAACAAAGCATCATGTTATTATGTACCAACAAAAAGCTACAACAGTAAATCGTTTTACCAAATACTTTTAATAACCAACAGTTGCGCACGAAACTAAAGTTAGGAGTCATAAAATATTTACAATTATTACGTGAAAATTAATGTTACGTAAATGTTTTAATAACCTTTTCTTACCAGTCGAGTATTTCCATTTTACTCGTAACACTTTCAAAAAAAATATGACGTTCAAACTTATGAGTAGATAATTAACAGAGACCCAACTGCATAAAATACCGCTGCGGTAGTCAGGCTCACTACGATGTGCTACGTATATGAAGACATTACACTATCATAATACTGAGAGAATAGACAAAGAGAAACAATGTAATAAAGACAACATATGAACCATTTGTGTGTCAACTCCTAAAGAAGGGTCATTAGTGTACCTCAAAACGACAGATCGCTCATAATATAACAGATTAGTTTAGGGTTGTAGCACATTATGATCAACGTTGATCGATCTCTTATTTTTAACCGACAAAAACGAGGAGGTTATATGTCTGTCTGTATTTTTTTTTCTGTATTCTCATCAATATTTTCGATAATTATACTGGATCGATTTTGAAAATTCTTTTTTCATTTGGTAGAAGAAACTTGCGCGTTGGTCCTTTATAATTTTAATTAACTTTGCTTGATTTAAAACGACGAAAAAAAAAATGTTTGCAAAAAAAAACACCACAAAGTGAAAAATTACTTTAATTTTGGATTTTAGATCCAGTTTTTCACTTTGTGGTGTTTTTTTTGGAAGTTGTTTTTTTATTTGCAAATTTTTTTTTTTCGTTTCTGTAAACTTCTTCGTTCAATCTGTCTGTTATTGAAGTTGATCAGTACCATCGATCGACATCAGTATTACAACACCCTAACCTAGCACAAAAAATCTGCCACAAAACTAAAGCTCTGTTGAATATCTACTCCATGTTAGTCTATTTTAAACTTCTTCAACAATCTTTTTATTTTACCGCGAACATTGTTAAGTAAACATGATCAAATCTTAAATTACCTACTTATTCTGTTGTCTGAAGCAAGAACATCTGTGAGATTTAAAATAATTTATGCTTTTGCTTAAATAATTTTGATTGAGTTTACTTAACAATGTTCATGTTTTAACTTCTAAAGGCTTGCTCGCACTTTTGTAAGAGCAAACCTTTTGAAGAGTTTGGTTTTGGCAAAATACTTTGACAATGTAAAGTCATTTGTTTTTAGAATCTCCAACATTTAGTGAATTCAATGGGAGTGAATGATAGTCTGACGGTGAACAGGAGAGAATGAAAAAAAATATTCAGTAAAGTCAACTTCATATTTGTAATGATGACATACATTTGTGTTATAACGCATTGTTACTCTTGAACCTATTTCCCATTGTTGCTGGTCTAGTTAGTACCTTAAATATCCCAAGAAACGATTTGTTGTTCTTTTGTAGTTTTGCGATGGTCTTGACCTTATTTGAAGCAAACTTTGTTTACCGTTAAAGGTTTACGTCTTGCGAAACAGTTGTCAAGTGTCTAATGGAACAATACTGTGGCTGTGGCCCCAGCATGAACGTAAACCAAACGTAAATTCCAACGATTTTAAAATTGAAAATGCTCGTTTAGCACTTATTATTAACACTTAGTTTTAAGACTATATTAATATTTAGGGGTGATACTGAATGGATAGAATAAGAAATGAGTATATACTTAAGAGGAAATCTGAAAGTGACACTGGTGACTGAAAAGCTGTGTGAAAATAGGTTATCGTGGTATGGGTATATGATGTGGTGGAACGAGAGAAATGTCAACAGGAACGTTTTCAGTACGAATGTGGATGGCTTTAATAAAAGGGGAAGACTAATGAAACGATGGATGGACTGTGTAAAATATGATATAGCTAGAAAGGGAGTGGGGATTGAGTTGACCCAGCCCGTCCCATCCTTAGCCGAGGTTCGTACCCCACAGGGGTTGCCCCTAGCGAGCGTTCACCTAGTTTTAATTAGCATAGTTGAATAACCCCTTTTTTATTTTTGGCTGGGAAATCATCAAATAACTTCTCCCGCTCTGGGCGGAGCGGAAGGGCGTGTCAGACTCTTACTGACTAAAACCGTGGTCTCTTTTCCATTTAGAAAACTGTCATATAATTTGTCTACTCATCATTCTTATCAACGGCAAACACATCATCTTCACATAGAATTATATATTTTATGTATACATAATATTGTAAAACAATATAAAAGAGTAACGGTGGAGTTTCTTGCCCATTCTTCTTCATACGAAAACTACCTTTTGGAAGGGGCTACTAGAATCAATTATATTTTTTTGTAAATTTTAACGTTCAAAAGTGCCTTTTATGTGCCTAATTGAAATAAATTATTTGACTTTGACTTTGACGTCTCATTTTTCCTTCTTTAAAAGTTCTATTTTATTTTTCAGATAGCAGACGCCGTCTGGTGGTATTACTTCTCGAAGCTTCTTGAGTTCTGCGACACTTTCTTCTTTATATTGAGGAAGAAGGAGGAGCAGCTCACCTTCCTCCACGTGTACCACCATTCCACGATGTTCAGCTTTTGGTGGATCGGGATCAAATGGGTGCCTAGTGGATCTAGTGAGTATTTTTTTTTTCTGATAACCTACATAAATATGTAATGTAACATAACATCACGCCTGCAATTCCCGAAGGTTTGGGCAGACGAGTACTTATAGGACACCCACATTTCACCAGTTATGTGTAAGTCCCATTTAATAGGGGACCATCTTATTGCCATCAAACGGGCACAAATCCAGACTCCGGGCTGCTACTGAGAAATTCCTAATGGCAAAAGGCATGTTCGGCCCAGTCCCAGTTAAGTTTCCCGCAGACAGTCACGATGCGACGCCGCGACATGACCCTGGGAGAACTATCTCTATGAAAACTTTAGGGAAATTGTTACACAGGTGTCACGTCGCGCTTGTCCGCGGGAGGCTTCAAGCTTAGCGGTTTTCTGGGTAACGGCCGTGATCTTAGTTTTTATATGAGTTTTTAGAGTTCCGTATCTTAAAAGGAAAAAACGGAACCCTTGTAGGATTACTCGTGTGTCTATCTGTCTGTCCGTCTATCACAGCCAGTTTACTCCGAAGCTAATGGATAGATTAAGTTGAAATTTGGTACACACACGTATTTCTGTGACCCAAATTATGTTTTTTTTTTTAATTAAAAAAAAAATGTTTTTAAAGATATTTGAGAAAATAGATGAAAATTGACCATTCGTCCCCTGACCTCCGAACTAAGGAGCGTAAAATTATAAAAATACAGAGAATGATTCTTTACTCATAGATAAAAACCATAAACCATAAACTCAAAAGAAAACTTATAAGAAGTCTATGGTCTTAAAATAGCATGGTAAATCTCTCAATATTGTGCATAAAAACTTACATTTGCAGTTGAAATTTAAGGGAGAACATGTTTTTTAACTAGAATATTAAGTTTCTTCTTGGGATAAATTCATCCCAATTAAGGAACCCTTCATTGTGCGTGGTTCAACACGCATTTGGCTGGTTTAATTTTGCCAATCAAGAAAGAAGAAACAGACGATGCAAATAAAAAATCCGAGAAAAATGTGAATCTATAGTGAACTTCCACTAGCTACTACACCCACATCCATCCTGCTATAAAGCAAATGGACCATTCCAATGAAAGAGTCTAGTTTAAAATATGCGCTTTCACTTTATTCCTGGGAAGCGCTTATTGCCTAATGTTCCAATATAATTTATTCCCATTTGTTCGAAAATACTACCTAAGTTCGGAATAAAAAAACAATTTGACGCCACATATTTTCAACAACCCTTTCTCTTATAAACAAAGTTGTGGAAGAAATTTTCAGGAGTTTGAAATGATTAAGAGGAATAACGTGTAACTCAAATATCGTAACCTTTGAATTTTCGACTTTGACAAAGTTGAACAGAATTTATTTGCAAATTTTGCTGTTACATTTAATATTTTGTAATTTATTTGTTTTCAACAACATGTCTTTTGTTAATGCGAGACTTGCTCATAGGCTTTGTATTAAAATTTAATACAGATTTGGTAAGCCCCTTTGGCCTTATTGCGTAATACAACACAATCACAATCTGTTTAGATTTGAAACATATTGCTAATCCATTGCTTCATAAGTTGGAAAAAAAATCTGCTCAACAACGTAAATAACGCAATAAATGTTGTTGAACTGTCAAAATGAAACAAATTAGGCATAGTTGTTTACGAAAATAAGTTACGCAATTAGGGTACTGGTTTTACTGGATGTAGCTAAATCTATCAATTTATTTATTTTCTATCAATTTATGTTTGGCAATGGGTGTGATTTACCTGAAATAAATGAATTTATTATTATTATAAATACCAATATTTCCAAGTAGACAATAAAAATAGCAACAACAGAAAAAAATGCTTGAATCATTTTATTATTCGAAAATTCGTCCAAAAAGTCACAGCTATTCTCAAATATTGGGAAATTAAGGGCTATTCAATTTTTTCTGTGAAAAGATTTCTTGAGTTCGAGATGAATGTCTAGGGTTAATATGAAAGCTTTCTTGACCTCCTCCATACTAGCTACTTTATTGAAATTGGATGTTTTTGACTTCGTAATTTATTCGATTTTAAGTTTAAAATTCAGTGAATTTATTTGAAAGGCTTTTGAGTCACAAAGCTGTTCTTAGAAAATTTGTAGCTCTAAGAAAAAATATGGATTATATTAATTAGTAGGAACTTAATTGGGTCTTTTTTCTTAGACCTAAAATTATTTTTAACTGTAGAAAGTACAAAAAACAACAAATATTTTTTTTTTTTTTTTTTTATAAAATAAAATAAAATAAATTTTTCTTTATAAAAAAACTAGATATATTTAAAAACGATTAACATTTCATTTCTAATTAATTATTTGGAAAGAAATAAAGAAAATAAATTAATTTGACTCGGATTTACAAACAATATCTAATAAAAAAAAAAAACAAAAAAAAACTGTTTATTAAATAGTGCAGAACGGTTGTCAAGTAAACGTTATTACGTATCATTGTAATAATTATTTTCTAATACCGCCGAGCTGAGCAAAATTATCTTTTTCTACTACTATTTAAGCAACTAAATGATTTGATGTTCATGTTATTAACTCCACAATTTCTTTCCAGCATTCCTCCCTGCCATGGTGAACAGTGGCATCCACGTACTCATGTACACTTACTACGGATTATCAGTCTTCGGGCCTACCGTCAGCAAGTACCTCTGGTGGAAGAAGTACCTCACCATCATGCAACTAGTAAGTTTTATACAAACACATAAAATCGCTGTATAGTCAGCGGCGTTCCCACTGCTGGGTCACAGGCCTCCTCTCAGTGTGAGGAAGTGGGCCGTAATCCACGACGCGGACCCAGTGCGGGTTGGTGGATGTCACATGTCTTAACTAATCTAACTACATAGCCTGTATTTCCCCTTTTCCACACAATTCTGTATTTTGCTGGAAAGGACTCGTAGCTAAATAATAACAGCCGGACGGGTTGATCGAAGGTTCAGCTACGTTCGCCGGCGCCGATCCGTAGATGGGTTATCATTCATAATCTTCTTCTTATTTTCATGTGATTAGAGACTATCCTGGTGTCGGAGCTTTAAAACCGCCCATGAGCCCGAAATATATCTTTTAGGCATGCTGGTTTCCTCACGATGTTTTCCTTCACCGTTTTTGAAGCAACTGATAATTATATAATACGCATATGAATCCGAAAAGTCTGAGGTGTGTACTTTGGGTTCGAACTCGAAACCTATGACTTGGCAGTCCGACGGTCACACCACTAGGCCATCACAGCTTATCATTCATAATAATAATCGAGACCCCTCCGTGCCTCGGAAAGCATGTTGAGCCGTTAGTCCTGGCTGTCATCATTCGTAAATCTTTGACAGCCGTTTCGGGTAGTCAGAAGCCTGAAAGTCTGACAAACAGTCTTTCCAATGGAGAATCCTGTTACCCAGTAACTGGATTGTGGAAGTCAGACAGGTAGTCGCTTCATGTAAAATACTAGTATTCAGCTCCATCCGGTTAGATTGAAAGCCTTCCCTAACACAGTTGGGAAAAAGCTAGAGAGATTGATTGCTAGTCCAGTCCTTTCGGTAGAAGTTAAGCTTATGTCAAAAATGTAAGAGGATATAATAATTACGTACCTATGATATTACGCCTATATACTCCTGCAAGATTTTGCATTTTTCACCCGTTATGTCTTCGTTTCATAGTAGGCAGATAATGACAATAATGGCTTATATCCTGTGTATCCAGCAAAAAATCGCCCGTGCTATCTGGGCTGTTCGCACGGGTGATTTTCTCCCGAGGTGATTTTTTTTCGTGTACTGGATTTTCCAATGAAATCCAAAAATGTGTTTTTCAACGCGCTGGGATGCGAGTGCGTCCCAGCTCTTTGGATTCTCAACGCTTGGCTTAACACCGAGAGTTAAAAATCCAGTGCGATATTTTTACATCCGTGCGAACGTGAGCTAACAGTACTGAAAACATTTCTATACTAGCTGTTGCCTGCAGCTTTGCCCGCGTGTACCCTATAATTGTTTTTCGAAAATAAAAGACTTCTTATAACATCAGCTATCTGCCAGTGAAAGTCCCTTCAAAATCGATCCAGCCATTTTGGAGATTAGCCGGAACAAATAGAAAGACATTTTTTTTTGTTTTTTTTTTTTTACAAGTACTGTATATACTTTCCACATGCATGCTGTTATTTTGACATTATAAACAAATACTATCCATAAACATACACACCCATAAACATCAGCATAGAGATGAAAGTAAATTACATTAATGCATAAAAATAACTCCAATGAATTCATTCAAAATGTTTACTGCATTACATAAACCTCTTCAATTGCACGTCACTGACCTCAATTATCGGTCACTTTCATTCATCTGCTATATTCGAATTGAATAGGTCAATTGTGTCAATTCTCATATGCCAAAAACACTTAGGTAACTCTTATTTTCGCGACCATTTTTTTACCAATAATAAATTCAAAAAGCTCAAACTATTCTCTGCCCCATATTCTAAGAATATCAACAAGTAGGTCTGTTATAACAGAAATAAGCACAAATTTCAAGGTTCATAACATAAAATTTTGCGAACTAAAAGGGCCGCATAATTTCTGAACATTGAGTCAAGAAATTTCAGGAATCTGGTCGGTATGTACCTAAGTACCTAGGTATTTACTCTAAATATTCAAAGGAGCCTATTTCTTCTACATCTTAACTTTAACAGTTTCTTCATAGAATAGTATTTTCTCAATGGAAATTCCTAGTTTGAAACTCAATATAACATTCATTCTGTTGCTTTACCAACGTAGAGAAACATTTTCTCAGTAAATAATTTCTAGTTAACTATTTTGCAATACAACCTGCTAAAACAAAACACAACTTTCCGTGCTAACATGACTTGCCTCGTTAGGCGCGGACTTCACCAAAGTGGACACGAGAAGAGAGGAGATGTGTTAAAAACAACCAATAGAATTTCATTATTCACACATCTCGTCTCCACTCAGCTTCAGTGGAGACCACTGAGCGGAGATGTATCATATTTGTATGGTGCGATCGAAACGGAGGTGTGAGCTGTGCCTCGAGGAGATTGAGCTGGCGATTGCGCCCAGCGGAGACGAGAATAGATGTGAGCGGTGTACAGTGACCGGCGCCGTAACAGTTCCGCTCTAGCCAGCACACATCTCCGCTCTAGCCAGCATACATCTCCGCTCCAGTTTAGCCAGTACGCATCTCCGCACGGCTTTAGTGGATACACACTAGCTGAAAAACATTTCTTCTCGTCTCCGCTTCGGACATCTCCGCACATCTCCGCTTTGGAGGAGTCCATTCGTTATTGCTTAAGTAGGATCTTTCTATAGAAAATATTCATAGAGCAAAAAGCAGTTTCGTTACTGACAATCAATTTCACTGCGAAAATCGCTGAAGATGAAAAAGTGTATAGAATATAAAAACTGGCCAAGGTTTTCAAAATCAAAAGTTTATTGTATGGGGACCCTTTAATTTTTAACTTTATTAAAATAATTATAATTATAGCGGCAATAGAAATACACAATCTGTGGAAATTTCAACTCTCTACCTATTACGTCAAAGTCAATGTCTAATCATTTATTTAAAAAAAACAACACATAAAAGTTAGAAGAAAGAAAAATAAGTTTATTCTCTCTAAATATGCAATAAAAACGATTGTTTGAAACTCAACGCCTAAGCGGGTGAAATGGTGGTTAAACTTTGTATGGTAACAAAGTCACGGTAATAACAGACTCAGAAAACCATAATCTGAAATTAGATTAGTAATATTTATACGTCGTTATTTTCTAAACTATGTATACTTGCGTATAATGGGAGTTAGCGGCAACACGCCACACGCATTGCGTGTGGTTACTGCTTTGTTTTCTTTCAATGTTATGAAATACTTTAGTTACGTAATATTACGAACGTTTACTATGTTAATTATTGTTTATATAACTACTCTCATCCGGGTCGAAAAGGGCCTTTGGGCCTTTAAACACATTACTGGTTTTAAAAGCTTTAACACGTGGGCGAAATTGTTCCAATCAAATAGTTTTGGGTTACATCTGACCCAAATGACTGGATGGAATTAATCGGGAATTAGTTTTCAATTATTTCATTAATTCATCAACGTAATACCGATGTTACTAGCTGAACATTGCGCAACTTGGCATTTAGTTATTTTTTTGTCATTGACAGTAATCATACTGCAGAAAATCTATATTTATTTATGATTCCACCCTAGCTTTCTGAAAATCTTCTCTAAACTGTGCATATTTCAACCAGATGATTGCTGTGATCACTTCAATATCTTGAACTCTTCTCTCTACGCCAGACTAATGACTGGTTAACCAACAGATCATTTTGGTCCTCCCAGTATCCTTTACGCCAGTTAATGTCTACTCCACAAAATTTGCTGGCTTTATAATTTTTTTTTTTTTTTTAATTTCAGAGTGGGATGCCTTTTTTTTTTTTTGGGTGGGAAATCATCAAATAACTTCTCCCGCTCTGGGCGGAGCGGGAGGGCGTGTCAGAATCTTACTGACTAAAACCCACCCGTGTTCCTTCGGTTGCCCTGTTGCCGGGGGCCACGATCTCCCTTTCGGTTTTCTTCGCACCCCCGGCAGGCATCGGCCCTAACGGACCCCGTCAATTCTGCTGACATCTCTTTGAGGCGCGCGTGGAACACAACGCGCCGTCGACCCGGGCCTGGTCCTTATCGGACGGCGAGCTACCCATTGCTCACCGCCCGCAAGCCCGCGCCTACGGTGGCCGGAAATCGGCCTGCGATTCCCGACGCCCTGGGCGTCTCCTCCTGCGGCGGTTAGGGTTAGGGGCGTGAGGGCGCGAAATTTGCCTCTCCCTCACGCGTTCCGCCTCCTCCTTCGCGAGCATTACTGCTTCGCAGAAGGAGGTGACGGCCTCCCATTTCCTCTCGCTCCCTACCATGGCCCTAATCAGGGCCGGACGCGAGAGATCACCGCCGCCGAAAAGTGGGATGCCTCTCGATACGATTTATATTTATTTTTGAGACTTAATAAAACAGATCCGCGCTAGTATTACGAAAGATAATTCAATTATTATTAAATTGAATCTTTTATTTCATACCCATAAATGTAGTCCATTTGGTTAGTATACACACGACTTAGAAACTACTGTTAGTACTCACATCTACCAAAAAAAACAACACAAACTACACATTAATACGCCACAGTGGCATTTAGGCGTATCCAATGTCCCAGTATGGGGCTGTCCCACCTATCAGCTATAGTTTTCAGGATGTTTTTGGGGCTGGCGCGTACGGCGTGAAAGCCATCGATTCTCACCTCTGTGAACATGCCGGAAGCACTATAGTAGCGCGGCAACCCTATCAACACCCTGAACGCATTATTGAAAATAATGAAAGACCTAATTCAACCATCATTTTGAACGCTAATCTCCTCTATTGAGCAAATGACCTTATTATTAAACCTACGTTCTATATAAAAGTCGTCGCTCCCAATTATTAGAAGAATAAAGATACCAGTAAACATTTATTGTCTTTGTTTGTTTCCCTGTATATATTTGTTATGTTCCAGAATTCTCGAATCTCAGAAGGTAGGGACATTTTTATAGAAATTGGTACTGAATATAAAAGCTAGTTATTGAAATATAATCTGGTACAAAAACATTCAAACTAAACTAATAACAATTTAATAAAATAAATATTTTTTGTTTCTTCCATTCGTAATTAAAATTCTTTCACATCGATTTCGAACCTCGATGGTCGGATTAATACAAATGTAAAAATAATTATTTTCTCCACTTAAGGTTCGAACTCTTTAATTGTAATATATTTAGTAAATGCGTAGGGTCACTTAGTTTCGTTAAATCGTGCGTGCAAATAAAAGCAAAAGAAATCATATACATTGATTAAACTTAAAATAAATACTCCCCACAGATGCTAGAAAGAATTCATAAAATCAGAGTAGAGCAATAAGAGCCTAAATAAATTGTGGGTTAAGCTCAAGATTCCAGATGATATTTTCTTTTTTTTTACAATGTTTTTCTGTAATGGTCTTCTTCTGAGCGTGTCGAAAGATGGTTTTCAGTTACGAAAACTTCAAGTACCATAATAACAGTTTCAGTACAATCAATATATTCCAAGCAATCAGTGTTGATTGTCTACTGGTATAGTTTATTTTGAAAATTGTATTTTTTAAATCTTTATTCGTATCGTGTAGTCTCATTGTTTATCTAAATTAAAAAACTATTATTATACAGAGAAAAGATTTATTTTTTGTATGTTTGTTTGTTACGCTTTCACGCTAAAACGGCTAAAGGGATTTGGATGAAATTTGGCTTCAATACTATATTCTTACGGACCTTATGCGGGTGAAACAGTAGCGCGCAGCTAGTTTTGCCCATAAAGTTTGAGTGCACTTTGAAAAAAATAAAAAAAATCTGCATGTACTTAGTCCATTGCTATACGAAGGCGTTGGCCTAATGCCGTATAATAATTAATCAGTCACGTTTGAGTTTGCAATAAGTTCATTCGAGCTCCACTGCATTGAATTAATTCCTGTGTCTGACATTATAATTATAATCTAATGCGAAAAACCAGGTACGCAGGCGGATTGTGACGACATAAAGTATTGAATACATACTTCTATTTGGTCAAGTGAAGACTTCACATTTCCATTGACGTTAACCTAATGTCAAAACAACACACAGTCAAAGTCACAGTCAGTGAGCAAGGCCGCGGGTACAGCTAGTCAAATCTAATATTATTATTTTATTTTATTTATAATTATTATTCTTTTATTATTATTTTTATTATTGTGTTCACCTTCACCTTAATTTTACAAACCATATTTTCGTTTCAGATCCAGTTCAGCTGCGCCTTAATCCTCGGTATCAACGGCATCAGGACTGGCTGCGAGTTCCCACTGTGGATGCACTACGTTCTCATCATCTACATGATTTCTTTCATCATCCTGTTCGGAAACTTCTACATGAAAGCGTATATTGCTAGGGTGAGTTAAAGTGTTTCGAAATCTCTTTATATGTTGGTGGAACTTGGGATTAAACCAATAGAGGAACTGTAGAATCCTGTTTATCCCTTATTTGAGCTGCTCATATAATTACACTACTACACTGGCTCATCATCACACCAAGCCTCCTCGTGCAGGCACCGCTTAACTTTCAATCTTCTCCCGTCATTCGTGGTAACTGACAGTTGACATTAGTGACAGCCACCTCACTACTTGTGTGTATGAGATAGTGTTTACATTTATATTAAATAGATTTATACTGGCCCAGCCCGTCCCATCTTTGATATCCTTCCTCCGGTGACGCCCTAAGCCGAGGCTCGTACCCCACAGGAGATGCCCTTATCGAGCATTCACCTAGCTTTTTAGCTTAGTTTGTATGCCCCTGGCTGGAGGCTTTGATTTTAGTAGCTTAAGGCAACCACAGAATTGACAGATCAGTCATGACCTCATAGGTCAGCTATGAGATGCCCTACAGAAGTAAAAAAAAAAACATTATTACTGAAACAATCGCCAATTGATAGAGCTATAAATTTGATGATCCCAAGTCTATCTATCAAAATCTTGAGAAATACAGCAATGATAAATGAGTCTGCATAGAAAGATTATTAAATTATGATGGGTAAGAAGATATATTTAACTCTTTTAATTAATTAGAGAGGACAAAAAATATTGTGATAATGATCTATCCGATGCAGTAGCAACATCTCTTTCTGTATTTAATAGACCTAAATGTATCTTAGTTATTTTCGCTCCATTATCAATTTCCACACATCTTAATTACGTAAAAGCTTTTCCGAACGCGGCCCTATGCTCACGAAACTCACCGGCCTAAAACTAATTTCACGAATAATATACACATTTAAACCGACGATTAATGAGAAGGTACGGTTGCGTCAGTAGACGTTATGTAAACTCTTCCGAGTGAAAGTAAACGCGACTAGCAGTCGAGTTCCGTTATGTCACGGATCATTTTACTTTCCTTAAGTATCTTAGTAGGAGAAGATGAAAGTATTGTGTCAATAGCAGGTGTGAAGTGTGAAACAAACTGCTGTGAAGAAAGTTTCATTTGTTTGTTTATTTTTGTGTTAGTAGGTCTAAAGTTCATAAATTGCTTGACATTTTGAAGTAAAGTGTAGAATTGAGGAGCAGGTGACTAGAAAAGTGTTAAGTTTCAATGTGGATGACTGTAAGAAAATTCATAAGAAAAAAATAAAAAATAGTGGATTGATTGTGTGAAAGATGATATAACAGGGAAGGAAGTGAGATTTGGGCAGTATAATGGGGATGTGTTTGGAGCGGAATCTAGATTGCTGCTATCAAAATATTATTGTAATACTTTAATTCTATTTGCGTACAATGCTTGTCAATAAATCACAATTTGAGTAGGCAGATCTATATTACTAGAGAACAATTTATAAGCACGGAGTGTGGGAACATTCAGGAGAAAATGGGCCAAGTAATTTTAGTACTATACACTTAATGTAACATCAATCACGCCTTCATTCCCCGAAAAGTTAGGCAGAGGTGCTGCCGATACATCGACGGCTGCAGTTGCCTCTGTCGTTGGCACTGTGCTGCTCGTCTATATTAGCACTTAGGTTGAATGGCACTTGCACGTTATTAAGCGACATGTTCTATTTGTCTATGTGACAGTTTCACTTTCAATCTAAGTTCCAATTTACTGGAAATTGTTGTCAAAAGAGGTAAAGTGACCATACCGAATTATGTTTATCATACAACAGTCATGAATAAAAATCATCCATACTAAGGCATAATCTGTGTTAGTGAAAGGTAAGCTTTTACGTAACGTTCGAATTAAAGTTACATAAAAAGTTATAACTAAAATAACCCATAATAACGATAATAGCAGCTATAATCACTGGCGTGAAAAAAGTAAAATCATGTACACAGTGGCCGATTCTGAAGCCCATGAATTTTCATTAGTCGCCAAAACTTTTAAGAACACAGTTTTTGGCCTTTTAAGTGATTTAAGAGAGCAGTTGTGGCCCAATGGTATCGGCCCCGACTTTTAAATTGTAGGTTAGGCAGTTATAGGCAATTTACTTAGTGTAATTTGTGATAATTATTGCGTCACCACTGCTCTAAAAACGGTAAATGAAAAAATCGTGAGGAAGCATGTCCTGAACCAAAAATTCTAAGTTGTGGGATTATGGTTCACACCCTCTCACAGAGAGGAGGCTAATGTACTAGCAGTGGAAACATTATAGGCTGGTTATGCCAATTGCTTTAGTAAGATTCTCTATTAAATTAGAGAACAGGACTCTGCTACCACTTTATAGTTGCCATTTACAAATCGAGGGTTCACGGGCTATTTGTAACCTGCGAGCTAGCATGTTTGCTCTAACCGACAACGCTCTCCGCTCCCATTCAATGTCGTCATCGTCTTTGAGATCGTATTAGGCGACATCTTGGCCGATATTGAGTTATAATCGTATTTGGCCAGATTTTTCTACGCAGTTTGAATCCGGTTTCTTAGCGATCTCAGTACTTTTGTGCCGCTTGAAACATCAGTAAATTTAGGTGTAGTTTGAATCTAATTTGGTTGATGCGACACAAAATTTTATACAATTTTATAAATGATGGACTTTATACAGACAAAATATTTTGTAATTTTGACTTAAGCTGTTTCTCTTGAGATAAATTTCGTAACACAGGGCGTTTAAATCGTTTTCCCTGCATCTGGAATCCATGCTTCTTGTCGCGTCAAACATTTAGCTCGCACGTGAAATTCATACCTAAATGTCGCTTAAATCATTTCCTACATCTAATTTCAAACCATTCATTTTTAGTGTAAAATGCTACATAAATCATTTAGATCTACAACTACTTTAAGATACATCAGCTGCTTAAGCTAAATAGCCTGATTCTATTTTAGAATTGCGATGGTTTTTAATAAATTTAACTTTACACTAAAACAACACCGAGTGTCGCTTAAATTCTTTTTCCTGAACCTATAATTTACAGTTTATGGCGCTTGGATTATTTAGCCTTTTTCTAAATAAAAGTGATTGGAGGTAAATTTGTATCAAGCTACATTATTTTCTGGTAAAAAATACACAGTTGGATAACTTGTTCACGAATTTATAAACTTACGCACAAATAGACCGAGAGACGATCAATGTAATAATATTATAATGGTTTAAAAAATGAAAACTAGACTAAATTGTGCGGATTTCGTAAAAGAAAACAACATAGGCCAATTTTTCGAAAAATATTGATACTTTTTTACAATGTTATTTTTTGCCATTGTAACTTTAAATAATAGCATAAAATAGCCCGTGAACCCTCGATATTATCTTTACATCCTGTTGTAATGTCTGTTTGTCCGTAAGTTCATTAATTCGTGAATAACTTATCCAACTGTATATTTTTTTACCCGACTATGGAGAAGCAAAAAGGAGGGTTATGATTTTGACCAGTATGTATGTATGTTCATCTGTTACCTCATAACTTCTAAACTAGTTCCATTAACTTAGTCCGCTGGTTAAAGGTTATGTTACCTTAAATTAAATTGAATATGGCTCCCTCTAGAGGACATAAAGGCACGAACCTTTTTTATCATTTCATGCTGCAACATGCTGCCTGAAACACAGGTTTGAATAAACCTACATCAGGCAGGTCGCTATTGTATTCATTGGGCCTTTAATCAATATTATATAAGTTATACACTAGATTTATTTTAGGCATAGTTTAATTTTTTTCTACATTTCTACTATTAATATGTAACTTTGTTATGATGTAACTTTTATGTAATTTATATGTGAACTTATGAATAAATGATTGATTGATTGATTGATTGATATCAAATGAAAAGGCTTAATTAGCACATTTCAAATATTATAACCGCAAAATAATTTAAATAAAAATAGAAGTTATAAAAACTAAAATTCAACTACGAATCCGGAGTCACATCTGTTAAGTAAGTCAAATAGATTACGTGTGACTCCGGATTTATAATTTATCTGTCTGTGATGTCTTGTTTTATACCGTTTTAGATTACTTTTTTGTCGTAGTTGGTTTTTAATTATTATAACTTTAATTTTTTTGATAACAATTTTAATTAATATGTTTACCAGCGAGGTTTAAATAAATATTTTGCCAAGTTAAGGGACATTATGATATGGCCAGTTTTATAAAGAAAAGAAAATTCACCATCAATCAATAAAAGACAAGACACAGATTATTCGATAAATAAATGAGAATGTGCGAGTGTTTTAAAACGAACAAAAGAAAAGATTTTTCATCGATAAAAATGTTATTTTTATTTAGTTTTACTTTACCAAACACAATGAAAAATCTTTAATAAATATGTGTTTAGCTTAAAAGGTCTTTTTATCAGAGTCATGTTATTTTTTTTTTCAATACTTTTATTATGGAAAAAATAATATTGATATGATATAGATTTACTTGGAATTAATTCATAATTACACTTATGTTCGTCATTTGCATTATTCCCAATCAATATATCTCAAATATCAAAATGGCTTCCATAAGACGTGAACAGTTCCATAAAATGTACCTACGTCTGGCAGCGCCCTAAGAACTAAGGACCGCTACCACTTTGATAACAGGCTAATTCATATTTCTGCTGCGGCAAAATATAGTCTACTAAAATTTTACCTATGTATAATATGATAGAAGATAACCAACATTTTTCATACCCACGAATAAGAGAAAAAGAAAGAAAACACAGACAATAAAATATAAAACAGATAAAAAAAATAAAAAGTGTAAAGTGTCGATGTAAGAAATTAACAAGGCAGTACCTCACGGCTGCACCAAAAAGGCCTAGTTCAGCAAAAATGCCGCTTAACGCTGGTTTTCAACTGGACCTGAGAGTGTGATGTGACGGATATAAATCAGTTTTATAATGTAACGTGTGTATAATACTTAAATACAATAAAGGAGAATGGGTAAGACACAAAGTTCATTGTAGCGTTATGAACTATGTTGGTCCTTGATGCTCTCTAAATAATCACTACGATAAGAAATTTAGTTGTCAATTATGAAACGTTTATAATATCCACACGAGTGCATTACGATGACTTTGCCGAATGATCATTTGGCCAATAACCTTTTGGTCGAGAGAACTATAAAATTGATCGAAGAACGTTCGCCCGAATTGATCATGATCAATATTTTCTCAACCATTTTACTAAATAAATATTTTCTTTTATTTTCAGGGAAGCAAATGCATGGAAGTCAGATACGGCCAATGCCTCGACGACGAAGAAACCATAGCTAACAGAAAATTGAAATCTAATTAATATATTATAAGTACCAAAATTGTGTACATTAATTTATTCTAAACTTGATTTTAATGTTATTGTTAGCTCTCTGTAGAGGCTGTAAATGATAAATAAAATATTTTTATTATATTTTTAGTGTTGAGTTTTATTAAGTGCGTGTTTAATTTTAGGGTTCCGTACCTTAAAAGAAAAAACGGAACCCTTATAGGATCACTCGTGTGTCTGTCTGTCTGTTCGTCTGTCACAGCCAATTTACTCCGAATCTAATGAACCGATTAAGTTAAAATTTGATACACATATGTATTTCTGTGACTCAAACACAGATATAAAACTTGATAAATTAATTTTGAATATGGGGGTCACTTTACGGGGGCAAAGTGGGAAATAAAAAAAAGTTTTGCAAACTGTACTGTGTGACATATCAAATGAAAGGACGTATTATGAGGATCTCAAGAACTTTTTAAAAATAATTTTAAAATAAATAAATTTAGAGATATTTAAGAAAATACATGAAAATTAACCCCCTTATCTCCGAAACTACTGAGCCTAAAATTTTGAAAAAAATACAGATAATTGTTCTTCACTCATAGATTAGGAAAACCTATAAGAAGTCTATGGTCTTAAAATAACATGGTAAATCCCTCAATATTGTACGTACAAACTTACATTTACAGTAGGAATGTATGGGAGAACACGTATTTCAACTACAATGTTAAGTTTGTTCTTGGGATAAGTTCATCCCAAATACGGAAACCTTTATTATGCGTAGTCCGACACGCACTTGACGGTTTTTTTACAGAAAAGATTGGCTGTTGGTTCTTTTGCTGATCTATTGGTGCTCCTTGTAGCGGTTTCGATTCCCGCACAGCAAATATTTGGATGACTATCATAATATGTTAGCCATAATAAGTTATGTTAACAACTTTCATATTATTATAGTTACAGTTGTTTTTAGTCTGGGTTTTGCTCTACGTCCGACCCAAATCCGAATTCAATCCGAATTGGGAATGTTCTAAATTCGGATGGACAAAGATCGGGTCTAGTGCACAAACCCTAATATAAATAGTACTATGGCCACTTCGGACCGACATTTCTCGAATTCGAATTGGATTCGAATTGGACGTACTGCAAAATTGCTCTTATTAGTCATAAATGAATTATTCTTTTGGAACCATAAAGGCCATAAAAACCGTGACTCATCCCAGTATATATAAACGTTTCTCTTAAGTATCTACCATAAAAGTCACCGTTCTTCCCTCACACATAATAATATTCTCTATAATTACCCATTCGTACTCTGGGCTTAACAACAAGAGTACCTACATCAACTCCTTGAAACGCAGAGTGTTAATGGCCCCACATAATCTACGTATGACCGCAGTCGTAAGTTCAAAGTAACATTACTCGAGATATTTATTGTATTTTGTACGCTGTTGCTTATAGCCTCGTGTAATAACATTTAATTAATTAAAAAGGTACATATCTACATTAATATCATACAAAGAAAAGATTAGTATTTTTGTTTATAGTGAATTACCCCATAGAATTTCTCAATTCGCTAATGGCAAGTGGACTTCCTGTGTACATCATCCAGCTGAAGGTTGGTGTCTCGATTATGCTCCTTCGGAACTTAACTCTCCGCATAGGCTGTGTAACGGAACCCGGCTCAAAGTTGTGTCTCTGCAGAGAAACGTCATCGGGGCGGAAATTGGTGAGCGAACAAACGTAGTATACAGGGTACTTTTATAAAAATGTGGCTGTTATTGTAGTATATCGTGGTGTCTTACGATTTCCATGCGAACGAAGTCGCGTGCAGAAGCTAGTAATGAATAAACTCAAAAAAATACTGGACAAATTTAAAAAACCTTTCACCACTATAATTCTATGTTACCACTGAGTAACGTAGACTAAAATTTATAAAGATATCACGCGGGCGAAGCCGCTGACGGTAGCATTATAAAATCCATTGTACTTACCAACGGAAACTTGTGGAGGTCAGATCAGCCGTTAGACAAGGAAGCTCAATCTGGCCTTTGCATTACACTTTTGAGTTAGGTCCCTACAATCAAATAAAAAACATGCCTTCAACTGTAAGTACTATAATTGGTAGCACTACATCTGCTGGCACTGCGCACGCGCCATATACGCTACTTTCTGTGCGCGCTGCACCACTTCAGGGCAGCGCTTGCGACGCACCAGCCGGCAGTCTTGGAAGAAACCCTCGTTGCGGGGGAAACCGTTGCTACCATCGCTGAATGTCACCAGCCCTGAAACAGAGAGATTATACAACTGTACTGTACAACTTTCTTAATGTATAGGTATTTCTACAACAATCCTTTCTAAAAATCATGTGACTTGACCAAGATTATATCTGGATTTTAAAAGAGTCTGACCTATGCATTTGTTTCGGTCTTTTTTCTTAGATTAGTCGTATAGGGAACATTGACCTCATTTATGGTATTAAAACATAGTTCACTGAAGTATTTTTTCCAAGCAATTTACAGAATTATTTTAATTTATCGCCATAGACACAAGGGACATTAGTTTTATCTTTGTCACGATAACTTAGCAACACAGGTCTGTACGTAGACGAAGGTAAAACAATTATTATGCCGTTTTTTTTTATTTTCTTTCTTATCTAAATATATTTTTAAATATTTAATAAAATAAAAAGATAAAATAAACATTTAATAAATACAAAAAAAAATATAGAGATCCGCCAGTGTCGGGAGCAGAATCCGAACTACCGGTGGTTAGGGCTGCAGAGACAGAAACCTCCTCGCAATGCGAGCCGTATCGAGGAGTACTGCCTTCTGAATCATCCCTTGATAAAACCGCCTAACGGAGCCTCGAGAGATGTTGATCAGGACTTTCAGCCATCAGGCCAGTGGCCGTTACGACAATCGGCACTATGCCAGCCGAGTTCACATTCCACAAGTCAAGAACCTCGTGTGCTAAGTCGATATATTTGATTTGTTCCTCTTTCTTAGCTTTCATGAGATTTCCGTTATGTGGAATGGTAGCATCGACACTCATTGCGCAGCGTGCTAATCGATCTATCACCACTATATCAGGGTTATTGGCGACAACAGTCCTGTCAGTAATGATAGACCGATACCAGTACAACGTGACATAGTCATTTTCGGGGCTGGGTTAATTATTATAATTATGAGTCTGTTTTGTCCCACTGCAGGAAAAAGGCCTCGCTATCATCATTCCATTTTTCTCTATCTCAATATCTATTTGAGGTGATAGATTTAAAGAATTATGCCATTTTTTGAATGTGAGTGATGTTCAATGAAACAACACTGAGGGTCAGCGGACACCTATAGCACTGCACGTAATCATCATCGCCTCCACTCGAACCATTCAAGATTTATCATTAAAATTTATTGTAATTTAAGACATCAGTCATTGACTGCAAGAACCGTCAAGTTTTACACATTGTTAATGAATATTTACTCCTTTTTAATGATTAAAATCAAATAAAACAAAAAAAAAAGGTAAATATATTTTTCTTCATTTTTGTTTCAGACCGTCTTTTTTTATTAACTTATGCTTATTTATTTTAAATTATGCTAAAGTCTCATCTCTCAGAAGCAACAATTTATGAAAATTTCAAGTACCAAATGGAAATTTCAAAAAGCCGCAGTGAATTACGGTTTTCAGAATTCTCCTTTGACTGAGATATAATGTACTTTTGAAATACAATAATTTATGCTTTCGAAGAACCTGATGTCTTGTGATGACAATTTCTCCGATCGTACGTGTCATCGAACCAACTTAATTACGAATATCTTGTTATTTTTAAGCCGGGATCGTTAAAATCAAATGAATATTTTATTATTTTTTAAATTAAAACTTCTTTAGGCGCGTTGAGCGATGTTTAGTAGTGGTAAACTTTTATACGGATTCACTTCACTGGCATGCTCGCATCATAATATTCTACTATAGAATATAGATGGCACTAATACCAGTTTCAAATTTTCACTTTTCTCTCTTCTTCTCATGACTGTCTATTATTTTTCTAGTGCGTTCTGCTATCAGTTTTGTCGACAAGAAGAGCGTAACTCCAGCGAGCTATCTACTCCATATTCGAGCCTAGGTCTACACAGGTAAGGTGTGGGTGGACTCTACGATGTCTTTAATTTTAATTTTATTTATTTCAGACATAATTCTAGTCCATAGTTCTGTATTTTACACTCATACATTTAATTAAAATTATAAACCATTTTAAATTATAAACAAAACCCCAAAATAAAATTGTGATTCATTACATTTAAATACTCAACAACTCATTAAAAAATAACAGACAATTATATTTATTTTTTTTAATGATAAAACACAAAATAATATTTAAAAAAAAAATTAAGTAGGTACCTATGTCAAATATAAAATTGTCAAATTGTAAAATGTTAAAGAAATGTCAAAATATTAAAAATAAAAAGATATTTTAATTTTAAGTCCTGTAAAATATTGTTTTCAGTGTTTCCGATCTTTACTTGTATCTTTGTATAACAATTATGAAAAAAGTTAAACACGATTTCTTACTAAAGTTTTACTAGTTTTTTATCCCATTCTGTTGTAATAAACCAAATTTTTCCTGAAAGTGTAACAATTTGCCAAGTATATGTTTTAGTCCTGAATGTTAACAATGAATAAATTCTTAGATTAAACCCTTAATAATTGTATACACAAACCCACGCAGAAACTACTGAACGCCAGCTGCTACAATCCTTACATACCTACTCCAATAATTTTAGAGCTGCCAATAATACCATTCAAGAAGATAAGCTTCGAATTTTCCCTTAAACCTTTATCGTCTGCAACCCATGGCAACAAGTAATATATTACGCTGATACCTAGTTATAAATCTACTTACATTAGTGTACGAATGTTGCAGCGATAGCTTAGTGGCGTGACCGTTGGACTGCCAAGTAATAGGTCTCGAGTTCGAACCCAAGGCACGCACCTCTGACTTTTCGGATGCATGTGCGTATTGTATAATTATTACTTGCTTCTAAAATGTTGAAGGAAAACATCGTGAGGAAACTAGCATGCCTGAGAAATATTTCTCGATGACATGTGAAACCAAGCCAGAGGGCCTGGACGGGTTTAAAACTCAGATACCAGGTTAGTCACTAACCACACAAAGAGAAGAAGTGTACGAATAACAGCTAATACAATCATTAGTTTTCGATGTACACAAGAATGAAGTATTGAATAATGATCTTGATGACCAGTTCAATGGTTTATCTTAAAGGTTACAAGCTTAAACTTAGTACAGATTTATGAATAACTAGCAACTCGCCCCTTCTTCGCACGGTTTTTTTTTTCGCAGGGTTCCGTACCTCGCACATCCGGTGGGTGCCAAACGGAACCCTATTACTAAGCGTCCACTGTCCGTCCGTCCGTCTGTAGGTGCAGCTGTCGGGCTGTAGACAGTTGAAATGTTCACAGATTTTGTTTTTGTATTGCCGCTTTAACAACAAATAATAAAAATTAAATTAAGTTAGTAATTAAAGGGGGGGGCCCGGACAAGAAACGTGTTTTTCGGCGTTTCCTGCTCGATCTTAATACGGTACGGGACCCTTCGAGTGCAAGTCCGAGTCACACTTGGCCGGTTTTTACTACTCGACAAAACATCGAGATTCCTTTATCATAACTAAGGTAAACACAAATTAATGTTTTATACACATAAAGCTTTAGGAATTAATCCTCTAAATGATGCCGAAAACCACATCATAATTCTCTGGGCAATTAAGAAGATCTAAGCGGTTACACAGAAACACGGAAAGCGACTCTGTTCTTTTATACTTATAGTTCTGCAAACAGTAAACCTCGCGAGCACAAACTTTTTTACAACAATAATCAATATACCACTAAAGTTATGTAAAACCGGATATTTACCATGTTTTTTGTTTAAAACGGTATATTTTGTTAAAAAACAGAAAACATAATAAATATCCCGTTTTAAAGAACCTTTAGTAGGTATTGAAAATAACCGCGTCAGTTTAAAATCCTAAAATTAATATACCTATTAGACTTAAAAAACCCAACTGCAGCAGGAGGTGGCAAGACGATAATAAAATCAAAACTAACCAACTACCATCTGTTAAATACGAGAAAATTCTTTTTCTCCATTTTCAAAGCCTCAGGAATGTGATAAAACGTTGGTATACCTGGATGATATGTTTATCTATTTTCACTCGAGCAGAGCTCGGTCGACCAGATACTGTACATTCTAAATGCCTCATGTTAGCGTAGTGTTTAATTATTGACGAAGACGGCTTGGTGGATCTATATATACGTAATATGTATACTAGATAATTTACATACACAAATAGAACAAATTGCTTAGTAAACTCGGTAAATATAAACTGAGAAACTATACCATTTGAATTAATTATAGACACGTAGCGCCATCTATTATGGCCCAGTACGAACGAAATTAAGGTTAGCTATCTTTCATTAAGTGAAACGAGTCTCTTCAATGACGCAACATAAAGTTGGAAAACTTTCAAATTAAGTTATCGTCAACGAAATGTTTTGTATGTAATTTTCTCTCTAGTATATTATCGGATTCTTATAACTTCACGACCTAGAAAACTGCTTTAAAAGAACCGCTCTTTGTAGATTAGTTTTTCCAATCTTGACTAAAGGAAGTCCTGTCTAAGTTCCCACAATAAGTGGGAGTGGCTTTTGCGTCACTTGAGGCTTTATATATAAACGATGCTTACAGTTAAGGGTAGTTTAAACGTCAACAATATGTGGATAGACAATCGCTTATCATTACTTAATTTTAAGCAACTTTTATTAATAAAGGGAATTATTGTTTAATATTGTAAGATATGGGTGTTGTTCATCCTCTTATATAATCAGCATATAATGTTCCCACTGCTGGGACACAGGTCACATAGGCCTCCTCTTTGTGTGACCACTCCACTGATCCACCACGCGGGCCCAATGCGGATTGATAGATGTCACATGCCTTCGAATTTGAGAGCAGCGGTTAAAATAAATTTCCTTGACTTTACAATCCTTTAAAAAAAAAAAGGTTACGGATATAACTCCATTCCACTTCTATTTGTTGTTTTTCTTCTGTTGTTGAATACCCAGCGATTTTTGTAGATGCCCTAAACTATTGTTTTAGGTATTAATCACCTAGTTGAGAATTGTTTTAATTGGACTATCGTTTTTGGTCATTGTTTGGTTACCAAATTGTTTAAATTAAACAGGTTTTGTTCTAGTGTCCCGATTTTAAATGTTGTCCAATTAATTAAGGGATTGATTTGGAGGCGATGTTACTAGCGTACAGCCATAATCTATTATTACATTATCTAAAAACAAAGTAGATTTTCGCGTTTGTCTGTATGACCGCTTTGTTCTTCTAAAATACGCAACGGATTTTGATGAGGTTTTCAACATAATTTAGAGAATGTATTCCGGAAGGTTTATGTGTATAATATAATTATTAATATTTAACTTATAGATAATTAAGAAATCTCCATGTTTCGTCAAGTTGTAAAAGCCGTGCGAAGCATGGGCGGGTCGTTAAAAGCCTTATTTTTTATGCAAAATGTAAATAATAAGTTACAATAATAAGTTAGGATTTATAAAAAAATCTCTAATTAACATTTTTTTACCGATTTGGTACATTCACTTCATAATTACATACTGGGTGGCAGTACTTGATTCTAGACCCCCTAGCATAGAAAGTTTTATCAATACCTACGTGGTCAAAATGTGTAAATGGAACAGCCTTTTTTTTTTAATTTTCTTAGTCATGTACTGAATCCACAGTAACATGTTGCGCGTCGATGTCCCTGCCACCCTGTACAATAGGTACCATTTTACCACACCTACTTTTATTAATATTTTTTTCTATATGTTAAAGTTTTCAACCTTGCAGTCTCCTCCCTTTTTAAAAATATATTGTAGTTTATCGTTGACTGACTAGGTAATTCTTACAAAGCTATACGTTACCAAAATACTTAACTAAGTAGGTACCTACTTAAGAAAATAAACTAAAATAAAACGATGCTTATACTCTTAGGCTCAGTTTACATTGCCACAGAACGGAATGGAAGCTAATTTTTGTAACGCTATTGTACATAGCAAAATGAACTTTAAGTCAATTGTGTAACGTACAAACTAGATACGAGCTTGGAACTGCAGAAATTACCGAGAATGCGCGAGAATTCAATTTTTTTTAATAACACGACAGATATGAGTTTTCATAGTAATTTATTTGGCCACAAAACACGACCGATAAGAATTTTCATAGTGAGACTGCCGGCCGCCTACTCGCTTGTTTTTGACCAGTAGAGGAATTTCAGTTTATCTCGAAGAATGTTATCAAAATAGTTCGAATTTCCAAGCATATTTGAGAAAAGAGACTATCGCAATGGGTTACGATGTAAGTTGGAAAATAAATAAATAACTTTTGGGTACAAAATTGTAAGTTAGCAGAATAGATGGGAGTTGGTATTTTTTTAAAGGGCTAAGGGACTGAACATTGAAAGCCAAATAAAAATGAATATTTGGCATGAAATTTTGGGTCAATTCACATGACTACGAGGCGCACTATGTGAAGATTTTGTGTTTTTTTTTTCGTTATCGGCAACATTGTTTTATTTCGTTAAGTAGAATAGTTTTTGTAGAATTTTCTTTTTTTTTTCTGTGGCTTATGGGTGCTGCGGATTGCGATATAGGCTGACCTGATGACATCATAATATTTATTTAGTGTGTACCTATTCAAACTTTTGTATTCTTCTTCTTTTCGTGTGGTTGATAACTAACCTGGTGTCAGAGTTTTAAAGCCGCCCATAGGCCTCTGACTTGGCTTCATATGCCGTCGAGAAATATCCTCAGGCAAGTCGGTTTCCTCACGATGTTTTCCTTCACCGTTTTTGAAGCAAGTGATAATTATACGATACGCACATGAATCTGAAAAGTCAGAGGTGCTGCCTTGGGTTCGAACTCGAGACCTATGACTTGGCAGGTTAGCTTTTGGATATCTCTCTTTAGCAAATTCCCTGATATAATTTCATGAAAAGAGACTGTGTATAAATTAATTGATAAGTTTAAAATATTCTTACCTAGTCCCCATACTCTTCCTCCACGGAACTCTCCCTCGAATTTCATGCCATCAGCTCGCCAGAACACACCGTGACCATGAAACCAGCCCTGCATAAATTCGCCTTCATATCTGGAATTACAAATAACAACACTAAAATATAGCTACATTCAGGGAAACTAATATTTTATTAAATTGACATAATACCTACGTCAATTTGCCGTGTTATAGCCATTTCATGCAGCTGTCAAAGGATGACAGTTGTGATTTAAATATAAGGACAATTTAAGTTAGTAATCAATTCAATAAACAATTAATTTTCCTGACATTACATCTACATACCTTAAAATTGCACGACATGGCATATCAATTTACGGGAGACATTATAAAGGCTCCCGCAGACAGGCGCGACGCGACTCTGATGGAATAATTTCTATGAAAATTTCACAGAAATTGTTCTACCGGTATCACTTCGCGCCTGTTTAGTTGAATGAAATACAATATGTAAAAAAACCCTGTCTGATCCAAAAAGGGCTGCAATAACATTACCGAAAAGTATTTTTTATTATAATTATAGAAAAATAAACGCTATTTAAGATTGACATTTTTAGTATCTACCTAGGTATCAAAATCCATTAAAAATTTTCAAATTTTCAACAGGGGTCATTATGTTATTTTTATTTAGTTATGACTTGTAGACACCCGCTAAACGAAAACCGCCCGCGCCCAATGTAATATCCCGGTAAAATTGCCGATAAAAAAAATGAGGTAATTTTTTTTTTTTCTTTTTACCTCAATATTTCCACATAAATATACTCTCAGTACGATACCTAACAACACCCTCACGGATCGGACAGGGGTAGTTCTATGACGTCATTACGATGTAACTAGTTACTACTTATTATTATTTCGTTCTTTCTTTGGTTTTGAAGTGAAAACTTCTTTAGGCGCGTTGGGCATTTTGAGATCGGACTAAACCATTGATTTCACGACACCATGATGACACCTTATTTTTGTAAACGCGATTGTGCTCTTTATTTATATTTTATAGAATATTGATCCGTAACAAAATATAAATAAAAAGCAATTTTATTTTGTTACGGATCAATATTCTATGCAAGTATTTTTACTTTAAATGTTTCGGAAGTATTTTTTTTTTGTTAACGCGATTGTGCTATTTATATAGATAAGGTTACGGACTAATGTTCTATACAAGTATTTTTCTTCCACCAAGGTTCTTCTCTTGTTCAAGTTTTCACTTCTGTCGGCACTCCCGGAGTGCCACCACTTTTTTTCTTTGGCAAATATCAACATAATATATTTAAGTAGGAACGCCTTGGGGAGGTAGCAGTGCCACCCGATTTACGAATGGTGTAGATCGTGGGTACGAACCCAAGTGGGCTCATTACTTTGTGTATTTATTTCATCACCACTGCTCTCAAAATGGTGATCGAAAACATCGTGAGGAAACCGGCATATCCCAGAATGAAAAATTCTAACTACTGCCTGCGGGGTAAATTACAGCCCCCTCGCTCTCACAGACCGGAGGCCTGTGTTCACGCAGTGGGTACAGGTTTTTTTTTTTTAAATGTCGCATCATATGCTGAGATAGGAGCCTTTTGGCCGCGTACAGGACTTTCTGTTATTTTTTTTAATTTGTTTTTTAATTTTTTATTAATGTTTTAATGAGTGTGTTTTAGTTTAATTTGTTATGTCCTGTGCGAGTCCCAATAAATACTTTTTCTTTCTTCTTTCTTTCGTACATTATAGGCTGATTATGCCATGCTCTAGGAATATTGGGCTCTCACAAGTACCACACCTAGTCCACTTATAAAACCAGGGTACGAAAAAAAATCGCATTTGTTATGTCCGTGCAAACGTTGGCTAAATCTGTACTTTCAGTAAAAATTCACAACAATGTGAGGTTTTTGCGGAATTCAATTAAACTATCACGGAATAACATCAAAACTATTTGGTTCTATTGCTGCACTGACAGATATCGACGGCCTGTCGATTCAACAACAACGTTTGTTATTTTCAATAGAAATTTGTTAAAAATCGCAACTTTTATACAAATATATGTAAAACTGTGACTGTCAAAAATTCCAGTGATTTTATTTATTTTTATTGAAGTGAAAATTTCTTTAGGCACTTTGGGCATTTTTGAGATGGGACTAAACTATTCATTTCACGATACCGTGATGACACCAGCTTTTGACCATTAAAAAGACATCAACGCGTTGATTACCGCGGTTCTGATTTTTTTTCTTAAGTTTTCACTTCTGACGGGACTCCCGGAGTGCCACTAAGTCGGAATTATCCCAGGGAAATGTACTACCGCATACCGGGATAAAAAGTATCTTTTGTCCTAACCCGGGTCATGCTCATTTGTTGTAGGAAAGTTACAGTGGAAGAATCTCTTTCTCACTGTGAAATAATTTTCTAATAGCACTGAATTTGATAATGTCGAAGACAGGTATGTGACTCTTTCGATATTATCAGCGGTCTTTTAACTACTGCGGGTGTACTGTAGGCAGTGTTGGTTAATGCGCAATAGAAAAACCGATTGCAGTTCAGATCACATTATAATTAAACTAAGAGATCGCTGGATGCCCTGCGCGTCCAATATAACAATGCTTTCAGGATGTGGTTGAGGCTGCCTCGATACTGTAGCGCGTCGAATATGTTTGCGCAAACCCGCACCGACAGCTTCTATGCTATTGTACGCAAAAAATCTGCGTCGCTTCTGAGGAGAGTGAGGGGCAGTCAAAACAGCATCCTGAAAACTGTAGCCGAGAGCTTTGGCTCTCCGATTGTACAGCAGTTTGGGCGGAGGTTGATTGTTACTAACACTAGGCAATAAGTTGTTTTTTTTTTTGTATGCTACTAACACCATATGGATAATTGTGTGTCCGAAATAAAGCGATTCTATTCTATTCCATAATTTACTATCAAATTAATCACAGTACCAATACACACACTGGATGCCATACATGACGTTTATTAAAATCACAAATTGACACAATAATAACAATTAACAATTAACACAATAACGGAGCATAACGAATCGAGTACAGTTCCGAGACATCTTAACTCCAGTGCGATCAAAGATTGAATCCTCCTCGCCGTGGCCTTAAAGCATCACGACTCTGTAGAAGTGCGTTTTAGGTGTGGGTAGATCACGTGACGTCGCCAGTGGCGCGCTTGCGATTCGTTTCGTGTCCGTACTAATGACCGGATCCGACATACATATATTATATGGTTAAGATTAGTTAGGATTAAGCACCTATTAGTATGGATGTGTATCACATTTAACTCGGTCTCAATTTGTCTTGACCCAAAATGTACGCTGGAGATTTCGCAGGCAACGATTAATGTTGCCAGACTTGAATAATTTCCGAATGCCCTTTTCGAGGATTGCTTTAATTAAAAACTCTGTCAGATGGGAACTATTTTCGGCTTCAGACATTTTTCATTTGCGAAGATTTGTTCATTAACTTTGCCAAATAAATGAAGACGTAACAATATGGTTTTTAATTTAAAACAGGCTGAATAGTTAATGTAAAAAATATGTATTTAGGTAGGTGTTTCTTTGGGAGCCAATGTTTAATTAATTAAAGTGATGTTGGTAGGTAACTATTATTTTGTATTGTATAAAAAATCTGATTGCGCAATGCGATATCTTTTAGGATCAAGATTTTTTACTAGTTTAATGTTTCTAACATAATAACGATGTTTAATAAAATAAAAAAGATGCCTTCTTCAAATATTCAAAATACTGAGGTTAATTTTTTTTTTTTTTGTAAATCTCGAAGTAACGTAAGTATTAAAAAATTACCTTTAGTTCACTAACTATCTTATTTCTAAAATCCAGATTTACAAGTTTATAAAGTTTGGAGTTATTTGAGACTTTTGCACTTCACTTTAGATCACTTCTGAAAACTAAACATTCTAATGCCAAGCACGTCTTCCAAAGTTTTTTATTTGTGATATTATTGAATCCTATTTTGTATTCAAACATAGACAGAAGTCTTAATATGTTTCAAAATCAGAATCAGAATTTATTTGTTTGCAATAATGTAGTTTTACATAATGTGGTTTTAGTACATATTTTTTATTGTAGTAGATAGTACATTCTGCCACAACATAAATGGTGTACAAATATTAAAATTTATTTCTTAACTAAGTACAAATTTATTAATTTTAAAGTTTGTGGTCTACAATAAGTCCAATGTGAATTAATATTAATTTAATTAGGTAATCGTAACTTTTAAATCAATATCAAAATTAAGTTGCTAGCTATATTTCATCTTGGATTTTTACATTCCATATATTCGAAATAGCTTATTAATTTTCATTTGTGGCTTGAGTAACTTCAGAAGTGGTTTATTTACTTCATAGGTCTTTTTATCCAGAGTTTTGGCAGAAACTGCAATAAACTTACAATTGCAATCCATATATAAAGTTTTACATAATAAATGGGTGTCCTATTCGAACACAATAATAGTAAAATCCATGCCCCAAAAATCACCCCTATATTTCCCGAGAATTCATTCGTTATTTTTTAAATACTTAAACTTTGACGTAAGCTCTACTGTTCTTTGAACCGTTCACTTTGCTTGAAAAAGTCAACTGAAAAGCTTTTAGGGGTTCTTTTGTCGCACAGGATAAGGCGGGAGGAAACGCCCGGGTGTCACCATTGTGTGGATCGCCCGGAGGACACGGTGGAGCATACGGTGGAGGTCTGCCCAGCTTGGGCGGAGCATCGCCGTGTCCTCGTGGAGGCGATCGGCGGCGGTGATCTATCGCGTCCGGCCCTGGTTCAGGCCATGGTACGGAGCGAGAGGAAGTGGGAGGCCGTCACCTCCTTGTGCGAAGCGGTAATGCTCGCGAAGGAGGAGGCGGAACGCGTGAGGGAGAGGCAAATTTCGCGCCCTCACGCCCCTAACCCCCGCAGGAGGAGACGCCCAGGGCGTCGGGAATCGCGGGGCGATTTCCGGCCATCGTAAGCGCGGGCTTGCGGGCGGTGAGCAATGGGTGGCTCACCGTCCGATAAGGACCAGGCCCGGGTCGACGGCGCGTTGTGTTCCACGCGCGCCTCAAAGAGATGTCAGCAGAATTGAAGGGGTCCACTAGGGCCGATGCCTGCCGGGGCTGCGAAGAAAACCGAAAGGGAGATCGTGGCCCCCGGCAACAGGGCAAACGAAGGAACACGGGTGGGTTTTAGTCAGTAAGAGTCTGACACACCCTCCCGCTCCGCCCAGAGCGGGAGAAGTTATTTGATGATTTCCCACCTTCAAAAAAAAAAAAAAAAAAAGGGGTTCTTTTGTCAATATTCTGCTTCAATTTTTCCAATCAGTTTTACGTTGGCCCTACGCTTTTAAATTTTGGCTAACTATACTTAGATTGAATCATCGAATACATTAAATCATGCTCATGCACAGTGTAGAGACGTGCTCGTTAGAAACACATTATTTAACATGCTTCAATAAAAGCGCGATATGATGCAAATACATGCAGAGAGTTGAAGTCTACGTGTGGTCACTGTGGTGAAGAAGGACACCCGATATCCGATTGCGCCCAGAAAGCTGACACACCGAAATGTGTCACTTGCTTTAAACAGCCTAACAGCCAGAAAAAGGAAGCACAGTATTATTTATCGACAGTGACCTTGAAATAATTACATATACGGCCGGTCGGTAGATAAACCTCCCGCGTCCGTGCGTAACTACCACGCACTCTATACTGTTGCGTACTAATATATCTACACTGAGATTTAGAAGCGCGTCATTTCGGCCGTTTTCTATGAAGATATAATACTGTTACGTATTTATACTGTGACGGAGACACTGAGTGCCCTTCTAGGAAAATAGTGGAATATATCTACATAATAATATATGCACTCTATCAATTATGATACCTAGAACGTTATACTCAACGCCGCACTTCTGTGTTCAACGCCTGCTGCTGATTCAACATTAAACTGCGCTGGTTTACAAAACCTCAGTTTTGTTGATATCTAAGCTATGTTAGTCGCCCGCTGCGAAAATTGACTATACACATAGCCTTGAACTTGATTTTAATGTGTGCAACATACTTATCAATTCTGCTGACGCAAATTCATATCATATTATGTGTGTAACTAGGTTACGAGTATAATGTGCAAGAAACTATTTTATGCAAACTAAATATGGAATTACTTATGCAATATGTAAAAAAATCCCTGTCCGATCCAAAAGAGGCACATAAGTATTGCAATAACATTACCTAAAAGTAATAAAAAATCTTATTATTATTGAAAATTAAAAAGTTATAGCTATTTAAAAATCACATTTTTAGTACCAAATATACTCCAAATTCATTAAAAATTAGCAAATTTTCTACAGGGGTCATAAGTTATGACTTGTAGACACCTGGTTAACGACGTTCGCCTGCACCCGATGTTATCACCCGGTATTATTCTCCATTGAAAAACAAATGTGACTTTTTTTTTTTTTTTCTTGAATGTTCCACATAAATAAACTCTCAGTACGAACCTAACCTAACCTAAAAACACCCTCACAGATCGGAAAGGGTTTTTTTTTTAAGATAAGATAATTTATTTGCGGAAAACATGGTATATATAGGTGTTATTAAAGCAAATCAGATCATAATTTTTTTGTTTAAAAATTAAAGCATCCAAACTTCAACAAATAAACAAAAAACAAATTAAACAAACAAATAATAATTAAACAAATTTGAATTTACAAAGATTATAATTT
The DNA here is from genome assembly GCA_916610215.1 of Omphaloscelis lunosa. Taxonomy (NCBI): domain Eukaryota; kingdom Metazoa; phylum Arthropoda; class Insecta; order Lepidoptera; family Noctuidae; genus Omphaloscelis; species Omphaloscelis lunosa. Next base: position 19,745,536 of record OU744250.1, read on the forward strand.
ATGTTTAAAAAAATCCCTAATATTATAGAAATTATTTTCATTGGCCATTTATATAATTTAATTTTGAATAATCTGCAACTTAATATTTTTAATATATTAAGTAATTTATTATAAACACGTACACACATAGCCAGACAGCTTTTATTATATTTTGCTAACCTAGTACAAGTCTGTATTGATCACGGCGACTTCGAGAATTTATTTTCTCTGCTGTTTTGAACAATTCTTTATATTTCCTAACAAACACATGCTTTATACAAATATAATGAAAGTAACGGTAGCAAACGAGCGATAAATGCTCTATTGTGGTCAGTACTATTGTATTTCCCCACATAATTAATCCATACCGTAACGAGGACTCAACATATGCACGGTATGACATCACAGCCGTTTTTATATTTGTTACCTTCTTGATCTGCGTGAGAGTGTATACAAATTTATTTATTTTATTACATACATTATCGACCTGAGCTTTCCAGTCTAAATGGTAGATAGATACAATATTCTTTACTATGTACACTATAACAATTATAGACATTAATTTAGAAATTTAACATTGGATGACACAGTGGGCGGTCTTATCGCTAAAAGCGATCTTTTACAGACAACCTTTGGATGGATTTAAATGGAAAATAAGAGAAAATACTGCGTGTACCACTTACATAAAAAAGAAATAAAATGTTCGTCAATTATTACTCCTAAAATTTAGTTCGTATCACTTGAGTAATTTGTGGTATGATTCTAAAATTAAATTGATTTTAATAAGATTGATTAAATTGTATATAAACAGATTTTTTAAGATTAATACATAAATTATTATTATTTAACCAATTAATTAGATTGTCTGTTGTATTATTTATCTCCGCTTCGAATCAATAATTGATTTATATTTTTTATCGGACGGAACATTAATTGTTATTATGGAAATTTCATCAGCAAAAAGGAAACATTTGTTATTGGTCACATTTACTATGTCCTTTATGTAGAGTAGACATAAGATAGGGCATATATTACAAATCAATTAGCCACGAACCCTAAATATACGTTTATCCATAATAAAATAAATTAATTCCAAGGAGTTCTTGGTAGGAGTTAAGTATTCAAAGAGTCTTGAGTTGTTTTACACTATGAAAACTTCAATGATGAACTATATAATATTAATTTTTCTTTTGAGATAAAAATTAGAACAGATTAGAATAGAGATAGAGATAGATTTGAATAGAACAGATAGGTCACAGGTGTTTGAAATCTCAATCGAGTTTCGAGGTCGAGGTCACTGAAGTTTGAAACTTTTATAAATCTCAAGCTTTGCCTTCTTTGTTCACCTTAGTTAGCAAACCGATTAGTGATAACAAAGTCCTTGCGATGCAATTTCTTGTTAGCCCGTAAGCTTTTACTATTCAATGTAATTAGTCTTCTCACTCTTAACATTCTAATATTAGTCTCCTAGTTATTCCACATGATGGCAACATAATAATAAATTCTTAAGAATGTCTTCAGGACATTCCTCGTAATCTGAAACTTTACCGGCTTGTCAGAAACAAAATTTTAAACCATCGACATTAAAACTGCTGCAAGACTTTACAGAAACGGGTAGATACAATGCACTTAAATAAAATACTTATTTACAAGATTGCACAAACAATGACAAAAAATTGGTACTGAACGTACGACTTACAAAAAGGAAAAGCCTTCTATTTACTTTCTTAAAGAAATGGGAATAACGCAATTTTTCCCAATATCTCCCCTTTGAAAAAAAAACTGCGAACGTGTCTGAAACCTATTAATTTCGCCCTTTATCCTATTTGCCGAGGCGATCCTGATCAAATACGTGGAAACCGGAATGTCATTCAACCTACTTATTTTATCGGAAAGGAAGGTGCTATTAATCTTTCAAGTTTTTTTTTGGTAGACTTTGAGTTATTTATAACAAGTCTTTAAAGGTATATATCTTCATGGTAATATTTCCAGGTTAGCTATAACCCCGTGTCCGAACAAAAACGATCGGTCGCGTGAATATGCGATTGAGTCGGTAATATGTAACACTATGTTCGGAAAACCATAAAGGCGCCCTCTGTCGGTGCGAACAAGCTTTTGGGTTTGCCAAAAAACGCGGTAATCGCATGTTCGTACGACAATCGCTTTGGTAAAGACGCGTCCTAAGAACGCTCGGTTAACCTTCAGAATTAGAGTAGAGCAAAGAATTAGGGTCTATAACAAAAGTTCCAGTGTTCCTTTTAGCTGAAATAATAATATGAAAATTCTTAAGAGTATACAAATGTCCGTCAATATTTGTAAGGATGTTATCTAGACTATGTTATTTAGTAAATTATATCAATAATTCTTCTTATTTTCGTCTGGTTAGTGGCTAACCTGGTGTCAGAGTTTTAAAACCGCTTATAGGCTATCAATAGTTAATAAAGGCATAATGTGTTATCCAGTAACTGGGCTCCTGACTACCCGTAACGGCTGTCAAAGATCTACGAATAACAGCTGGGACCGAGGGTTTTCTGAGGCACGGAGGGGTCTCGATATGTATTGGATGATCACCCATTCACGGACCAACCGCAGTAACCGAAGCTTAACCTTCGATCGACCCGTGTGCCTGTTATCATTTAGCCTCGAGCCCCTCACCTGGACATAAATATACAATTAATATAAATCTGAAATCGCAAATCCGCGTTGAGCAAACGTTACCAGGCTTGCAAGTCAAGCAGATTTATTTTGTAATACCAAACTCAGAGCATTTATTTCAAATAAACAAATGACAGGCAGTTTTGAATTGTTTAGGGGTCGGTCAGTCAGAAAGATGTAGCTAGTTGCCCATTCCAAAACGTAGTAACGGGTAAGAAACTCCACGAACACTTTTAAATCAAAATATGGTTACCAGCCTATTAATGTCCTGCCATTAAGAAGGTATGAGCATTGATGGTGATCAATGCTCATACCTTCTCTGTATAAGAAGAGGCCTATGACCTGGGACAGTAATAGGCTGGCATGCAAAAAAACCGAAAATCTACTTGACTTCTATGCGATATTTTTTAATTTATTTATTTAAATCAAATACAGTGATCCATATTTATGTTAGTATACCTACTTAAAAATTACGTTAGTAATCAAAGATTAAATTACTGGCGTAAACAATTGTTGGTTGACCATAATAAAATAAATAATAATAATAATAAATTAAAAAACATGCCACAATAATAATTTTTATAACTAAAATAACTACATAGAAACATGTACATAAAATCAAATTGTAAAATATCTTTAAAACATTTTTGGATTTTAATTGACATTAAAATTAATGTCAATTAAAATCCAGAAATTCATTATAAAATCATAAATATTAACGATGACAGAGAATTGTATATATACCTACAAATAAAATACAATACTTGGCTTGAGGTAAATTATTTTGCCTTTAAAATCACTCTGACCCATACCTATGGGGATCTCTTGAGTAACTAAGTTTAGTAAAGTTTTCCGACATAGATCTAAAAATGGACAAAGCACAAACTTGGTGCAACAATATTTATTTATTCTCTAGGCGAATACAGAGCCTATACTCCTATATGTCTAGTTTTGAAAGTTGGTAGACTCAGGGACATATTTGGTGACAGCCGACAATTCGACAATTTTGCAAATTTCTTCTATAGTTTTCAGCTCTAATAAACAGTTCATGAAAATGTGTAAATTTTGTACTACTTTGTTTCTAATATGTCGCATTGTAAGTAGTACCTGAAAATAGAAATAACATATCATCCAGGTATACTAACTTTGTATCACATTCCCGAGGCTGTGAAAATAGAGAAAACGAATTTTCCCAGATACGAGACCTAGCTGGATCGATTTTTCGCCCCCGTAAACCCCTATATGCAACTTGCATCGAAATCGATAGAGCCGATTTCGAGAACGTGAGTACAAATATAAAAACAAAGAAATATACAAATATTGCTCGTTTAATAGGCTTCTATGGTTATTACAGGCTTTTACAACTTATAGCTAATGACAAGCGTCCAAAGGAAGTTTAATGTAAATGCAAAACGTATGCAATAGTAGATTGTTATACACGGGTCGAAAGGAATTGACGAATTTCACCCGTGTAGTAGAAAAAGTAAAATATTGTAGTTTTTCTAAAATATTGATTTATAATAATAACATGAGTATTCTAGTACTTAATAGTCTTATTTAAATTTTAGATATGAAAAACACCGCGTCACCGCCGCGAGTCGTCCCGCTTAGTATTCTTTTTAATTCACACTAGCTGTATATACACTGACAACACTGCAGTATTTTTTTATCGATATTTTTTTTCTTAAATTGTAAAATATACATAATACGGGTAATTTGTGAGCTTCGTAGATAGTTATAAGATATAAGTGTAAATATAAATAAATGTCTATTTTACAATTGCATTATATCTTTGATCATAGATCTATGATCATAGATATGATAGTACATACCCCCCTTAGCAAAATTTTTCGTAGCCGACTACCTAATCAAATTCAAATCTATTTTTAAAAAATCATTCCCGCCCTAGAGGGAAGTAATTACTATGAGTCTTTCCCGCCCAAGGGTCTGGAGCAGCGTCTTCCACCCGCTACGCGGGTCAAACAAACACTATTTTCCGAGTATGAGAAATGAAAAATAAATAAAACCAACATCTCTACGAAAGCATACTTAAGAATCTCAATAATTTTATCATAGCAGAGAGTTGAAAAAGCTACGAAAAGTTATCACAAAGTTTTCTGAAGAAGAATTCAAAATAATGTACAACAGTGATAATAAATATCAGCTTTATTTCGCCATTGCGTTTGAAAGGTACTCGGTAGAAGTAGTGCAATCAAAAACAGACATTTTTATATTTCTCAATGCAGTACCGACCATGCCAATAAGTGGCTAGCTCTATAAATATTTTCATTCATAACAATAAAATTTTATGAACAAAATGGTTGTGAAGTTATGAAAATAAAGTTTGTTTTTAAAAATGTTAAGAAAAGCGAATGGTGCTGATTTTCATGACCCAGCGAAAGTAAAAACCGGCCAAGTGCGAGTCGGACTCGCACAGGAAGGGTTCCGTACCGTATTAAGATCGAGCAAAAAACGCCAAAAAAAAACACGTTTCTTGTATAACCCCCTCGAATTATTAACTTTGTTAAATTTTTACTTTTTGTTGTTGTAGCGGCATTAAAAATATACAATCTGTGAAAATTTCAACCGTCTACCTATTATGATTCATGAGATACATTCCGCTGACAGACAGACGGACGGTCGGACAGTGGAGGCTTAGTGATAGGGTTCCGTTTGGCACCCTTCGAGTACGGAACCCTAAAAAGCGACTACTATTTATTTTGTTATGGGACCACCATGCGGACGTTTTGTACTAAGTGAGAAAAAATATATCACATAAATTAACCCATAAATCGCTGGAAAATCAGTGGTGGTGTTGATAGTGTTGGCGACGTAAATGCAGAAACTCATCGTACATACAACTTTATCCGTTTTGAGGTCGGTTAAGCAGAATTAAACTCACTTAGCACCATCGGGAAACGCCATGACACCCAATCCAGAGCAAAGGCCTCCAATCAGCGATCCATCGTATCTTGTACCATCAGGTAGTACCAGATGTCCCATGCCATGCTTTTGGCCCTTAGAATTCCACTCGCCAACATAGCGAGTACCATCTTCGTATTTGTATGCTCCTGTCTTGACAACCCCTGGATCTACAACTGTAAGGATTGAAAGTTGGTAAGTCGTCATCATTATTTATCAGCCGAAGGATTTCCACTATTGTAAACAAATTGAAGGGAGTGAAGTGATATACACCTCCATTAATACTGATGTGGAGAAAGATGATGCCACACATTAACCAGTATAATTTCTCAATTCGCAAATGGCAAGTGGACTTCCGGTTGTACATCATCCAACTGAAGGTCGGTGTCCTGATCTCCTTCAGAACTTAACTCCGCCGAAGCTGTGTAACGGAACCCGGCTCAAAGTCATATCTTTGCAGAGAAACGTCATCGAGGCGGAAATTCTAAAAGGTTGTTGGGATGGCGAGACAGTATTTATAGCGCGTATGCCACTAATTCCCCACAATTGAAAGAAAATAAAAGAAAAAAGAAAGAAAATATTTTATTCTATTGCCAGTTTATGCGCATGCAGTTCCCTGTGAGCGTATGCTTTGCCATCAGATATGAGCATGCATATCTATAACAATGAAATTAATGAATTAATTCCGATCACCACGTCGCACTGGATGTTAAATCTATGGATAGGGTTGTTCGTGGTGTTAATAGTACCTTTTGATATAGGAGCCGAGAGTGCAATTACCAATGCTCACGCCAATCAAACGAGATTTTCGTCAGCCTATAATGGTCCCACTGCTGGGACACAGGCCTCCTCTCGATAAGAGAGCGTGGGCCATCTACCACGCGCGCCCAGTGCGGTTTGGTAGATGTCACACAAGTCTTCGAATTTTTGGTTTTAAGACATGCCAGTTTCCTCACGATATTTTCCTTCACCAGTTTAAGAGCTGTGATGATGAAATAATTTACACAAAGTAAAGCGCTTGCCAGGGTTCAAACCTTCGACCTACAACTCGTAAGTCGTGGCTGTTAAAACTAGGTCACCACTGCTTTTCAAACATATTTGTGATAAAACAATAAATAAACTATAGTTTTTTGGTACATAACTTAAAATAACAAGCCAGTAAAAGAGCATATTATTATAAAATAATATTCTTACCGTCTACCATTGCGAAACACAACACCTGGACTGATACAAGCCGCACTTAAGCGGCTTCGACCTACGTCAGTAATCTAATAAGGGAAGATAGGGCAAATCGCTCGTTCATGTTATGTTAGGAATACCCTGTAACCTAAATCTAAATAGGTTTAGGTTTAACTCAAAATTATTGGCTAACCCGCAACTTTGTAGAATTAATAACAGAACATCACCTTTGTATTCCCCAAAGGGTTAGAATTAATTGGTACTTTGGCAGACGGAATACAAGATCTGACCTAAATCAATCTGCCTAGCCTTTTCCCAACTACACTAGCCTTCAAAACTTAGTACCACACTTTTAAAATTGAAATTTCTCTTAAATTATAAAAGTCAGACTTTGAAATAAAAACCTTTTTTAGCAAATTTCATATTTTTCTTTTAAGTTATTGTTTATTATACATTAGTAAGGTTTTTACCTTAAAAAAAGATAAAAACCAAAAAATTTAAATTTTTAACTTACTGACAAAACACTCAAACAGCATGTATGTATATTATGCCTTTAATAACTTGTATTGCCTTCTTGGGCTCTGATTATAGCTTCGAGCTAGTTTGACATACTGAAGACGAGGTTTCGGAGGCGATGTTGGGGAATATTTTCCCATTCACCCATCAGGGCCTGTTTTAGGGCCCTGAGGGTGATAGGAGGTGGTCTGTGGCTTCTGATCAGCTTCATGATCTCATCCGAGGCATACTCGATCAGGTTGAGATCAGGACTTCTTGATGGCCAAGCCATCAAGTTGATACCAACCTCCTGAATGTACTCTTGCACGACCCGAGCGGTGTGGGGCCGGGCGTTATCATATCATGCATCAGTATCGATCCATCACCCATATTTACTAAATATGGCCCTGCATACTCACTAAGGATCCCTTGAGTATATCTTTCCCCACTCAGGGTGCCATTTTCTATGGCCACTAGCTCTGTACGACCTTCTGAAGAGATGCCAGCCCATACATGTACAGAGCCTCCAACGTTTTGGACTCTTTCTGTGAAGCAGGCTTGAATGTATCGCGTTCAAAAGTGCCATACAAGGCCCTATTTGAAATAAATGATTTGACTTTGACTTAGCTAACCAGGTTGCCTGTATACTCTTTGCCTGCCATCGGAAGTAAATAGTAAGAGTCGAGACTCATCAGTGCACTTTAAATATCTTGTGTACTTTAAAAGTTATTGCAATTTCAAAAGTGTGGTAGTAAGTTTTGAAGGCTAGTCTACATTGGGGTCGGCTTCCAGGCTAACCGGATGCAGCTGAATACCAGTATTTTACATAGAGCGACTGCCTATCTGACCTCCACAACCTAGTAACTGGGTAATACGATACCCCTTGGTAAGACTGGTTGTTAGACTTTCGGGCTTCTGAAGACCCGTTACGACTTTCGAAGATCCACGAATAACAGGCAGTACCAACAGCTTACCGTGCTTTCCAAGGCACGGAGGAGTCTCGGTATGTACAGATGGTCACCCATCCACAGACCAAACTTGGCAAACGTAGCTTAACCGGATGAATCGACACCTGCGGCTGTTATCACTTAGCCACGAGCTCCTTTTACAAGACAATAGGTCATCTTACCATTAGAGGCTGTAACCTAGCCCACTTATTAATAAACTCCTACGTGGTTTAAGATTGAAACCTCGAATTTATGGAAAACTTTACTCCTCGTTTATTCATAAGGGGTTAAATGTATACCTACATACCAAATCAAGATGATTTTGCAAAGCATAGTTGGTTATGTTTTTGACTTTCCACAGCCTCGGTCATTGTTAGGCACACGGCTATTATAACTGTTGCTAATTTACTAAACATAAAGGAATTATTATGGATTATTATATCCAAAGATGAAGATAGTTTCTTAGCTGTAGTTGAAAATGGCACGTAAACTCATGGTTATTATAATGACAAATGATAAATGATTTTATTTCTGTAAATAGGTTTGTACAAACACTTTTACACGTCAATCATATTTTAAAAACTAGATGAGGTCGGCGTTTCCTATCTGACTACTCTGAGAAGAAAAGCCGAAACAAACTCAGAGGTCACAGTCTCTTTTAAAGTCCAGACATAATCTTGGTCAGATCATGTGAAGACCATGTAGATTGGTGTCTGAAGTGGTCTTTTGAGGAAAGCATCACACAGGTTGAGAGGGCCTGTCCAGTCAGTGCACGCATTTGTGAGTTATCGTGCAGCTCAACTCAGAATTTAAAGAGCTCAACGATTCGACGAACAATACCAAAGAAAGGACATTTGGGTAGGCCGCATAAATTACTCAAACTGTCAGACTATAATTAGAACTAACTGAGAAAAAATTAAAAACAAAACAAAAAGAAAAAGGAATGACCCACATAGTCTTCACATTCACAAAAATTTAAATTATATAATACTTTAAAAGTAAATATTCATGTCGTTGTATATATAAAATTCATTAATGTCAATGTGTATACAAAAACCAGGAAATAATCTTGGTCAGAGCATTTCATTTGAGGACCATGTAGATTTGTGTCTGAAATGGTCTTTTGAGGAAAGAACCATACAGATTTGAGTGGACCTGTCCATTCCATGCACCCATTTGTCAGTAATCGTGTATAAAACCTGTGGAGGTATGTACAACGCCACATGGTAACTACGCACAAGACTAACGTCACGCGAAAGTCCTGCATCAAGCAAATGGATTTACCGCGAGACGAGTATTTAAACAACGTCTCGACATCAATCGTCGGACAGTTGCCGACCAGACACAACACCCGTCCGGTCGGAGGATCCCCCCCATATTCTTTGGAGAATGAGTAAACTCTACACCCTGCTTCTCACACCTCTATATAAACCTATTTTCAGCTCTTAACCCAATTTTTTTTTTCAGCTCTAAACCAGTCTCCTGAGCAGGTTTTCAGATGACAGCCATAGGGCCTTGTGAAATGTCCTTTTTGTTAATACAAATATTTTTAGCTAAGCATGCTATTTTTGCAAAAGAAATATTCCAGTAAATCAGCTGACATTGTAAGCAATCACAAAAGTGCTAATATTTTGTAAAGTAGGAAGTGTCAATTGAGTAGTTGTCGTCCAGTTCATTCTAGTAATCTTTGCGTTGTTAGAACTAATTCCTGTGGATCAGGTAATTTCTGCCGGTTACTGATTTGTACTGTTCAGCTGGCTTGCCCGTGCAAGCATTTACGGTGTTGGATATCGTCACCTCCACGGCAAACTTACGAATCCTGCAGTTTTAGTGAAATCAAAAATTTTATGAAAAACTATAAGTACCTAATGTAGTACTACACACCGAGTTGAGCTCCTTAAGTTCCGAGTTGAGCTCCAAGATTACTGACAAATACTTGCACTGACTGGACAGATCCACTCAAATTTGTGTGGTTCTTTCCTCAAAAGACAATTTCAGACACTGATCTACATGGTCCTCATATGGCCTGACCAAGATTATGTGTGGACTTTTAAAAAGACCGACACATTGTGAAGAAAGGCCGAAACAAACTCAGAAGTTTGTTTCGGTCAAATGCATGCACTGACTGGACAGGCCCTCTCAACCTGTGTGATGATTTCCTCAAAAGACCACTTCAGACACCAATCTACATGGTCTTCACATGATCTGACCAAGATTATGTCTGGACTTTAAAAGAGACTGTGACCTCTGAGTTTGTTTCGGCCTTTCTTCTCAGAGTAGTCAGATAGGAAACGCCGAACTCAACTAGCTTATTTTTCATATATATATTTTTTTAATATGGCATGTAAAAGCGATTCCGATATCCCATTTACAGAATAAACAAATTTCATTTCATTTAAATTTTAAGAATTTTTGTCTCTGACTTACGAAAGTGTTTCACCGAAGTTTAAATTGAATATTTTTATTATGTTAGTATTATTGACAGCCTTATTGGTAGTGGTCAGACGCTCCTGCTGAGTATGAGGTCCTGGGTTCGATTCCCGGGTTGGGCCAAGTGTTATTGGGTTTTTCCATCTGGAATTTCTCAGTAGCTGCCCGGAGTCTGGATTTGTGCCCGGTTTATGGCAATAGGCTCGCCCCATTACGTGAGACTTAAACATAACTGGCGAAATGTGGGTGCACTATAGGTAATACAGGCGTGATGTTATGTTTATTAACTTCTATGTATGATGATGTAAATTACGAATGTGTACCTATTTCTGAGCCTAGTAAAATATTGACAATCCGTAGATAATATAAAAAGCCGGCCAAGTGCGTGTCGAACTACGCACAATGAAGGGTTGCAATAGTTGGGATGAATTTATCCCAAATACAAACTTAACATTGTAGTTGAAATACATGTTCTCCCATACATTCCCACTGTAAATGTTACGCACAATTTTGAGAGATTTACCATGTTATTTTAAGACCATAGACGTCTTATAGGTTTTCCTGTAATCTATGAGGGAAGAACCATTCTCTGTAGGTTTTTTTTTTTATTTTAAGCTCAGTAGTTTCGGAAATAAGGGGGGGAATGGTCAAGTTTCATCTATTTTCTTAAATATCTTTAAATGCATTTATTTTTAAATTATAAAAAAAAATTAAAATCCTCAAAACAAGCCCTTTCATTTAATATGTCACACGATATCTACATTTAGAAAAACTTTATTTTTTTCAAATTTTCATATTTTCCCCCAAAAGTGACCCCAATATTCATTATGTTACGTTACACGTCCGTGTTTGAGTCATAGAAATACATATGTGTACCGAATTTCAGTTTAATCGGTCCATTAGATTCGGAGCAAATTGACTGTGACAGACGGACAGACAGACACACAGACCAACAGACAGACACACGAGTGATTCTGTAAGGGTTCCGTTTTTTACTTTTGGGGTAAGGAACCCAAAAAGTACCATTTTGAAAACCAAATGTACCGCGGTACCTTTATACCTGTTACAAAAAAAAAATGCAGTTGTTTCATAGAAAAGTGCAATACCTACGCGGTCAAAATGTACGCAACAGCAGGATTATTTTAAATAACCGACGAAAATGGTTCAGAATGGTTCAGAATCATGTACTGAATCCATGATAAAAGTTTTCGTGTCGATGTCCCTGCCACCCCGTATACTAATTTACTCTTTTTGCTCTAATTTATCCTATCTCTTTTAGGCTTCATTCATACTCATCCCTAGTTCGAACTCGCCCGCTTTTTTATATGCAGTATGTCAGAATAATGCTACGATGTAGAAAATAAATACTCTTCTTCTACATAATAAATATTGATACGATATTTTTTTAACAAAATGACCTACTTAGATTCCGAGCAAAAGACAATCAAGTGATAATCTTGGTTAAGTTTATTCTGCAGAATATTGTCCATAATCTACTTCACCAAACTGCCACAGATAAGGCAGGGAACAGCCGAACGTTAGCTAATCCACTGTCAGATTAACTGTCTCACTATCTCAGCACTTAGACAAGCATAAACCGAATTCAGTAAATCAAATTAATGATTTACAGTACAACTTGCTTTCATAATCCTTATAAATAATTAGGACGAATGAGGAAGTGCTTTTAAAGGACGACACTTTTGTTAATTAATGAGTCCCTTAAAAGTACCCTCCATTACCCTTTACTCTAAATAATGTGCCATAAAATGCTCTTTGTAGCTTTGAAAGGAAATTCTTCCCTAGTTAAAGCCCTCCTTGAGTAGGGAAGAAATTAAACAAAACATAAGGGAGCTGTCTCACAGGAAAATATTATAGTTTGTAGATAACTTTAAACGTAGTGTGATCGGTGAGTCAACAAAAATACATTTTATAATATTCACAATCACAAAGCTCAGACTGACTTTATAGATTAGTCTAATTTTCCTTTTTATATATATATTTCTGTTATGTTCTCGTATCTCATTTCGGCAACACTGTAGGCACATAATGTTTTGAGCACATGGTATTCACTCGCATAGGGTCGTAGCATAATGCTGAGCGATAACCGATTTGCGTGGATGTGACGCATGCTTCCCCAACTTTTTTAACTTTTTTATGTATTTAAAACTTTTTTTTTGCGTCATGTTTACCGCAAATAAACGTTTTTTCTTTCTTTTCTTTCTTTCACATTTCTATAGCAGCCTTCGTTGTCCTTGATCACTAAAAACCGTGCGAATAACATAAATAAAAACCATATTTTTGACTTGGAATATCGGTAATTGGAACATTCATCTTTTTACAAGATCAAGTGTCTTCATCTGTAACATAAGTCGGGAATATTTCCTTCGGGAGACGCTGTAAGTTATGTAGAATGAAATATATTCTTCAGTTTTCCGTATATCAATAATAAAAGATGAATAAATTGCCTACATTCGATACTGCAGCAGTTTAGCCTCAATTTAATATCATCAAAACCAATCGACCAGCCTCACAAACATACAAAACCAAGCATCTGTGTGTGCGATATATACTGCGATGTGAAACTGAGTTGATATTGAACCTGAGCACGGTAGGAATCCTTGTGTCGATATTATACTTGCAAATGATCATGATGTTCTGCAATATCGATCCCATTGTACCCAGGGTTAGATTGTGCTTCGATAAAGTTTACGTGGGTGACGGCAGTTCGTGTGAATTTTGCAAGTACCTACAGAAGTTCAGTGAAATGATATTTTAGTTTTGAATGGAGATGTTGAGGTTTGGCTGCCTACTTTGTTATTGCTTAGGAAATTCTCAGTCTTGTCGTCATATCGTCGTGTATTTCTGGGTTATATCTATAAGTTTTCATCTACGCCTACGTAACTAGTCAAAGAATAGGGGGGGCATCTTGTTGAAGTTGGAGATACTTAAGTAATTTCGCTGCTGCGTCTGCTAAAGAATCATCAGAGACGAAATTGCACAACACATTGAAAATACCATTTATTTTGACAGTTTAACATCATTCATTGTGTTATTTACACGTTTTTGTGCAGACAAATTTTTCGTACATTATGATGGATGGATTAGGAATTTCCTTCAAAATTCTTCGGATTGTGAATAAAAGGTCTACAATGTGTAACTGAATTAATAATGCACATTATGAAAGTTGTTTGTTCAGAATCGTTTATTAAATCGATTTCCGTCATTTTTAATATAAGTAATTTTTACCCTAAAAATAATTATAACTACGTAAATACAGTCACACTTCTGCTGTACAGTCAAAACAAACCAAAATAGACGAAGTACCTACGCTAGACCCTGATACGTGTGCGACTGTGTGCGTGCCTAGATTTGTAATGTGATTACAATTTTATATAATTATAATAATTAATAATTATTTTTTTATAATAATTAATATTTTGTTTTTATAATAACTATTTTTACAATAATCATTATTTTATTTTATAATAATATTGTTTTTTTTATAATAATTATTTTTACAATAATCATTATTTTATTTTATAATAATTATTATTTTGTTTTATAATAATTATTATTTTGTTTTTATATAATTTTTAATAGTAAAAATTGAGTGTATGTATTATGATTATAACAGAATATTCTAATTGGGGTGTTTGGTAGTGTGCATTAATTCCGGGACATGTTGTATATCTGCCATTATGCAACTTCTATATGAAGAGATTATGTGTGAGATCTGGTAAATCCTAATCGGTATGAGGCACTTATTAATTAGAGTTCAGTCTACTAAGGGCAGATTTCACCCATGAAACTGAACGCGATCAGCACATCTAAACTGTATTCAAGAGCTGTCTATATTCCATAACAACGTTAAAACTGACAAATTCGCCATTAATCCGCCTTAACATAAAAAACGATGACGACGAACTTAGTTGTGAAAAAAAAATGTTAATTCCTGTGGATTGTCGTTTCTAACATAATCGTATTGAACTTAGTATTTCGTATTTAAATAGTGTGTTAAAAAAGCGACCCTTTTTTGCTCATTTTTAACCTATATTTTGAAACAACCTACCAAGTCATCAACATTTGAGCTCAACAAGCAGATTGTGTTAATTAAGTTCAAACACTGTTGTTTCAAAAATAGTCGTTAAACTTTATGAAGTTAATTGCAGTTCAGAATTTGAATAAAATGATGTCCATGAAACTTTGTGAGTTGTAGTGTAACTACTAAAAAACAAATGATTTAATATTAATTTGATTTTGAGTTATTTTAGCTTATCTAGAATTTTGAGGGCTAGATTATTTTAAGAGTTAAAACTTTTCTAAGATAAGCAGAATTTATTGTACGTAGGTACTTATTCCTTTGCGATAATGACATAAATAATTTATTTGGTGATTAAGGTGATAATTTCGTGGAGTTCAGGGTAATTAACATTTATTATTTATTTCCTTTATTTCATTATTTACTAATTATATTTTTAAATATTAGAATAAGAAATATCTAATTATTATTTTGTTATTATTTATTGCCTGTCATAATCTTCAAATAAACCCAATACAATACAAAACTGTTATTGAAAGCTATAGTGTGCTATTTTATACATTGCTCTTAAAGCTCTTTAATGGAAAACCCGACGTCGGACCAATAGTACCCTAATTGCGTAATACACGATCAATCACAATTTGTTTCGATTCGAATAATCCATTGCTTCATAAGTTGGAAAAAAAATCTGCTCAACAACGTAAATAATGCAATGATTGTTGTTGAACTGTCAAAATGAAACAAATTTATCAAAATCGTTTACGAAAATAAGTTACGCAATTAGGGTACTGGTCTTAACTCTCAACAGTTGCATTTGCCTATGACGCAGTCAGAATTCTCACCAAAAGGTACTTCACAACATCTTTTCCCCATAAGACTATCGATATCGTTCTTTTTTCACGGCCAGAAAAACGTGCATGTACACAGGGCCTTTATCTTTACATATACCTAAATTAACATTGATAGAACTCTATAAAAAACATATTACATCTATTTGAAATATTATAATCCGAGCCACTGCTCCCGAAAATAATAACAAAGAAGTAGGTACATAGTACCTATGAACAGGTAAATCCCTAAACAAATTCATTAATCAATTCCCAAAACCCACAAACAGTGAGCAGCTCACTTCTTGTGGATTTTGTGAAGTGGTTAACGAACTAGCCTGTTTGCAAACAACGCGGCGCCCCACGAAAATCGACTTCATCTAAATTAGTGACACTTACCAATCTCTCTAGGGCAGGAATGGCAAACCTATGGCATGACAGAAAATCCTGGGTAATATAAAAACAAAAGTCACTCATATGTCTTTTTCGATAATTTATTGATTTATTCTTCAGAAAGCTTACAGTCTATAATATCTATAAAGGTAAGTTATGTACAATAGCCCTTACAATTGTTATTTACAAGCTTCCATAAACTAAAAACGATGTATCTATCTAAAATTAAAAAGAAAAGAAACATAAAAATTACAATTAATATAACATCGCCTTAAATATAACTTAATAAATACTTCTTTAAATAAAACTAAATAAATTCCTCTTTAAAACAAAACATAAAAAATTCTTGGATTTTTTAAATCGTAACTAAAGTGTCTGATAGTTACACAGACCAATAATGCATAGTACTAAATAAGTACATGTTTTTATTGAGACTTATGCACAGGTGAAAATCCATACAAAGATGGACTTGGTGCCTTAGGCATTTTCAAGTTCACTTCTGTCGGCACTCCCGGAGTGCCACTGTTTTTTTATTTATTTTTTATTTAAAATGACATTGACGTAAAAGGTTAGCCATCCCTACACTCTAAAGTTAAACCCTCATCAAATAAAGAGCTCTTTGCTTCTCCTGGCACGTTGTCCAAGTGTTTGCAGAGGAACCCGTGTCGTAACCTGAGGTGTAGGTATGTCGTAGTTTTTAGAGAATTTAGCGTTTAAGCAAAATGTCTGGAGTTTTTAATTAATCTACTAGCTTCTGCCCGCGACTTTTTCCACGTGAAATTTCGTCCCCCGGCCCATCGCGTCGCATCGCATCGCCCGCCTGCGCTATTAGTTCAGTTTAGCTTACCGTTCTTTCTTAGTTTTGTTTCTTTTAAGGGTCGTACTCGGCTCCTAAGGGTCGTAGCGTGATGTTAAATACTTATAATCTTCCTCAAGAATTAGGTTATCAAATGCAAAAATAATTTTTCAAATCCGACTGGTAGTTCAAGAAAAAAAAACAACGTAAATATAGTAGTTTTTTTTTTTCTTTTGAGAACATCCTGCTACGTTTCATAACGTAAGTAAAAAAAAATTAGGCCTTGTTTCGGCTTATGTCAGACCGAGGTTTCGAATTATTCCTGGGAACATCCGTTTTATTTTATAACATTTATACGACTGCAGCGAAGTTTTTTCTACAGAAAAGAAACCTACATTAGGTACCCGGGTTATATCAGACCGAGGTTTCTAATTATTCCTGGGAACATCCTGCTACATATTATAAAGTAAGCAAAAAAAAAAATTAGGCCTTTTTGAGTCTGTAGTCTTATTTGAGGCGTGGTGTTGGATCCTAACACTAAAGATATCGACATCTTCTTTTCATGTGACTAACTTGGTGTCAGAGTTATAAAACCACCCATGGGCGTCTGACTTAACTTCACATGCCGTCGAGAAATATCTTACAGGCATGCCTGTTTCCTCACGATGTTTTCCTTCATCGTCTTTGAAGCAAGTGATAATATAGAATACGCACATGAATCCGAAAAGTCAGATACGTGCCTTGGGTTCGAACTCGAGACCTATGACTTGGCAGTCTGGTGGTCACACTACTAGGCTATCACTGCTCTCTGCCGACATAATAGCTCACAAACAATCTCATATTTTCAGTTACTCACTGGATGCAGTTATTTCAAACAAAGCCGTATGCTATCGTGTTTGGTGCTACTGACTATCGTGTTTGTTGAACAACACCCGGTATTCTCCCTCTAATTTCACGTACGGAGCTAAAATTCGTATTCTGCCAACGGAAACAAGTACCTAGTATTATATTATCTGTGCAAGTACCTACAATGTGTACTGCACAGCTGTTACTTGACTTGTCTGAACTAGATACGTTGTTTGAATGACACCTTAGTGTTTCTCTTAGAATTACGGAAGCAGCTCAGTTGTGTTCTCAGCAAGAATTTTAAACGCGTTCTCTTGATACAGTCATCATAATCGTTACTAATATTATAAATGGGACAGTGAATTTGTTTGTTTGTTACGCTTTCGCGCTAAAACGGCTGAACTGATTTGGATGAAATTTGGCACAATGGTAGTCCTTGCCCTGGATTAGGACATAAGATAGTTTTTATCCCTATATTCGGAATCGTGACCTATGCGGGTGAAACCGTGGGGCGAAGCTAATTAATTATAAAGCAAAGTGACACCTTACGTCAATTTACCGAGTTATAACCAATTGTTTACAACTCTCAAAGAATGACAGTTGTGATTTGAATAAACGGACAATTGATTTTAATTTGGTAGTTAATTTGCTTAACAACTAATTTCCCTGACTTTAATTACACAGCTAAAAAGGAAAAAGAGTCAGAAAAACATTTATTAAATTCTTACACTACAACTTAGACACAACAACTAAAAAGTTGTTTCTGAAACCTGTACAATAAGAAGGTACCGTACCTACTTTAAGACAACATCGCTTTAGGAGCACTGCAATTAATTAATTACTCCAGCAGCTTAGATTTTTATATCAGGCCAGACGCAAACAAATAACTTAAGAGTCTTATAATACCTCAAATTGTTTATCATGATCCTCCGTTATATCAAAAATACTGCAGCATTAGTTTTGAAATAAATATAAGTTAGTTGATGAAGTCACGATACCATAACATTTTCTCGACAGATAAAAAAACCAAAAAGTTTCCTCGGAACCGAACAATAAACTGCTAGTATTAAAAATATATTTCAAATTAGACCATGAAACTTGAATTTGTTTAAATTACCATTATTTTTACCATAAAAAGAAATTACCTAAACTATTGGCGCCGCTGCTGCTGCCTGCAGTCGGTTACAGACTTGTACCTTTATCGTAAGCTAACGCAAAGCTTACATCAATCCCGTTGAAAGTTGTTGTAGTAAATACGAAAAGCTTTGAAAGCGATTGTCACTTGTCTAGGCCCGCAACGTTTTCGACGAGTAGTAAACCTTCGGAAACAAAAGAAAAACAGAAAATAGGTTAAGGTTCTATGTGAAAACGAATGCAATCAATACGAACTTGACCCATGGAGCCAAACACCGTTTTTAGATTAGTATTATTAACGACTTATGTCAAGCCGTTATACAGGGTGGAAAAAAAGGTCAATGAAGGAAAATATAATATACTAGCTTTCAACAGCGGCACAGGCAACTGAGTAACAGGATATTAGATATCTTTAGAAATTATAGCCTGTTACTCAGTGATAATTATAGCATTCGACTGGTGTTTTTTTTTTTTTTTTTTTTTTCGGTCCGTTAGTTTTTGAGTTTATTCTTTACAAACAAACGTACAAAAAATCTCTTTATTATTACTCAGTGATAATATAACATTCAACTGGTTCAAAGAATTTTTTTAAATCGGTCCAGTAGTTTTTAAATTTTTATTCATTACAAACGAACTTACAAAAAGATCAAATCTTTTCTCTTTATAATATTATTATATGTATATATAGTTCAGATTAGATTATTGATAGTAAATTTTGTACTAAAAAAAAAGGTTTTTTTTTTGTTTGAATGAATATGTTTCAATAAGCCGCTATTAAACAATTTTTAATACTTTATTGACGTTCTGAATAATAATCGGCAATAACGCCAAAAACAAAAAAAATGTATGGCACTCGTCGACAAAGTTATTAATGAAGATCAAAATAAATATCATTAAAAACATTCCCTCCATTGATTGTCTTTTTCCACCCTGTACAGAATATGTGCTAATGTGTTTCGCTAGCAAATAAAGGTAGACCTTGAGATAGAAAGTGGCCCCGGAAAGATAAGCTGCTAATATATTATTGTTAGTGATGCTAATTATATAGGTACAGGCCACAGTCTTGAAACTAACCTCTAAAATATATTAACCTCTAATACGTAAGTCTAGGTTATATTAATAGTAAGATAAGGATATACTGTATGTTTAGGATAAGCTATAAAGAGGAAACCTAATGTAAAACCCAGTAGTACTAAGAGTACCAGGAATTTAGGTAATAGCTGACTGTTGGATATTAAATTAATAATATGTATAACACCTCACCCAAAATAATTTACATAGATGACGGAGAGGGTAGGTGTCTCTTTCGTTATTATCAGCCATAAATATTTTAACTACTATGGGTAGTGTTGGTTATTGTGCAATAGAAAAACCGTTTACAGTTCAGATCAAATTATAATTTAATATCAAATTAATCACACTAGCAATTCACACACTGTAGGTACACGACACAACTATTTAGAACGCGCTCACAGTTTCTAAACGTGTTCACTGCTTGACGGCCACCGATGAACTTTGTTCAGCTTCGGCTCCGGCCAGTTCGAGCGTTATGTTGTAGACTCTGTCGAACGCCAATAGGTGGCGCTGGCGTCCCGATTAGTCAACTCAGTAACGTATTTCCGACATAAATAACATTTCACCCAAAATAATTTACAAAGATAGTACATACATTTTACATAAAATCACGTCAATAATCCTCGGAGGGGAACAACCTAAACTTACTTGTTATAATAAAGTTTTGGCACTTACAACTGGAAAATAAATATATTTTCATTTGAACTGAGTACTCACATCAAAAAAAAAAAAAACGCTGGTTAGAGCGTTTGTCCACCACAGCCGTCACCGAGATGTCACCGAGAAACGAGATTATTCGAACTGAACATTACGTCCCGGTGACGGCGATCGTTAGTCCAATGCGACCATACTCGGCAGTTCAGTATGTTAACAGCGTTTATTCTAAAAGTTGGTAATTCAACTCAACACAACTCAAAGCATTTATTTCAATTAAACCATTTACAGGCACTTAAATTGTCAAGGGGTCGGTCAGTCAGAAAGATGAAACTAGTTGCCCTTTTCAAAGCGTAGTAGGTAAGTTTCTATGGAGAAGAACAGGCAAGAACTCTTTAAATCATAATATTGTTGCAAAATATTGGTAACATCATTTTTGTTGGAATTATACATGTGAGAACAATGTAGAAAGACGTGCACGTTAAAAGCGTCAGAAATAAAAATATAAAAAAGCAATTCAAAAATTAAAATAAGCGTTGGCAGTTAAGAGATGAACAGTCCCTACTGACGGCGCCCGTTCATGAACATGACACATGGATCAGCATCATTCAGCTCAACCATTTTGAAGGGAACTTAACGACTCAACACACACGCCACCACCAGCGAGACATTTGAGTGAGCATGACATACTTTCAGCCGCCAGGGCTCATTCAAGTCGATGAAAGACGTACCCAGTAAATGGTAGCTTTATAGAAGGTACATGGTCACAATGCTCACTCATGTGTTGTGCAGTTATGCAATACTAATAGATTGAATTTTTACAATGTAAACATAGTTTTTGCACCCTTGAAGCATTTTTGTCAGCGATTTAATCCCCCAACTTAATATGCTTGGCAGCATAGTGTGCGTTTTATACAAGATTTAAATTTCGTTTCATTAAGTTGGAGCATGTATGTGGGGAGGTATTTTATTGTAACATTTTAAACAGTAAAAGATGAAGGATGAGTCTACTTTAGCCAGTCTGTAACCAGGTTGAACTAATTGGTCCCTATTTCTAGTACTATAATTTTCTTTTACTGAAAAGATTAAGATTTTTCCTTACGTACATGATGTTTTCATAGATATATTGACAAGGTACGGAAAAGTAATTATCTAAGGTCTATTTAAATCCTTGTTTCCAATTTATATTATTTGCACTTAAACAAACTTCAACTTTATGAACATATAAATAAAGTTGATTTTAGACTCACTAGTGCTGTTGAAAAAGTCATAAAAATAATATGAAGTTGTAGCGCAAACTGAACATTATGTGTAGGCATCACAGTTGGTTTTCCTAAAAACCAACTGTAATGCCTAAATTGCGAACGTAGATTACAGGGTCAAATTAAACTAGCTAGCGAAACTCCGTAGATGTGATGGGTATCGATATTATATATATTTTATTTTATAATTAATTAAAAATAAACTAATTTGACGACATTTTTTGGGGGGTCATTCGCCGCAGTTAGCGTAGATACTTTAAATATCAGTTAATTGTATTAGTATTCTTTTGTGTAAACTTTACAGACGTGATTGGTATCGATATCTAAAAACGATGGAAAAAAAGAAAAAAAAAATTCTCAACTCCTACTTTAAGTAACAAAACAACACCTGTGGTCTTTGACCCAGAAAAAAAACCTTTTTTTTTCTTATTTTGTCACGTTTGCATAGATATCGACACCCACCAAGTCTGTGAAGTTTTCCCAGCTAATTCAATTTGACCCTGTTTACATAAATACAGTGACAGTGAACACAACATGTTCGTCTGTAACAACACAACAGTGTCAATTAACTACTTGACAATTTTCTAGCACTGTAATAATTGTAGACCAGTTGCTAACTTAGTTTAAGTACTTGTTGGTTAACCGCCTCTGTGGTCTAGTGGTTAGTCCACCTGTCTCAAACCCAGTGGTCCTGGGTTTGATTCCCAGTGGGAGCAAAACTTGCTCGGTTTGGTTATGTTAATACATTGTTGTGTTTCGGCAGTTAGAAAGAAAGAAAGAAAGAAAAATATTTTATTTGTAACACGCACAGGAAATGCACACAGTAATAAAAATAAAATGGAGTTAGACGTAAGATAGCCAGTTCTTCTATGATTGAGGATTCCAGTTGAAGCTTGCTTTCACCTTCGGCCTGATCATCACTTACCATCAGGTGAGATGCAGGCTAAGAGCATCCCCGAAGTGGAAAAAGAAAAAAAATATATATATTTGGTGAAGTCGTAAATTACGGTTTGGTCTCGACTTATCCTAAACAATGTTCTTACCCTTTTTTTTGGGTGGGAAATTATCAAATAACTTCTCCCACTCTGAGCGGAGCGGGAGGGCATGTCAGACTCTTACTGGCTAAAACCCACCCGTGTTCCTTCAGTTGCCATGAAGGAACACACACACACATGTTGTTGTTGGTTGTTGTTGTTACGATCTCCCTTTCGGACTTATTCGCGACCCCGACAAAGGTATGCCGGTTGCTATGTCGGCATCGTCCTGTGAGAGTAATGTAACATTAAACCAACAAAGCCGCACTTATTTACTTAACCTGATCAGGTTCTAATCAAACATTCTGAAGATAATGAAGCCGCTATGCTCGGGAGGATTTCCCAGAAGTAAATCTAAACTCGAAGGGATATTTCTGACTTCCAACGCAAACAGGCGACGGCACGGTGCGACGCGATTCTGGTAGAACGATTTAATGGGTACATATTTAAACGTCGAAAATTAAAATACCTACGGGTAAACTGTCAATGTTGAAAACATCGAACATTTGAATATCTTTTGTTCGAAATATCGAAAATTGTTATACTTACTCGTATACTTAAAATGTCTTAGATTGAAATACGGAGTGATTAAATATCCAATGATTAAAAATATCTATATTCATTATCAGTGATCGGAGTAGGTTGATTGATTTGGGCAATGAATTGGCACGTATATATTAGTATGGATATGCCTCCGGGATTCCGGGATTTTTAAATAATTAAGATTTTTTTAAGGAATTTCAAATGTTGTAATGTGTAGAATAAAGAATACATCAATTTGAATAAGAAATGTTAAACTTTTGCTGTTATTGCATTGCATGCAAACAAATATTAAGAAGTATAAAAAGATATTTTTATTTATTTATTCAAGAATAGTAACAATTACAAGCAGCAGATAATATACTTACAAGAATAACTACTGAATTAGTCATATTATGTAAGTTTCGAATGGACTCACAACAGTAAGATTCACATTATTACTTGATAAATATGAAAAAAACAATTTTAAACGTTTACCCATTCTATAAATTTCTAATGTACTAGTTTAAAAATCCTTACTTTTACAATACTTGATTCAATCCCGTAAGTACCAAAATGAAATCCCGGAAAAAAGGCTTATCCATGTTATGATTTCTATGACTATTCAAGATGCGAGTACGTAAAATCAATCTACCTACTCCGATCACTGGTCATACCTAAGTTCAAAATGTCAAAATTGAATACACTTAAAGAGCAGTGGTGGCCCAGCGGTAACAGCCGCAACTTAAATTATTTCATCACCACTGCTCTCAAAACGGTGAAAGAAAACATCGTGAGGAAACTGGTATGTTCTAGAACCAAAAATTCGAAGACGTGACATCTACTAACCCGCACTGGGCCCGCGTGGTGGATTACGGCCCACTCCCTCTCACAGAGAGGAGGTCTGTGTCCCAGCAGTAGGAACATTATAGGCTGATTATGATGAATACACTTAAGTTCATTATATTTACGTTAAAAATATCTACTAGTTAAAATTATATCTGAAAGTGTTCTACGAAACAAGGGAGTTCCATTACATGAGTTGTACATGTCCAAGGATGATTTGATCATTCGAATTTTTGCAAAAACTGATACCGGATATTACGAAAACACGGATAATTAGACAATGGTGAAAACCGGCCGCTGCCGTAGGACCGCTCACTTCGCTCGCTTAGGTCGCGCGCGGTTGGCCACAGTTTTAACCTAACCTATTTCACCCAGTTCAAAATGACAAATCATACAATCTGCGACTAGATAATTAGATACGTCCAGGAAGTGCACCCTTACAGTGGCTCCACAGTGATAGTATGGGCGGGTATTATGAAGCACAGACGAAGTGAGCTGATAGACGTTTTTGTAGATGGCAATATGAACGCTGAAAGTTACGTTGAAGATATCTTCGGGCCTTATGTTCACCCATTTGCACAAAATCTTGGCTCAGATTACACGCTGATGCATAACAATGCGCGTTCGCACACAGCTCGGAGGACCAGAGAGTATTTGGCAATGGAAAACATCCGGGTATTGCTGTGGCCTGCACAATCGCCAAACCTCAATCCCATCGAGCACGCATGGGACATACTCCAGAGACGTGTCCTAGAGAACCTGGACGAAGTGTCGACAACCCAACAACTGAAAGAGTTGTTAGAATTCCATTGGGAGCGATTTCAGCAGGATCAGATAAATAATCTTATAAATTCAATGAAAAATCGTTGATGACACGTTTTAAGCAACAGAAGCGGTCACATTTTGTATTGAATGACCAAATAATTTAAAAAAATGTCGTTTTTTAATATAAAACATGAAAAGCGGTAAACGGTACACATATTGTGATTAAATGAACAATTGAATGAAGGAATTTGTTGATTTAGTCACTAATGCACCTAAAAATGCTTAGTTATTATTTATAAAATAAATTTAATATATTACAATCGTAAAAATCGTTCATGTCAAAAGGCGTGTGGGCGGTGCCGCGGCAGCGGCCGGCGAGCGCTACTTCCCAGTTGCTTGCAGAAATGTTTTCACCATTGTCTAATTATCCATATTTTCACAATATCCCTAGGGTTATCGCGGAAAGTCGAATTTACAAATCATCCAACAACATACATAATAAATAAATATCGATATTTAGGACATTCGATACTCTGTTCTTCGATATCTAGGTCCTTTGATGTCACTTTTGTAGATAATTACATTTTAGATATATTGGACGTAGGTTATCTAATCATTCGACAATATAAACTTACATTATTTAAATTTTCAATTTTATGGTCGTTCGTTATTGAAGTTTTCGATGTTTCGAACATTGACATTTTACCCGTAGATATTTTAATATTCGACGTTAAAATATGTACCCTATATAATTTCTTTCAATAGAGTCGCGTTGCGCTGTCGCGTCGCGCCTGCTTGCGAGAGCCTTAATACTAACAACTTTCGAGTATCTAGACAGATGAATATTATAATCATTAACAACTTGCTATTGCTCGCGACCCGACCGCGTGAAGTTCGGATTATCGTTAGGGAAAATACTACCGGGATAAAAAGTATCATAAGTCCTAACCCGGGTCATTGTCTAGATTCTAGACCCACTATCCTTTGGCACACATTTTCTAGACTCTAGAACATGTATGCCCATCGAAATCCGTTCAGCTGTTAATTCGTGATAAGGTAACAGACAGGAAGAAAGAAAGAAAGAAAAATTGTTTATTCTGCACAAACTAAACGCACATGCCAAAAAATATTACTTATAATGTACTTACACAAATTAGCCAAAAGCCTCGTAGCCAAGTAGTAGAAATATGTCAAGATTGTCTATTACTTGAATGTCAGAGCCATAGACTATTAATATTGCATAATATTACCGACGAGTGCCACAACACTGGCCATTGACAGCTCACAAAGAAACACAGAGAGACAGACAGAGTTACTTTCGCATTAATAATATTAAGTATGGACAGGATACTTTTGTACTTGTAGGGACAAGTTCACCAAGCTCTGTCAGTCAGGTACCAAATGTTACAATAATTATTTTTACGTACCTACCGCAATTTGTTCGGTAGTTAATTGAATTGTGTTGTTACAGACGAACATGTTGTGTTCACTGTCACTGTATATTTGTATACAGAGTCAAATTGAATTAGCTAGCGAAACTTCACAGACTTGATGGGTGTCGATATGTAAACGTGATAAAAAACCGGCCAAGTGCGTGTCGGACCACGCACCCGTAATTCAAATAATGTATTCTACAGTAAAGTTTTGCATTGAGAAAATTTATTGTTCGGTGATGTATCGTGTCATAAAATAGTTATTTATGTATAATGTATATGTGTATAATTATACTAAGATAATTCACTTATACATAATATAAGTGAATTATCTTAGTATAATTATAGTGGTAATATTACTATATAAAGGTGACATAAATCCGCACAAAACCTTTCATCAATTTCCATCACATCCACGTAGGTACCCCATGCTAAAGTGACGTCAATTAACCAGAGCGTAATCGTTAGTTAATGGCAAGCAGCCATTGCGCAGACGACATATCCTTATTCCCGACGGCGGCGCTACAATAATTGCGAGCCATTCTCGACGTCAGAGCAAAGATGGTGTTTGTAGATGCGACTCTGGAGGCCCCCGTTCCCCGTTCCCGGTGGTGTAACAGGTGTAAAAATATATTTTAATTTATTTATATTTTTACACCCCTTACATACGCAGAGATTTGCAAAATCCAGTGCGCGATTTATCGCACATTGGGTTTCGCAACTCTCTGCGTGGAGCCGAGCATTCGGCGAGTCTAAAAAACACACCGTTGGATTTTCAATTCTCAGCGGTAAGCAGTACGTTGAAAATCCAGTACGTGAACCTGGGCAAAGAATCAAGACGAGATCTTTGAACGTAACTTAGGATGTGTAGTACTACAAGGTTATTTTGTTGCGCGGCCAAAATCGGAACTAACCGCCATCTCGCTTTTTAAATCATTACAAGTGACATTTCACAAAATAAAAAAATATATACCAGACCAGGGTCCAGGTTATAGACCAGGGTCCAGGTTATAGACCAGGGTCTTAACCCATGAAGCAGCCTAATACATATTTTTTTGTCTTTGTAGTGCCTGCACTCCAAAGACGATTTCCACGTAAACTCCGCCGAGTTTTTTATATGAGAGGTGAATATCGCGTGCGCTCTTTTTTGTGTTCAAGCACGGAACTAAATGTCGTAAGTCTCAATTCTTATTTCGTCCTAAAGTAATACTTGATCTAGAGAAAAAATATCATATATCTGGATAATAAATTATATTTTCTTACTGTGAATAATTATTTTAGACATAAAAGCCGAGTAATCTTGTTTTTATTTCAAATAGATCTTTAAAAAATACATGATTTTCGAAAAAAAACTGAATCGAGTGAAAATGTTCCAATTACGTAACAGTCTTATATATGGAAAGAAAAAAATCCAATAAATCATAGTTACACATTATACATATATGTATAACATACAATTTAGGGAGCCTACTCTTAAGAGGTATCAGGTGCTGTAAACTTGAGCGTAAAGTAATAGATTCGAGGAAATTTTCAAGTGGTCCTATGAAACCTTCCTCGAAATGGCTTGGGTCTCCATCTTCGGGCTGATGTCCGAAACCTGAATTGGCACTCAGTTTATATTTAAATGTGAGTCTATCATCACCTTTAAAATTAATTAAAACAAAAATTAGATTTTTTTTTAAAGAGTAATCAAAGAAACAACGTTTCTTAAGCACCATGTTTCTAATATTACAAAATTAGCGAATAAAATATACAGCATAATCAGCCTATATTGTTCCCATTGCTGGGACACAGGCCTCCTCATTGTGAGAGCGAGTGGGCCGTAATCCACCACGCGGGCCCAGTGCGGGTTGGCGGATGTCACATATCTTGGAATTTTTGTTCTAGGACATGCCAGTTTCCTCAAGATGTTTTCCTTTACTGGATTGAGGGCAGTGGTGATGAAATTTAATACACAAAGTAAAGTGCCCACTCGTAAGTCGGGGCCAATACCAGGGCCACCACTGCTCCAAATAATAAAATATACGTTTCTAATGAAATATCTAAAGTAAAAAAAAGACAATCAATCGGGAATTGAAGTATCACGATAAATGGATCGTGAGGTAAGTTACCAACTCAAAAAATAGTTTCAACGACAAGTAGTGTGAACAGTGATCCATTTAAGCTTAAAGCTAAACTTTCGTCCGACATAAATTCGTGTTTAATAGAACGTTTATAGATAATGTGATTAGCACTTAGTTTTCTTTTTCGAAGTGGGAAAATACCTCAGTCATGTCTTTGCGAGAAAAGTGTAGTCTTTAACCAAGTTTTTCTCCTTCTCTTGGGTTTTTTAAATAACTCAACTTCACATTACAAAATGAATCATCATCGTATACTTAGCTGTTATCTGCTGGATATGGAATCTCTCTCGGACTACTAGCTCAGCAACTTTCATTAGTAACTTCTGCAAAACTTTCATACGGGATATAAACAACTTTAGCTGCCGACTATGCAACAAACTCGCCTTTTTCCCATGGGCATAGGTAGGAACTACAGATTGCTACGTGTTGCGATCCTTACATATTCTTTTTGCTTCGTTTACGTTCATTCGACCCAACCTTTTATTATTCACCAATAATATCAGTATTATGTCCTTCTAGGCCTGTATGTAGTTCCCGGCGTTTCCATTCACACTGGCCACTCTGCAACGAATAATCTAATCTATGTCACCCATTGGCCAGGTACATTGAAAACGCTTGCCTTTTGAATTTACAACTGGCACCAATCTAACGCTTCCCGTCGCCGCGTCGCGTCTCCGGCGAATTGCACTAGCTATTGGCGCAAGTTCAAGAGCGCGCGCAATGTTGACCCATTTATTCGTATATTTAAAACTTATAATTGGGTTCGTTGTCAGCTACTTCCATGCTGAGAATGTGTAATGTACCCATGGAAATAATATATTGGAAATTATACGTCTATTTTTGAACTCAACATTCAGTTCAGCTCATAAGACTATTGCCTAAGTCAAAGTTAAAATCTCCAGTCGTTTATGCCATTTAACGTAAACTTCGGGGCACTGTTAGTCACGCATCTAATCAAGAGTTGTAGTTCCCGTGACCAGCCTCCAAACCATAACGTTGAAACAGTGTAAAAAAAAACTATGGCCACGTCCACGATCTTCCTACCTACTAACAAACGTTTTTTTTTTCAATGAAACGTAGCTAAATACAACACTGCCTTCTCCTTCCTGGAATGAAATAAAAATGTCAACTTTTCTAGGTACTATTGCGTCACACATTGCTTTAATCATTGACGCTATATTATACTTGATTGAAACGTAAAAGCGCATCAGCTCCCCATAATAGTTACTGTCGACAATAACTCTGTACCATTAGCTCCAATATAAGCGTCCAGCCATTTTGTCAATTGACTATCTGTACAAAATGGTCACGCATTTAGGTCGTCGTAGCAGTAAAAGGAACAGTTTTTTCAATATTACTGTTACTAGGCATATTAATGACGCAACTTGTGCATGCAATGCGTGTTTACAGTAGTAAACACGCATTGCATGCACAAGTTACGTCATTACGTAATATTTTACATAGCATCATCACGCCTATATTCCCATAGGACTAGACAGAGGAGTACCTATAGTACACCAACAACTCGCCAGTTTAACACAAAGTCAAATAATTTATTTCAATTAGGCACATAAAAGACACTTTTGAACGTCAAAATTTTATAAAAAATTGTATAGATTCTAGTCGCCGTCTTCCAAAAGGTAGTTTTCGTATGGAGAAGAATGGGCAAGAAACTCCACCATTCCTCTTTTAAAATGTTTAACAATATTTTGTATACATTAAATATATAATTATATGTGAAGACGATGCAGCTGCAATAAGATTACTATACCACAATAGGTAAAAAGAATTAAAAATGAAGCAATGACAGAAAAAAATAATTATGCGTTGGGTACATGGTGCTCACATATCTACAAGCATTGTAAAAATAGTTATGTTTAAATCCCACGTAAGGGGCGAGCCTATTGCCATCAACTGGGAACAAATCAAGACTCCGGGCTGCTAAAGAGAAATTCCAGATGGAAAACCCTTTGCTTAACCTGGGAATCGAACTAAGGACCTCATGCTCAGCAGTAGCGCTTTCGTTCACTAGAGCAAAGAGGCAGTCAGTTAATATTTTATTATTCAATTTTAGCTCATAATTATTGTTGCTGTGTTTTAAAGAAAGTAAAATTCAATCCATTAATTTAGAATGGGAATAATTTAAAAATTCAGAGATCAAAATCGTCTGGTGGACATAGGACAAACTCAAACTCAAAGCATTTATTTCAAATAAACCAATTTTTGAATTATCAAGGAGTCAGTCAGTCAGAAAGATGAAGCTAGTTGCCCATTTCAAAGTGTACTAGGTTCCTATGGAGAAGAACGGGCAAGAAATTCCACGGACACTGTTAAATGAAAATATTGTAAAAAAAGAAATTGGATACATCATTCATGTTGAAATTGAAATTATAGTTGTGAGAACAATAAAGAAAGACATTAAATCAGCCTAGCCTTTTC
This sequence comes from Omphaloscelis lunosa, assembly GCA_916610215.1. Lineage (NCBI taxonomy): Eukaryota > Metazoa > Arthropoda > Insecta > Lepidoptera > Noctuidae > Omphaloscelis > Omphaloscelis lunosa. The sequence continues at coordinate 19,776,324 of OU744250.1, forward strand.
ACAACTCAATTGAAGAAAAACGTGCACTTTAAAAGCGTGCGTAATAAAAAGGTAAAATAAAAAAATAAGCCATGGCAGCTAAGAGATGACCAGTTCTTACTGACGGCAACCGTTCACGAACATAATGCATGAATCAGCACCATTCAGCTCAACCATTTTGAAGGGAACTTAATGATTCAATATACACGCCACCACCAGCGACATTGTAATACTTCATTTAACGATCAGTAGGAATTGCAATAATCCACTTGGTCCCGGATTGAACATTATAATTCGGTGTAACTGGCAATAAAGAGAACGCTGCTGTTGGTTCTCTTGACCTAATCCCTTTAACAGGTATTTTACAGGTCTTGGTACAGGTCATCTAAACGCAGCACAATCCCAGCCTGCGACTAAGAATTATTCAACCTTAAACCCGTAAATTGCCTTCAGATTCGATTGTACTCGTAAATAGACAGTTCTCCAATTATTATTCATAGGTCCAAATATAGATACCTAATAAAGCTCTGATTTACGTAATTCTCACTTACTTTCTAGGAATCCAATTAGTTCCAATAAACGAAATCCCTTTCCTAACCTCGTTTACAATACAATAGGGATGATGCCTGGGTAAAAAAAACTATTTAGTTCGTCAGTCAAATATTTAAAAAAAAATATATAAGACACGTATTTTTGCTTATAAAAAGAGTGGCGGTCAGTACGTCACAAGTAAGTCTTAAATCTACATACTCTTGACGTCATGGCAATCTATTGATAACGTAAAAAAAAAAAAAAAAATACGTGTGCAATATATTTTTTATAATCGGACAGACGGACAATTTTTTTTTTGTCGTCATCTCTATTAAGACCGAAATGAAACCTTCAAGATAATCTAGTTGCTTAACTACTTACACAACCAGCGAACTCATAAATGTTAAATTAGATAAAAGCTGTAAATAGTCGATTAAACTCATATTAATCAGAAACCCCCACTTGTTACCATTAACGTATGGTTACTATCGATCCTGCCTCAAGGTTGAGGCCTTCGCAATTATACCGAGGAATTATGACCGTTAGTAGGAGTTGGCTATGAAACTTCAAGTTCAACCCTTATGGGGACAGCAGGATATCCAATTATTGTGTCATAATGGAAAGTTGGGTGATAATATCATTAGGCTGATCGGAAAGACTATGAACCAGATAAGCACAAGCTGAAGAAGGTTGTTCCGCCGATTCATACCCCAATCAGTGAGTGAATTTGGGATCATTCACTTACTCCTAAATCAGTTCACCTATGAACTGTTTTGAATGAATCGCGATTTAACGCGCGAGTGATTTTTCTCCGCACGCTCAACAGTACTTGATAAACTCTTGGAAGAAGACAATACTTCTTCTACAACCGCTCCGCTCACCGCTGTCACGTGTGTACTGGGTGACATGCGGTCGCCAACAATCCATAAAAACGCTAAATACCAATTATTCAAATCGCTTTGCAATAATGCTTGTGAATGTGATTCCCCACCTGAATCATCGCCAGCTCAAGAGGACTTCGAATAGTGTGGATGACTGCTGTTTAACAAGTGAGTGAAATGATCCTCTTGCGACTCGACTGAATTGGGTGTGAACACGCTCAGTATATTTCTTCACACCCATCTCCCCGCGTCAATATAAACCATAAACGCTTCACCAAAGTTCGTCAATTAATTATACCCTGCAATGGGACAAACAAAAACTGTGTGTACAATCAACAGCACCTCGCTCTTTGGCTTTGAGTTTCAATACAATAACAGGTCAGCTTATACTGGTTTGTGCCCACTGACCTGCGGTCTACTATACCCACATGATGACGACCACAGACCATTAGAACCAACATCAGACCTTCCTCGTAACATTCTCCAACTTTAAAGTCATAAAAGCGTCATTAAAAACAAAAGTAATTATAACTTGAAACTATAATATTATCCTTACTAAAGCTTTTACCCTATTCATTGAAAATACGAGAATTTATATAAAGCTTTTTAACGTTGGATAAAATGAAACCAGACTCGTCTGGTTTTATATTATTACAAGAGAGAAACTAAATGTTTCAATGAAATCGCTCAACGTTTGTGATTTAGCCTTCGGCTAGTTTTAAAGGCATTTGTAAAGGGTTTAATAGAATCCTTTTTATTGCTTCGTGATTAGGATCAATTAAAGAAAAGCCTGCGGTAGGATTTATTGGATTTGACTTTAGGTCTAGGGTTCAGTTAGTATTTATTTTAATTTAGTTTACCTTAATAGCAGTGGACGTCACAATGGGCCCCATTAGAAGGCTGAAAGTCACCCAAAGGGCAATGGAGAGGGCTAAGCTTGGAGTTTCTCTACGTGATCGAATCAGAAATAAAAATACTCGTAGGAGAACCAAGGTAACTGATATAGCCCGAAGAATTGCCTTACTTAAGTAGCAGTGGGCAGAGCACATTGCTCGCAGAACAGATGGCCGATGGGGCTGAAAGGTCTTGGAGTTGCGACCGCGTGCCGGAAGATGTAGCATTGGAAGGCCTCCCACAAGGTAGGCCGGTGACCTGATGAAGGCCGCAGGAATCCGCTGGATGCTATATGCACAGAAGCGGTTGAAGTGGTGGTGCTTGGGGGGAAGCCTATGTCCACGTCTTTCGGCTGAAATGATGATAATAGCAGACTTTTATTCATGGCATATTAAACATTTAAGTATAGGTGTTTCCTAAAGGTTAATCAACACAAACAGACTGGCTATCAAATTCATGATAGTTTCTATGTTTGGATGGCTGAAATAACAACAGCTAATCTAATTACATGACATGAGTTTGATTAGCTTTTCAAAAATAGAGTGTATGTCTACCAATGCGTTCGTACTAGACAACATTAAAAGTTTCCAAACATGCCACATGAAACCTTATCTCACAACTTGTTTTGTTGAATTTGCGTTCGCACTACATGAAACCAGGTGATGTTTTAGATACATTTCAAGATTTATTGGGTTAAACATGTTAAGTGATATGAAACGTCAAACAAATTTCAACTCAACAAGTTTTGTGACAAAGCAAACGCGGATCGATACATTGACAGAAAATAGAGATTTTAACAAAATTATGTTGAAATCTCTGTTTACTCGTGAGCTGCGGGACTTGTGGCTAAATAATAACAGCTGCACGGGTTGATCGATTAGGTAAATATTAGTTTTTAGTACGCTTGCCGCGGTTGGTCCATGAATGGGTGAGCTTTACATACCGAAACCTCTCTTGTGTCTTTATTACGCCAGTTATGTTTAAGTTCCGGGCACAAATCCAAACTCCGGGCCGCTACTGAGAAATTCCAGATGGAAAACCCAATAACACTTGTTCCGACCTAGGAATTGAACCCAGGACTTTATGCTCAGCAGTTAACCAATATACCAACGAGGCAGTTCGGTACTACTGTAATATTGTTGAAATAAATCGGTAATAAGAATTTATCGTCCCTATTCAAGGTCATAATAAAATTAAACTTCCTTTCATATTTAGTTTGAAGTTGTAAACAAAGAAACTAATTCAAAAGCAGACGAAACTAATTTAAATTTTCATGCAAACAAATGTAAAAACTGTGTTGATTAATGTTGGGAATTTAATGGAAATGTCGGAAAGAAACATTAAAATATTCCTAAAACTATTCGTTCTCTTATTTTGTATAAAAAATTCAAATCTAAACGCTTTGAATTCCGTTCGCAGAGAAATGGTTTAACTTTCCAATATTTTAAATTGCTGTTAAAGTATATTTATAGAACTGTGATTTAATATGATTTTTTCTAGAGATTTGATAAGGAGGTTTTATGCTAAAACATCTGGAAGTGGAAGGGTGGGCGATTTGAGGGACTGTCATATGTAACGTTCAAAAACTGCTGATTCTCAAACTAATTTGAATAAATGATTTTGATTTTTATGCCTTTGACTGTCTCAAAAGTTCCTTTATATTTGGACAGCGCTTTTACTTATTTCCAGGGCTATCTTCAAAAATTCAGTCAGATATCTACCTAATGAATTGTCCATGTCAAAACGTAAGTTCTAGACCAGTACTTAGGTATGTAGCTACCTCGGTAGCTGTGTCATTTGCCTCGTTCAAATCCGTGAAGTTGCAAGTGGTTTTGCATCATGGGTAGAAAAATAGGCTGGACACATGTACCTGCTGTGTTTGCATCGATGCAACCTGCAAAAAGCCCTATAAAAACATACAACAACAATAATTATATGTCGTATCTGTATCTATTTTACTGTGTAAAATAATAAAATAAATATTACAAAAATAGACGGCCGATGATGTACCGGGCACGCTTCCGTGCCTTCCAACAAAACTAATTTAACAACACATAGATATGAAACAGTTTGATTATTTCAATAAAATTTCTCAGTTCATTAGACGTTGCGTGAGGACATAAAACAAAGGGTTCAATGCCTCTTACTAATAAATAAACTAGAGTTACGAAGAATTACTGTTAGAACTACGACCTAACGCGTGTAAATATGCTGCGAATGCTTAGAACATAAATAAAAGTACAGAGATGTTTGGTTCAAAATTGTTGAAATTTCCAACAATTTGTTTAATGGATTTTTTGTAATGGGTCGGTACTTGCAGAAAATAATAAAATTGATTGTATTGATTCACGTTATGATTGGTTATTCAGTATTATTCAGTTATTGTATACATTTTTTCAGGAACATTCTGTTTTATAAAAGTAACCACCAATCGTCATTCTGTCTCTTTCGTTGTATTTTTATTCATTTATTACAATATTAAAATATGTTGAGAGCAAGTAAGTTCGGCCCAAAATTCAAAACAAAAAAAAACAATCCCTGTTTATGTCCACACAAATAAAACAATACAAAATTATTCATTATCCTTTTACCATAAACAAACCCCTATACAAAGCGTACATGTGACTCCTCTTCCTACGTTCACGACAATTCCTGTGATTCCCCAAGGTCGCGGGCTGGTCAATGTCGCGTGCCAGCGCTGCCGAGGCGGCGACGTCGCGAGTGCCGCACTCAAATGTCATATTACTGATACACCGACGTTCGTGGAGGGGTGCTCAACATTTTTTTTAAAACCGATTTTACGCGTCATCGGTTTTAATAGAAAATGTTTGAGTATGTTTGTTTGTTGTTTTCGTACTTCTTTTTTACGGAAATAGAGGTAGTAATCTAAACTATACGTATGGTAAGATACAGTTTAGAGAAAACACTGGAACTTACTTTCTAAAATTCGATAGATAATCAGGCTTTTAAACATCGAAGGCTTCTGAGAGTCTGTTTCTTTTGTACTTGGATATGCAGAAACTAAATGCAAATAGGTGCAAGTCATGGTAAAAAAATAAGCAAGTTGGTTGCGGGGCTGAGTTCCCAGAGTACTATACGCCATTCCCTAATCTATACATTGGCCCCTATAACACAGGATTTTCCTAGCATCGGGGTCATTATTCATAAAAATTGAGCACAAATGTAATATCATAATAACGTAACATGTATTGTATTTATTATTTTTGCTAAATAAATTATTCTTATTCTTATATAAATAAAAATGAATCCCTATTTCCCTTGGTCACGGCATCACGCGTGAACGGCTAGACCAATTTCGCAATTTTTTTTTTTTTTTTATATTATCAAGAGAAGTTTCTTATGAAAGAAAAAAATAAGAAAGCTGCTCGAAAAGTACATTGCAACCATGCAAAGCATGGGCGGGTCGCTAGTCTTAAATATAATCAAGTCTGTGAATAATAAATAATTTAAATAACTGGCTATCAATTTAAATCTCATAAAAAGTTTGAAGCAAATAGGTTTACCACATACCCACAGTCAATCACGTTAATTGACATGACATTTCGAAAGGAATTACTTATATGGAGTAGGATTACTGAAGCCGACTTTCAGCAACAGGAGATAAATCAGGGCTAATAGTACAATATGCTATAGCTTTTCTGTAAAAATCATGGAATGACAGCTGACTTCAACTAAGTTTTCAAGGTGAGATTTTTAAAGAATAGATCGGAGTAATTAAAGATTACAGCTAACAAAATCTATTACGAAGGTACCCTTAATTTAAGTATGATAAGGTTTTCATTATCGTAGCTTAACTCGAATAAATTTTAAAGAGAACATAATCAGTTACTGCTTAGACGTTGCAAAATTCAATATTAGCTATACATACCCTTAATTTACGAGTTGGCTAGTTATTATGTGAGAAACGTCTCAGTTTTACGAGTCGCTTCTCCAAAAGAAGGTAGAAAATTAAATTAAATCTTTTTATGACTATTGGGCATCATAATTTGTGATTACTCTCATTTTTCTTTTGAATTTATTATTCTGATACTGAATTCAAAATGAAGTTTTTTCAACAATTTATTATCTCCACTTTTATGGGGTACTAAAATCGTACAACCTTTCAGTACCTATTCGTTAAAATCTTCGGATTTTTACTGCTCACGTAACTAATCAAAGTTAGAAAATACAAAACCATTGAAACTAAGACGTAAACAAACTACTCAAACTGGAACAACAAAAGTAGAAACACACTTCTCAAACACTTTTTCCGTCTCAAACAAAAAATAGAACACCTCGCGTAACCATGACAACATTCCAATCAACAAACAATTTTAATACGCTAGAATTCTAACTACTAATCCTGAATTATACTAGAAGTAACACGTCATTCTCACCAGACAAACAAAACAAAAAAAAAAAAAACATTAATAATACTTTTTGTGTCTTGCCCAATTTTTTATTCAAATGTTATGTGCAACTGGCTTGCTGTGGGTTGCTAGCGGCTTAACACGCGAACCGCTTTTGCAGCAAGTTTTCAGTTCAAAACTACGTCGGGGTTCGAACCGACCGGCTTACGGTGTAAACAGTGATACGCGGAGTTACAGTGTTGTGTTGTGTTGTGCTATGGATTGTTGTGCCATGCTATTATTGTGGTGGTACGTAAGTTTGTTTTGAACCATTACAATTTTAGAAAACGGTAAAAGGGAAGTTACAGAAGTAAATTGATGGTATTGTTTTGTAACATTAGGTGGATAGTTTCAAGGTTTTTTTTTTTTTTTTATACGTGTTCTTTATCTATTTATTCGCTGTAATTATTTTACTTGCACAACTCCCAGTGACTATTTACATCTTACATACTGGTTCTAATGTGGCTATTTGTAGGTACCTAAATACCTACGACAAAACCGTTGACTTTTACCACTTTTACATTTCAAATGCTATCAATTGACGAACAGCTGTTGTCTAAAACAGAAGTACAATACAACTCGATATTAAAAAAATCACAAAACTCAAAGAAGTTTAAGAACCGTCATCGTCAGTATAGTTCCCAGCTTTGTTAAATTTAAATACTTGCAATTCGAACTATTTTAAGTTCGTAAGCATTAAAAACTCTAGGAGAAACTTTCCAGAACTTCGCCAGTAAAACTATCTACTTCTTCTATTACTTTCCATTGGTCTGTGGGGACGAAAAGTACAATCAAATTGGATAGTTATCTTATCAACCCTTTTATCTGGTTGGCTCTCATTTCTGTTGACCATCTTTGTTTGAGTCTTATCCTCAGAAAATTTCTTCGTGAATTCACAGTTATCTTCATTCTAATTTTCAAAAGCTTGAACCTGATTTAAATTTTAAATCACACGTGGAAGCTAAGGTGAATCATTATACCTACATAAAATATAATATATAATAATAATAATCCTTATACATTTGATAAAACAAAATCCCCCGCCGCGTCTGTTTGTTTGTCTGAACGCGATAAACTCAAAAACTACAGAATGGGTTTTCAAACGGTTTTACCAGTGAATGAACGGTTTCATGAGGTAGGCTGAGGTGTATAATTCATTACGATTTTGAGTAAATTGGCTGAAATATGATGAAGATGTTGGAAAAAATAAACCAATAGAGGTATATGAAAACATATTATTACGTAGTTAATACATTGTTTACCTGGATTAACACATATACTTTTAATCCCGGTAGTACGTTTTCGTTGGATATTTTTCGACATCCACGCGGGCGAAGCAGTGGGCTTATGCTAATTAGGTATAAAGTTCAACAAATCGAAATGAAATATTTGGCAGCGCAAATATGGGCAATTTTTGAATTAATACAAGCACGTGCAACTCTTTTTTTAGACGAGGCAACACTTGCATACAATAATTGCCTAAGCGTAAACAGACGTCGCATGCAATTATTTAATGGTAATAAATGAACGGGCATGCGATTATTACTCTTGAACGTTCCAGATACTTGCACCGTGTAAATGGAACTTAAGATTATACCTATTTTTATTCAAATACGATTGAAATTTTATCTGTAAATCTAGAAGCCAAGATGTTACAATAGCATTTGGATCAACAAAATAATAATTCACAGATTTTCGCTTCTTCGTTTATATCTTCAGTAACATGAAAACCAATATTGCCCGGAAGTATTTCATTATTAATGCCCTAAATACCGGTACTCCTACATGAGTCATCAATTCATCATCGATGAACGATGTAGCTAAGGAAAGGCATCCCGTCAAAACCGAGTTCCACCATCGTTGTTTGAAATTACTCAAACATTACGTTGCGTCTGAAGCGACATAGTATACACAATGAAATGAGGATGTGGAACTACCTTAATGAGAGGACGACGTGGACGGAACTAATTGACGGGGGATTTTCATTTTTTCTCGGAACTTTTCTGTTGACAATGTCTGTGTCTGATTAGAAGTAATGGCAAAGTGCCATTTGTAATTCCGTGTTGAATTTTTCTGGGTCTTGTTAACATTATTATCTATACTATATAAATAAAAATGAAATGCTGTTAGTTGGTAAGCGTAACACTTGAGAACGGCTGGACGGACTTGGCAATTTTTTCTTTTACCTACAAAGTTTATAATATGTAGTACGAATTCGATTTTTATGGAAAGACAATTGTAAAAGTTTCCCGGAAAATTTTCAAAACTGAATGTCCTCTTTTCTATGGGATTGGTATGAACTATTGAAATTTTGACAGGGAAACGTCTGCCGATTCAGCTAGTTTTGAATAAATTACATAATGCTCTCAAAATATTATACATAGCGGGTTATTTTATTATTTCCAAGTTTTTTTTTTTTACATCTTGCTTGTTAGTATCCATACGATCAATTACAAATTCCCATGTGAGCTAATTATTCCAGAATACTTCACGTTCAACCTTGCAAAGAGACGTATCGCGGAAAATATTCGATTACATAGTAAATTATTAGTAGGTTTATCTAAATATTAAGTTTACTGTTGGTTACAAAGGTCTCATGGAGAAGCATGTAAAAAAAGACATTACGCCAACCGCGAATAAATTTGAATAAGGGCAAGAGAATAAGGCTACAAAGTCTCATAGATTCAATCATAATCGAAAGAAATAAAATACAATTAAATATCGTTACTATAACTAGCATTTACAAACTTGTTAGAATGAGCAAATGAGAATCTGTCTCCTGAAAAATTGTCCCGAAAATAATCCATAATAATCATTCTAGTTGACAAAGAGTTTAGCAATCGTAATGTTCACGTCACCTCGCAATTCTAACCCAGTATGACAAACGACGCTAGCGTTTTCCGTACTCGGGGCATTAAACACGTTAGATGTTATCATAGCCGTGTGGGTTTCCTCACGTTTTCCTTCAACAATATCGTTTAGATCTACTGGCTCTGTAGCTGGGTCTTTATCATCAGTGTCGAGTTCTGTTTCTGCTTCGTAATTATTATTTATAATAATCTAATTTCTACGTGGTTATTGTAAATCTTTCTTAGCAGAATAGATTTGTGATGTGAATCATGATTTAGGTATTACAAAATATACAGAAAGAAAAAAAAAACAAAATTTACTCGTGTGACCTGATATGTAAAAATACCAATTACATTCATTTTTTGCTCGTCTACATTAGCGTGGAAGAATATTATGATACTGAAAACCGAAAATTACGTGAAATCAATACATATATAGATTATGACATGTCTAGACGTAGTTCAACGGTTACAGTTTACAAATACAATAGGTAGGTAGAACCCATTCAATAGATAGTCGTAATTTATTAGTTTGTAGGTTTTGTCAAATAAATGAAGAGACAGACCTTGGAGATATTGGGTGGAAATAATGTAGGTAACTTGGTGTTCAGTCTAATATCAATGATAATTAACGTAATGGTTTTGAAGTTGTTGTGAACCTAGACTTAAATATCGATTTACATTAGTGACACATTTCATCTACAATATTGCCAATCAAGCAGAAAACATAGGCTTTCATTTCTGCTTCCGATTTTAGAATAGTTAAGCACCTATTGAACCCAAATTAATTATTTGTTTAGGTTCATGTTAATATTTTTGAAATAATAATAAATTAATAATGAAGAAACTGTAAAGCAATTAGTGAATTTTCACCGTCTGCAGAAATTTTGAAAGCAAAACACACTATGACAGATGCACTCAGGAACAATGCGCTGAGATTTTCACGGAACTGCAGGTACACTGACCTGGTATAGCCAAAACGACAGGAATCCCAAAACAATAGGAACTAAAAGACATTCAAACTTTCAAAGAGTGTCAAATGAAATGCACCCTAATTGCGTAACACACTTTGAATCCAAAGGATTTTGAAGGAAATTCATAATCTAATGGCGTCATAATCTTGAAAAATTCGTTTGCTTGACAGCATAATATCACAATGAATGTTATTGAACCGTCAAAATGAAAGGCATTGCCATTGTAAGTGTGTTGCGTAATAACCTCGCTGGAAACAATAGCCAAAACAATTTAAATTTCAATAGCTATCCCACCTCTAAGAAACAGGTGGTCAATTACGTTTCCAGTTAGAGCTTGTTGACCGTGTCCGGGAAGGATAAGCAGACGATCAGCCTAATATGACTTCAAGGGGACTCTTGATTTACGGGAGCACGCTGTTCCGTCTTCGTGATTATAATTTTACACATGGTCGAGTGAATTCTTGTAACGATGAAGGTAATTAAGAGAATATATATAGTTCTTAGAAGAAAATAATCGATGTCAATGATAAAACAAATGACTAAAATCGATATTGAGTATCAAGTATTAGGCTGCCTGTCCACTGGAGCGGAGCGAGGCAGCGGAGCGGAGAAATGTGCCAATATTAACCTATAATAGAATCTAAACTCCGCTTCAGAGCTCCACTGTTATTGGTTAATATTGGCACATTTCTCCGTTTCGCTGCCTCGCTCCGCTCCAGTGGGCAGGCAGCCTTAAGTCCGTCTTTATCTATCTATGTATACTATTAATACTGCTGAAGAGTTTGTCTATTTGTTTGTTTGAACACGCTAATCTCTGGAACAGTCAGTCGTATTTGAAAAAATCTTCTTTGCATTTGATAGCCCATTTCTTGAAGGAGACTATATGATATTAATTATCACGCTAGGACCTTTAGGAGCCTATCAAAAAGAGAAAAAGTTATAAAGAACGTTAAACTAAAAGTGGTGACAATTATTAGTAATTATTTCTATCACGGACCAAGTCTACCAATTTACAAATGTTGTAATTGTCTATCTCCATAATGAGTTTTCGACAGATTCACCCACTAAGTACAGCCACAGATGAATACAGATGGTTCACTCCACATTTTAGGTATGAGGCTACAAGTACGCGGCGGGCTCGTCTTGTCAGGCCAATTCATTGAGCGTAACGTAGTCAGAAGATATAAGAGTTATGCGATAAAAAGAGAGGCAAATTCTAGGTGAATATAACTGTAGGTATAATTAACGCTGTGCGAACTAAATTGCACTTGATCGTATCGTAATAAGAGTCGTTTTTTATTTAAATGATTTTGCGGAGTGAACCGTTTGTATTCATCTGTGGCACAGGTTCATAGCTTTACAGTTCAAATTCAAATTCATTTATTTGTGTGATTTTTGGTAACTTTTACATGAGGTCTTAATAATAAATAATTAGTTCCTCAAAAATTTACCTTAAAGGCGTACACTCTTTCACTTAATTAGTTATTTATATTTTAAAAAGAATAAGCAACATATTAAAATAAAATAATTACAACGAAACACAACATAACTTAAGATAGACGAAACTTGCGTAACTTGCTTACTTTGCTTGTTATGTCTGTCTTAAGTTATGTTGTGTTTGAACTAATTAGTGTACGAAATAATTAATTTAAATAAAGATACTTATATAGTAGGTACTACTGTTTCTCTCAGCCAGGCACTTTCTTATTCAAAACGTAAGTATAAGTAGGTACGATCTAATAACATAAACCAATATTCAATTCCTAGAATAATAAACATCGATGAAATATCTATCATTGAATTTATATCTCTTTGAATAAAAGTCATATTTATTTCTATAGTAAAAGCGATTTTCTCGACTACAAACAATTTTCTTTCTAAGTGCCTATTAGTTACTTCCTTGTAAACTTTATTTGTTGAAGCCTTCTTTGTGGGTTTTATTAGTTCCCTAACTACTTCATTTTCACTTTATTTACTTGTTCACTTGTCGTTAACAGAAGGTACTCCGCAATTATGATAAGAGTATAAAATTACACACTCTTTACTTTCAGAATTTTATTTTTATTTCGTGATGAATGTTTAATTTATCAGGCGGCATAACAACACAGCAATCTTGACACATGTGATGGGATATATTATCATAAATAATTATGATGAATCAACCCAAAACCAGGGGCAGTGTTGGCCCAGTGGTATCGGCCCCGACTTACGAGTGGGCACTTTATTTTGTGTATTTAATTTTATCGCCACTGCTCTCAAAGCGGTAAAGGAAAACATCCCGAGGAAACTGGCATGTCCTAGAACCAAACATTCGAAGAAATGTGACATTCATTAACCCGTACTCGGCCCGCGTGGTGGATTTCGGCGCACTCTCTCTCACCGAGAGGAGGCCTGTCTCCCAGTAGAGGAAACATTATAGGTTGATTATGCTAACGCAAAACCATACATTTAACGATCTCCATATCCTTGAACTGTGGTTTAACATGGCGGTCAAGGTTAATGATCTTTTCCGGGAGGAACTGCCTCATCATCCACTTAATGGTCTAATCTCCCAATAGGCCATGTTCCGAAAGGAAACTTCGTAGAAAGGTTGATTCATGCTGACAAAAAACAGCTATTGTTACGTAAATCAATCAAGTCATTAATCCTTATATATAATTTTTTAAACATCTCTTTTACCCAATATGCGTGATTTTCATATCAATTTTATTATATTTATTTGGGAAAATAAACGGTTACACATTACTACAGAGTGAGTAAATGAAAGTAGAACAAAAATAGTGGCACTCCTGGAGTGCCGATAGAAGTGGAAACTTGAACGAGATCGCTTTGGTGGAAGAAAAATACTTGCATAGAACATTAATCCGTAACATAATATAAATAAAGAGCACAATCGCGTTTACAAAAATGAGGTGTCGGTAACGGTGTCGCGATTTCAATTGTTTTTTCCCATTTCAAAAAGAAGGTTCACTTCAAAATTACCGACGACTTTATAAAGTTCTCTGGCTTTAGTTTTAAATATAATAATTATATTGAGGGCGAAAAGTATTTTTATTAACTAACTTTTTTTTTAAATATTATAGGTTATTCATATACAATGAAATTAATATTTACTTTGTAAAGTATTATATTATTGTGAATGTGACGACTATGTGGGTCATTGCTTGTTTTCCCTTCTCAGTTAATTATAATCATGGTCTAGCAGTCTGAGTAATTTATGCGGCTTACCTAAATCTCCTTTCTTTGGTATTGTTATTGAGCTCCTTAAGCTCTGAGTTGAACTGCACGATTACTGAAAAATGCGTGCACTGATTGGACAGGTCCACAGAAATAAAATCATTTATAATTTTTATGAATTTCACAATGATTTGGCATGATTTATATTACATCTTGACGCTAACTTTCTTCCAAACAGAACAGATTAAGGCTCTTTCCAAACCGGTCGGTACGTCTGTGGTGCGGGATCGTTTCGGTACCGCGTGTGTACGTTCCCGTGAGATAATTTTCGACATGCAAAAGCTAGTAATTTATATAGTACGAGAGCCCACGACCAAAACCATGTCACATCGTTTTACGACCAAAACTGTATAAAATCGTTAGTTTTGATGATTCTGAACCCGACTGGGTGGGCAGTACCGGTCAAAAACATCACAGTTTTATGGGAGCCCATTACTGCTATGCCAAAAAAATAAGCAAACAGTTTTATCACAATATGTCTGATTACCAAATGTGGCCTGAGCGTATTTTCAAAAATGTCAAATAAATAAACCAATCTGTGTCACAGCAACCTGATATTTTTTTTAAATCTCTCTTAATTTACCGGGGCTACTTAAAACCTGATCATAGAATTATAATTCCAAAAACCAAAACAACGTTTCGGAGCCGCCCGACAAACGCGCGGTGTTTATTACGCTCCTATGCCTCAGAATACCGAAGATGAGTCCGACAATGATTAAAAACATTGTTTTTTTTTTTTTCAATACACAGTATTTTTCAAACGTTATCTCAGTTTCTTTTTGTTCAATTTATAAATAATAAAAAAAAAAATGTTCGTTGCTTTCGGCTAAGCTCTTTATTAATCCTACGTAATAACGCAGCTATATTTATTAATAATTTCTGAGTATCGAATAGTTGATTGATTAGTAGGTAACGTGAGACACTAAATTTGTCTGATATACTTTTTGTCTACATCTAGACAACCTTTTTCATTATGTCCAACAGTTTGAATGCTATGTTACCAAACGCAAACATTTTTCAACAAGTTCAAAATGGTTTCAACGCATGTGAGCATCATATTATGTGTTGAAACCATTTTGAACTTGTTGAAAAATTTTAGCGTTTTCTGGTAATTGTGTTTTCGGTATCTAAAATCTATCGTTCAAATACATTCTGAAAATCAGACAGATTAATATAAAACCGATCGGAATTTTTTTTTAATGACATATTCACAAATGCGACCCAAGTCAGACGTGACGCGGAAATTTTGTACAATTAGGATTTTTGAATTTCAGAACAACCAAATCTATAGATTTTATACGATTTTGTTCGTAAAACGATAAGGCAAAAATTTTAGTCATGGGCTCTCGTACCAATAGAATTAATTTGAATTTCGAATTCTGAATGAAAGCAGTGCGCGCGTGCGGTACCGTTTCGGTATAGAGTGCTTACCGATCAATGAGGAAAGGGCCTTAAGCATCAAACTTTCAATATTAGAATAACCTTTTGGCTTTTAATATAACAAGGACAAATCAATCCCTTTGTTGCAGAATTTCTAAGAGTCAAGTGCAGTCTAGACTTTGTCACAGATTAAATAAGTAGCAGTATTATATCTCGGCAGTGACCTTTAAATAATTACTTACGGCCGCACGGTAGATATACCTGCCGCGCAGTCGATACAGTTGCGTACTGATATTGCAGAGATTTCGAAGCGCATCGCCGTTTCGGCCATTTTCTATGAATATAGAATACTATTACTTATTTATACTGTGACGTAGATACTAAAGTAATAAGTACAAATATAGTACCGAGAAATATATTCAAACAAGATGGTCGCATCTTGTTGGAAGCGTGCATCTATTTACCGTGTTGTAAGTCGTGGGAGCTGAGTTAACAGTGTGTTCCTATTAGTCCAATCTCGTATAACTATTTGTATACAACTCGGCTTGAATAGCTGTACGATACCGTTGTAGCTGTGAATGGCGATATTTTAAGTCATAGCCGGTAGAAACTTTGGGCAAAAAAATAAATGCTTATCAAAAAACTGTTTCTAGACTCAAATGAGTAAATTGAGAATCTTTAATTTGACATAGATAATGTTCACTGTGTTATTGTGAGTAAAACAGTTCCACTTCCACTAAATCTAATAAGGTATTATACTAATCAGGGTCAAAGTAAAAAATAAATCTGTTGGGTAAACCTATTTTAAACAAAGAATTAAATCATAGATTCGCCGCGTCAAAAGATGGTCGCGTTTCTTTTTCGTTTCACACCTCTAACACACACAAAGATGCAAAGACTTTTTTTTTGGGTGGGAAATTATCAAATAACTTCTCCCGCTCTGGGCGGAGCGGGAGGGCGTGTCAGACTCTTACTGACTAAACCCGTGTTCCTTCGGTTTCCCTGTTGCCGGGGGCCACGATCTCCCTTTCGGTTTTCTTCGCACCCCCGGCAGATGACGCAAAGACTTGACTTGATTATCAAGAAAACGCCATTATTATTGTGTGAGCTCACTTTTCTCAGTATGGATACTTTTTCACGCGACTGGTGAATCACGCCGACAACGACTGGCATATCACGCCGACAACGACTAGCATATCTAATAATTTAAATCTTTGATTATAGGTATCTGCCTAGCCTTTGCCCAACCATGTTCAGGTTGGTTTCTAGTCTAACCGTATGCACCGGAAAACCAGTATTTTACATGGAGAGACTGCGTAACTAACTTCCACAACCAGTTACTGGGTAACACGATAACCCTTGATACGAAGGTTGTCAGACTTTTGGGCTTCTGTAACTAACGACCCGTAATGATTATCAAAGATCTATGAATGACAGCCGAGATCAACGCCTAGGTATTATAAACATAAAGAGATACAAAAAAAATCTAATCTTAGAAACATGGATCATTAAAAAAAGCAGTACCTAGTATCTGTCTAATTGAGCTCGGGGGAACAAAGTCTTACTTTAACAAACTTTGCAGAAAATGTACTCACTATTACTAACAGCACAATATTATTTGATAAACAAGGTAGCTTCTATTAGTTATAGAAGCTACCTTCAGCAGGTGTTTCGAGATAAATATGAAGCCAGGGATTGTTTTGTCTGACTCGAGAAGTGATTAGATTAAGGTATTATGTTAAGTCTTTCGACGGATCATTATTTTCATATTTTGCTTTATACTCTGCTTATTCGATGTTAAGAGCGCTTATTCTAAAAGTTGGCAACGTCGCAAATAGCTGTCAAATTATCTGCAATATTACTTTATGGTACTATAAAATGTGGCTAACTAGTAAACTGAAATATTGATTATGAAATGCAATAATTAATATCGTAACACTGAATATTTAGTTTTAGATGTAAAATAAGTATTTGGAAACTTTCCAAATGCCTTTTTTACACCTAAAACAGTTACAAGTTCAAATTCAGTGTTATAATTGCAATTCTGTTGTTATTGTAATAGGTATGATAATAGATATGAAGAATCACGTTCGTGGAAATAGGGAAATAAGAAAGGAAAAGAAAGACTCAGAAAACATTGTACGATGGTTGCTTTTCAAACGTCAAGTTACAAGCATATTAAATTTCGAATATCTTTTTATCGACATTATTAATGACATAAAACCTAACAAAAAGTATCTTCCAAATAGATTTTACAACATCCGCCCTTAATGGAAATAAAAAGATAAAGTAGTAATGCTAAACACAATTGAAAATAATAAAACATTACTACCAGACTAAACACAAATACAAAATATAAACCGACGAAAAATAAATAAATAGAAGATTATTCTACTTGTTTATCACTAAACCCATATTAACAACGCACCTAAGATGAGCTATGCGCCTTAAGGGCTTGGTTAAAACATCGGCTGTCATTTTATCCGTAGGTATAAACTTTATATTTATAACACCCTCAGTAACCTTTTCACGAATAAAATGATATCTCGTATCAATGTGTTTGGTTCTATTGTGGTGGATTGGATTTAGCACAAGTTTCTGTGCACTTTGACTGTCGTTGTATAGCAACACCCTATCAGAAAAACCAGTAATGTCACACACTAACCGTCTGAGAAAAATAGCCTCCTTTGCAGAACTGGTTAAGGACATATACTCAGCTTCTGTAGACGATAAGGCTACCGTCGGCTGCTTCTTACACTCCCAGCTAATAGGTCCGCCCGCTAGCGTGAAGTAGAAACCAGTGTACGACCGACGGTCATGTACACAGTTCGCCCAGTCAGCATCCGTGAATCCACACAAACGTCTACCGACTTTCCTGTAAGTAATACAGTAATCCATAGTACCCTTCAAATACTGTAACACTCTTTTAGCGGCCAACCAATGCCTCTTATCGTAACAGTTATTAAACTGACTTAAATAGCTTGTGGCATAAGCTATATCGGGTCTCGTATTCACAGCTAGGTACATTAAACATCCTATCAAGTTTTGGTAAGGATATTCACCAAGAGATGATGGATTACCTTTCTCCAACTTGTTATTCTCCAAAGGTGTAGACATCTCCTTACAATCTCTCATATTAAACCGCTCCAACACTGCCTGAATAAAGGTCTTCTGACTGACCATGATTTTATCGTCAACACGGTTAATATTTATGCCTAAACAATATGATAATGCACCTAAATCTTTTAGCGAGAAAAATTTTTCTAAGTCATTTTTGACAGCGTCAAACAAACATTTTTCTTTGTAAAAGACAATTAGATCGTCAACATAGACTGCAAGTATTATGATTTCATTACCAAACTTTTTCAAGTAAACACATGATTCCGCAGATGTTCGTGCAAAGCCAATTTTCGATAGAACTTGATGCAATTTGATATTCCAGGCTCGAGCTGCCTGCTTCAAACCATAAATTGATTTTCTGAGCAAACAGACTTTACCTTCTGCCCCGCGCTCAGCAAATCCCTCAGGCTGTTGCATGTACACCTCCTCCTCTAAGTCCCCATTGAGGAATGCGGTATCAACATCCATGTGTTGGATCTTTAAATCCATTTCTGCCGCCAACGCTATAAGCGTACGTAGAGATGAATTTCGAACTACAGGGGCAAAAGTCTCGTTATAGTCAGTCCCCCAAACTTGACTAAAACCTTTCGCAACTAGTCGCGCCTTATGCTTAACTATTGCACCGTTCGCGTCCCTCTTTACCTTGAATACCCATTTACACGGTATAACCTTTTTATTTGGTTTATCCACTAATGTCCAAGTCTGCTTTTTCAATAAGGCATTGTACTCATCCTTCATTGCGGAAATCCAGTTATCTTTATCATCGCTATTAATAGCTTCACGATAACTTTTCGGATCATCACACAACAAATCAACACCGTGAGTGCCATATGAATAATAATCTGGAGGTTTACGTACTCTATTAGGATATCTTCTCTCAGGACATACATCGTTGGGTTCATCTGAAGGAACCAAGGACAGATCACGTTGTTCACCTGAATGTAGAGACTCTGTGTCGCCAACCCCACCAGCTTCATCAGTCGCGTCCACAAAATCGTCAATTTGCTCTACCTCCATGTCCACACTTTCTGAAGTAGGTGAAGAAATAGAAGCAGATGAGATAGAAATCTCCTGTGGCGATGTGGTATCTGAAGAAGTTTGTGAAAAAAGATTAATGACATTAGGGCTCACAACAACTTCAGGCTGAACAGATTTATCCTTCAATCCTGAAAAATTATTTTCAAAGAACGTAATATCCCGTGACTTAATCAACCTCCGAGGGTTTTCCGCGCTACGGAAATAATAACTCCTTGGATCGTCTGAATATCCAACAAAGATATGTTCAGAAGTTTTCATGTCAAGCTTAGTTCTCTGACATGAAGTCACGTGAACTAAAGCTCGGCAACCAAACACCTTTAAATGAGACAGGTCGGGTTTACTACCACACCACATTTCATATGGCGTCTTACCATCAAGTGCACGATGAGGTGACCTATTCTTTAAATAAACACTAGTCTCAACAGCATCCTGCCAAAAAGCTTTCGACAGAGAGCTATGTGCTAGCAAGGAACGGGCCTTCTCCACAATACTACGATTGCAACGTTCACTTACCCCATTTTGTTGAGGGCTGTATGGTACAGAGGTTTCATGTCGAATCCCTTGAGCCTGCAAATAATCTGTCAGCTCCTTGTTGACATACTCAGTACCATTGTCTGACCGAAGGGTTTGAATCTTACTGCCAGTCTGTCTCTCAACAAGTGCTTGGAAAGCACAAAAATACTTCTGAACTTCTGTCTTAGATGACATACAATAAAGGGATATAAAACGTGTATAATCATCTACAAAAATAATAAAGTATTTATTACCTTTAAAAGATTCAGTGGTCAGGGGACCACAAACGTCCGTATGGACCAATTCTAATGGTGACGAAGCCTTCTTATACTTTATCCCTTTGAAAGGCTTCCGGGCCTGCTTACCTTCTACACAAGGTACGCATGGTTCTTTGTCAACCTCAGTATACTCAACACCAACAGCTAGACCTTTTTTGAGTAGATCCATACCAATACGGCAGAGATGTCCTAGACGCTTATGCCAAAGCTGAAACTGGGACAAATTAGTGTGAACATTATAAGCTGAAACACCTTGCGGTTTTACTGTACAATCTAAAGTGTACAATCCACCACAAATAGAACCATGTAAAACAGGATCATTTATAAAAGAAACATCATTAGAATAATAAAAATTACAGCCATTCGTATCAAAAACAATCGAGAAACCTTTCTCTACTGCCTTTTTGACTGAGAGTAAATTACAATCTAGGCCAGGAACATGTACAACATTTTTAATCTTCTTGAAATCGGTTTTTGTGTCAATAGCAACATCTCCTAAACCCACAGCCGGCAAACTTTTACCATTTGCTACAGTTATCTTCCCATCACAGGGTCGGTAACTATTAAACCATTCAGCATGTGGAGTCATGTGAGTAGACGCACCAGAGTCGATAATCCACTTCTCAGACATCTGAATACTTGGTGCAGACAAAGCCAATTCCTTGACACCATCCAAAGCCAATTCCGTGACACATGCATCCATATTCCCTGAACTAGAAACATTCATTCCCTTATCTTTAGAACAATTTTCTATAGAGCAACTCGCCTTTGCCTTTTTCTCCTTCTTTTTGAGAGGACAATTAGGACTCTTGTGCCCTGGCTTCTTACAACGATAGCAAATAACCTGCCTGTTAGCATTCAACGCAGCCACATCATCTTTAGTCTCCTTCGTCATTTCACTCAACAACTTAGTCCTCACCAAATCTGTTGTGACTTCAACGCTCCCATTCTCAAGCGCCATTATCATAGGCTCGTAGCGAGACGTTAGACCTCCCAATATAATAGCTGCTAAAGAACTATCTTCTATAGTTTTGCCAATATCGGCCAGGTCTAGTGCTGTTGTAGTTATTGCATTTATGTAAGCTTCTAAATTAGAAAAGTCAGATAAGGTGTACCTGTACAACTTACGTTCCAACGACAGTTTACGACCCAAACTTCGATCCTCGTAGGATTTCATAAGAGCATCCCACGCTTGCTTTGCGGTCTTAGCTGGTCGAACAACCGAAATAGCAGCGCCATCCACAGTAAGGCATATTTTAGAAAGAGCCTTTTCATCCTTCCGTACATCGTCGGCCGT
Source organism: Omphaloscelis lunosa (assembly GCA_916610215.1). Lineage (NCBI taxonomy): Eukaryota > Metazoa > Arthropoda > Insecta > Lepidoptera > Noctuidae > Omphaloscelis > Omphaloscelis lunosa. The sequence continues at coordinate 19,797,704 of OU744250.1, forward strand.
CTTATTGCCTTCGACAACTACTCCGCTTATGGTTTCCCACAATCCTTCATGGATTAATAGCATTCTCATTTTAAATTTCCACACAGTGTATCCTTCTCTATTACAAAGTATCGGAATACCATTTAGTGACATACCAGAAACTGCAGACGACATATTTTCACCACCAATCTCCTTTTAAATTCGATCGTAGATAAAATATACAAAGCTTCGTGCTGATAACGTGTTGTGATTGTAATAGGTATGATAATAGATATGAAGAATCACGTTCGTGGAAATAGGGAAATAAGAAAGGAAAAGAAAGACTCAGAAAACATTGTACGATGGTTGCTTTTCAAACGTCAAGTTACAAGCATATTAAATTTCGAATATCTTTTTATCGACATTATTAATGACATAAAACCTAACAAAAAGTATCTTCCAAATAGATTTTACAACATCCGCCCTTAATGGAAATAAAAAGATAAAGTAGTAATGCTAAACACAATTGAAAATAATAAAACATTACTACCAGACTAAACACAAATACAAAATATAAACCGACGAAAAATAAATAAATAGAAGATTATTCTACTTGTTTATCACTAAACCCATATTAACAACGCACCTAAGATGAGCTATGCGCCTTAAGGGCTTGGTTAAAACATCGGCTGTCATTTTATCCGTAGGTATAAACTTTATATTTATAACACCCTCAGTAACCTTTTCACGAATAAAATGATATCTCGTATCAATGTGTTTGGTTCTATTGTGGTGGATTGGATTTAGCACAAGTTTCTGTGCACTTTGACTGTCGTTGTATAGCAACACCCTATCAGAAAAACCAGTAATGTCACACACTAACCGTCTGAGAAAAATAGCCTCCTTTGCAGAACTGGTTAAGGACATATACTCAGCTTCTGTAGACGATAAGGCTACCGTCGGCTGCTTCTTACACTCCCAGCTAATAGGTCCGCCCGCTAGCGTGAAGTAGAAACCAGTGTACGACCGACGGTCATGTACACAGTTCGCCCAGTCAGCATCCGTGAATCCACACAAACGTCTACCGACTTTCCTGTAAGTAATACAGTAATCCATAGTACCCTTCAAATACTGTAACACTCTTTTAGCGGCCAACCAATGCCTCTTATCGTAACAGTTATTAAACTGACTTAAATAGCTTGTGGCATAAGCTATATCGGGTCTCGTATTCACAGCTAGGTACATTAAACATCCTATCAAGTTTTGGTAAGGATATTCACCAAGAGATGATGGATTACCTTTCTCCAACTTGTTATTCTCCAAAGGTGTAGACATCTCCTTACAATCTCTCATATTAAACCGCTCCAACACTGCCTGAATAAAGGTCTTCTGACTGACCATGATTTTATCGTCAACACGGTTAATATTTATGCCTAAACAATATGATAATGCACCTAAATCTTTTAGCGAGAAAAATTTTTCTAAGTCATTTTTGACAGCGTCAAACAAACATTTTTCTTTGTAAAAGACAATTAGATCGTCAACATAGACTGCAAGTATTATGATTTCATTACCAAACTTTTTCAAGTAAACACATGATTCCGCAGATGTTCGTGCAAAGCCAATTTTCGATAGAACTTGATGCAATTTGATATTCCAGGCTCGAGCTGCCTGCTTCAAACCATAAATTGATTTTCTGAGCAAACAGACTTTACCTTCTGCCCCGCGCTCAGCAAATCCCTCAGGCTGTTGCATGTACACCTCCTCCTCTAAGTCCCCATTGAGGAATGCGGTATCAACATCCATGTGTTGGATCTTTAAATCCATTTCTGCCGCCAACGCTATAAGCGTACGTAGAGATGAATTTCGAACTACAGGGGCAAAAGTCTCGTTATAGTCAGTCCCCCAAACTTGACTAAAACCTTTCGCAACTAGTCGCGCCTTATGCTTAACTATTGCACCGTTCGCGTCCCTCTTTACCTTGAATACCCATTTACACGGTATAACCTTTTTATTTGGTTTATCCACTAATGTCCAAGTCTGCTTTTTCAATAAGGCATTGTACTCATCCTTCATTGCGGAAATCCAGTTATCTTTATCATCGCTATTAATAGCTTCACGATAACTTTTCGGATCATCACACAACAAATCAACACCGTGAGTGCCATATGAATAATAATCTGGAGGTTTACGTACTCTATTAGGATATCTTCTCTCAGGACATACATCGTTGGGTTCATCTGAAGGAACCAAGGACAGATCACGTTGTTCACCTGAATGTAGAGACTCTGTGTCGCCAACCCCACCAGCTTCATCAGTCGCGTCCACAAAATCGTCAATTTGCTCTACCTCCATGTCCACACTTTCTGAAGTAGGTGAAGAAATAGAAGCAGATGAGATAGAAATCTCCTGTGGCGATGTGGTATCTGAAGAAGTTTGTGAAAAAAGATTAATGACATTAGGGCTCACAACAACTTCAGGCTGAACAGATTTATCCTTCAATCCTGAAAAATTATTTTCAAAGAACGTAATATCCCGTGACTTAATCAACCTCCGAGGGTTTTCCGCGCTACGGAAATAATAACTCCTTGGATCGTCTGAATATCCAACAAAGATATGTTCAGAAGTTTTCATGTCAAGCTTAGTTCTCTGACATGAAGTCACGTGAACTAAAGCTCGGCAACCAAACACCTTTAAATGAGACAGGTCGGGTTTACTACCACACCACATTTCATATGGCGTCTTACCATCAAGTGCACGATGAGGTGACCTATTCTTTAAATAAACACTAGTCTCAACAGCATCCTGCCAAAAAGCTTTCGACAGAGAGCTATGTGCTAGCAAGGAACGGGCCTTCTCCACAATACTACGATTGCAACGTTCACTTACCCCATTTTGTTGAGGGCTGTATGGTACAGAGGTTTCATGTCGAATCCCTTGAGCCTGCAAATAATCTGTCAGCTCCTTGTTGACATACTCAGTACCATTGTCTGACCGAAGGGTTTGAATCTTACTGCCAGTCTGTCTCTCAACAAGTGCTTGGAAAGCACAAAAATACTTCTGAACTTCTGTCTTAGATGACATACAATAAAGGGATATAAAACGTGTATAATCATCTACAAAAATAATAAAGTATTTATTACCTTTAAAAGATTCAGTGGTCAGGGGACCACAAACGTCCGTATGGACCAATTCTAATGGTGACGAAGCCTTCTTATACTTTATCCCTTTGAAAGGCTTCCGGGCCTGCTTACCTTCTACACAAGGTACGCATGGTTCTTTGTCAACCTCAGTATACTCAACACCAACAGCTAGACCTTTTTTGAGTAGATCCATACCAATACGGCAGAGATGTCCTAGACGCTTATGCCAAAGCTGAAACTGGGACAAATTAGTGTGAACATTATAAGCTGAAACACCTTGCGGTTTTACTGTACAATCTAAAGTGTACAATCCACCACAAATAGAACCATGTAAAACAGGATCATTTATAAAAGAAACATCATTAGAATAATAAAAATTACAGCCATTCGTATCAAAAACAATCGAGAAACCTTTCTCTACTGCCTTTTTGACTGAGAGTAAATTACAATCTAGGCCAGGAACATGTACAACATTTTTAATCTTCTTGAAATCGGTTTTTGTGTCAATAGCAACATCTCCTAAACCCACAGCCGGCAAACTTTTACCATTTGCTACAGTTATCTTCCCATCACAGGGTCGGTAACTATTAAACCATTCAGCATGTGGAGTCATGTGAGTAGACGCACCAGAGTCGATAATCCACTTCTCAGACATCTGAATACTTGGTGCAGACAAAGCCAATTCCTTGACACCATCCAAAGCCAATTCCGTGACACATGCATCCATATTCCCTGAACTAGAAACATTCATTCCCTTATCTTTAGAACAATTTTCTATAGAGCAACTCGCCTTTGCCTTTTTCTCCTTCTTTTTGAGAGGACAATTAGGACTCTTGTGCCCTGGCTTCTTACAACGATAGCAAATAACCTGCCTGTTAGCATTCAACGCAGCCACATCATCTTTAGTCTCCTTCGTCATTTCACTCAACAACTTAGTCCTCACCAAATCTGTTGTGACTTCAACGCTCCCATTCTCAAGCGCCATTATCATAGGCTCGTAGCGAGACGTTAGACCTCCCAATATAATAGCTGCTAAAGAACTATCTTCTATAGTTTTGCCAATATCGGCCAGGTCTAGTGCTGTTGTAGTTATTGCATTTATGTAAGCTTCTAAATTAGAAAAGTCAGATAAGGTGTACCTGTACAACTTACGTTCCAACGACAGTTTACGACCCAAACTTCGATCCTCGTAGGATTTCATAAGAGCATCCCACGCTTGCTTTGCGGTCTTAGCTGGTCGAACAACCGAAATAGCAGCGCCATCCACAGTAAGGCATATTTTAGAAAGAGCCTTTTCATCCTTCCGTACATCGTCGGCCGTCTTATTGCCTTCGACAACTACTCCGCTTATGGTTTCCCACAATCCTTCATGGATTAATAGCATTCTCATTTTAAATTTCCACACAGTGTATCCTTCTCTATTACAAAGTATCGGAATACCATTTAGTGACATACCAGAAACTGCAGACGACATATTTTCACCACCAATCTCCTTTTAAATTCGATCGTAGATAAAATATACAAAGCTTCGTGCTGATAACGTGTTGTGATTGTAATAGGTATGATAATAGATATGAAGAATCACGTTCGTGGAAATAGGGAAATAAGAAAGGAAAAGAAAAACTCAGAAAACATTGTACGATGGTTGCTATTCAAACGTCAAGTTACAAGCATATTAAATTTCGAATATCTTTTTATCGACATTATTAATGACATAAAACCTAACAAAAAGTATCTTTGTTTTCTGAGTTTTTCTTTTCCTTTCTTATTTCCCTATTTCCACGAACGTGATTCTTCATATCTATTATCATACCTATTACAATCACAACACGTTATCAGCACGAAGCTTTGTATATTTTATCTACGATCGAATTTAAAAGGAGATTGGTGGTGAAAATATGTCGTCTGCAGTTTCTGGTATGTCACTAAATGGTATTCCGATACTTTGTAATAGAGAAGGATACACTGTGTGGAAATTTAAAATGAGAATGCTATTAATCCATGAAGGATTGTGGGAAACCATAAGCGGAGTAGTTGTCGAAGGCAATAAGACGGCCGACGATGTACGGAAGGATGAAAAGGCTCTTTCTAAAATATGCCTTACTGTGGATGGCGCTGCTATTTCGGTTGTTCGACCAGCTAAGACCGCAAAGCAAGCGTGGGATGCTCTTATGAAATCCTACGAGGATCGAAGTTTGGGTCGTAAACTGTCGTTGGAACGTAAGTTGTACAGGTACACCTTATCTGACTTTTCTAATTTAGAAGCTTACATAAATGCAATAACTACAACAGCACTAGACCTGGCCGATATTGGCAAAACTATAGAAGATAGTTCTTTAGCAGCTATTATATTGGGAGGTCTAACGTCTCGCTACGAGCCTATGATAATGGCGCTTGAGAATGGGAGCGTTGAAGTCACAACAGATTTGGTGAGGACTAAGTTGTTGAGTGAAATGACGAAGGAGACTAAAGATGATGTGGCTGCGTTGAATGCTAACAGGCAGGTTATTTGCTATCGTTGTAAGAAGCCAGGGCACAAGAGTCCTAATTGTCCTCTCAAAAAGAAGGAGAAAAAGGCAAAGGCGAGTTGCTCTATAGAAAATTGTTCTAAAGATAAGGGAATGAATGTTTCTAGTTCAGGGAATATGGATGCATGTGTCACGGAATTGGCTTTGGATGGTGTCAAGGAATTGGCTTTGTCTGCACCAAGTATTCAGATGTCTGAGAAGTGGATTATCGACTCTGGTGCGTCTACTCACATGACTCCACATGCTGAATGGTTTAATAGTTACCGACCCTGTGATGGGAAGATAACTGTAGCAAATGGTAAAAGTTTGCCGGCTGTGGGTTTAGGAGATGTTGCTATTGACACAAAAACCGATTTCAAGAAGATTAAAAATGTTGTACATGTTCCTGGCCTAGATTGTAATTTACTCTCAGTCAAAAAGGCAGTAGAGAAAGGTTTCTCGATTGTTTTTGATACGAATGGCTGTAATTTTTATTATTCTAATGATGTTTCTTTTATAAATGATCCTGTTTTACATGGTTCTATTTGTGGTGGATTGTACACTTTAGATTGTACAGTAAAACCGCAAGGTGTTTCAGCTTATAATGTTCACACTAATTTGTCCCAGTTTCAGCTTTGGCATAAGCGTCTAGGACATCTCTGCCGTATTGGTATGGATCTACTCAAAAAAGGTCTAGCTGTTGGTGTTGAGTATACTGAGGTTGACAAAGAACCATGCGTACCTTGTGTAGAAGGTAAGCAGGCCCGGAAGCCTTTCAAAGGGATAAAGTATAAGAAGGCTTCGTCACCATTAGAATTGGTCCATACGGACGTTTGTGGTCCCCTGACCACTGAATCTTTTAAAGGTAATAAATACTTTATTATTTTTGTAGATGATTATACACGTTTTATATCCCTTTATTGTATGTCATCTAAGACAGAAGTTCAGAAGTATTTTTGTGCTTTCCAAGCACTTGTTGAGAGACAGACTGGCAGTAAGATTCAAACCCTTCGGTCAGACAATGGTACTGAGTATGTCAACAAGGAGCTGACAGATTATTTGCAGGCTCAAGGGATTCGACATGAAACCTCTGTACCATACAGCCCTCAACAAAATGGGGTAAGTGAACGTTGCAATCGTAGTATTGTGGAGAAGGCCCGTTCCTTGCTAGCACATAGCTCTCTGTCGAAAGCTTTTTGGCAGGATGCTGTTGAGACTAGTGTTTATTTAAAGAATAGGTCACCTCATCGTGCACTTGATGGTAAGACGCCATATGAAATGTGGTGTGGTAGTAAACCCGACCTGTCTCATTTAAAGGTGTTTGGTTGCCGAGCTTTAGTTCACGTGCCTTCATGTCAGAGAACTAAGCTTGACATGAAAACTTCTGAACATATCTTTGTTGGATATTCAGACGATCCAAGGAGTTATTATTTCCGTAGCGCGGAAAACCCTCGGAGGTTGATTAAGTCACGGGATATTACGTTCTTTGAAAATAATTTTTCAGGATTGAAGGATAAATCTGTTCAGCCTGAAGTTGTTGTGAGCCCTAATGTCATTAATCTTTTTTCACAAACTTCTTCAGATACCACATCGCCACAGGAGATTTCTATCTCATCTGCTTCTATTTCTTCACCTACTTCAGAAAGTGTGGACATGGAGGTAGAGCAAATTGACGATTTTGTGGACGCGACTGATGAAGCTGGTGGGGTTGGCGACACAGAGTCTCTACATTCAGGTGAACAACGTGATCTGTCCTTGGTTCCTTCAGATGAACCCAACGATGTATGTCCTGAGAGAAGATATCCTAATAGAGTACGTAAACCTCCAGATTATTATTCATATGGCACTCACGGTGTTGATTTGTTGTGTGATGATCCGAAAAGTTATCGTGAAGCTATTAATAGCGATGATAAAGATAACTGGATTTCCGCAATGAAGGATGAGTACAATGCCTTATTGAAAAAGCAGACTTGGACATTAGTGGATAAACCAAATAAAAAGGTTATACCGTGTAAATGGGTATTCAAGGTAAAGAGGGACGCGAACGGTGCAATAGTTAAGCATAAGGCGCGACTAGTTGCGAAAGGTTTTAGTCAAGTTTGGGGGACTGACTATAACGAGACTTTTGCCCCTGTAGTTCGAAATTCATCTCTACGTACGCTTATAGCGTTGGCGGCAGAAATGGATTTAAAGATCCAACACATGGATGTTGATACCGCATTCCTCAATGGGGACTTAGAGGAGGAGGTGTACATGCAACAGCCTGAGGGATTTGCTGAGCGCGGGGCAGAAGGTAAAGTCTGTTTGCTCAGAAAATCAATTTATGGTTTGAAGCAGGCAGCTCGAGCCTGGAATATCAAATTGCATCAAGTTCTATCGAAAATTGGCTTTGCACGAACATCTGCGGAATCATGTGTTTACTTGAAAAAGTTTGGTAATGAAATCATAATACTTGCAGTCTATGTTGACGATCTAATTGTCTTTTACAAAGAAAAATGTTTGTTTGACGCTGTCAAAAATGACTTAGAAAAATTTTTCTCGCTAAAAGATTTAGGTGCATTATCATATTGTTTAGGCATAAATATTAACCGTGTTGACGATAAAATCATGGTCAGTCAGAAGACCTTTATTCAGGCAGTGTTGGAGCGGTTTAATATGAGAGATTGTAAGGAGATGTCTACACCTTTGGAGAATAACAAGTTGGAGAAAGGTAATCCATCATCTCTTGGTGAATATCCTTACCAAAACTTGATAGGATGTTTAATGTACCTAGCTGTGAATACGAGACCCGATATAGCTTATGCCACAAGCTATTTAAGTCAGTTTAATAACTGTTACGATAAGAGGCATTGGTTGGCCGCTAAAAGAGTGTTACAGTATTTGAAGGGTACTATGGATTACTGTATTACTTACAGGAAAGTCGGTAGACGTTTGTGTGGATTCACGGATGCTGACTGGGCGAACTGTGTACATGACCGTCGGTCGTACACTGGTTTCTACTTCACGCTAGCGGGCGGACCTATTAGCTGGGAGTGTAAGAAGCAGCCGACGGTAGCCTTATCGTCTACAGAAGCTGAGTATATGTCCTTAACCAGTTCTGCAAAGGAGGCTATTTTTCTCAGACGGTTAGTGTGTGACATTACTGGTTTTTCTGATAGGGTGTTGCTATACAACGACAGTCAAAGTGCACAGAAACTTGTGCTAAATCCAATCCACCACAATAGAACCAAACACATTGATACGAGATATCATTTTATTCGTGAAAAGGTTACTGAGGGTGTTATAAATATAAAGTTTATACCTACGGATAAAATGACAGCCGATGTTTTAACCAAGCCCTTAAGGCGCATAGCTCATCTTAGGTGCGTTGTTAATATGGGTTTAGTGATAAACAAGTAGAATAATCTTCTATTTATTTATTTTTCGTCGGTTTATATTTTGTATTTGTGTTTAGTCTGGTAGTAATGTTTTATTATTTTCAATTGTGTTTAGCATTACTACTTTATCTTTTTATTTCCATTAAGGGCGGATGTTGTAAAATCTATTTGGAAGATACTTTTTGTTAGGTTTTATGTCATTAATAATGTCGATAAAAAGATATTCGAAATTTAATATGCTTGTAACTTGACGTTTGAATAGCAACCATCGTACAATGTTTTCTGAGTTTTTCTTTTCCTTTCTTATTTCCCTATTTCCACGAACGTGATTCTTCATATCTATTGTTGTGATTGTAATAGGTATGATAATAGATATGAAGAATCACGTTCGTGGAAATAGGGAAATAAGAAAGGAAAAGAAAAACTCAGAAAACATTGTACGATGGTTGCTATTCAAACGTCAAGTTACAAGCATATTAAATTTCGAATATCTTTTTATCGACATTATTAATGACATAAAACCTAACAAAAAGTATCTTCCAAATAGATTTTACAACAAATTCATTATTAATATTCTGGTTCGCTCGTTAGCCACATTTCATATTTCCATAAGTACAGTAATCATATTGCAAAATTAATCAAAACGGCGAAATATTTGACATTTATTTGCGACGTTGCCCACTTTCAGAATAAATGCTCTTAACGATGTGACCACTTTCTTATTTGTGTCATTTGAATTATCATAACATGTACATAGTAGACATAACACGTTCCAAGTGTACAAGATCCTAAAATTATTACCATAATAAATTGTGTTTTTAAGAAACAAAATAAATTTAATTTTATGCTATTTAAAAGGTAAACTGAACCCTAAATGTCACCAGCGAACCGTTAAAACAACGACCAAAAATACTTTGGGGGTTAAAACTTGAATTCGCGTGTTCGCACGAGCAGATTGTGCCTTTTCTGTGCCTACAATAAAACCTTTTCTGTTTGGACCACTGCACGAAAGTACGGTGACACGAATTTACCTTCAGTTTTTGTGTAGTTACTTACTCTGTGACCTCAGAAACCTGTAAGATTTGGCTTTTGTTTCCATTTTTATGAATTGTGCATTTGTACACCTCTAGTACGAATCATTTACAAGCTGGTCTATTGACCAGCTTATAAATGATTCGTGCTCGTGCAGTGATCTTGAACTGAGCTGTCAATAGAGTCAAACTGCATATATAGCATTAGGTGATATGATAGATCACTTCGCTTAAGTTTTTAGGGTGAGATTTGTACAGAATTGGTTTGAAAATACAGAACAAAAATACCTACTTCATTCGTTATGTTTTCTAATTAAACACTCAAAAGTGCTATTACATTCGTCTCATTTTCAATAAATGCACTAGTTGCTATGATTGTTGATATGATTCAGTCATTTTATTCAGTCTGCATATCTTTACAATTTAGTTAAACTAAGTAGTATCGTTGTGCCGTAGTATTATTTACCATTATATATATATATAAACAGAGCTAGGATTTTTAAACAAACAATTATACAATGCTAATGAAGCTATACATTTCGCATTTAAATTACCTTCTAAAGGCTAATGATACACTGAACGTTAAATAAAGACATTTAAACTAGTTCATAACAAATAAAATCTATTTAATCTTTTGTTTTTCATTACAATTAAGATGGAAACGTGTGGGTTTTCTAAATTAGTCCTGAATATCTGAAAGAAAATAGTATAATTTCACTAGAATAGGGTAGTGTCCCTCAAGGGAATATACTGTGCCCTACTCCTTGGCATATCTTTTTTTTTTCAGACCTTTTTTAGTTTCTGTCTATACATAATATGTTCTGCAAGGTACAAAACATTAATATTACACTTACATAAAATAATCTCTATGTTTTGTCAAGTCGTTAAAACCGCGCAAAATAGGGGCGTATCGCTAGTCGTTTTATATTTTTGATAAAGTATGACGTTTGCCTATACCTACATACATCAAAGTTATTAGGAAACAGAAAAGTTTTAGTGATAAATGATACTATATTATTTGATGGAATGAGCACCACTAATCGAGTAATAAGAAACAGTGCATTAGTAAATGCTTGACTTGTACGTATCGTTCACAAAGTTTGTAGTTACTTGTTTCCTTAAACCAACTTCTGAACTACGTCAGGACTATGAATAAAATGCGTTGGAATAACTAAAAACTATTGATCTATCTAATATAATTCGGTTTAACTAAATATTCTTGGAGTTAAATCTCATATCTTGTAAATTAAAGGAGAAAGTTCGTACTTATGTAGGAAGAAAATGATTGAATTCCATGAATATAGAAACTAAGACAATAAATCCGCATTATCAAGTACATAATTTCTAATTGCAAGCTATGAATAATTTAAGCATTCATGAACGTAACAGAAAATTCAATAGCACCAGATGTCGAACGGTTACAAAGGCAAATGGATTCAACCTTAATAATCGACATCAGCTTAGTTCTTAGTTCAGTCGAACTAATAACTGTTCGCTCAAAGAGTACTAAAACTATACACAGACGAGGCATTAAGCTCTGGCCACACTTAGGCGAATTCCGTGCGGGATGCAAAATCGGGAAAGCTCGCACCGATTATGTTAACTTATGTGTGTAAAGGTGTTCAGATTGGCGCGTATAGTCGCGTGACTTCCTAATCATAATACCAATAATTTAAAGCATGCTGTGGCCTCCTATAATTAATAATAACAATAATACCATTTATTTCAGGCGACACTGGCCCATAGAAAAATACCTTGACGACGGACAGATAACAATTCCGTACTCGCACCACAAACGCCTTGAAGTTGACGAATTTCACTAAACTGGAACCTAATCTATACTTATAATAAAATAGTTTTTTCCGTTTGTCTGTTAGTTTGGGTGTATGTTCCGGATTGCCGCAAAAACGGCTGAACGAATTTAGATTTAACTTGGCACCCAGATATTATATATCCTGGATTAACACTTAAGGTATTTTTAATACCCCGTTGACGCGAAGCCACGGGCAAAAGCTAGTATTTCTTAAAGTGTGATGTTTTTGTGTACTTACATCTTTAGTTGGAGGTCCTCAATAAATAAATATTCGAAGCGCGCAGTTGGGCCCCGTATCCCACGCGGGATTCGTCTAAGTGTGGCCAAAGCTTAAGTTAAGCCAAAGCTTTGGTAGTGAAAAGGATCGCATGCCAAGTGAAGATAAAACTTTGTATGGAAGTTGATGATCACAATCGCATTGATACTTGCGTGTTCCTTCCTCAAGGGGACTTAAATTAAATTTGTGTTCGCAATAACTGTTTGAACGTGGATAGGTAATTATTACTTTTTATTTGTTTAGGATTATGTAACAACCTTTAGGTACCCCGCGTTTATACATAGTTACCTGCATATTCAGCAAGTCTTGTAACAGACTTGTAAAAACTTTGTACCATAATGTATAATTGACGTTATTTCAGACATGTCATAACGACTATTTTGTTTCGTTTTTGGACATTTGTAACAAGTTTTCTGCAAGTTTTGTATACAACTAGTCTTTACAACTTGTTTTAAGTGCTAACGATAAACGAAAACAGTAGATACAACATGTGTAATACATGTTTTATTGCTCTAACAGCTCCGACTTACAAGTTTATAGGTCGTGGGTTCAAACCCAGTCAGGCACTTTACTTTGGGTAATATATTTCATCACCAAAATCATCTGCTCTCAAAAGGAGGAAGGAGGAGGCCTGTGTCCCAGCAGAGGGAACGATATAGGTTGATTATACTAAGCCTAGAGTTATGTAAATATGTTACAAAGATCAATATAATAAGTTCGATAAAAGCTCTTTGGACCGTCTACTTCCTAACTTGTAAAAAGTTACAAGTTTAAAATATAAAAAAATATGCAGTAGTAGGTACTTTCTGTATGCGGTTATAAAATGTTAAAGGGTGTTAACGGTCTGTTAGCCAAGGGTAGTGAGTTAATATGAGTATGTTTTTGATAGGATTGAGATTCACTCTTAATTTCTATTATAAGTTACAAGGAAAAATTTTAAATAGACAATTTTACAAGACATTTTAACTTTGACCAATTCCAACTTTTGAGTCTCGCTGATTTTGGGCTAAAAGTTTAACATAAAACAAAACTTTGATCTATTGACTTTTAATTTTGTACCATTTTAATCAAAGAAGGTAATAAAAAGCCACTTTATTATTTTGTCTGATTGACTCTTTGGTCTGTGCTTTGGTCTACTGTCGCAATTCAAATCCCAGGTCGGGCAAAGTTTTGGCTCCCAGACTGGAGCGGGCTGGGGCTGCGTTGAAGCGGCTCCTGCCCAATCTAGGGGATCCAAACGCCTCCTGCCGGAGGCTCTACGCGGGGGTCGTGCGGTCCATGGCCCTTTACGGGGCACCGGTGTGGGCGCGTTCACTAAGGCTGCGGCCAGCCCGCCGGTTGAACGCGTCCCAGAGGGTCATGGCCATCCGGCTGGCCCGAGGATACCGCACGGTCTCCTGCGAGGCGGCGAGCCTCCTTGCCGGATTACCGCCATGGGATCTGGAAGCAAAGGTCCTCGCGCACATTTGGGAGTGGCGCGAGGAGGCGAAACGCCGGGGCTTAACTCCGCTGCCGCGACAAATCGCGGCACAGCGGACGGAGCTCCGGCGGGATCTCATGGCGTCATGGAGAGTGCGATTGTCGCAACCCAGCGCTGGGCACGCCGCAATTGCGGCGATAAGACCCCTCTTTGAGGAGTGGCTAGAGAGGCGCCACGGCGTCCTCACCTTCCGCCTGACGCAGGTCCTCACCGGACACGGCTGTTTCGGGAGGTTCCTGCACAGGATAAGGCGGGAGGAAACGCCCGGGTGTCACCATTGTGTGGATCGCCCGGAGGACACGGTGGAGCATACGGTGGAGGTCTGCCCAGCTTGGGCGGAGCATCGCCGTGTCCTCGTGGAGGCGATCGGCGGCGGTTATCTCTCGCGTCCGGCCCTGGTTCAGGCCATGGTACGGAGCGAGAGGAAATGGGAGGCCGTCACCTCCTTCTGCGAAGCTGTAATGCTCGCGAAGGAGGAGGCGGAACGCGTGAGGGAAAGGCAAATTTCGCGCCCTCACGCCCCTAACCGCCGCAGGAGGAGACGCCCAGGGCGTCGGGAATCGCGGGGCGATTTCCGGCCACCGTAGGCGCGGGCTTGCGGGCGGTGAGCAATGGGTGGCTCACCGTCCGATAAGGACCAGGCCCGGGTCGACGGAGCGTTGTGTTCCACGTGCGCCTCAAAGAGATGTCAGCAGATTTGAAGGGGTCCACTAGGGCCGATGCCTGCCGGGGTTGCGAAGAAAACCGAAAGGGAGATCGTGGCCCCCGGCAACAGGGCAACCGAAGGAACACGGGTGGGTTTTAGTCAGTAGGAGTCTGACACGCCCTCCCGCTCCGCCCAGAGCGGGAGAAGTTATTTGATGATTTCCCAAACTCAAAAAAAAAAAAAAAGGTCGGGCAAAGTGTTAAATGGTTTTTCCTTATGAAATTGCTCAATAGCAGCCCGGAGTCTGGATTTGTGCCCAGTTGATGGCAATAGACTCGCCTCTATTACATGGAACTTTTAACTGGCCAAATTTTGGTGTACTAGGGTACACCTCTGCCTAACAATACGGGGATTATGGGGCGTGATGTTATGTTATGTTGTTATAATTAATTATGATAAAACAAAGTACCTATACCTAAACAATGGGTTATCGGCCTAACTTTATCATCTAATCATCCAAGACCAGTAAGCATAGTTCCATCAGTAACAGCCATCCCACCTCCGCAATTCAATGATATCCCAAAATGGCCATTATTACACACGATTGACACAATTCTACGTCCTTTATCCCACGGGAGGTTACAAAACTTCCAAATTAATCCATCCCTAAATTGTAGTGAAGTGGGATAACCAGAGTAGCCAGAAACTGTTGCAAAACATATTGTTACAAAACTTCATGGTGTATCAGTCGGGGAATTTTCACTTTATTCTGTGTCTTAGCTCAGATTTTGTTATATTCTCGTCTCGAACAAGTTTACAGTGTCATTTTTTAACAGAGGTATGTAAGGTATAAAATATACCGTACCCGTATGTCTTGAGACAAACAGTGTTGTTTTAAAAGCATTTCACTTTTTTTATTTCTATTATGTATCTAACGTGAACTTTAAATACAATAATATTGTTCATTATTTTCTTTACTACAAGTACTTCTAACTTATTAGAAATTCAGACTGTGTAATAACATAGCTGCTCACCTGTGTTTACTGTTTACAAAACGAAAACTTCCTTTTTTCCTTTGTCAATAATAATATAACCCATCTACTAGCCAAAATGTTAAAACAATCGGTTCAACAATCTAAGCCTTAGGCCGCGTTTCCACCAGATATGTGCGAGGATGCATAGCAAAGGATGTGTTTGTTAAGAACCAATAGAATCGCTTCAATTACCTAACCTCGCTCAGGGCAGCTACTGTGGCTTAGCGGAGCGAAGTTTTTGTACAAAACAAGCGATGGATGGGTGCAAGGGATGTCTGCGAGAGATGTGTGCGAGAGATTTGTGCGAGAGATGAGTGCTAGGGATGGACAAGCACGCATCATATTATTTGTATTTATGGACCATCCATGGTCCATTAATACAAATAATAGCGCTTTGCCTACGATTTCGTATGCATTTCCTTTTTTCCATACAAACTTAAACACCCAATTTCACACTAATTATAAGGGTTTTTCTTAATGTAATATCTTCATCATGGTTCAAAGGAATAGCAAAATTTATCAAAATTGATTCTGTTGTTTTAGACATAAGAACCTAACAAACAGATAGACAAGACACTGAGATAGGCGCATTTGTATTTATTATATTAGTAACTAGCTTCCGCGAGCGGCTTCGCCCGCGTGATATCTTTATAAATTATAGCGTATGTTCCTCAGTGATAATCTTGCTCGATAAAGCACCAGCCTGCGCAGCTGAGCTTGTAACTTTAAATTCCCCTGATAATAATAATTACCCACATTTGATACAACCTGTCCAATCTTGCTGTCGTCCCCCCAGCGACGCACTAAACCAAGGTTCGTACCCCACAGGGAGTGCCCTTAGCAAGCAGTCACCTAGTATATAAGTTATTTTAGGCGCTGGCTGGAGGCTTTAAGTCAGTAGCTTAAGGCAGCCACAGGATAGCCCGGTTAAGTAGTCATGATCTCAGAAGTCAACTACGAGATGCCATACAGAAAAAAAAAACTGTGATAATATAGCATTCTTTTGGTGAATATTGAGTAATTTTTTAAATTGGTCCATTAGGTTTTGAGTTAATTCGTTATTAAACAAAAATATAAATCTTTTCTCTTTATAGTATCAGTAATGTTTTGTTACTAAGGAGGTGGAGATATTTGTGATAATATTATGTAACCCTGTTGCGAACTATGGGTTTAATTAATTTAATTTAGTCTGCCTACATGACCTTAAAAAGTCATTCACGATACCTGTCTAAATAATTTGTTTAGTCTAGTCTCTCCCACCTTCAGTATTTTACCATAATTTGTCTGAAATACTGGTAGGTATCCAATTTCTTAATGAATTTGATATTATACCAAAAATTGCAAAATCCGAAAACAAAATTATCAAGATATAGTTACTACATATTTTCTAATTGGTATTAAATCAATTATCTAAATTGATTACGAGAAATTAAGTCAAAAATATATTCAATAATTTCTCATATTTTAATAATACACTTCTCACCACCCACCCCTTCCAAAGAGAATTATTCCTGAGAACTGCAAAACATCAAACAACATTCAGATTATAAAGGTATTTGAAATGCGCAGCCTTCAAACTCGTGTCCCGGAACTGAAACGTTCAGTTTAATCTCTTTTGAATCTATACAAAGAAAGAATTCCTAGAAAGTTAGGTAGTTTGCTTCAAAGTCTTTGATTTCAGATTGGAAAGTGTTAAAAACAGTTTATTTTTTTTTATTTTTAGGGTTCCGTACCTAAAAAGGAAAAAAACGTAACCCTTATAGGATCACTCGTGTATCTGGCTGGCTGACTGGGGTATGTCTGTTCGTCTGTCACAGTCAATTTGCTCCGAATGTACTGGATCGATTGAATTGAAATTTGGTGCACACAAGAATTTTTGTAACCCAAACACGGACGTGTAACGTAAATAAATGAATGTTGAATACCCCATATTCAACATTCATTTATTTCTTGTCACTTTTCGGGGGCAAACTAGAAAATTAAATAAAAAAGTTTTCTAAACTGTACCGTGTGACATATCAAATGAAAGGGCTTATTGTGAGGATTTTAAATACGTTTTTTTTTTTTAATAATTTCAAACTAAATACTTTTAAGGATATTTAAGAAAATACATGAAAATTGATCATCCCTTGTCTCCGAAACTACTGAGTCTAAAATATTGACAACATTACAGAGAATGGTTCTTTACTCTTATATTACAGGAAAACCTATAAGAAGTGTATGGTCTTAAAATAACATGGTAAATCTCTCAATATTGTGCGTACAAACTTACATTTGCAGTTGGATAAATGGGAAAATCTGTTTTTCAACTACAATGTTAAGTTTGTTCTTGGGATAAGTTCATCCCAACTACGGAAACCTTCATTGTACGTGGTCCAATACGCACTTTGGAGATTTCTTTTTTTTTGTTAGAAATAAATTAAGGAATAGCAGTCAAAGATATATTCATCATTTGCATTTTTAATCATCATTTTTATTCAGCATTTGATAAGCCTTTTTATAATCATAAAAATAATATGCCAGTTCTTGGGTTAATGTCCAGTAGTGGATTTCTTTTGGGTGACAAGAGGGATGAAGACCACACATATGTTTATTTTTTTTAAATATCATACGATCATGTCGACCATCGTAATGCCAGCGTAGATTCGAGACATCGCAACGCGACACCTACTCAAGGGAACATATTATAGCGTATGACGCATCGATATTACTGTGGATATTATATCTGATACTTAGTCGACATAGACTGACTGAGCTAACAAAGTAGAACAGTAAGCCGAAAAAGAATATATATCAATAAGAATTCTCTTGATTATCAACAATGTTTGTTTCATAATAAATTGTAACAATCCAAGAATCCAACAGTGCGCTTTTTTAGGGATGCACTGGGATGTGCTCTAAACACGTCGGGAAAGCGCCCGTGCTTACTTACGTAGGCTTAGCCATGGCGACACGTTATCACGTCACAAATAAAAACAGACACAGATACAGAGAAACAGAGTAGAAAATGAAAACATGTAGAAAGGTTTGTTGTTAAATTGCCTAAAATTGGATAGCTAAATCAGACATCTAAAACAAATTAAAAATATATTGTTAAATGTAAAAATATCTTCTTTTTCAGCAGACAAATAAAGTAAAAACAAAAATCCTATTCATCCTACATCCTTTCTTAGAAAAAGTTACCAAGTTTAACACGTGAGAAAATTATTGTGCTTTTCGGTCCAGTGAAAATCCGAGCGTTAACCCTGTTATTAATTTACACTCTGAGAATACTAAACAAATACAAGGTAATAAGGAAATAAAATAAATAATAATAAAAATTATATTTTTAAATGTTTTTTTTTTTAATATTTAAAAATGTAAATTAATAAGATTTAAAATGAATAAACGGAATAATAATAAAATTTATTCAAAAATTACATTGGTAAAATACGTGGTAAATCTTAGAAATAATGTAGGTATTACAAAGTAAAAAAAAATAAAATAAAAATAAAACAATAATGGAAAGAAAATGATTAGGTACCTACTATTCATAGAGCAATGACATAGCAGGTGAAATGTGGAGCTGCTGTACAGTTACGAGCACAAATCCCTAGCAGTCACGGAAAATTCAAAAGCATTTTACTCGAGACGTAAAAACCGGCCAAGTGTGAGTTGGACTCGCACATGAACGGTTCCGTACCACCGTACAGTATTTACCAAAAAACGCCGAAAAAGATACGCTTCTTATAAATAAGAAATAAATAATATTATGTGGGGACCCCATTAAGTTTTTATAATTTTTTGTTATATTGACAACAGAAATACACAATGTGTGAAAATTTCATCTATCTACCTATTACCGTTCATGAGATACAGCCCGCTGATGGCTAGACAGACGGACAGCGGAGGCTGTAGTAGTAGGGTTCCGTTTGGCACCCTTCGGGTACAGAAAGCTAAAAAAGAAGAAAACAAGATATTGTGATAACACATAGGCTATCATTGGATAGTAGAATGTAAAGTTCGCGCCACCACTGAAGTCCCTTTGTCTCTATGTCATTGCAAAACATTGCATAAAAAAATAAATAGTTCCACATTTTTTTTTTTTTTGGAAGGCCTTCAACAAGATGGACCGATGACCTTATGAAGGCCTCAGGATTCTGCCGGATACAGAAAGCACAGAACCGGTTGAATGGCGGTGCTTGGAGGAGGCCTATGTCCAGCAGAGGACGTCTTTCGGCTGAAATGATAATGATGATGATTGTAGAATGAAACAATTTAAGATTTTATGAAGTAGATGGTTTCGAGAATACTACATTCGTAACTCCATAAATTATCTATTTATACTTTAAGAGAAAATCACTTTTAAATTTTGCGTAAGGGATAGCTATTTGTGCTAGTAACTGTAGAGTCACAGAACAGAAAAAACAGTGTACAACCTCTGCCAACCTCATCAGGGGATAACAGGTGTTATGTTATCCTATGTTACTAAATAAGTTTCACTGGTAGAACAATAGAACCACAAACACTAATCTGCAACCAAGTGTAGTTTTTATCGCAGGCCCCAGATCGTTCATAAGGGAGGCAACCTTCTGCAGAAGACATTTACAGGTTGAAATTATACTCAGTGACAATGCTCAGTGGCTGGGAATTTTCTGGAATTGTTATTGCGATATTGTTCTTTCTATTTTTTTTTTAAACTATCTTCTGCATACGACTTTGTATGCGTGGACTTTAGAATTGGGTCCAGAGCGAAGTGAAAAATGCTAAATTATTTATATCAGTTGTTAAGCCATGTCATTTACCGGTATAAAAATTTGCCTGTGTTAATCCAAGTTATAAACTATACTTGTGCAAAAAAAAATCCAAATCAGTTCGGCCGTTTTTGTGTGATTCAATCACAAATATACAAACTTTCACACATTTATAATAAGTAGGTAGTTATGTTAAGTAGTTGGATTGTGTGGACACTTCATAGTCTCACCTTATTAAATAAATAAAAAGCAATTAAAAGACCGATTACTGTTTTTAGGCGCGCTAGGCATAGGGGGCTGATACCAGTCAGGCGTGTGCCTAAATATAGAAGTATTTACCGGGCCCCCGACTCATGATAATGAAAGAAACTGTGGAATTTTAGTCGGTAAGAGTCCGAAATAATCCTCTGTTCTGGGAAGAATGGAGGATTATAGGAGACGGAGGATTACAGGCGCACAGAGGACCTTACTCCAATGAGGATGAATGAATGAATGAATGAAATGCACCGATCCCAGCGTGGTTTAACCAGACTCGATAAATCGAATGAACCCCAAGATTTGCACTAGCTCCTGAAGCCTCATGTTTCATAGGACTACAGAGGCCATTGCATATCAAGGAGTAGACCGGGTGGCGCGGTAATGGTAGGGAAGACGTGCCCTTAGGATAAGGAGGGATTTGCGAGCCTACCGGATATGCATCCTTGAGTAAGCAATGGAATAGTGGAGAGACGGGTGTTATTTATCTATGGATGGGCATCTTTTTGCGACGTCACCGCTATGTTGGTTCAGGTCCATCTTCACCGGTGAATATTTTGACGGGGTTATGCTGCTTTCTCGGCTCTTTACTATATTGCTGCTGTGCTGTGTTACATTTAGCTGGTCTAAGTCTTCGCCAAAAGCTTCGCTGCTATCCATATTTTTTCGTTTCATATTTGTCGTTTCCTAATCGTTTACGTTTCTTGTAGATCTTGCTGGCAGCCTTCATAATTTTATATCGATCTGCAGCCGTGTCCATCCAAACGTTGAATTTCTTGTCAAACGTCAAGTCCCGTTTAAAGTTGTCGTTCCATGTGTAAATAGGGTGGCCTACTTTCTTGAATTTGGCCTTATACTGCATTGCTGCGTGTAACAGGTGTGGTTGCCCCGCCTGTAAACGTGTGCGAGATAGCACATCCTGTGATTTTTGATGCGATATGTTACTGTTTTTCCGTCTAAGATTTCGCGCAGAAGAAACCCCTGCATTTTTGTTTTCCTCTTGGTGTTTAATCTTTTGACGTATTGCCTGACATTATTTTACACGAGTATGTCTATTTAGGTTATCTAGTTGTCTTCTTTGTAAGAATTTAGCCTTTTGGAGGTTAGCAAGAGCTATACGATGATCCCTAGAGTGACTCGGCTGAAAGATCAAGGTTTCCTGGGCAGCCGCTTTTTTAAATACTCCAGTTATGGTACACGATGGTATTTCGATGTTTTCATCCGTTGAGTGGATCCCTATGCTTTCCAGTTGTTTGGTTATGCAGGCTTGGTATTTTGTTTTGGTGGATTTGATGTTGAGAACGGCATAATAACATTGTTCCTATTGTAATTGCATTGACATTTTATTATATGTATATGTGATTTATTCTGTTGCAGTATTGTGAAATTTTATTTGATGTTATATGGGTTTATTAAATTATTATTTTTTTGTCAAGAGGTGCCATATAAGGTCCCCATTACAATCTCTCGTCCAGCGCGATTCCTAGGAAAAATGTTTGATTAATAAATTCCAGCTTCTCTCCATTAAATACGATGTCACTTCTTATTACTTCTTACATTCTTCTTAATTTAAATCTAATGCATTTGGTTTCTTCTCATTTAGTACCAAATTATTTACCGCAAACCAATCTTGGACCTGAAGAATAGAGCTAGTCACAACGTCATTATTTTGTGACCGTCGGTCCATTTTTTAGATCAATGATGGATGATTTTGAATTTTGAATTATGTATTTTATAATCATTTGTTTCTGAGAAAGCTTGCTGTTAGGAATAAAATCTTAAATTTATTCCTATGTGCTAAGCAAATTTTGGCGTCACCGCAGTTATCCGCAACATGGGTAGCGAGGTCTCGGCGTACAGACACGTGGTCAAAAGTTAGCCCATCATGTTATTTATTTGGTGGCCTTCTTTGTTCATAGGCGCTATTTATTACCATTGTTAAACTATTGTTTAGGGGTCAAAACGCCGCACTGCAGCCGCATGTGCAGAATTCGTTTCGAGACAGAGGTACACAATTTTGACAGGGTCGTGCACTTGCTGCGATTTATTAGTTACACTCTTCGTTTTTCTATAGAAATGTATATTGTTCTGAAGTTTTTTGTTTTTGTTGAATGGACTTAAGCTTAACCACTCATGTGCCTTTCATCACAAAAACTCGGGTAAATTTTTCAACAAAAATCAAAACAAAAAAGGTTGCCTCAGACGCGACTATTTTGTAGGGCTAAAGAAATTGCCAAATGGTTAAGGGTAGTTAGTAGGAGTTAAGATTGATGTTCTAATTATCAGCAAGGTTATAGCTCAGGTCAAACTAGGAAGTTTTATGGAAAATATTTTTGTGCGAAATCTATACCGACCGACATTGTTAATTTGTTAGAATCATACGTACTTACGTCTTCGTATGTTGTTTTAGAATATCTTGCCATTCTACTTTTTAATTCTGCGCATAACATCAAACCTCCCAACTTTGCCAGTCACTACGCAACTATAGATTCGCGCTCACGATGTTGTACCTTAACTTATCAAATAATATACCGAACTTTGCCACAGAATTATAGCCACGTAATCGAAATAGAGCCGAGAATTAAACTCAGTTCTCTTGGTCGCTACACTTACTAGATACAATTCAAAATGCAAATCTTTTTTGTATCTGGATCTATCGTTGGAGTTAACGTTAACCTTGAGTTTGAAATATGGGAATTTGATTTACTGAATGATTGGTAGGTATGTAGTTTGTGAAATATTGAGCTCTGTGCATCTGTTGATGCAGTCCCTAACTCAGGTCGAGGTGTGTATTTGCAGAGAGAAGCAACGCCCTGAAAGATAAAGATATGGAATGATCTCACTGGATTATCCTGGCTATGTTCAGTGGCCCTGGAACCTTCGGCAGACGATTGGACCCTCGTATGCTCCGGCACTTGCACTCCCGGCGAGCGCCTGAGATCGGAAACGCATGTAGTCCTAGCACACCTCACTTTTGCACTATATGAATATATTTATTTGTCGACACGTAAACTCACAGCTACATCAAACAAAATAAACATTGTTCGATTTCGTTGACTGGCCATTAACGCGGCGCGGGCGCAAAGTGCGCTAAACGTACAATAAAAACTAAGACGCGGTCTGACGAGGACTAAAACAAAAAAAAAAAAAAGGGACGCGGAGCGCTCGAGACGACCTTCCGCTATGACGTCCAGTCAAGCTCTCCAGAGGACCTTACTCCAATGAGGATAGCTAAAAAACAAAAAAATAGTCTACCTACAAAAATATTCAATACTTGTGCCCGGAACTTTGTCCGCGTCCGCGCCTAAAGCCTTCCTCAAGAATTGGGCTATCTAATGTAAAAAGATTTTTTCAAATCCAAATGGTAGTTCCGGAGATTACCGCCTACATACAAACTTACAAACAAACAAATTTTACCTCTTGTAACGTTACATTTTCCTAGAAGGGGAAAATGTAAGGGAAAATATAATAATATAATTGAATATTATGATATAATTAAAAATACAAGGGGAGTACAAAAACACGGTTTAACACTACTGATCGGCACTGCACGCTTAGGAGGTTAGGCCTCAGAGGTGGCCTGCAGCGGGAGGTGGTCTTCGGGAGATGGAGGCTCCGGCAGGGAGTGATTGACGGCTGGTGGTGGCCTCGGCGGGTCGATGACTCCGAGGGAAGGAAGAGTTGGCTCCGGCAGGGAGTGGGTGAGCCCCGGAATGGCCGGGGCAGGCCAAGATGGACTGTAAGAGAGACAGACCCTTTTATTACAGTAAAGTCGGAGATAGAATCGGAGATAGAATGGCCCGTTACTTCTGACGGCCTCTGCTTTTATACCCTTCAGCTCGTTTCCAAAATCAATATTCTTTTCCATTTTCAAACAATGGTTTGAATCCATTATTATATTGGACTCGCAGGGCGCTGACAGTCCGCAAAGTATAGTTGGTCCACAGGCTGCACGTGTAGAACACTTGACAATACGCTTTAAAAAGCGTTAATTTAACTTGTTTGCTACAACGTGCAAACCTGCGTGCCAACATGTTACATCGCACTGCCAGCGCCCTACGTTCCCGCTCAATATCTACATGATCCTTGAGGTCGTCGGTCACGTAATGTCCCAGATATTTGAACTGGTAAACACGCTTTAGTTCATTACCGTTAAGCCTAATTGCAGCACATCTAGACATTTACCACCCACCGCCTTAAAGACCATGAATTCGCTCTTAGCAACATTGTACAGTAAGCCATGTGCCTGAGCATAGGACTCACAATACGTAAGTAGCTCCCTGAGCGACCTGACCGTTGGGCTCAGCAGCACCATGTCGTCAGCATAACTGATATTGTTAATACTGCAGTCATCGATGCGACAGCCGATTTTCTTACTGCTGAGCTCAACAATCAAGTCGTTAATATAGAGGTTAAAGAGTTTTGGTGAGGTTATTCCTCCCTGCCTTACACCGTATTCTAAGCCATACGGCACAGATAGCTTGTCGGCCCATCTCACATTGTTTATCTGATTATAGTACCAGTACTGAAGAATACGTAACAGTTCAGCCGGTACTTTCCTCTCCCGCAGCTTATCCCACATGACATCATATGAAACGAGGTCAAAGGCACGGGAAAGGTCTAGAAAACACGCGTAGACTGGAGTTCGACGCCTAGTGTAATATTGCACGGTATGTTTTAGAGCGAGAATCGCGCTTTCAGTGCATAGATTATTGCGGAACCGGAATTATTGCGAACTGAGCATCGTGCAGTTGCAATAAATTATCTAATCTTGCGTCCAGCCGACTGTCAAGCATCTTCGCGATAATAGTAGCTAGGGAGATGGGTCGATAGTTGCACTTATCTGATATGTCACCCGTTTTGTTTTTTTATAATAGGCACAACAATAGTCCGCATGAGATCAAGAGGGAGGTACGAATGAGACATGCACAAGGAGTAAAACATAGCCAATACTCTAGCTATATGTGGTCCGGCATGCTGCAGGTGCTCAATGCTCAGACCGTCATAACCCGGGGACTTTCCTCTCGTCATTTTATTAATTGTGTTGGACACTTGTTTCGCGGAGAAACGGACTAGATCCGAGTCAGAACAATAAGATAGACAATACGAGTCAGAATAATAATACAACAAGTATTTTATGTTGGTATTTATATCTTTAGGTATGGTGAAACTGTGAAGTTTGATTGAAACGATATATTTAATTGAAAGGCATTATTTAATCAAAAACCCATCTGAATAATTTGATTTCCTACAAATATTAATAGACTCTCTATCGATCTTGGTCGGGGTATCCTAACTTAGTTACTGCGACCAACTTTGACAAAAGTCCAGAAAGTTAAAGACGCGCATTTATTTAAAAAAGGTACATGATTAGACGAACAAAAAGAATTTAGAGGCTCATTTATTTAAAAAAACCTGTGAAATGCGAGTCAGACTCGCGCAAGAAGGGTTCCGAACCATTATCTATGAAAACGGCAAAAAATTCACGTTTGTTGTATGGGAGCCCCCTTAAATATTTATTTTATTCTGTTTTTTAGTATTTGTTGTTATAGCGGCAACAGAAATACATCATCTGTGAAAATTTCAATTGTCTAAGTATCACGGTTGATGAGATACAGCCTGGTGACAGACGAACAGACAGACAGACAGACAGTGGAGTCTTAGTAATAGGGTCCCGTTTTACCCTTTGGGTACGGAACCCTCAAAAGGTTACAACATTAGAAGGTCAATAAGTTTTTGGAGGATCAATGAAATAATTCCCTAATTTAAATAAGCATTATATTTTCATGATCATCATAATTTCAGCCAGAGCTGTTCACTGCTGGACACAGGCCTCCCCTAAACATTGTATTTTATTTGATTACTAGCTTTTGCCCGCGGCTTCGCACCCGTAAATGTCGGAAAATATCTCACACGGAAAATGTCTTGAAGTAGTAACATTTAGTCCACTCTATTTAAAATAATTTTTCAATTGAAAAGTTGAATTTGTCCTTACCTCCAGATTTGGAAATTCGGGCAGCCGAGCAAGCACAGCTTTGAGACGGAACCACACGGTAAAATCCTACTCTGTAAAAATGAATACCCTTGATCACTCCGTTAGGGGTAGATTTTCAAAAAAACCTTGATATACGTTTTTATTTATTTTCAGTCGTATGTATAAATACTGAGTTTTGAGTTAATCAGACCGCGCGTTATTCTTCCATACAAACGTTGTCACCCCCCAAATCTCCCTAAGTTTAGAAAAATAAAAAATGGTAGGCTTTATAATTTACATAGATAAGTATTCGTGCTAAGTTTCAAGTTAATTAACTCAAGGAATAAGATTTTTCATACAAACAAAATATTACATAATATTTTACGCAAATAAATATTCTATTCTATTCTATTCTATTCTATTCTATTCTATTCTATTCTATTCTATTTTATTCTATTCTATTCTCCTTTTCACCCTAAAAGGTCGAATTTCCAAAAACCTTTCTTAGTAGATGCCTACGTCATAATAACTACCTCCCTGCAAAATTTCATCGTTAAGCGGTTTTCGATATTTCGTGATGAGTGAGTGAGTGAGTGACCTTTCGCTTTTATATATTTAGATTCATACCAATTTTCAAGTTAATCAAATCACACAGTAAAATTCTCCTCTGTAAAAATGAATGCCCCTGTTCACCGCGTTAGAGGGTAGATTTTCAAACAACCTTGATATACGTTTTTATTTATTTTCAGTCATATGCAAAAATACTGAGTTTCGAGCTAATAAGGCCGCGCGTTAAAATTTTTCCATACAAACTTTGACAGCCCCCAAATCTCCCTTAGAGGATAGTTTATAAAAACGAAAAATGGTAAACTTTATAATTTACATAGTTAAGTATTTGTGCCAAGTTTCAAGTTTATTAACTAAAGAAATAAGATTTTTCATACAAACGAAATCCCCCCTTTTCACCCCCTTAAAGGCCGAATTTCCAAAAACCGTTTCTTAGTAGATGCCTACTACCTGTGTGCCAAATTTCAGCCCAATCCGTTCAGTGGTTTGAGCTGTGCGTTGATAGATCAGTCAGTCATTCAGTCAGTCATTCATTCAGTCACCCTTTCCTTTTATAGATATAGATTTAGAACTCAATGCTTCGGCTTACTGTTTATTTTTGAGCTAAAATCTGGATGAAAACTATTAAATATTCTAAATACACCTTTCTAAAGCAGGTTTACGACCTCTTGCGGTAAAGGCCTAGGGGATTAAAACTAGACTTCTTGTATTACCGCTACCTACACACAAAAATTTTAATACTTATCAAAGTTTATCATGATTGAAGGCTGTTAACCTTAACAGGAGGTTTCTCACCCCCAAATTGAACTCTCACACTTCATGTTTTAAGTCAATTAAAAGGTCATTCACATTAACGTTGAACACTTGAACATCCCTGGTTGAGCACAAAATACATTACAATTAACGTAGATCAATGGTAGCATTTACTATGAGCAATATTTTGTTTTTATCAAATTGATACACTACGCTAATTTGTCGCGTTATAGCCATTTCATACAACTGTCAAAGAATGACAGTTGTGACTTGAATATACGGACAATTTAAGTTGGTAGTCAATTTGGTCAACGATTAAACTTTTTAGCTTGTAAATATCGCTGCTACCCTAATAAGAGATATTAAAAACGGCAGATTTTATTTTTGTAACTCGTTTTTTCATAAATACGAGTCCACTTTGTTTTCATGAACAGAATCAAACAGTTACTCATTTTAAACAAAACTGACGAATTGAAATTAAAACAAAGTGACTCGTTTTTTTCGTGATGTTATAACTGTTTCTGTTATATGAAAATTGAGTATTTATTTACAATTTTGTCGATCGTTTGTTTTCAGAGCGGTGGCCGCACATAACGGCCACAGTGACAGGTCTCGTGAAAATGATGGCAGCGGCAAAGATTTAAATCGTTAGATTCACCCTTCCGACCGCGTTCAAA
Source organism: Omphaloscelis lunosa (assembly GCA_916610215.1). NCBI lineage: Eukaryota > Metazoa > Arthropoda > Insecta > Lepidoptera > Noctuidae > Omphaloscelis > Omphaloscelis lunosa. The sequence continues at coordinate 19,825,929 of OU744250.1, forward strand.
GATAGTCGTTTCTTTCTCGTTTTGACACCCCTGACACACAATGACGCAGTGACTGACTTGGTTGTTATGGAAACGCCATTTAATAACGTTTGAGCTCACTCTTCTCAGTATGGGCTCTTTTTCGCGTGACTAAGTACGGTGAGGGCAAATCTAGAGATTTAAATCTTTGGGTAGCGGGGTTTGACTTTACGGTATTAAAAACGCTCTCTAGGAAAAAAAAACAAACTTACTTTCACAAGAAACGTTTCAGTGATGTCATTCGCCGGTAAATTGCGGACGCTCTGTCACTGCTCTTCTAGTAAACCGTAAGGTATCAAGAAAATGATGAGGCTATTTGTAATTTGTTTCATCTTTTTTTACGCAACCTGTTCTTGTGAATTTCGGTACATAGAAGTGTCTTTACTTATACAACTGCCTCCCAATTGCGTAATAAATCTCGGTTCACAATCCGAAGGACTGAAAGAAATTTCTATTCCATTGCTCCATCATCATTATTCTGCCCCTATCCCAACTTATTTGGGTTCGATGCACTATTCTTTTTCTTCCATAATTCCATACACTACCATACTTTTGATCCATTGCTTCATATGTTTAAAAATTCATACGCTCAACAACGTAAATATCGCAGTGAATGTTGTCGAAGTGTCAAAATGAAAGGCATCCTAATTGTTGGTGTGTTACGCAATTAACATAACATACCATCACACCTTGTATCTCCGAAGGGTTGGACAGAGGTGTACGTTTAGTGCACTCACGTTTCGCCAGTTATGTTTAAATCCCATGTAATAGGGGACGAGCCTGTTGCCATCGACCGGGCACAAATCCAGACTCCGGACTGCTACTGAGAAATTCTAGATGGAAAACCCAATAACAGTTTGCCCGACCTGGATATCGAACCACAACAAGCCGGTTACGTAATTACCTCGCAGTATTCAGTATAAAATTAAGCAAACAAAGGAAATCTCTCGAGATATCACCCCAATTATTTAACCAGACCTCCAGAAATCCCAAGCATAATATTTCACATAACATAGCATTTAATATATTGGTATAGTGAGAATATTATGCTTGGGATTTCTAATTTAATTTTCTAGGATCTAAAACGTAATCGTCTCAACACAAAATCATTCTCGCTAAACCCTTGTATTTTCTTTCAATTTCCTTCGCATATTAAATGGTTTCTTGGTACGACACCGGTCAGTAGGTCGGTCCATCGATCTGTGATGGAATCGATATCTTATTATTAAATAATTAGCTGTAGGCGCCAAACGGGCCAGTTGACTGTCCTCGCCCTGTAAGCTTACTGATTTAATATTATTGTGCCTTCAGAAAGTGCTAATGTAATGAATTAGGCAATTTATTATGTTCTGCGAATTTTATTAATTTGGGTCTCATTGAATTACAGGAATTCTTTGATATTTTGATACCTATCAAACTTATAACAATAATAATATTCTATCTTTTTCCCTAGACGTACAAAATCTTCTCAGAATTTGTCATTACAGACAGTGAGCTGGGAAATTATTCTCTTTATCGTCAAAGCGAATTGACTTTTGGACAAGTTGTCAAACTGCACCGATCCCCTGACAATTGAGTAGGTATTAGACATTGCTACTGTTCATCGCAGAGATATTTTACAAATTGAAAAGCTCCTTAATTAATATCTTAAAATAATTTCTTTTGTATTTCTTTCTCAGGAATTTCTTTTGTAAGGTTTGTTCAGAACGCACATAGACTTCGGTCTACAACATAATACGAAATACGTTTAGCGGTAAACACGTTTAGTTTATTGGTGGTGCAGGCGGACCTATAACCCGGAATGACTAACTTACCAGTACTAGACCATACGTACCAATATTAGTCTTCTGCTATCACCGAATTTTTTTGGCCGTGTTTTTATGAAATCCTGCGTAGGTGTCCAGCTACGTGCCATAGCAGACTGCTACGAACTCGTTTCTTCAACTTCAACTAAAATTAAACCTTTTGTTACAGATAAACGGTTGACATTGGAATGACCTCCAACGCGCTCACGGTGTGTGTATCCTCCCTTGAAGATGAAATGCTCCTGGCCTACGGCACTGTTCTTTTTGATATGGTAAAGTATCTTATTAAATAAAAATAGGTACTCTGTACTTAATTTACACCTAAGTGACCTCTCTATTTTCTCTACCCAGCCTATCGCAGACCACTGCCGGACATAGGCCTCTCCCGTTTCAAAGGTTGGTACTATTGCCTGTAGTGTACCATACTAACAGTTTTATTCTGAAATAGTTAAACCATCTTGCGAACACTTAAGGATGGCTTGTATATAAACCTTATTAGTTCATATCGATATCGTGGCCAGATTTTAGAATTGATCATTTCATGAAATAAACATCGACCGTTGGTCACATCATGATTTGGCCTGGCCAGAACATTGAATACTCAACGTTTGACGATATGACCAGTTAAGCGTACAACTACTTCATGATGTGGCCAAATTTTAAAATTAGTGATCATATCCGAAAAAACTAGATAGATTATTATAGATTATTAAACTAGGCAGAGGCGTTGATGTCGCTTTGTTTTTGTTATGCATTATGGCGGCGGCATACAATAAATCAAACAAAAAAGGGGATAGACTTTTTTGGTTTTCCAAATATGATATGGAAAGCGATCAACTTGGAAGTAGCGGTCGCCGGCCGTTGCCACGGCGTGAAATGCAACATAGCACTTAAAATTAGTTTTTAAAAATTTACGCCGCTTATGTACTCCGACCAAATGGGTTAGGTTAGGTAAGAACTGTGTCCAACCACGCGCGAGCCCAGCGAGCATAGCGAGCGGTGCCGCGGTAGTGGCCGGCGCTACTTCCAAATTGGTTGCAGTTACTTGGCTATTTCTACTATACCTTAAAACATGGATACCTTACATTAATTCAATTCAATTAATTTAATAAAGTAACCATGACTCACTTGTTACTAAACTTATCCTATGTCAGTAATTAAGACAATCTACATCCTAAACAAATTCATGTACATATAATAATATATAATACCTATACAAAGCGGCAGTACTGTCCGACGTGTCACCGCGGCTGCACCATTCCATGGGAAACGGCGCAGCAGCGATTCACGTACGGATAGTCCAGCCTGCTCGAAATTAGATTGAGGATACTGTTGTTGCCGCCCCACACCCCATGCACCAGGGACGCCCAGCGCTTACGCATTGTGGCAAAGAAATAATCCACATGTGCGTTCGCGAACATCTCTGATGCGCTGCAGTAGCTGGGCAGCCTCAACAGTACCCTGAACGCGTTGTTGTATTGCACGCGGAGGCCACTGTACGATTTTTGAGTATATCTAGCCCACAGGCTTCTGGTGTAAAAAGTAGTACAATACGCTCTGAAAAGAGTAATTTTAACAGTTACTGAACAACGAGCAAACCTAGGAGCCAGCATGTTCGCTATATCTGACAGGGCCCTCCGCGCCCATTCCATATCGTCATCGTCCCTGAGACATTATGTAATATAATATTAATGACATATTAATGATATGGCCAAACGTCGAATAACATAACATTAAACGTTGACGTTTTAACGATATGGCCAATTGTAGCTGGCCATTTCATGAAATGGTCAATTCTAAGATCTGGTCACGACATCGACACTCATTACATACTATTCATAATTCGGCTGACTTTGAACCTATTGCGAGGTAGATACCCTCCTTGCAAGAGGTGGAAAATATTCAAATTTTCACCAACCCTGTCAATGAATTCAAAGTTAGTTAGAACAAATAATTAAGGTTCTCTTCCGAGGCCACCGCAACAGCAAACGGCAACGCCGCCAGCTCGGAATGACAGACCGTATCGACACGACTGGTTTTTTTAATGTATATATATTCTTATGTAACTTTATAAAACTGTGACATGTGGGAATGTCATCATCTTCGGTAGCATTTTCATAGAGTTACATAGAAACCAGTCGCATTATCAATTAAAGTTTTTTTAAGCCTACATTGCAAACTGGGCAAAGGCATCAAATTAAAGTAATTTTTTGCTTTAAAATTATGGCCATCCTTGAGTGATCGTCAGTGGTAAATCGATGTTTGTGTTGTTAATATTTAATTAATTGTTCTGTAGTTTTATTTTACGCGATGATTATTCCGCCATCAGTTATCAAAATTATCTTTTACGGGGTTCACCGTGGACAGGGGAGATTGGTGTAAGTAACCAGAATGTGTACAGTTTGCGCTTATTCTACATGGTGAAACTAAATCCGCCACTGAAAGTTTACTGAAGACGATAGGTATTGAAATCTAATGATGATCTATCAGTCGATCTCCCCACCCTTTTCCCAATTATGTTGGGCTCGGCTTCCAGTGTAACCGGATGCGGCTGAATACCAGTATTTTACATGGAGCGACTGCCTACCTGACCTCCACAACCCAGTAACTGGGTAATACGATACCCCTTGGTAAGACTGGTTGTCAGATTTTCAGGCTACTGACGACCCGTAACGACTCTCAAAGATCCACAAATGGCAGCCAGGACCATCGGTTTAACGTGCTTTTGGAGGCACGGAAGAGTCTCGGTATATAAAATGGTCACCCATCCACGGACTAACTGGAAAGCTAATGATGATAAAAAAAACCATACTTTCATCATTTCATCCACCAGACTCCATGACCATGAGATTCTGGTTTCGATTCCTGGGAATCAAACAAGTGTTATTGAGTTTTCCAGTAGCAGCCCGTAGTCTGGATTTGTGCCTAGTTGATGGCAATAGGCTCGCCCCCTATTACATGGGACTTAAACATAACTGGCGAACTGTGGGTTTTCTATAGGTAACTGTCCAACTCTTTGGGGATTACAGGTATGATGTTATGTTATGTTGTTTTTTTTTTGTTTTATCATCATTAGATATCGATAGCTATCACGTCTATGAAGTTTTGCTAGGTAATTTAATTTGACCCTACTCCATGTTTCATTGGTATGCCTTTTATGAATACGGAGTAGTACGGAGTAGTAGTATACAAATTCAACCAAATATACATGTCGCAGTAAGATGGTTATAGCCGTGATATAGTTATATTCCTAGGGCTATCGCTATATACCGTAAACTAATTTTGTAAAAGCGACCAATTTCAACGTAGTTGGTCACATTTTTAACCCAACCTAACCTATTTGGTCATTTTATTATTAGGTTATATTATTAGATCATGCTCGTATCATAGTTATATTCCTAGTAAGATAGTTATAAACCACTTTCATATAACTAATGCGGTATATAGATCCCTAGGGATAAAACTACCTATATGACGGCTATAACCATCTTACTGCGACATATAAATACAGTAGTAACTATAGCTGGTCGGCTGATCGGCAAAAAACATAGTCGGCCCATCAAGACTATTCAGTTTGTTTGAAAAAACCAAGTAATGTAGACGTCTGTACTTAAATTTAGATTATATGTAAAAAGGGTGATGGACTTGCAAGCAACTACGCGTACTTTTGGCTAGGCGACCTTTCTCGCCCGTGTGTCATCTGTCAACGCCGCGAGTCGCGAGCCGCCATTTTGTTTCGACGTTTGGTTCAGAAAATTCGACAACATCGCGATACAGAGTGTACAAGCTTCACGTGTGTCACGGACGACGAGCCGAGTAAATTCGTGAACTTAAAAACCGCGTACTTTAAGTTCGCACGTCTATCACCCACTTAAAGCTCATTAGTGTGCATCTATTACACTGAATTTTATCTACACTAAGCGTTAAATGTGTGACTTGCGTTTAATGTCTATTAAACCGCTAAGTTCTATTAAGATTTTCAGTAAGACAGGGCAAGTTCTTGTCATATTGAAAATCTAAACGGTTATTTTAACGATGTATGATATCGTTGAAGTCTTGGCTACAGAAGCCTAACTAGACTGCCTCGTTGGTCTAGTGGTCACAAAGCGCTACCGCTGAGTATGAGGTCCTTTTTTTTTTTTTTTGAGGGTGGGAAATCATCAAATAACTTCTCCCGCTCTGGGCGGAGCGGGAGGGCGTGTCAGACTCTTACTGACTAAAACCCACCCGTGTTCCTTCGGTTGCCCTGTTGCCGGGGGCCACGATCTCCCTTTCGGTTTTCTTCGCAACCCCGGCAGGCATCGGCCCTAGTGGACCCCTTCAAATCTGCTGACATCTCTTTGAGGCGCGCGTGGAACACAACGCGCCGTCGACCCGGGCCTGGTCCTTATCGGACGGTGAGCCACCCATTGCTCACCGTCCGCAAGCCCGCGCCTACGGTGGCCGGAAATCGCCTCGCAATTCCCGACGCCCTGGGCGTCTCCTCCTGCGGCGGTTAGGGTTAGGGGCGTGAGGGCGCGAAATTTGCCTCTCCCTCACGCGGTTCGCCTCCTCCTTTGCGAGCATTACAGCTTCGCAGAAGGAGGTGACGGCCTCCCATTTCCTCTCGCTCCGTACCATGGCCCGAACCAGGGCCGGACGCGAGAGATCACCGCCGCCAATCGCCTCCACGAGGACACGGCGATGCTTCGCCCAAGCTGGGCAGACCTCCACCGTATGCTCCACCGTGTCCTCCGGGCGATCCACACAATGGTGACACCCGGGCGTTTCCTCCCGCCTTATCCTCAGGAACCTCCCGAAACAGAGTATGAGGTCCTGGGTTCGATTCCAAAGTCGGGTAGTGTTATTGGGTTTTTCCATCTGGAACTTCTCAGTAGCAGCCCGGAGTCTAGATTTGTGCCCAGTTGATGGCAATAGGCTCGCCCCCTATTACAGGGGACTTAAACATAACTGGCGAAATGCATCATCTTCATATATAATTATTTAACTAATGTACGTACTTATACAAACTATTGTAAAACATTTAAAAAGAGTAACGGTTGACTTTCTTGCCGATTCTTCTCCATACGAAAACTACCTTTTGGAAGGGGCGACTAGAATCAATTATGTTATTTTGTAAATGATGACGTTCAAAAGTGCCATACATGGGCCTATTTGAAATAAATGATTTGACTTTGACTTTGAAATGTGGGTTTATTATAGGTACACGTCTGCCTAATCCTTCGGGGATTACAGGCGTAATGTTATGTTATGTAAAGCCTTACTATAAGCTATAAGCAAGTATGTTAGCCTTGTTGACCATTTTCTATTTTCTTAAGTACCTGGTACTTATTGAAATACCTACACTGTCCCCTCATACCTAGTCATACTGTTATTTGAAAAAATTGTAAAAGCCAATTATTTTTAAAAGAGTAGCCGTGGAGTTTCTTGCCGGCTCTTCTCCATAGGAAACGACCAATTGGAACCGTGCGCCTAGCTTCTGACGTTTCATAAGTGCCCATGTAGGTCTATGTGAAATAAAAATATTTTGATTGATTTTGATTTTGTTTAAAGTAAGGTATAATAGATTTTGCCCGAAGCTTCGCTCGTGTATATGTCGGAAACTATTTCTCGAGATCGTACTAACGAGATCGAGATAAAAAGTATACTGTTTCATATAAATATATATATTGAATAGTGTTTTTTTGTGTATTTTTTAATTTATTTTTTTATTTTTAGTGTATATTTTTTTATTATTTTATTTGTAGTTAGGTAAGGTATCAGACGGACAGACAGACACACATACTTTCGCATTTATAATATTAGTAGGTATGGATGGTAAAATCTGAAACCGACTTTGTTTTTGTCAAATAATTTCACTCTGAGTTTTTCTAAATATTAAAGCCCGTTTACAGCTTTACTCTCAGAAGTTTTCTTTGCAATCTATGGATATTTGCTTCGCCTAGTTAATATCTGTAAACGTTTTTTCATTAAACTTTCATTTATGTAAGGCTCCTCGAATTTTAATATTTAGGGTTCCGTACCTACCCGCATGCATAAACCTATGCCCCATTTGTCTATCACGGGGCAGTACCTTAATGCCGAATAACTTTTAATTGAAAAAAACGCGGCTTAAAGTAAAATAATGATTAACGTCTCCTTTACCATATTTTGACGTTTAAACGTCTAAAGTTTAAGAAACTCTTATAAATTAACCCTTTTGTCACTATCATAAAAAATACTACTACTAGATTAGCAGTACTAGCTGTAGGTACGCATATCTACAAATCAAGCTATACATTCCAGTATAAACCGATCTCACATTGTAAACGGTTTCCGTACAATGAGAGGTCAGCTTATACTGGAAATTTATAGCTTGATATGTAGTCGTGTGTAAGTACAAGCCGAACACGTTTGTCAAATCAATGCCCAAAATCGTGGCTTTACAAATCGGAATCCACTGTTCTGTGACAGCTCGGGACAAATTGAGAGGTACGAGGATGATTCCATCGTCGCATACCACATCGATCTGACAGCGGTAGATATTAACACGCTAAAATCGAAGATTGAGGATTAATTGTTCATACATATTATTTTATTTTATTATTTAACTAACTATACAAATAAATAGAAAAACTAAAGGTGTAAATGGGGCTTTAAGAGTCGAACTATTCGCCCATATTGCTGTCATCCGGAAACGTGCCCAAAAGACTGGTAGCATTACCACCTTGAATGGCAATGTGAATTCGTAAAAAAAAAAAAAACAAGATTCTGATTTAAGTTTGTTCATACATCTCTTTGTTAGAGTCCACAATCCTCCAATCAAAATATTAGCATGGTTGCTAATATTTTGATTAGAGGTTTGTTGTTGTTGTTAGACTCTAGGTTGGTACCTAGAGTCTAAATGTGATGCTGTTCCATAAACGATGGGATACCATAGATTAAATACCGTTTGATAAAATAATAGACACTAGTAGTAAAAGTGAAAGAAAAGAAAGAAAGAAAGATTTGTTTAAGGCTTGTCCACTCTGCAATGACGCGCCCCACTACCGCATTTACGTACACGGTAATGCGGTAGTGGGGCGCGTCAGTTCAGGCTGGATAAGCCTTACCTACTCGTAACCTAAGTTCTGTGCTGACATTACTATTTCGTTGTTATATTTTTCTGTTGAAAACTGAAATTATTACTACCCATGTGCGCTGCTTGCTTTTTACCCCGCGTTGATTGATATAAATTTTTAAATTTTCCACTCAACTAATTAATAAAAAATTAACCTACCTACAACATAATTCATAACTGTGAAAACGTCCACTATAGGGACTAATATTAGCAGTTTAATAGTCTAAACAAAGTCCATCTGTTCTTCTATAACAATATCCTTGAGAAGTGGATAGCACTGAATATACAATTTCAAGCTACACGTGCCATCCCTGAATTAATAAAACCCCGCTTAGTTATAATAATAATTCTACAAATCTATCGACTCGTAATTGAATTAAAACGCTCAAGGAATACGTAATAAGCGTTTCCTTTTATCCAAAATTTTACGATCTACGCATGCACAGCAATTCATGAGACGATTTCAATCATCAGAATATCGGATTCAAATTTCAAATTATGACAGTGTTGGTTTATGGCAGGATTCAGTTCCAATGTTGTCAGCGAAACCTTCATGGAAGGGTAAGCCTGCTCCATAGAATGTCGCAACTCATTGAAATATAAGCTTTGAGGGATTGATTGATTTGTAAATTGGGTTTTCTTAATTCTGTATTGGAAAAGCTTCGCATTATTTTTTGGTAAGGCCACTTTGGTAATTTGGGAGAAGGAAATGGAAACCATAAGTTATCTTCTTACCCTTATTCCAATTTATTTGGGAAAGGTTAATTTTATTTATTTTTTCATACATTTCTATCAACTGTCACTTAAGTATTAACTTCCTTACAACTTTCTGTCCAACTGTATCTAGTCACTTTTTTTCTAACATGCATTTTTAATCGACTACCAAAAAGGTTCTACGTTCGTCTGTATGTTTTTTTAAATGAAAACTTCTTTAGGCACGTTGGGCATTTTTGAGATGGGACTAAAGCATTGATTTCGCGTCACCGTGATGACACCACCTTCAGACCATTAAAAAGACATCAACGCGTTAATTGCCGCGGCGCGTGGAGTAAAAGACATCAACGCGTTGATTACCGCGGTGTTGATTTTTTTTTCAAGTTTTCACTTCTGTTGGCACTCCCGGAATGCCACTGTTTTTTTTTTATGTATATTTATTAATATTTTCGTCTTATTATCGAACGATTTTGTTTATTTTTTATTTGTTAGAGAAAACTTGCGTAAATTTGTATGGGACCATATACAAATTTTACTAACTTTGCTTGGGTGGTTTTTGAGTTAGCACTTAGTCTATGTCAATGATGTTATAATAACTTCCGGTCACTGTTATTTCCATAGCAGGTTATTTCCGTATTTGTGTGGGTTAGGTTATTAGGTGCAGCAACTAAAAACTTTTTACTGAACTGAAACTGTTAAGTACTTTTGCTAGTAAAAAACGTTTGTTTTTTTTTTTTTAACTACCTTTATCCAAAAAAAGACTACAAAGTGGAAAATAACTTTAATTTCGGAAGTCGGTAGCAAAAAACGAAAATTCTAAAGGACACGGATTTAAAAAATTAAAATTATTTTTCACTTTTTTTTTGGAAGTCGTTTGATTAAAAAAATATTTAACCGCTTTTACTAACAAAAGTAACAGTTTACCTTTCAAATTAGTCATACAATCCCAGACACAAAACGACCTGAATCAAATAATATAAGGTAGCACAAGTCCCGCAAATTAACTAACTATATTAAAATTCCTTCTACACCGACAAGGGCAAAAGGCCACGTAGATAAAGGTAGTAATACATTAGTCCACTGTCCTCGAGACCTAACATTGCGGTCTGCGGCACTTGGGCCATGAACACCAAAGGCTATACGGCTAAACGACTATACTTCACCGGCTACTGTTAGCGTGCTGCCCACTATCGCCTCTTATCGGCGAAGGTCAGCAGTGTCGTTAAGATTAGAGCGAGCCTGTCTTACCTATCGGCAGTACACTGGCGGCCGAGCTAAGTGATAAATAGTGGTGTTAGGGGTAATGCAGTGTTTGTGTTGTACACTAAGAATTAAGTACCTACCAACTGTACTTCTAACCCAAGTTTAGTATTACGTCGGCATTATTAAAAAGGATTTTTGGTTCTACCAGGTTACCACCGGTGACGGTGGTAAATTATACAGTGTGAGTCTATATTATGTGCACATATCAAAATGAAGGAATCTATGCTTAGTATAATTATTGAGAAATTTTACGATTACTGTAAACATTGATGAAAAAAACATGTTTATTTTCAATTGAGGGTATTTTTTTTTTCCAATTTTCATTTTATGAGGACGCCTAATTACTTCCAATCATTATGGAGTTTGTTTCATCGCAATAGATGCTTTAGTTTAACAGTTACACCCTTTTGTTTACAATGGGGTCAAAGTAGCGAACTTTTTTTTATATTAAAAAATATTTATAATATTTTTTAATACTTTTTCCGTCGTTTGTCGTTTTCATTTTAAATTAAGCATAGATTCCCTCATTTCGATATGTGCACATTATAAAGATTTACACCGTATAAGAAAAAAACGTACCTACTTAGGTATTTACAGCCAGTCCGCTGCAACAGATGGATTTGTTTAGTCACTAAAGTAAGATAGTGCTGGTTAGTCTATCTGACCAGCACTATCTTACTTTAGTGTTGATGTCTTTTTAATGGTCTGAAGGTGGTGTCATCACGGTGTCGCGAAATCAATGGTTTAAACCCATCTCAAAAATGCCCAACGCGCCTAAAGAAGTTTTCATTTGAAAAAAACATACAGACGAACGTAGAACCTTTTTGGAAGTCGATTAAAAATGCATGTGAGAAAAAAAGCGACTAGATACAGTTGGACAGAAAGTTGTAAGGAAGTTAATACTTAAGTGACAGTTGATAGAAATGTATGAAAAAATAAATAAAATAAACCTTTCCCAAATGAATTGGAATAAGGGTAAGAAGATAACTTATGGTTTCCATTTCCTTCTCCCAAATTACCAAAGTGGCCTCACCAAAAAATAATGCGAAGCTTTTCCAATACAGAATTCAGAAAACTCAATTTATAAATCAATCAATCCCTCAAAGCTTATATTTCAATGAGTTGCGACATTCTATGGAGCAGGCCTACCCTTCCATGAAGGTTTCGCTGACAACATTGGAACTGAATCCTGCCATAAACCAACACTGTCGTAATTTGAAATTTGAATCCGATATTCTGATGATTGAAATCGTCTCATGAATTGCTGTGTACGCGTAGATCGTAAAATTTGGGATAAAAGGAAACGCTTATTACTTATTCTTTGAGCGTTTTAATTCAATTACGAGTCGATAGATTTGTAGAATTATTATTATAACTAAGCGGGGTTTTATTAATTCAGGGATGGCACGTGTAGCTTGAAATTGTATATTCAGTGCTATCCACTCCTCAAGAAAACAGAACACATGGACTTTGCCTTAGACTATTAAACTGTTAATATTAGTTCTTATAGTGGACGTTTTCACAGTTATGAATTATGTTGTAGGTAGGTTTATGTTTTATTAAATAGTTTAGTGGAAAATTTAAAACTTTCGATATGTGCACATTACAAAGACTTACACCGTATAAGAAAAAAACGTACCTACTCAGGTATTTACAGCCAGTCCGCTGCAACAGATGGATTTGTTTAGTCACTAAAGTAAGATAGTGCTGGTTAGTCTATCTGACCAGCACTATCTTACTTTAGTGACTATTTATGATTAAATGAACATGCTTATTTACTCGCAATTGAAAACATTAAAATTATTATCGTCGGAAAATAAACACATTCACTTAATTTTCCTGTATTTCTTAACTTAATTTTACAAACAAAGCAACAAAACTTAAACTTCACAAAAAGTACGCTGAGTCGACCCAAAAATAGGTTAAATAAAAAAGATTACTTTATCAAAAGCTATTACTATACTTTCGTGGACATGATGACATGTATTCAATTTTGAAGTGGTTTCAACTTGATATATTATTAAATAAAAAAAACAATTTCGTTAATGCAATACCTATTCATTTTCCTGTCAACCAAAAAATATATTGGCGAAAATTCAATTTTAAAAGGACTGTGTCTTACACTTTTTTTGACCTCAAGTGTAAGAAACTTAAAAGTTCAAGGTAGGTAGGCTTAACTATCAATCTTGTCCATTCTGTGGTATCTTGTGTGTTTTATCTTTTACTAAATAAATTTATTTTTTCTCGCTTTTTTCGTTATCGTAATTTTAGTTTGCGTTGCTTAGATAACAGCCATTAAATTGGAGCACAACATCCCGCCTTTTACATGGAGGGTAGACAGAAACTATTCTTCTACTTCGTCGTTCACTCAATGCTGAGGATCGTGACCACATACGACGCGTCTCCAAGCAATACGGCTTCTACAGTGTGGACCGCTCGGTAAATGCTGCCTCCAACAGCCTTCTTGATCGCGATTGACCATCTCACTGGTGCCCTGCCTTGAGCGCATTTTCCTTCCACCCAGCCTAGGCTAAGCATGGTCTGAAAAGGCTTATGTTACTAGTAACATAAGCCTTTTCAGACCATGCTTAGGTGAACGCATAATATGTCCGAAAAAGCAGAGGGCCCTGGCATATTGTAGATAGCCCTTAGCGATGTTGAGTTCCTTCAGTATAGATTCATTCGTTCTCATGGCGGTCCATGGTATATGAAGTAGCCAACGCCAACACCATATCTCAAAAGCATAGATCTTACTTTTAATGTACCACGTTTCAGCGCCATATGAAAAGATGAAAAAAAAAAACTAGAGTGCGAGTCAGTTGTATTTTGGTATTCCGACGGATGCCACGGTTCCTCCAAATTTTCCCTAGACTGGTCATTACACTTTTAGCCAAAAACTGGACTAACTTAAACCACATTCAAATGTTTTTTTCAAACAATGATGCCGGTTATACTAGTCTAGGGTCAACTTGAATTAACTGTCGAAACTCCGTAGAAGGTGGGTATCGATATTAATTTAAACACGATGAAATAAAAAAGAGCTGATTTTTTTTCTGAGGGGTCATCGACCGCTGGTAGTTTATTTACTTGAAGTTTGAATTGAGTAAATCTGTTTTATTTTGTTTTATCGTGTTTAGATATTGAAACCCATCATGCCAGCTGTAGTGGCAATTGTGAAATTTGGTTTAAATAGGTCCTTATTTTCATTATTTTATTTATCTTCTATATAGATTCTTTTCTTTTATATTTTGTGAACGTTGTAAACTGTAGACTTGTGGATCATTTTCTATTTTGCTAAGTACCTGGTACTTGTTGATAGGCCTACATTGTCCTCTCATACCAATTAACGCTGTAATTTAAGAAAGTGGCTGGGCTAGACTGGATGCGGAAGGCGGAGGACAGGGTGTTGTGGCGCAGCTTGGGAGAGGCCTATGTCCAGCAGAGGACTGTGATAGGCTGAGTTGATTTCAAGTAACTACACTAACCGCAGTCGATGACCCTACAAAAAACCATCAAATTAATTTATTTCCGATATCAAGTCTGTGCAGTTTCGCTAGCTAATTTAAATTGACCCTGTATTTCGAATACCAATCAATCCGGTAAAATAATTGGTACGTAAAATAGGGGAAGAATTTCTTAATAGAACCTTCGGCACCTTACATAATTCCATATGTCAAAGTCAAATCATTTATTTCAAGGCCATTAAAAGGCACTTTTGAACATCAAGATTTACAAAAAACACAATTGATACTAGTCGTCTCATCCAAAAAGCAGTTTTATATATGGAGAAGAATGGGTAAACAACTATAAAGTTTCGATGAATTATTCACAATCGAATTTCAGATTCAGGTGTCAATTGTAGGAAAAAATCAATTATAATATTTACAAAAAACTATCTTTTAATTAGAATATTGTATGGCACACATTTTGTACATATTTGAGCATCAAATTAATATAATCAATTTCCCAATGGTTAGCTTTGAGGCCACACTTCTCTTGTTCTCCAATGCTACTCTCGTACAACGATGCTTTAGTTTCATGTTTCAATTTCTGATTCCTCGAACACACGTCCTTGGTCATCTCTTGGGACGCTTTGTGAACGATGTTCCTAGAATTCATGTCTAGGTGTTTTTACCTAAGGGAGTTTCCCATTTTGTGTTGACGTCGTCGCGTAAAAGCCACCATAAATTATTTTAATCAACAAGACGTGCAATCGTAAAATATATAACTTCTTCGTTTATAACCATTTTGTGTATATATAATCTATCTATATTCTATACATACAAATAAACTATGTATACATTTAGACTCTGAATTATGGTGAAAACCGCATCAAAAAAAAATTCTCTATTTATTCCGGAAGGTTTAGTGTAATAAATTAATATTAAACCTACCTAAAGACATCTCGATATTTTGTCCTTTGTCGTAAAAACCGTGCAAAGCGGGGGCCGGTTGTGATTACATAAAAACAAAATCCTAGCGCTATATAGACCCGCGAACCACAGTACAGAAAAAAAATGTCTCTGCGTTACAAAAGCCCAGTGTGTAAAATCGTGTGAAGTGTGAAGACACTCTTATAGCTAACAACTTTGTGAATACGAGCATGCTTTGTCTGACAACATGTAACACTTCTTATATAACACTGGAAAAGCCATAAGTGTAATATTCCGAACAAAAAGGCTGTCCTTTTCCACAAAAAGAATAATAGCTATTGTTTTTTCGAGCCCGGAAAGAGGAGTCCGTACCATCTTTTTTTTTATCGTTTTCGATTATCATTCGGAATTATGCTTGAACACAGAAATAAAACAACTGATGCATAGAAAAGTTAAATTTTAATAATAACAACTATTCATTAAAAGTAAAAATAAAATTATGTTATAGTACCAACAATTAACACATTTTAAAAATCGGTAGGTACATAAACCTACTGATTTTTTAAATGATTTTTGGAGTATATATGGCGAATACATCTATGAGGGTTCCTTTTAGACTATACGCAGCCGCCATCTTAGATTTACATTTTGACCTCATTATCAACTTTAGCACCTTTGAAAACTATGAAAATGATACCCATGACGAAAAATGTGAACATTTTCGCAACCGCCATCTTGGATTTTCATTTTGACCAAATTCACACTTTCTCTATCTATTTATCTATTTCTCTCTCTCTATCGAATTAGAAGAAGATAGTCGCAAGTATTAATGCTTTTTCGCGTGACGATTTCTGCTAGTGTACTCCTACTGCAAGCCGTATTAAAGAACTTCTTTACAAAAACGATTTTCTTTAAACAAAAAAAAAAAAAAAACTAATTTGTTTCATAAAATTATCGACATATTAATTTTGGTTTCATACATGAACCCAACTCTACGGGAGTCTCGCTAACATTTTTGCTAGAAGACACAATCGCATGTCAAGTGCATGTCAATTTTGCTGAGTTGACGTACGTTTTCGTAATGTTAAAAAATATTTTTTGAACCATAAGAACATAAAAACGAGGTGTAGCGAGACACGGTGACGTCATAAAAGCAATGTGAGAATAATACTCGATTCATGACTTGTTTTATGTTGAATCATGGTTGAATCGAATGAAAAGTCAAAATATATTATGAGGTTCGAATTTTGAATTTCAATGAAAACGTTACTAAATATTTAAAAAAGTACTTACGCATGGAAGGTTATTCCGTCTTTATTTAAGTTTGATGTATTTGAACGCTTTTTACAAGTTTTAACAGCACAACCAGGCATTTTTACGGAGCACTGAATGAGAACCGCGTGTCTCAAAACGATTAACTATGTGCGTTAGAATCGATTTGAAAGTAGTTTTTATGAACGTGCTAGAACATTTAATTTTGTTCTTGTACTTTTACAGAGGGAGAAGTGTTCGTAAGGCTTTTCCAGTGTTATATACTCTAAGGTTTTACACCATTTACAATAGTTTGTGATTCCCTGTGGATTGTCATGTCGCACGATCGTTGTTTGCTTGTAAAACAATACTATACAATATAAAAACAACATACATAGCTCTAGAGTGTTGTACAATTTACAACCATATTATTTCTAAGTCTCTTGGTGATCTATTATACTAGGAATTCTGCTGTATTGTGGTTTTGGAACGAAGTTCTTTAACGCGGCTTGTAAGCTTTTAGAAATCGTCATGCTAAAAAGTGTCAATACTTGCTACTGTCTTCTTCTAATTCAAAGAGAAAGGAAGAAAGAAAGAGAGAGAGAACGCCGGCAGAATAAAACAAAAGAAAAGAATAAAGGGATTACATATGGTAGAATAAAATTGTACAGGTCGGCCCAAGTACACTGCATATCGGAGAGAAAGAGAAAAGGTGTGAATTTGGTCTAAAATGGCGGTTCTGAAATTTTTCAAACTCATCATGGGTATCGTTTTCATGGTTTTCGAGGTTGTAGGTGGCAACGGCGAAAATTTTCAAATTTTTCGTCATGGGTGTGGTATTCATAGTTTTCGAGGGTGCTAAAGCTGATAGTGAGTTCAAAATATAAATCCAAAATGACGGATGCGAAAATATTGTTTTTGTTTTAAATTATACGTGAGAAAGAACTTCGTTCCTGACGGGGGTCCCCCGACCGCATAAGTTTTTTTTTTTTTAATAATTTATATGCTGACCGATTTTTACTTCTATTGCGTTGGTGGCATGACAAATTGCAGCTGCTACTGCAGCTGGTATTGTGACCACTTTTTTGCTTTTAATACCATCTTTATACGGTATAGAAGTCAAAATCGGTTGAACAGACTGTAAAAAAGGTTCGTTTATATGTCAAATCTTATTTCAAATGGAGTATAGTTAAAAGCATAACTTTCTAATAGAATATCAAACAAAATACACTTCAGATAATCGTAGACAAGATCTCGGGTTGGCACACACTAAACACTGGGTTTAAGTACAATAAATTTGTATTAAAATTGGTAAAAAACAAAACCGCTGAAACAACAGTACCTACAAAAAATATTTAAGGTTCGTCTCGGAATATTTTTACAAACTATTTTACGAAAATTGGTAGGAAATCTTCTAAAGGTATAAAAAAAATATTGCTAATATTTTTCTTAATTTGAAGGGAAGATGAAAACCCTCAATGATTTATCGGCAAATTCAGCTTCCATGGAGATTGTGGTTCAATTGCTGAAATTTGGTAAAATAACTATATTGTTTTGAACGTGTCTTGATTCAGAAGTTATCCGATTTGACACACAGTTAGCGTTAAATCCTGCGGCTTAAGACTCCCGCAGACAGCCGTGACGCAACTCCGGTAGAACAGTTTCCATACAGCTTTCATAGAAATTATTCGACCAGAGTCGCATCGCGCCATTGTCACGCCACGCCTATCTGCGCGCCTTGACTCCACTGCTCCCGTAGCAAACTAAGTACATAAAATATACCTACACACCAACTTTTTGACCTACCTACTTATTTATATTAATTTTTCGGACGACGCGATTGTTACCCGCACCCTAGCGCATAAAATCACACCGTCATTCAGTGCGGCCGCTAATTTTATTAAGTCAGCTTTCGGGTATTCACACTACTATCCACCACAACATTATGGCCCCATAAAACAAAACACAATCTAATAAGACACTACCGTACCATGTAATTTGTATAACACCTACCATTTTAAATCTTAGCGTCCACTGCTAACAGGAAATGACACAAACACACACAACCCTATCGTATCAACTTGATTTATGATGTTAGTTGTCCTTGACCTTGAGTTTTCATGAACTATGAACACTGCAGTGATTACGAATGAATGGCGTTGTAAGGGTTGGAAATTATGAGTAGTTGACAGTTTTAGCAACAATGACCTTAAAAAGTGTTTTTGTAGAAATAAAACAGTAAGCAGTTTTTTTATAACTAGGTTTTTTCGTAATTGTGATTTTTTACTAAGAAATTCTTATTAGTAGAATCACATAATTAAGATTTGTGCCCAGATAGACTCGCTAATTGGGTCGAGTACCAGAAAAATCCGATTGTAGATACTTAATTAGTATTCTCTTTAAGTACATATTTAATACTACTGATGCGTAATTTTCTATTTAAATTAAGAGCTACGCTGTCATTAGTGTAATCCTTCGAGGAATACAGGTGAAATATTTTGTCATATGATGTGTTAATTGTAAAGTTAAGGTTAAATTAAAAAACCGGCCAAGTGCGAGTCGGACTCGCGCACCCAGGGTTCCGTACAAACCTGTAGGTATATAATAAGTAAAAGTTATGATTTTTTTATTGCTAAATGAAATCCATAACATTACAATGTGGAAAGCTGGATGAGCATAAATCTCAAACCAAAAAAATCGCGGCTAAAAAAAAAACAAAACAAAAATCAATAACTTTGTTAAATGAACCTTTGCAAGGCTGCTGCAAGGCTAGTGTAGTTCTGAATTTTTCAGTTACCTGTGCTGTAAGCTATTGATTGCTTCTTACCAAATTTCAACATTCTGTGTCAACGGCAAGTAGCCTTTAGGTTTTGATTCCCTTTCGAGTAGTTGCGAGTTTCAAAATATGCGGTATAAATGGTTGTAACTTTGCGTTTTTGCGTTGACTTAGTTTTTTTTTTTTCACATCTTAAGGCTCCTACAAACAGGCGCGACACGCGACGCGACACAAAGGTACGTTGCGTCGCGCGACGAGCGGTGTCTTTGTGTCGCGTCGCGAGTCGCGCCTGCCTAGAAGTATCTTTTAGGTTTTGATTCCCTTGCGAGTAGTTACGACTTTCAAATTAAGCGGCTTACATTGCTGTTTCTTTTGTTTGCATTGACATAGAAGTTTGATTTTGTTACAGCTTAAAGGTATTATAGATTTGAGTATTTGAGATGAAATACAATTCAATACCTTTACGTGTTCATGAGGAAAGGGGTAGTAAGTTTAAAATTATTTAACATATTTTTATTATATGATGTAACTAAAAATGTATGCTTTTCGTAATTTTTCCTTTATTTGTGCTATAAGAGGTTGCTTTATGTCAAATTTCGAGATTCTGAGTTCGCGGGAAGTACCCTGTAGGTTTTGATTCCCTTGCGAGTGTCGAAAATTTGCAGCGTAAACGGCTGTATATTTTGATTGCATTGGTTTAGAAGTTTGATTTTTTCACAGCTTAAAGGAACAGTAAATTTAAGTATTTGATATGAATTTCAGTTTGATAACTCTACGTGTTCCTGAGAAAAAGGGTTTTGACAAACAGACAGACAGACAGACAGACAACAAAGTGATCCTATAATAGGTACGGAACCCTAAAAACAAGAAGTGTTAATTATTTTTATTAGTGAAAATCATAATGTAATCGCAAGCCCTATCGTAATGTTTCTTGAAAACTGACCATGATAGCTAATGAGTCCATTCAAAACTAACGACAACTATGTAAGATAGCCAAATGACATGGTGGTTTAGCCAAGTCACTAAATGATAATTATGTGTTATTCTAGTATAGCTATTAGTTCACTGACTATCTCTATAATGGTTGCAAGCACGATTGCTGAGCATGGGGTCCTGGTTACAGCCCGTTTGATTGCAAAAGATTTCACCCTAGTACATTTTTTGGAAATGGTTCAGTACTGGTAGGTGCTAGCCTACCCAGTACTTACTTATACTTTAAACTTACTTATAACTTAAACATATTTATAACTTGAACTTAGTTATAGCTTAAACATTTCTTACATAATGTATGGGTATACAATAGACCTATTCCCAACCGTTCAGGGAATACAAGCATTATGTTACATTTTATGTAATGGAAAACAGTAATTGTTAATTACATAGATAACCCATCACCGAGCACTACTGTTTCTATTTATGGAAAGTGCCCTTGGCCTTAAACGATATAAGCTAACCGTCGACTATTAACACTGCAGTTGAACCAACCATTTAGAAAGCTTCTGTAATGACGCCAATTTAAGAATCATTTTTTTTATTTTATAAAAGTAGATGATGTGTTTGACTGACTTGTCAAATTAAATAGTAATAATATTTGACCTTGAACTTGACAAATTGAACTTCACTAATATAATAATTAATTCAATACCAATTAATTTAATTGGTCTATTATTTTCTTATTAGTCTATTGCTATTCAATGAATATTAACTTTCACATGTACAATTTTTGAACGTGAATGCTGCGATTAACATGACTAAAGTAACCGTCATGAGAAGCTATAAATTTTGTAAACAAGTGTTCAGGAGTTCACAACATTTGGACCGACAAAAAAAATGAATTTGTTTAAGATTTAATAAATTATTAAGTAACAAATATTAATTAACATATATTATTTAATAATAATTATTCGTCAGATTCAGATGTTTCCATTTCTGTGTCTGAATCAGTGACATGTATCACGAAGCTGTCTACAGTTTTATCAATCATCTCATCGATTTTGGAATAAAAATTATTGTCTTCCTTGATAACATGCTCCACACAACGCTTCCAATTTTCCGAAGTAATCTGCTGCAGTCCCTCTTGTAGTCATTGTTTTACCTCGTCAAATTTAAAATTTGTATTTTGTTTACAATCCCTGCGACGGACGCGTTCCGGTACCAAGAAACACAAACGATAGCGCTTTGCGTCGTTAAAATATGATCCGACTAAATTAAATAGGTTGTTACTTTCATATAACCCGTCTATATTTCATGTCGATTGAATATGGTCAATTTATTATTATCTCGCAGTATAAAATGTTTACGTAGTAAAAGATGTTTGTTTACATAATTTATAGCTTCTCGTGACGGGTACTTTAGTATATTAATTTAATTACTTAAAGAATACATAGTTGAATAAAATTGTCCAAAATTGCGACGCTATAATACGGCCTTCCTGAAATGTATGGTCAAGAAAATGGCCAAGTTTTACTTGAAAAGTTCGCACAGTTTACAATGAACTACCACTCTATATAACATATCAACTTGATTAATGACTTAAATGACCTTGACCCTCGGTTCGTAGTCTGCAATGCTGTAAGATTTTTTTTACGGCTGACCTGAACTTAGCATAGAGTGGGTTGGGTTTAGTTGTCAATTTTGATGTTGCGTACTTTTTGGACACTGTTGACCTTGGGTTATTTTTTCTGTGGACAGAGGAGTGAATTATTTGCTTTTATTTCCGTGTCTCACGAAACTTCAGCAGTGAGTGATAAGTTAAGCTGTCAGAGTTTGGAGGTTGAATGGTTATGCCAATTTGAACTTTCCAAGGAAGCGCTTGTAGGACGTGGGTAATTTATTCAGGCAACTGCTGAAAACAAAACTTAGAAAACGGTAGAAATATAAAAAGGAATCGCTAGAATCTTCCGAAATTATAATTTATCAACACGAGATTTGAGGATATACCTAATAATTATCTGTTCCAATCAATAAACCGGCCAAGTGCGTGGCGGATCACACACTATGAAGGGTTCCGTAGTTGGGATGAATTTATCCCAAATACAAACTTAACATGGTAGTTTAAAAACATGTTCTTCCGTACATTCCAACTGTAAACGAAAGTTTGTACGCACGATATAGAGAGATTCACCATGTTATTTTAAAACCATAGACTTTATATAGGTCTTCTTATAATTTATGGGTAAATAACCATACTCTGTTTTTTTTTTTTTTTTTTCAAAATTGTAGGCTCAGTAGTTTCGGAGATAAGGGGGGAATGGTCAATTTTCACCTATTTTATTAAATATCTTTAAATGTATTTATTTTAAAATGATAAATAAAATATATTTGATTTAAATTATCAAGTAACTTCTCCCGCTCTGGGCGGAGTGGGAGGGCATTTCAGACTCTTACTGATTAAAACCCACCCGTGTTCCTTCAGTTGTAAATACATAATTATATTACCAGTTAATTTACAATAACTGACTGCCTCGTTCATCTAGTGATCGCAAGCGTTACTGCTGAGCATGAGATCCTGTGTTCGACTCCCAGGTTGGGCATTGTGTTATTGGGTTTTTCCATCTGAAATTTCTCAGTAGGAGCCCTGAGTCTGGATTTGTCCCCGGTTGATGGCAATTGACTCGCCCTCAATTACATGGGACTTAAACATAACTGGCGAACTGTGGGTGTTATAAGTATACCTCTGCATAACCCTTTGAGGATAACAGGCGTGATGTTAGGTACGTTATGTAATCTTAATTTACAATAGTTTGGAATTATTTGATAAAAATACAGTAATTAACGAATCAGTTTCTAAAATGTTTGTTTGAACAACAAAACTAATACGATTCAGTCTCCTAACTACAGCTAGAATACAAACAAAGCGGTGAGTAATTTTCTCAGTAATTAACGGTAACAATCTATGACTAACTTCAAAATAAATCAATATTTCTCACACAGAGCCGTGACGCACACACTATTATTGTTACAACATTATTTTCACTTTTTTATTTTGTTATTTGTATTTGTTTTGCGTGTTCAAATAAACGTTATTCTTTCTTTGTTCGTTTAGAACTAAGGCCCTTTTCTCACTGGTCGGTACGTCTGCGGTGCGACATCGTTTCGGTACCGTGTGACGTGACGCGTTTTGCTGCATAGGTATTGATAGCTTACCGAGTGCCTTATATGTATAAAATTATAAATGTGAAAATGAATTTGTATTTTTGTTCGTTTGTTCGTCTTTCACGCTAAAACAGCTGAACGGATTTGGGTGAAATTTGAAACATGGATTTACCATGACCTGGAGGACATTAAAGGATACTTTTTATCCCGGTACATATCCCACGGGAACGTACGTCCCGTGGGATATAAATAATTTCCGACATGCATGCGAGCGAAGCCGCTGGCAAAAACTAGTAAATTTTAGAATTAATTTGAATTTGGAATTCTAAATGAAAGCAGTGCGCGCGTGTGTACTGTTTCGGTACAGAATGCTTACCGACTAATGAGGAAACATAAGCAGTACCGAACCGGTACAGAATCGGTACCGAAACGATACCGTACCGACCAGTGAGGAAACGGCCTTAGTCTAACATTCCATAATTTATATAACTGAGTCATGATTTCACTCACTTGAGAAAATAATTAAATTAAAGTATAGTTTACACTGACTGAGTATTTGATCGAATATTTTTTTAAACGCATGCGTTAAATTGAAAAACAAATAATACCCATTTTGCTTTCCTAAAAATATTATTGAATACTAATATTTTATCTATCTAATATTATAAATGCGAAAATGAGTTTGTTTGTTTATTACGCTTTCACACTAAAACGACTGAATGGATTTGAATGAAATTTGGCACATAAGTTGACCAGGATCCGGGTTAGGACATAGAATACTTTTGATCCCGATATTCTTACGGGATCAAGACTAATACGGGTGAAACCGTGAAGCGCAGCTAGTATATAATAAAGCGCCTCTTTTTGTGAAATTCACGTATTATTTCCTATTTTTTCCTATTTTGGGGTCCTGAAAATACTAAATAGGAAGAAACTGCGACCAACTTGGATGTAGCGCTGCCCGGCTGCTGCTGCGGCACCGCTCGCTTCGCTCATTCGGCTTGCACCCGGTTAACCCCGTTTGATCGGGGTGCCCTAGCTTATTTACTGTGACTAACTGTGAGAAAAAGCCAGAATAAGTTAATAAGAGTGACAATAATTGAAAAAAGCGATAATTATTAGAAGGCCAATAAGTTTTTAGAGGATCAGTCAAATATTTCCCTTTTTTAAATGAGATTAAAGTAATCAAAACTCGTTATTGTTTTCTGATGATCGATTTAAGCAAACAGATTAACTAGTCCTCGAATGAACTCTAGAGATAAACTACGATAACATGGAGCGCCCCTCTACTTTACTGTTTCAATGGGTCTAGTGACTAGACTCAAGAATAAATAAATCCTCGGATTTATTTTTGTTTGATGGTCGTCTCAGTACGCACACAATGCGTTGTGAGTCTTGGTGGCGCTTTGTAAATACATTTCACAAATACTTTCAACCGTGTAGAATTTTGGAGGGGCGCGCCATGTTATCGTAGTTTATCTCTACTCGTCTCTTTTGCACTTATTCTGAGTACACAGTTCGCAACAGCTACCTCGTATTTAATTAAATAAGCATATTTCTTTCACAATCGCTTAATTCTGCCTTTTAATCTTAACATTTTAATAGGACGAATACATAAACAAACCCTTTTAAAATGATACGACTATAACGTCTAATTAGGCCAAGCGACTTCTCGTCCGGAATTTACACCGAATTTTTTGACCCAACAACACATTTTGTGTAAACTAAGCCTAAATTCAAGGGCATAACTCAATTTTACACACGCTATTATAATGTTACAAAGCAAACAATATTTTTTTGGAGAAATTAACTTTTTCTTAAACTTTATCTTTTGTAATGTGGGTTTCGTAAGAAAAAGATTTAATATTTTTATTCAACTTTTTCTTTCGTGGATTTCTATATTCTATTTATATCGTAGCCTTCATTCTTTGAATCATTGGCCATCCACATTTTTCCGATGGTCATATTTTTATAGGAAGTACACACGTCGCTTAAAGTTAGAAATTTTCCGGTCACAATTCAAAACTTTGGAAACCATAGCAAATAGTTAAAAAGAGGATTTCAAAATCTTATATTTAACCTTTACATAAATGTACCCAGGATTTTTTATTTTTTTATTTAAAAGAGTGTCCTTGGAGTTTCTTGCCCGTTCTTCTCCATAGAGATCTACGTTTTGGAATGGGTAACTGGTTTCAACTTTTTGGCTAATTGACCGACATTTTGGCAGTTTGAAAATGCTTTTTGAAAATGCTTGTTACAGGTATAATTTGAAATAAATACTTTGTTTGAAATAAATAGTTTGATCTTCTCCACCTAGAGAATCAGAATTTTTCAAATGATTCCTCAAAAAAAAAAAAAAACTACCTGTACCAGTAACAATAGATTTTTTGGACTTTTTTGCTTTTAGTTTGAATGACGGGAATATCTGGGTTTCCGGACGGACGTAAAACGTTAAGCTTTTGTAAACTGAGTTACAATAGGTTAACGTTTTTACGTACGGCTTTTAAGAATGAAGTTTTTGTTTATTTTTTTATGTTTGCCGCATAGATGCATTTGTTTTATCTTTATCGGCCAGTCAGTAGTGTCTTTCGGCTCGCCGCCATCTTGTTTAGTCAATACAATTTCTGTACCAATTTCACAAATTGTAACCAAAAGCAGTGGTGGCATAGTGGTAACGGCCGTGACATACGCGTTGAGGCTCGAACCAGGCAGTTGCTTTAGTTTGTGTGAATCATTTTATCACTGCTGCTCTCAAAACGGTGAAGGAAAACATCATGAGGGAAACGGCATGTCATATAACAAAAAAATCGATGACATGTGACATGTATCAACCCGCACTGGGCCCGCGCGGTGGTTTATAAAGCTTATTTATTTTGCTTTTATAAAGCTTGAATGTTGTAATTTAGGGGTCTTTTTTACCAATAATTATTGGTATCTGAAATAAATCAAAACCAAAAGTCACAAATTCAAACTAGGTCGTATTAGATCTTTTTGAACGTCAAAATTGACAGTTCCCCAAAACGCCCGCTCTTCACCTCTTCCTAGTGCTTTTACAAATGGCACGAGAAATTCCCCAACAGAAACAGCAAATGTATTAACTTTTATCTAAAAAATAAATATGGCGGTTTGACATAGTTTTTATCTGAAACTAGTCAAACAGCTATTTAAAAAAAAATGCATGTAAAAATTGCATTTTGACTGGCTGAAGATTGAAAAACCGGCCCAAAATAAAACGTTAGACCATATTAAAAGATAACCCTCTTTTCTACAACTTAATAAGCAATGATATTATTGTAAAACTGTGTGAAATTGATCGCGAGTGTGTTATGAAATAAAGCTGCACTTATTAATTGTTACGTGGTTTACAACCATGTAATTGCTTAAGTCAACCCGTTGAAGTACCATAAACATAAATTAATGACTTCCATGCATTTTCCATACAAAAATCCCATAAAATTCACGATAAAACGAGGTAAGCAGTAAAGGAAAGCGCACTGCGACCACTTATTAGCGTGCAATCAATACGAATACAAACCACGCAGTTCGTTTTTTTTCTTTTTTCTTTTCTAAATATAGGCACATGGCGTGCATTGTACAGTACCTCCACCTCAATCGATGTTGTTACCTTGGCCCGAAATTGGTACATTTACCATGTTATTCGTGAATTTGCATTTATATAATCGCGCTGGACCGGTTATGGATTAGGCAGAGCTCCAGGTAATACGGCCTAGGAGGTTGTATCATTATTATTCACGCACGGTTCATGACGGTTCAATCGAAAGGTTGTTACTGTAGAGATTTCGCGGAAGCCATACAAAGTAAACGTAATTGGTGGTTTGAACTCATACAGAAAAAAAAAACATTTATTTAGCACAGATCAAAAAACAAACAATATATAATTATACAGCAGATAAAAAAAAATATCATATGAAAAGTGTAAAGTGCGATGTAAGAAATTAGCAGGAGGGTGCCTCACGGCTGCGCCAAAAAGGCCCAGTTCAGCAAAAATGCCAGACAATTATAAGTGACTGACGCTGGTTTTCAATGGCCCTGAAAGTGTAAAGTGACGGATGTAACTCAGGTGTTGCAGTCATTTGTTAAGTTGTACACGTTTCAAATATCAGAGATGATAAGTAGATTTGTACAGTATTTTGTGTTGAATTCAACTCATTTATCTAAGCAAAAAGTATCTATTAATCTATTATACGTATAAATGCGAACTGACAGTTACTTTCGACTACTTAGACTTCTAGACTATTAGCTAGATTAGGAAAAATGATCCTTTTTATCGTGGTAGTACGTTCCCGTTCGTAGCTAAATAATAACAGCCGAACGGGTCGATCGAAGGTTAAGCTACGCTTACCACAGTCGGTTCGTTGATACCATTTTATATCGAGACCCCTCGGTGCTTCGCCCGACTGTCATTTGTGGACCTTTGACAGTTGTTACGCGTCGTCAGAAGCCCGAAAGTTTGACAATTTCCAGTCTTACCAAGGGGTATCGTATTACCCAATAACTTGGTAGTCGCTCTATGTAAAATACTGGTATTAAGCTGCATCCGGTTACACTGGAAGCCGACCCCTTTATTGTTGAGATAAGGCTAGGCAGATGATGCTCGTACGTTCCCATGGGATAATTTCCGGCCATCACGCCGGCGAAACCGCGGGTAGAAGATGGTCACGTCAATGTTGGCTGTCACTGAAAACTAGCGCGGGGCTCTATTTTGCATAAGATCGCAGCATAAAGGCTCCCGCAGACAGGCGCGACGCGACTCTGGGGCAATATTATCCGAAAGATTTTCATAGAAATTGTTCCACCAGAGTCGTGTCGTGCCTGTCTGCTGATCGATGACCGTTTTGCGTGGAAGTGACGTATATTTTACCCCAAAATTGTTCTTTTCCTGTATTTGTTTTTTCTGTGCGTCATATTTACCGCAAATAAACGTATTTTCTTTCTTTCTTTCTGATGGCAAAAAAAAAACAATATAAACATGTATTTAACAATAACTTTCTTACTTTAGGAGCAGGTTATCGATCGATCTGCAAGGTTGAGCTTTAGGTACTATAGCGTGCTTATACATGATTCATTATCCTTTTTTTTTAACGTAAGTAATGTTGACAACACGTTAAAAATATGAAAACTAGTGACCTCAGAGGAAAACAAGGCAAGAATTAATTTGTTTACTTTTGTAAAGCTATCCCTTTCGTGATAAATGTTCAGCCAAGAATGCGATCTTTACCTCATCCGCGTAAAGTTTACTAAGCTATAATATAATAGGCACAGTAGGCCCCACATCAGTTTGTGGGGGACGTGGTGAGCGCTCTGTTCCCTTCAAAAGGGGAACATACTCCACCGCCCATGGTTCCGCCTACTGCGGAGCCCAATGGGGACCACACCGCCGACGACGACGACATATGCTCCGGAGGTGACCGAGGTAGAAGTGAGTGGTGGTACTCAGACTGAATGCCAAAAATACCGCCCCAAGACCCGACGGCTTACCGGAAAAAGCCTAGGTCTTGGTCTTAGAGGCTCTCGGGCCTCAACTAAGGGACCTTCTAAGCGCATGCTTGGAGAGGGGCCTGTTCCCACTTCGTTGGAAGATGGGGAAACTGGTCCTCTTATCGGCCCATCCTGCTGCTCAACGAGATGAGCAAGCTCTTTGAAATAGTAATTAGAGCCGATTTGGTTTCCGCAGGGGGCGATCTACGGTTGACGCCATCATGCGCATGCGGGCCGTCACGACGGGGGATGCTGTGGCCCGGGGTCGGGTCGTCTTGGCGGTGTCTCTAGACATTGCCAATGCGTTCAACACCCTGCCCTGGAGTTGCATCGGGAAGACACTCTGGTATCACCGGATGCAACACCCTCCTCTCTCGTGTGGTCGAGGCCTATTTGACGGACAGGGTCGTTATCTACCCCAGTCACCAAGGAGAGTGGAACCTGCGATAGATGTCGTGCGGTGTCCCATAGGGATCGGTCCTGGGGCCGCTTCTGTGGGACATCGGATATGACTGGGTGCTGCGCGCCGACCTACTTAACGGCATCAGCGTCGTTTGTTACGCTGACGACACATTGGTCCTGGCGCAGAGGTCGTACCAGACGGCGGCCGATTTAGCGACACGCGGGGTTGCGACAATCTGGGGCTCGAAGTGGCCCTGCACAAGTCTGTAACCATGTGTTTTCATGGTCCTTGGAATGCGCCACCGTCGGGTTTCTATGTAACCCGACGCCGATGTGAACCCCTCCCGGGTTCACATCGGCGTCGAGTTGACGATGAAGTATCTGGGACTCGACCTCGACAGCCGATGGAAATTCGTGAAGCATTTCCGACGTTTGGCTCCCAGACTGGAGCGGGCCGGGGCTACCTTGAAGTGACTCCTGCCCAATCTAGGAGGTCCAAACGTCTCCTGCCGTAGGCTCTACGCGGGGGTCGTGTGGTTCATGGCCCTTTACGGGGCACCGGTGTGGGCGCTTTCATTGAGGCTGCGGCCAGCCCGCCGGTTGAACGCGTCTCAGAAGGTCATGGCCATCCGGCTGGCCCGAGGATACCGCACGATCTCCTGCGAGGTGGCGAGCCTCCTTGCCGGATTACCGCTATGGGATCTGGAGGCAAAAGTCCTCGCGCACATCTGGGAGTGGCGCGAGGATGCGAAACGCCGGGGCCTAACTTCACTGCTGCGAGAAATTTCGCCTGACGCAGGTCCTCACTGGACACGGCTGTTTCGGGAGGTTCCTGTTCAGGATAAGGCAGGAGGAAACGCCCAGGTGGATCGCCCGGAGGACACGGTGGAGCATACGGTGAAGGTCTGCCCGGCTTGGGCGGAGCATCGCCGTGTCCTCGTGGAGGCGATCGGCGGCGGAAATCTCTTGCGTCCGGCCCTGGTACAGGCCATGGTATGGAGCGAGAGGAAATGGAAGGCCGTCACCTTCTTCTGCGAAGCAGTAATGCTCGCGAAGGAGGAGGCGGAAAAGGCGTCACCTCTTTCGCTGTTTTCGCTTCTTGAATGTGTATATAGTTAATTGGCTACACGATAGCTTTCGTATCTAATTTTGGGTCAACTTTTTTAACTGATTAATTGCAACTCCGTAACTCTTCATTTTCAAGATATGTTTGAAACTTGAATCTCCACGTGGGATAGTTATCCCTTCCCGTCAGCCCTTCAATCAGAGTCATTACATTTGCAGACATTTTAACTGACGATTTTGGATCACGTTTAGCTGTCACGACCACGCGTCAACGTTGTGAAATTTATGCAAAAGTCACTGAGTCACAAAAACTGCACTACTGTTTTTATAACTTTTACTTTTACTGTCTGTATTATTTTTTCACTTAATTTGGAAGAATTATGTGGATCTGGCCCGTAACCTGATATATTTATGAAATAAAGCAAGTCAAAATAATTTGTAATGTTCATTGATTTGAAAGATTACCTCAGACTACAGAGTTTATAGTAACGTTACTAGTGAAGTACTTTTAGTAATATGGTAGTGATGTGCGAATTGATATAGAAGAAAGGTTTTAAATTTATAACTACAATAAAATTAGTAACGAGTCGATAAATATGCTGTTTCCGACGCGGTTGCACAGGTTATTTATTTAGATTGAACTGTGTGATTTAAAAAATCAACATCAGTTCCCAGACCAAATAAAAAACCAAGACATAACGCTGTGAACAATACACTGAAGCATACCAAAACTACACCTCCGCTCTTCCGTACATACATGCTCACACGAACACGTTAACAACCATTTACAATGAAACTACAATGAAACTACACCTTACTAAGTGCACACATGTTTACGAAACCAGCTTCACTTCATTGTTGACAGTGATATGTCTTATTAAAAAACCAGTTTGGTCTAAACATCAGTTACATTGCTAGATCGTAGAAGAAAAACAATAATATAAAAAAAAAACAAAAATTAATCAAAATCTTTCGATATTAATGAAATTATATATGGGGCACCTGGGGATATAAAAAAAACCATTTTTCTCTTGGTAATTAATTGAAAAACAACGTACAGATAAAATATATCCAAGATTCGTATTAAACGTGACGATGACAGTATAAGTACAAACGTATTTGCAATCTGTGTTATTCTGCATTATTTTGTAAAGTAAGTTTCTCTAGATTACTCTAGAGACTATTTGAGCTGAGCATTATCAGCCTGCAATGTTCCCACTGATAGGACACAGGCCTTTTCTCTTCGAGAGGGCTGTAATCTACTAAGCGGGCGCAGTGCGCGTTGGTAGATGTCACATGTCTTTACTCGTACGTTGAGGCCGTTACCACTGGGCCACTACTGCTCTATATTATATCTATTTGAGCTTAGTTCTGCAAAAATGAAACAACCCGCGTCTCTCTCTCATTTAACAAAGTATTGTTATGATTTTTTTAATGTTATGTTAGTTAATTTTAAGATAGTAAATTGATTCAGGCGTGAACTTGCGGAAATCCTTTATAAAATACAAGAGCCGTTGATATATTTAGTAATCTGTTCCGCTTAACTATTCCTAAAGAGCCATAAAAAAACCCTGTTAGAAATCGACACGTGTTTCACCTCTCAACGAGGCATTCTCAGGATGATGATTGACTTGTCGTGAACCCGAACACAGTGTGTTGCCACACCGAGCGCTGGGCGCAGAGAGCTCTGGTTACTCTGCTCTTGTGCAGTTCTTCTCTCTGTGCTTGTTACTTTCAACCATTAATTTTGTATATAAATAGCAGTAAAGTGCAAGTTACAAGTCAGCAGTCATAAATTAACACTTACTTCCCATTACTAGGTACTTACAAACAGTAGGTATTACACATTATCTTTAGTATAAATTTTATTCAGTCCGTCGCAATGCGTAAATCGTGTTAAATGACTGCGACATTCAACTCACTTGTCAGTTCTGTAATACTTTTTCTTGAATTTCCTTTTTTCCCTCGGATTTCCTTATGTTAGAGTTTTGAACCCGAGTTTATTTATGAAGGGAAAGAAAAATGATGACACGAATGCTGTCATTATGATGTCTATGAATAAAGTAGACTTTCAGAGCTATTTGTTTGTATTTTGTACAGGGTTTAGTTAAATCGGATTTTGAGGAAAACTCTGACGGAATTTATAATGATTTTTTTTCTTTAGTGTCAGAACACAATTGCTTCTTTTCATTTTGGCAGTTCAACAACATTCATTGCGTTCTTTACGTTGTTGAGCGGACGATTGTTTCAGATTATGGAACAATGGATTCGCAATTTCCTCCAAAATATTTCGGATTGTGATTGCAAGTGTGTTACGCAATTAGGGTTTAGGTTATCTAGTTTAGCAAAGGTCAACGTATCCTGTCAGCTTTGACAGGTTGATCACGAGTAACTGTCTGTTTATACGGTATTGTTTTAGGGTTCCGTACCTGAAGGGTGCCAAACGGAACCCTATTACTAAGCCTTCGCTTTCCGTCCATCTATCAGTGGGCTGTATCTTATGAACCGTAATAACTAGACAGTTGAAATTTTCACAGATTGTAAAACTCTATTTCCGCTAAATAAAGTAAAAAATAAAAGGGGTCCCCGTAATCGTCCGTAT
This sequence comes from Omphaloscelis lunosa, assembly GCA_916610215.1. NCBI lineage: Eukaryota > Metazoa > Arthropoda > Insecta > Lepidoptera > Noctuidae > Omphaloscelis > Omphaloscelis lunosa. Next base: position 19,858,891 of record OU744250.1, read on the forward strand.
TTGCGTCTCGGAATTACATAAATGTGTACCAGATTTCAACTTAATAGGTCGATTAGTTAGATTCGGAGCAAATTGGCTGTGACAGACGGACAGACATACGCGTGATCCTGTATGGGTTCCGTTTTTTCCTTTTGACGTAGGGAACCCTAAAAATATGTATTTCGTGTTAAATATTTAACTGTGGTACGGAACCCTTCGTGTGCGAGTGCATACGCTCGTACAAGTTAGACTTAGCCAGTTTTTTTTTTCCTTTATTCATATGAGAATAGCTCATACCTAGCGGTCGCAAGCGCTACAGCTGAGCAATTCCCAGGTGCAATTCCCAGATCCGGTAAAGTGTTATTAGGTTTTCCAACTGGAATTTTTCAGCAGCAGCCTGGAGACAGGATCTGCGCCCGATCGATGGCAATGGGCTCGTCCCCTATTACATAGGACTTCAACATAAGAGGCGAAAAACAGGCGTGATATAATGTTATCGTGGTAGAAATATATCACGCGTAGCATAACAATTGGGTTTTCTACGGTTTTTGTTGACGGGAGAATAGACAAAATTATAGGTTGTGATTGTTTATCTGTCACTCTGTCTATTCTTCCATCGACAAACCCGCTTCTTTGGGTAAACAAACACCGTCTATGTGGACGGGTAGGTGTGTGACCTTATGACCTGCTGATTGGAACACCAAAAGCTTGCTCTTCTTTACATTATACCTGAGCCCATGGGCCCCGGCGTATTCCACACATATAGCGAGTAGTTTCCGAACGGTGCTTATAGAGTTACTAACATCATTCTTTAGTATACTAACAAAAATATGGATCATTGTGTCTGAAATAAATAAATAAATAAAAAATTCAGCTCTACAAAATTTGCCCGAGAATTTGTAATAAGAAGCCTTCATTATTATCAGACGACTACAATATAATTATATAATTGGATACCTACTGAGTTGAAAACAACTGATTAATTTTACCTTACGAGTGATTCAATCCAGTTTGCCCCACTACCAGATATCTGCACGCTTAGCTAACGTTCGCACGGACGTAATAAAATCGCGGCGGGATTTTATCGCGCACTGAATTTTTGACTCTCTATGTTAAGCCTAGCATTGAGAATCCAACGCGCTGGGACGCACTCTCGTCCCAGCGCGTTGAAAAAACACACTGTTGGATTTTCAACTATTGGCACTAAGAAGAGCGGTGAAAATCCAGTGTACGAAAAAAAATCGCCGCGATTTTATTACATCTGTGCGAACGTCGGCTCGGTTCCCATCGGTGTCGAGTCGACGATGAAGTATCTGAGACGCGTCCTCGACAGCCGGTGAAACTTCGTGGAGCATTTTCGACGTTTGCCTCCCAGACTGAAGCGGGCCGGGGCTGCTTTGAAGCGGCTCCTGCCCAATTTGGGGGGTCCAAGCGCCTCCTGCCAGAGGCTCTGCGCGGGGATCGTGTGGTCCATGGCCCTTTACGGGGCGCCGGTGTGGGCGCGTTCATTGAGGCTGCGGCCAGCCCGCCGGTTGAACGCGTCCCAGAGGATCATGGCCATCCGGCTGGCCCGAGGATACCGCACGGTCTCTTGTGAGGCTGCGAGCCTCCTTGCCGGATTACCGCCATGGGATCTGGAGGCAAAGGTCCTCGCGCAAATCTGGGAGTGGCGCGAGGAGGCGAAACGCCGGGGCTTAACTCCGCTGCCGCGAGAAATCACACCACAGCGGACAGAGCTCCGGCGCGATCTCATGGCGTTATGGAGAGTTCGATTATTGCAACCCTGTGCTGGGCACGCCACAATTGCGGCGATAAGTCTCCTCTTTGAGGAGTGGCTAGAGAGGCGCCACGGCGTCCTCACCTTCCGCCTGATGCAGGTCCTCACCGGACATGGCTGTTTCTGGAGATTCCTGTTCAGGATAAGGCGGGAGGAAACGCCCTGGTGTCACCATTGTGTGGATCGCCCGGAGGACACGGTGTAGCATACGTTGGAGGTCTGCCCAGCCTTGGCTGAGCATCGCCGTGTCCTCGTGGAGGCGATCGGCGGCGGTGATCTCTCGCGTCCGGCCCTGATTCAGGCCATGGTACGGAGAGAGAGGAAATGGGAGGCGTTCACCTCCTTCTGCGAGGCAGTAATGCTCACGAAGGAGGAGGCCGAACGCGTGAGGGAGAAGCAAAATTCGCGCTCTCATGCCCCTAACCGCCGCAGGAGGAGACGCCCTGGGCGTCGGCAATCGCGAGCCGTTTTCCGGCCACCGTAGGCGCGGGCTTACGGACGGTGAGCAATGGGTAGCTCGCCGTCCGATAAGGACCATGCCCGGGTCGAAGGCGCGTTGTTTTCCACGCGCGCCTCAAAGAGATGTCAGCAGAATTGACGGGGTCCGCTAGGGCCGATGCGTGCCGGGGTTGCGAAGAAAACCGAAAGGGAGATCGTGGCCCCCGGCAACAGAGCAATTGAAGGAACACGAGTGGGTTTTAGTCAGTAAGAGTCTGACACACCCTCTCGCTCCACCCAGAGCGGAAGAAGTTATTTGATAATTTCCCAACCCAAAAAAAAAAAGCATGACTACAATAGAAGCGGGTTTTGTCGACGGAAGTATAGCAAAATAATAGATTGTGATTGTTTATCTGTCAGTATTCATAAACCTAGTTATGCTTTTATATTGGGGTTAGTAAAAATAATTTATACGTAATACAGGAATATGGTAGGCAGCTTTTTCTTCAGTAATGATGACAGAGATGATTTAAAAATAGTTCTAAGTTCCTGAAACATTTAAATAATACACTAGAATCTAGTATATAATTGACAGCGAATGCCTTCGTAGTACACTAAAACTTTCAATTTTATACTAAAATAGGCCAGGCACGAAAGCATGTGAGCGCTGGCACTAAATTTAAATATACCACGCTAAGTTAGCATATTATCAATTTTCTTTGACGTCAGAGTTTACAACAACTACCATATAAACTTTATTCCTTCATTCGTAAGGTTGAATATCCTAACTTTTTTTTCTATTTATTTTCTTTCGTTAAAAATTTCGGCTCGTGCTACTTTACACCACATAATAATGACACGCTTATGGTTACGGAAATAAAGTTGAAGTTCAATTCTAGAAGAGTTTTTCAGTTTATTTATCAGTTGACTCGTAAAACTGAAACGGAATTTACTAACTACTTTAAATTCCACTTTTATTAAGCCTATAAATAGAGCAGGCTTCTTCATAAATTATCATAGTAAGTAAGTTTTTTGTTTACGAATTTGTACAAAGTTTTAACGGAATAAAATTTAGTTGGCCTTAAAATGGATTTATTAGCATTTCCACAAATAATAAACATAGTCTGGGAAATTAACAGTTCATGTAATTGACACACTACGCTAATTTGCCGTATAATAGGCCATTTTATTCAACTGTCAAAGAATGACACAACTGTCATTCTTAAGTTATAGAAGAAAAAGATGGCCTCCAATTAATTGGGTTATGGGCAGAAAATTATGAACTACGACACAAACAATATTTGCTTAAACTCAGAAAAGGAAACACATACATACACACACTCACATCTTCTTCCCATGCTACCATTGCTTCGAAAAGGATACTGTAATTAAAATTTAAAACAATACACTCCTAGCAACGATAGCACTAGCTCACAAACATCTCATCTTCATACATACACTTGACACTCCTAAAACACACACATATATCTCACAACACACCATTTTATGTTTATTTTTTATTTTTATGTGCCTTTTGATTTTTTTTCACTACATTTTTAACAACCATCAACATAATTACGTAACGACTTTTAATGGGGGAACACTGACTTCCAAGTTACAGGTATAAACCTAGTTTGGGAGCCAGGGGACTAATGTTTAAAACACCTCTTCTGTATGTTGTATATGTAATATCTGTAACAATGTTGTAACTTTTTCTAGATAAATTCATTATTTTTTTTATAAAAACAATTAAACTCTGCAGCTACATTTTACAATACGCGCCACGAAAGATGAGACTTGACCGCGCCCCGCCGCTCCTTCCGCCGTCCCGATGACGCCCCGGCGCAGACTTCATACCGCTAAAGAGACCCATAAATCGTCTACTGCGCAAGTCAAATCACGTGGAGTGTCAAGTCTCATCTTTAGTGGCACGCACTGTACTTGGATAACATTGCGGTTATTTATGTAAAATACAGTGTTATAGTCAACTAGCTTTTACTCCAACAAATTAAATTAATCTGTCTGCCACAGTCTGGTCCCAGTATGCACGTTACTAAGCTTGTGACCTTTAAATTCACTTTAATCTATTTTAAACTTTAATGTGGTGAAAGCGTTTGTCTCTAGAGGAAAACGATCAGAACTCGATAGAAATAGGTAAGATATTGTTAGAAGATGAGTTATTGTGTTATTTTTAAAGGTTTGATTGTATAAACTAATGTCAGATTAGGTAAACTGGAAGTTTTCCTTTTTTGGATAAAAACTTAGAGATAAAATAAACTGTAATCAAATATTTCAGTAAAGAACGATTTCGTTGCCTCGTTTTGTGAAGCAATGTCAGACAGGAGATTACAGCTTCAATGATTGACTAGGCATTTAATATTTTCACCAAAAACTGCTGCAAAAGACCGAACCAGCTGTCAATGACCAGAATTCCCAAAGGGACTTTTGGCGTAAGCAGAACATACGGTGATTCCAGTTTTGTAGACCATCGTAATAATATATTTTTTAAACACAGTGAAAGGACAGCAAATGCTTTTTAATTCCTTTTGTATAACAAAACCTATCTCCTAGCACTGTGAACCTAAACTCAAAAGTTTTATTGAGCAAATATTTTTTACCCATCATCTGCCTAGCCTTTTCCCAACTAGGTTGGGGTCGGCTTCCAGTCTAACTGGATGTAGCTGAATGGAGTATGTATTTAAATGGAGCGACTGCCTATCTGACCTCCACAACGCAGTTAGTGGGTAATACGGTATATCTTGATAAGACTGGTTGTCAGATTTTCGGGCTTCTGACGACCCGTAACAACTGCCAAAGACCTACAAATGACAGCCGGAACCAACAGCTTAACGTGTTTTCCGAGGCACGGAGGAGTCTTGTGGTATGTAGAGATGGTCAGCCAACCGCGGCACAAGCCCCTCAATATTTCTTACTGTTATTTCAAAATTCCTTTTATCCACCGAGTTTTATAGTCTTTTCAAAACAGTACGTAAATGACACTGGTAGAAGTAACCATGATTTTGTCGTTCTATTGCAGGCTGTGCAATGATGTCGCATCGAAGAGGAATCACACACTGAAGCCACGAGTCGTTCTGCCTGAAAACTATGTCAAAGGTAGGCGTACCTAGTACTTACCATCAATAAACATGTTCTATGAATAATTTACATGACAGGCTCGGTTGCAGTGGGTAAATCGATAAAGTTCGTCGATATAAAGTCATTTTATGATGACCTACGATAGCAATCAGTCATAGCATAGCATAAACATAATCATTCTACAATATTTCCCCTGCTGGGACACATGCCTCCTCTCTGTAAGAGGAAAATTTGGGTCAAATCCAACAAGCGAAGTCTGTCTTTTTAATTTTTGTTCTAGGACATGTCGGTTCCTCACAATGTTGTCCTTCACTGTTTAGGGAGCAGCGGTGATGAAATATATATTACATAAAGTAAATACTAATATTTATTAGAGAAAGTAAATCGCGCACGAACCCGCGACCTAAGATACGTAAGTCGGGTCGTTACCACTGGGCAACCACTGGTATAGCACATAAGAAAATAATCCTATTGTCATCATACATTAAATCGATATCGACCAGTGACCCATGTCAGTATAGTCTCATATGTTATCCACTTAGCAACGGCCTTTGAAAAATATCCACCTGACCAGATCCATTTGCCCACCCCTAATCCCTGAAGGACCGGTAAGATAACCCTTTTATTGTATCTGCTTGAACCATTACGACCGTAACAATACAGAACAAACAAGTCCCGAAACATGTCGAAAATACTTTCATCCCAACGTTACATCGTCTTTTTCTATCGTCGTAAGTAAAGTCAACCGCACGTTCAAATATCCAACTTGGCACAAGTCAGTGCCTTTATTTCAAAGCAGTAAGGGCTGTTTTAGAAGTTCATGCAAATGTGCCGTTGACGTTGGGTAGTCATAATTGGGTAGGAAAGTCAACCGATGTAACCATTGGATACTTCCCAGGAATTGGATTAAGGAGATAACGTGGCACGCGCTTTGTACAAATAGGTATTGAGTGAAAGTGGTTCAAAAAGTCAAGGGCTTGTTCATGACTAAATGCTATGAACGTGTACGAAACAAAAGGAGTATTGCAGGAACTGTACGTGAAGTTCTTTAGTTTCTGCCCGCTTTCGGCTCTAGCCACACTGAGGCGAATCCAATGTCGGACGTGGGACGCGACTGTGTGCATCCATTATTTAAGTGTTGATTTTACCTTCATAGGTGAAAATTGCCCTTAATGATTAAGAAACCACGCGACTGTTCTCACCAGTTAGAATACTTCCATACAAGTTAACTGACACAATCGGTGCGAACCGATTTCAGCCCGCATCCAGCGCGGACTTCGCTTCAGTTTGGCCAGAGCTTTAATGGGGGTAAGGTAAAAGGACAAAGGAAGAGGACATAACTAATTTAAGAAAAAATAAAAAACGTTCAAGATTTATTTTTAGAATTTGACATTTAAGAAAGCAAAGCACTTAAATAAAATATGGTAAGGAAAAACCACTTTATCCCAAAATGTTACCCAAAATTTTCGCGCCTCTAACCCAATTGTGGGGGTAAAAATAACATCCCTTAATCGATTCTTAGATAAATTGATCACTTTCCATTTGATCGCTTGAAATTACCCGTAATGGATCCCTGAAAATGGTCGCGTTTGAAATTGCATGCGATTTTTTCGGAACATTTTTTTTTTTTGTAATAGGAACTGACATTGACTTAGTCAACGTATATTTATAGGATATGTATTCATTTGCCACTTGATAGTTACAAAAATCACTAAAATTCGTAATTAAGTCACTTTTTTTACTAAGTAACACTTCCTGAATAAGGGCTGAAATGACAAACGGGATATGGCAAGAGTTGTTCGTTGTTAAGTCAACCAATCACAAGAGCTAAAAATTTGAAAAACATTAAAATTAGATACCTCAAAAACTACTAAAAATAAGTACACCTCTGCTTATCCCTACAGGGAAAAGAGGTGTGATGTTATGCATAGAGCATAACATCACTTTTTTTACTAAGTAACATTTCCTGAATAAGGGCTGAAATGACAAACGGGATATGGCAAGAGTTGTTCGTTGTTAAGTCAACCAATCACAAGAGCTAAAAATTTGAAATACATTAAAATTAGATACCTCAAAAACTACTAAAAATAAGTACACCTACCTCTGCTTATCCCTACAGGGAAAAGAGGTGTGATGTTATGCATAGAGCATAACGTCACTTTTTTTACCAAGTAACATTTCCTGAATAAGGGCTGAAATGACAAACGGGATATGGCAAGAGTTGTTCGTTGTTAAGTCAACCAATCACAAGAGCTAAAAATTTGAAAAACATTAAAATTAGATACCTCAAAAACTACTAAAAATAAGTACACCTCTGCTTATCCCTACAGGGAAAAGAGGTGTGATGTTATGCTCTATATTTACCTCAGGAATAATGGATTTTATTTTTATGAATAGTTATAATGTTGAGCAGAATAGCAAATCTTTATCCTTGCAATCCTCGCAGTGTGACCATCGGACTGCCAAGGCATAGGTCTCGAGTTCGAACCCAAGGCACGCACCTCTGAATTTTCGGATTCATGTGCGTATTGTATAATTATCACTTGCTTCAAAAACGGTGAAGGAAACATCTTTTTTTTTTTTTTTTTTTAAAACGTTTTAACATCGTGAGGAAACCGCATGCCTGAGAGATATTTCTAGACGGCATGTAATGCCAAGTCAGAGACCCATGGGTGGCTTTAAAACGCTGACATCAGGTACTTACTAACCACACGAAAAGAAAGAAGATTCTTGCAAAACCTTATTTTTATCTTCATTTTGTTTAGAAATGCGGCCACCGGCGCGGAAGGGCCAACCGGTCATCGTGGAGTTCAGCATCTATGTGGTAGACGTCAACTCGATCAATGTTGAAGACATGGACTTCAGGTAAGACTATCACACCGTTCACCAGGCTGATACTATTTTTTTACCTCGTTCGTCCTGCTTCTGGAAACAGCCTCACTGACTTGCTTACACTTTTCTCACTTTAATGATTTCTGGGGTGAATTCTTCAAATATGTGTAGCTCGTCCCACCGTCTCCTTCTGGTCTGCATTGACTTCGTGTAACGCTTTTCTTGGGACTATTATAGTATAAAATAGGCTACTGACCATTGGAGTCAATTTGCGAAACTGCGTTCCCCGAATGTCATGCGGACAATAATGCGGAAGTTTAGCATAGCGTGAAGATTATGCCAATTTCCTATTTGACCAGTAAATTGAAGCAGTTGTTGAGAGGTCAACATAACCTCTACAATCGCCTCAGGAACGTACGTTTTAAACTTTTTACTTGGCAGACTAAAAGTGTGGGCTCAAGTTAAGAGCGCACCGAGGAAACGGCGTAACTGCGAAATAATTGCGTTCGTTTCATCACTTGCTGCATCGTTATTACTTAACCTTTAGTTATGCAATTAATATGTAAGATATTTAACGATTCACTCTATAAATCGTATACTTTAAAAACACTATTACTTGTAGTTACCCCAATAGAAAAAAATCCAAAGAAATGTCTAAAAATACTAAATAAACCCTTAGTACGTCGTAAATACTTCACGGAAGGTCATCAGTTTTTAAAGTGAAAACTTCGTTAAGCGCGTTGGGCATTTTTGAGATGGGACTAAACAATTGATTTTGCGACACTGTTATCGACACCAGCTTTAAAAAGACATCAACGTGCGATACATTATTTTCTGCACAGTAAAATTGTTCATGTTTTCACTTCTTTCGGCACTCCCGGAGTGCCACTGTTTTGTTTTAATAATAACAAAACTATATTTTACATGTTCAAAATGGAAATACCTAAATTAGCGCGCGAACCGCCCATTCTATTTTCCGTACCTCCCATTCGTTAACGCAGAAGCTCGGTGCGACCTTAGCTCTTTTACTCAAATTGAAAATAAAAAAAATAAAATAAACATCAGTCAAAAGATCCTTTTTGGCATCAACACGCACATTTCACACTTCGAAACGTTTTTATAAGCGTTAACGTAACGAAAATACTTCCCGTCCATTATCCTTTTTACAGAGCACATTGTTTTAAAATAACACCATCCTGGAAAATTATTCCAATTTAATGTTCACTCACTCAAGAACATTGCATAATTACGCAAATGGTCGCAAACAGTAGAAACACGTGTTTCTCTTGAAGTGGGCGACACGTTCCATAATTCGCTGCGACCAATTAAAAGTAAATTGAAGAAAGGGAGTAAAAACTGAAATTAAATGTTCACATAGTTAAATAAAAGAATCATTTTGTAGACTTTGTCGAGTTGCTTTATTTTTTGCCGAAGTGTCGAAGCCTGCGTCCTTATGCTGGTCATAGTGATGTTATAGAGTGCCACCGGCACTCAAAGCATAGACAAGCAATGAGGTTGCGCTGGGCATTGACACGCAGACTAAAATTATAATAATTTAATTGTGTGAATATTTTATTTTTATTTGTTACTATTTTACTATGATATTTATTTCTGTTATATATATGTCGGAGAGGGTAGGTGTCTCTTTCGTTATCATCAGCTATATTTTAACTACTATGGGTGTTGGTTATTGCGCAATAGAAAAACCGTTTACAGTTCAGATGACATTATAATTTACTATCTAATTAATCACACTAGCAATTCACACACTGTATGTACACGACACGATTATTGGGTATGCGCGACAGTTTCTAAACGTGTTCACTGCTTGATCACCATCGATGAACTCTGTTTAACCCCGGCTCCGGCCAGTCTGAGCGTTATGTTCAGATTCTGTCGAACGCCGCTAGGCGGCGCTGGCGATTAGTCATCTCAGTAACGTATTTCCGACATATTTTTTTATATACCTCAACTGTTGCTTTTATTTTAATTTTTTGTTGTATACTATTTGGTTTCTGTAATCCTCCTGTGCGAATCCCAATAATCACTTTTTTTTTTTCCTTTTATATGCTTTGTGTAGATAAAGCTTCATTACTACACCCAGACCAAAAAAATAACAATCATTTGGTCTGAGTTACTACTACCATACAAACCGCCAGGGATGGTTTAAATTCGCTTGCACTGCGTGCCGATTGTATCAACTAACTTGTATGTAGATGTACAAACTGACGCGAATTGTCGTTTGACTTTAAGAAGTCACAGTTCAGTTGATTTAATGATTAAGATCAGTAAACAATCTTTACGTCAAACTAAAACTAAACTCAAAGTCAAAGCATTTATTTCAATTAAACCATTTACAGGCACTTTTGAATTGTCAAGGAATCGGTCAGTCAGAAATATGAAGCTACACTATACGCGCGTACACTATTTTAAATAAAGAATTGTTACAAAATATTGGTTACATCATTCATCATATTTTTCAGTTTGAAAAGTTCTTTAAGGGATTCAGTAAATTGACTTATAAAAAGTTTTGACTTTTACTCTTTTGTATTTCCACAGTATTATGTCATATGGCGTTCTGCTGTGGGGATCAGCAGCTGACATAGATTCAATTTACATTTTACAAAAGAAGGCAATCCGCGGGATCTATAAAACGGGTCCTCGCGAGTCTCTTAGATACAAATTTAAAGAAATTGATATACTGACTCTGCCTTCTCTTTATATCTTAGAAAGTATTGTGTATTGTTCCCAAAAACTTTTCAAAATAAGAAGCGATTTCCATAATATAAATACACGTAGTAGACATGAAATTGTGATAAAAATTTAGATCAACTAAAACAAACAAGTCATTTCTTATAAACAGTATTCGCTTTTATAACAAGTTGCCAAAGTCGATTACAGAACTTAGCGATGGGAAGTTTAAAAGCCAGATCAAACGTGTCCTTATCAAGAAAGCATATTATAAAATTAAAGACTACGTTGAAGACAAGGAAGTCTGGCAATAATTCCATCTGCACATATGGCTTCCTTGATACCTCATTAACGGCATAATTATGTAACAGTCTATTATCTGCTCCCAAATTACCATGTTATTTTTTATTTTTTTATTTTATTTTATTGTTTTTACTTTCGTCCTTGAAATATTCATCCTATTATTTATTAGTGGTTTTTGTGGACATGATAATTATTCAGATTTATAACAATTGTAATAGCTATCATGTAATGGCGTTTAATTAAAATAGGTTTTTATTTTTATTAATTTATTTAGCTTTTGTATATATTCTTTTCTATTTTGTAAATGTGAGAACGCTGTAGGCTAATGGACTGTAGATCTGTTGACCATTTTCTATTTTTTTAAGTACCTGGTACTTATTGAAATACCTCCACTGTCCTCTCATACCTACCTAGTATTTAAAAGTATTGTAAAAGCCAATTACACTGCTCTGCAAAATAAAAACGCTGAAAGAAATCTTCGTCATTTTCTTCTGAAGGATTTTTTTCTGGGTTTGTTTTATGGCTCTTTAGAAATACGAGTAGCTAAGCGGAACAGGTTACTAAATACGTCCACGTCTGTTTAATTTTTTTCTGACGTTTAATAAGTGCCCATGTAGGTTTATATGAAATAAATAATTTTGAATTGAATTAAATTGACTCTAGGATGGCAATGCATCGCCCATCTCTTAAGTCCTAGGTGATGGTAACCGCATTTAGATCCTATAATAACAGTTCTCTCATTATAATTCTTAACATTATTTCCCTTACATGTATTAAGTTCATTTCGGAATATTATATTTACTTAATATAAATAAGTTAACAGACATAAAATAATAATATTTTATTTACATGTAGGTATACAAAAAGAGGGAACATAATCATAGGGCATCAATAAATTAGTCCACATCACTGTTAACAATAAAAGTGCCCAAAAGGCTGGCAGAATTTCCATATTGTATGGCGATGCTGATTTTTTGGCCAAAATATAGGCCAGCTCTCTGGTCACGTGAAGAGTCGACCGACCGCTTGGCAATGTCTCGAAAAAATAAGGGGGCACTCGAACCCCTTGACTGTACCAACCCCAAACATTTTATAACATCCTTCAGTAAAGACACAATATAAATAAATAACAGTATTATGTCTCGGCAGTGACGCTGAAATAATTACCTACGGCCACTCGGTAGATAAGCCTTCCGCGTTCCTGCGTAACTGCCGAGCACTCGATACACTGAGATTTCGAAGAACGTCGTTCCAGCCGTTTTCTATGAAGATATAATACTATTACATATATATACTGTGCTAAATATGTTATAGGGTTTTGGTACAAGTGTGTGTAATATTATGAAACTCTAAAATATTTTACAGTTAACAAAAGAGAGTACGGTGCACAGGCAATTTACAAATTCCTTCAAACCAAATTGCGTAATTGTGTAGTCAAATTTTTGACATAGTTCGTCTAAGCTCTGTCTTGAAATGTTACACGAAAATGATTAACATTATCTGCGTGAGATTTTCTTTCTTCTCTGCATACTGTTGCTATATATAAATACTTTTGAAAAGGCTCTTACGCGGTTGCTTACGTTTCAGGAAGATGCGACTGCGAGGAAATGTATGTGCATCAAATACAGTGCGATCCTATAAGGCTGGTGTTCTAACAATTTTCTTTTGAATTTAGGATATATAAATATTTGGAAAATCCAAAAGCTTACGCCTCATAACGCTCATTCAAAAACAGAAAAATATTTAAACGACTTTTCATGAAGTATGTTTTGACCGCTTTTTTACCCATCAATATGGGTAAAATTTCTCACCTCGCAATCTTTACGTACTATCAAAGACTATTTAGGTTTGCTTTGTTGGTTGCTAGGCAACGGAAGAGGGTCGATGTTGGAAATATAAATTTGTAAATTATGTTAGTGAGTTTTTTATTAATAATAATTAAAGTACTTTGAATAAAAGACCCATTTTCAATAGGATTTCTCCTATGGCTGAAACGAATCTATAAAAAAAACTCATTAAATTAACTAAATATTTTTTTAAACTAATTGTGATATTTTTTTTCGTTTCTGCTGCATTAAATCAATTTTTGAAAAGTACGTTATTAATCTCCATTTAATATTATCTATACAATGGTTAACAACAAATTTTTACAAATTTCTCGATCGCAGAGCACTCTCTAATGCTTCGCATTATGAGCCGTGCAAGACACTGCGCACGAGGAGACTCTACCCAAACGTTGTGCATTTGGACACAGTGATTATGTCTAAAGGATACGTATGTTTCCCACGTTTTCGTATTTTTTAAAATAAACTTTCCAGAGTATTAATTCGTGTTTTCTATTGTAATTTGCAGCCAGATTTTAGATGCACAAAATAACAAGCAAAAACGGTTGCTAAAGAGAGAACAATCTCTGTGCTGTTTAGCAACCATTTAATTGTTTTTTTTTCTGTCAACTTTCCCAACCTACTCAATTCATTTCCCAACCTTGTTGAGTAATAAATTAAATAACTTCGCACCTATCTTCACTGGTTTTAGGGTGTGCGGGTAGTTTCGGTTTATTTGTTTTTTTCAAATATCATAGCATTATGCTGAGATAGGAGCCTTTTTGGCCTCGCACAGGTCTTCTTTTTTGATTACACTTTTTTTTTTATTTTAATCTTTTTCTGAAATTGTTTTTGTTTTTATAATTTTCTTATTTTTAATGTTGTATTTCCTGTGCGTGCTCCAAATTTAAAAAAAGAAATCTTTCTTCTGTCTTTCTTTCAGAGTGGACATGTTCATAAGACAGACCTGGAGTGAGAGTCGGTTGCAGCTGCCAGAGGATATCTTTGAAGAGGGAGACGACCATGTGACCCTGCCACCAGAGTTCTTCGACAACCTGTGGCATCCTGACCCTTACTTCCTAAACTCCAAGGTCACAGGTAAATACTTTATATTTGATAGCAAAGATATATAGGATAATTGAAGTGGATCCGAAATAAACAAAAAATATATACAAATAAATTGGGAACCACTTCTTTTTTTTTTAATCGGTTAAGAATATGATTTTGAACATCATATTTTTTTTTTGATGATACTGTCTGGTTTTCAAGAAAATCTATTTTTTTAATATATAAAACCTTTTTTATAAAAGTTTTGAGCCTTTTAGGTACATTGGATCGGTTAACGTTCTTCTTTAGCTCTCTTTTACTTCAATAAAATTGATGCATGAAGTTCGTTTGCTTCGAAACTGTTTTAAATTCAAGGTTCTTGTAGTAGCAAATTTCCTTAAGATTTTACATAATAAAACTAATAGTTCGTCCTAACTAGTAACTGTTTTGAAAGATTCCTTCTAGTAAAAATATTAATAAAAATGGTTTATTATTTTGTACCTATTACTTAAAATTGAATCCCCTCTGAAATAGTTATTAAATATAGCGAGTAAGCGCTAAGAAGTAAATAAAATTCTCGTTTTTAATATACAGCTGGCAACAAAAGTAAATGTTTCAAATATCTTATTCAGCATAATAAAATTATTATCAAATATATCCAGGACAGTGATTGACACTACGATAGTTAATTTTAAAATACCAAAAGACTTTTTTTGTTCTCTTGTTGTCTGTAATTTAAAAAGAAATTAATAATGTAATCGAAAATATGAAGTTAAATGCAACGTATCGGGTTTTAGTAGTAATAATTTATATACAGGGAAAAATATTAAAGAGATTAAGATGATGTTCGAAAATTCCTGATATTTTTGCGAAAAATATGGCATTCATATTTTTTTTTACTCGTTTTCAAAAAGTTAGTATTTATGAGTGAACCAGTAAAAATGAACAAAAAAAGGAGTATTTCGAATAAATAGGAAAATGTAATCGTAGGGTTTGTTAGAATTTTAAAATCGAAAACAAATTATATACTTTAAATTAATTTTGCATTATGAACATACTTTTTAAATATTTTATGTTTATCTTAACTTTATGAAGAAAAAATCTTCTTCTATCGATACTTTTGAAATTTAAACCCGTAAATGCTACCAGACTGTTTGTTCACCTCAGCTACCCCAAAAATTCATCAAATATTTGATAAGTTTCTTTAATCATTTACTTATCTTCTTAATATGAATTCTAAGTTAATTTAACTAACTTTTAAGTAAATATACTTAAGTCTAACAAAGTTTTGCTTTTTAGGAGGAGCAATGCATTACAAACCACGGTCTCCCGGTAATATGAAAGTTTATCAAAGCTCCTTTGTCACAAAGCCCGCTGTACATTCTATTAAATGCATTAATTAGTTTCTTAGTTTTTTTTTTTTGTTTTTGAAGAAACAAAGGCTTTATAATTTGTTTGTAAATACCAACAAGATACATCGTGTTTATTATTTCTATGATACAAAAGTTGCCATCTTTTATCTACACTAATATTATAAACAGAAAAGATTTGTATTTTGTTTCCAATAAATAAACCCGATAACTCCTGGAACGATTTTAAAAATTATTTCATCAGAGAATGTTATATTATCACTGCGGAACATAGGCTATAATTTATAAAGATATCTTGCGGTTGAAACGTATCATTTTTTTAACAGATCTATTCAAATAAATTTTCGCGAATTTGGAATTCGAATGCTGGCATGACAGAAGAAAATCTAGCGTATGGAGGGTTTAGTGTCGAATATCGTGTGTGAATGTGTCTTTATAGAATTAGACAAATTATAGAAACATAATTTGAGTACGATCGTTTTGCAATTGAAAGTATTATTTAATTAGATTTTGAAGTGCATTCATTCATTCACAAATACTTTGCATATTTTCTCTCATAACTTCCCTAGTTTAACAGACGCAATTTGCTCGGGAATGTTTACGTGTTTCCACGAAGTACGGATATTCCTAACAAACTGTTATTGGAGCTTAGGGAATGCGTACAAATTGTCGTACGTGCACTCGTTCAGAAATATGACAGCACAATTCAGACTTTTCACGGAGATATTTTTCATTTCTATGAATGAAACTGATATTTTTGTATTATGTCGTTTGCAGGGAATAGTGCACAATATTTTAATAAAGCGCCAAGTTATCAGTTATTTTTTCCACTATGAAGAATTTTGTAAATGGTAATACACTCATCTTGATACTTTTAAGTAGTGTTCTGTACATTCGAAGCCTTATACTAGGCTTCTGAAATCAATTAGGATTTTGCCTAGTATTAAAAAACTAGCTTTTGTCCGCGGCATTGCCCTCGTGGATGTCGAAAAATATCCCACGGGAATCGACTACCGGGATTAAAAGTACCCTGTGTTAATCTAGGTTATAAACTATCTGTATGCCAAATTACATCCAAATCCGGTAAGCCGTTTTTGCGCCAATCCGAAAAATATATCCAGACAAACGGACAAAAAAATTAAAAACTGTATTTTTGGCATCAAAGTCGTTCCCAAACCTCGTAGTAATTACTTTTTTTAACAATCAATGAACAATTTTCACTTCGTTACTATTTTATTATACAATGTATAGATAACGACTACATTTTCATCGAAATTTTTGACAACAGTGCGATAATTGAGAAATGATGGCAACTTATTTTTTTTTTTATCTATCACAAAATTTGTGCTGTATCTATATTGCAAATACGTTGAAAGGGCTTTTGTTAATTTGTTTTATAAATGAAATAAATGTGTGACATGTACAGCGGGCTTTTAAATCACTTTGCAAAACAATGAATGCTTTAGTTCACTCACAAAGTTCTCACTTGCAAAATTTAGCTTGACAATACCAATACGTTTGCTTGCCAATTGTTTAATTTATTACAAAAGTAAATCCTCGACACATATGCATGAAAGAATGAGGACTATAAAAACGAAGAATAGGAAGAAACTAAATTAAAGTTATTTCTAAAATAGAGGAAAAAACCACAACTGTTGGCGTCGTAAAAGTTTTGCAATACTATTAGTGTCCTGTCAAGTTTTGAACTTTCTTGCATGTTTTTTCCTATCTTTATATTTTTTATTCACCTAATGTCGTAAATTCTAATACAACCTTGACCGAGTTTTATTTGACATAAAGTTTTTTGCAAACTTTTAACACTCAAACAATGAAATTAACCTTTACTATTTCTTGCAACTCTTTCTGCAAACTACATACTTTCTTTTATCTGTAGTCATATTTCAACTATATTTGTATTTTGAAACGAATCTTAAAGAATAATTCTTTGAAAAAAATCAACATAAAAAAAATCTTGTTTTTAAATTCATATTATTTCGAGTATCAAAACACCGTATAGTCACTTCATAGCCCTTAGATTCTGTAGTTAAGCTCTAAGTGATAACATTTCACATTAACACATAATTTCGTCTTATCTCGAATTACCAGTAGATAGTCAATTTAATGACGGTCACAAAGTTATTAAGTCACTTTAACTTAATAGCTTAGGGCAGCTTTGGTGAACACTCGGTTGGAGCACTAATTATCACTGTATAGTCACTAATTATTATGTGAGCTTTGACTTACCACGCTAGCTCGAATATGATTTTTTTTTTCACTCAATTACAATGTTAACACAAATATTTATCTTGTTTTATGTTGGGGATAAAAGAGAGTCTTTTTCTCGTATCGAAACGACCTATGTGATAATAGATCATGTCGAGTAAAATATTCGTCTGTCAGTAACAGACATTTAAGGCGAAAGCGTCAGGGTACGCCGCGAAATACAATTTTCTTTATGTTTTTTCTTTTTTTTTTTCAAATTTGCCCGTCAATATCAGGTTATATGTTGATCTAAATAGGATTTGCAGCCGTATCGATTTTTTAAAGAGTAATAATCATACAAATCATCAATACTCTCTAAGTTCATATTATTTATTAATTAATTTTGATGAAACTTTATGCACAAATGAAAAATACTGTACAAAGATGGACTTAATGCCTGAGGCATTTTCTACCAGTCAACTTTAGGGTGATGCAGAGACAAATCATACTACCACCCCACCGTTTTTTTGATATTACTCTATTGAATGACTATTTTATGAAAGATTTGCTTTGTTGATTCTAATGATTATGATTCTGTAAAGCCATATTTGTTACAGTTGCGAATCACATTTTAATCAACACTGACACTGACCTGCAAATTTAGAAACAAAGTTAGAAAATTTTAATTTCACGGCCTTCCTTAGCGCATCCGCCTTAAGTACATGAATTCTAATTTAATGATCACAATTCAGAACAAAAAATTGTTGACTTAGCTTCTTCGAAAAATTCGACCTTAATTTCAACATCATAAAAAACCTCTGTACAAAATTTCAGCTTTCTAGGTACAAGGGTTTGTGCTGGGCGTTGATGAATCAGTCAGTGAGTGAGTCAGGGCTTTTTATACATATATTAGGAGGATGTAGTTCAGCACGCGATTACTCATAATAACCTGAAAACCTGTGGTCATTGTGTTTGAAATGTAATTTCCAGGAAAAGAAAAAAACCAATTTTCATCTTCTCATCGCAAACACCTACTACCTACCAACCTTGGCACGTTTTGTGATGAAAGATATCTTACTACAAAAACTGGAGGGCTTATTGGTAGGTATACCTACTAGTTGAGGCTTCTAAATATTATTAGTTTATTCAGAATAATGTGAAAATAAATATAAATTAGGAAGTGCCTCAGCTGCCGGCGCCGTGTCCCGAATTGGCTGCCAGCGCCGGTTGCTGAATTGGCTGCCGGCGTTGACTTGGGGAAAAAACGCGGAAAATGGGGCTGGCAATTTGGCATATGGAGTAAATAGGCGGAGTGGGCGTAATAAAACAAAAATTTGTGCTATAGCATAATTTTTTGCCATAAATATGTTTCCATAATCAATAATTTCCATATTCAAGTAATCAAGTACAAGCCGGAACCGAACTAGTTAGATTTTAAATATTGAATGTTGTATTTTATATAATAAATATTTTAACTCGCAAAAAAGTTTAGGTTAGGTTAGAAGACCGACCCCTCTACGCACGACCCGAGCGAGCGAAGCGAGCGGTGCTGCGGTAGCGGCCGGCGAGTGCCAAAAATAACTAGAATTTATAGAAAAAAAAACCTTTAGAGTTTGTTAGTTGAAATTCTGAACACTGGAAGGGGAAACGCCACGCCGCCGGTGTACAGTATGGGAGCCGGCGCGCAATGACATTACTTTTGAGTGCCGCACCGGCAGCCGAGGCACTCCCTATAAATTACCCATAATAAACCATAATTTACAAGTAACTGTTACTAGATACTCAATATAATATTAATTGCAATAGGTATAATAACAAAACAAAATAATCAAAAAATATCACGCAAAGTTGAGTTTAATTGCCTAGAACGAATAACTACCTACCTATCTCAAAGATCATTACACTAATCTTATTAGCACGCAGTTAAAATAAATAATCCCTGGGTTATTACAATTTCCTGTAATTCCCTGTTTTAAGCCGAAAACTGCCAAACTCGTCGATTTATTGGATTCTAACTTATTTAAATAGGATAATTGAATTTGAATAACCAATATTAAGAGCAATGAACTCCATTTATACGGATGGTTTTCTTCGATATAATTGAGGAGCTTGTGGCTAAGTAATAACAGCCGCACGGATCAATTCATCACGTTAAGTTACGCTTGCCGGGGTTGGTCCATAAATGGGTGACCATCTTTACATACCGAGACTCCTCCGTGCCTCGGAAAGCACGTTAAGCTGTTGGTCATGGCTGTCATACGTGGATCTTTGACAGTCGTTACAAGTCGTCAGAAGCCCGAAAGTCTGACAACCAGTCTTACCAAGTGGTATTCCCAGTTACTGGGTTGTGGAGGTTAGATCGGCAGTCGCTCCATGTAGAATACTGGTATTCAGCTGCATCCGGTTAAACTGGAAGCCGACCCCAACGTATTTGGGAAAAGGCTAGTCATATTGATTTGTTTTCTTCAATATAATATTACCTCAGTAAATATAAATAAGGGAATAACAACTAAGTATTTCGAAATGCTTTAGTCACTCATAAATAAAACATAGAAGAATTTGTGTTACACAAAAAAGGATTTCAACAAGGGACAACGTAAGCCGTGGACGAAATCGACGGTTTTGAAAAATGTTTTCACTGTTTGTGAGAAAGGGAAAAAAAACAAAACTATTTGTAGTTAATTGATTCAGGCGTGACCTTGCGGAAATCCATGATAAAATGATGATGTGGATATATTTAGTAACCTTTTCCGCTTAGCTATTTCTAAAGAGTCTTGAAAAGACCCTGGAAGAAATCGACACGTGTTTCACCTCTCAACGAGGCATCCTCAGGATGACGATTAACTTGTCGTGAACTCGATCACGGCGTGTTGCCACACCAAGCACCGAGCGCTCGGTTGAGAGGTGAAACACGTGTCGATTTCTTCCAGGGTCTTTTCAAGACTCTTTAGAAATAGCTAAGCGGAAAAGGTTACTAAATATAAAAACCTTTTTCACTCAATCAGTAATGTATTTTATCCTATTATTTAGAAAACCATATACATAAATTAAAAAACCGCACATTAATCTTCAGCGTCTTTGAAATAAAATCAAAATTTTATTTTATGACTAGCTGCGGCCCGCGGTTTCAGCCGCATAAGTCTTGATCCCATAAGAATATCGGGATAAAAAGTATTCTATGTCCTAATCCAGGTTATGGTCTACCCATGTGCCAAATTTCATCCAAAACCATGTAGCCGTTTAAGCGTGAAAGCGTAACAAATAAACAAATTCAGTTTTGGATTTATAATATTATAAATTTATTTATTTATTAGCTCATTAATATTTTTAGGAAAGCAAAATGGGTATTATTTGAGTTTTGATTAATTACATGCATTTAAAAAAAATCGACCAAATACTCAGTCAGTGTAAACTATACTTTAATTAAATTATTTTATTAAGAGCGACAAACTCACTTTCTCATTTATAATATTAATTAGGATTCTACAACACCTTCATTAAGTCAATCAAAGGCGAAATAAACCAAATTTTTGAGAGCGCAAAAGAAATGCAACTCCCGACTCGTAGTCACACCAGTTATCACACCAGTATGACAAACAGGTTTTTATTTCTTGTTTGTCACACTACTGATTTTTCCACATCATTTATTGCATATATGTCATAACTAGTGCTATCCTAGGTATACTACTCAGTTTGTTAAATTAAAAAAAACTTCAAATTACTTACCTATTGGTTTATATTTTTAACGAAATGTTTAAATTTCACCATTTAAAAGTTTTAATTGGAAGGAAATTATAAAATTATCTTTAAAAAAGAAGGGTCTTCTTTTTTAGATATTAATTTCCTTTTGATTGAATAATTATGTTAATACTTTTAGTTTATTTTTCTTTTCATTTAATTGGGAGTGCCAACTTTCACAAACGTTGTTGTTTCTATGTCTTTTACCAACTACATTCCAGTCGGCGATATATTGATCATCATTTAGCCATTGTCGGAGCATGTATGCTATGAACTGTTTCATCTTTTCCCCGCTCAATTCTTAGATTCAGTTTTTATGCACTCCCATTCGTTTTTAACAAGTTCTAGTGGATTTAGCCGAAATGCCGTACATAATCCCATAATTCTTTTCTCTTTCAAACCATTTGATTTCGCTTTTCGCCATAAGCTCTGACAATAATGATAGTAACAATTTTTTATCGTTATACGTGAAAAACAAATCATCTTAAGGCATTTGCTACGGCAATCTCGAAATCTGCGTGGAATAAAGTGGGACACCAATTCGTAAAAAGGGACGGAAGTGTGTAACAGAAAGCTGGAAAAGCGCGCGCTATTTGATTTGACCAATGAGCGCGCGCGGTGCTAGAGTTGGTCGTCAGAAACGACCTTGACGAGACCCCGCTCCTTTAATGTTGCTTATATTCAAAATTCAAAAGCTATTTATTCAAACTAGGCTGAGAATCAGCAACTTTCGAACGTCAAAATTACATAAGATAGTCCCCCAAAACGCCCACCCTAGTGCCTTTAGCTGGGAAGAAGAAGTGGCGCAATAAAGTCCCCAGCAACACAGCTGTCTGTTTAAGTTAGAAAATAAAATATTTTATACAATAGTATGCAAAATAATTTACATTATGCAGCACAAAAAATAATTTAAATGATAAATTATTGGCCATATGTCGGTGCAGCAAGCACACGCCAATATACCAACCAAAAACATCCAGAACTATACTCAAGCAGGAAAAAAAAACTAAACGTAGTCAGAACTAAATATCTAAATAAAGCCTCCAGGCATAAAGGGCATACCCGCTTACGTAAAGCTATATCTAGCTGTAATTGGAAGTTATAAACGATAAACTGGGACCATTGAGGTAAAATAAATAAACAGTTAATTCAAAGTCAAAGTCAAATCATTTATTTCAAATAAGCCCATGTATGGCACTTTTGAACGTCAAAATTTACAAAATAATATAATTGACTCTAGTCGCCTGTTCCAAAAGATAGTTTCGTATGGAGAAGAATGGGCAAGAAACTCCACCGTTAAGGCTCTTTTAAAATGTTTTACAACAGTTTGTATAAGTACGTACATTAGTTAAATAATTATATGTGAAGACGATGCACTTAGAATAAAATTACTATACTACAATAGGTAAAAAGAATTTAAAATGAAGCAACGACAGATAATTTAATTATGTGATAGATACATGGTGCTCATATATTTATAATCATTGTAAAAGTAGACGATTTTCCTATTTTTTTTTTAATCTGTTTGATTTTGTCTTTATTCTAAATTGTCCTATGGAGCAGGACCAGCATGTTTCCAAGCACTCTTATCTTGGATATAATCCTCTAATTTGTAATATGCTTGTTTACAAAGTGTACTTCTAATATAAGTTTTAAATTTTCTTTCATTTAATTGCAATATGTCACTAGGTATTTTGTTGTAACATTTAACACAGTACCCCATAAAAGATGTATGTACTTTAGATAATCTGAAAAATGTTTGATCTAGTTTATCTTTATTTATAGTATTAAAATTATGTCTATCACTTATTTTATTAAAGTTAATTACTAGTAACAATAACAAAACCATGATGTTACCTTAATGCGCTTTAATGTTGCTAATACCAAGGTGAGATGTCAGATGCTACACATCATTTGCAACTACTCTAAGATCGCTCTCACTCTCGCTCGTTTCTTTTTTTGAACGTGGGTGAACTGTCAAAATGAAACCCATTGCGATCAATTGTCATTTTATGTTTGTTACGGAATTACCCTGCTGTGGTGCAAGCGGGCTTTATAGCTGTTAGAACATAAACGTTTTGCGATATTTCTTGATTAGGAAACCTCTTTTTTTGAATAACACCAACGTCACTAGTATGACCACGTTGCTGCGGACGAAGAAATTTAATAAATATCAACAAAAAAAAAACTTTTTATAAATTACTAGCATTTTACTTTACCCGCTGTTTCGCCCGTGTGGATGTCGGAAATTATCCCACGGGAACATTATTACCGGGATAAATAGTATCCTACGTCCTAAACCAGGTCATGGTCTATCTGTGTGCTACATCGAAATGAAGCCGTTAAGGCGTAAAAAGGTAATAGACGGACAGACAGACGGAATTACTTTCGCATTTCTATTATTGGAGCCTATTAGTAAGGATATTATGGATGCTCAAAAAATTGTGGTAGAGAGTGTGTTACGCATTTAAAATTTGCGCTTCAACATTCTTTTCAGAAATCGCCGAGTTGACGCACAAGTTTTCTTCGGTGACGCTGTACAGGAACCAGACGGTCAGATACTCGGCTAGAATGCATGCCATCATCGCCTGCCAGATGGAGTTCCAGCTGTACCCCATGGATATACAGTCATGTCCTATTTATATTGAGAGCTGTAAGCATTTTTAAAAATTTTTGTTTCGTATTATACTACTGAAATACCCAGATCATTTGGGAAGGTCAAGGTGACATTTTACAATTAGGGTACGAAATCGCATGATAGCTCACTTTTCGTCCTTGACCTTGCTGTGTGGCGACTTGGTAATCCCGTAGCTCACCGTTTAATGCAATTACCGTTAATATTCAGGCCAAAAAATCTATTTTTACACTAAAGAAATTAATTGCAAGACATCCTCAGCAAAACGCCAGAGACATTTTGTGATTTTAATGAATGCACGAATATCACAGATTTTAGCGAGGTTCAGCAAATTCTTGCATAGCATTCAAGTTACTGAAATACTTTACTAAATGTTTGAAGTATTTAAACAGTACTTTAAACCTTATGTCTACATATGTTTAATAATAATTGTCAGAAAAAATTTACGCTATTGGTGTTGCATGTTGGAAAAATGAATGTAATGTTGCCACACCATAGCACAATCATGCTGAGTGACGATCCATTCACATGCGAATATAAAGCATTTTATTAATTTTGTAGAAGCATGCACAACTAACAATGTACGGTAGGCACTTAGAACATTTGCCAGTATAAATTATTCTTTGCAACATCTTTTCTTCTCCCCTAAAGCGGCAAACAAGTGGGCTTTTCAAATCCAACAAGTAGTAACTGAAATTAGCGCGTTCAAATAAAAAACAAAAAATGTCCTCAACTTTATTAGATTAAGTATAGATTTATTTTAAGGCACCAATTTATTAGGTACGTCTTTCATTGATTTGAATGTGCTCTGGCGGCTGAGAGTATGTCATACTCACTCAAATGTCTCGCTAGTGGTGGCGTGTGTATTGAATCATTAAGTTCAGTTAAAAATGGATGAGCTGAATGGTACTGATCCATGTGTCATATTAATGAAAGGGCGCTTTCAGTAGGGACTGGTCACCTCTTATAGCTGCAACGGCTTATTTTAATTTTTGAATTGTTTTAGTTTTTATCTTTTTATTACGGATACTTTCAACATGAGTTATGTAAGCAAGATTTTGTCACAATATTTTGATTTCAAAGAGTATCCATGGAGTTTTTTGCCAGTTCTTCTCCATAGGAATCTACTTCGTTTTGTAATGGTCAAACTTGCTTTATCTTTCTAACTGACCGACTCCTTGACAATTCAAAAGTGCCTGTGATTGGTTTATAATTTGAAATTAATGCTAAGAGTATCAGTATCAGTGTGAACAGACTTTATTTTACGTAACCATATCTTTTTCTTTTTTAGTCTCATACAGCAACCAAAAAGTGCGGTTTCGTTGGAGCGAAGCAGGCGTCACCATCAACCCTGAGTTGAAACTGCTACAGTATCACATCGGAGAACCGTTGAGATTGGAAGAAACTAATGGATACATGATCGATAAGGATGGTGAGATGCTTTATACTTTGACTCCACAACTTGAAAGTAATTCTTTATTCATTTAAAAAAAGCCCAGCCACATAATATTCGTTATACTTATGCTAGAAACAATCTTAATAACTGAAGGATTAATGTACTGACTAAAACCCACCCGTGTTCCTTCGGTTGCCCTGTTGCCGGGGGCCAAGATCTCCCTTTCGGTTTTCTTCGCAACCCCGGCAGGCATTGGCCCTAGTGGACCCCTTCAATTCTGCTGACATCTCTTTGAGGCGCGCGTGGAACACAACGCGCCGTCGACTCGGGCCTGGTCCTTATCGGACGATGGGCTACCCATTGCTCACCGTCCGCAAGCCCGCGCCTACGGTGGCCGGAAATCGGCTTGCGATTCCCGCCGCCCTGGGCGTCTCCCACCCTATTACATGATTCTGGAATTGCGTGCGTTGAAATTTTTCGTCGGTTAATTAATAAAAAAAACTGCTGTTTCTTACCAAAGTGCTCAAAATGTCCAACAACATTTTTTTTTTCTGTTTTGATCATCCTCATTTCGTCGTTTATATTCATGTCAATTCATGTTTGATCATCATGGCAAAATACCGTCATAATCTCAAAGTAACTTTTACGATTTCCTTTTGACGTGGCCCATTTGGAGCCAATTTTCCTAAAGCTTATCGGTAAAGTCAACAACTCAGCACTTTCTTAGAATTTTCCTCAGAATTATTGAGTCTTATCGAGTGCAATAAAAAATATCATAAAACTTTTCCTTATTTGGACGGTCTTCTAAGTTTCTTGGAAACTCCTTAAATCAGAAACCCAATCACGAACACATGATTTGGTATTCGCACTTAGTCCGTAAGGTGGACCATTATGCGTGGGCCGTGGCGGCCATTTGGTGGTTATTCCAACTAACCCACCTCTCTCCAGAAGCTAATTAAATCGCCTGGTCTGTTAAAAATATTGTGAAAAAAAAAGTTACGTAAATTCGAATGCTTTTTATTCGAGAAAACAACTATCCTATAAAATTTTAGTTTTATTTTTTGCAACAAATACAATAAGTATCACCCATAGATATGAATAAAGTCTTAGGGTGTATCCACATCTGCCGAATGCGCCACGAATGCGCCACTCGCGAGCTGCTAGTGCGCTGTACGCGTGTAGTTACTGCAATTGTTTGGTGCGTGACTTGTGCTAAAGAGGCGCCTCTTTAGCACAAGTCACGCAAGGCCTGCACAGTGGGCGCCCGCGCGCAGCTCGCGCACATACAGTTCCGTTCGTTTTCACATAACTAAGCGGGGGAGTGGGCGGGAGGAAGTAAGTAAGTAAGTAGTACGTGCAGCGCGCGGCTCTTGAGCTGTTCGCGGACGTCGCGTAGCTGGCGCGCGAACGGCGCGCGGGCTACCCAAGAACGGCGGGCGAACTTGAAATGCATGCACGCAACACGTGAGCGGGTCGCTTGCGAGCCTTTCGTAGCGCATTCACCAGATGGGGACACCCCCTTAAAACGACGTAAATATTATGTGCGAAATGAGTATTTCCAATTTTAATATTGTTCGAATTTCTATTACGCTTACTCCGCGCGTTCGTAGTGAACAGACGTCAAAAAACCGAATGACGAAATTTTTTTGTAACTAGTGACGAAACGTAATAAAGTATAAGATTAATGTTACAAGCTTTATCTCAACGAAATTGTTAGAATTTAATATTAAAATGGGCATATCATAGTAGGCGTATAAAGAATCTATTACACAAGGGATATTTTTCCTTTCATTAAACTTTTCTAATTTATACTTTATTTGGAGTGAAAGTTCTTTATTTAAAGACTAAAAGTCCAATTTCAAAAAACGTTAATATTTTGACAGATTTTGACACTTCATTTGTTTTTCAGTAGTAAAAAAGATATAAAAGAAAAAGTTAATCATTTTGAAAGCTCATTCCCCACCTTTCACAGCTTACCTTTGCCACCTTTCACATTACAACAACTGCCATTATTTTCAGGTAACTACTCAAGATTAGTAGTATACTTTAGATTCGAGCGTCAAATTGGCCACCACTTGATCCAAACCTTCGCTCCGTCCTCGTTGGTGGTGATGCTGTCCTGGTTCAGTTTCTGGCTCGATCTGGACGCCATTCCTGGGAGGGTGACTCTCCTGGTCACCTGTATGTTGACCCTTGTCACCATGTTTACGGGGTTAAGGGCTGATATTCCACCTGTAGCTTATGTTAAGGTAATTACTACAGTATGTATAGTTGTTGCATTTCCCGAGCCTGAGTCAATTAATTTATAACCTTATGACAAAAAGAAACAGCCCAGTAGGAACGGTCACGACGAGTTGTAGGTCGTAGAGTCGAACCCGCAGACAAGCACTTTACTTTGTGTAAGTTATTTCATCACCACTGCTCTCAAAACGGTTAAAGAAAATATCGTGACGAAACAGAAATGTCCTAGAACTAAAAAAATTAAGACATGTGACATCCAACAACCCGCACAGCGCCTGCGTGGTGGATTACTGCCCACTCCCTCTCACAGAAAGGAGGCCTGTGTCCCAGCAGTGGGAACATTATAGGCATTGGTTATGACAAGGACGTAAAAGTCACATGGTATGCTTGTAATTTGCAACCACTATACCTACTATTAAAACGTAAAAAGCTTGAAATGGCGAAAAGATGTATTTTAATTCAAAAACGTGTCAATAAAGTTTCTTGCTCGTTATTCAGCTGAAACAACACTTATGAATAGCTAAGTTCTTAACAATTCAAAAGTACTTACCTGTTCTGAACACTTTGACTTTGATCAAAATACTTCGTTCTCTACTTAAGGAAAGGGTACCTAATTAACTATTATCGTAATTGTAAAACGATGTCTTTATAAAGTACGAAGACGAAGTAAGTAAGTTTTTTTAAGTACTTTACAGAATTTCAAGAATAAAATGTATTTCAAACAAACTTGCTGCTTCAAAATAATTGAGACCCATTTCCTATAATTTAAATTCTGCAAGAGAGTTAACATTCTGATATTAGGATAATTAAAGAACATGAACATTTTGAATGAAATATTGACTATAATATATATTATATATTAAATTAGAAATATAGTTATATTATGTCTTTTATGATACAAACAAAATATGCTACATCATTTCAAATAGATGAGATGAGATGATGATCATCATCCTTTGATTCAGAACACATTTCAGTATACATAGGAATATACAGTAGTATTAATACTTAATACTTAATACAGTATTTAGTCCAATTAAAAACAAAAAGAAAAGGCTTTTCCCGTTTTAAATATATGGTGGTAGGGCATCGACGTACAACCTGTTACCATGGATTCAGATAAGGATTCTAGACTTTTTTTAAACTGGCGATTTTTTTAAATTGGCGATTTTTTTAACTGGCGATTATTTTCAACGCAGGGTTTGAAAATAATCGCCAGTTTAAAAAAAAATGCTAGTAGTAGCAATTTCTTTTTTAAACAGTTGATTAAAGTGCAATAGTTACCTCTACGCGGTCAAAATGTATGGAACAGCTAATTTTGTTTTTAATAACCGCCGAAAAACTTTGAACTTTTGACGAAAACTTCAATGGGGTCCAGAATTATGTACTGAATCCATGGTAACAAGTTGCGTGTCAATGTCCCGGCCAGCCTGTACAAGAAAATATAAAACGGGATCACAATTTTTATTCATAGAAACAGTTTAGCTCTGCTCGGGTGAAAATACGGAGAAAATTAATTTTCCCAGATGTGAGACTTAGCTAGATCGATTTTTCGCCGCCGTAAACCCCTTTATTGCAACTTTCATAGTAATCGTTAGAGCCGATTTCGAGAACGTATATATTCATACAAATATTGCTCATTTAATAGTATAGGATAAAGGGTATTTATTTGTTTGTTTGTATGTAAGGGGTAATCTCCGAAACTTCCAGTCGGATTTGAAAAAATATGTTTGCATTGGATAACCCAATTCAAACTCAAAGCGTTTATTTCAATTAAACCATTTACAGGCACTTTTGAATTGTCAAAGAGTCTGTCAATTAGTCAGAAAGTTGAAGCTAATTGCCCATTCCAAAACGTAGATCTCTATGGAGAAGAACGGGCAAGAAACTCCAAGGACACTCTTTTAAATATAGATATTACAAAATCCTGGTGCAAAAATATAATCAAAAGCAATTGAAAATGTAAGATTAACAATAAGCCCTAGCAGATAAGAGATGACCACTTTCAACTGACGGCGCCCGTTCACGAACATGACGCGTGGATCAGCACTATCCAGCTCATCCATTTTGTAGGGAACCGAATGATCCAACAGATTCTTGAGGAATATTATAGTCAAGTCGCGGTCAGAAGGTAGTTGAATAATAAAAATGAAAATACTGAAATCACTTGAACTTAAGGTAATTAATAGGTATGCATTTATAAATATTTCGATTTTTTTCTTTTCTTCCGTCCTATAGGCATTAGATCTGTGGATGGCTGGTTGCATGATGTTCGTGTTTGCTGCCCTGGGAGAGTTCGTCGTCGTGAAGGTCTTAGACAAGCAGTACCAGATGAACAAAACTAAGGCCCAGGAGTCCATGCCCAGAATCATTCCGGTGGTAAATATTATCTTCTTGCTGCATAAAATTGTTTCACTATCAAGAATTCCACAATATATATGAGAGCCCAAGATACTTAATTTAAAAGAACAGAAAACGGAATATTGAGATTTAGCTTTTACTTAGTTCTATTTACAACTATTATCCGCGTATCCCTTGCCAAATTATTTTCATTTGCTCATTGAACTTAACACCTGAAATATGCCCTTAATCAAAATCCCCAAAGTGCCAGCACTCCATGACCTCAATCACATCTACCAGTTCGAAATTGAATCAAGATTATTCAGACAAAGATGTTCCGTTATCTTTGGCAGCGTCTGAATGGAGAGAAGGGCTCGTGCGGGACGCTGGCAGCCTGGGAAGGGAATCAAGTGAGGTGTCGGAAGGTGGACTTGACGTCACCGACATCACCCCCTGCGTCCACGCCGGCTGTCCATCCTGCGCCGTCCGCTACGCATACTACTGCTCATCTGGTTGGCGTCGAGAGACGGCAAAGTATATTGCAGGTATCTTCAAAACTTTTGAATAATTGACCAGTATTTTGGGTTCTTAGATCCTACCGAAAAATTACAATTTCAGAAGTTACTCTACTGTTTGAAATAAATGACAAATTCCAGATTATGTGAACTGTCGTAGAACTAAAAAAATACGAGTCTTTTCAGTAAATTGAGTTTATTTCCCCGAAGGCAAAGTTATGAATAGAACCTTGTTCTGAAACAGCACAAAAAAAAATGTTACTTTACAAAATAATACCTATTATTTTATTTTATATGCCTACGAGCACAATGATCTTCTCAAGATAAGGAAGGATGTCTTGTCAGCTGTTCTAATTTTCTATAATTAAATATTCACAAATTAGAAGCTTTGAAAGGCTGTTAGAACTTGAGTTTACAATAGTGTAAGCCCGACAGACTGCTTAATTAATTTCCTTTTCCTAACATAAATTTAACATAACACCACATAATAATAGTACACCCACATTTCGCGAGATATATCCTGTTGTAATGTTGTTCCTTGTCTTTTAATATAATTATAAATAAATAAAAAAGCCATTTATTCTACTACCCAATTACACTTTTTTTTTCTTTTACAAAATGTTTGTGGCATGCGTTTAAATAAAATAATATCTAAATACAATTTTTAACAAGCAAAATAGAATTTTGATTCGATGTATTTTTAATTATTCGACATTTTAATATTTTAATTTTATGATAGTGCTTAATTGAATTGTAATTATATTAATTCTACGTTATACTAATTTATTTATTATAAATATTAAGTCATAAAATTAATAGTAGTCGCCTCCTTGGCGTAGGCCTCCCCCATTTTTTTCCAGTAGTGTCTGTTTCTGGCTTTGGTCATCCAGTTTGGCCCTAGTATAAACAGGTCTGCCCATCTTTTCTTTTGGCGTCCCCTTTAATATTTAAACAACTTTAATTCATAGGTCAGAGTCATTCTTACAATTTCTTTGTCTATTTAATAATAATAATAGTAGTACCGCTGTCCAGCTAAATTAATGTTACACTCTAACCTTTGCTCGTGACTTTTTCCGCGTGGATTTCGAATTTTCCCAAACAATCTTAAACGCTCTATTTTTAAATTTTATAAAAAAAATATTTATTTATTTTAAAAATTATAAATATAATTTTACAATGTACGGATAAATCAGAAAAAGAGTAACAATTAACAGAATTGAGTCTAATTACGCACATGAAAGGCACTTTTGAACGTCAAAATTTACAAAAAAAAAAGAATTGGTTCTAGTCGAAAAGATAGTTTTCGTATGGCGAAAAACGGTCAAGAAACTCCACCGTTACTCTTTTAAAATGTTTTACAATATTTTGTATACATTAAATATATAATTACTGCTTAGGACTAAAAGATGCAAACGTATGTTAACTTATAATTTCAATCTCTAAGGGCGAATTTTTCAATAGTCAGATAGCTTTTATCTGAAGAATAAATATGATAGTTTAACATATTATTTTCTATATAAAAGCTGTCAAACTGCCATATTTATTCTTCATATAAAAGTTAAATATTTGTCCATTAAAAAATCGGCGCTTAGGGGTGTTCTTTTTTTTTAAGCTTGCCTTTATCTTTCATCGGGGTTATTTTTTACTATGGTTTAACTTCAATTAAATTATAAACGGTTTATTTTCTTTGCAGGTTGCCTGGTTAGACGCCGACACCGGTCAAGAGCGAGTGCTCTGGAGGGAGATCGACAAACTGTCCCGCGTGGTGTTCCCTGCCTTATTTCTCCTCTTTGTCACCATGTACTGGCCCGTTCTCCTCCTCAAAACGAAGACTTCTTCATAACAATTAGATTCCTTGAGTTATACTGTCGCTGCCTGAAAAGCATTGTTCAAATTCAATGTGATAGCAAGGCCTTATCAATGCCTAATAATGTCGATGTTAGCACAAATTTCAATTATAAAGGGTTTGTATCGACTAGGATATTAGGCATTTTGAGTAAGTTCAAATGAAATACTTTGTATTTTTGAATGTTGGACTTGGTTCTAAAGAAGATTTGGAAGGATTTGTAATCTTAAATAATTTTCTTAATTCCACTAAAATTCTTTGATCGAATCTTTTTTACGTAATCTTGAACGACACAGTTTCCTGTGAGAAAGATAGTTATTTAAAAATAAAAGGGTAACTTATACAGGATGTTCTTCTTCTTTTTGTGTGGTTGGTGACTAACCTGGCGTCAGAGTCTTAAAGCCGCCCATAGGCCTCTGACTTGGCTTCATATGCCGTCGAGAAATATCTCTCAGGCAGGTTTCCTTACGATGTTTTCCTTCACCGTTTTTGAAGCAAGTGATAATTATACAATACGCACATGAATCCGAAAAATCAGAGGTGCGTGCCTTGGGTTCGAACTCGAGACCTACGACTTGACTTAACTTGACTTACAGGCTGTTAAGATTCCCTTTATAAATTTAAATCCAAATAAAAATATATGTAATTTTGACCAATCGTTTTAAAAAAAAAATATTTTATTCTTGATTCATGCGACGCAAGATATTGCTATGTAAGAATGTTTTTGCTGTATCAATGAAAATTCAAGAAATACGGTTTTTAATAGGGTTTAATAGGGTTATTAAGGTGGTGAAATCTTGAGTATAGGTATAGCTATAAGTAGTTGCTTTAAAAGATTTTAAATATCAAAGATGATCGTACCAAAAAATGCACAAAATAAAGTTAATATAGAAACATTTTAAATTGAAAAGATATGCTGATTTTATTTTTCAAATATTTTATTTTGAAAGGTGACATAACTGTTATTCTCATTAATTTATTAAAAATGAAGTTTATAAACTCGTAGTTATTTTATTGTTATCATAGACATAAGGTGCTCATAGATAAGCTATTTATTAGAGCATTTGTTATACACGTGTTGTTGTTTTAAAGTCAAGTTGTAATGTGATTACAAATATCTTTACAGTTTATAGACATTTTTAATATTAAAAACACGTGTTTACACAATTATTCATTGAAGTAATCAACTTTGTAGACTTCTCAGAAATTGCATTTTAAATTGTAGACTTTAGTTTCGTTTAACTTTTTGTGAAAGTCAAATCAATGTTAAACATATTACATAATATGATTTATGATTATACAATTCCAGAGATGGGACATGGAAAATAATATTTAGATAATTTAAAAGCTAACAGTCTTAAAATAATAATAATAATATGTGCAAGTATATAAAGGGGGGAGGGGTAAGAAGAAAAATAGAAATGTATCTTTTCAAAATTGAATTTAACAATGTCACAACAACGAAGTAACGGTATCTGTTTTTTAATATAAATCTTTTTTAAATTGTATTTGTAAACAGGCTGTGTATAAATACAATTTAAATATTTTGAACTGATTATGATTTTAAAACAACAAAATAATAATTGAATAAATAAGGTGCTTACAAGTCATCAGCGTCATTTATGGAATAGTGTCGCAATCATTATCAGCTTTAAACCATTGTGATAGCTTAAATTATAATGAGATTTTTATAAATAATATTATAATAATTTCGTTGGTCTAGGAGTAAACGACAGAAATGTTAAGTGTAGTTAGGTATTTTAATCTGCATTTCATTTATATTTTAAAATATTATGTTTATTTTATCATGAAATTACTACAATTGGGTACTCCTTTAATATTATTACTGTGAAACAATCAGTTTGAAAATAAACTCAGATCCTTCTTTTTTGGGTAAGTAGGTACCTACATAAAAATAATTTTACTATTTTAAAAACTTAATGAAGCTTGTTAACGGAGGCATTGGAGGATTTTAATTTAATAAGGCACGTCATAATTATTACAAGTCCCAGAATTAACGCACATCACCAAATACCCCAATTAGAATAATTATTATGTTATAATCATAATACATAAGCTATTAGACCGCCCATTGTATATTTTGTAGTGTTTGATTTATTTTTTGTTATGTATTTTTGTGGTGTACAATAAAGTATATATAATTAAATAAATATATACACCAAATTTTTACTATTGTGTATAAAACATAGTTTATTTATTAAATTAGTTATACCGATTGTGAGATAAAATTGTGGTACACACACGCACACAGTTGCACACGTATCAGGGTCTAGCTTAGTAGGTACTTCGTCCAGTTTGATTTTTTTTACTGTACAGCGGAAGTGTAACTGTAATTTACGTAGTTTCAATTATTTTTGGGATTAAAAATTACCTATATTAAAAATGACAGAAATCGATTCAGTAAAAGTATCAAAATGAACTACTTTCATAATGTGCATTAGTAACACTGTATAAAAATATCACCCGATTATCTAATTTGATGGCATCAAATTTTAATACATAAACAACGATAATCGAAAAATTCCATTAGAATTATATTAAAATATGGTTTGCAGAGCATTTTGGGAGGATTATTATATTATATTATGTAATATATTAGGAAAAAAAATCCTATCTGTCCATTGTTGCAGTTATATTGTACAGTATAATTATTATAATAAATTTATAAAATAAATATGTTATTACGCTTTAGTGCTAAGGGTACAAGCTCAAACGTCACGGATGCCTTAACTGTTTGACGTTTTTATGCGCAAAATTATATATAGGATATTTTTGTTCAACACTAAGGAAAATAAGTCGTATTGATATATGAATAAAATATGGTTTTGTCATTATTAATCGTTTCATTTTTTTAAAGGCGTATTCTGTATAATGTCTCTCTATGGATGCACCGTAAACAAAATCTCATAACTTCTTTCATGAAGTTTCTTTCCTTTTTTATGAAATAAGTTACAAAATAACTATAAAATGAAACGTTTTTACATCACATCAACATCAATCATTTAAATATCAAACTCCAGACTGATTTACATAATTCACTGTCCCAAGCGCCTGATAAAAAGTAAGGAGCAATAAGTAACGGGACAGCGAACTTTCTGGCATTGCGGCGATACCCACGGGAGGCGTCTGTTACCCAGCCACATAAAAGACTGCTCGATTTTCATGGATAATCAAATGATTTTCAGGGTGTGTAAATAGAATTGTTGACAGGCTTGATATTCTCTAAATAGAATACAAAATAAAAAGGTAAGTAATTCTAAATTTTATATTCTTTTTATATTCTGTTGAATTGGTACAAATCAAATTTGTGTACCATATACGTCAAAAAAAGTCAAATCATTTATTTCAAATAGGCCCATGTATGGCACTTTTGAATGGCACGTAGTACTATTAAGATGCAGTTTTATTAATAATTCATAATAATATAGCTATTTAATTATCAACCTCTTGTTAACGACAATGGACAACGGCCCGATTTTTATAACGGGCGACGGGCCGACGAGCAATGTTCAATAGGTTAGTGTGGGTGTTTGTTAACGCGACGGGCATATACCCGTTGCAACGCAAATCAACGGATACGCGCACATCGCCCCTTGGCACGACGGGCGGCCGGTCGGTCCGATGCAGTGGACCACGTCATTACATACGTCACGTCATAGAAGTGTGTTGACGACGACGGATATGCACGCGGTTTTACCTATATTTACCTACCTTGTGCTGATCATTGTGAATATGAAGTTTACCATTGATATGGATTTATTAATTAGCCTTGTTCAAAATAGGCTTGTGTTATGGGACAATCATTAGCGAAAACTTTCATGAGTCATTCGAAAGAAGTCAAAGAACTTTCTTCCGTCTTTCTTTAAATCCTCGTAGGCTAGAATAAGCTTTTTCTTTGCACTCGACATAACGTACGTGCACTTCTTCCCCTTCAAGTACAGAACTGATATCGACAACAACGGACGCGCTCACGTTATATTTAGCGTGTCGTGTACAAAGGTAACCGTTTCGCATCGGCCCGTTACCCGTTGACAAAAACAGTCGTTAACAAGAGGCGTACAAATAGATAAGCGTACCTACTTTCGCATGTAGGATATTGGTATGGAGTATGGTATGTCTATGTTTGATTTTAGTCATCAAAATGAATAATTTATTAAGAATCCTCAAACTTCATGTTGACAATATAAATTACGAATTTATCTAAAAGCATGTCAGGGCCGTCACACCGGTGGCCCATCACAATAGCTTCACACTTCATGCACTGCGCACAACCCACAGACTTAGTGGCTATGCTTAACAAACATTTAGATTAGTCTAGAACCTTAGTACCTACTTTGCAATGACTGGCAAGTTTTTCGAGGGTATACAAGCGATTTTTGGCCCACAAGCAAGCAAAATAGCACCGATGTATACAAAAGAGAGACAACACCGAGTTACGATTAAACCGACGTAATAATGCGATGGGCAAAACATCTTACTGATGTCTTGAATACCGATGCACTCAGCACTGATCTGTCATACATAAATGCACTTGATGAACTTAGTACGCCATCGCCAGTTTGTCAAAATTTAGAAGACTCGCCTGCATTCAAAAGTTTGTGGAAGCAGTTAAGCGGTCAAAAACTCCAAAACACCTGGTATAGACCAACTTCCAGCGGTAATTTACAAATGCAGTGAAAAATATATTGTAAATAAACTTTACCATCTTGTCGAAAGGGTGTGGGAAAGCGAAGAAGTTCCTCAGGACTGGAGAGATGCGGTGATCTGCAAGCTGTACTAAGGTAAGGGAGATGTCTCCGATTGCAGCTCTTACCGAGGCATATCATTCTCTCTAGCGCCGGTAAAATTCTTGCACACATTATTAACACCTGCCTTAGCAAACTTGCTGAAAAACACCTGCCTGAGAGTCAACGTGGCTTTCGTCCTAGCAGAGGTACTATCGATGCCATATCCATCGTAAGGCAACTCCAAAAGAAAAGCTTAGAACATCAAAGGCCTCTGTACATGTGCATTGTCGATCTAGAGAAAGCATTTGAATTCCACGTGAGGCCCTGTGGCTTGTTCTCCATAAGTATGGTTACCCAAAGAAGTTCTTCAACCTCATACGCCAATTTCATGTCAGCATGAGTGCGCGGGTTCTACACGAAAACGAAGTGTCTGAGGAGATCCAAACTACAACTGGAGTAAAGCAAGGTTGTGTCATGGCACCCACACTCTTTGCCATTTACTTCGCAGTTGTTATGAGGGACGCCCTGCTACTATACTGTAGTGCCGCACTGAATCTAGATGGGAAACCACTAGAGGAAGTAATACAGTTTAAATTGCGAACGTGGGCTAAGGGTTTTGCTATTCTTTGACAAGTTATAGTAACTGAACTATGGAATATATTGGGTTGAATTATTATAAGCAGACAGGGAACGTCATTAGATATACGAAATTTAATTTACTATCGTATTATCGTGTCCACCTATAAAAATTTACTAATTTTCAATTTTTTTATTTGAAAATTGGTAAGAGCTTGCTTCTCGCCAAACTACATGCTGCTAGGTCAACGGGAAGTACCCTGTAGGTTTTGATTTATCTGAGAGTATCAAAATATGTCGCATAAATGGCCGTGTTTTTTTATTGTGTTCATTTAGAAGCTTGATTTTTTTTAGCTCTACAAGGGACCATAGACCTACGTATTTGATATTAATTTCAACTTGATACCGCCATGCAATGATAGACTGACGGACGGACAACGAAGTGATCCTATAAGGGCTCCGTTTTTCCTTTGGAGGTACGGAACCCTTAAAAATAACATATTTAATTTGAACACAGCTAAAAGTACGGCTCATGAATTCTTCATTCGTATAGAAATAAATAAATAGTGACCTAAAACTTTAACGGTTACCTACATTTAGCTACAGAACCCTAAAATTTCATGGTCGTGAACCGTTACGGATTATACGGTTACTAGTTACGTTTGTTTGCTTACGTAAATCATCATAATATGCTGATCCGAGAATAATATAAAAAAAACCAGCCAAGTGCGTGTCGAACTACGCACAATGAAGGGTTCCGTATTTGGAATGAATTTATCCCAAATACAAGCTTAACATTGTAGTTTTAATACATGTTCTACCATACATTCCAACTGCAAATATAAATTTTCAGAGATTTACCATGTTATTTTAAGACTATAGAATTCTTATACGTTTTCCTGTAATTTATGAGTAAAGAGCCATACAATATATTTTTTTCAAAATTTTAGGTCCAGTAGTTTTTGTTTCAGAGATAAGAGGGGAGTGGTCAATTTTCATTAAATTTCTTAAATATCTTTAAAAGTGATTATTTTAAAATTATATAAAAAATATGTTTAAAATCCTCGTAACAAGCCCTCTCATTTGATGTCACACAGTACTGTAAGCAAAACTTTTTTTTTAAATTTTCTTTTTTGCCCCCCAAAAATGACTCGTATATTCAAAATTCATTTATTTACGTTACACTTTCATGTTTGGGTTACAGAAATACATATGTGTACCGAATTTCAACTTAATCGGTCCATCAGATTCGGAGCAAATTGGCTG
Organism: Omphaloscelis lunosa; assembly: GCA_916610215.1. Taxonomy (NCBI): domain Eukaryota; kingdom Metazoa; phylum Arthropoda; class Insecta; order Lepidoptera; family Noctuidae; genus Omphaloscelis; species Omphaloscelis lunosa. The sequence continues at coordinate 19,897,750 of OU744250.1, forward strand.
TGACAGACAGACAGACACACGAGTCGAATCCTATAAGGGTTCAGTTTTTTCCCTTTGAGGTACGGAACCCTAAAAACAAAGCTTACCGGTCTGTCGTTCTATATAGTTCAAGACAATGAGTGAAAACTTATAATGATGAAATGATGAATTAATGATGATGAAATGATTTTATTTTTTGTAAATATTTTCGTACAAACACTTTTACACGTCAATAATATTTTAAAAACTAAATGAGGACGGCGTTTCGTACCTGAGTACCTACTATGAGTAGAAAGGCCGAAACAAAAGAGGTCACAGTCTCTTTTAGAGACTTATTCTTGGTTAGATAATGTGAATACCACGTAGGTGGGTGTCCATAATGGTATTTTGAGGAAAGAACCATACAGATTGAGTGAACCTGTCCAGTGAGTGCACGCATAAATTGTCAGTAATCGTGCAGCTTAACTCAGAACTTAACGAGTTCAACAATTCGACGAATAATAACAGAGAAATTACATTAATTTGTATACAAAGTGTTCTTGATGATTGGTATCCCATAACTCTATTAATGGAACCATGTCAAAGAATCAACTGGCATATGAATTTTCTCAAAAAATAAAGATAAAGGCTCGATTATTTATGTAAAACACCCTTTAGTGAAATAAATAAAAAAATCCTGTTGGGATGGTGCTGCAAAAACTACCCTTAAACCGTTGGAAGTTGCACATCGCGCCATACTGAAAGTGGCTACCTTCTATCCACTTTGTCCAAATAATCAGTTATACAAAAACTGCAACGTCCTCAACGTGCGGCAAAATTTTATTTTGCACTCAATTCTGTTGTAACACCGCATAACCCCATATATTGAAATTACCAAACGCCGAAAAGATAAAATATGTACTTCTCCAAAAACTCACTTGTCGTTTATTAAAAGATTATTTTATAAATTTAGGTCCGTCTCTTGACAATACAATAAACAAAAAAATTCCAGTGTATAAATTGTCTTATCATAATTGTAAAAAGACTGTCTGCACATTCCTTCAAAATAAAACCTACGACGAAACAGAAAAATATTAAATTTAATTAAGTTATGACAAGTTTGTTTTTTGTATCACTCACCTAAAACGTAGACCCACACTAATCCAATCCCCTTAGTTACACACGCTTACACAGCCGCACGCTCACGCACATACACACACACACAGACCCAAACACGCACACACACACAAGCACACACACTAACGCGCTCGCGTAATATGATCTGTATATTTGTAAAAATAAAATTGTAGTAATACAATTAGAGGGGATCGGCACTGTTACTCCTTCATACAGGTTATTTCATAAACATTTAATTAATTCAGGCTATTTTAGTCCATAAAAAAATTACAACATCGCATTTTCTTAGCTTTAAATATGAATGATTGGTTTGAATGAAATTTACTCGTACTTATCAATGAAGCTTAGATACACACATCGAGAGTCTAGTATCTATTATGTTATTTACGAAACTATGTAAGTATTTGTGGAACACGTGTTCTAGTGCTTTTTGAATTAATTATACTTATACAGTTATGGGACATCAATAGGAACACGTTGTATAATACACTCGAGAGCAATGAATCCGGGTCACTTAAAGAATCCTAAAAATCTCGGAAACTAAAAATGCTAGGTTAATGCAATAAATTGTATTTAATAGACAATGTAATACTCCTTAAATGAAGGTATTAAAACTTCTTAGTTATTGTAAAGTTATATCATAAAAAAATCAAATTTGAAAAAGGGCCACTTTCGAAGATGGAACTACGAAATTACAGCATTTGGTTTTGCTTTTGTTTGTAATCTGTCATTTATGTGGGTACATAAACCATGTTGATAGTGCTCTATATTCATTATTCAAGCTGAAATTATGTCGCTTACGCCTGAAGAATGCACCAGAATATACAATGCTGGAAACCGGCCGGAGTCAGCGCGATACAGCCAGGACTGTCGGTGTGTCGCTGTCAACAGTACAAAGAGTTCTCCGACTTTACGAAGAAACTGGTTCTAACCTACGCAGACCAGGAACGGGCAGAACCAGGTGTACCACAGCACGAGAAGACCAATACTTGGTGAACACCATGCTTCGAAATCGCTTTCTCACAGGAACTGAACTCACAAATCAGTTTCGACGCCTCGGAGGAAGTAACCCAAGTGCATGGACAGTAAGACGTCGGCTTGCTGAATCTAACTTAAAACCCCTTAGACCTGCAAACGGCCCTAAACTGGAGCGTGGGCATCGTATTTCAAGACTAAGATATGCCCAGAGCCACGTAAATTGGAGTATTGAAGATTGGTCAAAAGTTATGTTCTCCGACGAATCAAAATTTATGCTCTACAAGCACGATGGAAGACACAGAGTGTATCGAAGACCAGGGGAAAGATTCAAGCAAGCATGCATCGAAGAAAAAGTAGCCTACGGTGGTGGGTCTGTACTTGTGTGGGCCGGAATTTCTTCTGAAAGTCGCACAGAGCTGGTGATCATAGAAAACGGCTCTTTAACTAGCGTAAGATATGTGGAAGAAATCCTCAATGATCACGTTGGTCCATTTATGGTCAATTTAGGTGAGGATGCTATATTTATGCATGACAATGCCCGACCTCATACAGGTAGGATTGTGAATGACTACCTTCAAGAGATGAACATTACTAGTATGGAGTGGCCAGCGCGCAGCCCGGATATCAACCCGATCGAGCATGCTTGGGACGAGCTAGGCAGATGCGTAAAACAACGAAACCCTCCCCCAATCACGCTTCGTGAGCTCAAAATTGCTCTCACAGAGGAATGGGAGAATATTCCGCAAAATCGTATAAGGAACTTGGTGTACAGCATGCCAAACCGCGTAAACGCAGTAATGGAAGCACGAGGAGGCAATACGAAGTATTAAAATTCAAGAAAATCGTAATAAAGTTCAAAAATTTCATGTTTCCTATTTTTGTTTTAAGGAGAGATCAGCAGTTTTTTTCTTTATGTAATTTTGTGTTAATAAAATGTATGGTGACTCATATTTTTTTTACTTTCATTTAAGGAGTATTACATTGTCTATTAAATACAATTTATTGCATTAACCTATCATTTTTAGTTTCCGAGATTTTTAACATTATTTAAGTGACCCGGATTCATTGCTCTCGAGTGTAGTTATTGTATTGTTGTAATCATCATACCGAATCATTACGTAAAAAGTCATGACTCGCCTAATACAAGCATATTTTATTGTTATCTTTTCTTGGCACATCAAAACACAACGTCAAGTGATCCTGGTTGCATTATGAAATAGGCATTTGAAAAAAATGCCTAATAAACTAACGCAATATTCTCTCGAACGAATTTCGGTCACAGCGGCCAATCGCAACGGAGAGTAGCCAAGTACGCATGAGATTATTATGCGCAAACACGCGTGCACTCTTCTCACTCCCAGGGAAGAAAATCCGACACGATCCGGAAGAGATCCGGCGCAGGACCAACGACTATACGTGCTTTCCGAGACGTGAGGGTCACACCACCAACTTCCTAACTCTTGGCTGATACTGAGAAATACCTAATAATAAAACCCAATAACACTTTGCCCGATCTGGGAATCGAACCCAGGAACCTAGAAAAGTACAACGCTGAAAACAGAATTAAGTTGATTGTCTTCATTAATTTCGAATCATCTATTAACTTCAAAACATTATTCAAAGTAATTTTCTGCAAACTCCAGATTAAAACGGAAAAGATATTGACTACTAATTCATAAATCAATTAATAACTTATGTACCGTCAATGGAAAAAATTATAAAATTGTTTAAAATATAAAATTATTGTTGACACAATTTAAGACGAAGAGGCCTCATGATATGTCCCAAGTTTCTTTTCGACCTAGATTCAAATTCTTTTAGAGGTACAATTTTGTAAATTAACACGCCGCGCCATTCGGCTATAATGCTGTAAAAATATCCTACACCAAGCCGTCAACTATGCAATCTGTACATCAAAATAAGTAACTTGTGCAAAAGTAAATTGCTAGGAAATGAATTTTTTTTTTTTTTTGTTTCGCTTCTTTATGCAACTGTTTTAAACATCATGTATAAAAATAAAAATAAAACCGACGAAGTGAGAATCTCCACCTTCTTTTTAAGTCGGTTAAAAAGCCCTGTCCGATTCGTGAGGGTATTGTTAAGTACAGTACTGAGAGTCTATTTATGTGGAAATTTTCAGGAAAAAAAAAAACAAATTTTTTTCAATGGGGAATTTTGGCGGCCGTAATTTAGCGGACATCTACAAGTCATAACTTAGTTACTACCTCTGTTGAAAGTTTCCATATTTTTAATGGATTTGGGGTAATTTTTGTAGTACTAAAAATGTAAATTTAAAATAGCAATAACTTTTAAATTTTTAATAATAATAAGATTTTTTATTACTTTTTGGTAATGTTATTGCAGTACATAATATGTGCCCCTTTTGGAACGGACAGGATTTTTTTACATATTGTATAGGGATCCCTCCCGTACCGTCATGTAAAAATCCTGTCCGTCGTCCGTCCGAACATTTAAACAAAAAACTTTGACTTTCAATATCTCCGTAACCACAAGGTTCCCAAGTCCAGTACAAAAAACTCGACTTCGTTTAGGGTATTTTTTACACCCGTTATTTATCTTTCTGTTTCGAACTTATTCTGAATTAGATCTGATTTTCTGATTTCTTATCTTATTTGATTATGATTTGCATGCCCATGTGACGGCAGAACATGGAGAACAAATTTTATTCTATGTACAAATTTACCCATGTTTACAAAAAAATAGGTAAATGATTTGATTAGATTTGATTTTTTAATGTCATTTTTGATTTGATTTATGATTTGATTTTTGTTTTGCTTTTTTATTTTATTTTTTAATAGATTTTTGATTTGATTGTTGATTTGATTTGATTTTTTATTTGATTTGATTTTTTATTTGATTTTTAATTTGATTTTTGATTTTATTTGATGTGTATGCCAAATTTCATCCAAATCTGTTCAGCCATTTTTGCGCCAATACGGAAGACACTTTCAAACAAACGGACAAAACTATAATATTTTCGGCATCAGACCTGTTACCTCATATAGATGTGGCTTATTTTACTTTCTTTCTTTTTGTTTTTTTTATTTCTATTATTAGCAAAATATTTCACGTCATAGGGAGAAGAAAAAAAAGTATCTGAATCAATACACGTCAGGAATACTCAACAAACCTCGCCAAACCTCCGTAATAGAATCGACGAAAATATAATAATACTGCTAAAAATAAATATGACACGTACACATTTTTTTCCTATTATGAAATCTTTTTTATTCAGAAATATTCAAAATAGGATTATTTCTAGACTGAGTTTGTTACTTTTTATGCTCTGCTCAGAGGTGCCAATATACAGGGTGTTTGGTGCATCGTGTGCCAAATTGAAATGGTCGACTGAGGGCCTGTCATGCACGCATTGGGGAACACATCGTCGAGATATTCCCTCACAGTCAAACGCCAATTCTAGCGAATTCACAAAGTTGTAAAAAGATTTTTATGGCATGTGGCACATCACTAGCAAGAGAATAGACTAGAGAATTTCTCAGGGAGTTGGAAGATCCCGGTCGCTTTTGTATTTTTTTTTTATAGCCATGTAAATAGCTGTAACATGGACAGCTTTAATTGAAGTCCGAAACTTTGCGAGTAATTAAAAAAGAACTACATGACTAATGTCACTAATTTTGAATTTAAAAGCACTATAATACAATACACATCTAAATTAAATTAAAATTCAGAGTCTACGACTTACACTTTTTTATTATTTGTACTTGAATGTAAAATTTGGGTATTTTTTTCATAAAACAATAAAAAGTTGATGAAAAAAATCCACAGGGCATGAGAAGTGTTTAGGGGTCTGAAAGGATAGCAGGTGACCCCCCCAGTCGACCATTTCAATTTGGCACACGATGCACCAAACACCCTGTATATCGCTATGGTGTGGCGTGGCTTCTATTGTACTGCAGGTTTTTTTTTTTTTTAAGTAAGTATTCAATTTCTCAAAAACAAATCATTGTGAGTACACGTTAAAAAAATAATACAGTCTTACAAATAAGTACTATATCTACAACATGTGGGTGAGCACTGCTCTCCTAGCTAGGTTATGAAAACCTGTGTTAAGGAGAAGCAGTCCGGTCCTTTTTTTTTTGTGTGTGGGATATTATAAATGACTTCTCCCGCTCTGGGCGGAGCGAGAAGGTGACTAAAACCCACCCGTGTTCCTTCAGGTGCCCTGTTGCCGGGGGCCACGATCTCCCTTTCGGTTTTCTTCGCAACCCCGGCAGGCATCGGCCCTGGCGGACCCCGATATAAGTATCTATTTATTTACATGGAGCTACTGAATATCTGACCTCTGCAACCCAGTTACTGGGTAACACGTTAGTTACCCCTTGGTAAGACTGGTTCTCAAACTTTTATGATCCTGAATATCTGACTACCCCGTAACGACTGCCAAAGGGCTACGAATGACAGCCGGGACCATAAATGTTATCAAAGATAAAAAATGCTGCATTAAATACATTTTAACAGCATCCACACACCACCCAACACCTTAATTAGTAATCCTTGACGTCAAACCTCAACCCTATTTTTTGTACATGTATAGTAAAAAATCCATTTCCACATCGTCTGTTTATTTATTTTTTTGTTTTTTTTCTAATTATTCGAAACCAGGTGCTCTCACATGTTCTTATAAAACTGTGTTCTCCTTTACGAAAATGTCACATAAATTCCTTTTTCAGTAAATACTTTTGTCTTCTTTTCATTTTTACACGAACATGCATTTCGATACAATTATGGGTGCAGAAAGAGCGGGACGGACTACACGTCTCCTTTTTAGAACACATAATTATAATTATATGTCTCAGTAAAATGGTTAAAGCCGTGATATAGTTATATCCCTTGGGATATGGCTTTATACCGTAATAAAGATAAATGAAAGCGGGTCATAACTGTCAGAGCGCCCTAATTTTATTACTACGACCAATTTCGACATAGCAATCGCCGGCCGCTGCCACCGCAACGCTCGCTACGCTCGCTCGGCTCGTGCGTAGTTGGTCACAGTTCTAACCAACCCTAACCTATTTGGTCGGAGTGCTCTAATAGTTATATTACTAGGTCGTATTCGTATCATAGTTATATTCCTAGTAAGACAATCATGCACCGCTTTTATATAACTATATTACGGTATAAATATGGATATATCCCTAGGGATATAACTATATCACGGCTATAACCGTCTTACAGCGACATAATTATACATACATACTTAAACGCATGCCTTTTTCCCCATGAAATTTCTCGGAATGCCTTCTGTACAGGGTTCTCTGGTGGGGAATCTTGGTTTTGGTCAAAGAATACTGCAAAAAGAATAAGAATCAGTACCCTAATTGCGTAATACACGATCAATCACAATCTGTTTCGATTTAAAACAGATTGCTAATCTATTGCTTCATAAGTTGGAAAAAAAAATCTGCTCCACAACGTAAATAACGCAATGAATGTTGTTGAACAGTCATAATGAAACAAATTAGGCATAACTGTTTACGAAAATAAGTTATCCAATTAGGACACAGGTTGACAAAGAACACTAGCGAGTTATCTGCGCACGTTACGAACTCTAAGTTACTATATGGTTCACCTTTAGTTAACCAAAACGGAATACGATTGATATAATAATAAGATAAGCATAAACTATGATAATATTATGATTCCTATTTCTGCCATTGCACATTCATGTTATTGAGGAAATACAGTAATTTCGGGCCCTATCAGAATGCCAGCGCTGCGGTATTTATTTATTTTTAAATATCGCAGCATCATGCTGAGATAGGAGCCTTTTTGACCTCGCACAGGTCGTAATTATCTTTATTTGTTAGTTTATAATGCTCTTTTTTTATTTTTGTTAATATATATATATATATTTTTTTCATTATTGTTTTGTGTTTCCTGTGCGTGTCCCAAATAAAATACTTTCTTTCTTTCTTTCTAATTTTAATAAATAAATGAGAAAGTATAATAAGTAAATACAGGGAATTTTAAAATATCCCCTGTTTCCTGTTTCGAAGTTAAAGGAAATTGGAATTTCCTATTCTCCTTTTCTAAGAACTTTTGGTCTACAGTCCCTCTTACCTTATCATTGTATACAGAAAATGCTATCTGTATCCTATACTATTAAACGAGTTATATTTGTATACATATTTCTTTGTATATATATTTGTAATCACGTTCTCGAAATCGGCTCTAACGATTTCGATGAATGTTGCAACATAGGGGTTTACGGGGGAAAAATCGATCTGGCTAGGTCTCATATCTGAGAAAATTAGTTTTCTCCGTATTTCCACCCGAGCAGAGCTCACTCGCCCAAAGTTTAAAACAAGATAATGAATAATGACATGGCAGCATGGAATAAGTAGGTACTATACATGTATTAGTATGTTCCTATACTATTAAATGAGCATTCTCTATTTTCACCAGAGCAGAGCTCGGTCGCCCAGGTACTGTTAGTTATGTAACTAATGAAGTTGCACCACAAAAAAGTAAGCCAAAAAATCTTTCAATAAAGCGTGTACGCACGAACGACCAAGAAAATAGTGGACACGAACATCGAGCACTTTGTTCGCATATGCGTACCACTGACGAACATCAAACACTGTGTCCGTCAAAAATATTCGTGACGATTCAATTTCGAATCTACGACAACGAACCAAACGTTCCGTATTCGATGTTCGTGTTCACCATGTTTTGTTCGTTCGTGCGTACACGCCTATATAAAACGTTGTGGATTTTTATTTATTTAATACTTCAAGCACACAAATGAACAGAGGCGGACTTAATGGCATGGATATTATGTCATGGATACTTACCACATGGTAAGAACTTTTTTGACAAATTAACCTAAGCACCAAATAAAAAGTCGAATTATATCTAAATAGTCTGTATTATCCCACTGCAGGTCTCCCTCTCCCTTGTCTACACAATTCTGTATTCTACGAAAAGGACTGGCTCTAGCAAGGAGCCAATCCTTTTGGTAGAAGTCAAGCTCGTCCTGCCGTCTTCATCTTTGCCAAGGCGAAGAAACAGGATGTATAGTTAAAACGAAAAACATTTTTTTCATTACTATAATATTAATAAACTGTAATAAATACTTCAGTTTAATCCGACGGAAAAATCAACAGGAAATTTAAATTTGTAGTCAACCGGTAAACATTAACTCTGACTAATTTGGCATTCAGCATGTCATCTGAGTAAACAAATCTTGATTATATTTTGTGTTAATTAACATAAGAAAACATTACGTTCACACCATTCTAAAATAAAACATTTATTATTCCTCATAAGAGAACCTACGTAGGTAATAAGGAGTTAAGAAAAACAATTTCAAGAGTTTTCAACACTTTTAATCACTTTTATCGTCACTTATACTATTGCTAAGCTGATAATCCGTTAAAAATCTTTAATAATAAGGTACTTGCACTTGAAAAGGGTTCGTGTTTGACATACATGATAATTATTCTTTGTTAAGGTCTTTAACTTTTATTTTTCAGCTTTCAGAAAGTGTATTTTTTGTTTTGACACTAAGTACTTCTTCATCTAAAAACTAGATTAATGATGAATGACACCTTAAATTCTGCGCCATTTTATTCTGCCCCGATGCGCGATGGTCAGGGTTCGGGGCAGAATAAAACGGTATGGAATATGATTCGTAGATGCGGTCTTCTGCGTTCTCATTATCGCGGAATCAAGGCAATCTCCCTCTCACAGAAAGGAGACCTGCGTCCCAGCAGTGGGAACATTAGGTATAGGCTGATTTTGCTAAGGCAATCTCAAAGCGTCTGAGAGCTAAGCTTCAAAAATCCGGTCTTGAACTGTATCTGTCATCAGTATTTAGTATAAACATATTTTTTAGGGTTCCGTACCCGAAAGGTGCCAAACGGAACCCTATTACTATGCCTACGCTGTCCGTCCGCCCGTGGGAACCGTGGGTTCTCATGAACCGTAATAGGTAGATAGTTGAAATTTTCACAAATTGTGTTTTTCTATTGCCGTGATAAAAAATAAATAAATAAATAACGTGCTATTTCGGCGTTTTTTGCACGATCTTAACACCGTACGAAACCCTTCGTATGGGAGTCCGATAAATCTATTTTGATAGCAAGTACAACCTTAGAAGAGTACTAATTTAGTACGCGGCTCATCTGTAGTTATCACTATATCATTGGCATTGCAGGTGCGTTGCTATCTCTGAGTTGATGAAGGTATCTTCAAAAATAATACCATCCTGTCCAACGCCAGGGCTAAGGGATACAAAGAAAGCATGAGCATTGAATACCACGCTTGCTCAAGACGGGGTTGGTGATATCAAACTAGTGTCAACTATAAGTTCAGGTGTCCTTACGATGTTTTGCTTTACCGATGACAGTATGTAATGACCGAGATAAACGCGGAAGGTACAAATGAATTGAAAAAGTCACATTGGTTTAGAACCCACAAAACCTCGTGCATGAGAGGCGAGGTGTTTTAACCACTTAAGCCATGAAAACATACAACACAGTAAACTAAAAATATAATACGTTGTTTCAATATAGTCAACTATATTAGAAGTGCATCAACATTTAATGAAACACGTGGTATCGTAAATGTTCTAAAACTGTAAAAGATCGTGTGTATTATTTGCGTCAGAAACTGCTGATGGTTTTAAAAGGTGACTAGAAAAACAAGTTTAAAAAAACCACTAGATCTGTAATTGGATGCTCTATAAGTAGGTATCATATTATTAATGTAGGCGTGCATGCCTATCCATTGCTATGCTTAAAAAAAATGTTTATATCTACTGATTAGTGCTAAAGTGAATGTTGACCATTACTGGAATCAGAAGAAAAAAAACAACTGTTGTCATCTGCCGACTTTGAAGATCTGGTTTGGAATCCCATTTCGGACGAACTGTTATTGGTTGGGTTTTTCTGCTGGGAGATTCCCCGTTTTTGCTCGGAGTTGGGAATAATAGTCAATATAATTTGCTATATTATTCTCGTCCTTTATGACGTCATTAGGAAAATAAATCCATAAATAAAAGATAAATATTAATTTACAAAATTAATCCTCGACTATCCTGCACAATAATTTGCATTTTCCCTTCAAATCCGCAAAGGTAATGCAGCCATGACCTGGTAAATTGGCAAACCGAACTGCATTCGGATTTCCCCTGTTCTAGCAACTTTGCAAGTCAGTGAACCCAGCCGAAGCCTTTCGACCGTCCTTATGAGCCAAATTATTGCCTTTAAAAACCACTGGTGGACTTAGAACTCCCATGCCGCTCTGGATGCGTACAAAATGTTTGTGCTTGAGGGGAAAAGTAGGTTGGAAATAAAGGTCAATGTAAACTGGTGTTGTAATTCTGCGTTCGCGCATTTGGCAACGCAAGCAGTGAGTGCAGTGCTGGTTCGGCCGTCGTGCGGATTGTACGTAATTGTCAAGTTAAAGTATAGTGTTGACATCTTCGCACAATCGATCGTGACGAAAGTGATGTATGTGGAAAGAGCTGAGTGAAGGGATTTTTTGACAGTCACTGACCTGAGGTACGCAACATTTTTTGTTTATGTAATTTGCGATGCGTTTTTTTTAAAATGTTTTTATTGGTATCGCATTGTTTTCGTGATTTTTCGCTTGATAGGCTACCTAATTAACTGTTTAATTTTAATATTTTATCGTAATATCGTATAGTCTAATGTGCGCGCTTGCAGAATGTTAATAACAAAGTTTGTTTACTTATTTTTTGTCCTGCGGGTATTCTTGTTTTGCGTAAAAATTGCGTGCAGTGAATAGTTGGTGCAGTTTGTAGGTTCAACGTGAATCTTGGTTATTAACGATCGAAATAAATTTATATGTTTTTTGTGAGATGCGTGTGAAAAAGGTTTCGGTACGCAATAATTATTTTTAACTTTTTTGTTGATTCAACTGACGAAGGAAGGAAGTTTTTATTTTTGTTTGATTAGGATGATTTTTTGTTAGTAAATATTGAATATCGACGATGATCCTGTATCATACTCTGAGCTACTAAACTATTGCTTATTTAGATTCACGTTCGATTTTCCACTCTAGCAATGAAAAAGGTCCAAGTTTGCTACCTAAATGAAAGATTTTGATAATTGTTAATCTGAATACTATTTTAAATAAACTATTCTGACTGCGCAAGTCCTACTTTTTGGATTACAACTAACATATTTGTTGCAATTATGCATATTTTTCAGGAAATTAGGAAAAGTTTACTTATACCTGTACCGTTTTTAAATGATAACGGATTAATAAATAATGAAACGATACCATTATGATAATGATATTAACATCAACAGACGATTTTGTTTTTTACCTTGCTACATATCCGACTCAATTAAAATGTGGTGGCGGCTTTTATTTTGAAATAAAGTCTGACAACTTGTTGACCTTTTCTGAGCGAGTTGTTTAGTATCTACTTAAATCTATCTGATTTTTTACGATGTCCACAAGAATTGCATGCGACAGTTTCATTTGCTTTATTTTTTTAAATTAGGTTTTTTATTTGTGTTATCGGAATATCCTATAATGTTCACACTACTGGAACACAGGCCTCCTCTTTTCGAGAGGGATTATCTTAATATAAAATAACATATTTTGGTGATATAAACGTTTTCTCATAATATTTTTATTTTATTTAAGCGGCAAAATAATTTGACTATGTCCAACTTAAGGGACTGCTAAGCAGTAGAGATGATTCTGATTGATAACAAGTTTACCCGAGATAAAAACATTGTTGTTGTTGTCGTTGTCGTTGTTGATGTGTATTGTTGTGTTGGTTGTTGTAGTGTTTGTGTTATCTTGATATTTTGTGTAAGCTACATTTAGTTATGTACACACACAACCTCGTAAAACAGTGGCACTCCGGGAGTGCCGACAGAAGTGAAAACTTGAAAAAAATTGGCACCGCGGTAATCAACGCGTTGATGTCTTTTACTCCATGCACCGCGGTAATCAACGCGTTGATGTTTTTTTAATGGTCAAAAGCTGGTGTCATCACGGTGTCGCGAAATTAATGGTTTAGCCCCATCTCAAAAATGCCCAACGCGCCTAAAGAAGTTTTCACTTTGAAAAAAATATCTACTAACATGATAGACACACAATGTGTTACGAAATCCAGCTAAGTAAAATGATATTATCAAAAACTGGTTCTGAAACCCAATAGCAGAAGACTAAAAAAGGAGTGCCAAAAGTGCACGTAATAAAAAATCCCGGGTTATTGGGTATGTCAACTATGTCGTTCACAAGAAAACCGCAGAGAGCCACGTGTTTTAATTGATTGTGTATTTTAATAGTTTATTAATTGGTTGTTTAATAATGGTCTCATATCCTCCAGGAAAACACACACATAACATGATTTAACACTCATAGACTTTTTCTATATGACAAAAAACATGGTTTGGCCTATGCTATGTGTAATTAATTGATTACCTATTTATGATTTTTATTATTACGAACCCACTACAGGGCAAAGGCTTGCCTCCTTTCCTTCCACATTTTTTCTGTCTAGGGTTTCTAAGGAACAATCCTTATCGAATTAATTGAACCTACAAAAATATTTACAGGAAAGTCAGAATTCATCTGAATTATGTAATTGCTAATCGTTCAATTACAAGGAAAGGACTACGATAAATAACAATAATTCGATCAAAAATAAAAAATAGAGATAAAAATGGCTAAATTTATTTTATAAAGCCGTCCGTCATCATAAAAATAAACTTTGATGAACAATTTACAAGCCACTAAGCATATTTTATGATACCTCGTTTGTAATTGTCTTCTATCAATAATTATTATTTTAGCTTTTATTAAAAAAAAAATAACTAAGTATATCTTAATTTTTAAACAAACCTTACTTGCGAGTGCCATTTGCGCAGATTTGCCTTGTCTATATAATATTTCGTTGCACTGTCTGTGCCCAGTGTGCCCACCTTCATGATTACCAACGCAGCTATTGTGAAACCAAATCTCACTTCGTGGTGAGTCATAGCGAGTCCATTTACTTATTAGCCTCTTGCACAAAGGCTATCCTTTCTCCTTCCTATCGTTTGTAAAGTATTACCTACAACTTGATATTAATACATAAATAATTGGCTCTATGTTTCATATACAATTGTTATCCATGTTATAGTTGTTGTTTCTCCTGTAAATAAATACAAAGTAGTCAACATTCTCCATGGAATAAGCAGTCTGAACTGCAATGGGCCGGCCAAATTAGCCATAGAACTGTTGACCGATGGGGTACACGTGTTCTTGAATGGAGACCTCAAATCCGCAAACGTGAGATAGGATGCCGTCAGGCTAGGTGATGCGACGAGCAGGATTGCTGGTACCAGCTTGATGAGAGTAATAATATAATAATGATTTATTGTTCAACTAGGACTAGATTACATGGCAAGGTAATATATAAAGCACAAGCATAAAGTTTTATTATTCTAGTTAGTGGGTGCCGTAGGTGCTGTTCTCCTAGATAGGTTACAAAATAACTTGTGTTTAGGAGAAACAGTTCAGATCCCCATCATAAATGGTTGACTTAATAATAGCACGTGTGCAACAAAATATTATGTTTAAAGTAATTATTACAGCAAGCTACAAAATGAGACAATTTAAGGTTATTAAACAAAAAAAAAAAAAAACATCTATAAAACTTTTAAGAGAGTAGCCGAGGGTCGATTTAAATGACGTTTGAAGAGACCTATGCATCCAGCTACCCTGAACAGATCTAAACGTTCTACGATTGCCACTGTCAAAGTCAAAGTCAAATCGGCTATTTATATATTTAAAAATAAGAATTAATTCAAGTTGTTCCTTCTAAAAGATAGTTTAGTATGGAGAAGAATGGGCAAAGGACTCAATAGTCAATGTTTTAAAAAAATGGGCTTACTATGGTTTGTTTACATTAGACAGAATAATTATGTCAAAATGATGTACCAAAAATAGTGTTTTTTTTTTTGTTGTCTTCCATCAAACCTTATTAATTAGATGCAGTATAATATTACGAACATAAGGTATTATGCGGTAACATAACCTAATATCAGTCTGAACCGAGTTATATAGAAGAGTTACCGAGTTATATAAAAATCAAGTTCAAATTATCATCTCGGACTGCATTTGTAGAAAAATAATTTATCAATTCATTTTCGTGATAGTATTTTCCAATCCGACTAAGGTTTTAACGATGGGCGCTATAAAACCAAATGCGTCACTTGCCATAATAATTTGGTCATTGTCCTTTGCGGTCTCCACTCAAGAGCACATCTACCGCAACGGTCATCCCTCCTGCAAGCAATCTAAATCAACATTAATTCTGTTGAATGACTTTCAATTTAGTTATTGATTTGACATTCTCCAGTTTCAAAAAAATGTCTAGATAATCGATTAATTCGAATTCTCAAAAAAATGAAAATAAATTAGTGATACTCCGGGAGTACTGACAGAAGTAAAAACTTGAACAAAATTGCCTTAGTGGAACAAAAATACTTGTATAGAACATTGGTCCGTAATCTTGTGTATATAAAGAACATAATCGCGTTCACAAAACCTTTTAAGTAAAAATACTTGCATAGAACATTGATCCGTAACGTAATATAAATAAAGAGCACAATCGCGTTTACAAAAATGTGGTGTCGTCATGGTGTCGCGAAATCAATGGTTACTAAACCATTGATTTCGCGACACCATCTCAAAAATGCCCAACGCGCCCAAAAAACTTTTCACTTCAAAAAGTAAAATTGTTCATTATTGCGGCATGTGAGTAACCGACGCTGCCGGTAGCGTATCCTTCAATTACCTCTAATTCTGCTAATTGCATCGATAAATTACCTTCACTGATAATAATTTAATCGGTTCTAACTGCAGTTCATTAGACTGTAAATGCATGTTTTTAATGACTAGCTCATTACTGCGACCCCTAAATGTGGGCTGAACATTACATAGGGGTTATAATAATAGCCTGAGTCTCGATCCCGTAAGAATATTAGGATAAAAATTATTTTATGTCCTAACCCAGGTCCTGGTCTACTCATGTACCAAATTTGATCTAAATCCGTTTAGCCGTTTTAGAGTGGAAGCGTAATAAACAAACAAACTCACTTTCACATTTATAATAATATAGTTAGGATATCAGCCTATTATTGGCTGATTGATGATTTCGGTTTCCTCACGATGTTTTCCTTCGCCTATGTCAGTATTATCCAAAATAAACTCAAAAACTACATATGAATTAATTAACTCACATCGGTAATTGTCCGGCTTTGAACCTAAAACCTCGTGCATGAGAGGCAAAGTTCCAACCACTGGGCTATCACCACAGCATGGGGTTAATTTCTATCAAAAGAGCAACAGGTGGTGGATTGAACTCGGAACCTCTTACTCAACAGTACGACTCCTAAAATATGCTATTGATGTTTTAGTTCATACTAGCAGCGCCCTGCGGTTTCACCCACATAAATCTCGATTCCGTGGGAATATCGGGATAAAAACTATTCTATGTGTTAAACCAGGTTATAAAATATCTGTGTACCAAATTTCATACAAATCCGTTTAATAGATTTTGCGAGAAAAAGTAACAAACATCCATCCATCCTTACAAACTATCACATTTATAATATTAGTAGGATTTTGTATGGGGTCATAGAGAAACAAAAAACTATGACGGACTTATTAGCACCACTTCAGACATAAATATTATCAGAATTGACACAGAGCAACCAATATTGGTAAAACAAATTATGAGTAATGAGTAGTTCACTACTCATCAAAATAGTTTGTCCATTAGGTATTCGAACCAGTGACGTTGAGATAGTGACGTTGACTACCTACTACGCAAATTAACAAAAACATCACTAATAAGAAATTCTGCCAATTTTCCTATATTTTATGGCCCAATAAAGGTTCAAATGCCAATTGTATTTTATAAGCAGAAATCCTTGTACAGATGTCGATTTGACCTTTATATCCCACACACCATGACTTATAATTTAGCAAGAAACTCTTCAATGCCAGCTGATGTACTAAAGGTAAGACTGGTGATGTCATAAGAGATGACTCGTACAAACATAGTTCTTGTAACAGGTCTCAGTCTCAACAAGGTGGTTAAAATATTCCACCGGTTACTGGGATCAGGATTTTCCTTATACCTATGTGAATTCAATTTTAAATAAATACTGTTTGAAAACTACAGGACACCAGTTTCACTTAAGGTACATTTAGATATCTCTTGAGGTAATCGGAATATGCATTAGCAAATGCGTATTATGCAACCATTTTAGATCCTGATATATAGTAATGTAAAACCACACAGTTGGTTAATCTTTTCAAAAACCTTTGATTACTCCACTCTTAATAATATTGGATAATTCATGTAAAAACTAGTCGGCTACAAGATAATCCCGGTCAATCAATATGAGTAAAAAATGCGATAAACACATGTCTCAATACAAAACTAAGAAGGTTAATCAGGGACAAAAATGTTTTTTGCTAAATAAACTGCACCGTAATCCGTTCATTAGACTATTTGTCTATGCCTTTTATCAACCTTCTAGGGGTTTATCACAACATAGAATATTTTATCCCCCGTAATTTTTGTCCAAGCTCCATTGAGCTAAATCCGTATCGACATGAAAATATTTCAACAATTATATCCGTGCAACTATCTCCTCGAGATACAATCATAATGAGGTACAGTCAGGCACACGAGCTGAGCTATGTCGACACGAACAATTACTGAGCTGCATTGCTTAACCGCGCTATCTCACGATTTCTCTTTCTAGCGAGTGTACTTGTGGTCTGTAGGAAACCTGTGGTTTATGATAACTACATTGTCAAAAGTTCTTAATTTCATGACGTTACTTTGTTCCACAATAAATTATCATATATTATACATAAGTTCCTATATTCAATGACGTCACGACAATGGGGATAATGACGTTATTTTCTCAATGGCATTGTCCTGATTGTGATTTACTGTTTATATTAGTACTTCTGCTGACATAAGGGCGTAATTAACAATTGAAGGATAACGGGTTAACAATAACATTAGCATCAGTATGTTTAATCAAGCAGTTCCCATTTGACAATGAACACCTTGCAAGGGGTAATGTCGTATCGCCGTGTCCTCGTGGAGGCGATCGGCGGCGATGATCTCTCGCGTCCGGCCTTGGTTCAGGCCATGGTACGGAGCCAGAGGAAATGGGAGGCCGTCACCTCCTTCTGCGAAGCGGTAAGGCTCGCGAAGGAGGAGGTGAAACGCGTGAGGGAGAGGCAAATTTCGCGCCCTCACGCCCCTAACCGCCGCAGGAGGAGACGCCCAGGGTATCGGGAATCGCAAGCCGATTTCCGGCCACCGTAGGCGCGGGCTTGCAGACGGTGAGCAATAGGTAGCTCACCGTCCGATAAGGACCAGGCCCGGGTCGACGGCGCGTTGTGTTCCACGCGCGCCTCAAAGAGATGTCAGCAGAATTGACGGGGTCCGTTAGGGCCGATGCAAAGAAAACCGAAAGGGAGATCGTGGCCCCCGGCAACAGGGCAACCGAAGGAACACGGTGGGTTTTAGTCAGTAAGAGTCTGACACGCCCTCCTGCTCCGAACAGAGCGGGAGACGTTATTTGATAATTCCCACTCAAAAAAAAGGTGGTGATGTCGTGGGCTGCGGTTATTGTCCGAAAGGGTTACCGTGGCCCCTGGTAATATAGGCAACTGAAGGAACACGGGTGGGTTTTAGTCAGTAAGTGTCTGACACGCCCTCCAAGTTTTTTGATAATTTCCCAGCCAAAAAACACAACAATGCTGTTAACATTGTTGTTATGGCGACAGACTTAGATAAGATGGTGGTAGCCAGCCAAGCGGACTTACAGCAAGCCCTACCACCAACCAAACCAAGCAGAAATTTTGCCC
Organism: Omphaloscelis lunosa; assembly: GCA_916610215.1. Classification (NCBI taxonomy): domain Eukaryota; kingdom Metazoa; phylum Arthropoda; class Insecta; order Lepidoptera; family Noctuidae; genus Omphaloscelis; species Omphaloscelis lunosa. Next base: position 19,916,740 of record OU744250.1, read on the forward strand.
CCACTGAGAATCGCTCTGGTCGCACTAAACCACAGAGGCGGTTGAATGTGTTGTAATCAATACCTAAAAATCATCTTCATGGTTAACCAAAATAGTTACTTCCAGGGTACCCTAGGCATTCAAATCCGCTATCAACTGACCTTTTGACTTCGCAATATTTTTTCATGGCATGTAATAATTCTCATAGCCGCGGGGTAATTGCGTGACACACTTACAGTAGCAATGGCTTTAATTTTGACGGTCCAACAACATTCATTGCGTTATTTACGTCGTTGAACAGACATACACTTTTATGAAGCAATGGATTAGCAATATCCGTCAAAATCATTCCGATTGGGATTGAAAGTGTGTTACGCAATTTAGGTGCTGGTTTATAATTACAAGAATGCAATAATATACTTCTTTCATTATTGCTCTTTCTAGAACCAGTTTGATTTATTATTCCAAATTACTGGGTAGTTTTACATTGCAGACTGTTTTAGAGGTCGTTTTGATAAAAAGTTTTATTCTAATCTTAGTAATGTCAAAAGTATTGATATATTAAGTCAAGGACTACTTGAGACTTGCACTATCTCCATAATTGGTGCAAGGTTTTCAACTCAATAATACCATCAAAATCGGTTTAGCGGCTTCGTCGTGAAAACATGGTAAACAAACAGACAGGGACACCTACATTTTTAAAATATAATTTTAAATTATAATACTGAATTAAGCATATTAGTTTATTTTAGAAGTCATCCATACTGATATCATCTAAACCGCTAAACCGATTTTGATGAAATTACGTACAGAAATAGTTTGTTTCCTCTGAGAGTACGAATAAAAATAGGCACTTTTGAAAAGAGATAAAGGTTTATTGAAGTGTGTCTGAGAAAATTCACAATCCACGCGGGCGAAGACGCGGCCAATGCATTTGTTTGTCTCTAAAAATTATCATTACCTAACCTTTTCCCCCTATATCTGACCTCCACAACCAAGTTACTGGGTAATACGATTGATATTTGGTTGTAAAAAATTTGGTTGTCAGACTTTCGGGCTACTGGCGACCCGTAACGACATTAAAGATCTACAAATTACTGCCGCGGAGGGTCCGGGAAAGTCTGGGTACAGAAGATGGTCATCCATACACGGATTGATAGCGGCGCGGCTGTTATTAACCTCAAGTCTCTGTCTCTAAAAATACTGGTCGATAATGAAATAATTCCATGTTGTGAAATTAGGACAAATCGCAATATAATAAAATAATAATAGATAGGATGAAGTGTTTGTTGCGCTAATCCGTAAGTACATACTATCCGATAAGGCTTGGAATGTTAGAAATCTGTAAGTGAAGAAACTATGCAACATTGCATTATAGTTCGTGATAGATTAGCTACAGATTAGCCATACACGTCACACGTTAGATAAGGCCCGAAGATTGCTACGAATCATTAAATTGCCACAACCGCGGAAATCATGAAATCTAAACAAATACATAAGCAGCCCTTTGACTTGACATAACTAGTCCAAATTTTATTAGGCCACTTTAGAAGGTGGAGGACAGGATCTTGTGACGCAGCCTGGGAGAGGCCTATGTCCAGCAGTGGACTGCATTGATTTAATGATTGATTCAGGCCACTTTAAACATTAACAAAATCTAATCTAAATGTCTCATCTTGGCCTGTAGTAGTCGACTGCTGGACATAGACTTCTCCAATCGCACGCCATTCATCTCAATTCTCAGTAACTCTCATTCCGCTAGCTGCTACCAGCCACCCTTCGAAGATCATCGCTCCACCTATCCTGAGGGCATCCTACGTTTGCCATTTTGTGGTATCCACTCAAGAACACGTGTACCCCAACAGTCATCGATCGGCTTACATATCTGGAAAACAGAAATTGACTTGACTTTCTACTAATCTAACGATCAAAACCAAATACACTAATGCTTGATAGAATTTACAAAAAAATATGTAAATTTTTATCATAAGTGTTTATTTGTGTTGACTGCATCAATCTTGATATCGATAAACATCTTACTTCGAAATTGATTTGAAATATATCAGTAAGCACCAAATATAGGCCAAGAGCACAAAAAACGAGTAGGGGAAGACCAAAGATACGATGGATGGACTGTATGAAAGATGACATGGTCAGAAAGGGGGTGTATACCGATATGACTACTGATCATCTGCCTGCCTTTTCTCAACTATGTTGAGGTCGGCTTCCAGTCTAACCGGTTGCAGATGAATACCAGTATTTTACACGGAGCGACTGCCTTTCTGACCTCCACAACCCAGTTACTGGATAATATGATACCCTATGGTAAGACTGGTTGTCAGACTTTCGGGCTTCTGACGACTCGTAACGACTGTCAAAGATCCACGAGTGACGGCCGGGACCAACGGCTTAATGTACTTTCCGAGGCACGTAGGAGTCTTGGTATGTAAAGATGGTCACCAATCCACGGACCAACCACGGCAAGCGTAGCTTAACCCATGCGACTGTTAATACCTAGTCACAAGCCTCTCTCTCGCCCGTCTATGCAGATTAATTAGGAAAAGCAAGAGAAAGATGAGCACAAAATCAAGTTTATGTCATGTATAAATATCATTATTACCATCAACAGCCTTTTTCATATTACAGTTTGGTATTGACTGAACCAGAAGGTGCAGTCTGACTAACAGTATAATATAACACAATGCAACGAAACTATTACCTATTGCCATGTAGTGCAACATAATGTAACGCAATGTCATGTATATATACAGTATGTTAACTAACAGATGGCGTTCCCGCTAACCCGAAATAGTATAGCGTCCTCACATGCTTAAAAAAAACATTTCAACAACAAAGTTTTTTTTTAAATAAAATATTCACATAAAATATTAAATTGATATGTATCAGAAACACTTTGTACACGCGCACTTATCTTTCAACGAGGAAAGACGAGTGCGACAACTGCACGTGCACAGAGTGTTTCTTTTACACGTTTATTCCAATATTTTTATAGCATGAGATAAGTCTTTATTTACCATAAACATGGTACAAAGTTGTTCAGGATTTGATAATAATGTCCACATGATTACCTCTACAGAATATTATATCAATTGCATGCAAAATAATTAAAAACTAGTTAAAGGTGAACTATGTAGTTAATTGATTCAGGCGTGACCTTGCGGAAATCCATTATAAATTACAATAGAAGTGGAAATATTTAGTAACCTCATAAATACCTATATTTAGTTTTGTTTTGATTATTTCAGGGTTTTTTAAGACGCTTTAGAAATAGCTAAGCGGAACAGGTTACTAAATATATCCACTTCTATTATATTTTTTAAAGATGAAGTATAAAATGTCGCAGATTAATTGGTAATATAATAATTGTCATTCAGGTCATACATCACAAGCATTTTCATTAATACAAATCATTAATGTCATGAAAAATATGACCATTAAGCCTTTCAAGCTTGTTTATAAATAAGTTAGGATTATTTAATAATTTTAGTTCTTTTGGTATTTTATTGTATATACGTACACACATCACAAGGCAGCTTTTAGCATACTTAGGATTATCCTTTAATATAAGTCTGTGTGGATCCCTTGGACGTATGGACGCTATGCTATTGCGGGTTACTGGAAACACCCTGTGTTAGTTAACATGCTGTGTATCCATAAGTGACGAAATATGAGTTTAGGTAGGCTCCTGCCTAACCCTTCGGGGAAAACCTGGCATATTTATGTTCAGGAAGAGATCATAGTCCTATGGCCTGTGCCCTAAAAGTAGGAAAATAGGTAAAAGTCAAAATCCAATTTTTTTTTTTTGCAGAGGCGATATTTTTATTGTAAGTCAGAATAATGTTTAGTCGTGCAAAAGTGAAAACGTCTTCGTGAAAATAAATATATAAAATCCAGCATAGTTCCGGTACCAGGTTGCGGAACACTTACAATAACTAATAATAAAATTACCTTAAAATAATCAAAAACCAAAGGGTAACCAAAAAAAAAATCTTCAGATCAAATCATAAAAAGGACATGATACTTGATGTATGATCTAATCATCTTTTTGTATGCCCGTGTTTCTGTGACAAATAAATTTATTTTTCTTTCTTTCTTTCTTTTTTACCTTAACATCATAATCTTTACAGTCCGACTTTACTCAATGCTTAGCATATGCCTCTCTTTTTTTGTGGCAATACGCTCCAGTGCCAGCCTCGTCAAGGCTATACTCGCGATGGTAACAATGTCGTCTACCTACCAAAACTATTTTTACTAGCACACCTGTCTGACTACCCTATTCACGACTACTTTTATTGTGCTGCACTCCATTCAATCGTTCGAATAAGAAGATTGAATGGATACATTTGTAGGCCCAGATCAGACCCAGACCAGGCCCAAACAATTCGTGGCCTACTTTTGTCGCTCGAGTCGTTCGAATCGTTTTTGATAAAAAAGAAAACTATTTTGAATAGATTCAGATAGTTTTTTATGCATATTTATTTTGATTTCATCTAGAATTTTAAACAGTTGAACTCGGAATTGAATATAAAATAAAATCAGATGCGAAGAGACAATAAAATCTTAAAAAACTTTAATAAACTAGATTGGCCAATCATTTCCGAAAAAAAAAACACGTTTTTGGCAAGCAATTACTATGCATTCAGGTAACTATGTCTAAGTAAGTTAACAAGATGGTTAATATCTAGAATCACTATATACCTATACTATGTCTATGGAAAAGAAAAATTCGTCTAAAATATCCCTCATTCAAGTCAACGTCACCGAATAAATCATATTTTTTATGGAGTCCTAAAATGTGGGTGTACGTGGCGTGATTTTATGTTGTTATTATCATTATTAAATAATTCTTTGAATGACATTCCACATCGATTCGGCATACAAAGCTATTCTTTTTACATCACTAAACGACAACAAAGACAGGGTTTTCAAGCAGTCTGACGCAATTGGTAGCATCAAATCTGAGATTCACTTGCTATATAATACATCAAATTCCATGTAATAGGAGGCGAGCCTATTGCCATCTACCGAGCACAATTACAGGTATGGGGCTATCACTGAGAAATTCCAGATGAAAAAACCGAATAGCACTTTGCCCGACCCAGGAATCCAAGACGTCATACTACCACTAGACTAACAAGACAGTTCATATACAGTATGTCAACTAACAGAGAGCGTTCCCGTTAACCCGCTATAGTATAGCGTTCATACATGCAAAAAAAATATTAACATAAAAAAAAATAAGTTTTAATATTTTTGCTATGAAATATTAAATTGATACGTAAATGAAACACTCTGTATATGCGTAATAATCGCACTTGTCTTTCCACGTTGAAAGACAAGTGCGCGTGTACAGTATTTCTTTTACGTATCAATTTTTTATTTATTTTATCATGTTAATATTTTTTTACCATGTATGGATGCTATACTATTACGGGTTAGCGGGAAATCTCTCTGCTAGTTAACATGCTGTATATTATAATGTAATAACTGCCACCAACATTGAAAAGTGATTTTTTTTACTTTTTAGTTGCAGTTGAGTTTTTGATTTCTAAAGTACAATAGAAGTGAATATATTTAGTAACCTGTTCCAGCTAGCTATTTCTAAAGAGTCTTAAAAAAAACCCCTTGAAAGAAATCGACACGTATTTCACCTCTCAACGAGGCATCCTTAGGATGACGATTGACTTGTCGCGAACTCGAACTCGGCGTGTTGCCACACCAAGCGCTGAGCGCGTTGTTTTTTATTTCTTTCTAGATTTTTTTTTTTAAATTAACATTTCTCTATTTTTAAAAAAAGGGAAATCATGACACTCCTGCGCATATCACAATTTAGTTGTGATCGGAGCAACTAGTAGTTTTCTTCCATACTTCTCCATCAGTCGTCATCTCCGTAGTCACCCCCTTTCTATCCATATTATCTTTCACACAGTCCATCCATCGTTTCGTTGGTTTTCCCCTATTCTTATAGCCGTCCATATCAAAGCTTTCCTCACGACAGGTCCCCCAAAAAACGAGAAATATAACCACTATCACATATTAATTAATACAGATGGATCACTACACAAAATCATTTAAATAAAAAGCGAGTCTTGCGACGACACAATAAAGTGCAATTTAGGTCGCACAGCGCTAATTACCTACAGTTATATTTACCTAGAAGTTGCCTCTCGCGTAACTCTTAGATCTTCTGACTACGTTACACTCACTGAATTGGCCCACAAGTCGACCCGCTGCATACTTGTAACTTCATACCTAAAAACCGTCTGTATTCATCTGTGTCAAACACAAACCACATGGGTTAACCCCCCCGACCGGCGCTAACTATTTTGCTTTTATTAAAGCCGATGTCACAGAGTCCGTTATAGACTTATGCAGTGTGAATACCGATGCAGTAATATCACGGCGTATCATATCCGGGTTGGCACGTGCCTGGTGTCCGTTATATTAGTTACAATGTGCATGTGTTCCGCTATTTGTTATACAACGTACTTCGTAATTGATTGTATCAGCTGATAGCGTAAAGAAATGTAGGTGATGAATGTGTCGATATGACAGCTGGTTAGGTTATAATTTTATTTTTGTGTGAATGGAAGGATATGGTTAGTGTTCCTTGCATAATTCTTGGGGGCTATGTCTAACAGTGGACGTGTTTTAAGCTGATGTTGGTTTGGGAACATTGACTGAGAATCATCAGCATGCCTATGTCTCGCCATTTTTCCGACGATGTTACGATTGTTTTTTTTTCTAATTCTAAATTGTAAACTGCTGAAAATTATCATATCCATAAAAGTCATTAGATATCCAAAACTAGACAATAACGATATTAGACCATAATGGTTAATTGCAGAACATGAGTAGGTACGATGGGTGAGATATAGAAATCGGGACCGTTGCTAACTCAACGATGCCGATGTTACGCATACTGCTCTTAATAGTGCATTCAACGATGTGTGTACTATTACTCATAAATAACCATTACAATACTACATACATCCGACATAATAAATCAAATAACATATTAATCTGGAACAGTCAACGAACGATCATCCGTTGGTACATAAGAGTTCATCGACATGTTATGTACCGGTCTAACATTCAGACACTAATCTCTTGAAGTAACTGATGTATTCGTTTATATAATAGAGTATGTAGATATTGTTCATATAAATAACTGCAATAAAATTTTGTTGAATGTTGGAAGTGGAGAGTGCGACAAGAAAGAATAAAAGACAGAAAATGGATTTATTGTGACTCGCACAGGAAGATCACTTACTAAACTAAACACACAATGATAATAAACAGAAGGTCCTGTACGACGTCAAAAGGCTCCTATCTCAACATAATGCTGCGACATTTAAAAATAAATGTCGCAGTACTGGTATTCTGATAGGACCCGCTGTGATGTCATAGGTAGAGACAGAAATACATAAATAATTATCAATAAAATAGATATATGTAAAATGTTTACAAATAAAAATAAAATATTTATTTAATCCGCGTGTCAGCGCCTGACGTAACCGACTTAAGAAAAGGGCGATGAATTGCGTGAATGAGGATACGAATGAAATGAGAGTGAATGATACAGTTAAAGACACAAGAAACTGGGACAAAGGAGCCAGAAGATGAAGAAAATATTTCTGTCTGTGTACTAAAACTTAATAGAGTTCGATGCAATTAATGACACTAGCAATTGAAACATAATAGAAATCTGTTGCCTTCAGTAATATATTCTTATATCAAAAAAAAAAAAAAATCATCCCTTAAGTATAATGTCCAAAATATTAAAAAATACAGTCCACAGCCCTATTCAGTTTTTTTTATTATTTTTAATTGCTTCTACTATTTTCTTTTTGTTATTTTTAATTTTTTTTTCTTGAGAATCTAACCTCGCTTTTCCCAACGCTAATGACGTTGGCTTCCAAGCTAACCAACCAGCCTTGTTGAACATTAGTATTTCAATTAACCGGAGTGTAGTAATTAGTCGAATCATTACCATAAGATAGAACTTGTTTCATAATACAAGCTTACTTGATAATTAACTAGGAATTCTAAGGCTTAATACCTTCTGTCAAGCCTAGAACAGGCTAAATTGACCTTTTATGCAAGGTTCTTACTACCTACCTAAAATTATTTCATGAGTCGTGTGGGCTCTTTTATGATGCATCACACTGAATTGACCTCAAGTATAGCCATTAATTATGGTTTATTATCACTACGAGACTAATTAGGCAACCCATAAAAGTGTTTCCACTTATGGTAACAAAAACCATTACTTTTATTGCTATAGGACTCTAAGCCACAGGTTGACTCTAGGGTATCCAACCCACTCTAATCTTAGTTACCAACCAGAAATAATTTTGTAGATTTATTATAATTATCATCTGCCTCGCCTTTTCCCAACTATGTTGGGGTCGGGTTCCAGTTTAACCGGATATAGCTGAATACCGGTATTTTACATGAAGCGACTGCCTACCTGACCTTCAATCACAACCCAGTAACTAAGTAATACGATACCCCTTTGTCAGACAGGTTGTTAGAATTTCGGGTTTCTGACGACCCGTAACGACTGTCAAAGATCCACGAATGACAGCCGGGACCAACGGCTTAACGTGCTTTCTCATTTACGGAGGGGTCTTGATATATTAAGATGGTCACCCATCCACGGACCAACCGTGGCAAGCGCAACTTTAGTTGATCTATCGAACCATGCGGTTGTTACTAGTCACCAATTAGATATAGTGTTAGTTATAAAAATAAAACATACCAAATGGTAGATACCTCGAACAAAACATTACCTACCTACATTCTATGCAAACCACCGTTTTTTTTTCTATTATACCATTAGAGATACAAACAGTTTGTAAACATCCAGTCCTGGACATAGGCCTCCCAATGATTGCTGCTATGAACGATCAAGGAGTAAATACGTTTATTGACAGACTCACAGTGTATAATTATTCATTTAAAGACAAGAAAGCGTTTTTGTTCGTTTGAAGAGGGGTCTGGCAATTTCTAGTCTGTGTTAGTTCGTACCAAACAATAACACTAGGAAAATTAAATACCTTCCACGAATAAATTATCCCACTCCCCTCCCAACGAGCACGAGCAAGGCGAGAATTGACTTAACAAGTTCATTACCATTTTAAACATTTATTATTGCTACTTAATAATCAAAAACTGTTTCCATTTTAACTAGGCAAAAGTAGAACAAGATAGTATTATGTTTTCAGAAACTAGGTTCACTAAATCTATGCGTGATTTCTTTCCTTTTTAACCAACTCCAAAAAGGAGGATGTTATATATTTTTTATCACACCTGCTCTGAAAATACATACTAATTATACCAATTAGAGGGAAGAAACGCCTTTATCCCGCCCTTCAAATCCTTTCATCCCAAGGTATGGAAGTTTGTATGAAAATCCTTCCGACCCAAGGGTGGGAAGTATGTATGAAATTCCATTACATACCCGGTTTTTCTTTTTTTTTTAATTTGTCAGCAGTCATACTGCCAAGAGACTTTAACTGTCTATTAATTAAATTTCAAGTAAATTGTTACTGGCCACATAGTTTTCCTCGTAGGTGTAATAAAAAGCACTATACATCCCTCAGGATAAAGTACAGTTCCATACCTCAAATGGTTTGCGCCCCTCGCAAGCTCGTGGCGCAAATGCCATAATTCGGTATGGAACTGTCACTTTCTTAATTATATATATTCATCGATATTTTCGTCAATTATAAACCGATTTTTTTTTTTTTCATTCATTGGAAGGAGCTTGCGCGGTGGTCTCATAAAAATTCTATTAACTTTGCTTTGGTAGTTTTTGAGTTCACTTCGATAGTACTTATTAAATCAGTTTGTTTATTTTGATGATGACATAATACTTGCTACCATTGTAGCAAGTAGTGGTATACGAATTGGTGTAAGTGAAATTGAAAAAAAAAAAACCGTTGTTTCTTTGTAAAAGTAGGTAGGCCAAGAAAGTATCGCAATTTTCAAAAACTGATGTAATTAAAAAACGATTTTTATATCCTATATTTATCAACGGTAATTATTTAGTACAGAAAACTTTTTTGATTGACGTTAATAAACCGATCAATCACTTTTATTTCGAGAACCCCTGTTTCATATAAAACTTCTGTGTAGCTTTAACTTTAAATAAGTTTCAACTACTTACGCAAAATTACTTAGCTATACACACTTCTACCAAACTTTTGTTGTTCTCTTTATGTGTTCAACCGTCATTAACGACACACAATAGAATTTTTATTGTTATCGCCTTCTAAAGGCAAATCGACAGTTGAGCGGTTTTTGGTTGAAAAGACGAATTTTATTTATCACTAGTTTAAAACAAGTCGTGATATAGTGTGCATCCGAATTGAGTAACACACTTTCAGTCATCATCCAAGAGTTTTGAAGGATATTGCTAATCCCTTGCTTCATAGGTTTGAAAAATTCATCTGCTCAACAACGTTAATAACGCCATGAACTTGGGTGAACAGTCAAAATGAACCTCATTGCGATCAATTGTCAATGTATATGTGTTATGCAATTACCTCGTTGGTCACAAGGTTTCTTCTTCTGTTGAATTTATACTTATATAATATTTTATATAAAGAGGTATTTGTTTGTATGTAAGTTTGTATGTCGGGGATAATCTCCGGAACTACCAGTTGGATTTGAAAAATTATTTTTGCATTGGATAGTCCAATTCTCGAGGAAGGATATAAGCTCAAAGACGAAGTCGCTGACAGAAGCTAGTAATAATATTATAAGAAATAAAGAGGTAAAATTTGTTTGTTTGTTTGTATGTAAGGGGTAATCTCTGGAACTACCAGTCAGATATGAAAAAATATATTTGCATTAGATAGCCCAATTCTTGAGGAAGGAAGCTAGTCGATGATAAAACAGTTGTGTTGTTGTGATTGTAATAGGTATGATAATAGATATGAAGAATCACGTTCGTGGAAATAGGGAAATAAGAAAGGAAAAGAAAGACTCAGAAAACATTGTACGATGGTTGCTATTCAAACGTCAAGTTACAAGCATATTAAATTTCGAATATCTTTTTATCGACATTATTAATGACATAAAACCTAACAAAAAGTATCTTCCAAATAGATTTTACAACATCCGCCCTTAATGGAAATAAAAAGATAAAGTAGTAATGCTAAACACAATTGAAAATAATAAAACATTACTACCAGACTAAACACAAATACAAAATATAAACCGACGAAAAATAAATAAATAGAAGATTATTCTACTTGTTTATCACTAAACCCATATTAACAACGCACCTAAGATGAGCTATGCGCCTTAAGGGCTTGGTTAAAACATCGGCTGTCATTTTATCCGTAGGTATAAACTTTATATTTATAACACCCTCAGTAACCTTTTCACGAATAAAATGATATCTCGTATCAATGTGTTTGGTTCTATTGTGGTGGATTGGATTTAGCACAAGTTTCTGTGCACTTTGACTGTCGTTGTATAGCAACACCCTATCAGAAAAACCAGTAATGTCACACACTAACCGTCTGAGAAAAATAGCCTCCTTTGCAGAACTGGTTAAGGACATATACTCAGCTTCTGTAGACGATAAGGCTACCGTCGGCTGCTTCTTACACTCCCAGCTAATAGGTCCGCCCGCTAGCGTGAAGTAGAAACCAGTGTACGACCGACGGTCATGTACACAGTTCGCCCAGTCAGCATCCGTGAATCCACACAAACGTCTACCGACTTTCCTGTAAGTAATACAGTAATCCATAGTACCCTTCAAATACTGTAACACTCTTTTAGCGGCCAACCAATGCCTCTTATCGTAACAGTTATTAAACTGACTTAAATAGCTTGTGGCATAAGCTATATCGGGTCTCGTATTCACAGCTAGGTACATTAAACATCCTATCAAGTTTTGGTAAGGATATTCACCAAGAGATGATGGATTACCTTTCTCCAACTTGTTATTCTCCAAAGGTGTAGACATCTCCTTACAATCTCTCATATTAAACCGCTCCAACACTGCCTGAATAAAGGTCTTCTGACTGACCATGATTTTATCGTCAACACGGTTAATATTTATGCCTAAACAATATGATAATGCACCTAAATCTTTTAGCGAGAAAAATTTTTCTAAGTCATTTTTGACAGCGTCAAACAAACATTTTTCTTTGTAAAAGACAATTAGATCGTCAACATAGACTGCAAGTATTATGATTTCATTACCAAACTTTTTCAAGTAAACACATGATTCCGCAGATGTTCGTGCAAAGCCAATTTTCGATAGAACTTGATGCAATTTGATATTCCAGGCTCGAGCTGCCTGCTTCAAACCATAAATTGATTTTCTGAGCAAACAGACTTTACCTTCTGCCCCGCGCTCAACAAATCCCTCAGGCTGTTGCATGTACACCTCCTCCTCTAAGTCCCCATTGAGGAATGCGGTATCAACATCCATGTGTTGGATCTTTAAATCCATTTCTGCCGCCAACGCTATAAGCGTACGTAGAGATGAATTTCGAACTACAGGGGCAAAAGTCTCGTTATAGTCAGTCCCCCAAACTTGACTAAAACCTTTCGCAACTAGTCGCGCCTTATGCTTAACTATTGCACCGTTCGCGTCCCTCTTTACCTTGAATACCCATTTACACGGTATAACCTTTTTATTTGGTTTATCCACTAATGTCCAAGTCTGCTTTTTCAATAAGGCATTGTACTCATCCTTCATTGCGGAAATCCAGTTATCTTTATCATCGCTATTAATAGCTTCACGATAACTTTTCGGATCATCACACAACAAATCAACACCGTGAGTGCCATATGAATAATAATCTGGAGGTTTACGTACTCTATTAGGATATCTTCTCTCAGGACATACATCGTTGGGTTCATCTGAAGGAACCAAGGACAGATCACGTTGTTCACCTGAATGTAGAGACTCTGTGTCGCCAACCCCACCAGCTTCATCAGTCGCGTCCACAAAATCGTCAATTTGCTCTACCTCCATGTCCACACTTTCTGAAGTAGGTGAAGAAATAGAAGCAGATGAGATAGAAATCTCCTGTGGCGATGTGGTATCTGAAGAAGTTTGTGAAAAAAGATTAATGACATTAGGGCTCACAACAACTTCAGGCTGAACAGATTTATCCTTCAATCCTGAAAAATTATTTTCAAAGAACGTAATATCCCGTGACTTAATCAACCTCCGAGGGTTTTCCGCGCTACGGAAATAATAACTCCTTGGATCGTCTGAATATCCAACAAAGATATGTTCAGAAGTTTTCATGTCAAGCTTAGTTCTCTGACATGAAGGCACGTGAACTAAAGCTCGGCAACCAAACACCTTTAAATGAGACAGGTCGGGTTTACTACCACACCACATTTCATATGGCGTCTTACCATCAAGTGCACGATGAGGTGACCTATTCTTTAAATAAACACTAGTCTCAACAGCATCCTGCCAAAAAGCTTTCGACAGAGAGCTATGTGCTAGTAAGGAACGGGCCTTCTCCACAATACTACGATTGCAACGTTCACTTACCCCATTTTGTTGAGGGCTGTATGGTACAGAGGTTTCATGTCGAATCCCTTGAGCCTGCAAATAATCTGTCAGCTCCTTGTTGACATACTCAGTACCATTGTCTGACCGAAGGGTTTGAATCTTACTGCCAGTCTGTCTCTCAACAAGTGCTTGGAAAGCACAAAAATACTTCTGAACTTCTGTCTTAGATGACATACAATAAAGGGATATAAAACGTGTATAATCATCTACAAAAATAATAAAGTATTTATTACCTTTAAAAGATTCAGTGGTCAGGGGACCACAAACGTCCGTATGGACCAATTCTAATGGTGACGAAGCCTTCTTATACTTTATCCCTTTGAAAGGCTTCCGGGCCTGCTTACCTTCTACACAAGGTACGCATGGTTCTTTGTCAACCTCAGTATACTCAACACCAACAGCTAGACCTTTTTTGAGTAGATCCATACCAATACGGCAGAGATGTCCTAGACGCTTATGCCAAAGCTGAAACTGGGACAAATTAGTGTGAACATTATAAGCTGAAACACCTTGCGGTTTTACTGTACAATCTAAAGTGTACAATCCACCACAAATAGAACCATGTAAAACAGGATCATTTATAAAAGAAACATCATTAGAATAATAAAAATTACAGCCATTCGTATCAAAAACAATCGAGAAACCTTTCTCTACTGCCTTTTTGACTGAGAGTAAATTACAATCTAGGCCAGGAACATGTACAACATTTTTAATCTTCTTGAAATCGGTTTTTGTGTCAATAGCAACATCTCCTAAACCCACAGCCGGCAAACTTTTACCATTTGCTACAGTTATCTTCCCATCACAGGGTCGGTAACTATTAAACCATTCAGCATGTGGAGTCATGTGAGTAGACGCACCAGAGTCGATAATCCACTTCTCAGACATCTGAATACTTGGTGCAGACAAAGCCAATTCCTTGACACCATCCAAAGCCAATTCCGTGACACATGCATCCATATTCCCTGAACTAGAAACATTCATTCCCTTATCTTTAGAACAATTTTCTATAGAGCAACTCGCCTTTGCCTTTTTCTCCTTCTTTTTGAGAGGACAATTAGGACTCTTGTGCCCTGGCTTCTTACAACGATAGCAAATAACCTGCCTGTTAGCATTCAACGCAGCCACATCATCTTTAGTCTCCTTCGTCATTTCACTCAACAACTTAGTCCTCACCAAATCTGTTGTGACTTCAACGCTCCCATTCTCAAGCGCCATTATCATAGGCTCGTAGCGAGACGTTAGACCTCCCAATATAATAGCTGCTAAAGAACTATCTTCTATAGTTTTGCCAATATCGGCCAGGTCTAGTGCTGTTGTAGTTATTGCATTTATGTAAGCTTCTAAATTAGAAAAGTCAGATAAGGTGTACCTGTACAACTTACGTTCCAACGACAGTTTACGACCCAAACTTCGATCCTCGTAGGATTTCATAAGAGCATCCCACGCTTGCTTTGCGGTCTTAGCTGGTCGAACAACCGAAATAGCAGCGCCATCCACAGTAAGGCATATTTTAGAAAGAGCCTTTTCATCCTTCCGTACATCGTCGGCCGTCTTATTGCCTTCGACAACTACTCCGCTTATGGTTTCCCACAATCCTTCATGGATTAATAGCATTCTCATTTTAAATTTCCACACAGTGTATCCTTCTCTATTACAAAGTATCGGAATACCATTTAGTGACATACCAGAAACTGCAGACGACATATTTTCACCACCAATCTCCTTTTAAATTCGATCGTAGATAAAATATACAAAGCTTCGTGCTGATAACGTGTTGTGATTGTAATAGGTATGATAATAGATATGAAGAATCACGTTCGTGGAAATAGGGAAATAAGAAAGGAAAAGAAAGACTCAGAAAACATTGTACGATGGTTGCTATTTCAAACGTCAAGTTACAAGCATATTAAATTTCGAATATCTTTTTATCGACATTATTAATGACATAAAACCTAACAAAAAGTATCTTCCAAATAGATTTTACAACATGTGTAGGCCGCTGTGATCGATCACAGTGGCTTCATGTTCTCAAATGTCTGGAACACAAGGTTCGTAAACAGAAAAAATAAATGAAAGTAGAAAATATTAATAGCACAGCACCTGTTTCTGGAAAATGATGAAAAGTAAGAGGAAAATACCCATTTCATTAATGTGTTTTCGTAAAATAAGTTCACAAGAGTTGCCAAGAAAATATTTTTATCATTAGAATAAAAAACCGTAAAAACGAAAATAATAAAATGAGCTTTGGTATTGGATTTTGAAATATGTATTAATATGCCGACGGCTTTGCCCGCGTGGAGCGTGGAAACTATTACTAACTAGTAGTTTTTTTTTTTTTTTTTTTTAATAAACTTAAAGCCTAAGTTACTTCTTATAACATCAACTACCTTCCAGTCAAAGTCCCGTCAAAATCGGAGCCGCCGTTTTAGACATTAGCCGCAACAAACAGACAAACAAAAATTGTGTTTTCGTTGTATGTACCGTATACACTTTCATATGCATTTAGTAAAAAGCTGTTATTTTAACATTACAAACAGACACTTCAATTTTATTTATTTGGATGTAAATGTATAGATGTAAATTGTCTTTGGTCCCTGCCCTGACATCAGGCAATAGATAAAATTGTCAAAGTCAAAGTCAAAGTCAAATCATTTTTTTTCAAATAGGCCCATGTATGGCACTTTTGAACGTCAAAATTTACAGAATAATATAATTGATTCTAGTCGCCCCTTCCAAAAGGTAGTTTTCGTATGGAGAAGAATGGGCAAGAAACTCCACCGTTACTCTTTTAAAATGTTTTACAATAGTTTGTATAAGTACGTACATTAGTTAAATAATTATATGTGAAACTTCTACTGCTTGAATACGAGGCTTTTGGCTACTTTGTATGGTGTGTATTTTTTTTTTGTTGTACGTTTTGTTTTTGCAGAATAAACAATTTTTCTTTCTTTCTTAGGGCTTTTTCTTTAAAAAGTATCATATGTCCTAACCCAGGTCATGGTCTATCCGTGTGGCTAAATTTTCATATAAATCTGTACAACCGTTATGGCATGAAAAGGTAACAAGCAGACAGAGTAACTTTCGCATTTATAATATTAAATATATTATAGTATAATATAAATAATAAATAGTATGGATGAGATAACAGTAATATGACTTAATACTAATACCAACGTAAGTCTACATCCATAATTGATCTTGTTCTTTGAGGAACCGAATTTTAAATTACGCACTCTAAACAGATAAAATGTTGCTTTTGGTTAGTTAATTGATTCAGGCGTGACCTTGCGGAAATCCATTATAAAATACAATAGACGTGAACGCAGACAGTCTGCAGTTGCAGTTGCAGTTGTCTGCGTTCAGTGGTTGATGTGGCAACACGCTGTGTTTGAGTTCGCGACAAGTCAATCGTCATCCTGAGGATGCCTCGATGAGAGGTGAAACACGTGTCGATTTCTTTCAGGTTTTTTGATGGCTCTTTAGAAATAGCGGAAAAGTTACTAAATATATCCACGTCTATTGTATTTTGTTGCTTTTGATTATTAATTTGAGTGTTTTTATCAAAGTTAAATTAAACTAACTAGTTTGTAACCAATGATATTACAAATAATGTGTATTTGATCTCCAAACAGTGACACATCTTTAAGGTATCCGGGAAAATCCTGAAGATTTGTAAAAGATTTTCCTGTTTAGTAACATTTGTCGGTACCTACCTACAAATGTTACTAAACAGGATAATCTTTTTTATAATTCTCTGCAAGAACCATTTTACAACATGATAAGAATAAGTTTAGATCTTTTCCTTAAAACTTTTACCAAGATGTAAGAATTTAGCCTTTCTTTTCCGTTTTCCTTAGCCTTTATTCGTTACTTACCTACCTATATTATCAGTAAAGACAATGTACATTGTGTTTACTGATAATATTTTAATTATATCATCTCGCAACAAATAATACATAGGTACTTATTGTAAACCATTAAAAACTGATGGCCGATAAAATCTCCTACACGAGTTTTAGTAAATGAAGTCTATAATAAAAACAGTACTTAATTACATATACACGTTTGTGCGTTAGCGTCATTTTAGCTACCCTAGCCATGACATCATAGAATTGTAACTCACGAGTCCGGACTGACGCATACAATTTGGTACATTTTTTTGTTCTATTATTCAATAACAATTACCTACATGTTCGTTAACATTGGAGGCTTACAACAAGAATGCTTGCAAAAAAAGTATCTTGGATCTCATAAAAGACAATATAATAGGTACCTATATGTATCTTACATTTATTCGTTAAACCCGGCCTGAAGCTGATTTTGGGAGTATATTATCAACGAATACTTGTCTAGAGAGCCTAGACAATTTCAAATTGAATTTGTTAAGCAGAATTAGCAATAGACATATAAACCGCACTGTCATGTTGTTCTCTTGATTCACGACCCCTTAAGTGCCGGTATGATAAAGTAATGCTCACATGGTGCAATTGAATAAAATAAAATCAATACCGGAAGACATAGCGTTCGAAGGTCTTCCACAAGGTGGACCGATGACCTGGTGAAGGCCGCAGGGATCCACTGGATGCGAGAGGCACAGAACCGGTCGAAGTGGCGGTGCTTGGGGGAGACCTATGACCAGCAGTGGACGTCTTTCGGCTGAAGTGATGATGATGATGGCGCTTTGTGGTTGATTAGTACACTCATTGCTCTTATTCTCGAGTTTATGTAAAGCTTTAGAGAAAACATGTACTGGGTTCACGTGGTGTATTTTAGCCCACTTTTTGGCCTTAATTCTAGCGGTGGGAACATTAGTATAGGCCGATTTAGTACTTACAAATTCTGCATAAAATAATAAAACTACAAATATTAAAATACTCGAATAAAAACATTTACGATTGTCGCAAAGCCAAGATTTGAATTAAATTTTAATTTCATTCATTGTAACTTCTTACTTAAATGTTTTCTTTGATTCATTTTAAGAACATCTTCATCTTTTTTCCTCAACAATATAACCTCTTGAAAACACTTCATACGTCTCCGCGCTCCTGAGAGCAATTTTATTGCTTTTAATTGAATCAATTTTATAAGAGTCACTAAACTAATAATAGTTATTATTATAAATATTTTTCTTTTTTTGTGATGTTTTTAAAAGGTGCGCTCTTTGCTTAGGTTTTTTTACTAGCTCAATGAGAAGCTTTGAAAATAAAAGTCATTTTATATCAGTCGTGAGTCTTCGACTGCACAAATTTCGACTCATTCCACTTTACCCCACCAAGCCGCCCCACGCGTGGAGCAGATTCCAATAGTCTAAAGTCTTGATGGATTTTGCCTCACTAGGGTTGGCACCTTAGAATTTGTGTAGGTGCTTAAGCTCGCATTTTATATTTGTTTGGAGGAGAAATCTAAATAAAATGTTACTAAGACTGGTAACGTTAGGCTTAGTACGTATTTAGGTAGAGTTTAAAAAAACAAATGTACTAAAATAAAATAATTTATTTGGTATTTTTTTTTGTTTCTGGAAGAATTCTGGTTGTAATTCTCAGATTAATTACACGATGTCTCAATACATATATATATTTTGTTTCGAATCTTGTTAAATATAACTAAAGTAAACTAAAATCACAGTTAAACAATAAATTATTGTTCTTATTGCTGCATTAATGTTTTTCATTCTTTCATTCTTAAGTTCAAAATCACAATTTGAGTGTGATTTGTCCCCTTATCTAGAAAACGCAATATTGTCTTTGGCCGCTGGCCTTGATGAACCATTGAACATGAACAACATTGTCAAACTGGTAGAGCAATGTCCATGAATTTTTCGAATGGTTCTACTAGAGTCGCGTCGCGGTATCGTGTCACGAAAATTCTAGTACTTAACTATTAATAAACTTCAAGGCTGAACACTTTACATACTAAAATGATCGTATTCCGTATCTCAACGATATCAATCAAGATAACACTCGTAAAACAAAATCTGACATGACTATGAAATGACTTTGTCTCACGCCAGATGATGTATGTGGAAGAATGCAGAAACTTTTTTTTATAAATAGTTATGTACTTTGTCTATTTTATGCGTAGTTTATTCCCCGACTGCCCCAGAAGGAGGGTAATGTTTTTCGAGAGTATGTATGTATGTTTGTATGTATGTATGTTTACTTCTTTGGCACGCTCTGTAGTCTAAACAGCTCGATGGATTTTAACATATGAGGTGTCGTTCGATTCGTCTTAATTGTAGGAGTGATATAGGCTATATAATATTTATATATTGCATCTGCAAATACAAAAAAGTAGGGGTAGGTAAAAAAACAATATTAGATATCAAATAAAAGCTAGTAATTAATCAATTCCATATATATATATATATATATATATAAATAAAACTAAAAAGTTTGAAATAAAGAAAATTATTAAAAAAAAAAAAAAACCGACTGCAAAAACACATAACTGAAAAGAGAAAAACAAGCATTATAATCTATAAAATTTTGGTATTGCAGGCAGGGTCAAACAAAATTTCAGGTTATTGGTTTGTCCCCGCCTGCAATACCAAAATTTTATAGATTATAATGCTTGTTTTTCTCTTTTCAGTTATGTGTTTTTGCAGTCGGTTTTTTTTTCCATATTATGTAAGCATGATTGGGGCCTATTGCAGAGGTGAGGAACTTATGGGAAATAATTTTAATGTAGGCATGCGATTTTACGAGTAATATCTCTACTAAATACAACTAAAAAAAGCCCTGTCCGATCCGTGAGGTTAAGTATCGTACAGAGAGTCTACGTATGTGGAAATAAACAGGAAAAAAGAAAAAAAATGACACATTTTTTTCAATGGTAAATTTATCCGGTTTATTACATTGGGCGCGGGCGGCCGTTGTTTAGTGTATGTCTACAAGTCAACTTATGCATTGGGGTAATTATGGTACAAAAAAATGTTAATTTTAAATAGTTTTTTTTTTTTCAAAAGTAATAAGATTGTTTATTACCTTTTGGTGATGTTAATGCAGTTTAATGTTATTTACATTTTGTACAGATTACTCAGCTAGGAGAGCAGCAATTATTATTCGGGTTGAGTTGTTTCGGGCCGAGCTGTCACTGACCCGAGAATCCTCGGCCCAATACAACGAATACCTATTACATTACATGTCCGATTGTAGATTAACCATGATCTACCAATATTAATATACAACAATATTAATATACTTACAGGGTCAAAATAAATTAACTAGCAAAACTACACAGACGTGATGGGTATCGACATCTTAACATAAAAGAGAAAAGATTTGAATTTTTGTATATTTGTTTGTTTTTTTGCTTATAATGAATAACTCTAATACTACTGGACTGATTTTAAAAATTCTTTCACTCGTAGAATGCTATATTATCACTGAGTAACATAGGCACAATTTATAAAGATATCACGCGGGCGAAGCCGCTGGCGGAAGCTAGTGTTATAATTTAAAAAAAATTAGCTGTAAAAAAAATTGACAGATAATTGACGTAGATTCAGCCAGAATTGTTTATTTTAGTTATTTTCATAGTCGTATGTCATATGGGATTCTTCTCTGGGGAACCTGTGTGGACATTAATATTATCTTTGTTCTACAGAAAAGGGCTGTTCAAGCCATTTACAACCTAGGTCCAAGAAAAATTCAAAGAAATAAATATTCTGATTGTATCACAATATATTTATGAAAACCTATTGTATGTACACAAAAATATATAAAATTTTAAGAAAATGTCCGATATTCATAGTTTAAATACCAGGAATAAACACAACCTTGCTGTACATCGCACACATCTCCACAAAGTAGGCAACTCGTTCATGGGTCAATGTATACGCTTTAACAACAAACTTCCCATTACCATTTGAAACTTACCCATTAACGATTTAAAATCTGTATTAAAACCAAACTTTGTGCAAAAAGGGTACTATATAATTTCAGATTATTTAGAAGATAAAAAAAGCTTGGAGATGCTCGCTTTGCTAAGCCTTGTGATAAAACCATAAAACATGACATTTTTATTATTACCATGTAAAATCATCAAAATATACCAGTTTTATGTACACATTGACATTGTTGAAATTATATTCAAAATGACATGATTACTTTGTAAAGTACCTATTATATTATTTTAATTAATTATTGTGAATGTGAGGACTATGTGGATATCATTATTATTTTTATTTCTCTGCTAGTTTTAATGACGGTCTGGTAGTTTGAGTAGTTTATGCGGTCTACCCAAATGTCCTTCTTTAGTTTCCTTCTTTAGTACTGTTCGTCGAGTTGAGCTCCTTTAGTTCTGAGATGAGCTCCACGATTACTGACAAATGCTTGCACTGACTGGGCAAGTCCACTCAAATTTGTGTGGTTCTTACTTCAAAAGACCATTTCAGACACAAATCTACATAGTCCTCATATGGCCTAATCAAGATTATGTCTGGACTTTAAAAGAGACTGCGACCTCTGAGTTTGTTTCGGCCTTTCTTCTCAGAGTAGTCAGATAGGAAACGCTGAACTCATCTAGCTTATTTTTTTTATTTTTTTTTTAATATGACGTGTAAAAGTGATGCCGATATCCTATTTACAGAAGAAACAATTTCATTTAATTTCAATTAATGTGGGGATTTTTTGTGGGATCACCGACCGCAATTAGTGCAGTCACTTGAAATATCAGTTTTTTTTTTTTTTTTGTTTTATCTTCACAATCGTAATGGGTACGTATCGATATCTAGACACTATAAAACAGAAGAAAACAGATTTACTCAACTCATAATTCAAGTAAATACACACCAGCTGTCGTTGACCTTGACCCCCCAAGAAAAAACATCATAGCTTTTTTTATTTTATCATGTATAGATACCCATCACGTCTGCAGAGTTTTGCTAGCTAATTTATGTTGACCCTGTAGTTTTTAAGCACTTTATTTACACTTACCTTTAGCTTGTACTGAGATTAAGATTAACACCACGTACTAACATAACATCATGATTCAGTGCTATAACGTTAAACCAAATTAGCCGACGTTCGCACGGACAGTAATAAAATCGAGGCGGGATTTTATCGCGCACTGGATTTTCAACTCTCGGTGTTAAGCTGAGCGTTGAGAATCTAAAACGTTGCCGCTGGGATGCACTCTTGTCGCAGTGCGTTGAAACAACACACTGTTGGATTTTCAACTCTCGGCGATAAGCAGAGCGTTGAAAATCATTTAGGTACATCCGTGCGGACGTCGGCGTCGGCTTACGATTATTGTCTACCTACCTTAGTTAGCCCACGTCTGCCACAAATATGATTGAAGTTAGGTGTATCTACCTTGCTTAGGTAGATAAATTCTAGATAGAGTACCTAGTAGTTTGATATGAAGATTGAATTGTGTCTCCATAGGAATCGACCAATTGGAACCGTGCACTTAGCTTCCGATGTTTCATAAGTGCCCTTTTAGGTTTATGTGAAATAAGTTTATTGTTTTTTTTTTATTTTTTGTGAAAACTTCTTTAGGTGCGTTGGGCATTTTTAAGATGGGAAAAAACAATTAAATTCGCGACACTGTTACCGTTACCGACACTTCATTAAAAGTATTTCCTGCACAATAAAATTGTTCAAGTTTTCACTTCTGTTAGCGGTCCCGGAGTGCCACTGTTTTTTTATTTTTTTTTAGTGAGTCAACATCTGGCTGCCTTTTCCCAACTATGTTGAGATCGGCAGCTGAATACCTGTATTTTACATGGAGCGAATGCCTATCTGACCTCTACAGACCAGTTACTGGGTAATACGATACCCCTTGGGAAGCCTGGTTGTCAGATTTTTGGGCATAGTTAGACAAATCATTCGTGTATTCAAAATTACCTTTATTATATTGTAAAAAACAGGTACGTCTAGGTAATAAAGAAAAATGTAATAAAGAAAAAAATGCCCAACGCGCCTAAAGAGGCGCGTTGGGCATTTTTGAGATGGGAAAAAAACAATTGAACACGCAACACCATTCCCGATACCTCATTTTTGTAAACGCGATTGTGCTCTTTATTTATATTATGTTGCGGATCAATGTTCTGTCCAAGTATTTTCCTGTTCAAGTTTTCACTTCTGTCGGCACTCCCGGAGTGCTTTTTTTTACCCTGCCTGCAATACCCAAATTTTATAGATTATAATGCTTGTTTTTCTCTTTTCAGTTATGTGTTTTTGCAGTCGGTTTATTGTATTTTTTTTAAAATAATTTTCTTTATTTCAAACTCTTTAGTTTTATTTATATATATATATATATATATGGAATTGATTAATTACTAACTTTGAAAACTTCTTTAAGTTTTCACTTTAAAAAAACTTCACTAGTATCATAATGTATATATAAAAACTAGTACCTATAATGACATTTTAAAGCAAAACAAAACAGAGCAAAACGACTCGTTCACTGTGTTGCCTAAATTGCCTTTGACATTTTAACGCAACATGAATATAATTTCATAACAAAACAATTCCAAATATGTAAAGTTCAATTTTGAAACTAAACTCCCAAAAGAGGATTACCAAAATATTTTGATTAAATTATAAGCAAGTCTAACCCAGTTTCTGAAAGGTTAATCTAGTTTCGGATTATCTCATGTTAGATGCTGTGATTTGTTAGCAAAAATAAGAACGAATCAAATCACTTGACCTATTTCAAAAACCGTGGTTCCCAAGAACCATTGAAATCCTGTGTTTTAATTTTATTGAAGTGAAAACTTCTTTAGGCGCGTTGGGCATTTTTGAGATAGGATTAAACCATTTTTTTTGGGACACCATGACAACACCTCATTTTTGTAGACGCGATTGTGCTCTTTATTTATATAATGTTACGGATCAATGTTCTATGCAAGTATTTTTACTTAAAAGGTTTTGTGAACGCGATTATGTTCTTTATATATGTTACGGCTAATACCCGAAATGCAGCTACACCTAGTTTTAGCCGGCTAAAACTAGGTGCGGCCCGTAGCAATTAGTTAAACTTGCCTAAATGGACCCTGGCACTCGCCGGCCGCTGCCGCGGCACCGCTCGCTTCGCTCGCTCGGCTCGTGCGGTGTGTTATGTGCTCACAGTTCTAACATAACCTAACCTACCTTTCAGCCATTTTCATTTGCTACAACTAAATTTAACCAACTGCTACCGGCCGCACCTAGTTGTAGCCGGCTAAAACTAGGTGTACCCGCACTTCGGGTTTTAGCCGTGACATATACACTAGTTTACGGACCAATGTTCTATACAAGTATTTTTATTCCACGAAGGCGATCTAGTTAAAGTTTTCACTTCTGTCGGCACTCCCGGAGTACCACTTTTTTATCCTTATATTGTAAGCTCTTGGCTTTCATCTCACCTAATGGTAAATGATGATCAGGCCGAAGGTGAAAGCAAGCTTCACCCGGAATCCTCAACCACAGAGGAACTGGCTATCTTACGAACTGTCGAAACACAGTTGTTAAAGCGACAGACTTAGATCAGATGGTGGTAGCTAGCTAGGCGGAGTCAGAACAAGCCTTACCGCCAACCAGACCGAGCAGAAAATGTTGCCCCGCTGGGAATCGAACCCAGGACCTCTGGGTCTGAGACAGGTGGTCTGGTAACCACTAGACTACAGAGGCGAAATATTACACTCTATTTGTAGAATAATATTTTAAATAAGACATTTGTACATAATAATTTTATACGTGCTTCATTTGCATGACCGGAACCTAACCTACCAAAGATGTAGGTTTTACTCATAGTATTCTATTTTGATTATAAGACTACTTGCAAAACAACTTCTATTTTAAAAAACTCAATAAAATCTTCATGTTTTCAAATGCATATAAATGGTACGCTATAAAAACGTAGGTATTTATCGAATTTCACGATATTATAGAAAGCAGCAAGTTATTGTATCTAACAAATCCAATATGGCTGCTAATTAAGTTTCGATTTTTATGAATAAAACTAGCTTTTGCTCCCAAATTTCGTCCTCGTGAAATTTCTTGTTTTAGCATAAAATATATGCCATAGCTGTAACCCGTTACTTGGTTTTCGCTTAACGTTATTTCTAACTTTTTTCTTTTTGCTCGGCTTCTAAGGGTGGGGTTCTACACTATATTCTTGAGGAAAGCTTATGGTGGCACAAAAGTAATGTCAAAATGTGAATTAGCTGCCATTTTCGGGCCCTGTTTTCACGGAAAGATTATTTAAAGGTGTAAAATTGGTGACATTAAATCGAAAAAATTATATCGTTCAACTGACCTGAGTTCATGCACAATTGTGCTCGTTTTACGGCATTTTGAATAAATCTGGCTCCAATTTGGTGATTTCTTGTTCAATGTTGGCTTTCAAGACTTGCAAGGTCTGCCAAGGTTTGTGTTGGTAAACGTGAGATTTCAAAAAGCCCCAAAGGAAGAAGTCTGGCGCTGATAGATCTAGCGATCTGGCCGGCCAGTTCAAATCGCCAAAACGGGAGATTACACGGCCCGGAAATTGGTGTTCAAAATCTCCGTCATTGCCTGGGCTGTGTGTATCGCTTCATTGCATTGTCAACAATTCTCAATTTATCTACAAAATAAGTTCCAAATCACAATCACATTATGAAGCCATTTAAAAAAATTATGGCACATTCATATTATGACATTATTTTTGCGCCACCTTGTACTTGCCTCGATTGATAATTTGAGGTGTCAAATGCAAAAAGATTTTTTCAAATCCGACTGGTAGTTTCAAAGCTAAGCGCGTTCAAACCAAATAACAAACTGTAGCTTTATTATATTAGTATAGACATACCTTTCGTTTTACAGTTACATGGTTTTGTGATTCATATTTCATAAATCGGGCCTTGAACGTCTAGACAGCCGGAAGTACCGTTTTAAAATCACACCGTACTTCGTTTTACAACAGAAGTGATTTGCGAAGTTCTTTTCACTGATAGAGCTAAAACATATTTAATACCTACTTTCTTCCTCAAAGCATGATAAAATGTTAATATAAGATTTTTAGGGAATACATTTCAAAAAGCTCAAAAAGCGCATTCTGCTGGCTGGGCTTTCTTTGTACGTTTTTGTACTTTTCAAACACTATCAGACACAAAGGTTGCTTTCAGCTGCACATGCGGTGGAGCTTACAGCTGCAAAAGAGGGAATTGAATTCCTGTCTTTTTCGGCAGATACAATACTGAGTAGCCTTTCACAATGGCATTACGGGAGTGCCGACAGAAGCGTGTTGATGTTTTTAAAGCTGGTGTCGGTGTAAACAGTGTTGCGAAATCAATTATTTAGTCCCATCTCAAAAATGCCTAATGCTCCTAAAGTAGTTTTCACTTCAAAAAATTTTCACAGACACATGTGCAAATAATAAAGATAAGTTAACTCGAATAAACCCCCAAGTCCCCTATGCGTCATCAGATTACCGATGACCTCAACCCCAGAGTTAAGGAATAAGTATAGGTTTGTCTACCAATCATGATTTCAACTTTGACATTACACAACAAAAGATCAGTAGTTACATGCTGCGATCTTTTAGAATGACTCATGCTTTAAGTAGCTGCACTTCAGTGGTAACAAAACCTAATGTACAAAATCAAAACCAACACCAGTGATAGCTTAGTGGCGTGACCGTAAGACTGCCAACTCATAGGTCTCGAATTCGAACCCAAGACACACACCTCTGACTTTACGGATTCATGTGCGCCAATCAATCAGAGCAGTCCACTACTGGACAAAGGCCTCTCCCAGGCTGCGCCACAACACTCTGTCCTGACCTTGAATTTTTAGACTAGTCCAACTGTCAGTGTCCACGTTTTGGCACCGTATGTCATAACGGGCAAGATGCACTGGTTGAAGACCTTAGTCTTCAAACACTGCGAGATTGGCGACGAGAAGACTTGACACAGTTTTCCAAACGCTGCCCAACCTAACTAGATCCTTCTGTCGGCTTCTTTCTCAAAGTTGTGCCTACCGAGCTGGATGGCTTACCCTAAATACTCGTACTCCTTCACAACTTGGAGAAGCGACCTTTTGATGTGGATCACATTCATGTGCGTATTGTATAATTGTGATAATTATTGCTTCAAAAACAGTAAAGGAAAATATCGTGAGGAAATGCGGAAGCGAGGATGATGCCTGAGAGATATTTCTCGACGGCATGTGAAGCCAAGTCTGAGGCCCATAGGCGGCTTAAAAACTCTGACACTAGGTTAGTCACTAACCACGTCAAAAAGAAATAACTAAACCTAATATAAGTTGACCTCGTATTCTAATGAAGGCCAGCTCAAGGTGAAAGTGTGACCAGCGACCTTAATTTTTCGCGAAACATGAATACTTAAATACCTTGTGTTCTTTTAAATCTCATAATAAGGAAGTAAATGCCTCCAATATCAGTAGTGTCATATTTTCGTGGAAGTTATTACGATGTAAAGGTTAACCTTCATCGAGTATTTAGTTATTAGCAAACAACGCACAGTAAACAATTAACAATTATGTATGTGTTGCTATGATTGTGACTAGGATAATTCAAAGGCAGCGTAATAAAAACAGGATTTTCGAGACTATGAAAACATTAATTTATAATTAAGTTTCGTTCAAAGGCAATTTCTGGGTGTAACGAGAACAGAATTTTCGAGACTATGAAAACGTTAACGTGGGTATAAGTTTGTCAATACGACCTAATGATGAGTAGGCCGTATTAGTGAACTACTGGAAATAAACCACGACAATGTTGTAAATACAACAATAGATATATGTTGTAGATAGATAAATAGAGATATATAGATACATGTTGTCTAGAACTGTGAGTGCAATTTTCAGTGCTCAACTGTCAAAATAAAGGCATTTAGGATGCTTATGAGATTCTTCTTCTTCTCGTGTCGGTGCCTCATCTTTGTCCGACTAGTACGTAGCTAATTGGAAAGCTCTGTCGTTTGCCTCATTTAAGTCCTGGAGGGTGAAGATAGTTGTGAACGAAGAAGGAAACTTGCGGCACATCCTGTGTCAGGACTATGAGATTAGCACATAGCCATGAAAAACAAGGTAAATAATTAGGGATGACTTTTATTCAGCAGTTGAATATCGATAACTAAGATGTGCAGATGTCCATAGACTATCTAAATCCGGGTCATAACGTAATGCGTGCCACTTAAGTAAAGGCCATCGTGAGCCATCGTGTACAAGATCCTTGGGAAGTACCTAAATAACCTTTATTTACGTCCTGCGAATTATAATGACAGCCAACTGATGGGAACTGGCAGTTAAATGCACAATGGTGACTTTAAACGGTGAGATAACTACTATTTACCCACTATTATATAATGTATTATTATACATTTATGCTTTACTTGAACACGTGTTTGCTTTTATAATTGTTCGATTCAGTAATATCTTGCGTAATATCGAGATTATGGGAAAAGGATAAGAATTACTTATTAATGCCCAATTATTAAGTTTAAAAACCAGCCCGAAAATCGTATTCATTTGACTAGCCTCTTCCCTATGCATTTTCGGGTTAGTTTTCTGCCTAATCGCACATATTTAATGATATTAATACAAGTATAGTACAGAAAACTGAGAGGACACGCTGGACACGAGTTCAGCATGTCCTGTTGCCTGCACGAGCTAATGAATGCTACTATGTAGTCAAATTCTGGGCTGACTGAATTTAGATTGCCATAGACACGCTAAAAAGTATCGGATGCAGCTGAATATCTGAATTTTACATAGAACGACTGCCTATCTAACCCGCAGAACCCAGTAAGGTCAGCTGGGTAACACGATACTCCTTGGCAGAACTTAGACCGCGCGCATTTTGTATGCGTTTACGTAAGAATTTCACGTATGCGTACATGTACGACCATGGTCGTACGAGTTGAATGCGCACACCGGATACGTTGTTTTTTTTTTGTCAAATAGAACAAATCCCAACAAGTTCAGATTGTTTTCGGATTTCGGAACTATACGTACGTATACGTACAACTAAGCCGTACCCAGTCCGTGAGCTCCTATGTACTTGGAAGGTCGGGATTGTTCGTGCGTGTTCGTACGTGTACGCACGAGTGAAATTCGTACAAAAACACATCCAAAGTGCGCGTGGCCTTAGTTTTTATTTGCTATATCGAAAGGCAGAAATTCCTTAATCGCAAAAAACGGTACTTTACAAAACATTCTCACTGGGTAATGTTTCAAAAAGCAACAAATATTTTTCGTTAACAACATCTTCCTCGGCCATAAACATTGTAGTTTTTTTTTTCACTAAGTTTCAAATGCAATTAACGAGTAACATATAGGTAAACAGTTAGTTGCAAGAAAGTAGGTTTGGGAAAGTGACGGAAAAACTGGTATTTAATAGCAGAAAGTGTGATCGTTGCAGAATGCAGCTAAATAACGATGGCACTCTTTCCTTCGACCTTATTAATTATAACTTATTTATCGAGGTAGTTGATGTCCGCATAGTCAGCCTTTAATAGGTAATTATATGTTCTCTCAATAACTTGTCTTGAAACACGGACCGCGTAATTTATATAGGAGCAAAACAAAGGATTTTCCTCAAGAGTATTTGCTTCACACGGTTTTATTTGCATTGTATGACCGTATCAATTGTAAATGAAAAATTTATTGTATTAGTATTCCAATAAAACAATTATTTACGATTTATTTTACTTACTGCTTTACTTCCTCGTTAAAATGAAGTGAATGACTGCGGTAACTTGAATGAGTGTCGTCATCATGTGCTGATACAACAATAATTTTATTACAAGTTATTTACTACAAAAATGTTATTGTTTTTTTATTATTTTTTTGTGGAGACTGAGTTGTATTCTGTCACAATGTAAGTATAGTATTTCAAAATCATTGTAAAATATTGACCTACAATGCAATATTTATCGTACAAGTAACATTCAATGTAGGCCTACTTAGACAGTAATTTAGTCTTATCTAAGAAAATAGAATTTACTCACTTATCTATATTAATCTTTGCAACCTTATTACTTACCTATTTGTACATATAATTTGTAGGTATCAACTTGTAGGTACAACTAGTTAGTCGTAGTATTTTTTGTGTCACTCCGCGTCCCATTTAAAATCACCCCGCGAAAACGCGATCTGCATATTATGTTACTTTTTGTTCGGAAAGCCGGAAAAAGCCCTCTGTAAGCGACCACGCATTCATGTTCACCGAACAAAAAGTGACGTAAGAGCGCGATGATCGCGTATTTGCGCGACGATCGCGTATTTGCGCGCCGTTTGCTTTTAAATAGGACGCGGTCTCATGCTGCACTTTGCTTCAGAGTGTGCGTTCAGATAGTTGGCAACGTCGCAAATAGCTGTCAAATGTTTCGCTGTTTTGATTAATTTGTCAATATAACTAAACAAAATTATGAAATATCACTGTGAAGTACGCTAAAATATTTATTATGAATTGCAATAATTAAAATCGTTATACTAAGTAAGTATTCAGTTTAAGGTGTAAAAAAGCATTTTGGAAGATTCCAAATTTTTTTTTTTTAGAAGTCAAGTTAATTATTTGCGAAGTTACCAACTTTCTGCATGCAGGGTGCATGACCTTAACCGATGCAACACGCGAAGAAAATTTTATACACCTTCTGTTGATTATTACCGATTTGGCTCGGGGTGAATCCTTTCATGATAAACCACAATACACCGTCAGAAATTGAATGATTCTTCTTCGAAACAATAATACACAGTTAATAATCAATACAATTAATAACTGTGTATCATTGTCAAAGCGAACAAAATTAATGATGTGTTTTTATTCAGCGTGCAGCGTACACAACACTCGTAGCGAGTTGTTTTCTTTTTTTGTCATTTAAAAGTGGATTGTTAGACAGCCAGGCGCCATTTGAATACTCTTCGAAAAGATGAAAACTATATTTTTATATATCGAGAAGTTCTTATTTATTTAATACTTAAGGCACAAAATGGACGTAATTCCGTAGGCATTTTGTACCTTTCAACCTTTGGGTGATGCAGAGACAAACAGTGTTAGGTGCAATTAAGAAAAATTTATTTAAATATACAGATATACAAGTACAAATTTATTACCTATTACATCTCTGTCCTGCTTTTCGACGACAAAAACAACTGAAACCACAACAAAAGCAATGTTATTGTATAAAAAACACAATGTCCATATAAATAAATTAAATCTGTTTATCTCCTTGCATGAACGCAAGTAAATTATTTTTAATTAAGTCCACATCGTGCTGATTCCGCATTGATTTCTTAGCATTCTATCAATGCATCTACATAAGAAGTTAATCATTATAATTAATGATGATGAAGTTAAACTATTATTACCTACCTGTACCAAGTCGTTTCTATTCAGTGAATTCTGTTGAATCACTTAAAAATATTGACTGTTGATTAGAGTAATAACATATTAAAAATACATAATAAATGTGTTTATCAGACAGGCCTCTCCTGGAACTAATTGGCAAAATTACATAAATCAATTTCACGAAACATGATTAGGTTTGCTGTAATAGGGAGGCGAGCCACATGCCAAGTTGACACTAAACAGGCACAAATCTAAACACTACTGAAAATTTCATAATGGTTGATCCAAGCACAACAGAAGGTCAATTCCCGTATTTAAAACGTGTAATACTCTTGAAACTGTTTGTACTTCCCGTCACTTGTCCCTAAAGGTTCATGAGGAAACCAGCGTCAGACAGCATTTATCTGGCATTAATGCTGAAATGAACCTTTTTGGCGCAGCCGTGAGACACTATTGTTGTTAAAACATTATTTTCTTTATTGTTATTTTGTGTTTCACGATTTCCGTCCAAATAAATATTATTCTTTCTTCCTTGAAATTTTTGTCGTAATGTCATCTCGGCGACAGTCAATGTCAAAAATTGAGAGGTATTCCTGACAAATTGAGACTGATTAGAATGCGTTCTTAAACATACGGATATTGTCCCGTTGATATTGAATAAATAAACCTTGATTGGCATTTCACCTTTTATGAGAGATACGTAGAAAAAGACTGCTTTGTTACAACAAACAGACCAGCGAGAAAATTGTAATTTTCTCTTATTTGAAAAGACTGATTCAATTCCCAGGTCGGGCAAAATATTATTAAGTTTTACCATCTGGAATTTCTCATTAGCAGCCCGTAGTCTGGATTTTTACACAGTTGATGACAGCAGGTTCGCCCCGTTTTACATGGGACTTAAACATAACTGGCGAAATGTGAGTGTACTATATGTACAGCTCTGCCTAACCCTTCAATAAATACAAGCGTGATGTTATGTTATGTGAAAAAATCATCTCTACTAAAAAATAATCACTACACCAAATTAATGTCTTTTCATTTTGCACACATTTTTCACACCTGCATAACAAAAAAAACGATCTGCCTAGCCTTTTCGCAACTATGTTAGAGTCGGCTTCCACTGTATCCGGATGCAGCTGAATACCAGTATTTTACATGGAGCGACTGCCTATCTGACCTCCACAACCCAGTAAATGGATAATACGTCACAGTCTTACTCCATCGGCCATCTCCGCATCTAACTAAATGTCCTGCCCAATGACCGACGACGGATTTCGGTAACGCACTCGGTCTTGTATAGTTACTGGTATTATCTAACCCATTATGGTTTAACCTAATTAACAAAAATCTCCATCCATAATTCAGTTCTAGCAATCAAATTAAGGCTCGACATCAAAATTGCTATTAGCGGTAATCATACGCATATTGCACAATTAGTGTCAATATAATTTACATAAATTATAATTATTTCGGTTGATCGCATTAATACTGTGATATTTTACTCACAGTGTTTAATTTGTTTAGCGATGCATTGCATTTTTGACATTTTTTACTGCTATTTTTGGAAAACAATATTGTTGTCTATATTTTAATATAATTGTAGGACTGTAGAGCAAAATATGTACACAAACAGAACACAGAAGCAGATAGCTTTGCTTTGCTAACTTTCTGTTAAGTATCTCAAAATTCAGACCATAAATTCTTAAATTCTGTGAGTCGATGTTTTCCTTCTCCATTCATGTTTAGATATCTGAATCAAAAATCCCCGCATCAGACTTGGATGAGACTCGCACAGACCAGGGAAGCATGGCACAATAGAGAAGAAGCTTATACTCAGCAGTGGGTGGAACAAAGCTGCCAATCATAATGATGATCCGACTATATTTCTTAACTGACTTCAAAAAGGAGGAGGTTCTCAATTCGACAGTATGTTTTTTTTTTGTTTTGTTACGGGATGACTCCGCCAATTATGAATTGACTTCAGAGGTAGTCCCATATAAATTGAATTAACTTTGCTTAAGTACTTTTTTGAGTAAGCTTCAATAATACGTATTTTTCCCACTTCGTCTATATGGATGATGTACTGATGTTATAATAAGTTCCTGTCACTGTTATACATAGCAGGTAGTGGTATTCAATTTTGTGTGGGGTAGATACCACAAATAAAAAGTAAAAAATAAAAACTTTTTACAAAAAAAAAAACAACCGACTTCCAAAAAAAACGGTACAAAGGAAGTCGGTGGCAAAAAAATGAAAATCAAAACCAAAGACATCATCTTCCGAAATTTAAGTAATTTTTCACTTTGTAATGTTTTTTTTAGAAGTCGATTGTTTTTTATTACTTCAAAATAGGAGTGCTTGATATGTATCGATATGTGATAAAATATCGATACATTAATTTGATATATCGAATCATTGAAGTCGATATATAATATCGATATATTTTATCCGATATATGAAATATCGTACGAAATTAGAATATTTAGAACAAATCATTATTATTCATTTTAAACATGTTCTAAACTCATATCTTAACTACACCTATCGTTAATTTTCATTAAAATCTTAAAATAAATTACCAATCTATCTAGCTTGTTGTCCAAGATCACCAACCCGACGTATGCACGAAATACTCTGCATGATGGCAGCACTGTACTTGTATCATCGCGCTTGAACCATGAATGAGTTGCACATATATTTTAATATATTATCTATGGTGGGAGTTGCAGATCTATTTTAATTATTGTATTATCTATGGTGGATTGGTAGAAATTAACCTTGGTGGGTTTACTTATTTAAGGGCTTGCTACATGGCTAGCAACCGCGTCCCTACAGAGGTGACCTTGGTGGTTTACAACCATGTAGATGATGGTTTACGACCAAATTTCAAACAGCTCTGCCTCTCGCCAACCAAGGTCCTCCTACAATACGATATATCGAAAATATCGATGTTTTTGACTGATATATCGTTAAACATCGATACAATATTTCGATATATTATATCGGAAAAAATATCGATATTTTTTGTACATGAACATCACTACTTCAAAAGTCATTGTTTCAATCAAATTTCAAGCAATATTGGATTCAACAAACATTTGTCTTTATAAGCATTAAATTGACTTTGTTGACATCGCATAACCACAGTATTTATCATCATCTGCCAAGCCTATTATTCCCAACTATGTTGGGGTTGACTTCCAGTGTAAGCGGATGCAGCTAAATACCAGTATGGAGCGACTGCCTATCTTACCTCCACAACCCAGTTACTGGGTAATACGATAAGACTATAAAGACTTATTATAACATTCTCATAATTCAACTGAATATAATAAACGTTTTCCTACGTGACGTTAAGTACTAATAAAAATACTATTACATGCCAAAACAAACAAACAATAAGACATTACCTTCATTCAATATGGCAGAAAATTGCTTTGACACTTTTAAGCTTGTGTTCCACCAAGAGTTGTTTTCTGGTATACCCTGAATAAATAAAGATAACCTCAAAACAATTATGAATGACACAAAAATTTTGAAAATTTTGTTGAGTCCTTAAATTACCCTATTGGTGATGTTATTCAGAAAGGTCAGGTAGTACTTGCAACCGGCGTGCGTGTATGACCAGATGTATGAACGTAAAAGAGGCATGTTGGGATCGTAGCAGGTGGCTGTAGTTTCTGCCTACCCCCATGTGAAGAAGGCGTGAATTCATGTATGTATGATTTCCAGAATCAGGTCGCCCTACAAAAAGTATCCATCGTCACAAAAGCGATTTGATTTTGTTGGTGTTGGATCCTTTCCTTAACCATGGTTTTCTACAAGGCTACAGCCAGTCAACAAGGTCGTTGGGTACCTAAACTATTTCCAAACAAAAAAAAACTGGCCATGTGCGTGTCGAATCCCGCACCATGGAGGATTCCTTAGTTGAAATGAATTTTTCCCAATAACAAACTTAACTTTGTTTTTGATAAAAATTAAATGTTCTTCCATACATCGATATACGTCACAGTCAATTCTCCAACTGCAAATGTAAGTTTGTAATCGCAAAAGCAATTATTTTTATGTGAAAAAATTACAAATTAAAAAATTTCGGACTTTTTCCTTTTTTGTGCTATACCTTTCGACAACGAAGTGTACTTAAAAACATAAAAATAAAAGATTAGGTATCTTATCTATACTTACTTGCCATCATTAGCTTCAGTGTCGCCTTCCATCTTTCTCGCTTTAAGAGGAATACCGTCTTATCATAAGACAATAGAGAGGTAATTGGATCGAGCATGACCCCTGAGCGATGTCATTAGAGTGAATTTAGATGATTCGGGACGCCTCTAAACTGTTAATGCCTTATTGATTCACAATGACTGATATTGCGTTGCCCGGAAAAGAAATACTTCATGTTTTTTTTTTATTTTTTCTAATTTTAAAAATATGGTAAGACAAAATAGGCGAGTAGTTCTAAGGTTATAACAGCTCTCTATTAGATCTCATAATCACGCGTTCGTATATCCGAAATTAGACGATGATTGCCGAAGCGCATACTTTTTCTGGGAGATCTGTATCTTACTGTTACCAAACAGAAATACAGTTTTTCTGACTCAAAAATTGCCTTCGCTAGACCTACAAACGAAGCCGTAAAAGGTTAATCGCCAACGGTTAAGATAAAAAAAAAACTGTTGTAATTCTGCACTTCATAAAGTGATTGTCAAGTAACCCTGAAAAAAACGAAGATTAATCATGGTAATGATTTTATTCGATTATCCTGTCATTCATTCAACGACCCTGATAGTAATCTTTTGTCATCAAAGTCAGTCAGAAGTTTCATCAGATTTATTCTCGTCGAGACTTCCGTAATTTCGAGTGAAAAAACGGAACCCTTATAGAATCACTCGTGAGTATGGGGGTCACTTTTGGGGGGCAAATTAGGACATTTAATAAAAAGTTTTACAAACTGTACCTTGTGACGTATCAAATACAAGGGCTGGTTGTGACCCAATTTTTTTTTAAATAATCCTAAAGTAACTTAACACTTTGAAGGACAGTACACGAGACACAATAGAAGTTTTATTGTTATGACGCCTATGGGCGTATAGTGTCCTTCAAAGTGTTAAATTAAAAGGTTAATATTGATGATTCCATTTTCTCCGACACAACTGAGTCTAAAATAATAAATCAAATTATATTTTTTTAATAAATTCAACGCAATAAAGCAGAGATTATCGTATTTACATAAAATATACGCGTTTAAAAAATCTCACGTGAGATTAGGGTGGGGGAGGGGGTCGAGTCAAATCTAACGATATCTCACCAAGGGAG
Organism: Omphaloscelis lunosa; assembly: GCA_916610215.1. Taxonomy (NCBI): domain Eukaryota; kingdom Metazoa; phylum Arthropoda; class Insecta; order Lepidoptera; family Noctuidae; genus Omphaloscelis; species Omphaloscelis lunosa. The sequence continues at coordinate 19,953,896 of OU744250.1, forward strand.
GAGAGGTGGTCGAAAAATCACCAAAATCGCCTCACATAATTAATGAACGACCCCCAAGGCGTGGCGGGTTCGCGCCCACTCGACCCGCTTAGACTTGACCCGAAGAATAATACCAGATGTTTTACTACCAATTCAGTGCCATTCAGTGCCAATCAGCTATCTAACTAGGTACAAAATATTTAGAGGTGCCAATGAAACAGTCGATGATGCTGGCTAAGGTCGAATTTGCAAATTGTTGAAATATTTAAAAAATTGTGTGATAATCGAATTAAATAACTGATTTATGCCATTCCTCTACTTTTTAACCTCCCAGCAATCCATTGCACGTTGGGCACCCAGGTCGTCATGACCAGGACACAAGTCCTAGTCATGACTGGTCTACTCGCCGGTAACGGTTCACTTGTTTCTTAGTTAGCGTGTATTTAAACGTAATCCGCATGTACTTGTAGTTTATTGAGATAATTACCAATTACTTTTAAACTCCACTCTACTAACTTGTATGTTATACTGCAGTCGTTTGTACCGTTGTCATCGAGTAAACGATTGCGTTGGAGTAGAGTGGTTAGTTGACTTACAATTTGTTGAGTGTAGTTTTAAAGTTTCTTAGTTTTCTTGGTCATTTTCCTTATTTTTATTTTAAAGAGGTTCAACATGCCTTAAGAGATAATGCTCATTTAGATCCCCTCTTCTAATAGCCTTGTGTGATGCATCTCACCATCAGCTCTTTTTAAACTGAAAAGAAGTTACTCTGGCGCCTTATTCCGAATCTTTATCCGTTCGGAGCTGTACTGTAAAATACTGATATTTAACTGCATCTAGTTAAATTGTAAGACGTCCCTTACATAGTTGGGAAAAGGTGGCAAATGATGAAAGAATACATTGCATAGATAGCATTACGCTATTATTTTAATAATTAATAGTAAACGACGTAAAAGGTCGTGGAAAAGTTTTCTTGCGATTTGTGACTTTTCTAGTACACCTCAGTAGGTTCGACTTATTTGAAACTATAAAGAGCATGTACGTGCGCTGTATATATAAATAAACGCAAACTAAGCTACAAGGGAACCGTGACCAGCAAGTAGACCGTGAGTCATGAAAAAACCCAAAAGCCGTTTTGCAACTTGTGACCTCATTTTGCAACTTGTGGTCATGACGACCTAGGTCCCTTACGTACAATGGACTGCTGGTAGGTTAAAATATAGTGGGATGGCATAAACCAGTTATTTAATATTTCAACAATTTTCAAATTCGACCTTTGTCAGCATTATCGACTGTTTCATCGGCACCTCTAAATATTATTAAAAATTTTGTACCTCGTTAGATGGCTGATTAAATGAAGATCTTTCACGTAATTTGCTTTGGTATAATTTTTAGATAACTGGTGTCAATGTTGATGTCCGTAGATAATTTTTGAAAATAATTAATAAACTCTTTCCTTTAACTTTTAAGTATTTGATGTTTTAGAAAATTTAGTTACATCAAAATGTTTGTTTAAGTATTAGGTATCCAATGGAATAGTAATGAAGGCCATTTAATTTTAGAGATTGATATTTATTGACGAATTATGGGAAATTTTCAAAAATTTATAAAATTTGTTTTTTCTCGAATCCCATGTATTTTCGTCTAGGCTTTATGGGGTGCTTAATTGTTTCAAATAGGTTACACTTTCACGTCCTAGTAGGAATGCATCAAATTACAAGTCACCCTGTATATTTAAAAAGGATAAGTATTTACTTGTTTAATTATTGATTTATTTATCCAAACATTATTTAAATTGTATACTCTCTGTGGGGCAAGCGTTAATTCGACACTTTTCTGTCTGACTATACATTTTTACGCCTATCAAACCAGAAAAATCCAGGTATTATTCTTCGGGTCGAGTCTAAGCGGGTCGAGTGGGCGCACTATGTGAAGATTGAGTCGGTTTCGAGTCATACATCCAATAGCAGAGAATAACCTCAAACAAAAAAGATTGTTGAGGTGAAACGATGACATTAGAAGCAACAAGAGATAAAAAGTCAAACAATTGCAACGATCACTATCTCGCAACCGCAAAACAGAACAAAAACGCAACATCGAATTTGACGTAAGGATCCTACCTACAGGGAAAATGAACAGGAACATGACACTACCACGCCATGTTTTGTATCAGGACCTAACTTATAGGGAACATGAACAGGACCGTGACAATGTATCACGCCAGGTTTTGTATCAAGACCTTACTTATAGGGAACGTGAACAGGAACGTAACACTGTGTCTCGCCGCATTTCACATCAAGATCCTGCGTATAGGAGGTAGAACAAGAACATGATACCACGACGCGTCGTATATTATCAATCCCCAGTACGCTACTCGTGAAACTTATGTTCGAAATATACGAAATTTAAACATTAAAAATGATTGGGACAAAGTCAAAAAAACAATTCTTTGATACTATTTCACATGGTCATACTCGTACAAGCATTTTTCCGTGTTGCGGTAGACTGTGGCTTACCAACTCCCTAAAGCTGTTCAATAGAAATCATCTTTCTGCGATTACAAAAACGAGACATTGAAGAACATTCTATATTAATAATAATTTTACATTTTGCTACATTTGTCATAGTATTTTTAAAGCGGGAAAAATACCGAGATTGGCAATCGGTAACGGTTTACTATTTCCTGATATTCCTGACATTTTACAAAAATTTACACCACATGAGGAGCGGCTGGTTTCACCAATTCCTCAAAATAGTCAGAAAAGGGCAGGCTCTTGGTTACCAACAAAGATTAACCGTTGGAGTTTTTAATGTGCCCGTAGATGTGAATATTATGATTTCAGCGTTGCCTAGACATAAATATGATAATCACAGTATCACAATAGAGTTAAAACGCAAAATGTGTTATAGGCACGGTCGAAAGGAAGGATTCCGACCACACTTAGTTATAGAAGCGGCAAAGTATTTAGTACAAACTGATTTGTTTAAAATAATGGGTATTAAATATGATGAAGAGTTGATTTGCTATAGCTAATTTGATGAAAAAAATAACCTTGAAGAATGAACATGTGATATTCTGGCACAAGAAGAATATTAACTCTTTTTTTTTTTTTTTTGAGGGTGGGAAATCATCAAATAACTTCTCCCGCTCTGGGCGGAGCGGGAGGGCGTGTCAGACTCTTACTGACTAAAACCCACCCGTGTTCCTTCGGCTGCCCTGTTGCCGGGGGCCACGATCTCCCTTTCGGTTTTCTTCGCAACCCCGGCAGGCATCGGCCCTAGTGGACCCCTTCGAATCTGCTGACATCTCTTTGAGGCGCGCGTGGAACACAACGCGCCGTCGACCCGGGCCTAGTCCTTATCGGACGGTGAGCCACCCATTGCTCACCGCCCGCAAGCCCGCGCCTACGGTGGCCGGAAATCGCCTCGCGATTCCCGACGCCCTGGGCGTCTCCTCCTGCGGCGGTTAGGGGCATGAGGGCGCGAAATTTGCCTCTCCCTCACGCGTTCCGCCTCCTCCTTCGCTAGCATTACAGCTTCGCAGAAGGAGGTGACGGCCTCCCATTTCCTCTCGCTCCGTACCATGGCCTGAACCAGGGCCGGACGCGAGAGATCACCGCCGCCGATCGCCTCCACGAGGACACGGCGATGCTCCGCCCAAGCTGGGCAGACCTCCACCGTATGCTCCACCGTGTCCCCCGGGCGATCCACACAATGGTGACACCCGGGCGTTTCCTCCCGCCTTATCCTGTGCAGGAACCTCCCGAAACAGCCGTGTCCGGTGAGGACCTGCGTCAGGCGGAAGGTGAGGACGCCGTGGCGCCTCTCTAGCCACTCCTCAAAGAAGGGTCTTATCGCCGCAATTGTGGCGTGCCCAGCGCTGGGTTGCGACAATCGCACTCTCCATGACGCCATGAGATCCCGCCGGAGCTCTGTCCGCTGTGCCGCGATTTCTCGCGGCAGCGGAGTTAAGCCCCGGCGTTTCGCCTCCTCGCGCCACTCCCAAATGTGCGCGAGGACCTTTGCCTCCAGATCCCATGGCGGTAATCCGGCAAGGAGGCTCGCCGCCTCACAGGAGACCGTGCGGTATCCTCGGGCCAGCCGGATGGCCATGACCCTCTGGGACTTGTTCAACCGGCGGGCTGGCCGCAGCCTTAGTGAACGCGCCCACACCGGTGCCCCGTAAAGGGCCATGGACCGCACGACCCCCGTGTAGAGCCTCCGGCAGGAGGCGTTTGGATCCCCTAGATTGGGCAGGAGCCGCTTCAACGCAGCCCCGGCCCGCTCCAGTCTGGGAGCCAAACGTCGGAAGTGTTCGACGAAGTTCCACCGGCTGTCGAGGACAAGTCCCAGATACTTCATCGTCGACTCGACGCCGATGTGAACCCCTCCCGCCATTACCTGGGAACCCGACGGTGGCACATTCCGAGGTCCATGAAAACCCATGGCCTCGGACTTGTGCAGGGCCACCTCGAGTCCCAGCTGCCGGATCCTGTCGACGATTGTCGCAACCCCGCGTGTCGCTAGTTCGGCCGCCGCCTGGTACGACCCCCCCTGTGCCAGGACCAACGTGTCGTCAGCGTAGCAGACGACGCTGACGCCGCTAGGGAGGTCGGCGCGCAGCACCCAGTCGTATCCGATGTCCCACAGATGCGGCCCCAGGACCGATCCCTGTGGGACACCGCACGACATCTCTCGCCGGTTCCACTCTCCTTGGTGACCGGGGTAGATGATGGCCCTGTCCGTCAAATAGGCCTCGACCACACGACAGAGGTAGGTCGGCATCCGGTGATACCGGAGTGCCTCCCTGATGCAACTCCAGGGCAGGGTGTTGAAGGCATTGGCGATGTCTAGAGACACCGCCAAGACGACCCCACCCCGGGCCACAGCATCCCCCGTCGTGAGGGCCCGCACGCGCATGATGGCGTCCACCGTAGAGCGCCCCTTGCGGAAGCCAAACTGGCTCTCCGCCAGATCCGGCCCCACCCGCACCAGCCGCTCGACGAGGCGGTCTGCAATGACTCTTTCAAAGAGCTTGCCCACCTCGTCGAGCAGCACGATGGGCCGATAAGCGGACGGAGAGTCCGCTGGGCGCCCCGGCTTCCTGATGAGGACCAGTTTCCCCGTCTTCCAACGAAGTGGGAACTGGCCCCTCTCCATGCATGCGCTTAGGAGCCCCCTTAGTCGAGGCCCGAGAGCCCCCAAGGCCAGGACCCAGGCTTTTCCAGGTATGCCGTCGGGTCCTGGGGCGGTATTTTTCGCATTCATCTTGCGTACCGCCACTCTCATTTCTACCTCGGTCACCTCCGGAGCATCGTCGTCGTCGTCGGCGGTGTGGTCCGCATCGGGCACCGCAGTAGGCGGAGCCATGGGCGGGGGAGCGTGTTCCCCTCTTGGGGGGAACAGAGCGCTCACCACGTCCCCCACAAGCTGGGGCCGGAGACTCTGCGTCAGCGGGGGAGCCCATGGGCGAAGTTTCTCCCGCACCATCTTGTATGGGCGTCCCCACGGGTCCCTGTTTAGAGTCTCCAGCAACTCCTCACGGGCCACTGCCCTGGCCCGCAGGATCTCCGCTTGGAGGGCGGTCTTCGCCGCTTTGTACCCCTCGTACAGCTCCGCCTGAATGGCTTCCGTATCCGGAGGGCGGATACGGAGCCTGCGGTGCCTGGCGTACCGGCGTCGCGCAGTAACGCACGCCCTGCGCAGGGTCTCTAACTCCTGCGACCACCAGTACACCTGGCGCAAAGCACGTCCGGGCCGGACCCGGGCCATAGCCACGTCACATATATTGGACATGGCCTCCCGGAACCACTCCACCTCGTCGTTGATGTCAGCAGGCCTGTCCGGTGATGACACCCAGGCCTGCACGATTGAGGCTTCCAGGAGGAGCTCCCGGTCCAGCTGCTTCAGCGCCCACCGCGGACCACTCGGGGCCTGTAGGACCGGCGCGCTCGAGGTCTGGGCGGAGACGTCAAACCGGATGTACCGGTGATCGGAATAGGTCTCCACCCCCTCCATGACGCGCCAGTCAATGACACGCGGTGACAGAGCGGGGCTGGCGAACGAAATGTCCACCACCGATTCACCCCGCATCCGCACACAAGTAGGGACAGAACCCCGGTTTAGGACGACTAGGCCTGTCTCCAGAGCCCAGTCCTCCACCATCCTGCCCCGTGTGTCCGTGTACCGGGAACCCCAAGCCAGATTCTTGGCATTGAAGTCCCCGAGGACGAGCACGGGGAGGGAACAGAACTCGACGACGACGACTCTCAACTCCGCAAGGGAGTTGTGGAACTCGGCGAGAGTTCGGTTCGGGGAGAAGTATACCCCCACCACGGCAATCTCCCCGAACCGTGCTGCCACGCAACCCCGTCCTCTCTTGACAGACTCGAGAGACGGAGTTCCGGCGGCGGCCGACGAAATGAGGGTCACTGAGCCGCTCAGGTCCTCCACCCAGTCATCCCTGGGCGGGACAAAGTACGGCTCAGCGACCACGGCGATGTTAATCGACCACTGCGCCATGCTCTGGAGCAATAGATCCTGAGCGGCGACGCAGTGGTTGATGTTCGCCTGGAGGAGGCGTAATGGGGCCATTATTGGCACTCCATGTCTGCCCCCTCCTGAGTCTCCTGTGAGGGCACTGCCGCAGTGGGAACGACGGCGGCGACAACGGTAGAGGCGGCAGCGGCTACGGCTGTAGTGGCGGCGGCTGCGGCGGTGACGGCGGTGGCGGAGGACTTGCCCCTGCCTTTGGCCTTGGCGGGTGGAGCGCAGGCCTTGCTCCCAGCCCGGTGATCGGCCGGCTTGCCAGCCGCCGCACATACAACACAGTGCGGCGGGGCGTCACACGAGCCGGCCTTGTGACCGGGCTGACCACAGCGGAAGCAGTGGCCGCTGCGGTCCACCTCCGAGGTGCACTTGACCCCCACGTGGTGTCCCACCTGGCAGCGGTAACACCTCAGAGGTCTGGGCTCCAGCAGTTTAACCTGGGCGGATACCCAGCCCACCAAGAGCCTTCGGCCCTCCCCGGCTATCTTTTTGGCCGCCGTCACGGGGCAGCTCACCCTAATGGCTTGCATCCCCGCGAAGTCAGGATGGATCGTGCCCGCCCTAACCTGCTCGGCAGAGCACCCTCCAGCCTTAGCGACGGCGGCCACCACCTTTTCCACCGTCACGGAGTCGTCCAGGCCCTGGATGCGCAGATCAGCGCATTTGGTGGGCCTGGACACTCGGGCCTCGTCCGCATTTAGGGACGCCCTGAGCTTTTCGGCCAGAGCGTCAGCGGCCGGGCCACTGGCCGCACCAGGGACCTCCAGCATAAGAATATTAACTCTGGAAACGCAGAAATTTTATTAGATAATTTACAGGATGTAACTAATACAATGGCGCCAGGAGAAGGCCAGCAACCAAGGTCTCTAATTTATGATGAACATATGGAAGAATAAGGCTTTATTATACACGGAGACTTTGAGCAGAAATTTAAAACGTAATATGTAACGAAAAAAATCCCCCCCCCCCCCCCTAGGGATAAAAAAGCCAAATGCAAAGTTACCTAAGTCCACTCACTTACTCCTTGCTTTGATTGGTTGGTTGGTCATTAATAATACTATACCTGGACTCCATTATTATATCTCATGAAGTACGTTTTGCTGAAGAAAACACTCCATTATTCGCATTATCTAAATTACACCTAGCGCAAATGCAAACTAATAATCTTAAACAACATGACGATGATGACAGAGTTATGTACGACGTGTAAACCACGATTCACCAGTTCACCGAGAGAACGAAAAAAAAGTACTGGCTATGATTCGACAATTTGGAGTACCATACCTTTTTGTTACTTTGTCATGCAAAAGGTAAATGGCCAGAATTTATAAAACAACTTTAAAAAACTGTTCTTTGGGAAGAAGTAAGTTTTGAAGAGGCACAATCTATTGTTTATGAAGAAAAAGCTCGTCTTATTCAGTCACACCAATTTATTTGTGTCATATTGTTTTAAACAAGGCTTGAATGAAAAAAGACATGGTGAGTTCCAGCAGGACCATTCGTGGACAGTAAAATTACCTTAGGATAGAATTTCAACATCGTGGATCGCCACGTGCTCATGTTGCTATGCATAGAAAGTACAAATTTATACTTCTGAAGACGAAACTTCCATTGAAAATATCACACAATTTGTAGATAATTATGATTTTATCTTGTAACAGTGATTACATAAGTAACAATCTTGTAGCAATATTAACACACTCATACATGTAACTCACCCAGACGATCCTTCTACAGCAACATGAAAAAAAGTTGCTAAAAAGTTTAAGGAAGACCCATCTAAATTTTCCTCAACACTTCCGATATTATAAAGTCAGAAAGTAGACTGTTTATTCGTTGGGTTTTTGCCTAATATATGGCGTAATCCGATGGCAGTTTTAGCTGGTGCACCATTGTGGAAACCATTTTGCCTGTTTCTTATGACCAAAATAATGCGTCAGTATGCATTAAATAATATGGCAACTGGTAATATGAATCACGTTGATATTCTGCTTATCCAGAAGCGGTGTTTTAAAATTATTAGCTTACCTGCCAAAGCTATACAATTATTTGCAAGTAACAAAGAAGTGGACAGTTACAACAAACACAAATTATCAGAAATGAATACTGAAGGTTGTTTTGATGAAGGCTATAGACAGACGGTACACCCAATCCGACAGAAAAAAAAAACCTTACAATCAGTGAACGCATCACCAACAATGAAGACAAACGGTTACCTAAAATTGTGGTAACAGTTTGATAACAATGTCGGCATTGCGACAAGGAATAAATTTGAACTTCATACTCAAAATCACCATTCATATATATAATCTCAGTGGATACCGCTAAAAAATTCTACGTATAGGAACTGTTAAGCAACGGAAGTCGTCAAACCTAAAAGTAAATCGATCTCAATTTCCAATCGTACCAGCACGCGAAGCATGACAACCATAGAAACGGGATTTGGAAAAATAGACAAAATGACAGATTGTGATTGTTTATCTGTTATTTTGTCTATTCTTCCGTCAACAAAACCCGTTTCTATAATTGTGGCCATCCTAAGCGTGCAGCTAAAGGAATGACGATTCATAAATCTAAAGGCTCCACTATTGAAAAAGTAGTTGTTCTGCTAAGAACTGTAAAATGATCAATGCTATAGGTACGTAGCCTGCTCTCGAGCTACATCAGCTACTGATCTTTATTTGGTTAGGTCAGATGGTGATTTTAACCCCCCAGCAAAGGTATCAGAAGTAAGTTCAGTTCGTTTCGAAATTATGGGACTGATAGAAAATAAATTGATACCCCAGTTGGAATCAGTCTCTTGGAGATGGAAACATCAAAGTTTAATGATCTTTCATAATGTACAATTATTACGAAAACATTCACTAGATTTAAGACCTGATTGTATAATTTTTTCATCTCAAATCACCTTATTTGTAGAAACTTGAGGTTCCCGGAGCGACAATTTTGAGCTGGAAGGTTTTGAGCAATTGAGCAGTTTATAAGCAGGGTGTGGGCATTGTGAATGCCTCCAATTCAAAGCATTTGGTGTTCAATTCTTAACCGTATCTATATCACCAAAATGTCTTCGAAAATTGTCGTCGAAAGTATTAAGAATTCTATCAGTGCACTCGAAAAGATTATCATACATTAATATACGTATAATGTATAATAAAAAATATATTTATAACATATTCATCGTACAGAACCCTCTCCACGCGAGTTCAACTGGCATTTAACCGATCTCAGCTTATCGTATGACCCTTAACAATATTTTAGGTAGCGCCATGACACGTAACTCATTCAGTTTAAAAAATTCATAGATATTTTATCACAATCCAGTTGGGTAATATTACAATTAAAAGAAAGGAAATTTAAAACTCATATTAAAAGTACTCTTTGTAAACAAGCATATTACAAATTAGAGGATTATATCCAAGAAAAGAATGCTTGGAAACATGCTCGTCTAGCTCCAGAGGACAATTTCGAGTCCAGACAAAATCAAACTGGTTGATAATTTAATAGTATAATTAATTATTATAACATTGATTTTACATTCTGTGATTACTTGAACTCACACACTTACTTATTTGTATTACTTGTAAAATTTATTAGTATTACTTAAATGTTTAGGAATATCGTATAGGTATTTTTACAATGCTTGTAAATATGTGAACACCATGTATCCATTACATAATTATTTTATCTGGCATTGCTTCATTTTTAATTACCAGTTGCGGTATAGTTATTTTAGTCCAGGTGCATCGCCTTCATATATAATTAAAGTGTACAAAATATTGTAAAACATGTTAAAAGAGTAACGGTGGAGTTTCTTGCCCATTCTTCTCCATACGAAAACTAATAATAATATTTAATAAACTACCAGATACAATAAAAGATGAAACCAGCGATACGAAATTTATAAATAAGATCAAGCATAGATACATTCATAATTATATAGATAAATATTATAATACATAACATCATGCCTGCGAAGGGTTAGACAGAGGTTTACCTATAGTACACCCACATTTCGCCAGTTATGTTTAAGTCTCATGTAATAGGGGGCGAGCCTATCAACCGGGCACAAATCCAGACTCCGGGCTGTTACTGAGAAATTCCAGATGGAAAACCCAATAACACTTTGCCCGACCCGGGAATCGAACCCAGGACCTCATACTCAGCAGTAGCGCTTGCGACCACTAGACCAACGAGGCAGTCTAATATTATAATATGATATGTTAAATTGAACTTATCTAATTATTATTATAACAGATCTCATAATTATTTAAAAATTGTTTGATAGTTAGGTACTTTTTTATTTTAAGAATTAATTTTATTGTTTTTGCTGTGCCCTACAGGTTTCGTAATTGTACCTTAGAGCTTTAAGCCATTGTAACACCTTTATACCTACATTATGGAATGCAAATAAAGATATGAATATGAATATTAATACCTTTTGGAAGGGGCAACTAGAATCAATTATATTTTTTGTAAATTTTGACGTTCAAAAGTGCCTTTTATGTGCCTAATTGAAATAAACTATTTGACTTTAATCTTTGAAAGTACGCAAAGGTTTGATATCGTGCATAAAGATTTTAGGTAATAGGGGCCTACTCTAACCCACGCATCACGCTAGGACTCTTACGAGCCGAGCAATAAGAAATGTCAGAAAGAACGGTAAGCAAACACGAAATTATAGCGCGAGCAGGCAAAACAACGCGACAGGTTGGATCGGGGGTATAAAAAATTTCACGCGGGCAAATCCGCGGGCAGAAGCTAGTCGTGTATAAAATAAAACACCTTAAAACATCATTGGCCATATCATACAAAGTGGGTTGCAACATCAACAGGTTTGAGTACCAACAGCAATAGACCTTGACACGTGGTTGTGGGTTTGCTATGGTGGCCTTTCCCCATAGAATTAAAGGCTTACGCAGTAACATCTTTATAATATCCACGGAATGCTGACGGTATTCTGACATCTTACTGTAGATTTGTAATGCATATATTATGTCACAGGAAGATGGTTGAAACCAGATATATTTATACCCCTAGGGATATAACTATATCTCATTCTTCATTTACTGTCGGAGTGCATTGAGTTGGTCACAGTTCTAACCTAACCTATCCTATTTGTTCGGAGTGCCCTAATAGTCATATTACTGTATTGTGCTCGTATCGTAGTTATGTTCCTAGTAATACAGTTATGAACCGCTTTCATATATCTATTTTACGGTATATATATCCCAAACGATAAAAAAAAATGTTTCTTTTAATTTTTTCCCGATTACTCGGAGACGGCTGTAGCGATTTGAAAAATTCTTCTTTTGTTTGAAAGGGTATACTTTCAAGTTAGTCCCATTGTTATTTGATCACGATCTGATGATGGGACCTTGGAGAAATCGAGGGAACTCTTCAAATATTATAGGCGCACCTATAGCGATTTGGGATCTTTTTTATAGTAACTCATGCATTTGCTCTCGAAAAGCACCATTTGGTAAAGCGGAACTGATGAATTACAAACCAACCCACAAAAAAGCGTTTTTTTTTTTTAACCCAAAATTCAACCGACTTCCAAACTACTAAGTGAAAAATAACTTTAATTTCGGAAGTCGGTGGAAAAAAACTTAAATAGTAATCCAAAGATACCGACTGTCGCATTGATATATGTCCGGATTTAAACCCATAACCTCGTGCATGAGAGATGAAGCCTTAACCACCTTTTATGGTGGATATTTATCATTTTAATGTAGGTAATGAAAATGTTATTTATACTAATTATTTGAAGAGCGATAGAGCGCTAGTCTCGGCTACGTCACGTTGACCATCGTTCTATTCCCATTGATGACGTGTTAGTAAGTATCTGTTGCGACTACGACCCGTGGTCGCATCAACCAGGTAAACTAAGAAAAAAACCGATACGAACCGCGAACTTGGTCACAGCGGCCAACCAGCCGCAGCCCATAGAATACCACTAGACGGCCACGACTGGCCGGAGTCATGGCCTCTAGTCCATGAGATCCCTAATACATCTGTGTAATTGGATGCCGTTTCGATTATTTTACCATAATAACAACATGTAACAATTTTATTTATAACTGTAATGTAATAAAACAACAGCCTTTGATATATGATGTTGTACCTCCAAGATTTGGAGGTTAGTCATGTAAGCTAGTATTGTAGTTTAGAAACTAATGATATGTGCATATTATAAATCAAGGTGCTTATTTTGCAAATATAAGCAAAGCTGAGAAAAACAAACTTAATAGTTCTGAGAATAATAGTACGTTAACAAAATGAATCATGCTAGCTACTGTGAATTTATAACAATAAAAAACATAGTACGTACTTAATGCGACCTTAGGCCATTTGCGCACACGTTTTTCTTGCCGTGAAAAACTACGGTTTATTCGCCGTGGGTAGACACGGTCATCAGTGTTGTATGGTTTACTATGGAAGCTTGTCGACAGACACGTTTTTTCTACGACGCGATTTATACGCCGTACCGTAAAGAAACCGTGCCGTGTACAAAGGAGCTTAGTCTTAATTTAACAACCTTTTTTTGATTCTAAAAGTACTTGTTCAGGTGTGTGTTTTCTAGATGACATATTTTATTATTCTGTTTTCTTTTAACTGGATCTTATATTCGTCGTCTCACAAATTATAGTTATGGTAACAATTTGACATTGACAGCAGCGCCTTAATATCGTAGCAGTAAGGGCGATTTTCGTAGTGCAAGGTACCACTGATGTGTGGTCGACTGTACCTACCTACATAAAGAGTAGCTTATGGTTGTATACGAGCAATTAATTAACCTCATTATCAACTAAATATAGCAGTCTAATTTGGATAAAAGTCTTTCCGTAAAGAACATCTGTCCATCTGCCTGTGCTTGACAGTCCTACACTGCATTAGTCGTTTCGCGGTCTCCACCAACGAACATGTCTTCCCCAACGGCCATCGGTTTTATAGCTCTTGCAAACTGGCGCGACTTGTCCCGCGGAGCCATTCTGCGATATATATCCGAGGAACAATTTCTATGAAAATGCACGCGACAATACACAAAGGAGCGACCTGTCGCGCCGCCCCACAGAATATACTACCCTGTGTCGTGCCATACAATATGTTCCTTTGGTATCGGGCTGCTTGTCGCGCCCAAGATATGGCGGCGCGCTAGTGTGAAAGGTGTTGCGTGGTGATAATATCGCAGAATTGCCACGCGACACGTCGCATCTATCTGCATATAAGCCTTGAACATGACCCGCTCATTCAACTAGAGTACTACACGGCTAGACTGTGTCGCTAGTTCCGAAATTATTTTTGACCATGCCAAAACCTTCTATACCGGCTCCTAATTAATGAGCCACACACGGTAAAAACCCAATAAATAATATTGACATTGTAATTCTCTTCATGTCGGTACCGACGAAGGTTCTTTTCAATGCCACCATATAATATGGTAATTCAGTCACAATCAAATGCAATTGTGTCATGAGAACACTGTTTACAAAACTGCGGTTTTATCCTGATAGATATGTAAAATAAGAACATTAAGTTACGTAATTTATAGGTTTCCAAAAATAAGCTATTTATTTATTTATTGACTGCCTCGTTAGTATAGTGGTCGAAAGCGCTACTGCTGAGCATGAGGTCCCGGTTTCTATTCCCAGGTCAGGTAAAGTGTTATTCGGTTTTTCATCAGGAATTTCTCAGTAGCAGCCCGGAAACTGGATTCGTGCCCAATTGATGTTAATAGGCTCGCCCCCCATTTCATGGTTTCGATACTCTATGACAGACCTCACTTCTCAAGAGTTCAATAACCCAACGCAAAATAGCTTAAGTACTTCTCAACATCTAAATAAGAAATCAGAATACCGCGCATGAGCACACAACAATCCAAAAAATAGGGCCGAGTTAAAATTCGCAATTTAAATTTTCATCGTTCGAAATTCCGATTTCCAATTACCGACCTTCCGGTTTTTGCAAAAAAAAACATAATGGGGGCTCGTTTTCAAATGTTTGCCGACGAAAAAAGTTGGAATCGTTTATCATACCGCCGACGTATCCTTGGAGATGTAAAAGACTGGATGGGGCCGTGATAAATTACTATTATGCTAGGCCTACGGTGACTCATCGTGAATGGTTCGTGCCCTATTCTGTGCCGGCTACGAAATCTGTGCCATGAGTCATCTATCATAATTATTTTATTATTTGTTTCGGTGCGAGATTTAATTTTCTGACACCTAATCACAGAAGCACATTACAACGAGCTACTAAATAAGATGGCTGAATTTGAGAACATACTAATTAACATAGCTACCATAGACTGTAAGTCAAAATTGTAGCACATCCAGTACCTGAACATCAGCGGTGTGTTTCACCGTCCCACTTCGGCTTACTTGACACCGATTACGTACGCGTCAAATGTACGCTTCATACGATTATCAACGATTATTATCTTACAACGCGACCAGTTTAACTTGACCCTTTTCGGTGGCGCCACTTGCAAGGGAAACAAGCTATAATACACGAAATTCTGTACTTAAAATTATAGTTCCATGATTCGCCGTCTGTCTCATTAATTATGTTGGTCTGTATTTTTACCAGACAGTTGCCGAAATGAGAATTACCGGAGTGATGTAACGATCATCATGTTTTTTTTTTTTTTTTTTTGGCTTCATGTTTTTTTCTGTATTACGTGAAGATTTTAACAGTCGCTTATGGGTTATTAGATAATGGGATTAAACAGAAAGTGTGAAAATTTTTCATCACGTAATGGTCGTGTACTTTTTACCCGACTGCAGGAAAGCCAAAAAAGGAAGGTTATGTGTTTGACCTGTATGTATGTGTGTATTGTGTATCCGTCTCTATGTTCCCTCGTAAGTACTAAATGGCTGAACTGAGTTTGATGAATGATATGTTGTAGATTCGTCTTTATTGCGCAAGTGTCACCGGGTATATTAAAATTATAAAAATAATCAAAATGGCAAATATTTGGCGCCAAACTATGGGTTTTAAAAGGTGATTGCAAAAATATACAAATTTTATGTTTAAATGTAATTATGAGAAATTGTAAAAAAAACTAAAAAGCTGAAAATAAAAAAGGTATTTAAAAACTAAAAATCCCGACTGCAAAAGTTACACCGTATTTCAGGTCATTGGTGTTTGTCCCGCCTGCAATGCCAAAATTATATAGATTATAATGCTTGTTTTTATTCTATTTTCAGTTATGTGTTTATGCAGTCGGGTTTTTGAAGTGAAAACTTCTTTAGCGGCGTTGTGCACTTTTTTTGTAATGGGTAAAAAATGTTAAACTCGCGTCAGGACACGTGATCTGATCGAAAATTCGTAAGACGAACAGAGAGTATTTTTGTAAACACGATCATGCTCTTTATTTAGATAATATTACGGACCAATGTTCTATACAAGTATTTTTCTCCCACCAAGGCGATCTTGTTCAAGTTTTCACTGTTTTTTTTTTAATTTTTACATAACTTTGTTTTTCATCTTCTTGGTACATTAGACGCTTATCACTATTAAGAAGACAAATTAGAAGAGACCTCCATAGTTTTTTAAGTCTCTAAAAATTTAAATTAACTAAAAAGAAATCATTTTATTTAATTCCTACTGAAACACTAATAAATTCCTTTTCTTCAGGTTTCTATCCGCAAAATGTCTACATCTTTAATTCGGGCGATAATAAACTTATATAACTTCAAAATGAATTGTAGAAATAGTCGTTTAGTAAAATTAATGTCACGGCTCACTTATAGTAAAAATATGAGCGGCAAAGTGTGAGTCGGACTGGCATGAGAGGGGTTCCGTACCTCCTACAATATTTAAGCAAAAAACTTCATTTTATTTTTTTGTCTTATTATATATAGCGGGAAGTACACACTCTGTGAAAATTTCAAGTGTACCTATTACGGTTCAAAAGATACGGACTATGACGGACGGACGGACGGACAACAGAGCCTTAGTAATAGGGTCCCGTTGGCACCCTTTGGGTCCGAAACCCTAAAAAATACCGGTCAAGTTTGTGTCGGACAACGCACAATGAAGTGTTCCGTAGTTGAGATGAATTTGTTTATCCTTAGAACTAACTTAACATTGTTGTTGAAAAACATGTTGTTCCATACATTCCAACTGCAAATGTAAGTTTGTACGCACAATATTAAGAGATTTACCATGTTATTTTAAGACCATAGACTTCTTATAGTTATCCTGTAATCTATGAGTGAAGAGCCATACTATGTACTTTTTGCAAAATTTTAGGCCCAGTAGTTTCGGAGATATGGAATTGTCAATTTTCATCGAATTTCTTAAATATCTTTAAAAGTGTTTATTTTAAAATTACATAAAAATATTTTTAAGACCCTCGCTACAAGCCCTTTCATTTGATATGTCACACAGTACCAGTAGCAAAACATTTTTTTCTTTTTTTTTTTCATTTTGCCCCCCAAAAGTGACTCTATATTATAAATATTTGAGTCACAGAAGACATACAGGGTGCATCGACGCGAAAACTGAAACCATGGATTCAGTACATGATTCTGAACGCCCCTGCGCTAAAAATTAAAAACGGAACCCTTATAGGATCTATAAGGGTTCCGTTTTTTCTTTTTGAGGTACGGAACCCTAACAAGCATTACTAAAGTAAACCAACTTTAATCTTGTATCTTTATTTACAGAAACACAGCAAAATGGGGAACGGAGAGAAAAAAAGCAGCATCGTGCTCGAGAATTTCAATTCAACGTAAGTAATCTAAATTCTAGACTTCACATTAAAAGTAAATAAGGTATATAAAGTATTATGTCTTAAATTCAAAGAGAATTTATCAAAACGGTTCAAGCTATTATGGCATATAAGTAGAGATCGCGAGAATTTGACCCTAATTAGTATTAAAGCATTTTTCGATTAACCAATCGATGGGTTCTTGGCTAGCCACACGGATCGATTAAAGATAAAGCTGCGCTTGCCGCGGCAGTTCGTGAATGGGTGACCATACATTCCACATTCGAAGCACGAAGCCTCGGAAAGCACGTTAAGCCGTTGGTCCGGCTGTCATTCGTAGATCTTTGACAGTCGTTACGGTACCCCTTAACGATACCCCTTTAGTAAGAATAATAAGGGTATCATTTTCCTTAGTAACAGGATTGTAGAGGTCAGATAGGCAGGTGCTCCATATAAAATACTGGTATTCAGCTGAATCCGGTTAAACTGGAAGCTGACGCCAACATAATTGGGAAAAGGCTAGGCAGAGTAATTGATTTATCGATCAAAATAATTAGAATTAACATACAAATGCACGCGAAAGATTAAGGATAATTCAAAATCATGCACTGATTGTTCTGGACAAAAAAGAATACCACTTCTTGTGAAGCAAAAATAGATTTGATTCACTTCAGTTAAATAAAAATCCGGTTTATTTGCATAATAGCTTGTTTTATTTGTGTGGCTGTTTCTTTTTAACGATTAATGTTTGTAAACGGATTCTGAAGAAATCTTTAGTGGCGCAATCATTTAAGAAAAATCGGGAGATAAAGAAAAAATCCACAGGAACGTTGTACTTACAAGAAAATTGGCTAGGTCACTCCTGCAAAACACTTATTGTGGCCCATTTTTAAAGTTCCGTAGTCAACAAGGAACTCTTAAGCGTCATGTAGACCGACGCGACGCGACTCTAAAAAAACAATTACTAAGAAAACTTCACGGTAGAACAATTACCTGTGTCGCGCTAGTCTGCACGAGCCTTTATAGTTTCGCCATGTCTGACTATCTGTCTGTCTGCGGCTTAACTCAGAGACTGATAGTACTAGAAAGCTGACATTTGGCATGAGTATACATATTAATTACGCCGACAGAATTATGAAAAAAAAAACATTACCAACGACACATTACATTTGCAGTTGAAAAAAACAATTTCTCCCTTACCTTTCGTATGGGAGACATGTTTTTCAACTACACTATTAAGTTTGTTCTAGGGATAAATTTATTCCATGTCTAACCACGCACGTTCAACGGTTCCACCGTTGATCGAGCGTGGTTCGACACGCACTTGGCCGGTTTTTCAATCTATTATTATCCATGTCTAAACCATTTTATCCGAATTGGCACAAAAGCAAAGCCTAACTCAGACTCTTAAGGCTCGACGTACGTTTGTGTCGCGTCGCGTGTCGCGCCTGTTTGTAGGAGCCTTTAGCCGACGTTCGCACGGACGTAATAAAATCACGGCGATTTTTTTTCGTGCACTGGATTTTCAACGCTCTTCTTAGCGCCGAGAGTTGAAATCCAACAGTGTGTTTTTTCAACGCGCTGGGACGAGAGTGCGTTCCAGTGCTTTGCATTCTCAACGCTCGGCTTAACACCGAGAGTTGAAAATCCAGTGCGCGATAAAATCTCACCGCGATTTTATTACGTCCGTGCGTACGTCGGCTTCAATCAATTATTTCTACTTACGCCTTATGTTATTTGTCGTGATAAGGCGACTACACCTCGTGCGCTCTCTTTCGCACACAGCTCGACGTCTTGCTATACAACAGAGTGTGAGTCACAGAAATTATTAAGTGTATCAAATTTCAAATCGATTCATTAGATTTAGAACAAATTGGCTGTGATAGATGAGTAGTGTAATTTCATGAGAATTCCACCAGTCCTGGAGGGTGCACGATGGACAGGAGAGAAAGTAAGACATATCCTGCGTCGGGGCTCCCCAATCACACTGAGTTCGGGATAGGTAAACGATTCCCCATCTCCATTTGACCCAAATTGACACACGAAAAAACTTATTCCAATTTCGCAGGCCTTAGTAAATAAAACTTCCAATAAACGGGAGCCCAATTCTAACTGGAGTCTGGGAAAACCCAAATAAATCTGACATTCAATTATTTTTCCAGGGCGAATCTCGCAACGAATCCAGGCTTCCAATCAACTCTAAGTTTAGGCTCAAAAGAAGTGATCAATGAGAAAGCCTACAACCCGTTTGAACACAGAAAGGTGGAACACCCTAACTCGTAAGTAACATTCAGAAACAAAATTAACTTTTTGTACCTTCAGCCCCGAATATATATCTACACGGACAAAGATTTATTTAATTGTATACTGTAGACAATTAAACCAATCTTAGTCCATCTTTTTGACGCTGATTTTGGCTTTTTGCTGACTTGCAAACGTTAGTAGAAGTCGTATTTTAGAAGAAATATTGCAAGCTATATTTTGTCCCAACTGTGTTGGCATCAGGAAGAAAGTTCTGCAAATTCAAGAATAAATCAGTACCCTACATTTCACATGCAAAACTCACGAGAGAATCACTTGAAAAATTGTGAAACTTTAACGTTAAACTGTGATTTTACATTTTAGTAATATTATGTTTTTCATGAATCTGTGGAATTGATTTATCGCTACGGAATTTCCGGTATAAATTGTTGGAAAGAAAAAGCTATTGAGACAAAACAAATACTTACCTAGCTCTTTTATATTTCAGTAGACAGAAAATTATTTCGGCACGGTGAACCTATTCTTAGAAGGGCTATTTTGTCCAACATTAGTTATTAGTAGAATAAAATTCTAATATGACAGTTTTTTTACGGATAAAAGATCCAAACTTTTCGATTATTCCTAAGGAAGTTCCTCTCACTCTTACTCAAAAATTCCTGTCTAGTCGACTTTGTTCGCTTTTTATTTTGTATAAATTCATAATGACTTTGCTGTTCAACGTTTTTCTTTTCCACAATGTGCTCTTATAGTAGTATTTATTCTCTATACACTAAGATCTCTTTAGATGACTAACAAATATTGCCTCATTCCAGGACAATAGGATCTCTGGTGCATCTACTAAAGTCTTCGCTGGGGTCTGGTATCTTGGCTATGCCTGCTGCGTTCAAGAATGCTGGTCTAGCAGCTGGAGCTATCGGCACACTTGTCATTGGACTTATTTGTACACATTGCGTTTATGTTCTGGTAAGATTTCGTTCATTAATTCCCCCATTTTTAAATGATTAGTAACTAAAACTAGGTATATGCCCTGGAAGATAAAAATAAAGATATATTTATTGCATAACTGTGTACGTGTGTATGTGTTTACGTGTGTCTGTGTGTGTGTTCTTATATTAAACGTAAAAAAAAATAGGCTTTACAGTCTACCCATACCCATATGTAATAGTATTCAAGGCAAATAAATTTCAAATAGATTAATAGATTACAAAAAATAACATAGGTACGAACATTATTTTTTCTCAAAAAAATTCATGCATATTAGAAAATACATTATTAATTAACAGTTTTGCGCACTGGATTTTCAACTTTGTGTTAAGCTGAGCGTTGAGAATCCAACGCGCTGGGACGAACTCTTGTCCCAACGCGTTGAAAAAGCACTGTTGGATTTTCAACTCTAGGCGCTAGAGCGTTGAAACTCCAGTGCACGAAAAAAGTCACTGCGATTTTATTACGTCCGTGCGAACATCGGCTTAGAATATATTTAACTAGTTTCCGCTAGCGGCTCCGCCCGTGTGATATCTTTATAAATTATAATCTATGTTACTCAGTTATAATAAAGCACACTACTGGTTAAATATTTTTTTCATATTGATCCAGTAGTTTTATAATTTATTCATTACAAAAAAAATACAAATCTTTTCGATTCGACATAAATTTTTGACATTTATTTATTTTAATGTTTGTACACAACACAAAAGTCACAACAGTCAACAAATTGCATCTGATTCCTCCCAGGTAACCTTGACCATCATTGTTTCTGGGAAATCGTTATATGAATATTATGTATACGTCTATTTGTAGTCTCGTCACTGCTTACGGCATTAGAAGGAAGCGCCGTGAAGGCCAGGGTAACTTAGCGATTCAGCGCTTAAGAGATTACATCTATTAATCAATGTTCCGTGACTGATTTCTTCTGCATTGTGGTTAGCTTCATTGTTTATAAAACGTTAAGAAATGTAAATAACAAGAGGGCTTAGACAAAGATACATTATAAAAGCCATAAAGCCTCATTTACAGAATGCAAGTGAGCAGTGATAGCTTAGGTGTGACCGTCGGACTGCCAAGTCATAGGTCTTAAGTTCGAACCCAAGGCACGCACCTCTAACTTTTCGAATTCATGTGCGTATTGTATAATTATCACTTGCTTAAAAAACGGTGACGAAAACATCGTGAGGAAACCGGCATGCTTAAGAGATTTTTCTCGACGGCATGTGAAGCCAAGTCAGAGGCCCATGGGTGGCATAAAAACTCTGACACCAGTCACTATCTACACGAAAAATAAAAAAGACGATGCAAGTTTCTGGCCTGTGGTATACAATAAAATTGAAGCAAAAATTACTTGCATTGTCTAAACACTGTTTACACGGTGCAACTTTTATTGTTGCTTCAAATTATGGTATACCACACGCATGACAATTAAAACGTACCGTGTAAATCAGGTTTTACGACGATGGAGAGTCAAAAACGTATAAGCTACCGAATAGCTACTGTTAATGATCGTTTTCACATTGGACGATAACGACACGATATCGTCGGACTAGTAGTTTCATACAATTACTACTAAACGCTTTCACACTGTGTCGGTGTAGTCAACGGTATCGTCGCCGACTCGATTGTCGTGCCGATATCGGCGGAGGACACAGTGCACTTGTTCTCTACTGTCATTACTACCTCGAATAGACTATTAAACTTTTGGAATCTTACGGCGATGTAAGCTTTTGCTGATTCGAGGCTGCTGTGGCATACCTCATAACAGTAAACTGTTGGTTATTTTGTCACATACTGATATCGTCCTGATATTGTCGGCCGATATCGTTGTCGCTCGAGCTGACGATATGTCAGTGTCGTTAACGTCGCAGTGTGAAAACGACCATACCTGAAATTTGAAAGTCGTTGTCTAGTCGTAGTCGCTTTGAAAGCGATTGTCGGTAATTGGCCCTCAGAACCCAATTTAATATTATTACTGACAATGTGACAAATTACAAATATTGTTAAATAAAGCAGAAAACTATGGAAGAAACCTACAAATTTATCGGATTGTCATATTGTCGCCTAGGTCTGATCTGTCAATTTGATTAAATAGGTCCCAAGTAGCATTTTGTTGAATATAATTTAAGATTGACTTTTAAAAGAGGTAGCAGTTTAAACTAGTAAATCAAGCAGATTAGTAGCGAGGCTGACAGTCTAGGATAGGTATCTTTACTCATGAAAGCTCTTTTATAGCTCTTTTAATCTTAAACTGTTGGAGTTCGTAAATAAACTGAAATTATTTAATTATGAATAATTCTATTTTTGTTATCACTGGATACCAAGGCTCGCACCTCTGACTTTTCGGATTCATGTGCGTAGTGTATAATTATGACTTGCTTCAAAACGATGAAGGAAAACATCTTGAGAAAACCGGCATGCCGCCTAAGAGATTTTTCTCGACGGCATGCTGTGAAGCCAAGTCAAAGGCCCATGGGCGGCTTTAAAACTCTGACACCAGGTTAGTCACTAACCACACGGAAAGAAGAAGACTTGATACCTAGTTGCAATGACCTCACAAATTTTAATTACCTCCCACGGAACTCCCAGAGAAATACTTTAAAACCTTTGTTTGGTAACATTAACATATTGTATGACGTAAATAAAAACGTCTTAAGCTAGCGTGGTGATCAAGCTTGTGCCTTCTCTATATGAGAAAACGCCGACCGAAAACAGTGTACCCTGCAGTGGCAAAATAATAGGCTAACATTATCTCGTTTGATCGTTTTTCAACAATATCCGGAAATGCTGTACCTAAGTGGAAAGTTTAAAGTTCCTTTACCTGTAATAGTAAACTTTTCAATTTTAACCACGGCAACTGCTAACAAAGTTTTTAAACACAAACAATATATTATCCGGGTTTCCAGAATATTTACAACATGAAAACTTTAACTGCCACACTAGTAAAAACACTAGTAGAATAACCATAGTAATAAGGATAAGGAAGTCAGCTCACACAATAGTTGAAAAGTTAACGATTCGTAAAATCTCGACTTTAGATACTGGAGCCATAAAAAATGGCGAATAAAACGAATCTCATCCTACTCGTATATCCAACTTTATCGCGTCATAATAACTCATTCATCGGAGCTTTTCTTATTATTATTGAAAGATTTATTTGTTTACTTGCAATCCCCTTCACATAACAATGTTAATTTGATTAATATTAAACTTTTTTTAAGGTTAATTTAACAAAGTTATGGGAAACCATTCCATAATATATCAACACAGGGGGCTCATTTATTACCTACTTCTATTCTAAATTGCTTACTTCCAAATAAATTCACATCGCTCTTATAACACCTTAAATTAAGGTTAACGTAAATATTATATTTTAAACACCTTATTTATGCCAGAGTTTCGTTTACCTAACTTACTTAAATTGCCAGTATTTGAAGGCTATAA
This sequence comes from Omphaloscelis lunosa, assembly GCA_916610215.1. Taxonomy (NCBI): domain Eukaryota; kingdom Metazoa; phylum Arthropoda; class Insecta; order Lepidoptera; family Noctuidae; genus Omphaloscelis; species Omphaloscelis lunosa. The sequence continues at coordinate 19,977,834 of OU744250.1, forward strand.
TTCAGACAAAGTTTCTTAAAACATCGTTAAGGGCTTTATCACACTGACGATTTGCGAGCATGTTATCAGCGAGGCGATTGTTCAACGCGCTCGCCGCGTTTGCGTACCGTGCACGTCATATGTGCGTAATGTGTTCGCCGCGTTTGCTTCAATCAACCAATCAACTCAACCTATCACAATCTCTTGCTGGATGTAAGACTTCACCACAACACCTAGTCCTCCGCCTTCCACATCCAGTCTGTCCCAGTCACCTTTTTAAAGTCGTCGATCCATCTTGCTGGGGTCCATCCCATACTACACTTGCCGATACGCGGTTTGCCCTCCAGGACTTGTCTGTCTGCTCCAATGGCTATCGGTCCTTCGACAAACATGGCCAGCCCGCTGCCACTTCAGATTGCGTTTGCTTACGCAAACGAGAGCGATAAACGTGATTGTACAAGAGAGAGTGAGATAAGCGATTGTACAATACTGTGAGTACACGGAGAACACGTCGTGTAGTCGCGGCTAGCTCGCTTCGCACCCGCGGAAAGCACATTCACAAATCGCCTCGTGTGATAACGCTCTAAGATGCTTAATCTGTTTCGTTACAGTCAGCTTCAATATTTCTTTGTTCTTTAGTAGACAAGCGATTTGTATGAACAATTAAATAGAATTAATGGTTTTAAGCTTCCGCTTGCCCCTTTATCCAGCGCCATTTTCGCTGTCGACTTTTGTTTAATAAGACTATCGAATTACTATTAGTTTTGCTATCCAGATTTTATTTGTTAGACTGCCTTGTTTTTCTAGTGGTTGCAAGTGCTACTGTTGAGCAGGAGGTCCTGGGTTTGATTCCCAGTTCAGGCAAAGCTTTATTGGGTTTTTCATTAGAAATATGTCGGTACCTCCCCGGTGTCTGGATTTGTACCCAGTTGGTGTAAATAGCCTCCCACATGAGACTTAAACATAACTGGCTAAATGTGGAAATACTATCTATGTATCTCAGGTACGCCTCTGTCTAATCCTTCGGGGAAAAATCGTGAATTTTTATTATGTGTGTTATGTAGTGTTATTCTGGAAATTTTTCGTCTAACCTCACCAAAATTACCGCATACCTACAAATCGAAAGCGAACACATAAAACTTAAAAAAAAAATGTTTCTAGAAGAAAATGTCAAAAACGTGTCTGAAATTCATGTACAGAAAGCTTATTAATGAAAATAACTTTACCATCGTGGTTGGAATTCTATTAGCATAATAATACGAAATTATAGAAGGACACTGAACTCTTTGATATGCATCAAGATTTGGTTGCTATGCGTGTTGCTGTTGTTTGTCCCTATAAGGCTGGATTTAGTGCTCGACCGACGCACGGACAGCGCTGACATCGGTCGCGTACCGATTTATATGGACTCGCACTAGCTGACCGTGGATGATACACTATTCACGTCCATTTATCGTCAGGGTCTTGGTACGCGTGACTGGCGGCGACGGTACGCGACCGCCGTCAACTTCGGCCAAACCTGCGCATCAAGTACGCAAGACTTGGGACGCGAAGCGGGAGCGTCAACTACGCCAAACTAAACATGCACCTGCGCGACTACAGCCGGAACTGAACAATGATCGGAAGTCACCCGAGCCGAGCCGAGGATGCACGAAGTTATTCGAAATTGCTCTCTAAACTGTCGTCCTCGCCCAAGTTCAACTCATCAACTTCGTCAAGACACATGTACCCGCTCTGCCGACGCGATGTTACGCGTTACGGTTGCGTAGGTGTGCAAGGCGCCATTGATAAACACGAAAGCCTGAAGCTTTCTTATAGACTTTACTAGCTTTTGCCCGCAGCTTCACCTTTTTTTTAAATCCACTTTATAAACTATCGGTATGCCAAATTTCATTCAAATCTTTTCTGCCGTTTTTGCGCCAATCCGGAAGATAAATCCTGACAAACGGACAACAATTCTTAAAACTACATTTTCGGCGGCAGACTCGTTCGAACACCGCGTTGCAATTTTTTTTCCAAATTATTGAACGTACAGTTTTGACTTCGTTGTGAATGTATAGATATAGACATTATCCTACTATTTCTAAGAACTGAGGTTATGCGATAAATGAAATGTTGGGTGTTTCAGCACTTCTGAAAATGTTTAGATATATCCTACCTACGTATTTTTGGCTGTGTGCTCGGAGGTAAATATTTATATTATTCTGATGCCCGTGTCAATAAACCGCTTCTGTAATAAAATTACATGAATAAATCATTTCTAAACTCACCAAACTGCGTCACAGGCCCAATGTTGTGTTGTTTTATTATCCTTTCAGGTAGGGCCAGCCCGCGTTATTTTAAGTATAATCAGCTCATAATGTTTCCACTGCTGGGAACGACTCCGCAGGCCTCAACTCGGTGAGAGGGAGTGGCCCGTAAAATAGCACACGGGCCCAGTGCGGGTTGGTAGATGTTACATGTCTTCGAATTTTTGGTTCTAGTACTAGGTTTCCTCACGATGTTTTCCTTCACCGTTTTGAGAGTAGCGGTGATGAAATAATTTACACAAAGTAAAGCGCCTGTCAGAGTTCTAACCTACGACCTACAATCCGTAAGTTGCGGCTGTTGCCACTGGGCCACCACTGGTCCCGATGGTCCACCACTGCTCTCACTGTCCCACTACTGCTCTCACTGGGCCACCACTGCTCTCAATGGACCACCACTGCTATACTCAGCCCGTGTAATTTAGCGTAATTTTTGATCTCTCTAAACTAAGTTACAATCTGATTTTATACTTATAGACATGATTTTTCTCAGGTCAAAACATCTCAAGAAGTATGCGTGGATGCTAAGAAGCCATCGATGGGCTTCGCAGAGACTTGCGGTGCTGCTTTCGAGTTTGGACCTAAAAGATTAAGGCCATGGGCTAATTTTGCCAGGTAAGATTACATAACAGAGCAGACCTGACAGGCAAGCTGATAAGCTGAGCAGTTATATTTAAGTCGCGGACGCGGACTACACGTCGCGTAGCCGTGGACGCGGACAACACGTCGCGCAGTCGCAGCCACGGCTAGCTCACTTTGCACCCGCGGAGAGCACGTTTACAGATCGCTTTGCTAGAACCACGCTGGAAAATCGTCAGTGTGATAACGCTGCTAAGAGAATAAATAGCTCTTGATCACAAAACTATTGAGATTCATTACTCACTTCCCAATTCAACAATTCTCAATGTTAGCTTATCACTTGCGACCCCTCCTGCTTTTCACGGTTTTTATGACTTGACAAAACATCGAGATATCTTTTAATAAGTAATTAGTTTAATTTATTATTTATACACACATCAATTCATGTATTATATACACATAAACCTTCCGAAATACATTCTCTAAATTATGTTGAAAACCTCATCAAAATCTGTTGCGTATTTTATGAGAACATCGCGGACTTACAGACAAACCGCGAAAAGCGACTTTATTTTTGAATATTTAGAGATTATTTCTCTTCTTTTTCAGAACTGTCGTGGACTATGCGATGACCTGCACATATTTAGCAGCACTTTGTGTTTATATTGTATTTATCGCTGAAAATTTCAAAGAGGTAAGAGAATTAATTATTATTCTGTCGAAAAATTACTTTTTCTTTTTAAGGACATGGTAACAACATCACGCCTTATTTCCCCGAAGAGTTGGTCAGAGGTGTACCCGTAGTACACCCACATTTCGCCAGTCATGTTTAAGTCCCATGTAATAGGAGGCGAGCCTATTACCATCAACCGGGCGCAATTCCAGACTCCGGGCTGCTACTTAGAAATTCCTATTGGAAAAACTCGCTACCCGACCTGAGAGTCGAACCCAGGACCTCAGGCTCAGCAGTAGTGCATGTGACCACTAGACCTTCGAAGCAGTCTAGACTTTGGAGTTCTGTATACATTTTTGTCTTTCAAAGACTTTGTTATGCATTTGAATTTTCTATTCTGTGTTTTATCATGGTCTTAAGGTACAAGAACAAACATTAAACTTTCTATAAACAAGAGAAAGCTTTGTTATTAATTGCAAAACTTTCCTAATACGGCTATAAAATTAATTTAATGAAAGCCAAATTAATTAAGATAAAACAAAATTAATTTTCTGACTAAGCAATATCGAGAGTAATGTTTGGTTGCTTCAGTTAAGTTTTATGTGATTATAATTATTTGCTGAGGGGCTCGTGGCTAAGTAATAACAGCCTCAAGAGTTGATCGATCGGGTTCAGCTACGCTTGCTGCGGTCAGTCTTTAGATGGGTGATCATCTTAACCTACCGAGACCCCTCCAAGCCTCGGAAAGCACGTTAAGCCGTCGCTACCGGCTATCATTCTTGGATCTTTAATAGTCGTTACGGGTCGTCAGAAGCCCGAAAATCTGACAACCAGTCTTGCCAAGTCAGATAGGCAGTCGCTTCATGTTAAATACTGCTGCATGAAGATTGATTATAATTATTTACTGCCATTATTTTTCAAGGCGCTTTGGGAAAATTATTTTTTTTGCTGTGGTTTGGTGATCTTTGCTTACTAGCGTAATTATTATCGATTTGTTGATATTAATTTCTTACGTCATATCCCCTAAAATACTGTGCGCTCGGTCAGGTAAATAATTTGCCTATTCTGCAATTTACAAATGTAAATTGCAGAATAGGCAAATTTTTCTTGGGTCCTAAGGTCACTGCAAGTAACGGCCAAGTTGTTTTACTATAATCACTGCGATAGGCGTAATATCATAGAAACTTCTAATACAAGCACACTACTTATATAAATCAGCTATTCCCTACATTTTGACGAGATAAGCGAACATAAATGTAGGGAGCAGCCAATTTTTTTTCGCAATTTCAGGTTCTGTCCCATAGTAAAAGTTGTCCATAATGATGAGTAATTACCAGTATATATGTCACCAAATGAAATGGAGCGGGCTTATTTGAAATCGAGATTAACTTAACCCAGCTAAAAACAATAGGTACATTAACGATATTCATTTGTTTCAGGTGCTAGACGAATACATTCCTGAATACAAGTTGTCCGTAGAAGCCTACTGTGCACTAACTCTAGTGCCACTGGTACTTATCTGTCAGATCAGGAACTTAAAGTGGCTGGTACCATTCTCGGCGATAGCTAACGTGTTCCTAGTAATTTGTTTTGCCATCACTATGTATTATATCTTCAGTGATCTGCCGAAGCCTGAGGGGAGGGTGGTGGTGGCTAGTGTCACGCAGTGGCCCTTGTTTATAAGGTGAGGATCTCCTAAACTTTTATGTTTTCTAAATATTTATCATTCGTTTTTATGCCCGTGCAATGGCGCTAAGATAAATTAAGCCAGAATTTCATCACAAAATCAGTGACATAAAATTGTAGGGCGACTTTTTCGTACAAGTGTGCCGGCGGGACCGCCTGGTGGTAGCGACGGTCGTAAGCCCGCGTGAACCGTGGGACTGTCACCAACGAAAAATACACCCTATAATTTTATGTCTATCATGTGACTAATTTCGTAATGTAATTTTGTCTTTAAAGAAAGAAAATGCGTACAAATAAAAATCCGGATTTTTAATTTATCTGTCTGTGATATTTTCTTTATATAATTTATCTTTTTAGTTGCCTTTTTTTCGTAGACGGATTTTGAATTTTACATTTAACACGATTTTGAGAGTGAACTTGCTACTTCTGATCCAAGTGTGCTGCAAACCTCTTCTTCAGATTCTATAACTTACTTCTCAAATATTGGACCAACAACGTTAAGCTACTTAAAAAAAAACAGTCCAGTGCGAGTCGGACTTGCACACAAAGGGTTCCGTGCCACTGTACAATATCTATCAAATAAATGAAAATACTAAACGATGAATGTTTTTTCATCTTTTATTTTAAAAATCGCTAAAATAAATTTGTATTTCATAATGATACAGTGAATTACAAAGTTATTATTTGCAGTTAAATAAAATACCTTATAAATCGACGTTTTCAATATAACTGCTTTGATTAAATACAATATAGGTTTTATAGAGATATAAAGAAGTTTCAAATTCCTAACTTGTTTAGTTGTTGGGATAGACCTCGTACAAAAATGCCAGTTTTCGCCGACAACTATTTTTCATGGATTTAAGGTAATTTTGGTACTAAAAATGAAAATTTGCAAAAGAAATAACTTTTTTATTTTCAATAATAACAAAATATTGTATTATATTTTGCTAATGTTATTGCAGTACCTATGTGCCTTTTTCGGATCGGACAGGTTCTTTTACATATTGTATATATATTTGTACTCTACTCGATGAGTTCTAGACATGACACCCCACATGCCAGGGTATGCCAAGAAATTTTTTATTGTATAGGGACCCCCCTTTAATTTTTAACTTTTTTTTATTTATTTGTTGTTATACCGGCAATAGAAATACACAATCTGTAAAAATTTTAACCATCTACCTATTACGGCTCATCAGATACAGTCCGCTGACAGACAGACAGACGGACAGATAGCGGAAGCTTAATAATAGGGTTCCGTTTGGCCTCCGTCGGATACGGAACCCTAAAAACGAAGAAGATGTGCATTTTAGTAGAGGTTAGAAGTACTGATCAAATTCTAAACGGAATACAGTGTATTTTACTACATTTTAATGTTTATCACTAAACCGAGGCTATCAAATTCTGCTCTGAAATAAATCTTCACCAAAAAATAAAACAAAATTGCTTCTAACACATTAAACACGTACTTTAAATTCAAGAGGTATTCATGAAATGTAATCAAAATAACTAAGTACTAAAAAGTCTAGAACAATTAGAACTAACGACGGCCCTGATTTCAATACTAATAAAACTATTAGAATTTGCACCGCTCCAAAACTTTTAATTACAACACACTGAATGAAACATAGTTACTTTTAAAGGTTGTATAAATAGATGAAATCCATCCATTTGAGCTTTGGAACTAAACTAAATTATTAAAAGCGCTCTAAAAAACTTTGTTTTTTTTTAATATTTTATTTAAAGTTGGCCAGTTATTTGAAACCAACACGTTCTACTGCGTACCTCTGCTGAACATACGCATCTTCCAAATCCAACAACAATTCTCGTTGAGACTTGGATACGACAAGCAGGAATTGACCGTAGGTTTGTGAACGTCCATCCTTCTGCACCCAGTCCATTCCAGCAATACTGTTCACTGGTCTATACCGCTATCCAGTGTACTATTGTCCATTCGCTCCAAACCACGTGACATTCTAAATATATACATCTCTTTCCAGCACAGTAATCTTCGCAATGGAAGGCATTGGCGTCGTGATGCCGGTTGAGAACGAGATGGCTAAACCTCAGCAGTTCCTCGGTTGTCCTGGAGTGCTCAACGTGGCTATGAGCATCGTGATATCACTGTACGGTATCGTCGGGTTCTTCGGCTACATGAAGTATGGAGACGATGTTAGGGGAAGTGTCACCTTGAATCTGCCGCAGGATGAAGTGTGAGTACTTTTTTGCGTATTAACTCTTTGAACAGACAGAAAACTGTATTATTGGCAGTCCCTAACGGTAGTAGGTACAAGAGAAAGTATTTTCCAGAAAATACTACAGATTAGTCAGTGAAATGACCCATACCTAATGGATATCAAGAGGCAGATGTTACAACACAGAGTTCGAAATTCGACTTTTTTAGTAAGAAACGAAGTTTAATAAAGAAATGGGCTTCATAAAAAAATTTGAGCTAGGAATTGAAAATTTTATAACCGGCCAAGACTTCGCACTAAAATTGTAATTTTCATTTTCCAGTCTTGCTCAAAGCGCAAAGATCCTGATGGCACTAGCGATCCTCTTTACCTATAGTCTGCAGTTCTACGTGCCCATGGAGATGATCTGGAGACAGCTACACAACAAGGTGTCAGTCAGATACCAGAACATCACGCAGATCGCTATAAGGACCACCGCAGTCGTTGGCTCAGGTGAGTGAGATTCGGCTATAACTGTGGCTGGTAGGTAGCCAAACACCTAAAATGAAAGGAGTTCCAGTCAACATTTTTGACCAATTTAAATTAGGATGGATGACGGAAAAGATAAGGTCATATAAAAATATAGTCTAGTTTAATTCTATGCCCCGTTTTTAGAATTAATTGAAATGTAAAACCTATTTTATTTAATTGACGTAAAGCACTGAAATAACTTAGAACATTCAAAAAATATATCTTTATTTTAAGGGCTACAAACATCGTTTCGGGGTTCATGATATATCCCTAGAGATTACGGACCTAAATGAGGACTAAATAAAGTTGAGAATTAATTGCTATTAATGTTTTTTCACCATTTTGATATTCCGTACGGGACCGTCCTACGCACATAATAATTTCTATGGATCACTTATGTCTTTTGGCAAAAATATTACTTAATATTTTCATGGAAATCGCAGCTTCATTTTAATAAGTTTGAAGGAATATAGCTTGTGTTATAATTTTAGATACGTAGGTAATTTTTGTTACAAAACAAATGAAATAACCACTGAATGTAATTAATACGTTCTTTAGAAATAACAGAAAGTGGCTTGAAACAGACTAATAATAAACTAGGCTCTATTGCTAGTAAAACACACATAATTTAAGAGCGTTTATTCTGAAAGTCGCAAATAGATGTCGACAATTTCACTGTTTTGATTAATTTGGCAATACAACTGAATGGAAATATGAAATGTGGCTAACTAGCGAACTAGAACATTAATAATGAATTAAAACACTGAATTTGATGTTGCAACCGTTTTAGGTGTAAAAAAGGCATTTGGAAAGTTTCCACATACTTTTTTTACATCTAAAACTAAATATTCAGTATTACGATATTAATTATTGCATTTCATAATCAATTTCGCTAGTTAGCCACAATTCATATTTCCATACAGTAATATTGCCAAATTAATCAAAACAGGTGAATATTTGACAGCTATTTGCGGCGTTGCCAACATTTAGGATAAACGCTCTTAAGGAAAATAATGACCTATTTCTAATGTTTGTTTTTTTTCCAACAGTTGCCCTCGCAGCGGCCTTCCCCGACCTAGAGCTGTTCATCAACCTGAGTGGTGCCATCTTCCTCTCGACCCTCGGCCTCCTCACTCCAGCCATCATTGACACTGTCCACAATTGGGATAGAGGACTTGGACCCTTTAACTGGAAACTTTGGAAGAACATCTTCATCGCCATGATTGCTCTTGTGGCTCTCTTTGCAGGTTCCTTTACTTCAATCAGAAGCATGGTGGCCAAATTCCATGAAGCTCCAGTTTTGGAGGTAGTGGCTAATGTGACTAGCATTTCTATAAATGATACTATGAGCGTATGATTTGAGAGTTAAGAATATTATGTACTACTTAAGGACCATGACATTTTGACTTTAATTTGACTAGGAAGAACGTCATGAAATGGAATTTGTGAATACCTTTAGGTGAATCAAAAAGACAGGTAGGATATCTAAAACCAGCAGTTAGACTATTTATAGTTAATTGAGTTAGTTAAAGTTACGTCAGACAGCTGTCCAATTTGTCACAGACAAATTAATATATCTTTCAAACAAAGCTAAAGGTATTTACGTTTAAATTCGTCGTTGTAGTAATGGAAATTCCGTCTTAAATTTAAACTCAGAGATGTTTACATTCCATTAAATTGATAGTACTACTTAGTAGGGTCGTTATAATTAAGTTAGTCTTACGGACTATAAACTCACCAATTAGGTTGTGATTTTTAATTACAAAAGGCCTTAAGGTATTGATTGCCTGTCTCATAATTGTATCGTTAATAACCTGATACTTTTCTCATATTTTGTAAATTCCTTTGCTCTGCCTATACCTACCATTAGTTTTAATATGTTCTAGGTTTCTATTACGTTATTCGAAGTGTTTTTTAAATATTATGCATATACTTCTTCATATAAATATGTTATCTATACCTCAGGCGGTTCTCTTGTAAATGATTATAAGTGATATAAAATATATTGTATAATGCTTTCCACGTCTTTTCAAGTATGACATAATAATGATTACTGTTTATAAAACAATTTTAAAACTGACGTGATAAATAGATATTATATTATTATTAAAGTATTCAGTTTGTAGCTCCCTGTTGATGAAACAGAATTAATTAATGTTAGAAATAATTTTAGTTTTTGTCGTATTTTTAGCCATAAGTCTGAAATGTATGAATTTAGAAAAAAATGCTAACATAAAATGTATTTTTAAAACTATTTGTTTTATGAAAAATAATTGTACAAGATGTTCATGCATATTAAGGGACTATACAGTCTATTGTTGAGAATTGCCAATTTAACTTTAGTAATAAATAAGTAATTTTTAATGTAAGCATACTTTTAAGTTGTATCTGTAACTACAATTTTACCTAGGCTCAGAAAGAGCATTTTTTGCGATTACCGTGTAAAAGGTAGTATTATCAATAGGTAGGTTGTAAAATGTTATCACGTAATGTCTTTTATCTTCCTATTCTCTTTTAACAGAAATTTCTCTACATTTTACTCAGCTACCTGTAACATTATTTCTTCAGATGCCATTTTGTATCGTTACGGTTGAATTTGAATCAATCATTTTCTTAGATTTTAAGAAACATGTTAAATTCTATTACCATACGTACATACATTAAGCCTTGTAAGTTATTATTGTAAGTAGCTTACTAAGTTTAATTAAATTGCTCAATAAATAAATATTGGCAACTTATAATAGCTCAATTACAAATGATGGAAACTAGAAGATTACCTATATGTTTAGTAACAAAACTTGAGCAACCACACACTATCGAAATGTTAAAGTTATGGTTACTCGAACAATCTGTTGAGCACTTGAAATTCGAACAGAATTGTTTGAACATTATCATTGAGTGATACTATCTCTCTTAAATCTTCTAATAAAAAATTCAATGTCGCATAAAATATCATTTTTTTTTTATATTTACGCTAGTTTATTTCTTCTGAATTTTCTTTCAAACTTTTCTCTTAACATTCCGTTCTCAAGAATAGACAAACTGTTGAGTACAATTACAATAAACATCTATTTTAATAATAAATGAAAATAAGTTTTTTATTGTGAAAAAAGAAATGTGATATCATTAGTTTTAATACTAGTCTGTAAGTTTCACTAATAAAAAGCGTCAAGTTAATAAAATACTATGAAAGTTCTTTTTTCCTTTTTATTTGGCGAACTTTATTAAGTTTCGTCTTGAAGGACCAACGTTTTGCAAAAGTCTTGGATTTCCCGAATTGGGTCAAAAGTCATAAAAATTGGTCCTTTTGTTCTTTGAAAAAAATAAATCTTCAAACTGGCAAAAAGTCGTCCCTTCCTCTACATTTTAAGATTTAAATAAAGGTGAAGCTTATACGTAGAGACAACCGGTAACCCTTGTGGTCAACGTGTTCTTGAGTGGAGACCGTGAATCGACAAACTTAAGGTAGGAAGCCCTCAGGCTAGGTGGAGCGACGATCTTCGCAAGGTGACTGGTAGCAGCTAGAAGAGAGTTGCCGAGAATCAAGCTAAATGGTGTGCACTGGGAGAGGCCAGGAAATCTGTAGTCTGATGAAAATGAATGATGGTAATGATATGGAGTGATTGAAAGAGCCATGTTGAACCAGCACAGAGGCCGGAAATCAGCCTGCGATTCCCAACGCCCTGATCGTCTCTTCCTGCGGCGGTTAGGGGCGTGTGGGCGCGAAATTTGCCTCTCCCTCACGCATTCACAAACTACCAAAGTACCAAACCGTAAAAAAATTGTTAAACCATGGATAACCCCGGGGCTTCTTCGCTGTATTCGACACAGAGACAACTTGCATAAAAAATTAAAAAAAAACGCCAGATAATGGTGATCTAAAAACAATTTTTACCAGGTACAGAAACTTCTGTAACAAATTATTAAAGAAAATAAAAACTGACTATGAAACAACTCAAATAAGCAAAGCTGGAACAAACCCCAAGCAACTATGGGCTGCAATTAATAAGTTAACAAACAGGGTTATAAAGAAAGATACTCCATCTCATCTCTTAACACTGTCATCCACTCCAAAAATATCGGTCAATTCCGTTAACGACTTTTTTGCTCAAATTGGCAAACAGCTCGCGGAAAAAATAATAAGCCCACCACAACCTTTCAAAGCAATCGATAGCCACAACCCGAACTCAATGATTTTGCTACCAACGGACGAAGTCGAGGTTGAAAAATTATTAATGTCCCTTCGTAGTGATTGTGCAGTGGGATGGGATGGAATATCAAGTGGTCTTCTTAAGAAACATAAAGCCTCCATTGTGCCCCCACTTACATACATTTGTAACCTGGCTCTTTCAACAGGTAAATTTCCTAAAGTCCTTAAAAGATCAATCGTACACCCGATATACAAGAGTGGGGACAGGAGCCGTGTCGGCAATTATAGGCCCATAGCTGTTTTACCTGCCTTGTCAAAAGTTCTAGAGAGGATAATGAACAACAGGCTCGTTGATTACCTCGAAAAATATAAGCTTCTATCTCAAACACAATACGGCTTTCGGTCCGGTAAATCAACATCCGACGCCGTACACGATTTGACAAACTATGTTGTCACCAACCTGGACAAGGGGAAAAAGGTGTTAGGCATATTTTTAGACCTTGCTAAGGCGTTTGACACGGTTTCTGTGCCCATTCTCGCCCAAAAAATGGAGAATTTGGGAATGAGAGGGGTTCAACTAGAACTTTTTGAAGACTACTTGAGTGAGCGTACCCAGTGCGTTAAAATAGGTGAACACATCAGTGACGAACAAACAGTCTCGTATGGAGTCCCTCAAGGAAGCGTGTTGGGTCCCACTATGTTCCTTATTTATATTAATGACCTGGGTCTGCTCACACTCCCCGGGGGTAGGATAATTACTTTTGCAGATGACACGGCGCTCCTCTTTAGCGCTGATACATGGGATGAAGTTTTTTCATACGCACAATTGGGCTTTAATACGGTGTCAAATTGGTTACGCAGTAATGTTCTGACACTCAACGCGGAGAAAACCAATTATATGACCTTCTCTCTCAAAACAAACGTTAACGTTCTAAACTCCTCAGCGCCCTACACAATAATAACACACAATTGTCCAGAACCACACAATAAGAATATGTGTACCTGCACTCACCTTCGCGACACTAGACACGTTAAGTACCTGGGAGTTACAATCGATTGTACCCTTAGATTCCAGCAACACATCGATACACTTAAAACCAGGTTACGCAAGTTAATATATGTTTTCAAAACCTTGAGACGAGTAGCTGATGACAAGTTAAAAAAAATCCGTATACTTTGCCCTTGCTCAGTCACTGTTAACCTACTGTATCTCTGTCTGGGGAGGTGCTCCGAAAACTACAATGATTGAATTGGAGAGAGCCCAGAGAGCAATCTTAAAAGTTTCCATATTCCTGCCTTACCGCCATCCCACAGAGCTCCTATACAAGGAGGCTAAAGTTTTGACAGTGCGTCAACTTTTTATCCTTAACATCATATTAAAACAGCACTCATTACTTACCTATCATCCCACGGCCTCACATCGAAAAAGACGATACAACCCTGTAGACCCCCGTCTTAAACACCAATGTACTACTCAATTTTCAAAGCGGTTTTTCTGCCACCTAGGTGGTTTTCTATATAACAAAATAAACAGGATGTCACCCATAGTTAACCTCACTAGAACTATGTGCAAAAAGAAAGTTACAGGCTTACTACAACAACTAAATTATGAGGGTACTGAAAACTTATTTACCTCTATGGTGTAATATCGCAGCTATAGCAATATCCTTACAAAATAAAATAAAAAACCTATCTACATCATCATTCTCAAATCTTCAAGTTACCTTTAAGTCACTTAATGTAAAAATATAACGCACGTACGGACCAACACCACTCCACACACACACACACACACACACACACACACACACACACACACACACACACACACACACACACACACACACACACACACACACACACACACACACGCACAAACACAAACACACACTTCCATACACAAAATAATAACCGATTTAACAAAAGTTTAGTTTATATTATGTAAAGTTTAAAATTTCCATTCGAGCCACCAATCTTTTTATAACGTTGTTTTCTTTTAGGTTGTCAGTGTACAAGTACATAAAAATAAAATGTATAATTTTGTAAAAGAGCGGAGACCTGGTGATCTGAAATACAGGCCTAGAGCTTAGTTTAGGCACCAGTCTCCCACAATATTAAAATTTTGTCTGACTCTGATACCATGTAATATGTATTTTGTAATATTGTGGTGAGAAAATAAAACATTATTATTATTATTATTTAAGTCTTTGACGTTTCTCGGGACCCTGGGGTCCCGGACCTTTGGAAGGCGTACGAGGGGCCGAAGCCAACTCGCAGAGGCCCCTTAGACTATTTCAAATGGAATGTGGCACCAACCGACGATTATCCCTGTATGCACTATACAAGTGCACCCAAGGACAACCCCCGGTTGGTGTAGGACTATTGCAGAACATGGAAACAAAGATATTGGACTATGGGTTTGGGTGGCTAAAATGTACTGGTTACCTGGAACTATGGAAGGACTATGGCCCCTGCCTGATCAATGTTTATATTTACACGGATAAAATGGCAGGGGGTGACTTGCACACTCAATAATGGGCCCCCGAAAACGGTCGCTAGCACATAGTGACGCAGCGACAAGGGGGCAACATGTCCTGAGATGCTTAAGAGGAGTGGAGAGGTATTCCACGGCTATCAGGACAATCCCGGAAGTACGGTCAAGATCCCTACCAGCATCTTACTGGAATACTTCCTTCCTCCGAGCACGTTTGCTCTTGCGAATCTCCACTCAAGCCAGCCAATAAAGGCAAGAGTGAGGTGGGAGCTCTGTTCCTCGTCAGTTTTCTCTCCAGCCGGCCAATAAAGGCAAGCCAGAGGTGAGCAACAAGACTTCTCCCGGGAGATAGGGTCCGTGGGGTCGCTACTGCCCAACAGCTCGCCACATGCTGCCCTGCGGGTTTCTGTATCTCTCTTGGTCTGGCTCCTCACCCTAGACCCGTTTCGAAAAAGCAAAATTTAACGGCACAGACCCAGAGTTCGGAGCGCGCAAGCCCCACCACGACGTCAACGTAGAGATACGGCGGTGGGGTTATTATTATTATTATTATTATTCCACCTACTTCTTCGCGAGCATTACTACTTCGCAAAAGGAGATGACGGCCTCCCATTTTCTCTCGCTCTGTACCATGGCCTGAACCAGGGCCGGACGCGAGAGATCACCACCACCGATCGCCTCCACGAGAACACGGCGATGCTCTCGCCCAAGCCGGGCAGACCTCCACCGTATGCTCCGCCGTGTCCTCCGGGCGATCCACAAAATAGTGACATCCGGGCGTTTCCTTTTGCCTTATCCTGAACAGGAACTTCCCGAAACAGCCGTGTCCAGTGTTGAAGAAACCGGCCTGAGAGATATTTTTCGACAGCATGTAAAACCAAGTCAGAGGCCCATGGGCGGCTTTATAATTCTGACACCAGATTAGTCACTAACCACACGAAAAGAAGAAGAAGCAGAAATCATGGTCGAATATTAGGTCTGTTTGGACTAGTGAATGCGCCATATTTGTGGCATTTTTTTTTTAAAGTGCTATTCTTTGGCACCAATTTTTTTTATTAGCCTAAACTGTCCTACTCCTTTGCCAGCCTCCATTCCTTCCACTATTTTCGATATTGTGCTTCTTCTTGCAAATAATAACACCGAATTTCGGTGACGGCGGCTGGAACCAAGCCAAATACCAGTGCGTAGGAACGCAGAAAATATTATAGTGTGTACGCAACCACAGGTGCAATCCGACACGAGAAACAAAAGTGAAAAAATGATGGATGATGGTGCCCGTCTAACCGAATAACATAACAAATCGAGGCGAATAAATAAAACTACAGATAATAACCACCGAATCTTAATATAAGTGTTGATCTAATTGCCTCTTACCTAACAGAATGTAGATGCATGTGTTTTGTAACAGACGAATTAGTGCCAAATATGGCGGATATGAACTATTAGATACAATGGAGTTGCATAAGCTGGCTTGGAGTAAGTTTATAATTTAACTGCTACAAAAATTAAAAAAGCAGTAAAAGAAAGACGCTTTTTACGCCTGTGTTTCTAAATTAAATGAGTGATAATTGTGGTGAAGGTAAAATTGCCTGTAATAAAATCTTTACTAAAGTAATATCTAGGGTTCACTTGAAATCGAACCCAAGACCATACTCTGCTGCTATGCTTATGGTCCGGTATGGATAGTATGGAAAAGACGTTTTAAACAAAAGCAAATTACTTATTTAGAATATATATTTATTTAATAATGATGAATAATATACAGGGTGTTTGTTGCATCGTGTGCCAAATTGAAATGGTCGACTGGGGGGGTCACCTGCTATCCTTTCAGACCCCTAAACACTTCTCATGCCCTGTGGATTTTTTTTCATCGACTTTGTATTGTTTTATTAAAAAAATACCCAAATTTTGCATTCAAGTACAAATTTAAAAAAAAGTGTAAGTCGTAGACTCTGAATTTTAATTTTATTTAGATGTGTATTGTATTACAGTACTTTTAAATTCAAAATTAGTGGCATTAGCCACGTAGTTTTTTTTTTATTTACTCGTAAAGTTTCGGACTTCAATTAAAGCTGTCCATGTTACAGCTATTTACATGGCTATAAAAAAAAATACAAAAGCGACCGGGATCTTCCAACTCCCTCAGAAATTCTCTAGTCTATTCTCTTGCTAGTGATGTACCACATGCCATAAAAGTATTTTTACAACTTTGTGAATTCACTAGAATTGTGAATCGAGTGATAAAATACTAAATTTCAAATTATGATTTAAAAAAATATTTTTGCTTAAATTATACCTCAAAAACTCTATAGATATTTTATCTCACTCTTATAAGGTAAAATCTGTCTCGTATCTCTCTTTCTTACTAGAAATAAAAAATAATTGCATTTTTAATATTTATTTATATTTTTTACATATTCTGCTCAAACTGTTGGCCGCTATTGCGAATGCAGGCCCGACATCTATTTCGTATTTCCACAGTTGTTGTACGTAGTCGTATTTCGTCCTTTATTTTATTGAACGCCGTTTCAATGCGTTGAAGTAGTACCTCCCTAGTCGGAACCTCCGTGGCGTATACCAGCTCTTTGGCACGTCCCCAGACAAAAGTCTAGCGGAGTTAGGTCTGGGGAACGTGCCGGCCATGCAATAGGGCTATCGCGACCAATCCACGCATTGGGGAACACATCGTCGATATATTCCCTCACAGTCAAACGCCAATGCGCCCGCGCAAAAAGACAGAAATCTTTTCAAAGGAGGTTTAGTGTAAACGTTTGGGTAGGAGTGACTGGGAATCAGGTAGTTGGACTGCATTACCTGCCCGATAACCTCAATGGCGATAACTATTTGGAGTTCCTTCAAAACGACCTGCCCGAATTAGTGTCCGAAGTGCCCGTATTTAATTAAAATATGCCCAAAGTTTTCCAGCATGACAGCTGTCCCGCGCATTGGCGTTTGACTGTGAGGGAATATCTCGACGATGTGTTCCCCAATGCGTGGATTGGTCGCGATGGCCCTATTGCATGGCCGCCACGTTCCCCAGACCTAACTCCGCTAGACTTTTATGTCTGGGGACGTGCCAAAGAGCTGGTATACGCCACGGAGGTTCCGACTAGGGAGGTACTACTTCAACGCATTGAAACGGCGTTCAATAAAATAAAGGACGAAATACGACTACGTACAACAACTGTGGAAATACGAAATAGATGTCGGGCCTGCATTCACAATAGCGGCCAACAGTTTGAGCAGAATATGTAAAAAATATTAAATAAATATTAAAAATGCAATTATTTTTTATTTCTAGTAAGAAAGAGAGATACGAGACAGATTTTACCTTATAAGAGTGAGATAAAATATCTATAGAGTTTTTGAGGTATAATTTAAGCAAAAATATTTTTTTAAATCTTAATTTGAAATTTAGTATTTTGTCACTCGATTCACAATTCTAGTGAATTCACAAAGTTGTAAAAATATTTTTATGGCATGTGGTACATTACTAGCAAGAGAATAGACTAGAGAATTTCTGAGGGAGTTAGAAGATCCCGGTCGCTTTTGTATTTTTTTTTATAGCCATGTAAATAGCTGTAACATGGACAGCTTTAATTGAAGTCCGAAACTTTACGAGTAAATAAAAAAAAAACTACGTGGCTAATGCCACTAATTTTGAATTTAAAAGTACTGTAATACAATACACATCTAAATTAAATTAAAATTCAGAGTCTACGACTTACGCTTTTTTTAAAATTTGTACTTGAATGTAAAATTTGGGTATTTTTTTAATAAAACAATACAAAGTCGATGAAAAAAAATCCACAGGGCATGAGAAGTGTTTAGGGGTCTGAAAGGATAGCAGGTGACCCCCCCAGTCGACCATTTCAATTTGGCACACGATGCACCAAACACCCTGTATAATAGTGATGATATTACTTATTAACTGATTTCATATATTAAATTTTTCAATCAGGCTTAAAGATTTACTATATTTACATATACTCGTATTATACGGTGCGATTAAATTTGATTCTAATGATTATAACTCTGTAAATATATTTGTTATGGTCGACCTGACCTGCAAATTGCAAAAAAGTAAGATAATTTGAATTTCGGGGGCTATCACTACGGATCCACCTTAAGCGGTAAGCATCGTGTAAATGGGGTCTTAAGACTGCCTGTCCATTGACGCGGAGCGATGCAGCGGAACGGAACGAGGGAGTAATGCGGAGCGAAGTTGCGGACTGTGTCTGTCCATTGTTGCGGACTGTGCGGCGCTAGGTCAAGTTCACGTGACGAGTAATTTGAGCGGGCTGCTATCCCCGCGGCCGGTTTTTTCCGCATCCCCGCTCCGCTTCCTCGCTCCGCTTCCCAGTTGTGTATGAATTTTTAAACTAGTTAGCACATCGCTGTCCACTGAAGCGGAACAAAGATTTTATGCAATTCCATTGGTTAATATTGGCACAGCTTCGCTCCGCTCCTCTCCTCTCCACTCCAGTGGACAGTCAGCCTAAATCTGTGACCTACAAAAGGAGGGTCGATGTACAATGGCTTGCCATTTGCTCATGTAATGCAGTTTATTACAACTATCCAGCCACTATCTGACCACATATCCAGACAGCGAGCTGTTTCTGAGAATTTCCTAATGGAAAATCCAACAATACTGCCCAACCCGATAATCGAACCGAAGACATTGCGACCACTAGTTCAATGAGCTTGAGACAATGCAAACATTTCATAGATATTTCTCACTAATGATGAATGACTCACCAAAACATTACTCTCATAGTAATTTCTGTTGTTTTGTTAACCGCAACAAGTTGCTACATCTTAACTGCAATCACAGGTCATTAACCTGTCTTTACGTGACTTTTGGTTACAACATTACTCTAGCTATGTGTCGAAATTATCATGTTCATAGCTTTGCATTTTAAATGTTAATGAATTTCGAACTGCCTGGATATTTTTTTTTAAATTATACAATGCAATATGTGCCTTCCAGTTAAATGTTGTCTATTTTAAATCCAAGGAAAGTGTCTTTTACTTCTTCAATCGTTGTATTAGACACGTTTACATTCAGTTTAGCAAGTTTACTTTTATAATTTTTAAATTGACCTAATTTGGTTTTCGAAAGATTAACTTTAATTTACTGACTTTTATTTATTGACCAGTTTATTTCACTTGCGTAAGAAAAATTATTAAAATATTTATTTGAAATAAATAAAGATGCATCATCAGCATACATTACGAATTGGTGGTTGATTATTATATTTGGATGCTCATTAATATACCTACAATAGGAATAATGGTGACCTTAATATACTGCCCTGCGGTGCGCCTAGTTTATCAGATTCGAATTCAAATTTCACTTCCTCCACCATTTTTCTACGTTCATCGTGTATCTCAACAGTGGCTTGCATTCTATTATTTAATACATTTTAGAGCTATACCTACCTCCCCGACCCTTGCCCGAAAACGAGGTGCCAGCAGTGGTTGCAGCTGAGAGCTAAAGATATAATTAAAAACGATACGGTAGTAAAATTAAAAGAATACTAATTCTTAGCACTCTTATTTGGAAATGCTGAAATACATACAATTTATCGAATAATTTTATGTCAATTTAGATGATGTGTAAAAGTAGCAGTGTTTATAGACTTTTGTCGCTCTCCGAACCAAATAAATGTACGATAATTGTTTTAACTCCCAGAACAATTACGAGCATTAGCTAAATTAAATAATTGCAGATCTTAGCCCCAATACAGTTAGTCGATTTAACAAATAGTTTTGTTTATATTCTTAACAGCTTGATGAGAACAATTAAAAAAAAAAAACAGTGGCACTCCGGGAGTGCCGACAGAAGTGAAAACTTGAAAAAAAATCGGCACCGCGGTAATCAACGCGTTGATGTCTTTTTAACCGTCTTACGAATTTTCGATCAGGTCACGTGTCCTGACGCGAGTTTAACATTTTTTACCCATTACAAAAAGTGCACAACGCCGCTAAAGAAGTTTTCACTTCAAAAACAATCTTTGCTCTGTATTGGCTAACTTTAGTTTTGTCCTACTTTCGATCCTTGGGTTTTAGACAGTGAGAGTCTGACACGCCCTCCCGCTCTGCCCAGAGCGGGAGAAGTTATTACATGATTTCCCACAAAAAAAAAGGTACTACATGTGTACCTAATTACATATTGCATAATCAGCCTATAATATTCCCACTGCTGGGACACAAGCTTCCTCTCTGTGAGAGGGAGTGGGTCGTAATACATCACTCGGGCCCAGTGCGGGTTGGTAGATGTCACATGTCTTCGAATTTTTGGTTCTAGGACATGCCGGTTTCCTCACGATGTTTTCCTTCACCATTTTTAACAGCACTACAGCTCTATAAGTACCTATTTATTATTGCGAATTATCGGCGAGAGCTCCAATATTGGAATTGCCTTCAGTAAATAGGCGATAGGCATGCTTTGTAAACATTACAATATAAATATGTTTAAGGCTATAAAGAGGTAACTGCTCGGGAATGAACTACTATCAGTTTCCTTGTCCGATCAAATAATTGCGGTATTTCCCCACAAAACTAAGACGTTCTGTGTCAATGGTAATATTTACACCTATTTTCCTCCAAATCACCTTGGCTCATTGACAAAACACCAAAAATTCGTCCTTCTTGATTTCGATGAACACAGTCAATGCCTTTACACGACTATGTTTAATGAGGTGGGCTTCCAGTCTAACCGGATGCAGCACCAGTATTTTATATGAAGCGACTGCTTAACTGACCTCCACAACCCAATTACTACAAACCAGCCGTTGAGAGAATGCGTTCCTAACACCTTTCAGTTGGACAATTTTTAGTAACTAAAAGGATTAAAACGCACAAAACATATATTCTTTAGTATGAAACTGACAAGTTTCAAGAACGCATTCGCAACGGCCGGGCCGGACTGTAGATAACACAATACCTTACGTGACCATTTATTATTTTACTCAAAACGGGACTTCGGTTTATTTATCTCACTAGTAGAGCCAATTCATAAAGGAAACTCAATTTTGAGAATACCATCAGCCATTACCGACACATTTTATTTATCAAAATTATTTATTAAGTACAGTAAAGTTAAGAAAGATAAATTTTCATTCATTTTTATATTCTGGTTTTACAGCTGGTGATGATTTAAAGTAAGATTAAAATTCTTGGCAGGTTTTATTTTTATATTCACCTTAGTTATCAACATCACCATAAGGACCGGAACCTGTAACGGGGTCTTTTCAGTCGTCCACAATTTATTCATTAAAGAAAAGACTCTGAAAACGAGATCATTTTGCGTCCCCAGGATTTTTTCGGGGTCACCGGGAGGAAGGATCGAAGAAGGGGCCGGTCCCGTTCGAATCGAGACGTATGGTCACGTTAACAATACCCCTTGGTAAGACAGTGAATGAATGGATTCCTAATACAAAACGTTGTTCGCCTTTCCCGAATTTTAAGCAATAAGTACAAACACTACAGAAAATACACAACTAATTCCAATACTTAACACACTATCTAAATGTACTCGATTTACTGCTAAGTACCGTAGTCACGTTCTGGACCAAGATAGCTATTTCAAAACAGCAGTAAATAATAGCAGGTAGATGTGTTATTAGATTGTGCTGTCAGTAATAGGTTTTGGTATACCTAGTGCTTTGTAGCTATAGATAACTAATAACATTTAAATGCAACGGTTATTTTATAGTCCAGCATCTATACATATTCAAATTCAAAATATTTTTATTTCACATAAACCTACATGGACACTTGTGAAACGTCAGAAGTTAGGTGCACGGTTCCAATTGGTCGTTTCGTATGGAGAAGAGCCGGCAAGAAACTCCACATAATTTTGGGTTAGTTAATTAATATCTACAGTCTCATTTGATTTCTGGTCTTTTGATACGACCAGATACATATTGAAAATAAATGCTTCTCATCTATGTAGCCTTTTCTCAGCTATGTTGGGGTCGGCTTCCAGTCTAACGAGATGGAGCTGAATACCGCATAATGTATTTTACAAAGAACGACTGCCTATCTGACCGCCACAAAACAGTTACTGGGTAACACAATACCCCTTGGTAAATAAGGTAAGATGTAAGATGTATAAATGAAAGCCACCAGCGGCTTAAACGTGCTTTCCGAGGTACGGGTCTCGATAAGAAATGGATGGTCACCCATCCACGAACCGACTGCGGCAAGCGTATGAACTGGAACTCTAACACAAAGCATTTATTTCAAATAAACCAATTACGGGTACTTTTGAATTGTCAAGGGGTCAGTCAGAAAGATGAAGCTAGTTGCCCATTCCAAAGCGTAGTAGGTACCTATGGAGAAGAACGGGCAAGAAACTCCCTATGATATTGCTTAACCATGAACCCCGAAAATAATTGCGTGTTCTTGGGCATATCAATACGCACGTAATTAATATAATTCGACTACACTGTATATTATTATAAAAGTTAAACTTACACATAAAATGTCTATTTTTATAATTTTTCTTTACATTTTCAATAGCTCCCTTAATTTGGTTTGTTGTAAAATAAATGAGTAATATAATTTAATTATGTAATAAAATATCTCAGTCACTGGCCGACTAGCATACATTCACAAGGCCGTCAACCATTGAAAACGTTGAAGGCCAAACATTGAAAGGGAACGAATACTGATTACAGTGCATTAATACTACAATAACAACAGTAAAGAATGATTAAACTTACCTTGATTAGCTATTTGCTCTATTTATAGACACGGAAATCGATTCGCAAAATCATACATCTTATGATCTGCATAAAAAGTATCTGACGAAAGTCTAAACAAACCCTGTTCAGATTAAATTCTAACGCAATCACTCACTAAAGGGAATTAGAAACACATTAATCTATATTTAAAAGGTTTCAACTTTATATCTTGCCAGTTTTTTGAACCATTATTGTTTGAATAACATTATTCAATTATAATTGAAAAATCACTGACGAAAATTGAGGTTATAAAATTAACCTCTTTTGTCAAATGGAAAATATCTATTAAGTAATTTAAAATTAGAATTTTGTGTCTATTTGAATAATCAAATCAAACCACACAACTTATAAGTGGCACTACAAATTGGCATCCACAACTACATACGTTTTCAATCTATTTGTTTACATTTTCATCTATTACTTTTGGTTCCATCAAAGTATACTTATACCTATCTGCGATTTAAAACAAACAACTAGCTTCGTTATGAGTTTTCTGGCGGATCTAAAGAAAACAAAAAAATTCGGTAGATTACGTGGGACACCCGATTGGAACGATGTTTAGTATTATATTATCTGTGCTTTCGCCGTATATTATGCACTAATACAGAGCCATCTAGTTTACATTTTTAGAAGCTGAAAACTTATACGAAACAGCTCAGTATTAAAAAAGAAAAACGTTCAACAATTGCCTTGAAGCTTGAGACCTTGAAACTGACTTTTTCGAACAAAACGCTTTTTCGTTACGTGACGATTTCTACCAGTCAACTCCTACGGCAAGCCGCGTTAAAGAACTTCGCTCCGAAAAAACTCCGTGTCTTAAGGTACAAGTCTGTAGCCGACTGCAGACAGCAGAAGCAGGCGACGTGTCGTCGTGACACTACTGGTTTCTATATATTTCTATGAAATACCTTCCGTATTTAGCTTTTATAATCATATTTGAGTGACAGAACTCAATGTACAGAAATTGCTAGAATCTGTCCTATTACTAAATTGGAGATAAAATATGTGTCTAAACCAAGATATATAAAATATGGTGTACCTCAAGGTAGCATACTGGGGCCACCACTATTCTTAATATATATTAATGATCTCCCTAAAACTATAGATCATAAAATGGTACTATTCGCAGATGACAGCACGGCCATTGTGGAATGTACGAATCCTAATAATTATCAAAATGACATAAATAATTCTCTGAGTGACATTATAAATTGGCTTGACAAAAATAACCTTATAATTAATTTAAATAAAACAAAAGTTATTCACTTTCACCAGCGCCGAAAGCATTCACCAGTTAACATTGCCTACAAAAACTCTGTGATAGAAGAAGTTACACATGCAA